>JAPUBQ010000007.1:0-10000000 GCA_035578125.1 Mellilla xanthometata | reverse complement strand
TTCCTATTTCACTAATACACTAATAATGGAACCCTTCATATGCGAGCCCGAGCCGCACTTGGCCAAATATAAATTTTTTGTTCAGTAAATAAGCTCGGGTTATTGACTGATTTTTTTTATTCCTAACGTGCACACTGTATTTAATCTATTTTAGATATTTACTAATGTAGAAAATGTATTTAATTCATATTAATATAGACACTAGACAGACACACTTATTGTATCTAGTCGTATTAAATTAAAGATTCAATTACCGATGTACCGACGACTAATTAATGAACAAAAACTCGTCGCAGGAGTCCCTATGCACCCGAAGGAGCACTGTACACGCACTGTTGCTAACGTTCTGAATTAAAAACTTCTCATTTACTTTATATTGTAAAATATACATTTATATTTATTGATTCTACTTGTATTAATTACTAAACAAAAAATATTAAAAAAAATACTAAATCAAAATAGGTTTGTCATTCATCCGTTCGGGATAAAGATAAACACATACACACAGAGAAGGATACTTCAAAATTTAATACCCTGACGTTTTGCGTCAGATGTTAAAAATAACTGAACTGATACGGAATACTTCCTGTATAAGTCATTAGAAGACTAACTAACGTCTATGACGGTTTTATAGAGCATTATTTATTTCAAAAGTTTTATACCCAACAATAATTTAAGCAACCTTTAATAACAAACGAGTAACTTCATAAAGTACTCAAGCTAAAATGCTTTACGAACGACTTTCTCACGTATGAAATATTCTTGTTAAGCAAGAAAGGAAACTTACGAACGGGAAAGTCGACCCGATGCGACAACACACTGGTGAAACGACCCTTTTCAATCATCTTTAATGCCTATAATAAACTTATCTACCGGAAAGACCATAAATATCGTATGAGCAATATAAACATACGCTTTCGTAATCGGAACCCGCTGAAAACCCGTTGCTGAATTTTCACAAATCTTTTTCATTGCGTTAGCATACAAAGACAAAGCTAATCTTTAATTCGATAATCCAGCAGACGAGACAAGCTTTCATATTACGTTTTTAATGTTGTCTTTAATCTTTTGAGTCCCATCGTTTATGAGATCATCGCTCTGGTAGACGGTATTTTGTATTTGCTATGTACATATACCAGTAAACTTCTCGTCTCAAACGCTTCATACAATTCCGAAACTCGTTAATAAATTGGATCAAAACTTGTCCTTGTCGAGGTTAGAAGCGAGCTGAACCACGACTGTAAACAGTAATTAATATTGATATGGAGACAGGACCAACTAATGCTGCATGAGATAGGCATATTAATTAGATGATCAGTCATCATATATATTTAAAACTCACATAATTAGAAGCTAATGATTATGAGTTTTTTTTTGGCGTAAAAACGTGCGTTCCTGATGAAAGATTTACAAAACGAGTATGTAGGTACGGGTACGTCTTATTGCAACTACTAATTTGCTATTATAAGGTTGATTGTGCCTTTTAGTTTTAAAAAAAGAATCAGCACTCATTTACTTAATTACATCAGAGGGTTCTATTCAACTTGCATTAAGAGATCGGGCTTTTTAGATAACCCGAGTTAGGTTTACAAGGACGGATCTTCAAGGAAAATCTCAGTTAAAATTTACAAATAAGAACAATGCTTTTGTTCAAATAATGTGTATCTGCTTTATTTTAAATCAATCTATCTTTATTTAATTGTTGACAATGCATCTGCATTTCATTGGTTAATGCTAAGGAAACTATCTCCCTTGTAATACTATACTCGTATATTTATTATAGGTACTAGTTGTAAATATAATGCTGCAAAATGGAAGAACACGTGATTCTGCACTGTGAGTACAAACCCGAGAGATTCGGCCAAATAAAAGCCTCAAGTTCAAAGTTCGACTTCCATTCATAACGTTCATAGCATACCATCTGAAGCAACAGAGATGGAACAGGTATGTCAGCTACCTAAGGCCGTGCTTCGTTACTTTAAGGAGCTTGATTGGCTTGGGTTAACTGGTAAGAGGGGAATGCACAATACTTCTTTATCGGAATGATAGACACCAACAACACTAGAAATTCATATTAATCTAGCTGAACAGACATGTTAGTACTAACAGCAAACAAACTATTTTAAGGATTAAGAACACATCTCACGTATGTGATATATACAATTATTTAAAATACGAAATGTAAATCTAAAAAAGTTTTTCAATTTCTTCTTTGCATAAAACTTTTGTGTAGAGTGTAAGTTTATGAATTCCAATGAGCTCTATAATCTTATAATCAAAATTCCAATAAGCTAAGGGACTATATATAGCATTCCAAGACACAACATAGTTTCCTAATATAAGGAAGGTATACCTCAAGTTTTTTTCTAGTTCATACGAAGAAGAAGAACTTAACTTGCGCATCAAAGAAATGCACAAATCCAGTATTTATATTAACTAGCCACATAATAGAAAAACTAAATCAAATAAATAAGGAAGCATTATTTAATCTGTCCAAAGTGAAACATGAAGCCCAAGACAGGACGAGAAGGAATATCACTTCGGACGTCATCTCCACCCAGGAGACCTATGAAGTAAGTATCAGATCTAGACCAAAACTGCCAAGATCCGCAAATCTTTTGCGTGCAAATAATCTTTCCTTGAGATTTTACGAAGGGAAAATCCGTGCAAATAGAAGTGTTTACTCAAGTCCGACCTATAGGCGCTAGCGAAACAAGGGTAGAATCGGGTAAATTGAGCGGAGACGGACAACTTCCGTCCGCGGCCGCTTCGTAGTCACGAGCAGACGCTAGTCCCTCCACCAATGTGGCTACACTACCTCACAAACACTATTCAAATGCAAATAAAAGAGAGAATACTGAATTTTATTCATTAAAGGAAACCGGATTTCCAACGAAAAAGTAAAAAATGATCTCTATCGAATATCGATAATGAGACAAAATGAATTTAAGGAAAGAAAATTTGAGACATCTTTTACTTTATTTACAAAGAATTTATAGTGAAAATGGCATTATAGCATATGCGGCCGCTTTAAAGCCTCTAAACGATTGCAAGAGACAATAGTAGTAAATCTCTAATCAAGATTCGTGTCACGTCTCGGTCCCTGGCCTGGGAGCGGTAAAAAAGGGAACCATCACGGCGCCATCCTGAGGATATTCGAAACAATTTCAATAAACCACTCTGGACTAGCGAATAATGATCATTGCGACTAGGGATTCTTTTCGCCAACGAAGGCAAATGACATAGTGAATCAGAAGAGCGCTCATTACTTTGTAGGTGCTTGGTTATCCGTGAATGACATTTCTTTCTATAACCAGAGAAAAGTCTACACTTTACAACCTCTTTTTAATATAAATATTAGGACACATTTCACACACGGCTGGTTAGCCCCATTTCTAGTTCGTATTATTGTTGCTAACACATCTGATATACTACATATACATACATACATGATTATATAGATACATATTTAACACCCAGACCAACAGCTTACAAATTTAGTTCAGCACAAAGATGTTGGCCGTACCGGGAATCGAACCCGGTACTTTCTGATTAGCATGGTAACCATTACGCCAACGAGGTCGTCTATATTCTATACCTATAGCTGCGATAAGCTATGTAATCCGCGTTAATCCGGGGTAAACAGAAGCTTATGTATTAATTCAGGCTCACAGCTATTTTAAATTGGTTTGTAGTTTGGATGTGATGAAATACGAGTAACAAACATTCTGTCTTCAAGGCGAGAGTGAATCGGTTTCTTCTAGGGAAGCGCGCTCCACTCTAGATCGCAACATCACTTAACATCAGGTGAGTTGCGACCAAGCGCTTGCCAATCCATAAAAAAATCACACTAAAATGTATAACTTAATTTTATCTTTATTTGGTCCAATGCGAAGTTCATGTTTGCAATTAACTAAGATAAAGTTTGGTAAATAACAGAATTTATTTTACGGTGTTTCATCTTTATTCGGTTAAATGGAGTCGGCAACAAATTACCGTAATATCTTTTCGTAAACCTTGTCGTAAAAGTCCGTATAACTGGAGGGAAATTGCCGTAAGGCATGTCCGATGTTGTTACTAGAGCGAAATTTTACGTTCACAGAATATATTTTCCGAGTAATTGTATTTATCATGACCGGATCATTTTCAAAGGGGTGATAATAGAGAGATAGGCTTATAAAATAAAAGGACTATTAAATTTTAAGAGATTTCTAAATAAACTGCACTTTACAATAATATATAATATTAAGATCTTATTTATCTACAAATAATGTTACTTATTTAAGCGAAAAATCTACATAAATACATCGAAAAAGCTGCTTTCCATATCTATTTTATTGCAGAAATCGCAATAGTACTAAACTCCGGTAGTCCTGCTGCTCCAATTAGACATCGATGATATATTTATTTATTAATATAACTGACAGACGATAAACACACAAAGTTTCTGCCTCGAGATACAAGTTGACCATCAATTCTGATATGCACTCGTTTTACGATGAAGAAACCGTCATATCGTGAGGAAACCGACACGTTTGAGGACCACGATATCCTAAGACGTGTGTCTTCCGTAAACCCGCACTTGGCCAGCGTGGATTATGGCCTATATCTCTCTCTTCGTGAAAAAAGGCCTCGAATCCTAGCAGTGGGTACCTACTGGCTGCTTATACTATCATTTCTAACCTACCTGCACTATGTCCTGGTACCCGTTGACGCTCATGTTGTCAGACTCCGGCAGTTCCTGCGGGAGCGGTGAGGGCGCGGAGGCGGGGGAAGGCGCGGGGGAGCGCGGCGGCGAGGGCGTGCGCGCGCGTAGCACGGGCAGGCGCTCCAAACGTGACGTCACTCGCTCCAACCGTTCGATCAGCGCTTCAAGCTCTGATGCCGGACTCTGCGCAGCAGCGCTTTCCTCTACTGCTGCTCCTGCACACAAAACATGCACTTAGTTAATGAGACTTCAGCAATTAGCCGAATAGTTCATATTATTTATCACTCGTGCCAATAACGAACACATTTTAAAGTTTATGTTCTCTCGCTTCCATAAACCTAATGAGAGCGAACAAGAGGAAGCAAACTATCAAATGGATATTTCTTTATTGCATCAAGATATACTGCTTTTGGATTAGCTCCGTGTAAGAAATCCGTCGAATTCAATTTACAAAATTATTTTGAAAAAATGTATGATGCTATCTACTAATAGTTAAACAATATTGGTTACTTATAAAATCACAAATATACGCTACTGTTCTTCCGTACTTTCTACCATTCATAAACTTTTACAAAGTACGTTTCATTTCAGAAGTAAAACAGCAAATTCTACGTAACGAGAAGTTACTAAAATAATATAAGCAGACTCCTTAAAAGCAATTTAACTATTAACTGCATAACAAAGCTGTTTCTCTAAAAGCTCGGCACCCTTTCTGTATTTCCTGGGAGGCTGACAAAGATTGCTCTTTACGATTATATCCCCTACAAAGCGTTTCCTCTACGCGGCTCGGGTCTCATTCGAATTTCCACGAATCCACGCGAATTTGTCGCCGCTGAATTTCACGTATTCTGCAAGTTCACTACCTATTTCAGATTCGATACTTTCTCGATAACTCAGCTTTATGTGTAGTTTTCTTTATCCACATAACCCGAGCACGATTCTATAGGCACATTCAGTCACATAACGTCGCAATAGGTAAAATATTGGGACATGTCATGCAAATTTTACAACCGTTCTCTTTAGATACAAAAGTTTACTGAACATTCTAAAGAAAAGATATCCCACAACGCTGTTACCTACTGTAATAAACAAGTACGTTCAATATGAAAAAGAACAGTATGAAGCACACTAATGATTCCGTTACAGGAGAGTACCGCTACACGTTACTCAGTTTTAATATACGATACAGGAGTATTATTTAAACCGCAACGAAAAAAAAAACAAGTTAATAAACTTTTTTTTTTGTAAAAAGTAATGTTGATTACCTAATTCTCGGGCATATCAAAGTAGGAGCGCCGAAGCTACAATGATAATATAACTAATAGAGATTATTAATAACCAACACATTGAAGTTTTTTCTGTTTATAGTTAATCTATACTTTAATAGTTGTATTTAGCTCTTTCTCGAAGAAAAATCGAAAGAAAAATCAGTTTTCTAAATTAAGTCTAGTGACTTTCCAGATAGAGTTCAATCATTCTAGGTCTTACGAAACTTACGACGACATCCGAAAAATTTTCGCACAAAATTCAGAGAGAAGTTTTGGAAGTAACGAGAGCTCTCCTGAAAGGATCAGGTGGCGTGGAATGGGTATAATTTTCGGGAACCACATAATGTTTCTTGGAACAAAGGCTTGCCCCGTATAAGTACATAAATCTCAAGTAGGATTTAGGGTTAGCCTTGTGATCGCCGTAAACCTGGCCGCCGAGAAAAGTTCAGCCCGGAGCTAAACAAAAGAGAAATACTATTCCGATACGGGGTTCAAATTTTTGTTTTTTCATTTCCCTTTTTTTCACATAATCTACATCAGAAATGATAGTCGGCTAACTTTAGATTAATTTCCGTAAACAAAAGCCCGCATATCCCAAATTTCGCGAGTAACACTACACTCACGGACCGACGAATAACTAATCATAATACGCAAAAATTATTTGATTTCAAGTAACGTAGAAGCAAATTTAACATTATTCAAAATTTCTCTTAATTAAATTTAAACAATTACAAGGTCGACATGTCTATTAAACATGTATGACGAAGCAATTTCGCAGAAACAGGTACTACCGTGAGTCACTTGAGTTGTCACTTGAAAAGGGCTCGTGAATAATTTATTCCACTCGTGCATAAACTAAACATAACGTCTATGCTAAACGGTTAAGACTGAAGAGTGATCGCCGAGAAAAAGACGGCATTTTTTTAGACGAGGCTCTTTGTTTAATATTTTCGTATAAGTTACGAGCTCTACGTAAAATATGTCCGGAATCGATACATAATTACACAAAAAGGCTGCCTGAAAATATAGCTATTAGCTAGGCTACATCATAAATAATGTATAAGTTAAACACATGTAAAATTCCACGAATAGTCCACAAAACTAACATTATAGTCCACCCAATCTTATCCCATTTTCCAACTCACTCAACAGGCAAATTATTCTCACTGTTATGTTATTTGTAGAGCATACCCATAGTCAAGTTGTAGGCCTCTCGAGTTGCGACTGCAATATCCCCCGCATCCTCATCCTCGGCTGTAGTCGCTCGGGACTCGAACATCTCAATCACATTCCGAATATTGCGACGAAAATTGTTCCCATCCATTGTAAAAAAACACAAGTAAAGGTAAGAAATATCGAGAAACAATTTCGAATCGACACTACAATCAACCAAGAGATATGAGACAGAATGAGCAACACAATCAACAGAACCTCGTAATCGGACAAATCGTACGCAGATAAAGGCGTACCTAACTGATAGATAAGGCCCGAATGATGTGAGGAATATATCGTCTACTACAATTCTAGTAACCAGTATTTGTTTTTCAATTATGATTTCCTAAAAATAAAACTTACAGATACAATTAATATAATTTTCCTTAGAACCCATCATCAGATTTCGACATGACACCAGGATCAACATAGAAGTACGAACAATAACAAACCTTCTAGCGAGACAAGAACCAGGAGAGATTTATACTCCATAAAGCATTGAGGGTGAGTCTAACATGGCTTAACGAGATTTTTAAGTAGACAAAAAACCGGCGACGAGGACGAATCGCAAACAAGTTTGTGCAGTTAGATCGTGTAATTAAAGTTGGAGATAAGAAACTTCTAACAGATGCGGCCAGGGTAAACAACCGTATGATTTCAGATGCGCTACAAGCTAAATCAGTAGGTAGAATCTTTAGGTATACAGCAAGGAGATTGGATACTCCATCTCAAGAAATACGACAATAGAAACATTGGAACAAAATAATCATACTACGTTACATTAGATCCGATTGCAATATGGACAACTCAATCGAACTAATGGCAAGATTTATGAGTCACTGGAGAGCCATTACTTCTATTATACTTTAATACATCTTCAATATCATAGCAAAACGTATCGCTGCGTATTGGAATTACAAAACGCGAGCGAACGGCGGCATTTTATTAACACTCCATAAATTCCAGCAATTGCCGGTAATATTTTATCATGTTGATGGGGAGCATCACGCCAGTTCCTTAATGCTGTGACGTCACGCTGGACAAATCTTCATAAACATTCATCAATTACTGTCTAAAGGCGGCTCGGCTCGGTTGCTCATTAAGAAAGCAAAACCGGCACACTTTGCCTGTGCGAAGAATGTTTTAGCGGTATATTTGCTTAAATATCATCTGACTGAATAAGAAAACTTTTTAGAATGTTTATGACTGGAGTTTGAGATCCTTAATCATTTGGTATTTTGCATTCACAGAGAAAATAAAATTGATTACGATCAGTCTGTTTATGTGTCCAATATGAATACCATTAATCGAAAGGAATGGGATTTTCTTTCAGCTGTGTTAGCAACCATAATACAAACTAGAAATGGTTTAATTTGCGGCTAACCAGCCGTGTGTGAAATGTGTTCTAATATTTATTAATTATCGATTAATGGTGACTATTTCGTTTCCTGAAGGGAATGGCAATAATGAGTGACTAAGATAATGCGTATCAAATAATCCTAAATAAAGATTATAATCATATTGTAACAGTAAACGATATATAATCTGCTGCATGATGATAGCAAAAACTGGTCAAGACCGCGAAAGCCGTTAGGAGCCGTTCGCAGACATATAAGGACGTTATCCGACCGAGAGCAAGCACCGCAAACTTGCAGCTGACCGAAACTTGATATAGAAAGCATACGAGGCGAAAGACCTCTCAAACACAATTCATACATACGATAACGTTTGCGGGGATACAACAGTTTTGCATTACAGACAGTAATTTAAACAACAGTTTCAGTTGCATTCTCTAAAAACAGAGGTTATTTTAATAACATTGGATCGTAATAGTAGCGGTAGAGAAGACTGCCTAAAAATAAACGGATGAATTATTTATTTGAAAGATGTAAATAAGACAACGAGTAGAGCAAGTAAAACAATTCAAGACTATAGAATACAATAGAATTGGTAATACATATACTTTATAGAGCGAGAGCCCATACGTTTCTGACCTTCGTCATTTAATAAAAGCTGAAAATTGTTCTATGTGTGTCCCTAGTAGAGGTAAGAATGATCCCCAAACATGAAGCTGAGGCAGCAGTGGCTTTGGCAGATAACTGGTAACAAAGGTGTATAAAATTCCATCTCAAATTCGTTATAGTATAAAACCTGTTTTTTTCACATTTGATTCATAATAATATCAAAAGTCGCGTTGCTCATTGCCAGACGGTTATTATGGTGGCAACCCTCTGCCAGACACCCTTAAACTATTATAATTTATGAGTATACTTACGTTATATTATAAAACCTAAATTTCATATATAATCTTTTGGGGGCCTATTAATCTATGTTTACATAAAAGCCGGACAGTTTCGATAGTTCTATCATGTTGCCAGACGCATTCAAAGTGAGCAGTTGTTCGGGGAGCAAGGAGCGTATACAGTAACTAGTGCGAGTTAGACAGAGCGCTTGGTCTAATGCAGCCCTTCACTGTGCATCCACTGTTATCAAGTTTTTTTTATTATTAATTTCTTAATCAAAAAATTTCATTATTCTTTTTTTTTACAGTTTGAATAACAAATATTTAAAACAATACCCATTAAAATTGTTCTAATACAACTTCAATCATATCGAAACTCTAATAATTTTATTTATATTATTTTTCATTTATATTATTTTGACGACCTCGTTGGCGTAAAGGTTACCATGCCGGTCTGCTAATCAGAAGGTTCCGGGTTCGATTCCCGGCCCGGTCAACATCTTTGTGCTTAACTAAATTTGTTGGCTGTGGGTCTGGGTGTTAAATATGTATTTATATATAATATGTATGTATGTATATGTAGTATATCAGTTGTGTTAGCAACCATAATACGAGCTAGAAATGGTTCAGTATGGGGCTAACCAGCCGTGTGTGAAATGTCCTAATATTAAAAAAAAAAAAAAAAACTTGTTATTCAAACTGTAAAAAAAAAATTTTTTTCGATTAAGAAATTAATAATAAAAAAAACTTGATAACAGTGGATGCACAGTGAAGGGCTGCATTAGACCAAGCGCTCTGTCTAACTCGCACTAGTTACTGTATACGCTCCTTGCTCCCCGAACAACTGCTCACTTTGAATGCGTCTGGCAACATGATAGAACTATCGAAACTGTCCGGCTTTTATGTAAACATAGATTAATACGCCCCCAAAAGATTATATATAAAATTTAGGTTTTATAATATAGCGTAAGTATACTCATAAATTATAATAGTTTAAGGGTGTCTGGCATAGGGTTGCCACCATAATAACCGTCTGGCAATGAGCAACGCGACTATTGATATTATTATGAATCAAATGTGAAAAAATCAGGTTTTATACTATAACGAATTTGAGATGGAATTTTATACACCTTTGTTACCAGTTATCTGCCAAAGCCACTGCTGCCTCAGCTTCATGTTTGGGGATTATTCTTACCTCTACTAGGGACACACATAGAACAATTTTCAGCTTTTATTAAATGACGAAGGTCAGAAACGTATGGGCTCTTGGGCTATTAGATTATTACGTTTTGCATCTTTACAAAAGTTGTATAAAGTTAGTACTAAAGTACGAACTATTCGGTCGACTTCAATAAATAGTTCGACCTAAGTTATTTAACGCTTTTCTCTTAATTGGGTCCTTTGTTGACCAAATTTGATGTTGGTTGAATATTAAACAACTAATTAATACGCTTTAACATGTTAGCTACGGAGGACATATTATTTTATTTATGCAGGCTCATCATTTGCAAATACATTAATACTTTACTAATATTTTTACAATTATTAATTTTGAGGTAAAGGTATGTGTTTGTTTTATAGTTTACACGCTATAAAACAAACACATAGAACTTTATCCGATTCTACCGTCATTGCTATTATTTATATTTTTTATCCCATCATTCTATTTCCATCACACAATAGTTTAAAATTTTATCTCCAAGCGGTAAACTGACACCTAAACACTTCTGTAACTACATATTAGATCCTACATTTAAAATCACAACCGATTGCTGAATCTAAAGGCACACAGAAATTTTAGCAAGTTTAATTCATGAAATACATAAATAGATTTACACTAAAAGCGTGCCAAGCGGACATAACACCTGCTCAAATCTGCTTTACATTAATCTAAGACGATGTTTTAGAGTTAACTGACCCTGTAGCACTAGACATAATACAATGTATAAATGTAGGGATGTACGAGTAAGATGCTATTTCTGAGCATACCTACTGCAGCATATAATCAGTTGTTTACATTGATTTGGCAGTCAAATAAAAACGGTTCGAAAAGATCTCCTATAAGAAAGTTCGTCTGGGTGAATATTAAATTAAAGAGATAAACGGCAAGCTCTAGCTTATAGGCTATCTATAGGCTGCGAAAACTCCTAAATAAATTATACTGAGAAAATTACATGTTACATTCGATTTATAATAGTTGTAGTTGACTTAAATCGGGAATAAATACATCGTTTTTCTTCAAATTCGTGACTACGTTGACACACTGGTTAAGGTACATAATTGTTAATAAATGTACTTTCGGCACTTATTTATAGATAATCGGTTACTGATTACTTGTACTCGTAATTTTATACGTAAAACATTGAATATAGCCATAATTAAGGTAATTAATTCAATCAATTCAAAATATAAATTAATTAAGGCTATATGTGGTTTGTTAATTAAACTGAAGATTGTTCAGAAACCAAACTGAGGTTGATATTAAATTCAAATCGATCAAAGCCACAGTAAGAACTAACCAATAATATTAATTAGGTTACAACTTGAATTCAAAGAAACTATATAAATTCATTTTATTCATTAGGAAATGTATCCAGAAATTATATTTCCAAGATTCAATACAAGTTCCATAACAAAATGACTTGTAATATTTTGGTTATGGCTTGAAGGCAGGAAAACAAAATACGAAGACAGAATCCTAAGAATATTGATTTTGTTTTGGTTTTATATCACATAGCAACAGTTCAATAAACAAGCAGACCATTTAGGACCATCTGTTGCGCACACTACATTTATGGTTCTGTGATCGAACCATGTGCTGTTCTCGTGACACTATACAATTTATACATGTAGTACATGACATACCCACGATAGAACCAATAAAACGCCACGCTTGACCTGTTTCGAACACACCTATCGCCATTTCGTATCGAAACGGCAGATCATATTGCTAACAATTTTTAAACAAGTCTGGTAAATAGAAATTAATCGCAGCCTGTTTGCTGTTAACCTTCATCCTGCGAATTATAAACAACGATCAATATTCACCCGAAACACAGCGGGAGTCCTACATAACGAGCAGGTGAGCTTTATTGCCCGGAATAAGGTAAAACTGGCGAAATTATGGTGTAGTTTAATTGCTTAGTGTAGGTCTCTAGGGGCAGTACTCCACAGGCAACACATTCTGTAAAGTTGGAGCGGCGATACAAGTGCCGACCCTCGAGTCGCTCCACATTTGGAACTGGGGGCAGAGTTAGCGTCTCCAAGTAAACGACAAAGGCTCTCTCACAGGTTCATTTTTAATGAGCGCCACCTCTCAGGGTGTCGCCGTCAGCGCTTTCTCAAATAATTTATCAGGAGGCGGCGCAGGCTCGGCTGTAGGGACTAGATATGCAAAATGCATGCGACCTAGAGAGCCGTACAAGGGCACGGCAACTTTAACACGTTATTAACGAGAGGTCAGTAGGCGCGCTGTTACGAGAGCTGATGTCAGATTTGCCTTCCAGTAATATTCTCCGTTCTATATTTACATACGGCCGGGAGTGGTGCCAGCTGGTGGATCAGACTAGCATTTGAATTTCAACAAACAATATTGAATATTTTTTCGAGAATATATTATTTTGCATTGTTTGTCATAAACAATAGAATAGTACGCAAATAATCTTCAAGGATTTATCTAAGTTAAACACATAGACATAAAAAATTACTTCTTCGTTTTATGTATGTAACGTTATGTCAAAGGTATTACGATATTTGGTAGCTAAACAGTACGCTATAGATTAAGAGTGTATTTATGACACAAACATACTTAATATGTACTGTACTATACACGCAATAGCATTCAAAAAGGTTCACAAAACCACACGGGAAAAGGGAAAAAGGTCGCTGAAAACAATGGCTTGCGGAAAATAGAGCTGCTTTATTTACCACTGTTATTTAACAAGTTTATACTGCCGCTACAATCGGAAAAAAACATATACATTTATTATGCACTTATTTGTGTGTTATTCACATCGTGAATGTACTGATTATGACCTTATTGCAAAAAAATAACACTATTTTAGTATGCGAATAAGAAACAAAATCTTTATTAATGTTTTAAAGAAATTAGAATCTTAGAATTTCAATAAGAAATATAAGATTTTTTGGCAACAATAATGATACAACGACCTTTAGCTTCCAGTTTAAAATAGTTTTATGTGCAACTAAATATACCACAAGAAAATGACGTGCAACATAGAGCTTTCATAATTGAGTTATTTATGCAGCGCCTATATTAGCTGTCATGAGTAATTAGCTAGACACGCTTCATAACTTTTAATCGCGCATGTTGTGTATATTTTCTTCATAATATATTCATTATTGACACTATTACTGTTTAATTATCCATTTTTTGGTATAGAAATGTATCTACACGATATGTTGGCAAATATGTACAGCTTATGGTTCAGTATTTACACAAGAAATGGAGTCTAATGTGATTACAGACCGATCAAAAGCAAAACAAACTTATACGTATTTCAGTATAGATTTACCTCTACATTGCATGACTGATCTAGTCGACAGTATAAATTCATTATCCGAAAGAACCGCTGAACAAAGGTTGATAAGATAAAAACGCGAAATATTATCTAACAACAACTTTCACTTCATTTGTATTGCAGTTAATACATAATCTACATTACAAAAATCGATAACAATATTTCTAAAAATATTTCTTTTATGTTTCGTTCATATAATAAGACAAAATAAATGGATTAATGAGCCAGCAATAATAAAGAACATTTATAATCAAACTATCTTAGAGAAATCAATATTAGCAATGTTCAAAATTTGAAATAACTCTTTAAACTAGAAATATGTAGACTGACGGAGCAACTAAGTAGTAAGTTTATAATAAACCGACCATCAACCAAGTCAAAGTTGATTAACACTGCTATACTGGACAACATCCGGCAAGCGTATATTGTTTGAATTGAAACGAGTCAATATTATAACAAAACTACTAAGAAAAGCTGGAAACTAAAGCAATACAAATACGTGTGTAGCTTACCAGGAAGTTTGCAAAAAGTCCGAAAACGACAATTAACGCACTGTAATTAGCACTTTAAGCACACAGCACCGTTGTTTTCATGCACTGATAACACTAGAGGCACAAGCGGGATGCGTGTGAGCATGCGCGGGCGGCGACGGGCACTGCTAGCGGCGGCGGCCGGATGACTCGAGCTGATTCACAGCGCGCACTAGCCCGATGTCGAACGTTCTTTTCAGATAGTAACGACCATTATCTCACCGCTTCAATGACTCATATGTACACGATGACGTCGGTCACCACAAATGATGCCGGCGACCGTAAATGCGAATCACTAATCACAACAGAGGCAGACTCGATCAGCCGGCACATCGATACGAATGCTACGAACCCTGAACCGCGTTCAACTCGTGAATATTTTATTACACATCCATGTAGGTGAGTCAGTAATGTCCTCGGTATTCATATCGAAATACAGAAAAAATACGTGAATGAACATCGAGCGGTATACGTGAATATTACAGCGGAGGCGGGAAATCACGTATAATCAAAATATCTCACCAATTTGACATGTTCCTGAGGATATTCTTATGCAAAGTGTGTTACGTGAAGTTATTCACGTGTGTTAATGCTACTCAATGATGAAAGCTACCAAATTGGATGAAGTATACATGCTTGTGTAAAATAATTGGATCTCTCAATATAATATTCTGACGTAAAATATGTAAGAGTAGCAAGGTAATATAATTATTGTCGTGCTTTATTCTAAGACTTATTTATTACGTCGAAGAACATTTAGGATAATTTAGTAGTTGGAAACTACTTTAGTTCGGTTCTTCGTAATGAAAATCATGGCTTAAAGTTTATTGCCTGATTAGAGAACTGCTATAATTATTTTTTAAATTATTTACCAATTCTAATGAAAACAATACAAACTTAATATGAAAAGTTTTTCCAGATAAATTAAGAAAGCGCCAAAAAAGTAACAAAACGTTACATTATATGTATTTAATTATTAACTTCGACGCAACATTAAAAATTTACTGGAATATTATATTCTCTTTGAATTCCTGCTTTCACTTGCCTTTAAAATCTACTTGAACTGTTGTTTGATCCTTCCACGCGTCGAGAAATTCCTATCATAATTACAATTTGTTAAAACAACTATGATGATATATACATATTGGTATTTAACAGTTAGAAATTTAATTACATATTACCTTCGATATATATAATTAATATTAGTTTAGCAAAATTCGTTATACTTGTACCTATGTTTATGAAGTTTGTTTCATAATCACGTAACAACGAAGTTTTTATACGCTTGGCCAAATAATAACACTAAC
Source organism: Mellilla xanthometata (assembly GCA_035578125.1). Lineage (NCBI taxonomy): Eukaryota > Metazoa > Arthropoda > Insecta > Lepidoptera > Geometridae > Mellilla > Mellilla xanthometata. The sequence goes on along the minus strand of JAPUBQ010000007.1, from coordinate 9,984,192 downwards.
TTGAGATTGAACTTCGCATGAAAATGCTATGTTCTCTCATGTAACTTATAAGTATGTATCTTAGCTACTGACAAAGGGCAATTGCTCCCTCATATTTTTCATGACATTAAGTTGACATAAAAAGCAGTAATAGGTTAAATAATACGATTCTGAACAATAAAAGTAATGATGCATATCATTTATGCGAAAAATAGGATTTTAGAAAGAAAGTAGCTTAAATACTTAAATAATAGTAATAGAAAACGAAACCAATATAACAGAGACATTATTTTTTTTTGTTATTAATTATTTTTATTGTTTCTGCGTTGGTATGGTTTTGTTGTGAAATAATTCAATGTATTTTCTAGAATGCCTTTACAAAAGGCTGATAAAGAGCCCGTAAAATTCTTTGGTAACTATTTTATCCAGCATTTGTAGGTAACTATTTTATTATAGCACTTAATCAGCTACTCGCTCTCGAGCGGAAGGAATGGACCACCTCCTAAAAAGTTTCTTGGGAATTTGCCAGCGGCATCGATTTTCGTATGCTTACGAATTTAAGTAAAATACTCGACCTGTTATATTTATAAGCTACGCAACCTGAAACATTTTTGTTTGTGACGTAATTTTATTTTCTAAAACCGATACCTTTAAGGCTAGCTAAATTTCGTAAAAAAGACGTTCTCACTTTACTGCTCATAAGTGCTTTAAAAAGCCGGGAGGACACGGCCATTCTCGCCGATTACCACTAATTAATTAGCTCACCTGTGTCAGCTACTACGGGTCCAAGTGGATCGAACCGCACGCGGTGCTCGACGGCAGCACGCGCTGCACACACCAAGTCCGAGAAGAATCTATGTCTTCGTAGAGCCAGCTCGTCGCGACCCACGGGCGTCGCTGGAGGATCTTTCGGTCCTTCCTGCTCCTTGTCCTTCGAAGATTTCGCTTCGAACACTTCATCGTCCTCCGAATCCGACGGCTGTTTGACCACACGCTGCTCGACGCTATTGCTACTACTGTTCGTAGACTTCAGAATCCCAGTGGATTTACGCCGACCTCCGGGCCGCACGTCAAAATTTGTCTTAGCTAACTCCTCCTCCAAGCGTGCCAATTCCTCAAGAGTAGCGGAGTCTCGGCGACAATCCACAGAAAACCTTTTGAAATCGAGCCGAGCTCTTTTGTAGTCAATAGAATAGCGCTTCTTTGTTATTTCCCGTTTGGTAAACACGAGATCGTCTTCTTCTTCATTATCAGTTTGAACGTCTTCGGGGGTTGGCTCTTGATCAATATTTTCAGATTTTTCCTCATCCTGCATGACATGTGCATTAATTTCACCACTCTCGGAATTATCCTTGTCTTGCAAATGACCATCGTTACTCTCTTCACCCTCCGCGTTGATATCAGTAGCAGGAGTGTTGAGTATTTGCGGCAACTCTTCTTTACCTATGTCATTATTTCTAGACTTTGATAAATCCTCTTTGGTTGGGAGTTCATCTGGTTCTGATAAAGAATCCATCTTTTCCGGTTTCGATTTGCTTTTACTTAATTTTTTATTTGGCCGTGCACAGCAACTTTTGAACATAATTGCCTAGAAATATTTCCCACGCAAAACACATTTGATTTGATTCCGTGTAGGCAAGTACGATAAGTTCTGTCGTCGGCTATTTTACCAATTTTTCGAGATTACGACAGTGTGAATAAATAACCTGTAATAATTTTTCGAGACCTTATGTGATAATAATTCGCTGGTGAGTAGGTAAGGGATGCGAGAAGGGCCGGCCGGGCGCTCGGCGGCGAGCCAGTGGCGGCACTGACGCAGGGCGGATGCGCCGCCCGCCCCCCCCGGCGCATCGAGCCTTCACCTACCTCTTCTCCAGAGATATCATAGCTCACAACGAATCCGAATATTTGGGCAACTGATAAGGTTTCAAGATCATATATTTGCTTATAAAATAAAATTATGATTCATGACACTAATTTCTGTAAGACAGGTATATTAAATTTTACAAAATTAAGCATGTTAGAAATACAACGCGTTTTATTAAGAAATTGTGAGTTCAGTTATAAATATATTATAATTATAAATAAGTATATTATTATATTTTTTTCGGTCATCATTTCACGTGTTTAATACACATCCCCTAAGTGCGTATTATTTTAGTTTAAATATACCAAAAAGTGTATGGTTATACAAATTAAGTAATGAAATATTAAATGCAAAATATTATTAATTAGTGAAATTAAATCACGACGCTTATAATAAACTTCAGTCTTTGGCAAAAGTGTTAAAATTATAATATCGTCAGAATTGCTGTTATTTATCAACCTTGCCAATCTCAAGTTATCGCGTTAGGAATCGCATAGTGACTCGTCGCAACTGTCGATGTGGAAAGGGGAAAATTGAAATGTTTTCGTGTTATTTCAATAGGCATGTTTCTCTAAAGTAATTTGACAATTCACTCAACAAATTTAAATATTTTTCTTTTCATAATATATCAATTATTATCAAGTTTACATAAAACACTAGTTTTCTTCGTTAATAACTATTTTAGCTTAACTATTTAAACTAAAATTTAAGATGACCGAGGGAGCAAAGCGATCGAAAGCTCTGCATTAACTAGCCAATTTTGCTTGTCTTCTGCTTCGTCTGTCTGTATGTATGTTTGTATGTTGGTTCTCCGGAAGAGGTCGTAATTTTGAATCAATCTTGACGAAACTTGGTATATAGGTGCTGCTATTCAAAATATTTTTATTATTCACCGGCGATTTTTTACTAGGGGGATGGTTCTCAAAAACAAATTAAATATGCTGCAGCATATTATCTATTAAAATGTCTGCTTTTCTTATCAGATGGGTCAGTCCCAGCCTTACCAATGACTTGTTTTTCATGTTATGTGTGGATTTACACTTGCTTTACAGTGAAGGAAAAACATTGTGAGGAAACCAGCTCGTTTTAGAACCACAATATCAGAAGATGTGTGTCACTTCATCAACCTGCTCTTGGGCAGTCTGGTGGATTATGGCATATATCTCTCTCCTCATGAGAGAATACCCTGTGACATAGAAGTGGGAACGCATAGTAGCCTGCTTATGCTGTGCATGCTTTTGCAAAATACATAATTTGTAAATATGAATAAAAGTGATCAAGTAATTCTTGTGAAATGGGGTAATTAAGTATTGGTACTTAATTAAAAAAAAAAACCTTTAGTAACTGGACCTCACAGCGGAAACGATCCAGAGGCAGACCAAGTAAGACATGGATAGCAAACATTGAAGGTCTGCAGGTCCTGGGAAATCTGGAAGGATGAAAAAAAAAGCCTGGCCCTAAACTGCACAAAGTGGCACAGATTAGTAGAGATTGGTAGGAGGTAAGAAAGTACTTAATTACAAATAATGTTACTTTTAAAATTAAATCATACAATTATTCTGTGAAATAAGCAAGAAGAAATAACAATTTCAATTCAAAAGGTGTATTGGAAGTTGACACAAGGTTCTCGTAGACTGATCACAATGAGACATGTAAAGGAAAATTCACAGTGACAAAGTCTAACAGCTAAATGATAGATAACTTATGAATAGTGAAATTAAATATGTGGCTAAGTCATAAGTATATAGTTACTAGCTGGTTAGGGTACGGGTAATAGATAGTAACCGATTCTCAGACCTACTGAATATGCATGTAAAATTTGGTAAAAATCAGTCAAGCATTTTCTGAGGAGTATGGTTACTAACATTATGACATGGAAATTGTATATACAAGATAAGCATTGCTATTTAAAAAGCTGAAGAAAAATAGATAGATCATAAGTATAGAGGCAGTTTTAGAATAGGTCAGGAAATAAAAACTGGATCTATTTTGGTGCAATTAATTGACATGAGTCATTGGGTGTAATCGAGACATAGCTAATGTTCGTTAGACATACAATAACAATAATATATTGTTTTTTGCATATGTTACCCTTATTGAGTCTACTATTTTTTATTTGGGAAAATCAATTTGCATATTCGCATGCAAATTGATTTTCCCAATTAATAATGTTTCCTTCATATTGTTATATATATATTGCTCAAATATCAAATAGTAGACTCAATTAAAGTTACTCTTATGAATTAAACTATAACAGTTAACGAGTTACTTGAATTAGCAGTGTAAGAAATCAAGCTAATTCCCATGTCCTAATTTGAGCACAGGGATACATTTACTGATTTTACAAGTACAGTGACTTTTGTTTTACTAGGAGTGTAAGCAGTATGAGCGTATATTTGATAAACATATTCTTTAAACGGAAATAATAGTTTCAAATCTCCAGACTAACAGAAATAATACAGAAAATCATTAGCGTCTGTGGCATCACCGATGATTCCATTTTCACATGAAATACATTAAAACCACACCAATCTAATATAGATACTTACAAGTTCAAGGCGAGACAGCCGGCCAGGAAAATCAGGCGTCGGGTTTTCACTAATTCACAAATTTCAGTACAAAATTAATAAAATCAGTCTTAAAATTCGAGGTTATTTGTCAAAACAGAAACAGACGACGCGGCATAGACAATAAAGTGGTAGAAAATTGGTTTACTGTGGAATTAAATGGTACAACCAAAATAATACACGGTCAACAACCGGCTGTCAAAAATAATCGTCACATTTTGCATGAAGTCGGCAAATCGTGTAGCTTTTCAATTCATCATATCGATGTTTATCTTCTACCTTTTCGTATTAGTATTAGGTTTATCATTCACGCAATCCACCGATACTTTCATTTACTGTCCTTCTCTTTAAAAAATAAAATATCAAATTAAATTTTATATATACGTTTCCCGCTCATAGGTCCCTCCTTGGGATTTTTTATTACCTACACTGCGTCTTAGAAACGTTAAAACTATCTAGTTGCGCTAGAAATAACATACTGCATCATGTACAATCATCGAAACAGACAGCTAATCAATATCAACACACGAACCATAATAAGATAACCATAGACCATTTAAGGTGAGCCAATCACATCCTCATAAAATTCATCTTCAAACAGCAAACGAGCTTAAACCGCACAACTTATTATTGTATTTGAACTGGAAAATACGCGATCACTTTTGAGTGGCTTATCGCATATAGGTGTAATAGTAGAGTAGGTAGCAAATAAGTAAATAATATTTTTTTTTGCTATAATACAGTAAGCAAAATAATAATTAACAAACATTTTCCACAGTTGAAGATTTAGACACGTCGCTGTCGTTTTTATGTCTATATCCTTGTAATGCTAAGTAGTTACTTAGGCAACGATAATTTTATTAAATTGATTTGAACTTTTTAAACATTAAGAGTAGAAAGAAAAGTTACTTTAGGTCACTACCATACTGGGATGCCTGAAAGGTTTATGTTTTGTATACCTACCTGTCAAATAAAAAATACTAATTAGAGTTACAAGTATATCAATAAAACGCCTGTAATGTGCAATAATATTTAATTTATTATGCGTTACATAATTTTTACAAGGCACAGACATATATTGCTGGAATTAGGCCTACCCCACAAAACTACACACAATAAGCAATTTCTTTTTTGTGTTTCTTTATGTATTTAGATCAAAAATAGTGATTAAGGAAATGACAGCATAATAACTTTAGAATGAAATTATTTATTATATGTGTATTCCTCAAAGTTATACACATAAAAAATACAAATGAATAAATATGTCATTGATTTACCTTATATTTAAGTTGTACATAAAACTGATTTAAAACTTGGTGTCAAACAGATACTCTAAACACATACAGTACTGTCATTAAAATGTACTTTAAAAAAACTTACAAAATAAATTTCATAATCACATTTAATCACTATTTGTGCCCATAGCTGTACTTACCTAGCAAATTCAATCTACATTAATATTACCCACAGTAGAAATTGTATATAGAAAACATATATTAATATTAGTTTAAAGTTATTAGGTGTTTCTGTGACAAACCGCACATTATAAAATGTATACATAATGCTTGTGTGTAAATAAATACCTTTTTATAAGTTTTTTTTTTTATATTTAGTTGAATGTACAATTACCATCTATGTACCTATATACTTTTAATACAACATAACGAAATAACTTAAGTTCAAAATGAATCTCGTGTGCAGGCAAGAGACATTGTTCCTTGACCTTTTTTACTCATTTATTAGCTTTTTTATTAATTAGTACATTTTTGTAAGTAAACCTACAAAAACATTTTAATACAATATATTTGATCATATCTGGGATGTATCTTTAGTAAAGCATTTTTAAAATATTTGTATTTATTTAATAACACAAAAAGCGATGGTAGTATAATTACACTTATCCTATAAGTGTCACATTTTGTACATTTCCTGTTTCCCTACTATCGTCAAACATTATATTCTATTCATTATATTATACTAAAAGTATTTACTTCTACATATATATTATTGCTTATGGATACAGCTTTTAGCATCTTAGATAGCTGTCAAGACTTGAAAAGTAAAGATACATGGGTTGTCTGTCATTGTTCTCAATTATCATAATATTGCTATGTGTATCTTTCACTTATCTTAGAACTATCCATTTCAGATTGCTCAATTCTCACCATTAAATAACATACAGTTAAGTCTATGTTTTAGTGTTTTCTAAAACCCAACATGAAACATCTCAAAAAATATGGGCGTGGCCTAACTGCTAACCTAACATGCAAACATGTTATCAGGGAAACACCCCAGTGTTAACATCGTAGATGTCACTGTGTCGAGAAGATGTTTGATGTTCGTGTTTAAAAGTAGTGCTACTTTCTCCTCCATGTTTGAATTATATGTTTTGTTATTTTTGGGCGCAAGAGACACGTCTTTATACATACTTAATGCGAAAAATATGGGATTAAACCAGTGTAGAGTGAAAAGCTAAATGCAACTAAAATACTCATATAAAATAACTAACTAGTAGTTTTAACTACCATAACTAAAAAAAATATCTAAAATATATTTCTTAAAAAAATCTTTCATAAATAAATATATATTTAGGAATCCATTCTAGGGCGTTATGCAGAGTTATACTTAATTTTAATAATTATGATCATTTAGCTATTCTATAGGTTTGTGAATCTAATACTAATCCAATATCTATCTGATATTAATGCTGCTGACTACGCTTCTGCTTGTCACGCTGAAAGTAAATCGCGTCGGCAGCATGAGAATTTCTTTTTCAATATAAAATCATCTGTTAGGGCTGATAATAAAGCCAAGGCTCACCCGCGAAGTGGGGCGGGCAAAGATGAGTTAAGCGAGGCAAAGCGAGGCCGTATCGCTTTCCTCTTTTGCGATCAATCCGTAACTCTGAGAATTGTCATTGCAAGTTACTCATTTAGAGCCTCGCTCCGCTTGCTTAGAGCCTCGGCTTACAGCCGTACGAAATAAGACCTTTAGTGGTGGAGCCTGATTACAATCCCAAACCTATTTAACATAAACTATTCCTATTCAAACGACACGCGTTCCTATTCTAATGTGTTGTTCCAATCTTCAATAGTTCTTTGAACTTGATGTTTTTAAGAAAGCCCCTTTGGTATTTATACATTTAAGGAATGCAGCTAAATAAACTTAAATGCAAACTATTAACTGATTCATATTCGTTTTACGTTTGTTCCTTTATTGCCTTGTATCTTCCAAACTGATTTCTAGGTTTGTATTCGTTATTATTCCTGACACAGAAGACGTTATTTTCAATCATATAGTTTGCTAGAATGCCAAGAAGATAAGCCTCCCATTTAAAAGACTAGCCAGTGATAGTGACTAACATAGTGAGTTATGGCTGACAATTTGTTCAAAAAGAGACCATTGGTACCCATGACTCAAATATATGTTTTACTATGTTAGCCATTACCAGTGTTTGCCCAGTGTCTGAAATAAAAGACTTGACCTGCAGTTCTTTTCTATACATTTGTTCAAGACTAGTATGAGGAACAACACAGATTTATAGTATTTTCTTTGACTGTTTTTCTTTGTTAACCTTAGCCTATACAATAAAACGAATGTAACATAAATAAATATAAAACTTATTTTTTTTTTTACATATCTATAATATTCACCATAAGCACTAAGCTAAATGGACTGAGCTATTTTTATGCTATATCTATTTTTTTTGCTTCGACAGCTAGTTACATAAAGAAATTTGCTTCCGAATATAAAACTAGATCAGGATCTAGATATTGCTTGATAGTTTTTAGGCAAAATCCTATTATAGATACGTCACGGTCTGCTAAATACCATTTCACTTTGTTCATTTCATAATCAAACCACAGACTTCTAAAACTAAGAGATGTCTGTAGCGCGTGCCAGATTCTAACATTTCTCTTACTTCTCATCAATTTTCTCTTACTCATATTATCATTGTTAATGTCTCATTTTCTTTCTAGTCTAATCGAAAACTCAACCCGTTCTAGAGACAATAAGTGTCTTTTACGAACAAGATTTACTCATTCTTATTTTGCGCATTGAGAATTGAACTTTATTGCATTGTAATAGGAGCCAAGTTCATTGTGTAGCGAGGCGTTTGTGGGAATGAAGGTGCGAGTTTCAGGACAGCTCCCCGATGGGCGCGTTTTGCAGCCACAAGTCGTGGATGAAGTTGTACAGGTCATCGCTCACCGCCACCTGGAAACATACCCGAATATATTTAAGTAGCTGAAAAAAAAAATGATAATGAAAAATATTTACTAACTTATTACTAGATTACATATTCTCTTGTGACTACTTAACTAGGCAAGGCCTGAATCTAAGTAGTCCAATTCAACCTGTTTGCAATTTAAAATAAACTTAATCTGTTACAAGACAGTATAACAAATATAACAACGAATACGAAAACGTTACAAACTTATTTAATAATTTTAAGAAGGTTTTCTGTAGCCACGTATGACAGTGTTATTAACCAAGACTGCATTATTACTTTGGCATCCAGCATTTTTTTATTTCTAAGGTCACAAGCTTCGATAAAGTTACTGTATACGAAGGCATTAATAAGGTCACCAAACTGTTGAGCTGTAGCCAAGCTTTAGTGTAGTCTTCAAACCGTCAACGGGCTTCTGACTTGGCTTAAAGACCTCTTATGCTATGACTAATAACCGGGTTCAGATGGAAATGCCACTTTAAAATAAAAAAGTAAATGACAGTGTCTTTTGGATGATCATTCATCCAAAAGACACATTTCACACACTGCTGGTTAGCCCCATACAAACCATTTCTAGCTTGTATTATGATTGCTGACACAACTGATATATTACATATACATACATACATTAAATAAATACATATTTAACACTCAGACAGACAGTCAACAAATTTAGTTCAGCACAAAGATGTTGGCCGTGCCGGAATCGACCCCGCAACCTTCTGATAGGCAGTTCGGCATGGTAACCATTATGCCAACAAGGTCGTCCGAACAAACCGTTGCTATACTTTGGTTAAACATTAGACACCTTAGTTAACTGAACAGGTGCCACATAAATAAAATAAATATTGGTTAAGCATACATATAAGCCGGTGTTGAAATATAATGTTACGCTAAATAGCAATACTACCGATCCTACCTTGTAAGGAGTAGGGTTTAAGTTCCTCTTGATATCCTGCCTCAGGGTTCGTAAGGACGACTGCACCCGTTCTCGGACTTCTACCAGCGGTTTCGGTGGAACTGCGATACGGCCCTCCGTCCAGTACGCCTGGAATTGATGATGGCATATATCAATCATGCTACTATTGAAAATCAGTAATTCTCAAAGATTTGGATGGTGCTAGAGCATATTCTAGTATTCGCTGAGCTAGCAACCACCCTTAATTTGAAAAACATTATTGTTTGCAATTAAAAGTATGGAACTTTTATATTCCGATATTGATGATCCTGTTTATCTTATCTTAATATATTCAAATTCAAATTATATATTTCTTGCAAAAATATATAAATATATATAAATCTCGTGTCACAATGTTTGTCCTCAATGGACTCCTAAACAACTTAACCGATTATAATAAAATTCGCATACCATGTGCAGTTCGATCCAACTTGAGAGATAGGATAGTTTAAATCTCAAATTAAAGTCACAATTTTAAGTTATTGCTAATTATTGTCTGTTATTATTTGACAGTCACAATTATCTGTTAACTCCAAATGATTCTAACTGATGTCGATACCTTTCGACTGGGTTGAGTAAGTAATCAATAGATGGCGCTGCTATGGTAAATCTACGAACGTGTCATATAAGCTACACTATCTATTTTTCATACCCCTAAGTGAGGCAAAACAACGTTTTCCGGGTCAGCTAGTATGATATAATTACAACATTGAACTTTTACGCACGAAAAGCAGACATTTTTCAACTGGGCCACACTCACTTTTTTTATTTTACTGGCCAAGAGTTTACCGGAAACAATACCTACCATACAAACCGGAACACATTGTTTGTACATAGCGGCAGAATAACTGGCGAAAGTGTGTTTCTACCCAGACAACCTCTTTAAGAGGCCAACTGCTATAAAAATATATGTATTTTATGTATGTATAGGCAAAAAACAGATAACATACATAAATCACCAATAAGTTATGTTTTATTTATCGCTTAGATCATACGCCCTGGATCTTCGAGGCCAGTCGCTCTGATAATGAACGTCCAAAATCTAAAACAACTTATGATTTTTGTTTAATTTCAAATACATTGTTTTTTTTACAGAACAGAATCGAAATTATTACTTACTGATTTATCAAATGACTGTCGTTTATTACGACGAAAAGTGTGTTTAAACACACTTTTCATAGCATAAGCTCATGCTATGAAAAGTGCGAATTTATGTTGAAAGCTTTTGTAAATGGCATCATTCGCAAATTTAACTCTCTTATAAAGAACTAGAGGTTGCCCGCGGCTTCGCCCGCGTGTAGGTAGTTTTTCGTGTAACATGTGTAAAAATTCTATTATATCCTATTCCCGTGCCAATTTTATATAAACATTACATTGCTACGATATCAAAATGAGCCACATCTGTCTTTCCGCATTCGATTCCTGAGATCTAGTTAACCTCTGTTTTAGCTAGATTAGATCGTTTTCTCCTAGCCATTATTTAATACGTGAACCATACCATTAAGTGAAACACATACTTAAATTCCAATTTAGAAGTATTTAATTTCAAAAACACTAAACTTTCCCTTTGAACTTTAAAATGGTATACCTTAATGCACTCCTGGCAAATATTTTTAAAAAATTAATTAACCAACATATAAACTACAACCATAACAACTTTTAAGATTTTAACTTGATAAATAAAGAATTTTCCATACAAACTTTTACCCCCCATTACAAACCCTTAGTTCGCCCCTGGCCAAAAAACTTGATACCATTATTTTTAATTTAACATAGACTATACATACTCCAAATTTTATTGCTGTAAGTTCAAAAACAAAGAAGTTTCATACAAACTGTTTTACCCCCTTTCACCCCCTTAAGGGTAGAATTTCCAAAAATCTACTCTTAGTACACGTTTAAGTACTAAAATATATACACACTCCAAATTGTACACCTCTAAGTTCAAAAACACAAAACTTTCATTTTTAACTTTAAACCCCCATGGCACCCCCCTTAATGCACCCCTGGCAATTTTTTTTTTAATTTTAATTTGACTATTTAATAAACTACTACCATAACAACTTTCAAGACTTTAACTTGATAAATAAAGAATTTTCCATACAAACTTTCACCCCCCATTACAAACCCTTAATTCACCCCTGGTAAAAAAATATTGATACCATTATTTTTAATTTTACATAAACTATACATGTTCCAAATTTCATTGCTAGAAGTTTAAAAACATAGAAGTTTCATACAAACTGTTTAACCCCTTTTCACCCCCTTAGGGGAGGAATTTCCAAAAATCCGTTCTTAGTACGCGTCTACATACTAAAACAAATACACCCTCCAAATTTCATAACCCTAGGACCAGCCGTTTGGGCTCTGCGTTGTCTATAGATGAATGAGTCAGGACAAAGAGTCTTATAGTATAGATTACTGCAAGATTTAGTTAGCTTCAAAACAACTAGTACACAAGTACAAAGGTGAGTAAATTGTAATATGTTTGATAATATCCTACTAATATAACAAATGCGAAAGTTTGTGTGTAAGTGTGTATGTTTGTTACTTCATCGCGCTCAAACGGTAAAACTGAATTCGATGAAATTTGGTACGAAAATAGGTTAGACCTTAGATTAACATATTGGCTACTTTTTATCCCGAAAACATTACTGGTTCCAGTGGTATGCGCCGATAACTTCTAAATCTATTTTACTCCTTCACGCTTTATGCATTGACCGATGTTGATGAAATGTAATATGAAGATAGGATTAACACATCTTTTATCAAGAATTAACGCGGATAAGACCGCGGGGCGCAGCTGGTTGAGGAATACAACTAGCTCACGTAGTTTAGCAAGCCGAGAGTCGACCGCGAGCTGAAGGGGCTAAGAAGAGCTAAGCGTAGCGCGAAAGAGATTAAGAGAAGCGGTATGAGCAAGCAAACATTCGATGAACGAATTGATTCGATGAATTCGATGAATGAACGATGAATGTTCTTCGCTTCCCCACGCTGTGTCATCGGTGTGGTTGCGAGTCGAATGTGAACGAGGATTTTTCCACGCATGTTTACTCGCTTAGCCCTTTCCGCTAACCTCTTTTACGGTCTCTTTTGCCTAGCTCAGCTAGCCTTTGCTCGTTCGCGGTCGAGCCTCGGCTAAATGTTTCAGTTCAACACTTCCAAAATTATCAAGGTAATTTAGATTGACAATAATGTATAGATATAACTAATTTTTTGTCGTCGTTATCTGTTTCGTATATCAAATAAGCAATAAATAATCTATCTATCTATCTAAGCCTATAAATCAGCCCACTGCAGGGCAAAGGCCTCCCTACCGTCCCTCTACTTTTGTCTGTCCTGGGCAATGGCAATAAAAAAATTACTTTTTTAGGTAAATAAATTCACAAACCTTGTAAAGCCGTTCCACTTTGCTAGGTATAACGTATGCCCGCTTAGACTCCTGGAAGGGATGGCGGCACAGAACCTTCTGGCCCACCTCAGGCGCAGGCTCCGATGATCTCTGAAGTAAGTCTATGAGAGCATGCCCGTCCGCACCGAACAGTCTGTACGCCTGAAAATCATTATCTGATATTATAAATGCGAAAGTATGTGTGTGAGTGAATGCTCATTTATTTCTTCACGCTCAAACAGCTGGACTGATATTGATGAATTTTGGTACGGACATAGTTCAGACTATAGATTAATGCCTTTGGCCTCGGAATAAAGTGGGTGACACGGCGCGGCCCAGCTAGTATCATGGAAATCAAAAAGGCATGGAATCTCCAGAAAATAACTATGAGTGAACATAACATACATATAAGCTCCCAACTAGCATGTATTGTTAAATCATTTTTTATTAATACATGACACGTAAAGCCTGTAGTAAACACTGGCCCATGCTCAGCCATGCGTATGGCCTAGTGTAGACCAGTGAGTAAACACTACCAGCCATGCAACACGACGTTTCTTTGAAGTTGTCTATCATTGTAGTCAATTGCCCCATGCACACAATGGCCATGGCCTGTGCTGAGCCTGCGTCAGGCAAGGTGTACTAGAGGCTTTACATACATTAGAGCCAGTTGCGTTGCACATACTTGCAGAATCAAAATCATTGTGATAATTTTACTTGATAAAATACTAAGTCTGTTTGAATAAGTTAAATATTATCTTAATGTGTCGTCATTATATAACATCCCTAGTTATCATTATCTTATCTGTTTGAAGTCATAACACTTCGCGTCGCACGAATAAAAGCGAAGTGTGTCTGTTTTCTTATTCCGTTTAGTATGGAAATATAGTTTAGGCCCGATAAGAATAAATAGAAAGTAAACTAAAACATTTTACAACTTCCCCGCATAAAACAGTCGTGCCATTCTCTATAGAACTTTAGGCTATTGATTCCAAGCACTAAACAATAAAATATGGCAAGACCTTGTACGGTATTTCGTGTAACATTTTCTGTAGATATATTAGATACTTAGTATCGTGGATATGATATGGTAAGCTAATATTTTCGTCTGATATGATATCACGCACGGTTCAAGGGCAGTGTCATATTCATGATATTTTTACAGCTGTCTTCTTTTGTTTTTTACTCTACTAGATTTCTGCACGCAACGAATTCTTGAAGTAAACGAAATGGTTTCACGACAAACGATATTTTAATGTAATCTTGACCTAGTTAAATGATGAATGGGAGGCCAATTAGTAAACGTAGATAGTTATGCATGATTTAAATGAAAACTTAATTGTAGTTAGATATTTTTATTCCTACCTTTTACCTCGTTATAGAGTTACAATACTAATTAAAAAATGAAAGGAAATATGTCGTTAATATGTTTAATGATATATGTTTAATTGTATAAGTATTATGTATATGGGTATGTATTATACCCAGTTAATGGTTATGGTCAAAGGTCAAGTCATCTACTTATATATAAAATTTCCATGTCACAATATTACTCGTAGTTACCATACTCCTCCGAAACAGCTTGACTGATTGTTACCAAATTTTATATGCGTATTCAGTAGATATGAGAATCGACTACTATCTATTTTTCATACCCGTGATAAGGGTTGTTAACACTTAATTTTTTTAAATTAATATAAATAATTTATAAGGCAAAACAACGTTTGCCGGGTCAGCTAGTGAACATACATGTAATTTATAGTAACTTTGTCCACGTCTAAGCTCAAATTTGTTCTTAAAAAGTAGGTAAAATGACGAATTAACATGTTTGAAAATATTTTTAATTAAATAAAAGAAATATTAATAAATATTAGGACACTTTCACACACGGCTGGTTAGCCCCATACTGAACAATTTCTAGCTCGTATTATGGTTGCTAACACAACTGATATACTACATATACATACATACATATTATATATAAATACATATTTAACACCCAGACCCACAGCCAACAAATTTAGTTAAGCATAAAGATGTTGACCGGGCCGGGAATCGAACCCGGAACCTTCTGATTAGCAGACCGGCATGGTAACCATTACGCTAACGAGGTCGTCAAAAAATTAAATGAGTATTAGATAGTTAGCAGTTATGGTAAAGGGTTGAGTGAACATACCTCTTTGTGACCAGGTATAGTAACTTTGCCCACATCTTGGCTCAATTTGATTCTCGGTTGACCGTTGATCTCCACTAATTTGTACACGCAACCCAGAGCCGGCTGCCGTTGACACGTCACTGAAAAAATAATATACTTCCTCGTTTTTTCTTCGAATAATTAGCTTTAAATATATTTTGTAGGAAGTGATTTTGCATATAAAGAATATCTGACTAAGTTTGTTTCATAAACAAATCATATTGATAAAGCAACCATACAGTTGTAGTATTATTTATTATTTATTTATTATACTTTACCGTGCCAATGCACTTTTAATATAGCATATGGGATAGCTATAGTACTTAGTATGTATAATTGATAATAAATATAAATGTTATTTGTTATGATGTTCACATAAATATAGCTAATATAAATAATTACTTTCAATTTCACAATCTCAGAACCAAGGTTAATTAGTAGAATGTTTTTAAAAACCAAGAAGTCATAGTTTTATAACTATACAATACGCATTTACTAGTAAAGAAAATCAATATTTAGCAATTTAAATCAGTGTCAGCAATCAGTGTTGAAGACCGCCAGAACGACCAATTGTGTGGTTCTATTTGAATAATGTATGCAAATTAAATTACCTAAATGCGTTCCAATACCAAAGGAGTCTATTTTATGACCTTGCTCATTCAAACTGAGAATGGTTTCTTCATTTATATCGTTCGAAGCGACTATCGTTAGTTTGGCGAACCAGGGTAATTTGAATGCATCTGCTACTTTCTCAAATGTTTCCCTCGCCAGTACAGATAGGTATGCCAAGTCTCCGCTGTCTATGCGGATCCCGACCGCTCGGTACCCACAATCGTGAAGAGCCAAAGCCACAGCACAGAAGTTTAGAAGACCACTCCTGTTGAAGGAATAGAAACAACAATAAGCCATCGGCTATTCATGTAATCTTGTATTTTATACACGTAGTTTGTTCTACAATACAGTCAATATACGTGGAAACAAACTTGCTGCGATTTAAAAATAAAGTGCACATTTGCAATTTTATGCGTATGTAATGAAGCAACGCAACGGTGTCATCGCACGCTGTGCAACCTAGTCGAGTCTGCTACGTAGTCAATCTTAACGGACTTGCATGAGTGATGTGATTTAACAATACAACAAATGCCGGGTGGAAGTCCCGGTGCATGCACAAATGTACACAGAATGCGTGAAGGTGCCCCAATCTCAAGAGAATGCAAGGGTGCGAATGAGTCCAGCCCCGCAGCCGCTCGGGCTCCAGGCCAGTACGCCACACTGAAGCAAATACTGCTCGTCGGACGCGCTCACGATATTTATTTACATTCGGTACGGTCGTGAAGCGCCGTCCACATGCGCTTCACTGGAAAAGCCAAATAAAATATGTATAACAATCGTACGCATAAAGTAGGGCCATGGGTGTCGGCGGCCGAGTGTTAGTGTGCTCGCATGTATGTTACCCCGCGCGATGTACGAGTGAGTGTCATGCCGGCGGCCGCCCCGCGACCGAGGCCGACTCCACGAGTAACGAGTACATTAATGAACGATGCGAAACGATAATTATAAAAATCGAGGGTCCTTCGAGCATTTACCTCAGTGTGCGTTCGACCGTGCTAGTTCCGAGCGAGAGCGGCGGGGGGGCGGCGGGTCCACGGCGGCCGTCGGGGGCGGAGTAGCCGTTACGCTGCCAGTGCCGTGGCGGTAAGCCTTGAAAATTATACCTCTTGACATCGTACGTATCCACTAGAGCCATGAAGCCGGAGGGGAACGCTAGGGCATAGGATATGAGGGCGGCGAGTTCGCCGTCGCTGGCTTCGTCGGGGGACACGTCTAGCACTGCGGAGACGCGGCGGCGCCACGAGCACGCCTGCGCCGGCAGGTCGGTCGCGCCGCCGCCGCCAGCGTGCGCCAGCGGCGCCGCCTGCATCTCCTGCAGCGTGCTGAATGACGTCACGAACGAGTGTGCGTGCGTGCCGCGCACAGGGATCGAGAACAGCTTGCCCGCTAGCACGTTGCTCGTGCCGTCGAAACCGCCTGCAACAGTCACCACGCTCAGCCTCTACGTCAATAACCTATGTACCTATACAGATATAAAGTATCATAGAAACTTTACATAAGTTTACCAAGAATTTCTTTCAGTTATTGGATCAATTTATAGAAAGGACTAGCTGCCAGAATGAACTAAATATATATTTTTTTCATTTTTGAATATGAAATTTACATTACATCCTCACGTTAGGTTATCGTAAAATATATAGAAACCGTGACCAAACTTAACGAGTTAATTTCGATAAACAATGTACAGCCTCATAGTATTAATTAGTAGATTAATGATTCAGATCGTCCAATAGCCATCTGTGTACTGTGTACTCTATCAACCTAGCGATAAAGTCCTAACTAAAAGTCTCAAAGCTAAAGCCTTAGGTTAGTATGATTAGGTTACATTTCTACAAGGTAGAGTTAATTTTAATATCTGCTTTACAGAATGTAGGTATAATATTCGGAGCATTTATTTTCAATGCAGAACCAATTAAGCTTTAACCTCCAAACTCTAGCCCATTATGATTTGTTCATTCGCAAAATTAATCTGAAACCTATTATCGGGAACTTTTACCTAGCTATTAAAGTTTGGAAAACTAATCTTCAAGTTTTGTTGATTTCGATGAGTAATGGATGTGTGTTCAAGGGCAAGGTTCGCGAAAGTCGCCTGATTAAACCTATTATGGCGAAGTATATTCGCTATTGGGGCTTCTTGTGAGTCAACGGCGCGGCGCGGCGGGGTGTTTTATATAGCACGGTGCACGGGCGAGGCGGGGCGCGCGCCTGGCACGGCCCGGACCGGCCCGGCTCGACACGCTAATACAATCAATAACGCTGAGACAAGCTAATTTACGCCGCCACAATATGAGCTTGGAGCTGCCAAGGTGACTGGCGAGGTTGAAGTACGGTGCATATGCAGAACCAACATACTGTTCCGCCGATGAGACTCGTGGCATGTTCTCGCAAAGAAGAGAGTAAGGGTAAAGACTTTTGGGCGGATTGTAAGCCCTTGCCGTCAAAGCTTGGCCATTCAATTCACCGAAAAAAGATTGGCTCAATGTAAGCTAAGGCTCTTTCAAATATATCTACAACACACACTCTTGTGTAAGAGACAAATTATCTACGAAAGAGGACTTCTTCTTTACCGGAACAATAGATTCAAAAGAAAACCTTTGATATGAGCCTCTCTGATGCTTAGTTTTCAAGCTATTTAACTGCATCCGACATAGCTTAACGACTGCTTGTACTAAGTTTAATAGTTGGAGTCAAGGCGCTTTTAGTTTTATATTTGAGCCATATAAAGTAAACTGTTCGTATTGATCGTTGCTGACTTTCAGAAAACGTCTTATTCCAATATTAGCTACACGTGTAACCAGGAAAGAGTTAACTCCTACTCATATTAATATTATAAACTAGCGACCCGCCCCGGCGCCGCACGGGTGCAATGCTGATACTAAACACACTACAGAAAAACATATACCATCGCGGAGTTTTCTGTAGAGCTTTTCAATGTGTACAAATAATTAGTATTTTATTACGATATCTCGTAGGGTTCAGCCTATCTTTGCCGATAAAATGGTTCCACCGTCCACGCGTAAAATACCGCGGTGGGCGGGGCAAAACAGCTACGCGCGCGCCCACGTGGTTTCAACCGACCAATCGCGTGCGAGCTTTGTGTATGTGTTTCGTTGGGAT
Organism: Mellilla xanthometata; assembly: GCA_035578125.1. Lineage (NCBI taxonomy): Eukaryota > Metazoa > Arthropoda > Insecta > Lepidoptera > Geometridae > Mellilla > Mellilla xanthometata. The sequence goes on along the minus strand of JAPUBQ010000007.1, from coordinate 9,965,276 downwards.
AGCAGTATATATATATAATTGTAGGCGTTGACGGGTCCAATTCTAAGCGGCAATTGTATGGAGTTACTCTTCCGTTTATTCTAGTTCGCTGGTCACTTACCGTCAGGTGAATTGTGGTCAAGCGCTGACCTATTTAGAGAAGAAAAAATGTTCAACTTGTAAAGGTAAAGTACCTATGTAAGCGTATTTGGATGCGGAGAGGCCGCCGTCGGGGCCCTGCGCGCGGCGCAAACCGAACTCCAAGAGGGAGACGTTCTTGCCGGCCACCATGCGGTATCGCGCCGCGTTCGTCGCCATCAGGCTGCAACAACATACACATCTCTTAACTTAACCTTCTTCATTCACTTGTTACAGGTATATAATATCTATATATATAACAGATACATATCATAGGCGAGTAAAACATGTAGGTCATATCTTACTCGCCTATTTGCCGAAATAATAATTAATCATTGTAATTATATTAATGCCACATAATAAAAAAATAAAACAAATAGTCTCGTCAAAAAATTTAAAGAAAAATTAAGGGTAGACAACCCTTATCATTTAGGGGTATGAAAAATAAAGATTCTCAGACCTACTGAATACGCATATAAAATTTGGTAATCGGTCGAATCGGTCGGTAAAATCGGTCAAGCCATTTTGGAGGTTTACGGTTTACGGTAACTAACATTGTGACATGGAAATTTTATATATAAGAATATATATCGTTTGACTGCTCGTTTTTGCGTATTGCCGTATTTGCAAGTTATGGAGTCAATATTTTTTGTGCCAAATACATTAAACACCGAGAAGCGAATTCAAAACGGGTAAAGTATATAAGGTACTGTTGATGTACAAATAGATAATTATTTATCGTGCAATGATTGGTGGATATCGGTCACTAAGTATCTTACATATTAGTAACATACGCGGATACATTCAAGAGCCTAGATAAGCTTATTATTAAGATTAATTAGAAACTTTATCACCCAGCAGAGGTAATACCCTGCAAAAGATAACGAGGCAATTAATTGACCTAGTCAAGCCTGACGACCGATAAACGCTTTGACAGCAACATTACTTTACGCAGGCATACTCAAATTTGTAACTTTAGGGTAACCATACGTTTTACGTTTCAATTGTCAGTATGTCAAGTATTCTGACTTGACAACTTCTACTGCTTATCACTTAACCAATATATGGCGACCTTACTCAAGGAAGAGTTTGGCCGCAAGGTGTGCTGTATCGGCGATTCCGAGGCCGAATACGCGACACCTCGCAGCATAACACGACACCGTCACTTCGTGTGCAATAGTTATTAAGTTTATTATTATTTTAAAATGTGTATTAGTTTATAGCTAACGTTTTATATATACATATGTGTGTAATGTATTTTATGAGCCTCTAGTTGCCTGAAATAAAGGATTAAATAAAAAATAAAACTAACATGTTGTATTACAAAATAACACTCTAATTACCAATTAGATCTAAGATAGAAAAGGAACTATTTATTTTATTTTAATATAAATAATTATTTCTTAATATACGTATTAAAACTAGCTGATCCGGCAAACGTTGTTTTGACTCACTTAGGAGTATGAAAAATAGATAGTAGCCGAGTCTCAAACCTACTGAATACGCATATAACATTTGGTAAAAATCGGTCAAGCCGTTTCGGAGGAGTACGGTAACATTGTGACATGGAAATTTTATATATAAGAAGATAAGAGGAAGATTAAAGGAACTTAGAATATTCAAATAAAATGATTGCAGTGTGTCTACATATAAGTCTTAGATAATATGTAAATCAGTTGATTTGACAAATAATAAATTATATGTTTTACTAAACATAAATTATTCAAACATCGAACTTTTAACGTACATAGAATAGAATAGAATATTCTTTATTCATCATAACGTATCCTAATTATTTCATATTCATACATTATCCATTATTACATTAACAAGTTTCACTTCAGTTAAAATGTCAATATTATATGCCATATATTGTTACTTTACTATTATTATACGGAGCAATAACGAAATGAAGTTAGTTTTTTGAAAAGTCTGCTAAGATGGTGATTAAGGTGGTCACCCTACACACAACATTGTATATTTAGCCAATGGCCTACATAACTGAGACAAGCAGGTTTTAAACGCAACTGAATTGCAAACTACTGACATACCTACCATGGGTGTTGCAAATGACACTTTCATGTAACTAATATGTATATGGTGTAAAAATATAACATAAAATTCAGTAAACTCAAGAAAAAAGAAAAAAAAATTACTGGTAAAGCAACTTATTTAAGTTTTCTTATTAATTTATTTAATTTAATTTTATTATTTATATATATTTGGCGGGTTATTTGATTAGTTTTAGTTTTTAGTGTGTGACATTTATATTGGACGTAATTGTATATAATTTTATTGAGTAATTAAAAATAATAAAGACATGTTGATATATTTAATTTTATTTTGCATTATATAAGCTAAATAATAAAACATGATGAGTTTTTATGGCATGACTTGGCTTCACAACTGCTAGTATTAAAGCTAACATCCGAGGACTCTACTTTAACATGTTATCAATGAAATTATTGTAATATAGAGAAATAATATAATGATTATCGTTATTTTAGGGTTCCATACCTAAAAGGTAAAAATGGGACTCTTGTAATGACATATACTTCTTTATTTGTAGTGAAAATATATCACTAATTTATGACATTAAATATCTGTGTAAATAGTTAAAAGGTCAAGTAACTATACAGTTCTAAAATTGACAAAACGAATAACATATTTTTATCCATCACTACTACATGATGTTGATGTATTATTGATTAAATGACAAATTTGATCTATTAAATTGGGCCTCATATACTTTTATTCTACATTTGTAAAATCTTACCTAGCAAAGTTGACCAGCGTCAGTAATGTAGTCTCCAACAGTTGTGTAATTATGAGAGGACCTTCAACTCTCAGTAGTGGCACCCTGAAATAGTATTTTAATTTTAGATATGTATATACATACATATAAGATCAACTTAACATTTATTATAATCAAATCCTATCCTTCCTGGGGTTGCTAGGAAAATGTTACTGTGTGTCAAAATATTTATTTTCTTCAAGTATTATTCTTTTTAGTTGGCCAATAAAATGTTGATATACTTGAATCAAGAAATTAAGTATTAAAAACCATTTCGACAACAAAATATTAAAAATTACATGAAAAAAAAAACACAATAATTAGAAATTTACAAAAACCTTACAAATAGTGAATTAAACCTAAGTCAGTGTCCGCGGGTAAGGTGCCTAAAATGCTGGCGGCATTACCTCGCTGGATCGCCGAACTTATATGTTGGCCAAGGTAAAAACATGTAGAGTTTTCAACAAAAATATACTTCATCTTGGTTAGTGTTGGTCAGTGTAAAAAACTCATAAAAATATATTATTATTACACTAAATTATTGTAACTGATATTATTATCTAATGTGGAGCACACTCAAGCAGAAAAAACCGGTTTACTATTGGAAAAAACTTATTCATAAAAGACATTAAACTGATAAAAGTAATGGCATTAACTGATATGCCTATCTTAATTTTCTAAAAAGATAAGAGAGTATACATATTTAGTACTTCTAATAGCAGAAATGTATTTCTAAGTTATTGATTTTGCAGTTGTAAATTGTCTCAAGTTAATTTAATAATCACAAATAGCTTAACTAGTAAAGTAAGAAAGTTACATTTAAAACACAAACCTTGGAAATACAACGGATCCCTCCTCAATAGCGCTTACTTTGACATCTTTGCATGTCAAATCTTTCATGTAAGCATAAAATTCTGGTTCAATGCTTTGTGGCAATATCTGCATTAAATATTCAATGTCTGCAATTATACATATTCATTCTAAAATGGACATAATTTTAAAAGGAGTATATAATATTTAAAAAAAAAACTCATAAAGTACACATACCACTGTCAGAATAACGAAAATTCTCCAAAAACTTAAGAACTTCTTCAAGTCCAGCAAATATTGTGAATTCCCCATGGAATGGGTTTGTGCGGAAGAACAAATCAAATACTGCAACATCGTTGACTTTCCCTGACTTCCAATAGGCATATGCCATTGTGATCTGATAAAGATCTGCAAGGAATAAGCAAAAAATATTCAATAGGTACTAACAAAACCTCATCAGTTAGTTAAATTTAATTTGAATTATTTTAAATTGAATATTAATCATATAATGTAAGCGCTTGTAGGCAAATATACAATAAGATTTACATAATAATTAAATTTAAAATCTAGCAAATATTTGATATTTAAATAACACTACGTTTTCGTAAATGTACTAATTTAGCATTGACTATAAATTGTTAAACAATGTACATAACCACAGAAACAAACTATTGTAAAAACTACTACTAGTAAATAAACACAAAAAAACAGAGGTGTAAAGTACACTGACTGCTTAACATTTTCTTTCTTAATATTTTGAATTTCGCTCCAAAAGAAGTCTGACTTACCTGTCAGTAAAGGTTGCACAATACCGTTTTGTCGAGCCATTTTTCTCATTGTTATTAAATCTTCATTAGGCATTTTCGTTGAAAGTTACACCAAAGTTATTGTGTGAAACGTTAGGATTGGACGATAGCTGATGGACGACTGAAATAAGTAATTTCATCGTGATCAGCACAGCAGCTCGTACGAAGATAACAGCACACGGCGCGCCAAACTCAATTTGACGGCTACGAACAACCTACGCATGCGTCATTTGCATTTTAGTTTAATGGTTATGGCTATTGTGTTTTGATTGCTAATAAACTTGACGGTCCCAATTATGATTGCTCTGAAATTCAAATAGTTTTAATCGCAGTGTAATTTTGAAAAAACGAAGAGCTTGTTGTCATAATTGAAAATCATAGAAAATCAAAATATAGCAGGTTTTAAAAAAATAAAATAAAATTGCCTATGATTATGTTGCCAGAATCGTCATATATAAATCGCTCATATATTAAATAATCATGCTAACTGGATGATACTCACTACAACAAAGTTACAATCTACGTTTTAAGTTTTTTTCATGTCAAGTCAAGTGTTTCATTATGAGATATTAAAATTAAAATTTGAGCTAATTCTAATGTCCACAACTTTTTGTCGTGAAAGAAGAAATACAAATATCTAAATTGGCGTAATACAGTACTAAGGTTTATAGGGTTTTGTGCCTCAAAAATCTCCAGACTATAGCTCAAAAACCGTAATAGCCAGAAGCTTAAACTTTCACAAGATAAGTATTTTTCATGCTGCAATGAAAAACAGCTAATAAATATATTAAGGTAAGGGCCCCATACAATAAATTTGTTATTTTTTAATTTAATTTATTTGCGCATTCAATAATGCTACCGAACTCCACATGCGCGAGCCTAACTCGCACTTGGTATTTTATTTTATTTCAGCAATGAAAATCTGGTTCATATTTTTGTGACTAAACGTTTTATTATATGATAATTTTAATTCGTATTTGATAATATTTTATGGACCAAAAGTTTAAAATAAACATTTTAACTTTTGAATTATTATTTTAAGTCTCAATCAAGGCTAATTATATTGTACTGGCAACACAATGTAATGTCAGTCATTACATTGACACTGACATTTCAAACTATAATGGCATGTCAGCTGTCATATTTAGCTGTCAATGTCGAATTGTTTTTAGTCTATCAACTTATTTGTAATCCTCTTTTTTACGTGTCTTCTTTTTCTACGCTTTCTACTTTAATAACTTAGTTTTCTTTTAAAAAAATGTGCTTTTTAGTATAAACTAAATAGCCTATATAATCAGTAATAATGTAACTTTTAACACTTATTATATAACTCATTAAACAAGTCCCTCATGAATATTAATAGTACATACGTTAACATTGAATAGATAGTTTAAGTTATTTTTTTAACAGTAGGTACCTACTTGAATTAATTCTGTTTATATAAATAAAAAAAAATTTGAAGAAAGGTTTCGAATTTAAATGAACTTAAAATATATATCTGTACATTTTAAAACCATGAAATATTATGGAAGCCACGACCGTAATCTTTTGTCTCTTGTGATGAGTTTCCAACCCTATTATAAGAGTAGGCACCTTTTAATTTTGAACTACCTGCTATCTTCCACATAATATGCTGAAGTGTTCATATAGCTTATTTACCTATTAGCCTTTCGATCATCAATTGTCTCAGCACTTTACGCTATGGCTTTACAATTTATGATTGTATGGCAAGACAAGCGAGCGTCGGTGATAGTAGGTAAGCGGGGTGAGGGGCACCGTCTCAAAGACCGGTCTAGGTACGTGCGGCTCGCGAGCGGCGCCGCGCGGGTGGTGCGGCGGGTGCGCGTGGGCAGGCGCGCGGCGCGGGCGGGGTGCGTCAGTCAGTCAGTCGCGCAGCGAGCGCTGTATAGCAAGAACGTCGGGTGGCCCTGCGCCGACCCGTCTCGTGCCAGTGTTGTGTCACAGCGGTGGGCCAGGTCGGTTTCGAGATTAATTCGTTCCGACACACACCATGGCTCTCAACTCGGACGCTGAACAGAAATCGAACCTGGTCCTCCGCGTGGACCAGGATTCCGACTCGGTCCTACAGTCATTGTTCGACACAGTGCTAAAGCCGGACTCGAAACGACCGCTACAGGTGCCTCTCCGTATGCGACAGCTTCCAAAGTCGTTCTTTAACCCGCCGTCGACCGGTTCCAAGTCGCCGTCGGTGTCTCACTCGCGGGAGAACTCGGCGGACTCTGCGTTCGGCTCGTCGTCGGTGACGGGCGCTTCCACCGTGTCCCACTCGCGCGCGCACTCCTCGCCGGCCAGCCTGCAGCAGACGTACGCGGCGGCGGGCGGGCAGGCGCAGCCGCCGCTGCACCACCACCACGCCAAGCAGCGCTCCTACGACGTGCCGCACGTGCCCGACGACCTGGGCCCGCTGCCGCCCGGCTGGGAGCAGGCTCGCACACCCGAGGGACAGATCTATTACCTCAAGTGAGTCACTATCTTACCTAAACCTTTTCCTATTCTACTAGGTATATGATGAACAGATACACAGGTACCGGCAGAGACAATGATATGTTCTTGTAACACTCTGGAATATGTTAGCAGAGAACAAAGACAGCTGAAAGGATACATTACTTACTTAAAATTATGGATGAGCTCTTGTCCACAGGTCATCATATCTACCTAATTTATCCTGAAAACAGACTTAACTATTGGTAGAGTACTGAGCTGCTTGGTAAAAAAATGCTGCTGATAATGATGATGGAAAGCTATGTACTTGGTCTTGTATATATAATTTACCTAGATATAGTAAGCGGCTAGTAACTGTATTTATAAGGTTTCAGAGATTAGTTCCTGGAAACCAATAGCAAAACACAATTATGAATGAATGAAACAGAATTCATATTTAGCTGTTTTTAAAGGTGCTTACTTTAGTTCTAAGAAAGTTCCAACTTGTTTCCTTCGTTAGCCTTTGATCATAAAAATCTAGTGGCATAGCATTTAAATGAAGTAATATAATAGTGTAATTCTCTTAAGACCACAAAGACAATTATCATCATCATTAGCATTTTTGGAGATATGTGCTAAATAGCTATGAATCTAAATGTATAGGGGTTTTCTATGGTAATACCTATTTGTTACCTATATAAAGTGACACTTGTTATAACATTCAAGTTTAGTTTTATGAGATCACAACTATGCTTGAACCCAGGCTTTGCAAGTGGGGACCAGCTACTAGGTAGTTCAGCCAATAGGAATGTTCTGATATCAGATAATTTAAAAGGTTTTATCATCTAATGGGCCTCCATTTACAAATCAGTAGCACATTTTTATAGCATTGTTTTTTAAATACCTAAATTTTGAGACCTCTTATTAGGAGTTAGCTAGGTATCCGTCTGCTACCTGGCTGTATCTCAAGATCCATGATAGAAGTGCAAAAGTGAAAGAAACTAGTTGAAATTTTCACAGATAGTTTATTTCTGTTTATGTAACTTATACATAGTGGTACAGAACTCTATGTTTGCGAATCTAACTCGCACTGGGCCAGTTATTTAATTTGTATTTACAAAACTTTATCATAAAGAAATATCATTTAAACTGGAAAGTAAATGATGCTGCAAACTTTCCCTATCTTCTTGGAAACCAAATCCACATAATATAAAACTTATAAATTAGGGTCTTACTAGTACTCTAAGGATATGGAACCCAAAAAACCGGCTAGTTGATGCAGATTCTCAGTAAATGTTATCACTATTGTTGTAGGATTTGGGGTCATTTGATTTTTCAAAGGATTAGTGTCTCTTGATCAATTTCTTTGATCTTTTCCTTCTAGATGGGGTTGGCATGGCAAGCCCTACTGTTCTACACTATCTGCTAGAAATTATTATCAAGATGATATTAAAATAATATAAATAAATAATAGGACACATTCCCCACACACCTGGTCAGCCCCAAACTAACTAAACCATTTCTAGTTTATATAACTCAACTGATATACTATTTATACATACATAAATACTATATATTGATAAATATTTAACACCCAGACCAACAGCCAACAAATTAAGTTCATCACTAAGATGTTGGCCGTGTCGGGAATGGAACCCGGAACCTCCTGGTTAGCAGTCTGGCATGATGTTTGGCAATATGACGATATGATGATGATATTTTAGTAATATCATCTTTATTCCCTTGAAATTATGATAAAAACTCTTGTCTAACTACTGAAAATTAACAAATTAATTACAAAACTAGGTCCTGGTTTTGAGCAGCAGTTAATTAACTCTTAGTTCCCTATTTACTTGATTGAGTATTATATAAGACTTTCATTAGTTGATATTGCATAATTCCTAATTGCATTTTTGAGGAAAATAATCACTTTTGAATTAAGACTAATTACCTATATTAATTTTTAAATAGTCAATCAGTACAGGCCACTCTAGGCTGACCTAGCAGTTAAACTGGTTGTTAAGAAATACTAGTTTATCCTAAGCTGCTGTTGTTTGTTCCGCCTATTATGAATATACACAATTTAGGGTAAAACTGGTTTAGCTCAACTTTTAATATTATTTATTAATTTTGCCAAGTCAATATGATTTTATTTGGTTTGTACTGCTATCCTTTATGTAATAATGTAACTTGATCAAAGTACTCCTAAAATTGTTTTGGAAACCCAGCATATAATCTTGCAGACAAAAAAATATCTAATTAAGAGTAAAAAAAAGTACAACAAATTATGCCAAAAAACCAAAATCGGCTAAAGTTGGGAGGTTAAAACAAAAAAAAAATACAGTCGAATTGAAAACCTCTTATTCTGAAGTCGGATAAAAATCGTTTAAACGGGATACTCGTGCCTTATCTCGCTGTTCATGTTGGAAATACATTGTCGTCATTCGCTATCTTATCGCAATATGTACCTGTCGTTAGTTTACTATGATAAAACTGATAAAGTTAAGAAAATGATTCACAAAGCCTTTCATTGGCCCTTTCAACCCTTAAAATAAAAGGCCAGTAAGTTATATATAAACGGAAGGTAAAATAAAACTTAACGGCTTACAGGTAGTTTACGGAAAGCAAGAGTTTTTGTGTTCAATTGCAGGTGTTTACATTATCCTTCAATGGCTCCTACTAAATATTCTCTTTTAAAAATGTATAACTAAACTGTAAACTGATCTCCGAACAGTAGACGTTGCGAACAACATTTCTCGTTTGCATTTAATTATTACCGACAGGTTCATTACGACCTCTACACGAGGGCCAACAAACATTAGGAGAATTCATTAGGTTTCTCGATCAATTATTATACTCGTAATTATAACAATAAAGGTGTTATACGTGTTCCACTTGCACTTCCAAACCCTCTATAGGTAATGTTCTTCATCGTCGTAAGAGCTAAGTGCTCAAGCTCTGATGTCGAGTTTTCAAGCCGCCCCAAGCCCTCTGACTGGGCTTAACGACTGCTTGCACAAGACTAACAGCCGGGACCTACAATTTAACGTGTCATCCGGCCCACGGTAGTGCTCAGATGAAAATAACACTTTAAAACGACAGTCTTGTGCATGGTCACCCATCCAAACACCGTCCGCATCGACCGTTGTTTAGCTTGGATGATCGCGTCAGATCACCTTAACTAGACTAGCTACAGGCGCTACACTCTCTATAATAATTAACTTATTTTCTTCATTTTCCTACATCACTCTTCCAGTCAGCATACTTCTGTACGAAGTCAAATACGCATTCACGACATTGCAACGGCCAATACTGTATTTTGTATTTAAAGTATCACTAATGCAGTGTTACCCTGGTTTCCCTCCCATACAATGGAACTATCTTTATTTATTTCAGAAATGTTCCTTAAACTATTTCGTAAGAGCAGAACAGACGCTGGCGCCGGCGCCAATGCTTGAAGTTCGATTGGTTTCGATACAATTATATCGATAATCGGTAATGGTTGGTGCTGGCCTGGCGCCGTGGCCATTATTGTCGCGTTACGTTTTCAGTTGCGCACATGATGGATTCATGTGCTGCACGAGGCACGTAATGAAAGATTTAAAACTGCTGTTGGCAGAGAAGTTATGACTAGGACGATGTTATATAATGTTACGTGTAATTGCCGTAAGAGCACCTCACTAAAAAAATTTAAACGAAGTACCATTAAAGGATGTAGAGCTTATAATATAGTGTTTTCTCTAGGGTGCAGGTACATTTCCTCAAAATTACCTACATACGTCAGTCATCTCGGAGTCGACATCCAATTAGTCATACTCAGGGAACACCTAATTCCTACGTGATATTGATTCCTCGGATTCATCATAGATATACATAATAGGTAGGTAAGCAAGTAATAACGGAAGCATTGGTAGCTGCGACAGTTGTAGAAGCCATTTAGCAATTTTAGATGCAGATTTTGAATATTAGTTAACATACAGTGTTGCTTTGTAAATAAATACATCCTGTGATTTATCTGCGTTACGTGTGTGCGGTTCGTTAGCGGCCGTCAGGACTGCCAACGCGGAAGGCCAGCGTGTTACATCTACAACGACGCACTTCATAAGCTCCCTTAAATTATTGATATTTCGAATATCAAAGGCATTAATTTAGCCGGCGGGGCTTGGCGCTGGTCTGGCGGCGTGCTCCGGCGACGACCGTAGGAGCATGCCGCCATGGACCATTGCAAGCAGAGCGTCCCTTCCGCGTCGGTAAATAGACGCGCACGTCGTCGTTTCTTAATTGCACGCTGGGGCCGATGCTTTATAAGCTCCATAACGTCCGTCGGCGTATGTCTCGCCTGCGAAATGTTTGCTTTAATTATTATTGGAATGGAGGGTAATTCTCTGTGGTTTTGTTCGGCTAGACTTGGCGATGTTCCGAAACGGGTAGCGATGCAAATTGCCTTGGCGGACGCCCAACGCGGCGCTATCAGCCTGACCAGCTCTCTACTGACCAGATAAAGCACTTTACAGGTTTGGCCAAACCTTTCCTGAGACAATGTGTGGCATTAACCAAGAAGAAAAACAACTTTAAAATCTCTTTATATTCATGATTACAGTTCAATTAACTCTCTTTCACTTGTCCTCTATGAGAAATTCAGAAAAATTAGTATTCTGTTATGGGAACGTATTTTTAGGAACTGTCGACAACACCGATTACTATATATACAATAGGCAAATTAAACGAATCTCGAACAATATGTTCCTTTTAAGTTGCATCCTTTGAATCTTAAACAGAGAAACTTTCCGTGCTGAATACAAAACCATCGCTGTACGAAAAATAAAAGTAGCTGTAGTTCATTCAACTTGATTTAAACTTTGTTCTTTGAACCATTTTCTTACCGAGGAAAAGAACATAGTTAATTTAGATGTTATACTTAGTGTGATCTAGTTGTTTGGTAGGGTAAAAACTCATATATTTATATATAAAATGTTATTATGACAAATTTTACCAAAGGTTTCGTCTTAATGATATTTTAAAGAAGTAATTGCTTGTTACTAAAGTAATAATGGAATCACACATACAATTTAATAAACACATAAATTACAATTCTATGTTTAACCATAACATAACGTAATTTCAAGTGCCTTCCTTGTATTGATTACCACATGCTAATAAAGAAAGGAAATGGCATAGACGTCTCTCATTCATTACCTACGTATCAACGCTATTGCTAACTGCACCTACGGGTAGTTACTAAACAAACTAGTTAAACTATCGGAACAGGCGACGAGGTTTACCGAGAAAGCCCTGATGAGGCGATCACATGCACAACAAGCAGACTTATCGCAGTATGCTCATTGCGATAACATTAAAACACAGCTCAGTATCGCCTTCCGAGAAGTCGGCCGGCCCCGCGGTCCGAGCCGACGCGACAGGTAGCTTGCCTAACGGAACTACACCGAGAGTATTTTAGAACAAACTTGGATGCCGTTAATAACATTTACTTTCTCTTGCTTTTGTAATTATAATATAGTTAACCAAAAACATTTATTTTCATGTAAAAAGTTTCCAAAACCATACGCTTGGTACTATCAAAAAGTAACAAGACCTTGTGTAGAGCGAAGCTTTCTAACTCTACAAACCCTAACTTCGCAAACTTTGTCAGAATGAATGGTGCAAACATTTAGCTTCTTGATGGTTTATTATGAAACTATATAAAAGAATTGTTTTAATTGCCTTGAAATTCAATACTTAGTAGAAAAATTAAATATGTACTTCGAAAATTTTAGGATGTCTTCAGCGTGTCTTTAACACTTGAACATCATTAGGTTTTATGCAGTCGACACTTCATTAGATTATAATATCATTACTAAGCAAGAGTTATCATGTTGTTTATTACTTTCTGTAACTTTTCTAAACACTTATACATATATTACCTCTGAAGTTAAATCATCACATTAATAGGCATAAAGTCATCTTAGCGGATATGTTTTATTTATCAGCCGTATGACTCTCTATGTTCATTAAAGAAATAGGAACTCTACACTGGTGTGTATAGAGAACATTTATTATGCGATGTAATAGTAACTAGTTGCTCAGTTTCCACGCTCTGATTACTGGATGTTGGCTCGAGACAGCGTCTCTATCGCCACCAATCAGAAACCAGGCAGCGGGAGTACTTTGAGAAATCGTTCTCATGATACTCTGCCACTTACATAAACTACAGAAAATAGCACAAAAACGTGTCCATATGAAAGCCCGTATGATATTGATACTAGTATGTATTTGAATCCATTATCAGATAATTCAAGTTAACTCGACTTGAATTAGCTACGTCTGGTTCCATTCATTTAAATTGGTTAAAGTTTATTTACTTAATAATCTATGTATACCTGCACAATACCCCATCGAGTATAATATATGTAGTTTGAAATGTATTATTTAAAAAGTACACGATGATTGCTTTTGAAATACTTCTCTTCGGATATATTATCTCGGGAATTATAATTTATTTCCACTTGTGAATAGAAACGGAAATGCACTTGTAAATTCTTGTGTTAATCTTTTTAATACAAAAGAATTTCGAGTGCCTCCATGTTCTTCCTAAAAATAAAAGTTCACTTGAAGCATGCGATGGAATTTATATTCTTGACTTGACACAAGTGCGTCTAACTTTTGTTTAGTTTCCATGTGCACCCGAGGTGCAAACGTTTCGGTTTCTTCAAGGGCAGGTCTCCATTGCACGGACATCCAGACTTGTGGACACAGTTGGCTTTCATCGGCTTATGCTTGTGTCATCGGTATTAATGTGTTTCCAATAATACTTGCCATGGTCAATAAAACTTCTCGTCGTGATAAATAGATACACAAGAGTTATTCAGGCCGTTGGACCACACCGGTGGAGCTTCCACGTCTCTATCTTTAGTATTAATAACTGACGTATGCGGATCGTTAAAGTTTAAAATAACGAATACCAGTCGTCACAGATTAAAATATGATTTTTTATTAGGTAACGCAGGGGCTTTTCTGTCGCGATCATTGCGATTAAGTAAATACGTCGTTGTGTTCGAAATGGATTATTGTAAACAGTTTTATTGTACTTCGTCTCAAAACATAGGGGGGACATGACGACGTATTCTGTGGTCATGGTGGCTATTGAGCAGTGTCAACCAGCTTAATTGTAAGATCAAAAGGGGTCAAGTGTGTTATATTGACAAGCGCCTTAGGGCCCACGTCATGGCTAAGTAAGGAGGCCAGAATTGTGCTCATATTTTCATATCACTAGTACGATACTAGTTGGCCGTAATAATAAGCATCTATTTGACTTTCTTTTGCTGTTAAAGATATCCTTTATTGGTATGTGGCATGGATACGATAAAATAATGTCATTTGCAATTAAATTCAAACTCCTTGATGTTTTTCGCTGACCTATGTGCAATGTTCTTTAAGAGCCAATGGTATATGGCTGTAACTTCATAGGATACGTTGGTTCATGTCAATGTCTTAGATCGATCCATGTTATTGTGCTCATGTGATTACTCATACGATATAACAGTGGCACGGCGTGGTGAGCTGACCGCTGATGTTCGTTTGCTTGCTACCGTGAGCGCCTTTATTGAATACTGATAAGTTTACTCATAATGTACTTATGTCTTTAGGTTATTGTTCTCTTATGGCAATACTTCTTACCAAGGCCGTTAGATAGACATGTTTGTGTTTAATTTGCGATTATGGAGTGAAGCACTATTTAGTTTAAATACTGTTTATATAGTATGTAGATGTGAAATGATCTTATTTAATTTGCGCTTGTTTAAATTTCAGAACATATATACAGTGTAAACTCCATGTTTTAGTTGGTTTGGCTTGTATTCCATACAATGAAACCTACATTCTGTCCATTTAAAGACCACTCTCTATAACGCCATAAAATGCACAGTCTCTTCAGTGTCGTTATATCGAGTTTAGACTGTATTGTTTTTAATCTTCGAAATATTATATCATCTACGAACTCTACCCAGGAAACTTTTTTTAGCTGATCATCCTAGAATTTGGTTGGTTTATGGTCTTTATTCCGCATTTAGTTCTTTCCCGTTGTGTTTAAAAATATGCAAATATCCTCCTACTTTTTTAAAGGCTGCTGAGTGTTTGGCAATAGCTAGAACTAAACTAACTCAGCGAATCTACAATCATACCTAACATTCGCTAACTCAGCGAATGTTATGATTGTAAGGAAGCATACGAATGCGATTAGCTGAGTTTGGACAAGTTTGCAGTTCCCTGGAGTAAATCCTTGCGCAGGGTGGTTGCAAGAGGCGCAGATTAGGGAGCCAAGCATGCGTCTCGTCGGGGCGGCGCCTCGTGCCGCCGTGTTTACGTCTAATTTTGGCGCGAGCGCCGCGACGGCCGCCCCCGCGCGCTCCGCTGCTCATTGAACACGCCGGTACGCGTGCGGTTATTTCGGCCTGACTAAGGCGGCACCGCGACGCCACGGTATATCCTCACCCGACGGCTACACGTCCTGACTCAAATCCTTTTAATGTACCTCGTATTTTTCTCTTGACGCGAATTAACGCCATTCGTGGATCGTTAACGATGTTTTTGTCACTTTTCTAGATGATTTCTGTGCCGATTCTCTTGAGGAAACACGCCGACGAACTCAAGAAAAAATAAATCTCTGTCGTTACCAAACTCTTTGAAAACTCGACTCTTGGACCAAATCCAATTAGTGTGGAAAACATAATCAGGAACCACTTATCCGTAACGAATGTTGCACACCATTCATAATCGTCAAAGTTCGACCATAGGTGCAGCATTTCAATTTGTAAACTAGACAGTATGCATTTTATTAGTGGTGTATTGGAAATTATCAAATAACAATAAAACATACGATATAAATAAAAGAGAAATGTATTTAAATTTTAATTGATGCTGTGATAGAAGCGAAGAAGACGCGGGCGCTTGGGTCTGATCATTTTTTCTCGTTGGGGCGCAGACGCAGCTAACGAGCTTACGCCGTGTGATGTTGCCGCGGCGGAGGCTGCGCCGCGCCTCTACTTCTCGGAATCGCTCCAGAGCCTGTAGTTTCCTCCCCCCACCGCGCCTCACCTTGCCTCACTCCTTGTAATCGTATCGCGCGTCAACCACAACTTGCCACCACCACAGATGAGCTCTACACAGACGAACTCAGATTATTGCACTAGACAATAAAAACACCTCATTTTACTTTTCTCTCAGAAATCGAAGTAAATCAGCTTCATTATACTAAAGGTTTTCTCAGTGGTGTATGGTATTTTTAAAGAATTGGTTGATCTCTTTTTTAACCTCCAACGCAAAAACGAGGGGTATTGCATGTTTGACGTGTGTTGAATTGGTCGGGGAGTGTTCTCAACTTTGTTTAATGAAAATCGGTCAAAAGTGTTCGGCCACAAGATGGCGGCTCACGTTATTATGTTTTCAAAACCCTCTGAATATGGTTATCAAATGAAAGGGCTTGACTACTATAAAATTCTACGCTTTGATATAATCAAATTGGCCGCGACCACTTACTTCATTTTGTGCTGTTTGTTTTATAATTGTTTACTTATTTTATCGCTATTTTGCAATCAATCTCGTTTTTTAAGGCAGAGTTTTAAGTGTTTTGGTGGTTTTAAGTTGTGGTAACACTGGGTTCCGTTGTCTAGCGTCTTTCCGGTTAAACAGTTTTTTGATGAAGACGCCTGTTGCCGTTCTCATTGCTGTTGCGCTTGGATTTCCTGCGAAAAGGTCTAGGTGTAGTTGCAAAATATATCACCATCAAGCGACATATCATGATGTGCAAGATGGTGTATATATGTATCACCATCTTACACTGCATTGTTACACCTTTTATTTACCAGCTTAGGAGCGAGTATATGTTAGCGATGCAAAATTAAGTTGTTAAATAAGTTCGCCGTAATAATATGCTTTGTTCCGCCAAGAATACAATATGCGTTAGATATTGATCATAGATAATAACTTCATCATACCTGTCACAAAGTGGTACAGGTATCAACGGACAATACTTAACTACAAGTATTATTACTAAAAATTCATCTCTGGCGTAGCTTCACTGCCCTCATCTCCGTCCATGTTTAGATCGTTTTATTTTCTTTCTGTACACACCTGAGTTGTTAGTAACAAAGGGATTGATTTTTTTCTCTCCAGTCCGCTCCGCCCTGCCTTTGAGTGGTTCGCCGCGATTCTCAGTAACGATGTGATTAGGCAGTAGTCTCCATGGCGTCGGCCGGATCATTCAGTAATCTCCGATATCTGGGCCCGACCACGGTCCGGACCATAGAGTTTTTAATCCGACTGCAACAAAACACCAGCCATAAGACCTTCAGAAAGTCACATATTGTGTGAGGCGGTAATGCCTACTTTTAAATGGAACGAATTAAATTTAATAAGTATTGCAAATAAAGTACCTAGCTGCGAGGTTTTCAGCGTCACCGATCACATTGCACGTTGATACCCAACACTAACGCATACAGACCACATCCATACACAAACACACACATGCTCACTCACACAAGTTGTTTCCTCCAGTCAGCGTTGTGGAAATAATTCCGCTGAAAACAATAATAAGAAATTGTAATGAATCACGTTACACTATTTAATTCAAATCTTGTTAGTCTGGTAGGTAGACTGTTATTGCTTTGTCGATTGATCTTTACAATCGTGGGAATAAAAGGTCATGGCTCTTTGAGGGGTTGTCAATTTGTTACACCTATCGCTATCATGCTGAGATTAAGACCTTGCAATTGAGAACAATTGGAACTAGGTCGATATTAGACATGTTACGTAAATCACTTACCTTTAGGAACCAAACTGTTGACATTTAGCATCTCCGGGCGAGGCTATAATTGTGTTCCCTTCTATCTTAGGCATTTCGCAACAGTTTTGCAACGAAGGCTTTGCAAGTGTTGCTATAAGTAATATTTAATACAGACTAAACATTCATTATAATAATGAATTAGTACCTACTAGAATATTTTCCTTCCCAACCTTAAATCGACGCGTAGGAAGATATTTCTATTAAAATTATAGAGTCAACTTTGCAAACAATGGGATGTAATATTCTGTTATAGATATTGTTTATTTTTAATCCGAATATTAAGCATCTTGACATTTAAATCTTGCAGAACTCCGTGACCTATTAAGTGTGATTTGAATAAATTATTGCGTGCTTGTTTTATTTTGTTCTTTGTAAACGGATCCGAATATGAGATTTACTTGGCGCTCGATTTTATCCTGTTGCATCAATGACGGTGTAAAGCCGTGCACAGGAAAGTTCAAGGACCGCTAAGTCATTTAGTTGCCAGGTACAAGGCACCCGCCTCGAAGCTGCCGCCTTTACACCCATTTCAAATGTGGTTGCGTGTGGCAAATGATCTTTCGGTGTCTCGTATCGTGCGTGTCGAGCCTTGGATAACGTTAGCAAATTGTTACATGTCAGAATTATAGTAGCTTTTGATCCGGCCTTTTCTTATTGTCAAGACCAATGGACACGACATGTTATCTAAATTATAAGCAACGCTTTCCTGCCCTGCGTGCCTCGGGTCTTCATTTTCAGAAGATTTGCATAGAATCACTAGGTATTTCATAGGTACATAATATCTGATATTCTTAAGTGAATTCTGAAAATAATGAACAAACTTGACTATTGTATTTGTTACAAAAATAGAAATTGTTAACAGTGTGCATACTTACTAATCCTTCTGTAAGGACTATACAGAGACAGCAATTTACGTTCAATTTTGATCGTATCGAATGATGTGATGAGGTAATATAATGATAGCAAGGAATACGTGAGAGCAAGCGAGAAACTGGGAGGTGGCTCGAGAAAGAACAGGATGCACACACAAACACTCGGAGGTCCAAAGTCCGCGACCGCAACCGACCGGTACGCGGTTAGATGATGCATTGAGTTGACTGAGACGAACCACAGGTAGAACAACTGCTCGATCATTCAGTTAGCAATAAAGTTATGTACAATCTGCAGGTAAAATAAAGTTGCTCGTATTAAATTGTTTCCAAGTATGGAAAGCTCACTCGTATCACTGGTACGAAATAGACGCCCTGTCTGCCCAGTTCAGCGTGCTAACTGTTTAGTTCCTGTCAAGTTCCAGTTCCGGTAGTGTTTGGTGTTGAGCGAATGACGCCGCTTGCAACCATTAGAGCTTCCTGTGTGTGTCCATAGAGAGTGGCTGATCAGGGGCCAGCCATCGCGCCATATGAATGGGAAGCGCGTACTGCACAATGAATTCAGTCGTGCCAGATTGACTTCCGTTGGCGCCAGAGTCGCCGGACACATGCTCGGTGTTCTGCCTTTTTCATCGATTAACGTCTAATTATAGGGCACAGCCCTGTACAGTCTTGTGATTCATGCCGACCGAGACACCGAGCGAAATTAGTAAGCTCAATAGCTACAGTTCGAACAAATCGGTAGGTAACTTTGCATGTTTTGCTCTTCATCTAAATTATCTACACAACGTACAAAGTGACGATGATAGTTCACGACACAGAACAAGCAAAATTACGTCATGTTTGTATCCATTGATTGCATTTAATGGACCCGGGAAACTCGGCCGCTCGTTGTGATTTGTCTATTCATTCACTAGAATACACATGTACTATAATAATTGGATGTTACACTACTTGAGGCGTTCTGAATGTGTATGTCAGCTGATTTTGTTATTAAACAACATAACTGTAGAATTGAAAATGTATGATCGACACTACATATGAATATTGACCCATTATCAACCTGTTTTAAACTAAGTGGGCCGTAGATAGAAGAAGTCAAGTTTTAATTAATTTGCGTGCTGCGTAGTGTTTTATCTCGTTGCTTTCTAAAGTTAGATAGAGTACGTGTTGGTAACCTCTGGCAGCGAGAGGCAGACCACCGAGTGGCAAGGCCGCCCGGTGCCGCGCGTACCTCCCTGCACTGCGCACGCGCAATTCTTGTGGGTGCTCACGCACTCACTGCGCCACAAAGCTTTTGTCATTATCAGTAGCAACTTTATCAATCTTACCAAGACTATAATAAAACTTAGTTCTCCATACACCATATTCTAAGAGTCCTGTTTGCTTATTATATTATATTGATTTCTATGACATATAAAAATATCCGATGTGTCGATACTACCTACTATCGACATATTAAATTTATCGAATGTGACTTAATTTTTTTAGGTCTTAATTACGCGTATAATATGATTTAGTAAAACAAGTCTCCTATTTTATGTATTTCATATTACAACTGATTAAATAGCTCTAACTTGCTTTGTACGTTGGGTCGGTCGAATTCTTGAAATCTATGTTAGACACATTTCCCTTTGTAATGTTGGATTAGCGGATAGTTCGTTCTCATTTACTTTGGCCATAGATATCATCCAGGGGCTCATGATGTCGAAAAGTGGCCATACTTTACAAGATAGGTAAGCCCATGAAATTCGGGTTCAACTAAGGCGGTTTGCAGAAATGATGTCCTTAGTCCTTATTTTTAACTATGATAGCTTGTTATAAAAATATTTCACCAATTGCTTTAAGAACCAATGAAGACTTATCGGCTCCTTTCACTTTTATTCACGGTTTCTCTTTACAAATGAAAGTAAATCCATATACGTATACTCGAGTAAATTCTATGTATTATGAGTTGCTGAAACTGCACGCGGTGCCTTGCAGCCAGTTCCCGCGGTCAACAAGGAAAATTACAGATTGATTTATGTTTTAGAGCTCCAACACATCAAAAGTTTAAACGGCGCAGGCGGCTGCGTTGGCGTCGTTACTCCCCAGGCAAACTACTCTTGATCTCCTCTAGGATATTATATAGGTCTCCTACAAATACGCACTTCTTATTCTGTCAATATTGTGGAGCTTAACGTTAACTCTGGCAGAGATAAAATCACCGACCGGAAGTCGGTGCGTCATTAGTACGTTTTCGTCCACCGGCTGTTAGTGTGAGTATATTGCTTCGGCCGTATTGTACGTAGATTCGCGGATAACACAAATCTGCGTTGCTTTTAAAACTGATTTCAGAGTAGTAGCAATATCTTTCACGGTAAACATAAAGGTTTCTTATCTGTGAACGCATAAAATAAAAGGAAATTAACTGACATGTCTGTTCATAATATGTTTGATGTATGTAGTAGCTGCACGTTTCTCTAACGCTTGTATAGTGTTACTGATTATTCGTGTGTGCGTTTATTTACGTACGCGAGCGCCGACTCGTCCGAGATTCAAATTTAGAATGCCGTCTCCGCCATGTTGTTCTCAGTGAAAAACCTACGATCCATCGTGTGGAACTGTCACAGAGATAGCGCCTGTTGAATCATATCTCCCTCAACACGCAGTCTATTTGTTAAGTCCCTTTCAATATAAAAATATGTCTGTTAATATATTGAAAACATTAATATCTGTTTCGGAAACTTTTAGACCAATATTGTTCACTTAACCCAATATTTGTACGAGTAAATCAGACAGGAAATTAGATATTTCCCTATAAATATAACATATTTATATACGTAATCAAAATACTGCAGTCGAGCGCAGATCGGTAAGTACATCAACAAGAATTGTACCTTCCAACGTGAAATGATAAATCATTAGTGTTAATGCTCTGGAGTTCTTGATTTTGATAGCAGGTAGTCAGAATAATAAATATTTTGTATAAAACTTAAAGGCTGCCTTCGATTCTTCTGAGATACCATCATAAAATCCTGACTTGGTGTCAATGAACAATATACCATTTCAAATGAAAAATCTCCCATCCAGTTCTCCGGCCTAGGCGTATTTACTAAACATCAGGGAAGACGCGTGTAAAAAAAACACATACACAGTTTGAGAACCTCCCCCTAAATGGTTTACTCAGTTAAAACTAAAGTAGGTATAGACTGTAGGGTCGTTAATCTGAACGAAAACTTAGTGAGCGCATATAAATTTAGTTAGTAAAACGTAAATGTACCTATTCATGTGAATGAATGAGTCACGCCCAGAGTTGGTCCGGTTCAGTTATCTGTAAGATTGTTTGAATCCGACGAACTTGGGATACGTCTAAACATCAAACGCTTGAAGTATTTTTGTTTATGTGCTGCAATTTATTTATCGCTTTGCGCCTATAAATAACTGCAATACGTTTATTTTTGTTGAACTTTGCGCATCTATTTACATTTTGGTCTCGTCATTAATTACCGAACTTCCAATGGTTCTGTTTTAATTATCGTGTTCCGGCTATAATTACATACCGAGTATATTATTATGAGTATATCTCCCAGTCATTTACTACCGTTCTTTTTATAAGTAGGTTATGGATAAGTAACTAAGGATTTATTGATCTAAGCATTTAATTCTAGGCAAACGTGCTACGTCTTAGACCACAGTTAAAGTTAACACCAGGTATGCTATGGTCAAACATGAGCATTTAAGTATAAAAAAATAATTTGTAATTATTAACACCTAATTTGGCAAGTCTCGGAGCAACCTCTGGAACCACGTCTCTAGACGTATATGATGTGCGCGTGCGCATCCTATTGTGTGCTTTACTGTTTACTTCGTCGCTCGTTGTTGACGAAACGACACACTTCGGTTAACGGGACCGGCCTACTGTTTATGCCCCATCTATTGCGATGCCACTACAAAGAAGCAATTTGCATGTCAATATTATGGTGATACGTGGCGATTTCCACATTAGTCTGGTCGTGGATTGGTAATTTACCCTGTTTGCATGAGCAGCTGTCTTTCGCTATGTGCATGGCAAGGTGTCTCTCTCACTGCCTTTTGTGTGAGATCATTACAAATAGCATGACTATTTTCTTGGTTTATTTATTTTCCAGAGCACACATTACGGTGACAATTCTATGATAACTATATGTATTATTATCCATTATATTGATGTGCGTTTTTATTAGATACTAGGATATATTAGATACTACTAGGCGCAATTATGTTATGTTTGTTTCCCACTCTTGCATTATATGCAATTGTTTGGTGTTTGGATGGGTGACCATGCACCGAACTGTCGTTTTTATAGTGGCATTTTAATCTGGACGCTACCGTTGGTCGGATAACACGTTTAATCATTCAGTTTCATTTCATTAAAAATGTGCAACAATATGCAGGTAATGTGTATTAAATAGATTAAATCAATAAACTTTAACCACTTATCATGAGTTGTTTGTTTTCCATCTTTTGATTATACCTCCGAGTCGTAACAGAGTAACCGCGCAATCAGCGGTATTACGTAATCAATGCGAGAGTAAATAAACGTGATTTACATCGATTCTAGTCAAGTTTATGCGCTCTGTTCATTGTGTTGGCTGCAGTTTAGTTACTCGTAAGTGTAAAAGCGGGAAAATTACGCACCAGACGAGGATGTGCGTCCGAGATGACGCGCATCCGGTGCCAGCCAGCGCCATCTTAGGAGCGATACCCGTCTGTGCAGATTGTGCCCGATTTAACTAGCTAATCGAGTTATTAACTTAGCGTGCATCCTGGACGTGGCCCTTCGCATCCGACTGCTACTCGTGCCCTACATGAACACCCGCACTCTTCCTCCATGTAAGAGTAGATACCATTGCAATGGAGCTATTATCTAGCCTTTACCTTGAACGTAGGACAGAACCTTAATATTGGCAGCTGAATGAGATCTTCTGAGAATCCAAGATTCTATTCAACATCATAGTTATTTTAATGTTTATGCCACGCCGATGGACGCGATGCCAACTTTATTTTCCGTTTAATTGAAACACGAAGCGTTTCACTGAAATCGTCATTACATTACAGACGTGATTCTGTTTACACTCCACATTTTGTTGTGGTCAGCGTTCACGTTGTTTCTTTGTAGATTTTAATAAATTTTCAGGAAAAGCTATGTGTTGTAAATATTATGAATACTAGATAGAGTTGCACAATAAGTAAAGATGGAGATAACATCAGCTCCTTGTCAGTCGCAAGCGTAACATGAAACCCTTGTCCAGAAGCAAGTATCAATTGAAGGTTGGACTAAATATGCAAATTAATAATGTCAACATAAGTTGTAATGTAAGTGTGCAAGTATCAGATCAGTGGCGTACCTAGAAGCAACCGCGGTGTAGTGTAGAGCCGACAAGCCGCCGATTGTGCAACACTGGAAGGCCTTCGAGCGAGAGAAATGGCGTGTGGTTTCTTAATGCCGCTGTCATCTGGCTGGGATTGTTCAGTGATTATTATTTAAATTCATACTGTTGTGTCACGCAGCTTGCCTATTTGCAAAATGCAGCGGTTTTCTGTCAAAATGTGGGAAATAAAAGCAATTGGATAATTTTTTTGTACAGTTTCTCACTTCACCTGCGTGGCATTAGTTAGTGTAGATAAGATTAATAGCTTTAAAGAGATCTTGACTTCATGAATAAATCATAATTATTTCAATACTTATTGACGTTAATCCAAGTTGCTACCAATTTGGATGACTAACGCTGACCAGGTGTTCGTCAACGTTGCCAATTTCGAAGCAAGGTTTCCTCGAACAAATGCTCAGAACCATTCACGTGTTTTCGAAAAATCCAACTGTAAACAAATTGTAGAGGAATAAATTATTTGTGTTTAATGTTAAAAACAAAACAATATCGATAAAAAATATAACAGCTGACTTAATATTTGGCGTCAGAAATTTAAAATGGAGCGACTGCTTCTTTCTTCAGTTTTCTTAGGTCAATAATGGTTTTTATGTTATTGTTTGACAGTGTAGCTGGTTGTTATTATGCAAACAGAGCGAGGCATCCCTGCGCGGTTGCGCGGGCGCATACTGTAATTACACACCTGTCCGTCCCCTCCCCCGCGACCGAGTCTGCTGATTACTTACTGAAGTGGCGTGATTCAAGCCATGAAATACGTTTCAAACCACACAACACTTCATTATAAGCTGTATGCACTTCTGGGTTGTTCTAGGAGACAATACCGTAGCCGAGTTCAAAAGTAAATAATCCATTGAACTTCCAACAATAAAGGTAGCTTATGTAATCTTTTGTTGATGTTCCAGTTGCTGTATGTTTTTGATACAGAAAGCCGTTAGAAATTGCGCGATTTTCCTTGGATCTGTAGATCAATCGATTGTTAATGGACTTACTCTATTGTTGTTAACCAATTTCATGCACATGGCTTGCCTGATAAAAATTTGCTTTCATGTGAGTTAGAAAAAGTATATGTTCTTTTTATAATGACGATATACCTATCTATACAGAAGATTTGAAAATATTTTAAGCTAATAGTAAATGATTTAGCTTTAATTGCGAGTGTTCTAAAGTGAGTGAGACTTGATAGAAAACAGTTGCAGCGCACACGGCAGTTTTGCCTTGTGCGCACAATGACTCAGGTGACTCAGGTGCTATCTTGGGTGGTCCGTTCCCATCTGCGTTGCAAATTAAAGGTTATTAGTTTCCAAGAACGTAATACCGAATTCATGTATGATGATAAGCGTCGATGCAGGTGCGAGGAGGCAAGTGGGGGCAGGTGGCGACAGCGGGAGCAAGCCGTGACATCGACTACAGCTGATATCGCGGTGCGGCCAAGTTCATTACCGCACCGTGAACATCGATTCGTCCCGGTGCCCCTATCCGCTTTCCATTGCATTTTGCCCTTATTCTTCACTTCTCACGCTTCCACAAGTGTCGAGACTAGTATTTTCTTCATTAAAAGTCTTATTTTTCATATTTTACCACCATGGTTTCCCAAGATATCCTTGCAATATAGTTCTGCTGTTTTTTTTGCTCTTAGTCTCATCTGACTCGTGAATAGTAACTGGTCAAGTACTTTTGTTACAATGAGCAATAACGTTTAATGGGTATATCGCTGTATATGAGCGAGTAGTGTATATTGGAGAGAGGGTTGCACGAGCGGCGAGTGTCTGCGAGCCAGTGTCTGCCTACTTTCCGTGTAAAGAAAGTAAAAGAGTCATTCATGATGGCGGCGCGGCTATCAGTGGGTCGCGTACATTGCGCGTCCGGTTTGTCTACAAATTGGTTACATTGACCGCTAAGTGGGAAGATTTGGCTCACACGGTGCCGATGTCGCTAACGGGTTCGTGATGAACCTTTCGTCATCGCTGCGGCGCATGTCCTTTTGTGCAGCACAGACTGTAATGAGGAAACTTCCCCGAAAATACCGGTTTCCTTAGACTGTAACGTAGCTGGTTTCCGTAAACGTTATTATATTTAATTTAAATTGAACGCATAAATTATTAACTTAATATCAGATATCTATATATGGTAGTTTCGAGTGATTTATTATTGATGGCAAAAACTAGATCGACAGAACTACCCATATTAAATTTGGTAATTGTAGATGTCCTTCCGTAGGCGGAAGTTAAAGTGCATGACCTACGTCGCCATTGCTTTAAAATGTCATGGCACTTGTACTGCCGGTTACCTAGAGACCCTACACAAAAAAAAATACAATTTCTAAGGATCATGCTCACTATTCCCATTACAAGAATACAAAGATTAATCAAGCGACAGATAGATTTATTGTCTAATTCTATGAGATGAGTAATGGTATGTCTACTTCCGGTTACCTAGAGACCCTAAATAAAAAAATACTATTTCTAAGGATCATGCTCACTATTCCCATTACAAGAATATAAAAATTAATCAATCGTTAGATAGATTTATTATCTAATTCTATGAGATGAGTCATGCCACATCTACTGCCGGTTACCTAGAGACCCTACACAAAAAAGATTACTATTTCTTAGGATCATGCTCACTATTCCAAAGGATACAAACAATCTTCTAAGTAAAAGTTAATCAATCGTTGGATAGATTTCTTGTTTAATTCTATCTTCTTTTTCTTAACCTTATCCCACTTAGTTGGGGTCGGCACAGCAAATCTTCTTCTTCCACTCTCCTCTATCAGACGTCATTTCCACACTCAATCCTTTCTCTCTCATGTCCTCAATCACACACTCCATCCATGTCTTTTTGGGCGGTCTCTTGCTTTTCTTTCTGCACTACTATTTCCATACATCTCCTAGTGACATGCATCTTGTCTAATTCAATGAGATGTATAGGTGTTTTCTCGAAAACTTTTAATTTTCCTCAGCTGATTGTAACAGTAGTATTTGTTTGTTTCCAGCCACATAACCAAAACGACAACGTGGGAGGACCCGCGCAAGTCGCTGGCAGCTCAGAGCGTGACAGCGGGCAGCCAGCATCAGAGCACAGACACGCTGCTCTCACAAGCTGCTGCTAGGGCCTCGCTCACCACATCACCTGGTAAGATATATAGATAGACTAGCTGACCAGGCAAACGTTGTTTTGCTTTAATATTTTGACGTGACAACGTCTTAAATTAGGTTGCGGCTGGGAGTCACTTATGAAAAAGTGTAACGCCCGGTAACGTTACGATGAGTCACCGAACGAGAGAGAGGCCCGCCGAATGCCTTGCGTCTCTCTCCCACTCAACTATGATCGGTCTGCCGCGCGCGCAGCACGCGGCAAACGTTGTCACGTAAAATCTTCGCCCGTAAAACCGACTTTACAGGCAACCATTTTTTTTTCTAAATATACAGTAGCCGATTCTCAGACCTACTGAATACGCATATAAAATTTGGAAAAAATCGGTCAAGCCGTTTCGGAGGAGTACGGTAACAAACACTGTGACACGGAAATTTTATATATAAGATATATTAATACTTTATTAAAATAACTAGCTGACCCGGCAAACGTTGTTTTGCCTCACATAAGGGAATGAAAAATAGATAGTGTAGCTTATATGACACGTTCGTAGATTTACCATAGCAGCGCCATCTATTGATAACTTACTCAACCCAGTCGAAAGGTAACGACATCTGTTAGAATCATTTGGAGCAGATAATTGTGACTGTCAAATAATAACAGACAATAATTAGCAATAAAATAAAATTTCGACTATAATTTGAGATTTAAACTATCCTATCTCTCAAGTTGGATCGAACTGCACATGGTGTGCGAATTTTATTATAAACGGTTAAGTGGTTTAGGAGTCCATTGAGGACAAACATTGTGACACGAGATTTAATTTTATATATATTAAGATTACAGAAAACACAAAAGGTATTTAAAAACTAGTGCATTAACTGGCGACCTTATCGCTAAAAGCGACCTCTTCAAGGCAACCAATTCCTAGAATGTACACATAGAAATAACTTAGAGACGAGGTGTTATAGTGTAACGGAAAATTTGAACTGAAAAAAAAGCATAACTTAAGCATACTTACAAAATTTTTTTTGGACACATTCCACATGCGGCTGGTTAGCCCTATACTAAAACATTTCTAGTTTGTATTATGGTTGCTAATACGACTAATATTTTGCATATACGAACATATATATTTTATATAGATACATATTTAACCCCAGACAGTTAAGCACAAAGATGTTGACCGTGCCGGGAATCGAACCCGGAACTTTCTGATAGGCAGTCCGGCAAGGTGACCATTACGCCAACAAGGTCGTCGATTAATTAAACATTCATTAAATTAGTAAATTATTTATACATTAACGTATATTTGTGCATATCAAGGGCGTTTCCATAGTACTATAAGTACACTTCTGTAATATATGTATAGGTATATTGTATAATATAAATACTGTATTATTTTTGTAATAAAGCGTGCATATTTACGTCAATTCATCCATATCAAGGAAGTCAACAGTATTTGTGCTAAAATATAATGTGTATAAGTAAGTGGTTTACGCCATATGGGATTTCCTTTAGGTATATTTTTCACATAAGTAGGTATATACTCGTATTAAAGCAGTTTAATTAATTATTGTTTTTAGAAATATATATTGAAACGTTTCTCAAACCACATTTTATTCATTAATATCCTTGGATAGCGAACTAATGAATTACTTACAAGGCTTAGATATTTTCATTCATTCATGTCTTGAATTCTTTGCTAAAAATGTTGGTATTGAATGTCTTAAATATGAATTGGTTTAGGTGTATCTGTGATTGTGGGACACGTACGAGTAGGGTTACCATATCTCCGGATTTTTCCTGAGATTACAGGATTTTTCGACTTTTCTCAGGATTGCGGCCGGATTTTGCAAATCTCGAGATATTTCAGGATTTTAATAAAACACATGTTACATTATAAAATCTCTTTAATTAAAAGTTAAACAAACTAAAAATAATCTTCTTTTGTTAACAATTGAATAGTTTAAATCAATACTTATTTATTTAAGTAAAACAAAATAAAAATAATCTTCTTTTGGTAATAATTGCACAGTTCAAATTAATACCTATTTATCCAAGTTATTTCGGTAGTGTATAAAACGATAATAATACCTTTTTGAGAAAAAAATTTAAACTGTATAAAATCTCAGGACTTTTCCATGGAAATCAGGCCTTTTCTCCGGTCTTTTGATTTTTTCATCTGGTAACCCTACGTACGAGTAGATAGTCTCGTAATTCACGGTCAGTGCATACGGAGTGAAATATAAAATTCCAAGACAAAAGTAAATTAACTAGTATACTAGAGTACATGATAACATAGTACTTGAATGTTACTTGTGCCTACTTATGTCTAATGGGTCGTTTTAAAAAAGAAAGATATGATATTCTTTATTATTCCATAAACTACGAACCTGAACTGAGATAGAATAGAAACCGTTCCACGCCTCGATCTCGTTTCACGTGATCTAATTGGCCACAGAGTCGGGTTTAAAATTATCATGGAACTAAAATAAAAACAAGTAAATAACCCGAATTCTAAAACTGATTTTATGACGGGAATTAACGCGTTGTTTCCGTCGGTCGATGCGAGATGAGCGTTGAAAGGTGTTCGGAAAATACATGTGTGTCGCGGCGGCGCCGCCGCGGCCGGCCCTGGGCGGCGCACGCGCAGCGCCAGCCTTTCAGCGCGTTGCGACACATCCGCCGGCCCGCCACCACTCCACTGTTTACAACACGCCACCGATCCCACATCTCTCCCTCATTAAAACATTTCAACTTATTCTTTTGTCAACCGAATGACGACACCAGACGTGCCAGCGAAGAGTTTATCTTGTTTATTCTGACTAAATGTGCGTGCGACGCGACGATAGCATTAAATCCGCATTGCCACATTGTTACACATTACGCTTGTCAGACCACAATAATCTCGGTGTCGTGTGGATCCTGTACTGCAACCGAGTTCTAATTATATCAAAACTGGTTTCGAAGGTTGTGGAGGAAAAGTCTTCCTGTTCAAAGTAATAATGTTGATGTTTACATTGTAGATATAACTTCCCTTACGTCTTTAAGGTCTTTTGTATCAGGCTCTCATGTTTTCATATCGATAATAATGCTTATCTATCTCGTTGTTATCGATTTGTGAATGAAATTTATCGGACCAAAAAATATACGTTCAAGGCAATATTGAAAAATTCAACCGGAAAATGTGCAATAAAAACTTATTTTTAGATCGACAACATAGTGTTTATGTCGGACGTGTCTGGTCACCTATTTTAGGCGCTTATTCCCTGTAAGAGTAGTAAGATAGTGTCGTAGTATACGTGAGGTAGTCACGTACTCGCGCACGGCGCACGGCCGGTGGCGCCTCGCTGCACCGCCGCCAGCCGTTGTCTCCAGCGCACATTATCTCCGAGGCACTAACATGTACCTTTGTAGATCAGGTGACAATACAAATAATCATGTTTCCACAGCGCGTTCCTCGCTAATCTGATGTCGCGATAACGCAGCTCCTCCAAACACTCGAATATCTGCTGCATGACGCGACGCTCCCCAATAGGCACATGACTGCACAATCGCATATTTTTATAAAAAATAATTATCAACACATTTAAAATACCTGAGCGTTTCTCGGAATAGATATTAGTTGCCTAAGCCTTTGTGTGAATTGTAACCGGTTATCTAATTACGGTACGGAGAGGTCGTGTTAATTAGCTATTATGTTGTAGTGCCATTAAACGTAATGACATTAAACTGCTTATTGCATTGACACCGCTTACTTTCACTGCGCTTATTGGAATTATTTTGTTTACTTATTTGATATTGCAAGTGGCACTACTTTTTGCAGAAGCAATTCGGTTCCATTCTACTATAATATCAGACACATTCATTCCTACTAATACGTAACATAAATATTGTGTATCTTAAGAAATCAATACAAACGATGATTTTAAAATAAAAACGAGATAAATCACGATATCTCATAAAAAAGACATAATATTCAGAAAACAAGAAGTATCGGACTCTATTTATCATCATGTCTTCTGTATTTATTGTGCCTGTCTATTTGTATTTTAACTGTCGCTGTTTTAAAGTCCCCGCTGAGACTAAAAAGACCTTGAATTCTAATAAACGTGTATATTTGGCTCTATTATCAAGAAAAATACAAAACAGATGTTTCAATACAATGGCTGTGGGTAGCGGTACCTGGCTAGATAGTAGGTGTAGTGTAACATGTTGATAGGTGATGTAACCGGGTGGTCAGCCCGTGTCGACCGCTGTTGAGTAATGTCCATTGTAAATAATGTGTGATTAGCAATTACACACTCCCTGCGCCCGCACTCGACAAGCTTGTCGAAGCTAATAAAGAAACAATCTCTCTGCTCGATCGTTCCGACCACCTTGCTCAACAACCAGTACGGCCACTCTGTGCTAACCAAAACTCGTTATCATTTGCATTCTAATGCTAATAAAATGTATCATATACGAAGCTACGATCTCCACCGAACGATGCATATGTACGAGATCTCGGGACACGATTTATCCATTCGAATCTCATTCATGTTTGTGTCGTATGATTCAAGAGCTATTTCTATCCGGCAGTAGGTAGATGATTTTACTAATGACGATGATATTGACGTCCAATTAGCCGAGCGGCCGGGCCGCGGTTGTTTATGAATGATCTCTTGTTGGTCGCTCGTACTGTACTGTACGAATGTGTGCGAGGAGTTTGCTGCGCAGCCGCTGTTTCACGACGAGCGCTGCGCGGGCGCCGTTGTTTCTTGGAACGAGCTCTCGATGACCTTCCCGACGTCCACCGATTCCTGATCACGTGCGCGTACGTCTTAGTTCATAGTCAACTTGCAACTAATCGCTGTTGAGAGGATCACGGTAACGCTCCCCTTGAAACGCGGGTTGAAAGCTCTCGAATGATCGGTACCTCTGATTGGTTTCAGCAGCGAAGAGTACAAGTAGTAACACATCGACGGATCCACTAGGGCCGCTGCCGGACGGCTGGGAGCAGGCTGCCACCCCGGAAGGAGAAATTTACTTCATCAACCATGCCGCTCGCACTACATCCTGGTTCGACCCTAGAATACGTAAGTTTGTTTACGTTTTCATAGCGTTTCGTAGTGCACACCAAAAACCAAACGGTTAAAAGCGTTTACTGCAATTCAATACTCTTTGTACAATATTCATTGCTGTAATTAAAACGTAAAAGGTAAGGTAAGGTTAAGGTTGCACTACGACACGTTGTTCCCCAGGTTCTTAAGACCAGCCCGACCAGGATTATCTCTAATCTTCTTATATTTTCCTACCAACATCTAACCGTGGTTGTTGTTTCGTTTCAGCACAAGAGTTGCAGCGCACGCCGACGTCGAGCGCGCCGAGCGCGGGCGCATGGAACGCGTCGCTGCAGGCGGCGTGCCAACAGAAGCTGCGTCTGCAGTCGCTGCAGATGGAGCGAGACCGACTCAAGCAACGCCAGCAGGAGATACGACTCCAGGTACACTAGCTCTACTTATCTCTGCGTAATTTATTTTTAAAGTAATGGTCTAAGAGCCGTGGAAGATCGTCCTTCACCGATCTGATAACCAGATGAGACGTATTTTTTATCAAATATTTTTTATAAACAAATATGCCTAAAATTGCTTGCCTATCGAAAAGTGCTCATGGCTATTTTTAATTAAATAAACTTTTATCGATTTTTTTTCATCACCTTCATCCTTTTGATAACCAAATGAAATTTATTTCACTGATAGTTTTTAATACACAGAATATGCCTCGGTATGCTTGCCTACTCATTTCAGTGTGTAACTACCTGGCAAGCAAGTGTAAACATGTAAGTCAAAATAGGTGACTCCACCGATCTGATAACTTATCGAAAGTTATCTCAAATTTTAGATTATTTTATTTCAAAATCAGAAATATATACTTGCCTGCGAAAAATCGTACTTAAAGTACTATTGCCAGCCTAAAAACTTTTAGAATTTTAACCACTTGATAGGTGCGACAGAGAAAGTAGAGCGGCTGAGGTCCGTGTGATAGAACAGGACACAACATAGCAGCTACTCGCTACCTCACCGTACGAGTGCGCATGCTCGTGCACGTGTGAGTGACGGAGACAGCATTTATTTACACTTGACAGTAATTTTGAACTCCAATTTATTATAACTAATTTCGATCACAATTTTGATATTATTTCACACTATACATACTTGCAGCTATGCAATTATATAAAATAAATAATTTTATATATTATTATATTAATATGTTAATAAATAAAAAAAAAATCAACTAAACTTTTTATCATTTTAAAGTTAAATAAAAAAAATCTATCTTCTTTATTTAAAATTAAATAATGAATAATTTATTTATTATTTTAAATTAAATAAATGTCGTAAAGCGGGAAAGAATAAATGTTACTTTTCAAATTTTAGAATAAAAAAAAATTAACACATGTATGTTGTTAAAACCATTTATTACGAAATATAAAAAATACATAAAAAAAATAAATTCAAACATTTATTTTTATTTTTATTATTCATTATCAGAATTCTCGGAAGTTGAATACTGATTATCAGATTCTAATTCTTCTTTATCTCCATTATCCATAACTTGTGCGATATCATCAATTTTCAAGGGTGTTTGGTCCCCAACAAATCCAATTGGTATAAAATGATCATCTTCTAAGAGCCAACCACAGTTTTCAGGGCGCAATTTTAAACAATCTTGATCAGTGGCATGAAGCCACATAGAATTGACATAAATCGTTCGTAAAATTTGTTGGGTTAGAGAAGACCAGCATGGTGGCAAATTGTTAGAGTCATAGCTTTTTACTTTTTTCAAAAAGTGCTCATTATCTTCTTTTGCGGAATAACTTTTCATAAAAATGCGATACCTGGCGTTATTCACACTCGTGCAATTTTTTATACCATACATATGAGAGGTAAACTCCTGCACAGCCTGCATTTTTTCATTTATGAAAATATCCGCTTCATCTAGTAACGATGCAAATATGATTTGGTATAATTCATTTTTGGAGAACAGATTTAATGGCCCAACTTTTCCTTTTTGATAAAATGCCGCTGTGTAATCACAGCCAGTATACGCATGGAAAGCTGGTAGGCTTTGGCATAGTGTTGTTCCTAATTTTTTGGTCAATTCTGTGCAATTAATGCAATCGAGGTCTTTAGAATATTTTTTTTGTTTGTTGAACTTGCTATCCAAACTGATAGTTCCAATTTATGTATGTTTCCAAGCAAAATAATCATGACGTCGGTATCGGAAGATTTAATTAAAACCTTTGACCCCGGTGTTACTTTGGATGCACTCGGATATATTCTACGGTGAGGTAGCGAGCAGCTGCTATGTTGTGTCCTGTTCTATCACACGGACCTCAGCCGCTCTACTTTCTCTGTCGCACCTATCAAGTGGTTAAAATTCTAAAAGTTTTTAGGCTGGCAATAGTACTTTAAGTACGATTTTTCGCAGGCAAGTATATATTTCTGATTTTGAAATAAAATAATCTAAAATTTGAGATAACTTTCGATAAGTTATCAGATCGGTGGAGTCACCTATTTTGACTTACATGTTTACACTTGCTTGCCAGGTAGTTACACACTGAAATGAGTAGGCAAGCATACCGAGGCATATTCTGTGTATTAAAAACTATCAGTGAAATAAATTTCATTTGGTTATCAAAAGGATGAAGGTGATGAAAAAAAATCGATAAAAGTTTATTTAATTAAAAATAGCCATGAGCACTTTTCGATAGGCAAGCAATTTTAGGCATATTTGTTTATAAAAAATATTTGATAAAAAATACGTCTCATCTGGTTATCAGATCGGTGAAGGACGATCTTCCACGGCTCTTCTACTATAAGATAGTTTTGCACTTGACCGCAACTCACCTGATGTTAAGCAATATGGCGGCCTGGTATGGAGCGCGCTTGTCTAGAAACATACGCTTCACTCTCGCCATGAAGACAGCGAGAACTTAATAGTCTCACTTTGCAGAAGAACCACTCGAATCCAAGACAGTTTGTCTGCCTAGTCTGGAAAATCTGGCTGATTAGGAGGCTGCCAGGATACACTGTTTTAGGTGCTTGGTGACAGATTTTTCACATAACCGGACCTTTTATAATTTTTTCTGCGAATATATTTGTACATTTACTTGGCCTTAAGACGGCGGAGCTCAACAGTAAAATATTCGTCAAGAAGGAAAACAAGAACCTAATAAAATATATTATAGGTTTGTTAGAAAATTCCTAACTCTGTAATCGTTTTCAAGCTATGAGTTAGCTGTGTAACATTTCTGAGCTCAAAATAAACTCACACCTAAACTGTTTATTCCTCGATTCCAGCAAGAGTTAATGGCACGACAAGTATCATCTCTGGCGAGCAGTACAGCGGTGGCCAGCACAGACCTGCCGCTCGACCCGTTCCTGTCGGGTCTCACAGACCACCAGCGGCAAGAGTCCGCAGACAGCGGGCTTGGCATGGCAGTTCCACAGTCATACTCCATGCCACACACGCCCGAAGACTTCCTCGCCACTATGGACGATAGAATGGACTGCACCAGCGAGGCAGGGAACGCGATGGACTCTTCCGAAATGTCGCTCGGAGACAACCTCGCGTCTACAGACGATTTGGTGCCGTCTTTACAGGTGGGTTTGACTTTTTATTTTATTACAGACTATCAGCCCGTTCCGGCTTCGCACGGGCTATAAAATAATAAAAGAAACAAAATATAGCCTATGTTACTCAGGGATATAATGTAGCTTCCCAACAGTGAAAGAATTTTTCAAATCCAAATAAGATGTTATCAACTATTTCGAGTGTGGCTGTCCATCTAAAATACTAGTAACATTTATCCTAAAAGCCAATTTGTACGGTTTTTGCTTGTCTTACCTAAAATAGGTTACAAATAGAGATGTTTATAATAATAAAAGAATGTGGCTCGGTGGGAAAACTTCTGCTTTTCAATCTAACGGCCCCTGGTTCGATCCCAGCCCTACATCAATGACTTATTTTTCAAGTTATACGTATATTTTCCTTACGGTGAAAGACATCGTGAGGAAACCGACATGTTTGAGTACTACAATATACCGAAGACGTGTGACATCCGCCAACCCGCACTTGACCAACGTGGTGGATTTTGGCCTATATTCCTCTCGATTCTGGCCTTCTTCTCGCGAGAGAAGGTCCCGAGTCCCAGCGGGAACGATTAGGCTGCTTACAATAAAATAATCTTCATTGACTTTAGTAACAAATACATTAATGAAACCATTGGTGCTGATTTAGGTCATCATTATCATCATTATCAGCCTGTAGTCGTCCACTGCTGAGCATAGGCCTCTCTTCTTGTACGTCTTTCTTCTGATTTAGTTATAAGAAGTAGAATATAAGATAAGTAATATCAGAAGTGCAGTACTCGTTCTTAAGAGAATACACCAAGGGCTAGAGAAATGAAAAATAGGTATTTGTAAAATCTATTGCTGTCGCGCGGTGCCCGACCAAGCAGCTATCAATGTGTGAGTGTGACTGTCAATGTTTGCGTGGCATACCGCGCTGCGCCGCCGCCGCCCCGCCCCACCGTCCACGCTCCCAGATTGCTTGCAGATGCAGTCGGCAAGTTGATTTCGGCGTTTGCGGAACATTTGTTCGTGTTATTATTATATTACCTACCTGCACTTTATTTGACTCAGGCTTGTTTACTGGACTTGCTTGTTTCTTTACTTGACTGTTTTGACTCGGCTTGTGTATTGAATTTTGAGAGATCGAACGGAGATAAACCGTAGGTAAGGAGTGTAAGTAAAATGGAGTAGTGGAAGTTAAATGTCCTTACAAAATTGTTGATTTAACACCTAAAGAAGGAATAGAACAAAAGAAAATAGACTTCTGCGTATTTAAAAATGACACCCTACAATTAAAGAGGAATCATAATTACTACTTTCAAGTGCAGGGGCAACTACACATAACCGGTCGAAATTTCTGTTATTTTATTTTGTGGAGCCCTAAAGGCTTACTTTACGAAAAAATTAAGAGAGACGATGTATTTTGGCAGAAAATGGAACATATATTAGAAACCTTTTACTTCGAGTGCCTATTACCAGAAATAATCGACGGTCGTATACCACGACATTCAGCAGTAAGAGAGAGAAAAGGATTGGCCACGGAATAGTGACGTAATAATTTATCTACAAAATTATGAATATTAGTGTGATTTTAACATTTTAATAAAGAAACTGTCGAGAAAATGGTTATTACTTTTGTTTATTAGTTTATTACCTTTCAACAATCGAACCTGACAATCAGCTAAATACACTTCTCGCAAAATATTCAACTAAAAATATCGATATCGATAAACAACACTAGGTTATCGATAAAATGATCGACTACATGCACGTCACAAGTGTATACGTATTAGTCCGCGTCTCCCGAACTTCAAGCCTCCCCCCGCAGAGCGCGATAGAGACAACTGCAGATTGGACTGAAAATACCTATGTAAAGAACAGAAAATCAACGATTCGTTGTCCCCTGATTTCTTCTCCAAAACTTAACCGATTTTTAAATAGTTTTCATTCAAAATTAAAGAAAGGCTTGAGCTGTGTTTCTATGTTTTATTTTTTTTATATAATGTAGCCAATTTTTTTTTCTGGATGTTTGAACACAGCGGAAAATCTGGCCATTTTTTTAGGTTTTTGAACGTTCATATCTCTTATAATAATTTATTTATAAAAAAAAGGAAAACATAGGGACATCATAATAGTAGCCATAGATATTCAGGAAAAAAAGTATAACTCTACCGGCATTATCCAGGGAGGAAACAGGGGACAGCGTTTGTATGGAAAAACGGCTCTAGTGATTCCTCTTAACAACCGTCCCTGTCTATTTCCAGTTGAACGAGTTCACCAACGACATCCTGCTGGACGACGTGCAGTCGCTCATCAACCCCAACACCAGCAAGCCGGACGTGCTCACCTGGCTGTAAGCGGACCCGCGGACCGCCAGCCGAGTGAACAGGCTGCGTCTTCTATTGTACTTATACAGTACAGGTGTATATTTCTATAAAATGACAATAGCGTATGAGACTGTGAATGGACTGTGAATTCTACGTGTGCTTAGTAGTAGTGAATACCGCAGGGACGGCTTCCAGCG
The DNA here is from genome assembly GCA_035578125.1 of Mellilla xanthometata. Lineage (NCBI taxonomy): Eukaryota > Metazoa > Arthropoda > Insecta > Lepidoptera > Geometridae > Mellilla > Mellilla xanthometata. Next base: position 9,926,952 of record JAPUBQ010000007.1, on the reverse strand, counting down.
AACGGACGGACGATGTCGGCCATTATTGGTGCTACCATTCGCCTAATGAAGCAGTTAACGTCGTCGTCGACCGGCTTCAAGGATCGCTTCCCCTCAGTCTTCCCTTCATTTATACGATGAATCAAAACGTTCAGTCCGCCCGCATCGTCTCGTCCGCTCGTCGGTGTACGCTCGCTTATTGTGCAGAATCAGCCTTATTTCTGTCTCTGCATTTATTCGAATGAGACATAAATACGAACGCCGGTTCTGCATCCGTGATAAGTGTTCTTCGTACGGTAGATATTTAAAGTTTTGTAACGAGTTCTCGTTTTTTGTACTAATCAAAATTTCTGTATTGTCATTGTGGTGTAAGTAATCACTGTTTCTGAGTAGGTTAGCGTTGGGTTGGTGTTCTGGCGAGAGTTTGTGAAGTGCACTACCACCGTCACGTCGTCACTGACACACCAACCGATACGTCATACATATGACGCGATACGAGAAAGGGAAGTTGACTGCAACTTTACGTAAAGAAGTCCAAAGCGTTAATTCCATTCGAATTATTGTCTTACATAACACGTAACGTTTCAGTTGATTTCGAAGTCGGAAGTCCTCGTTTTGTACGTAACGAATTATGTACCTTGAGGTGCAGTTGACGTCACATCGATTGAGTGTGTCACAGTGGGTTCGACGCCCGGCAGACTTCTCATCGTGTGAAAAACATGAATGCGAGTAGAAGTTGTAGCGGGTGTCAGTGGCGACGCGTGTGGAGTCGGTAGTGGGTGCTAGCAGCGCGGCGCCCCGGGCTCGGCCGGCGAGCCACAGCACGCAGCGGCGCACGGCAGCCTTCCGCCGGAAGCTCGCTCGTCGCGCACGCTGCGTGCCATCTGTACCTTCAACGATTCCATAATCTTTTCACGAGACTATAGGTAATCACCACTAAACGTATCGGTGTATTCGATTATCGTATCATTAAGATTGTGATAACATCTTGACGTAACAGTGCCTTATTGTGCCTTTACTCTATTAGAAATATATTTATTGTTTGTAATTTAGATAATTTTGAAATATTTCTACACTTTTTCTATCGTTTAACTATTGAGATAAAAGTAATTTGACAAAAAATGTGCTACTTGTCGGGTAGAGATGTGTTTTGTCGACTTACACCGTCCTTGTGTATTTTTCGAGATTATAATTAGTCGTTAAGTGAATAGTTAAAGGGGGGCGCGATGCCTCTGCTATGATGGATGTGAGCTTGCAGCTAGATTATTAACTTTAGGATAATACAATCGAGTAGCGCAGTGTCCGCTGCTGGTGTGAACCAACTTGTGCCTTATCGAGTACCTACGAGCAATATACTTTACTTCTACGGTAAACTAACTAGTGTAACGCGACGAGCGCTCGCAATATATCATACTCTATATTTTGTACTATTTTTAAGTGTCGATTAACATCTCAAAATTGTGTTTTAGCCCACCTAGTCTTTAGAACTTTGCATGAGTGTAACGATATCGGCTAGCTTTCTACTGAATCGGAATTAGGCCTTCTATTCAAATGCTACATTGAAAACTTTGCCATATTAGTGAATGTACTATTATTCTCGTAAGACTTAATGTAATCTTCTGTTTATGTTAAATAGCAATAATTGCATCTGTGTAAGTATCGTAACTAGACGTAACGGTGCTGGGTTTATAATGTTGTATTGTGTACATCCTCAGGTATCGTATACTACTTATATTTCGTATCGGTCGTGTACCTTATTGTGTAAGTCAAGTAGCGGTGCTCCTCGTATTGTTCGGTTCATTATCCTCCGCGGGCCGTCCCTTCGGGCACCAGTGTTCTCAGCTTCACTGTCGGGGACTACACTCGCCGTTTCTGTCATGGCGGAACAAAATGACAGAGACAACGAATGTTTCACAAGCTTTAATAAAACTGAGAATACTTGTGCTGTTCTTGCTTTACCACTCGAGAAACATTCCACATGTCGGCGACAGGGGCTCGCTGCCGCGATATCTCTCCTACGGAGTCTTAACCCGGCTACATTTGTCTCATTCATTCATCACTATATTCTCACTGCAGTTCTCCAATCAACTTACTGGATATATTAGTAATGTTTGGCTGGCGAACTGTAATCAGTTTAGTGAACAAATCGATGTGGTCGTGTGTTAAGCGCTCAGGTTTTGCCTATTAACGTGGTTTTAACTACAATTAAACCTAGAGGAAACCGTTGGAGAGTTTACTGTGCTTCTAATTCAGGCGGAAAATTTCCGATTACAGTACCCGGCGATAAATATTGCACATCGACCTTTGGAAAGAGACAATCGGCTTATTTCGGCTTAGTAGAGCGTTATCTCTTTGACGATGTGCAATATTTATCGCCGGGTATTGTAATGTAGTTTTCCATGTGAATGAGAAAGGGCGTGCAGATCTGCGGCGCGATGCTCGGCACCGCTAACGAAGGAATAATATTCGGAGCAATATATCGAGTAAACTATACGTTTATTTCTAAGTTATAGCCTTTATTTTACAAACATATCTCTTCAGTCTGATAGCAGATGCAAGTTTTCTATGTAGTGTATGTAACTACGTGTATCAATGTTATAACAATGAAATTAAGTGTCAAGTTATGATTATTTTTAACTATAATTTCATTGTAAATAATTCGATATTCTTATACTATCAATTAAATAAATATTTGTTTTAATACCGATTATAGTTTTCTTTTTCTTGGTAGTTTTTATAATTCGATGCGCGTTTTCTGTTGGAAAGAAAAAGAGGATTTGAGGTCAACAATAATTTATTAAGTTTAGGCTATCTTACATGCAATGTGTTTAGTTTGATCTACCTTGCGTTAGTTAAGCTTCTGTCACCTTCCCTTAGTGCTTCCGCGCCTGTGGGGGAATAAATAGGGAATATTGAACATGCATAAAATAAACTTACTTAAATACAAATATCAGACATATGACGAAAATTATAAAACAACAAATAAGCGCATCTAAGAAAAGCGAGACATTTACCAACTATATGGGCGAGTTCTACTACTATGAAGCTTCTTTGCAGTAATAGAACAGTCATGTTTTAGGTATCACGGCTTTTAGCATAGACAAAATTATATAATTGTCTTTTGCATCACGAGCTTTTTCTTTTTGTATTTTTTTGTGTTTGCTCAATCAAGAGTTAATATAGCAATCTCTTTGGTAAAGAAATCATTTTCCCTCAGTCTTATTTATGTTTAAAAGTAAATAAAGGTAAAATAAAGAGGTCATCAATTATGTTATACTAGACATGGAAATACAAGTTAGTAATATTTACTACAGACAAAATCAGGCTATAGATAAGCTTAAATTATTATTATAATATTGAGGAGCGGTTTCAAGACAATACACATCTATATATACACTTAAGGCAGTTACTCAAATTCACCACTGGCTATGGTATTTTTGTATCATTCGAGACTTAGAATGGACGTCATTCTTACTATAAATGGCATGCACTGCGAATGGCTTTTTAGGGTTCCGTGCCTAAAAGGTAAAAACGGGACCCTATTACTAAGACTCCGCTGTCTGTCTGTCTGTCTCCTGAAACCCTATATCTCAGAAACCCTAATAGCTAGAATGCTGAAACTTTCACAAGATATGTATTTCTCGTGCCGCTATAACAACAAATACAAAAAAAATAATTAAGGGGGCCCCCATACAGTAAACGTGTTATTTTCATATTATTTTGCTATATATCAATAACAGTAGCATGTAGACACCTGAAATTTTCACGGAATGTATAAAGGTAACATTACTTTTTAAATTAAATTACAAAATTTAAATAAAATAAATCTTTGAGGGGGGCCTCCCATACAACAATGGTACGGAACCCTTCATGCACGAACCAACTCGGACTTAGCCAATTTTTTTTTAATTCGGGGTGCTACTCAAACGAAGAAGTAAAAGCATGTGTGAAGGAAACGTTAGTTCCTGTCTCTTACAGCGGGGTCCTTGAACCGCTCGTCCTGCGGCAGTTCCCGGGTGGCCGTGAGCTGCTTGTAGTACTCCACGGAGAGTTTGGGCGTGCGGGGGCGCGCCGGGTCCGTGATGTCCACGTGGTAGAAACCGAAGCGTTCGCTGGAATTCATCATCATCATTATTTATTTAGCATAAGCAGCCCACATTTGTTAGCTGTCGGTCTGGGTGTTAAATATGTACCTATATAAAATATGTTTTAGTGTATGTAGTATATCAGTTGTGTTAGCAACCATAATACGAACTATAAATGGTTCAGTATGGGGTTAACCAGCCGTGTGTGAAATGTGTCCTAATATTTATTTATTTATATTTATTCACTATATGATCCCACTACTAGGACTCGGGGTCCTCTCTCACAAGGAGATATAGATCATAACCCACCACGCACGCCAAGTGCGAGTTGGCGGATGATATACCTACAATATTTCAACTTGACGGTGGTTGCTATAGCCAGTCAAGCACTAGAAAATGCCTTACCAGCGATAATGATATTAAGTGACCTAGACTTTGTTAATAAATCAAGTTCAATGAAAAATAATTAAAATAAACGTACTCGTATTTCGCTTGGTTAGCAATTTAAATTCACACGCAAAGTTTCATTCCATACAGTCATTGTATTTGTAGTTCGATTAATAAATTTGGTAGTAAAAATACTAGTTTTCGAAGCAGGTGAATAACACGTTCGGTTAGTTTTCGGAATAATAAATTCATTAATTTAACCACACAATAAGAGCCTAAACTAGTCGTAGTAGAATATAAAACATAAATAGTTGAAATAAAACTTTGTTGGGAACTAAAAAGCCTTCTAGAAAATTTTCTACCCAAATTCTCGTCCGATAAATACAGAAACACCGGTTGTTTCTAATGCTTAGTAGAAATTATGGGAGTTTTGAAATCTTAAAACCACAAACTCTCTCTTGGTCAGTGTCATAGACAGCGTATTATAGGTATATCTCTTCTCCAAGTAGAAAAACCCGAGTCCATATAATGAGATGCCTATTCTGATGCGCGTTTCAGAAAACCTGTATGTTACAGCCAATAAATATAATGACCCTATAAAAATGTTGTTATTAATTTTTTAAATTTTTAAAACAGTTTTTTTAAAAACGATAAAAATACGGAGCAAATTTTACGTAACCGCATTGTGGAGCTCTAACATTTCTTAACATGAATTAAAACCAATAAAACAGAAAAATCCGTAGCCCTATAATTAATTTACTATTGCCAACGCGTCTTTATTTTTTTTTAAAATAGTGAGAACCTTATAACTTGGATAAACCCAGGTTTTTTAAGTAAGATATTTCAATTATATGTATTCCTATTTGTGATTAATCAAATAAATAAATAAGCTCCTTAAGCGGTCTAAGGGTTTGTGGCGTCTCTGTCGCACTTCATCGCCCGCTACCAATCAGAGCGCTTGTCCTGAATCGCGCAAACGGTATTTACAGCGCGCGTACGACTGGTTCAAGCTTGGTTGACCGTCGGACGGCCGTCTCCGGACACAACGTCTGTCCAGGGGGGATATCCCTTTGCTAAATGGAGGCAGACCGTCGTCGCTCCATAGGTTTATACTCACGAGAATCCGGCGCGCCACTCGAAGTTGTCCATGAGAGTCCAGGCGGTGTAGCCGAGCACCTTCACGCCGTCCTCGTAGATCACGTTCAAGATCTCGGACAGGTAGTCCTGGGATTGGTCGAGGATATGTTAGAGATTGTTTATCACAAAACGGTCTTATATTGAAAATGATTACAAGGTTACTTGCTTGTCACGCGAAACCTTTCAAGGGCCTGATTTTAGACAACCAACTATAGTATTACGCCTATATTGTCTTTAGAATAAATACATTTTGTCGCGCGTTGCCCCCAACTTTTTTACCTCTGACGCAAATACGACGGGGCGACGCAACCTCAATATAGGTATTGAATTAAAGGGCCTGACTAGTAGAATACCTACATATTATGTACATCATGATAAATTTCAATTCCAAGATGGCTGCCACCACAATTTATTGTCTATATTTAGGGGGGGCTCCCATACAACAATGGTACGGAACACTTCATGCGAGAGTCCAAGTCGCACTAAGACAATTTTTAAAAGGTGGTCACCCCGGCCATACAATTTCCGCATCGACCATTGCTTTACCTCGATGATCAACTTCTTAGTTAGCAGAGGTGCAACAGTAAGTAGTTAATAACTTACATTGAAGTACTGAATACGTCCGTAGTCGAGCAGCGTGCCGCGGTCAGAGAAGCCGTTCTCGGTGATGTAGATGGGAGGGTCGTTGTAGGAACTCTTGCACCAGCGGAGCAGGTTCGCGAATCCGGTCGGTACCACCTGCAACCAAATATTTTTAATTGCCTTAACTCCTGATGCATAACTGACGGGATATTCAAAGTTTGACTCGTCTTTTTGTATTTGTCTGTCTTTGTCATTATAGCTCCGGAACAGATGAACAGATTTTACGTTTTTTTGTTTGAAAGGTGTGTTTATGGGATGTTGAAAGAAAATCCGTCCAAGATGCCACAAAATGGTCGATTTCATTTTTTTCACAGTCCCTTAATATGGGTATCAAATGAAAAGGGCTTTGTTTGTAGAAAACTCACATTATGATAAATTAAAAATTAAAGATTTTGGTCACCACTACACTACAATAAGGAGACACAACAAAATATTGCTCAGCGGCTTTATTTTTTTTTATTTATTCTTGTATCTTTTTAAGCTCGAAAAGAATCTTGTTTGATTTGGCTTTTAATAGGTCTTAGAAAATTTTAGGAAGCTGGAGGAAAGTAAATGAAGTTTCATAGTTCGTAATTACATTGTTTCCATTGTCTTGCATCTGTACTGTGGGCTTTTAATTTGAGCACCACATGTAAGTAATTTTATGTACACTACTATGGTGGCTCATTAATAGAGCGTTTTATTCTTTTGACAAATTTGTAACTAATATTAAGTAATTAACTGACATTTATTGTATTTTCACCACACTATTTAATTGTCATTTTTATTATTTAATAATTTAATTATTATATAATGAGCTAGGTATTTAAGATACCGTATTTAAATTTTTTCAATTACTGACATGTAATATTCCTTATGACCAATAAATAAACTATGAACATATAGATACTTAAATACTTTATATCCAAAACCAACTTACCCTGAGCCATTCCGAAGCGGAGTTACCGCCAACCTCCATAGTGGTAACTGCACCGATATCTCTCAGCCACGATGGAGACTTGGCGAGAGGATCCACACCGGATCCTGTGATCAGGTGGGTTGTGTAGTGGTTGATGCCGAGGAAATCAGACGTGCCCTTGATCCTCTGTGTCCAGTAGTCGTCAAACTGTTCCAAGCGAGGCTTGGGGAGGCCCTCCGCTTCGCTCTCGCGTCGGACATTTTCGACCATGACCGCTGGGTAGCCACCTTCCTCGGTGAAGATAGGGTGCGCGAACCAACCGAACTGTGGAGGTAGCAGGGTGGTTAGTACAGTTTAATTATAGCTATATGATCTTCTACATTATTTTAAAGATATTAATACAAGTGCAGTCAACATTGAATTTGATTCTGTATTATTTTCATATATACCTTTTTTCAACTCCCGATGCCAAAACGACGGGGTTTTATTAGCGTACATATTTATTCATACATTATACGAATTAACAAAAATACATTATGATAAATTTCAAATCCAAGATGGCCGGAATGGTCTGTCAGGAGTTTTCTAAAATTGTAATTTATACTTGTTCACGCTTTGAAAATTGTAGTTCCTCTGAAAAATTTATAAATAAATTTTTATTTTCAGCCTATTGTGTCCCACTGCTGGGCAAAGGCCTCTCTTCCCTCCTTCCAGACAGCCCGGTCTTTAGCTTTGATGGAAAAATAAATAAATAACATATGATTTTTGTATAATCTTTAGGAAATATGGATCGCGACGCAACTACTCGTATCCGTTAGAGTCAGGAATAAAATATATTTAAGTAGGTTAATAACGTAAGCATAAAATAATTAAATACAAAATGAAACTCACTTTGAACTGGTTAGCAACTTCAGCCAACGCGACTTGCTCGGCATTCTCCGGGTCACTAGGTTCATACCAGATCGAGTTGATCGAGATCATGATCCTGCCGTTTTGTTTCGGCCTGTAGGTCTCATTGTACAAATGGTACGATTCAGCATGGGCTTTAAGAAGAGTATCACTGCATAAGTAGTTTCCGACCCCATGGCTGTCGATTGCGGGGGCTTTCTTATCGTCTCCGTAGGCATCTTCGCAAATTTCATAAGGCTCGTTGAAAGTTATCCAAGACTTGATCTTGTCACCGAACTCTCTGAAGCACACGTCGGAGTAGTCTCTGAAGTAGTCGACCATCTTAGGGTTGGCCCATCCGCCCAGGTCTTGCAGGGTTTGGGGTAAGTCCCAGTGGAATAAGGTCACCTGTATAACAAGAAAAGGGTCTCAGTCAGCCATTATCATAAATTTTATTTGACGACCTCGTTGGCGTAAAGTTTACCATGCCGGATTGCCAATCAGAAGGTTCCGGGTTCAATTCCCGGCACGGTTAACGCCTTTGTGCTTAACTAAATTTGTTGGCTGTGGGTCGGGGTGTTAAATATGTATCTATGTTAAATATGTATGTATGTATGTATATGTATGTAGTATATCAGTTGTGTTAGCTACCATAACACAAACTAGAAATGGTTCAATATGGGGTTAATCAACCGTGTGTAAAATATGTCCTAATATAAAAAAAAACATTCGAATATTAATATTATACCTCGAATCTGGATCACTATAACGTATGTACATATGTGTGTATCTTAATTTTATAATTGGGTTCAAGACAGATTTAGCAGGCAACTTAGCAATATTTCTACAAAGCACATGGGTAGATTTTTATGCGAATGGGGATTTCACAAGCCATTAGGGTTTAGGCTTAGTTATTCAAGAGCAATTGATAACCTTAAAAGTTTAAAGGGAAGGGATGGTAATGTAATATTGACTCACCAGTGGTTCGATATTCTTTTCGGCCAAAGCGTCGAGTAGGTCATTGTAGTAGCGGATCCCGTCAGGGTTGATCTGGTCCGCGCGGCCTGTGGGCAAGATGCGGGCCCAGGATAACGAGAATCTGTAATAGTCATAATTCAAGAATTGATTTTTTAACTCATGCAGCCTCTCTTATGGCTTTAAATTAACGACTTATTTAGTCAAGAAAATGCGTCTAAATAAATTATTATTAATTTGTGTCACGTAAATGTTTTCTTTTATGTTTTAGGGTTCAATACCTAAAAGGTAAAAACGGGACCCTATTACTAAGACTCCGCTGTCTGTCTGTCTCCAGGCTGTATCTCAGAAACCGTAATAGCTAGAAAGCTGAAACTTTCACAAGCTATGTATTTCCCGTGCCGCTATAACAACAAATACTAAAAATAAAAAAATAAAATATTAAGAGAGGTCCCCATACAATAAACGTGTTTTTTTTCGTATTTTTTGCAATACTATATCCATAACGGTAGCTGCTATGCTAAATACTTGAAATTTTCACAACATATATAAACGTATATGTATAAGCTATCAATTTCAATTATAAAATTTAAATAAAATAAATATTTGAAGCGATGAGCGATCACTACTTATCAGCATAAAACAAGAAAAGTTGTTGACCTGTAGAAGTCCACCCCGAGGTAAGCCAGTTCCTCCACATCCTCCTTGTATCGGTGGTAGGAGTCACACGCCACATCGCCGTTGGTGCCGTCCGCGATCATGTCGGGGCGAGAGTGAGACAGGCGGTCCCACACATTCTCTGTCTTACCTGGAAACCAATGAACCTCAATAGTGGGACGAAAACGACAAATAAACATTTTCGCACTTAAGGTTCGTAAGGGTTTTTAAGATCCCTCTATTGCTCGAGGTCGTTGGCGAAGCCAAAAGCCTAATGAAAACTCCTCCCTAGAATTATATTTTGTATCTGATTGACATTAGCTCACATGCATGGAAAGTACACCCATAATATATGAAAAAAGATTCAAATGAATAAACCAAAAGTTTAAATCGTCTTTAGTCATTAGTGCCCTACATTGTTGAACCTATAAAATCTTTGCATCGGTGATTGTTATAGAGACTATAAGTCAAGTTATAAGTTTGGAGCTAAATATGTGTTATCGTTAAATATATAATATGCTTCGACGTAGATGGTAGTGAATAATTAAAAAAATATTTTATGTGTCAAAGTGAGAGTCTTAATAGTAGAGCATCAAAGATCAAGATATGGTAGACATCTATAAAAAAGAAGATACTTACATATCTAAAAAGCCCTCACATGAACTCCGACAAGAGATAGTACTGATTGACAGACTGGTTGTAGATAAACAATCGACATGTGTAAATAACACTTGAAATCGGGAAGATAACGGAAGATTCGAAAACACTTAAAACTAAAGTTAAATCAATGTCATAGTTATGCAATATTATTAAAATTGCGAAAATATAGAAAGGGAATCATACGGCACCTAACAAAGTTCCCTTGCTGCAAAACAACGAGAATTAGGTTTTTTAAGGTAAGAATATATGTTTTTTACGCTAGAAATAAAAATGCGTTGAGACAAAAAAATCTTGAAGATGTATAAAAGATCTTGTAGAAGTATGAACAATCTTAAAGTGTAGTAATTAAATATATAAGTGCTTACCATTCAGGTTCCAGGCACCTTCAATTTGATGAGCCGCTGTAGCTACTCCAAACGTGAAGCCTTCGGGAAATTTAGTATGACCTGCAGCCAGACCACTGAAAAGAAAACCCGATTACTTCAATTAATTACTAATTTGCATATGTGTCGTTATGTTACTTTCGTTATACACATTTATTTTTACTTTGTATGAATAAAACATGTCAAGTTTATGAGTCAATTAAACTATTACTTATCGTCATTACGTTGAATACAGTTGGGATAATTAGAACATTAAAAGGTCTACAGTCTCTAACAGTCTTTTAAAGTTATAGGTTCATACCTAGCTATGATAGCAAATGGGTAGGTATGTATATGAAATAATGCTAAACGTGTCTTGCAATTGACTACTGTGTAAATAAACGATATTAATTACATTTCACTGAACGATTATAAACAATATTTGACCTAACATTATCCTTTACAACTTCAATACCATGACCTTTAGTCAGGTCACGTAGCTATAATAAACAATAGACTATTCTTAGTACAAGAAGGGTAAGGCCATCATTTTCTAATAATTTAAGAAGGAATTATGATTATTATTGATTTTATTTATTATATGTGTAATGAAAAACTTCGAAAAGGTTTAACATCCATTGCAGAGTTTGCACTAATTTACAATAAAAAAATAACACTAATATAATCTTATGTATGTATAAGCGGAGTTGTGCCAAGAATACAAGAGGTAATCGAGCCATAGCCGCGGTGATTACGGTATGTTATGGTTTCTTGCCGTAAACAAACAATGGGAACTTACGTATGGCAGAGCGCTAGCACGCCGATCAGGGTGAGTAATGCCATGGTTGCGACCGTCGCCTCCGAGCCTCTGGAACCGACTGCGTCTCATCGAGCTATACACGTATATATTTTGTCACCTTTTTGTACCTAACGGTATAATCTCGAGAGTCGACCCGTTGCGATAAAGTCGCCTCTCCGATGTAAAGAGGATTTGCGGATCAACATCTCGTAACTTTTGGCTTGTCAGCGATTTTGACTTGCTCTGTTGCCTTGGTATTACAGCGACCACACGAATACAAGATAGAATAGATAAGGATTAGGTACTTACCAAGGAAAGAGGAATTAGATAAATGTGACAAGACGCACCATGGGTACATTTATATTTGAGCAAAACGCCTGATGCAGACTTATCACGTCATAAATGCATATAAAATCAACAATTAACAATATTGGAATTGTAAATTCTTACGAATATACTACATGATTCTACATAATATCTACAAAACTACTACTACTACGAGTACAAAAAAATAGATTTGTTATATAATATTATCTTTATTACTTTCAGAAGCACAACATTTTTGAACTAAAACGACTAGTTGTCAAAACATAAAACTAATGGGCAAATTTTACGTACTTAGTTAAATTTATACTATGCTTCTTCTTCGTATGTGCTATTTGGCCGCCTGAACACTTCTGAGAAGGCTTTAGTCGTAACGCCAAGCTTAGTACACTAAGGTAACATCTTAGTATACTAAGACTAACAGCCGAGACCTACAATTTACCGCGCCATCCGACCCACGGTAGCGCCCAGAAAAGATGCCACTTTTTAAACGACAGTTTTGTGCATGGTCTCCTAACCAAAGACAATCCGCATCGATCGTTGCTGAACCTCGATGTTAGCTGAGCTACAGGCGCTACAATGCTATACTAATATTTTGTCACTTAATAATTGGCCAAGTGCGAGCCGTGCTCGCGCACCGACCGCGACCGTTGCTTAACCTCGATGATCGGATCAGATCACCTTAGTATACAAGTACCTACTATGAAATTGTACTTTGTAAACTGTTATCGTAAGGCATATTATAATATATTTGAATGAAACAAACGGAAACCGACGTATATCAAACGTTTTTTAAGCGGAAACAGACTTAAATCCAACGTTTCTTATGTAAGTGTGACCGTTTGTTTCGTGCAAAAAAAGTACTATAAAACTTAAAGACCAAGGAATAAAGGTCCAGTACCCGTCACACGTCTTCCAGCAGCCCCTGCATGACGCACATGTAGTCGACGGAGGTGGCGAGCGAGTGCGCCAGCAGGATGGCGCGCGCGACCACCTCGCGCACCTTCAGCATGTCGTGAGCGGCCACCGGGCGCGCGCCCGCCGCCAGCGCGCGCCGCGCGATCTGCGCCGGCAGGAACCGCCACGGCTGATCGTGCCACCAGCTGGGGACATATCCAGCTGTTCAACTCGAGTCAGTACAAAAACAATTGAAAGTTGATATCCTGTTACTTGCATAACCAAATGAGTGTAAGCCACGGCTGATCGTGCCACCGGCTGGGGAACATACCCAGCTGTTCAACTCGAGTCAGTACAAAAACTATTGAAAGTTGATATCCTGTTACTTGCATAACCAAACAAGTTATGGAGCTATGACGGTCTGCCACCATTTATGAAAGGAATATCCTCCGGACAGATGTGTCCGGAGACGGTCGTGCATTGTAGCTAAGACCTGTCGTACGCGCGTTTCAATACCGCTTGCGCGATTAAAATATATAAAATAAAATGCTCTCATTTTATATTGTGTGCTAATCAGTCAGTAATTATGTTTTTAGAACACCTCTGTTTTTAATTTCCAGTTCTGTCCACCCGCCTGGAAGTAATCGTTGTAAGCCGCTCATAATTATGTACCCAATTCGTTTATTTATTTTTTTTATATTTAACTATAACATTGTTTTTGTCATATTATGGTGTACAAATATAAAATTATTGTTCATGTAGTGTAGTGTATTTATTCTTCTAACTTTTAAGTTTTTTTTCAATAAATAAAAATCCAATATAAAAGCATTATAAAAAACTTGAAAGATAGTGTGCCGCTGGCAGCGAAGCAAGGCCCAAGCTACCAGCGCGGCGGTAGGAGCTACAGGGATAGGAACCTCCGGCCTATGCGCGCCGTGTCGAGTATGTCTGCATTCTGTATATTATTGTTATTATTATGATTCATTTCAAATCCAAATTGGCCGCCACTATAACATGTTGAGTCATAGGTTTTTAAAATTTTTAATTTATAATGCGTGCCAACTAAGAATAGGATCGCGCTTGCTTCAACTTCACACGATAACTGTCAAAAAATTACTGCTAGCAAAGAAAGCGTAAAAAAGAAATTTAATTATTATTTTTTTGGTTCATAGATATACATTTAATTATTGTTTAATTACTCTTGATTTTATTACTGGATAATTTTGGATTAATTAATTCTACAGGTAAGAAGTACCCAAGCCAAATTAACAACACCTAAAAAAAAATTACGTGACGAGACATTGGTTTTGGATAGTTTCGACTTAAATGCTGTAAGCAGTATAATAAACTAATTTTATTTTGTACAAAAAGAAGTGACAACAATGAAAAAGAAATTATATTTTTATAAATATCCTACTCATTTATAATTAATTCGCCGTAAAATGTATAAGACATAGCAAAACAGTACAGAAATAGTACATTAAACATATAAACTGAATATTCATATTGATTGTTCATACAGATTGTTCATAAATTTTTTTGCACACCATAGAGGAAAGTGACCAAATATGGAATAGTATCCTAATATGGAATTCCTTAATTTCTCTAAGACTATAAGTAAAGGATCCCAACACTCGACATCTTCTGCTTCATTCGGTGTACTAACTATCGTACTTACACCATCGAGTCAGTTGCGCGAACGCTTCACATGTGGCAGGGGGGTTTAGTTTTGTTGTCGTGCAGAAAATTATTAAGGTGAGTAATAAATGAGTATTACTAGCTGTAATGTTTGTATACAAAAGTGTTATACTATTTAGTATATCGGTATTATGTTTATTTCACCATTTTGTGATCTTTTGTCATTAAAATACTGTTACTTGAAAAAATATTTAGAAGAGTTTGAACTAGTATAAAAATCCAAATATGGACAGTCGTCGGTGTCTAATTATGGAATATTCCATAATTAGGTCTTAATATTTCATATGATAGATACTTGCTATAATTTCTTTAAAAATATATGTAGATAACGTTTGTTTTTAAAATGTCCGGTTCATAATCAATCAAACGAAAAACCTGGGATGAAGAAAAAATGGCACAAACCATAGGTAATATTCGTCCGGGATAAGAAAATAGGGTATTTGAAAGCGGCACAGCATTTTCAAGTGCCAAGGACAACTAAAACAAAATATAAAGAGACAAGGAAAAGAAAACTAATAAAGACAAAGAATGTGAAAAAAAACTGCGAAAAGAAAGAAACAAACAAAGAAAAATAAGGATGATAGAGAAGAAGAAGACTCTGAGGAACTAGACGTTACCTAGTTTAGGGAGGGCAGTGAACATGATGAGTTGATAGACCAAGTACCTCCTGACTCTGCTGATGTTAGAATGTATGTTCTGTTCAAGACTTTTTTCCATGGATAAAATTGGAGAAAGCTAGATTAAATTCTTGATGTATGGGCTCTGGGCAAATTATGATTGCCCTGGTCCAGAGTTTGATAGGTACTTGGATTTGTGACTTTTGCAAGTAATTATGTAACTTCATTCATTTATCACAACGTTATATTCATTAAATTGATCTCGAAGATATTTATAATCATTTTTGTTATTGTTATGTTGATTTATGCTTATATTCCATATATGGGTACCTATTCCATATTTGGTTACTTATTTGCGATTTTGTTTTTTGTGTTAGATTTTAATTTAATAATTAATATATTTGATTGAAAGCTGTTAATTACTACTTATAAATATATAACTGATTAGTAAAAACATTAAACTGATGTAATTTATATAAAGATTTTTTTTTATAACCGAAAAACAAAATGGTATTCCATATTTGGTTACTTTCCTCTACACTTTGGTTATGAAGTTTGCGCGTATGATTGAGCAAGATGGCGGTTTTGACAGTCCTATTCTTAGTTGGCACGCATAGTACATTTGTATACGATGACAACACAAATAGTATAGCAACTGGCGCTCTGTGTGAGTCACGTCACTTGCTATCACTATTTTCGTTTGAGCAATGTGTGTCGCATTACATGGTTTTGTCAGGCGTTTCTATTTTGAACAGATATACATACGAGTATGTATGTAAATTCAATAATAATTCCGTAATCATTTTAATTTCGAATAAATTAATTTTTGTTATATAATTTGTTACACCTGTGTAAATTTTGGCGGCATTTGATAGTTTTTTTCTTCCTGCTCGCACTCATACACTTGTGCAAACGAGAGAACAAGAGGATAACAATATGTTCACTATTGACGCGAGTTATAGTACCTATCGCATAAGCAGCTCGTACGTAGGTCACACTTTAAGTTTTAAGTTTGCTTAACTTAAAAGAAACAATGTGTTATAATCAAAGTTTTTTGTTTATTGCTTTTCAAAATAAGCTCCTTTACGTTAAAAAAAAAAACATGCGATCGTATCATTTTTTAACACAGGACGACCACAAATCTGAAGGCATGTTTTGTTACGTGCTGGTTGAACGCTATCACTGCCTCTTCGGAGTTGTTAAAAGAAAAACCTCTCATCAAAGCTTTGATTTTAGGCGAAAATACAGAAATCACAGGGTGCTAGATGGGGCTATGCGCAGGATGAGTGACTAGTAGTACTTTTTCGGAAGCTAAAAATGACTTTGTTTTGTTAGCCGTGTGTGAAAAAGCGTTGTCATGATGTAGGAGAACGCAGCTTTTGGGTCGTCTTTTGCGAACTTTTTCTAACACCCTGGGTAAACAAATGGTAGAATGCCATTTGTCTATTCCATATCGTGTGCCCCATGTATAACTTTCCCATTGCTCTCTCTCGGACTCGTGACCTCCTCTCAAAAGAAAATAGATAGATAATCCAACATGCTAGCCAAGTGTGAGTTGGCGGATGACACACGCTTTCAGATTTTGAGGTCCTCGGATCATGTGTGTTTCCTCACGAAGTTTACCTTCGCCGTATAATCGACAGCAAATTCGACACATAACTTGAAAAACAAGTCATAGGCTGGATTCGATCCGGGGTGTCGCGGACTGCAGTCCAGTTTTCCCTGAGTCACACTCGTTGAGTCGTTCATAGCTATGTCAAATTGACAACTTACCTTAGAAACAGACCTTCAAACGTGAAGTACGTCATATAAGCCAAGAAAACGGGGTAAATGATTGGCAGTATAACCAGCAGACACAGCACCAGAGTCCCAATCACTTTTAGAAAGGTGGGGAAAGGCGCTCCATATCGCCATAGTGAATAAACGTCACCAGCAAACTCTTTCAGCAGAACTCTGACGCGACCAAACCCCGACGACTTACGCAGCTGAAATGTTATTTTTATTACCAGTATTTTCGATTAACCAAGATACGAACCGGTACCGGCCCATCAAAACAAAATATCAAGATGTAGTACCCCTGCCTTGTTTTAAAAATAATACACTATACACTATATACCAGTATGGAAAAACGATGGTTTGCCTCCATCTCCAGTATGGAGACGGCCGTCCATAGGTCTTGCATTGTAGCTCGAACCAGTACGCGCGTTGTAAATACTGCTTGCGCGATTCCGAACGAACGCTCTGATTGGTAGCGGGCGATGAAGTGCGACAGAGACGCCACACTACTTCCCCAAGGAGAACGGAGTTCTGAAGGTTTTACGTTTGTATGACGTGCGCCGATCAGAGTTCATTAAATTATTCACAACTTATAAATATGAAGCTTTTTAAACACTAGTTTAGTATAAAAATATATTTAGAAGCCGGTTTGAAGGGAAGCCTCAAACAGACTGACATACAGTTAGAAGAAATGATTGTAGCGTACTGTCGCTTCGCTCTACTATCAATAAGAGTGGAGGCAGACCATTGGCTCAAATACCTGACTATCCCCCTAGATGATTATTGCCAGCCAGGCTATGTGCGTATAGGCTGACTGGCAATATTATTTATTTTGTTATCTATTCTTATGGTCTACGATTTAATGTAGATAGAATCTAGTCTTACTTGCACCAAGAAACCTTTATGAGTTATTTTGTATGGTTTCATTACTCGGGGTTGGCCAGAGTGTTGCGATCATTTTATTGGCGGGGCTGTAACTGGTAAGGAAGGCATGGTAAAGTGTTAAAAAAATCGAAAAAAATTGAAAATATCATTACTTTTTGGGATCATCATGTTGATGATCAAGTTATCAAATGTGATTTGATAATGACATTTCAAAATGTCGTTGTATTTTTTGACGTAAACAAAGTTTGACTTCTTACGTATTTAACCTTTCGATTCGTAGAAAGAGAATGCTTCTGACCTCAACTAATGTAAACAGGTTTTTTGATATGATCACGGTAGTGCAACGCCAAGGTGATTCAAGCAAGAAAAATGTAGTATATATAATGTATATGAATAGATAGAAATACATATGTATATGTATGAATAGGTCAGGCCACATTGTTTTACTCCGGACACTACCTATTCCAAAACACAAAATTTAAGGTGTTTGGACATTCTTGCTCACAAAACCAGCGTCCTTCAGGTTTTTCACGGGCTAAAAATTACGTTGGTATACGTATATAGTATAGGTACTAAAGAATATTGTAGAAATCCTATGTTAGGTAATAAAGTATTTTTTGAGGCCCCAATGCAAAAACGACGGAAAAATTGATCTCGCGAGGATTCTAAGCTATTTTGAATAAAAATAGATTCAGGTTGCCCGCCAATACATTTTTTTTACATTACACACACGGCTGGTTAGCCCCATACTAAACCATTTTTAGTTTGTATAATGGTTGCTAGCAAAACTGATGTACTACATCTTCTTCTTATATATAAAATTTCTATGTCACAATGTTAGTAACCGTACTCCTCCGAAACGGCTAGACCAATTTTTACCTAATTTTATATGCGTATTTAGTAGGTCTGAGAATCGGCTATGTATTTTCAATACCCCTAAGTATCTTGCCTTATCCCACTAGGTGGGTCGGCACAGTAAATTTTCCTCTTCCACTCTCCTCTATCAGCCGTCGTCTCTACACTCATTTCTTTCACTCTCTTTCACTCTTCACACACTCCATCTATGTCTTCTTCGGTCGACCTCTTGCCGTTCTTCCTTGCACTTCCCTTTTCATACATGTCCTACTAACATGCATCTCCTCTCTACGAATCACATGCTCATACCACGGTAACCTCCCACTCTTTAATTTCTCACTCACTGGTGCTATTTTCAAAACTGCCATATTGAGGCAGTTTTGAAAATAGCACCAGTAGGGTATCAAATGAAAGTGATAGACAAGTTGAATAAGTATACTATACTAATTTTCAAACCGAAGATATAATAAACGCCGCAATTAATTATGTTGAGACGGCCAGCTTCTACAGAATTAATTGCGGCGTTTATTAAATGTTATTGAATTTTTTACAGTTTTATTACAAACCACGTGCTTGTACAGAAGCCAGCATGTTGTAACGTTAAATAGGCTATAAAATATTTTGAGTCCGTCTTTTAATTATTTAAATATTATTTGACACGGACTTGTTTATTTTAGCCACAAACCGTATAATCTATCCTACTACTCTATACTTGAATTATAAATAGTAATTTTAGTAAAGATCCACATTATTTCTGATATTTAGTATACTCGTATAGCTTTACAGCAGTGTGAAATATTTTTTCAAATCCGTCCAGTAGTTTCGGAGTCCATTCAGTGCAAACAAATAAACAAAAACAAATCTTCCCTCTTTACATTATATACAATGCACCAACTTTATACTAAAGTACAAGCGTAGAGATATAAGGGTACAAAGGGTACTAGAGATAATTGGGAATATGCATACTCGTATTATTTTTATATTCTTATTGCATAGTTATTAACATCATTTTATATGTACCTTTTGTAAATATAACATTTTCTATATATTATCATACTATAAAAATCTTATTATTATGGTAACTATTTATCTTCTATAAAAACATAAAGGGTGTAAACATTTTTTGTTAAGAATTTGTGGAGATTATTTTGGAAAGCAGTTAGTTTGTACTGATTTAATTAAGTTGGGAATTTGGTTGTAGATTTTTATTACAACATAATAAGGACCTTTTTTTTACATCTCTAATCGGGGTTCCGGAAGAATAATTCTGTTGGGTCTACGTGAGTTAGGGTCACTGGTGTATAAATACGGATGTTTTTTAATGAATAGTATCATTATTACACGAAAGAGTTACTCGTAGAATACACACAAACATTCATCATTATAATATTAATGCGATCGACAATGGTAACAACATGATACAAAAGAATTAAATACTTACATATTGTAATAAGATAAATATAAGACACAATACAACTCTCTTATTACGAAATTCGTCACATCTTACTTCAATATATATTTGAATTAAGTTATATACTTACCTGTTTCTTTATGCAAATAAGGAAACATATTATAATATTATTTACCTACGTTCGTCATACCAAAATATATACATAAGCAGGTAAGTATTAATAATGAGAAACCCAAAACAAGTAAATGCACTTGTTTTTAAAGATAAAAACGGGACCCTATTACTAAGCCGCAGATGTCTGTCTGTCTGTCACAAAGCTGTTTTTCAGAAACCGTAATAGCTACATTAGTATTTGTTGTTATAGCGCCACGGGAAATACATATCTTGTAAAAGTTTCAGCTTTCTAGCTATTACGGTTTCTGAGATATAGCCTGGAGACAGCCTGGAGACAGACAGCGGAGGCTTAGTAATAGGGTCCAGTTTTTACCTTTTAGGTACGGAACCCTAAAAAAGGAAATAACTTCATTCACCTGACCAATTGATGGTAGAGATTAGTCTAAATAAATGAATGCATTCGAAAATTATAGTCGGTCATTATAAGGTTTGGCTCTAGGATTAGGATTACATTCGAAGTGTATTTGAAAACATCTCTTTCTTGACACCGGCAACGGTGCCACGATCGCTAAGAGGGTAAGGTAGGCAGTAGAGAGCCGTTTGACCGTGCAGGAGTAACATAGGTTTTAAGTTTTTACGCATTCCAAAAGAACCAGTTATGTTTTCAGGATAAAAAGTAGCATTTGTGTTAAACTAAGGTCTAACCTATTTCCACACCAAATTTCAACA
Organism: Mellilla xanthometata; assembly: GCA_035578125.1. NCBI lineage: Eukaryota > Metazoa > Arthropoda > Insecta > Lepidoptera > Geometridae > Mellilla > Mellilla xanthometata. Next base: position 9,906,177 of record JAPUBQ010000007.1, on the reverse strand, counting down.
AAATCAAACCAGCATTTGAGCGTGAAAGAGTAATATAGATTTTGAAGTTATTTACGGATTCTACGGGAACCAACAATGTTTTCGGGATAAAAAGGAGCCTATGTGTGAACCCTAGGTCTAACCTGTTTTTATAAAATATTTCATCAAAATCAGTCCAGCTGTTTGAGCGTGAAAAAATAAGAACATAGATACTTGCACACAAACTGTCATCCTTAAAATATTAGTAGGAAGAAGGAAGCTAGTACGTCGCTTTATAATACGACTGACAAGTTTAAAGCGTGCTAATTTGGTACATAATATTAAAATTTTAATATTGCTTTATTGATACGTTTAGAGCCATAAATCATTTATAGTAGGAGCTAACACGAGGTAAAACATTTATTACTAGTCGTTCTTCGAACAGCACTCGCAAACATTCTCGAAATATCTATAATACCAAAAATTGATCTCATTTCTCAACAATTACTTAACAAAAATCTTGAAGAATATGGTATTTAATAGCTAAATAATAAAAAAAAATTGACGAGATTGAAACCAAATAGGAGTAACGACCTCTCCGCGAGAACTGATATTCAAAACAAACAGACAGACGAAAGCAAAAGTTAGTTAGTTTGACGACCTCGTTAGCGTAAAGGTTACCATGCCGGACTGCTAATCAGAAGGTTCCGGGTTCGATTCCCGGCCCGGTCAACATCTTTGTGCTTAACTAAATTTGTTGGCTGTGGGTCTGGGTGTTAAATATGTATTTATATATAATATGTATGTATGCATATGTAGTATATCAGTTGTGTTAGCAACCATAATACGAGCTAGAAATGGTTCAGTATGGGGCTAACCAGCGGTGTGTGAATGTGAAAAAAAAAAAGAAAGTGGGGCATTGATTCAGAGGTTTCATTCCTTCGCTCGCTCGGTTCGGCTCAACGAGAACCGAAACTTATTACGTACCTACTCATAATATTTTTTACTTATTAAAATGGGCCAGCCTTCATAAAGGATGAAAAACTACGTACCAATGATGATGTGTTTATTTTTTTCTTCTTTTATATTACTAAACTGGTTTTACCATGTTGAGATCTATAAATTAGCTAGGTACCAAAAGATGTATTACTACTACTATTATTACACACAGTGCGACTGTACTCTGATTGTTGTTTCTCTTATACTTAATTTGCCCACGAAAAATAAAAATTATTGTCAAATTCATGAAAGTAAAGTCATAATAAAACATGTCAACGTTGAAAAGCATGCATTTGAACTTTCGGTAATTACTAGCTTCCGATCTAATACTGAAAAAAAAAACATTGAAGTTTAGAATCTTAAGTAGAATACATTTTGAAATTTATAACAACCCATATACATACTGCACATACATACATATTTTATATAGATACATATTTAACACCCAGACAGACAGACAATAAATTAAGTTCAGCACAAAAATGTTGGCCGTGCCGGGAATCGAACCCGGAACCTTCTGATTGGCAGTCCGGGATGGGAACTGTTACGCCAACGAGGTCATCAAAATAAATAATAAATACGATAACACCAAACCTTTTATCTCATCGCTTATAAACGTAATTAGTTTTCAGTCCAAGCTCGTTCCGTCAGTGATTACTACGACATGTTCTAGTGAGGACGTTTCTGATATCAAGCGAAAATGCTCGTTTACTTATCAATGTTTGCCCTGTTATTGATATTTCTTCATATTTTATTTAATTACAATCGCAAGGCGCGGCTGATCAACAAAATACCGGGGCCGAAGGGCTCCTTTATTATTTGCAATATGTCGGATTTTATCGTTTCATCAGGTGGGTAACAATTTATTTTACGATACGATATACGACTGTTTAAATCATTTTCTATGTAAATAAAAAGATTTTCATGTTACCATGTTTTTTCCAAAATTAAGTACGTATTAATTGGGCGTAGAATTAGAGAGAGATCGGGTGAATACCGCTCCAAATCGTACCTGGCGCAAAGGCTATCTATCCATAGTTATGTATACAACGCGGCAATGCCACGAGCATTATGGGTACTTTTCCGGCAGGTTCTGTCCGGAGTGGCTTTTTAAATTAGTTTTATTAGTGTTTTTTTTTATAGTATTTAATTTTATAATTGACTTTTATCGAATAGAAAAATATTTTTTTATTATGGCAAACACAAAACCTAAAACAAACGTATACATTAAAAAAAGAATAAATATAGCATGAAATAGTAAGTACTAATAAGCACTTTTTGCGCTCTATAAGATATTTTATTTTGCAATATGAGCATGTGAAGGGATCGAATGCATTTGTGTTATCCATTTTAAAATATTCTGAACATATTTACAAATCTTGTAGAGCAAGTTGAGAATGAGTTGCTTTATGCATGGGTGAGTTTCGACTAATTTTGCAGTTCGTTTTAGATTCAATAAAATTAAGAGACACTATATCGTCTGAGGTGTTAGACTACAGACATAAAACTACAAAAGCTAGTCACAGACAAGAATTTAAAGCTTAAAAAGCCGAGCAAATTATGACACACTTCGTAGGTTCAACTTGGCAGTATAATAATTGGCGTGGTTCCGTACCATTATGTGTTACAAACGACAAAAAAGACTTTTATAGTAAGACTAGCTGCGGTCCGCAGTGTCACCTGCTTTACTCCGAGGTTAAAAGTAGCATATGCTTTAATCTGAATTTCATTAATCACTATTTACTGTTATTATACGAGTATGTATTGCTAACCCCTTCTTGTTTCTTTTATTTATTATTTTGAAAGTGAATATGTAGCTAAATATTACTTATGTGAATATTAGTACCGCGGTTCATGAAGACATACGGACAGCGGAGTATTAAGGTCATATATTAGGATTCCTTGTCCACAAAACTGTATCTTATAAAGCGTGATAGCTAGACAGTTTAAATATTCACAGATGATGGGTTTCAATTGCTGCTAAAACAAGATATTATACGAACAAAAATAATAATAATAATTAAGTTTCCATACAACATACTTGACTTTATGCAATTTTTATAGACTACAGTACAGTACCCTAAGTGCGCGAGCCTGATTCGTATTTGGCCGGTTATTTACATTGTAGCAAGCTACATTACGATTAGATTACAAAACAGTATGATATAAATATTGTTCAAGGTCATACATAATGACCTTAGTCTGACCGACTCTTGGTATGACAGATTTTTTATTTTTATTTTTACACATTCACAAACGGCTGGTTAGCCCCATACTGAACCATTTCTAGCTCGCATGATGGTCGCTAACACAACTAATATACTCTAACACCCAAACCCACAGCCAACAAATTTAGTTAAGCACAAAGATGTTGACCGGGCCGGGAATCGAACCCGGAACATTCTGATTAGCAGTCCGGCATGGTAACCTTTATGCCAACGAGGTTGTCAAAATAATACCCAATGCCATAATAATGATTTCAAAGTATTATAAATGTATTATAAGACGTGTTTTTTTTCAGTGGAATTAATGAAATTGGGTAGAGTTTGGGCGAAACAATACAAAAATATATTCAAAATCTGGGCTCCTCCTATCGGCGCTGTCAATATTTATAATCCAGAAGATATAGAGGTGAGTATATTGTTGTACAGTTTAATGAGAAATATAAAGTAGATACATATATGATTTTGTAGGTTGTCTCAGTTTTATATACTACTTATTCAATAAAACATTTTGCATCGAAAACACTATTGTATCTATTTAAATTATTTGTGTGTTTATTTTTTGCCTTTTTGTCGGATTACTGAAGCTTGCTTTTTGCACAGTCATCATCATCATCATCATCAGCCTATATCTACCCACTGCTGGGTATAGGCCTCCTCTCTCTTATGCCAGTAAATACGATCTTGTGCTCCACGGACCCATAGCGTTCTCTCTATGGACCGGATGTCGTTTGTCCATCGGGCTGGTGGTCTGCCGACAGGGCGCTTGCTATGCACAGTAGTGTGCAGAAATATATACAGTAGAAACTCGATTGACCGGACTAATTTTTGTTTTTAGTATTCGGATACTCAAAAACCGGATAATTACTTTCCGTTGCCGTTATAACAACAAATATTTAAAAACAAAAAAAATATATATTTAATGGATCTTCCATACAACAAACCTGTTTTTACAGTTTTTATAGAGAATGTACAGAATCCTACGTCCGACTCGCACTTAAATTAAATAAATAAATAAATATTAGAACACTTTCACACACGTCTGGTTAGCCCAATACTCAACCATTTCTAGCTCGTATTATGGTTGCTAACACAACTGATATACTACATATACATACATATTATATATAAATACATATTTAACACCCAGACCCACAGCCAACAAATTTAGTTAAGCACAAAGATGTTGACCGGGCCGGGAATCGAACCCGGAACCTTCTGATTAGCAGACCGGCATGGTAACCTTTACGCCAACGAGGTCGTCAAACTTGGCCAGTCATTTATTTCTTTTTATCAAACAGAATACTGAGCTTTTTACATATATCGGTAAAACATATGAATGGTTTTATAATTTCAGATAGTTACTTCCAGTACAAGATTTAACGACAAAAGTAATGTCTACCATTTGCTAAAGCCATGGTTGCGTGACGGACTACTCGTGAGTAAAGGTCTGTAACAAAATTATTAATCTTATTATTATGAACTTTGTATCATTAAAAAAATTGAATTTTGAGAATCGGGCCTCAAATGGCTACGAAATCGGTGAACATACATAAAATAAAATTGTTTTAAAAAACAAACAACCGACTTCAAAAACACAACTAAAAAGGGAAAAATAATTTTAAGCCTAAATCAAATCAAGAATATATAAATAGAATAGGAGAGTTTATTTCATGTACTTATAAAAAACTATTTGCAATTTTTACTAATCCTGTATTCTTGGAGTCGGTGCCAGCAAATAAAGACAATTGAAAATAGTTTTTTTTAACAAACATTAATTTGTTCTTATTAGATGGCACCGCCTTCAAGAATACAGGATTACTAAAAATTACAAATAGTTTTTTATAAGTACATGAAATAAACTCTCCTATTCTATTTATATATTCTTGATCTGATTTAGGCTTAAAATTATTTTTCCCTTTTTAGTTGTGTTTTTGAAGTCGGTTGTTTGTTTTTTAAAACAATTTTATTTTTACATTTTTAGTGGTTGGTAATGATATTTTGTTTAAGTTTTAGCTATGGAGAGCCGAATAAACTTCACGATGAAAAAATTTGGCGTGTGCCAGGCAGGCAATCAATTGGGAGCAAATCGAGCTGGATGCGAGCGAAGCGAGCGCGAAAATTTTCACCGTATTTGTTCCAACCGTTTGAGCTTAAAGAAGTCCAAAGCAGCACCAATTACATAATGCTTGTTGTGTCAAAGCTTACTAGAACCAAGTGCGAGCGAAAAGAGGTGGATGCGAGCGAAGCGAGCTGTACGCGAGCGAAGCGAGCTTTGCGCGAGCGAAGCGAGCGCGAAAATTTTCACCGTATTTGTTCCAACCGTTTGAGCATAAAGAAGTCCAAAGCAGCACAAATTATATAATATTTGGAGTGTCATAAGCCCAGAACATCCTGGGGGAAATTCGAACGAAGCGGGATAACTCCTAGCGAAGCGAGCGCGTAAATATTTTCCTTATCTGTTCGAGGGTCTTGTCTATTAATATATCAAATTTTACAGTTCCTTCTTCCACTAAGTATGACCCAAGTGGCCAAGCTCTGGCGTCGAGAGTTTTTCAAGCCCCTGATTTAGTTTGACCCCTGCTTGTACTAAGAGTAGTGGTCCAGGCCCAACAAATTAACGTGTTATCCGAAGCACAGTAACGCCCAGATGAAAATATCATATATTTTTATGGAAGTCTTGTGCATGGTTACCCATCCAAAGACTGGCCGCATGGGCCGTTGCTTAGCCTCGATGTTCGCGTCAGATTACTTTTGTTAGCCAGGCTGCTAATTTTATGAGCGAAATCTGTATTGCCGTATGAGCGCGAAGAAGTAAAATAGGTTATCCAGTTATTTGGGCTTCCCACGGGAATAGCAATGACTTTTAAGATAAAAAGTAACCTTCGTGTTATACAAGGTCTAGTCTACCCCCTATATCAAATTTTAGCGAAATCAGTGTGTCATGTGTTATTTGGTGCATCTCACGGGAACAATAATTATTTTCGGGATAAAAAGTAGCCTATGTGTAAACACATAGTCTAACCTATCTTCATTCCAAATTTCATCAATGTCAGTACAACCGTTCGAGCGTGAAGAAGTTAAAAAGATTTATATGTTATTTGGTGCATCCCACGGGAATAGTATTTATTTTCGAGATAAAAAGTAGCGTATTTGTTAACACATAGTCTTACCTATTTTCTTCTCAAATTTCATGAATATCAGTACAGCCAAACGAGCTAGAATCTCTCTTCATGCGTAAAAATAACCTAACTTTTTAGGTTTTTCTTCGATTTCCCTAGGAGTCCATCATCAGAACCAGTTTTGGTGACAATGGGACCAATTCAGAACCATACTCTTTCAATTAAAAAAAGAATTTTGAGAATCGATCCACAAATGGCTGAGAAATCGGTGAACATACATAAAAAAAAAAAAAAATACATACACGTCGAATATATAACCTCCTCCTTTTTGAAGTCGGTTAAAAATATACATACAGTCGAATATATAACCTCCTCCTTTTTTTAAGTCGGTTAAAAAGATACCGAAATATGCCTATATGCTTACAATAATATGCCTATAATATCAGGTATTATATAAACAATAAAAATACCGTGAAACATTACTAAAACTAACAAACACGTGTCAAAGTTTTTGTGCATCGCCCGTTGATGAATTGACAATACGACAGTACTCAAATGAAGTTTTAGTTTAGCTACTATATTTTTTACTACAGTTTTTTCCCAAACTTTGAACTTCGGTTTCACGTCTTAGCAGGAGAATTTTGAAAAACGTAAAGAAAATAAAGATACATCTATTTCGGGTAATACAAAAGTGCTCGTACAAAGGGTCTTATATCTACATACCTTATATTTTAATTAACCGGTACGTTGTATAGGATGCACTACGCCCTGCTGTAGTATTATTATGAGCCTGTGAGCCAGGGCTGTAGGAAATCTCGCTCCAATGGAGAAACGTTAATTATAATACGTATTATTAAGCACATTGTTTTACTATTTTTATAACTTTGTTTTATAATTTTGAAAATTTTAATGGACCTATAATAGGCCTTATAAGAGCTTACGTGCCGAATTTGAAATATAGGTTTCGGCTGCGAGATGAAATATACATCTGTCAATACACGCTGCGCCTCAATTCATTAGTTGTAATTATCTATAATATTTTATTTAACCCCTTCCTAAAATTAGAGCTTGACTAGTAGAACACATATATTATGATGAAATTCAAATCCAGATGGCCGCCAACAAAAAAAAAATCGAAACTTTAAAAAAAAAATTATACTTGTATCCAGGTTATTTCTGTGAAAAAAATATAACAATGTGGTTCAAACAAAGTTGCCTTACTTAACATTTTAAGAAGATGATATCAGAGAAAAAACAATTAAACATAGTTACGAGTACTAATTGATCAATTATATTCATCAACCCCGACGTAAAAACTAACTGGGTGTTATAAGTTTGAAGTGTGTGTGGCTGTCTGTAGCATCGAAGCTTCCGATCAGATGAACCGAATAGTTTCGAGAGTGTTCTTAGCTTGGTTTGACGAAAATCAGCCTAAGATGGTAGCCGCTACAAAATGGCCGATGACATTTTTTCGTAACTGCCCCAATATGGATATCAATTGAAGGGTCTTTACTAGTAGAATACATACATTAATAATAATAAATTGCAAATCCATCGCTTACAACGGGTGTTTATGTATTTATATTATGTTTATTTTTTGTTTGATCTTGTATATGTAGTTATTTGCTTTTACCAGGAGAAAAATGGCAGCAGCGACGAAAACTGCTTACGCCGGCATTCCATTTCAACATTTTACGTCAGTTCTTTATTGTTTTGCGGGAGAACAGCCAGCGCATGGTCGAGAAACTGGAGGAATTCACAGGAGAGACGGTGGACATCGTACCAATTATGTCAGAGTTTACATTGCACTCTATATGCGGTAATAATAACACAGTTTATGCCATTTTTTCCTTTAATTGATGCGAATTACATCTACAATGTAGCTAATCGGTTGAAAACAATGAATATGTTGACGGCATCTCAGGAGATTAGTTTTACATATTATGCACATTAAATGCGATTAAGGCGATGACAAGCACAAAATCTTGGTAAAACTGTTTTTTCGTTATAAATCAAAAACGGTAGACCGTGTAAAGAACAACTCTGTGAATATTTATACCTATTTTGTTACCACTCAAGACTAATATATGAAAAATAAAAATGGTTCAAAACATCTAGGAAAAAAATGACATTTGAAAGCTGTATTTTTCCATATTGATAAATCGGATTCTTAACAAAATAAGTATAAATAATCTTAGGGTTGTTCTTTAGATAGTCTTTAAGCTACATATTTTTTTTTAATTATTTTATAACCGTATATTATGATTTATAATAAAAACTGAAAAATCGAGTTTTTGCACTTGTGATCGCTTTAATAACAGCGTATGATATTAAGAAATTAACAATAAATTGTCTTTCATGCTTCAGAAACCGCAATGGGTACAAAACTAAGCGATGAGATATCAGGAGCTGGAAAAACATATAAAAAGGCTCTGTACGACCTTGGGAAGATCTTGTTGTACCGGTTTATAAGAATCTACCTTTTGCTTGATTTTGTGTTCAATCTTACTGCTGCATCGAAAGCCATGTACCGACATTTGAAAGCTGTTCACAGTTTTACAGAGAGGGTCATACAAGACCGTCGAGACTATGTTAATAAATTTGGTATAACACTTCCTGAAGCCGAAAACGATTATGAAAATGTTGTTTATAAAAATAAAAGGAAAACAGCTCTCTTGGATTTGCTTCTACTGGCTGAGAAAGATGGTCACATTGACGCTATGGGAATACAAGAAGAGGTGGACACATTCATGTTTGAAGTAAGTATAGGTTAATATGTTGGCTATCCAACTAGCTCTGATAGTCTAGCTCAAAACCTCGTACTTGAACACAAACAATGACGCATAATTAAGATTACAATGCCTAAAATGATGTTTTTGCATCAGGAAGTTATCGCACACTTATTTCGCAGAGTATCCAAAATGTATAAATAATCGGCTTATGCTGCAAATGTTTACAAAAACAGCATAATCATAAGGAAGGACGACTAGATATCTGTGAAAAAAAAACAAACTCAAGTACTCATTACGTAGATAATTTTATCATCATCGTGCAGACTATCAGAAGTGAATTAGCATATCGCTTATGCAAAACAAGTCTAATCCCAGCAAAAGTACCTCTATGTAATAGTTTAATTAATTTATATGTACTTAAAATATTAACATTTCTTCAGTTCATTAGCAGCTCAGCATTATTATATTGCGGTGAAATTACAATACAAATTGGAATCTGTATACGGAACTCTTACACGAGCGTGTCCTAACAAGTTCGTGGCGTATCAAAAAAGTGTATTTGATTAAATAATTATGGATTCATATTTGAATTATATTTTTTAATTAAATCTATCTAAAATATTTCTCATGTAAAAATATTATCAATAAATAAATAATAGCGCTACTAACAAAAATAAGACGTCTGAATATAAAATAAGGTCACGACATTTAAATGTAATTAAGATTTTGTAGCTGTTTTATATTTAGTAAGGTTTGAAACATTGCAGGTTTCTCAAATGTTGAAAAACAACAACAAGGATAATTAGTGCATTATAATGAATGTTTTAACCAGGTCAATAACTTTATAATTATAAGGGAACTGATATGATATCTGTTCTAGGGTCACGACACCACGGCGTCCGGACTCACATTCTGTCTGCTCTCATTGGCCAACAATAAATATGTGCAGGTACATACATATACGATATTATAAATGCGGTCACGTCCAAACGGTCGAACAGATTTAATTTTCTTTTTTATACGTAATAGATTTGCGTTTGACCACAGTTTGCCTGATGTTAAGCAGCGATGTAGCTTACGTTGTACATAGAAGGAACCTATTGTCTCTTGATTTGAGTATCTGATATCAGAAGCGCCTCAGGTAGAGAATTCCAAAGCTTCGCAATCCTCACAATATTGAGGCGTAGACTTTTGTGCGAATCTTTGGTATTTCAACTGTGTATCGGTGTCTCTTCCCTGTTGCTCTACTACTCGTAGTTAATAGTGGAACGGAGATGGGGTTATCAAATTATGCAATTCCAACGCACACTCTCTGAAATGTATGCGATAGAACACCGATAAACTAGCAATCTTGCGTCGCTGCTTCAAGCTTCTTAATCGAGCATGGTCTTATAAATTCATTGAATTAAAAAGATCTATCGTGGTTGCACATTTGCAAATTTACAAACAAAGAGATACTAGCATTTTTTAAATCGCAATATCTTGTCACTTATTGCAATAATAAATAATTTTTACTTAGTCTAGTTAGTACAAAATACATTCTACTTTTGGGAGAAACGATTGCTCTAATATTTTTGCTAGGCATTACTACTACTAATATAACAAATGCGATAGCTGGTCTTGAAATTTAGAGTTATGAGGTATTTTCTTATAGACCATAGTATTGTTTAACACCAGGTAAGCTGTGGTCAAACGCAAACCTAAAAGTTATAAATAAAAGCTGTGAGTATGGAATGTAAGTTATGTATGGATGTTTTTACTTTTTAACGAAATTTGGTTTGAAGAAACCGATATACCAAGTTAGTCTGGTATGAAAAGTAGCTTATGGTTAATCCGGCCATAAGCTACTTTTCATACCAGACTAACTTGGTATATATCGTGGGGTTCAGCTAGTTGTGAATAATTAGAACGACAATAATCCACGTATGTTTGCTATCGCTTCTGTGTCAGGATAAAATCTACGTGGAGCTCCAAGAGATATTCGGAGACTCGACGAGACCTGCGACCATGGATGACCTGACCAAGATGAAGTACCTAGAGATGTGCATCAAAGAAGCTCTCCGGCTGTACCCTCCAGTGCACTTCATCAGCAGAAACTTACACGAAGAGGTTGTGTTGAGTGAGTATTTTGTCAACAGATGTCGACTCTTAATACATATTTATTCCTATGTACATACCGCCGCCCTCTATATTAATTTGATTAAAGCAATGCCCAAAACGAGCGCCTGCGATTCAAGATCACTCTTAGTGCAGGGCTCGCTGGAACACTATCCTACCTTATTTTAATAAGTTATACATATTTATTATAATAAGAGGGTTGTAATCTTTTTGAAAAATAACAATTTGAATTTGAATTTTGAACATATCATACTATATTTATTTTGTCATTTTGAGCATCTTTAGAAGCCTAATATCATTGCATGGTAGTCGAGCATTTTCGAGTGCTCACTTAGAAAGCACTCAACAGTTTATTTCGGCAGCCTCCTTGAAAGCGATTATTCCCATACTAGGCATACCTAGCTTAGCCCGTGAAGTTACGCATCTTGCTGGCTAACTGAAAAACTGTCGCCAAACACCTAACAATGTTACACCGAGAGCCAGTAATTCTAGACTAGGCATACTCATCGTTCGGCCAGATTATTGGTGACTCGTGTGGTATGCTCCCTGCTGGGCATGTAGGTGGCATGGAGCTAGGCATATAGATAACATGGCATTTACCTAGTATAAAAAAAAAACTTGTTATTTTTCCAGGTGGCTACCTTGTTCCAGGAAATACGTTATGTCACATCAACATTTTGGATCTTCACCGGAACCCAGACTTGTACAAGGACCCTCTGGTCTACGACCCTGATCGCTTCCTGCCTGAGCACATTTCTAAACGACATCCTTACGCTTACATTCCTTTCAGCGCTGGCCCTAGAAATTGTATTGGTATGTATTACATTACATAATAATGGTGTTAATAGGAGATGTATGGAAATGGAAGTGCAAGGAAGAAGGGTAAGAGGCCGACCGAAGAAGACATGGTTGGAGTGTGTGAATGAGGACCTGAGAGTGAAAGGAGTGAGTGTAGAGACGATGGCTGATAGAGGAAAGTGGAAGAGGAAAATTTGCTGTGCCGACCCCACCTAATGGGATAAGGCAAGGAAGAAGAAGAAGAAGGTATATTCAGTACTAGCTGCGCCCCGCGGTGTCACCCGCGCTATTCCGAGTTTTAAGTAGCCTCGCCCTATGCGGGAATCTAAAGGCTAAACTATGTTGTACCAAATTTCATAAATATCAGTTCAGCCGTTTGAACGTGAAGAAGTAACAAAAATATACACACTCACACATAGAAACTTTCGAATTTATAAAATTAGTTACGTTTGTGTAAAACGTATTCAACTATTCCTTATTATATATACTCTATCTAAGTCTAACCATGTTCAAATCCATTGAGATTATTATATATCTAATATTTTGAAGTTAACGAACCAGACAGACAGACAAAAATTCCAAAAATAGATTTTTGGGTTTTTGTTACTGTTCTTTAATCGCCGCCTATCAGTTTTTTGGAAAAATATTTAATGTATACAGACACTCGGTTTCTACTGTCTTATTATACATATTGTATTCATGAGTTCATAAAGTTTCGGTAGCTACAAACGATGCTCCAAGAAATTTAGTCTACTTTCTTTCTCATCTTTTTCGGGCAACTATATGATATATGATGTCATAGCCGAAACTTTTAACAGTATAGAATACTATATTTCATTTAATCTGCGTAAAACAATTTATTATTTTTCAGGTCAAAAGTTCGCGATGATGGAGATGAAATTAGCCGTATCAGAAATACTGAGAAAGTTTGAACTGAAGCCGATCACGACACACCAAGACATAGTATTCGTGGCCGATTTAGTTTTGCGGAACGCAAACCCTGTGCACGTTAAATTTGTTAAACGATAAGCTTTTTATATTGGTGTAATAAATATATTTTAAACTTATTGCTAGACGTATTTTTTTAAACAAAGCTATGAGGAAAGGATGCGAGTTTGGAATACAGTTTTGTTTTGATCTTGCAATAGGATTGGCTTAAGGCACCCTTTATTTCTGGACCAGTAACCGTAGTAAACAATATAGATAAGAAAACAAACAAAGTATGTTTATTTAATTGAAATATTGCAAGTACAAGTCAAAAGGATATTCGTGCTGTTGTCACACACCAAGTTTGAAGATTTGGATTTTACTGTCGATTTTGTTCTAAGAACCGCGATGCCTGTTTATGTAAGATTTGAGAAAAGACCCGATAGCTTTTAAAATGCTATTCATATTTTATACATATAGATATTATAATCATGGCAAATAATATTATCCTATGTATATAAGTGTTTATTAACACATATATTTTTCACTTGTAACACTACATTATTCAAATTCAAATTCAAGTCTACGTTGAGCTGTTTTTTATTTTTGGGAATAAAAAGAAGTCACACGGTGCTAGGTCCGGGCTGTAGGGAGGGTGACCAAGGAGTTTGACCGGCGTGCTGTCCAGGAAGTTCCTCGTTTAGAGCGCGTTGTCATGATGGAGCAGTAGCCCACGGAGCCCTGTGTTTGATCGCTTGTTGCTCACAACAGAGAAAACTTCTAGCAAGCTTTATATACTATTCAGCTTTGATGCTTCTTTGGTTTTGTAAAGGAATGGACCCCAAGTAGCTAGTCAAATTGAAAAAGCTCGCGAGTTGTGGTCAAGCGCAAGCCTATTAAACATAAAAAAAAGATCAAAATTTTCCCCCCGCTTCTAGATCGCTTCACTTTAGTAGGCGTTGCTTCGTTTTGAAACAACCGAACTGTCGACTGGCGCTTCGTCTCTGGATCGTATTGATATACCCAGGACTCATCGCCTGTAATGATGTCAACAATTACATTCATTGACGACGTGCTTATATTTTGTGTTCATAATATTGTACAGCTAAATATAGATGGTATAGAATCTCGGCTAACAATATTTGGCAGTCTCGCGGGCAGTATATTTATAACCGACTAATGTAGAATAATGGCTCAGTGCGGAGTGTGCGGAACAGCGGCCAGACTCGCGAACTGCGCGCCGCGACAGTTCGCGAGGAACGCGGCGCACGCGCAGCTTTCCACGCCGGTGCTTTACACTGTGATGCGCACATTCGGAAACAGTGGTTTCGAGGATTTCGTCATGGAATGTGAAGACGGATTTGAGGTAGGTAATATTTTTTATGTTATTTAATTTTGATAATTAAAGGTAAAAACCGACTTCAAAAAAGGAGATAAAAGAATAGGTTCAATACGACTATATATTTTAAAATGTTTGTTACCTCAAAGCTTCGTCATATTTTACGATTCAGAAAGTTTTTCTGAATCGTTTTATAAAAGTTACTCTCAGTATTGAAGTCGATTTTGTCTTTTTCATTGTTTACTTGATACGTACTATTTCCACCTCTTTTATAACTAACCTTGTTGTGACACTCCATCGAACATCAGTACCAAGCTCTTGGCAGCTCGTTTTGAATGAAATGCTTTTCCTAACTATTAGAAATCTTATCTTGCATATTGCGGGGACTCAGGGCCTTCACAAGCAAAGATAGATATATAGGCCATAATACACCACGATAAACAAGCACGGGACTGAGGATAACACACGTCTTAGGAATTCGTATTCCACAAAGCATGTGGTTTCCTTCAAACGTTCCAAACATATATATAAAATTGAAAATAAGTCATTTGTGCAAAGTCGGATTATAGCCGAGGTGTCGATTGACTGTCCTTTCCGAACAGGCTTTCGCTCGTAAATGTTTTCAGATGACACCTTAGTTAATAAAAGAAGATTTTTGTGGTCTATCTCATACCGCATAAAACTTAATATGTCTTAATTAAAACATGTGCTAAATTAAAAAAATTAAAACCCACGTCTCACCTGTAATTTTGTGTCAAGTCATAAAACCGAGCTTAAAACAAACGAAAAATAGTTTGATTTTCTAATAAATATTATTTACTGTTTTATTTGTTTGAGCTTTGAATGGTTTCGTTAGTGTTTCATAGAAAAACAGAGTATTTTATTTTATAAAAGGTGGTTCTTTGATTGGAACCCTTTCACAACGTTTGGTAAAATATTGAAAACACGTGTACCAGACTTATGTTGAATATTCCTAAATGTATGAATATTATAACACACAAAACAGAGACAACAGCTGCACAAACCTTTTTTTATCGGTACTTAACATGTTAACTGTAGCGCCACCTGGTGAGTTGTCATAGTAACACCTAAGAGCATACTCGTCGCTGGTATAAAATAGAACAACTAGTTTTGGAGATAAATGGTGAAACCATTGAACTCGATTACTGGAAATGACGACAGATGGAGTAGAACCGTTAAAGAGTGGTGGCCGAGAGCTGGCAAGAGAGGAATTAGTGGTCCAGCAGCGAAATGGGTTGACGATATCACTAAAGTCGCAGATCCTGCCTGGACGAGAAATGCATAAGATCGACGTCGGTGGCACATGCAGAGGGAGGCTTACATCCAGCAGTAGGATAAAAAGGGCTGTTAATGATGATGATGATAATTATTACTATCGTAATAGTAATATCTCAGTGGTGTAGCGCCTTTTGCTCGGCTAGCTAATGTAATCTGATGCGATCATCGAAGCTAAACAACGGTCGATGCGAACGCCGTACGACTGTCGTTTTCAAACCGGCATTTTCATGTGGGCGCAACCATGGGTCGAATGATACGTTAAATTGTAGGTCCCGGCTGTTAATCTCAGTACAAGCAGTCTTCAAGCCACGTCAGAGGTCTTCGGGCGGCTTGAAAAATCTCTACACCAGAGCTTGGCCACTTAGCTCATACGAAGAAGAAGTGGTGAATACCAAGATTTTGCACACAAACATCTCCTCACCACAAACGCATACACCGCATTTCTTTCCGTCGCGGGTAAAGAGTACAAAACATTGACGTGGCATGGATAAACGATGTTAGTACATCAATACAGTTTAAAAATATGTAGGTAGTATATATTTTAAAACAAACAAAAAAGGATGAAATAGTGATAACGAGAATCACTAAATATCACAGAGCGTAACATTCGGTTCGCACATTCTGTTTTAGACACAGATCAGAAAAAACAGGTTTTAGGTAGTTTCGTACGGTCTAAAAGTTTACATACATGGGGTCCTATAAAAATTGTAAAGTAAAATAAAACAAATATTTGAGAGACTCCGATACAACAAACGTTTTAACGTTTTTTAGATAATATAATATAACGATAATTAGATAATGGTACGGAACCCGTCTTCCGCAAACCCAACTGTACTTGGTAAATTTTTCTAAACTTGGAGGTTAGGTATTTAGTTAACATTAAACTTCACTCTAAAATTACTAATAAAAAACTTCCATGATATTAAATTAGGTCGATAAGAAAGATGACTTTAGCTAAGTGAACAGTTGTGCTACTATTATATCTATGTTTTTGAATATAAATTTAGTGGATAATTGGGCATGTCACTTTTTATCATTAATTGACCTATGTAGTTCATCCTTGCAGGTGGATGATTGAACTAGTGATGTACCTATGAGCAGATGTTGTACCTACTTATGTAATGGATGCGGACATTAAGAAAAAATAAAGTCATTGCATATCACAAAGACATTTTTTTTTTAATGTAACTAATAACTTGAATTTGTTCATGGAATTAATCGTCAACATCAAATCTATTGTAAAAAAAAATCATTCGAAACGATTATTCAAGAGCAGACTTCATTTTGGTCTTAAATAGGTTAGATATTGATCAAACAATATCCTTACATCACCCAAGCCGGCAAAATGGTATTAAAATAGTATCAATTTGCGAGTTGCGAAGGTGTGTAGGCAAGTAGTTGATCAACGTGATTTAGAATTTCCCGTACACGGTACGTCACTCTAATGTAAACATTGAGCAAATGGGAAGATAAGCTAGTGAGGTGTGAAGGCGGTGTCAGTTGGCGCATGCGCGTCGGTGGTGCGCTTCATAACGCCGACGTAGACCGCCACTCGCCACCGGTACTCGGGGTGGTTCAAAGCCTCGGGAGAGTCAATCCGCCATGAACGCCCGCCAGCTGCGCCGGCTCACGAGCCCCGTCAGACCCCTCTGTGTCTGCTACAAGCGGTACAGCCAAGTGAGACCCAACTATATAATCGATAAAAATGATGTGAGTGTCTCTTTATGTGCTTTCGCTGTCCTGGCCATTTAATCTCTTCATACCCGCTTAGTGCTTAGGTGTTATCTAACCGATTGTGCGATTAATTAACCGTTAACATTTGATCTTTTCAGAAATGGCGCAACTCTGCTCCTCATTTCTACGCGGTCCAATCTATAGACCTTGCAAGGTGAGCGTCATTACTATCATTAACCATCAATGCACAAGTGCCGACACTTAATTGAAAACAAATTGTCGTCAATAGCAGCTGTCCACTCGTATTGATCATTTTTAACTCCAGCCGGCGCCAGTCTCGGGTGCTGAACCAATTCAAGTGGCATATTCTAGTATCGTCATAAATTCAATTCCTTAACAATTGCACATAATACGTTCGTTTCTCGGTGAAACAATAATATAGACTTACTGGGTGTAGCTATATTTAATCAAAAAAGAGCACATACAAACATATGTTCAAGTTTGATTTCAATATTTCCAATTGAAACATAATTCATTTTGGTGCACTTATGACTTAATTTTTTGTCACTTGCTCATTAATAAGTATCGTGGCTAAAACCATACTTTTATTAAATAATAACAATATAATCTGGCCTCGTAAATCGCAATATTGGCTATGTCGTAACCAGTAGGTATACGTATGACTTTGACTTTTGTCTTTCATGTAACCTATCACATAAACTGATAAGATAGCCTCCTAAAATAAAACTCTCGCTTGTTCCACATGGTGCAGACGGTATTCATTCGTGCATAACATCAACCCTACGTCGTGAGTACAGAGAACCTCCCTATGTGTTGAATTGCATGATTTTGCACCCCCATATTATATTGATAGTGCGAATTGAGTTTTTCGTGTGTTGTGAGTCAAAAACTCACAGTGTATTTTGTTTTGAGTTAATAGTAGATCTTGATTATCACAGATGTCGAATACATTTGCTTTTAAAACATTCAGTAGCGTACATCGATTTAGCTTGATTATCGACTTAATTACTTTGGTTAGTGGTGTGATTGGCTTAATAGTATGTTTCTGCCATTTGTTCCCGAAATTATTTGATTTTTTTGCTACTTGGTTTATAAAATGCTACTTTTATAGTGAAATATATAATTGTGAGTTACAAAAATTAACTTTTACCAAATCGCTTAAGACATTATTTTATTTTAGTTCACAAGCTTCTAAATTTGAAGTAAGGCGAAGACGAGCTTGGTGTAGACATCCATTATTGTTTTATTGTTTGCAATAATTAGTTCGTAGAGCACACAATTTCTAAATTTCGAGTGGAATAATTGTTGTTGTTTCGTAAAAAAACTCTCCTTTGCATTCTTCAGTTAGTCTATTAATTATATCATGTGACACTGTAAACAGGTCTAGATGTAGGTGTTACGACGTCGCAGACACACCCGTCGCGTCGTCGTCACCTGCCTACGACAATATTATTATTAGATCACGTTGTCACGATCCTTTGTCCCCATCCATAACACAGATCATGTGTACCAAACTCATCAATACACCATTAGCAGTATAGCTCCAATAGTTTCAATAAACTTAAATATGTATCGACAGTTCGAGTTTTTCAAGGCGTCATTGTAATTGTAACATTTTATGTTATAAGGGCAAGGGAAGGGCCACATAAAAATGCAGACGATGTGCTATTCGACATGTTCAAGAATGAGGATACTGGACTCTTGCCTGTTGGGAAGTTTCTGGCCGTAAGTATTTTATAGCAAACATAAGACTGAACGAATTCTGCACTTTTATATATTTGCAACATTTTCTTATGTTTTCATAGTTATATTAGTATCATGAAACCTGACATAATTTAAGTTGACCTCTAGACAGTTAATACGATCAACTAGCTCACACACTCGACTTGGCACGTGTATAATCGGGTCAGCTAATCCCAATAGGCATAAACAGGCTTAGCGTCAAGTGATATCCTCAATTTACCACATTTTCTTTCCAGGCCTTGAGAACGACCGGAATAAGGAAAAATGACTCGCGCGTTAAGGAAGTTATGCACAACCTTTACAAAGTCCACAAGGAGTCCAACTTCGAAGGAGGATCACCAGAGACGCTCAAGCTAGACAGGAAAACATTCAAGGAAGTTATTTCACCAAACATTGTACTAATAACTAGAGCTTTTCGTAGCCAATTCGTCATTCCAGACTTCCAAGATTTCATTAAAGACATCGAAGAAATGTATTGGAGCGCGAAAAGCAACACAGATGGAAAAGTGGCCAGCTACATTCCACAGCTCGCCAGAGCGAGCGCTGACAGCTGGGGTATCAGTGTGTGCACGATCGACGGCCAAAGATTCTCTATCGGTAAGATCAGCTTCCCAAGTAACCTGCCAAGATTTGTATGTTTATCTCCATTTATAACAATGTGCGCATTTACAGGTGACGTGAACGTGCCGTTTACGCTACAGTCTTGCAGCAAGCCGTTGACCTACGCGATGGCACTTGAGACCCTGGGCCCCGACACTGTACACAAATACGTTGGCACCGAGCCTAGTGGCCGCAACTTCAATGAACTCGTATTGGACTATAACAGTACGTAACTACACGTCACTATTCTAAAACAAATCGTAAATCGGTATCTACGCAAGACATGTTTGTGTTTTGATCTAACTACTTTGAATATTAGCGCTTGTATCTGTCAACATTTTCCCCACAAATATTATTAATAAATAAATAAGACTATTTCAACAAAGAGCGTCGATACGCTAATTACTGTGTTTATATTTATTTTTAGTGAAACCACATAATCCAATGATCAACGCTGGTGCAATCTTGGTGTGTTCTTTGCTGAAAAGTTTGGACAAACCGGAAATGACACTTGCCGAGAAGTTTGACTATGTCATGTCATTCTTCAGCCGGCTTGCTGGCAATGAGGTATTGGGTTTCAACAATGCGGTATTTTTGTCTGAACGAGAAGCCGCCGACCGCAATTATGCACTTGGTTTTTACATGCGTGAACACAAATGCTACCCTGAAAAAACCAACCTTCGTGAGTGCATGGACTTCTATTTTCAGGTACGTTAATTAACATTCCACATTGATGATGAAGTGTTTTTAGTACGTAGATATTTATGCAGGCAAGATGAAGCTTAGTTGCAGTGTTTGTGTCGAACTAATGTTTCCATGTTTTTCAGTGTTGCTCCATGGAAGCGAATTGCGACATTATGTCTATCATGGCTGCTACACTGGCAAACGGCGGCATCTGCCCGATTACTGATGAGAAGGTTCTTCGCCCAGACTCGGTGCGAAACGTGCTCTCTCTGATGCACAGCTGTGGCATGTACGACTACTCGGGACAATTCGCGTTCAAAGTGGGTCTACCAGCTAAATCAGGTGTGTCTGGAGCCATGCTGATAGTAGTCCCCAACGTTATGGGTATCTGCACGTGGTCGCCACCACTAGACCCCCTCGGAAACAGCTGCAGAGGACTGCAGTTCTGTGATGTACGTACGAGTAGTTTTGACATTTGGCTCGATCCATTACATGATATTTTATTAATTAAAATAACTGGCCTATTGTTTATTTCAGGAATTAATTAACCGGTTCAATTTCCACAAATATGACAACATTCGGTATGCAAGCCACAAAAAAGATCCTCGAAAGTACAAGTTCGAATCAACTGGACTGAATATCGTGAATCTTTTATTTTCGGCTGCCAGTGGAGATCTTAGCGCTCTGAGAAGGTATTCTATTTTAATGGCTGCGTATTAATAGCATGATCTTTTGCGGCATGATTTGCATGAATATAAAATGTGTCTTGTTTCCATCAGCGTCACCGCCAGTATTTCTGAAAGCGCTACGTCTGGTAGTTCAGAAACTACCAAGTCCGGTAATAGTGAAAGCCCAGAGGTCCCTCCTGCGGTACCGGTGACACCTTCAAACTAAAACATCTTTCCACAAGTACGCGACTCGCTCAAATCGTAGACACCTTGACCTAATATTAATATTAATTCTGGTTTCTCGCGTATTATTTAGGCAAATGGATCACAGACACAATTTGTGCTTTGGTTCAATATAAGCTTTTGTAATTGGCTCTTTGCAGGACACTCGACACCATTATTAGTCACTCCACTCCTTTCATTAATCATTACAGCTGACTATGTAGACATGCTTATTTTAAGATTGATTTGTATATTTTTACAGGCTATTTGGGTGTGCTTTGGGTTGTTGTTTACCTTTGTAATATTATTTTCAAATAAATGTTATCATTTTCTAGGCACCATCTGTCCGGAATGGACATGACGCTGTCTGACTACGACGGTCGCACGGCGCTGCACTTAGCGGCCGCAGAGGGCCACCTGGCCTGTGTGGACTTCTTGTTGGCGCAGTGCGGGGTGCCGCACGACCCTCGCGACCGCTGGGGCAGCCGCCCTCTCAACGAGGCAGAAACCTTTGGCCACACCTCGGTCGTAAAATACCTCAACGAATGGGAATCTGCTCATCCGCTCGACAAGCCCGCTGAAGTCGCCACTAACGTCGACGACCTCATCCCAGCTAAGCCGGACGCCGACGACGCTATCAAGGACCCCAGTATTCAAGAAATTGTTACCAGAAACGGTGATAAAGTGAAGTAAAAAGAATATCAGATTATGGGGAATTTAATCACTTATTTACTTTGATGGTAGATCTAATTAAATTGATTTTTAGCTCTGCCAATTGTTGCCAAATAAAGGCTTAAATGATGTACTTATTACACAAACTACATATTTACTACTATAATACTTAAGCAATATATTTTTTGCTGCTGGATCAGTTCCAAATGAATGATGCATTTTTGCTTGTGAAGAATGTACACAAACTATTTTCACATTTGGAGACTGTTTTGTGAGAAAGTGATATTTTTTTATTTCCTAAGTTGATTTAGGTTTAATTTTGTATTACATTTAAATTATAGTTTTTGAACTTTAGATAGTTAAAGTGAGATAAATTATAAAATATCTCCTAACTTTGTTAGAAAATGTACACCATTTTACATATTTGGAATTCTGTATTACCTATCTCTCTACTAAATTGTATGATTATGGTATTAGAAATACCAAATGATGAATGTTTTTTACATTCCAAATTACATAATACATGGAAGAGTAAATATTATGTATTATGTTTTAATCTACAGACCTTTAACCCTTGTGACTAGAAACTAGATTATTAGTAAAAGAAGAGAATCTCAATTAGTAACATTTATCAATGTTGAAAACAATTCATGTTGATGTAAATCTGTGTCTAATGGTAATTTGATTACTATTTATTAACTTTAGGAGTGTTGAAATACTTACATATTTTCAATTAAAGACAATAAGTAGATATGAGAAATGAATTTAAATAATATATTAAAATGTAGTACCTACCTAATAAACCTTCAGTGTTAAATGTTCAAATTATAGCTATTGTTTAAATGTATGTAAATTTGTCAATTAAAAACTGTTGCTTCAACATAGTTTCTTTTATTTACTGTGTCAAGTAAATCTTAAAGAAAAGGAAGAGAAAGATTATTTCCTATTTTAAAATCAACAATACTTTATTACAACTAAATCTATTCTACCAAATAAATACTTATATCACTTGGCACTTACAGTGGGCCTTGTGGGGGTGGACACAATCCCCAGAAGCTTACAATCAGCCTCAAGAAGAGTTAAGTCAGTGCTTGTTCCGAGAAAGCGTGATGATAGCTCCAGATCTTTAATTTGTATCCTCACCCGAGCTCCCCGTACATACTCGTCACCTCTGTTGGAAGGCCTTGTACAGACACAGTGGAATTTCCAGCCAAAATCAATGTACAAGTCATCTTCAACCACATGGAATATCTTCCCAATCACTACTTTGTCTACTGGGTTTCCTAGCTGAAACAAAATTTAAATTTTGTTACACAAAGTAACCTTCTTATTATTCTCCACTAAGCGACTAAGTGGCTAAGCTCTGGTGTTGAGAGTTTTCAAGCCATTCAAAGGGCCTCTAACTTGGCTTAACGACTGCATGTACTAGACTGTGTACTTACAGCCGGGACCTACAATTAAACGTGTCATTCGACCCACAGTAGCACCCAGATGAAAATACCACTTTAAAAACGACAGTCTTGTTGTCAGCATGATCACCCATCTAAACAGTATCCGCAACAAACGCTAGTTTTAAAGTAAAAAGACAATTAGACAGACACTACATATAAGATACTCTAAGATTTGATGTTATAATAATGTAACTCACATCCATAAGCTTTGAACGACGTAGTAAAGAAAGAAAGGTGTTATTTTCTTCTGGTTCCTTGTTGTCAACAATTTGTGATTGTTTTTCATATGCCTTAGCAAATCCTCCGGTCTTGGGTACATCTGTGTTCAATTCAGATTCATGACCTGAGTTTGATGTCTCTGTGCCAGTGCTAAATTTTCGAGATACTACACTATTTCTGAAATGATCGGCGAGTCTTGAAGATCCATTGGCAATCAGAGTTTGATGGATCGCAACTTTTCCAAAAAATAATCTTGCTGGAATCATTTTCTCGATTTTTTCTTAATATAATAAACAGTTAAACTTCAATCTTTTTAATAATATTTATATAAAATTCATTTCCAGCAAAACAAATACATCCTAGTCTAACCTCAAATTTTATTTCAGTTCCGTGCAAATTGCTTTTGCACCTGGAGTCATATTCTTTCGTTTGTCAATGTCAAGAATAAAAAAATCTGATAACCCCTTTATGCCATTTACCAATAAGAAAATATAATAAACTATATAGCTGCGCGCCACGGTGTTAACCGAATGAATCTGGGATAATAAGTAGAATCCAGAGTCTTACCGATATACGAAATTAGTTCAGCCGTTTGAGCATAAAGAAGTAACACATACACACTTAATCACTTAAGAACAGACTTTCGCATTCATGATATTAGGAGTACTTTAATTATTTACATACTTAAATTATGAAAATGATTTAATGAGATCATAAAAACTACAATTCTCGAGTAGCTTCGACGTAATTGTGTTATTTTTTATATATTAATTGAAATGGGAATTTAGTAAAATTAATTTAATAAAAAGATAGAAGCTATTTGCAAGAAAAAAAAATTGGCGTGTGGTATTTTATTTTCAATTGTCATTATATGTCAAACGTCAAATGGAGGAACGTTGAACCGTCAAAAGACCACCACGACACGGATTTTTGATAATGCTGTGCAATTTACTGCATAATTTCTAAAGAAATAGTGAAAATGACCGAAGATCAAGATGCCAAAGAGTCGCACTCAGACTCGGGCAGTAGGACATTCGTTAACAAAAATAAAGATAAGAAACTAAAAGCTCAACGGCCACTCACCAAAGTGATTGTATTTCTATCTTTAAATCGCACTGTACACTTGTTTATGTTGGTTGTGTAACGTGTTTATGTTGTGTTCCAGATAATACTACGCAGACTGCCACCTACCATGACCGAGGAATCTTTCCTGGAACAAGTTTCTCCTGTACCTGAACATGACTATTTCTACTTTGCCAAACCAGACACTTCTCTGGGCAATAACCTGTATTCCAGAGCTTATATTAACTTTATAAATGTTGAGGATATCTACCTGTTTAGGGACAAGTTTGATGGTTACGTTTTTCTCGATGAAAAAGGCAAGTATTTACCTACATTAAAACTTAATCTGAAAATCACTGTTATAACCTGTAAACACATGTTATGAGAACACTCCAAGTCTTTCTACACTCATTATCTATTTATCCACCTACATGTTGCTACATTTTGCAATGATCCAGACAGTAAAAGTTGTAACACTAAGTGAATAATCTGTTGGTCTTCTTATTTCAGGTGTGGAGTATGTTGGTATAGTAGAGTATGCTCCATTCCTAAGAATTCCCAAGAAAAAGAAAAAGAAGGACCCTAAGACTGCAACTATAGAGAGTGATCCTATTTATCAGGAGTTTATAGACAGCCTTAACAAAGAACCAGAAGTGGAAAACCAACCTAAACTAGAGTATTCATATCCTGTGAATGATTGTAAGTATGCAAGTAAAAGAAGTGCTTATTTATTTAAGCATTTCTGTCAGTCAATTTATTACATTGCAAGCCTCTTTTTTTACACACATGCCTGATTGGCCCCATACTAAACCTTTTCTAGTTTGTATTATTGTTGCTAATACAACTGATATACTACATATACACATGTAAATAAATACTTTATATAGATAAATATTTAGCACCCAGACCTACAGCCATCAAATTGAGTTCATCACAAATATGTTGGCCATGCTGAGAATCAAACCCGGGACCCTCTTGTTGGCAGTCCGCCATATTAACTACAATATACCTACCATGTTCAGCAAATGTCAAACAAAGTTGGTGCACTTTTGAAGGCATTAACATTTTCAACATTGGCCAGCTATTGTTATATTAACATTTTGTTTCTTCATGCCTAGCAGAGAGTGCTTTAATCAAACAGCTATGAATAAAAGATTAACTATTTTCATAATCATGAAAATAGTTAATTTTAAATTAAAACATAACATAATCATGGAAATAGTTAATTTTTTATTCATAGCTAATCTTTTGTCAAGTTATGTAAACATGCCTATATTTGAATGACTAGAATCTAAAAAAAAACATAAAATAAAACAAACACTGCTATTTTTTTATACTCTTGTTTTTATGCTAAGGTGATAATTATGATAAATAAATAAAAAAAATTATAAATAAAATTATGTACATATAAAGAAAAGTAACCCTAGCAAAAAAAATAAAATTACGAAAGTCTGGCATCCTGTGGTATCCATTTATTCTAACATTAAAAAACTAGCAAAGCATGGTTATTTTTTTAACATTCAGTAATAAATAAAAGTTGGATATAAAAAGCATTTTTCTCATCTGTTTTCAAGCAACTACGCCTTATGGCAACTTCTTTGAGAACTATTTATTCCAGATTAGGGATGCTCCTCTTACAGCCAGAGTAGTGACACTCTGGCTGAAAGAGGAGCATCCCTAATCTGGAACAAGTGGCTTGTGTAATTACACACCTTGTTGGTCAAATTAAGCCTAGCTGTATTGTGTCAAAAATATACATTTTTGATCTTATTCTAAATACTTTGCTTATTTTTCAGCAAATGACAAGAAAGTCCAATCAACACCATTGTTAGATTACCTGGCTGCTCGCAAGCTTGACAAACGTGGCAGAGACGAGCGTCGCCGCCGGGAGAATGACAAACGCAAGATGAGGATTGAAAGGAAAACTAAGGATGGACCCATCAAGGTAACAATATTTATTTATAGATTTTATGTAACACACACTTCTGAGATTTTTTTATTCCGAAAAATGCACATTGATTTTTATAATATTAGAAGTAAAGTGTGTGTTACACTGTGAAGTTAAGATTGATGTTATGTTCAGTTTTGTATAGATGTTTCGATACATTTCGACTTGGCACTAGTATAAATTGACCTTTCTAAATATGTTAAAATGCTATTCAACAAGAAATGCATTTGAAAGTTTGGTGTCTCTTGCAATACCAATTTATTGACTTGAGGCATAATCAGATTCAATAATCTTTTACCCCTACTGATATAATTATTTCAAAGTTGGCAGAATATGCTATTTTTGAAATGCCAGAGGCCTGACAAGTGGCAAAATGATAATAATAAGTTAGGTAGTCTCTTAGTAATGAACCACTGGGATTAACATCTTTCTATGGGCATTAGTTATCATTGGTATGACATTGTGACCAATAGCCATATGATAGGCAGATCACTGGGGTCAGTAACAACTGGCCTAATTTTGAACAGTACCCTTATATTCCTTATTACTGAGAGTTGTGACTCCACACAGAATTTGTTCACTGGTGGAGGTCTCTTATGCTAATACATTGTGGTGAGCACAGCACAGCTCTTTCCATGGAAGACACATAACCTCGGGTTTTTCGGTTTCCTTAAGATGCTTTCCTTCACCATAAAGCAAGTTCAAATACACTTATAACTTTAAAAACAATTCATTGGTGTAGGGCCGAAATCGAGCCAGAGGTCGTGAGATTTAAAAGCAGGCGTTTTCCCACCGATCCACACTCGCTTCTTTAACTAACTAAACCATATAAATGGTTTACTTATAATTAATTCTAAATATAAGTTTGTTTTGTTCCACCCTAATCTTCCATAACCCTGTAGAAATCCGGCGACATTTCCGAAGACGAGAACACAAGTGAAAGATGTGAACTCAGTCATAGCAGTCACAACATCTGGTTTGGTGAACAGAGAGTTTACCACAAGCATAGAGCCAAAAATCCTACATTAAAAACTGATCTGAAACCCACACATGGGTCTGATGAGTTTATAAGCACTGATTCAGACTGGGATACACATTTTCCGGCTCTAGTAATGAAAACTCATAACACATTCACTCTCACTTCTGGAAAAGTATGTGACAAGAAAGAAATGGAAGCTAGTCAGAAAAGTGGGGGTGATACATGCTCAAAGGTTATCTGGCTTATTATTGAGATACATTTGAATTACGATCGTCATTTAGTGTAGCAAGGAAATAAACATCAGTTTTGGTGACTAGCTTGATCATCTTCATCGAAACTGTTTCTATATTTATAGAAGTAAATACATGTAGTTTATATTTACATATTTTGTTGTTTAGGTCTACTAGTCCATATGTATGCTACAACTTTCATGTACCTTTGGATTCCATCGTCGCCCATGTGTTACTCCCAGTTTTTATTTAATATTAATTTTACAGGAAGAAGATTCTGGTGAAAATGAAGTGAAAAAAATAAAATCAAGAGATTGGGAGAAAGATAAAAGTGAATCGAAAGATGACTATGACAAAGATGGATCTGTTTATGAGTCTAAGACGTATAGAGAGCGCAAGTCTGCAACTAGTTATGTGACTGACAAGAAGAAAAAGGTAGATAGTGACAAAGGAATTAATGACGAAGAAGCGGAAGAGTCTGATAAGGGTTCGAGGAAAGAGAAACGAGATAAAATTAAGGAGTCTCCAAGAGAACAAAAGAGTAAAAAATACAGTGACTCTAGAAAGGAAAGGTTTAAAAGTGATGTGGTGAAAACTGACAAGCAAGCTGCTATTAGCAAGCTCATGTCTTCAGACAGCAAATCTAAATCTCTAAATCATGACGACATTAAACCGTTTACTCAGCTGCCGCAAGTGAAGACTGACGATTTGACTAAGATTATTGACAGTATGGATAAGAAGATGAAGTTGGAAGAGTCTAAAAAAGAAACAAGTGAGGAAACAGAGAAAGTTGTTCCGAAAATTCGTCGCAGTAGTATGGAGTCGGATGCTCCTGTGAAAGAGGAATCCACACTCAAGAGGCAGAAGTCTTTGAATTGCGATGACAGGTGCAGGTCTACTGACAGAGAGGGATCAGAGGAGAAAGAGAAGGGAGATATTGATCGCCGCACTGAGAGAAGGATCCGTAATAAGGTAACATAACTAAATTAATAATCAAAATACATCAGATATCACTAATATTATAAAAGCGAAATTGTGTGTGTAAGTGTGTATGTTTGTTACTCCTTCACTTTTAAATAGCTAATATACATAAAATTTGGTATAAGACTAGCTTTATACCTGGATTAACACAGGCTACTTTATATCTCAAATAAACATGGGTAGTCCCCGGAGTCCACCTTGTATTTTTGTAAATTAGACATACATTCTTACACAGAATTTATTTGCATGCGTGTCTAATTATAACCATAAATATTTATGTATACTGTACTACTTATATTTATTTATAGATTAGAGATAGATCTTTGTTACTTTTGAAACTGATTTGAGTGAAATATGGTATTCTGGTAGCTTAAACTTTGATTTATTCTGCAGAAAGGAACTAATCTCTTTCTTAGCATAGGTCATATTTACGTGTTATAAAACCAGAATTGTTGTTCTCAGGATCGTCCCAGCATCGTAATTTACCAGCCGGGCATGGGTAAGTTCAGTAAACAGAGGCTCGCCAAAGAGAAAGAGAGTCAACTGCCGACAGCGAAATCTATTAATGAAAGTGAAAAGAAAGACACTTGAGAACAATCCACCCCCTCCCGAATCTTGGACAACATTCAACGGAATCACCTGAAGCTGGTATCACGTGTTCTCAAGGAGCCGTAGCTGAGGACAACTGAACGTACCAACTCTAAGAATGCGTCGTGTTCGCATCAACCTGTCTCTTTTTTATTGTTTCGTTTACCTTGTTTACTTAACTAAAACGCATTATGTTGAGTTGGTAATGTAGTATAAAATTACGTATATTTTATTAGCCTGTGACTATATAATTTCAGTTTTTATTTTCATTTAAATATAATTATTATTATTTTCTCAACCTGAATTGACTTTGTTTTCACTAGTTTGAAGTTTTGTTCGAAGAAAAAGGGCGTAGAAAAGAAATGAAGACGATTTTAGGTAAAAAAAAACTTTTATTCGCTATCACAGTGATTTAAACCTAAAATAAACAACATTTTTGTGAATGTTACCTAAATGTGTTGTGTTTAAATAACGTCTTTGGCAAGAGATGTTATTTTATAATAAACATCTGTTGTTTATCTAAAACAAGATTTTCTTAACATACTTATTTCAAATAACATTTTTTTTTTGAGAAAAACTAGCGTAATATAGTCAGCCTTGGCAAGAAGCTACATATTGTAAGTTCATGCTATACACAACTACACGATTTTTAGTATGTGTTATAAATTATACATTTTAACTTACTTAGTTTAAACATAAATATTTACAATCTTTATCTTTTATCTTCTTCGGACAGGTTAAATACAATCCTGTGGGTCAAGTCTGGTAAACCAGCTAGGTATATGAAATTGTCTATTTTAGCATAACTCTTTGGAATTCATCCCCACTTTCGTAGACGAATAAAATGGGAGTCTAAATTATTTTTTCAGACCTCCTTAACAGTTTTTAAGGGGGTCAGAAAAAATAGTAAAACAAATTAATATCCAGGGCTGGGCCCAAATACATGGCACTATTTACATTCCTATACAGCATTGCTATTTTACAACTATTTGAACAAGTGTCTTTATCATTTCACTTTGGTTTACATACATAGTCTGCGTTTATATCGAAAGTTTTGAGCGATATGGCGACATTATGGCAAATAATATTATCGCACTATGGGATCGTCACATGCATCTGAATAATTCTTAAAACTATACAAAGTTTTGGTATTTGAACAGGTAATCCGGGATGCAAGAAAAGGGTAGCCGAAAGATCAATCAAAACTAAAATGACATACGAGCCAGTTGAGCACACCATTTGCTGATAATATTCTTCTTCGTATGAGTTAAGTTGTCAAGCTTTGGGAGTTTTCAAGCCGCTCAAAGGCCTGACAATATGTGATAATGTATGGACAAATTAGACACTTTTTTCTTTACTATGCTATAGGTCTACAGCAACGAAGTCAATATACAGATATTGTTGGTCCTATATTAAATTTAGGCGTCCCCAATCTCCACTAAATTTTTTGCTGTGTCCTTGTCTCTATTCATAAGCTGCATTGTTTAGCAGCCCAGCATTGGCTTGTCTGTCGGAGTCTTTAGGTTTTTCCTTGAGTTTCTCGGCGGTGGTCTTGGTTTGAGCCACGTTGTGCCTGTGTATGAGCCATAGGAGCAGGATGAAACCGACGAGGAACCCGCCCAGGCCGCCGCCGATCTTCAGCCAAGTCCGCCGGGAGCTTCTGATGTTCTGCACCTGTAAACATGTCACAGGTTAATATAATTTACGAACTTCTTAGAAAATACTAATGACGGCAGAGTCCTTAGCAATTACTTATGAAAGAGACATATCGTCCCCTCAAGTCGCGTAATTTAGCCAATGGTAACTGTCGCCACTTTCATTAATAGTCACTTCTACTACAAATGACAACAATTACTGTGCTCAGCGGGCGCGACCGTAGTCTAAAATCTTATTTGTTCTATCTGTCTGTCAAAATAAATAATTACTAAGTTACTACTGTCGCTCATAGTAATTGTTGAATCTATTGCCACTGATAGCAGTGGCTATTATTGGTAGTAGCGACAGATATCAGTGTCTTAAATATTAGAGTTTTGCAGATCTGAGGGCCTAGACAAGCTGGTAGACCCATATGTACATAGTTGTCGTAAAACAGTAATTAGTAGTGACTTTGAATCTACCGTAAATTATGAAGATTTGGTGGTAAAGTTCTTCAATCAATTCGACATTGTCTGTTAGTAACTGTTATCTGTGAACTATGGACAGAAGTAAGAAAACAAAGGATGACAGAAATAAAATGCGCCCTGGTTGCTACGTGAGCACTTATTGTTTTTAGTAAGAATATTGACTAATTAATTACCTGTTGATATTCAGTTTTACACCGGTTGTATGTTGAGTTGTGGAACTCAAATGTGGCGTTATCTACGTTGCAGCTGGCAAATTCTGTAAACAAACAATACTTTGTTATTCTTATGATGATTATGTGAGAAAATGTTTTACTATCTTCATTGATTGTAGGTATAATGGTTTTTAGGTTACTGTAGTCCAATAAGGAATCCTTATAGATAAACTATTAGATAATTCACTTTCATTCTACTAATTATAAACAAAATATTATGCTCGAAATTTGGCAAACATATGTATAGCGTACCTATAGTAATTATTTTTGATACAATTTATAAAAAAATACGTTTAGGGATGACTCCAATAATATGATACGGGGTTGAAATCTTAAAGAGTGAGGCGCGCTAAGTTTGGTCATTATTATTTTATGGAAAACTTATACGGGACCTCTTAAAAGCGTGTCTTGACTAACTCTTGGCCACTTTATTGCAAGCATGAGAACGAGTATAACCAAGTGAAGTGCATGGTGCAATAACAACAGGCAGCAACAGGACTTCATGGTTGATAATGTTGATTCATTATTAAGGTTTAATTTGTATGAATGAAGAACAATGAAATATATTCAACTGTGAAATATAAACAATTTACAAACCTCTAGAATTCAACCGCGAGTGATCTTTCAGCTCGAAGTACGTTTGACTGGCTTGGAACCAAGTGATGGTAGGTTTCAGACTGCAAAGCTCGATTATACGCAAAGATTCGGTCAAGTCCACTTTCTTCAAGTTGCACATTGCTGCAAAATGACTGGCATCAAGCGTCGTCAGCGGGTTATACGAGATGTTGTAAATACTCATCTGCGGAAGAGTCCCCCAATCTGGCAACTCGCTCATTTTGCAATCAGATAAATCGATAACTTCAAGAGGTGCCTTTATAGGTTTAGGCAAGTCTAGGTACTTGAAACTTCTATGTATCAAAGGATTTCCTTTGAGATATAGCTTCCTCAAGTAAGGCAGTTGGAATATGGACTTTGGTAGTTCTAGAATGACGTTATTCGACAGGTCTAAAGTTTCTAAGTAAGTGAGAGTCGTTAGGCCGTCTTCGTCGATGGAGTAAAGCTGGTTCTCAGCCAGGTACAAATACTTTATACTCGAGTACCCTTTGAATGTGCTTGCGTGGATCTCGTGTAACTTGTTTTCACTGAAGTCCAAGATCTGAAAAAATATAAATAAAATCTTAGATGCACAATTTCCTCCTAATCTAAATTATTTCTTGGACAGTACAAAATTGAAATTTAACCATTCTTATCACCACTCGCGCGTGTCTATCTTGATAACAATCTAAACAAATTGTATTTGCCCGCCACAATTCCTTTTCGCAATCGATATTCAATAGATTTGAATAGGGATTTGTTATCTAAGATTAGCTTATCAGGTAGCTAAGGGATTGCTCAATCTTACCTCGATTCCTCCTCGTAAATTCGGAAGTTTTGTTAGCTTGAGTCCTGCACAATGCGCCCCATACATGTCGAACACATATTCGTATGTGCAGTGGTTGGGTATAGCTCCCAGGACCTCGATATCAGTCGTTATTTCCTTAGCCCAGTTAAAGGAAGCGCATAGCGTCAGAACCAATAACACATCGTTTGTTCTGAAAATAGAAAATGTTATCTGATTAGAAATTGTTCTGTGTGTTGTTTAGCGTATTCTTTTCAACTCGTATGAAGAGAATATGTTATTTGTAGACCTGACTCATCTATTGATTGCGTGTTCAATTCATCGAAGAATTCGTTTTCCTTGATCATAGCTTTGATCCAATCAATGTAGGCAGCTCAAATATAAAATTAGAGCCAAAGAAGAAACACTCTATATATATTTACCAAAATATATTTACCAAAGGTGCTCATAAAATATTCATGCGTTATGATGATAGTCATATTCGCGGATGTTCCCAGCTGTTAAATATCCCCAAGTAGCACGTAGTTCGGCTGGCTGAGGTGATCTGATACGATCATCGAAGCTAAGCAACGTTCGAAGTGGAAGGTGTTTGGATGGGTGAACTTGCACAATACTGTCGTTTTCAAAGTGGCATTTTAAATTGTAGGCTGTTAGTATTAGTACAAGCAGATGTTAAGCCAAGTCATAGGCCTTCGAGCGGCGGAAAATTATCGACACCTGAGTTTGGCCACTTAGCTTAAACGAAGAAAAAGAATAATGTTAAATTAGACATAGAACGCATTTCAAACCATCAGACAGAGATAATGGAACTTCTACAGTGGAAACAAACATATTTATTTTTTCATATATTTTTTGCATTTCATTGTAAAAGAATGCGTAAGTCATTCTTAAACGAAAGTGTTTCTATAAGCCTATATATAAACTGTTTTTTTTTCTTTATTCTCGTTTGAGTTCGTGAGGTCATTCCCGTTGTGACTAGACAGCAGCATCTCTCAGTACCAGAGGTTATCTTTGTTGACCTCAGCAATGACAAATGTGGTACAGTAGTAGAGATATGAAAGAGGAGCTATAGAGGATCGCGTTTGTATTGGTTGTTTCTACGAGTATGTATAATATTCATAATTCAGTAAATTTGGATATACCTTGGTTGCATGTGTTAGATGTACGCGAGTCGTAGTGTGTGTGTACCTACCCAAAATTATTTTATGTTACGAAAGTAAGATTGGTTGGTTCTGACTAAATTTCTTAAACTTGAATATCTTTGCAAGTACGATTATGAAGAAAGACACACACAGATAACGTAACGTATTTGCATGGTGGTAGAGTATTTTCTAATGCACACCTGGCTAGCAACCACCCTCAAGTTGTCAATTTACGACCTCGTTCCGGGTTTGATTCCCGGCACGGCCAACATATTATCTTTGTGCTTAACTAAATTTGTTATTATGGGTGTCAAATATGTATCTATGTAAAAATATGTCTACCTATGTAGTATATCAGTTGAGTAAGCTACCGTAACACGAACTAGAAATGGTTCAGGATGGGGTTAACTTTAACCAGCCGTGTTTGAAATTTATCCTAATATTTATTATTATTATTATCAATTCTGTCGCCAAGTTTCTAACAATGTTTCAGCAGCCTCCAGTTATTCCAGATCATCCAAACTCCACTTTGGGCCTGTGTCGCTAACAAGGGTAGATTTTTTTTTATTAATGAACAGGTTTACGTTTGACCGCAACTAGCCTAATGTTAAGCTTGACTGTGATCTAAGATGTAAGATGTCAGCTGTAATATGTAAAATAGTATTTCTGCCAAATTGTGATTGTTTGTTCTTAATGTCAGGACTGAGATTGACAGAAGTATACCAAAGATGAATGAGTCATGGAGGATTCTGTCGTTTCATGAAATACACGTTAACGGCTCTATGATTTCTATACACGTCCTGCAGACTGCCAGTCAAGTTTTAAAATTCTTTGGCACATGTAGAGCTGCAATAGTTTTCATGTCGGTTTCATACTTGTACAATAAGTAGGTAAGTACACCAGGTTACATAATTATCTGAAAGCGTGACAAGGGACATGAAACGACAACTTCCAAGCGGCTTTTTGCCATTGTCCAATAACTGACAAACTTATTGTTTTAAATACTAAGAATTAGCAGTATACGAGTATGGTAAGTCAAAAGGAAGGAGATATTCGATCAAATATATACCAGATTCAGTGTTGCATACAAACACAGCACAAAAACAATGGCATGAGTTTACTATACTATTGTATGTATTACAATATACTACGTCTCAAAAAATATTCCAATTCAAGTCAACCTTACCACTGTTATCTTAAGGCTGAGTTTCGACTAGTGCCGTAATAAACATAAGCTATCTTACTCCGCGATAACAGCTATAAAACTTTACTCCCGTACGCAGTGAGCGTTACAACATTCAACAGTATTACTATACTAATAACGCTTAAGATCCTCAAACTCAAATAAGACCACACTCTTACTTGCGGTCTTATTTTGCTTGCCGTTTTTGGAGACATCACCTTACATCTAGTACAGTTTTGATCGGAGAAGGATATAAAATGCTGTGCCCTCCTAGTGGGAAAGGGCAAAGACAATGATTAGGTAAAGTGATGACGTACAAATATAGTAGACATAGCATGCTTTGATATCTAAGTGTTTTAAAGCGATGATATCAATGTGAAAAAAAACTCGTATTTTTTTTTATTTTAGTTTTTTTTTCATAAGTCAACATACTTTCGCAGTCCAATTGGATCCCACCTTTAATAATATATATTTTTTTAAATGTGTGTCATTTACGAAGCTATATCATTATATCAGTCACCTATTTCCATTATATATCTACTGTTTAGCGTGTGTGGCTCGGTGGTAATAACGTCTGCTTTTCAATCAGACGGCGCCTGGTTCGATCCCGGACCTACACCAATGACTTGTTTTTCAAGTTACGTGTGGATTTGCACTCGCTTTACGGTGAAGGAAAACATCCTGAGGAAACCGGCATGTTTGAGGACCACAATATCCGAAGACGTGTGTCATCCGCCAACACGCACTTGGTTGATTATGGCCTATATCTCTCTCCTTGTGAGAGAAGGCCCCTAGTCCCAGTTGTCGGAATGTATAGTGGGCTGCTTATGCTATCTACTGTTTAGTACAGTTTTTAAATGTAGCCTTTCCTTTAAAAACACCAACTAATTTCGTCATTGTCATGTAAGTATCTTCTTGACTGACGTAACCGTGTTTCAGATTTCCAAGATGGCTCGAGATATATATGAAAATGGTGATAAGATGTGTTAATTGCGCCTAGATAAAACTAAATTATGTATGTCGTAGGAAGGAATTATATTGTATTATGATCACTTATATTTAAAAAATATATATGGTAGGGACAGCCAAAGAAATCCTTGAAGTTGACGATGTTTTAATTTGCCCTAGATTGGTTTGTTTCATTAATTTTCAATTAGATGTGTGATGAGCTCTTGAACTGTTGACATAACTAATCTCGTTCATTGTTCTCTTTATGAACATAAGCACATTATTTCTATGATACTTGACGTTATCAAGTCGAGTGCATTTGTCGTGCAAATAGTAACAATATGTCATTAGGGTCCGGTGCCGCGTTGAAGAGTCTTGTTGCTCGCTCTTTGGCCTGGGAACCTAAGAAATATAATATTTATGTCTTGCCCCCAGATCTGTGCTAAGAAAAACCACATGGTATATGTGTCCACTAGTTATAGGCTATGTATGACTTGTGACGTCATATTGAATGGACTATGGCGAATTCGAGGGAGTTCGAACTCCTTAAGAAGAAATAAAAATATAATAATGTCCTTAATATAATATAATATTGAAGGTATCATTGAGGTCATAAAATATGTGTTACACTGTGTAATAATAATCAAATATTAGTACGCACATAGACGAAGAATGTCCGCTTGATTATTTGCGAGGTCTTTCTTGTCAAAATTGCAGTAGACGGTTTTAGTATTTTGTTTTCTAATTCACAGACATACTAATGCTGCATTTTTATATGTGATTTTAATGTTTTTGTTGATATGAAGATTGTACCATGCTAGTATCTACAGATTCGTTAAAAGATAACACGTTTTGGATATAAGTGGATAATGGCATATTTACTAAACTCTACTTCAGCTATGACTGTTTACCTTGCTAATTCATACGTAACCGCAAATTACAGGTAATAAAGTGCTTAAGCCGACGTAAGCAGATGACGAATACGTCCGGATATTATTTCCTGAAAAAAATATATGCTAGCCCACATTTGAATGCGAACGGTACCGCACCTATAATTTAGTGCGTCACAGTGGTGACAATCTAAAACTAAGTTATTCTTACCGTCAGCGGAGATAATGAAAATAATGGATGCGAAATAATATCAAATTAGAGGGTTTAAAGTAATGCAATAATAGTGTAGTGCAGTGGATAATGAGTGGCATCCTCGTGATATACAGCCTTCTCCCGCTACCGTATACCTACTTTATTCATAGGCCCATTCTGTCATAGCTTTTGTTAGGAAAATTGCCTTTAACTACTTACTGAGTAGGTGTGGAACGACCACTCTCGCTAAAGTGATAAATTATAGCTTGTGGCGTTTGTGTACTCTACTTTAACCGCCTTCTCTGAACATAATGTTGCATTAACATGTGATGCTATGTAAACTAGCCTAATTTTTTCTTCTTATGCTATCACCTTATTACTCACTAGCATATCGTCCCGGTTTCACACGGGCTGTAAAGTAATTCATAAGTTGCAAGGAGATGAACAAAATGTAGCCTTTGTTACTCAGGGATAATGTAGCTTCCCAACGGTTAACGAATTTTCCAAATCGCTCCAGTAGTTTCGGAGCCTATTCGCGTCAAACAAACAAACAAAAAATCAAACATTTCCTCTTTATATATTGGTATGGATAGATCTGAATTCAAAATATTAAGATTGTCCGAAAACCTCTGACACGGTATATCATGGTGTTCAACTGTAGTTAGACGCGATCCAAACGTTGGACCACGAATAAAATTTACTTACCCGTGAAACAACCTATATAACATATCTAGCTGTTGGACCACGGGCCGGTAGCGTCTTTAGTGTCCTATACAATCCAATACTTGGGAACCACAGAAGTTGCCTTTAAAACTTGATTTCTATTAAATATGATTCATCCGCGAGCCAGTCAGTACATTTTTCAAGTAATTGGCCATGATCTACTTAACCAATTGAGATATTTTGATTGTCACTTGCACAGGGCCCGATGCATGGGTGTGTAGTGATAACGTTGTCTTTAACAATATGAAGATAGATAATTTTTCAACTATAATTTAGCGCAGCTGAGTGCGCTAGATATCGTTCAAGGTTCACAGATAGCTGCCAGCCGCGTTTTCGTAACTTGAAAATTGTATCAATCTTATAAATAAAAGTGGTGATAGAACTCTAGTGAAGTGGTCTTCACTAGAGTTCTATCTACTACTACTGCTTGGTGTGTCAGGTTGTAGGGTTCTGCAGATAGATGCTCTTCCGAGCTCCCATTCTGCGTGCCGCGATAGATAGAGTTCTATAGCTATCTTCAAGATCAAATAAATAATGTCTCTACGACTTAATCCGACAGAGAAATATTCGCGTGTATCTGGAATGTATGTTTCTTGTTAACCCTGGTGGTTTTATATTATTTCAAAAGGCTAGATATATTGCAATGATTACTGTTTTTTATATCTAGGTACCTATTCAACCCTACTGTTCATAGATATGTGTTTGATAAGAACAAAAACAAAATGACAGCCCCCTTTCCACTATCGAACGAGCAGGAAGACTGCTAGGAGGCACCGATATAGTTATTATACGTAAAAAAAGGCGCAAAATAGTAAACGGAGATAAGGACATGAACAAAAATAAAAAAATAAATGTTTACTATAATTTGCGTATAACCAATATTTCAATTTGGCTTTTAATCTAATAAGTATAGTAAATAATTAATTGATATAAATGATATTATTGATGAAAATCGGTGTTAGATGGCCACCGCCACAAAAACGTTTTTTTACATCTCCTAGCTTACAGCTATAAATGAAGGGCTTCACTAGTACAATATTAAGCTAAATTTCATAAAAAAATCAAGATGGTTGCCAACACAAACATTAGCGAGAGTTTTCTAAATTTACAATTTAAGCTTGTGTAAAAATATTTCACCACGCCCAGAAGAACAAACTGCGAATACATCAGCTCCCGTTCCAGCGAGGGGTCTAGAGTCAACCGTCATAATTGTCCAGAGGTCAAACTAATTCCTTTTAATTGGCAACTCGTCTCCAGGAAAACTTTACGACGACTTGCAGAAACTGTATCGTTCAAAAGGAGAAGCGCTTAAATCATTTTTCTAGGAAAAAAGCACGTCACGTTTTGTATTTCAGTATTTTCGATAAAAGATTTTTTTATTACCTATACTGTCTGTACCTATGATGATTCCAAGGGATATTTTTGTACTACAAAATGTCGCTTATTAGACTGCTTTACTGAATAAATGCACTTCTTTACGAAGAAACATTTCC
This sequence comes from Mellilla xanthometata, assembly GCA_035578125.1. Taxonomy (NCBI): domain Eukaryota; kingdom Metazoa; phylum Arthropoda; class Insecta; order Lepidoptera; family Geometridae; genus Mellilla; species Mellilla xanthometata. Next base: position 9,866,615 of record JAPUBQ010000007.1, on the reverse strand, counting down.
AGATAATTTAAAATTAAATACTATCTAAAACCAGTTAGTCGACAGTCACTCAATGGAATGACTTCATCAGTTTTTTTACAACTTTACGTCAACAAGTACTAATTTTCGTATTTAATGCCTACGTAGCGCACTTATTAGTATCGTTTGAACCTGATCGACCTGATCAACGGAAGCATTGTGCGTTATTGTGAGGGGCACTCCTGCGCATCATGCGTGGCGGTGTATACAGGGCTATAAACAAAACAAACTTTATGCCAAAAAACGGGCAAATGAATTTAGTTTATTATTTTATCAAGTATTTAAACGAATAACATAATTAGGTTAGTACTTAAGTAAGGTAATATTATGAATGTCGTTGTGAAAAACCTGAAACTAAAATACTTCTTTTCAGCATTTGTGTAGGCAAGGAACTGTGGTTACCCATGAGTCTAAACAACTTCATCGCACCTTTACCTGTGCTGCTATGCATCAACCAGAAAGTTACGAAAAGTAACAGTTCCAAAAGATTTCCTATAAGACTCGTAGATCCATTAAGGGCTTTAAATTAGCACATACATACTTAGCATTTATTTATCTTTACCCGGTATGCAGCTGTGATGGCCGCAATTGCCTGAATGATCTTTATGATGCGCCCACGCCCTCGCAATAACAATCGAAAGATGTTTTTATTGATTACTAGCGACCCGCCCAGACTGCACACGGGTGCAATTTAGAAGTTATTTCTTTGGCGATTTGTGGCGATTCTGTAGCCGTCAGGACCTATAGGGTACCTTGTGCAGGGCCAGAACATGTATATCTAGCATGTAAGTCAGATACCCAAATAAATATTTTTTATATTACATAATAATATTATATTCTACAAACTCTGACTGTTCAGTCTCGAAATTTTGTTTTAATTTGATCTTTAAAAAACCTATGACTATTTATTTATAATTATATACATTGCCATTAAAATTCTAGAATTATTTGTTCTGTTACGTCTACGTCTACTCCAGTCAACGAGAGTAAACCCAGCCTCGTCCACCTTCCTCGTATACGGAGCGGGCGTCAGCTTCTTTTAGTTGATCCGGCGAGATGGTAACTTGGTACCCGGCGCTTGAAAGGGCCGTGCTTTTCTTCTGGAATCTAGCAGATGAATAGAAGAAGCATAGACATCAGCGTACTGATGAGCTAAAAAGCACGTTCTCGGCGACACGTAGTCGTATCAGCTGGGGGTGGTTGCCGGTTGTATTAAGTATATGTCTGTTTTTCTCTATAAATAATGGTGATGATGTTAACTAGACGCTTAGTAATAAATGTCAAAATTTTAAACCGAAAAAAATTAAGCTACACATTTGAATAGCAGGGCGCGTAACTGCACGAGTTTACGACACTCCAGGCTAAGGTGCTGGGGACCTAGGACGTCGGACCGGGGTTGTGCGGCGTCCATTGCATTCACGGTTCCCGAGGTGGTTGCAGTGCACCAGGTGCACTGCAAGGGGAGTCATCCCCAGAGGAGGAGTCTCGCAGGCTAGCCGAGGTGGGCGGGGTGGTGCGTTAATGCGAGAAGCGGGACTTCACCCTGCCCTTTCCGGTGAGGAGACCATCGTGAGGTTTTAGTCGGTAATAATGCCCTTCTGGCATCGAGCTCGACATACCCCACTCACCTCCCCGGGTGTGGTGGGCATGCGTAAATGCATTTCCTCAAGTAAAAAAAAGGCTAAGGTGCAGTATGCCTAGTTAGGTATGACTAACTCTCAAGGAGGCTACCGGAACACAGAGACTACACCGTTAGATGCTTGGCGACTGATTTTTTTCAGACAAGAGTGTTTGATGGCCAGGTAAGCGCTAAAAATGCTCTACCACATGCTATGTTTCCAATAAAATAATAACTATATATAATATATAATAATATGATAACCCTCGACATACGGCACGTAATTTTAACGGATCCCAAATTTAGAGTTTATTGTATTTAGAATTATGTATTTTCAATTCATCATTTATTGAAGATGTATGTATTTGTACCTACAGGTAGAAGAGCAAACCTATGTTTTTATTTGCAATCTAGAAAATAGCTATTAGCGGTTTGTTTGCGTGTATGTAATTTACCTAATGGGTTGAACCGTTTAACTAGCATCTGAAATACATAATCTCTTAATCACTGAGACAGATCATATCGTAGCAAACATGTATGTAAACAATAAATAAATATTGTACAAATCTATGTTTGATAAAGTGTCTTATAAAAGTTTGTTAATTCGCTCCAACACTACTGTAATTACAATATCGCTTATTAGTTAAAAATGTAATTATCAAATTAGAGTTTTGTTAATTGCATTTCCGATAAGAATTGGTTAAATAGTTTGTAAGTCTTCATCGTTCTATTTTTGGGTTCTGATTATTTTTTTATAATTTTGGCTAATGATATTTCCTTCCATTTTCTTAACATTATTAATACGTCATGTGTAGGTATGCACAATACGCCCCTAGCGGGATGTCAGTGCAGGTCTCATCACCCCCACTTCAAATTAGAATTAGAATACATGTTTATATATTTTATTCTTAGATATGCGTACTTACTTTCATTATTATCTGCCAAATGAAGTTAATCATGATAAAAATGATACGATTTTTCATGAATCACCCGGAACTAACAATTCCATGATATTTGTGAACTGAGTCTTGATTGTGTTAACGAATGCTAAAATTCCTAGGTATAGTAACTTACATACTTTGACGTCTTCTTTGGTGTAAACTAGTGTAATTTTCTGATGCTCCAGACGCTTCAATTTCTATTTATCAATTTTGTAGAAAGTTTAAGTTATTAAAACAATTCAACAAGAAAAATAGGGAATGGCAGAAGAACTAAAATCGGCGGCTTTTATCCTTATAGTACTTAGTCTCTCCCAGGCAACCTATAATGATCGTACTGCGGGGTATTCTGCTGGACCATTTGGGAAGCTAGCTATATCTTCCCAAAAAGTCCACCCAAAAATCTACGTAGGTAGGCTCTGGCAAAATCAAATTTAATTTTGTTATCGACGGAATTTACCCAATCGCTAATTGCAGTTATCTAATAGACTTTTAATTTTAGTAAGCCGATGTGTCAAAAACTTGGTTGGGTGTTTTGAGTATGAAAGTCTACCTAAATAACAACTCTCGTTGCTACAATGTCTGTTCCTCTGCACCATCATTTTAAGTTCAAAGATCTGATCGAAGCATACATTTTAATATTTACCTGAACATCTTGAGTGTGTCGTAAATCCAGCACTATAGCATATCCTTCTTGGTCCCAAAACTCAAATGTTCACTTCACTGCACTGGTAAAACACAATCCACTTGGAACACAAGCCCGGCCTGACATCGGGAGAGTTCGGGAGAGCAATCCGCGACGGAAGACGTCGAATTGATTCAATTAACGACCACTCAGTCAGATGCTCGACGACTCACAACAGAGGAGGTGTACCCTCCACGGTGGATCAACTGATACTGCTGCGGTGACTCGGTAATCTTTTATCAGCTGCCTTTGCGCCCGCGCACCCTATCTAAAGACAATGGCATATACCGATCATTTGGGCCACTCACTTATAAAATAACACTCGTATCTATACGCTCTGATTGGTGCGTCGATTGTGTTTATTGTAATAGTTGTCAGTTCCTATATTATCGAGCAATTTACCGCCTTTGTTTTTGATTCTCCTTATCTGCTAATGTACTCAGGAAATAGTGATAGGACCGAGTAAGTATCTAGTCTAATTAATGATCCTATTAGTTAACACCTAGAGACCTTTAGTCATTATCCTTCACAGAAATTAATCTACGATGTAATTAGAATAGAAGGCATAATTTGTGGTATACACTCCGTAGGTAATTACGTACACAGTATGTACTCTACAAAAATCATATTTAGATAATAGGTATAAAGGGCTGATGTTGATGATGATAACTGAATAACTATCATATTATATTATATACCTATCTATTCAAGTCACGATCCATACTATATTTTCCTAGAACGTATATAGGAGTATACCTACCTGTATATTTTTCATTTTTATATTACTATTAGCTGCGCCTGTGGTGTTACCCGCGTTAATCCGGGATAAAAAGTAGCCTATGTGATCTAACCTATCTTCATAGTAAATCTCATCAAAATCGTTCCAGCCGATGGAGCGTGAAAGAGTAACGTGGATTTTGAAGTTATTTGTCGAAGTAGTGCTTAAGTATATTTGGGACAACATAGTTTCTCATACAATCTAAAGATCTAGACAGATCTTAGCAAAAGATTCAAAATTGATTCAAAGTAACGGACAACTAGAAAAAATAGATAAATGTATTGTTCGTGTGTAGTAATAAAAAAGTAATGACAATAGCACCACAATATATATTGTGCCAATGTCACTGTCAGTTGTAATGTCAAATTGTGATGAATGAAAGCAAGCGTTTGCGGCTTTTTGACTAGTAAAGTTATATTTTACGGTGTAAACAATTGTTTTGAATGATAAATGTCCTTTAATTGACTCTCATTGTACCGTACAATGAATGCTACTAGTTTATACGTTTCAACATGTCGTTTAATAATCCTAGCTGACGCAGCGGATAAAAGTTCTTGGACGGATTTGTTTCGCTTGGTACCGTATTTACGACAATCTCTTTCTTGTACCGTTTGTGGTAACTTGATGAAGGAGCCCTTCACGCCGACGAGTTCTGGTTGTCAGCATCACGTCTGCAAGAAATGCATAGGTGGCAGGAAGAAGCTGAAGCCCTCGTGCAATTGGTGCAAAGACTACGAAAACTATGCGGAAAACTTGCAGTTGCGTATCCTTTTACAGTGTTACAAAAAGTTGTGCGAGTATTTCATGGACACAGATGTATACAAAACATTGTTAGAGGAAGACGAAGTAGAGGCGGGAGTAAATGGCGGCACAGTGGCGAGCTCAGGACTCATAGACCTAATACAAGAGGGGGCTGGCTTCACAGACGACTACAAGAGCACAGGGGGCTTATCCAAGTCTGCGTACAGCATACTACCATGTGTTTACACAAATTCTGCCTCCACACAAACACAAGTAGCAACAACATCTACAAACTCAGAACCAAAAACCTCAAAAGACTCGCCAAACACTAGTAAAGCCACTTCAAATGGATCTCCCGTATACTCCGTGATGTATGCGGGTTCAGGAAATAAAATAACAATCAAAAGAAAAGCTGTGGATGAAATAGATTCTTCAGAAAGTGAACCTTTGCCTAATAGTGATAGTAATAAAAAGGTTGGTAGCATTATATTTACCTCAAATTCTTCAATATATTATCCATGGTGGCAATCTAATGCTCGCCAGGCCAGCAACCACCCTTAAGTTGATAAATCTGTAGCCAAGGACCTAAGAGTGAGTTCTGGCAGCCTCTTTGAGAGCCAGTTAATCCAGCCTAGGTATACTCCACTTAAGGTCAGAGTGTCACTAACTCCTGTGGTTACATGCCTTGCTGGTTGAATGCTTCGCCGTAAGGTGTAGAAAATATATATTTTCATTCCCCTGTAAGATGTAAATACTGGTCACATTTACATTTACGGAATGTTGGAAATCGGACTGTAAACATCATATTTCAGTATGTTTTTTTGTAGATGTCTATTGATTATTTTTATGATTCTCATATTAACAGAGTTGTATTTTTGATTTCCAGTCTAACCCATTAGGATTTAAGAAGCCTTCCAATAGAAGTCGTAGTTCAACAGGTAACAAGCGTAAAGGCTGTAGATGTGGGAATGCAACTGCAACTCCAGGGAAGTTAACATGTTGTGGACAACGCTGTCCGTGCTACGTAGAAAGCAAACCCTGTACAGATTGCAAATGCAAAGGATGTAGAAACCCACATAGGCCAGATGGGATGAAGGTAATATAACAAGTACATTAATTTAATAAATATTAAACTCAAAAAGCCTTTTATGGTTTGTATGTAAAGTTAGTGGAAGTCTTGGCAGGTTCATAATTGTAAAAAAAATATTTATTTAACCATTATTAAGTGAAAGGTATGAACAAATATGGCTTGTGCATGAAGGGTTCTGTATGTTGTTGTATGGGAGCCTCCCTTAATTTTTCTTTAAATATTCTATTGAGAGATAGAGCCTGGAGACAGACAAACAGCGGAGGCTTAGTAATGGGGTCCCGTTTTTTACTTTTTTTGGTACAGAACCCTAAAAATAACTTCTTATTCTTCGTATGAGCTAAATGAGCAAGCTCTGGTGTTGAGAGTATGTCTGAGGATTGAGTCGCCTCCGTCCGTGGGAGAATACCCCGAATATGTAGCCCCACACGTGATCCTCGGGTGGTGCGAATCAGGCGTCACATACTGGTGGTAGGCTTCGGCCGTGGTTAGTGACCACCCGCCGGACTAAATCACGCCGCCAAGTGGCCTAGCCACGTTCCGGTGTGTAGTCCGGTGACACCGTTCCGAGAGGTCGGGTCAGAACAGTTGCGTGCCACAGTCTGATACCGAACATGAGACACGCTGAGCCACAACATCGGGAGACTAGTCGCGGAGGGTAGCGGGATCCGAGGCACGGTGCACCGCTGGCCGACCGCAGTCAGTAGGGGACCCAATCGTGAGTTCGCCACTCACGTGAGGCTGTCCCGCCAACTCGCGAAAAATCCCGGGAGTGCGTCATCGTGCCGGTTGGCTACCGGAAGAGAGGGCGCGATGAACACTTTCGGGGGGGCTCGGGCGTCCCCGCAGTCTCCAGGCTAGTCCCCCTTCGGTGTGTGTGGTCCTGCTGTGTCTCACTGGTCACACGACGTGAACACCTCGTTCTACTGCCGACCTCTTACCTACCTCAACTTTTAAAATATGAGAAGCAGTAAATGGAAGAAAGCTCCACAGCGGTTTCACTCCCTCTCTTTAAAAGTGCACCTCATAAATATTAGAGGGCTGCACTCTAATATCGTACCTGTCCACTATCACCTCGAGACAGATAAACCGCACCTCCTGTTTCTCACGGAGACGCAGATCAGATGTCCATCCGATGTGTCGTACTTATCTTACCCAGGGTATACCCTGGAGCACAATTTTAAACCACATGCGGGCGTATGCTTATACGCTCGCGATGACATCTGCATTCGGCGTCTCCGGAGATTTGAGGACCCCTGCTTCTCAGTGCTATGGTCACTGGTGGACACAGGCATTGAGAAAATTCTTTATGCCTGTGTGTACCGGTCGCACAGCGGAGATATGGTGACAACTCGGCTAATTGATTACCTCAGCGAGAAGGCGGATGAAGCTCAACAGATGTACCCTTCGGCTCAACTGGTGTTACTAGGGGATTTTAATTGCCATCACCAAGATTGGCTACATCCATACCTGGACACCAATCATGCTGGGAAAGAGACGCGGAAGCTTGCTCTCAGTTTAGGTCTCACCCAGCTTGTCCATGGAGCCACTCGGGTACCAGATGTTGACTCGCACACCCCTTATTGCTTGGACCTTCTGCTGACAACTGATCCGGACAGGTACTCGGTTTCGATTTCATCGCCACTGGGCCGTTCCGATCACTGTTTGGTGAAATCTGTATCCGTTTACTCCCCGCCCGATCCTAGTCCTAAAGGTTCGCGGCGGATGTGGCGATACAAGTCAGCAGATTGGGATGAGATGCGGTCATTTTTTGCATCTTTCCCTTGGCGGCCAGTTTGCTTCTCTTCTAGTGATCCCAGTGTCTGTGCTGATGCCGTAACTGATGTGATACGGAAAGGGATGGAATATTATATTCCATTTTCTGATGTTCCATCGACTGGTAAGACTCGCCCATGGTTTGGACCTGAGTGTGGACGCGCAGAAGCGTGCAAACATCAGGCATACCAAGCCTGGGCTGAAGCTCGACAGCGCAAGGCATCTGATATTCGTGAAAAGAAGAGAACTTTTAATAAGGCCGCCAAGTCCTGCAAGAAGGTCTTACAGAAGGCTCGTTTTGACCATATTGGTCGAATAGGGATCAAACTGGCTTCATACCCGTCGGGTAGTAAAGCGTTTTGGTCCCTAGCTAAAGCGGTTGAAGCGAACTTCTGCCGCCCCTCGTTGCCTCCTTTGCAGAAGCCTGACGGTTCGCTGGCACACACCGCTGAAGAGAAGGCAAACTTGTTTGCATCTCTGTTTGCGGAGTCTTCACGTCTAGATGCTGGTAGCGCGATTCCTTTTTGCCCGGTTGTCCGGTGGTAATGCCAGAAATCCGGATTCGCCAGGCTGAGGTTCGAAGAACGCTACGCAATCTAGACGTGAATAAGGCCAGTGGACCAGATGGTATTCCTGCTATTGTACTGAGGACATGTGCGCCCGAGTTGTCCCCTATATTGACACGCCTCTTTAGACTCTCTCTTGAGACTGGATTAGTACCGAAGTCCTGGAAACTTGCTAACGTGCAGCCAGTGCCCAAAAAAGGTAGTCGAGCCGACCCTGCCAACTACAGGCCCATTTCGGTCACTTCCGTACTCTGCAAGAGTATGGAACGTGTCTTGAACAACAGGCTCCTGGCGTACCTAGAATCGAACGACCTCCTCAGTGACCGACAATATGGCTTTCGCCGGAACCGGTCAACTGGGGATCTTCTAGTGTACGCCACGCACATCTGGAGTGAGGCCATCGAGAAATTCGGAGAAGCCCTAGCGGTTTCTCTCGATATTTCTAAGGCCTTTGACAGGGTTTGGCACGACGGCCTTATCAGCAAGCTTTCCTCCTTCGGTTTGCCCACTGGTTTTTGTGCGTGGATATCAAACTTTTTGAGGGTCAATTCGAGTAGTCATAGATGGCTGCTCGTCTGATCGAATGGCTATAAATGCCGGTGTCCCTCAAGGTTCAGTGCTCTCTGCAACTCTCTTCTTGCTGCATATTAATGATCTGCTCAAGCCTGGCATCATAGGGTATGCAGATGACAGCACGGTTGTAGAGAGCTATATGTCCAGCGCACGAGCCAGTGCGGCCGATATCCAGTTACTCAGAGAGGGCATGGTCGAGCGCATAAACGACACCTTACAGGCAGTCTCCGATTGGGGCGATGCCAATCTGGTTAAGTTTAATGCTGCTAAGACTCAGGCGTGTCTATTCTCCGCCAAGAAGAGGCCATTTCATCTGGCCCCTACTTTCCGAAATGTATCCGTTCCGATCACAAATCAATTAGAGCTTCTCGGTATCACCTTGACCTCGTCTCTCAATTTTGGTTCATACATTGAATCCAAAGCGCAAGTGGCTGCAAAAAAGCTGGGTATCCTCTCAAAGGTGCGACAGTACTTCAGGCCTGAACAGTTGCTCACCTTGTATAAAGCACAAGTTCGGTCGTGCATGGAGTACTGTTCGCATCTTTGGGATGGTTCTGCCAAATATCAGCTAGAAGCACTTGAGTCCATTGAGAGACGAGCTAAGAAGCTCATCGGCAATTCTTGCGTTGCGAAGGCGAAGCTTCAGAGCCTAGAGCACCGACGCAAGGTTGCTAGTTTGTCGGTTTTTTATCGGATACATTTCGGGGAGTGTGCTATGGAACTTCATAATTTGATTCCACCATCTCCGTTCTACTACAGAACGAGCAGAGAGACAGTGAAGAGACACCGATACAGAGTTGAAGTTCCAAACTTTCGTACAAAACGCTTTGCGTCGACTTTTATTGTTAGGACTGCGAAGCTTTGGAACTCACTACCTGAGTCTCTGTTTCCTGAGAGGTATCATCCGGGGGCCTTCAAAAGTAGAGTTAATAGGTATCTTCTAGGTAAGCGTGCCACACCGTAGACTGCAGTGCAGCTTAACATCAGGCTAACTGTAGTCAAACGCAAACCTATCTTGGATAAAAAAAAAAAAAAAAAAAAAAAAAAAGTATTCAAACCTCCCTATGGCCTTTGACTTGGCTTAATGACTGCTGGTACTACGAATATCAGCCAGGACCAGAGTGGCATTTTCATGCCACTTTTAAAACGACCATTTTGATGCACAAAATGGTCATTTTAAAGGTGACCTATCTAAAAATATTGTAAATATATATGTTTGGATGGCACAAGATCAACCCAGGTGGCACATTCAGAGAGAAGGCCTTTATACCTAGCAGTGGTGTAAAGAAAGTGGTAGATGATGATGATGATCTTTAACATACATAATTATATTTTCTTGTATTCTAGGTGAGACCACAACACGTACCTCCTGCAGACAACTTACAGTCGGTGAACAACAATGCAGATGATTCCCCATCATGCTCAGGCTCCATTGACAGCCTGGACACTGACACACTCACCATGGAAACTATGGAAGAGAGCCTTTCTTATACTGCTGATCTCAATTCTTCTGATATGAAAGGTAAACTGATTGTTTCTATGGTTAAGGTATTACATGTTGTTGATATGATAATGCCTTAAAAATTTTTAATTTATGCCAGCTGCACACACAAAAAAAAGGGGAAAGTGACAATGAGTCACGTTCCGTGCGATAGAGAGGCACAATCGGTCTAAGCATTCAACTTATGATGCAACCATCTCTTTTCCACTCAATCAGTTGGTGTTGAATGACGTCATTCATAATTCGATTATACAAATCAATGTTTTTTTCTGGTCCATTTGGTTTTTTGTCCATTCTGATTATGTTTTACATACCCCGAGTTTTGCACCTTGTACCCTGTTGTTTACAAAACAGAAAAAGTATTTATTTGCCTAGAAAATAAACGCAAAATCGTTACACACTATAATACAACATTTTTACAAATACAGAAACACTTAATAAATAAATAATAAGTAATTAAGTATTAACCCTGCAATTCCTACTTTTTTGTGTCTCGTCTTGATTATAACAAGGATACAAAAAAAGATCATGCAATGTGATGAAGGCGTTAGGAAGTTATGCGCGTACATTTATTTTGGTGGATATTAAAAAAATATACTGAGATCTGATGCCAACCTGTTTTTATTGAACTCTTGAGAAAGATTATTTTATACTGTTAATGTTTTATTTGAATGATGTAACATAGTATAGATATGAAGTAGCGGTGTTTGAGTTTAAATATTCCATAACTTTGACCTGTCATAGGTCATTGTAAAACTAAACAGTAATAGATAAATTACCACATATTAACCATGACGTTAACAGTTGTTCGCCTTGGTAGAGGCCGTAATTTGAACCAAACTTAACAAAATGTGTAGCTTCTTTGGTTGATAGGGATGGGGGTGGTCCCCACGAAAGGAGAAAGATTTGCGAGGGAAGATTTATTCAACCGTTCGCAGTTATAACTGCTTGTAATGCATGTATACTTCATTTGCTTCACTTAGACAATGAAAACATTGATTTTTATTCTTTTAACACCTTATTTCATTAGAAACCTTTTTGTTCCCAGTGTTCACCACCCAAATACAAGACGTATCCCCTTCATTACCGGCCACAATATTGATGGATGAAGAGGACGATTTGGATGATGATGATTGTTCAGCTGAGGAGGATGATACCAACTCCCCTCTGGACTACCCCCTGGCTTCCCCTCAGGACTATCCCCTGGCTTCCCCCCAGGATGACCAGATGGAGGAGGACGGGGAGTTAGGGTCCCCCCTCTCCACAGAGACCCAGGAAAACCACAGCGAGCCCGAGGCGGATGTATGACATTCACCACCACCCGGTAAATAGGACTCAGCCCCCGTCAGCTTGTTGACGCTCGCACTAAGAACTCTCCTATGTGTTACTTCATAATGATAGTATTGCTAGTCACAATCGTGTCTAACTGGTATTAGTTGTAAGTTGTTTTATGTTGGTGTTTAAGTGTACAGTGTTGTGGACTTCTGTTAGGTAAAGTGGACTCTGTTTGGAATAGAGAGGATCCAGACTCTTTTCTACGGTGATCGTGAATTGATCTATGTTACTTAATAACATAGTTTTTTGTAGTTACCCTTTTTATTCCTTTTAGGAGAAGTACACAGTTAAACATACACACTGACGTGATGACACGTCAATAGAGTGAAGTTATCTCTTCAAAGACAAAACATTGTGTGTGTAAGTGCATGAGTTGCGAAGTAAGTGAAAAGAAACTCATTTCCAACCCTAATTAGAAATAAACCTCATCACTGTATGACTGTGTCATTGATGTGATATTGTAAAACAAACAAGTTTGGCGATTTGAGCAATTTTGTTAATTTATTTCGATTTCCTTCGCTTCATTATATCGTTCCTAGTATTTATGGTCGGCTTATCATTGTTAAGTTGAGACATCACATTTTTTATTATTTTAGTACCTTATTTATTCGCATCGTGACTGTTTTATTACACATTTACATTAAGTTATTATTTGCATGACTATGACTGACTGAACATCTTCATAAATAATTTTATATAATTATTTTTAATCAGAATAATAATCCGTGTTGGACCACCTTCTTGCATGGTGCACGGATAAAAAAATAAGCTCTAGGATTCTTGAATTAAAAAATATTCTGAATGTTGTAGTTTTTACTTAATCTAGTACTTAGAAAAAATATCCAAAGCCTGTATTATTATTTCCTAATGTTATATCTCGATACATTTGCAGGTAGTAAATGGGATGCCTTGTAATTACAATCTTTTCATAACAATTATATCAATTACTTATTGTAAATTATATTACTGTTTGTATAAATTATGTAAGTAGCCTTTACATTAGCCTGGTGGTGATTTACATTTTTATTATGTAACATAAAATATATTTTACTAGATATGTATGCAATGTCTCTGCCAGAGTAGGAATCAAAATTAGATGATTTAAATCACACTGATATTGTTAATGTGAAAGTTTGTATGTGTGTTTTGGTTACTGGTTACTGCACTTAAATTGTTCAAAGACCCTTGACAGCCTGATTTATCGTAGACTACCTTTAGCAAGTGGGTGTCGCGGGGCGCAGCCAGTGATGTTTGAGATATCGTAATGCACTGAATTTGTGAGAATATCTTTTGTAAAAATAAACTATGATTCGTATCTGTGATGCATAATGTGTAATGTGTAACTTTAGAGAATTGTCTGTTCTTGTACCAGAATTGCGAGAGACCATTGACGTTCAAGTGGAGTGTTTTGTTTTTTAATGGCAGTCCTTCCTTGTGGGTTTTTGGTTGGCTATGAATAGTTTATTTATGGGAACAATATTAAGTCACAGGCTAAAAGTTTTTAAATTACTTTCAAAACGTGACAGTGAAGCTTTACAGAGCTGAAACTAAATTAACTGAGGTAGTTATTTCTTAGTCTTTATTCATAGTCATAGTTGTGTTTATTGAAAGCCTGTCGAGACTGCTGTTAAAATAAAAGCACCCCAAAGTTTACCAAATAAAAGTGTATTTAAATGTGCCAAAATTCTGTGAATAGCTGTTGTGTACGAGTACTTAAGAACCAATCAAATATTTTACTTTAAATCTGATGAAATATAATGTCTTGCCTTGAAACCGCTGAATATAAATATTTCAATCAACTATAATATCTAATCTGTAGACAACACTAACGAAAAAAGTTTCTTTGCACTTCTGGCTTAAAAAGACAATTTCAGAATATTGAATAAAAATCACGGTTTGTTCTGAAAATGTATATGCCATATCCGGCGCATATATTTTACTTCAATTACTTGTATGAAGAACCACAGATATTTCATACAGAGCTATAAGGGTTAGCTAATTCGAAAGACGGTTTGCATTTATCGTTACAAAACTTTTAAAATGTGTTCAATTCTTTACGCAAAAATGTAACTCCCGTCCATTAAATTCCGCGTTTATTATTAATGTTTTATATGAAATTCAAAACTTACCTTTTTCGGTTACAGTTTCAATTTATGTGTTTTTGTTGCTAGGTACGTCCACCGTCTTTGGTCTAAGCATAACCCTCTAATTCTTCGAACAACCCTGTTTTAATAAAATGATCTAGAATACTGTTACAAGAAAGTGACAATAACTTGCTTTCACGATTTCTAAATCGAATATTGAAAATGCGAAAGCAGACCGCAGAGTGAATGTATCGTCAAATTACCGACAATTTTATATTTATAAACAATTTAATGTAGAATAATATTTTTTTATTAAATTCTAATTTATTAAATATCTGTTTGTGACTAATATTATACAAATACTGTTTGGTGTTTCTGATTTTGCATAATTTAGTAAACATTGTAGGACTGAGGCTATTCAAGGTGAAACAAAAAAAAAATGCTGCGTGTAACAGTACCTTGGTAACTCTGCACAACACTTTTTTATTGTCAGTCTGCCTGTTTCTCATTTTGCTTAGTCTATGGTAAATAACTGTATATTTTTAATTTGCTATATGTTCATGTATTGTATAATTTTAGATATGTTTTACTGTATAACGCATTCCATAAATGTTTTTTAACATGCTAAATAAGGTTTACTAATATAATACAATCCTAGATTAAAATACATCCTGAGGTCTGTTTTCGTATATAATTAGGTGAATGATATGCACTTGAGTACAAAATTTTTAGTAATTCTACAATTTGTAATAATTAATGTTATTGTAATGCAATATTTTGAAAAGATAATCTCATTAGGCAGACGAATAAAATCAAACTATGTTTTGTTATATATTTACTTTTATTTAACTTTTACCCCATTCAGTGATCGAAAACCTGATATAAATAACTAAACCAGACTTTTAAAGAAGAAAGGACCTAAGTCATTAGTTCCGTTCTATAGAAACTTATCAGTGAAGTCATTGGGGGAGCCACTGTCGCATTTTTTAAATAATACATATTGAAGCATTGTCTTATTATCTTAGACAAACTAACATATTTTATAAAATGAAACTATTTGATTTTAATAATTACTAAATAAGAGTAGATCTATTTATAACTATTACTTGATCTATTTATAACACTTCCGTTACTTATCTATTTGTGTGATCCGTGTTGATTTTAGGACTTTAAGTAGATAAGTAAACCTCTTTTACCATTACAAAAAAAGACGACAGATCACTCAAACCTCTTTAGTTCTAGACCAACGAGAAAAAATAAAACTTGTGTTAGTTTGACACAGTTCGACAAACGTCACAACAGTTGAAAACTCCTATGACTTTTACTTTTTATACACGTATTTTCCAATATTTTCAGTATTTTGTTTAGATAAATTGCCAATAAAAGAAAGTTTCTGTCGATTTGTTTTCTGCCGATTGTTTGTGAAGGGTTGTGTAAATTAGTTGGTTGATATCTTCGATGTGTCTCGACGAGTGATGTCGCAATCTCGTGACCGCAAGGTTCCGGGCGGGGGCGAGGCGAGCAACACTCGAGTATCTGTAGCGAAGGCAGCCGGAGACACCGCGCCTGCCAAGCCAGGACGTAAAGACCATAAAATCAGGAACAAGAATAAACTGCCCAAGAACGTGCAATACGATCTGGAGAATGCGTTAGTCAGTGTGAGTTGGCGCCTGATTTGTTTATCATAGCACGACCTGAGAACTACATAAAGTGTATTTGGTAGTATCATGGACAAATACATATAATATAAAGACTAGCTGACCCGGCAAACGTTGTTTTGCCTTAAAAAATTGATAGTAGCCGATTCTCAGACCTACTGAATACGCATATAAAAATTGGTAATAATCGGGCAAGCAGTTTCGGAGGAGTACCTACGCTAACTTACATTGTGACATGGAATTTTTATATATAAGAAAGATAATCTGTCTATGGCAGTATTGTGACTGTAACGCTATCTATAGCTCCATATCCATATCCATGCCCATACTGATACATAACTGCATTACTGTTAATGCAGGTAATTTAGTTTTAATGCTCGACTATGTATTGATTAAAACATCAAATTGGTCACTTAAAAGAATTGGTCTGAATTTTAGAGCTGATTATTTAATTTAATCTTCTGAGTCGGAGTTTTATTAAAATTCTATTGGATTATTTTTCCTAAGAACAACAACCCAATACATTTTACGGACGGCTTTATTCATTTGTACACATTATATTAAACATACTATTATTATCAGAATTTTAAACGGGCACAAAAAAAACATGTTCCGTAATAAAAATTGTTGGCCTGCGACTTGCATGGATTTTTTCGGAGAAGCAAATGTCTCTCGAATTTTCAGAACTTGTACTAAATTTCCTTGTCTAGTAAAAGTGTGCTTAAAGTTCAGGAGTATTAGCCCGAGCCGAAAGTAGCGATCAATTTGAATCAAGGAGGCGGATATAGACGATTCGACGCGGGCAAATGTGTGAGCTTTCATGAAATTTCATATACGGAATTCTAAAATTCGTTTCGTTCGATGCTTTCGGGTCAGAAAAAAAGGGTTTGTTGCCAGCCTTGTATAACGTTGAGTATACAATGTTTCAGCTGTGCGACCTGTGGTTCGAGGACATAAAACCGCATCTGGTGCGCAACAACATCAAGCTGCATGTGGAGGGCGAAGCCCCGGCGGGCGGGGACGCGCTCCGCCGCCCCGCCGCGCCAGCAGCACCCTGCTCCCACGACGACCCAGGTGCTGATGTACGAGCCTTCCAGCTCACATATACATACCCATATACAAATGACTACCCGTCAGCGAAGTCTTTGTGAAGTCGTAGGTGGGAACAGGACCATTATTTGAGGAACTTAAGAGGCAAAACCTGTCGCAAGGTTCATTTTTCGGTCTTAGAAACCGAAAGGTTGGTGGGACTATGGGAGGTGGTGGGAATGTCTAAATTAAGTAGGTAGGGGTCTACCTCATTATAGAGCTTCAATTTCATCGAGACTATCAGTCAGACAGTCTCTTAGATATTGTTTTGTTGGACCCAGGTGGTGTACTGTCCGTACAGCAGTTCTTTAGCTATGATAGATGCGTGATATGACTAAAGATGGAGAACCTTCCATATTGATGCATTAATAGTTTCTCGGTTAAGCTGGTATAGAAGAGCTCGCGTCAATGTTAACACTTCGCGTAGGTATAAACATGTCCCATTCAAAAATTGTTTTTTTTTTTTTTTGAGAATTACAATGCTGTTGGCCTGAGAAGCCTCTACAGCGACACTGGACAATTGGCTGGGCGCTGATGGCGCCGGGCCAGATCAAAAAAAGATATGCGTTATGTTGTAGCGAATACGTCAAGCGAGTGCGAGCTGTGCCGACTGCTGGCGGCGGCGAAAACCAGCATCCAGAGCGCCGTGTCGCAGGCCGCCGGCGCCGCTCCCAGCCCGCACCGCTTGCCGCTCCACGTGTCAGGTTACCGCTAACAAACAATATCTTTCACCTTCAAGGCGCCATGTACTAAGTTCAGCCGCACCATAGAAATTTGAGCGAAGCGCCTGCCGGCCTGCAGTGAAAATTTCACTGCACTAATGAAATTATAAGCTCTAACGACTCTAGATAATATCACTGTCTACAGAAAAAAAGTAAGATTTGTTTTAACTTAACGTACGGAACCCTTCATGCGCGAGCCCAACTCGCACTTGGACAATTATTTTGTTGTATCCTTATTTTAAATATTGTGTCCAATGAAGAATTTTCTATCTATCTTTCTCTTATGAGCAATAGCGGTATCAGCAATATTAAACCATACTTTAATTTAATCTGTCTCTTTCACAGAATAACCCGAACGTGTCAGGGTTGTCACAAAGACGTCGCGGTTTGAGTGACGACCAGCTACCGCGGAAACAGCAACATCGATCATTTTGCGGCAGCCAAGCAATCACTTTCCTCACTCCGGAACCTCCAGACAACTCTGTCAGAGTCGAGTCTTCTCACCTGACGTCATCTATACCTCATGAAGATGAATACGTGAGCTCTCCTATTTATCTTGTCGCATGCTGTTCAAATATAAGATTTTGTATTCAATCGTTTTTCTTACTGCAGGTTTCTGTCCCAAAATTATGTATTAAAATAAAAACTCAAGATTTTGCATGCCAAACGAACACTATGGACGATTATCGTGCAATTAACTCTTTAAAGAAGTCTAAAGCAAAGTCAAGAGTGAGCAAAAAAAAGATGAATGGTAAAAATATGGCACATAACATAATTTCAAGAGATACCACAGATAAGGGAAGAACCACTATACAAAAACAAGAACCTACGATCCCTAAAAAAAGACGTAAAAATTCGCAAAACTCTACATCTAAAACTCGATCGATAACGGAGTCGAAAGAGTCTGCCCGAAAAAAATGTATATCTATTAAAAACAAACACAAAAACGTATCGCAACCACAATACATGACTATATACGAGAATCGGCCTTTGTCCCCAGAAATAAATAAGCCCAAATATGAAGGACGATGCAGGTCGATGTCTCCTAAGAAAAGGGATACACCTAAGAATAGGGCGTGTGTAGTAAACGGTCCACGACTGCGACGAAACCGGACCATCTCGCCACCTAACAGGCGACATCAATCACCAGATAAACCGATAGTTTCAGAAAACATACGGAAATCTCCGCCACGCCAGCCTACGCCACGGTATCAGGAGGGCCGGATACCTCCTAAAGTTCGAAGTCCTTCTCCAAGAAAGACTCCAGAATACCCACCGTTGAGTCGGCCCTCTTCACCCACTAAGAGGTCACCATCGCCGAAAATTAAGCGCATGTCTGTATCTATGGGAAATCAACCTGTATTGTCGCCGTTGAAGCCGGTCCGTAAGAGATCTACTAAAATTACTTCATTCTTGCACCCTGGAAGTGGCGATAAGCCGGAGAAGGACAATCAGATAAGGAATAAAAAATGTAAAACATCCTGCGTTCGCAAGGAAAAGCGGCAGATTTTTGACAAAGTGAGCATTGTCTTTTCTATCCAACGACTATAATATATAGAGTTTAGCTTACGTGTATTCATAGGGAACATAGTGTTAAGTTGCGTCGTATTGGCTCGTTTGTCGCTCACCTAGGATAATTATTAAAGAAGAGTTAATCTATAAGAGTCTATTATTGTTTGTTTTTAATGTGTAGAACTGTGAACGATAGATAGATCAGCAAAGCTAGATTATTAAATAAATATGTTCTCTATATGCCATGGTTCAGAAATTCTTTAGATAGGTACCTACATATAATCTATCCAACCGTATATATGTATTTACTTTTATCAAGAATTAAAACCTCGCATTTGAAAGTATTGCGTAAAATGACGCTGTTACTTTCTATTGGTACTGTCAAAAAGAAAATAAACGGTTGGAACAACTATACATAGTTCTAATTTTGGTTGCGAGTATGTATTTCATCGTCCATTATTTCCCGTGTAAAATCTGAAATTTATGAACTATTTTAAATTTTTCAGGAATTAATCGACATCATAGGTAAAAATAACGACAAAAGGCTGGAACTATTGTACCGAAGTCCAACTATTAAGGAGTCGTGTTCCGCGACTATGCTGCACCTATACTCGCCTACAGACATACGACAAGTTGCCACTCCGAAACCATCCACAGTCAAACCCTGGAGGTGATGTTAAAACGAGTAATGTAGCGATATATCTTAAATCATTAGATGATTCAGGTTTTAATCATTTGTTAATCTATTCGACTATTTGTTATTTCGTCTATTAAGTTGTAGATTATATTTTTCATTATATTTTGTCTAAATTATCAAAACTTAGTTTTCTTTAAGTTTGAGAATAAGATCTTAATGTACTATTTGCTAACACGAGACCATTTTCAAGTGACACGTGAGACGATTGTCGTGCGGTTTCTATATTCTTAACAATGAACAAACTCTCTCACACTTTTGCCATCGAGATCTGTTTCAAAGAATGAAGTTACCTGGTTTTTATGGCATTATGCTAAGCTAGGCTCGAAACATGAAGTCGCTAATGAATCGATTTTTATCAAGTATCGGTAACAATCCTATGTGAACTAAAAGATAAAACAGACGCAATATTTAGCGATTCGATAATAAAACAAAGCAAAACGTTTCTCACACGACACTTTTAATTGGTATACATCTTACAACTATATCCTTACTTACGACTCTTTACAAAATTACAACAGACGTATCGACTACAAGGCAGTAACAGGGTGCTTTTCACACGAGTAATAATTTACAAAACAGTCGAACATTCTCATACATCACGCACACAAGTAAATAAATAGCTCCCGCGTCACCGCGAGCTTCGGACGCGACCGCGGCAGCGCGCCCGCCGCCCGGCCGGGCCCGAAACGCGCACGCTCTTTGGATCCGAGATAATGTCCTCGCGCACGCTCGCGCGCCACTAGTTCGCGTGTTTCACGTAGTCCGTGTCGTAGTAGGCGGCCGAGTGCGCGCCCTTGCGGTCGAGCGCGCGCACGCGCACGAACAGGAAGGCGGCCACCAGCGAGGCCACCACCAGCACCAGCAGCAGCATCACCAGCCCCGCTACGAAGGATGGAACTGACATGCAGATAGTCTCGGGGTCGGCGGCCGGCGACTGGATCACCACGGTCTCATTGGCGGCTGCGTTGTTAAGCGCGAAGTTGACGTCGCCCGGCGCGACCACCTGGATAGTGCGGCTCGTGTTGACGTCCGTCATCTCCTGCGCGTCGCGCTTGTAGATGCGCGAGGTCTCTCGGCGGCGACGCGCGCCCGCCAGCCGCTCCGGCAGGCCCTCCACGGACCGCGGTCGGCCGCCGAGCGTCGCCAGGTTCGCGTGTCCCTCGTCTTTCCGCTTCACCGTATTGTAAACGACGCGGCGCCCTGGAGGCGGTGGGGGTGGTAGGTTCACGTCGTCCTCCTCGTGCGCTGGCGCTGGTGACGAAGGGCTCGGCGCGTTGGGTGTCGAGGAGACTTGCGCCTGCGGGGGCGGCACGGCGTCGTCGCGCTTGTCGGAGAAGGCACCGGTGGCATCGGCAGGGTGACGCGGGTCGGGGAAGGCTGGCGGCACGCCGTATTCCGAGTGCGGTGCGGGCGGCGGGGGACCGTACTCCGCATGCTGCGCGGGGTACTCCCCGCCTGACAGAGAGTTACCGCCCAGCAGCGGCACACCGTAATCTGCGCCTAAACCGCCACATTTCGGCTCCGGACAGTTATATCTGCACACTTGGATGACACACTGGAAGTGTACATTCATCGAGTCGGGGAACTTGAAGGCTTGGAAGTACGCAAAAGACACGACTGAAGCGGAGGGCCCGAAATTCTTTATCTTCTGGAACTTGCTCATGATTTTAGGTCTGACGACGCATCCGTACTGGTCGACGAGCTGTATCGGTGCTCGCTTGCCGTCGTGAGCGACGCAGTTTCTCACCAGCATGTCGAACTTGTTTTCGTCGTCCTTTATGGCGAGAACCATCGTCATCGTCTGGCCGATCTTGACGATCCCCGAAACCTCGGAGGCCCAGGGTCCCTTGCCGACCTGGATTTGCATCCAACACTGCAGGTTGTCTCCGAGGAAATTGGCGGTGACCGCGTGCAACATGTCGACTTGGAAAGGTCTGAAAGTGACCGCTTTCTCGTAGAAGTCGTACCAAGTGCAGCGCAACTTCCGCGCTTGATCCCATACTTCCTGCACGTAGGGGTCGTACTGGACGATGATGGTGTTCTCGACGTAGGAGCCGCTGGGCGTGGGGCTTCCGTACGTGGCCACGTTGTGGTTGGCGGAGCTCGACATGCCACAACTGTTGAGGAAGATCTCGAAGGTCGCGCTCAGGTGGCCTGTGCCGGGCTTGAGGTGCATACAGTGAGGGTCGCTGTAGAAGCCCTTGGAGAATATCATGCCGTAGAAGGGTCTGTCGAACTCGATGTTGACGCGCATATGTGTCTTCTCGCATTGCACCTGCAGGTGTTTGATCTTGGGGCTGTCAGGTGTGGCGAGCGGCCAGGGGTCATCGGAGTGTGTCGCCGGCAGCGGCGGCCCGTACCCGCCGCCTGCGCGGTGCTCCAGCGGCAGCGCCGCCGACTCCACCGGGGGCTCGCATGACGACTCCTGGAACACGCAACATTTAACATTAATTATATTTACATACATATGTGTTAAATAAAACATAGCTCTCATACTTTTTATTTATTCGTAGGCAAGTGTGAATACAGCTAAAATCAATCCGTTATATTCTTCATAAAATCATAAAATACCGCAGTAAAACGGATAATATTTTCCGCATACGTCTCAGTCTACATACCGCGCGCCACGCGAGCGTGCGCCGGCCACATCCCGCGAGCTCTTTCCGACTTTCTACACTGATGGATAGCTCGCGCGACCAATTATAATATTAATCAGCGCAATCATACTGTTTAGATGAGTTCCACAAATGCTTTCACGATACTTTGCCGTTTACTACAAACCGAGTGACTGTTACGGCTACGTTAGTTAGTATAAATAATTTGTGCTCATACGTTCACTGTGATAAGGTGCGCGTGCGTCTGTACGTAGAAATCTAATCTCGCCTGAGCGGCTAATATCTTAATTGAGTGAGAACTGCTCGTGCAAAGTGGACGCGCTGTATTTGGGCTTTACATGTGGAGCATATGGGGCGAGAGCTGGCGGACAGGTGGCCAGCCGGTGGTGCAAGAATAGCCCGCGCCCGCTGCCTGCCGACGATCGCGTTTTCTAAACCGGTTAGAAATTACCCACTGATCGAGATTGTCAGTTGCGGAAAAGAACACCAGACCTATAAACATGCGCAACTCTTGACGGGAGCTTTCTTCGGCGGTTCCCATGTACCTCACTAGGCGTAGGATGTTACGAGTTTCGCTAATGAGCTTGCATGTTCTACTCCAAATTGCTCGAATAAATTACAAAATGACGGATATTGTCATGACGTGACTTTGATTGTGAGAAATATTTTGTGGTGATTTGAGTCGCGCATGCGCAAGACAACAGGTGCGTCCGCCGGCGCCGACGCAGGTGAAAGTATATCTGCGTCCGCTGACTCCCCAATACCTACTACCTATATCTATTTGTAGTTTAGAGAGTCGTTGCTATTGGCAAATACTGTATGTATTTATTGTTTTTCGATTTTATAACTGATGGTTTTGTTGAACTTTACTTCTGTGTCTATATCATAGGATCATCTAATTTTAAATAGATTTTGAATGGAAGAAATATCGAAGAAACGGAATTTCTTTTACGCCACTCTTCTTTCTAATACGAATTTAAACAATATTTGGTTCTTTAATGTTCTTAGATTGTATGTTTACTGAAATTATACTGATTGTTTATTTATTTCGCAATATATTATATTATAAAAAGCGTAAAATGCAAGTGTAAAAATCACGTCGATATAATGACATTAATTTAAAGCGGATACGATGATCGGCGTAAACGAAATTCCGTTTCTGCGATATTTTCGCATTATCACTTTTTTATTGCTTTTCACTTGAGTATGCGTTGCGCAAAAATGTCGAGATACATCACGAATCCACTTTCTACAGAGACGAGTTGCAAATAATACGATATAAAGGATTTTGTATTTGTTTTGAATAGTAAGTTTTTATTGCAATTAGGGAAATACTTCAGTTTTAGATTTAGAATAATCAAATACGCAATATTATTATTTTTATTGAATAATTATGAAGGATTTTCATTTGTTTCGAACGTGCATAGGTAAGCTTTTTCTAATATTCTTAATCTAAAACTGAGGTAAGTATCTTGATTGCAATTAAAGTAATATTTACCGATTTAATGAAGCAAATTAGAATATTTAGTAAGGCGATCATCGAAGCTAAGCATTCGGACGGTGTTTGGATGGGTGACCATGCACAAGACTGTCGTTTTTCATGTGCCATTTTCGTCTGGGCGCTACCGTGGATCGGATGACACGTTAAATTGTAAGTCCCGGCTTAACAGCCGGGTTACAAGCAGTCGTTAATCCAAGTCCGATGCCTTTGGGTGGCTTGAAAACTCTAGACACCAGAGCTTGGCCACTTAGCTCATACGAAGAAGAAAGTAATATTTTAGAGGCCGCTTTTTTTAATAAGTCATTGCTGAAAAGTGTTTTATTGTATCCGCGTTAAAAATATTTTTTGCCCTTGTTAACAATTTGAACACTATCAATCAACATCACTCTTAATGGGTAATTCCGGCGGCGAAGCTTCATCTAATACCGTACCTGACCGAAATTCCAACAAATAAACTAATTTAATTTGACAGTTAAGCTAATATCACCAAATCCATCACCATCACGTAAAAGCTAATTTATTTGAACCTTGCTTTCTAATTCGCAAAAGGAATTTAGCAAAACAAATAGTTGTTGACTGAATGTTCTTAACATAATAGTTAGATGCACAAAAGATAACTAATTTGTTTGTTTGATCATAAAATAACTTTTAAAGAATTAGTCATTGTCTGCCGACAATATTAACTGATATTAATACAATTCTCCGTGATAGGTAAGCTTTGAGATCTAAGAAGCCTAGTACTCGTATCTAGTATCAAAATACTCGTTGAATAACTGTTATTCAACGAGTATTTTGAATGAAAGAGTTGATTATTAAACAACTTATTCGTACGTCTCTTTTAGAATTTTCAGAATAAGTGAGTTTGTTTTTTCTCAATTATTGCATCGTATACATGCTACATTTTTTTGATATTGTAGGTTCGATTTTATTTATTAAATATTTTACAAAGCCTTATTTATTGCTTCGAAGATATACAGTTCTTAATAATGTTCAATAAAAAATATACACAAATATTTTTGAAAACAAGTACTAATTATTATCCAATTAGGTGTCTTTTATTAGCCTAGACCTAGATACGATAACGTATTTTCTTGCATAATCAAAGATCTTTTGCAGTGCTAAAATTTTCCAGTAAATACGCAAGTATTCGATGAAAGTTGCTAATAGCGCGAATTGAGTAAAACCGGAATTGGTTTTCATTCCGCAACATTGGTGAAGGCCCAACAAGGTCGCGGATGTTTTGATTTTCGAGCGGTCCTCTTTATAATAAAGCTATGCTATAATATTACTTTAACCTATAAATAACAATGCTTGATAGGTAATGCCATGCTTCCATAAACATTATTTTGTTTTAACTGGTAATTTGCATGACATTCAAGCTGAGAATGTTAAACTATCTACCAAAACAAATTTTAAAATTTGGCAAATTTTTAAGCATACTAGTATGTGTGTAATCTCTGTATTGACACTTAACAGTGACACTCGAGTATTCGAATATTTCTGAGAGTTGCGTTTTAAGAGGGTGCCACCAGAACGCCAAAAAGTTAGTCTATGGCCAAATATGCCCTATTAACAATAATTCAAACGAATATCATAATAAAAGTACAAGTACCTACTTAAATTACAATCGTTTTGCTGGTAGTGGTATCAAACATAATTTACTTTTTAAAAATCCAGTCGCAGCTCGAGGGGGGGCTCCGGGGGGTATTTTAAATAAGTTGTCCGTAAAGAGATGAGAGCATGACAAATTGAGTCAAGACATCAATTTGAAACAAGTCTATTAGAATTGTCAGGTACATAATGAATAGCCCAAAGCGGCGAGTAAGCACCCATCGCCACCATAACTGATCGATTTGAACAAGTAATCTGTGCGAACACTAAATTCTATCCGACGAAAGTGATAGACCATTTTACACTTTCATCGCGGTATTGCTTTCTAACATGAATTAGCGAGACTGCGTTGTCACTCCGCAAGAAAGTTTGATACGAACCCAAAACTACACGAGAGAGGCCTAACTTGATGAAGTATGCTCTACTACTCTTTTCATATAAAATTTGCTTAAAGATACAGATAACGAAGTATGTTGAAGTATAGGAATACTTGTTGTTAGTTAAGTAGAAGAGAAAATACTGTTGATTAGTATGCGAAAGATGAAGCGTCATTATCGATAATAATAATATATCTATCTATCCTTTAAAATTAATATAAATGACTCAATAGGCAGTTTTATCAAGATCGGCATTTTTTACCTATAGCTTCTGCTATAGGTAAAAAATGCTTGAAACTCACAAATTCTGAATCACCAGACAATACCTAACAAAGCTACGGTTCAGTTGAAAAGCCACAATGGCATAGACAGGTCTGAGCTCACGCTTTCTATGCACTAATCGGTCCAATCAAAATGGTTAAATGACTCAATCGTGATGCCTTAACTACCATTATAATACTGAGAGATATTACGAGCAAGCTTTATTATTATAATAACAATCATCATCAAAGCTAACTCACACGAAAATATTACGCAATGATCTAAATAAAACTTCAAAATTGTATCCATCAGTGAAAGTGTCGTAGCGTAGTAAAATGTATTTTAACGGTCAACGACAGCAGTTGCAGAATTGTCTGCCACTGGCGTAATATCACGTTTATGCTCGTTTACATAATGTTATAAATTTTAATGCAATGTCAAGTTGTCAACTTTTACTGACATTTCTCTCAAGAGCTTACACAAATAAGTTACGAGTCGTTTTAGCTACTTGTGTTCAGACGTTTGCTTTTAAGAGTTTGGGATTAACTGTTTTAATTTATGAGCTAATTAAATTTGTATCGGAGAGAGGCAAACGAGCATTTGAAGTAATTGTAACAGATTTAGTTTTTTAGACTACAGAAAGCAGCAACGTTTAGAAAAAAATAGCAACTGATATTAGTTATAATTTTTTTTGCACTGAGCATGAATCTTATTTTTACGCTTGGAAGATGCTTACGTTTGTTATTTAGATACTTAAACCTTTAGCAATATTTCATGAACCTTATCGTGTTTCTTTTACTAAGTCTATTATTTTATTAATGTTCTTTGTAATGTAAGTATATGGAAGTTTTTTATTATCTTGTAGTACTACGATTTTACGACTTTTTGTATAGAAATTAATATTATTTGCGTACGAGTACGAAACGAGTAGATTCGCTTTTGATGCTTGCGTGGTGTTAAGCTACGCTGTGGCCTATCATGTAACAATATTGCTCAGAAGGTTATCTCTATATTTTAAGATTTCAAAAAGTACACGTAACGCTACGTAAGTTTTGATGCTCGTGCAGTTAGGCTTTTACAGGAATCGAAATAGTTTAGCAAATATAGTCATGCGGGTAATTTACTTTATCTATGATCAACATAATAATTGATTTATATATCACTGTTGCAGTTAGTTTCCAATGGTCCGGTGTTTTGTGGATGTGCTAACGGAATCATTAGCCTAGTTGGTGAGATCGCGAGCGGAAAAAGCTGAATAATGTAGGAGAGGAGCGCACGCGCACCACGCTCCGCCACGAGGCAGAACTTCTACGCACCATCACACAAAGAATAGAGACATAAATTATAAAGTTAGTCTTCTAGGCAAGCGCGCTCCATCCTATGCCACAATGTTTCTTAACATCAGGTGAGTTGTAGTCAAGCGCAAGCTATACAGCAATACGTAAAAAAAGTTTAATAAACAATATCTACTTCACTAGTATTGACGACATAATTCAAAACAATTTCTAAAGGATCATCCCACAAGCAGACTTCAAATTAATTGCGTATTAGTGTCGAGATAAAGTTAATGTTTCCACTCTTTTGTGTAGTTACGATTAAGTCACACACCAATTAAGTTGCTTCCAGAAAGTCTCAACTGTTAATAGCTAATTCCAGAAAGTCTAAATGTAAATGTCGAAGTCTAAATATGAATGTGATAAATCGTAAATTTAACAGCGAGTCCTTATCTTGCATGCCGAAAGGAAATAAAGTGGCGCACTTATATTTACTACGAGTAATATGTTCACCCATGCAGTGAATACATTTGGAATTTTTAGAACAAATCATTCGCCGTTAATCAAATATTGATTTTTGTTAGAATATCGGACTAACTCATCACAAGTTAAACGTTTCACGTCCTTCAATCTAGTACTTATTCTACGCGCGTGCTTATTAAGTCCTATGATCAACGCTCAACCGATTTGTAATGCAGAACGAGCTTGACCGCGAATTTCAAGATTGACATTCCTTGTTCGTGACACAAAGTAGTTAGCATGGAATTAGATTAAGACCACAAAATAGAAATCGCAGAAAAAGTTCCCACCCATATACACATTAACGTGCTAAAGAAAATCTAGGAAATGTGATGTAGCTTTACCTGCCGAGGTGGTAACAGCTAGTGGACTGTTAGATGGTCTGTTATAATGCTTATAATCAGATCTCTTCCACATAAGCCAACGGTAAAGCGCGTATATGTGCTGATCTGTCTTGTAACACTAACCGTAGAAAATAAGCGAGGCTTAGAAAAAGTATTATAATGAAAGTAGAAATTTATTTAAATGAAGCTGCATACACTCTATGAAAGCTATATAAATAAATGTGTAAGTATATTTATTTAATTAATTATGCATTATATTTATATGCGTATTTCGTAAGTAACTTACAAAAACAAGAAAAAGATTTGAAATGGCACAAATCGTATTCTGCTATTTTTAAATAGTCCATAGTTATATAAAATGCGGTCAGTGTAAGCGTTTTTACGAAAAAAAAATATGTGCAAGAAAATGCAACCAACCTGTATGCAGAGCGCCGCTAAAGCCACCAGCAGTCTAATCCTCTTCATGGTCACAGTCCAGTGGGTTCACCTGCAACCAAGGAGACACGTTCAGTCACTGGGTAGCCCGGGTGCGGGCGGTGCGGCGCTAGTGCGGCATGCTGGCACCTGCGGCCAGACGCGCGGGAGCACTGCCGGGGCGCGCGCTCCCCCACTGCGCGTGGCGAGGCTGACCCACTGACCGAGTGCAGTAAGCCGGACGGAACTGCACCGGCAACATCTCCTCGCATCCACGCCCGCCAGTTACCTATGTGCACTGGTAAAGCTTGACTTTTTGACTATCTTTGTGTAGGTGTGACGAAAGCACACTTTTTACAGTACGACAGGTACCGTTACAGTACGAGGTGATTATTCGTTTCATATTAGACCGAGGTAGTAAGGATACATAGGTTTAGGTCATACTAAATTCCCTGTTTCCCAATTATTATAAACTAGCAATTTTCGAGGCGAGAGTGAACCGGTTCTTTCAATGTAAACGCGTTCCATCGTAGACCTCAATATCACTTACCATCAGGTGAATTGTGGTCAAGCGGTGACCTATCTTTATGTTCATACTATCGGTACCTAATTTTAAATATTATGTAATGCTTGTACTGTCTGAACCTTAAGCACTGTATTGTACCTCTACAGGCGTCGTGCACTCAGATGCGCGCGCGCCGCTCCCGTTGCGTCGAGAGGAAACCACGCGCGGCCTTCGCCTTATTACAGGGCAAGGTCGCTCTTTGTTTATAATACCCCATACACGTTTGTAGAATAAAATCTATTTTATTTTCAAAAGAAAGTGTTTTTGCTTTTGCATGTATAGTACTTGATTTTATGTATTATTATTTTTTTAACTTTTTTATGTTTTTTTTATAGTTTTTCAAATCAGCCTGGTTTTTAGATATCTGTCAGACCTGTGTTTAGACCTATATGCTCGCAATGTTTAAAGTGCACTAATTTAAATATTTTAAATAAATCAAGAAACGATAAAAGCTTAGTCGGGTGAGCGGCTGCCTCACGCCCCGAAGGTCGTGAGGTCGAAGCTCGCCAATGAGCTCGAGCTTTTGGAGAAGAGTATTTTCTAATGCTGGCTAGCAACCGCCCTCAATTTGAGAAATCTGTCGCCAAGCAACAGTGGGATCCGTGTCCTTGCGAGACAGTTTAGAATAACTGTCTCGTCAGTAAGTTTAGGGTCTCAATATTGTCAGACACTGTCATAAACTACGCCCAGCCACAAATTACAGACTAGCTCGTATAATTTTAAGCATGTCATGAGTTTGACTGTGATTAGATTGTAACGATGCAAAAACGTGCAATTTTCCTGCGGTTAACCGTCGGAGGCTGTACTTAGCGCTTTATAAACTTTCGCGGTTATAAGAATGCACTATATTATACATTCTTCAAATTATTGCAATGAATCCGGATCTGTTTAGATAATTTACCAAGCTTTTGCATAAATTTCGTATTAGAGAGTTGCACTAGTTTACATATTTATCTAGCTATGATTTCGATGTTTATTTTACTGTTAAATGTTGTCCATTAGTACAAACTATCTAAGGATTCATTTTTCACTTGTCAAAATTCTAGAAGTAGAAGCCAATTTAATTAAATGTATTAATCAGAACTTGTGGTTCGCCCAGATTATTTATTTGAGGTAATTAATCTCACATTATGTATAAGCTTGTCCAACTTTATCTCATAGTTCCACTTTACTCGTTTCTTGTATTTGACCGACCGAGCGAAGGTGCTACATCAAATGATAAATTTTACTTTTTTCGGTCTTTATGTGTGTTGATTCTCGCATCGCGACGAATATTGGTATGTAGATACTAATACTCCATAGAACTTTAAGTCGGTGATTTTTGATTAGGGGCTTGGTTAACATAAAAGGGGTGTCATAGTTTTGGTAATTACAAACAATTATCCAAGTAATTATGTTTGCGTGCTGTTCGGAGAAGTACAAGTTTTAGTAGAATCGAATTTTCTAAAATATATTATAAGGTGAAATGAAGTTCCTACATCGCCGTTATAAAGTTAATACCAGGCAAGTACATAATGCGCGGTTGGGTGCGGCGCGCTGCGTCGGGTGCGCAAGCGCCGATTTCACCCCAGACACTCGATCTCTGTTAGAAAGCACACTCATCTGACGATGCGATATAACTGACCGTTAGAAATGATTCTCTATTTGCAACAATAGCAATAATACTTACGTTTTTGCTAATAAAAAAACGGTGCGGCTAAATACGAGAAAACTCGAGAAGCAACTATAGCGACGGATTTAGCGCTTGTGAGATTAACGCGTTATTAAGGTGTAGCAAAAATTGATTGTCAGTTTGTAAAACCTTAAATACTTTAATGTAGGTGTTAAACTAAATAATCTCATATTTTGAATCAGTTTGGTGTCTTGGTGTTCTCAGTCTCGTATTTTATCACTGTTTTGTAATAAATATTTCTGAGATTAAGAATAAGCTAAGAAACTTATTAAAATGTGTGCTGTATTTAATGTAGAATAATTATAATAAAATTAATCTACATTATAAAGGTATATTTTTCAATCACCATTCGCGAAATAACTAGGCTAGTCTCGTAAGAAAGCGGCCCTAGGCGATTTTCTTGAGCAATCTGCGGCGATATTATAATAATAGAGGCGGTAGGTGCTCGCCGCGGTCAATTAAGCAGCGCCAACAAGAACAGACCAGAATGTGGGCCAGACGTCGCCATCAAATTGAAAACATCAAAGTAGATCGATTTTAGCCGACAAAACCCTTCCAGAAAGTTATTTGCACTGACCTTTAATAAGTACGATGTAAAATTGCAACGTCACAGCAATATTTAGTCGACGATTTATCTTAATTAATTAATTTTGTTGGTTTTTTTATTGTGTGTGTTTTTTTCATGTAATTTTTAATTTTAGTAATATAAATATGATAAATAATATTTGATAAATAAAAAATAAAAAAAGAACATTAATTTTGTTTTTAATTTGGTAGGGTTTCTTTGCACTATTCAAACCCATGGTACTAAACCTGGAGTCATATTCCGGATAATATGGTGGGTCTTTTCAAGTCATCCTATCCAACTCACTGCTAGTATTTTAATTTGGAAATACAGGGCTGAAAAACTAACACTAACTTAATTAATTGTTCAAATTATAACATAAATAACTTTTCGCCAGTAATAAATCTTCTTTCTTTAACAAGCTTTTCTAATTAAATTGCTGTAAAATGAGTGACTTGTGAAACTAAGATTGGGAACAAAAAATTAAGTAGTATCGACAAGAAACAATATGCAACAATAGTAACAAAGCTATATTGTTGTAAGGATCATCAATCTCATACCCGTAAAGGCCAGTCGAGCCCGAGGGCTACTCTATTATTAGCAAGCGTTACTCTAAACTCTTAATTGATCTGTCAAAATACCCATCTGTCGCGGGAGGCCTCGAACTATCGCCCAATTTATTTCTCATTGATCAAAGTCCAACAGAGAAAGCTAGTTCAAAATATGTGTATTATTAAAAGTTGACTCATTAATCGTACAAATATGGGTCAAAAGTCGATATGCTAGTGATAAAAGGTGCTTTTGTAGCTCCGCAAACTCTTACTATTTGGATTTATAACACACAACGTAATCCAATTTCAAAGAAAATATGTGACTGTTCGAGCAGTGCTTGTATGTCTTTACCAATTGATGTAAAATATTTTCGGAATCGGTTCAAAGGTGATGACGAGGTAACCAAATATGTTTTTTGTCGTTTAAAATCACGATAATACCTACCCGTAGTAAGCACGTAGCAGTATTGTTCACTAAGTGGTTAAATCTGAATAGACCACATGTTTAAGAGTAATAATCTTACCTTTTACGAATATTCTGTGGTATGTCCATTGCAATACTTTAACATACATTACATTTACTTACTCATATTCGCTGGGTCTATAAATTACCCCCCCAACCTTGCGGTTTTGAGAGCTTTAACTTGATCGCAGATCATTTAACTCTACAGGCTATTTAATACTCTACAAGTTTCACATGAGCAACAAAACAAAACGACTAGCAACATAACATTCAAATTTGCACGAAACTTTCGATTTCTTCGCGGTGTTAATTTGCAATAAAATAATTTTATTTTTGCAGTTATGCTCGTAGCTAGCATTTTTTATCGATATTTACCTACACTTTACTCGATCCACGTGTTTTTAAATTACGCGTGTACATTACACATAAATACCTACCTCCGTATATAATGTTGATATCTATGTAAAGTATCTTCTATAGTTAACACGCAAAGTTGGTCATTACTCTGGTTATACATAATTCAGATATGCAAAGTAGAGAAATGAACAATTGCATACACTTGGATTCCTACACTGTATATCGCAATGTAAAAGAGTTTATCGGGCGTAGTACTAATTGTTCACGATATAGTTCACCTATTTATCATAAGGTACAATACACCAGTAGTAAAATACTTTTGTTTGAGCTAAGAGGCTAGTGTAAAAAGTTTTTAAGACTCGACTTAACAACCTTGCTTGTACCAAACCTAACAGCCGGGACCAAAAATTTAACGTGTCATTCAACTAAGCGCACAGATGTAGATACTCCTTTTTAAATGGCCTACTTTTGCTCATGGTCACACATATAAAGAGTTAGGAATCTATTAGTAAATCTCTGATAATGTGTTTTAGTACTTTCATACGAAAGACATCAACGTGCTACAGAGGTCTACGACGCGACGTAGCATCTGTTTAACTTTACATTTTACATTTACCCGACGCCAGCAGAACGTGGAGAATATGACTGAATCACTTTTAAGTCATATCTTTTTATTTATATTATTTTATTTTGCAAAATTGCTATCATTTATTTTCGTCTACAATATTTTGACACGGCTTTTCACAAGCTTCATTTGCTTTTTTTGTAATTAAGAGAATTATTTGCTTTCCAAAAATCATCTACGGGCTTGAGAGCATTCGACTGCTTGCTTCTAGAGTTTAAGATTGACACATCAGCATTATTATAATCGAGGCATCCAAATACCTCATATTTGATGGTCTCTTAGTAGCGGCGGCTGCGCGTGCGCCGGTCGAGAAAGCAGCCGAGTCACGGCGAGTAATTACGACGAGATGGCATGCCGGCTTTATCTATATCATAATATACAACGTGGTTTCATACAAAAGGATCTATAAAATATTGTCAATTTACTAGGGAAGTATCAAATAACAGTATTTTTTTGAATATTCATTGCTATATTTCTAGTTTCCATTTACATATTCGATAATACTAAAATAGTAGTTCGTTAAAAAGCTTGAAAAATATTGAAAAACACAGTAAAATAACCACAAAAGGATTTTGATATATGTTTTTTTTCATACGTTACGGCATAATATTTATTATATTATTCGATTGCCAGCACGACTAACATCTTTGTGCTTAACTAAATTTGTTGGCTGTAGGTCTGGGTGTAAAATATGTATTATAAAATATGCATAAAGATAGAGATATTTTTATTTGCGGTATTTATGTATATTTAGTATATCAGTTCTGTTAGCAAACCATAACACGAACTAGAAATGGTTCGGTATGGGGTTAACTAGGCATGTGTGAAATGTGTCCTAATTTTTATTTAAATATTTTGATACTAGCATAATTTCTATAAAACATATAGACAGTTGATTGGTTTATGTTATGCGTTTTTAATTCCACGTTGTATATAAAACACATTGCTTTCAGCTCCATCAAGCTATTGTCTTGACTGGCTCTGTTCTAGTTCCGGACATTGTTCGTACTAAGCTGAATATAAACAAATAGAAACTTGTCTTAATGTCTTAAGACTTTGCCTTTTGACAGGTTAAATTTTTCCTAATGAATAGCATTTTTCTACTGTTTATGTTGCAACGTGATAAAGAATACTAATAACTTAATCAATATGACATTACTCATATACGAGTAATAAGGTATTTCATAAATCGGACTTTATCAAACGTACAAATTTATTAAATATATTTTTATGCATTTATGCACGAAGAAATGGTCACTCACTTAAAAAACGTCCAATAGTTGTTCGTGAAAATATTAATATGCCTTTAAATAACAGTATTTTATTTTTCCTGTAGCAATATGTAACATGTTTTTATAATTAAAAAAATGGTTGTACTCTTACGCTTATCGATTGCCCTCCCTATCTTATAAACATACTAGAGGTTGCCCGCGGCTCCGCCCGCGTGTAGGTCGGTTTTCGCGTAACCTGTGGAAAAAATCTATTGTATCCTATTCCCGTGCCCATTTAATATAGACATTACATTGCTACAATCGATACACGATCAAAATAAGTCGCTTTTGTCTTTCCGTATTCGATTCCGGAGATCTATTTAACCTCTGTTTTTAGCTAGATTAGATCGTTTTCTCCACTTCCTCCACACACTTAAATTCCAATTCAGAAGTATTAAATTTCAAAAACACAAAACTTTCCCTTTGAACTTTTAACCCCAATGGCATACCTTAATGCACTCCTGGCAAATATTTTTTAACCATTATTTAAACTACAACCACAACAACTTTCAAGACTTTAACTTGATAAATAAAGAATTTTTCATACAAACTTTCACCCCCCATTACAAACCCTAAGTTCACCCCAGGTAAAAAAACTTGATACCATTATTTTTAATTTAACATAAACTATACATATTCCAAATTTTATTGCTAGAAGTTCAAAAACATAGAAGTTTCATACAAACTATTTTACCCCCTTTCACCCCCCTTAAGGGTAGAATTTCAAAAAAACTATTCTTAGTACACGTCTAAGTACTAAAATATATACACACTCTAAATTTTACACATTTAAGTTCAAAAACACAAAACTTTCATTTTTAACTTTCAACCCCAATGGCATCCCCCTTAATGCACCCCTGGCAAAAGTTTTTAAAATTTTAATTTAACCATTCAATAAACTACTACCGTAACAACTTTCAAGACTTTAACTTGATAAATAAAGATTTTTCCATACAAACTTTCACCCCCCATAACAAACCTTTAGTTCACCCCTGGTAAAAAAACTTAATACCATTATTTTTAATTTTACATAAACTATACATATTCCAAATTTCATTGCTATAAGTTCAAAAACAAAGAAGTTTCATACAAACTGTTTTACCCCCTTTCACCCCCTTAGGGGAGGAATTTCCAAAAATCCGTTCTTAGTACGCGTCTACATACCAAAACAAATACACCCTCCAAATTTCACAACCCTAGGACCAGCCGTTTGGGCTGTGCGTTGTCTATAGATGAATGAGTCAGGACAAAGAGTCTTATAGTATAGATTTCAAACTGGGAGCGTCATGTTTATTTTGTAAGAGAATGAATATATGTATTTATAGGTATACTCGTATTGATATCGTAATCTGACATAACTCGTTCAACCAGTTACATTAAACAGAGAAAGTGATTTTGATAATTATATACGGGCATAATAAATATACTGCGAAACAGAAAGCATTGTTAATATAATGTAAAGTAGTGAAAAAAATAAATCGCTTCTTGGTGGTACGCCGTAGTAGGTATTTATGATCGCATTCACTACATACCACCTTCGCTATAAAATATTCAAAAATATGTAAATATGATGTTCTTTAGCAAAATTAAAAGCTTGAAAAAGAAAACACTTTAAAAAAACCTATCGATCATCAAAAGATTTACGATACCTACCATCAATTGAATATTCAGACGCAAGAGAGAAGGCCATAAATAATGCGCTTCTAATCAAACCGTTTTCTAAACGATTCATTAAACATTACACATTGAGAATCTAAAGACAAATTACAGTATTTACCGAGTCACTTTCGGCCCTTGTTAGCGTGCGGGCGTGTGTGCACCTTTAATTGGCTGTTTACTTTTACTCAAAATAATGAATGGAAACCGTAGCAAAGATCAACCTCCCAACGCATAAATCTTTCGGAACACGTGCAGTCGTAAAGGTTAGAAAGCAAACATTGTCTAAAAGCAAATAGAGCTGGGAATTGTCTACTAATTGTTCGCGAACGTAATGCTAATATTTGCAAATCGTATTGATTCGATCGCACATCGCGACAGATTTCTCCCGCGTCGATACGTAAAAACGGAAAATAATCCGACTCCATTGAAGCGGCTCCAAGAAAAGGCATAATTTGCGGCGTCGCTTGAATACCGAGCGCCTTGGATACGTCTGAGAACGTACGTAAAACAACGCCATTCAGAACGTTTTACAAGCTTTCGTTTCTAATGAAAAACGATTGCTGTCGCTTTTATTGTTAATTGTTCGTTGAAGTTTTCACTTATTGGGTCAATGATCGGGTTCCTGTATAGGGTATTGCAGAAAACCCCATTCTCTTGTTCATTATACGTTCTAATTTAAAATGCCAATCTATCATTGCTCTTAGATGATTCAATGTTTAATAGCTAGACAACAGACATATTATTTTCACTAAGTTATCGTTTTTGTACGGACACGTTGCGGCATAATCGGGCTATGAATGAAAAGCATTATCTTGCACGGATGCATTTGCTATGGTTTTTGTGCATGAGTAGGAAAAATTGGAGCCGGCTCGGTAATCGCATAGAATGCGCCAATCCGTGGTCTCTTTACTCCAAATTGTTGCCACAATACATCGATTGAGGCACTATTTCACACTTAATTTTCCTGTCACGTGCCAAAGAAAGCATTGGTTGTATAAAAAAAACCAGGCTCGCGGATATAAGTTGCAATATTTTAAGTAAACTGGCTATAAATGAATGCTTTTAAAATACATTTAATTCAGTGACATTGATGAATCAATTATTTGGCAGACATGCGATGAGGTAATCGTAGAGGATAAAAAAGCTCCTCGCCAAAGTTACGTGGATAATTGTGGGTGTCAGAGAGTGGGGCAAACACCGGACACATGATAGTGACGTATCGATTAGATGATTCGATGAAGTGCAACGCGGTCTCAAGGTTACGCCACAACACTTTCTCTGCTGCCGCAGTTCGTTGCTCTCCAAAATCTGCCGCACCATCGATGGCAAAACTCGAACTTCATAAATCGTAAAAGTTATTATAAACTTAATTTGTACGAAAATACGGCTCATTTTCGGTCGGAACTGCTATTCGCGCTCCGCCAAGATGCTCTCCTCTGACGTTTACGTTCAATGCCCGTGGTAATGGTACCGAGCAACGTAACGTGGCCCACTTTCTCTTTTAAGCACACGTTATCTCCTTCTCTTGCGTGGACCTCGTCGTGAGTAGAGCGAGACGGATATATTTGAAATGTTTCTTCGGATGCTGGGCTCGCTTTCTTCGCCGCACTTGGCATTGGGTGTGTACGAAATCCGGTAACTTTCGATTGTGTCGATTCCGAAGTTAGTGCCGCCCACGCCGTCCCGACTCGATACAATTAGCTATTGTGATGTAACGATTATTTATCAATTTGGTAACACGATCGTTTGTTGTCCGTAGATGACAATTTGAGATGTTGTTACTGAGTTACATAATGTAATCGTAAGTTGTTGTATTGTTTTTGTGATGCAATATAATATGGTCACATTTGTTACGAGGCACTGAAAGTAACTCGTTCAAAACTACATTATTCATTTACTTACAAATAGCATTAAAAGCCATACTAGAAATTCTTTTCTTTGACGTAAACCGTCATCGCCATTCAACCAAGCTCGAGTAGAAATGATGTAAAAACTGACTTTTTTTTACCAGAAAAACTGATTACGTGAGTATTTGAACTTGACCGTAAATTAACGCAATCAACCTGCAATGTCAGTGGCGTGCGGATCTGGGCTGCGTCTCGAAGAAATTGACCTGGTTTTCTGAGAAAATTGCCTGATTTACATGGCGAGATGTTAAAATGTGTATCAACGCCACATTGCCTGCAGATACGATAAACTCTGACTGCTGGAACGTAGATATATTGCTTCGCTACCATTTTACACGGACTTAATTGCCACTTGCAAAGGACATGTCAATCTAGATGCGACGTAGGTAAATTATGTGTCTTTTACTTACAAAGATTAGATTCACTGGCAAGCATTTTAGATTTATTTTACTAAGTTAAAAATAAATTATGTTTATCGCACAAATCGAGACCTTATTCTACTCGGACTAACAAGTAGTTAGTTTTCAATTCGTTTATAAACACTTTGATCGTCTATATTACATATGTACTAAAATATATAGACTAGCACCCAGTCCCAACTTTGTACGGACTATAAAATAATCCAAGTTGTAAAGAGAAACAAAATAAAGCCTATGTTAATCGGGGATAATGTAGCTTCCCAACGGTGAAATAATTTTTCAAATCGGCCATCAGTTTTGGAACCTATTCGCGTCAAAAAAAAAACAAACAAACAATCAACCTTTATAATATTGGTATAGATAAATAGATGTGTGCGTTTCTGATCTACATTTCAATCAATCTATTCGCAGCTGCAGTTCGATTTCCGCTCGCGTCAGCCGGAACTTGTGTAGAAAACTCGGCGCATTGCGAGCACTTTTCCCGCCTCGACACCTGACACTGTGCGTCGCTTGCGGTGTCATGTCCGTAGATTTATACGTCTGTGGTTATTTTTAGAACAGGTGGCTGTTTTGTGAAATCGGCAAGCAGTTAGCTATTTCTTTTTACAAAAAAACTATAGTTAGTACTTGATGTATTTGTGATATGTTACACATATACTAGTGGATTGAAAAAAATATGTTTTTTATAATACTTTTTCACTAATCAAGATTTTTCACTATACTATTATATACATATGTTTCTTAAAGCAATCGAAATCAATAGGAAAAAAGATATTCTGATGGAACCACAAAATTTGTGTTAAAATTTTCAGGGTTGTTCTTTCGACGGCTATAGGTTTTATGTCAATAACTTTAACTGTTTATGATTCGTACCGGTAAAACTGTAAAGCAGAAAAACTATGAGCATTGATAAAATAATATTAATTTATTTTTTAGTTTTCAACCGACTTCCAGATACATTGTGCAATTTTATAAACAGGGGTTTTCTGCACCCTTTAACTAACTAAATGCCTATATTAATTATTATTCAGGATCAACAAATAGCGTAATAAGTTAAAGCACGGCATATTCATGTAACGCTGCAAATTCCCGTGTAATTTAGTAGGTCTGTGTGTCACTAAAACAAACGCATGCATCTGGCGCGAGTGAAGTCGGCTACGTACAGCGGTATCGTGTCTATACATGCTTACTTAATTTTACCTATACGTCGTTAACAACATACATATACAAACATAGCACGTGAATATCGATGGTTTTTTTTTAATAATACTCGTATGTTACTTATTTTTCCTTAAATAAATAGTCTTATATCAGAAACGGTTCTCAATCATGGTATTTTGAAATTTTAGAAACATAAATATGTACTATTAATGTTGCCATACAACAGTACGCCAGAGCTTTAATGTTTTATATCTAATGACAATAAAAATTACTCACTTTTTTTAGTAATTACTTGATATTTTATATTGTAAATAAGAATTTATAAAAAAGATGGTACTTTTTGGCACATTTTTTATATAAAATGTTCCTACTTGCATCTTATCTGCAATATTAATATAGTAAAATTAATTATATTGATTGCGCAATTTAGTCTATGCAATTATTCTTCTTTATGCCACTATACAAAAAGTCTAAATACTCTTTCATGTAAAACACCTCATTTCAACTACAATAGCAGGCGGCAAAGTAAATACAAACTAATAAAGACATACGTTTCTCTTAAAGACATACTTTCATTACGATAACTTATCTTATCAAAAGATAAGATAAGTTATCGTAACCATTAGTTAACATAATTGACTCATCCAAACAGTAGGGTTCTTATGTTACCGGGAGCCAGATTTCATGTTATAACGACCTACTAAGAAAACGCGTTTATGCGTTATATTCCTTACGAGGATCAAATTTCATTCAAATTGTACTAGGAAAAGTGGTTTCTGTGCCTTATGAATATTTAAAGCGGTCGAGTAAGGGATTTAATTATGTTTTCAGCAATAAAGTCCCGAAATAGTCCATTAAAACAGCTTCAGGTACGTAAGATAAACGATGGTCAACGTTCGGTGGCATGGTAATTATAAGTACGAGTAGTTTGTGTTATCGACGATCTTCACGGACAGCCGCGGCTTTTGTAGCTTTGAAGGTACGCTACTACAGGTTACAATTTTTTACATCATAATAAAATTGATATCAATAAAATTTTAGTAATATAATTTGCATCGACCCAGCTATAAACAGACGCACGCATGTACTTTATCGAACACACTATTCAGTAGTTGCTGTTTGTGAAGTCAAAAACTGTTTGTGAAGTGTAGTGAAAAATTGACGATGCGTAGGCATTAAATATGCGTATGTAAGAAGTAACA
The DNA here is from genome assembly GCA_035578125.1 of Mellilla xanthometata. Taxonomy (NCBI): domain Eukaryota; kingdom Metazoa; phylum Arthropoda; class Insecta; order Lepidoptera; family Geometridae; genus Mellilla; species Mellilla xanthometata. The sequence continues at coordinate 9,825,904 of JAPUBQ010000007.1, read as the reverse complement.
TTAAACCATCATGGACGAAACTAGTAGTAACCTCCGCCAGTACAATGATCGATGGAGGCGCCGGTGGAAGAGAAAGTATCGTTTCAGGCCAAGGACGAGGGCGTCGCTCCCCTGCGCTTGCGCAACACCGCGGTAATTGATGCCTCCACGGAAATAGGGCTGCCGGACCTTCTGTGTGGACTCATGCCGTGGGAAATGAGATAATGCTTTTAGAGAGTCCGACGTTTTGAGAATTCATAACGAACTGACACTTTTATGGCTCTAGTTTGAGACGCGTGATAGATGGGAAAGTTATGAGAGGCACGTTAAACAAGGTTCAACTTTTTAGATATTCCGAAGATTTATAAATAAAGCTATAGTTTTTGTTCAAAACCTTACGCTTAACTAACTCGCATAGAGTAAAAAGTACGTTTTTTTGCTTATCTAAGTAAATTGTTTTTCTTCTTAAACACCAATAAAAGAACACTTGGGTTGTTAACCACAATACAAAGATACACCTAAATTGTTGTAATCTAAAAAAATCTGATATTTATAACCAGCTTTGTACAGCGTCAACACAATAATAGACAATGTAGATAACCATAAAAATAGTCAACCCTGACTGAAAGTCATCGCGTGATATGAACAAATCAAAATGCGGATGCTTTTAAGGACAAGCCGGACTGCGTTTTGAGCTATCATCTAATAGCTCGGATACGCTTTCCCCTCAAATTCTTCACCTTGCGCAATGTCGATGACTACACCGAAATGATGGCTCCACTCCAAAAGGCTCGTAGCTTTTGATTTATGAACGTTCGTAAATATCGTTTTCTAACCGTGACCTTTGTTGGGATTAAATTTGAATTTGAATATGATTGATAAGTGCCTATGCGATCGCTCCACAAGCTTCCGAATATGGCTTAATCCCACTATAAAACAATGCTTTTAAATGAATGTTGGAAAGTCGGTTGTGAAAATCACTGCCCTATACAATTTAATTATTTCTACTTTTTGTTCATTGATCTATACATACTTTTTTTCGCGGGGAGAGAAAAATGAAAGATAAATATCAAGAAAATCTTGTATCTTAAGACAGAATCTAACTTTTGATTAATGAATGAATAAATGATTATTAATAAAATTATTGTCTATAAACTAGTAGTAATATACTTACATACTCGTATTATATTAAATGTCAATAAAATGCTAAAAACTATTTTTAACACTGAAAATATTCTGCTAGTTTCTACCAATAGGGTTCTTCATAATAACATTGTTACTTAATAAGAATTCCAAGACAGTGCTACATTTATTACATAATAGATAATCGTCTCTTACGCTCTCGCACTCGTACTTACATAGATAATTGCAGTCAGAGAAAGTAGATATATTTCGAGGAATGATCGAGAGAACACAAAATACTCGAATTTTCGCTCAATGAGTGTTACGTAACTATATTCGAAATTCATTTGCAACCGGTTGTGTAATAAATATACTCGTTTTCAGCTAAAAGCATTATCAGAACGCTTTATTCTGTCATACGAAAAGAAAGTTGATATAAATCGCTTTACGAAAAGCGTGGTTCTTTTGAAGTCTGATATAACATGAACAGGTAAAATAGACACGTAAATTTAATTCAAATAAAATTACTTACGCGTATTATCTTGGTGACATAAAGTTGTGTGTGACTTGGAACTTGAAAACCTGAAAAATAATAAAAACACATTTAAATAAACTACTTTTAAATAATTTTATATAATCTTTCTCACGCCATTTATTTACTCCTTTATAATAATAAAATACTTACAAAAATACTTGTCATTAACGACCATAAACGGATATCAAAAATTTAAATCATTAATATTTTTTTATATGTATATTGATTGATTCTTAAATATTGTAGGTCAATAGGTTTAATTACATTGATTTTGACGACACCATTCATCATACTTGTCATCAATTGTTTACCAAACAAATCCTGGTTTTACCGAGCCTTTTTAGTTAAGGCTGCCCATAATTTATGAAGTCACTTGAATAAGACATTAAGCTATTGTTTTCCTTTTCTTTATGATGTCACAACAATGATATTTACAGTTATCTATGTGGCGAATTGCCGCGCATTGTACCCAGTGAAACCGTCCTTGTAACAATGGTGGTACAATGAGCTATTTTGCGATAACTCCCTTCCTCGACCAAACGGCGGAAACGCGAAAGTGAAAGCATGTAAGAAGCAATAAAGTAAACTATTAGTGCATAATTTACGATACGTAAAGTTCAACCGTAACAGTGTCATAGATAGGAATAAAGTGTTATGGTACATTTTTTAGCTGTGTATAACTTACGTACATGAAAAGACGTGAACAAATCAAAATGTGATTGATTGGTTAAATTTGTCATGATACTTTAGATCCAGTTATATACGAGTACATAGTGTAGCTCGGCTATTTAAGGAGATTTGAAGCGATCAACTGGTTAAGCATCGGCCGATGCGTACAGTCTTTGCAAGGATGACCAAGCACAATACTGTTGTTTAAAAAGAGACATTTTCATCCGAGCGCTATCGTGAGTCGAATGACACGTTAAATTGTGAGTCAAGACTGTTACTAACACCCAAGTCAGAGGCCTTTGGGCGGCTTGAAAACTCTCGACAACCAGAGCTAGGTCACTTAGTTCATACGAAGAAAGAGTAGAAAGAAGAAGAACCCTTCTATCTCGAGTTCACTTGAAGACATGTACAGTTTCCTTTGAACATATATCCACAGGGCTAGATATTTTCGAAATATAATATGTATTTTACCAAACACACAAGTGATTGATATATGTAGGTAGAACGACCACCACAAACTAAATAGATAAAGTAACAGACATGCGTTAACATAACGACTGTCATACTCGAGACAGTTTTTCAAATTTCACTAGATCAAGTTTGAGACGGTAAGAAGCAAGAATGCGATCCGATAGGATGGATGTGGCTTGCACATACTCGTAAATACAAGATGAAAGTGGTGAAATCTGTAGACGGCCGACGAGAAATCGACGGTATAATAAATAATGCACTAGTTCGGTCGAGCAAGCCCTTAAGTCGCTGACTGGTTCTAACGTCGACGGTGTTTTGACAAGGGACATTGTAACTAATCGGTGCAAGTTTTTAATGGCAAAGTTACGTACCTTTCTATTTGAGATAATGGCCGGATGATAAAATGTATTAGACAAATATGAAATGTGTTTGATAATATTATAGATACCGGTTAAGAAATAAGAAATGGTGTTGGACAAAATTATTGCTTGTTTTCACTCTCAGTTGACCGTTTATGTGTTAATTATAACTTGTTTTTTTTTTAAATTAGAAAATCGTTCAAAACTTACTAAATACTATGAAAGATTTTAATCCATATAAAACTATTTTTATTGTTTACCAGACAGTTGTATTCTAAGAATATATTGCATTTGTCTTAAATTATAATTACAGATTAGATCAAGCCATAATATTTTTTATATTTCTGAGTGACTAAACACAATATGTATCTTAATAACGAGTATAATTAGTGAATACCAAAAGTTTTTTTATCTATCTGTATTCAGATTATTTATAATTCTTAAAAACAGTCAGTGGCCGCAACAGTTTCTTATCTGATGTAAGTGTCACCGCATCCGCTTCAAAGATAATACCCAAACGAGTGCTGACTGATGTTTGTTCTGTTTATGTCTATTGTGTGGTATCCACTGGCCTGTGAACAAGAGCCGTCCCAATCATCTCGCTCGTTGCCTCGCCGTCACCTCTCCACTACCTCACCCGCTGCCAGCTTCATAATTAGAGCACAATAATTTGATATACTTTCTCCAATCCAACGTTTAAATAATTCATAAAAATTCAAACATATACACCCGCATGAGACTTTAATTAATACCTTTTGAAGACTTTCGGTTTCTTTCTCGGCTTTAAACAATAGTTTCTACGCTAAGCTGCCGTAATGAGCTACTGTATAATTTTATGCGTCTATAACAAAGTGAAAAGTTCGTTTATGGCATTTCTTTAAGTAATTATATCATTATGCGGTTTTGCGGTTTGGACAGTGAAGCCTTATAAAATGAAGGAAGGTGGTAAATCAGAGCGAACGTGTTCTAGATCCAGGCACCGCGAGTCGGAAACTCTATCATTTACGCTGATTGAAGGGAACTTTCGAACGTCCCTTCACAGAAAGAGCAGTAATAAAAGTGAAATCAGCATTTCCCGGAGCGTGGGTAGAGATGGTAGGCCTATAGGGGCGATATCTTCTAACCAGACAATCAGGCATGCGGGCCAAACTCGTTGCCAATCCTTGTTTATTATATTACTTTGCAGCGTGCCCTCGCATGAAGTATGGGACCACTTTCTAATGCTGCATCCTCATTATAATACATGATAAGAACTTCGTTATCACATTGTTATGTAAAGTAGGTATTTTAATGCTTGTAATTTGTTGGCAATAAGTTAAGCTTTTACGTTACAGTTTATTGCTGCTCTGTATTTTATGATGATTGAATTTTTTACCAATAACTGTAGTTAAGAAATATTTACGGTTTTATAATTTGTACGTCTATAAAAAATCACCTCAGCCAGCTACACAGTTTTAACAAAAAAATATGAATGGAATTGCTTGTGAAGATTCCGCCTTAGGTTAAACGACTTGGCAAATTACATCGCTCATCACCGCCTGCAAATAGAAGATCGTATTTTGATATGTTATTTCTGTAATTGTTTGTAACGAGAATTTAATCGATACCCTGCGGCATAAGATTGTCGGATGATATTCGAATCAATAAAAAGTGGTTGGAAAGCTGACAGCTGACACATTAGACCAGTAGCCGCATTCCTTGAGGAGATAGATCGTTACGTCATAGGAAGTTGGCCTTCAAACTTAGCAATTTTTAGAATATAATCATTTTATATTTTCGCTTAATCTTACATATTAGACTTTAGCATACTACCATATCATTATCAGTCTAACTTAGTATTAGACCGCCGCTGATAGGCATACGAGTATGCTTTTCCTAATAATTCCCACACAACGTCACATCTACTAAAGATACGTAAAGCTAATAATTAATTTATGTGCGTGTGTTTCACCAATATTAATCAATTTATAATCACTTTAAATCAATATTCATATCTCTCAGTTAGTTAGCAATTATGGATTTTCACCATTTTGGAAATCGATTCCCTACTTAATCGAAAAGAAACCACTTGGTTTCACCAATTAAACGTCAAATTTAAAAAATATAAATAGAAACATAGCAGTGTCCTATATAATATGTATAAAAGAAGTAAACGATGAGTTCTAGCTAGTCATTGAGCTAGTTTAGTTAGCGATTCGAGTTCAACACAATTAGTTACGTGGTTTATTTCCCAAGCTAAAGAAAAGCCCTACTTCCGACTCGGAACAATACCGCGATGTGATCAACTATAGCAAAACAATAAAACACCTCTCCGAACATAAATACTGTTTAGTGCTCACTCAGTTTTCTGATACAGAGATAACAACATTCACACTTGTAATTGTCTACTTTATCAAATAGCTTTCATCGAGTGGCCATTGTTAATTAATGAATCTGACTGTTTGATCCAATAATTCTTACCTAATTAGTTTAAAAGAAAGGGTTTTTCGAAAGTTTGTTGAAGTGATTACTTTGAAATGTCATCATAACTTGAAATTTTTATCGCGTATTGGCTTGCGAATATCGGAATTTATCTCTTTCACATAAACAACAGTGTACTGGATAAAATCAAGTTACGGTGATATTTACGAGTATTTTGCTGTGCTCTTTGCATGCGCGGGCGCAATTACCCATGTTTATGGGTAAATGAAGAACCGGCTCCTGGTTGTGGTGCCCAGTAACCTGCTTCCGTGGGATTCCTGGGGGGTAACCATAACCTGGGAGGGCACCATCGTGGTTACTTGGGAAATTGAATAAAAAAATATGACTACTTAATATTCCAGAATAATAAGACAAAACTTGAGGCAAAAGATGTATAGCTTCCCGAAATGTATTTTTACACGCTTTATATTAGCTTCACCTGTATGTTTGTATGTTTGTTTGTTTATAACCGACTTCTTTGGGCGCGATTTTGACCCACTTTAAACGGCCAGATTTCGTTGAAACTTTGTAGATTTATTGAGGACCGATGACAATACACTAATTTGATAATTTTTTTTTTTTTTTTTTGTATTTTTGTTTGTATGTTTTTTTGTAACCGACTTCTTTGGGCGTGATTTTGACCCACTTAAAACGGCCAGATAAGCGTGTTTTTTTAGTTTTTTTAAACTACTATTATTATAATATAAAGGCATCAGTCATTATCATCACAGTTCTTCCATACACCGCGATATAATAAAGACATATCATTAATATGTACAGTAATATTAAAACCATGATGGAAAAAAGAAACAGCTTGAGGTATTAGAGATCCTCTTTGCAAATCCAGTTGTATGACCCGCGTCCGCTCAATCAGCTGACTGCTTATTAGCATTGAGTGTTTTGTATACACGCAAAGTTTCTATTCATCCGGTATTAATTTAAGCTGCGTTGCAGGGATTATAGTTTTCAATTGTAAATAGAGTTAATTTAAATGTATGTTTGTAGGACGCATCGCATTTTATACGTTGAAGGTAACCATTTGATGCTTTTCAATTTGCTTACATCTTTTTCGGGTATCATTATGAATGTTTACAGTCTTAACAAATATTTTCAGTTGACTGGTTTAGCTAAATGTACAACTTGGCAACTATATTCAACAGTGAATTCTAATCAACCATTATACTGTAACAAAATAGCAAACGGTATCCATTTGCGATTATTTGCAAAAGTACAATGATCTCTGGCAAAATGTTGATTGAGAACTGAGAACTAAAGAGTGGAAAAATTTCAAACACAGCTTTTGTTATTAACGTTTCAAGAGTTACTACGGTCGGCTAAGAAAACATTTTCATAATGCGTTTAAAGATAAACATCTGCGAAGCTGTACTTGTGAGTGGCGTATTATTTAAACATTGATCAGGTGCGAGGCAGAGGCGGTCGATAGACTTGCCCCTTGGACTTGACACACTGACTCGCTTTCCTCTCGCTGATGCCGTGAGTATCTCCGCTCACATTTACACATCTCATGCGGCTTGTTAAACGATACAATATGAAGTTAATCTGAGCGTCACTGAGTACCGCGACCACTCAGCCGTGAAGAATAAATTTTGACACAAACAGGCTCGGGAGATGCGCCGCAATGCAACATTGTAAACACGGTTTCTACTGATATCGCTCATTAATCTCCGATTCGCTCAACTTGCTACAAAGTATTAAACCAGTTTTATTGATTGAAAGATATTTCTGCTACCGATTTGGCATTTATAATTTTATATTGCGTTTAAGTGCCGCGATGTGTCGCATCTGATGTTCGTCAAATATTTAATGTTTTAAGTCGTCTTGACGGAAATTTAAACTGGAAACGCTCATTTATGCTTTCTCTGCTATGTTTCCGTTATATCATGTGGCAAACATGAAACTTATACATTGAGAAAGTGAAAGTGATAATTGGATTTAAATAATTGTGTGTTTGTTTAAGAAAAGCGGAAAACTTTGTTAGGGTCAAAGAAATTCTAAACTTTTGATTTTAATGCAATAGTCTATTATAAATATCGATTTTAAGTCATATCATTAAAAAATATTTACAGTGTTTAGTATAATAATAATAATATTAATAAATATTTGGACTCATTTCACACACGGCTGGTAGAAATTAGAGATAGATTTAGTAAAGTTAGATCTCGTAACGTATAAGTCGTTACACTATTTTTATCTAAAAAGTTTAAGCGTGCTCTACCTCCAGTCAGTTTAATTTCACTTATCACTTAGATGCAACTACGCCAATTTTTGAGAAAAGGTGAAAGCTATGTGTTCAGTTCTATACCAAAATTCATCTAAATACTATCAGCAGTTTGAGTGTGAAGGAGTTACAAACACACACACAAACACAAACTTTCACCTTTATAATATTACTATTGGGATGGGATTAAACTAATTTGTAAATAAAAATTTAAAATATACAGATTATTTATGATTAGTTTGTTTTTATTAAATAACAAATAAATTTAAGAAGAAATGAAAATATTATTACACATATTTTTTTTAGCTTAAATAAAATTTAATTTAATGTCATAAACATTGCGCATTTGTCCTCAACTGACAGTACCTAAAGTTGCGTAAGGAAAACATCCCTCAAGGCGGCAAGTCACTGTGACGCAAACCCATTCTTACAAAACCTAAATGCATCTGAACAATAGAATGGGATACACAAGTGTGTCTACAGTTTTGCAACAGAAGCCATTAAGTTCATGTATGTCTCACATCCGTTTCAGTGGATAAGGATAATGCGAAAACGCGAATTCATTAACTTAATAGCTTTCACGCTGTTTTCACGGTTTGCACTGTGTTTGCGTATGTTACGTCATATTTACGCATGTTTTTTGACGCGTACGAGTTTCTTTTTCATTTGGCTCGTCATATTTAGTTACCACTAGAATGGTTTCTTTAGGCAGGTTACAGTGCTGCGATTGAATAACATTTGAAGCAACTATTTGGACTTAATGCTACTCCTATTTGTATAATTGAAACATTTTTTTTTATACAAAACCATAACTATAGATTTTTTTATACCATACGATCCGATAAATGTATATTTTTTTTATACAACAGCTTGTTAGGATATTTTTTCATACAATCCAATCCAAATGCTAAGAGACCTGGCTTAAGACGTCACTAGTAGCATTTTGTATAATTTTCAAATGCGTATGTAAAACATATTTTTTCTTACTAAGCTGTAATGACAATATGAATATAATATAAATAAAAAATATTATATTTCTGTATTTTTTTTTGCAAATCCTTTCTTTCAAACAATCATTTGAATCACATTTTTTTGCACTAATATTTGGACACCGTAGGCTGAGGTAACCTACTTCAAAAGTTTTTGGAATGCTAGACCAAAGACAATCAAAGATATTAATGGTTGACATCGCGTAGGTTTGATTCTAACGCCGAAATAATGTTGATTTATTAATTTTCAAAGACTATTCTTATTCCTATTGTCACTCTACCTCTGTTTCTTGCCTTATAATTTGTAAGCTTTTGAAAGTGCGATTAAGCATGGTTAACGTATTTACTGTTATTATTACTGCCTGTTCTTTTGAGGTTCCAATACTATCTTCTTTTAACTCTACAATAGGAGACGCGCGAATGCGTGTGTAACCTCTTTTAGTGCCCTTAATTATTTGTACAATCCTTACACAAAACAATTTGCATTTTATACAAACTATGATTTTTCAACTCCTTATAGCTGATAATAACCCGTAAATGTATAGTTATATTTATATTATGTATTTATGATTAACAAGTTACTAAAAGCAATGTTTTGATAGATTAACTTGGAGGTAAAGTTTAGTAGATGTTTTTTTTATCTTGGAAATAATTAAAATAGTTCATGAAAAAAGAGCAAAAACAAACCATAAAAGAAAATAATAAAATATACAAAATGACAACGTTTTGCACGCGAACTTTCCGGCCGCTTGAAGGAAAAAGCGCCATGTTTTTATATGTCTTCTTTGTATAAACCATCTAGTTACAAACTATGTTGGCGTAAATTTCAACTCAATTTGCGCTCTGAAAGTTTCTTTTCATGATAAAATGTTAATCAAAAGCGTACATTTACATCACATTTTTTAAAAAACTTTATCGTGGTAAAGTGTTTTTTTTTACCGAATCACCAGAGTTTTACACTATAAATATATCTACTCCAATATTATAAAGAGGAAAAGTTTGATTGTTTGTTTGACGCGAATAGGCACCGAAATTACTGGACCAATTTGAAAAATTCTTTCACCGTTGGGAAGCTAACATTATCCCCAAGTAACAAAGGCTTTATTTTGTTTCTCTTTACAACTTGGATTATTTTATAACCCGTGCGAAGCCGGGACTGGCTGTTAGTTATTAATATGAACATGAGCGCAAACCCCGGGGTGGTGGTAAGTATATAAGCTGTATAAAGTGCGCGATGTGTGACGCGCGACCTACTTTCCTGCGCACCGGCTTCACCACATGTCGCTTCATATGCCGGATAAAGGCAGATTCACATAATGCACACATGTTACTTGGAATTATAAAAACAATAAAATCTTTATTTTTAGACACAAAGTCCATAGAGTAGGTACAATTTTTATACACGTTGTTCAGAAAAAATAAAACTAAAAAAACTACTAAAAATAACAGAGCAAACATTTCTCTAGACAACATAACAACAAAAATAAATTAATGTATATGAAAAAACTTAGGGTATTATTGTTGTAATCCAATTTTCATAAATGGGCTCCAATTTCTTATTCTATGTTATATTGAAAAGATTCGTTTACGCAAAATTGCGTAAAAACCGTCAACCCCTGCATCGGCATTCATGCCAGAAGCGCTGTAAAATCGAGGCAGTCCAACTAACATTCGAAAAATATTGTTATGTTGGACGCAAAGAGCATTGGCAGATCTCTGGGTGTAGTGTACCCAAAGGCTGCTGGTGTAAATATAATTATAAGAAATATGATTTTCATATCGTGAAGCTTATTATTTGTAACTAGTATCTCGTCCAGGCTTCGCACTGGCTCTAAAATAATCTAAGTTGCAAAGAGAAACAAAATATAGGCTATGTTACTCGGGGATGATGTAGCTTCCCGAGGTTGAAAGAATTTTTCAAATCGGCCCAGTAGTTTCGGAGCCAATTCTCTATTATATTGCTTCAGATACATCAAAATCTAGATTATGAACAGACTAAAATATACTATGCATGTTGGAAGCGAGACTATGTAGCTTTTCCACTCAATGCAATTGAAGTAGTAATCTTCTTTCTCTTCAAGTACGTGTTTTTGACGTGACAACGTCTTAAATTAGGTTGCGGCTGGGAGTCACTTATGAAAAAGTGTAACGCCCGGTAACGTTACGATGAGTCACCGAACGAGAGAGAGGCCCGCCGAATGCCTTGCGTCTCTCTCCCACTCAACTATGTACGGTCTGCCGCGCGCGCAGCACGCGGCAGACGTTGTCACGTAAAATCTTCGCCCGTAAAACCGACTTTACAGGCAACCATTTTTTTGTTATTGATAATAATTAATAATGTTTGTAACAGAAGATCTGTCTCAAACTACTGGTACATAGTTTGAGACTTCTAAATTTTTTGTCCCAGTAGCATGAACACTGTGAATGTGCCTTTACATTTCTGATATGAAGAGCAAGTTCCTTTACACAAACAAGTGCGAGTCCCACAAAAACCGAAACATGCAAATTGTGCTTCAAACATTTTGCGAACTTTTGGTGCGAGTGAAAGTGACATTATGCAACTTTCTATACTTAATACAGTTAAGATAAGCGATTTAAATGCGTTTCTGATTTGCATAATGACTTTTTGCCGTATTTTGTCGACTGTGAAATGCACGCTTGCACGTTAGCCTATATTTTTATTGCTATTCTAGAAAACATTTGCAGTTTTGCAGTTTTACTTCCAATATATGTGAAATTAGCAATACTTTTAATGTAGTTAAGGTTATTTAAAAAATACCCAATAAAAATAATGTCTTGACATGCACACAAGAGCATGAGCTTTCAGAATTAAGTTTTCGAAAGTTTATCAACATTTTAATAGCTTATTCATTGCTATAGTTATTACAGAAACGATTGAACTATTTAGCACTTAGATATCACTTGCGGATACTTAATTCCTTTTAGCACACACTTCATACAAAAATCAAATAAAATCCCGTCGCTGATAATCCAATCAAGCACTCCAGCACATCCGAGAGAAATCACAAATCCAAGTACCTTTTCAGGTGAGCTTTCAATTCAGCACAGAGGGGAAGAAACAGTTCAAGGATAACAGCGGCGGCTACCGATCACTGTTCCAGAGTTCACACACAAGTCACAGTCTGATCCGTGGATCTGTCACTTTCGTTTTCGCGGGCGCGTGGTTAGTTGCGCGCGCGCCGTGCGTCGTGCCTCAAAGTTTAGTGGCTCACTGGTCGCGCCGCCCGCCGCCGCCGTAGTTTTATACTCGTGAAAGTTCTGCCGCTGCAGCATCGGACCCACCTATCCCGGATCATGGTTTGGCGAGGATTCCGATTTTGTAATCCTTGCGACATATATTGACGTCAATTAGATGACGGACTTGCACGAGCGTGGACCGTGTAGTCACCGCGGGAATGCTCTGCTTGGGCAACGCCGGACTTCCCTTGCGAGACGCACCTATACAAATTACATTAACTAAAACCTTCTTTGAGCTTTTTCATCGAATGTAATGGATCATTATATAATTTACTATTTAAATGTTAATAGCATATATTAATTTCACTTCAGCGTACCTTCTAGTTCGATCGATTATAAAGTTTTTTTTTGTGTCTTGCGATGACGGTCAAAATGAAATATAAATTTTTACCATAAAAAAAGTAAAAATATTTTATTTGCGCATAAAATATAAATATTCAGTAGTAAGTAATGCGGTATGTGGAAATTAGAAGTGAAAAACTGTTATTCCTGCAGAAGACTTTAACGCGCGCTTCGGTACTGACCTTACGTAAGCTGTTTAGCGCGAATTTGTTGCTTGCAGCTGTGTAAATATATTAAAAGTGAGTATACGTTTTAGTAAAAAAAAATGGCTACTTGATAAGTAGATATGAATGAACCTCATCTATAATTATTTATTGTAGTTCGATATCCAAAGGGTAGGCAAACAAACAAGGTAACTTAGCTTATCAAGACTTTGCTACCCGTCTTTCAACAGGCTGTCTATATAATAACAAATACTAAAATTATACTAAAATGTTTTTAAGGTGTCCTGTCATACAAAAAATCTTCGTGCGCGAGTCCAACTCGCACTTGGGTAGTTATAAGATACAATTAAACTCGGCAAATCACGACCAACTCAACAGTGGGACAAAATAGATTAAATAAAAAAAACTTACATACTCGTACTACGGCGAGTATGTTATTACAGTCTAAACAACCCTAGGTGGTGTTGCCAAATTTTTATGAATTTTAAATATGATAATGGTCATATTTCAACCACAAGATGATTTAATTTACCTTTAACTTTATTTGTAATTGTTTACAGCCGTAACGTAAAGTAAATATATAGATTATAGCATTTATTACATTCATTTTATTTCATGCACCAAAGTAAGAACTGCAAAATTACCATGCTTCAATGACAATAATTATATTTCCAAGTCATTATGTGATATTATTACTTTGTTACTAATTTGTTCCTTTTGGGGTAGAAACAACGGGGCCGTTGGGACTGGGAGCTAAATCTTTATTTAATTATTCAAAGACATGCTTGGTCGACGGCACTCGTGACCCAAAAGCCGGCCTCTATTTTGCACAGTGTATCAGCGCTTCTACACAAAGAGGCAACTCAGCTGGCATTTTGGGTACTTTTCCACTGGCACTGGTTTTTCAGACTAGTAAACCCGGCGAACTTCTGTTTGCCATAAAGTTGAAATTTTCCTTGAATTTTGTTTGCTATAAAACTCACGGAGCCCGAGAACTTTCCAACGAATGGAAATCGGTTCATGCGTTCTGGAGTTAAAGCGTCAGGAAGGAAAACCCGACTTATTTTTATATTATAGACTAGCTGACCGGCATACGATGTTTTGCCTCACTTAGGGGTATGAAAAATAGATACCGATTCTCAGACCTACTGAATACGCATATAAAATTTGGTAAAAATCGGTCATCGTCATCGTTTCGGAGTACGGTAACTAACATTGTGACATAGAAAATATAAGATATAAGTAGTTTTAGATTAATTAATTTTACATTTGACAAACATGAATTATGCTATATAGTTGTTTTCAATTAATTTAAAAAATCCTTTTTTTATTTATTGAGAAAATAAGATAAATTATGGCACGTCCAAAAGTTGCTATTAAATTATATTTCTCCACTCCCACGTGTTACCAGTATGTCGCGATGACTAAATCCGCGGCAAAAATATGAAATGACTGAATGAGTGAAATCGCATAAATTGGCCATTGTTTAGTGAGCAAGGTGCACGAATTTGGTAGATATTACTTTCTGTTTCCACCTGGCCACGTGCGAGACGGTGAACGTCCGGGGAGCTTCTGGGAGCTTGTGAGTGTGGCCACAGAAAAAATAAAACAGTTGGCACTTGACAAAATTTAACTTGTCAAAATATCTTACTTGTTTCAGGTGTCCAGAATGCTGGCTTTTATTTCGGTCAGAAATTAAGCATACTAAACCATTTCTAGTTTGTTTTATACTAGCTATCACAACTGCTATACTACATATACCTAGATACTACATATAGATACATACATACTTTAAATCGATTTATATTTAACACCCAAACCGACAGGCATCAAATTAAGTTTCGCACAAAGATGTTGGCTGTGCCAGGAATCGAATCCGAAACCTTCTGAATGGCAGTCCAGCATGGTAACCATTATGATAACGAGGTCAATTAGTTAATTCTGTATATTTCCATTCTGTATATTCATATCTATATAATTCCGCGACGAAAGTCCACATACTAAACATTCCAAACTGTGTGTTTTTTCCAAACATTCAAAACATGAGAATCCGTAATATCAAGGCGAAGCTTCACGCGCCTATTATCCACGCTGACGAAATCGAGTGAGAGTAATTTCTTTATTTAACAAAGGTAAAAAAGTAATATAACTAGATATCAATCTTTGTGAAGATTATGAACATCACGACATGAACTATAATTTTCTTCTGCAGACTAATGATGAGCGCTGTATTATTAAAGGTTACTGGCATTGTAGTTAATCACTTGAATTTTTTATGCATACATTGAGTAATATTGATTTACACAATTCAACGATGTAGGAAAGTTTTTTTCTATTTGTGTACTAATAATAATTCATTTATTTGCCAACACCTTGAGACTACATTTGCAGTAGCGTAAACAGCCCACTATGCGTTCCCACAGCTGGGAGTCGGGGCCTTCTCTCACGAGGAGAGAAATATAGGTCATAATCCACCACGCTGGCCAAGTGCGGATTGGCGGATGACACACGTCTTCGGATATTGTGGTCCTCAAACATGCCGGTTTTCTCGCAATGTTTTCCTTCACCGTAAAGTGAGTGCAAATCCACACATAACTCGAAAAAATAGTCATTGTTATAGGGCCGAGATCGAACCAGAGGCCTTCTGATTGAAAAGCAGACGTTATTACCACCTAGCCACACTCGCTTTTTTACAGCTAAGCGCGCATCCATATGAAATAGCGGCACTCCAGTCTAAGGGGAGCATGCCTTTTTTTTTTTTTTTACGTGAGGAAATGCATTTACGCATGCCCACCACACCCAGGGAGATGGGTGGGGTATGTCGGACTCGATGCCACCAGAGCATCACTACCGACTAAAACCTCACGATGGCCTCCTCACCGGAAAGGGCGGGGTGAGGTTCCGCTCTTCGCATTAACTCACCACCCCGCTCACCTCGGCTAGCCTGCGAGACTCCTCCTCGGGGGATGACTCCCCTTGCAGTGCACCACGTGTGTTCCGCAACCACCTCGGGGACCGTGAGTGCAATAAACGCCGGACAACCCCGGTCCGACGTCCTAGGTCCCCCGCAACGGGTCAGGTCTGTGGCCCCGTTACCTGCCACTACGGCCGCAGAGAATAGGGAAAGTGGTAGTTGCTGGTTACCACTCCCTTCTCCCTGCGGCCCCACCGCGTCCGCCATCATCCGGTGGCGACCCCGTCGAGGCCGCGGCAGGTAGGAAGAGAGGCGCATCGTAATACCGACACTTCTCTCCTGCCGCGGCCCCACACCTTCGGCTGCTGTGGGTGTCTCCAAAACCACACCGCAGCACGCCTCAGTTGCGAAACCTCCCCGAAAACCCCCGGAGCGAGGTCCCGCAACCTACTGGTGCCACTCCATCTAGAACTTGCATGGGGGAGGACAAGTCTAGGGAGTGGCCCGCCTCAGGGACCCTCTTCGCTTCACTGTGGGTGACCAGGCCACGGTTACTGAGCCCCCCCGCCTCGACAATGCGGGGCCCCACGGGGGGGAAGGGGAGCATGCCTAGTCTGAAATACTTCTCAAGCTGGAATACACTGTTAAGAGCTTGGCGACAGATTTTCAAACTTGAGAGTGGTGGCTAGACAGACGAGCACTACAAAATGCCCTACCACCATGTTATGGTTTCCTCACGATGTTTTCCTTCACTGAAGGCTCGAGGTTATTAGCGGGGATCGAACCCACGATCTTGGGGACGTAAGGCAACCGCACGCATGTCTAAGCTGTCGTCGCTTCAAGATATAGGTGTATTAGGTAGGGTGTATAAAATACCATCGTCATCCATAGCTGGTTGCCTCCCAATGCTCAGAATAGGCCTCTTTTCTTACCTCGGTCTTGTGACAATGGTATCAAGCAAATTGTATTTTTGTTATCTGGCGAGTTCCGAGTAAGTGAGCAGGAGAAATTAGCTCTGCTATTGAGCATTTCAAGTCTACATAGGTTCTGTAACAATGTTTAACAACAGCTGTAGACACGGGAGCCATGGGAAGGTTTTATCTGACTCTACCCTGTCTACTGATACATGTATATAAGGCAGGCTTTTCGTACGCCTAGCTAATCAACTGTATATCTAAATATTTTTGTAAAAAATCTTTTGCGTCTACACAATAATGCATACCCGCGATAACAAATATTAAAAACATACATTTTCTTCAAATTCTTGTCTTAAAGTTACTTGCCATTAAGTAAAGCTATCATAAAAGTTTATTACCAGGTACCCATAATTATAAAATCATGTAATTTCAGATTGTACTTATTTTTAATAATAAACGACGCTTAAGAAACTTTACTAGAAAGACTAGACTTTTCATTTATTAAAAAAAAGGAAAATATATTATTTCAAAACCTAATTAAAAAAGGCTTTAATTTCGTTTAATAATTCCAAAATTATGATATTAAATCTTAATTTCATAACATCGTTTAATCACAATAGACTTTAATAACTTGACCTAAAAATACTTGTGACCTCACGTCAGCGCTAGCTAAAAACGTAAAAACACTCAGTTTTACGAATACATCCGCTTTGCATAACAATACTGTCGACTACTTTCTTGCAAACGGAACACCGGAATTTTAGGGTCAGGTTAGTCACTGTGTTGGTACAAGCCTCATGTAGACCGATTTACATAAACCGCTTAGCTACTGCCTGTCTCAGACTTATCATTATTGCCAAATGTGTCAACACAAACAATGGGGTACCAGTGAGTAAATAATTCATGAAAAGTGAAAGTTTGTGTAATGAGATAACTCTGTATAACAATATAAAGTATCTTAGTTCTATTGTCTTTCATTTTAGGAAAGATCAATATATTTTTGAACGAAAAATCGGTCACACTTACAGTGACAGTCCGTGTGCTACTAGTCCCTGAAAATTACACTATAAATGCTTCAAAACCCGTTGAACTTTATACAACGTTAATTAACAAGTAAGCGTGACCGTGCTTTCCATCAAATATGCCTTACGAGAATAGTTTACAAAGTTTAAGAACAATTTAGACTTGTACCACACCTTCCAAATTGTACCATAAACAGTCTACGGGTAGAAAAAAAAAAAAACTTTATTGCAAAAACAGATAAGTAAGATACTCAAAAAAAAAGTTTAAAAAAAAGTAAAGACCATAGTAAACCAAGTGATCGACACTTTGATTAGACACGACCTTCAGTAATGAAGTTTCGACGAAGAAGAAGAGAAGATATCCTAATCAAAACGGGGAAATAAAAATTTAACATTAAAGTTAGTTTAGTATAAAACTCTTTGCTTCTTACTATTATTGTTCATTCTACGAGTAGATATAACATACTAACAATAGCATTCCAACACACCCGGCGTCATCCATCAATTGTATCTACAAACAAATATTTTTGCAAATGATAAAGAGCTAAATCTAGGTTTTGAGGCCATCTTGCGCTACTAGAACAAATGATGAATTCCCACTTCCACTCCAACTGTCTAAGTAATATTAGTCAATGCGGCGTACTTGGAGCTCCATTGAAACAAAACAGTGAGTAACCGCGCTGCCTGTGAGTGCAGCGTAATCGCGCGCCATTGACCTCTGTCCAAAAGTTATGATACTTGAGCAACATTATACGTACTTCGCACTTACCTACAGACAGACGTCAGTGCAGTCATTAGAATGTACGGCGCGGCTACAATTATATTATCCAACACGGACGCTTGTGGAATGAGGCCGGGTAATTTGTTAGTATTTCATAACTTCAGTTGGGCGAAGTCTGTCGGTGATGGGCGGGCGGATAGCTTCCGGTATTCGGGAAACGGTGGTTAGTTAACTTAATTATTTTAAGTAGAGGTCATAAGTTATTTGTAGTACAAATGTAATAAACTGGAATGTAATCTAAATATGACTTCTCAGCATGTTGCCTTCTGGTATAGAGCTACTGAGGTTTGAATTGGCTTTGGTTATAAAAAGTAATTCAAATAATGTGTGTAGTTGTACTACCAACTGTTCCTATTTCTTGAGCGGAAATAAAAAGTTTATGTACTTTAATGTACTTAATCCCACTAAGATTATAAATACGAAAGTTTATGTATGTTTGTTACTCCTGCAAGCTCAAACGACTGTACCAATTTCGATAAGATTTTGGTATGTTGATAGATTAGGCCCTTGATTTACAATACGCTACTATTTATTCCTTACTGACGTAGATGACTCTGCTGGACTAATACCAAAAACTAGTTACTAAATATATTTAAAAATCTAAATTGGACACATTCTGAAAATATACTTTGTAGACACTATACCGCTTAAAATGTCTTTTTTTACATAATTAAATGTTGCTAGTTATTTAATATGACTTACATGAGACTTTATCTTTAAACTAAGCTTAGAACTTGTACCGACATATATCAGAGAACAATGTTCCCCATGTGCAATAAAATTAAATACCTACTGCAAAAGTGAAGTGATCGTATGCATCTCTAAAACTACCTATAAATTAATTAATTGTTCTAATAGCGACCGGTTTGAAGCCGCGCGGCGCTCATTGGATCCCATGAAACTGCAGTTTCACATACCTCAAGCTACACAAGATAATGTTACTTTCGCTCACTCGAGAATGTTTCGCTGGAGTGCATGGAGATAAGCCAAGAAGATTGTGTGTAAATTCATGTTCATCACATACTAGCGAACAAAACAATCGTAACAAGGTATGAATGGAAATCTTATGTAAAAAGTAAAAACCATTGTTAATGCGATTATTATTTTTTAATTCGGAGTAACGTCTCGTTTGCGCCGGCACGGTGCTTTTACCTCGAGCTACCAGTAGGTACGTTGCTTATAATATAATCTTTAGAGAGCATGAAGAAAGTTTCAATTGAAATATGTGTTGGAGAATTTCGACGCGTATAACGTTTACGTAACAGTGTAGTTAACTTGACGTAAATTGCTATATATAAGCACTCATTACGGTTAGAATTGGGCGTATTAACTACGAGCCTTAGGCTCTATTCAAAATACATCTGGTTTTATTTATATGAATTAAGTCGATTGTATAATCTCTAATTTGATCAAAACTTACATGTATTAATTTATGTCTACTTATAACCATTTTTAAAAACCTAACATAGTTTTCTCTTCTTCAAATTACATCACGAGATAGCGATTTTGTTTATCTAAGCGAAATTTTAGCTTTAGCAAATTCGAATTCTTCTCAATTTAACAAACTTTTCCGTTTAAGTATAAGAGACATTTCCTAATCATGTTTACATCTTCGTCACATACGACACGTGGCTTAGAATAAAACTATGCTAAATTATGACAGAACTTTCTCAATTTACTTAGCAGTGACTTAACTTGATGCTTGTGGATATGAACTGAAACCTTACTTACTTGCCAATAAAAATGTAACCCGTTAAAACTTTCTAGGTGAAAATGTGGCCATGCAGTCGTCTCTCGTTTGAGGTGTAGTATGTATTGTATTTACGTTAAATTTTAATACTCTACAAAAATAAAGAGTGCAAAAACAATAATAATAGAACCCCATTGCGTAGTCTGAAAATTATAACTACTTATTTTTATTTCAACTTTTTTTTATTAAACTGCGGTAATCACACATGGCAGCGAATTAAATAATTTAAATTTGTATGATTGCCGGGCAAAACCAAAACATGTATAGAAGGTACGTTACTGGTTACGGTATGAACTTGGAGTTATTTCAATAATCCCCATTGAAATTCCTTAGTAATGGGGATTTTTTGACGTTTTTGACGTGACAACGTCTTAAATTAGGTTGCGGCTGGGAGTCACTTATGAAAAAGTGTAACGCCCGGTAACGTTACGATGAGTCACCGAACGAGAGAGAGGCCCGCCGAATGCCTTGCGTCTCTCTCCCACTCAACTATGATCGGTCTGCGACGTTGTCACGTAAAATCTTCGCCCGTAAAACCGACTTTACAGGCAACCATTTTTTTTTTCGTTTGTCTATAAATCCCAATTGGTGTTCGAAAATGCTCGTAATGGAGATTTGGACAAAAAAGATCGACACAGTTAAAAAACGTAAAAAAGTTCAAAAATCCCTGCTACTGGTGATTTTGGTGGTGGTATTGGTTATTTTCAATGAGTATTATTCGAACAACCCGTGTCTTGTAGGCACTGTTTCGATTTCGCGCAAGATAAAATTATTAAAATCGCTGTCATGTTACAGCTGTTGATCTACAGGCTTCCGTATCCCGTAGTTACGTAACACTGTTATTTCGAGCAAATGAGTCAGTATTGTTAAACCAGAACGTGGCCAGTTGCACAATATGTCGCCGTCATAATAAGCATCCTGCATTCGCAACACAGTGAATCACGCTGAGAGTGAAAGTGCCTTATTTCGGCATACTGGCCTATTATTCTGGCAAGTTATACCAAACGACCTTGAAGTTTCGTGGGCGTAATATTGTGATGCATTGACTGTAACTGCAAGATTCATAAGTTTTTTACTCTCTTAAGACAAGTTTATTAGTACACGAATTTACATACAATCTGAACTAACTTATCCTAGTTGACATGGTACGGTAGTGACGCGAAGCTTACTGTCCTGGCAATATTGACGACCTCGTTGGCGTAAAGGTTAGCATGCCGGACTGCCAATCATAAGGTTCCGGGTTCGATTCCCAGCCCGGCCAACATCTTTGTGCTTAACTAAATTTGTTGGCTGTGGGTCTGGGTGTTAAATATGTATCTATATAATATATACATATATGTATGTATGAATTTTTAGTATATCAGTTGTGTTAGCTACCATACTACGAACTAGATATGGTTCAGTATGGGATTAACCAGCTGTGTGTACTATATACTCATAAAAACAGTAATTTGAACTCAATGGACAGACAATTTTCACAACAAATATGCCTCTGTGTGCCTAGTTTTTGGCATATTTTTCATAAGAAACTTCGAAGAATTTGTATGAAAAAGTGTACCAATTTACTTTGGCGAAAACTTTGCTAATTCATCTCCTATTTTTTTGTTTTCCTTAAGTATAATAAAAGTTGACAGCTACAAAAAAAAAATCATCTTTCTCAGTAACGCATATCTATAATTTTATTCATAAAAGTTTCATAGATGATCTCAAGACCTACCGGTTCAATGTACCTTATTATATAAATATCTACAATATGAAATTTACCAAGCAATGCCGTCGTTACTTTCCTAAAAATACAATTTTATCTTAATGGATCAGTATTATAAATACCGATCTATTTAGATATAAAGACATACGAATACTTAGGTACCTACTCGTACATATATACCTAATCTAATTGAGTGAGTCACTTACATAAGTTGTTTTCTCTTCTAATCTTTCTAAATCCCTCTTCCACGAGCAGCCTGAATTGTTTTCAGTAAATTTTCTCTTACATTCACAAACCACGAGTTCACACATCAGAAGATAATCTGTAACCAGATTAAATCTGGCCATTAATCAAAACGCCTGCAGCTTCGCTAGCAGCAACGGACATAAGACTGTACTGTGAACAATCTCCTGGCAGTTGGTCGCGCGCCGTGATCAACAAACTGTACTTTATCAACCCAGTTGTAACGTCTACGGAGCTAAAGTTTCTTGGAGCTAAGATCCCGCTATAGAACGACCTTCACCGAGCTGGTTAATGGATGAAATATATTTTTTATCAAATAAAATATGTCAATCAATATATTGCGAATGGGTTGTCTAAAAAATTTCAGTCCAGAATATGATTAATTAACAATAAAAAAAATGTTTTTTTTTTCAAATTACACTGGCTTGGTTAATGAACAAATTCCATTCCAATCGAAAATATGAAACCCATAGAATATAAAAACACTAGCTGACCCGGCAAACGCTGTTTTGCCTTAATAAAAAAAAAAACTAAATATGCAGTAGCCGATTCTCAGACCTACTGAATACGCATATAAAATTTAGAAAAAATCGGTCAAGCCGTTTCGGAGGAGTACGGTAACAAACACTGTGACACGGAAATTTTATATATAAGATTAGGTTGACTAGTTATTTCCCGTCACAACTCTTGGGTAGGCAGGTATAAACAGGTAAATCGATACTAGTAACTTGCACCGGTGTGACATATTTTATTTGATAAAAAATATCTTTCATCCATTAACCAGCTCGGTGAAGGTCGTTCTATAGCGGGATCTTATACCATCTGAATCAGTTTGTGAATGACTAAGTCGCGCTATAGAGGTAGTGGTAAGGCCCGTGGCTCCCCACATCCGTCGCAACACTTTCACTGCCGACCGAGAATAGGCTTAGCCGATTGTTTATGTGTAATGTACATTATATCTCACTTCATGTGACTGGGTTTCGCTGTGCAATGCAGAGATTAACGTAACGTATAAAGATACGCTCACTAGATCTAATGATAATCTTATAAAATGCTTAGGAACACAAAACGTGGACAGTTTTTTTGTATTATCAACTAGTTGCGCCCCTGGCGTTGCCCCGTGGTTTGTACCTGCGTTAATCCAGGACCAAAAGAAGTTGATCCGGGATAAAAAATAGCCAATGTGTTTATCCAAGGTCTAATCTATTTTCATATTAAATCTCATCAAAATCAGTCAAGCGTTTGGAGCGTGAAGAAATAACACATATTTTGTAGTTATTTGCGTATCCCACAATAACCACAATTGTCGGGATAAAAAGTAGCCTATGTCCAATGTCTAACCAAACTTCACAACAAATTTCATCAAAATTGGTTCAGCCGTTTGTGCGTGAAAAAGTAACAAACACAAACTTTCGCATTTGTTATATTAGTAGGATTATTCATTATATTTGTATCATTAAAATTTTATACGGAACATTTTAAATTTCGGCGCATTGTTGTAAATTGTACCAAATGCTACTAGTGACGTCACTGTCCAAGTCGCATAGCATTTGAACAGCGTTGAATGTAGCTTTGCTTCTGTTGCGCTCTAGTATATTGCAACACTTGTTATTTAGATGTATCCGGCTGATGCGACGGTCGTTGACTCAATTTCTAATTGTGGGTTTAAGTTAATGTAAGAGTACTATTCGCATACGACTTACAAGTAGCAGCAGGTGTAACATTTGTTAGAGTATTGCCACTGCTACCGAACTTCAATGTGTGGTTTCTAAATTCTAGATTTATTTATGTATATTATTACATCGCATCTAAAAGTCGTCGTCGGATGTAAGGATCGAAATTCATCGTTCGATTGACCATTAAATAAATTTATTCATGGACGCCATTGGAAATCACCTTTTGAGTTTTACTTATGTTGTTATATGTTGTCAATTTTTAATATTTTTTAAGTGTTTATTGACATTTTTAGAAATAAATAAACATATATTCATGAAATATATTGTCAATAAGTACATACAATGAGTATGAGTGTGGATGGACAGATAGGAAGGGGGCGGCCTAAGAAAGTATGGATGGATTGTGTGAATGATGATATGACCAGGAGGGGTGTGAATACTGAGATGACGAATGACAGAGATGTATGGAAGAAGCGTACATACTGTACCGACCACACATGAAGTGGGATAAGGTTAAGCAGAAGAAGAAGTACATACAATGAAGTAGATTAAAAATATTAGCAATAATTTGTGTCTTAATAATTACTATCTATATAAGCCTATAAATCAGCCCACTGCAAGGCCTTCCTACCATCCCTCCATTTTTGTTTGTCCTGGTCAGAGTTTAACAATTTACATAACTATAAAAAATATTTGACTTTTTATTTATTTTTTATTTATTCCTTATATCAATCACAAATATAGCCTTCTTTTAATGTTGCTTCTTCACAGCACCAGCATAGCTATAGCCAGGACTGATCACGTAGCCCTTGGCCTTGGTGTCGTAGAAATTGACAAGTTCCTTCACGTTGCCGCCTGCCGGAGTCTTCGTGGGAAGAGGCTTCCGTTCCACATCCTGGGTAGGCTGAACTGGCTTAGGGACGGTTGGTTTGGTTTCTTTCGGAGGAGTTGCAGTGGGTACGGGCACAGGTACTGGTTTTGCTGTTGTCACTACAGGGGCGGGAGTTTTGGGCTGAGTGTGAGTGGGGCTCTGGGGCTGAGGAGTCTGTGGTTTGACCGGCGCAGGCGCAGGTGCCGCCGGACGCGCAGGCGCGGGCCGCGCGCCGCCGCTCTCCATGTTAATAAAGTCAATGTTTGCATTTTTGTTGATCGGGACTGCTAATTTCCGACCTGCAAAGGGACACATTAATAGTGTGTAAATATTTATAAATATAATAGTCACTTTGAATGAACCGCGTAAATTGATTCATCCAATGGCAGCCGTGATCAATAGGCAAATCTACTGACAAAGAATGACATTCTTGGTCTTCTTAGTATTCTCAGTATTACTTCTCTGTGACAAAAAGTTAGAATCATCTGTTTGATTTTTATTCTTTTATTCATTATTATTTACGTGAATTTAATTTCTATGACTTGATAAATAGTCGAAATAAACGGTATTTGAATTTGAAATAATCGGTAGTGGGTATCAACATCTAAGTAGTCAAAGTGAGTACTTATATGAAAGAATGAAAACGTAACAAAAAAAACTCACACTCAACGGCACATATCGCCACCAGCAGCACGAATACAGCCTTCATTTTGCACGTCGTGACTTCTCCGCACCTTGGTTCCGACTATTAGGAAGCTTCGTTTTCGGCGATGACACTCACTACCTATAATTTGATATATGAGTGTAGGAATACGCCAGAACAAGTTGTAGCCAGGGTCAGCTTGGCGCGAGTGGCAGTGATGGCCGCCGGCGTATTTTCTTTATAAATGAAGTATATAATATATACACGAGCGACCTATCCGCGCTCGACGTGACCTCATGCTGATACCGATGCTTGCTAGGTAAACATTTATGAGATAAATCCACACTTAGATTTATTTTACTCCGAATTGAATTTGTTGTTTGCGTTACTTTTTTATTTTATTAGATATACTTAATGAGAAGTGTGGATTTTACTGCAGTTACTAAATATTATTTTTAATCGATAAGACTATGGCAAACAGCGATGACGCGACGCTCATCTGATTCATCAAAGAAACAAAACAACTAGAACAAAGAAATTACGTTTTCACACAAATTTTAAACTTCCCGTGTATATATTAGTCAGTTTAGTTTTGTTACTATAATACGAGTACAATGTTTATTGCAATGTGATCAACCAAATTTTTTACATACGCCGTATATTCATAGACACTACTTATTAAAATACTATATGTGCTCCGCAGTGCCACTGAATAAAGATAAACTGCAGGACTCCAGGGTCTAAACTATGCGAGATATTTAGCCTAATCGGTTTTGACGTTACAAAGCAAGACTAAAAAACATACTCACAGACATAGGCACCATCCATCTCACCATCCACTCACAAACTTTCGTTTTTATAATAAATATTTCGTTTTTATATAATAATTTCAGTAGGATAAGTAATAATCTTACCATAATTATGCCTGTTTAGCAACCTATTTATACAGTTTTGTGTAGGCGACCGACAGGATGTAAATTGTCTACATTATTATCCAATCAGAGGTTGTTCTTGATTTAGACTACTGTAGTCTAGGATCTAACGATAAGTGTTGCTCTGCATACTTCTCGTGTACACTATTCACTATTCTTATTTAACAAATCAGGAATTATTATAAATATCGATTTACGTTCCTACCTACTAAGAAAAGTAGTAATTAAATACATTCAAATTAACTATCAACATGGGTAAGTATCGGAAGAAATGCAACATCAACAGTCAGTGATTGCAGTACTTTCTATATTACTCGTATATCTATTAGCTGCGCCTCGCATTTATCCGGTATAAAAAGTAGCTTATAATATATGTTAATCCTGGGTCTTAGCTCAGCTAGGTCCAGCCGTTTGGGCGTGAAGAAGTAACAAACATTTACACTAACACAAACACACAAACTTTCGTATTCATAATATTAGTAAGAAGTAGGATATAGTCAATATGGCCTAGTCTGGGCTGAGTTCACACGGCACGACGCCTTCATTAAATGGCGTTACATTTCGTGCAACCCAACCATTACTCTCAAACTGTAAAGAATCATCATCCCAAGAACGCATTCCTCGTCATCAACACAGTACTATAACAGCACCATAGTGGTCGAACAGAGAGCCGATGCATTAAACATGTGCAGAGATTTTACCGCGTTACCGCTCGGCGGCGGCGCAGCGCGACGCGGGCGCACGCCACTGCATTGCGCGCGCGCACTCGCCCGCAACGATACACTTTGATAATGTCTCCTTTCTTATGACTTTCTTTTAAATTTGTTAAGAGGAATCTTAATAATAATTGTAGTTGCGTATAATGTAAAATTCTTTGTCTGAAATCTGTGGGGGTTTCTCTTGATTCCAATAATTTTATAAACAGCTTAATAATAATAATAATAATTAATAATTGTAGATCCATATTACAAATAATAAATTAAGAAACAAAGTCAAAAAGTCAAAAGTTAAAGTAAAAAGTAAAAAGAAAAGCTGAGCAATTTATAAATTTAATTTAATTATTTAATAAGCAACCGAGCCGCTTATAATCTTCAATAAGCAGCCCTGTTTAATTTCGAAGACCCGTTCTACCTAATTTTAATCCCCGACGAAAAAACGATGCGTTATAAGGTTGACGTGTCTGCGCGTGTGTCTCTGGCACCGTAGCTTCGAAACGGATGGTCAACAGAATACGTTATATGTGGGATGGCCCGATTTTGATTTATAAGATAAATTTGTCGTCGGCACTCGTTGGTGTTCTTAGCTAAGTTTGATCAAAATAGGTCCCAGATGGCTGCCGCTACAAAATGGCGTACCTACAAAATATTACAATGTAAGACGGCCGCCATCATATTTTTTTAATGTTTGCCGGGGATTTTCTAAATGTTTAAGTAAGGCTTGTATTATTGGTGTTCGATGTCATTCAACTCCAAATCTTTACATTACGTCATCTAGGCGTATCTGTTTACCGTACCTTATTATTAGGACCATACTTATATCTGACCGTCCCATACCTGTGCATATGCAAATGCTCGAATCAAATTATGTCAACATCAGGAGGGATTCTTACCTATACATGGAGTAAAAAACTAGGTCCTAGACCTAGGTACTTCCATTAACAGGATGATATCATTGCAGTTTAATCACAAAGTCGTGCAGAGCGGAAGACGCGAAGGTCAATTTTGTTTACCAAGGTGCGCTACGTGGATATCAAGTTACCTGTTAGGGCAATCACAGTCGCAAAAACACAAGTCCACAGCTTGAATCTCGACGTTATGCCGTATCTTTACATACTCGAGGGTGACGTCAGCCAAAGGTCGCACTGTGTCGGCGAGGCGCGAGCGCTGGGATCACTAGTGCGCCGCGACCGCGCTAGACATAACGTACTGTAATACTTACTCCACAATGAGGGTCACGCTAGTCCTTCTTCTTTGTCTGGCCGCGACCCGCGCCGACGACATCGCTAGCGCCGCGGGACAAATCTTCAAGAACATACTCCCCGGTCTGATTTCCAACCAAGCGACGCAGCAACAAGGCAACACTGCGCAGAATGCCATACAAAACATTGGCACCGTCGTGGGTGGAGTCATCGACTATTCTAAAAAGAAGAGCTACGAGGATCTCCTTCGTCAAGCGCAAGACCAGACCACTGACGATGACCTGCTGCGTCTCAGCGAGGAGATGTTCAACGCTGACATCAATAATGCACTTAATTACATCCAAGTCAATGTGCAAGGCAAAACTACTCCCATGTCGAAGAACGACGAGGCTCCGTCTAAGTAAGTTCTCGATTTAACACGTATGCTATAATTAAACCAGGTACGGGACTCTTACATAGGTATCTATGGGTAGGCATATGTATGTCCTTACACAAAACACGCATCGTGACTTCTTAATTAGTTTTAGGTTTTAAATGTTGCTTAATAATCTGTCGTTTCTATTTATTAACCAGACTTGAGGTACTTATAAAATGCTTAATCGATGCTATTTCCCATTGCAGCCTCCTGAACGTTCCTGAGAATGTTTGGAACGGTCCCACCATCAGGCCGTTTGTGGCTCTCTTCGACAACTACCACAAGAACGTGATCAGGCCAGAATTTGTCACGCCTAATGTAAGTTAAATAACAATGCGCATTTTTTACTCCAGCAAACTAGGATAGCAGTGGGTGCAAAAATAGAGCAATTATGTGATGTAATGAACCTTTGTGATTGAACTCTTGTTCAATACTAATATTTTGAATGCGAAAGTTTGTATGTGAGTGTGCATGTTTTACTTCTTCGCGCTGAAACTCCTGTACAAATTTCGATGACATTTGGATTATTTAAACACTGGCTTCACTTATAGACTACTTTTTATCCCGGTTTTACGCGTTGCTACCCGCGGGGCCTAGTTAATTACCGTATAAACCGTTGAAAGTACTATAATGCAAACACGCGTTTTCAGAATACCTAATACCTATTAAGTATCCAGCTTTTTGGTTCTGAATCAAATATGACATAAACACAATGTCTCATACGATGAGGTAAACTAAAAGATGATGTCATTTCCAGGAAGAATCGGAACAGACCACTTTTATCAACACGATTCTCGCCACCGGGCCTATAAGGAGTTTGATGACTTTCTTGACCAGCAAGGGTAAGTATTTACACAAAGTTTACAGCAAGCCTTTAATAAGAAGTGTGCACTCAAATGAGAAGGGCACGTGGCATACCAGATACGATGGACGAGCAGTAGGGGAGTGAGAGAGCCTAAATAGATTTTATTGAACTTCAGCGCGTCAGTCTATCAAATTTCATACAATTTGAGTATCCGCTTCATACATAAGCTTGGTCTGTTCGTTAATGAGTGCAAAAAAGGCGTTTGAAAATGATTACAGGATCTAAAAGAACCGCCAACGCCTTCATCGACTAGTAACTATCTCGGTAGCAATCTATGATGGTAAACATTCGCATGTGGTATTGTGTAAACATTATCCTCATAGGTAGCAGGAAGCTGTTAATTTGAGTTACAAGAACAGGTCTCACTTGCAGGTAAATTGGTAAACATAACAAGACATTACACAGGTTACAAAACGAATTTGTTGCTCGCGTTTACGCCTTATGTTGTTAGGAATAAATAATTACTAGCGACCTAGGTTTTGCCCTCATACAAAAATAAATGTTGATGATGATTATGAAACAAGACATTGAAAAACAAAATGACGTAACTCCTATTTTATCGATATTAATCTTGGTATCAGAATCTGTTTAGACGGAAAAAGGTTTTCTATCGTTAAATGCGTTCGCATAATATTATAGCGCAATACGAGCCTAAAATTTATTCTCTAAAAAAGCTGTTATGCCACTTTCTTTAATCTCAAGGTCTTAGTAATCTCCACCCTTGCAGTAGATCTAGTATTTTTTTTAATGCCATTTTTTTTATTATTGGATTAGAATCGTTTCGTGACGGAAAAACTAATAACATAGAGATGCTTACGTCACTTACCTATATTTGATCAAGATAAATCATGTTTTTAAGTGAAGGGAGTAGTTAATAGAGAGCTAAACAACATTTCACACTTACGTACGCCCAAAAAAAATATTTCACACTAAATAAGTACGTTCTCTTGTTTCTCGTACTCTTCACACATAAACTTTCACCGAGATTTTACAAACACGATAATTTCGTTAAAGTTGGATTAATTTAATTGCGTAGTGTATACTTTTTATTGTTACATTACTTTTTAATGATGTACCTTCATAAAGGTAAAAATACCAACTATGAGCCCGTTCGAAATTAACTTTCCAAGTGCTACATTATAAAGAAAAATATAAAAATAAAATACGTACAAAGTTGTTAAAACAATAAAAACAAAGGCACTAACTAGTAGTACTACGACTGCCATAAATGTTAAATCTTCTTCTTCTTTGACCATTTCCCACTGGATGGGGTCGAACAAGCTAGTCTTCCTCTTTCACACTATTATATCAGCTTCATCTCCACATTCACTGCTTTTTCTTTCATATCCTCATTTTCACAATTCGTCCACGTCTTCCTAGGTCGGCCTCTACTTCCTCTACCTCGTACAATCATATTCATACTTCTCCTAATTATATTCATCTCCTCTCTACGTACATACCCAAAGCAAGCTAACCTTCCGCTCTTCACTTTCTCTGACACTGGAACAACTTTCAAACTTCATCAAACTGACTGACTGATGCGAACGTAAAAATTAGGTACATACGAGTACAACAGGTATCCGCTGCCACCACTGCCGTACCTTTTAGTATTTGACTTGTGAAAAATTATAATATTTGCTGCTCCCAGGTCTGACCCAGCTGAACGAGTACCAGGAGCAAGTGGAGCTCCTCAAGAAGATCTGGTTCACGAAGTACGCGCGCCACTGGACCGGCCTCTGCAAGTGCAGCTGTGCTTTCGAAAATGTCTTCATGGCGGAACTTAGTGGAAACAATGTGCTTGGTTAGTAAATACTAAATACTGAATCTACTGTAGCTCGGATAGCTAAAAAGATCTGACGCGATCATCGAGGTTGAAGAACGCTTGATGCTGACAGTCTTTGGTATATCAGTCTTTTAAAAAGTGGCATTTTTATCTGAGCACCACCATAGGCGGGGTGACGTTCAATTCAAGGTCCAGGTTACAAGCCTTAGCACAACCAGTCGTTAAGCCAAGTCAGAGACCTTCGAGCGGCTTGAAAATTCTCGATACGAGAACTTGGACACTTAGCTCATTCGAAGAAGAAGATATGTAGCTATAGGATGGAGCCTGCAATGTTTTTAAAGTGAGAAGTAGAATAATAAATTAAGATGACAGAGCCTACTGCATCAAGTATCTATCCCTATTCATATTGCGACATACATATCCACACTTGGCAGCGTGTTTACTTTTGAATAATATATATATTCATTTCCAGGGCTTCACAGCTGGCTTTTCTTCGCCAAGCGTGAGCAGGATCGCAAAGCTAACTACTTGGGCTACGTCGACAAACTCGACCTTGGTGGTGTAAGTATATCACATAGATGAAAACATTATTAAAAAATCTACATAAGTATATTTACTATAGAGATAAACTTTACCTAGTATACTATATGTATAGTAAGTAAGACTTCATATTATGAGTTTTGACTAACTTTAAGTCCATGTACTTTTAAGTGGGATCCCCGAATTTCGTTCAGACAGTACTTACCTTCGATATTCCTACACGCACTTAAACGATAAGTCGAGTAGCTATTACGTAATAATTGATGTATAAGCTAGAATTACTCAGCCCAATTTTCCCTTGCAGAAAGGCCTAATCCTGAAGCAGCATTCCGTCCTAAGCGAGACCAAGGACGCCCCTGAAATCAGCATGTTCGTGGGCACGTCACCCGAATTGGAGATGGCTCTATACACCATGTGCTTCATGACTCGGCCCGACCGCCCCTGCAGGCTGCGGTTTAATAACGTGCCTTTCACCATCCAGACCAAAACGCTGAAGGCTGACAACGTATTGCTCATCGATACCGCTTACCCTGTCTTCTAGGTCGAGCAAAATTACCCTCAATAGTTAGTTGTAAACGCGCATATGTAGTAATTCCTCTCATATACCTTCAAAAACTTGGCCTGCTATGTTAATAATTTTAAATAAAAGAATTGATCGATTGATTGACTGAATAACACTTCAAAATCTACCCGGCCATATAGAAAAAAATCCAAAGCTAAGTTATACAATACTAACATTTTTATATCTCTTGTTAGGGATGTGCTTAGTTACTATTAGGCTGGAATCCGTAACGGCTAGAGTTAAGCTTAATTTAACTTGCAAACATCTAGGCTTAATAAAAGTTTATACCTTGTTAAGAGATTGTAAGACATATTTTTATTTATTTTTAAAATTTGCCTTTCTTCACTCTAACGCTAAGGTTTGTCTTGTAAATGATTTCATAGCCGTAATCATACATTTCCATTTGAGAAATTGGTTCTTAGAATCTTGTCGGACGTTTTTCTTCACCTTATATCGCCATAGTCAAGAATACTTTCTATAGACCTGTTTTATACTCGCCTACACTTAATTCTATAACAGCTCTCTATATCAGTACAGACGTTGAATAAATAACTTATTTACAAAATCTCGTTTATTATTTACTCGACCAAAGGCTACTTTATCTCCAATTCGCAGGTTACGGCCCAACTGATAAACTGTACCGAGAACCGTAATCAGGCCGTTTATTTTGTATTAAAACAACGAGATAATAAACAAATCTTTATTACAATATTCCTTGAATGTAATCTTTATTATATGACACAGTTTCTTAATTTCGTTTTTAAGTGATAACGAAATTGAGTACAGTTTTACTTATTGTCCAGTAGTTAGAGCTAAGTTTATCAATGTACAAGTTTAAGTCGGTATGTGAACAAGTCAGTAAAGACAATTATTACAGATATAACTTGTGTGAAAAAGAAAACATATAAAAGTTCGAGTTCTCTCGCTTGCACAATAGCATGAGACTATATCGTAAATAGATTATGTTATAGATATTTTACTCCACTAATGTACGAAAAAGTTATTTGACTTTCACATATTATCATATTGTAATAAAATTTTAAGCTTTCATTTTTAAATCTGATTCGGTAACAAAAACACAATCATGATTATGACGTCACTTTCACGAATTCGCAAACCAAATGTATAGTATTGAATGTTTTCGTTTTGACGTTAAAAGTACTTATAGGAACGAAGTCTCAATGGTAATGATGGCCGATTGTAAAGAGAGGCCAATGAGTACAAGCTAAAAGGAAGAAACTTTCATATGTCTCCTTTACTGGTTTAAGCTGCACAAAAAACATCAAAACCTTATTCTATCAGAGTAATTCTATTATTATAATTTTCACAAAGAGCTAACAGCTGAACAATGCCTACGGTTATAACAGTTTTTTACAGTACATGACACTTTTGTTAAAAAAAAATAACCTTTAAATATTACAGGCATGAAGACACGAGAAGTTATTGTAGACGAATTAGTAACTTTTAAATATTAATTTGTGTAAGTGGTAAAATACTAATTTGAGCATTTTTCTTCCTTCTTTACGGTAGTTACTGTGGTTAGCATAAATAATGCAGAGCACACTCTATAAAATAGTAACTCTGTTGAGTACATCATAAGAGTATTATTATTATTATATGTTAGTAATAAAACTATTTCTAAATGCCACTGCAATGCGACTATCAATTATTAGTCTGTAGACGAGTAAAGAAATGTTGTTTATGATGGCAAGTTATTTTTGTTTATCTAATTTTGTATAAGCGCGCTGTTATTGGTAAAGTTGCTAAGGGTCGATGGATTACCGTAAACATTATTTCTCCATAGGTAGAAGTACTTACCAACGAAATTTTCATTAAAACTCAGAGTTTTCTATAACGGTCAAATAATTTATTTTTGGGCTATATTCGATATGTTTGAATAGCAACTTTGATTGATACTTTGAATGATATCTACAACATGATTCCGAATTGGTATAAGACTGAAGTCTCATCACAATACTAGTATATGCTAAAAATTTAACTTGGACAAAAGTATTTCACTAAATTATAAAAGCTTTGTACTATTAATGCCTCAAATTAATTTTGTGCAACCTAATTTGAAATTGCAGCCTTATTAGCGTAAATTTTAATATAAACCAGTAATCGGACTAGAGACTAGTTAAAAATGATTTCATAAATATCTAATTATAATAATTCGTATAAAAAATCTTATGTACAGTGTAAACTCTATATAACGACACTGAAGGGACTGTGCATTTTATGACGTTATAGAGAGTGGTCGTGAAATGGAGAGAATGTATCATTGTATGGAATACAAGCTAAACCAACTAAAGCCAATTGATTTCGACGCTTTAGATAGTTGTCGTTAAATCGAGTGACGTTACATGGAGTTTACACAGTATAATCAATTTTACGGGATATGGCCCACTTTTACTTATCTGCAAAACATGGTATGAGATTAAATTACGTGTACAGAGTTTCGTTGATTTATATATAGAAAATGTAAAACCCGTAAAATCTGTTGCTCTTACTAAGTATACCAGATTCAATAATACTGTGAATCCTATTCTTAACAACGACATTCACTTATTTACAAAATATTACTGAATTACTCTTAACTGATAAAGTAAGCTGAGCATATTGTCTATGGTTAGTTATGAACTAAATGAAGTCACAAAATAGACAAAAGTATGTATCGAATTTGATAGAAAATGAGATAGCAAAAAAGTATCTTATTTGATTAAAAATTTATTGTACATAGAGTTTATAATAGTGTTTCAAAACCTATTAACAAGCAAATAAATTACGATAAAACAATGTAAAAAAAAACATAAATACATAATAATAGTAATAAACGCTTATAAATATGCAACGTTGTATAAAAACTGGGGATTATTTTTTTTTCCTTTTACAAAGTAAATAATTATATTATTTGAAAGAAACATATTTCCAATCTCTTTATAATATTGGCTTTCTTAATAATTTCACAACAGCCAAAAAATGATTATTGGCTAATTACAAATGTTAGATTCTAACTAGTATTTCTTGACTAGACAATCGTTTGAACGTGGTTTTTTGGCTCTACACAATGACAATGACAAATATTTACAACTACTTGAATAAAAAAGACCCAATAATACAAAATATATACTTAGTTACTCGTACCATACGTTTAGTGAAACATGAAATCTAAGATAAAAATTAGTGAGCCCGAATTTTATGTCTTGACTAAGTTCTGAACTTGAGTACCTAACAGACTAGACTTATCCAGCAACATGAATTTTATTTACAAATACAAATGAATAGCAGCATGATTTCTTACTTCTCTATGGCTAAGATTCAATAAATGTTTATTCGGATATCTATTGACTAAAATATAAACAACGCTTTATTGAATTAAGAAAAATGACGACAAAGATTCAGTCAATAGATTCCATTATAACTCCAATATAAAAACGAAACATAAGTATACCCATACAAGTTTTAATTCAAAATCGTATGAATATACCTGTACTAATTACTAGGCTCACATAGTCAAATAATTGTCTGAAAATCACTATACAAATGAATACAAATACAATAGTGTACAATAGTGGCTTATCTTAAACAAAATAAGAGCCATATTCGTGTGGCATAACACCACGTCTCGGATAAAACGTGTGCGTCAAAGAATATCTTAACAAATTGGTAATATTAGAAGTGTACACATCAGCAAATCGGAACAATCTTCTAGAGAAGTACGTTGGGTTGTGATATGTACGGAAAACGCTACCGAACTGTGGGTTAAACACTGCCTTAATCTCGTTCCTGGAACCGAGAATATTACTCCTACAATGCACGCATGAAAATAAACACGGTTAGCATTATTCACAGCCTGAAGACAGACAAACAGACAGTCAAATAGCCATTCATCAAACAATGGGATGTAACAAATTACGAAATTTATATAAATTAATTTAATTTATCTACTTTCCAATAAAAATCTGTTCATAAATGAGAGTGATACACGAATGTCATTAACGAAAAACATTAAAACAATTAGGTTCGAGGTGGTTAATAGGTTTACAGGCTTCCATATTCCGAGGAATTGTAGTAAATTTAATATACATCCCTTTCTTTGATTATGCAATACAGCTGCAAAAATTGGCACGCCCTTTTTAAAAGCTATGATTACTCAAAAGTCACAACAATCATCAAAGCATGTCTGATAAAGCTTGGATGGGTGACCATGCACAAGACTGACATTTAAAAAGTGGCATTTTCATTTAGACGCTACCATGGGCCGGATGACACGTTAAATTGAAGTACCGGCTGTTAGTCTTAGTACAAACAGTGGATAAGTCAAGTCAGGGGCCTTCGAGCGGTTAGAATACTATGGACACTCAAGTGCTTGGCCAGGAAGCTCAAACAATATCGTAGTGTTACTACAATAATTGTTAATTATTGAATAGGTCCACAAAGTTGGCACATTCATACTCGTATGTATGTATTAACATCACATGCAGGCAGTGCTATAGTTTTGCAAGGAGCCATAATTTAGATAAATGTATTAAATGCAAATAATGCATTTGAATAGACATGCAGTCAGACTTCACAGCAGACCAGATCATAGCCAAGCTTTGCAACCAGCACATAATGCACATAATCATCATCTGATAATGTAATTTCTTTCCCATTGTTGTAACTAAAGCCCATCAAAACTACATCAGGAAATCCCATTCCTCACATTCTGCTTTGTAGAGCTTAACATCAGGTAACATCTATAGCACTTGTAAAAAGCTCCCTACTAAATTTATATTCTTCTGTCAGGGCATATAAACCAAGAACTTATTAAAATGTTAAATAATTTTCAAACCTTACCTGAGGAAGTCCCGTTCAGCCATCCACTGTTCCAAGACCTCCAAGGATGCAGGGTCTTTATGCTCCTGGTGGTCCTCAATAAGCTGGGTGAGCATTTGAAGCCAGTTCGCGTTCTCTTTGAACGACCGCGTGTTTAGTGTGTTGATCTCGTGCTGAATAAATAAGATCAATATACATACAAATAAGACAGAAAAAATGAAGTGTATAAATCTTATATATAAAATTTCCATCTCACAATGTTAGTTACCTTACTCCTTCGAAACGGCTTGACCGATTTTTACCAATTTTATATGCGTATTCGATTCGGTCTGAGAATCGGCTACTATTTATTTATTTACTATTTGTTCACAAAGACGTTGGCCGTGCCGGGTAACGAGCCCGGAACCTTCTGATTGTCAGTCCGGCATGGTAACCATTAGAGCCAATGAGGTCGTCAATAAATCAAATAAATGAATAATGACGTACAGTGAGCTCGTTGATGATGGCTCCGGTCCGCCAGCCGTGTTCCAGGGTCACGTCTGCCAGGTCACTGTACGGGTGGTCACCGAAGTAGAGAACCTGGTGACCACACCATCCTGTCAGGTCTTGCAGCTGTTTTACTGTGCCCTGAAAATACAGAAGGATATGACCTGGATAGAGATTGCTTCAGTGTTCAGCCATAAGGATGCCAGTTACCATCGGACGAGTAGGGAAACAACAAGGCGGCATCGATATACTGTGGAGCTGCCTAAGTCGCGTACTAAGCGATTTGCGTCCACCTCCATTGTGCGTACCGCCAAGGTGTGGAATTCTTTTCCAAATTCCCTGTTCTTCGATAACTATAATCTAGCGCTTTTCAAGGCAAGAGTGAACCGGTTTCTTCTGGGCATGCGCGCTACACCTTAGATCGCGATATAGTTTACCATCAGGTGAATTGCGATCAAGCGCAAGCCCATTATGAGTAAAAAAAAAAGTTAAGGCAATAAGGGCTTAAGAAATGCTTTAATTTTTTTTTGTTTAAATGACGTGACTATTTAACACACCACAGTACTATACAGTAATCATATCTATCCATACAGCAAGTCTTTACCATAATTTAATATATTTTTTATTTTCAATATTAGGACACATTTCACACACGGCTGGCCCCATACTGAACCATTACTAGTTCGTATTATGGTTGCTAGCACAACTGATATACTACATATACATACATACATAGTTTATAAAGAAACATATTTAACACCTAGACCAACAGCCAACAAATTTAGTTCAGCACAAAGATGTTGGCCGTGCCGGGAATCGAATCCGGAATCTTCTGATTGGCAGTCTGGCATGGTAACCATTACGCCACCAAGGTCGTCAGTTTAATTCTCACCTCATAATAAATTATGCCCTTTTCAAGCGAAGTGACCTTCTCCCAAATATGTGTATTAGCGTTCTTATCAAAAACGCGTATAGGTCTCGATACTTCCGTGAAGAACTTGGGTTTGTTCGCGTTGACAATAACCACGTCAAAGAAATCGCGCCAGTCGTGACCTGCCAGCATTTCCATGCCTGCATTACTGGAAAGATACAATATTTATCAAATCCTTTCCAACTTATAATTATTAACTTATTACTACAAGTTCTGCGAACGGCAGACCTAGCAATTAGATCAACTTTCATCCAATATCGAAACAACACGATCTCATACTTTGATGTTTTCTAAAGCCTATTCACAAATTTTGATAATGAGATTTGAGTGCTTAGAATTTGCCTCTTTTCAAGTGGGAACGATCCCTATCAAAAATCGCCAGCGACAAATAGTATTGAAATGTGCTTTTTGAACCTTTAGAGACGATTTGACCAAAGATATTAATCATACATTTTAAAGAGTTAATAGTTTTATTTAAGAGATTTCGAAATAAAAATATTCCAAGCAAAGACAACAAACTCACTCTATAATATTTCTTTAACATGCAGTTAATATAATGTGATACTTACACAAAATGATAAGGGCTGTTTGTAACCAGAAACAGCTTCTTCCCGCTTTCTTGCAACTTCTGGAAGTAGTACCTGAGGTCTGGGTTTGGCCTGATGTACTCCTCCACGTTTTGGGCAACTATCTTGTGCATTATGGGGTGGCAGCTTTGCACTGAGTTCTGGAATTACAGAAAAAATATTTAAAAAGTGAGTATTACTCCTTACTTAAATCGCTGTTTTATTTCATTTTATTTATTTTTATTTATTTATTTCAGAATGTCATCCATACTTATATTACAACATTATACATAATTACAACAAATATATGTAATAATAATAATAATTGTCAACCATAATATCAATCAAAATCAAAGTTTTAGAGAAATAGGTCCTTTAAAAATGGAATACTCTACCGCTTTTTAGCCTATACATTTTCTCTATGTATTATTTAAATGACTTCTAAAATTAGGGCTCTCTCAAGGTATTTTATGTCTACTGGGCAGATAAGACCAGAATATATCTCTGATAATAAATGTTTCCTTTACATCTGAACTTTTCCAAGATCTGACGTTGAGAGTTTTCAAGCCACTCAACAGTATCCGACATAACTCAAAGATTAATAATATAAGAACAGGACCTAATTTGAAGTTTCATTCGACCCATGGATGCATGCAAATGTACATATTGCCCGGGAACAAAGAACTAGAGAGGATTGCTGATTCCCACACAATAATAAAGCGCGGCGCGGAAGTTTGTTATAATTACCGATGTAACCTAGATGGCACTGCAAATCGAGCGTGCAGCCTGGCTGCCGCTTAATTCTGCAATACGCTGCAGCCGCATAGTGATATAACGACAGTAGATTCACCGAGTGAAGTTGTTTCAAGAAAATACTATGTATCTTTTGATACACATGGTACATTTTCAACAAGAGGTTGGGCATCTATTGTATTTATTAGTCTATGATACTACTTAATATACCTCTAGCACTGAGCATATATATCAACCCTTGCTTAACTTTGCATTACTTTAGGTGAGGTGTATGCGCTCAATAACTCATGTAATTTACCTTAACATCCAAGAAAAGAATCTCCGGGTGGTAATCAATATGGTTCTTAATAAAGTACTCAGCTACATTGCAGAGTAATCCCATTTCAGGCACAGAGAACAGATCTGCTAGATGCACCATCTTAGCTCGGTTGGGCTGGAAATTGATAATAACATTAAAATTAATTGTAAACAAATAACAGAAGATAATAAAAATAGAAGAACAAAATAGAGCCTAGCCTTGTTAGAAAAGTATACATATTTATAAAGTGTATATTAAAATGTAAGAATAAGTAGTGAACTATGTTAGTATATTTAGTTATTTATAGGATGGTCCAGGACAGTTAAATAAACTACAGGTTTTTTAAATTGTGTGAAGGAAAACACCAACATGTTTGAGGACCATACAATATCCGAAAACGTGTATCATCCACCGACCCGCACTTGGCCAGCATGGTGGATCAAGGCCTATATATCTTTCCTCGTGAGAGAGTCTTAAAGTGGGCTGCTTATGCTATTAGAAAACTATTTATTTTTTAGTTTTCTTTTAACTCAAAAACCTTCATTATCTATGTGAAACCTACTTAAACATAAATTCTACAAATAATTTACACTTGTAAGTACATAGACTAGTTTACATGTAGTCTAGTAAACAGAGATCGCGACGCAAACAATACATCAATGTCAGGCGACAGTATATCAACACCAAGGGGAGCTGTAAATGAATGATTGCTTACAAGTGCTACTGATTACTTTAGGAGGTTACTAGATACTATGGGGCTTGAAGGGAAGGAATTATTTTATTTTGTGCCAATGCTATAAATAATAGAAGACAAAATTAAATATTTAGTGTACTTCCGCTGTGATCTGAAACCTAAATTAAGATAGTTCGAAGAGTCAACATCTCCTGATGATGCCTTGTGGAAAGG
Source organism: Mellilla xanthometata (assembly GCA_035578125.1). NCBI lineage: Eukaryota > Metazoa > Arthropoda > Insecta > Lepidoptera > Geometridae > Mellilla > Mellilla xanthometata. Next base: position 9,785,018 of record JAPUBQ010000007.1, on the reverse strand, counting down.
TGTAACTCATGTTGAGTAAGAATTTCTGAATTGAGATAGGCAACATTAATATTAGAATTATATGTTTCAGGTTGTTCCGGTGTGTGAGGAGACCAGCCACGCGCAGTGAAACTTCGTTGTGTTAGGAGGGTAGTTTAGGGATTAGTTTACTGGTGTGAGTCGTAGTGGAGGTGTGGTGGTCGGTTGAAGGAATACACCTAATTTTTTTTTAAATATTTTAATTTTTCTTTGCTTTTTTTTAATATACTAAATAGGATATTGACATCAATATACTATTTAGATGACAATCATACATACAGATCTAAAAATTACTAGTTATACATTTTATGTAGAAAAAGATAACATTTATGTTGTACCTGTTTTAAATCTACAATTAAAACTGGAGTAAAATTAACTCACATCAAGATCAGAATTATAATCTTCAAAGTTTTGTAAAATTTTTATCCACTGTTATTACATTCTTTAGAAGGAGAGACATGCACATTTGTGTCTTACGAAGTTCCTTAAATCCAAGAGAATAATGTAAAAAAAAAAATGTAAAACTTGTCAAATTATAGATATACAAAATCACAACTTACCTTATGAGCCCTTGTGTCTCCTTCCACATAAGCAATAGGAATAATTCTATTCTTATACAGTTTGAGCACTTCTTCTGTAGAGACAGGTGTGAGGCCACGGTACACAGCTCCAAACTGTATTTGCAAGAATGAATCCAGCTTGAGCAATAAGCCTTTCTCAATGTCATAATGTAGACCTCGAACAGCAAAATTAGGCTTGTATTCTAGTTTTAATATCTCAGCTGGGTACTGAAATGTAAAGAAATAAAGACAATATTTTAAAGTCTAAGTCAAATTAATTTATTGCATTCATTATGGTATACATAAGGTCTTAAAAGTTATTTATTTGGTACCACATAATGGACCCTTCTCGGATATTGCAAAAACATATTATTATGAGGAGTGAGCCGGCTTATTTAATTATAATATATACAGTAATCATTCATCATCATATAGTTTTATCATATTATAGAAAATCATTAATTTTTATTTACTCCTTACAGTGGTTCAGTTGGCTTTTGGCCAACAGGGTGCATAACCACATGAGTTAGCAATATTCTGGCCTAAAGTGGAGCATGCATAGTCTGGAATAACTAGCTCTCAAAGAGGCAGCCAGAACACACTGTTAGGTGCTTGGCAATAAATTTTACAACTTACAACTTGAATATGATGGTTAGCCAGGTGAGCATTAGAAAATACCCTACCACCATGCTATGGTTTCCTCTCAATGTTTTCCCTCACCGAAACCTCAATTGGCAGGGTTTAAGCCAACAGCCTTTGGCATGTGAGGCGGCCACCAGCCCGAATTAGCTGCCATCACTTCAAAATGCACACTAATAGTAGTTCTAAATATTGTAGACTTGATACACACAAGATATAAATCTATTTCAATAGAACAATTTGTTCATATAGTAAAAAGTTAATGAATAACAATCAGCAACATAGGTATGTTGTATTTATATTCACTATAGGCAACAATATACAGCATAGCTTTATAAATTATTAGTGAGCTATTACAATTTGCTGATCAATCAATGTTAATATTTTATCTATCAATATTACTAATAAAGCCATATTTCTAAGTATGATTAGAATTTATATCACATATTTTTTCTATTTAATTTCATATTTAAAGCTGTTAGCTAGTATTGTTTTTTTATTCAATGTATCAAGTTTAGATTAAAAGATTAGAATTAATTAGTGAGGTAACACATACCTTGTATTTTTCCAGCAGAATCTCTCTACCGAGATTGTACAAGAGATGCTCCAATGTGGGCTTATAATGTGCCAGCGTATAGTCATAGTCAAATCCATACACCTGAACTTCAGATAGGTCCAACTCATTACATGCAAATACTCCATAGGGATTTACATCCTGTGGCAACTTTTTAGCTGAAATATGATTAGCAACCTATAAGACAGATACAGGTATATCATATACACTTTAATGAGCTTAAGCTTTTCGTATGTTCTGGACAAACAAGATATCTAGACAGCAATAGATATGCTCGAGAAGTTTAAAACTGCTTCACCATTACTAAAGGCTAATATCATGTAAATACTTACATCGGCATTTTAGTTTAGTCCTGCAGTAGGCTTCCTTGAGCAGTTCACGAGTGGTTAAACTTCTATTACTAATAACGAAACCGACACCACGCAATTTTCTATTTACTAAAAAACTAGACTTTCCAAATTTACCAATAAAATTGTAGCACATATTGGACAAGGACGACATTTTATGAAAAAAAATCCAAAAATAGAAAAATGTATATGCAGAAACGCAGATATCAAAACTATGACTGAAATTGTTAACTTATTAATGGACAAGTATAGGAAACAAACAAAAATATATCCTATATTTGTAACTGGTGTACTAATAGAAATATTTAGTAAATAGTTGCATAATTACAAAGTTTACTCAAAAACGCGCAAATTCAACGAACCGTTCCCTTCATGTCATTGAGAAACTAGCCAGCGAGTGAGTCGTGCGTGTATTTACCTAGTCTGTGCCGTCGTCTGTGATAATAGTGACGTTACGTACCACATGACATATTGTTGATCTACCTTTGACACGTGTTCTTTGTACTGTATGGGGAATTGATGTTGAACAGAAAAACAGCTTTTAGCTCTGAAGTTATTTTAGGAATTTATTAATGATATTTCCAAAAAAGTATAATAATGGTTGATAATTTTACGATACAGATTTTATGAGAAATGCGCTCTATAAATAGATTATAACTAGGTTTCACATCAAAAAATTGGTTCAGATATTATAATTTTAATAATCTGAGCATAATTAATGACAATTATACTCACGTGAATACCTAATACTCATACGAATTCAACAATAAGCAAGCAATGCAATTTTTTACATTTACATAGTTGAAAGTAAAAGTGCTAAAAACACTGTTGTTTAAATATTTTCACCTATGTGTGGTTGGATGGTATATTTGAGTGAAAAGTTAAGTTTGTGCACAACACTAATGTTGGCAATTGCTGTCACAATTTATTAATGTAAATGTCATTACTTAATTTTTTTTTTAAGTATGATTTAACTTAAAAGTTGCATTTAGTTCAACTTTCAAAATAAAATGTTCTTTCCCACACGTGTAATCCGGACATGTATCTCGTCGACCAAGCCAAGTTGTATTATTTCTGTTGACGCTGACTTTGATCTAGTTTGAGGCAACAAAAGATAAATGTATGAGCTAAGCACGAAAACTACAAGATTTTTTTGCTAAATTATTGATACCATCTAGTGTCGTAAACGTATATACGTTTAGTGTCGTAAACGTATATACGTCTAGATGGTATCAATAATCATTAATAGGTAATAACAATAATACATTATGTATTTTGCAAACATTTACGAAAAGATCCTCATATTATGTGGAGTATCTAATAAATCTTCGTGTGATAACAATTTTGTAAGCCTGATTTGCTCTTACCTCAGAGTGATCAATAGGTATAATTTTTATTTATTCTTGTGCCAAACTACTGCTTTCTTCCTAGTATATATTTTGTCCTGTTTATTATATATTTTGTTCATTTCTTAGATATATGTTAATATAAGTACATTTGATTTGTGTACATAAATTTATACAAAAACACACTTTCTCATACAACAGCTTTTGTACGGGTATTTAAAGAGGAAACATTGGAGTATGGCCAGCGCGTTAAGTGCCAGATATAGAATACTACGTGAGTGAATTCCTTAAATATGCATATTAAGAAAGTAAATATTGTGTACCTATCCGGTTATAGTACCTAATTAAAAAGAACATACCTGATGAGTATAAAGGATAATAATTGGAATCAGATATCATAGGTAGGTACGCGCAATTATAAGCATACCAACTATTCATAGGTATACATTTTAGTTTCATGATCTAACATTAAATTCAAGAAAAAGAAATAAATACTTATGTAATCGTTTTTTTTTAGTTAAAACTTATTATAGTTACTTCGATCTTACACATTTATAACGCTAAAGTTGTTAGCGCAAGGTTTGACCCATAAACTAAGTGTGACTAAATCATTAGTTATTTTAATTTAAAGTTAAAGACTTAAAAAGTTTTCAGTATTAGAGTATTTTATATCAGGCCTGAATGCAATAGTAGGTAGGTACCTAATGAGTATAGAACATCAAATGTTTTAATTCCAGTTGGAAGGAATTTGCGGATACGCACTGCCTATAAGGTTTTTACTTCGGTAACGGAATGTGTGTGTAGCTATGGACACATCATTATTGGATAGTTTAAGGGAGCAATCTTTATCGGCACGAGTAACAAAACAAAGTGTGTACAATGCCATTTCCAATTCAGGTGAAGTTCCAATAAAGAGACTATTCACTGGCTTGTCAGCTCCTAGGTGATTAAAGTGAGCCTTCATCAATGTTCCTTTCTGTAAAATAAAAAAAAAAGGTTATAAAATAATAACGTCATACTCTAAAAGATCTAATTATCCGACTCAAATGAGTATGATAAAAGTCTGCAAAGTAGGTAAGTCGTTATCACAAGTAACTTAAGTGGACCACTAACATCATAAATTACAAGAAACAATAAATATTATCTTAGAAGGAGATAAACATGTGAATATTGTTTACTCACACTTACTTACACAGTAAGTAACTAGTTAAGAGATTGTTCATTACAAAAATATAGTAGAAAGTTATAAAATGTTAGGATGAGCCGATAAGTAAGTACTTACATCGCCTAGTTGAAGATATTTCAGATATCCCAAATAATTCATACGATTTGCCGCTTCTTCTTTGGCAAAATAAATCCAGTTGTGAAGCCCTGGAAGAAAATAATAGATAATGTAGGTAAATTGGAAATACTGTTTTATGACTGAAAAAAAATAATTAAAGCGTATGTTTCTATACATAAGTTTACGTAAATCTATTACACCTTTATTTGCTTAGTTTAATAACAACTTACCTAAAACTTCTTGATTTCTTGCTTCAGAAACAAAGACATGCTCAAACCCAGAACTACTTATTTTTCCCTTGCCTCTAGAATATAAACTAAACCACAGCTGCTTCAAGTAATCTCTTTGCTGGCGTGGATCAGGGGTCACGTAACCTACGAAATAGAACACTTTTCATATCAAATGGGTGGATCGCAATTGATTATTAATAAGTATGTTTGTATATTCGTAAACATAGATTTTATCTCAAACGTATAAACGACGGGGTGTTATAAGTTTGACGTGTATATGTGTGTGGAAAATGAGGAACGAAATGGTTTCACTCATAGACTTAGAAAAAAACTTATATCACATTAATGTGGTTAACCATTTTCACACCATCTCATCATATAAATGGTAAATTATTGGATAATTAGCTGTTAAATTAAATTCTTTGGAAACGAGAAAAATTACGGAATTTCAATAATTAAACTAAGAAATAACTATACCTAAATTAATACTGTTTTGTGGACACTCAAAACGCCCAGGCGTATTATTATTAGCGAGACAAAGTAAATTTGTAATAATAACTATAAAATATACCTTTATCTTTCAAAAAGTTCATTAAGTGGCGTATAACTGATGTTGACATGATGGCATCCATAAATGCGTTTTCTTCATTTCTTTCCTGAAAACGTAATTTACGATTAAATGTAATAATTACCAATGAATTCACTAATTAATTCATCAGAATTACCTGTGGAGTGACATACTCATTAATAAGCGTATCTCTCTCGTAGTTGTCCAGAAGAGGCAGGAATTTTTGTATAGTTGGAATATTCCAAGCCTCCGGTGATATCGTTAGCAACCTAAAATCACACTACACTATAACACTTCGCATAGTTATCAATCATAAACATCTTGACTCATATTATGTTGATCATCACTAATTTTATTTTTGGTACCCAAACATCTGCCAAATTAGGTACATAAATGGTACTTACGGATTAGGCGCTTTATCTTCTTTCGACTGCGATGTTGTTTTTTCCTGATAGTTTACAGTAATATACTTGGCAGCATTATTAACATCTTTTCTAAGTAACTCCTCACTCAGGGTTTGTAATTCAGCATCCGAAGGCGAATTGCTATTTGTATTAGTATTTCTGTTACCATTAACAATTGAACTTGGTAATACTGGTGTGCTAGGTTTTTGAGTTGGTCTGCTAGATGGAATTCTAGTAGATGGTCTGACAGTTGTGAATGTTGTTTGGGAATTCGGAGTTTTTGAACCGGAAACTATACTGCTATAGCTAAATGGCTTTGTGGAAGAAGAACTGGGCTTAACAGTAGTAGGAGTGACCATTGGCGTAGTTGTTCCTTGTTGATTTTTGTTTGTTGTGCCAGATAATATATAACTGTAGCTAGGCATCTTTTGGGGAGAATTTTGGCCACCATTGTTGTCGAAGTAATGTATAAGGTCCTTAACTTTTCCACTAGCTGGTTGAGTAGATCCTTGGTTTGGTTTGGAAGTAGGTCGCTGAGGAGCAACATAATCACGTTTGCCTCCAGCACTCTGTGTATTTAACGTTGTTGTTGAAGAAGGCTTAGGGGTAACAGTGGGGTTTTGTATTGGCTTCAAAGTTGGAAATTGTGGAGCTACATAATCACGTTTGCTTCCTGAAGACTGAGTGCTCCACGCTGCCGTAGAAGTCGGTTTGCGTGTGGTTGGCTGTGTTGAAGAAGCAACATAGTCTCTTTTCCCAGTGTTTTGGTTATTATTAATCCCTCCGTTTAATTGATTTCCAGTGTTCAGTGGCTTAAGAGTTGGAAATTCTGCCACATAGTCTCTGTTTCCATTATTTTGTTGGGCATTTTGCTGTAAAGTAGCGGTTGATGCTTGAGTGTTAACTGAATTTTTATTAGCTCCATTTGTGTAGGGTCCACTTCCACCCTCGTGTAATAAAAAATCCGTATTGGTATTATATTTTTGTTTACCATATGCGAAATCTGTAATAGACAAAACATTACAAAATTAATGAGATGTTTTAAATCTTTTTATGATTACCGTAACACCCATTCAACTGTTTACCAAATACCAATTAATTACCAAATCATTGCGCTAAAATCTAAATGAAAGATGAACAACTATAGTATCTGTATATCGGTAGGTAGGTACCTATATACCTACTAGTCAATGTAATAATTCTCATTACGATAGTTCGGCAGAAGTCAATGAAACGTGTACTGATAAAATAGCCCCAAAGTCAACGGATAAACTATGAAACTCAAGAAATAAGCAGTATCTACAGTATAGAGTAACATTCAAGATAAAACAAAAGATATTTCCTTGACTTACAATTAGTTTTACCTAATACGCTTAGCAAAAAAAACTTACCGATTCTTAAACATGTTATTAATAATAACAAGCATAGTGTTAAAGCACTATTCCGAATATTTCTCAACATTGCTTGAAACACATCAAAACGTCACTGTGCCGAGAACGATTTCACTGTTATGTAGGTGAAATGACTAATACCTATAGACTACGGTCAGCCTCGAGCACGTCTGATTCAAGAATGGTGAGATTATAAACATAGTCGTACACACTGTGAGCGAGAGACTGCGCAGCGACCTCAGACCGTATCGGCAGCGACATATAAGCTTTGATTAAAGATCAAGGAAGATCTATTTATGTATCTAAGCCTAAGTAATTTAAAATACGAAATAAATTGGTTAATCTTTGTAGTTCAACACGAATCATATAGGTACGAATGTGTGCACTATATTAGGTATGTAGAGACAAAAGTTACAACAAGGTTAGTGATTACTAATATTAAAAAAAATTATATACTTATATTATAAATTTTAAAATGTAAATGGATCAAAACAACTAACATTTGGTACTCAAACAGTACCTATATTGTGATTCCAGTAAAGTATTATATGCAGGTGTAATAAAATAATATTTTGCTTAGAATTAGCTTAGGTGTTGTTACTTGAACACGATAAATAATTAAGAATAAGAATAGAATATATATAATTAAGAAAGAAAAAAATTAAATAAAATAGAATTTATTTTAAATCGTATGCTTACCAACTAAGTACTTACCTAGTTATAATAATTGAGAATGATGTTTTTTGTGAAAGGTATAAAATAAGACCAATCAAAGATAATCTTTGATTGGTCTATTTTTCGTTATAAAAGTCTAGATACCTGTAGTCAACGACATTTATAAAAATGTCGTTGCCTGTAGTAAGAGTTTATATTAATAAGAATTAAACACATATTTAAATTGCAGTTTATTGCAATATACATATACTCGTTTAATTCATCACGAAGAAAAAAAACAACGAAGAGTCCACTTGGCTGTTTTGAGAAAGATTTTTATTGATGTGGATTTATTTTTACACGCTTTATATTAGCTTCACCTGTATGTTTGTATGTTTGTTTGTAACCGACTTCTTTGGGCGCGATTTTGACCCACTTAAAACGGCCAGAAAAGCGTGTTTTTTAGTTTTTTTAAACTACTATTATTTTTCCTTGTGGGTTTTCTTTTATAGTTACTATAGATCGCAAAATCGTAAGTAATACCTACCGTAATAGTATAACATTATTACATTTTTATATAAAAGGCTCTGTAATACCCAGTGTTGTGTCGTAATATTATTGCATGAACCAATAATACGAGTACTTAAGGCATACTGGGTTACTTAAAACCTCTTATCGGTGACTTAAGTGCTTTATATTTATATTTTGTTCAAAGACTGCTGGGATACTCGCATATTATTTACATTATTGTTCGTCCAATAAAATATAGTACACACATACGGTATTTTTTTTACATTTACATTACATAACCGTAGATTTTTTTTTTGTACACCTTTTACACACTTTTAATTTAATAAACGTCTGGTTGACTCATACTAAACCATTTCTAGTTTGTATTATGGTTACTAATACAAATGATATACTAAATATATAGACTTAAATACTTTGTATAGATTTAGTTCAGCACAAGGATGTTAGCCGTGCCGGGGATCGAACCCGGAACCTTCTGGTTGGCAGTCGGGCATGGTAGGCATTACGCTAACGAGGTCGTCATTGTACAATAATTTATGATTAGTGTCCGATGCGATCGTTTGGAACTTTGAAATCAATATTCATAAGTTGATCTGGGTTTGTGGGCTTAGAGTATTAGTGTGGTAAAACTAAAAAGTATAGTAACAACACAATTGAAAGAGCAAAATAAAATGTTGCCAGCATCTGGAAAAAATGGTTGAATGTATGTGCTGTTGGGCACTCAAAATAAAACGCGTAGAAGTCCGCGCGGGAGTCCGGCCAACGATTCATTCATATTTCATTCATTTGAAACGTAGACAGAGATTTGAAACTAACAAGTGACATTGACAAGATTCGTTAACAATCGAGTCAAAACGCCATTAGTAACTAATTAGTAGTCATAATTCGATTATTAACATTAGTATATTACTAATATTCAAGTCGAACGTGTATATTAGTAGTTGTAGATAATTCGACTGGTCAGATTAGTCGCAGTCGCGCATCTCTATTTCAAATGGTATAACATTTAATTTTGTGCTGGTAGCACTGTCTCCAAACATCAAAACTGTCAAAGTCAAATTATGTTACAATAAATTTTTAGGGATCCGTACTTAACAACAGGACCCTAAGCTATTCTAAGCTTTCGCTGTCTGTCTGTCAGTCTGTCACCAGGCTGTATCATAACCGTGATAGCTAGAAATGCGGATTTTTTCACTGATTATGCATTTCTGTTGGCAATATAACAACAAATCTAAAAATAAAAAATATTAAAGGGTCCAATACAACAGTGTCATCTTCGTATTTTTTTGCTATAATATATCAATAACGGTAACAGATAATCCGTAGACGCTTAGAACTTTCACAGAATATATAGATGTGTATCACTTTTCGATATAAATAAATAAAAAATACCTTAAAATAAAAGTAATATTAAAGCAATTTCTTACTGGATCTTTATAACGACATTTGGTAGACCCTCTAAACATTCTTCTTCTTTTTTACCTTATCCTACTTCATGTGGGGTCGGTACAGTATGTACACTTCTTCCATACATCTCTGTCATTCGTCATCTCTGTATTCACACCCTTCCTGGTCATATCGTCATTCACACAATCCATCCGCACTTTCTTAGGCCGCTCTCTTCTTATCTGTCCGTCGATACTCATTGTCTTCCTCGTGATATGGTCTCCTGTGACCTGTCGCCATTTCATCCATCCCACACTCATTCTATTACTTACATCCCTTTCAATACCACCATCACTTTTTATTAGTGAGCCCATATATAAATCTGAGCAGTTCGGTAATTTTGCTCCATCTAGTAGTAGTTGGTCGGACCACCGAAGTCACAGAACAAATGTTCTGTTTTGGTCGTGCTGATCGTAAGACCAACATTATTCAACCTATCAAGCCATTAATTTAGTAGCCTCTAAACATTCACAGAATATAATAATTATATTTTAGAATGTTTAAAACAATATATCATTCAATATCATATAATCAAAATGTACCTAATTTATATTTAAGGGCTATTTAAGGGGCTCCCATACAACGAACTTGTTTTTATGCCATTTCTAAGATGAATTGTACAGAACCCTACATGCGCGAGCCCGACTCGTTGTTATTCTTCTTTGCCTTGGCCAATCCAATACCATACGGTGTAGCTTTTGTGTAGCACACAGATCTCTTTCTACGCTTGACGCTAGCATAACATCTTTCTACGGTGCCAAACACAGACCAGTAAGGAGAAAATTTAAGTCATTTGTTTTTCTTGATTACTTATTCAAAAAATTTCTACGGCTTATGGTTTCTTCAATAACAAATAAATAAAATTTAGTAAACATTTTGTTCTGAATGCAGTTAAAACTTTACCGGTTCTAGTAAAAAATTAATTAAAAATGAAATTTGTTATTAATTCCTATGAGATTATTTTTTATTATTATTGTTGGACATCAGTGGTTTTTTGGTCACTTTTATCATATTTTGGAGCCCAAATCGGTACCTAAACTTTTCCTATGCTATTTAAAACGATTAATTATGTATGCTAAGAATTTGTTTTAAGATTTATTTTTTGTTTGCTGATTTCAGTAATATTTGCAAAGAACCCTTATTTGAGAATATCTCTCCAAGATCTTGCTCCTGGGTGGTATTTCCTGGATAGGGAAAAAGATGTTTCCGATATTGAATGGTTCTGCTGGAAATACTACATACTAGCATCATGGCCATACCTGATTGCCCATTTTATGGTGTCCGAGTTCTTAAGACAAACAAACATCCCAACAATAAAATGCTGGTACATATTGTCTAGTACAATTTTTGTAATCCTCTCTATGGGAATAAAGCAACTTGCTATAATTTTAGCTCAACCAATAGTATATTTTATACTCATTTATTGTGGTTTTAAACGAGTTGGTATATGGATAACCAGCCTAGTTATATTGTTGAGTTACAATGCATTGAAATATAAACCATATTTTTGGACATTTTTGGATGATGGAAGCTCGCAAGAAGAAAAAGTGTTTTTGCTTATATTTGCCATGGCATGGATTCAACTGAGATGTATGAGTTACTGCTTGGACTTTATAGATAGAGAACAGAACAACCCCTCTGGAAAAAAGTGTGAAAATGCATGGCAAAATTTCTTGAATATGTTCAGTTATGTTCTATATTTACCATTACTATATCTGGGTCCTATAGTACTTTATGAAGAGTTTGAAAAGAGTTTCAACAGTAAATGTGACAATTTAAGGAATCGGCTCTCCAGATTTGCGTTGGATATTGTCCTTTACATTACTTATACATTTCTTCTGGAATTGGCATTCCATTTCATTTATTTTCATGCTATGCATAATAAAATCCAGGTATGTTGCATGAAGTATTGTTTTATTTTAAAATAATTTATCTATCTTCTCAATGAGTATTGTTTTTTCAGCTCATTGAACAGCTACCAACATTAGCATTAGCTGGAGGTGGTCTTTGGATGGGTTTTGCATTTCATACAAAATATGTGATATCTTACGGCACAACAACAGCATTTGCTCGCTTGGACAATATGGATGCACCACCAACACCACGATGCATAGCAAGGGTACATGTGTACTCTCAAATGTGGAGATACTTTGATGTTGGACTTTACAAGTTCTTAGTGAAGTGAGTTTAACATATTCATACTTCTTGGTACAGAATCCACCAAGTGTCTTTTTATAAGTCTAAAATAGACAATTACCTAAAAATTTGTCAGGATAATCTTGCTGCTAAATATTTGGTCTTCATTTAAAATTCATCTCTGACACTTCCATTTTCCACTATCTTTGGTTAATATGATGCATACTATTCCTATATACATAATGGCTATATTGATTAATGAAATAATCTAACTAAACATTACTTACTGTTTCAGATACATCTACAAGCCTAGCTATGCAACTTTATGCACATACATGAATGCATCAAAAGTTCTGCATAAGTTGATAGCTTCATTGTTTACATTTGCATTTATATATTTATGGCATGGCATAGCAACAAATATTTTTATATGGTCTGTCTTAAATTACACTGGTATACTACTAGAACAAATGGCTAAGGCCCTATCCACAACTGAATGGTATCAGGTTTTTAAGAAAAAGGTTTTGAGAACTGAAGCTATGGAAGTCAGGTTTATTGCAGCATTGTGTGCCCCTTTGTTGGCTGTTTCAGCTATATCGAACTTTTATTTATTTGGTGGCACTGAAGTAGGGCATGTTTATATGAATTTACTCAACTGGCCAGCTCCACACAATTTAATGTTTGTATTGTTTGCCACATACTGTTGTAGTCATGTTTCTATATCTCTGCTTGATGTTCCTTCAAGAACAGATAAGAATAAGACCAAAATACAATAAATATTGTGTTGTGATTGTTTTACTTCTTGTGGTGTTAATGTTCTGAGCGATATTTTGTAAACAGGCAAATAGGCTATGATTTTTTATCATTTATTTATTTAAACCTTAAATGGACGATTTTTGTTTCACGTTTTAAAAAAATATATTTGTGTAATACGACATGTATTACTGTCTAGAAAAAGAAAAGTAAAAAAATCTAGACATTAATTTACTATACTTTTTTGCATAATGTGAGTGTTGTTTATAAACTACATTTCACAAAAAAGAAAAAATTAAGGTCAATTTTATGTGTTTAGTATGTTGTTTAAAAACAACATTGTCCACAAAACTTACAATTGTCTCATGGTTGTGAATCTCAGTAAATTATAGCATTTATTTTATATCTAGATATAAGTGACTGATCTAACTAAAACATGAACAAAATGAATGAACAACAAAATATTTACTTAAACTTTTAATCAAATTGGTTTGTATCACACTTTACATCACAGAAATTTTACAAATTGTACTCAAGTCCCATATACAATGAACTAGGTATTAATAACTCATACTTGAATAATTTATTGTAATTTTAATTAGAAAGTAATTAATTTATATGTGTTGGACCCTTTCAACAATAAATAGGAATGTGTATGCATAGCTTCGATAAGGTCGCTGGGATCTCCAGCCACCCCGGCCGCTTTATGGATCTGCATCAGCTCTTGTCTAGTGAATACATCTTTGCCCAGCTGATGTGCTCGTCTCGTCAATGCATCCAAGAACTTTTTCAACTGAAATTGATAAGGAAATTACCTTTGTTTAATTGCCTAATTTTGTATGAACATTTTTATCACAATATATTTTTTACATTTCTTTATTTGTTTCCTTTTAAAGTTAACATGACTATACAATCTTGTTACTAGAGTAAGTACAATCTGCAATAACCATGAACTTCTTGTACGATGTGACGTTTACCTTCTCTTAAATCTGGTCTGTAAACGCCCTTTACTTCTTCTTCTATATTTTATGGGAATTGTACAAGGTGGCCATTTATCATCTTTATACATCTTTTCTCTTCACGTAAATAAAATAATGAGTACCTACTAATATTATACATGCGAAAGTTTGTGTTTAAGTGTGTATGTTTGTTACTTCTTCACGCGCAAACGACCAAACCAATTTCGATGAAATTTGGTAAGGAGTTAGGTAAGAGCCTGGATTAACACATAGGCTACTTTTATCTCAGATTATCGTGGGTAACACCGGGGAGCGCAGCTAATTAAATATAATTTATAGGTTTCTATGTGTTTTCGATTGCCATTATCCTAGTTAAATTAAGCTACGGCATTTAAACCTAAACATGCGTACAATATTCACCTTGCTTCTAGAACTGACTCCAGAGCCGTTGATGGATCTCGAGAGCTGTATGTTACCGAACTCGTCACTGAATGTGTCGATCAAGCTGTGTTTGAGCAAGCTGACCACATCTGTGGCGTCTGTTGCTGTAGCCTCCTCCCGGAGGTCAACCCGAGCTCTGGCCTGAAAATAAAACCATTACAATCAACTGTTTTTTTTTACACATGGGACTTCGTCAAAATCATAAGTGCTATCATTGACGACCTCGTTGGCGTAGTTACCATGCCGGACTGCCAATAAGAAGGTTTCGGGTTCGATTCCTGGCACGGCCAACATTTTTGTGCTGAACTAAATTTGTTGGCTGTCGGTCTGGGTATTAAATGTGTATCTATATAAAAATATATATGTAGTATATCAGTTGTGTTAGCAATTATAATACGAACTAGAAATGGTTCAGTATGGGGTTAACCAGCCATGTGTGAAATGTGACCTAATATCATAGACAAAGTATGTTAAACTTTAATTATATTATTTATTAAAGTTTAATGTACTTTGTCTATTTTTTATTACAGAGTATATTAAAGTTTAATATACTTTATCTATGGTACTATGTAGGAAAGCTGTGTCGATACAGGGACATACAGAGGCTTATTCACTGGTTTCAGTTTTTTGAAATGGTTCAGTTTGGGGTTAACCAGCTGTGTGTGAAATGTGTCCTAATATATAATGTACGATGCTAATATAATATACGGTGATGACGTTCTAGCATGTTTGTAGTCTAGTTAGAGTAAGCGCGCTTCTCTAAAAGCGCCCGGCCTAATTTTACCACGATACATCTAGATTTAAAATGTTCCTATAATATGTCGATCATTTTAGTCTCGGAAGCAATTTTTCTCATATATAGGTATTTTGGTTTAATTCAACTTTATGTCAATTTTAATTCAATTCTTGTATTAGGAACAATGTAATTGGCTTTTCCGTTTTAATAAAACCAACGTTTACGTGGTCTAATTATATTTATTCAGGTGAGCCTACATCATAGAGTAAGTAGTACAAAAAAAAATTGTACACGTTTTTGGTAGTTGAAAGTACATATGTTCACATTCAAAGCTTATTTATTCAATTGTCGTCATTTCAACAACTGCTCAAATAGTTCAACAAATAATATACGTGGACGCACGGTATGAATAAATGAATATTATTATAATAAGTATTAATAAAACATTGAACATATAAAGATATCAATATACTAGCAAACATTTTTGTAACATTTATTGTAGCAAGTTTAAAAGAAAATCTATGACAAAAAAAATTGTCGGGTTTTCCTTCCTGACGCTATAACTCCAGAACGCACGAACCAATTTCCACGGTTCTGCATTGGCTCCGTGAGGTTTGAAGCAAACAAAAGTCAAGGAAAATTTCAACAGAAAAGGAGGAAAACATGGAAAATCGTTTTTCACATACAGCGCCATCTGTGATACATAGAATTACTACAAACCAATAAGGTTTTTGGATGGTGGTGGAGCAGACGCGAAAACCTCCTTACACGAGGAGTCACGGGCAACTGCTATTAATTAATAATTTAAAATAATAATTATTATTTTAATAGAAATTTCTAATAGAGCAACATGGGTTACCAGACTAAATTTGTTATATTATTTATTTATTACATTCAGTTATGGCGATTTGTTCCTACACGTTGAAGTATTTTATAGACGCCTGTATACAGAGTTACTTGTAACTAACGCAAAAAACTTTTTAGGGAGGCTTCGGTAAGTATGCACAAACCATTTTTGTTCTAAGACTAGGAAATTCACGATAAATAATTCAGCTGTGCCATACAAAAAATTCGTCGACGCACGGTATAATGTATGGAGAAGCGAATTTCCAAATGTCAGAGTACGAAAGTTATTTGCCTAGACATGCTATAGCCGCCCAAGAGAGAGCTGGAGAATAACGGCGGCCCAAGAGGAAACTTTTGTAAAAAAAAGTACAAAGTATGTTTATGCAATATCCTCCTCCTCCTCGCGTCGTTTTCCTCACTGCTGAGGGTCATGACCCCCGCCACGGATCATCTTCTCCCGCACGATCTTGCGCCATCGACTCCGGTCATTTGCAATATATAAAGGCTTTTTTACTTTTATTTTTCTAACTAAAACCACCTTACAAAGATTTTGCGTTAATTAGCAGTAGCCCTGTATATTCATACTGTGAACTAATTATCACATTTCTAAGTACCACTTAAACTACAGTATGTAGGTGCGTCTCACCATATCAAGGAATTTATCGGTCATTGCATATAACATTTTAATTACCTGAGTTAATCGAATACAAGCTTCAAGCTGTCGGGTGGTAATAGGCGCACCGTCGTTCGAACCACCTTGGTGGTTATGTCTTAACTCCATATAGAAGCTTTGCAATACATTGGCTGCTTCAGTACTGAGTTTGGGGTGAACGTATCTTCTCGCGTACGCAATGTATTTGCGAAGTAAAACTACGGGCAAATGGTCGATCACCTCGCCGGGTTTCAGACGCAAGCGTTGGCTGGAAATATAATGGAGAAATTAATAAACATGATTCAGTTTATTGTTTCATTACCTACTTGCGATAAGTTTTACGACTTTTTAATAAAAATCACAGTAGGTCTTTAACTGAGTTATATTCTTTGATTAATTATTTGAAGGTAAGGTGTTATCAGGAAAGCATGGCGTAGTAGCTATTAACAGCTATACGATTACTACGGAGTATCATAGATTTTGAAGTTATCTACGTATACCACGGGAACCACGATTGTTTTCGGGATAAAAAGTAGCCTATGTGTTAATCACCAAAATAGGTTTAGTCATTTGAGCGTGAAAACGAAGTGTAACAAACATACACACACACTCAAACTTTCGAATTTATTATATAAGTAGGATACTTTAAAAACTTTGGGTCTCACCGGCAACATATCAGGGTCTGATGATGGTTAACTTTTTTTTTACATAGGGATTTTATAGGGACATAATTATGATGTTCACATTTTATAATTTTTTTATTACTTATTTTAGTTACTATCTAGTTTCCCAAACAGTATTCCGTAGTTGTCGGTTTCTTGGAACATTATTTGTATTGTAACTCTATGACCTCATTATCTCTACAGCTATTTTATTTATACGGGTGAATATACAAATCTTGGGTAATGCCTGCGTTTTTTATGTAAAAGAAAAAAATGGGTTTTTAAGATAAGTAATCTAACTATATTGTTGCTAATCGGGCCAGTCACCTTTTTAAGTAGTTTCTGAACGATAAACGCATTTTTTTTTGCAAAACTTATCTCGGATTTTATTGCTACTTGTCAGACGCTGATATATAAAGGTTTAAAATAAAGTCTGAATTTTTAAGTACACTCGTGTATTTCGGTTTGTGAAACGGCAGAGAGCTGAAGTTTTGAGCATCTTATTTCTTTTCTATAAAATTGTTATATATTTGAGGTCAATATCTGAAATCGAGTGACCAAAAGCAGACGAAAGCAGAATTGGTTAGTTAGAGCAGACACTTCGCTCGCTCGCTCAACTATTGCCAACAAATATTCACGTACTTTAGAGATATTTCGTTGCTACTTTGACTAGTGTAGAGGTCTCCATGCAAGTCTGCAATTCTAGACGCTTTGCTCTTTTGTCCTGAATGCATAGCTAGGACGTGTTCAGAAAGCATCGCGTCCATTTTCTGTAACAGAAAAGGTAAATATAATTCTCAATGGTGGCGATTCAGCGGCACACACGACTAAACTAAATTTAAAGAAGCCCCGTCTCTTTTCATCTTAGGTGGCCAGAAAGAGACGGCACGCTCTGAACCACAGACAAAACAACTAAAATCACGTCAAATATGGAATGCGCAGGCAGTTTTAGAGGTGATACAAGTGAGTGCGGACTAAAGTCGCCTATATTTTCTACATTTGACGTGATTTTAGTTGGGTTGACTATGGTGTGGAACGTGTCGTCTCTTTCTGGTCACCTAAGATGAAAAGAGACTTAACAGGTAAGCTGCGGTCAAACGTAAGCTATCATCATAAAAAAAGTTTAGATGTTAATACGAGGTATGTAGTAGTTACTTTCATGCCAAATTTTAAACAAATCGTTTTAGCCGTTTGAGCGTTAAGAAATAAAAACCAAGGAAATAAAAAATGATAAAAGAAACAAACACATACAAACTTTAACATTAATAATATAAACAGGATTATCAGTAGGATTATGAAAAATATTTTTGAAAGAAAATAAAATATACTCCACCTCATCTGGCTGATCTAATAAGATGAAAACTAAATCAAATCTTGATAAGAGAGCAGAATTCAGTTTCAAATTTTCTGCTACAGTTTTAGCCCTGTAAAAAAATAACTTGAATTATTATAATATAAGTTAGTTCATTGTTTTTGTTTTAGTCATTGTTTTTTTTAAGGATTCAATAAGCCAAAGGTTACTTAGTCTTCGCTATCCGTCCGTCTGTCACCAGGATGTATCTCAAACCCTGATAGCTATATAGATAGATAATTTTCATAGATGATGTATTTCTGTGGCCGGTATAGCAACAAATAAATGTAATATAAATGAAAAACTAATAATAAATTAAAGGGGACCCTTTAATTATTTTACCTATACCCTTAAAAACCCAAATTTGTATAAATTTAACATAAAAAGTACTGTACAAAATATCGCCAAAAATTACCCAACTTTTGCATTCATCCATAACTGTTGTGACAACGCATTATGTATGCAAAATGTATAAAACCGGGAGTCTTTCCACTATCTAATATTAACAAAAAAAGTCCTTATAGCAATTTGCCAATCAGCTGACTAATTTAACTTGCGTGGGAAAGCCATTTTTTTAATTTGACTGTTGACGCCATTGGAAAAAAATCTTTATGTAGATGAGGCGATTCACACCCCGAAACTATTACTCATAAATAAATGGTCTTGATAGACAACGAAATGATCTTACAATCTTATTTAAGATACGGAATCCCAACAAGTAAATAAAATAAATAAATAAATATTAGGACACATTTCACACACGGCTGGTTAACCCCATACTGAACCATTTCTAGTTTGTGTTATGGTAGCTAACACATCTGATATACTACATATACATACATATATAACACTTTTTATTTTGACTTGTACCATTAATTTCCCTAATAAAGAGTTTATCTAGCTATACATATTTTATATAGATATATCTTTAACACCCAAGTACAGGAGTAGAGTATTCTCGTATTTGTGACTTGCATACCTATTATAGGTCCCGCCGGCGGGGTTAGCGGCCGCCAGGACGGTAGCACGCGCCGCTAAACTACAAACGACTCCACCCTTGGCCACACTCACTCTGCGTTGCTCCATAGCTTCTAGCAGACTGCTGTGGTGGGATGTCATCTGGGAAAACGCATTACGATTGAGCTTCGGCTTACGGGTATAACTAAACATGCTACAGATGATGATGATGCAAGCTTGCCCACGCTAATATTGTTAGTAGGAGGCGAAGTGTACTGGCCTACATCTAACGCTTAACGACTGAACTGATTTGGATGAAGTTTTGTATGGAAGAAGCTTGAGCCCTGGATTGATCTAATCTAATAGTCTTCCCTGTTCAACTCGGGAATCACCGCGGCGCGCAGCTAGTATTAGTACAATTTGTTATTTAGAATAGCTACGTCACACAGTGCTGCCGCGTAAAGTCAGAATAATTAACAAGTGAAAATGATAACAATTTATTATAGCACCATGCCGTTATGGCATGGATAAAATACACTTCACACTGCTAGCCATAATAAAAAATAGCCTGTTATTCCAGGGTTCTAAGCAATCCCTATCCTAAATTTTATCTCAATCAGAAATAGTAAACTCACACACTTTCGCATTTCAAAAATATTGATAGCATTTTTTCGAGCGTACTTTGTCAAGTTCATCAATACAGCAGACTCCTTTATCAGCCAGCACAAGCGCTCCGGCTTCGAGGGCGAAGTCCCCACCAGCTTCTCGGCCGAGCGCCACCGTTAGACCACCGGCTGATGCTGAAGCACCGCATACATACACTCCTGGAAATTACACATAGAAGGTTTTAATCTTCGAGTGAAAAATAATGAATGGGAAATATTTAGCAGATGTGGGATTTAATATCTTTTTTAATGGGCTTGTTTCCGCAGTTAAGCCTTTTTGCGAGCGGTCGTCGACCGGTCGGAAGTCCCAGGTATCGCTGGATAGACCAAGTGGAGGAGGACCTGCGCAATCTTCAGGTCACGCAGTGGCAGGAGAAGGCACAGGACCGAGAACAGTAGCGTCTCTTAGTATCGGAGGCCAGGAACCGATTCGGGTCGACGCGCCAACTCTGTTAGTAAACTCCATGTAATGTCACTCGATTTAATGACAAACTCTCTAAAGCGTCGAAATCAATTGGCTTTAGTTGGTTTAACTTGTATTCCGTACAATTATAAATTCTCTCCATTAAAACGATATATAACACCATAAAATGTAACTTTGCCTGCGTCCAAAAACACTATAATAAGAAATCTATCGCCACTTGCGCGTAGACACGGATTTCCTATCTTTCGATGAAACCGCACATCTTCTTTATTTTGGGCAATTACAATTTTACGAACAAGTAACGAGTTTATGTTCTGTGTAAGATGTTTTCTCTCTCTGAAATGCGGGTTTGTATCCATTTGTATCCACAAATGTTTCGGTCGCGCCGCGACATAGTCAAAATTTGATAAATAGATGAATGCTGCAGCCGACTTACTATATTATGAGCATTGATGAAAAGCGGTACTCAATTAAGAAGTAAGTATAATATATTATACTTTGAAGAATTATAGCTGCCTTTTTTTACTACGTACATATTTCTGAAAAGGCTTCAAGATAACTCTCACCTCTAGGAGCCGCGTGGGCTGCTGCTTGTAGCAACTGCGACTTGCCGAGTCCCGGGTCCCCGACTACCAGCACATGAGGGTTTGATCTCGGTCCGTTATCCAGTTCCGTCCCTCCGATCAGGCCGAGAATGAGACCAGCTTTCACAGCCTCGTGGCCGAATATAGCCGGGCATAGAGAATGGACTAGGAGCCTGAATACATCTTCAGAAGCGTGGATTTCCTATAATGAGAAATAGATTGCAATAGATAATTGTAGACAGGCAAGCAATAGAAAATGCCCTACAGCCATGCAAATCGGTACTTCCCTATGCTAGTCTTACAAAAATTTTACCAAGGTAGGAGGTAATCAGCAGTTGAAATATTTGGTATGGATGCACACTTCAGTTTGCTTGTATCATAGACTAATAAATATAAAAGACGCTCAACCCCTTGTTGAAAATCGTACTACGTATATCAATCGATACACGTAGCGCCATCTATTTGTATTTTCTTGAAACAACTTCACTCGGGTCACGCAATCTACTATCGTGACATTACTGTGCGACTGCAGCGCGTTACGGAATTCGGCGGCAGTTAGACTGTACGCTCAAGCGCCATCTAGGTTCCATCGGTAAATATGGCAAATTTCCGCGCCACGCTTTATTGTATGAGAATCACCAAACTTCTCTAGTATTCTGATACCTGCTACGGATGCACACTTCAGTTTGTTTGTATAGAGACTAAAAAACTCACCTGAATAGCATAATAGTCCTTCAAAGTGAATGAAAGTGTGGGATTACTCAAATTTCTGTGACTGTGTATGGACACAGCTTCTATGTAAAGCTGTAATAATCTCGCAGCCCTCTTGCCATCTTCACCGCCCTTGCTTTCTCCTCGGACCTGAAAATATATTGAACTTAACTCCATGTCAACACTGGCATTGTTTGACATTAATCTATAATGTTTCAATGTGTAAGTATTGTAATTAAGTATTGTATTAAAAAAAAAAACATGTTTATTGTATGGGGATCCACCTTAATATTTTAAATTGTCATATTTGTTGTTATAGCGGCACGGGAAATACATATCTTGTGAAAGTTTTTGCTTTCTACCTATTACGGTTTCTGAGATACAGCCTGGAGACAGATAGACAGCGGAGGCTTAGTAATAGGGTCCCGTTTTTACCTTTTAGGTACGGAACCCTAAAAATAACTTACTAATATTATTATCCTCCCTTGTTACTTCTTCACGCTAATTCGGCTGAACCGATTTGGATGTAGCATAGGTATAGTTTAGACTGCAGATCAACACAAAGGCTACTATTTATTTCGGATTAACGCGGGTAACATCAATGGGCACAGCTAGGTTTATTAAAAACTAGCTAAGCTACGTCCTTCCAAATATGGTAAAAATATAATTAAAACACTTTTCAAAGCATTGCTATAACTTTCTATAGGATTTTTCAGATTGATATAATTTCCTATACCTGAACAATGCCAGTAACAGAGAGGACATCTCCAGGACAAGCTGTACCGACTAGATCGCCTTGCATTTCGATTTCTACACTTCTTGGGATAGTGCCTGATATACTCTGGAAAAGATAAATTCATTGATAAATATAATACAGTGTAATTTGAAAAAATTGGCTTCATATTAATGTAAGGCATCTTAATATTTTCGCGTAGAAAACGGTCACACTTACTTATTATTAAAAGTTGGAATGAGTCCAACAGTTTCGGTGCTTTCCGAGCACCATCTTCAGGGGCGAGTGTTACACGGACCGCCACCGACGAGATCCACGCGTGCACTGTTGGACTCATTCCAACTTTTAATAATAAGTAAGTGTGACCGTTTTCATATAATGTGGTCACAGTACACATCAATAGAAATTAGAGGTATAAAAAAAAATACATGTTCCAAGTAATGAAATAAGTGGACAGATTAGTAACATTACTGCTAATGTTTGACGGAATATCGGAAATATTGAGTTGATACTGTTTTTTTTTTACATTCAATGGGCTTGCGCTTGATCACACAATTCACCTGATGGCAAGCGACATTATGATCTAAGGTGGAGCGCGCTTACCCATAAAAAACCGGTTCACTCTTGCAAGTCTACGCAAGTCTTAACTTCGGCAACCATACTATTGCTACTATTACTTGATACTGATTATTATTATTTTGTTTGTCTGTCCATATCTCGGGGCCCCCACATATAGGGCCTAGACCTTTGAAAAGTGGGCATGGTGGGGCTTAAGCCAATATGTAGGCTACTTAGGCAAATTTATTTTGAGTAATGTGAATATGTATCCGACTATACTTTTTCATAGTTACATTTTTGACGTGACAACGTCTTGCGGCTGGGAGTCACTTATGAAAAAGTGTAACGCCCGGTAACGTTACGATGAGTCACCGAACGAGAGAGAGGCCCGCCGAATGCCTTGCGTCTCTCTCCCACTCAACTATGATCGGTCTGCTGACGTGACAACGTCTGCCGCGTGCTGCGCGCGCGGCAGACCTTGTCACGTAAAATCTTCGCCCGTAAAACCGACTTTACAGGCAACCATTTTTTTTTTCAAGTATGTTGATGAGCATAGAGCCAAATAACATAAGAAGAATTGTGAGAATTTAAAAAATTGTAATTGAGTGCTCGGAAAGCACCAAAACTGTTGGACTCATTCCAACTTTTACTAATAGGGTAATTGTGACCGTTTTCTACGCGGAAATATTATGAGAGTTTGCTTACCTGAGATTGTATTTCCTGTATCTTGGCAACTTGCCAGTCTGTTGTGTTTGTGAATGGAGAAGATTGCAGCGGCTCAAAGTTACCTCCCCCTCCACAGATCTCGCAAACAGATGGAGCTGAAACAAGCAGTTTAAGTTTTTTGAGAAAATAATATCTCTCATTTTATCAAATAACAAAAAAGTAACTTTATAAATAGTTTTTTTTTACTGGCAATGGGCTTGCGCTTGATCGCAATTCACCTGATGGTAAGCAATATTGCAATAGTTTCTCATTAAACTTAGATCCTAGATAAAGCTAATATTAATCCTAGATGGTAATAAGTAAAAACAGCAGGGCACAGCTATTCTAAACTATGGCTACAGAAATCTTTTGCATAGTGATTACCTGTGAATATCCCTTGGGGCTGGACCACTGCTTGTGCATTATGACAGCCAGAACATTCAAATGCCATGGATGTACAAATCAGCCCTACACTGCCCACTCTAATTACTGTACCTTTGATTGTCACTAGTTTTCCTGAAAAAGTATAAAGGAGGTTTTAAATAATTTTTTTATGATAATGAGCGAACTGAAGATCCAAGCAAGAAGAAGCAATTGCAATGGCATCCCAAGTCATGTTTTTTTTTGGGTAACATTTGTACAATCCTTACATTTGCATTAGATTTGAAGGTAGTACAATACTATGTGCCACTGCCCGAGATGTCTTTTTTTGTTCTACCCTCGACTTAGGATGAGAGCGGGAAAAAACAACTGACACATATGTGCCAAGTCAGTTGATCGACGACAAGCACCTCCATCATGTAGATCGCATCATCATCCAAATCATAAAAAGGACGCCCCTTAAGCTCTGTGAGCTCTGCAAATAGCTGCTGTGCACTATTCACAAACCAGTGCGTCGTGTGAGTGTCTACATCCGATAAGATCCCACCTTACCCAGGAGCACTCTCACCCGACCAGCCCTGTCTTGGAACGGCATTAGAAGCATTGCAGGTAAGTGGTAGATATATTGACCTCCCCTTATTATCTGTGTTCTTGTTTGGATCGATACATCACCACTGCATTGTCATTTTTTTATACAATGCACTAAGTTTCCATTATATGAATGTTCATATATCGAACAACATTAGTTTTTAGTTTTTTGTTGAACCTAAATGATTAATTGAACCATAAGTTGTATGAGTTATATGTCTGAGTTTAGGTATGGAAAGTTTTAAAGCCACAAGCATGATATGAGTGGTTTCACACTACAACACTTCTGATTAATTTTGATTTGGGGTCGGCTCTAGAATCGGGGCCGCATGAATTTGGAGAAACTAATACAACAGGGGTGTCGGAAATGATTGTTTATAACATATTTATAACATTTTATTTGCAGGAGCCACGCCTAAATAATTTAAATAATTTTTCAAAGTTTCATTGAAATAGTGAGAAAAGAAACGTTTTTAGCAGAAAATACGTAGAATGAAACGTGTTTGCTGTCATTTTCATCGTTTGACAGTTTGCTTGCAAACCAGAAACGAAACGCTAAAAGTAAATTTAAACTATTTTGACAGTTTACATCTGTAACAAATAGATGAAACAAAACGTTTTCACAACATTTTGAGCGGTAAAATTTAAATTAAAACAAAAAGTCTTAACACCATTTTGAACGGTAAAATTTAAATTAAAACAAAAAGTTTTGACACCATTTTGAGCGGTAAAATTTAAGCGTCATTCCGTTACTTTCGAGTGTATGCGAATGTTTTCCTTTTTTGTCTTTTCAATTTGTTATTTAATTCACTAGCTAAGGCAGATTTCAAGCTCAAAAAAACACTGTCGGTTAGGTTAGGTTTGAACTGCGACCCATTGCACGAGCCGAGCGAGCGAAGCGAGCGTGCCGCGGCAGCGGCCGGCGAGTGCCATAACCGAAATGTTGTTATTTTAGACTTAGGTTTACTAAGGCAGATTTCAAGCTCAAATAACACTGTCGGTTAGGTTAGGTTTGAACTGTGAACCACTGCCAGAACCGAAATGCTGTTATTCAACATAAATAACCACGAAGACTAAGGCAGGAGCGAAGCTCCTGCCTTAGTCTTCGTGGTTATTTTTGGGACCGAAGGCTAGGGCAGGAGCTTCGGTCTTATCTTCGGTCGGGTTACAGAAGCACTTTGGTCGAAAGATACCTGCATATTTCCCTTCTTGAGTTACCTATTAAAAAACTTAGTACTTAACCTCAAATTTTTTAAACATTAATAACTCAAAAACTACTTGTCTCCTGCAGATGGGGTTTGTAGTGGAGGGTTTCCCAACCTCCCCTCTACCCTTTCCCCCCCTCCTCTCCCCCCCTTCCTTGCGGCCCCGATTCTAAATAATAACCTTGATTTGATTTGAACTCACCGAAATAGTTTACTTTCAAGTTGGCTATAGGAATCACTGGTTGATGATTAAGGACTCTGACCTTAATCTTTGCTTCTAATTTAAAGTGCTGCAATAATAAAATTAAGTAGTTAAACAACTTATAATTCAAATTTTAATTTCTAATTTGAAGTGGGGGTTATGAGACCTGCACTGACATCCCGCTAGGTTGTATTGTGCATTCCCCCCTTACCAGTCTACCCAAGCCTACCCCTGCGATGTGAGGAAGACTATATCAGGAGGAAGACAATGAGTATGAGTTTGGACGGACAGATAGGAAGAGAGAAGATGTGCTCTTAGTTTTTGAGTTATCAAACTTAAACTTCTGTCCCGGGTTTGGTAGAATATTTCTAAAAGCACATTTAGCACAGATGAATGTCCTAGCAGGGAGCTATTAGTATAAATAATTGTTTTTTTTTTTTACCTCATGAAGACAATATTCCATAAGCCTTAGAGTAGAATCAGGGTGATCACATAAATCACTACTAAAATTGGGCCATTCTCTAGAAAAATCCTCATCATTTGTCAAGGTCTGTATGTCGAGGGGCACACTGTGAGTTTGATCAATCTTCTCCAAGTCAAATAGGTTTCTATTCCTATCGACGAAAGATTTGAAACAACTGATGTGAGCAATAATTTCTGGAGTACTTGGTTGACCTGGAAGAATAACATATATAATATAATAATAAAGGTTGGTTGTTTGGAAAGTAAGACATTGTACTGCCATTTGACTTTAGCAAAATGAGTTCTATGGACATAACGCAAATCATGAAATAGGTAAATAGCAAATGTAGCTCACACATGCTCTAGCGCACTATTTAACTCTTATTAACATAACTTTCAACATTTCAGATTTAAAACTGACTAACTTTCTGAGGGAAAATAAAGTTTCCACGCGTTATTTCCAGAAGTTAATGGCACTATTATAGGTAATTGGTTAGTCGGCGCTCTCGAAGAGGCTGCTGTACTTGTAACTCGAGCAGAAGTACATGAATTGTTGCAGCTGTCTGCCGAGTTTATAGATTTCTTTAGCTTGCCCCGGCCACGACCTCGATACCAATTATTTCTATAGCGTCCTCTCCAATTTCGATGCATTATTATAAATTAAACTAAGTAAATAATTTGTGTTTTGTGAATTATTGAAAAAGTTTGTAATTTTGTATTTGTTTCGCTTAAATTTTTTTAAAAACAATATACCAGACAAATAAAAAGTACGGCCAAAGTAATATACATTACTGATAAGGTTTAATAAACTGACATTCTCGTTCTCAAACGTCTATTCTAGTCATAATTATTTCAACAGTCCAATCAACAAAATAAGATTAATTATTTTGTGGGTATAATCCCACTATAACCCCCTATTTATCATTATTTCCTAGTATAAAAAACTTTTTGACTTCGACTTTGACGTCGGTGATGTACTATCATTATCATACATCTCAGGAGTAAGACCAAATAACATTATTATCTCCTTATGGGATATTTAAGTATGTATTTAACTTTTTGTTTTTATTGTGTTATGTACCTAAAAGTTAAAAACGGCGCCTTATTTAGGCTTTGTACCTTCACTGTTTGTGCACGCATACATACACACACACACACACGTTCGATAGTTTTAGACTTTATGGTCACTGCCCGATTGATTTAATGGCAGTAACATGACAATACATTACTTCTATTTTATGATACCGGGACTGCATCCCGACATACATTATAAAATAAATATGTAAGTGGGGCTCAAATACAATAAACATTTTTTAAATGGTACGGAATCCTTCATGCTACCTTTTTTTCTACTTACAATCCCAACTAACGACTACACGAAGTAGACAATTTTGTTTAGCTTTGGTTGTACTAACATTCTATGATAATCACAGATCTAGAATTTTTTCCTCTGTGGAAAATTTAAAATTATTTCCCGCCAAAACATTTTTGCCGCCAATTTTTTCGTATTTGTCAAAGGTAAACTAACTGTACTGGCGCGATGACCCAAACTGGATCTTGGCCAGAGCAGAGCCAGGCTTAATGCAGACACTTTTCTAAATGATGTGTTCAAGAACCAAATTGAATAGCATCGGTGATAGGGCATCACCTTGTAATAATAGAGTGAGAGCCAGCGACGCCCTGACCTTCGTCATAGTATAAAAGCTGAAAAATCTTCTATATGCCCCTTAAACAGGTTTAAGCAAACCCAGCCTATGCAACCTGGGTCGCGGCGGCTTTGGCAAGTAACAGATAGTAAAAGTGAGTAAAATTGTGTTTCAAATTTGTGATAGTTTAAAACTTAGTTTTCATATATTTTATATACTTACTTATAGTTATTACAAAACAAAGCAAAAATATAAAGTTTCAAACATGTATTGTTAAATTAAAAAACAAAAAACTTTCGTCAACAGTTCGAATATTTGCTTGAAAGTTGTAATTACAGACAAGAAATATTATTATTGTTATTTTTTACACCACATAATATATAATACGGAGACATTTGATGAGCAGAAAGAGATCGCCGTGGACCGATCGTGCTATTTCCCTGTCACCAACGTACATGTATGTATATTCACCTCGCGCGCGTCTGGAGCAGACTTCAATGTGTCTGGGAAGATAGAGGAACCATCGAAAGTGTCTGGTGGTTGTGGAAACATTATACGTATAGTTTTCTAAATAACATATTATATAAAAGTCAGATTTTATACTATGGCGAAAGTAGTTTGATAAATAATTAGACTGTGAGGGTGTCGGGCAACGGGTTGTCACCGCCCTATGTGTCCGTCAATAGACGAAACGGTTTATAATATGATTGTAAGTTAAAATATATGAAAATTAGGTATTATACTATCACAAATTTGAAACACAATTTTACTCACCTTTACTACCTATCTGTTATCAGCCAAAGCCACCGCGACCCAGGTTGCATAGGCTGGGTTTGCTTATTATATCTGTATAGGGGGCATATATAGAAGAATTTTCAGCTTTTATACTATGACGAAAGTCAGGGAATCGCTGGCTCTTAGACTATAACATAAAAGCCCTCTGTTACTTCCGAGCCCATTTTCACTACCAAACACTGTCACTGTTTCTCACTTGACTAAAAAGTTAACGAACTTACCAAGTTTGATCTTTGAAATAGAACCTCCTTGAGTTCGATGCCCAAAAAAGTCTTAGTCAAAAAGAAAAAGTCTTGTCTTTGCTACTTTAACAATTCTAATTTTAAATATTTTCTTTGTTTGTATCTGATGTGGATGTGAATGTCATTCATATTTTTCCTGTTGTGAAGAAAGAATAATATATTGTTTTTTACCTGTTATTGTTTGGTTGAACGAAGTAAAACAGTGATATTTGTATTTTAAGGAGATATAACTGTTAATTAGTGGAAATCATGGCTGAAGGAGGTGAAGGCGTGGCGACCACATCGGGGAATGACGAAGAGGCTGACAAGGCTCATGAATCTTTTAGACAATCAGAAGCCGCAATAAGAAGAATGTCTCGGAAGTCTATTGCTCCGCGACGAAGTAGCACTCTCGATCCTAATGAAAGGGTTATTGTGGATAGGACCGCTCTGGAAGCTATTCTAGATGTCGGCTCTCGCCTTCAAAGCATGCAGCAGAGAAGCAAAGTGTCCAACAGCACACTAGCCTTAGGTCACGAGTCCTACAAAGACAAACAAGTAAAGAGCCCTAACGAACAGTAGATTTGTTTTAAATACTATTGAATTTATTATAAGTGTTGTTGTTTTATTGTAAAGGTTGACATAACTTTTTTTTTGTAGGCCAAAGCGAAAGAAGCCCGCAATAATCGTGTGGGTTGCTTGAAAACCCAGCACAGATTTCTACTTGAAAATGCGGCATCTAATTTGAATAGACCGATAGATTATGTTTTGGTATGTATGTTAAAATAATGGATTGGCATAAATTATATTTGTATTTACAGTAAGTTGATCATTATCCATATATTGTAGGAAGGGGTATATGATGCTGATGTTCATATAGATCTTCTGGACAGTGTGATTGCAGAAGGTGGAAGAAATTGCATTTTATTATGTGATGCCAATTTACCACCCTTGAAAATGGGTAAGGTTACTATTGTTAATCTCCATTAAGTAATGGGTCAGTTTTGCTATCTTAATATTCTATTAACCAAATCTCCAAATGCACTTATCTTATCTTCCATACGGTAGTAATTAAATAGCATACCTTAGAATAAGTCAGTAGGTCAAAAATTTTCTTCTTATAAGAAGATAAATCAATTTTATAATCTTATAAAAAAAGGCAAATGTGTCAACACTAGGTACCTAGTGATCAAAGATTTATCTTTTTATAAGAAGAATAAAAAAAAATACATACAGTTGAATATATAACATCCTCCTTTTTGAAGTCTCTTAAAAATCTATGATGACTTATTTTAAGGTATGCTATTTAATTACTACCTGAAAGATTGCATTTGGAGATAATGGTTAATAGAATAGTAGGGAAGCAACAACAAAACTGTGCCATTACCACCTAGTGGGCAAGAACAGAGAAGACTGCCTTATTACTTATCTATAAGTAACTTGATCTATATATAAATTATATTGTTCCGATCTAGCGCTTTGTTAATGTTAAAGAATGTAGCGCGTTAGAAATACTGTAATGCTACATTTTAAGAAAGGAATAAATTTGTTTAAAATGAAACTATTCAATACAAAAGAAACTTACAACTTTATTAAAGAAGCCTATATATAGCTTTTTAAGATTCAGAAAAATCAGAAATTTATGACTTTACAAACTTTTTGAACGATCGTGATATTTCTATCACATCTTGATAACATCATGATTTTTTGGATAAACAGAATCTGGAAGGTTCATTCACCAACAGAAAGGCTTGATGGAGAGAACTTATCTATCTGATGGAGTAACAATCGGCACTGAGGGTCGCTGTGTAGCTTTCTACAGACTCAGAAATAAGGCTGTTGATATGAGGACTATTAATGATGTAACCAATTTTTTTAATAATTATTTTAAAAAAAGCACAATTTGTTTCGCAGAATTATTTTTTGCATTTAACAGTATAAATTGTATTCAACTAGTGTTGTTGGTCACAGAAATTTAATTAAGTCAATAATAAAATTCTCAGCAGTTCCACATCATGCTTTTCAGCAGTTTGACGACCTTGTTGGCGTAATGGTTGTCATGCCGGACTGCCAAACAGAAGGTTCCGGGTTCGATTCCCGGTTCTGCCAACATCTTTGTAGGTCTGGGTGTTAAATGTGTATATATATAAAAATATGTATGTATTATGTAGGTTATTAGTTGTGTTAGCTACCATAACACAAACTAGAAATGGTTCAGTTTGGGGTTAACCTATGGTTGTTTCTCTCCCACTGCTGAGAATAGGCCTCTCTTCTAACAAGCCATTCACCTAGATCCTATGCCATTCGTGTTATTTGGTAACTTATCTTAACATTTGTGTTGCTTTTAGGAGTTCTTTTTAGTTGTATTCAATATGAATCCTGACACAGACAATGTTGTGTCTGGTATCTACAAGACATTGAAAAAAGTGTATGTGCCTGCTCTACGTGAATGCAAGGCATGGGGTGACTTGAACCCACCTAACCCTAACAGTGTGGACATCATCAAATCTTACATCTCAAAGTTTATGCTTTTTATAGACTATCTTGCAAGTAAGAACACTTTAAACTACTTCATAGATTTTTCTGTTCCATACATTTATACAATTGACCAGTATTTGATGCGCGTAACCACATAAGTCAGCGATATTATGGCTTAAGATGAAGCATGCTTAGTCTGGAATAACTGTTTCTCATGGAGGCAGCTGGAACACACCTCTAGTATAACTGTCTCTAAAGGAGGCTACCAGAACACACTGTTACGCGTATGGCGACAGATTTTTCAACTTGGGTGGTAGGTAGTCAGACGAGCACTAGACAATTGTCTACCATTATGCAATGGTTTTCTCACGATCTTTTCCTTTATCAAAAGCTTGAGCTCATTGCCAGGGATCGAGATCGAGATGTAAGTAACTTTGGCGTTATCAATAAATGATTTGTATTTGTAAGGCGGCCACACGTTCGACTGAGTTGTCGACGCTTCCAGAGTTTTTGCTAAAGCATTTTTATTAATACCATTTTTTTTTAGCAATTATATTTTTTTTTGTATGAAACATATTCATAGATATCTTTAGAACCGCTCTTGTCACATCCTTTATAGGATTCTAGCCAATTTGCTACTGGTGGTTTTCAGAAACTAAAACTGACTTGGACTGTTGCACAAAGTTCAAAATAAATCTGGACTTGTACGAGGATGAATTATCTTCTGCTGATAAAATGAAAGCAGCTATTTCCAAGACTCATGTGCTTATAGAAGTATGTTCATATGTAAAGCAGTGGGTCAAACAGATAACCATGGTAAGTTTTTAAAGAACTATCATGAAAGGGATACATGCAAAATTTACCGCTGCAGTGACTTTCAAAATATTTGTTTTAGACATAAGATTTATCTGAAAGCTTAGAGGATATGCATATGCGTACAAAGTTTTCTGTGAAATTAGTAGAGGCGCCACTGTCGCAATTTTATGAACGAAATAGTACACATATTATTAGAAAGTTCCGTTTTTATCAAAAGTATATCATAAATGTTGACCGCGATCATTGTTTGCTACGAATGAGTCTGCAAGCGAATCATTCTAAAATTCGTGCTGCACACGCTGTATGAATTGTCCATTTAAAATAAATATTAAGAAATAAACTTGGGACAAATTAGCCGCTTACCTGTCAACATGAATACCCAGATTTGTGCATATTGACGAACTCGTTGGCATAAGGGTCACCATGCCAGACTACCAACCAGAGGGTGCCGGGTTCAATTCCCGGCACTGCCAACATCAATATGTATCTATATAAAGTATTCATATATGAATACTAGCTGACTCGGCAAACATTGTTTTGCCTTAATAATTATTTCTAAATATACAGTAACCGATTCTCAGACCAACTGAATACGCATATAAAATTTGGAAAAAATCGGTCAAGCCGTTTCGGATGAGTATGGTAACAAACACTGTGACACGGAAATTTTATATATAAGATATAGTATATCATCAGTGGTGTTAGCAACCATAATACAAACTAGAAATAGTTTAGTATGGGGCTAACCAGCCGTGTGTGAAATATGTCCTAATATTTTTTTTATTTTTATTTTATTCTGTGGGAGAGACCATCAGTGCTGAATCACTATTTGATAAATAGTTCAACATTGATGGTTCGAATAAAATCTGTACCTAATTGTGGTTATGCAAGTAATGATATATTATTAATTAAGCCAAGGTAGGCTAGGCTGTGCTAAGGTACCTCAAGGGGCCTGTAATGCAGAGCAGCAGGCCCCTTGAGGTACCTAGCACAGAGCACAGCGACTTTCTCAGGTACGACAAAGCCACAACTCACTCACATAGCTATTACTAAACATTACATACAATTTGAATTGAATTATTTATTACTATACTGTTCACCCAAAGAAGACACTATCTAAGACACTTGCTTCGTAGGTGTTAGTGCAAAGTCAGCAGCTCCGGCGCGAGCCGTCGAACATCGGTCCCCTCGCGGAGTTGGATCACTGGCGGCGGCAGCTGACCACCTTCACCTCCATCATCGAGTTCCTCAAGAGCGAGCCCTGCATGATGTACATACATACTCTCATCAGTGCCAAGTCAAAACTTATCAAGGTAAGCTCGTACTATATTGTTCAGTAACAACGATGAAGATTAAAGATTAAAATGCTGTTAGCTCAGTCGTGCATACAGCCGCCTTGTGTTCCGCAAGGCTTGGTTTCGATCCCTGCCAAGGAGCTCGAGTACTCGAAACCATAGTGGTCAATATGGTGGTCAGCGAACTACAATAAACGGAAGAGTAACTCCATACAATTGCCGCTTAGAATTTATAGTCTGGCCAACGAAACATGACCCTGGAAAAGAGCGGCAAATTTAAAAAATCTGAGTATAGCAACCCCAAAACTAATATGAAATACCTGGAATAAACTAATTTGATACTTTGAAATTATTTATTTTATTTCGTCTGAATAAAAATGCTTTTAGTACTTTAGGAAGTAATACTTTAGAAATTGTTCAATCAATCTGAATAAAAAAAGCAGTATTCTATAATGTTTTATTCACTGTCATAATTAAAATGTGAATCTAAGACTTAAATTTGAAAAGATTCACCAGTGTCACTAGAATCATAGTTTTATTTATTTATATTTATTAGTTTCCTACTATAATGAAACTTTCCAAATTATTTTCGGTGATCCTGTCCCGATCTTATTTTCATATTCATTTACAATGTATATAACATTATCAGTCATATTATTCATCCACTTCTCTGGAGTTATGGTTCCAAATGTCTCTTTAATCACTTTTTCTGATTCAACACCGCAAGACAGACAAGGCAATATTTTCACTTAACATTTTGCGTTTACCCAAACTTCATATCAGCTCAATGGCAGAATCCAAATTAAGAAAAACCTGTTAAAGAAAAAATTGTGTTAAAATTACAATGTAACATTTTATGGTATGATAAATAACCAAAATGCATTATTAGGAAGGTGGGAAGGTTTTGACTAATGATAAAAGAATGTGAATCAAAATAGATAATTTTATAATAGATAATTTTGAAATAGACAACTTTATGCAAAAAGATATATAGTAAATACGAATTAAAACAAAGTATCAACTTAGTAGCGTCATACTAACCTACGAAATCAAACACCACATGTAAACAATCTTGTTTTCGTTGAAATGACGCCGAATTTCTTTTCTTTTTCTTGTTGTTTTTTATGATACTTAGAGATCATGCGGAACAACAACTCCCGAACTCCACTTTTGATGATATTTTTCATTTTTCGCTGAGTAATTAGTGTTTAACTAAATCATAACAACACGCCATCTTGTTTTGGATATTGACGTTGCCATTATTATAGCATTGCCATATAAAAAGTTTGCAAAAAAATCGAGTCTCATGTTTCGTTTGCCAGACTATAGATCCATCTACGCACACAATTATACTGATATCCCAACGAAACAGACACACACTAAACTCGCACGCGATTGGTGCCGTGCCACACCATGTGACGCCACGCGGGCGCGCGGGTAGCTGTTTTGCCCCGCTCACCGTGGTATTTTACGATTACGCGTGGAACCATTTTATCAGACAAGTTATTATTCTATTTATTCTAGTTCGCTGATGGTGGTAGAGCATTTATTTTATAATGCTTACTTGGTTAGCTACCACAAGTTGAAAAATCTGTTGCCAAGCAAGTAACGGTGTCTTCCGACAGCCTCCTTGAGAGCCAGTTATTCCAGACTAGGCATGCTCCACCTTCAGACATGAAGAGTCGTTGACTCGTGTGATAAGAGGCTCTGCTGGTCAAATGCTTAGCAGTATTGTGTAAAATAAGGCAAAAAACCCACCCCTGCCATTGCAGAATTCCTATGCGTTTGTAAGAATATTGTGTTATTTTTTTCTGAGTAACTGTACGACATCGAAAACCCTTAGAATCAATTTGAATGTTTATCTTATTCAGTATACATATATCAGTGAGCATATTTTCTTATTTTACAGAAATGGCGAATTATAGACAATCAAATAACTGATTATTATAATGAAGCTTTTGATAATGTGAAGTATTTGTACGCTTTGGAAAAATATTGCGAACCTTTATACAGGTG
This sequence comes from Mellilla xanthometata, assembly GCA_035578125.1. NCBI lineage: Eukaryota > Metazoa > Arthropoda > Insecta > Lepidoptera > Geometridae > Mellilla > Mellilla xanthometata. Next base: position 9,749,050 of record JAPUBQ010000007.1, on the reverse strand, counting down.
AAGTTTCCACTCTAAGCTAGATTTTGAATTTGAATTTTGAGCTATATGCTAAGGACCGCCGCTAAATTGGAGATTTTTTTTATACTATGATGGGTTTGCGCTTGATCACAAATCACCTGATGGTAAGCGACATTGTGATCTAAGGTGGAACGCGCTCACCCAGAAGAAACCGGATCACTCGTGCCTTGAAAACTTTTTCCCATCAATATACCCATATCCATCAGCATCAAAAGGGCTTGACTAGTAAATTACATACACTATGATACTTTGATGATGAAGAGCCAGAGGTCGCCCGAAAGAGACATGGATGGATTGTGTGAATGAGGACATGAGAGAGAAAGGATTGAGTGTGGAGATGACGTCTGATAGAGGAGAGTGGAAGAAGATGATTTGCTGTGCTGATCCCACCTAAGTGGGATAAGGTAAAGAAAAAGAAGAAGAGAATACTTTAAAAATTAAGATGGCCACCGACAATAATTTTGAAGTCGGATATTTTTAAAATTTTATTTTTATACTTATTGACACTTTGTTTTCAGGTGTGATCCTTACACGATGCAACAATATATTCCAGGGCTTTTGTATACAGTGCGAATGGTATTCGCCACTTCCCGGTACTACAACACGACTAAACAGATATCCACATTGCTGGTCAAAGTTACAAATCAGATCCTTAACATGTGCATGGACTTTTTGACGAACAATGGCAAGAAAACCATTTGGAATCAGGACAAGTTGAATTTTATTAAAAAAGCAATGGTAATAAATATCTAAATTCTTAGCGATTAATACTTGTGAAGTCCAGAAGGTACTGGAAGGCTAGTAGTACTCGTAGTATAGTGTCGTTGCCAGATAATAATAAGAATATATTTATTGTATAACTGTGTACAAAGATGAGATCTTTAATAATAAAATAGTAATTACTCGTAGTTTATAACAGCCTTGTTCGTAAAGAATATACAATATTAACTAAAAATAACAACTATCTATTAACAAACATTTAATAATTTACATTTTTATTAACTGCACATTTAATAAGATGCAAGAAGTTGTCCACAGGGAGTAGAATCGTGGATGAAAGATACGTGGCCTAAACCTAGTTTCGCATTTGCATATGACATTTAAACTGTTCATGCAGTCCACTCATTTAACATACAATATGTATATTTATATGTGTCTCATCTACTTTTACCCGCGATTAAAGTTGACTGATGTGTTAATCGAGTGTTTAAAAAAATACATATGTATGAATAAAATTTTATCCTAATCGGTTCAATAGACGTACAAATGTTTTTAAGCTTCCGTACCCGAAGGACACCAATGAGACTTTACTTACTTACCTTACTTACGTTGCTTAGACTTCACTGTGTATCCGTCGGTCTGTCTGTCTGTACGTTTATTATTATTTTTATGTAACGTTATTCGTAACTGTCTAATAAATTTTTTTAGCTGTGTTTGAACCTGTATAGTTTTTATCGAGAATGCTACGACGAGACACAAAAGGAAATGATGGAGGCCGCTGATGAGCGGCCCTTTGATTGCTCTGAGATGTATATTTTCGGCAAATTCGAAACATTTAAAAAGAGACTCTTAAAGGTATTTTTACCGCTATTAATTGAAAACAGCCAATAATCAAATGAAAAATAACTTGTAAACGTCTAAAGAACGACACTAAGAATATCAGTTTTGGTACTAATAAGACGTCGATCGATGATAAAAAACTCATACAAAATATTTTATTATAAATTTATTGAATGATATTGTTTTCCAATTCTGTAGTCTGATTGGTCCAAAAATTCGTACTATTATTCTTAGGGATGTGCTTAAGATGATATAGAAGTTATTTTTGCAATAACTGTAATATATATCATTACAGATTAAATTGTAAACTCACAATTTTGTCCATGTATGCACTAAAGCAATTATAATAAAACAATTTTTATGTTTGTATGTAATATGTTTTCCAGATAATCGATCTGTTCCAAACTTACATAACATATTATGTCTTAAATAAAACTACGCTTGAAGGAATTGAGGAATTCGCTCTGAACTTTAATAAGTTATTTAAGACTATATCGAGCAGAACATATGATGCCTTAGATCACAGGTTTGAAAATAAAATATACGAGTATATACCTACATGCGACCATAATTTTGTTCATTTCATATTTAATACTTGTTTAGAATCGTGCCCTACATCTCCTGCGTCTACCTTTCAGAAATATTTCGCGTAGTAATTGTCGCGTATTTTTTTACTAATTTTTATTTATCTATCAAATTACAGACGCCCTGATTTTGATAAAGATTACAAAGTTTACAAAGATGCCGTTGGTAATCAAGAACTGTTGTTAGAAAACTTTATGATTAACGTAAATATTAATTTTTTATTTATATTAATTTCTTGCAAGTAAGCAGTGATAAACTATACATCAAGTAACATCAATCGTCTTATCAAATCGCAAGTCTTTTTATTTCTGTAAAATTTTCAGAGCGTTAATAAATGCCCTACAACTGAAATAGCGCTACACCTCTTGGCAAGGTTTGAGAACCTGAAACTGGAATGCTTATACCTCGAAGATCAATATTATGATTTGATCAGTACTTATACCAGTGAAATCGAGTCGATAAGGGACAGGTATGCTGATACTTTTTAGTATATTTTTTATACATTCAAAGAGTTTTTTTTATTAGTATTGCTAGATTTACTGAACCCTCGAGAGTAGTAGCATTGAAATGAGGCGTAGATCCGTTAGAAATTTGGGGCAAGATTTTAAAGTGGTTTTTGCTAATTCATATTTTATTTTCAAATACCTATAGATATAACGAAGAGCGGGAAGACCCAGAACTACCCCGTAACATGCCGCCCGTCGCCGGCAGAGTAATGTGGATACGATTCTACGACAAGAATATCAAGAAACCTATGAAAGTTTTCCAAGATCATTACGAAGTTATCACCCACATGGTAAGTTTGTCTCAATGTGATTTTTACTAGATCATGGTAGCCTGGTTGTAACATTGTTTTAAGTGGCTTCAGTGATAAACACAACTCTTAGTCCAGAAACTATTAATAAATTCTCTTGAGTTGGATCCTAATAATTTGATCACCGTTTTTTGTTAATCACTATAATCAACACCCAAGATGGCGACCGCCATAAAAAAAAAAGGGCGGATTTCATATCTTTTCACCCTCAATATAGGTATGAATAAAAGGGCTTTTCTTGTAAAATAAAAAACAAAATATAGGAGGTTTTCTAAATTTTTTATTTAAGCTTGTTGATCGTATACCTTGGCAATCATATACATTTTCACTAACTATCATATTTTCAGAACACGCAGAGATGTATCAAGTTATACAACGTGATGAGTATTGTGTTTACCGAATTTGAGCTTATTTACCATAAGGCTTGGGCGGAAAATGTTGAACAGGTGATTTTTGTCTCTATTCGTGATTGTACGTAGACCTTCAGTTCGAGCGTTCGTCTTCAAATCCTATCCGTGACTCGTTTTTGTATTTTTCTTTGATGTATTTGACTGCAATGTACACGCAATGTACGTAATTTTACATAGCTGTATGTATAAGACGAAGCCAAACAGGCGCGGAATTGATGCAAGGGTCTTGCCGCGCCACTGAAAAATTGCGCGGGCGACGAAAGATCAGGGTTGCCAACTTAGCACTATTAAGTGATAGATCTAGCACTATTTCCACGTGCCTAGCACTGTAATTAAGAAACCCCAGTCAGCACTAAATTGTTATAAGTAATTTTTTTCAATATTTTCATATATTTGGCAATATTTTTCGAAGTTTCTAGCAAATTAGCACCTTACATACCACTGAGTTGTCAACTGAGCGGAAAATCGCCCAGACCGAACATTTTATCTGCTTAGGCAGGTAGAAGTCGTTTGACTTCACGTTTTTGTTTATCAGATTTAGTTTTACTCGCATTTTTATTGCTTTAATGTTTTATTGTATTTCTCTGTACAGGTCAGACTGGGTCTAATCACGCCCCTGTTGATACGCCACCCTGAGACCAACATGTACATTGTAAACTTCAGTATTTTCATACCGGAGTGCATTAGAGAGGTTGAGTATATGTGGCAGTTGGGTCTGTGTAAGTGGATTTTATCATTATATCATTTACTCGTAAGCTATTCACAAAGGGTAACAGATAGATATATTTATTACGTTTTAAATAATGCATAAAAAGCGAGTGTGGCTCGGTGGTAATAATCTGTTTTTCAATCAGACGGCCCCTGGTTAGACCACGACCCTACTTGACTTGTTTTTCAAGTTATGTGTAGATTTTGCACTCCCTTTACGGTGAAGGAAAACATGGTGATGTAACCGGCATGTTTGAGGACCACAATATCGGAAGACGTGTGTCATCCGCCACCCGCACTTTGCCAGTGTAGTGGATTATGGCCAATATCTCTCTCCTCGTGAGAGAATGCCCCGAGTCCCGAGCAGTGGGACTTCGCGATGGAAAGTATGAAATCATACTTTCCATCGCCATTATAGCAGGTTCTTATTGTTCACAAATATGCTTTAAACAGAACTTTCTTCTTTTAGATGTTCCCGAAGGTGCCGAAGTTGTAGCTTTTTGCAAGGATAAGATTTTGGGAAGTTACGAGATGATAAAATCTCTCGTTGATAGAAACAATCAGATAAGGAAGTAAGTCTGTAGGAAGTTTGACATTCTAGATTTATATTTTATGATGATAAATTTTTGCTTTCAAAAAGCTTTCCGTCCATGACGACATAATATTCCATTTGATGGCCGATGTAAGAAATGTTTGTTTCATGTTTCATATTAGCGCTGTTCGCTGCTGTGGTCGCAGGACGGGGTGCTAGCATAGGGCAGAGTTATAATGTTTTGAAACGATAGAACAAAACGGACTTGGGGTTGGACAGTTCAACGGATTGCCGGTGTTTTAATTTTCACGTGTTTGTCAAAATTTATGCAATTCCTGATTAAACGGATTTACGGATTATTGAAAAATTTAACTTATCTGTTAAAAAAAATCAAGCTTTCAGACTGATTTATTTTATTTATTTAGATGTAAAATAAATGCGTAGCACGCGGAAAGAGTTACTGATGAATCACTTATTTATTTCGGAAGAAGGGTAAAGTTATGGGCCATCAAGTGGGATATTATCATTGATACAGGCTAAGTATACTGCTGGGAATCGTAAACATGCAATCCCCATGTCACTGCGTACTACCAATAGGGACAAGGCCAGGAGTTACAAATGGAACGAATTATAAAAACAATTCGCAGATGTCACTCCAGATGACTGTGTTCACGACAAATGGGAATAGCCCAAGATTACGTAACTTGTGTTGTTTTGCATAAACCTATCCGAGCCTATTTAGTTGTTTAAATGTTACAGTTTTGCGGTACTTGGGAGTTTGTCACGAAAACTACTTTTATATTTAATTATAACTATTTTATTATAGGAGTATGCCCAAACTATATCTGCCGCTTTTACGAGCCCAACTGATAAAGATAGAAAAAGCCTTTCAGCCGGGACTGTCGACTATAACCTGGACATCGTTGGAGATTCCAGCTTACTGCGAACAAATTGAAACTATTTTGGATGAGGTTGACTTATTTGTCAAGGAGGTAAAGTTTTTAAAATATGATTTAAATAAAAAAGATAAACCTTTTAAGTTTTATCCGATTTGTAAGGTTTTGCTTAGTTATCAGTAACACTGTAAGTGATGTTTATTTGTACTATTCTTATTTGGCCTTGAGGTTTTTCCGTAGAGTAACAAAGTGCTGCTCTTTATTCTACAAAGTTTCGTAGTAGCGTCGTATAGACGAGTCTATAACTATGGTCTACTGAGCATAGAAATTAGTCCGCTATTAAAAGTTCGTGTTACGAAAAATAGCATTGGAGAAAAAGCTGCTCAGAAAGCGAATTACATTATTTACTATTTCAAATTTTGTTTAATATCGTTAACAATAGCCAATAAACTGGAGCCTAGTTCAAAAAGTTAGCTAAGTACATCATTTTACTGTTTTCTACAGTACTTTTTGAAGTTGAAGATCTCAGAGACTCAAAATTAAAATACTTAGGTAGGTACATTGTATTTGCAGGTGGTAGATATGAAAGAGGCTCGCGTAGATGCGATTTTGGCATCCATTACCAAAACGATGCTAGTCTATCTGCCAGACCAAGCTGTTGACCCCACTCAGTTTTATCAAGACAATTACATGAAACGCGATGAAATTGGTATGTTTGTGTTATAAGAAGTAATAGGATTCGCTTACAATGATTTATTGCCTTCGATCGTAGAAATTGCTATCATCAGACATATGATGAAAATGTTAGATATGTTATCTATAAATTTTTCGAAAACTACTGTACGCATATACTTGTGGCATAGTTCCAAATATGTAATTCAAGTGCGTGCAGAAATTATGTGAACATTTTTTTCACCTCTTTCACTCTCTTTTTTCACCCTGTAAGCAAGATGACGAAAACTGTATAATTATCTTCAGTTACTTATTGTGCTACTGAAAACTGTCTATCATTTTTTTTTGCAGCTGATGAACTGCAAACAAAATCCTGTAACGCTGAGATGGCTGTCATAGAATTAGTTAACAAGTTCCTCGACAGTGTTCCTTCTAAACAAATACAAGATTTGAAAGACAAATGGTAAGATTGTTTTAGAGTTACGTACCTTCATAATGTCAGCTTGTGTTTCACCATAATACATCTGATGACGATTGGGAAAGCAAGGCAAGGCAAGCCTGGTGTTTTCATTAGGTTTGCCTTGCTAGCGCTTTCGCTAACTATAAAGTCGATCATTTGAAAGAAATAAAATAAATTGTAATGTGGCAAAAACAAACTTGAAATATAAATAATTTGTTTGTCTCAGATTATGAGCGTGTAGTAATATATTACCGATAGATAAATGTTAAATCTAGAAACTGACAAAAAAATGCCCTTTTACTATTGTATTTGATCTTCATTAAAAAGGTACATAATTATAATTCACCTCTGGATTACAGGCTTGACATTGAAAAGGCTTTGAAAGTAGTCACTTCAGCAACTAGGGTATTTGCCGATGACGCTGGTGAGTCATTAGCTAACTTAGGAAGTTACTTAATAATTATTAAAAACTTACCAGTTAGTCGTACTTTATGAAGCACTCATCGGAGATCGAATCTCTTTGGTCGTGATATTTTTGATTGCTTTTCCTAAACCTACATTTACATTGTGATGACAGACTTGTGCACGGTAAGCTATCCAAAGACTCTTTTACATAATTTCGGTGTCAGATCACCTTAGTTAGAATATATACATGCGTTACTTTTAAAAGTTTTCACGTCATTATTATATTCGCAGCTTTCATGGAAATTGAAAATCCGGATCGTTTCGAAATCAATCCTGTAATAAACGAATGCAATGAGTTGTTCGCTTATTTCGCCACCAAGTGTTTGGAAGCACTCATCAAATGCACAAGACAAAGTCTTGATGTTTTAAGAAAAAGAGCTTCAGTGTCAAGGTAAGCTAATATTTATTAATTTGTGTGAAGAATCGTTATAACGGTTTCATATATGATTTTTTAAAATTTCATTGCGAAACTGGAAATCACATTTTCAGATTGACTAAAATATAATTCAATAAATTCAATTTATCATTAAATTTCTGATAAATTTGAATTATTACAGTTTCCTAACAATGACGACAGATCCAGAAGAACAGAAAAAATTAAACCCTCTTATGCTGACAAAGATGATTTTATTAATACCGAAAATCTCCATCAAACCAACTTTGGAAGAGATTCAAAATGCATTCTCACAGGTTTATTTTTAATTTCTTTAACAAACTTATTAGAGTCTGTATCTATTGTATAAAGCATAGCTCCAGTAGAGCTAGTAAAAGTTTTATCAAATGAACAAAACTACATTGTTCCATTTCCAAGTTCTATCCATAAACCATAATATATGAGTAAGTTGTCATTGGTTCTGCTTAACATTTCAACCAATTAGGTCACTTGTTTCCGTATAGAAATGGATATATTATGATCATTTTTGTGCATTTGAAATAACTTTTACTAGTCCAATAGAGATTCAAAAATATAATACATAATATTTTTATAAGAAACTCGACAATCTCGCTGGCTTTATAAGACTTTACTAATGGAAAGACTTGTGTTACAATATTGAAGGGATTTGAAGGGTCCTTGCACATTTAAAGTCCTTGCTATATACCAGTTGAAAATTTAAACCATTATTTACAAGACTCTTGTTTTGCAGGTGGTGCTTAATTGCATAATGGATGTCCATAGGAACGTATACCAGTGGGGCCAACAAGAAATGCTCAAAGCTGAAAAGGCTGCAGGACGTCTGAACATGGCTAGATCCGCCAGCAGTAAGCGTTTATAGAGAGCTTATATAACACTTGAACTCTTATGGCGAGTAACACAGTTCTAGACTTATGGTATATAGGGCTGTGCGGAATTTAGCTATAAAAAATCGAATGTGTAATTTCAACTAGGATGGGCCTCAGACTACTGGAATAAAGGCAGACGCCGCGGTGTCGAACTTACGAGTGACTGCAAGTTCAGTAATACTAAATGCTCCAGTAATACGTTTCTGCTCGCAGTCGCTACCAAGCAACACTCGGGTCGGACGGCTCCGCTGTTGTCACTTCGCAACGTATCTTTTTATTAAATTATGCCGTATTTCGTCTTTCGTGATTGTAAAAACAGTTCCCAAAAACAAAAGAGCCACGATGGATTACCTTTTCATAGGTGAGTTTGTTGTTTTCTTCAATGATTTGTAATAAAATCGTAATAATATTTTAATAAAACTTCTTGGAACACAAAACCTAGACAAGCTTGGGTCAGTGTGACAAGTATGCTTCAAATTATTTTATCCATAGTGTGGGGTAATTTTTTCCTATGTCGTCATGGATGGGGTCTCAAGTTTTCTACTTTTTATAAGAAAATTAAATTCTATTGTAGTTTTTTTTTATTTTTAAATATAATATTATTTTAGCTTGCGCATATCTTATCATCAACCTAACAAAATTGCATAGATGTATTTTACCTTTTTATTTGACTGATTTGGGGTTCATTATCAGTATTTCGACAGCCTTATCATGTTTCGATCCTACACTACTGCTTTGTATGTTGATAGTCACAGATCTTAAAGAATCATCATCATCATCATCATCAGCCCATTTTCGACCGAATTTAAGGTTTTTTACCCATTTATCTACCTCGACATGATTTTTTAAAAATTTTAACTTAACTCAAAGGTGGCCCATGTTTACCCCCCCCCACCCCCTTTGAAAACACCCCCGCACCCCGCGCACAGCCCAACATCTAGTTCAAATTATAAAATAATCCAGTGGTAACAATGTTTTCACTTAGTATTTTGTATTTCAATAATGTGATTCATGTGATGTATTAGAGGCATTTCAAATAATTATAGATTTAAATTCAGTGTATTTAATGTCATGAAAATTTTCGTTCTCATACTTAAATTTTTTGGTATAAAAACAAACTACTAATAACTACTACTAATAAAGTACATCTAAAACTAGAGGTATTTTGTTTGCTGATACTAGCAACATTACACGCACACGACGACGCGTGTTGCTACAGTGTAAAAAGTACGTGGCTATGTGTGCCACGCACACATGTATAAAAAATCGCATTCACTCGTAAGTTCGACACCGCGGCGTCTGCCTTTATTCCAGTAGTCTGAGGGATGGGCATGAATTAATCTTTCCGTTAATTTAGTTCGTCTTTCCGATACACCTAAAATAACAAGTATACATAACCCCGACTTAACATTACTTGATGGTTGAGTATTATACTTGTCAAGCTTTTTTATTTGATATCCAAATTGAGAAGTTGTGAAAAATAAGAGATCTGCCATCTTGTAGCAGCGGCCATTTTGGTCTGATTTCTATCAAACATAGCTTAAACATTCACGCTTTATACAACATTTAAACATAAAAAACAAACAATCTGTTTTCGTTAATTCGTTCGGTGGATACAATACATACGTACAGGCAAATGAAACGTATAGCAAACATATGATGACAGGTACATCAAGGACATCGAGGTCGGGTACTGGCATCGGTCTCAGGAACTACTTCCGAATGGTGTCAGAGCACAAGGATGTAGTCAGGGCGGTGATGGCCCTGCAAGGCATGATGTTCATGTACAAACCTGATATAGAGAAACTGCTCCAGGTTCGTTCTAAGTTTCGTAGTTTAATGGGGCGGGAGATTGACGTAATATCCTATTGTAACTATTATTTAAAAAGTTAACACCGTTTTCACTGAAGTGAAGCTTACAATTAGCTAGCTACACATATGTTTTCTTTATTAATTAAACTTAAAAAATAATTGCTAACGGTTGTGCGTCCAAAACTTCTTTCATAATTTATCATCTTAATGTTCCCAGGGTTATAGCAAATTTTCTCATCTATGGGCGGAAGATAGAACTCATCAAGTGCAAGTATTTGTCGACTCTAACCCACTGAACGTTATTGTGACAGACATGTTGAAGAAATATGAGAGACAGACGCAAGAAGTGCTCGATTTGCCGGAAAGACACATTATTGGATCCATACAAATCAATATGGGTAAAGAAATCTGTTATCTCGTAGGTGAAATGCAGGCAGGTTTGAAACTGGAGTGTTTTTAGAAATATTTTAGTTTTACAATAAGTAGTCAATTAGTTTTCATTCTTATCATACCACGAGGCGGTGTTGGTTTCAATTTGAGTCTTATAACGTTGACTAAAAACTTACATAGCTTTTTTTTCTATACACAGAAAACATAAAAATAGGACTGCATGTAGAATCTATAGAGTGGAAGAGGATTCTAGGAAAGCTGTTGAGTGTAGCGTACAAAGAACGTGTGACGAAATTGATGCAATTCATCAACGATCGAATGAAAACTATGGGCAAGAAAATCAAAGACCTGGATGACGTCAGAGTTGCTATGATGTGCCTTGAACTGATTCGACAAGAATTTATTGGGTAAGCACATATTCAGAAAGGTAACAAGTATACATTAAAAATTTAGGAAACCTCTGTGTGCTGGCAGCTGTTCTGGGCTTGAAATTTATCACAATATATGTAAGAGTATTTTAATAGTCAAGCTCTTTCATTTGATACCCGTATTAAGAAGAAAAGCTTCACACACACACATGTCAATCTTATAAAACCGGCGTCGGGAGCTAAAAATAATATTATTCAAATCTAATTGAATCCAATCTAACTTTAATTTATTTCAGAATGGACATGGAATTAGATCTCATTGAAGAATGCTATGCAACATTTCATACTTTTAACATAGATATATCCAAAGAAGATGCTGACATGGTGTACGGTTTGCGATACGCCTTCCAAAACATGCTATTGACGGTTAGTATGAGAGAAGGACTAGCAAGGCGATTACAGTAGGTCAGAAACATTACAGAACATTCAGGGTTAAACAACCTGCACTAAGCCATAACGGGGTAGTAAATAAAATATGGGACGAACCCTGAAATTTAAAAATAAAATAGCTGTTCTTAAAAAAATGATGATTCCGTAGAGAAAAAAAATCAATTTCAACATAAAGAGTGGTGAGTACATTTAACACGTGGCATATTAGTACAGAAGATCGGTATAACTGTTTATTTTGTAATATTTTTTATTTTGTCTTCTGGTTTTTCCCGTAATAGTGGTATCACTTAACATCACGTGAATTATGGTTAAGGAGGAAAACAACTATAATGTGAGTATTTCATAATTTGCTAGCTACCGCCATCTTGTGAATAACATAGTCGTATACCGCTCGTCCCTTGTTTTATTGCGCCGAACTTACTCCTATAAATGCAAAAAAATATAAAATAAAAAACGGCTGCTGTTATAGCCGATTGAAAAGGGGCCCAGTATAATAACGATTGCCATTTTTAATACAGTCCCAGCAAGTACAGCAACGCATTGTAGACATGCAAGGACCACTATCAAAGGAGTTAACCGAGGGTGTTGCAACATTCTTAGAAGACGTGTTGAAATTTGACGCGGATTACGATGCGTTTGGACCGATGACGCCCGGTCTATCAGCCAGAGAAGCCAGTGACAGGTTCTTTTTACTTATTTCTCTTATTTATCGGCCATCAGAGCGTGTGATCTCACGAGCCAGTGACACAATGACCTAAGCTGGAATATGCCTACTCTGGAATGACTGGTTCTCTATTAATCTCTAATTGAGGCTGTCGGAACACACTGTTAGGTGCTTGGTGGCAGATTTTTCAACTTCAAGTTGGTTAGCTATGCGAGCACTAGAAAATGCATGATCACTATGCGGTATACACCAGTGTGGGTATAGATATGATAGAAACATATTTTGTGACGATTTGTTTTCTTTTATTACATCAAACCCCATTGCAACCAAAGTCGTACGGCTGTTAGCATTAGTTTTGGTTTAAATCAATTGCGGTCTGATTGAAGTGTGGTCACAGAATAATAACTTGTACTTCGTAGTGTGGTGATATTTGACTGATGCTGTTTTTCACTTGTTTTTTAGGGTGATAATGTTCCAATCCAGATTCGAAGATCTTTGGAGGAGATTCGAGATGTACTCTAATGGTGAGAGATTATTCGGAATGGAAGTAAAGGACTATCCCATTCTACATCAAAAGAAAAAAGAGTTCAATTTACTAAGCAAACTGTAAGTTGTGTTTGTAATTGTGTTTGAAAACCTTTTACTTATTGATTTCTTTGTTCGTCGATTTTCTATATGGCCGCATGTGTAAATTTATATTAAAGCAAAAATATCTTTATTTGGTTACAGTTATAGTTTATATTTGGCTGTGATGAACTCCATCGATGGGTATTTTGAAACACCCTGGGCAGCCATACAAATCGAAACTATCGTGGCGCAACTGGCTGAGTTTGACGTTAGGTAAGCCTAATAAATTCTTAGAAATTGGATTGCGATGTTTTTGTACAACATTACAATTACTTACTTGAAACAAAAGATACATGTTGCTGAGGTTTACAATGTTACCACTAATTATGTGGCTTCTGTAACACTGTTCATACTAGCACAGAAGCCAGGGCTACCATTTAAAGTTTAATATGTACAAATATAGTTTCAATAAATATGTATTGGAATTTATTTGATTAATTAAGGTGTGCTATACGAGGGTGAATCAAAAAATTCTTGGAATCAATATTAAAAAATGCAAAGATTTAAATAATAATATTTTATTTTTCTACATAATCTCCCTGCAATGCAATGCATTTAGAATAACGCGTTTCTAACTTCCTTATTCCTTGTGAAAAAAAATATTTTCTTGACTCTCGAAAAAGTCCTCTACGGCAGCTATAACCGCGTCATTATCGTGAAATTTTGTTCCACGAATTTCCTCTTTTAATTTTGGAAATAAGTGAAAATCACTTTTTGCTAAGTCCGGAGAATATGGTGGGTGGTCAAGGAGATTGAAGCCAGCACAGCGGATTGCGTTGAGCGCAACTTCCGATCGATGAGCAGGAGCGTTATCTTGAAGGAACAACACGCCCAGCGACAGTTTTCCACGACGTTTTTCTTTAATCGCTTCACGCACTTTCGGGATCAAATTTGCATAATAGGGTCCAGTAATCGTCTGGCCTTTTGGCATGTAATCAATAAAAAGGATTCCTTCACTATCCCAGAACACAGAGGCCATAACTTTGCCAGCGGTAGGAGCAACTCGAAATTTCTTAATGGATGGAGAGGATGGTCGTTTCCAAGGCATACTTTGTCTTTTAGTTTCAGGATTAAAATGGATTGGACCCACGTTTCAACTTTTCTCAACTTTTTTGACATTTTCTTCTGTAACGGAGGTTGAAGGCCGCCCAGAACGCGGGTCATCTTTACAGCTTGATCTACCTCTTTTAAATTCAGCCACCCAGTACGCAACCGTAGAATAGGGTACAGCATCATCCCCTAATGTCTGCTGAATGTCCAAAAAAATTTCCTTCGTAAACATTTTTTTCAAACTGAGATATTTTATCACCGCACGTAACTCACTTTTATCCATAATTTTAACTTTTTAGCAACTCGTTGCACAAAAAAAAATATTACATGCGAACGAACTGACAAAAACAAGTGACAGTCTGCATAAATATAGTGTGATAGACACTCTTTAATTTGAATATCGAACTTGATCCAAAAAGGTTTCATATAAGTATATGCACTTCTAAGAACTTTTTGATTCACCCTCGTACATTGGTATCAAATGAGTGTTTGCTTGAAAAAATACGAACAATTTTTTTTTAAGTATCTTTTAACTTCTTTCTGTAATTTTCAGGTGCCGCAAGTTGCCAAGAGGCATGAAGGAGTGGCCCGCCTTTATTGAACTAAAGAACAAGATCGATGACTTCAATCAAACTTGTCCGCTACTTGAGTTGATGGCTGATAAATCGATGAAAGATCGGCACTGGCGAAGACTGGAGAAACTTATGAGTAATGTTTTATTACAGTATACGGCTAGGTATTTGACATGTCAACGACACTGGCCGATGATAGCTCAATCAGCCGACTGGCTGCGCTATAATCGCTTCTTTTTTCAAATGTCTTTGCTATATATCAATAACGCTAGGTGCTAGACACTTAAAATTTTCACAAAATAATATACAAATCTATATTAAGCATGAAATTAAATTATAAATGGCTCCCATAAAACAAACGTAATTTTGAAGTATTTTTTTACACGATTTTTATAACGATATTTGGTAGACACTCTCATACATTCACAGAATATTGAATTATGTATTAAATGTTATTATGCCACGAGCGTTATGAGTACTTTTCCGTCAGGTTCTGTGCGGAGTGACCTTTTAAATTAGTTATGTTAGTGGTTTAGTTTTTAATTTTATAATTTATTGTGAATTGTATTAATTATAAAAAAAATATATTAAAGGGGGGCTCCCATACAACAATGGTACGTAACCCTTCATGCGCGAGCCCAACTCACATTTGGCCAATTATTGAACAAATGTTATAATGTCACTTTAATATTTTAGACTGCGTTTTGGATGTTGAGTCGGATTCGTTTACTCTGGCAAACGTTATGGAAGCACCGCTACTGAAGTATAAAGAAGACGTGGAGGTAGGTAAATAAATGATGGATAACTGCTTAAATAAGTGTGTTCTTAGCGCCTTTTCTTAACTCTTTTGGTATTAGGATATTTGCATCAGTGCGGTCAAAGAAAAGGATATTGAAGCGAAACTGAAGCAAGTTATTGCGGATTGGGCAGTAGTGGATCTATCATTCGCGCCCTTCAAGAACCGAGGCGATCTTCTGATTAAGCCGCAGGAGACTCTCGATATTATCACCTTGCTTGAAGATTCACTTATGGTTCTCAACTCTTTGGCTTCCAATAGGTAAAGTGTAATTTCAGATTTTTTACTAAGTTTTCTTACTATTTGAGGATTGAGGATAGCTTATTACATCTAATTAGATGAATTTATTGCCGGTACGGGGTACCAAAATTTTGCTTAAACTAAACGCAAATTGTTTTTATTTCATAGATACAACGCTCCGTTCAAGAAAGATATCCTAATGTGGATTAATAAGCTGGTTACCACATCTGAGATTCTCGAGAAGTGGCTCATTGTTCAGAACTTGTGGATGTATTTGGAAGCCGTGTTTGTGGGCGGTGATATTTCCAAACAACTGCCGGCTGAGGCTAAGCGATTTGCGGTGCGTGTATTTAAGACTAGAGAGTGTTTTATGGTCACATAATAAGTAATTGTTAATATATATCAAATGTGTTGTTTATTTACAGACCATCGATAAAACCTATGTAAAAATAATGTACCGTGCCCGTGATATAATCAACTGCGTGGATACTTGCACGTCTGACGATACTCTGAAGCAACTGCTGCCACATTTGTTTGAGCAGCTTGAGGCTTGTCAGAAGTCTCTTACTGGATACCTGGAGACCAAGCGACTTATATTCCCTCGATTCTTCTTCGTCTCCGATCCGGTACTGCTGGAGATTCTGGGACAATCTTCAGACCCGCATTCTATTCAGGTTTGTATGATTAATAATACGAGTACCTACTATGCTAGGTTCCTTTAGGTAAAATTGACGACCTCGTTGGCGTAAAGGTTACCATGCCGGACTGCCAATCAGAAGGTTCCGGGTTCGATTCCCGGCCCGGTCAACATCTTTGTGCTTAACTAAATTTGTTGGCTGTGGGTCTGGGTGTTAAATATGTATCTATGTAAAATATGTATTTATATGTATATGTAGTATATCAGTTGTGTTAGCAACCATAATATGAACAAGAAATCATTCAGTATGGGGTTAACCAGCCGTGTGTGAAATATGTCCAAAAAAAAAAAAAAATATATATTTTATGTGATTGTTTTTAGCCACACTTGCCAAGTATTTTTGATGCCATATTCACGGTGGATTTCGACGATAAGGAAAGGATAATCAACATGAACTCTGCTAACGGCGAGACTATACCACTGGAAAGACCGGTACAATGCGTAGGAGGCGTGGAGGTAACTTAACGACATTAGGGACAAAAGCGCAGTGTACGCGATGCTAAACTAGTTTTCGAATAGGATTTGGAAATAATAAGCAAAGTAAAATAAATTTAATTTAAACTAGGTAATAACTTCAAAATAAAGTTTTTAGCACGCTGTACGCGCTTTTGTCTGGTTTGTGCTTTATAGCTAATGTATCTTACTTTTTAAATTTATCACCCGTATTTTCATGCCTGTTTATTTCTGTGTCAGATTTGGCTAAACACTTTATTGGATACAATGAAAGACACTGTAAGGAACGTGATAGCAAACATATCGCAGACTATGTCTGGAGATCCTGAGTTTGAATTTTTGGTTGGCTTCTGGCATTTCCCAGGACAGGTACCTATCTCTTAGCTAAACAAATACTGTTTGTTAGTGCTAACATTTAACACATATTTAAACCATTATAAATGTCTTCAGGCTGGCCTATTAGGAATGCAAATATTATGGACGAGCGATGCTGAATATGCTCTGAAGAAAGCCCGAGCTGACAAGTTTATCATGAGAATAACTAATCAGAAATTCTTAGATCTCTTGAACGGACTTATTGACTTGACTGTCACAGATTTAGTTCCTTTGGATAGGACCAGAATAGAAACGATGATCACTATTCACGTACATCAAAGGTACTGTAATTGCAAAACTTTAGAAAATAGACATAGTAACATAGTTAGAGAAAGAGAATGGCTTGTTGACGACTATTATTGTTTCCACATTTTTAGAGATATTTTTGACGATCTTGTACGGATGAGAATCAAGAGTCCCGGTGATTTTGAGTGGCAGAAGCAAGCCCGGTTTTACTACTACGAAGATTCCGATGATTGTATCGTATCAATAACTGACGTAGATTTCTTATACCAGGTATGTTTGGTGTTGGTTTTTGTTATGCATACTTATTTACCTGTTCGATGATGTGAACCGTTGCTATTTGACCCACTTTGTTGAATTCACTGTCAATAGATTTAGTTAAATTACATTGTCCATTTGTCCTTGCAATTACTTTGAAGAGAACAAACGCAACGGTCTTTAGTAACCGTACTGAAGTATGTAAGATGCATAGGGCAGTTGACCTAAACATTCCTCTCATTGTTACATTATCCGTAATATTATTATTACAGAACGAATATCTCGGCATCACCGAACGTCTTGTGATCACGCCGTTAACGGACAGGTGTTACATAACACTGTCCCAAGCTATAGGTATGAGTATGGGTGGCGCGCCGGCCGGGCCTGCCGGGACCGGCAAGACGGAGACCACCAAGGACATGGGCAGAACCCTCGGCAAGCTCGTCATTGTGTTCAACTGTTCCGATCAGATGGACTTCAGAGGTAAACACCATACGTTTACCGCCTCATTGTCAACTAAGTCAACCCAAGGGAACACCTTGAAGAAAAGTTTGACTTACTTGACAATAAGTACCAACTACTTTTACCAAACTCTCATTCTTTTCTTTCGTCGTTATATAACAATGGTTTTCATTAATGTTATCATACTTACCAGGTTTGGGTCGCATATACAAAGGCTTGGCTCAGTCCGGAACTTGGGGTTGTTTCGACGAGTTCAACAGAATTGAACTGCCGGTGCTGTCTGTCGCGGCGCAACAAATCTACATCTGCCTCACAGCTAGAAGAGAGAAGAAGGATTTCTTTGTGTTCAGGTGCATATTTTTGAACGTTGGTGAAATATATTGTAGTACGTCATAATTTTTTGTCATTTTCCTTGGTGCTTTCAGTGATGGCGATACAGTAACACTAAATCCTGAATTTGCTTTCATCATCACAATGAATCCTGGATACGCAGGTCGACAGGAATTGCCAGAAAACTTGAAAATCCAATT
The DNA here is from genome assembly GCA_035578125.1 of Mellilla xanthometata. Lineage (NCBI taxonomy): Eukaryota > Metazoa > Arthropoda > Insecta > Lepidoptera > Geometridae > Mellilla > Mellilla xanthometata. Next base: position 9,730,662 of record JAPUBQ010000007.1, on the reverse strand, counting down.
CAGGTCTGTTGCCATGATGGTACCGGACAGACAGATAATTATTCGAGTTAAACTGGCCAGTTGTGGTTTTAAAGAGAACATTCTTTTAGGTGAGTATTATTTTAACTAGGTCAATTTTCTTTCAATACACAGTTTCTTTCACACAAACCGTGGGCGATGGAGTTTGTCCGACCAGAACACAATAACTTTTCAATTCATGTCTAACGCAAACGCCACTAATTTTGTTATTTTTACAGCCCGCAAGTTCTTCACCCTATACAAACTTTGTGAGGAACAGTTATCCAAGCAAGTGCACTACGACTTCGGTCTCCGCAATATTCTCTCTGTGTTAAGAACTATGGGCTCCCAGAAACGTTCGAACCCTGACAATACGGAAGAAAACATCATGATGAGAGTGTTGAAGTACTAATGATTTCATTGTTTATTATTATGAGGTATATTTAGAGGTATACGTATGCGCATGCCTCCGTACTCGTAACTTTGTTTTTTACAGGGAAATGAATGTATCAAAGTTAGTGGATGAAGATGAGCCTCTATTCGTTTCCTTAATTGAGGATTTGTTCCCTGGGATGAAATTAACTCAAACTGTTCAAAGGTGATATAACTCTGCAATTTTTAAATCTCTGATAATGACGTTATTGCTTACATGTTTCATTGGTACATTTCAGGGAAATGCAACGTGCCATAAGCATTATCACAGAACGTACTGGGTTGATTAATCACCCTGAGTGGAATCTAAAAGTGATTCAGTTGTACGAGACTTCCCTTGTACGGCACGGTCTAATGACTATGGGGCCGACCGGCTCTGGCAAGACCACATGTATTCACACCTTGATGGCTGCGCTGACTGAGGTTGGGAAACCTCACAGAGAAATGAGGATGAATCCAAAGGTAAACTTATTTCTGCCATCTCGGCATGCTGCATATGCGTACTTGGTATAAGGCGTTAATGATAATTAGCAAAATCATACTACTACTACTTTTCTTTTTGCCAAATAAAGCAAAATAAAACTAAATTGAAATGCGTTGAATGTTCATTGTTACTTGTTAGTTTATGGGACAAGTGAAAAAAAATATCCATTATGTTTCGTGATATGTAGGTGGACTAAACCTTTTTTGACCATTTTACTTCCTAGGCCATCACAGCTCCACAAATGTTCGGGCGTTTGGATGTGGCAACCAATGATTGGACGGACGGCATATTTTCTACGCTGTGGAGACGAGCATTAAAAGTCAAAAAGTCTGATACCAGTTGGATTGTTTTGGGTAAACGTCTCTCATTGTATTGTAGACTATGTGTTCTTTTGGGCGACATATGTTTTAACCTGATTCATATTCAGATGGTCCAGTGGACGCTGTGTGGATCGAGAACCTGAATTCTGTATTGGATGACAATAAAACCCTGACGCTGGCCAACGGTGATCGCATCACGATGGCTTCGAACAGCAAGCTGGTGTTTGAGCCGGACAATGTGGACAACGCTTCGCCCGCCACCGTCAGCCGCGTCGGCATGGTGTTCATGTCATCATCCGTGCTCAAGTGGCAACCTATACTAGAAGTTAGTATGAGAATGCAGGGATTCCCTGTTAATAACACATAACTAAGATGTACTAAAGAAGAAGAAGAAAATTATTATCGTTCGTTGTTTGTATTTGGTGTTACTAAAATGTCTCTTTTCTCTAGGGTTGGCTGAAGAAGAGGTCACAAAAAGAATACGATTCGTTGAAAAATGCGTTTAACAAAGTTTATGACGAAGTACATTCATTTGTACAACAGAAGTTACCTGCTAAAATGAAGATTCTAGAGGCTATTTATGTTAGGTGTGAAAAATATATATTATTTCTGCCTTATATACATTTCAAATGTGACCTACGCCTTTAATATGCACGTTTTCTTGCAGACAATGTATAGATGTAATAATCGGTCTGCTGGAAATCGAAGTTCCGGGTGGCAGTAAGTGTTCAATAATAGAATTAGAATTTTCACTATATCTGTAAACCTTTCGGCCTTTTGATTTTCGGTAGTAGGTTACTTACTGAAGTGCTATTTTCAGAGGCCCATACGGATCGTCACCTTGAGAGGCTGTTTATTTTCGCCATGATGTGGTCCCTGGGAGCGGTGTTGGAGTTAGATGCACGCACCAAAATGGCCGAATTTATGATGAAACTACCCACTAAGATGGATTGGCCCGGTTCCAAATCTAAAGAATGGGTCATGCCGTTTGAATTTATGGTCAATCCACAAGGCCAGTGGCAGCATTGGTAGGATTTTGTTAAAAATTGTCTATGTTACTTTATAGTTCTCGGATTTCCGTTTCTTCAATGAGAAACTTTTATTCCATAGGTCGGAAATCGTGGAAGACTACATTTACCCACCTGACAGTGTGCCAGAATATGCCTCCATTCTAGTGCCTAACGTAGACAACGTTTGTATTTCGTTCTTGATCGACACTATTGCGAAGCAGAACAAAGCTGTATTGTTGATTGGAGAACAAGGCACGGCCAAGACTGTGATGTTGAAAAGCTATATGATGGCTTACGATAATGAAGTTAAACTATTTAAAATGATCAACTTTTCTTCAGCGACTACGCCAAATATGTTCCAGGTATTTATTTGTCAAAAATGAACAAAGATGCCACTTTTCTTCTTCTGTCTTATTGTTAAATGTTTGTACTTCACAGAGAATTATCGAGTCGTATGTAGAGAAGCGAGTCGGGATGACGTACGGACCTCCAGGAGGACGATCAATGACTGTTTTCGTAGACGACATTAACATGCCTGTTATAAACGCGTGGGGTGATCAGGTAAACTCATATGATGGAAAAGAAAAGCGGAAATAAATATTTTACTATTCTACATAATTAAACTAGCGTCTTCAATACATTCATGTAACTTAAATAACTAGTAGTTCTCAGAACAGTAAATAGTAAACGAAATTTCATGGAACGGCCTCTAAACGAGCATAACCAACTGGTTAAGCGAAAGAGAAATGTATCAAGCTCATGTAGAGACTAAACTTAAAACCTTTCTAGGTGACGAATGAAATTGTAAGACAAATGATGGAGTGCGGTGGATTCTATTCACTTGAGAAACCTGGCGAATTCACCATTATCGCCGACATCCAGATGTTTGGTGCGATGATTCATCCAGGCAAGTAATTTTATAAAACCAAGCATTTGCTGCTAGTCACGATATTTGCTTTTTATTCAATAAATTGTCAGTTGTTCAATGTGTCTTATCTGTTGTTGTTCATTACAGGTGGTGGTCGTAACGATATCCCTCCTCGATTAAAGAGACAATTCAATATCTTCAATTGTACTCTCCCTAGTAACGTATCAATGGACCGTATTTTTGGTAAGTAACTAACAACGCTTGTAAAAAAGCTCTGATATTTTTAGTCTATTGTAGTTAGTAGTCGGTATTCATAGTTAGATATGACGTCACTTATGTGATAAATAATAATAATAATAGTTTATTTCAGAAATGCTTCCATACAATTACAATTATAATGTCCTTATACATAAAAAAAAAATATTCAAATATCTTAAAATTAAAATTAAATACAAATTATTAAAAATGTCAAGAAAGCATAATTCATTAAAGTTTTTCTCCAGTTAACACTCTCATCCATTTGTGCTGGATAGGACAGTCCCACCGATCATTGATCATCCTCAGGATGGCGTTGCGGCTGTCCCGCAATCGCTGTCGTAACGAGGCGACCCTCTTGCGGATAACCGCATGAAAGTCGTCCGTGCGTGCTTCCGCGAACATCAAAGATGCGCTGCTCCAGCGGGGCAGCCGCATCAGCACCCTGAAGATGTCATTATATTGGACTCGCAAGACGCTGGCAGCCTGACGGGTGTGGTTAACCCACACGCTACTCGAGTAGAAAGACTGGCAGTAAGTCTTAAAGAGAGTGATCTTCACATCTCTCGAGCAGCGTGCAAACCGGCGAGCAACCATGTTTCCCCGGATTGCCAGCGCCCTGCGTTCCCTCTCTGTATCATCATCATCAGTGAGATCATCTGTTACAAGATAAATTAGAGATTGATTTGTATAAAAGCATTTGGATATTATGGTATAGATTTTTTGTATTGAAGTAGTGATAAGTTACATATTATTCGTTACAGAAACTATAAGCGCTGGCTACTTCTGTAAACCAAGATTTGATAAGAAAGCTCTCATAGACTTTATGCCTCGGTTGGTGCCAGTAACTCGAATTATTTGGCAACAAACAAAAGTTAGTGCTTTATTTTGTAGTGTTTATATGTATCCACGAGTATTTTTATCGGAGAAACATCTTGCGTAAGCTTGGTTTTGAAAACACGTAAGAAAAGATGCTTTCTCTTATGCAGGTCAAGATGTTGCCAACGCCGGCCAAGTTCCATTACGTGTTCAATTTGCGGGACTTGTCCAGAATATGGGAAGGCATTTTGTTTATCCATAAGGAAGAACTACCGAGTATCAAAACTGCTCTGAAACTGTGGTTTCATGAGTGTTTAAGGGTTATATCGGATCGGTATGATTTTATTTTCGAGATTAACTAATTTTGTTTTTTTTTTTAAACTTAAATAAACTTAAAATATTAAATAGCTCTATGATGATACAGGTTAATTAATTAGAGTGAAATAATTACCAGGAAACTTTTTTGTTATTATTTAGATTTACAACGTTTGATGACAAAAATTGGTTTGTGGCCAATTTTTGGAAGACAGCAGCTGCAGAGCTCCCCGATGTCGTGAGCGAATTTCCCGAAAAAGAAACTTACTTTGTAAATTTCTTACGAGAACCTATCGAGCCCACAGGAGATGAGGATGAAGATTTCAGTACGGACGCTCCAAAGGTCTATGAAGAGATGCCAGCGTAAGTTTATGTGTGTGTGTGGTTTAGTTATCTGTCATGTATTTAAACTACAGTTACCAAACTTCTATAAGCAGTGAAATGGGATTCATGATATTGCGAATACTGCTTCCTACTTCTTCTAAACTGTAAACCGAATCGTATATTGGCTTAGGAAAGGAGTACGGTCTATGTCTGAACATAGACACCTTCTCGTATAATAATGCAAGGAAATTAATATTTTACTTCTTTTCTAGATGGGACTTTGTGTTGTTCAAACTGGGACAGTTCCAAAGTCAATTCAACGAACAAGTGAGAGGAGCTCATTTAGATCTTGTATTTTTCCACGACGCTATGGTTCATCTGTTTATTATCTCCAGAATAATTAATACACCACGGTAAATTTATAAATGCTTATATATTTTTTATTTAATTTACAAGTGTGATTTTTGTAATATGCTACACTACATTATTTTTCAGAGGTAATGCTTTGCTGGTGGGCGTTGGTGGGTCTGGCAAACAAAGTTTGACAAAACTGGCATCTTATATTGCAAATTATTCATTCTATCAGATCACACTGACACGGTAAGATAAATCATCTTTTTATTTAACCTTTGAACTTCTTACTAATACTTCTCCTCTTCTACTCCTCCCACTCCTAGTCTAATCTATACAATTGTGCGCCTTTCTAACATACTTAATTGCTAATTTAACGATTACCTTGTTAGACTAGTATTAGATGAAACAATTGTATCTTGAATCTGAATGTCTTTCTTGGGTTTGGCTGTATGGTTGAAAGGGTTTTTTATATATTATCATTTTCAGTTCATACAATGTGAGTAATTTTATGGATGATATCAAGATCCTGTACCGTATCGCGGGGCTTCAAGGGCAGGGCATCTCGTTCATATTCACGGACAACGACATCAAGGACGAGCAGTTCCTGGAGTTCCTCAACAACATTCTCAGCTCCGGAGAGATCGCCAATCTCTTCCCCAAGGACGAAATGGGTAAATTTATTGTCTGTCCTGTCGTAGTATCTTGTTTATTTTGGCTTCGTTTGCCTCCTTTATTTACTCTTTCGTTACTGCAAACAGATGAAATACTGAACGAGCTAACTCCTATAATGAAGAAATATGCACCAAGAAGAATTCCAGTGCCTGATGTCTTGTATGAGTATTTTATTATGCGGTCCCGAGCTAATCTTCACGTCGTTTTATGCTTCTCACCGGTAACTTTTAATTATTCATAAACTTTTGCACTTAGTAAATTTGATTATTTATTAAGTGCAGAAACACTCACTAGACGCATAATGACACCTTTAATCGATCTAGGACTTCTTCATTATTATTATGCACAAGTGAGTTTTTGTATAAAGAATTAGATCTAAGCCTAGATTAGATCTACTGCCTTTCACTGATGAGGCCGCTATGTTATCTAAAACAGTTAATTATAATATTACGAGTACTAACTAACTGTACATGTACAAATTGATTCTTTAAATATCTTTTTATCAACTACATATTTTTCGTTATCATGTAAATTCTTCAAAAACGTGTTAAAAAACGTATGTTACGCGCGGGTATTGACGGTTGCCGTCCTCGGCTCTCTTAAGACTCTCACCTCAATAGCTCGAGTCGCAATGGCGTTTCTCTGCTAATCACCTAGATTACACACTTGTACCATAATATACTATTACCGTAAATTTCAGGTAGGCGAGAAGTTCAGAAGTAGAGCACTAAAATTCCCTGGTCTTATATCCGGATCCACCATGGATTGGTTCCAAAAATGGCCCAAAGAAGCACTTATAGAAGTAGCTTCACATTTCCTCACCGAGTTTCATGTTGTATGTTCTGCTGAGACAAAAATACAGCTGATTGAAATAATGGGCATGGTACAAGATAACGTTGCCGATACCTGCACTATTTACTATGATAAGTTTAGGAGACAGGCTCATGTTACTCCTAAATCTTACTTATCCTTCTTAGAAGGCTACAAAGTGCTTTATAAAGAGAAACACGAACACATCGCTGAGATGGCAAGAAGGTAATGTGACAGTTATTAATTGGTATCATAAATTCATCTTTTCACGTCCAATATTTACCTGTCGCGACCCATGGGTTTTTTTATCCACAGAATGACCACCGGGCTGGACAAATTAGTAGAAGCGGCAGCCAGTGTCGATATTTTGAAGAAAGAATTGGAGCTCAAAGAGTTGGAAATCAAAGATGCTACGGCTAAAGCCGAAGAGGTACAATAATGAACATATTAGCATACACTAATTGCCATTAAGCAAGTAAATCAGACTGTACAATGCTGTATTATTTCGTAGGTATTGGCAGCTGTGGCGGAGTCTGCGGCTGCAGCCGAGGTGGTAAAAGCAGAGGTGCTCGAAGTGAAGGACCGCGCTGTGAAGCTCGTGAGCGTGATTGCCGCTGAAACTGCTGTTGCTGAGGAGAAACTGGCGGACGCAAAACCCGCTCTGGATGCAGCTGAGGCCGCCTTACTGGTAACTATGCACGTGGATACATCGCGTGCTGCGCCTACGATGTGTCTTTAAACCGTGCTTCCTGTTGCAGACTATTAATGCGGCTGATATTGCAACGGTGCGGAAGCTTGGAAAGCCACCTTATCTCATTACGCTTATCATGGATGCCGTAATAATTTTGTTCCGGAAAAAAATTGACCCTGTTAAACCTGACTCTGAGAAAAACTTCTTGGTGGCTTCTTGGGCTGAATCTCTAAAGGTGATATAATTTCTTACTTTTGCATTTACTTAAAATTAGAAACTTTGGTCAAAAACAATCTTTTTTTTCAGGTTATGGCTGATTCCAGATTTTTAAATAATTTGAAGTTCTATCCCAAAGATGAAATTAATGCCGAGATGGTTGATTTGCTGATCCCGTATTTTGCTTTTCCGTAAGTGATATTAATTTATTATTGTATAATGCCCTAATATTTTTTTTATTAAACATGTATCGGTTTTTAGGCAATACACATTCGAAGCCGCTAAAGTAGCTTGCGGTAATGTTGCCGGCCTAATTTCCTGGACTATAGCTATGGCTCAGTTTTACTCGGTGAATAAAGATGTGTTGCCTTTAAAGGCTAACCTGGCTATCATGCAGGGCAAGTATCAGGCGGCCAAGCGAGAGTTGGATCATGCGGAAGCACAACTAGCGGCAAAAGAGGTAAAGAACATCACATATGTTATACTTCCCGTTAACTTTTTAGTAAAGATGGCTGTTGGCCACAACACTTCTCGAGTAAACCAAGGAATTTTACTTTTCCATCTGCGATTAAAACGAAGCCAGTATCTGTTTTTAAGCGTGATGCAGCGTTTTTAGTCTTCCCAAACAAGCAAAAGATATTTGTTTTGAACGACAATTTAGAGAGTGATGTAATGTTCAAAGTGATCGCTGTTGGAAAACCACGTTAAGGTGATTTATTTTAACCGGCTTTAAATTTTACAGAAAGAGTTAGCGGGCGTACAGCGACAGTTCGACGAGGCTATGCGTCTAAAGCAGCTAGTGTTAGACGACGCGGCTAAGTGCCAGCAGAAGATGGACGCCGCCACCGCGCTCATTAACGGGCTCAGCGGCGAGCGCGTGCGCTGGACCGAGCAGTCCGCGCTCTTCAAGTCTGAGATAGAACGGCTTGTTGGAGACGTCTTGTTGCTAGTCGGGTATGCTATTTTTGGCAGTGGTGTCAGGGTATCATTTGGCTATAAATATGAAATGATGATGTCATCATGATCATCGGCTTATATATTTCACGGATGGGGTTTTGTGGTCCATAGCGACCTGTCAGATTTCGATCAGTCATTGCTGATGACGTATGTATATGAAGCGTTATTTCTGCCTATTGTTCACTATGTATATAGTATTACATAATAATCTAAACGTTAGATATTAAGTTATGATACTTAATATCTAACGTTTAGACATTACATTATTCACCAATAATTTAAATTTTAAAATCTTTGATTGTGACTTAATACTTTTTTAGTTTGTTTGGTCTTCTCTCTTCAGGTTCTTGTCCTATTCGGGACCTTTCAATCAAGAGTTTCGCACGATATTGAACAATAACTGGCTCAATGAATTAATAAAAAGAAAAATACCCGTCTCTATGAATCTGAACTGTACAGAACAGCTCACAGATACAGCAACGGTATTGTTACGTTATTTTACTAGTTTACAATTGAACTTAGCTAGTGATGTCGATTTTGGTAGCCGCATGATTTAGCAATTACTCAAGAAGCTCGGTCTCTTTTATCGCCATAAAAAATAATGTTATGCAGGTTATAAACATAATGATGATTAGAAGTTACTCAAATAATCGGCCAAGTGCGAGTCGGACTTGTGCACAAAGGGTTCCATACCATTATCTATTAAAGACTGCAAAAAAACAAGTTAGATGGATGCCCCTTTAAATAGCTTTATTATATTTTTTGAATTTGTTGTTATAGCGACGACTAAAGTTAATCATCTTTGTAAATTTCAACTGTCTATTTATCACGGTTCATGAGATACATCCTGGTGACAGTCAGACAGACAGACGTACAGACGAACAGCGAAGACGATTTTACCGCCTTTGCGCGCCGCGCCGCGATGCCAGTATAATGGGTACACGAACCCTATGTACCGTTTGGATACTGAACCTTAGAAATTGAATCTTACATAATCATTATTTTCTCTAATGATAAAAAAGGGCAGGACTTCTTAAAATTTTGCTAATTCGTGTATAGCCAGAAGTGACAGCAATATATGATTTGCAGATTGGTGACTGGAACTTGTGTGGATTGCCCACGGACGACTTGTCAATTCAAAACGGTATAATCGTAACGAAAGCCGCTCGATTTCCACTTTTGATTGACCCTCAAACCCAGGGCAAGATATGGATCAAAAACATGGAGAGATACAACGACTTGATTGTTACTACGCTAAATCATAAGTACTTCAGGTGAGTCATTTATATTAATCCTCTTTTCTTCTTGTCCTCCAAGCAAGTATTATTTATATTACTTGAACAAAGGAAATTATATTATTTCATTGATAGAGTAAACTTTTTTACTTGCATACAGTGATAAGTCTCCCATTACAGAAACCATATTGAAGATTGCGTGTCGTTGGGTAGACCGTTGCTAATCGAAGATGTTGCAGAAGAACTGGATCCTGCATTAGATAATATTTTGGAAAGGAATTACATTAAAATCGGTTCTTCGTACAAAGTAAGTAATTGCAATAGAAATTGTAGAAGTAGCTCAGTGTCGTGTCAGTTACCATTCAAAAATATCACGCTGGCGTATTGGTTGCATGCGTGATAGGAGGTGGCAATGTCATTTCTCCTACATGCTTAAATAGTTATGTTACCTGATTTTGGTTGCCCTTTACTTATGTTTATGATAAACTACGGATAACAATTCGTCTCACTTCTTACAAGTGTTTCTGAGAACGTATTACCTTTTAATGACTATAAAGGCTGCTTATTTTTTTTAGCTAAACTTAATTTTGTCTTGACATAAAATACGAAGTCCCATTACTTAAGAGATTTGCAATTGCTATTATAGGTAAAGTTGGGAGACAAGGAAATTGACGTTACAGCTGGTCACAAGATATACATAACGACGAAACTACCAAACCCCGCTTACACGCCTGAGATATCGGCGCGTACTTCCATCATTGACTTTACTGTCACTATGCAAGGTAATGTTCATGCAAAACCTATATTAGGCAGTGTTGTTAAAGATTTGTCGATTAGTTTCACAGTATGCATGGCGCAGTAGTAATGTACTGGAGTAAAAGCTTGGGTTTTATAGAGTTGTCTTTTGTGCCGGAGGAAGAAATAATACAGAATTGTAAGTCTTTGCTGTTGCTGACCAATCATGCAGATTGTCGGCATATCATTTTAGCCGTAGTTGCATGATACGATGTTACCCTCTGGTAGTCGATGATAGTGCTAAAGTGAAAAGTAGCGACTCTGGCAGCAGTAACATGAAAGAGGGATACTGATCAGGTCTGGAGGACCAGCTGCTGGGTCGCGTGATCCTGACGGAGAAGGCGGAGATGGAGGCGGAGCGCACGCAGCTCATAATGGACGTGACCGCCAACCGGCGCAAGATGCAGGAGCTGGAGGCCAACTTGCTGCACAAGCTCACCACCATCCAGGGCTCGCTCGTCGAGGACGTCTCCCTCATACAAGTGCTCAACATCACCAAGAGTACTGCCACAGAGGTAAAGTTTCGCTGAATTCTAGTTTTAGAAAAAAACTAAATGGTAAAGTTATTACAGACAATAGATGTATCGTTAGGAAAGTTATATAAATACTGTAGTTGTTGTACTTCCTACATTGGTTTATTTGGTCGATTCGACAGTTAGCTTGAAATTCCGACCCCCAATTGGCCGATTATTTTAACGTCTTAAATTACGTCTTGTACCTACTTGAGTCCTGTAATGCCTTTTTATGCGATGAAATGTATTTACGCATTGCTTGCCACAAACCTGGGGAAGGCGGACGGGGTATGTCGGGCTCGAAAGCCAGAGAGGCCGTCACTACCCACTAAAACCTTACGGTGTCCCATCTCACGACGCGGGCAGGGATGCAGGACCACTTCGCACAATACCGCAGCTCTCCTCGCCCAGGCTGCTGTCCGCAGTTCGAACGGATCCACCATAAGAGGGGAGCTCCCTCTACGGCGCGAGCGATGCCCTGGTACAAATAAAGGCATCGTCTCTTCGGGAAGCCCTTATCCCTGGAGTGAGGCACCGGACACTCTCGCGTCCAATGCCCCAGGGCATGAGTCCTGTAATGCCTAGTTTGTACTACCAATTCTACTTACATTTACGTTTCACGTTTTTAGGTGAAAGAGAAACTAGACGTAGCAAAAGAGACAGAAATCAAAATCAACGCGGCCAGGGAAGAGTTCCGGCCTGTAGCAACTCGCGGCTCTGTATTGTATTTCTTAGTGTGCAACATGTCACTTGTATGCAATATGTATCAAACGTCGCTGGCGCAGTTTTTGGAGCGGTTCGATATCTCTATGGAAAGATCCACGCCGAGTCCTATCACATCGAGGCGTTGCGGGTTCATCATTGAGTATCTGGTGAGTCAGATTCATTTGATTCTACTTAGTCGAAAAAGAAGTATTTGTTTGCCGATCATGTCGACTAATCTCACTTATGGGGTCGAAGAGCTGAAAATCATTGGGATTTGGAACATAAATACATACGTATTTGTTCTTGGCTTGTCTTTAGAACAAACTCCAGCTACGCCTACTCACAAGAGCTATAGATATAGTATGATGGTGATGAAACAAATGTATTACGTTACGAAAATAGTTTTAATGTGTGATCACTTTTGCAGACCTTTGATGTGTTCAAATTCATATCTAGAGGCTTTTATGAAGTGCACAAGTATCTGTTTACATTGCTGTTGACGCTGAAAATCGATATGAACCGAGAGTATATTACTTATGAGGAGTTTCAGACCTTTATCAAAGGTAGGTTTTTAGCTGTTTTACTATTTTTCAATTAGCATTCTAACCTATCACTTCAAACAATATTTATCTTAAGGTGGTGCTGCACTGGATTTGAACGCGTGTCCACCCAAGCCATATAAATGGGTAACAGACATGTCATGGTTGAATTTGGTGCAACTATCAACGTTGAGGCAGTTCACTAACATTCTTAACCAAGTCAACAATAACGAGAAAGGATGGAAGTCATGGTATGATATAACAAAACAATGTATAAATTGCAGTAGTAGCTAACGCCTTTTTACTTAGAAATATACTCACTTTTGCGCAGGTTTGATAAAGAAGCACCAGAAGACGAGCCGTTGCCGGACGGGTACCACACGTTGGATGTGTTCAGGAAACTGCTCGTGGTGAGAGCCTGGTGTCCCGATAGAACGCTGGCTCAGAGCTTGTAAGTTGCTTAACTGGATTTTTCATCCCACTTATTTAAAACAGTAGAACTTGTTAAAATGTATTCGTAATTTTGAATTAAGTAATGCGTAATTAAACTTTACATATGTTCCATTAATTTATGAATGCGACGATTCCTGAGGGCGCATATTATAATTAATCTCAATATATTTAAATATATTGTACATATTTCCTGTAGCGTACACTACGTTATCATTAGAATTACTGTTTGCTCCATATTCATAAATCCTTTTTTATTTTAGGAAATACGTAGTTTCTTCTATGGGACAAAGATTCTCTGAAGCTGTTATTGTGAATTATGAGGTAAGATTAATATTACTCGTATATGTGTGTTTATGACTAGAAATCATATATAGACTGGATGAAATAATATATTCTAGTGATTGTTAGCGAACATTATTTATTATTTATTTTCAGCAAATGGTGCTAGAATCGAGGCCCCTTGTGCCTCTTATTGGCTTCTTGGCCATGGGTTCAGATCCTACACCATCTATAGAAGTAACTGCAAAGAGAATGGAATGTGTCTGCAATTCTATATCAATGGGTCAAGGACAAGAAATTCATGCCAGGAAGCTTATAGACAGGGCTTTGAAAGAGGTTCGTATAGTTACGTGTATTAAAAGATTCAGATACTTTATTTCGTCTATCTTCTATTTCGCTATTGGTTATAACGCACCTTATATAATAACTTTTAGGGTCTCTGGGTACTACTACAGAACTGCCATTTGGGCTTGGAGTATATGGTTGAAATTATGGAACAGTTCAGTGAGCTGGAAAAGGAACCGGAAAAAATTCATGAGACATTCAGGTGAGTATAAACATGCTTTCGAAATTTGCGAAGCAAAATTAAATGACATATGTTGGACATGTGGGTTTCTCATTTTCAGGTTGTGGATAACTACGGAAGTGCATCCCGTATTCCCGATCACTCTGTTGCAAATGTCTATCAAGTATACTTGTGAGCCACCGTCGGGTAAGTAAGCATCTGATATCGCCTTATTGTTGAAAAAACTTACTTTAGTTAACTTCTGTGTTACTTGTGTAGGTATAAAAGCTGGGTTGATGAGAACATACGACTCGATGAGTCAGGATTTCCTCGACTACAGCGACAGTCCTTTCTACCTCCCGCTGATATACACCATCTCTTTCCTGCACACTGTGGTGCAAGAGAGACGCAAGTTCGGTCCTCTAGGCTGGAACATACCATACGAGTTCAACTCGGCCGACTGGCTCGCCTCGTGCATGTTCGTGCAGAACCACCTCGAGAGCTTGGAGCCTGGTCAGAACATTAGTTGGGTCACTGTTCGGTTAGTTCGGATAATTGATATATTCCTATACCAGGTATTTAATTGTTGTATAACATTAGCATAATATTACGGTTTTTTTTATTTTATTGGAGCAAACAAATCGCAAGCCATTTGCATCAGAGCTCTACAGAGTGTAATTATTCTTTTTTTCATTTGAGTCAGGGTGTTGATATTTGTAGCCAGCAAAAACATCTCTGTCATTGCTGTATTTAGACTTAACGTAACACCTATACTACGGAAGCACCAAGATGTAAATGCAAATAACGAGTGTATATTTCAGATATATGGTGTCAGCCGTACAATACGGTGGTCGGGTGACGGATGATTATGACAATCGCCTCTTGGTCACATTCTGCCGAGTGTGGCTGACCGAAGCGTTGTTCACGGATACCTTCCAGTTTTATAAGGGTTATGGCATTATGAAGTTTAAGAATATTCCAGAATATCTGGAGGAAATAGAGAAGATGAAGACGGTTGATCCGCCTCAGGCGTACGGTCTCCATACAAACGCAGATATCACGTAAGTAATTAGTATTTTATACGATTGTTTCGCCATGAATATTATGGCTTGAAGATGTCTTAAAGATATTTTTGCTATAGATTCCAACGGAATAAAACTCAGAATATGTTGGATATGGCTTGACGATGTCTCAAAAATATTTTTGCTATAGGTTCCAACGGAATAAAACTCAGAATATGTTGGATACAATTCTCTCAATTCAACCAAAAGAGTCCAGCGGTGGAGGCGGTGAAACGAGAGAGGCGTCTGTTTACAGGCAGTCTAAAGAAATGCTTGAAAAAGTTCCGCCTAACTTTGACCCGCATGAAGTGAAGGAGAGGTCCGTTTTACATGTTAATGTTAAGTAATAACTAGAAATAAAAAGTAATAAGCAGTAGGTAGTATTAACTACTAACGCATGTTGTAATATGAACTGAAACCATTTCAAAGCGTCGTTCTAGACCCTCAATTAATTTTCAGACTGAAATTCTATGGTCAGTTTGGGTCCATGGTGATTTTCTTGAGACAAGAAATCGACAGAATGCAAAAAGTTATCATGTTAGTAAGATCTACGCTTAAAGATTTGCTACTGGCAATTGACGGAACCATTATTATGAATGAGGTTAGTGGGTATTTGTGCAATTTGATATTTTTTATATCAGGGGGACTAGCGCTAGGCCCTTCAAAAGTTGACGTGGATCCGGGTATTAACGCGCCAAAACGCATTTTTGTTTGTCATTTGACACTTATCTATCATGTTTATAAGCTGTGAGTACTTTTTTCTATTCGATTTAATAATTGTCGACATTTTTAGGCACTACGAGATTCACTAGACAGTATATATGATGCGAAAGTGCCCGGTATCTGGCTGAAATCATCGTGGTCGTCCTCCACACTTGGATTCTGGTTCACGGAGTTTCTTGAAAGGAACATACAATTCTCTTATTGGTGCTTCACTATGAGACCCAACTCATTTTGGATGACGGGTTTCTTTAATCCTCAAGGTAAGTATGCCTATTATTATTATTATTATTTCTAATTTAGAAATGTTATATAAATAAAAATGTCTTATACACAATCTATTCTGTGTTTTAGTCATAGCCACTACACTTTTTTTCAGGTTTCTTGACAGCTATGCGTCAGGAAGTCACCCGAGCACACAAAGGATGGGCGTTGGATATGGTTGCGCTACACAATGACATCACCAAATATACTCTTGATGAAATCAAACAGCCACCACCGGTAAGAAAATCTATATATTAGATAATATAAATTACCAATGCTAGACAAATTATTCCATGAGAATATCTTAATTGATTCTTTTACATTTAATATTTGCAGGAAGGAGTATACGTCCATGGAATGTTTTTGGATGGCGCTAGTTGGGATAGAAGAAATCACAGACTCTGCGAATCTACTCTGAAAGTGTTGTATACAGCTCTGCCAGTTACGCACGTTTACGCTATCAACTCTACTGCGCCAAAAGATCCTAAACTGTACCAGGTATAATAATGTCTAATTCTTTAACATTAACCATATCCATTGTACATTTTTGCTAAAGTACGAGTACCTTTATCTAATCTTTATTTCTTCCCAAGCCTTAAATATTTTCGTTCACTCTCTTTTATGATTATCACTTTATTAACTACTTATCTATTTTACTTTAATTTATTTCTCTTTATCGTCGTTCAACGGGTAAACGGTACTAGTTTATTGCAACGTATAGTTTTACGTGTTTATTTTATTTCATTTGACAATAATAACGTTTTAGTTTTATATGTAATTTTATGAATAAGTATAATAAAATATTCGAGAAACGAAAATTAGTGTGTTGGTTTTTGAGTGAGTGAGAATGCTTGTTACTTCTTTGCGCTCAAACGACTGAACCGATTTTGATGACATTTGGTATGGCAATAGATTATTTCTTATCATAGATTAGCACTGGTAATACCGCGGGGTGCAAGTAGTTCCTAAATTTTAGTATTTACATAGATTAATTTAAGTCTGTGTTTTAGTGTCCAGTATACAAGAAACCAGTGCGCACGGGGTTGACATTCATCACTCCGCTCTGGCTGCCGACTATCAAGAATCCTGACCACTGGATCCTTAGAGGAGTCGCGATACTATGCGACATTAAATAATGTGTTTATATATTACGGACGATCTCATTTATATATGACTGATAGTAAGTACGAGTTACTGTTTTGAAGAAAAAGGTAAACTCGGAATTACGAAAATCGAAATGAAATGAGAACAGAGCTAATCTTACTGTCTTTACTTCGGAATACCTATTGCATTATAATTTGTTTCTAGAAAGCTTTGGTTCTTACTAATATTTACAAATAATCATGTTGCTATTTTAATTAAGTAGTTAGTTAATTGATGTATTGTTATTTAATGTGTAGTTTATAATTGTTTATTTAATTTGTATAATTTTATCATGCTGTTAGTTCAAGGTCTTGAGTAAATGTTATTTTCAGAAAAGTTTAGCGAAATTATAATCAATGAATCTATTGAAAAACATTTGTAGGGGTTTACTGAGTGTCTTTTTAATGATAATGAACTTTATTAATAGTATTACTTGTATTAGATGAATTGCCTTCATTGTCCTAATTTATTTGAATAAAATATATCCAAAAAATACTTTGTTTCTTTATTAAATGTGTTAAAATACATACGAATAAATAGCAAAAAAATATTGAATGACAAAAACGCACTTCAAACTGTTGTTGTATCTTAGGTTATGACAAGTGTTTACCATAAAGGAGATCCTTTATTCTAGCCATAAAGGCTTTACTCGTTTTCTGCCTAATATGACATGCGTGAGACATATAATAAAATATTCAGTCAAATTATAAATATCGAATTTCAAATACCTATCAGTCATCGGACACAAACTTTGTCAAAGAGTCTGTTGTTGATATTTTTCAAATAAATAAAAATATTTCTTGTAGTTTTTGTAAAAATAAGCTTGGCGTTAAAACTAAACCCTTGGTTTTTTAACGAGAAGCTAGAATTGTGTCAAATAATGATTTGGTATAAGTTAATTATTGAGCCTGTTAGAGATTAATGAGCTAGAGTTGAAGTGTGGACTTTTGCTTGTCAAGTTCATTTTAATCAGCATCAAGAATGGAAGAAGGTGCCGGTGGTTCTGACATGGCGGAGGATCAAACAGATGATGCCAAGCGTCCTAGCACCGCGACAAGAGCAAGCGTTGCTCCACGCTCCAGTGTTTCAGAAGGTCAAGTGCCACAGAAGCGGAAACCGGTGGCGCCACCTAGAACTAGCTTCCTAGACACCGGCGAAAGGGTGGACGTGGATCGAACTACTCTGGAAGCAATACTTGATATCAGTTCTCGCCTCCAATACATTCAAAGGAAGAGTAAAGTGTCTATGAGCGCACTCGCGTTAGGTCACGAGTCCTACAAAGACAAACAAGTTAGTAGAACCTGTTTCTTTATCTTTACTCTTTATTTTTATTTGACTGCAGATTATTTAGTAACATGTTATCTATTTAGATAGGCACATAATTGAATCATGTTTTATTTTATTACAGGCTAAGGCTAAGGAAGCTCGAAATAATCGCGTCGGCTCCTTGAAAACCCAGCACAGGTTTTTGTTAGAGAGTTGTGCTTCTATACTTAACAGGAGCGTTGAATACGTTCTGGTAAATGTCTTTCTATTATCTTTGTGTAATTTTACAAACTTATAAATTAGGTGCGCGTTATATTTCATAGGAATTTTACGAAATTATATGAAAGTATACACGCGTCGCCGATGCGCAATATTTATCTCTTCGGTAACGCAGTATTTATTTCATGCCTTTTTTACATCGCAGGAAGGGGTCTATGACGCTGATATTCATATAGAACTTCTGGACAGCGCAGTCTCAGAAGGTGGCAGGAGTTGCATTTTATTATGTGACGCTCTCTTACCACCATTGAAAATGGGTAAGATTGTTAACTTTGCGCAGACGTCGCCTCGAATCTAGGCGCAAGCGCACAATTTACGTGGAGCCCCCGCGCGCGCAATTCGTAGCGGGTTTATGGAATATTTTTTTATTTATTTACATTTTTAAGGAATACGATTAAATGCCCTTATTTTCGTTCCCGTTATATTGTTTATCAATCGAGCGCATGACAGCTTTTTATAACGTTTTACATTTATACATGGACTGTTTCACAGAATCGGGGAGGTTTATTCACCAACAGAAAGGCTTGATGGAGCGCACCTATATATCAGATGCTGTAACCATCGCTACTGTGGGCCGATGTGTTGCTATGTACAGGCTCCGGAATAAAGTAATCGATGCAAGGAACGTTGCAGACGTATGTTAATAATGTTACATCTAAAAAGTTACCCAGTACTATCTAATACCTATTCTAGTAGGTCTTGAAGTCCCTTTTTAATTTCTTATCAAAGTGTAAGCATACTTACGTGTGCTTTACAAACTATCAGTCAGTTTAGAGTTCAAAGTAATTAATGAAAGCGACAATGGATAAACCAACCGGATCGTACTTACTACTATTATGTAGAAACCGACGTAACCAACCATACCACAATGTTACAATCTATGTTTTGTTCTCGCAACTGTCTTTAATAACGAAAATTTGCATAATTTTAAAATATTAAACAAGTGAGTTCAAAACTAGACTCACATTGATACATCTTTATTTCTGAGATCTCTTAAATTAGGTACAGTTTGGTTGTTATATTTCAGTTGTGTAGCACATACAACATCTTCTATCTGTTATCCGTGGGATATACAGATTGAATAATTCAAAATGCGTTTGTTTTTAGGAGTATTTCCTTGTTGTATTCAATATGGACCCGGAGACGCAGAACGTTGTATCCAGTATCTATAACACCTTGCATAAAATATATATGCCAGCGTTACATGTATGCAAAGCGTGGGGAGATCTGAATCCTCCAAATCCGAATAGCAATAATCTCATCAAGGAGTACATTTCCAAAATGACACTGTTTATGAATTATCTTGCAAGTAAGAATTATTAACGAATTTAGATAATATAAGAGGCAGGGGGAAAGACGAGGGCCATGCTTCGGGAGTAGAGTTCAAGGGACGGCAAAATACACAAAACCTTACCCCCTTTGTAAAAAATATCTAAACTTTCGCAGCTGGGAGTCTAAATTATTTTTCGAAAGCAGAAAACTGATATTATGAAGATGATTAAGGTAAAAATAAATATAAATAATAGAGGAGGGGCGACATTTATCAGCTTTTACCCCGCCTTAAAAATTATATCCGGAGCTGGCTTTACAAAAATAATTAACTTTTTCGATCTTACGCCAATTCGCTGTATGTCGTTTGCCAATTCGTTGTATGCTTTTTCTCTCAATAGGCTAAATACATTTTTTGGGACGTGGTGTCATCAAAATAATACATGTTAATAATACATGCACGTTGCTGTTGATTTCATAGACGTTTTGAATCTGAATGTACGAAGCTTCTCAGTAGAATCAGAGAACCGTAACACTTATTTTCAGAAACCAAGATCGACTTGGATTGTTGTACAAAATTCCATATCAACTTAAATTTGTACGAAGACGAATTAGCAGACGCAGATAAAATGAAAGCAGCTATAACAAAAACTCACGTGCTGCAGGAAGTTTGCTCCTATGTGAAGCAATGGATTAAGCAAATTACAATGGTACGCTAATAAGAATTTAAAACATCTCCTAAAACAAATACTGCATGGTGTTAGAGAGCATTTTCGAGTGTTCGCCTAGTTAGCTACCACTCTTAAATTGAAAACCTGTCGCTAAGTATCTAACGGTATGTTCCGGCAGACGCCTCGAGTTCCAATATTTCCATAATAGGCATGCTTTATCATCGGCATATGTCGCTGACTCTTGTAGTTACGCATCCGGCTTGTCAAATACAAAGCAGTAGCAGTATTGTGTAAAAAAAATATGTATTTTTAGAAACTGTTAATTTTATTTATTTCTTCATTTTGCTAAGACAGATCTGTGTCTAGGTGTTAGTACAAAGTCAGCAGCTCCGGCGCGAGCCGTCGAACATCGGTCCGCTCGCGGAGTTGGATCACTGGCGGCGGCAGCTGACCACCTTCACCTCCATCATCGAGTTCCTCAAGAACGAGCCCTGCATGATGTACATACATACTCTCATCAGTGCCAAGTCCAAACTCATCAAGGTATAATTAATCATTAATATTTTCGCTCTCATTAGGTCACGCAAACGTGAGAACAAAACTTTAAAATATTTTCTTTACTGATACAAGTTTTATACTATTGCTTGGACCAACTGAAAACAGCTTAGGTTGTTATAGAATAATATACACGATTTATTTCAGAAATGGAGACAATTGGACAATCTAGTTACAGATTATTACAATGAATCGTATGATAATGTGAAGTACCTGTACGCTTTAGAAAAGTACTGCGAACCACTCTACAGGTATCATACAAATTTAGTTGTTGCTTGACTTTGAGAAAAGCCACTCAATAATTAGCTAGGATATTTATTTAAAATGACGTAAATGTAAAAAAAAAAATATTTCAGGTGTGACCCTTATTCGATGCAACAATTTATACCAAGCTTACTGTACACCTTGCGTATGATTTACGCCACTTCTCGGTACTACAACACTACTAAGCAGATTTCGACGTTGCTTGTCAAAGTGACCAATCAAATTCTCAATATGTGCATGGAGTTTTTAACTAATAATGGGAAGAAAACAATTTGGAATCAGGACAAAGCGAATTTTATTAAAAAGGCTCGTGTGAGTTTGTGCACCTTGTATGTATTTTTTCGCCCTTGTGTAGCTTGAAGATAAATGGTTTGTTAGAAAATTATAAACCAACAGTAATACCATTCAATTTTGTAGCCTGGTTAACGAATTTTCTTTGCACAATCTACGTCCACACTAATATTATAAAGATGTTTTTTTTTAACTATCATAATTATCTTAGCTCCAGACCGAGTAAGTGGAGTGGTGAGACCGAAGGCCGAACCAAGATACTTGCGGATTTTTGGCGTACATTATCCCTTATTATCGTCAACTTCATCTTTAGCTAAGAACACTAACCCCTATTTTACTCCTACATCGTTTGCTGGTCAGCTAGTTAAGTTGTTATTTGAAATGGTTTTACTTTGTAGCTTTGTCTGAATCTCTACACGTTTTATCGCGAATGTTACAATGAGACACAGAAAGAAATGGTTGCGGCAGCCGACGAAAGACCTTTTGATTGTTCTGAGATGTACATTTTTGGAAAGTTTGATACGTTTAAGAAAAGACTATTGAAAGTAAGTATATTTTATCTTGTACGTATTTTGCGCATCTTTTCATTGATTTATTTTTAAATTGATTAAACAAGTAAATAATCGCCCGAGTATAGCAAGTTAGATATGTAGAAACATTTCTCCACCTGCGTAGTATTTGTACGTTTCTACGATTTTCTTGCGTAGTGTAGAGCGGTGGACTGTAACAAAGGACATAAATGACTACGCCGTAAACGTACGTATGTGATGTCTAATCTAAGTCATGAGTATGAAATTTAGGTCAGGTATAAAGAAAACTTATACCCATAAGTTCATCCATTTACGACACTTCCCCATAACGTTGGACTTATAGTAGAAAAGACACCAACAGGTGTTCTGCTAAGCCGTAGCATTTTGTTTTATTTACCAGGTCATTATTTAATGAAGTCCTTTGCTTCTTTTACGTTTTTTCAACTTTTACTTATTTTTCAGATAATAGATCTATTTGAAACCTATATAACGTACTACGTTTTGAATAAGGCTACTCTTGAAGGCATTGATGAGTTTGCTACGATATTCAACAAGCTATTTAAAAGTATATCGTCTAAAACTTACGATGCTTTAGATCACAGGTGACTCATATGTTTCCTTACATACCATTATTTATATCTGCGAAAAGATTTCTTTATACTAGCGCAAGAACTTTTTTGGTAGTATGAACTCGATTGTCCGCATATTTTTGTTTGCAGGCGTTCTGACTTTGATAAAGACTACAAAGTTTATAAAGATGGTGTGGCCAATCAAGAACTATTGTTAGAAAATTTTATGATCAAAGTAAGTAAGGTTTTCATTATCATCAAAATCCATTAGCTACCTTGCCTTCAAAAAGTAAATTTATAGTTATTTTTATTTTTGCTATTGACTCAAAATGTATGTATCCTTATAAGTTAGTTGTACGTTTAGTATTAAGAGTAAATTTACATATTTTAGAGCGTCAACAAATGCCCTACCACTGAAATAGCATTACACCTACTGACAAGATTCGAGAAACTAAAGCTTGATTGCCTTTACCTAGAGGACCAATATTATGATCTAATCAGCACTTACACAGGTGAAATTGAAAATATACGTGACAGGTAAGAAAACACTTTTTTTACTAAGTAATAAAATAAAACTTTGGTTGCGTGAACCTTAATCAACTTTTATTTTTAAAAAGCAAGCTGTGCTTATTATCAAATAATGAATACAATGTAGATACAATGAAGATCGAGAAAACCCCGAGCTGCCCAGGAATATGCCACCCGTTTCTGGAAGAATTATGTGGATAAGGTTTTACGACAAGAATATTAAAAAGCCAATGGAAGTTTTTAAAAAGCACCATGAAGTAATAACGCACATGGTAAGCAGTTAAACATATTTTAATGAAAACATCGAAGTGTATCATTAGAAGAAGCAATAGATTTTTTTTTAATATTAGAATGTTTTGTTCACGCTCATTTGTTTATGAAAAGGCGCGAGCATGTGAGCGAGCATGTACTTTCAAATGTTTTCTTTATTGACTCGAGTTATATAAATATAATCGGTACTGACAGAAGCAAAAACATATCTATACTAGGATAATATTATAAAAGGAAAAGTTTGATTTTTGTTTGTTTGACGCAAATAGGCTCCGAAACTAATGGACCGATTTAAGAAATTCTTTCACCGTTGGGAAGCCAAATTATCCCTGAGAAACATAGGCTGTATTTTGTTTCTCTTTGCAACTTAGATTATTTTATAGCTCGTGCGAAGCCGGGACGATCTGCTAGTAAATTAGCCGAATTAACCTGACGCACACCTGGGCAGGAGTCGTGAAGAATATGAACATTTTAACATGTCTGTTTTTAGTTGAATGATGAATGAAGTTTAAGAATCAATAAGTGCTATTTCGATGATACAAATAAATTATATGTATGTTTTATTTTTTAGAATACGCAAAGGTGTATCAAACTGTACAATATTATGAGTATCGTGTTTACTGAATATGAGCTCATTTATCACATGGCTTGGGCAGAAAATGTTGAGCAAGTATGAAATTATAATACTTTTTAGTAAATCGTAGTTAGACAAAGTATGAAATTATAATACACTTTAGTAAATCGTAGATAGACAAAGTTTTATAGCAAAACAAATAAAGGACAATAAAAAACAAAGAATAACAATCTACAATCTAACTAGTGCTACTAATGGCGAACTTATCACTAAAAGTGATCATTCTAGGCAATATTATTAAATTTTAGATACATTTTCTAGAAACGGTACGTATGCTAAATATCAGATTTCAGTGAATCAAGGTGTGTATAAATTATACTTTTTATTGCTAATCTCAAAGTTGACTTTTTAAGATTGTGAATCTGTTGTAGGTTCGCCTCGGACTAATCGCTCCCCTATTGATTCGTCATCCAGTAACGAATTTGTACATTGTTAACTTCAGTATTTACATCCCTGAGTGTATCCGGGAAGTTGAATACATGTGGCAACTGAATCTTTGTAAGTGCCAACCTTCATAAATTTATTCAGCAACACGTATTTTTTTCATTTCTTTTGCCGAAAATGTAATAAATCGCTTTGGTGGCTGAGTTGATGATATCGTTACGTAACATTGACTAAAATTACGCCCATTGTTCTTTTTTTAAACTCGTACATGCGCCATATTTTTTTCCTAAAATGTGAATTATCGCTTTGGTGACTGAGTTGATGATATCGTTACGTATCTACTATTGGCCAAGATTACGACCATTCTTTTTTTTTAATTCGTACATGCGCTAAAAGCCCGTTAATTTCCGTTTTATAGTTGTCCCTGACGGCGCTCAAGTTGTGGCTTTTTGTAAAGATAAGATATTTGGAAATTACGAGAAGATAAAGTATCTGGTTGAAAGAAACAATCAGATTAGAAGGTTGGTCTCTTTATTCTTCCTACTCTACGATTATCTTATGCAATCACATTATACATGTAGAAAATATTGAAGGTTTTACACAAGGTACACTAGTAAAACATAAGCGATAAGTCTGTATATTGCTCAGAGTACCTATTATGAATTGAAAACTCTTATTTCTAGTTTTTATTATCTGGGAGTACATAGAGAGTAGTATGTACTTAGATCGATAATGTGTTTACACCAGTATATACAACTTAAATTGGAGAGAGAGAAGAGAGGGAGAGTAGAGAGGTACAGAGAGATAAAGAGAGTAGAGTATATTATTAACACATAATTTGACATAAATCTACTTTTTTATATAATTTAGGTTATTCTATCATTTGATTACAGGAGTATGCCAAAACTATATTTGCCACTCTTACGAGCTCAATTGATAAAGCTCGAGAAGGCTTTCCAACCCGGCCTTTCGACCATAACCTGGACCTCTCTGGAGATACCAGCTTATTGCGCTCATATTGAGGCTGTATTGGGTGAAGTCGATTTATTTGTCAAAGAGGTAGGAATAAACTTGATTTTTAGTCTCTCTAACTCAAATCAGTCATTTCTTTGACAAAGTAGATCATTAAAATATAATCTTAAACCAATTACAAAGGTGTGCAGAAGTTTATGTTTGTTTCGAAAATGTACTAATGTATAATAATGATCTTCGTCAGATAAATACGAGAAGCGACAAAAGTTTGATTTAATTTTGTTTCTGTCGCTTACAATAACTAATTTCTTCTAATATAAATATATTTTCATATATTATTCAGGTGGTGGATATGAAAGAAGCTCGTATCGATGTGATCTTAGCGTCCATTACTAAAACGCTACTTGTGTATTTGCCAGTGCAAGCAGTTGCTCCCACGACCTTTTATGACGATAATTTTATGAAACGTGATGAGATAGGTTAGTGCCGTGAAATAAAAATAATTCATAAAATTATTACAGTACCCGGCGATAATTATTGCACATATACTTTTGGACAGAGACAATCGGCTAATTTCGGATTCGTTATCTCTGTCGCACACTATCTTTGTGACGTTTTGTCAGTCGTCCAAGTGCGATTGGTTCAAGTTATGTGCGATTGAAATAAAGCTCTTCTTAGCCGAAATTAGCCGATTGTGTATTTCCAAAGGTCAATGTGCAATTTTTTTGCTGACTTTTTTTGTTTGTCTAAATCAGCTTGTTAGTTTGATGAAGGTATGGTTGGATTGCGCGAGTGATGATATGAATAGGAAATGGGTGAGCGGAAATATGACAAGTGACAGAGGTGTAAAGAATAGGTGAATGTTATGTACCGACTCCACATACAGTGGGAATAAGGTATAGAAGAAAATACGTTTTGGCAGATGACAATCTCCTTGGCTCACCGAGAGTTGCAATAGACCACTATTGTTTCAGCTCAAAAAGATTTGTCGCTCATCAAAATCAGTTTATTGCGGTTTCAGCGTGTAACAACGTTGTACTCGTACAATTGAATGTAATGTCAAGCTAATTTAATACTAAATAATAGTGTCTATAGCATGATAAGAGTATTTGTATAGGATGTATTTGAACTTCGATCTTGTCTACAATTAGTAGCAAATATTAATGTCAGGTTCTAAACTAAGATGAATTATTTTCTATAGCTCGCGATCTTCAAAACAAGTCTTCGAATGCTGAGATTGCTGTCATAGAGTTGGTAAACAAATTCCTCGATAGCATTCCTTCAAAACAAATCAAGGATTTAAAAGATAAATGGTAAGTCTAACTAAGATATACTTTCAATTAATTTTAGTGAAGGATGTTACAATGGCCTTGAAATAGGTATAAATAATAATTTTTGAAAACCCCAGACTCGTCATTTATAATAATATAATATATGTGGACTTTCCAGGCTCGATACTGAAAAGGCTTTAAAAATAGTTACTTCAGCAACAAGAGTGTTACCTGAAGATATTGGTAAGTGATAAAACATGTACGACAAGTTATAAAAAGTTGAAGATGACTTACATTTGAATCTCACTCAAATAATTATTATCTCCTTCGATTGTGATTAATAATTTATTCGGTTATTTCCAGCATTCTTGGAGATTGAGAATCCGGATCGATTTGAAGTAACTCACACTGTAAACGAATGCAATGAATTATTTGCTTATTTTGCCACAAAGTGTCTCGAAGCGCTAATCAAGTGTACGAGGCAGAGTCTTGACTTGCTCAGAAAAAGAGCTTCAGTGTCAAGGTGAATATAAAACGCAACATATTTTTTAAATATTGGATGTATACTATGTAAATGGGTTATTATTCTTTCTTACATTGATTTTAGTTTCTTAACAATGAGTATCGATCCTGAAGAACAGAAGAAATTGACCCCGCTGATGTTCACTAAGATGTTTCTCCAGATACCGAGGATATTGATCAAGCCAACATTGGAAGAAATACAGTCGGCTTTTTCGCAGGTTGAGTGTTTTTAATAAGTTTCATATTATACATAAAATTTATTTAACCTTGTCAAACAACATCAGATAAAGTGCGGTATTACTTGACAGGTGGTACTAAACTGCATAATGGATATACATCGTAACGTGTTCCAATGGGGGCAGCAGTCTCTGATCACTGCTGAAAAGCTGGCGGGCATCTCTCTCAGTAATCGAACTATTAGCGGTCAGTACCTACACAATTGAATTAGAATTAACACTCATTGGATATGGCGGGAATAATAAAATCTATTAGTATCTTACAATGTCATTCCTATTTTCATTATAAAATATCTATGTAGCGTCGTAGGATTAGGATTGCTTTTTTTTTGTTTTGAAGGTGAATTAGTCGGGAGTATTCTTACGTATATTTGATACAAATCAGTCTTAAGATGGCAGGTGGTATAAAAGGGCGGATTACATGTTTTTTCACAGCTCCCTCAATACGGGTATCAAATAAAATTTATATACGAAGAAAACATTAAACCCAAGGCGGCCGCCACCTCAAAATTATATAGGTCGGGGGTTTTCTTTTGATGGATTATGTTATTTGTGTGTGATACGCGTAGATGTGTAGTAACTGCGAGTATGTATGTCTCAAAGACTTTAAATATTATACCGGATTGCAGGAGGGTCTAGATCTGGATCAAGCGTAGCTGGTATCAAAAACTACTTCCGAATGGTATCGGAACATAAGGACGTCGTCAGGGCGGTGATGGCCTTGCAAGGCATGATGTACATGTACAAACCTGATATAGAAAAGTTGTTAACGGTAAGTGATTGTGATTTTACCGTATATTTTTTTACATCCTTTATCTTCTTTTAGGCTTAGTACAAACCGAGCATGAAATACCGAGATTAAAATAATTAAGTCATTGTTGTATTAGTAACTGTGTTTTTATAATTGAAACTATTAGTTCTAATATAAAATATATGCAACTGGTTTTATTGATTGAATTTCAGAGCTATAGTAGGTTTGCTTACCTGTGGGCAGAAGATAGGACACAACAAATACAAAATTTCGTAGACTCGAATCCATTGAACGTCATCATAACAGATATGCTGAAGAAGTATGAGCGACAAACTGATGAAGTGCTTAATTTGCCCGAAAGACATATTATTGGGTCTATTCAGATCAACATGGGTAACTTGTGTATTTAACTCTATTTATTACTATGCCATTTCACTTACTCACTCTCTGCCGGAAAAAAATGATCTCATATCCGTTCGGTTTTCAATTTTCGGTTTAATTTTTTAATGTCTTTTAAAATATGAATGTCACACAACATTCATGGTACCTACACTTAAAAACACTCATTTGTTTCGGTAGTGTAGAACTAAGCTTCTGTCGATGAAGTATTTCTTCTTTTTCATCGTTATGTATCATCTAACGTATCCTTTACATTCTTCTACGAACTTTCTTTCAATTTAATGTGTAACAGTCATGTCGATTTGTAGTAATAATGCTGTTTTTTTTTACAGAAAGTATAAAAATGGGTCTGCATGTAGAGTCTGTAGAATGGAAGAGAATTCTCGGCAAGTTGCTGAGTGTAGCATATAGAGAACGGGTGCAAAAACTAATGCAATTCATCAACGACCGTATGAAAACTATGAGCAAGAAAATTAAGGATTTGGATGACGTCAGAGTTGCCATGTTGTGCCTAGAACTAATACGGGATGAGTTTATTGGGTGAAGTACCGCTACTTGTTACCAGTAGTTGATCATAAATTGAAATCAAATGTAAAATGCTGTAACTGCCTATAAAATCAATTTGTTAGGGTCTGTGGATATTCTGTGAGCATAGTATATTTGTGCATATCTTTCTTATTATCTTTGATTTTTTACGCAGAATGGATATGGAATTAGATCTCATTGAAGAAAGCTACGGGACCTTTACCCAATTTAGTATTGATATACCTAAAGAAGACGCTGACATGGTATATGGATTGCGGTATGCTTTCCAGAACATGCTTTTGACGGTAAGTGTGCATATGTACATTAGCCTTTGCGAATAAGAAATTGAACTTAAATAAAACATGAAGTAATAGACAAGTTAAAATAAAATAGACTTGATATAAAATAAAAAACACAGTTGTACGTAGTGCAAATGACATCACACACAGTGTGTGTACAAAGGGGATATAACAAAATATCTTATCACCCACTAAAAAAATATCCACAATTTGTATTATATTTTAACGTGCATTTTTTTGTTATTACGTCCATCATCAGGCCCAACAAGTGCAGCAGCGAATAGTGGACATGCAAGGCCCTCTATCCCAAGAGCTGACAGAAGGTGTGGCCACATTTGCTAAAGACGTCTTGAAATTTGACGCCGATTACGATGCGTATGGACCCATGACTCCGGGTCTTTCGGCAAGAGAAGCTAGTGATAGGTAATCTTATTCAATGAAACTTTACCTGTAAAACCGAATGTAGCCGCACAAGCATCCATTTTGTATTCCTGCTGGTTAGAATCTGGACCTTTTTTCACAACGAGGCCGTTACAGAGAGTAGAATAGACCATTATTTTCTACGCTTAGTGTGAGTTGGATGGTGTATTTTGGTTATTGTTAAGTACATTAAAAAAACATCTCAGCCAACGTTGTCCTCAGGGTAATTATGTTTCAATCGCGGTTTGAAGATTTATGGCGTAGATTCGAGATGTACTCAAATGGCGAAAAGCTATTTGGAATGGAAATCAATGACTATCCAATTTTGCATCAAAAGAAAAAGGAGTTCAATCTTCTAAGTAAACTGTAAGTAATCATTCCTAAACAATTCATTTTGAGAAATAAGTCAAAAGTAAAGTAAATAAAATTACGACTTTGATATGAAAAGAGTGAGAACAATTTTTCTGAAAAGAAAGTTAATTTTACCCATGTCTTCACAGATACAGCTTATACTTGGCTGTGATGAACTCAATCGATGGATATTTCGAGACCCCATGGGTGGAGATTCAGATTGAAACAATAGTCTCTCAACTGGCGGAATTTGACGTCAGGTACATAAAATAATTATTGATTATGAATTATTTTTGTAGTAATATATACCTCTAGTTTACCATGTTCTAATTTTGGCTAGATGCCGCAAACTACCAAAAGCAATGAAAGATTGGCCAGCTTTTATTGAGCTAAAGAAAAAGATCGATGATTTTAACCAAACTTGTCCGCTACTCGAGTTGATGGCTGACAAGTCCATGAAAGAACGGCACTGGCGTAGACTGGAGAAACTAATGAGTAAGTAAACAATTGCAAATGCAAAAATAAAATAAAAATATTAACTTTAACTCCGTGCATGTTACTCGGATAGTATTTAGTGTTCTCTGTACCCAGCGGTACTGAGCAACGCAGCGAACAAAAAAAAATTAACCAATAGAATTGCATAAAATCTCAAAGCAAACGTGCTAAAAATTGAACATCTTAGGGTAAATATGGTGAACTGTAGCTATAATTAAAGCTTTTCGCTTACAATACTTTGATACACAGAACATAGTTAAACAATTAACTTATTTTAGCTCTGATGATTTTAGACTGTGTTCTTGATGTGGAGTCAGAGTCGTTTACTTTGGCCAACGTCATGGAAGCGCCACTACTCAAATACAAAGAAGACGTAGAGGTAAGTAAAATTGCGTTTAAATGTAAGTATATGTACATATATTGAATATTAACAAATTTTCTACGTTATAATTGCAGGATATCTGCATCAGTGCGGTTAAAGAAAAGGACATTGAAGCTAAGCTGAAACAAGTGATAGCTGATTGGGCAGTAGTGGATCTATCATTTGCGGTCTTCAAGAACCGAGGCGAGCTTCTTATCAAGCCACAAGAGACTCTCGATATAATCACTTTACTCGAAGATTCACTTATGGTTCTTAACTCTTTGGCTTCCAATAGGTAAAGTGTTACTTCCATTCTTTGTTTTGATTTAGCTTCTGTCATAATCCATTGTCATATACAAGTACATACTAGTTTTAGTCCACAGGTATAACGCACCATTCAAAAAAGACATTGTTGCATGGATCAACAAACTAGTGACAACTTCAGAGATTTTAGAAAAATGGCTTCTGGTGCAAAATTTGTGGATGTATCTCGAAGCAGTATTTGTAGGTGGTGATATATCAAAACAACTGCCAGCTGAAGCGAAGAGATTTGCTGTAAGTTGTATTTGAAGTATTGTTTGTTCACAATAATTGAAAAATGGTTTGAAAATACTAAATGTTTTTTTTACAGTCTATAGATAAAACTTACGTAAAAATAATGTACCGGGCTCGTGATATTGTAAACTGCGTGGAGACTTGTACGTCTGACGATACCCTGAAGCAACTGCTGCCACATCTGTTTGAACAGTTAGAAGCTTGTCAGAAGTCTCTCACTGGATACCTGGAGACCAAACGACTTATCTTCCCTCGTTTCTTCTTCGTCTCCGATCCGGTTTTATTAGAAATTTTAGGGCAAGCTTCAAATCCCCATTCTATTCAGGTAAGTCAGCTGTTAAGTATGCAAGATTTTAATATTCACAAATAAATAAACCACCTATGTTATTCAAAACAGCTAATTAAAAATAAATTATTTTAGCCTCATCTACCGAGTATTTTCGATGCTTTATTCACCGTGGACTTTGACGATAAAGACAGAATTATCAATATGAATTCTGATAACGGAGAGACGATACCCCTAGAGCGACCCGTTGCTTGCGTTGGAGGTGTCGAGGTACAAATCTTTTCTTTCTGTTTTTCATGTTTACTGTAGTAGTAGTGTTGGAGTAGTAAAATTATACATAAGTTCAAATCTTCTAGAATTGGTTGAATACGCTGTTGGACACAATGAAAGACACAGTTAGGAATGTGATCGCAAACATTGCTCAGACGCTTACTGGCGAACCTGATTTTAACTTTTTAACGGGGTTTTGGAATTTCCCAGGGCAAGTAAGTGTAATTTCAAAGTGTGAATGCCATGATTTCATCTATCATTGTTTACTTGACATGTTACACGATTCTTCAGGCAGGTCTGTTAGGAATGCAGATATTATGGACGAGAGACGCAGAATATGCATTGAAGAAAGCCCGAGCTGATAAATTTATCATGAGAATTACCAATCAGAAATTTTTAGATCTATTGAACGGTTTGATTGACTTGACTGTCACAGATTTAGTTCCATTGGATAGAACCAGAGTGGAAACTATGATTACAATACATGTGCATCAAAGGTATTATAAATGCTATAGTATGGTTTATATCTGGATGCACTCGTGGCTAGGTAATACGATCTGTATTGCTAAACGTTTTCAATGTTGCATTTCAGGGATATTTTCGACGATCTTGTGAGAATGAGAATCAAGAATCCAGGTGACTTCGAATGGCAGAAACAGGCTCGGTTTTATTATTTTGAAGAGACCGATGACTGTCTTGTTTCTATTACCGATGTAGATTTCCTGTATCAGGTAAAAAATAGTTTAGATCCATAACTTATATATTACTTTGAGCCTTCTACATAATTTAGTATTTCGTTAAATTTTGGTTACCATGATATCTGTTTCAGAATGAATACCTCGGCATCACTGAGCGTCTGGTAATCACTCCACTCACAGACAGATGCTACATTACGCTAGCACAAGCTATAGGTATGAGTATGGGTGGCGCGCCGGCCGGGCCTGCCGGGACCGGCAAGACGGAGACCACTAAGGACATGGGCAGGACCCTCGGCAAGCTCGTCATTGTGTTCAACTGTTCCGATCAAATGGACTTCAGAGGTGAATTGATAGAGGCTTATTTTGACACTGTTTAGCTGGACCAAAATTAGCAAACATAATTTCAGGATGCATTTTATGATATACTCTCCTGAAACACTAGAAGTTACAAATAGATTTGTTGACAGGTTTGGGTCGTATTTATAAAGGCTTGGCTCAGTCTGGAACATGGGGCTGCTTTGATGAATTCAACAGAATTGAATTGCCCGTACTGTCTGTAGCAGCACAGCAAATTTACATTTGTCTCACAGCTCGAAGGGAAAAGAAGGATTTTTTTATTTTCAGGTAGGTATTCTTTTAGCTAAGAGCTACTTCTGGAATAATTAGTTTTGAATTAGATCTGATTACAATGTGTTTGTGGTTCCAGTGATGGTGATACAGTAACATTAAATCCTGAATTTGCTTTCATTATCACAATGAACCCTGGATACGCAGGTCGGCAAGAATTGCCTGAAAATTTAAAAATCCAGTTCAGATCTGTTGCTATGATGGTACCGGACAGACAGATCATTATTAGAGTAAAACTGGCCAGCTGTGGTTTTAAAGAGAATATTCTACTGGGTAATATTAGTTATACTTGTCATGTCTTCAGAAATTTTTATGCTACTATTATAATCTTCAATTTTCGAACACCATGTTTCAGCTCGTAAATTCTTTACTCTATACAAACTGTGTGAAGAGCAGTTATCCAAACAGGTGCATTATGATTTTGGTCTTCGAAACATTTTGTCAGTATTGAGAACTATGGGAGCTCAGAAACGTGCAAATCCTGATAACACTGAAGAAAATATCATGATGAGAGTATTGAAGTGAGTTTTTTATTGTGACACATATTATAAAATTGTACTCGTATGTTAGTTTAAAAAACTGCTTAAGATACAATTTTAATGCACTATTCTAGGGAAATGAATGTATCTAAACTAGTAGATGAGGACGAGCCATTGTTCGTGTCCCTTATTGAAGATTTATTCCCTGGTATGAAACTGACACAAACTGTTCAAAGGTATGTTTAAAATTAATTCTGTGGCACTTGGTATTGGTAGAAAGTATTGTTTTTGGTTCTTGAAGCTATTTATATCTTTTGACAGAGATATGCAACGGGCCATAAGTTTAGTAACGGAACGCACGGGTATGATCAACCATCCAGAGTGGAATCTAAAAATAATTCAACTTTTCGAGACGTCCCTTGTACGGCATGGTCTTATGACCATGGGTCCTACAGGATCCGGCAAGACCACATGTATTCATACTTTGATGGCTGCGCTTACTGAGGTCGGCAAACCTCACAGAGAGATGAGGATGAATCCTAAGGTACCTAATATACGTATTCATACTTGGTACCATGCCAATATTGGCTTGGCTGGTTAGTGACCTTTTTTTTTGTATACAGGCTATCACGGCTCCGCAAATGTTTGGGCGCTTAGACGTAGCTACCAATGATTGGACAGACGGCATTTTTTCTACGCTGTGGAGAAGAGCTTTAAAAGTAAAAAAGTCAGATACCAGTTGGATTGTATTAGGTGTGTCCTAGATGTTATATTTTATTAGCGATGATTCGCTCTTTAGTGAAGTTACTTACTCTGCTTAACTTTAGTTTAGCTTACAATTCGAATATGTGTTTGTAATTGAGTTTTTATTTAAGATGATATAGGTTATTTTGCTTCGATAAGATGGTCCAGTGGACGCCGTGTGGATCGAGAACCTGAACTCTGTATTGGATGACAACAAGACCCTGACGCTGGCCAACGGTGACCGCATCACGATGGCGTCGAACAGCAAGCTGGTGTTTGAGCCGGACAATGTGGACAACGCCTCGCCCGCCACCGTCAGCCGCGTCGGCATGGTGTTCATGTCATCATCCGTGCTCAAGTGGCAACCTGTTTTAGAGGTTAGTAAAGAAGTGGCATACAATATGTACTAAATTTATTGTACAGAGCAAAGCATACTATGAGTGGAATAATTTTATGTTTACAAATTAAATCTCTTTTTAGGGTTGGCTCAAGAAGAGAAGTCAAAAAGAATATGATGCCTTAAAAACTGCATTCTATAAAGTTTACGATGATGTTCATTCTTTTGTACAACAAAAACTTCCTGCTAAAATGAAGCTTCTTGAAGCTATTTATATCAGGTGGCTATTTATGTATATCTAGCATTTGAACATACATACTAGAAACAACTTAGTACAGTAGTACAAGAGTACCTTTTGTTATATACATGATTATATTTTTCCAGGCAAGCCATAGATGTGTTGTGCGGCTTACTTCAAATAGAAGTGCCGGGAGGCAGTAAGTGTTGCTTTTTGTTTGACTTGACGCTGATTGAACAATGTAAATGGTTTTAAATTTCAATTTAATGATTTCAGAGGTCCACTCAGATAGACACCTGGAACGGTTATTTATATTTGCCATGATGTGGTCGTTGGGCGCGGCTCTCGAACTAGATGCTCGAACTAAAATGGCCGAATTCATGACAAAGTTGCCAGTCAAAATGGACTGGCCTGGCGCTAAGTCCAAAGAATGGATAATGCCTTTTGAGTTCATGGTTAATGCCCATGGCCAATGGCAGCATTGGTGAGATCTGTGTTTTGACGTTATGAACTTAAATTTTGGTTCAATTTTGTATTACTGGAATTCAACGTTATATATTAGGTGTCTACCGCGTCATGGTCCAGCATAGTTCAGTAATTATGTGTCCATCCTCTAGGTCTGAAAGTGTTGAATCATACGTCTACCCCACGGACAGCGTGCCCGAATATGCTTCCATTTTGGTGCCTAACGTTGACAATGTTTGTATTTCTTTCTTAATTGACACTATTGCGAAGCAGAACAAAGCTGTATTGTTGATTGGAGAACAGGGCACGGCCAAGACTGTGATGTTGAAAAGCTATATGATGGCTTACGATAATGAAGTTAAACTCTTCAAGATGATCAACTTTTCATCAGCGACTACTCCAAATATGTTTCAGGTAATTTTGAGTTATTATTAAAACTGCAATCGTAACCACGTGTGAGTTTTGTTCATGTTACTATCTACGATTTGTTTACAGCGAATTATTGAGTCTTACGTTGAAAAACGTGTTGGAATGACATACGGCCCTCCCAGCGGGCGATCAATGACGGTCTTTGTAGACGATATCAATATGCCTGTAATAAACGCGTGGGGTGATCAGGTATACAATTCATATTCTTATCCACCATCACCTCGGCATTGATATATTTAATAGTAGCATAGTCAAATTTAAGAAAAATATTTTTGATTTATTGAAATTAGAATAAAACTAAACTTAAACTTATACTAAACTAAATTAAAATAAATTGTAGCTTAACCTATCTGTCTCCAACTAGTTATGTAGTTTTGTTTTGATTCTTTGTTTCTTTCTAATTTGTATTTGTTCATGTTGTGTACACATAGTTAGGAAAATAATCTAGTTTTGTTCCTGGTTAATTGATCTTTTTTAGTAATAGTTTTGATTATTTTCTGTTTTGTGAACCATAATAAATAAATAAATAAATAAATACAAATAATAACTGTATTGTATTGTTACCAAAACATTTGGAGGTACCTAATGAGTATTTTGTATTTTTAGGTCACAAATGAAATTGTACGACAAATGATGGAGTGCGGCGGCTTCTACTCGCTTGAGAAACCTGGTGAATTCACCATCATCGCTGATATTCAAATGTTTGGTGCCATGATACATCCAGGTGAAAACAACTTAAACATTAATATCAAGTCGTACGACTTAAAATTATGATCGTAGTATTCAGAGATAAATGAAATGTATTTTACAGGTGGTGGCCGTAACGATATCCCTCCTCGACTGAAACGACAATTTAATATTTTCAACTGTACACTACCAAGTACAGTTTCAATGGATCGTATCTTTGGTAAGTTTCATTACTTATAGTTGAAATATATTCGAATCAAATTGTTCAAAGATATGTATATTATAATTTTGCTGTAAAATTGTTTATACAATATCTTTTTTTGTCACAGAAACAATAAGTGCTGGTTACTTTTGTAAGCCAAGGTTTGAGAAAAAGGCGATTATAGAATTTATGCCTCGACTGGTTTCTGTGACGCGGATCATATGGCAGCAAACAAAAGTAAGATAATAAGTAATGAAAACAAATATTAGTCTCAGATATAGTAAAGAAACATTTTCCGATTATAATTTTTAGGTGAAAATGCTGCCAACGCCAGCCAAGTTCCATTACGTGTTCAATTTGCGTGACTTGTCCAGGATATGGGAAGGTATTCTGTTCATCCACAAAGAAGAGCTTCCGAGTATCAAAACTGCTCTTAAACTGTGGTTCCATGAGTGCTCGAGGGTCATATCAGACAGGTACACACTTAATATTCTGCTAGTCATATACGAGTATAACCGGGTATGTAAATTCACTGATATATATTTTTCTGCGATTGTTTTATCAGGTTTACTACATTTGAAGATAAGAATTGGTTTGTGGAAAACTTCTGGAAAACCGCTGCTGCTGAATTGCCAGATGTTGTAAACGAATTTCCTGAAGAAGAAACATTCTTTGTGAACTTTTTGCGAGAACCTGTAGATCCTACTGGAGATGAAGACGAGGATTTCAGCACGGATGCTCCGAAGGTTTATGAAGAACTGCCTGCGTATGTACTATTTTCCATAATTTGCTTCTACAAAGGTAGCGCCCTTAGTGGCTGTAAAAACGAAAAGTGGTATTTGTATTTGGGAGCCTTTTTGGTCCAAATGATGTATGTTAAATTGTAGGTTCTGACTATTGTTTTAATTGTAGGTGTTTTATTTTATATCTTTATTAATGTTTTCTATCGTTTGTGTAGTTGGGACTTCGTGCTTTTCAAATTGAAGCAATTTCAAGACACTTTCAACGAACAAATCAGAGGAGCTCATTTGGATCTCGTATTCTTCCACGACGCAATGGTTCACTTGTTTATAATTTCAAGAATAATAAACACGCCAAGGTAAATTTTAAGTTTACTTATAACTCTAAAATTTAATTTATGATAAATATAATGAGGATCTTTATTATTTCAGGGGTAATGCATTACTCGTTGGTGTTGGTGGTTCCGGCAAACAGAGTTTGACTAAACTTGCATCGTTTATAGCCAACTACTCATTCTATCAGATTACATTAACTCGGTAAGGCCACTTTCGAGGTGATTTTATGTTGGGCCTGAAGAAAAGGTTTACTGAACATCTAATTTGTGGTTTTAGGTCATACAATGTGAGCAATTTTATGGACGACATAAAGATCCTGTACCGCATCGCGGGGCTTCAGGGGCAGGGCATCTCGTTCATATTCACGGACAACGACATCAAGGATGAGCAGTTCCTGGAGTTCCTCAACAACATCCTCAGCTCCGGAGAGATCGCCAATCTCTTCCCCAAGGATGAAATGGGTATATACATTTGCTCGAATCTAATCATATGTTTTTAACTAAAATCATCCAGCATGACTTTTTCTCTGCTGCAAACAGATGAAATTCTGAACGAGCTGACTCCAATAATGAAGAAGTATGCTCCAAGAAGGATTCCAGTGCCCGACGTTTTGTACGAGTATTTCATTATGCGATCTCGAGCAAATTTGCACGTCGTGTTGTGTTTCTCACCGGTAAAAATTGAATTTTATGGAATTACGATGAGTTTGATAAAAATTGTATCGGCATTGCATAGTCTTTATTTTTAGGTGGGTGAGAAATTCAGAAGCAGAGCCCTGAAATTCCCTGGTTTAATATCTGGCTCGACAATGGATTGGTTCCAAAAATGGCCGAAAGAGGCGCTTATAGAAGTAGCTTCTCATTTCCTCTCTGATTTCCACGTGGGTATTTTACTATTTCAATTATTAATTTCCTTTTATATGATACTAGAATATTTTGTACTAACATATAATTTATTATTTTTAGGTTGTATGTTCTCCCCAAACCAAGACTCAGCTGATTGAAATAATGGGCACGGTTCAAGACAACGTGGCTGAAACTTGTGTAACATACTATGACAAATTTAGAAGGCAAACGCATGTTACCCCTAAATCATATTTATCATTCTTGGAAGGCTACAAAGTTCTATACAAAGAAAAGCACGAAAATATTGCGGAGATGGCAAGAAGGTAATTATAATGATTGAAGTTTTTTATGATCAAGTTGTGTACGATTTTTAACTAATTAATTATTTTTGTAATAGGATGACAACTGGTTTAGACAAGCTGGTTGAAGCGGCTGCAAGTGTCGATATTTTAAAGAAAGAATTAGAAGTCAAGGAGTTGGAAATTAAAGAAGCAACAGCTAAAGCTGAAGAGGTTAACATCAAATAATTCTTCAAGATTACTTTTAGAATGAGTTAGTATGGAGCAGTATATTTTTTATTAATAATTGTGTTAACACAGGTACTGGCGGCTGTGGCGGAGTCAGCAGCCGCAGCCGAGGTGGTGAAAGCGGAGGTTCTGGAAGTGAAAGACCGCGCTGTTAAGCTAGTGAGCGTGATCGCGGCTGAGA
This sequence comes from Mellilla xanthometata, assembly GCA_035578125.1. NCBI lineage: Eukaryota > Metazoa > Arthropoda > Insecta > Lepidoptera > Geometridae > Mellilla > Mellilla xanthometata. The sequence continues at coordinate 9,691,169 of JAPUBQ010000007.1, read as the reverse complement.
CTGCTGTGGCTGAGGAGAAACTAGCAGATGCTAAGCCCGCTTTGGATGCCGCTGAAGCTGCCCTGCTTGTAACTATGCGCCTCTATAAATACAGAACGTTGTGTTGGCTCCGTCAGTGTCTGATGCAAATAATTCCTTATGTTACAGACTATCAATGCAGCCGATATAGCGACGGTCCGCAAGCTGGGAAAGCCTCCTCACCTTATCACACTTATTATGGACGCTGTCATTATCCTTTTCCGAAAAAAGATTGATCCCGTCAAACCTGACCCGGAAAAAAACTTTTTGACAGCGTCGTGGGCTGAATCACTCAAGGTGATTTTTAAAATTTTGAAATACAAATTTTACAATTGAAACATTCTTCATGCTTAACGTTTAAAAGTGTTAGTCGATTTTCAATGTTACTTTTCTCTTTTTCAGGTGATGGCAGACACCAGATTTTTGAATAACTTGAAATTCTATCCCAAGGATGAAATAAATGCTGAGATGATAGACTTGCTAATACCTTATTTCAACTTCCCGTAAGTTTTAAAAAATACATTTACCTGGCTCAATTAAAAATGTATGTATTTATTCAAGGCTGATATTTAAAAAAAACCGTTGTTTTAATTTTTAGACAATACAAATATGAGGCGGCCAAAATAGCTTGCGGAAACGTGGCTGGTTTAATTTCTTGGACAATTGCAATGGCTCAGTTCTATGGCGTGAACAAAGATGTGTTGCCCTTGAAGGCCAATCTAGCCGTGATGCAAGGCAAGTACCAGGCGGCTAAGAGAGAGTTAGATCACGCTGAAGCGCAACTAGCTGATAAAGAGGTGGGTGATGTAGTTATTTTATCTGTTCCATATTTACTGTTAATATTTTTGTCTTTGTTTCACCATTATTCTTACAAAGTTTAACAGATTTTAAGTATAATGGAGAGCTTGCATTGTTTTTCATTGTCAGAGAGAGCTAGCAGGGGTGCAGCGACAGTTCGACGAGGCTATGCGCCTAAAGCAGCTAGTGTTAGACGACGCGGCCAAGTGCCAGCAGAAGATGGACGCCGCCACCGCGCTCATTAACGGGCTCAGCGGCGAGCGCGTGCGCTGGACCGAGCAGTCTGCGCTCTTCAAGTCTGAGATAGAACGGCTCGTTGGAGACGTCTTGCTTCTAATTGGGTTAGATATTTGGCTGTATTTTGAACCTGTTTCAGGTATCTTATCAAATAGTTAGATACACCTTGTATATACTTAAAATACCTTTCCATATACTAAATGTTGTCCTTTTTAATTTTCGCAGCTTTCTATCCTACTCTGGACCTTTTAACCAAGAGTTTCGTACACTGTTGAATAACAACTGGCTAAATGAAGTTATCAGAAGGAAAATACCTGTATCCATGAATTTGAATGTTGTTGAACAGCTTACAGACACAGCTACGGTAATTTAATCACAGTATTAAATTGTTTTGACCTTAGTCTTAGTGAAAAGTAGTTAGTATCAGATTTAGTGTAAAATCCTAATCTTGGTGTTATTTACAGATTGGAGAATGGAATTTATGTGGCTTACCTACTGATGACTTGTCAATACAAAATGGAATAATTGTAACGAAAGCGTCACGATATCCGCTACTGATTGATCCACAGACACAAGGCAAGATATGGATAAAAAATATGGAGAAGTATAACGATTTGATTGTGACGACTCTGAACCACAAATATTTTAGGTATTATAAAAACACTGATTTTGTATGTTTTTTTTTGATATTTTGACTGATGCATTTATATTATGATCGATCAACTGGCCATGGTATGGATGCCACAGCCACCCATCCCTGTGTACATTATAAGAATCAGTAAACTTGTTACAGAAACCACATCGAAGACTGTGTGTCACTTGGTAGACCCTTGTTAATCGAAGATGTCTTTGAAGAACTTGACCCTGCATTAGATAATATTCTCGAAAGGAACTATATTAAGATCGGGTCTACCTATAAAGTTAGTTAAATACTCTAGCCACAGTCGGCGCTTACTTCTTTTTTATGTACCTAACATATATGACAATATGATAATCTCTATTTAGTAATAGTTTAGTATAAATAAGGACGTCTGACGCCCTGCAATACAGGCTCTTCCAGAGCCTCCTGCGGGGCTCAGGGCTCAACCAAGCGTACTAAATATAAGTATAGATTTAAGTAAGTTCTTGTTTTTCTTTTGTTAATTGTAACGCATTCATATTATCTTTTTGAAATAAATATTCTTTATTCTTATTCTATTATTCATCCTCAGGTAAAACTGGGAGACAAAGAAATTGACGTTACAGCTGGTCACAAGATATACATAACGACGAAACTACCAAACCCCGCTTACACTCCAGAGATATCGGCGCGTACTTCCATCATTGACTTTACTGTCACCATGCAAGGTACTTCTTTGTACAAGTTATAAAGCAGATCTATTTGACGGTCTAGCTACGCCTGCGAGTTACGTGTCACATTTGACGCTTGACACATTCGCAATGGCGTTTGGTAAGAAGTAAAACCTAATTGTGGAGTAATACTAAGAGTATGATAGATGTAGAAGTCGCGAAATATTATTTTATGTCGTGACACGTCTTCAACGTATAACTTGTGCTTTAGTCCTATTAATAATACCTCTAGGTATTAATGGAAGTAAAACAGCATACGGTTGGTAGGTTTGGAGGACCAGCTGCTGGGTCGCGTGATCCTCACGGAGAAGGCGGAGATGGAGGCGGAGCGCACGCAGCTCATAATGGACGTGACCGCCAACCGGCGCAAGATGCAGGAGCTGGAGGCCAACTTGCTGCACAAGCTCACCACCATCCAGGGCTCGCTCGTCGAGGACGTCTCCCTCATACAAGTGCTCAACATCACCAAGAGTACTGCCACAGAGGTATATAACGATACGGCTAAGTATACTCAAGTGAAGCTAGTGTTTGTATGTTATCAACAAATTTTAAAATTTTAGGTGAAAGAAAAACTTGACACTGCCAAAGAGACTGAAGAAAAAATCAATGCAGCACGTGAAGAGTTTAGGCCTATTGCTACTCGTGGCTCTGTCTTGTATTTTCTTGTGTGCAATATGTCGCTTGTGTGCAACATGTATCAAACGTCGCTCGCGCAGTTTCTTGAGCGCTTCGATATTTCTATGGAGAAATCTACCCCGAGTCCTATCACTTCCAGACGGTGTGGGTTCATTATCGAATATTTGGTAAGTTTCAATTAAGATCACCCCAAATGCCTTTTCTTGGCTTGGGAGACTTAAGTTCTTTCGTTAATTAGTATTGTAATTATTAGTTTCAATTTTAAAACCAAAGCGCTCTTTTCAGACTTTTGATGTATTTAAATTTATATCACGAGGTTTTTACGAAGTACACAAGTATCTGTTCACATTGCTGCTTACTCTGAAAATAGACATGAATCGGGAGTACATTTCATATGATGAGTTTCAGACCTTTATCAAAGGTGAGTTCCATCGCACTCATGTCATTAGTTGAAGTCTGAGCGACACGTAGAAAATGTAAATTGTATTTTCACTTCAAGGTGGCGCTGCCTTGGATTTGAATGCGTGTCCGCCAAAGCCTTTCAAATGGGTTACGGATATGTCTTGGCTAAATTTGGTGCAGCTCTCATCATTAAGGCAGTTCACTAACATCCTCAACCAAGTCATCAATAATGAAAAGGGATGGAAAACATGGTACGATTACGAAACAAGGAAATATTTAAGAACGGAACACTAACAGTTTTCCAAATAGCAAATGTGTATTGTTTTGTAACCGGCCTTTATGAGTTAATACTTTTTCCTAAGGTTTGATAAAGAAGCACCAGAAGACGAGCCGTTGCCGGACGGGTACCACACGTTGGATGTGTTCAGGAAACTGCTTGTGGTGAGAGCCTGGTGTCCCGACAGAACGCTGGCTCAGAGCTTGTAAGTAGACCTGCTGAAACCACCTAAATTAGGCGACAACGTAATAAATCAACCCTTTTTTTGCAGGAAATACGTAATATCTTCAATGGGATCTAAATTCTCTGAAGCTGTTATTGTAAACTACGAAGTAAGATAATTTAAAATATATTTTATTTTGTTTGTATAATAACATCATCAGCTATGCTGACTTGTAATATATCTTTGATTTTAGCAAATGGTACTAGAATCAAGACCTCTCGTACCTCTCATTGGATTCTTAGCCATGGGATCGGATCCGACACCATCTATAGAAATAACTGCAAAACGTATGGAGTGCATCTGCTCTTCTATATCTATGGGGCAAGGACAGGAAGTACATGCAAGGAAGCTTATAGCGAAAGCATTAAAAGAGGTGTGCTTACTATTAGAAATATTACTTACCGACATAATGAGACTTGTTTATGAGTATTACCTTTCTTCTTCAATATAATGGTCTATATTAATATTTTAGGGATTATGGGTATTGTTGCAAAACTGCCATTTGGGATTAGAATACATGGTAGAGATCATGGAACAATTTAACGAATTGGAAAAAGACCCAGAAAAGATTCATGAAACGTTCAGGTATGTTTATTTTTCTTACCAACAATTTACTTCAAATTTTTTCTATGCATCGAACAATATATTTAGATTTTTTTTTCAGGCTGTGGATAACAACGGAGGTGCATACAAAATTCCCAATTACTTTGTTGCAAATGTCTATCAAATACACTTGTGAGCCGCCGTCGGGTAAGGTGGCTTCGTATTAATATCTGATTATTTGAAAACAATGATATCAATATCACCTCTGTGTTTTATCCATAGGTATAAAAGCTGGGTTGATGAGAACATACGACTCGATGAGTCAGGATTTCCTCGATTACAGTGACAGTTCCTTCTACCTTCCGCTGATATACACCATCTCTTTCCTGCACACTGTGGTGCAAGAGAGACGCAAGTTCGGCCCTCTAGGCTGGAACATACCGTACGAGTTCAACTCTGCCGACTGGCTCGCCTCGTGCATGTTCGTGCAGAACCACCTCGAGAGCTTGGAGCCCGGCCAGAACATTAGCTGGGTTACTGTTCGGTTAGTTTTTTTGTCCTTTATGATCTATCACACCTTCGTGTACCTGCTAGTTGTTTCTTATTATCGTTTTCGGATCGACTTATCTACTGCCTACGATCAATAAGCTACTGACGTTCTGGCTTTTTAATTAAGCTGAACACTATAAATTTAATGTTACAGTTATATGGTATCAGCCGTTCAATATGGTGGTCGGGTGACCGATGATTATGATAATCGTCTCTTGGTGACATTCTGTCGAGTATGGTTCACTGAAGCGCTGTTCACGGAGACTTTCCAATTTTATCGAGGATACGGTATTATGAAGTTTAAGAATATTCCAGAATATTTGGAGGAAATAGAAAAGATGAAGACGGTCGATCCGCCTCAGGCGTACGGCTTGCATACAAACGCAGATATCACGTGAGTGAACTTACGCTTGACACTTAGGAAATCTATCAGATACTTTAAGGTAAAAATGTTAATCAATATCTTTATTATTCAAGGTTTCAACGAAATAAAACCCAGACCATGTTGGATACAATACTGTCTATTCAGCCAAAAGAGTCCAGCGGTGGAGGCGGAGAAACGCGAGAGGCATCTGTTTACAGGCAGTCTAAAGAGATGCTTGAAAAAATACCGCCCAACTATGATCCCCATGAAGTTAAAGAACGGTAAGTATTTATGAGTACTAATGTACAAATTTTTTTTACTTATTTTTGTATTGAAGTAACTTGCTAATAATATTCAGCAGGCACATAAACAGTATTTTAGAAAATATCTTTATTTTCAGATTGAAGTTGTACGGCCAGTTTGGTTCGATGGTTATTTTTTTGAGACAAGAAATTGACAGGATGCAAAAAGTTATATCGTTAGTGAGATCCACGCTTAAAGACTTGTTGCTGGCTATCGACGGAACCATTATTATGAATGAGGTACGAGGTCTGATGATTTTCATTAGGAATATTACAGAGTTTCATATCCATGTAATACTGTTATATTTAACAACAAATATACTACATGCTATATACATAAACATACCTGCTATTGCTGGCTAGATGTATGAATGTTGTGACCTTTCAAGCTCTAGCGGCTGAACCGATTGAATGAAATTTGGTATAAAGATAACTTTAACACTGGATTATATTAATGCCACGTATGAAACTAATGAAACAACGAATAAAGTTAAATCTTACATTCTTTATCTTATTTTACCGACATGCTCTTTGCAAAGAATACAGAATACAGCAGATATAATTAGTCAATGTTTTATATTAATAATCGAAACAGGTTGGCAATAGAAGTATTTAGCTCCATAGATTTGTGGTTTACTTTACAGGGTCTGCGAGAGTCGCTCGACAGTATTTACGATGCGAAGGTTCCAGGCATTTGGCTAAGATCATCGTGGTCGTCCTCGACTCTTGGATTCTGGTTCACGGAGTTCCTTGAACGGAACATACAATTCTCTTATTGGTGCTTCACTATGAGACCGCATTCCTTCTGGATGACCGGCTTCTTTAATCCTCAAGGTTAAAAATAAAAAAGTCCTACTAATTGTGTGGCAAATGTTGATTATACCTACTATGATTTTTAAAATATTTGTTTATTTAGGCTTTCTGACGGCTATGCGGCAGGAAGTGACTCGAGCTCACAAAGGGTGGGCTCTGGACATGGTTTCTCTTCATAATGATGTGACAAAGTTTGCTCTTGACGAAATCAAAGCGCCACCTCCGGTAAGAATCTTTCCCGGTATTAATTTACTCGAAATAATTGTTAGAGGAGTGTATTCAATATCACTTACACCATCAAGATAACTTGTCCCTGCTAAAATAGGCGTTTTCTAGAGGATAAGTTGAAAGATGATTTTCGTCTCTTGGTTTTCAGGAAGGTGTGTACGTCCATGGAATGTTCCTAGATGGTGCTGGTTGGGACAGAAGGAACCACAGGCTTTGCGAGTCTACGCTAAAAGTGTTGTATACTGCTGTACCAGTTACGCACATTTACGCTATAAACTCTACTGCGCCTAAAGATCCTAAACTGTACCAGGTGCTGAATTCATTTCATAATTTATTATCATAATAACATCTGAGTTGTCAACTAAGAAGTCGTACTAAGAATTGAGTCGCTATTGTACCGTTTTTAGCCGCGCCACAAGTATTTGAGCGAATTTATAACCAAATAATACTTCAAAATCAACAGTTAACAATATTTAAATTAAAAGCTCTAACTAATCTAGATAATATTATTACCTACAAAAATAAGTAAGATTAGTTGTAATATCTTTATTACTTGCAGAAGCAAAACATTTTTAAAACGACATTTTTTTTTTAATAAAGCTAAAACAACTGAAAAAGTGTAGCCCTGTCATTTATTTTATAGAATTTTATAAAATATGCCATTTGCTCTCATAGTGCCTTAAAAACCTAAAATTTAAGATTCTTTTAACATGTGATTGATGGAATGTTTATTTCAGTGTCCAGTATACAAGAAGCCAGTGCGCACGGGGTTGACATTCATCACTCCGCTCTGGTTGCCGACTATCAAGAATCCTGACCACTGGATCCTTAGAGGAGTCGCGATACTATGCGACATTAAATAATTTGTGACTTCCTTAATTTTTGATTAGTTTGAATACTCGTAGGTCTGGTAAAATTTTCGATACGCAGGCAGTAAAAGTCAATACGAGTTTTAAGTTTAATTTTTGTCTAAGCATTGACCTTTTTGAGTTATTGGAAATATAATTTTGTTGCTATACGAAAAGTTAAAATTGTTTCTTTAGTCAACAAGATGCAAGGAAGTCTTACGTAACATCTTTGAGTTCTTTAGTTTTATCCACAGATAGGTACAAGTAAAACGAAATGTAAGAGGTATTGCAATATATTTAGGTATAGAACATTTACAAAACATTTTAAAATGTAAAATACTGCAGGCGAGTAAATTAGTAGATACATGCTATAATTTTATCAAATTACTTATAATATTATATAGATAAACGAGGTCGGCCACTGGATGGTTTCGGCATTCATTATTATTATAATAATTTACATTTATCAATGATATCGATGATAGTTTCAAAACGCAATATCCACGCAATACGTTGGTTAAAGTACCAATTGGACGGAGCAAATTCGCTGATATTACCAACATTCTACTAAATGTTTTTAAGCATTTGATTGGGAAGCACTGTATGTTTTTAAAACACAAATTGCATAAGTTAAGCGTATATCTAATCATACGGTATTTTTTGCTAGCGTACTGTTATGTCTACAGCGGCGATCTAATTAATTTCAACGTGAATTTCCTTGCAGATTTTAATACATAACATCCTAGAGTCTAAAACTTTGGTGGTTTTTATAGGTCACGTATTTGGGAACCTATAAAGTATCAGTCTGATTCTGGGCTGTATAAAATATCTCCCGCGAGAGCACGTTATTGAAAACGTGTCGTTTGTGTGATAATTATAAATAGTAGGTGGATATAATATTTTAAAATATTCTTAGTTGCATGATAAAGTTGCATTAATCAAATTATCTGTTTTTTTTACGAAAGTTGAATATCATTTCATCATCTAGACATATTTTTTTTAAATACGTACGTGACGTTAAATACGTACTGTCTGCCAAATTTGTTGGTGTAAATGATTAGGTACTATGATGAAACATTTCAAGATAATGAACCCATATTAATTAGATTTTTACAATTCAACAAACGAGATCTAGCATTTCTAATACATAGTAACAATTATAATTTTATAATATACAACAATTCATCTGTGTAATACCTAAATAGCTACAATACATACAGTCTTATCATATTTTATTTATATACAAGTTTTAGAATGTAGCAAAATTATTTAACCAATATTCACGCTATTCAGTTTAATCTTTGCATAGGTATACGCAGTAGGTTACTAGATAGATAAAGCGTGTCGCCAAAGCAACAAAATAGCTAAAATAGTATCTAGTATTTAAGATAATTATATATTTTAATAAACCTTTCATCAGATAAGATGATTACTCAAAGTGATAAGGTAATCATTATTTTATTAAATAACTTATCTTAGAAACTTAACTGAAACAAAGGGGTAGCGTCTAAAATTGCCTTTGGCTATTTGAACATAATGAAATAATTTTATTGCACACTATTAACACATGTCTTTGGGGAGAAAATGGGATGGATTTTTTTATTCCCTTTTGTGTTCACCACGAAAATTTCCAAGAGGTTCCACGGATCTTGACCTAGGTGCTCTGCAACAACAAATTAACAATAAATAATTGGAAATCTCAACTACGACTACGACTTTCATTTTAAAAATACTGGACCAATTTCGATAAAACCCATATGGGACCATTCGGGAAGTATATCTTTCGAAATTCTGAATCGTAGAAATTATGTGAGTGAAGAGTGGACTTTAGAAAAATACGAAAGAAAGTTAATTGTCAATTCATCTATATGTATTTAGTTTTTGTATTATCGGCGACAAAAAAAATTAAGTTACAGTTTCTTCGTTATAAATCATAATAAATTGTTCTTAATGCTATTTTTTCGATATATTTATCGTTTATGATTTATAACGAAAAAACTGCATTCAAGATGTTGCCTTTGTCATCGCCTTAAGATAACAAATACAAAACATACATATGAATTGAAACCTTTCTATTATTTTTGGAAGCAGTACAATAATTATTTACATTTTTTAATCTAAAGTGAAAATAATATTTTGTTTGGTAGTAATAAACATTCGTACCTTCTTCTTGAAAGCGTCAGTTCTATTTTCCCTTCCTTTACTTGTTTGAAAAGCGATATGGCCCCAGCATGGCTCAGTCCACGGGTCGGCACATTGTTTACTGACAAGATCTCGTCACCTAAAAGATAGTGAAATAATTTTATAACATTTTCAAATAAGAGTGTTCATGGGGTTATATCCATAACATATTTTGCTATAAGCTCACCTTCAAAAATAGTCCCCTTGTCAGCGGCTTGTCCATTTGGAAATACAGTTTTAACGAAAATTCCCATTTGTCCTTTCGGGGAATCTGTTCCTCCGACAATGCTAAATCCGAGACTTTTGTGTCCTGGTCCTTTCCAAAATTCTGCTCTATGTATAGAACTGTGTGAATAATGCCCTCCTTGTGGTTCTTGGTGAAGCGCAGAATTGTAATCGTGCTGTCTCGACACATGTTGATTTGGAGAACATCTTTGAGATCCCACTCTGCTGAAAAATCTACTCCTACTACTGCTTCTCAACTGCTCCGGAATACTCTCAAATGATCTGTTTTGATATAATCTCGGTACATGTTTTATGTAATGAGAAGATTCTTTTACTTCATTCGAAGCATTATCATTATATAAATTTCCTACAATAGGCGGTGGCCTGGAGGTGTGAAGTGAGATTGGACGATAGTTATTATTGATTGCTCTTGAATTTGAAGGTGGCCTCATTGAAATCTCTATATTTGTTATATTTTGTAATGATGCTGCAGACTGTGTAAAACAGTTCCGCTCTAAAAGTTTCTCGTCGTCGCTCTTTTGATTGGCGTGTAGAGGTTCATTGTTCACCTGCACTCCAACTTCACACTTTTGATGCATTTGCACCCGATTATTAGTTTCATAACAACGGTCATTGTTTTGATGCCTAGGTATATTGGCGTCATTAAAGTATTGATTGTCGGTAGGGAAATGAGTTTCTATGGTTATTTGGTTTGAAGGTGATGATTTGTGTACCGTTTGGGAGATGAGATCGGGAGGATTATGTTTTAGATCTAGATTGTCGGGTGGCTGTTTGCTTATCATTCTACTTATAGTAACTGGAGTAATTTCGTCATGGGCCATAACTAAATCGACTTGGTACCTTTGATGTAAGTCTTCTTCGAGGGTTGCTTCGGTAGAACATGAATTGACAATATGCTGTACTTCCTTTAGTGATGCCAGACCCCGCAATACTTTTCCGTTTACGTTTACTATTTCGTCCCCTATCCTTAATCGACCGTCTCTATGAGCTATTCCATCGAAATCTAATTTGACAACAATGTAGCGGACTTCATAATTAGATCCGCTATTGTCGAAATCAACTCTATGCTGCGCTAAGTACACGCCAAGGCTTTCGTCTAATCTTGTTTTCAATAGCCTTATTTTTCTAAATCGCTTTGTGCAAGGCCCTCGGCCTAACATGTCCACCTCAGGAATTTGTTGCATTCGTTGTGGTTCCGAATTTTGAAGATTACTGTCAAGTATCTGATTCGTGGAATTATCCACAGGAAGCAACTGAGAGTGCAGTAACTTTATCTTTCTCGTTTGCACGCGTTCATCTAAAGTTATTGTTTTGTAAATGTATGGTGGTTTTTTGTTATTAATAGTTTTCTTTGGAAGCGGTGGGGGCTTACCATCAGTCTGATCTAAACTATGGTGAGTAATTGAAACACTCGAAAACTTATTAACAGTTTCGGCATTTTCTTTTTCGTATTCGTAGGAAATGTTTTTATTAATCGGAAATAAAGCACAGGGCGTTGAACTGCGTCTGACTGGTACTTGAACTCTATTCACATTTATCTTATGGTTGAAACTTAATTGTCTTGAAAAATTACTGTGATTTGTTTCAGATTTAGATCTTAAAGTTTCCTTTAGAAGCGATCCACTAGATAAATGGCACGGGTAACCTGGAGGAGAGTGGTTACTGTGTTCATCAGTAGGCCGTCCGTCACTGTCATACCCCGACTCGTTAGAGCTTACATAGTTGCTCAGGCGATGCGCTTGTATCTCCCCGGCATCAGGATAGTGGTGTATACTATGACTTGACGATGCCAACTCACTTTTCAAGTCTCTCATAGAACCCAGTAATGAATTGTATTCATATACTGGTAAACTGTTCCTATTTCTAGGTATCATCATTGGATCGTAATCTAAAGGCCCACGTTGAGAAATCATTGATGATCTTCTAGGTACATCTTCCAGACGGCCCATAGGGTATATATTGGTATCAAAGTCATTAATGCTTCGCATAGAGCTCCGTGTGTAATCAAATTCGTGTCTTAAGGCAGCATTGAGTAGCATACTATCTTCATGAATTGAGATGCTGTCATTGCTCTGATATCGTTCTTCTGATTTGGAATTAGAAATATAGAGTCGTTCTCTGCGAAATTTAGGTGACTTCCGATCCAATCTCTCAGAAAAACTTTGTCTGATACTGGTGCCTCGCTGATGCGAAGCTATGCTATTTTCTTCAGGTAAGACAGACAGTTTTGATCGTAAAAATGCATACGGGAAGTTAGGTTTTTTACAAGCTCCATTATTCGTTTGACCGTCGTTTAAATTGGGAATGTTGTCGCAACTGATGGCTTTTGTTGACGAAGTTACGAGGGACTCGTCAGACAATACGTTATTGTGTTTTGAAGGTGAATTTTTGTTTTCATTGTCTGTGTTTTGCAAATCTATGTCATCCGATGGGTCATCTGCCTTTACGTACGTGGATAAATGAGAAGTTGAGCAACTTCTGTACAATGAAGGGCCGTTTGCAACAGGGTAAGTGTCTGGAGGCTTGTGCATATTTAGAGATTGCGATTTTGAAGAATTTAGCATTCCTGTAGAACCCATTCTGTGAAAAAAGGATTTGAATGGGCTTGGCGATCGATCTCTTGACCCGCTTCTAACAGAGTGAATTGAGTCCGTGTCATTGTCCTTCTTCAATGATGTTGAATCTGAACTACTACGTCCCATTTTCCAGTTGTGTTTTTTCTTGTACTGACTCATGATAGGTGTCTTTTCGATGTGTTCTTTAGGCTCGTCTATAAGTGGAGGCTCCTGAGTTGTATCTCTTTGCTCGGTCTTCTTCAACGTGTCTAGTTTTTTGCCCATACGTCGACCCCACGTGGCAAACACTGTAAAAGAGAAATTAGTTCACAAATATGTGATAAAAATTGCAGTAACAGTTAGTCTACATGACACTGTCTCTACTGCCCGAAAGTATTTGTTAACGAAAGAAATTGAATCTATCATAATCAATTAGGTAATTGTTACCCTTTTTCATCTCCTTGACGTCTTCCTCCATGACCATGGCGGGTAGCGCGGTGACGATGGTGAAGTCGTGCGTGGTCTCGGCAGCGGCGGCGTCTCGGCGCGGAGACGGCGCCGGCGTCGCGACGGCTCGCGGCGCGGTCACTTCCCTGCGCTTCGGCCCGCGGAAGAGGCGCATGATGACCGCTCACGCATCCATCGTGCCACGCCGCACGCGCATACTCTGCAACATTATCACAATACTTATAATTTCATGTGCGAACAATTTTTTCAAATATCAGTCCGTTAGCTGACTATCGGCGAAATCAAATAGTCTATATATCTATGCCTGTCTATATATAGGCCAGGAGCGGTCGAACTGACTCTCTTTCTAAGATTTAAGAACTAAATCTAGAGTAACATATTTTGATTTATAGGTAACTTTCCTATGACAATATTAATGAAACAGCTTCTAAAGGAGCCAGTAGGAAATATCCATGTTGAGCAATAATGAGAAACTATTTTATTACTTCAGTTTACAACTCAAGAGAGTTTAAAGAAAATTTATAGCAGATCTAGCTTTCAAAGTACGAGTACGTCTAACCGCCCATATCCGCAAACGCTCAACTGCAGCTTGAGTTAATTGACGTGGACAGCAGACCGCAGGACCGAGGCTAGGAAGAGAACCGTTGTTAGTTATTATTAAATCTGCATGATTGTCACACACTGCGTTTATATACCCCCATTTACTTTTAATTTAATAATACACTTGATAAAGTCAGTTCCGTTAATCCCGTATGAGATGTATGAATGATGGCTCTCGAGTTACTATGGCCGGAAACTGGGTAAGATGTAAGAAAATTGGCAACAAGCCTAGAAGATCATGATCCATCCTGTCTCCTATTTCATTAATTATTCATTGAAATGTACATGTACCGTTGAACAAGTTTAATTTTGAACTAAAACAGTGAATCTTAGTTATTACACATGTCCGTTAGTGGGAAATGTTAACGGATTAAACTTAAATGTCATTTGGCAATCCTTTAACGTTTGACTATGTCCACCTTATTGTTAACTGTTTCTTAAGGTTTTACTAGGTTCAGTCGCGCCGTACAAATTTAGGCAGTGCGGATCACCCGTGATAGTACCTAGATATTTCACGAAATAAAATCACACAAAACAACCATTGATAACATTAAAATTATAATCAATTACAATAAAAAAGTAAGATGCGTTCATCATGGCACAAACACAATCACAAACAGCCCACCCCACTGCTGCGACTTGGGGCCTTATACAGAGAGAGATTTAGGCCATAACCCACAACGCTGGCTAAGCGCGGGCTGGTGTATAATTAATTATTAGCTTAGTAGTCCAGATTGTAATGTCATTAGGGGTGCATTCGCGTGCATTCCGTTACATAAAAATAATATAAAAAATATTTGATACGTACCCGAAATGCGGAACGATATTTTATTTGGTAAAAGCGGAGTAATCGAAGATCGTATCGCATGCAACCACATCTCTAAATATGTACGTTTATTTACCAAACCAAACGGTTTCAAGTGCAGTGAACTCTTACAGCACAAAATATACACGTTTACTGAGTAAACGTGTATATTTTGTATATTCTTATGCTAAATTTATGGTGTTGATGCAACGTGTGAGGAAGTCACATGGCTTCTTCCGGCCGGACGCGCTTCCCTACTTTAGTCGACGCCATAAAAAGTAGTTTTTTGCCGCTCCGTCTACGAGCAGCCATAAAATGATAGTGAATTGCAAACTGGTAATATAATTTATCTGCATCCGTTGACGGAAATGAATTAAAAATAATAATAGTTTTAGACGCAACCGGTAACGGCATCGCAATAAACATTCTGCACTAAATAAAGCGTGAAGTTTTTACGATACATTTTCAGCGTGCCGTTTACAAATATGCGCACGCGCCGGACGATAGCATTTAAAAATTCAAGGTGGAATGCTTGCTTAAGTACTTTAATGGCCAATTAGATAGAACTTTTGATGAATTAACATTATTATAAATTAGCTGCAGGTATAATGTTCGTGGTAATATTAACACAAATGAAATAACCTTAAGCCGTGTAAGGGATGTTGGATAGAGTATGTTTTTTTTTCAGTACAGCTAGGAATCTTGACTAGCAGGACGCGTAATCACACGAGTTAGCAACACTCTGCCCTAAGGCGGAGCATGCTTAGTCTGGAATAACCGGTTCTCAAGAAGGTTGCTGGAACAAGCTGTTAGATGCTTGACGACAGATTTTTCAACTTGAGGGTGGTTGCTAGCCAGGCGAGCACTAGGAAATCCTCTACCACATTGGAAATTATTTATATGCGATAGAAGTACGATTAAATATCTAGTGAAATAATAAATTTGGTAAGCGATATCAGTATGTAGGTCTGTCGCAATAAGTGTATTAGCGTGTAACTAACTAGGTAGGTTGGTACCTACTCGTGGAGTAGTCCAACTGCATTCCTATAGTATTAGCACAAAAGATGTCAGGTTGTTCAATGTACTGTATGACAATGACAGAATATTGAAATGACAATTCTGTAAAAAATATTGAAAGAAATATAATAAAAGATAATTTAGCGTCATGTGGATGTAATATTACAATCTAATATTGGCATGTGCACCTTATGACTTATTGTTATGCGCCCCACAAATGTAACAACTTGCTCTACCAGTTTGTTATACTATGTAAAATAACAATGATGCTACAGGTTACGTTTTTTGTTAGCTTTTATAACAGTTTATAAGCAGCATTCAAAAATCTAAAAAAAAAGATTAAATGCGAAACCTACTTTTATGTGTGTAATATGAATCGAAATATTTTTAATTTCTTTTAGCAGCTTCCTTGTTGATGAAAGGCTTGTCCCTTGAAGGATGATAGCTCAAATATGCTCCTTACGCTGCCACTTTAAATTCCTAACGGCGATTCATTAGCTTGGACAACAGTTAATACCCTGGAAGCCTTCATTCCTGGAATTGATTTGTTTGCCTATCCAATAATTACGTTTTTCTAATGGCGCCTGTGAGGCAATTACGTCGAAGTTCTATGCCTTCGCGCCTATCTTATAATGCCGGAAGCATTACGAGCTAAATTGTCCAAGTCGATTAGGTATATTGGAAGATATTTTTTATTCGGCATGATTGACTATTCATGTGTTACCGCGCTCGATGGAGTAAAAAAGTAATTGAATGCCGAGAATTTATTATTAACAGCCTGTGATTTTGATGACTTTGACCATATCAAATATGACATTAACAAACGTAAACACCTAGTGAGTTTAGATAAATATTGTTAACAATCCACGAGTTCCATTTTTATAATTTTTTATAAAAAATTGTGCGTATACTGTGACGTATCTGCCGTCGAATATTGTACAAAAAAATATTGCTCAGTAGATAAATCCATATATCGTATATATCCAGCGATTTTCAAGGCGCGAGTAAACCAGTTCCTTCTAGGTAAGCGCGCTCCACCATAGACCTCAATATCACTTACAATCGCGGAATTGAGGTGTTTAAATTGTGGAAAAGCGCTGACCTATTCAGTGTAAAAATATTCATATAAAATAATACAATTTAAAAAGTATCCTACCGTTACACTTATGTATTATTCAAGTTTTAAACTATCCTAATAGAGTAATATCTATTAAAAGTATGTGTACGTTTACCTTGTCTCTACCAAGACGAATGGATCAAACACCAGGATTCAGCCTCATTTTAATTTTAAATAAAACTACTGAATTCTGATTGAATTCAGCCGTTTCATTCCGCCGAAGAGATTAATTTAGAACATATTATAAGTAGGTACGCTTTATACGCATTTGAGCCTAGCTACAGTGTAAAGCACGCAGTGTATAGTGTGCAGTAGCATAGAATAAAATACGAACGTACGTCGCATGTAGGTACTTATATCGGGCCACGCACAGTACGCGCGGGTTCGCGTATGACGGACATTGACATCGCGCAGTAACTCGCGGCGCGGGCGCAGGTGCGGCTCGTTTACTAATGCACATGGTGCTAGAACTATGTCGCTGGAACTAACACGCTACTAACCCCTATAAAAGATATCACGATTGCCGTATTACGCGGTACAATGCATTTTACTGACTGTTCATAGAAGCTCTAACAGAATGTTTGATAGTAATCATAATAAGTTTGATATAAACTTGGATCGGTTCTGTGCTGTCAATTTCTAATGACAATAAGAAACTGGTAGACAATTGAATAACGTTTTTTAAAATACTTATATGAATGTGTACAGAATACTCCTTATTCTGTACACTTTCACCTAAGTATTATATAAGATATGCGAAAATACCAATACAGTCGGTATTATTCTTCATAATCTGTACTTACTGGAGGTATAAAATAAAAATAGTTCTCAGTCAATGTACGAGATCTTGATGCATCAATGTATCTATAGCATACATTAACATCAAAGTACCATAAATAAGAGTAAAATCGCGATGGTAAAATGCTCTATTTATTGTGTGAAGCCAACCTTGTGATTATAGGTCGCTATCATAAAAGTACCGAAGTAGTCGAAAGTGCAAGCGTCGTCTGTGTTTGGTGGAGTTAGAGCTCAATCTGTATCAATCTAGACTTGATGTTTCTAAGTTAGGATACTATTTCATCTTTGAATGCTTATATCAATTACATAGTTAGGTGATAACTTTATAGTAAAAACGATCAATACCACTACAATAACACACTTTTAACCATAATGCTTTATATGATGAAATGAGAAAAATGATGTAAAGATTTAACATTATGTTTTCCTCTAATCAGCACTATAATTGTTATTTTTGAATAATTATGTATTTGTTTGTTCCTAACCTTACAGGAAACAGAGGTTTGTTTGCAACACGTTGCTATGCACTAGCTGTTTACGAGTCAGCATTTTTATATTACTAACCGGTAAACATGGTTTTGTCTTAAAAAATAGATAATAGCCGATTCTCAGACCTACTGAATACGCATATAAAATTTGATAAAAATCAGTCAAGCCGTTTTGGAGGAGTACGGTAACTAACATTGTGACATCGAAATTTTATATATTAGATACATATATAAATATGTACTTTAAACTGATAGCCAATTTTCGTCGAGTATTTTTTAATATTTTAAAATATGAATTTGTAGGCATTTTACCAGCAGGGCGCGCAATCTCACCAGTTAGCGGCACTATGGCCTAAGGTGTAGCATGCTGAATCTGGAATACCTGCCTGTCTCTCAAGGAGGCTGCCAAAGCACACCGTTAGGTGCTTGGTGACAGATTTTTCAACTTGAAGTGGTCGCTGACGAGGCGAGCACTAACTAAACAATGCTTTAATCAAATTTTTCTGTACGTGCATTTATAGAAGTAGTCTAGCTAGTCGTACTTGCCGTATGAGTATAGATCTCTAGTCTAAGTGCTTCCTAGCCAAGCTAACAATATAATACTCTGGGTACATCTCATCCAAACTAACATAGAATTAGTGAAATAAGTAAATGTTTGGCTTGAACGGCTTGCAGTGACTCACCCTACACAAGTGCACATGGGGCAGCGATGCACGCGAGCGTTGGCGAGACGCTGCTCTGAAAATAAACGTTACGTGCTTTAACTCACTGGGCAAAGAAGCTTATACTGACTAAGGTAACCGCCATATTTGTAACTGTTCTTCAGCTACCTAGAGCTCTGTTGGCACACCAAAATATACTATTGTAATGAATAATAAAAATATTACTTTGTTGTTTCAGGTACTAGGTTTACCTTCAACCGATGAACAAGTTTAGATTTATAGCAAATAAATCTAATTAAAAATAAAAACGTAAAAGCGTTTGATTTCGGCTTCTTAACTTAATCATTATGCTTAAGCTGTCACCGAAGTTTAACTACGGCTGATACGGTACGCCTATGCAAGGTAATGTGCACGTATAGTGGTACATTGTACTGTACGCTTGCTATACTTATTCTATGTAATATAATTATTTAAATAATAAGTTGAGTGTCTAAGAAAATGATATGGTATGTGTGGGTTCCTTTTCATTTATTATTTTAAAACAATTAGTTTAACAAAAATCTATACCTACGTACTATATTATTATTGTGAACTCAGGATTGTTAAATAGCCACTCTGTAAAATTCTTTAATATGATTGAACAGATTGTGCTGTAAGTAATGAATGCAAGGGATTATAAAAAGAGTAGTGGCATTTCCTCCTCGTGCTAAAATGCAAATTTAACGACAATGGAGGTGCGGTTGAGAGAAACTTCCCTCTTGCAACCCCTTTGTGATTTTTGAATATAAAGGGGCAAAAAAGCTTTGAAAAAGATTCGATAAAATTGGTGCGATGCAAAATATACATTTATAGATTTGATATGCTAATGAAATCTATAAAAAATCTGCTTTATATCTTCACAAGATAACTTGGATACAAGAAGCATGAGATCATCACGCGATGAACAGTAGCAGCTGCTATTAAACCTTATCTAGAAATTAACATACCTCAGTAATAAATAAGAGTCATTTAGAAAATTGCTGCCAGAACTCTAACATCAAAGAGGACGAACACAGACGGGTGGATACTTAGTCATAAAAGTCCTTATAAATTTTAATAAACATTCTTAGTTGGTTATTATTTGTCAAAAAAGCTTTTAATATCACAATGTCGGAGGCGTCTAGGGATCGGATACATAAAAATTCCGTCACGTAGAGAGTATTTATCGCCATCTATTGAAGGACAATAGGGCCGCGTTTTATGTTTCTTTGGTTACACTGCCGCTAGCCTTAACATGCAAATACAGAAATATTTATCTTTGAATAATTCTCAAAAAAACAATCATGTAACCTACTCGGAAATCTTGGATTTCAGAACCATTTTCCAAACAATACGTAAGATCTAACGATCTTCTTCCGACTGAGCAATTTTGTCACAAAGGAACAATACCTTGGCCAAATCTAAATGATTTGTGAATGGCGTTTTGATGACGCAATAATGGTGTGAATTATAAATAAGAGCTTACGAGGAATACCTTGATGACAGTTTTAGGTACATACATACATATAATTATATACTATAGGTTCTCAAAATTATTGAGTTGATTAAATACATTTAGTGTATAAATAATTTAAATTGAATAAAAAAGATAATAAACACTCGCTTTAAAGCTGTGTATATGTAAGTAGGTACTTGAACTATGTAAGTAGTAAAAATATTTTAAGACATTCTACTACGTTGATACTTATATAATAATCTATTTACAATCAGTTTGGAGAGGGTATTAGTGTGGAGTCACAGGATAATGATTTGGCCGCCTGATTAAAAAAAACTACTATTTGTCCCAACATTCATGAGCAAGCGCCTGCTTGCTTAAGCATACTTTAGGATAGAAGTCTTATATATAAACCTTAGTCATATGGATAAAAAAGACATGCAAGACAAATTGTAGGATATATGTATATGATTCATGTTTTAAGAATTTTATTTCTGTTGAAGAATATACACATAACATTTACAAAGAAACAATAGCTGCCAATAAGTAGTTAGTAAAAAGTCTCCAAGCATTTCTTGCGTGTAAGACCAATTTCCTCGGTAGAGCTAAATGACCGCCGGTGAATCTCAAGCAGGCTGCGAATGGCAAGTACGCGGCTATGGACGTGATTAAATGCACCATAAAAACTTCTAGGGCGAAGGGACATTGGGGGAGTAACGGTAAATGCTCTATGTAGCCTCGTCTATCATAATTACACACATTTTGCCCCTCACGGGCTAGTTTGTGGACGGCTAAGAAGAGAACGTTTTATAGGACTAAAATAATACTACACACACGTAACTAGTGATTTTATATACATACTTGTACTTGGAAATCTGGCTGCAATCGTTTATTGTTCTAAAAAATCTGCACAGTCTAAAACTTTGTTAATCAATTAATTTATTTAGTTTAGCTACAACGGAGCAATGCTGCCAGCATCTTGAGAACTGCCACGCAGCGGATAGTCTGGATTAGCTTACTTTAATTGTAATTGTAGAATGTTTTAATTTTTCTTGTTCTATTCTTTTATCTTTGTACATAGTATTTTAATCTTTTTTCTGTAATAAATAAATAAAAATACAAATTATCATTAAGTAATATAAGTTTACATTCAACATCACTCAACCAAAATCAATACATAGAAAAAAGTGTTTTTATCTAAATTAATTAACAAATAAATTACTGGATGCAATTCCGAAATATTATTTACAGTACTGTAGGCACTTTACGAGTAAAGAGGTAAAAAAGGCTCCGTAGATACTAGTATCTACAGAACCTTTATAGGCGGTAACTTAAATAGCATACATAGACTGTGAAACGGAAATAAGCATTTTCAACGGGTGGTATGTTAATTATGAACTGTCGTGGTATTAACAAATTGAACAGACCTTGCCACGACACGCAAGGTAGCCGTTGAAAACCGAATCATTTCTGATGTAAGGAACAATTTATTCAATATTCTCAAGTTGTATTATTTGGTATAATAAACACGTCACCTGATTCGTATTATGTCAATTTTATCCTAGCTATTATAACTATTATTCGTGTAATTTTTCCGAAATATAAAATTATTTTTGGCAATTTTATATTATCTTCGGCAAACGTGGTATTGTTACTCTTTAACTTAAGACTAGTATGACTAATTAGCATGTCCGACTGTGTATATGCAAATATCTAAATTGAATTTCGTGATAAATCGATATTAAATTAAACGAACATTCATAACAAATGAGAGAGAAAGAGAGAAGAATTGGAGAAGTTTTGTTGAAAAATTTTTTTTTGGGCTTTTATGTTTTTATGGGTATGAATTTCACCGTTGCTATACGAGTAAGTTATTCTTATTTACTTCAGAAGTTCCTATTAGTCTAAGATACGATAAACAACGACCTTCACCGATCTGTTTAATGGATAAAAATTATTCGATAGGTAATTTCGTTTATTAAAAATGATAAAAAACATGGGTTGCCTGATAAAATCTTGGCCAGGCTATAATTAATTAAAAATTGAAAAATCATTTTTTTTTTTAAATTTCACCATTGTGTTTAACAAAAAAAATTAACACTATCGGAAAGTTCACAGCCTATAGAATATGCAAACGGAGGGTTGCCTTTTATTTTCCTGGCATAACGTTTGGGTTGCCAGGTGTAAAGAGGTATTTCGCTCGTAGTTATTTTCACCTATTTGTTTAATCTATTAACCAAACATAAAAATAAGCGCTGTTTTATTGTGAATACGATGATATAGGGTTGCTCGTAATAAGTCTGTCCTGAATGACGGTTGCCGAATTTTAAAAATTTAAATTTTAATGCGACTGGGGACGTACAACAAAGAGGTCCGAGTCTAGTATCTCGTGCGGTCGACAAAGATAGGGTTATAGGTAGCTGCGCGTGGCGTGGCTGTAGGAAATGACAAAGAGCGCATGCTACTAGTTCATGCAATGGAAAAAGATAGCGATAAACTTGTATACAGCAATATTTTGGAGCAACTAATATTTCTATACATATACATATATAAAGTTTAAGTACAAACGTACTGTGAAATATACAATAATTTGCAAGCTGATTAATATTAGATTAATATTAATATAATAAATTGTAAAAATTAAATATATATAGGTTGCCGCTCAAGTTTTGACAATATTTCTAAATCATCAACCCCTTCAGCCATCTTCTTTATTTGTTGAGATGATTTGACACTGAATATCAAATTTTGTTTTTGTTTTCCGCATCTTTTTTGTACACAGTTGCAAAACAGACATGTGTGTTGTGTAGACGTTGGTACTCCTGATGTTGACGGCCCCTGAAACAGTTAAGATTAATTTATAGATAGAATGAGATTTATAAAAATATGATTGAGAATTGGTAATAGTAAAGGAATTTACTGTTTATGAGAAATTTGTAGTATATAAATTATCGAAACATCGAGTTACTTATCTGATATATGGGATAAGTAACGAGAAATATAAAAAGAAAAAAATCACGTCATATTAACCAAAATCTTTTCTTACCTCATCAAAACTCGCAGATATTTTAGATGTGTCATCAACATCGCTTTGTTCGCCATCAGTTAATGTTTTGTTGGAATGGACACTAGAATCGAGACACGCTGATCCTTCTTCAGCGATGGGAGTTTTGAGAAGCTCCTAGAAATATTTTTTTTTTTGAAAATTAATAATGTTGTAGACTTAATTTCAAAAGAATGTGTCATTTACATTCTTAAATAGAAATAATTTATACAATATGACGACAAAAAATTGCACAAATAATAATTTCTAATAGCTTATTCGCTTAACCTATATTCATTAAACTGTGTCTTTGATATTACTATACGTAAATTTAGAAAAATAAGATATTATGTACTTACTGAAGTCTCTTCACAAAATTTTTCAAATTCTTCATTATATTGATTTTTCAAAACATTAACTTTTTTCAGACACGTGGTGTGGTAACCAACATAATTACGCGATGCTTTAGTAAGATTAACATCACCGTATTTAAAGTTCTTCCTCTTTCGAAATGCTAATTTCAATAAACAATTATTGAAGATTTCGTCATTAAAATCTAACAATTGATCGTCGGAGTCACATAAAAAACACTTTTTAGCCATTGAGAGCAAAAAATACGTACGGGCACGTGTTGTCAACAAAATATTTTAGGTTATTAAATGATCCAAAAAAGTTCTTTACCACTGCTGTCAGTGGTTGCTAGGCAACGCTTTGTTGGTACACATTTCACATCGAATTTGGCGGAAGTATAGACTCGGACCTCTTTGTTGTACGTCCCCAGTCGCATTAAAATTTAAATTTTTAAAATTCGGCAACCGTCATTCAGGACAGACTTATTACGGGCAACCCTATATCATCGTATTCACAATAAAACAGCGCTTATTTTTATGTTTGGTTAATAGATTAAACAAATAGGTGAAAATAACTACGAGCGAAATACCTCTTTACACCTGGCAACCCAAACGTTATGCCAGGAAAATAAAAGGCAACCCTCCGTTTGCATATTCTATAGGCTGTGAACTTTCCGATAGTGTTAATTTTTTTTGTTAAACACAATGGTGAAATTTAAAAAAAAAAATGATTTTTCAATTTTTAATTAATTATAGCCTGGCCAAGATTTTATCAGGCAACCCATGTTTTTTATCATTTTTAATAAACGAAATTACCTATCGAATAATTTTTATCCATTAAACAGATCGGTGAAGGTCGTTGTTTATCGTATCTTCTACTATATGGATATCTTTTAGCTTCATCATAAGAACATCTTCTGTGTTTCCATATTATTGTATGCTGTCACCGAAGATACATACGAGTAAGTGTATCAATGCTATCGAACAACAATAAGTGGGTCTTATTTATCTTTCAAGGTTCAACTCAAACCTACAAGGTTATAAAAGTAAGCAAGTTTATAAAAGTCTGGTAAAAATAAAAAAAAACAAGAAAAACATGTAGATACATTCATTCTCATACGGTATGCAAATTGATTACCATATTTATAGACTATTTGGCACGAGAAACAAGGGGTTTTTACGTTTTATTTACAAAGATTTTATTTCTGAATATATAATATAACTGAACTAAAAAAGTTCAGTTTTGCTGTATGCTTCGATCTTTTTTTCACCGACCACCTCACCGGAGCTCAATGTTCTCAGAGTAATTAAGTTTTCAAACATCTAATATAATCTTCATATAAATGTACTTAGCGTGTATATGTAACCATTAATTATGAAGAAAGCCGTTTACTCCGCCGAAGGTTTCACTGGATGTCCTACAAGTACTCGTATGTTCACGGTAGGTACCTAAGAATCTCGGTCGTAATACTAGAAGCTCTTGTCACCACAAACAAGCATGCTTGGTATTCGCGGTTAGTGCCTCATACTCAGTTGTTTACTTAACAAGGATGAGGCGCAAATACGAAATAGCGGAGGGTAAACCCAGTGTAAGTCAGGATAAGCCATATCTGCTTATTGTAATAAATAACTCCCCTGGGATCTAATGGGCTACCCCACGGACGGTTTTTACCCTCGGGCTTTATCTTACTTACCCTTTGTGGCGATGTTTGCTGATGTCTCTAACTTAAGCAGTTAGTCTGTGTTAAGAAACATGTCTGAGTAGGTAAATGATATAATTACTGAATTAAAATTCGCAGTTTATCTATTAGCTACTCTATACATGCATATATCGAATCATTAATTGGAAGATAATAAGAAGAAGCTTGTATTTATAATAATAAAAAAACACCTGACAAACATGTAAGAATAGCTAGCTAGAATACAATAAATAGCTTTCATAATATTACTTATATAATAAGTAACAAATAATGTGTTTTTATTCTATATTTGTTTACATACTTTGGATTTTATACAGCCAAGTTTCAAACTCAGATAGAATGTTAATTGCAAAGAACTCCGTGGATTCATGCAATAACCAATAAACTTTTAGAAGACACTACAGAAACTGGTGGAATACTTAACCGTGTTGTTACCTGTAGACATTTCACTAAGGTAAACATTGTGTTTAATATTTCATATAATATAATTAATTAATTAATATTGGTATAGATACGCAAACATTTTACATGCACATATTTATTTTCTATAATACCAAGTAACTAATAGTTATATTACAAGAAGTAAACAATTTGGTTAAGCTATGGATAAAAAAACTAAAGCTAGTCCAAAAGCTCTAGTCTGCTGGTAGCATTATTACGTTGAATGGCAATGTTGATTGATACGTTGAGCCAGGAATGAATACCACGGCATTTTGGTCATGCTTCGCTTCGATTATTTGCTTATGGAATTTAAGCAAGAGGCATATTTCTCTGTTGTTACTTTTTCTTTTTCGTGGCATATAAAATCCATTGTTAAATAAGTAACTGTACTTTATCCCTACTTATTTACTTAAATTGTTTGAAAACCGTTCGTTATTTGCACATCATTAGTATGGTTCCGTTAATCTCAAGAATGGATTCTGAACTATTCAAACTATGCTCTGGGTTTTTGGTTGAATATTTTCAAACAAGCCGGTGTTTAGCTATTTAATTATCGTCCAAAATTTGCCTAACTTACCTAACTTAACTTTCCAACTTTTTAGCAAGTTAGCACATAATATGTTATAACTCAAACATAGATTACGGCTAAATCTTTCACTAACCGACGAAAAACTAAAGATTTTCTCAAATAGACGAATACAATATTTTTTGTACAATACCTATACTCCTCACACACTACCCTTTTCTTACTACTTAGGGTACAGGTCATCTGGGCGCTATCGTGGGTCGGATGACACGTCAGATTGTAGGTTCCGGCTGTAAGTCTTAGTACAAACAGTCGTAAAGCCAAGTCAGAGGCCTTCGGGTGGCTTGAAAACTCTCGACACCAAAGCTTGGCCACTTAGCTCATACGAAGAAGAAGCAGGTACTTATAGAAAGCATATTGGTCATAAATATACTCGTTAGTTTGTAGCATGTGACACATGGTTATGAATTACTCGTACTTGTAAATATTTAACGGTTATTAGGTTCGGCGGTTGGGTAATTTGTTGCCGGTAAAGTTGAGGGCGATTTAGGGACGCGTGGGCGGGCGGCGCGCGCGCAACGTGGGCGGAACCTTTCAAAGGATTACAATACAACGATGTGACAGTATCGAAAGTTAAACTATACAGTTTGAATTTGTCAAAAATATTTTTAAGTAATAATTATTATTAACTAGATTTATTATTATTTTAAGCCAAATATTTTCAAGGAATATTATTACGTTCCATTATTAGTTTAATTCTATTTGATCGAAATTATTAAACTCTATGGTTAATAATTTCGATTATTAGATTTTTTTTCGATTATTACATTTAGATAAATTATTAAACTCTTTGCTTAATAATTTCGATCAAATTATGTCACATATTTTTTATGTGATATTATTGTGTAGTACTAAACATTCTCTTTTCAATTCTGTGTCTTCAGAAAGCCTTTCAAGTCACCCTTATCCAGATGTGGTTTACGATTCAAAACAACACCGACCTTCATAAAACTTTAAAGCTATTACAACATCACCTTAACAAAATTGACAAAGCTTTGCCGAGGATTTAAAGACATTCTTTGTTACACTATCTTTTGTTAAAAAAAAAAATCAGTTGTATATTTACTGTTATAGTTTTTATAGACAAATTTGGTTAATTGTTAACTCGAAAGTATAATATTCGACTTTTTTGGGAATCATTGTTTGACATTTTATAACTTTTATAAACTTGTTGGCCTGTGAATTATTTAGTGGTACTATGATTTGAAAATAAACCAATTAATTGAAACTATTTTATAAACTGAATTACTAAAATACCAACATACACTTTATCCAATTACCTATATCAATATCCAATATTGACGTGGCTATTAAGTAAAAAATAATAAAAAATATATAATATCAATAACTAGAAATGGATAATACGTCTCAATTGTGCCATTCCTCTTGTAAGTTTAGGCATTGTTGCTACAGTATTAGTTGTCGCTTAATTGGCGTTGGTTCTCATGTATAGTAAATTCCATTATTTCACATCTCTTGCAATCCTTGTCTATTCTTGGCCGTGTCTCTGCGTAAATAAGTCATCCCATCTTATATTTGGTCTTCCTCGTTCAATCTTGTCAGGTTTCGAATCTTCCTTGGGTAACGATCACAACTCATCCTTAACATATTTGGTTCGGTCCTATTTTAATGATGTAAGGGTTTTTACGGGTCCGTAAAGTAGTTTCGAGAGTCATGTGCTCGATGAATGGAAAATCGATTGAACGATTCCCCGAACGGATTTTATAGCGAAACAACCTTTTGCCGCCAAACGCTTCTGCAACTGAACGATTCATTGAATACTTATGTTAATTCAGTCAATGAAATTGAATTTACAGTTTTATTGTAATAAACGATTAACATTTTAGACAAAAGAGCTTAAAAACCGTCTGAAAACCAACCTTAAGCATATTTATACGACACTAGCTGACCCGGCAAACGTTGTTTTGCCTTAAAAATATATAGTAGCTGATTCTCAGACCTACTAAATACGCATATGAAATTTGGTAAAAATCGGTCAAGCCGTTTCGGAGGAGTACGGTAACTAACATTGTGTCATGGAAATTTTATAATTCTTTATTGGACACATAAATAAAAAAGGCACAGTAAAAAACAATTAACTTAAAAAAAAACACCAATTGTGCCACAATTGGCGGCCTTATCGCTTAAAGCGATCTCATCCAGACAACCTTTGGATGGAAAGGAATTTATAAACGACTAAAGAAGGACGTAGTGTACAATAAAGAATAATAAAAAACATACATATAATATTAATAATCTTATCTTAATTTATATAAATCTCGTGTCACAATGTTTGTCCTCAATGGACTCCTAAACCACTTAACCGATTATAATAAAATTCGCACACCATGTGCAGTTCGATCCAACTTGAGAGATAGGACAGTTTAAATCTCAAATTATAGTCGCAATTTAAATTTATTGCTAATTATTGTCTGTTATTATTTGACAGTCACAATTATCTGTTAACTCCAAATGATTCTAACAGATGTCGATACCTTTCGACTGGGTTGAGTAAGTAATCAATAGATGGCACTGCTATGGTAAATCTACGAACGTGTCATATAAGCTACACTATCTATTTTTCATACCCTTAAGTGAGGCAAAACCTAGTTTGCCGGGTCAGTTAGTATTATATATTAGACAACAGTTTAGCTCTGAGAAGAACTTTTGCGTATGTGTAGTTAAAAGAACAAAATCAAAAAAAAAATCCCGAATATTATTAGACTTTGCGCACGACCGCTGCGATGGGAGCCAACCTCGCGACTGAGCGGCGCGGGTACCTTACCACAGAATAATAACTTGTTGACCTTACTCATAGATCTAAACACCCCTCCCCCGCACACGCCCTCTTCGCAACGGGCCGTGCAGCAGAAATCGTAATATTTTAATTTCACCATAACTTCAAAACCAAACGTCCAATTTTAATCATTCAAAGACCAAATATTATCAACACAAACTGTTCTTATTGATGAAATAATTTATTTTGATAAGGATTAATAGTGTATTGCTTAAAATCGCTTCGTAAATAAGCCATTATTTCTCGTACAAAGTAAAGGATAAAAAATGGTTATTGTGGGTTATTCCTAAGAGATAAACATATACCATCACGGACTTTTTTGTAGACCTTTTTAAGTTGTACAATACTGTAGTAAATTGTTTTGATCTATCTTGTAGGATTCAGTCAGCGTTTGCAATGTAAGCGCAAAAAATGTGTTTTTTTACGACCTCACATTAAAAACCTCAAAAATTGTAGCCTATGTCTTCTGATGTATAAGCTATAGCCTATGTGTTATTCTGATGTATAAGCTATATTGTGGTAAAATTTCATTCAAATCCATTCAGTAGTTTTTACGTGAAAGAGTAACAAACATCCATACATACATCCATACATCCATACATCCATACATACAAACTTTCGCCTTTATAATAGTAGTAGGATACTCGTATGGTAAAAAATTGTTTGTTTTTGCTTTTTGTACAATTTTTTTTTAATAAATTAGTTATTTTATTTTGAATTTTTAAATAAAGTTACAAATATACACACAGTATGTAGATACTTCTACAGCAAATGAGAGCTAACGAACAAGCTTTTAGTGGCCAAAGCGGATGCTGAAGCCGATTGAAGCTTATTTGATACATCAAACCGACTCGGCTTCAGTCAGAATAAAGTACCGGAAGACCGCCGATATACTACGTATGCAGTCGTAACAGGTGATTAAGTAAATTAGATTAAATCTATGCACCATGCGGCCAACTGCTGCACCTTATGTAAATAGTATTAAAATTATATAAATCAAACTGGTGCATAGAAAAAAATACAAACAGTCGATTATATAACCTCCTCCTATTTTGAAGTCGTTTAAATACTAAAATATTCTAAATTTATTTCACTGTAACTGTTTCCTGGCACAGCAATGCAGTTATTTTTAAATCATATACTCGTAATTTGAAGATTTACGATGCATAACATGAAGCAATGTGTATTCTTTTCTTTGTGATTGATAGCGATGTGTCAATAATGTTTATTACTTTTTTTATTTTATTTGGGTATATAAAACTTCCCACTCGATGTTGCCTATTGTCTCGAAGCAAGCTATGTCGAAACTTTTGATGCGTTTTTTTACATTTAATAGTTTTATATGCGATACATACATGTAGTACGACATGTTTTCCGGATAGTACTTGAGGTACCGGTATCTGTAATTAAATTCTCGTCTTCGTATTGAAGATTATAAACTTGTTAATGATCACTTGGATTAATAAGATTTTCACATCATGTGTAAATGAACAAACAATTCACTAAACAAGTAGATCAGATCGCGATGCCTGGTTTTATTTCTTTCTAAGTCTGCGGAACTGAGGCGAGATTTGGTCCACCTGCGATCCGCTCGCCGCAATTATACAGCCATCATTTTATACGTTATGCTCCGTAGTCACGAAATAATTTTGCGAATGTACTTTTTACAAAAAAAAACTTGGCACAGGTAGGTATATAATATTGCTCGGTCATTGCCTGGCGTTTGTTAACCTTGAGCTAAAATATTTATTTTTGAAACAACGTTCATAATTGGTTCATAATTATTTTGCTCGTTACTAAATCATTATTGAACTCATTAGAGATAGTTTATATAGCAGCAATAATGCTTTCATTATTTTCAATAAAGTACTTTTTTATTAATAAATTGCTTAAGAAATATTTATGTTATCATTAAACTTAATAAGTGTTTATTTTGCAAATACTTAACTAAACGAGTTTAGGAATCTGACACGTAACGTCATGTCATGAAGATCATTATGTTTCTTTCCTCTTAGCTTTATGTTCTTTATAAATGCACCCACACTTTATGTGATCAGTTAATTGTAATTTTAGCTTAAAAACATTGCGTGTTTATAAGTAAGATCAGTGAAAGCCAGTGTTACTCAATCTACGTAATGGCCAGAAAAACGGCCCCTGACCGCTCACGACTACATTTCATTAGTAAAAATTAAAGATAGCAATTAATACTTATCTCTCTACTCTTTGGAACCTGTTCGCTTCCGGAATTACGCGAACGAGTCTCGAGAGCATTTTGTTTCTTTTTAAAACTCTTTTTAAGATTTACTGGCTTGGATTGCTTATTGTATAACGATCTTATCCGCTTGATATAGAAAGCGATTAAGCTATGGACTATAAATAAAATGTATAATCAATACAAATACGTAACAATTTATTTATTTGAACAGTTATTAAGCAAAATTGAGCCAGTTTTTGATAGCCAAATATTCTGATTTTAAGAATAAGTAAGTCCGAGAAAGTTTGAATTACATTTATGCTTATCATCAGTAATATTGTAATCACAGCAGATATATAAGACATACTGAGAAAAAGAGATTTGCAACAAGGTAAGGCGCTGGTTTTGCAATTTTATTTAAACAAGCCTATCTTGTCCTTGAAGTAATATAACTAGAAATAGACGATGTTTGCATACAGCCATCGTCCGCGCGTCAAAATTGTGACAAGCAAGAATAAAAAAAAAACATACCGAGTATTAAACACTTTCTCAAAATCTATCTATTGCAGATAATAAAGGAATTAACACCACTTTATCGCCCTTAGCCACATCTTGACATACTCAATGTATTCTGTCTTTATTATCTGCTATCGCATTTCAAGCTAATACGGTTATGGTGTAAAAACTTTATTTATTTATATTTCTATATATTGGATTCGCACAATATATGGATAAATAAAGATCTAAATAATGTCTACAAATAGCAAGTACCGTAACTTATAAAAATTACTGTGGAGACACTTTTACGCTCCATAAGATACGCTACGGTATAACTGAGATTATTATTTAAATTTTGTACGTATGTGGATAGATTTTCTTTTCATTACTAGAAATACTAGTGAGAATTATAAAAAAGTGCTTTCATGCTGGTATTCCTGTGTTTGTAATCTAATAGCCTGCAATTATTTCGTAGACTGACAGTGTGTTGCGTTTTCTAGTCCAACGTATTTGAGTAGCGAAACAGGACTGCTATTTCAACTTTTTTTTTGTCAATTACGAGTGTGTTCTGTGAAGCGGCTCGAGTCAAGATGTTTAATTACAGTCGGCAATGTTGATGAATTGTCCAGATTACCCACGAGACGGTCGGGTGGCATCCAGGTCACAGATGCGCGCGCGCCACTGCCGCCGCACTCAATGAGCTCTGTTCTTTATCGTACAAAAAATCTCATGTTGCCAGATTAACACACACCATTGCATTGCTATGGAGATTTACTACGTATTTGTCTTTCCCATATCAAAGCCTTTCTTTGTTGCAAACTTGCAATCTGCATTTATTTTCGTCAGTTAAGATAGCGAATCGATTTGTAATATTATTTCGCTACGGACTGATTATCATCTGTCATAATAACTTAACTAATGCCACATACGAAATTTTTATCATTAAAATTTATTCGAATCGTCTTTTTAATTAACATTTTAAATGTAGATAGCAGTGCATACAAGAGCGCGGTTGTCTTGCTCTTAATACTGCGACCTTCGGCAAGAGCCACTGCGTTTCAAGGAAAAGCGATAATGTCGACCACGTTCACGACAAGTTATTATTACGTTATTCGCTCGATTGACTTTTGTTTATATTAATTGTAGCCATTCATTGGCCTTTGCAGTTACTATGTAAGAATTATTATAAACTTTTATTTGACTTTGAGATCCGAAAGAATTGTATTCCGTCAGTATACCTACCTAAATAATACATTATTGTCAGTTTCTCTTAGATTGGCATTGACTATGGAATCAGTATCATCATCATAAAAAAAGAAATCACGAGTGCTTGCTTCAGTTTTTCTCTATAACTAAATAAAGATTTTAAAAACATACGTGAAGTTTTATCTTCAAACAGAATTCTAGCGCGTTCAGTGGATTAACTATTTGTTTATACTTCTTGACGTTTATATAAACTTGAAAGTGGCTTAGGAAAGATTTCCCGAAGCACAGTTACTGAGTATATGAGTTCCCAGTATAGCAATCACGGTCATCTCGAGTTTATTATAAATTCTCAATATTATACTGTAGCGATCGTTAAGGCATAGTAAATGCGCTAGTCACGTCAGTGATGGGTCGAAAGTCTTGATGTGATCTTGATTCAGGACGAGCAAGAATACCCGACTTGTTGGATGGCGGGTTGAAATAGGTTAATGTATTTTTAATATTTAAATACTTAAAAAAAATACCTTTATCATGGCTGTGAGAAATTGTCTGCGGTAGCTAATTATTCGAAGAATAGCTGATTAGTTCGGTTGCGCCAACTATCATAGGTGTAGTACAGTAATTACCAAAATAGGTTTGCTTATATACTTTTCCATTAAATTAGCCCTCACGGATATTGCGACACCTATACCTGTTTCAAATTATGAAGTAGTAAAATCAAATATCGTTTTATTAGTAGCAGGCTCTTGATTCATTTTGTGGCAACTCTTTAATGTTCATGCCTAAGCGTGAAATATAACATGTGTGTTGACGGTTGTAACATCTGAAACTACATGCAGTCTTAATATAGGTATCCTTTTATAGCTTTGGTTTAAATTCAGTTCGTAGACTCACTGCTGGAGCGGTCACAAGATTGAGCTCGTGTTATTCTTCATTCACGCCCTACATGGTTTTGATTGAAAACGATTTATTAGCTTCAATATTATTGCGGTTCGCAAACAATTCTTTTCAATTTGTCTTGCATATTAATAGTAATGAGCTGTATTAGTACCGTGCTAAAATGATTATTTATATTGTTATGTTCATGTCGTTCGCTAAAGACCTTTTCAATTACCGAGAAAGACATTGAAGTTTTTTACCAAAGCGTGTCTTTTGGCCTACTTAACCATCATGTTGTTTTTGTTTTACGTTATATTATGTTTAGCTTTGAACATTAGTAATGGTGGCAAAGTTATAAAGTGAGAAAGTATCATTTTCTAAACGCTTTGTGATTCTCAAGTTTCTTATTTTACGATTTAATTGATGTTGCATCTGATGGGCCTAGCATGTTTATTATTTATGTTTCAAGCATATTTTAATTTAGGTACTCTGCCTGATGTTTTTATGAATTTTATTTCTATGACAGGTAACGTATTAGTCATTATTTTATTTGTAATTCATCTTAATAGATAATAGATAGAGTTTCTATATTTTTTTTATTATTTCATAATTTACATGTAATTGTACCTAACTTTGAGTACATAAACAAAGTTATTTATTAATGTTCAACGAAAATATTACTATGTCTCTAAAAATCTCACGTTCTCATATGATTACACCTAGATCTATGACTATTAAGTAAATAGGTATAAGAAGAAAATAAAACAACTTACAGTATGTATATTGTTCTCTCGACAAATCTTCTCAAAACTATCCCGTGGAACGCAATCACATGTTCATCACAACACTATCTGGGGTCACTCGAGTCACGGTTGTTATCAGTGCGGAGACGATCGATCGTGGTGCGCTGATAAGGCGGTGCGGGACAAGACTGACGGCGACGGTGCGCGCGACGCAACTGAAGGCATGGCCCGAAGCTGGGGTCGGCGGGATCGCTGCGGCATTCACCCGCTGGATGCTACACCGGCCGCTTTGCTGTGATGAGTATGAGCTTACAATTCATCACGCTTACGTAGAAGTACCTATGTAATCAGTTTTATAATTTTCTTCTAATCTATCTGCTAATATATAAAAAATCCATGTCACAATGTTAGTTTCCGTACTCCTCCGAAACGGCTCGAACGGTTTTACTAAATTTTAGTAGCGTATTCAGTAGGTCTGAGAATCGGCTAATACCTATTTTTCATACCCCTAAGTGATAAGGGTTTTACACCCTTACATTTTATTATTTAATTTTTTGTCGAAATTGTTTGTTTTAATGTGGCATTAAAAATACAAACAACCTTTTATTATTTTTCATCCCGCTCGATAACTGGTCAATTATAGCGTTTTTTAACTGTTCAGGGCAAAACAACGTTTACCGCGTCAGCTAGTAAAACATATAAATATTAGGACACATTTCATACACGGCTCGTTAGGCCTATACTAAACCGTTTATAGTTTGTGTTATGATTGCTAACATAACTGATATATTACATATACATACATAAATACTTTATATCAATACATATTGAACACCCAAACCAAAGAAAAATAGTTCATCATAAAGATGTTAGCTGTGCAAGGAATTGAACCCGGTTGGGACCCTCTGGTTGGCAGTGCGGCATGGTATCCATTACCCCAACGAGGTCGTCAATACCTACATCAGTTTTAAACGTTTTCGCCTAGTTTTAGGATATACTATATATATTGTTCATAACAGCACAGGTTTTATAATTTAACTTTTTTATAGTTTTATATAAATATAAGAATGCATTTTCTAAATCACGCTTCTCAATATAATCTTTAACATGTCTTCGTTGTTTCCTTGCAGCATCTTACGATGTCTTTTGTCTATCGGGCTTCAAATAATAATTGCTTGGTACCTACTGTATATCTATGCTCGACCCTTTTCTCTGTTTATAGCTGTTAATTACGATGAAAATTATACGCAAACAATATTTACCATAACCCGTGTCAAGTGGAACACGTATTTGAATGACACTGGCTGTTTAAGCACAGCTGCACAAATTGTATGGGTACTTACTGGTTATATAGGACAGACGTCAGTTGGATTCACAAACTCTGAAGCACTTTTGTTGTTTTGAATATGTTTGAGAGCAATCTCACTGATGTTCAAAACGAATAGTTATTTTATTGTAGAATCTAAGTATCTAATCTTTCTTGTAATCTGGAAGAAATCACCATGGGTAAAAAGGCCGCCATTGAGGACACTCTACTTTTTTGAGATATTTTAATTTTAATTTGTGGTTGTACAATAAAGACAATTATATCCTATTCTATTATAAGTAAAAAATTGTATATACTCGTAAGGGGATTATCATTTTCCCATATTACTCATTAAAAGTGACACAATATATGGGTATTTAGTTATCGTCATCATATTTATTTTATTTAATGCCTTTTAAAACGCAACACAATTTTGGGTTCCGTACAAAAAGGTACCAGAAAAACCGCTGCTCGTCTCTCCGTCTGTCACCAGGTTCATCTTATGAACCGGGATTGCTAGATAATTGAATTTATCATGTATAATGTATTTAATGTATACAAAAAAATACTAAACATATAAATTAAATGTTTATGAAGAGTTGGTGTCTCTGACCCGCACTTTACAGGTTATTTGATGAGCCCAAAATGATAATTTCTATGAACAATGTCTTAAAAGTAGGTATGATAGAGTTTCTCACGTACAAGGTGCGTACGAAAGATATATGTAAGGTAATGTGACAGAATGTCTGGGACGTGCTTTCTGCAATATTTTCCATTACACAATGCTTAATATTGATTCACACTTTATGTACCTAGTAGCACCTGCCTAATTATGAATGAAATATTGTTATGTGGTTACTCAGAAATTCTGTTGTAATCTCTTACCAAGGATCGCGAAGGATTGCTTTACGGTATATGTGAGGAAACCGCCGTGTTTAAGGAACACAAAACCCGAGGACTTCTTCTTTCGTGGGAGGACCCGGAGAACGAAGTTCCGTTGTGTGTAGATTTTAAAAAATAAGCTACTTCTTTTACTTTTTCGCAATCTTTTCTTTTCACTAAAGAAAATAAGTACGTACCATTTTTAAGTATAAAATACATACAGTCGAATATATAACCTCCACCTTTTTTGAAGTCGGTTAAAAATATGCATCTAACAAATCTTACTGGTAGTTAACCGTCTCAGTTTATTTTATACCTATCGTAAACTTTCTTTGGTACTTACCTGATTTTATCGCATTTACGTATCCACTAGGTCTACATTTGAAAGCATACTTACTATTAATTAAGTATTACCCATAATTAAGTACCCATCTACTTTATAGGGCCTCGTAAATTATGTTAACATCCACTTAATTGCTTATTCGGAATCTATATTTGAGAACATAAAAATAATTTTACGAGCAATCATTAATATTTATTTTTCTCACATTTACAGCGAGATCTTAAACTTTTATTGATGGTTTGGAAGGAAACGGTTTAAGATAAACAAAATTGCTTGATACTGTTACATTTTTATTGGTAACTAAACCAGTTAACGAAATTTTTAACCAGGTATATGTATATCCATAAGAAAGTTTGGTTATACAGGTTTTGTAATCACTACTTTTTCTTGTTAGTTAATTTAGATTGGTAGGTACTTATCTTGCTAAGCAAGATGATCACGATGTAAAAATAAATATATAAAAGGGAAGAAGGTAACGTTGGAAATAATGCCGTAAAGAAGTGTTTTTGTGCGGAGTCGCCTGGTGAAAATTATAATTACTTACTCGTACTAATTATAAATCACCCGTGCTAGAAATCTTAAAAAATCTAAGGGTAAATCGTATAAATGCATTTTATCTGACTCTACTTATGCACAATGTTCATAGTTTTGTTTCAATGGTAAGTTACGATTTCATGACAATTCTATATTTGTATAAAACGTATCTGATAAAATGTAGTACACAACTTAGGGCCTGTAGGTAATTTCTTAAATTAAATGACTGCTACTGCAGTGGCCCTTATTATAGCCAACAGTTGTGTCGATGCGTCAGTAGTTATTTTGTAGGCATGCGTACTACTATATTATTTTGCACGCAGTAGTAATTGCTACTCGTTTTGCGGTTTGGTGCAGCTCGATATGCCTTATTATTGTGTTAATGTCTAGTAAAACGTTGTCCTAAGGGATTAATTTGAATAAGCAATACACGAAATAAGGCAAGTTTAAAAATAGCAGTCATGAATTGTTAGTAGAATTTATTTAAAATACACAGTTTTTTTTGGTAAGCATAATACGAATAATTAAGTGTTTATATTTACGGCAATTGTATTTTTTTCCTTAAAAATGAAGTTCACCTTTTATGATTATTTATATTTATTTCTGGAGAAGATATTATTTTATGTTTACGACAAAATAGAAGAAATTTATATTTTTTCGTAAACGTTCAAAACGCAGTACATTTAGTAACATATATTTAAATATGTTTGGGCACATATCATACACGGTTGGAACAAAGCCATTTATAGTTTTTATTATGGCTGCTGACATAACGGACATACAACATATACATACATAAATACATATTTAACACCTAAATTGATGGCCAACAAATTGTCACAACAATATGGCTCTTATTATATTTTTTATCCATACTTTTCAGACAATTTTATAAACATTTTATGGAATCGCAAAATCATACCAGCCCCAAAAATACTTACGCATAGAAATAAAAACAATGGTGTACCTCTAATTGGTAGGGGGGTAAAAGTTTCCCTATTTGTTCGGAATTTTAATTCGACTGTGAACGGGAGGCTGGTTCGACCGGGGCGCCGGTGGACATGGACGTGTTAATTTTACAAAACGCCACGGACTCTACAACTTCGCTTGTTCTAGTTTGCTTTTGATATCAAACAATGTTAAATTTGAGTTATTAAAAGTTTTGCGAAGGGTCTAATGGGCCTGTTACGCATTGGTATGGATCTATTTATTACGTACTCGTCTTATTTTTATGGTTCGCTGTGTAGCAATTATTGGTAGGAACTGGAATTTTTTACTCTACATGTATAATAATGTATACCAATATTAAAAAGAGGAACTTTTTGGTTTTGTTTTGTTTGTTTGCCGCGAATAGGCTCCGAAACTACTAGACCAATTTGAAAAAATCTTTCACAGTTGGGAGGATACCTTATCCCTGAGTACCATATATTGTTTCTCTTTGAAACTTAGATTATTTTATAGCCCGTGCGAAGACGGCACGATCTGATAGTAATATAATGATAGCATAAAGTAGCATAAGCAACCAAACGTTCTTACTGCTGGCACTCGTCGCATTATCTCACGTGTATAGATATAGGTATATATATGTATAATCCACTACGCTGGCTAAGTGCGGGTTGGTGGATGACACACGTCTTCGGATATTGTGATCCTCAAACATGTTGGTTTCGTCACGATGTTTTCATTCACCATAAATCGAGTTCAAATGCACACATGACTTGAAAAACAAGCCATTGATGTACCGTGATGGTGGTGGCCGGGTCGATCCCGGGACGATCCAGGGGACGTTAGTCTAGAAAGCAGACGTTTTCCCACAGAGCCACACTCGCTTTATCATAACGTAGCGCTATGTGTTATTGAAAAGAATATCCACTATTCTCAACCCGTAGCCATCGTACGCATCGTACGTATTGTAAAGTTGCACACATATTATTTAAACAGTTGTTTTAGATGTCACAAGCCTATTGTAAGCATATTGTATAGGGACCTCGGGTCATGCATTTATGTGACCCAAAATTCCTTAAATCAACCAGTTGTGTTACTTTTGTTGTATGATGTTTACTTTTTATTGTTTAAGCATTCTTGAGAGTTGTGAAACAGCATGATGTTTATATACATTTGCACATGGTTTGAACAAGATATGGGTAAATTTGGTTAAATAGTTCTTTTGTTAATATAACATAGGTAATTATTATATAAGTTAAGGTGGGACATCATAGCCTTTAGGCAGTATCAAATTAACGATATATTAATAATTGGTTTTGGAAACTTTTAAGTCATGCTTAGCTCTTCTTATCTTTTGTTTCTTCCTGATAACTAAGCTGACTTTTAAATGGTATTACGTTAGTCATATTTTTATATCTTTTCATGTATTTATATAGTGGTTCATATTAGTAAATTACATAGACAGGAAGATTTATATAGCTAATTAAAGCATGCTTTGGGTACTGTTAACTGTTAATAAACTATAAGCTATTTTATCAACATCTGTATAATACTCATAAACGCGTAGGTTCCTAAATAAGATCTCAGATAAATAACAAGTATTTTTTGTATATTAAAGCTTTATAAATAAATAAAAAATATTCTATATTATTTTATTAGTATCATATATAAGAAGAATAAAAGAAATTGTTTGCCAAAGTTTTAGATTTATTATTTTTTTCCCCATAGTTGATTGTTCTTGATAATGCGCTTGCTAATAATTACTTATAGCAATTCTTGAGTTAAGCAATCGACAAAGGGGCCGGTCTTACTTCACCAGTGATATCCTGTGTACCTACAGCCTTACAATCTCAGTTTTATTGCGACGGGATGCTTCTATATCTGCTATGTAATTACTTTAAAATTGATGAATAAAAAAATGTAAGAATCAGCATGAAACGTTTCGCTTTAACGAACTGTGGAACTTTTTGCCGAAATCCCTATGAACTATAAACTCGCTGCCTTTAAGGCGAGAGAGAGTGAGTCGGCTTCTTCTAGGCAAGCGCGCTCCGTCCTAGACCTAGATAAGATAAGATAAGATTAGAATAATAATATTCTGATTTTTTTATCATTCGAAGTTTCATGGCAATAGAGTTGGATAGGAATTTAGGCTAATTGAATGGGCTATGCTTTGATATAAATCGGATCTAAATACCAAATGAAAAGTCACGGGTTCACAGTACCCGTCTAATTTACGCAACATTGCTGGCCGCTCTCTGAAAGGATGGCTAGTACTTCTGCCAGAGGTGAATGTTTCTCGATAATAAATTTGAATTTAAATTTCATATGCTCCTATGAAATTACTTTAAAGTTATCTATACATACATGTGTAGGACAAAATATTCAAATGTATAGGCAAAATAAGGTATAGGTTAACTAATGAGGCTGAGAGAGTGCTTTTAAGATTTTTTTTCATATAAGTGAAAATATCTTTAAAAGAGAAAAGCATATATATTTAATGTAATATATAAAAGGTAATTAAAAAAAAGGCAGAACATTTTATGCCAGCTTTAGGACGAACAGATTTTTTCCTAAAACTTCGGTAAATTCGGAACTAAATAAAATCCTTTCTCCATAACCGCAAACCGATGAACTTTTTGTTGGGCAGTTGCATTTTTGGCAATTTCAGTCTAAGAGCGCAAGTTGTTTGTCCTGCATAATTTGTCTGGCATAATTATACCCCCCTTAAATAATTTTGCGTTAGCTACAAGTGAATCTGTCTGAACCTGACTTAAATTATCATTATAGTTTCTTATCCTTATCAAATATAAATGTGCCGCTTGCGGTAAATAAAATTACATTAACCTTGATAAAATGTTTCAGTTACTTAAGGAAATACGTGCTCGTAGTAACTAACGATATTTTTAAGTTTTGCCCAATTACGAGAAATATAAGTAAGATTAACGTCATCAGCAATGGACTTGATTTGTAAAACTGCTACTTATTTTTATGCGTAATTCCGTGCATACGGTTTAGCAAATAGCAAAGTAGGCCGTCTGTGGTTGCACTTAGGAGCATCCTGATTTATGTGGCTTATGCACGCTACCTAACTGACCACAGGCTTACGAATTTAATAGACTGTCCGACAATTAAATGAGTCTCCGGCCAGCGGCCCGACCGCCTAAAGAAGCTGGATTGTAATCGCTATCAGTTACCTTTTTATTATTCATGCCTAAGTATTTATTTATTTGTATGTCGACATGAATTCACAGTCAGGCCAAAGAGGCAACCAATAGCGTGTAAAGTATGAGTGACTTTATGATTTTATTACCTTCATATGTAAAATTGCCCCCATATTCTGCAATTAGTTATATGAAATAGGTGTTAATAATGCTTAGGGCATAATAATACCTATGCTTAATTTACTTGAGTCTTGTTTCCTATTTTTTACAAATTATAGTAAGGCATTTCTCCAGAAGGGTGCGTAACGACACTGTACCAGGCCTGTGTCACTCCGCGTGTAGGTGTTAAAAACATACCTACGGGCGGCGGCCACTCCGGAGTGGCCAATCTAGTAGGCTGCCACAAGCGAACGAACGCGTGCGCGCTATATGTTCGACCACGTTCAACTTAATTATTTGCGAAGTACAAGTTATTATTCTGTGACTGTACCTACATGACACTGCATGTGGAGCATACTAAGTTTGGAATAACTGGCTCATAGAATGGAGGCTGACGGAATACAACGACAGAACGTTGCAAATGCAATATATTCCTTTTATTCCCTAGCCGAGATTTCCCGTCTAGTGAGCTTGGCTAGTCTATGCAAGCTATAATCCAATTTAGCAGGGTTGCCACCCACACTGGGTGCTTGTATTGTATGTAATCCTCTCGGTAGAAATATGTCAAGTAAAGGTTACGCTTTTGCCTTCTGGTAATGTAGTAGAACGCCCCTAGAGAAAATGAAAAAGGCCTTGTGTTCAATGAAACCACAAGAAGCCCGTGGCATTGAAATGATAGGCTCTAGTCTATAGAGCCTTAAGGCTTTATAGAGGTAAAATTAGATTAGGTACATCTTCTGATATTTTAGTGAAAATGTTATTTGATGGTTCTGAATATGATTAGGCATATACTGATATTAGCAGTCTGATAAACTATTGATACTTTCGATATCATTGTGAATTGTTGTCGACATCAAAAAAAAAATGGAACAAATTTAGCACTACCTTACATGACCAAAACACTATTAATATTAAGAGTTATAATAGTAGAGTTGGCTGATTTTTCAATGATCAAATAAACAAACAACTAATGTTTTTTCGACTTAATGCCGGTTTTCATCGAATAACTAACTATATTTGCCAGTGGAAACACCAGATAGATGGATAGATATTCTTTGGAATAAATTATACTGTCACGCAAATAACTTACTCGTATTAACCCAGCTACGATTGGCCCTTAGAGCTGCATTATTTCAGCGTTCGGAAACGTTAATGTTCAGAAGTGAAACTGCGTGGAAATGGTAGCTCATTTCCAAGTCTCGTTTGGTAATAAAATTCTCTATAATTTGCACACAACCTTTACGTAACAACGCGTTTTATCATTAAATGTAAAACACACTATGTGGACGTAGTAAGGAATTTCTGGTAAAAACAATGTTTACAAAGCTGTTTATGTTACGGTTTTCTTATTTTTTCTACGTAATCAATTATTTATTCTTTGGAATATAAGGACAGATAGAATAATTAGGTAAATAAAAATGACTTAGCTTACTTTTTGTATTATTTTACTATTCCCTGCTAAAAAGATCGGCAATGTTGTCAGTAATACGAGCTTAGTAATTAAATTCAGAAGATTCTACTAAATCTATATTCCTTAATACGCTCTTGCATAAATCATAACGTCTAACTTCGGAATGATAGATGGCTTACTAAGATTATTCATAAATGGCTCAGTAATTAAACATCTGTAACTTTATGTTTGCACATTTATTTTTTACAATGTAACAATCTACGCGATGCAATAATTGTATTTCAATTTTGTATTAGCATTTTTGTTATGAGCCACCTGTGTGTTCTCATATTTCTTACATTCTTAGACGTTAATGATATGCTAAGTCTTGTAGGTGTAATCAGTGTTAAGTAGGGTTCCGTATCTAAAATGTAAAAACAGGATCAAGTCTCCGCAGTCAGTCTTTCTGTCTGTTTGTATGTCGTACGATGACGCTAAATCTACACTTACACTTATTAAAATGTGTATCTCCTTTTGAAATTAATAACTAAACCAAATTAAAAATACTATTTAAGGGGGGCTCCCAAACAACAAACTTAATTCACACAAACGACATTATACATAAATATGTATAAAATGTTAGGCTATTAATGAATTTGAAAAAATATTATATAATATAAATAAAATTAATATTTAAGGAGAGCTCTCAGTCAAAAAACTAGTATTTTGCCATATTTTTATGATATTGGTACGGAACCCATTCATGCGAGCCCGACTCGCAATTGGCCAATTATTTTTATAATGCACGTTTTAACTAGTTCTCATTTTATTAAGTTTTAGGCAAGTTACATCTACTTAATACTCGGCTGCCAAGAACTACTACTGATCTTATTTGTCTTATAGCTGTGATGGTAAATTGCTGAACTCAAATTTTAATACTTTACCACTAACCTAAATTTTCTATGGTATGAAATTTACGTATCCCACATTTAATTTATTATCTATTTAAGCTTCACTGCCACACTGGGCGTCACAATGCGTTGTTAGAAACCGCAGGAACTGGGTTACACTCGGAAATTCTAGTGTCGAAAGATTGATGCGCGTTTAGTCGAGGAATGTCTTACCAAATATCAAATCGACCAAACTAAGTGCTCTAGTTTCTGTTTTGAAATTTTCTTTGTAGGAATCTATTGCTTTATAAATGTAAAGTACTTAAGTACCTTATAATTACTGTAGGTATATAATAATGCTAAGTACTCGCACATAATCCTATTAATATAATAAATGAGAAAGTTTGTGTATGTGTACGTTTGTTACTTCTTCACGCTCAAATTACTGAACTGATCTTGATGAAATCTGGTGTAAATATAGGTCAGATTTTGGTGCCCGTGGGCGCGAAAAACTTCAAAATCTATGCTGCATCACGCTCCAAGGGCTGAACCGATTTTGATGGATTTGATAGGTTAGACCTTGGGTTAACACATAGGCTACTTTTTATCCCGGATTTACTGTTTTTTGGCCGGATTAACGCGGGTAACACCGCGGGTCGCAAGTAGTTATATAATTTTGTAAATTGTCTATAAATATTGTTAAGTATTTTTTCCTACCTACAAAATACG
Source organism: Mellilla xanthometata (assembly GCA_035578125.1). NCBI lineage: Eukaryota > Metazoa > Arthropoda > Insecta > Lepidoptera > Geometridae > Mellilla > Mellilla xanthometata. Next base: position 9,646,394 of record JAPUBQ010000007.1, on the reverse strand, counting down.
AGTATGCCCATAATCGTTATTAATTGTATATATTTTATTCTAGCCACATAAATAGTTGTCTACAAATATGAACTCAAACAAACAGGTAGGTCGCATGCGAGTTAAAACTAAATTGAAAAACAAAGAATTTATTATGCACTCGTAATTACGCGAGCAGAGTTATGGTGAGCATTTAACTTATAACGAGCTCAAATTAGGTGATGTATGGCGAGAGACAGGTGATGTACGCGGCGGGATTCCATCAAGTGCCCGTCAAAAAACTATGAATTATATTCGCGGGAACGGCGGCCTCCACAATTAACAGACTGAAAAATGTCGCCCGACATCCTCAGAAAATAAAACATAAGAATAAAATCTAGACACCTGTCCCGGTCAAACGACATAGGCATCTAATAACTAGTCCCGCTTGATACCATTTAAGCGCGCTACAGATTTTTTCTGGGTCGTTTTCTACGTATTTTATTTGCACATTGTCTATTTTGAAGCGTTTATATGGCAGGTGATGCTGTTGTGCTTTACTGTGAATGTGTTGAGGAATGTGATTGTGGGAAACCATTTTCATTGCGCGAACCTGTTTAATGTCTATAGTTATGTTTCATGTTGGTCTACATTTTTCCCCTCGGGGTTTTTATCGTTTTATTATTTGCGGTTGACAACCGCGACGATGTGTTCCGACGTTGACAAATCGAAGAGCAAACTTATTGCGACGTCTTCTGCGTTCCTTCGTTAGGTACTTGAACTATGTATATCAATCGGTTTATTACTTTTTTAACACGAAAACACACAAGTTAAACATCGAAGAAAATACTACAAATTTATTTGTATCATCAGCTTCTTTTTATTGTAAGTTTTGCTCAGTTAAGTGAATTCATTATCTGTGTATGTTAATAAAAACCTTTAATAGTACACGTATAAAACGAGAACTCGATGCTGTGCACTCTTATCTCCAACGTACATTTTGTATAAGTTACGTATAAGTCAGGATTATCCAGCTACATTATAATCTTGCTTTTTTATGGTCGACGCAATATGTTCATGAACAAGAACTGATTACAGACTAATTGATGTAATAAACATGCTTGTAGGCCATTAGTTAACTCATTCTTTTGCGAAGCTAAAAATAGAACATTTGAATGCCGTAAAACTGCATAATATTTACTTTCTTGGACTATAAGACCCGCAAACTTAATTCCTTGAATTACACCTTTTTATAATAGAACTCATTGTTAAAGAGTTGCGCATCTTAAGCAAAACCACAAAGGTAACAATTTACTGCAAAAAAATTATCTAAAAACTATGTTAATGGGAGACTGATTCGCAGAAAATGTTAAGTGTTCACACAAATTCATAATAGAAAATAGTTGTAACCAATTATTGTTTCTCCATTCATAAATAAATTATAACAAACAAGTAAAAACAATAAAGTAGTACACAATCGAGTTTGTTTACATCGTGTTGCGTTTTGTAAACATGATAATATCGTGACTGGTGGGTATGATTAGTACACGTAATGATTGAATGCGATCTACGTTACTAATTAGTGAGTCGACAAGTCGCGCCATGTGCGTATGCAAATCTGGACGCAATATTGCTACTTGCAAGCAATCATGCATTGTGCAATAACATCAAGTGATGGTGAGAACAATACATGATTCATATATTAGTTTATATTTAAAGCAAGATCATTTTGAAAATTATTATCTGAAACTATTACACAAACGTTACTGATACATGTAATTTTGAATGTTGCAAAGGCTTTTCAGTTTTTGTTATCATTGGTTTTTATGATACGAAAAACACGACACAACAAATAGCGTTTGTATAAAAAAATCTGGCCCCGAGTACTTTTCTTGATAGTGTATCGTGGTAGCCATTTTAAACTTTAGTCGGATACCTCCAGCCGATTGCCATAAGGAGGCTATAGTTGAATGTGATTATAATAGACAAGCTTGCGCTGACAATGCGGCTCGGCATTGGAGTGCGAGCCACGTACTCCACGCTCACGTAACATTCCCCCAAAAGGCTCGCAGGAAGGGCCACTGACTCAGCGACCTCACTGCGCGCCATTCTGCTCCTCAACTATACCCACTCGCCTTTCACGATCGGCAATAGACCTTTATCATAAACCATGACGCAATCCTCATTTATTGATTTGCATCTAAGGCGTACCTTATATGGAACGACAGGTGTTACTGTAGGTGTTGGACGTAAACTTGTAATCGCGCATAACTCTGTCTAAGATTTACTTCCTCGATCGTAATGAACCGTGGAGTGGATGGAGCGTGAGGTCGCATTTGTAGGACGATCAATGGTTTGTTTGTAAAGCTGGAGATCGTGGCCGAGCATCGGTACGAGTAAATTAATAGCGAGCTCGGCCAGTTTGTTGCACTCGGTCGTGTTGTCGTTGACACCGCGGTGCACAGTGCACCCGTCACTCCGCCGCCGATGGCTTGGAGCGGCGCCGGCCAACTTTCTACAATGATGATTCTCTCTAATTAGCGGAATGATTGCCCACATCGCATCTTCGCTGCGCACGCGACACACTTTACTCTTGTTACCTGTCTTATGGTTTCGCTAACAATATTGGCTGTCATTTCCGCTCATATTATTGTGCTCACTTGTAGGAGTAGAGATCACAGTCACAATGCAGAGATCGTTGCTTTGTCTATTGGTGATAAAAATTTGAAGACTGCGTATTTATAGTAATTGTTCATTAAATTTTGAAATGAAAAGTGATTCCAGATTATGCATGCTCCACTCAGGTCAGCGTCAATTGTACAAAGATTATAATAATCTTTGTACATTTGACCAGCAGATATAATCTTTATATCCAATCTGAGGTGGAGCATGCCTAATCTAGTATAACTGGCTCTAAAGTAGGCTGCCGGAACACAATGCTGGGTGCTAGGCGTCAGATTGAGCATTATTCTGCCAAGGTTGATTTTAATTATTATTATTTACAAGCCAGCTTAGAAGACGTCCATGATCTTTGAAATTTTAAAGTCAGATTTATTTAAAAGTAAGCGATTGTAAAGTAGTTTCATTATTTTCTATTTCTAGATTCAGGTTGCGCATTGTCGCATAAGGTCATTTTGAATAGCGCTTTCTCTTGAACTCGATTTGTATGCTTACTGACTTGTCAATGGTAGTAAAAGCAAATGTAAGTACTTGCATACTTATACGAAATATCAATTTAATGTTCATGTTTCTATAGCGATTCACTTGTGATTGGTACTCAAGAAAACTTATTCCACTTTTGCAATAATACTATTTGCCCTCATAAACTAGGGACTAGTTTTACTGATATTTTACTGACGCATTTCTCTGACAGTGGTATAAGAATATTCATCCTATAATGAATAAGGATTAGTGAATCCTACAATTTTTATAAATGCAAAAGTTTTGTTGTGTTTATATTTGTTACGTCTTCGCTGTGTTACGCTCAAACGGCTGAACCGATTTTGATGAAATTTGGTGTGAAGATAGGTTAGATTTTGGATTAACTACTTTTTATCCCGAAAACAATTGTGGTTACCGTGGGATACGCAAATAACTTCAAAATCTATGTTACTCCTTCACGCTTCAACGGCTGGACAGATTTTGGTAAAATTTACTATGACGACAGGTTGTACCTTGAATTAACACTTATGTTCCTTTTCATCCCGAATAACTAACTTCTTTCTGTCCCGGATTAACGCGTATATCACTGCGGAGCGTAGCTAGTTTGTAATAAAATGCTCTGTCCGTTTGACCAAATGTTCGCTGTAATATATCTTCATATTATTATAAGGTTCCGTTTCATATCTGTTATTCCACCCTCGTCCTAAAGGGGATGGAGCCGTAATTTCTATAATACGCGTTTATTTTTACAACGGATCTGACCATTGCATGCAGACGGAGAACTTGCCTTTATTACTTACTCCATTTCCAATCTTTTACGGATATTTGAAAGGGAATCGAACAAAAAGTAATGGTGGGTACGTTGGAACGTACGCGGCCTTGTATTTATTTATTCACATAACATCACCTAATATGTAGAAAAAGTAGCAAATTTAATAACATTTGAACGAAAAAAAATGTTGTTTGACCATACTTTATCTAGTGTTACCATATGGAATATTGATGGCCATACATAATCGGAGCGGGTGTCATCCGTTTTATAAGTGTCATAAGTTATTATCTAGTAGGTGTTGTAGTGCCTGTAGCTCGGCTAACTAAGGGGATCTGACGCGATCATCAAAGTTAAACAACGGTCGATGCGGACAGTCTTTGGAAGATTGACCATGCACGTTACTGTCTTTGAAAAAGTGGCATTTTCACCGTGGATAGAATGACACGTTAAATTGTAGGTCCCGGCTGTCAGTCATAGTACAACCAGGCGTTAAGCTAAGTTAGAGGCTTACGGATAGCTTGAAAACTATCGACTCCAGAGCTTGGCCACTTAGCTTATTTGAAGTAAAAGAAGAAGAATTACATAAATAATATAGTATACTATGATATATTTATTTTAGTTGGTTCATAGGACTTTCCAAATCTAATCACTTCGTAAATAAATTTGGTAAATGTAAAATATTTTTATTTATAAGATATTATGTTTATTCCGTATGTTTTAAAATATTATGATATACAATATCTAGGAATAAAATGTACACTCACGAGATTAGACAAACTGGAAGATTTGTACGTAAATACCTTGTCATCTCTTGCATAAGTCTCTATATGCAGATTTTGGTAATCATGCTGGGTAGAGTGGATTTCTGCCCTGTCAGCGCCTTTAAATGATTGCGCAACTGCCAAAAGAATGGGAACTCTCACACACCTTTCTATAAAGATTCTTCCAAGAACCGTAACCGTCAAAATCCATCATGTATTTAGCAAGTAAAAACAGAATTTGAATTAGGGTTACCAATTTACTGTATTGTTTTGTATGATAATGTGACATATAAAAACTTCGTAATAAAATCAATAATTAATGTCAATTATCATATTCATAAGTGCCAAAGTTGATAGGTCAGTAGTCAGTAGGTCATCCTAACACTGAGTCCAGTCGCAAATGCAAATATGTATCAACAAAATCATTGACAATAAATACTATACTACGAATAAAATTTCTTACAGCGATCGAGATTTACTCACACCAACATACGAGTAATCTGAAAGAAACAAAAGGCTCAAAAATTAAAAAAAATACTGTAAATAATATAAGTAATATTAATAACAAATCTGATTTTAATCGCAGGTCTGTTTCATGTACAAGGATTTGTAACTTTAAAAATCAGCTTTTAAAAAATATGTCACTCAAATATATTCTTGAAATTGTATATAAGAAAAAAATATTACCACACTTACGAGTACATGCCCTAAATATAAGGGGTGTGCTTCGATTTTTCTGGCATCTCTGGTAATAGGGGAGCATACATAGTAAAATGTGCCTGCAATGCAAACAGTCGCCTCGATTGGAAGAACATCACTAGACTTGCGGCTGCCTTGGAAGTGAGCAGAGACGACGAGACGCAACTCAGACCATCAACAACCACGACCACTCTGACAAGAGGCTCCAACTAAGAAGAAGACAGTAAAATAAGCTACAAATATACTGGATTAGGTTTTGATAAAAATCGATATTAAATTCAATAAACATTTAAACATATCTAAAAGTATTGGCAACCCTGAGCGTACCTGATTGACTTCTAATTAAAAGAACCCATATCAGCTTTTGTCGTGAGATGAATCACAGATGGTATGTCTTGGTTTCCGGGATCAGTCAATCAATGCGGATTTGCTGATCGTTTCCATCGACTTGAAATTGAATTTAGTATGCTTTTTTTGCATGTTGATTTCTCTGAAATCTCAAAAGAGCGTCCTTGATTACTAAACCGTGGAAAATTACTTTTGCAGACTAAACTATCTATTTCTAGATATGTATTTATTTGCGTTGGGAACATGTTGATAGTGTATGTATGTAGACAAGCTATTTTTACGGGTACTGGACGAATAAATAAGAGGGTTAATAACAACACCATTATTAGGTCTCTCCTACACGAATAATAATGCAAAACCGAGTAGGTAACATTCGTACAGTTCAGTTCACACTATGCACATTTTATGAGCTTGTCACGTGTGTATTAACCTGATTCGATGAGATAGCAAATGGATCGTATCCTTTAAATACTATTTAGGTCTTGCATTTTAGATCTTTTCACATCTTCTATTATATAAGTTCTTAAGAGGTTTTTAGACAATTTTATATACATATTTACTAGCTGACCCGGAAAACGTTGTTTTGCCTTATCACTTAGGGTTATGGAAATAGGTAGTAGCCGATTCCCAGACCTACTGAATACGCATATAAAATTTGGTAAAGATCAGTCAAGCCGTTTCGGAGGAGTACGGTAACAAACACTGTAACACGGAAATTTTATATATAAGAAGATAAGAAGAAGATGATAACAAAAACTTTTTGTAATGGTACTATTAACTAAAACGCATGTGTAATCAAATATCAAAAAACAAAACATGTCATTTGAAAGTTCTACCATGCTCCAGCACCACCTACCCAAAAACCACAAGGTCTTTCCTCATAGTCTAGCCAAAAGATCAAAAAGATAGGAGCCATGACTCATCTTACATAATCCTCCAGCATTCGGTAAAACAATGCCCACGCAACTCCTACTCGTAGAGAAAGGACATGAGGATGCTTCAACGAATCAAGTAATCTGGGAAATCTAACCATCTCACAGGAATCTTCTCGCTAATATCAAATAGGGCAGGACATCCTCTATATCTTAATTGACATCTCGAGACGCGTGGAATGATTTATCTATCCTATCAAGTTTAATAGTCAGGTAGGCGATCACACTCTCTCTTGGAGTCCCGTTTTAAGTTGCGCAAAATTAGAATTTAACTAGAATTGGCTGTATGAAGCATAAATTATTACGAGGATCTAAACTAGGTATCTAATAAATGTCGCTTAGAGTATTGATGAATGTATACTCGTAGTTTGATGAAAAAACTAGTTGTGCAGTTTTTGCTGTAGGATTGGTTCCGCACTACTAATATGAAATTGGTGCTGACGATAATAAAAACTGATGTCTCGACGCCACTTAGTGGAAAAAAGTTATGTCAAAGAAGATGCTTAAGCAAGCATTAGTAGCCCACTATACGTTCCCACGGCTGGGACTAAGGGCCTTCTCTCACAAGGAAAGATATATGGCTATATATCTCTCCTCACCGTAACACACCACGCTGGCCAAATGCTGGTTGGCGGATGACACACGTCTTCGGATATTGTAGTCCCCAAACATGTCAGTTGCCTCGCGATGTTTTCTTTAACCGTCAAGTGAGTGCAAATCAACACATAACATGAAAAACAAGTCATTGGTGTAGGGCTGGGATCGAACCAGAGGCCACCTGATTGAAAAGCTGACGATTTTCCCACCGAGCTACTCGTACACACGCTTTTTCAAAGATGATGATGTTTACTTTTGAAGTTGGGTAAAAAAAAGTGTTTGATTTCAAAGCTAAGATTTTTTATGGCAAAAGTAATCTGGTATAAACATTTTGACACGCCGCAGGTGGTAATCACTGAGAATATTTGGTAAAGACTCATAAAAATCTTAATAGATCTAGTTTGTTTGTAGTTTTATTGATTCGATTGGTAGTTTTGGGCTTCTAAAGACCGAAGCAAATTTCTTATTGCAATATGTTATATCTTTATTTATATTTAGGGTTCCGTATAAATAAGTAAATTATTATATGAAGTTTAAGTCTTTATTTCAACAATTATGAACATACGAGTACGAATCAATAAAAAAATGCTGAAATTATGTGCTTAATGCGTTTAGATTTTAATTTTGATCGCATATTATGATATAAATAATTGATTAATTAATTATTAGGCACCTATGAAGTAAGTTACATGTGAAGTGGGAGGATATTATTTTGATCCTTGTCGTGTAATTGATTGATCATTTACAATTAGATCCTGTAATATAAATTCAGGTTTCTTAGATGTTTTTTTTTATACCTACCAGTTTGCAGTACCTTAGCATATTCATACCATCAAACTTGTCATGCTAAGTATTTTTTTTTTACTCTGAATAGGTCAGCGCTTGACCACAATGCACCTGATGGTTAGTGATATTGAGGTCTACGTTCTCTGTGGGAAAATAATTATGAGCGAAATTGGACACAAAATTTTGAAGTTATTAACAAAATATCGTAAAATTACCGTTCGTCATCAAAGTCTGATGGTGATGTTTGCGATCATGATAAGATTAAACATACTTTGTTGTAATGACATGGTAACATTATGTGATGCAATTCATATACGGAACTTGATGTCTTGACAACCTATCGTGTTTTTGTATACAAACAATACTACAAAAATAAACATATTTGTAATGTTTATTTTTGTCTTACTGTATCTTTTTTTTTTATGATGGATTGGCAAGCGCTTGATCGAAACTCACTTGATGATAAGCGATGTTGCGATCTAGGGTGGAGCGCGTTTGCCTAGAAGAAACCGATACACTCTCGCCTTGAAGACAGTAAGGTTATAGTTCAGAGGGAACGGGGATTCCGGCAATGAGTTCCACAGTTTAATGGTCCGCACAATAAATGTGGAAGCGAAACGCTTCGTACGGATTTTTGGAACTTCAACTGTATAGCGGTGCCTCCTAGTCGTCTCCCTGCTCGTCCGGTAATGGAATATCTGTATCTGTTTTACTTAGTTCCTTTGTTTGAAATAGTATATAATTTTTGACGTGACAACGTCTTAAATTAGGTTGCGGCTGGGAGTCACTTATGAAAAAGTGTAACGCCCGGTAACGTTACGATGAGTCACCGAACGAGAGAGAGGCCCGCCGAATGCCTTGCGTCTCTCTCCCACTCAACTATGATCGGTCTGCCGCGCGCGCAGCACGCGGCAGACGTAGTCACGTAAAATCTTCGCCCGTAAAACCGACTTTACAGGCAACCATTTTTTTTAGACTATAGACATAACACTACACGAAATAATGTGAATAATTTCTTAGAACTACTAGGTTTGTACAATAGGATCATATTTCAAAAATTGCTATCAGTTGGTTACAGAGAAGTGTTGCTTGCTTGCTACGGATAATAATAATTATAAGTTGCGGCTGACATTCTCATCCCGACACGGATTTATTTCTGTTGTGGTCGATTTGAAGGCACAAACCGACTTTGTAGTTATTATTAGAGAATTTCCTTATAGTTGGTACATTTCGAAGATGTGGTCTCGCCACTTTCTTAACCGCAATTTTATGTCGTATTTAGTAGTTTGGTAGTCATAATAATTCGTAAGTGAATCTCTCGTATACCTCAGCATTATTTTTTTATACTAGGTGGGTTTTCAAGACATTGCGATCTAAGGTGCGCTTACCCAGAAGAAATCGGTTCACATAAAACCAATATCATAAATTGATCGCTCTTGTAAGTCAATTCATGTCTTGAATATAAAAAAATTGCCAATAGTGAGTCAGACTAGTGCACGAAGTGTTCCGTACCATTATTTATAAAAAATACAAAAAGGCTTTGTTTTAAAAGTACCCTGATATTAAAAAATTTTTATATCTGAACATTTCTGCTTTCTAGCTATTACGGTTTATGAGATACAGCTTGGTGACAAATAGATAAAGGTAATAGAGTCCCGTTTATACATTTTAGGTACGGTAGATAGGGGAGAAAGGGGTAATGGGAGTCACTTAAGCAATATATTCTCCAAAACAAACATTATTGTAGTTATGGTGATAGTTATTTATTTTTAATGTAATATACTTCATCAACTATCAGTCTGATAAGTTTCATTAGCTGTAAAAATTATACTTTTCTATTTATAATTATTTAAAAAAATAATGACTTTGACTACCATTGCCCGCACATGCGGGTAATAATAATCACTATATTTGGTAATGGGAGTCAGCGAATCCTAGCAGTTGTCACGCACGTAATCTTCAACTGAATCCCATCCGGTGCAGCTTGCGCATGCCCATAGCCCACAAGATGTGCATCTGTACCAAATCTCGTTGTTTCGGCCAAATTTACGAATTTTATGAAGTTCTGCGCTCTGTGCGTTGTGTCAGAAGACAATTACGCTTTATTTGTGCTCCTCGGTCGAGTTTTCGGCATCTGCCAAATAAAAATGTACGATATAATTAATCGTTTGCACGTTATAAAAACTGCGAGTAATAAGACATGGGCGATGGTCGACTCCTATTACCCACAGACGCTCGACTCTCATTACCCAAAAGAGACTATTTGAAAATTTACAGTTATAAAATAATTATTTTAGACTTTATTACATTAAACGATTTACAAATCCAATCTCAAACGTCATAACTAAAGTTTTAACTTGAACTAATGATTAAAATACATCATATTAATGGACTTACGTTTATTTTGTTCACGTAAAAAATTATATGAAATTGGCGCGAAAACGTTATGCGGCAATATTTTCCTAGCGCTTGGCGTGAACTCAGGGAGCTTTGGGGACCGGTGCGGGGTGCATGGAGTGATGTTGGTTGCGAGGCAACAATAACTCTAGGCTTTTGGTTTCTTTAGTTATTTTAGTGACTACGATTGCCCACTGACTCCCATTACCCCTTTCTCCCCTAACCTTAACAAATGTTTAACAGTGTGCAAAACATTGATTGTGACCCGGAAGTTCAATCGTTTGTTGTGCGTTGTTTATGTTGTAAATAGGCCATCTACGTGATGGTTCATGCTTATATCCTGCTTATTTCCTTAAATTCATTTATTTCAGGCAGACCCATAGTTATAACATCACACATAAATCTAAATTATTAGTTATATTAATTATTATCATTGCAATTTAAAGTCAATTTACAATATTTAAATATCAATATAAATGTCACACACTAAAAACTAAAACTAATACTAATCAAATAACCCGCCCCTAGTCGCCCCCGGTGCAAAGGTGCCCATCACGCTCGCTGCATTACCGCGCTGAATAGCTATGGCCAACCTCTGCACCAAGAACGACCCGGAGCGGGAGTCACCGGTGATGCTATTTATCCTTAGACCTATCTCCTGGACAATTTTTTTCGCCTCACTGCTCCAGACTCACTCTTTCCTTAAATTAATTAAGTTTATCAAATAAAATTATTACAGTTGGCGTGTAAATGACAGGAAGCACTGGCAAGATACATCGGAAACATCGAATAAATCAAAACGACGATTCCCATACATCGTGAGAGTGACCAGTGGATGACCAATTACATCTGAAGGCGGATTGCGCTGCGGCAGTTTGTTCTTTAAGATGATTGTACATAGCATCAATATTTTATAAAGGTGTTATTTGTTCATATGTAAGTATATACTCGTATATTTATTTGTCACTTACCTTCTTCGCACTCTTATGTCAGAACCGCTTTGGTTCAAATAAAAGCATTGCTATGAACATAACTAAAACATATGCCACTTCGGGTATTTTGTATGTGATTCTTACTAATGTTTCTTGGAGGTTTTATTTATGGAATTATTTTAATTTTTTTGAAATGTAATGTAATAAGTTTTCAATTGATCAAAACTTTATTTTGTATCGTTTGCTATTATAGGTTCGGTTTTAACCTCTGCCATGTACTACACAATATTTAGTAAAAAAAACACACTTATATTCTTACTGGCATTGCTGTTCACTAAAACTTGTCCAGATCTTCGGCAAGATATAATATGAATCTGTAAAATTTCGTTTGCCTTCGATGTAACGCGGTTACATTATGTGATGCAATTCATATATATACGGAACCTAATGTCTTGAAAACTAATCGGTTACTTGAAGACTGACAGAAATATTGCTTCTAGCGTTCTTGTTAACATTTTTTTTATTTGTTTTACTTAGTCACTTTGTTTGATATATGTAAACTTTTCAGGCAATAAATAGACTACACGAAACGGTGTGAATATAAGAAATCTTTAGTTGGTTTGAACCAAGAATTTTCAATCAATTAAAAGTACAAATACGAAATAATCATATTAAAAAAATGCTATAAGTTGGTTACAGAGAAGTGCTAGATTGCTTGCTATGGATAATAACAATTATACGTTGACTAAAAAGATTTATATTCCTAACCGATAGATATATTATTTGTATTTTTTCTCTCCAGTATCTTTATTACACTCTACAGAAGAAATACAGTATACAACCAACTTTAGGCAGTCCGGTGACGTTATTCCACGTGTCCCTAGCATCGGTCTCCGTAATGCACGTAATCGTCCATTCTTCGTCCGCCGCATTAGCGCCTAACCACCCTTGATGACGCACAGCTTCCGCTATCGAGAAATCAATTAGTTACAGTTAGCTTTGATTTTCAGCAATTAGTCAAGATGGGAGATTTAATAGTGTAGGTTTCTGGTGTGCGGGCCGTTGAACTCTTCTGGCAAGTTATATTCAATTTGATCTCTATGACAGATGGAGTACTAAAGTGAATAAAGCGATTGGCTTGGATTTGTTAAAGATTGATTTATCTTTGAACTTCTGCATATGTTACTATATTTTTTTTTTCCTAATTTAATTTAAACACACTTTTATACAAATTACAATTTTGTTAAGTTTAACTCATTATTTTGCTCGCATTTTTAAGTCTAAGGATAATTAGTCCATAAAATTATGTCATAGTTTTAAAATCATATGAAAACTTAAAAACGATGCGACTACGGCGGTTATTACCATCGTCCAATAATTTGCTTACTCTCTCTCAATAAAGTACGATGTCTCACACGACTAAGAAGCAATTTTGTTTAAAAACTAAAGAAGGTTTCTATGGATTGCCCGTCTTGTTAAACACTTTCCATATAATTTCCCGAAACCCATACATAAGTCACCAGGTCCCGAGCAAAGCATTAGATCTTCATGCTCTCTGGTCAGCTGACAACTCGTGCGCCGTAAAGATACCAGATAAACTAATGCTCACACTGGTCATAACCATTAACTAAGCTGTTGGAGCTACCGGCTAGTGCGAAGATAGCGATAGTTTTATTGACCGTCGGACTCAATGGACATACTGAACTATTTGTGCAATTTTACTCTCTTACGTTTCTTTTAAACATTAGCGTAACATAAATTGACTGATGCGTGGAGTAAATATGGGATAAAGATTGCTTCAGTCAGTTGCTTTATTTTTAATCGCATTTTAAATAAATTAAAATTTTGGAACAAATCTTCAAATGGTTAGAATGGCACTAAATCATGTTTTAAAATATAACGTCATATTATATTTTATGAACGTGCTGAGCTTAAGTTATGTATTTATAAAGATTAAAATTTATTAAATCGTTTGATGTGTCAAAGGCAAATAACATAAATAAGCCATTATGTCTAAAATAGTAGTTTTTGCTTATCTTTGTTATTTTTACAAAAGTATCCGAGATCTTATTTACAGATTGAGCGATGAGAGATGATTTCTTCCATCCACTTTTCCTTTTTGAAGTTTCGAAGCATTTCTTGGCTCAGCCTCTAGTAAATCTTTTCAATTTATCTTGCGCGGAAACGTTTTTATCTTCGTGGTTCTGGTTAGTTTCTTACAAAAGGAAAATGATGGATCGCTCCATTTGACTTGGCTACTATCTTGCTGTAAAGCTGTTAGTATGCAGTTTGATTAATAGATGACGAGTTTCAAGTAATAGGTTACAAATATTATTATTAAGACTTCATGAAGACGACAGTGATGAAAATGATAATTACATTTAAACTTACTAAGTACTAAGAACGAGTGTAAATTATCTTTTTCTAAGTACTAAAATGTCACTTGGAGTTAAGTGGTTCTTTTACTCTAGTTTGGCTGTGATTATACAAGTATATCTATTTTCTTTTTTATTTAATAGCCGATTGATCTAAAGTTATAAAGTAGAAAATTAAGTATTGGTTGTTTTAATTTTGTCTTATATATCTTATGAAGGCAAATGTTTGTGTATGTGTGTAGTATGTTTGTACTCCTATGTACCCAAACCACTGAACTGAATTGCATGAAATTAAATGTGGTGAAAGCTATTTTAAAGTTTAACTTAGACACTGTAACATTAACACATTGTATTAACATATGGGTTACTGTTTATCCCGAAATAACAACGCAGGGTGCAGCTAGTAAATAATATTCTTCCTAAGAAAAGCACCAGCGGTCCTTACTTATTATCTGCGCCCTTTCATAGGCACTGCAGTGGATCCCGGCCACATTCCCGATTCGCTACCTGTTGTTTTTGCACCTAGGCATCCACTAATGGCTACTGGTTTTGCACTGGACGCGCTTCTCTATTAGATGTCCTTCTACACAATACATTAGTTATTGTACGTGGACGCTTTAGATAGCCATCAGCAACTAGTCACATTTTGATCGCAGATAACTTTTATGTAATCTTGTTTTGTTTTGTTCTTGTATCTTCATCGTCTAAAACGAGATTATTTATCAAAGTCGTTTTGATTTAGTTTTTTTTAGTTGTAATATTTTTACAAGTAGGCAAGATAAAGACATGGAAGTAGATTTCAAATTAAAAAAGGGAATAGTTTTCGATATATGTATTTAATATCGTACCATTCGGGAAGCAAATATAAAGTTTCGTACTAAAAAATAAACGAAATCTTTTTAAACATGACAAAGTGCATTGAACATAGAGTCGAATTGTGGACCTATTCCACTTTTGAAGTCTGTTCAAAATACACTGAAACGGATGTTACCCACTACTCCTTCTATTTCAACAAAGTTGATACGTTGCGCGTAATGCAGTAAACCCATCCTTGGACCTTCAAACAACTACTATAAGTGGTCACTAAATGTCTAAGGAGTAAAAATATTTCTTCCCCATTTGGCATCGAATACCAGGCGAAGTCTTACTTTGAACTTACGACGGGTTTCTTATACTATGCTTTTTACAGCTATTATGTCTATTTATGTCTGTTTGAACGTTCCTACTGGAACAATATGTACCCATGAGAGGTAATGTGTTTCTCTGCCTATATAAAGATATGACGAGTAATCATACAGAACATCACTTAAGACGTAAAAACTGTAGATACGTCTTCAAGCAATTAAACGACAGTTTAAGATAATCAGAAGAATAAATGAGAAAAGGCCATTAGTAGATGCATACATTATTAAGTACCTTTAATGGAAGTTAGCATGATTTAACAATATTTTTGCAGCAAGAAAGTTAGGTTAACATATCAAGTGAAAGTTGTCTTTGTACTGAATCGAATAAGTTTCGTTGACATTTAATATTGAGCTGCATCTACAGTGGTATGATGCATTTGCTAAATACTAACTAAATAAGTTATTGATTTTGGGATTTATGTGTGTGTTTTGTGCTTTTTAAGTACGATATTTGCATTATTTTTCAGAAAACGATACATTATGAAATCTAACAAAAATTATTAACAATGTTTTCTAATGAATAGGTTTATGTACTAACTGATTGAAAATGTTTCGGATACGTTTTTCAAGTATTATTTTTTTTATAATGGCAAAATTTTACAATTCTAATTCAATTTGGATAAAGAAGCAGTGTGATTTGGACTTTAGGTTTCTTAAAGCTGCAATAAAGATTTTCTGATCTCTGATTTCAGATTGGACACAACCAACTTGATTTTATTGGATTCTTAATTTGTTGTCGCGATATTAAAATTGCAATTCCTAAACTCAGACATTAAATTATATCAGAATAAATTACTTTTATGGACACTAAAATTCAGTGTATTTTGGATTGATTTTACATGTATGTATGTATGAGTAATCAAAACTCGTTATTTCTTATATCAGCCATTGGTAAGCGAATATACTAATTAAGCAAATTATGTAGCTACAAAAAAAAGGCTGGCTGAAACACAAACCGACGTATTAGGTATATAGTATAGTATAGCTGCATTCCGCGTTGTCACTTGCGTTAATCCGGGATAAAATCAGCCCTTATGTTAATCCAAAACAATATGGGTGTTAGCTCCATACTTAATCTCATCAATTGCTTTGCTGTTTGAGCGTAACAAACGCAACAAGCACAGCACAGTTCAAATGTTATGCAACTTGGGCCGTGAAGTCAGTTAACGTATGCTGGTTCCATTTGCAAAATATACGCTAATATGACATGTTACGTATTAAGTTGTAGTGCTAATTATATGATGAATAATTTATTTTATTTAAAATATCAAATTTTAGCGTATTTGGTTGCAAATTTTACCAAATGTCAATAGTGAAATCACCGCCCATGTCGCATAGCATTTGAAACGGATTTTAGACACGAACTGGCGTTTATAATATTAGTGCTGCCTGTGATAGGTAGTTCGGCATGGCAACCAATACGCCAACGATGTTGTCAAATATAATATCGTATATATTTCGAACGAATCGTAATTTATTTCTTGCAAAATAAGTACTGCTATGTTAAAAAACCCACGAAATTTTCAATAACTTTTAAAAATGGTTCCCAATGCTTATAAATATGTAACATTATTTTAAACTATCCATTTGTATTACATTCGGTATATTTAACCCTGTATGAATTATGAGGTAGGTAAACCATGAAAACGCGGTTAATGAAGCCGTTGTCTTTTCTCTTACTTTCATTGAACGATCGACTTTCCTTTTCATATACTCAATGTTATATTTATTTTCTATACTTACACAAATACTTATCTTTGTAGAGTGCAACGATCTTAAACCGTGACTTCCTTTTTAACATCTGAGTTGAAAAGGAGAAAAGCCATTCAGTCTTAGGGAACGTAGATTTAACACATTTTTTTAGAAAACGATATACCTACTATGCATAGTTTGTAGTAGTTTTATAACTCGCATCAATAAAGAATTCGTTCAAAAGTACCCCTTTCTTTTTCTCACACTTATTTGGTTGTACGAGATAACACGAACTTTAATATGTTTATTTTTTTACTCCAGTTTTTTATATCATTATAATTTTTATGACAGTATGGAACCTCAAATTTCAACAATTTTTAAATGCAATTTTAAAATAATTAAATAGCACATAAGAAAGGTTTTTGGAATAAAGGGTTTTGGTCCTACCAATGCTTAAACAATTACTACTACTCTCATAAAAATAATCTATTGCTTGATATTTGCATGCAGTTTCCTTTACGTTCTTTGTAAAACATCGTTTTCCTTACTTTTCTTATGACCCTTTCTGACATCCATCAGAGTTAACAGGTCGAGACCCTTTGTTTCCAACTGGAACTAAATGGTTCTTTAACTTGTCATTTAAATGACAACTCATTACCGAACCCATTATTTTTTAAAAGAAAAAGTGAAATAAATTTGTTTAAATTATTTTGGACAAAGACGGGGGTCTTTTTTCTTTCACGACCAAATAAAATATGCTCAGTTGTAAAAAGGTTAAATGTTAATTACTGACCGAGCGAGCGAGATAAGCGAAAGCTTATTTTTGACTAAATCTAGTTTAGCCGTAATATTGAAACAGTCTTGATGAAACTTGGCATATTGATTATACTATTATTTTTTGTCATTGGCGATTAAGATTCGTGGTTATCAAAAGTGGGGGTTAAATGTTAGATAATCTGCTGCAAAAAATATTAATAGTATGATACGACTAAATGAATGAATGAATTCACAAGTATTCTTATAATGCACTAATCCGCCAATAATTCTGCGTAGCACGATTTTTCATAGGTGTCGCAGTTCCATATGATTTCTTATTCAAAGATCGGCATCAAAAACACGACACTCCGCCAGACCGCCTACCGAAGAGCGACTAAGCTCGAAGGTTTTACGCAAATATAGGCAATGCTTTACTGACGAAGATCACAAGTGCTGTCAGATATATAAACATGCATTGACCATTGACTGTAACGTGACCATGATTATGCCAAAACCATTGAATTAAGCCTGCATTTAGCTAAGCTTTCTCAAAACCGAGCAACCCGAGCCGTGATCTGTAGAATGTGAGGCGCTCGCTCATTTGCACTAATCTAACGCAACGGAGTATCTTGTTTCAATTATGCTTTCATCGTCCCAGGCTCAGTAATATATGCTCATTTGCTCATTTGGCCGCAGAATAAGCTCGGATTAGGTATCGGC
Source organism: Mellilla xanthometata (assembly GCA_035578125.1). Classification (NCBI taxonomy): domain Eukaryota; kingdom Metazoa; phylum Arthropoda; class Insecta; order Lepidoptera; family Geometridae; genus Mellilla; species Mellilla xanthometata. The sequence goes on along the minus strand of JAPUBQ010000007.1, from coordinate 9,628,323 downwards.
TGGTTAAAGTGCCTCCAGCGTCTTCACGGCGTTATGGAGCCCATAAATTGTAACTAAGTCTAAATAGGAAGTTTAAATCGGTCCCTGACCATCATTGATTAGGTTTTCTCGAGTATTGCACATTTAATTTATTCCTAGGTTAGAGAAATATTTCATATAATCAGATAATGTACGTTTGTTCATTATTTATTTATTAATAATAAAGGATAATTACGTCTCAAAATCATGCGCAAATACAAAAGTATTTTTATTTCAGATAGGTGGTATTATGGTTATAATTTTTTATAACAAAACAAATTAAGTATCCATAAAACTAAAACTTCTTAACGTTTTAATGGATATTTGAAGTGCGATGACACTTATTTCTGCTAAGTTAAATGTTTAGTGTTCAGCAGTGGTGACAGCGCAAGCTCGTAAAAGGCGAGGATTACCATATGAATGTTCTGCAAATAGGATACTAATAGGCTACCCACGAGACACTGTGTTGCGGAAGCATACCGGGGTTGGCAGTAAGTGCAAATTGCTAAAATAACAGAAGAGTCTGGGACGAGCTGGCACTTCGCCAGAATGGAGCGACAACTCTGCGTGTTGCTCCCTAATTGGTAGCAATTCTTCACTAGAAGTATCCTCCATAGACACGATTAGACTTTTCTAATCGTTAAGGGTTTTTGTTGGTAGACCAGTAAAGATAAGATATTGGTATTGTATTAAGTACGTTGTACTCGTATTGGAAAGTACTTACCTTAGTCTTTATGTACTACGAGTAATACGAGTATCGCATAAGAAAATATTCACATTATCAAGTAGGTAAGACAACAAAAACATTTAATAAAATTATACTTCTGTACTTTAGTTTTACCAGAGACACCTGTCTATAGATATTGTCATACCAGATACTCGTATTATATGCAATTAAATAATGTTTGTTTTCAAACCGATAAATACATAGATTAAGCAACTATGAATGCGTGCACGAGCAGCATCTGAATGAAGTTCTCTGTATGGTGGGCGATGAAGACGATAAAAACTAATTACCCGTGGAGACGCTTCCTAGAGACACACGAAGGTTAAAGTGAAGATCCACACAAATGCGTGTAACTGTGTTTATTGCCTATCGTGACTCGAAACCACCCACTGGGCCATCAACGCAGGCTCATGATCACGATTCCTTTAAAAACTTTGTCTAGCTATAAAACCAATGGCGCGAATGCGTTAATGGAATAATTACAAGGACTTTTTTTATCTGAGCAGATAATGTTTGTGTAGGAGGAATTAAATATATCATTGAATACTTCATTATTTTACAGTCGAGTTTTTTTTACTATATGTTTTAGCTATCTGGCAAAGCCCCATGATAATGAAAGCTGCCGAAAAATTACTATGTATATTATATGCACATCCAATCTTCACACTTGGTTGAATAAACAGTTTTTTTCATTATAAACTACAAACGGCACATAATATAATATTGAAAAATAGCTTAAAGAACGACCCTAATAGTATTTTTTCTTATTTTGGTATCTATTAGAAATAAAATTGGTAATAAAAATATAAAATATTTTTATGCTACTTTAAAAAAAACTGATTGATGCCAAAATAAGTATCTATAAATATTAGAGTCGTTCTATAGACGTTCTTAAAGCTATCTCTTCGATATTTTTTTACTGTTTAATAACGAAAAACTGTTCAAGATATGCCCTTGTAACTATGCCCTTAACTAAGTAACCGATGTTTGTGTCTTCGTCTATCCACTTGAGATTAAGCCGTTGCCAGATGTCCCCCATGTTATCAGTGACAAGATAGGGAGGGGTACACTGGAGGATGTCAACGTAAGCTTGATTACATTGAACACTATTATGAATGGAATGAGCTTATCGATCTCTTAGAATATACGACAGATATATCACGCACAATTCAAATTGTCTAAAAAGTATTTATTTGCTCGTTGATATTTATCGCCCGAATAAAGAAATTAACGAAAATGTTTGTCTTTGAACATAAAAAATATTTACAATCCGGTATACGAAAAGGATCCGTATACCGGAATGTAAATATACGAATATATCCGGTATACGGATAGCTATAAAAATAAATTGACTTGATTACCAGACTGTTTATTTTATAATATTGAGACATATCTTGAACTAGATAATATTTTGAATTAATGTAAAAATAATAATAATGTTAAATGAATGAGAGTTGTGTGATTTTGACATATTAATTTATTGTCATTTAACGTATTGATTCACTTATTTTATTGACACGTAAGTAATGGTGTTATTAATAAATATTTGTATTTGTAACGCACAAAAATGCGTGTTTCTATATGTTTGTTTTAGCTATTTATACTGAACATGTAAAGTAAATGAAGCTGTAGGGGTACAAACAATAAAAAAACAATATCGCAATCAACTTGTGGTCGTATGGTTCACATAACTACTACGTATTTGACTAGCAAAAGCTTCAAAAATAATTTTAGTGACTCACATCAAAATTATTATTACACCCCTTATGAGTAAGTATTGTGACGCGGGCAATAAAAGTCAACCATTCTAAGCATTATAAAGTCACTGCTCTATCTTGTTAGATAATTAACCATGTGACATAATGTAAGCAAGGTTCAGTTAAATTGTTGTCATTATGTTTCAAGTGTACGAACTCTTGAGCACAGTATTCACTAGCACATAATGTAAATTATAAAATAAGTGCGCTTGATATAATTGGATTGGGCAGCCTTATTTAACGTAAAACTTAATATCGATTACAGGTTGAGCATGTTTCGAGTGACTAATCTTTGATAGAACAAATGAATAACGATTATGATACACGTGTCCATGTCCATGTCCATGCTGAGTTTGTCAAATAATGTTTCTTTTTCTTCAATGAAAAGGACGTTTTTCGTTGCAGACTAATTAAAAGCAACGGGCGCTGCTTTACTTGCGTCACCGAAAACGCGTCGTTTTAGGAACTGTTTCCTATTATAGACTTGGTCTGCGCACGTCTTCAGTTTATTCTTAGCATCGACTGACGACGTCTCGGTTAGATTTTTTATTCTCCATTGTACAGAGACACTTTCTGTCTTCGTGTATTTGGGTCATGTTGTGGTTTTTTGATGTTTATTTTACAGACGATCGACTTTGCATTCATTCTATTTGAGAAATCGCTTAATGTCTTGAAAGTAATCAATTCAAATTAAAGTTAATTAATTTATGGACTTTTAACAAAAAATGTCAAAGACTTCTCTTTATCAAATTTGAATTAGTGAAAATTGCTCCAATTTCAAAGATTTCAAGTAAAACGAAGCTCTTATGCAGTTTCCATGACAGTTTGTTTAATGGATTTTGTAAGCACTTAAAGCTCTGTTAATTCACAAAACAGTTTAAATATTTGCCCATAACCTGTCTTATTTCGGAATTCCACGTGCACGACCATAAATTAGGTTGGTGTATGTTGTCACAACACCAGTGCATCTGCTAATATTGACTCAGAGCGACGACAGGGCACACAAACTTATTTGGACTAGTTTTTTAATTACATACATGTGTGATTTAAAGTTAGTTCCTCGAGGTAAAAAATAAAATTGTTTGCAGTATTGTAGAAGATACTTCAGATTCAAATCAAGTCAAGCTCAAATCAAATTTGATCTTTGAGGTTGTTTGAGCATCTTTTGGTATCGCACAGCTATTATTTTACCCCACAAATCCTTACATATTTTTTTCAGCCTATTGTGTCCCACTGCTGGGCAAAGGCCTCTCTTTCCTCCTTCCAGACAGCCCGGTCTTCAGCTTTGGTGGCCCAGTTTGTATCATGTTCGTCTAGATCATGACGCCACCTTTGTCTGGGTCGACCCCGAGGTCGTTTTGCGTTCGGTACCCAAGTTGTACAGACCTTCTCCCAGCGGTCACCTGACATTCGGCAGGCCCAATCCCATTTCAGCTGAGCAGAATTTTGAAAATGAATATTATATCGTTTATCAAATCCGATCCTTTAACTTTATATCTATGATCCTTCGCCACATGCATGTAAAAGTGTTTTTACATACCTACAGTGAGACATGAGGTCGTGGGCCTTTAGATTACTGTTCTTATGCAGCTTAAATGTTTGTTAACTGTAGTTATGAAGTTCCTTATGATAGAACGGTAGTTGTATAATCATCATAGCGGACTAAGTCTAGAAATTAAACTGTACTCGCATGCAACTGTTTGTCACTTTGTAGCCGACTGCTGGTTGATTATAATCCTTGCATAATTGTCTATTGCTTTAACTGCAGATTAAAGTACAACATTGCGTATTCAATGAATTGCCCATGTTGAATCGCATTCCAATAGCGTATTACATTATTGTGGTAATTTCTAGAAACGTCAAGAAAGCATGTGTGGCCCTCTTGCAGCGATTATAATAAACGGAAGAGTAACTCCATACAATTGCCGCTTAGAATTAGGATCCATCTACGCACACAATTATACTGCTATCCCAACGAAACACACACATAAAGCTCACACGCGATTAGTGCCGTGCCACACCATGTGACGCCACGCGGGCGCGCGGGTAGCTGTTTTGCCCCAGTACCAGTTTTTGGATTTAGCTAAAGCATTTATGTAAGTAATTCCTTGCCACATGAAATCAGTTGTCGGAATCAGTAGGCCGATGTGAATAATAAATGAAACCGTGCTGAAAAGCCGGGTTGTAAAGGAATCTGGGTTAAAAAGAATCGCGGGCGACATAAATTTCTTTTACACCATTTATTTGACACTGTGAATAAATGGGGAGGGTGGAGGCGGCTTGTAAAGTGGGACAGGATGTACTGATTTTGCAAGCAAATCGTGTTTTTTCGCGACAAACCGCACTTCCTGTGTTCCAATACTTTGATGTAAGTTTTGCAAATTGAAATTATATAAACTGAGTATGGAACCTTATACATGTATCGCGATAATAATAGTCTATATCAAATCCAACGTACTTACGATATTATTATGTAAGTCTGTGTGAAGGAAGCATATTAAATGTAGATTGCTTCCTTTTGTACTATTAATAACTTATTAATTTGCAGGTTGTTTTTAACAAAATTTGGGCTTGCGAGAGTTGCGAGTCATATCCGTACTCAATAATTGGTCAAGTGCGAGTTGGGCTCGCGCATGAAGGGTTCATTACCACTACCGTACCATCGTTGTATGAGAGCCCACCTTAAATAATATTTTTTATGAAATTTTATAATTTAATTTGATATACATAATTATAGCTAATATACATTTATATATTTTGTGAAAATTTTAAGTGTCTAGCAGCTACCGTTATTGATATATAGCAAAAAAAACATGTTTATTGTATGGGGACTCCCCTTAATATTTTAATATTTTTTATTTTTAGTATATTATGTTATAGTGGCACGAGAAATACATATTTTGTGAAAGTTTCAGCTTTCTAGCTATTACGATTTCTGAGATATGGCCTGGAGACAGACAGACAGCGGTGTCTTAGTAATAGGGTCCCGTTTTTGCCATTAAGGTACGGAACCCTAAAAACGGAATTTAAACAGTGACAACATTAGCGGTTACACCAAGGAGGATGTGTATAAGTATTATAATTGAGTTAAGTAAGAAAACATTTGAAAGTTCATTTCCTTTTGCTTGAACTCATTAAGTTATGCAAGCTTGTAAACCTTAACTTTTAATATATATATTTTTATTGACGCGAGTATAATTATGCATAGGTATAAAATCTTTACTGTTATCGGCACAAGCCGATTCGCTTCTACCTTTCTTGTGAGGATTGCAAAACTTTGGAATTCTCTTCCTGAGTCTCTGTTTCCCGAGTAGTACCACCTGGGTCTTCTGACCACAGTATTGTTTAACACCAGCGAAACACACAAACACAAACCTATAAGTTATAAAAAAATATCTGCTTTCATACATTGTTCCTTAATACATTTCCTCAAAATCATTGTATATTTGGCCAAAACCGTTACAACACGCTATACGAACCAAAAATATCACAATTACACAGTACTAATTACAAAAACAGAAGACCGTAAGCTCGCTCCGTGGGCCCGGCGGTCCCGCGTGTGAACTGCATAAGAAAACAACTCGTGAACGCATGCCGTGACTACACTATTAAACATGTACCTACGACTCCAATGTTTGACCTTTCCAAGGTTTACTCAGTATTCATGTAGAAGAAGTAAGTTAAGATAAGTTCATTATCTACCCTATCTAGCATTCAACCTTGCCGCTTTTTTCGACCTCGGTCGAATAAACCAGCAAGGAAATTCAATTTTGTGTATATTGAATTTCCTGAAGGGCGCTACCTTTTTCAAAGGACCTTTTTAAGATTCAGTAAGTAAATGAGTTTTGTTGTCCAAGATTCTTATGTATTACGGCCATTTGATGAGGGACAAAATAGCAAATTGGCAAATAGAGTTTGTAATATAAAAAATAGTAGGTACAACACAACATAGCAAGCACATAATGTTAAATTTGTTAATTAAAAACAAATGAAAATAAGTACAGTCAGTACAGTTATAGTTATTCTCGACAAAAATAGCTCTTATCTATCTGCCACAGGTGTTACCAACATAAACTGCACTATAACTTATAAATTACGACTAGCTTAGGTCAAACGTTATTGCACTATAAAACTCGAAGATTAGTTTGATTAGCTAAGTGTTTATTTACGATTATGAGCAAAATTAGCCATCAGCTTATGATAAAACATAGCTTAGGGCTTTTTGCAGATTAAAACTTTGTTATGTGAATAGTTAAAGCTTGAACGAGGACGTTTATAAATGTTTCCTGTCTTTGGAATGTTAACTTAGTTTGAAATGCAAGCGAGTATCTGTTATTATCCCAAACGTGCCATGTAGAGTTGTTATCCAATATTTTTTATATTTTTTTCTATCGATTATGTTGAATCCCATGCTTTTTGAAATAGTGACGGTTCCTGTTTCAATAATAATGTAGAAACATAGCGCAGTTTGTTTTATACTTTATATACATTCATTTTCTTCTATCTAATATATAAAATATCCACGTCACAATGTTAGTTACCTTACTCCTCAGAAACGGCTGAACTGATTTTTACCAAATTTTATATATGTATTTAGTTACATATTATTATGTATATATGTATTTAGTTGGTATATGTATTTAGGTTTGAGAATCGGGTACTATCTATTTTTCATACTCCGTTTTTTTTTTGTTTTTTTTTTTTAATGTTTATGTGGGATTAAAAATACATACAACCCTAAATTTTAGCTTTTTTATCACTAACCCTAATTTTTTATGGTAAATTACCATAAAAAAATATTTATATAATTATACACAAAAAATATTTATTTACATAATAAATCATTTTTCTTCTCGCTCGATAACTGATCAATTATAGTGTTTTTAACTGTACTAAGGCAAAACAAAGTTTACCGGGTCAGCCGTAACAAACCGTAGCATTCTCAGAATTAACCAGAACAATCAGGAATGGCTACTCTTCCCAAAGCAGAGACACATGACATAGACATGGCTATCTCGATCCTAATTGACATGGCGTGCAGTGCCGGCAAAAAGCATTGCAAAGAAACGGTCGACGGAAGGACGAGGCTACCTTCTTCTATCACTTGTTATTCAACACTAGGCGTTCTGCCTTCGTGGTTCCCGGAACCGATCCTTACTTGGCTTGCGTACTAACGTCTTCAAACAGAATGTGTCTTTACTTTGAGTGATAGCATACACAGAGATACTCGTCATAGCGGGCTTGTTTGTAATGCTGAAAGTATATTGTTCGTGGTACAGTGTATTAAAGCTAATATACTGTACCACGTACATTAACTACTCAAGTGCATTTGTCTTCCGTGGAAGAAACCTGGTGCCCACTTCGATGTAATTGCTCGAGCTTCCTCAATTAATAAATTCTGTAAGGAATCACAGATCTCAGTACCTAATGAAGAAAAAGTCTATTGTGAACGAAAACAGGAGAAGTGAATGAAGAAAATACGACTGATAAAGTGAAACGTAAACTGAAAACAAGCTGAGTGGGAAAAGGCTACGATAATTATTATAATGTATATGTTTAAAGTATGTACCTCAAAGTATCAGGTAAGAACCAAATACTTTATGTGTCTTTCATATTTTTAATAAGTGACGTTTATGTAAATAGACCAGTGCATCTTTAAAATTTAGCATTTGATATATATTTTTTGTATGTTAATTGTCTGAACTGACTTTTTATTGATTGTGCCCATTACAATTCTCAGTCTATTGATCCGAAGAAATTCTATCTCATTAGTTTTTTTTACAAAATTTACAAGTAATAAAGAAGAAACAGCAAATAAAATCTTTTGGAGTAAAAAAAAAGTTTTTTTTGTATCAGTATCTTTACATACCTACTTGTCAAACAGAAAACAGCATCAAACAGTATTCTTAACCAAAAAAATAAACAAAAATAGTAGCTTCGTGTAACCTGGCTCAGTAATATTTGTTATAAGTTATGATACAGTCGTCATCATTAGCTTTTGTGAATGAAGCGTTGTTATTTATAAGGTTTTGGTTGTTTAGATATTCATGGCGCGGCAATGATTCACGGGTTTTTATGTGTTTGAAGCGCCACATGATAAAATGATATTGAAGACGCCTGTGAAGTTATTAAGTTAATTTATCCTTCAAGAAACGAATTAAAAAGGCACACTATTTTGTTGCCCATATTGTGCATATATCATACGATAAGCTAGTGGCAGAGAAATAAGTAAGAAAATAGAGGCATTTGTTATTAACGCAGTTATTAAAACTGAAATAAATGCGTTGCACATCGAATTACATCCTGTGTATTCTAACGAGGAGTTTTTATCACTCGCCCTGGAATGTAGACTCAGGCTTCGAAGTCTTGAACCCATCACACGGCATCCAGTTACAAAAACATGACGCGTTACTGCTTCTGCTCAACAAGTGCTATTTGATACTGCTAATTAATTACTTGATCTTTTCTTGTCCTGTAATTAATGCTTGTTTGTACATTGTTGTGTTTAAATGCAACGTAGGTATAATGCGACAAGGTGAGAACACACCAAGCCCTCAGCATTTTTTAGTGTAACTGTTAATAAAACATAGTTTTTTAATGTTTCAGCGATGAAATTAAACAATGGTTATGATATGACTAGTCGATTTAGTGATCGACAGCTTAAGTACTTTTGGTAAATCAAAGAGCTTTATCACCACTAATACATAATAGGATATTTAATTATTTTACTAAGGCTACGTACACATAAAGCTTGTTGGTTACACACTTGAGAGGACTACCTTGAATTAAAATTGAAATTATACTCGTATTTTAATGTGAGGTAAACACTTTTGGAAGTGTTCACTCCTGACATTAAATGATAAATAATTTATATTTGGGTGTTAAACATAATGAAAATTAAAATATTAGATATAGTTCAGTTTAACAAAGAATTGAGTAGTATAAATTAATAAAAAAATAAGTTAATATAGAGAACTGAATTGAATAGAAATGACATTTGACATTGGTTAAAAAGTCACCTTGAGTGGTCGCCGCATGTCTTGTTATAAAAAATCAATATCGTTCAATTGAACAAATCACTTGTCTAGACGAAATTCTGCTCAATGATAACTGGTGTCTATAAAATTTGAATTAAACTTATCTGTCCTTGTCCGTCAGGTGTCCTTTAGGCTTACAATTTGGCCTAAATAATAAAAGACAAAGTATGAAGAATTACTGTGCAAGAAGAATAAAAGCGAGAACAGCTGGTAGAACTATAATCATAGAAATAGAAGAAAGATCCTTGAACTAGAGAATCCTTGTTCGTCGGGTGTCTTTTAGGCTCTTACAATTTGACCTTAATAAAATCTTAAACCTTTCGTCCATGGCATCTACGAGCATGTCAATCAACTAAAATATTGAGAATAAAAATATCAGACGCGAGTTAATAGAAATTTATTTCACATATTTATTAAACAATATGTTCAACAGTACACTTCATTGAATAATAAGTAAAGTAGTCAATAAAAACAAAAGATTATATTAAAAAAACAATTTGTACCCATGTAATAAAATTTAGATATTAAGTAACTATAGGCTAGTTAAACTCATATAGGCTACTAATAGAATAAGAAGATTATTGACTTTGATGTTTACAGTTAAAGACAAAGTATGAAGGATAACTGTGCAAGAAGAATAAAAGCGAGAACAGCTGGTATGGAAGGTTAAGCCCAGATCAGGGCTCAGAAACTCACTAGTCGGGGTACAATGCTTAAAAAAAACTCGGAGGTGTCAGTAGGCGATTTTAAGAAATAACATCCCAACTAATTATTTTACACATTCGTTCTGGCAATTACATGCAATTTTAAATCTAATACCGAAGTAAATGGCAACTAATTTCATAGCTCACCTCGGCAACAACAGGTAAACAGACCATTTATTTGAATAATGACTGTGTTGTAAAAATACAGTGTTCAATAGTCCCCAGTAGTGATATGAAGGCAAACCTGCTTGCCCTTAGGTTAAAGGAGAAACAGCCCAATGGTGACCACGTGATCAATTTATAATTACCAATTAAATGTCGGAGCGAGAGCAAAATTAGTAAAAAGGTCATTTAATATGTATTTAATTTCTTAAAAAAGCTTTTTTATAACGCGTATTGCGGTATTAAGCAAGTATAAATTAAAAATTTTGAAAACCCGACACAGTATTTCGGCGGCCATCTTAGATATTAAATTTACTGTTTTTAAAAGGGATTGCCATTTTATTTGATAATCATATTATAGAGTTAGTAGTGAAATAAATGTCATCGGCCATTTTGTGGTGGAGATCATCTTGGACCGACTTTACCAAACATGGCTAAGAATACTCGAGAGTAAGATACTTTTCAAACAAAAAAACTATATCAAAACCGGAACATTTGTTCAGAAGATACGATACCACACACAGACTTACAAACACACACGAAGACACGTCATTTATATAACACCTCATTGTTTTTGCGTCGGAGGCTTTGGAGCAAACAACAATGGTTGGCTGGTAATTATATATGTAGACTGAACAGTACGCTATTTTTGTGAATATATTTTTTTTATAAGTGACATAGATATTTTAAAAATTAATTCCTTTAACAGCGCTAAATAGGGCTATATAGTCAAGTTTATTTTGTTAAGTTAGTTGGAATGTTGGGATTAAGTTAACAATCATACAGTCTACGAGTATATTATCAGCAACAAAATTCCAAACAGAAGAGATTCAATTTCTAAATACAAGTGATTATGAAGTACAGTGTTAAGTATGCCGAGTCGGAGATCAGTCAAACACATTGTATCGACAACTTTACGAGGACGCAATATGAGAACCAAGAAATCGACGCTAGCGGTAGCAGCTGTAATGTTGTAGATACAATGTAAGCCTCCGCTTGTTTGTTTATACTGGTACATTCTGAGCAAAATAAGACTAAAATTAATACAAATTAAGACGCATAATACAAAAATGTTTATGACTATTTATGAAATTGCACGAAATTATTCACTCGTTCTTCATGACTGTTCAGCCTATGTATGATGTTGTTTACCGGGACAACCTAACAAAAACAAACTTCCTTTCACGTATTAAACTTCTTTTAATAATTATTAAATTTTTAAAAAGCTATTTTTAATATCAATACTAGTCTTGGTTATGTATATAGTAGGTATATTCTCGTTCTATTCACCTTAAAAAATTATACCAACCCATACTGATTTTACAGACAATAACATAAGTTGGTCAGATGGAGCTCTGCCAAGTCGATACGCGATGCTCCGTCGTGATAAATGGCCTTTAATTCCAGCTGCCACAGGCGCCGGGCTGTCTGTGCCGTGCGAGGAAAATATAACTCTATTCTTTAAACTTTAATATGTATATGTTAGGCTTTAAGCACGTTATAAACTGGACAGTGAATCAAACTCAATTTTCACAGAAAACTATCTAGATAACCTGCAACTATCATTATTATTTCTAGGAATTCGGTTTACGTAGCTGTTTACATCTTGACAAAATGTTGGCGTAATAATCATCCAAATTACATACACGTGTAGATGATTAAAAGGTATAGTAAAAATATTATATCCATTTAATGTTAACTTGCTTAAATGAGTATGTTATTTTTCTTATCGTGTTTTTAGACTTCATCATTTTACTGGTACTTTTCCGAGCAGACCACGCCTACAATGCTTTGAAACATCGTTCTTTATCGAAACTTTATGACCTCATACATATATCAGGTTTCACCAAGATCTATTTAAAATTACCTTTAATATTATAAAAAATACGGTGTCTACACGAAGTGACGCTTTTGATCATTTTGTTCACATTTTTGATTACTCAGTTTCTAGTACTTTAAACACTTCATTGAACAAACTCGAAATACATATAACTTTGAAATAGTGCCAAGAATTAATACCATAAATAGTATAACATGTTCCTGACACTTTTGAATACTAAACATAGCGCAAATGACGGTGATTGCTGCAAAGTCATATAAAACATAGAACTTAGAGATGACAAACAAAACTCCATACAGCGTCTCAAATAACACAGCTGAATGGACTATACGGAAAACCTCCGCAAAATTCCTGCCGACACCATATTCGCGCGTTTCAAGCAATTTATTGTCAACTCCGCGCATACATTAGCAATCTTATTAGATTTCAACTTTTCGAAGACAGAGATTACGGACAAACCCGACTCGCTACAAATTCATTGTAATTTTAACGAGGAATGGAGAAAAATAAAACTTATTTCCAACATCGGCGTAAAACAAGATTAAAACTAGAGGGACTCATAAATCTTGAGTCACATAACTTTTGGGGAAACAGGACCGTATTATGCTTGCCGTGGAGAGACTTTGGGGATTCTCGACAGAAGTTGTCTATAAATCGGCACAGGTGGCTGGATGTGACGCCTGTCTCTAAAGTTCCAAATCTCATATCGTCGCCGTAGTTGGAAAATTAAATAACTAACAAAATCAAAATTGCGAGAAAAACGCGATTTACTGTTTTTTTGCAACAAAAATGATGATAACTTTTTTTTTAAAAACAATTTTGCTGTCCAAATTTTAATATGTTAAAGATTGATAAAGCATCTAGTTATTCATTCAGGGAAATTTTATTTTAATTGATTCGTTTGTGAGAAAAGCAAAAAATAGCCACTATGTATTTCTCCCTCGCCCAAAATTTTAATATTTCATGTAATTATTTACTTTTGCATGTTAGTTATTTAGTTCTCCTTCGCCAATATCTTTCATTAAGATATAAAAAGCCCATAATAAAAGCACTTATTTAATTTTCCTCCAACGGGAAAGTTTATAATTGATCTATTATTTATTTATTACTAAGGCTATCCAACCCGATTGTAAGTATTGATTTTTGAATACTAAGTAAGTTTTAACAATTTCTTGATTTTTTTTATTATTAATAATATATCTAACATATAACGTCAACATAAAAAAGAAAATATTCAAACATTTTCATGTTGATCATCCAAGTCCTTCGCCCAAACGTGCCCATCAGACTCGCAGCATTTCCCCGCTGTATGGCAAGGGGAATTTTGCTGTCTCAGGTACTGCCCAGCCCCCGGGTCTCGCCTTTTCTCACGCAAACGACGCCCAATATCTACGACCGATTTTTGCCTCTTCCCCCCACTGCCCCGCTTCTTTGACAGCAAAAGGCACAAACTCATACGCCGATTCCAGGGCAGAATACTTCTGGTGATTACTGAGCGCAGCCGCCTCCACCAGCCACTCTTTGAGTAGCTGGAAGATGGCAAAATGCGAAGGTACTCACGCAAATGCTACTTTCGTGAGTACCTTGATTACCTAGCTTGCCCAGATAAGACACCATCCTTTCTGGCAAGGAATCAACGTAAGTCTATCCGCCCGTTTACCGTCGGAGCGCGATAGGCCAGGAGGTTTCAACACGCAGAGAACTTCGGCTAGCACCAGAGCCCTCCTTAAAATTTCATCAATGGCATGATACCTAGGTCTGCGTCCTGCACACCGGGAACAACTAAGAGCATGTAAGCCATTCGCCTCTACTCTCACGCCACAGATGCAAACGTGGGGCTCACAAACCACACAACCGAGTCGGTATCCCGCAGGCAACCCTAAAAGAGTCGCCGTCCAGCATTGTGTCCAGATGAGGTGAAGGTAGAGCATGCAGCCAGGCTCCGGACTCCGGCTTAGCGGCATTGAGGCGAGCCAACTCGGTTCCTGAGACCCCCACGCGCATGCGAGACAGAATGTGGGAGCTTGATAAATCATCTCAACACCTTTGTGAGTTGGGCTTCGTTGGCAAAGCTGCACCAGGATGCATCGCTACCCAGACATCGTGCGTCTCTGATGCAAAAGGGATGGTGAACGAGTCCCCACATTCAGGCAGAATATGCCGAACCAACCCGGAGACACCATAAGCTGATGCCAGGAAAGCAATGGTACCGCACTCCTGTAAGCACCTAACACCCAGACCTCTGAATTGGACAGATTAGCCTGGCACCATTGCTCCTCAGTGAGACTGATATTGAGCCGATCCTCGATCACACGTTTCAAACTACCAAATTGAAGGACCTCGTTCGGGAGCTTCTGTGTTGGCGCCGTACGCATGCATGACATAAGTCAAGTTGGGCATCCCGAAGCAGGCCCGCAAGAGAACCATAGAGACGTGTGCCGGCAGATGTTGAAACTGATCAGCCCGTGAGGTCAGAATCTGTGTTTTCTAGCTATAATTATATTCGACTGCATATTTATATGATGTTATACGATGTTTATATTATGTTCACCGATTTCTCAGACATTTGTGAACCGATTCTCAAAATTTTTCTTTTTGATTGAATGAGTATAGTCCTGAATTGGTCCCATTGGCACCAAGTTAAGATCTGATGATGGCATCCCAGGGAAATCGAAGGAAACTATAAAAAGTTAGGTTAATTATACGCCTGAACAGATTCACGCTCAAACGGCGGTACTATCTAAATTTCATCAATAGATATTGATGAAATTTGGGATGAAAATAGGTTAGACTATGTGCAAACACATAGGCTACTTTATATTCCGAAAATAATTACTGTTCCCGTGGGATGCACCGGATAACACATCTCTTTTACTTCCTCTAGCTGTACTGATTTTCCTAAAATTTAATATGGAGGTAGGCTAGATCTTGAGGGTTACTTTTTATCTTAAAAGTAATTGATGTTCCAGTGGAATGCCCAAATAACTCAAAAACCTATTCTACTTCTTCCCGCTAGCTCCTCCTAGCAGCCCTTAGTCTGGCTAACAAAGGTAATCTGACGCGAACATCGAGGCTATGCAACGGTCCATGCGGCCAGTCTTTGGATGGGTGACAATACTGCACAATACTGTCATTTAAAAATGTGGTACTTTCATCTGGGTGCTACTGTGGATCACACAACAATTACATAATTGTATAACCATCACATTTCATGAGACACGAAATATTACATAACTGCCTTTTATAACTTTTTTCGAGACCGTATTGGTCCAATAGAGCACAAATGTGTCGAGGGAAAATTAAACAAAAGACTTTATGCACTTTATTCGCTCTTGAATTGACGCATGGGTGTAGTTATCTAATTATTTCCGAGTTAGCTTCTTTTCCTTCGCTAAATTATTCTCTTATATTCGATATTTATTTTTCCAACTATAGTGTGTTGTAATGTTTATGTGTAGTTTATTTTGTGATTAATTAAGATATTACAATTTTAGTAAGACAGAAAGATGCAGCTTGAATTGGACTTTATGATAATGCAAAAAAGTCGATTTCACGAAAATGGTTAGTTATTTAATTTTCCAACTACGGCGACGATATTTCAACTGGTACTTACAACTTTGAATACTATACGTATATAGAACGTATTCAAAGCCCTGTATTCTAAACAAGTGTTGCTTAAAACTTTACAGAACCTGTGATATTTATATACATTCGTCGCAAATATACATTAATAAAAAAGATTTTTTTCAGATAAATCTTCTAAAATATAAAATTTCCGTGTCACAGTGTTTGTTACCGTACTCCTCCGAAACGGCTTGACCGATTTTTTCCAAATTTTATATGCGTATTCAGTAGGTCTGAGAATCGGCTACTGTATATTTAGAAATAATAGTTATTAAGGCAAAACAACGTTTGCCGGGTCAGCTAGTAAAAATATATAACTTTTCTAAATAGCAGTAGCTACTATCCCACAAAAACGAACATACGAAGAAGCCTTGCACGTGGTCACACTTCCGATTGATTCGCGCGGAGCACCCGCTCCGGATATCACGTTTATGGCACTTCCTGTTCGCTTGCCGTCGCATTTTGGCGAATGAATAGCTTTCCTTATACCGAGCTTCTATACAATATGCTCGGGGCTGGTGCCAAATACTGCGGCGTAATTTTGAGGGGTCACATTAAGGAAGAAACCGTTTACCTGTCAGTGTCAAAGTTTTTACGAGTTTGGACATTTATTTAATCTTGTAATTTTTTTCTTATAAAAATGGTAGGCTATACGAGTCTAATCACAAGTATTTTACCTTATAGAAAATATTACTTTCTTGATAGGAATGTTTTGAATAAAAATTAATATAATAAATAAATAAGTCTATATTACACCGTATTGCAGTTTAAAAATGTTCTGATGAATAAAATAAGCAGGTAGTGAGTAAATACGGTGGTTAAATCTTACTTCTTTGGTTCTCATTTCGGCTGTATATTTTTTATGTATGTTACTTCTTAACTTTATTATTTTTTTTTGGAAAGAATAATTTTTCGATTGGTTCCATATACATACATTTTATCTAAACTGCTTTAATATTTTTAAACTGAAATCTTTTTCGGATTTGTTATTTTGCACTTGTATTACTTTAGGATTTTAAGATAAGAGCAATCGCGTGGTAGTATATCAATTTATAGTACTCGCCTGGCCAGCAACCAAGTATTACGGCAGCCTCTTTGAGAGCTAGTTATTGCAAACTAAGCATGTACCACCTTAGGCCAGAGAGTGGCTAACTCGTGTGGTTGCGTGCCCTGCTGGTCAAATGCCTATGCCTGGACCGAGCGAAAGAAAAACTTCTTAGGAATTCTGCTACCTTGGTAAAGAATAAAGAAGGTTATCTCTATACGGATAGTGTAAGAAGTGCTTAGCAATCGGTACGCATAAACTTGTACATATACACGATTTTTTAGAAGTAGAATATAAATATTACCTTACCCTTTTACACAGCAGTCTGCTAAAAGTTCCCCCAAGGTAAATAGTCAGGAGCAAGTAGTTTCAGAAACATAGAGGCGCAAATTGAAGTTATCGTCAAGATGGTTGTACATTCTGTGCCAGACAGTAACTAAGCTTGAAACGTAACATTTTTAAGTCCTACATAAAGATAGTTTTTTTATGTTTTTCTATGTTTGTATATGGTGATTATATTATTAATGTTACTTAATCATTATTATATATTCCATGATATGGGCCATAGTTGCCTGCAACGAAGGTATAAAAAAATTACATACAATTTATAAAATTACTAGCTGACCCGGCAAACGTTGTTTTGCCTTAGTAAAAAAAAAAACTAAATATACAGTAGCCGATTCTCAGACCTACTGAATACGCATATAAAATTTGGAAAAAATCGGTCAAGCCGTTTCGGAGGAGTACGGTAACAAACACTGTGACACGGAAATTTTATATATAAGAATTAATGACCACACTATTGTTATATATGTATTATATAAAAATGACCACCTAATGATAACATCTAATAATTGTAAAGTTCATTTCACGACTGTTTTGTCAGAAAATATAACTAGTAATAACTAACTAATTAATAATAACTAGTATAGATAATAAATTATATAAAATATAATATGAGACGATTATTTTTATTTAGACAAACCTCAAGTTGAAAAAAGTTATTTCATACCATGCATGCTACACCTTAGACGAGGGTGTCGCTAACTCGAGATATCACGCATCCAGCAGGTCAAATTGCCTAGCTGTAGCGTATAAAAACAAGCATATCTTACAAAGTTTAAGCTCAATTGTAATATTAGAGCAATAGTTTAAATAGTACAAGTTTGAACTCTGCAAGCTATTACAAGGTGTCAGGTGTTGCGTGGAACTGGCAAATACGGATCAACGACCGGTTCACGTTCGAAGGCAATCAGTGACACCTGATACCTCATTCTGTGCTCGCTGTTGCCCGCTGATTCTCTCGGTTACAAAAATATTTGTTTATTTATTACTTACAAACGAAAATTACACGTCATAAATTATTGACATATCGGTCGGTATTTAGATATGGGGACAGATAGAAAATTATTTATTGGACACAGTATTTTAAATAACGATACAATAAAAATAATACAATAAAATAAGTAGTATTTAAAATGGTAATAAAGCTATGGGTACTTTGAAATATCTCATCCTTAATGTCATATCGTGGCTATTTATAAAATTACACAAAGAAATTGAGCTTCATTCACATACAATATTGTTTAACGCAGAGAAACAGTCAGTGACAGCAATCATGTTACAAAAATTATCATCAGTTACTAAGAAAATATTTTCACAAAGAGCCAGAGACGTTCTTATAAGATTTAGCGTAGGCGAATATTATTTTCTACGAGTACCTATGTAAGCCCAATGGAACACGAGTTCAAGTTCTGTGTGATTTGCAATTGTTTTAGAGTAAACGAAAAACATCGTGAGAAAACTGACATGTCATGACACTACGATATCCGAAGACATGTATCATCCGCCCACCCACAATCAATGTATTATGGCCTATATTTCTATCCTCGTGAGAAAAGGCTCCGAGTCCCAACAGTGGGAACGTAAAGTGGTGTTGATGTTTATGCTACACACGCTTACCCATGCCAATTTTTTTATGGTAATACTGAAAGACCTATTTTGAGTACTTAGAAGTCCTATTCGGGTGCAAAGCAGTACCATTTGGTTGCCAAGAATTCCAATCGGGTGCCAAGAGTACCATTTGAGTGTGAACAAGATAACGCCAGCACGTGCCGAGGCTGTAAACACTGTTTTGCCGGACTTTACGGTTGTTTTGCTTGTGGGTTACATTTCCTTAAACAGGATGTTTGAGGCTTACCTGCAACAGTGTTAATGACTAAATATAGAAGAGCAGTGAACTATGGTTATACCTAGAAAGAATAATAAATACTAAAGGCAATATGATTTTATTTAATAATTTAAATTCTTAGGGTTGGGTTGTTTTTTTTTTATGTACACTTTCACACACGGCTGGTTAGTCCCATACTGAACCATTTCTAGCTCGTATTATGGTTGCTAACACAACTGATATACTACATATACATTTACATATACATACATACATACATATTATATATAAATACATATTTAACACCCAAAGTTAAGCACAAAGATGTTGACCGGGCCGGGAATCGAACCCGGAACCTTCTGATTAGCAGACCGGCATGGTAACCTTTACGCCAACGAGGTCGTCAAGGTGTTGAAAATACTGAATAGAATAGTATGTGAATGACAACTGAAAGGTAATGGAGTGAGTCTTAAATATCCCAGACTAGGAATGCTCCACCTAAGGCCAGAGTGTCGGTAACTCATGTGGTTACGCGCCTAGCTGTAAAGAGTAAGAAGGTCTACTTTGTTCTGTTCTTTCTTTGTTAATCATTCAATCTTATAAAACGAAAGTAGAAAATACTTTCATCTTCGAGCGCATTGTGCTGAGATAGAATGCACGAGTATTTCCACCAGCCAGTTTCCATTTTGCCGCAAAGCTCAAAAAGCAGCCAAATATTATATCGCTGGGGTGGCCATACTATTGGAAAAGTAACTGCTATGGTCTTAGTCAGATTAATAAAGATATAGTATTTAGTTTACTTTTTTTACTTCTTGATGCGTTAAAAAATATGTTTTTTTAATATAACATAATTATTTGGAGCAAGTCGAAGTAAAATGGCACATTTAAAAAAAATTGCTTATTAAGTTATAATAATACTCGTAATACACATAATGACTTTTTTCAAGTCATTTCAAAACAACACGACTTGAGAAGTGTATCACATACGTGTTATATATAACTAAACTGTTAACTTCGAATGGATAACACATGAAATAGTAGATTGCGGCAGTACATATCAAAGTATAACAGCCGTTAACTTTTGGGCCGTGTAGCTTGCATATAATAATCACGAGCTGACTCATATAATAATAAAAATAAATAGTTAAAAAAAAATATTTCCTATCATCGCAGTGTTTTTCACTTTGATTGCGCACTTTCTTCTCACTGTCCCAAAATTGTATGGTCACTCTACAGGCTAGTGTAACCAGACGGTTGGCATCGATCCGTCTGCCCTCAGCCGCTCGCGCCGAACTCTCTTCGCTTTGATAACTCCACATCTGCCGGGCTACCACGTTTACTAAGCCAATAAGTTCTTTGTTTGTACGTATTCTATCCGTACTACGTTGACGCTAGTACTTGTCTACGTAATAAGGGCGGAATAAGTATAGATTACGTTTATCTTAGAAATTATGGTAACCTCGACATTGACTACGCTATGAGAGCATTAGCCCTTTGATCTAACCTTCAGCTTATTAAACATCGATTGAGAGCGATCAGTAGGTATTTGTTTATGCGAGGTATTTGATTGGGAATTTCAGAAAAGTTTTTTCTTTCATATCAGTATTTTTGAAGGGTGAAAAAAAAGGAGGCTCTTTTTTACCCATGTAAAATACCCCCAAATAAATTGGATGAAATAGTCCAGGGGTGGCATTTTGCCCCTAAGAAAAAATTAAGATCCGGGGTGTTTTGTAATGATGATAATATGGAAAAGAAAGTCGTATAGATGATAAAAATAATGCTTAAGCTGGCTTATAAGTATCTCTGGTTGACTGACTGAACTTTGATACCTAAACAAAATATAGCATACCTACATAGTATCTTAGTGATAGATTTACTGGCAGTTCTTGATTGAATTATAAAATGAATAATGTAGGTATTTCAGCATGATGTCTACTAATATTAATATACAGCTTTACAAAGTAACGTAGCTCACGGGATGCTGCTAGATGATAACGAAAAGCTCATTTTTATTCATTAGGGATATAGTGAAGCGAATAACTTAATGACTTAATTATTTCATGATATTTTATAATTATACTAGCTGACCCGGAAAACGTTGCTTTGGCTTAAGTACAGTTACTTATTTTCCATAAAAAATAGATAGTAGCCGATTCTCAAGCCTACTTAATACGCATATAAAATTTGGTGAAAATCGGTCAAGCCATTTCGGAGGAGTACGGTAACTAACATTGTCACATGGAAATTTTATATATAGTGATGAATGGTTATTATTACGTATATAAATAGAAATGGGAGAGGAAATTGAACTTACACATTTTTAGTTTAATAACACTTAATAATAGTACCTTTACTTTTTCTAAACTTCTTAACTTTGCATATTTCTACCTTATAGAAGCTATTTTTTCAGTTACTTTCAAAGCCAAGTACGACCATAAATGGAAGTTATGTAACTCCCATTGCATTTTACGACAGACAAGCCATTTCTAAAATTGTCATACAGTTAGCGGATACTATAAAAATACCCTAAAACCATGTCGTTGCGTAAATGGGCCGGGAAACGAAGGCGGACCAAGTGCCTTTGAAATTACTGTAACGCGCATAAAACGTGGACATAATATTTTTATGTAGATACTTTTATTCGTTTGAGAAGAACTAGATCCGAGTAACTAAATCGTAGTAGATAGAATATTCCGAAATAATAAATTAATTGATAATTCAATGCGGTAATGTCAATCGAAAATCTGTCGGTAGCGCCTGTAGCTCAGCTTACTACGAGTATAAGGTGATCTGACACAATCATCGAGGTTAAGCAGTGATCGATCCAGGCAGTATTAGATGGGCGACCATGCATAATACTTTTTAAAAGTGGCATATCCTTCTGTGTTCTGCCGTGGGTAGGAGGGCACGTGAAATTGTAGGTTGTTAGTCTTAGTATAATCAGAGGTCTCCGGGCGACTTAAAAAACTCTCGACACCAGAGCTTAGCTCATGCGAAGAAGAAAAAGAAGGAGTAAATCTGTCTCGCCACGGGAAAAGAATCTGGGAGATAGTACGAGTACTTCTTAGTAAAGAAAAGTTAAACAAACTAGTACCTCTTTAAAAATAATGTCTGAAGTATATGTCTTACTACAAATCTATTAAACTAAGTAGGCTTACATTTCAGGGCAACCTCATATGTAGTCACTAAGAGAATGTGCTACTAATGCGTTACTACTTAGTAATAAACACTAGTCGACTAGCAGGTGTGTGTGCTTTACGGCAACGCCGATAGACAACCATTGCTGTATTTTATTTACTCTTATGTATACAGAGTCACTCGTAACAGACGCAAACTTTAAGAAGAGACTTAATCTATCTAGACAAACTACTATATCTTTACAACATTTGGAAATTTGTGAAAAAAATTAACTGTACCCAAAAGTTGGTCGAAGCACGGCAAAATATATACACATAGTGCATTTTTTTGTGCGTGGTTAAAGAACCTAAAACAAAAGTTGTTTGTTTAGACGTTTTAAAAACGCCTTTAAAATTATTTGCGTTCATTCAAAACCTTGTATAATAATTAGTAGTTACCTTATGTACGTAGATACATTTTAATGGTAAATAGGTAGACACCATTTAAACGAAATATCATTTATTTTTGTTTAGATGCATTTAATATTAAGTATTCATTGTAATAATAAAGCTTTTTATTTTTATTTTCATTCCATAATATCTGCTTGAAATGCTAATGTCGGACAACGATTACTATAAATGGAATTATAGACTAATATTTAAATAGGTTTACAGCAAGCATCAACATGGGCTTACACTTATAATTGACTAGTTACCCCCCGCGGTAATACCCGTATTAAAGTAGGATAAAAGATATTAATCTGGGATAAAAGCAGCCTTTGAGTTAATCCCGGGTCTAAGCTACAGTTAAGTACAATCGAATGCTTTAGTAAAAATATATATATTTATTTATAAGCTATGTCCATACTAAATATCATGCAAATCGAATCAGCTTTTTGAGTGTGAAGAAGTAACAAACATAGTTTACTCTTTTACTTCATTACTGAATGAAGGTCGTGTCTAATACGGAGTGTCGAGCACTGGGTTGACAATGATCTTCCACTTTTTCCTATCCTCGGCGGTCTTACAAGCTTCGGCAATAGGTAGGCCAGTGAGCGTTTTTAGATCTGACCAGCGGGTAGGAGAGCGACCTCGTGCTCTTTTTCCGTCAACTTGGCCAACTACCACGAGCTTCTCGAGGCAATCAGGGTTTCTTCGAGATACATGTCCAAAATATCTGAGAATTCGCTGGTAACAAACATACATACTTACACAATATAATATTAGTAGGATAACAGGAGAGTTAAAGTAGGATAACAGGCGTTCCTTCGCCCACGGATCCATCATCAAAATTGTGTCGTTAAGCGCAACACTGTAGCGTATCGTCATGAAGTGCCTCGTGCGAATGCGGATTGAACATCTACTTGCCCTTTGAGTCTCTCGTCCTACGCTTTTATTACTATACGACACGAGCTATTTTTGTTAACGTATCCCCGTACATATTGCATTCATGTATATTAAGCATGGTGTTGAACATAAACTGGTGGCAGGTGGCGCATCGATCGTGCGTAGCTGACACCTTTGCTTTATCTAATGAAATTCCTTCGCTCATCTCCATCTCCAATGCAAAATGCTGTCTGAGATACAGTTAGGGACGAGCGAAAGCCAGGTGAAATAATGCTAACTTTACTTACTTCTGTAAATATTATGCCAATCAATATAATCTTTTGTTTCTCGCGTTGATTTCATGGTAAATACAAGATTATAATTATATTTTATACTAGCTTTGGCACGCTGCTTCGATCGCGTGTAGGTGTTTTTTACGTAACCTGTGATAACTACAATTATCCAGACTTATACTCGTAGTTATGTCTGTATAGTATCGTATTCCCGTGCCAACTTTATAGCTAATTCACCGCTAAGATATCAAATTGAAAATAATAATATATATATCTCTCATATAGTAGACACTTTCTTTATTATATAAGTCGTTATTAGTTTTTATAATTTTATGTTATTAAAAATGCATCTAGTAAAAAGTGACATAATTTTGTTCCTATCATTAAGTGAACTACTTTGAGACTTCATCGTCATCGTCTTTCGTGAAGTTATTCCAGACTAGGCATGCTCCATCCTAGGCCAGAGTATCGCATACTTGTGTGGTCACGCGCCTAGCTGGTTAAATACCTGGATCTAATATGTCCAAAAACCTATAAAGTCGATAGCTTATAACTAGAGCTAAAAGAGTCACATTTTTATGTTTTGACTTTTTAATTCATTGCTGATAATGCCAACACCTCTTGGTCTAGTTCGCACGTTCTCAGCCAAAATACGTAATCCATCTTACTACCAACTGATTCAGATGTTATCACAGAGGTGTGAAAATCCTCGTCTCTGTGCAGATTGTCCTATTACGAGTTTCTAATGCCTATAATAAAATTTATACCACACTAAAATAGTATTTGCTTGCCACTTAGATCGATATGTTTTTCACACCGTAATGCAAAAAAAGTTTGTGATCTATTTGTTACACCAATGTTAAGGCCCTTTGAGCAGCAACAGATGTTAGCTTCTTGGTTCACATGAAAGACAAAAAACAACACATTTGTACTAACTGTAGTATATTTGCGGTAGAGTTGTTTTAATATTGTCATCATAGATGTAATACATCTATAATAATACGATGTTTCTTAACTTAGCTTTGTTAATTAATATTGTATTGTATTTCTATACTTATATATTTGCCCCATATTCAAGTTGATTTGTCTACATATATCAGTAAAACAGTTCTCTCTATTATCGGGAAACAAACAAAAGTTTTGTTTAATCAATGTCTCTCTCATCGTTTGATAAAAGTTGCCAAAGTCGAGTATTGAACACTATCAGGCGATCGTAAAAACTTATACAACTTTTACTACTTACGAAGTTCTTAGTATGCGATTTGAGCGAACGACGTACTTTCGCTTTTCGTTGGATATTAGGTATACAAATATTTTTTTCTTATTATTATGACTATATTTTTACTAAATCGTTTGGGTACATGTCCCGTTGATAAAATGCCTAGCTATACTATGTAAAATGGACCAAAAACTACATACTTTTATAAGTATGTAGTTTTTAGAGTTCCGTACCTAAAACGGGAGCCTATTACTAAAACTCCGCGGCTGTCTGTCTGTCTGTCTGTTTCTAGGCTGTATCTCAGAAACCATTATAGCCAGAAAATTTAAACTTTCACAAGATATGTATTTCTTGTGCCGTTATAACAAGAAAATACTAAACTTAAAAAAATATATTTAGGGGAGGATACAATAATAGGATATAGGATATATATTTAGGGGATACAATAAACGTGTTATTTGCGTATTTTTTTTTTGCTATATATCAATAAAGGTAGCTGCTAGGCAGTTAAAATTTCACAAAACATATAAATGTATATTAGCTATCAAATTAAATTATAAAATTTAATAATAATAAATATTTAAGGGGGCTCCCATACAACAATGGTACGGAACCCTTCATGCGCGAGCCCAACTCGCACTTGGCCAATTATTGGTATCCAACCACTAAGGATTTATATACTTATAAGTATTTATACACTTAGTGGTTATCTCTGAAAAAAAATATAACGAGAAATAAAGCTTTCTTTAGGGGGAAACATTTTCCCTCTTCTGAATCAGGGACATGTTTACAGCAAGCGACGTAGTTACTGATTTAGGTTAATCTGTTTGTTTCCTCGAGCATAAAAACAGCTACAAACGAATGATATTAGGGATAATAACAGACAATAGGCGGGTTTTCGGGGAAATTTGCCCTATTTATTCATAATGGATCTGGGAATTATTATGTTTTACTATTGCGTTATATCACATGCTACGATTGTTATGTTGTATTTTCGTTCTCAAAAAAACATACAGAATTTAAACAATTCATTTTTGTTTCTTGAAAAAGTTACGAATAACAGAAAAACACGGTCTGTATTTGTGCTAAGATTGGCTTAGCTGAATATAAGCTGAATATAAGGCTGTGTTCCTCTAATTTCGACTTTAAGATCTCAGGAATACAAAACTGTCAGTACCTATGCATGTAGTCTACACGACATCCAGTTATGAACATTAGAACTCAGACGCTTGATTGGATATTATTTAAGCTAAGATTGGCTTAGCTGAATAGAAATATTATTAGCCACATCTACTTGTTACAGACAAATAGTGAGTACAAGTCGCTTGAAAAACATACAAAGTTATATCAAACGTAAATTCTATATCAAGTAAAAAAGGCATAAAAACATTATTTATGGCGAAAATACAAAATTACATATTATTATTCAGATGCGATATTTGTATCAGCAAAGGTAATTGATTAACAACCGACGCCTTACAAACTAACTATTTTACAAAATAATTTGGAGCTTTAAGTGTACTGTATTATAGTTTAATATTGAATACTCTTAAAGTAAGATGTGACTGAAATAGATACGGAATGTAAAATGGTCAGAAGTTCATCATCCTTGCAGGCATCCCGAATATGTGCCACATGAAACACCTTTGCAGTGTTATTTAGTTTTATTATTATATCAATGTTTACGGACTAAAAATTCTATGACTAGTTTATTTAGAGGCAAAGAAGTTAGATTTTAATCTTCCAATATATTATGTACTCGTGCTTCATCATTGACTACAATTATACATTTAATAGTTATTCCTTTTACGATTAAACTAATTTTAGCTTAATTACGTATGAATAGATTGCGTAGAAAATATGAACCTCTTAGCTATTTTAGATTACTTGTTTACCTTATAGGTATTTATTGAGACAAAAACTAAACGTTAAAACACAACAAGATAAACCGTACCGCACTTGACTATTAAAATACTAGTTTCAAATGATAAACAGGATCTCAAAGTTAATAAAATAAAACAAAAACGATTCACGGAATATACTTAGATCCTTGTATGACGACTACCGTGCGAAAACTCAACTTTTTGTGAATACCGCAAATGGGCTTCTTCCTTTATTTAGCAGACTCGAGCAAAAAGCTCAGCTTCAATTACTTGGTTTATCAACCTAATAAGTGTCATAACTTTTTCGTCTCGATTCTCACGATTGTTTTGGCTGTTGATGCAGTGGGAATAATAATTAGTTTAATGATAAAGCTGTTTTTAGGAACTGTTTAATCTTTCGTTTAGAGATGTTGCTTTACAAATTAGTTTAACAATATTTTGAATTACCTAGTGGGTGATAGGTTTAAATAATATTGTAAAATTTTATACCTTTTACTAAGTTTTTAACATTATTATCTAATACTAACTTGTACCTATACGGAATGTTCCTAAGTCATTGTGCATAATTATAATGACAGTATTAAAAAAATAATTTGAAGTTGTCTTAGCCAAGCCCTATAAACTAAGCACAGATGCGCTTTTATGACATTATAGTTGTGTTGGTAATAAAACTTTTTTATAAGTACTTATAGTTATTACCATATCAGCCGGTATAGTTTCAGTTGCCAATTATTTACCTCACTTTGATAGGAATATGTTAACGTGATTATCAGTGAAAATACCCTACATACTCATTACCAATTAGCTGCAATGGAACGCTAGCAGCCAATTATGAAAGTAGGTTGGTAGGCTGCTGTGATGTAGGTTTCAGTACGTGTCGGTAGATTTACCTATTTGTATAACAAAGTAATGGTTTGCAAGTGTTTGGACGAATGTTCTGATTAGTTAGTACATACTAAATTGCCTGTAGCTCGGCTAACTTAAGTTATCAGACACGATCATTGATTGAGTAAGCAACGGTCGATGCGGATAGACTTTGGATGGGTGAGCAAGCATAAGAAAGTCTTTTAAAAAGAGGTATTTTCATCTGGGTGCTACTGGGGATCGAATGACACGTTAAATTGAAGGTCCTAGCTGTTAGTCTTAGTACAAGCGATCGTTTAGCCAAGTCAGAGGCATTCGGGCGGCTTAAAAACTCTCGACACCAGAGCTCGGCGACTTAGCTCTTTTGAAGAAGAAGTACATGCTAAAAGTAATGCAGACAAAACGGATATTGAATCGTTTATAACAACATTATATCTCGTTTATATCTCGATATTATTACAAGCTACCGAAATATTTTTTAATCACATAACAAATCTGAGTGAGAGTGATGCTAATGAAGAGAGTAGAATTAACAGTAACCATCCTACACGTATAAAAATGTTAAATCATTATATATTAAAAACAAACAAACAAAAGGATAAACTATAGATCACGTGGCGTGAGCTTAAATGAGTTAAAAGCAGCACTTAACATTGTAACAACACCGCCCTAAGAGTGAGCAATTGGTCGGCATCACATCAACCGAGTGGCATTTCACGATCTAGGAAACGAACAGACAATGACTGCCACGATCCTTCTCGATAGCAAAAACATCCGATTTATCCAAGACCTAACCCTTTGATACAAAAGCGAATTAAATCCCAAGATTGGCAAACAATCGGCAATTAACGGAATCTATGCTGTGAATTATTTGTTTAGCGTTAATCTTGTCACTCTTATGGAAGGCACATTGTAAAAATGTCCTTCCGATAAGATATTTTTAGATTTTTTTTTTAACCCAGAGATTTTAATATTACTACTTTAAGCTTTGACAAAAGATGCAAATAAGGAATAAAGATTATCCAGAAAATAAAAAGTGGGACTTTGAAAATTCACGTAGGTTGTAACGATATGTAAACTTGTGAGATCAGCAGATATGTCTTTACGACAAATACTGTTATAATAAATTGGACTTAGATTGAAAAAGATGTTCGCAAAAATCTAATTTAAAACAGATTTTTAGCTTACGTTGCAGTTCACCTCAGTACAAAATTGAGCAAATGACTTCAAATTGCATCGTAAATTATTAATATATTGAAAATATCTTAGTAATCCAAAATTTCATAAAGCCATTTAGCATTCCCAAATATAAAAAGAAA
This sequence comes from Mellilla xanthometata, assembly GCA_035578125.1. NCBI lineage: Eukaryota > Metazoa > Arthropoda > Insecta > Lepidoptera > Geometridae > Mellilla > Mellilla xanthometata. The sequence continues at coordinate 9,599,219 of JAPUBQ010000007.1, read as the reverse complement.
ACATAAAGTAAACATAACAACACCAGAGAAAGAACGTAAAATTTGCATTTGCTATTTTCCTCTTTGCATTTTTCGTAAAAACGGAACGTGTTTTGTGAACAAGATAAAATGTTTTGAATATAACCAGAGCAAAGAGTAAGTGATATACTGGCACCCAATCAAAACTGATTTGATAATTTGTGAATGTAAAAAATAAATACCCTAAAACTAAAAGTGCTACCCATACCTTATTTTGGAATTATATACCAAGTGCTTCTAAAACACATTATTCGACATAACTAGATATAAATGATAATTGAACTATTTTATTAAGCCATTATTTAATAATAATACGCTTATCCAAAACAGATTATTTCGTCGATAACATGCATAAAAACTGTTTCAACAAAAACATGTCCATCCTTTCAGAAATTCCGTATATAGAATGAAGTCGACAAAAATAGATCCCTTGCTTTGGATTCAGGATGCGAACTCATCCGTTCCAAGCAAACAACCGTCACCAAGGAAAATAGATAGAAGCGTTTTGGTAAGGTTTGGAGTCATCTATCCCTAAAAGTGTTACAACCTTAAATGAGTTGACTAATACAATTTCTGATTCCACATTTCCGCTCAAAATGTATATTATGGACTGGCTTTTAATGTTATTTCATTAATTATATCTTCCTGTGAGATTGAAATACTCATAAAATATGCTTAAGCCATGACATCCGAGAATAATCTCCCAGTGATAGTAATAATCTACTTTGGTACATGATTTTTTTTGTAGACTGTGTGAATAATTTAGCTTGATGCAAACCAGAATTCTTTTCAAGACCAAGTTCCTAGGCAGCCGAACTTCCAATAAACCTACTCGTAGATACAGTATTTACTACAGGAAAAAGTCAAAGTAAATTTATTGTAAAAATTTGGTTGAGATTGTTATTTTAGGTATCAGTAATTTGCCTTTAATCGGGCATACAATAGAAATCAGTATCAGGACGTCCTTTGTCTTACGTAAAACTTAACGACTGAACATAACAATTTGAATCCCAACAAATAGGAAGCTTTACAAAACTTTACATACCGTACAGAATTTCGTAATCAACCATTTTGACCTGAATTACTTGTACACTTGTTTCAATGGTACCAGAAAGTGTTGAAACGCATTGTCACGAAAACAAAGGGTCTGGACAAAACACGGAAGTTACAGTTACGGCACTAATCGATCTCCTCAATTTTGGTACAACTATTTTACCTTTGATATTATTAAGCCGCTACCGTTAATAATATAGTAGTTAAATTAGAAAACAAAACTGTCCTCACTTGCATTCTACAAAAGCTAAAAGCTTTCATTAATAGTGTAGTAATGGAACTTACGTATACCAAATATTAATCTCAGGAAAAAAAAACAACGTTTCATACGAAAAACTTAAGAACATACGAACATACGTTGTTTAGTACTAAACTTTATGTACATAATTATAAGTTACACCAATTTAAATAAGTTCTTGCATTTCACGAGCCTAAAAGCACCTAGAATTGTTTTTACAGAATATGACTTCGCTAATATTGTCCCTTGGAAAAATATAAATACTGGATACCTTCGGCTAGAATATATGTACATACATATTATGTTTAGAGTACAATCCACAGTGGTCACATTAAAATGTCGTCAGCTTATCTTGTAGAGATCCTCTAGTGTAATTGAGTAGATAGTTTGTAGTTATTCAGAAAATATTATCAACAGATTAGATACGGGAGGAAGCTAGAATATTATTTTACAAAGTATCTATGAAAAGAAAATGTTTATTGGTCAATATTTCGCGGTGTTTAAGGGACCTTTAAGGGGACTGTGGGATTCGGTTACTTAGATGCGTATGAATACCTGGGTAATTAATTATCAAATGGTGTGGTTAAAAAGTGTTTATTCCTTAGTTTTGTGAAGAAGATATTCCTAGATAAACACTTATTATTAACACACACAACTAACACATTATTATTTTATTTGATTATTCTAACATGCATATGTACATAAACATAAATATAAACATAATAATATATCAAATCATTTTTATGACATACATAAATTTTTATTATATTTTTTTGTAATTTACAGCATTTGACCAACAGGATCTTTAACTACGCGAGTAGTGTCACTCTGGCCGTAAGAAGAGCATGCTAGGTCTGGATTAACTGGTTACTAAAGAAGACTGCCGGAACACACCGTTATGTGTTTGGCGACAGATTTTTTAACATTATTAGTGGTTAAACTCAAAGTTACGACGATACATTTAAATGCATAGGTACATACAGTTAGGCATTCTCGGCTCAACGTATCAACATTGCCATTCATCGTGGTAATGCTACCAGCATGCTGAGCACGCTGCCCTCTATTGGTGGACGGCGTGCATTTGAACTAGCTTTCATTTTATATCTAAAGTTCCTATATCCAAGTTGCTTACCTCCGGTAGTAGTTAGTAGTTATTATTTATGTAAATAGAGTACATTATTAGATACATTGTGCAATTGTTTTAACTATTTAATTGAATTTCTTAAAACTGGTGTAACAATGGTGTTTGTTCTATTTGCGATTACTGTTTAAGATGACATTTCGCCCGCTAAAAGGTACACCTGTAATGTAATTGTAATTGCATTGGACTATTGTATGCCTTAGGATAGGATAACAATAAGGTTTAAAATTGCTGCTAGATGGGGTTCGTGTTGATGGTGAGAGGAGATCACAGCGTGGTCCTTTCAGATGTTTTATCGTTGCCCTTTACCTTCACCGGCTAGTTTGTTAACAAGTTAGTGTTTGTAATTGAAATAGGGTTACACGAATCTTTCACTTAGATAAAGGCGATGAATGTTAAAAATCTTAAAATGTACAGTTTTATCACTACACTACCAAAAATAACTAGTTTATAAAATCAAAATAAACAAGTTTTTATTTTAATTAATAAGTATAAATATTTGGTTATGTACAAAATTGGCATAAATATTTTCAAGTTGTTTTTTAAACGTTATTTCATTATTTTTTTCAATGACTTTCAACTGTTTCTGTTTTATAGCAATAAAAGAGTGTTTTTTTTGTCATATATTTAAGTTCGTCCAAGAGCGAATACTTACTATTTCAGTTCTTCCACTGAAGTGTCACCACATCTTTGAGCGTCCCAAAAACTCAATATTTTCAGTCATCATTTCCCATTGTCAGAAGCCTTATATTAGTTTGAAAACTCTTGACTCTTGAGCTGGTCTACCAGTCAGTTTATGCAAATTTAACTTAACTAAGAATGGTATTCTCGGGTTTATTTCTCAACATAACTTACTTTCATCTTTTATAAACTAATACTGAATGGACCTTATTTATGAAACACCCAACATAACACTTGGTTTAACCAGCTACTTAAAATTATTCAGTGCTGAACTTTGATTAAACTTTACAGATGGACTGTACGGTCCCACGCCCGCTCTGTGATATTTTAGGTCTTTCGTGACCATACCATGAAGGTCACAGGTTTGCTTTTAGCCAGTGCCGGATTAAGACTATTTATGCCCTATGCAAATCATATCAATGCCTACCTTACCTTGTATTAATTATGTTCGCTTTATAAAATTATGTGAACTGAGGCTTTTATTTTTTTAATGAATGTCAATCCAGTTTATATAATTTATGGAAGAATGTTTTTTTCTGGTATTCATGATTATTAGTTTGTAACAAAATAACAATATGTGGTATACGGCATCCTTACGTAAGTTTTTTACTCTTTGCTTAGCTAGACATTTGACCAGAGGCGCGTAACCACACGAGCTAGCGACACCCCAAGATGGAGCATGCTTAGTCTGGAATAATTGGCTTGGCGACATATTTTTCAAATTGAGGGTGGTTACTAGCCAGGCGAGTACTAGAAAATGCCTATGCATTCCTTACGACGTTTTCCTTCACCGAAATTACGAAGCGCATCCTGCCAAGCTTTTGGTTTTTTTTCCCTGAGTAAATAAATACTGATTTTATTATTTGCTAATCCGGCACTGCCTACAGTTAGAAATCCGACATTGTAAGCGTTATTTGGGTGTGGTCGCACCTTACAGCAGTAAAATATTTCTACAGATGAATTTATATAAGAAGTACCTAACTTTCATTGTATTTTTAAACAAATGTTTGAATTGCGCAATGTAAAGGAGTTCTAATATGAAACAATTTCCAATGATTTTGATATCACATCTCTTTATGAAATTTAGTAATCAAATCATATATTTAGAACACGTAATATAAAAAAAAATACTTCAATTCAGACCTCAATTTTGGAACAGAAAAACCAAATATAATCAACAAGCAGGAATACAAATAAATTTACTAATTAGAAAACAGTCTCGTAAAAAGAATACCAGTTACGTTCGTATCAGTTTTCAAAGTTTTTTAATTAAAAGTTAATTAATTAATTATCTTTCTATTTCTTGTCGCTTGAGTGTAATGAAAGATACTGAAAGCTTTGTGTTTTCGCGACAATGGGTATTTAATTTTGTCGTCTCGACTCGAGATGTCGACGATAAAATCCGAAAAGCCCCTATGGAATATTTTTCTCTGAAATTATCTCATTCAAAAGCTTGTGCGTTAGTACGAATTAAGTTTTAATTGCATTCATTATAACGAGTTATGATATTTAAAAATAAGTATGTTTTTGGAAATTTGCGTCTAGTATAGAGATAGAAGATCTTATAAGCGGCACACTATACGCTCCTACTGCTGGGACTTAGGGCCTTCTCACACGAGGAGAGCGATAAAGGCCATAATCTACCACGCTGACCAAGTGCGAGTTGGCGGATGACTGACACACATCTTTGGATATTGTGGTCCTCAAACATGGTTTCCTTACGAAGAGATAAAAGACTCAGTAATAGTTCAAATCACCGCGGTACTTACGAGGGTCAAAAGAAAAGACCAGGATGACAAAGGAAAAGACGATGGAAAAAAAAAATCTGAAAGTGGAACTGGCCCTCGTCCACCCCAAGGGATCTCCAAAAGTATAATAAGTAGAGAGGTTTTGCTTGATTGAAATATTGAAAAGTATCTTAGGTCGATTGATGCTCTAAAAAATGACCCATGGGTCCAGAATAAAAAAATATTATTTTACAAACTCTATATATTCGGGACGTATTTTTCCATTAATTAGATTCATGTTATTTAGAATTACAATAACTGGCTAAATGGCAACTTTAATCCAGGATCAAAGCGATGCGCATCTATTTCCGAATCTACCCATATGCTTTGCCAATATGATTGTGTCAGCGTCTGCATTCCAGCAGTCAACAAATGAACTATAATTTTAGATTTCGTCAGTGATCGCCGGAAGCAATAAGTAAAGGAATCTAATACGCCGATCTGTTACGACAGGCGAATATTTGTTGAATGGGTAATAGTTTATGTATTGAAATATAAAAGCTGCGAATAAATGGGATTATATGCATAGTTTTTTTTATTAGATTTTTGAACACACGGAATAGACGTTAGGAATACAGTACGATTGTTTTGCAATCAGTTGACGTCATAACTAGACAGTCAGAGCCAATATCTACAAATGCGGCGATATGTATTTATGGTAGATGTATTGCGTATAACTCGATAAAAAAAAACATTTGAAAGTTTGTTTACTCTTGCTCATACTTAGTCGGCTATGCAAGGGAAATGACATCAACTTATAATATACATATAATGCTTAAGTCCAATGATGATAATGATGATTAATGACGCAATATTAAAATTCAAATTTAAATATATCCTCATCAGTTATAATTACGAGTATCCAAGTGTCGATGCTCTTATCAAATACTAAGGGATCTTGTTAAGGCAAAGATAAGGACGAAAAATCTTGATTTCACAGTTTTTTCGCTATAAATCGTAAATAGTAAAAATAATCGAACAAATAAAGGCTGTTAAAATTAAAAGCTGTCTAAAGAACCATACTAAGAATATTTATGTTATTTTTTTGGTACCAATTAGATTAATAGCAAAAAAACTGTGAAATGAAGATTTTGCCTTAAATACGCGTCGGCGACAATAAATTATGCTTGGATACTTCCAAATCTCAGATTCCATTGCAACTGGGTGAGGTTGCCTTTTTAAAACTTTTTAAATTAAAAAGTCTCTAATACTCACAACTATACGTACATGTAACATTGCTCAAGAATGCGCATCCACAAAATACGAAGTGCTATGTTGTCATACAATCGTCACGCACTGGCACATTCGTGTGAATAATTCCTTTCAGTTGAATGTAATTGAAACGTCGTAAAATGTTATGATAATGTTAACTTATAAATCAATATTTTGTTGGCGTTCAAGAATGCCGAAGTTTACGGGACGGGTGGACAAAATTGCTGATATTATTAATCATATCATCTGATTTAGCAAACATTACCTGATGTATCATACATTTTTCAGAACAAGCAGAGATTCAGTGAAGATATACCGATACAGAGTTGAAGTTCCAAACTTTCGTACCTAACGCTTTGAATCAACATTTATTGTGAGGACAGCGAAGCTTTGGAATTCTCTACCTGAGTCTCTGTTTCATGATAGGTATTATTAGGTCTTCAACTAGAGTTAATAGGTATCTTTTAGATAAACGTGCCACATCAAAGACAACAGTGCTGCTTATTGTGATACCGAGCTCCGATGATGCCGTCCTAATCGCACTTCCCAAAGACCTATTCTCATCTGCACCTACCAATTCTCGTCAAAATTGCTGAACATTGTAATTCAATCTTTTATTTTTGGTAGCATGTTCTATTATTGTCTAGAAGTAGGCTTGAATAATGCGGTCAATAAGCTTGATCTTATTATTTGTGTAATCACTACTATAGTAACATCTATTCCTAGTTTCAAGTGTACCTCATAGTATTTATATTCATTAATCATTTATAGTTAAGTCGGTCGAAATCTAAATTCAAAAAGTTTATTGAGAATAGGAAAATTTGAAAAAAGTTCGTTCGAGTGCTTCTTTTAAACTAATTTTTTTTTTTAAATTGGGTTCTAATAATGTCATGAAACGACGAATTTTGTGTAGAAAAAACAGTCAAAATAACATTATTTTTAAAAGTTTATATAATAAAATTACACATATTAGGTAAAAAATTAGTAAAAAATATTATAAAAACTTTAACTTAATTTTAATGTAAGTGTGCCCGTTTTTTACACAAAAAACATCATAACATACCAACCAGCTCTTCGACTCATAAGTATAAAGCAGTGCGAGTGCATAAAGAACGTTGCGGATGGTTTGAGTGATTGCATCGTTATACATGATGTTGTAATTGGCATGAATTTATTATCGCTTATGCCATCCATGTATCTTACGACAAAATCGGCGATAGTTCAACATTAGCTACTAATCTGACAGCTCTGGATTGTATCCAGTGCCAATAAAATATATACATATGTACGTAGTTGTGGATATTTTGTATAGGCACCCATGGATCGTGAACCATTTTTAACTATGCATATATTCACTACTTCACATCAATTCAGCAATCGTGACAGTTTAGTAGGTAAGTCCAATGATTTGAATTTAAATTTGAATCTCTTTTAACACCGATATTATATTATATATTTTTATAACTACACGTTTATTTGAATTTGATATCCACCAACAATTATCTCATCATGTATGTATCTTTTGCATTTTGTTCATATTTTTGTACCAGCGTCAGTAAAATTTAGCACTGAGATAAATATTAAATTCCTCATCTAATATTGCCATCGAATTCGAGTTCCCATGATATTGCAATGTGATAATATTTACTGAGCCAATAGTCATCTTACTGACATCTTACTCCAACCAAAGTGGGGTTAAAGTATCCATTCTGCCAACGGGGTCGGATATTTGGCCACTGTAATCAGGTCAATGTACCATTTGGGACTCTTTACAGAGTACGACACGATTTGTTTTCAAACTTACTTCGAGTATGTTTTTGTCAATTTGTTTTTCTTGTAAAACATGTTAGTCTTCGCAGACTTCATATGAGTTATGAAAAACAGAACTGTGCTAATTCTTGTTTATAACTAAGCTATAATAAATAACTGTAAGTAACCTGATTAAGTTAGGTACCACAGTCATGTAACAGTCTATTATTTATATTAGTTTTTACATTTTTTAATCAGTTACTGCCATCGTGCTGTATGAAAACTCAACTTTGCGATAGAAATCGAATCATGGGCCGTCTGATTGAAAAGAAGTCGTATTCCCACTGAACCACGCTCGTTTTTTCCAATAAATATCCACAAATCAAAACTAACAGCACACGTATATATGTTGTAACACAATGACCAGTTGCCTGCACTAGTACACAAATATATATTCACAGTTGCCCTCTATTGACATAATAGACGCACCCTACCAACAAATCTGCCTGCAAAAATGGTCTGTAAGTAAAAGCTTGTCAAAATGATGAATGTTTCTTGTGGCATTGCGGACTCATTCCCGTTTCCTTCAATTTCCTGGCCCTATTTGGACTGGTAAGCCAAGGCCAGGTTCACAGCAGTGTGACGAAGCAAACTAATAGGGGGAGTGTTACTATAGATAACATATCTGTATAGTATCTAGTATTTTTTGCTGTTGGAACATAAACTGAGATTTAGCTATTAGTAAAGTGGGCTAGCCCACTTATTACCTCGAGAGCTACGCATATAATGTGCTAGACTTAATCGAATTTAGACAGATGGTTGGTGATGGTCTCTTTATATCGTATGTAATGTTATTTAAGCTAAAAAGAGACAACTAAATGTTCTTTTTCTGATGATAGAAGAGTAACTCACACCTTTTTAACTCGCAGTAGTGTAGTTAGTACTAGCTGAAATCAACTACCAAAACTCAATATAATTTTTACACACTGTAACATTGTAGTAGACATGACTACAATATTCCAGAGTTTTTTTCATATGTACGAGTAAGTACTTGCTTTACAAATTTCCATTTTGTTACTAAATCAACATTGAAACCATGATAGTTTAAAAACGCATAGTAAGACTCTATCCCAGGTGAAATTAATCCAATGACTTGGAAATTATTGAAGTAGTAAATTTATTCTTGAATAAGCTTGGGACAGCTTGCACGCGCGTCTTCGATATTATGCATCTTTACGCCTGACTTACTTTATTAAACTGGGTTTCCTTAGTTAGGTCAGCGATAAGTAATACACGCATTGTTTGCAAAATCTTTTGCATGTCCACCTTTTCAAAATATGGAAATATTAAATTCAATTCAATTTTAAATAAGACTTAGGGATCGAAACCACAATTTTAAGTTTAGGTTTACGAAGTGCATTGTAAGTCAGTTCGTAATTCAAGAAAAAAAATCGGTCGAAGTTATTGAGCTTAGTCAAAAAATCTTTCCAGATATTTTTAACCCTTAATATGAAGTTCATTATATACTCGTAAATGGCTAGATCTAGGTATAATATACGGGTAGATTTTTTGCAGTATCTTTCTCACGAGAGCTAGGATTTACTATAGCACACTATAAAGTACTTTAATTTCCTTAAAGAACCATCATTTATTCCGCAGAATGTTTCTAATAATGTCCTTATATTACAACGGCTAATGTTCCTCTAATGGTATACAATTTCCTTCGTCGCCTGACGACTTCCCCCGATATCAGATAGGTAGCTCGTCTGACTGATCTTTTTTATAACTTCACACCAATTTGAACTCTATTACAAGCTACATAAAGACTAAGAAATTCTCCTATTTTCCATAAAATACATTAGCCAGAGCAAAAAATATGGCTCTGGTGATATTTACTTCGTATTTGATACCGGTAATAGCAATTCAAGAAAACTATTTAGGAACTAATAAAATACTCTGCGGGAATAGTTTATGACTAAATGTATATTTACTATACTACGTGACTTATTGCATGGACTTATGTATGTATGTTGGAGTTGTTGCTATTGAAAACTAACTACTAAGTAACTACTCGCAAGTTCTTACAATTAACGAGGCTCACTATGAATTATAACTATCTTCACACAACTACCATAGAATAATAATTTTGTTTTATAACGTAGAGGTGTCACCATATTTTGAATTCTTAATTGGATTTTACTATAGAGTTAAATCGTAAATCAATAATAAATATCCATCCCATCTATTAACCATGTTGTTAAATGCAGCTGAAAATCTACGCAATGGTGTTACGCTCGCGTATTACGGCAGTTAAGTAAGGTATGCCCTTTTTGCACCTATCATTGTTTGCTGTCAGACACTTGACTGCAACAAGATAAATAGTACTGGTGTTTAAATAACCATTAGATTGATTCGATGTTCGATTGAACGTGTGATGTGGATTTAAATGTAAATTTATTTATTTTACTAAATTGAATTAAAATTAAAAAAATTATATAAAAAACTATTAGATTTATTATAAAAAAAAACTCTTGGTTCAGTCATAATGATTAAATTTAACATTGACCCTAGAAAAATATTATGTAAGACCGGTCAATAATATGGAAGTCATATCAAACAAGAAGTTATGTGCCATTACTATACTACTACTAATATAGATTGAGGTTAGAAAAACTAACCAGCAAGAGAAACTGAAGGAATGAAAGAGAAAATATCCCTACAAACGTAGTTTATGTGTGATTTGACAGTGGCCATCCCAGTCATTCCATAAATCTTCTAATATCTCAGGCCTAAGAATTTTTTGCTCAAAAAAACTTGACCTATTTGGACGAAATTTGGTCAATTGAGTGAGGAGATAGCTAACTATTTGGATTAACACGCTGGCACCTTTTTATCGCGGATCAATGCTGGCAACAAAGTATGATACATGCTGCTTGAATCATCTGCAATAGACATAAAACCCGATAACTCATTGATGCAGGCGTTACTTTGCGGAAATCCATTGTAAATAGAAGACAAAATTAAATATTTAGTGTATTTTCGCTGTGATCCGAAACCCAAATTAAGACAAGTGTAGGAAAAATTAACTAACATCAATTTACTAACATTAATTAACTAACACTAAATATTTAATTTTGTCTTCTATTTATAAAACCCGATGATGACAATCTGTAAAATGCACTCTATAGTAGCAAACTTATTAAGGTTCCAAAAGATTACTCATTAGGTAAAAGTTGCCGTCTTGCCGCGTAAGCCCATTATCGTGTTCACGGAGCACTCAGGCTATTGTATGGCGACAATGCACCGCAGTTCTACCCTTTTGTTGTCATTCATCTTGGCTTATGTAGGCCTGGTAGAGATATGTCACGTAGGTGCACATGTGTATGTCTTCTAACGTGTATGTTTTGGGAAAATGAAATATGTGACACTTGAGAACCACGTTGTTTTAATACGTAATATTTTCTTTCATGTCACTGTGGCTGTTTTAGAATTTTCCTTTGAAGAGAGATCATGAGTTGATTAAATATACCTACTATAGGATCGGCAACTACTATAAAATGGGTTGATAAAACTAGTTTTACTTATAAACAACGAAACACTAACAAGCATATTTATTGAAGTAGACAATAATTATAGAAAGACACCCATATTTCATGAAACAAAAATAAGATAATGTTTCGATGTTTTGCAAACCCTTACGGAAATCTTTGAAAAAAAAATCATATAAATTATGGAAATATTTTATTTCAGCAAAATGTTTCAGAAGAATAAGTTTAGTTCGTAAGTTCGTTCACACTTTTGGTAACTTATATTTGAAAGTATTTGTATCTCTGAGTTTTCTTTTTAGCAATGTTATATTTTTTCAAAAATATTTTTCAACAATAAAATCAGTTTATCTACGTACTTTATTATTCTACATACATTACATTACTCTACATATATTATTATTATTAAGTATATTACTTAACAATTGATTACATTTTATGGGACTTAAATCAGTAGGTACGTTAGGTCAAATAAAGTATTTTATTTAATTTCATTACACTCGTGTACTCGTACGTTATGGTATAAATGTGTCATGTTGGTAATTAATTAATTAATAAATAATTAATTAGTAATAATATTGTAAATTCTTTGTTTGAATAAAGTTATTTTTATGTTTTTTTTTTTAATTACCGCTGCCAAGTCTTTGAGAACTTTACCGTCAAGCGAAGGTCTTAAGAGAGCCGAGAACAGTAATTAACAAAATTCAAGTGTACCATACGCATATTGTCGTTTTTGAACACACTAAGTAGTGAAGAAAATAATGCTTAAAACCTTTTATTTAGTATATAAAAATGTATTAAGTAAAAACAATTGCTAAAATTGCATCTACAGCAAAACTCACTTGGTGAATACATATTATGACTGAAAAAGTCACAGTTTGTTTTAGTAAATGTATTTTTTATTTAAATATTGCAATAACAATACAGAAAAATGGCAACCAAATTTAAGTACAGTGTGACACTTTGAAAACAAAAACATTATACCTATTAAAAACTGTAATTTACGACGATGTAAAATAAAATGAGATGCATAAAAAAGAGACCGTCATTTAAAAAAACCTACATACCTATAGAAGATATATAGCAGTCACATTATGTTGGTTAGTAGGAATTGAAAGGTTCCTGTAACAATTTCTCGCAAAAATAAAACCCATTTTGTACGAGTACAACAGTATATGGCATACGGTTCGTGGGACTCATGATCCGTGAAAATGTGTGCCAAGTGGTCATGTTACGTACGCTCCATTAATTTTCTATTAAATTACATACGCAGGGAACCCAGGCCTGGATTTCAGTTCAATAATGATCGAAACACGACCGATGGTACAGAAAATTTATCCTTATAGTCGTAAACGGGGTCACTGTAACACAAAATTTTTTAAAGCTGGGTCATACAACTTTTTTTACAAAATTTCTGCGTATTCGCGACAATTTTATAGAAAATGATTATTTTCTTGCGATTAACTGAATAGATCAGCTTTGGTTTTTACGATACTAATGACACACTTAAAAAAACATTCGTTACCATTAAGTGGGTATACAAATACATATGTAGGTAAACGAAAGTATTTCTATTTGACAAGAAACTATCACAGAAATCCCAAAAATCGTTACTAAATTAGCCGTACTATTCACCCTCAACATTCCACTACAATAAGAGTAAAAATAATGGCATTCCCCTGCCTCCTGCCAAATAAATAACATTAGCTCAGGAGCTTTATCGAATATTGATGCATTCCTGTTTGATAAGTCTCTGGGAAGCAATATTCCGGTGAGAACACGTAATATTGCTTTGGGGGTAGTAAAAAGGGTTCAAGCGGAGTTTATGATCGAATACGTGAAAGTTTTAGGCAATATAGGAGGGATTTGGGAGGATTTAATGGGCGGCTGCACATTATTTTCAAAGTGCAATATTATAATAATATTCTCGTACCTAGGTATATCATACTTAGAAGCTTTGAGAGACAAGTCTATTTACGAGATATTGGATTTAACGTTTTATTCGTGTGGCTTTTTAAATTATAAATCAGCTACTTGATTACTGATCTTTTCATACTTGCCTTATTTGCCTATACTTTGCCTTTCCTCCTATTTTTTTCCTGCCTATTCATATTTAATAAATTACAGAAATATGATTCAAATACTACATATTATTATTTACAAACTCAAAGATGAAAATAATAAGTAAAATCAACAATTTAAATTAAGGTAAGCTCACCATCCAGGCTATCACTGTGTGGCAGAGTTCCCAAGATACTGGCAATGCTGCCCCGTTGATTAGCTAAGCTCAGTCTTTGCAAGAAATAGTTGGCAGCTCTTGGGTCTCTAGAAGCGAGGAACAACCGCTTCCAATGTCTTTACAAAATGTTTTATGCCTATTCATGATTGGATACTATTTTATGGCAAGAGACAAAGCTCTAAAGTTTAATCTTTGTACAAAATTTATTATCAGGAAAGTTTAGTCATTACATAATATTTGTTGAACCACACGAGTGCTATCTTGAACAACTTTAATTCCTTAACTTTATCGCTATCGTGAGGAAACTCTTTGTTTACATGATAAGAGTGATAAGCAAGATTAATGAATAGGTGTCAACGACATATGTATATAGTAGAAGCTCTAGCGACACGTGTACGTCTTTGACCTTTATTTGTTACTTTTGCTAATTTATCAAGCGAGTGCGGCTCGGTGGTATAAACGTCTGCTTTTCAATCGATTTTCGACGATCGATCCCGACCCTTCCAATTCAATGACTTGTTTTTCAAGTTATGTGTAGATTTGCACTCGCTTTACGGTGAAGAAAAGTTACGTGAGAAAATCAAGGACTACAATATCCGACGACGTTTGTTATTCACCAACCCGCACTTGACCAGCGTGGTAGATTATGGTCTATATCTCTCTCAAAGCGTGAGAAGTCTCAGCTAGCTAGTAGCTTATGCTAATTTATCGGAAACGGATTTTTTTTTGTATAGACCAGACTTAGATACGAAGTGCGTATAGAATAGTACTCGTATTCTTTGACAGATATGCAGTACTTAAAATTAGAAGACAATACAGTTTGTTTGCTCTATTAACTTTTTGGTCTATGTATGTCATTTAGAATATTGACATGCATACACTAACTAGTAGTAACTAACAAAACTGCGTAGGTGAATGTGACAATATACAGTTTGCTCTCTACTCATTATGAAACACATTCTAATTGAGGAAGCTGCAGTATCGTCTAATTAGCGACGCAATGAAAATATTTGATAAAAAATTATAAAAATGCCCATAAACTAAGTTCTAAATTGTTTTTAGCCAATGTTTAAAATTTAAGATTTAATATATTCAATACCATCAACTTTTAGGAATCTAAACTTACAACACAAAACATCTACCATGGACCAAATTAGCTTTTAGTTTAATTAGCGACGCAATGAAAATATTTGATAAAAATGCCCGCAAACTAAGTTCTAAATTAATTTTAGCCAAAGTTTAAAATTTAAGATTAAATAAATTCAATACCATCAACTGTTAGAAATCTAAACTTACAACACAAAACTTCTACCATGGACCAAATTAGCTTTTCCTTTCAAAGATGTGAGCGGAAAAGTGAAGATTGATGGCTGAGCCGTCACGCCAGAGTATCTCCCTACTTCCGTCCTTTAAAACAAACTTATAATAAGCTCGTTTGTTTCTCTACACGCCACCATTGTGTCTATAAACAGGGAAAATTTCGCACAATTAGATTAAACAGATACCGGGAAACGTGGAAGTGACAATAGATAGGTGATAATGTTATTGCGAGGTCTCGAATTAGAGGAAGCGGTTGAGAATTTGAACTACGAGTAAGTCATCAACGTAATTTGATAGTTCAAGATTATTCGGATTTCTATAGATAAGGATAGGATAGGTAGATACTGTATATTGTTTACTCACTCACTCATTAAGGTAGGTACAGCAAATATTTGGCGCCTGGAGCTTGGCTAGTTGAGGCGATCTTACGCAATCATTGAAGCTAAGCAATGATGCGGACGGTGTTTGGATGGGTGACCATACACAACACTGTCTTTAAGAAGTGGAATTTTAATTTATCGGATCGGATGACATGAAAAATTGTAGGTCCCGGCTGTTAGTCTTAGTACAAGCAGTCGTTTAGTAAAGGTTGGCTGGAAAAGATCGCTTTAAGCGATAAGGCCGCCAATTGTGGCACACAATTTTTTTTTGTTCTTAGTTATTATTTTATCTTTAAGTTTGTGTCCAATAAAGTATTATCTATCTATCTATCGTTAAGCCATATCAGCCTTCGAGCGGCTCGAAAACACTCAACACCAGAGTTTAACCACTTAGCTCATACGAAATAGAAGAAGAAGCATAGATATTTGCCGGTCACATTATCTGCCGTCGTCTCCACATTACTCGTATATCTTGATTTACACAAAAAATCAGACATTGGAATAATACATCAAATATATCTTCTTATCTTCTTATCTTCTTCTTATCTTCTTATATATAAAATTTCCGTGTCACAGTGTTTGTTACCGTACTCCTCCGAAACGGCTTGACCGATTTTTACCAAATTTTATATGCGTATTCAGTAGGTCTGAGAATCGGCTACTGCATATCTATTTTTAAGGCAAAACAACGTTTGCCGGGTCAGCTAGTAAATTTATAAAATTCAGCTACTTGAAGCGCCATCTATCCAACATTCAACGCATTACGTGCTAACTCGATGCCATCTTTAGTGTAGCGGTCTTGCGTTATACGTTTCGTTATTGCTGCTTACTATGTTTCTACCCTGACAGGAACATACTCGCACAGTTCCAGTGAAATCTGCCAGATGGCTTTTGAGGTTGATAGCACATTTACCCACTAGACGCAAAAACTACGGAGTGTTGAGTTTCAGGTATGTATGTAATTATGTGGTATCGTAGCCCCCGAACAATGAGCCGGTTTCAAAAAGTTTTTTTTTTAAAGGTGTTTTATTAAAATCGGACTAAAAACCAAATGGCGCATGAAGTAATTTTCGGAACTTCCTCAATATGGGTACCTATCAAATGAAAGGGCTGGACTAGTAGAATACATATACTAAACTGAATTCAACAAATAAAAGATGGCCGTCAACACAACACATTGTCGAGGGTTTTTTTTTACTTTGTTTGTTAGAAATAGATTTAATTTAATGTGGTTTTAACCTCCATAGATACCTACTACAACTTTTTTTGCAACTAATTTAGGCATTTACAGTATGGGTAACTTAGCAATATTAATGAAAGAGTTTTATTTTTCTAAATTATATTTCATTTAAAACAATACATGGATCAGTTTAATAATAAGTGATATGTTTCTGTAATAACTCCATTCTTACATTTGCTTTGCATTCATAAAGATGTACATACACTAAATAACTAAGATAAGACAGGTACATAAGTATATAAAATACTTAATTATACCAATACTTACACAGATATTTTCAAAACCCAGAATATAGAGTAAAACAAATATCAAGATCTGCTTCAAGTTTACAAAATTGATAAGAAACTATAGAGTTACGATTACATAGAGGTCGATTAAATACTTTATTATCTATGCATGGCTACAAATTATAAAATTGAGCAAACTCTAATATAATTAAGATAATAGGATAAAGCCAGAGAAAATTATAAATACAAGTTAACTGAGAATATTATAGATACATTTGTTGAATTTATTTCGGTAGGACTTCGAATGCGCAAAAGTACATACGTATATTAAAGTTTCCGTTACGGAAACGATCTATTCTTAGACGTATCATATAATATACGTTATTCTCTTGTTCCCGCTAAATATTTTAACCAATGAGATGAGAGAAAATGAAAACTAGTACACCTGTCAGCGATAAATATTGCACATCGACCTTTGGAAAGAGACAAACGGCTAAAAATGGCTTCGTAGGGCGTTTTAGCTCTGTCGCAAAAAATACAAACAACGAACAAAGTTTGACGAAAACTAACATGAATAGTGTGCGACAGAGATAACGCTCTACAAAGCCGAAATTAGCCGATTTTGTCTGTCTATGAGCAATATTCATCGCCTGGTAGTGAAGATGTAGTTCTGTGCATTCGAAAACTAACTGCCCTACCGAAGTATGATATATTTAACAATACAATTTACCGCCTATCACAGTTAACAGATCAAAATATTTATTAAAAGCTGCGAAGCTTAGATTTTTTTATTCTGTGTACGATCTATAAACACTTACTTTAAATTACGTTTTCTTTATTTTATGTACAATAAGAATATATATAGATAGGACGAAAACCTTTAACATTAGCTAGAAGGTACTCTAATTAGATCTTTGGGATTAACTGCGCGTACGTAATAAAAAGCCTAAGTTTACATTTGAAGCCAACATTTCTCTTGAATCATGGATTACTTTAACTCAGTTTGTTTTTTGAGTATTGCACGAAAAAGATATTATATAATTTAATTGGTCATTGTTTTAATTGATCTCGGTCAGGTACGTATAATGTTTTTCTATATAATGAATTAAAATCTTATCTTTAGCTTCTTAAATATAATTTCGGAGGCCTTCTTCATTTTAAATGGCACAATAATGCATGTACGCTTCAATGTCAATATTGAACTGATAAATTTTAGTATGCATAAGCCCTGGGAAGCAGCGATGATGACATGTTGCAGCCCTGTCCATAGACAGGGCTGCCTGACCTTTCTGATAAGAGTGGCCACTCTTAATCGGGCGTTAAGAAGACTTTTACAATATACATTTTCAATGTAATAACAATTGTAAGAAATTAACGATGTGTGTCCCTAACAATACAAAGTGATTGTATTTAGAGCCATCTCTTTAGAATTCAAAGTATATCAATATATAAACTAGATGCTCAAAAATTTATCGGTTGACACCCTCCTTATTTTAAACCTACTAAAATTTATTATCAAATAACTGGGGCTCTTATCGATTTACGAAACAACACCTATTTTATCTATATTTTTAACAAGATATTTCCAAATGATTATTATATTATGTACGTACAAAAAACGGAATTAAACAAACATAATATATACAAAAAATACTTTTATTTTAATGCATGCAAAGTTTTTCAAAACAATTTTTCAGCAACTACAGCATAAGTCACTTTTCTTTGCGTATGTGCTCAGAGCCGATTTTTTATGTACCGCTGTTTTTAGATACATTTAATTATTTGAATTTGATTATAATTTATCAATATTACTGGTAGTGTAAAAATTGAGGCTTTTACTATTTAGCACTTTTTAAAGCGGCGTTAGTTAGGTAGGAGCCGTAGTAGAAAATTCGTGGAAAAAAATCGCTCCCCGTACATTTTACCATGCAACGGAAATTTTTCCTATTCTTTTTTCGAACAACAGCTGCTTTTTTAGATAATTTCTTTAAAGTTGTAGAATAAAGTTGTTTGTTTTGGTGTACAAACCCCGACCTTACAATTTGTATTAGTTACTTTTGCCTTTTTATTTTTATGATACCTTTTGAAATATTTATATGCACTTATCTAGATTTACGTAATTGCACGAACGTTTGAATTTATGTACTTAGTACAGATTTGCAATCCATATTTAAGGTAAATTTTTATTTTGTCCCGTTATTAATGTGAATGAAAAAAGCTGATTTGCACCATCTCTGGTTTTCGTCTTTGATCTACGGCTCTCTAAATCTATTTACTCACTAAAATGGCCAGTGACTATGTACAACTCAGCAAATTACATAATAAACGTTATACTTATTAAATAAGCTATTTACAGTTTTTTTGCTTAAGACTTTTAGACGTTTTATTCGTCGTCGTTGAGAAGATCTGTACATGACTTGGCTTTGGTTGATCTGAAATTAGAAAATAAATAGGTATTAGGTACAAACAAAACTAGTAAGTACATTACTTATATCAAGGCGAAGTTAAGGACAAAAATCTTGATTTTACTGTTTTTCGCTAATAATCGTTATCTTATTTTTATTCTACGGGATATCCCGTTTACAAAGCCAACAAATCCAACACAGTTTATTCACGATAAATTAATAACTTCATGTCTTACTTACTTACTTTTTTATACTTAAAAGGTCTTTAAAGAATAATATGGTATTTATATACCACTTTGCCAAATATCATAAAATTCGACTAGTAAATACCGCTGCTGTAATTTCCCCTGATAGACCTTTGTAGGAACCATCAAAAACCGCGGACGTATACAAAATTTTGTCAAGATTGATTAGAAATTACAGCCTTTACGTGAAAACCAACATACATACATACAGATTGATGAAAGACATATGGACAATTTTTTTTTATATTCCACACACGGCTGGTTAACCCCATACTGAACCATTTCTAGTTCGTATTATGGTTGCTAACACAATTGATATACTACATATACATACATACATATGTTACATAGATACATATATAGCACCCAGACTGACAGCCAACAAATTTAGTTTAGCACAAAGATGTTGGCCGTGCCGGGAATCGAACCCGAAACCTTCTGATTGGCAGTCCGGCATGGTAACCATTACGCCAACGAGGTCGTCAACTAAATGCAGAAACATCGTTCGCTCGGTCAAGTAATGCAAGTTGCATGTACTTACTGTGAAGGCTTAACTCTTCGACAGACCCTGAGTTCTATGGGTCCACTCCGCACCGCCTTGAAGAGTGTTAGAGCTTCTATATGTGCTAGCTCGTGGCACGCCTGCCCGTTCACTGCGAGCACCTCGTCGCCTGGAAACATCGAGGACAATAATTAAGTATAATTTATAAAAAGTAATGAAAACAACTCAAATGTGATTGACGAAATATAAGTCTAAATGTTGTTAATGAAAAATATTTTATTTTTACGCAGGTATACTCGTAGCTAAGCATTTGACCTGCAGGGCTTTTTTAGGAACAAAATAGAATACTTAGCCACTAAATAACAAAATAAGAAATCTTCACCCATTTATCTATCGTTAACATTCAACCGAGTCGAGTGATATTTTTTTTTAAATGAGTGTAATTAAAATAATCTATCTAACTAACCTAAACAATGTCAATAACTTCAATTAATGATCATAATTTTATAGTTCTATGAAGCTATTTACTTTTGATAACACTTGATCCAATAAATTAATCGAACGTGTAAACAATAAATCGTTACACGCATAAACATTCCTATCATTTATGTTTGACGTCCATAATTCTAGACACAATGGCAAAGTGACTCGATAATACCTACGTTCTTTGTTATTATGCTAGTTCGACGAACAACCACAATGCATTCGTTTGCTCTTATCACATTCCATTCCACAGTATCAAGTAAATAGTTTAATAAGGCATTTTAAGCGATAGACAATTTCTTTTTAATAAAACGTACCTGCTTTTAATCTCCCGTCCTCAACGGCCTGCCCTTGTGAGAGGATGCTCTTGATAAAGATGCCAAGAGGTCCTCGAGGTGAATCGCGTCCTCCCACAATGGTGAACCCGAGTGGCTTCTTCCCTTGTCCCTTCTCAAACGTGATCGTGTGATAAGTGTGCGTCGGTGCTCGCGGTCTCCGGGGGAGCGTGCAAAAATTTGCCGCGTTCGGTGTTTGTATATCGCACTCACTGTCATGTTTATCTTTAGTCCGCTCCGCGTCAGGAGTATCGACGTTGACGTCGCCGGCGCAACTGAACGCGAGGCCGTCCTTGTTGGCGCCGCCGTAGCTGACGACCTGTCGGCGCAGCAGCTTGTTGTTCATGCTGCTGTAGCTCGCGTTCTGGCCCTTTAGGAAGTGCGAGTGCGAGGCCGGCGCGTCGGGCTCGTCCGCCACTGATAGCGCGCTGCGATTACACGCCACCGACGCGGACTCTTCCTGTGATACACGTCGCTCTAATTTGACGTCACTTTTATCGACACGTTTCTCCTTTCCCAAAATGAGTGCATTCTCATAATCGACTGAACTTTCACGCATCAGTAAACCAGCTCTTTGAGCCGGCTCTCGTTGTCTTAAATCGGGATTTGGTTTATCCCTTTGTCTGCCTATAACGATATCGATTTCAGATGTCCCAGATCGCAATGCTTCTTTGGCTTCTGACATAGTAAGATCGCGAAGTCTTCTTCCATTAACATTAAGTAACTCGTCTCCAACGCGAAGAGTACCCTCTCTGAAAAATATAAAGTTGCAGTGTTAAAAATGTCGAGTGGCGTGCCTTGGGAGAAGCCTTTTTCCAGCAGTGGACGAAAATAGGCTGATGATGATGTTTATACAATATTAAAGTAAAAAACTGAATATTTAATACTCCAGACGAAGTTAAGACATAAAAATAAATAAACTAGAATGCGCTGCACTAGAATGCATGGTTGAAACCCACTCTGAATCGATATTCCATTATAGATATAGTTAATATTTCATAAAGACTGCGTGACACAAAAATTTTATGGATTAACGTTGATTATAATGGAACCATTTGATTTACATTGAAATAAGATAAGAACTACTTGCTTTATTTTAGTAGGTATTTACTTTAACAATTAAAAAAAAGATAATGGCATAGTTACTAAAACGTCTTACCTCTCTGCTAAGCCCCCAGGTACAACATGAGCTACTAAGTATCCTATGTGACCTTCATCAGTTAGCTTTGTTTTGGCGATAAATATGCCCAATTCTTCAGCAGGGCATTTTCTCATGATTTTTACGACTTTAAATTCTGATTTATCTGATCTAGGACCTCTTGATGGTTTTCGGCATGGAGGAATTGGTGGAATACCACAGCTGACTGAATTAGCGTCTCTTTGCCTCATTTTTTGCTTCTCAGTTAGTTGTAAATACTGAGGTTCGTCATACTCACTTTCTTTTTTTGGCATTCGCTTCAAGATTTCTTTGCGGTCTAAGGATAAAGCTCTTTGGGTTTGTCTAGGTCTAGGTCTGGGACAATCCCTTCTTTCTCTACTCATCCTTCCGGAGGTTCTTGCCTTCATGTAGCTCTGGTCTCCAGACACACTCCTGCCATGGCACGGGACTATATTATTAACTTGTGAAGCAGAGCTTTCACAGCGTGATGATATTCTATCACTATCAAATATTGAAGAAGCCGCTGATTCATTGACTAGAATACCTGAATCTGCATCTTCACAGTCATGTATCAATACATTTTCATCATCGCATGATGCTTGATAGACATCGTCGTGAAATACGGCGTTGTTTTGAAATTCATCTAACCCGGGCAAAGCTCCATAAGAAAAGCTTCGTAACTTGGCTTTTACTCCTCCTCGTTTTTTTCTGCTTTTACTAACTGGATTACAGGATTTTGCAGAATTATCAATATTTCCATCAACAGCATCATCTCCATCGCCATTTGGCTTATACAGCTTTGAAATAAATCTGTTTGTAGAGGATTTAAGATACCTGTCAGACATTGCTCTTATTTTGGCTGAAAGACATGAACTTGGTCCAACTGTGTCTTTCCCATCTTTATTCTTAATTTTATCAGTCTTTTTCTGAGATTTCATTGCAATTGGAGTATGATCATCGTAAGTTTCATAGTCATCGTTGAAAATCTGATCGCTCGATTTTGATAGTTTGCTACCGGCTTTAGGTATGGCATGGTATCGGTCACATTCTGAACCAGAGCTGTAACATCTTGTGCCTCTGTTGATAAAAGATTTGCCGTCCCTCCATTGACACTCCACGGGACTGGGTACACTTTTAGCATAAAAGACGTCGTCATCGTATTGAGGCGGCATTTTTACCCACGGATTATGGTTTTCGAATTCAATGTGTGTGTCGGGGTAATTGCCTGCGTAGCGGCAATTAATGTCTTCTACGTGTCCGAAACCACTGCATTCGCTGCCTGAGGTTGAAGCAGCGTCATCGCCATGCCGTAAAGGTCCGTTAGACTTGAAACACGACAGTTTAGTGTTCTTAACTTTATCGAGCAACGGATTTCTCTTCTCCCTGTAGACCATGTACTCTTTTTCTAAAGACCCACCGCGGTTTTTTCGAGCTGTATTGTAATGATCTTGTGGTGAGCCAGGGCCGTGTTGCAGTGATATGCGTCGCGTGGTCGGAGTTTCTGCGACATGTTGACGAGGGGGCTTCTCCACGATAATTATTTGGTCGCTCAGATTGTAAAAGTTTGTTTCCACCGAGCTACCGCTACTCTTTCGATTGGGGTAGCGGACCGGTGACATATCTGTAAGTAAGTAAAAACAGAGCATGTTAACTGAACGCTTTCTACAAGAAATTGCTCGAAAGTGCAATCAAAGAATGAGTATTACGAGCGTTACTTTTGATTTCTCTAGTTTATAAACACTTTCAAGTAAAATAGATAGTGGTACGAGTACGTAATAGCTCGCTAAATAGGATAGGGGAAAGTGACACTTTCTGCAACGATTGGACTTCCCGTATCTACGGCTATCAAGTTACAAGGTGCCTCAATTAGACATGATGTGGCCTGCTAAGGTAGTTGGTATGTATTAGGTTTCACTAACGATAGGAAGGGCTTGCTTCTGAGAATACATTTAGTGATGTCAGCGTCAATGTATGTAATCAGATACCTACTTACTTTAAATGGAAATACTTAGCACGTAATTGTTAAACGTGTGTTTGCTGTTTTGTAATCAAAAGTTTTGGTTTATAATATTATGTTAGAAATCGGTATATTACTTTTGTACAAAAATAAACCTGCTCAGTAAATAAAATATGATATTCTGATACCGACTCAGTTGTAAACTTAATGATTTCCACTTACTAAGTTGTCTGGTGGCGCAGTTAGAAATTGTGGAGTTAAATCAATATTACAATACTTCCTAATTTCACTGTTTGTTCACTGCCACACCCAAAGTCGTTGTATAATCTTTGCATAAGAATTGCATAAACTGTTTTATATTAGCGACAATCTTGTTATGCGTAGAGTCTGCGTGTGAAAGACGGTACGTGCATAAAGTGTGCATATAATTATAATAATTAATGTTTGATGTTAATTACTCAATAAACAGTAATTGGGTTATTTTGATAAGTAAAACTGGTATAGGATATTGGTTGTTAGATTAATTATATCAATGTTATTACACGAGTGATTAAGGGTCGAATATCACCGAATTTCTATTAATTCTGCTCTCTTACGCAATCGGTGTGGTAGCTAATCTAATTTGTTAAATGGGGTTACAAACTGCCATCCTTAGAATAGGTAAGTAAATATCTTTTACAGCTATTATCATTCCATTCCTTTTCAGATCAATTCAGTAAAAAAGATTATTTAGACTCAATAGCCGAAAATGTTTGACAATATCTTAAATAATTAAAAGCTTTCGCTCACACACGACACTCATTGCATTTTAGCTGTTAGCAGGTACTGCAAATCGAATCAATAAGACGTTATTGAAGTAGGCATAAATATTTTCTGAGTATAGTGGCTATCTATTTAACGCCAAACTATATTGTAGTAGGTCAAGCTTGATTTAAACACCAGTCTTATACCAAAAATATAAGACCAAAAAAATAACTTGGTTTGTGATTTAAAAGGATTTTTATATGTTATTCAGTTAAAGTGCGTTTGGTATTTAATATTCAGGTAAAAAAAAAGTTATATCTTTGTGCTTGAAATGTATGGTAAGTACGAGTATGACCTGACACCATATTATACTCGTAGATAGATTAAGGACAATGTCCAATACGAGTACGTGTTACGGAACTACAATTTAGTTTTAAGGATTGAAAAAAACTTTTACTAGTTAGCCGTTTTAATAGCTATGATAATGAAATGCCCACCAACTTATTATGCTGACGTCAATATAAAATATAGAAGAATGGTGTTGTTCGGCATTCAGACAACCGAAAGTATGAAGAAGGTCTATATTATTTTCCGATGACAAACTGGCGTGGCAGGGTGATGCCAGTTCCGCAGGCCACGTTCATGCTTGTAAAAGTAAAAATACGATTTTGGACAATTGGTCTTTGGTTTGGATTGTCGCGAAAACGTATAACTGACAGTTGGATAATCGCGTTTCAACTGTAATGAATCTTACCGATTCTGGATCTCCGTGTAGACCTGTTTTCTGTTTCAGGTGAGACGGCGAGCAGCCTCGGCGGCTCGCCTTTCTTGAACCACCGCATCTTCTGTCGCAAACCTCGATCACTTCATCGTCACCGCACTGGAATAGACAAATATAAGCTTTATAGCCAATCCCTCCATTACCACAGATATTTAATTATAATTTTTTTTTCAATTACCAGAATTCAAGTACCAGAACTTGTAACTCGATTGTGAAAATTTTAGAGCAGTCAATCCTTTTCCTTTATCTTATGAGCTAAGTGGCGATAATTTTCAAGCCGCCCAAAGGTCTAACGGTTTAACGACTGCTTGTACTGATGAGACTAACAACCGGGACCTATAATTAGCGTGTCATCAGAGCAACGGGAACGCCCAGATGAAAAATGCCACTCAACAACAGTCTTGTGCATGGTCACCCATCTAAACACCACCTGCATTGACCGTTGCTTAGCTTCGATGATCGCGTCAGATCACCTTAACCAGCCAGCCTTAAAACAGTTTTAAACTTTAAAATACTCCAAAGATAAATTTAAATGCATTTCAAACCAATGATTAACATTAAACATCTATTTCTAAACAAAGTATTTATCCCATTTGAGTATCAAAATGTAACTTATTAAATTCAAATAGCAGTCATTACCAATATGTGGCAACTGAACACTGGTCATTGGCCACATAAAAACATGTTCAACAGCATTTAGTTAATGTTGCAATGGTCTGGAGAATGTTTATTTCTAAGTGGCTCCTACTTTTAGCCACCTCGTTATAAATCGACTGGTTGGACTTGAATATAGATGGTGATTTTGTCATATACTAATTAATGAGCAATGCGATTATCATTAATTGAATCTAAACCTTTTTGGGCCAATAAATCAATTTAAAAACTTTTTTCAATTGGTTTCTATATTTTGCATATGGTTTTAAATGTATGTAAGTATGTAACAATTGGAAGAATGGTTAAAAATGCTGTCTGATTCTTCTGCAATGATGTCATACATAGATTCGACCCATTCGTCCGCGACAATATAAATTCAAATTCAAACATATATTTATTGATGTAAATAAATTTACAGTAACATTTAAATGGTAGCCCTGGCTTCTGAGCTAGTATGCCCTGTGTTACAGAAGCCAGTGCCTTCTCAATTATACAAACAGATTGATTTTACTATATGTCAAGAATCATTGACAATAAATTGTACAATTGAAGTTAATATTGTATCTGTACTTTAAATAAAAATTATTTCTATGACAGCCTATAAAAACGGGCTTTAGACTTGTTCTTCTCCTTTTACGATTCTGTTTACACATACCAGCATTTCTGTTGAGCACGGATAAAAAGCGGTCAAGCGTGAGCTGGAATGGCACTTCAAGGACCGATAAAATAAGTAGCTGGATAATTAATAAGAACATGTACATTGCTTGGAAGCAATGCTGAATAATAATATATAATTATGAGACAGCATTTCGTAAAACTTGATTGAAGTTACCTGTTTCAAAAAGTGCTCGCATCAAAATAACATAACATTTCTATAAAGTTGCAAGGAAAAGGCGAGTGTGGTTCGGTGGCAATAACATCTGCTTTTCAATCAGACGGCCCCTGGTTCGATCCCGGCCCTACACCAATGACTTGTTTTTCAAGTTATGTGTGGATTTGCACTCGCTTTAAGGTAAAGGAAAACGTGAGGAAGCCGGCATGACCACAATATCCGAAGACGTGTGTCAACCGCCAACCCGCACTTGGCCAGCGTGTTGGGTTATGGTCAAGATCTCTCCAAGCTGCTTATATGCAAGGGAAAACTATAAAGTTGCTCGAATAATTTAGTAACTACATTAAAAAACGATATTTGAGGATTTTATAATATTTTTTTATACATTATAAATCAAATATTATCATACAAATTTAGTAAACTATATATAATGTTATTTAGAACGCTACTTCTAAATAACAATCACCAATTGTATTGACCCCGTATATCTCGTAGCTAAGTAAGTATATTTGCTTTTTCTTACTATATAAGTATATATTGCTAATTACCAAACCCTGTAACTGTAATTATATTTAAGAGTAACTGGTTTCCAAAACCTCAATGTCACTAAATGTAAACCCGACCTTGGTGTTCTATAGATAGCTACAAAAGTTAACTGTCGTGACGACGTTAACCTATTGTGTAACTTAGTTATTGAATGTTCGCACTTTTAACTCAACTGTGCCATTGACTTCTTACTCTAGTAGTTTTTTGAGAAGAAACGTTCAAGTGACGTGATTTCATTATTATGTATTCAGTTCAAGTTTCGGTTAATTGAAAGTCTCTACGTGACAAGGCTCAGAAACATGGTTTGTTTAAATTTAGATTTAGTTTTTTAGCTTAATTAAAATTTAGAAAGAAAAAAAGAATCATTTTTTTTGTGACACGTAACAAAAACGACGAAAAATAATACATAAGAAACATAAAAAAAAAACATTTACGTGGCACAAAACCGGCCCCAGCTCAGCGTGTGCTGACTGCAAGCAATCAGCGCTGGTCTTCCGCTGGAGCCGACCGGTGACGACACATACGAAAAGGTTAAATTTAGGTTTACCTACTACAAAATAATATTGGGTAATAAACAAAAATGAAAACTTCATAATTGCTCAATACCTGGTTGACCCAGCTTTGCTCGTTTTTGTTTTAGTTTTTTTTTTTAATATGACATTTTCTAAAAATGATTCCTAGTTAGATCGATTTATCGCCCTCGAAACCCATATACTAAATTTGATGCAAATCGTTGGAGCCGATTCCGAGATTCCAATTATATATATGTATATACAAGAATTGCTCATTTAAAGATATTAGATTATAAAGGCTAGAGATGTTTGATAATGATTTTTTCTTTATCGTGAACAAAGCCATCTCCTTCTCAACGGTTTTATCTCTTATCCTGCCTTGGATAAAAGATTACACAAGTATAACGAAATAAGGTTTTAATAAGGTTGAGTACACCACGGTTAACATTATCTTGAGGTGCAAAGATATATGGATGAACTAAATAAAAAACAAAAACTTTTTGTAGTAAAGACGTTGGGAAGCGGTTGGTCCTCGCTTCTGGAGATCCAAGAACTGGCAGCTATTTCTTGCAAAGACTAAGTTTAGCTGTTCAACGGGGCAATGCTGCCAGCATCTTGGGAACTCTGCCCCGCAGCGACAGCCTGGATGGTGAGCTTACTCTAATTTAAATTGTAGTGTTTTGATTTTTCTTTATGTTTGTATATAGTATTTTATTTTTTCGGTAACTATGTCATTACTAAGAAAAATGCACATTAATATAAATAAATATCAGTATATAGATATACGTAGAGCCTAAAAATGCTAATTATAAATAATGTTCGTTATACAATTCGTTCGCTCGTAATATAATTTAAAATACTAAATAAATATTAGGACATTTAAGTCACGGCTGGTTAGCCCCGTACTAAACTATTTCTAGTTTATATTATGGTTGCTAACACAACTGATATTCTACATATACGCAAATACTTGATATCGGTACATATTTCAAACTCAAACCGAAAGCAGACAAATTTAGTTCTCCCCAAAGCTGTAGCCGTGCCAGGAATCGAACCCGGGACCCTTTGGTATGCAGTCTAGCATGGTAACTAATACGCCAACCAGGTCATCAACAAGAGACTTTATATAAATATTTTAGTCGTAATACCTGTAGTTAAAAAAATAGTCTTAGTTTGATATTTTAGTTATTAGTTCATTAATACGGTCCATAAAAATAAATTGAAAAGAAATTTATTACATGTTTTTTGTTCTGCAATGATGTCATACTTTATTGATTAATGACTTTATTTAGAGTCTAGACGACTAATAAAATAAATCATACATAACTAGTCAATCAGCGTCAAATCAAATAGGCTATGATTTCCTGTATGTGGACACCTACTGAAGTTAGATAAGATAGAATATAAAAGGACTTCAAACATTAATTACAAGACCTAAAACAGATGAAATGGCTTAATTACTAAACACATAATCGAAATTGCAATTTATGTTATCCACATAAAGTAAGAAAATGACGCTTGTTCCCATTAGAGTCAGAAAACCCATTCAAGCCTAAAAAAATCCTTCCTTTATATTGATTTTATAACACACCAATAATGGATTTATAAAATGTGTAGGTTTTTATGAGGTCCGATTAAGGCTTGTGCGTTGTAGTAAGATGCCATGATCTTCACTCATATATAATATAGAAACAGAAACATAACTACAAGTATTGACTGGTACCGATTTATACCAAGCAAGTGGTAAAGACTACTTTTCTAAAAAAAGAACGAAGTAGCCAAACGTATATCAATATTAAAATGTATGGTTTGAACTCTGAAAAGTCTTTAGTTACGCAACGATAAAGTTTTTATTTGCAAAGCATTCATTAATTGAACAAGCTAGTTCTGATATACAAAACTAGATGTCGTGTAGGAAGACATGCATACAGACAGATCTTTATTGCTGTGATCCAAAAGACGAAATTGGTGTAACATAGCATTATCGTTGTTTTACATAATTTCGATAAACTGATCTTGGCATACAATATAGTGTGATTTTTTCCTTACATCTAATTCTCTTTTTTATAGTATCGACTTACAACTTAAGCATATCTGAATTCAAAATTATTGTTCATTTAAAGTATTTAATGAACAGAAAAATTGTTAAAGTAACGTAAATCGCGAGTCATAAATATATTATGTTAAGTATAGATACGAAACAACGCCACTATCCCTAACTGGAATAAAATTAATGTGGCTTAAATTAAAATATTTTCTTTATTTGATTTGATAAAGTGTATTAAAATTTATTACACAAACGAATAAATTTTAATTTTAATTATAATTGGAATGAAAACCAGTTTGCAAAATTTACCAAATTGAAATTGACCTACTGCACATTCTTATGTATATGTGCCTCTGAATATGTTATAGCGACATGAGGGTATGACTGCTTTTCTGTTTCCGCATACTAATAACTAAGGAAGTAATGAAGAGGAACTAAAGAGAATATGGCAATTTATGTAAATGTATTGCAACACTTTATTTTTAGAAGTTGACTCACGTTTTTGTGGAGGTATATGGCGAATTTGATATTATATGAAATAAAAAGGCTATGTTTTTATGAAGAGAAAAAACAATATTAGATTGCTCGGTGTAATATTAAAAAAATGTAGTTACCTCGTAACTGTAATAGGGTTCGTGTTTATTCAACATTGAAATTATGTTTACAGTAATACTAAAGAACTAAGTACTACTTACTAGAAGTAAACAATTTGGATTAGCTTTAGATAAATAACAAAAACTAGTCCAAAATTTCGTAGCTTATAAATGATTGTATATTTTCTATAATATTGTCAAACGAACAAAAGCAAAAAAAACAGTTTTCATGTTGATCATATTATCTATTTGTGATAGCCGTGAACGTAAGAAAAAGCTAATTCATTGTACCTCATGATAAATTACCAGAGTCAATATTTTCAAGAACAATGGGTTAATTTAACTTGCTTTGCCTCCATTGGGTATAAAAACTGCACGAATGCGGAACTTTCTCATCAAACTTGGATTTCTTATGTAATGAATCTATTCGTAGGAAGTCAATCTTGCGTTTTGATTCTAAACTACAATCAGCCCAACAGTAATACTTAAAAATGTATATCTGTATCATTTTAACAATAATGAAAACTTATTTATTTAAATAATAGTTATCAACAAATTAATAGTAAATAATTAACATTTTATTTAAAAGTTTAAATAAAAAGTAGGTAGTAAATATAATTCTTATTTTAAAGAATAATGAGTATAACCACAGTATTAAGTCTATTAAGATGAATAAAGTCTACAAAACGTCGTAAGCATTATAGAGTGAGAGCCAGTGACGCCCTGACCTTCGTCATAGTGTAAAAGCTGAAAATTCTTCTATATATGCGTATTCTTCTATATAAGTTTTATACTATCACGAATTTGAAACACAATTTTGCTCACCTTTACTATCTGTTATTAGCCAAAGCCACCGCGACCCAGGTTACATAGGCTGGGTTTGCTTATACCTGTGTAGGGGGCATATATAGAAGAATTTTCAGCTTTTATACTATGACGAAGGTCAGGGCGTCACTGGCTCTTAGGCTATTACCTAGTACCTCATTTCATAGCATTCATTTCTGACTTACATTCGATATAAAATAATTTCAGAAGTGAAACAATATAAATGGTAACTAAACACCTCTACTGTCCGCACTAATCTACTCTTCAAGAGCTCAGGTGTTTGCCCAATTGTTTTTCGCACGTGTGTTGTTCCACGTTGCTTATTAATTTGGCGGCAACGTGATAACAATATTTAATCATTCTTATTACATTACCAGACGTCATGTCTGCCGAACAATCTTTTTTTTTTATTAGGATACATTTCACACACGGCTGGTTAGCTCCATATTAAACCATTTCTAGTTTATATTATTTGTTTGTTTTTATTTGGTTTTTAACACAACTTATATAGTACAACATATAATACATAAATACATATTTTTACACCCAAAGACTGATAGCTAAACAAATTTAGTTGACACAATATTGTTGGCGGAGCCAGGAATCGAACCTGGAACAACTAACAGCAATTAATAAGACAATTATGATTTAACATTAACACTAGTTTGAAGAATGATATAACACTTGTTTATTGGAAATACTCGTTTTAGGTCACATCAGATTACCTGAAGGACTTTATCCATAAAGAGGCCTGCGGAAGGCTTGTAGCGGTAGAACATGAGTTATAATTAATGTGATGAGGACAGAGGATAGAAAAAAGTCTAAGGTCATGTTTTAATAATGGTCATTTATTCACGTCAGTTGTCGACAAAAATTACTTATGATTGACTAGTGGTCAGTATGTCTTATTAATGCAATAATGAGAAAAAAAAACTTTTAAGTCTTCGAAAGAGGTTTTTAATTCGACTGTATTATTATGTAAGTGGCCTCATAGATAAATCTATTTTGTAAATTATTTTTGATTAAACGAAAACTTATTTTTGATTTGACTTCCTGAATAAGTAATTTCAGGTTGTGTTGTATAAAGTATATACTTAGTCAGGTCATAAGTTCTGTCACATGTGTAATATGAGATAGTTTAGACATGTTTAATATTTATATAACCATTTATATATCAAAATGAACTTAATCAAACATAGATTCTTATGGTAATAAAGTTTATTCAAAATGACCCCCACGATTATGAATATAGGCCTTCAATCTGCGCGGCCAGTCATCTATTGCGGCACGAACGAGGTCCATGTCAATATTGGCGGCTGCATTAATCAAGGATGCCTTGAATGACTCCAAATCAGGATGAGGCTTTGAGCAGTCTTTTTCCTCCAAGTGTTGCCATATCTTGTAATCTAACGGACTCAAATCTGGACTGGAGGAGGGCCAGTCTTCGTGTTGGATGAAGTCGATTTCACGCGCCGCCAGCCAGTCTTGTGTTCTTTTCGCTCTATGGGCTGGCGCAGAATCTTGTTGGAATACCCAGGGCCTGTTATTAAACATGGTATAAGAAACAGGTTCCACAAGGTTCTTGAGGACTGTATTTTGATACACAACTGCATTCGTTTTTACGCCTTTCTCACAGAAATGTACCTCAGTTAAGCCCCAATAAGAGACTCCCAGCCAAACCATGATCGAGAATGGAATATGACCTCGTTGGACACGCGGAATACAGTCGCTCGCTTCTTCACTACTGTGTGTGTACACCTTATCATTTTGTTTGTTGTAGCTCTCTTTAATGGTGAAATTTTTTTCATCCGAAAAAAGAATTTCCCGACGCTTTTTTCCTGCGTACCGCTTCAACAAAGCGCGGCATCTCTTTAGTCTCAGGCCTATTAAACGAGCGTCCAAACGATGTCCTGTTTTTCTTCGATATGCCCTAAGCCCTAAGTCTTCATTTAACACCCTTTTCACCGTGGTCCTGCTTAAACCCATCTGAAGGGCCAACAGTTTCTGCTTACGTATGGGATTTCTTTGAATTCGCGCCTTCACAGCTTTTATCACTGCTGGAGTCCTAACAGAGCGAGGTCGACCACTTCTTGATCTGTCATCTACACTAGAGTCTTCATTGTATCGTTTTATGGTACGATAAACGAATCTTTTGGTTATATTCAAATTTTTCAGTAAGTCGGAAGTCTGAATTGGCGCGTAACCGCAACGATGCAATGCAATAACCCCGACACGGTCTTCTTTAAGTGTCCATTTTTTATTTAAAAATGAGGAAAATTCTAAAAAGTACATATTTTTAATTTCATGAAAAATTCGGAATTCGAATCCAATATTTTTTTGTGGACATCATTCTAAATTCAAAAGTTTTCATTGTGTGACAGAACTTATGACCTGACTAAGTAGTACATAGTAGGTATAGTAGTTAGGTAGTTAATTAGTATTGTTGTAACTAAAAATTATTGTGTGTATTGTATCGCATAGATGCACTTTGTTCAAAGTGTCAATTACTTTCAATTTAAAATAATATTATTTTTAACCTAAAAATTACATAAAATTATTGACAGTTCTTCATATCAACCAAAATAGAGATGATAGCACATTCTGCTTCATTATTACCAGTTTTAAATATTTAACGACATTTTAAAATAACATAATCAAGTTACTACAGGTATTAAAGCTTAAAGACAGTCTAGTTTATTGCCGCATCAGACCGATGTGAAATAACAAGATTAACCGATTAAATCCTGCGTGATCCTATCCAATGGAACGAAACTTCTCGTGCGTCTAATAGCCGCAGTTGATTTGATAATTATCTTTTAATTGGCCCTCTTGTCAGAATCTACGGTGCTGGTGGTCAGTGGTCGCTGACATTTCAATAGCAATGATCCATCTTTAGATCTGCAGACATACAAAAAATATCGTCGATATGACCATGCAATATCCATAGGTTATCTTTGTAACATATTTTATAGTACAATTACGTCAGGAGTTTGTTCTTAATTTTTAATTTTTTAAATTTGTTATAGACCGTAAAAATGTTTACAAATTGTTCTCGGGATGAGTTTCATCTTGTGTAAAATCAAAATTATATCGCTTTTTAATGTTCGAAATTATGGTAAAGCGAAAATTTTTAGCAAATAGGTTGTTAAATGACTGAGGAAAACGACCACGATCGCTTATGTTCTCGATCGCGTTAAAGTTTTTTCAGTCAGCCGTCATATTTTGAAAAACTTAACCAATGCATCTTTTTTAATTACATTTTAGACAACAACAAGGAAAATTAATCGTTTTTAAGCGAAGAAAGTAATTGTTATCATAGCCATATTTCCAGATTTTGCGTCTCGCTTGCCGTATACTGAAACGAATGAAACTAACGAAACATTATTTTGACTCTTTGAACTGTTAGTAATATGTATTTACATGTATCCAAAATTCGTAATGTAAAACAAACCAGAGCTGTAAGTGCTCCAAACTGTAATTCAAACCAAACTGCACCAAATTACGAAATTGTCAAACCTACTCATGACATTAAACCCACCATGTTGGTACGAGTAGTCAATCTGGAATAAACAGGCACACTTCACTTTACGACCGATCTTATTACGACACCATTTAGGTGTTGATGTTTATGATCACAGACTGGCAGAAGGAAACGTATGCGTGGGTAAAAACCGTAGGTTCCCGAGGCGGTGAAGTCATAGGGTTCCTCAGCCTTATAGTCCCTTGAAAATGTATGAAAGACGTCAAAGGCCCTCAGTTTATAGCATCTTATATATCTCAGACACTTTAGGTACTTGTAGAATTTACACGGTCTGACAGTATTGTAAAGAAAATTCAAAGTAACGAACGGTAAGTCGCTTGAATAAAAAATATCTACTAAATTACTGTTTACTGTGTAAAGTAATGAATTGCATTTGTTGTAGTAACATAGACTAATAAATATAATAGACACTCAACGTCATGCTGAAAATTATATTACGTGTATCGAATGATAAAATGAAGAAAATACGATAGATGGCGGACGAATGATACACGTACCGCCATCTATCGCATTTTCTTGAAACGACTTCACTCGGGTCACGATCTCGGGTACTATTGTTATATGACTATGCGACTGCAGCGTGTTGAGGAATTTGGCGGAATCTAGGTTTCAACGGTAATTATGGAAACACTCGCGTCTCACCTTATTTTATGGGATTAGCAATCCTCTCTAGTCTTCTGATCTGTGGTAGTTAGTAGTAACTGTGCCTTACTAAGGTGATCTAATGCGATTACTGAAGTTAAGTAACGGTCGATGCGGACAGTCTTTGAAAGGGTGACTGAACACAAGACTATTACAAAAAAAATGACACTTATCCGGGCGGCTGATTTGAAAACTCTCGACACCAGAGCTTGGCCACTAAGCTCATGCGAAATTATAGTACTATAGTAGTTACATGTAGTTACTCAGTCACCGATTACCACGATTTCAACTGGTAGTCGATGACGTACGCCTTCATGGCACTCACAAAATGAAATCATCTACTGGCACAAATTAGAATTCCGCAAACGACTATGCTGTAAATTGCATTTTGTCATCAACTTTATTATGAATGGGATAATGTCGTGTTTATTACAAACCTGACGAGAAGGCTTTTAATGACTTGTTTTCATGTAACCTGAAATATGAGTAGATATCACGATCCTCATTAAGAAGTATTAATACCTTCGGAGGAGAGAGAAGGGATAGGTAAGATATTGGTCGATAAAGAACGAACGAATTCGCACAAATATAATTTTATTCGACTACCTTGTTGCTTAGTGGATTGTACGCATGACTTCTAAGCACGAGGTTGATTCCTGCAATGGCAGCAGGCAGGTTTTCAATTTGATAATTTAAATGTCGGTTTTGAAGATGTTTGTGTATGTCTATTTCAATACTGGGCAAAAGCAAGTGTGGTTCGGTGGAAAACGTTTGCTTTTCAATCCGGCGGCCGCTGGTTTGGTCTCGGATCTGCATCAATTACTTGTTTTTCAAGTAATGTGTGGATTTGCCTTCGTTTATCGGTGAAGGAAAACATCGGGTAAAAACTGACACGTTTGAGTACCAGATTATCCGAATGCGTGTGTTATGCGTAAACCTGGACTTCCCTCCTCGTGACAGAAAGCCCCGAGTCCTAGCAGCTTATGCTTATAATATACCGGATACAAATCATAAATGAGAATCTGAGTATAAACTCGTATGTTTGTAAACACTTGGCTGATTGAACTAAATTCCAATAATAACGTGTTTGTTTATCTAAAGTTAGATGATAGTTTAGGATTATGATAACCATAATATAATATAGTAATGATTAGCTGTAATCCCAAGCTAATAAAGCAAACAAGAGTATGTAATACAAACATTGCATATATACATCTACAATAAAGCGTAGTTCAGTTTAATTAACCACATTTTTTATCAAATGACTCAGCGATACTGAGATCTAAAGTTAAAGTCAAACAATTTATTGCAATATAATGTAATTTTTTTTTTCACACACGGCTGGTCAACCCCATACCGAACCATTTCTATTTCGTGTGGTTGCTAACACAACTGATATACTATATATAGATACATACATATTTTATATAGATACATATTTAACATCCAGACCCACAGCCAACAAAATTTGTTGACTAAATTTAATTTAGTTCAGCACAAAGATGTTGGCCGTGCCGGGAATCGAACCCGGAACCTTCTGATTGGCAGTCCAGCATGGTGACTATTACGCCAACCATTATGTCAAGCACATTACAGTTACATAATAACCCATTAGGCATTACGATTATCTAAGGTGGAGCCTGTTTAGTCTGCAATAACTTACTCTCAAGGAGGCTGCCAGGTCAGGTTAGGTGCTTGGCGACCGATTTTTCTACTTCAGGATGGTTGCTAACCTCTAACCTTTTGGCTTTGATAATAGTTTTACAAGCAATATCAATGTACTTACTTTGTTATATAGCCGTTAGCAGGCTTGCGTGCCCAGACGCATTATAATGTTGACACCGGTCGTAAAGATTTCCTTCGGATTTTATAGTATCATCGCGATTGTAAAATAATATATTTATACTTATGTGTGTTGAATCTCTTCTACGAGCTTAGGGTGAATGGGCATTTAAATTTTTATCGCTTTTTATATCGCCAGATAACCACTATGTTATACACAGGAGAATTATTTATAACAGGTTTAAAATAGGAGGGGATTTTTAATCCATATTTACACGAAACAAACGGTCACACTTTCTTAAAAAAAAAAAACCAGCTATATTTATCAACCGATTAGTTTATTCATTGTAAACTAGCTCACCCGACAGAGGTTATCCTGTCTTAACGAAGATAAATTAAATTCAAATTGGTAAAATAAGGCTTTTTCCTTTTTCACTCACATAAGAACCTTCAACAACAAAAAATAAATAGTGAAATCATTTTCAGGGAAGGACTAATATAGAAAATATACTTGCCAAATATATTAATATTGACATAATTATATCGAAATTAATATTTGACAATTTGAAGTCTGTTTTTATTGTTTTTATCGCTTATTTGTTTTTAATAGAGCTACAGTAAGTTGGTCAAATTAATAGTTCCAGGATTAGTGACAAATTTCTAATCAATTTACAATCTCAGAAAATAGATAAATCAAAATATTTACCGCGCTTACAACTGTACTAAAAGCATGCCTTATAAATATATATCTGGCGATGTCTAAAGCAATTTACAGACGGGTGAAAGAATAGTGTGGAAACAAAACGCGTTCCTATTCATTTAATTAACCAATTTATTTTACCTAATAGCAACTAATCTAATTACCTATTAGAAAGAGAAAATAAATGCTCACAAGAAGTACAACGTTGTAAGTCCATTTCGTTATTAAATGAAGTGAATATTTTTGTTTATCATATCAGACAAACAAAGTAACTTGCAAGGAAAATAAGCAATACGCGATAAAATACGAAAATACATTGCTGGAATGACTGTGCTCGGAGAAATATATTCTGTCCATATCTTTAATTGGATAAGGGGCTTGATGGCTTTGTTTATTCTTGTTCTGGATATTTCTAGTTATTTTTATGAAAGGAAATATTGGAGATTGTATCGTGATTTGCTTACAAGAATGATATTACACAAGTTTTCTTATTTCTTATGTTGAACCTAATATTAGATATTCTCTATGTACAAGAACGAGTAACAATTTAAATGTCCTACGTATGGAGTACATATGTGAGTGAGTATTATTGATGTTATTTGACGGTCAAACGGCTGCCGCGTAAAAATTTGATATAAACGTAGTTCAGGATTTTGATTTACGAGTACATATACACTAAGTATTTATCCCGAATGAATACTAAAAAGGTGTCAAAAATAACAAAACGATAAAAAAAGACATCCTCAGGTGCCATAGCTTTTAATAATAGATTTTAATTCCCCAGATACTGAAGTTTATTTTTACAATTTCAACAAGTTTTATGGCGCGTATAACCATTAGATGGAAATTCATGATGTTATAAAACTATCTGCAGCTTTACGCTTCAAAGCTTTCTGTTTTCAGGTATGACAAAATTATATTTTTCTATCGCACAAATAGCTTCATTAACAATGAAAAAGATAAGATTCATATTCTTTGCTTTGTACATAATTTCAATTGTTCATGTCAGTAGTTTTGAGAACGTTTTAAGTTTTTATTACCAATGTATTTTAATGCATAGCTTGTAAGTAATATATTGATATAGAGTCTAGGTAACCGTGACCAAAAATTAGAAAACGTAGCTTTATTGAAGTACATAAAAACCATAATATCTTGGCGAATAGTGTAATTATAATAATGTACTTATACATAAAGGCTTACATATAGGAGGCAAGCCATCTCTATGAACAACTGTCATTTATATAGCTTTCGTCTCTCTGTATGTTTGAATGTTGCTATAATTTTCAATCGATCTCGACGAAACTTGGTACCTATATAGATTTTTTATAAAATGGCGATAGTTGATTGAGTCAATGTTAATTATATTTGTTAGAGCGATAAATTACATATTCACAAAAGGTACAAAAATAAATATAAAATTGGTCAAGTAATTATTGAGATATTATGACGACATAAAGTTCCGTGACCACCAACAAAATTTCTTAGAACATCTTTTGCAGATGTTCTAAGAAATTTTGTTGGTGATGTCTATTGTACGGAAAGTTATTTGTTTCATGTTAACAAAGTACAGTAGTATTGATTGATTATTCCAAGTGTCGCTTCGATTTCAATCCTGCTTCGGGAGAAAATGCCCTGTTGGAAGTGAAACGTCACGTTTTCTGGCAATCTATATTGGGGTCGCGCCTGGACTTGTTGTGTGGAATACGAAATCGTTCGGAATAAGCAACCGACTGGTACTCACTACTTTTCTGCAGAAACCGATCTAGCCAATTATATTTCCAAGTCATTGGTGGTGATTTAGCGGCACACACGACTAAACTAAATTTACAAAAGCCCCGTCTCTTGTCATCTTAGGTGGCCAGAGAGAGACGGCACGTTCTGAACCACAGACAAAACAACTAAAATCACATCAAATATGGAATGTGCAGGTAGTTTTAGAAGTGAGTGCGTTCTAAAGTCGCCTAATTTTCTACATTTGACGTGATTTTAGTTGTTTGACTATGGTGGAGAACGTGCCGTCTCTTTCTCGCCACCTAAGATGAAAAGAGACGGGGCGGGCTTCTTTGAATTTAGTTTAGTCGTGTGTGCCGCTGAATCGCCACCACAATAATGTTTTGACGGAAAAGTTAAAGGAAATTACGAAATGTTAAAATTAATATAAGCGTAGCATTCATTTATTAAACGAGTTAGTTAAAAAATAGATATCGGGTAAGATAACTCTTTGTGTATACACATAGAGTGATGTTTATTTCTGAGATGTAAAAATCAAAACTTGCGTAAACAGCGTTATGGTTGTTGGTTCCTGTCATACCACATCTTTATTTTCTGTTGTCCGTGGGAATAATGATGCGATATACGTTAACTACTTCAATCAAAAACTAGGGTTGCTTTTGACGTACTAACCTATGTAACTTTGTAAATTTTGTATGAAATTATTATTTATCATATTTGTAGGATTTTGGTAAATTATTGAGTTACTACTTATTCTGATTTGCAGTTGTGTACAAACTTGAAATCTCGTCCCAAGTGCTGTGCTAGTAAACATGACAGCTATGCTAAATTATGCTTTCTACCTACTCTTATACGATTAAGATAATTCGGTATCTACGTAAACGCAAATAGTAAGTACATATAATTTGCCATTTGATTACAAAAACATTAGTATATATTTTTTATTACTTTTCTCTTATAATTAAGTTTTAAAATACATA
Organism: Mellilla xanthometata; assembly: GCA_035578125.1. NCBI lineage: Eukaryota > Metazoa > Arthropoda > Insecta > Lepidoptera > Geometridae > Mellilla > Mellilla xanthometata. The sequence goes on along the minus strand of JAPUBQ010000007.1, from coordinate 9,558,393 downwards.
TTGCACAAAATAAGAATTGATGTAGGTACAATTCTAATTTACTTTTTTTAAGTCCATTATGCTTTACGCTTTAGATAAAAGAACAAACCAAAATGTCAGTCATTGTTATCTCGTTCTTCACATGTGAAACACATTTGACGAGGGATTCGATAACTTCATTGATTGTTGATAACAGAGCTATGGATATATCTTTGACCCAATTTTTATCAAGGACGAACACATTTAATTGAATATATATATATAAAAAGATATATTATACTTAAATTTTAATTTTTATGATTTTTCTTTTAGGTATGGCTGTTATAAAGAGTTGTTATTTTTTTGCAAGTAGTTACGTAATTGGAAATAATTTGCTCATTAATAAGCCGTATAACTTTTCCATTACGAAACCGTATCAATTAATTCTCAGAGAAAGATAATAATTGCATATGAGTACCTCTTACGCAAAATGTATGCTAAGAAGTAGCGTGAAGACATAAATGATTCTATACACGCTAGAAAAACGATGTTTTCACTCTGTACCTATGTACATTTGAAATTACACGAAAGATTATTTATAAGTAGAACTAGAGTATAATTATGATGTAAAAATGTGGCGACTGGATTTTAGCATAAGTAGATCAATGACATATATGTAAAAATGTGGCGACTGGATTTTACCAGAAATTGATAACCTTTCCTAAAGTCACCAGATTACAACCAGATCCTTAGTTAAATACACATGAGACTATTATTTGAATATAATATATGTATCGGACATAAAATACAACAACAAATCATTTATTGATAACATCAAAGTTGCAAGTCAAAATAATATCATTTTACAATCTATGTATAAATCACTGTAGTATTTTTTATGACGTAGGAACATCAGAACAGCTAAATAACTAATTAATTTTAAAACTATGTACCAAAACTGACTATTTTATATGTAACACACAAACTGATCATGTGCATTCGATGAGTTGACATCAAATTAAAAGCTTCGAGAACAAATGCAGAAAAAACATTGGAGAAACTACAGTGTTTTTAGTATTTTATCTAAGGCACTTGCACTGCAGTAGAAAATAACTACCTACTTATTTTAGTGAGCTACAAAGAAAGGCCTTGTATAAATAACATGTAAATAAGTTGGTTCAATCACTAAAGCATTCCAAAACTAATATCTCTTTTTACAAAGAATAAGTTCTATAAATTAGTAGATCGAAAACTCTTCTCAAGGCATTGTTTCATAGGCAGAATATAGTTAGCTAAAGCAGCTTTCTATGGTGAATGTACAGAACGTAGACAGTTTCTATGGGATTAGTGATGTAGAGTAGACAAAAGTATATCAAGGCCAAGAGGATCCGTTATTTTAAGGCTCGAAAGTGCCTCGAATAGATTAGCTTCGAAAATACAAAATAACATACCTAGTTTGTATTCGTATTGACTTTAAAGTAAGTACATGTACGTACGTAAACGTACCGAAAATAAATTAATAATGTTTTATTTTAATCCTTTCAATGACTGCCAGTATGTAGAATACAATTTCTTTAAATTTAGTTTTAAAGTACATAGCCGTTCAAAATAAAAAATCCCGTGATTGTTTTTTATTTCTAAGAAATCAGAGTTATTCAAACATCATTATTATTCATTTTTGTTTGACCTAAATAAAAAACGAGACTGTACAATACCTATAGTTTTGTATTAACAAGTTCTAGGAATGCTTTTAGTGCTGTTATGTGTGTTCGGTCACACATCAACAGTATTGGAAAGGTTTAATACCAGTGCACAAGGAGATATAAGACGAGAAGTTACACTAACAGACGATGATAAAATCTTCATTTCAATTCTATTGCGTATTTTGTTTCTATTCGACAGTAAACAGTGAGTTAGAAAAACATCATGCCGTGTACTGGAAAAAATATTACTAATCAACCATTAAATAGAAATGTGCGATGAATTATATTGTAATGTATGAATAATTTTATATTAATATAGCGAAAAACTTTGTTACAGTTGTTCAAAAATAGAGCTTATAAATATAATAAATAATCATCGTAAGGAAACGTCTTTTTTTGTTATGATAGAGAGGTGATGAGTTACACACTCAATGCAATTTTACATCAAGAACATTAGTGATACCATAAACACCATATTACATTCACGTCAGTTTCTGTAGCTCCATGTGAACTACACCTTTTCTTCTCAATATCTTTGAGCTAATCATTGTTTGAACGGTACATATTGAGCCACATTCATTATTATACAAATATAATAAACTAGCATCCCGGCTTTGCATGGTCTCTAAAATAATCTAGGTTGGAAAGAGAAACATACTATAGCCAACGTTACTCGGGATAATATAATTATGTAGCTTCCCAACAGTGAAACAATTTTTCAAATTGGTCCAGTAGTTTCGGAGCCTATCTGCGTCAAAAAAACAGACAATCAAACTTTTCCTCCTCATAATATTGGTATAGATGGTATTGACTACATAATAATAATATCCTTAGGTAGCAAATAAAAATATCACCAACATAATGATTATAAGTTATTTACTAGTCTCGTACTTGAGGCACAATAACAACCAATCAGTTAACTACAAATTCTATAAACAAATAGGAAATATCTCAATAAATTTATCAGTTTAAGTAAATATTGTTTTTTCTCCTTGATTTGATTAATTGTTTGGTAAGGTTTTTGTGAATGACTAATTAATAGCTTTTCAAAAGTTTACTATTAGTATCTCCGGGTTCAAAGTTTACTAAACTTAAGATGGCGGTTGCCACATAATGGCGGATAACTTGATTTTTTCATAACTGCCGCAACATGTGCCTCAAACGAATGGACATGATTAGTAGTATACATACACAGTAATAAATTTCGAATATATGGCCATCACAAAATGTTGACTTAAGAGATTTCTTAATGTTTAATATACATTATACTACCAATATTATAAATTTGTATATGTTTGTTACTTCTTCACGCTCAACCGGCTGAACTGATTTAAATAAAAAATGGTATGAGGATAGTTTAGGTTCAGATAACATTTGTGGTTGCCGTGGGATATGCAAATAACTTCAAAATCTATGTTACTCCATCACGCTCCAACGGCTGGGATTTTGATGAGTTTTACAATGAAGATAGGTTGGACCTTGGATTAACACATAGGCTACTTTTATCTTGGATAACTTCTTTAGTCCCGGATTAACGCGAGTAACCCGTGGGGTTTGCGCGGGCGCAAATTATTATACATCTTAGTCAAGCAATGGTTGATACCTATTGCGAAAAAAAAGTAATCTGTCATTATAAGCAGCAATCACGCTTAGACACAGTCTTGTAATTTAATAGACAATTAAACTTTGTAATTATTCTGCAGACATGACTCAGAGGTCAAGGCGCGTCAACTTGAGGATATCTAAGATTATCTCTGACACATGCTAGCTTCGGTCAGTAAACCTTACTGAGGAGAATAAAGACTAAAACAGCAACGTATTCGAATGCAAATGATTTCAGAAAGAAACTACAATTGTTTTGGTGTGATTTTATATACGAATATTGTAAAATCTAAAAAGACAAGCAAAGAAAAAATATTGTCGCTAAAACATTTGATTGTTAAGCAATAGGTGTCTAATTTTCTTTACATTTAATTACTGTTATTTTGTGTTTTATTAAAGTTTTAATTTTTAGTTACTGAGTTTACTAATATAAATTAAAAAAAAAAGATCTAAAAATTGGCAAGTGCGAGTTGGGCTCGCGCATGAAGGGTTCCGTACTATAATAGTACAGTCTGTACATAATTGTAACAATTATTGTTGTATGGGAAATAATAATTTTACTTACCCCTTAAATTTTATACTTCAATTTGAATGGTAATGTCACATTTATACATTCCGTGAAAATTTTAGGTGTCTACATGCTACCGTTATTGATATATAGCAAAAAACTACGAAAAAAACACGTTTACTGCATGGGGACCCCTTTAATATATATATTTTTATATTTAGTATTTTTTGTTATAGCAGCACGAGAAATACATAATATCTTGTGAAACTTTCAGCTTTCTAGCTGTTACAGTTTCTGAGATATAGCCTGGAGACAGACAGACAGACAGCGGAGTCTTAGTAGTACGCTTGTGTTCACGTGTTTAGGGTTTCGTACCTAAAAGGTAAAAACGGGTTACCTTTTAGGTACGAAACCCTAAACACGTGAACAGAGTATAAGCTTCTCAAAATAATTTGCTATCTTTTGAGTCACCCGTTCTCAAAGCGTTTAAAAAGCACTCTTCCTGTACTCAACCGGATATTTTTCTATAGGATCTACTTGCATGTGGCTTTACTGTCAGGGTATTTTGCGACGGAGACCGCTCTTTAGAACGCAACCGGCTTTGGCTTTCACAGGCGGAACTTGGCTTTTTCTTGGCTGCCTTCGCAAGGGCAATTCTATTGAGTGTCGGGCCGACGCGATTCTCAATGAACTTCAATGGCAGTCAATAAAGTCGGAGCTGAGCTGGGAATACCGGGAAGTGAACGCTATGGTTGCGTTTAAACGAGTAGAAAAGTTACGAAGTGATATTTGCACAATTGAGGCAGCCATTGACAGTCACAAGTTTTTTATATTTTATAGGTCTTATACTTGATCTGTCTACGGAATATAATTATTTGTAGATATACAAGACAACGCACGATAAGGTTAAGTTTGACGACCTCGTCGGCGTGCTGGACTGCCAACCAGAGGGTTTCAGATTCAATTCCAGCCATGGCGAACATTGACATGAACTAAATTTGTTGGATGTCGGTCTGAGTGCTAAATATGTATGTATATAAAGTATTAATGTATGTATTCGCAGTATATCAGTTGTGTTAGCAAATATAATACAAACTAGGAATGGTTTAGTAAGGGGCTCACCAACCGTGTGTGAAATGTGTGCAATAAAAAAGGTTAAATTATAAATGTGATTTTTTTATAATATACTTACTTGTTCATTGTTTACATTGGGACTGTTTTAATTTGTTGCTCACATGCCGTGAACAGTAAAATCGGCGATATTGTTTATAATAGCTAAAGCTTATTCTTTGGTCTTTTGGATTTCTTAATAAGATATTTGTTTGTGTTGTAATGCTCTTTACCGTAGACCTCAATATCACTTACATATTGCTTCAGAGTAAAAAATAATACTACGGTGATATATACGGAAGTACATATATTACGTTCCGCTTCTTTAAGCAGTACATACAAGTTCTTAAAACAGGTTCTCAATACAAAATAATAAGCATAACTTTTACACGCATCATTTACTTAGACGTTAAAATAAATATTCAGTACAAACACTTATTTATTCATGAACTGTTTAGGAAATAAACTTTGCTTGTCGAGTACAGTTTTTAGAACAAAAAACATGAAATATTCACAAGTTCCTTTGTTTTCAAAATTGTGAAACTTGGTGGCAAACATGGAAATTTACAAGATAAAAGCAGCTTATGTTTTTGTAATGAAACTTGGTTTGTGAGGGCGTGTTGCCGACAAAACACATTTAGTTACTTACTTTTCCTTTCTTGTTTCGGCAAACAAAAGCTTTTAGAGCGTTGGTACTTCAAGAGTCGAATATTACCTGAAAAAAAAACGAAATAAGTAAGTATTTTCCAAATTAAAATGTATTTTTATTGATCTACTAGCTGACCCGGCAAACGTTGTTTTGCCTCACTTAGGGGTATGAAAAATAGATAGTGTAGCTTATATGACACGTTCTTAGATTTACCATAGCAACGCCATCTATTGATTACTGACTCAACCCAGTCGTAAGGTATCGACATCTGTTAGAATCATTTGGTTAAGTTAACAGATAATTGTGACTGTCAAATAATAACAGACAATAATTAGCAATAAATTAAAATTGCGACTATAATTTGAGATTTAAACTATCCTATCTCTCAAGTTGGATCGAACTGCACATGGTGTGCGAATTTTATTATAATAGGTTAAGTGGTTTAGGAGTCCATGGAGGACAAACATTGTGACACGAGATTTATATATATATTATTATAAGATAAATTTGGGGCTGAATATATAAACCATTACTGGACTAAAGACAAAAATGAAATAATACTAGGGGTAGGTTGCTTTACCGCTGGACTTCATTCTAGGCAAGCCTGTGTCGCGAGATCCAGGGTCCCTTCCCTTCTTAACACAACTTTTTGCAATTTGTTTTTTTTAAATAATGAAATAAATATTATACAAGTCAATTATAAAAGTAAATAAAAAACAAAGAAAAAAACCACTCTTAAAATTAATTTAATAGACCACTCCGGATAGAACCTGACGGAAAGGTACCCATAAATTAAAATAACTTTGTAACAATGCATCATATGAACGCTCTCAATAAGTTACAACTTAGAGCCTCAAGCCGCTTACACGGACGCGCGCATGCACACAACATGACGTCGGAGCACGCACACATCGCCACCGGCCGCTATATAAGACCACCGCTTGCGCAGGAACGTCAGTCGCTCGCTAGACGGCAACGAGTGCGATAGCCCCGCAGTCCACTCAGTTGTCCGAGCTTGACCTGAGCGGTAGCCCCGCAGCCCTCAGGAAAGGCTTTAGCTAGGAGGTTACGGAATGCGGTAGCCCCGCAGCCCATTCCAGGAACCACTCATAGGCATTGTATGTTATACCTATATGCTCCATCTCTTTAAGTTAAAGTATTATAATTACAAACTCTGTGGAACGACAATAAAGAATTATCTTCTGTCAACGTCACTACCTTGTTTTAATCATCTGGCGTCACCCCACCACTACATTGGCGCCCAACGTAAATAACGGTGCAAGGAACAGTGATTCTGACATATGACCAATACGCCGCAGCCTTGTCCAAGAACCACTACATTTGCGCCCAACGCAAATAACCTGCAAAAGTACCCTCAAAACCAAGATGTCGGAAGAAAAGCAAGATACGGTGGTTCAGACACAAGACCAATAATACGCCGCAGCCCTTTTTTAGAACCACTACATTAGCACCCAACGCAAATAACCTGCAAAACTACCCTCAAAATCAGGAAGACGGAAGAAAAGCAAGATACGGTGGTTCAGACACAAGACCAATAATACGCCGCAGCCCTTTTTTAGAACCACTACATTGGCGCCCAACGTAAATAACGGTGCAAGGAACAGTGATTCTGACATATGACCAATACGCCGCAGCCTTGTCCAAGAACCACTACATTTGCGCCGAAACGCAAATAACCTGCAAAAGTACCCTCAAAACCAAGATGTCGGAAGAAAAGCAAGATACGGTGGTTCAGACACAAGAACAATAATACGCCGCAGCCCTTTTTTAGAACCACTACATTGGCACCCAACGCAAATAACCTGCAAAACTACCCTCAAAATCAGGAAGACGGAAGAAAATCACGATACGGTGGTTCAGACACAAGACCAATAATACGCCGCAGCCCTTTTTTAGAACCACTACATTGGCACCCAACGCAAATAACCTGCAAAACTACCCTCAAAATCAGGAAGACGGAAGAAAATCACGATACGGTGGTTCAGACACAAGACCAATATTACGCCGCAGCCTTTTTTTAGAACCACTACATTGGCACCCAACGCAAATAATATGCAAAACCACCCCTAAAAACCAAAATGTCGGAAGAAAAGCAAGGAACGGTTGTTCTGACACAAGACCAATTCGCCGCATTTGGCCTGAGCGGTAGCCTCGCAGCCCTCAGGAAAGGCGTAGCTAGGTAGCTACGTAAAGTGTACGCACCGCAACTCATTCCATAAACCACTCATAGCTTTCATTAGTAAACAACGCTGCACAGCAAACAAGGAGTTTAGCTCGTTGCTTGACGTTACAACGGTGAAAGGAATTACAACAAAGTTGAAGAATTCATCACAAACATTACAATCTACAAGAAGATTGAAAATATAAGTGACAACAACGTAAAAGAAGGTTCATAAGCAATTTTGCACATATTGCACAGCCTCAGACTAATCCAACAAAGATGAAAATGAGATGGAAATGGAATACAAAATACTGTCCACAAGTTAACAACTGCTCCTGTTATAAGACAAGCTTCTACTGATACACCATTCACAATTAATATAGATAAAAGTTAATATACTATCAAAGCAGCTTCAGTGCAGGGGGAGGGTGGAACTGAACACCCAGTCGAATACGCATGCAAACATTTAAAACCAGCAGAGTTAAACTACTCTGTAACAGAAAAAGAAGCTTTAGCCATCGATAGGCTATTTCAAGATTCCGTAGTTATATAGAAAATCAATTCACTTCGACATTTGCTCCAAGCCGTGATGCACCTTATATAACGCTTAAGAAAATCGGACCAAGTACTTATGAAATTGCAAAACCTGATGCACCACAAGACTCTATTGGGCGATACCACACTTCAGCTATATCTAAATTTTACACAAGAGATAATAGTCTCCCGCAACCGACTGTTCCTATACGACGTAGAGGACGCCCACGAAAGGATGCTGGTACTCATATCGGGACGATTTAAGAGCACCAGAGGGGGAGAATGTAACAATGCATCATATGAACGCTCTCAATAAGTTACAACTTAGAGCCTCAAGCCGCTTACACGGACGCGCGCATGCACACAACATGACGTCGGAGCACGCACACATCGCCACCGGCCGCTATATAAGACCACCGCTTGCGCAGGAACGTCAGTCGCTCGCTAGACGGCAACGAGTGCGATAGCCCCGCAGTCCACTCAGTTGTCTGAGCTTGACCTGAGCGGTAGCCCCGCAGCCCTCAGGAAAGGCTTTAGCTAGGAGGTTACGGAATGCGGTAGCCCCGCAGCCCATTCCAGGAACCACTCATAGGCATTGTATGTTATACCTATATGCTCCATCTCTTTAAGTTAAAGTATTATAATTACAAACTCTGTGGAACGACAATAAAGAATTATCTTCTGTCAACGTCACTACCTTGTTTTAATCATCTGGCGTCACCCCACCACTACAACTTTTAATTTCATACTTTCTACACATATATTGAGAGCGCAAAATTCTTATACTTTTTACCGAGTTAAGCCAATCGCTTAAATATCGGCGATAACGTCTTATGGTATGTAATAATACGAGTCACATTTGGAACGGAACATAAAACGCCATTCTATTCGCAATATATTGGATTTACAGCCTACTATTATTTTCGTACTATTTATGTAAGTAATTGGTATAAAAACAATGCTTTGTTGTTAGACTGATTGAGATGAACGTAAAGTAACAGTGTGTTTCGAAAGCCTCCTTGAGAGCCAGATAGAAGACTAGGCATGCTCCATCTTAGGCCAGAGTGTACTAGACCTGTGTAAAATAATTGGCCAAGTGCGAGTCAGACTTAGCACTCGTAAATGTTTAGTTTATTTTAAGCTAACCATTTACAGTGAAAAGTAATATACTTGTATATATTTTGTAAAAATTTAAGCGTCTACCTGTTACCGTTAGTGATATAAAGCAAAAAAAAACGATAAAACACTTTGATATTATATTTTAGTGTTTGTTGTTATATCGGCACGGGCAATACATACATAGCTTGTGAAAATTATAGCTTTCTAGCTATCACAGTTTATGAGATACAGCCTGGTGACAGTCATGCAGATAGACAGACAGACAGCGGAAGCTTAGCAATAAGGTCCCGTTTTTACCTTTTAGGTACGGAACTTAAAAAAAATGCGACTTTTAACAACGTACAGAGGTACAAGATGTATATACGTAATGGTAGATGCTTCTTTAGAAATATACCCATAACTTTACAAATGTGTTTGTAACACGAGAAGCGCATTGTAATCCCGTATCCACCAGTTGGAACAAATGAGGAACGAATGAGCACGGCGCGGTGTAAAGTTCACTGCACTGTATTACACTGGAGGGAGCTTTATCTACTGGAAGTTATGAACAGGTGAAATCGGCAGGGGTTCACAAAATGTTGAACGATATTTCAAGACGTGCTTGCAAAGATGCAGGAATGTTTACTGTACATTTTTACACAACGAATTATTAGGTTAAACGTATTTTAAGTATTTTTTATTCAAATGTTTTTATCTAACGGCCAGAACAGAAAAGCGTGGAGATCATTGGGGGTGACTAATGGACGGAGCGGGGTGAACAGTGGGACAATATTATACCTAAGCAAAGTTAAAAAAGTACACCAGATAAAAATATGTGGATATATGAATGAAAATTTAATTTTGTGAGTCATAAGCATTATAAACGAGTATTGATGTACAATCCAAATAAATGCTAATAAGAAATTAACATATTATTTTGAAATAAGTATTTAATATCACTATAGTGTCGTCACAACTTAGGTTGCTTACTTAAAATTTGTATTTTACCTAATCACTTTAGCGTTACTAAGCGGAAAGCCGTTGTAAATAAAAGAAAAACTGAAATATTAGTGTACTTCCACTGTGATCTGAAATCAAATTAAAATAAGCAAAGAAAACAATGAAAAATAAAAACATTTTTTAAATATTTTGATAATTCCTTTGCTTTTTATCTTAATTTGGTTGCAGATTACAGCGATAATATCCAAAATAAATCATTTTTTCTGTATGAATGGTATGCGCACTTACTAGATAAAAGTTTTGGAAAAAAATATATAAACAAAGCAAACTCTGAAGAACGGGGTGACTGGAAGAAAGAAAGAGGCCTTTGCTAAGCAGTGGGACACAATACGATGAAAACAATAGTAAAAATAATAATTAAAATATTTTATTACGCAGGATGAAAATAACAGTAAAAATAATAAAGAAAAAGATTGAATCATTAATTACACATTATTTGGTACGAGTACAGCTAATTATTCTATTGAAACGTTACAATGCGATAGTTATTTAGTTCACAACCTCAGTGAACTCGTCTAGATTTAAAACTAGGCTACCCTATCTGCTTTAAGACGTCAGACAGTTTTAGGCCGCAACGATCCACTCAGAAACCTAATCTACCTTGATATATACTACTAGTAAAAGTAATTAAAATACTCGTGGTTGTGTTGATGAAAAAGCCACAAGTTTTAGTTAGTAGAAGCGTCTGAAGCTGAGCAAGAATAGTTTATAATTGGATTGAAAAGTTTGCATACATTCGCGTCTGAATTTATTACACCAGATACTGTATTGATAAAATTTATCATGAGACAACTGATAACAGCTATTACGAAAACGCGGTTCATTCATCTGACACGTATTAGGTACGTTTTCATAAGAAAAAAAAAAGATATTAATAAATATTCTGTGTAATTATGCGTACTTTGTTCTATCGTTTATGTGATTTAAAAAAATACTATTTTTTTTTACTAGTAATGGGCTTGCGCTTGACCGCAATTCTCCTGATGGTAAGCGAGATTGCAATCTAAGGTGGAGCGCGCTTGCCCAGAAGAAACCGGTTCACTCTTGCCTTGAAAACCGCTAGATTATAGTTATCGGGGAACAGAGAATTTGGCAACGAATTCCACACTTTGGCGGTACGCACAATGAAGGTGGAAGCAAACCGCTTAGTACGCAATAGAAACTAGCTGTGCTACCAGCGTTAATCCATTAATCCCGTTTTCATCTCTTGGATGTAGCTTCGCAATTTTTCTAATTGCTACAGTTATTCTAATTCTTATCAACAAAAATCTACTTTAACGTAAAATTTTAGGTTAGTACCTATTTAAATCACCTACACGTTCAGAATTAGTGCTTCCGTTTACGTGAGAAGTGGCACACTAATTATTTTTTTCCATGTAACGAACGACGAATGAAACATTTACGTAAAAACGCTTCTGTATAAAATCGTGACCCTCTTTTTGTCAATCAGTTAAATTGTTTTCATATCATGAATCATTATTTCAGTCTTCTTCTTCTTCCTAGTAAGTGACGAAGCTCTGGTGTCGAGAGCTCTGGTGAGAGAGCCACCCTAAGGCCTCTGACTTAGCTTAATGACTGCTTGTACTATGACTCAGCCAGCACCCTACAATTTTTTATTTTTTTTTATAAATTATAGGTTTGCGTTTGACCACAGCTTGCCTGGTGTTAAACAATACTATGGCCTACGATGTTACACGCTTACCTAGAAAAATACCTATTAACTCTAGATTTGAAGACCCCAGGTGGTACTTCTCAGGAAACAGAGACTCAGGAAGAGAATTCCAAAGTTTTGCAGTCCTCACAAGAAAGGAAGAAGCGAAACGGCTTGTGCGAAACTTAGGGATTTCGACTGTATACATACCTATGTTTCTTCGCTGAGTTTCTGCTCGTTCTGTAATGGAACGGAGATGGTGGTATTGTATGCAACTCCGTAGCGCACTCCCCGAAATGTAATCTATACGTGTCATCCGACCCACGGTAGAACCCAAATGAATTTGCTACTTTTAAAGCGACAGTCTTGTGCAACCATCCAAACACTGTCCGCATCGACCGATGTCTATCATTGCGTCAGATCACATCATATAGCTGAGCTGCAAGCGCTACTCTGTCAGTGTATCTGTCAGAGTAACTAATAAAAATAGAATAATGATTATAATATTAAAATAATATCATTTTTATTTATTGCCATTGATAGCAGAAGTCATTATTAATGAGAGAGTCGACAGTTGTTATGGCTAAAATGACGTTTTTTTTCTTATTTTTTCCACCTTTACCAAATTTTCTCTCACGAAGCAAGATACCTTTATATAGTAAGCTTATAAAATATAGTTTTTATATTTTTGATTTATATTTAAGTTTATACTAGCTGAACCCTGCGGTGTTACCTGCGTTTTTCCGACAAGAAGAGATTAATACGGGATAAAAAGTAGTCTATGTGTTAATCCAATGTCAACCCATTTTCATAGTAAATCTCATCAAAATCGGTCCAGCCGTTGGAGCGTGAAGGAGTAACAAACATACACACTAACACACAAACTTTTGCATTTTTATTATTATTAGGATTTACTTGAACTTTTTTAAATTTTTATGCTATTCTTGTTTGCTTAGTTGTGTGCTAAGGATTTTAGCCTGGCTTGCTGTACTGAGGCTTCACACACAAGAGGTACAATAATAGGTATACGAATGCAACTGATGTAGTAATAAGTCATTAAGTTAGGTTAAGTACAGGCTATTAAAACATAACACAATTACGTCGAGACGACATACTGCTTGGTAGTTGGCTAAACATATTAAAGTATCCATTGTCCAACCACAAATTGGCCATCTTATGCACGGTAAAATAGTAAAGTTGCAAATTACGTTCTTTACTGTTACTGACTTTGTAACGCCAGACATTTTTATGGTTTGAGGGCAAATATAAAACGTGGAAACAATTTTACATTTATGCATAGCCATAAACAACCTACTACACGTTGCCACTGCTGGGATTCGGGGCCTTCTCTTACGAGGAAAGATATATAGGTTATAATCCACCACGCTGGCCAAGTGCGGGTTGACGGTTGACACATGTCTTCGGATATTGTAGTCCTCAAACATGTTGGTTTCCTCACCATATTTTCTTTCACCGTAAAGCGAGTGCAAATCCACACATAACTTGCAAAATAAGTCATTGGTTGGGATCGAACCAGAGGAAGACAGATTGAAAAGCAAACATCCCACTGAGCTACACTCGCTTTTTTACATTTATGACGACAACGGAATTCCGGAGAAATTCCAATCATGTGACTAAGACATGATCGGACCTAGGCAGTTTGGTTAATACATTTTTGTCATTGAATTCTTTAATACCGGATCTACTGCTTGAATTTATGATTACGCTGTGTTCTGAGAATTCGTGACCGATGCATTTTTACACAATATCACTACAGTCTTAAGTAATCAAGAAAAACATGATACATTTAATTAAAGCTAGTAACGATCACAAATAATGTATATAACACAATACTTATTGGGAACCAAAAACGCGTAACGGGATTCATTTATAATAGCTCCTTAGTGCAATAATAGTGTTATGACTGTATGAGATCAATTTGGTACTATCACATTAAGGTTATACTTAAGTTTGTTATTCAAGTGTCTATCAATCAGTATTTATTTCGCAAATTGTACTAAATGTTCAAATTCTAATTTTAAATAATTTACGAGTATTAGATCGAAAAACCATTTTAAATAAAAATATTGGCACGCAGCATCTACTGAAAACATTTCACATTTTGTTCTTTCTCATGCGCACTTAATAAAAATCTTGCACTTTGAAATTATATAGTTAGTGACACATATTATGTGTGCAAAGAGTTTTATGTTATATTTTAATAACCTCTAACTTTGCAAGATAACAAACATATACATACATTTACTACGTACGAGTATGTTTTGAGTGAGATATGATTCGCCGTGGGAAGTGATTACTATTTATTTTTATAGTAGTCTCTTGACTATGACTCATTACTACTGATTTGATGCACGTTGACCTTCATGACGTATTGAAACGTGTAAGTAGTAGGATGAAATCATCTTCACCACACAAACTTGAGATCTAATTTCAATCACAACAAAGGTAATAGTGATTGAACCAAGGTAATAACTGCAAATCTTTGGAATTCTCTTCCTGAGTCTCTTTATCTCGAAAAGTACAATTTGGGGTCTTCAAATCTAGAATAAATAGGTTCCTGATACATCTTAGACCACAGTTAATTGACAACAGGCAATTTAGCTTATTCATTATTAAAAAAAAAATGCATTTTTAATTTGCCGTATCGGACACATTTTCTATTTTCATTTTTTTGAGCATCCTTTGCTGAGCATAAGTCTCTCTCTGTGTAGGCACACCATATATCTCGAGCTTCTGTTACTCTTATCTAGGCCTTACATAGTATGTTTCGTATGTCGTCGACCCAACATATTCCAACACTAAAATACCAATTATTCAGTCGGCCGCTACCATGATTTATAAAACATAATAATAAAAATAAAATGAAATTCTAATCAGTGAGTTTTCAATCCAGTGTTTAAATAACTTATAATCAGTCAGCATTATTCGCGGTTATTTACATGGAACAAATTGATAAAACAAGCCAAAATATATATTAATAATATCGTACAATGTTTTAAAATTTTTATTCATTTTTGATATTGATATCTAATCATAATATTTTTTTGGAAAATGTTTTGTCTCACCGATGATTTGATATAGGGCTCGTTATTCAAAAGAGGGTAGGACTTTTCGTAGTTAATGTTTTTAAATTTGAATCGTAAAATTCTTACAAAGTTACAAATAATGTATAATTGTAATATAATCTTGTCCTAGAACTATAATTATTTTTTATTTGAACTTAGTCTAATATTTCAAACAGAATACTCAGGTTTATTTCGTTTCCCATCTAATTAGAATATAATGAAGCATAACTAAGTAAAGTAATTTACTTTAGACAGGCGAGTCGAGAGTTTACAATTAAATATTTAAACGGCAGAGCCTTGTTCCATTTTGTTTAAGGTATTTTCGGCAGTTAGTAGAACGGGAGAAATAGTTAATTTACCTAGTTTTATTAAGAAGTATCTTATTAGTAAGTAAAGGCGAACTCATATATACATTTGCAATAAATACTAATATCTAATAAAAAAAAGTCAGGATTGATTAGTACAAGTTAAAGATGGACTATTTTGTAAAACGTGTAATATAATTAATTATATATACCTTTAACAGCAATAAATAAATCCAAAACACTTAATTCAACACAACACTTTCTTGATTATTATTGGTTCAGTAACACTTTGTTCAATAAATTTCATGAAGGAAAAATATGTTCATAAATATTGTTCACCTTTCGTTTACACAGATCGAATATGTCTGCCTGGGAGTTTTATAACAGCGAACGAGAAGCTACGTTCACATCTCTGGGAATACTCCACGGAACTAAAGTTATTTTGTCGACGATGCGGTCGCGATGACGTTCAAGAACTTGGTGACACAATCTGAGAATATAGCATCCACTGCTTCTCAAGATAGCTCAAACATAATTCTCGCCTTGTTAACTGCGCTATGTATACGAACTTGTGATTTTGCTTAGAGCGAAATATTTAGTATAGGTAAATGCACGATGGGCGTCGAGATACGTTGTCGAGCGGGATTTCTTGCACGTGAACGAAATTGATTTGCAAATGAGATTATGGTGTCCTGGCGAAATGGACCTTTAGTTTTCTCGGTCACGGTTAAATTACTTTTTATGTTTAAAAATATTTATGTTTTCACATACCTTGGTTCTTTTTCTCTGATATATCGAAATAAAATATGTTTTACTTGTATGATAATTAATACCGGTAATCATGGTCACACAGTTTATTTTAATGTGAAGACAAAAAGGGTTTTCAAATTAGCCAAATTTTATTACAATTTGAACAGTAAAGTTTCTTGTTCGATGTTTATTTCCAGATATACCAGTTTTGAAAACCAGTTACCGGAACCTAAACGGAGAATTCAATTTTATCGATGACCAAAAAAGTGTGCACTTTGGTATCTCAGGAAAAAAACTCATGACATATTTGTTTATTTCGGCAATTAGAGTATTGCTGTTACCACACTTAAAAAAGGTACAAAGAGATTGGTTAACCTTATTCTATAACGTCGGCATCATAATACGAGTATTAATTAAAAGGAATATAAAACTATACGATTCTATTTATTGCAAGTAAAAGAAAATGTTATTTTTTAATTAGTATTTAATAATGAATACTTTTAAAATAATATTATAATGGTTAATTTCAATCTATAATTTGAAATTAATGACGTTTCTTCGGAAGTTTTGTATAATTAGGAGGTAACATAATATATTGGTTCAGGTTTACAAATAACTTTATTGATTGTAGATACAAGATTTAAAACAGCATGTGGAAAAAATACATATTTAATACTAAAAACTTATAGTTCTTGGCTTGACTTAAGAGTCAAGCTCGTTCTAGTAAAAAAAATTAATAACTTCTTAATTTTTGGAAGTCGACAAATATTATCTAAGTTCTTACCTAACAAACGACTTAACCTTGAGAAGATATTAAACCATGGTATTACCGTGAGAAAGAAAAACAACGTATTACCAGGTGATACGCTTGAGCGAAGTAATTGCACCAACTGCACAAAAAAGTTTTGAGTTATTTATTTTTAGTGTCAGCAGATATAAAAACGGTGTAAAAACTGTTGAATAAGAGCACAAAAATATTTGGTGTAATTTGACTGATTGATTCTGTTATTTTGATCCGTGAATTTATTATTAGATTAATAAATTAACTTTGCCATGTAAGAGTATTGATAACTTTCCGAATTTATAAACGGTTATATTAACCTAAATGAAAGCCGTAATTGAAATCGATAATAACTACAATTATTTAGGGTGATCGAAAATACCAAAATAGCATAAAAACTAGGGCTATATAAGTACCAGACAAATCGCATGGTGGATTCGGACGATTCGGCGCGGGCAAATATGCAAACTGTCATAAAATTCGATTCTGATTTTTTGTATTGTGGTAGAACATGTGTTAGCGCTTGACAGATTTTTGAAGGTGGATTAGCATCCACCTTCAAAAATCTGTCTCCAAGCACCTAACGGTCTATCTAGCAGACTTCTAGAAAGCCTGTTATTCCAGACGTATACTCCACTTTACGCCAGATTCTTGATAACTCGTGTGGTAATGCGCTCTGCTGGTTAAATGACTATCTATACTGTAGACAGTACATATAGCCAAAAAATATTGCAAACTCTAATATTCGTTTTGTTCCGAGCAAAGCTGTTCGCTTCCGCTAGTGTGCGGTCACCATTAATATCAACATAAGACAGTAAAACATAATTTTGTTTATTCAGCTGTTGTCATGAATGTATTTAATTGTCACCTTCTTCCAATGCCACTGACATGGTTTAAAGTTATTACGAAAATGTAAGCATCATTACAAAATGTCACCCAGTAGGCGTTATAAGAATTAGCAAGATGATACCAACTTGTTGTGAAACAGTCACCTACGGGGGCGTTTTTGAAGAGTTTCTTGCGTAAGACGATATTATATCGGTACCTAAGTCAAAGGGACTGCTGAAGTGTTAAAAACCTTTGACAGTTTAATTCTAATAGAAAAAATTAAAAATAAATAATACGAGAGGGAATTGGACATGGTCTGGCCTGGACCTGGCAATTGTTATGACCGAGCGAAGCAAAGCAAACAAAGTATCTGCATTAACTCGCCGATTTTGCTTTTGTTTGTTTGTTTGTATGTTGGTTCTTGCGTAGATACTTAATATTGAATCAATCTTGAAGAAGCTTGGAGAAAATTATTCATAACAATAAAAGAAAACAATTATATCATTGATTCAAATTCAATTACGTATTTTTTAATTTTGAGACGCTTAACATGAAATAATTATACCACAAAGCTAAACAAACAAAGTGGATAACTTGCGCGGTGATTGATTGCAGAAATTCCTCCATTAGACATTTAGCGTCTGTCTCATATAGCGAACAGACAGCTCGTCCATTACCACGATGTCCAAGGAATATAATGTTAATAACAATACTCAATCATCCAAAGGGACGAATTCCTTTTATGGATAATGTAAGCCGTAACATAAAAAATAAGATTGTAATGTTTTTGTACGTGAGTACAGATGACATATATGTATGTACATTAGGTTAAGTTATTAATACATATATACAGTAGCAAGAGAGGAATTTGCAATATTTTTTGGCAGATTTCTACCTCATTTCGCAGAAAGATTAATTAAACATTTCAAATATACATATGACTTAAACCTGACCTATGCCTTACATTAAAATTTGGAGAACGTAAAACCTGAAATAAGCCTGAATTATGCCATTATATTACCTACATTATTATATTCATCCTGCGAAATAAAATAGAATTCTGTTAGTAAATTATCTTCTGTAAGCAAATAGCGCAAATCATCTTCTTTTTGTGGGACCACTCTCCTTATAAAAATACCAACGATATAAAATCAATTTAGTAGTTAAAACTTATTAAAATCTGTGTACAAAGTTTGGTTGAGATTGATTTAAAACTTATGGCCTATGCGCTAGTATATAGCTAGTATAGCTATACCAACATACAAAAATAAATACATATGAAAGAAAAGGCTACATACTCAAAGAACTCATGTTACAGGCTGTGCCAACCCCACCTAGTGGAAAAAGGTAAATTTAAAGAAGAAGAAGAAGACTCAAAGAGTTCATGTTACTGTGTTTTCTTACTTTTACGTCAATAGAAAATAAATTATTATGATTATTAAAAGCTAGACATGCATATGCCGCAGAGACGCTTTCTCACTCGGTCAATGGGAGTTGGTCCCACTTTTTTTCTACTAGTATGCCTTCGATGTGTGGATACCCGCATGGACGTTATAAAAACTGCAAAGGTTTATTCCAGTCCATTCTTCCGTAGTGGGGTCAGTTCCTGTTGTACAATCCGATTAGCTCGCTGACTATCGATCTCGTTTGCTACCGGTCGGACTTTGAAAACAAAGCTTTTGTAATGAAAGAGTAAGTTAAATTGTGCATCGTTTATCAGGTAGGTGATTTTTTATATTACAAAGTTTTGATTCATTTGATTACTGTATTATATCTGCTCTCTAGACAATTAATATGTCTCACGATATAAAAGAAAATCTAGTAAAACTAGGTTACGGAAATGTGAAAAGGAAAGTAAAGTATGCAACTTCATTAGTCACTGAGAGAAACTTAACTGGGAAAACGTGGGGAAAAACTTCTATGCATTACTAGCTTAGACTGCGTTTTTCCAAGAAAGCTGATACTTCGATTGACATTGGTATATCTTTCGTAAAAAGTTTACAAATGAGATTTAGAACTACTTCTTGTCAGTCCACCTTATCCTACACAATAGGTGAGGTCAAAACCCACACTTAATGAATTTATTTAATAAATTGTATATCTTTTCTTTTTAGTAAATCAACTTCAAAAAGATGAGCAAGTCAATTTGATAAAAATAATATAATTTACAGATTATAAATCTACTCATATGTTAAAAATAAATTATATTCTATTATTTTCTTAATTTATTAGTTATGTCACTGAATTACTGACTCATCCAACCATCATTAAAAAAGTTAAGCCATCTGCCATATCTGACACCTGTTACACGGCTGACTGCACTTGTGTGGGTCTTAACCGAAATGAAGCCAAACATCGTGTTACGCTGTTACAAACATATTATGCTAGTAATTTGTTGGAAAAAAACGTTTACGACATCCAGTAAATGTATAAAACATATACAATCTCTACTTTTAAATAATCATATTAGTTATTTTTACAGGAACTCAAATTAATGAGAATAAACACTTTATTAAAACAAATAAAATACATAATCTTGTTACTTAACTGGTGATATTATTGCTTAAAACGATCTCTTCTAAGACGATCGTTCTATAAAGGTACGTAAATGAATGTACATTAAGAAAGAAGTAACCTTTATTAAGATACATCGGTGACTCTTCAATATTAAGCATGGTATTTTAATAAGAGATATGATATAAAGTGATCCAAAGAATACTTTATCTATTTTAATAAAAGAAAGCTAATTTATCAATATCTTCATTTTTACGGTGCCGCTGCTTAAAGTAAGCTCTGTTATACCTACGTAATAGGAGAAATGTTCCATTTTGGACGAACCTTCCGTGATCTAAAGTCGTAAAAGCTGACTTTGATTTAATGGCTTACCCGAACTCACCGTCTGGCTTTCGTACCAAAATTTTGCTAAATATTTTATACGAGTCGCCAGCTTTTTTATTCACGTCATAATTTACAAAATCAAATAATATTTCTATCACAGGAACATATTTTTCATCAACCGAATCCGGATTTCATAAATTGGAAAAGCATGCTTGTTGTTTATAACTGCGATAACCAAACGACCTTATTCCAGTACCTAGGTAAACCAGCTAAGGGAAACGTTGAGGCTGTGAAATACCTTACACCCAAACTAGGCAAAGTTGAATATCACAGTAAAGCGAACATACAAGATAAAAGCAATAAATCTCTTGATCGGCATTCAAGCACAGATAAAACATAGGCAATTAAATACACAATAGAAACTAGGGTAGGAATGAAGACTGGATTGAATCTGTATCTGTTCAAACACGGCTAACCGGAACAAGAAACATTTTTATCGCTATCATTCATAGTTTTGTAATCGCCGCAAGAAACCGCCGAATGACCAAGTTTTCTTTTTTTACTGGGAATAGTAATCTAAACAATAGTAATGACATCAAGAATTAGTACCTACGGCACCTTTTTATGATGCAACAATGCCACATTAAAACATAATTCAAAACAGAAGGGAGAGTGTGTAGTGCAAGACATTTAACGATACATCAAATTATAATACATCGTTACTTATAGATACATTACATAAATAGAATTAAAATTGGATATATTAATTTATAAATATTTAATTTAAATGACACTCATAATTAATTTAAAATTAATTCAATAAGCTTACTAGAATATATAACGATACGTGGATTTTGTTTTAATTCGGTACGGAGGTAGCTTATACTACGAAACCCATTAGCGTAAGACAACTTTTTATCTCAGATAAATATAAGACAGTTGGTTCACTACGTTGAAACCGTAGCACGTAGCTAGTATAAAAATAAGAATACAAAAGTAAAGAGTACAAAAACTAGCCCCAAACAATTAGACACTGCTGTTTAAAGAACACACGGGTGTCATTTAATGAAAACTAAAAGCAGTCGCTCCTACACCGTAGATGGAAGTACAAGTACTTCTAAGTAAGATTAAATTAGACCCATATATCAAGGGGAGAAGGGGGAGGGATGAGGTAAACGCATCAAGTCGACTTGGACATTTATAAACCTGCCACTCGCTCGGTCCTTGACACTTCAAGGTTAGTAGCTGCGCTTCTATCGGTATGCTACTGTCATTATATTCAAATGCTGCATTATTGTTATATTTGGTGCGAAGAATGTCATTGTTTAAGCCACTCAGTCATAATTAATATCGTAATCAAAGTATATCATTGAATAGTGAATTTTATTATTATAAGTTTTAATGACAAAAGATGCATTTCTAATCATAGAACCAAAGGAGAGTATTTTTCTAGAATATTTTTTTAGACTTTATTGTCACAATTTAAAAACTTGCATTTTATAGCTCGAGCACAAATACTAAGCAAATACAAGTGCCACATTTAACATATGAGTAGATTGGACTAAGTGCCAAGTAATTAGTGTGAAAACCTCCAACAGGGAGTAAAGAGGTCTTTCAAACACTCTCAAGGCTGGCGCCGTGTTGAAGTAGAAACCAGGATATAATGGTCCTCAAGCGTAGGCCTCTAATGACGACTATTTATTGTGAACCCCGTAATTATACTGAACACGGACATAATTTTAGTCGGAAAAAGTTTGAAAACGATTATAAAAATGCTGGAAATATTCTTGTTTCTTGGATATTACCCTGACGTGCTCTAATATGTTTTGAATCTTCTATTTCAATGGTTTTTGTTGAAAATTCAGTCATGTAAGTCATTATTATAAATCTTTTGTAGATGTTGAAAAATTTATCAGTCATTTTTATATTTTTACTTTCGTGTAAAATATCTGTAGTTGTTTTAATGTCTACATAACAAGCTGCAAGTGTTCCCGTGGTATTGTCGGCACCTGGTTCCTCGTTGTTATAAATTTATTCCCACAATACGATCGTTAAGTTAGTATTAGCACTGCAGAATGCTATTACTATACTGCTACTCCAACGGTCCCTATATTACTGATTGTACGCAAGGATGATTTGCTGATTAGATATATTAATGTTGAAATAATATATTATTTTTTGTATATATATTTTTTAACCCCATACTGAACCATTTCTAGTTCGTATTATGGTTGCTAACACAACTGTTATGCTATACATACATATTTTATATAGATACATATTTAACACCCAGACTGACAGCCAACAAATTTTGTTCAGCACAAAGATGTTGGCCGGGAATCGAACCCGGAACCTTCTGATTGACAGTCCGGCATGGTAACCGTTACGCCAACGAGGTCGTCAATTAACAACTTAATATATTTTTTCATTAAGTTTCAGGTTTTGATTAATGTTAAAATTCGTAAACACTCTTTGAAATATACTATTGCGCAAACTTCATCATAATTTAAAGCTAATTACGGAGCGATTTCACGCATTAATACCTCAATGGCTTGCGTTAATATTGTAAACCCAAATATTACCGACGTATATATTATTAAAGACCATTAATATCCCCAAAGTACAAAGTGGCGAACTTTTAGTAAACACTTCTGGGAAGTCGACGTTACGCAAGTTCCATAAAAATCCTTTTATAGAGGTCAGATGTTACTTGTTTAATGTTAAGCATCTATTCGGTGTGAGATAACTACCTATTACAAGATATCTATCTCAAGAGTTGATACTGTCGGAACTAATGGCCGTGTGAGTGAACCTCAGGTGCGGACAAAACCTCACGCTCGGCAAAGTTCAGTGCTCCTATATGATGAGTTAATAGACACACAAAAATCAACCCTATTTCTCTTTAAGTAAAGATGAAAGCAATGGAGGCTTCTTTATCATTTTGTCCTGACAAATCATTACGCCACTCTTTATTGACGCAAGGAAACGGGACCACCAAGACAGATCGAACCGATGAAGGAAACAATCAGGGGCCATAAAGCGTGAAATGAAGTCAAATCTCGTGAGACTGGAGACTGGAGGGGTTAATTATGAAAACTATACTAATTATCTATCTTAATATAGAAGCAATAGCTATAGTTGCTATCGATGATAATAATAATAATAGATGGGATAAACTTGGGATAAATGAAGTACTAGATGAGTGCGTGATATATTGCCACGCTTACGTATTCGTTGCCGAGTTTTGCTGTCGCAACCAGCATAAATTTGACACGGGAGAATTCCGGTCTCGCCGAATATCGCATACCGTATGCTAACTTCCAACAAACCAGTATTGCACGACACACCTGTATCTTAGCCTGTCTTGTATCCTCTTGACGATATTTTACGTGATTCTATTGGTTTTCCTCGTTACTCTGTCACGGCTAACGTGAAACGGCTATTGTTTTGGGAACCAATGGTGTGTAGTAATTTTGGCGTCGTGTCAGCGTTGTTTTACAAATAAGTGGAAACGCAGTTCTTTTTAATGTTCTAGAAAATTTGGTGTAAAGCGTTCGTTAATGTGGGTCCAGAATGACGGCTATTTAGAAACGAATAAATGTTTATCAAGCTCGCCTTTTGCTCCATTCAGCGACCATTGACGCTATTAAGGGCCATTACAACGTTTAATAACAAAACCCTTGGCATATATTTGCTGTAAATTAAAAACATTATTTTAAAAAGCATTCGCGCATACATTCGTGTTACGTTAAGAAAACTGATCCATACTTACATTTTAAAATCTTGAGTATATTTGTAAAAAAGTAGTATATTTATCAGCCTATCTTCATTATTCACCTTTGTAAAAAAACACACTTCAATATATCTCTTTCTTTTGTCTATTGTTTTTATTTAACAGTTTCTTCCAATTTCAAGGCAACCATTAACGTTTCAATTTAGCTTTGGCGCTTCCGATATCTGATATTTTAATTTAGTCCACTAGCCCATTTGGCCGGTGCTCAACAAAAGTTTTATGTTTATCCTATAGGTTATTATAATTTAGTGTATTTCTGTTAGTTTGCCCTCGGCCGTGGCAACGTACTGCAACTCGGTCAGCAAATGGCCCGGAATCGTTTATTTTAGCTCAGTATTTATATCATCACTGTATTGACTGTTAAGTGAATTAGTAGAAACAAACTGTGATATTATCTATCTTTTGTCTCTTACATGTGCTAAAAATGAAGCGATATTCATACTTTATACGTAACTACTCGTCCTTATAATATGTAGCATTGATAAGCCATGGGTTCAGATTCACAAAACAAAATAAAGATACTGAATAAATACATTATATAAGATATTTTTTCGATGCTTCAATAATAACATGAAACCACAACTGTTGTTTGTACTTCTGACAATTTTATCTCTAGATACATCCAGGTCATTGAATTTATAATTATTGTACTCCATCATTTATGCATAAAATTAAATTATCTTACTGGATGGCTTCAAAAGCGTCGTTTATCGATTTGCTCGGTCCTTCAGACAACCCGGGTGATATATTAGGGCTATAACCGTCTCAAAGTCCTGAGTCAGAAGTGAACGCCTGACACAGGATGCGATAACGCAGTATGGACTTGAATACACTGCATACTGATAGTGCAAGAAAGTAGTTGTGTAAGTGAATAAATACTGATTGCTTACCAACCTTTCCGCCTTTTTATCCATAAACAGCAGGTTATTATAAGTTTGACGTGTCTGAAGGTGTGTGTTTGACTTTGGCGTCGTAGCTTTAAAACGGATAAACCAATTTTGATTTAGTTTTTTGTTTGAAAAGTGTTGGCGAGTGTGTTCTTGGCTAGGTTGGATAAAAAAGATTCAACATGGTCGCCGCTAAAAACAGTGGATAATATTATATTTTCACACCTGTCTCAATTTTGGTATCAAATGAAAGACTGTATTTAGTGAAATCATGCACTGTGATAAATTTTAATACAAGATGCCAATATCGTGATTAGGTATACATAATATATGTACAACTCTAAGAAATAAAAAGAAAACGAACAAGAAAAATAAAAACACTACAAAATTAATCTCGGGGTTACAGTTTTTTATGTTTGTTATTTGGTTTTTACTTGTTATATTCGTTTTTTTTATATCTATGTCTACCTACTCGTATATGTCAGATATAATATGACGCAATATCGAAGACTCATGGAGATGTCCGTAACAAGTCTACCTAGAGAGATCCCAGAAGAGATAAGATGACCTAGTATATTATTTACCTGAAATCAAGAATATATCTGAAATTTTCTGAGAATAGGATGAAGAAAATCCTAAGTTGTAAGACAAGGCTGTTTACATCACTCATTAACCTTTGTTAGAAGATATTGATTTGACGACCTCGTTGGCGCAACGGTTACCATGGCGGACTGCTAACCAGAAGGTTCCGGGTTCGATTCCCGGCCCGGCCGACATCTTTGTGCTTAACTAAATTTGTCGGTTGTGGGCCTGGGTGTTAAATATGTATCTATATAAAATATATATGTATGTATATGTAATATATCAGTTGTGTTAGCTACCATAACACGGACTTAAAATGGTTCAGTATGGAGTTAACCAGCCGTGTGTGAAATGAGTCCTAATATTTATTTATATATTTGGTGGATTTGATTCTTTGAGTTACGTGACATCAACAAGATCTAAAAGCATGATTGTAGGTATTAGAAATATTTGTAACTATCAAATAATACCAGATCTAATCAGGTAATAGGTACTAATCAATACATTCCTAGATAAATTTGATAACACTCGTCCAACAAGAAAAGTAAATGTTTGCCCTCTCTATAAGTAATTATTGGATTTCCGATCGATATCAAGGTAAACGTATTCTGGTAGCATCGTAATGTTAGAAACTGGGTAGAATACTCTTTTAATACAAATACGTAATATTTATGTTCTTTTCTTTTTGACGTGACAACGTCTTAAATTAGGTTGCGGCTGGGAGTCACTTATGAAAAAGTGTAACGCCCGGTAACGTTACGATGAGTCACCGAACGAGAGAGAGGCCCGCCGAATGCCTTGCGTCTCTCTCCCACTCAACTATGATCGGTCTGCCGCGCGCGCAGCACGCGGCAGACGTTGTCACGTAAAATCTTCGCCCGTAAAACCGACTTTACAGGCAACCATTTTTTTTTTTCTAATTATTTTCTGTTTTTAGTTAACGCAAATTTCTTATAAATTATTTTATATTGTGTTATATTACTTAAGCATAAGGGTAAACTTACCATAGAATATACTTGGGAGATGCCATTGGCTCCCATAACACAATTTTTAAAACTACTTTGGGAGCCTTTGGATTCCTATTACTTTCATTACTATCATGTAACCTTTGCTAAAACAATTAAAAAAAAAAACTGGGTTACTGCTACCTATAGATTTATTAATAATAATATAAGAGTATATTAGACTTCGACTACTGAACAGGTTCAACGATATAATTTTTTGTAGTACTTACGAACCGGAGATTTTTTGGTTTACTTACACAGAATTATATGGACCAAATTTTTATCCAAAAGATGTTCGTAGTAACTTTTACTAATTCTATGTAGGGGTAAATGTGCAGAATAAATTATGACATGGCAAAATACTGAGAATGACGTAGAACAATTTGTAACAAAGCATTCCTCAGTAAAGCACTTTGCTCATGTATAATTTTGCGTAATTAATCTTAACCCCTTTAAGAAGAGAGCTATATATAGCGTAATACTCCGGAGAAAATCCCAACCGGATTTGTTATCTTCAGTAAAACCAATCACTGAAACGAAGACAGAATTCTAATTAATGGAGAGAGTATACCGGAATTAAATCATGATAGATGGCTTCAATATCAAGCAAGAAAGTTTAAATAAGGACCAGAAATAACTAATAACCAGTTTAAATAACACCTGTTTCATAGATATGAATATGTGACTTCACCATACAACATACATTATTATTTTATTCTTGTTGGTTTAGATGATGATAGTATATCAGTTGGGTAAGGTATTTAATTTTCTAAAACTATGAAAATTTGTGAACTGAGTAAATTAATGCTTGATAAATAAAAAGTTAAAAGGAGTAGAAGACATATTTTGATTGTAATTTGAAAGTGTTATTAATCAAATTTTGTGCTTCAATTTCATCATATTATGATTAGGAACAATACTTTCCGTTTAAAATAACTGATTGACTAATGTATGTATTTTCACACTCTCTCATATTTATTACTGGATTTTAAATGTAATTTACGCAATATATGATAAACTATATTAGTAAAAAGTAGCTGAGCTAGATATAGTTAATTAATAAATACTGGACGAAGCTGAGTATTCCATTTTATCTCAACGCGTTAGAGCGTCTCAAAGTAACCTAAAAGTTATTAAGTTGAACTTCAGGTAGCAGGAAATTAAATAATAAATCATGATGGAGTCTGGAATCGAGAACTGCATTCCTTCTGGAACAGCTTGGCTATAATTTATTTGATTTACAAGCTAGTGAGTGTATTTCTAGTACAAAGATTAAGTTGATTGTAATCCACAGGCACTTGCGGAGCACTTTGTTATGGACTTCTTCTTGGAAAAAATCTACAAAGTAAACTGTGTCGTAACAACCACCTATTGTATAGATTTTGTTATGCTTTCCTGCGGTTAGAGAGTATGAAATGTAACACAGCTTCAACATTATCTTCTTGTTAAACAGACGAAAAAGGAAAAGCAGTGTCTTCAAAAGAATACTCTGTATGGCACAGTGTAATCAAGAATTTCTTGTCAGTAGTCAAATTCATTCTACCAGTTTGTCGCATATGTCTAATATCATAGTAAAATGGATCCTATACTCATTATTCTACGTCATTTGGTAGGTGATCCCGCCTTCTGCTAAGGTATGGAGGTAAAAAAGAATAACAAAATAATCTACCCGAGAACAGGTTTTGAACGGATGAACTGATCATAGCTTATACTCACCGTAGGTTATTCTGATAGAGGAAATTTTATTGGTTGTAGCAACAAGGTGAAGGGACGTATGATTGAGGATAAAAGGTTTACTTCTTATCTTACATGCGCCATAAACTGGTTTGTAAATTTGAACCTATTAAACTTAGATCGATAGCATAGGGAAAAGACAATAGGTTGCTAAGTAATGGCTGCACATACAAAGATGTGTTTTGAAGTCACGTATCTCCGACTATTCTTTCCGTGCATCTTTGTATATCCGTGATGTCATTGTAGTATTTGTAAGTACCAGGATACACGTGCTATAAATCAATTAATTTGGATTTTATGGAGTAGCTTAGATAAGAACGGTCAGAATTATTCATCATCTATTTAAACTAATTGTAGTCGTAACTCTTCATAATGTCACGACATTTGAATTAATTAGAGCATAGGTATATTTACGAGCCTGATGCCGAAATTATAAGGATATTTGCATATTACTATATTAAATACTTAAAATAAAATAAAAATGAAGGTTAACTCAACCTTTTTAATATACATTCAATGAAACAAAAGCTCATCCATTTCAAGGCAAATTGCCATAGTCAGGAGGATTGGCGAACTCAACAAAAAAGTCTTGCTTACCTCCGTAAACAGCTATTAGTGCCCGCGAAGACGGCAAACAAAAACAAAGTGATGGCAATCCTCGGGTTTCTGACAGAAAAATCCAAAGTTTTTGTGAGCGAAATACGCGTCACTGATGGAAGAACAGTTTTTCAGTTAGTGTTGGTAAAATTCACTCCACTTGTGGTCACTGGTTGTGACGAAGAGAATAACTTACTTCACGGCGGTGCACATACGAGCGATACGTACGGGCACGACGTCCGTCCGTTGCCGACTGCCGCCGGGCCAGCTTTACCGATACAATGCTAGCGATACCGGTCGGACGCTTGCAATTCGAATCTTTTTCACTCCGATTCTACGTTGACAGGAAACAGAAGCAGTTTTATGATGTCTTTCTTTTTGATTTGATAAGAAAACTTTTAATTAAGCACCTCTTTTTTGATAATATCAACTATGTTCTAAATTTGTATTTTTATTATCAACTCGTACTTACCAAGCATGGGAAATCTAAGCACCCCTTTATTTTGGGCTAGCCTTTACCTGTGATAATCTTAGCAGACTTAGCTTTGTCATCCATAATTCTTATTCCGCGAGAAATAAAGGCACGATCATAATTATTTACCTACTAATTTTACTCCATTACCGCGCAGTTTCTTCGCGAGGGAAAACTGAACTAAACCAGCAGAGCTATCACCGTTGCTGGTGTCATCATAGACTATGTTGTTAAAAAGGATTTTTCTAAGCTTTAATTCTTACTAAAAGCTTATTCAGGATGAATAATAATAATATTAATATTTTGATATCATCTGGACGAACTTTGATTGATTAGTTCTTAATGTAGATAAAACTTGCTAATGAGATTTTGGAGTTTCGTCGTTAGGTGAGTGGGCGGATGTCAACCCTTATCTGGGAACAAACATAATTTTGTGTTAAAAATACTTTCTACTGATCGAAGCTAGTTTATTAAGTAGAACGTTTTTTTAATATTTTTTTTATAACTTATAGGTTTGACCACAGCTTGCCTGGTGTTAAAAAATACTATTGCCTACGATGTTACATGCTTACCTAGAAAATACCTATTAACTCTAGATTTGAAGACCCCCAGGTGGTACTTCTCAGGAAGAGAATTCCAGTTTTGTAGTCCTCACTTATCACCATAAAACTGCCTTTGGATTTAAATTAATAGAAAAAGAATAGAAGTCTGACAAGTATTGTCTAAAGTTTGTCAAAGTTTTCATAAAAGTACCATTCAGGAGAGATTGAAGAAGATTCTAAAGAAAAATATACTTTATAAAAAGTTTTTTTTTATATATTTAAAGTCAATAATTGATATTCTTGCAGTAAATATACACCGCAGCATCTCACAAACACGATATGGTTGGACGCAGATATCTTTTTTTAATTAGATTACAGTAGATACCACCATCTGCATTGGAATGACGCAAATTATAGTTGATTGAACTTGTGTATTGCAAATAAAATGTCGGAAAACGACTAACGATGATGGAGGGTTATTTAATTTTATTTTTACTGCCGCAGTGCCATGTGTACATTGTACAATAAATATTGTATCTGTTCTTTTGCTAGTGACTATTTTTATCGTTCGTTCTGTATATTATTATACTAGTTGCGCCACCCGCGTTAATCCGGGACAAAAATAAACTAATTTGAGATAAAAATTACCCTATGCGTTAATCCAAGGTCGAATATAATTATATTCATAGTAAATTTCATCAAAATCAGTCTAGCCGTTAGAGCGTGAAGGCGTAACATAGATTTTGTAGATATTTGCGTATTCCACGGGAACCATAACTATATTATTATTAGTTCAATCTTAATTGAACTAATAGGTATAGTAAGAATCGTATGACTTAACTCCTTTTACAGTCACGGTATCATTCAAATGAAATAAATCAAAATATACCGCTTATAGAGGAGCCAATGGAACAGAATATGCCCCTTGTTGTGTTTGATTCATAATAAACTAAATGTACAAGTTCTTATGCTAACTGTGTCTTGGTAACGTCTTTCTTCACTTTACTATGATTCGCATTTTCAAACAATTTGTCAACGCCCGGCGCGGCTCCGCGCTGCGGCAAAAAGCGAATTACTATTACATTCGTGACCATTATGAATGCTCTGTCATTTTACTTGCGATTTGTGTAATGCCCAAGTATTTCAGGATTGCAAAACTAAATCTAACGCGACTTTCCTATTTTATCAACTCGAGATGCCAAAGTGTATGTCACTTTTTTTCTGTTTCGAATGAATAAGCATGCCGTCGTTTTTATGCCAGGGGTTAATTAAGTAAATATTATATAAACTATTTATTAAAATATTTATCTTATATATAAAATTTCCGTGTCACAGTGTTTGTTACCGTACTCCTCCGAAACGGCTTGACCGATTTTTTCCAAATTTTATATGCGTATTCAGTAGGTCTGAGAATCGGCTACTGTATATTTAGATTTTTTTTTTATTAAGGTTAAACAACGTTTGCCGGGTCAGCTAGTAGAATATAAATATTCTATAAATATTTTAATAAATAGTTTATATAATAATAAAAACTATAAACATATAAAAATCAACACCCACCTCACCAAGCAGCATACCTAGCTTATAAAATGCTCTATACGCATACGATTCAAACAACTTCAATAGCTGAACTTCGGACAGCTGTATCATTTTTGCCTTTCAAAGTTTAATGAAAAGCCGTGGAAACGAGATTTCGAGGCCAGTGATGGCCAGGCCATAAAAAAAAATAAACAAAAACATTTGTAAATTAGTACAAACGACTTTTTAATTCTTAAGTTACGTTTGTAATAATTAAAAAGGAATCGAAATATGTTAGTCTAATAATAATAAATTATCTCATGATAAGCGATAGAGTACGTTTCGAAACAATGCATTAGACGTTCACTGAAGGATAATAGTTGAGGCACGCCATGAATGGGGTCGACACAAAAACGCGGATGCAATTTTAGCGTGCCCTCTGAGGGTTTGTAAAGAGAATTGTTATTGTCTCTAGTAAATATACTAATACATACGTCCTTGAAATATGAGGTTAGTATAACATAAAGCAATTTTGCAATTTTTAGTACTTATAAAAAAAAAATCGTCGCGCTTGCAGCTTCTGTCTGACATGGCGCGGTAAATGGAGTTAAGCAATGTTTGACGCGGACAGTTTATGGATAGGTGACAATGTAAAAAAAGCAGTTTAACATTTAAATTGGATTTATTGTCTTTCTATCTGTCTGTCTGGTACGTTATAACTTCGAAACTACCCAACAGATGAAGGTGGTTTTCACTGGTGGATTATATATTATAATTAGAAGTTTTGTCAAAACGATTTTTCGTCAATATCGATTAAGGGGAAAAGTTATGGTCAGTTGCAAAATTTACTTCGAGCACTGCTTCAAAGCTTTTAACAGAGTTGAATGTGGTTTCTATAAACGTATTTAAGAATAAACTAATATTATAAATGCGTAAGTGTGTATGTGTGTGTTTTTTACTTCTTCCCACTCAAACGGCTGAACTGATTTCGATGAAATTTGGTACAGACATGGTTTAGATTCTAGATTAATATGTAGGCTACTTAATCTCGGACTAACGCGGGTGACACCGTGAGACGAAGCTATAAATCAGTAAAGTCAAAGTCAAAGTCAAATACATTTATTGCTTCGTTATGGCATAATTAAGATGTTAAACATTTAAAAGGTAGGTATCTCATAACGGACCCTGTCCGGGTATCGCAACGCAAGAGTAGTAAAAGCCGCATTTTGAATCCTATTAGTAAAACCACTACCTAACACGGACGATTCAATATATAAATAGGCGTATTACGATCGATAGGTAACCAAAGCTCCACTTGAAAGATAGATATTGGAATTGATTCATGTTTCGATGAAACGCATAACGTTTTAATTACACTTAATGCGAGGTATCTCAATCAATCCATTCGAATGGATAACTTAATGCGATGCGTTCAAGATACGTAGTAAAACAGTGACTGATGTTGCAAAATTGAACAAACATTTACCAAACCTGAGCCCATTTTTATAATAACATTATTTTTTATGTTCGTTTTTCTTCTTACTTGCCTTATCCCACTAGGTGGGGTCGGCAGAGCAAATTTTCCTCTTCTACTCTCCTCTATCAGCCATCGTCTCTACACTCACTTCTTTCACTCTCATGTCCTCATTCACACAATTCATCCATGTCTTCTTCGGTCGGCCTCTTGCCCTTCTTCCTTGCACTTCCATTTCCATACATCTCTTACTAACATGCATCTCCTCTCTACGCATCACATGCCCATACCACGCTAATCTCCCACTCTTTAGTTTCTCACTCACTGGTGTGAGTTAGCTACTTTCAAACTTCCTCTAATATATAGATGTCAAAATTCTATTGAATATGAATACATTCATATAAAATCATTAACTGACTACATCACAATTATAAAACCTAACAATTTAAGATAATAATATCATTATTGTTCAACCTTAATCAGAGTCAAACAGACTTGAACAAATATTGTAGTGAATTTATCGAAACCGTGTTTTGGCGCTGAAGGGATTATATAAAAAAAAGGTTACTTGATCGCTGGATTTTTCAAAATACAGTGTAATCTCTCTCTAAACCTGACACTAACGACACTGAAGTGACTGTGTATTTTATGGCGTTATAGAGAGTGGTCGTTAAATGGAGATAATGTATCATTGTATGTAATACAAGCTAAACCAACGCAACAAAGCAAAGCCAATTAATTTCGACGCTTTAGAGAGTTTGTCGTTAAATCGAGTGACGTTACATGGAGTTTTCACTGTATATTAATTGGCTTCCCACACCGCCTTAACTTAGGACTCATGTCTAGATTATCTATAAAGTAGAACTATTTATTTTATAATTATTTATCTGAAACTCTATTATTTTTTTCAGAGAAAATGTAGACCTTACTGAATAGATATAAAACTGGTGGCAAATGGTAATCTATCTATTAACATAGCCAGTGAAGCGCGGGGATCGAAAAACGTCGAGAACGTGTGAATGGATGGATGGACTACGATTGAAACAATCTATACAAGGCAATATTTCCTTTTAAGTTTATGTTTTATGACAGCGCAGTACATACATTATTATCTGCTTATGAAATAATTAGAAAGCACTTTAGAAATTAAATTAAGTTAATCACACTGTCCAAGTTTACGCTTAATGGCAAAGTTCCTATACAACTTGGTTTTTGTTAAAATAAGCCGTCAATAATTAAAATCTACATATGTTATAAGAATAAAATTTAATTTAAATAATGGGATTGTGATATTTCACAATCACTATTAAGCTATAAAAGCTATTATATATTGGCTATTGATAAGATAGTTAGTTATAAGAGCTATTAAAATCCTACATGAATTCTATTGTAAATAAATCTAAGGACACTGAAATATGTAACTGAAACCGCCAGAAAGCCTGGATACTCGTGCCTACGGCAATTTAAAACAGATAAACTTAATTATGAAATGTATCGTCAAATAAATGTCACTGTCTAATGGGTAGGCATCTCGATGCACAAAGTATAAGATTGGATGGGATAGCCATTACCCCAATTTCTGAAGTGTGTGAATATATGGCCGACAAGTGACAACACACACTAATGTTCTAATATTCTGATAAGCATGATTGAATGATATGAATAGTGAGTGGCCCGAAGGCCTTTTCATATAACACGAGTTACACTACAGTTAGTACAGCGTCGCGGATGCGTACTTCTGCCACGCACCGCGCCATTCCCGTAGCAGTTTACAAAGAACTGCGATAAAAACCTGACGCTGGTATTGAAATACTCAGTCCACAAAATATACATAACCTCTACATAATATTTATCAACATGATGCTCGGTCAGGTCAGTAAGGTCGGTCAGATCGGTCAGGTCGGTCAGGTCGATCAAGTTGGTCAGATCGGTCAGGTCGGTCAAGTCAGACAGGTTGGTCAGGACGGTCAAGTTGGTCAGATTGATCAGGTTGGTCAGGTCAGTGAGGTGGTCGGTTAGATCAGGCTGGTTAGGTCGGTTAGATCAGGTCGGTTAGATCAGATCGGTTAGGTCGGTCGAGAATACGAGGAGATGGTCTTCGCGGAAATCTTATTAATTTTATCACAGTTTTTTGCTAGTTTTAGCACCTATGTATGTGTGTTTACCAATATACATATACAATTTTATTATGTCTGCTTTATGGTTTTTAAGAATCATAGTATCTTAGGAATTACTTTTCATTAATAAATTCGAGAAAACGTTTTACAATGTTGTAAAAAATCTTTTTATAGCAAACTTTTTCGTCGACTTTAAGCGTTTAAACATAAAAAGAGGTCCGCGGTTTACGACTTGGTGTAAAATAGTCATTAATCTTGTATTGTACTTCGAGTAAAGCCGTGACCAAAATAGGTTAAAAATGGGTAACACGTGTAGTATCGGCTCGCTTGAACTTTTCACTACAAAGCTTCCCAATGTACAGATGCCAACGTTCGCTTACTAAGTATGTAAGTACTTCGTTTTTAAAGTAATAAATGTCATATAAGATATTACTTTACTTAATAATTTGTGTGAAAACTAAAAATTCAATTAAATAATGCGATGCTTATTGATTTAATTCAATTGTCGAGTTAAGGTTATTTGTTTTGTTTATTATTATCATTAAATGCAAAACATAGTGTATTATATATTTTATTTATAACAAATCTTAATTTAGTTACCGTGACAGCGTTCAATAGAATTAGTCTCAGTTTGCAAAATATGAACATAAAAACATTAGGGTAGCAAATAAATATTACCTAATCACACCACAAGGTATGTACATAATCATATCATACATTAAACAGTTTTGTCAATCAACGTGGTAATGCTACCAGAATTGACACGTTGTCCTCTGTTAGTAGGCTTGAGATATTGGACTAGATTTAGTCATTTATCTAAAGTTATGTTTACTTCTTGTAATAGTTAGTTGGTATTATTTAGATAAAGGTTTAAAAAAGTCTGGACAGAAATATAAATATAACAAAATTAATAACTCTTCTTTGTCTTACACACTCTTACAAGATTAGAATAATATCAAACCGTAGCTTAGTTACCTATCGTTTATGATTAAATGTAATTAAACATCATTGGTGCTTAATGGCACTCCATAAAAATATCTATTTTCTAATCACACGACAACTACAGACAAAATTCGACCTTGACCGAATAAAGCTGCCAATAAAATTATGCAATAACATACTCATTGCTTCAATTATAACTGTTACATAAGATTTATTTATTAACTTGACCTTTTTATGGATTGCTTAGCCGTCTGCTATCAGAATTCATAAGCTGGATCGTGAGTCAAGCCGACCCCAATATAGTCTGGTATACGGAGAAAGTGAAGACTGGTACCTAACTGGCTATTATGCAACCTTATGTGGTCTTTGAATCTAGCTACTACTAAGACGAGCAAGCGATGACAGCTTAGTCAGGGCGTGTTGTCTCTTCTCGTTCCTATGATCGTGAAAATTTAAGGAAAGAAAGAAACATTAAATTAATTGGCCCCATTTTAACCAGCCCCAGCAATTGAGCAGTAATTGAGCTTTCAGTTAACGAAAACATCGTGAGGAAACCATGGCACGGTGGTAGGTTACTTCCTAGGAACCACTCTAAGTTGATAAATCTGTCGCCAAGCCCTTAACAATGTTTTCTGGCTGCCTCCTTCAGATCCAGTTATAAAGACTAGAACTAGATTTTCCTTAGGCTAGAGTGAGGCTTACTCCAATGGTTACATGCCCTGCTGGTCAATGCTTAGCTGTAAGGAGTAAGTAAAGTAAAATTAATTAGTACCCAAATCATACTCAAACATATTGTCAAACCAGCGAAATATTATTCAAGTTCGCTGTGTCAAACTTATAATCGATGCAAAATCATATTATTTATTGTTCTCTTCTTGTTATCTTTACGTTTGTATATAGTATTTTAATTGTTTTTTCTGTAAATAAAACTGATTTCTTCAATTATAAGAAGAACAAAATATAAAACATTATAATGATTAACAATATGCGTGAACTGTACTACTTTCGAACGTTATAAATTATGTAAGTTCTGAAATTGTATTAATAACTTACAAGGTCTCTAATTGATCTAAATTCTTGTGACTGCTCCACAACATCGATTCATAAAATCGTATCTACTATGTAATTACTTAAAGATGTAAATTGCTTACGGAACTAATTTCGCAAGCCCATTTACCGTGTTTGAGTGGATATTTTCTTATGTAATCCGATCAGCTGTGAGAACTCAATTACGCTACTTTACTAACACGGTCGTGGAAAAGAAAAAGAAAAGGTTACTTTGTTGTTTGAAAGGTCATTGTTGTTCTACGTAATGTTTTGGCTTTGTCAGAGGCTTTTAATAATAAATACTAGCTGACCCGGCAAACGTTGTTTTGCCTTAAAAAAATAGATAGTAGCCGATTCTCAGACCTACTGAATATGCATATAAAATTTGGTAAACATCCGTCAAGCCGTTTCGGAGGAGTACGGTAACTAACATTGTGACATGGAAACTTTATATACGTATAAGATCTTCTGGTATTTGTTGTCTTTTTAAAGATCCTCAAAGAAATAAACATAACGCACAAAATATTAATTTGATAAATAAATAATTATAATATTAATAAATTTAATAATATTTATTTATTAATTTATTTTTGATATAATGCACAAAATATTAATTTGATATACACACTTGGCAAGTATACGCTTTACAATTCAAAATGTATTTGTTTTAAAAAAATGTAATACTTTTACATATTTCATAAAGTACCTATTTATTTCCTATTATTATTTAAAATACTCTGTTTGCTTCCATTGTTGGGCTTAGACCTCCTTACTCTCTTTCCGTTAGTTCATATACAACGCTATTATAAACAATCCTAGAAGTGGTAGTTTTATAAACTTTTATTAATTTATAAAGAAAACCTAGCCACGGGCAACAGTTAGCTGTTGCTAGGTTTTCTTGTTTAACAATTCCTTGTCCTATTTCTTTAGACCTGTTCCTATTTCGAAATAGACCCAACTTTATACATGTACATACTTATAGTAGCGATTTAAATATTCTACACTGTAGGTGGTGTCTCGTATTCGGTTCAATACCCAGCTATGTCAACTGTCTGTATCTAACACAGCTAGAACTATTGAGATCAAAGTGCTGTCGCGACTGCAAACAAATACCGGCACTTGGAAGCCTTGCACTTGTGTCAATGGTTTCGTAGAAGACAGTGCCTGAAGTACAAACATAAGGCATGTCTATTTTGTTTTTAAAATTCTTTATTCAACATACAAAAGTGAACAAGGTATAAAATGGACACTCTCTTCACTTTTTCTAATTCTATTTGCTACTTACGGATAAATCATCTATTTCATTGTAATTTAATTTAATCTTAATTCTAAATACGTCTTATTATGAGTATCTATATCATTGTCAAAAAACTATTTATGTAGGTCATATCTATGTAAGTCACTAGCCTCCAAGGCACGCGCGCGAATGCATCCAGTTTGAGGGTTAGTGAATAAGTTTAAATGTACAATTCAAAACGAATAAAATACCTCTTTCTTTTAAATCATCTATAAGCTTTTTAAAATTAAAATTTTAATATTAGACGCAGATGAAAACTCGCATTTTAAGCCATTATTTTTCACTTATTCCGCTAATCACAAGAATTATACCTAGATACTTATAAACACATAAATAAAACAGTGACAAATAAAGCCATGTTAAATGCCCTTTGGTGTCTGGAAAACATTTTAAAAAGAGTTTGGTTGGCTCATAGTAAGCATACGAAGTACAGGGAATTAACACGAATTTTTGTATTTGATTACCATGTAGAAAAAATATTGCGGAAAAACTTGACTCTTAAAGTCAACCAATAAATAAAATAAATATTAGGACACATTCACACACGGCTGGTTAGTCCCATACTGAACCATTTCTAGCTCGTATTATGGTTGCTAACACAACTGATATATTACATATACATACATACATATATAAATACAATCCTTACATTTGCTTCAGATGATCTTAGCAGTATTTTTTTTTGTACAGCATACGTCCTCTCTGATAGCCATAAAAGCCTATCTTCAAACGGCTGGGGCAACCGCAATTACCTACTAGTGTATAAACTGCAATTGCTGGACTTTCTGATTTTTTCTTTTTCATGTTTTTTGGATCTCTTGTGTCATGATAAATAAACCATGCTCTAATGTGGCTTGACTCCATGTTATTAGTTAAAGTTGCAATCACTGTCAAACAAAATAATAGAAGAAATGTTAAAAGACTAAAATAAACATTTATTAATCGATCAATATAGTAATTAATCGATCGATAAGATATAAAACATAGCAAATTTAGAATAAATTCAGATAAGTTTTATTTCTGGTAACTGTAGAAAGTTCGAATCGGTTGACCTGTATCGAAGAATCGATACAGGTCAACCGCCTAAATGGAGCAAACACTAAAACCTTTATAGTGTAATATGTTGTTTTTTTGTAAAGCGCAGTTACAAAGTACTCGTACTGTTTCTAATTCCACAGGTGTGTCAACATTGCCCTGACAACGTCCAAGTGTTGCTACGGCTTCTGAGTGTAACCGAAAACGTCCTGTCCTCTTTAAAATAGCCTGAGGGTATCGAATTGAAATAAAACACCCATTAGGCACCTACAAGCATAAACATTTCTTATTACAAAAATACTAAATTGTTAAAAGAAATCTAAAGTTCGTTGTTTGTTTTATATACATGAAAAACATCTCTGATTAGCGATAATTTTAGCTATAGACAAATTAGTTTAACAAATTAATTTTAGTTAACCCATTGTTTGGATGGGTTATCATGTATAAGAATGTCTTTTATATAGTAGCATTCCTATCTGATGGTTTGTATGACACGTTAATTTGTAGGTTCCGGCAGTTAGTTTTAGTACAGACAGTCAAGACCTTAGGGCGGTTTGAAAACTCTCGATACAAGATCTTGGATACTACATAATAATTATTAGCACCTAACTCAAAATCAATTTAACTTTTTTACTATAGACACGAAAAATAAGTAGGTGAGTGGAGATGTGAAATGCTACTTAGTATTTCCTGAGATACAATGTATTTTACGCGGCGAAAGCATTTTGTCAATAAAACGCTACCTTTAATTTACCTTGTACCGTCAAAATTGCATTGAATAAGGGCAATAATAAATTTATTCATTATTTATGACCAGTTGCCGCCAAAAGCGTGTAAAGGTATGTAATTTTGGTGGGTGTGGTTTATCTTCGGGCGAGTTGCAACGCGATCGATTTGTGAGGTCACGTGATAAAAGTTATCTTATTCGCAAATCTGGGGCATCTTTAATAGGTTGTTTTGTTGAGTTTTAACCCGTGTGCGGTATTGCAGTGACCGTTAACTTTTGGCATTTCAGAATGATGCATCATTTTGATAAATAAGATATAATGTTTGGCCTGATTTCTTGAATGTATGGTAGGGTTCTCTCAAAATGAGACATACTTATGTGGGATGTTATTACGGGCCATGTCCAATATAGATAAACTAGATTATTTAAAAATATAAAATTGCGTTTTTATGTTATATGATCATACGAATATCATTGTAATAGATAGTTAATCAATCATAGATAGCAATCAATGAGTTGGTAATTAATTAAGCAGTATCATTGGAGTATTGCCACTACTGACATTTTCAAGTATAAGGCCAAGTGCAAGTTAGCCCCCTGAGTGAGAAAATAATCACTTTTGTTATATGAGAGTCCCTTTAATTATTTTTAAAGTGAAACCTTTTCAAAACCGTAGTCAGACAGTTCAAAAGCAGGCAAATAAATGTGCAGGGCTGCTATGGCGAAATCCTACCAAAACAAGTCACAGACTAAACATAGGTGTGCAGCAGGTATTCCCAGTTGGTTACCGAATTGACTAACAGTATTAAGGGTACGTTACGCAACCAGTCTGCCGTGGTGGTTAACCGGCATGGTTCAGTGACAGGCCGACGAAATGGTTTTACAATTTAAATTGACGCGTTTACCTTGCGATCTTGTTGGCACAGACTTGTTGATTGAGATAGTGCATCGCGATCAGGTACTTACTTGCGTACTTTCCGAGTCAACTATAATTTGTACTGTGACTTGTATGTGATTTTTACCCTGAGGAAAAATATTATATGTAGGTTTATGTGGATATCTTATATATAAAATTTCCATGTCACAATGTTAGTTACGAGTACCGTACTCCTCCGAAACGGCTTGACCTATTTTTACCAAATTTTATGTGCGTATTTAGTAGATCTGAGAATCGGCTACTATCTATTTTCCATACCCCTAAGTGATAAGGCAAAACAACGTTAGCCGGGTCAGCTAGTGTATAGATAAATTTGGAAATGAAGAAAAAAATCACATATGTTTCAGTTTCATAGGATTTCGTACTTGACAGGTTAGAACGGGAACCTATTACGTCTGTCTGTCCATCT
This sequence comes from Mellilla xanthometata, assembly GCA_035578125.1. Lineage (NCBI taxonomy): Eukaryota > Metazoa > Arthropoda > Insecta > Lepidoptera > Geometridae > Mellilla > Mellilla xanthometata. The sequence goes on along the minus strand of JAPUBQ010000007.1, from coordinate 9,516,676 downwards.
GTCTGTCTGTCTGTCACTAGACTGTATCTCAAAAAACGTGATAGCTAGAAAGCTGATTCACAAATTATTTATTTTTAAAGCAAATGGTTATATGTAATAGCTAAATACGACAGAAAATCTTTTTATAATCGATCGCAGAATTAAAAATGGTTTTTTTTTTTACATGCACAATTAATTAACAAGTAAAACTACGAGTAACATAAAATAATGATCTGTTATATAACGTATGGTTTGAATTTATGATTTTCTAAGATAATTTAACTCACGTCTTGTCACCCAATACAACTCGTCATGCATCGGTGGCCATGTAAAGCCGTTATAAATACAAAACACGCGTCAGCTAGCACATGCTGTTAGCAGGGGGTTAAGTGACATATTGAATACGTCACTTGGCAGTTTCCGTCGTGATGCTCTGACAGGGTTATTGCAATTACCAGTACTTGAGCAAAACACTAAAAAAGCACAGTTCAGACGACGTGCGGGCCTTTCTTAGCCTAGCTTAGCTACCACTCCAAATCAGGTACCAAGCACCTAGCGGTGAGCTCAGGCAGCCTTTTTGAGTGCCAGTTATTCCAGATCAGGCATGCTCCGGCTTTGGTCGGTGTCGCTAACAATTCAAATTTTCAAATTCAAAATGTCTTGCAACACAATTATAGTAGTACAATAAATGTGCTCGCTGTGCTTGGAGTTAATAATCCATGGCTAAGACTACTTAAAATTAATTACTTAATACAACATTTCATTTATTGTGAATTATACCTTAAATGTTACGATCAAAATATATTTGATCGATGAATATATAAGATAGCAGTTTTGAAATGACAGAATATGTGTTAAAGCTTCATATTCGTTCACAGGTGTTATTGGTAAATATATAAATACCAGATACATAACGGTATCTAGGAATGCCTGCTGTAATTATTTTATCCATCGTTTCTTTTTTCATAAAAGCTGGAATTTCAATTGGCACAGACGCAATATCCGATGCCGATCCTGCTCCAAAGAGTTCGGAGAATGCGCCTGCGCAACCATGGATTAAATCATAGTATCTAGGTATTTCACACAACTATAAAGGTACCGCAGAATGCCATAACCAGATGGAATTTTTGCTGACACAGGAGTGGATTGTCCAACTTCTCTGACTACTATTCAAATATTATATTTCGCCTTCCCGTATTTAAAAGTTGCCTGGAAGATAAAGTTTTTAGCGATAAAGCCGCCGATTGTGGCATGATGTACAGTAATTTTGAATTATTTTTACTATATTCGTTATTATCTGCCTCATAAAGAGGTAATTACCGACCTCGTTGGCGTAATGGTTACTATGCCGGAATACCAACCAGAGGGTTCCGGGTTCGATTCCCGTCACGGCCAACATGTTTTCTTTGTTGGCTGTCAGTCTGGGTGTTAAATATTTATCGATATAAAGTATTCTTGTGTATATATGATAGATGTGTTAGCAACCATAATGCAAACTAAAAAAAGGTTTATTGTAAGGCTAACCAGCCGTGTTAGAAATGTATCCTAATATTTATCTATATCTATATTTTATTGTTCGTTGATTTGAAAAATTCTTTCATCGTTGAGAAGCTACATTTTCCCTAAGTAACATAGGCTTTATTTTGTTTCTCTTTGCAACTTAGATTATTTGATAGCCCGTGCGAAGCCGGGACGATCTGCTAGTATATTGAAAAAAGAAATAGCTGTTCTTTCTGTTTAATAAATTTATAATCGTTTTTTTTATAACTAGATACTAATGGCGTCCGCGTCGGCAAAAAAAAAGCCCCGACGCGACTTATTTATTAAGCTTACAAAAAGAGACGCCAAAAACCTTTGTACTACCCAAAGGGACTTGCCTAAGTATTATTTGAAAACTTTAAAGGTCAGAGGAGAGTAATAATGGTTTGCTTACTTAGGTTAGATTTATCTGGAACTTTTCAGGCAGGTACTCGTAATTACTCGTACCCAAGGTAAAGGTTTTTGTTACTAGCCTTCTGAAAAATTATGTACTTAAAACTTCTTTGATAAGATTATGTTTTATTTGTGTGTTTATACTGAAAAGTTTATTTTAATATTATATTGAATAATTTATTTCGAAAGATAATTAAATATACACACCTTAAATAATTTAATGAAATGACATTTAAATTATTTACAACTTATTAAAGAAAATAATTTAGAAATACTATAAAAAATATAGACTATGTTAAGCCCCCCGGTCCAAACGTGCCCATTATTTTTTTATTTTATTACTATTTTATTTTATATAAAGTTTTTTTATACGACACCGAATTTACATCTATAACAAATTTACAATTTAAAACCAATTGAAAAAACTAAATAAGTATGAAATAACTAATAATAGGTAATAAAGTGAAAATAATATTAAAATTACTTACATGGATAGATAAAACGAAAATGTTCTATACCTAAAAAAATATTTGCCTATTACTTTATGGGCTCTTTTTCTGAGGGGTAGCCTTGTATGAGGTTAATATTATAACTACATGTATTTTAAGTACATCATAGATTATTCATTATGAAATATGTATACTGCTTGTATTTGCCTGGTATATTAATTTATAATTAGTATAATTTATTTTTATATTATGGTATCATGATTGTAATAACCTTTGATGTGTAAACTTATGTTTATGAATAAATTACTTATGACTTATGTTGTATACCTACTCTACGAGCAATAAACTTAACAGATTTTTAGTCACAGTTTTAAATTATATTTGTCCTTTCCTATATATTTAATTCCCCTTCTACGTGTAATAAATGAAGTGTTCATATATTATGAGTCTAGAATATTATGGATTTTATTTATTTTATTTTTTGTGTAAAACTAATTCTCTGCAGACTAAGTCCTGTAATAAGGAGTTAAAATCAATATGAATTTGAATACTTAGCACTATAAGACAAAACATCTCTATCCCGGTGAAAATAGCTACAGAGTATTCTACGGTGGATCGCGCTTACCTAGAAGGAACCGGTTCAATCTCGCCTTGAAAATCGCTAGGTTGTAGTCATTGGGGAACATTTTAAATTTATCCAAAATTGTTCGGAGGTTTCAAATTTTAAATTTTAGCGTGTTATTACGAAAGGCTAACACAATCTGCCAGCCCACTTACCATCTAGACTAGACCGGAGTGTCAAAGTGCATGCATGTCACTGCGACCGTAACCCTATCCTTGCTAATGAGGGCGTTACTAGGGACACAGGTAATACTTCGTCTGTGGCTTTACCTTATTATTTATCTATTCACTAACTTCGCGGTTCCCTTTGTTAAAGCATATTATTATAATGTTGAGAGAGAATTTATCTATCCTAGTAATATAATAAATGCGTGTGAGTTTGTGTATGTGTGAGTATGTTTGTTACTTCTTCACGCTTAAACGGATGAAATAAATTTGATGTAAATGGGTGTGACGACATGTTAGACCTTGGTGCGACGGCCTCCTTCTGTGAGACAGAAATGTCTAGAAGGAGGCCGAGGAGCGGGAGCGAGTTAGACCCTCACTCCTACCCGCTTATGCGTAAATGAATTTCTTCACGAAAAAAAAGGTTAGACCTTGGAATAACACAGATTATTTTTCATCCCAAAACAATTGTGGTTCCCGTGGAATACACAGATAATTTCAAAATCTATGCTTCTTCTTAACGCTCCAACGGCTGGTCCGATTTTGATGAGATTTCCTATGTAATGCTACTTTAAATCCCGGATTAACTTATTTTTGTCCCGGATTAACGCGGGTAACACTGCAGGGCGCAGCTAGTTGTTTAATATAATATTTATTTATTATATATTTATTTTACGTTACTAAATAAAATACAAAGAGGTAGAACAGCGCCATCTAGCAATATTACTTGGTATCACGGCGGTATATACCCTGACCAAGTAAGACTGCTGAGCGTACCATAACTAGTCTGTGAGCTTTGGTTAAAGAAGTGTTAGGGTTCCTCGTAGTTCTTACATAACTGGCTAGATGGCGCTGTTTATTCAAAGTTGTAGTGGAACTGATTTACCTGTTTTACTAGCTGTTTTATTTTTATTACATATTATTATTATTTCATTACATACATTATTATATCATAGTCCGATAAAGTCCGAATAGACATGAATAGAAATTTTGTAAGAAGGATTTTTGGCAAAATTGAAATTTTTACTCAAGATTAATAAATATTAATATTCATTAGACTAGTGTAATATTTTTTATTGCAATTTTGCATAAAATTATTCGCCTTTGCTCTGCCACAGTTTTCACCCTGACAAAGTTTCAAAAAAGCAGACGTGACCACAAAATAAATAAAGGAAAATGTGCATAGCCTTATTGGCAGCAAAAACTAAGTTTATAATTAATTTACTTTTCAACTAGAGAAGGCACTAAAGGCATGTTTTATATTTAAGTTTTTAATAGTAAGAAAATATCTGTAGCTTAGTTGTGGTAATTACTTAGGCTTTAGGATAATTAGTGGCGATTGGCCGGTGTGGTATTTCCCATACTTTAAATCCCACTGAACTACAACCTTGTCTACTGTCTTCAAGGCGAGAGTGAACCGGTTTCTTCTAGGCAAGCGCGCTTCATCTTAGACTGCAATGCCACTTATTATTAGGTGAGTTGTGGTCAAGCGCAAGCCTATTAAGCATATAAATTGTTTTTTTGTTGTATACTTTACGGTTGGAGTCCTAAAAATCTAGGGTTTGTAGAATAGTACCTATTTAGTCATAGTATATTGGTGTCGATGACGCATGAAATAAAAATGCCTATAAATACTCTTGTATTATGAAATGTACTGCATTGTGTGGATAAAAGTGATTTCCAATCGAATAATCCCATAAATCGTTCATTACCGCTAAGTGAAAATGCTTTTATCGTTTTCCACCGACATCACCGAAATAAGGAAATTGCAAGGAAGGTAGCTGAAAAGCGCGGATAACTCAATTCTGGTGGTTAATAGCTGTTTACAAGATTAAAGGTACAATTATGGTTCAGGAGGTTTCCTTACAGTTCCGCTCGAAGAAAAAAAAATATGATACAAAAAAGTATTAAATTTGTGGATAAAATATTTTGAGTCAAACAACATTTCCGTAAAAGAAATCTGAGGTAAATAAACACCTATATAGGTACTAGGTTAGTTTGTTAGATAAGTGTAAATTAAAAAAAATAAAACCCGCAACTCAATATTGGTAATAAATGGAAAAGCTTGATTAGTAGAATGCATACAGAAATAGATAAGTAATAGATTTCAAATTCAAGATATGTCGACCCGCCTCCACAATAATGGTACGTTGACAACTCTTCAATGTTTAATTTATACTTATTGAACATGAATAAATATGTCTAGAAACGTATTTAACTACATACATAAAAAAATTACCTAACTAATTTACTTTTCGATTTCTACACCTTAAATATCTCAACTGATTAATAGTATTCAAACATCAAATTATTATATACATACTAACCGCATATACAAAAAAAAATCTACGAAGTGTATTAGCATGTTTGTGCTACGCCGGACCAAGAAAATATTTCATTTGGCCCCTTGATACGGAAAAGCTCTTTCTGATCCTTTTTATGAGCTCCTATGCTGCTTATGAGCAATGAACGTCACATTCTGACATGTTTGTTATAACCAAATGTAAGAAATGGGCCTATAAGACCACCGTAATTATATCTGTTATGAGCATGATAAGGCTAAGGATTATGAGACACGGATTTAGTCTTATGATTATATAGATAACGGCATTTTTTCACGAAACAAATGCTTGTATCAGAACATTACAGATATTGCTATTGACCAAATTTGTTTTTTATTATTTTTATTTACTCTTTGATTTTTATTTACTACTTGACCCAAAGAGATAGACAGAGGATAGAGGCATTTGAAATGTGGTGTTGGAGAAGAATGGTAAGAATAAGTTGGAAAGAAAAGAAAACTAATGAAGAGGTACGCTGCCTAGTACAAGAACCAAGAACCATAATAAATACAATAGACAACAGAAGAGGAAAGATGGTTGGCCACCTTATACGACATGACAATTTCATTAAAAATATCGTAGAAGGAAAGATAGAAGCCAGGAGAGGAAGAAAACGACCTAAAAGATCATATTTAGACCAAATTAAGGAGAAGGCGAAAGTCATGTCGTATAGGGAGGTCAAGGATTTGGCCGAGGATAGAACTACCTGGAAAAAACTCCACAGTCAAGAGCCCAGCTCTTAAATATTGAATGAATGAATGAATTTACTCTTAACAGCTAGGCATTTGACCAACAGGACGCGTAACGACACGAGTAAGCGACACTATTGCCTGAGGTGGAGCATGCATTGTCTGGAATATCTGACTCTCAAGGAGGCTGCCGAAACATACCGATAGGTATGCTTGGCGATTATTATTTTTTTATTTTGGTGGTTGGTAGCTAGAGCTAAAAAATGTCCAACCACCAAACTATGGTTTCCTCACGATGTTTTGATCCTTATTGGTGAGTTTCGAACCCTCAATCTTCTGGACGTAAGGCCAAGACTGAATTGTCAAAGCAACAAAAAAAAAAAGTTGTATTTTCGTTGAATTGTTGTATGAATGATATGATATATGTGAATGATATATGAATGATATGAATAATATGATATATGTACCCATGTACGACATTTGTATTTAATAATGTAATACTTAAGTATTATCAATATGAAACCCGTTATATACTTACCCGTTACATTTTAAGCTGGAGCAAAATTATATGTTTTCAATGATAATTTCTAATACTCGATATCATATTGGATCTATTTAAAGAATAATCGGTTAGTAAAGAAGTCTTAAGGCGCTATTGTACCAAGATCAGCCATTCATATTTGAACGAACCGTTTGACGCGCGGCAGTAGATATTTCACGAAATAAGTTCATAAAAAATCAATAATTAAAAACTATTAGTTTAAAAGGTTTAACAATTGCAGACCATAATTTACAATACAATTTCTTCGATACTTTCGGAAGCAATACATTCATAAATTTCTAATATATTTTTTTTTTCAAAATATTTCACTATTTACAGGATTTTACGTATTCTTATTACTATTCTTCTTTTGGAGCTCTAAGGACTATAAACACTGAAATAAAGATAATTAAAAAAAAAACATGAAGGCGTACCACTTTCGTAGAATTTTATAGTTTACTTCGAAATATGCTATTTTGCTATGTGTATAGAAACCCAGTCAATTTCCAGTAAAAAATACCAAATATAATAGTTATGACACGTTGTGCAAAATTTAATCATCTATTTATCTACATTAAATTTTTCTCCACTTTAAAACGATATAATTAAATTCAATATAAAAAAACTTATTTTAATATACGATTTATCATAAATATGATTTTATCTACTCAAATATTTGCATATAGATGAATCCTGTAAAAACATTACCTACGAGTCTCTTATAGCAAACTTTTATTAAAATCCACAAAATAATACAGTACGAATATACGTCTTTTACTAGAGGGATCTAATTTTCCGCCCGAAAAGCCCCTGAACCAATACAGCCACGGATAAACCTACTTACTTGGGATAAACTTAAACTGATGCTTAAGATCAGCAGGTCTTTTTGAGCTTCGCAACAATCCGTATTATTTACCCAGTAATAGTTCTTTGAAACGAGAAGGTTGCTTCAGAAAACCAATAGGTAAAGCTTTGAACAAATCTTTGGATCTCGTTAAGACGTAACCTATTTTATTTTCTTATATATTTTATCACAGACTAATTGAATTGCTTTGTTTCGTATTAGTTAGTACTGATACAATTATACAATTTATACGTTTTACAATTGATTAACTTATGTCATTATTCTAACGAAAAAAAAATCTTTAGTAGATTAATATAAAATTAGTTTTTTTTGAAACTTATCACGTAAGGCATTTTAATATTTCCGCGTAAAGATACAAAAATGACAAGAGTCACATACGTGACAAAAGTGACAAAGTGATAAGATGAAAATGTGACAACGTGATAATGTGACAACGCGACATTGTGACCACGTGACGTTGTCAGATGCTTACTTGGCCACTTTGTCACTTGTTATTTATTCATTTATTTTTATTATTTTTTTACTTTGTCGCATTACCATGATCTAACGTTGTCTTTTGAACCTTGAAGTATAACAACGTAACAATGTAATTAAGTAACAAAGTGATAAAGTGTAGGCTTACCCACTTTTTTACTTAATGTAGGCATCCTGGTTTTTATTTTTTTAATATCTAAATATTTATTAAGATTTTTCTCCAACTAAAGCTTCAAAATTAAGCTCCTCACAGACGGAACGTGGCAATAAGTTCCATCATAGTTGGATGGCTTTATTTTACTGCTACTTATACGAGCGATACTTTACTACCGGAGTAATTAATTCCACGCGTCTGTGATTCGAAGCTGGATTTATGATGTGTCAAATACATATGGCCTTATTTGTTTAGGTAAGAAAGTTACTTTGCCGTTTCCGATATGAATCTAAGTATATACTTGTGTATGTGTATAATACGGGTTCCGCTGCAACCCGCGCTGATCTGTGACAAAAACTAGTCTGTGTTTTGTTTCAGGGCCTAAGCTATTTTTATGTCAAATTTCATGTAAACCTCTTTGGTCGGTTGAGTGTGTGAGCAGTAGCACCATGAGTACCAAAAGTATTAAGTAATGCTTTTATGCATTTTTAATACTTTCTTTGTGCTCAATGGATTTGATTTATCTCACTACTAACTAAAGTTTTGTTTTAGAAATTAAGTAAATTGTAAATTGACTTGCCCAGTACGGTGTGATGCCGTAAGGCTAATAAATAATTTGATTTAGATTTTTTTGATTTTGAAGTTTAAGCAAATCGCTAATTTATTGGGAGTTGGGTTGTTTTCTCGGGCGTAATACTAAGATAAATTTGCACTATTTCTTTTTACCTATTAAACTATTTGCTCAATTATTTATACCACATTAAATATATTGATGTATGTTCCACTAATAAGCTACGTGTAAAATTTAACATTTTACAGCCGTAAAGCGGAGAAAACAGTCCATTCCTGACGTCGCTATAAGGCTATTTCATTTTGATTAGACTCACGGGCGCCGTAATTGTTTTGCCTGGTTTTAGTTTTAATAACCAGAAAGCCTCTAAGGGAACCGTTAATTTTTATTACAGTACAAGTAAACGTTTACTGCTGAAATTAATTTTATCATTTAGTAATTAAAGGCTAGAAATCTTCTAAAGTTTTTTTTTATGATAAAAGGGTTTACGTTTGACCGCAGCTTGCCTGATGTAAGCTTGACTGTGGTCTAAGATGTATCACGCTTGCCCAGAAGGAACCTATTTACTCTAGATTTGAAGACCCCCAAATTGTACTTCTCGGGAAAAAGAGACTCGGGAAGAGAGTTCCAAAGCTTCGAAGTTCTCACAATGAAGGTCGAAGCAAAAAGTTTCCTGTATATTAAATTTCGTTTTTCAAACTAAAATTGAATATGCTATATCTTTATAACAAAGAACACTTAATAAATACTCCGTAAAATTTTATGCTACAAGGCTGTGTAGGAATAGATACTAGAACTTAACTCTTCTAACTTCATGTTTGATATAAGATATAATTATTAAAATAAATATTTTTCGTACCCCTAAAATAATGCCTACCAAGTTACTTCTATTTCTATTAGTATACTGAAACTTATCTCAATATTAGTTTTGATGTTTACATTTTATACAATAATGAAATTCCTAACAATCTCCAAAAAGCCTGAGCAAAAATTTAATTTGAATCACTCTCATCTAATATCATCCAAGTTTGAGAAGTTATTTCATCTCTGTACCTAAGGGATAAAAGTTTGGTCGATCCTCGAACTAATATCTAAACAAAATAATATCGTTTTATGTAATGATATTTTTTCTTTCTAGCAATTTTTGAAATTGAACCAACGAGATTAAAATATATTTATTATGTTTGCCAGCAAAATATTATATTGTATTTGAACTAATAGTAAAATATTACTCAGTATTTATTATATTTTATTTATTCTTTCAACGAAGCGCCTACAGCTCGGCTAGAGGTGATCAGCTGTAAACCATTTCTAGTAGTTGTTTGTATAATGGCTGCTGATACAATTGATATACATACATAAGTACTGTATATCGATATATATATATATTTTACACCCAGACCAACAGCCAACAAATTTAGTTCACCGCAAACATGAAAACCGAACCCGGAAACCCTTTAGTTGGCAGTCCGATATGGTAATCTTTAGTTCAACGGAGTCGTCATATGTGATCATAACCTTTATATATGCTTACTAGCTGACCCGGCAAACGTTGTTTTACCTTAACAAAAAAAAAACTAAATATACAGTAGCCGATTCTCAGACCTACTGAATACGCATATAAAATTTGGAAAAAATCAGTCAAGCCGTTTCGGAGGAGTACGGTAACAAACACTGTGACACGGAAATTTTATATATAAGAAGATATAAATATAATACTATATAAATATAATACTATGCTAGTAACACCCAAGTACCATAGTGAAAATTAGAAAAAAAAATAGGTTTGATAGGATTACTAGAAAGAGAAAAATCTGTGTATCACCAAGCATCACACTACTTATGGCTCTTGACTGAAATGTCAAGAACGTATAGGGAAAAAAGGGTGCACAACAAATCATTTCCCCGCTCTAGATCAACAAAGCGACGGACATGTTTGCGAAATTCAAGTAGAAAGGATCCAGGACATAAGACACTTGGTGGATTTTTTGTAAAGTAAGTGTATTAGAATTAATTTGTTACCTTAGAGAGTAGCTAGACGTTAGTTTTTAAAAGGCGCTGTTAGCCTAAAAATTCTAGTATGTTTAAGTTAAGCGTTGTACAGAATAATAACGCTGTTTATACGAATATATTTTCTCATGATAATAAAGTACTTTCAAGTGTATTAGATATTCCGGGTTTATGAGATTTTCTAAATTCTTCATTTGATTGGTTGGATTTATTTAATATGCGACACTAATACAAACATTTTATTTTAAGCGCACTTACTCCCTGCGTTGTGCTTCTGTGCTTCACAACACAGGACTTGTCCTACAGTGAAGCACAGGGTACATCTTGTTGTACTATAGTGTAAGATAATGTAAGATACTTTTGTAAAAATATTCTTTTTCATTATTGTACACCATTTTATTTGGACAAATAAACGTTTTATTTATTTATTATTTCCCTTAAAATATAATTATATATTTGTACTTATATGTAAAGTCTGTCCCCAGATCACAATTAAAAGTAAAAATCAATGTGGTATACCCATTATAATTTTGTATAATTTCTGCTGCCACTTTCTCAAAAAATTGGGAAAAGGCAAAGTTAAACTGATTTGCAGTAGAAAAGAGAAAAAAAAAACAAGTTTTTCTTTCTTTTTACAGCTAGACATATGACCAGCAGGACGCGTAACCACACGACTTATTCTAGCCTAGACACGTTCCAACAAACATGTATAGAGCATGCCTAGTCCAAAATAACTGGCTCTCAAGGCTGACAAAACACAATGCTAGTTGCTAAGCGACAGATTTTTTAACTTGAGGGTGGTTTGCTAGCCAGGTGAGTTAGAAAATGACCTACCATACGAAATCGAGGCTCGCTATAAGGCAAGAGTGGATCAGTTTCTTCTTGGCAGGCTTAGAATCAAGTGAGTTGCAGCCATTTGCCACCTCTTTATAAATGTAGTCCATTCCTTAGCCCGGCCCTGTATCTAAACACGGAAGCTCTTTCACAACGAAGCAATTCTGAAGGATGAACCCGTCAAAATGACAGGGGATCAAATCAAATTGATGAAATCATTGAATATTGCGAAAGTATTAAGCTAATTATAGGGACAGTTAACTAGAAAATAACATTAATAATTGGTCAAGAGCGAGGTGGGCTCGTGCATGAATGGTTCCGTACCATTGTTGTATGGGAGCCCCCCTTAAATATTAATTTTATAATTTCATTTGATAGCTAATACATTTATATATTTTGTTAAAGTTTGAAGTGTCTAGCAGCTCCCGTTATTGATATATAGCTAAAAAACACGAAAAAATACGTTTATTGTATGGGGATTCCCCTTAATATTTTATTTTTTATTTTAAGTATTTGCTGTTACAGCGTCACGAGAAATACATATCTTGTGAAAGTTTTATCTTTCTACCTATTACGGTTTCTGAGATACAGCCTGGAGACATCGGGGTCTTGGAGCGAAACCCTAAAAAGCAATAAAAATTACTATTACCTTTTGTCATTCGAATCTGTTATTTAATTATGGTTTTCGGACAATCACTGCGATTGATATCAAAGCAGTTTTATTTGAAATTTTACAAACGCTAAATGTTTTGCCTTACCTTGTTTATTGGTGTAATTTTAAGTGTACTTAGGATGGATTTCAGATCAGGTGCTTTGTATATTTTTGTCATAAAATCTCTTTACGCGTTTCTAAAGCTATCAGCGCGCTCATAAAACAAAGTTTTGAATATCCAACATCCATTTACGGAAATCATAATTCTTCACCGCATAAAGTGAGGCCAATTTTCTCCAAAGTTTCCAACACACATTTGCCGGGTAAATCTTTAGCGTTAATAATTGTCCCACTTTGCCTTCCTCCGTTCACAAAGCTTAGTTAAACACTAAACTTTTTAGTATTCTTCGAAGAAAATCTCAAGTTGTTAGTTAAATTCAAATTGGAAAACTTTAGAAATTTATGTGAGCAGTTTTAAGGCACCTATTATGTCGCCCCTACTCGTTACATGCACGAACTTGTGACTTTTTTTATCTCAAAATGAGTAAAGAAGTTTTGGAAATCGTGTAATATACTAATGCGTCTGCTTTTTAGCTGTTAAACAGATTTTTAGGCGTTATTTGATGAAAATACTAGGTACAAAGATTCAATCATTCTGAATTATTTACAAGCGGGCATCTGAAGTTAGACATCGAAAAACAATTTCTTTAAATACAGGCTACTATTTGGCCTCCTTCAATAAAATGTTGAAAACTAAAAGAATAGAAGAGTCATAGAGAAAGGAAGAGACAGAACAAAAAGAAGATCAAGTCAGAAGTCAAATCGTACAAAGAGTAAACCCTCTTTGGCGTACATTACAGAACAATTATAGTGAATACTTCAACGACCAGAACGTAGCTCTTAGTGATAAGAAAATTAAGACGGTAATTCAATATGAGTATATTAAATTAAATAATAATCTTTCTTCTCTTCAAAATTTACTACAATTATATTTACCTACTCGTATTTTATTTTAATGGGTATTCATCATTATTTGTAAAAATAAAAGTCTGTTCATATATTAAACTAGAGAAAAAAGCTTTATTTATAAAAAGGCACTAAACCTACCTTCATTTTAGTTTAGTGTAAAAGTTTATCTTTATTACGCGCAGCTTACTTTTAAATTACAAAATAATCCTAAATAAGGGCAACCTATTAGCCAACTTGGTCTACTAAATTAAAGCTCTCGTCATAAAACAGGAGACAGTCGTCCGTATTAATCCTTCAGACTTCACACAACAATGTTGGACAGGGGATGCCTTCCACGGTAATCCCATTAAAAATGGACCACTTCTTAATTTATAATGGCCGTTGGACCGTTGCTTGATGAGGATGCTTGTTTCAGTTAATTACGTCAATCCGCCAGAAGAGGGAGTTTTTTAGTGCGGCAATTTTGACGTTACCGACTGTGGAATTATATCACCATTTTCGTAAAAGCCACCGTGACCTAAATTGTTTTTCCTTTATACGAGTACCTATGGACGATGCGATCGAAGACGTAAGCACATCGGCCGATTACTTAGACCTCTAGGCGACTATAATAATCATAGTCGTCGCGTTTATTCACCCTTGACACGTGACGACATCGAAAGTCGTGTGACAGTACTGACCCCCAAGTCACGTATTAAGCCAATGGCGACTATCACCACTCTCAATGATCCTCCTGACCTCCGCTATCAATCGTAACAGATAAAACAATTGCTGTGCTGAGCGACGCGACAGTACAATCTTACAATTTGATTTATTGTCAGACAAACATATAATGACAGAATAAATAATATAATTTTGTAGAGCAAATAAAAGTCTCGACTCGTGTTGAGCTGTCGTTTATCACCTTTTAAATTACAGAATAACTTTTGAACGGATAATCTTAACTTACGTGTATTTATTCTTATCTATTTTTGTTGAATAAAAATTTTGAGAGGTGTCTAGGGACACTCGGATCGAACGAAGTTTCTTAGTTATTAATTAGTGAATGAATTGTAACTTTTTTATGTTTTGACAATATATTTTTATTATTAACAAATATAATGTAATTCAGAAGGCTCCATGGCAACTCCACCTGAAACGAATGGCGCTGTTGTCAATTAGTGAATACTTTCATTGATAACCGTATTTGACTTCCGAACAAATTTTGGATATGCGACATTGCCATACCGTGCGCAAAAAGTATCTACCCCCCCTTTCACAACGTGGAATAAGGAACTACGTTTCAATAATATAATAAATCAAACTTATTTTATGTTTTAAAACATTAATCGAATCAATATAAAGAAAGAAATTAGTGTAAACCTTTTGGTCTGTATTAGCGCAAATTCATTTTCCAGTGAAAGCTATTTGGCGTTAGATATAAGATATTTTAGAATGAAAAGCGCTTGCAACAGCGGGAGATAATGCGTCCGCTAATGGACTGTCCCCTTTACAGTTCTTATACGACGTGTTAGCTACAAAATAAACCTTAACGCCTTGAGATAGGGGTTAAATGTAAAACTTTTAATACTGTTCCGACAATAAACAGTGGGTTGCTGTTATACGATTTGTATACGTGAAAATTGCTTTACACTTTATATAAAATGGCGCTGTCATAACATATCAAAATGGTGAAAATTTTATTATGATATTTATTAACCTTACAAATATATTGGAGCGGAGCTTAGCAAATGGTGCCATCTAGTATTAATCGTCATTACCATTGTGGAATGGTAAAACTTAATATAGAAAGAAAATAAAACGAGATGCCATTAGCTACGCTTTTGCCAGACTAAACAGAGCCGAAACTTGGTAAACTTTTACATACTAACGCTGTCAAATGTCCTAGAATAGAAAATGTCCTATAGTATGCCAAAACGTGGCGCATTTGTGGTAAACAGTTCCTGTCCATAGAATATACGTGTCTGGATAAAAACTTCAAGCAAAATCTATAATTTGGGTGAGACCTATCATATCATTACCACAGTCTATGGTGATGAGTTAACGAAAGAGTCGAGCTATATATTTTGGTTAATACCTAATTCATTCAGAAAAACTGGGTTCGTTTAATTAATTTGAAATCGGCTAGGTTTATTAAACATACTAGGAGGAGTACAAGCGCGCCCTCATATTAAAAAAAAGAAGGAGTGCAAGCGAGACCATTTTCACCTATCTAATAATTATGCTTGCTTAGCTTAATCAGCTAGCTTTTTTTCATGTCTCGCTCCGAAACCTCGCTCGCGCCATCTTTGTTCGGTTTGCTTACTAGTCAAATCTCAGTTTGATTAGCAAAAATTATAACCTAAAAATAAGATCATGAGTTAGAGCTACGAGTATGTTTAGAATTTTACGTCTGCGTCCTGCAATACTCGTAAAAGCGTTTTATCGCGTTCAGGGCTTTTAGTAACGAAATTAGTATTAGCCATACCTATGCGAACATAATTATTATTTTTATCCAACTTATATTGTTCCACTGTTGGGCAAAGGTCTTCCCCAATGATCCCCATGCTTTTCTGTTCTGTTTTCTTATTTTCTTTATTTTCTGAACCTACATTTTAAAATTTAGTTTTGTTACATGTTGTACTTTGTTTTTCGTTACTTCACTTTATCGTGGAGAATGAAAAAAAATATACTGTCTAGTTAAAAAAGTTCGTAAGGAACTCTAAAACTCTCAATACAATACAATCATTTATTGATAGCATCTTGTTACACGTCATTAAACATTGCAATAAAATAATTGTCAAATTTATTTTAATGTCAAAGTCAAATAATAAAAATTAAGGCGAGTCATATACGGCTACGCTAATTCAATCAAGGGTTATTATAATATTAAAGTATCAGATTATAATATTGTTGAAAATGAAATAAATTGGCAGAAAGTATCCAATGATTATATTCACAGTTTTTAAAATCGCCGCCGCGCCCCGTCGCTTAGGTATAGTACATAAATACATGCGGTTCTATCCCAAATTACTGGTTGAAGCAGAAAATAGGAGAACGCTGTAGTGCGCGCTTCTCAAATTATATTAACGTGGCTGCCGCAGTCAACAGGATTTTCTACTAATATAAGATTATCGATAATTAATATCCACTGGATTAATTGTGTATTACATACAAACTATGAAATGATTTAAATATATTTCATCCATTTATTAGTTGCATTTTGATTGCAGATTCTAGCATTAAAAAACATCTCTTTGGCATTGACATATAACCTGTCACCTGTCACTTAGTTTATTATTCGAATACGCTGATCTACAGTCCTTGGAGTATCGAATCGAATCGAATTAAGGGGTTACATTATTAAAAAAAAACTCTTTGTTACAAGCAGGCATTTTATATGCAGGTTGCGTAACCACACGAATTCGCAACTCTCTGGCTGAGGGCAGAGCATACCTAGTCTGGAATTGTAACATAAAAGCTGCCGGATTAAAAAGCTATGTGTTTGGTGGCACATATTTTTACCAAAGTGTACCACCTTTAGTAATGTTAATAGAAAACATACAAACACAATATTTTTTTTTTTTTTATATCGGCTACTATCTATTTTTCATACCGCTAAGTGATAATGGTTGTTCACCCTTAAAAATCTTTTTTTTTTGTTTTAATTTTTTTATAATGTGGCATTAAAAAAAATACATATTATAACGCCAAATTTTTACTTGTTTTATCACCAACTTCTATGTTTTTATGGCCATTTTAGTAATTTAATCATTTTTCATCCCGCTCGATAACTGATTAAAGTGTTTTTAACTGTACAAGGCAAAACGACGTTTGCCGGGTCAGCTAGTAATGAAATAAATATCGTATTTATGTTACTGTATACGTGGCTCCAATGTTTAGTACGCGCGTATTTTGACCAATTTTACGGGTACAACATAATCTTAGGGATTTTTACCTCTATTTGCAGACCCTTTTTCTAATGTAGCGTCCACTAAAAATTGTCTCTTATGTCGTTAAGTACGGGGTTTTCAGAACAACGTCCGCTCTCATGAGGTGGGAGTATTTACGATGGGAAATGGCAGCAAGTTCGATAAAATGTTGCCAGGTTTTTATTTTGCAGAAATGGTGGTGTTTCTTTTAAAAAGAACTTGTATTTAAAATATGTTTTAATGATTGATAAATTTGACTTAAAAAAATATATTCGCGATTTAGTTGCTGTTTGTTTAGAAAATCTAGAATATTCCGCTTTCTTAAGCATTATTTTGCAGATCAACAACATCTATTAGGTCAAATCGAAAATATGAGTATTTTTTCTAGGCCTTTGATCAGCAGGGAGCGTAACGATACAATTTAGAGTCACCCTGACTTAAGGAAGAACATACTTAGTTTGGAATAACTGGATCTCATATATAAATACTGCCGGAACACACTGCTAGGCGCTTGGTGACAGATTTTTCAACTTGAGGGTTGTTGCTTACCAGGAGATCAGTAAAAAATGTTCTTACACCGTGCAAAATGCATGTTTGTTTGTTCGAATGAAATTTCGAAAACTAAATCAGACCTAGTACCTGTTGTATTAGCTTATGTATTTTAGGTGAAAAAACTTACTCCTTATTATGACGTCAGAAGACGGTCAACGGAACGGACGGACGGAACTTTGAACATGACGTTAATTTAAATTGTCTTGGTGTTTTCATTCTATATGATAACCTGGGTTCGATGAAATACTAGAAAGAACAAAGTAAACAATATAAATAAATCATTATGATCTCATGTAAAAGGTTTTATAAAATTACGACAGTAATCATATTCTAAAAAAAAACTTAAATTAAACTTATTATGCCGTATTTACTCACAAAGTTAGGCATAACAGAAAGAATATCTCATTTACTATGAATTCGGTCTTTTTGGATGGTTAAGCTCTTTTCGGATTGATCGAATCTTGGGAAATGAAAATGGTGTGTTGTCGGAGCTCGCTTGTGCGTGGAATCTTGGTTATTATACGACAACAATACTTTGATCGTGTTGCCATGTGGTTACAATAGCAATATTCCGTACTTATATGATATATAATAACTTTTGTTTGAACTTGAAAATAAATTATGTAAACATTTACCTTATTAATGGTAGAAAATCTATAATATTGATGGTAGAAAATCTATAATATTTAGTTTACTTCCGCTGTGATCCAGATTCAGATTTTCTTCGTTCAACAAAGTATTTCCGAAAAGTTACACCTTAGTTAATAGGTTACTTACTAATTACAAAAAATACATTATACCATTTTATCTCAGATTCAAAGGTTTTGAGAGTTCCGTACCAAAGGGTACTGTGCGATCCTTACATTGCATTAGATTTGATGGTGGTACAACACTATTTGCCACTGCCCGAGATGTCTTTTTTTGTTCTACCCTCTACTCTGGAAGAGCGGTAAAAGGTAACTGACACATACTCGTAAGTGCCAAGTTGATTTGATCGACGACAAGCACCTCCGCCTCATCATCAAAATCACTAAAAGGACGTTCCTTTAGCTCCATGAGCTCTGCAAATATCTGCCGTGCACTATTTACAACCCAGTGCGTGTGTGTGTGTCGACATCCGATAAGATCCCACCTTACCCAGGAGAACTCTCACCCGGCCAGCCCTATCTTGGAACGGCATTAGAAGCATTGAAGGTAAGTGGTAGACATATTGGCCTCCTCTTATCTGTGTTCTTGTTTGGATCACCACTGCATTGTAATTTTTTTTATACAGTCCACTAAGCTCCCATTGTCTGAATGTTCATATATCGAACAGGTACCAACGAGGCCCTATCACTAAAACTCGCTATCCGTCTGTCCGTCCATCTGTAACCAGGTTGTGTGTTTCATGAATCGTGATAGATCAAATAAAAAATGTTCGGTGACCTCCCTGATACAATGACATGATTAATTTGTTACTGATTTTGATAACTACAACTGTTTATCAGTTGTACTTATCAAAATCGCTTTAAAATAATTCCAAGAATATTTAGTTAAGTAAAAATCAATAATACAATTAAAATAAAAGGAATAAGATCTTTAAAGCCCCCTGCCTTTTTTGCTTTTTAATAAAAACATGGTGCAAACCCTTCGCGTGCTGTTCGCAGTTAGACATAAGTCATAGGTATCTACAAACCTAACATATTTATTAGAACATATCTTCTTGATCCACATGTAATCAAACTGTACGTTTAGTTTAGTTACGTTGCGGTGGAATTGTTTCATTACCATAGTAAATCCCCTATATTCAGTCGGATCAGATTTTGATGAAATAGGCAACGATATTACGTACAGAGCTTACATAGCTCTGTACGTAATATCGTTGTCGCTTTTGACTCTGAAACTAATAATTGGGTGTATTAAGGGTCATTAAATTAAATAACAATAATGTTTTAGCTTAATAAAAAGTACTTGTATCGTATCTTTAGGTATAGATAGTAGTTTTTAATAGTAAAGGTATCTTTTCAGATACTTATACGAAATAAGTACTATATTATTTAAATTAGGTTGGTTTTTCGAAATATTACCTGTTCAATTGTTAACATTTAAAAAAAAACATAATATCATTAAAACATTACTTAATTAGTATCTGTTGTCATTAAGTAGTATTTGTGGGACGGGCTGATTTTGGTGCCCTGGAAGAATGAAAAGAAGAGGCTTAAGTATGCTGCCCTGGAGCCGCTTTATCACTTTGTGCCTATTGCCGTGGAGACCCTGGGCTGTTGGGGCAAGGACGCTAGGGCTTTGCTCAAGGAAATTGGGCTAAGACTTAAGAAGTTAACCGGTGACTCCCGCTCCGGATCTGCTAGTCTGATGGGCACCTTTGCACCGGGAACTATTAGGGGCGGGTTATTTATTTAGAATTAAGTCATATTTTATAATAAATTTAATTATCGGCTTGTTCAAAATAAAACATAATTTTATTAGTATCTTATATTAAAAAATATATAATAAGTTCTTTATTTACTTCTAATTTTAAACACTGCTTTATTTCCCCTACCGATATTTGCAGCCTCGTTTCTCTCTTCCTCTGAACATCGAATATTTGCCAAAGCTTTAAAACACAACGGTAGAGTACCCTGTCTATTAAACAGAGAGGTGAGCAAATAAGCGTTGGCAAATCTTTGTTTGCGCGCAACAAACGTATGTATACGCATACATATGTAGGAGTAGATTGGCTCAATGTATAGTAACGTTGTAATAATTTACTTTGCAACAGGGCTAGCACGAGACAAAGAGATATAGTCTTTCCTTTTGTCAGTGAAAATCCATCTCATAAGCAACAAGGAACTATTCCCATGTTGCTTATAATATAATAAAAAAAAATGTTACCACTTCACGTTTACTCACTATATCCGTGGATATAAATATCCACGGATAGAGTATATCTCGCAATTCCCATTTGTTTCCTCGTAAAACGATGATAAATAATATTTGATTGACATATGGCAAAGGACAAGATAGCTTCTGATTTGGAGATGGGGAAAAAAGGAATGCAAATAAACCATTAAAATAATAAAGTAAGAAATATTATTAGTGATGCAAAGATTTTGATTAAATTTGCAAAATTATAACTTCAAATGCAGCATTAAAATAAAAGTAACAATAACAAAGAAATTGTTTCCTCTCCCGGTGGAGAAATTGTCCCCGGCTCTTGCTTGCCTCGCTGGTATATGTAGGATTAGCAGTGATAATTATTATTGTGTCGATCTTGATTATATTTGAGATTATAATTGATTAAACCTTAGGTGGTATCCATATACCTGTATATACCTAGCTAGTTTAAATAATTTAAAACATAAAAATATGAAGAAAAAAAATTGCTTTTTAACTTAAAATGCTAATACGATAAACACCCCACACTAAACCATTTCTAGTTTGTGTAATAGTTGCTAACATAACTGACATACTACATGGACATAGGAGTACATAAATACTTTATATCGATACATTTGTAAAATCCAGTTCAACAGCCAACAAATTTAGTTTATCACAAAGATGTTGGCCGAGCCGAGAATCGAACCCTTGACCTTCTGACTTGGGGATTCCGGCATGGCCAGCATGACGCTAATGAGGTCGTCAAAAATTTCATGGAATATTGGATTATCGAAATATTATAACCTCTCTTATAACCCTCTCAACAATGCTTTGATCAATTTCATTCATTGGGAAGCGGTTGTTCCTCGCTGCAGGAGACCTCATAGCTGGCAGCTATTTTTTACAAAGGCTAGCCTTAACCATTCAACGGAGCAATGCTGCCAGCATTTTGGGAACTCTGCCACGCAGTGACAGCTTGGACGATGTTTAAATTGTAGAATGTTTTAATTTATCTTGTTCTTTTCTTTTTTTGAGTTTGTACATAGTATTGCATGTAGTATATAGTATATCAGTTGTGTTAGCAACCATAATACAAACTAGAAATAGTTATGGGGCTAACCAGCCGTGTTTGAAATGTGTCCTAGTATTTATTTATTTAATTTTATTCGCGAGTTCTTTTGTGAAATCTATTAGTTTAATTTTTTCAATGGTTTTGTCCATTGTCGCTTTCTCGTCTTACCTACAGAACTTACTAGTTCTCCATAACTGTACATACCTACTTAGAAAGTTATCGAAAAATATCTTAAACATGCGTGCCCTCTCAAAGGTAATGTTTATCCGCAGTTTATACAATGTTAACCTACAATGTGAATTGTATCTACAAAGGTACGAACCCATTTCATTCGCACCCGGGGGAATTTAGTGAAAATCTTGCACGGAAATTCTTTAGTCCCATTCACGCGGTTGGTGGAGTCAACATCATTTGAACTGATTTTCGTTTACATACTTACTTTTGCCAAAATACTTGTAAGAAACTTAATAATTGGCCAGGTGCGAGTCGGGCTCGCGCATGAGGGGTTCCGTACCGTATCCACGTATATGTATGGGATTTATTGCAAAAGAAAAAAATATTAAATATTCAGCGAGTGTTTATAGGGTCTACAAAATGTCGTTATAAAGATCGAGTAAACAATTGTTTAAAATTACGTTTTGTTGTATGGGGACCCCCTTACATTTATATTTTTATATTGATATGTAATATACATTTATATATTCTGTGAAAATTTTAAGTGTCTATCCGACCTCCTTTAATATTTAAATTTCTTTTCTTAGTATCTGTTGTTACAGCGGCACGAAAAATACATATCTTGTTAAAGTTTCAGTTTTGACGGTTTCTCAGCCTGGTGGCAAACAAACAGACAGACGGACAGCGGAGTCTTAGTAATAGGGTCCCGTTTTTACTTTTTAGGCACGGAACCCTTAAACTAAACGAGTATACAGAGCGCAATCACTATTTTGATATAAAAAGGGCTTCTGCAGCTGGCTCGGGCTAATTAAGAATTTTAACTTGAATTCTAGTAATTTAGTCCGGAGACATTCGTTATTTTTAAAGCACATAAATTTCTGAAGTGTTGTATCTTAGTTTATTAGTTTTTTTTTAAATTTATTATAAGGCTACGCCCCGCGGTTTCACCTGGAATGCAGATCTGTGTAACAAAGTATAAGCTACTTTCATACCAAATTTCATCCAAATCGTTTCAACCGTTTGGGTGTGAAAGAGTAACACACACACACATACAAACTTTTGTATTTATACCATTAGTGTGATTTACTTTAGTTTGGGTTAATTGCTTGCAACTGCAGCTACGTTAGGCTTATGAGAAACCTTTAAAATGAAAAATAGTAACTTTAATTCCATAGTTATTTTATTGTGGTATTTTGTGGATCGTCATCTCTAACAAAGCGCAGAATACACGAAAAAAATATATATATTATGTTCTCAAATGCCAAACTACTTGAAGGCGTACAATTTTAATTTGTGAGCTTATTTTTTGTCAACTAGAAGAAAACACAAAAACATTTTTATGTTAACAACCTCAATATTATAAACCTTTTCGTATTTCATCGCTTTATCACACCCGGAATCATATCACGATATACAGCTCAATTCTATCCCAAGAATAAGGTAACAAACGCTCGAAACATGAGGCGAAATATTTGGTGGCGACGATCAAAGTGGTAAAAGAGATTTCGCGTTTTATAAACATCACCGGGGTGACATTATATTTCGGAGGGAAAGCTTTGTCATAGGCTTCGATACGATTTCTTGTTATTATATATAAATGTACTAGCTGACCCGGCAAACGCTGTTTGCCTCACATAGGGGTATGAAAAATAGATAGTGTAGCTTATATGACACGTTCGTAGATTTACCATAGCAGCGCCATCTATTGATTACTTACTCAACCCAGTCGAAAGGTATCGACATCTGTTAGAATCATTTGGAGTTAACAGATAATTGTGACTGTCAGACAATAATTAGCAATAAATTGAAATTGCGACTATAATTTGAGATTTAAACTATCCTATCTCATATCTCAAGTTGGATCGAACTGCACATGGTGTGCGAATTTTATTATAATCGGTTAAGTGGTTTAGGAGTCCATTGAGGACAAACATTGTGACACGAGATTTATATATATTTAGATTTATGTACCTACACTTTTAATGATAAATTTATAAGAAACTTATTCTTAACACATAACCCGCCCTTAATCGTTTCTGGTGCCAAAAAACCCATCAGACTAGCTGCGTTCTCGCGCTGATTAGCAATCGCTATCCTCTGCGCCAGGAAAGCCACAGAGCGGGCGGCACCAGTTGACTTGCTTAGGCGTTTTCCTTGAGCAAAGCCCTATCATCCAT
Source organism: Mellilla xanthometata (assembly GCA_035578125.1). Lineage (NCBI taxonomy): Eukaryota > Metazoa > Arthropoda > Insecta > Lepidoptera > Geometridae > Mellilla > Mellilla xanthometata. Next base: position 9,492,687 of record JAPUBQ010000007.1, on the reverse strand, counting down.
ATATAAACATACAATGCACCTTAATACTAGTTGCCTCCTAATTTTGTTGCTTTCTTTAGCCAAATTGTTTTTATCTTCTTGAATTTTTCTTTGATGAGCTAGTGACATCAAAATGCATATTGTTTGTATAATTGTAGACCAGTAACCATTATTGTCATTGCACTATTATTTTTCGTGTTCGGTTTGTCTACCTCTATCATTGATGCGTAAATATTTTGCATCCCGGTCGCTCAAGAGTGAGATCACAAACCTTTTATTTGTTATTTTAGGATTTGTCCTTTCATGGGTCGTATATTTATTCTTATTTGCTTGAATACTTGATTATTTAATTACTTTTTTAAATATTTATTACTTAATATAAATTACTGCTACAGGCACTTAAAGTTGTGTTTAGTTAAACTCATCAGATCTGTGGGTAAGGTCGCTGTTCACCCAATTTTACAAAATATTTCACCAATACAAAGTATCGTATCGGAAACAAAAATCATCCAATTCGAGAAGCGAAACTTGTTCATACGTTCCATGATCGTATTATTTCTGTAGCTAGTTCCCGAGCTGGCAGTTCAGATAACGTTGTAAAACGTCAATCTCTGGTACCTCCGCTCCATTTCGGAGGGATCAAAGTTCCGGGCTCGGATTATAAGGGTCTAAGATAAGCTCATTTTCAAAAGCCTAAATTTGTACTCACCTAGTTCCTTTGTTGAAACGCTGATGAGTTGACTTTTTATGAATAATAAGACATGTCTGGGCAAGTCGGGGTAATATAACCTAATGGGTTTTGGTCGAGATTAAAAGTGAAATTCAAAAAGATTCATTCTTTTCATGTCTTTGATGTGATCTTAGCATAAGATAGCAATTGGAAAAATGTACCTAGTAAATAAATAATAATTTTATTTGACTTAACTTATACACTCATTTTCCATTTGTTTTGTGACAAAGCTTTATAATGCAAACGCTTCTCTTCTCCTTATAAAATTAGTAATCTCCGGAAATTTTTCTTCCTTCTTGTCCATAATCTTTGGCTCAATTTCTTATCGACGACTTGCAGGCCCGTTACTGTAACAAGATGAAATTTTGCAGATGATACAAGATTATGATATTGGAAATGTTATGTAAAAAATATTCATTTCTTTAGCAAAAGACTAAAATATAGATATTTTTACTGTGGTAATTAGTATAACAGTATAATAATAATTATTTATAGTTACTTTGAGCTCCCTTTTTTTTCTCGCTCTAATGAGTGAATTTACACGACAACAATATGGAATCAAAAATTTAATTGAATCGACTCGCAAATACGAGTATCTATTTAGTTTTGTGTAAAAATATACCTACAGGAGTTGAATGATTGATTCAAAAAATAAATAAACACTTCAAATTCTAATAGTGAAATCGTATAAATTAAAATTTCAATTTCAAGCGGGTCGGTCACTATTTCATTTAGAACGTAACACATTCCGGCTCATAAAATATTCTATTACCCATAATCGTTAGGTCCTTCGATGTGTTATTTAAATTCTTCCGCATAAAGAAAATTTACTGTATTTGCCAGTCATCGTGTCACTTATGTCACATATATAATGAATCAAAGTAAAGAAAATAATAATATGTAGGTCTGGCTCCCTATAACTTTTTACGTATTTATTTATGTACATATACTACTATTATACATATATTTTTATAATGTATATTTTTTATAATTTGGCAATTTGTTAAGGATGCAATTGAAAAAAAAATTGAACTGTAACTTCGTTCTAAATGCCTACTGAGTCCTATAATTTTAACGAGCTCATGTATGACTATTCATATCTGATAAGAACCGTTATTTATATATTAATCTATAAACATGCATTTACTAACAAAAAAACTTTGAACGCTTTGATAGATAGATTGTACGTTTTTTAGGGATTCGCCGTGGAAACCCTAAGCTTTGCCAGTCAAATGATTTTTGGCAAGACAATCTAAGTAATTCTCCTTTCTAACTAAGTAAATCCGTATCAAAATTAAAATTCGTCTCAAGTGAAATGCTGCCCGTTGAAAAATATCTTCGTACAAACATTCACTTTTATTGTACCAGCTTAATCCATGAATTAATTCTCTTGAACTTGCTTTGCCTGCTTTTGATCTCAATAAAATGCGAGTATGGATGCTTTGAATAACTCCGCTTACCATTGTCGTTAGTGAATGAAACATTCACTATCTTAGAGTAAACTTACACTTTAGAAGAGAAACAGATCTTACACTTGTAGCCTTAAACTGTACTGTACTTGGATTGCCTTTGTTAATTGATAAAGTGTCAAGAGGAGAAAAGCAGGACCAGAACAAAAAGAAAAAGCCTTAGGTACTTCTTAAAAATTACTTAGGACTTACATGGAAAAAGTGTTATTTTTTTTACAAGCGCTTGAAAAACTTTCGTATAGCACAAACAGCTTTGGTCTTAACATGCAGTGCTCCTTTATAAAATAATATTGCAATTACTCCGTTCTTTAATTATTGTAATAAAATACGGTATTGTTTTGATGTATTAGGCATCTTGATAAAATTTTTCTTTATTCATCCAAGTTGGATCAGCCGCTTGAGCATGAAGTAGTAACAAATATTCACACAAGCTTTTACATTTATAATAATACTAGCTGACCCGCAAACGTTTTTTTTTTGCCTCACTTAGGGGTATGAAAAATAAATAGTAGCCGATTCTCAGACCTACTGAATACGCTTAAAGGAGTTAGTAAAAACCGGTCAAGCCGTTTCGGAGGAGTACTGTAACTAACATCATAACCATAACAACCATCCCAGTGCTGGATAAGTGTAATCACATGGCTACACTCAGCATGAGTGGCCAACTAGGCATCAAGTTGGTCTGTTGACAGAAATGGCCACGGTGTAGGTATAATATCAAAGCTGAGAGGCTCAAGCGTCCTTGTCTATACAAACTTAGGTGTAGCTAAATCTAGTATTTGCCAAGCTTCCCTAGGGCGGCCAAGTGTATTACCAACATACAACTTAGTCATGCTTCAACAGTACCTATGTGCCTATGTCTAAAGTATATGGTCAAATTAAAGTTAAAATATTTTGCTCGGAGAAGATATTTGAAACATTATAAAATCGGAGATAACTTATATTTATTATTTTTATTTTGTATTTTGAATTTTCATTTGTCGATATCAAATTGAAGTGGTATATAAAAGCAAATGTTACTTATCTAGGGGTATACGATTTATTTAATATTTATATTTCCAGTATTACGGTGCAGTTGTCCATCGGTGCAGAGTAAAGCAGCGTTCTGAGATCCCGAGAAATTGATTAATTTTATTTGACTTCTGCGTTCCGCTTTGGTAACCGGAAACACTCAAAAACTCAAAAGCATTCCTAATTTCATTTGATGTCAATAGTCTGTCTTTTGCAAAAAGAAAAAAAAAATCATTGCGTAAGTGTTACTACAGTAAACAGTGTGGCGAATTTGACTTTTACTAGCATTGTTATATTTACATTTTACAATACCAACCAAGAGTTACAAGACTAAATAAACGCGGACAGAAAACGAGCTTTTCATCAAAAGGTTTTACATGTTGTATCTTTAATTTTAGATTCATAGCCGCTTTTGATAAGGCTACCATTGCTGTTGGCTGCCATTGGTTTGACAGCCAACAGTAATGGTAGGCATGGGTATGGCAGCCAACAGCGATGGTAGCCTTATCAAAAACGGCTATTGGTAAGCGGTTACTTACCTGATAGGTATGTAGGTACTAGGTAAACTATCTACGTTTAGTTTTATCCTGTCCAGCTCGTTGGGAAGTTCTGTCCGCAATCTGTATTCAGCCGGTGTGGGCGGACTCGGGTGACATTATCCTCGTGATGCCATCGGCCACGGCATTTCCCTGGAAATGTCACATGCCGCCTATGAGACTTAAATATTTTATTAGCTAAGGCATTTTAGCTTCCTAAACATATTTTTGTGAACGTGGAAGTATAATAATAATTCAAAGATGTCGAATAATAAAGATAAGAATAAGAATATATTTATTGTTTAAGTGGGTATAGGTAGGAATAGGTATCAACAGTCGTGTCCATTGCGAACTTACAATAATGATGTATTGCTTCTTAACAATACAAATACAAAAAAATACAAAAATTATACGTTAGGTTTTACAAAAATATTTTAGTTAGACTACTTAAATTCAATTATACTTGCAAAAATATATTCGTTTCGGCGGAATGTAGTGAAAATATATGTCATAATAAGGCTAGAGTTATTAACAGTACAGTAAGCCGATGACAAAATTGTAAAGTTAAATCATAACGATATTTTTCTGTCTTTTACTCATCTCGTCACTTAAACGCCAGATAAATCGATAATATTGATACCCTTCATAAAAATAGTTAATTTTCATCACATTATTAAAAGAGAGAAAGTTATGATATGTTATTTATTTGCGTATGCAATAATGATAGTGTTATTACCATATCATCATGATCAAGTAAATTTGCATAGTTTGAATTCTTACCAAGAAAACTAATGACTACATTGCCGATCTATCGTTGTTTGTTATTCTCATAGGTATATATTGGTCATCCTGATCATCATATATTTATTATCATTACTTAGATAGCTTTTAATGAAAACAATGTATTATCACAATTCAAAACATTTTTCTAATATACCAAACAAAAAACAATTCAAATCAAAAGCACAAACAAAGATTTAAAATAAAATCAATTATATTATAATCAATCAAAAACTTATATTTTCGTTAACAACACGCTGTAAGATAACGTCGACGCTATACAGATAGATATTATAAGACAAACAGTGAAGAAATAAACTCAAGCCCTCTTTGCGTTTAAAATTATCGGAGAATATTTTGCCGCTTGATTGAAAATTCGTTTCAATCTAACAAGCGAGCGTGCCGCAGTCAACAAGAAATTTAATTTGTCGTGCAAATTTTTGCGTTGATTTTTCCGAAGGCTTTCAGTTTAATTGCACCTTAACTAGATCGGAATTTGGTTTGTAATTTTTTGGTCGTGTCTTATTTATTTCATTTTTGGAGTCTGAAAAAGGAAGGTTTGAGGGACGTCTCTAGGGTCTAATGTCAAGACACATTTAGAAGTATTACTTTTTATAGTCTGTACAGTGTTGTAGGCATAATTCGTTTGTTTCTTCTGTCTATGGCATAATAGAATCAGATTATTGTTTTTTTTTTATGTCATGTAATCCACACTAAAAATATCTTAAAACGTTTGTAAATTTTATCAGTGTCATTTCATCACGGCTAAAAAGAACGAATCAGGCTGAAATTGTACAACAACATACTACTATCTTGAAGATGATTTTTTTATTCACATAAATATATTAATATGTACATATTTAAAAAAAATCTTATAATAAATTGTTTTTGTGTACAACGTGGGACGCCATTTTAAAAGCTTTAGATTTGCTAATGTCAAGAAATAATGCCAATAATTTACGTGATTTGTAAAAAAATCGTAGATGGCGTTTTGAAAAGATTTGGGACACGAAAACACCAACTATAATCTTTGTACGGCCAATAAAACTAAGTAGCGCTTATTGCACGGACAATGTTTGTTGGACGCGAATTATTGGTTGCCTGTATTAACAAACTTATAATGCGAACGATACCACGCATTATATGGCAAACAAATAAAATCTTATAAAAAGTTTCAATCGAAACAAACAAAGACACCAGTATTTTTTGGTCCTATATTTTTTGCATATGTTATAACTAGATTACGAAGGTAGCATCTATAAAAAGTGTATGTATAGGAAGATGGGGCTTCAGGTTTCCCGATAAACGTCGTTAGCACAGCGCGACAAAATTGCCAGATAACTTTCAAACCGATTTTCTGTGCGGTCAATACGACAGACCTTAGATCTACATATACATTGTAAATCAGTTAATTATCTAGAGTCAATTCGTGTTTACTTTTTACTTTAAAATTATCGTATTTAAGCCGTGTTATAGAATTCCAAACTATTAGGATGTAATATATAGGTATATTTATTTTCATACCTGCTTAAAGTTGCCATATCTCAACAAAATGTTAAAAACTCTTCCTATTTGAATTTTTTGAAAATAAGCTAACGTGTTTTTTGATCAAACAGTGAATTTTATCCCGTAACGTATATATTGTGATACATTTCTCAAAATGTCGCAATACATCTATTGCAAGCTAATGATACGTTTCAAAAATACAAAAGTTACGTATATTTTGACGTTTCAAGGTTTTCTTCTCTGCCATGTTAAATAAATAACGATTGATTACACATAACATATATTATATTTTTCCTGACCTTTTTTAAGATAAAAAATATTTGTCCGAGTTGACGTACCGTCGATTTTACTTTGTCCAAGATCTGCCGCGAGCGGTTTTATGGCAATGAGCCCCCGATATTGCATCCCTAGAATATTAGTGCCCACACTTTGATCCGTGAGAAGCATCTTTTCCAATATCCTGCTATATTGAACAAGTTTTCATAGTTCGCAAGTTTTGCTGGCCGCAGGTTTACCTGCTGGCCATATTAGAAATATTTTGAATAAAATAGTAATACTTACAGTAAGAAATTTTGTGCAAATTTTGAGTCATGGTTCCAACTGAATTTAGCTATTGTAAAAATAAGGGTAAACATGATTGAAATAATATATTGTGGAAAAAAGAAGTGATTTTCTTTTTATTTTTAATTTTCCTTTTATCTGACTCGGTTTAGAAATAAGAAAATGTACCAAAATGAATAGTAAAAAAAAATAATTAAATAATACATTTATAAATGAAACGATTACAAGAAATCAAATAGTTTTTCGTGTGTATTTCAAATAAATAGCTTTCGTGTTTTATTTATATATTATTCAACTATGTATTTACTAACCTATCCAATTAACATAAACATAAAATTTAAAATAAAATGGAAGGATTTCATTTCGTTAGAAAATACAAAGCAAGAAGAGACGTGGCTTTGTAACTTAAATGAAGACCAAAAGTAATTTTCTTTTCCCTTAAAATCCAAAACCTAATTTGATGAAAAATCCTACAAAACTCTTAATAAATTTCACCGAGGCTAAAACCACAAAAAGGTTGAAAGTTCAAGGTAATTAATGAAACTGCTTATGAATAATAAACTAATTAAATTAGCCTATCTTGTTTGTTCAGTCTCCGATTCTTCTAAACCCAAAAGCCGAAAGATTCTCGAGGGTTTCGTGTCTTTCACAGTTTCTTGAACAGATTATACTTTTTCAGTATCACAATGACTATAAAAAGTTTTTAATGTCACATTCAAACAGTCAATGTTTTTGACATTGATATAACTTGAGTTTCAACTTTGTGATTCATAAAAACGATATTTTAATATCTACTTTTAACCGAATATTTTCTTCATGAAAATGCTGAGATTGAATAAACTTTTGGCGAAAGTAAGTCTTTTGCTAAAACACGCGTGTTGTAGAAGACCTATCCATAGTTGTCTGAATCTTCTCATTGTATAGAACTTATGTTATTCTTTCACATTTATCCTTGTTTTTTGTTTAAGTTTTAAACGCTCTAGCTTTACCAATATGTTAGTTGTAAATCCTTTTGTATGTTTTAATATTAACCCTTAAATGGACGATTTTTGTTTCACGCTTAGAAAGATATATATTTTTGTAATAGGCATGTATTACTGTCTAAGAAAAATGAGTAAAAAATCTAGACATGAATTTACTATACTTTTTTTGCAATAATGTGAGTGTTGTTTATATACTACAATGCGCAAAATAAAAAAAATAAAAAAATGAAGGTCAATTTTATCTGTGATTTTTAGTATGTTGTTTAAAAACAACATTGTCCATTTAAGGGTTAAGCAAATCGGTATGCTATTGCATTTTTTTGTTACTAGCTATGAGAGTCTATAGAAAAGTAAAAATTGATTAATTTAATAAAAGGGTCTAGCACTTAAGGGCAGTTTTTTTTATTATGGATCATAAATGGTAAAACATAGCTTAAAGACCGTCTAAAGAATAACTCTAAGAATGTTTTATGAATGACCTATTTAGCTATCAATCAGAAATGTGAATAAAAAAAAACTGATTTAAAAATTTGTTTTAGATTATTGCACTACTTTTTTCTGTCAAAAATATCTAGAAATAGTCTTAGAGTTCTTTACTTGGTATTTGAGCATTTTTTTCAATATTTCAGCTTATAATTTATGACGAAAAAACCGTAAGTTTGCAGCTTGATAAGCTCGAGCGTCTTCAAAATTTCTGCATTAGGTTCATATTTGGCTTGCGCAAATTTGACCACATTTCTGAATTTCGTAATAAGCTCAAATGGTTGCCCATTCGACTTCGCCGCAAAACTCATATTCTTCATCTGGTTTATAAAATATTATTCTATCCTTCCACCCCTCATTACTTAAAAGATTCTCTTTCCTTTGTGACTCCTTCACACTCTTCTTCTTTGCGACCTTCCCGATCTCTTATCCTAGAATTTCCTCACACACTCGATCACTCCAATTTATACTTTTACTTTTCTTTCACTGTACGAGCTGTTAGACTGTGGAACGCTCTGCCTTTATCTATAAGGCAGGCTGAATCTCTAAACATTTTCAAATCTCAGTTATTTAGTCACTTTCTTTCCATTGCTTAATTATGATTTATTTTCCTTCCATTATTATGTTTGTATGTATTTTATTTTTATTGTTTTTATATGTTGTTTACTTGTACCACTGCCTTCTTTTGTATGTTTTATTTTTCCATTCCCGGTTGCCTGGTAGAAATCACCATAGGTGATAAGGCCGCCCTTGTACTCTACTTTTAAGTTTTTAATTTTATATATTTACATTTTTCTTGTTTGTGGTTGTACAATAAAGTTATATTCTATTCTATTCTATTCTATTCTAAATTTCAATATTTTGCCCTAGTCGTCGCGGCGTCGCCTTTAAAACCGTCTTTAAATTTGTCTATGAATATTTCTGTATTATTTTATATTTATTATTTTTTTTTAATTTTGGTACCAATCAGACTTTTGAGTGAGAAACAACAGTGGTTCAAAATCTAAAATATATTTTCGATATAAGACGGTCTATAAGCAATTTTTTTATTGTTAATGATTTATAACGAAAAATCTGTTATACAAGATTTTGTCCTTGTCATTGTCACAGTTTGCGTTCTGGCAAGCCTTTTGAATTTAAATGAGGGTAGTTTTATGCTTAGGATGTCTTTTTGCTTCTTTCTTTGGATTATTTTCGCGTCGACGTATCGATCCTTCGTTAGGCTGCGTCCACGCACTCAGTAACTTCAGGATCGATGTGCATATTTGTGTCATGCTGAAAATTATTCTTAAAACCCGCTGCACCGCGCTTTGTTACACGCAAGAACTATTAAGACTTCAATGATGTGTGTGAATTTGCTACCTTATAATTACTAGTAATAATACAACCATTGGGAAAGTCACATTGTAGACGCCAGCTAAAATTAAAATGAGAAACGAAGCCTATTCACGTCGAACAAACAAACTTTTCCTCATTATAATATTGGTAAAGATGTCTATATATAATATTGAAGTAAGATCAAGATTAAGCATAACTATGTATTGTGCTGCCAAATATTTGGTTTTCATCTGCTACAAAACAACACAAGTGTGTAAGACCCTCTCTCTCATTGTAATCACGAATGGGTCACGCGTTCCCTAGAATCACTTCCTTATCCAGCCTTATTCTTTGTAAAAGTCCTTCCAACTTTGATGGAGGCTCAAAGTCGAGACTTACGAATTTTATCAGAGACTGATTAACTAATGCCTTTCCTTTTGCTTTGAACAAAATCAATTTGATTAAGTGAAGAGTTTTCGACTGAAGATGACTTTAAAGCTAAAATCTTTTTCTTTGTTACAATTTGACGGGCTTTCGATTGAATAGGATTACGGATATTTCATTAAAATCAATTAACGTCGAGAGTATCGAAATCTTTCATTTTGTAGATGACATTCTGAGTTTGTGACAAGATGAAGACCTCTTCTTATAAGATTTGTTTCTCTTTTGTATGCATTTTTTATTTCTACTCCATCCGTAAAAATGTAACTGATAAGCAATAAATCTTATTACTTTGTACTCTTATGTTGTAATGTTTTATTTTTCAGGTACCGTCTCTGAGCAAACACATCAGTTCGACGAGTTATTTAAATCATTCTGAACTGGTCGTGCACAGGGATTCTCCAGAGAACAATTCTAAAACACCCTTTGAATTCACTGAAGCTAATATGACAGTTAGTTATTATGTTTCCGGATTTTACTAAATCTATAACAATTGTGAACTGAGAAATTCGTTTTTCCTTTATCTATATGGTCGCTCGACTACTAAAGTTTTTAATTAAAGAAAGCAGAAGCAACCCCTGCTTCCATTTTACAAATGCTTGATATAGCATTTACAAGATAATGCACAATCGCGAATGATAAATTTGACCACATAATTTATATTTAAAATCTATGAAAAGTAATGTTGTTTTTTGCTTGAAAAGTTATTTTGCGTAAGTAAGAAGTAAACCCTCTTCAAAACCGATATTCAAAAAGGAAATTAAAATGACACTGTATTAATATTTGGCTTTCTGAAAATAATGAGAAATTTAATTGCCATTATACAAATTTTGTTTATGAACTTCCAACCTTTGTTATTCATTTGAAATGTTTACACATTTTGTGATTGGTGTAATTATGATTAATTGGGTTCATTGGGTAAACAGGGAATATTAGGGCATTCATTAAATTATTATCGTATGGCGCTGTAATGACTTTGAAATTGATAATTTTTTTTTCATTTTCTAGTCATTAATTCTAATTTCATTATTAGATGCAGGATTATTTTACATTTTGATAATATTAATATAGCGTGGTATGGGCATGTGATGCGTAGAGAGGAGATGCATGGGAATGATAGTTCAAGGAAGAAGGGCAAGGGGCCGACGTAATATTGATGGGGTGTGTGGAATAGAACATGAGAGAAAAAGGAGTGAGTGTAGAGATGATGGCTGATAGAGGTGAGTGGGAGAAGAAAATTTGCCGTGTCAACCCCACCTAGTGGAATAAGGCAATCAAGAATAAGAAGAAGAATAATAATTATACTCATAAATTAAACTAGCTCTGCTATGTTGATTTTCCAAACATAATATTTTAATATACTAAAATTAATGTTTGTAACATTTCCAGCGTATTTGTGCATTGATCCAGAACTACCCCGCAGGAGCGCAGAGATCAGCTTTAGGTGCCTGTCTGGATATAGTGCAGAGACAGATTGGATGGGTCCCGATATCTGCTATGCACAAGATTGCTGAATTGCTCTCTATCCCACGAATCAGAGTATATGAGTATGCTACATTCTATACTATGGTGAAAAGGTGAATCCAGTATAATTCTACTTCCTACTAATATAATAAATGAGAAAGTTTGTATGTTTATGTGTAAATCTGTGTGTATGTTTGTTATTTCTTCACGCTCAAACGCCTGGACCGAATATGATGTAATATGAAGATAATAATAGAATTAATACAAGGACTACGTTTTATCCCGATAACAATTGTGATTCCCGTGGGATGCGCAAATTATTACTGTCAAACATTGAGCTAAATCCGTTACTCAATCCTACTATCCTACTTATATTATAAATTCAAAAGTTTATGTGTAAGTGTGTATGTTTGTTACTTCTTTGCGCTCAAACGTTTGAACCAATGAAATTTTATATGTAGATAGCTTAAACCCTGAATTAGCACATAGGCTACTTTTTGTCCCGGACTAATGCGGGCAAGACGGCTAGGCGCAGCAAGTTTATAATAAGTACATGACTTACTCGTAAAGTGAAGTCTTCGTCATCATCCACAGACAGTTCTACTCAATGCTGGGTAAGAGAAGAGAAAGAGAAGAAGTGAACACACGATCATTTTAGTTCTTTGATGCTTAGAATCCCCTGACGCAAATATGTTGGGGTGTTATTATTGTGACGAATCTGTTTGTGTGCGTATGTATGTGTGTGTCTGTCTGTCTGTCTGTGGCATCATAGGTCTTGAACTTCATAATACTGATTGTTTTTTTTTGGGTTTAACAGGTATTTTTAGTCTAGAGTGTTCTTAGTTAAGTTAGATGAATATAATATACCGAAGATAGCAGCCCCCACAAAAAATCCAATGGCATATTACTGTGAACCTTCCTCAATATGGGTATCAAAATAGCTTGAGTAGTATAATACATAAGCTATGATTTCAAATCTAAGATAGAATAGCACAACATGTCAAGTCTTTAATTTTTTTTTATTTACACTTGTTTTTCACTACTTACTTGGTAATCGCATCGCAATCCTATCAAAGGTAAATTCTGCAGTAGGTTTATTCTGAATCGGCTGTTAATATGAGACTGACAATAATACAACAATACACATAAGCTCAACCAATATTTACAGCAATATATTAACGAGAAAATACAAAAAAAAATTATTGGGCCAACTTACATTCTATATATAAATTTAAACTTTAAATATACGTTATATCTAATTATAATTAATTCTAAAAGCTATGTAATGATATAAGTGTGGTGCCTAGCTCCTGCATTAGGATACCTTGTGTTTGCAGAAGCTAGCTCTCTTATTCTATTCTTTTCACTAAAAAGTGAAGCAAGTTGGCTGTATGTAATGTTTTAGACGTTGGCGCGGCAAGTATCATGTGAAGGTATGTTCCACAACTCCATGCATGTTGCGTGGCTCCGAACTCATCCTCAGAGCTGCTGAAGATATTTGCTGCTGTTCTGCAGGCAGCGTATCACCGGATGGCATGTTTGGAGTCGACATCGTTGAATGCGCGGGCGCATGTGCTAATGCTCCTGTGTTGGTCATTGATGATGATTATTACGTACGTATTCTATTTTTAAAATTAGCACACACTGAGTGTTTTTTTATGATGGATACGCTTGATTGCAACTCACCTGATGTTAAGTGATGTTGAGATCTAGGGTGTGCTTGCCTAGAAGAAACCAATTCACTCTCGCCTTGAAGACAGTGAAGGTATAGTTCAGAGGGAATAGGGATTCCGGCAAAGAGTTCCACAGTTTAATGGTCCGCACAATTTATGTGGAAGCGAAACGCTTCGTGCGGATTTTTGTAACTTCAACTGTAGCAGTGCCTCCTAGCCGTCTCCCTGCTCGACCGATAGTGAAAATGTGTATTTATTTGCACAAATTACTGGATTCTAATACAATGTCAATTTTTGAATCTAGGACTTACTATCATCCCCGACCTGGCTCCCGATCTACCGATAGTCATTCTTTAAGATCGAGTAGTACTATCAAAGTATCACTTACTGATGCAAAATGTTTCTGATCCATTTAGACAAAAAAGTATGAATAAAGTTTTATGTTAATAGATTGTTTTTCTATTTCAGGAAGACGTAACTGAGTGTGATGTGTTCAATATCATACAGCAGATTCGAGTAGGCTGCATTCCGCAGCCTGGTCCTCAGTAAGTCACTCATTTAGCCTTTTTGCAACTTTCTTGCTTCAAGGAAACGAAACTCCTTGACTAAAAGACTTGAACATGACTAAGGTTTGTACCGATTTAAATCATACAGTAAAGCACACATGCTAAACATCGTTGCCACCGGCCTTTTTTATAGACAGTGGGCTTATTTTGAATGAGATACCCGGTTGTAATGCGGTGCAACCAGGATAGGTGGGATTTCGCTCATGAAACTCTCCCGGTGATGCGCATTACTGCTATAGTTGAGGGTTCTGGAATTTTCCTTGAAATACACCCGAAACCTCCTTGTACTGCGCTTCGGCATTTTTCCATGGCTAAAATATATTTTTTATTTTTCATGTAGGAACGGGAGGTACGCTGCCGAACCTGTAACTGGACCGACAACATTGTTGTGTCCTCCACCACCACCTGGATTCTGCTTACAAACGGCACTCAGGTGTGATAGCAAGTGCAAGTGAAAAAGTAAGTGCACAATTTATTTGTTAGCAAGTTTTTAGTTACCGACGCTTGGATATGCTTAATTTAAATTTATCATAGACAATGTGTATATTTAAAATTAGATTCCCCTTTTTTCTGATCTGATTTCGTTTGATTGTCATTATATACTTATACTTTACTTATCGCCTTCATACACAACTCGTACTATATTCTTCTAAATACTGAAGGGACCCACCCACTGTCGTTCTACTTACGCTAGTAATATAGTTCAATGAAGCAATCTAGCTACTTATGAATGTCTAACTTTGCTAGCAATTTTGAATAGTATTAAAACTATTCTTGCTATGAAAGTGTCGATGAATAAAAATAGCGCCTATAATAAGCCAATATTAAAATCCTCTGATCAGTTGGCTTGATCTCGCCAGCCGGATCAAGTGAGGCTAACAGCATTAAATCTTACTCTCGTTGTCTGGTGATCAGATACCTCCCCTCGGGATGTTCCTATCCCGTAATTAAGCACCGCTATCCGATATCATCTACGCCGCAAACTTTAATTGCAGGTGAAAACTATCTAGCTCAAATCGGGATAGTACAGGAAATTGGTCTGTTTACAAAAGTTTTGCTATAAACCTGTTGGACTTTCTCGTGATTTACTCTTCAATTCTTTCTATTTATTTGTAAATAATTTTCTGTCTATATTCCAGCAAAATTGTAAATGGCATCTTATCTTGTAGTGTTTCTTGCGTACTTTAAGATAATACCCTAGTCATAAGAAAGCGTATGAGCCGACGCCTTGAATCTTAAATTATTTCTCAACAAAAAACCACCCATAGCCGAATATTGTAAGCCAATTCATTTCCCATTCGCATTCATCTCTCAACTCTAAAACGGCCTAAATGATCCACAAACATACAACAACATCTTTTTAACCGTGCATTTTCGGTAACTAGATTTTAAAACCTTTGAAATCAACCTTTAGGGTAACGCCAAATCGCATCAAGATCGGCTACCCTGATAAACACACGCTCAGGTATACTCAACATTTCCTCAATTTAAAAACCCACCGGTAAATTCATGTTTAGGACAGCCTTCGTTATACGCCGTAATTGAATTTGCTTTACCTAACATGTTTGCTGATTTTTGACATCAATAATAATTTATGTGAGGGTGAAAATAGAGAATGTGCAAGCAATTTTATAAAAGTGTACCTACGTGAATTATGTGTTGAATAATATGATGTACATCTGAACAATTTATCCTAAAGTAAAATTATTTCAGAATATGCAAATATCAGTTAATATAAATAAAGAAACAGTTTAATGAACAATTTATTGTAAAGTAAAATTATTTCGGAATATGCAAATATCTGTTAATGTAAATAAAGAAACAGTTTAAAAATAAATAAAGAACTATATATGTGTGTATGTAGAACCAATAGCCGCCTTATATCATTTACGCCATTTCAATGCAGTTCAAGCGTACTTTGTATTGTTTCTACCTTTTCCGCTAAGCATTTGACCAGCAGGGCGAATAACCACATGAGTTAGAGACACTCAAGCCCAATGTGGAGTACGAATTTTTTTAAATAACTGGTTCCTAAAGAGGCAGCAGGAATACACTGTTGGGTGGTTTGTGACAGATTTTTTAACTTGAAGGTGTTTGCTAGCCAAGTAAGCACTAGAAAATACTCAAGCACCTTTTTTCAGTTTTAAAAATTATTTATTTACATACATACATTTGGGGGAACAATGTTTGTGTAACTTATAATTCTAACATATTTAAAATAATGTTTTGCAAGCATATTTGCTATACTACCTTGTTATAGTTCGCACGCGTTGTTTTCCTCTACCGAGAGCTCAAGCTCATTGGCGTGCATCGAACCCGAAGCCTTCTGGACTTGTGGCGGCCGTACGCCTGAATGAGCTGTCATCACTTCAAAGTAAACTAAACTTTTAAGTTTTAGTTTTTAAATATAACTTACTTATGTATTTAACTTATACGCTTAGGGCACTGAACAATAGGCTTAATTGCTTAACGTACCTTATTAAAAGTATTACTCGTATTTATCATGACTACAAAAACCGTATGTGTGACGCCGTTAAATATATCGAATGCGAACACGAACTCGAGTTTGCGTAAACAGTTATTAACTGGCATTATTTCCCGTTCAAAATTCAGTGCACCCGTGGCATTGCAAATAAAATGTCCAAATATTTGAAAAGAGTAGCGCCGAGATAATGCCGTGGTTAATGGTCCGTCCGGGCGTCGTGGCTGTGCTGTTATTGCTTTAGGTAATGTTTTTTTTATTGTACACCGTGACGTAATAATACGCCATTAAGGTAATGCTTAGCGCATATCTTATATGGCGAAGACTTGTAGGCTTGTTAATGTAGCGAGTGAATAATGATAAAAATAAAAGTGTGAAGAGTAAATGGATGATGATTGAGTGTGAGGCAGGTAGGCTGATCTCACTTAGTAGAAGAGTAATTATACTATAACGAAACAGAGATAATTGATCCGTTTACTTAATTACTGCTCCGGCACGAAAACCCCAAAGTAGGTCTTGGCCTCCAACAACAGACGGCGCCACTTGTGACTTCTTTTGTTAGCTGCTTGAAGGTCACCAAGGTCTCTTTCCACGGCGTCACTCCAGAGGTATCACGAGCGGCCAACTAGACGGCATCCGTCCGGCTTCTTCGCACTCTCTTAGCGGCTCGATTCTCCGCCATTCTTAACAGGTGTCCCAACCATTGGAGTCTTTGCGCCTTAACCTTTCCCACGATATTTGGTTCGCTAAACAACTCTTGTAGCTCCATGATTTTACGGACGCGCCATCTGCTATCAATACACGTATGTGCATATTTAAATATAAATATGTATTAAGATAAGCATTGTCGTTATTCACACTAAAACTATAATTAAAACTAATTTGAAAGTAGTAGTAGAAGCTCTCGATAAACGCAAAAACATAACTATATAATTTTTTTGGCGAGTTAAAGTACTAAGAATAGAAGGCTATAATGATTACGGTACAGTGTAAATGTGGCCATATTGCCGACCCCGAGGCCAGCCGCCAGACTGAACCGTAACCGTAAAACGTATAAATGGAAAGCAAAAATGCAATACTATTCTCTTCAATTGTTATTTCAGTTGACTGATTTTTCACTTTTTACACAGCACAGCTAGGCATTTGACCAGCAGGCCACGTGATCACATCAATCAGCGACACTCTGCCTAAAGTGGAGCATACCAAGACTGGAATAACTGGATCTCAAAGCTAACTGGAACTCACTACTAGGTACCTGGTGACAGATTCTTCAACTTGAGGGTGAAAGCTATCTACGCAAGCACGAGAAAATACTTTACCGCCATACAAAAATTTACAATAGCAGTTTGTGCAAACGAATGCAACTGTCATATTATAATGAAGGGTATTAAAACACGAGCGTGAGTTTATGTAACGAGCGCAGCGAGTTTCATAATAGTGACGAGTGTTTTAATAACCGTGTTTTTTGCAGTCGCATACACTACTTTATCTTCACTAATGCAGTTAATCAAACAACAAGAGTAAAAATTCACGCGTACGCGTATTGTCACAGAGAACTTGCCACCATTAAAATCTAACCAATGAGAGCGCAACTGCGCGCGCAGGGCCAATCAGGAGCGAGCGATGTTATAATGAGATCTTACGATATCGATGTGGATATTATACCATCATATGAAATTGCTTAAATTATGTGTTTTGTCGTTTGCGCTATAACAGTAGTCATTATAAGTCAAGTATTGGAAACATGAGTTGAATGTTACAACATTAGTGTAGATAAATATAATTTTTAGCTGGACACGTAGCAGCGTATCATTAATTTTCTCAATCAATGTCATAGAACCTTTATTGCTTTCAGATTCTTAGAGTAAAAACATAAGACCAACTCCTTAATATTCAATTTTGTAATTCGATACGGCTCGAGTTTCCTCTTTGTCGTTCAAAATTACAAACTATAAGAGCACTTGGACCATCCAAAGTGTCAGGCAAGCTCGATGCACTCGAGTTTTGTCATCAAACAATGGTTAAGTCCCCATTAATGCCAGGCGTCCCAATTCTGTCACAAAGGAGTGCTTTCCCTTATCTTAGGTTGGTAAAGTATTGTTAGCTCACTGAAATATGACTACTGTTGCGTAGTTTTTAGGTACATTATATACTCGTAAGTAAGTAGCATTAGTAGGTAAGGATGCTTTTTGTAAACTTCATCGTCTTTCCTTTATTGCTTTTTCAAAAATCCTACATTTTCCAAAGCGGCTTGACTTGCGTTTTCAAGTTAAAAATAAAAAATATATATTACTGTAGAAGTAAAAGCAGTTCAGTCGGGCGTAACGCTGCCTCACGCCCCGAGGGTCCTGGGTTCGATTTCCGTGCTCATGAGCTCGAGCATTCGTTGGAGCCATAGCAAGGTTAGGGCTAGCCACCACCCTCAAGTTAAAAAGCCACCAAGCACTTAACGGTGTGACTCCTTTAGAGTCAGTTATTCCAGATTAGGCATGCTCCGCCTTAGGCCGAAGTGTAGTTACGCGTCCTGCTGGTCAAATGCCTATCTGTAGAGTAAAAAACAAATATTTGATTATTTCAATTGTGGCGGCAGAAAGCTAACAAAATAGTCCAACAAGAGACCTGTCTGGTATCTTAGTGGTATCTCAAACGCTTACGTATAGTTTACGTTAAAAGTGGTTACAAAATGTCCCGTACCCTCGAATTGGATCTAGGACTTTATACCGCTGAAATAAATAGGGGTTGCTAGAGTGAAGTCGGTTTGCTGATAGTGATATATTAAATTCCTCTTTGGAAGGGAAATGTGGGAATAGAATGAGTGAGGTGTGATAGCGAATTTTCTAGTTGAAAGTTTTTTTTTTTTTTTTTTTTTACTAGAGAAGAAAAAAATATCAGCGTATCATTTTAAAATACGCACATCTTCTTTAACAACAACACAAGGTTAATGATTTAAGAATACTTCTTGATTCATATTAAAAAATACGTTTATTTTCATCTCTCAGACGACTTACTTATGTTATACGCAGGCGCCAAACATTTTATGATGTAAGACAAATTAAATAAATAATTATAATGTCATGTCACACCTTTACACAACGTTGTATGTATATACAATTTGGTGTTATAACGATAAGTTGACCCTCTATTTTTAACGCCAGGCATGCAAGATTACAATTATTTATCATAAGTACTTACTCTTATTTTAATATGAGGAGTTTAAGGAAGGCTACGTCTCTATTTGTAGAGTTTAAATAAGTATTGGCTTGTGTTAGGAGCAACATTTTTATCGATCTAGGTGGAAGGTGTCGTGCACACTTGTACTGGGTAAGTTACAGCAGCACACAGACGCACCCCAGCCAAACTTTGAGTATTTATGCTAACAGTATATTTATTCTATTTTTCGAAAAAATATTTCCTATTTATACTCAAATACGCCCTAGGGAGTTCATCAACTTTTATAATAACTAACTTTATATTAAC
Organism: Mellilla xanthometata; assembly: GCA_035578125.1. Taxonomy (NCBI): domain Eukaryota; kingdom Metazoa; phylum Arthropoda; class Insecta; order Lepidoptera; family Geometridae; genus Mellilla; species Mellilla xanthometata. The sequence goes on along the minus strand of JAPUBQ010000007.1, from coordinate 9,473,229 downwards.
TTTTTATCTTTGAAACTTAAAATAAAGGATTTAAGCTTCAACTTTTTTTTCCATACGAAAGATTATTTAAAATCACTTACGCGAGAACGTAATTAACATTATATTTTAAACAGTTGATGTTCCTAAAAATAGTCATGTTTAATGTTTATGCTTGACGACCTCGTTGGCGTAAAGGTTACCACGCCCGACTGCCAATCAGAAGGTGCCTCGATTCCCGGCACGGCCAACATCTTTGTGCTAAACTACATTTGTTGCCTGTGGGTCTGGGTGTTAAATATGTGTCTATATAAAATATTTATATAAATATACATATACGTAAAAATATAATATATACATATATCATTATGTAGTATATCAGTTGTGTTAGCAACCATAACACGAACTAGAAATGGTTCAGTATGGGGTTAACAAGCCGTGTGTGAAATGTGTCCTAATATTTATTTATATTTTTATTAATATCAAACTAGCTTTTGTATGCACTAATATGCTGTTTTTTTTCCAAAACACATACTTTTCGTAAGACCTTGGTTACTGCATTAAACGAATCCTCGGCCAAACTTGCCGTTTTTGTTTCAAAGATTAACGATGAACAACGGCTCTCGAAAAAACGTGTCACAGAAAACGGATATTGCCCAAAACTTTACGGTATAAATTTTCTTTTGTTCAGTTTTATGCCGTTTATGTAAATAATGATACAAGCGGGCTTACGGCTGCTTTTTGTTGCTGGTGAAAACTTTATGTTGGCCATATTTTCTCGCGCTGCAAAGGCCGACTGAGATACTTAGGTTTTATTAAGATTAGCCGCCCGTTTTACCCTTTTTTCTAGAGAGTAATCACTGGCTAAATCACTTTCAGTTTGTTTATGCTTTCACTCCTATTCGACGAGAAGTAGAAATATCTATCTGCGGAAGTATTTTTTTACCGGTCCTCTTGGTCACTTTTTTACAACATTGATTCTCTCTGTGCTTAGAAAAATGTATAATAAATAATATTTAAATTTTTATGCATTTTTGAATAGCTATAATTCCTTAAATAAAAGTGATTAACGTTTGAATTGTGAATTCATTGAAATGTTCCATTAAATAATAATATAATAATAATTTATTATTTCACATAACGGTACGGATAAAATACCAAAAAAATGTAATCAAAACCAGTGCTACTTAATTACTATAAGTATTTCCTGTATTATCTGTTTGTGAAAGGAAACTGAAATGTTCTATGCGTGAGAAATGAGAAAATCATTACGGAATGCCTATTTGCGCATTTAATTGAGATCACAATGAAGCAGTTAATCACCAGCACGGTATCGATTTTTAATACAAAAGCTTTCCTACTTGTAACGTATCCATTAAAGTGCAAATGCGGGTTTGGGCTGAAAATTGATGGGCCCTCGTATAAGCTATCAATCAAGATTTGCAACGTACTCCCTTTAAACTTGAGTAAGCCGAGTAAATTGAATAAAAACATCCGTTATTGAGAGTTTGCTGCCCGCTGACAAATGCGAATATACACAAAATTTATGACAGATTTTTTAATTAACGGAATGACATGGTAATATAATGTTTCATATATAACAGTTATGTTTTCGCTGACATACCTAATCAACATCATTATCCACAGTCTGTTTTATGACATTGTTGAGAAAGTTTATAAATTTATCTTAATTAATTAATAAAATTATATATTTATCTTGATATATAAATAATTTTACGTTCCTGTATATTTGTGTTGATTTTACAACGTCAAGGTTGTATCTAAGACTATTACAATATTGTCTTCAACCCAAAATGGATTAACGATCTTTTGTTTCATCTTTTATTCATCAACGACATTTTATTCTCTCTAATATTATAAAATAGACAATTTTGTGTGTATAAGTTGTATTTTCATCACTACGAAATTACAACGAGTTAAAAGTATAATACTTTTTACTCGTTGTAATTTCAAATTAACACATCCGTTACTTTTTATTCCGAATTAAAGCGGCTAACAACGTGTGGTGTACGTATGTGCTAGAATACATATACATGTATAAGATAGTAAACGTATGTACGTATAACCTTGTATACGTTTAATATAAAGAGTTATAGAATTATAATAGAATAGTTTTAAATAGACTTTATTAGTGATAGAATAGAGGTCTTCTTCAATGCTACCTTGTGCTTTCAATATAAGTGTTATCATATTTACTTTTTTAATATTCGAGATATATAAAATATGACTAATGTTACCAAATATTTTACACAAAACCAAAAGAGACGCTCTAAACCTTTTTTTTAACTATACAGCATTTGACCTAGTCAAAGTTCGAAGTACCTATGTCGAAGTATCGCTTTTTGTATTGGGCACAAACCAGTGTCAATACACTGGTAGATAACGACGATTAGCACTCTGCTAATCGTCATTCAATTTCATTATCAATTGTAGAGATATAAAGTATAATTTTGTATTTTGTAGTATAATTTTGTATGATACTTTTCGTCATATTTTAAAATGAGTGTCTGGATAATAAATGTGCTCATCTTCTGTGATTCTAATGTATGTTTCTCATTTAATATTGTGTTATTGTTTTGTTTAAATTCAGATAATTAAGTCCATTCGGCTACCATTCTAAATCTCAAAGACTAAGTAAATTTTCATAAGATTATCATCAGAAACTTTATTATAAAAAGACTCGAGGGACAAAAGTATCCGTTTAGATTAAGCAACTTATAATAAACGACACTTTAGATTAAACAACTGGCCCTTTAAATAAAAAGTCCTTAGGGAGTCCTGATTATAATTTTTCGAGTCATCTTAAAGATGTTCTTCTTTAGCTTTGTAAAGTTTCGCGGCTCTGAGAGGGTGCGAGTGCACTCAACTGATTGTCGGTAAGCTGACCTAAAAATAAGCCTTTAGCCAAAAATAACTATTATCTCAAACAGTTTTCATATTGGTGAACAAGTGATTTAGGTATAAAAAAATTCAACTTGGTTCAATAAAAAAGCAAAAAAAGACACTCCCTCTTACTCACACTTACTATGATATAATGAAAGTGAGAGGACATCAACTTTTAATTTTTTTCTCAATTGATAGGATTTATATATTTCAATTTCGAAGCATATGTATCCCACTATACGTTCCCATTGCTAAGGCTCTGGGTCTTTTCTCACGAAGAGAGATATATAGGCCACAGGCCACCACGCTGGCCAATTGCGAGTTGGCAGATGACACACGTCTTCGTATATTGTGGTCTTCAAACATGTCGGTTTCCTCACGATGTTCTCTTTCATCGTAAAATGAGCGCAAATCCACACAAAACTTGGAAAACAAGTCATGGGTGTAGGGCTGAGATCGAACCAGGGGCCGATTGATTGACAAGCAGACGTTTTTCCCACTATTGCGTGATTACATGCAAAAAAATAATTATGCCAACAGTTGTACTCGTAGTACTCTCAACCCTCATAAGGTCTCGTTATCGACTTTCACTCGTTCATCATTAAATGTGTGCTAATGCAGTGCTACCCTAAAGGCCTACGAAGCAGGTCTGCGCCATTTACTGCGATCCATCACGGCCGGTGTCTGCGCCTATATCACTTTACGGGATCGACTGAAATTTTCGCTGAACACTGATTTTTGGGGCTTTGTTGCTGAACGTGGAAGTAACAGGATTAGTTGGTCGACTTGGGTGCCTTTGAAATTTACGGGAAGAATTGAATTTCTTTCCGTGGCCATGCAATGCTCACTGAGCTGTGATTTGATGAGATTTTCACACGTTCATTTAAAAAAGTATTCTTTTCATTATATTTGTAGAACCTATTTTGATATTTTCTTAATGGTTTGCTGGCCGAAGACTACGGGAGATTGAAAGAAGTGGTGCTTCAACAATAACAAAGAGAGAGATGACGCGGTAACAGATTATAGTACACAGATAGCGTCTACCACCATTGAGGTATAGCTTGGAAGGAAGAGTCTTGATCAAACAAAATTTCGTATATAGTGTATTGTCATATCATAAATGATGACAAGAAGTGGCGTTTTCTTTCTTTTTAAGAGATCGTTTTAGTGATAAGGTCTCTAAAAGCTACTTGTGGCACTAATCTGTTAGTATTTTTCCTATTGTTATTTTGGTTTTTTGCATGCAATAAAGAGGTACGAGAATATATTTCATAATATAATTTCTTATCGGTATAAGACCCTGTGGTTTACAGAAAGAGAAACACATATTAACTTTCCCATAACCATCGTAAAACACGTACTTATGTTCGTTATGAGTCGTAAAAATGGCTTCAGGATAGAATAAGCCCGATATATGAGTCTATTAAAAGGGGAGAAACATAAAACTCTTAGTAACTTATCAGCAATATTCGATAAAGTTAGAGCTCTTCAGTTGTGCTATTATATAGTAATTTTCGATATCGAAACGAGTATTAACTTAGTCTCTAGGATTCATTACCAAATATCATCAAAACTTATTGTCGAAAATATTATAATTATTTACGTTATGTATAGAGTCATATACTAGGAGAACAAGTTTGTTCCCCCCCGTGGGGCCCCGCATTGTTGAGGCAGAGGGGCTCAGTAACCGTGGCGTGGTCACCCAAGGTGAAGCGAAGAGGATCCCTGAGGCGGGCGGGCCACTCCCTAGACTTGTTTTCCCAGTACGCAAGTTCTAGATGGAGTGGCACCAGTAGGTTGCGGAACCTCGTTTCGGGGGAGTTTCGCAACTGAGGCGGGCTTGCGGTGTGGTTTGGTGAGAAGGCCATCATGAGGTTTTATTCGGTAGTGATAGCCTGGTGGCATCGAGTCCGACATACCCCACCCACCTCCCCGGGTGTGGTGAACATGCGTAAATGCATTTCCTCACTTAAAAAAAGGAGAACAAATTTGTTAGTGTTATTTTTTTGGTAAGGAAGTCCTTGTTATTTTGAAAGGAATTCATTTACAATTTCATATGCAGAAGATGGTAAACAAAATTCTTTTATTCAGATCTCATCACACGCGGTAGTTTTACGAGATGCATCCATTTGTCATACTTCTATTTGTAATAAAATTCAGCAACCCCCGGGCGTAGTCGTAAGTAGCGATGAATTCCCTGAAATATACATACCAATAAAAACGGAAAGTGTTCGAAGACGAAAATGTGCTCGCATTGGACGAAATTTAGGTCGAACATAACCTCAAATAGAGAGACTGAACGATCCTTACAACGGCAATATAAGATGGAGTGGATGCCTCTTTTGCAATATTGAATCGGACGAAAAATAAGTGGACACGTTTGATTGTATGGTTGATATTTGGTAGTGTAGTACCTATTGTTTACATCGCTATATTTTGTTCTTACATATGGACTACTTATCATATACACTAAAATTACCACAATAAGTACTATTCAGGGTTATTTCACATCCCTGTATTAAGGCGAGATGTATTTAATACTAGAAGCTTCAATGGGTCTTACTTTGTGATCGCGAAACAAAAAAATACAATTATTACATTAATTTTACATCGGATTATCGAACAGCGATATTTTTTTTCTCATAAAATTGTTATTTTCTTAGTTTTAACTCTTTATATTGGTAAAGGGTAATTTTTTCTACTCTTGGTTAAATCTATGTGTTGGCAATAACCCAGAAGATATACATTGCGGTGACACAGTTTTGAGGTTTTCTGTATATCATATTATATTGGTTCAGTCAAGTATTCAGACTTCTCGAAACCTGGCCTTATTTACTTTACCGTATCTTTACTGCTTGCACATTCTTAGATTGTTAAACTCTTTTATTTAAACCAAAATTTATTTCTGTCCAGGATTGTTGAATGCAAATCACACTGAAACATTGAAGTCTTTGAAATATTATCGACTTCTTATTTATCATATACTATGCAAAAATGTTTCAAAATTAAAGCGGTCAGATCTTTTATCCTCAGTAAAGATCGTTCATCATACATTTAAGAGAAGCCTCTACAGTCAAAAATAAATCACCTCCAGTCTATTTAGCTCCGTAATTTAAATCTGTTATCTCACACAGTTACTATAGCGAGCATTGGTGACTTTTTCTAAGAAAGATTAACGACAAAGTATGGGCTCGCAAAAAAGCCTTCGCCGCACGGAAATTGCCAAAAGTTCGTGTCGAAGCCTGAAATTTACTTGTTCTAAGTGTCGTCGTAAATGAAAGATCGTTCTTTTAAAATCGGAAAAGAAATTAGGAACAGACGTTTTTGAGATTACAAGTTTTGTAACAAAAAAGTTTTACGTTTTTTTGGCTTATAGCCTAATGGTCTAAGATTCCTTGTAGAACGGCTTTCACCGAGCTGTTAAAGGATGGAAAGTATTTTATGTCCAATAAAACATGTCAGTTAATTTATGGCACATGGGCGGTACAAAAAAAAAAACAGTAGGTATGATCAGTAAAAATAATTATAAGATTTTAAAATTTTCACCGGTTTAGACAAATTCCAAACCAATCAAAAGTATTTCATGTAAAAACATCAAAATAACATCCAATTGCAAATATTTGGTACTGATTTTTGGTAATAAAAACTTGGAAGCATGTGACATATTTACATATTATATGCATATATTATTTATTTTTTCATCAAATCTTAAAAAGACGCAATGTCTCAAAACATCAACAACGGCTTACTTTTACGCCAAACTAAAGAAGCCTGACGATAAACAAAGCCTTGTTGTTGAAGGAATTTCTTCGTGTATTCTTATGAGTACGTTGAATTATTTATATTGAGAAATGCCTATCAACTTTCGGTACCGTATCTTGTTATTTTCAGCACACATGTGTTTTTACCTAGAAGAATTTAAGGTTGCCTACTAAATATGTATATTTTCCGACGAAATACATACATTTACTTTTTTTTATCTCCAACGCAAAAACGATGGGGGAATTAAGGTTTGACGTGACTGTGTGTGTGTCTGTCTGTCTTTTCCGCGCTCATTCCCTTCAAAGTACAAGCTTCGAACCCAGGCCTTCGGGACGTAGGGCGATTGCAAACCGGACTGGGCACTATTTCGTATAAACTAGAAAAAAAAACTTATCGTAATTTTTTTTTTTAAATTCTCGACACTAACTTTACCGAGAATAAGCCTAACACAATATTGGCAAGATTGAAAGAAAAAAAGAAATAAAATACACTTTTATTTCAGATACAAAATATACATTCATATACAGACATTATTACAATTAAATTAAGAAAAAAATATATCAAAGTGTGTGTGTTCTAGCGTCCCAAAGAGGTCAGCCTGATTTTGAAGACCAACCATACTAAGATAGGTCAATAAAAATTAAATGCTAATTTTATAAACATTAAAAGCTAGCAAACATCAAGTTATATTCTTATTTCCTATTCAAGGTTAACAAAATAAAAGGTCACATTTCATCTATTAAATTAGCCGAAATTGCCGCTGATCTCATGAGCCTAGAAACAGTTGGCATCAGGCATCCCTTTCAATTCATCCGAGCACGAGAAGCATACGTGCTGGGCTTGTCAACTAGAAAGCAGCAGGGTTCGCTTTTGGAAAGGATTTTGTCGAATAGCTAAACAAAATAACAACTCATATAAAAGGATAGAAAAGTATTTTTTTTATGTAAAGGCAAATTAATTTACTAGGCTCATGAGTACTACATTAAAAGTCTTCAAAAACTTGCTAAAAACAGGTTTGTTTTGAGAGGAACCTCCCTAATTATTTATTTTATTTTATTATTTGTTTCAAAAATTAATAATAAATAAGTAAATATTTTGTGTAGGGTCTATCTACTGTCGCTATAGAGGTCGAGTAAATAATAACTTAAATTACGTTTGTTGTATGGGAGCCCTAAAATAAAAAAGTTATTTAAATCTTTTTTATTTTAATTTTATAATTTGTTTTGGAACTTACTATATACAACTCAATATTCTGTGTAAAGTGTAAAGGTCTATATGTTATTGTTATTTATATAGAAAGAAAAACTTTATAGTTTGTCTTCCTTAATATTTTTTGTTTTTTGAATTTGTTGTTTGCGAGCCTACGGAAATACACAATGTGTGAATATTTCAACTTTTTAGCTATCATGGTTTATGCGATTTAGCCTGGTGACAGACAGCCTGCGGAGGCTTAGTAATATTTTTTACCTATAGGTACTTAACCTTAAAAATACAATATTTTGCTGCTTACAAATTAAACTAGAAAAACTTAGTTAGTTTTCTTTTAAATCAGTTTTTTATATCGTGATTCCATTTCAAACTCTAGCAGCGAAACTAAGCGTGATATAAAACGGACAAAAAAATCTGGAAAGTTATGCTATTCGCTAAATCAGGCTCAAAACGTTGGTTTAAAAAGCCAGTAGATAGATTACTCTTAAGTTACTCTGATGATATTTTTTTTTTATTTCACATATACTATTAGTAATTATATATTTACTTTAGTTTGAATTGAGATTGATGCCACGACACTTATATCTAAATCGAATTATTAAAAAAAAATACTATATTATATTCTAAAGAAGCTTTTTTAGATCTCAAATTTTAGTAGTAACTTAAAATCGTACGTTGTCCAAAACTTTTCAGCTCAAACCTTTAATTCTACCGAAACACACTGGCCAACCAATAGGCTGAATTTCATCCCTCTGCCTCACATATGAAAAGTTACGCGAGGGTTATTTAGAAGAATTTCCTTTTGGCCAATGCGGGTTTGCCCGGGCTAATGACGTATCCCGAGCAACAATATATCTCTCGTAGTTAGGCGCAGAAATCACAGCGACTCGTGCGCTTGATTAAGTTTTCTTTTCCATTTTGCTTCCATTAACAGAATAGCCTCCCCTTACGGTCGTCGAGGGACGCCATGTGTTCGCGGAAAATTATATCAGCAATTTTTCTCTCGACGTGCCGCGATGGATTATGAGGTTTGTTTTTTGTTTAATGTTGGGCTTTTGTACGTGGATAAGGTTGGATATAATTGTTGTGATCGATTTAGGGATACTGTCAACTTTAGTATAAGTAAAAAAATAAAATAATAACTTTGTTTATTGCAAAAAGTATCAGGTCTGTGTAATTTATGTATCAACTAGCTGACCCGGCAAACGTTGTTTTGCCTCACTTAGGGGTATGAAAAATAGATAGTGTAGCTTATATGACACGTTCGTAGATTTACCATAGCAGCGCCATCTATTGATTACTTACTCAACCCAGTCGAAAGGTATCGACATCTGTTAAAATCATTTGGAGTTAACAGATAATTGTGACTGTCCAATAATAACAGACAATAATTAGCAATAAATTAAAATTGCGACTTTAATTTGAGATTTAAACTATCCTATCTCTCAAGTTGGATCGAACTGCACATGGTGTGCGAATTTTATTATAATCGGTTAAGTGATTTAGGAGTCCATTGATGACAAACATTGTGACACGAGATTTATATATATTAAGATTTAACTTATAAATTTTGAATCGGAAATGATACTGAATACGTATAGTCCATTGAAATGTTACATTTTTTAGGCCTAACCTTGCGTTTTTTAGAGGACGCAATTTTATTTTTTTGATGTGTAGGGGGGGTCAGTGTAAAGCTAAAACCAAGTTTGTGGGGTCGCCACCCTTGTCCCACGGCCGCCATCTTGAAAATAGGGGTTGAAACGGTTTTTATGATATATCTCTTAAACTATTTATTTGATAAAAAAAAAATGTTAATATTTTTTGTTGCAAATTAAATTCTCTACAACTTTGGCCTAGTAACTTTTTATCGTAAAACTATAAATAAAAAGTTATAAGCGAAAATCTTCAGAAATTCGAGAAAAAAAATTATATTTTTCGATATAACTTTTTTTTTATCATTTTACGAAAAAATAATATCAGACCTTTTTTGTAGATCGTTTTTTGGGGAACAACTTTTATTTGCATCATTTTTTCATTAAGTTAATAGCTAAGGTTTTACAGCGCTCCGAAGTGAGTACTATTCTGCCCTCCCGAACCTAAAGTGCAGTAATAGGAAAAACACGATTTTGAGAAAACCGTGCGGAAAGAGTAGAAACTACAAAAAAAAAATATTTGGAGAAGTAAATTCATGAAATCTTTAATACGAAGTGAAACTAAACGCAAAAACGAATTATTTTTTGTGTTGTTACATTATTTTTGTTTTTAATACAATAATTATAGGCATTAAGTTGTTTTGGCCTCTCTTACTAAAAGTAGTAAAAAACAAAAAATGTATAAAAACTAATTAAAATGCATTAAATTCTCCTATTACTACACTTTTTTAAAATATACTTTTAATTTTACTTACTAAAGTGCATATTATTAATATACAAAAACTGCAGTTTAATAGGTTTTTACAATAAGATTCTAAAGAAATTGATGTTTTTTTTTTTAAATAACAGTAGAATAAACTAGCCTTAATAGAATAAACAACAATAAACATAAAAAATACTTGTAGTAAGAGAGGCCAAAACAACTTAATGCCTATAATTATTGTATTAAAAACAAAAATAATGTAACAACACAAAAAATAATTCGTTTTTGCGTTTAGTTTCACTTCGTATTAAAGATTTCATGAATTTACTTCTCCAAATATTTTTTTTTTGTAGTTTCTACTCTTTCCGCACGGTTTTCTCAAAATCGTGTTTTTCCTATTACTGCACTTTAGGTTCGGGAGGGCAGAATAGTACTCACTTCGGAGCGCTGTAAAACCTTAGCTATTAACTTAATGAAAAAATGATGCAAATAAAAGTTGTTCCCCAAAAAACGATCTACAAAAAAGGTCTGATATTATTTTTTCGTAAAATGATAAAAAAAAAGTTATATCGAAAAATATAATTTTTTTTCTCGAATTTCTGAAGATTTTCGCTTATAACTTTTTTATTTATAGTTTTACGATAAAAAGTTACTGGACCAAAGTTGTAGAGAATTTAATTTGCAACAAAAAATGTTAACAATTTTTTTTTATCAAATAAATAGTTTAAGAGATATATCATAAAAACCGTTTCAACCCCTATTTTCAAGATGGCGGCCGTGGGACAAGGGTGGCGACCCCACAAACTTGGTTTTAGCTTTACACTGACTCCCCCTACACATCAAAAAAATAAAATTGCGTCCTCTAAAAAACGCAACCCCAAATGTAACTTTTCAATGGACTAGTATTTTTTCAATTAAGCTCAGCCAGAAACCAATATTAATAAAAGCATTTATTAAAAGCTTTGTTTCACGTCCACATTTCACCTCAATTAAAAAAGTTCGTGGTACATACTTCAAAGTGATTTAATTCACAGGTCTACGGTCTGAAAGTATACGAACCCTGAGTGCTCTCGGCAGAGTCTAATTAACGACGTATCTAATTATACCATCTCCGTCTCCGAGAAGAGAATTCGCCAAATTACGCACTAAAGCTACGACCATACGGCAAATTATTCACATTACCAAATCTCTTCTTTTTACGTTTTTTTTTTTGTTCATAATTGCGTATTCTAAAATAAATAAACCTAGATAAATGTAGGCCCAAAAACCTGCAGGGCAACAATACAATCCAAAGAGTAATGTTCAAATATAATTTATTAATCGTTGTAAAATTATTACACAAAATATATAAAAATATTGTTCGAATTTTAAAACATGTAGATAAAACAAATATGCAGGATTTAAAGATATAAAATATAAATATTATTCTTTGTTTTTGGTGCTAGTAATTCGTTACAAGAAAATCATTTGAAATAACTTATATTTTTTACATATTAGTATGTTTTTGTTTCGATAAAATAGTATGTCACAAATTTGGCAAGCTATGAAGCATTGTAGTGCGTTATTAGCCTAGTTAAGGAATGCAATTATATAATTTAGCGTAGATGACATGCAGAGGATTGTATTTATCTTAAGTATAGTAGTAGTACTTATATTATTTTTTTATCTGCAAACTACTATGAAAGGCAATTTTCATTTGATATTATATTTACATATTTTATTTGATTGACATGCTACTAGTTCTTAAATAGATGTCTATATATTTTTATTTACTTACTTTAATATACATATTAACGCATAAACATAAATAAAGTGGCCACTAACGTACTTAAATAGATAAAAAAGGCACCTAAAAAAAGAAAGGCATGGTAAAATCACTAAAAAAGAGTACGATACAATTCACACAAGGAAAATTAAACAAAAATGTTAGACTTCACGTAGTAGAGCTTAATTTTGGTTCCCAAATTACCAACATTGTGTACTGAAGTACCCCTTTCCTGCCTCTCCCTTTCTAATTGTTACATAAACCAAACAAAATGGGTATTTGAGGTCTCTTAAATTTAGGAATCTCGGCGTCTAGCGGTCTGGTTAAAAAGGTTCTGTCGAAGGAAGTTTCATATTTTGTTTGCATTTTTGTAAGCACTTATTTACGAGACTTGCCTTCCTAATCTATCTATCTTATTCAGTAATTTGGCCGCCAAATTTGTGACTTTTTTACCAAAACACAAAGTGATAAGTTCTTAGCTGGAGACTTGACTGTTTTATTAAAATGATTACTTCTTTGTTGTTTTAAATAAATAAATAAATATTAGGACACATTTCACACACGGCTGGTAGACCCTATACTGAACCATTTCTAGTTCGTATTATGGTTGCTAACACAAGTGATATACAACATATACATACATATATATTTTATATAGATACTAATTTAACACCCAGACCAACAACCAACAAATTTAGTTCAGCACAAAGATGCTGGCCGTGCCGGAAATCGAACCCGGAACCTTCTGATTGGCAGTCCGGCATGTTAACCATTACGCCAACGAGGTTGCTTTATAATTTGGTTGTCATATGTTGGGATAAAAACTACAAATACATATTATGATTAAAATATGAATATGTATAATTTGAAAATATGAATTACTTAATGATTAACGAAACACGTTGGAACTTTGACAAGCATTAAAATGTCAGCGTCTCACAGCTCTGTATTTTTGTATTTTCTTGCGGACTGCGAGTGTTAAGCTCCTTCGAAGTTTTGTGATGGATGAGTGTTGTAATGCCGTTTTGTTCTTATTCTTGTTTAATTTCCTCCTCGGATATTTGGCTGTCATTCTTACAAGTGTAAATACTGGCCTGTTTAATTTTAATTCATTTATCTGTTTGAATTTTAACTCTGTGGCACTAAATTAAATTTTTCATTTCTCATACTATGAAAGTAGGTCTGAAGTTGCCTTAGGGGCGGGATGAAAGTAATACTTTTCATCCCTGGAGAGAATCGCTTTCTACTAACAGTTGTCAAATACCTAATTTTATTTATTGTTTTGTCAAACCCCGTCTCGGGTCTAAATAAGTTACTTTCACCCCTAGGGTAACAATGTACTATTATGCCTTACGGTAATCCTGGCAAACATGTATAGTGCTTGTGCAATATGAAACAACATGATCTCATATCTCGAAATCTAATTGACCAATTATGTTCATATTTACAAAAACTTGATACATAATACATTAAACCATACTGTACATGATTTGTATAATCAAGAATGTATGGTCAAATACAGTCAAGTACAAGCACCGAAGGAAACTGTTTCCTTTCATATGAACCACTCTACCAGTAACAAATCAGTTTATGCAAATGTTATTGATTATTAGAACCTGTATTTTAGTGAGGTGGCTAATAACTACAACAACAGGAAATTGTAATGAAAAAAATCTAGTGCTATGTAGGAACTACAGGTTGAATATCACCGACGCTGTAAAAGACAAAACGAATGAACCCGCGGAGTACAAGCAGTCTCTTCCATTAAATAGTATATAATGTCAACATATTATAAATACAAAAAGTTCAAATTTTTTGATACGAAATAATGTGACTGTGAAATAATTTGCTTCTAGGAAGTCAATAAAATTGCAGGCAGGTATAAAATAAGAGTAGATTCATATAAAATATTGATTTTTATAGTTAAGAATTTAATGTTTTACATATTGTGTGGTGCAAGTTAAAACAAAAAAGTACGAGAATATTACAGATACGCAGAGTTAACCTAACATTGACAAGCTCTCAAAAATATTCGACTCCATTGTTCGCGATTAATTTCAAACATACCTTATATGTTTGTATAAGTCACGATTGATTTAATTAACAGATATTGATTCTCGATCCATTGTGTTTTCGGACTGCTTGATTAGATTTTCGCGAGACAATACGCGAAAGGTCAGATTGCAAATTGAAATTGTAACTTTATTAAACATTTTTACGCATCTGGCGTTGTAATATTTTTTCAATAATATTGAATCTAAAATGTTTTTCGTATAAATATTTGATTGAATGAGAAACCGAGGCGAAATCCGGTATAAGCAGCGAATGAGAAACGAAATAAATTAAAAAAACAAAAACAGATTGGTCAAGCTGTGAATAGAATATGAGAAATTTGTGTTTGGTGTTACCGAATTCTATGAATTCGTTTATTACTTAATCACTTTGTGTATCTATTTATACGGGTAGTATAGTTATATAAATAGCTTAGGTGTTGAACGATGAAAAACTTTATTCAACTTTCACGAACAAAGTTAAAATTTTAATAATAACGCGTAATGGCTCGTAAAATGTAAAAACATTCCCACATTTTTAACGAAATAAAAAACTTGTTGCTCACAAAAATATAAACGAAAAGTTTTTTATGAATTCATGATTACGGAACAAAGGTAAGTATGCAAAAAATTCCACATTCTAAAAAGTTTATGATAAAACAATCCCGGGACGGGCGTAATACGGTGAGAAACGGGACCAAAGAATTTAAAATGGTCTACATTTCACGAGATATTATATTATTTTAAAATAAAAATACGAGAGCGTTTTGAGTTATTTAGGTTAAGGCTTATTTTCACGAGTAACTTTATGCGTAGGTTTGTACGTGGCTCTAATGAGATGAGATGAGCACATGGAAGGTTGTTTATCAAAAAGAGGGTTGATAAATGCTTTAGAATTTTCTACTGATGAATGAATAATTTAGATTTGCAAAACATTGAAGAGAACAAACAATTCGTTAGGAGAGTCTTTAGAATAATTCTGTCTAGATAAACACAATCTTCTGCTCGATTTGCAATTCACATAGCGCGCTTTTGGTTTAAATTATTCAGTTTCATTTTTGTATTTTCATTCATGTAGTCTGCCGATTTATGACTAAAAAGTATAAAATTAAAAATTAAACCAACGACAACTTTTATTGTGGCGGGTGCCTGGGAATTGTAATATATGATAGCGTATGTTATTTTAGTCAAATCCATTAATATATTGAGGCAGTTACGTAAAAATATGTCATCCGCCATTGTGTGGTGGTTGACATATTATTATAGAAAAACATATTACAAACACAAAAATTATTAAACAAAATTGGTTCATCCGTTCGGAAGTTACGATGCCATAGACATCCACACACAAACTAATACGCACACATGTCAAACTTATAACATAACCCGCCGTTTCTGCGTCTGTTTTAAATGTTAAAGAATAGTCTATTCTTGTTAATGAAATCTACAGATTTTGGATAGAACCAAAATATTTAATCAGTTTAATTTAATTCCACGAAACAAGATAAATAAGATATTTTTTAAAGCCAACAGACGTACATGAGAAACCTGTGTTTTCATTATCAATTTTTTTTTTCTGCGAAAACTAAAACACAATATCTCCATTAGGTACGGTTGATAGTCTGTGCATGGTAGAGTTTCGTTAATTGACTTTTATCGATTCTGTAGAACCCATCACGACGTGAAACGAAAATGTTTACATCCAGTATTCCATTACTGAGTAAACAGAGATGGAGTGATATGCTTGTATGTTGGACAGTATCTGAGATCGAGTGGTTTTGACGAGGGATTACATATAAAATTACCTGGGATGATGTGGGGTCCCATTTTGCTTAAAAGTCACTTTGTGGGTTGATATGATTTTGATTGGCATATTTAAGGTAACTATTTTTGTGGGTTTTACCTTATTGTTTTCAAGTCGTTATGAAAAAAAATCTCACGAGGACTAAAGTTTTATGAATATTATCAGTGTGTATAGAGAATATATATTTCTGTCTCATCATCACATACCTATCATACGATACTTCGCATTACAATGAGAGGCAAGGGAAAGAAAATAAAATTACTACATCATTATAAAAAAATTACATCAGTTGTGCTCCATAAATTGAGTTTCATCTACACTCCTCATCTTTCAGTTTATTTTTGTACTTTAGGCGTAACTGTTTAGTAAGTAAATAAGCGTAAGTATGGAGTGGTGATAATGGAGGTAAAGTAAAAGTAAAAAAGCCTTTATTCATCTGCATTACGAGTACATTATGATTACCTACTTTTTTAACATGCACATTATCTTATCATATTTAATATTATGTTCATGTCAAATTATGAATTATTAAAAAATATGTTTAATATAATTATGTCAAAAGTATATTATAATGTGTCAATGTCCATGCAATTATTAAATTATGTCAAATGTTGGAATGCTGATGTCGCCTCATTAGCGTAGGCCTCCCCCAGTTTGCACCAAAGTTGTCTATTTCGGGTCAATCTCATCCATTTTTGTCCGTACTTTTGTGTGAACTTCACTCAACGGATTCTACGGATTATAGAGGTAACTAATCATAAAAAGAAACTTTATCACAAAATCAACTATCTGCCACATATTTCTAGGTTTCAGTGGATTCCCATACCCCGCGTGCCATGCATAGCCGATAGAAGTGTGTCTTGCATAATGCACATACGCGACTCCTGCATTTGCACATATAAATGTGGAATTATTTGTCAGTTGGTCTGCAAGGTAATACGAGTACGTGCTGTAAATGCGGTGGAATAGTTATTTTCCCATGTGGTTCAAAACTTGTTTATGCTATGTTTATAAATTAGTTTCCAACTTGACACATATTTTATGATGACTTTCTTAGTCGTACAGTTATTTTCACATCTTTTCCTGTAAGCGTGCCATCTAAATAACCATGACTTTCGTTAGATTATATTTTTTTCACATTTCATAGGTTATATTCACACTTTTGCTGTTAGTCATAATATTTTTCTCTCGGTCAAGTCTCGTGCGTCTCGCGTAATGTTGAGGTTTTTTATTATTAGTGAGAGATACTGAATAAAAATAAAATAAAACATTTAACATATTGTTAGCTACAGGTATGCCCCTTAGTCGTATTTCTCATTACTCAGGGTCTTTAAGACCCCCGCAAAATGTATTGATTGGAGGAATTATCTTGGGCAAGAACATCGTTGTGAGCGTTCAGGTCCCTCCACGGACGAAACGTCCTCGGATTTTGTGGTCGTTGAACATGATGTTTTCTAATGATGTTTTCTATCATAAAACGAGTGCAAATCTATGTATTTATATATAATATGTATGTATGTATATGTAGTATATCAGTTGTGTTAGCAACCATAATACGAGCTAGAAATTGCTCAGTGTGGGGCTAACCAGCCGTGTGTGCAAGTGTGAAAAAAATTAAAAAATCCACATAAAAACAATCAAAAGTCATTGTTATAGAGCCGGGATCAAACCAGGGGGCGTCAGATAGAAAAACGGTGTTTTCAGCCTAGCCACACTCGGTTTTTTATAAAAGTCTTTATTGTCACTAAATTTCACTTAAAAGATTGAAAAGAACAAAACCACAATTTTACCACAATTTCGAATAATCCATTCTTATTAACCGCCTAATCCCATTCATAAACATGCACAAACAGGCAACAAAACGCGCCACCGGCGAACATAATCCCATATAATTCGAACCTCGATGGGCTTACGAAACCAACCTGTAATTGAATATTAATAAAAGTAAATTAAAGCCATCGTGTGGCCCTGAATGTTAATAATTCGTGGCCGGGTGAGTCAGACCCTTATAATCCAACCCTAGAGTGACGCACTGGATCAACCTTTGTGTGATTGACGTTTCGCCGGTGATTATTGTTGGGACTCTTGGAGCCCTCTTCATGACGATCCAGATTACGGTCTCGTAAGTTTTTAGGGGTCCACTGTCAGTTTCACTTTTCAGCCCTCCGGTTGTACCGTGGTTTGAGAGTGTTTGTGTTTTGTACTCTAGAGAATATTTTATTACTAGTTTTATTTTATTTATCTTGATGCGATGACAGCTCAGTCGAGCGTGTGGCCGCCTCACGTGCCGAAGGTTTTGAGTTAGATCTCCGCCAATGGGTTCAAGAATTCGGTGAAGGAAAACATCGTGAGGAAACCATAACATTGTGGTCAAGCATTTTCTATTGCTTGGCTGAGTATCTACGTCCCTTAATTTGTAAAATCTATCGCCAAGCATCTAACAGCCACCCTCCTAATAGCTTCTTTATGAATCAGTATTCTAAACTAGGTATGCTCCCCGCTTAGTCCAGAGTATCGTTAACTCATGTGGTTACGCACCTCTTTAGTCAAACGCCAAGCTGTAAAAGAGTAAAAGAAATATTTGAATAACTTTTGTCATAAATCCTTTGAGTGAAACTCGTTTTACATTGACAATAATTGATTGTTGATACTTTCAATAACCAATTCAAGCCCTAATTCTTTAATATGAAATAAATAAACTGAAATTATAGCGTAACATACGAGTTCATAAATATTTATGAGCTAATTAATTGGTTAGTTAGTTTCTTCTCGAAATAGTGTGTAATGGTTTTACACATTTTAGTGCATTAAGCTACAGGTTATACAGGGAGTCAACATTCAACAGTCACCTCATATACAAATCGTTTTAATTTAAAACTAAGTACGGAATCCTCATACTATTAAAGGCATCTTACGGTTTTTCCTCCCGTATTATGAAGACAATCTCGGACTGTTCAGCGATTTCCCCTCGATTCGCGAATGTTCTTAGTCCAGCGCAATGAACCGTAAGTAAGTAGGTATCGTAAATTCGATGGCTCTTACATACACATTCGGAATCAAAGAAAAGCGCTCTCTTGTGAGCGACTTTTTCAGCGTTTGAAGTATGTCTCATCTATTCCGGCATCGGAAAACTCGATATCGGATATTATACATGTACTCGTATGTAGTTACGTTTTCACTTTCATGAAAAGTTTTTAGGGAAAATGTGTGGATCTGGAGATAAAAGAATTGAAAATAACTAAGTATAAAATAGTACGATTATTTGTTAAATATGAAACCAAGCGAGCGATATAATGAGCGAAGTCTTTGTATTAACTGGGAAACTTTGCTTTCGTCTGTCTGTTCGTATGTTTGATGTCTCGTAAAGGCCGCAATGGTACTTTTTTAGTCATCGGCGATTTGTGTTTTGGGCGGAAAGTTTCCAAAAAGTTTGGGATATTTACGGTCACGTTATCAACTTGTTGATTTTAATTATATTTAGAAAAGTAATGAAATACCATAATTATATTTCAAAAAATTTGTGAATATGAATAAAAAGTCTTATGATTTTTGTTGAGAAATAAGGTCATAACGATGCGGAAATTACAAACAAAAAAAATTGTTCTAGTGTTCGTAAAATTACTAGTTTAAATTTTTAATGGCATTCCGCGTCTCTTTTATTTCCTCTAATACCCATATGCAAGCAATATATACTTACTATAAAATTATTAGGTTAAACATTAAACAAGTACAGACTTTGAGTACATGCTTTGCAGAAGACATGTTTTGCACCAAGATGTGGACCAAGTTCTCTTCTACCTGCGAAAGGTGTGCTTAGTAAATATGCACGGTCCGCTGCCCGCAACCCTACTGAGACATGACTTACTAGGACAAACTTGCAGCTTGCACTATTTTATACTTATATACATATACATATTTTACTGTAAAAGGCGGTAAGGGAGCAAAAAATCTTACATTACTATTTTAAATAAGTAATATGCAAATAAAAAATAGTTTTTAGAACTATGTATTTATAATTAGTACACGGATTTTGTTACATTAGATAAAGTTTTACATTATTATTAATCGAAACATATTTTACTATTTAAATCCTTCGAAATGTTGCGTAAAACATAGAGCTAGAATTTTTTTATTTGTGTTATCATTTAGTGCTCAGAATCGTTCCAAAATACTATGTACACATATTGCGCTCGACAATTTTATTGTTGGTAAAATAATCATGATAAAATTTTAAAATGAAATGGTGTGATCTGAATTCCAACAAATACGAGTATTTGAGCAATTTTTTAAATTTAGACTTATTAGAGTTTATAAAAAAATTGTTTATTGTTAATTATTGATTGTATGTGAATTTATTTCGTGAAATACTAGAACTGAAAAACTTCAGATTTATAAATAAGAGTCATAATTTTAAACCTAAAATCTCTTTGACATTGTTAAGAAGTACATAATTGATAATTGCTATAGAAATTACCAATTTTACCTGACAGAAACTAACAAAATTACTATCGAACCCTTTGATATTGCTAAATTAACTTCCTATGTTCATGATAGCTGACTATGTACCCGTATTATATCTATATCTAATAATACGTGGCACAGCAAATAATCAAAACGCGGAATCCACCACAACACACGCACAAACCCATTTCGTGAAATCTCATCAGACAACCGCAACAAATCCGCGAGTAACTTCACCGCTAAACTTAATATCTGCTTATGAATGGTAAGTCAAGTCTCCTAAATGAAAGGCAGAAAAAAAACCGTCAAGTCTCAGTATGCAAATTTTATGATTTTTATGCAGTCAGTAGCCATAGGTATATCTACGAGTACATTGAGTATTCTTCAGTTTTTAAGTAGGATTACCATTCTAACACGGTAAATTTAAATGGGTAGGCACAATATACAAAATCTTATTAATATTCATACACATTCGAAATATTTACACGTAAAATAAATCTCTATTTAAATATCGTACTAAAATAATAAATGCGAGAGTTTGAGTATGTGTGTGTGTGTGTATGTTTGTTATTACTTCACGCTCAAACGGCTTAACCGATTTTGATGAAATTTGGTATATGGATAGCTTAGACCCTGGATTGGAAACATTGGCTTTTTTCATCCCGGAATGACACAGGTAAGATCGCAGGGCGCATCTAGTAAGCAATAAATTAATGGTTCTTTCGGTAGTACAATATTATAAAGATGAAAAGTTTGTTTGTTTATTTGTTTGACGCGAATAGGCTCCGAAACTACTGAATCGATTTAATCAAGCTAAGCTTCCTTATCCTCGAGTAACATGGGCTTTATTTTATTTCTTTTTACAATTTGAATTATTATTATATTATTATTAAACCGGGACTGGCTGCTAGTCTATTGTAAAACTATAGTGTATATTTACTTTAGCAGACTCGGGCAAGTGAGCGGAAGCGGCAAGCGTGTAATCTGTAACCATTGACAGGGAAGTGCAAAAATATTCATAAGACTATGAGAATACACGTTGTTAATATTACGTGGCGCGCGCTAGATCGGCCTCGGCATAATGTGCTACAATGTGTTCTGAGGTAACAACCTGGGCTTATAGGGCTCTCGGGGTATCAAAGATAAGGCACGCTGGAGGCTCTCTAAAGGTGCTTGTGCTATGTAATAAGGCAGCCGACGGTGTATGATATAACAGTAAGGACGGACCTTTGGATTACGATGTTTCATAATTCTTAGTGTGATTGTTTCTTTCTTCATTTGTTTGTTTTATTCTTTCTAGATGCAAAACGCTTACTTTGATTTTGGGTAATATATAGTTCACATTTCTGAAGATCAAAGTAAGCGTTCCTGACGATTTTTCAGAAGTAAAAGTTATAATAAGTGTATATGAAACAAACGTATGATATATGCTGTGACGAATGGCGTAAACGAAGGGAGGCCTATGCTCAGTAGTGGGCGGTAGATGATTGAAAATGATGATGATGAAAAAAAACTAATATCGTTTAAACGATAGAAACATACTCGTATAAAAATAGATTTAGGTACCAAAAAAAAAAACTCTTAATGCTGATATAACTCGATTAAGTGAAGAAAACATTTGAAAGTTTAGTTTCTCTCGCGTGCACAATCAATTAAATTTCGCAAAAAAACGTCTATTTTTTTTATGTTTTCGAATGAGAGATATCTATATCTCTTTAGTTTCTGCTGTAACGCGTACCTGTAACACCGAAGTACTTGCCTATTTGCACCTATTATAAACATTGTTTACGCTCAGCCAGCAGCAGGGTACGCTCGTTGTATCAAGGACGCAATTAGTTTCAGATTCATTGTTGTTTTTACACTTTCCCGCATGAGCCCAACGAGCACAATACAACCCGCTCGCTCTTCACGTGTCGTCCCTCGAAATTCAATGGAAAGAGTAGACAGCAACATTCGCTCTTAAAACGATATAAAAAAATTACGAGCTCCTCCACATACTTGTTTCATAATAATAAAAAAATATGTAGAATGAACACTTACATTTTCTTTAGGGCCGGCGAATTTATGCATGAAGCTCTTTATAGACACGGTTTATTGTCACCACAGAATCATGCGCGGTCCCTCTTTTGGCGCTAAAGTTCATACGTAAAAAGATACAGTGAAACCGTGCGCTAACGAGTCCGTTTGTGCACTCGACACTATAATAAAAGTGCCCTCAAAACTCTGACCGAACTACAGACGTGAAACAGATCCAGATTGGGATAAAATTTTCGCGAAAATTTCCGCACCTCTCAAGTTTGCTACATTTTTATAAGTGAAATTTATTTGAAGTCTATTCGAGATGCGCTATTCATTTAGCTCGTAGTTGCAAGAGTGGAGCGCGGTGGAGTAAGAGGCAAGTTTTAATAATGTAGGGCGGTTGGCAAGGCTGCTGCCGTTTCCTTCCATTCATCTCTCCCCTTTCCGGTTGGCGCAATTAAAACGGCGGCTTGTTCCGGCACTTAAAAAACTTTTAAAGTATAGGCGCAGACAATTTAAATACTATCTTCGTTCTATGTACGGGTGTATTGTGCAAATTACAGGAACATCGTTTGCGGCTAAGTAATTTGCGTGCTGAATTTTAAACCGTGAATTTGTTTGCTTGAAATTGGAATAGGTCTGAAATGCGTATTGAAAAAGAGACGACCTCGTTGACGTAACGGTTACCATGCCGGACTGCCAATTAGAAAGAAAGAGTTCGATTCCCGGCACGGCCAACATCTTTGTGCTAAACTAAATTTGTCGGCTGTCGGTCTGGGTGTTAAATATGTACATTTATATACGTAGTATATCAGTTGCGTTAGTAACCATAATACGAACTAGAAATGTTTCAGTATGGGGCTAGCCAGCCGTGTGTGAAATGTTTCCTAATATTTATTTATTTATTAAAAAAAACTATACTGAGTAAAAATACAATAGAAACAACAATATTACTATTGTGAATACTTTATCTGCTAATCAAAATAAAGCTCAAGAATCATACATAACAATTCACATACGAATACCTCCATTATACGAGTAGCTCTATCGAGAAAGCCTCAGGCACTTCTTGTACTTCAGAGAGTATTATAGCGCACCAAAACGTCTCGAAGCAAGGCGGCGACAGTTTCACCCTTCGATCGTCACAGCAAACGTCTGAATCATTCGCGTGTGGCTGAAGCCATTCACCGCCGTTAGAGTTCCGCTACGCGTGATTAATGGTCTCGCGTTCCCTCGACATTGTGTTTTTGTGATGCAAATAACTCGAGCCGTCGGAACAAGGAAAATTGAGTAGGAGGACCGAGCACCGCCGCAGTTTCAATTGCTACGCCGCTGAATACTGATGAACCGTTTCGGTTAAAGGTATTATCACAGTTGCAGTGTTTAAGGCGGGGAGCGGTTGACATAAGCGATGCGATTTGTAATTGGCATAAACTGCCACTATTTTGTGAAGGTGCGACTTCTGAATAGTCCAGTTCTGGTTACAACAATAGAACTATTGATTTTAAGTGTATTTGTTTAACGAAATCGTGCGAGGGCGTCTTTTTACCATTAATGTTTCTGTTATTGTTACATTTTCCGTACCACTAATAAATATAGTATCATAACATGTACTGGTACTATCACTATTTTGTAACTGAAAAGTATTAAGCAGCAGCTATAAACTTAAGTTCTACGAAAATGCGGAGGAAAACTTCCGTGAAAGTTTTTGCCGCGGACACTAACTGCTGCAAGCTTCCTTCGTTTTCTTTCTTCTTTGTAACGCGAAAACAATTCATGTCGCTCTTTCTTAAGGCGGTCGCAAGAAAAAAAATCCCTTCGGAAGTAATTAAGAAGTTCGGCAACACCGGTTCATTGGCATACTTTCGGCTTGTAATACGCAGTTAATCTCAGCAAAAAACTTGGCTCTGACGTTATAATTCACAAGGGCCTGACGCCAGCGACAAGGGTGAATTTCTTATGAGGACGACGTGTATTTGTCACAAAAATCTATATGTATATTAGGCGCGCTACGTGCCTCGCGATCCCACTCGGATAAGACGAAACTGACGGCGTCCCTTATTGCTTATAGTCCGACGACGTTTATATTTCTTTTACCGTACACACGCTACGAATATGAAGTAATTCGGGAGCGCTAAGCGGGGCTGAAACGCGATAAACTTTGCAATAATATTGTCTTCCACGCGAGCGCAGCTGGGTCGCGGAGAGAGAACATTTCATTACGATTATTGTCGAGTTAATGATGTCTTACTAACTTCACTCGAGTCGACTCGGGCTGGAGTATGCAGGGAATTTGAATAAATTGGAGCACACACGGCCTGAGTTACGGCTCTCCTGCACAGATGAAGCGGGTGCTATGTCGTACAAAGAAACGTCAGTAATTCACCGGCTTAGCGCGATCCACTCTTATCTCGTTCAGTTTCTGCAAACGACGGCGACGCTCTTAAATCTTACCGTAGCTCGAATTGTAGGTGTTCATTCAAGCATACTTAGAATCCTTTAATTTGAGTCAAATAATTGCATTATTTAGTTCAGTTTAATCTGGAATGAGCTCGGGCTGATTCATATTAAGCTCTTCTCTGCGTCACAATTTTCATTCTTGAATATACTTAATTCACTGTATAAGTTTTTATTGTACCTACTTGCCATGTATTTTAAATGGCATATACATTTACACAAGTATCATATGAACAGACGTTTATT
This sequence comes from Mellilla xanthometata, assembly GCA_035578125.1. Classification (NCBI taxonomy): domain Eukaryota; kingdom Metazoa; phylum Arthropoda; class Insecta; order Lepidoptera; family Geometridae; genus Mellilla; species Mellilla xanthometata. The sequence continues at coordinate 9,448,220 of JAPUBQ010000007.1, read as the reverse complement.
TGAGTGAAATCTTTCAAGCCACTTTTCATTGTTTATAACATAAATACACATTTATTGAATATTTATCATATTTTAAAGAAAACATAGGTTTGTGGCTGTTTATATTAATTTTACATTTTTAAATACCTAGTAATATAAAATGAAAAATGTTTATGTAAACCGCTCATATTATCTCGCTTTGTATTTTTATCCACTATGAGTATGGCTAATTATGAGTATTTAACTTTGTTACTGTGCATATACGGCATCTTTATATTTTTGTGTAGAAAAGTAGGGCACAGTTAATTTTATATAAAAACTTTTTAATTTTTAAAAACCTTAATTTATTCGTGTCACGGCTGATTTGGTATAATATTGTAAGTGAAGTAGGCACACCAGCTTTCGGTGACAAATATGCCATAACCGCAGCTTTTGCAAGCCGCTAGTAACCTGACTTATAAAAAGGGCCCAAACTCGACCCAACTAATACCCTTGTCATGTCGAGATGAAATTAGTTCTACCCTGCAGCTGCGCCACTGAAAACCCGCTGTTTGTCCGAAATTTAATTTCACATCATGTCAATATATTATAGACCCTTATGAAACCCCTTTAAATAGACATTGAATTCAGGAATCTAACAAGTATAGGTGATATTGTTGGAACCTCGTTTGAAACATTCCTCACGTTCTATACGTGAAAAGCAACAAGAACTATTTGAAAAGCGTAGGTTAATTAGCCTTATAACAATAGTGAGATTTTGTAACGTTCTTCCTACAGCCGAAGAAAAAGTAACTCTTTGTATGGTTTTCTGCGCTTGCATTTGACTAGCAAGGCGTGTTACTTCAGAAAAATATGCGACACAACTCTGGCCAAAGCTAGAACTTGCTTATTTTGTGATTAATAACACTCTAGGAGGTTTCCGGAACACACTTGGTGACAGATTTTTCAACTAAACTGCAGGTGGTGCTAGCCAAACGAGCACTAGAAAATGCACTACCACTATGCAAATGTATAAACTCTATATAACGACACTGAAGGGATTTTATTGCGTTATAAAGAGTGGTCGTTAAATGGAGAGAATGTATCATTGTATGGAAAACAAGGTAAACCAACTAAAGCGAATTGATTTCGACGCTTTAGAGAGTTAGTCGTTAAATCGAGTGACGTTACATGGAGCATACACTGTATTTGTAATATTAGTGATTTTATGTAAGTATATGGTGAAAATGATTTCCATGCGATTTTAACTGACTTATGATTTATCTATTTCAGATTTACGATGACCTCTGCTCACCAGTCAAATGTTATTTTCGTGTGCACAAGACGTTTCCAGTGTTAAGTGTGAGGAATCCATACTAGATTATATTATTTATTTTTCTTCACTCTACCTTTATCGGGTAATTATTTTATCTATTATCTTTTAGTTGTACCTATTGATTAATTTGAGAATTTTAAATGAAAATATTAAACTATGGCAGTTGAAAAACGAATGTGATTTCACTATTACATGAACAATCATATTCATAACTATTAGCAAGAATTTTTAAAGCAGTGACAAGTACACTTTCTAATATATAAAATTTTCATGTCACAATGTTAGTTGACGTACTCCTCCGAAATGGCTTGACCGATTTTTACCAAATTTTATATGCGTATTTAGTGAGTCTGAGAATTGGCTACTATCTATTTTTTATAACTCTAAGTGATAAAGAGTTGTTCACCTTTAAATATTTTATAAAGCAAAACAACGTTTGCTGGGTCAACTAGTACATAGATATATTTTGAGGTAAGACCACATCAGGTACTGCTTTGTTTTTTTTTTACATTGAATATGATTAGACATTAATCGCTTGCAATGAAAACTGTTAAAAACACATTTATTCCAAAACGATTCAATAACAGATCACGGGTTGCTAAAAATAAATTAGTCCTAATCAATAAAATAAATTTGATCTGTTTATTAACTATGTTCGACTTATGAAGAAATCAAAGTTCAATATTTCTAAAAGCATAATTTCATGGGACATCTAAATAAAACCCCGGTTTCCTATTAAAAAGGAACACCGAAAACAAACTTTTAACGACCCTTTAAAATGAAATGTTAGCTAACAGAAAAACATTAATGTCGCGATGCTTGTAAAATATTACCAGAGCAGATGTTACAAACAAGAGGTGTTCGGCACAAAGATTAACGACGAGTTTTTGCAAAAAGTTAAATGATGAACGCGTAGGTTTATGTTTTGGCACAACACTATTTGTTCTAGTGCTAATTATGTTGCCAGATTAGCAGAAAACGTGGAATATAAATATTTAGTTGTATATGAATTTACACGGGTCTGAAATAATTAAATACAAACATTAGTAGTTCTTAATCAAAGATTTGCAGATTTCTTGAAAATTGTACACAATGTAACATTATGTTTTAAGGTGTACAAATTGTACACCTTAAAACATAATAAAAAAAATGGATTGAAGTGCGAATAAATCCCGTTTGTGTTCTTTCTGGTATTGTGCATAATACGTTTTACAATACGGTAACTTAGTTATTTTTCTTGGAATAAGTTAAAAAAGTAATATTAGACTAGACAGTGCTGATACAGAATCTAAGGGCAATTTACAAAAAAGTGATCTATTTGATTTAAGAAATCTCCAATGGTTTCAAATCCACTTAAGATATATCTTGCCCATTTAGAACAGAATGTTAGATGCCCCTGAAGCTGCAAAAAGTCCTCTGAGAATACTCTAAGGACATCGAAGCTTTCATTTCCTTCGTTATTAATATCATCCGAGAAATATGCCCCTCCAGGGCGCCATTACACTAACGGCCATATAAAAGACAAATGAGCCAAGAACGCGATCGCAAGACGCCTCTAATTTTTATAATACACTTTATTTAACACCCTTCTACCACCCAACGTAGAATGGCCTTGCTCAGCAGTAATCTTTTTGTTTTAAAACATAATAAAAGCCGTTTTATTACAGTTATTATCTTAATTCGCTGCAAATGAGGCTCCTAAGTTGCGTCATATCTTTGCTATTCAAAAAATTCTTATTCAAAAAACGTTTCATATCTCTCTGGAGGAGAATGATTTGAAAGTATGATTGATGATACAGAGAAATGCTAAATCGAGGTAAGTACCACTTTACGGGGTGTTTTAAATTGTGGGGAGATGGTCGTTTTTATGTGAATTTGGAATTATTCAGGCTCTCATTCAATGTCGGCGGGCATCAATCTACAGCGAGGTGGGAAATGAGGCTGGTTATAAATTTTGGAGGTCTCATAATAGACTGCCTGATGGCGCAAAATTTTGATAGGTTCGTATTTATTATTATATTTTGTTATATATAAGTACAAAACTACTGAATCATTTGAAGATGCACACCATTAATTGCGATTTTTTTTCTTGTCTTAAGAGATACTATGGAATAATGAAATGTAGAGGTGACAAAATCTTAACATTCTTTTAAACAGATCTTGTAAGCTTCAGTCGTACATGTAACTTTTTAGCTTATAATTTATGACCACGCAAGCCTCATTCATCAGCTGATTTTTTCAGTAAAATCCTATTTATCACGCTTTGCTTAATAAATTGTTACTATTAAGACTGAAGAAAGTACCTTTTTATGTTGTTAATAAAACACATAGTATATTTTGCCCAAATTATTTTACGAATATATTAATTTCATATTTTTATCTAGGAAATACGTTATTAGTTTAAGTTTTAGGCTAAGTCTTTGGTTTTATTTCTGAATCGATTTATCTGGTTTACTTAGACACTTAAAACAAAATATCTAAAAGTATAAATTTATGGAAATCAATTATCCAATAAATTTACTTTTTTTTAAAGTACTATATAAAATTTACCAAGGAAATGAAACGTTCAAATCATGTAATATGTATCGCATTTTCATCATTTTTTTGCAACAACTATGCACTCATCTTACTACTGCAGTATTTGGATTTACCACACTGGGTCACGTTCCACATATTTCTTCTTAATACAAGGGTTGGCGCAGCTTAATAGTGATACGGCCATTCTCCGACCGATGTAAATTGATATTTACAGGAAAGCGGTCTAATAATAGATTTTATTGTAATTCCGCATTCATTCGATGCGGTTTGAATGCTCGGGATGTTTCGAAAGGATTTGGTTTAATGAAAAAGGTTGGGAGAGATAAAACATACCAATCACAGAATGAGAGAAGCTTGTACGGGTAAATATGACGACCTCGTTGGCGCAACGGTTACCATTCCGGACTGCTAACCAGAAGGTTCCGGGTTCGATTCCCGGCCCGGCCGACATCTTTGTGCTTAACTAAATTTGTTGGTTGTGGGTCTGGGTGTTAAATATGTATCTATATAAGATATATATGTATGTATATGTAATATATCAGTTGTGTTAGCTACCATAACACGAACTAAAAATGTTTCAGTATGGGGTTAACTAGCCGTGTCTGAAATGTGTCCTAATATTTAATATTTATAATATTTATTTTATACAATAAAAGGTGCGGTATTAAAGAAGACACATAAAAATAATTTAGTATATTTGCTCTACGACCTTTTTAGGCTTATACCTATCTAGGCCGTAGAGAAAATCGTTTGTAACAAAGCACATTATAAGTCATCCGAAACGTTTGAAATTGGCGAATTAGAACTTCAAGGCACTTTCCCGGCTCGGAAATAAAGTCGGAGCCAATTTATAACCCGCAGTCAAACTAGCCTCAATCCGAGGATTTAGATCTCGACAGTCGATCCAGGTTACATAGCACTTTCTAGGTTACAAGACCAAAAAGCCAAGCCGATGGTAAACCTAATTATAGTCTGTCTTGATTAACATGTCAATTTTACAGTTCATACTCTGTACGGTCTGCTTTTAGGTAATGGACTAAAACGTGTACTAGAAATAGACGCGTATTAGCTATCTATAGATACAATTATCTTGATAATTTTGGTAGTAACAAATGTCAATAAAATATTTAAAGAACTCGCAACAGCAACCTTGGTAACGGCTATCTTGGGTTTGAATTTTGTTATCATGTTTGTACTCTATTTGCCAAGCTTATACTTATAGAAACCCATATTGAGAGAGTTGTAAAATAATATTTAAACCGCAATTTTGGGAATGATGAGGATGGGAAAACGTCTGCTTTTTGGTATTTCCGCCTCTGATTCGATCGCAGCCCCATAGAAATAACTTGTTTTTCAAGCTATGTGTGGATTTGCACTTGTTTTACAGCGAAGGAAAACGATATTTGAGGACCACAATTTTTGAAGACATGTGTCATCCACCAACCCGCAATTGGCCAGCGTGGTGGATTAAAGCCAATAACTCTCTCCTCGTGCAGACTCAGAATCCCAGCAGTGGGAACGTATAGTGGGCTGCGTATGCTATGTTATGCTAAGCAAACAATTGCGATAGGTAGATAGATACTGAAGTAGGGAAAGACTAGTTGAAATATTCATTGATAATGTGTCAGTGTTATTGAATTATAATCAAGCCAGCACAGATGAACTCGTCCAATTTCAGCATACCATCAGTATCCGCTGTCCAAACACCAAATACTAACTCCAATCCTTTACGCACACACACATAAATTAAATTATTAATTCTGTTTGCGAAATGTGTAGATAATTTTGCTTAAAGCTAGGATTCCAATGCGTTGCAACATCAGAGAAATTAGATTAAAATATATGTTTACACTCACAAGTGTAGGTCTTGGTTGTAAATCTTAGTACAAGCAGTCGTTAAGTCAAGTCGGAGGACCTTCGGGCGGCTTGTAAACTTGACACTAGTCCTTGGCTCTTAGCTCATACGAAGAAGAAGAAGACTCATAATGACCTATTAGACTAATAAAATAACTAAATTATTGAGAAACGTATTATAGTATTACTAATCCAAAGCCAAATCGGTAGATCGAGCCAGTTTTATATCACAAATAATATTTGTAGTAATTTATATAATAATAGTAATACAGTTACTATTACTAATTATTTTTAATGTTAATATTAATATACCCCGTTAATTTTTCTATACAAAAATAACACATTTTGATTTTATACCATGAATTTTTTGTATACAGTTTATTTTTTGCGCTTAAAAGAAACCTGAAATTTCGTAGGTAGTAATTTTTGAAAGTAGACGTTGTCGCTTTTAATTTTTTTCCAGTTTGTCCAACTTTTCAACGGGGTATTTCAGCACTTTTTGTCAAAAGGTTTTCCCCCTAAAAGAGCCTGGTTACGCCCACACAAGCGTTGTTTGACTTTAATTAATTCGAGGCTTGTCAACGGTTGATGTAATATGCGTCGGCTGTCTCAAGCCTTGGTCTTTGCAGTCAACACACTACGCTCCGCAGTCGGCGACGGATTTTAAGCCAGAAAATATATAATGAATCAAAACAAATAATATATGAAATACCAGCGCAGGTAGCCCCGCGCTACCGGCATTTACTAAGTAGCGTCTGTGTTACGGAAAACGTGTTGATTTTATTTAAATTATTTTTAAAGGTTTGGCTCATTGTAATTTCATTCAATTAAAAAAAACCTAAATACATCTTATTACGAGTATATCATCGTAAATTAATCAATAAACTATTTATGTACATATCTATGCAAGTCACTGGAAGGCCTGCCTCCAAGGCACGGGCGCGAATGCGTCCTGTTTGAGAGTTAGTGAATAAGTCTAAATGTACAATTTCAAACGACTAAAAAAATTTTTTGTATTGTTTGTTTGCCTCAGTTAAATTCATTATTTACTTTCTTTCTTTCAAACAAAGAAAACGTTTTATATTCTCAAGTAGGCCTCATAGTTAGTAATAAGTTAAAGCAATATGTTTTTGACAATTTCTAGATGTATATTCTTAGCTTTTCACATGCATGTTTCACTATATCTATGTTTACACCATGGATATTTTTTCTGTGTATTGCTTATTCCAAAAACTCATAAATAGAATATAATATGTATTATAAATAAAACCCCTTTTTTAAAAAGGGCCTTTGAACTCGCCCGCAGCATATAATGTACCGGTTCCGTTTCTGAGATCATTGTCGTTCATTTTCATGTTCATGTAACGAAATGTCTGTTCGTTTTAATAAGATGTTGATGCGTAATGTTTATTGGAACGCAGTACTGAGTTTAAATTCACTTCACATTAATTGCGTACAGTACAGAAATTAAAGTGAAGCAAATTGCTAGCGTATGCAATGTATTTAGTGCATTATATAAATGATGGCTAGAAGATCTTTTAGATATAATAATTTGGTGTGATTTTCTTGTAAATTAAAACACACATTATAGGCATTTCAGAAGCAGGGCCAGAGAGTCACTGATTCGTATGGTTACGCACCATACGAATCAGTGACTCTCTGGCATGCCTATTGAAGTGAGCACTAGAAAATGCTCTTCCACAGATCTTAAAATAAACCGTTTTTAATTAATAGGTCAAAATTGATTGAAGTTTGTTCTTCCCTTGTAATGAATCATTCCATGCTTCCATGTCATGAAAATTATTTTAAGCGAATCAAGGAATATTTTTGGAGGCAACAAAATACTGAATCTGTCCATCAAAGTTCCTAGCACAGCAACCTAGATGGCGCTAGTACCGTTTTACTTTTATTATGCAATCGTAAATAGAAAGGTATTTGTAATGCAATATAGACATACGGAACATTTCTGTGAGCGTGTTTTGAAAAGCTATTGGCTATTTATTTATAAATTAAAGTACAATAAAAAAATGCAGTTTGTTTGAATCGTAAAAAAAATACAAACAGTTATTGAATAAGATATTTTCATTGTGAAAAAAATAAATTAAATGAAAGTCGTTAAATCGACCAGCTTAACCAAAAACTGCCAATCAACGATAATCAAAAGCAAACAATTTTAAATGTTGAAAAAATATTTACGAACGGAATTTTAAATCACACCGTCGGGATCCAAGTGAAATATCGACGGGCACCGAATGGAAAACAAATGCACGAAATAAGTTCGATGCTTTTCAAGACGCGAAAACCGATAGGTAGAGTCGGAACGCAACGCTGAGCCGGTCTGAATCCGTACCATATTTCATGTTACCCAACGTTATGCGCTTTGTGAAAGAAAATACATTTTTCACTATCTACAGAGATTTCATACTAAGTTTGCGTTTGTCTTTTTACAAGTTTTTTATTAACTTGCATTACATGTATGTTTTTATATTCATGTAGATCGTAAGAACCTAAATTAGACTCACTTTCCGTTGGCCGATTTCGATCAACTTATATAATAAAATATAATAATATATTCATGTCATAAAGTATCCTAGTATATTACAAATGAAATTATTTTTAATAATAAATTACAATAGGGACTATTCAAATAACTTAAATACAAATACTTATGATTCATTATTCAAATATAATTTAGTTATTATGCTAACTGTAATATTTATCTATAATCCATACCTATATTCAATAATTTTATAATCAATACTAAACAATATTAAACTTTGAAAAACGATTATTTTAACAATTCATTATATAACATTAAACAACAACAATAAAAACACAGTGAACAATAAATTCAATAATAAGAATAACAGCTGTAATAAAATCCCGGAAGTGTTCCGATGATGCGGTTAAAAGACGCCCATAAGAATAACTTAATTACAAGTAAATAAAATAAAACCGTCGTGTTTGGGTTTATGAAAAAAAAAAGTTAGAAGAAATGGTGAAAGTGGTTTTATGAGGAACCTTATAGTATATTTAAAATTAGTTATTTTTTTGTTTAAAATATGTTCCCTGTAACCAATCAAAAGTGTAATATGAAATCGTTATAATAAAAGTGGTAAACATAGAAAAAAATATGAAATTAATCGTAAATTTAAAAGTGATACAAAATTATCAAATGCTGTGTAAGTTGTCAATCACCGTAAGGAGTAAATTGAAAGAAGGTGTAAAGGGGGGGAGTTCCTTAATTACTATTTAAGTAAAACCCTCAATACAAATCAAAAGAAAATAATTTTAATTCACAAACTTAATAAATTACAAACAAAAGGTTAACGAGTAGTGAAGCTATATAAAATTATCAAAGTTAAAACGAGAAAGCTAAGTGTGGTCACACCGTATAATCTTCGAGACTCGCACTGTTCGCTAACAAAGCAGCGCGGTACCCCTAGTACTATACGGGCAACTAGTCTTTGTACAGTTCTACTCGAACGCCAATCAACGACCTGCCTAGGCTGGTGCGGGAGATGTGCGCGCGAGCGTGCCGGACGCAGACTAGCTCCGGTACTGGCGAGCGCGCTTATATAGGGTTCCAGCGCTGCGGGGGGGCGACGCGGGCGGCAGGGCGACAGGTGTTTACGCGGCGTCTTCGTGTGAGCGGCCGGCTTGTCTGTGTGCGCGCTGTTGTTTGTTACAGGCTCCCCCTCTGGACCCGAAGACGTCTCGGCGAGGTGGCCAGGAGTTGTAGCTGCTGTCGTTGTCATCTACTTCTTAGGTCTTCCTCGTCTGCGCATAGGTCTTTCTGGATTTGGAATAGAGAGAGCTGAGCCATTGTAAGGGCTCAGCGATGAAGAGTGATAAATACCCATTGGACGCTCTGGTTCAGTTCGGTTGGCCAACTCGAAGGAGCAGGGCCCGTGTTGCCGGAGAACGATGAAGGGGCCGTCACGACGCGGTGCAAACTTTGCTGTCTTGTACTGGGCTGCGTTGCTGTGAGTGTTGGTCGCAACCATCACGAGGTCGCCAGGCTGGTATAGAGGTGTGGGACGCCGGTGATCGTCGACTCGTTTCTTTCTTGACTCTTCATTGATTTCTTGCACTTCTTTTGCCCTCTTCCACGTTTCTGCTAAAAGAATTAGTTTAGGGGTTATTTCAGGGATAAAGTTTTCTGATAACGCTATTTGTCGTAAGTCGTGGTTAGTGTCATCCAGGGTTCTCAGTTCTTTCCCGAACAACAGGAAGGCTGGAGTGTAGCTTGTGCTAAGGCATTGCGATGTATTCATGGCATATCTGATGCTTGGTAGTTTTTCTGACCATGTACGATGGTTGTCTTCTACTAAGATAGCGAGCTGAGTTTTTAAGTCTCGATTCTTTCTTTCCACTGGATTAGCTTCTGGGTGGTACACAGGTGTGAATGAGTGCTTTATGTTTAAACAAAATGCAAGCTTTTGCATAACGGCACTAACGAATTGCGTTCCGTTGTCACTTATTAATCGGCGTGGGAAACCATAGCGAAGAAAGACTTCATTTAGCAGAACTGTGGCGCATGTTTCTGCCGTTGCTTGTTCTAGTGCGAACAACTCAATCCAGCGGGTAGCAACATCTTCTACAATAAAGATCCACATCTTGTTATCTTGAGTAGGAGGCAGAGGTCCAAACAAATCAAAAGCTATGGTCTCGAATCTTTGGTTCATAACAGTTGTTTGTAGCAGACCTGATGGTTTCCAATTGCTTGGCTTATATCTCTGACACTTTATACAATTTTTGACGTAGGTTTCAATGTCCTTTCTCATTCCTTTCCAATAATATCTTGATGAAATTCGGTGTAATGTCTTGTCAACTCCATAGTGACCAGCTGTTGGGCTATCATGGTAGATTTGAAGTATGGTTGTTCTTTCGTGCTTCGGAATAACCAATTGTGCAGAATCATCTTCATTGTCGTGCAGATATCGATGCAGCATTCCATTATTCATAAGATAACCTTTACTAGACCAATAAACTCCATTTTCATCTCGGATTGGCTTTTCCAAATTATCGATGATTTCTTTCAACTCTGCATCTTTTCTTTGTTCTTGTCTTATTTCAGCTCCTGATTTTCGAGGCATGTCTACTGAAACGACGCATAAATTATAGTTTTCTTTATTAGATGGGCATGGAAGGCGTGACAGATAATCGGCGACAACGTTTGTTTTGCCTGGTATATACTCAACCTTGAGATTATACGGTTGAAGCTGTAGTGCCCATCTTGCAAGACGTCCAGTGGGTGATTTGATAGACATCAACCACCGCAGTGCTTGGTGATCAGTGGCTATGACTACAGAGGATCCTTCAATGTAGCCTCTGAACTTTGAAACAGCCCATAGGATTGCTAGTGCTTCTCGCTCTGTTGTAGAATAATTTCTTTCTGGTTTGGTTAGGAGACGGCTGGCATATTCAACGGGATGTTCATCTTGACCCTCCCCCTGGACCAAAACAGCTCCTATGGCGTAGTCACTGGCATCCGTTTTTATAATGTAAGGCTTGTTAAAGTCCGCTTGGCGCAATATGGGTGCGCTTGTTAAACTTTGCTTCAATTTTGTGAAAGCGTTATCCTGTTCTTCTGTCCATACCCATAAGGCGTCCTTTTTGGTCAGCTTTGTCAGAGGTTGAGCAATCTTTGCGAAACCGGGTACAAAACGACGGTACCAAGAACAAGTTTGTAAAAAGGACTGGACTTGGCGAACATTGCTTGGTGTTTCCATGTTTTTGATGGCTTCTATCTTTGCTGGGTCTGTTGATATTCCTTCCTTCGTGATAACATGTCCAAGGTAGGAAATCTTATTTTGACAGAAACGACATTTATCTCGGTTTACAACAACGTTGTTTTCCTTGAGCAGGCGAAGAAGTCTGTCTAGATCTTGTATATGCTCTTCAAATGTTGGAGAAAGCACAATGATGTCATCTAAATATGCTAGAATGTTCATTCCTTCTAGCTGTATTTTAAGTTTGTCAACAAATCGTTGAAATGTTGCTGGAGCGTTTCTCAGGCCAAATGGCATTCTTTGGAACTCGTACAAGCCGAAAGGTGTTACAAATGCAGTTTTCTCTTGATCTTGTTCTCTGAGTTTGATTTGCCAATAGCCGGCACGAAGATCTAAAGAAGACATAAAAGGAGTCGGTTTCGCTTCATGTAAAAGGTCATCGATCCTGGGCAAAGGGTAAGAGTCTGCTTTCGTTATTGCATTAAGTTGTCTGTAATCAATACATACTCTAAACCCTCCGGTCTTCTTGGGTACCATGACAACAGGGGCTGCCCATGGTGATTTCGATGCCACTATAATGCCTTCGTTCAGCATTGCAGTGATCTGTTCCCGAAGAACTTCCTTGCGCTGGGGCGACATTCTGTATGGTGGTACTGCTATCGGTTTATCAGAAGTGACTTCAATATTGTGTTCCACTAAGTCAGCGGGTGTACCATTGTCTGTGAAAACGGCTTCATTTTCTTGGAGGACATTGTTAAGTTGATCTAATTGTTCGCGTACAAGTTCAATTTTAATGTCTTCAGTATCTTTAACTGTTGCAAACATTGCAATTTCAAGATTGGTGTCGCGATCAAACAATTTGGCACTTCTAGGTGATAATGTTATCTCGTCATTGTTAATATGCATCTGTGCATCCCGATATAGAGATCCGACGAACCTTGGAGAGTACCCCGAGTACATTGTCTCATGTGGAGGTGTGGCTGGAGGCGAATTCAACTCAATTGTCGGTGGTGGTCCATAGGTTTTTTCGTCATCCTCTTTGTGAGTCGTAGCAGTTGGTGATGGCGTCAACTGCATCGGACTTATGAATGGCTCTAAAGCCGTTATTTCAGCTAATTTAGCTAGCACTGATGATTGCGCTTCAGTGTTTACCGTCGATACGTTAGAAACATCCTCTGTTGTTTCGTTTTCTAAATTGTATTTCTTGGCAGGTTCATCCAAGAAATGGAAGAGCAGCTGTGGCAGGTTAAGGACAATATTTGCATCCTGTATAAAATCCACGCCAAGCAGTGTGCGATTGTCCTGAGAATCCGGAAGCACAATGAAGTTGGTGAGGATAATCCGTCCACACAATTCCACTGGTAGAATCGCTCTCAGTATGTTCATTTTCCGCTTCAGGCCATCCGCAAATACAACGTTGGCCTTTTCGCTTACAAATTTAACGCCTTTCTTTCGCATAGCTTTGTGTAAGGTTGCAGAGGCAACGCTTACCTTAGCTCCCGAGTCAAGGTGAGCTTGACCAGCAACTCCGTGAATCCCGATATTCACCGTAGGTCTCAGCCTTGATACTGTTAATAAGCTTGTGTTGAAGGAGAAGAATTCCACGTCGACCAATCCAACTTTGTTGTTGTTGCATTTTGGACATTTGCTTCGTACCATGCCGGGTTCTCCACAACCATAGCAAGTAATTTTCGTGTGTAGTGGAGGAAGTTTACTCGTAGGTCCCGTGTCTTTGGTTTGTTTTGCAGGAACAGCGGCTGGATTCGACATACTAGCATTCTTCTCTTTCAGCTTCCTTCGGCATTCTGACTCAGAGTGTCCAAACGCGCGGCAGAACGAGCAGCGCTCCCTTTTGGTCACCGTCTCACTTTCGATCAGACTGTCTTCAATTTGGCGTGCTTTTACTAAGAATTCTTCAAATGTCGTAACCGTGTCTCTTGGAACCTTTTCTTTAATTTTCACGTGTAGTGCTGCGTACAAAATGTCTAGACACTGTGACTCGAGTAAATGTGGTTTAGGTAGCTCTGCCATCAGTGCACGTTTTTTTAGAGACAAAGAGTTCCACTCCTGTCGGCTTCTGCTGCTTGATGGTAATTAGCTCTTCGTACACTTTATATGCTGGGCGTTTGGGTGCAAAGGTGGTGCGTAAGATTTTAATCACGTCGTCCCATGTTTTCATTTCATCTTTTACGCCAATCCACCAAATCGCAGCGTCTCCGCTCAGTAATAATGAAAGCCCTTCTATGGCATCATCGTCAGTAACTTTTTCAATTTTTTTGAAGGTTGTAATTGTAGATATAAATGCTTCGACTTTCGTTGCGTCACGAGATCCGTCAAATCGTGATTTGCAAGTAGCAAAACTACCGGTTTTTGTTTCTACTTGAAAACTTGAATTAGATCGGCAAGTAATTGATTCTAAAAGTTCTCGAAATTGATCGTTTGTGAAACTGACGTTGGCCATTTTGTTAATTCGTTGGCTACGTCTAGGCAGTACTTTATACAAATCAATTTTGCTAATTAAACAACAAAGAGAAGAAAAAAAAAAAAAATGAGGGTATACTAAGAAAAAAATTAATTAAGAGTGGGTCCAAAATATTTTAATCCAAAAGAGTGAGAAAAAAAAAAATGCCTCAAAGTGGGCGCCAATTGTAAAGGGGGGGAGTTCCTTAATTACTATTTAAGTAAAACCCTCAATACAAATCAAAAGAAAATAATTTTAATTCACAAACTTAATAAATTACAAACAAAAGGTTAACGAGTAGTGAAGCTATATAAAATTATCAAAGTTAAAACGAGAAAGCTAAGTGTGGTCACACCGTATAATCTTCGAGACTCGCACTGTTCGCTAACAAAGCAGCGCGGTACCCCTAGTACTATACGGGCAACTAGTCTTTGTACAGTTCTACTCGAACGCCAATCAACGACCTGCCTAGGCTGGTGCGGGAGATGTGCGCGCGAGCGTGCCGGACGCAGACTAGCTCCGGTACTGGCGAGCGCGCTTATATAGGGTTCCAGCGCTGCGGGGGGGCGACGCGGGCGGCAGGGCGACAGGTGTTTACGCGGCGTCTTCGTGTGAGCGGCCGGCTTGTCTGTGTGCGCGCTGTTGTTTGTTACAAAGGAGAATATAAAAGCACTAACTAAGGGGGCAGAGGTTGGGCAAAGGTTTCCATGGAGTGGGACTTCTTAGAGGGCAGAAGACGACGAGGCAGGCCACCAACTCGATGGCGCAAGGAGTTGGTGGACTTCCACAACAACTGGAAGGAACTGGCCCAGGACAGAAAAGCGTGGAAATCATTGGGGAGACCTTTGCCCAACAGTGGGACAATATAGGTTGGATAAAAAATAAAAAATAAACTAAACTTTGTTAAAAAAAACCTTAAAAATAGAACTTCTATTTTCCCGTGCATTCATCAGCAAACAAGCCAAACGCGAGTCAGTAATAGACAATCACCGTGTAACATTGGGGTCAATCATTTTGACACGTTGAAAAAGCGCCCGAACGGAATTGGAAAGCGCTCGAACGAGCTCCCACAGAATGATTTCTCGTTCACTCAGTAACGATTCATTTGAGAAACTCATTTGCACGGAGCCCCCGGGAACGATCCTCATTTGCGTTTGTAGTGGATCTCAGGCGGTTACTTACAACATGTGGATCGTTAAAGCCACGGAATTCTTGCTAATTGCTGCCTAATGATTTATAGCACGACTGTCTTGGTCTTGGCAGAGTTATGAGAGATTTAACTTAATGTAAGTTTGGAAATGTTTGCGCATATTAAAATATATGTCGTTTTTCGTGTTGCTTTTCTTATAATTTAATTATATATCAATGTTGAATATCAAAACAAAAGCTACTAATAAAACTCTCCTCAAAAAGTGCTTTACCCACTAACTTCCTCAAACTTTTCCCTGCAGCATAACAAAAGGCTGTTGAAAATCTGCACTCGTCTCGCATCACGACTGGTAAAGAATGCTTGACATTTCGAGTGCTCCGGGAGCAACAGAACAGTGACATCTTCCCACTTAGCGTCCTTGCAAAGACGACTTCTCATCATTTAAAACAAAGGGTGGAATCGCCCGAGGCAGCATGCATTCTACGAGTGCCCGCAGTGCTCGCTTGTACGTTGACCGCAGTCGAGGGCACTACGACCACGCTACATCTGTAATAGCAGCTTTTTACCCTAACGAGTTCTTTCACCGCACGTTTTCAAATAACAGTTTTTATTGCACAATACCGAATATGTTCTAGCTTTAACGCATGTTTTCATACATTGCGCTCTCGAACACAACTGACCGCAGTCTGCCCCTAATGACATCGCTATCAAATTTGTCACATCACGCTACACGAACATTTTATATCAACTTTTGCATTTTTCGGCGTTATTAAAAATGAATGACGTAACGTCACGGGCTCCCATGAATATTCAGACGTTTATCCCGACGTTGACGTTTCATTTGGGGGGCGTTCGCGGCCGATGACTGCGTATCTTTTTTTATTATTTCGGAAAACGTTAAGTAATATTAACGTCAACAAAAAGGTCTGAAGTGACCGAGCATTAAAGTCAGCTTATGACTGAGCGTGATAGATTACGTTGGGCGCTCCCGTTTATTTTTTATTAAACGCCCGCCATCTGCCTTCAATTGCGGTAGCAGGTTTTTATTACCGCTGATGTTTACGCGAGAATCTTCTTGTAATTTAAACTCTCGATGTAAAGGAATAAGCAGCCGGTAGTTTCCCAATGGCTGGCCGCGGGTAATGAGACGTACAAATGAGTCCGTATTTTTCCAGCTGAGTGAACCTGGTTAAGTTTGTTTAGACCCGTAACAGGAATTTATAGTATTGGCACAGGAGCTGTTTCAGTTTGGGTCACTTCGGCAAACCAATTTAAAAAACGAAACTCTATTCATTTAACTCATTTATTTATAACATAAAATTATTTCTCATTTTCGCGGTTCATTTATTTCTTTTATTGTTTATTTTAACAACTATCTTATAAGATTTTCAATTTTTTTTTTCGAGTTTACTACCAAATTTTCTGTATCGTCGTTTTTCATAATTGTTATTCTTCTTCTTTCCTAAGACAGCCGGGACCTACAGTTTAACATGTCATCGAACTCACAGCAGCGCCCAGATGAAAATGCCACTTGAAAAACGAGCCTTGTGCATGGTCACACATCCAAATACCGTGCGCGTCGACCATTGCATAGCTTCGATGATCGCGTCAGATCACCTTGGCTATCCGAGGGGCTACGTTCTTCATAATAATATTTTTATATTATGATTACCAGCAGTTCCTTTTACATCATTTTATCTTCAGCTCAACCAGACTATAACTTTACTGTCTTCAAGGCAAGAGTGAATTTCTTTCTTCTAGACGGTTCTTCTAGACAACACCTAACATGAGTTACGGTCAAGCACAAGCCTATTTGTAATAAATATAATTCAGAACGTCTTCAAAATGAAACAAAGCATAGGTACAAATAGCATACAATATATTGCAAAGGTTATCTCTCTATGTGATCGGCACTGAGCTGCGGTTGCTTTGATCCCCCTTAATTCATAGCTTTGTACTCAAACATGTCAAACATAATTATAATCTAACCGAATGTCCTTTAATTTTCCTATGAATGATAAAATATATATATTATTCTATAATACAATAAGCTATTTAGATATTTTACACGTAGGTTACATGTTTGCATTCATACCTAAATAACAGACTAATAATATATAATTTGTTGGCTGTGGGTCTGGGTGTTAAATATGTATCTATATAAAATATGTAAGTTTGTATATGTAGTAAATTATCAGTTGTGTTAGCAACCATAACACAAACTAGAAATGGTATGGGATTAACCAGCCGTGTGTGAAATGTGTCCTAATATATATTTTTATTTATGTAACTTAAAAGCAAGCGTTTTCAATATTCTTCAATTTTGTTATTGCTTGTAAATTTAGTTAACGCAGTTAATTATTTTGCTTTAAATTTAAATAAGTGTGTTTTTATTTCTTAATAAGAGTTGTTTGACAGAATCTAAGAGTAACGTACCTGTGTATAGGCACGAAACTCGGGTGTGCAGTTGTAAAATTCCTGTATTTAAAGAAGAGCATTTAAAGAAGAAAGAAAGAAAAGACAGCTTTCTATTATCTTTGCTGCTTCTTTCTTTAGACTATTTTAACCCAAAAAAGGTGAAAGAACCTTTTCTACGTGAACGACACGCCTAAAACACAAAGTCCAATGAAGTAGAAGTGAATGATGCGAGAGTGTTTCTCAAGACTTATGCGAAGCTTACATAGTTTGACGCCGCGTTTTTTTTGCTGAGAGTGGTTTTATGATAATCTACCACATTTTTATTGACGTTCTCAGAATAATGAAAATTGAGTAGTATGTTTACTACCTGAAATAGTTTACAGATACCTGTCAAATAATGTATATGACAAAACTTTGACCATGGGTTAATTTTTTTAATGAGCTGCAAACGTTTTTAACACCTACCTTCTTCTTTTCTTCTTTTTTTAAAATTGGTTCATAAAACAAGATGAATACTAGATATATGTGTGTAAAATACAGTTAGCTATATAATGCATTATATATCAAAATATTTTAACGGAGTGCTATCAAGCAGAATGATAACGCCAAAACCTCGCACGAAACTGCGCCAAAAATCTCAACGAACAAATGTCTCTAAACGTGTCCATTGTTCAAGTGTTACCGCAAATTCTTCCACTTAAGCGGGTCACCTAACTAATGCGAGGGGGAGGCCCGCAGCCGCATTTCGTTTTACTTTTAACCCAAGCGACCGTAAACCGACATTGATAAGTGTTGGACTGACACGCCTGCGACGAGATAACAGCCAAAATAACTCACGGAAATCGGAACTAGCTCCAATAATACAGTTGATTTAGGTGCTGAAATGACGCGATTGTCGATCGGCCGGATGTGTCGTGTCAGAGTCGACACGCTGCGAACGCTAACAAAGACATTGTTATCGTAGAGTCGGAACGTGAGGTACACAAATCAGACGTTGGTCGAACTACAGAATTCCGTCACCACTAAAGCGTGTGCCTTCCGTCTAATCGAGTAAATGTTTCCAGCCCAATGGCTCGGACACGTCGCGTAGAGGCGGCTACGAGCCTCCGTAGCTTGGAGCGTAGCATCGTAGATGTGCTACACTCGGTCTTGAACAAACATTTGCTGCAATTCTGCCACGTTTGGAGGGTTCAGTGAAAGCTGATTTTTGTTACAATTTACGTTTAAGTTCAACCGTTTTATATGATTATATTTTTGAGAACTAAATGCTTATGATAATGTCATCAGAACGCTTTGTATTTATACTAATTACCAATTTATTAACGGACATTGGTTATGTTAAGTAGGACTTTTTTAAGTATTGTTAACGACTGTATGCATGGCAAGTTAAGCTAACAGCAACATAAATCTGGATTTATGTTGCTTTTATGTGATTACGTTTCCCATATTATCTAATTATCGACAATTGTATTTATATACCAATAAATTGAGATTACCGGCAGTATTGGTTACGTTTCGGAATTTTGCAATAATTTATAAATTCGTGCAAAATTCCGAATTCCGAAAAAGTATCCTTCATATTTTTCAATATCATTATTAAAACGTTTCAAACAATCCTGTTTTTAATTGATATCGAATCATTTATAATATACGAGTAAAGAGAAGTAAATTTTTCATCCATGACTTTTCAATAAGATGAAACAAGCATAATAATTACACGCGTCATAAATCGATTATTTATATAAATCAACTTATAATTTATCCAATACACGTCTAAAAAAATAGACGAAAACTAAATGTTTATCAGAAACCCAGTTAGCATTTCACGAAACCTAATCCGGTAAAGTCTGGCCGTCCTCAACCGCGGTCCCCTTTACATTTTTCAATCCGTTCGGAAATTATTAAAATCCAGCTGCGCTGTCGCAACTCTTGCGAACGGTTACCGTGCGCTATAAACTTTTTTGATATTCCTTTAGCAGGCGGCGCGCGTAAATCTGCCCTTACATTGGTCCCGGTAACTTTTTCAATTTAACAGGTAAGGATAAATCGTTGATTCTTTTTATTTCAACATTGAACCGATATAAACTCCCTAAAGTTTTGCTTGCAGCCGTCCGATATTGTTTGTTTGTCGTTAGTCGGTAAATCTTTTCTTTTTTGAACGTGTTCTCTAACTATATTCGTAGTTATTTGTCAAAATAGTGCATGTTACTTATATCAGTGATTAAAATATTTAAAAAACTTCTAATCTACATTATATATCACTGTTTTTTTTTCCTTTTTTATTTTCAAAAACTTTATAAACTAGATTATATTTCACCAGGTAAATTTGTTAAGTGGTTTGAGTATCTCGTGAGACACATACATAATTGTTTATTAATAATGAACCGAGAGCAACATATTTATATAAAAAATTGAAGAAAAAAAAAATGAAAAATTGGAAATGGCCACGACCTAAATATCGACCTTTCCTTTGCACAACGTACTCGTATCAGTGTTTCTATACAAAATCTTACTTTTATCTTATACGAAATTGTAATCTTACATTTTTACATAAAGCTGACAATTCACATCATTACTTGTACGTAATTCATCAGAATTACGATGTTTGGACAGCAAAATTGATATGTTTGTCTTATTTGCTTATTTGACGAATATGGCAAATGCATGCGTGTTACTTTTAATAGATGGCCGTAACTGACCCAGTTAGCATGTTTGCGTATTTGTCAATACATTTACGAAATACAACAAACACCGACTAACAAATACAAATAGTAACGTGCAGTGGCAGCATTAGATAAAACAGAGAATATAACACAAACATTCGTTTCACAAAGGGATAACAAAGCGCCAAATAAATTGGTCTATTATTTTCCACATTGTTCTATAATCTTATTAAACTAAAACTAATTTATAAGCGCCAACAAATTTGTAACACAAGAAACAATGGGATGACCTTTCGGTGTCCTACATTCACCCTTTGGGCGTAAGAAGCGTAACCGAACCCAGCGACAAAGTTCAAGCGCAATATAGGTGACGCTTGTGGTTTGAAGAGTCACGCTACAAAGTTGACAAAACCTTTAATTAATGAGAAAATTTCACTACGTCTTACAGTTTAATAGCGGTAATTTGACCAGTCATTTATTTTTTTACATACAGTCATTAAAGTTTAGTTCAGTGCAGGCCCGTTCTGGCTTTTCACTGGCTATGATCTAATCTATCTCTAAAACTATACCAGAATGCAATTTTGAAATAAATCTAGCAGTTTTATTTTATTTATAACTTGATCGTTTCTTTACCTTTCCTCTTTGTATGTATTATTTTGTGTAAGTATGATTATATTGTAGAAAAAAAAAAACAAAATTATCAAATTCAATTGTAGCTTTTGGTCTATTGTTGTATATAACCATTGCATATTTTTGCATTTTTTCTTTCACGTATTTACATTATTTATTTTAATCATCAATCGTAAAACAAGGTTACGGCAGGTTTTATATGGCTTTTGGACTAGTATGTTTACATATAAAATCAATGTAACGTGATAATATCAAAATGTAAAGGTATATTTATGATTTAATTTGCGTTAATTAGCACTTTAATAATATTAAATCTACACGTTAGCAAATAGCTTCAAAATTACCTGCGTATTACCTATCTACGTTCGCAAAATAACTCAATTATTGAGCTGTGTAATTACAAAGCGGCAGCCATAACACTAATTTCAGTACTATTATTACATTGGTCAGATTATTTTAACAAAAGGCTTAAAGCAATGCTCGCAGAGTTCATTCGCGTCAGACATACATACGAGTACTTTAGCGTAGTATCTGATGCGGGGCAGTATGTATTTCACTAAATAAATTCAATTGTTGATTTTATATCAACAAATAACAATATTAAAATTTTAAGTTCGCCAAGATCAAAAAAATATTATAACCTATAAAAGAAGTAAGATTTAATTTAATTTCTGTAAACCTTTCAGAAGCATAACATTTATGATTTGTAAATCGACTAGTTTTAAATTAATGAAACCATCAAGAGAATTTTATGTAACCATATTTTGGAACTCTAACGATTTTTAACACTGTATCAAAGATAATAAAACTGAAAAAATTGCAGTTCTATTATTTACGAAAAATTTCATAAGATTGTTTAATATAGGTATGTTATTTTGATCTCATAATGCTTTAAAGGTCTTTAAATTTATTTTCAGACAAATTAACAACTTTTAACAAATCCATATTATTCGGATTCTGCTTCAATTAAAAGGTGAGTAACCGAAGTTTTTCAATCGAGAAAGTTTTCTTATCTATTAGCTTCGAATACTGTCGGCCAGATGAAGGAACGTCGCGATCACATCCTTTATACTCCAATGCTCTTAGTCATTAAAAGTTTTATCTGGCACAAATGCACCGCCACCGTCTCTCTTCACAGCTGAATGCACTTGCAGTAAGGAATGCTTTTTCCCCTATTGCCCATGGCAGTTATTTTATCTTTCTTTTCAAAACATCTTATTTTTTTTTTAACCTATAATTGTAACTGACTAAATCGTCTATACCAATATTATAAAGAGGACATTTTGATAGTTTGTTTGACGTGAATAGGCTCTTAAACTACTGGACCGATTTAAAAATTCTTTCACCGTTGCTAAGTCACATTATATCCGGGTAACATAGGCATTTTTTGTTTCTGTTTTAGGCTTTATTATATGAATTATTTTTTAGCCCGTGCGAACCCGAAACTGGCTGCTAGCTCTTAATAAAACAATTTAATGATGACTTATGACTTCACACGTACAAAATGTTTATTTTCTGATGTGATAGTAATATATTTAACAACTTTTTGTTTCTATGTCCGTTTATTGTATGTTCAACACTAACTACTCGTATAAGTAGTGCCTTTCCACTATTAGCAGTTTTATGATACATCTTCCGTTTCAAAAAATCTTATCATTTTTAACCTACGAGTAAAATTATAATTGACTCAGTTTAAAAACTGTTTGTTTGCCGATCTGTTAGCTGTATTATATACTGGTACTTAAACATGTGGTTGTATGTCCGAGTATTGTATACACCACACGTCTTTGTCCATACTGTCATCCGAATTCATTCTTGCTTGAGTTTATTGTACACGGAGTGCTTTGAAAGCGCAAAACCATTTGAGATAACGCTCCAGAGTGTAGATGCAAAACCTATGCTGGTATCTCTTTCATTGTTTTCTTTCCAAGTTTGGTTTTGAAGTTTATACGTTTTAATGGTCGTCTTTTTGTGCTTTGTATCGTTTGAAATGTGTTCTCGTATTTTGAGAATAGCTCGGTTGAGATATTGCTGTTTTGTTTGTATTATGTTTATTTTATATTATTTACAGTTTTTAATTAACAGTCCCGTGATGTGATTAAAAAAATATTATTCTCCAGAAATTACGAATGGGGAAATAAATTCCCAGCCGTTAATGTATTAACTTAAGTTACTACACTAACTCGTATCGGATATTTTTCGACACAAAAATGATAATAGATTTTTCAATAAAAAGTTCATTATTCGCAAAAAAATCATCGAACGGTCCACAGATGTGATTTCAATTGACTACTTCGAGTTTTCAAAAGAGGACTTGTCACCCTTCCAGCATGAAAGCAAATGATTCGACGAGCTATTTTCCCCTGGCAATGCACCTATTGAGCTTTCACAATAAAGCCCATCGTTGGACGGAACCCTATTGTAATATTCGGAAGCCATTATTGACATTTTTCAAAGGGCTATTAAAATATTTTTTATTGAAAATCGTTTACCAACATTTTTCGGGTGTAAAGTCATAATTCATCGGTGTACCGCAGGAAAATGTTGTAAAGCTGTGACAAAAGATGACGGAGCGTATTTTCAAGTAAATATTATTAAAAAAGTGATTAAGGTGCGGCAGACGATTTGTGTTATTTTGATGGAAAACTTACATTATTGACAACTATGTGATATAATTAAGTTTTTTGTTATCAAAGCCATGAGTGCAATGAAATAAACTCATGTTGGTTACTTTTTTTTTTTTTTTTTCTGGGCACATTTCACAAACGGCTGGTTAACCCCATACAGGTTAGCATGAAACCTTTCTAGTTCGTATTATGGTTCCTAGCACAAGTGATATACTACATATACATAGTATATATTTTATGTAGATACGTATTTAACACCTAGACCGACAGGCAACAAATTTAGTTCAGCACAAAGATGTTGATGACCGTGCCGGGAATTGAACCCGGAACCTTCTGATTAGCAGTCCGGCATGGTTACCATTACGCCAGTGAGGTATTCAAATTGAAATTAATTTTATAACACACCATAAAAATTTAACTTAAGCAATTTGATTGTTTTAATTGTATTCATGTATGACTATCAATACTCTAAAAAAAATATATCAAATTATCGCAAGTCACCGCTTATAACGGACCCTGAATCTATAAAGCAAATGCCATAAATCCACTAAAGAATTTCCCCGCGTTCCTCAACCTCGTCAATTTATTCGGAAAATCTGAAATACGGCGTTTCATGTATGAAATTGCGAAGAAATTGCACTATAATTTCCACTTAAGCCTCTTACACCGTGCCCCTTACGTAGATGGCATGCCTACGTGAGCACTTAGCTGAAATTAGTCAAACCGGTCCACACCTTACGGACTGCGGGAAAATTCTTATAAATATACATTAAAATAACCTACGGAAGAGTTTTTGGAGATGTAAGGGTTCGGATTTTTTTTCCATCCTATTTATTTTTATGTGTTAACATATAAATAGTTTGAATAAATAGTGGAACTATGGAACAAATCTGACACGCCGTGAGAATTTAACGCTGGACGTTGGACTTTGCAGTATGGGTCACACACCACTAGGTCTACCAGGCTGTCAAAGGCAACTTTGGTGCAAGCATCAATGTTAAGTTGTATACCTTATAATGTATACCTATTCTTTAGTTCATCAAAGTTAAGGTGGCATTGTATATATTTTTTCAGATTTATTCACAACTAAACTAAATTTTATAAAGCCCCGTCTCTTTTCGTCTTAGGTGGCCAGAAAGAGACGGCACGTTCTGAACCACAGACAAAACAACTAAAATCACGTCAAATATGGAATGTGCAGGCAGTTTTAGAGGTGACACAAATGAGTGCGGAGTGAGTCGCCTATATTTTCAACATTTGACGTGATTTTCGTTGGTTTGACTATGGTGCAGGGCGTGCCGTCTCTTTCTGGCCACCTAAGATGAAAAGAGACGGGGCCTCTTTAAATTTAGTTTAGTCGTGTGTGCCGCTGAATCGCCACCAGTATCTTTATTTCAGTGTCAAGAACTGTTAGAGTTCCAAAATGCGATGATTACGTAAAATACACTCGATAGTTTTATTTTTATAAATATAGTTATTTAGAGTTTATAATTTCAATATTGTTGATTTTGTACGAATTTATGTCGTGAAAAATCTACTGCCACGCGGCAGACGTTCACTCAAACATGTAAGGTTCGCCTGAACTGGGTACCGCCTTCACCTAAACCACGGGTCAGCACTGACCGCGCGGTGATTGGACGCTTGTCCTATCATTACTGATGAACCATGTACTGACTGCTACGGCCAAACGATTGTTTACCTTGACGGGGCTTTGATCGGACGCTATCGCTCTAAACCCCTTAATGAACGAGTTTGTAGAACAAACAGAATAGGCGAGAAGTTTGACTTAGGCGCTGGTTCTGGCGTTAGAAACTGACACTTTGTTGA
This sequence comes from Mellilla xanthometata, assembly GCA_035578125.1. Taxonomy (NCBI): domain Eukaryota; kingdom Metazoa; phylum Arthropoda; class Insecta; order Lepidoptera; family Geometridae; genus Mellilla; species Mellilla xanthometata. Next base: position 9,423,023 of record JAPUBQ010000007.1, on the reverse strand, counting down.
AGTAGCTTAGGTAAATTACTTATTTCGTGAGTATTACAATATAAACTTTATTGTTAACTTATGTTATTTTGTTGTATCTGAAAATTAAATAAGTGGCCTCTATCTTGTTAGAACTTGCTCGTAGAAAAGTCAGTATGATTAAGCTTTTTTTTTCTCACACTCGGCTTGGTAGCCCCATACTGAGCCATTTCTAGTTCATATTAAGGTTGCTAACACAACTGATATACTACATATACATACATACATATTTTATAAACATATATATTTAACACCCCGACCCACAGCCAACAAATTTAGTTAAGCACAAAGATGTTGGCCGGACCGGGAATCAAACCTGGAACCTTCTGATTGGCAGTCCAGTATGGTAACCTTTACGCCAACGAGGTCGTCAAATTTGTATAGAAACAATATCGAAATGTACTTATAGTGTTCATAAAGATTTATTTTTTAAATAAGTGCTAAAGCCACTGAAACTTTATTCTTTGATGTCGCAAAAACACTATACCTACTTATAAATTTAATAAAATACTATGACTTGCTTTTTAAACACAGAGTTGCCTTTATACCAAAAATTACTAAAGGAAGCCAAACTGGCCTTTGTTAAACGGATTTTAATCTATAAAAGAATTTATCGAAAAATTGCGCGACATTTTTTGTCATACACATACTTGTCGAGGTTTCCGTTGGCGGATGGTTGGCTTTTAGAAAATGTTAAGTACAAAAAATAAACTTTAGTTATTTATCTTTGATATATAATAAATCTCGTGTCACAATGTTTGTCCTCAATGGACTCCTAAACCACTTAACCGATTATAATAAAATTCGCACACCATGTGCAGTTCGATCCAACTTGAGAGATAGGATAGTTTAAATCTCAAATTATAGTCGCAATTTTAATTTATTGCTAATTATTGTCTGTTATTATTAATAGATAATTGTGAATGTCCACTTCAAATAATTCTAACAGATGTCGATACCTTTCAACTGGGTTGAGTAAGTAATCAATTAGATGGCGCTGCTATGGTAAATCTACGAACGTGTCATATAAGCTACACTATCTATTTTTCATATCCATAAGTGATGCAAAACAACGTTTGCCGGGTCAGCTAGTGTTAGTATAAAATGAAAACCTAGCAGTTTTATGAATTGAAAGGTGACAAACACGATCTTATTAAACACTAGCTGCGCTTCGCGGTGGTATCCGTGTTAGCCCGATATAAAAGTAGCATAAGCATAAGCAGCCATCAATACATTCCCACTGCTGAGACTCGGGGTCTTCCCTCACGAGGAGAGAGATATAGGCCTTAATCATAGTTTGATTTTTGTATGTTTATTTGTTTGACGCAAATGGGCAAAAATCCGAAACTGCTCGACTTATTTGAAAACTTCTTTCACCGTTGGGATGCTACATTATCTCTGAGTAACATAGGTTATACTTTATTTCTATTAGCAACTTAGATTATTTATTATAGCCTGTGCCAAGCCGGGTCAATCTGCTAGTGTAGAATAAACGGCTATCCTACATAAGCCATACTTTTAGTATTTAATTATAGTACGTTTCACCCCTGTATTTGTGCTGAATAAACTATTTGTATTTGTTTAATACTCTAACCAATTTCGATGATGTGCGTGAAAAAATAACAAACATACACACAAACACACTCACACATACTTTCGCTCTTAGTAATGAATAGGATTACCAGGTAATCGAAACGATTTAATTAGTCAAGTTACAGTATACAGTGTTAGATTACGAGTGGGAGTGTAAAATACCATTATAAAACTCTCAAAAACCAAAGATCATTTTGCCTATGATAAATATACATTTTATTCGAGTAAAACAATATTTATGCTCAGCCGGGTCGCGGGTGAGCTAGAAAATAGAATTACCGTTAGTTTTCCACACGCAGTGCATATTGCAGAGGCGTTGAAAGCTTTTCGATGTTTGATTGAAACGGAAGCTATCGAAATTAAGGCCTATGGGTGTTACTACCGTTATTTGATATTTTTTCAAATATTTCGATGTAATTTAATGTATGTAATACAAATTGATTATTTTACAGTGCACTCAGCGTTGAATATATTATTATTTTACAAAAAGACAAGAGTTGAAAATAATGAAATTAAGTAAGTTAAAGATTTCCTTTTTATTTTTTGGCATTAACGAGTAACCGTGTATCATGCGAAAGAAAGTAAGACCAAATTGAAAACCATAACGAATTAGAGAATGTTTGTACAACTTTTAAATACAAACGAAAAGACTTCAAAACCCAAATGATGTCTTTGTTTCTTAACTAGATTTCACACAAGTTAGCTATACTTTTTAGATTAAAAAATTATTCTGAGAAAACTGTTGTAGGAAAACGGCTTTTGAGAATTGAAAATAACATTATACGAGTATTATCCGTTCAGTTGAATTGTATGACTACGAGTAACAACGTTCGAGTAAGTATCGTCAAAATTACACTACATATTATTATGTACAAGGTTACTGGTTACGCAAAACCTTACAAGGCCAGTTTTTGTACGTCTAGACAAACAACTTTTGTTCTGCAACTTGTTTCTTAACTTGTGTACTAAATTTTAGAATGTATATTTATATGTATCATAATATGTCTTCGCAAAATTATCTCAAAAACATACGTACGTTGACTAATTGTTGAGTTGCTTTATCTTATAAGTCAGATACCGTAATGAAAGGTTGAATTGTGATAAAAATCGCTTAAGTAGATTTTTAGATAGACAGTTAAGCGTTACAGTATATATAGCACTGAAAAATAGTTATTTATTTAACAATATTGATGTTGAATATTGATTTTAAACTATGATTACTGTAATAGTATCGCTTTTATTTCTGCAAATTATGTATTTACAAAAGAAATCAAAGCACATGTACGAGTACAACATAAAACAACTTACATAAAAGGTTACTTATTAACGAAATTTGTTCTCTTTACATATTTATATAGTCCATTTTTTTCCCAATTGATTACAAATAAAAAGTATCAAATTGGGTTTTTATTATAAATGTTAAAAATCTTATATATAAAATTTCCGTGTCACAGTGTTTGTTACCGTACTCCTCCGAAACGGCTTGACCGATTTTTACCAAATTTTATATGCGTATTCAATAGGTCTGAGAATCGGCTACATACATATCTATTTTTAAGGCAAAACAACGTTTGCCGGGTCAGCTAGTAAACCTATAAGAAAATGTTTGTAAAGTAACAATGGAGTCTACAACTTCGACCCCCAAACTCGACACACTACTTAAGGCAATAAACAACATAAAAAGAGATTTCTTTCTCCCACTGCAACTCGCTCCAGTTCAAATGGCAAAGTTTTGGTTTGAGACAAGCCGACCTAAGTGCACTTTGTCACTTAAATTGGAAAATATTGTACCGAGTGGAACACTCGAGTAACGGTTTCGGATTTGATGTCACTGTTATTTTGTGCTGAAAAGGAGACGTTATTAGTTTTAGTGGTCCTTACAGTCTACATCGTTATTTTTTAAAGTATTTTTTACTATATTTAAGGCATCTACATAATATATTAATCATAGTATAGCTAGTATATGCTTATACTATACGTTCCCACTACAGTACTGGAAATCGTTTTCTCACTATGACAGAGATATAGGCCAGAATCCAGCACGTTGGCCAAGTGCGGGTTGGCGGATAACATGACTTCAAATATTAAAGTTCTCAAGGGTTCCTTTAGTTGTTTTCCTTTGCCGTAAAGCGGGCGCAAATCCACACATAACTTGTAAAACAAGTTATTGGTGTAGAGCCTGGATCGAATCATGGGCCATCTGATTGAAAAGCAGACGTTTTTACCACCGAACCACACTCACTTTTATATTAATTATGACAAATATTAATTATTTGCTCAGTATCAAAACATAAAACAATATAATGGTTTTAAATAATAATAAAAATTCTCCTCAAACTTATATAATTTATTTGATTACTTCAACATACGCAAACTTGACTTTTATACATTTAAAATAACACTTCAGTATTGTTTTGGAATAAGCTTATGCATATGACACTGCAATAATATTTTGTTAAATGCCTTTTATAAATATAAAACAACGTAATATCATAAAAATTCATACGATTTTAATATCAGACATAGTACTGGAGTGAAATGGCATGTTCGCAATGAATTCTGCCGATATGTCACGAAAAGACCGCTCTCAAAAATGACCGGTATCTTTTACATATTCATTCTTTCATACTCGTTGCATATTTGTTTTAAAATTCTACCTTATTATTATTATTTTGTCATGATTTTGGTCTAATATAAAATATAAAGAAATATTGCAATGGGTATAAAGAGCATTCAGGAACTTCAGGTTAGGGCGTTGTCAAATTCTTTTGGAACTATTGAGAATGAAATAATACTAGACAAATATATGAATAACTACGACAATTTAAAATTAAAATATTTCACTTTTGTCTCTTTTTTATCTCGTATAAACTCATAGACAATCTGTCTACGTATAAACTTAACCAAATGACGTCTTAGTTCATTTATGAACAATAAATAAAACAACTTTTAACCGAAGACAATATAAACTTTACGTCGTCAATACAAATAAAGTTTTTCACGTTTTCGTCTGATTATAAACAGTGTCTTTATCTGCTGGTGCGAAGCTGAAACAAAACCAATCTCCAAACATATTGTTTGTTTGCAATTTGCAAAACTAACTGGGGAACTGTTTAATTGAGAAGTAAGGACCGCGTTCCTGTATTGGATTTAGTTTTGCAACGCGAGTAATTTGTTTTGTACGAGGAAAATTGGTTAGTGGTTAGTGTAAGTATAACTGAACAAGTACAAATGAAAAATAACAAAAGACTTTAATTTTTTTTGTATTTAAAATAGGTTTGCGTTTGACCACAGCTTGCCTGATGTTAAGCAACGCTGCGGCCAAGTTGGAGCACGCTCACCTAGAAGGAACCTATTCATTCTCGATTTGAATTGAATTTGGTTATGCTTTTTCTAGGATTCAATATTGTGTGAATCCGAAATTTATTTTTAACATGAAGGTAGTTACGTTTTTTATTGACTAAAAATTTGATTATTTTATCTGAATTATTTTTAAGTTCTTAATACCACTTAATTGCTATAACTATTTTAGGTCCTAACCTATGGTAATTTCCATTTCAAACCTAGTTTAAAAATACTTTATGCGGTCCTGGTATCTGTCTGGTTGTATACACATCTAGCAATGTAGTAGATGTATTTGACTCTTATCTAACTTAAATGAGCATTTCTTTGTCTAGTCTCGAAACAAGTGCTAAAAAACCAGCACAAACTTCTGGCCCCAGTGTTCTTACATACTGTAACTTTCTAAACTCTGTAATGTATTTAGCACAGCCGCATCAGTAATTTGGTCTATGCATAGTTAATGTAGCCCACTTTTGTTCGGTCGTGTAAATGGGTATGAGTAATTTTGTAAAAAGGCAAACTGATCCCTCGGGTTTCCGCTTTTAGAATGTGGTTTCCAATTTTCCGTTTTTTCTGCGAAGGGGATTTTTTACTCGGTTATAGGGCTGCGTTCAAGAGAAGATGTTTTTCGTTTTTCACGGTTCGTGAGACAAAATTTACTCGAACATAAGGATTTGGCTGGATAAAATATAATCAATAGCAGGAAAAGCGTAGATAGAGATGGGTTAAATATAGCGTGTTATATAAACATACTTATAAGTATTATATAAGATCTATTTGACTGACATTTAAACTGTAAAACTGACTAAAAAAAAGCGAGTGTGGCTCGGTAGTAATAATGTCTGTGTTTCTATCAGACGGCCCCTGGTTCGAACCCAGCTCTACACCAATGACTTGTTTTTCAAGTTATGTGTGGATTTGCACTCGCTTTACGGTAAAGAAAAAGATCGTGAAGAAACCAGCATGTTTGAGGACCACAATATCCGAAGACGTGTGTTATCCGCCAACCCGCACTTGGCCAGAATCAAATGGTGGATTATGGCCTAAATCTCTCTCCTCGTAAGGGAAGGCCCGAGTCCCAGCAGTGGGAACGTAATGTGGGCTGCTTATGCTTATGACTGACATTTCGTTTTTCTAAGCAGTTGATTACTAATTTAAAACAGTTTAGTACCAACACTGAAACGAAAAAGACTTGATCTAACCGCAAGGACAATAGCCTTTGCGAGAACACAGTTAACCCGGCCTCCAAACACACAATAAAAGGTAAAATAGGTTTCCACTCTTAAACTACGCCCGTATTATGCTTTACTGCATACTGCTACTACTGCTACAGCCAGCATTGTTCAGCGTCTTATTACAGTATGCATAATAACATAACATTCATATCTGACACCGCGAGCGGTTCTGTTTATTAAAACCAAGCTGAGTTTATGCCAACCTCTTTTGAATGTGTAATCGAGGTGCTTATTTGCTCTGCGTACGAGTAAAACGAACTCGTTTTGTGAAATTAATTCGCGTGGACAAATATTGATGTTGTGTTTTGAACTTTTGACGTTTGGGTGGACGGAAATTATGTGAAAGCTTTCACGAGGCTTACACAGATGTAACGTGTTTTAGTGTTTTTTGAATTAAAGGATTGTAAAATACAAAAGTCGAAATACGATTTTTTTAGAAATTGTTAAATAAGTTGTCAAAATATATTAAGTGCGATGTTTAGTTATGGGACGAATAATAGCACTAATCGTTTAAAAAATGATAGGAAAAGTTTGAAAGTGCCTTAACCGATCGAAGATATTCTTTGAAGACTTTTTATGTGTTTCTTTAGAAAAACTATTAGTTCTATAACTAGAACACGTGAAAATAAGAAGCTATACGTCTTCGCGCCGCGTGCTCTTGATATTGACGGATTGCTTTCAAGGCAGGCATTCATCAAGTCAAACGCTGGTGGTTGATTGAAACTGTTCATTTTGAGCACGCCGCGCTTCGCTGTTCCCTAACACCTGAAATATTGAAGAAACCTAGTAGAAACTGACAGTAAGCTGTTTCAGTCAAGAAAATCTATGGAATTTATAAATTTGATAAATTTGCCCCAAATACACTCGTGTTTGGGGCATTGAAGCTTCTGAACGGATGACTTAATATTATTCTTCTTTGTATAAGCCCTGGTGTCAAGACTATTCAAGCCGCCCGAAGGTCTCTGACTTGGCTTAACGACTACTGAGCCTAGCAGCCATAACCTACTATTTAACGTAGTCACCGACTCATGGTGGCACCCAGATGAAAATGCCGCTTGAAAAACGACAGTCTTGTGCATGGTCACCCATCCATAAACCGTCCGCATCAACCGTTGCTTTGAATTGAAATTTGATGAAAGAATTTGTGTGTGTATGTGTGAATCTTTGTTACTTTTTTACGCTCATTCAGCTTATGTCCTGAACTAACACACTCTTTATCCTGGATAAAAGCGGGTAACATCGCAGGGCGTAGCTAGTTAACAATGAAATATAAATTCAAAATAGTTTTTACAAATTAAAGCAAGTTTCTAACTCTAAGATGTCACGTAGTTTTGTTTGTATTAATAAATATGTTGCACATAATTTTTACACATAGTTTTTCACTCTAGGTTTTTACGTAGTTGTTTGTGTGTGTGTTTACTATTCTAATAGCAATAAATGTATTATATTTTTCGAGAATATTTATGTATATTCTAATCCCCGCTTACCGTGACAGCACCCAACTATGGAATAACTCAGCAAAGTATATATTATATTTAGCATTCTAAGCACGTCCATTTGGGTAAACCCGTGAGTGAACGTATTCTCCTGGATTTTAATAAAACCGATATGTACATGGTACACAAGCAAAATCCCAGCTTTTAGTTTCGCAAACAATTTGAAGTTTGTCTTGGAGTTCCAGACGATATTGTATTGAGAACTATGGATATTCTGGACTTGATGGAATGATAACATAACGCTTCTGGACGCTGTGGATATTATACTCACTCTGTACAAATATTTTGAAAGAAAACACACACGTGTATCATAGAATAATATTAATTGGTTTATTATTCTTATTGTATAGTCTATCCGCAATTAAATTAACCTGCATTATGATTTTATATTTTTTGAGAGAAATAGTGGTATAGTCAAGGCATTGATCTCCTTTCAGAATATAGTCATATATAAATTACTTAAATAAAACTTAAAATGGCGTTTTAACATTTAGACCTCTTTTATCTCTTTGATTTATGATAGTATTATTTTTTGTTATTGTATAGCCTACGCGTGATTCAATTAACCTGCATTATGATTTTATAACTTTTAAAAGAGATAATGACTAAGTTAAGGCACTTATCTTCTTAAAATATAGTTATATATAAATTACTTAAAATGTCGTCTCTCTTTTATCGCTTCGATTTATCTAAAATCTGTAAAAAATGTAGTAGCCATGAAACTATGGGCCTATTGATTTTTAATTATTACAGCTAGGCATTTGATCAGGTGAGTGCGTAACCACACGAGTTAGAGACAGTCCAGCCTAAGATAGAGCATACCTAGTCTGGAATAATTGGCTCTCGAGTGTAGGTATTCAAATTCTTATAAGAAATAAAAATAAAAAATATTACGACACATTTCACACACAGCCAGCCTCATATAGGCAGCCTCATACTGAACCATTTCTAGTTCGTATAATGGTTGCTAACACAACTGACATGCTACTTATACATACGAGTACATGCATACTTTATATAGATACATATTTAATACCCAGACCGACAGCAAAGAATTTTTTTTTAGCACAAAGATGTTGGCTGTGCCAGGAATCGAACCTAGAACCTTCTAATTGGTACCATTACGCCAATGAGGTCGTCGAAAAGAAAAAAATAACGTCAGTTGTGGAACACGTATAAATGTCACTCTCAATTTAGTTTAATCCGGTTTGTACTTCGTTTCAAACACAACATTAATTTTAGTCAAATTGCCACGACCGCGTATAATTTCATGGGCTGTAGTACTTTCGGGGCGAACTGACGTGCGCTCTAATCTGTTATAAATAGGTCAGCCATTAAATCGTTTATTAACTGTAATAATGCTCAGTGGCTTAGAGTTAATTTGTTTGGCGGAAAATTGGAACTTACCGTACCTGTACGATGTCACTTGGTGGCATTGAAATTAATGTTAAATATGAATGTAACTATTTAAAGATCCGTGATTTGGTCTTTTAAGGCCAAGAAGGAAAAAGGTAAAGGAGTAAGGGCAAAATCATGATTATACTGTTTTTAAAATCATAAACGAGAAATAATATCGAAAAAATAGCTTAAAGGCCGTCTAAAGATCCACTCTAAGAATATTTATACTCGTTTTGGTAGCAATCAGACTTATCAATATGAAAAAAAAACTGATTCATAAAACTTAAATTTAGATATTTCAAACCAGTTTTATTTCTAATTTAAAAAGGAAAAAATATGTGTGACGAAAGCCATTGAAATGGAAGATACCACAAAATTAAAAAAAAAGAACTTAAAATTTAAATGAGGTGTTGACAGATTTTTCAGTTCTCTAGCAAAATTATTTACGTCTTATGGAATTTAAATAACATAATAGGTATTAAAAGGAATGACAATAATTGTTTGAACACTCTTAAATATGCAAATATATATTATAATATGCAACCATAAAATTGTTTGTCTTTTTATCTTATACAAAAGCACTGCTTTATTCGACAAAGTTTGATGTAAGTTTGCTATATGTCCCTAACACAACGATATAATTTTAATATTTAATATTTTTCACCTGATTTAGACTTAATATAACCCTTGATTTCAATCGATAATTCTAGATCCAAATTTCAGCGTACTATTCTTCCGAAACTTAAACAATAATCTTAAACGTACCACACTCGAATCTTCGATTGAAAATAATTTCTTGAACAAACCCGGTAAAAGTATTAGCAACTACCGGGACCACTGTCATTCAATCCTTTCTCGGGCAATCCCCATCTCCTTGCATTCTATATTCGTCGAACAAACACACTCATGTGTTAGAGGACGACGGAACTCGTTGGGAAAATTGAATTGTACCACAACCGAGAGAAACGAGCTTGTGCAGACAAAGGATGGAACACATTACTGCTTTTCCTATTTAGTTTTCATAGAATTAACTACTTATTTAAATAGCCTATTGACTCGGGCGTTACTTTGCGGAAGGCCATTGTAGATAGAAGACAAAATGAAATATTTAGTGTACTTTCCTGTGATATGCAAACCAAATTAAGATAAGCGAAGGAAAACATAAAATATTTAAAATAAATTAGGTGTGTTCCTCCGACCGACCACCATAACTCTACTATAACTCATACTAGTATAACTTATCCCTAATCTAGATTACTATACTGTTATTTGAAAACGTAGATGTCTTCTCTCTACTTATTAAAATAACAGTACGGTATAGAAGACATCTATCTACTTATTTAAATCTGTATGTAAACATCAATGTTATCTAAGTTCTAAGTAGTGCCACTAGATGGCCGCTGGAGTTAGTTTTCTGAATCGTGAAAACGGCTGTTTTAAAATTTTGGCCAGTGTTTTGTTTACGCGAAAATTTCATCATTTGATCCAACAGTGAAATGGTTTTATTAATTCCACCCGCAAAGTGATCCAGTACCAATTTTTTATTGGTACCTAGATAATTAAGTAGTGGAGGGGATCCATATCTGTTAATGTGGTTGTCAATAATTGTACAGTCGTTAAAGCATTGCCTTTGGATGGTTAGAAAACACTTTATACAGATTGTTATTTTAGTGTAAATATTTGACATCATAGTACATAGGTGCTGATAGAAGTTTTATAAATGTTATCTTTATTAAATTGAGTGAAGACGATGACGAAGGCAAAATTATGAATTTATAGTTTTTTTTTTTAGTTAGTTTTAAACGATGAAAAATAGATTAAAAAACCACTTTGAAAATATTTATACTTATTTTGGTACCAAGGTTTTTTCGATCTAGAAGAAAACTTTACAATATTGGTTCCGCATTGGATAAAACGGTTTCCGCTAGGCGTAGATTCACTAACGACCTGAAAAAGTACCGATGGACATTTCATGGTGGTAAAAAATACATCGCAGTGACGTTCCCGGCCAATAAAGACAATTTTGGACGCCATTTTTCCAAAAGAACCGCGATGGAACGAGTGTGTGATAACGAATGTGTTGAGGGTCGTTGCATAGAACCCCATAGAACACTCTTTGTTGGTATGTTTTATTGTTATACCGTGCCTACTGGTCTGCGTCTTAAATTATGATTCACCCGGCTTCGATAAAAGAGATAAATTATATTACTTATAATATAAATACAAAAAGCATAGGTGTTTTCACTTTTTTACTTATTTTATGAAAAGCATAAATAGAATATTATGATCATTTTATCACCAATTTTAATTTTTTAAATTAGTGAAGATTTAACTGCGAATGAGACGAAGACGAAAATGCTGAAAGACTGAATGGAACGAATTTAAGTATTCTTTATATTATTGATGATGATGATACGCTATAGCTCACATACTTGCCCCGTCAAATCATCCGAATTCGCCGTCCGTATTTTAAATTTAAATTGTTCGGTGCATTAACCTCCAAATCAAATCAAACCAAATCATTTATTACTTGCAAAATAAGTACAATTGTGGTGTCATAAATAAGTTAGCTCTCTATTTTAAGCGTCAGGTATGCAAGATATAATTGTCAGTTCTAAAATTTAAATATAAAAATATATAATAATGTCTAATTAAATATCTTTAGCAGAGAGCCGCCAAATGCTAAAAGGTGGTCACTTTTAGGCGTCACTACATATACATTTGGGATTGCAGCGGCATAACACTGAATATTTCAGATCTAAAGTTGTCATTTATACGTTTTTGGTTCCATTAAAAATAATACTGATTGTAGCTTATCCAAAAACTTGGCCTTATATGTATTTTCTATTTCATTTTAGCTCAAAATACCAGCAAAATCCCAAAAAAACTCTTATGATTCTTTATCACATAAAATCACAACGGAATAAACGACAACGTTTTTTCACAGAAAAAGTCATACCTTCTCTAAATAGAGGGAACATAAAACCCCATTTATCCAAATCGCTCCAACCACGCTCGCGTATAAAAAAATAACTCGCGAAAAAAATGTCATTGTTTCAACGGAACGTCGCAAAAAGATCCTTTTCAGGCTGTTTTGCATAGCATCATTGTGACTGAGCCGTGTTACAAACGTGACCTATTTTCCACGGAAATTAACACACCGTAAAACATTTACTGCGGTCCAATCTTCCGTGCATTATTATTTTTCATTGTGGCCTGTTATTGCGGACGCGAAATGGAAACACAACAAAATAAAAAAATCAATTTATTTCCCTTGCGAGCGAACATGTCCCAGGCTAATCCAGTTTGTTCGACCGCGCAAGGGTTGAATCGTCAATGAGTACCAGTCCGAATGTAAAAGTGTGCCGCTCAGGACAAAGTATCGAATATTGGCTCTTCACAATGAGAACAGGCTACGGAATGAGATCAGTATCTATTTGTAATTCTCCTTTTTGTTTGAGGACCGGCCGTACCCACTTACAGTGGCCGTTAGTTTGCTAAGTCCCTACCTTACTGAACTTCGAACATAAATTACGAAACTACTTTCCTTGCCAAGACAAACAATAAAGACCTAAGTTTTAAGTGAACTATTCTATTTTAATCACAGATCTTTATTTTGAAATTAAACATTGACTAATTAATAGCGAGTAAGAATTAATTACTAAAAATATATATTTGAATTATCAATTTACGAATAAAAAATTACTTTGGACCAATTTAAGTACGAGAAACTAAAATAAATTAAATGATAATAATTAGAGGATTAAATATTCTACATTTTATTTTTAATAGGGAAATGCTGTGCTTTTTCAAGTGAAAAAAATAACTAACAATTTTATATTACATTCCGCGCTTGGAAAAGCATACCTCTTCACATTCAGCGTAACTTACATTAATTTGTTTTGCGAGCACTTTTCTCTGTTCTTTTAACAGGCTTTGTGAGCTTAAAGCAATTTTCAGTGGGAAATTGTTGAAATTGAAAAGTTTTCTTTTATTTTATAACTAGGTGATGTTATTTCACCTTTAGTTGCGTTGAATTACGTACCTAAATATATTAAGTTCGTAAATGGTATACCTTATATAACATATATGTACATACATATTATTATGATATGAAACACATTTTTTGTGCATAAAATTAAAGCGATGACAGCTCAGTAAGCCTTACGTTCCTTGAGTCGTGGATTGGATCCCCGTCAATAACTTTTTATCGAAGCAAGACATCGATAGGAAACCTAGTATAGTGGTAGAACATTTTCTAATGCTTGCCTCGCTAGCATTCAGCCAATCACCCTCCGGTGTATTCCGGTAGCCTTTTTGAGAGACCAATTACAAACTAGGCCTGATACACACACCAATTCCAAACTAGGCATGCTCCGCCTTAGATCAGAGTATCGTTGATTCGTGTGGTTACGCATCCTGCCGGTCAAATGCCTAACTATAATGTGTTAGGAAAATAGTAGGACAATAGTTATCACGACCAAACTAGGCACGTTCCACTTTAGGCCAGTGTCGGTGGCTCGCGTGGTTACATTTTTTACGTACAATAATAGGCTTGCGCTTGACTACAACTCATCTAGTGTTAAGTGACATTGCAGTCTAAGATGAAACGCGCTTGCCTAGAAGAAACCGGTTCACTCTAGCCTTGAAGTTAGTAAGGTTGTAGTTCAGTGGGAACAGGGATTCCGGCAAGAAGTTCCACAGTTTGGCCGTCCGTACCATAAACGTGGAAGCGAATCGCTTAGTACGCATTTAGCTTAGTACGCCCTTAGTGCTTTGCTGGTCAAATAAATAAATATTAGGACTCATTTAACACACAGCTGGTTAGCCCCTTACTGAACCATTTCTAACTGGTAAATGGTAGCTAACACAACTGATACACTACATATACACACATAGATATTTTATATATATACATACACCCAGACATATTAACTTAGCACAAAGATGTTGGCCGTGCCAGGAAACTAACCCGGAACCTTCTGATTGTCAGTCCGGCATGGTAACCAAATGTTCCGCTGTATTGAGTAAAAAAAGTTAGATTTGTTTTTTTTTAGATTTGTTAGTGTGCTTGTTTTGGCACCACGTGTACAATTAGCACTGTGCTAACACATTTGAGTTTACTATTTAATTTTGTAAATAGAATTTACTGTTACTTTGGTACTAATGTAACCGAAAATAAAATTTTATTACCGAAATGAAATAATCTACATAAATGTGTGTAATATTTACATTTGTTTCTGTAATCTCTACATTTTTTCGTCAACATTAGCACAATTCGTGAGTAAAAAAACGTAAATTTTATACTTTCAACTTCAAACTCATCACAAACGAGTCGGATGCTCTGACTGCTGGCTTTAGAGCAGAAAAACTTATGAATAAAAAATGAATTCCTTGGTTTTTAAATTAGCATTACAAAGGGAGGGTAATTCTCGTACCTACGCGCTTTAAAAGAAACGTACTTTAAACGTGGTTCGTGACGTTTTATTTTAGTGCAAAAATCAGCGCTACATGCAAATTAAACTTGTGGCTTCGTTATTGTGACGAAACAGTTTAAAGTTACTTACTTAGCAGAAAACTTTTGTTGCAATTTTTATATGTCTTATCTCCTTAAGCTTGAGACCACAGAGGCTCCCGTTCCGCGTCATAATAAAATACTTGGTTCCTTATCAGCTTAGTTCTTTAGATTTTTTGTATATAAAAATTAAGTCATGGAACAACAATTTTAATAAGTTAAGGAGCAAATAATCAGTGACAGATGCATGTAAATGAAACACGGCGGCTTTTTCTTTGAAATCGAGGATACTTAACTAGTGAAAATATCGAGGGCTGGAAAACATGAGTATTTGAATTGTTTCAAACAACGTGTTTTTTTTTGTTTTAACTGAGAAGTGAAGTACAGCCTGCTGACAGATGGACAGTGAATTGTCAGTAATGAGGTTCTTTTGGTACTTTTGGGTACGGAACCTTGAAAAGGTTAATAGTTGCAGAAAATCATTGAAATCGTTATCTACGAGTATACCAAGATTGATTTTCGAACGTTTGATTTTGAAAGTTTGATTTTTTGTTTGTTTATTTGAGGCAAATAGGCTCCAAAACTACTGGACCGATTTGAAAAATAATTTCACTGTTGGAAAGCTAAGTTATCCCCGAGTAACATGAGCTTTATTTTGTTTCTCTTTACAACTTCGATTATTTTATAGCCAGTGCGAAGCAGGGACTGGCTGCTAGTTATATTTTAAACTTACAATCTTTCTTGGGGTCACAGCATGTGATGGCAACAGTTAGGATGGGCGTACCTATCGCGTGCCACGGGACGGTTAAACCTGTATAATTTTTGCGTTACTGCCACCACATTGAAACTGCTTGGAATAGAAATCTTGCTAATGTTTATAGGGTTCAATCTTGCTTGATTTTTAGTAACATTATATTATATTTACTTATTAAAATAAAATAGAAAGTCTTAAACAATTGCCCAAGCCATCAAATCGAGCAAAGCGTCTCTGCAAAGCAAAATTGTATTTAATACTCGTACATATGTTTATTTGTAGATTTACTAGCTGAGCCGGCAAATGTTATAATGCTGTTTCAAAAAAGACTGTCAAGAAAAGTACAGAAGTCTGTAGACACGTTGTTGACTGACAGCTATGTACTTATGCATATAAAATGTCATAAAGTTATATTGGCAACAGTTAGGATGTATGCAACAGAATAAGTAAAATGTATTAATTAATATTATCGTAACCAGCCTCCATTCATCAAGTTATTTGTGTACACTTATTTCGATAATAATGAGTGACTCTAACAATCTGAAGATGTATTGTATAGTGTATCTAAAAATAGTTAAATACATGACTGGTTTGACTCCATTTTTAAAGTTGGTAAAGTTGGTGGTAAAATTGAAAAATTTACTGCAGTTTTATTTAGTAGCTGATTTTGTTGCAATTCGAGATAATTAAATACTTTCTTATTCTTACTATATTCTGTGAATACGTACACGATTGAGTAAAATTAATGATAAGTTGTAATATTAAGTTTTGTAGTTTTGTTTGGATATCGTTTGAACAATTTTGAAAAGAAAAAGACAGCAATTTAGTTTACAAGGTCTACCGTTCGAAAACTTATAACTTATTTGAAATATTTATCTTTGGATTGATTTATGTATATATTTATCGAACAACTGAGGAATTTATAATTTATTATCAGCTTTAAATGCTCAGCAAACACACATACTTAAATAGAGCATTTCTATTGATGGTTTTTAATTAAATGGGGTTAATCTATGTATTGACTTTAATAATTATAATTGTTTATTTCTTATTTATTATAGTTTAATAATACAATTTAATATATTTCTTCTATAATATAAACATCGAAATGTCTACGATTTGCGAAAGTATCTCAATTAGCAGTAAAGTAAGTAAAGTTCGTTGTTTAATTCAGAACAGTAATTAACATAATTTAAATTAATACCTTAGCTCGAAATGATAAAATTAGACAGCCGTGTTAAAGTGGAACGTAAAGAAATTACAAAACAACGTTTTGAATATTGCAAAATTGTAGGGCTTTTATGTAGATAAGAAATTTTGCTATAACACAAAAGATGGTATCCCTTTCGCATAATCATGAAAATGTTATCGGTTGGTGCGAAATTGAGCCCTTCTGCGGATATCAGTTGGGCACTACAGTGGCATAGAGATGTGATCACTTTTCTTCGAGGAAATGAAACTGACGATTTCTATGAAAATTTTCACCTAATCCCGTTTCGTAGAAACGTTTTACTGACTTGTAGATAACGTGAAGAATATTTGTTTTGATGGGAAGCGCTTTTGCCAAATTACCCTTATTGAAATTACCCTGACTGTATAATTTATTAAAATTGCAAAATAAATTTCTTTTGTAATATATTTTTATTTACGTTATTTATGCAATTACTTCTATGCTATATTAAGATTACTCTAGATTGTTTACCTGGGACGAGCGAACGGTCGTCGACCGGTCGGACGTCCCAGGTATCGCTGGATAGACCAAGTGGAGGAGGACCTGCGCAATCTTCAGGTCACGCAGTGGCAGGAGAAGGCACAGGACCGAGAATAGTAGCGTCTCGTAGTATCGGAGGCCAGGGTCCGTTTCGGGTGGACGACCCAACCCAGTTAGTTATATTTAGATTCATAATATTATAATACGTTTATGGTCATCTTAAAATTTATAATTAACTTTATCAAGTAATGGTAATTGAAATTTCTAAAAAATTAGTTACGACATGACAAGACGTATATCGCCTAGACGAATAATGTCTACGAAATGAGATATCACTTTAATTTGACTCTCAGAAGGGTTCCAGTTTGCCCCATCACATTAATTGTATCAAACAGCACGCTCAAAAATTCCACTTCAGGCCGTCATAGAGAATGCTGTGACAGCGGAATTTCTCATTACAGCGCCAACCAAGATCCCTATATATCACGATGGAAAAATATTGCTTTTAACATCACCCCTACGCCCATTAATAGTACTGCAGTACACCCTTACGCACTCCCTGTTATAAGTCTGATGAAAAAAACTGGATGTCAAATGTAATATTTTATTTTATTAAATCCAATGTTTCAAAAATGAAAAAAAGGTAACAATGGATACCTAACTACCTGGGCTCCGCAGTGTTATCTGTGTCAACCAATGAAGGTGATGAACGTAGCTTCTGCTTTTCAATCAGACGACCCCTGGTCCCAGCTCTACACCAATGACTTGTGTTTTTTAAGCTATGGGTGGATTTGCACTGGCTTTACGGTGAAAAAACATATCGTGAGGAAACTGACATGTTTGAGGACCACAATGTCTGGAGACATGTGTCATCAGCCAATCTGTATTTGACCATCGTGGTGGTTTATGGCCTATAGGCCTATATGTCTCTCTCCTCATGAGAAAAGGTCCTGAGTCCCGGCAGTAGGCTACTAATGCTTTGTGTTTATACAGAATCTATCCTACATATATTTCCACGTCAATTTTCATTCAAATTGGTTAGACAATTTGAGCGTGAAGGAGTAACGAACATACATACTTTAGCTTTTATGATATTAGTGGGATACCAGCACATTACATACTTGGAGTACTACAAACTGTGATCTAATTAATTTAATAATCAATAATGTATGTAATGTGGACTTGACTAGAACATACTGTAAAGTAGAACAAGAAAATGAAACGGTAGAACACGTGCTACTGCACTGTGAGGCTACTAAACAAACCAGGGCGAGTTACGGCCTGATGATAGCAGCTGAAGATGAAAGTTCGCTTTCCATTGGAAATCCTCAGACAAACAGACCATCTGACACAACAGGGGTGGAACAGGTATGCCAGCGACCCAGGGTTGTGCTTCGTTATTTCAAGGAGCTCGGTTGGCTTGGGTAGGCTGGTAAGGGGGGAATGCACAATACGCCCCTAGCGGGATGTCAGTGCAGGTCTCATCACCCCCACTTCAAATTAGAATTAGAATAAGTAGGATACGTTATGACGAATGAAGGATATTCTATTCTATATTCTATTCTTTTTTTCCGTATTGTAAAATAACACAATGCCGTGTAACTTTTCCCCCGTTTCAATCAAGTGCGGTGCTGATTAAAAAATAATAAAAGTTAATGAAGTGGAATCGACGCAAGTAGTTCGCCCGACGCTCGAGAGAGCGCTAAACCTTGGCTCTAATTAAAGAGAGAAAACATGAGCTCCTTGTAGTTCGCGAGCCTATTGCATGCCACGTTTGCTTGACATATTGGGTCGGGGCAAAAGTATTTTCGTATTGTTCATACAAAGGAAAATATTTTTTAGGTATATTTTTATTTATTTACTAGATGTACCCCGCGTTAATCCGAGACAGAAAAATTTTATCTGGGATAAAAAGTAGCTTATGTGTTAATCCAAGGTATTACCTATCTTCATAGTAAATCTCATCAAAATCGATCCAGCCACTGGAGCGTGAAAGAGTGACATAGATTTTGAAGTTATTTGCGTATCTGGGAACCACAATTGATTTCGGGATAAAAAGTAGCCTATGTGGTTATTCAAAATCTAATCTATTTTTGTACCAAATTTCATCAAAATTGGTTAAGCTGTTTGAGGGTGAAGAAGTAAGAAATATAGACACAACCCTTTACATTTATTATATTAGTAGTATAATACGGTTGTGCCGTTTTGATCGACGACTTGTTGACATTTTGTGGTTAATACCATTATCCCATTGCTGTAAAAATGTTCTTTAAAATTAATTATGACAACCGGTGAATTAAAATATTGACCATTCACCCACTAAAATACCAGAATCAAAACCATTTGTTTCTATTCTGTGACCCAGTATTTTATACTAGTTTACTCAGTAATTGTTTTCCAAAACAACTATTCATGGAAAGGTCTCCCTATCTATCGTGTTTAAATAACATGGATACAGGAGAAAATACGCTAGGTTTCTATTGGAAACGATGTACATATGTTGAAGTAAGCACGTGCAAGTTTCTTAAGCAAAGCTATACGTACGTTGCAAGATTAGATAATATAAATGTAATTTTTTATCCCTGAAGTTAAAACTGCTTATGGTGAAGGAATATCCTCCGGATAGATGTTGTGTCCGGAGACGGCCGTCCATCGTGCATTGTAGCTTGGACCAGTCGTACGCGCCTATGTTATGAGAAATCATACTTTCTATACCTCGAATAACCTGAAAAGCATAACTCGAGTTAGTAATGAAAATAAATAATTGGTCAAGTGCGAGTTGAGCTCGCACATGAAGGGTTCCGCACCATTTTTTTCGATTAAACACGTTTGTTATATCGGAGCCCCCTCTAATATTTATTTTATAATTTCTTTAGTAGAAGATTAATACTAAATATTCAGTGAAAATTTTAAGCATCTATCTGTTGCCGTTATTATTTTGAAGCAAAAAACACGTGTATTGTATGGTGCCATACTTTAATATTTTAATTTTCTTCTTTTCTTCTATATTTTTTTTGTATTTGTTGTTATAGCGGCAACTGAAATACACAATTTGTGATAATTTAAGCTTTCTAGCTAACGCGATTTTTGAGATACAGCCAGGTGTTGAAGAGACAGACAGACAGAGGAAACTTAGTAAAAGGGTACCATTCTTATACCTTTAGCTACGGAACCCTAAAAAAGTCATGTCCTTCCATTTGCTTTCCATTTCCATTTGTTTCACTTCTCTCAAATGTTTTCTTTATTGACTCAAGTTAAATCATGCATTGTTAAATAAATGATAACTTATACGATTAATTAATCCTCAATGATTTATTTTTTGGTTTTGTACGAGTATATTAATTTTAATAATAAAGTTTAAATTGATATTTTTCAGAATAACTCGTGAGTTTTCAATAACATTTCGATGAAATGTATGATTATTAATTATGCATTTCCATTTGTGAATCAATTTATAAAGTGTGGACAATTAATTTGTTGCATGTTCGTTTTGCAGTTTTCAGTTCATAGTTCAGCAACAAAAGTAATTAAAGAATGTAATTAGTACCTCGATAATGTAATAACTGAACGAATAAATAAATATCATAAATTGTATTCTATAAAAAAGCGAGTGTGGCTCGGTGGTAATAACGTCTGCTTTTCCATCAGACGGCCCCTGGTTCGATCGCAGCCCTACACCAATGACGTGTTTTTCAAGTTTGTGGATATGCACTCGCTTTAAGGTGAAGGAAAACATTGTGCGGAAACCGGCATGTTTGAGGACCACAATATCCGAAAACGTGTGTCATCCGCCAACCCGCACTTGGCCAGCATGGTGGATTGTGGCCTATATTGTGGTCTCTCTCCTCGTAAGGTAAGGCCCCGAGTCTCAGCAGTGAGAACGTATAGTGGGCTGCTTATGCCTACGTATATACTAGAAGCTCGCTCATTATGAAATTAAGTACAAAATGAAACAATGCTTAGGAACACTTTACCTGAGAAGTATCACCCGGAGTCAAAAGTACAATGATACTTAAAGTAACATTTGAATACACTACTGCGATATTTTCCACCAGGGAAGCTGTAGTTAAAAAATAAAAAAAATGTACCGGGTACCTGATGTTAGTTAAACAGCTGGATAATTAAAGTTTCATAATTTATAAGGTATAATTTTACTATCATATTTTTTTGTAACGGGTCAAAAAGACATGCATGGAGTGCTAGCGTATAAAGACAAGACAAAGATTAAACAGTGCGAGATGACGGCTGATAGATAGCAGGATAGAGAGGAAGAAGAGTATTAGCTGTGCCAACCCCACCTAGTGGGATAAGGCTAGAAAGAAGAAGAACTTATTACGGTTTAATACTGAAAATGTTGGCCGCGTATTATTAGCCCATGCGTTACCTCGTATGCAAACTAAGCTAAGTGTTCCCCAACTGAGTTTGTAACCTCTAAAATACCGCAGCATGTCTCTCCATTAGCCCAGTCCTAATTACGCGCCATCGGTAGAGACATCTAAAGCCAAGTCGGTCGCATAGACGCAGAAAAGAACAGACACTTATTTCATAACAGTATCTATTAACTAATGCTTGTTTAAAACATATTACGACGACCTCGTTGGCGTAATGGTTACCATGCCGGACTGCTAAACAGAAGGTTCCGGGTTCGATTTTCAGAACGGCCAACATCTTTGTGCAGAATTAAATTTGTTGGCTGTCGGTCTGGGTGCTAAATATGTATCTGTATAAAATATGCATATATGTTTATGTAGTACATATATCATTTGTGTTAGCAACCATAATGCGAACTAGAAATGGTATGGGTTTAACCAGTCTTGTGTGAAATGTGTTCAAAAATAATTATCTTTTTGAGTTCTTTAACTTCGACTCGAAAACATCACGACATATTATTATAATTTGACGCTTTAATACTAATAGTATTTTAATATTTTTTTCTGTATCATATCTATCTACTAATAATTGTATCATGTAATCACAACTCTATCTTTATTATCTTTATATGGCAATGAAAACACGAATTAGCGATATTCTGGCCTAAAGTGTAGTGTGCCTAATCTTGAATAACTATGTTAACTGGCTCTCACGTAGAATGTGGATCACGGAACGCACTGTTAAGGGTTTGGCAAGAGATTTTCTAACTTGACTATTTTTAATGTATCATTTATTTATTTCTTCAGTTAAATCCACTTCTACTTGCTAGGAATATATATTATGTATTAGTAATTACGCTTCTGGCTTTTGCTAATTTGTTACTCTAGAGCCTAATACCCCCATCGTGATTCTGATCACGCGTCGTCGTTGTTTCTATGAGTGCGGAACGTCGCGCAATCTGCGGACGTCGTCAGAAACTATCGAGAGGGCCATAAGTTTAGGCAAATTATGTAGATTGCACCAATATATGGTGTTTGCTTCCGTTAAGATAAAAGCTAATAAAGACTGTAGTGTCTTAGACTTGTAAACGCTATAATCAACATAATAGATTTTACGTTTTACCACAAAACATACTAAAAATGGTTTAGTATGGCGAAATAACGTTTTGTTATTAGTCTGATTAGTTAGCCGCTATTTCGGCTGTCTAGCGAAAAAAACATTCAACCGCTGTAGTATATGACTTAATATCAGTCATTTTGGTATAATATATAAAGAAATAAAGATATGTGATTGATTTCAGTGATTCTATTCTAACATATAATCAAAAAGAGTAAACGTAAAAAAAGGGACACCAAATGATCGTGTAAAAGTCACATTTTTTCTTGTTACGTGGACAAGCTCATAGTATAAAAAAAAACAGAGCTTCTAACAAGGCTTCAGACGAGTTATCCTTAATGGCAAAGAAGAGGAATCTTTTACATAGAGCCAAGTTTCTATGGTATAGAAAATATAAAATCAGTGTCGCAAAACTGATATTTAGCTGCTGTTTACAATCTAGCACAGAACCTATTTATTCTAGATTTGAAAACCCTCAGACAGAACTTCTCAGGAAACAGAGACTCAGGAAGAGGGGGCCAAAGTTTCGCAGTCCTCATAATCGAAACCGAGCGCTTTGTGGGATTCTCTGAAATGTTGTCTTGTTATGGTATTTACGATTTATATTCGTACATGACTCGTAGATTTTGAAAGTCAGTAAAATAAATAAATAAATATTAGGATACATTTCACACACGGCTGGTCAACCCCATACTGAAACATTTCTAGTTCGTATTATGGTTGCTAACAGAACTGATATATTACATATACGTACATACATACATATTTTATACAGACACATATTTAACACCCAGACCCACAGCCAACAAATTTAGTTTAGCACAAAAATGTTGGCCGGGAATCGAACCCGGCACCTTCTGATTGGCAGTCCGGCATGGTAACCATTACGCCAACGAGGTCAACACACAAAATAACACTATATTGTGTACACTGTAGCGTGTATCGGATAGTCTTATTATTTTCTCGTGCTAGGAAGCTGAATCCCACGCTTAAAGCGGATCACTTGAAAACCGGAGCAGCATTAAAACGGATTTCTTGAACAGCCAGCTTTATAATACGATAGAATCTACAACAACGTTAAAACAGCGGAAAATAAAATGTTCTTTCCTGAGTAGATACTTTGCAGCACTTTAATCTAAAATACAGCTAAGTACAAACTAAAAACAATTTTTAAGATGACGAAATATTATTCAGATGAAAAATAATGTAACTATTTCATATTTTTCGTTAGGTTTAAAATACTTATCAAATACGAAAGATAAAAAGCTTGGATAACAATTACTTGTGTTAATATAATAAAATCAACAATTAAGTTATCAATATAGTAGCTGATCCGCAAACGTTGTTTTGCCTCCCTTAGGAGAATGAAAAATAGATAGTAGCCGATTCTCAGACCTACTGAATACGCATATAAAAATAGGTTAAAATCGGTCAAGCCGTTTCGGAGGAGTACGGTTACTAACATTGTGACATGGAATTTTTATATATAAGAAGATTATGCCATGTTTCTGGCTGAAATAAAGACAAGCAAATAGGTGAAAGTAGGTTAAAATATTTCTTTACTACAAAACCAAACCCATACTTTTAAGGGTTCTGTAATCCACCTGTAACGTACGTCCGCCTTTTTTCACTTGATTTCCTAGTTAAGACCTTCTGCAGTCGGTCTGTAAATCAACAAAATATTTCTCGAAAACTTATTCTGAATTGTTTCGAGCAAAAATAGCAATATGCACAATATTGTTTGTAACTTCTAAACCAATTAAGGCACTTCGTGATCGTTTTGAAGTGGCAGTTTCAGTACAAATTAACTAGCAGCCAAGTCCTCCGATTGGGTTTCTAGTCACGACTAAACTGAATTTAGATGAGTGTATCAATGTATATGGTCCGAGTTTGGTAAGCGTAGGCCCCGCAAAATGTTTTCCCCTTGATGAAATTGAAGATTACCTAATAACGTATTCATAATAATCCGATCGGGTCGGATATAAAACTTGATTGAATATGGATGGGCTCTGAAATGGTATTGAGTATAAATAAAATGTAAATGATGGGAAGACCCATGTGGTCAAGTTAAGTTGTACTTTTATACAATTAAAAAGTTAATTTTTGATGACTGAACCATATTACGATATATTTTCAATCCAGTGTTATTTCTTTCAGCGACGGTGTAGCTTTAATCTATTTGACACGATTTGATTTAACTTTTAATGCGTGTACCTACATGTGTAAAATCTTGCAAGCGTGTTTAGATACACTTTATTTGGTCTGATTGTATTCAATTTGATATACATACATGTTATGTTAAATCAATTGATAGCAAAACATTACGTAGCATGGACCTGTTTTGACGATGGAACAGGAAGATGGTCATTGGAAATTCTAAATAAGACACTCATACATCAGTATCACGTTCTCGTCATTTCGAAATCAGAGTTGAAAAAATAATAAATGATCTATCATAATTCCTATTTTATTTAATCATTATATTAGGTGTTTACGTCTGGATATTTTATTTTATTTGGTTTTGCAAAAGTTAAAAGTTAAACTTTAAAGTTTAAAATTATGTTTTTGCTAATGCTTGTCGTTCGAATATAGACACCGCACCGGTCGTGTAAAGTAATAATTGAAAAAGAAATAAACAAGGTAGGCTATAAAATATTGGTATCACAGTTCTTTGAAGTAGTCTATCTCTTTTACAAAGACAGTAATGTCCATATATACCACTATCTTTAGTGCTGACCTTTGGCGCGCATATCTACCATATTTAGTTAAGTGTCACCCGAATGTCCCGCTAGGAGCGTTCACAGAATTTCGACAACTAAAATCGTATGACGAGTGAGCTATCAACAGCCTCCGGGCGTCAACGTGGCCTTCCGTTACAGTTATTGCCACTTATATTTAAGTGCCACTAACTTGATATTATAGAAAAGTACGTAACTGTAGTGCCAGTAAAAATTTTATGTAGATATTGTACTTAGAGTGAAGTGTGATACGCGGACTTTTACGAAGAGTTACATTTTTTCTGTAGGCTTCAGTTCTTACTGCTTTCATCAAGGGGCATCTGTAAAAAACAGATTTGTTTTTACGTTTAAAAGTTACGTATTAAAATTATTTAAAAAGTTTTTGGAATGAATACTTTTTATGTGGATTTTGTTTTTACAAACTAAAATGTCGGAGACATACGTATATCTAATTAATAAAAACTTTTTAATGAAAACATTTGTGTTAATACTAGCTGACCCGGCAAACGTTATTTTGCCTTAAAAAATAGATAGTAGCCGATTCTCCGACCTAGTGAATACGCTTATAAAATATGGTGAAAATCGGTCAAGCCGTTTCGGAGAAGTACGGTAACTAACATTGTGACATGGAAATTTTATAAATAGAAGATTTGATTATTTATATATACGAGTATGAGTTTAGTTACTCATCACCACTAACCAAACATAAGTGTTAGTAACATTCGTCATTAGAGACCCAAAACCCAAAGTCCTGAAATTCATAACAGGAACTAACGATAAAGACCGGGCTTCAGCAAAGGCATATTTTATCACTTTTGGCGGATTAAAGCTATCAAATACACCTGAGTCTTATTTTACGCTCTACGTGCCAATATTCCTTGCTTGACTATGTATGAAGTACTCGTAGATATGTGTGACTAGTGTTGAGGGTTTGGAATAGAAGACATGTTTAGTTTTTAGCACCTATATGTTTCGGAGTAGTTTTCACTAGTAGTGTTTTCAAGTATCTCTAATTATTATATTTAATACGTCTCACGCGTCTTATCACTTAACATATGTAGTTAATTAGCTGTGCCCCGCCGTATTACCCGCATTTTTTCAAAATAAAAGTAGTCTATGTGTTAGTCCTATGTACAATCTGTCTCCATATCAAATTACATCAAAATCGGTCAAGGTTTAAGTGTGAAGAAGTAAAATAGATTTCAAAGTAATAAGCGCATCCCACGGGAATCAGTGATGTTTTCGGGGAAAAAGTAGTCTATGTGCTCATCCAAGGTCTAATCTATTTTCATACCAAATTTGAACAAAACCGATTAAGCCGGTTGAGCGTAAAGAAGTTACAAACACACACACACAAACTTTGGCATTTATTATATTAATAGGGAGTTGGATAGTAAGTATGATAATTTATGTAATGCTAAAATTTTCTCTGAATAAAACTGAACTAAATGCTCGTTTTATGTGTAATATTATCAAAAATACAAATATTATATTATATTGCCGTAATAAAATACCTATCTGGAATCTTCCGCCGTGTCACGAATCGGGGTCAGGAATTGACATTCGACATCAATAATTCAGCATTTGGAAAAATTAAAGGCATCCGCAGTAGATGTACGGCTTACATGCTTTACGAATACCAGATCAAATGCAGATTATGAATGTATAGAGACCAAATACAAAATATTTCTTATGATGACATAGTATTTAGAGGTCCTTAAGTGTGTACTCAAGTTGCCCTAAGGCTTCTAAAATATGTTCAAAAATTTAAAAGTTACCAACTGTTTTTTTTATATGCATTTTACGTAGCTTGCTAATATATCCTCATAATATCCAAGATTTATATTTATAAAAAAAATAAGAATCTACTATACGTTAACGATTCTCGAATTACGAATCTATTATACGTTTACTAAATTTGTCTGGGCGTATATGTATATGTAGTATATCAGTTGTGTTAGCAACCATAATACGAATTAGAAATGGTTCAGTATGGGGTTAACCAGCCGTGTGTAAAAATATAAGAAAAAAAAAACGTTAGTACTGTAATCGTAGACGGAGAAACCAATGGAGGTAGCCACATTTCCATCTCTTTTACTCAACAGCGATACAGCCATATGTAAAAATATCATGCGTGAAAGAGAAAGGCTTATACTGTTTTTCTCTCTGTCGCTGTAACTGTTTGACTCCAAGCATTTTTGACAAGTTTGGTATATTCAAGATATTTGTGTTTTTTCGAAAAAATATCGTTTAAGTTCAAGTGTAAGTGTTATCCTCGCGCGGTAAATAGTTTTGGACATCGACAGAATGGTGCAGTGTTGTATTTTGGGTTGTTAAAATAGAAAAAAAAAACAAGTTTTATGCGATGTTACATTTCACAGGTTGGTACTGGTCTTTTTTATATACAATATATCTTCTTAAATCAATCCAAATATTAATTAAAGTGGATTAATTCAGGTACTACTTATTTGGATGAAAAGTTCTACTTCAAAGTAGCAAAACATGCAAAAGCAAAATAAAAACCTAACCTACGAGAAATTGAATCTTGGCGGAAAAAAGTTTGTACTAATTGATGTATCGGTATTTATTATTCTTCATTCATGTGTGATCCGAGAGAGGACCCGTGTTATAAAAGGTTTATAAATCACAAAAGTAGCTAACGTATAGGGTCCGGACCGAATTAGCTTTGTTAATTGTGATCTGTTTTGCGCCTTTAATTTATGGGGTTAATTAAAAATTTGGTGGTAGCACGGACATACAATTTTCACTCGAATACAAATCATTTATTAATAACACCAAAGTTACAAGTCAAAAAACATAATATCATTACAAAAGTATATGATATGATTCAAATGTAAATTTTCAGTTCTAATTCTAGTAATATAATAAATATCATCACATAAGTATATGATATGATTCAAATGTCAATTTTCAATCCAATTCTAGTAATATAATAAAAATCATTTCAAAATCATATGATATGATTCAAATTACAAATTTTCATTTCTAATTCTAGTAATATAATATTATTACAGAAGTATATGATATGATTCAAATGTAAATTTTCAGTTCTAATTCTAGTAATATAATAATTATCATTACAAAAGTATATGATATGATTCAAATGTCAATTTTCAATCCAATTCTAGTAATATAATAAAAATCATTTCAAAATCATATGATATGATTCAAATTACAAATTTTCATTTCTAATTCTAGTAATATAATATTATTACAGAAGTATATGATATGATTCAAATGTAAATTTTCAGTTCTAATTCTAGTAATATAATAATTATCATTACAAAAGTATATGATATGATTCAAATGTCAATTTTCAATGCTAATTCTAGTAATATAATAAATAACATTACAAAATTATATGATATGATTCAAATTACACTTTTCAATTCTAATTATAGTAATATAATATTATTACAGAAGTATATGATACTATTCAAATGTCAATTTTCAATTCTAATTCTAGTAATATAATTAAGATTATTACAAAAGTATAATTATGACATGATTGAAATGACAATTTTCAATTCTAATTCTAGTAATATAATAAAATTAACTCGTTAGTTACAAATTGAGTTTGAAGATTAAACATATATTTTAGTTGGCAAGACAATTTTATTACGAATGATCAAATAATTTTGTAAGTAAAATTATAAATACAGATAAGTAATTGGTGGGAAAGCGCACTAAAAAAATATGGGAGCATGTCCATTTCTTTTACCTTATTTTATGTTTAGAACACATCTACGACTACAGTATTACCTTCATCTACGACTACAGTAATGGATAACAATAAATAATTAATCAATTAATTAAGTGATCGTAAGGTCACCCGTTAAGATACTAGCTTTTAAGTTCTGTAAGTGTTTTCTGTAATTGTTTTTGTGGATGTTTTAATAAAATCTTTATCTATCTATAAAGTCTATCTATATAATCACAGCTGATTGTACGAGTGGGTTTTACACCAAAACTGTCTATGATCTTATTTCTACTTGGCCTGTAGTTACCTTCATGACCTTTAGTCTAGATTAATAACATTTTCAAATGAAATTCCAACGATGGTACCTATGTTTCGGTCTCTAACAAAACAAGTTGATATAGGAGAACATAAACTTAATACTAGGCACGGCTCGGCATGAGAATACACAGGTTACTTTAAATTAGTTTTCAAAGACAATGTATCAGGCCTGTGAGTTAGTGTACCGCATTGCGATAGTTTAGCTCTGTAGATTAATATCAGCATATTGTAGGGATGAAAACTAGGTTCAATTTAAGCATAAGTGGGGGAAAATAAATTTATATAACACGAGTCAGTAAAGAAGAGATTTGAAAGTTTATGTAATATCACTTGCAAAACCAAATAACTGTGAAAAAGAAGAAGTTTAGTTATAGAGTATATTAGTTATCTTCTTCGTCGTATGAGCTAAGTGACCAAGCTCGGGTGTTGAGAGTTTTCAAGCCGCCCAAAAGCCTCTGACTTGGCTTGACTGCTTGTACTAAGACTAACAGCCGGGACCTACAATTTAACGTGTCATGACTCACGGTAGCGCCCAGATGAAAATGCTACTTAGAAAACGAGTCTTGTGTATGGTCACCCAACCAAGCACTGTCTGCATCAACCGTTGCTTAGCTTCGATGATCGCGTCAGATCACCTTAGCTACCCGAGCTATGGACGCTACGTAGGTATAAGAGATGTTAGTATACGTTTTTATAAACGTTATTTTTACATTCCATAAATACAGAAGTAAGAAAAGTTGTGAAAATTAAATACGATTTACTTATTAAGGTCAATTTTCGAACCGGTGTGAAGTTGGCAGCCAAAAGTTAGCAGCCTATAACCCGACTAAATTAAGATGGTCAATTTTGTGAAGTTAGCAGCCACGGTTATTTATGATTAAATATGTGTTAAAAATAGAAACCGCACACATGTAAAACTAAAAAACTCATGGCTAAAGCGTGCCATATAACATAATTTACAAAATAAGGTCTGACAACTGACAATGACTATGCTTATGAAAATTCGCTAACTCGATGGCTGCTAGTGAATTTTGATATTTCATCCCCTGAATTTCGTAATGAAACAAATATCAATAGAAAGATATTTAACAAAGCTATCAAATGAAATAAAGCCTATCCCGGCTAAACGATTCCATAAGCCTCCTATGGCCAGTCGAAAACTCACAATGATTTTGCTAAAGAAAATTGGTAAAGTCGAAAGCTGCTAGTGAATTTCGATATTTCATCCCCTGAATTTCGAAATTAAACTTATATTAGTAGCAAGATATTAAACTAAGTAATCAAATAAAATGCAGCCTATCCCGGCTAAACGATTCCATAGGCCTCCTATGTCCAGTCGAAAACTCACGATGATTTTGCTAGTGAAAATTGACAAAGTCGAAGGCTGCTAGTGAATTTCGATATTTCATCTCCTGAATTTCGAAATTAAACTTATATCAATAGCAAGATATTAAACTAAGCTATCAAATAAAATACAGCCTATCCCGGCTAAACGATTCCATAAACCTCATTTGGCCAGTCGAAAACTCACAATGATTTTGCTAAAGAAAATTGGCAAAGTCGAAGGCTGCTAGTGAATTTCGATATTTCATCCCCTGAATTTCGAAATTAAACTTATATCAGTAGCAAGATATTAAACAAAGCTATCACATAAAATACAGCCTATCCCGGCTAAACGATTCCATAAGC
The DNA here is from genome assembly GCA_035578125.1 of Mellilla xanthometata. Taxonomy (NCBI): domain Eukaryota; kingdom Metazoa; phylum Arthropoda; class Insecta; order Lepidoptera; family Geometridae; genus Mellilla; species Mellilla xanthometata. The sequence goes on along the minus strand of JAPUBQ010000007.1, from coordinate 9,392,008 downwards.
CTACTATGGCCAGTCGAAATCTCACAATGATTTTGCTTATGAAAATTGGCAAAGTCGAAGGCTGCTAGTGAATTTCGATATTTCATCCCCTGAATTTCGAAATAAAACTAATATCAATAGCAAGATATACAACTAAGCTATCAAATAAAATACAGCCTATCCCGGCTAAACGATTCCATAAGCCTCCTATGGCCAGTCGAAAACTCACAATGATTTTGCTAAAGAAAATTGGTAAAGTCGAAGGCTGCTAGTGAATTTCGATATTTCATCCCCTGAATTTCGAAATAAAACTTATATCAATAGCAAGATATACAACTAAGCTATCAAATAAAATACAGCCTATCCCGGCTAAACGATTCCATAAGCCTCCTATGGCCAGTCGAAAACTCACAATGATTTTGCTTATGAAAATTGGCAAAGTCGAAGGCTGCTAGTGAATTTCGATATTTCATCCCCTGAATTTCGAAATAAAACTAATATCAATAGCAAGATATACAATTAAGCTATCAAATAAAATATAGCCTATCCCGGCTAAACGATTCCATAAGCCTCCTATGGCCAGTCGAAAACTCACAATGATTTTGCTAAAGAAAATTGGTAAAGTCGAAGGCTGCTAGTGAATTTCGATATTTCATCCCCTGAATTTCGAAATTAAACTTATATCAATAGCAAGATATACAACTAAGCTATCAAATAAAATACAGCCTATCCCGGCTAAACGATTCCATAAACCTCCTTTGGCCAGTCGAAAACTCACAATGATTTTGCTAAAGAAAATTGGCAAAGTCGAAGGCTGCTAGTGAATTTCTATATTTCATCCCCTGAATTTCGAAATTAAACTTATATCAATAGCAAGATATTCAACTAAGCTATCAAATAAAATACAGCCTATCCCGGCTAAACGATTCCATAAGCCTCCTATGGCCAGTCGAAAACTCACAATGATTTTGCCTAAGAAAATTGGCAAAGTCGAAGGCTGCTAGTGAATTTCGATATTTCATCCCCTGAATTTCGTAATAAAACTTATATCAATAGCAAGATATTAAACTAAGCTATCAAATAAAATACAGCCTATCCCGGCTAAACGATTCCATAAGCCTGCTATGGCCAGTCGAAAACTCACAATGATTTTGCTAAAGAAAATTGGCAAAGTCGAAGGCTGCTAGTGAATTTCGATATTTCATCCCCTGAATTTCGTAATAAAACTTATATCAATAGCAAGATATACAACTAAGCTATCAAATGAATGACAGCCTATCCCGGCTAAACGATTCCATAAGCCTCCTCTGGCCAGTCAAAAACTCACAATGATTTTGCTAGTGAAAATTGACAAAGTCGAAGGCTGCTAGTGAATTTCGATATTTCATCCCCTGAATTTCACAAAAAATCTTATATCAATAGCAAGATATTCAACTAAGCTATCAAATAAAATACAGCCTATCCCGGCTAAACGATTCCATAAGCCTCCTATGGCCAGTCGAAAACTCACAATGATTTTGCTTAAGAAAATTGGCAAAGTCGAAGGCTGCTAGTGAATTTCGATATTTCATCCCCTGAATTTCGTAATAAAACTTATATCAATAGCAAGATATACAACTAAGCTATCAAATGAATGACAGCCTATCCCGGCTAAACGATTCCATAAGCCTCCTCTGGCCAGTCAAAAACTCACAATGATTTTGCTAATGAAAATTGACAAAGTCGAAGGCTGCTAGTGAATTTCGATATTTCATCCCCTGAATTTCACAAAAAATCTTATATTAATAGCAAGATATACAACTAAGCTATCAAATAAAATACAGCCTATCCCGGCTTAACGATTCCATAACCCTCCTATGGCCAGTCAAAAACACACAATGATTTTGCTAAAGAAAATTGCTAAAGTCGAAGGCTGCTAGTGAATTTCTATGTTTCATCCCCTGAATTTCGAAATTAAACTTATATTAATAGCAAGATATTAAACTAAACTATTACATAAAATACAGCCTATCCCGGCTAAACGATTCCATAAGCCTCCTATGGCCAGTCGAAATCTCACAATGATTTTGCTTATGAAAATTGGCAAAGTCGAAGGCTGCTAGTGAATTTCGATATTTCATCCCCTGAATTTCGAAATTAAACTTATATCAATAGCAAGATATTAAACTAAGCTATCAAATAAAATACAGCCTATCCCGGCTTAACGATTTTATAAGCCTCCTATGGCCAGTCGAATACTTACAATGATTTTACTTATGAAAATTGGCAAAGTCGAAGGCTGCTAGTGAATTTCGATATTTCATCCCCTGAATTTCGAAATAAAACTAATATCAATAGCAAGATATTAAACTAAGCTATCAAATAAAATACAGCCTATCCCGGCTAAACGATTCCATAAGCCTCCTATGGCCAGTCGAAATCTCACAATGATTTTGCTTATGAAAATTGGCAAAGTCGAAGGCTGCTAGTGAATTTTGATATTTGATCCCCTGAATTTCGAAGTAAAACTTATATCAATAGCAAGATATTAAACTAACCTATCAAATAAAATACAGCCTATCCCGGCTAAACGATTCCATAAGCCTCCTATGGCCAGTCGAAATCTCACAATGATTTTGCTTATGAAAATTGGCAAAGTCGAAGGCTGCTAGTGAATTTCGATATTTCATCCCCTGAATTTCGAAATAAAACTTATATCAATAGCAAGATATACAATTAAGCTATCAAATAAAATACAGCCTATCCCGGCTAAACGATTTCATAAGCCTCCTATGGCCAGTCGAAAACTCACAATGATTTTGCTAAAGAAAATTGGTAAAGTCGAAGGCTGCTAGTGAATTTCGATATTTCATCCCCTGAATTTCGGAATAAAACTAACATCAATAGCAAGATATACAACTAAGCTATCAAATAAAATACAGCCTATCCCGGCTAAACGATTCCATAAGCCTCCTATGGCCAGTCAAATACTCACAATGATTTTGCTTATGAAAATTGGCAAAGTCGAAGGCTGCTAGTGAATTTCGATATTTCATCCCCTGAGTTTCGAAATAATACTAATATCAATAGCAAGATATACAACTAAGCTATCAAATAAAATACAGCCTATCCCGGCTAAACGATTCCATAAGCCTCCTATGGCCAGTCGAAATCTCACAATGATTTTGCTTATGAAAATTGGCAAAGTTGAAGGCTGCTAGTGAATTTCGATATTTCATCCCCTGAATTTCGAAATAAAACTAATATCAATAGCAAGATATACAATTAAGCTATCAAATAAAATACAGCCTATCCCGGCTAAACGATTCCATAAGCCTCCTATGGCCAGTTGAAAACTCACAATGATTTTGCTAAAGAAAATTGGTAAAGTCGAAGGCTGCTAGTGAATTTCGATATTTCATCCCCTGAATTTCGAAATAAAACTAATATCAATAGCAAGATATACAACTAAGCTATCAAATAAAATACAGCCTATCTCGGCTAAACGATTCCATAAGCCTCCTATGGCCAGTCGAAAACTCACAATGATTTTGCTAAAGAAAATTGGTAAAGTCGAAGGCTGCTAGTGAATTTCGATATTTCATCCCCTGAATTTCGAAGTAAAACTTATATCAATAGCAAGATATTAAACTAAGCTATCAAATAAAATACAGCCTATCCCGGCTTAACGATTCCATAACCCTCCTATGGCCAGTTGAAAAGTGATAGTGAAATTTGTTCATGAAAATTGGCTAAGTCGAAAGTTGCTAGTGAACCTAGATATTTCATCCCCTGAATTTCGTAATAATCATACAATCTATAGAAAGATATTGAACTAAACTATCTAATAAAATACAGCCTTTCCCGGCTAAACGATGCCTTAACCCTCCTACGCCCAGTCGAAAACACACATTATTTCCATTTTTCCGTCAAGCAGTTCTCTTAAAAATGTGCCAAACTTCCAAAACTTTGTCTTATACTTTACGAGATCCAGTAGGGTACTCCAAGGTCAATTCCACTTTTCCAAGTTTTTAGATTTTTCCTCTATTCACTTCATTTTCTTTACAACACAATTATACTCTTCATCCCCCCAAAACTCCTTCTAAAAGAACTACAATGTCAATCAGTCAGTCAGTGAGTCAGAGAATGGTAATCTCATTTTATAATATTGTTGCGTTTCGTTTAGTTTGATTTTTCGTTTATTTTCATTGTTTGTTTCGTTTCGTTTGTTTAGTTTCTTCGTTAAGGCTAGGTAAGGTTAGGTTTGGTTAGGTTAGGTAAGGTAAGGTTAGGTTAGGTTTGGTTTAGTTTGGTTTGGTTTGGTTTGGTTAGGTTTTAATTGGTTTGTTTAGTTTCGTTCCGTTCCTTTTCGTTTCGTTTCGTTTCATTTCATTTCATTTCGTTTTGTTTTGTTTTGTTACGTTTTGTTTGGTTAGGTTAGGTTTGGTTAGGTTAGGTTAGGTTAGGTTAGTTATAATATTGTTGCGTTTCGTTTAGTTTTTTTATTTTCGTTTATTTTCATTGTTTGTTTCGTTTCGTTTGTTTAGTTTCTTCGTTAAGGCTAGGTAAGTTTAGGTTAGGTTAGGTTAGGTAAGGTAAGGTTAGGTTAGGTTAGGTTAGGTTTGGTTTGTTTAGTTTCATTTCGTTTCGTTCCGTTCCTTTCCGTTGCTCCTGATATAAGTTTAATTTCGAAATTCAGGGGATGAAATATCGAAATTCACTAGCAGCCTTCGACTTTGCCAATTTTCTTTAGCAAAATCGTTGTGAGTTTTCGACTGGCCATAGGAGGCTTATAAAATCGTTAAGCCGGGATAGGCTGTATTTTATTTGATAGCTTAGTTGAATATCTTGCTATTGATATAAGTTTGATTTCGAAATTCAGGGGATGAAATATCGAAATTCACTAGCAGCCTTCGACTTTGCTAATTTTCTTTAGCAAAATCATTGTGAGTTTTCGACTGGCCATAGGAGGCTTATGGAATCGTTTAGCCGGGATAGGCTGTATTTTATTTGATAGCTTAGTTGTATATCTTGCTATTGATATAAGTTTTATTACGAAATTCAGGGGATGAAATATCGAAATTCACTAGCAGCCTTCGACTTTGCCAATTTTCTTTAGCAAAATCATTGTGAGTTTTCGACTGGCCATAGGAGGCTTATGGAATCGTTTAGCCGGGATAGGCTGTATTTTATTTGATAGCTTAGTTTAATATCTTGCTATTGATATAAGTTTTATTACGAAATTCAGGAGATAAAATATCGAAATTCACTAGCAGCCTTCGACTTTGCCAATTTTCTTTAGCAAAATCATTGTGAGTTTTCGACTGGCCTTAGGAGGCTTATGGAATCGTTTAGCCGGAATAGGCTGTATTTTATTTGATAGCTTAGTTGTATATCTTGCTATTAATATAAGATTTTTTATGAAATTCAGGGGATGAAATATCAAAATTCACTAGCAGCCTTCGACTTTGCCAATTTTCATAAGCAAAATCATTGTGAGTTTTCGACTGGCCATAGGAGGCTTATGGAATCGTTTAGCCGGGATAGGCTGTATTTTATTTGATAGCTTAGTTTGATATCTTGCTATTGATATAAGTTTTATTACGAAATTCAGGGGATGAAATATCGAAATTCACTAGCAGCCTTCGACTTTGCCAATTTTCTTTAGCAAAATCATTGTGAGTTTTCGACTGGCCTTAGGAGGCTTATGGAATCGTTTAGCCGGGATAGGCTGTATTTTATTTGATAGCTTAGTTGTATATCTTGCTTTTAATATAAGATTTTTTATGAAATTCAGGGGATGAAATATCAAAATTCACTAGCAGCCTTCGACTTTGCCAATTTTCATAAGCAAAATCATTGTGAGTTTTCGACTGGCCATAGGAGGCTTATGGAATCGTTTAGCCGGGATAGGCTGTATTTTATTTGATAGCTTAATTGTATATCTTGCTATTGATATAAGTTTTATTTCGAAATTCAGGGGATGAAATATCGAAATTCACTAGCAGCCTTCGACTTTGCCAATTTTCATAAGCAAAATCATTGTGAGATTTCGACTGGCCATAGGAGGCTTACGGAATCGTTTAGCCGGGATAGGCTGTATTTTATTTGATAGCTTAGTTTAATATCTTGCTATTGATATAAGTTTTATTACGAAATTCAGGGGATGAAATATCGAAATTCACTAGCAGCCTTCGACTTTGCCAATTTTCATAAGTAAAATCATTGTAAGTATTCGACTGGCCATAGGAGAATTATGGAATTGTTTAGCCGGGATAGGCTGTATTTTATTTGATAGCTTAGTTGTATATCTTGCTATTAATATAAGATTTTTTGTGAAATTCAGGGGATGAAATATCAAAATTCACTAGCAGCCTTCGACTTTGCCAATTTTCATAAGCAAAATCATTGTGAGTTTTCGACTGGCCATAGGAGGCTTATGGAATCGTTTAGCCGGGATAGGCTGTATTTTATTTGATAGCTTAGTTGTATATCTTGCTATTGATATAAGTTAAGTTTCGAAATTCAGGGGATGAAATATCGAAATTCACTAGCAGCCTTCGACTTTGCCAATTTTCTTTAGCAAAATCATTGTGAGTTTTCGACTGGCCAAAGGAGGTTTATGGAATCGTTTAGCCGAGATAGGCTGTATTTTATTTGATAGCTTAGTTGTATATCTTGCTATTGATATAAGTTTTATTTCGAAATTCAGGGGATGAAATATCGAAATTCACTAGCAGCCTTCGACTTTACCAATTTTCTTTAGCAAAATCATTGTGAGTTTTCGACTGGCCATAGGAGGCTTATGGAATCGTTTAGCCGGGATAGGCTGTATTTTATTTGATAGCTTAGTTGTATATCTTGCTATTGATATTAGTTTTATTTCGAAATTCAGGGGATGAAATATCGAAATTCACTAGCAGCCTTCGACTTTGCCAATTTTCATAAGCAAAATCATTGTGAGATTTCGACTGGCCATAGGAGGCTTATAGAATCGTTTAGCCGGGATAGGCTGTATTTTATTTGATAGCTTAGTTGAATATCTTGCTATTGATATAAGTTTTATTACGAAATTCAGGGGATGAAATATCGAAATTCACTAGCAGCCTTCGACTTTACCAATTTTCTTTAGCAAAATCATTGTGAGTTTTCGACTGGCTATAGGAGGCTTATGGAATGTTTAAACTGGGATAGGCTGTATTTTATTTGATAGCTTAGTTGTATATCTTGCTATTGATATAAGATTTTTTACGAAATTCAGGGGATGAAATATCAAAATTCACTAGCAGCCTTCGACTTTGCCAATTTTCATAAGCAAAATCATTGTGAGATTTCGACTGGCCATAGTAGGCTTATGGAATCGTTTAGCCGGGATAGGCTGTATTTTATGTGATAGCTTTGTTTAATATCTTGCTATTGATATAAGTTTAATTTCGAAAATCAGGGGATGAAATATCGAAATTCACTAGCAGCCTTCGACTTTGCCAATTTTCATAAGCAAAATCATTGTGAGATTTCGACTGGCCATAGGAGGCTTATGGAATCGTTTAGCCGGGATAAGCTTTATTTCATTTGATAGCTTTGTTAAATATCTTTCTATTGATATTTGTTTCATTACGAAATTCAGGGGATGAAATATCAAAATTCACTAGCAGCCATCGAGTTAGCGAATTTTCATAAGCATAGTCATTGTCAGTTGTCAGACCTTATTTTGTAAATTATGTTATATGGCACGCTTTAGCCATGAGTTTTTTAGTTTTACATGTGTGCGGTTTCTATTTTTAACACATATTTAATCATAAATAACCGTGGCTGCTAACTTCACAAAATTGACCATCTTAATTTAGTCGGGTTATAGGCTGCTAACTTTTGGCTGCCAACTTCACACCGGTAATTTTCGATGCATTAAATTCTAATTGAGTCATAGAAACTTAATTACAACATTTTACAAGACTTGGTGCTAGCAAACCTTACTACTGCAGTTATAATGAAGTCCTTGTATGACCAAAACTAAACACCAGATCCCTATTTAGAAATCGATGAGTAAATAAGCCTTCTTTGAGCTTTCAAGGTTTCTAGGTTAGAACACTTATATTAATCGTGTTACTTGATAGTACATGCATTTGATAGTACTTTTTATGCGAGTATAACTTAAGGATTTCAGAACAATAAAAGCATATTTGCATGTCTTGCTTTTTTGTTTTCCAATATTGATTGTGAGCACCTGTATTCTGCCATTACTCTTTTACAATTGCATACTTTATAGAGCCAATATTTCAATGAAATTGCATCAAAGGTTTTTATACGATAAAATCTTTTCGTTTTGACAGTTTGATGCAAAGGTGGCACCTAAGTAATTATCAGATGTTTTCGTCAGACTAATTGATATTCCTTTTTTATTCAGTTTTTTTTTCTATTAATCCATATTTTCATAGCATTGATAACGAGTAAAGATCGATTAAAGACGAATCACGTTTACTTCTCTGCACTGTATGGTCACCCATCCAAAGATTGTCCGCATCGTTGTCACTGCTTAATAACGATGATCGCGTCAGATCACTTTAGTTTGCCGAGCAACTGGTATTTAAGCGCCCACTTTAACTTAAATCTACATTTATTTAATACAGTCTAAATTAATGTTACTAATGTTCAATTGTATTCGTTTTATATAGTCTTACTTACTTCTCGTAATTAGCAGTTTTAAGAAAACTTAGCTTTTAGAGTAAAATTCGTCCTCAGTAAAACTGCTTCTTTGACAAGCTTTTTGAACAGACAAATAGATAAACGCAAAGTTGGCAAATGTACCAACTAATTTGGGCCACTGATGCTAGTAGCACTTTTTGGGGGACAGTAAATTAGATCGCCAATGTACGTGACCGGTTTTACAAGAACTAAGAAACGTAGGCTTGTTTCGACGTACGAAAATGTATTGGGTAAGTTATTATCGTAGGGCATTGGAGGGTGTATATATAAATAATTTATACTTTATGTTACAATTATGATTATTATTGCAATTTTATGTTCCGTTTCTTACCCTAAAAAAAGAAAAAGTGTTATTTAACGAGTATATAATGCCGAGTTTTAAGTTTCAGTGTTCTAGAGAAAGTGTTATAAATAGTTACATATAAATATAACTATATATTATACTTTATGCATTTTCTGGGTTTAACCTCTACTTAGGCTTTTTTGCCAGCAATACCGAGCCCCCGCCCTGGGACCCTCAGGGAAAAAAGGTGTACAATATATAAATATAGTGAACTACAACCTAACTGTCTTCAAGGCGAGAGTGAACCGGTTTCTTCTAGGCAAGCGCGCTACATCTTAGACTGCAGTATCACTTAACATCAGGTGAGTTGTGGTCAAGCGCAAGCCTGTTAAGCGTAAAAAAAAATAGTACATATGTTTATATAATATAATTTTATATATGTTATAATTGAACTATACTGTAATTATATAGTAGGTGCAAGCCGTATTCCAACATACCATTTATGTATTTTTAAAACCAAATTTATGTATCTTGTATTTTCCAATTGACTCTATTTTCAATATTTACCTATTTACCTAGCTGTACCCGGAGTCACGCGGGTATGACCGCGGTGTTTCCTGTGTTAGTCCAAGATAGCCCATAAAAAGATTAACAAATCTAGAATATAATATTAACATTTATCAAATCAATGACATTGATTCAGATGTTTGAGCGTGAAGAAGAAACAAATGTAGACACTCAGCCACTACTTACACATATGTACACTTTCGCATCTTATAAAATAATATTATATATGCAAAAGTTTGTGTATAAGTTTGTAACTTCTTCACGCTTCAACGGCTGGACCAATTTTAATGAAAATCTTACCTGGATCGCACACGTGGATCTCGTCGGCGGCGGTCCGTGTAACACTCGCCCCTGAAGATGGTGCTCGGAAAACACCGAAACTGTTGGACTCATTCCAACTTTTAATAATAAGTATGTGTGACCGTTTTCTACGCGAAAAAAAAAGATTCTTACCTATCTACATAGTAGAAGATAGGTTAGACTTGAATTAATACATTGACTACTATTTAACCCGGATTAGCTTGTTTTGTCCGGATTAACGCGGGTAAAACCGCGAGGCGTAGCTAGTTTATTATATATGTTGGAAGTAAAAATATTTTAATATTTGCACTACATATTTATGGCATTATAGAAATCTTATAAGAATGACATAGATTCTTGAAAACATTACACTCTAAGTCATAGTTAAGAGTTACCTATATTTATTATAAAGAAGCATTAAGTGACTTAAAAATAATAAATATCTCGTCTGTAAAATAGATTTACCTTCGCCCATCCTATCTTGTTGGCTACAAGCAACCTTCATTATCTAACCCTCGAAAAACAAATGAGGCGGTGCCCGAACATTATTACCGAGTAATCCCCGTTTACTAAAAGACGCTGCAAATTCTGTAAAGGTGAAAAAGTGCTCAATTTACTTAGATGGACCAAAAATACTCATTATTCGCAGTAGGGAAGTTTTTGGATCTTTAAGAAATGTGCGCTTAAAAAAAACTATTTAACAAGCAACAAATTGTGTATGGGTGAACATTTGGAAGGATAAAGATGCTTGACGTATAAGTCAATGATAATTTAATAATTTATTTGACTTCTTTTTTTCACTAGCAGGAAACCAAGGAGAGTGGCGTCACATAGTAGGCCACAAATCCGTTAAGGTCGTTGCGTCTATCTACTGGCATAGCTGGGCTTAAAAGATTGTTTGACAGTTTTTTCGCTATAAATGCTCGTAGCAAACCGTAAAAATAGTTTATTGAACGTCTAAAAAAACACTCTAAGAATATTTATATTTATTTTTGTACTAATCAGGCTTATGAATTAGAAATAAAACTGGTTCATAAAATCTAAAATAACGTTTTTTGAACCAGTTTTTTTATTACGGTAAAATTAAGATTTTTTCTTTATTTTCGTCTAAGGTCAAATTAATCATCAAATGATGTTTACATAATTCTGTTTCAATCTATGTACCTAAATGAGTAACAAAAGTAAAGTATATAGTCCATACTGTTTTGTCTTGATAATAATACGGTAGCAGTTTTACCTCTGTTTTGTTTTTTATTAATGCTACGCGCGATGCGTTGGTTTAGAAACGGCTGTTATGAAATAAAGTAGCGTTGTAAACAAGCAGTTTCTTGGCTTTTTATCAAGCGTTTTGTTTTTATGGTATAAAAATATCGCGATAAATAGGTATTATGTTATACATTGCAGATTTAGAAAGAGATGATCCGTTTTTGTGGCGGAAAGGAGTGGTTTTAGTGACCAGAGTTCGGTACCAATGCAGCAGTTGCTGCTTTGTTTTACGAAGTTTAGCAGCGGCTGTTGGGAATCACAATGATTTTAAAAATCTAGAGATACTCAAAATACTATTGATTGAGATACAGAGATAAGTTTGAGGGTGTTTGGGTCGTGACTCGGCAGACGTTGGTGCAACCAGAGTGAGCGCTAATTTGTGAAAAGAGAAAAACTGTACAGGATCGGGTCAAGAGTCTGGTTTTGGGAGGAACTTATGTCTGGTCTTGTTTGATGATTATGATGATAACATTATAGGAATGCTTAATACTTTAGCATTCTTGGTTTTATGCAATCAACTAACTTTAGTAAAATTAAACGACCTCGTTGGCGTAATGCATGCCATATCAGCCTGCCAACCAGAGAGTCCCGAGTTCGATTTCCGGCACAGCCAACATCTTTGTGCTGAACTAAATTTGTTGATTGTGGGTTTGGGTATTAAATATGTATCGATATAAAGTATTAATGTATGTATATTAAGTATTTTAGTTGTGTTACTAAACATAACACAAACTAGGAGTAGTATAACTGGTAGTGCGTGCTTACAAGCTGTGTATGAAATGTGTCCCTAATATGTAAAAAATGCAATATAATTGTATTGCTGCACAAACCAATGCTGATATTTATCAAGAGATGTTTACCAAATTAGAACATACTTTTTCTACAAATAATTGAATTCAAACTTTCTAACTTGCAAATAAAATAGGGTCCAATCGTTTTCAAACCGTCAATTTGTGCGGGATTTTATCCATGGATCAGTCCTACGCAAACAAGATAATCTGAAAGTTTTTGCTGGCCCTTTCCGACTGATGGGGCTACAAAGTATCTACTCGTTCACATCTGATAACTAACAGTATGAAAAAGGTACTGTATTTGATCATGTCTGATAACTTTTTCTTTGTACAAGCTAAGTGGAGTCGAGAGTATTTGAACCTTCTCAAGCTCTCTAACATAGCTTAAAGGTTGAACTTAAATTATAATTTTGTAAAGAAAGTAATGTATTACATTATTTTAATTTTACACTTACCATAACAAAGCTATTATACATAGTCATCATTATCAGCCCGTCTGCTTTCACTGCTGGACATACGAGTAGGCCTTTCCCAAGGCACACCACGCGACCCTATCCTAAACATATCGTCTCCATCCACTGCCCACTTCTTTGCATATATCATCATATCATCGCTCCACCTCGTTGCAGGACGTCCTACACTACGTGTGCTGGTATGTGGTCTCCACTCCAAAACTCGCTTACCCCAGTCGTTATCGGTTCTACGGCAGATATGACCAGCCCACCTTATAAATCGTAATCATATTTATATAAAATGCCGCAAAAAATCTAGTAATCAAGTCTCAACAAAGTAGGAAAATAGTAACCACGTTTCACGCGCTTCTTCTTCTCCGTCAACTTGGCCAACTACCACGAGCTTCTCGAGACAATCATGGTTTCTACGAGCGACGTTAAATACTTCACACGCTAAGTGTTAATTAAATCAGGTCAATATATACAAAACATAATTATAATTATTTATATAAAACTTTAGCAAAAACCTAAAGTATCAACAAAGTAGGAAAAAAGTTACCACGCTTCACGCGCCAAGTGTTAAATAAATCAGATAAAAGGAAACTATTCGCCAACTATGATAGTTCGCAACTTATTACAAGTTTTTCATGACAGGCGATGGCTGCCTGTAGCTAAAGTATACGGGTACCTCTGGTAGTGGCACGATTAATTAACAAGGACTACCCCGCTGGGGGTAGCTTCGGAATTATTCACTGTAGCCGTTATTAGGGCTAGCTTGTGGCAATTTGGACGGATAACGACTAAAAAGATACATTTGTAGTCGTAATTAGACTTATAAAGACGTGTATGGGTAAGTATGAAAAGAAAATCGTAATTACGTAATCAGTTAGATACGTAATGAATATGAATGTGCGTTTCTTTGTTTTGTATTATATTTTTTTTACTTGCAAATGCTAGTAAAAGCAAGTTTCTTTTAATAAGTTAGTTTTATAAAAGAGTGACTTTTTTCTAAATCTTGATCGAAATGGTAAAAACAAGTATCAATTGTATTAGTCGTGCTATTTGATTTCAGGCATAACTTAGTAGTTCTATAGTAAGCAGCCAACCAACTGCTGGGACTCGTCGCCTTCTGTCACAAGATGAGAGAGAGACCCACGTTTTCAAATATTGTGGTCTTCAAACATGTCGGTTTCGTCACAATGTTTTCTTTCACTATAAAGCGTTATTCCACACAAAACTTGAAAAACAAGAAGTAATTTAATTTAGTTTACTCAATTATATATTTCCGTCTATTAGCTTCTGAGGACCGCAGTCAGTGGAGGAAGCTATGTGCGGATGGCGTAGCTATCCACGATCAGACCTGGTTTGAACATTTAGTTCGTAAACGTGAAACGTGCCACCAACGCGAAATAAATCCGCAGCCACTCTCCGCACTAAGGCAATATATACACATGCCATATAATATGTGACCATCCAACCATCCAGACGCTACATGAAATCATCTTTCGTAGATAAAATGGGCCAATGATGATGCCAATATTTCCGTCTCTTCTTAACAGATACTGTACAGCAATTTGATCCGGAATATTAAAACTGACCTCATCTCTACCTCTTACCCTTCTGCAAAATAATTATTAACAGTAAACCTAATTAATTTCCCCTTGTAAGCCCGCGTATTATCTAAAGGGAGTTCTCGCTTTTTTGCTCTGATTTATTCTAGAGCTTTTGTTGTCTAAGGGTGTAGCAAAATGATTTGCTAGCAACCGTCATCGGACCTAAATTACTGAAAATACAAAACGACTCTTAAATTATTTTTATTTTATCGTATATTAGCTTAATACTGTCCGGAAATGTCGTTATAAATATTTAATGTTTATAAAACCTTGTAATTAAAATCATTGATCAGTTGTAAGTGTTTTGTTTTTGGTTTAATTAATGAACAATTTTAAATCGTCGTTCTTGGTGCAGAGGTTGGCCATAGCTATTCAGCGCGGTAATGCAGCGAGCGTGATGGGCACCTTTGCACCGGGGTCAAGCAGGGGCGGGTTATTTGTTTAATTTTTTTATATTTTATATGTATAAATAACATTTAATTTACTTTTGAAATTTAAAAAAAATATAAAATAAAATAGAATCAGATAATAAAAAATCAATTAATAAAATATATTTCTGATTTTGTTACGTTAAGCATAAATAATTATTTTACAACCTTTAAATGCTACACTTTTTGACCATTTTCTATTCATGAGCGTTCTTGTAATAGGGGAATAGACAAAATAAATTAATGGAAATGTGTGCAGAGGCCGCTATCAAGGGACGGAATTACCAAAATATCTGCTTATCACGGCATTTAACACGTTCCAAGCGGCACAAAATTTTCTATTCTTTCTATTCCTGCGGTACCGGGCGTATTACACCTGGACCTAAAACTACCATTGCGGCGGTACAAGGCTTATAATACCCTGTAACGTTAAAAAAACTTTAATCCTTTTTTTGGCTTCATGAAAAGAAAAAACATATTTTTTTGCTTTGAGTATTAGTATTAATGAATTGATTGAAAAGATCCTGACGGCGTACGTGGACAGCTTCTTTGATTTAGAATCTATAGCTTAAATAAAATACAGGGTTTTATGTACCCTGTGCCGCACTGAACAAGAGGATGTTTATGCATATTTTAGGGATGGGAAAAAACAGATATCGATGGGCCTAAGTTTTACTGAAGAAATAAAAGAAAAAATGATATTCATTAATGTTTTTCATTGAAACAATCCAAACAGAAGTTTCTTTTGCATGCGTTAAATTCAGTTTTCGTAGCATCCAACACAGTTTCTCTTCTACATTTGCTTGTAGGCCAAAAATCGACTTTGTTACCTAAAAAAGCTTGACATACGAGTACTATTTATAATAATAACGGGTAAGTCGTCATTCCTATTTATTGAATTTGCTAATAAATAGGTAGGTGATAATTACGACTACACTTTCTTTAGATAATAATGTGTACTATAATAATTATTTTGGTTATTACATAATTTACGGTCTTTAAGTACTATAAATAGTACTCGTATAGTAATCTATACTTTGATTTATTATTATCATCATTTTCTTCAATGTGGTGGAGTTTTATTCTTTTACGACACCGTTTCGCTAGTCTTTAAGTCATTGTCGACGCATGCGCTCACTCGATAACGATCACAACACTGACCGTGCGAAGCTAGCGCGGGGTACCAGGTGGATTCAACCTGCACCCGCACTGTGATGAAATTTTATTTGTTCAGTGCGGTACCAGGTATAAAATATCCGGTATTAAGATAAGCACACCACTAGATTCTATTTTAATAGCCCATCTCAGATATGTATTTATCTCTTTCCTACACCGAGCCAATCTGAAGTTACGCTCTTCGCACGACAGAGAAGTCTATACTTTTCGTAGCCGCACCACAAGCGAGATATGGACCAGGTGTTTTCGACCTGGTTTCGCATGGAACGTGTTAAGAGGACATTCTGTCACACATCATTGCTTTAAGCCCCGTTTAATTAGATACTCGCTACGCTCACACCCGAGCCATATGGTTAATAGCCTGACAATGATCTTTGATGATGTTACTCGTAATAAGCTGTTAGCAAGATAATAATATAAATTTACGAGGGTATACTTATTTTGAAAGGCAACTTATTATTAATATTGTTTCGCTTCATTAACAACCACTGTTTTGCCATTTCGTTCCAATAATACGACGTTTTGATAAGGTTACTTAGGCGGCATTCAAGTGTTTCCAAACTTTAATAATACGAATATCATTAAAATAATAGTTTGTCAAGTAAATTTGATATATTGCAGTGAACCTAAATAATATATTAACAGTTTAATCGTTTAGAATAATAAACGGTTCAAGTTAAAACAAAAACTTCCGGTTCGTCTAAAGAACATCTAGAATATATAAATTCTTTGGTGCCTAAATTGGTTGATCAGACTTATTTTTTCTATTTAAAAAAAGTCATACATAATTAATTACCGTTTAATGAAATGATTTTTCAGGTATCTATTTTTAGCATTCGACACAAAAAACGATGGGGTGTCATAAGTTTGACATGTCCTCACTCCCGAACGTATAGACTGATTTTGATTTAGCTTTTTATTTATTAGGCGAGCAAAAGTTCTCCCAGTCTCAGTTCTTAGCTATGTTTGATGAAAATCGGCGGAATGCATATTCTTTCACAACTGCCTCAATATGAGTGTCAAATGAAAAGGCTTGGTGAGTACAATAGATAAAATGTAATAAATTACAAATGCAAGATGGCCGCCAACACAAAAAATGTTAAGTCAGTGATTTTCTACATTTTTAATTTACCCTTATTTGAATGATTTTTTTTCCTGATTCATTATTGATAGGACCAATAACAAAATAGGTCCTATCAGAATTAAATAAATATACATATTAATAATATATACAATAACTATACGTTTTTTATAACTTTTACTGTTTTTCAACAACATGGTAACTGTATAGGCAAAATATTGCTTGTCTCGACGCCTTACGTAATCTTAAAAAAAATAAGGTCTAAAAATCGTACCAAAAGCTAATACCGCAGTGGTATTAGTGCGGGTTGGACAGTGAGCCCGCTCTCATTACGCACCGAGCAATCAGCTCCGATCCGCTTTAGTTATACTGCGTCATTACGTTGCGGCTTCCAGTTTGAAAATACACAGCAAAAAGTTTGGTTGCAAATAAATTTGTATTTTTATACTAAAAATAAAGTTGAAACAAAAATTGCTTGTAGTGTTATGGCATTGAACAGTGATACTAGAGATGATGATAGATCAGCAAACTAGAATAAACAAAAGAGTAATTCCATACAATTGCCGCTTAGAATTTGGATCCATCTACTCGCACAATTATACTGCTATCCCAACGAAACACAAACACACACAAAACTCACACGCAATTGGTCGCATCATGGTCACGCCACCGATACTAGCCGAATGTCACCCACGCGGGATAGCTGCTTTGCCCCGCCCACCGCGGTATTTTACGATTACGCGTGGAACCATTTTATCGGCCAAGCTACTTTTCTATTTATTCTAGTTCGCTGTGATAGATTCTTATAAAAAAAAAGCGTGGCGCGAGATATTGCCATAATTACCAACGAAACTTAGATGGCATTCGCTAATCAAGCGTGCCGCCTAGCTGCTGCCAAATTCCGCAAGTCACGCTGAAGTTGCATAGTGAAAAAAGTAAAAAGTATTTATTTATTTATAAGTTTAGACAAAAGATTTGGTGTCCTTAACGTTTATTGTTTATAGGCACAAGAAAATTTAAGATTATTTATTAGATTAAGCTCTACTTTTAACTTTTTGACAGTGACATTATATTATGACATTTTGTTTGTAAAATGTTTTCTTATGAAGTGTTTTTGTGTATAATTATGATATTTAATTATGTCTTGAGCTAATTCATTATCTTTATTAAGTCTCTTAGCTGGTTCAGGATTTTGTCAAATGTCAAAGTTGTTGTCAAATATTTTATTTAGGGAAAATAAATTTGTATTAATACAGACACAATAAGATCAGAAAACTGATCAAAGTGATAGATGAAAATACTAGGTAATGGGCCCTTACGATAAGCTAAGGATTTACTAGCTTTTAAGAGAACCCTCATAAACGCTAGTAAATAAGTTTTATCATATCTAGTAAAGATGATATTGGCATGTTCTATTGACATGTTCCAATAACACAACCAATTTTTAAATAATATTTCCCTAATGAACAGGTCACACTGTCAGAAGGCAATAAACCAAACTTCGCTGTTATTTAATTATTTGAACTTTCGTTATTAATTAAAAGTTTTGATTCGAGATGTGAGAAAACTTTGGTTTCGTACGAGGAAAGGACACGAGAACTAAATTTTCTTATGTACTGTGAATAATTAATGGCATATACTTAATTTTTATTCTAAATTACATATAATGATTGTATACAATTGGGTTGTTTCTAGTTTGTTTCCGTACTTTTAATAAAACGACGAGGTTGATATGGTATGAGGTGCCCATGGTATGTTATGAGGTATGAAGTTCCCAAACACCGACGTCATACACAGTTGGTGTTTTTTGAGTCAAAAGGTGTATTTATTCTACTAAATTAGCAATCAAAAATCAATACTACAGCTATATGAAAATCTGATCTATAACAGTAGGGTAAATAATTACAAATAGAATATAATTTGATTTCACCAACAAAAATATATATACAGGCATTAAATATAGGTATGTTACTCTAAAACTATTTAATATTTGCATTTATTTATTATAATTATTATTCATTTATTAATTATTATTATTCTATTTATTTTAATATACGAGTGGTACTTAGCTCCTGCAGTAGAATACCTTGTGTTTGCAGGAGCTAGCTCTCTTCTGAGGTGCTCAAAATGATATTGAAATTTCTATATTAGTTGTGAGTTCTATGTGAGTGAGTGAGTGTATAAAGTATATAAATAGAATTTAGAAATAGAACAAATACAATTATTTATTCATGACCCAGTTACGTTTAACTAGGTCATGAATTATTTAACCCAATTATTTTATCATAAGTATTTTTAATTGACACGTTTAGCTTAGTTGAATTTCAAAACAACTCGAATAGCTGTTCATATAGAAATTTATATATTGTTTTCATCAATAAATAGGTACCTTTGCCAACGAAATTATCGGTTCAACAACTCGACTGGTGGCGGAATATTTGTGGAGTAAATTGAATTAAAGACCGAGATTGTTTAACTTGCTTAGCAAATATTAACTTTTCTAATCTCAATTTATTGACAAAATAATGCTCAATTTGACGGGTGAATTTGATGAGACACGATAGTTAAATAATGGAAAAATTAAAAATACTATAATGCGTACATATAACGACTAATTGACAGATACCTGTCATTTGATATCTAATCCTTTATTAGTTTTTTTAATCAAAATAAATTTATTTGTATCTTTTTTAATAGCTTATTGCTTATCCTTAGATGCACTTATGATACTGATGGAAATTGCGTCAAGAGCGAATGCACAAACAATGATTTAAAACGAAAGACAAGGCTCTGAAAACAAAACAAAACTTCACAAAAATGGCTTTTCTGTGTTTATCTTCAAGTATTGCGAGGAAGTTCTCATTTCAACTAGATAAAATGATTGTCTATTTTCGGTAATGGTTGTGACAGGCAGAGCAAATGCCTAAGGCTAAAGATATAAAAATTGTTTCGCCCAGAATTTAACTTAGGCACAGTATAATACAAATAAAAGGTTTTCGGCGCGTTTTATAGATGTTTCATAATTTGTTAAATTCTTCGTAAAAATGCTTTTAGTGTAATAAAGCTTAAAATTCTTGATCTTGAGTTCCTAATTGAAAATTCATTGATGGAATAAAGATTGACTTTTCGCAATCACTGTGTTTATGGAAGAGCTATTTTATGTCTCAGAATACAGAAAGAACTGAGAAAGTTATTTCTGTAGTATTCTGAGTTTTATGTATAATTCAATAATGTTCGGTCAGTCTTTGGATGGGTATCTGCAATTGTCATTTGCAATTTACATCTAATTTAACTAAATCTCTTAATACAAAATTAACGAACGGAAATAGTTTATTTTGTCAATGTCAATTTCTTTATAGTTATATTTTCAAAATCAAAACACGTTTTTTTGGAAAATATACATAGGTTAACATAGTTGATGAAACTATTTTTATACTTGTATGTAGGGTTTGCAAAAAATAGTAAAGAAAAAATCGGGTTTAAAACTTTGTTAATTTTACTTACCTACATATGGTGTGAGATATACAGATATATAGTATCTAATGTAATCTATTTCTAAAGTGGTATCTAATGTAATCTATTTCAATTGTCAACATTATTGCCACAAACAACGCATCAGCGCCCAGAATTCCATGTCCAAGTAAATTTCAGCGTTGTGACGCCGCGCATTCCAGTTGGTATTAATAAAGCAATTTCAATTCATACAACCTTCACCCATTACAGCATGGTGAAGAGTAATACGCGGGTTTACGGCCTGCGCCGGCCTCCACGCCTCGCACGCAATTTATGGCACATGTTTTCGTATCAGCTGGCTAGGCTGGATACATGACTTTGCGTATAATTTGGCTGTCGGATCATTGTTGAAAGTACGCGGACGCAGTTTTTTGGACAGATTTTGTTTTCATTCCTTTTTTTTACCATATACTGTCACTAACACTAGTTTTTAAATTCTATTTACTAACCCAGCGTAAGACCGAGACGAATGGCGTACACAAAGGGAGGTCTATGCTCAGCAGTGGGCGATAGAGGGCTAAATGAACCCATGGACCTTATTGTAGTCTGAATAAAGAAACTTTTTTTACAGTTAGACATTTGGCTAGTAGGACGCGTAACAATACGAGTCAACGACATTTTTGTCTAAGGTGGAGCATGCTTAGTCTTGAATAACTGGCTCTCAAGTTGGCTGCCGGAACACATATAGGTACACACACATCTGTCATTACTTCAGGCTAAGTTTACAAGGCTAAGTTTTAGGACTCCGTACCTAAAAGGTAAAAACGGGACCCTATTACTAAGCCTCCGCTGTCTGTCTGTCTGTCTCCAGACTGTATCTCAGAAACTTTGACAAGATATGTATTTCCAGTGCCGCTATTACAACAAATACTAGAATTAAAAAAAATATAAAGGGAGGTCCCATACAAAAAACATGTTTTTGGCAGGTACCTACTATTAAGTAGGTACCTGCCCTCTTAAATAACTTTTACTTAATAGTTAATTATAACTATTAAGTAAAAGTTATTTAAGAGAGCTCCCATACAACAATGATACGGAACCTTTTATGCGCGAGCCCAACTCGCACTTGGCCAATTATTCTATTTTGACTTATATTTATTGTGTCTCTATAATCTAAGAAATAGTGCTTATGGTAGAAACTCTCTCATTCGAAATCTATATAACTGCGCGTAACCAGATTTCAGACTGAAATAATAAATTAACAAGCGGCGAGTCAAGATTTCTCCAGCTGACCATTGGAAGGTTAATTAGGCTTTATTTGTTTACAATATAAAGTTGCCTAGGGCTGCCTCTCCAGTTTCCGAGCTAGGGTTGCCTCAGGCGCTTCACCGCCGCAATTAACGCCGGCAAGCTTCCGGCTTCAGGGAATCGAGGGGTGGCTAGAAAAACTCCAGTTGATTCTCTTAAATAAATATTTACCCTTATTGAAACTTTTCAATCTGTGTGCACGGAATAAAATAAACACTTTAAGAAAATATTATTTAGTCATTATATTTTAAATCTAACTTAATAAGGTAATGGTAGTCAGAAGCGCCTGTAGCTCGGCTAGCTAAGGTGATCTAACGCGATCATCGAAGCTAAGCTTCGGTCGATACGGATGGTGTTTGGATGGGTGACCATGCGCAAGACTCATTTTCAAGTGGAATTTTCATCTGGGCACCACCGTGGGTTGGACGACACGTTAAATTGTAGGTCCCGGCTATTAGTCTTAGTACAAGCAGTCGTTAAAACAAGTAAGAGGCCTTCAGGTGGCTTGAAAACTCTCGACAACAGAGCTTGACTACTTTGCTCATACGATGAAGGAGAAGATGTTGTTGATATGATACAATTCTTAGATCAAAAAAATAGCTAGATGAATTCGTATTTACGAGTACAGTTAATTTTAGTAATACAATAATACTCGTGCTCGTAAATTAAGGATTTTAATGATGCTAGAACCTTGTTAAGAGGGCCCTGGACGATTCATATAAAGTACTAGTAATAACTTCTAGCTATAATCGTTTTAAGAGTCCTAACTTATAGCTGTTTATATAATAATAATCTATAAGAGCTATCAAATTTCAAGCAGATCGCGCAAAATAAACCTAAAATAAACACGTGAAAATTAAAGAAAGAAAACATTCCAAAAAATTCATGGATGTATCAAGGATCTATCTAACAGTATTGAAAAAAAGAAATGATCGGATCTCTCCAGCGGCAAACCTCCGCCGATAAACTAAAAGGTTTAACTTTCAAGATCACTTGAAAATCAAACGGGTCCTTATCTTGGATTTTAGGCTATCGTATTGGAGAGAGGTAAAGCGTTCTGTTGTTCTGCAAATCGCTCACGGCAAAGACCTTTTTTATGGTTGAACCGCACGGATAAGTTCTATTCACAAGGGCCAATGCTCGGTTCCGGTGCGATTCGACTACTTTGATGGCAATGTTTGATGTTCAAGTATTTTGGGGGTGGGTAAGAATAAATAAATATGTAATAAGCAGTAAAACACACATAGTGAGGTTTCAGTAGTACTATTGTGTCTATTATTGTACACAGAAGAGAGAGAGAGAGAGAGAGAGAGAGAGAAAGAGAGAGAGAGAGAGAGAAAGAGAGAGACACAGAGGGAAAACGAGAGAGTCAGAGACGTAAAAACTAACTCTTTTCGTTCGTTGTATTGTATTAGTTCTATTCGAGATAATCCTAACCTAAACCTTAACAAAAAGCTTTCGATTCCAAAAATCTATTCCAATATTGCAAAATGAAATCTTCGGATTATATCGAAGCTTTATCGATTACAAATTGCCAAGAACGTGTTCTTAGTGGATGCGTAGTCATTTTACAGAGCCTCGAGAAGCTCAGTAGAATTCATTAAAGATTTAGCTGACTGGAAGTGATTTGTTTACTTACTAATTTGTGTTTCCATTTAAGGTATATTGATGGCTATAGAAGAATATTGAAAATGTAGGTACTTACCTAATAATAATAAACAAGTAGGTGTTCTTTTCTTGCTTTGATATAAGCCTCCGTAATGGCTGCGAGAATAATCTGTTCCACGAAATGGGCGATTCTTTCTCGAGCTACGTCTAAATTAAAGGCTATTTATTTTGTCGCCCGTTTCGAAGGCAACGTGGACACGAAATGTTTAACAGTAAGGACATTTACCATAATAGAAATACAGATAAATTCTAAGCTACAATAAATATTTTCAATCTTCCGGAAGGACTTCTTATTTTTGAATAATGTTTGAATAACCGCGTATGCCAGGCAAATCGAGATAATATTGACAAAATAAATAAGTTTTTAATAATTATAAACGCGTGGCGCAGCACCGTACCGCGTCGCATGGGAATCGCCGTGCGGCGAGAGTTTTGCGGCGTCGGTAGGTATATGAAAAGGCCCTAAGTGATAGCCGGTTGTGCAAGTATTAATGTTGATGTAACAATGTTGAAAATAAAAACGAGCTGTTTAGAGAAGGCAAAAATAGAGGTAGATAAGTACAAGTCTCATGGAGTCAATAAAAATGTTTTACGCTATTCAATGCTAATGTAAATCACTCATACATATATTGGGCTTCTGCAGGTTATTACAAACCTTATTGGCTGTTCTTGATGCATCTAGACGATTTTATTTGTTTCGGTATTCATAAAAAAGTGCTGTTCCTTACAAGATGTTCTTAATTCAGAACAAAGTACTTATGAAACTTTGTATATCAGTATATAGGTTAAAGCAGTTCTCAGCACGCGAAGATATGGGCAAATCTCGATTTTACAGGTATTTCCTATAAATCGTAAACAGAAAAAATATCGAAAAAATAGCTAAAAAGCCGTCTAATAAACCACTCCATGAATATTATATAAATAATACTTATTTTGGTACCAATCAATCTTATCAATATGAATAAAAACCGGTTCAAAAAACTAAGCCTCAAGCTATGTTTTTACCGTAATATCAAGATTTTGCCCTTATATTTGCCTTAAAAGAGTTTGCGTTAGGTACCAGTAATCTTGTATACGTTTTAAGTTAATGTAAATGTAGATGTGTTTTGGTTCTTTAATTTTATCCTCAACAGAAAGCCAACGAACTTAAACAATACATCACCCATACTGCTAATAGAGTACTGACACAGATAGACGTTTGGCCGATAAAGTGTTTATTATCCCAACATCTGTTTTGTCTATTAAGTAAGAGGAACCACAAGAAATTTAATTTAGATCGAGGTGGCTTCGTTTACTCAAGCTCTGATATTGGACTGTGAAGCGGACTTAATGTTTCGAGGATTGGTTGGTATTCTTTATTTATTTTCGAGTAATTAAGATGAAAACAAGATTTATTATAAAGTGATTATTTCTAATATATTTTTATCGATTATACTAAGTTAAATTTATGCGATAGAGTGATGGTTAAGCAATTTCTAAACATTAAGCGGAATACATATTTCAAAAAAATTTCAATTTTATACTCACGTTCACATAAGTAACTAATACAAGGACACTTTTTAAGTTAATCAATTAATCCCAAAGTCATATATCACCTATTTTAATTCAGCAGTTAAAATGTTACCCAAACGCAAATAATCATAAATTCCATTCTCGTAACCCCAAACCAAACATACCGAGCGTAATTTTGCATTTCATAGTTCGCAATTCCATATTTCACGTCGTACAAATAAAACGTCATACAGATATGCGATTTTCCACACCGATCCTCATGTCAGAAAAACAAAAAACAAGCGAA
This sequence comes from Mellilla xanthometata, assembly GCA_035578125.1. NCBI lineage: Eukaryota > Metazoa > Arthropoda > Insecta > Lepidoptera > Geometridae > Mellilla > Mellilla xanthometata. The sequence goes on along the minus strand of JAPUBQ010000007.1, from coordinate 9,367,163 downwards.
CGCGCGTCCCCGCGAAGTGTTTATACAACATCAATATTCAGAGCCGGTAGAAAAATCTGCCGGCGTCGCCGCTTCGTCTCGTATGGCAAGGAGCTTAGCTGTTCAGTTCCTGGCATGTGTTTATGCAGCAAGGGGCACGCTCCACTGGGTCCCGCGACGACAAAATGCACTCACGTCGCAGCGCTCCGCTCCGCGTGCACTCAGCTACGAATGCACTAATATTGATCACAGGATCAATCTGTACTCTGCTTTATGTTTTGAAGCTGTATCTTATAACGGGGTCGCGAAAGATGGTGACCCTATTTTTATGTAAAGAATACGGTTCAGTTGGCTTTGTTGGAGATATTTGGGTTTGATTCGTAGTTATTTGAAATTATAAAAGCGAGTGTGGCTCGGTGGTAATAACGTCTGCTTTTCAATAAGACGGCCCCTGGTTCGATCCTGGCTCTACACCAATGGCATGTTTTTCAGGTTATGTATGGATTTGCACTCGCTTTACGGTGAAGGAAAACATCGTGAGGAAACCGGCATATTTGAGGACCACAATATCCAAAGATGTGTGTCATCCGCCAACCCGCAGTTGGCCAGCGTGGTTTTTATTATAGCCTATATATCTCTCTTCTTGAGAGAAAGCTCCGAGTCCCAGCTGTGGGAACGTAAAAGAGAGAGAGAGAGAGAGAGAGAGAGAGAGAGAGAGAGAGAGAGAGAGAGAGAGAGAGAGAGAGAGAGAGCGAGACAGAGAGAGAGAAAGAGAGAGAGACAGAAACATAAAAACTATTTTCGTTCGTTGTATTGTATTAGTTCTATTCAAAATAATCCTAATCTAAACCTTAACAAAAAGCTTTCGGTTCCGTAAATCTATTCCAATATTGCAAAATAAAATCTTCGGATTATATCGAAGCTTTATCGATTACAAATTGCCAAGAACGTGTTCTTAGAGGACGCGTAGTCATTTTACAGACGTAGACTTGAAATAATTTCCAAGTAAGCGCCTCGAGAAGCTCAGTAGAATTCATTAAAGATTTAGCTGACTGGAAGTGATTTGTTTACTTACTTATTATTAAAGCAGGACTAGCATCACTTTGGGCTTTTGAAATATATTTGAGTAAGGCTCACTGATCCAGAGAGAGTACAAGGTCAGTATATTATTATAAAACTTCAACAAACAATTTTTAGATGTTTTGTATTTTTAGTGCATAAAAATGGCTTCTAAGAAGTATGGATATGATTGCACGAGTAAGCGGAAGTAGATGTTAACCTAGGAAAACGTGGATGATTGTGTAAATAAGGATAATATGAGAGGAAAAAGAGTGAATGTCGAGATGACGGCTGACAAAATAGTATGGAAAAGGAAGATGGGCTGTGGCCTGTAAAGAAGAAAAGGAAAAATTTGTAATAAATATCTCTGATTGTGTTCAATAACAGAATCTTAAAATGGAGTTTGAAAAGATAGAATATAATGGTATGTTTGATACATACATACAATTAGTATATTTTTAAATTAATATGCAAAACTACTACAAAATGTAAACAATACGGCTTAATTAGTATGATATGAATAGTATCTTGATATACCACATCTAGTTTTAATTTTCTTTAATGTAAGAAATACATGGAGCGTATTTCACGAGGATCATTACTCGTCGTATTTTAAGGATCATTATTTGTCGCTGCGCGTCGAAGGGGTACGTTTTGGTTCGTACTCGAAGCATTACGTGAGCACTTATACTAAATTAGTAGGGCTCTGGAGCTACAGCTTGCTGCGATGCGTTTTTTTTTTCAAGTAAATTGGCTTTTTATTTGAAAGCTTAATGTTGATAAGGAGAAAAACAGAGTTACTGCTGGTCAACAAACAATTTTGACTTTGAGCAAGCATAAGCAGCCACGTTCCTTCTGCTAGGACTCGGGGCCTACTCTCATTAGATGAGAGAGATATAGGCCATAATCCACCACGCTGACCAAGTGCGGGTTGCCGGATGACACACGTCTTCGGATATTGTGGTTCTCAAACATACCTATGGAAATAGGTGTTGTTTGCACGCTCAGACAACAGGAATAAAAAAAGTCTAAGTTTGCACGATGTTTTTCTTCACAATAAAGCGAGTGCAAATCCACACATAACTTGAAAAACAAGTCATTGGTGCAAGACTGGGATCGAACCTGGGGCCGACTGATTGAAACGCAGACGTTATTACCTCCGAGCCACACTCGCTTTGAGCAAATGTGGGTAAGACGTATCCTCTGTATGTCGTTTGTTTGTTATGTAACTCGTGATATAACTTGAGTAGTGCATATTCAAATTGCTACAGTTTCCCTTTGAGTCTAGCTCCGGTCCAGTCTACTTTTCCAAAACAGTCAATAAACTGCTCTAAAAGGATTCCAATGCACATTCGAAGAAATAAGGCAGATAGAAAAGGAAGAAATCGAAGCACTTTTCCATCAATACCCGTATTTTGTCCGAACAAAAGTCTTTAGAAAGCGTCTCTAAGCTTTGGAACCGTTCGAAATAAAACACGAGAGCAGATCTGCTCTACAATAGCTCATTCTGCTTCCCTAATACTACAATTAGAACCAGAAATACATCTGAGAGGATTTGTCTCCCTCTAATGAACGACAACTAATTGCTCTTTACAATTTATTTTTTCCGTAAAAGTCGCTCTAATTGATATTTACTGTCGCTTCGCAAAACCTTTTTGTGAAATTAAAACAAATATTTGAAATGTTTTTAACTTCAGTTGCTTAGAAATTGTTATTTAGAGATGCTTTTATGTTTGGCGACGTTAGTTATACCCGTTTGGTTACATGGTTGTTGCGATGTTTCCTTGTTATCTGAGAAAACTCATTAAGATGCAACCGAATCGCAAGCAACCTGAGCAAATTGTAAGGTAAACCTTGTGCATGATAATGAAGGGGCCTGCTCGGAATATCAGTAGGAAAGTTGTATTTGGAAGTCATTGACTGACTTCGTAGTATTAGAGAAAAATAAGCTGGTACAATCTTATTGAATTTGCTTATCCTGCTCATATAATAAATGCGAAAGTTTGTGCGTTTGTGTGTGTGTGTTTGTTACTCCTTGACGCTCAAACAGCTGATCCGATTTTTTTGATCAAATTTAAATAACCTATCTTAACGTAAAATTTTAACAAGTAACCTATATAAAGTAGCCTATATGTTATAACATATAGGCTTCTTTTTATCCCGGAAACAATTGTGGTTCCTGTAGGATACGCAAATAACTTAAAATCTTCTTCTAAATGTTTCAAATCAAAAATTCTTTGAATGTTTGTTTCAGTTAGATTCACTTTCGTTGTTTATTTTGTATTTACAAAAAAGTATATGTTATAATATCTCATATTAAATTAACACACAATCTTGTGTAACTATACCACGGCGCATAGTTAGTAAAGCAATGAGCTGTTTTCTTTTCTCATCTTTTGCGCAATTTCTATTATTAATTGACCAAATAAATTTATGTCAATTTTAATTAAAGGCGAAGTTGGTCTTATTCGCGGTTATGTTAATACTGGTAGTTCATTCGTTCTTAATTAAGCGACGAATATTAAACTTGTTTCAATTAGGTTGACTCTTTTAGTTCAGAATGTTATGTTTCGGCAAAATATCTTTACTGACAAGAATATGCTAACCTGTAAGTAAAAGAAAAGTAAAGCAGCCAAATAAAATTCATATTTTGCTCAAAACCCGATAATATTTTTATACATTCGTTGATCAAACATATTTTTATCTTAAAACCCCTTATAATTTTTAAAAGGTTAAGTAAGAAATTTGCGCTATTTATTGATAATACTAGCTGCGCCCCGCAGTGTTACCCGCGTTAATTCTAGATCTAATAGTAGTCTGTGTTAGAACTAACCTATCTTTTATCTTCCTAACCTATCTTCATAGTAAATCTCATCAGAATCAGCCCAGCCGTTGGAGCATGAAAGAGTAACATAGATTTTGAAGTTATTTGCGTATACCACGGGAACCACAATTGTTTTTGGGATAAAAAGTGGCCTATTTGTATTCCAAGGTCTAAACTAACCTTCACACCAAATTTGATTAAAATCGGTTCAGCCGTTTGAGCGTGTGGAAGTAACAAACAAACACATTTATAAAAACTTTCGAATTCATAATATAAGAAGGATAGCTAGTTGTAATCTTAAAAATATCTTTGTACTCGTAGAATTGTGTGTTGTAAATTTATGTAAAAAGCAACACGTTACATTTGTTTCAAAGACTTTCATTATTAAGTAAGGTTGGTAAATAAACTGTTAATTAAAGAAAATTTAGTTAACCTCTTTCTACGAGCAAAGATATTATGGCGGATGATTAATTAACAAACCGACCGCAACTGAAGTGAAACTACTGCAAAGGACATGTTGAGAGCATGGCAATATGAAAAATAGAAGTAAAGTCTACAGAAATCTGGTATAAAAAAGCTGACGCGTTAATACAGACAGAAATACAGAACTTTATTAGCCCTAAATAACATACATTAAAGGCAAGTCATACTACAATAATTACTTAATACTCAAAAACATTAGTTAGAATAAAATAATTAAACTTACAAATTTCATTAAATAAATATCCTACCCCATTATATACTACACACATTAGCACTTGTTTTTCATGTCTATTAAATTTAATATACTACTGTTTACACATGAATAACGATTCTGCAAGCTCATATTCTTCATATTCATATATTCGCTTAAATTATAAAAGGAATTACTTTCACAAAAACTAATTATTTTCTGTTTAAACATACTACTATTAAGATTTGTTATTTTCTCTGGCAACTTGTTGTACATTAATATTTTTGTATAACATCGTGTATACAAGAAATAAATAAAATAAAAATAAAAAACAATCATCTTGCAATTGCATCATTTTATTCAAGTTTTTAATACATCAAATAGCCACAAGCTACTCGGCAGTTACTCCGGTTCCATAACATTTCTTAAAGCAAGCTATTATTATTAAAAGTAATTTGCTCAGGTAAAGCAATTAAATTATAACTGAGTGCAGGAAATATGCTTCCGTTATACCTCGAGACTGTCCCCACATACTACGTAATAGTTTTAGATTACTCCTTCGTAGATACCACACGGAACATTTTCAAAATAGGTCTAAGGATATCTTAATATATATAAATCTCGTATCACAATGTTGGTCCTCAATGGACTCCTAAACCACTTAACCGATTATAATAAAATACGCACACCATGTGCAGTTCGATCTAACTTGAGAGATAGGATAGTTTAAATCTCAAATTAAAGTTCAATTTTAATTTATTGCTAATTATTGTCTGTTATTATTTGACAGTCACAATTATCTGTTAACTCCAAATGATTCTAACAGATGTGGATACCTTTCGACTGGGTTGAGTAAGTAATCAATAGATGGCGCTGTACCCCTAAGTGAGACAAAACAATGTTTGCCGGGTCAGCTAATATGTTTATAGATATTACCTGACCTACAAATGAAGACTGTGGTACTCATTTGCTTAATGTAATATACCGATCGCAGATACAAAAACCGTTTTGTAATTCGTGTTTAGTCATACAATTATGACTATGTGAACTTAAAATATAATAAAAAGCGAGTGCAATAACGTCTCCTTTTCAATCAGACGGCTCCTAGTGCGATCCCTTCCTTACACCAATGACTTGTTTTTCAAGTTATGTGTAGATTTGCACTCGCTTTACGGTGAAGGAAAAACATCGTGAGGAAACCGGCATGTTTGAGGACCACAACATCCAAAGACGTGTGTCATCCGCCAACCCGCACTTGGCGAGTGTGGTGGATTATGGCCTATATCTCTCTGCTAGTGAGAGAAGGCCCCAAGTCGCAGCAGTGGGAACGTATAGTGAGCTGCTTATGTTATGCTATGAACTAAAAATAAAACCTTCATCTCAGAAAATAAAACAGAGTTTTGACTAGCGGCGATTGGTACAATTTCAAATAAAAAGCACAAGCCGACCCATTTTTAAGTGTTTTTAATACGGGACAAACACACACATGCATACCATTGAATTTTTTAATGTTGATTAATGGTCATCCTTATCAGTCAGTGAGTACTTACTGCGTAGTACTCGTAATATACTTACGTATTAACTAATATATATTATTTTAATAAGATTATATTTATTTGATAACTACGTTTCTTACCTACAAGTATTTCTATAATAAGCTTAGTATTTAACAAGAACAATTGTGAGTGGATGTTATTCAGCCAAACTTATTTAGTTATTTAAAATTGGTAAACTATTATACGGAACCTGAGTAATCGTCGGTTTTCTCGCATGATACAATTCTCTACATACCAGTTAATTAATTATTCACGTTTATGAATCCAACGAGAAAAGTAATTAAGTTTTCCTCGCAGATGTATATCTAAATCTTACTGGCAGGGTAGATACTACTTTGAGGCAAATAGTAGTAATTTAGGAAAACTGTCCTTTTCAATTCGTATACAGAATCATAAAATAAGTACTATATAAAATAATTATGCAGATTTTTACAGAACATTTTATTATTTAATTACCAAACACTTAGTACGTATGATTTTTACTTTTATCTTTTTATTATGTACTTTAAAATATTTGTATTTATAATGATAAATCATCATATTTTCATGATAAATTATCATGAAAATATTCTAACTACATTACAGTTATATTGTGCTCAGGAATGCCTTCAAAACAAAATGTTGTTAACATTTTAAGGTCCCAATTTACACGTATATGACTTACTTCTTACTTGCAAACTATTTGAAATTCAACAATTACTCGTAATATTAAATTCAGCAGCCCGTCTTATCTAAGAAAAGTCTCATTACAACTAAGTTTCTTCATCATTTAAACCTTAAGTATCAATGTTGAAGTCCGAAATCCCCAGACACGGCTTTAATCCTCTCTAATAAAGTAAGTTTAAATTGTTGGAAATAATTTTGTGAATTCTCTAGTAACCCACCATCGAAACAACGAGGCTGAGAGCTTTCTGTTCATTTATTACTTTATTGAAACTTTTTTGGATTGCTTGTCTTGTCTTCTAAAATGAAATTAAGATTGGCGTTTTATTGTCTGCTAGAGTGGTATTGGGTGTTAGATAGAATTGAAATTGTAATCCAATTCAAGTACTAAACAACATGGGTTGCTTGAAGGCAGTAGTTGCTTTGGTAAAATATGCAAAAAAATACGAAAAATACTTCAAATATTTAAATATTTTTTGTATAAAATGATCACGATCATAAAATCATTACAATTTATTTCGAATGTCAAATAATATTTACAAATGCAAAAGTTGTCTGTGTGTTGACGTATAATATGTTAGTTACTTCTTTACTTCTCACTAATAGGAAAAAGATAATAAAACCTTGGGTTACGCCTGGATTGCTACGCTGCATGCGCAATCGTGACCGGTTACATGCGAAGGTACGAAAAGATCCTGAAAATTCCACACTCAAATTGACTTATTCTCGCTATCGCAACTTTCTTACCAATCTTATCAGAAAATTAAAAATAGAATTTGAGCATAACGAATTTTCGAAAGCTAAAAACAGCTCTAAATCCACATGGAAAGTTATAAAAAACATAACCCATCAACTTCGCTCTACACCTCTACCAAAAGAACTTCTCTCAATCAAACCAGATCCATTGCAATCAATTGATTACGTTAATCAGTTTTTTGCTAATATTGGCCAAAATTTGGCAAATAATATCACGCCGGTGGCACATGCGATCTCTCTCTCATATAGTTCAGTTAAAGATCAATCACAATCCTTCGTTATCCTCGATACAGATGAATCTGAAGTCGAGAACATCATTTTAGGATTACGAGATGACTGCGCGGTAGGGTATGATGGCATCTCAGCCAAAATTTTAAAAGCCTCGAGACATGCTCTAATTCCTTGCATCACTCACATAATTAATCTTTCTCTATCTACCAGCGATTTCCCGTCAGTTTTTAAAAAGGCCTTAGTCCATCCTGTATTTAAGTCTGGTGACAGAGATAGTGTCAACAATTATAGGCCTATTTCCGTGTTACCTTCGCTTTCCAAAATATTTGAACGGATATTAAATAATAGGCTTGTAAAATACCTAGAACGTAATCATATCATAGCAGACAACCAATTTGGTTTTAGGAAATACAAGTCTACTGAAGATGCAGTAATTGAATTCATAAATAATACAGCTCAAAAATTAGATTCAAAATGTAAGTGCATAGCTTTGTTTTTAGATCTTTCTAAAGCATTTGACACTGTCTCTGTCCCTCTCTTACTTAACAAGATGGAAAAGATCGGAATACGAGGTAGAGCATTAAATATATTTAAAGACTATCTTTCAAATAGGTCTCAGGCAGTGAAGATAGGAAACCTGGTTAGCAATACGGAAGCATTAAGCTACGGCGTGCCCCAGGGCAGCATATTAGGACCTACCCTTTTCCAAATCTACATAAACGACTTGTGTTGTCTAGCTCTACCGAATTGTAAAATTTCTTGCTATGCTGATGACACAGCTCTTCTAATACACGGTTCAACTTGGGAAGTTGCTAAACAATACGCAGAAAAAGCTATGAGTACTGTTATGAGTTGGTTGGCAGGAAACTTACTTACTCTTAACTTAGAAAAAACCAAGTATATCACTTTTTCACTCCTTAGCAATACTCAACCTCATGCATCATATAGCATAAAAGCCCATAAATGTCAATTTTTTACTGATTCCGACGTCTGCAATTGCACTACTCTATCTAAATCAAAAAGTATTAAATATCTTGGAGTTCATATTGACCAACACCTGACTTGGCAAACACAGATCGATGAATTAACAGCTAGAACTAGAAAACTAGTTTACATTTTCAAAAACCTCCGATCCTCAGCCAATGCTCAAACTCTTAAATTGGTATATCATGCACTCGCAGAGTCAATCCTCCGTTACTGCATCACAGTATGGGGTGGTGCACATAAAACTAAAATTGAACGCATAGAAATAGCACAGCGATTAATCTTAAAAGTCATGACTAGAAAACCTTTTCTTTACCCTACAGTTGAGCTATACGGAGATTGCCGGGTTTTAACCGTTCGCCAGTTATTCATACTACAGACTATCCTTCGTGTCCATTCTTCTCTCCAGTATAATCCTAACCTCACAGATGAAGTCAGGCGTTCCGATCGAGTCTGTACCACCGCCTTCTCTCGTACTACTTTCTACAGACGTTTCTTCCCTTGCATCGGACCATTTCTATATAATAGAATAAACAAAACCCTTGCTATGTACCCAATGACGAAATTTAAATGTAAAGTTACTGTAACTACTTGGTTACTCAACCTTAACTATGATGCTACCGAAAGTCTCCTTAATGTACCGAAATAATTCACAATGTTTCATATTTTTAGATTTTTAGAGATACACATATAACACATATATATCACATACACATATAACACATACATACACACTTACTCTCCAATCCACACATATATTAACTCCTCTTTTCTACACTTGCAATTTTTACACTTTCCACTTTATACACACAAACTAAAATTAGTATAATGGTATAGAAGCTGTATCTGCCACGACTAGCATAAGTATACTCATCAATCCGAAAAAGACCGACGTCCTACTACAGGCCTTTGTGCCTTCTTGAGACGTCGTGATCTGTGTAGGTGCTATTTTATAAGTTCGTACTGTACAATCCAGTTGCCTAATTGTAATATGGAATAGATAACTACTGAAGTTTATTATTGTATACTATAATTTGAAATTGCTTCTCCGGGGTAAAGGTCTCCGGTGTCTGAAACACAAGCTTGTCGCTCAGTTCGGAGCCGGAGACCGATCTCCGAGGAGTGTTCTTAGTATAAGTATACTTTATAACTTAAATTAAGTACCTACACATGAATTTGTAACGTTATGTTAATAAAGATTTATTATTACGCTCAAACGGCTGAACCAAATTTTTGGAAATTTGGAACGAAAATAGTTTAGAACCTGATTAACACATTAGTCATACTCCATAAAGGCAAAAACAACCACGGTGTTTGGTATTTTAAGAAATTGTACCTATCGCCTCTAGTGACGCCACGGTCCAGGTCGCTTAGCATTTGAATGGGATTGTTACATTACTGGTCTTAGCTAATATAATGTTATTAGTAATGCGGTAATAATAAAACAAATTTATACCATATCAATATAAAAAATTTGCCAAGTGCGAGTTGGGCTCGCGCATGAAGGGTTCCGTACTATTGTTGTATATGGGAGTCACCCTCAAATATATATTTCTTAATTATTAGTATTTGTTGTTATAGCGGCACGAAAAATACATATTATCTCGTGAAAATTACAACTTTCTAGCTATTACGGTTTCTGAGTTTCAGCCTGGAGACAGACAGACAAACAGCGGAGGCTTAGTAATAGGGTCCCGTTTTTACCTTTTACGTACGGAACCCTAACAATTAACTTCTTTAAAAAAAACCCACCTTAATGAGACGCAAAATGTAACGAACTTGTAACAAATTGATTGCAATTTAAAAATCGAAGAGCAAAGAGAATCCTGAAAACTTCAGGTAAGTTGTAACAAAGTGCTTTACTTGAAAAAGCGGAGTCCATACCTGCTCCATCTCTACACCAACAAAAAGAACTTTCAGGTGCTCTTCACAACTGAAACTTAATTTCGAAAACTAATTAGAAGCCCTAAGTGATTCCGTCAAGTTTTCCAATGAAGAAGTTTCGCAAAGATACCATTTCATGAGAGCATTCGGGATGTGAACTAGTAGATGCAATGCCTTAACAAACTGGTTGAAGTTTTTAAAATCGTAGATCGGTGTAGTTGATACATTTCAACAATAAGTTAGTCTTCAATTGTTTCTTGACGTACCTTTGACTGGACGCCAAAATGAAAACGTTTGTATGCGAATATTTTGAAGATCGGTTTTTTTTTTGTTTAAGTTGAGATAACAGTTTTAAAGTCAAAGAGCGTTCTTATTTTACTTCTTCCTCTTCGTATGAGCTAAGTGACCTAGCTCTGGTGTCGACAGTTTTAAAGCCACCCAAAGGCCTCTGCTTTGGCTTAACGACTGCTTGTACTGAAACTAGCTGTTAAGGATGAAAATAAAATATTTTAGATGAGTCTGAAGCACGGAAGTTATAACATATATGTATATTTTTTTTTATATCAGAAATTAATATATTACATCATTTTTATTAAAGTTAAATATATAAATAATTATATTTTACAGGACTTAAGAGTATTTACAAAGCTTATAAAAGACGAAAATTTAGTAAACAAAAAAAATTATAAAAACAGATTAAAAATTAAGACACCCGCCCAAACGTGTCCATCAGGCTTGCCGCATTGCCTCTTTGTATTGCAAGTGAAATTTGTTGCACTAGGTATTCCCCGGCCCGCGGGTCCCGCCGCCTATCGCGGAGACGCCGCCCCAAATTCGCCATATATTTTTTTGTATTATAGAAGAATGAAATGGCTCAATACGTCAGTAGGCTCAACAGTATTTCACTTAAAAAGTCCATTCGAAGGACACCAAAAACTTTTATGAGCTTTAGTCTCATCGTACTTGGCCTTTTGGTGAAGCCTTAAAATTATCTTGTTACTAACGCATGTCTTTTAACCACCACTAATAATGTACGGGAAAGAAAATACAAAAACAATGCACGTATACATGACACAATGTAGCCAATCTAGAAGTCTAATATTTATTTTGTGAATTAGACAATTTTAGTGCTAATTTGAACGGACTATGAAAAGTTAGTGAATGAAAATGAAAGCTTTGTTAAAGAATGCAAAATTAGCATTTTCCGTATCCAAACACTATTACCAAAACATAGTTACTTTGGATGTGTTCTGTTGACTCCATGCCAACACTGTCAAAGGAAGTGTCGTCATCCGCGCCAGAACAGAACATCAAAATTAAGTGTTATGCGCGCTATATCGCAAGCTTTTGAGCCGGGCAAAAGAACATTCGAATTGTCTTTGAGAATAGTTGAAACTATAGTGCTGAGCTCAGGAAACGTGTCTACGATCTCTCGGGAATCCGCCGGGAACGGTTAACGGGTTACATCCCATCGAGTTGGAACGACGCGCTATGTTTCATTTATTTTGGACGTATCGTTTTATGAAGCTCTTACTTGTCTATCCCGCAGAGTGTTGTGGCACTTTTAACATAGTAGGTTTTCGTTTTAGAGCCGTGTTGAAGTTTCCAGTTAGAAGGATCACAGTTTAATAGACTCAGATAGATTTCACACATGTAACAACGTTCGTAGGGTTTTATTGTTCTTAAGTTATTCTAGACTGTGTGTTTTTAGTAATAAGATGGGTTTCAATGTGCTTAGTTGAAACCTTGAATCGAATCATTGTTTTAGCTACATTTTTTGATTACAATTCATTAATCAAAGGACCAGAATGTGTGGCGTGGTTTTATATTATTAATTTTGTACTTGCTTAATTAATTAAATAAATAAATACTACATAATATTAGGAAACATTTCACACACGATTTGCTATCTCCAGAATAAACTATTTCTAGTTAATTGGAAAATAAAAGAAGAATATATAATTTGTGGCTAATATTCAAACAACATTTTAACAAATTTTGTCTGTAAAACTGACTTATTTAAAGTAAAAACTGTGCTTGCCAATTACTACATTATTAAAACAAAACCAAAAATCTGGGTTTCTAAACTTTATCTGTTTTCGCATACTTTTTTCCTTTTCGAATGTTTCAGCTCTTGAAGTCAATGCATATAAGAATGTCGCGGCTGGCTGCAGGCTCCGACAAAGTGCACTCACGCCTCTGGCGTACTCACGACTGCATTTACATATTGATCTCTGAATCACACGGACTGTCTCAATGGTGACACAAAAGTAGTTATCTGTTGCCAGAAAGTGTTAGTTTTGGTGCGAAAATGTAAATTCGTTTACATTTTTTATTTACTTACGTTACAAAGAAAATAACTTGAGTGTAACGACTTACTGTAAAATTGTAACTGTACAGAATGTAAAAGTATATTACCGACATTCATAATAGGAAAATTCCACAAATATAGTGTGAAATTTAAAGTATAACAAAACGTGTAGCGTATTTAGCAAACAAAAGTAACAGGCATATATATATACAATTGGCGATGTTTCATAAACAACGATAGCAATACTGTACTCTTTTCTTTCTCTTTAATTTTTTCAACAGTAGGTATGTAACAATAATGTATTTTATTATCTATATATATTTTTCATGTCATATACTTACATTTAGAGGCGAAAAAAGCAGGTATTGTTTGACATCAAAATAATGAGCCGTTCATACAAATTGAGCGTCAGTTATAAATCAATCAATCGCCATTGTTAAAACCCATCCAACGTGCTGTAGGAATGAAATCCATTGCACAAATACGTCCGTAATTGCCATCGGTGGTAGTAATTGGGCTCCTCCAACAAAGGCTACATTAAAAGCTGGGCTTTATTGACATAGAGAATGACGCATGAAGCGATCCATTAGCGGTGATATTGCCCATCCCTGGTGGGTTCTGGGTTGTTACTGACACAGAAGGGCCGTTTGTCAGTCATGCTTGATGGCCCGACACTAGATACAGATAGGCTAACGTTTGCTAGCTTTAGCTGATTGCACTGTTTTAAGCAATGATGTTGGCAACAACATTAAATAGACAAATACTCTGCAACACAGGCTCCTCGGAGACCTTTACCAAAACGCTGTACTCAAAGCAAGAGTATTTTTGACAACATGTGAGGTATATTAGTAGTTTTAAGTTAGTGATTTTAGTTACATAGAATTTTCTTAAATCTTAAGTAAATATGATTATGAGAAGAACTTAATTTACTGCTTATATCTTGAAGTATTATTTTTTATTTTAATCCTTTTATTTTGATGATTTATTATAATTATATTATAGCGATTTTCAAGGTGAGAGTGAACCGGTTCCTTCTAGGTACGTGCGCTACACCGTATACTTCAATCTCACCTACCATCAGGTGAATTGTGGTCAAGCACCTACTCAATGTTAAATAAAAATATGGACCTCTGTTTTTATTAATTAAACGTCTGTTTTTTATATATATATTTACTTTACTTCGTACGTAGATAATGACCTCAAAACTTATTTGTACGTAAATTTCTGAAATACCTTCCAGCGTAATGCCGACTGACACAGAAACTACACGAAGTCAACTTTGACATGAAATGTTGAACTTCCTAACAAGCTACACTGGTAAACGTTCAAGCGTAGTGTTCACTGAATCACACTACGGCCATTCTATCTTCGTCTAAGTAGGGGCTTAGTGTCACAACTGCAGTTCTTGCTAACTTGCACCGAGTCCGCATCTAGTAGGTAAGCTCCGCCGGATCGGTTGTCGAAACTTGATTAATTTACCGTCTACCCACTGTTAGCTCTAGATACCTTCACTGATTCAGATTATTGAGCGATCGTTGAATGGATTTCAATGGAGATTGTCAATAGTTCGGACTTTGGCAAGTTTGAGGGCGCGTCGTTCAGATTGTTTGGGTGCAAATGTAACTGGAACTTTAGCCATTCAACTGAGTCGGTATCGGCTTTTGGGTTGATCGACGTTTATATCCACTTTCCTCAAGTAGACTAATATGAAGTACAGAAAGTACAAAGTTGAATATTGCTTGTGGTATTTTCAGTGAATTGTTATAGACATGAACTTTATAATGTTTTCTATATTGACTCGTGTTATATTTTAATTAAGTATACCGTAGTCCATATCAAAACGTAACCAAGATAACAAAATGTTCTGAATAAAGCTAATACTAGTGCTATTAATACAATACATAGAAGAATAAAAATGATAGAAATACATGTAAATGATTAAGAATAAAACAATATAAATTTAGATCTGTTGGAAGCAAGCTATCTGTATACTTCATTTATAAAAAATAGCTCAAACACTAACCCGATACCGCAACGGGCAACTTTAGGTATAACATTTTGGACTTGTACCCAGTGTAACCAAATATTCTACTTAAAACAAATTACCTACCATTTATCCCGAGTTAGTTTCTAGACGCTTATTACCCACCTAGTTCCCAGACACCTAGGTATAGTAATTACGTACGAGTACATATACTTGTGTACTCTTTCATTATTTACCTTCTCGTGTGTGCTTATAAAGTTACACCCTTTCTGGTTAATTTGACTCCACCCCGAAACAAGGTTCTGGACATAGCTGTGCTAATTAAATGTATTTTCTAGTGAGATATTGCAACTGGCTGCAACAATACACAATACAATACAAAAATCCTTTATTGCACACCAAAAACAAGCAAAAACAATAAGTGAAAAGAAAATAATTGGACAATTGCGAATCGGACTCGCGCATGAAGGGTTCCGTACCATATGGAAGCCCACTAGAATATTATTTAAAAAATATTTCTCATTAATATACATAATTAATGTTTAGAAGGTCTACCAAAGTTCGTTATAAAGATCGATTAAAAAAGCATAAGTAAAGAAGTTGATGAATAAAAATTAAACCTATTAGATGAAAAATTAACTTTAAAACAACCTATTTTCTCATCCTTATTTCTTAAAAAGGTAAGGTTATAATTTTTTAATTGACTTAAAAGTAGGAAATGGAGATTTTTAATGTTTGTTACTTTAAAACACTGCCATTATTCAGGCAATTTAGATACAAATATAATTATGTATATAATTTTTTTGTAAGTAGTATAGTCTTGAAATCACGTGAATTTAATCTATACATTATGTGTTACAAACACGAATATGTAATACTAAAAAGTATTAAAGTAACGATATTTGCAAATAATTATAATCGTGCGTATTACAGGCTAACCGTAAGATACTAATAAGCATCCCCTCAGTGAAGCTTCAAGCCACGTTCGTGTATAGCATAATTGTAGCGCCCACAAAATTCCATTGTACGGTGTGTTTGGTTAAATTACATACCGTAACCATTGCCTATTAAAGAGCAGAAGGGTAAACAAGTGTTTTTATATTGTAAGACTTGTTTATATATGATTAAACGAACTTGAAAAGTGAAGTTCGATCAATATTATATGAGTAAGTTTCATGCGAAGATATATACTCCCTCCCTCCCAAAATCCCTCATTTTAAAATTTTGTGGCAATTGTTCTCTAAAGAATGAGGTGATATTGAGGGTAGGGTTATTACTAGATGAGGACTACATTTTCTACTATTTTATGTCTCTAAAACGTGCAATGTTGCCTGTAGGATAAAAGTACTACAATGCTGCCTGTAGGATAAAAGTACTACCATGTTGTTATATCTGAAGCATGAAAGTTACGAAATATAATTATTATTATAAGCCTTGTGTCACACTGCAGGGCAAAAGCTTATTTTCTGTCCTTCTAATCAGCCTAGTCTTCGGCTTTGGTGGTTACAGTCTTTGTCAAATGTATATACGATATAAATAGATCATCATGCCACTATTTCTAGGGTCTGCCTCGAGGTCTAGTTCAGTTTGGCACTCTTGTTGTGTTGTGTCAAAAAAGAGTGCAACAAAAATACTAATATTACTTCTTACTTCTTATTATGACTGTCTAAAATTTAAGCATCTTGTTTCGTATGGACACATTTATCAAATTATTACTAACAACATCATCCACCGCCTATCCATTTGAATAAATATAAGCACCTCTTCTTTTTTGCCCGTTTTTGTCCGTCATTTGTCAATTTATTTCAAACGCAGACAAGGTTTTTTCGAAGAATTTCGAACGCGTACATTTGACTTGTTTTGAATAAGTTGAGTCTCTGGTTTTAATTAGTTCAGAATATAACTACCATTTGCGCAACCACCGGTGATTGTAACGCGTGAGTTATCACTTTTATTTGCGTTTGTGTTCGAATTAACATTCAGTTTTTATAACAAAAGTTGCAATAAATTAAATTCCTGTTGAAATTTGAATGTCTGTTTTTACTCGCAGTGTACCTACATACTCATAGTATATACTTAACTATGTGTATAATAATACGACGATAATTAATAGGCGCGATTTAAGAAAAGATTAACCCCCCGCGCCTCTGAACCTCTTGAACGGGCAATTGAGATCGTGCTATTCGCGTCATTCTGAGATAATAATTGGCCAAGTGTCAGGCTTGCGCAACGGCAAAAAAAATCAGGCTTTTTGTATGGGAACTCCCCTTAAATTTCTCACTATTGTATTAGGAGGATAGCACTTGTATTATAGGATATTAGAAGTCATACCCAAAAAAGATCCTATAACGCTTATTTTTCTTAAGCCGTCTTTGGAAAGTCGAATGGGTCGCAATCGGTACCCCTAGACTGCTGCCAGCGCCAGAAAAAAAGATCTTGGCGAGCTTCAAGTGTCCAACTGGATAGAAATGGCGCAGAGCCGTGAGAAGTTGCGCGGCGTAGCGCCATGACGAGTGAAATAAATAAATACATATCATAGAGTGGCACCGTCTGTTGTCGGAGGTTAACACTTTTTTTTATTGCCATGAACTTCACAACATCATCTACTGCCTTACAGCCTATCCACCGCAATAAGTATAAGCATGTCTCGTTTCTTTAGAGTAACGATCAGTTTAAAATACGTAAATAAGACTTACCAAATACTCTTTGTATAAAAACAATACTGCAAAAGCAAACACATTTCCCATTTCCGCATTTTCCTACCTTATGACCCTAAACCAAAACTATGAAGCCTCTCGAATCCGATCCCTTCGTAATAGTCAACAATAATCAAACGTTCCCAATACCATTCCGAGCGTCGTCGTCGTATTGCGAAAATGCGAAACGTTTCAGAAAACAAACTGACGGCCCTCGAAAGGCGACGAAAGTTAATTTCACGGACTGTGAATGCTTCTTCAGAACTCATCTCGCTCGAACAATCCTATAGTCGCTACCATTAATCACTGACAAGAATACGGCTAGTTCGGTCCGTGGAGTCGGTTAGAGCCACTTTAAACTCGTAATAACGTTTATTAATTGGGATAAACAAGACGAACTTAAGATATCATCCGGTTCAAATCTACTAGAACAATAAAGTTACTTAATTGGCGGTAACAATATTGTACGTGTCTTGTTCTAGAATACAACCAAAAATACAAACTATCTTTCGAATAACGCTTTTTGAGAGTGATTTTTGAGGGTCTAAGGTGTGAAAAAGAATGTGATTTCAAATTCTACAGAATGTTTGTTGCTTTTTTGGGTCAAGACCAGATCTTGGTGATGCAAGATGGTATTCCTAGTATATTTTTAACTAATGGCGAAAGAAAATATTCAACTATAACTATTTGAATCTGGTACTCATCATCTCATGTTGATAGGCTGATAATTAATGGATGGTTCAACCTCTAGCCCGTAAATAGAACTACTTACTCATAAAATATGTTTATTACTAGCACATGCATCCCAGAAGTCATTAGCAGCAGTGGTAACGTATATTCACTGCTGGGATTAAGAGTCACCCTCTCGCTCAAAAACTCACTCGCAAGGAGCAAGTTACAGGTGTAGGAGGAAGGAGCGAGGTACGCTGGCCATGGATGGGTTGGCAGATGACACACATCTTCTGTGATCGTCAGAGCATGTGGGATTCCTCTAGATGTTTGTTTCTTCACAAGTAAAACTAGCAAGATACACTCGATTAGTTTTAGATTGAATCATTATAAGTTTTCTATTTAACCCATAACCTAAATAAAAAACTGGTACTTTCGGAACAGTAGACCGCGCATAAAAAAACTTTTTTTTTACTCTGAATAGGTCAGCGCTTGACCAAAATTAACTTGACGTATTGTTGTAATTTCCCAAACTATATGATTTACATCTCAATAATTATTTAACCTATGTGATTCATATTAAGAACCGTTTTTAGGAATATGGTACTGAATTGCTTTACTAAATAAATGATTAAAATTGATCAGTAAGTAAGTAAAAATGCGCCTCAGAAAATTTACTTCTTTTTGCGGGAACCAACCCCCAATCGACGACTAAAAAATTTTATTGAGTATTAGTACCTGTAAACCAAATTTCTTCGAATTTTGATTAAAATTAAAGTCTATACGCTAATACAAACAGACAGACAAAAGCATAATTGGCCAGTTAATGCACAGAGTTCGCTCATTTCGCTCGCTTGGTCAATGAGAATGCAATAATTTTCATAGTGGCGCTTATTACAAGAAAGGAATTTTTAAATTAGATTCATTGTTACATCTCAAACAAAGCGAGGTTTTCAAATAGTTGAAATATACATTAAACAATTTTGTAGCTGTTTTGTTAAATAAAATTGTTCAAATATAGTAAATTTAACAAGTTTTGTAGCTGTTTTTTTTTCAATAATGCGCCTTGCAATGTAAAACAGCCACGTTCCTCGTAACTCGTATCCAGGTCAGTCACCATCCGGCTAATGTAAAAAGTTTAAAGTTTCTTTAGAAAATTTCGCAGAGAGCCACTGGATGACATGCACAAGTTTCACAACTTAGCCTATAAATCATGAGAACTTAAAGTAACGTTGAAATATTACGCAGATATAGGAAATCTTAATCCACTTTTCCTGTAAAAACTGCGGGGAAAGTTTTAAATCTTAGAAGAGTTTCAGGGATCGGGATTAGTTTTTGGATTTTTGTTGCTTTATTGTTTTTTTATTTACATTTTTAGGGCTGCATACTGAAAGGGTACTAACGGACTGTATTATTAATATCTTGCTGTTTTGTCACCAGCCTATACTCAGAAATACAGAAATGCAGAACTTTATTAGCCCTAAATAACATACGTTAAAGGCAAGTCATACTACAATAATTACTTAATACTTAAAAATCATTAGTTAGATAAAAATAAATAAACTTACAAATTTCATTAAATAAATAGTTATTCTTACTACCTCATGAACCGTGGTATCTAAAAGTAGGAGTAAAGATATTAGAAATGATTTTTGTTGCCTTTATAACAAAAAAATACGATTAAATATATATTCTGAGACCTACTTGCACTTGGCCAGTTAATCCTTTAACCGGCGTCATTTGTATAGTCATCGAGTTTCATAAGCGTACTGCTTTGATATACACTAGTTATTTTATTTACGCTGCATCGTCTTTTTGGATAAAGGTCGCAGTGAATTCCATTCAGTTCTGTCCTGAGCCAATTCCTTCCAGGTGGCTGAACTAAACAAAGTTTGACCTCGTACAGTAAGTTACATTAAACATATAAAGACATATGAAATACAATAAAAATCTACATTATAAAAAAACACATTTACCCTTAACATTATTCAAAATAGTTACGGTCCGTGCCTACTAAAACCCTATCGTATTTTTTCATTGCTCTCAATTGCTGGGGCAGTGATACCCCCCTGGGGCATTAGGATATCAATTTATTCAGTACCCAAAGTCTGTTCTGCGGTTCGCACTTTATTCCTTGGTATTTAGGAGTTGTAATAATATAACCACAGTAATAGAAATTACTGAACCCTAAAAGATATATTGATACATACAAGCATTGTGGCTATACGTTATTGAATACTTGTATGTTAACATATCCTGTCAACCTAATGTAGGTATTAAACGATGGAAGTTTTTCAGTTCAATTACTTCATTAATTCGATAGAACCAGAAAAAAAAACACCACAATGTATTACGAGTTCAACCATGTGTCTACTTTGGGTCTAGTCGTACATTGAAGAACACTTAATATCTTTCCTATATGTATGTATGTATATTATATTTTACACAACCTAAAACAACATGACAAATTAAACAATATCTTTAAAATTTAATAGATATTAAAAGCAATTGTTATTGTGTGTAGTAATGAATGGTGTAGAATATTAACTATGCAGTGAAATTTATAAGTTTAATTGATCTATCTAGTTAATAAAGTATTTAAGTAATGACTGTAGTATGACTTGCCTTTATCGAATGTTATGTATGGGCAATTAAGTTCTGTGTTTCTACAATAATATGTATGAAAAATGTGTTTTAATTTATAATTTTCGGTGACTATAGCTATTCAGCGCGGTAATGCAGCGAGCGAGCATAGCGATCAGGGGCGGGTTATTTGATTAGTTTTTAATTTGTGGCGTGTTATTTTAACTGACATTTTATTTTTTATTCAATAAATGACATTTACAGTTTTAATTAAAGCCAGTGTGGCTCGGTGGTACAAACGTCTGCTTTTCAATCTGATGGCCCCTGGTTCGATCCCAGCCCTACACCAATGACTTGTTTTTCAAGATAAGTGTAGATTTGCACTCGTTTTACGGTGAAGGAAAACATCGCGAGGAAACTGGCATGTTCGAGAACCATAATATTCGAAGACGTGTGTCATCCGCCAACCCGCACTTGGCCAGCGTGGTGGATTATGGCCTTTATCTCTCTCCTCGTGAGGGAAGGCCCCGAGTCTCAGCAGTGGGGACATATAATGGGCTGCTTTTGCTATAGTTTTAATTAAGTTTTGTTGAAAATAATCAATTTGAACATAACACATAATTGCTATAGATATAAATCCAAGTAATATTCACACGCTCAATAGAATAATAATCAGATTAATTTGTCCGAAAACTATTACTTATTCTCGGACA
Organism: Mellilla xanthometata; assembly: GCA_035578125.1. NCBI lineage: Eukaryota > Metazoa > Arthropoda > Insecta > Lepidoptera > Geometridae > Mellilla > Mellilla xanthometata. Next base: position 9,345,598 of record JAPUBQ010000007.1, on the reverse strand, counting down.
CTGATAGCTTTCGTTCCTCGGGGGCGAAACTAATTACTTGTGTTAGTGTTTCTTGTGATAGTTTTTGCTCTTTAGGTCAATTAGGCCAATTTTTCCTGGCATTTAGATAATGTTGAGCAATTCACTATTTTTTATTATATTCTTTTATTTTTTTTAAGGAACTTATGAAAGAAAAGCCTCACCTGTAATTTTAAAGTTATTTTTTTTGTTTAATCTTAATTTAAAAAATACGTTTCGTTAGTTACAGTCATGCGGGTGCTGGAGCAAGCAAATTAAAAACTGTGTAATTAATTTTAATTTTTCTGTTAGAGAAAATGAAAAAGATATTTTAGCCACAATTGCATAGCATGTGACTGCATTATATAAACGTAAATTAAACAACCAAGGTACTCATATGAAAAGTCTTATTTGAAGTTAATTATTACTCATAGGTATAAAGAGAAGGGAATAACTTAGTTCCATATTGGAAGATATATGATAATTGTATTATGTTGAAAAGATTTAATAGATACATTATAAATATTCGCAATAAATTTGCCGAAAATATTAATTTATAAATAAATAAATGATTAATTTGCCACAGAAACTTAAATCTAGGTTACATCGAGTTTAGTATAACAATATCAATATATTATAACGTTGCATAGATAGTTGGAAATTAATAATTATTTATTTATCTATAAAACTTATTATTTAATTAAATTAATTCCAATCTCGTGATCATGTCTACCAAAGCTGAGTATTTGGAATCAATGCAATGAAGATACTTTACGCAACCTTCTATATAATCATCATATATAATCTTTACATTAACAAAACCTATTCCATAATAAAAGTCTCAGTCTAAAAATTCCTCAAATATTTTACAAACTAAGCGATTAACCTAGGCTTTCATTTAAAATAGGTTTTCTATTAAATACAACGAAACGTTAGCGTTTGTAATGATTGAAAAATTGCATGTTTAAAGGTATTAAGCGGTAGGTTCGTGCTTAGACCTCGTAAGTACGACCTAATTATCGACAGTTAATGACTGGAAAATCTTCGTTTTATGCCTTTGTCGAACTAATTGTGGTTATTAGATAAATTGGAATCTGACAAGTTTATGGTCAGTTAAAATTTAAGTAGTTGTGACAAACATTTGGGTACGATGCTTTCAGTAGCGCGAAAAAACTTAAATTTTTAGTTTAGAAACATAACATCTGCATAGTTCTGCCGTGCTTATGAAAATCGCATCATCTCTTATTTTTTTATAGCATATATTTGAAATAATATGTTTGTATACCAAAATTTTTGTAATTATTTTCTTTACTTTGGTACAAATTTTATATTCGTAGCCCAAGTAGTTTTGAAGATAACGGAAAAATAAAAATAAAAACTTTAGACGCCATTTTCTCGAATAGTGTAAAATCGTAGTTAATGCGTTCTTCATAAGTACAGCAGAGTTGATTGAAATATAATTATCATGGTGCATACTAATCAAGCCTCTAATCACCAAAGTATTATTACAAAATAGAGCCATTCCCAAAAATGTATGCCCTTTTACTACTTTAATAATTTAATTTTTTTAAGTACCTATTAGTTTCACAACTTTACACATTTAGTAAACAAGATAAAATCGCAAGAAAATAAATAACATTAGCATTATATCTGTTCCTTTTGTTCCAATCGAGGAACACCTTTAACTACCTGATTTGGTTACCCAGATAGAGACACAATAAAACTAGTTCAAACTACACAGTTAGATAAGACAAAGTAAATTAAAGTTTACCTCAGTTGCGCGGCGGCTGTTTGGATTTACTATTTACTGGTGATTTGGTTTGAATGCAGTTTATTTCCTTCTTCATTTTCAGTGTTTTTATTTTTTTACTTTAGGAACCTTATCTGTAATATAAAAATAAGTCGGGTTTTTCTTCTTGACGCTATAACTCCAGAACGTCCGAACCGATTTCCCGATTTCCATGGTTTTGCATTTATTGGCGCCACTTATTCTAGACTAGGCATGTTCCACCAGAGTGTCGCTGTGTTGTGATTACGCGCCCTGCAGGCCAAATGTCTAACTAAGTGCAAAGAATAAAAAAAAAACTTACATCAATATGGGTAGACTATATAGCTGTCTATGTACATAAAGCTAAACAAATCGATTAATTATTTTTAAGGTTTATTAATTGTCCTAGAAGCAAAAACGTGGTACTCATATGATAGAAAGAAATAAAGAAAAAAAAATGTTTTATTATGCACAAAAAATTATTACAAACATAATATAAACAATCAAATTATCTCAGTGCACAAAAGGCGCAAGTTAAGTTCAGCATAATGCTGAGAGTACCCTGGCTTTCTTCTTTACTCTATTCTATGCCTTCTACGCCTTAGTAAACAGTAACTTCAGTTCTAAAACAAAATTCGTACAAGTAAACATATACTTAGTCAGGTCATAAGTTCTGTCACATGTGTAATATGAGATAATTTAGACATGATTAATATTTATGTAAACATTTATATATCAAAATAAACTTAATAAAACATAGATTCTTATGGTAATAAAATTTATTCAAAATGACCCCCGCGATTATGAATACAGGCCTTCAATCTGCGCGGCCAATCATCTATTGCGGCACGAACGAGGTCCATGTCAATATCGACGGCTGCCTTAATCAAGGATGCCTTGAGTGACTCCAAATCAGGATGAGGCTTTGAGCAGGCCTTTTCCTCCAAGTGTTGCCATATCTTGTAATCTAACGCACTCAAATCTGGACTGGAGGAGGGCCAGTCTTCGTGTCGGATGAAGGCGATTTCACGCGCCGCCAGCCAGTCTTGTGTGCTTTTCGCTCTATGGGCTGGCGCAGAATCTTGTTGGAATACCCAGGGCCTGTTATCAAACATGGTATGAGAAACAGGTTCCACAAGGTTCTTGAGGACCGTATTTTGATACACAACTGCATTCGTTTTTACGCCTTTGTCACAAAAATGTACCTTAGTTAAGCCCCAATAAGATACTCCCAGCCAAACCATGATCGAGAATGGAAAATTACCTCGATGGACACGCGGAATACGGTTGCTCGCTTCTTCACTGTTGTGTGTGTACACCTTATCATTTTGTTTGTTGTAGCTCTCTTCAATGGTGAAAATTTTTTCATCCGAAAAAAGAATTTCCCGACGCTTTTTTCCTGCGTACCGCTTCAACAAATCGCGTCATCTCTTCAGTCTCAGGTCCATTAAACGAGCGTCCAAACGATATTTTGTTTTTCTTCGATATGCCCTAAGCCCTAAGTCTTCATTTAACACCCTTTTCACCGTGGTCCTGCTTAACCCCATCTGAAGGGCCAACAGTTTCTGCTTACGTTTGGGATTTCTTTGAATTCGCGCCTTCACAGCTTTTATCACTGCTGGAGTCCTAACAGAGCAAGGTCGACCACTTCTTGATCTGTCATCTACACTAGAGTCTTCATTGTATCGGTTTATGGTACGATAAACGAATCTTTTGGTTACATTCAAATTTTTCAGTAAGTCGAAAATCTGAATTGGCGCGTAACCGCAACGATGCAATGCAATAACCCCGACACGGTCTTCTTTAAGAGTCCATTCCATATTTAAAAATGAGGAAAATTCTAAAAAGTATATATTTTTATTTTCATGAAAAATTGGCAATTCAAATTCAATAATTTTTTTTGTGGCCAGCAATGAAAATTCTAAAGTTTTTATTGTGTGACAGAACTTATGACCTGACTAAGTACAGGGTGTCAAAATTTGCTGGTAGCTATGCGGCTGCAACACAAGCTGTGTTCGCTAAAGTTAAATACGACTAAGTCCAACTTCTAAGACTCGATGAACTAAGATGCCAGATTTGGCGGCGAAACTGCACTCTGTTATGCTACCTATGTTCTCGTTCGCAAACTGAGCCAATTATTATGTACAGTGATATTTAGAATATATGTGTACGTAGAACATAAATATTTTAGCTTTTACGAAGTAGATAGATAGATAGATTAACTCTTTATTGGGCAAAGTATACAAGGTACAATAAAAAGTAACAACATAAAAAGATTTAAAAAGTGCCACAAACAGCGGCCTCATCGCTAACAGCGATCTCTTCCAGGCAAATAAAGTAATGTGACCTCTTTGGCGTAATGGTTCCCATGTCGGACTGCCAACAACCTTGGTACCGGACCCTATTCGCGACACGGCCAACATCTTAGTTATGAACTAAATTTTTTAGCTGCCAGTCTGAGTTTTAAATATATAGTATTTATGTATGTATATGTAGAATCTTTAGTGTCTATAGTCTATGGGGCTGAGCAACCTTGTGTGAAATGTCCTAAAAAATGTGAGATTTTTTCCAACACCTGTTCGTCAACTTACTATAAATCTCAAAACGCTAACGTTTTGTAATCGATTCTGGATCAGTGACGTCAGAGATATTTTGAATTCTGAGATTTTTTAGGTATATTGTATTTACATATAAAATAATTCACTCGAATGATGATAATAATCAAAACGTGGTTTTTATGCGAATCAAATTTTTTTAAACCATGCATTTTATATTGGTAGAGAATATTAAACAAATAATTGATTTCACCCAGTTGACTACCTTATCCTCTGTCATATTTAAGTACACTACTACTGCAAGTACATATACATTAATAAATATGTATAATACATAATTCCATCAGCAAAACCTTACTTAAATATGCCTTCAAATTTTCATCCAAATTTCTTCAGCTACGGACTGAAATATTAATCTCTTTTAAAAATATTTCTGTTTGGAATATCGAAATTGGTTTTTTGCCTTGCCGCTGATAAAATTCAAATATCTGAACACTTGAACTCTCGAAGATATTTATTTTAAGCCAAACCACAAATCAATTATTGTATATAAATTTTGGTCAAACGAAATCAAACTAAAACAAGATTTATAACTTAATTCATAATAAAACTTAAATTCGTCTATACCCTTCTGAATAGCAGTTCTTATTTTTTTTTGAAAAATAGAAACTGGTATTTTGTATTCGTAACCCTTGTTGAGTGTCACTCGCTCAATTTTGTTTGAGGGTAATAGTTCAAATCCTCAATCATTTTTGGTTTCGCTAGGTTGTACTTCAGAATGGGTAATTTAAGTAATAACCCGCCGCTGCTCGACCCTGGTGCAAAGATGCTTATCACGCTTGCTGCACTACCGCGCTGAATAGCTATGGCTAACCTCTGCACCAAGAACGACGCGGAACGGGAGACAACAGTGATCAAATTAAGTCACAGATATCTTTGGTGATTATTTATGGGACATATAATTATTATGTAGATAAATTTAATGATTCTTAAGAAACTGTTCCAGAAATTGCTTTTTCAATTATTACCCTCACCATTGATATTAATAATATTTACCCACGACTTTGTTGTAACGGAAATAAAATGCCAGAGTAAGACCCTATGGAACTGTAAAATCTAGCTATAAATAAAGTTGATCAGACAGTTGATTGCAGAGTAGTTTTGCTATTATTAGGCCCGAAAACCCCATCGGTGGGGTTTGTCACGTGACAATAAATTATTCCGTCTACTTTAAATGCGGCGGACATGGCCGTATCGTATTTACTTCTAATTTTAGGCTCTTTAGTTCCGGGGATTTTTGTTGGACTTCCCAAAAATACAATTCGATATAAAACTCTTTTGAAAATATTTTTTGCGTTGGAAAACAAATATTTCCAAATGGTTGCATCTTAAATATATCGAAATATGTAAAATTCATTTATTTTATGTTAGTCAGTTTTACAATTTTTAACAGTTCCATTGCGTCGTTTTTAATTCAGCGGTGGAGTATTGGAATCGGATTGAGGCCGGTGTTCAGTAATTAATGTGACATTTAAAATGGGTATTTATAAAAACATGAAAAAATATCATATTATAACATTGTCTTAAGGACTAGGACCATACGGGCTTTAAATTAATTAAAAATAAGACACACAACACCCCTAGCCTCTGACTCTTTAAACGTCCTTCGGTATGAATAAGTAGGATGTCATTTCACTTTTTAACATCACCAGTCCCAGGTACAGCTATGTAGCATAAGTGGCCCACTAAACGGACACGGGGCTTTCTCTCGCTAAAAGAGAGATAAAGGCCATAATCCACCACGCTGGCCAAGTGTGGGTTGGCGGATGACACACTTCTTCGGATATTGCAGACCTCAAACGAGTCGGTTTCCTCACGATGTTTTCCTTTACCGTAAAGCAAGAGTGCAAATCCACACATAGCTTGAAAAACAAGTCGTTGGTGTAAGACCGGAATCGAACCAGGGGCCGTCTGATTGAAAAACAGACGTTTTTATCACCGATCCACACTCGCTTTTGCATTACAGCTATGTAAATACAACGTAGGTAAACAAAATTAAGTAGAATCTAATGGCGAACTATCAAAGAGTATAAACTCTTGAATGAGTCCGTGATACTCTCGGAAGTTTATTTAAGTGAAGACGGGTTCACTATTAAGCCCATTGAAATAGCCTCACAATTGGTACAGGAGGCTTACCACGAGTTCATAAACTATTATGGTCTTATCATTCCTCTTCTTGTTACTAAGCGTTGTGGTAAATTTACTTGTTTGGTTTTGAGTAAAACATATTCAATGTTGAAATAATAGTTCATATGTGCGCATGGTATAAAAGATAATCTTCTTTTGCCTTCCTTCTTTCGCCATAATCATAAGTTAAAAAGAGACTTTGTTCAATATCATTCAGAAAAATACTTAGTAAGTCTAAATTAACAAGCAATTTAGACTAAGTACAACAAATACAAATACAATTTTTTTTTATTTCAGCAAATAACATATTTACAACAAGGAGTAATAATATATATAACTACAAGTAGGTGAACATACAAATAGGTTCTGTTTAATGCCGTAAGGAGGAGATGTATAGCTATAAAATCATTGTAATGATTATTAAATGATACGAGTATAAATAATGCTAAAAGATTGTGTCTGTCGTCATGCCCCTAACAGTCGCATCCGGCAGCTCCCTTGAAAGCCAGTTATTTCAGACTAGGCATGCTTCACCATCGGCCGAGGAGTCGTTGACTAGTCTGGTTACGCGATGTTGGTCAAACAACACTTAATCTATGCTAGCGATATGCACTTCACTCCTTCTCCCCTCGGTCCTGTGCCATCTCTTTCCATTTGAAAGCAAGGAGTTTGAACCGGTCTCCTCTACCTGGTGTTTCCAGCGAATATCCCAAGGGTTGGCGGTCGCCCGGTAGTCCCAGGAACGTAGTAGTATTTTATAGCACGATCCAAAAGGATAGAATCGGGTGGTGTCGGTCAAATAAATTACACAGCGTAATACAAAAAGTGTTATTATAGTTTTAATAATAATGGGAAAATCCTGTGGTAGCCTCCCAGGTATCGACACGGCACGAGGGCCCGTAGTAAATTGCAAACGGTCTCGCAATCGGCGGGGCCACCAGGGTAGAATTAAACGATTTATTGTAGCCATGGAGCGCGGATCACAGTTGCGATACAATTACCTACAGAGCATTAGCTTTTGGGGTTCATTTGGTACCACCCTCTGTCCATTGTACTAAGCGTAGTTTACGATTAATTGAGGCCGAAACGTTGCACGGTAAGTAGATATTTAAATATACGTAGCCTAGTATATAGTTATATTTCACGATCTCTGCCTACATGCATTATGTTGTCCATTTGAACTACCAAAACTTCTTCCTTTTTTTTCCATTTCGGTTCTTTTATGCAAGGCATAATTATGTATATACCCTTACTTATTATATGTACGTGGCAAAATAAACGACTAAAATAATAAAATGGTCGACATTTTTAATTGCAGTAAATATTTTTCCTTTCGACTAGTATAATTTAAATTTAAAATTATGTGTTTAGGAAGAAATAAGGTACAGGGAAAGTTTAGATCCTGGATTAAGATAAAGGTATTTTTGTCTCGTATCCTATGTATATACAGCGGGACGCTGCAAATTATTACAGCATGAAATTACATATATACTCGTACGTTAACATCACGCCAAAAACTTATAATCATGTATTGAACTCTTATATTTTACAATGTGCAACAAATACGTTGTTTTCTCAGCTGCCTCCGAACAGAAGTATTCGTATTCTGAATCAAATTCTGAATACAACACCTGTCATGCTGCTTATTTAAACGATCCAATTTCTTTCAGCGCTCAAGAGCTGGTGTCACGAATCTTGGAATCAAATGTACGAGATGTGGCACGATTGCTATAAATTGAATATTTAATTTACTTTCGACTTAAAATGAACAATATACAAATGTGGCTTTAAAATTAAAAACACACGTAAAGAAACATTTGTTTATAATTAGTAATAATTTACATTTACATATTCTAGTATTAAGTACACTAAAATGTTTGGAAAATTTGTGTTAAAAACAACCGCGCAAATAAAATATTTAAACAAACGTTCCAGAACAAAGTTCAAATTCACATTTACTCACTTATTTTTAAATAAGTATTTAAAAATAAAACCGTTGTTGTTTATTAGTAACTTGCTGGTTACACCCGCTTTTATCCGGGATAAATAGAAGCCTATGTTTTATTAGGTTCTAAGTTCCATACAAAATGTTATCTGTCATTACAATAAAAAAGAATAACGAACAAACGCGCACACATACACACAAACTTTCGCCTTTAAATTTATAGTCACATTATTTCAATGATCAAAACTGCCATATTCAGGGAAAACATTTTACAAGATCGCTACTTTATTCCCAACACGTCCTCTCCTGCGGGGGGACAAGATACAAATCCCAGAAGGCAGCATGAATCTGTATACCATGCTCTGTTTAGAAATGCCTTGTGCTTCACAAAATATGAATGTCAAACTTTTGTAAAGAAGAGCTGTTTTGAATAAATCGAGGGCAGTGATGCTGACAAACCTAATTCTGCTATGACCTTTCAAGATATCATTCACATACGTAATTTTGAGAGACAAATAACCTCATTATCCTCATAGCTCAGTCTTCTTTAAAGCCAGTTATTCTAGATTAGGCATGATTAAATTTAGGCCAGAGTGTCATTAGCTCGTGTGGTTGCGTGCCCTGATGGTGAAATACCTATCTGTAATGAGTGAAAAAAATGCATTCAAGTTAGTTTCCTTTGTCAAGTATAAAAACACTGAAGACACATACGCACATCGAAACCTTTGAAAAGATAAATACGGATAGGCCAATTGGAAATGGTTAAACTTCAATATATTTTGTAGGTGAAGTTTACCTACTATCACAAAGATGGTCACAACGCAAGAATTTAAAACAGGATTAGGTTTTCCAATATGACAGAAGTTAACAATGCAACCGAATACTTAGCTTGGAATGGGTATCCTATAATACATTTACATGTTCACCTCAGTTATATTTACGCGATCGGAAGAAATACAGCTGCGTGATCGTGAGACATAGAAATAATGCTACATTTTCTTGTGTAGGGGACTATAAAATGCTGATTTCAAAGAATTTTGTCATGAGTTTGCTGTGAACAAAGTATTTGATAGACTCCAATTTCTGTTTGAAGAGTATTTTTTACTTTTTGTCGAAATTTCGTAAAAAAATACTAATGGCAAAAATCATAATCGCTATCTGACGTGTAAATTTTTTATTGGTGAAGTTAAAAGGCTCCTGGTCAAAAAGAAAAAAAAGCTTGTATATATTGTTTATAAACATCCTAAACACTCTATCTACCTCAAAGACTGCCTTATGCACTGCCTTATTATTAAGAATTTAATTTTTGAATAGGAATAAAGTTGTTGAAAAACTTAATTTATCGCAATGGAGATGTTGAATCAGACCGAGTGGTGTTAAGGTGTGATTATGGTTCTTCACCATGCAATGGAACAATTGTATCGTAGACTTTCTTACACTTATAGTTGAAAACAACTCGAACATTTAATAAAGTGATAAAACGCTTTGGCCACACGCGACGGCTTTACGAGCCCATTTCGTAACTTTTTATTTTTATATTTGGCTATACTTTTAACCTTAATAACTTCGAAACTTGAGGGAATAGGTTTGACGACTGCCATTGGAACTATCGTGGGATTTACTTTCGTGAATTACTTATGAGAATGCGACGAATTAGAATTTAGACGAGACTCATTGAGATGTTTTTTGTTTTTTATTTTAAAAACTGTTTCGTTTTCTCCTGAGGTCTTTTCAGATATTTCAGCTTGACGAAATTAGGTACACAGAACTAAAAGTGCTCGTTTGTTATAACAAGATAAACATGTCTAAAAAAAGCGAAGAAACCAGTTTTCTTGGTCTCACTTTTCCTTTTCGAGAAATCCCGAGCGTTTCACTTTTTGGTTAATATCTTTCTACCTATTGCTTATTTTCCCCCTTTTATAATGGCTCGAGGGAATCCGGTGGCTCGCGTGATTTATAGCTTATGCAAAGAATGAGAGGATATTTTCTACACCATAATTCAAGCTAGTTGAGATTAGAGAAGGTTTCCTTGAGCGAGATATATCAATCTGTGCGTAGGCCCTTTTTATTTGATGTCTCTTTTGTTGGTGTTTGTTTCGATAGGTGGGAATTCTGCTTTTTGTGGAATGTTTTTTGTTTGTGTTACGTCATCGGGCATGTTAAATAAAACAAACCTAATATTTGAGGCAAATCGTACGTCTAAAATAGGTATAAATTCAACTTTTTAAACGTAAAGCCAAAAAATAAAAGAGTCCTTTATTTTCTTTGTTCTACACTTAGTTTTGGTTGTTTACTTAATCAATCAAGATATTCGTATATTCGTGTGTCTTTTGTTAGTACATACTATGTAATTTATTACTCGGAAACTAAGATGCATGAAAAGCTTCGTAAGTAATTGTGTTGTCTATCTGTTCTAATAAAGTGTTCAGTGTGTCATTTATGTTACAGCGGGAACAACTGCGGCTCACTGAAAATACTTCAAGGAGAGCTAGCACGAGACGCAGTTTCTCCCGCAATGTATCTCATACTTTTTTACTAAACAGTCTATAACTAGCTCGAAGTAATCATATACGTACATTTGTGAGACAACTTCACAGTTTCATTTTTATTGTATTGTAATAGAAGATACAACAAACAGTTGATTCAGGCAATCAAATATTTACCTTAATCCAAACATCTAGCGGCATGTTCCGACAACCTCCGTGAGAGCCAGATAGTCCAGGCAAAGCATACTCCATCTTAGGCTAGGGTGTTACTTACTCTGGTGTGTAATGCGAAGAGCGCCGCGGAACCTCACCCCGCCCTTTCCGGTGAGGAGGCCATCGTGAGGTTTTAATTGGTAGTGATGCCCTTCTGGTATCGAACCCGACCTCCCCGGGTGTGGTAGGAATGCGTAAATGCATTTTCTCACATATAAAAAACGGTGTCACTTACTCGTATGGTTACGCGCCCTGATGGTCAAATGCCTTTTTTCGTGAGGAAATGCATTTACGCATCTCCCACTACAAGTCTGTTGGAGGCGGGCGGGGTATATCGAGCTCTAGGGCCAGAGGGGCCGTCACTACCCACTAAACCCTCACGGTGTCCCATCTCATGACGGGGGCAGGGATGTAGGATCACTTTGCTCAATGCCGCTGCTCTGTTGGTCAATTGCCTAGCTGTAAAGTGTACTTACTACTTCGTATGTACTTTACATAAGAAGTGAAATAAAAACTTGTAAAAACACAGTGTGTAGCCAAAAAATATTTTACCTTGTCTTCATTCACGAGTAAGTATTGTAGGGGTATATAACTTACATCGGCACACATTATTTACTGTTTAGAAGGGTAATAAAGTAAATATTGACAGAACTAATCAAGAAATGGCTATCAAACGTTGATATACACCGAAGTTGCTAACAAATGTTTACACGATCATTAAATTGAAAGCTTTCGTGTTACTACCTCATTTGGAATATTAGCGGCACCTTGCGCCTCATTTCTACAAATAGCAACAATAACTTAGTTTTCTTATCGTTATGAAACTGTACATTAAAAGGGACACAAAGTAAAATCTTACGTTTCACGTTTCTGATAGAAGCCATTAATTACAGTTTGTTTTTGTTTTTCTCTCTTATACTAAAGGAGATGTTTAAAAGTTGTGTTTAATATTAATGGGTAGGTACCAATTGGGGCAAAGCACGTTAACATGAATTCGTTGATTTACTATCTATTAATCTTTGATCAAGATTAAACACGTATTTAGTACCTAAGGTTTACGAGTAAGCTTAAAATTATGTCTAGGTAGAAAACATCGGATTTAGGTGCTTAAGGTGTTGGTATATAAGGGTTATTGTTCCCAAAACTTTCATTCCTCGTCTTGGCGCTGATAAAACACGAACGTTCAAGTTTATTTACTTAGCTGTGAAGTAAAATGTTGTAGGATTTATTTTGGCAAGTGTCTTCCATTAATTAAATTGCATTTGTGTTCGACTTCATATAAGGCTAACTTATTTGTATGAAATTAGCCAGTATTTAGTTTTATACTTTACAATGGGATTCGTATGGACCTCTTTTGACGAAAATAAAACACACGAAAACGATTAGTTAAGTTGTTTATATAAAATATTTTAAGCTCTTTTTGTCCTATTGAAGAGCAAAGGCCTCTACATCCTCCTTCCTATTGTCACGGTCTATTGCTATTTTCTGCCAGTTGTATTTTTCCAGTGCGATCCGCCATCTCCATCTGGGTCTGCCTTGACATTGGACGTCCTGTGGCAGCCAGTGGGTGGTGCATTTAGACTACAGATCTTTCAAGATCAGGCTGATGTGCCCAGACCAGTTCTACTTATTCTTCTTATTTATCTTAAGATAATCCAAATTACTCACTTTTTGTAGTACTAAGTTAGTTTTATGGGGAACACAGTTATTCAAAATACATACTATGCTTGTCATTAAATTGTCTTCTATTAAGATCCTACAGTTTTAAACGTCAAGAATGTATCGGCGCATATTTTTTCCAACAGGAAATGATCAGAAGAAAAACAAACAAAATGATTGCAGTCTCATTTTATTTAATCGTTCTTTTTATTTTAACTAAGATAGGTTACATCAAACACACATTGCGTAACAAATTGGACTGGAAGATATGTAATAACCTGATACAGAGTGTACCGAAAGGTAGGTATGAGTATTATTGCTGCTTACCCTTACGCCGTTTACCTATCGGAAACGAGGAACCCCTCTTAATACAAAATGCTTGGCATTCTCGCGTATAATATCAAAAGCATAACATAAATAAGTAAGTACATCTGAGTAATGAAATTGCCATCTCCCTACGCGTCTTTCCCATCCCATATAAACGGCGAAAAAGTACTATTTAAAGTAAACATTTATCTACAAATTATGATTATGATTTACATCTCATAGTGCATGCTTTGTTTCGCAAAAAAGTAAGTCTAAACATCGTCTTGATATATAATTTTTAATATTGTCATTGTTTTATTTTAATTAGTAATAACCTTTACAAGTCCGCTAGACGAAAGTACAAAAAACAATTTAGCAATCATCGTTCACATTAGCAATATTAAAAAATAATTCAAACTGTTTAATTTTATATTTACCTTAGGTAATTTTTCTCTACGCTAAAGTTAATGGATATCTAACTAGAACATTACGTTAGGTATTTTGAAATAATGTACAGGCTTATAAATAAAATTACAAATTAAAACGTAACTTTTAAGTTAATACGTATTATTATTACTAAGCCTATGCTTCCAGCCAAATACACCAATCTTTTTATTATATTGAACGTTAAATTCATTATCAGAATAGTTTTCAAATTATACACCAATCCAGGATGCTTATTATTGTTGTGATAACAAAGTAACATTTTCCAGCCAAAAAAAAAATACTTTTGACAAAACTGTTTCAAAATATTATTCAATATACAAAGCGCTTCATAAAAAAATCTATATCTATCTAGTCAATTATATACATATATTACATAAAGTTCGTAATTCTTGTAAAAAGCTTGGAAAACTTCAAAGTAAAAATCTCAGTAGTGTTGTTTGTCTAAATAAATTCTTATGCTATTTTCTATTTAAGTACTTCTTATGTGTGAAACTTAAATTAATATGGCATCACATAAATCAAAAGAAACAGCGAGAAAAATGAAACACAAATATTAGTTTTTTTGATGAGAATACAAGAGATAAATTATTTTTATATGCCAAAAGTAAAATCAGAAAATGATAGAATAGGTAAAAAATGTAGTTGATTATTTTATACTTAAGCTTACTGTACAAATACTATGGCACTGTAGCCTACATGAAGCCATCAAACTAAAATAGGTAAAAATATTCACCGTCAAATTCAGTTTGATAAGCTTTACACCTAGGCTTGTATTTAAAATAAATAAATTAAGTAAATAGGAATGTTTATTAAAAAATATATGAAAAACTACAAAATGGAATGTACAACACAACTACGTAGTTATTTGAGATTAAGTATTACATTCGGATTCATAACATGAAATAACTTTATTTTGTTTTGAATATCGTAGTACATATTTGCAAATCAGAATTGACAGATTTTGTCCTTAAAACCCCTTGAAAATGATATATAACCATAATGATTACTTGTATTCACAGTAATAGAAGAATTAACACTTAATTTTTACTCACAATCAGCATTACAGTTACATTATAAATATATACTTTTAGGGCTAATAGGTCTAGATCTATCTAGATAATATAAATATTTCTTCTAAGGTTAACAACGTAATGTCACTGAGTTTTTTATTTCTTTATTCAGTAAAAACGATTATTCCATTTAATGATGATCGAGCACCGATATCAAAACGATATTAAAATTCGTCTAATAAATCTATAGCTATAAAAGTAATGTGGATATAACAACACATTCACTATTTACGCACTAATGGATATGGATTGTATTGATTGGAATAGATATGTATAAAGAAGGTACATTATGGGACAGGTACTATAAAACAGCTAAAATAATACTTCTTATGTAATTCGAGTGATATTACGTTTCTGCTTTATTTATTTTAATACATTATTATACGAAATATCCAAAGCTTCTTTTTTACGTCAGTAAATTTGTGGAATTCTGATACCCTTGGTAAAGGTACGGTGAAATCTAGATATGCTCATTATTATTAGTTTCTTCACAATTATTTTATAGGTGATAAAAAAATTTAGAAATTAAAGACAAAAAGAAATAATTTTTCAAAGTATTATTTGCGTTTATTGAAACTTTGGCAATTTCGTAGTTCCTCACGAGCACTCTTACTTTAGCAATACTAATTGCAATGGTGGATAGCTGTGGTCGGTCGTATGGGTGAAGTCAAATCAAGGTGTCTTCCATTAGCTTTGACGCTGGCTACGCAACCTCTAAGTCCGCTGTACAGCGCTGAAGGTAGACCTAGAGGTAATGTCGGTGACCCACCTGTTGACAAAGAAGAAACATAAAAATCATAAAAATATGGTTAAAATAACTTCGTTTTAAAAAATACATAAAAATACATCTATGCCTTACAGAGAATATGAAAGGCATATACGACCCTAAAGTTGAAAATCACTAGCCAAACACCTAACAGTATATTCGCGTAGCCTCCTTGAGTGCCAGTAGATACGAGATACTTTTTATTCAATGAACTAATTACAATATTCTTCTAAAGATGTTAACTACTATAAATGCGTTGTAACTGTTATATCCTGACGGATATGCAACATTAGAGATAAGTACCAATAGGTACTTAGCTCCAGATTAGGCAAACTCCCCTTTGACCAGAGTGTCGCTGTCTCGTGTGTTTACGGGAACGACTGGCTGCTCAAATGCAATAGCTGATTGGCTGTTGTTTTTTTTCAAATGCCTTTTATTTTCAGGTAGTCAATACATATTTGGCGTCACTGCCACACATCACTGCCTGCTACCAATCAGATTGCTCGTTTCCGTGTCACGCAAGCGGTATTGACAACGCGCGTACGACCACTCTTAGCTACGAGTATAATACAGGACCGTGGAACGAATATTTCTTCACAATATTATATCACTTAGATTACGGTGAAGAAATATTCTTCTGGACAGATGTTGTGTCCGGAGACGGGCGTCCGACGGTTTTTTACATTGTAGCTAGGAGCAGACATACGCGCGTTTATATACCGTTTGCGCAATTTAGAAACAAGCGCTCTGATTGGTAGCGGGCGGTGATGTATGGGCAGAGACAATGCAAGAAAAGACAAACAAGAACCTCAGACTTATAGGTACTACATAAAATAGGCATAATATGTGAGATTATTTTCTAGTGGTATTGTTTTTTAATTATGTTAAATGTGAAAAATCAAAATTCAAATACTTAAAGATCCAAAAAATAACATTAAAAAGATTCCAACAAGTTAATCCAAACAGATATCTCATAATAGAAAATAGATATCGTTAGAAGTCTATCATGGTCGTAATTACCCGTATTATGAGAAAAGTTAGGAAAAGCCATTAAATGGTTCGCTAACAGTTCTTGGTAACAAACTTGGGAATCACGATAATTTCACGCCCTAAATCGCTCATACAATTGTGAAAAAAAAAGCAAATCACAAAATAGCCATATCAAGCAGTCAATAAAAAGTATTAAAATTTTGGTTTATAAGATACTAGAATATGAAAGCTTTATTTTTTAACTCTTTTGAATAAAATGTTTTCAAATAAATAATTTAATCGTAATGGCTATCGAAAAACCTGATAAATAGAGTTTACATTAAATTATAAATAAATTTAAAAAAATTGGCATTTTACCATCACTAAAACAGCAGCGTGAACCTAAACTAGAATACCCCATCAGTATGTCCTGACTGGAAGGGAGGCCAATTGGCGGCCTTATTGATTTAAGCAATAAAAAAAATTCTATCTATCTAAAAAAAAAAAATTAAGAGAAATGTGATAGACAACTCACCAATCCACAGCTTGGGGTTGGCTTTCGAAGGCACAAGCAAAGACTGCGAGTACCCTCTAACAGGCGGTGAATCATCTACTTGGAGCATCGCAAGCCTTTTCCGCCTCCTCATTGTCGCCGTATGCCACCTACCGTCGTCCACCCTGACCTTCGACTCAATACTTTGGAACCAGTCTTCGTGAACCGAGTTAGTCTCCTTAGAATCTGTGTCAGTATATATCAGCTGGAGTTTCCCTTCGCTAATTCCTAAGCCGATGAAGTCTCGAGGTCTGATACCAATTTTTCGACGCCACATGAGAAGGCCAGATTCGTTGAGAGTGCGGAATTTAATTTCGTATCGTATACCACGGGCATTGTTGTTCCTTTAAACATTAAATATTTATTAAACGTGCATAAAGTGACATTTAAGTACTAAGACACGTTAGTACGAGTAAAAGCACTAGTAAAATAGTTATGCGTAACTATTGGGGACAAAAAGAATACTAAAAAGAAATGAAAATCAAGCAGCTTAAATGGGAGTTTTGCAATTTTGTTTGTTTATAACCTTATTTCCCAGTTTGTTTATATCAATATTGTAGTTACAACACGTTTGTTAGTTTTTTTTTTTAAGTATCGCAATAAAAAGTTACAAGCTGCATTCGCACAATAAACCCTCAACTTTAAAGAACACTTTACGATTCTCTACCTATAACCAACCTTCTATAAAGCTGCCTCATAACTGAAAAATATAGTTTGTATTTGTATTCCACATACAGAGTGCGAACTGTAAATGTTTGCGAATAAATAAAGGCACCAAGTTGAAGGTACGAGTACGTGGAGATATCTCGAAACTGTATTTCCATTAACGTTAACGCGTTTATGTAGATTCGTAAAGTTCAAGTAACTTATTTGAGTCGAGTCAAATTTAAGCTGGTAGCTTCAAGTACCAACTAATGTTTACTATTAGCTCAGGTGGAGGAATCGGAATTCTCTGAATGTACTTTGGTTTGTTGTTTTAAAGTTATGCTAAATGTATACTTATGATATTACTTATAATTTAGGTTGTATTTCATGTTCTTGCCAGTTTGTATTCAAAGGAAATAATAGTAAAAAATATTTTAATTAATATTTTAAAACGACTAAATGGGCAAAATAGGTCAATAATCATACATGTATAGCTTAGAAAGGTTGCACTACAATTTATTGTTGAAAAGCCATTGGCATTTATGATCGCAAAACAACTTTAAACACAAGCAAAGCAAAAGTTAAGATGAGATTTGTTAAAATCCATACCTAATCTAAAACCGGCAGTGTTGTGTTACTGTTAGAAAATAAATTATATTTGTCTGCGTCCATCAAATGTTATCTTACACTGTAATTTCCCAAACCATCGCCTGTGTTAGTATGGAAGCTAGAAAATAGACGTTGAATTAGTATATTAAATTATTAGTGACATGGGAGAGGTCATGCTAACGATAATGATGGCGATTCAGCGGCACACACGACTAAACTAAATTTAAAGAAGCCCCGTCTCTTTTCATCTTAGGTGGCCAGAAAGAGACGGCACGTTCTGGACCACAGACAAAACAACTAAAATACGTCAAATATGAAATGTGCAGGCAGTTTTAGAGGTGATACAAGTGAGTGCGGTTTAAAGTCGCCTATATTTTCTACATTTGACGTGATTTTAGTTGTTTTGACTATGCTGTAGAACGTGCCATCTCTTTCTGACCACCTAAGATGAAAAGAGACGGGGCTTCTTTAAATTTGGTTTAGTCGTATGTTCCGCTGAATCGCCACCAATAAATAGTAATTATAGTTATTACATTAGTTAGAGGGAGGGTGCCCCTACACCTTAAAACATTTGACATCTACTATCAATTAATGTTAGGAATTATTATTGTGTTAGGTATCGTTAAATAAACATTTTGAGTACGTTTCTATGAACATAAAAACATATCAAACATTTTAAAATATTTTATTAGAAAATTTAAGAACATTTATATAGGGAGTGTATTTGTTTTGTACACAATTATTATTATTATTTTTAGCCGGTTTCGTCCCACTGCTGGGCACAGGCCTCTCTATCCTCTTTCCACTAAGCCCGGTTTTGAGCTTTTTGAGTCCAGTTTTTACAAAAGGAGTACAGTTCGTACACAATAAATGTATTTTTTTTTCTATCTTTTCTTTAGTGCAGGGGCATCCTCAGTAACAAAATTGATTAGGTACAAAACAAAACAAAACCTGCCTTCAATATAAAATAAGTATTTACCTGCGACCTCCTCTGCTTCTATAAGAGAAGTAGTTATTTCCGTCGAACTGTATAGGACTTCTGTCGCTAAGCATTTCAACGTTCAATTGTATCTCGCAGTTTCTTCCTTGAAAACCATCTAGACATATGCATTTATACTCATTGAGTAGAGGAATGCATGAACCGTTGTTTTTGCATGGCGTTAAACCTAAAAAAAAACATATCACTTTTTTATACATTAGTTCATTTCCATTTAATAATTTGACATTTAAATACAAAGGCATTTAAAATGACTGTATGTTCTTGTCTGTAATTACGAAAGAAAAATTAACTTATTTACACTCAAATCAGAGATTTTTTTATTTTGACGACCTCATTGACGTAATGGTTACCATGCGGGATTGCCAACCAGAGGATACTGGGTTCGATTCCCGGCACGGCAAACATTTTTGTGATGAACTAAATTTGTTGGATGTCGGTCTGGGTGTTAAATTTGAATCGGTATAAAGTAATTATGTATGTATGACGTGTAATATCAAAAGTGTAAGCAACCATAAACAAACTACAAAAAGTTTGGTATGTGACAAACCAGCCGTCTGTGAAATGTGTCCTAATATTCACTTATTTATTTTAGAGAAAGAAAATGTTATAAATAATATTTTCCTTTTCATCTCTAAGAAACATAACTAAGTTGCAAGAAACCCATCTCAAAATTACAGTGAATTAATGCACCGCATAATACCCACAAGCATCCATACCATCTTATAAATTTAACCGCAGAAAACTATTAGGCGATGTCCCCCAGTTATTCCCATGCGCACCTAAGTATCGCGTAGTGGTTACTTGCTCCCAAAGTACCACTTTGCGATGAGATTTCTGTCCAATATCAAGAGATTTATGTAACAGTAAGTATTTATGGCAAGATATATGTGACTATAGTAACTATTACACGCTCGCGTCTAAAGCTTTCGAATGTTCAATGCGAAATTTAAGTTTGACATGATGAGAAGGGATGGGTGAAATTTATGTGCGACACAAAATTGAAAACTTTAACGCTGGCTCGAGTATTACAGCGAGAGATTTTAGAGACGATTGGTTGTCGTATAATTTATATTCAGACACTCGTGGTTTGCATTCTTCATGAAACAAACTTTTCTTTGAATATTATAAAAAAATATTATCAAACAAAGACGATAACTTTATTTTTACTGGACAACATTTGTTTGACGCCTGTCAAAGACCGCATTTTGTAAATAAAATTGTCGAGATTTTTTTTAATTTTTTTGATTGGTCAGACCTGAATAAATAAATAATTATTATTTATTGAAGTTTTATAGTCATAAATAGCCGCAACTCTTAGTAACAGGATAAATATCGGTCTTAAAAATCAATTACGTTACAAGTATAGGAAGTCTTAGTATTAAAGTCTGTTCTTTAAATATTTTGTGATTGTCCAAACGTTTAAAAGTTTGCGATTAAGTACATTTTAAATAAGTTTAGTTTATGTACTCGTTTTATCACTTATTTACCACAACCAATAAATTTAATAATCGTCTCAACAAGCTTACCATCTCCGCAAGGCGGCCCTGTATATCTAGTCACGCCAGTGGTAGAGCACGGTAGTCTTTCTTCCTCAGGCAATATGGCACATTTTGCCGTGTCAGCAGCATAAAGCGTCAAAGGCACTCCATTCACGAAGACCTGTTGAACTGCGCCTATGAAACTGCTCGTCACCCCTGACATCTTGTGTGGGCGGACATACGAGCTGAAAAAGTTTATTGGGATTAATTCAGGAATTACGCGAAAATAGTTTGACAACTGGTCAAAAGCTTAGGCAAATGGCCCGTGATTTACATTCAGCCTAATTTTATTAGTTTTGGTGATAATATATGACATACATTGCGGTTTGAAGTACACTATTCGAGTAATCATTAGCAAATTGTTTTCTACGACTGATACTTACTAATTCTTTGCTAAATGGAACAAAATTACCGATCAATTACTTACTTTAAAATACAATATAGGTACAGTAAAGCTAAACACCGAAAGGCGTATTCCTGCAGCCTCCTTAAGAGTTGGTTATTCTAAACAATGCATGTTCCACCTTAGACTAGAATATCGCTGACTTGTGTGGTTACGCACCCTACTGGTCAAATGCATAGATACTCAATACGAGTAAAAAAAACTTACGGTAAGGATCCAATGAACAAAGGTAGTGTCAGCTCTAAATGTGTCAGGGGAGGTGAAGAAGACCCTCTCTGTGTCGGATGTTGGTCAAGCTGGAGGCTCCCATGTCGACCTGATCTGGACACCCTGGCTCTGTGCCATCGACCTTTTGTTATAGGGATCGGTGACCTGGTATAACATTAACATAGAATTTGTACGTATTCGCTACATGTTAAATGTTGGTAAAGTTTTTGATTTATTGACTTCCAAATTAAAAATATATATTTCTTTGTTTTTCTGTATTATTGCTTAACTTCATATATATTTACAATTTAATTATGTGAAATTACTATTGGAAAAAAATAAGAAACAGGAAAAAATCTTCGATTACAGGGAAACATCAGAGAACATTCTGTGTACAATTTTGTACAAAAATACAAGTCACAACGGAAAAACAATAAATGGAAGTTAATTAACAATACTCGTAAACAAAGGTAAACATCAACGTCATTTATTAAGCAAAAAAGACAATTTAAGCTTCAAGAATTTGGTATTAACATAAAACACTTTCATGATAAAATTTTCCTTAACATTTATTCAAAAGTTAATCCTTGAGCGGTAAAAAGGGCTATTACTCCTAAATAGAAAGCACCACTTACGTTATATTAGCGATCCCGCTCCCCAAATTGTATCTAAACTGTAGATATCCATTAACCAAGTTAATCGCCACGAAATCCCCCTTGGCTTTATTAGACTGGCCGGTGTAAAGGAGCATTCCGGAAAATCGGTTCGTTAAAAACCAAATTTCAATGCGGAACGCCTTACCCAGCCCTTCGAGTGGCGGTAACTCGATATAGCTCGTCCCATTGAATTGGGGAGACCACGTCTCTTGTACGACAGTTACGTCTGCAAAATTTAAATTCAGTCAATAATGGAAGCTGAAGGGAAAGACGGCGATTCCGAAGTTATTTATAGTATCCATACCGTTGTTGCAGGTATTTCCGTTGGATCCAATTTCTCCGCCGTACAAACAGCGGCAGACGTGTCCACCGTCGGGCCCGATGTCACACAATAGCCCCTCATCATATCCGCAGGGATTCGACTCGCACGGATCTAATCTCTCGTCACAATTGGCTCCTTGGAATCCGATAGGGCAGCTACAAGTATATTCGGTTGCCGACCCCTCCACAGACGTACACGTAGCCCCATTCTTGCACGGTATACTCATACATGGGTTAGATTGGCACTCATGAACGTTTTCTAAGCCGACGACTAATGAGTCTGGACGACCCAATTTCTTTGTCACTTGATGACGTATTATCCTTAAGTATTTCACGCAGCCGATGAATCCTTTCCGAGTGCCGATGTTTTCGAAGACCCTATATAAAAGTGTTCTTTATTTATTTGATTACCTGTTAAGAACTAATAATTGCCCCTCTAAGTAATAACGGTGTTGTTTTGAAATATAATGCGAGGGTGAGTTTACCTGGAGTAATTAGTAGGTACGCTGCCGACGTAAGCGTCCTCGGCGAGATCTAATGCCTTCAAATGACCGGACGACTGTCCCACGACGTCTTCCATATCGTCCACAGATAATATTCCGTCGCGATGATATCTTTTCGCAGAGACCTTGTGATATTCATTTAGTGTAACTTTCTCTAGGGACGTTAAAATGAGTACTCCGTTGCCGAGATTGTACCTAAATTGGAAACGAGGTCAAATTAATTAAGCGGAAAGACGAAAGTAAATTGCCGTGTTTCGTATTACAGAAAGAAGTAGGTACGAAATGATTTACTGGTTGAATAGTAGTACGGTTGTGTGATTTTCGTGGAATATTGCTTACCTGAATTCCAAATATCCGTTGACCAAGGCCAGTGAAACGAAGTCGCCTGTGCCGTCGGCTTTTTGTTGGTTGTATACGATCACTCCGTTTTCGGAGAATGCTTTGAATTCTATATCGATGTTGAGTTTATGATATGCTTTAAGTGGCTTGAGTCTAATATAAGAGGAGCCGTCGAACGATGGTGTATCTATGTACGTTGTTAGTGGGCTTTCTTTGCCAACGGATTCACAGTTAAAGCCTGTATAGGGCGAGTTACAGACACACGTGTATGTGGATCCAGGCAAATCGATACAAGTACCCAAATTATAACAGGGATCCGATAAGCACGCACTGTATTCTTCTGTCGTCTCTTGAGGCACGTTTTCTGTTGAAAATTATATCCATAATAAATCCTAAATACGACTCTATCGTACTAATATTAGAGTTGCGTACAGCAAATGGTTACAATATTAAAATATCCAATGAAAAAGGTATTGTATATTATGATGTAGACGTGCGGGACTGGATTATTGTTTACACAAAAAACTAAATTTACTTTTAGCTTTAGCAGACGCTATTTTATGTTTATAGTTATAATAACGCAAACGCAATAAACGCAGGTTATTGTTCAAGAATGTTCAAATAAACTTTTTTAATGAAAATACTTGTTTAAAAAACATATTTAATAAAAATACTTGTTTGAAGCGCTATAGATAGTGAGTGTGTAGCGTATTCTATGTATGTTGTAAGTGTTTGCCGTCTATGTTTGTAAATCTATGCAACATTTACAAGCATAGACGGCAGTCCGACCGCAGGTGGCTGGATAATCATTCAATGTACGTAGGAGTTATGTAGTGTTTGGTCTAAAGTTGACTAGGTTCGCCTCAATCCGTAGCGTTTATACGTTATTGTAACTAGCATAGCTATTTGCGTAGGTAATACGTATTAGAGGACAAGTTTCTACATAATTATAGTTTAACAATTTACAAAATTTACTGCTTTTGTTTGTAATTTGAAGTTTTATTATTACTAATGTATTGTTTGTTGACAAATATAAATAAAGACGTATAAGAGACCTTTAAAACTTAAAAAGTATCGAACATAATTATGTCTATCAATAAACTGATTATCTAACACTAACACGTAAAATAAATACCAACAGAAAGAAATTAAAGCCTTAACAGGAAAAAGGCTTCATAAAAAATGTTTAAGTCAACCTACCACCAGGTTTGCAAAATATGTCAGATATTTACCAAATGACCAAAATTTAAGGTTTTATATTATATATTTTATATTTATTTATTTACTTGTATTATATATATTTATTTATATTATAATATTAATATGTCAGATATTGATAAGATTTTTTTCCTTATTTTTGTATCATCTAGTAGTGCTTGCTTTAGCTTCATAACTTACTTCATACTAATTTAATAGATAAATATTTGAATTAAGTATGAAACTTACCAACACAGCCTTTTCTATGCACAGTAGGCATAAACCCAGGTCTACACTCACACCCGCCGCGTGCGCATACAGCTCCCGGCAACACGGCGCAGTCAGAGTCGTCGGCGCAGAGGTCTCCTATCAAAGCCCCTACCGCTCCTACCGTTGCTGTTGTAGCTGGGGGTAAAATTACAAAATTATTAAATGTGTTGTTATTTTCTATTTTATTATTATGACATTGTACGAATAATTATATTATTATGACATTGTATGACTAACTATAATATTAAGATATTGACTAATTCATTAATTGATTGTTGATGAATATATGTAATATGTAAATTTGACGTGCCTAGTATAACGCAATGTTATAAGGTTAATAAAGTTCTATGATTTCTACAAAATCATAAAAAAGCATGCATAAGCAGCCCACTATACATTCCCACTGCTGGGACTCGGGGCCTTCTCTCACGAGGAGAGAGATATAGGCCATTATCCACCACGCAGACCAAGTGCGGGTTGGCAGATGATACACGTCTTCCGTTTCCGGTTTCCTCATGATGTTTTCCTTCACCGTAAAGCGCGAGCAAATCCGCACATAACTTGAAAAACAAGTCATTGGTGTAGGGCCGAGATCGAACCAGAGGCCGTCTGATTGAAAAACAGACGTTATTACCACCGAGCTACATTAAAAAGCATCCTATACAAAAGATATTATTATTATAACCGTTAGGTACCTTGAAAACTGTAAATTTTATAGATATTGAGCTCAAGCACAAAGAGAAACATAGATTCTGGTTTTACGATTAAACCAAATCAATTTTGCACTTTAACACTTTTGATTTCCTATTTAAATCTTCACTTTTGTTCCGTTCTTATGTGCCTCTTTTAAGAGGGTAGAATTTTTTGACGCTAAGGCGAGTTATCTTACTTGGTAACTTTAGTAAAATTAACGTTGTCACTTGAACATTTTCCTGGTATATTTAAATGACATGTACAATATATCTATAATATCTCTAATGATTTAGTTTTTATTTACATTAAATAGGTTATTCACCTATCGTATAAGTATGTCGTGGTCTTTATTATTTTTTGTCAAAACTTTTACAAATAACCTTTATTCACAATAACTTTACAGCAAATAAAACAGTCTAAATCTTCTTATCTTCTTAATTCTTTGTGCTGCTGTTCCCCTAATTAGTTACCGTCAGAGAGGTAGTTTCCGGGAAAGTGACCTACAGTAGTCGTAATGAAGCCCTTACCTTAATTTAGTTTTGTTTCTCAAAAAGAGCGAATTGTGTCGTTGTTACATTTAAATGCCAACCCGCACTTGTCAAGCGTGGTGGATTATGGCCTATATCTCTCTCCTCGCAAGAGAAGGCTCTGAGTCCCAGTTGTGGGAACACATAGTGAGCTGCTAATTAAAATGTATAAAGTCAGATATATTTTTTTGTCATCAAAATTGAATTTTCAGAATCATTATGTCAGTACATCATGTGCATATTTAAACTAAGTATTGTTCTACAGAACACAGCTATTATTCAGAATGATGAGAATTGGTTTATTTTGCTGTCAATAATTCTATTCATGTTTAAAGTCATAAATTAAAAACAATCTATAAACATATGTTACTAAAATACCGTCTTAAAGACATTGCCAAAAAGTTTCTTAATTAAGACAAATAATATCCTAAAATGCCTTCGTACAAACCCTAACACTAGTGGAATAAAGTTTAAAGTTTGCGGGAAATTAAAATGCTTGTTGATTACGTTATTTCAGGGCAAAACTCATAACCATTTATCAAGATCGGATTCCAAATTAGTTTTAAATCGTATAAATCTACATCGGAAAACTGTAATTGTAGAAAAAGAACACACGAGAAATTTTTGCCTAGATAGATAGATATTTTAGTGCCGTTTTTTGTGAACAACTGTGGGTGTGTTTTTAGCACTAACACAAACAGTGTTTTAACGTTCGATGTTCTGTGTGTGGCATCGTTACTCTTGAAATGATAACCTAATTTTTTTTTATTGAAAGTTATATCAGGTGGGAGTGACGCTAAGTTTGATATCAGTCCAAGATGGCCGTCGCAACAAGATGGCGGAAGATATATGTATTTTTGCAACTGCTCCAGTATGAACATTAAATAGATAAAGAGCGTGTATAAAAAAATACTATACTCTACAAAAGATTTCAAATCCTTTTAAATTTCCTCTTAATTTCAAAAATATAATTGTAATTTTAGTATTCAATAGTATGGTAAAAATCTAACATTTACAAACAACGGTATTAATTATCGTATTTAATGCACTCTATTACCATTATATTACTCCCTACCACTTTTTTCCACTGGTATACTTACTTCAGTTATTCAAATATGATGCAATTAAAACATTTAATTTTCCTTCAACGAATTTATAAATTAGCGAGTTTTTTCCACCAGGACCCAGTCGCCGGAAAAATGAAGGAAAAATTAATTTCAGATAATGTTGCTAGTCTTTTTGTTTCTTTAATTAACGAGATTCTTTTTTACTTTTTATTCTTCTAACATTGTTAATTATTTTGAGAATTCGAAAGAGCAAATTTGTAAAGAAAAAACATGATGTTATTGATGCTCGCTTTGTTCTTAATGTTGCTTGCAAAAGTTGTCAGATGTAATAAGGTACGAATTTTAACCAAAAAGTGAAATTACCTATAAAAAGTAAGAATAACAATCTTACGTGTAAATTTTTTGAAAACAAGTATAAGTAACTAACCTTTGAATTTCTGTCCAGAGAGGATATTATCAAAATCACTCGGCGTTTCTTTCCTCGTCCAATCGTATTTGTTGTAATATTTGTCCGGATTCAGCAGATGTCTCGTAGATTTGGACGCGGCTCCATCATCTTGCTGCGTGAACTGTATTGGGGAGGATGGTCGAGGAGGGCCGGCTGTGCCTCCAATTTCTCCCAACTTGCAAGGTCCAAAGGCTTGTACCACGATATCTTCTTGCGTGCGGCACGCTTGCAGCTTGAGGTGACACTCCGATTCGTATGTTTTACCGTCACTTCCGCATACCTGTTGGTTGTTGGTAGGGTTCAAGACGAGTTACGGAGGGGTGGCGGCGATTTACTGCCATGTTTTGTTTGTTGGGTGATACGGGATTGTGATATAGACTGGACTGTTGGAAGTTAACTGCTAACACTTATTTTATTACTGCTACTTTTAGTGACGACTTTATGTTATTCTTTTCTATCAAGTATACGATAGTAGGTACATTTTTACGGGTATAAGAAATATTTCTTAAATAAAAGACTTATTTAGAAAGAGGCTGTTGACAGATAATTTATATTTATAATGTAAAGTAAACACATATATTAATAAACGGTAGTTAATTAGCTATTGCGTATATGTAGAAATATGGAGAGAAGAAAATTGATAAGGTTCTAAGGCCTGAAAATAGTTCCAATGTCAGAGAAACAGAAATACAGAAGATATTTATGGTACAGGCATGGTACGTAAAGCGTAGACAGGAGTTATTTGATAAGTTACATAAGAACAAGCTGTACCCCATGGTGATATAAAAAATTGTGGGGTTTGGAAAAAGAGTCTAAACTAACCATCGTGCCAATTTTGCATTTTAATCAGTTCAGCCGTATAAGCGTAAAGAACTAACAAAAATACACACTCACATACTAATACACAAACAAACTTTCGTATTTATAATATTAGTAGATTTAAGTATGGATATGATTGTAACAAACTTTCGTATTTATAATATTATTAGATTTAAGTATGGATATGATTGTTAGAGGTCAAAGGAACAAGGAAAACGTAGATGAACTCTATGACCAAAAGCTTTGATAGAAACGGGAGTGAGCTGAAAAGATGGCTGGCACGATAGTGTGGAAGCGTAAAACTTGCTGTGACAACCCTACTTTGTAGTAAAAGGCAAAGACAAAGTACAAGATGTACTTACCAACATATTCGTATCGCTATCAGAGCACGGTGCAGCAGCGCACTCACAGAGAGCCCCGCCCGTGCGTTCCGTGCAAACGGCACCGAAATAGCACGACAATTCTGCGCATGAGCCAGCTACGCCACCCATTTCCGCTGTAAAAGAAGGCTTGATGAACCAAACTTTACTTCTTTAGCATAACACTGGTCTACAGTGGTTTTGTTGCCTTTGATATGATGATGATTTTGGGTCTATTTATACACATAATTCGTGAAAATATCAATGATTTTGTAAGATCTGCTCGTTTTTTTTTCAACAAATGACTGAAAATTAAAATTTTGACGATAAATCGTTTAAAATTCAATTTGTAAAAACGAGCAAATTTAGTACTTTTATGAATATATTCGTAATCTGGGCACTTAAAAACGTAACAATTTGAGATGATAAACAACAAAACAAAATTGATTTTTTGTAGAGCTGTGTAATTACTACCAAAAATTACTCTTATTTTTCGTGACTTACATTTGGCACTTATAGTTGGAAGTATATTGATTATGGTAAATGATTAATATAATAATATTTATTAAAAAGTTACTCATAAAAGTGGCTTTATAAATTCAGTATTTAATACCTATTTTTATTGAAATTATATCAAGACTATTTACTAAAAATCTTAAGACTATTTTGGTATACTATTTATTTTTTATATTTTTTGCTGTATTTTTCATATATTACAAAAACGTTTTGTCTTTTTGTCCAAGTAGTTGAACAAAAAGACAACAAATTTTCGTTGATTTATTTTGGGTCAAATATAAAGTTAGTCGTAGTTCATTCAAAACAGTTCTAAGGTTTTTTTAATTATGATCTGATAATTTTAATGCTGCCAGTAATGGGTACGTTTGGGCGAGGGGCTTTGACGTAGTCTTTATAGACGAAGACTTAATTTTATTTAATTTTATAATTTTTGACATGTAATTGATATTAACTAATTTGTATCTATGAATGTTGTAGAATGTATTAATTTCTGATATAAATAAATTCTTTTCATTATGCTTTAGCATAATTTTATATTCTAGACAGACTCTTTTTACAAAGATAAACTTTAATTTGTATCAGCAAACTAAACTTCACGAGCACAAAAGGTGCGGCGTTGCTATCACATCAAAAATGTATAAGGCCGGTGCAGCAACGCACTGCATCAGAGTGCCGAGCTAATAAAAGTTGTGTGGTTGTACGGAATTAAATATATGGCACCATATTTTAGTAAACTTCAAATAAAGTTAAATTAAATTTACCAACATAAAATATTAATTAACAATGCGAAGGGAGTTTTCATTTTGTAATAAACAAAACCATTTGATTTATGTCTTTTTTGTGTGTTATATAATCTTTGGCCAATCTTTTCGTTCGATAATAAGCACAGGGTATCTTTAAGTAAATAATAAATAAAATATATGAACAACTCAAAACGAAAAATTAAAATATATTATGTATTTATCTGACATAGTTTACAGAAATACAGTTTCATAGGAATCCAAAGGTTCCCAAAGTAACATAAAACGGTGTTATGGGAACCAATGGCGTCTGTTAAATATTCACAATAGTATGTTTACATATGCACAATAGTATTTCAAAAAATATATAAAATTTAAACAGTAACATTAGGCACCATATTTCCACAACTATTAGTATTAGTAATATACTACTAATTCTAAATACCTAATAATTATAAAAAGTAGAATTATATTAAATTAAAATTAGTAGCATATTTAATGTTTGTTGGCACAATAAAATTACATATTTTGTATTTGTATTAACTGGAAACATAAAATAAGATTGCTTCTCAGCGAACTAGAACAAACGGAAGGGTAACTCCATACAATTGCCGCTTGGAATTTGGATCCATCTACGCACACAATTATACTGCTATCCCAACGAATTAGACACACACAAAGCTCGCACGCGATTGGTGCCGTGCCACAACATATGACGCCACAAGGGCGCCGGGGTAGCTGTTTTGCCCCGCCCACCGCGGTATTTTACGATTACGCGTGGAACCATTTTATCCATAGGCCAAGTTATTATTATTCTTATTCTAGTTTGCTGCTTCTAATATAATATTACTCCTTAAAAATATTCAATATATATAGACGGAGATGGCGGGACGAACTGGATAAACACTGCAAAAACTGGCAAGAAATAGCTATAGATCGTGATAAATGGAAAGAGGGTAGAGAGGCCTTTGCTCTTCAATGGGACAAAACAGGCTCATAATAATAATAATAATATTCAATCTACTCAACAATCTACGTCAAAAATCTGTACACTACTTGTCAAGCAATACAAGGCAGCCTATTATAAAAAACCTTATTCGTAAAAATGTGTCTGCGTAAGAATTCACTTGATACGGGTCCAGCGGATCAACCGGTTACATAATGAGGATCGCTACCTAAAATACTATCTTGGAAAGGGAACGGTTACAAAAGATTTATTTTAGCCGAGGGTTAAGTTTTATAAGTTGCTAGAATAAAATGTCGCGTAATATGTATAAGATTACAGACTTCATAAAAGTTGCATTATTATTAAATACGTGTTTAAATATTATAATTATTTGTAAGGAAACTTTAACAAGGTAAGGTAACTGTAACAAGGTAAGGTAACTTTAAACTAATAGATAATTAAAACATTTGATATTGGCAAATTAATTTAGGTTGTCCATTATAAAAAAAAAAAACTTTTGACCTGACTATCCTAATTTTGATTTCAAATGTATCACAAGTTAAGCGTATCAAAAATGTTTTGATTGTTTAGAATTTGAATTGAATTGAAATATTTTTTGTGACGTTGTCTTATTATGTATTTCTGTGTATATCGTAATAGATACAATAGTATGGTAAACTCATGCCATTTTTTTGTGCCGTGTTTGTATGCAACACCACAGAAGAATAACTTGTACTTCGTACAGAAGCTTCACTTCGCAATGGTTTTCAAAGAAATATGAACTCAATCTGATAAACAATATGATTTAATTTAGCTCGCGGTCCAGTCGAGGACGTGATGATTTTTGTACCTACCAATTTCTTTTCAAAGGAATATGGGCCTTAATTCACTATGCTACGGTTCATAATACGTTGTACATGGTTATACGTAGTACTAGTTATTATTCTGTGGTATTGAAAGAGCCACATAGAGTGGCCCTTTGCGCAGTGGCCGCCGCCCGTAGGTATGTTTTTAACACCTACACGCGGAGTGACACAGGCCTGGCAACACTGAATCTGGTATATATTTGATAGAAGGGCAAAACTCACGATCGGAACATCCGTTAGGGCCAAGTCGTCTCCTATGGTCAGCACATACGGTACACTTCTGACCCTGCACACCGGTCCTGCACACGCAGCGCCCCGTCATCTGCTCACAGTCCTCTCGCACGGAGCCAAACGCTGAACATCCACAAGCTGAGGGTATACAGTTTAATTTGAATTACGAGGAACATTTTTATTCAAGGCCTATGAAATAGCCGTGTTGCTAGACTAGCCTTTAGAAATTAAAATATATTTTACTGCTGATAAAATCTTATTTCAAAATAATTAACGTTAAATGAATGAGGTTATGATGTTAATAATAATAATTAAGTATATTATGTATTATTATTATGTGTTATATTCGTATATTAAAAATAAACGAAACGACAAACAAAATGTTAAGATTGGTTCAGTCGGGCTATTTTAAAGTTCAATTAAATATAATTTACGTGTGATTACAATTTAATACTATTTACAATTATTATTAATTTTAAAACTATGACGTAAAAGAAAAAAAAATATTGATTGGGAATTAAATTTTCAGTGATTCAAGAGTTAAAAATATGTGCGGTCATTATACAAGTATTTTAGACTAACTGCGCTCCGTAGTTTACCCGCGTTATTCTAGGGTCTTATCCATACCAAATTTCATCGAAATCGGTTTAGCGTTTTGAGCGTGAAGAAGTAACAAACACACTTTCTCACTTATACAAATACAATTTTTTATTTCAGCAAACAGCAACTTTAGAACAAGGAGTAATAATAATATATAATTATATAACTACAAGTAGGTAAACATACAAATAGGTTCTATTTAATGCCGTAAGGAGGACATGTAATGAAGAGTCGCTGCGCTTAGCACTAGGTACCAGAAGGTCCTGTTATGCAGAGCGACAGTGGATCCTAACCGCTTTTCCCCATGACTTCAAGCAACAACAGTAGTTTTACCTTACACACACCCTTACGCATTTATAATATGAGTAGGATAGACTATACTCACGTATACATCCCTTATGTCCAGTCCCAATCCGCGGCAGACCCCAGTACCCCGGCTCACACCTGTCACACTTCAGGCCCCCGACTCCCGGCCTACACTGACACTGGCCACTATCCTCACACCTATCCGACACAGATCCCAGCCGGTTACAGCCACAAGTTGAGCTGGATATTGGGCAGCCTTCTTCGTTTGGTCCAGTCGCAGCTGTAAAACCGTCTGAACAGCAACCGTGCGTCGATTCAGAGCAGTGGAGGGACTTCTTGTCGTCGAGTTTTGTGTCGTCTGTCAAAGAGAAGATACATACAGGGGTCAGAATACTAGAGAGGACTGCTAATTCCCATACAATAAAGCGTGGTGCGGTAGTTTGCCATAATTACCAATGAAACCTAGATGGCGCCGCAAATCTAGTGTGCACTGCTTACACTAAATTCCTAAATACTATATTTCAAATCCGAGATGTCTGCAATACCATTCAAAAAAAGTAGTCTGAGGTTTTTTAAATTTACTCATGTTAGAGCTTTAGATACGGTATCATGCATTACATATGTATATATATCATATAGGAATACACATAAATAAAATAAACAGTGTGTGTAATAAATTTATGTAAAACGCTTTAAATTTACTCAGGTAATCGCAAATATTAAAAATTTCTTGTAATTTATTTTTAATTTGCTAAAAGGTTTGCTTATGGTAACAAACTACTCTAATTTAACTGTATTTAATTAACACATTACACGATGAAATATGCCCAAGTCTTTAGAGTCCAACTATGTTTTATTTCGGCTAAAATTTCAATGTAAAGTCGTAACCTTAGCGATATCATGAACTTTCAGTCGTATTACTTAGATCAAACAATATAAGATATCGGTACATTATAGTTTTCCAACATGCCTGTGTTCCTTTCGCTTCGGTTAACGTTTACACAAAACAAAAGGAATAAATCGCGAGTAACTGAATAAAAACAAACCGCACAAACTATTTATGAATCAAAAAGGCAAAAGGTTTTCTAGGAAGGTGCAGAACCTTGTAAATATGGCTTGATATGTAAATTAACCTTATTCTTTCTAAGTCCTTTTTCTTGTTAATATTCTTCTACAGACATCAACAACAAAACTCTATTTGCTCCCTTATACAATGTGAGTTAGAGTACTAAATTTTAAGACTTGGTTTACAGGTACGTCATTTTTAAAACTGATTCTACATAAATAATATTTTAATTTCTCCAAATTGAGGAAAATTATTTTCCAATATTTTAACGTATTAACAAAAATTCGTTTATTATTATTACATTTTTGTTACACAATATAATTCCATGAAAAAAAAAACACACACACACACACAATAAAAAAAACCATATAAATAGTAGATTAAATCTAAGTCAGTATCCGCAGGTAAGGTGCCTAACGTGCTGGCGGCATTACCTCGCTGTATCGCCAAGTTAACGTATTGTCTTATCAGTTGCTCTACATCACAGGCCCCTCAAGGTACCCAGTAAAGAGCACGACTACTTCCCCAGGTACGACACAGCACTCACATAACTACAATTATACTCTATGGACCTAACTCTAAGATATTTACACAAGAAACGAATTTAAAATTTGAATTACTATAAAACTTATCTCAAACTAACGACACCTAAGAAAGAAAAAACCTAAACCTCATTTCAGAAAGACCAAACAAAAACCTTTAAATTTTTGGATACTCTAACAAAGGTCAAACTTTAAAATGTTTAAGTCTTTCTATTTATTATTTTATTATTTTCAGCCTATTGTGTCCCACTGCTGGGCAAAGGCCTCTCTTCCCTCCTTCCAGACAGCCCGGTCTTCAGCTTTGGTGGCCCAGTTTGTGTCATGTTCGTCTAGTCGTTAAGTCTTTAGTAAGTAGTAAATAGTTCGTTAAGTCTTTCAATAAACTAAAATAAAGGGTTGTTCTATGATATTCTTCATCAAAGCTTTGGACAGGTAAAACATAGCGTGATTCAGTTCCATTTAGCAACGGTGCCGCGCACGGTTAGTATCTTCGCCCTGACAAATCACCAGACGCTACACTATGCATGAAATAGTACTAGAAAACAACAATAGGTAGTTCCTCAAGTATAAAGAATACCTTGGTACTGAAGTGGTACCTATACAACAGTTACAGTACTCGTAATAAATTGATGTCTGTTCTGCTGGGTTAAAAAATAGTTTACTGGCAAGATTCATAGTTACTCTACGTATATTGTCTCACTCGTATAGCCAAATTAAGACAGTTGACAGTGACATAATTATGCGAATGTCAATTATTGTTATTGAACTTACTCATTAAATAACCGTTAAAATTCATCCCTGATCGTTCTTAGCGCAACCCAGAACGTGTGCCACTTTAAGTTGCGATTACTTTCCTGTAGAAAGAATCTGGAGCGGGAGTCAAATATAATTAATTAATTAATTGATTATTTAGTTAAACATTTCTTTAACTAATTATAATATTATTAAATCAATGGTATATTTGAATATTGTTTTCAAAAATATAACTTAACTTAGCGCTTAACTGAACACTTATTGAAAATAAAATCAAGAAAACTTAAATACTCAAACTCAAATAGACACTTTCTCTATAGCAAAAGCACAGGACTTTAATAATGAAAACAAAGTACGTAGTTTTATTCCAACTGTGTTATGAACAAGAAAGAATTTGAATAAAGACGGCGCCGTATCTATAAACAACCGCGTTATTACGTAAAGGCAGTTTGTATGTTAAACAATTCAAATTGAAAACGGCGTTCAGGTAATACTCACTTTTAGGGCAGCATCTTGCGGCAGTCAGGGTAATGTGGCAATAGCTGCCGACGGGGCAATCTTGGCGGTGCGGTCCGTTGCCACAGTCAATTTCGAGACCTGTTGTCAGATCCACCATCGCTTTGTTGTTACCGCAAGGCCTTACCTCCATACCTGTGGTGAGGACAATATTGTCTCAATATATGGAGCTTGAGGATACGTTTTAGACATACGCACAACACAAATAGAGTTAGGAAGAAGCAATTTATACTAAATTCTGTACATTTATCGTATTTGCACGAATTGATTTCATTTATATTGACATTTATTCTGGTGTATAAATAGGAAAGTTAAATATTACTAATTGGCATTAAAGTTTTGTATACATACATTATGACATCTATGCAAATCTTTTACTGTAGCAAAAGTCTTGATTTCTTGGCTCATGAAAACGCTCTTATTAGGTACAAATTTTCCAAAAGTTTCAAACAATATATCGACCTTATTACGAGTATAGCAACGAAAGATATAATTCATTTATCATCCGTCTAGGACATTCTTACAGCTGGGACACGAGATTCATGAAAGGTTGGAAACGCTATAATGTCACACGTATTAGTACGTAAGTGATTTGTGAAGATTTTTTTTGCTATTTCGCCTAATTTTGATAAATTGAATAGTATGTTATAAATCTATGCTGTAGTTAGTAAGCTTGAGCTACAAACCTTTACAGAGATCCAAGGGCCGGAGCCTCAACTCCAATTGCTTTTGACATCCTTCTTTCCGCATTGCACAAAGACTTGGGTAGAGTCGAAAGTCGGATGCGCAAACTGGAAAGTACTCATCATCCGGGGGGCATTCGAAGACGCATGAACACCGAGGATATCCATCGTCACCGATTTCACAACTCGCGCCAAAGTCACATCGGATGTCGCGGCAAGCAGACGAACTGACGGTCCCAATCTCGTCGATCGCCGAAAAATCCGTGGAACCCTCTTCCAATTCGGTCGTGGTCATCGCGGTTGTAGCTATCCATATCCAAATATTTACGTGTTAGTAAAGCGATAAAGCGGAAAGTTAGTTAATTGACGAGGATAGGTCACTTTATTGGAATTACAGCTAACAACTGCCTTGATGACGGTTTGATGGTAAATATTTTGTCAGCGATCACATCTGCTAAGGGAATGTCGTTAAGTGGAGGCGTTGATCGCTTCCCTCGAAATTGGGTAAGTTTCATTAGTAGAGGAGATGAGTTTCTACGGTTAGTAGTGCCCATAAGTTAGTAAAGTTTGTGGAAATTGTTATTATAGTCGAGGTACGTTAAACTTTGGAACTTACTCATGGCTATCGGTGGAACGACTGCTAGTCGGTCTTTGCAGTCTCCGTAAAAGATGACGTGAAGTGTTGCTGGAGGTGGGATACGGCACGCGGCTTTCTGAAGTTCGCATTCATTTGGGAAGGTTTGCATAGTGCTACCGCAAACTGGTTCTCTAGCAGCACCCGTACAATCAGTGGGGCAGATACACTCCCCAGCTGCGCAATGGGCTCCAAACGAGCACTGCACTCCGTCGCAAAGAGCTGCCGACAAAGTTTTTATTTTCAATCTCCTGCGGAAGTTTTATTTACCAAATTACACTTGGAAACTCTTTACAAAGCCGCGCTGGTAAGTATTGGTGTGAATCATAAATAATAATAAAGGCTCGAGTTTTATTTCGTGCGCCGGTATGGTTATGACTTTGTGAGCACCCGCCAGAAGTTTCCCAAGCGAACGACTGGCTGAACAGGAGAATGTCATTACGTTGGACAGTTGCGAGCTTTACATCTTTTGTCTCGTTTCTACGTCGCGAAAAAATTGTGCCTCTCTTTTCTTCAATGAGAAACGAGTGAAGATACCCGTGCAAATTTAATAACGATTGTTTACCGCGTAGCCGCAAAATGGAAGTCTTGTGAAAACGGCCGATTTAGGCCGGACGCGGAATGGAAGATATTTTAATAAGATTTCAAAATAAATTTAAACAGAGAGAAAAACGCTACATTGAATTTGTTTTGACTGTAAATACGCATTTACATTGTCATATGTAGTTAATTATATAACATTTCAAATTAAAATACTCGTACCATGGATCTCGGTTATTTTCTTCAAGTCATAAAATTCCAAACGGAGAAATTACAACCAAAAATATTAATAAAGAAAAATAACTAAAATAGATGAATGTGTAATAGGTCAATCAAATTAAAAAATAATAATCATACTAAATTTTACATATTTTACAGAAATATGCTTTTTTATTGAAGAGTAATTTAGTCATTTTTACAGTATAAATTAAAAGCTAGTATGTGAATCATTTATGGCAATGTAGACCATTCTGATAGTCAAAACGATTTGAAGAAGTTTTAAACATGATATGGTAGAGCTAGCCAGAATGTACATACATACTTTGCGTCGACCTTTATTGTTAGGACTGCGAAGCTATGGAACTCACTACCTGAGTCTCTGTTTCCTGAGAGGTATCATCCGGGGGCCTTCAAAAGTAGAGTTAATAGGTATCTTCTAGGTAAGCGTGCCACACCGTAGACTGCAGTGCAGCTTAACATCAGGCTAGCTGTAGTCAAACGCTAACCTATCAAGGATAAAAAAAAAAAAAAAAAAAAACATCTCATGCGCATGTTAACGTAAACAATTAACGCGCATTAATACAACATTACCAAGTGACTTCTCAAAGTAAAAATCGTAGCTGTCTACTAATTCTACACGCGCTAAAAGGTAAGAAAGTAATCAAATAAGTTATAATAATTGGCCAAGTGCAAGGTGGGCTCGCGCATGAAGGGTTCTGTACCATTGTTGTATGGGAGCACCCTTTAATTTTTTTTTTAAATTTCATTTGATAGTTAATATACATTTACATATTTTGTGAAAATTTCAAGTATAGCTAAAATACGGAAAAAACACGTTTATAGTATGGGGACCCCCTTAATATTTTCATTTTTTTAGTATTTGTTGTTATAGCGGCACGGGAAATATATATCTTGTGAAAGTTTCAACTTTCTAGCTGTTACGGTTTCTGAGAGACAGCCTGGAGACAGACAGACAGGGGAGTCTTAGTAATAGGGTCCCGTTTTCACCTTTTAGGTACGAAAACCTGAAAACGCATTTCTAAATACAACATTAACCAAGTAACTTCTTTCTGCAAAGTAAACAATCCTAATTCTACACGCGCTAAAAGGAAAGAAAGTAATCATCAAAAAAACAAAAACGTCACACCCAGTCAAGTTTAGATATAGTCACGTCAAAACTTCCACGAGTCCATAAGCCCGAGTGATTGAACTTTCCGAGTTTACAGCTATAATTGAATGAAACAACAGCCAAGAGACAAAATAGCGCGATGGCGAACGACAAAGGCGATTTACTTAATCGGACTTGGTTTCGGTTTCGTACATCTATTTTATATATGGGGTTTAATCCGGTATCGTTCTCTAATCCTTGAACTACGGGTTAAAGTGTACATTCAGGGGTCAAGCCAGTGATCAATCAATGCTTGTTAACGGTGTTTATAATGTAAACACTCTGTTTTGCGTAAAAAAATAAGTTTGATATATTTATATGAAACGAAACAAAGTGTAACAGCTTCCGTAGTAGAATTGAAAGTGGGTACTTAACCATCCACTTTTTCTAGCGTTTAGCGTTTATAGCTCGACTAACTAGGTGATCCAATGCAATCAAACAAAGGTCGGATGGGTGGATGGTTAACTATAGACTACCTTTTAAAAAATGGCATTTTTATATTGGTGCTAACGTGGGCCGGATGACATGTTATATTGAAGGTCCCGGCTGTTTGTCTTATGACAAGCAGTCATTAAGTCAGTGCCGACTGACTCAATGACTGCTGTAATGCAGTTAGAGCCCTTTAGGCGGCTTGAAATACTCTCGACACCATAGCTCGGCTATTTGGCTCATATGAAGAAAAAAAAGAAGCATTATTCGTACTACGAGTACAATCTGTTGTTTCTATTTCACTCTCAAATTACAAAATTTTACGATACCTATTCGACTATACTGAAATATTTGTCTTTCCCACCTGTAATTTTATGACCGCCTATAACAATTTTGATTAAAATTCCGCCTTGTAGCGAAGTTTACGCAACAATTTAGAATGTTTTCTCTGTCGGTGACTCAAGACTTTCGTGTTATTTTATATTACAAAGCCCTTGGTATTTCATGTTATATTTTGATATTGATCAAGCTTCGTTATACGAATGTATCTTAAGCGACGCTGTAAACTGAGTGACAAGGTTATAGTTAGCAAGCCGCTCAATCAACAGTTTTTTTAGTATATATGTAGCTTTATTATATGTTACAACTAAGCATTTAACTACACGAGTTACGAGTGAGTGTGTAACAGCAGGGCATGTTAACTAGACTCTTCTTAGTCGGTACGCTCTTGACAGAGCGGTCGTGATCGTCAGTAGAAGTAGTGGTGGATGGGACAGATAGTACACGCCTCACGATGCCTCGCCATTTTTCTCTGTTAGAGGTCATCCTGGCGCACTCATTTAAGGTACCCACGATTGTCCTTATTTGGTCAGTCCATCGAGTGGGTGACCTCCCGCGAGGTCTAGCACCCTCTACTTTGCCCTGTACGACTAGGCGCTATATGGACAGATTATCACGCCAACGTTTGTTAACTAGAGAAGTTAGAGATAATTTGTCCTAAGGTGAGGTGTATGTCTGGTCCAAATTTACTAGTTGTCAAGAAGGATGCCGGAACATACTGTTAGGAGCTTAGTAACAGATTTTCAACATGAGGCTTAGGTATAGCTGGCCAGGTAAGTACTGGCAAAAACTTTATTACCGTGCAAAATAAACAAAGAGGTCTTTTAGTTATTTATACGCATTATGCCTAAAACTCTTATGTACACACATTCGTAACGCGCTCTGAGTCAATGCGAATATCTTTTGGATGGATGACTTGGACAGAAGAATGGCATATGGGCATATGGACGGTTCCATGGATCCTGATAATTTTTATTCTATTTTTA
The DNA here is from genome assembly GCA_035578125.1 of Mellilla xanthometata. Taxonomy (NCBI): domain Eukaryota; kingdom Metazoa; phylum Arthropoda; class Insecta; order Lepidoptera; family Geometridae; genus Mellilla; species Mellilla xanthometata. Next base: position 9,304,996 of record JAPUBQ010000007.1, on the reverse strand, counting down.
TTTCATTATCAAAATTGTACTTTTATAATAAATTCATCATTTAGTTACTCTTTAAGCACTGACTACCTAACTACAGAGTTACCTTTCCTACAAGGTTAGGGTCATAACCTCAGCATTTGATATTCATTTTATTCAGGAACGGTCTCATTATTAGCCTGTCGAAGTTGTCAGTAATACAATTCAATTTAAGAGATTGATGCTTTGCCTGAAAAAGCTTTCATTTTGTATTATTTTCCGCCGCTTGTTGCTTATCCTTAGTCATGTTATTTATGAACTTGAATGGATCCTAACTGGCTGAATTTACGATACAATTTCAGAAGTTACTTTCTATGTGAAAACAACAAAACATTTTTACTTATGTTATGAAGCTAGTGTGTCTCGGTGGGAAATACGTCTGCTTTTCAATAAGACGGCCCCGTGGTTCGATCCTAGCCCTACAACAATGATTTGTTTTTCAAGTTATCTGTTGCACTCACTTTACAGGGAAGGAAATAATCGTGAGGAAACCGACATGTTCAAGGACTACAATATTCGGACACGTGTGTCATCCGTGAACCTGCACTCGGCCAGCGTGGTGGATTATATATTATGGCCTATATCTCTCTGGTTCATGATAGAAGGCCCCGAGTCCTAGCAGTAAGAACATAATATAATGGGCTGCTTATGCTTATGCTATGAACCCTAAAAAAATACAATAATTTGAAGTAAAAATAACTGCCATTCGTCATTCCTTTAACACAATGATGATGTCTTAAAAGAAAGTAAACTTTGTAAGTTCCTAACTCATTATCATTGCAATGCAATCATATACCTAGGTAAAGGTTATTGACCTTTTCTACAAAACCTTTAAAACAGGCCAACAAGGCAAAAATTAAAAAAACAAATGCTCGAGGAAGGTATAACCTCAGTGAGATTACTGAGACTCGGCAGATTAGAGATTAAGCAAATAAACCACGGCAAGGAACAGGAAAAGGGAGGATTTGATTACGCGAAGGCTGACTACTCCCCAAAATAATGTTGGGTATTATGTATACAGAATCGTGAAAATCCTTTCCGGAGAAAACAAATTTAGACTTTTAGACTCCCATTTGCGTAAAAACAAAACCTTCATCAACATATTTTAGGTTCTTGGACAGATTCTTTGATTAGAAATCTTTGAATACATATGTAAATAAATTAAGAAACCGAACTAATATTTGCCGTAGCGGCCATCTTTAATTTGAAATTAATTATAGTGCGTGCATTTCAGTTACACTCAAGCCCTTTAATTTTAAAATCATATTGAAGCAGTTGTAAAAAATATGACATTCGCCATTTTGTTCGGCGGCCATCTTGATTTTTTATCAAACATAGGACTCCCGGCAAACACCTTTCGAACCAAAAAATAATAATATTATTCCTTACCTTCGAAAAGTACGGTGTCGCAGACAAACACACACTCACACATATAAACAGACACGTGAAACTTATAACTTTCCGTCGTTTTTACGTCGGGAGTTAAATAAATAAACAAAAACAACGAAATGATTAATTTGCCTGTGAATATTCTATCTACTTCTACGTCTACTATATAATTATCAGTGCGGAATTACAAAATAAGATCAAGAAGTTTCAACAAAAACTCAACAAAATCTCAAGAAATTGTATTCTAGAGGTTTTTCTTTCCAGAGAACCATTTTGATTGTACCTAGAGGTGCTCATAAAATCATTTATCGACAAAAATATACGATATTCAAAGATAACCAATAATGAATGCATCGAAAGGTACTCTTACAATGCGAACTACTGGGACCAATAGCGTAGATAACTCCATCAATTTTTCCGAAGTGTTTCACGATTTTAGTAAAACACTTTCACATATTTTTATTTAAATCGGCTAGTTTTTTGGACGTCAACAAGTAAGAAACGTATTTTGTACATATATACTTATCCAGTATTCACACAAATATCAGATTTAATAACATTAGTGTGATTCTCAAATATGTACTCGTATATCGCATCATATAAATATTTACACACCACATTTGGTTAACTGCAATGCTTACCGCAATCTCCCTTGTATGCAAGCCGCAAGTCGCTTTGCTCCCGACACGCGGATGAGTCTAGCTCACATTGCGACGGATATGTTTGTCCGTCCGAGCCACATACCACATCCGAATCCTGGTGAAAGAAAACTTTGATTAGACTGAACTTGTAAAATAAAACACGCTACGGTGATAGAGTGTGAAGTAGCGATGCGCGACTGCGAATAATCTGGCCAGTCGAATAATCTACAACTACTAATATACACATTCGACTTGCATATTAGTAATATACTAATGTCAATAATCAAATGATGGTCCGGTTAATTTTGAGTGGGTATCATGTTAGTTACTAATTTTCGGAGATCATTCGAATGAGTCGAATGATTTATACAGTCGAATAATTCGCCTGGAATCATTCACAGTCGCGCATCGCTAGTGTGAAGTTGGTGATTAACGCTGAGGTTCCATTGAGGAATGAGCCATTAAGTGAGGGTATTTACGAGGGTGAATCAAAAAGTTCTTAGAAGTGCATATATATGAAACTTTTTTGGATCAAGTTCGATATTCAAATTAAAGAGTGTATATCACACTATATTTATGCAGACTGTCACTTGTTTTTGTCAGTTCGTTCTCATGTAATATTTTTTTTTGTGCAACGAGTTGCTAAAAAGTTAAAATGATGGATAAAAGTGAGTTACATGCGGTGATAAAATATCTCAGTTTGAAAAAAATGTCTACGAAGGAAATTTTTTTGACAAAGAATGACTATAAAACATATAGCTGAGATCCTAAAGATATCTTTTGGTAGCGTTCAACCAATTTTGATTGATTCACTGGGGTTCAAAAAAGTGTCTGCAAGATGGGTGCCACGAATGTTAACCGACGAAAACAAAAAGCGACATTTGGAAATTTCCAAGCGTAATCTCGAAATGTTCCAGCGTGATTCGGATAATTTTTGCCGTCGTCTTGTCACCATGGATGAAACGTGGGTCCAATCCATTTTAATCCTTTAACTAAAAGACAAAGCATGTCTTGGAAACGACCATCCTCTCCATCCATTAAGAAATTTCGAGTTGCTCCTACCGCTGGCAAAGTTATGGCCTCTGTGTTCTGGGATAGTGAGGAATCCTTTTTATTGATTGCATGCCAAAAGGCCAGACGATTACTGGACCCTATTATGCAAATTTAATCCCGAAAGTGCGTGAAGCGATTAAAGAAAAACGTCGTGGAAAACTGTCGTTGGGCGTGTTGTTCCTTCAAGATCCTGCGCTCCTGCTCATCGATCGGAAGTTGCGCTCAACGCAATCCGCTGTGCTGGCTTCAATCTCCTTGACCACCCACCATATTCTCCGGACTTAGCCCCAAGTGATTTTCATTTATTTCCAAAATTAAAAGAGGAAATTCGTGGAACAAAATTTCACGATAATGACGCGGTTATAGCTGCCGTAGAAGACTTTTTCGAGAGTCAAGAAAATATTTTTTTTCACAAGGAATAAGGAAGTTATAAACGCGTTATTCTAAATGCATTGCATTGCAGGGAGATTATGTAGAAAAATAAAATATTATTATTTAAATCTTTGCATTTTTTAATATTGATTCCAAGAATTTTTTGATTCACCCTCGTACAGAACCAAAGACGATAACCAATCAATACACGTGTATCATACGACACTTTTTAATACACTTGTGTTTAAAATAAACAAAACTAATTATTCAGTAGAAAAACGTTTGTTCAGGAAAACAATTTCTAAATGTAAAGCAAAACTTAATGAATAATAGTTAAGACAATTTCACCGTTTTAGATTTTTGTAAATGTATACAAAAATGTGTTAAAAGTCAAAGTCAAACATTTACTGCATAATTAAATGTTATGTACCCCCTTCGGGTGTAGCAATTTAGGTTTGGAGCAAGCCGATTAATATTATGTACATTAGTTTTAATTCATTATTCGTTTTACGTCATTTAAATTTTTATCATTAAAATATTCTTGTACGTCATAATAACATTTATATAATAATAGATTTTTTAGATATATTTCGAATATGTTAAATTTTCTATATTTTTTAATCTGTCTGGTAGTTTATTAAATATTTTGATTGCCATAGCATTTGGACTCGAACCTTGAATTTCTAGACGGGATTTTTTAATCTCATCTCACTATTGAATATTGATAATTAAAAAGTCGCAGTTTGAAAACAGGTGATTGGTTAGGTTAGGTAGTCAAAGAGGGATTTAGTTTTGGAAATTAATCTTTTGTATTCTAAACAGACGAAACTCTAAAATAGTAAAATTATATTAAAAAATAACAAGTTCGAACAAAAAAGAAGGCTTTGTCCAGTGCAAATGTTACATTACCACGGAGAATAAGCATTTTACAAAGTACATTTACAAAGCTTTGATCTTGATAAAAAAGAACAAAGACAGTTAAATATACGTTGCTGTATAAATACTAGTTCAAATAACTCTTAGATTAGGGTTAGTCTGAAGGTAAGTCTTTTGTGTAAGAGACACTGCACTGAGCTTCGAAAGTACTCATGCAATAACATTGCTTTATGACACAAAGAGCTTTCAGAATTTGATGTTAAGTAAAATGCATTCTAAGTTTTCTTAAAATATAAAAATAGAGAGATTTACATGCAGAAGCATGAGATGAGGTTTTTACTAACAAAAACACTTTAATATCTCGCCCATGAAAAGTTCTGTAAGTACCTTTTTCTAACAAAAAAATACAAAAAACACGTGTATTGTATTAGGAACCCCCTAATTTTTTAACTAGTATTTATTGTTATAGTGGCAACGAAAACTTGTAAAAATTTCAGCATTTTATCTATCACGGTCTATCATATAAGACACAGCTTGATGACATACAGACAAACAATGAACGCTCAGTAATAGGCTCCCGTTTTTTTCTTTTAGGTACAGAACCTTAAAAGGTGTATTTCATTAAACGTTAATATTTCACAAAATTTCGCGACAGATCGTTGCCTAAAATGTCATTTATTTTCAGACCTTACAAATCTCTTTATAATAAACAAGGTGAAAATCTCAATTAACCACTTGGCAGATAACACGAAGCTATTGTTGCAAAGCTGTTTATCCAGTTTCCGGGACCAAAGGGTTTATAATAAGGTATCCCGTTTCGGTGATTGTTTCGATGTCGAGAAATTGCCTGATGAAATTTAATGAGCATTTGTTTTAGATTGTTTTGTTTTATGGTTTCGTGTTGAGCGGCATATCTCACGTGATGATAAGTCTATTGTTTTGGTGATTAGTAAGCGTTTGATGCTGAATATTGTCCTGTGACATCAATATAAAAGGTTATACATATATTATAAATGCGTACTTAAACATAACTTTGAACTTTATTTTGGGGCTAGTCCCGCAGTTATTAAAACTAATTTACTTTTAAAATCAGACAATATCATATATTACCAGAAACGTGGAAATGCGATAAAAATATTTAAAAAAATATCTTACTTGTGCCTCAGTACAGTTGTGGTTACATTGACAGACAGGTCTACCCGTGTTGCCCGATACAACGCAATCCCCTCCTCCCAAACACACGATGTCAGCACACGTCTCTGTAAAAAATACAACACCATTACAAACTTTTTATAACACTTCTTAGAAAACCAACCTCCTTTTTTAAAAAAGCGCACCGAAGAAGACGGAAGAATACATTTTGGCTTCACTCCAAATTTTAAAATCCTTACACAAACTAAAACCGCGTGTGAAGTCACTAAAAGTTTTAACTTAGAGAATGCAGAGACACTTTGTTCCAATCTGGCAAACTAGGTGGGTAATTCATTAAATAATCATGTTTTTAAAAAGTTTGCACCATTTCCTGGAATTCAGAATTTCCAATGTTGCCACCTAAAAATAATGAAATTCCCCAGCGGTAGTACGGAATGAAGCTAAGTGAAAAACTTTCATGCATTTGCATAAGATTTTACAACGAAGCCAAGCTGATTCTATTTATACCAAACACGCGGACTGAATAGCTAAATTATCTCTTTCAACACAACATAAATCTAGAACTTTACAGAGTGACTTACTATATAGAAGAGTTTTAATTCAAAATTACGTCTTTTAAAAGCGGCGAAAATTTGTTATTAATTATGAAATATTTGTGTTCGTTTTAATAAAAAGTAAGTGAAAAATAATCAAAATACCAATTTATATTTTATTCCATAGTCTAGACTTAAAATAATTTTGTTTGTTATTACATTTATACGAAAATATTTCATCAGAATTCCAGTTTCAATGAAACATTAAAGCTTCGCTCTGAAAGGTAAAATTCTTTTTTACAAACTCGAAATTAATGAAAAAGCCAAAACAAAGCCGTAACAGCCAGCGCGGGGAAATTATTCGTATCCCTAGCATTTCTCCAATCAATCAAATAGCCTATCTCGAGGGAACAGCGCAGTGTTTGTCTAATCAAACAATCCCGAGCCCGATGTTTATCTTTACCTTCGCTTGTGTATAATACGTCAAAAATTGCGAAAACAACAAGCAGGTAATCTACTTTTCCCCATCAATGGCCGATGCGGCGCTGATATCGTAATCGCATCGAGTTTCTAGAAGAGCACACTCGTCAAAACAACTCAGCATAATTTATATTTCAAAGGAATACCCAAGCGCCATTTATTGACAATTCCATAAAGTGAAATGATTTTGATACCGATTTTTTTCCTGGAGTGGAATTCATTAATTTGTTTCTGCTTCACATTTTATATTGTTGTGGTTTGATACTGTGAGATTATTTCAGATTAATTTAGAAATATCTTAGTAATTAAATTTACCGAATAAATTAGTTTAGGTCGTAATACAGCTAACAACATTTATACTAATATTATTTAGAGGAAAGTTTTGATTGCTTATTGGTTTCTTTGTAAATACTGGACCGATTTGAAAAATATTTTACCGTTGGAAAACTACATTATCCCTGAGTGACATAGGCTTTATACCTTTCACACGGCGCAAGAAACACATGGCACGCATGGTACAGTAAATAAATAAATAAATGGCTTAAATCCTTACTGAAAGTTAAGTAAACATTGTCTCTTAGGTAATGCTACTCGTAAGTTGTCATAGTTTTATAGGTTTTTATAATAGACGTGTTGAGCCACCCGCGTTTCTTGCCCATTCTTTTCAGGTGCAATATTTCCGAATGGGTGGTAGCGTAACACATTATTATATCCAAGGCAGCGTTTAATTTATATTGCCTTCATTTTAATAGGTAGCTTACAAATTTAATAGTGTATTTGTTACTTTAGTCAATAAGGAATATTTATTTATTATACACAAACACTTTTTCCTTTATAATATTAATGAGTTTTTTTTACGCTTAATAGGCTTACGCGACCACAACTCATTTGATGTTAAGTGACATTGGAGTCTAAGATGAAGCGCGCTTGCCTAGAAGAAACCGGTTCACTATCGCCTTGAAGACAGTAAGGTTGTAGTTCAGTGGGAACAGGGATTCCGGCAAGGAGTTCCACAGTTTGGCCGTCCGTACCATAAACGTGGAAGCGAATCGCTTAGTACGCATTTTCGGCATTTTCATTGTATAAGGGTGTCTCCTAGCAGTCTCCCTTCCAGGAGACACTAATTTTTAGCAAATAACTTGTTAACTTTATTGATACTCACGGCAAGTCCCATTGTACATGACTTTTAGGTCACCTTCCTTCACTCCTTCTTGGCAGGCATGCATCCTCATCTTACATTCACTGCCATACGTGTTATGATCGGATGCGCAAACAGGTGACAGTGTAGCATCGCATACAGGGCAAGCGCATTGCGCGGCTCCATTCCGAGCTATACAAGCGCCGCTCCACGGGCAAGATGCTCGAGCGCATGGGTTTTCCACACCTGTGAATGAGTTAGGTACGTGAATTTGATCTTATTGTACAAAAAAAACTGTTTATTCAATACCGTACGTAAAATAGCCGTCTCACCTAACGGTATATAGAAACAGTTTGATAAGACAGCGTTGTGTTTCATCCATTTTATTTACATTTTACTAGCTGCGCCCTGCGGTGTCAACCGCGTTACTCCGAGAATAAATGTAGCCTATGCGTTAATATAGAGTCCAAACTTTATCCGTACCAAATTTCATTGATATCAGTTCAGCCGTTTGAGTGTGAAGAAATAACAATAATATTAGTTTGACAAGTTGCACTGTCGTAACTATGCATCTGCTCGCTTTGCTTGCATGTTAGTTACTTTCAGTCGGTACGGGCGCAAAGGTTAGGCCTTTTTTCTATAGGTTACGTTTTTTTTTTCAGTTTTATTAGTATTAAATAAACACATTGGTGCACGCTACGTTCGCAATTTTTGTAACTGTCGTACACATAAATTAAGTTTTTATAAGAAAACACTTTATTAATCTTGAATTCCGTTTCTCAGTGAACGTTCAAAATAATATATTTTTTAAGTAGATATCAAAGTTCTGCCCCTGTCTATCTTTCAAAGTAAAGTTGTTGATACAAAGACTTACCACAAGTTCCCATGTAAGCGATCCTGATATCCCGATTCTCTACACAAGCGGCCCGTTTCAGAAAGCACGGACTGTCGTAGGTTTTTCCGTCCGAGCCACAGACGGGTCGCACAACCTCTTCACATTCCGGGCCGCAGCCGCACACTGCGACCCCTCGAGCGTCCAGCGAACATTGCTCGTGGACTCCGCATTTTACAGACTCACATGGATGTTGAGCTAAAAGGGAAATAAAAATGCAATATTCTAAATAGAAGACAAAATTAAATATTTAGTGTACCTCTGCTGTGATATATATTTTTACTTGTTTATTCTAGTTTTAAATAATATATAATATTTGACTTTTATATATTTTATTGAGAATTTAATTATAAATAAACTTCCAATTTATAATTTTAAGTATTGTTCTTATGATATTACAAAAAAACTAATTATAAATTCTTCTAAGGACTAGCGGTACGGTGTCCTGGTATACCACAATAATGTAGAAATACACGAACACCTGAAAGTAGCGACAGTCAGCCAAGAGATCAGGACACATACGGACACATACAAGTCTCGCCTGGCTATACATCCAAATCCACTTGCTCTAAAACTGCAAACGCCAACATGATATGTTGGCGTTTGCAGTTTAAGACGAGTTAACTAGACTTAAGAGACAATTGGTAGCCACTGAGTAATCTATCTCACTGAGTACCTCTGACATGAATAAGGAGATGTACCGAATGGGGTGCACACTTTACAACGACACTCACTCAGACCAAATCTGCTTATAGTAATTATAACTGATTGCAGATTGAAAAAACAGAAAAAAAAATATTATAAATTGATTGTTATGTATTCATTATTAAACTTATAACTTGTCAATATAAAACATAACAAATCTCAAAATTAAATGTGCTGATGAAACTCCCAGCATTCCCCGCTATATGGCGAAGGAACATTTTAACTCAAACAAGTATTCATTAAAGAAAAACACGCGACAACATTTTATGATGGCGGCGATCTTGGATTTGACCTTTATTAAAGTGTATTTATTCTACTGGTCTACAAACCCATTCATTTGATACCCATATTGAAAGAGTTGAAAAATTTCAGTCGCCATCTTGTAGCAGTGGCCATTTTAAACCGATTTTTATCAAACATGGCTATTCAAAACTGAACACTTCCGTTTATCACACCTTTTGGTTAAACTATACCTAGATGATTTTTTTTCTGATATACTTATTAGGTTTGTTTTTTATTTCTGTTTCTGAAATTACCTGAAGCACATTCCCCTCTATAGGCGATAGTGATCTGTTGCCGCGTCCGACAAGATTCCCGTCTCAGTGCACATTCGCTAGGATAGTCCTTATAATCTGACCCGCAGACTGCGGACCCGGGTCTGACTTGTAGATCGCACGGTGGGCCGCACCTACACACTGGAGCCCTTACTTCATTTAGTTGGCAAACTCCGTCGTCTACACAGTCGTGTTCAGAACAAGGGTCTGTGAACAAATATGATGGGCATTTCAGTACACCGTTATTACGGACAAGACGAAACCGTCTTTTGTTTCTTCATAAGTCAAATCTAACTAAGGAACATAAGACTTTAAATTGATAAATAAATTTAATTTATATGGTGCATATATGGTATTTTTATCAGGACGCTACCGTAGGTTGGATGAAACGTTAAATTGTAAGTCTCGGCTGTTAGGGTTAGTTCTAGCAGTCGTTAAAAGACCAAATTACCTTCGGGCAGCTCGAAAAATTCACGAAAAGATCTTGACCATTTATTAGCTCATACGATGAAGAAGATACAAATATAAATAAAACATTCATTATATACGTCGGGATGAAGTACCGATATCATAAAAAAGAAGTGATGTGTTGTGATGTTACTGCCATTAAATCAATCGGCAGTAACCATTACGCACTTAAGTTAAGGCTAATAACGTAATTAGTTTCATAATAAAGATACTTATTCCTTTAAACTCCCAATAAACTTTGATAAAATTACAAAATTGAAGAACTGATCAACTTTCAAACCATAAACTAAGAACAAGACGACAAAGAACGTGAAACAATTCAATAAAAGCGCAAAAGCAAAGCCAGTAATGTAAATAAAGAATCTTACAAAGGCAAACGGAATGTGCGGGCATTTGGTCTTGTTCAAATTAAGTTCAAATCGAATGTTCTGGGACAACTTGAAAAGGGTTAGCTGAACGTATGTTAGTAAGTAGCCACATAGAGCACGCGAGATTAAATTACTTTTATGAAAGAGAAAGTAGACGGCCCATTTGCAGATTTCTTGTATGAAAATATTGTCAGAATTTGAGAAACTTTCAGGAGTTCAGATAATTTACTTACGTGCTCTGGCCTACATTATTTCCCGAAAGTTACGGAAAACATATTTCGGTACTAAGAAAATATTGCTTGATAACTTTTTACGATAGAGCGCGGGGTAATGCGTGAAAACGGTGTGATGGATGAAGTCCGAATACGTAATTCGACGTCCGTTCTCTATTGGAATTTGTTTGGGGAATAAGATTTTATTTAGGCTGAAACAAGCACGTAATACTAGAGCTGAGAGATTGAAACCCTCTTTGTATCTTAACCCACTTTTCCCTATTAAGAAACGAAACCCTCTTAATGAGTTCCTTTTTATTCTCACGAGATCAACAATTCTCGCTCATTTGCTTCAGTTACTAGCCTCTAATTAAAACTTCAAAAGATTGTATCTAAATAAAATTGTTTTAAAAAACAAACAACCGACTTCAAAAACACAACTAAAAAGGGAAAAATAATTTTAAGCCTAAATCAAATCAAGAATATATAAATAGAATAGGAGAGTTTATTTCATGTACTTATAAAAAACTATTTGCAATTTTTACCAATCCTGTATTCTTGGAGTCGGTGCCAGCAAAGAAAGACAATTGAAAATAGTTTTTTTTAACAAACATTAATTTGTTCTTATTAGATGGCACCGACTTCAAGAATACAGGATTACTAAAAATTGTAAATAGTTTTTTATAAGTACATGAAATAAACTCTCCTATTCTATTTATATATTCTTGATTTGATTTAGGCTTAAAATTATTTTTCCCTTTTTAGTTGTGTTTTTGAAGTCGGTTGTTTGTTTTTTAAAACAATTTTATTTTTACATTTTTAGTGGTTGGTAATGATATTTTGTTTAAGTTTAGCTATGGAGAGCCAAATATACTTCACGATGAAAAAATTTGGCGTGTGCCAGGCAGGCAACCAACTGGGAGCAAATCGAGCTGGATGCGAGCGAAGCGAGCTATACGCGAGCGAAGCAAGCGCGAAAATTTTCACCGTATTTGTTCGAACCGTTTGAGCATAAAGAAGTCCAAAGCAGCACAAATTACAAAATGTTTGTTGTGTCAAAACATACTAGAACCAATCGCGAGCGAAGCGAGCTATGTTCGATCGAAGCGAGCGCGAAAATTTTCACCGTATTTGTTCGAACCGTTTGAACATAAAGAAGTCCAAAGCAGCACAAATTACATAATGTTTGTTGTGTCAAAACTTACTAGAACCAAGTGCGAGCGAAAAGAGGTGGACGCGAGCGAAGCGAGCGCGAAAATTTTCACCGTATTTGTTCGAACCGTTTGAGCATAAAGAAGTCCAAAGCAGCACAAATTACATAATGTTTGTTGTGTCAAAACGTACTAGAACCAATCGCGAGCGAAGCGAGCTATGTTCGATCGAAGCGACCGCGAAAATTTTCACCGTATTTGTTCGAACCGTTTGAACATAAAGAAGTCCAAAGCAGCACAAATTACATAATGTTTGTTGTGTCAAAACTTACTAGAACCAAGTGCGAGCGAAAAGAGGTGGACGCGAGCGAAGCGAGCTATGCGCGAGCGAAGCGAGCGCGAAAATTTTCACCGTATTTGTTCCCACCGTTTGAGCATAAAGAAGTCCAAAGCAGCACAAATTCCATAATGTTTGTTGTGTCAAAACGTACTAGAACTAATTGCGAGCGAAGCGAGCTATGCGCGAGCGAAGCGAGCGCGAGAATTTTCACCGTATTTGTTCGAACTGTTTGAAGTCCAACGCAGCACAAAATATATAATATTTGGAGTGTCATTAGCCCAGAACATCCTGGGGGAAATTCGAACGAAGCGGGATAACTCCTAGCGAAGCGAGCGCGTAAATATTTTCCTTATCCGTTCGAGGGTCTTGTCTATTAATATATCTAATTTTAGTTCCTTCTTCCACTAAGTATGACCCAAGTGGCCAAGCTCTGGCGTCGAGAGTTTTTCAAGCCCCTGATTTAGTTTGACCCCTGCTTGTACTAAGAGTAGTGGTCCAGGCCCAACAAATTTACGTGTTATCCGAAGCACAGTAACGCCCAGACGAAAATATCACATTTTTTTATGGAAGTATTGTGCATGGTCACCCATCCAAAGACTGGCCGCATGAGCCGTTGCTAAGCCTCGATGTTCGCGTCAGATTACTTTTGTTAGCCAGGCTGCTAATTTTATGAGCGAAATCTGTGTTTCCGTATGAGCGCGAAGAAGTAAAATAGGTTATCGAGTTATTTGGGCTTCCCACGGGAATAGCAATGACTTTTAAGATAAAAAGTAACCTTCGTGTTATACAAGGTCTAGTCTACCCCCTATATCAAATTTTAGCGAAATCAGTGTGTCATGTGTTATTTGGTGCATCCCACGGGAACAATAATTATTTTCGGGATCAAAAGTAGCCTATGTGTAAACACATAGTCTAACCTATCTTCATTCCAAATTTCATCAATATCAGTACAACCGTTCGAGCGTGAAGAAGTTTAAAAGATTTATATGTTATTTGGTGCATCCCACGGGAATAGTATTTATTTTCGGGATAAAAAGTAGCATATGTGTTAACACATAGTCTTACCTATTTTCTTCTCAAATTTCATTAATATCAGTACAGCCAAACGAGTGTGAATCTCTCTTCATGCGTAAAAATAACCTAACTTTTTAGGTTTTTCTTCGATTTCCCTAGGAGTCCATCATCAGAACCAGTTTTGGTGACAATGGGACCAATTCAGAACCATACTCTTTCAATTAAAAAAAGAATTTTGAGAATCGATCCACAAATGGCTGAGAAATCGGTGAACATACATAAAAAAAAAAAAAATACATACACGTCGAATATATAACCTCCTCCTTTTTGAAGTCGGTTAAAAACTGTCTAGCAATTATTTAAATTTTAAAACAAAACAAATGCTTGCGCTTGTATCAAAATCAAAAGACATAATTTGTTTGAAAATAAATTTGCAGTGACTATCTCGCTGACTAATACCCTAGCCAGTATGTTACCTAACTTTAGTATTCCAGCAAGATTGCAACAATAACAGTGCGGTTTATAAGCAAACTTGCCGGGATAGCTTGCAAACTTCTTCTGACAACGCAATTAAATTACAACATGATGGTCATAGTTGCTAGTTCATACTCCGCAAAGTTATGTGCTGAACAAACTTACCGCATTTCCCGTGGTATTTGATAGTTATGTTCAATTGATTGTCACACGCATGTTTATCCAAATGACACGACGATGCGTATTCTTTGCCATCTGTTCCACAGACTGGTTTTCGCTTCTGGCAACTTCTTGGACACCGGCATTCGGCACTGTTTAACGTGGGAACACATCTTGCCCCGACTGGACAGGGAACGCCGGAACATGGATCTCCAGATTCTGCACAAAACCATTGCATATAATATTATGTTTAGAAAATAAAAGAATTTGGAAAAGCGATGCATGTCATCATACTAACATTAAACAGTCATCCCAGGCAACATCAGCGCGCGTGTCATGAAAACGATCATTAATAAATGTTGACAAATATCGATTACCGTTGATTGGCTGATCGTCAACTGTCGATAAGCGATGCTTACCACATTCACCCTCGTGTTTGACGCGTAAGTTGAGTCTCCGCTCGCATGCTTCCTTTCTCAGGTAGCAATGGTTGCGGTAGGTGCGGCCCGCGGTCGAGCACACGGGCGCCGGCGAGGACGGGCACGACGTGGGACAGGCGCAGTGCGCACGCCCGTCGCCCAGAGACACACACTCCGCGCCCCACCGACAGAAAGTCTTTTCACACGCTTCTGCAACAAAAAACGACATAAAACATTCACGACCTAACTTTTAATGAAACTGCACCATCACACAAATCAAGCCGACCCTTGACGCCATTGTTATCTCTCCCGCGATACAAATTCTATTCAGAATGTTGATTGACTTTTGAGCCCAAAAATAAAACAATATTTTTGTTTGTCCACGATAAAACGCTTGATAGTCTCCGGTCGCGCCATAACTCAATTGATTCTGATCAATTTTGGACGTGTCTATCGGAAAACCTACCTAATTTTGTGACGGCGAATGAAATGTGTTCAGTGGGTAGAGAAAATCTTATATATAAAATTTCCATGTCACAATGTTAGTTACCGTACTCCTCCTAAACGGCTTGACCTATTTTTACCAAATTTTATATGCGTATTCAATAAGTTTGAGAATCGGCTACTATCTATTTTCTCCTTTTCTCTATCTCACTCCTAAAGGAGGCAAAACAACGTTTGCCGGATCAGCTAGTATTTCTATACGATTTGCTCACTCATATACAATGCTTTGGTAAAATTGATACTCTGTAACACGAGTGAAGGCAAATTCCTTTAAAGAAAACATAACTCTTGTTGGAACTCCGCTAAGGATGACACAATTTCCAATTTTCTACCTGGGGAGTCGAAAGCGTGACTAAATTATTAAGGGAGACCAAAATAAGATGCGAAGTTCCGTTTTGCCACAGCATTGTGTCGGAGCCGGCTTTAGGGATCAGCGATTTCTATCGTCTAGTTAATATTCCGAGCAGAATGTCTGGTGCGAAGTCACACAGCGGCATGGTAAAAGTTAATTTAGAATTTCCTTCCAGTTTTTAAACTTATAAGCGCCTGCAAGTTGTAGATAACGGAATTTATCCACTTTGTTCTCGCTTTATAAATCTGATAGAAATAAATAAGGTGTTGAAAAAGATATCTTAATAAGGTCGTTGCTTTTTGTGTTTCCTAAATAACTAAGTATTTTAGTGACAGACATAAACTAAACGAAGAAACCAAAGTCTTGTCTTAACGTTCAAAATGATGGAATCACAGAAAAACAATTTTAAATCTGATAGAAATAAATAAGGTGTTGGAAAAAATATATCTAAATAAGATCGTTGCTGTTTTGTGTTCGTTACATAAAATCGTATTTTAGTAACAGACATAAACTAAACGAAGAAACCAAAGTCTTATCCTAACGTTCAAAATCACGGAATCACAGAAAACAATTTATATTATCACGTTTGTTTCCAAAAGGTCAAAGCATCAATACAGCCGCGATCTCATTTCCTTGAATTTCATATAAAATCTGTCAACAAATCCGCTTAACGGCAATACGAGTAGACGGAAATAACCATTTCGGAAGAAACAAACAAAAACGTAAGATGAAATAGCTCTAGAAGAAGCCCGAGATAAATGAAGACAGGGGACGGAGATAAAAATGATGGCGGATGCCCTGTGAATGGAAGAAAATTAGGAAATTCACCGCGCCGCCTCCGCGCTCCCGAAAGCTGTTTAAATTATCCGCATTATCCGAACATAAATTCGTATAAGCGCTTGACGTATGTGAAGATACATGAATACTTGGCTATATGTCTTATCTACATCACAGGTTTCCGCGCACCGGTATTTATACCTACACATTTATGTTGCATAGATGGATTCGTTTTTTAAAAAGGGATTTTAAGAAACGGTATTTTGTAATTTGGTACACTGGATAAGAGCTCGTCTTTATTTTTTTACGAGTATTAATTAATATTTTTTTTAGTATTGGTGGCAATTCAGTGGCACACACGACTAAACTAAATTTAAAGAAGCCACGTCTCATTTCATCTTAGGTGGCCAGAAAGAGACGGCACGCCCTGCACCATAGTCAAACCAACTAAAATCACGTCAAATGTTGAAAATATAGGCGACTTTAGTCCGCCACTTGAGACACCTCTAAAACTGCCTGCACATTCCATATTTGACGTGATTTTAGTTGTTTTGTCTGTGGTTCAGGGCGTGCCGTCTCTTTCTGGTCACCTAAGATGAAATGAGACGGGGCTTCTTTAAATTTAGTTTAGTCGTGTGTGCCGCTGAATCGCCACCATTGGTGGCAATTAACTTTCAAAGACTAGACTAAAACAATGTAAAATACTAAACATCAGCTGTGTAATCAATGTCCTGAATATAAAATCACTGTAATCTTTTCAGGGCGTAAAAAAGTGTTTCAAAGAAATGGGACAAAAATAAATAATAACGCGACGGGATGTACGGCGTTAGTCTCAGCCACATAATGCGGGATGCCTCCAAAGTCTCACAGACAAAGCAATTTTGTTGGCTCTAGACGCAACGTACAGTGTTTGCCCGTTATACATCTTCATACGAACAATTATGAGAAAATGTTTTATGTACATAACAAATTAGGTATAATTTTTGTAGTTCAATTGTTATACTAAGTAACAATTATCTATAAAATAGAGTTAAATAGAGTTTATAGATTTTACGGTAACTTGGCTTAAAAATCTTACTAAAAATATTTTGATTTTAGATATTATGAGTATATAAACAGTATGTAAATAGTCTATATTTATAAACAATATATTCCGTATAGTATAAACCACCTCTTAATAGCACCCATAGCATAAAGATGGTTCTAAAGCCTGTTCTAGAACATTTACTGCTAAAATCGGTCAGTTGATCGTTGACCGATCAGTTGCCTACCTAATAACAAATGGACACCGTAGCCGTAATAGACACGAAAATAGCCATGGCCAACATCTTGATACACAAAAACTTAATGACAATACAATTATAGTACATACGGCTACTCTAACTGTGCCCCGCGGTGTTACCCGCGTTAATCCAGGATAAATATTAACTTATATGTTAATCCAAGGTCTAATCTATATTCATAGTAAATATGACTACTAGAAAATGTTCTACCATCATTCTATGGTTTTCTTACGACGTGTACCTTCATGGACAATTTTAGCTCTTTGGCAGGGTTCGAACCCACGATCTGACGGACAGAAGGCGAACGCACGTCCGACTGAGCTGTCATGACTGTAGCTTATATACTGTTCTAAATTCAGGTATCCTACACGCTGACTTAGTTGGCATGTCACCCACACTACCTACGAGTACATATACGGATTGTGAGCCGACGATAAGCTCTTGGTAGCTTTGAAGATACCCCAACCATTTTGGCAAATTACTCCGCCTAATATAATTAGGTATGAAATTCGGCTCAAGTTTTAGATTAACCTAGACTAAAAGTAAGTTTGAAATTTGTGATTCTGTGATGTTGCGTAGAACTGTCTTGCTAAATTATACTTGATTTATTAAACGAGTGGGAGAATGTGTGGTGGTTAGTCGGAGGAACTCACCAATTTTTTATAAAAAAGATATGGTGTTTCCTTTACTTATCTCAACTTGGTTTCAGATCACAGTAGTACACTAAATATTTCAGATTTTCATAATTATATTTACAATGGATTTTTGCCAAGTAACACCTAAATCAACAGGTTAAGTATCATATTTTTAAAATATTTGCCAAACATAATTGTATCTTGTAATATGTTGAAATATGTATTTTAATAAACAATGTTCCGAGATATTTTCATCACGAGGTCTGTTTGGAGAATTGCTAGTGTAAAAAAAACTGCTACAGAGCAGTTCTCTTACACTAGCTTGTTTTTTTACTCTATATTTCTCAAATGTACCTGTGTACATTTGAGAAATATTTTGTAGCAATGATCAATGATGTACGAGGTCTAATTGCTACTACGAGTGTATTATTGTTACGGCAATTTATTCAGTATTTTTAATTTCCCGATAAAGATGCTATAGTACATTCAGGTCATGCTCTAAGCACTAATTTTGAAATACAGTGTAAACTCCATGTAACGTCACTCGATTTAACGACAAACTCTCTAAAGCGCCGAAATCTATTTGCTTTAGTCGGTTTATCTTGTATTCCATACAGTGTACTATCTCTGCATTTAACGACCACTCTCTATAACGCCATAAAATGCACAGTCCCAATCAGTGTCGTTATATAGAGTTTACACTGTAGTATAATTATGCGGTAGTACGAGTAGTTGAATGATAACTCACCCTCTGGAGCGGGTGGTCTAGGTTGATAATGTAAATCTGAAACAAAGAAAAACAGTTTATTTATTATCAGCCAGGCCAAGTACTCCCCTAGCGATAGGAAGCCTAATTCTCAGAAGTGAGGAGATTTTTCTATCTCCTATGCAGGCAGGTAAATATCTACCGATAGATATATCTCTAAACACAACAGAAAACTCACACAACAGGTCGCATGGTAAGCGAAATGCAATATGTATGTAGCCAAGAATAACAAACAAGCTGACCATTTATATCTTCTACTATTCACACAAACATAAGCAAATAAACTAGCCGCATAACTATTCATACAAAACGTGGGCAAAGCAAATATGGCAGAAAAGAATAAAACGTCGGTCTCAACCAGAATATATTCCGTGCATTCTGTACCTATTTACACGTTGGGAACATTGCAAGTATTGCATGATAATATAGATTGTAACTTAGGTACTGGTATAGAATAATTGACCAAGTGCAAGTTGGGCTCGCGTATGAAGGGTTCTGTACCATTGTTGTATGGAAGCTCCCCTAAAATATTGTGTTTTACAAAATTTAGTCATTTGATTTGATAGCTTATATATATGTATATATTTTGTGAAAATTTTAAGTGCCTAGCAGCAACAACTTATTGATATATAGCAAAAAACTGCGAAAAAGAACACGTTTATTGTATGTACTCCCCTTAATATTTTTTTATTTGTCTTTTAGTGTTTGTTGTTATACTGGCACGAGAAATACATATTTTGTGAAAGTTTCAACTTTCTAGCTATTACGGTTTCTGAGATACAGCCTGGAGACAGACAGACAGACAGCGGAGTCTTATTAATAGGGTCCCGTTTTACCTTTTAGGTACGGAACCCTAAAAACGATGGCGAAATTTCTGGCGCAGAAATGTTAAAATAATTAGAGTGATTTAAATGTTTATGTGACTTACATCAAACTGTTGGTCTAGAATCACTACTCAAACATATTTACTGCATGTGTGTAGGAAGCAAGCTTATGTTTGATTGATCTTGTTGGTTTTTTGTGTTTTCTTTCAGGCTTTTTTAAGCATCATTGGTTAATTTGCTGGCAATACTTTGCTATTCAGCATCAAAAATTAAAACAACATAATTCCTGAACGAACAGTAGTAACGAACTAGGATTTCAAGTGTTTATATGTAGACTTTTTTATATAATGTGTACATATTTAAATCTTCTTAGTACCAATAGCATATGTAAGCAAAAAACTATTGCAATAAACATGCGTCTCCCACGATTCCTCTACAAAAACCTGAAAAAAGTAATAATCCTAAAAATAATAACAACAACCCACATAAAACCATGTAACAAATTCGTTAAACGTATAACATTATATTATAGTAGTTGTATATAACATTTCTACAACGAGCCTTTGAACGTTACAACCCAAATGGTTATGAGAGGTCAAGATACTTATGCAAAGGAATTTTATTAAAGACAAACATTACGAGTCCGTGCAATGTAATAGAATTTCCCGCTAAAGCTATGGGTTAAGGGTACTGTGCCCATTTCTTAGAAATATCTGAATGTTTAGCAAATTACAAGACAAGAATTACAGACTTCATTGTTCATGTAACATCTGTCAAGAAAATGTTCTGAATACCCTTTCGTAACGTTATATACGCTTACATACCCTACGGTCCGGACAAAATTAGGTTCAACAAAATACTAAGATTTTATAAATGTTTTATGTTTTGATATAGGTAGTACTTATATCTTAAAATGTTGCAATGAAAACTATTGTTACCAGTTCTACTATATATAGAAGATAATACTTTATTGGACACAAACTTAAAACTAAAACTAAAAATAAAATAATAACTAAGAAAAAAAAAATACTGCGCCACGATTGGCGACCTTATCGCTTAAAGCGATCTCTTCCAGGCAACCTTTCATTCAATTTCAATTCAATAAAGAACTAGATACTTAAAATTAACACAAAAGCGTTTTAAAATAATACAACTTACATCTTAAAGATATGTTTAAAGAAAATGAGTTTACTAAGTAATTTTAATCCGATTTCCTTCTTCCGCATATTAATTAGCTTACATTGCCTCTCAGTGCCGTCTAGCGAAAGAAAAAAAAAGAGATAAGATTCAAAGGCGTATTTACGTGATCGTGGATTAATTTCACTCTTGGGTAAAGCTAAGTAAAGGCACCTACAGATATGTATATACGTTATGTATGTGACACAAAGAGTTCGGGACTAAAGGGTTCCCAGTCGCATTTGGGATAAATATAAAATACAAGAGGCTGAACGGCCGGCCGCAAGCCGGGTCGAGCCGGCGCGCCATATTGTTTTATTGCAAATTGGTTGGACGTAGACCGCGCCTGTCCTTTACATATACGAGGCTATTAAACTACGGTAGTGTCCAGTCACGTGTTAAACGAATCCGATCACTGCATACAATGTGAGACGAGGGCCGGCTGCTCGTGTCATGTTCCTCAGGTTTTAGAAAACCGCTGTTCGAACGCTAGTTTGCTTTGAACAAAATTTCCAGCCCGCGCTTTTATTCCAGTTACCGCTTTTCGAACGACGCAAAAGTTTTGCTTCTGTTGTGAGCCATAAAAATGGCTAACGTCTGACTACTTTGCTCGGAGATCGGCTTTACCTTTATGGCTTTTCCGATTGGGTACTGTTTTATATTTCAGTTAGCTTTAAAATGTCTTATTTATTATTATTACCTCAACAAATTCATTTTTAGGGTTCCGTACCTTAAACGTAAAAACGGGACCCTATTACTAAGCCTCCACTGTCTGTCTGTCTCTAGGCTGTATCTCAGAAACCGTAATGGCTAAAAAGCTGAAACTTTCACAATATAATATGTATAATAAATACTAAAAATAAAAAAAAAATAATATTAAGGTCATCCTCATACAATAAACGTGTTTTTTCGTATTTTTTGCTATATATCAATAAGTGTAGTTGCTAGAAAAAAAATCACAAAATATATAAATGTATATTAGCTATTAAATTCAAATTCAAATTGTTTATTACAGCAAAAATGTTACAAATAATTACAAAATATATTAAAGAAAACAAATATTATAAAAATGAACAAGAATAATAATTTGATATGGCGTCCAACTCGCACTTGACCAATTATTGTACTAATACGAGTACGTTGTAAATTTTTCACTAAAAAAAGCAATGGTTTCATCCATTGTCAGAAACTAAATGTAGGTAAGTAAGTGTGCAAACACTTAGTTATTCCACGCATTCATTTTCTTTACTTAATTGACTTGACAATAATGCCATTATTAACAAAACGATTAACACTTTTGAGATAAGATCAGTGCACTTGTTTCCTATGAAAGGTTATCAGATGTCTTGTTTCACTTTTAATTTTATGAATCACGCTTCACGCTACTCCCAACTAAACAATAATTGTATATGAAGCTATATTTCAAACGACGATAATGAATATGACTAACGGTAGCGTGTCACGAAGGTTTTTACCCTAATAAGTAGCGCAGAGTCACAAAACGTGTGCACAATGGGTATTGAATTATTGCCGGGGGAAGCCTTTCGTGAACCCACCTGCTTTTGTCTGTAATGAATCACATACGTAGGACGAAAGAAACCAAACTTATTTGTTCGCAGCCGTATCTACGCCGTTCATTAGTTATGATTTACGAGTTTTGTTTGTTAGTGTGTACAGAAAACTGAAATTAAGCCTTCATATTTCCAACCTATCAGATGTTTATTGAAAAGCAACGGGCGCTTAGGTAATTTATTGTAGATATTTATGCTAATTACGGCTTAGTACTGAAATCCGTATGGGACCGCTATGAAAACCGGTGCCTAGATAAGTATGGGGCCCCATGGATGTAGTGAGGGGTAGAGAGGGCGGTGATCGCAGCAAGTGCGTGATTGCGCTTGACACCCGTAATATCCGGCCGCTTGCCGCTGCCCACCGATGGTATCAATTTCAATTTGTTGCGGTGCCATAACAGCCGCCTCTGCTCGATTCGTTGTATGAATCGATTTCGTTCCAGTTTCCTGTTGTGTCCGCATCGGACTTAATCTCGGATCGGTCGATTGAAACGCTCGCTTCGAATCATTGCTGTTTATAGCGATATCTATTTAATTTCGCGTTCGACGGAATTCAATAAAATGAAGATTTATGATTCACCGAAAATAATTTTATATCGAAGCGATGAACGTTAACGGTGGAGTGTTTAATAGGCTGCAATGCAAATGTACGAACCGTACGGACGGACATGCCGGGTTCGAATGAGTGCCATTGAGTGGTCGCCCGTTGGCGCGGATATCTCGGTGCTGAATGGTATGCATAGGGAATTTCGTGTTCAAACGGTGTGAAAATTAATCGATCGATTAGCTATTCTCGCTCGGCTTTCAAGCTAAAGTTGAACGTGACTCGTGAACCGTTCGCAGAGAGACGGGCGCGCGCGAAATTAATTCTATCTAAAAAACGAACGATCCAATCCAAGTTTTCTACAATCTATGGTAGGGAATTTGGAATAACTCTTTGGATGTTGCAGTGGGCTGGGTACTGCTGTGCGCGTAAATATACCGCTCGCTATATTGCTTCAGTTATTGCGTTTGGTACCTACGCGAAAGAGATCGATACTGTTAGGCGGCTTACTGTCGGTTTTGGAGATTAAGCGTCATGTTTTGAGTAAAGTAACGTAGTGATTCTGAATTAGTTAAACTTTAAATAGAAATCAAAATTTGTCTTTAGAATCAAAACATGCTATTGGCACACATACATTTTATATATTCGAAAATATACTTGTGCCTTTCGTTCGTCCATTTGAATTTAATTTAAAGTAATTCAAGTAAGTGTTTACTGTCACCTAACCTGCATGATTCGGACAGTTTCTTAATTCCGGTCTTTTACACCGCAATTTCAAAATCCGAGTCACACTCGCCTAGAGTGGCACTAAAATTAATGTGCTGCCACAGAGAAAAACGAGCACTGCCCGCCATCCATACATCCACATCTAGACACATCCAGGGATAAAATCAAGTTAAAGTTTTAAGGGGCCCTTTAATTGGTTTGTCTGTGTTTCTTAGGTACATTATTCTTTCATAAGTTGAAAAAAACCCTTACAAACCATAATTAAATGACAAACGAAACAAAAGTTTGATTGATAAGTTGGGAAGATTTTGTAGCAAGTCTAGTTTTAAATAGTTAATATGATAGTAGATAAAAAAGATATTAATATAATATAATGATACTAGCTGGAACCCCATGGCGCTACCCTCATTTATCCGGGATAAAATTAGCCTATATTTTAATCCGCTATATGTCAAACTAGCATTACCTACCTCCATATCAAATTTCATCAACATCAAAATAGCAGTTTGAACGTGAAAGAGTAACAAACATACACACAAACTTTTGCCTTTATAATATAAGTGAGAAAAGATAAACTAATTATTATCAACCATAAAAACTAAGAAACAAATAAGTAAGCAATGGCCATAAAAAACGTTGTCTGAAAATTGGTTCGAAAATACCATAAACATCAAATACCTACAATACATCTAAACAGCGAAAGTGTGAATTCGCATTGTGTGCAATGGCGCATCGGCAACTGCAGTCACATGTTCCGTTAAAGCGATTAATTCGATCTGCTTGATCATTGAATCCATTGACATTGCCATCGACACTGCGTTCTGCTACTCGGTGAAGTTTGATTGAAAGAATATAAGTATTCAAATTATGAGTATTTATTAAGAATAAAGAAAGTATGTACTTTATTTTAGGACATTACTATTACTAAATAACTTATGTGGGTAAATTTATTTAGATTGGCAGTTTCATCACAGTTTATTTGTCACAATCTTAATCCTCTTTTGGTAGGGGATGAAAATTTAAAGGATTAAGATAGTACCTATATCCAGGGTACCAAATTTTCATTTTCTACACCCAGTCACCGCGGTGCATGGATACATCAGTCAGTACCTACCGCTTGCCTTTCATGTATTCGAAAATATGCGTTGAATAAATAATTTTAAACAAAACTGACCTTCAAATTAATTTAAAACTAAATTAATGCAAAAAAAGTAGTTAAAGGGTGAATTTATGAAAGTCATGCAAACACGCTAACATCTATTTCATGGAAGAAAGCATATATTAACAAGAAACCTATGTTTCTAGGGATATTTTTAAGTACTACCTCACAAGCTGCCGCTGAAGAATTGTTCAGTATAGATAATAAACAAGAAGTCAAATACTAAATTTGTTTTTGTTAATTACAAATAAACAAAAATTACAGAAATTTCCATTCATTCATAAAAACTAATGACGAAGCTAGTAGTAGATATTAAAAATACTATGATATGAAATCAAGATACAACAATTGATACGCAGCATAGCTTTACATACAAGCAAGTCTATGATCAACTATGTTAATAACAATAATGATTTTACTTTTCTTGTCTTCGCGATCATTTGGAGTAGAAAACTCCATTAAATACTTAGGTATAAAAACAGACACCCAATAAATTGAAACCTAAATTGCCCATAATGACAGGTTTATGTCCATAACGTTTCTAATTCAATTGATTGCTTTTAAATTATAGCTGATAGACTTTAAATGAGTACCCAAAATAAATGTGACGTCATTCTTATAATAAAGGGAACTTAACATGTGATACTTAGTCATTTTAAAGAATACTGTACTGTAAAAAACCAATGAAATACCAAAATATAAAACAACTCGATCATGCGTGAAATAAAAAGAACGATTTTATTGAAGATTGTATACTCACAATTATTTGTCAATAAAAACCCTGTTGAAACTCCAAGCAGGACTAGAAAAAACAGTAACAGCAAAACGATGAGCGCCGGTCTGCAGTAATGAATCCAACAATAATCTTCAGAGTTTGCTGCAGGCGGGTCGGAAGACCAGCAGCATTTACAAGAAGACTGAGTAGGAGACGCCGCTCGCACCACAGCACTGTTTCCTTGCTGGTTCACTATCACACCCTGCACTGGAGCCTCACTACCTTGTCCGTACATAGCACTCTTCTCGGACAGCCGAGCAAATCCTGAGCTGTCATCCTCGTGAGGGTTCCCATACACCCCGTATGAGGCCACCATATCGACTCCCGAAAGTGACCTCGTTGCCTCATTCCCCACACTATCTTGCACAACATTATTGTCAGTGGTAGGCCAACATTCACACGAGCACCTGTCCTCTTTCCGTCTCTGTCGCGGCTGCGTTGCGTCCGAACGTCTGACAGGGACATCAGTTTTCTTCTCTTCTTCTTTTTTAATTTTGGCATCTTGAGGTAAAGTTTCGTGGCTGACGTCATAGTTTGGTTGGAGGTTCTTGTGGTTTTCTATATACCAGTGTCTTTCTTCTGCCCTGAGAGTGGTATCGTTGTTACCCTCGTACACATCTGCGTAGTTCGATAGGGGGTGGGAGGATGGGCTGTACAGTGGGCCTGTTGTTAGTTGCCCGTATCCGCGCTCGTACTGCGGCGGCCTATTATTGCTCGCATAATACGTGGTGGATACAGGCACGGAGTAATCGTAGCCCGGCCTGTTCATCTTCAACGCTCAATCGCCTCATTTGAGCTTAGGTCTCATTGCCGAACACGTCGTAGACCGTATACATAACTCGGCTGTGAATCCAATTTGAATTACATAATTTACACATCAACGCCTACTATGATGCTATTAGAGATAGTTGCAATTGCATTACACCTAATGCCTTCCTATCTACATCTACATGTACATGTCACATAGAATAGCTATGCTCACGACTTTGTACAAATAAAATAATTGATGAGCAAATAGCGTTGATTTCGTTACAAGTCACAGACAAAAACGGAAAGTTATAGAGCAGAACACACATGTGTTTATCTCAATTACCTCATCTTGTTGGGCGGCGGTATTTATCTTTTGTATTAGCAAGCATGTGGACCAGCCGACTCACGTAGGTCGACAAAGAAGTTACTGCGTGAGTAAATAAAAGCCTCCCTTAATTAACCGTATTTATTCCCCTGATTTTGACACGTGAGAGTTATGTAACTAGATCAGAAAGAAACAAGCGCGAGGGGGGAGCTACGAGTATAACAAAAGTTGTGATTTAATTACATCACTCCGTGTTGGTAAAACGAAAGTTTGACACTCACTGTCATTAATAAAAGATCGTTGACCTTTCGGTTCGAGTAAGTTATAAAGTTCGGAAACCCCGTGATATCTAGGATAATCCGTTTCAATTAATTAAATTAAAAACAAACAGAAGTCATTATATGGAAGTTGGGGATCCCAAAGTTAGGGCTCGCATTCACGGCCTGTACTGCCCGACTGTTTTATTTAAGGGTAAGTATGCATAGATACAAAACAGGTATTAATTTTGTATCTTTACGCTAAGTATAAAATATGGTAAAAATGTATATAATAGAGAAGAAATGTTAAAAAAGTGGCCGAAGTAAGATAATAAAAATAAATAATGCCAAGATCATGAAAAAAAAATATGCCGAAGTCGATGCAATAGCTATAACGCAGAATAGCTAAAATGAAATAGGTAACAAGAAACCAAATTTTAAAATGAAATATATATTATCTTGAGTTCACTATTCATTATTTGCTGTGCTTGGCAAAAAATAATCGAATACATAAATATGTATGTAATACAAGCAAATTTGGCTATTCCCATAAATCAAAAGTCAAACATTATTTGACGGTTAATGGTTTTACAAAATTGGATATTTTGATATCCTTTTATGATCACGTGCTGAATAACTGAGATCATAAGTTTCAAAAGCCAACACTGAAAAATAGCACGAGTGCATGTGACGTAGACGACTATCATAATTTACAGGTTCTTTGTTACAAATACGAGAGTTCTTCGTGCTACACCGATTTCAGCAGTGAGATCGAAAATGGTTAGCCACTGAAACAGAGCAAGACTTTTTCTTGTTGACATTAAATATGTTAACGTAAAATATGTTATGATTTTATATTAAGAAAATAATATGAAATTGTAACAGAAATAATCGTAATCGTATTTCTGGTGGACAAAACAAATGACCCAAGAGCTGGCGCTTACCTCGGCCAACGTATAAGCTTGGCGATCCAGCGAGGTAATGCCTCCAGCATTTTAGGCACCTTACCCACGGACATTGACTTAGATTTAATCTACTATACTCGTATGTAAGGTTTTTGTGTGTGTGTGTTTTATTTATATAATTAGTTTTATTATGTAAAAATTGAATCATCAAAAATAAAAATTGATATCTACAGGAAATAAAATTGATTTAGAAACTGGATCAATTTATCGAAAATTTAGTTTATTAAATCAGATTTTTTATATTGATAAGTCGGATGGGTACCAAAATAAGTATAAATATTCTTAGAGTGGAGAGTGGAGAGAGAGTTTTTAGACAGCCTTCGATATTTTTTTTTTGTTTACGATTTATAGTGAAAACAAAACTGGAAAATCAAGTTTTCCCCTTATCTTTGCCTTAGCGCAAGCGTGATTTTATTTGATTAAGCCCCGCCTCATGTTTTGCGGTTGGTTACCCGTGTATTGAAAAAAAAAACACCTTTTAAAGAAATATTTGTAGAACACAAAATACATGAATTTATTAAGAGAAAGTAAAAGAAAAAGCTTAAATAAATAAAAAAGATAACGGTGTTTTAAAGCCTATGCTTTTTTTCTCCGTAGAACTAACTATAGGAATAAATAGTTCTACGGATCTATGATTATATCAAAACAATCAACAATCACATAAATTACGCGAACGCATTCGCATATTTATAAACTTTGTTCGCTTTCAGTGAACTTTATACTCGTACGATCTATCTATTCGTACTCTTAAAGCGTAAAAACGTGACAAATATCACGTTTAACTCATTTAATTGTATGCCCATCGACAATAACTAAGGCAGAGCCTTAATATTAAAGTAATCGTTCACGCACCCATTCTACTCTTTACCAACGTGTATTCACTTTATACGGGGTGAACCACCCCTAACCGGTGGGTTATAAAACCTGGGTATTATTGCAACGTCGCTGTTTGAACTGCTTAAAATTTTATTGAGAGCTTGTTTTCGTGGCTAAGTAGAGTTCAACCGATTTGGGACATGAAAAATATGTTTTCGTGTAAACAAGTCGCTAAAGGTGGTTTTTATTAATTACTGTGAGAGTTTTTATTCTTATTTTAGGCAAACGATACAGAGTTTGAAGAATTTGGTACATTTATATGAAAAAAAACTTATCACTTTTAATATGAATAAGTTTTTATTTAAAAAGTATAAATACCTACTTAAAAGTTTATCAATATGTATTTTTTTATATTAAATTACTTCTTTAGGCTTTAGTTTACTTAAGATACGATGAAGAGAGTCTTAAGGGTGACCATACACTAGCCGGAAGCAAATTCAGCGAACATAACTTTTAATATTTTTTTTAAATTACAACAGGTATTTAATAAAATACAGTACATAAGGCGGCGTTACGACACGCGCATACATGCCTGCATTCGCCTTCAGCTAATGTGCGGTCGCCTTAAAATCTGTTTCACAGTTTCCAGTAGCCGCATATATTTCAACTAACTTTAGGTATAGCCCCACCAGCGCATCAAATAAACCATATGTCAGCTTTGCAATAAAAAAAACGGTTACCTCTTCCTAACAGTATAAAAATATTGAAGCGTTTTCGTGGAAATACCATAAAATATTGCCCAAGTGTAATAGGAACATAAACTAGGTAAGCGAAAAAAATGCTCCCGTTTGCTTTTATCTTTGATTCACGGGTACGCAAGCCGTGTTGACGGTAGTGGGTCTAACTTTGTACGTTACGTAGTACAGCGTAAAACGTAGTTTCATTTACGTCAGGCTTTTTATGAGAGCAAAAGTCACAAAGTTGATGACGGGCCTAGCTTGTGGAAAACCCTTTTGCAGTTTTTCAGCAGCAACGACGCCACTGATGGAGTAAAATAAAACGAACTGCTTTTTGTCAAGTTTTCCCTGAATCACGTGCGTAACAAAGATGCGGTTTACTGAAAGTTTTTTTATTTGTATAAGAAATTGTTGTTAAAGTCATCTAAAAAAATGTAAAAGGATTGTAATACTTTGAAAACTGTTATATATCATATAGTTATTAATATAGTTTAATATAATATACTAAAAAAACGTAAGTGTGATCGTTTGGTTCGTGCAAATATAAAACAGAGTGATATAACATTATCAACATAAAAGTTAAAATAAATTATTCCAAAAAAGGATCCCATTAGGATTAAATATTGCTCAAAGTATCACAGAAAGATAAAATTTAGTATAAATTAACTAAATCAGGCCACATATACAAAAAACATTCACGCACCAAACACTCAGATTAAAAATCGGCAACAGCAGAAGCCCGTAAATAGGAACCTTAACTAAATTGCCACTTTCAGGTCTATGCGAATTTTGCGTGTATCGTTCTATCCGATAAGACTGACACTCAGACAATCCAACTAGAACAGGTAGACTGGGTCAAATCTATTACCGAGGGCCGATATCGTAGACACTGGTAAGTACCTATCCGTCTGTAAATGCATGCAAATAGCTGGCACTTTTTCCTAAATTGCCGTTCCCTAAGTATAGATAACAAAGTAGCTTCTTAAGTACCTGACGTATTGTAACGAAGTTCCTTATCGCGCGTTGTGAAAGGGGGCTAGACGGAAAAAAATCTTACGAAAATTTGTCACGACACTGCGCACGGTATGGCAACGACGCATCTCCAAAATTTGTTCAAAAGTCAAATACGGCCATCAATGCAAGTATTCACTCATTGACAACAGCGCCATTCGTTTCAGGTGGAGTTGCGATTGAGCCTACCGATTAAGTTTATATTACATATATTCTTTAATAATAAAAATATATTATTATGACTTGAAAAAATCTAATTTTATTACAATTACTTCACTAATTTACCTAAAGGAACTTCGTTCCATCGGGGTGTCCCTTGACACCTCTCAAGTTTTTATTTATTCCATTGATGACGGATTTTCTCATTAAATTAAAAGGACAGTTGTTGTAAACAACTTTATTTCCTCGTTAAACACAAATAGAAAAAACAAAATGTTTGATTTCAAAACTTTGGAGTTACAAGAATCCTTATAAACTACCTACGGTTCTTTTAATTTGGTTGTAATTTTAGAAAACGGAAAACAAACATGCCCGTGTCCAGTTTCATTAAAAGTGAAACCTTAAAAAATACCTGACGCCCGCACGTTTACGTTGTTTTGATTTTTGTGAGATTTAACTTACGGATAAATATGATACGAAATTTTATTTTTAAATTAAAGATTGAGAGATCATCGAATGATACGGAACCTTATGTGCACAAGTCGTTTATGGCTTTAAATGCACCTTTGAAAGAAAATTCAGAGCGATGTCACAGACATAGCTTTAGTCAGTTATATTTGTTAAATTATGTAACATTGTTTATTACTAACCTAAAATTTGTGAGAACGCACAGATGTTTCGTTATAACTTTTCGGTCCGGGCTGGTCTACTCAAAATGTTTATTTAGGTTAATAGAGTTTTAGATATCTGTGAAATAACATGCAGAAAGTGAACCCCAGTGCCCGAGTTGATTAATTTTAGAATCAACAACAGCCTACATAAACTATTGTTGTTAATTAATTGATATGAAATTGAATTTAAAATATTTCATTGCCGTTTTTATTATTCTTATGAAAGCATTATTTAAATCTTTAGGTTTTAAATAAAAGCGAAACTCGTAATAAGTATAACAAAACCCGTAATAAGAAGACCTGCAAAAATCCCAGCCAATTACGAGTCGGTTTCAGTGTTAAAGAGTTCCTCCATATAGCATTATCGGTGAAAAAAATATGTTTATTGTATGAGATATGCATTTAAATATGTGTTTTAATCTGTTTTTAGTGTATTCGTTATTTCGGTGGCAACGGAAATAAATCATGTATGAAAATGTTTGCGTAATAAATCGTTTTTTAGAGAAACAATATCGACATAGTTGGTTGCTGATTTTATACGACTTTATTTCGTAAATTATCGAACTGCGGAACTGTTTATTTTACGAAATAAAAAGCCACGTTGCACAATTTGAGTGGCTAAGCGGTTTTTCTATACCTAAATATATATATTTTTTAGTTTCTCTAGTATGTTTTAAGCTCTGAACCTTTACGATATTCTTTGAAAGAACATTCCATCGCCTTTTATTCTAAAAATAACAAAGTCATTACTCTCAGACCATTTACCGCCAAAAATACGATTATCTTTTCAAAGAAAATATCTTATAACGTATTTCTTCGCCGTGGGTGATTCCCAAGGTTGGCCGCAGTTTTCTCCCTAGCAGTTTAACGCATCAGTGCGGCGCGAGCAAAGTAAAGTGTTCTCAGACAAGATGCGGGCGGTACGACAAAAGAGAACTTTGTCTCCATAGCTATTTTTACTTCTTATGTTTCATCGCCCTTGTTCCCCGTGATACTATCGCATGATACTACTAAAGAGATATTTTTAGTACCATTGACAGCTCATAAATATTTTAAACTATACAACGCGAACGTTTTGATTAGTTACGTTATGTTTGTATTTAAAAATATTAAAATATAAAAAAATACGATAGCTCATAGTTAACCAAAAATAAATGTATAAAAAATAACGATAAAAATAATTAAACGTTACAAAAATCTAATTATCACCTGCAAGTATAAATAATTCAAAACAGAAGCTTATCTTAGTTAAAATTAAGCGTAAGTTAAAAGTCTACCACTTTTTCTAGTAGTGTCAAATACGTAAATAGTGATTATCATGAGTAAGTAGGCAGTCGGTCTACGTACGTAGCTTTTGTAGAAGGTGCTACGTTTCGTAGATACAGGTGTATTGTAGCTAAGAGCTACAAACACGTCTGTTCTGTTGTCGGAGAAAAACCGGTGTTCAGGGTTTTCGTAGACGCTTTAAATTTAGCTGTCTGTACTCTACACTGACAGCTAAATTTTAAGCGAGTATTTATAAGTTAGCGCCGGTGATAGGGTTTCTAAAACATATTAGTTTTAAGACTTCGTATGGAGTGTAACGTGGCTTTTTTTTTAAAACTCGAGTATTTTTCATATAATTAGTTCAATAACAGTAAATAATATGTATGATTGAATAAATTCGAACAATCAATGCAAAACTTTTCTTTTCATATAACTTTTCTCATTCAAAAAATAATCAACCAGCAAATTAATTTGAAATTAAAAATGTTCCATAGTTAAAATTCTTAAAGAGGAATCTCGTAACTCTCCTAAATTAATGGAACTCATTAAACTAATATTTATAGACCAACCTATTTAATTACAAATCCAATCAAGCTAACAACTGTAACTCAACCATAATAGCATCGTAGTAACGTCATGAAATTTTCCAAGTGACAAAATACTCCAATTATCGAAAGAGGGTGACAAATCGGCCGTCGAACCAATGCACCCATACAAACTGACGTTTCTCACATCGCTGAGCACAGTCACACACACAGATGAATTCTCACAACGTTCAAAATACTCGATGTATCCATTATTCGTCGAGTTCGATATTTAAAATGTGCACTAAATTCGGTGACGATCGCGAGTGTTCGTGCGCCAAGCGTTCGACGTCTTCTCTTGGCAACGTGCGAGCGCGGACTAGCGTCCAACCCCACCCACCCTCAGTTTACCCGCTCTGTCACCGCCAGCGACACTCTTCCCCCAAATCCAGACGAGTTTTCATTAATGTTGTTATCTGTGTAAAAGTTTTCAAGTCAAACTAAGAACGCGAGCTTTAATTAACTGTCCGTAAAATAGCAAAACAAAGATCCGACATGACAGGGCTTCAGTAGTTATCTGTTGGCAACTTTAGGAGACGGCGGGACGTTGATTGACTTCCAATACTAATACGAGTAGGTCAGGAAGATAACGCTGTTGCTGGAGGTTTGATGCTGTTTTCGTTTTGAGACTTATTTAGCCTCGAGTTCAGAAACAACCAACAGGACGTTCATCATTTCTTGTGCATGAAAAATTGTCGATAATCATCATGGTTTTTTGTATATAATAGCTGATTTTAGCTGATCATATCGTGGCAACTCCCGTAACTTATATTACGTATAACCACAGAATGGTGTAACACTGGCCAAGCGTGCGCGAGCGAAGCGTTTCTGAATCAATTAGCCATTAATTATCTCCTATTTTGTTTATATCTTAAATCATAAACAAACATAAAAAAATACATACAGTCGAATACATAATCTCCTCCTTTTTTGAAGTCGGTTAAAATAAACTAGTTAGAACTCAATGTCGGAGAAAGGTTGGAATAACCATTAAACTACAAAACGTTCTCATTAATATTCCTCAGTAATTTGGGTTTCGACGAAATTATAAATTTATTTCTTCTTTCACATAAATATTATAGGTTAATTAGCTCCTAGAATAAACATCTATCAATAATGCATCACAGAATGCTATATTGTGATTCAAAGAACACTGAAATACATTCTATACTTTCCACAATGCCCTTACAAATCAGGAATAAGCAGGTAAGCCGTCTCATATCGATTGAATTCGAGTACAAATTGTAAGAATTATTGATATCGCGCTACCGGCTTATACAAAAAGTTTATAAAAGGAAGTGGAGCGAACAAACTGGCTGGGAACAAACTTTTATGCCGGGACGCGACGCAAACGTGGACGTTACTTATCTGCCTCGACCGAGCTGACAGCTGCAGATGAAAAATTGAAATTGTGTGAGAGATAAAACTACCTAACTGCCGCGGCAATGTCGGCCAAACAATGTGGCGACAACAACGACTTTTGGTCCACATTTTTACAACTCTATTTTCTGTTTAAACATTTTACAGCGCAATCAGTATAAAATACGGAAGCCAGTAATACAGTAAACATGATATTTTTATTATTTATTCGGTCGTAGTAATTGATTAAAACAGTACTCTCAGGCAATGTAAGTAACATATCCGGTGTTTCCATTCAATCCAACCCGCTCTACCGCACGGTTCCGTCGATCAAACCGACCTAGCTCAAACAACGCGAATCGCTTCCAAAAAATAGAGTGAAAAGTCAATATGCAAATATGAGTGTTTCGGCATCAATTCGTCCGGGCCTACGGCCTACTAGTCTGTACAGCGACAAGCAATGCGCGAGAATGCATGCAATAATAACGAGGCCCTAAAACGTCAGGCGACCCTTCTCTATTTATGGGAGCGACTTGGAAGGCGCCACGTGAAAAGTCTCGCGTAAATCAAAGTCATAAATTCTCCTATCGTGAATGAACATTTCTCAGCGCGCGGACGTCTAAACCGGGTGAATGGATAACGTCGGGCCCCGCTCGCAGGATCACCTCTACCGAGTCATTTGCTTTTGTTCGTGAGGCAATTAATAACGTGCAGAAGGGCGTTTTCGAACCGCAGTCGGGCACCACTCGCGTATCAGTAATGATCTAGCGCGCTACGGCTAACCTCCGGTTGTGCTCAGCTATCGATCATATTCAGTTAATGAACGGCACATGTGAAGGTTTCATGCCGAGCTATATTGGCCCCGAATCTCGGCTCTTGACGTTTGATTTAATACACGCCCGAGCTGATTGTATTTGGCAGCGTCGATTTACTGGAATGAAGGTTCCGCAAGATAGGATCTTGTTTTCCGCAATTGAAGCAGGAATTTGACATTCACATATTTATTGTCTGAACTAAACACATCCTAGAGGACACGTACGGTAGTGTGTATGTGTGTGTGTGTGTTTACATTGCTGCTCTGGTTGAGATTTTCAGAAATTATTCTCACTGATGCGGCGTTTCATACGTTTTTTATGAACTGCGCTCAATGTATGTATATACAATATTAATTAATTTTATCTCAAAGGGACAAACATAAAAATAAATCCTATTAAATTTTAGATGCATCATTACCTACTCGTACCAAGTTAAGTGAATATCTACAACAACAGGGGAATTCATAAACTGTCCTGTAAACGAAACAAAACGACTAATTCTGATATTGCGTGCTTAATGGTAATTAGAAAATTTTCTGTTTCTGCCAACGTCAGAATGTGCACGTTCCGTGAAACTTGGTTAATTATTAACCAAGCTCTGTGTTGGGTGACGGATTAATTATAAAACGAACAATAACGCTAAAAATAGTATACATACACTTGCATACAATGCTTGTTAAATCAAATTATGAATAATTTTAAGCCTTGTATGCAAGTGTATGTATAAGTGTATGTACAATGCTTAAAATTATGAATAATTTTAAGCATACAAGCTATATTATATGTATTGCATTTTCATAAGCAGCTACTATACTTTCCACTGCTGGGAATTGGGGCCTTCTCTCACTAGGAGAGAGATAAAGATAAAGGCCGTAATCCACTAAGCAGGCCAAGTGTGTGTTGATGGTTAAGAAAGGTATTCAGATATTGTAGTCCTCAAATCTA
This sequence comes from Mellilla xanthometata, assembly GCA_035578125.1. Lineage (NCBI taxonomy): Eukaryota > Metazoa > Arthropoda > Insecta > Lepidoptera > Geometridae > Mellilla > Mellilla xanthometata. Next base: position 9,268,839 of record JAPUBQ010000007.1, on the reverse strand, counting down.
TTGGTTTCCTCAAGATCTTTTCTTTCACCGTAAAGCGAGTGCAAATTCACATATAACTTGAAAAACAACTCACTGATGTAGGGCTGAGATCGATCCAGGGGCCGTCTGATTGAAAAGCAGACATTTTTACAACCTAACCATATTTGGTTTTAAAATTATAAATACATAATTACTTTTTTTTCCAATAAAGCGGTCTATTTTTAACAATAAATGGTTGCGATGGAGTGCAGCCAGGTTATGCTTTCCTGGTACTTTTCTTTTGCACTTCTTGCTTATTAAAGCTCGAATATGTACGATCTAGCAAATAATCCTACAACATAATATGCTATAATTCTCAAAGAATACAGATCTGTACCACTGATATAAATAATTTCGTGAGGCAAAAAATATCAGGCTTTATTGATGAGGCTCCATTCAAATGTTGCCATTTTTTTTAAACCATTTAAAAGTATTTGATTGGATTATTTTATTTGTTCATTTGTACAACATTTACTAAATATATACAATTTTAAATAAATTATAAAATTTAAATAAGACCACGGAATTTGAAAGGCCACTCTAGACAGAACCTGTCAAAAAGGTACCGATAACGCGCGGAGCACTGCACAACAATAAATCAAAATCTATAAAGTATTCTAAAGGCAATCTAATTAAAATTTGCATGTAATATTTATGTGACAACACTAGTATAGATATCATTTCATGAAAAAAACACACACACTATAATAAAACCTTACAGATAGTAGATTAAATCTAAGTCAATGTCCACGGGTAAAGTGACTATATTTATGTTATATTATTACGTTTATTAAATTACAGTAAGTATCTGAGTTAGTGCCTAATATTTATCGTTAATTTATCCTCACCTCTACTGATAGACGTACTATTTTACACCTGAATAATGGTAATCGTTATTATCTGTAAGTATTTACCACAAACATTTGACGAACGGCAAAATGTATCCCATATCATAATTCCCGACGAAGCCTAAGTGCAAAATCTAATTAATTTCATCACCCAACATTTTGAATAAGATATTCTCACGTGAGAAATAAATGATCTTCAAAGCAGATGGTATGCGTATGTATCTGCATAATTGTTTCGAATTAATTTGTAGAGTTATTTAACCGTGTATTATCTACCTATTTATGCATAGTCTCACATTATACTGGTATCTAGAAAATACAAATGAGAAAATGATAATGAAATCGTACTAAATAAACATTCTCATTACTTCTTAGTTCAAAATTTTTCTCAGACTAGATTAATGTATTCACAAAACAAATAGAAAACAGTATTATACGTATTTCTGACATTTCTTTATTGCGTACACGAACAAAAGTTCTACAAGAAAGTATCACAGTCACAAACCTAGAATAATAAAACTTAAACGTGACTTATTCCGAACGACGCACAATCTCACACGATTTCAGTAAAAGCGACAACAAAACTTCACGGCAAACCTAATAAAGTCTCATAACACGGCTTTAGGGCAAATTTTTCAAGGTGGCTTTCTTGCCAGCGTCACATTAAGACTGGCCACCCAAACGCTGGATAAGTCCTGTATTGTTGTTTACGAGTAACTTGGAACTTGGCGCGAGCAATTCCGCTCATAAATTTCGGTGTAATAACAGCTCGCAGTTTCCCTAGACACTTGTAAGAGCACCGCAATAAGCTAAGGCTTCTAAGTAACCGGGTCACCTACGAGCAGTGTCGCATACATATTACAGTTAGAAAACTCTAGTAGTTTCTATTCAAAACAACGTCAGCACTGTTATTTGCAATGTATTTTATGTGTTTGCTATTTAATTTTTTCTTCACTTTTAATTCATCTGTATCCCCACGCGTCTCTAAAGGTTGGTCCTGAAAATTTGTGTTGCAGAAAAATCTGTAGCGTTTATACTGAGGGCTGACCTTTTTCGGACGCTAGAGGACACATACTATGCTGTCTTTTTTTATGTTCGTTTTATGTAATTTAAAATAATGTATATGTGTCTTCTGCGTCTGAAATAAATGTGTTCTTTCTTTCTTTCTTCAATTGGCGAATATTTATTTGAACAAGTACATAAAGGAATTTTCACATAAAGTGCTTTACCGTGACCTTGATTGTGACGCCTGCGAAATTTCGGAACTCGTTTTCCGAATCACTGATTCCTACTATAGTCAAAGGAGAGACTATATATCACAAAATCGGAAAAAGTATAAACCCGCCAGCAAAAGGCAATTGTTGCTATATTTCCGGTTTCGACAATAGATATGTTTGTTTAACTTCTTTTTAATAAATACCAGTAAAAATAAATTTTGCCAACATAGACTACTGTTAATAAACTACATTCAATCGATACGTTACTTCACATGTTGTATTAATGTCTCGACATCTGTATGTAGGAAGGCAATCCGAGGGCTGCAGTGGTTCACGTTAGTTTCCAGATACGTGACCTTTGGCTCAACCACCTTCGGTGATATATTCCGTTTTGAGATGCTATATTATTGCTTGCCTCGGTAAATTCATTTTTTATTTATAAAAATACAGATAAAATACCGAATTGTTTTTTAGGAATACTGATCAATATATTTTATTTATTTTAGAACTTTAAAAACGAAAAAACATTTTAAAAGTTTATTATTCAGATGTTTACATTTTTACGATAAGAAACTTAAAATAAAAAAAATAGGAAACTAAAAATAATACGCCTGAACTGTTTTTTGTTAGCTTCCATATTGGTTTTGCAATTTCTCATAATGTGTGTAATGAACATCAAAATCGCTTCAGCCATTTAAGCGTGAAAAAGTAATAAACATACATACTCACACACAAACTTACGCATTTATACTCGTAATATTATTAGATGAGAGGATAATATATTTACCAATGCAATACTATGCTATAAGCGTTAATATTGGTAATTTCAATAAGAAAACAAACACATTAAATACACAATCGGCTGTATGACTTAAAAATAAGTTCTCATAGTAAATTTAAAATGCGAAGCAACTTTTGAAATCTCCGGTAACCCACTGTTTACATTCCAGCTGAGCAGCGTATTGCAAGCCATTATAAAAAGTATGCTGCACGCAGGTTTTAAATCGGCTACTTTATATCACATAGGGGATTTAATTTATTCAGAGGGGGTAGGGTTGCATTGGTATCGCAAGTAATTGAGCCAGTAAAAAATGTTTTTGATTCACTTTTGATCTTCGCATTTTTTTTTTGTTTTGTTAAACTGATACGATAAATTTGTTATTAACATAGCTAAAAAAAAATTATTTGATACGCAAAAAACTGATTAAGGGTTATTAAAATGTATTTTGTAATCTTATGCGTGTTAACAACAATATAATTAAAGTACTATGAGCAAAACAGTACCAACACCGAGGTTTAAATAATGTCTTCAATTTGTTACAAAGCCTTTTTTGCCCCGAAATTTGCCATTTCTCTAAAGCATATGTGCCGGCAACCCTACTCGGAGTGGAATTCCCGCTACTACGCCAAACCGCCATTCGGGCGACCGCCGCGTAATTAGCTAAATATGACTTTTAAACTAAGAGCTCGCCGCCAAGCCTCTCCATATTCCAACCTTTTTGCTAAACGAGCATATTTCCGTACCTCTCTTCCCCATGCCTGATATTTAATTTCGCACTGAAGAAATTTACACCAACTCGTCAAAATGTTATCATGTGTGAGATTAATGCGATTTGAATTCGAGCTACGCAACGGGTAAAGCGCGCGGTGAATATTTTAACAGGACGTCGTTTTCCGCAAAAATACGGTCCCGCTTCCGAGGCAGACACATGAAGTATGCTTTTTTAATTGGAATAGGGTAGTTTATTGGATTCCCCTTGTTTTAGACATATGATTGTTAATTTTGCGTGAGTTCGGAGCGTGGGAAAAGTTGCTGATTTTAATTTTTCCACGTTGAAGTTCACGTCACGTTCGCGTAGGAAGCTGCCCTAATGCCTGTTCGTGAAGGCTCGCTATAAATCATAACGCCATTTCAATTTAGCGAGTGTAACACGGCCGTAATAGGCCAGCCGCCGCCCGGCGTGCGCTGAAAGACCTGAATTTGTATTCAAGAAACGATATGATCATTAGTTAGTGCAATTTTCTTCGCATCCACTACACGAATACTATCGTCGCGAACGCTATGGTCGGAATAAATAATACTTTGTAATTGCTATCTGAATCTGACTTGTAAATCGAGTTTAGCGACTGGACTCGGATCATTTGTAAGCATATTCCCGTGATGTGGGCTTATTAGCCAGCCTGGTTGTATAACTCAATATTAACGTTAACTCGGGACATTTGCATAATGTTCCCAGCGTTTTATCACAACCAATTCCGCATAATTTTTCACATCACATTGTATCTTTATCAAATGCTAATCATTTAAACGCGATTGAGTAAGTGCCTCTTTTACTTAAGCAGGTGGAGGCTCAGGAATTGTCACCTCATTCGCCTAGTTAAGATAGTCGAAGGTAGAGCTCAGTTAGCCTCGTCTTGTCGTGTAATATAGTATTCTGGTTGTATAAACAAGGTGCTTACCTTTATAGACGTGTTTAATGAGACGAGTAATATTGTGTTTCATTTCCCGTGCCGTCATCGACGCCGTTCAAAATCGAGTGATTGCAATTTGCTCAAAGAAATGTATATAGCAGGAGCGAGTATTTCTCTGTAATAATTCTGAGGAATATCGTTGACTAAGCTGCGGCCGGTGCAGTATTCCCACGTATCTTCGTTCCCAAAGCCGAGTCCAGGAAGCACGTACATGTAATATTATTGATTACAGGGTGCGGCGGTCCAGTACGATTTGAATTTCCAATGAGCTCGTTAGAATCGGTCCGGCTCGGGCCTCGGACAAGTAATAAAAAAGTTGGTTCCTTTTTGGGCTGACTTTGCAGTTGCGAATTCGGCGGTATTACGGTAATCGCTCCTTTTTGTAAAAATACTTTAATCAGGCACCTTTATCTCGTCAAATACGCGTGGTTATACGCTTGTATTTTTTGTTTTCAATGTTATGTTAATAACGTAGGTATAACAACTGTGTGTAAGTTAACCGCTCAATATAAAAAATAAGTTTTTATCCACTTAACAAATTAAAATTAGCATTCCGAGCACCCGGTTCGTAGACAACCCAATTAATAGTAAAGCGAGGATTAAACAAATTAAAGTATCAATGAAGTTCGCGTGTAATAGCATAAAGTAGACTATTCGCAGAGTTCCAATACGTTGCAATTGGAGTTAGCAGCTCTTAATTAAACCGAGAGCCAGAGGGGAAACTTCGATTGCGCTGTCAAAAATCCGAAGAATTATTTCTGCAGTATAATAACTTGTACGATTTAGGCTTTATCGGGAGAGTTCAGGCATATTAGCGAATTAATATTGTGCAAATGCAATATGCCGGTTGCCTTCGCCTCGCCTATTTTGGTAGCTGTTGGAAGCAACATTTTTATTAAAAGTGTTATAATTTATTGACAGCCAGCCGTGGCCTCTGTCCTGATTTTAAACATAACATTTTTTAAAGGTATTTTTCGCTTTTTTTATTTTTGATGTAATAACAGCTCAGTCGGACATGTAGCCGTTACGTTCCGAAGGTAGTGGCGTTCTATCCCCGCCAATGAGCTTGAGCTCTTGGTATAAGAAAACATCGTGAAGAAATCATAGCATCATAAAAATCATTATTAGCGGTAGGGAATTTTCAAATGCTCGCATGCCTAGCAACCACCCTTAAGTTTAAAAATCTGTCACTTAGCATTTAACGGTGTGATCTGGCAACCTCTTTGAGATTTAGTATTTTCAGACCAGTTTTACTCCTTCTTAGGCCCTAGTGTCGCTAGTCTGTGAAGTGAAGTACCATACTTGTCAAATACTACCTATAATGTAAAAAAAAACATATTCCTGTAAGCTTCTTTTCCTCTCTATTTTGTTAATACAGCAAAAAGCTACTTGGTAAATGTTTCTTTATTTGTATTACGTTGCTGCAACCAGTTTTTCAGCATAATATTGCTAAAGTAATTTAATAAATGCAAAACAATACACCAATTACTTACGGAGCACAATTTCCCCGTCACAAATTTACTTTTGCAAATAGTTCCACCGACGTAAACAATAAATCCGACAGGCCTATTTAAAGGCACGCACACACGTCTTTAGTCCCACTCTAATTACCTACATGCCTATAATATTACGGCGCTATTCATGTAAACGGCACGCACCATTCCTACTTTACAACTGTGCCGTGACCACAAATGTTTGACCCCGCGACGTGCAAGGCATTTTCAGATTATGGTAGTCATGTTTCTGTTTTCTATTATTACGCTATATCGAATTACCTAATAAACTTAATTAGAAATCTGACACGCATTCAATAAATGCACCTCCCACTGCCTTAAGCTGTTTTGGTTTGATGAAGAATCTATTATGCTTACAAATTTAAACAAATATGACACAAGAGTGGGTTCAACTTCTAACCTTGCATAGTTCATTAGAAACACAGCGCCATCTAAAACAATTATATCTCTTTCAAAAGAAATTGCTGCAATTAATATAAAAGTCAATTAGGAAAGTTTGAGACAAAGAGTTGCGTAATACACGACGATGCTCCTATTATTGCGCCCACGCGTATTTTTATGAGCATGATTTATGCGTACATCATTATTTATTTTAATTGTGATACTCAATACCTTTTAAATTACACCTTTGAGGCATTTACGTCAGCGTTTTTGTGGGCTCAAAACAGAGAAATAATTAAAGAGCAGCTGGACGCAAAAGTTCAACGGATATTTATAAATGCTCAATTAGCAACCGGTCGAGAGTACTTCTAGGATGATATTTAAGTGGCTATTTTATGCAGAATGGTTGTCAATTTACGAGGAACGCCTGACGAGCACTCTTCGGGTTTATTACCTCGAGTTTAATACTAGAACACTTGTGAATAAATGATGCTGTGTCGTCTATACAATACGAAATGTTGTTAAAATGTAGTAGGTATATGTTTTGTTTTGGTTAAGTCTGATGTCAATTTCCAAATTAATTAAATATAATTTCTCATGTAATTTTGCTTGATTTAATATAGTACACTACCTGTATTATGTCTACAAAAGTGCGAAGGAGCAAATTGAAAATCACCGCTGAAGTACTTAGTGCTCTCAGAGTTAAGCTGAATTAGCTCCTGAGTGTGTGTACAAAAAACACAATTCCAGTGATAATTATCTATTCTAAATTTGGTCGTTTTTTGAGTAGTACTTGATTTTCTATCATTTTATCGGCCAAGTTAGTATTCTATTTATTCTAGTTCGCTGCGACGCATAAAACACACATTACTTGTTTAATAACAGTATCTTTTTAACCTCTGACGCAAAAACGACATGCTACTACAAATTTGATGTACCTATCTGTCTATCTGTCTGTGACACCGTAGCTCCGAAACGGATGAACATATTATTATTTATTTTTTTTGTTCGGAAGTCGTGTAAGTCGTGAGTGTTCAGTCTATGTTTGATTAAAGTTGATCTAAGATAGCAACCGTCACAAAATGGTGAATATTATTTCATACCTGTCTCAATAAGGGTATCAAATGAATGGACTTAATTAGTAAAATATGTACAATGACAAATGTCAAATCCAAGATGGACCTCAATAATTTATATTGATTTGGGTGCGTACAAAATATTGAATTTATACTTGTAGCAAATGGCCTTGAAATTTGAAACTACAAATGACATGTAATAATGGCTTTTTAATATCCTTATCCTGAACCTTTTAAACAATCGACAGCTTATGTAAAACACTTTCAAAGTCCAGTATGCTGTAATCGAATGATTCTGCGGCATATTTATCAGCATGTTTACTGCGGAGGCCCACTGCCATGAGGGATCGGGCCGGACCGGCGTAACTGCCCGTAACATGTGCACTTTACAGCCTTATAGCCTCTACGGAGCCTCGACATGGGCCTCTGGACATTCTGCTGCTATTCCTCTTCCTTACACAGGGTTACTTAGAAAACGATCTATTATATATTATTACTAGCTGACCAGGCAAACGTTGTTTTGCCTTAATAATTATTTCTAAATATACAGTAGCCTATTCTCAGACCTACTGAATACACATATAAAATTTGGAAAAAATCGGTCAAGCCGTTTCGGAGGAGTACGGTAACAAACACTGTGACACGGAAATTTTATATATAAGATTATCGAAATTGTATATGTTTGTTCTTTTGTAACAAATGAATGAGTTGTTTTGGATTAAATTTGGTATAACGATAACCTTCGCGGACCGTCTTAGCTAAAGCTTGTTTATCATTTATTTGTTAAAAGTGCTAGTTCTTATGTTCTAATTTAGATGTCATATGAGTAGATATGCATACTGGGAGATCTTATTCTGTTGTTTCGGTTATGCGAATCTTGGCTTAACTATACACTATAATACGCTAAAAAAACAAATTTGAGAATTCTGTACAAGAAATCTTATAACAACACGTACACTTGCTTTTGAGCTGCGAGAATCATCTGAATCTGCTGCCCGCTTTCTTGACTTCAATTTGTTATACCGGCTAATTTAGGTCACCTTAAAGCACCTATCTATCAACTATGAGTCTGTTTCGAGGTAACAACTGATTTGATATCAGCATACTTAATTTTGGAATAAGAATTCAAAAGTAAAAACATAACTACTAGTCGTTTCTTTATAATTATGGCTCTGCCAGCACATTTTGTAATTATACCATCTAAGAAAATATACATACACAGAAAATCTATCTAGCAAAATAAATATCTATATTGGGTTCACAAAAATTGTCCGTTTGAATTATATCCCTCCATTTTCTATTTTAAGAATAGATCTCGTCAAAAATTAATTCGCGTTTAAGCCGCGTCGGAGTCTAGAAAAGCTTTCACCGTATTTAGCTATGCGGCATAGTGACTGCCTGTGTTTTATCTATTGCTGGCCTACAAACTTCGACTATCATTCCTGATACTTAAATTGAACTCTGGTGAAAAGACTGAATAGATAGCTATTTATTTATTTAATAATATTTTGAATTTTAGATAAATGTATAATATCCAATATATCTAATAAAAAGATTAATAATAATCTTAAAATTATAGACATGCGGAAAAACACCATTCCACTATTATCGTTAAAGTCTTTTTAGGGTTCTGTACCTACAATGTAAAAACGGGAGCCCAGACTGTATCTCAGATACCGTGATAGCTATATAGCTGAAATTTTCACAAATTATGTTATTTCCCGTGCCGCTATAGCAACAAATACTAAAAAAAAAGTTTAGAGGGATGCCCATACAATAAATTTGTTTTTCGATTTTTTTAAGATCATGGTACAGAACTCTTCATGCACGAGCCTGACTCGCACTTGCCAATAATATAAATAAAGTGGCTAGTACTTACAACTTTAACCATATATTTTTAACAATTTCAATAGAATGGTACCTCTTATAGCTTACCAGCAGCCTGACCCGGGTATACACGGGCTATATAATAATTAACCTATATATCAATGTTTTATACTCTTTGTCTGTCTTTGTTCCTAAAACTCTTTTCTTAGTGCGTATTTACATCATGGGAGAAATCTCTGACTACGGAGTCAGAGACTAAATTACAAGTTTCTGGGTACAGTAGCTTTAATTTTACATAGACGATTGATTTTACCAAAACTACGAACAGTTTTTCACCGTAAAGCTTTAAACTGACAGATTAGGAAGAAACGGAAAAACGTGATCAGAAAATATATTTTTAACGTTGTTCGTACGAATCATTCTATCAGCCTATCCAATCAACAAAGTACCGAGGATGATCCTTGAAAGTATTTTCTAATGCTTACATTGCACTATCTTCATTTTTACCTTAATCCCTTGCAGGTTTGCCATTAAAATTAGTTAAAACAAAAGATAATCGTATCTGCAGTAAAATATGGTACAGGTACATAAATCCTTACTCCACTTTTGCCGTGTCTCCGCGTAGCTAAAACCAAGGCGAAATTGTTCGGCATTTTACTACCGCCATTGGTGTACTTACGGCCTTCGTGGATAGCTTATTGTCGACTCGACATTTTGTCACGTGGCGGAACATTTTATTGCAGGGCCATGTGGGTGTGCCATTAACAGAATATAACTCAGGGTTTATCATTTTGCGGTTTCAGGTGAGACATTAAGACTTTCTTTCTTATATCCAGGTAATTATTTTATCAAATGGTAACTCAAAAGATTTACGTATTTCAAGACGAATTCTGAAATATAATAACTTTGTTTACCTATTTCATTGGGTGAATTTTCCAGTGAAATAGGTGAACGAAATTTTTAAGAAATTTATTAAATTTGTGCACAAAAAATGTTCTTTTCTTATTTGTTCTTAAAATGATGACGAATAGTTTAGAATTCTTCTTGTAACACGTAAATCGTTTAGAATTGCCTTTTGATAAAATAATTAATTAACTGCGTAATAAAAATAAATGTTTCTGTTTCAGTTTCACATTGTGTTGATTAAGTTAAAAAAACATATTTTTAATTTATGAAACATGTCTTTAAAGATTATATGAAATACAAGAAAATTTATAAACATTCACAGTTTTTTAAATATTATAACTACGAGTATGTATGTTTTACCTACTGCTACCTTTTACACTTAATGTATATACATATGTTTGTACCAATATCAAGTACAAGTGAAATAAATACGTAAACAAATAACTAGGTAACATATGAAACCTTCTATTTACCTCTAAGTACATCACGTAGAACCCAATTTTCCGTCCTATCCGTCCAAATACGCTCTTGAGTGGCTGCGTAGGATCGTTTTGGGTTGCCCTCAGCTACAAGGGTGATTCATTTAATTGTTAATGCCGCACCATGAGTATATCCAGTAGCTCATATAGGTTAATGAGGTCGCCAGCCGCCAGTAATTCATTGGGACACGGAAGAAGCAGCCTATTTATAAAAGTCCCGAACTATAGAAGCGCGATGAGGCAAGTTTTATGGCCGTGTCATTTAGCTACATTTCGCCTTTGCCGCTGCCTTTTAGGTCTCATAACGAAGTCAGCTTTAAGTGCACAGGCTCGGTTAATTAGGTAAAAGAGACTTGGTCTCGGTTAGAAGCTTCTTGGAAAAATCAGGTCGTATGTAGGCATTGGTTGAGTTAAAGTTTACATAATGATAAGTTTTGTTCTAGGCATGTTCTAGGTGTATTCGTATAAATTTTAGTAAATGAGATGTACTAGAATAATTGATTGTTCATTGATATATGACCTTGACTTTAACCTATAATAGTGAGTAACTAAGTAAAGTGAAGTTTTATATTATTGTAACTAGCTGCACCCACGTTACTCTAAGGCTAAAATCCTATGCGTTATCCTGAGTCTAATCTATGCCCGTACCAAATTTCATCAAAATTGGTTCATCCGTTTAAGCGTGAAGTAGTGACAAACATACCCTCAAACTTTTGCCTTTATAATATTAGTTTATTTAAAGTAAGTTTATACAAACCGCATTCAACTTTAAAAGTTTCAACCACTGCCTTGAAACTTTTAACTAACTTGAAGTAAATATTCAACTGACCATAAATTATTTTTCCATTTATCGATTTTGAGACAACAAAATTTGGACTATGCTCCTAATAATATGTTATTCACCTGTGAAGTCCGTTGAGTAATTTCGAAGTTATGTCGTACCAGACAGACAACAGACAGAAAAAAAAAAATGTGAAAATATAATGTACACACTCGGGTTCTACTGTTTTATCATAAATTTATTAATGTGTTGATATGACATTGATGATAAGAGAGAAAAAGGAAAAAAGTTAATTATAACTCGTGAAATACTTGTGAATTGGTCAGCTTTTTATTTTGTAAGCTTTAGTCGCGTAAAGGCAATCTACATGACAGCAGTATAAACAAATTCTCGTTATTTTGAAGATTAAAATCATAACAAAACTTTCAAAGGGTAAATAAAATATTTTAAAGAAGCAATCCAATTCTAAATCAAGCTTTAATTTAATTCTGTCACACAACTTATTTCACATTACAAAAGACAATTTCCTCTACAAAATCCCCTAATCCCTTTAGATGTTTATACAACACTTGTCCACTAAAGCAAGGATGAAACGTCTTATACGGGCGAGCTTGGAAAACACTCAAATGAAATACTGTTTCTTAGAATGCTCTTCAACAAATAGGCACTAGCATTATCGTACTGGCAATCCTTATAGAAGTCTTTCAACATTTCTATTTTAAAGTAGGAGAAGCTTCAATAAAACGTAAGATAAATGTGCAATAAGATAATGTTAATTAGAACAGATCTAGATAATATTGTGTGCACTGTAAAGTTTAAAATCAAGAGATCATTAAAAACAAAGTATACGTGTGCATACAAAATTAGTCCCATAAAATGTGTTTGAAGATAAACTTAGCTTCATGCCAAGCAAATACGGGACGGAAAATGTTTTTATCAAATTAGAAAACTCCGTCTGAAATTTCGCCGCCGCAAAATCCTTGCACAAACGATATGTAAATGTAGCGGGGCAAAAACACGTCATCGAGGGCCGACTCGATTTTATTTAAATTAGAAAACCGTAGATAAGGCACGGACACGGAAAGCCTTTCCGTGGCATATTAAAGGAGTCGTCATCAGGCAGAGAGCAATAAGCAAATGCACGGCGGTATCTGGTGTTCAGACGTTCTGTTATCGGTGGCCGGGCGGAGAGCGTTGCAGGCAGATAGTATCGCACCCGACCTAATTCGATTCGCTATTCGAAGCGGGCAAGCTGGCTAGTTCACCAGTTGGCTAGTTCACCAGTCCAGCAGTACACCCACCAACTCAACTCGCCTGTTATGTAACTGAACTAAATCTGTGATCGGGTGCCGGCTGCTGTGACATTTATATTTTGATGACTAAACTGTTTGTTGCCTTATTTATTTACATGAAGTCGGTAAATGAGCTTAAGGGATGAAATGGGCTTGTCTTTATGATTACGTTACGTCCTAATTTACGTTCTTCTTCTTCGTTATGATGAGCTAAGTGGCCAAGCTCTGATGTTGTCATACCACCCGAAGGCCTCTGAATTGACTTAACGAATGCTTTTACTATATAACTAACAGCCAGGCCAGGACAATTTAACGTGTCATCCGAGCCACGGTAGTGGTTGCATGAAAATGCAGCTTTAAAAACGACAGCCTAGTGCATATATGAATCCCATCCAAATACTGTCCGCATCGATCGTTGCCTAGCTTCGATGATCGCGTCAAATCACCTTAGCTAGCCGAGCTACAGGCGTTACATTTTTATTGAAAGTTAACATGCAAGATGCGTGTATCTTATAAATACTTAATTATCAAAACAAAATAAATATTGATTATTTTGAAAGAATAATAAACAAATCAATTATTTTAATGGTTTTGACACAAAGTTTAATTGACAGCAAAAGTTTCAATCGCACCATTATATCAGTTTCAACACACAACATTGCAATCAGACATCTTTTTGCTTTAACAAAATAATGAAGCGCCAAGAAATTGCCAAGCGTTATGCAACTGATTGCAGTAACACCGTGTTCCGTTTAACACCAGCCAGGCAAAGTCGTGTTCGGGCGGCTATGTAACTCCCTTATCTCTAGAAACATGCAAACCCGCCGGTGGATCATGACAATCAATTGGCAATTTCGTTCCAACACTTTCAACCGCTACGAACGCGATATCATTAGTAATATATTTCCATAAATACATTTACATAATTCATTTTATTTATCTAACTAGTCCTTTTAAGTATTTAAGTAATGATTGTAGTGTGACTTGCCTCTAACGTATTTTGTTTATGACTAATAAAGTTCTGTGTTTCTGTTTCTGAGAACAAACTGGCTTTTTCAAAGGCTTATGGTTAATATCACAATAAACATAATGTTTTTTTTTAATATATTATATTTTTGGAAGGTTGTATACAACATATTTTTAATGTCAATAAATATACAAGATGTCATTAATGTTTAAAAAAAAGTTTTCTAGCGGCAGTTTATGCCAGCATTCTGAAAAGCTTTGCCAGCACAAATACAAATTTAAAAGCCTTCGGTCTCCTTATACAGCTGCAAGGCAGTTGGTCCCCAGGCGCCTAGTGTTTCCACCGCAAAAGACACAAACATATTATTATAATTGTGGTCTAGCTGTGTATATTTGTGGCATTATAGATGACAAGGATGAAAATGTTACATTTACACAAGTTCATTTTACAGTTTTTTCGTTCGTAAACGGTAAAATATATATATATTAGCTTAAAGACCATCAAAAAATATTTGTACTTATTTTGGTATAAGACAGTCTTGTGAATTAAAAATAAAACTGTACAAATAATCTAAAATTAAGTTTTTTGAACCAGTTTTATTTTCACATTGATAAGTGAGATTGGCACCAAAATAAGTACATAAATATATTTTAGGATGGTTCTTTAGATGGCATTTAAGCTATATTTTCGGTATTTTTTACCGTTTACGATTTCAAGCGAAAAAACATGATTTTGTCCTTGTCTTCGTATAATCAAAATTACTTTACTAAACAATAATAGTAGGAACAGAAAAAGCACCCACGAATGGACAAAACAGGTTCCGTAGATTGGGCGTAATATGATAAAAATATGAATAGTGGAAGTATGTATTTAAACGAAAACAGTTCTGAAAAGATCTATTCATCAAAGCGAAGCGACTATTATGAAAGTGTTCTCGCAGTCACAGTGCTGTCAAACAGTTTTATTTTTAATCTCACGGCTTGCGACTCTAGCTTTTCAAATGTTTACTGGGAATGATCATTACTTTTAAGTGTTTTATTACTATTTGATGTTATATATAAAAGTTAAGTGCAAGTTACTAAAATGTTAATAAGTTTATTAATAAGCGGACTCGTAAAGACATTTAATGAGACAAGTTTAAATAAAAAAAACTGACTCAACATACAGTGGTGGCAGCCATGTTGGATTTTAAGTTTAAAGTTACAAGTGCATGTATGTATAACATCAATATCTCTTTCATTTGATACCCAAATTGAGGCAGTTGCATCAAATACGGCATAACCTACTCGTATTGTGAGGCGGCTGACATCTTGTATTTATTTTCACCAAACATAGCTAAGAATACTTCTACTACTTTTCAACTACTACTACTTTTCAAAAACAAAAAAATTAATTGAGATTATTTTTATTACGTTTGGGAGCTACTATGCCACATACAGACACTTCAAATTTATAACACCCCGTCGTCTTTACGTTAAATGATTAAAAATAAATTATAACGCCTCATTATTTAGCCTCTAAAGTGTCTAGCCAAACTACTGCAGCTAAAACGCAGCATGGACGGTTGCGGCAAATCAGCTATGCAACACTTCCACGCCCGTAACGTCCAAACGTAATTAATTCAATGATCGTCCGCATAATGACTTGCATACGGGCTCGCGAGTGCCTCAAACTAACGCGTACTAATTCCCCAACGTTAATGAAGGGGATTCCCCACAGGGACGTTTTTGTTACCGAACGTACGGAGAGGATTTTTGGCACCGTCACCCACCGCCGTTTAAACGTTTCCGCCATTAATCTTTCACTTCCGCAAAGATTGCATTTTAAAGTTTCTGTTTGGGCAGCATTTGCTTGTAATGTTACGCGCGTACCGGCTTTGCGGAATTGAAATGAGCGCTGTGCAAGGAATATTATTTACCTATCGTATGCTCTCCTATATCGCTGACCAAGCCGTGGCTAAAGTTTTACTGAGCGCTTGGATATACGAGGGACAAGTGACTTATTTACAGAGGTAATTTTACTTTTTTCTCTGTTCATTGGGAAATTAAAGTTTATTTAAGTGATAGATAAGCTTGCGCTTGACCGCAAATCACCTGATGCTAAGTGATGATGCGGCTTAAGATGGAGCGCGCTTGCCTAGAATAAACTCAATAAAATAATAATTAGTATTAAAATGTTAACGACATTAATTGTAAATTTAAACCAATAAATAGTTGAGAGCTGAGAAGTTCTTTCTCGTCCGTGGAGCTTTTTCCAGAACCTACTGTATTCTTCTACCTTCTTATTAATTTGGTATTGAAATTTATGACTTTCTATGTAAATTTAAACACGAAATATTTATCATCCTAATTAAATAGTAATAAAAATGTTGAATTAAAGCACCTCGCTAGAAAATTACAGAAATTGGATGAAAACTTAAAATTATTTTTTAAATGTTTTTTTTTCGGGTCTTTTTTCCTAACTAAATATTATTCTTACAAATAAACTAGTAATCATTTATAGTCTACTTAGTTTCAGAAGCATTACTTTTATAAAAAGAAAATGGATTCTTCGCACAAAACCTGTTTATCTGAACGTATCAAACGCTTACGTGATTTTTTTATTCGAAACAAACTACTTCTGATACCAATCTATTAACTATTCAAAGTATTCATGGAACTGCGTACATGTCCAGAAATATTTTTTTGAGGACTTAATCAGAACACAAGCTTTATAAAAGCCTAAGTCAAACACTACCAGTTAAAGCCAATTGTTAATTGAATCAGAAAACAATCAGTACCTCGCACCGGCCCTAGTTCACTGAGCGTAATAATCAAAACAAACCCCTTATATAATTAAGGCAGCATTATTTACTCTGGCTCTGTCTTCCAGACTTAGGAGAAAGTTTATATCTCTAGATAAACTTTACGTCCACCCCTGCATCAAGTAATAAAAGACAAAGTATTAATTGACTTTTGATCTAGACAAAATGCACCAACGTCTGCAAAGCGGCCACACCAAATGACCACAAAATACGTAAACACGTGTCATCGACCCACCCGCACTTGGTTATTCTTAAAAGAAAATAACACAGTCTTTACGAGAAAACTGAATTTACACATAGTATATATAAAGACTATGCTAACCTACGTGCAAAGTGCATAAATAAATAGTAAGTATTCTTTTGCTTCTGAAATCAGAAAAAATACTTAAATTTTTGTTTTTATATATAATATTTACTTTAGCCAATGTGAGACGGCTTTTAATAAAAAAATTAAGAGCTATATTATTTACTGATTACAGATACAGATAAATATTTATTTCTCTGATATAAGATTTAATTATAATTGATACTTATAAACCGAAAGCGTTTCGCTGTCTCCGGTTTGGTTGCCAGTCAAATATGAGCCAGCCCCTTTCGCGTCCTCTTTCATCTTACTAGCTCATCGATTACGAGATAATCGTCTTCATCTTTGTATTAGCTGTGCTTTGTATTAGACGTTATAATATTAGGCCAAGCTCTTTTCAAGCCGTCCAAAGGCTCACGAGTTAATGCAAAATATTTTTTAGTTACAACAAGATAGTTTCACTCCCTCTACTTGGGCCCACAGCTCAGTTTCACACTTAAAATCATGGAAACCATTAAAAAAAATAACCACCCCTTAAATCCACCAATGAATCCATGAATACTTTTTTTCCCACTCAAATCGACCGGTGGATACACGGATACTTTTTTCCTTTTAATTCTTTGGTGGATACATGGTATTTTTTTTTTTATTTCCTTTAAGAACAAGACTTGTAGATACGACACAATACAGCACATTAGACTGATAATTACAAACTTCCAACTTTAAGTAAATTGGAAGTTTTCTTTACCAGATCTAGTAAAAATACTTTATGCTAGCTTCCAGCCGGCTTATGCCGGTATTCTGACGTGAATTACACGGGTGGACGAATAGAGCTCAACTACACGACCGACTTTAGAACGGGTGAAATTATTCCGTAATCGTTTTACAAAGCGCCGGTTTAGTAGAAAATAGCTATTCTCTTTGCTATCTACTTACTGAATTTTGGTGAGCGAAAATGAGAGGCTCTATAATTTTCAACCCATTTACTTATTATTAAAATAATTACTGTTAACATTACCGAAATATTACTAATTTGTTTGCAGTGTGTAATACATATAGCAACTGATGTATTAACAAACAAACTTCATAACGTAGGTTTTTTTACATAGTACAACTAATCTGTAGAGCAGCAGGGCGCTTAACCACGTGCGTTAGTGATACTAAGATAGCATAAGATGGAGTATGCGTAGTCTGAAATAACTAGCTCTCATGGAGGCTTATCAGTGATAACCTGCGGAACGTAAGGAGACCGTACGCCCGACTCAGTTGTCATCTTTACAAAATCAGTAAACCGTATTTGCTTTAAAACTTACTCAAATAATCGTACATATACCAATTTCAATCAGTTATTTATTTAATTTTATAGCTGATCATGTACATAAGTTAGTGATGGAATTTAACTAATAGTAACATTACAAACTTATTTTATTACTAAAACTAATTTCGAATTACTATTTAAATTGGTACCGCGTGATAAAGCAATAAATAGGCGAAGGTATATTTGGCGCTACTGCATTATTATTATCAATATTCCCTGGACAGAACCTAAAAAAAGTTTTAGAAAACTAGAGGAGTTATGAAGTTCAGTATTATTTAAATACTTATCAAGTAATGAGAAAAGAAGCAGATATCATTAAAAATAACAAAATAAAATATGGACCAATAGCTAATAAAGTAATAAAAATACATGTTTTAGTTCATCACAAATAATACAAAGTTGAACCTTTACTAGCAGAACTAACTTTTCTTTTATTGCACAGAACTTTTGAAAGCACAAATAAGAAGCAAGAGAGCTTATGAACACTTTCACAAAGCTGTTTGCGATTCTGACCTCCTTTTCTCATGTCAACACTAGGTTGAGGAAACTACCTTTTCTTGGGATAAAATCTAGCCTATATTTCAAACGTGGAGTATTTTAGCTTACTGCTGAGACATTTGGTTGGAATAGTGATTTTTGAGTTAAACTGAATAACAGTTGGAATAAAAAGTATCTATAACAATTATTATTCCATCGTTATACTATGTAATAGCTATATTAAGCTATATATTAATTCTAAGTAGTCTTAGCCATGCTCTTATAACTAAATCCAGGTTGCACATTTTTTGTATTAAAATTTTGTGTTGCTTATAAAGACATTTTTAATTTTAATTTATACAACGTGGCATTATGGGCATCTTTTCGCCAGGTTCTGTCCTGTGTGGTCTTTTAAACTAGTTCTGTGGTCTTATTTTAATATTATAATTTATTTTAATAAATTATATGTTGAATAAATTTATTATTATCTTGCACTGGCTCTATAATTTCGTGACTTTTTTTATACAATATAGGCATATAACAAGCAAGACGCGTAACCAGTATAATAGTAAGCGACACTCTGGCCTAAGTTTGTAGTCAAGATACCTTGTCTGGAATAACTAGCTCTCAAAGAGGCTGCCGTAACGCAACGTCTGATGTTTAGCGACAGATTTTTCAACTAGAGGGTGGTTGTTAGCCAGACGAACACTAGGAACCACCGTGCAAATAAACGCAAATATATACAAATACTAATGACATATTTTGTCACAAATATATTTAAATATATCTTATATAAAGAATGATATAAAATACTAAACTTAAACTTAACATACAAAAGTCCAGGGGTAGAGGAAAAGGTGCCCAAAATGCTGGCAGCATTGCCACGTTGAATGGCAATGCTTAGTTTCTGACCGAAATAAAAGGCAGCATTCTGGACACCCGAAACCTCCACCAGCCGCTTGGCAAGTTCTCCGTAAAAAATACTTATATGCAAATATCACCACAACGTTGCAAATATAAAACATGTTATATGCATATCCATGGATGAATTTACAAAGACTTTTCTTTTTATTACGTTATTCCACTACGTGGATTTGATACAGCTATATTATTTCTTCCACTCTCTTTTATCAGCAGTCAAATCAACACACACTTCTTTTACCTAATATCGTTATATTCACAGTCTCTCATAATTTCTTCGATCAGCCTCTTCTCATTATATATAATACTAGCTGCGCTCCGCGATGTCACCCGCATTGCTCCGAGGTTACAAAAAGCTTATGTGTTAGTATAGAATCATAACTATGTCCGTGCCATATTTCACCGAAATCAGTTCAGCCGTTAGAGCGTGAAGAATTAACAAAATACATACTCACTCTTACACACACATACAATTTTTTCATTTATAATTGTACTAGGTGCTACTCGCGTTAATACAGGATGAAAACCTTTTTGTTAATCCAAGGTCTAAACTATCTTCATAGTGAATGTCATCAAAATCGGTCCAACCGTTGGAGCGTAAAGGAGTAACATAGATTTCAAAGTTATTTGCATATCCTTAAAGAACCACAGTTGTTTTCGGGATAAATAGTAGCTGATGTGTCAATCTAAGGTCTTACCTATCTTCACACTAAATTTCATCAAAATCAGTTCAGGCGTTTGAGCGGGAAGCAGTAACAAACAAGGAACTTACATAGTAACCTTCGCAGTTATAATATTAATAGGATTACCATTTTCATAAATCTTTCAATGACATACATACATGACCTCTCTCTCTACGCAACACATGTTTATACGTCGCCAAATGTATGCTTTATAAAAAACTGTTGGTACTATTAATGTGAATTTAAAGATTGTCACCAAAATAAGATTCTAGATTAACTCTATGATTGAATCATTACAACCTTTCAAATTGAAATAACGCACGAATACAACACACACATACATCCCACACATAAACACACAACACCATTGTAGACTTCGTTAGATTTTTAATGTAAATAACTGGTATGAAAAAAAAAAAAAAAATCTATAATATATAATTATTATAAGTGTTTATACTATAATTATTTGTTTGGGGAAGACTGACTGCTGCAACACAGCTCCCGCTAAAGCAGCAGGCAGAGCCTCTACATATATATTTTAAGCATATTTTTGTGTAATAAACATTTTTGTATTTTGTTTTTTGTAAGTTTGTTGGCACAATAAATTTATTTTGTAAATTTATTTTGTAATATAAAACTAAAACTTTCATAAGAACCAATAGTAGGTAATCAAAGTAATTGAGAGTAAGCTATACTTTATAAAAGTCAACAACACAACTTTGTAGATTAATACTAGGTTGATGAGACCTTAACGACTAGTATGGACATCGTGAGTGCCTTAATGGTGTACAATTTCCGTGAAAGCTTTGTATTAAGCCATTACTTCGATGCAATCAAGAGAGACCAAAAAAGGACGTCTATTGAATGAGTGAATGCCTGAAGTTGGTTTGCAAGGAGTCACTAGTAGGAGTGTAAATTTAGTAACCCATATTCATTTCTTTCATTGAAAATCAGATCATTCTTTAATTAGTGGTTTAAATGGTTTTGTTTTAATTATGGAATCGGGTCTAAGATCCTTAAAAATTAAAGTACTGTAGTTGATATCTTGGTGTAATGAAAAAAAAATTTTTTTTTATTATACGATATCTACACCTATAATTTAAATCTTGGAAAAATGTCATTAAAGTATTCTGAAACTGAAATTTGCTAGGCAACAGACACTATAAAATATTCATAATATTTTATGATGTAATAAATTTTAAAAAAAGTGTTTGATCCATTAACCAGCTCGGTGAAGGTCGTTTCTTATGGGATTTTACAAAGCTTGATATTTTCAGGGTTTAACTAATTACGAAAATGTT
The DNA here is from genome assembly GCA_035578125.1 of Mellilla xanthometata. Classification (NCBI taxonomy): domain Eukaryota; kingdom Metazoa; phylum Arthropoda; class Insecta; order Lepidoptera; family Geometridae; genus Mellilla; species Mellilla xanthometata. The sequence continues at coordinate 9,247,254 of JAPUBQ010000007.1, read as the reverse complement.
TTTTTAGAAGTACTTAATTATATACATACAGCTCTTCATCGCCCTTTGAATGCTATATCGTGATACATTTTTTCACTTCAGATCATACGAGTACTAGCGTATAGTTAAAACACAAAGTCTTTAGGTTTGTTTAAAATGTGTACTTGTAACTATGTATGCACTACCACTTATTGCATTTTAAGTTAGATTGCGACACGACTTTGTCCCGTTTCTCGCTATCCGCAAAGTAGGTCGGTTCCGGACTTTTCCGTTGAAAAAGCTTATGCTATAAGTATTCTCATTCTTTTAACTTACTAAATACTTAAGTTACTAATACTTTTTTTACTCTTAACATCTAGGCATCAGGACGCGTAATAACATGAGTTAGAGACACTTTAAGCATGCTTAGTCTGAAATGTTACAAAAATTTAATGTTAATATGTTTCATGTGAGTGATAATTTGTAATATCTTTTGTGAGAAATAAATTCTTTAAACCTTAAATCTTATAATTGGCTTTCAAGGAGGCTGCACTTGCACTGTGCTTGGCGACAGACTTTCAACCTTAGGGGGTTGCTGGCCAGGCGAGCACTTGCAAATGCTCTATGACCACGCAAGATATTATTGACATGTAGTAAAACTGCTAAGGAAAATTATTACCAACCTTTTTATGTGTGTAAGATAAGGATCTAACTACTCTAGACATTTTAGAAGTATTCAATACAAACTAATGTTGAAATATTGTGCATTGTCACTCGTGTTATTAAGTGCATGATAGGAACCTTATTTAAGAACCTTATTTACCTTATTACCCGCTCTAGACTCTAACTATTTATAATCACACATATTATATATGAGTGATAATCACACATATTATATATGAGTGATTATAAATCACACTACATAATCATCTCAGGAAAATATTTTATTAAGAATGGCAACCTCGTAAGTATAAGGCCACAAAAAAAAACCCGCGAGACCTTTATCTACTCTATTTTACTCCTTGTTTTGTTTGCTCTTTCTTGTCTTCTGTAAAACTACAATGTTTAAATTTATTGTGTTGTAAATCTTGTAAGTATGTGTTGTCTATTCTAAAAAATGAGTTTCAGTGTGTACTCTAACGGAGCGGGGACAACTGCGGCTCGGTAAACAGGCTCCAAGGAGACCCAGCACGAGACGCAGTTTTTCCAACAACATACAACAAAATTTTTTTAATTACCTAGCGCTAAATCATCATGTACGTACACCTAAGTTTACCACAAATAAATTTATCTTTATCCTTATTTATCTTTATCTTTATTAGATTCAGATCTGTGCAGAAACGGCTAGCACTGTGTAGTTGAACCTAAGCCATATATTACACGGTTCAAATAAGTGCAATCCCTTATACGGTATAAGAGTAAAATACAAAAGTGTATAAATCCAGTGAAGGATGCCGGGTCCCGCCCAGATCTCGACACAATGCGAGGCGGGCGGGTATTGTATTGTAAAGCATTTCGAGAAAACGCTTTCTCAAAAGCGAGCTTCGCCTTTTTGCAATTTATAACGGCTCTCATACAGATCGTATGAATACAAACAATATAGGTCTATGTGTGTGTGGCCTCTTTGATTGAGATGCGACTCCGTGTGTCGTATTGAATTTTTGAATGGATTGCTGTCTGTCGGCTGGATTCGATTTGCTACTGACCTGATTGATGTCTAGTCCGTGCGAACCACGCTTAAACGTACCAACGGTTTCCTATTTCAATTTTTTTCGTAATAATAAATTAAAGTTTAAAGTTACAGTATTTACAGGGCTACTGGTAACTAACTAAAATCTCTTAAGGGGGACTTGACTTCTGCTTAAATATTTTTGAAAATATGGCAAAATTTAATGGGTTGCTATTATTATTTATAAATAATATCTTGTTTATTTTATATTCAGTGTGTTACACACGAGCAACTTTGACGCGTGGCAAGACGCAAGAAAAAGCGAATTTTTTGTTCGCTAATTATCAAACGTTGTAGAACAAAACTTTGTTTGTCTATACGTATTGCAGCCTACAGTATACAAAACGAAAGTATTTTAATTACTCTACTAATCTACTTTGATTAAATACATTAATTAGACACTTAATTAAATAAATTCCACTCCAGAATTAAGAAATACCCGCGAATCATCACTACATTCCCACGCCTCAGTTTTCGAAAGCAAATTAACCCAATTCCGTCAAAAGTTCGATAGAGATAACAGTTACAAAGTCTGGCACCTAAATAAATACGCCAGGCCAGACCCTGTGGTTCGCAGATGACATGGTTAAACCACCTACAACGATGCACAGACCTACTTTTGGGCCTAACAGAGGCGGATCCAGGACTCAGTCTTATAAGGGGCTCGAATCTACTCGTATGTGACAGTGAGAAGATAAATCAACCTTAATTTTTATTAATTATCTGGTAATGGCATTAGAAATGTATACATAATTATTTATCAGAAAAGTGGACTTTGTGTACTATGTGTACTTTTCACAGTAACCCATTTCTGGTCTATTAAGTTATGTTGATATTTCATAAGAATTAATTTATAAATGATATATAGATATGTCATAAAGCATTAGATAGAATTTCTAAATTCAATATCAATAAATGCATTAAAAATATCAAGAAACGTTACCATAAAACATCATTAAATCTAAAAAAATTACGTCCAAGCCCTTCGCCCAAATGTGCCCATAAGACTCGCAGCATTCCCCCCATGTAAGGCAAGGGAATTTTGCTGTCGCTGGTAATCCCCAGCCAGGGTGTAAAAGTGATTCATTTTTGCAAAAGAAAGTAATAAAGTCCCAAATTTTTAACACTAGTTTGTAGCAGAAAACGTCTGTGAAGTGTAAGTCACACTGTTTCTGGACTATGTTACGTATTTCCTGATTCCGCATCTGTGATCGACGCATCTATCCGAACTACCTATGAGCTTAAGATTAATTGATTCTCGGTTCAGTGCAGTGGACGCTTTATAGATTAATTCTGTATGTGCTATGGTTCTGCTAGATAATATTTTACTTACTCCTAAAGGTGATAACTTTAAGTTTATTTCAACTAGATTTAAAGGAACACGTTTGCTAGGTACTTCTATATTACTTTGTGCGTGTTCTGGATTCGTATTTGTGAGTTCAAATCTCTTAAAAATAATCTTCCAAGTCTTCACTATCTTGCATCTACATTCAAATACTCTTTTCTTTTCTTTGATTAGTCCCAGAAACATTTAAAAATGTCTGCATACCAAATGCAATTATAACCTATTGACTCAGGCAATGCAATTATGTTAATATTATAAAGATGCAAAGTGTCCCTTATTATGTTAGGGGAAGAAAGATAACAAAGAAAAAACAATAAAAAAAATTCTTTTCTTGAGAATAAGCGGCTATAGGGTGTTAGATTGCGTTTTATTTAAAACCGAACCCCAAAGTTCCCAAATATAATACAACATCGAAAATATTTCCAAAACCCTAATAAATCTGGTAAGGAATCGTCCAGTTGAGCAATTTCACACGAGTGGGTTAATAATTCACTGTTCAGTAATCAATAAGTCACTGTAAGTCAGTAACAACAATTAAGGCGCAGAAGGATGTCTTGGGTTCATTAATAATTTCATTGGATATCGTCATACGGCCTGCGTAACCGTATCAAATCTGTTCTAGAACGGGGTTATGAAACTTGGAAAGTTAGTTATGAGAAGAGTAATGTACGTATAAAGTTATTACAGAAATCATCAATTAAAACACTATATACAAACTTAAACAATATAATTTAAATTAGAGTAAGGCTGTCGCTGCGGGGAAGAATTCCCAAGATGCTGGCAGCATTACCCCGTTGAACAGCTAAACTTAGTCTTTGTAAGAAATAGCTGCCAGCTCTTGGATCTCCAGAAGCGAGGACCAACCGCTTCCCAATGTCTTTACAAAAAGTTAATATACCTATTTAGATTATATTGCGAACGTGTTTAACTTTCTTTTCTTTTTTTATTCGTTGGATTTGTTTAATATTATTTTTTAATTAGTATTAAATGTATTATTAAAATCAATATTTTAATAATACATTTAATACTGACTATTTATTTCACAAGTTGTTGCATACAGACAAAACAAACAATTTAAAATAAATTATTAAATTAAAAAAACTAATAACAAAACCACGAATAAAACTAATTTAAAAGGCCACTCCAAACAGAGCCTGGCGGAAAGGTACCACCCATAACACTTATAGCATTGCCGTGTTAAATTAAATTAGAGTTACATTTCTTTAAATTAGAGCTAAAATTTATTAATATTTTTACTGCCTTCAGATCGTTTTATTTTTTTCTTACTAAAATGCATGTTTATTATTCATATTCAGCTCTACGTTTATTTCATAAATAAATCAACTAAGGGACGTTTGTATAAAGAAACATAAATATTGAATTCAAATTTTTATTCAACGCACTACAAATAAGCTGTGGTTAAAACATTCAAGTGTATTTCAATCAAAACCGAATAGCAATAAATGTCTCTTATAAATTACCTATGCGTTCATAACTCACAACACTCCAAATCCAACATAAATCGACAGATAATCTCAACTTCACACACAAATCACCTAACGACATCAATTTACAAACCAACTAACAAACCAAACAAGCATGCAAACAACAGTTAAATGCGTCGTTTAAAAATCTAATTACTAGGAGAATATAAATTGTTAGAGGTTCGAAAGCGGAATATCTCTGGTCAGTATCTAGCAATTGGCGCCAGTAGACTGGACGAGTGGGCGGACGAGTACCAATGCGAATTTAGGTTGCGGTCATTCATAGGAGCAAGCGGTAGCGATAGCGGTTTATGTGTGTGAAATAGTATTCGTGAATTTTATGACTCATTGTTTACGATAAATGTATTAATACTTATATAGTTGTATACATATATTTTCTTTCGAACTGATAAAGAAATTGATATAATAATTCATAACCAATATACAAGCTATGCGTTGTTTTTACTACCGTTAAGCGTTAGAATCTTTACAGTTTCAGATATTAAACCAATGTAAAAACATATGAGGTAAGTATACTTTTCCTAATGGAAAAGGACAATAAAAATATTTAATAAAAGTACAATACGTGAAGATTTTTTTTTGCCAGACATCCGGAAACCTGTACTTTTCAACATGCTATTGATATTTTAAAATTAATCTCACTTTAAGATTATTTTCTATGAAGATTGTATTCAATTAGTTTTGAATTGATTGATTATACTTAGTTTCAATAAATAATTATAACATTTACATATGTATAGTAAATGTTATAATTATTTATTGAAACTACAGTGTTTTTATTCTGCATGATACAAACTTAGGAATGATAGACGTTCATTTACAACTTTCCCAACTATTTCTTTCTAATTATGTCTAATCATTAAAATTTATACAGATGTTGTAATAAAAGGGAGTGATAAATATTGATCCATTGATGTCATGAAACGACAGTTCTAATACGCGGCAATATTAATTATTACAAACATCTTATTTGCTTTAGGCTGTAAATCATAGTAAATTATAACTATATCGTAACAAGCCTTTGTAAAACATAACGAACCTCTTTAAAAATACTAGAGGAAGTTGTTAAATTTTCTGTGAATATTCTAGTTACTTATACTAGCATAATAAATGTATTTGTCTAGATTTCAACGTTACTAGACACTTCAAGACATCATACAATATACGCTAATTGAAGAATATGATATAATAAATTATAATTACTCGTAATAAGAAACTACAAAAATAATTGCCTTTATTTTTATTAAATGTGATAAAAATATTAAAAAAATAATTTGAGTAGTGTCGCTTTAAACTCGCGCGCCACTCTTTAGTCTTTGGTCGTGGTCGAACCTCAGCTAGCTTTATAGCAATTGTGTAAACAAAACATTATCCTTCACTAAATCTTGATGAAGAACTGGTGGAAGAAACTAAATGTAAAAGATACACGCGGCTCCCCGTAGTGTTTCCCATGTTAATCCGGGATAAAAAATATTAATACAAAGCCTAAACTATCTTAAACCAAATTTCTTCAAAATAGGTTCAGCCGTTCTTACATAAACAAGTAACATACAATTAATTGTGAGCCTATGTTACAGGTGTCCTGTGTTTAAGGTGCTTGTGCATTAGGTTCAATTCCGTGGAGCTAACTGATGGATCTAATAACTTGGGGGGGCACTGAGTGAACCCTCAATTATGTTGGCCCTTCAGTTAGCAGGCATTTGTTCCTAACTTGTTAAGTTTATGTACATTTATAATAATAATAATAAAAAAGGTGAATCATTTACAGACCATTCCAACAAAAAGTAAACTGCGTGAGCAATATGTTTGGTCAAACAATGTCTCTGACAACCATGGTCAGAGGAAATATAATAAGTAAAAAAAAAAGTAACACACTTACTTAATATTTATGTGTACGCGTACACAAATTTTCTCATTTATAATTTTAGAGCCCTGGTTTTATAGCCCAACCCGCTCCGCTCAACACCCCGCTCACACCCTAACCCTATTGGTAATTAACTGCGCATAGTACACAACTAAACTGGACAGTTGTAATCATGGCGATACCTGCAAGCGTTTAAAATTCAGGTGGACGTGAAATATTGACCACTAGACTGTTCGCCGTAGCTATTGTTGCACTTTTCAGCTGATTGATTGAAAATGCCGGATTCAAACGCAGCGCTAGCGCTTTGCGTAAGCTTTACTGGTGATATTTTATGTTTATGTGCTATTGTTCGATGAATTCTCAATATTTTAACACATTCACGTCATTTGTCTACTATTGTATGGAGATTTGAGGTTGATTTTGATAAACAAGAAATCGATAAAGAATATGAAAACGTCTTCGATTTAAGGAAGTCTGAAAAAAGAATCGATCGATTAAATGTACTTCCGACTATTTATAAAAGTATGTAATTTCCAGTAAAAACTGTCAATTTTTAACTCAGTCCTTGAATAAATAAATAATAAATAAATAAATATTAGGACACATTCACACACGGCTGGTTAGCCCCATACTGAACCATTTCTAGCTCGTATTATGGTTGCTAACACAACTGATATACTACATATACATACATACATATTATACTTATATAAATACATATTTAACACCCAGACCCACAGCCAACAAATTTAGTTAAGCACAAAGATGTTGACCGGGCCGGGAATCGAACCCGGAACCTTCTGATTAGCAGACCGGCATGGTAACCTTTACGCTAACGAGGTCGTCAAACGGAGTTATGAAGTAAAAACATAAAAAAGCCCTACAGTCTAATTTAGAACCTCCTGATTTTTAAAAGTTGATTATAAATATTTCATATCAAATTCTAACTCTTTATATTTAATTCTACAACTCGAAAATTATTTTACGTTTCAGCTTTTTTAAGAGTTTAAGCACCTTTGTTTGTTATATTGATTTCGGGCACTACGATAACCGTTCTCTTTAACACGCAATAAATAAAACAAATGCATTCCACGCTATCCGTAAACCGTCTTCTAATAACTTCTCACTTGGCATCGCGTGGGCCCTCTACAGGCTAAACCCGCGCGAGTTTTATAGCCTAGCCGGCAGATAAGTGATAAAATTCCTAAGAAAATCACTGCTTAGAAATAGTGTGAAATCCCATTTTATAGCTCGTTGTGGCTTCAGAAAATGAGAATTAATTCCACGAATCAACCCACATGGTACAACAACATTTTAAATTTATGTTTTGTTTTATATAATACTAGCTGACCCGGCAAACGTTGTTTTGCCTTAATAATTATTTCTAAATATACAGTAGCCTATTTTCAGACCTACTGAATACGCATATAAAATTTGGAAAAAATCGGTCAAGCTGTTTCGGAGGAGTACGGTAACAAACACTGTGACACGGAAATTTTATATATAAGATTATTCGACGTCAAAGTATCTGATCAATCTATGACATAAATCTGTCATCATCATCATCATTCACAGCCCTTCTTATCCCACTGCTGGGTATAGGCCTCACTCTACATGTGCTACCTGCGTCGATCTTGTGCAGTCCTCGTATAGGTAGGACCTGCGACTTAGTGATGTCGTCGATCCATCTCGCTGCTTTAAGACCAACTAGTCATTCAAAACTCAAGACATTATTTCTTCTCAAACATGCTTTATCTACGTATTTGAAGTGATAATAGCTCAGTCGGGCGTGCGACCGCCTCACGTCCCAAAGGTCGTGGGATTGTTCCCGCCAATGGGTTTAAGCTTTTGGTGAAGGAAAACCTCGTGAAGAACCCAGGGCATAGTGCTAAGGTATTTTTTGGTACTCGCCTGGCCATCCTCAAATTAACCAATATGTCGCCAATAGTGTGTTCTAGCAGTCTCTTTGATATGTGTGGGGAGAAAGAGCTAGTTATTCAAGATCAGGCATGCTCCACCTTAGCCCAGAGTGTAGCTTATTTATGTGGTTATGCGCGTTACAATCGCATAGAGACGATTGCGTGAAGTGAGTTAAGTTATGCCAAGTCTAACAAATAGATGGCGCTTCGAATTAAATAAACTTTTACTGAATACTTCTTAAATAACTTATTGACTCAGGTGTTACTTTGCGGAAATCCATTGTAAATAGATGACAAAATTAAATATTTAGTGTACTTCCGCTGTGATCCGAAATCCACATTAAGACAAGTAAAGTAAAAATCAACTAAGATCAATTAACCAAGCTTAATTAACTAAGATTAATTAACTAAGATCAATTAACTAAGATTAACGTTACCTATCACAATTCGGAAATTCTTAACTCTACACGTGTTTCGCCTAACCACAAGGCATCATCAGGAGATGCTGACTCTTCGAACGACAAGTCATGAAGTGGCAGCCCAGATTAAAAAGATAGGTAATAAGTCGTTGAATTGTACTCTTACGTTGTAGTTGCAGAGTGTAAGATCACTCCAGTCAAGGATCAATGACAATAATTTAATCCTTTCAAAAGCAGATAAAGGCAATTCAATTGTGATTTTGGAAACAGAGATAGCTATACTCAGAAGGTTAACAGTGTGATTGGAGGTGAAGATTTTACACAACTTCGATCAGATCCAACTAAAAAGTTTGTTGCAGACATTAAAGATGCGATCAAGGATATATTATATGTAGAGGCCAGTACACTCAAACATATATACCAATGAACCCTAAACCACCTTTACTGTATGGTTTACCAAAACTTCACAAAGAAGGCATACCAATTCGGCCAGTAGTATCTTACATTGGAGCTCCAGCATATTTGTTGGCGAAGTTCTTGAATAAACAGCTAAGGGTTAAAACTTCTTTTCATCCAAAGTTCAGTATCAAAGTACAGTAATACAAGAATCACCGGACGAGCGAGCAGTCATCGACCGGTTGGACGTCCCAGGTATCGCTGGATAGACCATGTGGAGGAGGACCTGCGTAATCTTCAGGTCACGCAGTGGCAGGAGAAGGCACAGGACCGAGAACAGTGGCGTCTCTTAGTATCGGAGGCCAAGATCTGATTCGGGTCGACGCGCCAACCTAGTTAGTTTTTTTTTAGTTTAATACACGAATCGCCAATAAGGTGCTCATTTAAATCAACATAAAATAAACTTTCTACGAATTAAACTAAAGTTAGCTATGTAAATCTATGTGATCAAATTCAAATCTCCGACCGCTCTACTGTTTACCAATCACCTACATTCATTGAATTATTTGTCAACCGCATATTTGCATAACTGTTCTACACTTGCTAGATTATGAGACTGAAACTAACAGAAATTTAACGGTATTCATATGCTTCGGTTATTACCGGTCATTTACGGTTTCTATTATTGAAGTAACAAGAGATCTAATTACCAAGAATAAACTCAAATCAATACAACTGCCGTATAGTTAAAAAAGGTCAAAACATTGAACATTCTATCGATTTCTTTTAACTGTGTCGAAATTTTACCTCTACATCAAATATTATACTCGCCTTGAAGAAAAATCTTATATGAAAATTAAAATAGCAAGGCTTTATTTACATATATTAAACATATAAGAATCATTTTATTGCAAAAAAAAAAATATATTTTTTTTTTTGTATTTTTTTTTCCGGTAATTCAAGCCCTTAGTAAACGAATAGGTGACAGAGTTAGAAACTCAGAAGGCGATGTGTGTGCAGTGAAATGATCTGTGATCGTACACGACATTGCGCGCATGCGCATGGATCGAATGCGTCTGATGCATTTGAGACTAGTTAGCATTTAACATAAATTTGTCAGGGATTTTAAAGTAACTGAATAAAATATTTGATAAAAAGTATCGCCGTATGTTTTTTTTTTGTATGTGATAGTTGTTTACAGATCAAAAACACTTAACTACAAACTGGAATTGACATCCTCAGAGTATTTTTGCATAGAAATCCTTGATTTGATATATTTTGTTCACTCACTTTTTAATTTTTGTTTTGATGCTATAATTATGTTCTTAGATTTAAGTTAAGAAAATTTAAGTTTTTATATTTTGTTTAATGAACGAAAATCCTTAATAGAATACGTAACCTACATAGAATATTACAAAATACACAACAAAACATGTATACTTTTAAAATTCTAACTGTTTCAAAACTAAATTCTCGTATTCACATTTGAACAGCGGTTTCGCGAACAGAAAACACGGAACTGTTGATAACGCTGTCAGAGCATGTTTATGTTTATACCCACTGCGACTGCAATCTGCGAGATATGTATGCATAAACACTCCACACGGCGTCTCCACTTGGAAATACAACTACGACTGCAGCCGTATCATCGCACTTGAATTTTGATTTCTCTAAAACCGGTTATATTTACGTCGAGTACCGGATTTGTGGCTACGCTGGCGCCTCTATCAACAGAGCCGGCTCACGTAAACAGAAGTTGGCGAAAGCCAGCCCCTGGGCACGCCTCCAACTTACACTATTTACTAAGTGAGGGTTTGACTTTTGACTAAACAAGCTAACTTCTGGTTGTGACAGCGCGTTTAGTTTGCTTCTGCATACGCAGCTCATGCATTGCTCATTTCCACGCTTGTATGATAAAGCTGCTTTGTGAAATAGAAATTTGGTTGTAAGCAACACCGGTTGGTTTTAAACTTATACACAGTTGGATAAGTAATTGTGAATAACGGTATTGCGTATAATTTATTGTTATTTTTTATTTTATTTTATAAGAACTGCGAAAATATTTTTTTAAATAGCCGTGGTAAGTAATGGTAATGAAATTAAACTATTTTTATAAATAACAGCAATCGATTTAGATTGACAAATTAACGATGGCCGAATATACGAGTACATACGTTCTTAAACTAAAAATAATTGTATTTATTTTTTCTTAAGTAAAACTCGAACCCTAATCAGTAAAGCTAAGAAAACAAAAATTTTATGAATACTGAGCTCTTTATCAATTACAACCGCTTCAAACGGAAAGTTAACTTCCTCTTACTTGTAAAACGACTGGAAGCTTCGAAAGCAATTAGCCAACTGTCACTTAGTAAGTAATTTACTTCGTTAACTCCTTATTAAGTGTACAATAAGCTTCGGTTTCTGGTTGCAAATGAGCCGCGAAAAAAGTTAAGGGCATACTGAAACCAGTACTTTGTTTTTAGTTTAATTGGCTGGCCAACTTAAAAAATGGCGGGGAAGCATTTATGGTTCAATTATTTTAAAACAGTTGTTAAACAATCGAGCAATGTGAAATTTATCACATTTAGTCTCTCAAATTAAAAACCGTTTCAGTGTCTCCAGGTACAAGTAAAATACAATATAATAAAAATATTTTTATAATTTTATATTTTTAATGACTTATTTTAACATTGACAATTTAATATTGTTATATTGTAATTACATTTTGATATTGTAATTTGACATTGTTATATTGTAATTTGACATTGTTAAATTGTAATTTGACATTTTAATTTTGTAATTTGACATTCATAAGTGTACTTTTTGTGCCTATATTGAATAAAATAAACTGAACTGAACTAAACACTCATCCATTGTAAATTTTTTCAGTAGGTACAAGTGAACATGCGTTTTTATAAACAATGTACCTTCAATTAAAAAAAACATGTTTGCATAAACGATTGTGTTCTAAATCCAACTAGCTCTTTATTAATATGACCTTGATTGACAGCAACACCGCCTTACCTGTAACAATAGAATAAAAACAATTAGTAAATAAGTTACCTCACAAGTTAGTTAACAATAAATCACAGCCTACGCTTCATTGTCGCGAGCGAAGCCTGGTGGGTGTCGCTTGTGTAGCATCTAAGGCGCGTCTACACGTTGACGTAAAACAGCTGTTGAGGGTAATTCTATAAATAAATAAATATTAGGACTCATTTCACACACGGCTGGTTAACCCCATACTAAACCATTTTTAGTTCGTGTTATGGTAGCTTACACAACTGATATACTACATATTCATACATATATATTTTATATAGATACATATTTAACACCCAGACCCACAACCAACTAATTTAGTTACGCACAAAGATGTCGGCCGGGCCGGGAATCGAACCCGAAACCTTCTGGTTAGCAGTCCGGCATGATAACCGTTGCGCCAACGAGGTCGTCAATTTAATTTGATGATTATTTTTGTGATGCATTTGACAGTACGGTGATTCTATGAAAAATTTAATCCTTAAATCAATATTTTGTTCAAGTGTATATACTAACGGTAAGCGTTTACTACTACAAACAAATAATCAATTTTATCATTCAGATAATAAAAAATTTGTAAGTATTCAGATAATATAATGTTTAAAATGAATAATACGTTTTATTTTTCGTTTCTCTAAGTTTTTTTTTCATATTCCAATCTAATAACAAGTCGATTTTGCTGTTGATGTTCGTGTACTATATAGACAGTTGTAACAGTTTTTAAGAAGATTCTCTTAGTAAAAAAAACGTCATCATGAATATGTTTCTGAGATGTATATATGCAAGTTTGAGTAGAGACAGAAAGACGGTCAAACACCGGAGTCTAAGTAACAGATTGCAGTTGTTACGCAATGCGTTAAAAACAAGTACTGAAATAACGAAAATAAACTAAAAACATCCAATCTTTACAGCTTACAAGTAGATGCAAAACTTACGTTCAAAGCAAACATGATAATTTAATTTTATGAGAGCAATTAATTGTGCAGTATTACCCTCTGTTTGGAACAAGGTGGGTTAAGATGTAAGATTATTAGACTCTGTGCGGAAATCGCTAAGGTTATATGATGATCATATTGAACTTTTGCAATTTGAAGCGTGAATCATGATTTTCTTAAGATTACGATTACTGTACTACAAAAAAGATATTCTCAATTAAAATCTATAGAGACACGAATAAACAGTCTAAGCACGTCAGATATAACCGAGAATTTTTTATGGGTTGTGCTTTTTAATTACGTATTCTTACACCCACCTTCATTGTGCTGTTTTTTTTTCCAAATTCACTATTCCCCGATAACTATAATCTAGGTGGTTTTCAAGAAATATCGCTTACCATCAGGTGAATTACGATTAAGCGCAAGCCCATTAGGGGTAAAAAATTAAAAATAAATAAAATACTCTTAAAACATCTAAATTTTCCCATTACATCTCAGCCTTAAGCATCAAAAACGGAATTTAAAAAGTAAAAGTCGGTAAAAGCAAACAAAAAATAAAATCAATCCTATCAATCATCGATGCCGCTGTTGATTAACGACATACGTCATTACTTAGGGCTTGTCGTGTTGACAGTTAAAAAACATTAATTACCTCCTACGGAACTCAGTGAGTGGTACAGATATTCGGTACTTTGTAAAGGTAAAACCACACTTGTGTGCCTGCCTGAGATAAATTTTTAACCGACTAAAAAAATGATATCAGATTTCCAACATAAGGGTGAAAGCTAGCCAGACAAGCACTACAAAATGATCGACCACCATCGCTTTGGTATCCTGACAACGTTTTCTTTTACTGAAAGTTCATTGGCAGGAATAGAACCCAGGACCTGCAGGATAAACTGTTTGTCTGTGTTATGTTCTGTTTAGCATAAGCAGCCCACTACACGTTCCCACTGCTGGGACTCGGGGCCTTCTCTCACAAGGAGAGAGATATAGGCCATAATCCACCACGCTGGCCAAGTGTGGATTGGCGGATGACACACATCTTCGGATACTTTGGTCCTCAAACATGTCGGTTTCCTCACGATGTTTTCCTTCACCGTAAAGTGAGTGCAAATCTACATATAACTTGAAGAACAAGTCATTCGTGTAGTGCTGGAATCGAACCAGGGGCTGTCTGATTGAAAAGCAGACGTTTGTACCACCGCGCCACACTCGCTTTTTTACTCCTAATACTACCTAATACCTAATAAAACAACCAAATGCTTATCAACATGACTAATTATATTTTACCCACAAATAAATTACAAATAATAAAGGTTTAAAAAAAAACAGTTCTGTTTATGAAAGAAACAATATTTTTAATACGTTTTCATCTTAAAGAATGCAGTTGGGTATGATCTCGCCGATCAAGTTAATATATTAACGCATCAGATTTTGGAAATTAGTTAGCATGTCGTTATTTTAACTGGTTTTCGTTAACAGGTCTGTTTAGTGGGCCCGACTGTACGTGCTCTACTAAAAGTTCAAATTTGTCAACATATGAATACTAATTTATCGTATTTTAACGATGCATGCTAGCAAGTTAAGTGTGTCAAAGAATATAGAAAAATGATAGAGAATTCCCTGTTGGGTATGACTAGAAGAAACAATAAACGGTCAAGTGCTTGTCAGACTTGCGCAGGAAAGGTTACGTACTATTTTGAATAATAAACAGTACAAAAAATCACGTTTGTTAACAACGGATGCCCACTTTACATTTCAATTAATCAAACTACTGATAAGAAAATAATTGAGTAATTATATTAATTTTAGGATCACTAATGCAAACTTATATTTAAAATCTATTTATTCAAAAAGGCAAAGGATGCGTAGGACTGTACTCTATATACTCTACATTATATTATGCTACTATGTAAATTTTGAGGCGTAGGATAAAAGTTAGGTAGTTCTAGAATATCACAGAGAAATAATGTATTTTCCAAGACCTACTCGTAAACAAAAAAGTCCATTGCGGTAGGTAGCATACTAAAACGTTTTCCTTGCTTTTTTATGTGACATTGGTCCCATAACAATAATGTTTAGTAACAGAAGACTAATTTAATTATATAAACAGTTACACCCGGAAGTGTGTGGGACGAGGATTCTGTCGAACAAAAAGATGGAATGTTGGTTAAATCCTACCTGTACAGAGCGACGATTTTAAATACAAACCTTACAAAATTGAGCCTTATTTATGAGAGTATAAAAATCAATTTTATATTTAAGTGGTAACGTGTGAAGGGTTATTAATGCAAGGAGATAAGAAGACGAGTACAAAATATATTTTTGTGAGTTTATAATGACTCCCCACTTCGACAAATAAACGACATCAACGGCCGCTTTGTTCGACTTAAGTTTAAAACCCACAGACGCTCCTGCCGCGGGAAGTGGTTACGGTAAGTTTTTTTTTATGAAATTATATGCAACCAATTTTATACATGCACGCTGTGCCGGATCGCACTGGCTTGTAATATGTAAAGACTTGATGACACTGGGTTAGTTTACAAGCAACTAATCTGAGAGTTTAAAAGCTGCCTGTAAATCGAATCTAAAGCAGATTGTAATAAATAAAACTTAGTGACAAGAAGCAAGTTTATAAGCTGGGTGGCTTGTTATCTATAAACTACACTACTAGCCTAGTGTCATCATATTAGGCCAAGTTTAGAAGTGAGCCTTAAAGTTGGATACAATACAAAAATCTCCGTCAGGATTGCGACCGCTTTCGGTGGCGGGCGTCTTTGTGAGTTTAAGCCTTAAGTCTGATAATTCTAGAATCGTTTTTGACACTTTTTATCTCTAAAGCCTTTAAAAGTAAGTATTTTTTTTTAAATAAATTTGTATTAAAATGGTTTGGTTTATATGATTTATTTTATTTTATTTAATGAGAGAGCAAAAAAAGTTTATATTTTAGTTCCTTTAACGAATGAACTGTTTGTGCATCCTGCATTATCAAAATTTGAACTAATTTATTTATCAAGCACCTATGATGGATAAAATGAACGTTTACGATACAGCTGGTCCATTGTTTCGATAATGGGTAGCAAAATAAGCTATGTATTTTAAAATAATGCACTCCTCCTAGTAAGCAAACTAATTTAACATAAAATAGAATATTCATGTACATATTTTTGCAGCATAGTTTACAATATAAGACTTATGATTTAAAATCATCCAGTGGCCTAAAGAAACAATAATGTTTATTATTACAATAATAATGTTTATTGGTCACTACAGATTCAATTTTTTATTCCAAACTGAAGCTGCAATTCTCATAATCTACTTCGTTGCAATGCTAGAAACTAGAAACGGTTCAATGCATTTGAATATGATTTCACTTAGCCAGTAAAATGCCAAGACTCAATACGGTTAAAGCTCCCGGGTGGGTATGGTTTATGACAGAAACACCTTGCTCGGCTTTACGATCCGGCTGTCTAACCATCTTGTTGGAAAGTAAAACGGTTAAAAGAATACTAACGTAAACTATTATGAGAATAGAAAATATTTTTATAAGCATAAAGGTTGTTTTTTAGATACGTCACTCGGGACATTTTTAAGGATTTAATATTTACTAGGCAAAAAGCTTAGGCGCTGAGTAGATTTTCATGTAAAACTTCAACTTATCAATTCTCAATTTGTGAGAAGAATGCCTTGAACACTAATTTAGTAGATGTCCTTTATTTATAAATAAGTTAATAAGACAATAAGATAAAAGCTTTAATCGGCGCCTTTCCATCATAATTTATTGAAAACCCAATTTTATTATAAAAGCAAGCCGCCTGAGGTATGTGTTATACTTCTGACACGTGCTACACCACACCGAGATCATAAACCACGTTATTGGAGCCATAAACCTTTGTTAAGAATTCCTCATTGCCATAATATCTCGTAAGAAAGGAACACAGAGCAAGAAAACAAAATAAACTTATACTCCATGTTCATTGTACCTAAAAGTTCATAACAGATAATTAGAAACAATACTCAAAATTATGATTTTGAGGAACTTATACACTTGTAGAGATTTTGCTACCGGGACGAGAAAAATTGGGATTTCTATCGTAAATACAAGTATATGTAAAATAGACAAACTTAGCATTGGTAAATTATAAGGAAAAGTTTGTTTATTTAAAATTTCTTGAACAAATATTTAATAATTATGTTGTTACCAATTGATATTATACATGACATATTTTCTTCTTTAGACCGCTGGATGATTCTAAATCCTATAGGATTATATTTTTGTTTTTGCTGCATAAAATATGTTTTAGGATATTCTATTTTCTGTTAAATTAATTTGCTAATTACAAGGAGTGAATTATTTAAAAAGACTTTGTCAGTTTATTTCGCTACCCATTAACGAAACAATTGACAAGCTGTATCGTAAACCTACACTTTATCCAACATAGGCGCTTGACAAAGAAATTAGTTGTCTCAAAATATTCAGTTTCCATCTAAGGAAATAATCTTCTTTAACGACCAAAGATAGTTGCGCTTGAGAATTATAACTCTGTCACTCGCTCAAGCCTAATGTGAATTATGTGAGAACTTTCGAAATACTCACTTTGCTACCTGAAAAGGGGTTTCATAAAACTGAATTATAGCCATAACCTTAACTCGCTCTTGAGGACCGTCGTAAAGTAGCGTCTTGTGTGCTTGCAGGACACATGAACTCCAATGTTGTTAAATTTTATGGAAAATGTCGAATACAATGGAAAATATTTAAATTAGATATCATATTACTACAGTAGCTTTAAATTTCGCTCCATCAATAATGTAGTTTGAGAGTTATCGGGTATTCTCAAAGAAACGACTGGCTCTGATGCTTCTGCGACGTCGTCTGTCGTTAAATTGAAATTCATGACGTTGATGTTTACATTTACAGTATTCTATTCAGCTGTTGAATGAAGATAGCGCCCTCTTGAGTCCTCTATATACTGCGTAGTTCGTGTATAATGTAAATTTTACAGGAGCGTGAAACTCCAAGGAATAAAATCCATTTGTTAGCTGCCTCGACGCCAGCAATCGAATGTATTAGCTTCACAAAAAATAATCTCGTCGGAATGTCATGCCCTCGGAGCGGAATGACACGACCCTTTTGTCCGAAAACAATGTGTCAGCAAAAAGGACTCTTTCTTGTGTCACGTTCTTTTAAGAAGATTATCTTTGTCACACTGATCTACCTCAACGTTAACAAAAAATAATAAGACAACGCCAGACGTACATATCTCAAGATTTAATATTAAATATTTTATTTACTTATTTCTTCGTGGCAGTTTATTTTATTTGGATTCTAAACAATAGACTGGTATGGTAACCTTTAGTTTTTGGTGAGTAGGCGTATATTTATGACTCAAGTGTGTGAGCCTACAAGATGATTCCTATCAGGTTAATAGTTTCTAGAGAGATATAGGTAGTGGTTAGCTGTCAAATGTATAATCGCGAAGTTTTATGGCGTCGTAAATTAAAACCTCATTCGGATGACGAAATACTTACCGTCATGTGAGACGTATTCGCTTAAAATAAACCCAATCTTTTCAAAATCATTAAAAAGTATAACAAAACTATTGTGTGAATTGAACGAATATTTTGCGTTAAAGGTACAATCTATTTTGCGTTGTAGTTGTTTTGCATAAAATAACAAAATTATACGTCTACCAAGACAAAAGAGCAGCGAGCAATAAATCAGAGGATTTAAAGTTTTTGCAACCTGTCATGTATAAGGATAGATTATCCACTTATCTCGGAATTTCATTAGCACACGCTTGCCTTTTCATACAAAAAAGCGTGAAGTTTGCCGAGTGTCGGCTGCGACTCGGCGCCATGGGCCGTTTGCGGCGCCGCCGTGAATTTTCTCTGCGCCCACGCGCTCGCTTATCGGCCCTGTTCTCACATAGAAATTTACACGTGCTTGCGAGTAGCGGTCCGTAATAACGCAGCCGTCGCATTTTATCTGGCAGCGAGGCAGCTGCGCCCCGCACCGCCTGATATGCACCGCCGCTGCACATCCGACTACACCCGAGGGACGTGGGCGAGCCACAACTACCGCATTTTACAACCTTTTTATTCCATTGTCACTCGGACGATGCGGCGCATCCGAGGGAAAAATAAATTTTACTCTTTATCTAAATGTCAAATCGTTCGGTTTCGATCGAATCAGTTCCCAAATAGTTTTAATAAATCTTGTTTACGGCGGCCGGTACGGCGGCGGCGATACGGAACGCATCTAGGGGTACAAGGATACGTGGCGCGTTATCGTGTTTTATTCTGTTATGACTGCTCGCTTTCAGACTACAATAGATTTAATTGAAAGAGTGTCAATAAATTTGTCGGGATAGTTCAGTGGTTCCGTATCATCGCCGGTGGTCCTATAACGTGCCGGTCCGGGGCGCGCGACACGTCCCTTAGGATCGACGTTCCGGGACAAATGTTTGTTTTTATCGACCAACCATGTCCTCATTTTAATATATCTCCCGGATATTTTATCTACGCAATCGAATGGATGATCTCGAAACTTGAATGAATTGTAAGCGGGGCTATAAATCTCCGAGCAATTTGATTGTTGATAAATAAGCTACAATCAAATAATCACAGAGAGACAATTAAACGCGTCCGCTCCAAAATCTCTACTTCTCAATTACAAGCGGACGTGTTTTTAAGAAAAAGCCGACAGGACTTCAATTACGGACAATTTAACACGTCGAACCCTTAAAAACATAGCCCAAGGATACGTCTAATTTGGTTGGATAACATGGAGTTATGTACCGTGTCTTTTGGATGCACAATGGTACAATTTTCGAATTGACTTTCTCACGGTTCGAGTACGCCCACGTTGACTTCCACGAATACATTTCAGACCAAGGAGTGGACTCTGTGTTCATAATTTAGCTATAACGTGGATAAACGAATGGCTACGCTTTTTGATGTGTCGCCGTTTATCAACGAAATATAGCTATAGACCTACGCGACATAAGGTGGGTAGAGAAAAGATGCTTAGAATATTGCCGGACTTTTTTTGTAACATATACATGTGCATATTATGAATTCTAAACCTCTTTTTCATGTAAAATACCTAGTTTTATTGTAGTGTGTGTTTTTATACGGATCAAATTGTAAATTTAATAACAATATTGAATTAGCACTGTATCAAATGTTTTAAATTTTTATTTTATTTTTTGTACAAATAGCCATTTATTAACTTGTACTAATAATTCAAAAATGTTTTAGCGATCTCTTTTTTTTTTAGTCAAACTTTATCACAATAACTTTTCTTCGTAGTAAAAGGTCCCAACAAAACTCATTTGTGTGGAAGTGCCGATACTACCTCGTCCACTCTTCGTAAATCATTTACGGGTTTACAACTGCAGTCCACCTTTGGACCGACAATTCACACTCGATTATCTTGTTTGAGATAACCCCGCCGCGCCGCTAGTCGGTGCATCCGTAGCTTTAGAAGCTGTATTTGTAAATAGAATATCCATATAGATCCATATCATATCAGATGAGAGCATCGGACACTAGAACTAAGAGCAATATTAAGTAAAGACATAAAAAATACGGTTATTAAAACATTGCTCTTAGTTCTAGTGTCCGATGCTCTCATCTGATATAATATGGATCTATATGGATATTATGTATGTGTACATAAAAAAATAAAAAATATATCTTTATGAATAATTTACTTAATTGTTTGTACCTTGCTATTACTGTTGAACAAGGTTTTGTTTCGGAATTCAGGAATATTTGCAAGAGCATTATAATATTATTACTCGTATTTTGATTGAGTCTATAAAATATTGAAAAAAAAATACTTGATTGTAGTAATTGGTTAATAATTAATAATTATACCTAATATATTAGAACTCAAATTTTAAAGTTAACGGAAGTTTTTTCTTTATGGCTACTCTACCAAAGGAGTTGACTATTTTATTGCTTTGTAACTCTCAGATTCCTTGATATTCGATTTTATTACTTTGAGAATTGAATGAAGGCAGGGACGCCATCTGTATAGTTTAAGTTTTGTTTGTTTCATTGATTTGAGCTTTTTCAACATTGCCTTTGATCCTTTTGATGAGTTTAAAGATAAAGAGATTCCGTTTGAGAGAACGCTTCTTTCCTTTTTTAGTAATATTGATTTTAAAGTAGCTAGTTATCCAAATGTTTATTTTAATTTACCTCGACGCATTAGTATCTTATCAGCCGTTTTATTTTCACAAACTTTTTGTTATTTACTGTCTTCTAGAGTTTTATTAACAATTATGGATTTGACCAGCAGGGCGCTAGACACTAAGAAGGAGCATGCCTAATCTTGAATAACTGTTTGTATTAATTAATTAATCAACTAGAAAATCAAATATAGTTACAAATAATACAACTTGTTTTAGTTTTTGGTAACTGTTTAAAAACTAGAAATAAAATATTACAATAAACGAAACTCAACTTTCAAAACTTTCCGCCAACCCGCAGTTAACCAGCGAGGTGGATCATGGCCTATATCTCTCTCCTCCGTAAGAGAAAGCTCCAAGTCCCAGCAGTGTAAACGTATTGGGCTGCTTTTGCAATGTTTCATAATTATTGTTGTATATATACACGTACCTACGTAATCATATTTACATACCTTTTATCACAGCCTTAACTCGGCGTACACTTTCAAGGTTCATAGGAATAGGATCAACTAGCAGTTTCAACGGAGAATCAAAATCTCCTCCACTGAACAACAAAGCTGCCCATCCTTGGGGTAGATTATCACAACTCTTTTTCCGACTTCTTCCTTCCACAAATACGTACGCTCGATTCGACGAATTCCATGTTCTAGTCTCAAAATTGAGCACATCACTCAAATCACCAAAGTCACCTTTCAGGACACGTCTCACAAACACTTTGAAAATTTTCTTCTTCAGTTTTCCTCGCTTTCTTCTAACCTCACTAGAAATTTTCCCGGTAAAAATATATTTGGACGCAAACACAATCCTTTTCAACGTGTCATTGTTCCTAAATATAGAATTGCCGTAACATCTCTCCCTCGGTGGTGAAATGTCGTTTATTTTTATTATTGTGTTCCTTTTTCTGACTTGTCCCTTTATGACGAAGTCGGCGTCCGTCGTGAAAATTAACGCAAGTAGCACGATCCAAATTGGTTTTATCATTTTGAATTTTTGTCCGTTTTGTTTTTTGCACGTTTATGTTTAAACATTGTTCTTTTCTTACTTGCAACTTAACATATAAGTATTTTTCGTTACGAAAATTGTCACCAGTATCGTAATAATAGGCTCGAATGCGCGCGCGCAGCCCGCGATGCTAACTTCGACTGGAGGCTTTATCGAACACACTGCAACTTGCAACCTGTTGTATGTTAATCCTTAAGTTCACTACAGCTTTTGTAAGCATACTACAAACACGTCTACGATATTTACAAACGACTTAAACTTAAAGCTTGTAATCATTTGTTTTAACATTACTTAGGTATTCATACATTATGTTTTATTACGTACCTAAGTTAAAAGAAGAGGGCTTTTTTTTAAACTTTGCCTTACGTCGTAGCGATTTAGAAATAATTAAATTAATGAAACTATTTCTTTCAATCACAACTGATCTCTGATATCTGATAGAGTAATAAAATAACTTAACGAGGCTTTTGAACAAGTGAGTTAAAATGTGTTATATACAAAACGTATCTGCATTATTCTAAATCTATAAGAAACAATACAAACTCTGTCCCTTGTAGCAAAAGTGTATTCTCAAATTCACAGAGAATTTCAATACTAGTAGTTAGGTGAAAACATGCAAAGACAAGTTTAGAGACAAAGAGAAGAGAAGACGATACGTGTGTTATAACGAGCGTGTACAGTCAATAACATAAAAAAGAGATCCCGCTCCGGATCTTTTCTGGTGCAAAGGATAGCGATTGTCATTCAGCGCGGGAACGCTGCTAGTCTGATGGGCACCTTTGCACTGGGAACTATTAGGGGCGGGTTATTTAGTTAGAATTAAGGAATTTATAATAAATTTAATTTGATTAACTAACTTAATTGTAGCATGATAAAAGACAGGCAAGAAAATAAACTCACTTCTATAAAAAGTATTTAAAGAACATTAATTATTACAAACAATTTCCGTCATAATAATTAGTGCGCATAAGTACACATTCGATTTAGAAAGAAACGCTTAAGAAGGAAGGAAACCTTTAGCGATAAAGAAGTATGTTTATTAACATTCTAACTACCCACACTAAAACAAAACTCTACTAAGGTATGTTTATAAAAATGGACTGAAAAAAAGCTACATATATAATCTTTATTACCAACTAACTGAAGGCTTTTGTTTACTTAAATCTTTTTTCCAACCGGTTTTAGCTGCTGATTTGCATTTTTGCTAGTGATTGTCTTCAATTCTCCACTTTCACGCTAACAAGATAGAAGCTAGATAGAGTTGTCTCTAGAAAATAAATGCTTAGGAATTCCAATTATATAATCGGGACAGCAGCTTGGGTAAAATTAGCAAGTATTTTAATTATGCATGACTGGCCCAAGCAGCCTTCAGTGGGGCTACCACGAACGTGTATAACACATTGTCAGTTTGTCTTATCTTAAGCATTTTTTTTATCGATGACTTATAATGTCTTTAATTCTCATCTTATTGTGTAAATACATTGTGACTTATCTAATCATTACGCTTAATAATGAGAATAAAATAAGTTTTTTACGATACCATTACGAAATTACCCTCATCATTTATTTTCTTGACTAA
Source organism: Mellilla xanthometata (assembly GCA_035578125.1). Lineage (NCBI taxonomy): Eukaryota > Metazoa > Arthropoda > Insecta > Lepidoptera > Geometridae > Mellilla > Mellilla xanthometata. The sequence continues at coordinate 9,223,360 of JAPUBQ010000007.1, read as the reverse complement.
ATCTTCTATGTAAAGGTTGTATTTGTTTGACGATCTCTTTGGCGTAATGGTTACTATGCCGGACTGCCAATCAAAAGGTTCTAAGTTTGATTCCAGGCTCGGTCAACCAACTAAAATTGTTTGATGTCGGTTTGGGTGTTAAAAAGGTATAAAAATTAAGTATGTATTGTGTGTATATGTAGTATAAAATATATTTTATTTTATTGAATAACACATTTTAATTACTCGTACTTTGAATACGTGAAGCTGATAGTACACGATGCAAGATAGTTTAAGAATGACGAGTGTTTAGAAAATAGTATATTTGTACTTTGTTACATACCAATAGCAACGTATCAATAGCATTCGACGTGAAATAATCTAGTTTTTTAACAGGTTTCTTATTTTTCAATTTTGTAATTTTAATGATGTAACCGAAATTGATGGATGACTTTTTATATGTTCCAAAAGTGATCCATACATTAGCAAGATACCATAGCTGCTATTTTGTACGGGTATAACATAAACTGGGAAAGAGTAACAGTAAAATCATGATAGCAGAAGGTTGTATTAGATCCAGTATTAGAGCCCCAATAAGGCGCTAAGTGGTTAAGATGTTAACACAATTGTAAAGGAGCTTGTGAACTGCTGCCCAAATGTATATGCGAAAAATCTTAACAACGTTAAGACTGCTTGTCCTACATTTTATAATTGTTTAGAAATTTACTCGTTAAGTTAATGATACCTACTCGTACATATTACGCGTAAGTGTAAATTACCAGATAGAATACCGAACATTCTAAATTAAGTTTAGTTATTTTTTTAACTAATAATCTCATTTTTTGCTCCTCCTTATATCTCATTGCAGAGGGTCGTGACTCCCACACAGAGTTTATTTATTAGATATTTTTTCTTGGTCAAATACGTTGCGGTTACCTAGATCTTTCCACAGGAGACACCTGTCCTCAGATTTTGTGATCCTCAAACAATTTCCTTACAATTTTTTCTTTCGCCGTAAAGCGATTGCAAATCCACACATTACATAAAAAACAAGTTGATATGGACAAAAACAATGTGTGGAGTTGGAATTGAATAAGAGTTCGTCAGATAGAAAAACAATAATTATCCCATCGAGCCACACTCGCATTTTAAATCACCCCATTAATATTATCAATCCAACTTTCAAGATAAGAACACATGCTCTAGAAACAATATTAAATCTTATATCTTTAGGTTTCGGGGGCGATTAATCTATCTAAATCGGAATCATTTTGTCATATTAAAAAAAATACCGAGCAAAGCTCGGTCAACCAGGTACTTATATTTATACGTGTAAACCCTATATAACGACACTGAATGGAATACACGCTATGCCTGCTAAGAGAGTTTGTCGTTAAATCGAGTGACGTTACGTGGAGTTTCCACTATACATTACAAGATATTTATAAAAATATGCACTAATTATTTGTTGTCATTTTTATAATAAATACTCGTATCAAGCTACAAATTACAATTCTTTTCAGTCATATTAAAACTGTACTTTTTACTTTAAGAAGATGAAGACGTGTTCAATTTTTATATTCGTGTCCTTACAAGGGCTCACTTAAAATCAATCTTACAACAAATTAATGAACCCCAATCAAGCTGTCGCGAACAGTTCGTAAGAAAGTTGATTCTTTATTGCCACTATATCACAAAAAGGCTTTTTACAGGGTTACATGCTAACGTTAACGATCGTGATAAATACTATACTCGTTGACTTTCTTTATTTTTTGCTTAACCCCCCAGCATTAAGGATGGGCTGTTCTACATTAGATGTGTGTGTGTATGTATGTTGATGCCCCAAAACTAGATTTTACTATACTAGCTGACCCGGCAAACATTTTTTGCCTTAAGTACATTTAGAAACACTATAATTGATCAGTTATCGAGCGTTATTAAATTACTAAAAATAGCCATAAAAATAGGGGTTGGTGATAAAATAGCAAAAATTTAAGGTTCTATGTATTTATAATGCTAGGTATATTATAAAAAATAAAAACAAAAAAATTCGTCGAAAAATTAAAAAAAAAACATTTAAGGGTGAACAACCCTTATCACTTAGGGGTATAAAAAATAAATACTAGCCGATTCTCAGACCTACTAAATACACATATAAGTGGTAAAAATCGGTCAAACGGCTTGACCGATTTTTACGGAGGAGTGCGGTAACTAAATGGAAATTTAATGGAAATTTTATGTATAATAGGAAAAAAAAAGAAAAAGCGTGTGAAAAGAAGATGTTAGCTATATTTAATGAAAATAGGTCCAAGATGGTCGCCCTTACAAAATGGCGGAATTCATATTGTTTTTCGCAACTTCCCCAACATGTATATCAAGTAAAATAGCTTACGGCAAAAAAAAACATACCCTGTATTTGATAAAAAGGCTTGTGAGACTTTACAATTAACAACTCATGACCATATTTAAAAGGAACAGTGTGCAATTATCAATTTCTGCGTTAAGATCTCTACGCCCACCGCCCACGTGTTTGACCTCAGGGCAGAGGAATTTTTACACTTCCGATTCGCAATAATACGAGTATACGGCCTATTTGGGTGGTTACTTCTATGAATCAAGCATTTCCTAGAACTTATTTTAAAATATAAAAGTTTCTTATAAGCAGATTTTACGTAGCGTTCTAGATGTTATGTCTAATAGATTAAATGTGAATATTTTAATAATTTGAAGATGATGATTTGTGGATATAACATTTCGACGACAAATTACATGCACAAAACATTGGAAAATGTATTAATGTCATAACTTAACAAATTAAGTTATGACATTAATATATAATTTATTTCTAAAATATGAAAAAATATAATTTAATTTGCGAGGTATTTAACATTTATTTATTTAAGCGTATATCTGTTACCGTTATTGATATATTATAGCAAAACTACGAAGACAAACTACGAAAAAATCACATTTAGTATATGGGGACCTTAATATTTTTTTCTTAATATTTATGTGTTTAGTATTTGTTGTTATAGTTATTTTCGTTTTTTTTTTAACTCTGAATAGGCATTTACCGCAATTCACCTGATGGTAAGTGGTATTGAGGTCTACGGTGGATCGCGCTTACCTAGAAGGAGCCGGTTCACGCTCGCCTTGAAAATCGCTACATTATGCATTAATTATATAGGAAATACATGGCTAATAAAAACTCAACTTACTAGCAATCACAGTTTCTAATATACAGCCTGGTGACAGACAGACATCGGAGGCTTAATAAAAAGGTTTTTACCGTTTTTAACCTTAAAAATAAGGTCGGTAAAAATAAATGTTTGACCGTGGTTCGTTTCATATTCTTGTAAAACATTCATAGAAATAAGATCTAGAATATTCCAATCACATAGTTGTTTCTCCGCTGTCTTTTCCAATATCATAAGAAACAATAATAATATGCGTTATTGAACGCGTTCGTGAGGACACGACAAGGTTCAGTGCATCTCAAGCACGTGCTGCGTGGGAGAACTAGTACTACGTAGTACGAACTTTGCTGACCGCAATTATAGCTTATATTTCAATGAATGTAAGGTTCAATTTAAGTTAACATTTAATTCCTGAGATCTGAGTCCCAGATACTACTTATATAGATGTATATGCAATTTGCGTACGCACGATCGTTGCTTTACACCTTTCTATGTGTAATATAAACATATGTATGTATGTAGTGCACTTTTGTGCTTAATTTTTTTATTTTCTTTACCTTCATTTAATATTTTGATACATTTTATGACAAATCATTTTATTTGTGCTACTGATTAAACGATTGCTAATCGAAGCGATACGGACGGTGTTTGCACCACCAACCATGCACATGACTGTAGTTTTAAAAGTGGCATTTTCTTCAAGGCGCTACTGTGGGTCGGATGACATGTTAAATTGTAGGTCACGGCTGTTAGTCTTATTAAGAGCAGACCACAGAGCTTTGAAGTACATGCGTGTCGCCCCGCGCGCGGCGGCGATGTGGCCCGATCGTTGTTCTGTGAAGCAGACGTTAGCCTAGCCAGAGGCCTTCGGGCGGCTCTCGACGCTAGAGCTTAGTTTATAAGCTTATATGAAGAAAAAGAAGGTAGAAAGGTAATTAATATAAACTATACAACATAAACTTACGCCACTATTAAAATTAGCTATGATAATAACATTCTCATAATATATATTTCGCCCCACCCAAGACAGAAATACCTTTATCAAAGCTGCGATTTACCTCGCGCTAACGAAAGCAGGTAACGCCACGAGGCGTATCTAGTATAAATTATATCCCGAGAATAATAACGACCCGGTCCTGTATTTGAGAGCTTTATTTGTTCGGAGTTAAAATATTAGGTCGGCGACAATAGCCCGTATTGTTTCATTCGAAACGTACTCGATGGATAAAACCGCTGTTTAAATATTGATAACATTTCAAATTGCCATTGAAAGCTATTTGTTGCCAATAAAATTACTAATGCCATTGTTTACGATCTCCCTATTGCGGAATTGTTACATTTGAATAAGCGCAGTGCTTTCTGTTATTGTATTCGGTAATATAATGGGAGTTAATAAAATTATAGACTTATAGGTCATTTTAGTTCCAGTAATTTGTGAATTTATCTGTACAAAATAAATGGCCATTCATGTGACAGTTTTTACGTTTTAAATAGATAAGAACGTCATGATGCATAAAAAAGTAACTTGATATTTTATTAGTTCTTTTAACATGTGAACAATAAAAAAATGGAAAATTTTAAATTCCAAGCAAATAAAAAATATATATTTTATAATAAAAAATATTTTTCAAAATCAGTTCATACATATGTATGTGACGAGGCAGTGGGGTAAAAAACAAAAAAACCATAGAGATCAATTAGGAACCTCCCCTTTTTTGGAGTCGGTAAAAAGTACCTGACTGCAGAGACACTTCATAGCTTTGACTGAACAAGCCAGATTATATTCCTTATACCGTACTAAAATGTAGCGCCTTCAGCTCGGCTTACTAAGATGATCTGACGCGATCATTGAGGTTAAGCAATGGTAGATGTGGACAGTCCTCGGATGGCTTACCGTACGGTAGATTGTGGTTTTGAAATAGTTTTTTTCATATGAGCGCTACCGTGGGTCGGGTAACACGTTGATTTGTAGGCCCGGGCTGTTTGTCTTAGTACAAGCAGTCGTTAAGCCAAGTCTGAGACCTTCGACCGGCTTAAAAATCCTCGACACCGGAGCTAGTCGACTAAACTCAAACGAAGAAGAAGTACTATAACCACATACATTAAACAAACAAGAATGATACATACACGTACACGTATGTATACGAAATGCTATAAAATAGTATGAAGAAGTTTATTAGCTTACATTAGTTAGTTAAATTAAGTTCGTATGAACCAAAACTCTATTCAAACTACAGTCGGAACACAAAGTTGAATGATTAACATGGACTCTATACAGAAGCCGGAAACTCTCAGTAAGTTTAAGCTGTAACAAAATGTTGAAGTTTATAAGACTTATTTCGGATATAGGTACACGACCCTCTCGTGTGTTAACTAACTAAATTAACGACTTACTAAATTAACGACTCCATAGTAGGCCTTGCTAACACAATTTCTTGGAACAACGTTTGTTAAAGTAAACTTTATAAGCCTCATATCTAATCAATTACTTGATCAATTTTAGTCATACCTACATAATTGACGACCTCGTTGGCGTAATGGTCACCATGCCGGACTGTCAATCAGAAAGTTCTGGGTTCGATTCCCGGCACGGCCAACCTGTTTGTGCTGAACTAAATTTGTTGGCTGCTGGTCTGGGTGTTAAATATGTATCTATATAAAATATGTATGTATGTGTGGCAGGGCCACATACATAGATCACGACTTTTTATAGTCGTGAGCTATATCAGTTGTGTTAGCAACCATAATACGAATTAGAAATTGTTCAGTATAGGATTAACCAGCCGTGTGTGAAATGTGTCCTAAAACAAAAAAAATCCTCATTAGAAAATAATACCTATTTTGAATTTAAATACAAAAAGTCGATATAGAAGCTTTTGACGCGTTTTTTTAAAACCTTTAATTAAAATTAAACGTACCAGTTTCATTGAGCGAGCGAGCGAAGCGAAGTATTCGTATTAACTGGTCCGTTTCGCCAATTCTGTCTGTTTGTATTTGTATGTTGGTTCTCGTGTAGAGGCCGTTATTTCGAATAAATCTTGATGAAACTTTATCCTATAACTTAATGTTTTTGTGATTAAGCTCGGCGATTTTTGTTTGCGAGTATTTCTCATACAAAAAGGGCTAATGTGCTATTTACTGATCGACTTTAATTTTGTTTAGCAGAGTGATTAAGTACCATGAATATAATAAACGGAGAACCACCCTTGAACACGTCCGGGCGTGGGGAGTCCAAAACAAACTGAAATTTGCCCCGCATAAAACCATGGCCATGGTAGTCACACGCAAATTAAAGTTTGACACTCCACGCTTGGTCATGGGAGGGGTGAACATTACCACGCGCGATGAAATTAAAGTGCTGGGTCTCACGATCGATAAAAAATTGACCTTCAACTCCCACGTCACAAATATCTGCCGAAAAGCGCTAGGGCTATACAAGCAGCTTTCGCGTGCGGCAAAGTTGAGTTGGGGGTTGAAGCCAGATATAATACGCACGATCTACACTGCTGTCGTAGAGCCGATAATATTGTACGCAGCAAGCGTATGGGCACCGGCAGCTAGAAAGCAGAGAACAAAAAGAGAGCTCAATTCAGTGCAGCGTGGCTTCGCACTGAAGATAATTAAAGGATATAAGACAGTGTCGTTAAACTCAGCTCTACTGCTCTCGGGACTTCTTCCTTTGGACATTAGAATCCAGGAAGCAGCCCAGCTCTACGACATAAAGAAGGGTTACTCCTGCAGCGCAATAGGTGATCAAGATATAGAGAAGCCAATTCCATATGGAGCCGCACCACACCCAGCACTACAGACCCAACTTGTCATCACAAGAGTGGAAGACAGAGCAGCTCTACAACAGCACCTCGACAACGACCTGAACATATTCACAGACGGAAGTAGAATAGAGGGAAAAGTCGGGGCAGCTCTATCCATATGGAGGAACGAAACCGAGATAGGTACTCGAAAGCTGAAGCTGGACGATCGATGTTCAGTCTACCAGGCGGAACTCTTGGCACTTAAGGAGGCCACGAACGAGGCACTGAAGGAGCAGGTGACAACCTGCGGCATCTTTTGCGACTCCCGTTCTGCGTTGGAAACGGTAGCCAACCCATCCTCTCTCCATCCCCTTGCAGTGGAAATAATACAGAAGACCGTAGAGCTTAAAGACCAAAACAAAATACTGCGTCTATTTTGGGTTAAAGCTCACGTGGGTATGGAGGGGAATGAGAGGGCAGATGAGCTCGCAAAGGAAGCGGCACTGCGCCTTAGTGCAAAGCCCCAATATGACAGCTGTCCGGTGTCGTATGCAAAAAGAGCCATTCGAAGAGACTCTATAGAACAGTGGAACCAGCGATATCAAGCTGCAGTTCAGGGAGGTACTACCAAAATGTTCTTCCCCGACGCAGTAAAAGCACATAAAACAGTCATGACGATAAATATAGATAAAATACTGACACAGCTATTCACGGGGCACGGTGGGTTCTCCTTTTACTTGCACCGATTCAAGTGCAAGGAGAGCCCAGCGTGCATCTGTGACCCTGATGTCGATGAGAGCGTCCTCCATGTGATCACCGAGTGTCCGGTCTTCGGTAGGTTAAGGTTTGATGTAGAAATAGATATAGATATAGAAATAAAAAAAGATAACTTGTATATAATAATAGAAGATAAGAAAAGGAGACAAAAATTTCTAGAATATTGTAATAAAGTAATATCTAAGGTAGTAAATAGAAATAAGTAAGAAATGGAACAACACTTCTATGTAATTAAGTTTATAATAGAAAGTGACCAATATAGAATAAGTAAATCTAGAGATGATAGGTAAAATAAGCCAATTGTTAAATATAAGAAAAAATGTAGACTAGGATCCCCAATAATAAATCTGGGGAGTAGAATGACTATAAAAAAAAAAAAAAAAAAAAAAAAAAAAAAAAAACGGAGAAAAAAGAATAGACTGACAGACGTGACATTGACATTTTCAATTATTTTAACAAAATACCTATGGTGATCATCACCTATTATGATAAATGGTGATTTACTCGTAGATAACACTCTTTTAACAATCTTTGTCCATTACCAACACATCATTATGGCTATCATCTTCTAATTTTTTTTTATTTTATTCTGAATAGGTCAGCGCTTGACTACAATTCACCTGATGGTAAGTGATATTGAGGTCTAAATGCTAATAAGCCGCCGTCAGACTCGATGAATTGCTATTCACTTGCAATTTCGATCCTGGTTGAATGGTTATGTATCGATTAAACTTTACAGCTACCGTAATGCGTATTGCCAACACTAACAACATTAAAGTGGCTTAAAACTATTCCTTAATGTTACTAAAGCTTACATTGGAAATATCTGAGATTTGCCGTGCACTAAAAGACAGAGAAGACGGATTCTTTTTTCAAAATGCCACTTAACGTAACGTTTGTCGACCTCGTTGGCGTAAAGGTTACCACGCCGACCTGCCAATCAGAAGGTTCCGGGTTCGATTCCCGGCACGGCCAACGTCTTTGTGCTTAACTAAATTTGTTGGCTGTGGGTCTGGGTGTTAAATATGTATCTATTTAAAATATGTATGCATGCATATGTAGTATATCAGTTGTGTTAGCTCCCATAACACAAACTAGAAATGGTTAAGTATGGGGTTAACCAGCCGTGTGTGTAATGTGAAAAAAAAAAACATACTAGCGTTACATAAGGAACGGAACAGTAGTTCCGTTAAAGTACAGTATGGAGATAATAGTGTGTAGTTTAATCAGTTCACAAACTGGAGTGTATTGCATTCACGGCGTCTTTTGATGCAACTTTAGCAATATATTCTTGTCTATCAGTTACTTAAAATTTGTAAATTAAAATATCTTGTGGCTGTCAGTCTGGGTGTTAAAAATGTATCAGTTGTTTTAGTAACCATAATGTTTTAGTATGGGGCTCACCATCCGTTTGTGAAATGTGACCTAATCTTGTACCAATATATAACGAAGAAAAGTTTGATTTTTTGTTTGTTTATTTGTCTGACGCGAATATGCTCTGAAACTACTGAACCGATTTGAAAAACTCGTTCAACGGTGAATGAGTTTTTCAAATCGATGACCGCTACATTATCCCCGAGTAACATAGAATAGTTATTTTATTTCTCTTTGCAACTTAGATTATTTTACAGCCCCTGCAAAGCTGAGACGTTAATATATTTATTAAATTTATTCAATTGTATATTTTGTTATGTATGTTCAATAAACATTTTTTTTATTGATCTGATGCTTAATATCTTTGGAATCATATTTTTTTAATACATTTCACACACGGCTGGTTAACACCATACTGAACCATTTCTAGTTTTGTGTTATGGGAGCTAACACAACTGATATACTACATACATACATACATACGTACATATTTTATATAGATATACATATTTAACACCCAGACCCACAGCTAACAAATATAGTAAAGAACAAAGATGTTGGCCGTGCCGGGAATCGAACCCGGAACCTTCTGATTGGCAGTCCGGCATGGTAACCTTTACGCCATCGAGGTCGTCAATATAAGTCAATGGCATCGATAATTGCTTGCTGTTTCCAATATTTCGGATACAACTTGTGTGTGCTTGCACTAAATACCTCAACCACTAAAGACGACACTCCTCTATGGACGAGCTGACTTAGCTCGTCCATAGAGTCCATAGAGCTGTCTACTCATACTGGGCCTGTCGGAATGCAATCGAACATAGCTGCGGCGGACGTGGTCGATAATTGCATTTTGTGGTCGGCCTCTAAGGACCGAAAATAGATCGGATTTGGCGAAAGGTATCTTGCTATCTTGGTACTGGTTATCTTTGCACAACTGTATCTATTGGTACTTTTAAGAACTTGAAAGAAGCGCACAATAACTCGTGCTTTATGTCTCTGCTTTGAAATTTTGTAACGAAAATTATAAGTGAGAAAGCCGTATTTTTTTGTCCTATTGACGAGAAATTCGTTTACCTAGAAAAACAAAGGTTATTATTTTATTGGACTGTAACACACAGTAAATATACTGAGAGACTAAAGTTAATAACTGATAGAAGACAAAATTATATATTTAGTGTACTTCCGCTGTGATCTGAAACCGCTGTGACCTACATTTTTTTTTAATATTTTAATTTTTGTTTGCTTACCTTAATTTGGGTTTCAGATGACAGTGGAACTACACTAAAAAATAATTAGTCTTCTATTTACAATGCATTTCCGCAAAGTAACTAACGCCTGAGTCTATAGGTTATTAATAACTGATCTTGTAGTAGAAATGGGAACTCTCCAACTCTAGCCTACCAGTATTTTTTAGAATTTATTTGGTTACAAACATTAGGCAAAAATGGAAAAATTAATTAAATTAAGTAGACGTTCAAGAGTTGACGGCTGATAGAAGAGAGTGGAAGCAGAAATTTTTCTGTGCCGTCTCCACTTAATGGAATGAGGCAAGGAAGAAGAAGAAATGATGGAATAAGAAATATTGTTATAAGTTAAAATATATTTTTGTTTTTAGAATAGATTCTTTTGATATCTGATTGAGCTAAACTCTAACTAATTCAGTTTTTTTCTAGAAAAGCACTATCGGATAAATGCGAGTCGAGAATACAAGTCGAGCTGCTAAGTGTTTTGAGACTCACTGGAATAGTAGAAATATCTTCAGGTTGACTTAGCTTAATTGAATAGCGAGATAAGCTGCTTTGGAAGATTGGTTTCGTTTTTTAGAATAGTTTTTGTTTAGATCTTCGTGAGGAGAAAAGCGTGTACTTGTTCAAAGTCAGATTTTCAAGATTGTAATATAGTAGGTACGTTGTCTTATTGTTGCGAATAATTTTTCGTTATGGAAACGTGTGGTTTGCTTCACTAAAAGTAAGATAAGATAAGTAAGATTCTCAGACCTACTGAAAACGCATATAAAATTTGGTAAAAATCGGTCAAGCCGTTTCGGAGGAGTACGGTAACTAACATTGTGACACGGAAATTTTATACATTAGATAAGAAAAAGATAGATTGAGATCCACACTCTGCTCCACCTTAGGTCATTTACCTTGTAGATACCGTTGAGTCACACCCTAAAAGTCAATCAATACAAATATTTTTTTTTTTTTTGATTACGAAGTTACGTAATAAACAATTCTCTGTTGCCAAAAACTGTGCAAGAAAGCTTAGGTACTATGTTAACCAAATAAACAAAAGAAGTTACAAAGCAGGAAAAAATCAGCAAAGTCAGATTTTGCAAGGAAAGAAATTCGTGACTTTCCGAAGACGCTTATCCCTCTTTGTATTAAAATTCTTCAACAGTTTACTGATCAGTTCTTTTTAATTTTCAAACTTGAGATGTTGCGAGTCACGACCGAACTTTATCTCTCTTGGCATACTTTTAACTTAAGTAGATCCGCAAAAAATGCAAGGAAATAAAAATGTTATAAAGGATTGAAAGTTGATAAGTCCTGTCAATACCGATACGTACAAGTAGGTTAAAAACCTTTCTCTCCATATTAAAGTATAGCAGTAATCATTTAACAATACTATGCACAAAGATAATAGAGGTGAGGAGAGGAGATTGTGTTTTGTTTGTGTTCTCTCTATTCAGTGCTTAATCCTACTTAGAACCTAGTCATAATGTGTTTTTTAGCCCTTCAAATCGCAAGTAAAATATCAAAACGCGGCAAGATCACTATAAAGCTGATCACATTATTATTCATAACTATTGATGAAAGCATTCCAACAAGTTCTTACGTATAAATCTGCAGAATTGTCCTGAACCAACAGAAGAATGGACTACAAATTGCGTTCGCTTGAATGCACTGCGTCCCACGTGCGTGGTCCCAGCCGACCCGACCGCCGCCGAGCGAGGGCCATCCGAGACACTAATTCTCGTGAAATTACTTTGCGCATCTCTGATTTTGCTTTAATATTTTCAAAGTACAATATTAAGGAGCGGTGGTACCTTAAATAAAGAAAGAACAGTACTTGGAAGGAGTTTTGTGTTATTTCAATATATACCAAACCTAGGTTGACTTGGCAAACATTGTGCAATCAGTCAATAAATGTGCATGGCTATGACGGCTAGACTATATGACCAATATTTTTTTATAAACGTTTTATTGTATTACAGATTCAAATATAAGATAAGACAAATCCAGAAATACAAAAATCATCATAGTCCTTGAACCGATTGTTCTTGAGTTATAAGTGTTTAACTAACACTGACTGAGTTTTATTTATCAATACATATAATAAGACCGATATTTTTCGAAAAAACTGATAAGGAGCGATTAATTGCTCCTTAAAGAAGAAGAGTGACAGAAACCAAAATTATATTCCAGGTTTTTGTCTGTCTGTCTTTCTGTCCGTCTATCCTTCAAAACGTTTAATAGAGTTAAATGCGGCTTACATAATATATTTATGCGAAAGTTTGTATGTTTGTTACTAAAAATACGCAGCTAGCTTACAAAATATGTATCAGATAAGATATTGAAAACAAATTTCGTTCCTCATAATTACTTTCAAAATTCTCAATCTCATAAAATGTCCAAGCATATTTATTTCCAGCCCTTATCAGATATCAAATGTCGAAACATTTAAATACGGACACTAAACGGCGGAATTGCCAGGGACAGAAATTACGACGTAATAAAAACGTGAATTTTCTTTTAATTCGCAATTTTGTGTCAAGGAATTGCTACTCACAATAAAACATGGTGAGCCGTTCAGCCCCATCGTTCAGCAGGCAGTACAAAATGAACAGTAACCAATGTTACGACGACCCTATACAGTGGACAATTTGATTCAGACACATTGTTACCATAAAACTCATTTCCCTTATTGTTTGGAAAAGATGTTCTACTGTTTATGAATGTATATCACATTTAAAGGTGGCATTAAAGTTTCATTTAATGTGCTTGCAGAAAATTAACGTCACACCTAGCGAAGAGTGCAAAACGTAAAAAAATAATTCATGACCGATAAAAGAGATTCTTACATAAGACGGCACTTGAATCCCAAGCTGTTTGTGTTTTTTTTGCTAAAGAAAGAACTCAAATGGCGTCATTTTTCTTAGAAAACAGCAACAAGACATGTTCTGAAATCTAATAAATGCAGTTTATGTGGACCGTGATAATATCTTTGCAGCGTCGTAGGCTCAAATATTTCAAGCTGGCGTCGTAAGAATACTCTGGCTAGCGGCCAGTGGGTATTTGAAACTCTTTTTTGTAGGTATTTTATTTACGTGATTGCTTTCATTACAGATTTCATTTAAGCCATGAATAGTTTTATGTTAAGGCAGCGACTGTGGCATATTAGAAGAATGTTAGATTGCGGTCCGCGACACCCCGGATCGAATCCAGTCCTACACTAGTGGCTGGTTTTTTATGTTATGTCTAAAATTTTCACCCGCTAATACGTTAAAAAAAAAACGTCATGACAACAACCTCAATGACTCATGACTCTGGTACGTCATCTGCCAACCCGCACATAGCCAGCGTGGTGGATTATGGCCTTTACCTAGCTCCTTGTGAGAGAATGTTTTGAGTTTCATAGTGAGAATATGCAGTGGGCTACTTATGCTTATTATAAAAACTTTTAAATATCTAAATATGAGTGTAAAATTCAAGCTAATTCGCAAACATGATTCTTGCACACGTGAATGCATCATGATGAATTCCAATCAAGCTTCAAATGGTGCTAAACATTATTGCATAGTACCACTCACAAGCTTAAAAATCTGCCACCAAGCACCTAACCGAGTATTTTAGCAGCCTCCTTGAGAGCCAGTAAATCCAAAATAGCCTTGCTTCACCCTAAGGTAGAGTGTTGATAACTCTGATGTAGTTTCTACTAGTCTAAAGCCTATCAGTAAAGTGTAAAAAAAATGCAATATGTTATTAGACTTTCAAAATTTTCATCCGATTTCCTTGTTAACATGCAAGCGAGGTAACCAGCATCCTAACCAAACGAGGCAAGGTTCATAGGCAAGGATTTAATTACTACCTGACCCTAATAATATTAAACCTGGCATGCTCGGTAAACATGTTAAAATCTCGCTTCATATTTGTTGGTTTAGGACAGTCTATCTTTGGAGCAGAAAGTTCCTTTACAAACTGCTACATTGCCACCCTCACTATAATCTCTTCAACTTACCCCATTGTCATAAACTGGTAAACTTAAACGACACTTGCTGATGGCGAATGTTCGTTGGTTTGAATAATATAATATTAGTCTCACTCGCTTTAAGCTTCAGGTGCTGGATTCCAATTCCAATATACAGTTTTTCGAACTAGTTTGGAAGCCTTAAGATCCTAATCATTGTTTGTTAATTACTGTGTCAAGTAGAGAAATTTTGTATTTGTATTTGTTGAATGTAGATTTTTCTTTCAAATTTCCTAGTTTTTGATAAATTTCTATGGAGGGTAAGATGTGTTTTGTTTATCCTACTAAAATTATAAATGCGGAAGTTTGTGTGTAAGTGTGTATGTATGTTATTTCTTCACGCTTAAACGGCTGAACCGATTGCAATGCCAATAGCAAACTTGGTATGTATATAGTTTGCACATAGGCTGTTTTTTATCCCGGATTAACGCGAGTAACATCGCGGGACGCAGCTAGTAAAATATTATGTCTTTTATGCTAAGGTATCAACGCTGTGTTCAAAGCTTGTGCGTTGCCGGGTTCGTTTTGTGTAAAATGTCAAAGTGAAGGAAAGAGCGCGAGGCGAGCGCAAATTGTGTTGACGCAGTGACCGCAGCGGCAAATGTGCGAGACTTAAAACAGTGCTGCATGTTCGTAGAGTGACATTAACAGTAGTCTATCTCAGTAAACCTTGATAAAATTTAGGTATTTTGAAAAATAAAACTAAGGGAATTATTTACTTATTATTTCTCTTTCTTCACTATGTGTGTGTGTGTGTGTGTGTGTGTATGATTCCTTTTAAAAATTGTCAGATCGACCATTTTGGCTAGATCTTCCTCGTAACTTAACTCCAAAATGAGGCTTTAGTTTATATTTACTTACTTTTGATATAATGCTGACTTACTAAATACCTGTTTTTCTTATAATAACGGATTAAAAACATAATGTACAAATAAATATGAATAATTAATTTTGACATTTAAACATGTGACAATATAATATGTAGATTAACTGATTTCGTCTATAGTTCCAAAACCGCATAATTATATATAACAGAAACAGATGGCTCTAGTAGTTTTTTAAGAAGTCCATAAATTAAATTTTTAAAGGCTCATACGCTTCGATCAAATATGTACCAGATTCAGAGTTACATACAAACACAGCACAAAAAAATGGCATGAGTTTACAATTATATCTATTACAATTTACACAGAAATACAAAATATGACTACTTCACAAAAATATTTCAATTCAAGTCAACCTTACCACTGAATCTTAAGGTTGAGTATCGACTAGTGCCATAATAAACATAAGCTATCTTGCTCAGCGATAACAGCTAGTGCTCGTAAAATTGTATGACCTTACGCAGTGAGTGTTAGAAAATTCAACTGTATTACTATACTTATAACGCTTAAATACCTCAAACTCAAATAAGACCACACTCTTACTTGTGTTCTTATTTTCCTTGCCGTTTTATAGACATTACCTTATCTATAACTAGTTTTAGATCAAAGATTGTCATTTTTCTCAAAATTATAGGGACTCCTACGCAATGCAGTAACATTACAAAACAAATAAGTGCATAAACTGCATCGCTCCTACTTAGGGACTCTCGACTTGTCGTTCGAAGAGTCAGCATCTCCTGATGATGCCTTGTGGTTAGGCGAAACACGTGTAGAGGTAAGAATTTCCGAATTGTGATAGGTAACGTTAATCTTAATTAATCTTAGTTATTTTTTCCTTTACTTGTCTTAATTTGGATTTCGGATCACAGCGGAAGTACACTAAATATTTAATTTTGTCTTATATTTACAATTGTTTTTCTGCAAAGTAACGCCTGAGTCAATAAGTTACTTAGGAACTTCTTTCATACGCTATGCAGTAACATTATTAAACAAATAAGTTGTATCACTGCTTCGGTCCTACACAGCGGCCATGTAACCCGCCTGACCCAGAGCGACGAGCTGGCGAAACGTGTAAGGCACCGGAGTGGCGTTGGTGGTCCGTAGTCCCACTCAAAAACAATTCTAGTGAAGCCGTCATCCTCTGGGATAAGCGGCCTCATTATTCACTAAAAGCCCACGGCGTGCCCGTCTGGGTAATTGGAGGCTTTTGTTCCTTTGCACTCGGCTTTGATGCTGGACGTAGCTGCGGATTATTATTCGCACAATCAACGGTGTACGCGGAGCCTTACATTAATCTGACATTTGAAGTATGAATTGTTTGAGGGTGTGGACACTGATAATACTTTTTGTTTTATTTTTGACACCTTCCGTACAAATTTTACTGCCATCTAATTACTAATATTTTTATTCTTTTAACCGACTTCAAGAAATGAGGAGGTAATATAACCTCCTTATATTCGACTGTATGTTTTTTTTTTTATCTATACGAATTTTATAAAGAGGAAAAGTATGTTTTTTTGTTTGATAGATTGACGCAAATAAGCTCCGAAACTGCTGGACCGATTTGAAAAATTATTTCATCGTTAGAAGCTACATTATCCTTGAGTAACATTAGGGTATATTTTGTTTCTCTTTGCAACTTACATTATTTAGAGCCCGTGCGAAGCCGAGACAATCTGCTAGTATCTTATAAGATGACATACTCGTACTTCACAAATTGATTACAGAAGTGATTTTAATTAATTGTTTAGGAATAGAAATTGAGTAAAATGAGAATAAGCCTGACTGAAGTAAAACGATCCAATTATCATAAGGATTTTATCGCATACCTCAAAAGCTCCTTATCGAAATGCACCTTAAGCGGCTCTCGCATATCTTATTAACAATCGATACTTTAGGTCGTACCATATATAAAAAAAAAAAAAACAAGTACTTTTCCGCAATATCAGACACTTTTATTCCTCTTGTAGCTGTAAGAAGCTTGCAACATCGTACTAGCTCGTTACTCCGCGCCCCGCAGCGTTCGAGCCCCAATCACAAATCTAGATTTGCAACTGTCACTTGCAGTTACCATACAAGTTACAACCTTACCACCACGCATTTAGAATACAAGTTGCAAAATACGGGTTGTGATTCTGATAAGGAAAAGAGAACTTCATTGCCGTTCAAGGTCTGATAGCTACTCGTATGTAGGAACGTTTTGGTCGCATCGGCATTCAATGAAATGCGAAATACGAAAGCTACACTAAGATTTGTTGGTTCAACTCGAGTCAATAAAGAAAACATTTGAGAGTTGCCAAATTCTGTCCTCTCTGACAGAACGCGTGGTGACGCTATGCGATGCGAAATTCTGCGTCTGTGTAACGGCCATTTTGCAGTTACTTGCGAACCAATACCGACAAGGACGCAACTATTTCATCTAGCTATATAGTCGAGCGAGACATAACACATGCGAAACGTTGCCATACAACTGACAGTTTTTTCGTCATTTCGCTGCCGCTAGCGAATGAGTTGGTGTATTAAAGGCGTGAATTAGTAACATGCAAACGTTTAAAAGACGTTTTAACTCGTATCAAAACATGTTTCGGTAAGTCTTTATGGAAATAAAATATTTAAAGAAAATGAAACTCTAGGATTAGTATGTTTTCTATGCTTAAACGTCACAAGTTTACGTAAAAGGGTAAGTCAACGCAACATACCGACTTGCAAAGATAACTGGAGGTAAAAATAATGTTGACTCGCGTATGTAATAACGTAGTTACATTTCCTGAAGCTCATCGCTTGGAGTTTCGCGACGGTTTTGTATAGGGTGGCTCTGTAAAACTATTTTATAGGATATTCGGCTGTAAAGTGACTAACGGTAACGGAATGATTTATGGCCTACTAAAATACATAATATTTGCTTACACGTTACTATTCTTACACTATTTGTTAACTAACAACATATTAACAATAACACACATTGATGTTTTGATTCGAAGTGGCGATATATGTTAAGAGTTTGTTATTAACGCTTAAGAAACACCCAACATATTACAAATAAATCTGATATGTTGTGTAGTAAATGTACTTACTATTAAACATATTAAAACAAACGTTTTAATTGATATTCATCACTTTTGAGTCCTGAAAAACATGTCACAAGTCTTACGACTTATAAAAAGAAAGAAAATAAAAATCTTCACTAGTTCATAAATTAAATTCAAGTATCCTACAAATTTATGGTGACTCTAGTAATAAGGCACTGCCATATGAAGTTTATTTGCTTTGACTGTTTACGAGAGCCTTTTAGAGTCAAATACGAAATACGCAAGGCGAATTTTAACTTAAACAGTGGATTTTCGAAATACTTTTATACATAGATATACGGAAAAAATGCAAAAATATTTTTTAAAAAAAGTGGCACTAATAACATAACTAGCAGATTCACGCTCACAACTAACTTAAAAATAGTATTTTTAACTTATACACAACATTATTTATGCTACAACTACTTTACTACTAAAAGCTTTTAACCTCCCAGCTTGTTTATTGGTTAAAAAAATATATATATATATATATAGGTACAGTTAAATGTATTGCAAATGGGTCTCGAATACATGAATCAGTTTCAAAATCTTTTAATCGGTATGGTTACACACTAATCGAAAATATATATTTTTTTATTATAAAATAATCTACGACACTTACCTATAATCTCAAAATTCTAACTGTTATATTCAGTAAACGGTAAAGGAAGGCTGCTTTCTCCGTCCCTAAAATACTGCAGCTTTTCTGATAGCTCTACTATTCAAATGCTCTCAATTTTACGTACTTGAGTACTATGATCAGCTTATAAAATTCATATATTCCGACCAAACCATTAAAGTATGATGTCATTCAGCGATCTAGAAGGCAGTATTAACCATGAATATTTTGACCTTACAATGCTCCATTTTCATGGAAATCCGTATAGGGCGTGAATAATATTGAACATATTTAAAAAAATATTGAAATGTCCAGTAGATTTGAAATTGGACTTCTGATAAAAAGGTGACGAAAATTCACAAAATTCAAAATTCCTAATTATTTAATACGCTTATTTTTCGAGATACCAAAAACTAGTTAGAGGCAAGAAACGTAGAATCAGTCTACGTAGTGCACCAGTGCTTATGCTCAGATTGACGGTGATAATAATGATTATATTATATTGAAAACGATTAACATATCATAGACCCGATAGTTCAGGCTTTCAAGTTTCAAGTTTACATTGGGAGAAGGTCTTACTAGTTACGTTAACTATGTTTACCGTCCCCTCAAAGGATTCAATAGTTAATTAAGTAAGCACACAAAACTAAACTTCAATTTATGATTATAGAAGTTAGCCTATCAAGGCACGATAGGCACTAAAATTAATGCGTAGGCGAGATACATTTAGATTGTAATCCAGCCACCTACCCAAATCTTGTAGCAAGCTCTTCCCTTCGCTCTAAATCACAGTTTAGTAATTCCACCATACTATTTCGTAAATCCACTCAGACTTTGATCCGAGGCTTACAGAGCTCGGGTATCTTCCAGCTAACATAATTGAAACTTAATATTATACCTATTCAACCATCTATTCAACCTCTGTTCTAGTTTGACAGCGGCTGAGTGTTATTCTGAGGTTAATTAAGCAGTGAAACCTATTCGATTGATGTTCATATGAACTCATCATAAGCGTATGTAGTTTGCTGTCAGATCATTTTCTAGTGCTCGCCTGGATTGCAATCACTTTCTGTGGCTAGGCATATGTCCAGCAGATCATGTTACACAAGTTTGCGATATTCTGGCCTAATGCGCATGTAGAGAGCAGCAGACTAGGCAGTCTGGTATTAATGGCTCTTAAAGAGGCTGCCAGAATACACTGCTAGGTGCTTGGTGACAAATTTTTCAACTTGAGGATGGTTGCTAGCCTGGCGTGCACTAGAGAATACTCTACTAAAGCTACTACTACTACTTCGGTTACTACCATAATAAAATTATTTCGAACAAACGTTCATTCGCAGCAGCGATATTCGATATAATGTTATTTCACACAATAGTTAATTTGAATTATTTATTTATTATTTATTAAAAGCCTGTTTGATCCCACTGTTGGGCAAAGGCCTCCCTACCCTCTTTCCATTTGTCCCTATCTAGCGCTATTAATACACAATTCAATTACATTGATTAAATATGATTACTTTTGAATTATAAAAATAGTCCAAAAGTTACATTACAAAAAAAAACATAAACAACGAATAAAAACATAACATAAACAACTGAACTAACGTTCAGTCGATCTTACGTACATCGAACATATGACTTTCGGAATATCGTTTTGAATGACGTTTCTAATAACGCACTCACTACTAAGCTATAACAGATTGTTTATCCTGACAGTTACCGATTTCCTTACAACGAGTTTACTACGACGAGTACACTAACGCAACTACAACCAACTGCTAAGTAAATTTAATAATTAAACAGTGTCGTATCTAGCCGTCCCGCAAGGTACAACCGCCGGGTAACATTTGTTACACGCCTTCCAAGTTTCGTCGCAGAATACTTAAAAAGCTTTTAGAGAAGTAAAGTGCGTCTAACTGCTATTAGTCAACGTTAGTTTCACTAGACTCTGTTATTAGCCTATTAGACGACGAAGTACGACCGTATCATTAGAGGCGTCTTAGAAGAAAATTAAACGAGCGATGTTGCAGCTAAGTCGTC
This sequence comes from Mellilla xanthometata, assembly GCA_035578125.1. Classification (NCBI taxonomy): domain Eukaryota; kingdom Metazoa; phylum Arthropoda; class Insecta; order Lepidoptera; family Geometridae; genus Mellilla; species Mellilla xanthometata. The sequence continues at coordinate 9,202,417 of JAPUBQ010000007.1, read as the reverse complement.
TGCTCTATAGTTTACTGAGATAGCTAGCTTTATCTTCGTACGTGTAGGTAATAAAGGTGTTTAGTTATTTTCTGCCATGTATTTTAATTTTGCTTGTTTGTTTTGTAGTCGTTTGGTGTAGCGCCTGTAGTTGGACTAACTAAGGTACCTAATCTAAAAAGATTACAAATGTTAAAAAAACATGTCTTTACGGACAGTTCTCGGATGGGGGACCATGGACAAAATTGTCATTTAAAAGGTGACATTTTCATCATGGGTCATTTTTTTTTCAGCGTGAGTCGAATTTTAAATTGCAGGTCCCAAATGTTAGTCTTAGCTTGATAGCAGTCGTTAAGTCAGGTCACAGGTCTTGAAACTTATTTGTATAAACTATTCCGTTAATTTTAATTCAAATCTAAAAACTTTCAGCATTTGCTTAAATCTTTAACTACCTACAACTGCCATTAAGATCTAGGTTCATTACTTCTCCCTATATATAACTCCTACAATACTTCTAAAATAGAAAACCTCGCTTGCATAACCAAATGAGTATATATGTAAAAGGAAGCGAACTTTCAATTGTTTTCTTTATTGAATCGAGTTACACTACAATATGATTCACTATAAATCAAAACAAGTCTAATAAATGGATATTCACAAAATGTAATTTCTTTGAAACTGTCAATCGAAGTGTCTGTAAAATAAATCACTGAGCCTTTCAATGATAAAATTAAAAGTGTTCGCTGGCATTGACTCTAGGGCTTTAAGTTCTAATTTAAATTTAATTTTCATTACTCCACGGCTACGTGAGATTCTAGATTGAATCTGAAACTAAGCTTTGAACAAAGTGAGCTAATTTTATAAAGAAGTTCTTTAAAATGGTATAGCCTTTTTGATAGGTAAGAAGCAAAGCGTATAAAAGTAACTGAAACTGTTTTATAGATATTTATTTTTTTTGATTTTATGTCATAAGGTGAAAAAAATTGTGTGAAAAGTACGAGTATTAAATTGTTACTGTTACGAAGGAACCGCGGCACTTACGAGGATGCGATCAGCATACTTCCAGAAATTCAATTAATTACCTGAAACAAAACAAAAGACAATCATAAAAATATGTTATTTTTATACATATAATGACACAGATCTTCATTAAAAGTGTATTTTTGTTGTCTCCGTGTGTCTTGTTCCCGTGCTACGAGGACTGCGCTATTTTTATTAAATACAAACTTTATTCCCTTTTCACACCCATAGGGGTGGAATTTCCCAAAATCCATTCTTAGTACACGTCTACCTAATAAAACAAATACACCCTCCAAATCCCATACCTCTAGGACCAGCCGTTTGGGCTCTGCGTTGCCTAGGTGATTGAATGAATTAATGAGTCAGGACAAAGATCATTATAGCATAGACATTTTTTTAATAGTTCCCATTGTCCCCATAACACTGTCCCTGTACAAAGTGGAATTGAATATTATGAGAAGAGATTCACAAGCAAGGCGATAAAAAAATGATTTGAAATGCATGTTGTTCTGTTTATCATACAGATATCGCTTATTGTGGAGTAAAACAGTTCAGGCTATTATATTTTTATGTCGCTATAAAGCACGCAGCGTTGTCGCACGACCACGCAGCGGGTCTATGCGACAGTGGGAAGGAGTAGGCGGGCGGGAATTGAGATACTCTCAGTTGGACCATGTTCGTATAACCCCATGAAATAAAAAGTGAAATAATAATTAAAAATATAAATATATATGGACACATTTCACACACAGCTGGTTACCTCCATACTGAACAATTTCTAGTTTGTGTTAATGTAGCTTACACAACTGATTTACTACATATACATACATACATATTTTATATAATATGTAGATACATATTTAACACCCAGACCCACAGCCAACAAATTAAGCACAAAGATGTTGGCCGTGCCAAAATATCCGAAAAAACATATTATGTTATGGTGGGTCGGATGACACGTTAAATTGTAGGTCCCGGCTGTAAGTCCTAGTACAAACAGCCGTTAAGCCGAGTCAGAGACCTTCGGGTGGCTCGAAAACTCTCGACACCAGAGCTTGGTCACTTAGCTCATACAAAGAAGAAGATTTTGTTATGGTAAAAGAAGTATGTAAAATAAATAATATTAGGACATATTTTACACATTATAAAAATACGTATATATTAAAAGTTTGTTTTCAAAAAAAGAAATATGTAAAATAATTAATATTGGGACATATTTTACACACTATAAAAATATTGTATAAAAAGTTTGTTTTCATTTGTAAAATGGTCAATGTCGAGGTTCATAGTAAAAGTGGGACATAAGAAAGCGCCTTATCTACTCTTGGTGTGCATTTAACGGTATAATAAAGGAAGTAACAATATGTCTCCCATAACGTCTTAGATGACAGTGCATCTTTTATAGCGGCTCTGTTTTATGTCAGTGGAAAATGAGAAAGTAGTGCAAACTCGATGACATTCTTGTAACGAAGAACGGTAGGTAACTATAAAGCTTTGAACATATTCCATAGAAGAGGTTAATGTTTGTGTTTCCTCAATACTTTCTAAATATAATATTGTCGAATGGGTCGAATCACCTGAGTGGTATGTCGTATTTGTAGCTTTTGCTAATATCGGTAACATAGGTATTTACTGACCGAACATTCTTAATACTTAATCCTTTGTCCAGTAACTACGATCAAATCGCTTTTTTTATAATTACAGTTAAATTGTTTATGACTAACAAAACTACCATTAATTAATTTAACAGATAAAACTATTGAATATAAATATTACTTTAGTAGAAACTATGTTGTTTTAAATACTAAAGAAATTTAAAAAACAAGCATGTTTTAGTGGTTAAAAATACTAAAGACAAGCGTTGTCTGGCGGCAGCCTCCTTGATAGCCAGATATTCCACATTGATCATGGAGCATGACTAGTCTGAAAACCTTAGGCCTGATAGTCGCTCAGTCATGTACCTACGCATCTTGCTGGTCAAATGACTAGCTGTAAGAATTAAGAAAATAAATAAAAAGTCAAACAGATCTACCCGATACCAGACTGTAAAACTTCAAACGAATCGATTAAAGATAAAACGAAACTGCACCTGCTCTCACAAATATGAGGCAAAACGAACTACGAGTAAAGTGCACGCAAGCAGAAACCTGAAATAACTGTAGTGATTGTGGAGTAAAAAGGCTGTAAAAATAGCGCGTACGAAGCTTTTCAATAAAAGCGCTGGCGTGAAGCGGCTATTGGTTTTCTTTACGCCCGCTGCAGCGCGGTAATTCGAACCGATATGCTCCGATCCCAACTAACATGCAAATATGAAACGCACAGTTTGGACATGTTTGCCGGTTTTTGGGTCAAATTGCTCTTTCGGGCGCGGAAATCGGAGGCGTTTTGGCGCCGTGGGTCAATAATGGTTTTAATATACTGACGTTAGACGTTAAAAATATTTAACAAAGCAAATAATTGTCTAAGTGCGAGTTAGACTCACGCATGAAGGGTTCCGTACCATTGACGACCTCGTTGGCGTAAAGGTTACCATGCCGGACTGCTAAACAGAAGGTTCTGGGTTCCATTCCCGGCCCGGTCAACATCTTTGTGCTTAACTAAATTTGTCGGCTGTGGGTCTGGGTGTTAAATATGTATTTATATATAATATGTATGTATGTATATGTAGTATATCAGTTGTTTTAGCAACCATAATACGAACTAGAAATGGTTCAGTATGGGGCTAACCAGCCGTATGTCAAATGTGTCCTTAAAAAAAAGTGGTCCAATTTAATTTTATATATGCCCAAGAGTAACCAAATCTAGTTATTTTGTTGTCGTGTTCATAGTATAAGTAGTAGTAATCTAGTTAGACTCAGTTAATTTCCTTAGACTAATTTATATTTATTTATTTTCCAAAAACTCTATTAAAAACGGATGATACTTTTTTGTAGCATATGACTAATTTAAATTAAATTATGGTGCGTGTTCCGGACCATAAACACCCAAAATTAGAAAAATAAAATATACAGAGCCTTATACGGTACTTTTACGACTGTTGCACTCTCTAAACATCAATTAAACCTTTTTCGGTTTCTGTGAAACATAGCTCTATGTCATATTCAATGAGATTTCCATTTAATGACTATAAAACTTTGTAATTGTTATTTTATAAACTCGAATATTGTTAGGCAAGTGAATAGACAAACATATCAAATGAGAATTTTATTAACTATTAATTGAATATCGTATAAAACGGGCGCCATTTTAGAAATGATGATTGATGTGGTTACTAAACTACTTAATGCATCTAATTATCATAAAAAGTCATGAAAGTTGGGTGATGAAATTGATGGAATCTTGATAGCAATACATTTATATTTATGGAATTGTTGTAGTATGTATGAAATTTTATTTATAAAATACTAGAAAAAGAAGTTAATCCAAGATAAAAAGAAACCTATGTGTTAATTAAAGATCTATCCTAACTGCATAGTAAATCTCATAATAATTGGTACAGTCCTTGGAGCATGAAGGAGTAACATAGATTTTTTTAGTTATTAAAATCCCTTGGGAACCATAATTGTTCAGGATAAAAAAATTAAATGTATAATCCAAGGTCTAACCTTCAAAGTCTAAATCTTCACAGCAAATTTCATCAAAATCATTTAAGCCGTTTGAGAGTGAAGAAGTAACAAACATACAAACAGACAAACTTTCGCATTAATTAGCTATTATTATTAGTAAGCCATTTTTTTCGCATTAATTATATAAGTAGGATGGTTAATATGTGATGTGTGATACTAAATGCCCAAATTCTAACTAGAGTATTTCTTGACTGACTTAGAAACATACATAATACAAACTAGAAGTGGTTTAATTAATATGTGGCTAACCAGCCGTGAGTGAAATGTGTCCTAGTATTTATTATTATAACAAATGTGTGATTCTCGGAATTTTAGGAATTCCGGTGAAATATGAAGCATCACGATGTGAAACAAGTATATAAAATGGCTGCTTTTTGCATTGTACTATATATATTGTTTTGGTAAATCCAGTGTTTTTAAGGCATGATGTAGGTATTTATCATATTATTTATACTTTTTTTCTCAAACAATATATCAATAAACTTAATATGAACCGTGCTTTTATCATTATGCAATTGCACAAGCCATGCAGCTGGCATGGAGCTAGTTATTTAATAAGTGTGTAATGAATAGCTCAACCTATAAAGATATTCGACACAAAAGACTGAAATATGACTTAAACGTTGACGCCCACGTTTGGTTAAAATATCACGACACCACATAGCATTCTTGATTGAGATCAAATCACGAACGAAAGCGATTCTTGTAAGAAAACTAAAAAAAAAACTTATATGTTTATTTATTTTTATTACATACAAACTGCGCCGTTCCGTTATTTTACAATATTTTGATATCGTACCTATTATTATCTTATCTGATCTTTTAAAGGATAAACCATTTAAAATATTAATATTACACAAAACAAACCATCGTTATCAATGCAAATTATAGTTTCAAAACATTGTTTCATATAAATTTACTTCGGTAGTAAAATATAAGATATTTTATTTTATTATTTTTATAAGAGCTTAATTTGTCACCAAAATTATTAAACAATTCTATACATGTATTATATTTATATATCTATTACGTCAATATATATCAATCCGAAATTCGAAGGCAGTGAAAGTGTAGTGAAGTGAAAGTGAAAAGTGAAGTGAAGTTTGAAAACGTAAACTTCTTATAATTACCATTTTTTTATATTAGTGTCGTTTATATTTTTTTAAAATATGTATTGTTTCTTGAAACAATATTAATAACGTGTATTAGCAGTTAGTGTAATTGTGACAAAAATAAATCTCTACCGCTCGTCTAGTGCACCAACCATCAATATTTGCTGCATCACGGCTGTCGGTACACCGGTTCCGTTCCAAGGAAACGAAAGCTTACTTCAGCCATGACTCCACAATTTTGCTCCATTTAAACCCCGAAATCCATTATTATCATATTCATTTACATAGGCAGGCGACGTGGAATAAATGCCTTCTTATTATCGGCTCTAATTATTGCTCTTTGTGTTTAAATTCGGGGAGATCTTTTTTTCTTTGGGTATTTTATGATTTCATATTCAAATTGAGTCAAGTTTGCGGCGCCGTAAAGGTTAAAATACACCGAGTTACTCGTATTACGTTACATAAAGGGTTTTTTACTAAAAAACAAAGCGTTATTCTAGCATCAAGAAAATGATGATATTACTTAAATGTGCTTTTGTGTTTTTTTTTTTTGGAATTTGATCAATGTTTATAATATTAGCTTATTATTTAGTCTCGAATAGACATTGCTTAACAAAGTTTATGTACAATATGTACAATAATATATTAATGAAATACATAGTTAAAAAATAAATCTTCTTCTTCGTATGAGCTAGACCAAGCTCTGGTATCCAGTTTCAAGCCGCCCGAAGGCCTCTGACTTAAATTAATTATCTACTAGTTTTGATATCTATCTGGTTAAATAACTTAACAGGTTTTGACCCTCAAAAGCTTAATAAAATTGTTGAGGCTCAAACAATTATTTATCGTTATAGCTTCAGTAAAAATCGTGTGTACATGGGCCGAGCAATTAAGGTGATTTTTTCGGAAGAGGCTCGCTTTCAAAGATCTTATCATTAAATTGATAAGATCTTAAAATCGAACGTGTTAAAAATTTGCGCGAGCTTTATGTTAACTTTTTGTAGGTGTAAATTAGTCGAGGACAAACACACCAAGCGCTTTCGACGAAACATTTTTTTTTAATTTTTATAATCATATATAACTTTATGACCATGCACATTTGCCTGCATCGTATCTTCCATCCGTTCACTTTTTTGACTTGTATTCGTTCGGAGTGTTTTCGATTCGATGTTTTCGTTGTGAAAATTTTAAAAAGTTGATAAATTATTAACCCAGGCGTTACTTTTGCGAAAATCCATTGTAGAATATCAATCAGAAAATCGAAATATTTACCACAGGAGAGGTACACAAAATATTTCAGACCTACAATAAATATTCAAAATAATGCTCTTGCATAAAGTTTTTGTACTTCTGTATGTTACTTTGGTAAATCAATTTAATTGCATACGCAGATAGTCAGGTCAAATATTCAGATAACTAAAAGGCAGAAACAGTTTTAATTATTAGGTACTGAAGTTTAGGATTTTTAACTTATATTAGATACACTCGTATAGTGGTGGGTGATAGTGGAATAATAAAAATATGAGCTACAGGAATATATATTATTTATTACTTACTACCTTCACTAACGCGGAAACCACTCATGCCTTCCAATACATTTTTCGACAAAAACTTCTTTATTTTCATTACATACTTCCCGTCAAAACTGATAACCGAACTATGCACAATGGAGAAATGAACGTATATTTTACGATAAAACTTTTTACTTCCCCCAAAAGTTTACCTACGGAATACGTTAGACGCTCTCGAAGGCGCATAAATCCATGTGTGGCAGAAGATGTCACATAAACTTGATTTATCTCAAGTTACGTAAGTTAACTCTAACAAAATCTTACCTACATGTGCGAGTGTTGCAACGAATTCGAACAAAAATTACGATCAAATAGTTTGGCTATAGTTGTGTAATATCGGTATCACATGCGTGAGCTTCGTGTTTTACGACCTAAACTTTGACGCCTCTTTGGATAATTTATTGTTGTGATGAGCAAATTTTACACCTTTTTGTTTGCTTTTTAAATTGCGTCGCCTGCCTCTTCATATCTTCAATTTTTTCTTTGGATAAGTTCCGCCACTGGCAACTAGCTGGTTATTTTTGTAAAAATGTGTACCTGAGTTTCCAAATAGCGTACGAATATTTGATGTAGGTAAAATAGATACCTAATTGTCATCGGCAATGGACAAGCAAATCTGTCAGTTAAAACAACTCGAGAGTCTTACATGATTAATTGAACATCCACAATAGCATAGGTAAGGCAAGTATTCGTTAATTGACATTGATTAGTCTACACGCAGGCATGGTATGCGGAGTAGAAATACAGACAGAGACTATACTATACAAAAAACTAGAACTAGACTTCACTCTTTCTGGGCTTAAAAACTATTTATATCTTAAAAAACGTAGGAAAGTAAAGTATCAAGTTAATGTATGTATATTAACTTGAATTAGAGGTTTAATACTATTTCCGGAGTAGTTTTTATACAAAGTTTGAGAGTAAAGTATTATATATTAATTAATTATTACTGGATACACAAATTCTTGAAGACCCTCGTTAAAGTTATTTTTTAAATCCTTTTAAACTTGAAACTCTGTCTAATTTCTTTTCCGCCGCAGATTCCTAGTAAATATTCATGCAATGTGCTCCTCACGGCTGAGCTTTGGCTTCTAGACACAACAACCTGAGATAGGGTCGATTTATCTTCATCAGCCAGGCTCCGGCTACGACTCTTGTCTCTGAGAACATTAACAGTTAATCTAAAAATCACGTTTAGGGCAATGATCTATAGCTTCTTATTACAAAAAGTTTAAAACAAATATTTAATAAAGAAATGAAAAATAAATAAATAGAGATGTGGTTGGTATATATTATGTGCTTTTTTTAGCTAAGCTAACTTAGTTGCTACACTGGGATGATTTCATGCATTTCATGCTCTGATATGGCATATCTACTGCTGTTGAAAGACAAACTTACTGCGAACCGCGAAGGTGTGGAATTCTTTGCCAAGTTCCCTGAGAGCTACAATCTGGCGGTGTCAAACAAGAGTGAACCGGTTTTTTCTGGGTAGGCGCGCTCCACCTTAGATCATAATTTTGCTTGCCATCAGGTGAAGTGTGATGAAGCGCAAGCACATTTATTGTAAAAAAAAACTTCTAGTAATTTAAATTTAATTCATAACGTAAAGGATAGTGATAATTAACGTAAGCATTCTGAAAACTATGAAGTATCATTCTAAGTTTTATTATTCAATCATAGACATACCTTGCCTTCTAACGTTGCTGCTTTGACATTTGTATCTATTTACTTTCATCTACTTGTTTCTAATATTATCATAAAACGACCAAAATTATTATTTTAATTGTACGTGAAGTTAAGAAAATTATTTTTTGTGCAAAAACATACTCGTATCATTGTGTTTGTTATTTATGACAGAAATCCGTATTTGCGTGTTGCACATCCGTTGACATGGCTTTGGAAACATCTGGTTTACATCCGGATCGGTAGCATTGTTTACACTACTTTTATATGTATTTATATATAACTGTTTGCATCTAGCAAATAAAAACGTGTCATACCTGCTCATCCGGAATTTATATTATTTAACACAAAACACTGAAAGAAGGCCGAATCGCAATACAAATCCAAAAAACTCATATAATACATACTCATAGTATCCAGGGTATATTTATATAGTAAATTTATATTTATATATATTCTATCAAATTTGAACTCCAAATTAATTACATCAAAACCAAAATCTTATAATCTTTTTTTTTTTTTTTTTCAGCCACATTCAGCCACACACGGCTGGTTAGCCCCACACTGAACCATTTCTATTATATCTTCAACAGATCAGTTCTACTCAAATTCATTATGTATTATAGATAGGGCTGGTTTCTGGCAATTTGAGGCTTGACTTAATGGTTTAGGTATAAGTTCATGGTAGCTTCTATCCCCTAGTTGGGGGACAGAGAGAGAGCAAAGTCAAAGTCAAACCATTTATTGCAATATTATTTCACCTTACAGTTACATATTACCCATGAGGCATTGCAATATTGCATTTACAGTGCTACGCTCTCGCGGTCTGCTTTGAGTGTAACGCCTGATTTCAATCAAGGTCTTGCCGGTAGCCTTCGCATCGCCAATGTATTCTGTTGCAAGATCTATTTTTGGACGTCCACATTTGCGTTTCCCTTTGAGATTTTATTTTGATTCAATTACATTAAGGCTTCAAGTTGTTAAAACTAAGTAATTTAGCAAAGAATAAACTGAGTTTCTTTATTTCTTTCAATAATTGTCATCTGCTCTCTTCTTCTTCGTATGAGCTGTGTTGAGATTTTCAAGCCGCCCGAGGGCCTCTGTCTTGGCTTAACGACTACTGTACTAAGACTAACAGACGGAACCTAAAATTGAACGTGTCATCCGACCCACGGTAGCGCCCAGATGAAAATGCTATTTGAAAAACGACAGTCTTGTGCATGGTTATCCATCCAACCACCGTCCGCATCGATCGTTGTTTAGCTTCGATGATCGCGTCAGTTGACTTTAGCTTTAATCTGCTGTAAAGTCGGCACTTGGTTGGCATTTTCATTACGCATCTTCAAACCGTAATGCGACTGCACCTTTACTCGTATATTACCAACACCAACGGTCGTTTATTTGTACAGTTTAAAATGTAATTGTAACGTGGCATAAAGGATCGCATACAAGCATGAAATATTGTTATTGTCGAGGTCTGGTTAGCTGACAGACAGTGAATTCATTTTGTAAAAGAAATATTTTATGAACGTGCTAATGGGCGGGCTTTTGGCACATTTAGTAGCAAATTATGCATCGTAATATTTTAAAAAGATTTTATTTGGGTTGAATACGGAGATCGAATAAATTCACACTGCAGTGCCTGATCTTTGTAGTTCTATTTATCGATTTTGGATAATTTTACACCAAGAATGAGAAAAAGTAAAGGCATGTACCGAAATAATAAGTTCTATTTAGATTATTTCAGTTTATTTTTTGGTAACTTTTGATACTAGTGTTATTAAGGGTTATATGCGTGAAAAAGAATTATTATATCAAGTGCACGAAGTTTTTGTGCAATTTTTGTAAATTTTATTGGATAATATTACGTAAAAAGCTTTAACCTCTTATTAAATGTGTTTTAACGTAAGAGTTATGATTACATATATTTTAATTAAAGGGCAAAGCATCATTAGGTGTGTTAACAAACTCTTTTGAGCTGTCATTCAATCATCACTTTAAACATCCTGACTTGAGACGAAGGAATGTCAGTCGGCGTAAACATGGAAAAAAATCAAAGGAAAACAACACTTAAACACATATTACTAAGATTTTGAATGGAATGAGATAAATATTCAAATGTTGCATGAGTTAAAATAAAAGGAGGATAGAAAGGCAATAATTTTAGGGCAGTCTCGCACTGTTATTCTGACAGATGAAATTATACCTTTTCATGATGATCCGAAACAGTTGATAGATTTGGCAGGAGAGGCGCCGCATTAGCATCAGTGTTTCTTAAAGAAATACTGGTGTTTTGACAAATTACTCAAGACAAAGATAAGGGCATAATCTTAATTTTACAGTTTTTCGCTATAAATTGTAAACGGTAAAAAAAAGAAAAAAACAGCTTAAAGACCGCCTTAAGAACCACTTAAAGAATATTTATACTTATTTTGGTACCAATCAGGCATATCAATATGAAAAAAAAAAACTGGTAAAAATAACTAATAATTCACAAATAATAATAATGAACCAGTTTTATTTCTAATTCATTACTTTGATTGGTACCGAAATAAGTATAAATATTCTTAGAATGGTTCTTTAGACGATCTTTAAACTATTATTTCGATTTTTTCAGGTTCACGATTTATAGCGAAAAACAATAAAATAAAAATAAGAAGTAGTTAGTTGGCCTAAATTGTTCAAAATGGTTAGCTTTATGTACAAGACGTTTTCCAGTACGAACATTGATTTTCAATGTTTCACAAATATCTTGTTACAATTTATTTCCAATACGATTTCAATGCAACATAAAATAAGATCGCGTCCGGAATATGATCTAGAATGCTAGACGTTAGAATCTACGCCCATTATTTATGGACTGACTTGCGAGCTAGTTGTAAACTAGAAATAAACGCTTTTGTAACATAATCGAAAGCTTTTAGTTAAGTATCTTATACTTTACTCAGAGCGAAATTGCAGAATACAAGTAATATTTTGCGTGACAGATTATTCAGGTGCAGACAAACCTTACAATATATACATTTTCAGTGTGTAAGTATTAGACACTAGCTGCGTCCCGCGGTGTTATATGTGTTAATCCAAGATAAAAGAAGCTTATGTGTAAACTTAAGCTATCTGAGAACAGCGGCAATGCGCGAAGCGGTCCTACATCCTTGCCCCCGTCGTGAGATGGGACACCGTGAGGTTTTTGTCGGTAGTGACGGCCCTCTGGCCCTAGAGTTCGACATACCCCGCCCGCCTCCGCCAGGCTAGTGGCGGGAGATGCGTAAATGCATTTCCTGACGCAAAAAAAGGGCTTAAGTTATCTACATACCATATTTCATCAAATTCGGTTTGAGAGTGAAGAAATAACAAACATACACACTTACACACAAACTTTCACATTCATAATATTAGTATTAATAGGATTACTCAGCAAGATCCCGTAATTTTTAGTATCTCTCAAAAAACTGTTACAAACTTTTTCTATCTATAGCTATATGAAACCGATTGAAGAAGCAATCTTTTGTAGTCATAAAGCCGTTTCCAATAAAAATATGCCGGTATCACCTTGATCATCATCATCATTATCCACAGCTGATTCTATCCCACTGCTGGGTATAGGCCTCTTTCCTGTCTGTCATGCCATCTATCTCGGTACCGTATCAATCTAGTCCAGGTTCAAACCGCGATAGCAGTGATGTCGTCGACCCATCTTGCCGCTGGACGACCAACGCTCCTCTTCCCTAGCCACGGCCACCACTCTTTTACAACTTTGCTCCAGTCATCACTTCGCCTTGATCATATTTCAGCATTATGAAATTCAAACAGATTTCATATACACATCGATAGAAATCAATACCATATCAATCGGCTCGTTATCAAAGCGTTCTCGGAAGCCGCAACCACACCGAGCTTCGATCATTAAGCTAATGATGCGAGCTTAAATACCGATACCACGTTATTATACCCAACTAACTCAATTAATACTGAACGTGCAATTACTTACAACCCCCTGTCTTACCGACATGCTGCACGCTTATGCAAAAATGTGTCATATAACTTTCCCATTAAGAGTCAAAACTCCGTGCTCGGGAATAGATTAAGCTGGTTATTAAATTGAATATTTAAGCGCAAGAAAGTGTATTATGATAAGTTGGTTCGCGTGATAGCGTTGCCTTAAGGCAATGTGGTTGTTGAAATCAGCAAAATACACAATTTTTGTTTTTATAGATGCAAGTGGAATTGCTAGTGAAAAAAAAAGTACCTATGTATATGTAAGATAAAGATTTTAACCAAAGTTCTCGGATGTATCTTTATGCTTTACTCATATAAAAGTGTACGTATATGAAAACAAATGACAGTAAAAATTAAATGATTTTTTTTTTATATTTTATATATAATAAATTTAGACTGCATTTTTAACACCCTTTATTTAGCTAGCTTATCAAGTTTTCTATCGAATTAATCCATATGTATAAAATATTTTAGAAAACTAGATAAACGTAATTTTTACGCTTAGATTTCTATTGCTAAGAGGTATTAAACTTCTAAACAAAAATTGTTGAAATCGTGAACCAACCCTCCCTTAAACGTAATGAAGCCGCGGTATGCACTTAGCGCGAGGTAAGACATTAGAGTGCGGTAGTTCCTACAAACATTTTGCGTTTCTTGCAATTATAATGCATGTAAATTGGACAGGTTTATGCTTTGGTGCTGATAAATTTTCATAAATGGTGACGGGGAAACACTACCGTATTTTAATAACAAGATCGCAGATATTTATAGCAGACTAAACCTGCAGTGTTGCCTGCGTTAACCAGAGATATAAGTAACGCAGCTGTTAATTTAGGGTACTAACTATCTTCATGCAATATGTTATCAAAATTCGTCGAGTTGTTTGAGAATGATGAAGTGACATACATAATTACACACATACTTTCACTCGTCTTCTTCTTTCTTTTATATAAAATTTTCATTTCACAATGTTAGTTACCGTACTCCTCCGAAACGGCTGATTGTGTGTGTATTATGTTTGATGTATATTGGGAGTGGGTATGTACGTGTTTCTGTATAAATGTTAAAAATTACAGTATGTATGTATGTGTGACTGTATGTAAGCGTGTGTGTGAATTCCAGAGTGTCACTAACTGGTATGTTTACACGATTTACCGGTCAAATGCGGCTATGTCGTTAAAAATCTGCATCTATCTAAATCATAGAGCATCTCAAACGGCTGTCTTTATTTAAGAGGATTTGATGGGAAGATCGTTAATACGTATTCGAAATGCGATTACCAAGAAAGGTCACCGGCGGGTTGCGCCTCATTTACACGGTTGATTTACGAGATCACACATCGGACCGGTCTCGCTGCCAATGATTTATGTACAACACCTTCCCTACCGAGTTTAAACGCATTTATTGGACTTGGATCGTACGGCTTATCTACATTGTGCGGTAGTGATAGCATCGTGCTGCTTCTCTCGTGTGCCGGGGTTAAATAATTATGTTTTGCATGTTCTGTTAGACTAGTACATTTTTCTTGTTGTAGGTACGTAGGTACGTTGTGTTCTGAATAAGAAATAATTATTGGTCAAGTGCGAGTCGAGATCGCGCGCAAAGGGTTCCGTAACATTATCTATGAAAACGTTTCAAATAAACACGTTTATAGACCCTTTCTTAAATGCATGTTAATCTTGCTGTCCGGAGAGACGATGGTAGCTGGCGCGTCCGTAAAAACAGGGAGCTACAAGAGTTGTTTGGCGAACCAAACATCGTGGGAGAGTTTAAGGCTCAAAGACTCCGATGGTTTGGACACCTGGTAAGGATGGGGGAGGATCGGGCCGCTAAGAGAGCCTATTTAGGGAAGCCGGAGGGACGCCGTCCAGTTGGCCGCCTTCGGTACCGTTGGAGTGACGCCGTCGAAAGGGACCTTGGCGAGCTTCAAGTGGCTGACTGGAGAGGAATGGCGCAACACCGTGACGAGTGGCGCCGTCTGTTGTCGGAGGCCAAGACCCACTTTGGGGTTTTCGTGCCGGAGCAGTAAGTAACTAGTAAGTAAGTAAGTAATCTTGCTATTTAATTTGTTTAAATAGCGTTTAGCACCGTTTGGTTTACGCCAACTCGTAATTTATTCTATGTATAGTATTCTACATTTAGTAGTATATATATACGTATATAGAATAAATTACGAGTACACGACATATATATCTTCTAAGCAAGCGAGTTACATCTTAGATCACCGTAAATTTTAACATCAGGCAAGCTGCCGTCAAACAAAAGCCTATTCTTCCTCAAATAAATATTTTATTAATATCTAAGTGATATGATTACAACGGGACCCTTTGGGATTGGAATCCTAAAAACTACACCAATGCGTTATTTAACAATCTGTCTTGACACGTAAAAAATAAGGATCATTACTTCTCCACCGTTTAATTTTCAAGAGTTTTAAAATTCTCCGTTTGCTAGATAAAGAAAATCCGTGTTGACAACACAGTTGTAAGCCGTCAGAACTTAGCTTACCCGACCGGCGTGGTGCGGTGTGATAGGTGAAATTACTCAAATAAGGGTTGTTAAGGGACGGCGTTTGTGACGTAACCAGATAAGGCATGGTCGGTTACGACGTCATTAGCATCCATTACCAGTAAGCCGTTTATGATCCACATTGTTTATGCCACTACGTTGGCAATTTCTTCCACATGTACGTTGTCCTATCCGTTAACCCGCACTTGGCCAGCATGGTGGATTATGGATTATGGCCTGTAAATATCTCCTAGTAAAAGAAGGTCCCAAGTCCCAGCAGTGGGGACATATAGTGAGCTGCTTATGTACGTACGTTTCTTAAAAAAACTACAATACATCCTTATTTCTACTCTTATCTGCTAATATTATATATCGATACCCTAATTGAAAACCTACTAACTCCTTTGCGAGTTTTTTTACAGTAAAAGCTCGAAACTTCATTGTATTTTTTTATTTACGCAATAAAGAAAAACCTAAATCCTGTGAAAACTATAACTACAACTATAACTATTTTTATAACTATAACTATATAACTATAACTTTATAATTATGCAAATCTACTAATTCCTCTGCAGATTTTTTTACGGGAGAGACTCAAAACGTCATTGTATTTTATTTAGATAAATAAAAAGTAATATATATCGATATGCGAATCTTTGTGTATGAGTGTGTATGTTTTTCACTTTCACGCTCAAATTGCTGTTTTTGGTGAAATTTACCATAGAGATAGTTAACACAGACTAATTTTATATCCCGGATTTATGCAGGTAACACTGCGGGACGCAGCTATATACGATACCTATTCAGGTTTACAATTGTTATTATTTTGTTGCTGGCAAAAATTATTGAACTCAGAAACTAACCTAACTTTAATATTATTTAAATATACAAATTTTTTTGACATTTAATATTTTGTGTTGAATAAAGGTATGTTAAAATGTATTCCCAGCTATTTTTCTACTTTTTATAATGTCTCCCAACAGTTTTAATAGCTCTATGGCAGCAAAGTATTAGCGCTTCTATTTGACAGAGGTGACATGACTAAATAACAAGGAAACTTTGAAGACTTAACTATCGCTCATCGAACTCCGGAAACAATGACATCAAGGAGGAGCTTTGTCAAGTTCTTAGCAAATTTAAAGCTACATTTAGTTATAATTACGGTATAGTTTACTGGTGAAAGCTCTCCGATATCTACTATTATTATAAATGAGAAAGTTTCGACGTAAGTGTGTTAGTGCGTATGTTTGTTACTTCTTCACGTTCAAATGGCTGAACTGATTACGATGAGAGTTAGTATGTAGATAGTTTAGACCCTGGATTAACTGACTAAGACTAACGCGGGTAGCACCGTGGGGCGTAGTTAGTTTTAAAATATTTGCATCGTGGTAAAGCATTGTCAGGCGCTCGCCTAAATACTCGTTACATACAGTCAAGCTAAAAATCTGAAACCAAGCACATAACGGTGTGTTCCAAAAACCAATTATTCCAGACTAGGCATGCTCAATCATGGGCCAGAGACGGGGGATCAAAAAAAACACATGGGCCAGAGTGTCACTGACTCGTATGGCGACTTAAGCGGCTTGGTATTTGACCAGTACTTAGTTTTACTTTTAAAACACTTTTTTTGTTTTTATGATGGGTAGGCAAGCGCTTGATCGAAACTCTCCTGATGTTAAGTAATGTTGCGATCTAGGGTGGAGCGCGCTTGCCTAGAAGAAACCAATTCACTCTCGCCTTGAAGACAGTGAGGTTATAGTTGAGAGGGAACAAGATTCCGGCAAAGAGTTCCACAGTTTAATGGTCAGCACAATATATGTGGAAGCGAAACGCTTCGTGCGTATTAAACAAAGTACAAACTTTGAATACAAAATAAAAACTAAAGTATAAAATTAAATGTTTTATATGCTTTATTTATTAATGTTTACAATATTTTCTGTCGGAACAGATATTTAAGTATTTGTCTTTCTAATAAAAAAAAACTAATATGATAAGCAAAATAAAAAAAAAAACACGAAGACCAAAAAGATGCATAATACATAATTAGGACCAAACTAAATATTAACAGATGATAAGGCATTTCCAGTTAATAGAATCAAGATATCAATGCATCTATCTATCTACAGAGTATATGACTAGATGTATAGAACGCAGTACAAACATCGTTAGGCTGCTTTCAGTTTGGAATCTGTGAACGAATCAAACCTCAAAGTAGGTGAATGCTACACTCCAGGGTGACAAACTGTCTGACCTGACTAACGAGATACTACGCCACTTTACTGTGTTCTGACTTTACTATGCCTGGGGTTAACTACCAACTATTCTTGTTACTTCAAAAGATGTCACTCATTTACTCGTGGATACAACTATTTATGTATACGACTTATGTACTTACCTCGATGCTATTAATTTTCTCTTAGATATAACAACAATTAAATACTTTATTCAATTTTTGTTACTAATACACATTACATATATTGTTCTGACTTTTAAAGGTCAGGTTCCGTACGTAAGAGGTAAAAATGGGACCCTATTACTAAGCCTCCGCTGTCTGTCTGTCTCCAAGCTTTTTATCTCGGAAACCGTAATAGCTAGAAAGATGAAAATTTTACAAGATATGTATTTCCGCGGCACGGGAATTTAATAACAAATACTAAAAATAAAACAAATAAATATTAATTCAAATTCAAATTCAAATTTATTTATTGTTGCAGAACATGGGTAATACAATAAGATAACATATATAACAATTTGAGTGCGCCATATTCTTAACCTTTCGGCATGCATTTAAGAGAAAAACATAGTTATATAATAAAAAAAAAGATACAATTATACAAACAACACAAGTTTAAAGAGAAAAAAAAAGAACACATTGAACAGACTGGATAAGAAAAAAATAATTAATAATATCATATGAATTCAAATTAGTAATGTCACAAACAATTATTATTTTAGAGATTTATCCTTTAAAAATTCGTCATTATCATAATATGCTTTGTCAGCTAGATAGCGTTTAAGTCTGCTCTTAAATAGGTCTGATCTAGTTATATTCAATAAATCTTTTGGCAGGTGGTTGTACAATTTCGGCACCATTGATAGCACACTTTTACCCATAAGGGCTGTTTTACATGTAGGGATATTAATCTTATGTTGGTGCCGTGTACTTAACAAGTTTGTAAATTGTTGAGAGTTACTGCGTACGTACATTATACATTCGTAAATATACAGACATGGCAATGTTAGAATATTCAAGTTTTTGAAATGTTGCTTGCAACTATCTCTCGAATGTAGGTTACAGATTGCACGAACGGGGGGTCCCTATACAATAAACGTGTTTTATTCGTATTTTTTGCTACATAATTATATAAAAATCAGGAGCCGCTAGACACTATTTTTCCCAAAATATATAAATGTATATTAGACATCAAATTAAATTATAGTATTTAATTTAAATTAATATTTAAGGAGGGCTTCAATACAACAATGGTACGGAACCCTTCATGCGCGAGCCCAACTCGTACTTGGCCAAATATTTAGACTACTGAATGAATTTGAATGAAAGTTCACAATAATATAGCTATTTCATGTTTTTATTTTTACTTTCCTTGTAGTCTGGTCAACAAGTGCCTTTTGGGTCAACTTTTTTCAGCAGTCTCCGAAAATTATGATTGAGGTGTCATTCGATTTGGAATGGCATCTAGATAGTTTTCGAAAAACAATGAAGATCCGAAAAAAAAAAGGAAAAAGTTTTTCGAAAACTATCTAGATGCCATTCCGAATCGAATGACACCTCAATCATAATTTTCGGAGACTGCTGAAAAAAGTTGACCAAAAAGGCACTTGTTGACTAGACTATTGTATTTGTTATTAAAAGCATAGTGTTTACCTCGGGTTAAAGAATAATTTAGGGTACTCTAACTATTTGCGCCTTAGACTTAATTTGGTATAGAGATAGTTTAAACTATGGATCAACTTATTTGCTACATTTTATTCCGAATAATCGCGGATACCACCGCGGTTGCAGCTAGTTAAATGGATAAAAGTAAAAAAAATAATACGAATTTTTACGAGTAAGTTCATCGTAATTTTTTGATATTAACCGTTTCTAAATCCAGAAAATAATAGTTTTGCGCCTAAATTAATTTATACAAGTGTAAAAAAATGTTTCCTCTTTTGTCTTGTTTCTAGGTTTACTAAACTACATGAAAGTGCTACAACTTTTACTGTTACGTGTGCAATACTTTTTGAGGCTTCAACGTCGGGTCGAGGCAGCACTAGTACATCTACCCCTTAATTAACAACTTCGCGTTGCCTTAAATAGAATTTTTAATTAGGTTAGGCACGAGGCGTCGCGAAGACTTCGAATATGTCTTTGTTGGCTTCAGGCAGGATGGAAATTAAGAGCACTTACTTTCCTACATTATTAATATTTCATTTATCTCTTAAATAACCCTTAAATGGACGATTTTTGTTTCACGTTTTAAAAAAATATATTTGTGTAATAGACATGTATGTACTGTATAGGAAAAATTAGTAAAAAAGTCTAGACATTAATTTACTGTATTTTTTTTGCAATATGTGAGTGTTGTTTATAAACTACATTGCGCAAAATTAAAAAAATAAATATATGAAGGTCAATTTTATGTGTGATTTTTAGTATGTTGTTTAAACACAACATTGTTCATTTAAGGGATAATGTTTAGATATTCCTACTATCTGTTTTCAAATGTCTTACGACCTAGGAAGTAAAGTCTCTAGTGACTACTAGTGACAGTGATACGGACATAAATGATAACAAGCAGCCACTATATGTTTCCATTGCTATGATTCTGAGCCTTCACTCACGAGATCGGGTTGGCGTATGACACACGTCTTCGGATATTGTGGTCCTCAAACAGGCGGGTTTCCTCCGAAGCTTTCCTTAGCCGTAAAGCGAGTGCAAATCCACACATAGCTTGTAAAACAAGTCATTGGTGTAGGGCCAGGATTGAACCAGGGGCCGTCTGATTGAAAAGCAGACGTTATTACCACCGAGCCACACTCGCTTTTTTTAATTTTCACGATTTTTAGCAAATACAAATAAAGAAAAGGCTTTTGTAATTGAACTATGCTATTTTGTTTATGACTTTGACTTAAAATCATTAAATTGATCAAAATGAAAATGTATGTGAAAGATGTTATTATCATTACAATTAAATAGTATCTAAACATATAATAAGTAAACATATTTTTGCAAATTGTACAACATGCTAATAGCAATGTCACGGCCCACGTCGCTTACCATTTGAATAGCATTGTATTCTTACATACGCACTATGAATTAGAAAACAGACCGACAGACAAGAAAAGTTGTTGTAGAAATGAACATGAATTATAATAAAAAGCATTGTAAAAAAACACTTGAAATATTCAATATACCATCGTGCATAGTCTGTTTAACTACAATCAAAAACGTAGTTAAAAACAATGACAGCGGCGGTCATTTTAAATGATCAATGTAAAGCTTTTGGTGTTAATTGCTTCTCATTTATGCCGCTATAAACCACAGAGATTTCACACTCTGGGCACTGATAGCGTGGGACACTCAGAAGGGATGTGAAAAGTGAAAAAAAAATTTCAACAATCGGGTAGATAAAAATTTAAAATATTCCATTAAAGTACCAATTTTTTTCTTGCTATAAAATAAGGAATGCTTTTTTTTAACTCTTAATGGGCTTGCGCTTGATCGCAATTCACCTGATGGTAAGCGATATTGCGTTCTAAGGTGGAGCGCGCTTGCCCAGAAGGAACCGGGTGCACTCTTGCCTTGAAAATCGCTAGATTATAGTTATCGGGGAACAGGGAATTAGGCAAAGAATTCCACACCTTGGCGTGCATTAGACATGTTAGTAGATTATGCAAATATTTAATTTGTATAACTATAATACTTCAAAATACTAGCATCCCGCACCAGCTTCGCACGGGCACTTTAATAATCTGAGTAGCAATGAGAAACAAAATATATAGCCTATGTTACTAGGAGATAATGTAGCTTCCCAAAGGTGAAAGGATTTTTCAAATCAGTCCAATAGTTTCGGAGCCTTTTCCTCTTTATAACATTGGTATAGATTAGATATACGTAATTATTATTTCAACATCTTTGTTATTCTACCACCGAAACTGCAGCTCATCCGGCTTCAATACAACACTAGAGTCTTAGTTTCAAGTGAGATAAATATGTCGCTGTAAAAGCATTACAGGTACAATGTTACGTCGTTTTTATGATTCCACGTATTATTTATGTTAACTTGGTTCCCGCGCTACCAGTTTACTGCTCCGTTCGCTACTGTCTCTGAATAGCTTGAATAGTGTAATGATTCGGGTTAAAGATTAAATTGCTTTCTTATCGTAAACTTGCTACTTTGTTAACTTGGTTTATTTATGATATTTTAGTGGCATATGCTTAAAAATATATTGAGAAGCGTGTGGCATGAAACAGCAGGGAGCTAAGCCGTCTGATTTTTATATCGGGCGAGTATCTCATATCAAAGTATCCATTGTCGATCCTCTGGCAATCTGCGGTACTATCGTTTATTATGCACTAGCTGCGCTTCGCAGTGTTAGCCAAGTTTATCCGGGACCAAAGAAGTTAATCTAGGATAAAAAGTATCCTATGAGTTAATCCAAGGTCTAACCTATCTTCATAGTAAATCTCATCAAAATCGGTCCAGCCGTTTGACTGTGAAGGAGTAACATAGATTTTGAAATTATTTGCGTATCCCACGCGAACCACAATTGTTTTCGGGATATAAAGTAGCTCCTGTGTTAATCCAAACCAATCTTCACACCAAATTTCACTAAATTTGGTTCAACTGTTTGAGCGTGAAGAAGTAACAAACAAACACACACACACAAACATACACACACAAACTTTCGCATATATTATGCTAGTAGGATTAACAGTGGTATTTTTTTACATATGATATTAAAGCCATCATTTAATTCACGCTACAAAACCATTAAATGCACAATTTTTAACCAAGTTCATAAACCGTGTCCAAATCACACTTCACTCAAAAACTCGCCACCCATCTCTGTGTGTCGCATCTCTAAAATTCGCGAACATTTTGAGAGAAACATCTCGACGTAGCCCCGTCAACAATTTCTCAACAGGAAAAAAATGTAACAGGCCGTTAGCAGAGCTAAGCAGCTCCTGGCCTCGGGAATACTTGACACATATCGGTATTTATCTCGGGGGTTAATTTTCCGGGTCGAACGCGGCGCGGTCGGTTGGACGAATTCAATCACAGGCTACAACATAACCAATCTCGGCTGCTATTGAGGACGATTGCTAGCGATTGAGATGAACTTACGAGTGCTCTGGAGCACCAGCGCTGAGCGCCGAGCGTCGAGGACCGTCGACCACGATGAGACTGTTTATTCTTATGTAGTTTATAAAACCAATTCCTCTCGCCCTCGTTTGTGAGTGAACGCTGTTTCGAGTTGATCTCGTTTTATGGAAGAGAAACCGATTGTAATAATACGAGAATGTAGGCTCTTTGCGTTCGATATTCAACGTGTTTTTTTATTTCTTACTTCATTTGGAAGGAAATTTGTTACGTTTGACTCGTTTTCGAATAAACTAATCATGACTGGTAAATAGTGTCAATTAGGTCTAAGTCCTGACTTTAATTTTAATATTTTAATGTTATATAAAATATTATAGTTAGGTTTAAAGATTGTGTAATATATGATACTTGTTATGTGTCAATAAATTTACCATTCACTTGAAAGAAATAAAATATATTTTATCTCCTATAGACTAATTGCGGAAACCAAGAAATATATACATACTTAACAAATTAAGCTTATTAAAAAATATCATGATTGCCTTAAGCAAGGACTAATTCTGATGTAAAAAATAACAATAAAGTAAATTTATGGAGGGCTTAAACTGGGCCCTTGTACAAGCGTTGCGAATTGCAGTACAAATCCTTTGCAATAAAAGTTTTTTTTTTTGTAGCTGGCTTAACATAACCTGTTACAGGATAAGTGAAGACAATGTACTCATGAGTAGGTTATATCAAAGGCATGTTTTATTTTCATGACTGAATCATTCTCCCTAAGTAAGAGACTCGTTTTTATAAGCGTACTTTGCATTAATTAAACGTAGATATTTATTTAATGTCTTTCTTTATTTAATAATGGATCAAACGAATATATTAAAAGTTTAAATTGTAGTACCTAAGTGAAAGTAAAAGTAAAAGTAAAATAGCCTTTTTATTCTATCGCATTACATATTATAAAAAAATACATAGTTTTATTTACACCTTTTTATGCAAAAGTTGCTGCTTGGCCATAGGCCTCCCCCTATATTAAATTGTAGTAAAAGACTATACATTTTTTTTTATATATTGATGAATAGGCTTACGTTTGACCGCAGCTTGCCTGATGTTAAGCTTAACTGTGGTCTAAGATGTAACACGCTTGCCTAGAAGGAACCTATTTACTCTAGATTTGAAGACCCCCAAATTGTATATTATTATCAAAAAATAGTAAAATATGAAGTTTACTATTAAATATATCTTTTTTAAGTAGTTTTAAAATAATATACATCCTAAAATAGCATCCATAACCAAGCCGGATTCCAGGTGCGAGGGCAAGCTTCCCAAACAAATTGGGTCACCTAAACGTCCGGTTTAAACCGAACGTGCCGTAATTTTGACCGACGGTTTGGTGTCCGTAAACCATTTTACTAGTTCCCTTGATTAATAGTTTTATCGTTTGCTACACCTGTATCTAAAATACCTGTGTATGACTGTGTTACTAAAGAACTCACAAGTAGGTTGTAGTTCAAGTTATTGACAACATAATATACGTTAATACATACGTTCATACATATATTTTGGTACAGTTTATGTATATTTTTTTACATTACAGTCTCTTAGTATATTTTTTAACTTTTTTTTAATCTAAAATCATCGGCATTAAACAAAGACATATAATATGTGTCATCATAAATATTCACTATACTGACGTTACTTAATTTATTTAACCATCCTAAAAAGTAAGTTTTATTTATTATATTTAATATCTAATCCTTACTTGAAAGCCTTATAATCAAATTGGACAGCTGATGCAATGCAACATTTAAACCAGTCCAAATGCTACTTTCTCATATTCCGTGCCCCTTTTAGCCCAGCAACAAGGAACAACTCGCATGGAGCGTATTGTGTCTTCTCCAATTTTGCAACAAGCTCAATAAACACTGGTGGCCACAAACACCACTACAGAACATACTGTAGAGTGCCGTCTCGTTAGGCTTGTTCCAGACGACAGCAGTATGAGTAATCGCTCCACTGGTAATCGTAATCAATGCCCTGTTAAGTGTCACCGGGCTTTAGACGAGGCGACGCTCAATAAATTGACTCAATTATTTTACTCGTGCTTTAGAAAGTCTGCTGTCTGTGACCCTAATGTACCATCCATTCATGTTGAGAACGCCCGTACAATATTATGACTGCTACATTTATCCTTATTAATTTATTTTACAAGGCTCGTGTTTTAGATGTCACATTGTATTAAATTAATGACGTGTCAGACAAATGTAGTTTATTGCTCTGCTGTGATTTTTAAAATTTTATCATATTTTAGTCTGGTTTTATTTTTGTCTAGACTCATTGTGCTTTATTGTTAATGAGACAGCTTTAACAATTTAGACTTTAAGCTTAATTTACGTATAACTTTTTCTAAATAACGCTATTAATTTTTTAACATTTGAAGTGTTTCACTGTGGATCACTAACAAACAACTTAAGGTAGATAGTATCTTTTCAATCCACATACAACGTTAGTACTCGTACTCGTAGACATCACAACTCCGCAAATACATTCAAATTAATTCAAATAAACTGTAAAAGTTCAATGCCCTGGTAAGTCACTACCACGTTTTCATCATCAAAAAAGGAGAAATGTGTTTCACAATTGATAACGCGTAGTTTCGAATCCTCATATTGTTTGCTATAAAGTTTTGTTGGATGGGGCTGTAAACGTTATAGAGTTCAATAAAAATATGTGAGTGCGCCTGCCGCGACGCGACCACCTACCACACGACTTTATACTCGTGACAGAGTGATACAGGCGATAATAAGATGACATGAAATACAATACACTCGGCCGGAGGTTGAGAGCCAATTTTCTATACAGAGCTTACTGTTATTTGCACAGGCGTAAGTTTAGTAGGCCTACTTAAAATGTAGCTTCTTCTTCGTGTCGATGGTACACATTTAAACTTGGTACTTGACTTACTAGTTATTTATTCGACTTACAAATTCAATTATTGTTACGCAATTATTATTATGCAACTCATAGTTTATGATAATTATTAGCTGTTACCCGCAGCTCCGCCCGCGTGTAGGTCAATCTTTTGCGAATCGAATGAAAAGCCCTGAATTTTATGAATGTTGAATTTTTGGAGCCATGCAAGCCGAGCAAAACCGTGGAATTGGTTTGTGCGTTCTGGAGTTATAGCTTCAGGAAGGAAACCCCGACTTATTTTTATATTATAGATTATTGTTAGGATAAAAATACACTGATACAACTGTAATACTTTTTTGAACTTTTTTAGTATTCTCAAAAAAGAATAAAAATGATACTTAGATCAAAATGGTACTTTCTATTAAAGATTATTAAACCTTACTTTTACCAACTATCTTAATCAAATATATTGTAAACAGTTACCTAAAAATTTCCTGACATTTTAAAACAAAAACTTCCAATTTATGTCATATACCCTGCACAGAGGGAATAATAGATAGGATTTAACTTAGTAATTTGATCTGACCTTTACCATTTCCAATATCTATCATAAGCTATCATAATCATTGAAGCCATAAAGATAGCATATCGATCAAACCCTAACATATTCTGAGCGTCCGTAATGGGTTGAATTCGGCCAGTGCTGGCCAGTTCACAAACGGCTTAAAGCCAACTAATTCGGTTAATGTAAGTGATGGTCTATGCCAGGAGCGCTCTGCTCCCACTAATGCAGGGCTACCATGTAATAGGATCCGTAAAATTAACTAGGAATTGTTCTTTAACTAGCCACATTGGGTAGGAACGTAATAAAATAAACCCTGAGGTATTATACACAATATACCTCAGGGTTTACTATGTATACATTAACACTAAAACTGTAAGTGTATACATATAAACGTCATACATATACATACATACATATTTTATATAGATATATATTTAACACCCAGACCGACAGTCAACAAATTTAGTTAAGCACAAGGATGTTGGCCGTGCCGGGAATCGAACCCGAAACCTTCTGATTGGCAGTCCGGCATGGTAACCATTACGCCAACTAGATCGTCAAATTTAATATTAGGTTTTGTTTTACTCTTGTATAATGAGATGAATTACGCTCGCAACGTTGATGTGTTTATACTCGTATTTCTACTAAATATAAAAAACAACTATTCGCTGCCGTCAAGTTTCGGTAGAGTAGACACAAATATTATTTTTAAGGTATATTTAATTTTTGTTTTAGAAAATCCACTTCTTTCAAAGTTTCCTACGGTATTCCATCTTTCCTTAATTCAACAGCTTTCTACGGATTGAAGCAACAAATTTTCAATCTCAGATCTCGGCGACAAATCGACAGTAGGCTACAATTTGATTGAAAAACGAACTTCGACTAGTAATTTCAGTGTAAGTAGTCGTACTTTGAGACTAGTACGGTAACCCTAAACTAATATATGTTACTGACTGGTAGGATTTCAGTTAGAAATGGGTTTAAACGTTTTGCACGCCCGCTCGTTAATCTTGGCCTGGGCTATCTTGAAGGCAGCTACTTGGTCGTTTTGCTAATACATCTTCCACCGTCTCATTGGATTAGATAATTATTATTTTCATTGGCTATGTTACGTGGAATGTCATGTATTATTACGCTATAAATCACAACTAATATTGTGGAAGCGAAGGTTTGTGCGTATGTGTTTATGATTTTTTAATTTCCCGCACGCTCAAACGACCGAACCATTGACATTTGTTATGAAGATAGCTTAGGTTTTAGAAGATAGCTAGTGGCTAAATATTATCTTGCTAGTTAATTACTTACATAAAATATGCAACATAAATAACGTGATGCATAAATATAGTAACCTATTGTTGTAGTAATTTTAGAACTCAACTTAAGTAGATAAGTTATTATATAAAGGCAATAATGTAATGAAACATTTTTAATCAATATATAAACGCAAATTGCTAGAAAAAATCTCAAAATTAAATATGTTACGGTAGTTATTGAATTATCTTGGTAAATTATATAATAATACATACTACATTCATTTAATTATTTATTTATTTTATTATATTTTTTATTATTTTATCATTTATTTAATACATACTTTTTCATTACTTGTACTTAACATGATCTTGTATTGATTATGTGTCTTTTACAAGTACATAGTCTACTGCCTGAGAAAATTCAATCTGTCCCTTATCTGGTAATACTTATCTTTATAGGCAACTTAAGTTTTAGTACTTTGCTTAGAATAGATAATGCTTTAGTTAATACCGGATGGCTACATAAAATATAATGAAATACAGACCAACTTTACTTATAGCTTTGTACTACTCCGATATGTGTATATTATTATTATATGATCATAAGCAGCCTCTGATACGTCTCCACTGCTAGAATGTCTATTAAAATAATAATAATCCCTATCCCTATATAATTAGGTCAACGTCGCGTATGTTGGCCAAATTCGTGTGTGGTTTTGTCTTCAAATGTTGTGTTCTTAGAATAAAAATATGTGAGGTTCCTTCGGCTATGTTTTCTTTCGGCGCGTGTACAATTTTCAGAGACAACTTCTAAAAATAATTCTTTGTTTTTGGATTGGATTTAATCCAGGAGTCCCGCACAACCTCACTAATGTTCAAATTATTATCAACCGAAAGAAAAAAGCTTTAAACCGCAAAATGTTTAGTAATAAACTTATATATTATTTAAAAAGTGATTTCTATAGAATGTTCAATTAACATCAGTTTTAACAATCTTTCCCTGTAATAAATCTGTAAGAAAGTTACCGAAATAGTATTGCCTTTTTGTTCATAGAAACGTTTTTTTTTAAATAATACTATCCTACTATTATTATAAAAGTTTGTGTATGTTTCACGCTCAAATTGCTTGAATGATTTAACTGAAATTTGTATGGAGATAGCAGCTTAGACTCAGGTTAAGGACACAGAGCGTAGTTAGTTAGTAAATATAAAGATATTTTATTGCATTATGAGAAGTGAGCATGAATTAAATAATACAAAATAAGGGTTAGTGTTACGACTTTGGAGCTGTGCGTAAGACGAGCATTGCGCCTCGACTGAAGATTTCGTGAGAATCTGAGTCGCAAAGTGGAGCCAATTCCCGCTCCACTAGCTTTACTCACGCTTAATAACTACAATAATTACTTAACGCTTATAATAAAAAAAAGAATAATGTTAATACCTATTTACGTACCAAATTTACAAGTACACTTACAAGCTCACTTGTCTGTATTTTTAAAGTTAATTAATTTAGTATTATCATTTGTATTTTAATTTTTATAAAGTTAAATTGTGTGTATAATATGGAAAATAAACAATTTTTTTTTTTATTTGATTTCATTTTTTTGACTTTTTTGTAGTAGTCTCAAACTTTTGACCAGCAGTGTATATACAGCCTGTCCCTGAGAGTAACAGGCATTCATGAACGGATGATGTCCGAGGCCACATTCCATGCAAATGCCATGTCAATACCGAACGCGGGTTTTACAACCTACTGTTTGTCTGTTGACCAATCGGACACTGGCTTGTGAATGTTTATTAAATTTATGTGAGCAGTACCTTAGATATATAGCTACACGTTAATTTCATCTAATCATAAGGTGCATGCTATTTTAAGTTTTATTATATTGATAACTTGTGTATATGTTAAGAAATAAATAAAATATATTAAAAAGTTTTGAAATACTTTTTCAAATAAGTAGTAGCTCGCCAAGTTGTGGATTTTTGTATAACTCCTTGTTTTATGACAAGAGTGAACCGGTTTTTTTTTCTAGCCAATTGCGCCCCTTAGATCACAATATTTGTGTCAAACGCAATCACGGTAAGTACCTATTTAAAAAGAAACATTTCAATTTCATTGATCACAAATAAATGTGTCATCCATTTTACTTAGCTTTCTAGAAGAAAACAGGATGCGCCGTTATATTATATACTTCAAATGGTCAGTGAACTAATCGAATTCATTTGCAAATTGATTAAATACAGATTTTTACATAATTATGTCATAAATATAGATGTTCTTATCTATTCTTTATGAAGGTGCAAAAATATTTTTTTAGATTTCAATTGCTTTTTTTTAACGTCGGCATGAGTAACGAGTAAAGTGTAAAGATGTATCACTGCATTGCACTGTAAAACTTTTATTTGGACAGTCTCAGGTATGTCGCAACATTTTGCATATCTTATAGTTGAACTGTAACGAACAAATAGATACTTGAATATGGTAATGGCGATATAAATTGAATGCTTGCGATCGGTGGTCAACGTACGGTTACATAATATTTTAATGAATATAGAAGATAATATAAAATACTAGCAGCCAGTCCCGGCTTCGTGTATGTTATAAAATAATTCAAGTCGTAAAGAAGAGAAACAAAAAATAGCCTTGAGATTTATAAAAAATATGCAATTTTATGTAATTTCCGTAACATAAAATAATGCCATTAAGATTCTCCATTGCATTTTGGAATCAACTATTCCATACAAAAAATAAACGTTCTAACAGGGCCTTTAGTGTTGGTTTCATTGTACGAGTAGGTTTAATTTAGTATTTGAGTAGTCCAATTATTTTATTGATTTATACACATACCTCGGTTTGGCTGTTTTTTTTTTTTACTTTTTGACTATCCTGAATTTCTGTATTTCTATGAGTAGTAATGGAAAGTAATGAGCATTCGTAACAACGTTGTGCCTACATTAATTCATAACTTTGTTTGTAGTATAGTAGAGGTCCTTCTAGTAGAGGTTGTTTTGCCTTTATTCTTATATGCTTAAATTACGTGGACGACCGATAATTTAAATTGTCTCCATAATGCTTTTCTAAATGCATATATCTTGATTATTTGGTCCTATTTATTTACCAGATTTTGGTATTCCTTAACCGTATTTCAAAATGCGTATCTCAAAGGCTTGACAGAATATGGAATGTTGAGATTAAGTTTATGTACGGGAGGATGGTGAAAGTATTTCAAATTCCACGTGTCGTGACGTCATTAGCTTCCAGAATATTCCATTGGAATGTCTTTGAAATGAAAATTACAGGATGCGGAAGATCGGGCCAATAATTAAGCGATTATATTATTACCGCAATTCCTTGAAGATTAGCTTGGTGATTTTGCTTGGGAATCTTAGTATTGCGAGCGACATTTAATTAATAGATATTTCTAGCTGTGAATCCCAATAGCGAAATATATGAAGGTTTTATAGTTATATTCTTTTTTAAATATTATTATTGTAATGCAGCTAACTATAAAATCAACGACCTCGTTGGTGTAATGGTTACCATGCCGGACTGCCAACCAGAAGGTGCTGGGTTCGATTCCCGGCACGGCCAACATCTTTGTGCTGAACTAAATTTGCTGGATGTCGCCCTAGGTATTATATATGTATCTATATAAAGTATAAACATATGTATTTATGTTTGTGTAGGAAATAATTGAGTTATATAAATAATTGTGTAAGCAACCGTATTACAAACTAGACATGGTAGTGGTAGTTTAGTATGGGTCTAACCATACGTGTGTCAAAAAAAAAACTTCATGAAAAATGACATCTAAGTAAAATTATGATAGAATTGTTATTGTAGAAGCAAATACCCACAAATTACAAACAATAAATATGTAACAGGGCTACTATTAACTAACGTGTGCATCTAAATTCTTTATAACAAAAATTATTTGCCTAGCTGTTCCAAGTAGCTGTTTTACTAGCTACCCCAGTAGCCATATTTGTATACCCAAATAATTATTTGTATTTTTCTTTATTTTTGTATTTATTATTGGTAGAGACATCTCTTCCTAGTTACATTATAAGAACTCAACCACAAGCTAGAACTGCACATAGAATAAAAAACAGTTACTATGCACATGGAGAATGTCCCAGAGTATTCATTCTCACGGTCACACCCGCCCACTTGCAGTTTGTGAATACGTGGACTTAGCCAGTTATCCCGTGCTAAGTGGTAAAGTAAAATACGCTGACCTGAATGTGATGTTCATTTCTCACCTTTACTACATTGGGGGCAAAATATTTAGAAAATATTTTGCCTAAAACTAAGTTATTTTAAAGAAAGAGTTGTCATCCCTGAGTTATAACTACTATGAAAAATAACAGAATGTAATAAAAAATGTGTATCAAACTATTGGGCATTCTAGATAGATAATTCTGATTTGGACACAAACGTTATTTAAACTAAAATATAGACTTAAATAATAATAATTTACCAATTCACATTTGGAAGCCTTATCATTTGAAGCGATTTTTCGATGGAGGGGAGTCAAAAAGGACATTTATTTTAGGGGGTGATTAATAAATGGAATCCATGCCAACCGTCAAAATGCTCTCAATACTACAATTTGTTATAGACCTTACACAAAAAGAGAATAATAATAGTAAAAAAAATAAAAACAAAAAACACGCTTATCTGGCCGTTTTAAGTGGGTCAAAATCGCGCCCAAAGAGGTCGGTTACAAACAAACATACAGGTGACGCTAATAAAAAGCGTGTAAAAAAGGGGGAAAAGTGCGCAAACTAACTGGTATAACAAACGTAAATATATGTATGGATATATATACACATTTGTAGAAACATCCACATCTAGCTATAGATATACTCATCCCACGAAAGCCCTATTAGGTACATTGCGTGAGTAGAAGCTCATCCACCGCCCAGGCTGGCAGGCTATGCGCTTCCAATTATGGCAATAATTTCCATTAGCATTATTGACACGTAATAAGAGCTTCGGCCGCCGACTGTGAAACAAGTCATATTTACGTTTTCATTTACGTAGTTTGGTGCAGTGGAAAGCAGAATTATAGGTAAGGCGTTTCAGTTTGCCAATTTACGATAAAGGATTATAAAAGTTAATAAAAAACAATTTCTTTTAACTTTTTGCACTATTTAGTGTAGTACGTTATTTGAACTTCAATTTATGATATTTTCCTTTACAGCACGCTTTTAGTACAAATTAATATTAAGTGACGACCTCGTTGGCGTAATGGTCACCATGTCGGACTACCAATCAGAAGGTTCTGGGTTCAATTCCCTGCACGGCCAACGTCTTTGTGCTGAACTAAATTTGTTGGCTAATACGAGTATGTTAAGTATATCTCCAGTGTCGAAAATCATAATATGAACTAGAAATGGTTTAAATGGGGTTAAAAACCGTGTAAGTTAAAAAAATATTGTTTTTATTATCGATAAAGCAATTTCGTTCACTCTAATAGAATACAAAAATCAACAAATAACTGATTCCCTCTACGGCTATTTGTTGTGCAATAAAACAAAAATATTAATGACATTCCCAACCATTATTTTTTAAACACGTAAGCTAATTACAAAATTCCAAACCTCTCGAACTAAAGTACCGTGTAACATCAATACATGCAGTGCGTGTGTGACCACCATAAGTGGACAACCACTTAGATGTGCATTAATGAATTATGTCGCATCTAGAAGCCGTTAATATATACTTCAAACGGTGTTAAGTGAGTTGTAATCGGTCGTCTCATACACGCATACTTAATACGGCAGCGACGAGCCATCAATTGATGGTCTATGGTTTGGACACAGAGTGAGAAAACTAAACAAAGGTACAGTTAAACAGAGATGTTCTAGACGAAAGAATTAGCCAATGAAAAGAACTGAATATAAGTTAATGCATGGATCTAAATGGGTCTCCCCTTTAAATTCACTGGATTTAATCTAATTTTAATTTGACGGTTTTATGTTATTGTTGTTCTTTTATAACTTCGAATACCCAATTAATGAGCCTTTGTAACTTGAAATAAACCATATTTTCCAAAAAATCACTTAAAACATTATGTATTTTAACCAAATTTGTTTTTTTAAGGTAAACAATAAATTGATATTCAAAGCGTTGTGGTGTAAATATTTTGGTACGCGTACGCTTCTCTCAGGTAGAGTGATAGAGCTCTTGGATTAGCTATAGCAATTTTTCAAAAGTATAATTCATATTGCTTTGTTTTTGAGATAATTATTTAGTTATAATATAAGTAATTTAATAATTATTATTGATGAATAAATCTGTTTTTATTCATATTGTTTTTATGCCTATAAAATGTTAACCAATTTGACCAAGTAGAGGTTAAGTTAATGATATTTTTAATATCATTAACTTAACCTCTACTTTATATTCGCCAGCCCCAAATGGGGGATTACGTATGTGGTACTAGGGAAAAAAAATGTGTTTTGGCCTGCTTGTACGTTGGTCATAATACAGTTCAAATACGATTGGGTCGGTGGGATGTATGAATCAGTAATAATCGATAGTTGCCAAAGTACTCATAAGGTAGCCATGAACATTTCCTACGCCTATAGGTACATTTATTTTGTAACGCCTGATATTTATGCAGGGTATATAACGCTGAAGTTCAAACACGATCACCGCGTTACGTGCAAACTCCATTACGCGTAGAAATATCATTAGTCATTTTCGATGAACGCGAACTTGGTCGTTTACGTCATGGACCCTCGCTTATGGGGCTCAGAGGAAAGTGGGCTCGGCAAATAGGGAGTTACGTAATTTTTGAAAGTTATCTCGCGAAATTCCAGAAGTCGTGTTAGGAATACGACGAGAGACAGTTCTGGAATGGCTTTTTATTTGTTTTTTTTTTTTTCAAACACGTCGTTTTTGCTTAAGCTTCGCTCATGTTAAAAATGAATTTCGAAATGATCAGCGTATCAAAACTTATTACAACGATTTCTGAATACAACACTGCATGCACTTAATTCCGATCAAATAATTAAATCATACTAAAACTACGATATGATACCGTTTGCATTTGATAATTAAGATAAGGATAAGATTGCTGGATGATCAGCATGACATGGTTCTAATTTTATCAAGCGCAATATATTTGACACGTGGACAAATCCGTTTGATTTTTTTTTAAATGACTGGTAGGTAATACTAACCAATGTCAAACCTGCCATAACAAATATAAGTATCAAAATTAAGTAAGTTCGATAGTTTGAATGTGAGACTACTTATTATTTTAAAGAATAAAATCGACATATGCTTCAAAGTAAGGAATGGGCTATATTCATTTTGATATATTATGCTCACTTGAGACAACGCCACAATTTTTGAAGCACCTAATTTTATATGTAGTATTATTTGCTAGCACTATTTCATATTTTTTTTGTAGCCTCCTTCATTATTATTCCACGTTTATATATAAGAGTTTAGACATCAAAATACATACAGCCGTTTCGGCTATAGAGCAACTCAAATAATCACCATACATGCATATACAAAAAGTCTAAAAAAACGCAACCCGCTTTCGCAGTCAAGTAAACAAAAAAAAGTTAAAAACACACAATAAACAAGAAACCCTGATTTTTACGAAATTAGATCCACCAAAAAAAACAACAACAAACAACTCCCAAACACAAAGAAAATTAATGAAAGCCATATCCCATAACGCAGCGGCTGATTACGTCATAATTACCTCGGTCCGCGCAGATATTAAGCTGATATTGGTTCAGTTAATGCGCCAATATTATGGGCGTAGTGTATTGATGATCTAAATCAAATCAGGGCATTGTTTGCGCTAACACATCGTGGACAAGTCCGTGTATCAGGATGCCTTCCGTTGATTGGTCCATGTGTAGGAGGTTAATTGATGAGCCTTATGGGCGATTCCATCAATGACGTTCATTAGCACACGGCTAGCCTTATTATGATTATCTCGAACGTTAATCGTGCGATGATTTATCTAACTTTAAAGTAGTAACTCTCTTCTCGAAAAAATAATTAGTATTTAAAAGTAATTTCATACTTATAAGTGAATAAACTCGATATTTTTAATTGCGAAACCAAATAAAAAAAAAATACATAGACACCGTCGGCGTTTCTCTCGTGAAATAATATATAAGTGTGGATAAAAGTAGATACTACCAGAGAAAAATAAAATCTTGGATTCGTAAAATTGTAGTATTATTTCATGAAACTTCTTATTCTAAAATATAAAGGCTAGTAATGCACAAACAATAACGAGAGAAGAAGAAATTACTTTACTACTTTTTACTACGATAAGCAACAAAAGGTCAAAGTGTAAAACGCTCATTAAAACTGCTTCGTTAAATATTTAAAACTGTGCAGTTCTTAATAACGCAGACAAGGCACTGCGAAACTCCTTTGACTTTTTCTTGATAAAACATTTATGTCAGCTTTGCCATCCTCATCAAGCTTTCACATTGCTTCTAAGTAGCCATTAGCTTTTAAAACATAGTTTAACAAGTAGCGACCACCGGAGCGCTATCTTCCGATAGCTTCGATAGCTTAATGAATAAGGACATTGAGTGCCAAGACCGGTTCATCGACTTTTCTATCCCCATCACTACAGGGGGCAATTTTATTGAGTCCAAGAACCGTCCCGTCGCATCGGAAACAATCTAAATTGAGTATGTAAAGGTACAAATAAACAGTAGAGAACAATGTTCTTTTTACTGCAGAGATTGAAAATAAATTAGATTAAAGATAAAGATACAAAAGATATCTGAAGAGGGCGCATAAATAAGAGAGATGGTAAAACGATAAGGGAAACGGTAAAATATGTGTACAATCCTATTTTAATGGAATGAAACTGGAATACACAACACAACTATAACTCAATTATGTTATAGCATGTTCAATATTTGTGTTTTTCTATATCTATCAATATGTTTTATCTATATCTGTTAATGATAAAGTATTTCTCCAGTAACAAATATGTATAAGTACGTTATATTCGGATTCCCTGTATTACGGGGAATTTCGACAAGATTTACCTACGTTGTAGAAGGTTTAGGTCCTTGGGAATATTTGCTCTTATACTGATTGGATTAGATATGTGGTTGAAAATCAAGTAGTTATACGTCAACGAGTAATTAAACCTTCTTCGTATCTTTCATAAATTGCGTTCAATATCTAGATTATATTATACTAAATTTTGATATAAATCTATATCAAAATTTTGATTACACCTCTAGCGAAGTAAGAGTTTTATTAATAAGTATATAAACTAAACACATAAATATAATTAAAATTATACATGTCAAAATCATTTATATATTTATCTTTATATATATATAGAGATACCTTTACGGTAAATGTTGATCTGACGCGACTTAACACGAGTTATTTGTTGATCCAAAAACGTATGTTGATCCGCCGCCTTTTGTTGATCCAATATGCATTTCTAGGAACAAATGTGGCTCCGACTGGATCAACATTTACAATCACGTGACTTTTTACTAGCGCTTGCATATGTTGATCCGATATACAAATCCACCTTGCGATAGTTACGGCAAATGTTGATCCGATTCAAATGAGCCAATCAGGGCACAGCAAGCGCTCGGATTGGCTGAAAACAGCCAAGACCTACTACTTATTATTCTGTGCCAAGACCTTTTTGTTATTAACAGATTCATAGTATCAACATATTATTTTTAACCGACTTCAAAAGGAGGAGGTTATAAATTCGACTGTATGATTTTATTTTTGTTTTTTTTGTGTTTACCGATTTCTCAGCCATTTGTGGACCGATCCTCAAAATTATTTTTTTACGGTGTCACTATTTCCCATTGGTAATATTTTAAAGGCAAAAGTTTGTGAGAGAGCGTGTGTGTGAG
The DNA here is from genome assembly GCA_035578125.1 of Mellilla xanthometata. Lineage (NCBI taxonomy): Eukaryota > Metazoa > Arthropoda > Insecta > Lepidoptera > Geometridae > Mellilla > Mellilla xanthometata. The sequence continues at coordinate 9,164,972 of JAPUBQ010000007.1, read as the reverse complement.
TGTATGTTTCTTACGTCTTTACTCTCAAACGGCTAGACCAATATAGATTGAATTTGGTAGATATGTAGTTGACAGTCTAATTAGTACGAGACATTTTTAGCCATAAAATATTCCAGTGGCCGAGGCTAACAAACGCTACGCGGAGTTAGCATAAAATGCATTAGTATAAATAATTGGCCAAAAGCGAGTTGGGCTTCCGCGTAAAGGGTTCCGTGCGGTTATCTATAAAAATCGGTCAAGTGTGAGACGAAGTCGCGCATTATATTTATTCACAAAGTTGATATATTACTGATACTATTCCAAAAATCTATCAAAAGTCTTTATAAAGATTGAAGAAAATATGCATTTGTTTTATGGGACCCGCTCTTAAATACCTATTTATTTTATTCTATTTAGTATTTGTTGCTGTAGCGGCAACAAAAATACATCATCTGTAAAAAAATCAACTCCCTAGTTATCAAGGTTTATAAGGTACAGCCTGGTGGCAGACAGACAGGGGAGGCATAGATAGTAATAGGGCCCCGTTTTTACCTTTTAGGCACGGAACCCTACTAAACATTTTGCATCCCTAGGGAGAATCGCTTTGCAGCTGACTGAAATTGAAATAACTTAAAGCTAAGTGTGTGTGTGTGTGTGTGTGTGCCAGTGTGAGTGTGTGTTTGTGTGTGTCAGTGTGTGTGTATGTGTGTGTCAGCGTGTGTGTGAGCGCGCACGCGCGTTGGTGTGTGTGTGAGCACGCGGTTGTGTGTGTGTGTGTCAGTGTGTGTGTATGTGTGTGTCAGCGTGTGTGTGAGCGCGCACGCGCGTTGGTGTGTGTGTGAGCACGCGGTTGTGTGTGTGTGTGTGTCAGTGTGTGTGTGTGTGTGTGTGTGTGTGACAGTGTGTGTGAGCACGCGGACGCGTGTGTCTGTTTGTATGTGTATGTCAGTGTGTGAATGTGTGTCAGTGTGTGTGTGTGTGTGTTTGTGTGAGCACGCGGGCGTGTGTGTGTGCGAGTACGCGGGCGCGTGTGTGTGTGTGAGTACGCGGGCGCGTGTATGTGTGTGTGTGTGTTTGTGTGAGCACGCGGGTGCGTGTGTGTGTGTGTATGTGTTTGTGTGAGCACGCGGGCGCGTGTGTGTGTGTGCGTTTGTGTGAGCACGCGGGCGCGTGTGTGTGTGTGTGTTTGTGTGAGCACGCGGACGCGTGTGTATGTGTGTGTTTGTGTGAGCACGCGGGCGCGCGCGTGTGTGTGTGTGTGTGTGAGTACGCGTGCGCGTGTGTGTGTGTGTGTTTGTGTGAGCACGTGGGCGCGCGTGTGTGTGTGTGTGTGTGTTTGTGTGAGCACGCGAGCGCGTGTGTGTGTATGTGTGTGAGCTCGCGGGCGCGTGCGTGTGTGTGTTTGTGTGAGCACGTGGGCGCGTGTGTGTGTGTGTGTGTGTGTTTGTGTGAGCACGCGGGCGCGTGTGTGTGTTTGTGTGAGCACGTGGGCGCGTGTGTGTGTGTGTGTGTGTGTTTGTGTGAGCACGCGGGCGCGTGTGTGTGTTTGTGTGAGCACGTGGGCGCGTGTGTGTGTTTGTGTGAGCACGCGGGCGCGTGTGTGTGTGTGTGTGTGTGAACTCGCGGGCGCGTGTGTGTGTGTGTGTTTGTGTGAGCACGTGGGCGCGTGTGTGTGTTTGTGTGAGCACGCGGGCGCGTGTGTGTGTTTGTGTGAGCACGCGGGCGCGTGTGTGTGTTTGTGTGAGCACGTGGGCGCGTGTGTGTGTTTGTGTGAGCACGCGGGCGCGCGTGTGTGTGTGTGTGTGTGAACTCGCGGGCGCGTGTGTGTGTGTGTGTTTGTGTGAGCACGCGGGCGCGTGTTTGTGTGTGTGTGTGTGTGAGCTCGTGGGCGCGTGTGTGTGTGTGTGTGTCAGTGTGTGTGTGTGTGCGCGTGTGTTTGTGTGTTTGTGTGAGCAAGCGGGCGCGCGTGTGTGTGTGTGTGTGTGTGTCAGTGTGTGTGCGTGTGTGTATTCGTAGTGTAAAAAACAACCTCGGGTTATTAACCCGAGGTTGTTTTTTACGTAAGTAAGTAAGTCTTTAACTTAAAGACTTATTTAGTCCCTCGAACTATTAGCCAAACTCATTCCTGGCCCAAAATAAGTTACTTTAGTAAATAATTTAATTAAAAATAATATTCAAGGGGGGCCCCTTGAATATTATTTTTAATTAAATTGAATATTATCCCATACAACAATGGTACGGAACCCTTCATGCGCGAGTCCAACTCGCACTTGGCTTATTATTTTTATTTTTATTTCAAGAAAGAAATAATGTCGTTGATTATCAACTCAATATTCTCATAAACCAGTTGGCGAATATTCTTACAAATCACGAAAACAAAATATTGAAAAAAATATTTTAGCAAACAGCAACAATTAACTTTAAATAAACAATTAACATAACAATTAAAAAACAATCTGTTAGTTTCATATTAAACTAAATTTTTCAAAGAAAATCGATATAACACGAAACTATACCAAGGCCAAATTAGTTTAACCAAGGTAAAATAAAATAAACTAAGCATTTCAAAGTACTCGTACTCATAATTATTAAAAAATATATATCGCTTTGTTTTCGAATACCTAATCGTCAATGTTGGCTCCGGATCTAAAAAATCACATTGAGTATGTTTTTTTCGACCGTTATTGGATCAAACGATGTCGGTGTATTTGGTGAGGAGTATACGGAAAACGTGCTAGTGCAGATCCACCGACGTCACGAGTATACCAAGGCTGGATCAGGGTATATCGGTTTTAAATGCGAGGAGCCGAAAATACACGCAAAATAGGTGGATCAACAATTGTTCCAACTTCGCACTGGATCAACATTTACCGTGAAAGGTTCATTATATATATATATATATATATATTTATATATATATATTATTCTTTTGCATAAATAAACATTATTATTATTATTATTTAATTTTAGGAAAACCCGCACATGACCGTACCTGGTGCAAAGGTGCCCATAACACTGGCGCGTTTCCACGCTGAATAGCAATGGCTATACTCTGCACCAAGTACGATCGAGAACGGGGATCCCCCGTCCTATCCACTAATCTTCGCCCGAGTATATAAACTGGATTTAAATTCCTTCTATAAAATTTTGCCAATATCAAAGTGTAAAATAGAAAATGCTAATGAAAACCAATGAAATAAAATAGTGTACATACAACCTATGGAATACGTTCCTAGACCTTTTCCAACGCAACAACTATGGCTTGAAGAAAATGTCAACTCATTTAAACAAAACTGTGTTTACCAACCGGCAATTGCTTAGCCATTACTTTTATAGCCCTATCTTCACGGTTTAACTAAAGGTTATGTACGCTAGGGTGTTTAAACACTGCCTACAGGGCTACTGAAAATAACAATAATTATTTAAAAAACTATTAAGAAGTTGATTTATTAATTTAGTCATTGTTAAGGCATTTCCGAACAATGAATATTCATACGCCTTTTATTGACACTAAAACCAATTAACTACTACAATAGGTAAGCAATTCGAATGCCTTTTGAAAGCATAAAAAAATTATTCGTTTTATCTAGAGCTATTTAATCTTAAAACTATTTAGGTTCGACATTTTATGCTGATTAAAAATAAATTTTCCTAGTCTTTAAAAGAGTCCTAGTCTTTAGAAATTGAAAAAAAATGTTAGATATGAATAAATAGCTATATTATTATTATATATTTTGAAAAATAAACAGCTCGGTTATATATGAAACATGAAACATTTATTATCTATCAAAAAAATATTTTTTTTATAGTTTAATTAGCGATGCATCCCGTCATTGCGCGGGTTTTTTTTTTTGGAGAATTGGTTTAATAATTATCTTTCTTATCTAATTATAAATAAATATCTAAAAAAACAAATTTCAAAACAAATTATATGAATCGTGGTAAAAGCCGCTTAAAATGCAATTAATGGTTTTGGAGATGAGCATCGTAGAAGAAATAAAAGGCAGACATGGAAGGTGACTTCATTTTCTACTATGAATTGATTGATATTGATGGGTAGACTAAACATATGGATTGACATTTGTTTAACTCTCTATAACCAAACTAATTTATCTCATCTTGCTTTGCAGAAGCGCGGGTAAATTTCGTTAATGACCATATTACCAGTAACCATGTATATTAGAGGCTCAGCTTATGACTAGCCCGCCTACGTTTTACGCCTGTATATTGGAACACTACAAATTGTGGTTACATTTCTCACGACCCGACTTCAACTGATCGTTTTATTTTGTTAAATAGTACTGATGACGAAATAAATATTCTTAAGCAAAATATTTTCTTGCAAGTAGAAAGAAGCATACGATTACATCGTGAAACTAAGACTGGAAAAATATCAACAAGAAAAATAGGCGTTGCACATACCAAAAATACAGCAGAAAATGGGCTAAGCAAATGATATCAGCACAATCTTCTTCTTCTTTTTCGTATGAGCTAAGTGACCACTCTCTAGTGACGACAGTTTTCAAGCCGCCCGAAGGCCTCTGACTAGTTTTAACGACTGCTTGATTCACTTTGTAACATATTCTTTTGATAAGTGAAACCATTTTTTTTTAACAATCGTCCCATGAATGGCGGATATATCCGCACACCAGTTGACAGGAGCTTAGACTGGCCACCCGCCACGACCACCTGAGTAGCTTAGGACTCCCCTTAGCTTGTACTAAGACTAACAGCCGGGACCAACAATTTAACGTGTCATCCGACCCACATAGCACCCAGATTAAAACGACAGTCTTGTGCATGGTCACCTATCCAAACACTGTCCACATCAAAATTTACTTAGTTTTTTAGCTAGCCGAGCTTCAGGTGCTACTACAATAGTATCAGACTACGAAATGAGCGAAGAATATTGTCCTACTGCCCTGAGAGGAAGAGGAAGTCAATTACAGAGGTATAGTCTTAATGTCGGAGACCGCCGGAAAGCTTTGTTCAAGTTCCATGACACACAGAATAGACTGGAACGAGTCTGCCTATTCTAGGCATGTTGGATATTTTTTACAAGGTACAGCTACGAGTAGAAATTTGACGAGAAGGATGCGTAAGTACACGAGTTAGCGACACTCTGGCCTATGGAGCTTGGCTAGTCAGCCAGAACATACTTGTAACTTTGTTGCCTGGAAGAGATCGTTATTAGTGATAAGGCCGCCACTTGTAACACTAGTTATAAGTTTATATCATTTCTCTATTTCGTTTTTTATTTTGTGTTGCAATAAAGAGTATACTCATATCTATCTATATATCTATCTTGTAACGTGCTTGGTGACAAAAAATTTTTCAACTTGCGGATGGTTGCCGACCCGTCGGGCACTAAAAAATGCCCTACCGCCATGCTATGGTTTCTTTAACTAAATGATGGAGCTTATTGGCGGGTATCGAACTCAAGAGCTGCGAGACGCAAGGCGGCCTCACGTCCATCTGAGTTATCATCGTTTCAATCTGAGGACACATAAATATCCCATTCAGTTCAGTATACGGTTTAATTATAACACTTGCGTAATTATTACAAAGATAATAAGTATAATAATAGCACGAAGATCACGAGGACACAATATTTACCTACTGAGAGCAATCAGTTACTGATTACTTTATTTACATGTAAACTGATAATTTACTTCGTGTGTGTCATTTGAAATAGACGCACGTAAAAGCAAGTTGTACGTGAAGAATATATTTTAAAATAGTTACAAAAATGCCCGAAGACGAATCAAATATGATTTTAAACGGTGGTTTTGACTTTTCCGTTCCTATACACATGAATTACGGAAAACTGTTTGTGGATAAAATTTTAGAATATGGCAACAAGATTGCTATGGTAAGTAAGTGTAATTTTCTGGGAGTCTTTTATCTTTTGAACATGCTAGCTGTGTTCCGCGGTGTTACCCGCGTTAATCCGGGATAAAAGTAGGCTATGTGTTAATCCAAGGTCTAACCTATGTTCACTAATTTTATAAAAATCGGTTCAGCTGTTTGAGCGTGGAAAGAAAACAAAAATACACATACAACTTGACATACTTACTCACACAAACTTTTGCATTTATAATATTATATTAGTAGGATGAATTTGGTTTATAAGCGCGGCAATTTGTTAGCAGCATTTTCTTTGGACGAATAACTACTTGTAAAAAATCCAGTTTAGTAGAATCGAAAATAAAGTAATAGGCAAGTTTTGTCATAAAACAAAATTGGTGGAACCAATGTGTTCAACAGTGCCTAATTTACTATAGAATCCTATGACCTTCTGCACAGACCGCAGGATAGAATTTGACATTGAATTTGTTCTGTTCGCTTTAGTTCAGTTCGTTTTTCAGATCCATGCAGACACAGAAGAACAAATCACGTTTGCAGAAATGGCACAGACAATCGTCAACGTTGCATATGCTTTAAAGCAACTGGGCGTTAAAGAAGGTGATGTCGTAGCTATCTGTAGTGAGAACAGAATTGAGTTCATGACGACGGCAATGGCAATTTTATATTCTGGTGGTGTTTTGACGTTTCTAAATACAGCTTATACTAAAGGTAACAATTTTTACCAACTTCTGTTGAATATCTGATAACCTGAGTAGGTTATGTTGTAAATGATCTTAGTCTTAGCATCGAGGTATTATGTTTTCAATCATTATATTGAGGGTTGGTTTAACTCTTTACAGCTAGACATTGGATCAGTAGGTCGCGTAACCACACGGTTTTGTGATACTTCGGCCTAAGGTGAAGCATGCTCTTGATTATTGGTTCTAAGGGGACTGGGCTTTTAGGTGCTTGACTACAGATTTGTCAACTTGAGAGTGGTTGCCAGCCAGGCGAGCAATATAAAATGCCTTACCATCATGCTATGGTTTCCTCACAATATTTTCCTTTAAAGGAACCTCGAGTTCACTGGTGGGGATCGTACTAACAAACTACGGAACGACGAACGAACTTCAAGTAATATTTTGATATTTTTGTTATTCAAATAATCCAGACTAGATATGATCCGCCTAGGCTAGAGTGTCGCTAATCCGTGTGATTACGAACTCTCTCAAATGGCTAGACTACAGCTATGTATTGTGTAATATAATATTGATGAAACTAAAAAGGAGTGTCAAGATCGCTAATGGAAATCTATTGTTTACGTATTATTTATTGATTCTACACACATGGAAAACAGACGTTTTTATTACAACAATGTTGCTGTGTGATGTATGATCGAAATCCTGTTTATATTATCTTTAACTTGAGCCATAAAAGATTAATTTTGAAAGTTTGTCTATTAGCTATGTATGTAATAGTTTCATATAGCTATGTAAGTGTTAGAAAGTTGTAAATTTATTGTACCTAAACGTGAAGTATTTTTCTGAGTATTCCAATGTCTTAAAAGTAATCTAATTTTTGAGAGAGATGTTTGACATTACGTTCACAAATTAATTGTCAGTTTGTATTTTGCGCAACAATGAGAGTAGTTGTGAGGCGGGAGTACTGGACACATCGTACGAGGTGGCGTATTAATTAATGTTGACATAGAAATAGTTAAAAAAGAGAGAGTTAGACTGATAATATCGTTATAAAGCGGTTAAACGATTAGAATTGAGAACACAACTAAACAGTTGAACAATTATTCCTTCTCATCTTCTACAAGTGAAAAGTTACGTTTTAAATGTTATTCTTATTGACGCGAGTTAAACATGATTATATTTATTTAAAATTTTCTTGTAGTGAGCTTAAACAAAACAATTTAACTTTGCAACAGAAACACTCGTATAAAAATAATGATTAATGTTTCAGCCGAAATGATCAACGTAGCGAAGATTTCAAAGCCAAAATACGTGTTTATGTCTCCGGTCGCCTACGATGTCCATTACAAGACTTTGAAGGACCTTAATACAATAAAACAATACTTTATCTATGGAAAAGACAAAGGTCACAGTGATCTTATTTGTTTCGAGGAGCTGGCGGATAAATATGTCAGTATGGAACTCTATAAAGGAGCGAACTTTTATGGTAAGAAAACAAAAACATTTTCTGTTTATACTTATTTATACGCGTATGTGGGAGCCAGGCCTAAGTATGGCCGATTTAAAAATGGAGGAGCTTGTCAATTCTACTGTATTATGTTTATTGTATGTATGATGTTTGCAGAGATTCGTAGACACCTCAGTTTTTTTCTCATCAGGTTTACATTTGTCGATAATGTTGGTTCCATTGGACCTTTTGATGGGACCTTAGAAAATTGAGGGCAATTGACAAATTTTATAGGAAAGCACAAATAATATTTTTATATTTATCCAAATTACAAGTTAATCATGTGGTCAGTTGATGCAAAGTACAACTTTTGGATCGTACCCGATATCTGTTTTTATTTATTTTCAATTAATTTGATACATTTAAAATCTCATGCTGTTATGATTAAAGCATTATTTATTATCATTTAGATAAATAAAACTATTTATTTGTTTGTGGCTACGATGTAGGCTAATTGAGTACTTACATTTAATTGAATAAAACCTTAACCTATCGCCTCGAATTGGGAAAGCTACGAAATCTCGCCCTCTTTTCTTTTGTAAATTGTTTACAGTGCAACAAATTCGACAGGTTGAGAGTTCCCATTGTTTCTAGGCCAAGCACATACAGCCCTAATTCTCTATTCATCTGGCACGACGGGTTTGCCCAAGGGAGTGAGGCTGACTCATCTAAATTACATTACTACTGCCTATCAAGTTCCGTAAGTACCTTGCGTATATTAGGGCTTACATGTTAAACAGCCCTGGGGCATATGTGACGTGTACCGTAGCCTTATTGTATGTATGTAGGTATGCCTCGCCATTTTCTTCAAGATTTTCCTTTTGCCCTTTATTTTTATAACATGCCTCACTTTTTTATATTTTCTTAGAACAATTTAAAAATGTACTTGGTACTTATGTCCTTTTACTGAAACAAACCATAAAAATCCACATGCAGTTATACCAGAGTAATTCAACATCTTCTTCTTTGCCTTTGCCTTTTCCCAACATGTGGGGTCGGCACAGCCCGTTTTTTGCTTCCACACTCCTCTATCAGCATTCATATCTACATTCACTCCTTTCTCTTTCATATCCTCTTTCACACAATTCATCCACATCTTCTTAAGTCGACCTCTACTTCTACTACCTTGTACAATCATATTATTCATACTTCTCCTAGTCACATGCCTCTCCTCTTTTCGCATGACCAGAAGCCAAGCCAGGAGTAATTCAATATAATAATTCAAAATACCGTACCACTACACAATAAATTGTTTTTTATCGACCGAGCGAGCAAAGCAAACGAAGTTTTCATTACCTGACAAATTTTGTTTCGACGGGGTCGAATCTACATTTTTCTTTAGTTACAAAAGTCAACGTTTTAAATACAAGTATATATTATTTCAGAGTAACATGGCGTACTCTGACAATGCTAACTGTAGTGCCATTCGTTAATGCAATGGGAGTTCAAGGTACCAATGATGGTTTAATAAACGGGAAGACAGTCGTATTCCTAACACGGTTCTCAGAGGAAGCTTATTTGAAAGCTATTAACAAATATAAGGTAAGATGTCTTAATACAATGATGTCTTATAAATTCTATAGTTTCAACGGCATGGCCGACGGACTTCAGAGGTAACAAATACTGAAAAGTCTTGCAGTAAAATTGCAGACCTCTTCTTCTTTTTGAAGAAGAAGAATTAACCTGGTATTGTTTTACAGGTAGGGTACGTTATGGTTGCACCATCGATTGTAGTTATGTTGTGCAATTCTACAATTCTTCACAAATATGATTTAACTTCTGTGGAGGTAGCAATATCTGGCGGAGCACCGCTTGATAGAGTCATGTTGGATGAACTGAAGTCTAGGTATGTATTCATTAACTAAGTTGTTATTATTAATTAAGTACTTCATTTCGAAATGTATGACTTCAATGGATATAGCTTGCAATACAGCACGGGAAAGCAGCCAGCTTTTTTGGGTCTTTGCATTACTGCCTCCAACTGTTCCTGCTTATATTAGATTGATCTGTTATTTCTCTCTTTTATATTACTTTTTGTAAATGTTTGTATATTATATCAGTGTTGTAAATAGTGGTTTATACAGGTCAAATATATCATTCATCAGTTTAGTTAATTAACTAAGATAATAGTGCCTATCTAAATAGTTGTTAACTGAACTCAAACTCAGGCCAGTCTTAAAATAATACCCAAAATTCGGAAATAGATTTGGAATTATTTCAAACAATTTCTTATAGTACTACATATAAAATCCTAGCACGAAATTTAGAATAGATATGTAAGATACAAACTTGTTAAAATACATGTTTAAATTATAGGTTTCCGAATCTCCGCCACGTATTACAAGGATACGGCATGACTGAAACCAGCGGAGTCATCGCAAAAGAAAATGATCAAGAAAGCAAGTTTGGAAGCGTAGGAAAGATTGCTAAGGGGCTGGTGGGAAAGGTGCATGATTTCTTTTTAATTGTTATTTAAAAAAAATATATTGCATTTTTGTTCAACTCAATGATACACTTACTAAAATATTCATAATATATATTCATCTATTATTCTATCTATTTACCCTAAAATAATCATGTACAACTAAAGTAATATGTCATAAAATAGGCGATAAGGGCGCCTAATGTACTATTGCCTCTGTTATTTTTTCTTTTTATGTAACTGTTTATTTTTTTTTTGTATTTGGTGTGCAATAAAGTCATATTGTATTATAATGTGATGTTGATAAAAATACATACAAAATGAGTAAAGAATATACATTAAAGCATTTTTGTTTCAGATTGTGGATATTGAAACTCGTAAACCTCTAGGTCCAGGTGAACGGGGAGAGATATGTGTGAAAGGCTCGTCCATTTTTCAGGAATATATTGGCAAGAAAACAGACGAGTTTCTAGAAAATGGATATTTCATGACGGGAGATATAGCTTACTACGATGAAGAAGGATTCATTTTTGTTGTAGATAGATTGAAAGAGCTCATAAAATATAAGGCCTGGCAAGTGAGTATTTTATTGTAACAACACTTTTTAAAGTTTACGGTTTGAAAAAAAATTGTGTATTTTGAAGGCATAAATGATATGTTTCTTTTCTGGACCAAATTTCAACCATAAATTGTTATAAGCAAATGCTAATTTAAGTTATTTATATAAATCTTAAAATATCAATAAGATACGTAATTAAACTAAGTACAAAACATAATGCACTAAAATTACTGCATATATTGCGAGAAAGATTTGTGTACTACACATAAAATAATAACATTTTATAGAAATTTTCCAAAACTTTTAGGTAGCCCCCTCGGAATTAGAAGCAATTTTGCTACAGCATGCAGATGTCAGAGACGCAGCTGTCATTGGAGCACCCGATAAAGAATCGGGGGAACTACCAACTGCTTTTGTTGTAAAACAACCTGGAACAAATGTTACAAGCCAAGATATTGTAGAATTTGTCAACTTCAAGGTACTCGCACTAGTTTCTCTTTTAAACCATGAAAAACATAAATGTAAAAAAAGCTTGCTTGTAAAATAGTAAATTTATTGATAACTAGCAGCCCGCCCCGGCTTCGCACGGTTAATTTAATATTATTGGAAACAACAAAAATAGCCTATGTTACTTGGGGATATTGTAGCTTCCCAACTGTGAAAGAGATCTTCAAATCGGTTGAGTAGTTTCGGAGCCTAATCGCGTCAAACAAACAAACAGTTAAACTTTATCTATTTAAAATATTAGTATAGATAGTCATTTGTGAGATAGTTGGCGATCAAAATTTTTTCTAGAGATTTTTTTAAGGTGCTATGGAAGCAAATTAAAATAGTATATTTTGAAAAATCCTATAAATCCCAGCGTAAATGATATTCTTTTATCTATGAGTTTCTACATAGTATTTTAAATTCATACTGTTTTAATGTAATATATTTAGATATTCCGTGTTAAGAATCGTTAGAGTTCCAAAACGGAAGAACCCGGAGACTTCCGTTAAGCACAGAGGCAGGTTACCGGGGGGTTTTAGTGGGTACAAATCCCACATAACCTGTCTGCGCCCCATCGTAGCCAGGTATCTTGTTGAAGTTGTTGTTGACCCCTCGTCAACAAAAATTAAAAAAAAAACATATATCAGGTTAAATTTTGTTAGTAATTATCTTCAAAAAAAAATAGTTTTTTACTCGAAGTACAGTTAAAGACACTATTTTGATCAGTTATCAAGCGAGATGAAAAATGATTGAAATACTAAATTGGCCCTAAAAATATAGGTGTTGATGATAAAAAAATAAAAATTTGGGGTTGTATGTTTTTCTTAACGCCACATAATAAAACACAAAATAAAAATAAATCCTCGAAAAATTAAAAAAAATATTTAAGTGTGAACAACCCTCATCACTTAAGGATATAAAAAATTTACAGTAGCCGATTCTCAGACCTACTGAATACGCATATAAAAGGTTGGTAAAGATCAGTGAAGCCGTTTCGGAGGAGTACGGTAACAAACACTGTGACACGAAAATTTTTTAAATAAGAAGAAGATAAGAAGATTAGTGTAGATTAGAACTAACAAAAGGATTGCCCGCAAAGCGCTAAGTCTTGCTCCCGGCAAAAGTGTTCACTTCTGCCTGCAGTCCTGCAGTGCAACTGATCGTAATATTTTAATTTCACCACAACTTCAAAACCAAACGTCCAATTTTAATCATTTAAAGACCAAATATTATTAACATAAACTGTACTTATTGATGAAATAATTTATTTTGATAAGGATTAATAGCATGAGTAAAATAAACGCGTTTAAATGTAGGCCAAGAAAAAAATCAAGATTTTTAAATAAAAATGTGGTTGTTGTGCCTCACTCGACATAGATAGGTTTAGTGTGTTGCGGACTTTTTTGTAGATATTTATAAGATCTACAATTAATTAGAACATTTTATGGTTCTATCTTTTGTAGTTTAGGCAGCGTACGCAAAATAAGTAACTTTTTTGGTTATTTTTTTTCAGCTTGTGTCCGAAAAATCCAAATATCTTACGGAACCCTATTTTTTTCCAAAATAAAATATAGCCTATGTTACTCGTGGATAATGTAGCTTTCGTATGGTGAAAGAATTTTAAAAATCGGTCCAGTAGTTTTTGAGCCTATTCGTTACAACCAAACAAACAAACAAACATACAAACAAACAAACAAAGTTTTCCTCTTTATAATATTAGTGTAGATAGATATTGTTCCAACCTGCGTAACAAAATATGTTATATTGTATTTTCAAATGTCAATAAAATGTTGAATGGAAACTATCTAAAAGACGGGGATAAAAGTAAAAATAAGAATCCTGAAGCGTATTAAATTAAATGAAATCTCTAGAGAATGTATCTAGTCCTTGCGACTTTTTTTACAGCCGACATTCTGTTTCACAGACAACAGAATGTTAACGACCATTTTAATCTTATTCTAGGTGTCACCGTGGAAACGGCTGCGCGGCGGAGTACGATTCGTGGAAGAAATCCCTAAGAACCCGAGCGGTAAAATACTGCGACGTTTATTGCGAGCCAGCCTAATTAAACCAGCAAGCAAGCTGTAACGTCTCTATCCTTGCGAACTTTGAGAGCTATAGATTCTCTGAAGGCTATTCGATGTTTGCCAGTGGATTTAGACTAAACACCTTTGTTCCTACTCCGTCATTTGTTTTACTGTTCTTAAAACAAATTTTAAAAATCAAATATTTGTGTTTAGCTTTCTAATAGATTAATTATTATTATAAATTTAATTCTGAGGGTCAACCCTAGCAGTGGTTAACGAATTAAAGATATCTTAAGTGTTAAAGCCACCACTGGTCTCTTGTTTTAACAACAAATTGTTAGCCATTGCATGATTGTTCAGAGTCAAAAGAGGTTTCAAAAATCTAATATTTGTGTATATCTTTCTAATTGATTAATTATTATTATAAATTTAATTCTGAGGGTCAACACTAGTTGTGGTTAACGAATTAAAGATATTTTAAGCGTTATGGCCACCACTGGTCTCTTGTTTTTTAAGAACAAATTGTTAGCCATTGCATGATTGTTCAGAGTCAAAAGAGGTTTTAACCCGTGTAAATATATTAATAACATTCTAAGCTAATCAACATTTTATAAATAAGCTCCCAAAAAGGCGTTATTTCTATGATCTTTGCTCTTAATCGATACAAATTATGAAATATTAATCTAAACTGTGGCCATATCAATAAGAAAAGGTAGCGATAATATTGATAATACACATTTTTACTTAAAATTACTGTGATTAAAGGTTGATAAGATACCATTAGACCGTTGGGGTCGAGATAAACATAATCCAGCGAGATATCACAATAAAAAAATTTTGTACATCTTTTTATTATATTTTATGACTGATAAAAATAAAACTTAGTTAAATATTATTTGCAACCAATGCTTTATTTGCAGTAAAAGGTTTCAGACTATAACAAAAATAATCCTGTATGTAATAACTTACATAATATATGAAAGAAATTACAACAAGGTTCCATGTTTGTGTGTATACGAGTACATAAATGTGTGCTATTTCTGGACATAGCCAGACTTAGACAGTAGCGGGTAACACCGGTAATGGACGAGTATGTTTATTATTGTCCTACCGAAGTATTGCTGAAATAATGAAATCATTTATATACTCGTACCTGTGTACATTTAAAAAGTTCGATACACACATAAAATAAACACTTGATTATGAAGTACAAACATCGGATCGAATAATATCAATTATATACCTAATATTATCTTCATCTGTAGCTATATCAGTAAGAAAACCCAGTGATAATAAAATGTAATCAGATAACGTATATTGTGAACTTAAGACCTATATTATGATAAAATTGAATAAACCAACAGTGTCAAGATAAATCTAAAGCGTCAAAATGCCTTTATTGTTTGTGAAATTTAAATGTTTGTTTATTTTTTTATTAAAATGATATAAATATATGTATTGTAGTATTTCTTAGCAAACATCAGCCGAACATACATTTATATACTAGAACTATAAACAGAAAACATCTTGTTATAGTTTACTAATATTTTGTAATACTCGATTAAAACAATTATTGTAGTATCTCTTCATATTTAACCCAAACAACCAGATTAAATGAATAAAAATGTTATTCCCACATTAAGAACCCACGCCTAAAACTAAATATTATTATTTTTATGTCAAAATTAAAATCTATACGCTATGCAGAGTGTGCCAAAATGCACACAACATGCAGTTAAGCGAGAGCAAAACTGTTAAGGCGGCTCATCTGCGACTATAATATCTAACACCTAACATAGCATAATATTGGCGAGGGCAATATCTCACAAAACTGTTACGCGACGCTCATAGAAAACACGAAAATCGGGTGCAGTAGACCCGGGTTTGGGGTTTCTTCTAATACTGATGGGAGTCAGATTAAAAATAACATTAATTTGTACCTTACAATTGCGATTAGAAATATTGATAAAGCGTTTTGAAATTTATTTATTTTTATCATAATTTTTGTGTGTCATAATTTATGGCCACTTTTTTTTCTCTAAACAGCTATGCATTTGACCAGTAGGGCGCACAATCACAAGAGTCAACGATACCAGTTGAAGAAGGAAAATGTCCTTTTTCGAATTATTGCCTCTAAAGGATCATACCATAGGCTGCTGGATCATACCTTTGTATGCTTGGTGACAACTCAGCTTGAGATTTTGACTAGTCATAAATAAATCTTCTTCTTCTTCTTCGTTTGAGCTAAATGGCCAAGCTCTGGTGTCGAGAACTTTCAAGGCGTCCGAAGGCATCTGACTTGGTTTGACTACTGCTTGTACTAAGACTCTAACAGCTGGGACCTACTTTTTAACGTGTCATGCGACCTACGGTTGCACCCATGAAAATGCCACCTTAAAAACGACAGCCTTGTGCATGGTCACCTATCCAAACACCGTACGCATCCATCGTTGCTTAGCTTCGATGATCGCGTAAGATCACCTTAGCTAGCCGAGCTACAGGCACTAATAATTCAAAACTAGTTAACTGAGAGAGCGAGATAGCTTTATCCACATAGGCTTCTTTATTTATCTTAGTATGTTATCATTGCTTGATAATCAGCGCAAATAACCTTGAACACTATACATTTAAGATTCAGTTCAAAAACAACGTTTATTCAAGAAACTTTTGTTGTTAAAAAGATCTTGTATTTGTATGTTTTTGTAAATTTCAATAAAATGACCAAGTATAAGGAACCTTGTGTGGTCTACAGTGATTACAAGAATGTTGTTTATCCCGAACACATGAATTACGGAAGATTTGTTTTGGATAAACTGTTAAGTTATAAAGACAAAAATGCCTTGGTAAGTAACAGTATTTAATATTTACTATTGTTGATATTCATTAAATAAATAACTTCTGTGGTGATCATTTATAATCATTAATTAAGTCTCCGGTTTTCATGTATAATTGTTTTTGACAGTTTGAATGGCCTTTTTTTTCTTGATGTTTATATAATAAGCGTTGTAAATTTGGACTCAGTTCACTGACAAGGTTCAACTCATGCGTAAAAGTGCATAATTCGTATTTTAAGTTTAATAGATGAATAGATTGGGAAACAATTCATATCGTGTGTAATAGTAATTCAATATAGTAAAATGTTTAAAAAACTTTGAAGTCAAATTTATCTAACTAGTCTGTTTAAATATTTAAGTAAGTTCTGACTTTAAAAAAGAGGCGTATCTCAATTGTTTTTTTATTGTGTTATTATCTCAGAATTTCTTCATTTATAAACTGATTTTGTGATAGAATTTTATTTTTTATTTTTATATTGAAATCATTTTCCTAGTTTTTAATTATTCACTTGTAACATTTCAGATAGACGGAGAGACTCATCAAAAAATTACATACGCAGAGATGGCTCAGCTCATAGTCAATGTATCTGCTGCCTTGAGGGAGATAGGAATCAAACAGGGAGACGTTATTGGAGTTTGCAGCGAGAATAGAACAGAGTTTTTGACAACAGCAATTGCAGGCTGGAGCATTGGAGCGGTTGTCACCTTCATCAATAGTGCATATAGTACAAGTAAGTCATTTTTACTTTATTCGAAGAGACATAGGAATTTCGATTTCGCACAAACTGATTCGCTTTTATGTACCTTTCTCTTCCTGAGTCTCTGTTTCCTGAGAAATACCACCTGAGGGTCTTCAAATCGAGAGCTAAAAGGTATTTTCTAGGTATGCGTGTAACATCGTAGGCCATAATATTGTTTAACACCAGGCAAGCTGTGGTCACACGCAAACCTATAAGTTATAAAAAATAAATAAAATAAAATCCATAATTTAATTCTCCTATCTCTGTTTAACTACATAACGAGCAGAGACTCAGTGAAGAGACACTGATTCAGAGTTTAAGCTCTAAACTTTCGTAAACCTTTATTGTGAGGACAGCATAGCTTTGGAGCTCTTTACCTGAATCTCTGTTTCCTCAGGTATCATCCGGGGGTCTTCAAAAGTAGAGTAAATAGGTAACTTCTAGGTAAGAGTGCCACATCGTAGCTTTACACCAGAAAAGCTGTAGTCAAACGCAAACCTATCAATGGCAACCAAAACTGTTAGGTATTTGACCCTAGCAAAAATCTTGATTTATTTTCGGTGCATTTGATTGTTATAAAAGGAGTCAGCGGCAATGCAATAAACTTATTCCGAAATGACGAGCTGTTAGCTATGTGCTAAGCCCAAATTTACAACTCAGATAATTTTAGTTTTACAACTTTTGGAAACTCGGGAAATCAGTAATTCTTAACATTATAAACTATCTTCTTAAGCCACCATATTTATTATAAGTTTTCCTTATTTGCAGATGAGTTGATACATACCACAAGCATATCCAAACCGGCTGTTGTATTTCTATCACCAAAAACGTACAAATCTTTTAACAAAGCATTTGGATCATTGAGCTTCGTGAAAAATGTAATCGTGTATGGAGATGAAATTACTGATCCTAATGTTGTTAAGTTTAATGAACTTACTTCGACCAAAGTTAACATCGCTTCTTTTAAAACTGATAGTATTGATGGTAAGTTATATAAAATATATTAATGACTACAATTTGACGTCCACGTAGGCGTTTACCATGCTGGACTGCCAACCAGAGAGTCCCGGGTTCGATTCCTGGCATTGTCAACATCTGTAATGAACAAATTTGTTGGTTGTCGTTCTGGGTGCTATGTATGTAAATGTAGTATATTAGTTGTGTTAGCAACCATAATACAAATTAGAGATTTAGGGCTAACCATCCGAGTTTGAAATATGTCCATATAATTATTTTATTTATTTTAGACCAGTAACTAAATGAAGTAAGTTTTAAATTACATTGACATCAGAGTCAATGAATTACTTAACAAGCAATAAAATTGTCGCACAAGAAAATTGACATAGCCGTAGCCAAATTAAGTTCAGCACAACTCAAACTCAATTATCACCCCATCAACTTGGATGGTGTTCATTTTACCTCAAATTAATATATTTGTTACAGTCAAAACTCAAAACCGGTCAAAACTACTTTTGACTGCAAAAATTGGCAAAAATGATTTAGACCAATGCTTTCAGCCAAAAAACGCTTTGACTGCAAAAAATTTGCTAAATAATATCAATTTAATGTTTTCGTGCTTGGTACTTATAAATCAATCAGCATTGTACGAAACCATAACAAACAAGTAGGTACATAGCGGCTGATCGAATCGGAGATCCGAGTATGAAATGTCATTTTTAGGGTTCCGTACCTAAAAGGTAAAAACCCTATTACTAAGACTCCGCTGTCCGTCTGTCTCCAGGTAGTATCTCAGAAACCGTAATAGCTAGAAAGCTGAAACTTTCACAAGATATGTATTTCCCGTGTCACTATAACAATAAGTACTAAATATAAAAAAAAATATTAAAGGGGTCCCCATACTATAAACGAGTTTTTATTTGTATTTGTTTTTCTTATATATCAATAACTGTAGCTGCTAAACACTTAAAATTTTCACAAAATTTCTAAACGTATATTAGCTGTGATATTAAATTATAAAAAGTAATCAGAATAAATATTTAAAGGTGGCTCCAATATATAATGGTTTAACAAACTTGACTTTGACCAGCTATCAAACATATAACTTCCACTTCCAAATGAAATTTTGAGTTCGTATTTCCACATGTTACCAATTCCAAAGGCTTCTTACAATACCGATTGAATTTTGAATACATAAAGCACTAAAATCTTTCACTTTGACATTGTTTAACACTACTACTTTCGTGATTTTCTTAGTAATTTTTAACTACAAAAACTTTACATGAATTTTGACTGTCAGTTTAAAATTTTCATCAGGCAAAACCTTATTTTTGCAGTCGGAAGTCGTTTTTTGACAGAATACGAGATTCGAATGAATGAATGAATGTTATTTATTTTCCAATAAGTCACAAAGATATTACATTTCACTTATAATATATCACTAAACTTCAAATTGGAATCGTCAAAAGATGTCATTAGATGTCACATACTATTGAATGTTACATAATATACTCGTATGTATATAGCGGCGCTTTTATTTGCTTCACAAATTGTTATTAGTGAGCCAATAACACAATTATAGGGTTTGGGTTATGCTAACTATATAATTGAAATCATATTTTACAAGGTTTGCCATTTTAATAGGATCCGCTCAAACTGCCCTAATACTTTATTCGTCGGGGACCACGGGACTCCCTAAAGGAGCAAAGCTGTCACACCAAAATTTAATTATATCTGGACTACAACCCTTGTAAGTTAATTTTGTACAGCTGTTTTCCATTTGTCCTGCAATTGTAGATAATTCAAGAAAAAATAGCGAGTGTGTCTCGGTGGGAAAAACTTTTGCTTTTCAATCAGACGGCCCCTGGTTCGATCCCAGCCCTACACCAATGACTTGTTTTCAAGTTATGTGTAGATTTGCACTCGCTTTACGGTGAAGGAAAATATTGTGAGGAAACCGACATGTTCGACCCCAATATCCGAAGACGTGGGTCATTCGCCAACCCGCACTTGGCTAGCGTGGTGGATAATGGCCTATAACTTTCACCTCGTATCAGAAGGCCCCGAGACCAGCAGTGGGAATGTATTACTACTGCTTATGCTGTTATGCAAGTACAAAAAATAAATAATAATAAGGCGATCTAAAGATTCTTAATAGAGCAAGTATTAAACTGGAAACCTACTCAGACTTTTCAGTTCGAATACGGAACTGCACCGATAACTTTTTCTTCAAGTTATGTGTGTATTAACATAAACGCATACGTTGAAGCATGCTGGTTTCCTTATGACCTGGAAAACATCCCATATGCTCTAACGACCACAATATCTACAAAGGTCTCATTCGCCAACTTGCCTACTGTGATGAATTGTGATACCAGAACTCCTTACTTGTCCGAGTCCCTGAATTAGGATCGATTAAGAGACTGCATATGACTCTCAACTTTACAAATGACTTTACTATCTTACATATTAAATTTCCATGTCACAATGTTAGCTACCGTACTCCTCCGAAACGGCTTGACCGATTTTACCAAATTTTATATGTGTATTCAGTAGGTCTGAGAATCGGCCACTATCTATTTTTCATACTCCTAAGTGAAGCAAAACAACGTTTGCCGAGTCAGCTAGTTATAAATAAGTATACGTAGTGTATTTCTAAAAACTACTTCCATGTTAATACAAACAATACAGTATTTTTAAACTCAACAATAAATAAGTAGTTACATTGTTGCACTAGTTGTTAAGTGTTTGTTGTTACATCGAATAGTTATGGACAGCGTTTGTGTACATACATTAGATTGATTGGGCCTGAGTCCATTAGCAGCTTTCACTTTCGACTAATCATAAAGTAACATCACTTGAAAGGAAAATCTTTGGCATTACTGCAATAAACTTTTTATATAGTATCTACATATAATCCAAAACTCGTAAAGTTTCTATGTTGAAATTATTTCCGCCAGATTTGATCTTCTTTATTTGATTTTTTTTATTGATCAGTGATGTCACCAAAAATTACGACTTCATTGGCGAAATGGTTACCATGCCGGACTGCCAATCAGAAGGTTCCGGGTTTGTTTCCCGGCACGGCCAACACCTTTATGCTTAACTAAATTTGTTGGCTGTGTGTCTGGGTGTTAAATTATGTATCTATATAAAATATGCATGTATGTATATGTATGTAGTATATCAGTTGTGTTAGCTACCATAACACAAATTAGAAATGGTTCAGTATGGGGTTAACCAGCCGTGTGTAAATTGAGTCCTACTATTAATAATAATAATATATTTAAATGTAAAATGCATATTTTTGACAATTTTTTTTCTATTTTACAGCAACTTAAAGAAAGATCGAGTCTGCATGTCAATAGCTCCATGGTCAAACACAGTGGGAATTATTTTGACAATGGATCAGCTTATTTTTGGTCAAACTGTTGTATATATGAACAGATTCAATGAAGACTGTTACTTGCAATGTATTGACATGTACAAGGTAAATGTACAACATGCGGTGTCGTACCTATGAAATGAATACTGTCATATAAGTGGAAATTGTAATGGTGCCTTTGTATTTACAGATTGGGTTTCTATTAGCAGTTCCTCCATTAATTGTTCTACTTAATCAATCTAAGTTGATTAAAAACTACAATGTTAAATCTATTGAAATCATGTACTGTGGAGGAGCACCATTAGATGAAGGAGTAATTGAAGAAGCTAAGAAAACGTATGTTTTACATTTTCTTTGCTCGAAAAATATTAAAAATACAGATTTTTATATTTTTTTACTATCAACATCGAAGCATTTAACCAGCGAGGTGTGTAACTACACGAGTTAGCGACTCTGCTCTGCAGCATGCCTAGTCTGAAATAACTGGTTCTCAATGGGGCTGCTGGATCACGCTGTTAGGTGCTTGATGACAGATTTTTGAACCTGAGGATGGTTACTGGCCTGGCGACCACTATAAAATGGTCTACCACCTTGCTATGGTTTTCTCACGATATTTTCTAAACAAACTCTTAGCTTAATAGCAATCGAACTCACACCCTTTGTAAGGCGACCATACATGCCGGACTGTACTGTCAAAGATTTAAAAGTTATTTGTTTCAATTGTTAGTACTTTGGGATGGCCTAGTGGCTATAACTAATTAATACAAATTAATACAATATATATTACAGTTTCCCCAATTTAAAACACGTTTTGCAAGGATATGGTATGACCGAGACATCTGGAGCTCTGACGGAAGAGTTTGAAGATGAGCCAAAACAAGGCAGTGTTGGGAAAATTGTGCAAGGAAATGTTATAAAGGTAAAAAGTCGCCGAAACCATATCAAACCTCATTTCATTAAAGGTCATTGTTTTGAATAAAATATAATAATAATAAATAAAAATATTTATTTGGATAAGTATCTTACATTATACAAGCGATAAGGCCGCCAATTGTGGCACACTAATTTGTAAGCTATTTCATTTCTTTTTTTTTTAATTTAATGAATGTGTCCAATAAAAAATGTTCTATCTATCTATTCAATATATATATATTCTGGCCCTAAACAATGTACCGTATAGGTCCTCACTGGCACGGCAGTAGAGTATACTATATTTATTTACATCAAGAAAGCATCTTACTTTATGTATATCACGATGTATACCTACTGTTTATATGTTTTATATATGACGTTGTCTTATAAGTCTTGTATTGTTTTCAACCTTATGGCTTGGTAGTGGGATATAAAAGTATATTTTTCTATAATATTAAAGTTTTTTTGTTACAGATTGTGGATGTAGACACAAGAAAGATGTTTGGTCCAAATCAACCAGGAGAAGTCTGCGTTAAAGGACCGGTTTTATTCCAAGGTTATATCGGGAAAGATTTGAAAGATGATCTAGACGAAGAAGGGTTTTACAAAACTGGTGACATCGCTTATTATGATGAAGACGGATATTTCTATGTTGTAGACAGATTGAAAGAGCTAATCAAATATAAGGCTGGCCAGGTACGAGTACATCATAATTTTTTGATTGTAAAATTCGTAATTTTAACACTATTATTAAGACTTGAATTATTTATGTGTGGTAGTTCAAATATCAGCTTTAAAAAACTGAATAAAGCAATATCAAAGAAAATTGAAATAAAATAGTAAATATCATTATGAGCCTATTTTTTTAGATCATCTACATTCACAGTTACTCGTAATAATTATATCTCACTGCTATAAGTGGGTCTCTCTCTGACTATAAATTGTAATTTATCTATATCTTTTTTTTTTTCAGGTTGCACCATCAGAGCTAGAAGGTCTTCTAAGACAACATCCTGCAGTAAAAGACGTTGGAGTTATCGGGCTACCAGATCCTTTGGCCGGTGAATTGCCTTTGGCATTTGTGGTCAAATATCCAGGAGTTGAAGTCACAGAGAAAGAGATAAAAGACTTTGTTTCCACTAAGGTGTGTAAATATGCAATGTCACATAATTACGTATCAACCTATTATAAATAATGCTGAGCAATGATGATTTTATCAACTGATAATATAAATTCTTATAATAATAAAAAATACGGCAAAATAATGCGTCGAAAGGCATTATCTTGTTTTTCCATTTTTAATAGTAAAAAGAAAGACATAGAATTACCAAAGCTTACAGCTTACTAGCGTAAAATGTTTAATTTTGTTTTTATCGTGCAACTCTAAGGTTTGTATATCAATAATATTTTGTCTGTCGTAAGCATTGTCTTATAAACATATTAAAAAAGATAAACGCCAGTATAAAGTAACCTTTATCCACAAAGTAAAGATAAAATGCCAAGATGAAAGCTGACAAATATAAAGTACCTACTACCAATACATACAAGTATTAACTAGAATATTTTAATCGCATATAACGTCATTTATCACACATTTTAACATAATATCCGACACATTCCAATATTATAAAATCAAAAGAGTGGCCAAGAGCATATTATAAGGACTCACACATAGAAGAGTGCATGTCATTTTGGAGGTCGATTAGTGTCCATCCATAAACACATGATATGAATGTAATGTAACACAAATATTTATCATATTTAAAAATATTTCAGATCTCTAAAAAACGGGATAGTATTGTAACCGACTAGCGTTACGCAGTAAACCAATAAGTATGACAAAAATAAAACTTTCAGGAAACATTTGGTTTCAGGTATCTTCGTGGAAACAGTTACGAGGAGGCGTCAGATTCGTTCCGGAAATACCAAAGACCCCGAGTGGCAAAATCTTGAGACGGAAACTTCGAGAACTATTGAAACCTACTAGCAAACTTTAATCAACTATAATCATTGATCTATGAAGTTTGTATCATAAAATATGCTTATACATTTGATGTTACGTAATAATATATTATCATATTTGTAAAAACAAATGTGGAGTGAATATTTTAGATATTTTATTGTTGTACTTGGAAGTTTGAGAATTGAGGTAAAACCCTACGAGTGAATACCTAATACCAATTAATAATAACAATAATTGAGTGAACAGTATAGCTTATGAAACTTCCAAGGTTAAAGCAAAGTACACAAAAACTAGTTTACAATTTCAACAACAACAGAAAATGTAGAAGCACATCCAAACAGAAATCAGAGCGAATCAATTGGCCAAACATGGGGCATAATATGGTATATGCAACCTCCGACCGATGTGGGTGTAATAGACCTAAGACCTTAAATTTACGATCTTAATGTTCCTTAAACAAATTGCATGGTACAACTATCGCCTACACACACCGTACCGCTTATGGCTACCATAATGATTCTGCAAATGACCTTTTTAAACAGAACCTTTTTGTAGAAAAGCGAAACAAAGACGTAACAAAGTTTTGCGCTGAAATCGCTCTTTGTTAGGTTGTGAATATGCCTGCAAAGCTATTCACTAGCTTTAAAATTTAAAAATTAGTAAGTTTTTAAGAAACGGGTATTTTTAGCACCGAAGAAAAATGAGGTTTTATAAGTTTGACGTGACTGTGAGTGTGTATGTGTATATGTCTGTCTGTGCCGTCGTAGCTCCCAAACGGATGAACAGATTTTTTTTTTATTTGTAAGGTGTGATAGGCGAAAGTGTTCTTAGCTATGTTTGATGAAAATCTGACTGACATGGCCGCCGCTAAAAAATAGTGGATCATATATTTTTTCACACTGCCTCAATATGGGTATCAAAGGAAAGGGCTTGATAAAAAGTGTACACACAATATAAATACAATATAGTCTCCATTGATAGTCAGCCGAGATATTTTAAAATATTGATTTACTTTTGTTGAAAGTTTTTTTTTTATTCACACTGTATTTAAATTACCTTCTTTTATATATAACATTTCTGTTTCTCATAATAAAACCAAAACTAGCACTTCATGAGGTTAGGATGTCAATGGGAACTTACACTAAAATTATTGAAATCCTTATCAAACGGTCTAAAACTCCTCTCAAACAGTTTTCGGGTAAAATATACGAACAGAGATTAATTTCCTATTATCTGCTATCGACTTTAATCCTCAGCTGGCAGCTGCATGCATAAAATGAAAAAGCTTTTACGAGCTTTTATAAAAACAAATAGCCGAATGCCAAATCATCATACCTAAATTTATTTCACGCTTAGAGCATTTTTAATTTTCTGTACACTAGAAAAAAGAGATAAGAGAACCTAATAAAATAAAAACTAAAAGTCCTATGTCAGTATATTTTTATGTTTACCCAAACTCACAAGCACAGACACCTTATATGACAGTAAACATTTACCTTTCAACGCCGCATTAACCCTGTCCAGATCGTAAAGCGACAATGGAAGGGGTTCGTTCAATAGTCGCAATCGTCGGTTCCCTTTTTTCCAGACTTCGGAAAATCCGTCGCTCAAAAATATGCCCGAAGAATGGCGGTACAGCCTGTAAGCGCACTTGTTCGTCCGGAGCCAGTCGACAAACACAATCGCGCCGTTCAGAGTGCGCTCGTCTCCTGAAAAGACGTGACTTTTCAACTCGTCGACGCTACCTTTCATAACGAGCCGAATGTACAGTTTGTAAACCATGAACACTTTCACATTGCGCTTATTGCCGGCACGCTTTATCTTCCTCACGCTCAACACTCGAGCTGTGAAAATGTATTTGGATTCAGACACCGCAGACGACAGAATCTCGTAGTCATTAGTTATCGTCTCGTTTAAAACACATTTGGGACCATTTATGTCTTTCTTGCGGTAAACCGTGTCCCGCTTCGCGACACCCTCCGTACGAGTCTGGGCGTAACATATCGTGATGCAGTAAAGCGATAACACTAAAAACTGTAGCTTCATTTTCATAGTGGATGAGTGTCCGCGGTTAAGTGATGTACGGTGCAGGTATGAGAGCCATAGCGGCCGCGTAAAACTTGTGATCGTAAAGCGGACACAAAGTTGCGCAAGTTGGCGCCAGCGAGACGCGTGCGCCTGCGCAGCCTCACGCGTAGACTGGGTTACCTCGCAATTCAATGCAACCTTCATCAACGTAAACAAACGGCGCTTTACGTGTCTAGAGCTTATTACTGGCTTAATTAATAACATTTACATATTCAAGTGACTATTTCAAAGTAATTTCTATACTGGTTTAATTTGTTTTGATTAGTTCCTAAATTACTTTCTTGTGTTATATAAAAATATCTCGGGACAGGGTAAAGTGCGAGCGCCGGCGCCGTGTCGGGTGCATCGTGCTAGTTAACTGTTATAGCCTACGCGTACTGCCCGGGTGCCCTGAATATTCATGGCTCTACCAGGGACGAGTACGAACTTTCCCGCTGTTTTCAACTATTGTGCAGCGAATACGTTCTGTAGAAATTGTGTTGAATACAAAAACTTGAGCTGTTTATTGCTGAAAAGTGTATCTCAACATAAACGACAGTACTTACCTAATAATAAACTAAAAATCTACATTATTTTTCTTAGTATGAGTTAACAGTTAACCGGAGCCTGGCCTCAGGTGTCAAGAGTTTTCGACTCGTAACTTGCACATATTATTTGCTTTAAAATATTAAATTGTCTTATTTACATATTTTTTTAATTATTTCACACACGGTTGGTTAGCCCCATTCTCAACCATTTATAGTCTATTCTACTCATGAACTCTTGAATGTTAAAGTTTTCTGGAGTCGTAGAACTTTATAATCAACGATCAAACTGGCATGAAAATATCTTTATTGTTGCCGCCAAATGTTTTGTTTCAAACGGAAGGGTTAGTAAAGCCCAAATAGACTGTAAGGTTGTGCGATGTAAAGTAAAATACAAAATGAAGGATACTGCATATAAAAAAAAATAACAATGTGACAAAACCAAATATGATATTTATCTATGATACATGGTGAACTCACGCCCATTTCTCAATTATAAAACAGTTATTTCAACAATAGAATCGATGTCCTATCCACCAATTACGACGCCATTGTCGTTCCATTGTGCCAGACGTAGGCAGTATAAATCCATTGAGAGGGCTTTGTGAGATTTTATATAAAACATTTTAAAATGGTTGTTAGTTGTCGCACGTACGCTGTAGGTGATTGCGAGCGCTTACTCGAGGAATTTGGAAAGTGGTACGAGCGTAGGCGGGCGGGTCTCTGCGACGACTCTTGACGAATCTTCCACGTCGCACTTTGTATTTCTAACATTTTTCACAGTGCTAAGTGCTTACTTTATAGCTCCCGGTGAAATAGTTAAGTCAATAAATTTCGGCATTTAATCAGGTTTTCGATTCTCGGCTTTTCTCATCTCTCACTTATCTTAAGGCATTAGGTAAATTAGCGTCGGCTAGCGAACTGCTAAGGTTAATACTGTGTTTAATGTCAAACTCTGAGTCAATGTCGTGAGTCATAATCCACCCACTCGATATTAGTAATCTCAAATACGAAATCAACTTCATAAATAATAATAATAGTCTTGTCGAACTTTGCTATTGATCGCAGTAAGTATGTTAGCTATCTATTGATTACGGGCATCAAATTATTCTAATACCATAGTCGTTGCAGAGTTAAACTATTCAATCAGAAGTGAGCTTCGTGTGTGGTTCCGAGCTTTCGTGACGAATGAACTCGGTCATTACTTTCTCTACAGACTATAACGCCTCCTGCGATGATAGTTAAAGATACGGAGCCGACTCCCTATCAGCATCGATAGGCATTCTTCGTGTTATTGCTTCACATTTACCTATCACCACAAATCTATATTGTGGAAGGGTAAGTTTGTCTCACGCGAGCTTCTTCAATACGCGACCTCCGCTCCTAATGAAGCAGATTAAATCGCTGACGTGTGTGAGTCCCATACATTATCCGGAGGGATTCTCACGGATCGTGCAGGCTGATACGTATCACTGACGCTGACACTAACTAAGCAGGGAGTTATACTCGAGAACAGAGAGCTGACGTGACTTTACGAGCTGGTGGTTGGCTAGATGACGCGCCTAGATAGGCCTACCCCAAGTTAAAACCTGCACTGCGAGAGGACTGCAGATGAGCCCGCGCGATACCCATCTCGTCGCCGGATTATTCGAGGCTCAAATTGGATCTTCTCGGAATTTTTAGGTTAAAATGGCTTTCGTAATAAAATTTATTGCAAAGTATTTGACTCGGAATAAAGTCTATTCGTGACCCACAGTGAATTCAATTAAATATCACCTCGGCGTAATATTATTTTCGCTTTTAGAGCTCGACTGCTTTTTTTTACTATGGCTGTAAAAGGAGGTGGGGACGTTATGTTAATAATACGAAATTGGTTAAGCTAACACGAACTATAAAAGAGAATAAAGTCATGCACGTATTCAGATAAATGCGTCTGGCTCTCGGTCCATTAAGAGTAGAAATAAAAATATCACTTAAAATTTATTGAATGTTGCTTAACGCGTAGGAGAGGGATGACACTCTATTATATTCGTTTTACGGCTGGCATTTAGTGGTGTCGTAATATTTGTCCAGTTAATTGGAATGTGTTTGCGTTATCGATAATCCCTTTATGGCACGAGCGCGTGTTGTGTTGGATCCTTCGGTAATCGTGGTGTTTGTTTTGTGCGGCGCGGCACATATGCGTCGGTCCAAGCACTCCATTACCTTAACGAACAGTTGTCAAGTTGTCGATCAGAATCTCTTAATGCCTTCACTGTGAACATTATGGATGAAGCGCCCACGCGTTATTGTAATTTCTGGCTGGATAAAGCGATTGCCTCTCTTAAAACTCGCTCTTATATTAAATAAATAAGAGCGAGTATATATTTGAGTTATATTTTAAATAAGAGCGAGTTTTATCATTTGTTTAAATCAAATTATTTTGATATGGTTTAAAATTTACAAAACTTACGTTTATGTAGTTTAAAATAACGTAAATCAAAATTGTTTTTGAACAGTATTAACCTATCGAACTTATTATAAGTACAACAGTACAAAAATTATAAACAGTTGTACATTATTAAGTCCTTCTCAGTACCAAAGTACTAGTTGTTATTCTGTGTCAGTACTAAGAGTATTTTTTATTTACTAACATTTACTTTAATAGTAAACTAGTTTGCCATTTGTATTTTCACATAAGTTAAAACATTTCATAGGTAAGTACTATTGGCAGTAAAAGTATCGGACCAATTTAGAGCTATAATATTTTACTACATGAAACATAGTTGTCGATAGCAATTTTCTGTGATCAGTCTGACATTAAAAATAAACGTACCTTTAACAGCAGCGTTTATTCTATCCAAGTGATACAAGGTCAATGGAACTGGATCGGTGAGGAGCCGCAACCTTGGGATGATTCTCTCCAAGTCCTTATAAACTCCGTCGCTGAGGAAGACGGCAGAGAGGCGCGGCCGAGGCGCGGGGGCGCACGACTCCTTCGCTCGCGGCCTCTCCACCACCACCGTCGCACCACTCAAACTATCTGACCCATCGTCTTGTTTCACGTAAGATCTCAATTCACTCACATCCCCTTTCAAAACGCGTCGCATATAAACCCGATACACATTCGAACGCTTCCCTCTAAGTCCCTCGGATGGCTTCGATTTTTTCACGCTCAAGACTTTACCCGTAAAAATGTACTTGGATTTTCCTATTGCCTCCATCAAGGCCCATTCGTCTTCGATTATTGTCTCGTTGAAGCTACACGAAGGCAGAACGTCTCGGTGTCTCCTGTGCGTATTTCTTTTTCTCACTTTACCGCGAATCTTGATCTCGCCGGCGACGACGATCGCCACCGCGATAAAGTATACAATAAATATAGAAGGCTTCATATCGCAGAATCGCTTACACTCGTCTCAATGGGATACAAATGTATCTGTCACATTATGCACGTTATTTATGCACTCGGGGGCTCGTAAAACGCCGGCGGCTTATTAAGGGTGAAGGCGTTGACATCTCACTAGCGGGAATTCATTAAGTTTAATGTTTTATTTTGTAGATGGTATCTAATACTCAATATGTGGGCATAGTTCGTGGGTCACGGGCAGGTCACACGATCGATCGTAATGTAAACAAATGCATGTCGCTCAGACCGGTCGGTGAGGCAAGGCGTGCGCGCGCGCAGCTAGCCGGCGCTTACTGAAGAGCTTGACTCGCAGCCTCCCGCAAGAAAATAGGGAGATCGCTTATGCTCTCGATATGAGACATAATATTGTAAACACTTGAGATCACCCTTATGTGCTTAGCTAATGGATCGTCTTTGGACTATGCTAATTACTACTTATGACTTAGACTGGCGCTTATATTGTATGCCGTGAAAGACTTGTCGCGTACTCGCGTGTGGTTCAATTTGATTGTTGAGTCACACAATTTGTGCAAATCGAAACGCATAAAACTAAACAAGCTCTTACGTCGTCTTCCTCGTTCCTTTTATTTACTTGATGACCACTAATAAATCACAAGAGTTTCATCAAATGCTCGTTGCATATTGCTCTATATTGCTCATATTTTTTGTGTGTTTAATGACTGGAAATAAAAAAAAAACGTTTAACGTGCAGAATCCCGTCATCAGTATCAGGGTAGCAACGCCAGCGTACGATGCCGTCGGTTGTGAAAGCTCGGGATCGCGATGCATGCGTGGGCGGACCGGCCGCGCCAATGCTCAGATCGGTTCGTACGAATAGTGCAAGGTATAAGCTGGAAGAGGGATGTAGAAATAGTCCACTTCCTACTGATATAAAAAATGGGAAAGTTTATGAGTGTGTTAGTGTGTGAGTGTGTAACTTTGTAACTTCGTCACGGTCAAACGGCTGAAACGATTTCGGTAAAATTTGGTACAGAGTCTAAATCCTGTATTCACCAGCACATGTTAATCCATAATATTTTCATTTACTAACGATACACACCATTTTATTTTATCCTGGATTATCGTGGGCAACACCGTGCAACTAGTTTAATTATTATTATTTAATAAAGTTTTTCAATAAATATTTAGTAATTTTTAGTGACAATGAAGTACAAAATAATGCTTGACATATATGAGAATATACACATTATTTCATAGCAAATTCACGTAAGCTTGCAAAAGCAAAAGATGCTTTTCAATACATTTCCTTATACTCTATATGCCCTGCTTATAATTATGTACCTAGCACTCTACCGTTTATACCTTGCACCTGCACTAGTGCAACGTACAAATCTCTAAACCGTAATTGCAGCGTAGGTAGCTTTGCTAAAGGTGCTAGTTTATTACGAGTACTAGAAATGCTCTAACAGAACCTAACAGTTAAGGAAGCATTAGAGTGTCGAAGCAATCGAAAGTCGAAAAAGTTTTTCAACGTGCATATAATAATAATATAGCAATGCTAGAAAAAAGTTTCTATATTTTTTTCTATAGTGCTTCCATATCTTAAGGAAAGACGTAAAATTCTCAAAATTCTCTGACATCTTAAGACCTACTTGTAAATGTTTTCATCGTGATGAGCATTTACGAATCAAGATGTTTTCTTTGTGTTAATCAACTGTAGATATTGTCGGATTGCGCGTGTTACTACAAGTTAAATTAGAGTAAATTTGTAAGTAACGAACATCGTCAACATAAAACTATGTTACATTGTCAAGTAACTTCAAAAAAATAATGAGGTTCAATTATGACTGTAAGTATTTTTTTTGTTACCCGTTCATTTCTCCGTAATAAACATATGAACGAATTCATTGGAACAAAGGAAATAATTTAAAAAAATAATTATTTTTTATGTGAAATAATAAATATCTACTGAGAAAATTATCTTCTTTGCATATTTAAAAGTCATTTTACTTTCATTCTGTAGCTAAGCAAATAATATGACATGGCAAAGGTAAATGATGATTTGCATAAATAAAAGTTGGTAATGCATGCCTCTCTGAGTCGCAGCGGGCGAAGTGTTTTATTTTTGTCGGCTTTAAATTATAAAGCGCCTTAGTGTAATTACAAACATGCAGATTGTAGACCCCACGAAATATATAAACGCGTAAGCGTGCATGTGTGTGCAATAGGGAATACTTAAGCCGGGTCTCCTGCGACTCTCTGTTCTAACATCAAACAAAATTGGCGTGCCAATCATAACCTACTTAACTGTTAGACGCCCATATTTTGTTATATGTTAGAAACTACACGAAAACAGACCGCAGGAGGCCCGGTTTTAGACTCTGAATTAATTTAAAAGCTAAATGTGTCCCACTAATAACGGCTAACTAAGGTGATCCAACGCGATTATTGAGGATAGGCAACAGTTGATGCGGACAATCTTTAGATGGGTGCCACACGATTTTTGCTAAACAGTGGTATTTTCATCTTGGTGCTACCGCGAGTTGGAAGACACGTTAAATTGTAGGTCCGACTGTTAGTCTTAGTACTAGGAGTCGTTACGCTAAGTCAGAGGCCTTCGGGCGGTTTTAAAACTCTAGACACCAGAGCTTGGCTACTTAGCTCATATGAAGAAGAAGAAGATACCACATGAACGCGGATGACAATGCAAGGCTTAGCTAATAATATAAAAAAATAACTAAGTAGAAACAATAACATTTTATACGTAGGATGCTTGTTTTTTTTTGCACCGATAACAATCCCATTCGTCTATATCTGTTTAATATCTATAGTAAAATCAGAGTTCATACTTGTTTTAAAATTTAATTTTACCTTATACGATTCTTGAAGCTTTTAACGTACCTACACTTATTTTATTCATTATTATATCAATCCTTTACCTCATTGGAATCCGTTTGTAACGCGGCCGAAATACCCACCACGATTTTATTTTCAGGACAAACTATCCGTCAAAAATCCGATACACAAAAATGCAATATAGTGAACCAATAATTTCCAGCTTCAAATTTTTACACGAACAAAGCGTTCGAGCTCTTTATTTTAACCCCAAAATATTGCCAGCATAGCAAACACCCCATAAATAAACATTAAAACCGATCACCGAAATATCAGCATAATGTCGATCGCTATAAACAGTTGACGTGGTGTGATGCTGAATTATAATTCGTGTTCGGACACGAGCATAAATTTCTATACTCTAGGGTTATTAACAAGGCAACATACTATACTAGCTAAATTATTCCTTATTAACTACGACAAAAAGGCTTGCAAGGTACTTTATTACTTTTTTGTGGGTTCTGTAAACCCAAAAGGTGGACGGGACCTTATTACTATATTGACTATGCCGTTTGTTCGTCTTTCTGTCCGTATGTCTGTCTGTCCGTCTGTCTGTCACCAGGCAGTATCTTTTATGAACCGTGATACCTAGAGTAGTCGTCATTTCACAGATCTATTTCTTTTGCCACAATAACGACAAAAAATGATAAAATAACTATAATATTTAAATCCTATACACTAAACCTTTTACATCATTTTTCCTATAACGATTCTTTATAACGATCTTAATAACAACAATTGGTATACTCTTGAAATATTCACAAACATTTAATTATACATTATTTATATTAACTTTAAAAACAAATAAATGAATTAGTTTGTCTATCCTACCTAGTATGGAATGACTGGCGTATAAATCAAAGTTACTCTTTGTTATTCCTGTCACAGCAAAGCTTTGAATTTTAATTTCGAAAGTCACCAATACAGTCTAGTCTGAAAAATGGCTACAGCTGAAAGCGGAGCCTCTCGATCGTACTTTTCAGTTTTGCATATGGTAGCCCTGGATATCCCGTAATAATTCAAGCTTCGAGCGGGAACCGAGTAATCCCGATTTACTGAAACAGCCATCGGCCGGTGTTTGATCAATGTGTCGCGTACAACTAGCCGCTCATTAAAGCTCAACTAACTTGTTATTAATCTGCGGTGGTCGTAACGTCAGCTTCTATCGATGTTCAACTTGATTTTACTAATATGAGTACCTACTAATTATTTGTGTTAAGCTAGATTAATTTTAGTGCGACTTTTCGTACCTAAATTCTATCTATCTTCTATTTATTACCTATTCTAGCTGTGAACTGAGAAAACTACTAAAATTATCAGTATTTGAAATAAGAACAATTTGACGTACTGAAACGTAGATTGTAATAAGTGTAAATAAAAGAAAATAGAAAACGCCTGACTAAAGTTTTGTGGTGGCGGCCATATTGTGGAATTAAAGAATATCACTTTGTGTGTATGGTACTACTCAAGGTTTTCAATTTGACACCCAACACTCAAGTTCTTTAGTAGTGAAAACTAAATGAAAATCGATTCATCCGTTTTAAACATACGATGCCACAGACACACACACTTACATGTACACATCAAACTCATAACAGCCCGCTGTTTTTGCATCAGGGATCAAAAAAACCCACTTAGTCAAAAGTATCAAAAAATAAAATACACAGATTCACTATCGCTATAATTGCATTCTCATTAACCTTAATGACACTAGAAGCTTCTAACATTTCCTACAACATAGTTCAGTAAAAAGAGCATTCTATAAATTCTATAATCTCATTGGCTCAGTAAAATCGAAGCTCAAGCTTGAAGGAGGTATAAAAGTAAACAACGTATCGCTCGAGGCTCGTCATCTTAACGACATTATTCTAGAGAAGTTGTCTTTAAATGACATCGTCAATATCTCAAGAGAAGTGGGAGTTAATAATTGGCCGGCGGATTTTCTTGTTACTTACCTTCAACTAGGTGGAGCAGAGATCGTAATGTTACCCAGGCTTAGTTTAAATTTAGATCTGTACAGCTTTCAAACTTTCTCGGCAACGAAAGTTTGTTAGTTATCTTATATGTGAATTATACCAGCTGTTTAATAGGCATACAACTTGAGTTCTTTGATTACATAAGTAGAAAACTCTAGTCTGGTTTGTCATGGTAACTGATTGACTTCAAAATACTTTCCTATGGTAGGACCATACATTATCCAACCACAGTATTATATTAGAAAGAAAAGTAAACCTCTTCTTTTGACATTATTATCGTATTGTATTAAAAGCTAGTAAAATTACGTTTTTAAATACTGTACCGGTCATTAGTGACATTTCTTATATGATTTACAAACAAATACGCTAAAATTTGTATTGTTTTTATCTACCTACTCTAAATTATTTAATTATTCATTTAACTATTTTTATTGCGATTTAATACAAAACATACCATATTTCAGCATGTACTTTTGAAATTTGTACAAAACACTACTAGTGACGCCACCGCCAAAGTCGCCTAGCATTTGTACAGCGTTGTAACAGTTGCAGTTTTTATATCAATTTTGTAGTTTGAAAATTGTCGGTGCGCTGAAATACAGCTGAAGCATTCACCTTCATAAGCGGCTTGCGATTTATGCGTGCGTTGCATTGAGAGGAGGGGCAGTAGATGCGCAGAAATATTGCCACTTTTGACCAGAATAGCCATAATAGAAGTAAGATCGATGTACCTACAAACATTGTCGGTCTTTTTTCTATGGTACAAACTTACTTGAACAAACCACATTTTTATTTGAATAAATGTCAGCCACATTTTTTTGCAAGCATGAAATGAACAGAAGTAAATTTTATTGCAATCTTTTATTTTCAGAACTGTGATTCTATGCGTATATCATATCATGTAACTGTAACTTACGATGCAGCTCACACGCGAATATGTAGGTAACTGTTCGATACAAAGTGAGTGGACTGTATGGAAGTTCTGACTCTCAC
The DNA here is from genome assembly GCA_035578125.1 of Mellilla xanthometata. Classification (NCBI taxonomy): domain Eukaryota; kingdom Metazoa; phylum Arthropoda; class Insecta; order Lepidoptera; family Geometridae; genus Mellilla; species Mellilla xanthometata. The sequence goes on along the minus strand of JAPUBQ010000007.1, from coordinate 9,128,828 downwards.
AAGGAAAATGAAAAACATAGATAGGACGACGTACCTTTCATCCACGACGCCACTCCCTGGGACAACTCCTCGCGTCTGGCGGCAGCTTGGTGGGTAAGCTCCTTGTTTAAATGCAGAACAGTATTCACTGAGCACGACACAGTAAAAAATCCAAATGTTAAGCGACGCGCGACACTATTAAGGATATATTAGCGAGTAACTCTGTAATACGGCGCGGCGATGATATGCGCGGTTTGACTCCCATACAATTCCAGAGCAACTGCCTCGGGCCGCGACGCGCGGGCTGCAGGTTTTGTAGTACTACCCTCATTTCACATTTATTCCTTTATGAGAATCGAACAGTAACTACAGGTACTATGCGTGCCAACTAAGAAAAGGACTGTCAAACCGCCATCTTGCTTAATAATACGCACTAACGTCATTACCAAAGTGTATGGTGTGCTAAAAATTGTAAACAAATTATGATCAGTTTAAAATATGTTTTGTACGCTGTTTTGCTATTTCTTATACATTTTACGGCAAAATAATTATAAATGAGTAGGATTTAAAAGTAAAAGCTTATTTATAATTTTTTTTTTTCATTGTTGGCACTTCTTTTTGCACCAAATAAAAAGAGTTTATTCTACTGCTTACAGCACTTAAGTCGAAACTATGCAAAACCAATGTCTCGTTACGTGATTTTTTTTATCTATACGGTCGGGTGGGTACTTCTTACCTGTAGAATTAATTAATCAGAAATTATCCAGTAATAAAATTCAAGAATAGTTTTTTATAATAATTATACAATAATTAAATGTTCATCTATGAAACAAAAAAAAAATTCTTTCAGAACTTTTTAGACAGTTGAAGTGAAGTTGAAGCAAGCGCGATCCTATCCTTAAATCGCACGCACAGTACATTTAACTTGGTATAAGCTTTTACAAATTGCTTAGTTTTTTTTACACCTAGTGCCAACTATTAACGCGCCATCGTTTCAATGTGTTGTACGGAAATTCCTTTTCAATACGAGTATGAATTTCATTCGGTTTTATTATTTGTTGTTATTGCGGTAGTAGAAATATTATTACAGAAATATTATACATCATTTGTAAAAAATACTCTCTAACTATTGTGAATGGCCGCCATTTTAGGTACTAGTTTTAGACGTTTATGTGACTAGCTTACTCCAATAAGTGTTTAGTACAAAAAAAATCTATCTATATGAAATACGAGTACAGCCTGGTGGATAAAGACAGGTAAACTCTAAAATGCATCAGAGTAAATAATTTACCATTGCTACAATTTTGTGACCTAGTACCTAAGTCGAGTAACCCAAAGGAAACGCCATATTCATAACTGATCTATAAAAGACCTGTTTTTTTGTATTCCACGGTAGGCAGAGAACCGCGATGCAAAGCAATTTGCACCTCGCACCGTAATGTGGGCTCTTGCAAGCACTGCGGTTTCTGCGGCAAATGCTGGTTCAACTGTTACATCTAAGGTGTTTTACATTCTAATGGAACGTCGCGGTATCTCTCTGGTCAAGTTTAAACTACACATTTCACCGCTTCCCTAAGGATCTACATATATGTATACTAAAAAATATATCGTATAACTCAATTCTATAAAAAAAACCATTTGAACGGTTCCTCCTGCTCCTACTTATTAGTTTTTGCAGTAACTTGTATCATTGTACGAAAAATTGTAAGCAAACAATAACATAATACTACGTTTTATACCATGTGCAAAAAATAGTAACAAAGTGATCTTACTTATTGTGCTAAAAGAAGTTTACAAAGGCTTTAGAAATCCTGTGAACATTATATAAAAAAACACTTCTACAAAATATTAGTTAACAATAACTATCCCACTACTATTTTGTAATATTACTTAATTTCCGCTAATAAAGATACTTGTGAACTAATTTACTCGTATGCTGACTTATTAGTTTATTCAAGCGCTGGGACATAAAATTTTTAATGTTTCTAAATTGACACATCGAGTCATACCAAACGAGTCTAAAGTCTGTACTAGTAGTTTCTTATATTACTGTTATACATCTATAGCTTATGTTTGTCTGATTTTACTGCTATATACCAGTAACAGACGCCAAACTAAATTATTATAGCTTTAGAAAAAGAATTCTATGTACTCGTATCTACCTAATCAGAACATCTCTGATTTCTGAAATATGTATTTCAATTATATTATGCACCTTATTTTTATTATGAGGAAATGCATTTACGCTTGCCCACCACACCCGGGGAGGTGGGTGGGGTATATCGGGCCTGATGCCAGAAGGGCATCACTACCGACTAAAACCTCACGATGACCTTCTCACCGGAAAGGGTGCGGTGAGGTTCCGCTCCTCGCATTAACCCTCCACCCCGCCCACCTCGGCTAGCAAGCGAGGCTCTTTCTCAGGGGATGAATGATCAGTGCACATGGTGCACCGCAACCACCTCAGGGACCATAAGTGCAATGGACGCCGGACAACCCCGGTCCGACGTCCCAGGTCCCCCGTGACGGGTCAGGTAGAATTATATTATGCACCTATGTAAAAGGACAATCAGAAAAAAGTTTTTATACTGCCGATGGTCCTTTTATTTTGGCATATTCTTCATTTTTTTCTACCGAGATAGCTGTAAACCCATATTCCAACTGATGCAAATCTTACATCGCATTACATTTTGAGGAGGTCCATTTGCTGCTCGAAACACTTCTGTGCCAGGTATGTATTTGGATCCAAAAACTAAAAGGGCTTAAACTAATTGCTATATAATGTAATATTATGTATTCGTAGAAATAATAATAACGTTTAGTACCTTATGTTATATAAAAATTAGCAAATGTCTGAACTTGCAGTTAAAGTTAACGTAGGTTACTGTTACGTTATAAATTTTGTATAGTTAAATAATAATTCGCTGATAAAATCTTTAACATTATCAGTAACTTTTTATTAGAGAAAAAAAGTTAGATCATCTCACTTTCCACCTTTACTTCGCCCAGACATATAACCACAAAGACTAAGACTAGTAACAATAAAAAGAAAGAAAATCGCCCCATCAAAAGGTCCTTATTACGTCCACCCTTCACGAGCGTTGTCGCGCCCCAAAACGAGCCCGAAGCTGTGAGTCCGCCTGAACGCGACACCTTTGAGCCCTCTTCGGATCCATTCAACCGGAATAGTAAAAGGCTAATGATGCCTTCTCTCCAATTTACCAGAAGACTTTGTTCAAAAATCGGAAGCAACTACTTTTCCGTAAGGGTAAATTAAACATATTTTTCTAAGAATGTTTGTTGGAAGTCGTGTGTTATGTGTGGCAAGCTTTACGAGTATCTAAATAGGTGTGCCAAAAATCTTTACTGTTTAAAGTAGAAAAAGTAAGCGTTTTACCAATGAGAAAAATATTGCATATCTATAAACTATTTTACTTAACAAAATATATTAATATTTCTAATGTAAAAAATGCATTTTATCTCCTAAAAATAACTGACAAATAACTATTGTTTTACTAAAACCGTTTTAGCGTTTTACCAATGAGTAAAATATTGCATATAAACTATTTTACTCGACAAAATATATTATATAGTTCCTCATGTAAAAAATGCATTTTATCTCCTAAAAATAACTGTCAAATAACTATTGTTTTACTAAAACGCAAAAAATACTCATAAAAGTTAATGTCACAAAGCATTTTTGCTTTTGTACAAAATAAAGTTATTTGTACACTGCAGCGGCGTGGTGTTACGCGGCAGAATTTGTGGATTTTTATTATTTATAGCACTGACCATCCACTCAAATGATATTTTGAGCTTAACGTAGCACTTTTGTGAAGTTTTAATTATTTTTTGTTTATATTTTAGTCCATAGAGGTTTTGATGACATCGTCTAATTTACGAGACGATGTAATCACAAGATCAACGCAGCTGATACACCCAGCTGTTTGATATGAAAAGCTGTGGATGATGATGATATATTTTAGTAACAAATTAACAAATCAAATATAAAATATTATATCAACACAGATTTAGTGTCAAAAGCTTAGTACCAAGAAAATAAAATATCTTGCTACTTCTTGCATTTTGAAATTTTTTGGGTGGATGGGAATGATTAAAAACACAGTATGTATTTATACAAATACAATATTACATAGGTATGTACAATCATACAATATTAGGTAGATAAGGTTGTAAATAAAACAGTAAAATGCAAGTTTATTGATAATTTTCATCGAAATCAGTTTAGCCGTTTGCGCGCCAAGAAGTTATAAACATACACCCTTACACACAAACTTACGCCTTTATTTTATTTTATTCTTATGTACGAGTACGTTTATATAAACTACATTCAGCTGAGTTTAAAAGTTTTAAACCAGTGCCTCGAGTAAATTTATTTTTTGTCTATATTTTTTCCCTTAACTGATTTGGACAGTGCATATGTACTCGTATTTCGTCCCCGTAGAGCGAAAAGTCACTAAGTCCTAAAAACCTGTTTTGAGATAATGAGCGTTAAAGTTTTGGAAAATACAAAATTCTATAACTTTAGTATGGCAGTGCATATCTCTATTCTTTAAGTTTTATTTAGAAGGTATTATATTATAGTTTATATTATTATATGAACTTCATTTCAGTATCAAATAAATAGTGAGTAATTACTAGGAAGCTTAGAAAACACAAGTTAATTATTTGTTCTCTTTAAAACCACTTGAGCTAAGTACGAAATAGTTAATTTTCGCCCTGAGTTAGTGAATTTTCCATAGTGATAAAATTATTTTTAAGAAAACATCTCAAGTTAGGTGATATGGACCTAATTGCTAGGTGTACAAAACGTGAGTTGTATATAATACAGACCCTTTAACAGAAATGTTTCTAATAATAATTTTGCATAATAAAACAATTTTGCATAATAAAATCTTATTGTAAACCAATTAAGTTTTAGTAAATCATCAATATACTATAAATATGCTACATACACTACACTGCTACGAAACACAAAACGGGAGATACAATAGATAAAAAAGATTTTATTTAATCATCAAAATCAAGTAGTATGTTTGTACTACTACATTTTCCAAAAGAAGAACTGATAAAAGAATAAAATACCTATAAAATATCACAAGCATATTTTTCGCCGCTGACCATTTCAGTTCAGAGGCAAAGAAGAAGGACCAGAACAACAACCTGAACAATTTATCTGACAAAGGCATAATTCCAAAAGAGTTAAATGTCTGGTATGTCTTTACCCACAAGCAAAGATGTAATAGACAAGATTTCGGGAGCCAGACATTACCGAAGATGGCGAAGACGAAGTAGATTGATTTTGATGATTAAATAGTAGCAGTGTAGTGTATGTAGCATATTTATAGAATATTGTTAATTTACTAAAACTTAGTTGGCCCTATAACAGTAGGATTGTTTTATTGTGCAAAAATATTTACTGGCTCCTCTTTCTTGTGGAACATCTAATAGAATACTTCTCCTCTCCTAGTGGAACATCTAATAGAATACTCAGGGGTGTGTCTTTGTTCTCTCTCTGTAGCACTGTGCATAGAATCCACTTCCAAATGGGTGTGACCACTCTCTAAACATTTTTGTTCGATTACTTCAAGATTTGCATCCGTTCGTTGTATTAAATGTGCCAAATACGCCGTTATACTTATTTTATGTTGCCTGGCACATGTATATACATAGTGATTTCTTTAATTTGGTTTTTGTATCTGAGTAAACCACCAATCTATGACACTGGCAATTTCAACACTGCCTGTTTTGCCATTAATCTCATACCATGTTATACAGTATGCTTCATGAGGAGGTTTAGCTCGTCTTTATATTTTAAGGCTTCAATGACAGATCCATTTGAAATACACAATGTCTTTAGGACAAAATCTCTGCAGACGCGTATCTAAGTATCATTTTTATCAAAATAATATTCATAGATAGCAGCAGATCGGTTTTTTGGCTACGAATACCAACTTTCACAGTTTTTAAAGGTTGAGCCACCAATTTTTGAAGTAAAAGTTGTTTTTGTGCTTTGAAATCGGTAATTTGCTAGTATGTTTGACAAATCCTATATCTGTCTTCGTCAGAAAAGTTATTAGGGTACTGAAACCGGCATTCAATGAAGCATTTCATAGGTTTAGGTTACTTTTTACCCAAATAAGGCAAAAACAGTTTTGTTTGTTAGACTTAGCTGTATTTTTTTCCACATGCTAGGATCACATTTCTTCCAACGCGTAGGTTCATTATATTTAGCAGCATTTGTAATTAGCTGCTCTGTTGAATCTTGACTGCCTATAGTGTAAATACCTGCTAAATTAGAATTGCAAGACGGTTAAATAGGTACCTGAGGTTGGTTCATCATCATCGCTACGATCAATCTTCTTCAAGTTTGATTTCTGACAATCGTCACTATCTCTCTCGTCGTCTCACTAGACGACGTTGCAACATACTCGTACAAACGCCTTTTCTTCTTAGTACGCTTATCATCTTCGCTGTCGGAAAACGATGAAACGCTAGAGTCAGAGAAAATTCGAATAGAAGAAGAACTGAGACGACCTCGTTGGCGCAACGGTTACCATGCCGGTCTGCTAACCAGAAGGTTCCGGGTTTGATTCCCGGCCCGGCCGACATCTTTGTGATTAACTCAATTTATTGGTTGTGGGTCTGGGTGTTATGTAATATGTATCTATACCTATAAAATATATATGTATGTATATGTAGTATATCAGTTGTGTTAGCTACCATAACACGAACTAAAAATGGTTCAGTATGGGGTTAACCTGTCGTGTGTGAAATGAGTCCTAATATTTATTTATTGAACTCAACTCTTCTACTAGATTTTTGGTTCTGGTGCCTGTGACAAGATACGTATTTTTCTTATTTAACACTGTCATCGGACAAAATGTCCCAGCAGCTTTCAGCCATCAAAGGCGCACAGTGTGGCGGGTTATATGAAAGTAACCACGCGACGCACGGGACGTTCTGCCCGCGAACAAGTCACTAACTCGGGAGCGACATATAACTAAATGTAACGACCCACGTCGAACTTATACAAATAATAACTAAACTATTTTAATTAATATTTTCAATCATTATCTTAAACTATTTTTATCATAGAAGAAGTGTTTATGTTGAGATAATAATTTTTCGCTGTGGTAGTATTTTACATAATCATTTAACAGTAAAGAGTAAGCAGTCACTATCCCGAGTTAGTTAATTTTCGCATTCGAGTATCGAAACAAACTGTTGAATTAGAAAAGTCACTAAATCATTAAAGTGACTTTATTTTAACAAAATGCGTACGAATTCATAAGATTTGAATTCTATAAAGTAATTAAAAATATTAGTGACTTCTCGCATTTCCCGGCTGCATCATAAAACAAGATTTATTCACTTTTCACACTCCGTAACTTGGAAACTAAGACAGCTACAGAATTGATTGTCAAACAGATATTTAGAGAAAAAAAATGTTGTTTTAGTGACATTAATAACTCATTTTGGCCATTTTCCGACTTAGTGAGTTTTCGCTCTACGGGGACGATTTATTGTATAATTCACATCCACTGAGAGATCAAAATCCGTTGAGTAATTTAGAAGTTCTAACATACCAGACAGAGTTTCCTTTCTTTAATAGGTTTTTTTGGAAAAATATTTAATCTACAGACACTCGATTTTTACTGTCTTATAATATGTATTGATATATTGATTATATTAGGATACTACATAATTGCTTGATTGATGTGATACGTAAAGGTACTTTATGGCTATTAAATGACTTAATTTCGTTGGAACACAAACCGGTTTAAGCGTTTAATCCTGTAGATGTATGGTCAGGGCTCTCAGTAATTGCTTTCGATGCGCTTATCATCGCTTGTCGTTTTTATTCATTCAATTAAGCGCTTCAAGCTTTAAATTTTACCATCGCAATCTGTTTGCTACAGATTGGTTTCCCTTAATTGGATAAAATAATATATTGCGATAAGATAATAATAATATATCAAAATACTATTATTACACTTTTTATTAACGACTACATAACGCTATATCCGAAATCCAAGGTATCGATGTCTTCTGTAGTGCCATCACTAACATTGTGTAAGTTTTCACGCTTTTAGTTTTTAGATCTAAAACAGTTTGCGCTTTGGTGTAATAACTGTTCTGACTATATTATTTAAGTTTATTACAGAAAAATACTACAATTCTATGTAAAAAGAAAATAACAAGAAAAATCAAAACACAATTTAAATTAAAGTAAGCTAACCATCCAGGCTGACACTACGTGTCAGATGTCCCAAGATGCTGGCAGCATTAGCCCGTTGAATAGCTAAACTTAGTCTTTGTAAGAAAGAGATATTGAATAAATTGACTATTGATTAATAGTAATTTTTGAAATCGCAACTATGTATAGTCTTTTCGTCGTTTGAATCAGAAATGAATGGAAAAATAATAGATAAATTCTGCAATTATTTTCATAAAGCGGAACTCCAGTTTTGCAATATGGTTTTTATGTATTTCTGTGGTGTCTTTTTCATTTACCCACTATGATATTCTATTTCATGTAAAAATCATAGCCTATATAGGTTATATTATATTTCAATTTGAAAAAAGAGAGCCTTATTTAATTTTCAGCCATGCAGCACGTATTGAGCAAAATAAAACCCCTATTCTAAAAGCATAGCAATTTCGTCTACAACCATCTGAATATTTTCTTTAAGATATGAGAACGGTCGATGAAATTATGATTAGCATAGGTCTGTGGCTGGGAAAGGTTTGGGCATTGGACATAAACATCTGGTATCGGGAATCTATCGCTCCGGGCGCATTGTCTGAACACCTGCCCGCCATCGCCTGTGGCAATATCCCGCATAAAGGCAAACACGCACTAGATTTTTACTCGCAACAGTGCTTCATTTTAGACTGTAATGTCACTTTAAATTCATTTCAATTCAAATTCATTTATTCCTTAAAAATATAGCATAACAGAGACATAGTCTCTAAAGCGCTACATCTCTTAAAAATAACATACAAAACTCTAAAAGTAAACATTTGCACAATACTTAATTAAATAAATAAGAAACAATTAATACGTAACCTTATAAACATAAAAATTATATAAAAATATACAAACACTTAAATTACTACAAGAAGGAGACTTAAATACATGGAAAGACTGAGATAAATAAAATAAAACACATGAAAAAAAAAAACAACTAAAAGATAGTAAGTTATTGTACACTAATATTGCATACACACTTAACATCAGGTGAGTTGTGGTTAAGCATAAGCCTATTATAAGTAAAAAAACGGATACCGAGATATGGCGTTATTTTTTTATATTAGGACACATTTCAAACACGTCTGGTTTAGGTACTCTATACTAAACCATTTCTAGTTTGAATTATGGCTGCTACCGCGACTGATTTACTAAATAATACATACATAAATACTTTATATCCGGGAATCTGCTAAGATTTAGGAAAGATTTGATATGAAAATTTAAAAGTAGAAATAAGTAGATACGAACGTGTTTGACAACCTGAAAACGTGTAAGAAAATACAATTTTAATAAAAAAAATATAAACAATCACTCAATAACAAGCCTTATGGTTCTAAACTTTGTAACTTAACTGTTGGTAAAACCTGCTACAGTATGGTGGAACCATACCCTTAAATATCCATGATGTTTCAATTTATATTCATGATATTAGTAACTCAAACGGAATGCACGTCACATTTGATTCCCTTTGTTGGCTAAATAAATTTATTCTTGCCGTTGTAAGCTTGCTTTCCTTTTACGAGTATGTTTATCCTTATTAGATTCAGAGCATTGTGGCTATTATTGCACTTGGACTTTAGGTATAGATCTAACACTTTGATACAACGTAACATAAAGCGTAAATACTACAATGTAAACTCCATGTAACGACACCGAAGGGACTGTGCATTTTATGTCGTTATTGAGAGTGGTCGTTAAATGGAGAGAAGAAAATTAGATATATGCATATATATAAAACAAGCTAAATCAACTAAAGCCAATTGATTTCGACTCTGTAGAGAGTTTATCGTTAAATCGAGTGACGCTACATGGAGTTTAGACTTAGTGTATACAGCATAGCATATATTAGTATATACTCGTATATAGCATATTAGGCACCTTACTCGCGGACACAGGCTAAGGTATAATTTATTATTTGTAATTCAGGTTTTAACTTTTTATTTCTTAGTTTTGTAGTTTTATTTATCTTGTCATGTATTTGGATAATAAAGTATATAGTTGTGTCTTTATAGAAGTCATTTTAAAATCTTCCTCTGGCTCAGACTGATTTGGTTATGTGAGATAGATAAACACTTTAAACACTAAATAAAATTACAGAGAACACACAAAGAACTTAAAAGCTAATGCCTTAACTGTCGATGGCGTGAATGAACAAGAACAAGAACTTTCACATACTTTCTTTATCGACTCGAGTTGTACTGTGATTACGATTACTCGTATATATAAAAAGTTACTTTCATTTTCGTAATATTATTGAAGTCACATGGTAAATAAATAAGAAATAATTACTTGAGATTGACTTCAAATATCGTTTATCTATTGTTTTCCGCATTCGAAAAAACTTGTACTGGCCCTCTTTTGCAGTAATAAATCCAAAATTTTAAGTTTTAAGTAATGCATTTTTAAGTCCAAAATACAAAAACACTAAACAAACACTTTTCTAAATCCAATAAACCTTGAGGCATTAGCTACTTTTACAAAATATGAGAGTGCATTACATATTTATGAAGGAAATATTTTAACCTTTGTAGCGCTGGCTAAGATTATTAGTGAGCTAAAAGCTTCGATATTTCTCTGGAGCGGAAAAGCAGTGGACGTAAACAATTTGTATAGTGAACTCTTGGAAGGAACTTGCTCTTTCACGATCTTAAGCTTTGTTTAAATATTCTGTCTTGTCTTAAGGATGTAAATGGATCCAGTTACGAACTTTCTTGGACCATATTTTATAATGGTGGTGTCCGTTTAAGAGTTTTCTTGGTATATATAGTATCTTTTTTTATGCCTGACGGACACGCTTTTTGACATGTCTAAGCGTCTGATTGTATTGTTTTTTTTAATATGACATTTTCTAAAAATTATTCCTAGCTAGATCGATTTATCGCCCTAGAAACCCCCTATATACTAAATTTCATGAAAATCGTTGGAGCCAATTCCGAGATTCCAATCATATATATATACAAGCATTGCTCATTTAACGATATAAGATTTTCTAAAAATTATACCTAGCTAGATCGATTTATCGCCCCCGAAACCCTCTATATACTAAATTTCATGAAAATTGTTGGAGCCGATTCCGAGATCCCAATTATATATATAAAAGAATCGCTCATTTAAAGATATAAGATATGCTACGCAAAGTGTACAACACAATTCACACCACATACTTCATCAAATTCAAAAGAGATATTTTCTACAAACTCCAGGATTCAGAATACAACAATATCCTCAAGATTTACGGATGGATACGAGATGGACTGATGGATAGTCCGACAATAGAGTAGAGCTGGATTTAAAGATGCCCACTCGAGACGATGGCCGACAAGATAAGAGACAGACGCCACCTAGTCTTGTAGAGATGAGCCAAGTAATCGGAAATAGTGTAAAGAGGAACTAGTTAAATATAAGCTATCCCTACACGTTTCTACTGTTAGGGAATAGTGGGAACTAAAAGGAAACACTCGTGAATGCTCTCCTAAAGAGAAAAGAGAGAAAGAACACTAATCACTGATACTTCACTACGCTACCAGTAAAGTCAAAATAAGCAGCCCACTATACTTTTCCACGGCTGAGACTCGGGACCTTCTCTCGTAAGGAGAGAGATAAAGGGCAAAATCCATCACGCGCAGACGGATGACAGACGTCATCGGATATTTTGGTCCTCAAACATGTCGGTTTCTTCACGATATTTTCCTACACCGTAAGGCGAGTGCAAATCTACATAACTTGAAAAACAAGTCATTGGTGTACTACGTAAAAATTGCCAGGATCGAACCAAGGGCCGTCTGATAAAAAGCAGACGATTTTACTAATGAGCCACACTCGCTTTTTACCTCCGAGCCACACTCGACAGCCACAACCACTCTAACAAGAGTACTAATAAGAATTAGTCAAAATACAACTATGCACAAATTTACATCTATATTGTATGCGAAAAATGTATGTTAAAAACGCAAATACGAATAGCGAGTGCCTGCTTAATATATTGATCAAAACTTGCTTACATAAAATTATTACAATACTTGTTTAAAAATGGTATAGGTTAGTTACTCTCCTGCAAATACTAAAAGGATTGATCGTTACGCACATTTGTTTCGAGCAGTTGTGTAGTACTACGATCCACGACTATAAATACATTTTAAAATTGAATTGAGTTGAAATAATCCGGCAAAATATCTCAGCTCATCTCTAAACATTACCTATGCTGTGACCTGAAGCAGATCACACGCCAAGCTGAGATATTGAAAAGCCTGTGGGTGGTGATAGATGAAAGTACGAGTACACTTCCACTCGTATTAATGTAGTGTAGTGGATTGAACACTGACTTTCCATAAACATGTTTGCTCGTGTGTAGAAAGCAAATTGGGGAAAATATACTGAAATAGTTTATTTTCTTTCGAGCGAACAATAGACTGTGATGTAAAGCTTTTGTTGATGAAAGTTACTTATGTTTTTTTTTTAAAATAAATTGCTTCCTTATGTCGAAAGCTAAAAATAAAATAAATGCTAGAATTTATTAAAGAAATACTAAATATTATTCATATTATTGTATGCTGCATATTGTAACTGTTGTGCAGTTTTAAAGTTAAAGGAGTATGGAAAGAGCTTATGATTTACCTTTATTACTTATATTTTTATAGCAGTACCTGCCTGCATAAATTTAAACGAAAAAACAACAGATAAACATAAATGTTTTTCTTTATATAAACTTAATTTACGAGTAGTTTAAGTAACATTAGTTATGACTTTTTTTCTCATCTTATATCTTTACATAATTTTGCTTAATTTTGTGTATAAATCCTTTGCATTATAATTATGTCATGTATAAACAAACTTGTTCATATTCTGTGGGAGAAGCCATCGGTGCTGAATCACAGTTCGATACTAGATCAGCACTAAATATGTATCTTCTGGGTTTTATGTCAATAAAGATATTATTATTACTAAAAATTATATTCTGGAATATTGATATTACTTTCCATAGAACTTAAACTAAACACAAACTGATTGATGACACATTGCAAAGTTTTGGAAAGGACAAACAAACAAAAATTCACGCTTCATTAGTCAGATCGATGTTGGCTCGACTAGCCATTACGATAGTCATAACTATGCTCTACTATATACATCTACAAGTAGGTATCTGAGGCAATTTTTCGCCTACTGTATTGTAGCGCTTGTAGCTCGGCTAAGATGATCAGGCGCGATCATCGAGACAGCACAGTCGATGCCGACAGTCTTTGAACGGGTGACCATTCACATGACTGACATTTACTGGTATTTTATCTCGATATTACTGGTATTTATATCCGTGGGTCAGATGGCACGTTAAATTAAAACCCGGCTGTTAGTACAAGCAGTTGGCTTAAGCCAGGTCAAAGGCCTTCGAGTGGCTTGAAAACTCTTGCTCGACACCAGAGCATAGCCCTAAAGGTCGTACGAAGAAGAAAAAGCCTCTCAAGTCAAGCCTCAGGGTCTCACCAAAGGCAAAGGAAGCTTGGTGGTTGCTTGAGTCGCGATAGTTTTATATCACTAGAAATTGATTTAAAAAAATATAGTAAGCTTATTCACACTATGTAGCCCGTTTAAAACTTTTAGTCAATAAATTTGATACGCAAAAAATAAAAACATTTAATATTTAGTTTTCTGTAATATGTACTAGCTATATTTTCTGTATTTTTTGTTAATATAACCTTTTAAACTGTAATATTTATTGATACCCTGCAGTATTTTTAGGATTTTTTTACTAAGCCCAAAGTCACGTTAAGGGAAACTAGTAAAGGTGAAATGATTTTTCCGAACTCTCTTTTATTGTAGATAGACATATATTTCCAACCTTAAATGAAGTCATAATATGCTTTACTATCAATATATTAGTTGTATTGCAATGAACAGTTACCATGCATAGAAGACAAAGGCACCTATTGTTAACGGCCTGCATGGTAATAGTTAGGTAGGCACATAACTAAGGATCCATTAATTAGACACCAACTGAGACCCGGCAATCAAGCTAACAACCAACGGGATGTTTGCATCGCTTCTCGGCCTTTTGGCTAAGATCAAAGTGTAGTATCTGTTCTTTTCAGCTTACCTAATATCTGAAAGTTCCTCCATTGGAGGACCAGTATCCAGCAGGTGTCCTGTACAAAGCTTCTCGGGTTTTATCTCGATAGTGGGCTAACGTGGGAGACGCACATACACGAAGTGTGCGGGAAGCTGTCGAGCTCATGCTTCGCGCTTCGGCGGCTCGCGAGCACCGCCACCCGCAGCGTCGTGCGCTCCTGCTACTTCGCGACTGTCCATAGCGTAATCACGTACGGGTTAGAGTTGTGGGGCAGCGCTGCCGATAGAGATAGAGTTTTTCGCATGCAGAAACGCGCCATACGTGCCATTTGCGGGGTTCAGAGCGACGTCTCCTGCGTTGAACTCTTTCGAGACCTTGATATATTGCCTCTACCATGTGAATTCATATATCAAGTTGCACTTTTCACACACACGCACCTTGAATTATTTCAACGAAGGGGTGCTAATAAAACGTGGGATCTACGCAGCAACGTGAAGAAGATGCAACTGAAAACGCCGGTTCATCGACTTGTGAAATTGGAGAGGTCCGTTTACGTGTTGGGGCCCGCGATCTACAACCGCGTACCTGCGACTGTCCGGGATGCACCTTCCACCGCCAGCTTTAAGACTAGACTCAGGGTTTGGCTATTAGATAAAACTTTGTACAATATAAATGATTATCTAAATTTGAAAATTGACATTTAAATTGACAAATTGACATTTGATTCATATCATATACTTTTGTATTGATAGTGATATTACATACTAGAATTAGTACTGAAAATTGACATTATGATTAATATCATATACTATTGTAATGATATTATAGTACTAGAATATAATTGAAAATTGACATGGATACATATCATATACTTTTGTAATGATATAATATTATTTGACTTGTAACTTTGGTGTTATTAATAAATGATTAAATTTGTAATTTGTAATTTGTATTTGCATATATATCGCACCATCGATTTCTTGTTTAGGTAATGCTGTATTTCCTTTATAACAATTAAAATTATTATTGACATCATTCATAAGGCTCTTGTACAATAGTAGTGTAAGAAATATTAGTAGATCTACGAAATAAATAAGTAATTATAACATTTTACTCCCATTACGTGTCATTTCTGTTGCAGAAAAAGGCTATTGCAATTTAGCGTGGCATTGCCGCGAGTGTGATAGATACCTTTGCACTAAAGACGATTGAGAGTGTATTTATTCAGTGAGAGAAGAATTTGATTTGCATATATTTTTTTGTGGATTTATAAAGACAAAAAACGTTAGATTACAATTTAGTTTTTCGCAGGCCTGTGTTTTTGTGCAGTTTAGTTAAGGTGATGGCACTAAATATAGGTACTTCAAATTCAACTTATATTATAAGTACGAAAGTTAGTATTTGTATGTATGTTTGTTACTTCTTCACGCTCAAACGGCTAAAGCGATTCGCATTAAATTTGGCATAAATGTAGGACAGATTCTTTTTTTTTTTTGGACACATTTCATACACGGCTGGTTAACTCCATACTGAACCATTTCTAGTTCGTGTTATGGTTGCTAACACAACTGATATACTACATATATAATACATACATATTTGATATAGATACATATTTAACACCCAGACCCACAGCCAACAAATTTAGTTAAGCACAAAGATGTTGGTCGGGCCGGGAATCGAACCCGGAACCTTCTGGATGGCAGTCCGGCATGGTAACCTTTACGCCAACAAGGTCGTCCGTGAATTAATACGGACGACCTTGCTTACGACACGGACTACCTTTTATCCCAGATTAACGTGAGTAACACAGCAGGGCGCAACTAATTATCGTAAAAGGGTACCTTCTCACTTGTTCTTACCGCATTTCTAACCATCGATGCGTGGCTTGTGCACACCGGAACTCGCTAGTAAACATACTAGAGCGTAGGCCTCTTTAGCGTAACGCAAATATTATCTAAACAAAGAAATGCTGTCTAAATAGTGCTAAACTGTTTACTTCAACTTTTCCAGTACCGAGTAAATTAATTAAGTGCTTATAATTATTATCTACTGACCGTGCGATCAAAGCAAGCGTTTTGGTTCTGTGACAACTAGTATTTTATGTTTTTTTTTATCACAAATGATATAAAACAGGACACAGTCAATAGTGTGATGGTTAGCAACACACCGTGTATCACTTAAATTGTAGTGATATCCTGAGTTTTGGATAACAAAACTTTTAGAAAAGCGTACTCCGAGCTGTGCTTTTACCTTCTGATATATAAAATTTCCAAGTCACAATGTTAGTTACCGTACTCTTCCGAAACGGCTTGACCGATTTTTCTCAAATGTTATATGCGTATTCAGTAGGTCTGAGAATCGGTTACTATCTATTTCTTAAAGCAAAACAACGTTTGCCGAGTCAGCTAGTAATATATAGGATAACATAATATAGATATTATACACGTAAGATGTTATCCACAACCATTATTATTAATTAATATCATTTAACGGTTTTAGAGCTACCAACAACCATTACTCAGTTTCATTAAAATATCAATATTCATTTTGATTTTATGTATAGGTGCGCTCGCCCGGCCAATAATGAACTCACTATATACGCTAATAAATACATATATCTATTAAGTTCTAACTGAGCACATTCAATATTATATCCGTACACCATACCTTTAGTGATGACAAATCTGAAGTCCTCCACAAAACGCGATTTTCAACCCAAACACGTAAGTATCGTCCATCCATCTACAAATGTCATCGAAAAAATCAAACGTCCAAAAAACGTACAAGTAATTCCGGCATAAACGATACCGTATCCTTTATTCTGTTTGTACCAATGATATCCTCCAAATAGACACGTTACCTTCCTTCTACTGATAAAAAAGGGCAATATGAAGAAATTGTAACGTGCGTAATTTCTATCTCATTCATGTAGTGGCTAACTGCTGACGGTGCAAACTAACCTCGAATATTAAATTTGTGTCTAAATTATTTGTGGTGATTCATCGAATGTACGAGTATGAAACGAAATCATCTCCGTTTTTGTCGACTATGGCAACTCTCAATTTTTTTTTATAAATTTGACAGACATGTGATTTTGACTTAACATTGGATGTAACTGAGATTTATTACGCTAGTATACTCGTAGCTCAGATTTTATGAGCTACGCATACGCGCAGATTATAACGTGTCTACCACTTTTTACATAGAACATCATAGGCTGATGCGATATCCTTTAAATCCAGAAAGGGGCTACCACGCTATATCGTTGGTCAAATACTACGATCTCCAACTCACTATTGTAATATCTGCCCTGACACAGAGCACCTAACGGCTGGCTTAACCAAAGTTAGATACAAAGAGAATACATTGCATGTGACAGCAAAGTTTCTGCTCAAACGTAGTTCTGTAAAGCCATTGTGCCCAAAGGGTATTTCATAGAACGTCTAGATTTAGTTTAATGTAAAACTACAAGTTCTTTAATAATTCGTTCATTTATAAGTTAGATTACAAAAAGTATTCGCACTGTTTATGCCGAGTCAGATAGCCATTTTTAGTAACAAAAAATCCCTTAGGTGTGTAGAATATAAGACGAGTGAAAAGCCAACGCGGTTCATTTTCACCTGTCAATTAGCAAAGATGACTTGAAGGGTACCTACGTGACCAGCATTTTGCAAAGTCCGAACATTTTCTTTTAAATTATTAGTATAGTGCTGTGGCTATTTCTCACGTTTCAAGTTTAGCTACTATTTCAATGGTAAAAATATAAATGGGTATGTGATTAAATTTGACACAAACAAAAATATAGGTAAAAAAATATGCCATAGTTATATGTTAGAATAAAATTAGTCGTATTAAATAATAAGTCATAATGGTATTCGTACAACAATGACATACAAACCATAAGTAGACCCAGTTGGCTCAGGCCCCCAAGAGCATTGACTGAGACGTATGCAAAGGGATCAATGAGACAGATAGCTCTCCCATGTCACTCTCCCTGAACGGTGGGCCAGCCAGGGGCGGGGTACGTAAGGAGGGAAGCAGGGAGTACCAAACCTACAGACAAGGGGGAGAGGAGTGAGGTCTAATGGTGCGCATGGGCATTACGCTCCAGCCGGCTTAATTGCACCTTTAACAAAAGCTACACGCTTAATGAACTGAGCAGGTGTAATTAAATAATCAATCGGTTGAGGTGTCACGTGAATTAATGTTCAATAGTTACGTGCTACATGTGATCGCTCTATTTGGAATGTGATTAAATCAATGAAGAATTGTACGTAATTGTTATTTCTTCATTATAGTGAAATGGATTAGGTCTTATCAAGACTTAAATAGTTTTACCTTATCAAAGGTTTAAGTAGATTAGTTCTTGATAAAAACCTAATTCTAATGAAAAGTACTTTGTGAAACACGGGTAAGATATTATTTTGCAAATACTTATAAGTTGTTCTGTATTCTAACTTTTAATATCTTTTATATCAAGTTGTTATTTCTTTGTTGTAATGTTGCAGTCTTTTTTGGAAATATGTGTATATTTTAGAATAAATTATGCAAATAAATGACTATATTTTTCCACAAAACATTTTTACGCCTAACGTTAATTAAATCCGACGGTTCGAGTATTATCATAAAACAGAACCGCCTAATCGCCAGGTGCTCTCAATTTGCCTAACAAAGAAACCAACAAGGTGCTTATATCAGCTTAACCACCAACCGCTTTCAGATAAAGCCGTCAAAAATTCGCCCTCCATTACGCTCTTGATTATATCACCGGAATACAGCATCACCCGAATGGGTCTCCACTCGACGCTCTTGCTCGCAAATTACGCCGTTATGAGACTACAAATAACCGCAAATTTATGTAAATAGCTATCGGTGTTCCGTAAAACGTGTTTAAGACGGTTCGGGCTGATAACGTGGCAGTAGTGTTGCGTGTAACATCTGGTCTTAGGCAAAGATTTATAAAGGTTGATGCTAAGACCAACCTAGCTAAAAAATAATTTATATAGAATATACTCTCTTTGTGCTAGAAGTGTCTCTTGCGGCATCTCATTATTACAGGGTACTTGTCAATCTTTATCGCGTAGCTTATTGCTTATACATAATTATATTAGCTTGCAACACATGTATGACATAAACATAAGTTACATGTGCCCTGTTGTTTCAAATGACATGTAACAAGTTACGTAAATAAATACACAAACAATCCATGTTAACCAAATCTAGTAACTACAGTTTTTCGCACGCTAGGCATTTGAAACGAATGATAAAGATGGTTCTGTAAAAAGTAATCTAGGGGTTCTCATTAGAGAACCCCTAGATTACTAGAGGAGTTACAAATTGTATCTGGTTCAACTCTTGCTCTTTCCTCATAGCAATTGTAACTTAGTCCTAAACATGTATTTAAAGGCTATAATTGAATCCGTCAGTTTCGAGAACAATCTCTATGCCATGATGCTTAGGCTAAGCTATAATGGTAGCCTCCAGGTTGTTTTCGTGCACGATATTGCATTGTTAAACCGATGGCTACTGCACAATGGGTACTCGTTTGCCGAGTTGTAGAAGCATATTATAGAAGTGAGCACGACAATTCTGAGCATTGTGTACCCCCGATCTTTTCATACGAGGCGCCATTAAACGCATTGTTGGATTTAAGCCACAATATAAAACTTGAGATCGGTAAAATAGAGAATTTTAAAGGTAGCTTAAATGAGGTAAGCTGTGGCTCGCTGTGTTTACCACGGTTGATCACGTTTTATTTGGAATAAATTATTTTATTCCAGCTTTTGGCTTTTGTTATAATCCAAGGTAGAATCTACTTCCACACCAGGTTTTATAAAAAATAAGATTTTTCCAAACATACCAACGTAAAAATTTACAACACTATCTACATTATATATGTGATTTTACATAATTTTTGTATATTTTATAAATTCTTATTTAGAAGCAGTAGGCTAAATCCCTAACAAACGATACTGTCCAAACACTGGCAATAGTTAGTAACATAAGTTAAAGATACGTTTGATAGGGATACGTTAACGTAACTCTAACATATATGTAACTTATTAGTCACTGACAGAATCTAGCCTGTGTCAAAATTTACAGACGGCCTACTAAAGGTTTGTTCGACTTGTTTGAAAGGGAAACGGTAGACATTACCACAAACATTCGCTTTTCGAGGAACAGTAGGAACCATGAGTGTGAAAGTGTCCTTTGGGTCTTGTATTTCCTCGTATCGATGTAACGCATATTATTCAAATCAAATCAATTCAAATCGTTTATTTGCATAGTAGTAAATTTGGTACGAAGATAAATTTTAAAATAATAATGTATTACTAACTTATTATACTCTTAAAATTAATATAAGAGCAATATTAATATTTTAATATAGTCTGGTAACATTCTACCAAGAGCGATCGGTGTCACGCAAAGCCCCCATAATTTCAGTCTCCCACCATGATTCACTTAGTTTACACCCTTTAATATATACATACCTACGTAATAGGAATAGGGAAAGTATGCATAATATCAAAATAGACAAGCACCATAATAAATATTGAATATTAGCAAAACAAAAAAAAACATATAGGTACAAACATATAACAATTTAAAAACATAATAATTTCAAACTCAATTAATAAATAATAAAAACTAATGATTCATTTAAAACTATGTAAATTATGGCTAAAGAGCGTGGCTCGGATAACTGAGGTGATTAGATAACTGACGTGATCATTGATGTGTAGGCAGTCTTTGGACCATGCACAAGACTGTAGCAAATGAGTGTCATTTTCATCTGAGCGCTACCGTGGGTCGGATGACACGTTGAATTGTAGCTCCCGGCTGTTAGTCTTAGTACAAACAGTAGTTATGCCAAATCAGATACCTTCGGGCGGCTTTAAATGTTTTGACACCAGAGCTTGGCCACTTAGCTCAGACGAAGAAGAAGATGGTTAAATTATAGATAGATATTTGATCATTAATGTAAATATGTGTAATTATGTAAGTATCCGGCTATTTCAATGTTGACTTTAAAACGGGCCGCCTCCTATATTTGTCGATATAGGAGGCGATATAGGAGACACTTATCTTAATAACAGCGTTTAAGATAATAAGCTATTTGAAATACAGACGTTTATGTCACCATGCGGTGTTTACCACACCGATAGTCATTAAAAGAAGTTAATGTTTATGTATGTGTTTGAACATTACTCTAGACCTGACCAACGTTGTTGTTTTGCCCTATAAAACACTTCTATTAATTATCATTTAGGGGTATGGAAAATAGATAGTAACCGATTCTCAGACCTACTTAATATGCATATAAAATTTGGTAAAAATCTGTCAAGCCGTTTCGGAGGAGTACGGTAACAAACACTGTGACATGGAAATTGTATATATGAGATGTATGTACAATAGTGGAACCCAACTATAGCAGAACGGACAATATGTATGTTCTTAGTGGAATGCAACTAGTTCGTTGAACTATTGATATAACCGCCTGCATTTATTTTTTCCGCATCAACTGTTCAATACTGTGCCACTACTTGCAATTGTAATTGTTCGTAATCATTTCCGGTTTAGCAGCACTGGCACTTTGGCACTGGCTTTGGCAGTCTGGCAATTTCATACGTATTTAATATTGTTTAATTTCCGAACAACTTGTAAATTGATTAATTATATTTTAGTTTGTAAAACTGACATATGTATATGGATAGTTTATATTTTTTGAGAGAGTGTTCATACAACTAGTTTGGAAACCTTTGGATTCCATATAATTTTGTTGATTTTTATTTACTATGTCAAATAAAGATATTTTGTTTTTGTTTTTTATTTTTATTTAATTAAATAAAAATAAGAGTGGAGCGATGTTACCATAGAATATTTAAGGTAAGTAACTATTTAGTAAGCATAAGAGACATGATATAGAGAGATAATATGGAGACATAATATACAGAGACAATATTCTTGGAGTCGACAACATGACTCAGTATTTATTTATTACTCATCACGCTTGACCACTGTCGAAGTAACAACCTGACCAACAAACCCTTGAGTCAGCAAAACATGGAGTTAAATTAATTCCATTATTCTAGAAATAAAAGCTATCCAATAATTTTGATTAGCTTGGTGGTAGGTTATTGTCTAGTGCTTGTCTGGCTAGCAAGTTGAAAAATCTGTTGCTAAGCACCTATCACTGTGTTTCAGCAGCTGTCTTGAGAGCCAGTTATTCCAGACTAGGCATGCTCCATTTTAGGCCAGAATGTCGTCAACTGGTGTTGTTACACGCCGTACTGGTAAAATATATCTTTACAGTTAAGGAGTAACATAAATAATATATTTTTTTTGACAATACAGATTAGAACAGATACTGGCTTTTAAATTTCTCGATTATATAGATTAGATATGACGAGCAATATAAGATTTTTATATACACACGCTTTGCTTACATTTATACCTAAGCTTTGACAAATTGTATTATAACGTCAAAAAATACCACATCCCTCTTGTTTCTCTCATTTCGTTGCACAAGTGAGAGCACTAGATAATTTTGATGTTGAAGAAGAGGAGATACAGAAGATACTTTCATGTTGTTGTGTTGTGTTTTCTTCGATGTCTTGAGTAACATGTACAAGTTGTGGCAACGCTTATTGCATAAATAATCATTTAACTACCAATCGCGATACTGCGCAGTTGTATAGTATTAAAACAATTAAAACGGCATTTAGCATTTTAAAATGAATAAAAGTGACAGGTGTCTAGAAATTTGTGACATCGATCCAAACACCACTGAAGATATAAAAAAATATTTTAAGGGTTTAAGTGCGTTAGTTCAATCGACATTCACTTGAGCATAAACATGAACTTTTTTATATAAAGTTTTTATATCATTTTATTTTCAGGAGAGTATGATCGATTTATTCGTATTGGACCAAAAGGGTATTTTTATCCTGAAACTCCTGAAATTAGAGACCAAATGACGGCGATTTACAATTTGCATGTTAGATCAAGTGATGTTTACGTGGCTACTTTTCCCCGATCAGGTATTTTTTATTTTTTAGTTTTATATAGGTAAGGCAAAAAGTAAATATGTTTAATTAGAATGGTATAGGAGGAGAAAATGGATAAAATATTATTATTTCTACTATAGGGACCACTTGGATGCAAGAATTAGTTTGGCTGGTAGCAAACGATTTGGATTACAATACTGCTCAATCAAAACATCTAATTGAAAGATACACAACCTTGGGGTAAATTATTTTTTAATAATGTTACTCAATTTCAGTAGGCAAAGAAGTACTTTATTATTTTTACTGATATTTTATAAAGATATCAGGTTTACTGTAGACATATGGTTATTTTAATCCTAAATAATAAGAAATGGTGGCGATTCAGCGGCACACACGACTAAACTAAATTTAAAGAACGAAGAAGACGTGATTTTAGTTGGTTTGACTATGGTACGGAACGTGCCACCTCTTTCTGGCCACCTAAGATGAAAAGAGACGGGGCTTCTTTAAATTTAGTTAAGTCGTGTGTGCTGCTGAATCGCCACCAATATTCGGGATCTATCATTGCTCTATCAATTAAAATACTCAATTTCTACTCCAGATCCTACTTCATCAATAGAGACGTCATGGCATCGCAAATGGAAAAATTTGAAACGCAACAACTTAACCATTTGAATAAGCTGAAAAGAATGATCACATCTCCCATTGAGCTGTTAGAAAATATGTCAGAACGCCGTTTTATAAAATGTCACATACCTTTATCCATGCTTCCTCCGAAAACTCTTGATAAATGCAAAATGGTTTACGTCGCAAGAGATCCCAGAGATGTCGCAGTTTCTTTATATCACCTGAGCAGGCTTACTAAAACTTTTGAATTTGTTGGAGAGTTTAAAACTTTTTGGGACTTCTTCGTGAGAGGACTGAGTAAGTATTAGTTAAATTATTTAAGTACTTATTTAGAAGTTTTCTTTACTGCTTAGGTACTGGATATATAAGTAAGTATTACTTATTTATATGTTTGTTATGCCTTGTTTTATATACGTTAATATTAATTCATTTTTTAGTTGTCAGATCGCCATACTTTGATCAGGTGAAAGAAGCGTGGGCAATGCGAGACCATCCAAACATGCTGTTTCTATTTTATGATAACATGACACATGTATGTATTTATATAAATTAATTGATTTTTATAACCGTTTGTTTAGAACAGATATATATGTGTTTCTATCAATTTGTTTTTTTTTTACACATTTAGTTAATTAACGCGCTCGTTTAATATTTATATCCTACTTACCTATCCTTAGTTTTAATTTACATATCGGTTTTACTTTATTTCGCTTTTTTAGTTTAGCAAGAGGTCGTAAACTTAAATAATTAATTTGTTTTCAGGATCTCCCAGGTACTATACGTAGAGTGAGTCAGTTCTTGGAAAAAGAATACACTGAAGAACAAATTAAGGGGTTATGTGAACACCTTAATTTTACCAAATTTAGTAAGAACGATTCAGTAAAAATTGACTTTTTGGCTGAGTTCGATGCACTAGTCGCAGATCAGGAACCATTTATAAGAAAGGGTAAAAATAATACCAATATTTTGCTGTAAACATAATACTTTTTTTTTTACAATACTCAACTAGACATTTGGCTAGCAGGGCAATTACCACACAGTCAGCAACACTCTAGCTCTAATAGGTGGATCATGTTTAGTCTGGAATAACTAGCTTCCAAGGAGGCTGCCGGAACACACTGTTAGATGCCTAGCGACTGATTTTCAACTTGAGATTTAGTAGTTAGCCAACCAAGCACTAACACATTAAAACGGTAATGTTCCCATTTTCGCTTAGCAAGAAATATCGACCACTTATTAACTATTCACTGTTTTGAAGGTGACAGAGTCAAAGAGAGATTATAAACACGATTAATGTTTTTCTAGGTAAGTCCGGTGGATGGCGCGACTACTTTGATGATGATATGGCCAAAAATGCCGAAAAATGGATTGCTGAAAACCTTCAGGATACTGGTTTAAAATTTTCACATTACATATAAGCTACCTGTTTAGGTACTAGTAATTTAAACAAATTACAGTTGATTATAAAACAAAAGAGTTGTTTGCATGAATTTGCATATAAATTAAGTAGTAGTACTATATAATCAATTTAAAAGCAGCTATTCTAGTTAGCTATTCAACATCAAAATAAGTACTTTATTTAATGATAACAAAAATAAATTAAATATATTTTCTGCACGGTAACAAAAATAGAACGTCGACCGTAAAAAGTTACGATTCACGTTAGTGGCTCTGTAATTGAATCTCATGTCAGAGATTTATACGAGATCCCATCCCTAGCGGACCAACCCACTCGGAACAATTAATCCCACATAAACAATTATGGAAGACCGATTTATATCGAATAAATTCATTCCGACGAAGCGTGCCGTCCTTTCGCCTGATTTATAAGATTAAAAATAACGTAGATAGCTGAAGGCGATGTTTTTATCTAAAAGCACTAGTCGCCAGTAAAGGCAAAGACAGGATAAGGTGGAGCAGAAGATTTTAGTGAGTTTTCGTATCTGGATGACTGTGTAATCTTTAGTTAATAAACTTTACTCTAAACGCGTAAGCCTAATACAAATTAAGTTTGCGCATAATTTGATAATCTTAAAGCGGCGTAGGAAATGAAGTAGCATATTTTTTTAAATCTTTTAGAATTTTGGGTGAATAAGAAAAATACGTTCTTATTAAGTTTTAATCTCTTTGATTCAGTAATGAATAACGCGAGAGTACCAAAATATGGTTACGTAAAATACTTTACATAGTTTTGTTTCTTTTTTAAATAGTCTTCTTTAAAATCAGGGGCGGGTTATTTGATTAACAGTTTAATATTTTGGCACATTAATATTGTATAATTTAAATTGACATTATATTATTGTAATTAAAAAAACATGTGATTATGAAATAAATCAATAAATTTAAATAAATCTGACTTTTTTATGTGTAAAACTGATAAAACTAAGGTTACATGTGAGTTGATAATTTCTTTTTTTAATTTTATATGAATTTAAAAAGTAATCACATGTAACATTTTCTTTTATTTGATGAGTCAATAGGATTTATATTCGTATCAACAATCCGTGCTGTCCTTTCGGGTGATTTAAATCGAGGATAAGTTAATTATGTAAAGATATTTACGCCTTACGATTTAATTTCAAATAGCCTCGAGGTTTTTCGAATTAATAATGGAAGAATCTTGCTGACCCGATCTGAATTCGAGAAACAATTTTATCTGTTATTGTATTTTATTTGGCCCTAATTATTGGATAAGCGAAGTTTTATTTTAATTCTTTAATAAAAAATCATTTGGTAAAAGTATTTAGTAAATTATTATTATTATTATATTTAAATTTTCTATTGTATTTTGAATATTTATTACTTTCTATATCATATCTCTCATATCCTTATAAAGTTTTATTATTAAGTTCAACATTTATATAAGAAGTAGCCTAAGTGCCGTAACTTCCTAGTTACGTTGTATCCCCGATGGATCTAAGTTAGGTAGCAATGGAAGCAAACACGATCGTCTACTTTAATGTTTAGCTAACTTATACCTACTGAGATGCATGTTTAAGGAGTACGAAGTTTTAAAATGTATGTTAATGCATAAACTGTATTATCAGACAAATAGAAAAGTTAGTAGGTATCTTTGTTTGTGTTCTTTTCTTTATGTTTATCTACATATTTTTCAGAATACAAAATTTGCTGGCTATAAGTAGGTATATAGTAGAATAGCGTCTACAGCACGGCTAACTAAAGGGATCTGACACGCTCATAGAGGTTAAGCAAAGGTCGTTGCGGACAGTCTTAGGATGGGTAACCATGCCCAGAATGTTTTTTAAAAAGTGTTTTTTTCATCTGGGACCTACCCTAGTAGGTAGTATATCAGTTGTGTTAGCAACCATAATACGAACTAGAAATGGTTCAGTATGGGGTTAACCAGCCGAGTGTGAAATGTGTCCTAGTATTAAAAAATATATATGTATATAGATATATGACGGTATGTCTGAGTCCATTAAAAATAACATTTCTATGGACTAGAAATAGCTCAATTTGCGCTAACAATTACACGCTCATCAATCCAACAGCGGCTCGCTTCATCATACATAAACATCAGCGTTCAACTTTATGCTTTCTTATAATCTTGGCTACGACGTGTGAAATATAAGGCCGAAATAAACATAAAATTCCTCTGGAACCTCGTTTTTATAACTTGGCAAATAAGTCATTGTCAGGGCAGTTCAGTTGCAGGACGGACCTAGGTCTGAATATTTTGGGTACACATACCCACTATTATTGTCATACGCTTTCATTACTGTTTTCATAAAATAAATAAATTATTATGAACATGATTAAGCTATGTTTTTATTCACATTAAGGAATGTCTTGGTCCTTTCGCAACTATGTAGCAGTGTATAAAAAGTATTTCACTTAGTACATGTTGGTAAATCCCATCTTACTACCTAATGTTTGTTACCCCGCAACGCTCCAGTAGCTATACCGTTTTCAATTAACTTAAATGCGAAGATACGTAAGCAACAAGATAGCCTATTTGCTAGTAGGCTACTTTTGTCCCGGATCGACGTAGATCATTGTTAGTACCACCATAGTTATCAAAGTAAGGAGCGCATAAAAAACAAGACGAAATCGATACTTATTCCATAACAAGTGGTTTTCACTGGTGTTAATCTAGATAAAAAAGTATTTACCCAACATTCCATACTAAACTTTATTAAAATAGCTGTTCGAGAGTGATGGGGGTAACTTTTTTTACACAGTATAAGCAAGCAGTCAAATGCTTGCTTATACAGCATGCCTCATAACCTCAAGAATTATCGACACCCTGGCCTGTGGAGCATTCCTAATATGCAATAACTGGCTCTCAGTCAGGTTAGAACCATGGATTAGAACACACTGTTAGGTACTTGGCGGCAGATTTTCAAACTTTTTAGGGTACTGTACCTAAAAGGTAAGAACGGAATCTATTGCTGTCTTTTTCTGTCTGAGAAACCGTAATAGCTAGAAAGTTATGTATTTTTTGTGCCGCTATAAAAATAAATATATTAATAACGGTAACACATAGACGCTTAAATTTTTTGCTGAATACTGTTTAAACAGAAGTTGTACATATATTATGTTTACTAATAAAATTATCATTTAAGGGGGCTCCCATACAAAAAACGTGTGTGTGGTTTTCCATTTTTTTAGACAATGGTACGGAATCCTCCATAGGCGACTTGCACTTGGCCAATTTTTATTTTTTACGAACTTTTGTTTTTATTAATATAAATGGGGTATTTGTCATTGTAGCCCCCCTTAATGAGCACCTGCCGCGGCAGTGCTCGACTTCACATGATCGAGTCGTAAACGCAGGCGGTATTTTATTGTGGCACTTATTGAAATAGGACTATTGTCAGTGCGTTTTATTTATCGTGTGCATTTTATTACGGCTCCCATATATTGTCACAGATTATCTTTATAGGATATGATGAGGAAACAGTTCTCTAGGAATTAATGTTCGATAATTCTTTATTGTCACACTTAAATTCACAAAACAAGGAAAATCGCTTTATTGCTAAATGCTTGCATTGCTTCGTCGTTTTATAGCGCCTGTAGTTCTCTTAACTGTGGTGATCTGATGCGATTATCGAGGTTAAACACAGTCGAAGTGGACAGTGTTTAGATGGGTGACCATGGAAAAGACTATCAATGAAAAAAACATTGTTGACCCTGAGTCAGATTGCATGTTAAATTGTTGGTTTCGGCTGTTAGTCTTAGTACAAACAGTTACAAACCTTCAGGCGCCTTGAAAACTTTCGACACCAAAGCTTGGCTTCTTAGCTCACGCGAACAAAAATCTCAATGTCAATGCAGACACAAAAAATAATTTTGAGAATCGGTTCACAAATGACTGAGAAATCAGTGAACATACATAAAAAAAACATACTCGAATGAACCTTGGAAACCGATTCCAAGAATACAGGATTAATAAAAATTAAAAATAGCTTTTTTATAAGTATATATTATGTTCTTGATTTGATGTCGGCAGATTATTTTTCACTTTTTAGTTATGGTTTTGAAGTCGGTTGTTGTTTTTTAAACAATTTTCAATTTACATTGTTATTGAATTATCAATATTGGGCATACTTTTGGTGTATTTTTCATATTTTGGTAAATCTTAAAAAACTAAATAGCAAACGGAGTTAACAGGTCAATACGAAATTACCTACACCTTAACTAGAACCAAAAGCTACAATATACAAAATACATTTTAGTAATAATAATAATAAAATCTTTATTATAAGACACAACGTCCATATAGTACAATTTTCATACAAGGAGTTCAGAATAAATAAAATTTTCGAAAAAAAAAACTATTGAAAATAACAAAAGTGCTTGTGGCGTTGTTTATTTTAGTATCGCCTATTACTAAACTGCGGAGATATTAAATTTTCTTCTTTGATGCGTCTGAAACTTTCTAACATCGGTCTAAATTATACGGTGCGTGGTTTTAGATTTTTAAACTTGGAACACGTCTAAAATTGTGTTTTATAAGTAAGTTATTAACTGGCCTAACTAAAAATCGTTCTTCATTTGAAAATAAGGTAAGTCAGTATAATGACCATGCAAGAGTCTGCTATTTAGAAAGTGACTATTTCATCTGGGCGCTACCGTGAGTCGAATGACTTAAATCGTTGGTCCTGGCTGTTAGTTACTAAGTAAAGTAGCAGTCGTTAAGTCAAGTTAGAGGCTCTAGGGCGGTTCGAAAACTCTCGACACCAGAGCTTTGCCACTTAGCTCATTGGATTTTAATATCAATAAATACATAAGAATGTTGCAACTACTATGCTAAGCGAAAGTTCCAAGAATACGAGTAATAACAGTCTCTCTATCATGATTGATATCGCCGCAAAATAGCACAGAATAAATTAATACACAAGAATAAAATATTTTTTTGAAAACCCTGACTCGCTATTTTATATTGGCAGATCCTTCTTTTGATTTAATATGTATGAAAGTTTAAGTATTCTACAACTCAAATTCTTTCAATTTATGAGTAAAAATCTAATATTTTTTCATATGATCAAATATTATTTATATTATTATGGTTGCTTTAAATTTTTGCGTGTTCTTCTTAATTTATGTCATCCCTAATTATGTAATTTACGGATAGCAAAAAAAATACTTTCATTTAAAAATAAACTACAAGCTTTCAGAAGTATTGATTGTATTTGTTTAAACGTAACATAATATGTAAGTGCGTAACATGAATAACTTAGTTGTATCGAGGAAGGGTAAAACAATGCGACATCAAGTAGGATATTATCATTGTATCATCATGAAAAGCAGCCCACTATACGTTCCTACTGCTGGGACTTGAAGCCTTCTCCCACGGGAGAGAGACATAGGCCTTAATCCACCATGCTAGCCAAGTGTGGGTTGACGGATGACACACGTCTTCGTGTATATTGTGGTCCTCAAGCATGTCGGTTTCCTCACGATGTTTTCTTTCACCGAATAGCGAGTGCAAATCCACACATAACGTGAAAATCAAGTGTAGTGTAGTAAAGGTTTGGGATCGAACTAGGGGCCGCCTGATTGAAAAGCAAACGTTTTTCCCACCGAGCCACACTCGCTTTTTATCATTGTATAGAAGCTACCCGTTCCCAGGCGAGGCGATGGTAGCCGCGTAACGGTGGACGTCGACACTCGCCCCTCCCATCAACTAATTGCCGCCTACTTGTTTATTTACGACTAGCATTATATTGCCGCATATACTTAACTCTTGTTACGTTCCGGAACTTCCTTTATAGACTTTGAGACGCTTTAAAATATGTACGCGTTGGGCTTTTTCAGTTAGCCTCTAAAGTGGTCAAAGCGCAACGAATATTTTAGGTCAGAATTTATTTTTATAGCTACGAATTGAAACTGAGGATGTGAAAAAGTAGGGAGTAAATGTGGAGATGACGGCTGACAGAATAGTGTGGAAGAGGAAGACTTGCTGTGCCGACCCCACTTAGTAGGAAAAGTTCAAATAAGAAGAAGAGAAAAACTGAAACTGCTAATAACGTGAAAATTGAATAATGAAACACACGTTTACCACGTTCATGTCATCTTGAAAAGTAAATGACAGGTCAATTTGTGAAAGCCAACAATTGCTGTTTGTTGTCATATGCATAAAATATGTTGTTTAATTAGTATTAACTCAAAGTTAATGGATACAATATAATAAATAACACGATATGCAAAAAGAGAAATAGAGAAAAATAAACCACCAGGTTACCTTTAACAGCAGCTTCGATGACTCCAATGCTCCTTAATGTTAGAACTAATGGTTCCACCACTAGACTGAGCCACTGTGCCCCTTTACTTTTGCGGCGGTTCTCTGTCAAAAATATGCCATAAGTCCTGACCCGCAACGCACACTCAATCACACTCGATGATTCCACAAACACAGTGGCATCACTAAACCGCAGCGACTTAGCCGTCCCGAACTTCACAAGCACTCCTATATCATTCAGATCGCCTTTCAAAACCCGGCGGATACTCACTCTATACACTCGCGTGCCGTTCCGACTGTTCGCACTGAACACTTTACCCGTGAAAATGTATTTGGAGAGCAGAGTGATGCGTTTCAGCATAACCCGGTCGTACGTGACGTTGCTATTACATGCAGAGAAGGCATACCGTCTGACTGGAGGTAATTCGCTCGCGGCGATGTCCAGGACAACTGCCACGACTGTCAGCAAGACGAGAGTTACAGACCGCATCGTGAATAAATTATTTAGATTCCAGCTTGAATTAGGGTTTGTTTTTCCCGGACGGCGAGAGTTTACACGCGAAGGATGCGTTAGAAACGTGCGCACGCGCGCAGACCGCGCCGCAGGCTGTCTCAAGAACATGATGGCGGTTTAGTTGAGAGACAGTTATTCAGGTTCGATTACTCGATTATGGGGCAGTTAAATTACATTTTACATTCACATAGACTAATAAATACAATAGACGCTCAACCTCTTGTTGAAAATCGTACTACGTGTATCATTGGATTTTTTATTTTCTTGAAACGACTTCACTCGGGTCGCGCAATCTACTATCGTCTATACACTGCAGTGCACCTTGCGGAATTTGGCGGCAACTAGGCTGCGCGCTCGATTTGCAGCGCCATCTAGGTTTCATCGGTAATTATGACAGATTTCCGCGCCACCCACAGTAAAGGACTCGCAATAAAGAAGCTCGCAGCTCTTTAAATTTTGTTTTTGCCCGAACGATGATACCACTCCCGCATACAAGGTATGACTACTACGATTAAACAATAATGACAGTTACTGAAATAACAGACACTCATAAAAACCCGATAAGGATATTACTTCCCTTGAGCCACGACCTTATAAAAAACATTATTCCTTTGACTCTGGCCACTACCAAAATCTCATAAAAATTTGGACCCCTTGTAAGGAAAGTAGTTTTTTTTTTCATTATTATATAAATGGAAAAAAATACTGATTGCTTATAACAAAAATATGTGTATTTAAGTGCAATAGAAAGGTAAATCGGAGAATATTTATAAAGAATTCGTATGACAACGAGAAAACGACACAAATGTTCCTGTAATTTTTTTTTATCCTGATTTTGGAACAATCTATCCATAGGGGATTTTCATATGAATATTGTGTAGTAATTCTTAATAGCGCTATCTAAACTACTCTTAGCCTATCTACGAAGGTTGTCAGACCCAGTGAGCTCACCCACTCGCCATGGGATCGTTCACCCACAGGCCTACCCTACATACCTATTTACATGTTGATTACACACAACCACGCACCTACCTCAAGCAAAATCCTTTTTTTTGTCGTAATGTGAGAAATTCTTCCAAAATGTTTCTCTGTTTGGAGGAAGACAAAATAATTGTTCTTTCCTTTAGCTAATTAACTAAGTTCTGGTATTATTAAATTTTAAATGTGGATACGTTTAAAATTTAATTTATTTTCTTTGATTTTCATTTAATTTTGTGTTATTTAATTTTTTCAACCAAAATATAAAACTCAAATACGCCAATAAAAATATTATATCGAAATTCCTTTACAATAAGAAGCTGTTAATTTGACTTTAAAACTTATAGATCGCATCTCCCACTCAAATCTGTTTCAAACGATAAATATAATTTTCTATTCGTTCTATATACTCTATAACCTTTATATTAAATATACTCTATATGCTCTATAACTTATAGATCGCATCTCTCACTCAAATCTGTTTCAAACGATAAATATAATTTTCTATTCGTTCTCTATACTCTATAACCTTTAAATTAAAACCTACTTTCTCAAGATGTAACATTAGACCGAGAGACTGGATACGACATTTTATCGTCACTATCTTGATTTGTTAGACCAGAAACGATCTCTCTGTTCACGGGCACATCCACGGGTCATTTGTTATCTAAA
Organism: Mellilla xanthometata; assembly: GCA_035578125.1. NCBI lineage: Eukaryota > Metazoa > Arthropoda > Insecta > Lepidoptera > Geometridae > Mellilla > Mellilla xanthometata. The sequence goes on along the minus strand of JAPUBQ010000007.1, from coordinate 9,095,003 downwards.
TGTCTCAATAAAATTTAATGTACTTCGGATAGGGTGGCAGATAGAAAAATAGTGCTTTTATTACGAAGTCGCTGTGAAGACTCCATTAAACGAGGAGGTACTGCTATGTACACTGTGAGATAGTTACTGGTAGATACTTTGGTTAGTACCTCTCGTGTGATCTATACTATTAAAGAAGAGAGTGTATAAAGAGCACTTAAGATCTCGTTCCAAGTCACGATAAATAACGTTACCTAGAAAGAGACTTTATAAAAAAGATGACGACCTCGTTGGCGTAAAGGTTACCATGCCAGTCTGCTAATCAGAAGGTTCCGGGTTCGATTCCCGGCCCGGTCAACATCTTTGTGCGTAACTAAATTTGTTGGCTGTGGGTATGGGTGTTAAATATGTATTTATATATAATATGTATGTATGTATATGTAGTATATCAGTTGTGTTAGCAACCATAATACGAGCTAGAAATGGTTCAGTATGGGGCTAACCAGCCGCGTGTGAAAGTGTCCAAATATTTATTTTATTTATTTATTTATAGATGCATTCCATCAAAGTTGCCAAAATGAAGATGGTATTCTGAAGGAAAAGCAAACTTCGATGAAATCCGCTTCATTTTAAGAACATAATAAATTTAAATTCACACATTTAAAATCGTTCATTTAACGATTGTTTTAATCCTCATGAAAAACAGCACGGGTCATTAAAAATTGAATATATTCGAAAGGAATAAATTGTACCGCACTACATGTTGGGTCCGGATCGTAGCCAATGGACCGATTCAGGCATTTAATATGACCATAATTACCTGAAATGGCTGTAAATTTACTCTCCATTGAAAAAAATGGAATGTGGATCATAATATTTTTTTTCATTATCATTATGTTATATTAGCCTACAAACTCGATTAATCATAACCATAATTATAATGAATTTAAATATATCCGCGAACTGAATTTAAAAATGATTAACAAAGAAATTTTAATACCATAATATACGCCAAAACCATCCATGATTAAAATCGAGTCAAACCGCTTTATTTCATCGGAGACACCGCAAAAGCCCCATTTTCCATTTAACAGCACATTTTTTGCATAATTCAAAGTAAATTACAGGCATTTGCCTAATTACTAATTACCCATTGGGGAGCAAAGTGGCTTCGGATGGCTGTTTCGTTGCACATCGCTAAATACGATGTTGTTTAATTAGCTAATCTACTAACCAAACCACAGACATGAAATGTTATTGACTGAATAAAAACTGCTATTTTTTACAATATTTTCACAAAAAAATATCTATCATCTTTTTACTACCAACTTATCATACTAAAAGTGTCTGAAAAATAGCTATAACTGATAAAAACCACTGATGATACAATTTGTAGCATGAAAATATTGTTTAAGCATTTATTATTAAAAATAACTTTCATTCTCTTGTTACCTCTATCATAGGGGCCAACCATATTAATAAACCAAGAACCTGAAAAATAACCATTTATTTCTACAACGCAAATCGTAGTAGGTAGTATAAAACTAGTTAGATTAGAAACTTCGGAAAGGCACATCAGATGGACAGGCAAAGATTAAAAAGGGCGGATGATGATTACTTTTATAATAAAAGATAAAATAATCGCATACCTACGATTTGTTTGAGATTTCGTTAAAGTGACGTTATGTTAATGATTTTTCTTTTTTTATAGAAACTAAACGATGTATATTCATTTATTTACAACAAATTCAATATTACTTAAAGTAAATCTAGTCTTAAATTAATTAAATTAAAAGTATATCTAATCTAAAAAACCAGAGTCAGAAGAAAGAATACCTAAAATGCCAGCCGAAATGATAACGTGTTATGGATGTCAAATGGAGTCATATTTGACTAAATTAGTCATTAATAATTTACTTTTATGGTAATTTATGAAGAAAAGTCATGTTATTAGTATCGATATGTATTAGTGAGGTAAATTATCAATTTATTTATTTCCGACACAGTCATCATACCTACGATACTAAATATCTACTCTACACACTCGCATCATTGGGGACTTACGGCTACGAGCTATCAATAATAAAATTAGTCTCACAAAGCAAAACCAATAATTAATTGGTTTGTTGGACAGCTGCTGTACCCTAATTCTGTTGCGATAAATCTGGCTCTCCCGCTGTTTTATTTATTTTTGCTGGTGAAAACGATCTTATAATCAGGTTTGTGAACTCTGCACAGAGGATTTGATATAAAATTGTTAATAGAAGCTTTATTAGAAATTAATTAATTTCTCGAAATAAAGGTTCTTTTTTAAATGAGAGAGATCTACGGGTGCACAAGATAGCTCTGCTTTTGTAAGGTTTCGCTTTTTATTATTCGATCTAACTTATTCGATTATTATTTTTGAGCACGGCAATACTGTTTTTATTTTAATGGCAAACCCTTTTCTCCGATTGATGGATTTCTGACGAATCGGGGAAAGGGGTCGGGTGACGCGTTTTGCGAGGTGACGTTGAGAGAAGGGCTGGTGTGAAAGGGCAGTCTGGCTCGGACGATTGAACTCTAAAGACAAGAAAGGAAAATAAAAGAAGTTCTGACTAGAATTCAAGGGTTTTTGTTGAAGTCCCCAGTAAATAGGCACCTACCCGTTAGGCAGTCTATACTTTCGACTGGTGGGGCTTTCAATGTTGCGAGCTGATGGGTTTTTACGGGGTTCAGCCTTATCATCTTGACATCATACTTGAATGATTGGTACTCAATCATCTTACTTTTCCCAAAGCGAGCTATTCGGATTGCAGTAATGGCTACGTTTATTGCTGACGACAGCCGTTTTAATAGTAGCTAGAAGCACGGATATTTTACGACTGAACCAGCTTTCAACAGCCACGTAGATTAAATTAAACTACTGGGATTAAACCATATCAAGCGATTTCAACTTTTTCAGGTTAGTTTATATTGTTGCGAACTTTTGAAATGCCATTGGTAATATTTATAATTTCGGATAACCAGGAGAAAGGTGTATTTTATCCCGTATTCATGCGGTGATACCTAATGTAACACGGGATAAAACTAGCATATTATTCTGTGTTAATTCGGGGTCTACGTTATCTCTATAATACACTAGCTGACCCGGCAAACGTTGTTTTGCCTCACTTAGGGGTATGAAAAATAGATAGTGTAGCTTATATGACACGTTCGTAGATTTACCATAGCAGCGCCATCGATTGATTATTCAACCCAGTCGAAAGGTATCGACATCTGTTAGAATCATTTGGAGTTAACAGATAATTGAGACTGTCAAATAATAACAGACAATAATTAGCAATAAATTAAAATTACGACTATAATTTGAGATTTAAACTATCCTATCTCTCAAGTTGGATTGACTTGCACATGGTGTGTGAATTTTATTATAATCGGTTAAGTGGTTTTGGAGTCCATTGAGGACAAACATTTTGACACGCGATTTCATTCAATATAGCTTCAGTTCTGTAGAGTGTGAACGAATAAGAAATAGCCATACATATGAACAAGCATTAACACATCCATCCATCTACACAAACTTTTGTATAATATTAGAATTATTTATATATTATATTTTTAAATGATTTTTATTAATTTGCATTGTATGTCTGTATGTTCGGGTTACAACCTGCGAGATAAATATCCCACTTCCCGTAGTCGGATTGCATCCAATTACACTTACGAGTATGTACATACCTTATCGGTGACAATACAATAATATGGTACCGCAGAGCTGTTCTGATAGTAAAACCAGAACACGGCCAAGGGAACTAAACAATATAAAACGAGTTAAATCAAATATGTTTTGCCTTGATGAGGTCTTTGGACGGTGGCCGCATGAGCTTCTAAAATTACGAGTAGAAAAAACCATCGTCTTTGGGCTCATTTGAAAGAGTTTGATTCAATTATAACATTGGTCATATTCATATCCATAAAATGTTGTCTTAAAAATAGTATTAAACATAATTTTATTTATCCCGGAACAATAGATAAGTGAGCTTTATTTTTTAATTATTTTTATCTTCCTAACTGTAACTGAAGATCTTAACTCAATCGCAAAGGCTGCAGAGATAGATGTCACCACTAAAGTGGCTGATTTTTATTCATTCAGTATAATTATTATGCTGATTGAATAATTATAACCGACTCAATTCATTCAGCTTAGGTTCTTGGAAGTCGACGTCCGAGAGTAATTTTATTAATTCATTGCTGTTATATTTTTTTATGCAGAGAAATTGTATACTGGTGCAATCTGTTTTAACAATTTTTATATTTTTATTTTTATTTATCTGTTAATAATTTATTTTTGACTTCTTATTCAATGGACCGGAGCGGGGTTATTGAGAAATTTCTGGGAATGGGTTAGAATTTTACGTTATCGTGTTTTGGAATTCTTACGATTCGTATACTAAATAATAGATAATAAAACTAAAAATCGTATTTCTATTATTTACGTAGGAGTTTATAGGATATTTTATATGATCTTAATACAGCAGCGGCTTTTAATAAAGGTAAGACTACTTTAATACTAGGATACTAGTAGTAGTAACATTTTGATATTCTCTTGTATTACACAGGAACAAGACATAAATAATCCATATCAATCAATTGAAATCATATCACAGACATAGAATCGCGTATAAATTCCGAAACCAAAGCATTGGTTATTCGTTCGTAAATCATTCATTCAAAACTGTACACGCAGTAGCGATTGATCTGCTACAAAACTGACCTGTAAAGCCTAGGTTATACGAAATGCCTACATGAGTTTCTAACACCTGATCTATAGTATCTAATCATGTTGTGTTCGTAAGTATTGAGTCATTAATGATCAATAGCACCTGATCATAAATGACTCACTCTATGGTGAGAAACATTTAAAAGCACTATTGTATCGAATTCAGTCGCGTAATTGTACTGAAAATTCGTTAGCATTTGTTTGCAAAAGTATACACAATTCAGGCACCAAAGTTTAGCTGTCACTACATAATAATACCACCCTTACTAAACCTTCTTGCTTTTGATAGTTAAGAGTCAAAAACTGATGAAAACATCCATAACAATCGTAAATAGAATGTAGTTTTAATCGAATAAACATTATGAAGTCCGCTTAGAATATTAAATCCTAATCGAAAATTCCGTGATCTTAAATCTAAAAATGTATAAATACATATAAAAATACGTATAAATACATAAGCTAAGAATATTAAATACTATTCGAAAATTCCGTGATCTTAAATCTAAAAATGTATAAATGCATATGCCATATACGTAACTATATATAGGTACCTGGTTTAATATTCCCATTTGCAATCATTTACCTACAGCGCATAGGTATTTGACAATTCAGTTTGCCTAACATAGCTTTATAATGCATTCCGTCAGTGCATTACAAATGAGCACTCGTGCCCTCTCGGCCCGGGAGGGTTGAATATCCAAGTGAATAGACTGCATCTACTCGATATTGAAAAGTTGCGTTATTACAAGGACAAAGCTGTTCCCGTGATAGTCTGGTTAGTAATCTAAACTTTTCTGTAAGTAAGAATTGGTAAAGACTTTGAGGTAAGAGCCGCAGTCGGATTCGGTAACAAAAACATTTCAACGCGAAAATTCGAACTGTAATTTACTGAATCAAAATACAAAACAAAAAATAGCACGTCGAAATAAAAAATGCCCTCAATAGCAAAAATCTAATTAATCAACTCGGCCATACTCGCTTCTGGTGCAATATAGTTCTCATCACACTTGCTGCATTGCCGCGCTTGAATAGCGATAGCTTACCTTTACATCGATAACGACCCGAAACGGGAGTCACCCGTGATGTACTCGTATTTGATTATGACCCAGTCATAATCTTGGTCCTCATACTGATAGCGATCACTAAGATTTTGTGAGGTAAATATTAAATTAGTAGTTAGACGACCTGGTTGGCAAACAGCTACCACGCTGGACTGCCAGAGACTAGAGGGTCCCGGGTTCGATTCCCGACACGCGCAACAAATTTGCGATGAACTAAATTTGTTGGCTGTCGGTTTGGGTGCAAATATGTATCGACATAAAGTATTTATGTATGTATATGTAGTATATCAGTTGTGTTAGCAACCAAAATATAAATTGTTTAGTATCATATGGGCCTAACCTGCTGTGTGTGAAAAGTGGCATATAATAAAAAAATAAAGGTAGGAACGACATTTACGAAAAATAGTTCAGAAATTATGAGAAAAGAAACTAAAGCTTTTTTCTTTAAAAATCAATGATTATACCTTAGAGCCAGAGACAAAGCTATGTTTTAGCACCAGAGTACTGTAGGTTCCGTTTTAGCATACTTTAGAATAGTTACACATAATTTGCATCAAATTTCGAGGCAACAGTTTCAAAGTTACACTTCAGTGTGCGTGTAAATTACTAGTACGCACAATGTTTATGTTGCCAAATAATCCCCTCAGCTAAGGAATTATATCCCGAGAATAAACATGAAAGCCGCCTTAATTCCGTCGTAGAAACCCCATATTTAATGTCGTGGCTTTACCATGGGTTGTATATTTTAAGAGATCTGATATAAATTGTAGATGTACCTTCTAATTGCTATTGTCATCGATGTGGAATATGATTTCCTTACTTTAATATCAACAAAAGGTTCATTTATCAAAAGCATTATCGCATACTTATCAAAATAACTAATAATAAACATAATTATATAGCACGCGTTCCATCGTTAAAAAAAATTAAAACTTTTAGGTAAATAATGACCCTTTTATGAGAATAAAAAACTAGACAATTACTAGTGGCTACGTGGAATTTTACCTTGTAAAAAAACATGAACTTTAAGAGCAATGTTAAGTTTTACAAAATTAATTTCATTAAAAGTACCAAATAAACAGAATACGTTCCCACTCCTGGTGCTCAGGGCCTTCTCTCACAAGGAGGGAGATACTTGCAATAAATCACCACGCTGGCTAAGTGGGGGTTGGCGAATAACACAAGACTTCGACTTTGAGATCGTCATGATTTTTTCCTATACCATATGAGAAGGGCAAATTCCACACAACGTTTGAAAACGAACCTCAGGTGTAGGGCTAGATTTGATCTAGGAATCTAGTCGCAGACTGCTTCCTAACATTCTGCCATACAGCTATGTACATAGCTCACTATAGTAAAAAGTACCAACACCGACAACACAACACACAATTATTATGTCCACAATTATGACATCAACTAAGCACTACAACGGTTCATGAATGAAAATGTAACAACAAGAAAGTGACTAACATCAGTAAAGTAAGTGGAAAACATACACAAAATCTTTTTACAAACATTATAAAGATTTTCATAGAAGAGCCACGACGTAAGTACGACAAATTCCCTTGTTATGAAAAATCCTTCTACTGTAACCTGTTGCAGTTTTGCGAGGAATTTCTAAATTGGCAATAAACTGGAGATTTTCACAACCATAAAAGGCATATTCGTCAACAATAATATGTAGAATTTCATTAATATCGTCTTTATTGAGATTCTTTAGCGAGAAATGTAAATTGTCTGCTGTTTTTCTGACTCAAGGTACAGTTGCGTATAAAAAAAAAACTTTTTTTTATCAAACGTTTTGTGTCAGTTGACAGCAAAATTACTTATATAAAAACTACCTACGAATATTCGTAGGTAGTTTTTATATGTCATAGGATCCAAACTGCGCAGGTCCTCCTCCACCTGGTCTTTCCAGCGGTACCTGAGACATCCGACCGGCGACCGCTCACACGTCCCAGATAAGCTCTCCTCACGGCACGATCCGATCTATTTTCTCCACATGGCCAAGCCAGAGGAGTCTGTGAGATTTTGTTTTGCATATTATATTATGAGGCTCGGCTAGTTTCTCTAATTCGGCCTTTTTTTTCCGCACACGTATACCCCCATCAACTCTTCAGGCCGGCCCGTAGATTTTAATAAGAGTTTAAGTATACATTAATTTGAATAACGTTAATTGTATTCGAAAAGTATTAATATATACTCGTATATAGACGCTGTAACGTATGCGATTTAACCCTCAAGAGTTTTCGGCACTCACTATGTGTTATGGGGCTTTAAAGTTCAAGAGAGTATTGAGCGATGCGAAGCACTTTCCTCCAAATAACTCGTCCCAACTTAATAATGTAGGTCCCTTTTGAATAATAAATAAGGGTTAAGACACAAGTTTCTACCTACTCATCTCAGACTTATTCCGATATTGCCACTCCTAAGCATTCCTTTATATATGTATTCAACTATCTTGGGTACACATACTCTACCATCTTTGGATGTTTAATCAAGTTAGTAAATATAGCAGCAAGAGAATTAAGAGAATTCCTAAAACGATGGAACAAACAGAAATACTTTGTAGATATGTAGATTAAAGTCAAACAAAAAAGAAAAGACTATAAATGGTAAACAAGAATATCACATAAATAAATAGTAATAATTTCGACGTGAGCAGACAAATCAATAGTAAAGCGATTCCCAAGATGGTATGAGATCTGAGTTTTCAGTAGGTCAGTGACCACGACTGTCCAACTTGTATTATTTTTGCTTAGTTAACTACCCTTTCTTGGTATTCGCTAAGCTATAATCCACATTGTGAAGCGCTACGACTGCGCGTCAGATCATGAAAATGTTTGGCTTCTTTTCAACGCAACTATTTTTTTTGTACATTGTTAGATTCTTTATCGTGATTATAACAGTCTATCCATCTAAGCTTTGGATGGCTGAGGATAATGATAAGATCGTAAATATACCCACTAATCGGCGAACAGTTTTTGGAATCTATAGAATGTCCGCTTTTCGCCAGTAGAACTTCGCAGGTCGGTTCCGAGCTACACAGCTACAGTAGAAATTGGTAGGTAGGTACATAATAACAAGCTTCTTTTCAGAAACTATCCGGGTGATATTAAATCTAAGAAATCTCGAGAGGCCACAAATTTAATTTAATCTCCACTGGAGGCTGTGGAGCGCAAAATAATTTGATTTAAATTTCGCATAAAGATAGGACAATTTCTCAGCGGTAAGCGGAGAAATGCTTCAAACTACGGGTGGCCGGTGGAAAGTTCTAGAGAACGTAGTAATCGTCACTTGTAACTTTTCACTGTGGAAATAGATATGCTTCAAGAAAGAAGAAGCATTTTAGGTTGGCACCTGAGAGAAAATCTAAAGATATGAGAGGAGCGGATTGAGGTAAATTAGCAGTTATACCTACAAACCTGCCTTTTAAGCTTAAGTTAAAAGAAAATGAAGAAAGATGAAAACCATAATGCAATACAAAAAGCTCAACATTTTTTGCTAAATCCTTTCCTACAACAAAGTAGAGCATCATTTCAAAACCTTTTGGCATACGAAATAATCAATAAACTAACGGGCAACTCTAGAAACAAAACGTAAAAAGAAATCAACGCCGAGATTTCTCGCACAAATATAGGAACATTACTAATCTCGGATCAGGAATAATGAAAAGAAGCTTTTACTTATATTACAGCACATTCGCTCAACTGTTATGACAAAATTAATGCCCGCCTTCTAAGTGAGTGCTCATATGGTTCACCTCATTTCTTGATGATGGGGGAGCCATATGCTCCGCGACGAGTATTCATCAACTAAACACGTCATAAAGAAAGTTATGCTTTTACTGCTGGCTGTAAACATAACTCTTGAATGCCTGGACGAGTTAGTTCTTGTATTTTGTACCAGTTGGATAGTGAAGTACATAAAGTATTATAATAGTAGTTTTATCGTTTTATTGCATCTTAGAGGATGTAGCGCGGCTAACTAAGGTGATCTGACGCGATCGCAACGGTCGATGCAAACAGTCTTTGGTAATCATCCATATGATATACTTTGTAGCCTGTTATCGTAAGGCATATTATATATTTGTACGAACAAACGGTCACACTTACTTAAAAAACGTTGGATATACGTCCAACGGGTTTCGACGCATTACGCAGATTCTGCGGATCTCGTCGGTGACAGTCCGTGTGAAGCTCGTCCCAGATGATGACGCTCGTAATGCTTCGAAACCCGTTGGAGGTTCCAACGTTTTTTAAGTAAGTGTGACCGTTTGTTTCGTGCAAATATGCATAAGACTTAAAAAGTGTCATTTTTATCTGGGCGCTATCGAGGGTATTATGACACGTTACATTGTAGGTCCCAGCTGTTAATCGTAGTACAAGCCAAATAGACCTTCGAGCTCTCACTAGGTTCTACGACGTATGGAATTACACGAAATATATCACTTCTTTTATTTTTTTGAGAGACACCGAAGTATTTTTCAAATTTACAAATCACATTCAGAAAAAACATACAAATCACAAACGTATTGAGGCGGCGCTGCGGCCCTTATGTTTTACGATAGTTACTATCTCGGTAGAGTAGATTTTTTCTATGATTACTATCGCCCTGTACTACATCGATTAACTTGACTTAGGACGTGACGTCACTATTAACGTGTGGTACAATTTGCAAAAATACACGCTGAAATATTGTTATGATAATTAGTAGCATTGTAATGATATTGATGTAATGAAACATTTACATTTTAAAAATATTATACGAGTATTTAAGCGCATTAGTTTTCAAACTTTTTTGACCCATTTCACACACGGGTAAATACCCCCATAACGAACAATTTCTAGTTCGTATTATGGTTGCTAACACAACTAATATACTACATATACCTTTTTTATATAAATACATATTTAACACCCAGACCCACAGCCATCAAATTTAGTTCAGCACAAAGTAAAGTCCGCTATCGTACCTACCTATCTGTTACAGCATCAAAGGCTCATGTTTTATTACCGACGTAACATCGCTGTAAGTATGTACATTTTTATAGCTCACAGCCTTAGTGCCTTTTGATGAAAACCCCCATCATTGTAATGGAAAAAGTCGTAACTTCCATAATCTTAACTCTCGAAAACAATAAAGCGCTATCATTATCACGATAATAATGATTATCGTACGCATTTTTGATAAGAATTGACGTTAAAAACTTTTTAGTAGTGTAATTTTTGTAGACTAAAACAAGGGCTTTAATGAAGTTTGCCGCCTTTTATGTAGCGGGTCTGATAAGGGCGATTATAAACGGGAAGTGGGGGCGAAGGTTTGATAAGAAAATAATGGGACTGCGCTGAAACTGAGGGTAATTACTGGTGTAAAGTCGGTACTTGTTAAGTTAGAAACCGCCTATCCTGAGCTTAATGTTACCTTCAAGTTTCAGAAATGATGGGTAATTTTAACAACTCTCGTATGTGCTCAGTTCAGAGCATCTTAGTTTTAGTACTTGTTTCATCCTTTAGGATTGAGGCCTATTTTCTAAATTTGGGATCTATTTTCTAAGTTTGGGAGCTATTTTCTAAGTTATTGTCACTTTGTTGCGTTGTTTCAAAATAAATAGAGAAAGGTGAAAAATGTGGCTTAATGAAGATGAATAAAAAAAGGTTATACTTACTAAAAATTTTCGATTCCACTAAGTCCGTTGGGTTTTGATTGTAGCAGTGTCGTTTCCTGACAAGTGCGCTTGTGTGTATATACGAGTAAGTGGGTAACGTTAGCAAAGAAATCTGATATATTCAAGACGAGATATAATAATCGAAATATTTTTTTTTTGTTTTAAACGATACTCTTTGTAAATAAATTAGGTTGCAATAAAAACAAAAATATCAAAACGATCTAGGCATTTAATTAAGCATCTGTAGTATAATCGCAAATCGTTGTAATCTGACGCGAATACCGATGCCATGTTTTAAAAAGTAGCATATTTACACCTGGGTACTACTGTAGGTCGGATCGCACGTTAAATTGTAGGGTCCAACTTTCAGATTAGGACAAACAGTCGTTAAGGCAAGTCAGAGGCCCTCGGCCTTTATATAATACGAGTATCTATACACCTAATATAAAAAATGGGGTTAAGCTATGCCTTACCAAGTGATATATATATTATCATCAATTAAATATAAGTAATTTACTTACCTGACTTGGTATAATTGACTTTGGGTATAATAAAAGCGTATTTCATTTTCAAACAACGGTATATTATAATATACGAAGATAATTATCACAAAATGCACAGAGTTAGATATGTTACAATATCGATACAATATTACAGTAGAAATAGTTAGAAGATCAAGTCGTAGGATATTATTATCACATTTTATAGAAATTCAAGTTTGTTCAACATAGCTTAGGTGCAAGTAAGTAGATATTTGGCACCCTTATAGTGGACTAACTGTTGCCCGCGGCTCCGCCCGCGTAAATTAGTAGACTTTTATTACAGAGGTGGAATTTCCAAAAATCCGAGCTTGGTACACGTCTACATCTTCTTCTTCATCAACAAAGATTCTTATAGTAGAGTAAATTATTTAACTTATATGCCATTTGTTTCGGTGATGGATATACAGGATTTAAAGAAAGGATGAACTTAATCAATGAGGTCAGCGTACAGGACTTATCAGAACAAATAACTTTTACTATCAGGTTAAATTAAGGGTGTCAATTTATAGACTTAAAGGCTTATAAATTTGTAGGTACCTGTGTGTGTGTCATCGTAGCTTCAAAACGGAAAAACCGAATGGGATTAGGTTTTTTTTCTTTAAAAGATGTGTTAGGAGTAATCTTAGTTATGTTTGATGAAACTATACGATAACATACTCGTATTTGTTCACAACTCCCTCAATATGGGTATCAATAATAAAGTGTGTGTTCAGTAGAATTTACAAAATTATTTGAATGGTGCATTCCTATTTATCATATACTATGATGATATGATACGACGACCGCCACCACAAAAATAAAATGTTACATACTTGTGTTCATACGATGTTTATCAGTTACATTTCCAACTCATTGATTAGTCCATCCTATTTGTTTAGAATAAAATTGATAACCATGTTTAGATTTTGGGAAATCATTATTCCTAGGAGACCTACGATCTATTGAGAACTTAATATTATCTACTAATTGAATACGTATTATACAAGAAAAATAGAAGAAACAACATCATTCAAAAATGTAGGAACCATGGAAATAGTTGGATGTACTAAGATAGACAGTTGAAGACATTAGGACAGTTACAGCAAATTGCGAATTTTTTTTTTGTAAAATATTTCAAAGATTTTTCTTATTTTCATATAACAATAGCTAATGAGTATGTCAGTTATTACTGAAGTGTTTTTACGCACGTAATATGTACTTATATATTTGTTTTATGGCCCTATCACTACTACTTTAAAAGCCAGAAAAACTTTGTCATGTCTAGAATAGTTAAAACAAACCTATTTTGACTCAGGCGTTACAATGCGGAAATCCATTGAAGATAGGACAAAAACTGCAATATTTAGTTTGCTTCCATTTGATGTTTTATTTGCTTATCTTAATTTGATTTCAGATCGCAGTGGAAGTACATAAAATAGTTCAGTTTTACTTCTATCACTTTTTAATATTATGAGAAACGACACGGTAACCTTAACTGTAGCTTGAACAAAAGCTGTCGTAAATCCAATCCCAATTTTTACATGACCACGATTTCTGTACATTTTCAAGTTTTATTTTGAAATCTACAGTATATTGGCGTCGTATGTTCTAAAAATGATCTTAACCGTAGCTTGAACAAAAGCTGTCGTAAATCCAATCACAATTTTTACAAAAAAATACTGTAAGTTTTCAAGTTTTATTTTGGAATCTATTCGTAATCTTGAGTATTATAGCGTCATTTGTTTTAAAAATCTCAAACCTTTTTGTTTATGAAATCACTGTCACCTATAAAAATTTAGTATAAACTTGCGATAAACGTTTCTTTTTTTTAGGTAGTAAATTCTGGTAAGCCATATGCCGTCGGTTCTAAGTATCTATTATAAATCAAAACAAAACCTCTACGGACAGACCAACTGCGCCAAGTTATGCGGAGTACAAGCACGGACGCCCTGCGAAGTAAACGTGAGTCCTTTAGAAGGCGGAATAATGTCTCTGCCACTCACGCGCAATCTGTGCACGCATCCTACGAATCCTGGGATCTTTGTTGCTCCCGCTAATCTGCGGAAAAAAGTTTTAATAAATAACTTTATACAGATTGCCTATAATATACCATTGGTAATTGTTTTAAGTAGTATAAGAAAGGAATAAATCACTTTTCGTACATTATTTAGAAAGCATTTGTACGCCAACTCACGTCAAATCCATCCAGACTCTAAGGCTATAAAGTAACACCAGGTACAAAATTCGAAAAACATAACACCTTTCCCGCAGTCCGATAATAGTAGATATTTTTCATTTACCACTAATAATTTTATCTATAAGAGAAATATAGCTAAAGTCATAAAGCACAATAACATTCGTAGACTGACTATTGGGACATAAGTTGTGTTTAAGACCATTTGTCGGATACAGATTTAAACAATCTTCTTATATTTTATTTTCGACTTACCGAGTAACGTTCCCAGGCGGCAGTCCCACGTATATGTAAGGGTCGACATCGAGTGAGGTCATCCGGCCCCGCGCCGTCCCGCTCGCTGTAGCTGACCCCAATTTCAACATGGCGTCTTTCTTATATCGTCTCGCTGATATTTTCTGTCTACCGTCAATTCTCACTTTTCCCGTATGCAACTCAAAAGGCCCACTGCCTGCATCCACACGCAACACAGCCTTATTCTGAACAAATCCGAGCCAAACATGGTCCCTTGCACCCGCAGAGCTCACTAGCGCCCCCTCGCTACAAACGGGGGAAACCTCCGCCCATACATCGAACCTCTTCGCAGGGAACCTCGTCCGAGCCACCATCCTCGCGTTGCCATCGAACAGCGGCACCTCATACCCAATATTTGCATACTCTTCAAAGTACTCGTAATTCGAATATTCCTCGTTCATTTCATTCACAAAATCATCTTCAAAATCTTCATCGACGGGCGGTGTCTTCGTTGCTTTCAGCGCGCAATTGGCTTCAGTAATAACATGAGCGGGGTAATTCTCTGCGAATCAGTCGAAAGAATGAAAAGATAGTTCGATTCTACATAACTACTGGAATCTAGCTATAATGTCTAGCGGTAACCCACGGGCGGTAGGATATCGATACAGGTTAGCTCGGGTTCAGGACTGTCTGGCTTGCCGCTGTCGCTGGTCTCTACAGATACGTCTGTGTGGATGCTGGTTAGCTGGTACTCTTTTAGCGAGGCTCTATCGGAGGGTGAGTCTTGTGAGGAGTGCTGTGACTGGCGGAGGATCGATCTACCGACGCGGCTACCTCTGCGGACATGGGGTTCTTCGCTGCAAGGGCCGAACGCTTGGACGACGATATCTGCTTGGGTCCTGCAGGAGTGGTTGCGGAGATGGCAAGCTGATAGGTAGGTTCTGCCGTCGCTGCCGCAGACAGACGGCTCCTCTCCTTTCGGGCACTCCTTGTTGGTACATTCGCAAGTGGCAAGCCCGCTGCGGACGAGGCAGTGCGCGCCGAAGTAGCACGTCATGCGATCGCAGTTCGTTGCTGGGAGCTGAGTTGATTCCGCTGAAGGAAAAATAAAAATGAGTGTGTTACAGTACTTGTTATTTTATTTGTATTTTAATCTACGTTTATTATTCTTTGTTGCAATAGTATTTTACTATTACATAATATCAGAAATGGTTGAAAATTCAGGAAAAAAGTGCTAATGAGTATAAGTTGGTCTCAACACCAAAATACAATCATCATCGTCTCTCACCTTCAGCTCATTACACTATTTTGTTTCGCTATTTTCTTAGATACTGGTTTACAATTAAGATATCTGAACAATAATAAATTGGAAACTAACTTCAATTTCAAAAATACTGAACCAATGTCGAAAATATATGAGACCTTGCCTATGAAAAATAATTCTCATAATAGTTCCAATAATAAATAACGGAGTCTTGAGGTAGGTTAAACTGAATCGAGTATCTTCTCCTTCTTAGACAGTAGTAGATATATGACTCACGATCAAAGCACCCGTTAGGTCCGAGCGTGTGTTCGTGGTTGGAACAGATGGTACACTTCTGCCCCTGTATCCCGGGCTTGCACACGCAGCGGCCCGTCATCTGCTCGCAGTCCTCTCGCACGGAGCCAAACGCTGAGCATCCACAAGCTACGGAGAAATAGGAAAAATATTTCAGGAAGAGATTAAAAGCAAATGAAAAGGACAACAACATCGGAGGAGATTAAAAAAATAGTATAATGGTAAAGGATGAAAATGGAAGCTGTATCTGCCATGACTAGCATAAGTATACTCAATAATCCGTAAAAAACCGATGTCCTACTGTCGTGATCTGTGTAGGTGCTATTTTATAAGTTCGTACTCTACAACCCAGTTGCAAAATTGTAATATTGAATAGATAACTACTTTAGTTTATTATTGTATACTATAATTTGAAATTGCTTCTCCAGAGTAAAGATCTCCGGTGTCTGAAACACAAGCTTGTAGCTCATTTCGGAGCCGGAGACTGATCTCTGAGGAGTGTCTTTAGAATAAGTATGTATACCTTATAACTTAAGGCTTTCCGAGCCCCATACTAAATGCTTCTCAGACTGGCAACCATTTCCTCTAAGATTTTTAAATAGTAATCACTTAACATAAACTTAAAATGGTCTAATTGGGGCGCGAAATAGGTAATATTATACATTTTTTATCGCAAAACAGATATATCAGCGTGATTTTTTCCAGCAAAATACACATGTATGAGTGCAGTGCAACAACTTAGCTGTTCAGTTGACAGTGTCGCTAGTGGAGATTTGTTGCCACCTAAGAGTGCTGTCGAACTTGTAATTCCAATTTTGGCCACCTGAACAGCTAAGTTGGTGACATGTATACGTATACATTGTTAGTTTCCGTTTCCGTTAGTGTCATTCTCTCTGCCAAACATGAACCCAAGCTTACCATCCGTAGTAATAAATCAACAAAATTCCGATAGATGGCAGGATCAAAAAAAGTATTGTTAAAGAGTTTGATGAAATTTATTTATTATTTTTAAATAAATTATTGCTATTTTTATATTAAGTATCGTAATAGAATAAAAAATTTAAAATATGTATAATTTTGTTTGATTATTTGAATGAAATTTAGTTATGTCAATGTCAGTTTGTCATATTTGACATACTTAAAAAAACGTATTTATATTGCAGCAATAATTTTTAGGGTTAGGTACCCTAAGAATGAAATTAATATACTAATGCGATCTTTTCTGTACTTAAAAGATAAAAACGAATGCCTTTTACAAAATATTCGTTGTCTGTCTTTCTGTCACCAGCTGTTTCTTATACACTGTGATAGCTGAAAATTTCACAAATTATTTGTTTCCGTTGCCGCTATAACCCAAGAGTATACAAGTACTAGATACGCTATAACAACAAATACTAAAAACAGAAAATATCAAAGGGTGGATGACACGTTTTTAAAGTGTACCTTAAAAAACGTGTTATATTTTGTATTTTTGCTTAATATCAATAACGATAACAGGACACTAAAGAATTCTAAAGAATATTAAGCTACATATTACCTCTTTTTACTCTATCTTTACAATGACACTTGGTAGATTCTTTAATGATTTCTCTCTTTCTTTCTTTCTTTCAAAATAAAACGAATGTTTGATATGGGGCAAAAAACATGTTTTTTGTATAAACATGTTTTTTTGCCATATTTTTATAATGGTACGGAACCCTTCACGCGCGAGCCCGGTTCGTACTTGGCCAATTATATACATTTTTTATACTTACGTCTTTTGTTTACCTATCAATATCTTTATCAATTTCATAATTACAAAAGGCTTGTTTGTTTGTTTGTTTGGATGTTTTTATGTTTGTTTGACGCGAATAGGCTCCGAAACTATTGGACTAAAATTAAAAATTCTTACACCGTTAGGAAGCTACATTATCCCCAAATGACATAAGCATTATATTTTGTTGCAAAGGGTAATAAATTCTTATAATACTCCAGTAATGTAACACAAGGTATAAAAAAGAGTAAAAAAATTGTTTCATGGCATGCGCTATGAAAAGTTAGTTGTGGCGGGTGTCGTTTAGTATGTCTTGAGAGCAGCGGAACCCATAAATACAAAAAAAAACTTTAATCTATGTCAAAATTATAATGCGATAAAATTTAAATGTTTGTTTGTAACGAATAAGAACGACTTTCAAACATATCTCCTAGAATTAATTTTTTTTATGCCCGTGCTAAGCCGGGACGGGCCACTAGTGTATAATTATATCAACGATACAATATGTAAACTGCCAGATGTACATTTATTATAACTAAGATTTCGACAGGCCTCTTACCTTAGAATAATAATAACAGTTTTTTTTATTTCAAATGTAGCTAAAATTGTATCCATAGTCTAATAAATATAAATTCCCTGATAATATGTAATTATTTACTTTTCTGATCATTAGACTTGAAGCTGATAAGATAGAGTAAAAATTAGATTTTATCAATAAAAGGTCTCTGGATACGTAGCTTTATCAGATTTTGGCATCCCACGCACGCACTGTATGTAGAAGGTACATATGTGTCTAGCTCCGGTTTTGATGTTCTTAGCTATGTTTGATGGTATTCGGATGTCCGCGAATACAAAATATTGGATATGATATTATTCGCAACTTTCCCAAATGAAAGGGCTTACATTTTGGAATCATGCGATAAATACAACTGTTTCATGCAATATGTTAGATGATTCGTGAGAAAAGTTTTTTCTTGTTACTAATATCATGTACCCTATAGATTTTTACTTTTCTAATTTCGTTTGAGGTTTGAAGGTATGCGCTATGAATATTAACATACACGAAAACGAAACCTATTGAAAATATTCTCTTTCTCATAATTTTCCTTCAAAAAAAAAGAGTTTCAAACAAAATAAAATAGCAAGAACAATTCATGAGATTCGAACCATGGTCAATTCAAATCATAAAAATATTTCCTGTTCCAAAAATGCTTCCTCTACGAACGAGCTAATATAATCGACAATTGAGCATTCGAAATTGGCATCCATATTCAAATATGCTGAAGTTCAAGTGACAAAAAAAAATTGTCAATGCTAGTGTGAGTGTAGCCGCATCGTCACAGAATAGATGATAGTAGATATGGGTTTTATATGGCTTTTTGTAAATTTTTGCTATTAACGCTTAATATATGTTGTTTTGTGATGAGCCCTAAAAATAATACATTAACAGTAGATTTCGCGAACCGATTCTGAAGTTACAAAAGAAATTACTTGGGCTGCTGGGATGAATATAACTAACTTATACCTATTTAACGCCATCTAGCGGCATATGAGCACTTGCAGCATGCTAGCGAACAACCTTAAGTTAAGTACCTACCTACACATGAATTTGTAACGTTTTGTAAATAAAGACACCTGTATCGGGAGCTCGGCGCACGCACACAGAGACCGCGGCGCGGTGTGAGAGCAGGACAGCACTATTAGAACAATACGTTGTTTACTGCTGCCCTGCTTGCGCCGGCGAAACGAAAGCGAGCGAGTGCCGAGCTCTTTTGTTCTAGTTATTATCTATGTACCTATGTAACGCGTCTTTTATTTGTTATATAAAGTAGTGAGAACCTTTAACCTTGGATAAACCCAGGTTTTTTAGGTAAAATTTTGTAATTATAATATGTATTCTGTTTGTGATAATAATAAATAAATAATAATAAAATATATTTTATTTTATTTATTTAACTAATAGCAATATCAGAAAGAAGCAACAAGTCCTTACGAATACATCCGCCGTGTCCCGTAGTCCCGATCCTCGGCAGTCCCCAATAGCCCGGCTCGCAGCGGTCACACTTGAGTCCGCCGACGCCGGGCTTACATTTACACTGGCCGGCCTCGTCACACTGCTCCGTGACGGAGCCGAGTCTGTGACAGCCGCACTGTGAGGGACACCCCGCGCCGCCCGCACCCCGCGCCGGGGTCACCCCGTCGGCGCAGCAGCCGTGCCACGAGTCTTGGCAGCCTTTCTTCTCTACCACTGCTTTATCTGGAATAGAAAAAAAAGACTCACATATATCCTCCTTCTTTTTTAAGTCAGTTAAAAATGGAAGAGGTGTTGTCAGAGGGAGAAGGTATCAGCGAATTTCCGGGCTGTGCAGAACAATTGCGAAATCGAAATAAAAACTATATTGTTGATACCTATATAAAACTAGCTGACCCGGCAAACGTTGTTTTGCCTTAATAATTATTTCTAAATATACAGTAGCCGATTCTCAGACCTACTGAATACGCATATAAAATTTGGTAAAGATCAGTCAAGCCGTTTCGGAGGAGTACGGTAACAAACACTGTGACACGGAAATTTTATATATAAGATATGCGAAAGTTTGTAATTAACGCCCGGTTACGTTTTATCCCTTTTATTCAACTACATCATATTTACATGCACATATTTTATTTTTTAATTAAAGTTTTTTTTACTTTTACTTTTACGTTTTATCCCGTACCTACTAACTACTAGCTATTAGTAATAGCTGGTAGTACCGCCGGTAACACCAACTAGCATGTCATAAGAGACCCAAGGTCGTCTGAGCTATTCCTAGTCTAATGCGTAGATATGAAATTCGTACGTTAACTCTATTTAATTCACATACATGACACGAAGAATTCTATTGTATGAAAGACATCCTAATCTACAATTCTAATTTACGAGTGACTAACCTTTCCTACAGCATCGCGCAGCTTTCGTAGTATGGTGACAATAGCTACCGGCAGGACAGTCTTTCCTGTGAGGCCCTCCGCCGCAGTCTAAGGGACGCCCTTCAGCGTCCGTTATCGGGTCGTCCTCACCACATGGTCTGAACTGAAACCAAATCACACTGTTATGGGACAGAATATTGTTGAGTACTAACTAGATAACAATGCAAGTAAAACCGCGGAATGCCTGTTAAGAAAAAGTCTAATGCCAATTTATAAACAGACTAAATAACCAGTTGACTAAACCACCTCTTTGGCGTGCCAGTCAGGACCTATAAGGTAAATAACTTATTGACTCAGGCGTTACTTTGCGGAAATCCATTGTAAATAGAAGACAAAATTAAATATTTAGTGTACTTCCGCTGTGATCCGAAATCCAAATTAAGAAAAGTAAAGGAAAAATCAACTAAGATCAATTAACCAAGCTTAATTAACTAAGATTAATTAACTAAGATAAATTAACTAAGATTAATTAAGATTAACGTTACCTATCACAATTCGGAAATTCTTAACTCTACACGTGTTTCGCCTAACCACAAGGCACCATCAGGAGATTCTGAACTCTTTCGACTTGTCGTTCGAAGAGTCAGCATCTCCTGATGATGCCTTGTGGTTAGGCGAAACACGTGTAGAGTTAAGAATTTCCGAAGTTTACTCAAATAAACAAGTTTTTTTATTTATCCGATTTTTATAGAGTTTTCCTAGCCAGCTACTACTCGTACACTCAAGTTAAAAAATCTGTCACCAAACACCGTTACACCGTGTATTCCGGATGCCTTAATGAAAGCCAGTAATATCATACTAGGCATGCTCCACCTTAGGCTAGAGTGTCGCTAAGTGTCGCTACGCGCCCTTTTGGTCAAATGTAAGTAAAAAATGTATTTATAGATAATGGTCAATTAAAATTGTAGAGCTGCATTTGGATTTGTACATACTATTTATATAAATAAAAAAAAAAAAATATACGTATACTCACCTCTAATCCCCTACAAAGTGGCAACGGTCGAAGTCTCAAGTCTTCCTGGCGTCGACAGGCTTCCAACTTCATATGGCACAGAGTGGGGTATAGACGTAAGTCGGAAGCACACACTGGGTTTGAAGATGTGGCCGCGGCTGCTGCGGCGGCGCAGTCAAAGAGACAGGCACATCTGTTGATGATATATTAATGACTCATCAGAAGCCTTCTAGCGGCATCTAAACTCTCGTAACCAGAGTTTAGCCACATAGCTAATAAGGAGAAACAAAAAATTATAAATTTAATGTTTAATGATATTAAATTAGTAGGTATATACTCCATACCATAATCGAACTGAGTCCGATTATCCCTGTAATATAGTCATAATCGAACTGAGTTCCTGAGAGACCCTCGTCTGGAGCAAAGAAGGAAAAAGTGCCAAAAGAACAAATAACAAAGTTGATTCAAAAAGTTTGTTATACGCCACATTTTTATGAGAAACATAATAAAAATAAATAAATTATTGGTAGTATCAAACTGTTAAGTGAATAATAAATAGTGGTAACCGGCTATTACTTACTTAATTACTTTTACATTAGTGTTAGATCCAACATAAATTTGCACACCCTAAGGGGTTTAGTACATATAGAGTACATTAAATATTAATACCTATGTAACACCTTTCGACCTATACTTCGCAAATAAAAACATTTGATTTGATTTGATTTTGATTTGATTTGGTGTATTTAAAAATTCGTATTAATCAAACCCTTGTCATCTCACCTAGGCTGACCATTAGAATCCACAGCGCATGTAGCTTCGTACGCGCACTGAACGCGCGCGCACACTGCGGTCCCCACTGCGGCCTCACTCGAACTCTCCTGGTTCTCGTCGCCGGAACGTATCTCGTTGCTTAGACCATCAGTGAGCTTTGTTGTTCTGTTTCCTCCTGAAATATTTTTATATGACCAGGGATCAGAATACTAGAGAGGATTGACGATTCCCATACAATAAAGTGTAGCGCGGAAAATGTCATAGTTAGCGATGAAACCTAGATGGCGGTGCAAACCGAGCGTGCAGCCTAGCTGCCGCCTAGTTATGAAATGCGCTGCAGTCGCATAGTGATTATAACGATAATAGATTGCGTGACCCGAGTGAAGTTGTTTTAAGAAAACACGAATAGATGGCGCTACGTATATATGCTACACGTAGTACGATTTTTAACAAGAGGTTACTACTTACGCTGCATCCGAGCGCTAGTGTGAGTTGGATGACACGTTACATTTAGGGCCCGGCTGTTAGCCTTAAAGTTCTGTCAAAGGCTCTTGGGCTGGTTGAAAACTCCATAACTTTTACCACAGAATAATAACTGTTTCTTTTACTTTTAATAACTAGTACTTTTACCCAGTAGTGATTAAACAGACTATAATGAATAACTTCCGAACCTCTTACAACAAAAAAAATCCTCCAAAGGTACTTTAGCCGAATGATATTGGGCGTTTGGTGCCTACCCATCATGTCTCGTGTTTAAGGCACTGGCGACATTCGGCTAACACTAGCAGTGGCAATAGATAGAAAAATGACCATGGTCAGCGGCGCGACCGTGGTCTTAAAGTTTATTTATTATCTATTCTATCTGTTTGAGACTTGGTGGGTGGTAGCCCTGTTTTAGGTGTCAAATCTTACCTAAAGTGCCATTTTCTTCAAGCCCCTCAGTACACTCCCCATAATAGGCAACTTTTACCGGCGGCTCGCCTCTCATTCTCGCTTCGCACGCTGCCTTTTGCAGCGCGCATTCGTGCAGGAAAGTATGTCCAGTGTTGGAGCAAACTGGCTCTCTCTCCACATCGGCGCACGGGTTTGCGCACGCGCATGCGCCGCGGGCGCACCACGTGCCTGTTGGACACTGTACGCTGAGGCAGGATTCTGTAAAAGCATTTTGTTTGTCATTAAAAAAACGATAAAAAAACATGCATGTCACCATAATATTCTTCTTACTATAGTTACTTAGTTACTTTATTCGGGGTATAAGAGTTAATGCAGTGCATAAGCTACTTAATCAACCAAATTTCATCCAAAACAGTTCAGACGTTTGGGCGTGAAAGAGTAACATACATTCTCAGGTTTTGCAATTATAATAATAGGAGGAAGTAGGTAGATTGTATAGAATCTTTTGTTTTTTACATAAACAATGATGCTTACCACATGAACCCATGTGTTTGATATGCAGCCTCCTCTTCTCTCGGCAAGCAACGTCTCGTAAAGCACAAACGCTACTATATGTCTTGTTGTCACTACCACACACTTCTTCTGTCTCCTAAAAGGATAACACCGAGACAATTATCAGATTTTAAAAGGTAAGGGTCGCATATTCAAATATGGAGTCAGTTAACTTACAGTCCCTTCTTCGCAGTGCTTCGGGCAAACGCAACTAGCTTCAGAGACGCCGTCACTTTCGCAAACCGCGTAGTGTTCGCACTTTTTATTCTCGCATCCGTCTGTAAACAGTAAGAAATCTCATCAGAGCTACAGACTGGTGCGAAATCGTTAAAAAGAAAGACCAATAGTATGCAGGCACATATAAATATGACTAGTCTGTGACATACTGGAAGCTCCAATATCATTTATATTAAAGGTATGGACTTTTCGTAAGGGACGTGCACATCTCGTCTATGGCGGCAATCTTCCAACTGCAGCTTACAAAAGTTACCGTAGCTGCTCCCATCAGAGCCACAGACTGTTGCTAACTCAATATAACAGCAAAGCTAACTGCATACAAATACACATAAATATGTCTAGTCTGTGACTTACTGCAAGGCCCAATGTACAGGACGCGCACGTCTCGTCTGTGCCGGCAAGCTTCCAACTGTAGCTTGCAACGGTTCCCGTAGGATATTCCGTCAGAGCCACAGACTGGCGCGAACTCGTTAGAACAGCGAGGACAGCGACAGACGCCTCTAGAGCCTGCCGCTATGCACTCACCGCCGTGAGGGCAGACGCGTTCTGTGCACACGCCGGCGGAACCTGCGTAATCATATTAGTTCTTCGTAAGTAGTTATAAATGCAAATTATAAACGCATATGTTTCGTAAGTACGTGATCAATTTGCTGAACCAGATGTTCTACAATTTCTGATCGACTATCAGAAAGCAAATCAGTCTATTGGGGCAAACACAAACATTTAAGGAACTTATTAAGTAGAATGAAATAAGTTTTGTTTGCTGTACACAGTAAGCACCAGTAACATACACGCCCATTACCTCTGTCTAAAGGGAAAGACATTTTTAATGTTTATGTTTATGAACAAGGAAGAGCGACAGTAGTATTTACAATGTTGCTTATTCGTTCCTACTATTCGACCTTCCAGAGGCGTCTATGGTGTTTGGTGCAGGCTGTGCGGCGCACACGGGCGCCGGATCTAAGGCGCCACCTAAACTAGAAAGGGTGTTTTTTTATTCTTATCACCCCTTCCTTCCTAAAAAAACATTTTGCTTCCCGACATCATTTAAAATAGCACCATTTGCATCCGTTTGAAAATATAACTGTTAGTATTCCATTTTGACCCCACTTCTTCTAGACTAGAGGGCGCCAGGGTACTCGTTGCACACGGGCTCCCAAGGGCTAGAGATGCCTCTGCAACCTTCTCTTTAAGTAAAAGTTTATACCACAAGCCCAAGCGTACAACATCCGCAGTTCTCGTCCAAGCAAACCCGCAGCCGGTTGCAAGTCGCATTCGCTAGCGATGGAGCCGCAGTCTATGGTTACGCACCACAAGCCCCCGCGTGCAACACACGCAGTTCTCGTCCCAGCAAGCACGCAGCCCGTCGCAGCTCGCACTCGCTGTCGTGGGTTCTGGCGTCGGAGCCGCACACGGGACGCAGCACGGGCTCGCAGGTAGGGGGGCAAGCGCACACTGCGCCACCGCCTTCCACCCGGCACTCCGCTCCGTGACGACACTCCACTTCCGCGCAAGGATTTACTCCTGGAAAATAAATATCTTTTTAATAATAATCTTTTTTTTAATTCATAATGGGCTTGCGCTTAGCTAGCCGGGCTACAGGTGCTACTAACCTACAACTTAAACAAAAGAACCATGAAAAAAACGGAGCTTTACCTGTACTACATACATACATAACATAAGCAGCCCACTATACGTTCCCACTGCTGGCACTCGGAACCTTCACCCACGAGGAGAGAGATATAGGCCATAATCCACCACGCTGGCCAAGTGCGGGTTGGCGGATGACACACGTTTTTCGGATATTGTGGTCCTCAACTTGCCTCTATTGATTTTCTCACGATGTTTTCCTTCGCCGTAAAGCGAGTGCAAAATCCACACATAACTTGAAAAACCAGTCATTGGTATAGAGTCGGGATCGAACCAGGTGCCGTCTGATTTAAAAGCAGACGTTATTACCACCGAACCACGCTCGCTTTTTTACCTGTACTACACTGTCCCTTAAATATGATCTTCAACTGTTTCCGAGCCCGGCACGACTCCCTGTGCATCTGGCACTCGTTGGAGTAAGTCTTGCCGTCGGACGCGCACACCGGCGAGAACTCCAGGGGACAAGGCTCGGCGCAGCGGCACGATGGTGAGCGACGCTCGTCCAGTTGGCACACTTCTGGGTCTGGACAGGTCACTCCGGCGCACGGGTCTGGAGAAACCAAGTTCAGACAGTATAGAACAAATACTGAAATCTATCTACACATCCCTGTATTTCTTGTATACGTTTTCAGAAATAGAGCAAAACAAATCTGCCAAATTCGTAGAAATCTCTTATGTCGGGTAGCGCTTATAGTCGGGTCTGTTTATGGAATTTTGGTATGTTAGCGGCTACACAGAAACGTGTGAAATGAATAATATATAATTTAGACTTTACACTTTGCCGCCAAGCCAACATAAAAGAGAGATGTTAAAAAATATAGGTATAAGTATCACTGATGGCGAAAGCTGCATTTAAATTTTCCCGGATCCACACATACAAAATCTCTCAAGAAGGCTACTGGAACATACTGGTAGGTTCAGTATGGAGTTAACCAGCCGTGTGTGAAATGAGTCCTAATATATAATGATTGCTAGCTAAAAAATACGTGCGCTGCGTGCACTACAAAATACTATACTATCATGTAAACTACAATCATAGACAAACTATATTTGAAAATGCCACTTGAAAAACGATAGTATTGTGCATGGTCACCCATCCACACACCGTCCGCATCGACCGTTGCTTAGACAGTTAGCTTTGATGATCGTGACAGATGTCTTCAGCTAGCCGAGCGTCAGGCACTTAAACTATTGGTAGACGTTACGTAGAGTAAAATTCCCAAGACTCAACTTACCACATTTACCGTAGTACTTGAAAGTGATGTTTGTATTGGTCTCGCAGGCGGCCCTTCGCATCTCACACTCGCCGGGATAGTCGTGCGCGTCGCTGGCGCACAGCGGCCGGGAGCCCTCGTGGTCGCCGTAGTTGGGGCAAGACTCGGGGCATTCGCACGTGTGAGCGCGCCCATCGGGCGTCGGCCGGCACAGCGCGCCCGGCCCGCACCGCACGCCCGCGCACGGGTTCGGTACGTCTGCGGCAATATCGATTAAGTTTAAAGTTATAGGTAGTATTATTATTATTATTATTATTTTTTACATACTCAGTTCAATAATGGCTAGTAATGGAACGTAAGTACAGCGCCTTCACACACATTGCATCTTTATAACGCTATCTTTTGAAGCAATGACAGCTCAGTCGAGCATGCGGCCGCCTTACGTCCCGTTAGTCGTAGGTTCGATCTCCGCCAGTGATATCGAAACATAATACAGTTACGGAAAACATCGCGAGGAAACTATGGCATGGTAGGGCATTTTCTAGTACCTACTCACCTGGCTAGCAATCAGTCTCAAGTTGAATAGTCTGTCACCTAACCGTGTTTCTACAGCCTGTTCAGAGCCAGTTTGCCAAATTCAAATTCAAAATGTCTTTATTAGCAACACAAATACCTATAAAAAATGTGCACCCCGTGCTTCGTTATTAGGGCATGGCTAAGACTACTTAAAAATAATTACTTAATACTATACTTAGATCTAGTTATTATCTAACATTTAAATTATTATTTAATTTATCTTAAAATTACTGACATGAGTATTAAAATACAGTCCCCATAACATAATTATTTTTCCATTTTTTAATGATTGTCTTTGCATAATTGTCTTTTTAATAATTGTCATAATTAATTTTCCACATCTTTCCAGACTAGGCATGCTCCAAGTTAGTCCAGAGTGTCACTAGCCCGTGTTAGCTGCTGCTACTGGTCAATTGTCTATCTAGCTGTAATGAATAAAGAAAAATAGCAAGGACTAAGGAAAGTCTAATAGGGCTTACCACTAGGAAACAAGTAGCAGCATTGAGCGACAGTGAAAAGCGACAGCAAGGCTGCCCGAGCTACCATTGTCTGGCAAGACCGCCGCTTGGCCCCCGCACCATCACACATGGTCCGCTTGCATGGCACATAGAGCTGCAACAAAACGGCAAACCTAGATTTTTTTATAACTTACTAGCTGACCCGGCAAACGTTGTTTTGCCTCACTTAGGGGTATGAAAAATAGATTACTTACTCAACCCAGTCGAAAGGTATCGACGTCTGTTAGAATCATTTGAGGTTAACAGATAATAATTTTATTACAGTCACAATTATTGTGACTGTCAAATAATAACAGACAATAATTAGCAATAAATTAAAATTGCGACTATAATTTGATATTTAAACTATCCTATCTCTCAAGTTGGATCGAACTGCACAAATGGTGTGCGAATTTTATTATAATCGGTTAAGTGGTTTAGGAGACCATTGAGGACAAACATTGTGACACGAGATTTATATATATAATAAATTATAACTTATAGGTTTGCGTTTGACCAAAGCTTGCCTGGTGTTAAACAATACTATGGCCTACGATGTTACACGCTTACCTTGAAAATACCTATTAACTCTAAATTTGAAGACCCCCAGATGGTACTTCTCAGGAAACAAAGACTCAGGAAGAGAATTCCAAAGTTTTACATTTTGTATTTTACAGAATCGAAGACTTTGTAGGGTCCGGTGCAGCTCTGAGGTATGGGCCCACCAGTATTTTAAAATACCTGTTTACTTAATCGTACTGGTAATTGTATATACAGACAATATGTTTTAACTTAAATATATAATTGAATTGTTTATAAAAAATATTATTGTAAAATATAGAGAATTATAGTTAATGTACATAGCCGCAGTACTCCTAACTAAATTCTCTAAAGAAACTAACTAAAAATAATTGGCCGAGTGCCGTACCATTGTTATATGGGAGTCCCCTTACATATTATTTTTATTTTATAATTTATTTTTAAAGTTAATGCATAATTAAATATTCTGTGAATGTATAGAGGGTATACCAACGTATACTCTCTACCAACTACGTTGTTATTAAGATTGAGTACAAAAATGCTTAATAATTATGTTTGTTGTATGGCGGCCACTCTTAATATATTTTATTTTTAGTACTTTTTTTTTTTTGTATGTTCGTCAGGCTTTCCTCCAACACATTTACGTCGGAGACATTGTTGTTATTTTTAGTATTTGTTTATATAGCGGCACGGGAAATACATAATTTGTGAAAGTTTCAACTTTCTAGCTATCGCGGTTTCTGAGATACAGACCGGCAGACAACGGAGGCTTAGTAATAGGATCCCGTTTTTACCTTTTAGGTACGGATCCCTAAAAAGAAAACAATTCACAAATAAGTATTGGGAGATGTATCTATCTATAGAAGTATGTAAGTACTTTATTAATATCAATTATTTCATAAATATGAGCTAAGTGGCAAAGAATGCTGTTTAATTTTTTTTTAACTGCCTTAAATAGTATCCATGGTTTATCCAACAAGGACACCTGTGAAATCTACAAGGTGAACTACGAATGTGTCAGTGCCACTACAAACTGTATTTAAATAGTTAAAACTATGGCCGAAAACAAATTCAGTACTTAGCAAAGTTATTATTCTGTGGTACTTAGTAACTAAATATACTCGTATATCAGACAAGTGATACAAAAGTCCAATGACGTCAAGCGCTACAACAATGTAAGTGTACTTCACCTATAGTCTAGGTTTTCACGGATACTTTCGATCAATAAACCCAACAAGATTTAAAACATTTTACACCGACACAAGTCAATTATTAATCATTTCTATACAGAAAAGCACTTACCAAATTGATATTATCTACCAACACAAGAGAAGATCGGATATAAGACACTGGATTCTTGGATATATGATGTTGAAGTGTTTTTTACCCCGAACAGCGGGGTGGACTGAATTAGTCTTGTGATTTGTCGTACCGCGCATGCGTTATGCTATAGTTGGGTCTCTCAGCTGTAATGTACCGAACATTGTTCGGTAAAACGAGTTACTTATAAATGCGGCGTGACCAAGTAGCAGGTACCTTCTATTGGCATCTTTATTTTTATACTAATCGATGGACCCTTATGAAATAACAAAATAATGTTTATTATTATTCTGGTTAAGGAACAGCTAAATAGAATTACAGGCAATATGTATATAAAATTGAAACAGTTCAATATTATAAGGAAAAAAGTCTACCTACTTAGGGCGCACTAGTGGAAAAATAAACACCATGAAAACTTTAATACATTATTTATTACAATGGTACATACCATTTAAGATGCTTCCACTCATATTACATTCATTTTCATGTAACAGAGAATACAATTTACATAATGTATAAAAATAGGGACTGTATGAGCCCCACTAGGACTCTAAAAAATGCACATAGAATGACAAAACAATGCATAAATCAAACATTTAACACTGCTAAAATGCAATGACATTTTATATTGTGCCATCCGCATCAAGCTTCAACATACAAGGTCCTGTAAATTGCACATGATTAGACAAAAATATAAGAAAATCTACTAACGATCTCTAATTTTGTACATTTACTAGCCACTAGATATATCACCTTGCTTTAAAATTTAAACCATAACGACTTGATGACGAGGCATATGTTTGATATCAATAAAAATTTAAATCAAATTGGTAAAACTAGAGGGAAATTGAATAGTTATTCAATACATTAAATTTAATGGTACATATTTTCATGTTCTGTACATATACCGCAAAATAGATAGAAATTCGGCAATAAATAAATTCACTATATAGTCTCACTTAAATTAGGGAGTCACTATTCTCAAAATCGATGCGCTTCGCTTATCACATAGATAAAAACCACAGCACTATTTTTGTCACTTACACTTTACAGTATTTCGGTGAGACCAGCGGCGTCTCGGGAACATATAGTACTCTACAGAATATTTACACGAACTAGATAATATTTACAAGTGTCGCGCGGGACATGCGAAGGATACTAATAGGCCTAGGTGGGAGGCGCCCGGCGGTCGTAGTCCCGACGGTACACCTCGCGCTCGTAGTCGCGCTCCTCGTACTGGTAGTCTGCGGGCGGCGGGCCGTACCCGCGCCAGCCCTCGGGGTAGCCGCGCACCGGCGGGAACACCCCCATACCGCCCACCATCGCCGCGTTGTCGTAGTACTGCCCGTATGGGTTCGCGCCCATAGCGCCAGCGAAGGCAGCACCGTACCTGCTAATGATGCAAACATTAGTACATGTCCAAGCACCTTCGAAAGTAACTTGTGTGCGAGAACTCACCTCCGCTTATCATGCGGGCGCGGGTTGCGGTCACGGTTGTAGTTGCGCGGGCCGGGGTACGCGGGCGTCCAGCCAGGGTGCGACGCCATCTCAGGGTGCTGGTGCGCCATGCCGTACGGCGGACGCGAGCGCGGCGTACCGAGCCCGCCGCTGTCACGCCGAGTGCGCGACCGCTCACGATCCCGGTCCCGCTCCCGGTCTCGGTCTCTCTCCCGTTCCCTGTCTCGGTCCCGGTCGCGGTCCCGCTCCCGCTCGCGCTCCGATCGACTCCGCTCTCTGTACATCAAATCGTCCCGCTTCATGCTTCCGTCCCTATCTCTGCGATCCTTGTTCTTGTGTCTATGTCTGCAGGTATGGAAGAAGCGGAATGGAGGTGAACAACTACGGGTTAGCTACATGATTACGAAGAATAAAGATGCATGCATTAAACACTAATGGACGAATATTGTTAGTAAGTAGTAAGTTGAAATGAATTGGAAAATAAAACATTAATAATAGAGTGCAATGGATGGCAGTGATAAAAGCGTAGTGGACTACTCACCTCTCGTGGCGTTTGCTTTCGCTTGGGTCAGGGTCACACTCTCCTTCCTCTAGTTTTCGCTTTACGCCCGATGTATGAGGAATTTTGTCATTTTTGTCTTGCTTATCAGATTTTTGCTTCTTTTCTTTCTTATTTTCATTAGCATCTTTGTCTTTGTGCTTAGACTCCTTCTTAGATTTTACATGGTTGTTTTTATCGTGATTATTTTTGTTATTTGCCTGAAAATAAGAACATAAACAGTTAACAAAAATATACCACCATAATTATCATCCAATTCGGACGAAAATCTACTTTGAAACACATCACCTTTACATTCTCCTTGTGTTTCTTTGTCTTTTTAGGTCCATCGGTTTTCTTGAGTCCAAACTTGTACAACCTATATAGCTGTTTGGCATCAAAGTTTGTGAATTTGGACACAAAGTACCAGAGATTACTTCTCCATTCTGCTTTCTTGTCATTGTCTGGGTATGCTTCTAAGCAAATATCTATTTGACTTCCTATTTGCGCGAGGCAGGATCTTGTCTTAGCAACTTGTTCAGATTCCGAGAGGGTAAGATCAGGGTTATCAAGAGCTCTCAGTGCTTTCTTGACTGGCCTCATTTTTTCCTTGCACTGAAAATAAGAGAAATAAATATTATAATGATGTCAGAGGATTTTATTAAAAGTATTTTTTTTATTTATATATGCTTTAACTATGAGGTAGTGTGATGCAAAAACAGTTACATATAACTGGTATTCATTATAAAAATATTTAGTCTGTATTTACCTCTTCAAACACAGTTGGATCCAAATCACCAAGGACTTCCAATGCTCTTGGTTCATTATTGGCTGTGAAGTGCATTGGACCAGCAGGTTTCTTCCGACCTTTCACTTTCTCTCCTTTGCTTTTGTCCTTGCCATCTTTCTTGGATCTCTTTTTATCCTTTTCTTTCCTATCATTTGAAGTCTCATCATGTGTTGATATATCTTCAAACTTCGACTTACCCTAATAAAAAGTAAAATTATAGTTTGTTTAAACCATGATATAAAAAATAATTTACATGATTAGCATTACAATAAAAAGAAACTTTTCCACCAACAGACAGACCAACTTACCTTATCATTCTTATCTTTCACAGTCTTATTTTTCTTATCATCTCCTGAACTGACATCATCTTCGATGATGTCTTTTGTGACTGGTTCCTTATTGCCTCGCCTCCCTCGAGGCTTCCTTTGCTTCTGCTTACCATTCTTTTGATCGAGGAGCTTTTTAATTAGTTTTAGGAGGTAATCTGCTCGCGACTGCAGATGTTTTGCTTGAGGCTTTTTGTCCTCGTTTGTGAGAATTTTATCTCCGATTTCGAAGGAAGAGTCCATCTTTATAGCCTCCCAGGAGCCCATACCGTATTGATATATTCCAGCTAAGAGCTTTGAATCCTCTGCTACTCCCCAATCAACGTCAAAGTTAGCTGGCCGCGTCCTGAAAACATGCAAACAAACAATAACATCTAGAAACGTATATAAAACATTACAGGTGAGCAAAGACTATGCATAATGATTCAATTACTTTAAGTCAGAAAACTATTACAAATGGGCGATATAAAATATGTCATGATTACCTGAAGTCTAACTGCCATTTTAGCCTCTCCTCTTTTGTGTCTGGCAGGAATTCGTCGAGCGGTGCCAGTTCATCGAGACATGCAGAGAATGTCTTTGCATTCACGGGCACGCCGCCTAGTTTGAAGGTTTTACGCGTATTCTTGCGACCGCTTTCCGTTTGTTCGTCTGTAATATAGATAATTGTAACTCAATTTAAATATTTAATCCGAGAGTAACTCCTTTGGGTGGCTTGAATCCTTTCAACAGAAAATGGTTTCTTAAAAAAGTCCTCCCTTTAGTTTAAATATTGCGAAAATGTGTATTAATGCTTTAAGTTTAATATAAAATTAACTCACTGGCTGGTGCTGATGTGTCCTTGAGCACTGATCTGCATCTTTCTTCTAAGACCTCGCCGAGTTTTTTCAGTTCCGCCAGAGGTTTCTCTTGTAATTCGGCGTCACATGCTATACTATCTAAATGCTTCAACGGCGCCGAAAACTTCTTGTAACTTTTGACGAATCTCCGAATCTGTAATAAAGGTTGGTAAAAATAATGTGCATACATTAAAAACACAATTCAACTCGCGTGCTATACAAAAGATCTATATATTCAATTCCTCCTTAAGAACTATGAGGCTGAGCTCTGGTGTCAAGAGTTTTTAAGCCAACCAAGGGCCTCTGATATGGCTTAAGAACTGCTGTACTATGTAATAAACATCTGACATACAATTTACTGTCATTCAACCTAAGAAAGTGCCCAACTGTAAATGTCTCTTTTTAAATGAGTCCTTTGAATGGTTACCCATCCAACGATTGTCGGCCGAACGTTGCTTAACTTCGATGATTGCGTCAGATCACTAAATTTAGCCGAGTTTTAATATAACAGGTATTAGTAATATCAAGAACATTATTGAGTAAGTTGGGTAATCCAGAAATAATGCTTATCTTATTAACCCTGGCAGATATTATTTAAGTAAAGTTTCCTATCACTTGCCCAATAATTATAACTTTATAACAAATACCTCAGCATCAGTAAATCCTTTGATCTTTTCCCGATGAGAGGCGGGCGGGCGGCCCCGTTTCTTCGGCCTATCGTCATCTGCGCTACCATCCCCTTCAGAATAATCACTGTCAGCTTCTC
The DNA here is from genome assembly GCA_035578125.1 of Mellilla xanthometata. Taxonomy (NCBI): domain Eukaryota; kingdom Metazoa; phylum Arthropoda; class Insecta; order Lepidoptera; family Geometridae; genus Mellilla; species Mellilla xanthometata. The sequence goes on along the minus strand of JAPUBQ010000007.1, from coordinate 9,060,380 downwards.
CGTCGCCCTCTGCCCCGTCCGCGTCGGCGCCGTCACCTGACCGGCCGCGCCGCTTGCGACCACCCTCTGTCCCATCAACATTTTCAATTGAAAATCAGTACAATTAAACCAAAAGAAAATAAATTATAATCAAATCTATGTCATTCCTTCAGCATAAAAACTGAGTCATATTACAGGTTTATATAAACTCCTGTTACAAATCAACTTTAAACTATGGGTATCGTGCAATTGGCATTTAGATATTTCTTCGAAATTTTACGCCTTTTTATTCAAACCAGACAACATAAGCAAAATATTGTAGCCAGTAAGTGTAACTACAATATTTTTATAATCTCATCAAAATAAAATAAGAGTTTTGTTATTTTGATTCTTATGTAAACATAAGGTAAGGTAAAAGCAAGGCATAGGACCTTTATCTAATATAATTTATAACTCAAAGTCAGGAAAAATACCTCACAAAACCTTTGATCAAATGTTTACCTTGATTATTATTGAAATGTTTACACGCTCAACTTGTCTTCAAGGTACTTTATAAATAGACTTGAAGTCTGGCTGAATAGAAAATGCTATTTCAATTCACCATAAGAATGTTTTAATGACAAAAATAACGCAGGCATGTCAGCAAATTAGGATAGAGGCTTGGGAACTTACTGGCATCAGCATTATTTTGCTGCTGGTTTTTCCTTCTGGGTGGTAAATACAAGTCCTCCATTTCTTTATTCTTCTCTTGCTCTTCAATGTTCTTCCGAACATTTTCCGGAATTATTTGATCCTGAAATACAAAAATACTAGGGTTGAATAAAATTATTTTGATAATTCCAAAGAAATATTATAAAGTTATAATTTGGCACGTCTGTTAATTATTTTACTCTAACACAGGCGACGCAATTTGCATAGACATAGACTGTATATAAACAATAATTTGTGTGGTACTTTTTCATTGGACGGCTTGAAGCGGGTAAAATCGCGCGTAATGACATGACAGAAAATCATTGGATTATAATTATAACTCAAGTTAGTAAAGATAACATCTATAAGTTGATGTCCTCTTGCTCGCACAGCAAAATGAGAAAAAGCAGGAGGAAACTAACTTTCACATATTTTCTTCATTTAAGCAAGTTATACATACCCAGTCTTTGGTATCTTCATCCGTATTTTCTTTCTTGACTTCCATCACAGCTTTTTCTTCATCGAAGGCAAAACTGGCAACTTTAAATGCTGAGAGAAGTTCATCCCCGGCCATTGCCGGACCTTCGTCCCTCGTCTCAGCTCTTTGCAGAATTTCATCAATATCACACTGGAAAGAGACATACAAAATCAAATGAAATAAATGGAATAACGTTAACAAGACAAGTACATTTTTATATAGGTTTATATGAGGGTGCTATACTGATGAGGAGACAGTTAGTCGCAAGATTTATTTCCTAAAAACGCACCAAACAGTGGAGTATAACACACGTGACAAAACAGCAGTTTTTTTGCTTCATCCAGTTTTATATTTAGAAAACCTTTTTTGGATTCATATTCAGACGCAAGACATCGAAATAATACTTACGACAGGCTCCTCATCATTCTCATCATCATCCTTGAACAACTCTTCAGCACCAAACTTCAATATAGCATTCAGATCTTCCTTGTTGAAAGGATTATTTGCAGTAGTGCCAGAAGTGCCATCTCTCTTGTTCAGTACAGTACGCCCTGTAGTGTCCATCCGCTGGATCACAAGATGATCTAGCACCATTTTTCGTTTAGCCCTTTCCACAATATCCTCTTCAACAGACCTGGCAGTAACCAATCTATAAATGTTGACCTGTGGATTGACTGCATTTTTAGTAATAGTTCAAGGAAGTCATTTAGTTAAGATTGCTTATGAGATTTTTTACCTGATTTTTCTGTCCGATACGATGCGCACGCGCCTGCGCTTGCAAGTCGTTCTGCGGATTCCAATCAGAGTCGAAGATTATCACAGTATCAGCAGTAGCCAGGTTGATGCCCAAACCTCCTGCTCTTGTCGACAACAAGAAGCAAAAATCCTGCGATCCCTCAGCATTGAAATGGTCTAAGGCCTGTTTTCGGATCTCGCCTTTGATACTGCCGTCAAGCCGTTGGAATGGGAAATGCCGCCTCTGCAAGTATTCCGCCAAGATATCCAACATCCTGACCATTTGAGAAAATATAAGAACTCTGTGGCCCGTCTCTTTGAGCCTGCATAATAGTTTGTCCAGGAGTAGAAGCTTGCCAGATCCTCTCAGTAATTTCTGAAACAAAAAAGATTTTGCATGATGCAAAAGTTTCATATATTATTGCCCATCGAAACGATGTATGGTACATACCTCTACCGCATCAGTTGTGGCTAACGAAGCTCTGGACTCAAAGTCTTCAGGTTTAGTCAACAATGCATGATTACAGCATTTTTTCAACTCAATGACAATATTGATAAAAGTGTTTATCGACCCTTTCACGCCTTTCCGTAAGGCGCTGTAATTCTTCGTGAGAATCCATTTGTAGTATTGCTTTTGTATTGAAGTCATTTCTACCCTAAGGATTTGTTCTACTTTCGCCGGTAGTGATTTCTCGACGTCTTTTTTTTGTCTCCTCAATATAAAAGGCTCTAACTGTTTGTGTAATTTTTCGTAGCCTTTTGTGGCTGCATCTTCATGGTCTTTCTCAAAGTCCTCCCAAGATTCGAACCTGGAATTAAATCAATGGAATGTTACAGTTTCTTTGTATGTAATTTACTATACATTATTTATCCAATGCAAAATTGTATTTTACTTACTTGTAAGGCATAATAAAATGTAAGAGTGCCCATAACTCCTTCAAAGAGTTTTGTAAGGGTGTTCCAGTAACCAGTAGTCTGTGGTTAGTATCAAACTCTTTCAGAGCTTTATATAGCAGGGAGTCATCATTTTTTAACCTGTGGGCTTCATCCACAAGCAAGCATGCCCAACTGAACGACCGGAGAAATTGTCTATCTTTAAGTAAGATCTCATATGTTGTTAATATAGCATTGAATTTCAGTCTTTTCGAGCTAGCGAAACTCCATTCGTATTGCCTTAGCTGAAAGAAATAATAATATGGATTATGACTAATCACTAACCACTAAAATAACTCCTTTCTTGGAATAATATGCATTTATACTGGCAGGCACTGGCTTCAGTAACAGTTCATACTAGCACAGAAGCCAGGGCTTCCTTTTGAAATGTTACTTGTACATATTAAGTTCCATAAATAAATATTTGATATTGATAGTGTGTGCATTTCTGTGTGACTGTATCATAAAATACTAAAAGCAAAATCTATTACAATGTACGCATTAGTATAACATTTGTAAAATGTTTAAAAAAAACCTAACATAATATCAAATTATCTAAATAAAAATAAATTAAAATGCTTTTACTTACAATGTCCCTACTAGTTACATCTCCAATATAAGTAACTACATTAATGTCCGGAGCCCATTGCACAAACTCTCTTTGCCAGGCAGTCATTGTACTTAAAGGTACCACACATAAGAATGGTCCATATAACTCTTGCGTCTTGAAGAGATAGTATAAAAAACATATTGTCTGAAATTAAAAAAATAAGTATAACAACTGCAATTAAATAAATCATTATAATATTCTCAAAGAGCTTTGCCATTATTACCTGAATTGTTTTACCTAAACCCATTTCGTCAGCAAGTATAACTGAATTGTCTTTGCACCAGGAATGTATAAGCCAGTTCAATCCATCCATCTGGTAATCTCTAAGTACGAATGTCTGAAACATATTCGAAATAAATAAACGTAAATTAATATTTACTAATATTAAGCAGTTAAAAAAGTAAAGTACATTTAATAAATTGAATCAAAGCAGGTAGACTTTTGAAATATCACCAAGCAATATTTAGTATGCCATTTAATGTTCCCATTACAAGTCCTGTTCTTTTTTGTGAATATATTTAGATATCTTAACTTAAATCTATAGATAACTTAAAGCTTACATAAGACTTCAAGAAAAAAGTTCAAATCATAGCGCCACCTGCAGAAGTCACTTGAATTTGCTAAGTCCATGACTCCACAAACTTTCTGAACAAATCTTATTTGTTTTAGTTCAAGCAAAAACTAACAGATGGCGCTGTAACAATTAACTATTTTTAATTTAAAAACACTGGAATTCCAAATTTCTTTCCATATTTCCATATTTCTTTAAAAAATTAAACATTCCCTACAAAAAAAAAAACGACAAGAATATATTTTTTGACAACTTATCAAATTTATTTTTACTATTGACGTCACAAGGGCTTGTGTAGGTTAATTAAATAGAAAAGTTGTATTTATATTTTGGACAATAAATTGGGTACAGTAAAGTCGCTCATATGTAGCTACTTCAAAAAGTCTATAAACTACCGCAGGATAAATATTATAATGTTGCAAAAACTTTAAATTGAACAAAGTGAATGATAATAATAAATTATATTTTAATTCATTTGATATGATCAATATATCTCATTTTGCATTGCGACGTTATGCAACGCTACAAAAATGTGGTGAAAGGAGTTCATTTATGACCACTAAGAAAAGCACTACGTGCTCTGCTATCATTACTCTCGTTTGACGAATCGAAGTTGACCTTCAAACCAGCCAGTGACACAAGATGGCTGCCGTAATATCACACGACGCCAAGTCAAAATCCGACATTTTGTACAACAATAACCAGACATTGAATTTACTGTTTGCCTAAAATTCTATAATTATAAAAGATTTTACCTTTATAAGAATGCTGGTATGCTGATATTTACTTGCAAATCACGAAACTGTATATTTAATTTGACATAATATAAAAACATTTATTTGTATTAAAAAAAAATATGGATTAAAAATTATGTCATAACTGCCACTAAAACATACAATAATGATGTTGAAACATCCATCTACCCTCATTTGGATCTGAAAGCATTTTAGCTAACAGATTATCAAAAACATTAAATAAAACAAGTGATGATTAGCATCGATTTCAAAACTATAGTGAAAACATTTAGATACCCACTAAAACAGTTTTAGTAGGCATCTAAATTTTAGTAGGTATCTAAATTTTATCAACTACCCACAATATAAAAAAATCTTATAACAGCAATTGCTGTCATAGAACTTAACAATCTTCCTAAAACAATATCTCATGGGACATAAATGGTAACTGTTTTGTTAAATGGAAAATATTAAATATTTTAAAAAAAAATGGACTATCCACAGTATAATAAATTTTGTAATGTTAATTTAAAACTAAGTGTAACCAAAAAAGTTCTTAAGTGAATATCATACCTTATCTTTGCCCATGTACTCAGGTTGTTCTTTGAGCTGGTGAAACTTTGGTCTTCTCCTTAAAACAGGACAATGCCTGGAAGGTGTTGTTTTAGCAGCTTCTCTATATTTAAACTGCGTTACTTGTTCAGGCCATCTTCTTTCTATAAGAGATGAATCTTCCCAAGTTGCATCTGCATATGGCAAAGACTCCCATTTGCATAGATACTCATGAGCTGTTCCACCACTTTCAAGCTCTCTTGTTTGTTCAGCTAAAAATAACAAAATTATAGAATTTCGCCTCATAATATGCATTTATCATACAAAATTAGCAAATATTCTCACCAATTATCCTTTCCACAAAGTTATATGTTTTGACTAATTCAAGTTGGAGCTCTGACTGACATTCATAGTAATCTATATCTTCCGGTCCAGCTTGTGATTTCCAATATGCTAATTCTCCTTCCTTTTTTATATAATTTTCTAACTTCTTCAGGCCTTTAACCTTTTGTTCTGCAAGGGACTTCTCTGACTCCCATGTATTATGGATGTGGGACCACCCCTTCCACTTAATCAGGTACTGAGGTTCAGTGGCTTCTTCATTGTTGGGATCACATCCCGCATTGAGGTCTCCATTCTCTTCTATATAGTAAACTGTAGTCACATTTCCAGTGACTGCATAATGATAAGAAGACATTAGCTAAAATTTAACATTGTATTTGCACCAAAATGCAAATTGAAATTAACATTAATAAAAATATAAGTTAACTAATAAGCTGAAGCAATCCTTACAAATAGAATAGTATTGTGAGCAATTTTGATAGGTATATTGTTGCAATATGTACCTCCTATCTTGCCACGTCGGAACCCTAGAACTCTTTCTATGGTTTCACTGTGGTCTTCTGGTTCTGGTTCAGCTTCTGCATCTCCATCACCCTCTACTTCTAAAAGATCAGAGGAATCTGTTTGTTCATCACTAGCCTCCTTATAACTAACTGCCGCTCCACGCCTTGTAGCTGTTCTGCAAGATAAAGATTAAGTCAAAAGCTAAACTATTGACATAAACACTATCATGACAATTATTATTACACAATTTTATTGCAAAACTATAAACTTAACTTGCCTTCTTCCTTCATCATCTGAGCCTTCTGTACTTTCTTCTTCATCACTTGTATATTTGTTTCTTCTCCTTGCTGGTTTTTTCTTTCTAAGAGGTACACTTCTTTGGCCTGGTCGTTTAGAAGGTGGGGGAGGGGATCCTTTTAGGTCACTATCACTATCTGATGAGTCTGAGTTCCAAGAATCACTGAAATTGAAGTAACTTGTTCAGTTATAGGATTAGACGAAATGTTTAAGTAATTAGTCAAAAGAATAATAAAATTACCTTCTTTTTCTACTTTTCCTACTGTGTGATCTACCTTTTTCGCTAGAATCACTATCTGCAATTTTTAATCTATCTGGCTCTTTCCTTGACCTTGCAGAGCGTCTGATACCATATATGTCTGGATTGTCTTCCCATATGTCAGCTTTCAACTTTCCATGGTTACTTCTAGATTTAGATTTGGGTGAGTCATCATCTGATGTATTCCTATCAGTAAGATGATCAGATTTAGATGAATTTGCATTACTGTGTTTGGGTGATGATTTTGTGTCATCGCTGTGATTTGAGTGTCCTGCAAGTGATTTACCAGATCCTGATCTGTCCGATCCAGTCGCAGAGCCCGAGCTTGATCCACTTTCACTGGGAGACAAAATAGGACACTAAATACAATACAGATTGAACAGTGATGAATATTACACCTAAAATAATTTAAAAAGTTGTAGAAGAACATACCTTTCACTTCCTGATCCAGAACCGCTGGAATCTGACTTTTCCCCCTTGTCGCTGGTTGACTCGCTACCAGACTGATTCATGGATCCAGTCTGTAAAGTTATTGACCATTCAATAATGCCAACCTACACTTGATTTGAGCTGAACTCTAATATTAGAATTATTATTATATGTAAAAAATTTGTTTCATTTTTAATAACCTCATTAAAAACATAATTTAAATTAGCATTAATACAAATTTCTAAGGGCACAGGCGTCTGGCCATTGCTGGTGTAAATACATTCTAAATACTCTAGGCTAATATGCAAACATTTAAAGACATGGATGGACATTATCAGACAAAAGTAATTGGGAGATAGAGACTAGCATCAGGTGTGAGGATCAAATCAAATGGAGGTCTGTTCTCGTTAATTTAAGTAGGTTATTAGTTATTTTTGCTTTGAGTATAAGGAATGAGGATTTGAATTTCCCTTTTAAACACAAGCATGCCACCCAATATTAAAAATGTATAGCCAAATAACATAAAACAGACAAACTACATGTATGTAATATGCATAAATAGTTTAGGTATCAAGCTGCAGGTGAATGACCACTTCCAGGGTGAAAATTTACAAGTGTTTAGAAATACTCTCATTACTAATTATGTTTTAAAGGGCACCAGCAATGCACTGTTTCATTTATTTTACTTTAAAGCTTTCAGCAGCAGAAAATTGAAACTCTAACCTCAAAATCTATGTTTATATATTAAAAAATCATCTAAATCTGATGAAAATTTACATCAGAAAAGCTCTCAGAAAACACAAATGTTCACTTTACACGTATATTCTGAACAGCTTATGCAGGAGTTAACATGTCCAAATACAACAACATAACCTCTCTGACTAGTATTTACTGTTGATACACTTGGGAGGATCAAGTTTTGAAGCTAAATTGTAGAAATAGACCCAATACCAAGTCATTTTTTGCTCGCTAATATGGAAAGATTACGTAACAAAGAATTGTTGGAAACAGTTCCTTTGTAGATATAGTAACTTTTTAATACATAAAAACATCGAAATGTATTGTAAACAATCACCAAATCCCTAAAATCCTAAATTACGTCTCAAATTTTCCCAGTATTCCAGGGCCACACCCAAGACTTAAAAACGGTCCACTAGTTTTTAGAGCATTATATCCATGAACAAACTAATAAAAACCACGAATACATAGCTCAAAAAAGCAATAATACACTCACCAGAAGCATTTTCTTGCAAATTCATGAAACTCGCTAAAACTTGAGATGCTGGCGACGGATTTATTTTAAGATTGAGTAGAAGAAAGAGGAAAATGTAATGAAAACACTAAAATCAATATGAATTTTGATATTTTTATGATAAGAAGTTATATCCCAAAAAATATTTTTGCAGTAAAACCTCGACAAGCGACGCCATTTTGTCGTTAGCGAAGATTGGTGACGACGAATATGAAAATGCAGTATTTTTTACACACAAAATCAGAAGAATTAAAGTAAACAGAATCGAGAATCACAAAAAAATTAAAATGTAAAGTTTTGAGCCGTCAGATATACTGCTTCTGTACTGGAATTGGTACGAACACCGCGCACAGCTAACAAAACTCGAAAGCTACGGCCATATTGCCATCTGCCAGCTGCACATCGAAATTTGTTTAGTGATGTTCAACCGTTTTCCGGTATCGATATTTGAGAATCATACAAGTTCTTAATGTGAATAGAGTCATGCCAGTACATGCTATAACATAGGTCAAACAGTACGGTATCTATAGTAAATAATAGATGCTAACGAAGATAATTTTGTTTTCAAGTGTTGTTTTTTAGGGTTACGTACCCATAGGGTATCAAAGCGAACGGTACTATTTTTAATAATACTTCATTGTCTGACTTCTTTCTCTTTTTATCAACTTAGCTAACAATTAAAATTTTCACATATTGTGTATTTCAGTTGCCATTGTAATGAAATATAAATACAAACATGAAAAAAAAACATATTTCAAGGGCTCCTATTCAACAAACGTAGGCTTTTTTACAATGCAGTGACAACTGGTAGACGCTGGAAATATTTACAAAATATTTTACTAAGCATTAACAATATATTTATCTCTTATTATTTTATTCATAAAAGAAACATTGAAATTAGATATACAAATTAAAACTGAATAAAATATATCTTCAACCTAAATTTTATCTACAAATTATAATAAAATAGATATTTTTAGTGTAGGTACATTGGTTTTATTTAATTAGTATAACAGTGTAATAGTGTAACTTATGTCAATAAAGTATATTTATTATTATTTTTAATACTATTTTCTGGGATTATGTCAGGTAGAGTGTGTGATTATTAACATCATATTATATTAGTGTGTATATTATAGAAACTAGATGTTGGGCTGTGCGCGGGCCGCAAGCGGCCCGCGGGGGGTGTTTTCAAAGAGGGGTAAAAATGGGCCACCTATTGATTAGAAAAAATATGGAAAAATTCAAGTCGGTCTTGTAAAATTGGTAAAAAACCTTAAATTCGGTCAAAAATGGGCTGATGATGATGATGATATTTTAAAATCTGTGACTATCAACTTGTTAAGCAGTAGTGTAGAATCAAAACATGATAAGAATCTCGAAAAACTGATAATAAACCCCAAATCAGTCGAATAAAAAGGTAATAAACATGTATGCAATTTTGTTAGGTTGATGATGATGATGATGATGATTTTGGGAGTGCGAGTGTGGAGCTCGGCCTTCGGCCTCGCTCCACCCTCGCTCTGGCCTCGCAAGTGCCAAGGCTCGGCCTTCGGCCTCGCCTTGGCACTTGCTCGGGTCCTGCGTACCAAATGTATGGAGTTTGTATGGGGGCGTTTTTTTTTTATTCGTGACCCATACATTTTTCATTAAATCATCAATGAACCCAAGATGCTCATCAATATTTGTTAAAGCACCACCGTCCTATCTGTTATACTTTCGGAGGTCCCCTGGGGTGCTCCAGGGTCAGTTCCACTTTCAGGCACTTTTAATTTTTTCCCAACGTCTAATGGTCCCCTCTTTACTGCTGTGCCTCGCAAGTGCCCCGGCTCGGCCTACGGCCTCGCCGCGGCACTTGCTCGGCTCCTGGGTACCAAATGTATGGAGACGATTTTTTTTTCTTCGGGACCTATATTTTTTTTTGCACATCACCAATAGGCCCAAGGTCCCTAACAACATTTCTTCAAGCACCACCCCCCTATCTCTCATACCCTTGGAGATACCTTGGGGTGCACCAGGGTCAATTCCACTTTCAGCCATTTTTCGATTTTACCTCAACTCTCCTGGTCCATACATATACAAAACCATGAATAAACCCTACCCCACAAGTCTCCAACATGGAAATCTATACCTACCCTACCAGAAAAAGTTACATGTATGGCGGCCATCTTTGTTGTTTGACATTTCCAAATTTTTATCCAAAATATGTAATCTGCACCCCCTGGAGCCCCCGGATGCAAAAAATCAGCTGCCTGCGGCCATTTTGAAATTTGGCCGCCATTTTGAATCCGCCATCTTGGATTTTTGACATCACCCCCAAACTCTCCTATCATCTCCCTATGACATTTGGTCGAACACCCCCCCGCTACCTCTTACGGTTCCAGAGTTATAAGGGTCCAAACTTTGTATGGAATTTGAAAAATTTGTATGACTCTCATACATTTTTTTCCATTTTCCAGAACCGTCAAGCAGTTCCCTTCAAAATGAGCCAAACTTGTAAAACTCTATCTTTTATACTTGCCGAGATCCAGTAGGGTACTTCAAGGTCAGTTCCACTTTTCCAAGTTTTCAGATTTTTCCTCTACTCACTGGAACATGTTCTATACAACGGTGCTATACTCTTAATCCCCCCAAAACTCCTTCTAGGAGAACTACTATGTCAATCAGTGTGTCAGTGAGTGAGTCAGTCAGTGAATGGTAATCTAATTTTATATTATATAGACTAGATGTTGGGCTGTGCGCGGGCCGCAAGCGGCCCGCGGGGGGTGTTTTCAAAGAGGGGTAAAAATGGGCCACCTATGAATTTAAAAAAAATAGGAAAAAATTCAAGTCGAGGTAGTAAAATGTGTAAAAAACCTTAAATGCGGTCGAAAATGGGCTGATGATGATGATGATATTTTAAAATCTGTGACTATCAACTTGTTAAGCAGTAGTGTAGAATCAAAACATGATAACGAACTCGAAAAACTGATAATAAACCCAAAAGCAGTTGAATAAAAAGGTAATAAACATGTATGCAATTTTGTTAGGTTGATGATGATGATGATGATTTTGGGAGTGCGAGTGTAGAGCTCGGCCTTCGGCCTCGCACCACCCTCGCCCTTGCCTCGCAAGTGCCAAGGCTCGGCCTTCGGCCTCGCCTTGGCACTTGCTCGGGTCCTGCGTACCAAATGTATGGAGTTTGATGATGATGATGATGATTTTGGGAGTGCGAGTGTGGAGCTCGCACTCCACCCTCGCCCTTGCCTCGCAAGTGCCAAAGCTCGGCCTTCGGCCTCGCCTTGGCACTTGCTCGGGTCCTGCGTACCAAATGTATGGAGTTTGATGATGATGATGATGATTTTGGGAGTGCGAGTGTGGAGCTCGGCCTTCGGCCTCGCACCACCCTCGCCCTTGCCTCGCAAGTGCCAAGGCTCGGCCTTCGGCCTCGCCTTGGCACTTGCTCGGCTTCTGCATACCAAATGTATAAAGTTTGTATGGAGGCGTTTTTTTTTTCTTCGGGACCCATACATTTTTCATCAGATCACCAATGAGCCTTAGATGTCTATCAATATTTATTAAAGCACCACCCCCCTATCTGTTATACTTTCGGAGATCCTCTGGGGTGCTCCAGGGTCAGTTCCACTTTCAGGCACTTTTAAGTTTTTCCCAACGTCTCATGGACCGTTCTGATGGACTGTTGAGCCTCGCAAGTGCCGCGGCTCGGCCTACGGCCTCGCCGCGGTACTTGCTCGGCTCCTGGGTACCAAATGTATGGAGTTTGTATGGAGACATTTTTTTTTTCTTCGGGACCCCAACTTTTTTTTGCAGATCACCAATGGGCCCAAGGTGCCTAACAACATTTCTTCAAGCACCACCCCCCTACCTCCCATACCTTTGGAGATCCCTTGGGGTGCACCAGGGTCAATTCCACTTTCAGCCATTTTTCGATTTTATCTCACCTCTCCTGGTCCATACATATACAAAACCATGAATAAACCCTACCCCACAAGTCTCAAAGTTGGAGATGTATTCCTACCCAACCAGAAAAAGTTACATGTATGGCGGCCATCTTTGTTTTTTGACATTTCCAAATTTTTATACAAAATATGTAATCTGCACCCCCTGGAGCCCCCGCATGCAAAAAATCAATTCCCTGCGGCCATTTTGAAATTTGGCCGCCATTTTGAATCCGCCATCTTGGATTTTTGACATCACCCCCAAACTCTCCTACCCTCCCCCTATGACATTTGGTCGAACACCCCCCCGCTACCTCTTACCGTTCCAGAGTTGTAAGCGTCCAAACTTTGTATGGAATTTGAAAAATTTGTATGACTCTCATACATTTTTTTCCATTTTCCAAAACCGTCAAGCAGTTCCATTCAAAATGAGCCAAACTTGTAAAACTCCATCTTTTATACTTGCCGAGATCCAGTAGGGTACTCCAAGGTCAGTTCCACTTTTCCAAGTTTTCAGATTTTTCCTCTACTCATTGGAACATGTTCTATACAACGGTGCTATACTCGTCATCCCCCCAAAACTCCTTCTAGGAGAACTACTATGTCAGTGAGTCAGTCAGTGAGTGAGTCAATGAGTGAATGGTAATCTAATTTTATATTATATAGACTAGATGTTGGGCTGTGCGCGGGCCGCAAGCGGCCCGCGGGGGGTGTTTTCAAAGAGGGGTAAACATGGGCCACCTATTGATTAGAAAAAATATGGAAAAAATACAAGTCCAGGTAGTAAAATGTGTAAAAAACCTTGAATTCGGTCAAAAATGGGCTGATAATGATGATGATATTTTAAAATCTGTGACTTTCAACTTGTAAAGCAGTAGTGTAGGATCAAAACGTTATATGGCAGTCGAAATACTGATAATAAACCCCAAAGCAGTCAAATAAAAAGGTAATAAACATGTATGCAATTTTGTTAGGTTGATGATGATGATGATGATTTTGGAGTTTGGAGCTCCACCCTCGCCCTTGCCTCGCAAGTGCCAAGGCTCGGCCTTCGGCCTCGCCTTGGCACTTGCTCGGGTCCTGCGTACCAAATGTATGGAGTTTGATGATGATGATGATGATTTTGGGAGTGCGAGTGTGGAGCTCGGCCTCCGGCCTCGCTCTACCCTCGCCCTTGCCTCGCAAGTGCCAAGGCTCGGCCTTCGGCCTCGCCTTGGCACTTGCTCGGGTCATGCGTACCAAATGTATGGAGTTTGATGATGATGATGATGATGATTTTGGGAGTGCGAGTGTGGAGCTCGGCCTTCGGCCTCGCTCCAACCTCGCCCTTGCCTCGCAAGTGCCAAGGCTCGGCCTTCGGCCTCGCCTTGGCACTTGCTCGGTTCTGCTTACCAAATGTATGGAGTTTGTATGGAGTCAATTTTTTTTTCTTCGGGACCCATATTTTTTTTTGCAGATCACCAATAGGCCAAAAGACCTTAACAACATTTCATCAAGCACCACCCCCCTATCTGTCATACTTTTGGAGATCCTATGGGGTACTCCAGGGTCAGTTCCACTATCAGACACTTTTCTATTTTGTCCCATTGTCTCATGGTCCCTTCTTTACTGCCGTACCTCGCAAGTGCCGCGACTCGGCCTACGGCCTCGCCGCGGTACTTGCTCGGCTCCTGGGTACCAAATGTATGGACTTTGTATGGAGACGTTTTTTTTTTCTTCGGGACCCATATTTTTTTTTGCACATCACCAATAGGCCCAAGGTCCCTAACAACATTTCTTCAAGCACCACCCCCCTACCTCTCATACCCTCGGAGATCCCTTGGGGTGCACCAGGGTCAGTTCCACTTTCAGCCATTTTTCGATTTTATCTCAACTCTCCTGGTCCATACATATACAAAACCATGAATAAACCCTACCCCACAAGTCTCCAACATGGAGATGTATTCCTACCCTACCAGAAAAAGTTACATGTATGGCGGCCATCTTTGTTTTTTGACATTTCCAAATTTTTATCCAAAATATGTAATCTGCACCCCCTGGAGCCCCCGGATGCAAAAAATCAGCTGCCTGCGACCATTTTGAAATTTGGCCGCCATTTTGAATCCGCCATCTTGGATTTTTGACATCACTCCCAAACTCTCCTACCCTCTCCCTATGACATTTGGTCGAACACCTCCCAGCTACCTCTTACCGTTCCAGAGTTATAAGGGTCCAAACTTTGTATGGAATTTGAAAAATTTGTATGACTGTCATAAATTTTTTTCCATTTTCCAGAACCGTCAAGCAGTTCCATTCAAAATGAGCCAAACTTGTAAAACTCTATCTTTTATACTTGCCGAGATCCAGTAGGGTACTCCAAGGTCAGTTCCACTTTTCCAAGTTTTCAGATTTTTCCTCTACTCACTGGAACATGTTCTATACAACGGTGCTATACTCGTCATCCCCCTAAAACTCCTTCTAGGAGAACTACTATGTCAGTGAGTGAGTGAGTGAGTCAGTGAATGGTAATCTAATTTTATCTTATATATATAAAATTTCCGTGTCACAGTGTTTGTTACCGTACTCCTCCGAAATGGCTTGACCGATTTTTACCAAATTTTATATGCGTATTCAGTAGGTCTGAGAATCGGCTACTGTATATTTTTTTTTTTTTTTTTTATTTTTATTTTTTTTATTTTTTTTTTAAGGCAAAACAACGTTTGCCGGGTCAGCTAGTATTATATAGATTTGAAAGTAGAAACAGCGATGGGTTAATAATAAGTATTATAATAATTTACATCACTACTTCTGTAGTACTACAGTGTTACCTGTACAAAAAAGTAAGAAATACGTAATATCCGTTTGAAAAATCAATCAAATAATTTGATTTTTGAAGTATATAAATACGTATGATGTGACTTATTCTAGATAATCCTATCACCATGAAGACTGGGCTAAATTCATAGACAAATTGCTTTCTCTGTCTACGGCTAAATTATTAGTACAAATTATATGTATATATGTATCCATAATCACAGTTAATGTAACTGGCATTAGTGTCACTGTCACTGTCCAGTGTCCATTAAGTCATTTCTCATCACAGTCTACGTATGTCTTTGTCCAAATCATAGGTCATAGCTTCTCATTGCACGTCGTAACGCACAGATAGAATAATAATATTAATTATTAAGAATAACTACATTAAAAACGAAAGAACAACACTCCTCGCTGATATCCAAAAAGAAACAACAAAACTAAGTATGTATAATCATTTTGTAAAATTATTCCTTGGTTGTATGTTCGCGTCATAGAATTAGAATAAGGGAAAAATCAAAGCAAAACATAGTCTAATACTTGATACTTTGGGGTAACTGCACAGATTCAATCGAAATATTTAAAATGCAATAGAATCCGTATCATAGTTAACATTCGCCCGAGAATCATGCACACCACATTCTTATAAACTAAATATACTAACATTCCCTTGCATTTATATACTAGAGACTGTAGAGACTCTTTAAAAAAAAGGTCCAAAATATGTCTAACAATTTACAATAAACTCCCCAGAGAAATAAAAAAACAAAACAAAGGAAACTACATAAATTTTTACTACTTAAATGTTATTATAAAATAGAAGATTACCTAGAGGATAATATTAAATAAAATAATATAAATTACCGATATACTGATGAAAAAAAAATTGATATTAACTAAGCACAGGGTGCAAATTATTAATATTTGTGTTACTAATAAAGACATTTTGAATTTGAACATAGAATTCCCATCATTGAAGTTTCCCATATCATATCCGAATTTACTTTTTGGGCTTTTTTTCACAATAACTCCCATTTATAAAAGGCTACACCCAAAATCTTACATGCCGGTAGTTTATAATGTTAGAGATATTAATTTTTGAAAGAAGATTCAAAGGTTATTGCTTTAGATTAAAGTCTTATTGGTTTAGAGTATTTGCCTGTGAATTTTGATGTAGCAGCACTGCACATTGCTTAATTCAACTAAAGACTTAATATTTTTACTCCTTTTAGGAACCACATAGTCCTTAGTTTTCCAATCTAATAACTATGTACTCTTTTCTGATGACTTAATAATAAAGTGCGAGTCGGGCTCGCGTATCAAGGATTCCTTATGTATGCCTTTTTTAAGTTATTATAATATAATACTAATTATATACTCTATGATAATCCAAATATTTAGACATACAAATTGAATACAAAAATTGTCATCTTTATTAAACACACAAATATAATAAAAATTATACATGTCAAAAACATTTAATGTTAGGAAAACCTGCCCATGGCCGTACCTGGCGCAAAGGTGCCCATAAGACTGCCTGTGTTGCCACGCTGAATAGCAATGGCTATCCTCTGCACCAAGTACTATCGAGAATAGAGATCCCCCGTCCTATCCACTAGTCTTCGCCCAATTCTCCTACTAGCATCCTTGCATCTGCACCCAACTGCCCATAGCCTCAACAGCGAAAGGAACAAAAAGATATTGACTCAAGACCCGCATATTTAACCTTTTATTTCCGCCGGTCTTAGGCTTCTTTTCAACCCAGATTAAAACAAGTACCTCTATGGACTAGTAATAGATAAAAAAATTCTATTTGTTTCAGCATGGGTCTGACAGATCTACCTGAAGAAATCATAATTATTATCATAAAGCAGCTGGATGTAAAGTCAATACTCAATTTATATAATACTTGTGGACTTCTTAAGAACATAATTTCTATGAAGGGAGTTGTAAAAGAATGCAACATTTCCATGAACACCTTGGCTACAGTAAGGACCTTAAAAACAGATTTCTTCAAAGCAATTTCTCCTAATCTAATAGAACTAAACTTAAGTGGAGTACTAGATCTCAGAAAATCATACTTGATACCTGCAGTCAAGAAACTAAAACAACTACAAGTATTAGACATATCTTTTACTGATCTTGATGTTACAGATTTTTTAGATATATACAAAGCTTGTCCTACTATAATAGATGTTTCGGTTTGTTTCATAAACAAATCATTGATTCCTTCTATAATGTCTGGTAATTTTATATCGCAATGTCAGGAAATATTTAAGAATATTCAACATGTTCATTTAATTGGCTCAGCTGTCAAACTGTTATTTTCGAAATTACTATGCTTGATTCTTTTGGAGGCTAATCTTGAGAGCTTAAAATTCACAATAGCAGACAGTGAATTTGTATATAGTCAAGCAGACCAAGAAGTATGGCCTGTGGTAAGGTACAAGAGATTTTTCCTTTGCTTCCTAGATTGGACAACACCTTATGATCTTATTAGACCATTATCAATACATCCCCTTTTAACAACACTAGATTTAAGCAGAATCGAAATAATAATTTTAATGAAGAATAAGAATTTCAAACTGTACAGTTTATATACCAGTCCCATGTTCCAAACATTCTTCTTAGAGAACTTTGATGTGGATGCTGAAATATTGAGTAGTATGAGTGTATCAGGATTAAACAAGGCTGTTCGAGATGATATATTAATAATGATTTGGAAAAAAGAGTGGCACATTTTTAATGAAACCTTCTTTGTAAAGCTAAAGAAAACTTTGAAACCATTTTTCCCTTGTGATTGTGAAATGTACAATGAAAAATCCGTACCCGAGAAGTATGACTGGTTTTATTTAACACCAAAGCCTTTTGAAAATGAAAGACCATCATTAGAATTGCGACCGAGAAGAAATCCCTCTTCTATGAATGTGCCGAAAAGAATTGCCCCTTCTATGAACGTTTTAAATTATGACGAATTGTTTAAAACTAAAAGACATGTTCAGCTTTCATTAACATTTGACGTAAATCTGAGGAATCCTGTTGCGCTACCCTCCAACTGTGACTATTTACAGAAACTGACGTTCCTTAGTATGACGGGCGATGTGCGATTGAGCTACGACTTCTTCACCGTGTTGTTTAAGAATTCTGTGAATTTAGTCACTGTGAATATTGAATCTCCGTCTATTTACCCGTGCACGGTGCCTGTAAGCCGGGCCATACATCTGACCTCCAGTTTGAAGAACCTACGCTTGACCGACAATCAGATGGAATTCAAGTTGCTCTTCAGATGTTTAGCGAAATGTAAAACGCTAGAGAATGTTCACGTACTGGAAAATTCGACTGTGCCGTTTTCTAGCAATAAAACTGATGAAATCGGCTTTCCGTCTTTACTGATTGAACAATGTCCTAATTTATACTGCTTGCTTATTCAAACGGCGTTAACCGATTCTGCGCACATTAGACAAACGCGTATACTTAAGCATGCAAAAATGATGCACAATAAACATTCACTTTGTCTAGTATTTAAGAACAAATCAGACTACGAGGATTATATAGGTGGATTAAGTAGCACTTATACCCCATATCACAGCGTCTTTAATTTACGTACTATTAAGCAAATATAGGTTTCTCATCAATGAAGAAGCATATAGGTTAGTTTGTTTTAATTTTGTTACAAGACTGAATGAAGAATTAAGTTTCTATACCTACTCAAAGTACCAATAGTCAATTCTGTATTATGCAGTTAAGTACAGTGCCAATTCAAATCAAATCAAATAATTTTTTTATACAGTTACTATTTTTACAATTGGTAGCAAGAATGTTTCTTATACTTATGGTTTTTTACATATTTTGTATTAAGAGCTACAAGTAATGAGCCTGCATCTCAAAACTAAGCGTGTAAGCTTGTATATTAGAGATGCATACTCCCCATTGGACATGATTGCAATAGTTGCGTTATAATCATTATAGATACTTAATTAAAAATACAGTTATTGCTTAAATTTAGTGTTAGTAATAAGAAATTATTAGAAATAAATTATAAGAAACAATTGGAAGTTATTCACTTATCTGCTATTGGATTCATGAAAAGATCTTGTAAAATGTGTGTAATTGTAAATGTTTGTTTTATATCTTAGCTTTAATATAAAGATTTCTACAAATTACCCTTTGTTTTATATCTTAGCTTTAACATAAAGATTTCTACATAGTTATTACTTTTAATACAGATATGTTGGTTCTTATGGAAAGTTAAGTGGTTCACACAAACAAAATAAAATGTATTATTATTAAAAACATAATTTACTAGATGGTGCTAATGGGCGAATACATTTACATTAAAATACTAAGTACTCACCAAAACTTTTAAATAAAAAATATAAATGTTTTTTTTACGCTTAATAGGCTTGCGCTTGACCACAACTCACCTGATGTTAAGTGACATTGCAGACTAAGATGAAACGCGCTTGCCTAGAAGAAACCGGTTCACTCTCGCCTTGGAGACAGTTAGGTTGTAGTTCAGTGGGAACAGGGATTCCGGCAAGGAGTTCCACAGTTTGGCCGTCCGTACTATAAACGTGGAAGCAAATAGCTTAGTACGCATTTTCGGCATTTCTACTGTATAACGGTGTCTCCTAGCAGTCTCCCTGCTCGTTCGGTAATGGAAAGGGCCGGGGGAATTATACATATGTATTTTTCCTTAATTTATAAAAATAGGGCCCATTGTATGTGTGCCTGAACGGACGTAAATATTAGTTACCGCTGCTCGTCAATAGATGTCGCTACATATTGAAGAAAATATAGTTTTTGTAGTAATTCCGCTACTCTAAAAGATAAAGTTCTAGGATGTTTTGGTTTACACAGGCACTTTTACATTTACACAAGATTCGCCTTCTAGAAACATCTGGAAAGTTATCGACAACTTTACGGATTAGCCTCGATTCGTAGATTCATCCGGAAAGTTATCGACACGGAAGAGAAATCGATAACTTTCCGGGTGAATCGACGAATCGAGGCGAATCTTCTGGAAATAATTCTTGGTATAAATAGACGAGTGTTTGCGGAAGTGGAAGTTTATTTTTCGAACTCGTACGAACAGCAAGTGAAAACGAATTGGTGATAAGTAAAGTACATTTATACACTGAAGTACAATAAAGGTTCCAAGTGTTTTTATAAAACAGTGTTTGCTTCAAACCTTGTACGAAGATCTAACTACAGAAATACCCCGACTTACGCTACCTCGACTTACGCGAATTCGGAGTTACGCGATTTAATTTTCTCGTCTATTTTAACGTTTTTTGTTTGAAAGCCGCGCACTTCAGATTGTGTTTATACATTTTATAAATAGTTATTAATAATAATAATATATAATAATAATAAATAGTTAAATAATAGTTTGTCATATTATCTAGAATTAAATTAAAATTTATTTCCTAAATTATTGTTTTATATTTCCTAAATTATAGTCTCCGGTCCCAATTAAACATACTTTGTATGACTTTATAGGTATGTATATCGACGGTTAAAAGGCAAACTGCGTTAAGCGACAAATATTTGAGTTTTGAGTTATATACATATTTGGAATCAGCGATTTTTTCTGCGTCATCTGAACCCAGTTTTGTTCAATTCTGAGCACTTTTTTGTCGCTTGAGACCATTGCAAAAATTGGCCTATTTTTGGCTTGCATGGTTTAAAGCGACATGGAATTTGATCATTTTCGACACATATGTATTTCAGCTGTTTTAAATTGTTCTTAATTTCATATACATTGGCACTTAAGCACACTGTTTGAAAACATGAAGTCGGGTAAGATAATTGACCTCGAATTAAAATAAACAGTGATGTCGCTTGAAACATTTTTCTTTTCATTCAAATGAAAGCATCGTGTCGCTTAAACTGTTTCATTCAGTATATGCTTTAGGGCTATTTGGGACTTAAGCTGGTTTGCCGTGATGTGATATCGATGTCAAGAGTCATATGAGCCTGTTATGTAGTCATAATATTTTTCAATATTGGTCGTTTCAAACAAAACATTAAATACATTTTAGAACTTAAAACATTTTTCAACATGTCGAAAAACGGAGCCTTGGAGGATAATCATCTCGAAATCTACTTTGGCTGCGTAAATAGTGTCGGTTCATTCAAAGAAATTTTCTCGCGCACATGTACTAACCTCCAGCGTGTAGCGAGAAACGCCATCTGCACGGGCGCTTCAGTCAGCAGTAATACATCGGACGGTTGTGTGTACAAGTTTGCTTCGAAGTAAGTATTAAACACACCACACGGAAACAGTATGCTGCTATTCTACTCAAGAAAATATGCTGTTTATAATTTATGTTTTTATGCAAGCATAACAAGAAACGGATTTAGTTTTACATGAGGGGAAGCTGGAGGAAAAAGAGGTGGCGATGAAGTAACCACGATTTTACAAAAGTATATTACTGATGTAGATTCACGTGGTACGATTAAATCCCCGATTTTATACACAGATTCATGTCCGGGTCAAAACAAAATCAAAATTGTGCTTGCAGCTCTTCATAATGCACTCTTGCAATCAGTGCATTTAGAGACCGATACAGATGAACTATTTGTTTCCAGGGCATACTGAAATGACGGTAGATAGCATGCATGCTACGATCAGAAATTCAATACGAAACAACATTATATGAGCAATTTATTTTTTTTAACGTGAGGAAATGCTTTAACGCATGCCCACCACATCTGGGGAGGTGGGTGGGGTATGTCGAGCTCGATGCCAGAAGGGCATCACTGCCCACTAAAGCCTCACAATGGCCTCCTCACCGGAAAGCGGGGTGAGGTTCCGCTCTTTGCATCAATCCACTACCTCGCCCACCTTGGCTAGCCGGTGACACTCCTCCTGAAGGGATGACTGCCTTAGCAGTGCACCACTTGTGCACCGCAACCACCTCGGGGACCGTGAGTGCAATGGACGCTGGACAACTCGGGTCCGACGTCTTAGGTCCCCCGCAACGGGTCATTTCTGTGACCCCGTCACCTGCCACTACGGCCGCAGAGAATAGGGAGAGTGGCAGATAGTGGTGCCACTTCCTTCTTCCTGCAGATCCACCGCGCCCGCCATCAACCGGTGGCGACCCCGTAGAGGTAGCGGCAGGTAGGAAGAGCGGCGCATCGTAATACCGACACTTCTCTCCTGCCGTGGCCCCACACCTTCGGCTGCAGTGCTTCCATATCCACACCACAAGCCCGCCTCAGTTGCAAAACCCCCTCCGGAACGAAGTTCTGCAACCTACTGGTGCCACTCCATCTAGAACTAGCATGGAGGAGTGAGTGAGTACAAGTCTAGGGAGTGCCCGCCTCAGGGACCTTCTTCGCTTCCCCATGGGTGACCAGACCACGGTTACTGACCGCCCCCGCCTTGACAATGCGGGGGGGGCCCCACGGGGGGATTATATGGGCACCCTCGCAATGGGCTACAGATTTTCAGCTGGCCAGAAAAGATCCATCCATACCAAGTGGAGACGCTGACTCACTTTGATTTCAAAAATTATGAAGAGATGTCAGACAAGTTTTTCAAAGGAAACCTCACAGGAAAGATTAGCAAATACGGCTGGCGACATTTAAAAATCTCCGGGCATAATGACAATTAAAAACAGTATGAAAGAAGATGCAAGAGCCGAAACAATCCCTTTAATGCGATCAGTCATTTATTCAATTCCATTACAGGTTTATTTTTCTTATCGATTGTCATTAAGAATGAGGTTTATCTGACAAGCTTACAAACATTATTGCATTTTAGCGAACTTAAGTCAATCTGGCTAGTATGTCGATTGTCGCGTGAGTCACTTTTCCTTTATTGTTTTTAACTCTTTGATACACTCTTGCCAATTTGACTCGTTCTATTTTTGTAATTATGTTGAGCTTAAAGCATTTTACTTCGATCTAAATATGAGGTCATCTGCACTTAAACATTTTTTGCTTCGAACTTATTTTAAATCTTGTGGCGGTTCAGTCAGTTATCCTTATCCCTAAATAATGCATTTGGGATTAAGCGACACTTATTTTTCAAAATAATGCTTGTTAGACCACGAAACTTTTGCAGTAGTAGCGTTTGACTAAATAAAAAATACGTTTTTCATCATTCTTTAATTCACCCAGAAATTTCTTGATTATGATTTTTTTTCCGAAATAAAAAACTTTGAATGGCTCTCCTGTAAAGTTCAAAAATTGTCGCTTAACGCAGTTTGCCTTTTAACCGTCGATATGCAAAATTGTACCCCGACTTACGCGAATTCGACTTACGCGGATAGCGCTCGGTCCCACCTATCGCGTAAGTCCGGGGTATTACTGTACTAACTTCCTATACGTAGCCAGCGGGTGTACCAGCGCGTGTTCGGCGTAAGTTTACAGTTCTTCTAACTTGCGTGGCGGACACTACGCACCCTCACCCTTTAGCCAATATTATAAATGTCGTTGCCCTTTAGCGACAATAGGACGCTGCATCACTTAAATTACCTATTAATATTTTTATATTAAGTATCGTCATTGAAATTGAAAATATGTATAATTTTATACAATTAGTTGAACAGAATTTTTAATTTTTTATATCAATGTGAATATCGGTTTGTCATATTCTACAGACTTTAAAAACGTATTGCGATCGCAGCAATATTTTTTAAGGTTAGGTACCCTAAAAATGAAATTAATAGACTGCTGTAATCTTTTCCGTAAATAAAAGGTAAAAACGAGACCCTATTAGTAAATTTCCGTTGTCTGTCTTTCTGGAAAAGAGGAATTATAAATTGTGATATATTCAAAATTTCAACTAAATTCATCCATGAGCAGGCAAGAATCACGACGTCACTTCACGTCACAAGATATTTGTACTGCCTTTTATCTCCTTTTCTCTCTCTCTCTCTCTCTAAATAATCGTGCTATTCATTATTTAATTTAACCGTCACGACATCGATTAAAATATAACTCCTATAAAAATTGCGTTCTAACAGCAGTTATGCTAGATGATTTTTTTATCAGGCTTTATTTTTTTTTTGTGATTTACTCTATGCTGGGCTAAAAAACGTAAATTAGATGACCGGACAGACTTAAAAAATAATACTATAGCGATATTTATACCCACTTTGATAAAAAATAGAATCCAAAATATGATAGTCGTTTTCGTAAGCCATCGATTACTTTGGTTCTTGATAATTTACGAATAAAGTTGCTTAAAGACCTTTTAATTGGGGATATAGAGTGTATATTTCTATAAGTGTTTTTCTTCCAAAAGCTGTTCATATGAAGAAAAACGTAGGTATTAAAAAATACCATGTTTTGCATTTTTTCCCGTCATCTTCTAAAGCAATCTATAGTCATTAAAAAAAACATTGAATAAGTAGGTACTGTTCATGTCCTCTTTACAACCAAATAAGTGTAAGTAAGAGAGCGAATGATTAAATGTGTTCTTCTTATAAATAAAGTAGGTAACTGTTATTCTAAAAAAACGCAGCAACTAAAATCGTAACAAACTTTATTATTTTATAAATGAGTTTGGTTTTTTGCTTTGGATATGAACTTTGTAAGGGAAAGAGAGAGGATTCCAAGAAGTGCGCTGCCGCCGCACGCGTATGTTAGCACCCCTCTGTAGTACTGCGGGCAGTCGAGGGCGTCAGAGCACTTGCTGAAAATTAAATTAAAAATTATATTTTACGAGTATAATATAAATTAATTGAATATACTAGCCTAATATAACTTGTACACGTAGGTAAGTATTTAATTTATGAATCGTAACTAAGA
This sequence comes from Mellilla xanthometata, assembly GCA_035578125.1. NCBI lineage: Eukaryota > Metazoa > Arthropoda > Insecta > Lepidoptera > Geometridae > Mellilla > Mellilla xanthometata. Next base: position 9,035,516 of record JAPUBQ010000007.1, on the reverse strand, counting down.
AAACGAAGTATTTTCAAAAACTGAAAGGATGTTGGGTGGTTGGTGGTACTACGGAAAATGTGAAAATGGTATATCATCGGCTTTTCAATCAGACTGCCCCTGGTTAGATCCTGACGGAAGGATCTAGCGCTCACCACGATACATGATGCCCAAGAGTCACGGCCCTCAGTAATGAAGAATACGACTAAGGACGGAGGAAAGGACATAGGAATATATTTTTCTGGGTTCATCAAATTTTATGTACATATTTTATCTTCAAATAAGTATATTTTTTTAATCTCAAGTAAATAATGCCAGCCAGAATAAGCCACTCTCCCTGAGCGTTCAAACAAGTACCTTGACATAATAGTTTAGCAACACACGCTAATTATAAATAAGTAAAGAATAAATAACTTACTAGTTTTCAATGGCTACCACGGCTATACCGGTTACGAGTTTATCAGCGAACGTGACGATGGAATAAATGGCTGCGCCCTGATGCGAATGTGGTCCGATCAAGTCGGCCGTCACACACAGGCTGGCGACAAGAGTGATAGCACTCCCTGCTCCTGGAAGTTCACAGAATGGTGATAATAACTGTCACTAATAATTCAGACACTAATTCTGAAGAATTCGCATCAAGTTTTTGCAAGTTCATGTTTGCAAAACGAACACGCGCCTGCTTGCGGACTCCGGTGTAGGACGCTCACCTAGAAGGAACTTAAACTTGATATGAAGACGCAAAGACTTCCCAGGAAACAGAGCCCTAGGTTGCTTGATTTGTTATATTGGAATATTAAAAGTTATTGTGTCATAGCTAATTCTGTATATTCACTGTTTATACAACTACAAAATTATTTATATTGTGTATAACAATAAAAAATAATAGCAAGTAGATATTAGAGTCCAAAGTCTTTTCAACAAACGTTCCTATCTGACACATAAATAATAAGCTTCCCACGCATACCTATTAATGTAGCTACCAAGTAGATCTGCACTATGCTGGCATGAGGATCGATGGCTAAGGCTATCCATAAGCAGCTGATCAAGCTGAGCGAACTTCCTAGGAGATATGACACCTGCAAACCACAATATAAATATTTAGAAAAGTATTAAGTTGTCTTTTTGGAAAAAATACCTTTATGGTAGAGACGGGTATAGCGCCTGATAATTTTTGCCATCAACGAACGTTTAAAAAAAACTTTATTTGCAGGCACACATTAAACCCATAGTAACAAATAAGATAAAACAAAATCAACAACAAACATAAAAGCTATTTTTGGTTTGCGCTCCGGTGGACGTAGGGCCCAGGACCGATATATATTCAGATAGGCAATGCATTAATTATACCATTATTCGACCTATGTATCTTATTCCAGAAGTATGCAATACGTGATCTAATAATTGCAAAGAAAGCAGGAACCCGTGCATCAGCGAACATGCCGGACGCGCTGCAAAATCTAGGCCTTTTCATAAGGCTGTGAAAAGAGTCATTGTATTGAACCCTTATTTTGCTGAATGACCTCCTGGTGAACCCTGTCCAGAGCTGGTATGTGTATAAACACATGCAATAAGCGTTGAACAAGGTTATCCTGGCATCTTCAAAGTATTTTGCAAATCTGCGTCCGAGCATGTTGCACCTGATGGAGAGGTTCCACCGTTTTGCGCCTGATATGCTATCTACACGGATCCGAGGATGTGGGCCCGGAAAGACAGTAAGGCTGGGCTAATTGCGATCCCCATTGGTTGTATGTAAATAAAAACATATTTTACTTATTTTGCAGATACTATCTAATTAACTTTGCGTTGATAATATTTGTTACTTTACCTGATTACCAATAGTGTACATTTTGCTCTTTAGAAGAAGAGAGAAAAAGAATGACGAGATGTATAGAACCAGAGGGACGCTGGCCACAAGTTCTGAGCCAGCACTTGGGTTGACAGATAGCCGTTCTTCTAGGAACAACGGGACGTAGACCAAACTCAGCGCCCAATACAGCCGGGAGAAAACATATCTGAAAGGAAATTAGAAAAATCAGACTTTTTATAGTACTTAGTTAAAATTAAAAGTTTCTAAGTAGGACTATTTTTCTACCTACTTATCCTAATGTGCTTACCTATCTATTCAATATGTACATGTAGGTAAGATATGTAATAAATCAATCTATAATCTAGTGTAATAGGGACAGTCGGTAGCGGATGTCCAATAATGACCTCTGATGAAAAAATGTAACCTTTTATCTATTGAAAATAGAAACAATACTAAAAGCAGTGTAATCAAGAGTGAAATTGTATGAAACTTTAAAGTAAGAGCAAATGAATATTCATTGACTACACTCACGTAAAGACCTAGTTAGCTACTTCTTTAAAACCATTTGCAAATATATATTAGAAAACCGCAACAAAATAGCAGTTATTGACAATTCAAAGATATGCAGAAAAGATATTCGCTCGCAAAATCGACCATAATTCATTGGCATCAATTGCTTTCAATTGTGTATGGGCAGTGAATGCATAGTAGGTTAGATAAGTACTTACAATAAGCTCGTCTGGTACAGAAGTGGCATCTGCAGGAAATGCATAATTTTAGACTTGGCCAGTTTAACAGGTTCGCCGGTTTCATCTGCGATACTCCCGTTTGTGGGTAGGCCATTCGCTTTTTCATCCCTCGGCTGTTTGAGGTGGAAGAATATTTGGAACAGGGCAAAAGAGATAACACCAATAACGGATATGATGACTGAAACATTCTGAAACAATAACGTTTGGTAATTGATAATAAGAAATAGCTCTTCAGACCGGTATCAGTTAAACGGTATAACTGGACTTGACTTCTAGAGATGTAAAATTTATACCATGGATATTGTTCAGAGTTAGAAGTATCAAATGATTAACAGAGGACATTTTCTACATTGATGAAACTAGACGTTACCAAATACACCCAAAAACGTCTAATGAAAGATATATACTTAATATGAGAAATTTGCTTACTTTCAGTTGATGCTATTTTCATGAATAGCATTGCATATAGCGTAAAATATGCGCATATTAATACTTAACAGACGAGTGTCGTTATGTAGATAAAACATCATCATTGTGAGAGCAATTATCTGCTTGCATTACAGTAGCAGCTGTACAATGCTCGGAAAAAAGTAGTGAAAGTAAACTATGTGACGAAGAAAAATAACACAATATATGAGTTTAAGACGTCGAAATATGATTTTGAGAGTTAAGCATTACTCTATAACTGCGCTAATAAAGTATACGTTCAAACATAATATTATTAGTCACATATGTAGTTAAACGATAATTCTTATAAATGTAGGCACTACATACTATACTAGTACCTAGTTTACAGAACAGTAGACCTCGCGAACAAATTCCTTAGAACATCGTTTGTAACTAACGAAACTATATTACTTTAAACAACTACTTGACCAATTTCATTTATATTCTGAAAATCTTTTAAGACTATGGTATTTAACCGCTCCACCAAATATCTTTCACATAGAACAATAAACAGCAACAAAAATCCCCCTCTTTGTGAATACCATCGGTCTAGTAAAAAATAGTCGACGACAAAAAAAAAACTATTCAGTAGTGAATTCATCGAGGTTGGTTTAAAATCACGATTCTGCAGTCTAGGCAGACCAATATAAAGACGAAAGCAAAATTGGTCAGTTAATGCAGGGACATCGCTCGCGCTGCCAATTCAAATTCAAAATTAGCAACACAAATATACAAAAAAATGTGCTCACCCTGTGTGTAAATGTGCACAATAAAATGTAAATATGCGATGATATAACCTACGATTCTAAAGAAGTCTAGAAACTTTCGAAATAGGTAAATATAGAATTATTATGAACAGGATATGTATTTATCATACATTACCCTAAATTTATAGTCATCCGCTGGTCCAATAAAGGTGCTATAGTTCGTTGCCCTCAACACCACCCATGTTATGAGGTAGACAGCTAAACTCGACATAACTGAAGCCATATATCTGAAAATGACAACGGAAGTGGCTAGTGTTTAATGCGAGTATCTATTTGGTAATATTTGATTTTGATAGAAGTAGGTATGGTAACGAGGTGCCAAGAAATAATATTTTGGACTTGCTATTTACAGTCTTATTATCTTCTTTATCTTCGCCTTTTCCCACTATTTGGGGTGGGAACAGCTTGTTTTTTGCTTTCACGCCATTTATCAGCCGTCATTTCTACATTCACTCACTTTTCATTCATATCATATCCTCACACAATTCATTCACGTCTTCTTAGGTCGACCTCTACTTACGCTACCTCTTGGTATTTACAGTAAAAGAGCTAAAAAGAAAATGACTACATTACTACTTTAAACTTTTGAGCAAAGCTTAAGTTTATTTTACATGGTGGTAAGGCGCTGTTTAGGGCTTGCCTGCAATCACCCTCAAGTTGAAAAATCTGTCGCCAATGTGTTCCGACAGTCTCTATCAGAGCCAGTTATTCCAGAGTAGGCATGCTCCAACTTTGGCCGCAGTGTCGCTGGCTCGCGTGGTTTCGTTTCCTGCTGGTCAAATGCCTAACTGTATAGTGTAAATAAACTCTGTAATACTGACCTTACCTTACCATAAGCAGCCCTCTATACAGTCCCACTGCTGGGACTCGGGGCCTTCTCTCACGAGGAGAGAGATATAGGCCATAATCCACCACGCTGGCCAAGTGCTGGTTGGCGGATGACACACGTCTTCGTATATTGTGGTACTCAAACATGCCGGTTTCCTCACGATGTTTTCCTTCACCGTAAAGCGAGTGCAAATCCACACATAACTTGAAAAACAAGTCATTGGTGTAGGGCCGGTATGGAACCAGGGGCGATCGATTGAAAAGCAGACGTTATTACCACAGCGCCACACTTAATTTCTTACCTTATGGAAGTTAACTCTGCGCGTACTTGCAAGTTGTCAGAAATGGCTGGTATCATAGCCAGATGTGATATCTGTACCACCGCCCATCCGATTTGGAAGAATGTGATGAGGGTAGCGTAGTAGACGGGCATCCACCAAGTGAGGTACTCGGTGTTGTCACCAAACCAGCAGCCCCAGCATCGCACGAATAGCAGAGGAAACGTGCACGTCACTAACACACATCCTGGAAAAAAATGCGTTTTAGTACCTTTTGTACTGTTTTACAGTCTAGGACAAGAAAACTGAAAATTTTTGTAAACTCTCGACTCAACTTTTTAAAGCGGTGGGTCATCTTAAACTTAAAATTATGACAACGTATGAATACTATGTATGGCTCGGTTGTAATAACGTCTGCTTTTCAATCAGACATCCCCTTGTTCGATCCCAGGCCTACACCAATGACTTGTTTCTCAAGTTGCTGTGTGGATTTGAACTCGCTTTACGGTAAATGAAAACATCGGGAGGAAACCGGCATATTAGAGGACCACAATATCCGAAGACGTGTGTCATCCGCCAACCCACACTTGGCCAGCGTGTGGATTATGGCCCTCAACTCGTGAGAGAAGGCCCCGAGTTCTAGCAGTGGGAACGTATAGCGGGCTGCTTATGTTATGAATTCTACTAATCCTTCTACGAAGCCCTTTTATTTAATATTTATATAGGTAGTTCTTTAAAAATACGTGAGTCATTTTTTGACGTTTTTACTCATTTCATTTACTTACAGTTTGGGAACTACGATACCACAGACATACAGACACACTGTGCCAGATCATACTTATAACTGCTCTACGTTTTAGCGTCAGAGATTAATCTTATATATAAAATTTCCGTGTCACAGTGTTTGTTACCGTACTCCTCCGAAACGGCTTGACCGATTTTTACCAAATTTTATATACGTATTCAGTAAGTCTGAGAATCGGCTACTGCATATCTATTTTTAAGGCAAAACAACGTTTGCCGGGTCAGCTAGTAACAATGTAAATAACAGCTACAATAATATCTTTGAAGTTTGATTCGTGAAAAATTAAAGAAAAGTAAAACAAATTACAAACAGTTGTTCTAAGTTTCCTAAGTATATGCTGTCAAGGGTATGATTTCAAAACTGTGTAACAAAAGCAAGTGAAAATTACGTGAATTCGAAAACTATTAGCCAATGTTTTAAACAACATAAGATCTTTGTGGCAGCCAACAAAAGAATATGTTTGAGTATTCTAATGGCAACAAGTTACGTATTTACGCGTGAATCTACATAGGTACATCCGTGAGCCATATAATTTTTGTTTGGTTTCAAATTTGTGGGAATCGCCTAGTAAAAGTAGAAACAAAAATCTACAATAAAATACCACAGAACATAAGAAACCAAACAAAAGTCATTAACTTCCAAAACCAGCGAAAGAAGTACCTCAAGGCCAAATGCTATTATGATATATCAGATTTTTTAAAAGATGGCATAAAATAGGATATATATTTACAGTTTTACATTTATTTTATAATCCAGTATTTTTAGATTTTTCAACTAGACATAATTATTTTTTTTAATAATTTTTAACTATAAGTAGACATAGATTAAGTTAGATGTAGCTACACCCCATGTACAGGGTACAATAATTAATTAGCTAATAAGTTAATGTAATTATCTGTAATGCTATATGAATAAATAAATAAATAACTTTTATGAATATGTAAGAAGTCAAATCAAAATTCAACTCCATTCTGTCATTCGCACAAATCTGTTATCAGTTAAAACAGGAAGCTGTTAACGTCGAATCAGGTGTTATTATTTTTAACTTACCAGCTAAATGCCAGCCTTTCTTTGTACCATATCGGTCAGCCAGCAGTCCCACGACTGGTGTTGCTAATGCGTCCACTACTTGACCTGCGGAGAAATAATTTGTAATTATTAATGTTATTTATTTGAAAACGAATTATTATTTTTATTTCACACACTCTAAATAAAAATAATGCAGCATTCGTTATTTAGGCGGATCACACGCCAAAGTCATTATGAAATTTACCTATTTTCGACCCTATATATATATATATATATCCTATGTTTAACTTATTCGTATGTAATTTTTGACGAATTGTAACTAAGAACACGCGCTTACGGTAGTTAACGCTACTATGTCGTTATTTTTGTTTCAATCTATCTATCTATCTATCCTATTTATAGCTCGATTCATTCCAAAAACATTTGAACAAACGAGAGGACATGTACTTTCAAATGTTTTATTTGTGAATCGATTTACTCGTATATCTTAAGTAATTTTACGCGTATCAGGAAATTACCTAATATATATTATATATAATACCTAATATATATATTAGGAAAAATCTAGACAATAGAGACATCGACCGCTGAGCTCTTACAAAAATAAAAAGAAGAACAGTATAAACAAAAACAAGATAATTCTGAGATTGACTACCTTTAATCTGGTTAAATTGGTTGCTTGTATATTAAGGTTGATGATGAAAATTTTACATTGCCTACGAGTAAGAGCAAGAACTATGGGTCGAAAATCAGTAAATTTATCAAGGATACCTACGTACTCTCTTATTTTTGCCTACAACAGCAAATCACCAACGATACGAAGCATTTGCTTGCAGCTGTATCCAACTCAGTGGCTTACCCAGAAGTAACATAGTCCCAGCCACTGCAGCCCTCATATCCAAGACGGCTTGGAAAAACAGCATCATGTAGGAAAACCACATCGCCGCACATAGATCGTTGTATACGTGACCCAACCCGTAAAGGGCATTTTGACTGACACACCACCATTTTCTTCTATATTGGCCACTGAAATCAAAATGCTTCTTTAGAAAGTAGCAAAAAATCTTTAGACGAGACGTCAACATGATGAATACGATAGTCGTAAACTAAAGGAAAGATAAAATCTTATTTCGTAAACTATCATGACTTACGTTAACCGCTAAGTAGAAATCATTTATTTATCTTGCTTTATCAAATTGAATTTGTAATTATCATATCCATTTAATACATAAACGCATCAAGAAGAGAACGTGGAACTGCTGATATAGTCGAATAAAATTTGATGCATGTAGTAGATAGAAGTTATGCACCTCCTAATATTTCTACTTCATGATATTGAGAACTAACTACATATTTTGCTCCCGCCTTGGGCTGGATCATTTGGATCCACAAGTTGGCTCCACATGTCCACGGGTACCTTAATGGTATGGTGAATCCATGGATACTTCTTGAAGATCTTCTGTGAGATTGACTTTATAGGTTGATTTACGAAGAGGCCAAATCACATCACTTACACGATTTAAATTACCGGCCTAGTGCGCGACAGGGAAATGTTGAGTTACCTTTTATCTATGAATAGCAGGCCAAGTGCAAGTATAGCTCATTAAGAATGGATTCCACACTTTTATCTAAAGGTAAAAAAACATAAAAACAACAATTGTCATTTTTCAATATCTTTTTATCCGCGTTTTATGAATGAGATTGCATACAGCCTAGTGACAGACTGATGAACGGACAGACAGATGAATAGCGGAGCCTTATATGTGCTGAGTTAATCCGGGGAATAAAAGATCCAGGGAGGTATCTAACTATCTCTATACGAAATATCATATAAATTGTTTCAGCTGTACGAGTGTCAAGAAGTAACAAACATACACAATAGCACACACTTCAACTTTCCTATTTATATCATTAGAAGGATGACATTACATCCTTTAACCACATTAGACTCTAGTTACGTTACGTATATACCTAAGTCACGCTTTCGCTAATACTAATATGGATCTACTTGGCTTAAATATTATTGAATCTTAATATTGTTAGTTAAAAATATAATAATTATAATACGATTAGTACAAACCAATCATGTAGAAGTCATGTCGTATAGGGAGGTCAAGGATTTGGCCGAAGATAGAACTTACTGAAAAAAACTCCACAGACAAGAGCCCAGCTCTTAAATATTGGATGAATGAATGAAGTAACAATCAGTTGACTACGATTGTGAGGTAAGAATACCCTTTTTATATTCGGCGAGTCGAGATGTTTATGGTTATAAATGTATTTAGCCTTTCATAAGAAACTATTCCATAAACTTGAACGCCATTCGTTTTTACGAATATTCAGTTCGAATAACAGATGTTAGGTAATGTAAGGTTACCTGGCAGAAGGTTTTAGTTACGTTTCAGTATACAAGCAAAGTTCCAAGAAAATATAGTATATTTATATGAGTAATAATTTTCTGTTCTTCTTATCTAATAGGTATATAAAATTTTCATGACACAATGTTAGGCTTGACCGATTTTTACCAAATTTTATATGCGTATTCAGTAGGTCTGAGAATCGGCTAATACTAATCAAGCCCTTTCATTTTTTACCCATATTGGGGCAGTTGTGAAAAAAAACATAAGACCCATACTTCTTGTTTTCATCCAATATACATTAAGAACACTCGACTAATAAATTGAAATAAAAATAAACTAAATAAATTGAAACTCACTCAACTTATAACACAAGCCCGTCTTTGCGTTTAGGATTAAAAAATAAATTAAGTATATCAGTTTATCCATTCTAATCCTAATGTCTGGTTTAACTGCTATTTCAAAGATATAAAACGTTTAAATATTATATAATTAAATTCTTATTTCATTACGATTACAAAATAATGTAATGGGTTATACGAATGTATTCTTGGTGACCTAAAAATCTCCTACCACGCAACTTCAGGACTTATTGATGTTTCCTTATTCCAAGAAGATTAACTTCAATTATTCCCCGTTTCGTGCTCAAACTCCATTCACAAATTGGATAATCTGTATCTAGTTACAAGAGCACTTCTAGACTGACATTATTAGAAAATTACCCCAAACAAGGCAAAAAATCCAAAATTTATTTATTGTCAGTATTAGGAGTATTAGGTAGTATTAGGAGTAAAAAAGCGAGTTTGGCGCGGTGGTAATAACGTCTGCTTTTCAATCAGACGGCCCCTGGTTTGATCCCGGCCCTACACCAAAGACTTGTTTTTCAAGTTACATAATATGTGTGAATTTGCACTCGCTTTACGGTGAAGGAAAACATCGTAAGAAAAACGACACGTTTAAGGACTGCAATATCCAAAGAAGTGTGTCATCCGCCAACCCGCACTTGGCCAGTTTATGGCCCATTAACAAAATTGAAATTATAAGCTCTAAGGATTCTAGATAAAATACCTAAAAAGTAAGATTTCTTTAAGTACAGAAGCACACTGTTTTTCAATTACAAAATGAATACACGAATGAATTTTACATAATCGTGTTTCAGAATCTTAACAATCAACACTGAATGAAAGATAATGAAACTGAAAAAAAAGGAAGCCCTATCATATATGCAGGACTTCATATAATTTTTCAAAAAATGCTATTTTGCTTCCACACCGTCTCGATAGATTTACGAGTAATTATTAATCATAGGTACCTGTTAACATCAACACCATTGCTTATCACATTTTCACTGGTATTTTTTTCCTTGCTTTCGTTCACGTCCGTAGATCCGTATTTGACACTCATTTTATTTTTCTAATTAATATAATTAATCACACAGTGCACTTGATGCGGCTCCATAGACACATTTATCTTACATAGATGTTTTTACGATAATTGAAACAAGTGTTCTTTGCAAGTTAGTTTCATAGTAGCTGTGATACGTGTGCTGTGTTGTATGACCGGCACATGTATGGCTTAGTGCCAGCCCCATCCAGACGCCCGTGCTGGATCTACCTAATTCACCGAGCGAGCGAAGCGAGTGACACGTCTGTGCATCAACTGGGCATATTTTCATTCGGCTATCAGTGTGTATGTTTGTATTTTCATTGTGCAACTGGCGTAGAGGCTGTATAATTTTGAAAAATCTTGGCGAAACATTCAACAAGGTTCTATTTCTTCATCGCATGAGCTAAGTGGGCAAGCTCTGGTGTCAAGAATTTTCAACCCAACCAAAGGCCTCTGACTTGTTTTAACGAATCCTTGTACGTACTAAGACAAACAACCGGGACCTACAATTTAACGTATCATCCGACTCACGGTTGTCTTTATTATCTTCGGTGATGTACATATGTATGTTAGATGATTCCCATAAAAAGAGGCCTTTTTCTAAGGACCTAATGTCGATGATATTAATAATGGCAGAACGATTTAATACTAAATTATGACAATGTTTCATGAATATGATTAACATTGGTCAAGTGGTTGTCCAGCTATGAGCATGGTCATGATATATTAGTAGCAATGTAGCAAAAAGAAAATAGTGCCTGCGAGGTGTTCTGTTCGCAGAGCTACTATTACCTTAATAATATCTTCTAGCAAAGGACTGTTCGCACAGACAAACAACTAAATTGGCGTGTAACTATATTCATTTGTTTAAATTACCTTATTGTTTATCTCTGTCAAAAATAGATAAGGCAGTGAAAAGTTTTTGAAACATCTAGAAACATACAGAAAAAGTGACTTGGAAAAAATATAAACTATAATATTAGTTACAATACGATAGTAACTGGGTACATAAGTAGTACGGAAACTGAACGGGGACTTTATACTAACTCGAAAAACTAAAGTCCTTAACACCTTGTAATTTTTTTTATAACTTGGGCTTCTGTACGTCAAGTACAGTTGAACAAGTACGTACATAAGTTTAGAAAGAGTAAATATTTCGCTAATTATAAGTTCATCGATTAAAAAGTTAGATGCTATTATTAAATTGTGTTATCAACACTAAAAGTATAATAAGGGTGACTTTATGAATATTACTTATCTAACTTACTTAGTAATTACTTTTTAGGGTTCCGTACCTAAAAGGTAGAAAGCTGAAACTTTCACAAGATTTGTATTTCTCGTGCCGCTATAACAAATAATAAAAAAATGAAAATATTAAGAGGGGTCCCCATACAGTAAACGTGTTTTTTTTTCCAATTTTTTTATTTGTTTGCTATATATATTATATATCAATAACGGTAGAATTGTCACGGAATTTATAAATGTACATTATCTTTCAAATTAAATACTAAAATTTAAATATTCCAGGGGGGCTCCCATACAACAATGGTACGGAGCCCTTCATGCGCGAACCCAACTCGCACTTGGCCAATTTTAAAGTGTATTTTATGTCTGCTACTAAATATCGATAAAAAATCCACACATCATTCACAGATTGTACTGAAAGTATCAAGTAAAATAAACTCTCTGACTGGAGATTATTTTAATTGCGCATAATGTAAACCCTTTTTTGTAGTAGTAGGCTCTTGCCTGACCGTAACTCTCCTGTATATGTATATATATTAAGTGATGTTGAGATCTGAGAGGAGCGCGCATACCTAGAACTTCTAAAAGAAACCGATTCATTCTCGCCACGAAGACAGTGAGGTTGTAGTTCAGTGGGAAAAAAAATCAGGCATAAGTTTGAATAAAATGACTATAAATTTATTAAAAGTCTCCAATTTTCTATACCTAGCACATTATGTGAGAGTTATCCTACTAATATTATAAATGCTAAAGTGTGTGTATGTGTATCTGTTTGTACTTCACGCTCAAACGACTAAATTGATTTTGAAGAAATTTGGTGTGAAGATAGGATAGACTTTGGATTAACACAAGGCTACTTTCTTATCCCGTAAACTATCATGGTTCGTGTGGGATAGGCAAATAACTTCAAAATCTATGTTACTCTTTCACACTCTCACGGCTGCACCGATTTTAATGATATTTACTATGAACATAGGTAAGACCTTGGATTAATACATAGGCTACTTTTTATCCCGGATTAACTAATTGTGTCCCGGATTAAAGCGGGTAACACCGCGAAGCACAGCTAGTAATAACTATTTGCTTATAAATAACTTTATCTATTTTCTTCGTGGATATTCCAGCAATAAGATATATTTTATTTGAATTATGTAACTAGAAATTGATATTATTATTGTCATCTCTTGTATTTTCTTCTATAACTTTCTTTTCTAGGTAACTTTGGTGATAGTTGACGCGGCGGATACATATACTGAGCGGCAGAAGTTGGCTTCCTTGAATATTGGGTTTCAACCAGATCACGCATCATTGCGTTCAAAATGTGTTCGAGACCGCTGACCCTATTAGGTAGAAATACTTCCCTTAGGTTAGCATGTCGTAAGTACTTATCGCCAGAACTGCGAGCAAGCCTAATAGCTAGACGGTAAAAATACCGTTTAATGTCTTTCTTTATCTTACTAAAATTTATGTAATAACATAAATATGAAATCTATACTTTTATTATATTTTACAGGACTTAAGAATATTATCTAGATTTTTCTGGCATAAAATATTTTCGTATCCTATGAGAACTAAATATGATGTTTTTAGGAACTGCCATATTGTTCTCGGACGATGAGATAAATACGTCGCTCGAAAATTGTTGTATGCAAGTCTTTTTTTTCATCTTACCTATGAGGTGGTTAGATCTAGCTTTCAAGGGGTTCTGGAGCTCCAATAACGGTATTTTTAGGGGTTTGCACAAATTGTATTAGCTTTTAAGTGTATATTAAGACTTTGTTGTACGTCTGTATCTCTGAAACGCGATAGCTGTTAGCTGGAAGATTCACAAATGATGTATAGCGGTATACATGAGTTGTAAACAGTACATTATAATGCAAATTAAATAAATGTTTAAGAGAAGACGTAATTATTACGCAAAATTGAAATGGTGTTATAGCCTTAGCCATATTTGATGAAAATCAGACCAGGCCGCCGCCACAAAATTGAAAAAGACAAATATTTTCATACAATTGGTTGTAATAGTCATGCCAGACTGCAAACCAGAGGGTCCCGGGTTCGATTCCTGGCATGGCCAACATCTTTGTGATGAATTAAATTTGTTGGCTGGATGTTAAATATATATAACGATATGAAGTATTTATGTGTGTATATGTAGTGCATCAGTTGTGTTAGCAACCATAATACAAACTAGAAATAGTTTAGTATGGGGCTAAGCAGCCGTGTGTGAAATGTGTCCTATTTTATATTATTACTAGCTGACCCGGCAAACGTTGTTTTGCCTTAAAAATAGAAATGCAGTAGCCGATTCTCAGACCTACAGAATACGCATATAAAATTTGGAAAAAATCGGTCAAGACGTTTCGGAGGAGTACGGTAACAAACACTGTGACACGGAAATTTTATATATAAGAGAAGATGTCATTTTATTATTCCTTAGCTTCAAATGAAATTTCAATAATGCACATCTAAATGTATATATACCTATCACACGTGTAAAGTTTATACCTACTATAATATATCAAATATCCATTGTTTTACTTGACAGAACCCACGGGTTGATAAGTAAATATTAAATCAACTTGCCAAGTACTTTTGCCTTCGCAACGGTTGTCATATGAATGCAATGTTTACGCTCGAAGCTGCAAATTATGTAAATACTGAAGAAACTAGTAATACAGTGTACGATGCATTGCTATTGAAACATATGTTCTTTGTATGTATAAGTCGTATAGATATTTCGAAGGTCACTACTGTATATAGATATATGTATAATAGATATATACTTAGATACTTGCCAAATGAGTATCTGATTAAGTACATAATATAAGTATGTATATATAATAATTTATGTTGACCTAACTGACACTGGCCTAACGCTGGCACTGCCCAAATTAAGAATTATGGCTGACAATTGGCAAAAAATAGACAAGCCATAACTCAAACATATATCTTAGATATATTTAACATATTATATTTTAAACTATTTCGGTCACTGGCTAGTTTTTGTCCAGCGTCTTATAAGAAACTGGGACTACATTATAGCCCAAGAGCCCATACGTTTCTGACCTTCGTCATTTAATAAAAGCTGAAAATTGTTCTATGTGTGTCCCTAGTAGAGGTAAGAATGATCCCCAAACATGAAGCTGAGGCAGCAGTGGCTTTGGCAGATAACTGGTAACAAAGGTGTATAAAATTCCATCTCAAATTCGTTATAGTATAAAACCTGATTTTTTCACATTTTTTCATTTATCAGGGGCACGGGGAATAGACATTTGCTCTGGTACAACGCCATCTATTTGCATTATTCAAACTTAGAGACACATGTATGTCTGTAAGGAACGTGGGACAGTGGCTGCGTGCCGGCGCCGCGTCGTTTCAATGGCGTTCAATAGATGGCATTAAATAGCCTTTTTTGTGCAAAGCTTCAGCTACAACAATGGTAGCGATTCAGCGGCACACACGACTAAACTAAATTTAAAGTAGCTCTGTCTCTTTTTGTCATAAATGACCGAAAAGAGATGGTACTATATAAACCATAGACAAAACATCTAAAATCATGTCAAACACGTCAGATTTAGAGCTGATACAATTGGGTGCGCTCTAAAATCGCTTACATTTTTCATATTTGACGTGATTTTAGTTGTTTTGTGTGTAGTTCAGAACGTTCCGTCTCTTTCTGGCCACCTAAGATGAAAAGAGAAGGGGCTTCTTTAAATTTAATTTAGTCGTGTGTGCCGCTGAATCGCTACCAATATTACTATTTTTAGTCGCTTCTATAGGTAGGCATACTCTTGTTACTAGGTATGCTCTTGTTAAGTGTCGTCAATAGGTGGCAGCACATGTTATCTGCTATGATCTACATGGCTTCGGCTGTTAAGGAAACTAAAGTTAGGAAACCGGTTTCCTAAAAGGATAATGATGATTAAATGTATCTGTACTTTTTCTGTAAGTTTTCTGTAACAAGAGTAAATATTGCGAAGATCAATAATGCTTATGTACTTAGATATATTGTATATTGAATTATTTTAGCCAGTAGTAGTGATAGCACTTCAGTCTTTTAAGTCAAGATGATTGACCTGATTCTAAAATTAATATTTCGCGTATGTCTATGTTTCAACTTTCATCACAAAAAAATAACCTTCTATTAAAAGAGCTAGATTGCCATCGGTCGCAATCCGTTGCACAATATTGAGCAGGCCTCGTTCGGCCGGGTCTGAAATATGGACACTACGGCATACTATGGCATAACAGGGCAAACGTAGGCATATCTAGGCGAGCTTTGATTTATGCCCTCCACGCTGTACCAGACAGCGGTCTGCAGTCGCGTAATTAAATTCTACATCAATTGATAGAACACTAATTGCGATCACTATTTATTGCCGATACATTTGATTATAACAGGCGAGAATCCACTTCCACTAGCGTTGATCTATGTTAATTGTATATCTGGGCTTTGCTTAGCCCCGGTTCTTCATTTTTTTGGCGGGGGAGCGTTTACTGTAAAATCCCGCCCGCCGCGTGTTTAACTTTTACTTAACTTACCATATTATCATATATCTAGACTTTGATAGCTAGATATATTATCATATATCTAGCTATCAAAGTCCACTAATTGGTTGACATTTGGAAAAATACTGAACCCCATTTTACCCCCTTAGAGTGGGAACTTTGAAAAATCCTTGTAAAGTGTAAACATGGTCGGCTTTTTGGAATTGCCTTCCGAAGCATAAGCGGCTAGCCAAAACCTAGATCCGGGGTGGCTTTTATAGAGGAATCTATCGACGTTGTTAACTATTTGTACAACAGGCCCTCTGAGTTAACACACCTTACGCAAAAATCAAGCTTTATTACTGTTATCACTAGTGGATACAAACCTTTTCAAAGGTTTGAATTATAGACTGAATGTTATTTACAGCCTATTTCGGGTATACGTAAGTAACTGTACAATAAAATATAAGTATATAAAAAAAATATGTTTTGCGCCCACAAAAAAAAAGATAAACTCCCTCCTTACTAATCGGAAGCTTAAAAATGTAAAGCAAAGGAAAGTTCTTTTATGAATACTGGACAAGATTTATGATAAACGATTTGCCAACTCACAGTGCCTCTTATCTCTGCGAAACTTCTTTCAAAGGGATCAGATAAAGGTAATGTTCACCGAAGTCAAAATGTAACAGGAAAACGTTCAAGGGTAAAAAAGCTTGTGACACAAGTTCTGTAGCTTAAAAGGTCAATACATGAATGGCCGATAAAGCTCAAACTGGTTTCGAGAGTTCCAAGAAAGCTCCCGGTTCGTGCGCCCAATAATATTGTTGTTTTGGATTTCAAGGCTCAAGAGCAATTTTGTTTGTGGCTCGTATTTCATTGGTTACGGCGAATTACCTAGATTTCTATGTGTGCATGTTTGGAATATGTGTAAGAAGTTAGTGCTTAACGTGCATTGAACTACTTACGCTGGTATTAAAACATTATGTTACGTGCAGTTAACTGAAATGTACCCAATGAATTGTAACCTTGAATAATATATAAAAAAATACACCGGTGTGAAGTTGGCAGCCAAAAGTTAGCAGCCAATAACCCGACTAAATTAAGATGGTCAATTTTGTGAAGTTAGCAGCCACGGTTATTTATGATTAAATATGTGTCAAAAATAGAAACCGCACACATATATAACTATAAAACTCATGGCTTAAGCGTGCCATATAACATAATTTAGAAAATAAGGTCTGACAACTGACAATGACTATGCTTATGAAAATTCGCTAACTCGATGGCTGCTAGTGAATTTTGATATTTCATCCCCTGAATTTCGAAATAAAACTTATATCAATAGCAAGATATACAACTAAGCTATCAAATAAAATACAGCCTATCCCGGCTAAACGATTCCATAAGCCTCCTATGGCCAGTCGAAAACTCACAATGATTTTGCTAAAGAAAATTGGTAAAGTCGAAGGCTGCTAGTGAATTTCGATATTTCATCCCCTGAATTTCGAAATAAAACTTATATCAATAGCAAGATATACAACTAAGCTATCAAATAAAATACAGCCTATCCCGGCTAAATGATTCCATAAGCCTCCTATGGCCAGTCGAAAACTCACAATGATTTTGCTAAAGAAAATTGGTAAAGTCGAAGGCTGCTAGTGAATTTCGATATTTCATCCCCTGAATTTCGAAATAAAACTTATATCAATAGCAATATATACAACTAAGCTATCAAATAAAATACAGCCTATCCCGGCTAAACGATTCCATAAGCCTCCTATGGCCAGTCGAAAACTCACAATGATTTTGCTAAAGAAAATTGGTAAAGTCGAAGGCTGCTAGTGAATTTCGATATTTCATACCCTGAATTTCGAAATGAAACTTATATCAATAGCAAGATATACAACTAAGCTATCAAATAAAATACAGCCTATCCCGGCTAAACGATTCCATAAGCCTCCTGTGGCCAGTCGAAAACTCACAATGATTTTGCTTATGAAAATTGGCAAAGTCGAAGGCTGCTAGTGAATTTTGATATTTCATACCCTGAATTTCGAAATGAAACTTATATCAATAGCAAGATATACAACTAAGCTATCAAATAAAATACAGCCTATCCCGGCTAAACGATTCCATAAGCCTCATATGGCCAGTCGAAATCTCACAATGATTTTACTTATGAAAATTGGCAAAGTCGAAGGCTGCTAGTGAATTTTGATATTTCATCCCCTGAATTTCGAAATAAAACTTATATCAATAGCAAGATATACAACTAAGCTATCAAATAAAATACAGCCTATCTCGGCTTAACGATTCCATAAGCCTCATATGGCCAGTCGAAATCTAACAAAGATTTTACTTATGAAAATTGGCAAAGTCGAACGCTGCTAGTGAATTTTGATATTTCATCCCCTGAATTTCGAAATAAAACTTATATCAATAGCAAGATATACAACTAAGCTATCAAATAAAATACAGCCTATCCCGGCTAAACGATTCCATAAGCCTCCTATGGCCAGTCGAAATCTCACAATGATTTTACTTATGAAAATTGGCAAAGTCGAAGGCTGCTAGTGAATTTTGATATTTCATCCCCTGAATTTCGAAATAAAACTTATATCAATAGCAAGATAGACAACTAAGCTATCAAATAAAATACAGCCTATCCCGGCTAAACGATTCCATAAGCCTCCTATGGCCAGTCGAAATCTCACAATGATTTTACTTATGAAAATTGGCAAAGTCGAAGGCTGCTAGTGAATTTTGATATTTCATCCCCTGAATTTCGTAATGAAACAAATATCAATAGCAAGATATTAAACTAAGCTATCAAATAAAATACAGCCTATCCCGGCTAAACGATTCCATAAGCCTCCTGTGGCCAGTCGAAAACTCACAATGATTTTGCTTATGAAAATTGGCAAAGTCGAAGGCTGCTAGTGAATTTCGATATTTCATCCCCTGAATTTCGAAATAAAACTTATATCAATAGCAAGATATACAACTAAGCTATCAAATAAAATACAGCCTATCCCGGCTAAACGATTCCATAAGCCTCCTATGGCCAGTCGAAAACTCACAATGATTTTGCTAAAGAAAATTGGTAAAGTCGAAGGCTGCTAGTGAATTTCGATATTTCATCCCCTGAATTTCGAAATAAAACTTATATCAATAGCAAGATATACAACTAAGCTATCAAATAAAATACAGCCTATCCCGGCTAAACGATTCCATAAGCCTCCTATGGCCAGTCGAAAACTCACAATGATTTTGCTAAAGAAAATTGGTAAAGTCGAAGGCTGCTAGTGAATTTCGATATTTCATACCCTGAATTTCGAAATGAAACTTATATCAATAGCAAGATATACAACTAAGCTATCAAATAAAATACAGCCTATCCCGGCTAAACGATTCCATAAGCCTCCTATGGCCAGTCGAAAACTCACAATGATTTTGCTAAAAAAATTGGTAAAGTCGAAGGCTGCTAGTGAATTTCGATATTTCATTCCCTGAATTTCGAAATGAAACTTATATCAATAGCAAGATATACAACTAAGCTATCAAATAAAATACAGCCTATCCCGGCTAAACGATTCCATAAGCCTCCTATGGCCAGTCGAAAACTCACAATGATTTTGCTAAAAAAATTGGTAAAGTCGAAGGCTGCTAGTGAATTTCGATATTTCATCCCCTGAATTTCGAAATAAAACTTATATCAATAGCAAGATATACAACTAAGCTATCAAATAAAATACAGCCTATCCCGGCTAAACGATTCCATAAGCCTCCTATGGCCAGTCGAAAACTCACAATGATTTTGCTAAAAAAATTGGTAAAGTCGAAGGCTGCTAGTGAATTTCGATATTTCATCCCCTGAATTTCGAAATAAAACTTATATCAATAGCAAGATATACAACTAAGCTATCAAATAAAATACAGCCTACCCCGGCTAAACGATTCCATAAGCCTCCTATGGCCAGTCGAAAACTCACAATGATTTTGCTAAAGAAAATTGGCAAAGTCGAAGGCTGCTAGTGAATTTCGATATTTCATCCCCTGAATTTCGAAATTAAACTTATATCAATAGCAAGGTATTAAACTAAGCTATCACAAAAAATACAGCCTATCCCGGCTTAACGATGATTCCATAAGCCTCCTGTGGCCAGTCGAAATCGAAATTCACTAGCAGCTTTCGACTTTACCAATTTTCTTTAGCAAAATCATTGTGAGTTTTCGACTGGCCAAAGGAGGCTTATGGAATCGTTTAGCCGGAATAGGCTGTATTTTATTTGATAGCTTAGTTGTATATATTGCTATTAATATAAGTTTTATTTCGAAATTCAGGGGATGAAATATCGAAATTCACTAGCAGCCTTCGACTTTACCAATTTTTTTAGCAAAATCATTGTGTGTTTTCGACTGGCCATAGGAGGCTTATGGAATCGTTTAGCCGGGATAGGCTGTATTTTATTTGATAGCTTAGTTTAATATCTTGCTACTGATTTAAGTTTTATTTCGAAATTCAGGGGATGAAATATCGAAATTCACTAGCAGCTTTCGACTCTAACGATATTCTTTTGCAAAATCATTGTGAGTTTTCGACTGGCCATAGGAGGGTTATGGAATCGTTAAGCCGGGACAGGCTGTATTTTATTTGATAGTTTATTTAAATATCTTGCTATTGATTTAAGTTTTTTTACGAAATTCAGGGGATAAAATATCAAAATTCACTAGCAGCCTTCGACTTTGCCAATTTTCATAAGCAAAATCATTGTGAGTTTTCGACTGGCCATAGGAGGCTTACGGAATCGTTTCACCGGGATAGGCTGTATTTTATTTGATAGTTTAGTTTAATATCTTGCTATTGATATAAGTTTTTTTACGAAATTCAGGGGATGAAATATCGAAATTCACTAGCAGCCTTCGACTTTGCCAATTTTCATAAGTAAAATCATTGTGAGTTTTCGACTGGCCATAGGAGGCTTATGGAATCGTTAAGCCGGGATAAGCTGTATTTTATTTGATAGCTTAGTTTAATATCTTGCTATTGATATAAGTTTTTTTACGAAATTCAGGGGATGAAATATCGAAATTCACTAGCAGCCTTCGACTTTACCAATTTTCTTTAGCAAAATCATTGTGAGTTTTCGACTGGCCATAGGAGGCTTATGGAATCGTTTAGCCGGGATAGGCTGTATTTTATTTGATAGCTTAGTTGTATATCTTGCTATTGATATAAGTTTTATTTCGAAATTCAGGGGATGAAATATCGAAATTCACTAGCAGCCTTCGACTTTACCAATTTTTTTAGCAAAATCATTGTGAGTTTTCGACTGGCCATAGGAGGCTTATGGAATCGTTTAGCCGGGATAGGCTGTTTTTTATTTGATAGCTTAGTTTAATATCTTGCTATTGATTTAAGTTTTATTTCGAAATTCAGGGGATGAAATATCGAAATTCACTAGCAGCCTTCGACTTTACCAATTTTTTTAGCAAAATCATTGTGAGTTTTCGACTGGCCATTGGAGGCTTACGGAATCGTTTAGCCGGGATATGCTGTATTTTATTTGATAGCTTAGTTGTATATCTTGCTATTGATATAAGTTTTATTTCGAAATTCAGGGGATGAAATATCGAAATTCACTAGCAGCCTTCGACTTTACCAATTTTCTTTAGCAAAATCATTGTGAGTTTTCGACTGGCCATAGGAGGCTTATGGAATCGTTTAGCCGGGAAAGGCTGTATTTTATTTGATAGCTTTATTTAATATCTTGCTACTGATATAAGGTTTATTTCGAAATTCAGGGAATGAAATATCGAAATTCACTAGCAGCCTTCGACTTTACCAATTTTTTTAGCAAAATCATTGTGAGTTTTCGACTGGCCATAGGAGGCTTATGGAATCGTTTAGCCGGGATAGGCTGTATTTTATTTGATAGCTTAGTTGTATATCTTGCTACTGATATAAGTTTTATTTCGAAACTCAGGGGATGAAATATCGAAATTCACTAGCAGCCTTCGACTTTGCCAATTTTCATAAGTAAAATCATTGTGAGATTTCGACTGGCCATAGGAGGCTTATGGAATCGTTTAGCCGGGATAGGCTGTATTTTATTTGATAGCTTAGTTGTATATCTTGCTATTGATATAAGTTTTATTTCGAAATTCAGGGGATGAAATATCGAAATTCACTAGCAGCCTTCGACTTTACCAATTTTTTTAGCAAAATCATTGTGAGTTTTCGACTGGCCATAGGAGGCTTATGGAATCGTTTAGCCGGGATAGGCTGTATTTTATTTGATAGCTTAGTTGTATATCTTGCTACTGATATAAGTTTTATTTCGAAACTCAGGGGATGAAATATCGAAATTCACTAGCAGCCTTCGACTTTGCCAATTTTCATAAGTAAAATCATTGTGAGATTTCGACTGGCCATAGGAGGCTTATGGAATCGTTTAGCCGGGATAGGCTGTATTTTATTTGATAGCTTAGTTGTATATCTTGCTATTGATATAAGTTTTATTTCGAAATTCAGGGGATGAAATATCGAAATTCACTAGCAGCCTTCGACTTTACCAATTTTTTTAGCAAAATCATTGTGTGTTTTCGACTGGCCATAGGAGGCTTATGGAATCGTTTAGCCGGGATAGGCTGTATTTTATTTGATAGCTTAGTTGTATATCTTGCTATTGATATAAGTTTTATTTCGAAATTCAGGGGATGAAATATCAAAATTCACTAGCAGCCTTCGACTTTGCCAATTTTCAAAAGCAAAATCATTGTGAGATTTCGACTGGCCATAGGAGGCTTATGGAATCGTTTAGCCGGGATAGGCTGTATTTTATTTGATAGCTTAGTTTAATATCTTTCTATTGATATTTGTTTCATTACGAAATTCAGGGAATGAAATATCAAAATTCACTAGCAGCCTTCGACTTTACCAATTTTTTTAGCAAAATCATTGTGATATTTCGACTGGCCATAGGAGGCTTATGGAATCGTTTAGCCGGGATAGGCTGTATTTAATTTGATAGCTTAGTTGTATATCTTGCTACTGATATAAGTTTGATTTCGAAACTCAGGGGATGAAATATCGAAATTCACTAGCAGCCTTCGACTTTGCCAATTTTCATAAGTAAAATCATTGTGAGATTTCGACTGGCCATAGGAGGCTTATGGAATCGTTTAGCCGGGATAGGCTGTATTTTATTTGATAGCGTAATTTAATATCTTGCTACTGATATAAGTTTTATTTCGAAATTCAGGGGATGAAATATCGAAATTCACTAGCAGCCTTCGACTTTACCAATTTTTTTAGCAAAATCATTGTGTGTTTTCGACTGGCCATAGGAGGCTTATGGAATCGTTTAGCCGGGATAGGCTGTATTTTATTTGATAGCTTAGTTGTATATCTTGCTATTGATATAAGTTTTATTTCGAAATTCAGGGGATGAAATATCGAAATTCACTAGCAGCCTTCGACTTTGCCAATTTTCATAAGTAAAATCATTGTGAGTTTTCGACTGGCCATAGGAGGCTTATGGAATCGTTTAGCCGGGATAGGCTGTATTTAATTTGATAGCTTAGTTGTATATCTTGCTATTGATATAAGTTTTATTTCGAAATTCAGGGGATGAAATATCGAAATTCACTAGCAGCCTTCGACTTTACCAATTTTCTTTAGCAAAATCATTGTGAGTTTTCGACTGGCCATAGGAGGCTTATGGGATCGTTTAGCCGGGAAAGGCTGTATTTTATGTGATAGCTTAGTTTAATACCTTGCTATTGATATAAGTTTAATTTCGAAATTCAGGGGATGAAATATCGAAATTCACTAGCAGCCTTCGACTTTACCAATTTTCTTTAGCAAAATCATTGTGAGTTTTCGACTGGCCATAGGAGGCTTATGGAATCGTTTAGCCGGGATAGGCTGTATTTTATTTGATAGCTTAGTTGTATATCTTGCTATTGATATAAGTTTTATTTCGAAATTCAGGGGATGAAATATCGAAATTCACTAGCAGCCTTCGACTTTACCAATTTTTTTAGCAAAATCATTGTGAGTTTTCGACTGGCCATAGGAGGCTTATGGAATCGTTTAGCCGGGATAGGCTGTTTTTTATTTGATAGCTTAGTTTAATATCTTGCTATTGATTTAAGTTTTATTTCGAAATTCAGGGGATGAAATATCGAAATTCACTAGCAGCCTTCGACTTTACCAATTTTTTTAGCAAAATCATTGTGAGTTTTCGACTGGCCATTGGAGGCTTATGGAATCGTTTAGCCGGGATAGGCTGTATTTTATTTGATAGCTTAGTTGTATATCTTGCTATTGATATAAGTTTTATTTCGAAATTCAGGGGATGAAATATCGAAATTCACTAGCAGCCTTCGACTTTACCAATTTTCTTTAGCAAAATCATTGTGAGTTTTCGACTGGCCATAGGAGGCTTATGGAATCGTTTAGCCGGGAAAGGCTGTATTTTATTTGATAGCTTTATTTAATATCTTGCTACTGATATAAGTTTTATTTCGAAATTCAGGGAATGAAATATCGAAATTCACTAGCAGCCTTCGACTTTACCAATTTTTTTAGCAAAATCATTGTGTGTTTTCGACTGGCCATAGGAGGCTTATGGAATCGTTTAGCCGGGATAGGCTGTATTTTATTTGATAGCTTAGTTGTATATATTGCTATTGATATAAGTTTTATTTCGAAATTCAGGGGATGAAATATCGAAATTCACTAGCAGCCTTCGACTTTGCCAATTTTCATAAGTAAAATCATTGTGAGATTTCGACTGGCCATAGGAGGCTTATGGAATCGTTTAGCCGGGATAGGCTGTATTTTATTTGATAGCTTAGTTGTATATCTTGCTATTGATATAAGTTTTATTTCGAAATTCAGGGGATGAAATATCGAAATTCACTAGCAGCCTTCGACTTTACCAATTTTTTTAGCAAAATCATTGTGAGTTTTCGACTGGCCATAGGAGGCTTATGGAATCGTTTAGCCGGGATAGGCTGTATTTTATTTGATAGCTTAGTTGTATATCTTGCTACTGATATAAGTTTTATTTCGAAACTCAGGGGATGAAATATCGAAATTCACTAGCAGCCTTCGACTTTGCCAATTTTCATAAGTAAAATCATTGTGAGATTTCGACTGGCCATAGGAGGCTTATGGAATCGTTTAGCCGGGATAGGCTGTATTTTATTTGATAGCTTAGTTGTATATCTTGCTATTGATATAAGTTTTATTTCGAAATTCAAGGGATGAAATATCGAAATTCACTAGCAGCCTTCGACTTTGCCAATTTTCATAAGTAAAATCATTGTGAGTTTTCGACTGGCCATAGGAGGCTTATGAAATCGTTTAGCCGGGATAGGCTGTATTTTATTTGATAGCTTAGTTGTATATCTTGCTATTGATATAAGTTTTATTTCGAAATTCAGGGGATGAAATATCGAAATTCACTAGCAGCCTTCGACTTTACCAATTTTCTTTAGCAAAATCATTGTGAGTTTTCGACTGGCCATAGGAGGCTTATGGGATCGTTTAGCCGGGAAAGGCTGTATTTTATGTGATAGCTTAGTTTAATACCTTGCTATTGATATAAGTTTAATTTCGAAATTCAGGGGATGAAATATCGAAATTCACTAGCAGCCTTCGACTTTACCAATTTTCTTTAGCAAAATCATTGTGAGTTTTCGACTGGCCATAGGAGGCTTATGGAATCGTTTAGCCGGGATAGGCTGTATTTTATTTGATAGCTTAGTTGTATATCTTGCTATTGATATAAGTTTTATTTCGAAATTCAGGGGATGAAATATCGAAATTCACTAGCAGCCTTCGACTTTACCAATTGTTTTAGCAAAATCATTGTGAGTTTTCGACTGGCCATAGGAGGCTTATGGAATCGTTTAGCCGGGATAGGCTGTTTTTTATTTGATAGCTTAGTTTAATATCTTGCTATTGATTTAAGTTTTATTTCGAAATTCAGGGGATGAAATATCGAAATTCACTAGCAGCCTTCGACTTTACCAATTTTTTTAGCAAAATCATTGTGAGTTTTCGACTGGCCATTGGAGGCTTATGGAATCGTTTAGCCGAGAAAGGCTGTATTTTATGTGATAGCTTAGTTTAATACCTTGCTATTGATATAAGTTTAATTTCGAAATTCAGGGGATGAAATATCGAAATTCACTAGCAGCCTTCGACTTTACCAATTTTCTTTAGCAAAATCATTGTGAGTTTTCGACTGGCCATAGGAGGCTTATGGAATCGTTTAGCCGGGAAAGGCTGTATTTTATTTGATAGCTTAATTTAATATCTTGCTACTGATATAAGTTTTATTTCGAAATTCAGGGAATGAAATATCGAAATTCACTAGCAGCCTTCGACTTTACCAATTTTTTTAGCAAAATCATTGTGTGTTTTCGACTGGCCATAGGAGGCTTATGGAATCGTTAAGCCGGGATAGGCTGTATTTTATTTGATAGCTTAGTTGTATATATTGCTATTGATATAAGTTTTATTTCGAAATTCAGGGGATGAAATATCGAAATTCACTAGCAACCTTCGACTTTGCCAATTTTCATAAGTAAAATCATTGTGAGTTTTCGACTGGCCATAGGAGGCTTATGGAATCGTTTAGCCGGGATAGGCTGTATTTTATTTGATAGCTTAGTTGTATATCTTGCTATTGATATAAGTTTTATTTCGAAATTCAGGGGATGAAATATCGAAATTCACTAGCAGCCTTCGACTTTACCAATTTTCTTTAGCAAAATCATTGTGAGTTTTCGACTGGCCATAGGAGGCTTATGGGATCGTTTAGCCGGGAAAGGCTGTATTTTATGTGATAGCTTATTTTAATACCTTGCTATTGATATAAGTTTAATTTCGAAATTCAGGGGATGAAATATCGAAATTCACTAGCAGCCTTCGACTTTACCAATTTTCTTTAGCAAAATCATTGTGAGTTTTCGACTGGCCATAGGAGGCTTATGGAATCGTTTAGCCGGGATAGGCTGTATTTAATTTGATAGCTTAGTTGTATATCTTGCTATTGATATAAGTTTTATTTCGAAATTCAGGGGATGAAATATCGAAATTCACTAGCAGCCTTCGACTTTACCAATTTTCTTTAGCAAAATCATTGTGAGTTTTCGACTGGCCATAGGAGGCTTATGGAATCGTTTAGCCGGGATAGGCTGTATTTTATTTGATAGCTTAGTTGTATATCTTGCTACTGATATAAGTTTTATTTCGAAACTCAGGGGATGAAATATCGAAATTCACTAGCAGCCTTCGACTTTGCCAATTTTTTTAGCAAAATCATTGTGAGTTTTCGACTGGCCATAGGAGGCTTATGGAATCGTTTAGCCGGGATAGGCTGTTTTTTATTTGATAGCTTAGTTTAATATCTTGCTATTGATTTAAGTTTTATTTCGAAATTCAGGGGATGAAATATCGAAATTCACTAGCAGCCTTCGACTTTACCAATTTTTTTAGCAAAATCATTGTGAGTTTTCGACTGGCCATTGGAGGCTTATGGAATCGTTTAGCCGGGATAGGCTGTATTTTATTTGATAGCTTAGTTGTATATCTTGCTATTGATATAAGTTTTATTTCGAAATTCAGGGGATGAAATATCGAAATTCACTAGCAGCCTTCGACTTTACCAATTTTCTTTAGCAAAATCATTGTGAGTTTTCGACTGGCCATAGGAGGCTTATGGAATCGTTTAGCCGGGAAAGGCTGTATTTTATTTGATAGCTTAATTTAATATCTTGCTACTGATATAAGTTTAATTTCGAAATTCAGGGGATGAAATATCGAAATTCACTAGCAGCCTTCGACTTTACCAATTTTCTTTAGCAAAATCATTGTGAGTTTTCGACTGGCCATAGGAGGCTTATGGAATCGTTTAGCCGGGATAGGCTGTATTTAATTTGATAGCTTAGTTGTATATCTTGCTATTGATATAAGTTTTATTTCGAAATTCAGGGGATGAAATATCGAAATTCACTAGCAGCCTTCGACTTTACCAATTTTCTTTAGCAAAATCATTGTGAGATTTCGACTGGCCATAGGAGGATTATGGAATCGTTTAGCCGGGAAAGGCTGTATTTTATTTGATAGCGTAGTTAAATATCTTTCTATTGATATTTGTTTCATTACGAAATTCAGGGGATGAAATATCAAAATTCACTAGCAGCCTTCGACTTTGCCAATTTTCATAAGCAAAATCATTGTGAGATTTCGACTGGCCATAGTAGGCTTATGGAATCGTTTAGCCGGAATAGGCTGTATTTTATTTGATAGCTTAGTTGTATATATTGCTATTGATATAAGTTTTATTTCGAAATTCAGGGGATGAAATATCGAAATTCACTAGCAGCCTTCGACTTTACCAATTTTTTTAGCAAAATCATTGTGTGTTTTCGACTGGCCATAGGAGGCTTATGGAATCGTTTAGCCGGGATAGGCTGTATTTTATTTGATAGCGTAATTTAATATCTTGCTACTGATATAAGTTTTATTTCGAAATTCAGGGGATGAAATATCGAAATTCACTAGCAGCCTTCGACTTTGCCAATTTTCAAAAGCAAAATCATTGTGAGATTTCGACTGGCCATAGGAGGCTTATGGAATCGTTTAGCCGGGATAGGCTGTATTTTATTTGATAGCTTAGTTTAATATCTTTCTATTGATATTTGTTTCATTACGAAATTCAGGGAATGAAATATCAAAATTCACTAGCAGCCTTCGACTTTACCAATTTTTTTAGCAAAATCATTGTGATATTTCGACTGGCCATAGGAGGCTTATGGAATCGTTTAGCCGGGATAGGCTGTATTTTATTTGATAGCTCAGTTGTATATCTTGCTATTGATATAAGTTTTATTTCGAAATTCAGGGGATGAAATATCGAAATTCACTGGCAGCCTTCGACTTTACCAATTTTCTTTAGCAAAATCATTGTGAGTTTTCGACTGGCCATAGGAGGCTTATGGAATCGTTTAGCCGGGATAGGCTGTATTTTATTTGATAGCTTAGTTTAATATCTTGCTACTGATATAAGTTTAATTTCGAAATTCAGGGGATGAAATATCGAAATTCACTAGCAGCCATCGAGTTAGCGAATTTTCATAAGCATAGTCATTGTCAGTTGTCAGACCTTATTTTCTAAATTATGTTATATGGCACGCTTAAGCCATGAGTTTTATAGTTATATATGTGTGCGGTTTCTATTTTTAACACATATTTAATCATAAATAACCGTGGCTGCTAACTTCACAAAATTGACCATCTTAATTTAGTCGGGTTATAGGCTGCTAACTTTTGGCTGCCAACTTCACACCGGTAAAAAATACATATAGCATAAGCAGCCCACTATACGATCCCACTGCTTGAACTCGGGGCCTTCTCTCACTAGGAGAGAGGCCATAATCCACATTTCTCCCTCGTTTACAAAAAAGACCATAATCCACCACCCTGGCCAAGTGCGAGTCGGCGGATGACATATGTCTTCGGATATTCCAGTCCTCAAACTTGTCGGTTTCCTCACCTGTAAAGCAAGTGCAAATCCACACATAACTTGAAAAACAAGTCATCGGTGTTAAGCGACGCATTATACGAAGACGTGTGTCATCCGCCAACCCGCACTTGGCCCCCACTTTCTTCGTGAGAGAAGGAAGCGAGTGCCAGTAGTGGGAACGTATTGGGTTGCTAATGCTATGCTATACTTATATATTAGCTGACGCCTGCATAGTTAAGTGTAGGTAGTATGATTTCCTATAACTTTTAGTACAACGTGATTTACGAATCAGGTGTTCATTAGTTAGTCAAGTTCATTAGATATTATCAGCACGGATTAGAGAACCATTCGTGGCACCTACTGTAGGATAAGATGACTAATGATGATGCCATGTGTGTGGTTTCCGTGCTTTATTTGACCT
Source organism: Mellilla xanthometata (assembly GCA_035578125.1). Taxonomy (NCBI): domain Eukaryota; kingdom Metazoa; phylum Arthropoda; class Insecta; order Lepidoptera; family Geometridae; genus Mellilla; species Mellilla xanthometata. The sequence goes on along the minus strand of JAPUBQ010000007.1, from coordinate 9,005,377 downwards.
TGACACTAAAACCGTCTAAAACAATACGATGTCTTGGTTTCTTTTAATAATAGGTAGGTCGTATAATATACATAATAAAATAAATAAAAATAAAATAATCCATTTATTCAATTTATAGCGGGGCGTCGATGAACTACAAGAAAAAGACACCGGGTCCCACTACAAAATATTTATTTACGGAAGCGTCTTAGTATTTAGTATACAGTACAGTATAGTCCAGTGTTACATAAAAAAAAACATAATATTAGTGTGAACCGCGGAGCGCGCAGGCGGCGCGCTCGCTAGTGATCGTGCGACTGTCTCTTAATTCTTTCAGAGCGTCGCATGCGCGCTATAGCGGGGAACGGGGTGCGAGAGCTAACATTAGGGATGCGCGCTATAAATTACACAAACAATTTTACAAAGATCAACACTGTACAATTAATTTCATAATTATTAAAACAAAATTAAATATATATTTAATAGGTTCATAATATGATATGATATAATTAACCTTCATGATACAATAATCACAATAACGTAAGCGTAAATGATGATGTAGTGTTTTTATACACAAATAACTTAAAAAAGTCATACATATTGACACTCGGTTGAAGTCGTAGACAAAAACACTTTTCCGCCATTTTTGTAACTAAAGATTAATTTTCTGACTTTGTATCTGTGCTTTTTTGTGGTTGTGAGTTTAACAATTATGATTAATTAATAATTTAATATTAATTTAAGCACTCCTTAATAAATAAAATTTGTTAAATGTGTGCTTAATATGACATTATTATCGATATTGCTAGAGGCATACAAAAAACTTCATATATCATTTATCTATGCAGTTTATTTTCAATCCATCTTGATAATAAGGCCACTCTTAAATTAATTAATGTAAAACTATAACTAACCTAAAATTAACGAATTTAAAACTAAACCTAATCTAAAAACCAAGTACCCAAAGTACCCAAAAGGCCACCCGAGTTGCATAGCAAGATGGATTGAAAATAAACTGCATACATTTTTTAATTTAGATGACATACACATCGGAACATTTATAAGTTACAGTTAGTATGTATAGAAGTAGGCATGGTTTTGAAGTCGGTGCTAGAGGTAACTATTAATATGAATTATCACTATGAATAGACACAATTGACCAATAACTTTTTATTGGTCAATTGTGTATTCAACATATTATTAAGATAAAAAAACAACCAAATTGACCTAATTCGACAGTCCTACTCAAAGCTGCTACTCAAAATGATCAAAGCAAAATTAATAACTAAATTGCACCCATACCGGCAGTAACTTGTTTCGAGGTTAGTGTGGGAGTTCTAAATTATAGCAATTGTCAGTATTATGTATTTAGGTCTATTGTATTGATTTATTAGCCCACATGTTAGGTCCTATGACTGTGTAAGAGACTATTGTGATTTACCTGTTAGTTCATTCAATAGATTGATAAATAGTCCATCAATATTATGGGATTAGGAAAGAAAATACACAAATAGGTTATACTTATACAAATATTATAACGTAAAAAAACTAAGTTACTAAACTAATTGTATAATGTATTTAAATTTACGAAATAAACGGCTTTTGACCATTTGCATGAGTTTTTGTCTTTATTACAAATTTTAAAGGCAAATAGGTATTACTTACATATAATTCCGATGAAACTTAAGTAAATATAGGTATTGAATCAAATCACTGCATCACAATTAATTTGTAGAAGGCAAAACAGTGAGTCGTCGTGCTTAATTTAGAAACATAAATAAAAAAATACACAAAGATTCACATGTGTTCTTTGGTTCTCTTTACTGCTAGCCATAAGTGTTTTGATAAAGATTAAAAAAATAATTATTCATGTAAGAAAGGGATGGTAATTCTTAAATTCAATATTATACTTCCTTAATTTATGTGTAAATAAAGTATTCCCTTATTCTCGTAGGCCATGTTTATTTAATGGATTAATATGAAATTCATTTGAAACATGAGCCCAAAATCCGGATTAATGCCGGGCCTTACCAAAAGCATGCAAAGCTTGTGGTCCTCCCTTTTCAACCTAAATATTATGAAACTTAATAAGCATAATTTTTGCGTTTTATCAAAGAACTTCGTTCGGTCTGCTTCTAAAATTAATTGGTATATCTATCTGATAACCATTATTTTACTAAATACACATAACAAAACGTAATTAATAATACTAGTTTTTTTTTTCTTTATTTACGTTTCTTAAAAGATGTCTAAGGATAAAATATTACGATAGGAGGACAGATAAGATAGGACAGGATTATATTGTTCCGTGTTAGTCCTTTGATATTTGGTAAAAGATATTCAACTTTTTTAATGTTGAATAGGCTCACGTTTGACCGCAGCTTGCCTGATGTTAAGCTCTACTGTGGTTTAAGATGTAACTCGCTTGCCTAGACGGAACCTTTTTACTCTAGATTTGAAGACCCCCAAATCATACTTCTCAGGAAAAGAGTTCCAAAGCTTTGCCATTTTCCCAATGAAGATCTAAGCAAAACGGTTTGTGTGAATACTTGAATCTGTTGTCGTTAAATTTTCTTAAAATAAGGAAAACGGTCTAAAACGGTCCCAGAGTGGCAATTCATCCTACCTCATCTTACGACAACCAAAGTATCCTCGTAACATGCGGATCCATGTGATTTATGTAGGGAAGGGTGGCAGGAACTCGTCTGCTTGTCCACTTAACTATTAACTAATCCGACACAAAGGCAGTTGTAGGCTGCAGTACAATTCAATGCCAACCTCGTGGGTAGAGGCATAACAGATTTATGGCATACTAACTGTTGCCTGCGGGTTTTATGCGACTTTATTTGCTTATTACCGTAATCAAGGTGGTGAGGAGTTTTTATAATGCCATATTTTTGCTAATTTGATATAAAATTATGTACTCGTACATAAGTAAATCCGAATACGTGTGTCATGCAGCTAGTCGTCATCAAGACAAGTCAGTGGTCAAGGCTGACGCATAATTGAACTCTCAAACTCAACTCTCTTGATTTATAGCTACTCATGCGAGAATTCGTAGGAGATATAGATAGACTTTCCCACTGACTATGGTTGTTCAGGGCGCACCCAGAGTCCTAGCAAATGTATTACGCGTAAATGTAAGTCAGTTTAATAATTAATTATGACAACAGCATGGCGTTTGCGTTCTATAGGAACTAATGGTAATATTAACAAACCCGTTTCTAAGGGCTAAGCTGTGCTTAAACTCTCTAAGTAAAGACAAAAAAGTGTTTTTACTATTCTTAATGTGGTGGGAGACCCAAATTACGCCAATATTAAGTCTAAAATTATACTGGCTTGAAACCTTACATTACAGGGAACTTGAGCCTTTTGTTCCTACTGTTACGAAGTACTAGTTATTATTCTGTGCTACTGTCTGTTACCTAATCTGTGTTAGCTTGTCAGATCTATGCTTGTCAGTGAACAATCCCAGTAGAGCCTTCCTACACGCTCCGACACATTGTTAAGTGCATTAAAATATTCAGGGGTGCGTAATCCTGGCTTTGCTTTACATGTAAACAGTTAACATGTGATGATATGATACTGTGAACTAGACGCCAATATCTTTTTACCTATTTCGTATTTCACGAGTCCTAAAACTTGTAAAAAAATACATACAGTCGAATATACAACCTCCTCCTTTTTTGAAGTCGGTTAAAAATAATACTGAATAAAAAGCAGTATGTTAAGCGACTATGGCTTGGTGGGAAATCGTCTGTTTTTCAACCTGACGGCTACTGGTACGATCCCAGGCCTACACCAATGATTTGTTTTTCAAGTTATGTGTGGATTTGCACTCGCTTTACGGTGAAGGAAAACATATTAAGGAAAGCGACATGTTCGAGAACCACAAAGACATGGGTCTTCCACGGTAGGACCTGGGTGCTCACCACGAGGTACCCAAGAGAACTCCCACCATTGAATAAATACTGCGGGGGGAGCCACAATCATCATCAGTGATGAGGAATACGTCTAATGAGAAGGAGGAAGTTAGCTGGGTAGACAGAATCCGAAGTTATCGATTTTAAAAAATGTATATCCTGTATTAAATTTGGCGCAGTAAGCATTTGAATTGTGAGATTTAGATAGTCAATCTACTGCGTTAGCATTACCGCTTAACTATTTAACTGTATAGTTTTTTTTACGATTACATAATTATAAAACTATTGACGATAAAAAACTAAATAAATTAAAACCAATCATATTCCTAACGACTGAACGGTGGTAACAAAAGGTATTAAAATTAGGTCAGTAAAATAAAATAAAATGACCATGATAATTACTAGTAAAACTTGTCTTCAGAGTATCAGGCTAACAGCTAAGAGATACTTATCTAATATAGGTATGCTATTAGAAAGGGTAACCAAAGCGTACGTGTGTTAGCATACACAAAGGCTTACCTCTAGTTCTACGGTTCAGCTAATAGCTAGAGTAAGTACGACACCTCTACTAGAGGCGGTCGTATCCGAGACTTGGGGGTCTATGATAACAATTTGATTATTCGGCACCCAACCGCCACAATATACAATCGATTACAAATAAAGACAGTAAATCAACTTACTTGAATATTGTTATGTTACAATTGTGCCACACTTTTTAGTAAGCCTTTTGTTTTTCTTTTTTAAATATCATGTTTGTATCGAATAAATCGTTTTCTGTCTATCTATCTAATGTAAAAACGAACCAAAAACTCGAAATTTCATATATGATTCGTAATACAATAATGTATAAGTGGTATAAAAATACAGAAAAATAAATATTGAAAAAGGCCTAACGAAATGGAATAATGGAATATAGAAAAAAAGAAAAGATATTATTTATTCCTCTATCAATAGTTTATAAGGGAAACTACACGTATATACATCTCACAAATGGTAAATGTTATAATTAGCCGTGACCCACGTGTTACTCGCGTTGATCCGATTTAAAAAGTAGCATAATAATCTGTCTCTTTACCAAATTCCATCGAAATCGTTATAGCCGCTTGAGCGTGAAGAGGTAACAAATACACTTACAAACACACACAAACTTTGGACTCTATGATATTAATGGGATACAGGAATTCTTGCAGCTTTTTCGTTAATGCGGTATTATTGTATTCAGAGCATCTCTACTGGTTTACAAAGTATCGTATTGCCATGTTGGCACCGTTTTAAGGTAATCTCGGCTAATGATCGCAGGCTCCCTTCTGAAACAACATCGCACCCTAACAATTTACAGGGAAATTAGTTTTCAGATTGGTAGTCGGGTACCTGATGTTTGATTACCGAAGGTTATACTATATGTATGTAGGCGAAACTGTGAATTAGTGTTGGATTTGAAAGTTATAGGTTCGAAAGGGCGATTTGATTATTTTAAATTGTAAGTTTGTTAGTCGTTTGACTAGCAGGGCACGTACCACTAGTTGAAGACGTGTCACTAGTTGAAGATGCAATTACTGGCTTTCAAAGAGTGTGCCCAAACACTCCGTTAGATGCTTGCCAATCTATTTCCAACATGAGAATTGTAGCTAGAAAGACGAGCACTGGAAAATGTTTTTTCATCATATTTCCATCATTCACTCTTATCTAATGACACCTGTTATGAAACTATGGTTAAATTGCTTTGTTCTTTAAAAAGTTCTCATACAAAAAAGATCATGCGCATTTCATTTTAACATGTACGTGTGTTTATCAAATTAAATAAAACTTTTGAAAACTTGTTTTCTCTGTAGCACCTAATAAAGAAATTTAATTTAACTTCTTAATTGTCTAGTCTATGGCCTATCTAGTCTACTATGGCCGATCGCCATTGTTTGATGCGCGCGTTTAAGAAAAGTGTTTATTTTTCCCGCCAATCCATTCTGACTAGTTCATCAAGTTAAAAATGTTTTGGCAAATACATAACCCTAGATAAAATATAAGGCACGGTGTGTTTTGGCATCCTCCATGAGAGACAATAATTTCAAACATGGCTTGTTCCACCTTCAACTAGTGACGCTGACTCGTTTGGTTACGTGACCATCGGGTCATTTGACCAGCTGTTGTGCTGTAAAATGCACTATAAGTAGAATGTTTTGATGTTTTGAAAAGCGAGTGTGGCTCGGTGGGAAAACGTCTGCTTTCCAATCAGACGGCCCTGGTTTGTTTCCGGCCCTACACCAACGACTTGATTTTCGAGTTATTTGAAGATTTGCACTTGCTTTACGATGAAGAAAAACATCGTTTGGAAACCGACACGTTTGAGGACTACAATATCCGAAGACGTGTGTCATCCACCAACCCACACTTGGCCAGCATGATGATCTATAACTCTCTCCTAGTGAGAGAAGTGGGAAAGTATATGGGCTGCTTATGTATGTAGATGTACGAGTAGGATGGTGTGATTAGAAAAGTATCAAACTAAGGACTATATTTAACTGTATTAATAAAATATTGACGCCTGTTAAATACGATGTAAAAGCACAAAATTTAGGTCATAATCCAGGGGAGGTAATATCGTCAACTCCATTACTACGGTAACCATCATTTTGGCATTTGTTAAAGTTACGACTAATCAGAGTGAATCTCAAATCCAATGTTTGTATTGGAACAAACGTATGTATTAATATATAATTATGTGAGTATATCAGTAAATCTAGACAAGTTACCATCGTTCAGGTATTGCTTCCGTTCGATATCGTCAAATAACTTGAAATGTATGGGAGTGACATAAACTGTCAACAGGGCTTCTTCGATACCTTACGCCAGTCCCACACATTTCAGGTCATTTGACGACAGCGAATTAAAGCCATACCTGAAACAAATACCGCTTTTCTAGGCCCTCTGAGCGTAGTAAGGCCCTTTTTGCAACTGTAAAGCTTTGTTCAATGACTTAAAATTGATTAAGTTTGCATTTTCAAAGCAAGACTCAACCGTTTTTTTTTTGGGTAAGCTCGCTCCATCTAGATCATAATGTCGCTTGCCATCAGGTGAATTATTGTGATCAAACGCAAGCCCGTTTATTGTAAAAAAAGGAAAAATAGTAAAGAAATAAATTAAGTGCCCATATTATATTTATGAATCAAATGTGTGGCATAACCTCTAAAAATAACAGAGAAAAATACAAAACAGAGTTTTGTGTCTCATACAACATTCGATAGCCTGGACACCCTAATTGTCGAGAGCCGTCGTGCAAAAACGCTATAGCTTAGACGTGTTCTCGGATTAAAACAATTTTTACGTTTATTTTTAGTACGCACCCGAGCCGGTTTGGCCGTGGTAGGTCTATAAACCAGGTTAGGATGAGCTATTATTTCATAAGTGCGGGAGATGACCAGATGTTTGGGGATCGCTTAAGTAGTAAACGCTAAGTGCTTATAAGATATTTTATTGAACGTGTTTTTATAAAAACGTGCGATAGATAAGCAAGTTACATATTTATGATGCGTCGGTTGGTTGATGATGGTTGTTTCTTGTAAATTTGCTTTAAGGCAAAGTGATAAATGGAATCAGCAGAATCAGAAGTTGTGTAATTATACACAACTTTTGAATTTAAATGAAAATTGCAATTTATTAAGTAAGGCAGATAAGTTAATATACGACGTAATAATCAAATTTATTATGGTCATATCAAAATATAATATAAATGAATGTCAATCACATTATAAAAAAAAATTAGCTAAATGTTTTTAATTAGAATTTTTAATGTGACTGTGTATTTTTTAAAACATCACACATATACAATTAAGTTTTAATGGAAATATATCTTTTAAACAAATAATAGTTTATCGGAAAAATAAAATTTTTCTTGCTTTTTCACCGTAAAGCGAGTGCAAATCCACACATAACTTGAAAACCAAGTCATTGGTGTAAGCCTGGGATCGAACCAGGGCCCGTTTGATTGAAAAGCAGACTTTATTACCACCGAGCCACTCTCGCTTCTATAGATAATAGTAGGGGAGCCAAAGAGGGGATTTTTGTAGTATCTCGAGCTTGTGAGATTAAGATACGGGAGATACCTTGAACCTATTTAAGTACCTCCACCAAATAAATATAAGCTTTCCACGTTGGTTGGATTGTCTGTAATAACGACTGAAAAACAAAGTTGTATGGCAGACAAAACAAATTGTCAGATTAAGCTAATGTAAGTTATTATCGTCCATAAGAGTGTAAATTTAAAAAATTCGACAAATTAAATTATACACTTGGGAGTAAGAGGGTCTTTAACTTTCATACTTTGATGCTCAGTAACGGCCAAATTGGTAGATTTATCTTCAAGGAGAGAATTCAAGCACATTAGGAAATTTATAATCTGCCGATTAACAAAAACATATTTAAAAAAAAACATTGCTTAACATTTATACAATTTTAAAAAGTGCCGGGTGGCGCCCTCCATCGGTGGGTAAGATAGGTATCGTACAGTTTTTTTCATGTTATAATACCTACAATATAATCCAATAAGCTCCAAACGCGCTCGAGTACGTACATATTTAGCATCGTGGGCTCCCCTACTATAAGAATGTTCGTTATTCTTATATAGATCAACGACATTTATAATACCTATAAATATCCCGGAATAATACCTATAAATGTCGTTGATATAGATAAGGATATTCGTTAATGTTGATGATACAATTACATTTACATACATTATCGAAAGGAATTTTACAAAAACTAGTCACCTTCTACGTCTACTTCAATAACGTTTTTTTTTTGTGAACAAGTAAAACTCGATTTTCTATTTAATACAGTTCTTATAAACCTTAGAAAGTCACGCAAATATAGGCAAGAGTGTGCCATCTGTTATCTCCAATTTGCAGACGACATTGCAGAATATTAATGTTATTTATTATTATGCGACGAAGCGGCCTTTCTGAAGAGAATTAGAATTATTGCAAAGAAAAGAATTATTTTGTAAGTTACATTGAAACAAGTAGAAATTTTAGCCTTGTGAGGGCAATGATACAATTATAAGTCAATGTCAGAGCAGAAATACCCCCAATCAAAAATCACTGACGACTGAAAAGTTCTATTGAGTCGCAGTACACCAGTAATGTATACCAAGTTTCGTAGAAATTGGTTAAAAATAACGGTCCCTACGCGAGAACAAACATACATACATACCTACAGACAAAAGAAAGTAAAATTTACCAGTTAAGGCGCTATGGTACCGAGTTAAGCCTGGACGTGCGCCACTGGATTTATCATAAAATAAATTCATATTAAATCAACAATTAACAATATATCAAGTATAAGCCCTAACGATTCTAGATAATATCATTACCTACAAAGAAAAGAAGATTTGCTGTATTATCGTTATTACTCTAAGAAGCACATAGTTCTTAATTTCCAAATTACTTAATTTATAAAAATAAAACTATCGATGGAAAGTTACGTCATTTTGTTTGGAGCTCAAACATTCTTAGCGCTGAATTAAACTTAATAAAATTAAAAAAAACAATAGCTCTATAATTTTTTTTCAGGATTTTATTTTTCAAAATATGCCATGCCATTATTATGTCATTTTCAAATTTGCTCCCATAGTGTAGAGACTTCGCTCTGTCACTCAAAATGTTATATGTATAAAAAAAAATTAAAAGAAAAACACATATTCCAAACTTACCACATTTATCAAAAGTACGTACACAACTTCTGTAATATGAATGTCGGACTTCAGCCACCTTGACGCAACAACTACACAAATAAAGTTTTCTTCACAAACCAGTAAAATTAATTTTTGATGTATGCGAACACAACCTAGTAGAATTAAGTTTTGTTATAAATAGACGCTTTTTAAATATTTTTAGCATAGACTTGTGTTTTTAGGAATAATGCGTGCAATTTTTCCCGTATCTACGTCGGCGTTACGAAAGCTAAGTATGGATATAAAATGAAAAAATTTAAACTTGCCTTAGATAATTAGTAAGTGTACTTAATAAAAATTTTCTAATAATTAAGATAATAAAATAACAAATAAGATCACAACTGAAATAGGAAACAATTTAATTTACAGGGGATATACAAATAATTAAATTAATAATAATTATTTTTTATAATTTCTTAATGAATTAAGCGTGTTAAAATTGTAATATTACACAAAACTTAGAATGAAAGAACAACCTATTTTTAAACTTTTTTAAGATTTTAAATTCAGACAACTTAATTCCACTAGAGTTCGCAAACATGTGGTTTGGTCAATATATGTATCTGTCCAACAAAAGTCCTCATTCTTGAATAATATTAATTAATATGCTATTTAAATAAGTAATGTAAGGTAAAATCAGTTAGAGATCACAAAAATAGATATTTTATTCTAGCTGCTCGGTGGAATTGCCTTTTTGTTTTCGGGAATCGTTTCTAATGACTTAATTATAATACCTATCTATGTCAAACAGGTTTTATGGATCTGAAAACAAAAAAACTTGCGAATAAGTATGTACGTGTTTCTGAACATTTATATAAAACTAGCATATCGGACCGGTTTCGCACGGGCTATAAAATAATCTAAGTTGCAAAGAGAAACAAAATAAAGCCTATGTTACTCAGGGATAATGTAGCTTCCCAGCGGATTATCAAATTGGTCCAGTAGTTTCGGAGCCTATTTGCGGCAAACAAACAAACAAAAATTCAAACTTTTCCTCCTTTTATATTGGTATAGATTAATATTTAATCGTTTCGTCAAATGTCATCGAAAACTGACAGCACATAGGTAATACCGCCGCTGTCCCAACAGTGTCGCGAACTTAAAAATGGAAGACACGAGGCAGGGCTTAGAAATCTGGTCGCAGGACTTTAATCGGTGGTCATTTGGAGATTAAGCCGAGGAGTTCGTAATAAGCATTTTGAAACGCTTTTGTACTAACGTTTCTGCGGGGCAAGTTGATCTTAGTACGAGTATCTGATCATATTCAATTAGAGCATTTTTTTGATCGCTTAGTAAGTTACCGCCCTCATGTGGTGGGCCCTAATAGTGTAATTTGAGAGCTAGTTATTCCAGCCAGTTTTAGGCACGCTCCACCTTTGGCCAGAGTCAGTGTTATCACTATAATGATTTCCTTTCCCCACGCCTTTTCTGATTTCCTTCTCAGGATATTTTTCCCGTCAAAATATATTTTGCTGTAGTTTTAGCACGTGAACGACACTAAATACATCAGTAAAATACGTCAACAAAATCACCGACAAGATTTGACGACTTTGCACATAATTAAATATCACGTCATTAAAACCCTCATTATGCAACATTTCAGGGGAGGTTTGATATATTATGATTTTCTACAATTTCCCCTTTTATAGTATTTCTTTTTTTTCTTCCCCTATGGACCCTGATTACCTTTCTGGACCCTGATTTAAAAAGGAAAATTCCCCTCATTATGGAAACACTGGCCAGAGTGTGGATACGCGACCTGCTGGCAAAATGCCTATTGTGTAAAAAACGCATGCTACTTACATGAAATGACATAAATATTTTTTACATTGCTTTGTTAATATGTATGTTAGAGAAATGTTTTATTTTAATTTATTCGATTAGTAGCTCCATCCTATCGAATGGCAGCACTGTGAACGCAAGAGTTTGTTATCTGTGCTGATTGAAGGAACGATTGTGAATCAACGAATGAAGTTGTTTCCTATTTGTCAGTAGTGCGTTCACTCGCGGTTTGACTTGAATGTGCTTCAGTCTGCCACGAAACAGCGCCTGCGCCATTTGCGCACTGACAACTGACAATATTAAAATCCATAATCCTGACAACGACGACGACCACGCTGATTCTAATCTAATTGAATCCGCGACATGTATATACAGATTTTGACTGATTACCGTAAGTATGCGAGCATTGAATATATAAAAAGGTGTCGTCAATAGTAATTATGCCATGCACGTAAGAGACTTGTCCTGTTAAGTGGGTGTAACAATATGAATTGTTCGAGTAGATAAGGTATTGTAAAGATTCGAACAATATGTACTCCGTTTGCTTGGAATCACTATTTACATAGTTAATTATTGTGGGCAGTGATTTACTTCCTTATGATCTTAAGCCCACTATTGAGAATAATTTTAAATTAAGGTTATTACATTGGTATACTATAAACGTATATGTATACCCTCTTTTTTCAAGCACAGACAGCAAAAAAATTGGATATGGCACGTCAAGAAAAAAATGGACTATGGCTTTGCCGAATTGGCGTAACTAATATACAAAAATGATAATTTTCTATGGTTCGCCCAGTGGAATATATTCGTATTTTTTTTGTTGAACTCTTTAGAAGTTTTGTTATCAGGTATATTGTTTTCAATGTAATCAAATCTGGTTCACAATTTCAGGCAAATGGTTATTACATTGAGACTAAACCGTGATAGAGTTCATGATTATTGGTTTTGATTGTTTCTGAGTTTTATTTCAATTTTCCTGCTCAAAACACAATACAGTAAAGTAAAATATTGTTATTACGAGTATTTTTTACCTATAAGTTGTAGTGTATCTGTTTTCATTGGTAGAATAGCAGGTGTGGTATTATCATAGGTTTTACTTTCAAGATGTTCCTGAAATCCATAATCTAGCTCGTAAACCTGTGCTCATAACACAGTCAATATACCGTTACTTGTATGAGTATCATTCGCGTTATCCCATTTCGAATGATATTAATATTTACCTTTACTAGGTGCTTGCTCTACTTTCTCGGAAAACTTTTTACATTCCCTTAGTATATTGGTTGTATTATACGAGGTAAGATTTGCTTCTATATACTCGTAATAATCTGCATAGACATGATTTAACGCAAGGTTTTACCGGGTCCAGCCGTACCATATAAATTTTAGCGGCGCGGCTATTTCACGAAATAAAGTCATATAAAATCTATAATCAGGAGGAAAACATCTTTATCTGAAAACTTAGAAGCATAATATGACATGAAATTTACAAAACTAAATTAAAACTAGACTAATATTGAAATAAAAAACATATCTGTTCAACCGTTTTTGTCAAAAAGAAAGAAAGAAAAATTCTTAAACGTTGGCCGAATTCATCAAGAATTAACAATATTGTTATCATAAACTTTGTCGATTCAAGATAATTTCACCATCTAAAACCAAAAGTAAAATTTGTTTGCGATATATCACTTTCAGAAGCACACCATTCAGCATTATCATTTTAAAAATATGTAATCGTATTTTGGAAACCTAGAAGATAATGAAGCTGTAAAAACGTAGCTCTATCGACATAAGATTTTAAGGGTAGTAACCAAGCATCTACTAAGCTCAACTCCTTATAGGTTTTTTACTTGCCCTACACATCCACACAGATGTGTTTAAGCCTATGAAACAAAGTTTCTTTTCAATAATTATGTTCGCGATCTTAGAAGATATAGCTTATATACCCTATGATAGTTTGAATTCCAATATTTATTTTCAATGCTAGTACAGTTAATCTGGTCCACAGTTAGCAGGTGCAGTGGACTGCATTCCTTGGCGTAGGAAAAACTGGATTCGTTCTCAACAATCCACTATTGGTCGAGATTAGACATTTTGATAAAGGTATGGCTATGAAGTTTTTATTGTTATGAAGTTATCAGCAGATTGTACCACCTTATATTGTTTGTAAGTACTCTCTTATTGAAAAAGTTATCAAATTATCGAAAAAATATAGAGGTTTCAAGACAATATAAAACAACTTACGACATTGTTTAGCCAAAAAATAACTTATTATTTCTTAAGTGTTATTATCATTTAATGTTTACTTTATTATAAGTACTTCTTTAATTTAAAAAAGATTAACTTGTAAAACGTTAACAGACTTTCTTGCGTGTTAGTGAAACAGAATCTCCCAAATTTCTTCGAATAGAAAAATCAAATTCACATGACAACATTTTCTGAAAATAACTTCACACCTGAATGTACTCGTAACAAGCATTTGGCAGGTACCACGTAATTAGATAGTATCTGCGTCCGGGCTTTCACAATTAAGTTCTATGCTGTGTCATGAATTGTAATCTCATCATGTAAATTTAGTGCAGTTTAGGCATTCTATTGCTGGACGGCGTCGAAACACGGGACGGTTAGAGAATAGGTAGGTATATAATAAAGGTTTACAGTTACGTTATAATAATATGTAATATACCCAAGTTACGGTAAGTAAAATGTAGTCATTTTTTTTTACAAATCGCTTTCACAGCCTTGGCTCTATAAATATTTTTCATATGATCGGAAAAACAAAACATTAAATACTACGTAAACCTAATTTAGATCTATTATTATGAATATTAAGCGTGGACTACCAAAACGGCAGGATATAGATCACAACATAATGACACAGTTATAGTTAACAGTAAAGAACCATTTATCCCAGCCTAAACACACTCCACCCTAGACTCACATACGTACACACACACACGCACACAAACATATACATACACACGCACTCACTCACACAACCACACACACACAATATTTACTCGTAACATATAAGTATTATGGCTTTAGTCTATTTTAGTAAAAACAGCGTAAAATATAATGTAACTTGCTAATAAATTATTTTATATAGTCTTATATTACTTTAGCATAAGCTTAATGTTACCGTAGAATAAACTTGAATGATGCCATTGGCTCCCATAATACAGTTTTTAAAACTACTTTGGGAGCCTTTGGATTCCTATTACTTTTAATACTATCATGTAACCTTTGCAAAATAAACGATTATTGATTTGTGATTTTGATTTTAGAATCTAGACTATCGCTAAGTCATGTTGTTACGCAGCTTGCTAGTTAAGTGTGTAAAAGTTCTATACATTGCAATTTGTACAAGCAAATAGAACAATGAAACAATATCGAAGCACGCGCAACTTGAATCCTGACCTCTAACGGTCAAGTTTACAATGCATTCCGGTAAACACCCTCCAATGGCTTTAAGCCCTTGCGAGATAGTATTTAGTACAATGGCCCGGAAATACAGCTTTATCGGTCTGCTCCATTTCATCTAGAGAACGCCAGACTGGCCATAGAAGGAACCTTAGAAAAAGGAAGAAACAAATAGAGTCCATTTGAATGCCTGATATTTGAAACTTGTATACCTATGTAGATAAAAAAAGTAGCATACTCGTAGTAAACAATATAGATTAATTATACTTATACTAGCAACGAAAATGAAAACTTTGCCTCTAAGCAAATTTCAAAGTGACCAAGTTATGATTAAGCCGCTAAGGGAATTGGGGGTGCTCTATCAACCCGTCGATTGATTAATTTAAGGATTAAATTGGGACGGATCTTTAACAGTTCACTGGTCTTTTCGTAAGCTCTGGCGCTTCTGCTCTACTGTAAGTTGTATAATGTTCTCGAATTTTGTTCTCAAATGAGCAGACGATCGTGCAAATGAGATATATGATGAGCCTAGGTAGAGTAATATTAGCTGTGTGCTCTTGAACTTAAATGGTGCTGAAAATTATTGATCACAAATATTGGAATAGTAAAATTGTCAACGGTCCAATGGGTTACAAAAGTTTGATGACTAATGAGATTTTGTTGTTTCATTTCACCCTTCTATTCAAATGACTCATTCATGGAGTTTCGTAAAACTAGGTTTTTGACGAATTGTGTGAGTAAGCTCTGGTAAATCGGTTGAGTCACATTCACATTGCTAAAGAGTTCAGCCGCGCCATACGAGCCAAGCGCCTAAGCTGCGGTATTTCACGAAAAGTCAACAATCAATTTTTTTTAATTATAAGCTCTAATAATTCTTGGAAGTATAAAAAAGTATGATTTGTTCTAATCTTTATAACTTTCAGAAGCACTCCATATTCAAATTTTAAAACGACTATAAAAAAAAATAGCGAGCGAATTATATAAAATGAAACAATGGTAATTTAACTGAAAAAATCGTAGTCCTTGCCATACTGTCGTAAATATAGGTGGATACGCCATTAAGATGATAACGATATGGCTAGGATATAGACTTCTAGGCGTATGATAAGGAAATAGCAATTTGCTCCATGAAACATCCTAAAAGCAAAATAAAATATTGACTGCATAGCGCAGAATATAAACTATCCTAACCATCTTATTTAGGTACTCGATAGTCACATTTGTCACGTCACATTTATCTACTCGATAGAATAGGAAACGCAGTACTCATTCGTAATATATTGCCGCCATTGAGCTCGATTCGCATAGATTTTATAGAGCAATGCTTAAACCGACACCAAACTATTTCTATTCAGTCAGTCACCTCACTTCTATGTGCGTTGCTACTGTTGTTTTATATCGTTGAACTAGATATTGTACTGATGATACGTATTCGCGCGTCACCAGAAAAATAACAAATGGTATAAAAAGCAGCTAAGTTACGACTGTAGAAGTAAACTTAAAATAGGAACAGAGTCAATAGAAATGATCTTCATAGGCGTACCTATAGCTCGATTCGATAAAGAATATATATGTAAGTTCGCTTCCTCTTGCTAATTTAGTTATGCAAATGAGAGGACATGAATTCTTTAATGTTTTAATATCGTACTTTTTCCGCAAAGGTGAAAAAATGGAAGCGAAAGACGCCTTGTTCACACGTATCGTGCTTAGCGACAATAAATCAGGCAGACCGAGGACATTGTCACAGTTACAACCAGGTACTGTAGCGTGAGTCGTTTCAAGCTCTAACTGAATCGTAGCCTCATAATTTTAACATTAAAGGCTGGTAACATAAATAAGAGAACGATGGGCGGCGCAGTGCAGTCGCACTTTCATTAGTTGCTGGAATCATCCGCTAATTTATCTTGCACACAGCCGCTTACTGAATTGCGGTGGAAGGTTTAATCAATGTCATTAGACAGTGTAGAATGAATAAGGATGTGTTAGCTCTTTAGTAAAGTAAAAGTTCACCGTAAACCTCGTGAAGAAAATATCTAGGAACTACCGGAACTTAATGACTTCATATCTTAACAATTACTTAATCATCAATTTGTTATATTCATCACCTTTTCAGAATTGGTATTTAATAGCTCTACCAAATATTTTTAAATCTACTTATCTGTAAATAGCGCTGCAACTAATTTCCCTCATGTTTTGTGTTAATGGGTGGTTGCCACAATCAAAATCCGCCGACGACAAAAATAAATACTGAATAGAAACTGTAGCTATACCAAGTTTTGTCGAGATTGGATCGAAATTACCTTTACGCGAGAACCGACAAGCATACATACAAACATACATAATATACAGACAGACGAAAGCAAATAGACTAGTTGCAAACACGCCACTTGCGTCGGTCACTCGGTTAACTAACACTTTTTTGAGGAGTGGACTTCGTGAACGCAATTAGGATTATTCTTCTTACCGAAACTCATGGCCTCATAATTGTATGTCTACTACATTAAATTTTGCACCGAAAAATATTGTCGGTTGAAAAGGTGCAGGTTTACTTTAAACCCTAGATTAAGATATGTTACTTTATGTCCCTGATACCGTGGGTAGCATCGCAGTCTACAGTTTTATTATTTCTCTATTTTCCATTGCAACATTGTAACGTTTGATAACAGCAATTATACAATATTTACTCATACAATTTCCCATGCAAATGTGAAACACGACAACATTTGCTGTTATCATTAACAACGTTATTGCAAATGGCTATTAATGGTTATTGTTCATTATTAGCTCTCGTCTACAAATAACATATTTAGCAACACAGGGTGTTACAATATGAGGCAACTGTTTTGTATGTCTGCCAACGCAATGTCCGAAAACAAATGAACGATTAAAATCTAAAATAAATTACTCGAATTGAGAATCTCCTCCTTTTATCAGTTTCATAAAAAGTTTTTTCGCCTGTTGGTAGAGCAATTTTAGTGCTCGCCTGGCTAGCAATCGCCTTCAAGCTGAAAGTGTAACCAAGCACCTAACGGTGTATTCAGGCAGCCTCCTTGGGAGCTATTTATTCCAAAGTTAGCATGCTTCACCTATAGCCAGAGTATCGCTATCTCGTGTGGTTACGAACAACTGAAATGGTAACATGGCTGAAACAAAGTGAGGAGGAAGGTAGATTAGGCATACTGGTCTCGATCGCAGGAACACACCATTTTTTTAATAACTTTCTGATGTTGCTTTCGCTTATCTTAATTTGGTTTCAGATACAGATACAGTAAATATTTCAGTTGTTTCTTCTATCTGCAATTGATTTTCACAAAGTAGAGCCTGAGACAATTAGTTATTAGTTTTAGTTAGTTTTTATTACAGTTTATATGTAAAATAAATAAATTAATTAAGGCAGGAATTAAACATTCACTAGCCCTGTATAGCCAAATTATTCCCATAGGGCGGTAATCAGTGGATCGTGCTTGGACATTGTGAACTAGTTATTACAAAATCTGCCAAGATAATTAGGCCATAAAGCTAAATGACCTCTATAAATGACATAAAACCCAAAATTAGTACCTTGAAGATGCTTATTTAAGGATGTTAGTTGAAAAATTATAGACTTTATGAAAACCAGGGATCAGAATATTAGAGAGGATTGCTGATTCCGATTACAATAAAGCGTGGCGCAGAAGTTTGTCACAATTACCAATGAAACCTAGATGGCGCTGCAAATCGAGCGTGCAGCCTAGCTGCCAATAAATTCCACAACGCTCTACAGTTGCATAGTGATATAACAATAGGAGGTTGCGTGACCCGAGTGAAGTCGTTTCAAGAAAGTACGATTAGATGGAGCTGCATGTATCGAATGATACACGCAGTACGATTTTCAACAAGAGGTTTAGCGTCTATGGTATTTATTAGTCTATGATGAAAACCCAGAAGGTAGCATATTAAGTAATGTTGAACTTTTCAATCATAACCTCAACTCATCTCTGGTTTGAGTCGACAATAGATAAAACAGTTGTTTCGAAATCGTGTATTGATTTTTGTTATTTTCGTGAGGCGATAACTGATCTAACCAGACTTGCCGGTATTTTGTATCGTCAGGTGAAAAAAACTGGCGAGTTAAAAGTTTGTAATTTTTTTTATTTACGAGTATATAATTAATATACCTGTTGGTCATGTCGTTACATTAAACATATGTATTTTGGTCCGCTCCATACAAAGCTTGCCTGGAATTGACCGCTTTGAGCGGTAAGGTCCCAAATTGTGGCAACTCTTACTTTTTAGGTTTTTCTTTTATTTGAAATTGTTTCCAGTATTTTAAGTCCGATAACAAATGTTCTATTTGTCTACTCGTATGTATCATTTATGGTTTCTTAGATGCATTTTTGAATTAGCAAAATTATTAAGAAATGTAGTTGAGTTTTTATACGATTTGTTACAATTGTACAAGGACTGCATGGAATGTTCTTGAAAAGTCTTCAAAACTCCTTAATTATTCGAATTCAGTGATAACTGTTAAAAATATCTAAAAATGTCTAAAAAGGCTTAGTGGCGATTGATTAAGCTGTGCTAAGACTCTAAGATGTTTTATGTAACATTTTTGAGTATTAGTACTGTGATTTCGCATATTAACGTTAACTTTAAGATAAACGCACGTGCTTCTTTGTCGGTGAATTCAAAAACAGTGTGACCGTTTGTAACCTTCTTGGAGTAAACAAAAGCTCGCTCCAATTTGTCTTTGAAATGGCCTCTATTTGTTCAAGTGTGCAACTTGAAAACAGCTTTTATGAAGGTGAAGACTCGAAGAAAAAAACGCTGATTTGTTTAAAATATAAAAGTGATTTTTTTGTAACATTTATGTGTGGTAGATGTGTTTTGTGAATGTACCTGTGTATAATAAACGTATCCTGCTGATGGCGCTAGGAAGATAAATCATTGATATATGTAATTGACGTCAAAAACTGACTGATATCTTTCTTAGTATATATAAATCTCGTGTCACAATGTTTGTCCTTAATGAACTCCTAAACCACTTAACCGATTATAATAAAATTCGCACACCATGTGCAATTCGATCCAACTTGAGAGATAGGATAGTTTAAATCTCAAATTATAGTCGCAATTTTAGTATATTGCTAATTATTGTCTGGTATTATTTGACAGTCACAATTATCTATTAACTCCAATTGATTCTAACAGATGTCGATACCTTTCGACTGGGTTGAGTAAGTAATCAGTAGATGGCGCTGCTATGGTAAATCTACGAACGTGTCATATAACCTACACTATCTATTTTCCATACCCCTAAGTGAGGCAAAACAACGTTTGCCGGGTCAGCTAGTAGTATATAGTTTTAATTAGTAATAGCAGTCAGGCGGAATTATTTAGACACTTACTACTGACCTTGTAAGGCGTAGAGCACATCCAGCAAATTAATTAATGTATTACCATTAAAATAGCCAAGCCCTTTTATTCGATACCTATATTGATTCATATGTCAAAAGATATGTCATCCGCATTTTTTTTTGCGGAAGCCATCTGGTACGATTTTATCAAACATAGCTTAGAACACTCCCATCTTTTCATACATGAAATCAAAATCAAAATCGGTTTATCCGTTCGGGGGCTACGATGCTACAGACAAACACACACACACACAGGCACGTCTAACTAATAACACCCGTAACTTATCGTTTTCGAGTCAGGGGCTAAAAACAAATGAGTTTAATTTTGTAAATTGAATTCGTTCGTCCGTTATAGACAGTGTTACTGTCACATCGTAAAATTATATCACATACATGAGAGCTCGAGGCTTTAGTGCTCGAGTTATCAGCGTGATAATTGGTTGAGTCAGCAACTTTTTCAGAACCTTATGCTATTTCAAACCTTATACATATAGCAGTAAGTGTGAATGTTTTGTGCACGTGTCTTTTATTGCTCTATCGTCTTATCGTTTGCATAACGTCGCATTACTACTGATTGAAGTGCCGTATTCTAACGAGTCACCTGAGGACGTTGAATAGGAAAAAGTAGAATGCATAATAGGAATGAATAGAAAAAAATATTATTATGCCAGAAACAATAAATACGAATAAAACAATACATACAGTTATATATAAAAACACAATACCTGACACAAGCTGTCACTGTGACTGTCAAGTATAATGATTGTTAAGTAAGAAGGGAAGCTAGCTTTTTCCATATTATAATTCCGTATAATACCGCAGCTACCGATCAGTGAAGCCAAAACCATGTCGAACGCGGCTTATAAATTCTTAACACCATAATTTGATCTCTTAGCTCATAGAAGAACAGTATTTAATTTTGTAGTGGTAAGTCACCTTTCTCAGCTCGCTATTGTAGGCCAGGTATCTGGTTTCTCTCCCATCACCAAAAATAGGTCTCATTCTTTCTTTTGCAGTTATTCAGCAAACAAGGATAGTGTGCAAGTACGTGATTAATACTTTGTTTCAGTTTCAAGGCTATATATTATCTCAATCAATAATATCTATGGTTGAAAAGCACGGTTGGGTGACGTGCCAATTTTGTGAATGGGCCATCATGTGACAGGTTTGTCTTGTCACTCCTTACCACGGATAACAGAAAAATAGGATATCGGGAAATAAGAGGTCTAGCTGTGCCAAATTTCCTGTGGCAATTGGCACAACTGAAATACTAAAACCATAAAATTGTGTTACTCTAATTTGACTGTTATCACTAAGTAATAAAACTCTGTCAAGGTGCATGTCTTTTCTCACGACATTAACTAAACATTACTACTAGCTCGTGTAATAAATGAAGGATATGCAAATTTCAACTTTGACGTCTGGTAAATCATATTATTATTTTCATTTCAAGTTTAACAATTATCAATATATTTAGCTATATAACATATTTATTCAATAAAAAGAAACATTTTGTCAATGAAATAAATAAATATTAGGACACATTTCACACGCGGCTGGTTAGCCCCATACTGAACCATTTCTATAATATTAAATACTAATCAAATAACCCGGCCCTGCTTGCCCCGGGCGCAAAGGTGCCTATCACGCTCGCTGCATTGCCGGGCTGAATAGCTATTAATATCAAATAAATCTAAATCAAAATCGGTTCATACGTTCGGGAGATACGATGATACATGCTGGCACACAGATACGTCAAACTTATAATACCCCGTTGTTTTTGCGTGGGGGGTTCAAGAACTTATTTGTTACAACCCGTTTGTAAATATTAACCGCTCGCGAAGAGAAATCGCGCAGAAAACAATTTGTTTTGGTCACAATTAACACTGTTACCTAGTAGAGATAATCGCTTCCCACCTTTTCCTCGGATTACTCGTTTTAATTGGAAACGCTTCGTTATTTGATGGGAATTCGAGAGATGTTTAGCTTTCGATAGAATTAAATTATGTAAGCCAGAGTTACTCTTAGTAATTAAATGAATAGAGTGGTTGGTTTATTTTAGACTAACTCCGCCCCGCGGTGTAACCCGCATTAATCCGGGATAAAATAAAAGTAGTTTAAAAAAACTAAAGAACATGCTTATCTGGCCGTTTTAAGTGGGTCAAAATCGCGCCCAAAGAAGTCGGTTACAAACAAACATACAAACAAAAATACAAAAAATGTAATAATTTTATCAAATTAGTGTATTGTCATCGGTCCTCAATAAATCTACAAAGTTTCAACGAAATCTGGCCGTTTGAAGTGGGTCAAAATCGCGCCCAAAGAAGACGATTACAAACAAACATACAGGTGAAGCTACAGGTAATATATGAACATACAGGTAAAGCGTGTGTTTATGTGTTATTCCAGGGTATTACTTATCTTTATAGTAAATTTCATCAAAATCAGTCAAGCCATTGGAGAAAGAAAGAAAGAAAATTATTTATCGTGCACATAAAGATACATATGATATACAATTATTTAGTTCCTTATTATTATTATAAAATAATCCTATGTGCACAAAAGGAGCAAATTCAGCATAATGCTGAGGGTACCAGGTACACCAGCGCTGGTTTTCAATTTCAAGCGTGAAGGAGTATGACAATGGTTTCATTTTAATAGTGTATTTGTTTACAAATAAAGTTATGAATTTTACAGGACTTAAGGATATTTACAGTGCATAGAAAAGACGAAAATTTTTAAACTAAAAAAAATAATAAAAACAAAATAAAAATTAAGCCACCCGCCCAAACGTGCCCATCAGGCTTGCCGCATTGCCTCTTTGGATTGCAAGGGAAATTTGTTGCACAAGGTGATCACTGTATTTTTGTTACTTATTTCAATAAAGGATATTTACTCGTATTTCAATATGTTCCGGAAGCTGTCGTATCACCTAACACCAGTGTCCAAGTGTCGCCATAAATTAGGTATCGAGCTAGGTTTACTGGAAGACTAATTACACACTTCAGGACATGTGTCGCCTGGCGGTGTGGCCCACACATCATAATTATGAGGACCCGATATACGCTAACAAGATGTCGCAGCAGTAAACCATAATTGATGTGATTAGTGCTAGCTCTACCTAGTATCTAAATACTCCTAAGATACGTTTATTAGAGAGTACTTAATCACAGCTAGTAATAATAATAATTTCATGGTAGTAAGTAGTTATTTTCGCTTTAACGTGGTAGTTCTGCCAGCATTTTTTCGTTAAAGTTATATTAAGTCATCTAAATTACGTTTCTATGTATTATAAGAAATGCGAAAGTGGTATATTGCCAATGAATAAGCAAATAAGCATAAGCAGCCCACTACACGTTCCCACTGCTGGGACTCGGGGCCTTCTCTCACGAGGGGAGAGATATAGGCCATAATCCACCACGCTGGCCAAGTGCGGGTTGACGGATGACACACGTCTTCGAATATTGTGGTCCTCAAACATGCCGGTTTCCTCACGATGTTTTCCTTCACAGTAAAGCGAGTGAAAATCCACACATAACTAGAAAAAAAAGTCATTGGTCCGGGCCGTGATCTAACCAGGGGCCGTCTGATTGAAAAGCAGACGTTATTACCAACGAGTCACACTTCGCAGTGAATAAGATCTTGAAACAAAAGGTAGTTGATTTCTTTGATGAAACATCGCTAGGAAGCAATAGCATGGTGGTTAGTCATATTCTAGTGCTCGCCTGGCTATCAACCATCCTCAAGTTTAAAAATGAAGCACCAAGGGTGCTTGATGATGTTCAGGGTGTTCCAGCAGCCTCCTTGAGCTAGTTATTCTAGAATAAGTATGGCAATATCTTAGTTCAGAATGTCTCTATCTCGTGTGGCTACGCGCCCTGCTGGTTTTGAAAAATAAGTAGACAAAAAATATTCTAAGCTTAAGTATATATGAAAGAAAATTGAATTGACATAAAAGTAGTATAAAATGTTTTATCGCCTTATATCTCGCTAGAACTACGATTATATTTAACTATCAGTGTTATAAGTTTTCCGATCTAATCTCAATAGTTCTACCTAAATCTACTGGCTACCGAATAGCCGGCTAGCCCGGAGCTAGAATCAATTTGTTACGATCTTAATCTTAGTTCACTAGAGATTGAAAGTTTATGTATGTATATAAGTATATGTCTGTAGATGGCGATTGTAGTCTGACTTTTAATTTACAGGGATCAGTCTATTTAGCTGATTCCCATACAATAAAGCGTAGCGCGGAAGTTTACTTTTATTACCGATGAAACCTAGATGGCGCTGAAAATCGAGCGTGCAGCCTATCTGCCGCTAAATTCCGCAACGCGCTGTAGTCGTATAGTAATATAATAATGGTAGATTGTGTGACCCGAGTGATGTCGTGGAGTGATGGTATTACGAATAGGAAGGCCAAGTTTAGTGGCTAGTTAGTTCTGGAAGAGCTTTTACTTATTTATTGTTTTTATCGTTACTATACTAAAATAAAGTATAGATACATATTATTGTAACGATTCATTTTATAATTCGTACTATTTACTTAACTTCTATGCCAGCGATGAAATTCAAATATTGTTTACGTTTTGTACGAGTAACTTTCGACAGTAAAAGCTGTTACTAGTGAATTCAAACGGGTGAATGTGTCAACATTCGGTTTATCTGAACTCGAAGTTAACCGCCGCGTTAAGGCTGGTATTGAACGGGCCCGTAGTTGACGTTGTATGGAAATATACTCATATCTTAAATTTTTTTGCAGTTCAGACTTATGTAACTTTTAACTGGCAACTTTTAACTAGCAAAACAATGTTTAAGACCAGCTATAGTACGTTTAGACAAACAATTTATGCACTACAGCTTTTGGAAATAAACAAAAATTAAACAGCTGGCCTATACATTTTTTGAGTTTCAACAAACAGCTGTTTCGACACAAAGCAAATTATAAATAATAAATAAATAAACAAACCTTTATCATACTTGTATCCTCACAAAATTCATCCAAATTGATTAATTTTTTTGTCACAAACAGAAAACATACTATAAATAATAGAAATATTTTACCTAAAAAAACCTTAGAATTTGAAAAAGTAACAAACATCCATCCATCCTCCCAAAATTCCACACTTACATACAAACGTTCGTCTTTGTAATATTAATGGGAATATGCAAATGTCTGTACTAACAGTACGTGTCTATAAGTTGGCACGTACTCGTATCTGACTGTATCAACTGGGCCGCAGATTCGATTCTCCCAGCCGCAAACAACTCCTTCGCTCGCTCTATTTGCCACGTACCTACTCTTCCGACCCTCGGAGTAACATTCCATGTCATCCCCAAACATCAACATATTATTTTGTATTTGCTATTTGGAAGTAAATGTATAAGCTCTCTGGCAATTTGTGAAGTCACGTTCGAACTAATTAATTAAAGTAAAAAAGTACAGTTACTACATATTGATATTGCAAACTTTATAATCGCGCTGGTTCTAATTAACTTCCACCACTTATGTAAGACTATTATTTGAATAAGTAACAAGCTAGTTTCCTCCAAAGTACGATAGTTCTTTGATAATTTTAAGCTGTGGTAAGAATAAGTGAGAAAATAGAACCTAACCCTAAGCAAACAAAAAATGGATAGATTTTCATCCCGATTTCGTAAAAAGTTTCCTTGTGTAACCTGTCACTACAGCTACTGACGAACTCGTTGGCGTAATGATTACCATGCCGGACTGCCAATCAGAAGGTTCGCAGTCGGGTTCGATTCCCGGCACGGCCAATATCTTTGTGCTGAACTAAATTTGTGGGCAGCATTGTAAGTACGTATATGTAGTATACCAATGGTGTTAGCAACCATAATACAAACTAGGAATGGTTCAGTATGGGGTTAACCAGCTGTGTCAAAAAAAAATTACTAGTGAATTAAAATTTAATCACTGTTTAACCTACGTATAGTCTTCTGTGCAGGGGATTCATGAAGGCAGAAGAAACTGACTGTGCATGTGCTTCTAGAATGTGTAAGCGTGAGTGAACAGCGACATCGGTTGTGGAACCGGGGACGCTGCGGTAGGCCTGCGCCGGCGTGGTCGAGTTGCTAGCCTTCCTCGGTGAGGTCGGCTGGTTGGAGGAGCATTGCTAGAGAGTAGCATCACTCGGCACACAGAAAGGGAGCTCGGAAGAGGACCTGGTTTCATGAGAATACCATGACCTATCGATGAGCAAAACAAATGTTTAAAGATGTTACTATTGCAATCAAGTAAAGTAACGCACGTGAACCCCAGGATTGTAATTTCCACAAGCAGCTAACTAACCGAGGGCTAATGACAGGGTGTTTACTTCAATTAATGCGAGCACCTCGTATGGGGATCGATAGTGAATTGAAGGCGGGTCCTAAACGGCTCATACACACTGAATGCAGTAATAACTGCTTTACTGAGCGTTGAACATAAAATATGATATGTTCAACATAATTGTATTGTTATATTATATAACAATAATCTATTTAGCTTCTTTACTGCATGAATTAATAAAATATATTTTATGACGTTATAAATTACAATAATAGTAGTTAAAAAAAACTAAAAAACACGCTTATCTGGCCGTTTTAAGTGAGTCAAAATCGCGCCCAAAGAAGTCGGTTACAAACAAACATACAAACGAAAATACAAAAAAAAAATATCAATTTAGTGTATTGTCATCGGTCCTCAATAAATCTACAAAGTTTCAACGAAATCCGGCCGTTTAAAGTGGGTCAAAATCGCGCCCAAAGAAGTCGGTTACAAACATATAAACATACAGGTGGCGCTACTTAATATAAAAATAAAATGGTTTGCTTAATATTGTGCCAAACTAAAATGCAAGTGGTCGAAGTATGTCGTACAAAACGCTTTGCGTCAATCTTTATTGTGAGGACAGCGAAGCTTTGGAACTCTCTACCTCAGTCTCTGTTTCCTGTGAAGTATCATCTGAGTTTTCAAAAGTAAAGTTAAGTAAGTAATTCTTCTTGGTAAGCGTGCCACATCGTAGACTCCAGCGCAGCTTAACACCAGGCAAGCTGTAGTCAAACGCAAACCTACCAAGGGTAAAAAAAAGATACTAGTTCACCACATAACGCGTAACATATTTAGCAATAAATGTATGTCTCTCTTACTATTCAGAGTAAGTGAAGTTCGAATCTATCTCATTTTAGGATTCTTAGTCAGAGATGTCCGTGAATCCGTAAGTTAATAGATGCGTCACGATGCCTACTCAGTGCTTATTCATTGATAAAATTGTGCATTACAGACATGTGTGCGAATACATACAGACGTACACGCATGCAAATGATGCATTGTAATCGAGTTGAATCAGTTCTTAGGGATGGGCCAAAATATCGACATGAAATGGTGACTTTGAGTAATCAATTGATAAAATGATAATGAATCTGAAGCTAAATATTGAATGATATTGATCTCAATTCCAAGGAACTGCATAATGATAAGAATAATATAAGTTTCATAGCAATGTACATCCTATGAAAGATAGCATTACTCATTAAATATTGAATGAATGATGAAAAATAAAAATCAAGACTTTGATTTAATTCAAACGTCCAATATATTATATCTACACACAACTAGCTAATAAATACAGCACGTAACTTTATGAGGGTCGGTTATCTACCTAATGGAGAATTGGATTTTCATTTGTTACGTAGACCTAACATCCCTAGTTCGACAGTTAGACAAAAGCCTATCCTAATGAACGCCGCTAATTAAGCCTGGATTTGGACCTTCCTTCTGTTTTGTTACCGTCCGCTTTTCGAGTGTTATTTAGTTCCTTTAGCCAATTAACTTTCTTGATCACTTATATTCCATGCCAAGGAAGACCTGAAAAGATTTTGTATTCGAAGTGAACTTTGCAGCTTTATTATATTTAATTATTTTTAATAGAAAATTAAAAGTACTACAGGCGAAAGCTTCGATATTATTTTAGCAATTTTCAACATAGGAGGATGTTTTCAATTCGACACAATTTTGTACGTGTTTAAACTTATGAAATGTTCATCAAATATGATTCGATTTTTAATTATTCTTCTATTCTATTCTACTTTACAATTGCTTTATAACTTACCTTGTTAATAACATGTACTTTTCTTCTTCTTAGTGTCTAGTTACTCTTTGGTATATAAGCAGGTATTAAATACATTTCCACCAAGTTGTTTTTTCAAATCTCGTTAGCAAATTCAAGAAAAAAAACAACCGACTGTCGATAAAAGCGCTATTTCCCATCACTATCACATCCCAGTGGCCGCGCGGGCACGCTCCGCCGCGCCGCCGCCGCTCGCCGCAGTCGCGACTACATTTTTCATCCCTTGACATCCGCTCTGTTGGTGTGAGCGCTCTCGGAAATTTATGCCACCGCTGCATTGAAGTCGATGGTCGATGCCAATGCTCGCACCAGATAAATGGTTCTGAATTGAAACAATTTATTGAACCACGATTATGGGAACGATTATGCTCGTTAGCTGACCACGTTGTGTTGGCTGTGATCGTGAATTTAGATTAAGTGTGTAAGGCGTGTGGGCAGATGAATTATTATCAATTAGCTAGCTTTCCTATAAGATAAGGAAGAAAAAGGAAAATAAACGTACGACAACAAAATTATGGGACTACAAAATAAAGGCTGAGGTGTTAGTAATCTATTAAT
Source organism: Mellilla xanthometata (assembly GCA_035578125.1). Classification (NCBI taxonomy): domain Eukaryota; kingdom Metazoa; phylum Arthropoda; class Insecta; order Lepidoptera; family Geometridae; genus Mellilla; species Mellilla xanthometata. The sequence continues at coordinate 8,976,465 of JAPUBQ010000007.1, read as the reverse complement.
CTAATACACACGAGTAGGTGCCAAAGGTAATTAATAAGGTGGTAAAGATTGAAAAAAGGTAAGCTACCATTTTGAATGTTACCCAGTCATATTTCACTCAGTTGAAACCTTTCATCAACGCAGTACGCAAAACGTTAATCGAGACCGCAACGGATACAATAAATTGTATCCACTAGCAATTGTATTCGAGCACTATTTATAAGGCATGATAGTTGAGATAACACACTCGAGAGAGTGAAGCGATGAGCACGAACGGAAATCGACGCTCACTGAGGGTTCCCGTAATCAGAAGAGCGCACAAATGATCGCCACCGCAGTCACTGCGTCGGATGCAATGCAGATAATGAATTACCGAGCGACTGCTCGCTTGCAGAATCTAGTCAGACCCGTATCGGTAAGTAACGAGTTTAGCCGTCCTCTCTGGATCGCGTCGTGACTCCCGATGCCTTCGGGAGCGTTCATGGGCGAATTATCTTCACAAATGGCCGACATAAATTATATCTAATGGGCTTTATTGCTGTAAAATATTGTATTTCATTCGGATTATTTTCAAACTCATTGAAAGTTAGCTGTGGAATAATGGTGGAGTTTTTTGAATTTTTCCGTCGATAATCATATTAGGTTAATAGGATTAGAGACGTAAAGCAAACTCGGGTTTGAGTGTAAAAGTGATAAAAGCGTTTTTATCGAGAAGTTTACGATTCTTTTTGCACTATCCCAGCTATAAATGCCAAATCAGATAGACTGAGTCCCGCGGTTGCCATACAAAAAAATAACTCTATTTATTTCGCCTCACATTTTAACCTACATCGTCGCCCTCGGGAAAAAAATAAAGATATAACGATACGCTTCCAATATGAATACCACGGTGTAATGTGATTGAAAAAACGTTTCGTAAATAAATTGACGTTCATGTACATAATACCATCAAAGAAAATTAGGTACAATTCAAAAGAAACGACGAAATCAATCTTAAAAATGTTCAAGAACACAAACATGAGAAATAAATTGGCAATTACGTTAACAGAGTACACATTAAGTATAAAATTGTTAAAGTCTTCATTACAGAAGATAAAAAAGGGTGAGTCGTGTACCTGAAAAACTTACATAATGTTTATCCTAAAAATCTCTTTACCACAACAACGGACGGTAAAATGACGCAATAAAGACCCAAAACTTCCCTCAGATCCCATACAAATAGCTTCCTTTCAGCCACTAAAAATGACGTCGCACCTCTTTGACCGGGGAGGTCAAGTTGGCTATAAAGTGCGGAATTTACCGACCTACCGCAGGTTTTCAAGGAATCCCGGGAATTTCGTAAAACATGTGCCCCGGCTCCGAGGGTAGCACTGAATTACCACAGCACTGATAGAGACAGCTTGCACCGGACACGCGAATTTATATAACCTACTTAGCGTCAAGTATTCTTGAATCTAAGAACGTTAGATTTTTTCAAATATATAACTATAAATTGTTTAAGTATAGATTGTGTCGAAATAAAAACTGATTAAAAATGTGCTTTAACTGTCAATGACTTAAGTACAGTTGTTCATATAAAGTTTTACATTTTATCCTATAAGTACAATACGACTCATACTCGTATACTAATAATAATAAGGTTTTAATTTGATAGACGAACAAGCTTCTTTCTTTAGTGCTCGACTTCAAGTGCAATCTCCATTGCTACTCAGGGATTTATTAAACGTTTTATAATTCAGTTAGGGTGTCGGTCGTTGACGGTGTTTGGAAAGGTAATCTTTGCATATTCATGCTAGAGTACATTGCTTTTGAAACTGAAACAGCTTTTATAAGATACCACCATAACAATAATTTTGCCCTCTAAAACTTTAATGTAATAAGAGAAGGGACGAGAGGAGAAAATTAAAAGCAATACACGAGTATATTGGCTGAGGCGTTACTTTGCGGAAATCCATAAATGGAAGAAACACTACTATTATCCTTTTAGTATAATTTTGCTTCTTCTTCTTCATTCTCTCTTCAAGCCATCAGAGCTTGGACACTTAGATCAAAGTGTCCAAGCTCTGATGTCGAGAGTTTAAATCTACCAGATGTCACCACCAACAGATTGAAAATTTCGAGTTGATCATAGCTAAGTGACAACCAGCGATAATGCTGGTAGGGTAGGTCTTACTGGTGTGACAGAACAAAAATATGATTGAAATCTATCAACTGGGCCTTTACGTAGGCGTGTCTTGACAAGCTCTTGGCCATTTATTTCAAATTTACAAACTTTTTCAATATTAACTTATTTTAATATTTCACTAGTCACTATTGCAATCGATCTCGCTACTAGCCAGTTTTAAACACCCTCAAATTGTGTGCGTTTACGTTGTGCCATTTTTTCGCTTCCAAACAATCACCTTATAATGTATGCTCAATTTGTAACCCAATTAGGGTCAACTGTATACCGATATAACTATATATCTGTATATCGGCTCAATAATCGACCCCTATTCTTTTTAGAGGCTTGGATGGATCAGTTAACCACGTTATCTTAGCTGCCAGACAAACAAGAGGTAGACGTACTTCTCATTATGTATCTTAGTCTGCCACATGTTTTAGAAATTAAATCAAATCTCCCCGTTCCCTCTCCTTTTTAATAAGGGGAAGAGATTTACTCAGTATTTGCTAATACAACCTAGTTAGAATTTGTAGGAAACTCTAATCCGTATTTGCCTTTGAAAATTAATAGGCATTACGTTCTGTGTCAATATCAATGTAAGATAATTAGGCAAATACCTGATTAATTCCAGTGCCTAGATAATTATAACTTTATGGTATCTTACTATTTATATTTAAGAGTCAAATTAATTAATTCATTGGTTATAAATACAACTAATGTCATTTATTATGGTCAAATCTAAAAATAATGAAAATTAATAAAATTAAGTCTTATATCTAAAAAGACTACGTCAAGGCCCCTCGCCCAAACGTTGGTTATATGAATAATATAATAAATCTTACTTAAATTATTTTTTATGGCACGAAAATTACAAACGCCATTATTTGTTAGTAAAAACTTCACATAATCATAATATACGAGTATGTTATTTTTATATTAAGTTTAATTCGAAAACCAAGATAATATGTATGTATTTAGATCATCATCCTCAAACGCCAATACTACGGAGGTTAATTAAACCTCTTCGAGATCTTTAAATACCATTATAAATATATCATTGTGAATACCATTAGATATAAGTCTCTTCTATTGTAAACAAGTAATAAATAAATAAATACTAGTGCGCTGCCTTGCCAACTATTTATACCTATTTGTATCTAACTAATATTCATATATAAATACAACGCATGTCTAATTAACCTAACATACATACAAACATGTACATGTTACTGTATTAATTTTATTTGTATTGTACATTTTATGCTGATATGAATAAATAAATAAATACACAAGAAATTATTATGTAGTGCTAACCGTTATCAAATGCCAATTTTTTTTTAAGTTACAAAAGAATAATAACATTGATTTCATAAATAACTATAAGTTGTTAATATTATTTATGAAATCAATATTATTATGACTTTTAATAATAACTTTTACGAGTCACTGGATGGACTGGACTGGACGTATTTTGAAAAAAAAAAACAAATGAGTGCAACGATTGAACAAGTTTAACTTTATTTAACGGCACGGCACGAGTGCTCGATATTTTTTATAGATATTGCAGTGTTACAAAAAATGTTATCACCAATTTAACTGGTAAAATAACAGTTATTTTGTTAAATTTACTCGTCAAATAAACTAGTTCGAATTGAAAAAACGTGTTTGTGTATCACTTCACACTTCAAGTTGGCTTCAAGTTTAGTTTGAATACAATCTATTAAGATTACGGTACTAGTGATGTAGTGCAACTCTCTTGTGAAATATGCATATATATAGGCAACACCATAGATAAGGAAAAATAACCTTCTTTTTTCTAAGGATACCACAGATTATTTAATTAGTAAGTCTATGATAGACACATAAATCTATGGCGAAAATAAGCTATCTAACAGGTGAACGCATGACTTATGAAATTCAATTGAATTATTACCAGAAAACATATGCCGTTGAGTCATCATGAGAACTTCCCACACTAAAAATCAGCCACTTAGTTGAAAAATCAAAGAATAACAGGATCAGTTAATATGAGAATAAGAAAAAACACAGTTTGTGAGTCATATAAAATTTTTCAGTTTGTGATATATTTCATTACTTAGTAACATTTTTGTGTACTTTTTACATAAAACTCCAATTACAGTATAATATATGAAATAGCTGCTCTGCACGGAGTAAAGCTCAATTTATCTGATCACTCGAAATTCGTGGCGTGAAGTGCTTGGAGCGCCGAGATAAGAAAAGTGTAAAAAATAGTTGTAAATCTCGCTCAAAGGCAAAGTTTTGATTGCGCACTTCAGTTTAGTTAGATTTTATTCATAGCTTCGGTATCTGCTTACTTACAATTCATTTGTTGACGGCTTCAGCAGCTGCGATATATTTTTTTGACAATAATTTTTATTACTTGCAGGGTAATCGAATCCTAAAATGGATTAGGTTTTTGTTAGCTTAAACGCAGCGTTTAATTTTTTATTTAATATGTAATAATAAGAACTTATGCAATAAATTATAATCTAATAGATTTTGCGATCGGCTAATCGCGTGGCCTGAATAACAAATTTCCAAGAGCAGCAAAGATTGTGGAGGCTGTCGCGGCTGAGGCGGAGGAAATGCGAAAAGTTAGAAACTTGTCCGTTATCTCGACTTGTGCTGCCATCTGGCTCGACGACGTGCCAAATAGAAAAACTACACTTTGATCTTACGGAAGTTGCAGTCGCGGAGGATGCATTCATTATTAAGTTTGACGATATCTTTATATAATGGGAGAGCTTTATTTCCTTGTATAAGATAGATAAATAGATAGATAAACACTTTATATAAGTGTAAATCTGCAATAAACGTACGAGCTGGCACTTTCGTAGTACGTAATTAAATTTAGATATATAGAATACTAGTAGCTAGTTGTTATACAATAAAATTTAATAAGAAATAGTAACCTAGACGTAAGTTTTTAAAAGGCGCTGTTAGCCTAGTAAAAACCTAGCATATTAGGTTAATATTGTGTAGAATAGGAACGCTGTGCATACATGTTATAATAGTATGTCATTAAAGTACTTACAAAATCAAAATCCAACACTTTATTAACAAAACATTTATCACAGAAAACACGATCGTTCTTTATAAGAAAATATCGACTCCTTCTACTTAGACTAACATCCAGGACTTCAGACACGCAGTAGCATTCAGATATTGACACCAATTACTTTTTGTCTTAGGTCACCTATCTTTGAATCCTTGAGCTTTATTTCCAGGCCGTTGTTATTGTGTCCGTAATGCTAAACTATACATAATGCGTTTACTAAAGCCCGTGCCGAAGGTTTAACACTGTTACAACGATAATGACATAATTACCGGTCATTACTTATGTTAAAAGCTATTTATTTAGCATAATGGTGTTTGGGTGGAGCTACAATGGTGGTCGCAGTGCGGCTGCGGTGGCACTGGAGATACGCCGATACAGCTCGCTGCTTCCAAACTACGAGTAACTTGAGGTGTCGGACTCAGTGTTGGAGTCAATGGGGGCGGAGCTTGGTCCTTAAAGTATTTACTTTTTAGGGAACAATAATGTTTTGCTTAAAAACTTGTGTTGAGTACCTGATGAAGTGAAGAGTAATGTGCTGATGACGATGGTGATCAATACTTTTTCGCTAATTAGAGTAAAATGTGTGTGCTTACTTTTTATGCATTTATTATACCTCTGGCTACGCAAATAAAATTATTTCATTTCATTTCATTATTCAATTGTTCTAAGTCTCTTCTGCTTTTTCCAATAATGACTTCGTCCTCCTTTTTTTTTTCATTCAGGATTTCTACTACGTCATAAATAACTAATCCAAAAGTTTCCAGGGGAGAGTGCATAGGCTATGAAGCCGCCCATTGTAGCACTGCCGCGTTTCTATTTATTTTATATTTTTATCAATTTTCTATGACATTTTTGTTTGACAAAATAACGCCCAATACCCCTAGGATTCGTCCTGAATCCGCGCCCACCAAACTTCACCACGACAGTACTTTGTCTGCTCACCACACTTCGACCCTTTGTTTATCCTCTCATTTTGACCCCCAACCTAATCGGCGGCATTAGAGCTCGGACACAAACACAACCTCACTGACACTCGCTGCTGGTCAAGTGTGGGTTGGTAGATGACACACGACGTCGGTTTTGTGGTATTCGGAAAATGTAGGTATTTTTGAGTTTTTATGTTTAGTCCTGGCAATGGCAATGTTTTCCTTCATTGCATGAGCGAGTGCAAATTACTTTTAAAAATGGCAATATACAGTCCAATTAAGTCCTCCTCCTTTTTAAAACTAGGCATGACAAGGTCTGATACAAACCGAGTTATCAAGGATTGTAGTCCAATATTCTTCCGATGTGCCACTCTTGCTCACTGTATATGTAAAGTGTAAATTTAAATTTAAAATTTACCAATAAAGAACTTTGACTTTGACTTTGAATATAAAGACCCTTTGATGCAATGCTATTACTAGTGTGACAATTTGAGATTTAAACTAGATGGATATCCGCTGCGGGTGTCCGGAACACTCTGTCCGTCTGCTTGGATCATTCAGCTTATTTCCGCTTTCTCCACACACTTAGATCCACAGCTCGGTCCAATATGTAGACCTGCGGGTCTACTCATTTATATCCACCGGTAGATCCATGGATATTCTTCATTCTTAAATCTTCTTTCTTTGTGCCTGTATTTATGGCTTAAATAAGTTATTGTTATGAATAAGTTAAAAATCAACCAAATAAAATAGAAAGCTTAAAAATCTTAGATTTCAATTAGAGAAAAATGTTATAGACTTTGTAGCTTTATTATGCCAAATAAAATTATTATGATAGATTTGATGTCGATAATTACCTAGTAGTTGGAAGATCAAGCAAATGTATTATATTGTGACCAAGTTATGAACGATCGTGTGCCTAATAGACAACTAAATTTGTGTTGAATTTGTAATATAGCACATACGAGTCTAAAATGTCTTAAACATTTTTTGTACTTAAGGACATTATAGCAGACCAGATAACTATATATGTATATATCTTTTCTGAAAAAATACTTAACAGGCATCGCAATAAGTAAAGTAATGAATAAGTACATATACTTAGCTGGAAATAACACGACTAGAATAAACGAGAATTTAATGTTCTAACTGTACCAGTGGCACTAATAACGTTAATCCAAACAACCTAATAAACTTAACCTAATATTTCACGGTTGGATTGTTATACGGCATGACTGGCTGGTTTACTGACCTGCGCATTCCGTTTTAATTTAATTGGCCATACTTGTTATTAAGGAGAAAGATGTACCTACCATGCTTTGAACATGTATTTCTATTTCTAGTAATATATTATACAAGCACAACTTCTTTGTTTTGCGCTTATATTTGCGTAAAGCGAAAAAGCTGAAATTATGATGTACTACAGTATTAGCAGCGGTTTCTTAATTATTGAAACAGAAAAAAAAACTTTTTGAAAAAAAATTGCTGCAGCGCATTTTTTGAAGGTCGATTTCGATATGATTTTGGCGTTTCATTATAACGTTGAATGTATAATGTTTTTTTTAATATGATAACTTGGGCAATTAGTTATCAAGATATAGGTACCATGACGAACTTCATAAAAAATATTTAAAAAATGTGTTCGAGATGTCTATCGTATGACCCGACAAACGTTGTTTTGCCTCACTTAGGGGTATAAAAAATAGATAGTAGCCGATTCTCAAACCTACTGAATACGCATATAAAATTTCGTAAGAATCAGTCAAACCGTTTCGGAGGAGTACGGTACATTGTGACAAGGAAATTTTATATATAAGATATTAAAAAAATATGTTCGTGATGTCTATCATTCGCAGAACTACTAGTAAGTCGTACTTACTTGTAATTTGTATTTATTTCGGTTAGCGTGTCAGATGTAAGATTAATCTAACTGACCTTTAACTCTATAAGCTTCTATTAGAGTACGAGCGACAGTCGATTTCTCCAGTTTCGCGGGGCTATAAATCATCTTGATGACGTCAAATGAATAAAACATCACCTCGTCGTAAGCTTTGATATTACTTACAGGCATATTACGAGTAGCATTGAAATACAACTGCCTATAGTATAAAAAGTAATGATAAAGTATGTATGAGGACTTTTTTACGGTAAATTAGGAACCGCTTCCATAAAATATTTTATCTTACATTTTAAAAGACGCAAAAACGACGGGACGTTATAAGTTTTATGTGTCGGTGGTGTCTGTTGTGGCTTTGTAGCCTCCAAACGGATGCACTAATTATGCATTTTTTTTATGCGAAAGTTGTATAAGACGTGTTCTTAACTATGTTTGATGAAAATCGGTCCAAGATGGCCACTGCTACAAAGTGGCGGATTAAATTGTTTTAGTAAAATAAAAATAGATAATACGACTGGGAGATTTTGAATTGTTAATGTATACTTGTGTTAAGCTGTGGTAAGGATCCACATAAACGCAAGCTGAATACTTTTCATTGTATATCATCCTTTACTTCTTCATTGTACTGTTATAACAAAACAAACAAAACAGTTTTAAAAGCCCAACGATATAAATATAATACATATTATACTCCTCTAGAAGAACATTATGTGAACGTTCTGAATATCTAGAGAACAGAAACAATGTCGCAGCATGGATCATATTTAGGGCAAAAGCCCCAACCCCTGGAGACAATGTCAAACTCTAAAGTGACAAAGTACGAGTAAAGATAGGTTGACGTCGGTTGTTTAGGTATGCTAACATTACATATACTCTACTTACTCTGAGGTTTACTTGTAGATAAATAAACTACTTTTTAGATAATTATCAGCTCATATTAGTTTTTAAAACCCTGCGCCCTGCTCTTACACTGGTCTTAATCTGGTACAAAATGTAATTTGTGCCAAACGAAGGCCTAAGCCATCGCGATACCAAATTTCATCCAAATCAGTTCAGCCAGTTTAGCGTGAAGAAATAACCAACCTGTATAATATTAATGGGAATACTCTTAACCATAATAAAAAGACTACCATTTTTATAAATCATGAAGTCGTCAAAGTCATGCAAAAGAATAATTTAGTTTCCTAGGACTCTAAAGTCCTAATTATTGTAAACTCAAAACTGATTCAATACTTTTTATTGATATTGTATTTACTAATCATCTCAAAAATTCTATATTATAAATAAATTCTATTCTATGACTAATTCAATACTTTTTATTGATAATGTATTTATTAATCATCTCAAAAATTCTAAACAATTCAATATTTAGGTTAGACTAAGTAAGTACACTTCGGGAATAAACTGAATTAATGTCTAGGGTTTCACTTACTAACGACAGTGCCTAGTCTGTTGATTTCTAGGCACTTAGTTTTAAAGGCATAGGCAAGTTAGAGGCACTCTTATTACTAAGTGCACTTAGAGTACAATATCACTTTATTACATACCAATTAAAACAACAGTTACATTACAAGCAAAAAAACAGAGGTAGTAACATAAGGCGGCCTTATCGCTTGAGGCAATTTCTGCCAGGCAACCTTTAGATGGATTCAATCAATTTAGTTCTTATCTATTTGTTTTATGCCGTTCAAGGAAATAGAAACACCTTTTTTAAATAAAGCGCATTAAAATGCAAAAAGACCTATCTACTTATATTATAGGAAAATCTGTCACAAACATATTTCGACCCATATTTTTCACACATCTTGCCTTTACTTGTATTTTTCACAAAGGATTCCCCTTTCCGTTGTAACCAAAGCCCGGAGCGGGTTCATCCATCTTCCATTCTTTGTTGTTTGATTACACCGTCTACTTCATCAATAACTTCACTTACAACGTACGTCTACTTAGTTCTTGGAAACCGCGAATTTGTTGAGATATGTATGTACTTTTATAAAGATTATTACGAGTATACTTTACAAATTGTATATCTTAAGATAACGTTATCTATTATCTAAGTTTTGAATAGTTTTAAGACTATTTTATTTTTTTAGTAGATACTAGAACTTTATTATATTTTACAGGACTTAAGAATAATATTTACAAAGCATAGAAAAAACGAAAATTTAGTAAACTAAAAAAAAAAAAATAACAAAATAAAAATTAAGCCACCCGCCCAAACGTGCCCATCAGGCTTGCCGCATTGCCTCTTTGGATTGCAAGGGAAATATGTTGCAAAAGGTGAAGACTTTTTGAAATATACCATATTTATATTTATACACTTTATTTGTACTGGAGCTTGAGAGAGGAGATGCATGTCACTAGCAGATTTATGGAAATGGTAGTGCAAGGAAGAAGAACAAGAGACCGACCGAAAAAGACATAGATGAAGTTTGTGAATGAGGACATGAGAGAGAAAGGATTGAGTGTAGAGAAAAATATGTCGACTGATAGAAGAGAGTGGAAGAAGAAGATTTGCTGTGCCGACCCCACCTAAGTGGGATAAGGTAAAAAGAAGAAGAAGATTTGTACTGGTGCTTAGTGGGTTGTAGGTAACTAAATCCATAAATAAAATAGTTATGCTTACTTACTCAAGTAATAATTACTTTTTAAACAGGTCTACTTGAAGTATCGTAGAGTTAATTGTACCAGCGACAGTAAAATTCAGTTTCAAGTCAACACCAGAAAGTAGGTACAGTAAGCGACAGGAAAAGGTCGCCATATCCATATTTCGGGGCCTAATTAGGGCCTAATGACACCATTGCCTACATTTTCGCAGACGTAACACGCACGTTTGCCCATTTAGGTGCGATGTTTGCACACTTCCTTATCGGTAACAGTGGAATAAAACAAAGACGTATTGATAAACGCGATTCAGTGTACGACCATCACATATTCAAATAGGGGACGTAATCAGGGTATTTCAAAAATCAAAATACTGTTAGGTAATTAAGTAATCAAAATAGTCATCTTTTAAATACAACAAGATCAGTTCAAAGGTAATTAAGTAGCATTAAAGAAAGCTAGAAACAAGTTCCCTATTGATGCGTTTGTTGTTTTTTATTAGGTCCTAGGTTATATAGAAAAATAAAACTTACTGACTTTCTACTTTTGTTATTTTCTGAATGTTTTGACGTGACAACGTCTTAAATTAGGTTGCGGCTGGGAGTCACTTATGAAAAAGTGTAACGCCCGGTAACGTTACGATGAGTCACCGAACGAGAGAGAGGCCCGCCGAATGCCTTGCGTCTCTCTCCCACTCAACTATGATCGGTCTGCCGCGTGCTGCGCGCGCGGCAGACCGACGTAGACGTTGTCACGTAAAATCTTCGCCCGTAAAACCGACTTTACAGGCAACCATTTTCTTTTTTAAACATTAAGGCTTCAACTGCTGCGTGATCAGAGTTTTAATAGAAACATACATATACTTCATACCCGACCACTCTACAACAGTTCTGCTCATGGCGTCGCCGATTGCGTATATAACGAGAATTAAGAAAAAAATACATATACTTCCCCCTATACGCGTTGTTCTAGCTACGTCCACGTTTCAAAAACTCATGCATATTCACGCATCGACTCCGACAATAGACGAGGCACAACGAACCATGTTCGTCGAATTGCATTGAATATGAATTTAAAGATTTGTAGTAGCAGCTCATGCATTTTTTAGTAGCCTTGCGCAAGGAAAACTGCGCATTGTCACTTGTTTTGGCGTGGACGTTCTGTGAATGTGGTATTGCTTGATCACGTCTTTTCAATTTCAAATATTTTTTGTATTTATCATCATCATTGTCAACCATATATCGCCCAATGCTGAGCATAGGCCTCCCTTCTTGAACGCCATTCATCTTCGTCTCTTTAATTTTTGTAATACTAAACAATAATCTTTTTTCTAGTAGTGACACATTTGTTAATTTTTGTGTTTTTAAGTAAGTACATAATTATGTCATGTTTCTTTTCTAAATAAATAAATAAATACCACAAATACTTTTTTACATTCTCTTACTTCACTAGGAAGTACAAGAGTGTCGTAACCTACCCTGCTTAACTCCATACAATATTATGGACGGTTCATCAATTTCAGTACCACACAATGTATTCGTATTAGAACATTACTATTAGCCGGAGCGTGATAATTTTGTATTCATTTTTGACAAGCCAAAAAAATTATTTTGCCCATTTATTGTGAAGCTGATTGTACTTTGTACTTATATCAAATATAGAGCAGTAATAATAAAAGACGACCGACGCATATTTATCGACTCATAACATTCATTCATAGCTAATTATGCCATTAAACTTTACATTTATGTTCTGATAAGTCGCTAGAAATCTATTCACCCACATAATGTATGTCATACATAGCAATGTCAATTGCATACCGCGTCAAATAATAAGTAAAACTCGCGTCCGTAATCACGACAGGTCGACCGATGATCGGACATGCAGGGCAACACCAAGGACGCATCGTTTTACTGTGGGATATCAAAATTATGCATCAAGCGTTTTGCCTCTACCTTCATCCATCGAACTGCATGTGTGGAACTCCTTGCTAAAAGCCCTGGTCCCGAAAACTATCTAGCGGTTTTCAAGGCACGAGTCAACCTTTTTCTTCTGGGCAAGCGCGTTCCACCTTAGATCGCAATGTCGCTTACTATCATCAATTATGATTAAGTGGAATCCACTCTAGGATAAAAAAAATAAAGTTAACATTTGAAAGTTCGCTTCCTCTTGCAGAAACGGATAGTTTTACTAGGGGAAACTGATTTTTGATGTTGTCTCCTACCACTAATATAAATTCGAAAATTTGTGTGTTAGTATGTAAGTGTGTTTATTACGTCTTTACGCCCAAACACCTGAACAAATTTTGAAGAAATTTGGCACGAAGATAGTTTTAACTACTCGAATTTATATTAGTAATAGGAAAAAACATCAGAAATAAATTACCGATAATTTTAAACTTTAAACGCGTAGGATACTTTTTAGCGCAGCTAGTATTTCATAATTTATCTGTACCTAGTTAGAATACGAAATGGCAGAAATAGTACGTACATAAATATGGTATCAATATATCGCCAATGAAGCATTTTATGTAGCTCAAGTTACACGCTCAATATATACACGGTAGATTAGTATATGTACATATATATAATTTCTTATGTTATCTATATACATATGTATATTATCTGGCAAGTACGGGATTTAACTCTTTCTTATGCCATCTATGATTAAATATGTCAAGAAAATGGTAGACTGCGTCCACTTTAACTTCAAATTAGACAAACTTCTTGAGATAAATTGGAAAGATGAAATTAGAAGTTAGACTAATTGGGCAGAGTAATTTAGCTAACGGTTTATAAAAGCTGGAGAGCTAACTCTGTAGCGGTCATCTTAGTAAAACGCGACCCATTTGCGTTGATTTGACGAAATTGGTGATAGCCGAGAGGATAATTTGTTTGACCTAGGTTGCGTTCGAAAGTAGATGAATTCCACGCGAGTGATTTCTTAATTATGTCCAGGATATACTATATTTATATTGTTTTGTTGGTGCTGGATACATACAAAGGAAGATAAGCATAAAGTATTCTATGCACATAATTGCTCCGCAGGTAGACCACATTCCCGATGATGGATCGATGATATCTGATCTATCAAGATGACGCTCTGGGCTAGAAAGACAGTGTAACAATCTTTAGTCGACAAGGGTAATGATGATGGTTATTGTTTATATATCTAGTATATTTTTCCAGCTGGGTCAATGTTTTGAACTGGTAGGGCCATGTTATAAACGTGCGGTGTAGCGACGCATCGAAAAACAATAGTTCTTCTATATCAAATCTATTACGACTGTAATCCACATTATTCATTACTAGCTGCACTTCGTTGTGTTACTTGCGTTAATCCTGGATAAAAAGTAGCAAATATGTTAATCCGGAGTTTATACTATTTTCATACACAGATTTACTAAAATAAGTTCAATCAAAGCGTGAACAAGTAACAAACATACACATACACACTTATGCCTTATTAATATTGGTTAAAATAGTGACAATATACTTTTATACAGGTCCTTACAAAAATATTTTCTAACTGTGCAGTGTTCTTACTCTGGTCTCTGTTACTTCTAGTCACTTGTTTCCGAACGGACCCCTATTCTACTTTATCTAGAATTTAAGATGATTTGGGCTCCTGTCTTGTGTCTATTATCTGTACGGTGAGTTCTAGTTAGCACGTGATTGCCTGAATGACCGTAGGAGTTGTAAGTGGGATGTGCTTTAAATTGCCTCTGGAAACGGGTTCATGGGCTTTCCTCAATTTACGTAATTTTGAAATAGCGTCAGGATTGTCATTGGGCCAAGGTTGTCTTTTAATTAAATAACCTTTTTCTACACGTTACAATTAATAGGCATTTAGTGGGCGCATATCAATAATATCAACAATAGCATTTTTTACAATAAATGGGCTTGCGCTGAACTGCTAGTCAACGACACCTCAGGCTGATCAGCGATATCTCAGGCTGAGATATGAGATGGTGTCAGATCTAGTATATCTGTTTACTAAAAAAAATGTGACAACATTGGACTACAAGCAGAATAGTTTCGTGACATAACTATATGCGACCGTCGTTGTTTTTAAATGAGCATCAAAAGATCTACTCTTAAATGGGCCACGTTTAAAAAATCTCATTATTTGATTGCCAAAAACAAAATCTCGAAAGAAATCAAGACAAAATTAAGTAACTGTCTCCAGTAAATAAAGTACTATACAAAGCAGTAAAAATAGAATACCTAAGTATACCCGCTTGCAAGTATGCACTCCTACGTGTTTAATAAATCATAACCAAAACTGTTAAATATGGTATTTATTTTTCATATATCTTTCCAACACAATTGATAATCGAGTACCTCCAAAGAATTCAAATTTATATGATTATTTAATAAGCTTCTAATACTGCAAAGCTCCTGGACCTCGCTAATTAGCCATATTCCTATTTCCTGACGTTACACCTCTGGGAGTTGGTGTACGAGTTTACGAAGAGAACCCGACTTTAAAGGTAGAGCTAGAACACAAGGAGTTACATCTCAATAGGGAAATATTTGTCAATGTCATTTCTTTGGAGGAATATTTGTTTGATCTTTGGGCCTAATGCCACAGTTACAGCAGAAGCCTTAACATAACTGGTTTGTGCTAATATTCCATTAAGTGAGTAAATAAGTCTAAGCATATGGAGAGAAGAAAGAAAGCTCGTGTTTCAGTCCACCTTTTTGCAGCACGTAAAAAACAGGGAGGTGACATAAGTTTGAAGTGTTTCTGGCAACTTTGCTCTTGAAAAGAAGAACTGATATTGTTTTTTTTTATTGAGAGTGTTAGTTCTGGTATATTTGATGAAAAGCCTTCTAAAATGGTCGACCACATTTTATCTTCATAACTCCCTCAATATGGATATCAATTGAAAGAGCTTGACTATTAGAATACTCACATTATGATAACACAAATCCAAGTTTGACACCACCATATTATTTATATCAGTTTTCTACATTTTAATGTATACTTGTTTTGTATGAATTAAGTGAGCAAGATCTGGTGTCAAAAGTTTTGAATCTTCTCATAGACTTTAAGCCTATCATTAAGTTTTGGTCCATTCTTAGCATCATTTTGTTAATTTTGTAGCCCAGTAGGTGCAAACTCTTACCCACTACGAGAAAAGCCACACTTCACGAAGGTTTCGAGTGCGGAAAACTAATGAAATAACTCAAGTAACGTGTTGCTACGTAAAGCGAGTGGATTTTAACTGGGAACGATTCATTTGAAAAGTTATTTCCTTTTTCCTTGCAACTCGAGCTTTACCCTGACCTGGAAAGTTGCTAAAAATCTTATTTGTATGAGACGATTTGTGTAGGGCAAGATTGCTGACGTGTAAATAAAAATATACAGAAACAAATTTACAAATATCTATAGGATATGTCACATAAAAACAACTTCTTCTTCTTCTTTACCATTTCCCACTAGGTGGGGTCGGCACAGACTGTTTTTCGCTTCTACGCTACTCTATCAGCCGTCATCTCCACACTTCACACAATTCATCCACGTCTTCTCTGGTCGACCTCTAATTCTTACTTCTTACAATAATATCCATACTTCTCCTAGTCACGGGCATCTCCTCTCTACGCATTACATGTCCGTACCACGCTAACCGTCCACTCTTCACTTTCTCTGTCACAGGCGCCACTTTTAAACGTCCTCTAATTAAACCTACAATATAAACAACTATAAGCGATTTTAGTTTTTGATGATATGACATTTCTATAAAAATGTATTCCTACACTAATAAATCGGGTATCAAAAGTTCTAGACTGCAACTTTGATTTAGACGAAGTCTGGTAAAGTGTCGTGAAACCGTAGTAAAACTAAGAAATTTACTAGTTCAGACCACTCGATGTTAAATGAAAAAAATCCCTCGAGTATTTTTTAGCGTAGTCGGCAACTATAAAGTGACCCGATGTCGCGTATATTGACGGTGCAGTTTTATATTTCGTTTTACAAGCGAGAGTTTGACAGGTTTTTTTCGTGTTGGAAAACGAGACAGAGTATGGAGTGCTTATTACAAAGTTCAGTTAACAGAGAATTCCGTAAAAAAATCTGAAGCCAGTTTAACCACTCATTCCATAAAATATTCTCTCTACTTATGTCCTGATTGTAAACGCGTTAAGACATTAATAGTGTTAAAAATATAATATTAAATATCGCTTAGATCTTTCTACCTAGAAATGGCTGATGATGATGATGATGACTGAATTGAGTAGAGTGATAAACAATTTAAAAAAAAATTGAAAACTTTCTATAAAACATTTTGTATTAGGGGTCATCTTGGGTTTTAATTTATCTCCGTGTATTTTACTAATCATACCCTTTAGAAACTCGTTGTGGCGCGATTTTCTGTTTATATTCATCAAACATAGCTAAAAAATATCCTGATAAACCAGTCAAATAAAGAAAAAACTAAATTAGTTAGCGGTTCCTACGAAGCCACAGCCAGATACACACACTAACATACATATACACACACACACACTTACACTCACACAGACACTTCAAACTTATAAAATCCCGTCGTTATTTTGCGTCGGAGGTTAAAAATAAAAAAACTTAAAATAAAATTAGCGAACTTGATAGTGTAAAGTAAAAAAAAAACAAAAGGAAAATTATAGCATCATTTTTATCAGTCTTGGATACCTTGTTTTTACATCTAACGTGTCAATCCATTGATGTGAATTTTACACGTCATATAGAGCTATATTTTTTTTTCGTGAAACAGGTAGATATACTGAGCGGGCGGCGCAGTGCGGTGGTGTATTGTACAAGCTAAATTTATGAATGTTACAGAAAGTTGCTTTCCGATCATTCGAAATCCATTTCCAAAATCCGAAATTTGTATATTAAAGACTAAAATTAGTAGGGCAATGAATCTTATAACCTTTGCAAAGGTTCAGTCCACTCTTATTGGTAGTTTACTAAGACATGTCAGTTAAGCTTATCAAATCAAGTATAAATTACTTTAACGTACCTAATACAATAACACCTACGACGATAATTGTGTTTTATCAAAGAAACATCAACCTATTAATAGAGTTTCAGTTTTACCTTATAAGAGAAACCCCGAGTTTGAAAAACCTTTCCAAGGTGACTGTAACGTCACAACTAACCTTTTTACCTATTCTGTAACTTCTCAAACTAATTTGAAAGCAAATTCAATTTAATTTTACGCATATTTATCACGCTCTACGCATTCAAAAGAGATCCATCTAGGCAATATAGGCAAGTGAGACATTTTACTTTTTGAGGAGACTCTAGGACAAAAGTTTGACCCAAAAAAAATGTTCTTAATTTTGAATAGATAGAACAATCAAACATTATGTTAATAAATTTTTCTAGACATCAACTGAAAGCAAATGAATCTCCAAATTAATGCTGCGAAAGAACTTAGCAAAGTAAATGGGGCCTTCGAATGTAATCCACAAAGATATGAAGTTCCATTTTAATTTTGTTCTACAATCCGTAATGATGTAGTAAGCGACTGAAAGTGTTAATTACTCAAGTTTAATTAGAAAGTATCTCAGAGGACGAGCACAAAGGAATGCTGTGAGATGCCAGAGTCCGACTTTCTGAGTTTGACCTGAGGGTCTATGTACTGCTGAGAAAATATTCAACAGGGTTAACAATTTTCTCAATAACTCTCACTATGGTCTCTTATGTTGTCTTTTTAATTTAAATTCCACATTTGATAATTATTATAATAGTACGAAGGTTCAAATGCTTTTGTTTTTTAGTAAATTTGTTCTAAAGAACTATTCATAATCACTTTCTTAGTCACGTAAATAATGTCACCTAGAAAGAGACTCCAAACTGACAAATCTATCAAGCTAAGCTATTCAACGTATCTGTATTGCTTGCTTCTATATATGTAGTTAGTTGGTAATTTTGTAAGTAATGTTGTTTATCGATAAAAAAATTAAAAGTCATTTCAACTTTAACATACCAGAGAAAATGTTTTCCACCCATTAGCAGTTTAACTTATCCTAAAACTCGGCGCTTAGTTTTAGCAACATCCGTAAACATTTACGAGCCCGCATGTTTAGTTTGGTAACCCTAACGGCAGCTCAATAGGCGGATCAACTTGTTAGATTTGTTTAATTAGATACCCAGTGTCTACGTGTTCTGATTAAATTAACATGGGCCCATGGACTGGGCCGAGTAACACATGTATTGTAACGTAGGTCGCTCCACGGAACTCTAATTAATTTCTGAACCAAATATTGTATTTGTCAGCAATGTTCATTGTTTACGAATTTTACGAGTGTATGTTGGTGCCATGTTTAAGGGGTTCAAGCGAATAAACGAGTCATTGAACGCAACGGCATTGCGATACGTGAAATTGGATGTAGTTTCCTGTGAGAATTCGCCTAATAAAAACATGCCATGTAAAAACTTTGCTAAAACTTTAGTAGTGTATATATGTATATAGTGTAACATTAAGAACTCATATTACCTTTGACAGTTATAAGGTCCGAAATAATTAAAAGTAAAATGACTTTTTTTTATTTAAATAAAGGTCTTCATTATTGGACAACTAAAATGATCTGATAGTTACGACAACTTTTAAAACTTGCCTACATATTATTATAAATGTACGTATAACTGAAAAAGTTTCCATGTAAGGGTTTCGGCTAAAATTTCATTCTAAAAGAAATAATTAGCTAAATTCGAGGCGGCTTAAACATTTCTTGGAATATGTAACGAAAGACACATATTCATATCACTTTACTTACTCAACATAAGTTTTTTGACATTGTTTTATACTTAACTCGTAATTAATAATAAACAAAGCTGCCTCAATGCTTAAGTTTTTCTTTGTTATATCTATTTTAGTATTTGTAAGCACCTGCTTGATATGTATTTACATCTGCCGTACATTCTAACGATATCTTTGGATGCCGTGTAGTACCTACTATTTAAAAAGAAAAAAAAATATCGAGAAGTGCGGTGCAAACGTTTTAACAGCGCATTAAAAATCCTTAAATAATATTTATATATATATAAATATTATTTAAGGATTTTTCTTGACTCGAGTTCTAGACTTAAATACTTATTGTGTGAAACGCTCCTAAAACTCTATGAACATAACTACATAACCTAGGTAGATTTATGTACATGTAGTATCTGCTAAAGGATGAATAATGGCCCTATGTTCCGTGTCCAGAGGCGGCGTTATGCACCAACGTCAGTGAAATTTTGCGTTAAGCCTCATGTCCATATAATTTATACTACTAGTCCGCCTGTTCCTAGTTTGATATTATTTATAGTCAGCATGATCTATGCGAACTCTCTCTCTTCAAACTATGAATTAAGACAGACACTCTAAAAAGCGAGAGTATTGGGTAGAGGACTAGAGGTAAAGGAAGAAACATTTGGAGCCCGGACTAGCTTGGTAACTCCTTTTGTAGACACTTACGAGTATTAATATTAGTCATTTTAGTTATTTTTCAGAAATTGTTTGTCACTAAATGCTTTTGCCTGAATAGTTGTTATCTGAAATGTAAACTTAAAATAAATTATTTTACTTATTCTGTAAATGTACTGAAATAAATTGTCCTTATTAACCGCTGAATTCTACCAACAGGTAATAGATTAAATAATACGTATTAGTACAGCGACTTAACACGACACGAATAATATTAATGACAATCAAGCAATGAAATCATATGTATGCACACGACACTTATGTCCTTAATTATTGTATTTTACATACAAAACTGGCCAAGTTTTATAGCCATTAGGTACAGTTTATGAGGTAATTTTTATTTGGAGCGCATGAAAAAAGTCTGATATTACCAACACCGAATGCAAGAAACCAGTTTCGGAATACAAGTTTTACTTGATTGCTACATTGAGAATAAGGTTTTTTTGTGTACAAAAAAGCAACTTACCCGTATAATAAAATTGATTGTTGGTCTTAAAAGGTTATGCCAGAACACCTGTTAATGTCTTTATTAGATAGACGAAACAGGCGAGTGACGCAATACGTTACTCTAAATATAAAGACATATTTGACCAGACGTAATAGAATATTAGAGGCGAGGACACCTTGACCGAGGGCGGCAAATAGGCGGCTAGTGGGCGTC
This sequence comes from Mellilla xanthometata, assembly GCA_035578125.1. NCBI lineage: Eukaryota > Metazoa > Arthropoda > Insecta > Lepidoptera > Geometridae > Mellilla > Mellilla xanthometata. Next base: position 8,955,698 of record JAPUBQ010000007.1, on the reverse strand, counting down.
AAAAGAGATGACCAAAAACGACATTTGTTAACTCTAAATTTGGCAGCACCTTAGCAAATTAATTAATCAGAAAGGGCCATATTTTTGCTAATGAATTGAGTTCTTTTCATTAATCAAGATAACAGTTTTTATACATTTTAGAAGCGTTTCACTTTTTCTTGATCCACAAAGATAAAAGCTGGGAGGATGATTGACGGATTTCTGGTATTCTACGTTCTTAAGTAATAACTTTTATTATTTACTCACCGTAGATAGAATACCGAGAATTTTGGGAAATATAATATACAGAAGTAAAAATTACGAAAACGTCTGGTCTATTGAAAGGTTAGAACTCGAGTTAATCTATTTTAAGTGTTAATCCAGAAACGAGGTTGAAACCACTATCAAATCAGAATGTTATCAGAATCTCTATGAAGCTAAGCCACATCCAATCATAATATTGTAAAGTTATATTGGATTTAATCCAATATAGTCCGTTTTAATTTTCGTTGAAATGCGTTCAACATAATGCGTATTGCAATTTACAATATGTTAACTCTCACTAAACCAGGCGTGATTAAAAACAGATATGTTCATCGTGTAAGATTAGAAGAGTTATTAAATGAGTAATAAATTATTTATCCCAATTCTCAAAATCCAAAAAAAACTAAATAAAAAATACGACTGTCATACATTATGTAGATTCCCATAAAAATCATCACCATAATAACCAATTTACTCCATAAACAAACACCGCGTCTGCCTATTTCATCATTGCCCGGGAATTGAATTTAGGTTTATTTTTTATGACCTTTTTTGTTGTTGTTACGTTGGATAACAACCGTATTTACAAAAAATATGGTCGAATTTTATATCTTCTCCATAATTAATTTCCAATAATTGAATTTTATTTGAATGAATTTCATTTTAAAATAAATAGCGCTTATATAATTTTAGTCCTTCCGATCGCTCCAGTAATGATTGAATCTTCGAGGCAACCGTCTTTTGGAAATAGCAGTGGCTGCTCAAACACATTGTAATTGCAATATATTAGTATTCCCGATTACAACTGACGACCGATTTAATATTTATTTCTGTACATTCATGAACGTGACCTCACTTTCAAAAACAAACTACACTTTGTTCGATATAAAAGTGTTATATACTACATTATGTATTTTTTTATATTGGATGTAATAAATAAATTAAATATATAATATGTAGGCTATTACATAGAAAGTACACTAAATATGTGTATCTCAGATTTATTCCTTCTATAGCTGTTTATAGTATAAAAGTTCGGACTCACCATCTCTTCAAGGGCCTTAAAAACTGCATGTCATGTTTTTCTTTTGATTTATGGTCTGTAACAAAAATTTTGAGTTAGGACCTTAAGACAAATAGTACCATTAAGTAAACAGACACACTGTTAACTGATGTCAAACTTTTAGGGCGGATTAAGAACGTAGGAGAATAACAGCTGTTCCATATACATATAAGTTTGTTGGCCAGTGGACGTAGATGTTTTTTTCGCTTGTTTCTGTGTTGTTGTTATGTGTTTATGAAATGTGAGTATAGTTCTATAATCATTCTTTGAGGTTTAAAGTTTAGTAAGTAGCTAAAGGTCGAGTCAATAAAGAAAATATTTGAAAGTCCGTGTCTTCTCCCTTTCCAAATGAGTTTGAGCAAGTGGAAACGAACTTTTAATATGTTTTTTTTAATATAAGGACTCATTTCACACACAGCTGGTTAACCTAATACTGAACCATTTCAAGTTTGTGTTATGGTAGCTAACACAACTGATATACTACATATACATACGAGTACATATATATATATTATATAGATACATATTTAACACCCAGACCCACAGCCAACAAATTTAGTTAAGCACAAATATGTTGGCCGTGCCGAGAATCGAACTCGGAACCTTCTGATTGGCAGTCCGGCGTGGTAACCATTACGCCAACGAGGTCGTCGAGCTATTGACCCAAGTTACATCTATAAAGCGACACGTGGTACCTATATTAGTCCATAGGGCCAATAAATTATCTAATTACAACGGAAATTCAGCTAGATAAACCAAAGCATAACTCTACATATACTTATACATAGTGAGATAGCAATATGAATGAAAGCGGAACGTACCCACATGCAAAACTCTTCACCAACGGTTCCAAACTGTCATTTACCTCGACCCCGGAGCCTCTGAAAGAGACTGTGAAATTTCACGGAATATTTTAGTAAACTTTGGCCAAAAACTCTGTGTGACCTCGTCGATACTTTCCGAAGATCGTGACGACGCGAGCGGAACTCGGTCTGACTCAGACTAACTGTTGTTATTGTTTTCCCTTTTTTAATTGCGAGAGAAATGTCTCTGTAAGAGGAATCTTTTTGCGTGAAAGATTGTTCTCGGTATTCAAAGGTGGTAAGAGTGAGTATGTATTTATTTATTTATTTATTCATATAGCATTACAGATAATTAAATTAACTTATTAGCTAATTAACTATTGTACCCTGTACATAGGGTGTAGCTACATCTAACTTAATCTATGTCTACTTAAAGTTAAAAATTATTTAAAAAAAAAAAAATTATGTCTAGTTGAAAAATCTAAAAATACTGGATGATAAAATAAATGTAAAACTGTAAATATATAGCCTATTTTATGTCATCTTCCAAAAAATCTGATATATTATAATAGCATGTACCTAATGTATAATGTATTGATATCGCGATTTAAAAACTGATGTATTTTTATGATGAAAATTGTGTCAAATAGAACAGTTTCCAGGACAGAGATAGTTATAATAAGAGATAGAAAAATAGTTGAGGTTCATGTTTTCATGAATCCTTTCCTATAGATAACATAAATATTTCAAATATTCGCATAGTACACTATATTTTAATACATTTTTGGTTTAAGTTAATTCAAACGTTATTAATTTACCTTTTAGGATTATATTGATGGGCACGGCGACACTATGTACCACACGGAGTTTAGCTAGTTTAAAATAAAAATACAATTTATTATTTCTAGTTCCTATTGCGTTTCTATTTTTTGTAACCTTCTTAAACTAAAGCAGTACTATGACGGAATGAAAAAGTGCCCATACCCAATAAATATCTAACAGCTATAGTGTTAATACTTAATTAATGGAAGATAGCCTTTTCAATGCTGTCTAATTCTATGAAAATATTGCGGAATTATCATATATACCAACAGCAAAAAAAAATTAAACATCAAACACATATATACACAAAATAATAAGAAAGGATCGACGTCATCTTTGCAGAGCATTTACGAGTATATTCTTAGGAGAAAATTCGAGTCAAGTAACTCGACCTGGCAAAGTAAGCAGAAATCTTTTACGTCATTGTTTTAGTGGCAAAGGGAGAGTGTAGTGTTACAAACGGGTTACATTATAATGCGTATAGGTATATAAAATACAGGCGCTGCAGACGGGTGTAGGGTAGCATCGCCATGTGAAACTTTACCTTTTTCCTTTTAGCTCGGATGCTCACTGGACCACAGAGCTGTGTTTCGAACCGGATTCTCGCTCCGTCCCTACCTTGAAGCCTGGAGAGCAATAATGTATTATTTACATAATGACAGTTCGATTTCCTTAGCTTTATTTAGCTAGGCTCCACAGATGTTTCTGATTTATTCCGTTTAGGTACCTAGTAACAAAAAGGTAACAAATAAAGAGTTTTATTTTTTGCGCATAAATTGGATACATGTTAGTTTTAAAGTAAATCTCATTATAAAAGTTTTCAGACTAAGAAGATTTTGGTTTTTCTGTACTTTGTAAATACAAAATGTTTGTGTAGAAAAACTATTCCACCAAGTTATTATAGATGTAACATAAATTAGAGTGGGTACCTGTTGTGGGGAAAAATAGTTATGTTTTTGGGATAACAAGACATCTGGCAAACCGGAGTCGACCCAAACTATATTGCTCCTTCTTTTTATGATTCGGGCCTCGATCGCTTCTCTTCGGAAACTAATTGAAGATACCAAACTTGTTTTGCACTCGCTCATTTTGAAATCGCAGCTGATGGAGTGAACGATATTGTTTTCTTTTGGCGTTTTTATAGAATTCTTCGGTGTAAAAGTTTCCCGGCGAAGAAATGAATTTCGAACTGGGGTTCGAATTACGTGATCGTTTTTGCGCTGTTAAAGCCTGTGTTACTTTTTATCAGCGCTAAAAAAGAATTTTAGCTTCTTGCCGTGATATTAAAAAGACTAGTGGTTTTTTGAAATTGTTTAACGCCCTTTTACCTTTTCTAAGCTTTGAGATGTTTATCCAAAGGTGTCAAAATAACTTCTAACGAGTTTTCTCTGAAACATGCAGAAAATAAATTAAATAGGGCTCAAGAACCTGAATTGTATGGATGAACTGGATGAACTTGTAAGCTTGGATTTTTGGAACTTAAATCAACGCAACTTTTTTAGACTCAAAATATGAATATTACATACTCGTATTTATATTTTTATGGTAACTATTTGGGAAACAATATCTGTGTAAGAAGCTTTAATTCTCGTAAACCGGTGTGAATTGAGCGCAGGTGCGATGGTCGGTCGAACAGAACATTATTTTTTCGATTGCTTATCTCTATGCGGTTACAGATCACATCGGAATTACACTAAATATTTGACATTTTCTTCCATATGCTTACATATTATATACTATAGACACTTGGATAAGATGAAGCTTATCCAGTTTGTTAGCAGAATTTTCCGAACCTTGGCATTGCATAGGAGTGTGAAAAGAATCAATGAGAGGTGATACCATGCACCGGCCGTTGACCGTGTAATTTTGCCGTGCAATATCGTCACGGAACGGTTGAGTTTGGGTTTGGCTTGAGACGCAACCTTAGGTCAACCACTTTAGAAGCTTAGTCTAAGTTTGGGGTAAATACCTGAAAGTATTTTATTGCCTTTCGTGTAGGTACTTTTACATAGTTTGGTAGCAGGGTAGGGGCCGGGCAGCCAACTTTTTTAGTACGTAATCAATAATAATTACCTACTTATATTCACTGAGCTCCTCCTAAGCCACCAAATTTTTTGATGTGTTTCAATTCATATTATTTATGTTTCTGTTATTTCTTGGTATTTATATTATCTTACAAAACATATACGATTCTATAATTCATGTTATCTACTATACTATAAGATTCTTTGTCATTCATTCATTCATTCTATCAACGCCGAACCCAAACGACTGGTCCTAGGTATATGAAATAAGTACGTAGACGTGTACTTGGAACGAAATTCTACCCTTAAGAAGGTAATAAATAATTCCATAAATGTTTACGTCAAGCAGACACCTAGAGCTTATTACATAAAGTTGGTAGCGAAAGAAATAAAGAGACAACAACTTACTGGTATTTGATGAAACGTCTCCAAATGTCTGATCAGTATCAGAGTTAATGACGTAAAACGAAGACATCAAAGAAAATAAACGTACAGACGACTTGTTTGTGCTTATTAGGACGCACCAAACGCTGAGCATTTCATTTTGTATATGTCCTCGTATACTGGATCACTGGTAAATTACAGAAAACCTCTTGTGGTTTACTTAGGTCTCCTTTCTATTCTTTATATGCGACATATACATAAATACGGGCATAGATAAATACACATACACAGGGAAGTGAGCACCCAGTGACCCCAGTTTGTTTCGGCAGCTTCCTTAAGAGACAGTTATTGGCCGGAGTGGAGTTACACGCTTTGTTGATCAAATGCCTATCTGTAACGATAAAAAAAAATAAGAGATTAAAAGTAGTGCTTTGTATGGGTTATAATATTGTACAAGTAAACAACTCTGGTTTCGAAAGTAAAGTCGACATGTTGCCTAAATCACCTTAATCTTTTGGGATACGATAACAATAAAAATCGCGATCATTTAATTTCAATTCTAAGTAATACTACACCATATTAATAATTAGTTCCAGAAACGCGGTATGAAAATATTGGCTGCAATATCTGACAAAAAGGTTTGTCTTATTGTGAACAAGGTTAAACAAATAAATGTAATAACATACAAAGTTAAGGTCAACGTAATTAATATAAGCCGTACCTATGATTAATGTGTCACTTACCTCACAAAGACTGTCAAAATAAACCACTACTTTCAAGATAATTCAATAGCAATAAGTAGGTACATAATATATTACTACGTTCTTTAGCAAATATCAAATTATTCGGTTGTCAATATTATCAGTTATCAATAGATCGCTCGGTTAATAAGTATCGAACAAAATCAAGATTGTGGATTTTATTGTCCATTACAATGCCAGCAGTAGCGGTGTCGATATTCCAGATAAGTGAGGACTGAACGGAACTAACCGGTTATTATACCGGTTATTGGGCTGTAAACAGAAGAAACAGGGTTTTAGTCTCTAAATCAAATTACACTTTTGTTTAGAAAATCGCCTTATAATTCATCGCTAGAATAGCCTATATCGTTTAGAATTCTTTCGCATCGATTCAGTACAAAATTAGACAATTTCAGCAACTTTTTAGTTTTTCGTGGAAATATCTACCGAAATTTTCAAATCTATGGGTATTAACTCTCGTTACTATAGGTATACTTAGTTTTTGGAACCACTAAATATATCATAAATATATAAATATATCACTAAATCTTATCTACCAAAGACGAATCCACTGTTTATATACTACGACAACACGCCGGTGACCGCCTTTCTGAGATAAAGGTAATGGCTTCAAAATATTGAAATAATCAAAAAAATATATGATTTTTTCACAAACTGTGTTTTTGATTGTCGTCATATTTTATGGAATAAGTTTTGTAAGATATTTACTAACCCTTGTTATTTGTTTTGCCATCATCAATAAAAAATACCAAGTTGTTATTTATTAATTTTATTTAATTTAATCTTCTAAATAATTAATTAAGAGATAGATAATTGTGCACATACTTAAATATCTACTTTGACCTACATATAAGAGAATCAAACATAAAATAAATAACAGAAGGTATTTCTGTAAAGTCATTTAAAATATCGGTTAGTCGATCCCTAAATGGAGTGAACGGGCTCAATTGGCCACTCAGAGTTATGAGGGCACTATTGTTTAGAGATCTAGGTGATAATTTCAGAAATTGATTCAAAGTCTGAGGCTGATTTTACTGGAATTCTGACCAACTAACCTCATTTAAAGCAAGTTCTAAGTACCAATTTTAATAATTGCACTGACAATCTTAAAATTACTCACGATTGTGCTTAAAACCGGAATTTTAAGAACAGTAATAGCGGCCTGTCGTTCACTTTTCTCCATAAATATATCTATAGGTAATAATCATGTGGAATCTGTAATTTAATTCTAGCGGCCGGTTCTTAATGGACGTCTAATTGAAGAATATTTCAAGGTTTTGTGCCGATCTCTTTAATACCCGGCCTAGAAACACGTTCTTGCGATATTAACAAATTGTTTAAATGTAAATACATATAGGTTCCGAGTAGGTACAGGTAATATTTTTGTAAACAAGTTCAGTTTCCAAAGAAAAGAAACGAGTTTTTACCAACTTATTTATCCTGTCGCAGCAACTCTCACTACCCATTCGACATATTCAAGGTGAATGCAGCCGTCATAATAAGGCGCGAGCGCATAAGATGTAGGTACTGATCAAATTAAACTGCAGTACCATTAAGCATTACCGCTTAGCCAACCCACGATCTGTCTAACAAACTGACCACAAGCAAAATTAATTATAAACAGACGTTTTTAGACAGTTCGTTGTGATGAAACGACTCTGTTCTCTCTAAACGCCAGATTGAACTTTAACCATGATTATTGAGCAACTGACAAAAAGTTACCAATCGTTTATGTAAGTGGGAGAGGTATTCTAATGGAATTCTGATTACGAACGAAGATTCACTCTGTTGCGTAAATTGTCGTCCTACGATTGAATAGACCTTAAATACGTACCGACTAAGAGAAATATTGCAAATCACAATATCGAGCGCAGCTCCGTCTATGCAAATTTTAAGCTGGAAACTTGCAAAATATGAAATTGAAAGCTGTTCCTTATTCAGCAAAACGTGACAATTTCAGTTCTTCTGAATGTGGGTCTTCAAATTAGATTTTCAGCGCTGTAATGGGCCGTTTATGCAGATTTCAGTAGTTCGCCTGGAGTTATGAATGAGCGTTGCAGATTTGCGTCTGTAATCCTCTGTCGTGAAGGCTGGCAGCCGGCGGGCGGCGCGGGCGAGGAGCGGCCCAGCCCGCAGCGTACGGAAGCGTCTAACTGCCGCTAACGTTGCCTCCATTCCAATGTAAATCCTGCTGCTTCCGACAGCATTATAATACAGACACAATTTGCATGTCCCCATGCCCTTTGTGTTTGCAGCACACTCGACGCTATCGTCCAAATGGGTATCACTACAGCATTACACGACGGCTTATGCATCGCAAACAACTGGCGAAAGACAATGGTTCACCTGCATACCTCGAAAAGGTACTTATGCATGTACCGTCTTCAGTGATTGCAAAATTTGTAAGGAAGAACTTGAGAGCTGGGTTACGGCTGAATCAGAAACGTGACTCGAATATCATAATAATACGGCGAGGATAGAAACTCCTGTTACACGATATCTTCCGTATTAATTAATTTTGATTAGAATTCAACGCATGTCCACGTTAAATTAATTTGGCTTCTTTAATCATTAAAGGAACATGAAAAAAACTATATGAGTATTGAGCAGGTTTGAAGGTCTCCGTACCCAAAAACCAAAATTTTCTAATCAACATTGTATCCTAAAAAACTCTTTATTCATCGTCAAAGCTTAGCATGCATGAAAATGATGTGCGCCATTTTTTCACGATGCTACGATAAAGACGAGCAGACTTTCATTCGTTATTCTTGTAAATGAAACTGGTAATTTATCTGGATAGAGAAAGATTAACTTGCGGCTCTGTGCCTCTTTGGAGAAGCGGCCTCGTAAAAAGTGGAGTACAATTATGTGGTCGAGAAACAGGATGCTAGAGACTCGTCATCAATTCGAGAATTACTTGACAGGTCGCTTTGAGCCGACCAGATTTGCAGGTAACTCGCACACCATTTCCTCTAATGGCTGTCTTCGAACTAACACCACGGCCCACAGATTACCTTAGTGTTGCCAACATAGAACAGGCTAGTAATAAAAAGTAGCCGTTGACCAGCATAGTCGCAGATTAATGCCAAGTTTGTAAGAGTTTTAGTGGTAGTGACACAGATAGTTTAGCAGTAACAAGTAAAACCTGAAGATACAGAGAACCAATTATGAGTTTTTCCCTGCGGCGCGACCGTATCCGGTGCCTTCTGCGTGGAGATTGTTGCTTCTTGTTACTCGCCAAAGAATCGATGAAATAAAGAAGGTAGAAAATTAACATTTAATTTTAATTTTCTAATCCTTTATTAAGTAACCACATCCTTATGATTTTGCTCTGTTTATTATGTCGCTTAAACTTAACATAAATTTATTCTTTATTTAGTTTTTTCAATAAATGTTAAATTAATTAACACGCTTGGTCAACGACATCTGTATCATCACAGGAAAGATATGGGTGAAAGCAGCACAAACTTGGCTGATGACTGGCGTACAAGAAGAGAGACCTATGCTCAGCAGTGGGCTATTATAGACTGACGATGATGATGATAAATCCCAGACTAAAAATAATTTTCTTTTACAGCTAATTATTTTGAACCCATTTTTCACGGTCTCACTGAGCTGAAACTGCCTAGAAAGTTATTTTAGAATATTCTGTTTCGTAAGTTGGTTGGATAGCTATGTATTCCTCTGTACCTTTTCATCTTTGCCTGCGGTTAAATTCCATGCGTACCCTCGCAACTCTTCCACAACTATGGAGAGCCTCATTTTCTTCTAACGAAACCAACATTTCTATGTATGATTCCATAGATATTATTTCCTGCACGGAATATAAAATACGCAGCGAAATTTTCGTGGAAAATGTGGGTGCTTTACGTAACAAAGAATATAATATGCCAAAAACAATGCACAGAGAACAAAGAATAAATGCCCTTTGCGTTCAATCGTACAATTTAAACAAATTATAAGTGCCTTAAATACAAGAAGGTACTTCTTTTTCTTGTGTCGTAAGTAAAAGATAAACGGAAATATTAAACTGCTCCCAACATACAGATTGCCGACGTTTTATAAAGCTCTCGCATGAGCCGCCGTTAAATATATTATGTTAATGTGTTACAATATTAGAATTCTGTATGGCTTACGCACCTATTGCTTTTACTGCCGACACTTACCGTTCTATTATGTGGAGTAATTTGTTTTCGGCTCCCGATACGGCCACGATTATAATCACGGCAGGAATGTCGAAACGACTTATCAATTCGATACGGTCTATTTTTTCCTCCTGGCATAGCTAAGGCTTCTTTGTAACAGCCTTCTAATGAGCCAGAAATATATTACACCTAACATCCCTGGGGCAACGAAGATGGAGTACGGTATGAGCCAATAGAAACATTAGGAATGCGCTTTTGTACTTACGCTTGTGTGTTAATACTACATGTTTCCGAGACAGGATCTCATTTGTTACGTTTTAATTGAACTTGGGTTTAAGGGCACCGAGGGAAGAGTAGCGTCGAGGCGGAGCGTCTTCGTCGAAGAACAATCCGCTACCGTAAAATTGGGTAACATTATGTTCTCCGTTCTATATAATCCTAAAGAGCGGGGGCTCCGCTCGTATTGTATTGTACATTACAATCTAACTTTAATAATTAGGGAGAATCGCGTCATGTTTATCGTAACTTGGACTCATCTCGAACCCTCACAATGTTTGCATTAGAACCTGATTGAAAACATTACTCCCCGAAGGAGTTGAGCTCCGTTCTATGTGTACAATACGGTAGTCGATTAATAACCGTACCCTATCATTACTCAATCATGGCTTCGGAGCGAACAAAGGGTTGTCAGTTGTATTCGAAGCCCACAAATCAAACTAGAATGAATGTTTAAAATTTGGGTCGGTCTCATTGAGCTGTCTTTGGAAAGCGGAAGGCTAGTTGTAAATCAGTGGAACGTCAAGCTGCGGTTATCAGTTGGTAAGATATACGTGGGATACAAGGCGATGGCTGTCTCCTCGGATCATGTGACAGGCATGTCTATCATGGGAGCCAACACCCGCCGGGCATGGACAGAGCGATCTCTGACAAGATCCGAAGGGGTCTTTCCGCACACGTTTCATTTGAATCGTAGTTTGCTTAACTTGGAGAAATATTCCAAATTCTTTTTTATAAGAGTGAATGCTTCAATTGCTAAACATCGGTATCCAACACATAAAAAGCCCTACTTAAGCAAAGCCATCAAAATTAAAATTTATGAATACGTAGTATATATCTACAAAAAGTGGGAATCTGAGGACGAACAAAATACGTGTTATTGATAAATATTTGTGAAGGTCAGATCTGCTTAGCAATTTATGAGACATCAAATAATGATTAGCTTCAAATAATGACATATTATGCATAATATAAGTAAATTTAGCAGTTGTTTTATATATGTTTCCAATTTCAACTTCATATATTATTATGCAAGTAACAACTGTTTAATGCTGTTAATGTCTAATCACAGGATTAGATTTGATTTGATTTGTGAGAAATTGAAACACAATCTATTTTGTTTACCTTCCAGACTGTAATTTCAGACGTGATTTTATTTACTACTAATTGATTGAGGTGAACGTCAATCTTAATTCAATAAGACCGCTTTACTTTTTGCTCTTGTTATTTATTGTCAGCTTTCTCTGTCCTCATTAAATTTAACATTTAAAATATCTGTTTACTTAACCAACTTTAATTTTGAGATAAATTACAATTAATTATTTCACAAACGGTATGTAAGTATACGATTTTTTGTCAGTGTAGTTTAATGTCAAATCAAAACCGAGTTACGTAAAACAAAGCAGTGTATTTACAATTTACGGTTGCATAATAAAACCTTATCACACAAGAATATTCTTTAACCGACACGCTGTAAGGGTTGTATCACAACATCAGTTCTTACAGGATTATAAATCAATGCTTGGGCAAGGTGGTTTTTGAAATCAACAATTAACAAAAAGTACAGTTTTTAATATACATGTGCAATGTATAATGTAAAAATGTTCTACGTGCTTGTTAATTTTTTTCAACATCATATAGGTAATAAAATCTAACATATAAAATTTCCATGTCACAATGCTAGTTACCATCGGTACTCCTCCGTAACGGCTTGACCGATTTTTACCAAATTTTATATGCGTATTCAGTAGGTCTGAGAATCTGCTACTATTTATTTTTAAGGCAAAAAAATGTTTGACGGGATAGCTAGTTTTTAATATAAATATTAATTGTTATTTGAAACAATCTTAGATCAATTTTCATCAAAATATTGTTTAAACACGTAAAACAACCCATTCAAACAAAAAAAAAACTAATTCTGAAACGGTTCATCTGTTCGGAAATTACGATACCACAGACAGATACGTCAAACTTATAACACCCCGTCGTTTATATTTAAGAGGTTTAAAAAGACTAGACCAAAGTTGATATACCTGGCCGTTGTAGAAACACCTTCTACCATCTTGTTAGACTAACAGATGGAATGTCCTCTAGCAACGCGATGTATCTTTACACTTATCTACGCAATGTTAAAAAAGTCAAAGTAACAGTAAAGCTAAAGCTGACTTACTTTCAGCAACCCTGAAAATTTTCATATAAAGCGAGTTATACATTGCGATAGCATCTGCGTGTCAAAGCGTCACCGTATCTTTCTTTACTTTACATATACTTATTGTATATTATATAACGTCTACGCTCGTAAACCTCCTAATTTTATTGACACAAATTCGTCTCGCACGCATAAATCTGATACAGTTACTGTAAATAAACCAGAATAAAGTGTACGTGACTATGCAAAACCGTGCAATTCGTTCTATATTTGGATATCAATCCCACTTCTTTATTTGAGATAAATGGCTAAGCTATAAAAATAAGTTTTAAAATAAACATTCTCTCCCTTTCCCTGTATGTTTTGTTCTATTCAATACTATTCGCAAAATATAAAAAAATGCAAAAACGAGAATTTGGAGTAAATCAACTTAAAAGTGGTGGCCGATGGCAGCATTCCGAGCTGTACTTAGCGCAAACAAAATCCTTTGGCTCTAGGAATCAAACAGTAATCTTGTCTCGGTGAAGTAAAGAGAAATCTTAATCTCTCTTTCAAAATTAAATTTAAATTAATCTTAGATTTAGATCATGAATTCATTAATTTTATAGAATTAGACATTTGACATATAGATTAGATTTGAGCACAGTGGATTGCTCAGTCATAATACAATAATCAACAGTTAAACAGGATACCGCCGTCAATTAAAAAAAAAAGTTGAACAGATTTCGACAAAATAAAATGTAACACAGGAAACCTTTCCTTCCATTTAAAATAATATTTTCAAAATCGTGTACCTACGCTTCCGCTATGATGTGAAACCAGATTGAAATAATCAAAGAAAACATCAAATTATAAAAACAAAAATTGGTGTGTGCCGACCGACCACCACACCTCCACTCACCTCACACTAATTGACCTCCATACACACAACGAAGTTTCTCTCTCTTTGGCTCACTCTCTCTCTCTTCACTCTCTCTTCGCTCTCTCTCACTCGCCGGACTGAGCTGAAACATATCGTAGCTGTTCCACTCCACGAGGCCGGACTCCTCACATCCGGATCGACTTGTTTTTATTTTTATATTATTTTCAGCCTGTTGTGTCTCACTGCTGGACAAAGGCCTCTCTTCCCTCCTTCCAGACAGCCCGGTCTTCAGCTTTGGTGGCCATGTTTGTGTCATGTTCGTCTAGGTCATGACGCCACCTTTGTCTGGTCGTTTTGCAAGGATCGACTTGATACATACTATAATTTGAATTTATATAATTTTACTCGGTAGCAATTACTCGTGTTTCGCTTTTTGACAAGGCGTCATCAGAACTGAAGACTCTTCACACGTCTTTCCTTCTACTTTCGTTTCATAAATGATGGAGTTATGAGTTAACAAATACAAAAAAGTAACGTACGTACGATCTTTTTTTATAATCTCTCCATAACAGAGTTATAAAAATAGAAGCGTCAACTTAAAATTTGTACCTGTTATTAACTAGTTAGGTCTTGTAGATAAAATTTAGAAACCAACCATGTCAAGTTGTGTTACTAACGGGAGAACGTTTGAAAGGTTAGCACCGGAATTTATTTACTAATATTATATCTCAGCTCTCATTATCTGCTTTACCGTGGCTTGTTGGCTTGTTCACAAGTCCAATTAACGACATATAATGTCGAAAGAAAAACGAATGCACGATTTTCCGCGTAGAAACAGTAAATCTATAGTTACATATACATACGTATGAGTATAGTAGGTACTTACTACTGTAACTGTTAATAACTGAATTTGTAACCATTACTTTTATTTTCATTCATACATAAAACAATAGAAATACTTGTATTATGAGAACAAGACTTTTGCTCTGGAAATCCAGTTCAATAGTCAAATCATAATAATATTTTTAAAGGCAATTTCCAGCTATGTTTAAATTACTTTTTTATTTAAATATAAAATTCTGTTGGTATAATGTACTTTTAATAAGTTTTTCGAAATTTCCGTATTAAACAAAAAAAAACATAGCACCGGTTTTTTTTTGATGTTATTTGCGTTACCCGTAGATGCAGAGCTAACAAATTATGTATATCTCCGACGACCCAAACTGTATCTTGGCCCACGATATAAAGAGACGCCAACTTTTAGAAATATAGTATAAATACCGAGACATTTACTGCCAGGAACTACTTAATGGTAAAATTATGGCCCATGAAGACGGCAATTTACTGACGTCGTGGCAACCGCAAATATGTATTGGGGTAAAGCACATTGATAGTTTCCTCGCCTGACAAGATGTGATTAATAAAAGCTTAAGTCTCGTACACTTCTGCCTCGTTTTACTGAAGTAACCTCATAAAACATAAAAATTACAAAACTCTGACTGCTAAAACGGTCCGCAATTTATTTTTCTTTTCACAAAAACTTTGTACAAAAGTAGCAAATTGATTTACTTTTCTTATTTACTCGATGTAATAAAATAACAGGGTCACAGGTTTTTGTTTAAGGTAAAAGCAATTGTGTTCCTTATAAAAATGATTGTTGTATTTATTTAACAAACATCCGATACGATTGAATCGTAATATCGTCGCTGGGCAATAAGAAAGCTGAGTCAGTATTGTCGGCGTTGTTACCGTGAACTTTCAGCAAGGGCGGGCGGCGCGAGTTGCGGCGATCCGCCCGCCCAGTGTAGCGCGGGCCGCCCAATGGGACTGACGCGTGCTGCCTCTTTCAGCAAATAATATCGTAAACACTGTCGACTGTTGAAGTTGTACTTTGCGAATATTTGCACAGTGAGTGGTTAAAGTGTTGAAAGCTAACGTTTTTGAAGGGCGAGATAGTAACTAAGCGGCTCAACCAACTGTTCCCATACTTTTTCCGATCACCAGTAAACTGTTTTAGGCGACATTATAATTAAAACTTATTGATGAGCCGCTGACCCAATTAGTAACCTTATTAATTTATTGCAAATTTGGACAATTAGGTAAGCCTGCAAAATAATTTAATACCTCTTGTTATGGACATAAACAATATATGTACTAAGTCACAGTTAAATATAATTAATGTTTTATTAAATATTCATTATTACAACTAAATTACCTTAACAAAGCTTGATCTAAATATGTATATTTCAAAAGATGTTTTTTTGCGCAGTTTTGATTACGTTTTTTATTTTTTAATTCGATTAACTTGATAATGCATAAATGAATAGAAAAACAACACTAAAACACCTAACCCTAAAATGTTGAAATAGAAATGTCCTTAAAATAGTTCTTCTCGCCCTTCGAATTATTTAGGAGAATGCCTAAATCATACTGACTGTGGTACGAAAGGATCATATCTTCTTAAGTGAATAAACTCTTGAACAAAGTTTACGGATTTCCCGAAGAGTTTTCAAGGAGGCTACGATACTTTACAATAATACTCGCGCACTTGTATGAATTCCTGAATAAGGTAAGTTAAATGGGCAGCGATTTGCCATTTGGTCTCAAATTAGTTTGCTGTAATTATTACTGTAATTGACCACTGTTAAGTGGTTATTAATTTTTTTATTTTTAATAAATAGAAATAAAGATAAAAAGCTGGAATTTACCAAACAAATTATGGGCATGAATTAAGTGTATATATTTTAAAACAAAGAAACCTTCGCATTTTAAGCAAGAAATATTTTCGAATGATATTCTATTGATTTTCACAAACAGCGGAAATATAGACTAGGACATAGCATTTCCCCTATAGAACTGTTATTAGGAGTTTGTATGTTTTGTTTGTTAGTCATTGAAGTTTGAAGCCAAAAAACTATTTATAAATTAATAGTATGTAGTTCTGGTATTTGTTTGATGTTTTTTTTACAGATAGTCGGAGCGATCAATATCTCAATAATATTTCTACGAAATACACCTTATTTCAATCATAGTAAATTAAAATATTCTTTATCTTGATTTTTCTGGCTTCTAGGGAGAACAAAAATATAAACTTCCAATAGCATTTCTAAGAAAGAAATTCAAATTGGATTTATTTCGGCGGCGTATGCTGAAGAGATCTCATTTACTTTCAGTCGTGTAATTAATTTGATTGGTTTGCTACATTTTCAATATTACTGATTTTATTGTGCCTACTTACTCGTGACAAGCATGACATTTAGATTTACTTTAAACAAAATCATCTAAAATATCATTACGATGACAGTTAAAATGTAGAAATTCTCACTACTCCGTCTATTACATTAATAAAATAGGTTACACATATGTTTTTTTTTACGCTTAATAGGCTTGCACTTGACCACAACTCACCTGATGTTAAGTGATGTTGCAGTCTAAGATGTAGCGCGCTTGCCTAGAAGAAACGGTTCACTCTCGCCTTGAAGACAGTTAGGTTGTAGTTCAGTGGGAACAGGGATTCCGGCATGGAGTTCCACAGTTTGGCCGTTCGTACTATAAATGTGGAAGCAAATCGCTT
This sequence comes from Mellilla xanthometata, assembly GCA_035578125.1. Taxonomy (NCBI): domain Eukaryota; kingdom Metazoa; phylum Arthropoda; class Insecta; order Lepidoptera; family Geometridae; genus Mellilla; species Mellilla xanthometata. The sequence continues at coordinate 8,938,592 of JAPUBQ010000007.1, read as the reverse complement.
AGTACGCATTTTCGGCATTTCCACTGTATAACGGTGTCTCCTAGCAGTCTCTCTACATATGTATTTTTAATATTTTGAAAACAATAGAAAACTACACAAATAAATTGAGAATACATTAGAGTTGAGAGTAGGGGTCTGTGACGTCAACTTTGTAAAATTTGTACTGTCTAGTGAAGTATTCAAAACACGAAATTAAATCGTGTTAGTTTGTGGCTAAAACTTAAAAACCAGCCTAATAGGTGTAGCTTAACTAAACCACGTATTAAATATGTAATATTTTTAATCATTTAGCCTTTTGAAATCTTATGTCTTCAAATCATGCTTATTTATTTTATTTCGTGTCTCCCACACTAATTAATATGGCTGAGGACAACATATGTTTCCAGCAAGGTTGGAACATAGATTTAAATTGGTTTGGAAGTTTCATCTAGTTCGATATCCGTATCTATCGGAAACAAACGGGTAGTCAGCATGGTGATGATCGTTTAGCCGCGGTCTCCACTGATTGTGGCTCAAGAGGCGTGGGAAAACAAACAACCGTTGTTCTCGTTAACGGCCTCTTGTCCTCGTGGAAACGCTGCTATTGTCCTCAAAATTTACATACCAATTTCAACTCTAAGCCAACGTAATAAAAACGCTATCAAAGCTGTGGCCACCAGTCCGCTCCTGTAATATTTATTCGGAACGGTAAAATCTAGCGACAGTCTGCTACAATTCAAGAAAACACTGGGAAATCTGTTTGCAGTATGTATTTGGGGCGTTTAACTTTGTACACTAATGAAGGAGTCTTGTTTAACGGACTTAAGCACGTTTTGCACCGGTGTAAAAACATCTTTATAGAACCCAAGTATCGCAACCCTTTCCTTTACGGCGCAAGTTACATAAAAACGTTTAATTTAGTATCCATAAAGTGGATGTAAGTTCCACTACCTGAGTTTTTTTGTTCTTCGCTTGAATTTAAATGAACGCACCACCCTATGATAAAGTTTATTAAAATATGATTCTACTTTAATAGCTCTCCCTCCCGTGTCCATTTCCGTTCGCTAACAGTTTCCTTCTAAGCTATAAATATAGCTTGTATAAACTGTGGCTGTTTTGTAAAGGCAATCCTTACGTAAGCTGAGGCGGAGCGTAGCACGATTATCTATGCATGAGTTTTTATTTGTAAGGATTCAAAAGCTACAACTCAAACCGGTTCTATACGATGAGACCGGACGACACTTAGCTTTTTTGTAGTTCACTGATCTAATCCGAAGACTGCTATCATGAGTGAGAGGGAGAAAGAAAAGATGTTTTTGTGTTTAACGTATCTGGTGCCGAAGACAGCCGATATTTTCCGAAGTCTAACGATGCGTGTGCGCCGGCTGGTTTGCGTCTACTCCACTCGCCCACTATTTATCGTGCTTTTGTTCTATGACGTAAATTCATTGATATTTCCGCAGTATTGCGTTCGTTTGTCGCCACCGATGTGTAATGCTCTCGTTAAAACTCTTAATTGGATCCAACTTTACATGTTTGAGCTTTAGTATGTAAGCTCCCAATGTTTGTAACACGCAAACGACTTGAAAATAATTTTCATGTTGACACATTCGCAATTTTAATTAAATATCAACAAGTTTCAATATTATTTAGTGCAACACAAAAGGGTGTTAAGAAACTAGGCCCAGGCTCTTTGTTCGGACCGGTTTGTGTGATTGAAAGTGGGTGACTGCCACCAACTCAGTTGGAATAAGGCCCACAAACACAGACAGTGAATGTACTTGCCGACTTTAACATTGAACGTGAAGGCAATGACCAATTAACTTAATTCTGTAAGCGTGAAGCTTTTAATAAACGTATTTTTTTAATCACCTTTCACCTCTCGAGCGAATACCTAAATAAGCAAAAGAGTACGCTACCTTCTAATCCCATCCCACCTAGTTATTAAGCCATCAGCGGCATCAAGGCGTTGAATAATTGCGTGTAAACAAATACTAAATAACAAATAAGACACATTTTCCCCATTACGAAGTTAGGGTAAACAAAGCCGACCGATCCTGGCTAATTTTGCAACACCCAATTAAAAATGTATCGCCGAGGGTCGCCGTTACGTGATCGGGATCGGAAAGCTGATAATCTGCCGAGTTCATTTTAATTTTAGCACGTAAAGGAGTTTTTAATAGGACGCGAAAACAATTACTTGGGTCCCACGCAGCAAAATGCAGATGAGGTCGACGCGAGCTCCGACCCGTGACTCCCTGGCCACCACACCATGACGCTGATATAAACATTATGTAACGATTTCAAGACATGCAAAAATTTCCTAAGACATGGTAAAAGTGGCAAAATTTCAAGTCTAAGTATATTCTTTAGTAGCTACACAACACAACGGCTTATATAGTTATTAGCTATAATCCAAAACCTATTAATTAGCAATAGTAGATAGGCAGCCCACTATATGTTCTTACTGCTGGGACTTCTTCGGATTTTGTGGTCCTGAAAGACCATCGAGAGCAGCAAGAAATCGGCCGTTTCAACGTGCTGATTTCCTCACGATGTTTTCCTTCTCGTAAAGCGAGTACAAATCCACACATAACTTGTAAACCAAGTCATTGGTGCCAGGATCGAACAAGGGGCCGTCTGATGAAAAAGCAGACTTTTTTACCGTTGAGCCACACTCGCTTTGAATTAATTAGCAATAGTAAAACAGTAATTTCAGTCATATAGGAAAGGTCTCATATGTTTAGCAGTATGGTAGCTTTCCTGCATTGTCTAAGGGCACTGAACAGATGAGCTAAAGTGGCGTGTTGTGCTCGTTAGCCTCGTGCAAGCCTACCCTCGTGCCCTGCATCAGATCAGATAGAGAACATGTAATTTCAGATAGTACGTAAGATTGTAATATTGTGAGGATACGATTTCAAGTTGAATCAGTCGTGTTGATGTCATTATACTTCAGATCTTAGGCTAAATATATAATTTGTGATTTTTTGTATTATTATAAATGAACTTATTAACCGAGTAAGCGAAGCGTTTATGCATAAATTGGCCAAATTAGCGTTAATCCTATCTATATATGTTTTCCACTCCACCTTTGTTGTCCGAACCGTCAAACTTTGGAAGTCCTTCCGTCGTATTCCCTGTTCCCCATTGACTTGTGAGTTTCAACGCAAGAGTGAACTGGTTCCTTCTAGGTAAGCGCGCTCTACTGTAAACCTCAATGTCACTTACCATCAGGTGAATTGTGATCAAGCGCTAACCTATTTAGAGTAAAACCCTAGATAAAAAATACCATAGTACTTGAATAAGGCTATAATTTTATAACAATCACGAGGAAGTTCTACTATACAAAATACAAAAGGTTTCTGCACCGCAATTTACTAGTTGATTTTATTTTTTATCGGCAGAGAAGCTCAATATTATATATTCTAAAAATATTGGACATGAATATGTAAAATTCGTCAAGCAATTAGATGAAGTCATAAAGATTTAAAATTTTCGGTACAAGCGATGTTCCACGAATTTGTATTTGCGATGTCTAAGGCTTCGCAGAACTACTAGTAGTAGGTACTCGTACTTACAGCAGTCACAAATGATAAGTGAGTAGCGCCTGTAGCTCGGCTAGCCAAGGTGATCTGACGCAATCATCGAAGCTAAGCAACGGTCGATGCGGTCGGTGTTTGGATGGGAGACCATGCACACGACTGTCGTGTGGCGAACTTTCAAGTGGCGTTTTCATCTTGGCGCGTGGGTCGGATGATACGTTAAATTGCAGATCCTGGCTGTAAGTCTTAGTACAAGCAGTCATTATGCCAAATAAGAGGCCTTCGGGCGGCTTGAAAACTCTCGACACCAGAGCTTGGCCACTTAGCTCATACGAAGAAGAATGATAAAAAGAGTAGCATCTGAAATTAGAATTCCGTTATCAGACAATAATAAATCTTGTTGCAAGCTTTACAATCGATTCTGAAAGGATTCCACACTTTCGCTCATACTTTAATGTCCATGGAAAATACTGGTTTGTGAAGCACGTTTGCCGCGGATCATGGACAGAGCCTCGTGACCTGCGCCTCACTTATCCCTCTACGATCTGACCCCGTCGTTCTTTGTGATTATATAATAATATCATTTGCATAAACACAAAGCTCTGCGAAGCTACAACTATTTGTCTGCACAACTATCTCGCCGAGATAAAAACGCCGCTCGCTATTTATTCGAGAATAACGATTACCGTAGTCTTGGTAACTGCACTAAAATGCAAATTAGCAATTTTAAAGTCGTAGGAGGCCATTTATTTTTATTTGTCGCTTTAACAGACTTTTTTCATTAATAGGGAGATTTAAGATTTTAATGAGACGAAGATTAAAAAAAAACGATGGTGGCTTAAGAGGTAAAAACGCCTGCTTTTAGCATCAGACGGATCCCTACACCAATAACTTGTTTTACAAGCTATGTGTGGATTTGCACTCGCTTTACGGCGAAGGAAAAACTGAGGAAACCGAAATGTTTGAGGACCTCAGTATCTGAAGACGTGTCAGCGTGGTAGATTATGGCCTAAGTCTCTCTCCTCGTGAGGGAAGGCCCCGAGTCCCAGCAGTGGGAACGTAGGTATAGCGGGCTGCTTATACTATGCTTATGCTAAGATATTAATATGCAACACAAATAAAAAAAAATACTGAGCATTATAATCGATGCTCAGTCTAGACTAGACATAATAGCGGCCCTCGAAGTCAAACAATGGTAGCCACATTTGGATTTCAATAGTGCTTGTAAGTAATCAAGTTTGCTAATTGTTCGTTTTTGCACGTAGGCTGTCGAAGGCGATATCGAATTCACAACAACAAGTGTGGAGAAAAGTTGTTGAACTTGATTCGTGACCTTATAGTAGCTGCGACTGTAGACTGGCACAGGTCAATATAAATAAATACTGGAGACTTTTATTGACCAATTTATTAAAGCAAACGTGAGAAGCTATATTATTTAATTAACTGTCTCGTATCGCCTTGCCTATCTACTTGTATACCATTATTATAAAGAAGAAAAGTTTGATTTTTTTTTGTGTAACGCGAATAGACTCCGAAACTCTGGATCGATTTGAAAAATTCCTTCACCGTTGGGAAGCTACATTATATCCGAGTAACATAGGCTATATTTTGTTTGTCTTTGCAGTTGCAAAGGTTATTTTAGAGCCCGTGCAAAGCCGGGATGAGATGCTAGTTTCATCTATACTTCTGTACTAAGTAATAAATATTAGGAAAAGTTTGATTGTTTGTTTGTTTGACGCGAATAGGCTTCAAAATTACTTATCTGATTTGAAAAATTCTTTCACCGTTGAGAAGCTACATTATTCCCGAGTAACATAGGATGTATTTTGTTTCCAAAATTTTAGAGATCCAATAATGTAACACGAGCCCTAATATAACTCGTGTAAAGCCGGGGTAGGCTACTAGTACATAATATACTTAATTTTTGCTAGTCAATAAAGACGTAAAAATAATAAAGACACCATTTATATTCAAATTTACCATCCGGTTGCGAGATATAATAAATAGGTGAATAAATTCTAAAATTAGGAACGAAGCATTTTGAGTAAGTATGAAACAGGTAGCTGTCATCTAAATTATTCTGTAGGGATACGCGGTGTGCCGAGAAATTAACCAGGAGGATAGAAACAGTCTAAAACGGATAGTTTCACGTAAATATCCAACATTACTCATTTATTCATAAGCACAAACAACACAGACAGGTATTCTATTCTTATAGTCATAAAAGTATAAGTTTTAGAAGCGATGACAGCTCAGTCGGACGTACGGCCGCCTCACGTCCCGAAGTTCGTGGGTTCGATCCCCGCTAATGAGCTTGAGCTTTCGGTGCAGGAAAACCTCGTGAGGAAACCATATAATGGTGGTCGGGCATTTTCCAGTGTTAGCCATTAGTTGAAAAATCTGTCACCTAGCAAATGACAGTGTATTCAGGCAGCCTTCTTGAGAGCTAGTTATTCCAAACTAAGCATGCGTCACCTTAGATCAGAGTATCGCTAGCTCGTGTGGTTACGCGCCCGGCTAGCCAAGTTTCTAGCTGCAAAGAGAAAAAAAATACCCATTTGAAAATAAATTAGCTTATTGGTGCTTATTTATTTTTAAGTAGGTTTATTTTTGACACCTATAAGCTAAAAACATACGAGTAATTACCCGCTTGGAGTTCAAAACAATCTGCCCATGTATTATATCTACTTAGGTATTCTGGCCATCACAAGAATAGCTTATTAAAAAAGTTTCTATAGTAATCTGATCGTGTCAACGTTATTAGTCTTTCAAGCAGACTCGTTTTACAAATAGCATGAAATTCACAACACGAAACCACTAGACATTAGAAAATCTCAGCAAGTTCAACTTTCACTCAAAGCGATGTCTAAGTATGTGTTTCGGCGCAGGTAGCTTCCGAACTTCAGTAGCGAATTGAGGGCAATGTGTAACAACGAATCATTGAATTTAACAAGTTTCAATGCCGCTCCTCACATTCTCAGAGGCCCGACAAGTGCCGCTTCGCCAGCCCAACACTAAATCGAGTTTATTGTTTTTCATACAGGCTTCTTGCCTTAATATTATTTTGTTGTTCCTCTTTAGCCGAAACTCACTCGATGAGGTAAACTTTGTCGACACAGAGAAATCAGAACATGTTTTGATTACCTGTGTTCGAAATTGGGTTTCGTAGTTAATCGACTTAAGTTTACTTTAGATGGAAGTTTTTTGTTACCATATTTTTTCTTTTTCTTACACATTGGCACTTTTTTATTATTAGTTAGTACATAGTTTTTTTTTATTTTGTTTTTTAATTTTATTTATCATTTTAATGTTTCTTTAATTATTATTATTTACACATTCAATTATTTTCACATTCTTTACATAAAATATTAAACTAATATATTTTGCAATAGTCAATAATCATCAGAATTGATATGGTGAATGGTTTTAGCTCATCATTTTTGACATGCAAAAAACATTTAAATTTCCTATAACACTAACAACGTAACATGCTAGTAAATTAAGCATCGTTTATGTACCGTTTCTTTATTTGTATACCAAGTGCCGTGGAGAATGAACTGAGTAAACATTAATCTAGCAATCAATGCAGCGCGCTCTGCGCTGAAGATCAATAAATATCGATGATAGAACTAGAATAGGCTTTGATTGATACGATAGAGACTACTTACTTTACGAACATCGATGGGGATCAATTAGAGGCAATTGTAATAAGTGGGTCACTCCACCGGCTTGCACCCGAAGACATCCAAACAATCACACTTACTAACTGCCCCAGCCTAGAGCTCACTTCCTTCCATACTTTAAAAGTTTATTCAGAAATTCGTAATTCGCAATTATGTTAGTGATTCGACTTAAACTCGAATGATATGTACAGTTCAAAATATTATAACTCGTATGTATACTCCGAAAGAATTGTGACATGGAAATTTTATAGTATATTAGAAGATATTATATTATACCCTTGATAAAGTTCACCTCGTTCACTTTACCGCTGCATCGCATTGTGTTCGTGCAATGGACCACTTGCATAAACCAAATTAGAGTTTGTCAACATCAGGCGAGCTTTTAACTTCTTTAATTCAGGCTTTCTGTAAAGCTGAAGAGTTCTCCACATTAAATAGAACAAAGCTCGGCTTTACGGCCGAGTTTCGGGATTAACCCTTGGCAGCTTTGTAAAATGTAAAAATAGCCCCACTAGCTAAGGTTATTTTTCCTCATAGCCTGTCATTACGCCTCTCAGTAAGTAGCCACTTTAGGGCTGAAAGACGGTTCTTTGTGCTTTAATAGACACTCGCCAGAGAAAAAGATTGAATTCATTGTTGAGTTCTTTTAAACTGACATGCAGACAGTTAATGTTAAATAAACTTTATAAAAGAAAAGCGACAATAGCTGCGGGTTAACGTTATAGGGGCTGGTAAAACTTTTAACAAAATACTTTGGAATCTGTTTTACGAACCATCATTCTGTTCCGGACTTCAGTTGATTGTATTATGAAAGCGATAAGGCCAATTTCCGTTCAAAATTCACGAAGAAACGTTTCCCAATTGGAACTTTGTATCTTCTGCCACAGTGAAGTCTCCAGGATTGCATTACCATGTAAATAATTGAGTTTACGACTTTCCGGGTTAAGTCATGGCACTGCTTAGGTAAGTTGAAAGAGCTTAGTGAAACTTTAATAGATCTACCTTAGCTGGCTACTAAGAAAACTTAAAGGCATTTTGTGCTTCTTTCATTCCACTGCTGCTTTTCTAACGAGCCTTCGAGATTATAAATGACTTAGTTAAGAAATATTACCATGAAAGAGTGTAACAAAACAAACAATGTAAAATTTCAAATTAATCTTAGAAGCTAGACGTGAAGAGATAAGCCTTTATAAAAATAATGATCTGAAAGGCTATTGTCAACCAAACGAAATCGAAAGGGGCTTTCTCACGAGACGTAAAGCTCTGCCTTAATCTCTCTACTCCTCAAAACTCGAGTTTGAAATTGTTAGTAGGTATTATTTCGTTTTATTTTCTACAGTGCTGTTGTAGGATTTCAAGACGTTTCGGCAGAATGGACAAAATCTAAAATATTAAAAAATTGATTGAAAAAAAATATTATTATAGACTGTCTAAAGAACAAAAGAAGAATATTTATACCCATTTTGGTATCAATCAGATTTATCAATATGTAAAATAATAATTAAAAAGATATATATATTCATCAACGATTTTTTTATTCATAAGTCTGATTGAATGCCAAAATTGGAAGAAATTGGCTAGAATTGTTCTTTAGACGGCCAATGGGCTGAGCGATAAAACAATAAATTCAAGATTTTGCCAATGTCTTAGAATCTACATATATAACTTACAATTTGGTTTTTTAAACTCAAAGAGCGATCAAATGAAATTAGCACAATAGTTAATATTTGATACTTAGTACGACGGCATGTAATATATCTCCAACATATGTCGTAGATAGGTAATATATGTTAGCAATATGTTGAGCTATTTAGAGGGCCAAGTCCGGTACTTGGCCAGCAGAAAGTACAGGTATTACTTTTCCGAAAATATAATAAAAGGAACCAACTGCTCTGGATATTTCCTGGCACGTAACCAGACGCAGTTTGATCACGTGCATTTTTAACACTCTGTTATATTTTAAGAAAATTTAGCTGTAAATTATGATGTTTCTGTAGCAGTCGGTACCAGTTCTGTAGCAATAACATTTGGAGGAACCACCTGCCAGACGAGCCGCGGCAATGACCCCTCCGAACCTATTTTTGGACGGCAACAGACTAGCAAGCCGTTTTGTATGTATCTTCGTATTTATATTAAAATTCAACCCTTGACTACGCGGTCTTTGTTTTTTATGTTAATTTATAGGGATACATATTAAATGAGTCGGAGACCTATGTATAGAATATGTTAAAATGTAATTTTATCACAGCTATTTGTAGAAATTAAAGGCTATGTCTTACGAATGGGAAGACTTTTTATTAATATTTATACATTTAACTACAAAAAACAAATAAATATATCGGAGAAATAAAAATATTTTGTAACAAATAATTTTGTTACAAAATACTAAAGAAGTATACGAACAATATTTGTTACGTTGTCTTTATATTTTTATAGCTTCCGTCGTCTTGTATCGTTTATAAATGGAATGAGTTATTATACAGCCGTAATTCAGATGACACTTAATAAGCCATAAAAATATATTATTCAAATCATAAACAGTAAGCTCCGGAGAGCCAAAATGTATTTTATGATTTGTTTTGTAACTGCCGTTGTCTCCGTATAGCATTGACCCCATTTATCCTCAGCTCGCCAATTGGTAGCAAAAAACTTGTACAATCTGTCGCCGTTTGACGTCGCATAGAACAATAGGGCACGTCGCGTGACATGACTCCGCAAGAACCACTCGCCTCTCCACCATGATTGCTGTCGCAATACGTGAACATATTGTATATTGCTCGAACAAAAGCCGCCTTTTGATATAAAGTTGTTTGACTCAATGTAAAACGATCTACAGTTGTACTATTTCAAACGCTAGCACGTTCTGAAGGCACCGAACTATATTCCAGCGACTTGTTACTTATGAACGAGTTGAGAGCTAGGTCGCCAGTACCAGCGCGATGTCGTTTAGAGGAAGTGGTCTCATCCAATTAAGAGCATGCCCGCTGGATTGTTTCCAGCGTTTTTGTCGTTTTTGCAATTGTCTTCTCGCTGTTTTTCCTTTCACAATGTTACATGGGGACCGCCTATCTACTGTTATTCAATTTGTGAGCTTTAAAGTTTCGTCGTGTGCACTTTCATTGAAACAAAACGTGGAGGCGGGATAATCTCAAGTGAATGAACATGAATAACAGATTTTACTCGATCACTTTGTGATTGTGACCGGCGGCGATTACACAAATACCTTAATTAACTTAGGAGTTTTATGATATTTGAACTCAGTATCGAAGGTTCTTAGAAGATAAATTAAAAACGTATCAAGACTATCTCAAACGTTATCCATCGGCATACCCTGTTCAAGTTTCCTGAATGTATCGCCTCATTCACATTGTGTGATATGAGCCCCTCTCAAAGCGGCATGTTAGGGCGGAATAGGGTACATTGTCAGGAGGAGCATGCAAATGAGAAATATTGGGAGTAGCGGAGACGTCGCTTGGTGCGCCATTGTCGTCGAATACCCATTGTGTGGGCCGCGGTGATACGCTCGTACTATGGCCCACAAAATGTGCTTAAGCTTTTAAGGAAGCTATGAAGACAACATTGTTCCGCTTGGAATACTTAACGAAGTGGGTTTCAGTTCAGAGAGTTAAGTTATAAAAGGAAAGCTCGTTGTAAACAGTCTGTCGCTATCACTTGACTTTTTCATAACAAGGGAAAATTTCAGGGCAGAATGAAATTTCGTCCGCTTTGATCTTTTTGTAGAACGATGCTAATTTTCCGATCTCCTAGCTTCGGGATTTTATTCCAATATTTTGTACTCATTATTAAAAAGAGAGGGCTGAAATCCTTACAAGAAAAATGCCCATTTTAATCAACTTGGCAAAGTCTACTTAAGTCTGTGTACTGCATGACTTTGTGTTTTGGTAAGAAAATATAATACTAAACTTAAAGTGCAGTCGTCGCCGACTATACTCAAGACGTGTGGGGCCGGAGTGACAATCGCTATCCGTAGATACGAGTATGACAAAACGGTACCGAAGCGTTTCTTCGAGTCGTGATCGGTCCTGACGGCTGTAGCGGCGAGCTCGTGGGCTACAGTCGTGACCCATTCAAATGGTCCATTTGACGAGCCAATCCGACAACTGCACTTAGCAATATAATTTCGTTCAAATAAAAAATACTACACTCGACTAGTCAACGTCCATTTCGCTACGTTATACTGACTTTTTTTGCTGCTTCCATTTCGAGTCGCATTTATTGAATTTCATCGGTACGTCCATAAAATATTTACTCATTCACACCACCGCTCAAAATCAGAATTTACACGGTATATCAACCATATCGAGTTTTTAAGCTCGTTACGGAAAACAATTTCATGTCTCGGAATATCGGTGCGAGATATCCAAACGCCGAGCTTATATTTGCGGACTTAAATAAAATCTGCACCAATATTTAGTGGGTTAATGTGAAACACAGAATTGTATAATTGTGTGTAATAAACGTGTTTATCTCGGCAGAGCTACAGACACCGTTAAAGCTCGTACAGTCGTGCCAAATCTCTTCATTAAACTGGTTGGAGGCCGATAGCGGTACATCCATGTTTACTCACATCTCTACCTCTGCTTGCTTCACTACACAATGCAAACACGAGCCAACGAATCAATACTCACGAGAGATTTCTATTGAAGACTTTTATCACGACACGATTTTAAAATGTTTTTATAATTCACACACGATCGGGTGGCAATGGCTACCTGAGTACTTAAATAAACTAAACAGTGTTAAAAACAGCCACTTAGAATATTAATAGCCATACTATAATAAAAGGCAGCAGAATCCGCACTTTGTTTACAGGCACTAACGTCGTTCGACGCTATTGTTTAGAAACTTATTTATACCATTGGGAACATTAAATGCTCATTCGTAAGCTACGGAGGTTTGGTGATGCTTATTTGGATGCGTGCGAGGATGCCCCTCGCAGGAGCGTCGAGGCGCGGGCGCGGCCTGAATGCCAATACTTCTATAGCTACATATAGTTTACAATTATTGCATGCTGAATTAGCCCAAACTGTGCCAAAGCCCCGTAAATGCAAAACACAGCGTATCTACCTTGTTATCAGGCTGCTAGAAGCCATAATCAGCTCTCAAAGCGACGCAGCCGCATTCGTCTGGGATAAATGCGCTAGGTATATAAATTACCTCGCCCGCGACAGCCGATGAATAATAAATCAGGGTTCAGTTAGAACAACCGCCGTAATCTGTGCTCATGATCTCAGCCCCAATCGGTGATCGCTGATAGTACTGCCGGGGCGCTATTAAGCTCTTATCGGTGCTAATTCTCGTGTTTAATAATACCATTTAGAACCGCTTACTAATGATTAAAAGGTTTATAGAATAAAGATTATTACGTGAAAAGTTGTCTTTGAAAATAAGACAATCTTCTGGAAACGGCTCTGAATTCCAAACTCAAAAACCTTTGAATTTCAATGCACAGGAATATAAATTAACTATATGCCTCGACATATTTTCTTGTATTCAGAGCATATATGTACGTAGGTATATACTAATCAAATGGCATGTCATAAACATATCCTAAAAAACTCAACAACAACTTACTGTGGAGTTGTACTAAATCGTATACTTTTCTTTTAACTCAATTTAATGAAGAAAATATTTGAAAGTTTGTTCCTTCTTGCTTGCACTTATTAAGATACAAACTTTTTAATGTTTTCTTTACTGACTATTCTCGTCTTGTTCCCTCTGACCTCGACTGGAATTACATTCCAGTACTATCTGTAGGCTCTAAAAGTCGAAATTGAATAATGCAGCGTTTCCTGTATTGTCTCGGCGTCTCCGATATTTCGTTATGAAAATATGTTTTGGCAGTGGTACTCGCTCCAGTATTCACTCCAGTATTAGTTACTTGGCACTGGTCCATCCATTAGCGACTATCGAACGAGGCAAGGAGTTTGACTGCCAACTGTTCCGATAGAAAGGCGTTGATTGATATCTGATATATACGTGAAGTCTATTGAATAAGTACATTCCAGTGTTACTCGTACAGATGTTAAACCTGGAGTAAATAAGTAAATATTATGCTATACCAGTAGCAACCATTAAAACAAAATCTTTGGTGTAATGGTTGCCATGCCGGACTGCCAATCAGGGTCCAGGGTTCGATTCTCGATACGGCCAATATCTTTGTGATGAACTAAATTTGATGGCCTGTCGGTCTGGGTGTTAAATATGTATCGATAGATATACTATACCTATATCCATATTGAATATAATATTATGTAGGAGCTACCAGACACCCCCGCATCTGGTGATGTTCGACCTCCTAGCGGAGATGGAGTCCGAGCTCTTTTTGCTCTTTTTCGTTCGACAAGGGGGAGCGAGAGAGATTCTTTCTCTCTCCCTTTTCCGCAGAGTTAGTACGATACCTAGTGTAAAGTTGAACGCAATGTCCATAAATATAACTAAATTCATCAAAGGAGATATTTGTGAATTCGTCTCCTTTCCGCATAACCAAAAAAGTGTGATAAAAATGAAGTGAAACTTTCAAATATGTTCTTCAGTGTCGCTAGTTTTACACCATTTCAGTGATTCTTAACAAAGTTGAAAAATAAGATAAGATTCATTGTTGTTGATACCAAAGTTTTGTCTACTTTTTGCCAGAAGTTTCAAACTATTATGATGTTTTTGTGAGTACAAATTAAAATATCAATGCCATGTTGAAAACGATATTTCGTTACGGGTCCGCCTCATCATAGTTCTGAGAACAATTTGCAATTCAATTGATACAGATATCATAATGGACATCTTATTTTTATAAAATTTTCCTCGACATTTTTATTCAGTCTACCTATTTTTCTGAATGTATAATGTGTTGGTTTTGCACACTGTAATATCAAATCAAATCAGCGAACTAGAATAAACGGAAGAGTAACTCCATACAATTGCCGCTTAGAATTTGGATCCATCCTACGCACACAATTATACTGCTATCCCAACGAAACACACGCACACAAAGCTCGCACGCGATTGGTGCCGTGCCACACCATGTGACGCCACGCGGGCGCGCGGGTAGCAGTTTTATCCCGCCCACCGCGGTATTTTACGATTACGCGTGGAACAATATTATAGGCCAAGTTACTATTCTATTTATTCTAGTATGTCGAATCAAATCAAATAAATGATAAATAGCAAATAAGGCTGGATAGAAAAGACTTGACTTCTTTCCAGTCGTGCCAAGCTGCTGGAAAGAAGTCAAAAGTCTCAACATTTCACTGATTTCGTAAAGCCGAATGTTTGTGTGTGTCTGTTTGTTACTCCTTTGTGCTAACTTAGACCCTGGATTAACACATAGGCTATTTTTATCCCTGATTAATGCAAGTTACACCGCGAAGAGCAGATAGTTATACAAAAACGATATAACGTTAAGTATGAACGTTTTTAACGAAGAACATTTCGTGCCACCAAACTTACATGTTTTAAATTTAGTTCAGTAGCGTAGATGGCGCACTGTCACGCTGATATTACAATACATTTGAAAGCACGAACCACGTGTGTTTAGTTATAAAACACGAACAACCTAGTTTAAATGAGAGCACTGTAAATCACGTCCTTACGGTGTCACCTACTTATCTTTCTATATAAAACAAACAAACGATAAGGTTGGTCGATCTCAAAAACAAAAAATCAAATCAATCTTATCATAGTGTAGTTGTAATAAGCTCAAAAGTTCTTAACTCTCTCTATATATATGATATGTTTTAAGATCTAATTTAATATTGATAAAGAAGTTAACAGAATACTTTGATGTTAGTTTTAGTATAGTAAAATTAAGTTAGTGGCCCTTAGGATGTATGAAACCACTAGACAGAAAAGCCTAGTGTAAATCTGAGAAAAATTACCCTAAATTATATTGAAAAAATAACAATCTGTAAGTGGTTGAAAGGTGATGAATGAGGGATGAATGGGATAAATATTATATTTTTATTATTGTCTTATTTTTGTTTAATAATTTTGTATTGTTATGTTAATTGTAATAAGTGCAAGTAGTACTTACTAGTTAGTAATATAATAAACATAGACGGTTTGGCTAAAATGCTGTAAGTTTACGTTTATAGTTAAATAAATGAAATGAATGAATGAGGTGAAAGAAAAACAACACTCGAAGTGCAGTTTTAAAAGTTAGGCTAAACAGGAAAGGATACAGAGCTATCGTACGTGATACTAATCTCCACATGTGGTGAGTGAAAGCCTACGGCGGCAAGTAGCTCGCACGCTGCATGCTGATGCACGACCCTGATGGAGACCAGCTGGCTCTAGACACTGAGTAGATACCTATTCCATGATGTGACCTGGCTTACTTAAATAAAAGGTCACATCACTATTATAGGTCACATTAGGTACTAGCGTGCGATTATTTAGATTGGTTGTTTTTGTAGATTGCTTATAGATATATTCTGAGGGTACAGAAAAATAAGCTACATATTTATTATTATGTATTTGTGATCTATACACATTTTGATCTGTGATATGGCGGCTTCAGTAGGTATGATTTATATTATCGATTACTCATGGTGTTAATTCTGCTGAACTCTGAATAAATCCTGAGCTAAATTCTTACAAATTTCCTCTCAATTGATTTACTTTAGAACATGCAATGTAACAAACATACCCAATACATCTAACATTACTAACTTTCGCATATATAATAATTGTGGGAATTAGGATAGTAAAAGTACCTAGGCTATAATCAATACAATGAACGAAAGAAAATACTTTTATTAAGCACCAAAATGTAGAAACATATACAATCGACAGTAAATAAAAATGACTATAGGTGCATCATAAAAGGAGTAAATATAATGATGAGAGTACTAAATACTCAAGCGCTGGTATTTATCTTCTCCTTCACACCTTATGTATGTATGATACAACATGTAGTACATACACAGAACATAATAATAATCGCTCGCTTAACAAACAACAAAACCGCAAAATGTTGAGTGTCATACAAATCAAGAACACGTAACAAATAATTATTTTGTTATTACCCGTATTTGTTTAACTTTAAACATGTTTAAATATAGCACAATATAATTAGCATATAGTATCTCCTATAGATCCGAGAGCAGGTTGTCCTCACGAGGCATCTAGTACCCCGCGGCCGCCATTTCTGGCAACTGGCAGGCCCGCACAAACCATCGTGTAAATACTAACAGCTCGAGGGCTCAGCCGGGTTTAACGCTCCTGCGTGGAACACAGCCAAGCAATAAAACTTGATGTTTATACAACGACTCTGCAACATGCTAGTTTATGTATCGGACTTAGCTTGGCCCGATAGCTATAAAGCTATAACCGCAGCGCAGTTACAACGGTGGAGCAGACCGGTTGTGACAGCGCTAAATGTCGCCAGACTAAGTGGAACAGTAGTCGAAATCAATACGCATATTTATTAGTTTAAGATTGTCACAAACTTTAGTAAACTTAATTTTAAGAAAAATATAATGACTAGTCTTCTCTAGATATATCGAACAGTTTTATTGCAAGGAGCCTAAATCAAACTCCAGAGATTCTCGTTTGACGAGTTGGATAGCTCGCATTATACGCAAGTCCTGCTCCTAAGAGCGGTCGCTTAGCCTTTTCCCCGTTGCCGGCAGTAACGATCCCGGGATCAAAATCCCTAGGCGGTAGTTTTCTATTGAAATATTTTTACGTGATATAATAGAGGGCGAGTGGCCGGCGCAAGGTGAACTGTTATTGTTGCAGTAACAAGGCCATTGTCCTGAGCGCGAGTGTCATCCGAGCCCCTTTGTCTCTCTCCAGTGTTTTAACATCACACAACCCTCCCCTCTCAATCAAACATAAAAAAAAAACATTTCACACGATACAAATTAAAATTCTACTCGTACTCCTTCAAAACGAGTTACAAGAGGAAACTAGGAAACATAAAACCAAATTACTTAAGTACACTAATGAAATTTCCTGTTCTGTAAAGTGTAACAAAGTGTTTAGTGTTGTTTGAGAATCTCAAACGTCTAATAAAGTATTGTAAAGTGTAGCAACCAGCACAGTTGGAAATAATCTCGGTAACAGGAACTTGGAACTAGCGAGCTATTTACTGACCGCTGGGGAAAGTAAAGTGGACGATTGTGCTCTGTTCGGAGTAAACTGCCATTGATTCCATAATGGGAGTAACGGAGAGAGCGGTACCTACAGATATACAAACCTAATGTAGATCACATTAACATAATGGCTCATACGGTAATGTTATTGAAACATTTCTCAACGCATAATTTATTCCTAAAAGCAAACGTCGATAGAACGTTTCAACAATATCTCAAAAGCTTTCAATGATTAATTGCCGGTTAGTACAATAACCTAATGAGTGGTGTACCGATTGCCGTTACGTTAGCACTCTCCAAGGTTTTACAAGTTATAATACAGCCTCTTATTATTTCATCTCCATTCATATCGCGTGTTTACAATTGTACAGTTCGGCGCGTAGCGATGGCAGCAGCCAAACCACGATTAATCAGTGCCAGCCTTGGAACTTCGTGCTCTACATGTTAAGACTTAAATTAATTTTCATAAACTACGTATGTAGGTGCCATAATCCAACCATGTACGTTGTAAGATACAGGCACTTACAGAAGTTCTAAAACAGCGATAATATTCTTAGGAGGGTACACCACGCATTTTAACGGTGTAAAAGAATTTGTATTTGTGGAATATTAATCAAAGTAACTTACGTGAATGGTTCTAGCTTTTATGCTTCTTTAAGCAATTGAAAGTTTTTCATTAACTAGGTAAAAAACTTGATCTTTTGTGAAAACTAGCACAATACCGTCGTGGGTCGACTGTTAATCGAATCGAAAGTGATTCGATACTATTAAACAGTTTTGTATGTTTTCATGGGAAAAGTTGGAACGTGACTATTCAAAGTAATTTGAACAAAGTTTACCTTTATTTTGCTGTCATGTTTTGTATTCATCGCCTAGCCTCAATGCTATTATAACACCTGAAAATAACAAGAGAACTTTCTTTTACACAAAAGTTAAAGCATTCTACAAAACAAAACAATAAACAGATACTGAAATATCACGATTCTTTATATTATGATGTTTTACAATAGCAAAATTCCAGCACAATCGCTAGTTTAATTAACTTTTACAGAAACTAAAACCAAATCCAATTTAAAGGATCTAATTGCAAAAGTCCAATAGGCATTCGTTACCGGAATCCATAAATGGAAATAGAAAGGGGATCCTATAAATTGTCGGGACAAGATAGTAGGTAATTCGAATTCTGTTCCATTTTACGTAGCCGCATAAAACGCCATATAAGCAAGCATACGTAGATATTACGTATTCAATGTTGTGTAAAGAAATGGTCGGTCACAAATATCGAACGTTATACGACAGACGGTAATGTATGGAGGTGTAAAGTAAACTGGATCTTTTAAACGGGTGTTTGGGGAACCGATTAGCCGCTGCGTAGGTGGGCATTCACTATAATTTGTTCCATTCGAACATTGGGACAGGCCGGTTTGTATATTTAGAAATGAGATTAGATGCAGCCATTGCAACGGCCAACATTGACGTAACTACATATTATATTGTACGTAAACAAATCAGAATAATGTACGCTATATACTATGTGTTCTATAAACAGATATTGCCTGACTTTCCCAACAGTAACTATAATCTTATTAGCTTTAGTATTTGTATAATACTGATTAAGTCAAACAAATTCAATAGTCATTGTTTATATAACAAAATTGAGCTCATTGACTACGGAAATCGACAAAAAGTGTTGCGCAGCGAGCGTAAAATATAAAATCGATGCAACAAAATAATATTAAAGTAATTCGATATCGGCAATCGATTAGCAACAGCTCTACCAGTTAGCGGTGTCACTTACTTTTATACTGATTCGACGCAGATTAAGCGATACAATTTCTAGTTTCTCAAACTTCAAGGAAAATCTTGCACAAGCACTCGAAAAAAGTGCCCAAATACTTGCCAACGTCGTTTAATTCCCGCTGTGGCTGATGTTGAGATCTTGAATAATTATCTTTTTATTTCACGTCAAAATATCAATCAAGTTAATTGAATAGCAAATCTAATGATCTGTCTGAGTTGTTTATGTCGGAACAAAAAAGGTCAGTGAGCTTATAAGAAATAGTAGATACGTGCAAGCTTAACTTCCGCGGTAAAAAAAAGTTTTTACACTTGCGTTATGATGCGCGTACACAATGTAGGTTGATATGAAACTTGTGATTTATGCGATATGCGTGTTTATTTCGGGGACATCTGCGTATGTCATCGTTTGGGAGGCACGCCGTCTACCGCTCAAGGCTACTCCGCTGCTCGACGGAACGTGAACTAAACCCACTTATTTATTAAAACATACTTAGCAAGTATAGTTATAGGCGTTGATGTACCTTCTGACATGAATTATGTTTTCTATCGAATCGAATTGTAAATGATACTTAAATTAACACGTAGATGTTGTAATACACTAAAATATTCTGCTCTATTTAATGTATTGAATTACAATAAATTATCTTGTCCATTATTGGCTTCGAAAGATTAATAATAAAGGCTGTCTCAGTATTGTAACTTTTGTAAGGAAATGACATAACTTTTAAATAAATATCGATTTGATAAATGTATATTGAGTATATTTTAAAAACAAGTTAAACAAAGGCCAAGTTATTCATGTATACAAAGATCATCATACATTTTAATTAGTTATGGGTATTAGTTTACCTTTTAAGTACGAAACTCTAAAAAGTAATTCCTGAATGGCTGGCTACCAACGAGCAGTAAATTAACATAATGCCGAAAAAACTCACGGCCTATATTAAGCTGAGCCTGTGAAACCCCATTCACACTTCAATCGACATTTGTATCGTAACATTACAACTAAATTGACATTTCACGATCATTGTTACCGATTACAAGACATCAACTAATGCGGTGACACCCACATCAAGTACCAAGTACCTTTTCATAGGCTAGAACCTTTTTTATTAAAAAAAAACCCTGCTTTACAAACATGCTGTATTTTAGCACTACAAGAATGTTCTTTGGTTACACAAATCCATATAAGGGCCACAGTTTCAGAATTAACTATTTCTGCTTAGTAGTATGTACGCATGCAAAGGTGCGAATTCGCACCTTATAAGTGTGGCGCTCGCAGGCAATAAACTTAACCGCGTTATAAGCACTTAAATAACTTAATCTTTAAAAGGAAAATACCAGTGTTTATTCGGTCCTGTTGATTTTAGCTCTGCCAACATTTTAGGATTACAAGTAAAGTTAAAGCTAGAACTGGAAGGCCTGGTTAGGAACCAGTCTGTTGTATTTTAAATGTCTAATATCCATATGCTGTTTCTGTAATCGTTGCCGCGGTGTATGTATAAACATTTAAACCTGACTTTAAACCGTGTTGCATAACTCCTGCTTGTACAGTACCTGTGTGTAACAATATTTATAGCTAATAACCAACTGAATACATTCAAAGGTATCATTGAGAGCGGACAGTTAGTAAGAATGTTGTGATGCAATAGGACCCACCTGCGCTCGCCGCCAAGCGGTCTTCAGACTGCATTAATCTTTACTCAGGAATGCTGACTGTGTGTATGATATTAACGCACTGGTATTCATATAATGTGGCAATCACATAAGTATTAAGTAAAACCTGTGTGACTTTATTGCTTTGCTCAGAAAACATAAACCACGTATAGTTTAGATAGACGCTAAGTAATTTTACTATTAATAATTAATTACCATATTTTTTTTTTCGGAATATTTGAAAACTGGTGATGGTGATGCATTTCGACGATCTTGATCCGAACTTTATCTTTGCCACCTCGTATCTTTGGCGTCGCGACCCAAATCGAAAAAAAAACGCCCCAAAACAAATGTGTTTTTTAATTCTTTACAGCTATAGGTACTCGTATTTGACCAGCAGGGACAAAACATTTATGTTATATCTTTTTTCTTAGGTTAAATAGTTTTAGCGAGATAGATACCTTTTTCTGCGACTAAGTACCTAATACTCGTTGTGCAATAAATGTGATTTTCATAGTAACCATTCGATTGTAGGTAAGTCAAAATAGGTGCCTAACTGGTAACACCTTTTCTTAGTTGAACTAAGAAGCTTAAAATCATTTAAGTACCTACTTGCTAAGTACGTAGGTACTTAACAAGGTACCTGCTATAAAATATAAATACCTATATGAAGTTGTGCAGGTGAATGGCAACCTTAATTAAAAGCTTTGTGTTAATGTTTCTAACACAATCAACAATGCATTCGTTAGATTTTTCTCGTTGCCTGAGAAAATACCCTATCAAAGGTCTTTTGTAATGTCTGATCAATTTTATTGTTACCTTGAAGTGTCCGTTTTTATTCGAAGTTGATTTCTTTTTAATACTTATTAATTAATCTAACTTAAATCTATTTATCAGGATTATTTCTTTACTTGTACATATATACACAATAATATAATTAGGTAGAAATACGATTCAATTTGTCAAATAATATTTAATTATTCTAAGCCCTTTTTATTTAAAAAATCAAGTGTTCACTGTAGTATTTATTTCATAAAAAAATATGTTTATTGAATGCTTTTTTGTCGATATTTTTAAACTAATCCACGGGCTAAAACATTTTTATATCAAATTTCATGCAAATCGGATAAGCCGTTTTAAGCGCCAAGAGGTAACAAACACAGACACACACATACACAAACTTTCGCATTTATAATATTAGTGTGGTTGTATTTTAAGCAAATGCTGGTCAGGCTCCGTATTAAATCAATAGTTATAAATTTCAGTCAATAGCCGATAACGTTTAATACGCAAACAGTGAACAAAAATGGTTGATCGAATCTATTATTTGTCAGAGATAAATAGAGTAACAATTTAATTGATGCATACATACTCGTAGCTAGTTAATTTTTTTGTGTTCCAAGTTTGATAGTCGATGTAATTCAGGCCGGGTTTAGATTACAATATATTTTTATTCCACCCTACTATAATTAAAATTCAATAAGAAAGAGAACTTTAATTTTCTAAAGAGCATTCTTTAGCTCTGAAATAAGATGAAAACTGAATATTTAAGAAGACTGTGTATAATAAAATAGCTAACAAAGCGAAAACATTATTTTTGTTATGCTTGTACTTAGGAATATCTTCGTTTGATGGTAAAGTAATTTTTCAAATACTCTTTGAAGAGGTTCTTAGAAATATTCTTTCGAGTGTTTGACTCCCCACTATTGTTATTCTACGAACGTTGACTAAAGCCATTCGTTTAAACAAAGCTTTACGATAAACGTGTCAAACGAAGATTTAAAAACGTTTGAATTCGCGTTCAAAAATAAATTTGGACTCAAATCCAATTATAGGATGATTGATTTCATGAAAGTTTTCTTCTTTGATATTCAAAGAAAAATAGTACGAGATAAAAAAATTGTAAAAACAGATAAGGTAAAGGTATAGTTTTAGCTATTTTAAGCTGCGCTCCGCTATGGTATCGGTGTTAATATCATACATACAGAATAAAAAGTTGTGTGTTAATCAAGGAGTCTTAATTATCTCCGTACAAAATTTAATCGAAATCATTTTAACCGCTCTATCTTGAAGAAGTAACAAACATACACACTTTTCACTCGATTCACCTTTTGAATGTATAATATCAGTATGATATTTTTTAAATAAGAAATCTTTAACAATATACGTGGCTGGTCGTCACAGTTCTACACCCCGGACTCGACAAAGCGGGTGTCGGAGCCCCATGTCCGAACACCCTCGAGTCTGATGTCCTCTGTAGTCACCTCCCTCGTTAGGCGGACCAGTTTAGCAGCCTTTTTCTATCACCCTGGCTGCAGGGCTACTCAAGCGGCACCTAAGACAAACGACCATAAAATAATATCTCTAAAAATAGTCAAAGTTATAACAAATTTTCGTCGTTTGTTTTTATCATTAAATCGTAAAACGAGTTTTGTTTTGTGTTACCGTAACAATTTTGGAGAAGTCATTAATTCGGAATGGTCTGAGATAAACCCAGTTATAAAATTTTAACCGAGCTATTAGGAAGTAGAGGCCAGTGGTGGGGTCTGGCTCTGCACAGTGGTAGACGTTGTCTGTAGAGAGATGGAATATATTTTATAGTTCAAACTGGATCCGAAATAGATAGTAAGTACTTGCCGAGTTCTTGTCTTTGGTAAAAATAAAGCAAATCGCACGGCTTCATATGAACTCTACAACGTTTAACCCCCACAGCAAAACAATTAGATGTTATAAGTTTGACATGTCTGTCTATGGCATTATAGCTCCCGAATAGATGAAATTTTGTTTTAGTTTTTTGATTTGAAAGGTTGAAAGATTTAATTCCACACTGTTCTTAACTATGTTTGATGAAATTAAACATAAATATATAATCCAATACGGCAACCACTATAAAATCTAGTGTCGATTGTTTAAAAAATAATTTTAAATAGGGTTTTTTGTGTCTATTCGATTTGTTAACACAGAAGGACACATTCAAGGCCCAATATCAAACAAAACAAACGACAGTGGTCCTGCCGAGGAGCACTGTCGTTTGTTTTCCTCGTGGAGCAGATATTCTCCAAGGAATATCTGCTCCACGAGTTTGGAGAACATTAGGTTTAACTGCAGATTGTGCGGTCGGAACACCTGAGCTAACTAGGAAGGCTTCGGGAACAATAGCCCAGACTGCGCGAGGCTGTCGAGTCTGCGACACCTACTTTTTGAACTTCGAAAAGTCTCGCGGCACTGTTTTGGTAGTTCATAAACTTTGTCTAGGAAATTGCTGTTCAATTTTCAGAAGCTAGAAAATATAATTTTAGATTTTGTTGCGAAATCGCTTTGTGCTTTTTAATCATTCTACTATCGTAGACTTTAGAAGTTGGTAATTGTATTCTGTCTAAGCTAATAATAAACCTCTACCATAGCCTTTACTATTTACTATTTTTAGTTTAAGTTATAATAAAAAAAACTAAATTTGACGTTTATCACACTTTCGCGGACATTTAAATTATATTATATATTAGCATTAAGACATACACATATCCACTGTAATGACGTACCAAAAATAATGAATGTTATTATGGTTAATAAAACATCTGAATCTGAATACAACAAAGCATACATAATTTGATATTGCAACTAATTTCCATAAACAAGGATAGCTTTGCAGAATCAACAACGGATATCTTCACGATTATCGGGTATAAAATATGTATGCTGCCAGCAAAATGTTAGTCTTACGACATCTAATGGTAATTGTCATAATCTTGATAAATGGCGACCCATCGGACGAGTCGATCAGAACTCTCGGCAAGATGTAAAACCGGCATTAACTTAATTACTATGAATAAAAGTCGACGGGATTCTGGCCAGAGGTGAAATGGAATGAAGAAGGCTGGGCGTATTCGAGGATGCTTTATTGAGCCTTATGTTGTGATAAAAGTCTAGTTTTCAAAAGAATCATATTTGGCTTGTTAAAGAGATAATGTTTAATTGCAAAAAAGATAATGCTATGCGAATCTAAACATAAGCACAACCGTTTTAGTTTGGAGCCATGCTTAGTTTGGAGATGATGGCTCATCTAATATTTTTTAGCTCTTGATATCAAATATATAAAAATTTAATTTAAAAATTATTTGCTACAAATTGAAATTAGTTAACTTTCCAAATAAAGAACTTGATTTGATTTTAATCCCGGTAGCTTAACTACTTGCTCAGATCGAAGTACCTATATACATATGTCGTAGGTATATTTTTATTGTCCTACTTAGCGCAAAAGTTTTTTATAGTTCATAGTCATCTATACACGGCCTTAAGAGCAGTAATATGCACACAGACGTAGACGAAAGTAGAATAAAGTATAATGTGAGTACATTTAATGAGAAACTAAAACTTTCGTAGTGTAAAGTGCAGCCTGAACTAAGAAGCTTAGGTATTTCTTTTACGTGTATTGTAATTAGCGGCCCCGAAGCCATCTCTGACTGCGCTATTGAGTAGGAAGGTAGAGGTAAAGTAATTACATTTCTACTGGCTTTGAATTTTAATCGTTTGCGGGCATACCAGACACGAACAGCACACACGCTTCGCTCCAGATCGCGCCGCATTCAATTTATACGGAACCACTGACTATATTATTAAATTCATTAAGTGCAGGTCTATTTATTTAATCGTAAGCCCATTTTAATAGCACCTTTGCTGTTTCTATTCTGCCATTTGCATTCTTATCGTTGGAACGCTTCGTTAGCGGTAGTGGTGTATTTAAAATACTCTCGCACCTAATTGTAGTTCCAGGTCTACTTTGAATATGTCACTGTAAAATAAAATTGGTAAACTTTGGACAAAGGGTTATTCTAAATAATTGAAATTGAATATTATAATATTCTATTTCGGGTTATCAAAATCAATCATCTCTTCGAGTTCGTTATAAAATCAAAGGTTCAAAGTAACGGGAATCGTTAGAGCTTCCTCCACGACAGGTGCACAACGCGTCGCGTCTCAGCTTCCCATTGGCTGGCGCGATGCGCAGGCGCTGATTTACATCGAGACACGCAGCTGCTACACTTACCGCACAGGCCCTAATGCTAGGAAGTCACTGTTTAGACATGTCAGATAGAGGAAGTTGCGAAACAAGACCCAGGCAGGTGGTAGGTAACTTCGTTAGTGTCCAATTTTATCTATCTATTTATGGTCAATGTATATCTTAAAAACTCTACCCAGATCCAGTTCAAGAAACGTCATTAAGATTGTCTGTGTATTAATAAACGTTAGATAACCAAAACTCGTTCGATTCTAACTTGATTGTACTCGTACCAATCGTTAAGTAAGTCTGTGGGGATTGAAAAGCATTCGGTGTGTAATCTTAAGAAGTCATTCATCTTAACATGTCCCAGAGTTATCTATATGCGCATTATAAATTCAAACCAAGCACTTGGAAAAATTACATTCGTTTTGCAGATTATTGCTGCGCAAACTAAGGCATTTGTTTTTCTTTTCATAGTTAGAAGTGAGCTACTTTTCTAACATAGCTGTGTACATATCAACTTTGTTACTCTCATTCCAACACTTGAAAATCGCCACAAAAAAATGTTTAATGGAAACAACCACGATAGCTACTTTTCTACTAGTATTATTACAGTCCATATACACGCAAAATAGACTTTAAGCAGGAATATTTCAGGATTACCAAGAAAATTATTCATAGCAGAAATGGTTTCAGCTCGCCATATAATATGATATGGTGAGTCCCCGGCGTGGTAGCCCGGCGTCGGGCGTCGGGCGTCGGGCGGCGTGGCGTGACCAGATACATGACAGCGGCGACGGCCGGGCCTGGCACCACCGGCGCTCGCACGCGATCCCTCGCCACTAAATTGGAACGAGAAAAAACACTGATATTATAAGAAAATTATGGCCAAACCACCAACTCTGAAGCCGTAAATTTTAACATTACAAAGAGTTGTTATTCCGCAGTGCGATTTCGAATTGGATTTGGCTTTTCAGACTTCTGGCTTATACTGAAAGTTTACGATCTAAGGCTATTACGGGCTAAGTTTAGCTCTTGACTACCCCTAGTGGGTATGAAACTCTGTTTATGGTGAACTCTTGATATTTAACTTCACTAATACTGTAGCTGCTATACATAACATAAACTTTACTAGACTGTGTCGCATTGCCCTTGGCAATGTGAAAGCACGGAACAATGGATAAGTTATGATACCAGTACAAAGTATTACATCTTTGCCTTTGTGGTTAGACTTTTTCATTCATATTTACTCGTCAACCGGATGTTACGTCACTCAAGACCTTAAAGCACATTGTCCATCCTTCATTTGTGACCTTTAATTAACCCACGAAGAAAAGGTTACCGTAGCAGCCTTTGCTAAACGGCGCTGAGTTATTTGTCAGCGTCGTCCACAGAACATTTCTTTTGTCGCGGGTTCATAACGTAATCCATAAAGCGACCGTCGGCGTCGCACGCACGACCAGCTGAAGTATTCTCAAAGCATAAATTACGTCCCTTTCGTACTGATTGTCGTGGAGGTGTGAGGGAAAGGGAAAAGAGACGTGATTTGAGGGTGAGAGTTCTGGTCTTGGTCTGTGCACTTAGCCGTCACCCGCGAGTGATGTGCGCGATCACTCCTTGGAGCCCACATCTCGATGATTAATGTTAATTACCCCCGATCTCGCGGTTACCGATTAAGACAGCCATTATACTCGTACTATCTCCCCGGGCGGGCATTACTCGTACTTTTCAAATATCAGAGCATTTTCTCGGCGGTGATAACGGTTGTAAAAGATTCTGATATTCTGCTTTATTACAGACTAAAGTGTAACATTTTCTATGCGACAGGTTATATGATTTTGTACAAAAACTACGAGTATAAAAAGTTTTTTTTAATCGAGCTTTTTCAGACGAAAATAATGATGATGGAGACCATTTTCAAGCTAGTTTCATCCACGAAAACTGTTTGCCGTTTTTAGGTTAGGTACTTTATGTGTGCATGGCTGATGTCACCTATTTTTACAGTAAAGGACAAATGCTACAAGTGGGACACCGTTGTTGTAGTTATATGATATCCCCAGGCGGTTTGTCTTTTAGTTGTTCTCTTCCAAGTATGTAAAGTAAGTAGTGAGCGCTGTAAGTACCATCTATCTCCTACAATGAAAGTAATAAGAATGAACTAGCAGTTACGCAGCTAAACATCTGACAAACATAGATGATATTACAAGTAACATGTTACTTTGCGCAAAAAAAAAATTTTAACCATGAAAAAACTCATTAATATTTATTCTTTAGATGCTATTGCTGTTGAAACCTACTTAAAATACTTACACAAACTCTGAAAATAATGCCTTTAGACGTTATTCTTAGACACCGTATGAACATAAACCTGAGGATACTGGTGTAACTTTATTTACAGTAGTAATAGCTCTGTTGATATAGCTTCCATTTTGTGGAATGGAACTTCTATTTGCTCGGTGGATAATTGAGATGTCAGCGAGCGCACATTTGAACACAGATGAACACTTTCCGAATTAGATCTTGTACCCGGGCTTAGGAACTAGATACCGGCCCGCTATAGTTTATTGCTGGCGAAATGAAAGTTCTTTCTCATTTCTGCAGTAATATACCCAGTGATATTTTTATTTCATACCCTTTTCGCCGTGACCCGTAAAGATTTTGGGCTAAGATGACCCGTGATCAACCCTTTGACACGGATGAGTCAAGAGAAACCCTTACCCAAGTGCACCCATAAGGGTGCGTTTAGGGCATTATTGCCTTTATCTTTGGATATCAATATCTAGTATTACTTATATAAACGTATTTCCATCGCCTACAATCGATTTCATAACAAAGTACACAGTTATAAATCACAATAATGATAACTTTACGAAATGATGTCCACAGAAAAGTTTATGAGAGCGCAATAAACTCGACTCTAAGCCAATGTCTTAAGTGTCAAGAAACTGATAGATTTCTATGTGATAACCATTATTATTAATTCGACGGTGACCCGGCTTCGGTTCAGCAGCTCGTCACGGCTCCCGAACCTCTTGCAGCTTTTTGCAGGGCCCAGCCACCGTTAAATTCAATTACTGCGTGTATTCAGTTGAAAACGACAGTTGCCTAATACAGGCCTCGCTCTTTCATCAATGTTACAAGTACTCTCAAGTTCTTGCCCTTTGATTGAATTAGATAGCTCCAATATCCATCCAGAAAGTTTTATATTGCGTTCTGTTTTCATTACATTATAACCATTTATAAGGCCGAACAACATTACGCCCGAATAATGCACACTTGACATCGATTCGTTTCTATTATCGGCCATTGTGTTCACAATTAACATGGCACGATCACGATACAAAAACAAGATGATTAAAACGATTCTTAATTACTTGAAAGAACTAAGTAATTGTTAAATAATAGCCTTTGCATTATTCATAAGTCAAGCACTGTTGTTGATAGAGTCGCCACAATTAACGAAGAAAACAGGTCTTTCAAGTTATCAAAAAGATTGAGTAGGTGTTTCGGTAAAATTATGTTTAATTGCCGCACGGTTTTGTGGTTGTTGATTTATAAAGATAATGATATAGCATTATTTGTGTGGAATCTTCACAAGCTCGAGCGCGGTTCGTTTGTGGTTTACACCCGTTAGTAAATGTTTCACAACAATGTTAGGTCACCGATGACCCTGCTAGTTGGCCCTATTAGCGCCCACAAAGCGCTATGGGAAACTGAATTAATTTAATTACAAAAATGTGTTAATAATAAGTAAATTGAGCCACTTAATCTCGTGATAAATGTTTTCCTGTTTGAAGATTTCTGATGATTTACGGCGAGCTGTATTTCTCGAATTCGACGAATGTTGTGACATATTGATGAGTTTAAGGAAAGACAGAATAATCTCATTTTTATCTTTAAAACTCATAAAAATATTTGACAAATGAAGTCGTCAGAATTGACAGACATTGTGTAATAAATAACAAGCAACAGGAGAAACTTTACCGTGAAAGATATTCTTCCAAATTTAGTCATGGCTTGGTATGATTAGTCTCATTTTTAGCCTCCTACGCAAAAGCGACGGAATGTTTCATGTTTCACATACATATCTGTGAGAGTGTGTCTGCACAATCGTAGCTTCTTCGGGATGGATGAACCAATTTTGATTTAGTTTTTTTAGTCGGGAGTAATGGGTAGTAGAGTAAGGAATAAAAAACTATGCTTGATGCATATCAATCCACACGATACAATGACTATATCATATATTATCTACCTAAATATGGGTATTAACTTAAGTTCAAAACCCAGATAATTACTACGAAATGTTGTCAGGGATTATAATTTTTTTAATTTATAATTGTTAACACTTAATCGTTTCGACAATATTCGGTACAGCATTGCACAAGTAGGTCACTATTATATAACATCGAAAATCACAACTTTAAACTATGATGGCTACATTCGTCACGGAAATATAACTGACATTGCTTCGTACATCATGGATCTTTGATTTTTGTCGAATAAAAATTCACATTTAAACTTGGTTTAAAAATGTGTAAATATTTTTATTCAAGTAATCGCAGAGTTTTCTTAGTTGAGTAATTCGTAATAATTTTCCTATGCTTTTTTTTTTACTCTGAATAGGTCAGCGCTTGACCACAATTCACCTGATGGTAAGTGATATTGAGGTCTACGGCTACTGCTTTATCAGGACCTAACTAAAATCTTCAAATATGTACGATTATGTGTACAATGCCATTATTATAATAATGTTTATAAAGTAAAATATCTATACTCTATATAGAATGAGCTATAGTAAAACTGTAGAGCCTGATCATTAAATAACAATTTCATTTTAGTCTTGAAGTTTTAAAATGAGCTTTATTTTCTACATTTAATAACTTATTATTTTTCCTTTTCAGACAAAGATAACAGTTAAACTCTGATATCACAACGTTCATAAGAAAATAATGGGTAAGTTTAATTTGTGTTTTGTTTTAATAGCTGTTTGAAATATATCTCGTGTGTTGAATGTGTGTTAAGAAAAATATACATCTAGGTACAGTTTTATCTCACCGTCACAAAGAAAATTCAAGCAAACAACAATGATTTTACACTCATTGGGAATGGTCATAGACATAACATAAACACATGTTCTAATACACGTAACCCGAAATAAACGTCTGAACTCACCATTCGCAAATCTGTCCTGACTTGGAAATCAAACCTCGTGCTTTGAAATCTGCAGTAGGAGATTACTAGGTCATAATCTAGGGAGCATTCAAGAAGAACTAAATAGTCAATTAAAGCCTGTATTGTTTTTTCTAGGATTATTCTTGATTACGCGAGGCCCTAAAGATTAAACATACGTTCAAGTCAGGGAGTCTGTCTCAATGTTGACCGGCTTAATAAGCCGACAGTGATAAGAATCGAGAATAAATGTATAGTCCATTCATAGAGTAGAAACAAACGCCTATTTATTAGTATATACTTACTTCATGTGGGTGAGAAACACCTGTCCATTCATTCGTTCATTCATTCACAAGACAACGGGTATCAAACAAACAAAACAAACAAACAAACAAAATCTTTATTTGACATGGTAAGTAAATTTAAAACAATAAAATTTAAGGAATCCAAAGGCTTCCAAACTAGTTGTAAGAACTGTATATTGGAAGCCAATGTCTTCTCCCAAAAAAAAAAATTAATCTATCCATATACATATGATGTATTTAAAAACTAAAATATAATTAATAAATTTACAAGTTGTTTGGAAATTAAATAATAAAATTTTGAAAATTGGAAATACAAAGTTAGTTAATATAAATCTATTCATCAAAGTACTAGTAAGTTATATTTAGATTTGCAAACATAGTTGTTTGAAACTTAAGTCAACATTTTTGAAAAAAGAAAAATACTTGTTTATATATATAACTAAACTAAAACAAGTTTTAAATTAAAAGAAAAAATATAAAAATATTAAAGAAAATATTAATTAATATAAAAATATTAATGATATGCTATACATAGGTTACAGATAATATGCACGCATATGTTGTGTTTGTAATAGTAAGTATCCCACGCCCACTTCATCCCATCTTGGCGGTTTTACTTTAAAATCGACAGCTATCACTGCTTCTGGACAATGACCAAGGCATGGCATTAAAGAAATTGCACTTCTTGAATGAATCTCTAATGTAATATCAGTGATTGAATTCTACGATTATTCTATTAGGTTGTGATGCCTTATCGATTTCAATGCGAACTGTCTGGAAATCCCCGGAGTTTCAGGAACCGACTAATTTATTTTTTCCAGTAACGTCGCTTAATCAATAGGAATTACGCTTGACCCGACGGGTTTCTTTTTCACGGAACACGGACGCAAAAACTAATGATTTTTCAGTGTTTGACTTTAACAATCACACGATATTTGAGTGCTATTTAACTTTGAAAATATTTAAAGGGCAGACAGACCTAAACCTACATGAGGTCAAAAATTCCAAGTATCATAAATCAAAACAAAAGTATCATTTAAAACTTGACATTTGTCATTTAATATTAACGATAGCTTGCAGCTGAGACAGTTTATTGAGTGCGTAATGTCTGGGTATCAAAATTGTCTGAAAGTTCAAAGTGTGACGATGATAGTTAAAATACAATTTCACCAAACGGCTATAATTATTTTTTAACATTATATTGAAGACCTTCACAGGGAAAACAAGTAAAAATCAAAAAAAAATTAAGCCCCGACATAATATTTCGAAGTGCCTGCCATTTTAGAATTGAAATTAATCATAATGTGCCATATCATAATTAAATCGTGTATTTATCATAAGAAGCCCTTCTTATTTGATGCCCATTTTGCGGGATTAGTGATAAAATATGTAATCCGGCATTTTGTGACGGCGGCCATATTGGACCGATTTTCATCAAACATGAACACCTTAAACGAAAAACTAAATTTAAATTGGTCCATCCGTTTGGGAGCTACGATGCCATAGACAGACACACACACGTCACACTTATAAAACCCCGTCGATTTTCCATCGGGGGTTAAAAATATTAAACTTAAAATGTGATACCAATTTATTTTCTCTATGTTACTCTTCATAAGCTAAGTGTTTCAAGTAGACATTTTTACGAGTAAGTGCACTTCGAATGTAACCTCTCTGCGTTACTTAAATGAGCCATTTACATATAAAATAAAAGCAAAATAATTTCAAACCTATGTTCACATCAGTATTTATTTTAAGTCTGCCATATTGTTGGCTTGTAAAATAATTAGAGGGCCTGAAAAGGCAAAATTGTTTGACATTCAATAGCCTATCGGCACAGACTACTTCACAATGTCATTAACATCTTGACATTGGGTTTTGTATTGCAAATAGGTTCAAGCCCGAGTACTTTTCAACATTCCAGATGAAAAATAATATAATTAGTTAAAAAATACCAACGCTCATATTCTTATTTCAAAGTATGATACGAAATAAGAAGATACCGTTAAAAAAGCGAGTATGGCTCGGGAAAAAAAGTCTGCTTTTCCATGAAACGGCTCCTGGTTCGATCCGACTCTACACCAATGACTTGTTTTTCAAGCTATGTGTGGATTTGCACACGTTTTACGGTAAACAAAAACATGAGGAAACTGACAAGTTTGAGGACCACAATATCCGAAGACGTGTCATTCACCAACCCGCACTTGGCCAGCATGGTGGATTATGGCCTATATATCTCTTCTCGTGAGAGAAGGCCCCGAATCCCAGCACTGGGAACGTATAGTGGGCTCCTTATGCTATGCTATATAGGTACCTACTCCAATTCTCGCAACTCGAAAGTCGGTGAAGTGAGGTGCGAAAAATATCTCGTAGTTTTCTTGGAAGCGATCGTATATCATGCCACTCAGTAGATATTGTTCGAGATTAAAGGCTATGCGAGACGTTCCCCCGCGCTGGATTATACAGTTCAGTGCCAAGTGACATATCGTAAACAATGGGGTTCTACGAGATATACAAGTCAATTTGAACGAGATTGGATTAGCTTCATGGAAATGGGAGTTATGGGAAATGGGAAGCCAGTTTTAAGAGGTTTCGGTGCGGTATTACGATAGGAATAGGAAACCATAAAAATATCTCGCCTGTGATGTAATCAATCGCGTCTTTATGCTTAGCTATGTGTTTTTTTTTACAAATTTCAGCTAGGCATTTGGCCAGCAGGGCGCGTAACAATACGAGTCAGCTACACTTAGGCGTAAGATGGAGCATGCCTAGTCTGGAATATTTGGATCTCAAGGAAAAGCATAAATGAAGTTTACATATATTCATGTTTACAAAAGATAAATAAATAATAAATAGTCGAGAACATTTATTTCAGTTTTCGTCACATTGAATATAGGTGACGTTGTAAAGACTACACAAACATAGTCGCTTCTATAATCATGTACGAGTAAGTTCTATTAATGGTTGTATATATTCATTTGATCACCTGCCAACTGGAGTTGCAAATGAATGAAGCAATCGCCACATTGGTGGAGCAGCTATTGAGTGTATTGACGTAATGTTCAATTGCAGCTAATGTACTCGTGGCATAGAATTAGTTTGCGAGACCGCTTCCACGTGCAACCACGGAGCTCGGAATGTGTCTCTCAAGGCAAGCCGCTGACGTCACAGCTTCGGAAAACCACATAACTCACATAAATAGAGGAATAACTTCTAAATTATTATCAGCACCTTGCAGACAGGCAGACGACGACCCAACACAAACTCATAAATCCTTCTCACAGCCCATTTACTAAATCATATTTTAAGACCAAATTATCATAATGTTCAAAACAAAGTTTATGAAATTGGTACAGTATTCAAATCTAATTCGATGATTGCGAAACCGTGTCGTGCTAGTGAAACTTTGAATCGGAGACTAGCGAGAAATGAAAAGTGGAGGTCGCGCCAAAATGTCGAATTAGCATTCGTATTGTTGCGTGCTTTAACGGCCTTCTTTCACTCTCAGCTCATGGGACTGTGATCAAAATAAATGCTAACTCTTGATCTAGTTTATTAACCCCTCAACAGTCGAGCTCCGAGGAAACACGGAGGCCAATCACAGGGCGTGTACACAAACAAATATTCAATGCCTAAACTGGTAGCCAACTAGCTGCACTCAGTTACTAGGCTATTTTCTAGGAATGCGGCCACTGAACCAAGCGCTATTCAACTATTGAAAAGTGCCGTTTACGGTTTCCTCAGAAGGTTAATCGAACCACCACACGCTGACATTTATCACCCTCTAATTTAATGGAATTTATGATCATATGTTTCCGATTCCCCGTTGTGTACAGACCGGACACCTAGTTACCGTTGAGTATTGTTTTACGACGCTAAGTGTAGATTAACAATATTGACGGTCTATAAATCGGATATCATGTGAAAGCGGCGAAATGTGTTTCTCAGTACATTTATGTATTATTGGGAAACGCGGGTAGCGTGCGAGAACTCCGTGAGCCGATATATGGATTCTGGATGATTGATGACCGAGGACTGGAAGTACAGTGAGTGCCGTCCCCGCTCGTGTTGCGTCAGCCAGCACAACTAGTCTTTGATTGAATACCACTATTTGGTTAATATTTTACCTATAATGTTATCGCTAAACTATAACAGCTAGAATTTGGTCGATTTGACGTAGTAGTTTCTTTGTCAGCTAAACTAATACAATTAGATACAATGTTCACCTGAGTGCGTACCTGAATTAATAAAAAGTTAGTCTTAATTTTCTAATGACTGTTCACGACATTAATTGGTCGCAATCGGCGCGTGCGCAGCTGTCAATGCACCTGCCGTATCTGGGACCGCTGCACTCTCCCGACCTTTGCTCACCTACACTTTACCCATCATATCAACATTGTACTATATACTCGTACATACAGGCTGTCATATCACGTTTGCACACTTATTTCTGTCAGTCAACTTTACTCCGGTAGATACAAGCAAGATGTCTAGACCTATTTGCAAACAACTTTCTCTATCCGTCGTATTGCAACAGACAGTACAAAATTATACTATTACCTGATTACCTACAGTATAAATTTAAAGTTACAGATAAACTTGTACTCCATACACGTCAAGTATTTGAGCCATGTTTTTTTCCGTTGCCAACTGCGTAACTACGAGTACTTAAATGTGTTTGAGAAATATTCATTTACATTGCTCGTATTTTATTATCATAGTTAGTCTGCAAGATTTCTATCCACCTGTATTTTAGACAACTATTAATAGTTTTAATATTTGCGCTATATTTAATGTCAACACCTGCCTGCAGTGTGTGGCAGATGTGTTATATCTGCTATACAAACATGTCCTTGCCCCACTACGAGTGACCTCTCTGTTTTTCGCTGGATGGCCATGACATCTTATTTGTCAACAAATTTCTTAATGAATTTGTTTATGAAAACATTAATTTTAGCAATACTGTTATGTTGTCTTCAGGTCATTGTATCATACATAATTTACTTTCTTAATGTTTACATTGTACGTATAACAGATTGAATACCTACTTGTGATATGATATGATAAGTAAAAATGAAAGTGTTCGTTATTATTACTACAATAATAACGAACACTTTCATTTTAAAACAAGCAAATTCGTAGAAAACATTGTTCCTTCATTTGACGCTTGATCAAGAAGCATTATAACTGGATATTTTTTTACCAAATATATGAAACTTTTACCGAATTCAACAGAGCATCAGTTTTTTCACAATTTACGGAAAGGCGCGTCACTACATGAGTTATATGTCTGGAATTACTAGCTCTCAAAGAGGCTGCTAAAACACACAGTTATGTGTTTTGCAACAGATACATAAGAAAATTCAACCAAAAGTCTAAAAAAGTTAGTTCTAGTAGAAATTTAAAATACAAAAGTCCTAAACCTTGTCAAATTGCATTACGCAAATGGGTGTTATTTTGAAACATTTAAATTGTTTTACTCTTTTCACTAAGGGCCTATTCAAAGGCCCTAAGAACTACGAGTAACATCCACGGAATAGCTTTTTAACAAAAAGTTAACCCAGCAATTCTTACTTAATGTCTTAAATCACAATTACCTAAAGCACCTATCTATCTACACTTACACAAAGCCGGATCGTTAAATCCAAGTTATCTTTGAAGCTCTAACCAGAGACAAACAATAGAACAATCATCTCGAATGGGTATCTATAAAATGTATAACGCAAAACATTACTTATTTATGAGAATAATTTTATGCCACATACTAAAACACCATAATATTGGATTTGGCGGCCTGAAGTAGAGATGTACAGGGTTACAACATAGTTACCTATTTAGGTAACTATTTCGAAGGTACTCTTTATAACCCCAACGCAAAGACGGCGAGTTATAAGTTTGGCGTGAATGTGTGTGTGTGTATGTGTGCGTGTGCGTGTGTGTACGTGTATGTGTGTGTGTGTTTGTTTGTGTATGTGTGTCTGTGTTTGTGTATGTGTGTGTTAAATTGTTGGCTGTCGGTCTGAGTATTCAGTATGTTTAGCACACATAATAAAAACTATAAATGGTTTAGCATTGGGCTGACCACCCTCTGTGAAATGTTTCCTGTGTATGTGTGTGTGTGTGTGCCTGTGTGTGTGTGTGTGTGTGTGTGTTTGTTTGTGTTTGTGTATGTGTGTACGTGTGTGTGTTAGCTGTCGGTCTGGGTGTTCAGTATGTTTAGCACGTCTCACGAGGAGAAAGATATAGGACATAATTCACCGTGCTGGCCATGTGCTGGTTGGCGGATGACACACGTCATCGGATATTGTGGTCCTCAAACATGCCGGCTTCCTCACGATGTTTACCTTCACCGTAAAGCGAGTGCGAATCCACACATAACATGAAAAGACAAGTAATTTGCGTAGGGCCGGGATAGAACCAGGGGCCGTCTGATGTAAAAGCAGACGTTTTACCTCCGAGCCACACTCGTTTTTTTTAAGGTGTAAGCTGTATTTAGAAAAAAAACGTAATCAAGAGTATACAATAAAATAAGACCATAATATACACAAAACAAATCACAAACATAGTCATATTCTTGAAATAGACTATTCGCAGAATAAGGTGACCTGTTTCAAGAATTAGACAAATCATTGTCATTATCAAAAATACCGTTCACACACCGTAATTGTGTCCCATATGAACATTAAATGCCAGGTTTACGTGTTATATGTTCTATGTCACTCGAACGTACGCATTTTCATCTACTAACGAGCCTTATAAATGCCTTAATAAAAACGAGGCCCGTTACGCACTTAGCGTCTCTACTTTGCTACTTACTAAGTCTGTGACGTTGTCATTACGGAGGCACTCCCGACATTTGCTGTCATTTGTCCTTTTCCGGGGCCGTTCCGATGGATGGGTTCGTTTAACATAACTCTGGAGTTGTTATTACGACGTTCATACAGCTAGTTACAGAAAGTCACCGTTACGAGCCGGAGTAATGATGCAGAGATTGTACTGGAAAGACGGTTGCGCGGATGTTCTTATTTTACGGTGCGGCGTTTTTTGGAAATAGCTAAATGTTGTTTATAACTTTTTTATGTTATATGTATTTTAATTAGGGACTAAATCCTGAAATAAATGAATAGTCGGTTATTTAATTAAAAAAAACAGCAGGCAAAAAGGTTGAATCTAGTCTGGAACAATATTGAAGAATTTTGAAATTGAGTACATTTTACAGGGGAAACAAATTTACACAGAAGACACAATATAATTATAATAAAAGAAAAAATATAAAAATACTATTTACAAACTCAAAGATAAAAAGAAAAGAACAAGAAAAAACAAACACTCTACAATTTAAATTAAAGTAAGCTATATATCCAGCCTGTCACTGCGTCTGGAACTAGATTTTAGCCTATTTATATGTTATTCTAGTGAAATAATCTGTAAAATCGAGTTCAAGGTCTCACTCGAGGTAGATGGAAGACGTCACCTCAATCGTATTGTTATGAATTCCGTTTTTTTCACTGCTCTTTTTGTTATTGACAAGTATCACGCACTCATCCAAGGTCTCAGTTACAATTCATTGAGACCTTGATTTGTAATTGGATCTTTGATCTCATGCTCTTGTTGTTTGTGTCATCGTGAAAATACATTTTTAAATATTCGTTTTAGCTTATTAGCGAGCTAGCGAAGTATTTGCTTTGACTGACCAATTATGTTTAAGTTTATTTATATGCATGTATTTTGGTTATCGGGTATAGTTCGTTATTTTTTTACCTATCTCGACGAAACTCGCCATACCTATACGTTCTACTACTCAATGGTTTATTTTTTCGTCGGTAATTTTTTATAGGATGGTTCGCTGGTTCGTTTACTGGTTGATTTTACAGATATTTATTATAGCAATTGAATACCAAATTTGTAAGAAATTTAGTAAATATGAATGAAATTGTTCAAGTAATTGTTGAGATCATCAAGTTTTAGTATTAACACACAATTTTGGAAGAAATTTTGTTCTTGAGATAAAATTATGAAAAAGATATAAAGAAAGGATAAAAAATCTGCAAGGAGGGAAGAGAGGCCTTTGCCCAGCAGTGTGACACAATAGGCTGAAAATAATAATAATAATAAAATTGAAGATTGAGGGACGAGATTAGGAGAGATTAAGACCTATGAGGGACAAATTTTGTTCGGATAACTACTTGTTATATTTAAGCTAGAATTAAATTAGGTGCAACAAGCCATTATTAATTAACCTTAAAACTCTGTGATTCAAACCAAAGTAAAAGTACAAGAAGTGTTGTATTAGGATTCGGTGCTAAATGCGCAATTAAAGCTTGCGTTTAAAGGCGCAGTAAAGCGTAAGTCCTGTGGGGGAGAAAAAGTGACCGTTACACATTGGGTACCAGTAAGAGGGTAGGCGTTTAAAGCTACCGGTAAGTTTATGACGTTATTACAACCATACATTACAATGTATGGTTATAATTACGTAAGTACATAATGCCGTGCGTTTATTTACTTAGCATTTTGAATTTAATTATAGTCATTTTCTAGAAAAATATTGCGCTTACATTTTATTCCGCATAACGTTACCACTTCAATTAATTAGAAGGTAATTTTCCGAGAATAATAATAAACAGACTTTCATAATTAATTCATAAACTGACCGAGCGAAGTGAGCGAAGTCTAATGGCGAAGTGAACTTTGGTTTTCGCTTAAAGGTTGTAATATTTAGCCAATCTTGATGAAATGTGGTTAACCTTTTTAAAACAACGTAAGGCGTCTTAATATTTTCGCGTAGAAAACGGTTACACTTACTTATTATTAAAAGTTGGAACTCGTCGGCGACGGTCCGTGTAACACTCGCCCCTGAAGATGGTGCTCGGAAAGCACCGAAACTGTTGGACTCATTCCAACTTTTAATAATAAGTAAGTGTGACCGTTTTCTACACGAAAACAAAAAACCCTTTTTAAATATTATCTACTATTACTCAATACAATTTTTTACAAGACATCGGTGATTTTTTATACAAGGATTCCCACAAAAAATGGAGCAATATGTTGGAGCGCTATTTACTTTTTGATTTATAAGATTAAATATAATTTTCTTATTTTTTTTAATAAGAATAGAATTGGTAGAGATACGAGTATAAAAAAAATAAATATCAAAACACACAACGTTCTAATAAATCTAGAATAGAACTTATACTAGTCACAGTAAATGTACGTCAGAAACATATGACGTCACATCAAACCCTTCAACTAGACTAGCAAAAACTAGATTTACATTTGCCGGCACGTACCTACAAATTAGTGAAATAACGAACTAACATTTCTAGTACATATACTATTCATGCTATGTTAATTCATCAAAATGTACGAACTACTGCTCGCAGCGATCGATCTGCGATGACTACGTCATTCCTAAACGGCTTGTAAGCACGCTTATAATACATACAACACTTAAAGCTTTTTTGTATAGTGGTTTCATATTTTTACTACATAGTGAAATACTTACTAATTCTATAGAGCTTTTAAGGGTTATTGTTACAAGACAGCGTAACTGTGGGTACATACATACTCGTATATACATTTCACCAACACAAAAGAAATAAGAATAATAGAAGAATTTTCATAACAAACCTGAATTTTAGTTTTGATAAAAATGTTATCCTTTATCTACACATCATCATTACACAGCCAATTATATCGCAATGCTGAGATATGTATAACCTCTAGGTAGACATCATCCAATTATAGAATAGAAAATAAATGAACTTGCAGTTCTCCGAACGTAGACTTCGCGATCAAAATGTCTTGGAACATATTTTCTAGTTACTGAAACTTTATCACTTAACACCCGTATCTCAATAATTACTTGCCTACTTTTATTAATATTCAAATTTTATTTAACAATATGCAATTTATTCGCGCTGCTAAATATAATAAACAAGTAAATAGCGCTGCAACAATTTTTCTCCTTTTTCGTCGAATACCAAACACCTCACAAATAAAAAAAATGTCGACGACAAATAAATGCTATTGAGAAGTAGTACTTGCCAAGTTTCGTCGAAATTGGTTCAAAGTCACTGCCTCTGCGCCAGAACAAACATACATACGGACAGACGAATGCAAGATTGGCCAGCTAAAGGTCAATAATAAATAAATACATTATTTCGAACAAAAGCGTATTGTTCTCTATAACAACGTGTTGAATATTTAAATATAATACATAGAGCATAAACGTTTGGTCAAGGTAAATTCGGATTGTAGCGCGCTATGGTAGTCACCTAACGAAAATAACTATCTAGTGAGTTAGTGCTCTATTTCAGGACTCAAGCAATGTGTTTGAGACAACAAACGTTCCAGACTATGCACTTATTGACTTTCAAGGTCAAAGAAAATGTGTTGTTTCCGATTGACGTCGGAGTCGTAGCGCAAAAGTAAAACAGGTTTAGTATTTCTAACTGTGCTGTACCTACTACATTTAAAATGTTTCTATATTTTTAACCGACTTAAAAAAGGAGGAGGTTATATATTCGACTGTATGTATTTTTTTTTTAACATACCTTTCACTTTTTTTTACGGAGATTTCATTTTAAAAGTATTGTGTTTCGAAAACAAGATTCCGTCTAATATTGATTAAATAAATTTAGTCATCGTTTTTGGTTCGGGATTAAATTTTAAAAATATTTGCATCCTCCAAAATGTTTAATGTAGGTAAGGAAAGTAACAAACTATGGTTAACGTCAAATTTTAAATTTTAGTAGGTAATGTTACTTAAT
Source organism: Mellilla xanthometata (assembly GCA_035578125.1). NCBI lineage: Eukaryota > Metazoa > Arthropoda > Insecta > Lepidoptera > Geometridae > Mellilla > Mellilla xanthometata. Next base: position 8,896,575 of record JAPUBQ010000007.1, on the reverse strand, counting down.
TACATGCAATTAAAAGTTAAATATATAACAAAACATTTTAAGGTTTATAGTAAAAAAATATTATTTGTTTGAATTTCCAGATGTCGTCGAATAAGTCGTTTGTCTAAACTTATCTATGACTGATGGTGTAAAAGTAATTAAAAATATATTCCATGCAGCCAGCATTGCCACACTGAATGGTAATGACCAATGTTTTCAAGAAGAACGAACCGGTGCGGGATTCGCCTGATTTATCCTCGAGCCTCCGCTCTATTTCTGATGTGAGTTGTTTTGCCTCGCTGCCCCGACGACCCATAGTCTCGACCGCCACGGGCACGAAACAGTAACGTTTATATTTCTATTGCCTTCATAAAATATCTATATGTTTCATATGAATGTTTATTTAGCAAATTAAGTGACGACACGTATGGTATACTCTATTCCTACTGGTTTGTTTATTTTACTGTGGCTCCGCCGCCCGCCCGCCCACGGCCCAATCTTCTATTTAGCAACGGTTAAATAAACACCAGCTATTTTCCATTACCATTCATCATCACGCCTATTTTAATATCTACCTACTTAAAACTTCTTACTTTTGTTATTTATTTTTTGACATTTAATATCTCAACAGTCGAAACACAAAACAAGTGAAGGCATTATTTACAATATTAGAAGACACCTCGCTTCTTTTTTATAAAGTGAAAATTAAGAGTTCATAAAAAAGAACTCAGCGCGTGTATTTATAAAATTCATAGCACTCGAAAACTTTTAAAGAAACAGTTAAGTACATTTTACTCGTATTTTGGGACATAAATAAAATGTTGAAATAAGCGTCTCCACGATGTACTATATTGTATAGCTATCGAGCTGTCTGTAAGATGTGACTTTTTATGTGAGTAGCCAGAGTAAATATCCATTAGGGTAGTCGAGTAATGGCCGCAGCCACATTAGGGCTCGGGTCGTCTTACTTTATTAAAGTAACACTTTTTCTCGGCGATAACAAAACGACTATAACACATCACGCTTTCAACATTATGTGTGAACCTTCGTGGTGAATTATTTCTTAACAGACGATTTCCATATGTATAGAGAACGAAAATACTAGACTAAACGTGGTTAAGTCACTGCTTTGAAACAAAACTGCTCGTGAAATTTCAATTAGGCACCGTCTACCTCAAAGTGGCTCATAATGTATGCGAATGGGATGAAAGAATAGATTATTTTAACTTCAAGAGTACAGTGAAGCTAAGCGAGCATTGTCAGCGAAGGTTGGTTCACACGAGGCAAGTGGTAGAATGTAAATGGAGCATCATCAGCGCTTCGAGCGTTTCTCGCGATAAATTGTCTCAAGACAGCGCCGACTCGATGCTCTCTTTGTAGCTCTATATTTAACTTGACTGCACGCTAGTTACTATCACTCCCACCTTTTTATTGTCGTATACAAGAACGGCTTTTGTCAACGGAATATTTATCTGTAGTAGTCAGTTCTGGAAATTATTTTCAAGTGTCGAAATATTACGAGTAATTAATTAAGTATTCTGTAACTTACAACAGTTGTGTGACTAACTATTTATTTACTTAGAATTGTCTAAAAAATCAAAAGGTTTTTTTTTGTAAATACATCTTCCTTTTCTACATTTAGTTAGTGGCTGAAACTGTTTTACGACAAAATTATTTTTAGGGTTCCGTACCTAAGGGGTAACCTGGACCCTATTACTTAGCTTTCTCTGTCTGTTTATCACTAGGCTTTATCTCATAAACAATGACAGCTAGAGAGCTGAAACTTTCACAAAATTATTATTTATTTCCATTGACGCTATTACAAAAAAAAACTAAAAATAAAAATATTTATTGGAATTCCCATACAACATATTTTTTGCATTTTTCGCATTTTTTAACCATAATGGTACGAAACCCTTGATTTGCGAACTCGGCTCGCTCTGGACCTATAATTTTACTGAATATAATTTTAGTTAGACGAGTATGCCATAGGTATGTACGTTCTTCTGTAGAACAAAGCCCCTATCTGCAACAGATTAGTCCACCCAAGTTCACGACTAACAACAAAGTATATATCGAGCAAGATCTTTGTTCTGAACTGCAACTGTTCCTTAGGCTATTTTCCCTTCTCGCCTTTAACAGGCCATCGAACCCAGTGAAAGTCAGCGATACAGACTTACAACTGCAACTATTACAGCAAATAGAACTTTGTCTTCAAGTGAAACAAGTTTGCTCCGTAACTCATTGAAATGCTATGTTAGCGTGAAACTGTAGTTGAAGATAATATTTGCTTTTAATCGACTTTGAGTTAGAAGTTTAACTGCTTCAGAAATAAGTTGCATTTTGTCCTATGAAAAAAAAAAGAATTTATAAATAATAACAATTAATATCTTTATTTGCCGTTATCATATTATATGTAATATTGACATTGATCAATCGATAAATTAATACTCAAACTTACTTTTAAATCTTGGAATATACTCGTCCCTGATGATGTCGCTCGTAATGCATCGAAACCCGTTGGACGTACATAGTATATCCAACGTTTTTATGTAAGTGTGACCGTTTTTTCGAGCAAATATGTGTATAATATGCCTTACGATAAGAGTTAAAAAACTAACATTGATAGTCGTAACATATTGCAAATTTTCAATATAGTAGGTACGTTAACTTATTCAAATTTCACAAAGGACTTGTACAAGAAATTGCACGAATGAATTTCAGTCTTTACTTTTCTTGGGAGTTCATTATCCTCAAACGCATACGTTACATTCTACCCTCAAACAGTAAATCTGTCTCGATCCAGTCAGCTCCCTGACGCCGGCGCTTATTCCGCCGTCTCTATATCTGCAACCTCTTCATTACAATTGTTTTTCCGTTCAGGTTTTATTGTGTAAGTACCCTCAATTCACATTGTTTACAACAGAAGCAGCACGCGCCAGCCACGTCTGCCCGAAGTCGCTATATTTGATGCAAGGCGGCCGTTCTATACCGGGCTATGAATAACTAGGTTTCAAACCCCATTTTTTTACTAATAGTATGTCGTTAACAAATTGTTAAGACATATAGAAATATGTCTCGCGGTAACTTTTGGTATGCACTAAGAACTTTTCCTATGGCGACCTATGTCGTGAGGTCTGGCCTTAAGTCATGTTTTGACGTTTATTTAATACATAAAATTAATAAAATATTTTTTATTGTCGTAAAATAACTAACTAATTAGCTACGTTCGCAATATGACAAAAACAAAATTTATTATCTACGAAGTAATTTTTTACAGAAGATTTTATTACCATTCAACATTTATATCGTAGTGATAATGACAGGAATTAGTCATAGCACAGTTTTTTATTTGTAGATTTGACTTAAATGCCCATAGTCAGAAAATTGAAGGTAATTCGTGAAAACATCGTAGTGGTGTACCTAGATGGTTATCTTTTTTATTCTGTTACTAAATAAAATAAGAATGAGAGTATATAAAGTTATTTATAACCTTTCTTAATAACCCAGAACGTGGTGCGAGGTGCTCGTTCTATATAAAGATCGCACACCCGTCTGCCGTTTCGTCTCATACAGTTGCAGCTCAAATATGCACGCATAAAATATTCATCTTTGTTTCTGAACATCTGCAGTGGAAAATTCATATTAGCAACCCCAAACTTAAGTAATTAAACAAGTAATTTTGGGGTTAGTGATTATTCTCGACTTGCGTTTGTTAAATGTAATTATATAGAGAATTCAACTCAGCTCTTTCAAACATTAATGTTTAACCTTCATTGTCATTGTAATTTAAAACATCTTTTGTGAGTTAGTCATAATTTCACTTTGCATTAATAATTATTTCAAAACTTTTTATTTTTAGAAAGGTTTGAATCGAGTTTTTTTTTTACCCTTGATAGTTTGCATTTGACTACAGCTTACCTGATGTAAAGCTACGCCGCACTGTAATCTACGATGCGTTTATCCGTCAATGTGCATATTTTATACAGTCACCAAATGTAATTAATTACAATATATACCAAATACAATCTGAAATATAACAAAAAACACGCCACGTCAAAACAAATATTTTCAAGAATTTGGTCTTTGAACGCTGTCAGTAATAGCGGCAAACATGTGTATTTCTTTCGAATAATTTGCTATACTATTTAGTCGGCTCTTTTTTGCTGGTTTAAACGTAGTTGAATACCAGTCACTTAAGAGAGCTAGCTTACACTATCCAATGAAGTAGTAATTTCCCTCAAATTAAAAATCACCAAGCGCCTAACAGTGCTCTGACAGACTCCTTTAGAGCCAGTAATTTCTGACTAGACAGGATCTAACTTCGGACATAGTTTTACCTCGTGGCTACGTAATCTGCATGAAAATAGGATGGAAGTCTACTTAGAAGAAAAAGCTGAACAATGAAGCTAATTAAGTCGTATTTACAGCTTCTATGCCACAGAATGCATAAGTAATACAATTATTTATTTAAGGAGGTCAGATTCTTAGCTTGACGTTTCGTCAACGCAGTCGAATGTCTACGTTGTCTAAATCCCATTAGTTGCCGTTACTGAATATAGTAGTAGGCTTGGCATAAAGTTCCAAGTAAACCGCAAGGCGGTCGAACTGTGTCTCCCAATAATATATGTAATATCGAAATAGTATCGCGGTCACACTCGGTGCAGTGAGCTTGCCAATCTACGGAAGTGAAACCGCAGGAGGCTGAGCTGAGGTGCAGTTTTTTGCCGATTGCCAACGGAAATGTGGAGTTTTAATATAATTATTGCAACAAATATGGTTTGAATAATGTAAAGCGGCTATCACTTACGTTTATTTTGTCGGTATTAGCCCGATATGGTTCAGCGCAATCAGTGTGCCATTCTCAAGGGCAGGAACACAGCCAACAACAGTAAGCTCGTGATGACGGCCAAGCGGCACCCGCACCGCTTAAACATGGGTAATAAACGTAGTGATAGCCGATTATACAAACATAATTCAAATGCCTTACGAAAGTTTAATAGAGAAATGTGTTTTGTTTATTTCAAAAGATTGTAAGATTTGGTAACACAAAATAAATACAATTTACTCTTTCTACCGCTAGGAATACATTTAACGCTGTTGACAAATTTTATTTATTATTTAGACGCGATCTAAGATAAAGCTAATTTCAATAACGACACTCGTTTGCATACATTAAGCAACTGTCTTAATTAAATACTCTTGTGCCACCAAATTCAAAGCCTTGTGTTATTTAAATTCGTCAAAATCGGAGCAAAAGCGAAAGTTCGAGTGTCCACCTAGAGTAATAGACCGCTCATTGGTTATATTGCGTAAACTAATTATATATTTATAGAGCGAGCAATCAATGGAACCCTTTATATGCTAAACAAACTTCCGGTCGCAAAAATGTACGGGCATAATTGAGTTGCATTGTCGTGTTTCGAAACTGAGATAATACACGCAGACCCCATTGTGGTCGAGACTAAAGTTAAATCTGGGTGCACAAGCTACTCGTATTTTGTATCAATAAATAAAATATTTTTTTAGCACAGAAAAAACTTAAATCCAGGTCATAACGAGTTTAATCCTACTAATATTATAAATGCGAAAGCTTGTATGTAAGTATGTATGTTAGTTACTTCTTCGCGCTCAAAGGGCTAAATCGATTTTGATGAAATTTGGTATGAACATAGGGTAGACCTTGAATTAACACAAATGTTACTTTTTATCCCGAATATCAATTGTGGTTCCCGTGGGCTACGCAAATAACTTCAAAATATATGTTACCACTTCACGCTCCAACGGTTGGATCGATTTTGATGAGATTTACTGTGAAGATAGGTGAGACCTTGGTCATATAGTCTACTTTTTATCCCGGATTAACGCCGTGGGGCATTAAATATATGTACTTGATAAATGTAGCTAACAGAATGAAAAACAACGCATAATCGATCTATCTATCCAATTATTGAAATTATTGATATAATTCGGTGTAAATATTTTTTTTTTTTATAAAATAGCATCATTTTTTATCGATATAACTGAGAGTATTTTATAAAAATAAGGTTAAAATATTAAACTTGGTTAAAAATACGATTTCCATGTTCTGTGTTCTCTACAAGTAATAAAGGCCGAGTTTAGACTAGAACCAGCATGCAAGTCGAGTAGTAAAGGGGGAGTAAGACAGCCCGTGTCACGCGCGTCGGCGCCGTCTGGTCGGCTCAGGATGACTCACCGGACTCTCCAGCATTATGTGTACTCCCCTTTCATTACCCGAGCGTTTTACCCCATAATTGATATGGTGGATGTTTCTCTACAGGGCTACCAGTACTTAACTGTAGTCAAAGTGAATCTTTGGATGAAGGACCATTAAAAGATTGATGGTGACATTTATTGTCCGTTCAACGAGTTGAACTAATACGGAGAAATTACTCCTGATTCGTCATAAATGACGCCCATATGTAAAATTTACTAATCACAGCCTATCACAGTCTATCGCGCGTCATTTCTGACGAATTAGGCGCCAGGAACTTATCTCCGTATTAGTTCGACTCCCTGAACAAACTATAAGCATTATAGACAGTCTTCGAGTAAGTACAGCGATCCTTTTTTTTTTTTTTTTTTTTTTTTTTTTAACGTGAGGAAATGCATTTACGCATGCCCACCACACCCGGGGAGGTGGGTGGGGTATGTCGGGCTCAATGCCAGAAGGGCATCACTACCGACTAAAACCTCACGATGGCCTCCTCACCGGAAAGGGCGGGGTGAGGTTCCGCTCCTCGCATTAACGCACCACCCCGCCCACCTCGGCTAGCCTGCGAGACTCCTCCTCAGGGGATGACTCCCCTTGCAGTGCACGTGGTGCACCGCAACCACCTCGGGGACCGTGAGTGCAATGGACGCCGGACAACCCCAGTCCGACGTCCTAGGTCCCCCGTGACGGGTCAGGTCTGTGGCCCCGTCACTTGCCACTACGGCCGCAGAGAATAGGGAGAGTGGTAGTTTGTGGTACCACTCCCTTCTCCCTGCGGCCCCACCGCGTCCGCCATCAACCGGTGGCGACCCCGTCGAAGCCGCGGCAGGTAGGAAGAGCGGCGCATCGTCATACCGACACTTCTCTCCTGCCGCGGTCTCACACCTTCGGCTGCGGTGGGTGTCTCCAAAACCACACCGCAGCCCGCCTCAGTTGCGAAACCCCCCCGAAACGAGGTTCCGCAACCTACTGGTGCCACTCCATCTAGAACTTGCATGGGGGAGTACAAGTCTAGGGAGTGGCCCGCCTCAGGGACCCTCTTTGCTTCACCGTGGGTGACCAGGCCACGGTTACTGAGCCCCCCCGCCTCGACAATGCGGGGCCCCACGGGGGGGAAGTACAGCGATCCTGAATTTGTGCCAGCACCGGCCATAGGGGCCTATACTTAGCTCATATACAGGTATAAGAATAATAATAAGATTTAACCAAATGACAGGTTTTTTTACGATTTAAGGGTTAACTTTTGTAAAATCGTTTTATGTATTGGTTTCTTCTCTTTTTTTGTCGGTTTAGTTCACTTGGTCCGCATTACCCTGTATATATGTATTTCTGTGGGGTATCCTGTTGTTAGGCCCTGGTTTTTATTGCAGAAGCTCTTTAGCGGTAATTATTTTTTTCCATGCGGTTTTTAATTGATTAGAAGATTTCGTGCGACATTTTAATGAAGGTTCTGTGATGGAATGATAATGTTAATTTTAGTTAGGGTTTGATAATGAAGAAAGTAATTAAAATATGGAATGCTGTTTATTTCATCAATATTGTCTAACGACATTTTTGTGGCCTGAGTGGAGGACGAAATACTTTAAGGCTATTAGATTATCACATTACAATTTGAAATTAATGAAAATAAAGCTTATTTACAAATCTTCAAATAGCAGATTTTTTTTTGTTTTATTAAAAGTCTTTAGATAGATTTTAAAATCTTATTAGTTTTTCTTTTTCACGGGACGGGTTTGACGGATATTTCCATGCTTTTCATTCATATATACTATATACCAATATTATAAAGAGGAAAAGTTTGTTTGTTTGTGGACCGATTGAACAAGTATGTCACTTGTTGGGAAGCTGTATTATCCCCGAGTAACATACTCGTAGGCTATTAATTTGTTTTTCTATGCAACTTAGATTATCTAAGAGGCCATGCGAAGCCGGGACGGAATGTCTTTAATATCCTTAGATTTTTTGCGCAAACCTCAGCAACCTAAATCACTGAATATGAATATGTATAAGCAGGGCTGTCAAGGCAAGTTGCGTGACTTGCACCCTTGCATCCCTTCCCCAAACTAAATTACCAACCCTGCTTATTAAAACGTCAGTGTCCGCTTCGGGGAACACGGTTGTTTTTGTAACATATATTTTGTTATAGGTAAAACTCGAATATTAAGTAAAAATAAATATTTAAAGGAATACATTACAAATAGTATTTTCTTTAGTAAACGTATAAGTTACACGGAACATACAGTGTAAATTCTATATAACGACACTGAAGGGACTGTGCATTTTATAGCGTTATTTAGAATGGTCATTAAATGGAGAGAATGTATAAACCAACTTAAGCCCATTGATTTCGACGCTTTAGAGAGTTTGTCTTAAATCGAGTGACGTTACATGGAGTTTACACTGTATTTGTAAGTTATTATACAACGTAACTGTTGCTCAGTTGAAGTATGATGTAAATACCACCATCGAAAATTATACACAGATAATGAACTACGCAAACGATTATGAAATAAAAACACAAACTAGATAAAATAATTAAAGCAACACTTAAACCTTACGTTCTACCTCTCTGGAACAGATACACGCACGTCGAAATCCAATATCGAAATTCATAAATAAAAGTGAAGTGAGAAATCGTTCACATAATACCCCATGTCAGTGCCGATATAAGTTCCCGATATTTGTTTCAAGTGCCCTCCAAGTTACGAAAAAACGTTTTTCGTATCCGTGATATTTCCTTGGAGATGCAAAGCAATTTTCTGCAAGAGATAACCTCTCTAAACGAGTTTCCTTATACACGATATTTATTTGGGAAAACAAACCTCAGGGCAACGATTTCATAGATGTTTTTCTTTTGTGCCAGCAATCGTTGCGAGCACCAAAGTTCGTGAAATGTTTTTCGCAGAACGTTAACTAATGATTAATGTAAACAAAAGACGAAGCACAAAAAAATAAACGAAAGATCTAAAACCGAGCATCTGGCCTAAAATAATGGCATGAAAGTTTCAACGGCAAACGTCTGTTCCTGTGGCCATTTCGATGGACTAAATTAGGCAAACTTTGTTTACAAACTCGATTGGTTATGGTTTTTATTCCATTTAAGTCATCAGAAACAGAGTGCAAATGACAAGCATTCAATTCCGATGCCGGACTTAGTTCTTGAACCTTTTAAGGAATAGAAATAGATATGAAAATAATGGTGCAAATGAAAGTCCCACTCCGAACACTTTCCAATAGGTACCATTTTAGGAGTACGACGTCTATATTTGTAGATCATTGTCTAGCGTCCTTTGTCTTCAAATTTATGATCTAGACGACCTACTTCCGTACGTTTCCTTCTAAACTCGGGTGCTACGGATAGAAGACGGATGAATTTACAAAGAGTTTTACGATTTTCTAAGGTTTTATATTCTGTAACTGAGACACTAAATCCGTCTAGCAACCCATAATCAAGTTGCGTTTTTTTCTCTAAATGAAGTCAAAATACTCGAGAAGTACGATATTTGACAGAACTTGAGAATTTTACTCGGAAATAGTTTATCAAGTGTCGTGATAGAGATTTGCATGTCGATGTGATGTTGTGATACAAAAAACGCAAGATATTGCACGACTCGCTTCTGGACATGGTCGAGCAACAAATTCTTCCACGTAGACGTCTACTTACCTAATTGTCCAACGCAGACTTTATTTCAAACATTGCTATTCATAACTCGTGCGTTACTAACAAAAGCGTCGACCAAATTGTTTGAATAAACAAAAAGGTGCAAAGCAAATTATGAAATGATTACAGTCACAATCCGATTGTATCTATCCACTCATCGCTTACTGAGGCAACGTAACGCACAGGTAAACGCATTTAGTGATTGTCTGCTGAATTATTCAGATGATAAATGAGTATCGAGGGAGATGTTTATAGGATGAGCGCATCAGTGAGTGCTTATCAAAGGCTGACGGCGGTGCCGCACCACACTCCGCTCAATACCAAGATTAGGCGAATTAAGGTATTACGCCCGCATCGACACCGACAGACGGCATCCGAAGGTATTTCCCAAAAGACGGATAAATCTCGATTTTCATGGCTGCGTTCGAACGGCTTGCGGAATTTTGGTAAAATATTTGTTTCGAGCATTGTGGGAGCGCACAGGTGATGTTATAGCATACACTGAAAATACGTAATACGTGTCATGATATTTCCTGAGAAGTAGAAAATGCATTCTGTTTCAAGCTGTTTTTACATACAAATGTAAATTCAAAACGTTCTTGCCTTTAATAACAGGCTCTCATATGCGGACATTTGTAAACATTGTTCCGCGCTTACGTGAGTTTTCTCATAAACGAGCGGCGGAAGAGAAACCATGACATTATTTAATTTTATTCTTTAATTAGAGCTATTGTTTCAGAATATAGTATACAGTTTCTGATTCTGGAGTATCTGGTAATAATATTTGTTATTACTAACTATAGAAGTAGGTAAAGCCGACCCGGGCTCGGCACACCTGTGATCCGACCGGCACTAGTAAAATTTTGACCCTAAGCTATAAAACACGGCAGCGTGTGCGATGAAGGACGAATTCGGCCATTCGAGGGTGATTCCCAGGGGTAAGAGCGCTTCTAAAATCTTGTATTACGTGCCACTGTGCCACATCAGCGGCCACTGAATTACGAGTCGCCGGCGCCGGTGAAACGTGAATTATGGTTTCATTCACGATTATTACAGGACTTCGGCTGAAACTCAATAAACCGTGCCCTTTACACTAAATTGGATAAAGCAAATATCACCACCCACGTACCTACATGGTTTCTAGAAGGTATGACGCAAAGAGTAATGTAGTACCGGATTTCAAGGCGCAAAGATTAATGATTAAAACTTTAGTCAAATTTTTATACTTTTGCAACTTTTAACGGGCCGTGATAAAACAATGGTTTAAGCATGGATAATTTAGATTTGAGCCCGATTAGAGCGAAGTGCGTTCACAAACTTCATGATTCACGATTTATGAATCACATCTAAATTAAATTCTTCAAACTTTGAGAGAGAAATAATTTGGTATCACAATCAAAATCTGGAATCCACCATTTGAAACAAGTACCATTCATTAAGGCATGTAAATTAATACCGTAGTAAGGCTAAAGCCGTTTATTAAAATTAAACTCGGTCTGGCGTGGAACTAGGAAGATTAATGATGCCGTGAATACTGAGTTATGTAAAGAGCAAATGGAGTGGGGCTAGACGGGACACGGGCGCGGGACTCGGTCCTCGTCCTGGCCTCACGCCAAAATCACTTATCTCGCTTTATTGTTCACAGGAACTGCGATACGGATACGTATAGATTGTCCAACTGCCGATGCAATTTATCATTTTGAATGTAACGGGTTTATCCTGCCCGGAAATACGGCAGTGGTTCGGAAAGCTTTATCGGTATTGCAGTTTGGTTTATGATTGGCATTCTACGCGTAGAATACTATCTACGTCCTGCATCCTATAAGCATTTCTAAATCAAATGCACATCATTAAAATTCGGCTTAAATATTCGTTTAGACCATTTTTGTTTAAGTATTGTCGATTGCGTAGTGATGAATTACTGACAAAAGCGATAGGTAATAAATAACCAAACTATTTTACTTAAAAACAATCGATCGCAAAGTGTTCCCACAGGTCCAGCGGAAACAAAGAGGAAACATTATTTGTCACAACTCGGGGACGTGCATTTACAATACTCCTACCCTTACGTTCCAAGAACTTCTACAAGTTGGTTGGAGACTTCGCGAGGTCCACTTATATTGTTCCCTTTGGAGAAAATAGGGAACATGCAATAAAAATAGTTTTGCCCGCGCCGCCAGGGCAAATTCCGGGGGAATTACGTGAGCAAATTAGACATTCCGGGATATTGTCGCTGTAATTGAGTCGTGCTCGTTTGACAGGAATGCCGGTAAACCTGCGCACCCGCATCGCAGCGTGATGCTAGATTAAGTATGTAAGTACTATAACTCGAGTCAATAAAACATTTGAAAGTTCATAACCTCTCGCTTGCATATCCAAATGAGTGTGAGCAAGAGGGAACGATCTTTCAAATGTTTTCTTTATTGAATACATAACTATTGTGGTGTGGTAATTTAATTACCTTTCAACTTTTTTAGAATTTCAATTTGTTTAATTCTTCAACCTTTAAATCTAATTATATTAAATGCTTGTAATACCAATCTACTTGAATGAATATAGAACATTTTAAAATCGTTAAAATTAATAAGAATAACTCAAACTTAATTGTATAAGTGATTTGGTTAATTGAGTTAGTCTACTTCTGGTTCTCGTAAATAGTTATCATTTTTTTTTTAAATTCCATTTAAACATCATCCAAATGAGTAATGTTATTTAAAAATAGTTTCTAATGCATTGTAGTCTTTTCGATTGTTATTAAAAAGTTGTCTTTTTAATGCATGTCAATAGAAAGTACTGAGCCACCGATCCATTCTATTCAATATGCACTGTTTCATAACTTAACCAGACAGTTGTTTAAACACACGGCGAAATATAGGTAGAAACCATAAATGTTTATTATTTTTTATTATACTCCCAAGTTAATAGAGCTGTACTTCACACAAACTTCAACAATTTAAAAGTAAAGTGTCATTTTTAAATAAATTTTTTAGGAATTTATTTTCGAACCGCAAATCGTTCACCAAATTCCATTATATTCCGCCTTTCATCCAAACACAGTAACAGGAAGTGAGTAAGCGTTGATTAACTCACTACCAGAGAGAGATATTTCGGGATGAAAGCTCAATACGGCTGGATTTGTGGCAATTCATACGCGTTAAGTCCGACGTTCGGGACGATATTTCACGATTTTTCCGCTTGGAACGTTGAGCCGGGCGCGGCGAGAACACGCATGATCGCCCCTAATGAAGACTATCCGACGCGACGCGCTAGGCCGCATCTATGGACGCCGCGTCCCACTTCTCACATCAATAACAATCCTCCAAGATCCTCGCCGTTCCGCAAAGCCACGGCGACAATTTGTCCTGGACTTTATTCCACTGTGCATTTATATTCAGGAATTCCTCGAAACGTTTCAGTTATAAATCGCAAGATTTATGCTTTTCTTTTCTTCTATGCGAATTGCAAGAGCGTACTTTAAATTAACCGGGGCATTGAGGTGCAACGCTTTCCCGCTGAGTAATAATTAAGTACTTACTTTATAAAGTATTGCTATTAAGTAGGTCGAGGAGGAAGTCAATTTAGAAGCCTTACTTGTTGGTAACGAGACTTGCTATGTATTCAAAGACGCCAAATCAATTCGTGTTTACATTAGAGCTCTGAACAAATCATCGTCTTCAACTGAAGACTTGTGATGTGTGCTGAATTCTTCACGACTTAAAATTAGACTGAGAAAACTCCTTTAATGCTAATTTAAAAGACAAATTTTCTTTATGTAGCGTGAGAACTGAATTTATACTGATTGTCCACGGCAGCACGTTTCTTTTGAGAGCCCTAACAAAAGCTCGACTAACGCACAGCCAAAGCACACTGGACATCGTCGTGTTCACTACACAGCAATTTGCACGGAAGCCCGCGGCCATCGGCAGGTCACGACTCCACTCCAAATCACAAATTGATTAGGAACACACGTAGGCACAAAAAAGCCGGTCCCACTGAAAAAACAGTCCCAGCTGCCATTAAACGTAATTTATTCACCATCATTATTCCGATCGTATCTTAAAACGTTTTCCGAAGGACAAGTGTAGAACGATCTTTGCAAAAACTCGTCGATTTTTAATTGATAATTGGCGCGCCGAATGTGAATAATAAAATGTAATCTCATTCAAGAATTGAGAACCTTTTTTTAATAACATTAATAAGTATTCATCCATTACCCACGCTAGCCTCAACCTTTAAAGCTAATTAAAGATGTGGTGCCGAATTCACAACTTTATCAAGCTGTCATAAATGTTCTTAAGTTTATAGCCGCGATTAGTTTGATGGTCAGTGAATTTCAAAGTAAAAGAAGCTATAAAAATGCTGTGTCGTAAACTTTAATCATCATAATTTACTCAGTAGAGAAGTTACAGTTACGTATTCATTTATTATTGCCCTTATGTCGATATTCATTTATGGAATGTATAATAATTATAATACCTTAATATTATTATAATACGTTAGATTAAATGAGAACGTTCTGTTCGGCTAACATTCCTTGTATAAGAGAACTCATAACTTTATCCAGGTATAGAATCAGTTTAACGAGCACCAGTGTTGACACTTGATAGCACGCAGCGTGCGGTCTACAACCGCCGCAATATTACTTCTGCAGTGAGGATAACGGCATCCAGTTGTCTTCCGCATTTGCGGGAACAGAAACCAGCATTAGCGTCCACAAACCACAGCAAAAACCCACCTCAAGAGATCGAACAATCACAAATCCTATTTCAAAACAAACTGTAGATACCCTACACCTCTAACCCGTAATCGCAACGCAACGCTACGTGATTTTATGGTAATCTCTACAAACACTTGTTCAATGACAAATCGTGCACCCGAAACAGATTAAACTCATGTTTATGGAAATTTATTGCCGTTTAATTTTGTGTTTAGGTCACTGACGACACAGTTTGGGTGTTCAGTCAACTTACACCCAATGTCTTAGCTGAATATAATTTAATGGGGAGGATCTAGGCAGTAATTGTAAGATAAGTTAAGCCGCAATCATCATTATTCTCGGGACATCACGCCACTAATAGTCGGTCGGTTTAGCCATTTCAGTGGCATCTCGCGAGCATCGTGAGACTAATGTAATTAGTTCATTACTTTGTCCCGGGACGCTCCGCGCCGCTTTGTATGTCTCCGCAGATTTATGTGAGCCTCCGTGTTTAGCTGTGGCCCGAATACACAATTACTTTATTTTATTTTTAGCATAAATAGCCAAAATAAGGACGTAATAGCCTCCGATGAATAAGAAGGTTGTTTTATGTCAAAAGAATAATAAGATCTCCAAATAAAAATTAGACTTCTATAAATTGTATGTAAAATGAAACAGAACCTTGAGTAGCGAAGCGAGGAAGACCTGTGATCTTTTTGTCATAACTGACTCGATAACTGAACCTTGGCAAATGGAATCGCTGGACCTTGAATCAAGAGCGACCTATCGGTATTACAACATCTAACAAAAACAAACGACAACAAAAAGATTTAATCCAATGGAGAAATGAAAAAATGGTTATAGTAAATCTGTGTATACAGGTAAAGATGGGTAAGTTCAAGTTTAATAGGTAAACACGTTTTATGATGCTTGGGAGCTGGACGATACCGTTAATGACTGTATAATGCTAATGAGCACACCTGCCTCGTTCGCAGCGGCCGAGAACTAGCCACTCGATTTGTGTCATCATTTCCGCCGAGGTTCTATTACCTCTAAATACGTATGCCTTCCACTCAATAAAGCTTCCTATAAACTGATGACGCTGATTTCAGTGAAAATTCATTCAGACACTTGAATCTATAGAGATGGCCATTCGGTATGTGACTTCTTGTGATGTGCGTTAAACGACTCAGAGTATCATCAAGTGCTGCTTTTTTTTTACCATTACAACTAGGCAGCAGTGCACCAGTTAGCGACACTGACAAGATGGAGCATGCCTAGTCTAGACTTTTCAATTTCTGTGTGGTTGCTAGCCTCGCTCGCCACTAGAAAATGCCCATTTACCATACAAAAATGATCAGTATCCTATTATATTATAGAAAGTATACTATAATCATTAATATACTTGCTAACACGAAGACTATGTTGAGTACACATATCTCTCAGTTTTGCTGATTGATGTTTACAATTAAGAAATTTAACTAGCGTGAGAATATTATAATTAAGTTTAATTTGAAATTGCTTCAAACTGTACTAGTTAAGTTTCACCTTTTCTCCGATAAGTAAAAAAAAAAGATAATTTATATTTCTGCGGTCTTCTTAATTTTCTTCGTTATAACAGACCTACAACCCTTTTGGCTTCACCAATATAATATTAACGTCTAACCAAGACCTTTATGAATAACAAATTAGGTTTGGGGTTGATAAAAAGTAAAGTTCTCGGCTTAAATATTAACTTATTACAATTGTTATTAAATTTTAATTAAATAGTGCATAATTAAAATGTTCGTTGGCCATTTACATACTCGTAAAATCAAGAAGTTTTCTTACCCAGTAAAAGACGTCGAAAACTATAGTTGAAGAGCTCTATTCTCTATTGTCTGTATAATAGAAGAGAAACAAATTTAATTTTGCCAATATCAAATCAAAACACGTTGTTTGAAAAATTCATGTGCATTTGTGCACGTGACTTTTATAACTGTATGGAGGTCCGCTGTACCGCGTTTCTGTCCCCAACCAATCAAGCGTCATTGTTTTGTTTTGGCGTCCATGTCACGAACCTAGGGGATGGTATGTGGGTGACGCCGACGGCGTTAGCGAGTCAGCTTTGACAGAAGTAGATATATCCCTGGAACAACCACACTTCTGCTCCAATAACGTCTACACAATACCTTAAGTATAATGCCAGGTTAATAGATCGTAGAAAGTTCTTCCAATGTCCATGGTTCATTTAGAGTTCCTAACCCTTTTAAGTTGCTTGCAACAAAATGTAATATACCGTAATCTATGTATACGACTTTTTTTTAACCGTCATTCCAAATGTCATTCAAATCAGACCAGCGGCTTCAGCGTGAAAGATCACAAATCCTTACAAAATATTAGTAGGATATGACGGAAGAACAGTAGAATTAAAAGGATAGAAAGTATAATTTTATGTAGGTCTTATTATTTTTTGCTTATATGTAGGTGTATTTAGTTATTTTTATTCTCTTTATTACACACCCCATCTTATTTATTGTAATTTCTTGCCTGTCCATACATTGGTTGCCTGGTGACAATGTCACTTGTAGCACTAGTTATACGTTTTGTCTTCTCTGTTTTGTATTGTCCTTTATCAGTGTAGCAATAAAGAGTTTATCTATCCAATTTAATGTAGCCTCAACCTTCCTACTGTTTTGAAGTGTCAGATCTATCAACTTTATCAGGAGTCAGGTTCGTGTCTATGGCACTCATATGTCGAGTAGAGAAGCTCAGTGGAACTCCTCTCTGACAGCCAATTAGCCCCGTGGCCCTGTGCCCTGTGCAATCGCTGACGACAAACGAGTGAGTACTCACAATTAATGCCATTAGTCACGAGTACTTTGATAATGATTTGAAAACTCTAGGTCGCTAATGCGAAATGAAAGAAAGAATGTCTTATACACACGTAGGTACGTACAAGAAACAGAATGTGTATCACTAAGAAATAAATTTAATATCTTTCGTACATCAGTCATTTGAGCAGTAAGTACTCGTAGTATTAGTAGAATTCTATCTCGTCACACAATTAGTCCCCAATTCAATGTATATACTCCATGATAAGTTACCATCAGCCAAGATAGGAAAAAATGCAAACAGAAATATTTAAAAAAAGTCTTGATACAATTTAAATGCACTAAGATTAAAAAAAAACCAACCTAAGTACTTTTCAATCCACCCTTGTATAATTTATACAAGCATACACATTGATAAACATGTTGTCTATTGTATTTTTACCTTTTTTACAATTGTAACTTCTCAATGAATTTTGTTTTTCTTGTTTCAATTAAAGGTATCTTTGTTATTATTTTTCTCATTTCATAAACAGAACACGTAAGCACTCGATGCTCTTTTATTAATTTTTATATTGATTTTTATAAAAAATATTATTTTATTTTGCTTTGGGAATTGTCTTCATAAACAATGCTGTTTTCATTTGATACCATTTTTTGTAACCTTCTTAAGAGATATTAAGTAAGAAACATCTCTTTACTCTAAATTAACCTTTTTCCCCATGCGCCTAAACGTTGAGTCGTAACCCCATTTATCTTTATTCGATAGAATCGAACGACGCACTCGATTGCTGTGAATGGTGATACGATACCCTTCCCGATTGAGACTTGGATCGCTTAGAACTTTCTTAACTCGCCTCAGATACTGGCTGTGACACTCGTACAATGACCGGTTAGATTTACAGCCATTAATAAAACTTTAAGAGCCAATGGTGTGTTATTAAACTTGGGGCCTATAATTTTTACTACCATAGTTACGGCGGTAATATTTCACATTCATCTTAACTATTTGGCTCTTATCGCTTGGTGTGATCGGGGAGAATGGTACCTGTAGGAAAAATTCCAATGAAGCAGATGTTTATTCAGAAAGCAAGCAGAACAACCTAGCTCAGTTCCAATACTACTGTCTTAGCCATTCTACACTTTTGTACAGAACGTGTGATATTGGTGTACAGTAAGCGCATAAAAGTGTACCATAACGAAACTTTATAGGTGTATAATTTATCGGACTATCTGGGAAAACATTCTATGCCCATTCGTTTCAGCTTGTACATGGTCTAGTGCGCAAACTGTCCGATTGACAAGGTCAGGTTTGCTATTCTCAGAATATCTGTTAGTAACCGTGAGTCAATTAGCAACCCTGTCCGTGAGTCATTGCCTCTGCATCACTCCTCGATTGTTCCCCGATAATTTGCTCTATTTAAGATAAGTACGTTTCCATCTATTCTTGTCTCTGGTCCCTTGCAACATTGGAATGTTCATAAATCTGACAACATTGTGCATGGTTCCAGTTTTTCGTATCAACGCTTGGTACTAAATAATATTTACTGTATACATATACATTAAATATGCATATTTACTTTGGTCATATTCTTGTATTTCTATACATATTTTAATTTTGCTATGTCTGTGGCTATAATAACTTGATAAGAAAACTAAAGAACGATTGGCGTCAAGGTTTTCTTAACAACCTCTATTTTACAATGAGCTTAAAAAGATTTTATAACAGAGCGATAGATGATATGGAAAAATGAATACTGAGAAAAGCCATAACAGCTCACTTTACACACAAGCTTATTTAAATACCACAGAACGCGTTTCCCCGAAGACTAAAGGGACGAAGATAAGTCGCAATGCAAATTTAAACTGGGATCGAAATTAGTTTTCGAGCTAAGCCCCTTAGCGATCGTTTTCGGTATAAATCTGCTGGCTCCACTACAAAAAAGTTGTCGTTAATCCCTGATACTACCAGACCGTATTTGTGTCTACAAATACGGTCACAGCACCGTATATTTATTGCTAATTAACTAAAAGAGTCAACACCCTCTTAAACTTCGATGTGAACTTTATTGTGCTGCACTTGTCCCAGATGAGCACAGAGTAACGATGTCGGCGGTGTATTAAAAGTATTTAGCCCTGCGGCTGACATTCAGTTAGGATGCAATAAAGCCGGTATTATGCAAAAATCTTGGTGATGCAACTATGCAAGTGGAATGGATGGAGCAGTCTTCAGTAGGATCGAGGCTCGTGCGCTCCTCGTGCCATTCACGTCGGCCCACAGCCTTCGGCATACGCTTTTCATTGCTATAGGGTTGCCCTAGTATCAAAGTACTTGCACTTTTCATACTCAAGCGATATATAAATATTCTGGCCAACGAAATTGCTGCATTACATTTTTTTTCAAAGCATAAGTCATAAAACTTTTCAATAACAATTTTAATATCTGTGCTCGTGAAAGGTGTCATCAAAATATAAATTTACTATAAAACGTATGGCAACTGACATCCCTAAAAAAGTATACTGATACCGGAGATTAGGTAAACGAAAATAGGCAGATATGTTTGTGCTTGAGAAACACATCGGCTTCTTTGGCTTTCTGAATTTCAGATGAAAACGACGGCGCCTCGTAACTTTTCTATTGGATCTGAATCGGGCATCTATTCAGTTTTGCGAAAACATTTACTTCATAGTGGCTTCATAAGGGCAAGATTTACAAGGTTTTATTTTCGTCGAATTCTCATAGTTTTGTAATGCGTATTTATTTAAAAAGCTAAGCATTACGGTATTAACTTTTTTAAGTTGGTTTCTCAGGTTTAGAAAGCTTTAAATCCCACAAGAAAACTTCAAAATTATGGATGTGAATAAAAGAAAGGCTTCTTGACAAGAGGTCAAGTCAATTGAGTTAAAATATTAATATAAAGCGTCCTCAAAAAATGTATGCCTTTGTTTCGTTAGTAAAGAAGTTTTTTTGTCAAATGTCCTTAATAAAACATTAAACTATTTTGCCATTATTTAACAATAACCCTTTAATCCTAAAAAGGAGTCTACATATAAATTTCGTACTATTATTGTAGATGTAATCAGCGAGCAAATGTTCCGTCGCGCATTGATCGAGCAACGCCAGCGAGTAACAAATGGTGGATCCCGCGGGAACGCCGCGCTCACTCCCCGGCTAGGACCGGACCATCATTAATCTAATGATTTTTATCTCGTTTACGCCACACGCACTACTGTTGTGGTAATATATAGCCTACGAGTAACACTTTCTGTGCTATCACAAATAGTTATCATTTTGAGCTTGTCTACAACAACCTTTTATTGTATGCCACTTTTCGCCAGAATGAGTATTCCATATATAATAAATAAATGCAATGTATAATAATATATTTCTGCAACATATCAGGATATAATTATGTATTTGTCATACAACAATCCAAGAGATAAATAAAAAGTGTAAGATTTTTACAACCCTAGAAATTTTGATTAGGGTTACAAAAATCCAGTGTACCCATTCTTTGATTTGGAGACGTAGAGTTAGTCAATTCTGAATGGACATTGGGTCAGCATACATTCTACGTATTGAAATGTTCATGGTTACAACTGTCAGTGTCCACTGTTCACCGCACGGTTTAGTATTCGGTTCACACTTCTCACGTGCATTGACACAGTACGAGCTCCAGGTTGCACAGCTATGCGAACTATCACGTCGATGTTCTGACGCCGGTTGAATGTATGTTGTTAGGCATTACTTGAAATGTTACAGCAATATGAATAATGTTATGTATGTGTGAGTATATAGAACAACATTTAAAAGAGCGTTTGTCTATGAAATTACATGGACTGCTTAGAAATTAAATTTCATGATAAAAGTATTAATGAAAACAGACCAAAACGAGCAACTTTAGTAACAGAGGATAACTAAGCAATCCTTGGGCATACAGAACTTCATGATTCCTTAAAATAATTAAAATTATTTACTCACTTCTACGTAGGTTTGTACATAGGTCCCTATGCTACCAAACGACGAGCCGGCTCGCATGTTTACCGCTAATATTGCATAACCTTGGCGGGTTCTCGTAACACTTGCTAATTAATGGACATGGATGTAGGCAGTTAAGCAGCACCTTCTATTTTTTTGCCCGCGGCAATATGAATACATATTTAGATATACACATTTAAATATGACATTAAAAGATAAGGTGAAGTGTGAAACCGTGTAAACGGGGAGTGGCAGTTGCGTTTGAGACTTTTAATTAAGTACTCAAGTTTTCACATTTACGCATCTTATAAGCTATTGGCCATCGATTACTCCTACTGTCAAGTTGCGACAACTGGCCGTGGGATATGGAAAAAGAAATGTAGACGCTCCAATACCACCATCCAAATAAGCAACATGCAATGCCAATAGCAACCGAGAACTCAAAACGAGAATGTTTACCGTAAACGAAGCTCGTTCCGCGACAACTCTCCGCTTCTTAACCATATTACGGGATCAAGTGCTCTTTATGATCTTCAAGAAATGTTTTATTTTCCGTTAAATTTTTTCTCCAAACATCTCGGTTTTATTTCAATTCTGCTTGTCAACGCTGAGGGGAAATATTTCATTTTTTATAAACTTTGCTTGCTATGCTGCCTCCCGTTGAGAATTCTTCCTTTTTGCGGGGTCGTGATTGATGACTTTTCTTATGCCGTGACACTTTTTTGGGCCTTTTCGACTAAGCAATGAGCATGTCTTCTTAACTCATCAAGAGTCTGTTACAGTAACAATATAACAATCGTGGCAATTATCCCTGTTGCAACAAATTCTAGTAAAAATATTTAGTAACATATCAAAATTAATTTATAGTTCATTTTGTAGCATTGTATAATTGAAGTTGTATCAACTATGCAAGTAACAACTTATTTCGAATTAAGTGTTATATCACAGCATTGTAATTGATGATAGTTGCTTTACAATTTACGTAAACCATCCTTTATGAGGAAAGGTTGTCGTGAACGGTCTGACCTCACGCATCTTTACAAAATTTGGAGACGGTTTTTGTTGCGGAGACGTACAAGAAATAACATTTCTACTTCTACAGAGTTATGCTCTATGCTGTAGGCGTTAAGAGTCATAATTCCAACGAAGTTTTCCTCGTAAACGTTATTAGAAAGACGTGCGTGAAGATCTATAGTTGCTTAACTATAAAAGGTATACCTGATATAGTTACACAAATATCTAGATTTTTTCTTGACTATGTCCAGTGTGATTGTTCAATTAATTAGACATATAAAATGTACCTACGTACAAATATATTCCTAATACTTCTATATTTTGACAAATTTATTTTAAATCTACAAGAATAGCATTTTCTATCGCAATCAGTACCTATGCCTTTATCTTACCTAACTGTGAATCATTAGCGTAAAATAAATACATAATTATTGTGGAGCAAAGGAGACCGATATTTGACGAATATACCACAAAACTAAAATAATAAGTTGAATAATGATGGTAATGAACGAAACGTGTGTAACACCAACCTACATTTATGTATGTAGATATTAGAGTGTCTATATGTTTGCGTGTCCTTGGTCCGATTTGTTAGCCATTTGATTTAAAGTTCAATAACGCAAATAAAGTGTTTGATTGACATGCGAATCTTCCTCTTATCTGGTTGCGATACAAACACGTCTCAAGCCCTTGTTAAATTGGCGCGAGTAAATATTTACATGTTAAATCTGACAGAAGCTTTTATTATTTATTGTAATGTTTGCAATAGATTGAAGGAACAGCGTAAATGATTAAGTTTCGTGTTGTGTATCAAAATATTAAGAAATTTGATATTATTTATTAATTTATGTAGGGTATGTAGGTACATTTAGTAGCTTCATATCGTACGATACAGTTCCGACTTCTATATAGCTTTGGCAGTTCAACAAACCAAGGCAAAGTTCATCAGGCTGGCTGGCGGGCAAGTCTGCTCAGTGATCCGCGGCGAAGGGAAGTGACAACAGACAAGATCTTCGCTGGACCGTGAAGCCTACATGGCAATACATTTCTAATTTATTCCTCTGCCAGCTCTTTGTTCTTTAAATTAATGTTTAACATTGTCAAAATCTAACAGCTTTCCAAGAGTTAATGAGACTCGAAATTAAACACGTGCAGCCAATAAGTTGAACAGTTCTTTTAATATTAGACTACAAACGAACAAATTATTTTCAGGCGCGAATCTAGATAGTCTTTAATTTTGCTGTGGCATTGAAGCAATAAGTGTAAAAAATTCTATTTAAATAGAACTAATAACGATCCGCTCCATTTAGCGACGCAGTTGCTTGCGACCGTTAGCTCTACGACCACTTGTTAAACCTAATTGGCAGATTTTTTAACGAGCCAGAATTAATTTTATAAAATACCCAGTCGGTTGCAAGAATATGGTCATAAATATGCTGTCCAAGAATCTGGCCACTGAGGATTTGGATTTTCATTTGTAAATGAAATCATGAATGAAGTCGACTCGACAGACATGGCGTAACTACTTATTCTAACTCAAACGGCATAAATCTGCAAGGGCAACATTCCAGCACGTATCTCCACGAACGTAAGCCATCAATTAACCTTAGAAAAGGTACTTACGCCACAGACATTCTTGGCGATAAACGCGGTAGGTCTGTAGTAGGCTACAAATCCCGTTCCAGAGAAAAGTATTAACAATTTACTAAGGATGTTTCGAAGAACCTGTATAATAACATCTGTAATTACCTACATCATGCGTCATACCGGCGTGTTCATTCTTTACTATAACGCGGCTGAACTGTCATTTATATAAAAAAAGCAAATAATAATGAAACTGTTTGGTAAAAGCTTAGATCCAGGGTCGTTAAGTATTTATACAGTACACATTGCCATTGTACAAGGATTGGAGCTCTCAGTAAATAAAGATCAAGTTTGTCTCGTAATAAGATCTGCATACTCGTATGCCATGTTCAAAATCAAGGTTGTTGTAATTTCTGTGCGTTGCGCAGTACTCGACTATTCGTCAAATGCGAAAAGAACATGCACCTTACAAGTGGGCAACGATAGCAATCTCGCATGTAGTTATCAAAAGCAATTTATCAATTCTTACTTAAGTATTTGGGTGCTTAGTTAATTTGGGTATGTATAACGGTTCACAAAAAGGTAGTAGGGTGGTAAGTTGGTAACATGGAACTTTTAATCTAATAACTTAAAGACATATTACTTTATAACGACATTAGGTAGGTAATTAAGTAGTACCTACCTATGTACAAGTCGTTAAAACTAGAGGCTTTTTGGTCAACGTTATAAAAACGCAGAAAGGCAGAGTTTGATTGATGAAGAGCCAACACGAGTGTATAGCAACCGCCTATTAAATTTAAAATGTTTTTGAACTTGGCTGGGGCTATTAAAGTGTTATTAAGAACGGGACGGGGTATGGTGTCGGAACCCGTTTGATGCATAAGTGATCAAATGGACTTCACGGAGCACGGCTCGGCGGTCGCAATGTTCCATTGCGCAACAAACCGTTACCTATTTAAATTGGGCTCGGATTGATTCGATGTAACAGCAGCAGGCCTCCCGGCAGCCCTGGGCGATGCTGCTCCTTCAAGCGAACCACAATACCGACAGATTGCTCAGCGCTACGTGACTTTAAACCGCTTCTTGCAATTATGACACAAAAACGTTTGATGCTATCTGAAAGGTGCATTTGAACCCGAGCTTTATAAGTACAAAGCACGAAATCGTAACTCTTTTTTTGGATTTGGCCGAAGAAAGCTCAACTTTACTTATACATAACTATAACACTGTGTAGCTTAGCATAAAGCTCAGCACTTCGCAATATTACAGGAAGTTCCGGCAAGACATACAAAAACTTTCCCTAAGTACCTTCCTACTTTGCCAGCTTTATCGCCCTGATTCGCACACATTTATTTCGGCAGGCCAATGGAAGCCAAACAGGAAAATGTAAAGAGCATTAAGTAGGAAAACATGAAAGTTTCTTAGATAAACTTTCGAGGCACTCATAGAAATATTATTATGCTATAACTACGTATAAGCTAAAATAAGCAATTAGGTAGATCTCCTATAAAATAACTGTATAGTGTACCTACCTAATTAAT
This sequence comes from Mellilla xanthometata, assembly GCA_035578125.1. Classification (NCBI taxonomy): domain Eukaryota; kingdom Metazoa; phylum Arthropoda; class Insecta; order Lepidoptera; family Geometridae; genus Mellilla; species Mellilla xanthometata. The sequence goes on along the minus strand of JAPUBQ010000007.1, from coordinate 8,871,076 downwards.
TGGGTGTCCAACACTTTAGAGTCGACGCGATATTCAATATTAATGTGGCGTGAAATAATTTAAAACATTTTCCAGAGGCTATCAATCTGGGCTGTTAATGAGATTCGTCCGGTCGTCGCTCGCCATCGCCGACGCGATTGCCTCTACCAATTTGTGACTCGCTAATGAAATACGAGTATGAAGCTGGAACTTATACAGCGAGCGCATCAATAACCAACACCCAACTGCCTACTCGCTAGATTAATAGTTTACTACCATCGCGACCAAGAACCTTCGTCATTTCCACTATGACTCGTCGAAACGCAAAAAATACACGCCCTCCAAACCTTTCTTTACAAAAGATCCTTGTCTTTACCGAGACAATCGTAAAACCAACGGCCGTCACCATGAATTGCTGACAACGGGATATCAACTTTTATTGGTGGACAAAACCTTTGTTTACTTTATGGTTTCCAAATAAAACCCTCATACATTTCAAATGCTTCAACTAGATAGCGATGAATAATTCACTTACAAAATGAGTTGATAAATTAGGTATGAGAAAACCCCAGAACTCTGTGTATCTGATCGCTTGTTCAATCAGATGACACAGCCCCTCGGGCCGCGGTCGCGACCTCCGACCACACTTTCACCATCTGCCCACAGGTCCCCAAAGCTTTCCATCCAATTAAACTATTCATAGCAGCCATTTTTACAACCATCTTATTTAAATGCAATCCAAACATGGTCGTAGTACTTGGCAACATCAATGGCCTGATATTCATTAAAGAACAATAGTTTATGCGTCATTTGCAAACAATAGCAAACCGGAAACTATGTGGACTCACAGTACTGAGTAGATGTAACTTTCTCCTCAGATGCGATTACATGATTGATATCATTGTTAGGTAAAAAATATTATCTGACATAACTCAAGTTAATTTACTTTGACTTTTATTCTTCTTGTGCTGATTTGAGCATGAGCGTTAATGCAAGTAGGTGTTTCGAATGATGTGTGTTTTATAATATAAGCTAGATGACCCGAGATTGTCCAATCCAGACATAATTTTCAATCTGTACGTTTCCTGCGCTTCTGACGTCTCAATTGCTGCTCTTTTGTAATCAACAATTTGTGTCGGCACTCAACGAGAAGCTACCGTCACACTCATTCAATAACAAGAACAAATTCCAGGCTATTTTAGTTCCCTCGTTATGATTAGCCGTTGTGAAATGTACCAGCAATAGCTAGAAGTAAGTTTACGCATTGCAGTTGAAAAAGTAATCATATAAATCTTACGATCACGCGAGCGTATCATCGTGCTGACCCAAATATGTACTTCATCATGTCTGAAATCGTGGCAGGCTTGAAAAGGTGGTACTCATATCAGGTTTGGCTAACGTTACAATATTTTTTGTTTAAATCTAAGCACGAGCATAATAATATAAGAATTGAAGTTTAGTATAAAGAAAACTTTCAAGCCCACTCACTCAAAACTTGGCCCCGAATTATTGGAGCCTTGAGTTCCAAATAGTCAAATAGTCACAGCGCACTTTAGACTGAGCACACCCACTTACCGATCCATTCAACGTGTCTTTTGAGCACTTGTGCAACTGAAATGGGATCATTAGCCACCCCATTATAAAGGTTTAGCAATCCACTTGCCCTACATAAAAATTGGTTCTAGATTGAAGATATTTTTGCTCGTGTAATAGCGCAGGCAGTTCCATTGTCTCTACAAGCAGCAATTTTATACGTCGCAATACAAGCAAACCAACACGCGACCATTTGTGCTTATACAAGAGTAACGGCTAATCGGCTTTCCGCTTCACAACAAACATTAAAACTGCATTAAATTGTATTTAACGCTGAATAAGGCATGCCTAGTTAAAGTAATTGAAAAATGTATTCGTGATTCATGCAAAACAAAAAGCTTTGCTTATTAATGGTAGAGAGTTCATTAATAAACGATACGGTGAGGGATTGAACCCAATCACTTTCTTCGGAAGAATTAAAAATGTCACGCTTATAGCAGTGGAGGGAAGATAGGTCACGCAATATGTGGGGTAATAAAATAAATGGATTGCGGGCACACGTGTCATGAAAACGATTTTATATCAGAGACCCAACGATTTAAAGCCCACTGGTAATGGTCGGAAATTCCGACTTCCATTTTCATTGACTTCTTGAGGTATTAGCTTATTTAGTTGTTTTAAATTTTGATATAAGTGAAAAAATTGCGATTTCTTATATAAATTATCGTAGTCATAAAAAATACTTTGAACTTACTAGTATATAGCTACATTCCAACTCCAGAGTTTTAACTTGCAAACGCGTTAATTAAGTTTCTCAAAGTTAATCTTCATTGAATCAGGAATAGTTTTTCCTTCTCTTTATATGGTAATGGTCGTAGCCACAAAGGAATAGACCGGCTGGATTTATAGGAATGCTTGGAACCGGTCGGACTTCCGATTCCGAGTCGGCCGCGTCATCCTGATGACTCCGAGAGCCGGCTCTCGTAAATCTGCCCAGAGACGCGAATTGCGCCAACATTGCCGGAATAGTACCCATTCCACTGCTTGTTTTGAAACATTCTTAGAATAAGTTACGGTTTTAATCTAATTTCAACGTCACATAACGTAAAGTTCAAGATCAAATAATTACCCAGTTATGTGAATAGATTGCTTAGTTTAAGGCAGTACCAAATAGCATATTTTGAAAAATCATATAAAATCTTGTGTATAACATAGAGCTACGATTTCAGTTTTATTATCTTTGATTCAGTATAAAAGTTCCAAAACACGATTACTTAAAATTGACGAGCAACTTTTAAGTTATAAAAGTTTTATTAATAACTTATTAAAACTGTTAAAAAATATGTCTTTAGAAAATTATAAAAACCCTATTTTTTATAGGTAATAAATAATATTATATTCTTCGTAAATCATTCAAGTTGTTAATTTCAATTCTGTAAATTGTTCATTGAATTATGGATTTATTTATTGTGAAAACTACTACCGCGATTCAGCCGCGCCGCTCGGATTTGCCCGATAAAACCTGGCCTTGTCTGTTAATCTTTGAAGATATTTAAGAAGTGTTATTATTCAAAGTTGCCAAGTGTGGATAGGTTATTTTTAATTAGGTTATTTTTATATTAATTTTATTTGATTATTAATTTTATTTTAGGTATTATTGTTTAAGGTTTATATAATTTTCATGAGGCACCTAGCTATTTCAGTACATAGTAGGCATTTCAGTAAGCACCTTTAATAAGTACCAGATTGCTTTCACATCGAGCTCAGTAGACCGATTGCAAGTGTTATTATTTTGGGAGCACTCGTTGCTCCATCATCATAACATCTGAATGCTGCAATGCTCTTGATCAATAACGGATGTAGTCGATTATGATTCAGACCGGAGAAACGCATGAAAATAAAAATAGCTGTGAGCTGGGAATCTATCATATCTTTAGGTACATTCATATGATAGAAAGTAAGGGATAAAATCAAATCATCAAATTTTAGCTGTACATGTACTATATTGGTCTTGCCACATATTAACTATGTAATTTCAATTTCATTCCATAAGAAATAAATGGAGAAAATTTCTACTCTTTATTAACCTTCGACGTAAAAACGATAGAGGGTCTTATAATTTTGGCGTGTGATTGTTAGTGATTTTGATTTTTTGTTTAAAATGTATGTTTTACGTGAATGTAACCGCACCGCAAAATGGCAGATTGCTTTTTATCACTGAATAGGAATATCAAATGAAAGGGCTAGACTAGCAATTAGTGTAAAATAATATTGTATTTTGTAATTTTTTGGTTAATAAATTATTTGTATTGGTAGAATACAAACAATAGATCTAAGGATGATCACCACTCCAAATTATTGAATGTATAAAATTTGCTGGAGCACAGTTCGCTGCGAACATTAGCTACGCGTCTTTCCTACAAGATGTAGAGAACAGCGTATCGTTTTCAAAACTAAAACAATGGGTTAAACAACCTGCTTCAAACGAAATACATCCTGTCCGAGTGTTTGTATTACGACTTATTTACAATTTAATATTTAACATTGTGTTGAACGCGTGCGAAAGTCGCAGGTATGTTTTACAACCCGTTGTTATGTTATGTCAGGTAATCCTCATTAAATAATCCCCGGGTGGTGTCATTCGCCGAATTCGTTTTATGCAAATAAGTCACCAGTTTGTTTGTCGAACTCGAGGTTAGACAAACAAAACGTTTAAGATTATTTCCAAGAAATAATCTACTCTAATAATAACAGTTAAACAGGAATGACTCTAAATGATTATTCAAAATTATTAAACTTGGAAGATTCGATAATTTAAACTCCAAAACTACCTCAAAGGTATTTCTTAAAATTACACACATATGATACAACAGTCTAGTAAAGAAAATGACGAACAGCTTTGTTAAATATAACCACATAAACTACCTACAGCGACTGATTTCTTCCTGTTTACTGGCCATAAAACATGGGCAATTCAATAAATACACAGGCATCACTAAGGTACCGAAGACAGCTCTGAGTTGTGAGGGACGCTGTCTCGGGGTCTCTAGGGTCCGCAGGACAGATGGCACGGCCAATCAAACAATTTAGGTTAAACGTCTTGATCGCTAACAACCGCTCGCTATTTCCTAATAGAAAATCTACTAAGCTCCATTGAAACAAGTCCTATTACATTACTCGTTATCTTCATGTATCTCTACATCTTTCTTTACAATGCAAGCGACGGATGGCTTTTATCTCAACAAGTTTCTATTAATTTTATCGTCGTCATCTTAAGGCGAGTGGCTCGTAATCATTGGTTTAGAAGTTTAGAGGTCAGACTGATTTTTCGTGCAACGTGAAAGTGTTTCTAGATTGACGAGTGATTAAAAAACATTTGTTCAATTCATATATCAACTTATTAAAGTAACTAAATTTTTTTAATGTGTAGTCCACAAACGATTATTGAGCACCGTATATTGCCGACCAAGCGAAGCGTGCATCAACGGATAAAATTTTCATTCATGGTTCCGTGTAGGTATATACATATTAGTTTTTTAGTACTTGTGTGGTGACTGCATTTTTTAACAAATTTAGGCAAAATCATACATGTCCTTAATGCGTTTTTTCGTCGTCAGCGATTTTTAATCGGTGGACGATTCGCTTGAAAAAGGACAAAGTTGCTCAGCACCATTTATTGGTAGAATTTGATTACATTTAACCGAGCTTTCTAATACCCAAACTTTCGTGGTACAGTTTCGTGGGTGATGAACCAATGTTGATTAAAATAATCAATATTATTTAATTGGTTGCTAAGGTAAAAACTCATGATGTTTCGAGTATTAAGCGAACAAATTCGTAATGAAGTCAAATATTGGCAAGGACTATTGTTCAAAATGTCAATACGTTTTATAATATGTATGCATGTACCTAAAGATAACCTTGTAGATACTAAGTTGTAGGCAGCTATTGATGTTTCAGACAGTCGGCGGCTATATTGAGTTACAATAATATTATGCCTAGCTAAGCGTAAAATGAGCAAACACTGTGTGCACTGTACTTATTATTAATTGCGCACGTGTAAGCTTTACAGTTTATACAAAAGATGGTCTAATTAGTGGCATAGTAGGTGATAAAAAATGGAAATTCCTGCTCGTTCAGAGATAAAGTCACTCTTTCTGCCATAACAAATTAAGAATTAGATATAAGTCGGAGTTAAGAATACAGGCAATGCTAAAAGTGATATAAAGGAGAAAGTATTCTACCAGTATGTATTTGTAACAAGTCGGACCTCCTTGGTGATCCGTGTAGGTAACAATATGCTAAAATCTTCTTACGTGGATGATAGGATAAATTCTAGGAAGACGTGGAAATGAATTAAGTTTTTTTTTTTTTTGGATTTCACAAATACCTATTTGTTAAATACAAATGAGTTCTACATCAAAGTTGCGTGTGTGGATTAAAACCTCCGTTAAAATTACCTACCCGCACTAAGTATAAACCAGACTACGGTTCAATTATCTCCACTAAGCTGGAGTTCGTAATTTACCCGGCGCACTGTCCATTACAAACTGCCCTATACACTAGGTGAGATAGATTGTTGACTGTACCAGTAACTGGAGCGAGCAGAACTATGTGTTTAGTGGAATCATTTACGTGGTACCTAACCCACATTACCAGCACGGAGTATCACATCTCGCAACGCCCGGACTTCCTGTGTCCGGAGCACAAAACATCGCAAAATTCCGCACAAAAAAGGGCACGAGCAAAGCAGGATGTTCAACATTACGCGAGCTCATGACAAATGAGGTTTTGTCACATTTAGCCGACTAGTTGCTGCTGTATTGCTGGCTACTGACCGCGCTAAATTTACACGATACTCGACTAACATATGTACATTTTCAACTGAACGCAGTCGTTTTATATTTTAGATCTATAGATTAGTGCAGTACCAATATAATTTTAATCAGTACTGTATCTAACTAAGCTGATATGGCTAGCGTAGCTTATTAAAATGATACTAGTAAATATGGATGAAATATTTCAGCTAAACATTTTTCGATTTCACTACGTTTCATTATTTTATTAAATGAATTACGTATACCAAGAAGGTTAATACTAAAGTACTTTAATTGCGTGCTATCATTCTTATCCCCACTTATGACATCTCACAATACGAGTAACATTATAAATGCGCCTCGACTTTCTATACAGCCGATGTTAGAACCAGCATAGGCACTAATGATTGCGATATCTTCCTCGTAATAATACCGTACTATGATCACAACCATAATGATGCTCATTCCAGTATGAATTACCGATTAGACAAGTTGATGGTAATGATCACAATGATCGATGACACAATAAGGAGGTATGTATGTACATAGGTGATTCACCAATGATACAGATATTAGGTATGGTCAATATAAATATACAGGATAGTACAATATATAGTACCTAGCGTGTTTTCTGTAAGTCCATTTAAATAAGAATTACTTAAATAATGTACGAAAGTACTTATATTACGTCCAGTACTATCTAAAGTCTAATAAATAAATAAAAAATCTTTCTCTATGATATTAGATAATGATTGCCGAGAATCCTTAGAGCTTTTAATTTGAATATTGTAATGTTTTAATCTGTCGTGACCTACTGCCGCGTTTCAGGCGCTTCGCAAATATTTATGGCTTGGCTGAACTCGGTACAACAGTTATAACTCTATAATAACATTCAACAAACATGTATTTAAAATATATCTGGAAAAACACAAATGTGGAGAACATTTGGTTCAATTATACAAAACAGTAACTTATTTGTGTGTTAGTTACATACCATGAAACTGTGGGATACATAATTGCTTAATATAGTGTTATGAGTTAGGTAAGAACATGGGTGCCCAGCTTTAAACGCGTGCGAAAATTTCCCTGCCCTAGAATCACATCACCTACCCACCCACAGTGGCGACACGGTATACCCAGGTATAGCAGAATTGGAGTATATATACAGTCACATATTAGGCCTATTGTAGTGGTTGGGAACGTACAAGCGAAATAGCTTATTGTCCATAGGTCTCTCATTCTCGTCTTCTCTGATTAGTTAGTAGCACCGTTTTTGCCCAGACACAAAGCATTCCCAACAAATACTTTTATAAATATTACCAGTTGTGGGAAAATGTGTTATGTGACGCTCGCGTCTGCAGTATCGACTTTTGTTTTTCTCTCGGTCTCACGACACTCTTTGCTTCGTTTTCTCACACTCAATACTTAGTTAAGATTAATAATTACGCGTCATGGACTTCCACCGATCGACTGAATAAGAGAGATAACATTGTGATCCTGTGTATACATCTGTGATCCTGTGTGATAACATTGTGATGTGTGTGATCCTGTGTACCTTAATTACACACGAAACACTTCCGTTCAGTTAATGTTATCTAAATTGCGTGATTAGATCTGTACCCACCCTTGAAACAATTGTTGCACTGGGCTTACTAAAGGTTTAACCTTACCTATATAACATAGGTATGTGGGCATAGAAACTTTACACGATTTGTTTACGGAGATATAAACTTGTATGACCTATTCATATTTATCAAACAGCAGTCAAGGTTTTTCAACAATGTCTCAGGACCAGCGAACGCGATGGTTATTTCAGCGATCAATGTACTAACACTTTTTGAGATTCTGTAAAATACGTCATCAAGGCGAAACACGACAGGGGTCAGCTGCAAGAGGTCGTTGCGATTTAATTGACGTGATAAGAAGGCATTCGTGTGGGAGCGGCTCAAGTTGCGTGACGTCACAGTGTAATTACTCGCGTGCATCCGGGCAGACGACAAGTCTATCGACACCCATGTGCTGGAACTGAAACCACAAACATTTGTGGTAAAATTGTATATAGATAAAATTATATAAGAAACAATGTGGGGCCAAGCATTGATCCCTGTGCAAGCCCTATTGTGATGGGGCAAGTGATACTCGCAGAGTGACACAATGGATCAGTATCATCTCTCGTCGGTGTGTGGACGTGGACACGGGTCACCGCGGCACAATGAGTGACTTCCTGCGGCTAGCGGGCGACCAAGGACAAGCCGACTGACACGCAAGTCCGCTCACTTATCTTTCAATCGCTCTACCCCAATTTATACTCTGTTGCAACATCTATATAAAGTTGTAATATACATGCATAGCTAATAACTGCTCAACAGGTAGAGATACCACCTTGGTGATTTTAGTATACTAGGCATTTGCTTAATAAACTAATCTTATCTAAGAATAAGAGAAAATCTTACAACATACTTGTAGATGGGTTTAACAGATCACCAAACATGGAGGTTTGTTAGCAAAGGTACCGAGTACCGACCCGATGGGTATATCCTCGTTTCTGCTTCACCGACTCTAGCGTGCCGACAGTCTTTGCCCGCTATCGTGATCTGGTAAACGAGCGTATCTGTTATGAAATTGAAGTCTCGGCTTGAATTAATTACGTGTATAATTAAATCTTACGGCTGAGATGTGAGGCTCTATCGGTGCCGGTGGTGGCACCTATCCAGTGCAATATGAGCTATGCTGAGGTGCTGGACGGCAGCTGACCGCAATTGACCTCGTGCCAATTACTCGCCCATTAGAGTACACACAATACGCGGCTATTAAGCGGATGTCCAGCATGGTCTACCAGCGCCCGCTCCATTTGCATTTGTTTAGAAATAGATTGCTATTGCGCGAACGCGAGCTTTGTACCGCCACCGCAGAACGTTAAGCCTCAAACCATAGCCTCAAAACATTTTTATCTGCACAAAAATGTGGTCTCTTGGTGAACAAAGCGCAGATTACTTAATCACAACATTCGCATAACACAAAACATGAATTATAGCAGGGTTTATCTGCATAATAAAATACATATACGCATGGCTACGCGCTTCCAACCCAGCTAAAATCTATACCTACATTTTTGCGTAACAACATCTGCGTAAAATTATAGATCATACCAATAAGATTGCTTTTAATCAGTTATGCTGGTATTAGAACCACATTTATAGTACAATAGGCTTTGTTCACAGCAAGGCAATCCTGTGTTTATCTTCAATGACCATAAGTTTGAATCCAATTAATTCTAGTCACTTCTGGCATTGTTAAGAGTAGATGCTTAGTTTAGAAATTAATTGTGTTCACCTACATACATACATCCATGACTATGAATGTATTATATATGGTAGTACATTTTTATAAGAATTTACGTAACATCATTACCATACCAAAAGCATAGCATTCCGATACCAAAGTCACGCAACACGTATTATGGGCATTATAATAGAAGAGAGGAACACACGCGTTCCTTCGCTCTAATTTTATCGTCGGCGTAGACGAGACGAATTTAGAAAACACGAGTGGATTAGACTGTGAGACGTCATATTTTCGGGTTACATGGTTAGAAGTTAGATCGAACACTAGTTTATCGACCTATTTGTCCAAAGCGTCATACAGTTTATGTTAGGTATCTATAGGAGAAAATAAGTTAATAAGGATAGTATCACTATCGAGTACTAAGTAATGGATACTGTACAGATGCCTAATTGTGTTTAGATATTAAATTTAAATGAAGCGATGGAGATAGAAATATTATTAATGTATATACGAGTAAGTCTTTAAAATTCAAGAGAAAAACAGCAAACCAGCAAACGGGAAATGGTAATGACAAATGGTGCGCGATGTGCCTTATCAGGGCGATTTGAGGTGAAAAGATTGGAGCCGTTTTCTACACGGAGTAAAAACACGCGGCGCCGCGCCGGTGACGTCGTTAGCAAGGCCTCTGCCTCAGATTCTACTGATATCTAGACACCCTCTCGCCTCCTGGCATACTGGTTATACTATTCTCCCTTTATCGATATTATTTGAAACTGCACATCTTTTAAAATAGTTATTTTCTAGCCTGATTAGTCGACGTGGCTTATCTGGAACGGGCTTAATAAATTCTGCGACAATAAATTCAATTCGACAAAAAAAGCTTTTTAGACAATAAATTCTGTCTAAAAAGCAATATCAAATATTGCTTTACAGAATTTCGTTTTTACTGACATTGTTGAAACAAAAATAGGGACGTAGTTCAATACAAAAGTTCGGGCACACGGGCGAATACTAAGGTACCAAAAGTACGCAGACTTTTGTTGAGCCGTGGCACGACGCCAGTTGCAAAGCACCTTTCTTGGTGTTTCGTACAATAGGGAGAGATAGCGATGTCGTCTTTTGCTGGAATATATTGTCCCGAGTCGCGGCGAGCTCCGCGCCCACACCCGCCTCTGATATGCAAATAGGCTCCGGAGAGATCGTAAACCGTTTCATATCTGATAACAGTATTCGGAGCAGAGCATAGCGAAATTAGCCAAGCTAAAATAAATTAACTTACATTAACCGAGCCAGTTAATCCTACTCTAAGTGTCTTGTTAAGTACTCTACATTCAGCGAGCCAAGTAAGTCGCTGTAAACTTATACAAAATTGGATAGTTAGCTCGCTCCCACTAAGTAAATGCTGGGGGTATTTTATCATAGCTGAATAGCCTGGCTCGTGACAAATGTTCGCGATAACCCACCGCGAGGAACCACCCGGGGCTTTACTACCTGCGTCGCCTATCGAAACACAGGGATCTCGGACCTCTTCTTACTTATCTTTCGTAATATGTTATTCAAGAGAAAGTCCGAACGAACGCCCGTGGCTGTTAGGCACCGGTTGTCGATTGTTGCTTTTGTGCGCTTAATGAATACAAATATAAGGTATAAAGTTACTACAAGCATAGCAAGATTCATGAACTGTTTAAAATACCTAGAATCGAAAGATGCAGTTCACAAAGGGTTGATGCACCGCTTCTTATGATTTTTCCATTTTCAGAAAACATTTTGCAAATCTCTAGAGGGCTGGATTATTGACTTGAAAGCAGGAAAACGAAGTTGAAAATCAAATCGTTTCACGAAGCGCATCAACACTTGGTTACGAATATCTAAAATCCTCGAGTACGAGCTTAAATTTGACAGAAATCTGTGGCTGCATAATGGTATAACCGCAGGTACACTGGCAGGTAGCATCTGACACGTACAAACGTTCCCACAGCAAATATATATCTAGTATAAGGATTGTTCCCATCATATTAGAGGTAGCAAATAGCAAGCAATACTTAAATGTACCTACGATATTTAAAAAAGAGGCTTTAATAAATTAAAGTAGGAAGCATATGAACACTAGAGCCACGATTTACCAACTAATCATGTTTTAGTCTGTGATAGATACATGTTCTAGTGTAAAATTTACATCTCCCTGAGGCTCCCATAGTGTTCGTCCCTGTTTAAGCTGTTGGCATTTAAACGCAGGCAATTTCTCTAACTATCATCATCCTTCCCACACACAACCCACAATTAACGGCGAAGTGAAAGTAAAATCGTCTAAATAAATTACAAATTCAATTAAGCTTGGGTAACTACTATTTTGACATATTGACAGGTCAAATTAAAATATGGCTTTGTGATATATGGGTTTCGGAGGTACTGTTGCCTCTATTAGTTCGTCTATTGTTATTTTTTAGTATTTTTTAATTGGATATGTTGTAAGGTAGTAAGTACAATTGTTGATAAGAAGCAAGGAAACATAAAAGTGCGAGAATAAATATGATATTCGATTTTTGCTTCCAGCTGACTGTGTTACTAGTGTTTTATAATGGGTGGGTTCCCCATTTTTTGCCGTCTCGGGCTCGGCGCGGACCCTACCTGGCACAGCGAGGGGTGCTCGAGGGATAGTAATGAAAATAAACTTAGTTCGCCACATGTGGCTGTAGCATTGCCGTTTCTATGTCGTGATTTTTGCATCAATAATAATATTATAAACTTTACTACGCGCAAAAATATAAATAGCTCTACATTTATGTTTTATTATTTATGCCAAAACAATAATATTTAAAAAAACTGCCTTGTCCTTTTAAAGCAGTTCACAATCATATTTTTGTCTACCAGTTCTAGATAAACATTTTGTATTTTCGTCGAACCATATAAGTCTCTCTAAGACCACTCATATACGTATATGAGCATCACCAGAAAACAAAAAACACCGGGTAGAGTTAGTATCGAGCGAGTGGTAAACGTGGCATCGGCGCACACGCATAGTAGAGACGCAGAGAAGCCTGTTGGGCGGGTTCGGGCGGGTGCGGCGGCGCAGGGGGGCCCCGACCGCGCCAGTGCCCCTGCCGAGTGCGCCACGAGAGCACGCGACAGCGCTACTCGCTTCGCTCTGAAAACCGACGCGTCCACTGTAAACACTACCGAGTTGTTACACTCTCCCACTTTACAACCGGTTTGTGCTGGCCGCTGTGATACTGTGTCTCCGACCGATTTTTGTGATTTTATCGTGAACGCTGTGCACTATCCGACATTCAGTCAGAAAAGCGTTGTATAATATGTGTGTGTTTGTGTAACCAAAATTGGATTGTACTGCCCTCATGACCCGGGAGTTGGAGCAGGACCGTAATTGGATTACTGAGCGGAGAATATTTTCAAGTGGTAAGTATTCACTGTTAAATAAATGTGGTTGGCTAACCGTTACTTGGTATATTGCCGGTCACCACGGCGCGACGCGTTGTGGAGGCGGTACAAACAAAACCCAATAGGGGAGAGAAGGAGAGAGCGCTCGTTGTTGACACAGGCCAAGTAACTAGCGAGCGTCGACGTCTGTGCGCCACGGCCACGAACTGTGGAGCTTCGAAATCCCCGATTCAAAACAGTGTAAATTGGTCAGTCAAGAACATTCTGTTATGCCCTCTTTTCATTCCACTATCGTTAACAATAGCACTTTAGAAATAGCGGTGCCTGTTAATTGAAAACGGTTCAGCAATATGATCTTTACTATCTCATACAGTCATGGCACATTTACAAAACGAACAGGTATACTCTACTTTATCAAAGAGTGATTTGTTGATAAATTATGGGTGAGTAATTAGATATGAGGGTTATCATTCGTGACAAAGACCACATACAAGAACATATTTGAGCTCAGCGCGTATGAAAATAGAATATAGACTTTCAGATAATTTTAATTATATATGTACATACTTATTTAATTCATTGAAACTGGACAATCAATAATACATAATTGAACTAACAACACCTTAATATAGCTACATCAGATATACAAAGCAGGTAGGCGGAATTATTATTAGCCGCTGTGGAAAAAATAAACCTTCAAGCAAGAATATAACTACGCGTTATAAAGCTGATGTCGACAAAAACAGGCGTTGATGATGGAATAATCCTTTTTGTCTACGAGAAATGATAATTTATCTAATCAGTACTTAGTGTAATCAGTAACGACAAACAATGTACGAGTAGAAATATCTGCAGTATGGTGCATCATGCTTTAGATGCTACATGCGATTTATTTTATAAATAGAAGGACGTCATTATAATAATGAGTTGAAAACAATTGTAGATAGGTATAACATTGAATGAAAGACATTATCAACATCCTGGGGTAATTATGTATGTGTCATGTCTTGATAATAAACGTGGACTGGACGGAGGGTTGACACTATGCTTTTGATACTTAATGTCCTATTATGTCATATCGTCAAAAAGGTAAAATTTACCAAAGCTGCTGGAAAGTATTTTCTAATGTCTTGATATGTATCGAAATATACATCACGATAATGATAAGCCGTAATAAATTCTAGAATACAACCACCAAAACTTACGCTAGTGGAGGAATAAGCCTAATGCGCACGCACATAATAAACGTTAATTTATCATTGTAGTAGAGGCCAATGGGTCAGGGAGACTAGTTAAGCATGCCGTATGGACTATGTCTGACCATTTAGTCCCACATAGCTTTGTCGTAGGATGGCAGTCAATCACAATGTTATGTCAAGACTCCCACATCTAAAGTAAATGAATGAAAGCCACCTCTACCTACATAAATTGTAAAATTGTCAAATCAGACTCCCAGCCTGTATTATAGTATAAATAGGCGAGTGAGTATAATATTGTGATGTGGTAAAACTGGCAACTACACATGTGAATATCAACTATGCAACATACTAGTCCGTGAATCAGCATTAAGTACGTATCCATTGTATTAAAAACATGACTAAATAAAAAACACGAAAGTAGTTCAGTGTAGAATTTTGCAGAATAAGTATTATGTAATTAATTTGAGTTTACATTGATTAGGTTTCTGTAAACAGGCATCATATTAATATCACATGAATAACTATTATTATTTCATGATAGTATATTTAGGGGGGGCACTTCGACAACATAACATATGTAGATATTTTTTGCGCTGATTGTACCTCATTGCCTTTGTAAAGAAAGATTCAAAATGATGATAGAGCTGATATGATTTAGTTAATAAATCGTGTATTTCGAAATTAATCAAAATAAAAATAATAAAGGTTATACAGTATTAATTTGTAGTAACTAAATCACTATCATGAAAATGGCAAAAAATGGTAGGTAACTAACCCGAGGAAGCAAACTAGTCTATGATGTCATAAAACGCTGTGGCCTACACTTACCTATATATAAATAAAGCAATCGGTGTAAAGGTCATAAAACATAAAAGGAACCGATTGAGTCAATTTACAACCCCAAAGTCCGATCTTCATTTCGGATCCCGCGGAACCGTCACGTTTTCATCCTTCTATCTCTATCACATTTCATTTGAAAAGCTACATATTTTAGGCGTGACATCGCCGGAAGCGACGATAAATCGTGCGTTGATATGGAAAAAAATCGGGAAAACTGTCTTTTATCGTCTTAGGATAAACCCATGTAACCCCCTCGCTGAAACCCTCTCTGTTAACGCACCGTTTGCATCTACGGATTTATTCATCGCCAGAACCGCAGCTTCCCGAGTGCGTGGGATCGTGTAGGTCTTCGTAATGTCACGACAGCGACAGAAGGGCTCGAATGTCAACCGCGACAGCGTAATTACAGCTTTATCTCGTTTATTCCACACATACAGCCCTTTGCTCTGTAATCCAATACAGAAAGCCTGAAGCCAATCACACTAATGCGAGATAGAATATTAAAGTGCTTTATTTATCTTCACTCGTATAAATATTTAACTAGAATGTTCATATGTGCAAACAACACAAAGAGACATGTTAAAATATTTCCTAGTCAAAACTTATTCTGTTTGCATTTGTGTAGAATGTTTAGTAGAATTAATTAACTAATCCATCGATGTCCATCATAAAATCTTACATTACTAAATTGGTTCTTATATTTTGCATTTTTGTCCATTTCGACGGAAGGTCAGAGTAGGACAGGGTTGAATGTTTAATACGTTTTTGATGAAGGTAACATCACAAGGACATTTTTGTACCTGTTTTATGTACAAAATTATAACGGGGTGTTGCCATGTTACGCCCTATGTCAAGTGACCGCACGTTTGTTCAGCCCAGCAATTGTACCGTTAGTTCGAGCGGCGATAAATTGCAGGTTCGGAGCGTAATGTATCGCTGCGGCAAAGCCCTACCAGCTAAAATATTGTAACGTTAACAATGCATAGTTCAGCCAGCCTACTCCCAAAACAGCAGAGCGACCCCGAAACAGATGGATAAAAGGAAAGTAATGTTGGCGCACCACCCCCTCGCTATCCTTTTGTGCAACATCTGTGCAATTGTGCACTAGCACGACTTCTGTTACACGAAACTCTACCCTTTGAGTAATAACGCTGCTTAATATCACATGCAAATGTTGTACCTAGTGGCACACATCTGCTTATTACAGCCAGGCAAATCTTCAGTATATTTTGAATATTAAATACCAAGAAGAGTATCTGATATAATACTTACTATCTATGTGAAATGGGAAAATAAATACTAATGGGTAACATTGTTACATCAACTACTTGCTCCAACAAACCGACAGTCAAGATACTAGTTGGGATCATTATTTATTGCTATTATCTGGTCATCAAACCTACATCATCCAGCGAGTTTTTCTTCTCACGATTAACAGGATACATAAAAATAGTAAAACAAAAAGTTAATGCGAAGTCTTGCCTTACCAGTCAGTGCGAGAGGATACAGTACGTGCGTAAAACTGGTGTCCCGTGGGACCGAGAACTCGCCATACGAGATTAGGTATGCATGCGATAAAAAGTATCTTTTTTAATTTGCTTTATCGGTTTATAGGGCTTTTATTATAACTGGAGATCAAGATATTCCACAATCTATAATTCCGTCCACAGCTGACTATTAGCAGCAATTGTTGCAACATGTAGGTACCAACTAACTTATAATGTACTTGGGTTTGATGAAGTTCGCGTTAATGGGTTGAATTGCTTGTTCGATGTCAAGCTAATTACTAACATTTAAAAAAAAATAGGAAGGGTATTATGAGCATTAATTTATGATTAGAGATATTGAAAACAGAGGAGATAGAGACAATAAAAGTCAAAATAATTTTAAAATACTTAAAAAATTATACTCATCACTTAACGATAACTTTGTTTACATGGACACGCTAATAAATTCAAAAATAATGTAATTCTTAAACGGTATGTATAATTAATGTAGTTTTAAGGTCACGACAGGTCATACATATTAAAATGTTTTAAGAGATTATAATTTTATTATCTTGAACGGCTTCACAACAACGTCTCGTGATAAATTTAACGTTAGGTGCTTATGTCTGAATTTAATAGCATTATTTGTTTTGTTACAGAACGAAGAGAAAGGCGCGGGAAGATGGCGTGCGTGGAAAGGAGAGACTAAATCAAGATGGCCGTCGCCCGCGCGGTACTAGTGTTGCTTGCATCCACGGCGCACGCCTGGATGCCGGACGCCAATGCCAGGATATACGTCAAACTAGGTAAAAATAACTGTTGTATATTTAACCGAATAGTTAATATTTTTTTTATATTAGGACACATTTTACACACGGCTGGTTAACCCCATACTGAACCATTTCTAGTTCGTGTTATGGTAGCTAACACAACTGATATACTACATATACATACATACATTATATAGATACGAGGGTGAATCAAAAAGTTCTTAGAAGTGCATACATATGAAACTTTTTTGGATCAAGTTCGATATTAAAATTAAAGAGTGTCTATCACACTATATTTATGCAGACTGTCACTTGTTTTTGTCAGTTCGTTCGCATGTAATAATTAATTTTTTTGTGCAACGAGTTGCTAAAAAGTTAAAATTATGGATATAAGTGAGTTACGTGCGGTGATAAAATATCTCAGTTTGAAAAAAATGTCTACGAAGGAATTTTTTTTGGACATTCAGCAGACATTAGGGGGTGATGTTGTACTCTATTCTACGGTTGCGTACTGGGTGGCTGAATTTAAAAGAGGTAGATCAAGCTGTAAAGATGACCCGCGTTCTGGGCGGCCTTCAACCTCCGTTACAGAAGAAAATGTCAAAAAGGTTGAGAATCTGGTTTTGGAAGACAGAAGAATGACTATAAAACATATAGCTGAGATCCTAAAGATATCTTTTGGTAGCGTTCAATCCATTTTTATTGATTCACTGGGGTTCAAAAAAGTGTCTGCAAGATGGGTGCCACGAATGTTAACCGACGAAAACAAAAAGCGACGTTTGGAAATTTCCAAGCGTAATCTCGAAATGTTCCAGCGTGATTCGGATAATTTTTGCCGTCGTCTTGTCACCATGGATGAAACGTGGGTCCACCATTTTGATCCTGAAACTAAAAGACAAAGCATGTCTTGGAAACGACCATCCTCTCCATCCATTAAGAAATTTCGAGTTACTCCTACCGCTGGCAAAGTTATGGCCTTTGTGTTCTGGGATAGTGAAGGAATCCTTTTTATTGATTACATGCCAAAAGGCCAGACGATTACTGGACCCTATTATGCAAATTTAATCCCAAAAATGCGTGAAGCGATTAAAGAAAAACGTCGTGGAAAACTGTCGTTGGGCGTGTTGTTCCTTCAAGATAACGCTCCTGCTCATCGATCGGAAGTTGCGCTCAACGCAATCCGCTGTGCTGGCTTCAATCTCCTTGACCACCCACCATATTCTCCGGACTTAGCCCCAAGTGATTTTCACTTATTTCCAAAATTAAAAGAGGAAATTCGTGGAACAAAATTTCACGATAATGACGCGGTTATAGCTGCCGTAGAGGACTTTTTCGAGAGTCAAGAAAATATTATTTTTTCACAAGGAATAACGAAGTAAGAAACGCGTATCTAAATGCATTGCATTGGAGGGAGATTATGTAGAAAAATAAAATATTATTATTTAAATCTTTGCATTTTTTAATATTGATTCCAAGAATTTTTTGATTCACCCTCGTACATATTAAATTATTTGTTAGGAAAGTCTGGATTAAAATAGTAAGAATACGGCGCTGGCACGATACTATTATTATTATAATTAAAAGCCTGTTGTGTCCTACTGCTGGGCAAAGGCCTCCCTCCTCTCCTTCCAGTCAGCCCGGTCTCCGGCTTTGGTGGCCCAGTCCTTATCAAATGTACATAGATCGTCGCGCCACCGTTTCCTGGGTCTTCCTCGAGGTCTAGTAGTGTTTGGCACCCATGCTGTGGATACTATAGATATGCACGGTACTATACATAATAGATAACAGTTTAATATATTTTAGGTTCTGATTATAAAAGAAAAAATCAAACGTCTTCATTAGCAACACAATTATTGTACGACATAAAAAATCTTTAATAAACCTTCAAGCTCATATAACATTATTGTTAAGCTTTACCTTTCTACGCTACGGGTCGTTGATTTATAGGAAACACAACTTTTAACATGGAAGTAAACTGATTCCCATCCCATACAACTGACACTGCAGGTGCAAAAACGCTAAGAATCGTATGCGATTTCGGCGCATTGCCACGTGAGAATCTCCCCACCAATTGTTATGAAATCGCTAACGTTCATTGTTGTTTAAATCACTCTACAATAGAGGCATTGTTCGTTTGATCTGGCAAAAAGAGATTTCTTGGGACGGGTAGGCTACAGCCTACCTTAATCACATAAACCGAGCTACGTCAAGATATTTTAATCCCAGACGCTTCCAGTGTACTATAAATTGTTATGGACATAATATAAGTAAAAAGTTTAAAACTGTTCAAAAAAGAGTGATTAATTATTGCCTAATCAATGCGATGCCAAAACGATGAGAAAGAACATTTTATAAAAACTATAAGAAATACATTGTTTTCGCGAGAACTTCTGTTCGGGAAACTACTAGTTTTAAGAGCTTTAAGCTAACTAAACACATAAACTAGCACACATGTAAGAGTTACAAAAGTATAATCATAAAAAAAAACAATTCTTACAAAGGGTGACCAGGGACTGCTCGATAATTACGACTTCATATCCATAAAGTTATAAAGTTGCAGTCGAACAAGTTTTAATGAATTGGTTTGTTACAGGCGATGAAACTTCAGAGCAGTTCGTGGGCAACGCGACGGCGCCAGACCACTTCCGTATCTTAGACAAAGATGACTTCTCCATAATAGTTGGGGGCAGGTTAGAAACTTCATATGTTCCTACTGTCATTAAAAAAGTTTAATATTGAGACATTTACAACTCTAGTGTATCTAACCAAAAATAGTCATGGACATATATTCTATTCTAAGATATAATGATGATTTGAATAGGAAGAAGTTTATTCGTCTATTTAACTTTCAAGGTACATATGTATAAGCTTAAAATAGTAAAGTAAAAAATAATATTAAGTTACATACAGTATAAACGACTCAAATATCTTTAATCTCTTCCACACTATTCTGTCAGCCGTCATCTCTACATTCGCCTTCAAACCCATTATTTTTTTACAGAATTTGCTATAATATCGAATGTGTTGACAACTTTTAAATAGTGCTAAAACAAAATTTCCATATATTTAAACCTCTCTTTGTAATGGTCTGTAACAAATTATTTATCTTTTCAGAAACACGGTGTACAACCTCAGTTTATACGACTTATCCGAAAATACTGAGCAGGTATGTTATTACTTTTTGCTTTCAAGCTATCAATAGATAATAACTTGGTAAATCATAATAATGGACTTCGTCATATTACGCAGTAGCATGCATTGCACATTTAGCGTTTTATATCAACATTCTATAACTGTGTTAAACAAACATGTAAAGCTGATACAACGCCAGGAGCAGCCAACTCGGGCAAAAAACCGAATGAAAAAGTTATCAGAACTTCGATAAGTAAAAGATTCACACAGCTATCAGACTATATAAGCATGCCCAGGTACCTACTCCAAATTGATAAAAGTGATTATATTTTTATTAAATCCGGTCAGAGATAGCTACCGTCTGGCGGTCGCCGACCTAAACTACAAATGTAGCTCCTAATAGGTCTCGCACTCGACTACAGGTTTATGTATCTAATCTTGAGCAAACAACAACGAACCCCGTTCCTTATGCTGCACTTACAGTGTTTATTCTTAGTTACGACCCATTTCGCCCGGCGAACTGTTTATTTTCTAAATCATGTTGGTTTTATTTACAATAATATCTGCACTGAACCTACTTTCACGCGCGAGTGCTTTTCGCAACGGGCACATCGGTGAAATGTGGTTAGTTACACAAGTCATCGAAATGCATTTAGTTGCTGCACAATCATTAATATTTATGGTTGTTTAACTTTTTTTACATATTACAAAAAAACATGAGTAAATAAATTAAGAAACGAATATAACAAATAAAACAGAAACACGTATCGTGAAAATAGTGAAAAGGCTATAAAATATTGAACTGAAATGGGTAAAACAAAAGATAAAATAGGAGCGGTAGTAAAACATTTTCGTCTAGTAACGGCGCTGAACTTCAATCTGCCTCTCGCGAGAGCAAAAATATATAATTCATTCGAGGTACGATTAATGGCATCACAATCTGCGCATGAAATAAAAATACGATACGGGCGGACATAGGGCTGGACCAGTATTTGGCGCTCAGCCAGAAATCGCTGAAGTTTCACTCATCAAAAAATGTTCAGATATTTTTACTGCAAACATAGTAAGGCGTTATACGGAATAACGTTCAACGTCCTGTATGTATAAACGAAATTCCATTAGTATACTAGCTGCAAAAACAGACAGCAACAACATATTCTGCTTACGTTTTTAACAAATACGACCTACAAAAAGGTCATGAGAAAACCGAACCGCAGTTTCAGTGAAAATTATTTGATAACAAACCTTAATTCTTTCATTAAACAAAAGTACCGTTTTAGCACCGTTTAAACTCGTTTTTTAAACTGGATCTAGTAAACAGCAGTAGCGTTAAATGGAGACTAAGTCAAAGTTATAGCAACTAGAAAGTAGAAAGTTCAATATGAGTGTTAGCATGGATTTCAGGATGGTTTCAGTAAAAACAAGAAGGGAAAATAATAAATGGATTTTCGTGACAAGCTGATGTTTTAAATTAGTCGTCACCATATTAGAGCTGGCCAGTGGAGCGTTGAATTATTCAAGCACGGCGGCGCAGGGCGTCCAGTCGCCGTCGGCCGAATACTAATCGACCCTACATGGTTACTTTTCTTCGACTCTTCTGCCACGTACGGTTTTTTGTTACTGACACCGTTTTGAATTAAATGATAAAATTGGTTTGCTTCTAGCGTCCGAGCTTTATGTAGGAAACTATGTTTTCTTCAAATACATAGGCATTAAGCACGTACAAAACGCACGTGCGTCTCGTCTATCATTCACTGGTAGTCAGGCTTAGATCACTATCTCGCCTTAAACAATGGCATCGAATAGGAATATAATTTTATTGGGTAACGCGTTTAGATTATAGCAAAACGTTTCAAAATATTTAAGTCTCACGCAAAGTTCCTATTGTCCACAGCGAATAGAATGGCAATCGACAGACGCCCACCGAGAGCTTTGCCAGCTCAAGGGCAAGTCTGCGGACGAGTGCCAGAACTACCCTCGCGTGGCTGCGCGGTCTCACGGCCGCTTGTTGGTCTGCGGGACCAATGCCTTCAAGCCTCTGTGTCGGCGGTACGCCAGACATCCCGCAAACCATCATGTCGATGAGTTTGATGGATCCGGCCGCTGTCCGTACGATCCCCAACACAACTCTACTTCCATTTTCACTGGTGAGCATATATTATTTCGTATGGTTCTTTAAGAATCACAAATTACATAGGCGTAAAACTGATATGCGAAACCAGTTGTTTCATACATGCCATTTTCATCTGTTTTACTTGATATTTCTTCTACGTAAATGTCACCGGGCATGTAACCTTTGATTTGCCACTTCCTGGTACGGTCTGCATCGTGAACACACATTGTGAAGATGATCTAAAAACTAGGCACGAACCGGCGCTTACTCCGCTAAGAGGTTGCGCGGAGCACGACTGAGCTAGACCCCGATATCGATCGATTTATTACCTTTACCGTTAAATCTAAAAGTACCGTGCCTAAGTACTAAAAGGTATTCGTTATAGGGCTATTTATTCAGTCAGATATTAAGATCTATAGCATGTTTAGTTTCATGTTAAGAAATTTAAGGAATTGAAATGATTATTGTATTTACTTGTACGTGCTTTTAAGTGTGAATAGAAGGTGCAGTGCCTAATACCTTCAATTCAATGTCTCCGTGTAAACCAAACTTACCTTTCACTTTTCAGACGGCCAGCTGTTCACTGCAACTGCGGCGGATTTCTCCGGTACAGATCCTCTCATCTACCGAGAACCTGTACGCACTGAGAGATCAGATTCTCTTCTTCTCAACGATCCATCTTTCGTTAGCGCCGTAGCATCCACAAGCCACGTCTACTTCTTTTTCCGCGAAACTGCTGTCGAATACATGAACTGTGGAAAGGTAAAAAAAACAACGCAGAAAAACAAAAACACTCAAAAATTCAAGTCCCTGCTCTTATCCCCTGATCTGTTGACATAATTTAACATGAGTCTTTGTTTCCAGGCCGTCTATTCGAGGGTTGCGAGGGTATGCACAAACGACAAAGGCGGGCCTCACACATTCAGCGACCGGTGGACCTCATTTTTGAAAGCCCGCCTAAATTGTTCCATACCCGGGGAGTACCCATTCTACTTTGATGAAATACGTGAGTTACTAAATCTGATAGTTTTTCAAATAAATTTGCCTAAAATAATATAAACAATTTGTAAACTTTGTCTTAATTATTTTTATTAATTCTTTCATTAACATTACAGAGGCAACGACAGAACTTATTAACGGGATCTATGGTAGCGGCGGCAGCAGAAACGATATTGTATATGCCGTATTTACTACACCACAAAACGCTATTGGAGGGTCTGCGGTCTGTGCGTTTGCCATGAGAGACATACTGGATGCGTTTGAAGGTTCATTTAAAGGGCAAGAGAGCATGAACTCTAATTGGCTACCTGTCAGAGAAAAAATACCAGAAAAAAGACCTGGATCATGCGTGGAAGACAGCCGGACACTATCCGACTCTTCAGTTAACTTTATCAAAACGCACTCGCTTATGGATAAAGCAGTGCCATCATTCTTAGCACGACCGATACTCATCAGAGTCAGCTTGCAATATAGATTTTCAGCAATCGCTGTACATCCACAAGTACAAGCGATGAACGGGAATAAATACGACGTTATGTATGTCGGCACTGACGACGGTAGAGTCATTAAGGCTGTGAACGTAGCTTCGAATGAGGGCGTATTCGACGCTAGCTCTGATGAGTATAGCAGAAACCCAGTGAGAACTGCGGTAATATCCGAGATGCAAGTTCTACCTCAAGGAGTACCAATTAAACAGATGCATGTAGCTCTCACTACCGAGAAGCTAATAGTGTCATCAGGTGATATTATTAAGGCTGTAACGCTGTCTCATTGCGGAAACGTGCAATCTTGCAGGTTAGTTATGTCACTCATAAAGGTGTGAGATTTTACAGATTATACTCATGGCTGCTTTAATATCGTACTGTCTTTTATGAAGACGCTGTATTTCTACAATTTATTTTATTTTTTACAGGGAATGTGTATCGCTGCAAGATCCTCACTGCGCGTGGGATTCTAAACAACAACAATGCTCTTGGGTTGGGAACCGGCAATTCCCAAATCCCGAGAGATTTCTACAAAACGTAGAGTATGGAAAGACTGAAATATGTAATAAGCTGCCAGCCCTCTTACCGGGCGACCGACATACTAACAGAAATCCGGGCACAAAAAAGCCTACGCAATCTGAATCCGAAATGCGTCAGAAAACAGACGATATACAAAATGAAATTTTAATTGAAGTTGTGGAAACAAATGTTCTGTCTGAAGATAAAAATACGAACAATAACAAACATGAAACAGGTAATTATTAATTGACAATAAATGAAATAAAATATTGATGAATTAAAAATACTTAACGATTTATGTAGCTAATACGTTCCCTTTTCTAATTTCTGTCATATATTTTTTCTAGATTTGTTGACGGTGGAAGCAGCTGAAGGCAATATCTACAGTGCACAAGCACTCCTTACTGCTGTTGTAGCATCTTGCCTCGTGACTCTCATGGTGGGATTCGTTATTGGATACCTATTCTCTCGGCGATTTCGGCACCCTTTTCTGCAGGATACTTCACCCTTCAACGAACAACACAACCGGTTGAACAGGTAACGTCAACAACCAGTATCCTACTAATATTATAAATGCGAAATGCGTTTGTGTGTATGTTTGTTACTTCTTCACACTCAAACAGCTGAACAGGCTTTGATGAAATTTGGTGTTAAGATAGGTTAGACCTGACGGCTACTTTTAATCCCAGATTAACTTATTTTTGTATTTATTATTTTGGATTAACGTGCTACTTTATAATGTCTGGAAGTGTGTTCAAAATACTCAGCGAATTTATTACCTATTTTGTTTTGCACAGAAATAAGAACACCGTTCAATATTCAACCTGACGATTCGCTTCATTTCAATTTTCCGTTAAAGCACCTGAATGTTTTATTCAAAGTGCCCAGCTATATAGCCTCTGAAAATGTACAGCAATGTTGGGTTTATCGGAGAAAAGCTTGACCTGACTTTAAAATTTTTCTTTTCAGATGTGCCTTAGAAACGCCGCTGAATGCGAACACTACGTACATGCCCCCACGGTCGAAGAATGTCAACATGGTGGCTAACGTGTGCCCCAAACCCGACAATCTTCACTTGGAGCTCGGGAAGGAGCGAACACTCGACTTGCGGAATTCCACGGAATCCCTCGACAAAGATCTCAAGTGCGGCACATTGCAAAAAGTGAAAAAGACATATATTTGAGAATTACCCAAACAGACTATGTACGGGTCCATTTCTAAGTGATTGGAACGATGAAACGCGTCGCGAGTGCCATGTCTGCCGAGTGATTCGGCGGCAATGTTAGTTGAATTGTGTAGTGTGAGTGCGGCATATTGTGGGGTCAAAACATGTAAATACATATGTATCGCCGAAAGCGTGTACAGTAATAGGCATGCCATAGACTTTATAAACGAGTTAACGATGCATTTAAAGTAGGGTAACACTATCCCTTTAAATTCGAAATGAAATCGTTTTAATTTGTGTAGAGACGACATAAGCAAAGGGCATATTTGTCTGCTTTTAAATGAGAATAGACGATTGTATAAGACAATCGAAAATCGATGCCACGTTGATATGGTCAGAATCATTTTAAGCAATGTTAAATATATATTATTATACTTGTATAATGATAATTTTAATGTAAAATCAATTTTATTTGGTTGTAAGATCAGAGCACTACTACCTTTAGATTTTACAGCATTGCTCCATCCATATCAACATGACTTGCAGAGTCTATCTACATTAAAATATTAATTTGTTACATTCCATATTGAATATTGTAGAATAAAATATTGCGGTGCAGCTAATTTTGTAAATATAGTGAAATTGTATATAATGCTAGTGTAAAATATTATAAGCCAAAGGGCTCAGGAACTTTGTTTGACATAGTCGAACATGACGAAAGATGGTCAGTTATCTCAAAACCTTTTGTAATGTCGGCTTTTTAGTATTTTAATAGAATAGCTGGTATTTATGTAATAAAATGAAGTATACTTTTCTGTATTCAATTTTATACTTGCCAACAAAATATAAAGATGGATTCTCTTGTAGGCCCATACTCATTATGGAATGCTATGATTTGCAATTGTGTGTATATATAATTATGTATAGTACCTATTACATTTATTTTAACTTATCTCAAGCTGATTGTCACAAGCAATGTTTAATACAAAGGCTGGCATTACAGTTATAAGAAGTTTATTGTAGTATATAAAAAAAGTTAATACATTTTGTTGAATTATGAAAATTATTATAGTTATGTATAGCATACAAATGCTGTGCTAAGTGCATAGTGCCTTGTAGGTTGCCAATTTAGTGCCTAATGTTAGGACAAAGAGTAAAATATATAACCTACAGTATGAAACTCATATTAGTTTACAAAAACTTTATTAAATTATGTTGTAATGTTTGATGCACAAATACTCAAAGTTTCCAAAATGACGTCTCCACCGAAAAGATTAGATTGCTGAATATTGTCGAGGAAGTGTGAGGAAGATATTAATATATTTTTTAAATATTAGGCTGCAGTGACCACCAGATATCTAAAATTATAAGTGTTCCCACCGTATAACAATCGAAGTCTCTATGGACATGAATCAGTTTCTGTATATATTATTTTAAAGTGTAGGTGTTAGAAAATAAATTTAGTTATCAACATCAAATTTTACTGTAATAAAATGTTGCTGGATAATGTAAACAGTAGAATTTTCATGATTAATCTAGTAAAAACATTTGTATATATCATTTCAATTTCTGATAAATCAATATTGACAACAGCAATTTTATTTATATTTTTATATTATGATAAATCCATTGAACTAGAATCTTTATTAATTTCCCATATTAGTGGAGAAAATATAAGTATTATAATATTACATGTTATTTTATTTACACATCCTACTCGGAGTTCCAAAAAATTACCCTCATTAAACAAAATTAAAGTCCATACAGCTTACCAGTTCTCTATAGATGAATACTACTGCAGTCCATAAGTAACAAAAAGTTACCATATTCACCTAGATGGTATAGTGTCAGTATCTGAATCAATATAATTAATGTAGTTACAAAGAAACTGTCTCTTTTCAAGTGGAGTTTGCACTATATCATTATTAATTTCAACCCCATCATCACAAATTACAGTCTCTTCCTTAACTATATGACTTCCTTCATGCATTATGATGAAATTATGTAACACACAAGCTGAATATATCAGGGTATTGACAAAATCTGACTTAAACATCTCCAAGTGATTCAGTTTACACATTCTGCTTTTGAGCAATTCAAAAGCAGTATGTATGTAGGATCTAGCTTTCCAGTGGGCTTCATTGAACTTCATCTCCTCAATAGTCAAAACCTCCTCACTTGAGAATGGTGTCATTAAATTTATTTGTAACTTGTATTCAGAGTCTCCCAGTAAATGGTTTTCATATTCAACAAAGTTAGGAAGTTCACAAGCTAGTGGACTCTCTTTGAAAACTTTGCTTTTCTTTGTTTTACCTACTTCCCCTATGTGAATATCCATAAACATTAGAGATTCATCACAAACAGCTTGCAGTAGTATAGTGTCATGTTTGTTCCATTTCTCCCCAATGTATAGTCTACAGACATCAAGGAATCCAACACAGTTGGGGAGTTTAAATCTGCTATTTACCTTGATTCTAGTCACATGCTGATCTTCAACAGATGGCCAGTTAATAAAGTTATGTCGGTTATTTGCAAGATGAGATGCAATTTCATGAATTATGTAGCTGACTGAAGATTTGTGTAGACCAAATAGTTTCCCAACATCATTGTAGGATAAACCACTCATTATGAACATAATGAATACATGGACTTTCTTATCCATCGGAATATTAACAGGTTGTTCCACATCTGATAAAAAATTTACAAGTGCCTGAAACAAAAATGTAACAACATAAGAATATGCATAAATGAGTAATTGATACATAAGCAGCCCACTTTACATTCCCACTGCTGGGACTTGGGGCCTTCTCACATCTTCCGTAACTGTAATATTTGTAGATAACACACATCTTCAAATATTACAGTCCTCAAACTTGTTGGTATCCTCACAATGTTTTACTTCACAGTAAAGTGAGTGCAAATCCGAACATAACTTGAAAAATAAGTCATTAGTAATTTCATTTAAGGCTTTTAAACAAAGTTCTAACCATTTAAGCCTTATGACTATTACTAGTTACCATTATAGTACCTAGTACGAGGCAATTTCCAATCTCAACCAGACCTAGCTTTTTCTTTGACATACCTACCATTAAATGTGCAATTATGTTGAACAACAATGGAGATTATGTCAAGCGCCTATATTAGAAGCAAGTTATTTACCTGGACTGTAGTCCTCTTCATTCCGAATGTCGTCTCATACTCCTCATTGCTAAAACATTGGACATCCTTTTCATAATAATCCTTGCATCTTACAGGTGGTTGTGGACTTGCAATACCAGCAAACTTTATTTGTGGTTCATCACCGAATTCTTCTAGGACTACATCATTGTAACTGCACAGGTTGTCGTTATTTTCATTAATAACATCCGCGACGGCGATCGCTATTCTATTCATTGTAGAAACACTATCAGTGTCCATAAAAAAGCTTGCAACAAACTCTTTCTGAAAGTTATTCATTTTTTTTCGCTAAATAGGCAATTAATGACTGATTGCTGGTGGGCGACGCAAATAAACAATTCAGGATATTTATTGCGCGTAAATATCAAAACTGAAATTATTCCGTGATTTTCAGCAAGTTCGATTCACAGAACAGTTAGAACAGAACAGAAGTTATTTTTTTTTAAATTTAAATTCAATTTAATTATTTGCTACATTCAGTTTGATGCGAGTTATTAGCCAAGTTATTTGCAGATAAGAATTTATAGCACATTAAACATACCACACGATTCATCAAGATTGACTAAAAATTTAACACAATATATCAACGCAGTAACAAGTATTTTTATTAGCCTAAATAAATAGTAAATAGAGACAGTTGAAGTGAAAAAGAAAGCTTGACAGTCATGACATTTGATAACGAAAGAGCCAAAATCAGTATTGCCAAAGCAGCATTTTAAAAATTAAACCTAGTTGTATTATAACGTTTTTTTACACAAGTTGTGAAAGCCGGCTTCGCTCTCATTATATTTTTTTTTTATGCTGACAATAAGTCACAGCCGCAAGCAAACGTATTTGCAGACAAACTATCTGTGTTAGCTACTGCCTCGCTCTACTATTGTGAGAATGTTTAATGAATGGGAGAAATAGTTTTTTTTCAATGATTTTGTTAAGTCATATTTGTTATATATTTTTCGTATGGTCTGAATTTGTTTAATTTTTTTTTAATTATTGTTAATAATTTACTTACTCCTAATGTAGCATATAAGTCTAGTCATAATAATAATAGTCTTAATATTTAAAATTATTTTCTAATAGTCTAAATAGTTTTGGTTTATCTGTAAGTGTCATTTATGTAAATAAACAGAATTTGAATCTACATATTTTGTGGATTAGAAGAATAAGTGATTTTCGCCCACAATTATTGCAATACTTCTGTAAATTATCATTTTAATATCTCTTATTTTATCGTACAATATGTAATGCCACGTCAAGATTTTCTTTAGAAAATATTAAAATTCAATCAACAATAATCTTTAATCCGTATTTAAACATTTTTAGCTCTTTTTGTAAAATCGAGTTGGCATCACTGATCGTAGTTTTTGTCTTTTCTCTTAATTCTCATAACCCTTTACTCTTGATTGTGATCGTCTTTTAACAAACACTGTAAAATAGAAATGATTGATAAAAATCAAATACCCTTGAATTAAATTAAGTGTGTAATGATTCATAGCACATCACAAAGTTCTATTTGCTGTATTTAAGTTATTATAATAACTTCTATACATAAAACGTAATACTGCTGTATAGTTTTCATTCATCAGCAAAATTCATTTCGGCAAAGCAATATCGCATCGGTTTCTCAGATATCTGAGACCACCCATGTCGAAGTCGCACGATATCGCAGTAGACTTTCATTCCAATGAAAGGTAAGCACACCAATATTTTTAGTAATTATAGAACCACCAAATAGATTATGTGCTTGCTATGTTGTGTAATTTAGATAGTTGACGTAAGCTTTTTTCTATTTCCCTTACAGACGTCATGTCAAATATTTTTCAGGGGTTGGACGAATTTTATTAAGAGACTCACTGTGTAAAGTGATTATTTTGTTTCAGCATTACTAATGAGAAGTTGATATACCCAGCTGCCTCAAGAAATCAAGAACCAATATTGCAAGTTCTAAAAAGGCTTATTTTCTGTGATGATGAGGATGAAAAGCCACTTTTTGTGGAGATTTCTTCAGGCTCAGGACAACACTTAGCACATTTTGCTCCCAATTTTCCTAATGTGACTTTTCAACCGACTGAATATGATAAGACTTTACTTGGTAGTATAACTTACTATGCAAATAACTGCCCAACTAAGAATATTAAGCAGCCAATCTTACTAGATATAAGAAACAAGATGACAGATCATGGCTTCAAAGAAAGAAGCATTGATTACTTGTATAATGCTAACATGATGCATATAAGTCCCTTTGAGTGCACAATTGGGCTTTTTGTGAATGCAGGAGAACAACTTAAGCCGGATGCTCTACTTATCACTTATGGACCCTACAGTAAGGATGGAGTAATAACACCAGAAAGTAATGTGAAATTTGATGCTTCTCTTAGAGCTAGAGACCCATCATGGGGTCTCCGTGATATAACTGAACTGGAAAAAATAGCAGAACAAAACCATTTATCTCTGATAGACACTGTAGAAATGCCTGCGAATAATCACATTCTAATTTTCAGGAAAGATTAAACTTGGTATTTTATACTAAATAAGTAACATAATTCTTTTGACAATAGATCTTAGTTACAAATTAAATACCAGGTACCTAAACACAATGCCACAATATGTATAAATGACAGTAGTATTGGTAAAAATTATAACAAATAGCAGCGAACTAGGATATATGTATTTCTTAGTTTGCTGATTAATAAGCTTATATTATTTTAACCTCTTAATAATAGTATAGAAAAGCATGGTTATAATCCACATAAACTCATTGAAAACATATTCATGCTATTTTTATTTATTTTGTAAAGTGCTCATAAAATTAAATATATTGCACATATTTTTTGGCCACTTATTCCACTCATAACACATTTGACCCCTGTGTCTTCTTCTACCTTGCCTTATCCCACTAGGTGGGATCGGCACCACATTTAACCCCCATGTCATAACCAAATAATTATTGCTAGACTGTTAGAGACAAGCATTGTCCATTTCTATGGTTATAACCATAGTATTTCAAAATGTAACCTAAAATAATGGAAATGATTATGAGTCATGACAAAGAGATCTTGTTCTGACCAATCAAGATTTAGATAGTAATTTAACTAGAATATAGATAAGGGCTTGGTAAATGACAGTGGTGGGTGCTTTCACGTTTAAAATTTGATTTTAGATTAAGTTTAATTAATAATTTGCTCGTAAGCCAAAAAATGGTAGATAACCTAATTTTTTTTATGTCAATGTCAAACATACTTTGTGTTGTGTTACCATTTTGTAACTTTCGGCACGCACTATGGCTAGATCATAATTATACCAGGACTAGTTGAAATATTAACGATATTACCGGATTTCAGAGATCGAACGAGTGGTGAAACCTAAAATATCCTAGGTGGAGAGTTTGTGCATTCAATAGCCTACAATACAGGTCAAAACAGGTCAATCCAGCGTAGTAATTTTGATGACTGTCTAGTGCTCAATCACAGTTTCTTAAATTGAAGCGGCAACATTGTCCTGTCGGCTTCGCTTTGTTTGTTTGTATCTTGTCATTGTGCGTAGTAAGAGAATCTTATGTTTGGGCTAATTTCACTTTCACAGGATTCCCATGCATATCTCAACAAAAGTAATCATGAGTAAATAGTGTTATTGAACGAACTCGTGGCTTTGATTATACTCAAAAGCGTTACACGTACGTCGAACTTTTTCTTACACCATGGCGAAGCGGTCGGCCTCTGTCACATTCGATCTTAAAGAAGATGTCAAGAAAGAGAAACGCGAAGGCAAAAAACACTCATTGGACTCTGATGAGGAAGATAGTGGAGCTGAAGAGGAAAAAAATAATGTGCTCCACGCCGATGACATTGAAGGCGAAGAGGATGGCGACGCCGCAATAGAAGGTGAAGTAAGTGAAACATACTGTGTTATGGTCAACCATGTACCATTACACCCTTGTATTATATATATTTTTCTATTCCTATGAATTTTGAGCAACCCTAGTTAATGGGTCCAGTAGATATTGTAAATAGTGTGTAAATATTGTATATTGTGGTCAAAGGAGTGTAAATATTCTACAAAGTCATCATTAAAATTTTAAACCAAAGTTTTCGCGTAAAATCAATTTCTTAAAAACATTTATAATAGGTATATTTAATAATAATAATAATAATTTATTGACATAAAGCTTTTAATTGATGGAAGTTGAAATACTTATTATTATTTCAGATAACCATCACACCATTCAACATGAAAGAAGAGTTAGAAGAAGGCCATTTTGATACACAAGGGCACTATCATTGGAAAAAAGAAAAAGAGGTTCGAGATGGCTGGCTCGACAACATTGATTGGGTGAAAGTCAAAGGAAGGCCCGAGGATAAGTACAAAGTACACAAAGATGATGACCATAAAGGACTGGGTGATGAATCCAGCAGTGATGAAGAGGAACTGGAAGAAAAATTTGATCTAATTGAGAATTACAAAGAGATTGTGCAGCATATGAAACCAAAGGAGACTATTGCTAAATCTTTACAAAGGCTTGGTAAGTAATATTATCACAAGGAAATAATATAACCTATTGTGAAATGTTTTATATCATAGGTGAGAAATCAACACAATAATGTACCCAGCCACTACCAGAGAACCTAGAAACAGACACTTTCTAGTTGTCTTCTATTTATCTACAATCAGTGTATCCTGATTGCCTGTATAGATTGACAAAAACAGTAATGTTTAGTGTTGCATTAGCTATGACCTAAAGCAGTATTATGAATCACCATAATTGTTAACAGCATTTATATTCCAACATAATTCGCTGACACATATAAAATAATACCTAATAGACTTTGAAAACTCTGAACCTCAGAGTGTGCCCTCTTCAACTCATATGAAGAGTGTTTAAATCTATTACTTACCTAATTTAGTAATTATTTTTTTCCAGGAGCAAGCACAAAGATTTCCAGTGCAGAACGCTGGAAGAGGAAGAAAGCAGGTATTGTTGATGAAAGTGGCAAGATAGTAACCAGAATCACAGAGCTTGCTAATCAAATACTTACCAAAACAGGAAACATGGATATTTATCAGGAAACCTATGAAAAAATATCTGGGATTCTGTTTAAAAAGGAGAAAAAACAAGATGATGCTGATTTGGACATGTATGCAGATGATTTTGATCAGAAAGAAAAAGCTACTTTAGGGCAACCTACAACATCAAGTCAGGAAGAAATTAAGGAAGAGGAAGTTACAAATTCTAATATAGTGAAATGGGAATTCAAATGGAGCCAAGACGAGAGTGCAGAGATATCTGGCCCTCATTCCACTGAGCAAATGCAGAAGTGGTCAGAAGAAGGCCACTTCAAAACTGGAGTTTGGGTTAGAAAACATGGAGATGACAGCCAGTTCTACAACTCTAATAGAATGGACTTTGAATTATACTTGTAGTATATATACATTTGTAAATCTAATAACTTCTTTTCATCTTAACTGTATGTTGATAATAAAATAAAATATATTTTAAGTTGAATAGTTTTTTCATTTGGTAAAAAACAATAAATAGAATAATTAAAACAAGTCAATAAGTTAATACAAAACCAAAATTTGTAACAAATCAAATGCATAAAAGACACTTAGCAATTAGTCAGTCGCTGTTTTTACTAAGTGTAAAACAGTAAAGGAATGTAATCAATTTATTTGTTTAATGATTATCCAACAATACAATATTAATACTAGATTATTATGCCACATCTTAGCCTATACCACAAAACAATATCTCACACTCTAAAACTACACAAATTTCTTTCTATTTTTATAAACATTGCCTGCTATGCTGACATCAGTGTATAGTTTAGCTATCTTATCGATAATGACTATGAATACTGTGATCAGTTGTACTATAACATACTGTGAGATAGAAGTGCCAATTTCCAGCCAACTGCCTTCGTTCCGAACATTGTACAGCAGCTTCATGCCCATCAGGTTGGAGTACACTAAAACTATGATGTTCAAACAGCCTAATGGAGCCTGAAACAAATAAATGGTAGTTAGTACAACTTTTAATAATATTTAAGTAGGGCAGGCGCTTATTGGAAGCGAGTGTGGCTCGGTGGGAAAACCTTTACTTCTAAATATGATGGCAGCTGGCTCTATACCATACTTGTATATAAAATTATGTATGGATTTTCAATCAATTTACGGCTAAGGAAAACATGAGGAAACCATTGGAGGACCTCAATATCCGAAGATATGCGTTATCCGGCAACCCACACTTATCTAGTGTGGTGGATTATGGTATATATTTCTCACCTCGTGAGAGAAGGTAGTACAACTGAGTAGTCTAGCAGTAGTAACGGTAGTAGAATTTGATGTTTACTATTCAGAATCAGAATTACAAAACTGTAAATAATGGTGCATCCGGTATTTATAAATTCCTCATACCCTTGGCAATGTCTAAAACAATGGTACCTCAGTAATGTTCTGCACGGCCACGAACCCGCACCCTACAACCAAAAAAGGTGCGAACGTCTTCAGCAGAATGAGCGTGGTGATGACGAACGGGTGGAATGACGTCACGAAGCACGTCACCCACCGCACCTCGAAGGAGTTCAGCGAGGCAATGTTACCCGTGCCGAAAAATGCTAGGATTATGTACAATACCTGGGGATCAATGTTCAGGAAAGTATGTTTATTATGCGAAATATTTTCTTATGAGTGGGTGTAACCTGGCTTTAAGCCGATGACATGGACTAAATCTAGAAATTACAGTTTTATCGTCATAAAATATAAATGGTTAATGTTGTTGAAACAATAACCTAAAACCCTCTAAACCCTCTAGCAACACTAACAATAGTTATGACAATTATGGTACCAATCAGACTAGACTATTTATTTCAATCAGACTAGAATACTATTATGAATTGAAACATTTTGATTTTTTTTTTCATATGGATAAATCTGATTGGCAACATAATCGGTATACAAGTTCTTAGAGTTGTTCTATAGACGGTCTTTAAGCTTTTTTTCGATAAAGGATACAAAAAAGAACGCTCTTCTAAAATCTTGACTAGATAAATCTCGTTCTATGTAGATGTCGCTTAAATTTTTATGCTTCTCTGAAGCGAAGCTGCTGTCCACTATCTGTAAATAGACAAAAATAAATAGATATAAAAAATATCGAACATATTAATAATATTCATATTCTGGTAGGGGGAAATGCACAATACGCCTCCTGCGGGTTGTCAGTGCAGGTCCGATCGCCCCCATCATAGAATAAGAATAAGTAAAATCGGACAGTAGGTATAATTTCTCTAAATATTTTTTAATTCCGGTAGCCTCCTTAAAAAGTCTGTTGTTTCAGACAAGGTATGCTCCACCTTAGGTACGTGAAGCTGACGCGCCTGTTTGATAGTTTTTTAAGCGAAAAATAAACTTGTGCCTATCTAGTTTAATCCTATTTCCTATTCTATTATTATGTTAAATTACAAAGTGTGTAGCTAAGTGTGTATGTTGGTTACTTCTTCACACTCTAACGACTGATTCAATAAAATTTTGTAAGGAGATAGTTTAGAGCTTGAATTCAGCAGCAGCGGGGCACAGCTAGTGTACATCCGATATTCAAAAAGATGGGAAAAAGTTTGTGTGAATGTTTATTACTCTTTCACACTCTAAGTACTGAACACAGGCTCTGGTTGAACACATTTGCTACTTTTTAGCCCTTGATTAATACGGGTATCCCGCAGTGCGCAACTAGTAATTTTATGTAAACAAACCTTACCTCCATCTTGTTTGAATTAAGTAAGCTGAATTCAATGATGATCCAGCCGAGGACGTGTAACGTAAGAACCACAATGAAGAGTCCTTCATGAGCCACCGACATCATCAGGTAGAATGTTATGAGTGATGTGTTGATGGCTGTCAGACGACTCACCATCCTCCGGGAGTAAAATAATGGGAGAAAAGGTGATAACACTGAAACAAGAAATAAAGCAAACAATATTATTTGTAACCTCGGATGTTAAAGCAATATTTGTTTTTTTTTTATGGCATTGTAGCTTATTCTATTTTTTTTAACCTCGGACGCATAAATTGACATATGAGTGTGCCTGAAATGTTTTTTTCTATGGAATCATACCTCGTACTATGAAATTTAACCTCTGATGCAAGAACGACGTGTTTTTGTTTATGGCATCGTAGCTCATACTATTATTTTAATCTCGGTCGCAAGAAAGCAACGTGTTTTTTGTCCATGACAGAGTAGTTTATATTACATTATAGCTTATATTATATTATTATATACTATTGTTATTAACCTCAGACGCAAAAAATGGCGTATGTGTGATTATGTGTAGCTCTCAAACGGAAGAGCCAATTTAGATTTTTATATTTGAAAGGTAAATTCTTAGCTAAGTTTAGTGAAAATCGGTCCCAAATGGCCAAAGCTATAAAATGGCGGAATACATATTTTTGCATAGCTCCCTCAATAGGTCGACTCGTCTCAAAGGGCTCAACTAGTCAAATACATAACAATTATATACTCTCAGAAATTTCCAATTCAAAATAGCCACCACAACAGTTGTCACAGTGTAAGCAGTAGTTATTACCGTTCGTAGCGGCTACAGTTGCTAGTGGCTTAAACACCAGACTTAGGAGGTAGAGCTTTTGGCCAATCATATTATGATATGTGATACACTCTTGATGAATTAGGTACTTCTTCTTTTTCTCACTATGACTTGTTATTCATATAATTCTCAGTCATATAGCCGGGACCTACAATTTAACGTGTGATCCGATCCACGGTAGCACCCAGATGAGAGTAACACTTTTAAAAGACAGTGCACCCATCTAAAGACTGTCCGAATCGCCCATTGCTTAACCTCGATGATCGCGTCAAATCACTTTAGTAAGCCGAGCTACAGGCGTTACGTACTAAAATATAGGACGCTTCGATCGCTCAGTAAGCATATTATAATATTTCCACTTCCACATTCCACCATCGGACGAGTAGGGAAACACCAAGGCGGCTTCGTTATACTGTGGAGATGCCTAAGTCGCGTACTAAGCGGTTTGCCTCCACCTTCATTGTGCGTACTGCCAAGGCGTGAAATTCTTTGCCAAATTTCTTGTTCCCCGATAACTATAATTTAGCGGTTTTCAAGGCAAGAGTGAACCGGTTTCTTCTGGGCAAGCGCGCTTCACCTTAGATCACAATATCGCTTACCATCAGGTGAATTGCGATCAAGTGCAAGCCCATTATGAGTAAAAAAAAATATTTACCTGCAATAATCCAAGCCATGGTCTGATGATGATTAACAACCGGAGTGCCGTTTTCATACCTCTTTGCTTGTTCGTGTATATTGTACAATGCAAGTAGTAACATTATTACTTGTACTATAATAAGTTTAGTTTCTCTGATGTATGCTTCTTCGTTTTTTTCCTTTAAAAGTATCAGTACTTTGTTAATGTACAAGTAGAGGAATATTATCCATACGAATCCTGATTGTAACCTGAAACAAATATAGTTAAAAAAAATATTAAATCCGCGACAGTATTTTTGCTATGCTAATATGTATATTTGAAATTTATCAAAACGAATGTATTCTACTAGTCAAACAGACACAACCACATACGCATTTTAAACTTATAACATTTAATTATTTATTCTATTTTCTCTGTCTTAGTTTAGCTTGTTTTTATATTCATTATTTTTGTGTATTTCTTTCTTGTAATGTAAGTTTTTAATTGTTAAGTTAAGTGTTAGTAAGTGTGTAGTGGCAAATGGCTCGGTGCCAGCGAACTAGAATATCCTAGTTCGCTGCTCGGCGCGGATAAAACTGTAGCCCCGCAGCACAGGATCGAAAGATACTTAGCGCGAGGCACAGCGTCCCAATAACGTACCACACAATGTACATACTTCTTCCACTCTTAGCACATATGTAATTATTGTACGTACACAACCCGAAATGAAATAAAAATATTTGTATTTGTATTATTTGTGTTGTATTTGTATATTTGTGGTTGACTACAACTATGTGTGTACATCATCTGTGAAAACTCCAGTCTTCCAGCTATCACATATCTTGACATACAGCCTGGTAAAAGACTGACAACAAAGCCAAAAGTGCGAAGTGCAGGGTCTATATACCAAATCTTAGAAACTACAAGATGTTCTCTGTCAAGGCAAGGCGAAGATAAGGTCAAAATTATGATTTTACAGTTATTTCTCTATAAATCATAAACGGTAAAAAAGAAACGAAAATAGCTAAATGGCATGTGATGCGTAGAGAGGAGCTGCATGTTACTAGGAGATGTATGGAAATGGTAGTGCAAATAAGAAGTCTTGAAGCCCAAGAGGCCAACTGAAGAAGACATGGATGGAGTGTGTGAATGAGGACATGAGAGAGAAAGGAGTGAATGTAGACGCCGGCTGATAGAGGAGAGTGGAAGAAGAAAATTTGCTGTGCCGCGCTACCTAGTGGGATAAGGCAAAGAAGAAGAAGAAGGAGTAAATAAAATCTCAGTACATATAGGCTATAGCTGTAGGCTCTCGTTGGTACCCTTTTGGTACGGAATCCTAAAAAAGTAAGTACTTACACAAGTGTAATAAAAGTTTTTTTTCCGACGACCGGCATGAAAGCGAAGACGCTTAGTAGCAGAGATCCAGTGAACCAAAGACACACTATTGGTTTAGGTAAATGGTGTCGTGTGGAAGAGAAAATTGGCCACAGACCCATGCCTAGTAGGGGAATACTTAACGTCCAACGATGTGTGAAAGACAAGGCCTGCAAAAGAAATTAATAAAAAGGTTATTATAAATACCCATTGATAAAATTTAAAAGCCTGCTGCGATATTTTATCGTTGGACAGATATAAAACACGTATGTTCAGTGATCGCGTCCGATCACCTTGTCAAATGTAAACAGAGCTACGTATAGACTTTTAAAAGTCAGTCTCACCTTGGGAATTAAACTTTTCCCCTAATTATAGTATTTAAGACACGGGTTACTGACGCTACTACCATTGATAATAGCCACTACTATCAGTGGCAATAGGTACAACAATTATATATTATTAGCTGAGCGTAACGACATAACTCCTCTAAAATCTGATATATTATTTATTCTGACGGACACTGTGAAACAGACAAATTAAATAATAAACAAACATAAAAATAACTTTATTTATACTAGGATTTTACAATAGTAATAAATGATATTAATGACGGTTTTGTGGCCATAAGTAAAATAATATTTTAGCCTACTGTTTTGTCACTCAGCATAATTATTATTATAGCTATTACCACTGATAGATGTGGCTATTATCATTAGTCGTAGTTTGACCTAAAAAATAATTTGAGTACATATATAACTTTCTTCAAACACTAATGTTACCTTTACTACAAAAAACTGTCACTTACCAAAGCCAAACAACCAATAGCATAGCTGAACACCTTAACAAAGCAAGATATCAGCCTTCCACAGTTATTCAACTGTTTCAATGAGTAAAACCATACATTGCAGGGAAATAAAGCTCTAGACCATAGCATTACTGGCATTTGAACATATAAATAATAATGTATTGGTAGATTTTGTTCTGAAAAGTAGAAAAGTATCTTTTAAAATCAATAATGCTTGAGACATTGTTATTAATTTAGTTATTATAAATATTTATATGCAATTATTAGCACAGTAGACTTCTCGAATTTAATTTTAATTATGATGTCCAAGCAAATATCGGTGAAAAACCAAACCAAATATATAATAGTTTATTTCTACAAAATAATTAGATAAAAATATATAAAAAAATAACTAATGCAGTAACACTATCATCAAACAAAACTGAGAATACTCCTGACTAACACACAATCCAAACAAAAAACACTAAAACGTTTCATATGTTCGGGAACTACGATGTCACAGGTATCAACTATTAACAGCCCATTGTAATTGCGTCGGATGTAAAAAATACACAATCATAAACACATGCGAGTAAATTAATCTCAAATCCCTTACCAAAAATTAGATAAGATCCAAAAAAAAATAAAAGCAATAATAATGTCTCTTTCCCAAATACCATACATCTTTCAAAGGGATCATCTCTTTTAGTTGCGTTTTCAGTTAATCTAAATTTTTGTTCAAGTAAAGTTCTCAGTAATACTATAGTCCAACCCAAAATGCACGAAGTGACCAGAATAAGCAATGGCTTTTGGTAATAATCATGATAATATCTCAATCCCGCAAGACTCAGCTTAATTATTTCTTTGCTGAAAACTATCAATTCTTGATAATCTTGATCATGTAACAATTTTTCAGTAAATTTTATAATCTCATCGTATTTAACTGTATTGAATGGTTCATAAGGCTGGTAAAGAAATGTGAAGGCGTTAGATTCTACTTCTTCTCTCTTTCTGTCATATTGAGATGCTAATTGGCGACTAACACTGTAGATAGATTTGGCTCGGTTAGATAAAGTCATATTTAGCAAGCCTCTCACAGGCTTACCCTGAAACAGAATAAAATATTATAAGAACAAAATTAAATTGCATTTAAAAGCCTTAAATCTATGTCAATTAATTATGTTACCCTGCTTGCTTATATTATCTTGTGAATTTAGGTATTTGATTTATAGTGCTGGTGAACTTCTGAATCCTTCTAAATTGTGTATATACATGTGATAACTGCAAAGTGCCCCGCGCTAAGTATCTTTATATCCTGTGTTGCGGCAACAGTTTCATCGTCGCTACTTATATCCAACTATTTCTATTTGACAAAAACATATTCTAATATTCTAAGTCAAAAATATTTAAGACACTCACAACAGAATTAACAGGTACAGGGATCGCCAATATTGTTGACATCAGCGGAGCTAAATCTACTTGGTTGATATCCAATCTGTGACTTAAAGACATATCCAAAGTTGTTGGGTCCAGATCACCTTTGGTGGCTTTTTTCACCCCAGAACCCCATATCACATAAGGGGTCTGAGTTTCATGATTATCACCAGACCCATGAGATCCTGAAATATTAAGAAAGGTAATTTTATGGATTTTTATTTTATTGTAAGATAATTTTGAGATGGGACAGTAAGATCAGTTATTCTGTCTGTCTATAAGATCAAGCTAAAATCAATCAACTAAGTTTCAAAACATCTAAGTTTAAATAATAAAGGTTAAGTGTACCAATATCTATAAAAAATGGATATTTGTTGCAGCGCTATTTATAAATTGATTTTAATGATATTTGGGTATGTGAGTGAATATCATATCCATAAAAAAATGTGAATGTTAAAAAAATTGGTTAAGTTATTGTTGAGATATGAAGGTCATAATGTTTTGTTAAATATAATGGGGTCCTATGTGAGGATATTAACAGGTAATAATATTCTACCCCAATCGGTCATGCCATGATCTGAAGTCATCAAAAATGTGGTCTTGCCATCATCTTTATAGTATTCTTTTATAACTTGTTCAATCTCTCGTATTCCAGCGTCAACATGAGTCAAAGTAGATAGGAAATTTCTGAAAAAAAAATGCATATTAATAAAAATAAATAACAAATATATAAAGTCTTTATTCAGTTAAGATACAGTTTTTGGTCCCTTAACTAACATGAATATGGTGAAATAAATGAGAAAGAAAATATTGAAGTAGTATTTTTATGAACATTGGTTGAATTAAAAACATGGATTAATGGAAATTAATAATAGTACATTTTTACCCTAGGGATGAAAGTAACTTATTTAGGCCCGAGAAAGGGTTTGGCCAATAGTTCAAAGGACTAAATAAGTCTTTAACCCAAGGTCAACACTGTGCTTTTCATGACGAATACACACACACAAACACGCGCGCGCGCGAGCGCACACACACACAATGTTTACTCATAATACTTTTTTTTCTGAGACCGGCCAACTATTCAGCCATTATTAATTAATCATCATTTTAAAGAAATTGAAACTAAATTATAACTAAGTTATTTTCAAAATAAATATTCTTTAATCAATACTTGGCTATAAGTCATTTCAATTTCAGTCAGTTTTAAAGCGATTCTCCCTAGGGATGCAATGTATTACTTTCATCCCGCTCCTCAGGCAACTTCAGACCTACATTCAGAGTATGAGTAATAAAAATACATATGCATATGATGCTGTACTTACGAAGTCATAGGTTTGTGAGTGTGTCCAGCAGTATCAGCTCCAAGCAAATGTAGGAAGAAAACAATTTTATTTCTACTCAACTTGTTTTGAAGTTTTCCATTAGCTTTGGCATTAGCAAAGAATAGTTTCACTTTATTAAACACCCAAGCGTCCAGATGACTCGTATTCTTATCAGTGCTGAAGCTTTGTGAATATGGATCAAAGTCTTCTACAAATATGTGATTTCGTACAATGCCTTTTGTAAAAATATTTACTATGTCATATGTTCCCCAACTCCAAGTGTAAGTGGTTCGGTTGAATACTGAGTCAAAATCTACTGGATTTTCTTTCCACCCTTTGAAAATTGCTGATGGATCTTCATAAAAGCCTGCAATAAGGGCTACATGACCCGGTCGGGATTCTGTGGGTACCTGAGTATTGGAAATGCCCCATCTGCCATTCGAGTTTGCTACAGACCTGTAAGGCAAAAAATTTTAAGATGGAAAAACTCTAAAGACTCGCGCTCTAAGTACTAGACATTAGTATTATACAATAATATATATAATACTAATGTCTAGTCTACTAAGACCAACAGCTGGGTCCTAGAATGTAACATGCCTTACATTGCACAGTAGCATCCAGATTTATATTTGCCACTTTTTTACAATGTGATAGGTTTGTTTTTGCCCATGTGTATGTTCTATAATGAAAAAATTATCTAGAAAGTCTTCTTCTTTTTAAAGGACCAATTGATTTTAGATTTGAAGGCTCTCAGATGGTACTTCTCAGGAAGAGAGTTTCAAAATTATGAATTCCTCACAAGGAAGGTCGAAATGTATCGGCTAATGCAACACTTTAGAAT
Organism: Mellilla xanthometata; assembly: GCA_035578125.1. Taxonomy (NCBI): domain Eukaryota; kingdom Metazoa; phylum Arthropoda; class Insecta; order Lepidoptera; family Geometridae; genus Mellilla; species Mellilla xanthometata. The sequence goes on along the minus strand of JAPUBQ010000007.1, from coordinate 8,827,221 downwards.
TTCTACTGTTTATCTGAGTTTTTGCTTTAACTGCTAATTTCTGCAATAAATTGGAGATTGGGCACTCCCTGTACTCTGTAAACTATTTCAATGACCGACTTTTGCATGATCTTCCAGCCAAAGACTATTCGCATCAATCGTTAATTAACTTAGAACATCGCCTTAGACCCTTAGGTCGCCAAAGTTAGTAATCGTAAATCACGCTTACCTTAGGTACTCCATAGTAGTGTAGTTAACAAAAGATTCCGCCCTTAAGCCATCGACTACGAATAGCACAAGACGGTCAGCCACGGCGGTATGGTGAGGCTGATAAGGGACTACATTATCAACTATCGGAGACTTAAAATAAATATCGAAAATAGAGTACAGAAATGTTAAATGTATGATAATACCAATAATAAACATCATGGTGGTATATCAAATTCGTGTAGAGCGCAGAGGCATGATTTTTCTAGATTTTCTTACACGAATCTCACTTTGTTTTTATTGATTAAAAACGGGAATCACACCATACAAAATAGGTAGGTACTACTCTATCGACCTGTAGCATTTTTCTATGCTATCGACTTTACTGTGAATAATGGCAGTGACAGTGCTGCTAGACAAGACAGAATATTTCTGTCTGATCCGTAGACGGAGAAAACAATAGACTGAGGTCGTAGACAGAGAAAACAATAGACTGAGGTACAGTGTAACCACACATGAGATAGCGCTATTTTCGGACATGTTGCTACTTAAGTAGAATTTCATTGAAGATAGGGAAATTAGGGTTAGGGTTTACACATAATAAAAAAAACGACTTAAGATTATATTTCTACGTTTTATTATTTTTTTAACAAAATCCTTACTCGTTCTTGGTTTCCACGCTTCACAAATCTCTCTCTTAAACTCTTAATATGGTTGGAACAAATCTTGGAATTTTGCCTTGGTTTCCCATCTTATCTAAATATTAAAACATATTGCAACATATTGTTCGAATATTGTTTTCTCTTTCAAATTTTTTTCAATTAACTTTAGTTCGGTAGAAATCTGTAACTTTCATACAAATGCTGTTAAATTTCCTAGGAAAAGCTTCAAAAACGTAGCACACATTTATTTCTGTCTATAGAATGTATACCGCTGCCTCTGGTTTTATATATTATATTTACTTACCATGTCAAATAAAGATTTTGTATTTGTATTTGGTTGGCACACGCTGAGTGAATTTTACATGAATGCCATATATTTCTCATGTGGACCTGCGGATACTTCTTTTACCACTCCTAAATCCACAGGCTAAATCATAGATCCCGCAAGTAAAACTAATTTAAGGCGCAGTTAACATCTTTTTCTAATGACTGTGAGTCAACACAACTTTCAAGATCTACATATAAAGTTACCTATGTAGCAAGCTGTACGCGCGAACATTATAGACTATGGTGAAGGGATATCCCCCCGGACAGATGTTGTGTCCGGAGACGGCCGTCCGACGGTTATGCATTGTAGCTTGAACCCGTCGTACGCACGCAGTAAATACCGTTTGCGCGATTCAGGATAAGCGCTCTGATTAGTCGCGGGCGATGAAGTGCGACAGAGACGCCACACCACTCCCCCAAGGAGAACGGAGTCCTGAAGATGTTTTTGTATGACGTGCGCCGATCAGAGTTCCGAGGTGAAGGTCTAGAGCGCTCCCAATGCCTCAGTGAGTCGAGACTGGGTAGCTGGTGTCCACAGTGAGTCGGGACCCAAGAGACCAACAGCGGATAATCGGATCACGTCGGGGTCACCAATATGGTGAAGGGATATCCCCCCGGACAGATGTTGTGTCCGGAGACGGCCGTCCGACGGTTATGCATTGTAGCTTGAACCCGTCGTACGCACGCAGTAAATACCGTTTGCGCGATTCAGGATAAGCGCTCTGATTAGTCGCGGGCGATGAAGTGCGACAGAGACGCCACAAGACTATATCTGGTAGGTGTAGGCCATAATCTACCACGCAGGTCAAGTGCGAGCTAGCAAACTCGATAGAATAGACATTTTTTATGTTAGCGAATGGCTCACGTCTATATCCTCTTGACGCTGTCTTTCCTTTTACCTCACGAGCAAGAATAAATAATAGACATAGTTTCTACGATTGTTTTATTATCCGAACAATAAGATGAAGATATTGGCGAACTTGAGCGACAACGTTCTTTTTAGATTTGAAAGAAAGAAAGAAAGAAAATGTTTCAGCGTATTTAAGTAAATTCAATTAGAATAACTAAATTGGTAATAAGAATTTCAATTACTATTCTTATTTTTATCCCAGAGCGTATCAATAGAATCTTCACTCTCTGCCTTGGAAACAACGCCTGCAGCAAGCAAACTGTAGAGCTGTCTTTCTTGAGCTTCTTTTAAACTTTTTAATACCAATTCAGTTGATACTCTGTCATCATTGAGGTCGATCGGTGTCAGGGCTAAAGTTATAAAAGCACGGCGCACTTGACCACGAGTCATCCAGCCGCGATTACCAGGATCAAAACTTCTGATCACCGCTTCTAAGTGCCTGTAAGTAATATATTACAAATTTATTTAAATTAGACACTTAAATTACAAATAAATAATCATTTCTGTAAGATGCTCATACCAACAAAAACTACAGAACGATGAATAATGCTCTTACTTTTGCTCATACAATACTGGAGCCGATCCATGTCCAGCGCGATATAACATACAATGATCTAAGAGAGATTCGAGATATGATATTGGTTTATCAGAAGCTTCAGCAATAACTTTTGTCAGGAGGTATCTAATTAGCTCAGGAATTCGACGTTCTCTTAAGTAACTTTCTGTTCTAGAAACCGTTGTAAGTATTTTCTGCTTCCGAGCAGATATATCTACTTTTTCTGAAGACTCATCGTCTCTCAAACACTTGCATACCGGAATCAATTCTCTTTCTACAATCGGCACATATATTTCAGCTTCTTCACCCATTATATTGTTCTGTTCTCCGTAGGTCCATAACTGTGATCCACTAGGGTCCATTATTAGAACAGATCGTCAGAATCAGATAACAAAGAATGTAATTTCGTAAAGTAATATTGTTGCCAAATCTGCCCAAAGTCATATATTTTTTGCTAAACATATTTTCAAATAACTTCACTTGAACGTCATTTTAAAAATAGTGTTCTACTCTAGACTTATACTCAATTATTAAACCTCCTTGATCACAGATATGTATATATATGTAGGTCTTCTTCTCTTTCTACGTCCTTGATCGTAATCCACAGACTTTGTAATTACAGAATTCCTTTCTCTGTGATTTTTGTTTTAATTTGTTGGCGTCACCGGTTGTCATGTGTTGTTTGAAAGAAGAGAACAAGGGATTGAAATCGTTTGGAAATTCAGACCCGAAATTCGCCGGTTTTCTCTTTAGTTTTATAAAATTTTAAGTTTTCTGTTGCTTTTCTGGAAATTTCTGAATATTAGTTGACCTTCGCATCTATAAAATGGGTGAACCGTCTGAAGTGATCGACTTGACAAATTCGTTTACTCTTGCCGACCTACCTGCAAATCTGATTCGTGCTGTAATAGAAATAAATGATACACCCTGTAAGATGTTCTATTTATCTTTTGTACATTTGTTTTCACGTATTTGTGGCTCAGATTACCGTTTACTGACTCTGTAGCTAAGGTATTCTAAGATCTGTAGTTAAGCTTGCTAAGGCACTGTAACTATATTTTAATTTTACTTAGTACATTTTTGTTATTGGTATTACAGACCAGTCTCCAGCACCCCCTCGTTCACCAGGTCGGCGTCAGCGTACCCGCAGGCCAACCGCTAGTGCTCAATGCTCTGTTGATGTTGTTGATACCCCAGTTGAGAACTTTGTAACACCGGTACCTCGCCGCCGGAAACCAAGAACTTCGAGAAATGTTGTAGGTTTTGTATAAGTGCATTAACACAATTTTTTATTAGGTATTATTTTCATGTTGATTTTAGATTACTGTGTAACAAAAAACATACTCTCTATTCTTATGTGATTCTTAGTTATATATTCTTATTTTTTATTCCAGCCTGAAGCAACCCAAAACATCCCTAATGGTGAAGTAGTGAGGGAACGCAGTCCTCTTGACAAAGGGAAAGCAGCTTGTGCTATTTGCTTGGAAACATTTACATCCCAGCGTCTGTGTTCAACAAAGTGTGGACATGTTTTCTGTGAGGAATGTTTACAACAAAGTCTTCGTCGTGACAAAAAATGTCCTACTTGTAGGAAATCTTTAAGAGGCAGAGATGCTTTTCACCCAATATATTTGTAAATTGTTGTGCTAATAACTTCATGATGTATTCCTGTAAACCATTTAGATTTAAGTCCTATTTTAATGTTTTTGTTGTTTTATCAAATTTGGACACTACTGGCAGCAAAATTAACTGTTACACTACATACTAAGAGATCCTTGTGCTTCAAACTCTGGACTAACAAACTATGTTCATTCAAGTCACATTTTAATTGAAACCCATACTCAAATTATATGTAAAAAACAAAGAATGTCCCAAGAAAAATGTTTTATGGATATTGATGTGATATTTAATCTGAAAATAAAAACAAATAACTGTTAGAGTTCAAATGTAACTAATATATAAATAGTATCAGAACTGATTGCAATGTGCACCACAATAGACTGTAAAGAACTAGTAACACTTAAATATGTAATAATAAAATGACGCTGGCGTCTGTCCTGAACATACATAATATAATAAACTTATTCTTTAGACCCTTCTACTGTGTCTGACACTGGACCAGCAAAGGTTGTAGTCTTATACATGGAGCAATTGTCAGTTGGCAAGCAATCTAGAAGTTCTAAATTTTTAAGCACAATGTGACCCAGTGTACTATTGTGTGAAAGTGGACTGTGGTATTATTCTAAAGTGTTAGTGATAGTTGTTATTCTTAATTTTCTACTTAAATACAAATGACTTTTTGAAATGTTTTAAAACTGTAAGTAATTTTAAAGTCTTGAGGTAAACACATAAATTACAGCTTCAGATTGATAAATAATTTGAGGCATATTAAGTATCTTAAAATATATTTTATGTGCATTGAATACTCAGCCATCCTTGTACAGTGCAATATTCAATGTTAATTATTTTGCAATATGCTAAGTGATAACAAGTACAAATTATAGACAGTGATATGTGTGTAGAAGTAATGATAAGTCATATTTAAAACAATATTATAAAATGTAATTATATATGTAATTTTGTTTGTTTGTGTCACACACTATGCCCTATCTAGTCTGGCATTTTTACAGAATACCCACTGGAAATAGATTGCATATTTGTAACAAAATTATTCTACACACACTGATTGTGCTGAAACATGTCAGGCTAATACCGACAAAATAAATGTAAGTGATACCAAACATTACTCATACTCGTATACAAACATTACTCAAAATTCTTCTATTCTATTACTGGTAAATGTCATGTAAAAATATATTAAATGAACATATGTAATGCTTTAATTTAATTTTAAGTTTCTAAAAACAATTATTGTTACTAGTGAGTGTATTTAAATTTAATTTCAGTGACCATACTATTGATATTTAAATTTGTGATTTTTACTTTCTGTTCTCCTAAGTGTTTTGTGTTTAATTTGATATTTTATACTTAGTTAATTTGATATTTTGCTTTCTTTAAATTTTAAATGATTAATGCCATATTTAATAATTTTCCTATATAGAGATGAAAATAACGAATAGAAAATAAACTGTCTTGAAAGTATTTCTTTTTATTTCTGTTGTATTAAAAATGTATCCACTAAATCCAACTCTTAAGTTTATTATTTTTTAAGCAATACTTTAATAGGTACCTAAACGTTATTTTTTTTATGACTAGGGTCGTTACGGTCTAGGATTTAGAGCCAGTTAGCCATTCCCTGAATAGGGAGCTTTATTACATATTTTTTTTTCTTTGCTAAGGAGGGGGGCAGACAATAGTATAATAAAAGCCCCTAGTACACACTGCATGGCTTAGTTGAGTGTCCTTTACTTATTAGTAAAGGACACTCAACTAAGCCGTAGTAAAAGTATGTACTAGGGGTTTTGTGTTGGGAAAAAATGATTCTACTACAGAAATCATAACTAAATACAACTAGGAACCTATAGTTAAAACAATTTCGGTTTTTATGATCAGATCACAGAAAAAACAATATAGCCAGTAATCTATACATATGCAAATTTTCTTCTATAATTTAAGTACTAGCTTTTTTGTAATGGCTTTAAAGCTTAATTTCCACATAAAATGCCCCACATCACATTGGCTGTAGAATAATATGTAAGGAACGTAAGTCTATACGCCTAACCGTAACAAGTATACCGACTGTCCAAGTCAGAATGTCATATCGAAATCCAAACGTCAAAACATTTCAAACAATTCAAATTGTAACCGGCTCAGCTCACATACTAATAAGTCGCAGTATTCTATAAAATTAAAATATTTTCAGTTGAAGCAAAATGGAATAAGTTACAAACCTAAATGGTAAAGTAAGTTTGCGGTGATAAAAACTAGTTTCATCAAAAATGGGGAGAGACGACGTAGATGAAATACGGATCGGAAAGATCGATGACTGTAAGTTATATATTTCTCAATATGTTGCTTATAGGTACAATCTTTGTTCTATACTATTAATCTAAATATTTTTTTATTTACAATAACAATATAGGAAAATATGAAATCCGTCGGATGGAAGCAGGACTTCGTTGCTCCATACATACATTTTGTTTTCAGGTGATACGGATCTCCGGAAAACTGGTCAAGAGATGGACGTTATACGACAAAGAACTATTGCTTACGAGTATCTTTGTCGTTTAGAAGAAGCTAAAACTTGGATGGAAGCATGCTTAAAAGAGAAACTGCCTCAAGTCACAGAATTTGAGGAAAATCTACGAAATGGCGTATATTTGGCGAAGCTGGGAAATTTCATTGCTCCAGAAATGCTACCACTAAACAAAATATATGATATTGACCAACGGAGATACAAGGTAAGCACTGAAGTAGTCTTCCGCACATTGTATCGGCTGTGTCTGGCTTGGCTTTTAAGAGGTAGTTTACACATTCCAAGCACCTTATATAAACAGCTCCTTCATTCATTACAATCATCAAGATTATCAATTCTTCTTCTTTGCATGAGCTAAGTAGCCAAGCTCTGGTGTCGAGAGATTTCAAGGGGTGCAAAGGCAGGGACCTACAATTTAACATGTCACCCGACCCACAGTATATATTTATTTATTTATTATCAATTGAAAATACTATCCATAGCACTGTAAGAACCTATATAGCAATGCTTGTTTTCATAATTTAAACAGTTTAAATGTATGTATGCACACGTTGATAAAGTTCTATGTCTTTAATGGGAAATTAATCTTTTGTGCTATTAATTAGTTTATTTGCTAATGATTTATTTCTTTTAATTGTTTTTGCTTTTTCAGCTAATGGGGTTGCAGTTTAAACATACTGACAATATAAATAAATTTTTACAAGTCTTAAGGAAGACAGAACTTCCTATTGTAAGTAAATATTTTATTTTTTCACAAATTATTTATATTTGTTTTTTGCTACACAGCTAGGCATTTAACCAGAAGGGTGAATAATGAAACCAGCCAACAATTAAATAAATCTTTATTTTAATGTTTTACTTGAGATCAATACTTACAGTGAGTTAGTTTGATGTTTCTGTCACATATACTTGTATGTTACGAAGAGCACTATACTCGTATGTGAATAATAATTAATAACTAATATTATGTTCTTTACTAAAATTTTGTCTATTACCCATGTATAACTCATTATTTACTTCATCATACTTTTTTGTTTCAACTGTGTGATCTTATTCATTCTCTCATTCAGTTTGTTTTTTATTTTTACAGACATTCCAACCAGAAACTACAGACATTTATGATAAGAAGAATATTCCTAGACTTATTTACTGCATACATGCACTGAGTTCACATTTGTTCAAACTCGGCAAAGCACCTCTGATTCATGATGTGTTTGGCAAAGTTGTATTTACAGGTAGGCCATATATTTTAGTAACTTGCAATTAAATTATACAGGGCTATTAATGTCTATACCACTAATGTTAAATAAGGTAGTAATACAAATTTCAAATCCAAGATGATCACAAAATATTTCTTTGGGGGAGGAACATGCAAACTATTTTTATAAAATGTAACTTATACTAAGTTTTCTCTCTAATTCTGTCTGTGTATTAAAAGAGACCTAAAATTTAAATAAACAAACTACATATCATCTAAAAAAGTCGCCAGATGATTGATACATACACATATTGTTTTATCCTGATTTTCAATAGACCCATTTATAAGTGTTATTATTTACCTGGGAATTATGTTAATTCAGAGTCTAAGCTAATTATGTACCAAAGTCCAGCCTAATGTGTTCAGCCTTTTGAGTTTGAAGGATTTACAAACACATACACACTACTTTCATGAAGTAATAAAATTTTTACTTTTTTAGATGAAGAGTTGGATCTTGTATCAAAAGATCTGCAAAACTGTACCCATCCCCTTCCAATGTTCCAAAAAATTGGAGGCATTCTGTCCAAAAATAACTCTGATGATGAAGTCCAGTTGCAGAAAGCAGTGGTTGAACTTAATGAGCTATTGGACACTAAGAAGTCCATAACGTCTGCTTTATTGAACCCTCATTTGAAGCTCAAGCATGTTCAAAATGTACTAATAGATGCCTATAAGAAAGTACTGAAAGCAGCAAAGTATGACAAAGTGCAAGCAGCTCAAAATCGTTCACTAAATGACAGTTACATTCCAGACGAATATGATGAGTTACTAACTGTAGTAGAAATACAAGGTCATATTACAGCAGTCAACTACAAATATCTATGGCAGAATCTATGCAATGCATCACAGGATAATGACATAAATAGTCTGCACAAAATATTCACAGAAGATTGGGTAAAAATGAGGAAATACAACAGCAAAAACATTGACTTTTACTGTGATGTTGTAAAAGAAATAGTGGAATGCAACAAAGATGTTGATGTAGACAGTGTCACCAACTGGCACAAAATTTTTCAAAACATAATTAATGAAGGAAACAGAAAATCTCTAGAACATAATGAGCATAAAGTGGCCATTGCTAAAGTGAATGTAGCTTTAGAAGAAGGCACGCCTAGTGACCTCTATGCTGCTTTAATAAATCCTCATTTGGAGCTAAATTTCAAAATAGACAAATATGCAGTGCCTCTGTTGTTTGAGGAAATGAAGTTGGAGAAGTATGAATGTGGGAAAAATTTAAATGAAAGTGAAATAGCGGCATCCTTGTCTTACTTGACTGCTGTAGCTGCTATATCCCAGGCAGTAGAGAGAGGCGACGATACCCTTGTCTGGAACACTCTAAACTCTAACAATATACATTTGGACGGCCTCAGGCCACATTGTCGGCGGCGATATTTGACTGCACTCTCTAGTGCTTTACAAGTGAAGAAAAGAGAAGAATTTGCCTGTGCATTGCTGACACTTGATGATATTCGAGATGCAATTGAAATGGTCAATATGAAAGACGATGTTAATGAAGAATGTAAGTATCAAGTCATGTCAGTCAGTATAAAATATACCAGTTCTGTTTGGCTACTAATTAATTTTATTATTTTTTGCAGTGGTAATGGTTATTGATGGTATAAACAAAGCAGTTGCAGAAGAAAGCATTGATTCGCTAATGACACTTCTAAAGAGTTCCTGCTTAAAGTTAGCAACGCCTTTACATAAAGAGGAAAGCCACCTTTATATGCGTTTGTTGAAAAAGGTTTTAGCCTTGAAAGAATCTCAAAACCTTTGGTATGATGATGTCATTGACACTGTGAACGAAGTCCATGAAGAATCTCTTAGAGTTAAAGAATTAACAGATACATTAGTTCAATTAAATTTGGCAATTATAAACAAAAGTTTGGAAGACTTTTGGAAAGCTCTCTCGAGTCCCATTCTAACAACAAATGACTTAATTGAAGGATCATGCAAAGATGTGTACTTTCAAATGTTTACAAAGGCTTTGAAGAAAAGGGTGCATTATAACTGCCCTTGGATAGTTTGTCACACAGACGCTGACAACACTGTCTATATAGATGTGGAAACATACACATACAGCTGGACCACACCTAGAGACTTTGTGCCTTACGCACGATATCTGACCAGAAAGGATGTCTATGCAATCATAGATAAAACTAACAAACACCATGTAAACAAATACAAGCAGATGATCTTGGAAAAGTCTATTGTGAAAATCCAAGCTTGTTGCAGAGGCTACATTTTAAGAAAACGCCTTATTGCCAGGCTGAAATATTTTAAAGAAAATGAGAAATATGTTATAAAAATTCAAGCCTGGTGGAGGAGGGTAGTTGCTGAAAAGAAATATGGGACTCTGATAAGAATGAAGGCCATTGAGGCTAAATTAAAAAGAGAGAGAAAACAGAACCCTATGGCCTGGTATAAAATACAGGTTAGTTGTTCTTGTATTTAAAAAAAATACAAATATATATGTTTTTTATTTGATCTGTACTCAGTGCACTGCTGAATTATTAAATGACTTGAAAATATATATATATAAAGGAAACTTTTATGTAATTTCAGGAACACAAAATAATCAAAATTCAGGCGTTATGGCGCGGGCGTCGAGCTCGCGAAGCTTTCACGTCTCTATTCCACTCACAAAATCCACCATTAGGCGTAGTCAAGAAATTCATACCAATGCTCGACTTCTCTACGGAAGATTACGACCGTGAAATAGAACTACAGACATTAAAATCTGAAGTAGTGCAGTCGATCAGAAAGAATCAAGAGCTGTCCAAACAAATCGACGATATGGACTTGAAGATCGGACTTCTAGTTCAGAACCGAATAGCTTTACAAGAAGTCGCGGCTCATGGATTAAAGTTGAACAACCTGGTTAAACATAACTCTATGACTAAACTAGTCTTTCAGAATGGAACTGAAAGTAAAGGGCTAATGACTGTGACTACCGCTGTTAAAGGGCTAAAATCACTAACCAAAGAGAGCAAACGACTTTTAGATGGATACCAACATTTGTTTTATGAGTTACAAACTAACCCAACATATCTATCAAAGCTTCTATTCTGTATTCCACAAAATAAGACTAATTTCTTCTTGCAAAATGTTGTGCTGAGTTTGTACAACTTTGGAGCTTATGCAAGGGATGAGTATTTGCTGTTGAAACTGTTTCGTTTCACACTGGAGGAAGAAATTAGTTGCAAAGTTGTCAAGCCATTTGACGTGATTGCGTCGACACCATTGGTATTGAAAATGGCTGTAAGTCTCTCAAGACAGCTTTCTGGTCTCAACAGTTTGCAGTCAATAATTGGACCTTTAGTAGAAAAGATGTTGAAAGACAAAGACTTGAATATAGAGACTGGACCAGTTGAGATTTACAAAGCATGGAGGAATGATACTGAAATGCAAAGTGGACAGATTTCGTAAGTATTAGCTAACATAAATGTTAATTTATTCATACCCTATTTTTTATCTGAATATTAAGATTTTAGAAAATTCACCAGTATTTTTTAAAAGACCTTAAGATTCAGTGAAAGAGGCTTTACCTGAATATAACAAAGAAAAATCGAAATGCGACGTATAAATAAAAGAATAATAACTGTTCTTTTCCATTTCAGAAAACTGCCGTACAATGTAACGCAAGAAGAAGCCCTGACATACCCTGAAGTAAAATCTCGACTGGAGATAGCCCTGAGTCAGTTGAAGACAATTGTCACAATGTTTCTGGATAAAATCACTAATTCCATAGAAATATTGCCATTCTGTATCACATATATGGCGCGAGTATTGCACAGAGCACTCACATCAAAGTTCCCGCATACTCCTGAAAAAGATATTCTGAAGGTATGATATTCTGATTCTTCTGAATTTTCAATCAACACTGTATGTGTTATAAATCAAGCGCATAATTAATTAACCCTATTGCATCATGCAATGCATGCATTGCATGATGCAAGAATATGCATGCATGCAATATACATCTCAGTCACGTGAATCGCAACTAATAAAATTTACTTGTAATTCAAAATTCCAATTAAATAAAATTAACCCCTGTATCTCTTGGTCACATATACCTTGACTGATTTTCTGGAATTTCGGCGAAGCTTTAAATCTAGAAATAATACCAACAAAATAAGAGAAAAGTAGTTGAAATAAAACGCTGGTAAACATAGGATAGAAAACAGTTTATTATGCCAGAAAAAAATAAACAAACGAATAAATCAATACATATATATAACAGACATACATAAAACACATTTCCTGTCAAAAGCCAACCAATTAATTGTAACAACAGTAAGAGTAAATAATCATGTGAAAAGTAGATTCTACTGAATTCTATTTTTCATTTTTTCAGGTGATAGGAAATCTAGTGTATTACCAGTTTCTGAACGCAGCAATAGTGGCTCCCGATGCGTTCCATATAATAAACCTGCCTAATGGAGCGTCTCTAACAACAGACCAACGTAAAAATCTCGCCTCCGTAGCTAAGATATTGCACTTCTCTGCTGCTAAGAAAGGGGTAAGAAATAACCTATTCACTCAGGCGTTTCTATGCAAAAATCCATAAAACAAATTATGATAAGCCAAAGGAAATATAAAAAAAAAGAACCTAAATTTTACTTATATGGAAACATTATCGTCCTAACCAAAGATATTTTTTTTACCTCTCTATCATTACTATTGACATATTGCAACCAGTTTGGTGAAGAGTCCAGCCACCTCCGCTGCCTGAACCCATTCATCATTGAATGTCACGAGCGCATGAAGGACCTGTTCCGGAAGTGTTGCCGCGGACCTACACTGGAGGAGTATTTCGCCGTGGATGAATATACTGAAGCCACTCTGCTGAACCATCCGCACATTTATATCACTGTTCAGGTAAGAATTATTGTTATCTAAGTAAACTCTTATCTCCTCCTTATCTCGGCAGGAAATTTCCTCTTCGACTCCTCTATCAGCCCAGCAGTGTTATGAGATCTGCTAAGCTTTGGAACTCTTCCCAAGCCTCTTTTTACTGAGAAGTACAATTTGTGGGTCTTCAAATCTAGAGTAAATATGTTTATTCTAGGTATATGTGTTAGATTTTAGACCGCAGTAAAGCTTAACATCAGGCAAGCTGTGGTCAAACGTGAGTATATTCATCATTAAAAAAACCCCTCTATTCCTATTTATATATGTTATATTTATATACATCACATTATATTCGTAGTAATATAGCGCAATATGCAAGTCTCATGTACTGGTCTCAGTTTAAGCGCTGCGGGACAACATGTATTATTATTATTCTAATCTTACACAAAGAAATATTTTTTCAGGAAATAGTAGACACGCATGCGCTCCTGGTAGAGTACCAGGACATAATAGCGCCGGAGCCGCGCGACCGCCTCAACGAACTACTGGACGACCTCGGGGAGGTGCCCTCAGTCGCCGCGCTCGCTTCCAGGGACGTTGATAATGTGAGTTCATTAGTTATTTTTTAGGATCCAAACTTGGACCACAAAGTCTTAAAAATAATAGTTAAGGGGCTATAAACGTGATTATATACCGTTTTTATAGATGGTATTTTTATAATGGTAAGGAACCCTTTTTTTGTATGTGAGGAAATCCATTTACGTATCTCCGGCCACAAGCCTGGTATATTTTGGGCTCGAGGGCCAGAGGGGCCGTCACTATCGACTAAAACCTCACTATCAGGTGCAGGGATGCAGGACCGCTTCGCGCTGCCGCTGCTCTCCCAGCCCAAGCCGCTGTCTACAGTCCGAGCGGACCCACCTCAAGGGGGGATGGTACGGAACCCTTAGTGCGCGAGTCCGAGTAGCACTTGGCCTACTGTTTTAACCTATACTAAGTCACTCTAGGGCAGAAGACTGACCCAATTTCCTCTACCAAAATCTATTTGCGATTGAATATCACGTTTCACTAGGGATCCAAAACGACATGATGGTCTCGGCAATAGGCCCTAATTAAATAGCAATTACGACTTACATAGATATATAATTTTCTATTACTTACTTGGCAGTACAAAACTTTTCTTTAAGTTTCAAATCCAATATGGCCGCCATCTCAAACATTTTTTTTATTTGTTCAGCAAATGGGCGACTGCACGGAAGAGAACGCCCGACTGGAGGTGTGTTTGGCGCTTGTGAATAAATTCCAGGCTCCTTCAGATGATATGACCGACCTTAACAAGCTCTTTATAAAGACCAAGGAACTCTGTGTTGCCATTATACCTTTCTTGAATGGTGAGTATTTTATATTTTATTTTATATGAAATCTTACAGCTTTATAGTTAACTTAAAAATTAGAAAAAATAATGGAATCACAGGTGCTTAACAGTAAATAATCAAATATATAATTATATGAACATTGTCAATTATCATTTCAACAAGATAGATTCAATTTGTTCTTGCGGGTATTTGAATGTATTCTATATTGGGCTACTTCTATTATGAGTTCCATACATGTGCCTCCCTATAATTTGTGAGGTGGATCAGTACGCACTTTTGTATGAGCTAAGTGGTTGACCTCTGAGTCATAAGATTTTTAAGCTGCCACAAAAACCTGTGACTTGTTGCTAACCCTATTACATCTTCATCTAGCTATTAGATAAATTAGAAAGGTTGTGAGGATGTATGTTTGTTTTACTCCTTGACGCGCTTATAATCTGCACCAACCCGACCTTGGCTAGTATGCTGGATTATGCTTATATCTCTCTCCTAGTGGGAGAAGTCCCCGAGTCCCAGCATTGGCTTATGCTTATGCTCTAACAGCTGAACCGATTAAGACACAATTCGGTATAGACAGTATAGACAAATTTTGTTACAGATATATACATATAGAAAATGTATTAACACGTCAGCTACTTTTATCTAGCATTTTTTTTAGCTTTTATCGGCTAGTTCCGAGGGTTGCAGCTAGCACCAGCTAATTTCTTTGATAGAATTACAATATCCAATCCTAATCCAATATCAAATCCAATCTTAATTTTTCAGGTGAGCACTTACTAGAAGCGCTATGCATCGGCACCACAAAAGAACAACAAGAACAGTACGCAAAAAAGATCCAAAGGCGAATCTATTCTGGCCAAGCGCGACAAGACGAGGCCATGTCTTTGCGAGAACACATCGCGAAGTTGAGAAAAAACCTACAACTATTAGAGGATGAAGGTTATGTCACCCGGGAGGATGGGTACCAGGCCTTAGTTACTTCTATAGCCCTCGACCTGTGTAATAAGGGCAAGTACAGACAAGCGCAAAGAAGGGCCCTCTCAACACTCACAAGGACCAAGCAAAGTTTGGTGGAGAAAACGAAATATTATGAGGAGAAATGCAAGTCGTACGACGAATATATCAAGTCTTGCTTGAATAATCTTCACGCCGGTAAACGGTAAGTCTCCTTCCTAATTCTTTTTCGTATGAGCTAAATGGCCAAATGTTGGTGTCGAGAGTTTTCAAGCCACCTCTGGCTTAGCTTAACGACTGCTTGTACTATGACTTACAGGCGGGACCTACAATTTAACGTTCGACACGTTAAATTTTAGGTACTTACCGTTACTTAACCTGGATGATCGCGTCAGATCACCTTAGCCAACCGAGCTACAGGCGCTACACAAGAAGTGACGTTTTTCTAAAGTCATCTCACTTTTCAGGAGCGTACACGCCTGCTTACGACGTTCAGGCAAAGATATGCAGAAGCTGAAATCTAAACTGACCATCAAATATTCCGGTGCAAAACTTTTGGAACGCGGTGTTTTAATTGAAATAGACGGGTTATCCACTTCACAGTTCAAAAATGTACAGTTTGAAATTACACCTACAGACCATAATGGTGTGTTCACTGTAAAAGGAAAGTTTATGGGAATTGAGATGGAATCTATAGATATAGATATTCAAGATCTGCTACAAAAACAGTATGAAGGGTGCGCAATCATGGACATGTTCGGTAAAGCCAAGATTAATGTGAATCTTTTGATATTCTTACTCAATAGTAAGTTCTATGGTAAGTGTAAGACAAAATGATAGTCTGTCGAAGAAACAAACCCCTAGAGATGATTAATTGTTTGCTGTCTTGAAAAAAGATTTGTAAGATTTTGGCAATTGTGTTGAAAAAATGTTTAGGCGATGTTTTTGCCATCTGCATACAACTCATCTGCTTAAATACAACGACCGCATATATAGAAACGGAACAAAAAAACTATATAGGCGGTTTATAAAGGGTAAATTTAAACTGTTGTCTTTTCATATTTTCGCGTAGAAAACGGTCACACTTACTTATTATTAAAAGTTGGAATGAGTCCAACAGTTTCGGTGCTTTCCGAGCACCATCTTCAGGGGCGAGTGGTTCGACGTCCGGCAGTGCACGCGCGGATCTCGTCGGCGGCGGTCCGTGTAACACTCGCCCCTGAAGATGGTGCTCGGAAAGCACCGAAACTGTTGGACTCATTCCAACTTTTAATAATAAGTAAGTGTGACCGTTTTTCTACGCGAAAATATTAAGATGCCTTACGTGAACAGTTTACAATGTTGTCTTTTCGCTGTATTATCGTACCGCTTGGCTTTAGCCAATCGTAGCCGAAGCTGCGCTACAAATATTATCGCGTACTAGTATTCTATCCGGAATTTCGATTAACTGACTCATCTTTAGGGGTTCCGATTGTTTCATTAGATTTATGGAGCACCTCATGTTACAATACTTAGATTTAAATTCGATCCGTCTACTACATCCCAAAAATCGTTAGTTTTATACTTTTTTGTGAGTATTATTGTTGTACCAAATATTTTATATGAACTTTTTAAAATTATTTTTATGTGTAATTGACTTAGCTTTATGTTGGTATGATTGTGATTTTAATTGTTTATTTTTTTATCGTAAGACATTGAAATGATGAAATTAGTGATAACTACTATTTGATTTACTTTTAATTATTATGATAACGTTCACTTTTAATTGTGATGATAACAATGATTTTGTAAATACTAACTTAGGATAGGAAGACCTCGAATTTCTTTTTTGGAAATGCGATCAATTAACAACATTAACACATATTGCTTTTTGCCTCACAGAAAAATTACAAAACAAATGTTTTTACTCAATTTCATTACTTGCTATGTGAGCAAGGCTCAGGGTTATACATAAAACTTTGATAATATGTATCCATTATGTATAATTTATCACCAATAATGATT
Source organism: Mellilla xanthometata (assembly GCA_035578125.1). Lineage (NCBI taxonomy): Eukaryota > Metazoa > Arthropoda > Insecta > Lepidoptera > Geometridae > Mellilla > Mellilla xanthometata. Next base: position 8,809,978 of record JAPUBQ010000007.1, on the reverse strand, counting down.
TGCAAAATTAATTATTCAGATGAAATCTGTGCTGTGATGGTAATTTTCAAATGATTTCTTATTTTTTTGAACATATTTTAACGTAATAAATGAGGCTGATACACAGATGTATATTTTATTTTAAATACATTTTGTTACCTACATGTACAAATCAACCGTGGGTGTAAAAGGCGCAAAAAAAGAGTGAAATTATTGTATTCAAAATTTAATTTTCGCGCTTAATCGACGTCTGTCCTTGACAGCTTTAAGACCTTTATGTCAAATATTTATCAAACTTCATCATTACGTTAGTTGTCAAAACGCCGTAATAAAAGTTAGGTTAGCTAGTATTAGGCCGCTATATTTCGGCACGTCTACATAAGAAAATACTTTCATTTCACCTGTAATTTTTATTTGTAACTTTCTTATTTAATTGTTTTTTGACGTGACAACGTCTTAAATTAGGTTGCGGCTGGGAGTCACTTATGAAAAAGTGTAACGCCCGGTAACGTTACGATGAGTCACCGAACGAGAGAGAGGCCCGCCGAATGCCTTGCGTCTCTCTCCCACTCGACTATGATCGGTCTGCCGCGCGCGCAGCACGCGGCAGACGTTGTCACGTAAAATCTTCGCCCGTAAAACCGACTTTACAGGCAACCATTTTTTTTTTTAATTAATTACGGTGTTATGTAGTAGTGATAACTTGAAAACTGACACACTGAAGGCTGCAATATTGAAAATCATAATGGAAAAGTTATATTCTGCTACTTTTTCTTTCATCTAATATAACGTACCTACATTTCTTTTATACATCCAACGCATTATATTAGTTGAGATAAGTACACTTGTAAGTTGTTATAACACTTGCTAAAGAGATATTAAGGTGAGCCAGCACACCATTGCGGAATATGGCAAACCTATCGCCAAATACATATGAATAGATAGATCTGGCAATTGTGTAATCATGGCATTGATAAGGTGTATAGCTTGCTGCGCGGGAGCATTAATCAACGTTGTCTCTTTACCGTGCAGCAGCAAATAATAGAGCACGATTGTTTTTTTACCCTTGATAGGTTTGCGTTTTACTACAGATTGCTTGATGTAAAGCTACGCTGTAGTGTGTGGCACGTTTACCTAGAAGATATCTATTCACTCTACTTTTGAAGTCCCCCGGATGATACCTCTCAGGAAACACAGACTCACGTAGATAGTTCCAAAGCTTTCGCTGTCCTGACGAAAAAGGTTGACTTGACCCAAAGCGTTTTGTACGAAAGTTTGGAACTTAAACTCTGTATCGGTGTCTCTTCACTGACTCTCTGATCGTTCTGTAGTAGAACGGAGAGAGATCACGGATCAGAAAATACAGTTTGGTTATACTCGTACTTGCGACTAATTTCTAGAGTATGTCGTGTTGTCCTCATTATAGCAGCCACGAAAGACTGGTACGCCTACGAATAATAGAGTTAATTTTCCTGTTTACACACAGAAACGATTATTTTTCCCTCATATTAGTTATGATACTGGTAACAATTATTAATATGCTGATCGACGTGACAGTAACTCTCGTGTGAGAAGAATTTATCTATGGACAGTAGTCTAAAATCATCTTGTCTGTCAGAATAAATTGCGTCGCTCAGCAATGGTAATGTTGTATCTGTTGCCATCGATAGCATTGGCTACAGGCAACAGTTGTCAGTATCTTAAATAGCAGACTTGCGGGCTTTATACGTACAGGAAATGTATATCAAGTGATAAGAAGTAACCGGTTAGATAAAGTATGAATCTAATCATTTTCGAATGTATTAAGAGGTGTGTTAGTCAATCTCCGCTTAGTATCGTGTTTTATTATTGTCAAATAATGCGACGAGTCACAAAAAGGCTGTTGGTGTTTGTTTTCGGTGTTTTATTCACAGTTTTTTATTGTGAGTTCCTCATTTATTATGTGGTGATATCACAGGTAAATACACTTCTTTTTATTTTGTAAAATAATTTATTCTTTGCTGAATTTTTAAAGTTTCCTATTTAAGTACTGATTTTGTATTTATGTACAAACCGAATATTTTTTGTCTTCTTTTTCAAATGAGCTAATTGGCCGAACTTTGACGTCGAGAGTTTTCAAGCCACCCGAAGGCCTCTGACTTGGCTTAACGACTGCTTGTGCTAAGACTATCAGACGGAACCTACAGTTTAACGTGTCGTCCGACCTACGGAAGCGCTCATATGAAAATGTTACTTTTTAAGGCAGTCTTATGCTTGGTCACCCATCAAGAGACTGTTTGAATCGACTGTTGTATAACCTTGATGATCGCGTCAGATCAGTACAGTTAGCCAAACTATAGGGGCATTACATTTGATTAAATTCCCGTAAAAATTATATTAAATTCCCGTAAAAATTATATACACATACAGAAATACGCAATTAGTGATTACTTTAAAATTGTATTCATATTTATCAATAAAAAATACTGTTGTTGTTTTTCAGTGCAGATGGCCAGAAGTAAAAACCGATGGAAGTGAAGTTCTTAAGGCCCTAATTCTAGCGGATCCTCATCTTTTAGGACCTAGAAAAGGCCATTGGTTTGACAAAATGAGACGCGAGTCGCAGATGCATCAGGCTTTTCAAGCTATCATGTTCTTGCATAAGCCAGAAGCTGTGTTTGTTTTAGGTGAGTCTTTATTTATATGTCAAAAACATTTTTTTATTTACCTTGCAGAAATTAATCAATTGTATCAGTAATTCCAGTAGAAGAGCCTCAATAAAGAAATAGAGACGTACCATGGTAAATGGATAAATACCATTTCTTTTTTTTTGCTTCCGAATGCGCTAGGATATTCCTAAAACTAATCTAGTCTACTAAGCTAATAGATAGTATTATGTACTTTTATATAGACTACTCATCCATTCTGACAAATCCCAGTCCTGTCAAAATAAAGAATATGCAAGACTGGTATGGAGAAATAACGTTTTTTAAACGCCCTGCTATAAATATGTAAGTTGAGTAAGATGTGTTAAGAGTAAGATGAGTTAAGTGACTAAGTTCTGGTGTCGAGAGTTTTCAAGCCGACCGAAGAGCTCTGGCTTGGCTAAACGATAACTAAACTTGTACTAAGACAGGACCTAAAATTTAACGGGTCATCCGATTCACGTTAGCAACCTAATGAAAATACCACTTTATAAAAGACTGTTTTGTGTCAGTCACACACCCAAAGACCATCCACATTGACCGTTGCTTACTTTGATGATTGCATCACCTTATTTAGCCGAGCTACGAGCGCCACAATGCAATTGTGTAAAAATAAAAATTTCAAGTCCTTAAATTTTAAGATATTTTCATTTGATTTCCAGGTGACCTGTTCGACGAAGGCGAATGGTCTTCTGCTGAACAGTTTGAGGACTACGTAAAACGATTCCAGAAGTTATTTAGCGTCCCTAGTGACGTCACAATGCTCATCGCAGTTGGGAATCATGATATTGGCTTCCATAATTAGTAAGATTTTCTTTTTGATTAAAATATATTGGTTTTTTGCTTGATAGTAATTCGCCTAATTATATAGACTAGGAAAGAACATATGAAACTCCTTCTCACTGGAATTATCTCCATTTATTAATGGAATATTACTCATACTTGGGCCATCTTACGAATCCACCATCCATCGAACATGTAATTTTTTCAAACTTTTTTTTAAGAGCTAAGAAAGATAGTCTGTAAGTAGCAATATTAATTAAGATTCATGTAAATCTGGACAGTGTCCATCTTTTACTTTGTTAATATGTGTATGTTTAATAAAGAATTTTTAGAACAAACAAAAATCCATCGAACAGCTTCGTGGCACCATATATTTTAAAATACCTTATTTAGCTTGCTAATTTCTACCTGATAAAACATATTTATATCATAACCATAACCAATTTGTATGGTGATGAAGCATTTTCTAGCGATCGTTTGGCTAGCAACCACCCTCTGGTTGAAAAATCGGCTGCCTAGATGTAACTGTGTGTGCCTTCTTGAGAGCCAGTAATTCCGGACTAAGTATGCTACCTCAGGCCAGAGTGTCGCAAACTCGTGTGATTACGCCTCCTGCTGGATAAATTCCTAGTCGAGTAAAAATAAACATGAAAACTTACTTTCTTTTTCAGTATGAGGCGGGGTTCCTTGGAAAGGTTTTCAAAACAACTGAATTCCTCTTCGGTCCAGTTTGTGACGATGAAAGACAATCACTTTGTTCTTTTAAACTCTATGGCAATGGAGGGTGATAACTGCAATATGTGTATAGCAGCGAGAAGAAGGATAGATCGTATATCAGGTAATTATTTAAAAATATTCTTTCTCTAAAAGGTTTATCCTACTAATATTATAAATGTGAAAGTTTGTGTGTAAGTGTATATTTGTAACTTTTTCAAGCTCAAACGGCTGAACTGTTTTTTTTTTAATTTGGTGTAAAGATAGGTTAGACCTTGGACTAACACATAGGGTACTTTTTATCCCGGATTAACTTCTTTTTGTCCTGGATCGACGCGGGTAACACAGTGGGGTAAAACATACATGTTTAATGATTTTCCACTAACATAATATGAGCACATTCGTTACAAAACTTGCTCTGCTAAGTTTGGTTACGAAAAACAGAAGTATGGCTCACAACTTCATTGCGAGGACTTGGTACTCTGTTTCCTAAGAAATACAGTTAAGGGTCTTCAAATCAAAAGTAAATAGTAATAGTTTCTATTCATTTCAGTGAAATTAAAATGCTCGCAGAATCCAGATGTGTGTAAAAATAGTAAATTTAAAGAAGTAAATTACAGTCGACCTATCCTGATGCAGGTACGATACATCATGGTTTATTTGTTTTTAATCAACTGCACTGATATAAGTATAAAGAAACATAAGAACTTGGGTTAGACACCAGAGTAATACCTGGTATTATAAAGGCAAAATATGTGTGTCTTTATGTTAATTGCTTATTCACGCTCTAACGGCTGATTCGATTAGGATGAAAAAATTGTATGGAGGTAGATTATACTCATACCTCGGATTAACACATAAGCGACTTATAATCCTGGATTAAAGCGGGGAACGAGAATCTTTATGATCACTGCTAGTAGAAAATATTATTTCCAGAAAACTTCACGTATTTTATATATTAAACCTGTTGCTTACCATTGTTATTTCATTATTCCAGCATTTCCCACTGTATCGTAAATCTGACTCCATATGCACTGAGCCAGATGCACCGCCTTTGAAAGAGCGCAGAATTAAATTTAGATTAAAAATTGATGCGTTATCGCAAGAAGCAACAGAGTATTTAATAGCAAAAATAAATCCTAGAGCGGTGTTTGGAGGCCATACGCATCATGGATGTTTGGTTCACCACGAGAAAGAAAACTTCGACTTTTTCGAGTATTCTGTACCTTCATTTTCATGGCGGAACAGGCCCGACCCGAAGTATATGCTGGTAAGTTGTTTTGCTCATATACTCGTCGCTTATTGTATACCATCTGTACCTATGTGTAGATCACACACCTCTTGTGTTTTGGCTTTTTTGGCTCTTGTGTTTTGGCTAAATTAGGTGATCTGATGTGATTACCGAAATTGAGCAACTAACTGTCTTTGTATAGGCGACCCTGCCAGACTATGATTAAAAAAAATGCATTTTCATCTGGGCGCTATCGTGGGTCAGATGTCACGTTAAACATATAAGTCCTGGCTTCCAAAGCTTGGCCACGTAGCTCATAAGAAATAATCTATAGTTTGTACTATCTTTACTCATAGACGAACTGAGACATTTCGTTTATATATTGTGACTAATGACTCTAAATATAATATTCGTGTATATTATGGTCCTTAATCCAATACATTCGGCGTTTGTTAAAGATATCAACATCATTGCTTATCCAACACTAAAACAACAACATAAAACACTCTGCGCTTCAATTGCTGATTAATATACTGTTTGAAAATTATATGTTTAACACGATCTAAAGATATTATAACACTTTTAGGTATCCATAACGCCAGAAGACTACGCTGTCAATAAATGCGGGTTGCCATTAGAAACAACACTGGTCCTTGTTGCTGTGGTATACCTGATCATAGTCGCATGGATATCTTTCACAAAGAGGTTAATAGGGAGGTGAAAAAAGAGACTGTATAAATTAATCTCATGGTTATATTCGACAATAAATATATTTGACAAGATCGAGCACTTTGTACAAATCATATACTGTACACCCACACCGAAACGACCAAGCTTAGGTATCATTGTCTTAATTTAAGTACATATTTAAATACATATTTTAATTTAAAAACATACCGCAAAATAAATGCGATATTAAGACTTAACCCTATTTTTGCACTCGATACCGTTTTAAAAGGTCGTTTCGGTTCACATTTTCAAAATTAACGTTTATTTAACAAATTATCACAAAATTACCTTACAAATACTTGCTTAGAATATTATAATTCATAACTAATAGCCGCTACACACGCTAACAAAAATTGTAACGATCGGGCTCGGTCCAGTTTGATATACACAGTCTCTAAGGTCCCACTCACTGACAAACTGTAGTTTTTCTTTTACTGACATGCAGATTTATCGTTGCAGTCAGTATTTTACCGTGCCAACAATCGTAACAATTATCATAGCGTGTGTATCGGCCATTAGAGTTTATATATCAAAATAAGTTATCAATACACTATGAAAGCAAATAAGAGGTAGATATTACAGATTATTCAGAGATTCGTTTAAATTAAACTTATTAGATTAAGAATACTGATATTGGTAATGTTACTCAAGAGAAGAAAACTTAAGATATTTTTTTAACTAAGATCTCCTAAGAAATGATTCTGTAAACCAATGAAGGCGTGCGATTGGGTTTGTTATAATATGCCAATGTCATATTTTAATCATTGCAAAAGTGTATGGCTCTCTTTCTTTAATTAATTCATTTATATAAGAATGATGGTGTATTTAAATTCACGTTAGTAACAACAGCGCGCTTGCGTTTAGCGTCGAATAAAAAAAACACTAAGGGCGTCTTGAACCAAAGATAAACGCATTTTATGTGGCGATAAACGAAATTAATACCACAGATTTGTATGAAACTAATACTGTATAAATAGTGTTTTCAAGCTTAAGAAACTTTTAGTGTCACACACTCTAAAGCAAAGTTTTGAAGAAGATGGCTGTCACAGAAATTTGTTGTGCTACAGAAATCAACTGTTGCTAATTTAAATATAAAATAATTAATAATTTACACATCATTGATATTTTTCTTAAGTTGAGTTTTCTAAATAAGTGATAGGTACGCTGTTAAACCAGCTAGCTGTCATTTCAATCAGTCATTAAATAGTTACAGTTAATTTCTGTCAAAAGGTTACATACAGATTTAAGTTACAAAATTAAGAATAACAAAGTTAAACTATAGTTTTCAGCACCTACATTAACACTTAAATCTAATATCAGTCTGAGAACTCAAAAATGAGTTTACGGAAGTACTACACTACCCTACTGAGCATTTATTTTATCAGTTGGCAGATCTATAAACATATAAAGCTAACTACTAAAAGAACCTTGTATGCACATAAAAGTTAGCAAGAAATTAATAACTGCAATCATTTACATAAACTTTTTTCCAAACTGGTATTTATATTCTGTAACTTGAAACTTCTCAACGGAAATACAAAGAAACATGATACAATCCTAACATTATTATTACAATATTAGGCAGAACTACATTTCTTGCAAAGGCACTTTACACATACATACATATATAACATCAAGTAGGTACGGTACATACAGATAATACAGAAATAGACGTAGAATTTACATGTAACTAATATCAAATTCAAATACAACAGCTTTTATAAACATAGGCCTTAATTAATACTTGAGCAGCGTCTACAATTTAATACATACATAATATTATACTACATGTAGAAAATTCAGCTCCGAACTTAACTGCGTTGTCCGAATAATTTAAAATTTATAACCTTACAAATACAGTCCTACGATCGTGTCATGGAATTTTCTGCCTCAGATGTATGTAATAATACATTAGGCTCAAATAAATACTGATTACTGACTAACTCTTATGTTAACACTCATTCACTCGGCTCCAATCTTATCTTAATGTCTCAGTACAGCACTTGGTAACTTACAGTTGACAGACACTCTTCAGAAAGGACACAGCCCTCGCGGGCGATGTCCTTTCTCAAGTTCTATAAGAATATGATCTGGAGCACGCGGGGTGGTTGCGGGGTGTGGGGCGGGGGCTGCTGGTCGTGCGAGCGCGACCGGCCGTGCTGGTGCGGGGGCTGCGGGCGAGCATCGCGCGGCCGCGGCGGCTGCGACTGCTTCTGGTGGTAGCCGGTATTGGCGTGTCGCGCCGACGAACAAATCACTGCGTGCAAATACCTGTCGTACCTACACAGGTGGGAGTCGCCTCCACTTGCCAGGTCCAAGTATCCATTACCCGCGCTCTCGGTTTTCGACTTCTGGAATGCATTCACGGGCTTCTCGCTGATCGTATGTGATCTGTTCCGGACCTTCTGATACTTATGGACGTTTTCCCTCTCTTCTTCGTAGACAACTGGATCGCAGGGCTTTCTGTAAGGCACAAAAATAAACACGATTAGAATACGAAACTTGAGTCTGGTATCTTGTCGTAAACGAAGCATGCTGAAGGGCATAAAAATGCCGTAAAGTACACAAACCTTGAAGCTTGAAAGCTCAGGTGGTTTTTCTCCATGTTGGCTTGAATGATTTCGAGGAGTTCACGTCTCTGCAAGCTGCCGGAGCGCTTCTTGCTGTGTTTCCGCTCGCGGGGTTCCCGGCGCGGGTGCCGGTGCGGGCGGGGGTGGGAGCAGGCAGCGAGCCGCGGCGCTGGTCGCCGCTCGCCAGAGCAAGAAGACTTGGAGGAAGCATCGTCATCCCCTGAAAGTCTATGAAGTTGCTCCTCGTCCGACTGTTCAGCGCAATCAACAAGAGGGGTCGCCATAGCCGCAGCGCTCTCGCGTCGTCGCCTACGTCTTGTCTCTCTCCGCTCCCGATTGTTCCGCGATTTCCCGTCATCCGGCACGACTGTCAGCCGCACTTGTATTGTCTTTGATCCGTAGTGCGGAACCGTAACTGATTTCCCGATCGACTCGTATATCGTAGAGACAATACCAGCTATATCCTGAAATAGAGAAGAAAATGTTATTAGAAGCTCTTGTAGCGGATCGGATGATCTACTACTCAAAATAACTGCAGGTTCTTTGGTTTGGGTGAGATAGCAAACTCGTTGGTAAAGTTACAGGAACAGGGATTTATTTGCACATATTTACATTACATCGTTAGTCTAGTTGTACGAAAAAACTGAACACAAAACCTCCACCACGCCCTTCTCCAACAGGCATCTTTCAGGGGCTTCTTTCAAAAGAACTAAATGCACGGCCAAACAATTATTCCGCACATTGGTATTGTACGACCTAAAGAAACATTCATAACATCCTCCCGGGGCCGAATCACAGTTATTTTTACAATTACAAAACTCATAAACATAATGTGAAACTATTATAAAATCAGATAAGTATTGTACCTTACAGACTAAACACAATATAAATCAAGTCACAAATTCAGTCTCAAAAACAAATTACAATTAGCTTAGGTACATCAAAACAGAAACATAACTATTTACTTTTAAATCAGGAAAATCTTAAAATATAACACAAATCAAATCATAATCAGTCGTAATAATTATATAGGTATACATAATATAAAATTGCCACAACCAGAGCACACAATACTATACATGAAATAAACTATTCTAAAAAACGAGGTGGTAGTTTTATTGAGCGCCCTGATCTAGTAGCAGTCGCCAGAGGAATGGGTGCAGCTGCCACCTGTGAATCTGGTTTATCAAAAAGGTTCGTACCTGTCTCCTGTGAAGTAGACTTGCCCATGCTATTGTGTGGACTTGGTGCCATCTCAAGCCATTCTTGGGAGACTGATGAAAGTTCTAGTGGATAAAGTCGTTGATAAGCTCTTACCTTTTCTCCTGAACTAGTCTGCACCTTAGCTGCTCTAGTTAAACTGTCTTTTCCTGTAAAAATTTCCTTAATTATGCCTACGGGCCAGTGAAGTCTGTTCTTCTCTGTATCTATAAGAACTAGATCTCCTACTTTCGGCTCGTTCCTATTCTCTTTTCCTTTACTAATCATCAATGACAAATATTCTGTTTTAAATCTCTTTCTAAAATCTTCTCTGAGTTTCTGTATATATCTGAATCGAACTTGTAAACTCTTTTGATCAATTTGATCTAGTTCTGGTATCTGGTCACTTGTTGATAAGTCTTGTAGAAACATCATTGGTGTGAGCGGTCTCACTGATCCTATTTCCACATAAGTTAGTTGTTATTTTGTAAAACAAAATATCTATTTCTAGGTTATTTCTGCTTGTGACTAATTTCAAAAGTTCTCTTACATATATTTCTATCAACATATCATTGTTAGCAAACCTTTCCTTAAGAGTTGTGATGACCGTCTTATAATTGTCTTCTGTCGGTGGAAAACTTTCCACGAGGGTCCTCGCCTTGCTTCCTGACGACATCGCTTGGGTTAGGTATTGGAATTTCGTCTCGGCGTCCATATTGTTATCCTCGTGGATCTTCTTAAATTGTCCCCAAAAACTAAGCCAATTCCGCGGATCATCATTGAACTCCCTCACTTGCAATTTCGGCAGGTTAAGTTTACTAGAAGTCGGCGCCGTCTGGTAAATTGGTGTCGGTGAATCTTTTTGAAATTTTGCTTTCACCTTCAGCCATCTTAATTTGTAATCGTCGGCGTCGTCACAGTCTTGCTCGTACCGTTCATCTTCTGAAATCAGCATTCCCTCCTGTATTTTACCATCCAGCTTCTCCATCTCGATTATTTTTGCTTGGAGAAACTCGAGATCCTCAGCGGTGATCGTTGTTTGCTCTTTCACTGCTGATTCATGCCTTGTAAATACGCGTCGAAGTTGAGCGCGTTCTCTCACCCATCTTTTTATTTCTTCCGTTTTGGTCGCCATAATGTAGCGGATCGGATGATCTACTACTCAAAATAACTGCAGGTTCTTTGGTTTGGGTGAGATAGCAAACTCGTTGGTAAAGTTACAGGAACAGGGATTTATTTGCACATATTTACATTACATCGTTAGTCTAGTTGTACGAAAAAACTGAACACAAAACCTCCACCACGCCCTTCTCCAACAGGCATCTTTCAGGGGCTTCTTTCAAAAGAACTAAATGCACGGCCAAACAATTATTCCGCACATTGGTATTGTACGACCTAAAGAAACATTCATAACAGCTCTTATAAAAACACTAAATCATAAATCGAGTAGTATCAGATACTTACATCCTTAGTCATGCGCCCGTGTCCATCTAGATCATAAAGCGTGAATGAAAACTGCAAAGGCTGCTGTTTTGAAGGTTCTGGGTGCTGCAACTCGACGTCACAAGTCAGCTCCTATAATGAGAAAAGACTGCATTAAAACCACCTTCGTCTAAAAATACCCGTGGTCGCTCGCTACAATTTAACGGCCCGCTATCTAAGTATGTATAAATCAACCGAAACATTCGCAGTTAATGTCGCAATAGGAAGGGAACGACTCTGTCGGGCGGACCATAAAACAATGACCCCCATTCGTCTGTTTGTTACTGGGCGACTGAGCAATAACAGGCTATTATAGACCGAATTCCAATCGATTGCGATAAAGAGATGCTTTAATACATGAATTAAGCTTTATTTGCCCACTGTCCTTAAATTTCTCCTATAATTTGGCATAATTTCACGTTTCTTATCCAAGTTCCGGCAAATCATGTGATCTCGCCGTCTAATGATGTGGATATTATGGACCAGATCACGTACCAGCTTTCGGGACGGAGCAATCCCAATCCATGTTAAAGAAACCGAATGACTAATCCAGTTCTTAACGACTTTGGCTTTCCTCCAACGAGGTGATTCTCGCGGCAGTTAAAGAGTTCTTTATAGCATATTGTTATGGGGTTACGGTCGAGAATAGTGGGTATGCAAGTTATGTAGATAAGTATAGGAAATATCCGAGGCGCCGGACAAGGCGGCGCGGCGGGCGTCCTCCTTATCGCAAGCTTTAAAAGGAAACTAGCAACGCCTTTACGATCACAAGATATGAAGCAAAGTGGTGCCGCTCGCATTGCGGCGGCGACGTATGTATGTAGGTACGTGAGGTACGAACTGCAAATAGATGAGCGTTCATTATCTTACTGCGAATGCATACTAACGTCTCTCTTGCCCTGACAAACAAATTACAGACCTGTAAGATAAGTAATGAAAACTCGCGCTTCTGTTTTATGAATTAATTCAATCAGTCAATTTCGGAGATGGACGAGTATATATATTGTTGGTATCGTGTAATGTTTATAGCTCATAGCTAGGTCGAGGGGAAGGCAAGGGAGAGTAATGAGTCGTAAAATGTGATCAATCATCGTTACATGACAAACCAGCCCGCTGCTGAATTATACAGTGTTGAATGTAATGATGGAATGACTGGACTAAATGCCGAATATTGTGGCATGGAATTTAAACACAGAAAACACTAGACCAAATCAAGATTATTTATTTATAATGCATCTCTTACAATTTCTGTGCAAAATGCAAGACTTACCGGCGCGGTGCAGAGTTTATCTCAGGTTCTTAGAAAACCTGATTTTATCACAATACGGGTAAAGCATTAAAGTTGTATGCCTGTTCCGTTCGAGGCGTTGTAGTCTTACCTTAAAGTTAATGGGGGTAAGTCTAACATAATTATCATGTTATTTCTAAATAATTTCTTAAAGCTTATTGTAGTCGTACGAAAACGAATACCAAAGTTTATAAATACGTACCTCAAACCTAAGTCTAGGCTTGTCTTCATCTCGCGTAGGCGCGGGCTCGGCGGGTGCTGGATGTTTCCGCTCGTCAAGCTTGGGTCTGGGCGCTGGAGGTGGTGTCTGCAGCATCGCCCGCGCCTCGCTCGGCAGCAGGTCCGGCGGGGCAGAGCATTGCGACGCCGCGCGACCCACCAGCTCCTCCGTGTCCGTGCGCTCGCTCTCCGTTCCAACTGCAAAGGTGAGAAGTTTTGTTTTTAATACTTTTTATTGTTCACCTTCATGCTTATTTGTTATTCTTAGTTATGACAAATGTCTTACTCGTAGCCAAGAAATGATAGATAGATAGATAGATGTATAATACTTTATTGGACACAAACTTAAAACTAAAGATAAAATAATAACTAAGAACAAAAAATAGTATGCCACAATTGGCGGCCTTATCACTTAAATCGATCTCTTCCAGGCATCCTTTGGATGGAAAGGAGTTAATAAAAGACTAAAAAATTCCCATTTATTAGAGACAAAGATTCGACAGTGGCCTCATACATTTGTTACAGATGATTTATTAAGCAGTATTGCAAAATACTGTTACACTTCTTATGTCATGGGTGAATATTATGTAATATGACTTGCCACCTCATCAACTTTTTCCCGACATATTTAAATCGTCTTTTACAAATTATTTTATGAATCAACTGTTTCTAAACGGCTCTTGAATAATACGAGAAGGAGGATCTCAATTCTTTGTAATCTATTGATTTTCCCCAATCACTCTAAGACGCTTGGATCGAAAAAATAGTTATAGTCTCAAGGGGTTTTTGTATATCTTTGTAAATCCATCCCAGATTCTGATGATGGTATCCCAGAAAAAGCGATGGGAACCCTTAAATGAATATGGACGCGTAACGTATATCTTATTGTTTTTCAAAACTTAATTACTATTCAAGTATTTGAGTCTAGTACTCATCATCTCATTTTTCTGAGTAATTGATGGAAGTTGACTAACCTTGACCCTGCCACATGAAGTGGGTTTTCTATTTAAATAATCATAGCATAGCACCATCTTTAGACTTAACATATTGCTAAATACTAATAAATTGTAGTATTCCTTAATGAAGTTCTGAGTAACCCGTGGCCGTTTTTAATATTATATATCAGCAGTTTCTAGTACATATAGACATAGACAGAGCATTAGCTAAGATCGTTGGCATTTTCGATTCGAAGGCATCGTTGAAACCCGTTCCCAAACAATTTGCTTCTGTTCATGAAAATTAAATCTTTTTTCTAATGGTAAAATATGGTATCGCAAAAAAGTCAAATCGTAAACAAAAAGAATTTAAAACGAAAAGTTACCTTGCAGCCCACAGGTACATAAATTACTATTGAAATCTCGTACCATTATGCGCGTATTTCACGCTATTTCGGGTATTGTAATGAATGCGATGGAGATAATAAGAAATAAGAATAATAACAAGCATGCACAATAGCGGGAGAAATACGGTGAACGTCGTCCGGAGCCATGCCCAAACTATTTTGTCGGCGAAGCTCAAAAAGTTTTTGTGAATCGTTGCGGCCGACGCCGGGCGAGATGTAACCGATGTAAGCGACACGGGGCCGCAGCCACAGGCCGTTCCTGGAAGGGCGCAGGGCGCGACGCTCTCGGGATGTGCCGCACATCTGCCCTTATGAAATTACTACGCCCGGCCTCGCGTCATTACATCTGCCAATATCTCCGCCGAACACAAGGTAAGTAAGAAAATAACAAATAAATAAGTTTGTGGATTATTCTGCCTAGGGCGACTCGATTAAAACCGTCTTACTCGTAGTAACACAATTTTAAATCGTAAAATTGGTAACAACTTGTCGAAGTAACGATGTATCAATGAAACCCGAAAAGTATTGAGACTAATCTACTGATTTAATTAAGTGTTTGAAATATTTTGTTAAATAACCTTGCTAACTTACGTACCACCGCTTAGGGTGTCCATGGAGCCATAAAAATATTTAGGTAAACGTGACCCAACTATAATATGTACATGCCACAGTAATCTTCTGAGTGCTTTTTTATGTCTTGACATGTATGGGTGTTTTCGACGTCTCTTGGAATTTTAGTCAAATGTCGTAGCAGTATCTATAGATAACATAATTAAATAATTTTAATCATTACACTTCAACACAATACACACTTTATATTTTTGCATAGAAAATCACATAAACATCAATTATTATTATTTCTACTTGAAATTAAAGGTATCGTGGAACATATTGGTAATCGCACTGCTGGATTGACTAAACTAAACTAGCTATGAGTTTTAGTCGTGCAATCTAAGTTTTGTAATAGCTTTGAGGATTACCGGTCCTCTTCGTAATCCATCGTCGTCCATCTCGTGTGTATGATTTATACGGCTTATGGCGTGCCAAGACTAACGAATTACTCTACAAATGACTTTTTTATTTAGGTTGCCTCGTATTGTAAGTTGGTAATCGTCACCGCAATAATGTTATGTACACATGCTTAACGTACTTCGACTATAATGTTACATTCACGACCACGCCAGGAGTCACATCACAACTACATTCCAGCGTTTTAATTTACTATTTATCGTAAGTTTTGTGTTACATTACGTACATAATAAAGCCTTGGTTTCTTAAGGCTTGCTAGAGAATAATTTTGAGGGCCTTGGTTATGTTAATTTGATTTCAGGTTCTCGTATTTTGTTAACTCTTTATAATTGAAATAACATCTTTAATTTAATTAGGGTTTGTCCTGATAAGCTTGACCATTGTACCAACAGTATAAAAGGAAACAAGATAGTGTAAAGTATTTGCTATATTTACAGTTAAATCATCAAAGGCACCCTATGAAAAGCTAAATCAAGGGGCGAAGTTTTTCTTTGATATTATATAAAAGGTATCATTGTCTCCGCTTCGTCGGCAACTCGACGTTCTTCAAACGTTTCCTTTGAAGTAAATTAAATGAGCGGCGTAGTTTCATTTCCATCAAAAACTTGATTAACAAACTCCGCTTCACAGATTTTAAATGCGTGCCGAGCTCACATGAGTTGAAAAATGAAGCCGCCTTGTAAATTGAAGTGTTCAACATTCGTTATTTCATCATTAAATAGAACAAGATCAAAGTGATATTCTTCTGCTTTGAAGTTATAGGAACAGACTGTTAATACTCTCATATTGGAATCAACAGCTCTGCTTGTTACGTGTAGTGACGAGGGTTCAATGGGTGAATGTGAATTTGTTTCATAGTCGAGATAACATGATGCATTAGGTAAGGACCATTCTTTTTATTTATTTATTTTGTCTGATAAAACAATCAGAACACTTCTAAATTCTATAATATTTACTTAAGTTAGAGGCTGTTTTTTACTGTCGCTATTAATATTTTAATCTAATTATAGAAACCTCTTATTATGTAAATCTATATTAGATATAACAAAATTATTTCGTTTTGTGTCACCGACGATAGTACGGTTTTCTGCAAGATAGGTACCTACATTATATAACAGATTTTGCGAGTCTCTTTATACATCCATAGATTGGATTCTATTGTCTAATATTGAGTGATGTGTCTCAGACTGAATGTCTATTTGAAGCTTTTACTATTCACTTCTTAAATGTTTATATTACTGTAGAAACTTTCTCGTAATTGCCGAGTGAAATGTTTTTGCAATTCATCAGAGCACAGCACCAGAGTTAAATTAAGAGCTAATGGGATTCAGCTAGCTTCTTGTTATAATACTTCGCTTTTTTGTTTTTGTCGTTAGCGCGGTCGAGGTCGGTCTGATGCCGGTGATGTGGCCGCTAGCCGGCGCGGCGGGCCGCCTGTTTGATCTCGCCGACTTTTGATAACGGCCGACTGAGATCATAAAATCTCATAAGCTCAGTACGTACGTTCCTATCCATTTAGGTATCTTCAAACAGGTATTTGAAATGGTCAGAGTTAAAATCAGCGGACAGATCAAAAGATTTTAATTGTGAAATAAAGTTATCGGTATGTGTTCTAATATCTATGATAATTTTACTAATTCATAGGTAGTATATCTGTCGGTATCTTTGATATTTGGCCAAACAATTATTTTATTGTAGATTTTATCAGCAAACGCTTGTAAGTGTTTTGCTATATATTTGCAGGTCCATTTAGATTTTAGATCTAAACTAAGTTTTCGGAGTCAAACATTTTTGGACCTTGAATAAAGGAACATGTTTAGTGTAGCTATGTATAAGACAAAACTTACAATTTTATCATTCCTATGCTTTAAAACTACACGATACGATATAAATCATTGTTGAGATCTTGGTTGTATTATTGGAAATAATATCAAATTTCCAAAGCAGTTTGGGCTTTGCATTTACCCCTCACTTGTCAGTATCATTAAAAATGTAGGCTGTTTTAATTACCCTGTGAAAAAACTTATAATATTGAAGTAGTTGAAACTTTGCAAGTAAACTTTCAAGTCAACTCGTCAATAACAACATTCCACAGCATGTGCGTTTGTTTTGTTTCTGTTGCCAACATTCGTGTGTTGTCAATCTGAGAACGTTTGGAGGCTGTTTAGTTTATTATACTCAAGACAGTGTCATGTCGAAATAACTTACTGCTGAACTTCTTGTATCCATTTCTAAACTTGTTGCGCCACCACTTGACGAAGTGGTGCGCCATGGGGGCGTCCGCGGCCGGTGCCGGAGCTCTCAATGTTTCGTAGCACGTCATGCGCTGCGCTCACGCACGCATCCCGTACACTTCAAAAGAGCCGCAAGTTTGTAAGGTCACGTGAAACAATAAAGCCACAACACTGCAATCGATCACAACACAAAACTCATCGGGTCCGGCTCACTTTTGTTAGTACGTAAAGTGTGACCCAGTTGGGCGCGTGAACTGCAGAGGTTGGAAGGGAAGGAGCGTGCGTCCTGCTCGCGTAACGTCCACTGACTGACTGATGGATGAAGAAGGGAAGGGAGGGGCGCGGCTCGGCGCGGTGTGGCGCCCGTCTCTCGGCTCGGGCTCGTAGCGTGGCGTGCCGTACGGTCGGCAGCATTGATGTTTGGGTACTTTTCATTCAAAATACGAGACGAGACGCACACGGTCTATCTACACTCTTCCCCGTGCGTGATTCCGTAGCGCGTACCTTAAGTACTTACGCAAAAAGTGAAATAAAATTATAGCATGAAAATTTTACCAAAAGAAGTAAAGCTAGCCTTCTTATTAATTATGTTCTGATAATATTTACTATAAAAAGTTTGTAACAAATTGTTTTTAATCCACAATCCAGTCAGGTCTAGACCACGAGGCAAAAGTATACTATGATGAGGAAAAAATATATACATACCTAATGCAGAAAGAGAAATATCCTGAAATAATAAAAAAGTTGCAGATGTAAAAATGTGTACCTACACCAAACTTATTTGTCCTACTTTTTGCACACAATATGGTATTCCTATTAATAATTCTTAGCTTTACCTATTAACACTATATTATGTTTATTTAATTGAGGCATAATAATAATTATACTAACATAAGACTAATCACTTATATTCAGCCATTAGCAAGGAAACTGTCCAACGAAGCATAAATCTAACGAGGTTTATGTATGTCAGCCCCAGGACGGTCGCAGACTGCTAATGATAATGACTACAAAGCACTCATTATAAGCATTAATGCATTTGAACCTTCAAATGCCGACACAAAATTAGCATATGACTGAATTACCCATTGTTTATAGCTTCGGACTTGTCTCGCATCACTCACTCGCGCCAATATCAAATATGATCTCGCCATCCATTCGTTAAGTAACTTTTACTTGGCCAAGAAAGTTTAGTAGTAAATACCTACAGGGCAACGCAGTAATAGAGAGAAAGGTGCTGCGCATCCGCTACGTTGGCAATGCCAGCCTCCATGCGGTCGACGACCCTGACTCAGCGATTACAAAAAAGATTATGGAAGCCAGATCGGTACCTACCCGGTAGTGACTATGGGAACTCTACCATGTACTAATCTTTAATTCTTCTAAGGATCACCCTTATGGATGTAAAATCATAATCTTAGAACAAAGCCGATATCAAACTAGAAAGAAGTTCTGGTGACTTAAGGTTGCTGCCCTTTTGCGTAAAGTCGAAAAAATCCTGGGCGTATCTTTAGAAATCGGCTCATAAATGGATCGTATTGTGCCTATAAATGTATTGTTGGTGTTCTAAGAAGGCTTTGGCCTCGTACCAGTGGACGTTCGAATCATTTCCAAAGCCGAGGGTGAGCGTAGAGCCGGTCGCGGGGTGCCCGTCCCGGCGGCCGGCGACTATCAGCCGCTTCGAATTAGAATTTTACGGCCTCTTCGTGTTAGGTTTATTGTCGGCGAGTAATCGCCGACCGAGATGAGGCAGTATTCCAAAACTGACTTACAACAAACAATGTTTAATGCAAGTTTTATGTGAGCAATAAAGAAATCTCGTCGACAACGAAAAATAGCACACGTATCGTGCGTGCGTAACCCTAACAATGCGCGTTGAGGTAATTTTGTTTACCCGACTCGTGCTAGACAAATAAATAACCGCGTTTTCTATGTTAAGGTCGGAGTAATTTTGTTACAAAATGAACGTTGTTCGTTTGGAATGTGTCTAAATCGTCGTGGAGTTAATCCCAGATGATGTCATAAGAGAACGAGCACGCATAGCGGACCGGGAGGCTCGGGCGCGGCGGCGGCTGCGCGGGCGCACGGTGCCGCTCGACGTGGGTGGCGCTCTTCCACGAAATAGTGTTGATGGCCAGCCTTCTATATCACCCATCGATAAACTCTGGCATCGATATTCAATAAAACGCACCGACACATTATATCTCTTTTATGGTAAAAACTCCAAAGGAAATTATAAAACTGTAAAATCACGCCCGACGACCGTCGGTCAAATTGATTGGCCACCCCCATCGAGGAACATACGATACTTATTCGTTGCCAACGTAAGGTGAACCGACTCTCCGAATGTAAGTCCCATTCGTTTCGCATCTTAGGTATGGTAGACAGAAATGATGGATGCTGTTTTAGGCGAAATCGTAGATTTGATGGACCGTCTTTATTTTTCTGCCACATCTCTGTACTAATTCTAAAATACTCGTACCTTAGACTACATACAGTACATATACAGACTTACTCGTTAATTATACCTAAACGTAAACGAAAAATCGAATCGGGTAGAAATTCTACAACTAAATACCTACTTTGAATGAAACTCGAGGATGAACATAAGCTTTACGTTTTACGATATCATATTCATTTATTGAGAATTTTAGACATGGTTTTTGTAAATTTTGATTGAATCGTCATGCCACGCCCTTTCCGCATAGTCAATATGCAGGGTCACACAGCACACAGGATCTCAGCGAAAAACAAAATAATCATGGGAGACCCCATTGGTTCGTCTTTCTTTCTGTAATTCCTGAATTCCCGTTGTAAACGGTATCAAGATATCATAACGATATTGACTGTTATCATAATAATGTCTACCCATGATACACATAATACTTAATGCTCAAGCAATGTTAGTTAAACACGAATTACTTATTGCCTGCATTAACAAACTTCTTTTATAAAGCGGACGAAGCCGCGGTTATATCTACATACATACGAGTAGTTATTGATAAGATGGTTATCTAAAAACTCAATAAGGTATCTATTATGTATGCTTCCATAATAATATTTCTTGTGTTTCATTGATACATTTGTTCACTACGTCTTCAAATAATGAGTGGAAACTGGAATTTCCAAACAAATGTGGCAAAACCGGCGTTCCGCGTCTTAACTGCTCCTTCAACGGCGTTATGTTTATTTATACAACCCATAAGCGGATCAAATCTTTGTGTACGATCTTGTAATAAAAAGATAATCTTACGAAGTGACCTGGAATGTTGATAGTGGCGTTATTTCTGCTATTTAGCCGGCTGGCAAGCCGCCAGCTGCTCCCGCGGCCACTACTGTCGATGTGCGGCGTGGGCAATGCCCACTCACGTATTTTCTCCACACTCCTCCAAACTTGAGCTTTTCTTTGAATCAAAATAATCATTTTTTTTGTACATTCCAATGCGTTTATGTGGTACGAGTAAGTATGCCAACTTGAATATTTTCAGTTTCACTGTGACGAAACATAAACAGAGGAAGGAGAAGAAATAAATGTTTTAGTTTTGCTTTTACTTTTCTTCCGATATGATTCCTAGCCATCGACATAACTTTTGGTCTTTAGTAAAGTTGCGTAAAACGGGAGCATCCAGTCAACCCGCCCTTGTGGCTATATGTTCCTCCTACTTGGAACAATGTTTAAATTTTACTTACTTTCTCAATCTATACATTCGACCGCGTCTAAGCATTACGTACCTACTTATAATATATAGGAGCAGGGAAATGCAGAATCCTTGAACAGGTCAGTGTACTAATTGTTTTCTCTATTGCCATTAGCAGAGGTCATTATATCAATAACATGACTAAAATACGTGACTTTTAGGGCAGGATTTCTGTGTTAAAATTCTTCAGTCACCTGTAATGTCATTACCATACGAGTCGGACCTTGTTGGTGCCTACCTGAATTTTTATAAAAAATATACTATTCCTGAGTTTGACTCTCGGGACGAACCCAAGGCTGGGGTCTTCAGCTGGCAAGTCCAGCAGTTGCCCCCGCGGTCATTCAGTTTGCTGTAAACGCGATCATTATCGTCCAGCGGCGCTTCAAAGCGGTAATACCTAACCTACGATTATTGTATCCCTTATCCACGAGGCGGTTCTTTCACTTCAAAAACTTTTACACAGTGCTGCCAAGTTCTATTCCGCTAGTTCTTGGTAAAAGTTTTATGACTTTATTGGCGTAGCTTTTAGGTTTAGGTACGTACTATTTATTGGAAGTTAAAAGTTTAAGCTTCTATCTATTCATATTTCTATTTCTAATCACATCTAAAAGGACTTTTAACAAACGACGATATTAGTCATATTTATACCCGTTTCTTTTGCCCTTATAATGCTTTACCAAATAAAATATAAACATAATATATGTACATACTTATACAATAATATTATTTCATTTGAACAAGATATTTATTTATTTCAAATAGGTATATACCTCTACTCTGGAATATTACGTTCTAGTACCTGGCAGCATTGTGTGCATTCACCTACATCGAAACCAGTTTTCTCCCGTGCCGAAGTAAAAACTGAAGTCGGCTTAATAGCTCCGAGGTGTGATTACCGCTCTATACACTCTCTAATAAAACTTAATAATGGTTGATCAAGCTCTTCCTTCTTACATATAATTGATACAATATTATGTAAATTCTCCCTACACTCCACAACCAACATAGGTACATGTGCAAAATGCGTGCAAATTACTCGTATATCTACGGTTTTGATGAAATACATGAAAGCTCTCTTGGAACATAGCTCTTTGTTCTCGTTTCGTGGGGGATGAACGCGTCGGCGACAATCAAAGGGATTTAAACGATATCAATACCTTTGTGCTACCGCTGAGCCCTTTGTCGGCACCGTTTGGTCGGCAACATCACAGGCGACAACTCTGCCGCCGGCCAATCCATTTTAAAAAGCGAACATCAAAAGAGCCGGCAGCTGTTGCGTCACGTGCCATCATTTGCCAATCTTGAGATAATGTAGCAAAATGGGCTCTCTCTGTACTTCCTTTTGCATTTATCTTAAAGCGACGTTAAAAGCTTATATTTCTTTCGGTAATGATGGGTCAGTTTTGTAGGAATTCATGTCGAGAGCTCAATTATAGACGGTCTAAATTACTCACGAAAGAGATGTTATTTGGCAGATTGTTGTCAGAGCACATGAACATAACATAATTTTACAACAAATTACAATTTTTAAGGGAACACTAATGAATATTGTGAGTATGTCTGAAGGACTTGTACCCATGGTCAAAAATAAATTTAAAAAAAGGTGAGTATGTAGGTATGTTTATATGGTCATTTTATCTATACGGAATCATAGCTGGTGCCAATGGTAATTACAGGTACCTAAGCATTGGCACAAGAACTGCAAAAAAGCGCAGGTTAGCTTCGGATTCATATTCAAATTCTAAATCGATGTGTATCGAAATCCGATATTCTTTGTATTTATTTCATTTGTACCTGCATAATAAGGAGTCGATCTATCACTACAAAATATGTTTCTCAATTCTCAACATTTCTCATTTTCACACATGATTTCTAACTTACCTCGCCATTTGTAAACGAGAAAACGTAGATACGGTTGTTAGTTGTTAAAAAGTGTATAAAAAACTTTACCTTCGGCTGCGCCCGCGGCGCGGCGGGCTGGCTTGATACCCATCTCGGCGCCTTTGATGTGCCGCGCGAGGGCTTCGTTCGCAGCACACGCGTTAATTACATTCAATAATAACATTTGAATTCGTATATTTATGTTCGTCAGATGAACAGCTGAAGATCAGCTTGAAACATTCAGCAGTGGTTACAGGCAATCACGGCACACAACATAATCAAAGTGAAACAACGCCAAGGTTCTTTCACTTTGATTGTTTTGAATGATGTGTTGTCGGAGTCTTAATGATTGGGATCAATAAGTGTAGTTTGGGTAAGCTAGTTATGTTAGCTGTTGGCTTACCTGTAGTTACCGCAGTTTGATGTATCTACCTACCTATTTATGTATCATACTTAATGCCTATCTTAACGTCACTAATGTTGAGTCTTACTCCACTACCTACTTCATAAAAAAAAATTACTTACACTAAATAAAATAAATAACTAGGTACTACTCTTTGAATTTGTTTTTATTTTCATTCATTCCAAGTTGCCTATCTGTGAGTTTGTTATGATAATCCATGACCTAACTCTACTGAGTGATCGAGATAAGTAAGCTAAACGTAACTTATAAAATTATCCTCGTGGCTTTCTTTCATTGATAAATTATTTGGCAACATAACTAATGGATTTTCATTGAGTAACATTTGTTATCATAAATTTTGTTGTATTATTTAAGTGTTACCGTGATGAAAGGAACTGCGATTAATTTAAAATCCATGTTTTGTGGTACATAGTAATTTTATCTGAATAAGTACATAGGTATCCTTCTGCTTAGAAGTAGGTTGTAACTATGTAATTAATGAACAAAAGAAAACAGCTCCAAAGAAGCCGATTTACTAATCCATTTTCCATGTTAGTATGTATGTTCGACAATTTAATATTAAGTACTCGTACTTACCTACATCAATTGTTATAAAAGGCACAGTAAAAGAGAAACGTTGTCAGGTCTTTAGGAGCCCTATTGTCATATTTTAAAATGGGTAGGTACCTATATCAAAATGTGAAATATCCATCCGTGATCATTTTCATAACATCAAACCTTATAGAATTAAGACCGCAACAGCTTTCGTTTTAATTTTCACGGTTAATTATTCAATTTAATGTTACTGTTTTAGGCCGCTACTCTATTCTCGTCTCGTCATACAAGTTTAAAAAAACCGGCGACAAATTGACTATTTCGAGGCGTGGCCAGCGGAGGCGGCGGCAGTCAAAGGCCCGCCGTGATCAAAGGCGCCGCCAGCGGACGGCCTCGGCTTTGATCTCGCCGCGCGAAGTGCAAATTATGTTATAAAAGACAGTGAGTGGCGCGCCCGCCGCCTGGTGCACTACTAATTAATTCAAGTCGTTGCGTTACACGTAGCTACGCCAGCGCTCGCGGACCACGTTTCATTTGATTACATCACTCAAAACTATTCGCATACACCACAAGACTATAGAGTACAAACTTATATTATGGCAATGAAGCAATTCAAGCCAAACATATCAAAGCCTTCATTAAAATCTTACACTCAAACCCTGTAAGAGACGGGCATTGCGTGCGTGATCTAGTAAGGATTGCAACAAGTTTCATTCAAGCAATTCAAAATCATGCAGTACCTATCAAAGCTGCCTATAAGCATCGAATAAAGTACGGAAAGATCACGTTTCGTTTTTCGCAGAAGAGTATAAAACGACTTATATGCGCCGGCGCAATTTATGGACATTAAACTGTGTTCGTCTGTAAACAACAACCGGTTCTAAGATGGTAGGTTTTGTTTGGGCGTTATTTTGCGGCCTGAGTGCGGATAGGGCGGCATCGGAAGTCGGACAAACGAATTGAGGCTTGACAATGAGAAAATACGAAATGTAGACCTGGCAGCGCCATAAAAAATACTAATGTTTACTGGACAAAATGAACCATAAGGCATTAAGGTTTTTAAGAAATGTTTCTTTACCTTTCTGAATTAGGTATCATTTGTAACTTGTAAACAAAAGAAAATCTGAGCCGCCATTATTGCGTCTATTAGTTTCACTTCTTTTAAGCCAGCTAACGTATCAGTATAATCCTATTTCCTCCACTTTTTAATAGATTTGCCCATAAACTATATTTAGGTAGGTATTTGAATAATGTTTGTATAACCGGCTATCACTTACGTTTATTTTGTCGGTATTAGCCCGACATGTTTCAGCACAATCAGTGTGCCATTCAAACATTATTCAAATATGCCTTACGAAAGTTTTAATACAGTGTAGGTAGGTATTTATTTTTTATCAATAATCATGCATTTTATGTATCTGTATTATCGGTTAACTAAAATTTATTTAATTTCCAGATGGCATATCTAAGTGCTCCAAGCATATATCGGAGGTTGGTTGTTGTTGTGTAGAGGGGGGTGAGGTAGTGCGGGACGTGTGGGACGATCGAGAGCCGCGTGCGTCGACCCACGGCGAGCTTTGATCTCACCGCGTTGACTGTCCGGGCCGACCGACTCCGGCACAATCGAAGCACGAATATAAAGACCCTGGAAGGGTCTTGTGACTCTGCTTTGCAATTACATATAAAGAACAGAATATCCGTTGGTAAGCTATTTTTTTTAAATCTTAGAACCTACAATTATATCTTGCATACCTGACGGTTAAAATGGAGAGCAAACTTATTTATGACACCACAATTGTACCTATTTTGCAAGAAATAAATGATTTGATTTGATTTAGAAATTTTAACATAACACTAGGCAATACTAACTTTGAAAACCAAAAACCGTCGCAAGGTTGCTAGTTTGTCGGTTCTTTATCGGATACATTTCGGGGTGTGTGCGCTGGAACTTAATAATTTGATTCCACCATCTCCGTTCTACTACAGAACGAGCAGAGATTCAGTGAAGAGACACCGATACAGATTTGAAGTTCCAAACTTTCATACAAAATGCTTTCTGTATTTGTTTGTACCATAAGCAAAAGTAATATGTAACGGTCGACGACGACAGTGTTTAGATGACCATGCATACAGTTGAAAAAGTAGCACTATAATCTGGGTGCTACCACGGGTCGGATTACATGTTAAATTGTAGGTCTCGGTTGTTAGTCTTAGTACAAGCTCTTAGTACAAAGTCGTTAAGCCAAGTTAGAGGCCTTCAGGCGGCCTAAAAACTCTCAGATACCAGAGCTTGGCCACTTACCACATACGAAGAAGAGTATAATATGTATTATATTGATAAGAGAGTAAGTGTATATAGATGGTGCGTGCCATATCCATGGCACATATTATCCCAGGGCCAAACCGAGTCTCTACACTACACAACTGCCAAACCTCCTCCTCACAAAGCGATGCCACTCAATAAGGCGCACTCGAAACCTGGCATAATGGCATGAATCGGAATAACTTTCATATTCTTTGCGATCGTTATTTTGTTAAATTCGCCTGTGGTTTTTCATTCTGCTAACCGTTGATTCGTAATCTCCAATGATAATGGCATCGAGAGTAATCTTAAAAATGCGGGTCGTGATCTCTATAAAATAAACCGTAAGTTAATCCAAATGAAATGCCAGTTGAATGAAAACGAAATGAATTGAACCGGAGCTATCCCAAATCTAATTGAATGGAGAAAACGCCAAAGGCATCGGTTTCAATTAGGTTCTTGGTATAGGATTACCACAGACTTATACTTTCGAGAGACCGTGAGAAAGTTGGCAGCTAAATATTTAGTAACCATTAGAAGTCAACACTGTTGTGATAATAGATCAAAATATTATGATTGGAAGAACAGTGGGTTTCATTTCATCAGGCTAGCCACTTAATATGTCAACAGGCTGTAATGATAAATCGTTTAACAAGCTAATGATTTTAACAGTTATGTATTTTATTTGTGAGTTTTTGTTTTTCACACGAAGAGATAATTCACCAGTCTCATTTGAAAATTTAATGATATTTCCCCCACTAAAGAAAGTTCATATTCACCTCACTGTCGGCTGATGTGCTTTACAGATAAACGTTTATTTAACTTCACGACCGAGATTGTTATCTGAAGGAAGTGCGTGGTAATTATATTGTATGGTTTTAAACTCCGTCTCCGGGCACAACAAAAGGATTGACGATTAAAGACTGTTATTCTAATCGTGGCGGTTGCCATCAGATTACAGAAGGCATATAAATAAATGCCAAGTGAGGGTTGTCGAGGAGATGCAAGATTTTAATTTTACATCTTAATAGCTCTGAGGAAGTTATTCGTATTTGAAAGGAGATATTTTTAGATGGAAGAAAAACTGCGGCATGTTTGTTGTATTTCCGCTATGTTCTTAAACCTAATTTAGAAAAAGCAAATAAAAAGTTTATTCTTCCGACCGACTATCACATCACCACTCAACTATAACCGATACGGCAAATCGACCGATAGATATATCCAAATAATAGTTATGGAAAAGATTTTAGCGAGAACCCTACACGAGCGTGGTTCGACGAGAGATCCGATACAAGTGTTACTCGGAAGCGCTATATCCGACATTCTCAGAACATGTCCTCTTAGCAATAAGAATAGACAAACACAGATTCGGTGACAGATGCTCTCAGTCTCAGCATTTTATTATTTATAGTCTTTCTTGAAGATAGAAGAGTTCATGTAGACAGTTTAACACCACGTCCTTGATCTTCATATATGTATTTTATTATTTTTTATACAGTTTTACTTTATCTGTCCGTTTGTAGCACATGATTTACTGGCAATTTTGACGAAACTTGGATGGAATACGTTCTAATATTCAATATATTTACATGTTGTCAGCGAGTTTTAGAGGAGGGGTGGTAAGTAATTTTCCCTACATTTTGGTCCTCCCCGAAAAGTAGGGAAAATTGCTGCGGTGCTATTTACTGGCCGATTTCAATGAACTTCGGCAGAGTGATCTAATTATTAGGAGTTTTGTGAAATTGGTCAATGAGTTGTAGAGACATGAAGATGTGAACATTGTTGTAAAAAATGTGATGGTTAATTTATTATTGAGCATAATGTTCAACAGTACATTAGATATCTTAGGTTATATAATTATTACCTATATTGAATAACAGACCCCCAACGAGTAGGTAATACTTGCAACGGCCCTGCAGTTTTGGCACTTGCATCGCAGTGCATTGTTATTATCGTAATAGGTGCTCATTACTGGTTATAACTTTTTTTACTTTATAGCTCACTTATTATCATGCATTGTGAAAGGCTTATGCAGAGCTAGGTAGTTTCCACACGGGTGATTTAAAGGCCCGCGCGTCCAGCGGAATGGCCGCCGACTACCATATTCAAATTACAGGTTTGATTTTGTATCCAGACAGCTCTCTTGCTGCCGGCCGAAGCGGATGTAACAAACCACTTTCTATGAATTTTCTAATAAGCTAATCGGAAAAGATTAGATATGCTTACCGTAATAAGTAAAATATCTACTTACAACTTTTTTCTTAGTATAAGTATAGTATAAAGACATGTTCTATAGAGTTCTTAAGTCTATAAGAAGCCGAAATTTAATATCTACTTGATTGACTTATTGACCAGTATTTTTATTTTTAGTTAAATTATCAACACCTACAGTTATATAAATACTTGTAGTTACGTCTATGTATGTATATAATTTGTGTGTAGATTGGTATACGCAGGTCAGAAGCGCATTACTCAAAGTCAGAGCTAGAAAATTAAATTACTTTTCGGATGATATAGGCACTTTGCCAAGAGCGCTGGCTGCTTCCTCCCTAGTTCGCGACATTAGCCTCTGCTTTGATCTATCTAGGAAAAACATTATCCCACGTCGTGTTTTAATCTCGTTCCTTATGTTACGCCGTCCGTATCTTCCGCATACGGGCTTTGTTTGTTCAAACATGTTGTTTCTGTAGGTTTTTTTAAATTTTCTGTTAGTGTTTTGTTGTTCCCTTATCGAAGTAACCCCCGGTGTTACACAGCCGTCTCAAGAGCGGGATTTCTATATTTGTTTACTTTTCCTTTTGATGACAAGAGCACCGCTTCGCTATCTCACTTTATCTATCACCTCAAGTAAATAAGCTGGAACCATTGCCTCAAAATAAATAAAGAAAGAATTATTATCAGTTTAGTGTAAACTCCGACGGAATTGTAGCGGGTAAATAAAAAGATAATCGCGGTAAAATATAAGAGGGCATATGTTTTCTTACGCGGTGTTTACTGAACGGGCAATGAAATTTTTATAAGATTGAAGAGGCTATCCAGAGTGGATAGATAAATTAATGGAGAGCTCCCATGGCTTTTATTTAGGAGCTAACATAAACAGTATTCGAGACGTAAACAGGATGCCGTGGCAAAGACTTTATATCCTGTGTGGTTAGTGTAAGTTGATTGAGTTCTCGGCGGAACCTCCGCGCCCACTCTCCGGCTGAGCGAACTCCGATGGGGAGGCAAAGCAAACCCTCAAGAAGCCTTCAAGTGTAATTGAATTTACCTACAACTTGATAGGAAATTGCTATCGTATTTGTGTATTCTTCCGTAGATGTATGTACGCTTGTATATAGTAAAAATCTTTACCGAATTTTGAAGACGTAGTATACTAGATGGGTACCATATGTAATACTATTTAAATGACTTATAATTTGGTAAATTGCTTTAGAAACTTACGAAAGTAGGTACTTACTAATTAGTTCCTATCTCTGTAGACGTATGTTATATAAGAGTTCACAAAATATACTATAGAGAGGTAAAAAAGGTCATGTTCCTAAACTTAATCGAATCGTGATGGATATGGAAAGGATCGGATTTAGCGGAGGAAGTACGTCGCCAATTGAATGCGAACTGTCGGGTCGGCATTCAGCCGACGGCTCGATATCCGATCCAATCCATTGCATTGAACCAAAAAACTGCTCATTGTTGTGACAAGAGAACGCTGAGAACGCGCCAGTTAACATGATTCCGTTGAAAATCGCATCCTGTTCTTACATTTATTAGCGCCATTGCGCTTTTGCGTCCGGTCGTACGCTCTCCCTAATCATTTCTGTCCAAATATTGATCTTTTTTCGTTTCCGCTGTATTCAATCAGCCGGAAAAGGGTGGATTTTAGTCGACAACCTCGTAATCAATACTCTTTAGACACCCCTTTATTACGTTATGGCGGGGAACACGATAAGATTCCTATGTTCGTTAAACACGCGAGGCAACGAAAGGTAGACCTTTCTCGCTTTCTATTCTACATCTGTGACGGAATATTAACCATCCTATTCGAGTTGGAAAGCTTTCTGTTCCACGCAGTGATACCGTGAAGATAGAGTTATTGTTGAACTAACTATAGTTATTTTATAGTTTAAATTTAAGGTCTGTCATAAAATATTTCTTTACTGCGAGTATAAATCACGGAATTCTATAGAAGTCTTTGTTATAACCGTGATCATAAAACAGAAAACATCAAAATGACGATTAAAGGGTCGGCAAGTGTCTCATCGCCGGCTCACTTATAAAATATCCCTACACAAAGTAACTTATTATTGTCTACATTATTTTCTTATAACGATGTCGGCGTTATTAATAATTAGAGCTACCAGCCTGCGAACCGATAAAGTAATCTTTTTAGTGTAATTTAGGATAGAGTGACCTATATCTAGATCATTTCCCACAATGTGCATATAACGAAGCTAAACAACGAGCTTCATAAAAGTAAACCAAACTTTTAAATCTCATCAATTCCCAACCAATACCACTTTCAATAAATTCCTGAAAACGCCGTGTCCCATACAAAGCGAGGGTTGTTAGCGGCGATGTCAATGTCAAATGGAGCGACCGAGGCTGCGAGCCGGAGCGATGATAATGGAATTTCTGGGAACAGCCCAGAACAACCCTTGTGGGGTGTGCCGCGGGGTGGGGTGAGGCGAAGGGGGTGCTGCCCATCCATCACGCTGCGGGGGTGCAATTAGGCCGGAGTGGATGTGCTGACACGATCGCCGCGGCCGCTGTGCTGCGACGCGTCCGACGCCGCCGCGCTGCAGTCGCCGCCCACTTCATTTGCCGATGCATAATGCATCTAATGCAGTTTTAATTACGCGCTGGATATTATACGGATTGAGTTAGCAAGTTTTCTTTCTTATAGTTAAACTAACCCTTGTGTCCCGAATAAAATGTATTATAGGTTTCAAATATGCATTCTTTCTTCTATAGTAGTAATCAGATAACTAGTTGTACTTTCACAGCTAGAAAAAAGTGGCTTTAGTGGTGCATCTTGATACTAACTTTCTGCTAAACCGTAGAGTCGTAGGTATATAACTTTAGATGCTTTAAATTTCGCATAGAACTTTAGGAAATAATATCTATTATAAAACTAATATTAAAAATACTTTGCTTAATGCAGCCCGCAAACATTAGTGGGATGTGGATAACGGCAGACGCATACCAACCCACATAGTCATGGCTATCCTATTAGGTAGACGGCCATACAAATTTATCTAATGGCTACACTAACCATTATCTGTTGCTCTAAAATCCTTTAATAGTTTCCATTTAGTGGGTATCAGGGGAAGCCGAAATATCTCTAGCTTAATCATATCGGTTCGTTAAGTTTAATTCACATAAAAATCCGACAAAAAGTTAATGTCCGAACGAGAGCGGCTCGATTGGATTGAGGGGGCTGACGTATGGTGTCGGGTAGTGGGAGAGGGGAATGGTAGCGCAGTAGCAGCCGCCGATTATCCGCCGATAAGACACAAAAACAACTTTTTGATTTATGAAGAAAGCCGGAGAAGCGGCTACCGGGCGCCGCGCTTCGCTGCACTTCGTTTAGTGAAGGAACTTCGCAGTAGCTCTTACTTATTTTTATTATAATTCCTTGCTTTAACTTATTAGTTAGTGTAGGTATAGGTATATAATTGTCGTGTTATTCGATATGGCAGTAGGTAGGTATAATTGTTAAACATTTTTACTCACCAGCTTTTTTTAAGATTTCTTTTTCACCCCATTCTCGTTCACCAAATTCTATATATGAAAAACTAGAAACCCATTGCGAAAGTTCGATGTCACCTTTCAGGTTATACGTCTGTCAGCTTTAGGAACCTTTATGCGATTTTTTACTGAACAACTACCCATACAGATATCGATTTATAGGTATGCGTTATACATACATAGTATGAAGTTGAAAACTCGACAGGTGTCGGAGGCAGGACATCACTAGCGGTGCGGAGAGTCGACAACTCGTCCCGCGGTCAGATTTTGAAACATATGTAAATGAGGTACGGGGGCGAAGCTCAAAGAAGCCGCCGAACCTCGCGCGCCCAAACCTTTTATTAGCTACGCTTTAATTCTAAAACATTTATGTAAGAAAATAAAATACAAAACCTGAATGAAATATTGCAGATTAAGATAAACCTATTGAATATTTTATTCGACCGGCGTCTTTTGGCGACATGTGACATGCTGATTCTTCAATTTATGTGGCCTTAATGGCTCGTTATCTAAATTTAATCTAAGGTGAATTAAATGTGGGTTTAACTGTTCCAACTAAATGAAATGCCTATTCAAATATTTTTTATAAGATGTTATAGGTACCTAATAGGTACTTCAGAGGAATAGTCTTTCTAGGCTTTGTTAGCCTAGCTTGATAGCTAGCTGCAGGTTGATAGCTGAATTTTTTACTGATGATGTTTTTCTGATAGTATCTACTATAACCACGAATATAAAAATTAGAATATAATAAAAATGTACAGGGGGCTCCCATAAAATAAACGTTATACCTGCATAACCGTTGGTGCGCGAGTCAGGCTCGCACTTGGCCAATCATTTATAGGTTACATTAATTAATATTACAAGAACCTGTTTAATTGTAAGTGAACATTCCTATCTTAGAGGGATAAATTGTATGCAATTCAGCCACGTTGCTGGCGCCACTTTGGCGGGCTGATGTTTGCGCTTTCAATTTACTCCCTCCCCTTTAGTGTTTGAACAAGATCTATCCACAAAAGTTACATCCTACTTTACCGAGTGGAATAACAATAGAAGAACACTGTTTCATTTTCATAAAAGATTTTCTTTGAAAGTACATTCTGTTTACCTAGGTATATCTTTTTGTAATTTTATTTGGACGCATTGCACAAAAGGCTGGTTTACCCCAAAATAAAACAATCCTAGGATGTATTTTGGTTGCTAACACAACTGATATACTACGTATACATACATAATTTTTTTTAATTCACTAATCTGCCCAATTTATTTTGGTTTAATTACTTTTATTTTTACTTTTTTCTAACTACTTAACACTAATTAGTCATCAGAAGTGTTGGAAAAATATTTTTATTCATTAATATGCAAATCACGTGTTTAATAGCTATAAAGCCTTAACCCTAATACACATGTGAGAGGCTCACCTACCCAATGGCTGTAACAGCGTTCCATCAAACATTGCTTGAAACTGAACATTGAATAAAAACTGAGGCTTTGTTCTTATTATCAGAAAACAAGCTTGCCTAATTATTAACATCGCTATGGGCGAGCTTTAGAGGGCACAATTATAGATGGAAGTTATTCCCGGAATGTTAATGAGCTCTGTAGTGAGTCATCTCGTCATCCTAGTGGAACCGTAAGCTGTCGCCTAACCGTGACCACCCACTGTATACACCCCCTGCCGATTCAATCAATCAGCGCAAACTTGTCAGTAACTAAGTGTTGCAGAAGCTATTTGTATGAATCATAGACACTTCATCCGAATACTCATAGGTAATTAATCTAAGCTATCAACTAGACGAACCTAGAGCCTTCGGTAAAGGAAAGCATCGTGAGAAAACTAACGCACGGTGGTAGGTAAGGTTTTTCTTTAGTGCTCGCCTGGCTAACCTAAGCCAAGCACCTAACAATGTGTTCCGGCAGCCTCCTCAGAGCCGGTTATACCAGATTAGGCATGACGAGACTAAGGAGATACTCAGATTAATAGTGTCTGCTCAAGATCAAAGAAAGAAACCATCCATGTTTCTGATCGTAGAATAGTGAAATTTGGGGTCCCTCAAGGAAGTGTCCTTGGTCCCCTTCTTTTTATTATTTATATAAATGATTTACCAAGGGCCATCTCACAGCATACTGTACTATTTGCAGACGATAGTACTGTGCTATTCACCGGAAATAACTGCCAAAGCATAGAACGGGAAATTAGTTTGACATTACAAAATTTAATAAAATGGTTGACATCAAATAATTTAAAAATTAATCTTAGTAAAACTAATATAATGACATTTCGTAATAGGGTTTATAGATTAAAGGACATTAGCATAAATTACTCTGGACATAACATTAATATAATTGACTCGACCAAGTTTCTGGGCTTGACTCTAGACAATTCCTTAAACTGGAAAAAACATATAGAATATTTAAGAGCAAAGATAATCCAACAATCATATGCTTTGTACATGTTGGCCAAGATTGCCAGCAGATTTACAGTATTGGTGGCATATAATGGCCAAGTCTCATCACTACTGCGTTATGGAATTATATTTTGGGGAAACAGTACTGAAGCAGAATCGGTATTTAAAGCACAAAAGAAATGTGTTCGTGCAATCTGTAACCTACGTTCGAGAGATAGTTGCAAGCAACATTTCAAAAACTTGAATATTCTAACATTGCCATGTCTGTATATTTACGAATGTATAATGTACGTACGCAGTAACTCTCAAAAATTTACAAACTTGTTAAGTACACGGCACCAACATAAGATTAATATCCCTACATGTAAAACAGCCCTTATGGGTAAAAGTGTGCTATCAATGGTGCCGAAATTGTACAACCACCTGCCAAAAGATTTATTGAATATAACTAGATCAGACCTATTTAAGAGCAGACTTAAACGCTATCTAGCTGACAAAGCATATTATGATATTGACGAATTTTTAAAGGATAAATCTCTAAAATAATAATTGTTTGTGACATTACTAATTTGAATTCATATGATATTATTAATTATTTTTTTTCTTATCCAGTCTGTTCAATGTGTTCTTTTTTTTCTCTTTAAACTTGTGTTGTTTGTATAATTGTATCTTTTTTTATTATATAACTATGTTTTTCTCTTAATTGCATGCCGAAAGGTTAAGAATATGGCGCACTCAAATTGTTATATATGTTATCTTATTGTATTACCCATGTTCTGCAACAATAAATAAATTTGAATTTGAATTTGAGACCTTAGGCTCATCACCAACTTACATGCCTACGTGGCAATGGCAATTCATAGGCATACAATGCATACAAGTGGTAAAGGGAGTTCAAAATTCGCCGGAATAAAACATGCAACTTATTAATAAACATGTCTTGTTATTTAAGCGTTTACTGCTTTAGAAGACAACATAATGTAAGTAAAACTTCAATAGTTTGAGCTGACGATCGATTTTTTGCCGCTTCTTTTATTCTCCCGCCAAAACATTTACTAATTTGTGATTGGTTACTAAATCAAATTCATGTATGAAATAACTGTCAATGTCACCCTTGTACTCAATGTCTGACATCAATCAATGATTTTATATTGTCAATTAGAGATGCGCGACTGCGAATAATCTGACCAGTCGAATTATATACACGTTCGACTTGAATATTATTAATATACTAATGTTAATAATCGAATTATGACTACTAATTAGTTACTTATGGCGTTTTGACTCGATTGTAAGCGAATTTTGTCAATGTCACTCGTTTTGTCATAGACAAAAGAAAAAAAAGACGGAGGTACTGTGTGACCGCACATGAGATAGCGATATTTTCGGACAATGTTGCCACTTTAGTAGAACTTTAGCCACTTTAGGAAATTAGGGTTAGGGTATACACATAATAAAGAAAAAGACTTCAGATTATATTTCTACGTTTTATTAATTTTTAAACAAAATCAGTTTATTGTACACATTCCTTACTCTTTATTTCCACGCTTCACAAAAACGTCACCCATAAAATGGTTGGAACAAATCCTGGAATTTTGCGTTGATTTCCAATCATAAAATATTATCTACCATATGCTTCTATCCAAATCTCTACAAGTTCAGCATTCGATGGAAATCTGTAAAAAAAATATTAAGAAATATAAAATACTAGAGGTTGCCCGCGGCCCGCGTGAAGGTCGCTTTTCGGGTAACCTGTGGAAAAACTCTATGGTATCCTATTCCCGTGCCAATTTTATGTACACTTTCCTCATTCGATTCCTGAGATCTAGTTAACCTCTGTTTTTAGCTACTTTGGTGATGATGCGAGCGATTTCTCCAAGCCATTATTTAAATATGTAACTAGAATACGTGAACCATACCACTAAGTGAACCATTTACTTAAATTCTAATTCAGAAGTATTTAATTTCAAAAACACAAAACTTTCCCTTTGAACTTTAAACCCCATTAGCATACCTAAATGCACTCCTGGCAAATATTTTTACGAATTTATTTTAACCATCAAAGAAACTACAAACATAACAACTTACAAGACTAACTAACTTAACTTGATAAATAAAGAATTTCCATACAAACTTTCACCCCCCATTACAAACCCTTAGTTCACCCCTGGCAAAAAAACTTGATACCATTATTTTTAATTTTACATAAACAATAAGTATTCCAAATAAATAAAAAAAAATTCACAACCCTAAGACCAGCCGATTGGGCTCTGCGTTGTCTATAGATGAATGAATGAACGAATAAGTCAGGACAAAGAGTCTTATAGTACAGATAATTATATAATATGGTAACTTCATGTCAAATAACTGGGCTTAACTTCACTGGGCGAGCGCGGTCCACCTTAGATCACAATATCGCTTACCACGAGGAATATTGAGACTAAGCGCTAACCCATTTAGTGTAAAAAAGCCCGACTAGCGAGCGAATATTTCGATGGAAGTAGATTAAATTAGTAAAAGGACTGTTTAAGCAATTCTCAAGTACAGTGCAAACGGTTTTTGTAAAACTAGGGTTAAAATTGAAAGTCAGATTATGACAACCCTTATTCAATTTCTTGTAGGTTATGTTTTTATTTTGCATTTGCATGTTTTACCACTTTGAAGCAGAACTTTACATCCAAATCAATAGTACTTGAATTAATCCTATTTAATTAATATTTGGATTGATTTTAGAAGATATATTGTATATAAAAAAGGCCAGTACCAACCTGTGAAATGTAACATCACATAAACCAGGTTCTGTTCTATTCTAATAACTCAAAATACAACACTGCACCATTCTGTCGATGTCCAAAACTATTCACCGCGCGAGAATAACACTTACACTTGAATTTAAACGATATTTTTTCGAAAAAACACAAAATTCTCAGAATCTCAGTAATGTTTGACACCGAAACTGACAAATATGCTGGTGTCAAACAGTTACAGCGACAGAGAGAAAAACAGTATAAGCCTTTCTCTTTCACGCATGTTATTTTTACATATGGCTGTTTCGCTGTTGAGTAAAAGAGATGGAAATGTGACTCCGTCTATTGCCTTCTCTGTCTACGATGTCTGACATCAATCAATGATTTTATATTGTCAATTAGAGATGCGCGACTGCGAATAATCTGACCAGTCGAATTATATACACGTTCGACTTGAATATTATTAATATACTAATGTTAATAATCGAATTATGACTACTAATTAGTTACTTATGGCGTTTTGACTCGATTGTAAGCGAATTTTGTCAATGTCACTCGTTAGTTTCAAATGAATGAAATATGAATGAATCGTTTGACTGGAGTCGGCTCAAGTAGTAACTAATGTAGTATTCATGTTACTTTTGAGTGGGTATCATGTAAGTTACTAATTTTCGGAGATCATTCGAATGAGTCGAATGATTTATAAAGTCGAATAATTCGACTGGAATCATTCACAGTCGCGCATCGCTATTGTCAATGTCATTATTCAACCCATGTTGTGTTGGTTATAGTTTTGAGGTTAGTTTTATGAAAATAAAATAAATTATATCTTCAGGAAAACATGGGGAAAGTGCGTAAAAGTAAAGCTGGTAAGGCCAAGAAAAACGTACCATTAGATACCAGTGGCCAGGAAGAAGAAATACCAGACGATAGTAAAGAAAATGCTATACAGACTATACTGGACCAGCTTCAGGTTAGTTCAATTATATTTCTATATTTTAAACTGTAATTTCAGAATACTTATGATTGTAGTAGTGAACATTTTTATGTGAACATCTTATTTATAAACATAATATTTCTGAAAATTGTGCTTAAATAGAGTCTGAAAGCGATACGGCACAGACATGCTATCAATTACACGAATTTAATTCTTAAGGATATTTTTCAGGCTGCTGATGTGGAAGAGAAGTATTGTGGCCTACAAACAATGGCCTTACTAATTGAAAGCCCAGAAAATGTCGATCAAGTCATTGAACGAGGTCTGGTAAAAGTTGCGGCACCTTTGCTCTTGGATGCTGCAAGTTCAGTGAGAAACGCAGCTTCAGGCATGCTTCGAAATCTCTCCACTGTAAAGATGGAGGTGTGTGATGCTATGATGGAGCAAGATGTTATGACTCCATTGACTTGTTACTTTCATGAGGTAAGCATCTTTTCGTTTTGACTTATTTTTTTGTTTGTATATATGTTACTTTTTCAAGCTCAATTGGCTGAACTGATTTGGCTGAAATTTGGAGATGTGGTAGCTGTGATCTCAGAAAAACACATTTTTGTCCCAGATTAATGTAGTAAACAGTCACAGGGTGCTGGTAGTGTAGTATAAGTTTGATTTTGATCACAGCAATGTAGTAGAAGGAACCTATTTTATCTTATATATAAGATACTAGATATAAGAACCTATATACAAGATACTAAAGCCTAAACCAGAGAGTAGCAAAATTTTGCTGTCCTCTCCATGGAAATTAAAGTGTTTTGTCTAAGGAATTTCCACTGTATAGAATAGAATATATCTTTATCATACAACCACAAATTATAATTAGAAAACTTTAAATTAAAGGTTTAAAAGTCTATTTAGATTACTTTTGCATGCGACAAAACAAATGCCGGTTTTTGCATTTGGTGTGTGAGTATTTTTGTGCAAACCATTGTTACTTACTCCAAGGCTATCTATCTATCTACTAATCCAATTTTGGTGTGGTTTTCACTGATAGGTTTCAATTTGATTGGTACATGTTCTTTGAGTAAACATTTGTTATAAGTTGTATGACATTAAATTATAGGTCCTGGCTGTTAGCTTTAGTACAAGCAGTCATTAGGCCAAGTCAGAGGCCTTTGGGCAGATTAAAAACTCTCAACACCAGTGTGTTAGTCACTTCACTCATACAAATAATTATGTGGTTGAAAAAATAACTATTTATGTAATTCTTATAATTTTTGTTACAGCATGCAGAATCATGGTCTCCGGACCCTAACTCCAAATCAAACCAAGAAAATATTGATACTCTAGTTCAATGCATTCATTTGTTGCTAAATTTGTGTGAAAGTTCAGGTAAAATTAACTCTTATTATTATTATCTTGTCTACTTATGATAATATTTAGCACAAGTATGTAATCCTATCAAACCATAATATTTTGCAATTTTTTCACTATTATTAAGTTACATAATAGTTATAAATGTATATTATAATTTACATGGTTTATATTTTTCTTTTCAGAACTAGCTGTGAAGTATCTCAGTCAAACAAGAATACTGGATATCTTACCAAAATTCCTGACCTTTGACGAATCAATTTCTACTAATGATATTTTGATAGCTGCACTACAATGTCTATTTGTAGTTGTGGAAGACAATCCAGTTGCCATGCAAAAAATCAAAACAAACTCTGAAAGCCAATTAGAAAGACTTCTCTCTTTAGAAGGAACCGATCCTGCAGTGTTACTGATCAAGACATTATCTGCTGGTGTGATAATTAATACATGCGGTGGTAACGTTGTCACCTTGCCTGTTAATGTTATTCATCAGATCATCACAATATTGGCTACAACACTAGCAATAGATCACAGACTGGCCTGCAGTCAGTTGTCGAGTAACATTCCTTTAGTTAATGCAGCAGGGAAAGTGCCAGAGGTTAAAGGAAAGGAGGCTCAAGTGTTGGAGAAACAACTGAAATCAGTGACACAAATGCTGGATGCACAGCAGAGTGCTGTGGAGATTATTGCTAATATCTGTTCTTGTGAAGGTGGGTTGCATCTACTTATTTTATTTTAAAGTCTATTCTAGTGTCTGTTTTCTTTTATTATTTATTATGTTTTATTTCAATGAGTTTGTTTTTTAGGGTTTCATACTCAAAAAGTACCAATAGAACCCTATTACTCAGACTTTCCAGTCCATCCATCTATCACTAGGCCGTATCTCATGAACTATGACAGAAGTTAAAAGTTTTCAGATTACATACTATAAAGTACTAAAAATATACTTAGGCTTAATAAAAATGTTTAAGGACCATTTAACAACTTTGTTTTATTCTCTATCTTACTATCTTATCAACAATTGTTAGACACACACACACACACAGATTAAAAATAAATCACTAAATTTTGTGGTGAATGCGCCTATACTACCTAAATAATAACTTTTTAAATGCACTTACTTGTAAATATATTTTACTTACAGATGGTGACACAGAAGAAGCTGAAGACTCTGAGAGTGACGAGATGGAAGACGAAACCTGTCAAATAGAAGGCGAGCAATCAGTCCTGGCGGAGGACAGACTCCCAGCTCATGTGACGGAAGCCCTGGTGTCTTTGGAGCTGTTTGATAAAGTGTGGGCGCGAACGCAAGTCCCAGCCCAGAATGTACTGCTCATATTGAAGGAGTATGAAGGATCTCAGCTTATTTTTAAAAGGTGATTTTGATTAGACTCTTTGATGAGCGCTGAGTCATACATATCCCACTTAGATTATGAAGGTGAAAGTTTGTTTGGCGCGTAGAAAACGGTCACACTTACTTATTAATAATAGTGTGACCATTTTCTACGCGAAAATATTAACATGCCTTACGTGAACAGTTTACAATGTTTAAGGTATGTTTGTTACCTCACGCTCATGTTTTGATGAAATTTGGTGCGGAGATAACTATCACTCTAGATTAACACAGATACTAATTTTTTTCCTGGAGGAAACACAATTTTATGAAGGCAAAAGTTTTGTTGTGTATATTTTTTTTATG
The DNA here is from genome assembly GCA_035578125.1 of Mellilla xanthometata. Classification (NCBI taxonomy): domain Eukaryota; kingdom Metazoa; phylum Arthropoda; class Insecta; order Lepidoptera; family Geometridae; genus Mellilla; species Mellilla xanthometata. Next base: position 8,768,751 of record JAPUBQ010000007.1, on the reverse strand, counting down.
TTTAAAGGGCTGAGCCCAATTTATATGAAATTTGGTATGAAGATAGATAGTCCATTGAAAAGTTACATTTGGGGTTGCGTTTTTTAGAGGACGCAATTTTATTTTTTTGATGTGTAGGGGGAGGGGGGGTCAGTGTATAGCTAAAACCAAGTTTGTGGGGTCGCCACCCTTGTCCCACGGCTGCCATCTTGAAAATAGGGGTTGAAACGGTTTTTATGATATATCCCCTTGTCTGTTGATCGAGCTCCAGGAGCGCGATGTCAAAAATGCCCTGTCTGTGGGGCGCGCTCCTGGAGCTCGATTTATGGCTCTTACGTATTTTTGACCGTAGTATATCGTAAACTATATCTGGACTGCTCTAACTTGCACCAAAATGTAGAGAAAAGAACAACGATGGCATATCGTCATGTGTGTAAGTAAGTGTTGAAGTATGAATGGACCCTTTTTTTGAATTTAATTTGCAACAAAAAATGTTAACAATTTTTTTTTATCAAATAAATAGTTTAAGAGATATATCATAAAAACCGTTTCAACCCCTTTTTTTTTAAGATGGCGGCCGTGGGACAAGGGTGGCGACCCCACAAACTTGGTTTTAGCTTTACACTGACCCCCCCTACACATCAAAAAAATAAAATTGCGTCCTCTAAAAAAACGCAAGGTTAGGCCTAATAAATGTAACATTTCAATGGACTAAGAACAGTCCATCAAAAAACATACATTTTCTGAGCTCTACTTGAATTGTTCATATATATATATATTTATACATATAAAAAAAAACAGTGTGTTGTGATATTTATAAGTACATAAATATGACAATAGAGAAATTTATGTATGTTATCTTTTAGTTTTTCATTTCTTGTATTTTCATTGTAAACATCTGATATTTTTCACTACTTGATTAACTGAATGTACCATTTTTCTAATTTCAGACTTCATACTCTACAAACGAGAGCTCTACTCTGCATAAACAACATGTTATCAACCCTTCCCATCGAAAGCCTTGGTGGTGTGAATGGGGTTTATAAAATCTGGGTAGAAGGGGGTAAACTAGTCTTCAAGCAGAGTTCAGAAAACATACATTTACTGGAGTCCGCCACGGCGGTCATGAGAGCTGCTTTGGACAAGATCAAGTTCAGAGAAAATGGCAACACTGCTGACTGTAATCTCTTTAGCGATCTCACTCTGTCAGATATAGAGGTAAGAGTAAAAAAAAATTACTTATCTTCTTATATATAAAATTTCCGTGTCACAGTGTTTGTTACCGTACTCCTCCGAAACGGCATGACCGATTTTTTCCAAATTTTATATGCGTATTCAGTAGGTCTGAGAATCGGCTACTGTATATTTAGAAACAATTATTAAGGCAAAACAACGTTTGTCGGGTCAGCTAGTCTTCCTATAAAAATGTGATTACTATTTTTCTTCTTTAATTTTTTTCCTACTGTATGTTATCTAAATAGTTAGGTCCAAAGATAACCACTTGTATGTTGAAACACCGGCTCCCGGTATAAACACATTTTCGCCGCAACTGTTGACATACCGGGAGCCGGGGTGGGTAAAACTATAACTTGGAACTTGGACTTTTTTTAACAGATAAGACAAAATGGGCTAATGTCATTCAACATACGAACGGATAAAAGATAACGTTACAAGGTCACTGGCTTATACCTAGATAGTTAAGATACATCCAGATATAAATTTGTAGAGTTAAGATTTCTGTAGTCGTCTCTTTTGCGTAACAGCAAACACGTCAAGAAATTCTACAGAAGCTCTAAAGAAAAATTCAATTCAGTTGAATCATATTATGTTGCAAAATAAACCTGATATAAATTTACGTACTTTTACATCCTATCATCCTAATACAAACACTTGCATCATTCCAGATAATGCTGGCTGGCATCAGAGAATGTCAAGTACCGGAGATAAGGTCCAACCTCATCCGAATGACTGGCCTCCTTGCTCTACTTCTAGTTAACAGTTTAAACGACACGACCGCTACAGTAATATGTACCATCACGGAGTTTATTCTAGAACAAGCGCATAAGGAAAATGATGTGTGGGTCCTAGCGGAGGCTGTAGATACTCTGGTCGATCTGTATTCGGAAGATGAAACTGATGCATTGGCAGCTAAACTTAAACTGGTCGAGAAGTTGCAAATGCTGGCACCTATTTTGAAAAATAAGGTAATTCTATTAAAATAACTGAAAGCCAGCGTGGTTCGCTGGGCAATTGTCTGCTTTTCAATCTGACGGCCTCTGGTTCAATTCCGGCACTACGCCAATGTCTGGTTTTTCAAGTTATGTGTGGATTTGCTCTCGCTTTATGGTAAACGAAAACATCGTGAGGAAACTTACATGGTTGAGGACTACAATATCTGATGACGTGTGTCATCCGCCAACACGCATTTGAGCAGCTTGGTGGATTACGGACTAAATGTCTCTCCTGTGAGAGAGTACCGTAGGCTGCTTATGATATGATGATGAATATAATGATGAAGCAGAAAGAAAAGACTGCAAAAATCTTAATTTGAATTCCACAAAGTTTACTATTAATGTGGATTATTGAAAATATTGACGACTGATCTCTTACATAGAAATACTTTTAATTCTTATGATCTAATTGATTATGTTGTTGGATAAACATACTGTATCTTCCGCAAAGACTTGCTTTAGGATAATATCTTTGCTTAATACTATGCTAATTGTAGTCAGTAGCTTCTGCCCACTTATCACGAAAAATATAGTTTCCTATCTGGCTAAAGCAATACTATCTTTAATTTTCTAACCTCTATTTATATTTATTTCAGGCAAGACAGCAGAAGAAGCTCCCTAAAGAATACAAAGTCCTCGTCAGTACAGCTGTGTCCAATCTACCAAGATTCATTCAGTACAAGAAAAATAGAATAAGCAAGCTGTAACTCTGTGTACATACGAAGAGATTAGATGTAAGATACTGATTTTTCTTACGTTTATGTAACTATATTATACTATATTTATATTTCTTTGGTGTTTAAATTTGTCCGGGATACGTTTGCAGGTGATTAAAATTAAACCAAGACGTAATTAGATACAGCGTTATTAGTGAGTAATGCAAAATCTTTTATGGTTGGTGTTAGAAAACTATAAACTATGTAAACAACCTATCTAATTATGGGAAACAATTGTTTAAGTGTAAATCGGGTTCGCGCATGAAGGGTTCCGTACCACAGTCTACAAACAACCGCATTAAATAAAGAATCGGTTTTTATGAATTAGACATAATGGTTGTATGGGAACCACACTCAGTATTTATTTTACTGTTTTTAATTATTTGTTGTAATAGCAACAGAAATACATCATCTGTTAAAATTTCAAATTTAGCTAATATGGTTCATTAGATACAGCCTGGTGACAGACGGACGGACAGCAAAGTCTCAGTAATTGGGTTCCGTGGTTGCTCTTTGGGTAATTTCCATGCAATTTGCTGCATGTCAACAAACATTTTGTATGGAACAGGTGATTCACGAATTTTAACAACGCCGGTAAAAGACTAGGAGGTAAAAACTATTCAAAAAGTTATAGCAATAATGCGTGCGATTTTCTTATGTTATAGTGATTTTATCAATCGAATCTCAACGCTCGTATAGTAAAGAAAAGAACAGTTAGTAAAATAATAATTTATTGAACAACAATGACTGACCTAAGAAATGCTAACTAATCCCAACATGACGAGTTACATAGGGAAATTTAGGAATCATTTTTCAAATAAATTGCACAAGATATCGAAACTTGTTTTGCACTTTTCTAACATTAAATTACGTGACAATAAAATAACAAGTAGCTTAGCAGCTAATATGACTAAATAATTTCTAGATCTACGTATTTTCCCTTGGAATAATGTATGCAACAAAAGCTTTATAAATGACGCCTATAGAAAAACGTAAATACATAATGATATTTTATGTAAGTATACTAAATATGATATTATGCGTTAAGTTAAAAAGTTATCACAATTTCTTAAACTATTCCTTGGGTACCATAAAAATACAACAGATTTATAGTACTCTCTGATTTAAAAGGCACTCAAAAGGCTTGTTCGATATGGAAGTAGGATTACATTGATTACTATGCTCCTACGTTAATTTAACGAGATCCAATTACCTAAATACTCTTTCCATGAAATATATTACCATCTTTGTCAAGTGTAATAAAGATTTGTACCGTTACAAAATCTTATAGGATACTGCTCTAGCAGTATGAATTCTCTCTTATCCTAAAATTTAGGGTGAATTGGAACCACCGTAATGACTTCGCCTTGGCTTTGGTATCGGGTTTGGTGACGATGGACCATTTTTATCAAATCTCCTTTTTATCTCTTCAACTGATAGGCGATCATCTGCGCTCGGGATATCATCTTCATTCAAAGCAGAATTGAGCTTACTTATTTCTCTTTCAAGTTCTCTCGTCGCTTTGTCGATTTCCATGAACTCCTTTTCAGTACTAGATATGGTAATAGTATCGATACTTTGTTTTCTGGCCATCTCATCGTATTTGCAGATCACTTTCTGTGGTTCATCGTTGCCATTTGTATCCTTGTCCGCGATGTTCTCATTCAAGTTAATGTCGTAGGTTATGTAAGTTGTATCTAGATTGTTGTTCAAGCTCTTGCTTCTCTTATTGTTAAGTGTGTGGAAGTCCTCGAGGTTTCCGCGCCGCAGTCTGATGTCATCTTCGTTGACACTGGAGTTTCTTCTGTATTTTTGTATATCTACTTTAGGGAATGAAACAGAGCTTAGAATATCTTCATGTGATCCGCTCTCCTTTAAATTGTTTTCTTTAATATCTTCTGTCCGTTTGTCTTCATCTTTTATTTCATTTGCTCCATTGTGCACTTGATTTGTAACAGTAATAGTTTCGACATGACTTTCGTTTGTGACTTTACTTGTCTCCGTTGTGGTGTTTCGGTTCACATCGTCTTCGTCTTCAACGATTTTTAATTCGATATTAGGTAAGGTTACATCTAGATCTTTGTCACTGTCTTTGGTCGTGTTTTGATCTGCGATTTCGCTTATATGCAATTCGGAAGTGTCGCTACCAATCTGTAAAATCAAAATACAAGTAATTAATAGATAACATTTCCTATTGCGAAAAAATCTCGGAAGTAGATAATATGCTAAAGAATATATAAAAATTCAAATGTTTTATAAAATAGCTCATACATGTCTAATGGATCTTTTCTTTGTTTATACCAGCCCTACTCCAGAAGCATTTGATAAGGGTTAAGCGACTAAATGCGCTTATTGAATAAAGAGTTATTATTATTAGAGTTAGAGTTATTATTTCACTCCTGAGAAGGAAATTTATCCCTGAGTATAATATAGGCTATGTTTTGTTTCTCTCTGCAACTTACATTATTTTATAGCGCGTGCGAAGCCGGGACGCTCAGTTATAAAATCAATCTTACCGATATATCAGCAGCAGCGGAAGTGGAAGGAGTGCCCTGGGGTGGCGGCGGCGGGGCGCGTTTTTTCTTACGCCTCGCAGCTCGTACGGGCGGTACTGGTTGTTCGTCTTCATCGAAGGGGTTGGTGCTCGCTACGCTCAGACGTGAGCCTGACACCTCGCTGCGCGCCATGCGGGGCGTTACACTGAGAACAATAACAATATACTTAGAGTACAGGAGTAGTTTAGAAACGAGTAGTTTCGAGATATGTAGAAATGAAGTGAAATTGTATTGTGTGTATGACAATTGTTTTAGAATGAATGAATTATTCTTGTTCTATATTATATTCTTATTTAGTCACAAATTTAAATTCATCTAGTTACGGTAAAGGATGTATGACATGAGAAAAAAGTTTCATAGTTGCAGTTTTGATGGTAAAATTATTTTGTAACTCATAGAGCTAATTTAAGACTTGTTACAACTAAACAAGCATAGGTACGTATTCATATATAGCATACGCTACATTCCAATGCGGTCGCGGTTGTGCCTCCCAGATAGAGTTGGTCTGCCACCATGAAAGTGTGCAGCCTCGGACGCTCTGATCAAAATGTATAAGAGTCCCACGATTATGATAATAATTGAGGAGTGTGTGAATGAGGACATGAGAGAGAAAGGAGTGAATGTAGAGATGGCGGCTGATAAAGGAGAGTGAAATGAGAAAATTTGCTGTGTCGACCCACTAGGGATAAAGAAAGAAAGAAATGACGATAATAATAAGATTTTTATATTAAATTTGATTGGTAGCTCCATTTGAATGCTTATTTTGAGTTATCGATGTTTTTGTCAGTTATTATCGATGTCGAGTAAGCTTATAAGGCGAATATTAGATCATGCTTTAAATCGCGATCTCACGTCACCGTTGCTAAAATAATGTAATCATTATCGTTTATGGAGTAGGTAAGTAGATAAGTAAACCACGTCTAGACCTGGGTATGCGCATATGCTACTTTTGTGTGTGGGCTAAATTGGCTGGGAAATAGCACTATACTTGTACCTACATAAACATATAGAGCTTTTGCTTCGCGCGAAAAGGATCCAATTCAGTTTAAATAATTCATTTCAAGTTGACAGAAATCACTTGGAAGTGAAATCCCTCATTATATCATCATACATATATGTATAGGTATAGCCAATGATGCCTACTTCACACGTGATCCTAATCGGATAATATCGCTGTGCTACAAATTTAGCTCTTGGACACTATAACCGGAGTTCCTTGCCGGAACTTGTAGTTAGCTTAGTAAACTGCATTCTTCCTGATCATCGCATACATGGATATTTTACATAATGCAATACAGTGCATCATGCGTGTGTGTATATATGTACTACACTATGATCAATAGAGATATTGTTACCTTCCGTATCGGATACATGTTCCGCTAATTGATGTTAAATACACATCCCTTCATAATGCGAGGTAGATAGCTTGTTGCCGTACAAGGTTCTAAGGCTTTGATAATATCTTTGATAGATAGCTCTTGTTATCGCACAAGGCACTAGTCAAGTAATCACTAACGCCAACACTTTAAAACGAAACTCGCACCTTTTGGAAATTCGTGTAAAAAACGTACGAAAACGAAACTACGTGCTACAACGACAACTAAGTAGGTGCCTCCCGCGATGTCACCCGTATTAAACCGGGTTAAAAGTAGCTCAGTGTTAATAATTATTCTAAGTACCCTGATACAACATTTCATCCATATAGGTTCACTGGCCGAGTCTGAAAAAAAGTCATTTCTAGTAAGGATGATCTCCATTCTTAGACCATACACCAGTAGGGTCAGACAACCGTTGAGAATGGTATTTTTGTATCAGTTGAGACTAAGAATGGAGATCATTCTTTCTGTAAATGGCATCAATTACGAATGACTTTCTTTTCAGACTCGGCCAGCAGCTAATAGAGTATGAACCACGTATGAACTGGTAACAAATGTATAATCGATGAAGTAGGATTTTCTACAGAACCCTTTTTCTTTCTATACTACGAATAAGTCGTCCTCTAAAAGGACCGGCGGTACTGATTAATATGAATACAGATGTCTAGGTCTAGGCTACACTAAATCTTTCCGAACATTCATTACATAACACGACGGACGTGTGTCGTGTAGGCAGATAATAGCAGCACGAGTGCTCCATAAGAAATGTCTTCGAATATGAAAATTGATGATGTCATGAATTTTACGACTTGTGATGATGAGTTTACCATGAGGTTGTAATGTCTATAGGCATTCACAAAACAAACAAATGATTAAGAAGAGTGTTGTGACATAGATTGTCTACGTATACATATGTTTAAATACACAGGCTAACGCTGTTCATAGACAGTAAGCTTTTCTCGAAACAAAAGTTTTGGATCAAAATAGTAATAGGATTGTTTCCTAATCGTTCGCATCTACTTTTAATAAAATGTCAAAAACAAACACATATTGTATGCGATTATCGGGAATCCCGTACAAATGGACGACACAGACTGGTTATGTATGTAGAGTCATATTATGATGTCTTAGTTATACTTAATTATTTTATTAAAACTCATTCAATTCTAATGGCAGTGAAAATCTCATACTATCTTATATATAAAATTTCCGTGTCACAGTGTTTGTTACCGTACTCCTCCGAAACAGCTTGACCGTTTTTTTCCAAATTTTATATGCGTATTCAGTAAGTCTGAGAATAGGCTACTGTATACTTAGAAATAATGATTAAGGCAAAACAATGTTTGCCGGGTCAGCTAGTTATATATAAGTAGGTACGTCAAATTATTTTTAGTTGTTGTTATATGGTTGTGACCCAGTCAACTACCCAATTAACTTCTGTGTGTATTGTGTATACTCTGTTGTATTCGTTATAACCCGAGTAAGTAAACAGTGTTAGTGATCGATAAAGTTCTATCGCCGTGCACGCTAAGGGCGGAGTTTGTTGTTCAACTTCGCCATTAGTTAATCTAACTTCACCTCTCTAGCGTTTGGACAAAGCCATTAGAACTGAGTACTGTTGATAGCACTTTGATAGGCTTAACTTCGAAATGTTGTAGTGTCTCGTTACTTCGTTGGTCCTAAATATATTTTACAGTCCAGAGTAGTAGTGTTAGATAGAACTACATAGAAGATAGTGCTTGTATTCCTCCTCTTCTAAAACTTTTATCATGTCTACCAAATTGGGTTTATTTTCTAGTCATACCTAGTTTAAGACTTTAGGACTTTTATAGGGTTATACTTATGAAAGTATTCATATTTTTCAGCATTATTATTTTCAGATTCTTCCGTTGTTCACATCACTTTTCTACATTTTTTTAATATGAATGAACCATTTCAAGTTCGTATTATGGTTGCTAACACAACTGATATACTACATATACATATATATTATATATAGATACATATTTAACAGCCAAACCCACAGCCAACAAATTTAGTTAAGCACAAAGATGTTGGTCGCGTCGGGAATCGAACCCGGAACCTTCTGATTGGCGTTCCGGCATGGTAACCATTACGCCAACGAGGTCGTCGCTATATAGGTATTTGTTGTTTTCGAACTTACTTGAGCGAATTAGCATCATAAGTGCTGGAGCTGCGCAAGCGCTCCTGGAACCTGGACCTGGGTAGCGGGGTCACTGACCCGCCGTACACGTACCGCTCCGGCGAGGCTACCGTGCTGCGGCTACCGGACGAGTCTGGAACATAGCATAGTGCTAATCTCAAGTGGTTGGCTTCTTTTGCGAAGACTGTAGGGGGAAGTACGACTTTTGACAGTTATTTTGCCGCCAAATAGTAGGGTGCTAGCACTACTGTATTCAGATTTTTAGGGCATTTGTGAAATTACTGAGCATTGAGATTTAACACTCACTGACAAGCACAATACGGTCACACGTCGAGCTTAAACCAAAACTCAAGTCACTCCAATTGAAATGGTCCAGCAAGATGCTTAGGTACCTTCCAATCCTTTTCACAGAACATTTGGATTTATCTATAGGCTCAAGAAGCTCTTTTACAAGAGAAAACAAAAGCGCGCTTATTAAATTTTCTCAATCAAATTAAATTAATTAATTATCTCAATTATGTCAATCTTTCAGAGCGATTTAAACATATTACCTACAGTTAATAACTTATTAGTCACACAGAATATATAGACATACATACCTATCTATATCTTGTATGTAGATAAAACTGTAAGAACTTTGGTTCTTAAGAAAAACAATATCTATCTCTCGATATATATATATATAGATCGATTCGTATCATAATCACGTGATAAGAATGTAAGCGAACCTTCAAGTCTGAGTTATTAATGCGTGCAGAATACAATAGTTAGGCAGAATTAACGCGCTTTGCTCTCGCAAGACGTGCCTTGCAACGTGCAATAGTAAATACCTTACTAGTTATGTTCTCAGAGCTCAAATAATTCAGAAGATGCTTATCTAGGCATAACTACACACAATTTTAACTTTGGACTTATTGTTTTGTTTATTCATCGCCTGCCTTTATGTACGAAGCGTGGTATTCTCAGCACGGGGTCTGGTTTAATTCCCCTAACAAAGTGATAATTTTTGGTTACAATAATAAAACAAAATGTTTCAATTGAAGACAATATTTTGGAATAAGTTTTTATAAGATATCTGTCGCCGTCTTAGAAAAGCTTTTTAGATGGGTCTTTACTCGGATCTTGTTTAGTTTATTATTGAAGTAGGTACATATAACAACATTCCGATACCATTATCAGACCTTGGATATAAAACACAAAAGAACTAATAAATAAATAAAAATTAAATAAATAAATTTAAAACAAATGAGCCCAAACTCTGTGAGTTTATTTTAATTCTTAGATTCCACAATATGGTTCTGAATAACATAGAACTCATCATTCAAGAGTTCAAACTCGGTAAGTGTGTCTAAATTAGGTTAAAGCTGTCTTATAACTCTATCATCAAAATAGCTCCGTGGTACCAAACTTTTTGTTATATCACCAAAGACAAATGTACCAAATTTGAATCCAATCAGAACACAGGAAGTAGATCTAACGTAGAGCTTGCCAGATTCCACTTAAACATAAATACATTGCAACTTAATTAAAGACTTGTAAAACCTTACATTGCATCGCTCGCCGGTACACGATAGGGCTTGAGTCTCCATTGACTTCACTGCTGGACTTCTCCTGGTTTTTCTTGCCTTTCTTCATAAACGACCGGAACGCCCTGAAAACAATCAAAAAATTATTTATTACCTGGCTTGTTATTTCTCTTGGAAAATTCGTTTTACTCGTCCACAATAGCTGGCTATATTCGTCAAGCTCATCAATCATAGATAATCGATCGATTAGATTACTTTAGATGGAGAACTTTGGCCAAAGTACCATAGACTTTTATAGGGTGCCCTTTGGGAAATATTAAAAGGTTATTGCCCTATAGGCTAATATGTATGTATATAATATGTGTCGTTGACACGCCTGGCAGCAATCCAAATCGTACTTGTATCTTTAGTACTTTTATTGTTCACATAACATGACCTAAGATCACGGTGCAACACTTCATTTTTTTTTGTCCTTAGAGATCTATACTTAGTCCAATCCTACTTACTGCTTCACTCCTACACATTTACGAAAAATAACAAGACAATACCTACTTATATGTAATACTGCTATTGGTCCGCTCATTCGGTCACTCTGTGCAACGACTGCCTGATTCCCATTACCACACATCCCGACCATTGTGTTTGACGGATTCAATAGCTGAGACGATGGTAACAGCCCTCCCTATTCAACGGCAATTACAAACAATTTTGGAACGGAACGGTTTTGATCTGTCTTTGTTAGCTATTTCAATCGTAGAATTTATCAAAAGTCATTATGTAGAAATTTTATAATTATATTGCTTTGCTTCTTCAGGTACCTAGGTACATAACCGCTTAACCCACGGTCGTAACTTGAAACAGAATTCACATTGCGGAAATCTATTGTAGGAAGAAAATCTTTAAATTATTTCAGAGGCTATGATGATATTGAATAAATATTAAAGAATGTGTTTTATGTAGTTAGATTCTTGATATATAGCTCGATAGAGTTATATGTACTTCTTTTCTGAGAAATAAACTGCACACACGAGTGCATGGCTGAGAACTTTATCTCATCTCCAAAGCTGTAAAGATGAAGTCGATGATCCACCTCTCTTTTATATGACACCTGTCTCTAAATATATCTTCTCCAATAAAAATGAAACAAAATCGGTTATTGGAGGTAAACAATTTTAAAACAAAAATACAGTCAATTTTTCGACTCCAAAAAAGAAGCCTTCTTTCTTTTGGAGCCGATTTAAAACGAATTAAGGCGGTATCAAAATTTTTGTAATGATATTTTTTCAAGGATGATGCAAGTTATGAACATAATCAATTGTTTGCTTTCCTTTGACAGTAGGCCCTAACTTCTTTACCAGACTGACCCGCTGAATTCTAATGTGTAGTACTTGAAATATTCTTACTTTTTGCATAGACCACAAGATGGAAGAGGCAAACAAAGTAAGAATAAATAAAATTTTGTATGGAGACAGCCGCATGTCGAAGTAACTATTATCAACTGTTACAATTTAAACTTTAGCGAGCAGCTCTAGGTCTCAGTAGTTAATGTATTTCCAACGTCCTCCCTTCTCTTTTAACGACGCACTAAAAATTTCCATGCTACTTGTTTTATGTCGCTTTAACATAACAAAGAGTCATGTGTTTCTCGTTCCGATAGTTATTAGTTAGGTTTCATTGGCTATTAGACAAGGCTAAGGAAAATAATTAGATACTTATTACAAGGCGGGCTCTGAAGTTTATTAGTAGGTACGAGTACAAGCGTATCATTAATCAACCTATAGCGTGTTATTTCTATCACATTAATTACTTGCATTCGGGCAACTAGAGTTTTTCTAACTCCTCTAGTTGTTCCTCATTCAAAAACTGATCGCATAAAAACTTCTTGGGCTCTATAGTTGCGTTAGTAGCGCTCGCTTAATTAATGTGCAAAAAAGACTCAGTAGCATATTTCAATTTGTAAATTCTTTTCTATAGAGTTTGAAAGACTATTAAAGTAACATTTGCATTACCAGGAAAAATACTCGTAATACTTATGTCGCCTTGGTCAATTAATATGAAAATAGTAGCGGTCCAAGTATACCTCCCTGAGGCATAAATGATGTGTAAATTGTATATTGCGCGTGAAAACTGTATACTCTATACATACGACTTTAAATACACATATGAAGGTAAACATGTGACTAAGTGTCATGACATTAAAATCCGCTAGCTCGTTCAGATAAGCTGGGATTTGTTTGACCTGTTCTTGAACCCACTGTTCCTTGTACCTCTGACGTCTGACTGTAACCACAAGACATTAATTGCATTCTTATCAACGTTCATGATTAATTGCATTTAAATATCCTCAGCAAATACACAAATCCGGTTTATGAGTGCTGTTCTTGTCTTTGATTTAGGTTTGATTCAAATATAAAACGTAGTTATATGTTATTCTAGCTGACCCGACAAACGTTGTTTTGCCTAATAAATTAATTCTATTATTTAAAAAAATATTAAGAGTGAACAACCCATATCACATAGGGATCTGGAAAATAGATAGTAGTCGATTCTCAGACCTTCTATGGTACTACTGCGCAAATAAAATTTGGTAAAAATTGGTCAAGCCGTTTCGGAGGAGTACGGTAACTAACATTGTAACATGGAATTTTTATTGAAAATAAGTACATTTGTGAATAAACAATGCATACTGTAATAAGAGTTAATAAACTTAGTGTTAATTTAACTCTACCTAGTATTCTAAGAGCATTATCAATTCACACAACGGGCAGCTCTCTTAGTATTAAGATAAAACTATAAGAGTGAGTGTTAATTGAGTCACTGATATAGGTGTCGTTGCGAGAAAAAATGTATGACCTAAATATAATTTTAAGTACTTAAGTCTTAAAAGTTTTCTCCAGTAATAAAGACTGTACCAATAAATGTATGACTAATTATATACTCGTAATTCATCAAGGTCTTAGTGTCAGATAGACCGTTTTCCACAACTTATCGGGGAGCGACGCGTGACCGTAATTTTGGGGTATTCCTGGCACGATGCACTCGATTGTTTACGAACAGATATAGGTATTTTTAGTATCTTACTGGCTGAGGCAGATAGTTATGTTCATCACCAATATTTTCCAGTCTTCGCATGAAAAAAATACATATAGGTAATCAACAAAACCTTTCCGGTGAGGAGGTCATCATGAGGTTTTAGTCGGTAGTGATGTTCTTTTGGCATCGAGCCCGACATACCCCACCCATCTCCCCGGGTATGGTGGGCATACGTAAATGCATTTCCTCACGTAAAAAAGAAGTCTTCCCATGTTAAGTCCTTTACCTACTTACCTGAATTTAGCAACGAATCATATATGTATATAAGTACGTGTAGATACAGTATATAAATATGATATAGAGTTTCTACTATGCCTTAGAATACATACATATACATATACCTACGCTACACGCTATATTGTCGCTGATAAGAGATAACTGTAAGTATCAAAACTCACTCGTTATCCATTCACAAATAGGTTTAACAGCATGTCCTTCGATAAAATGTGACCAAATCTGGGTGACCTTAGATTGTACTTTTAAAAATGTTATGAACAGAACATTGTTTAGGCTCATATCATCATCAACATAAAAAGATTATCTTAACTCTCATGTTACTCAGATTTAGTACCGTAAATGTTCCTAAGATAAAAAAAGACATGCTTTGTTTTTCGATAATTTTGATACAAATACATAATTAGCACCTTTGTTATTTGATATAATCAACAAATTATATTTAACGATCACTGACTTAAAGTCTAGTCTAGTGGAAATAATCTATAGAAACATAATATGACACTAAAAAGAAATCAAGTCAATCATTTTAAAATAACACTTTTTAAGCCCTAGAATAAAAAATATAGCTCAAACTTAATACTGAAACATATATATTTTACATTTTGGTTACCTACCATTTTAACTGCAAAAAATGTAAACCTCATTTTAGAAGAAGAGGATGACAATAACTCATGTGGCTAATGAATTGGCCATCCACATAATATTATGTTTCAATTTATAAGCCAATGTAGATAATTGTCAGGCATGATACAAGCAATTATGAAGGTTACTAGGTCGAGATGGTTCATTTTACTGCATGATAACAATGATTAGTGCATGCGGGTGTAATCTTTATAAAGATGATATTTATTCAGTATATTATATTTAAGCTATTTTTAATTGTAATTTAGAGAAGCCTTGAATTCCTTAAATGTATGACAATTAAATTAAATCAAGCTTGTATTTACTACAAAGCCCTCAGGTCCTAATTCTCATTATGGTATAAAATCTTTAATTGAATTTAGTACATAACGTAAAAATAAGTATATAGATATATTTAGTACATATATTAAGTATAAATTAAAATAATACAAAACCCCCTTCCAACGTTGTAGGTTACTCAACAAAAATGGATACACCTCTATGTTCTTGCGGTCTACAAACTGCTTACCCACACACTCACATCTAAAGAAGAAGAGAAACTAACTCCCTCAAACTCAGGGAATCCTACTAAGGGAGTTAGTGCCCTTAAATTACCTACTTAGAGCTTATCTTTGAAACCGTTGTTAAAAATTTAAAATAAAAACTTTGTGTACTTACATACTCGTAAAAAAATTGTTATAATAATGTGTATTGTAATGTTCAAAATATAATAATGATAATGATGAATGTCCTGATATGTGAATGTATGTTTTGCCTCAATAAACGATTTATTTATTATTATTTATAGTGGCGGCCATAATGGGTTTTAAATTTATAATATTGTACCTATTTTACTAGTCAAACCCTTTCATTTGATACACATATTGAAGTAGGTAGTAGTAAAAAAATAGCTAAACCACCATATTGTGGCAGCAGCCATCTTGCACTGATTTTTAGCAAACATAGCTAAGAACAGTCCCGACAACTGACCAAACAAAAAACTAAATCAGTATCGGTTTTGAGAGCTATGTTACCGCAGAGAGACACACAAACACATCAAAAACACACCCCGTTCTTTTTGCGTCACGGGTTATATATGAAAATGATGTTTTATTTTTAGTTGTGTATATTATGGAATTGTTTATTTCTGCGAACTTTTGTTGAGTGATCGAATTTGCTAGATCTAAAATCAGTTTAATGGACACCTATCGTATTAACATAAATATTACCATTCGTTATCGGATAAATTTGTCCGTTAGTTGTTTCCTTTACATATCAATTCCACTCTAATCAAATTAGCTAATACGAAAATATACGAATATCAAAACCATAAGATAGTCTAAAGCCGTTTTGGATTGAAGCCAAATACACGCATCACTTTGTTTGCTTTATGACGATGCAAGATGCTGTGTTATGTTTGTAACTAGGTACATACTATACAGGGTAACATATTTCTGTACAAAATATAAACTAAATATTATGAAAAACCTTTACACAAAATTATTGGTGGCGGCCATCTTCAATTTTAAATTTATTGTAGTGTGTGGTATCTACCAGCAAAGGATTTTCATTTGATACCTACATTGACAAAAAAGTCAAAAACTATGTAATCTGCCATTTTGTAGCGGTGACCATTAAAAAAACTCCTGACTCATTCACATTTAAAAAAAATCATATACTTAATTAAAATAGGTTAATCCGTTCGGGGCCTATGTAGCTACAGCCAAATTCACAAACATCCACAGATAAGTTAAACTCATAACACCCCTTCGTTTTTGCGTAGGGTGTAAAAAATTGGTCACCAGATGAGAGCGAGCCTGATGATCGCATATTCTATTTGCAGTGCTTTTTGGTTTCGTTTTAAATTTCGTAGAATAGTCCACAAATCTTAACAACAAGGCAAATGTTTCTCTATTTTGCGTAATTATTAAATTTTCTGTAGTTGAGTCTCTGCACAATACTGGTAAATGTATAAAATGATGGGCAAATGTAGGCAAAACTGTAAAATACATTTAAATTCTATATCGATAACGCAAAGGCGTTATATGATAATTAAATGGTATTGTAAATATCATTAGTTAATCTGTATTGCTCAGTAAGGTATGTATCTAAGACAGTGGACCTGATTGTGCCTGAAGAAATAGAACAGAATAAAAAAATAATATATCAATAAACATTATATTATGTACTAACTGTATCTATAAAAGAAACAGCTACTTGATATATTCACCACACCTACATGATATCAAATATTGAGACTGGTTATCAAAAGGTGACATTGAGTCATTTCGAACGATATATAAATATAATACTTATTTATATATGTACTTATATGATTGTAAATATAGAGCAATGAAAGCTTTACTAATAGATTAAGCGACGAGTGACCAATATGCTAGGCTTAACGCATCAGCATTGCCATTCAGCGTGGCAATGCTGCCAGCATTATAGGCACGCTGTCCTCTGGTACAGCCTAGAACCTTTGGACTAGTTTTAGTTATGTATCTAAGTATAATCAGATTGCTTGCTTTTTGTGTTAGTTGGTTTTGTTGTAAATAAAGATTTTCACATATAGATTTTCATTTCACATAAAGATTTTAAACATATGGATTTTCTAGCAAAAAAGCGGTTAGTCTTCCATTCAGAATTAGATACGTATATAAAACACACTATTTTGATACCCCCAAAATAGTGGACCCCCAATGGATGTCTTTATGTTATAATCTGGGTATACATCTATACAGTGTAGTACATAGGTACTTAGGAATTATATAGCACTTATAGTTACATAACTAAAACATACTTTCTAACTCATATTTACGAAATATTACCTACTTTTACAGAAAACACGCCTTACCCAACTGTAAAATAAATAACGACTAAAGTAACAATTATTACCTAAATGCTAGATCGATATAGTAGTATATACATATTGTTATGCAAATTATTGCGTAAAGTTCTAACGAAATATTTAGACACAGTGTGCTAGTCTAGTTATTGTCAATGACGTATCTCCTGCATTAAATTCTAAGTTACAAACAAAGAGCTTTGTCTAATTTGGCTTGATCAATTGTTTCCAAAAAGATAACAAATTGTTGCGGATTGGAGCCAAAATATGGCTTAGGTACTTGGCTCTGTTCCTAGTTTCTGTTTTACAGTCTCTTGATAAAAGCAAAACGTCTCCATTTGCGGAACCTCCAAAATTTAGAATAAATAAATTGTCATATTTGTATAGTGGCAAATGGTGAAAAAATAGGTACTTGACTATAGAATAGAAGTAAATCGTAATGAAATACTAAGCAAGTTTGTAATATATCTTCTAGACAAGACTATTAGTATAAAAAAGTAAAAATAATACTCGTAATTTAAAACGTTAGCCAATCTAGTAGACATGTTTGAATTAATTGTACTTGTAGGTTAGGCACGAATTTTAATGACTATGACAATCAAATTGCCCAACGAAAACTGTTAAATAGAAAGAGTCAGCCGTCTCCCAAGCTATTGCGATATAATTATGCAAATAACCACAAACACAAGTGACAATAGTGAGTTCAACTCTATTAATACACGATGACGGTACCTGCACATTACTCAGACCTAAGTCGATAAAATAAACAAGTTCTTTCCCTTATATAAGGATTCTGGCACCTACACTGAATGAGCCTGTACAAGGAATCAATGATACATACTAGATTCCATAAGTATGATCCAAATTTCCTACAGAAACACTCATATCACCAACACATAAATGTAACCAATGAAATATCTACTTAACACCTCTGTGGTTAAAACATGCTTAAGTGATTCCTACACAAGACATGATCGTGTGAAAGTTAAATATAGGAAACACATGTAAGATAAATTGAAATATATGAAGGAAATAAACTTTCCCTCCTAAATCAGATATCTTCTTCTTCGTATGAGCTAAGTGGCCGAGCTCTGGTGGCGAGAGTTTTCAAGCCACCCGATGGTTTTTGACTTGGGTATATGATATGATTTTCAGCAAGACAAAACCGATATGAATGGTGATGATGACTGCTTTATTCTTACACGGCATGTCAGATGTCCATAAATACCTAGTCACATAAACATTATAAGATTATAGTTAATAAAAATTAGAAAAATAACTTACATAAAAAATTAATTGGATTTCTCGAATTCAATGTAATATCTCATTAAGCAAACCACTGAATAAAAAAGAGAGATTACTAATGAGAAAACGTTGAGCAAAGTAAAATATTTTCATTTTATAAAGAAAACTCAAATCACACGCAGTCGGGGCATAACCACGTAAACCAACGTCACTATTACGCAAACATTAACAACCTAAAACTTGTTCTTTGTGTTTAATATGATTCACTACAAATTAAGTATTTTATTTATCAGAAGAACAAAGCCTATTAATTTTCTAGACTTTCTGGAATAGTGGGTGGTATTCGTAAGTTAGTTTGCCAAGGTTTATGTAGAGATCTATAACCTGTTGTCTTCAAACCCTAATGCTTACTCGTAATGTAATGATAGCGCCCCCCACACCCAACGAGAATTATCTACTTATGTTATGTACATACATACCTAAGTGTGCTCTTACAGAATTGCCAATGAGCTACAATAAACATTCCGAGAATAATAAAAATGTCTTTGCATCATTATTCTCTACCACGCAAAGATGACCACACATAGAATAAACATTACAACATATCTAAATTTAACACCTATGTGATACCTAGGATCCAATTTTTAGCACTAATATCGTATGCCTTGTGCAAAGCTCATGTATTATTTACCCATACTAACCTCCGCAGAAAACCGCTAACATATCGCTAGGTGTCTAATTACCACTTCAGGGTGAAATTACTCAGAGAAATCATTGACCGAAATCTTTGAGAACCAATGAATCATGATGATGGGCCAGTAACCCAATTAATAACATTAACTGTTAACTATTTGTAGAGAGAGAGAAATTAAAGGAAAGATGAAGAACTCACCACGAGTTTTTGATGTCCTTGATCCCAGAAAAGGTGATGCTGTTGGACCGTGTAAGCTTCTTCCCCAAGGTCCAGAAGCGAATCCTGTTATGGTTGTCATCTTCATGGAACGGATTCAGGTGCTCCGGATAGTCGTGGACGGCCACACTCTTGCGGGGAGTCGCCGTCGCAGCCATGATCGATCCTTTGGGAAACTCACTTTTACATAATACACAGGCGTTGAATAGGTTTCGTTTATCACTGTGGTGCGTTATCGCGGTTGATAGCGGTTTTATCGCGAGATAATAGCGTTTGTTTTGCAGAGCGCGGTGGCGGCGCGCTGCGGCGTGCTCGTCGTGGAGTCTTGGGGCGCACTGGTTGGTGTAGGCGACTGCGGCTTCGGTCCGCTCGGTCATTATCACCTCGTGGCGGACTGCAGCGCGCTGCGGGCCGCGCTGCAGCCCGCGAGACCACCACTGCATGGCGAATACACTCCAACACGTTTGATCGTGCTCACTCGCCCGGAAGGAAAATACAGCGAACTTTCCCTGATATTTATCTACGCTGAATACACACGTCCATAGTTATGGCGAACAAGCTGTTCTGTGCCATCAAAAATTTTTTTTGGCTTCGTTTTTTTGAAAAACGTCATATTTGCCCGTATTTGCACGTTCGCGTATTCGTCAATATTTTTACCATACACATGTGAAGTTATGCCATAAGTATTTAGCGTGTCTAAGAGATACAAATATTAGATACGCTGCTCTACATTGCAACTCGGATCTGCAACTTCAATGTTATTTGACACTCAAGTTTAATGACACAACAGGAAATGGAAAATCTGAAGTACATAAGACTCGACGTGGTCGTTTAATTTATAAGTAGGTATGTGTATTTTATTGTAAAAAGTAGAGTTTATTCGCAAAAGATGACAGCATTGTTATTATAATTATTCACTTGTACTTTGAGACTGCGTCATCGTCACCTTATGAACGAAGGTCATTATGAGAACATGTGCATTATTTATAGAAATAAATATTTTAGTTAATTCGATTTCTATAATGTATCATTAGAATGTAGACAACCATTGTCTTTCGATGAAAGCTAACAAATATTATAAGAATACTTTTCAAAACAGAAAGTTCTTGGCCATTATTTTCAGTATGTTTCAGCTTTTTTAGGCTCGTTCCTGTTCGGCAGTCCACTAAAACAGTGGGACGAGGTTGGCAAAGTAAGACAAAGTAGAACTATAAGGATTTCTTGAAGGAATCATTCTTCTATACGAAGAAGAAGTCTTCGTAAGAGCGAAGTGGCCAATCTCTGGTGCCGAGTTTTCAACCCGCCCGAAGGGCCTCTGACTAACAGCCAGGACCTACAATTTAACGTGTCATCCGACCCACGATAGCACCCAGATGAATATGCCACTTGAAAAACGACAGTGTGTACATGGTCACCCATCCAAACACAGTCCACATCGACCGTTGCTTAGCTTCGATGATCGCATCAGACCACCCTAGCTAGTCGAGCTACAGGCGCTCCATCATTGAACACATACAAGGAATCATTGAGCTTCCATAATGTATTTAGCTTAATGGTATGTTTAAAGAACCTTAAAAAGAGGTCTCGAAATAGGATTAATTTCATATTTAAAGAAAATATCCAGATATTTCCTTACCCAGTGGGCTCTCTATCAGATTAAAACTAAAAAGCGTGCTATAAGTAGCCAACACCTATAAAAATTACATATATGGGGCTCATTTTATATTTTCGTGTATATTCCTCGTAGCATTTTATTTATAAAACATGATTGTATTTGTGCGGTGAACCCACGAGTACATATAACGTGAGTCAGCTATACCGAAGGAGGATAAAAGCCACCGAAATACCACCACTAATGGAATGACCTGACCCGCCT
Source organism: Mellilla xanthometata (assembly GCA_035578125.1). NCBI lineage: Eukaryota > Metazoa > Arthropoda > Insecta > Lepidoptera > Geometridae > Mellilla > Mellilla xanthometata. The sequence goes on along the minus strand of JAPUBQ010000007.1, from coordinate 8,747,374 downwards.
GGCGTATCGATCCAAACCAAATATTAAACACTACCTGAGTTGCCTTTATACTCGTATTAACCACTAGCAGCGCACTGCGGTATTACCCGCGTTATTACGGGATAATAGAGAGCCTACGTGTTAAACCAAGGTACAAACTACGACTATCACTACACCAAATATCATCCCAATCGGCCATCCCAATTAAGCCGTTTGAGCGTAATGAGGTAACAAATATACACACACACACACACACACAAACTTTCGCATTAATTATAATATTAGTAGGAGTAGGAAGGTCAATGCAATATAAGACGTAGGCAAGTGACTAGTTCCCTTGAGAGATTTATTTCTGTAAATACCAATTTTCTACAGAATTGAGAAAAACAATTGAGAATGTCCATAGCGGCAAACGGTTGCCTTCGATATATGTACAGTAAACTCATGCCATTTTTTTGCGCTTTGTTTGTATGCAACACTGAATCTGGTATATATTTGATCAAAGGTGGTTGCATTGAATTAGCCTCTGCAATAAATAAATTAATTGGATACATGTATTTATCTAAATTCATCAATTATAATTACTTATTTTGGCATTATATAATATGTTATCATAGACTATAGTACTCTGATCCCTGATATTAATTAAACAACATAGTAATAGTAAGTATATTTTAAATCGTGGCGTAAAAGTTTTATTTTTATTTATAAAAGAATCTGGTCTAAGACAGACTAAGGACTAGAACGAGGCTGGACGCTTTATTCATTTTATTTGTGGTTTCCATACCTACGAGTATAAGTCAAGAAATGATTTTGTATTTGTGTTGGTTAGACTATAATTATTTAGTATTTACAGTTAATAAATAATAAGGAAATTACTTGTATTTACATTATTACTACATATTTTTTTCATAAAAATAATTATATGGTTTGTGGGAATACATAAATCAAAAGGTCTTAGTCACCGTAGCGTTTTGTTTTCTTATAATACCCAAACTAAACAAAGGGTAGGTACTGAATAACTCGTTAGTAATCGTGGTTATCAGAGTTCATCGGTACCTTAATTTGATTAGGTAGGTACGTTTTATACAAAAGGCAATCTTATGTCCATCGACAGTCGCAATATTGGAACTGCTTTGTTGAATCACTGGTCGTAATCAATACGGTGACTTGATAAACTACTTTAAAATAATGATAAAATGATAACTTCTTTTTATGTAACAACGATTTTCTTGGACAGGCTTTGGTAATCTACCAGTATTTTCTTTTAAATAGGAAACTAACCTAATCCTACTATGAAAACAAAATCTGAATTCGATCGTAAAAAATAAGGCATAAAATATTATAAAGATTGGTATACATATAATTATAATGTCGATATATAATACCAGTATAGATAGGAAAAGCTGTTTTAGACATAGTGAACGTTCCATGTCCATCGCTCGCGCTTTATTTCATACATGGTTAAATAAAATACGTATTGCGTCCTTAATAATGCTTTGTTATGTTTTATCACTGTCGAAGCACAAAATGCATTGTATTGTATTAGACAGCAGGCGAGGACAAAGAATGATCTGGTCCGCCCCAGGATGTATCGGTCACTTGCCCTCAATTAGAAGATTATTTTCTCTGCATTACGACTTACTGTCAGTGTGCTGGATATCGCCAATTCATTGGAGAGGTCACTTAGTAGATAAATATTTATCTTTCTCGCTATGTTATACATATATATTTGTTTAACAGTGCGCATGCGCATTGAGCTATATGCATTGTTCACTTTGTAAGACGGTAATTTTCCATTTAGCCCCGTAAATCGCTTGGCTACAGGTATCCTTAAATGACTTCATTTAAATAGGAAATAACTATTTATTTCACATCACGTAATGCTGAATTAGGCAATGCGAAAAAGAAAGTCTAACTCTGACTACAGACCGTCAAGCAAATAAAAAGTAAGGCACGAAATCGAACCGCGAAATTAGCAATATGCTAGGCGAATGGGAGATCTAGGATTCATTAGATAGAAATTGGACTAGGTCGCATAGCAATCTCAATAATAGATCAAATAAAGGCAACGCCTCTAGGCTAAAATCTAAGTGAACTTATATACAATACTTTAATTAAATACCAATAAAAACTTTGTTGGTTCGTGGTATTTAAAAAAAGGTGATTTATTCTCTAACCATATTTCTGGACTCTTTTCAAATCACATAATGTTGTAAACACGAAGAAAACAATATTTAATTTTGACACTATTCGATTTTTGTATAGAAAATCATTGGTTCAACTAAACATATAACTGTAACATAGAGCCACATGTGTTATTGATGTGTTGTAAGTTATCAAATAACTAGCACCCAGTCCCGGCTTCGCACGGGCTCTTGAATAATCTGAGTAACAATGAGAAACAATATAATAGCGTATGTTACTCATGGATAATGTAGCTTCCCAACGGTGAAAGTAATTATATTCAAATCGGTCCACCGGTTTCGGAGTCTATTCACGTCAAACAAGCAAACAAAAAACCAAACTTTTCCTCTTTATGATATTGGTAGATATAGTTTAAAACTATTTTTTTGTCCAGATTGTGTTTTATTGACATGTAAGTTCATAATAATATGTATAAGTATGAGTAACAGGCGTGTGGACAGTGCCGGAAGCGAGGAGTTATCTCGGACATTGCAGAGAGGATGCTCCACTACAGACGGCATTGAGCAGCAATCAGGTAGCGTGGCTAAATGGCACGACGCTTGGCCATTTCTTGACCACACTTACACTATGTCGGCAAATTAGGATTAATACTGCGAATACTTCTTTTTTTGAGTTTAGTGGCCAAACTCTATGTTGTCGAGAGAACACTATGGTGTCCAGAGTATTCAAGTCGCCCGAAGGCTGATTTGGACTGTTTGTACTAAGAGAAGCAAACCGGACCCTAAAATTTAACGTGCCATCAGAACCACGCCATGGTAGCGCCCAGAATAATATACCACTTATTAAATGACATTCTTCACCCATCCAAAGACTGGCCGCATCACCTTAGTTTGCTAAGCTACAGGCGTTACGAATAGAAATCCGATATTATTGTGAAATTCCGACATTACCACACGCACTATATACAGGTAAACACATGGACAAATAAGGTGGGTACATCAACAGTAGCGCCTCTTGGCTAAGATGATCTAACGCGATGATCGAAATCAAGCAACTGTCGATGCGAACAGTCATTGAATGAGTACCTAACCATGCAAAGGACTCTTTTGAAAGTCTTTTAAAAAGTGGAATTTACATCTAAGCGATACCGTACCGATAAAAATACAAGATCACGACATGATGTATTATTAATTTACTGCAACCTACATTTGGAAAACAAACCTATTTTCAAAGGAAATAGGTCAGCAAACGTAGCCATAGCAACATTGACTTGAATATCAGTTTTCAAATAGACAAGTCGCTCAGTTAAAAACATCTCGATTTGCTGTTTGGGAGAAGTTTATTATAACTGTGTCTTTATGATATCATACAAGTTATTTTAAGATTTTATTTATCCAATAATAATAATTATGGCAGTGGCAACGCCTCCAAATATACAGGCGCGGATATTTTACGGCCTCCGGACAGACATACAGTAAGTACCGAAAATAGATTTGAAAGTTTATGCCTTCCAAATTAAATAGCTACCTAATCATTAACTTGGGTATTTATTAGCAATCATTAACTTCAAGGTCTGATAACAATAGCTATTCAATCACAATATATTTGTAAAATGTATCCAGAATTTAGCGCTACTTGTAATTAATTTGAATAACTTACCTAACAGATAATCACGAGAAATCCCGTAAAGCGCAATTTTGATTGGTGTATTTTTTCAATCGTGACCTAGAGTTTTGTGTAGGTTCAATGCCCATTATCTGTCGGAGTCTGAGATTCTATACCCAGCTGGAGGAGTCATTGTTATCCACAACCACCTTCAGAAGAAACAGAAATTTATTCGACTTCAGGACAAGCATAAACCAATCAAGTCATTGGTGCTGGCTCCTAATAGGTAAGACATCGATAACGCAAATGTTCGTGACTTAATTTGTTAATTCTTCCTGAGTTTGCACAATAAGTCAAATAATTCCAGACGATGGTTAGCATTGAATGAGATCGCTGAAGAAGGTCAGAAGCCTATCATAACAATCTACGACCTCACTACCTATAAGCGGAGAAAAATCCTGACGGTTCCATTCGAAAACTCTACTGCGCGGGAGTTTGCTTGCGTGCAGTTTACGTTTGACTCCAAGTACATAGTAGCTGTAACTGGAGAGCCAGATTGGTACCTTTATTATTACAATTGGGATAAAGGGAAGGTGGAAAGTCATGCTAAAGCTCAGAATCCAGGCGGACAAGGATATGTGGATTCTGTAAGTACCTACTTCGACGCAGATGGTTCATAGTAAATATTATTTAATGTTAAGTTATTAAAAGTATTGTGTCTAATCCACTGTTTTATAGGTACAATGTAACCCTACGGATGCGACGTTGATCGTGATAACAGGACCTTCCACTTTTCGCATCATGAACGTCGCTGAGACAGTTTGGCGACAGTGGGGTTGGTGCAAGGCTGAAAACGTAAGATTACCATAATTTGTAAAGATTAACATTAAACAAAAATGCCCGTAACATAATTAGCAATAAGTTTTTTCTAATTATCCGTAAATTTATTGTTTGTCGTAAAAACTGCAACGAGAGACTAACGAAGTTTGTTGAAAAAATGAAGATAGATGCATAATTTAGTTTTTTAGATGCAAATAACCATGTAGATGGTTACGATCGTTTTTATAGTCTACCTACATCAATCAACGATTATCATCATCCTGGATTGCAAATTTTTCAATTGCCGTAGACGTAACTTTCGTGTGTTATGTACTAACTGGTATTTTTCGGTTCAGCTCAACATAACAGCTTGCATGTGGCTGACTCCAGACCGTATTATGTTCGGGACAGACAATGGGATAATCATGATGGTGGAGAATGGTGAAATTAGACAGAACTGCGTTTTTAAAGCCACAGAAGTCGTTGAGATGTCACTAAAGAAGGTCGAACAAGAGTAAGTTGCGTAATATTAACTTGTTACTTCCGCCTCCTTGGTGTATAACTTTGGAATGATTAGCGAGTGTATGACAATAGAATACGTAGCCACACTTGTAGGCCTTGCCCTTTACCCTGACTACTAAAAATACTTATATCTACATGGCCACTATTGCGACGACGATTTTAGGTATATTTTTCCACATTTTGGGTTAAGATGGATCTATGGAATTTTGGAAGTAGGTTAGTAGCAACTTATTAACATTAGTTCACGTTAAGTTGGCTCTACAAGGAGTGGTTAAGTTTCCCATAGTAGTAGATTTTTTACTGAAACATTTGAATAATATATTGATTTGATAATTTATTATTATTTTTTTCTTTTGAATATGTATTTCACAAAGGTAAGCTAAATGCACTGTTTTTTATGTTGTTCTTTTATAATTCCAGGCAAGAAGCGGCAGCCGAGGCTGGTGATAGTGCTTCGAGCAAACAAGAACTAGCTGAAGATTCTGCCCTGACGGAAGACACCTATCCTGTTAAGTTCTTCGTCAACTTTCCTAAAGGTGACTCTAGTCATAAAATATGATACATTTATGAAGCAGTGTAGTTTATTCGTTTGAGACGTGACAGAAGATTTAAAGCTAAAATATTTTTTAGAATCTAAAGGTTTTTTAGAAGGCTTAATTGAAACCCAATCAAGACTTAGATCAGAGATATATATTGTATACATATACATTTATATAATAATAAACAATATTGTTTTCAGGATTTGCATTTGGCTGCGGCCCCGGCTACGTACATATGTTTGAGAAAGAAACACTTCACCATTGGAGAAAAAGAAATCTGTTCAGAATATCCAAGCACTCTTATAAGTTAGTAAAACACCAGATTAGTAGTTATCTTCAATACTATTACAATCCACAATTGTTTTGTTTTTCAATTTAGGCAATTAGAATAATTTTCACACAACATTATTATATATTTTAGTTTGTTAACCCCCGACGCGAAAACGACGCGGTATTATAAGTTTGTCTTACCTGTGTGTGTCATCATCGTAGCACCCGAAGGGATGAACCAATTTTCATTTTAAATTTTTTGTTGAAAAGGTTTAGGTGAATTGGGCCGGGAGTGTTCTAGCTATGGTTGAATGGAAATCGGAACATGATAGCTACTGCTACAAAACGGCGAATGACATATTTATTCGCAACTTTCTCAAAATGGGTTTCAAATGAATGATAATAATAAGGCTTGAATAATAGAATACAAAAATTATAATAAATTTCAAATCCAAAATGGCTGTGATCACTTACGTAAAGAAGTCGAGAGATTAAAATTGTTTAATTTTAACTTGATTCGCAAGTTTAATATACACAATATTTGATAAAGGCACACCCGAGAATACCCAACGTGGTCGGAGCTCGATGAAATCCAGCACATCACAATCGATCCCAATCAAGAAACTCTACTCATCACCACGCTAAGGAAACAGCTGTACTATGTGAAACTTTTTGGAGTCCATATGCTGCAGGTGATGATGAATTACTTTGTATAGAGACCAAAATAATTAATAATAAGAATGAAGGTATTGAATGAGATTCATATCTATAATAACACAAAACTAACCATAATAACATGTAATGATTTCCTATTCAATACCTTGTGTATTGTGTATCCGTTAATATACGCATTTCAGACCGTACATTACCGACTAAAACTTTGAAAACTTCAAGATTGTCCATGTGCGTCGTGTTTCGTTTAAACACTAGTGCGAATGAAATAGTATATTTCAGTTAGATTATAATATTACGTTTACTTATTCAACTTTCCATGTACATCCCATTCTTTCTTGCACTTTAGAACCCTGAAATAAAATTCAATGAGCTTGGCCCAGCGATGCACTATGGTAAAATCAACGCGCTGTCTATGTGTGCGTGGAAGCCAATATTCATGACTGCTGGGGAACAGGACAAGAGCATAAGAATTTGGAACTATATGACCGATGATGTCGAGATGATTAAGCTGTACCAAGAGGAGATACATTGCGTATCTTTGCACCCTACAGGTTATTTTTTTCATCTATGCTTTGGGTGGTTTGTAATCGTTGTCCTACAAATATTATAGAATCGAAAATTTGTATGTGTGAGGATATGTTTGTTACTCCTTCACAATCAGACCGCTGTACCGATTTAGATGAAATTAACTATCGCCTCATCCCGGACTACCGCGACTAATAACATTGGCGCAGTTTTATATGTTGGCAGACTAACGGACTAAAGATTTACGATGAGAATATTGTTTTAAGCAATAAGAAGTTGAGTAGCTAAAAAGAATTGGCCAAGTGCGACTTGGGCTCGCGCATGAAGGGTTCCGTACCATGATTGTTGTATGGGAGCCCACATCAAATATTTATTTTATATACATTTTATTATTTAATTTGAAAGGTAATGTACATTTATACATTCCGTAAAATTTTAGGTGTCTACATGCTACCATTATTGATATATAGCAAAAAAAATACGAAAAAAACACGTTTAATGTATGGGGACCCCCCATTACTTATTTTTTATTTTTAGTATTTGTTATTATAGCGGCACTGGAAATATATATCTTGTGTAAGTTTCAACTTTCTAGCTATTACAATTTCTGAGATACAGCCTGGAGACAGACAGACAGCGGAGTCTTAGTAAGAGGGTCCCGTTTTTACCTTTGAGGTACGGAACCCTAAAAATCGGACAAGCAAATAATAATTACAATAAAGAAAAAAACGTTTTAATAACTACTGACTAACGTAGGTTAATTTATCTGTACTAGTTAATTGTAAGTGTGGTCGATCCAATCAAGTCAAAATTACGTCTTTTTGTAGGTCTTTTTGCGATAGTGGGATTTTCCGACAAGCTGCGTTTTTTGGTCGTCCTAATTGATGACTTTGAAGTGATGCGAGAATTTCCTATCAGAAACTGCAAGCAAGCCAAGTTTAGCACCAACGGACATTTGTTTGCTGCTGTCAACGGTCAAGTGATACAAGTCTTCTCTTCGGTGTCTTTTCTAAATGTGTTCAATTTGAAAGGACATAATGGACGGGTAAGAAAACTTTGGAAATATATTTAAGTAAAAAGTATCATTATCTTAAAGGCGGAGTAGAGTTGACATATACCTAAAGGTACATTATTATGCTATATTCTCTTTAGCAACAACATATCGATATCGTCACAATACAGACAAAAACACATTTTTGTCGTGAATATCGCATGCTTGTTTTTTAAATGGAATCGTTTCAGATAACCTGCCTGGCTTGGGCTGCAAACGACCTGACCCTAGTTTCGTGTGGAACAGAAGGAGCGGTATACGAGTGGAGTATGTCTACAGGTCAAAGGGTTGGAGAGGTTATCTTGAAGACCAATCAGTTTGCTGGCTGCGCAGTCAACAGGTTCTTTTGTCTACTTTATATTTAAGTAGGCACACGAACTTGATAATGTGATAAGATCAAATGTAATTGCAGTATTGGAAAAACAACGTTCGCGGTCGGGACTGACGGAGAGGTGAAAGAAATCGGCTCCAATACAATCAGAAGAAACTTGCCGTTGATCGGGGTTCCCTTGAACACTATCGTGCTGTCGAGATCTGATATGATGTTGTTCATAACTGGTGGAGAGGGCGGAGTCACCGCAGTCCAGCTGCCTTTGCTAGATAAAGCTATTTACAACGAGTTTCATATGCATAACAAGCCGGTATCATGTATTGCGCTAGCTTACGATGATCAGACTCTGGTATCAGTCGCGGAAGACGCGTCTCTTTGTTTGTGGCGATTAACTAACGCTGACGGACGGGCTGTAGCTCTGGATAAAGACTTCGCATACGCTAAAGAAATATTGATCAGCAAAAAAGACTTGCAAGAGAAAATCAACAACATCAATGTAAGTGTGCGAATTCAGATGTTTATTTTAGTAATTTGTGGGTTTGTTGGCACAGTTGGACTTATATACCTACTTATTTTAATTCTGGTTCGATAGGTACTTGTGACATGCTATATTTTATTATTGACCTGAATTCCATCTTTTGTGTACATATATTTCAGTTGCTAAGTACAAGGATGAGTGAATTGGAAACTGAGCATACGTATCAACTTCGTCAAGCTGAAGCGACTCAGGCTGAGAAGCTGAAAGAAGTCCATGAAGGTTATTGTGCTGCTATTGAAGAACTCAAAGAGAAAAACGAGGTTAGTCTTTTAAAGGTTTAAAAATTTGAGATTTTTGGGATTAATTTTGTATGTTCTGTAGCACATTACCTACCCGTTAACTTTATATATCATACGTATTATTGAAATTAATAAAAATATTTTCTAACTACAGACCATGGAAAACGAGCATACACACGAAATTGGTATGATACAACAAGACATTGGCAAACTCAGGTCTGGACACGAGAGGACGTTGCAAGCTTTAGAGGCTGATTTTAATATCAAGCTCATTGGCGAATACCATCGATATCAGGTATGAGAATATTGATTTTAAATATTTATAGTTTTGCTAATAATCCAACTCGATTGTATCATGGAATTTATATTTTTAGAGCCTTGAAGATAAAACTGCTAGAATGAGAACGGAATATGAAGAAAGGCTCGAAGATTTGGCTGAAAGTAAGCGCAAGGCATTGAGAGAAGTCACCGATATGTATGAGGCGAAACTAGAAGAAAAAGACGTGGTGTTGCAAGAGGTAATTAATTCTTTAATCTACGCTACCCGTATGACTAAACTATTCCAACATCTACAAAATAAACTTAAAAAGATATTCATGAGAGTAATCTCTACAAAATTTATTTCTTGGAATTATTGATGAAATTTATCCCAAAAACAGGGAAGATCTTTGACGTTTCAACTCTTCATAGGTTTACTTTGGTTTAGCTCTTTTCATGAGAGTTAGTTACCTAACTGATGAAGATAGAGCAGCTCGAATAATTCGGCGTATTGATTTTCTAGCTACAAGAGCAAGCTGATTTAGAAAAACGAGAACACGAGACCATTAAATCTTCAATCGAAGACGACGCGGATCGTGAAATAATTGAAATAAAAACATCATACGAAGCACAACTCAAAGAAGAAAAAGACGCCAACGTTAGACTCAAGGGAGAAACCGGTCTCATGAAAAAGAAACTTATTACAGCCCATAAAGAAATCGACGAACTCAAGCATCAAATAATGCAGCTTAAAGGTACGCATTAAAAAGCTTTACCATGTACCTAGCGAAGTCGCAACTAGCGTAACCTTGTAGTAGTTGTCCGTTTTGTCCTATTTATTTTTCTTAGCCTGTGGGTTATACTAGAAAATTCAGAGTGCGAAACTAGTCAAACTAACGTCGGTCTCTTTATTGCCTACTAAAGCATTGCTATGCTATTTTTCAGTTGAAGCTAAGCAATTCCAAAAAGTGATTGCAACGCTAGAGAAGGACGTATCTGACTTGAAAAAAGAAATAGCTGAGAGAGACAACACTATTCAGGACAAGGAGAAACGAATCTATGAATTGAAAAGGAAAAAGCAAGAATTGGAAAAGTATAAGTTTGTGCTCAACTTCAAAATTACTGAGCTGAAAAATCAGGTTGGTTGGACTTTTAGATTAGATACTCGTAGATAAATTCAATAGTAAGTAGAACAGATTCGCAATATAAATGCAATCATTTGACGATAAGATATTAATTTTCGCATAGATTGAGCCAAAACAGCAAATGATTCAAGAGCTGAAGGTTCAGATTGACGACATGGAGAATGAAGAATTGAAGCTTCTAAACATTAAACACGAACTTGGTATGATATCTCCCAAAGAATGTAGTTTCTGCTACTAAATATACCGTGAACATTATTTTGGTTGCATCCGAAGAGCACAAGTAAATAAAAAAGTGTGGAAGTAGTTTTGAAAGGAATATCGGAAATACATGTACTACGAAATTCTCGTAGGACTTGTGATTTCAAAAGTACCCAAACGTAGTGATCGCAAAAAGTTACAGCTGCACATTACCGGTATTTAATTTTTGTGTATGAAATTCAACAGATAGACCCGCTAGAGCGCGAAATCAAAGCGAAAAAGACCCGCATTCTCGAATTGGAAGTGTCGTTGGAGCTTCTATTGAAAAAACGCGCCTTTCGCGGTAATCGAACAGTTGTAATTTTTTTCTTATATCCCTTGACTGTAGGTTTAGAATTTGATGTCACGATTTATAGCGAGTTATATATTATTTTCACACCTTCGTAACGTATCATTTCCACATGTAAAATATCGTCCTTGATATAAGGAACTGATTTGCATTTCATTTTCCATACATAGATTTTAGATTATAATTGTTCACTTCGTAGATATGTTTCTGTTTGCCATATCATTTATTTACATGCTTATGTAGGCACTTGTGAATCACTATACATACTTTTAAATCGTTTAATTTGAAAGTCATGTAATCTTAAAAAGTAGGTAGACGCATTATTTACAAATTACATTTACAAATGCACATTACAGAGCTTACGATCAGTCAGCTGAATGAAAAACTGCAGTCAGCCAAAAAGGACTACTTGAACGAAGCAAGCCGTATGCTAACCTTGAAAGGCACTCTGAAGAAAATCAAAATAGATTTGCACAACATGACAGCAAATTTCCAAGACCCAATGAAACTGCGACTGAATGTTAAAGTGAGTTATGGCAATCAATCACGATATTTTGGCACGAGTATTTCGAACTGTGTTGTTGCAATAAAGCTGAGGAAATTATTGGTTACTTACCGATAACGTGTTTCATATTTTAGAATATGAGTGCAAAGTTTAGACTTTCATATTTTATTAGACAAAACTAAGTGGTTTGTTCTCATGTTTTATTAACTACGTATTCTAGTACTACACAAATGCTCTATAAGCGACACACTCTCAGTTGCAATTTCAACAGATTGAAAAAGAAATAAACAGTTTGCATGTAGGACTCCATTCAATAAAGAAACAATTGAAAGTTTCCTCTCTCTCACACTCATTAAGAATTGCAAGTGAGAGGACATGCACTTTCACGTTTTCTTTACTGATGCGAGTTATACCTATAGCAGCTACATTGGGGTCATGTTGGTTCTTCGTTTTTGTCTCTTAATTTTTTATATCTTTATCAGGAACTATTCCACAAATACGTTGAAGATATAGATTTCGTGCGTAGTCGTGTGGCGGAAGATGAGGCGATACGTGAATTCAACCGGCAGCGAGACCATCTTGAGAAGCAAGTGTCTGGTTTGAAAAGACAACTGGCTAAGGCCATGGGTGGGTCCAAGAGCGACATTAACAGGATTATGGATGTAAGTCGTACTTACCTAGTTAAAGCTTGACGTGATCCTATGGGCATCTACAACGTGCCTGATTTAATGTTAGAGTGAAAAGGTAGACTTTGAAGCATCACGGTTTCGAGTACCTACCTAGCTTTTTACTCTTTGATGGATTTTAGGGTCGGTATTGATAAAGTATAATTTATCTTGATTTGTCAAATGGGTAGACAAATTACATCTACGAGTATTGCTCCCAAAGCTATGCCAATAAAGTAATAGGAAATAATGCTCGTACAGTTAGGATTAAACTTAATGTAATCAGAAAAACAAATCACGGATTGCTTTAGTCTTACAAAATATAGACCGGAAATAATATTTCGAGACAAAGTAATTAAAAACATCAGTTCATCGAACCACCGTGGCGGAACCGAAACGGATTTTATTGGTATTGCACAAATCCGTGAACTCCGTGCTAGATCTAACTCGAGTAATAATAATTGAGTCAACAGATAAGATGATGCGTTTCACAGCTTATTTCTTTTTATTACGTAGTTTAGATCCAAGAGGCAACGACCTAAAAATTTGTTTGGTAGCAGTTTCTGTAGTCCTTTTCGGCAGCTTCATCATCATCATCCACAGCCGGGTCCTGTGCCAATCGGCAGCTCAGCGCGAACTAAATCAGGCTTCTGGTGAGATTGGAGTTATAAATACCGAAAAGTTGACTCCATTTATCAAGTTAGTTACATGTGATGCACGGTCAATAATCTTAGAAGAGTTAAAATTAACGTTACTAACGAACCTACTGAAGTATGTTAGTCAATTCAGATGATTATACGAATTATACGAATAATATCCGAGACAAATATCCATAAGAGGTACCGTTAGTACGTTTGCCATCTATGCCATAAAAAATATGTTCTTCCCAGGAGAACTGCACTCTACTGACTGAAATCAACAACCTACGTACGGAGTTGAAGTCCACCCGCACCAGGTGCTTCCAAATGGAGTCTATCCTGGGTTTGTCTGCAAGATATGTGCCGCCCGCGACCGCTCGAGCTAAGCTGAAGCACGTTACCGAGGATAGGGAAAAACTAGACGAGAAGTTCAAACAGAAGATTGAGGTATCGTTGAGCGCCTGAAGCTCGGCGTTTATTGCATTGTTAATTGTTACGTAGATAACAATACCTTTTTTTTTCATCCTCATCATTTGCGGGTTTGGTGGTTCTTATTAGGTATAGCAATGCCAGATACTTTAGCTGGCTCAAAAAATATTGACACCAGAATTAAAACATCAAAGTCAAACATTAATCGCATTGTTTACTGTTACGTAACTGTTTTCATCCTCAGCACTTGCGAGGGATGAACGATCAACGTTTTCAGGGTCAGCTAGTTAAATGTAAATATTTCTGTTCACAGGAGAGACAAGAAATAATATGCGCGTTGAAGGAAGAAAACGAACGCCTACTTGGCAAAGTGCGTTGCGCGGATGATACAGACTTCGATACGTCGCCTGAACCTCCCATTTCACCCGACGATATCAAATAATACCATAATGTACATACGTCATGTACAAGATGAAATCCTGACACAGTTTTACAATAAGTAGAGGATAACGAAGCCTGTGGATAACAATGATAAATAAATACTAGGACACACCTCACACACGGCTGGTTAACCCCATCCCATACTGAACCATTTCTAGTTTGTATTATGGTTGCTAACACAACTGATATACCTACTATATATACATAGATACATATTTTTATATAGGATACATACTAAACACCCAGAACGACAGCCAACAAATTTAGTTCAACACAATGATGTTGGCCGTGCCGGGAATCGAAACCGGAACCTTCTGATTGGCAGTCATGGTACCCATTACGCCAATTCACGGCGGATGAAACAAACAGCTCTCATCCACTAAATAAAATTATAGGATAATCTTATACTTGTCATAATTAATTTATTATGATTAAAAATAACGGTATTATACTTTGTTAGCATAGTTGATATTAAATATATTGATTAGTATGTTGAATGTTATATAAAAGTTGTTTTATTAAATATTTTGCTAGCATTTTACCAGTATTCGTATGTATTTGCTCATTGTTATTTGATGTGTTAGGTAAAAATATAGAACAATACGCGAACGTAAAAAACAGTCAAATACGACCACGTCTTCACAAAAGAACACACAAAAGTTATATTCGCCATTTATGTCCAATAGGCCATATATAAGACAAATACTTTTATCAAATATATTATCCTCATATAGTAATTGTGCCGAATACATGAATACTAAAATTAAGTACCAGATTTATGTATCATCTTTTGAACGATGGCCATAGTATAGAGTAGCCGAGGTTTTTTCATGATACGGTTATAATAGGTATAGTTATTTTTACTAGAACAAATAAAAAAAATATTCATAGATTTATAGTTGGAATTTTATCTTATTCTTACATATTTAAATAAAACAAAGTATATTAATTTAATAAAAACTTTTATTAAAAACAAACGCCTAACGTTTAATGGAAACATAAGTCTTAATTATATTGCCCACAGTTTTAAAACTTATTGTGATATTTTTTACTAAAACAAATATTTTTTTAACTTATTTATTATAATTAATATTCATAGTAAAAATGTTATATTATTAATTGCGATTCTATTAATACCCACATACATTCATGCCCAAAATAAATAATAACCATAACCCAATAACTATGCTAACTTTACTTAGGTCCATATTGCTTATTTTTGTGAGGCATTGAGCTGATTTGGTTAAGCGTAAGTATTGATAAAACAATTTAATTTCTGTATGATTACATGATGCGAATATACTTGTGCTTTAATTGATAGCTTAAATTTAATCGCAACTTTAGGTATAGCAAGACACTGAGCAACAAAAATTTCACTACTAAGAATAAATATTTATTCTTCGATAGACATTAGGTATAGTACAAAGTCTAGATTGAAAGACAGCCATGTCTATAGACTTTGTGGCAGCTTGAAATCTCTTGAGCTTAGCCAATTAGCACTTACGAAATGAAAAAGGCTCAAGTTATAGCCAATTGTATCTACCTAAACATAGAGGTTTATTTTTTTAAATTAAATATTGACGTTAATGAGCAAAACCTTCTGTTAACAGTTTTAGTGTTATAAAAAGTAAAAATGGTTAAAATAATTTAGAAACCTTTTAAAGGAATGTCTAAAACAATATCTTTATCAATTGTGGCATAAATTTGACTTGCAAGTCTGTTGTAAAAACTTCAATTAAACGATTTCTCAATTACTTTAATCGTGTCTCATTTAAAGTTGAAACTGTAAAAAAAACAACCCATTTCTTTTAATAGTCGAGTTATTGTTGAGGACCTGTTTATATTAAACAGACATATACTATGTTTCAAACGTCTTATTACTTATTTATGAAAATCGTTTCAGAGGAAAGTATGCTCAAATATTCCATTAATTGGAGTCTCAAAATAGATAGCACAGCATATGTACTAACATAACAGCCTCACTAAAAACATTTGAGTACTCAAACACTAATGGAATAAAAATTTGGTTACTTAATTTCATATGAAAATCTTACTGTAGATAAATAGCTAGCTGATTTATCTTATATATAAAATTTCCGTGTAACACAGTGTTTGTTACCGTACTCCTCCGAAACGGCTTGACCGATTTTTTCCAAATTTTATATGCGTATTCAGTAGGTCTGAGAATCGGCTACTGTATATTTAGTTTTTTTTTATTAAGGCAAAATAATGTTTGCCGGGTCAGCTAGTTTATAAATAAAAACATATTTTATATAAACGAAATATATAAATTCTCAATAATGCAAACTCCGTTTTTTACGATTTCTAAACTAAAATATAACTGTTACTACACCTGTAAGAGGAACAGAAGATAGAAAAGTTTGCAAGAGTGAATGAGAGAGAGAAGCATTAGGAATACTTAAAGCACGAATGGTAAGATAGCTTTACGTCCCTTCGGGTAGTCGGCGAACTCTTTCTTGTAGTTACGGTGTTTGCCGAGAGCCCATACTGCCATTTGGTAGAACCCGGCCGCGGCGAACAGGCCAGCTGAAATAGCACAGACAGAGTAGGTATATAACCAGGATCAAGTAAAAGAATGCAATAATGGCACGTTTATTGTACGGAAGCCGAATATATATATTTTTTTTGTTCTAATTTTAGTATTTGTTGTTACAGCAGCAATAGATATATATCACTAGTAAAAAAATAATAGTCTGGCTATCACGATTCATGAGATACAGCTTGGTGAAAGGTGGACTAAGGGACGGACGGTAAGACAGACGGAGAATGAAGTCTGAGCATTAGGGTCCTGTTGGTACCTTTGGCGTACGGAACCCTAAAAACGGATACCACTGTTGCTTACTTAGATTTCATTGGTCTACTATTTACTGCAGATTGCAATTATATTGATTGCTTGTAAATAATAGAACTGCAATTTCAGTCACGCATCTAAAACCTTTTTATGAACTAATTACTTTTGAGTTAACTACTGCCTTTGAGCATTCAATTACATATGAAAGAATCAAGTACGCCTAACCCGCAATCGTAATTTCACTTGAACGGCAGTAAAAATCCGGATCGGCTTCGATTCTACAACAATATTATACAGGCGTCCAATGAATATAATTTTTATTACGTCTTTCTGCATTCGTGCAAGATAGGTAATCGCAAATTATATCTCATGTCATAAACAGCAATACCTTTGTAGATAAAATTTGGGTCTTACATAACCCTTATCTATTTATGTACTGTGTGAATTATAAATATTGCTATCATGTCGGTCACCTCTTGGACACCAAGTCTGGAATTCCGAAAAATGTATGCATTGCGCTACTACTAACTTCGTAAGATGGTTTCAGAATCGAAAAAATCTAACATAACTTAAGTGGAAAAGTCTAGTTCGGAATTCCTAACTACCGTCTAGCCTCTAGGTTTACGTATTACAAATAACTCTCTAAAAGTTTGGTTTAAATCCAGTTTGACGACTCACGCCGGAATCGACCGGCGTAGCGTTAATGTGAATAAATGACTGCTAAGTAGTGGATTTATGCTAATTAACTGTGCTGTGGTGGCATAGTTCATGACGGAAAGAATTATTCGTAACATAGAGTTCTAGTATTAACACAAATTTGTTAAGTGTATATGTATTTCGGCTTTTCACAGCTTAACCAATTTAGATGAGATGTTGTATGGTAGTAGCACAGATTATCACATAAGCACTGAACATAGCATCCATGTAAATTGTCCATGTTTTATGAAAAAAAAACAATTTACTATGACATTTTCTAAAAATGATTCCTAGCAAGATCGATTTATCGTCCCCGAAACCCCCTATTTACTAAATTTCATGAAAATCGTTGGAGCCGATTCCGAGATTCCAACTATATTTATACAAGAATTGCTCATTTAAAGATATAAGATAAGTACCTGGTGCACATTTAGTCATGATGGTGAAGAAGAACCAGGCTCCAAACTCGTAGGTGTAGTTAGGACAGGACACATAGTTGAAGAGTAGGGTGAAGGGGTTGCCATCAGGCACCGGCACACGCCTGACCTTGGTGCCGGGGGGGCGGAGGTTCTTCAGCAAGATGTGGATGCTCAGGTTACCAAGCTCACACAGCTGAAAACATATATTTAAATATTTTTTGACATTGCAAATACTTTATATAATACAAAAATTTTAAATGTATATTTCATAAAAGCTAGCGTTTCATAAAGTGTATAGTCCTATACAGCGCATGTGTCGTTCATATAACGAGCTGGTACTCAAATGTTGTGAACAATGTAAGTCTCACATTACTGAACTGGATGTATTTAGTCTATGTGTTAGTCCAAGGTCTACCTTGTCGTCATAGTCAGTTTTTTCAGTAGACTGAAACATCATGTCATGTTTCTGTCATCATAGTAAATTTCATCAAAATCGGTCCAGCCATTGGAGTGTGAAGGAGTAACATAGATTTTGAAGTTATTTGCGTATGCTACGGGAACCACAATTGTTTCCGGGATACACTTACACATAAGTTTTCGCAATTAATAATATTACTAGGATAATTAGAGAAATATAAATCTGCACTAGGATTTTCTCCGGATAAGTTGATTCCATGGACAAACAGACAACAAATACACATTTTTTAAAACTGCAGAACCAATTTGTATGACATTTGCTATGAAAGTACTTAAGTATTCTGGTATGCCTTGAAATAACACAGGTTACATTTTTCTCTGAATTTAAGCAGGTGAAACCGCAAGATACCGATATTTAATATAGTGTGCATTAAAAACCCAAGTAAGCCTCTACTAAATACAAATGAACCTCTTTAAGCATCTACATTCATTAATGGACTTTGATTCCTCAAGGTTAAGCACCTTACCATTTAACATTTAAACAAATAGCTATCACAAAAGGCACAAAAGACATTAAGCTTGAGACAATGTTATTTAAAAATTCTTAATATATTTTTTCAATTACTCTAATTTTAAAATGAATAATTTAAAGTTTAATAATTTCATATTAATATATGACTTTGATAGCTACTTCAAAGTAATCAGTAAATGCACCTATTATGCTACAAGGTGAAAAGAAAAGGTCACAACATAATACCAATGGTATTAAATTAATCATTGCTATGTATTTGTATTTACTTAGTATGATGAAACAAAATTGTCTGTACAAGGAATACACATTACCATAATATTAGATAGTAAATCAGAATCTTAATACTTCTAGGTAGTCTTTCTTCTTCTTTGTTGGGTCTGCACAGCTTGATTTTTTCTTCCACACTCTTCTCTCAGCTGTCATATCTACATTCTCCCTTCTCTTTCTTCCCATCTTTCACACAATTTATCCATTTCTTCTTAGGTCGACCTCCACTTCCACTACCTTGTACAATCAACCATATTCATTCTTTTCCTAGTCACATGCATCTCCTCTCTTCCCATTACATACCCATACCAAGATAGCCTTCTCTTAACTTTCTTTGGTGCAGGTGCCACCTTCACTTCCTTAGCTTCCTCTAATATACCCATTCTCCTTCTCATTCTTCACTCATACTTCTTGGTAGTAAATATATTAATTTAATGAAATACTTTATAATTATTAAGAATGCTGCTTATTTAATTTAAAGTCTCATAGCATGTTACACCTAAAGCTGAAAGTTCTTATATAATTAGTTTTCAACTCATACTTGAAACTTTATGACTAGAGTTGTTTTCAGCTTGTTTGGAATGAAAGTTACAAAATAAAGGCTAAATATGTTTGGTATCTGATTCTGAACATTCACATCATAGTTTGTTTGATTATGGTATCAAATAGCCTTATTTTACTGTATTGGTATTTTAAATTCAGAATTTGAGTTGAGAAGAAATCATGTATACATATAATTAGGTGAATTGGCTAGATAATTTATTTTTAGCCTAGTCTACAATCAAATTATTAAGATTGACAGGATAATCTTCATAAGGTACATTTATAAGAAAAATAAGAAATGTACTTACAGTAAATCCAGCCAGGCCGACATAGAAGTAGGTGTTGCAAGGAGGGGTGTAGAGAGGGTGGTTAACATGGTATGCTACATACAAGGTGAACAGCCAGTAGTATGAGCAGTTCTTGAACAAGTTCCTCAAGGGCATGGTGCCATGAGAAAACCGGTGCACAAACATTGTCTCCAAAATACGCTTAGCATAGTGCACTGACCAACACACTGCTGCTACACTGTAAGGAAAGGGAAAGTTTAAGGAAATGAGCATGGAAGTTTTCATTGCATGTTATGTCTACATTACATATGAACATTCTCTTATGTTAACATTTGCATGCTATGCATGATTTATAATATTTAGTCTAAACCTATAAAATATTAGTATCAGAGTACTTACGTAGCAATGTGACCAGGTGTCGAAGTTTGCGCGCCATACAAAAACCAAGGCCTCTGGTATACCCATAAATACACAAAAAAAGGTCCAGCATATTCAGCAATGAAAACATTCTTCCATGATATTTGTGGGCCCAAATCTTTTAGGTACAACTTGCCTCCATTTTCTATATTAAGGCTCTTCAATGTGTCATCATCGTTTAGAGCTTTTCCTTTGGCTTCCAATTTTATAGCTTGTCTATCGGGATATAAGGATTTCTTCAAGCTCGTATGGATTTTGTCTTTGACATCTTTTACTGTACAAGCGGCGGTCACCTGGATCTTGCCTACAGGTTTGGAACCGGAGGCATTGAGAATTTCGATCTGTAAATAAGGTTAATATTTCAAATAATACATTCAATTAATAGGTTATTTAAGGTTTAAAATACAGGTTTTACATACCTCCATGGCGGCTTTGGTAACAGTGATTGATTATACTGAGCCGTTCAGTATGTTTAGGCTAGCGCAAAGCCGTGTCATGCAATGTGAACACAACACGCGACAGCGGCACGAATTGTAAACGAATCAAAGCGAAGAAATAAATTAATTAAATTCAAAACTTCTTCACTCGAATATCAGAAAATTGGCCGACCACATATCGTGTTCGTCAGTCTACTAATGACATTGACATTTGTAATAATCAAGGGTTTTTTTTGGCCATCTTGCAACAAAAAAAATATACAAAAACTACCCTAGTTTTTCGTATATTTTTAATATTGTATTATTTACTAGATTTCATACATGGTACTTATTTTAGTACAGTGCGAAAAAGTGTGTTGATAATTGTGAGATTTACGAGGCTTAATTCATATCTATGAACGCATTTTTTTCAGCATGTTGGTATTATCGTATGTTTGCGTGAGTTGACGTTTGCTGTCATAATATTGATGTAGGTGTAATATTCGACGCAGTCACTGTTTTCACGAAGTGCCGTACCTTGGCGAATGAACATTACACAGATAAAAAATAAACCTAAAGAATGAACGTTAAACAGAATATAAATTAATAATTCTGTTCATTCTTGTTCACACTAATTCCGTAGATATGTCAGAAACGTGAATATTTGTCTTTAAATTAATGAACGCTAATATTTTCTACACACTGGCAAAGTCCTTTACAAATAAGTTTTGTTTGTGTGGGTGAAAATTTTGTTAATGTGTTTAAGTTTTTATCAATGTAGTACACTGAGTGAGGACATTGAATAAGTAATAGTTCATTTGTTTTGACTATTCTCACGCAGTACCAGTGTATCAAAAGCTTCACATTTCTTTAGATACATTATGAACAGAGGTCTTGGCCACTGGTTATATAGTTTGCTTGTGGGTGTTTGATGTACGTATAGGATGTTGTGTACATACACGAAATGGTTTGGATTTCTTTTGTTTGGTTATGTAACTTGGCACGAAAATTCAAATATTTAAATACACACCACATTGTAGACCAAACATATTTGGAACCGACATGTTAGCAAAAGTAAGGGAATACCAATTACCTACTAACCTTGCCCCTATAATGCTAATCATGCGTTGCTGCTCGTTGCTACAGCTGCTTTATTCGAATAATAAGCTCTTCAATTTATAGTCATAATTCAATTCAAAGTCTCAAACGAAAGGAAAGCCGAGGTAGCAACATGTTAAAATATGTACATTCTTGATGATCTACTATTTGCAATGGTGCAAAAGGTGAGTAATTATGTTCCAGCTCTATCGGCTGAAACTGGTCGCGCCCTCCTCCTCTGTTCTTGAATTTATAAAACAGCTACATTTTTTTCCATCTAGATTAAGAGCATTTTCAGTTCATTTCATTCACTTTGAAACTAGGTTACATAGCACACAACTTATTGAGCAAAGAAATAGTCATTTCATTTTATTATTTAACCTGGAACACCTAATTAGGTTGTATATTATATTCTATCATGCCTGTCCTCCAAAACAGTTCACAATCCAGTTACTAGGAAATAATAAACTAGCAGTGCATACAGGCAACTGGACAGGTAGACTTTATTTTAACTCTTAATTATTATGTCTTTGTTGTAATAAAACTTGTCTTTATTTCAGAATAATGGTACGCAAGGGAATTTAAACTTGTCAGTTCCTGATAGCATCTTAGATAGGATAAATAACTAATTTATTTTTTGTTAATCAAATAAAATAAAGCATTAAATACACAATTTGACAAGACAGTGTGTCAATATAGGTGTGTAAAAGTTCAAGGAAGTACCCATCTAAGTATATAATATCTACAAACAACTTGACAACACAAAATATATACTCAGAATGTATCCATCTGACGTAACAGGGGTGGAACAGGTATCCCAGCGATCCATGCCTAAAAATATATGAAAATGATGTTGATGTGATAAAGGTAGTCGCTCCTAGCCTAAAGGTACTAAGGGTTGATAGAATAGGCATGAAAATTAACTTTATTTTGAATTCTACTTTTTAGTTTAAAGCAAGATAACTGCTACTTGCCATATTTTTATGTATTTGAAATGTATCATAATGTATGAATTCTACAAGTTAACCCCTTTCAGTACATACTGAGATAAAAGTGTACAGCCTAGCAATGGGCTATAAATTACTGAAAATAATAATAAAATAATTATGATGAGATAAACATAGCTACACCCTTAACTTAAAGGTAAATAATTAGGTGTAACCAATGAAAAACATAGTTTTGGATAATCTTTATTGTAAACTAGAAATGTGCTGAAGCTTAGCCCCATCTTCTCTTGTTACATTCAGCATTCCTGCAGCCTTCATATCTTTCACAACCAGTGTTGTTGTGCTGAGATCTGTAAAAATACACAAATGCTATAAGACTACATGTATTAAAAGTTTAATACTTTTTACATACCATCTGGTGCAACAGGTATGCCAGCGACCCAGGACTGTGCTCCATTATTTCAAGGAGCCCTGTTTACTTAGTTACTTTTGATTTAGACTGTCAGATACAAAGTAAAGTAAAAATATATTATATTTCTTTCTGGAATATGAGTGACATAACTAATATTTAGGTGGTAGTAATTGTCTATATTATATATTTCACTCTTGGTTAGTTAATACAGGAATAATGCTGTGTGAGGGAGGCAGAAGTTCACACCATGCTATAAAACTCAGCATGCCTCTTACAACCCAATTCAAATGCTAAGCAACATGGCTCTTGGCTAATTTCTGTCCTAACTCCTCTAAAATTAAAGCTAGCAGCTTAAGCGCAAAAATATTTGTTATGTCATCAATATGGTAGTATCAAATCAAAGCTTTTGACTAATAGATTACATAATGATAAAATTCAAATCCAAAATGGCTGTTAAATTTTATTTAAACTTGTAATGTGCAAATATGGTATTTCAAATGATATTAAAATTTTCCAACAGATTTCTAGTCACTATATTATTTATTAAATTTTTGCAAACAGTACTAATCAACTCTAGTGAAGTCACATATGCTGGGTCACTTAGCATTTGAATTGTGTAATAAGTATATTATTATTTAAACCCATAAAAAAGCGTAAAAGCTGGTTAAATATTATATGCAGATGGTGTTCAAGTTCAATACATTAGTAATTTTATTAAAAAGACAAATGCAAACTCAGTTAACAAAATTCACCAGCTATGTAAAGGTTAGGAAAGGCAACATTTATAATTAAACTCTTAACATATTTGTTTTCACCTTGATCTCAAGTTAACTAAATATAAAACCAGGATTAGAGTTTTCATTATCATCATCCACAGCCCTCTTTGTCCCACTGCTGGGTATAGGCCTCCCTCTGCATGTGCCACCTGCCTCGATCTTGTGCAGTCCTCGTCCAGGTAGGACCTGCGACTTTGGTGATTAGAGTTTTAGATAATAAATATAAAACCGATTCCACTTAAAGTTATGATCGCATCATCTCACTACTTATGCATTATTTCACTACTTAATTTATTATTATTCTCAAGCCTTTCCTGAAACTTGTAGGTGGTATGATTTAGAGTATATCTGAATTCTCATATTGTAATTTTAATTTATTGTACAAAATAGCCACAGGGTTTATCGGTTAGCGAAAACTAGGAATAAGGGTTTAAACATTATTAATAAACATACCATGCCTAGTTTCAGGAACACTGCCAACCTGTTAAAACTATAACCTCTTATTACACCATAATAGTATCTATCAACCTGTACATCATGTTTGATGCTTCTTTAAATTGAGATCAATTTGGGCACTACATTTTTTCAAAATTGTTAATCACTAATTTTACATCTCTTGTTGTGTTTAGTTACTTATATGATTTAGATTGTCAAATACAGTATACAAAGAACAGTAAATACTCTTATCTTTCTCTCTGGAATATGAGTGACACAACTAACATTTAGGTGGTAGAAATTGTCTATATATATTTCACTCTTGAAATATATATAGATGTACAGGAATAATGTTGTGTGAGGGAGGCAGAAGTTAATACTTCAGATCTCAAATACTTAATGATATATTTATACCAACTTCCTGTAGCGCCTATAGCTTGGTCAACTAAGGTGGTCTTATTTATTTATTTATTTTATTTGTGGTCTGATGCGATCATCGAGGTTAAGCAACGGTCGATGCACCTCAGAATACAGAAGTTCTTTCTGTATTCTGAGCGATGCACACAGTTTTTGGAGAAGTGACCATGCACACAAGACTGTCGTTTGTCGTCTGTTGGACGGATGACACGTAATATTGTAGGTTGTTACGTTTTCCAAGTCAGAAGCCTTTAGGCGGGCTTGGAAACTATCGACACCAGTACTTGGCCACTAAGCTCAAAAGAGAAAGAGAAGAAACTTTAAGTATTAGCAACATAACTTAACATGAAACAGGACCAGTCCTGTCTGTATTAAAAGTTGCCATATCTATATTTTTGAAATGATCCATATAAGCACTAAAGTACAGTACATCTTTTTTAATTACGTGTTAACAGTTTCTACCTGGTCCAAATACGTACTATGTAATATGGTAATATATACAAATAGACCTAATTTACTTCAATATTTAACTACTTAAACATAGAGATAACTATTTGTTCGCGGCTTCACTCGCTCAAAACAACTAAAAAAAAACCTGTGACTCAAATGCTTGCTTTAAATCCTGTAATCGATGTTATTTACGCGCTTACCAGTCCAGTCTAAAATGCATTATCCTTTCTTTATTATTATGCTTATCCGTTATGAAATAACAAACGGACAGAGATAAAATGGAATAAAACCTTTCACAGCAAAAATTGCTAAGTCTAGTAGTTCTAGCGGATGCAGGCAACCAGTGTTAAATCTAAAATTATAAATCTTCCTATTCACGACCCCATAATTTTAAACCAATGAACAATGTACGGTTTTTTGGACGTTCTATATGGTATACAAATAAGTGTTCCCATATCATAATTTTATTTTTTACGATGTTGCCATATAAAAATAAAAATAAAATGGCGTTGCCATATACAAAAATAATTTCGGGTTTTTTATGGTATCCCCATTTCGACTGAGTATGAATATCCCTTGCCAATATTCGAATGTGTGCGTGCGACAAACTTAAAAGTTAAAATGGCGTATTGAGATACGGAGTTTTGACTGCGTGCTATTTTATTACGTTTATTAAGCTCGTATAAGTGCTTTATCTCGGTAAAACGTAGGTTACATACAAAATAAAACAAAAAAAATGCGGTCAGTAGTGGAAATTGGGGCTAGTGTCCCTGCTTTTCTCGGGAAATTGTGGAAATTAGTGAACGACTCGGAGACAAATCATTTGATATCATGGAGTCCAGTAAGTGTTTTTGTTTATTTTTTACTTTATCTTTATTTCGTTTGTTATTTGCGTTTTATTTATCACCATTTTGCTACTCGAAACTCAAAGTTTTTCAATTAGAACTCTAAATAGAAAGTAATTACGAAAACAACCTATATTATGTCGCAAGTTGTCAGGCCAGTGAAACTCGATAAATAAATAGATACAAGTCACGTTTTCTACCACGATCTCGCACTCCACATGATTATTAGGGTCTGCACTCCTATACCGCACTAATAAGCGAAGTTTATCCAGCCTTCGATAATATCATTGAGGATATTGAGAACAGCTGTTATGATGTCACTAACTGATGTTTGCGAATGGAAAATTTTGTGAGAATCGCTTTTGATTGTAGCGACGGACAACCCTAGCTTTACCTTGGTATATAACTAGGCAGATTAAAACTGTTGTTTAGCAATAGGAAATTTGACTAGATACCTCTATATTCTTAATGAGTGTTTGCTATTGTAGGTCATCTAGGATATTAGTTCAGTTAGTGAATATGATAGATCATACATGTAACATTCTCACTGTGTTGATCAAGAGATGATACTCATACTGTTGATGTTTTTAGGGTGGGAAAACATTTGTAATAAACAATCAAGCTGATTTTGCCAGAGAACTTTTACCTCTGTACTACAAACACAATAACATGGCGAGTTTTATCAGGCAACTCAACATGTATGGATTTCACAAAATCACCTCCGTAGAGAATGGAGGTCTAAGATATGAGAAAGATGAGATTGAATTCTCACATCCATGTTTTATGAAAGGTCATGCCTATCTATTAGAACATATAAAAAGAAAAATAACCAATCCAAAGTCCATCGTAACGAGCAATGAAAGTGGAGAGAAGATACTTATAAAACCAGAGTTGATGAACAAAGTTTTGGCCGATGTCAAGTCAATGAAGGGAAAGCAAGAGAGCCTGGATGCAAAGTTCAGTGCCATGAAGCAAGAAAATGAAGCGTTGTGGCGAGAGGTGGCTATCCTGCGGCAGAAGCACATCAAACAACAGCAGATTGTCAATAACGTCAGTATCATTACATTTTGTAAATTACACATTTTGACAATTACTTTATTTTACAGAAGGTACGGCAGCAGTCCTGGTTTTATATTTGGAAAAATATTACTAATTGGTTCTCATGTTTGGTTCCTTTTCACAACTTGCCTGAAATCTGTAATATAAAAAGTTATTTCTATCTCAATTTCCTAATAAGTATCTTATAAGTTTTTTGACTAGGAAATACATTATACAAGATTATAAAAAATTGAATGTCAAATAATAAACATGCTATGAAATTAAGTTAGCATAATATTATCTCCTATAACTTAAATAAATTTGCTATAGCAGACTAAGTAGACTATTGAATTAAAATTTTTGTTATTATTTAGTTACATTTTTACATACATCAAATATAACATTTTTACCAGAAATGTATCATGTCGAACCCCTTTTCAGCTTATCCAATTCCTCATGTCCCTGGTACAACCAGGCAGATCTGGCAACCCTAACAGCAATAATGTGGGTGTCAAGAGGCCATACCAATTGATGATCAACAATGCAGCTCACAACTCTGGAGAAGGCACATATCCCGGCCGGTTCAAGAATGTAAAGATTGACAAAGATCTCTTATTAGAAGATCTGAATGAAGATACAATGGTAAGAATACTATATCTCAACTTTAAGACAGCCAAGTATACAGCATATTATGGGTTACATGCCTCCTAAGGTCTTTCTTTCTTTACTAGGGGTGACCAAATGTGCATCAACAACTTGTGTTAATTCAATATAGGTTATAATTTGAATTTTGTTACTTATAGGAGGATGGACCAACCATTCATGAGCTTGCCCATGACGACGTAATTCACAGCGATGTTTCGCCAGACTCTATACCCAATGAGTTCATAACTATTGATGTGCCAGCCCCGGACATTTCCCACAACCACAGTCCTACAGAACGACCCCCGGTACAGTATCATGTGACCATGGAAGATGGTGATGATACTGATACAGGCAAGTACCTCTCTGATTTTTATGTTATGAATCACTTTGTGTCATTATGCCTATATAATAAATACAGCAGCCTAATAAAGCCTTAATGATTAAAACAGGTGTTTTATGTTTTCACAGGTGCTACAAGAGTTGTTTATCCAGTATCACGTCTAAATGGCTTAATGAAGAAAGATAATGGTGCGCCAATCATCAACCTGGCCATGTCACCCACTGATATGTCGTCGCCCTTGAACAACCCAAGTATCAATCCTCTGATCAGCACTGTTGTCCAACCATCTACATCTAAGGCAAAGACGCGATCTGCTGCCAAATCTCAGACAGCAAAGCCGTTACTATCTCCAACCAACTACCACACTATGAATCCCTCAGCAGACTTAAGGCTGCCCGCTGAAATCTTCGCCAGCGATGATTCTGTGAGCGATGTGGGGATAACGAACTCTGAAGACCTCAATAACGTTCTCAACGAGCTAACTGCCGACCCGCTGGTCGCTACTAAGGACAAAATGCTTGGCGGAATCAATATCAAAGTAGAGAAACCAGATTCGCTTAGAGCTTGCACTAAAAAGTCTAAGAAGAGCAAGGAAACAACCGGTGCTGTTCCGAACTTGAACCTGGCTGATATCAAAACTGAGCTTCAAGATGACTTAGACTGGAACAGCATGCCAGTTGCCACTCTCAACTCCAACAACAATGTTGGCAGGTTTCAGTCTAGGTATTATAATTCGTTCTGCTTCATTACAATTGTAAAATTTTATTATTCACCATACCATCATAATTATAAACTGAACCCTTATTATTTTACATATTGGATAAACATATCACTTGGAAAACTACAACTACAATTGTGATAGTCTGCCTTGATTAAACAATTTTATTGAATGGTGTGCTAGGAATTTTTTAACTCTTATGTGTGTCTAACTTTCGTTTCAATATTCAGGAATAGAAGAGATAACATGGGCAAAAATATTGAGGACTTTTCATCCTACTATGGAACAAATCAGAACAAGTATGTAAAATTACTCACAAATAAGCAAAAGCGGCCTTTTATAAATATTTATTGGAAATTAAGTCTTATGATATTTGAATTGACAATTGATTACTGGCGCTCTCGGTTTTGTCCGTGAATTCAATATTTTCTAGATTTGATTTTATCTGGAATCTATTAGCGTTCAGTGTGCTTGTCACATACAAAATTTAAATTTGTAAATTTCTTAGTCTCAGTAAGTTTTTATGAGTCTTTGATTTCGATAAGTATCTATATTGGAACCGTCTTATTTTATTAGGACACACTTCCACACATGTGCTGGGGTTTTACTTGTACTACTTGCAGTCAAAGACACTAAACAACATACATACAAATTTCATGTAATTATCTAAATATCTACATCCTACTTATTCAGAAACCAGTCATTAACTTGTATTCTTAGCTCTAACTTTGACGTCAGCTCCACGATACTAGTTTGGTGAATCATACTGTGTGTGTATTTATTTATGTATTATGTAACATAGAGCTTATATTTATGTATATATTTATAATCATACATTTAATGCACCATTTCTATGTACACTAGCAATAATATCATTTTAATAACAATGGATGACCTAAAATAGTAACAGTCGCTTAATTGCTTTTGATACTTTGATATATGTAATGTAAAATATTTGATATTTGTAATAAACGTGTTACAGAGGTGATATTGATGACCACTTGGACGCGATGCAAACAGACTTGGAATCTTTGCGGGAGCTACTCAGAAGCGATTCTTATGCCCTAGACACAAATACATTAATGGGGGTGAGTACCTATTTTACTTTTATTGCATCTCATTCTTTCACAGTGTTATCTTTCATTTATTTCTTTAGTGTCGAGTTTAACGAAAATACTAACACTATTGGTTTGGGTTCCTTATTTTGTTTTTATTGTTATAATGATGTTTTTTGTTATACTCGTTCTGTTTTAACACAAAGAATGTTTTTATTTTGTTCTAATCTTATAATTGAACTTTTATTTACTATGTGATTATCAATCGTGAACTTAGTCTGCTAAATTTGCATAAATGTTGATTGATGTGAACTAAATCATTTTCAATTCCTATGACTTGTACAACATTGATCAAATTCTCCTTTATTTATGGGCAATGATATTATATGAACGCATTCATCGGTCTACTCTACACACACATTCATAGTGTGTGTATGTAAACATAGTTGCGATTCTGTCGGTCATGTTGGCTGCCCTGCCCAAGTCACGTTGCAGCCAACGTGGGTATTGCGGAGACGGCGCGTGCTAGGCCGTGTGCTCGTCTCACACACACTAGCGCAATACGCTACAGACCGGTTTTATTGCACACAGACCTAGTTTGTTGTGTTTATTGATAAAATTTACACAGTTGGTTGATTACCGATAATATACAGGTACCTAGTACCTACGTGTAGTTGCCAGCCTTCTATTCACACATTATATTTAGTTATTCAATAACTTACTCCAATTTTTATAGCAAAACCTAGTTGATTTCAGACTATAGGTATTGTTATGCAATAGCAAAGGCGCGATGCCCTTTTCCTTATGCCTGGATCTGAGATAACACATGTTCGCGACACTACCTATCGTTCAGAGGTAACGATCTGTATGTTGCACATTTTATCGACGTCTGGGAAGGATTCGGACCGTCTAAATATATCTGTTTACGAAGTTTCGGGTTCAAGGTCAATGTTCCGCAGTGTAATCGGGAATGTTACGAACCTCCAAACTTAGTCGGAGTATTTTGACGGACAATTTTATTGCAATGGGAAATGGGATTTTCTATTCTTAGATGCCATTGCAAAAAGAACTAGTAACTTAAGCTGATGAATCGCCCTTCATTAATATATTGAATAAGTAAATACTTTTTTTATACTCGAATAAATATAAACTTCTGTATTGTCCGTAGAGTGCTGATACCAGAGTAGGACCTACGCTGTCCTTCACTTTGCAACATCAACCAACAAGCGATTATGTAATAAATAAATCTTATCAACAGGCCTTTCCAGATCTCAATATTAAATTCATGCTAACATAGTTTCATAGATAGACACAATTGTACACAGTACATATTAGTAGTGTTATTTAGTCTTATTAATTGCATACAGTTCAAATGTAATAACAAAACAACATTTTAATTGTTTGTTATTACTAACTTTTAACATTTTAATTGTAGTGAATAAGGTAAGCTTTTATAAAAACTGGACAAAGTAACAAAAACTCCTTTCCTGTTTACATTTTATATTCGGCGTCTGTAATTGTTTAAGAATCCGAAATTGTATGTATATTTATACATATACATTCGTTATTAAAATTAAATCCCAGACATACTTCATTAATAATTGATAAGTTTAGGTCATCTAGCAGTTCGTTATCAAACATTTAACTACACAAAAATAGCTGCAGCTTTCTTCTGGACATGTCTCTTTTTTGATACAATGATATCTCACCGCACCAAATAAGTTATTTTGGCGTTCAGTCAAATCGTAAATTGAAATGTAATGTATTTAGATATATGTATAATAATTTAACTTTTTTTTATTGTGCCTTTAAAATCTTTGACTTTTTTGTTGCTTTTATGTACGCGGTTATTAATGTTAATGTATTCTGTCGAATAAAAATGCGCTAAGGCTGTTTATTCTAAGTTCAAAGATTTTTAAACAGGCCATTTATCTCGAAACATTATCATTAGTTTATTATTCCTTTGGCCCGGTGTGATATCGGCTTTTCTAGTACATTACAATGTTCCAGAAAACATCTGACGTCAAATGTGTACTATTGTCTAGACTTCCATTACATAACAGTTACATAATATACTTGTCCGACCGTCAGTTGTGTTCTGCATTTATAATACAAAACTTGTTCGACCCGTTTTCAAGTTTTTACTATCGTCAAGATGCCAATTTAATTTTCATGGTTTATTTATTACCGTTACAGCTTTTCGGCGCCGACGACCCGTTTTATGGTCTATCCTTCAACAACGGAGTTGATGAAAGAAACTCAAAAGCCACAGGCAGTGGTAAGTTACAACAGTAATACATACCCCTTGCATGCTTTGAGTGACAATATTAGTATATCACGCATTTTATACACTCCCAAAACATTGTCTTCGATAAATTTAAGGTTTCCAACAACCATTGGTGCTGGTTTTAGTTTTATTTTAACTATGCTCTATTGTCGTTTTAGTATTTCCGAAGTACTGTTATTATGTAATGATACTGTGTGAATTATGTAAGCTAGTATACATATATACACATCACACGTATATTATAACTTGTCTGTTGTTTTATATAGTCCAATGTGTGCTTGCGATTTACTTTGTATAATATATTGTATTGAAAGCTCAGCTATTCAATGCTGTGTTATTTTTTTTACACATTGTAAAATTATATATTCATATACATAATTGTATATGTATAAATTATTGTCTTCGTAATAAAATATATATAATGTTGGGTACATTATAATGTATAAGCAACGCTTTGGTATAGTTATAAAAAAGTCTTGGATTCAAGCAAGCTCTCGAAAAGAAAAAATGTCTTCGGAAATAATTCATCACCGTTTTGCATAGTTAAATGCAGCACTTATTCTAACTTTTAAACGAAGCAAGACCTATCATCAATTCGAAATAAATGAAAAGCGAAATAATCAAGCAATTACGTCACAAATCACGCTGTCAGGTAAAATAGTCATATTTTCACATCATCCATAGTTATTTTCACGTTTATGTTAATTGTAGATACAACCAAACAGTATCCGATGATTGATTTTGATTGGCTGATGGGTAACACCGAAGCGCCACCACCAAAGTAACCGGTGGCCGCACCTATCAAGAGTTAATGCATCATGTCCACATTTTATGGATTGTTTTGGTAAAGGGTTAATTTTAATCGCTCTCAGCAGTCGACGTCCTTTTGTTAGGTCCGAAGTCGTATATTTAGCGCCTAGATGCGAAGAATTTATTGCTAAGCTGCAGTCCGCTCTAGGTGAGTGTTAAATTCTTTACTTCTAGGCGTATGAAGTAATTTAATTTACGATCTCTATTATGCTGGATTTCGTTTTATCGAAGTTTCTTCAATGAAACCATGTGGTCAACCAAATTTTAACTGTGAATAGTTTAAATGGGAAATTTATGAGTTAGTCATAGTATTGTGCAGATTTTATCAATTTTATCAAAATGTTTTTATAGTTTGATGAAATATATCTTCCGAAATTTGTTCATACGCTTGGACGGCCGCATGGTTAGACCAATGAATAATGCATCAGTGGCATGATTTCAGGTTGGTTTTACCCAGAGTCAACAGATTGGTTGATGTTGCTTGGGTGATTTTATGGAGAATTCTTTAAGCTGATAATAATTCTATCTGGTTTTGTCTAAGCTAGATTAAGTGAGAATGATACTGTGCTATTTTTATATACCAAGGTCTGATGCCATATAGACATTTATATTTTCGGTTGTGTTGGAACCTTTCTAACCAACCGCGAAATAAAACAGCAAGTGTCATTTGTTGAAATGCATAAGTAGACTCTACTTGATCTGACTTAGTTTTGAAACATAAGAAGTACAGAGATGCTTGTGAACACATGTCTTATCTCACAACATAGACTTTGGCGGAAGATAATAATTTATTATTCTGCGATAGTTGAATAGTCATAAAACTAAAATTTATGACTTTATTTGTTATACTACTGTTTGTATAATAAAGCCAATCATTAGTTCCAAGTATCTCTGTCGTATTTTTAGGGTATACCTGAGTGTTTGTATAACACTACGAAAATTGTGTAAAGCTAAAAAAAACTATCGATAGTTTAACTGCATAAGTTTGTAACTTTATGTTATATGTTTGTTTAGCACAACTTTACCCAAAGGGATAAGAATTAAGATATAAAATAGGTTTAAGGGACTGGTTGATTTTCAAAGCAATTTTATTTTTAGAATACACTTTTTGAATTAAATAAATATAATTAACATAGAGAAAATACTTGATAGAAATGTATTTAGTTACAAATAATATATATCCTAAATTGCAGCTCATTAAATGACTGAGAATGAATTGATGGGACCTCAACTGTACATTGATAGATAAATATATTCATAGCAACACCTACCACAATATACATACTGGTGGATAAATTAAACACTAAATAGGCAACTGCACGAATTTAAATAAGACTAACATAAGATTTGTGTACCAAAAGGTATGCAAGTATGCCGTATATTAGATTGTTTGCGGTCTTTAAACATTACAATTGCTTCTTTAAAAAAGTAGGATAGACAGACCTAGAGTATTCGTATATCTTTATAAATATAATTAAAGTTAGATATATTTTCTTGTTGATAAAAGGCAAGAAGCAGAGGGGCGGGAAATCGGATACGAACAATGATGACAGGAAGCAACAGCTGTTTAATGCGGATGATGGTATATACCCTAACATTTAGTATGCAGCTTGAACTTAGCGCTTAGCGGTAGAATATACTACAGTAGTCTTCAGTTGTTTTATATCTGATATCTTTTAAAATCCCTTTATCTTCACTAAATCTTTCATCTCATTTCAATGTAATTTTGAATTTCAAGTTCCCAGCTCACTTGAGAGTGAGTGGATGGACAACCTAAATAAAAAATTAGAATAAAGATTTATTTCAGTAAAACTGGGACTTGCATACAATAAAATACTTAAATAGAAACTGTGTAATGTAATTAGGTACGCTTAAAGAAGCCCAGACGATATACATATATGTGACGGAAATAACGAATGTAATGTTTTAGAGATTAAAGCTCCCATGTCAATTTTGAGTAAAAGTACTAGTTAATATTAATGGAAAAGAAAGTAAATAAAAATTTGCCGCAAGGAAAATTTCTGTCGACTATTTGTAGCATTAGCAGTACAGTTTTTTATTCACACGTTAATTATTTTCGCGCTGTTTTTGCAATCAGAGCATTTTTGCATCACATTAGTATTATATACTGAATAGTTTCATATTTTGAATTGCTTTTTGTATAAGAAACAGGAATACACTTCGCCTTCAAAGTTGTTTATAATACAAATAAAACGTATTAATGTTGTATTAGTATTTTTATGATGGGAAAAAAATAAGGATTATCTTTTCCAAAGCTACATTGAAGTTGATCGGAAACCTTTTAGACTAGTACTGTATAGATTTAAATAGGCTTTATACAAGTAATATATAATAATAAAACACAAGAGTTCGGCGGTTTTTAAAACCTTTCTTCTATTACTTTTTTTTAAACTCTTGTGTTTTATTAATTTAGCTATATGGGATGCATTTTATGGAAATTATTTTGATATGTTAAACATATTTTATTTTGTAAAGCTTATATTTAATTGTGTATTAGATTTATTATATTCTATTTAAGACTGGGGCCCTTCAAATGTACAAATAATAGAGCCAAGTTTAAGGAAAGCCATGAATCCATTTGTACTCGTATTGTAATAAAGTTGCAAGTCTGATGTAATAAAATATAAGTTGTGAGAACCATAAAATACCTGTTAAATAAGTTCTGTTGCTCATTATTTGCAAGATAACTAACACAATTAAAATAACTTATATTGGGTTCGTTATGTATATTTTTAGGGCCCAATATTATTTTTGGTAGATATTTAGAATGTTTGTTATTATCTTTTTATATATTTTGCTCTCAATTATTATTATGTTGGAAATTGACATAGTAAAGTAAGAATTCATACTAAGATTTGCATGCTTAAAATATAGTATCTAGTTTGTGTCAATGTCATATCGTTTTAAAGATAAGATAATAAAAATTAAGGTCTAGCATTTTATTAGTTGTAGATTAAAGGGGCATCCATATATTTACAGGCCACAGTTGTATGACCGGATTGGTTCATGATAATAATAACATGACCCAAGTTTTATAATTGGCAAGTTTATCGCTGTGATTTTCTACTAAACAGTTATAACTATAACATACAATACTTCGTAAAAATTATAGACCCTATAAATGTTGATCTAAGCTATTGACATTACTTCTTGTTGTTCTAAAGTCCCTTTAACAATGATATGCCATTGTTACATCGAAAGTATAATTTAGTATAAGTTAGTAATAAATATATTACTTATATTAGTATTTTGAGCTTAGACATATATTAGTGATCTTCTTTTAAAACTAATTTAACGATCTTTTGGGCAAATTTCAGTGGAGGGGAATCAGCTTATCTCGTATACAGGGAATATTCCAGACTTTGAGGATATATCCATGCCCGATCTCGAGTGCGAAAACTCTCAAGATGGCATCGCGCCGTCTCCGGGTAGCACTACCTTGAACACACCTCAAGTGCAGTTAAACTCGCCCGCGTACACGCTCAAACCATGAGGAAAGCCTAAAAAACGTCGCCACAGGAAGAAACGCTCCTAAAAGTGATAATTCCTCCGTTGGACCCTTACAAACATTACGGACTTCTTTAGTATTAGTTTAACCCAAACAGGTATTGTCAATGTATTTATAGATATACGTGTAAATTGTACATTGTTCTTATGCGTGCATATATTGTGTAAAACATGTTATGTTGTGTATAGCCTCAAAATTTTATTGATTATTATTTACCAAGGATTGTTTTTGTATTCAATAAATGTTTTCTGTATATGTAAGTATATTGGGTATATTTCAAAACGTATGTAGACTGTACTTGATATTTTTTTCTGCATAGATATAATATTCACAAGCAAGCAGTAAATAAAATAAATTTAAATATGGAACCCTACATTTATAAATTACTTCATGTAACTGCTTTGGTGCCTTAAATATGAAATGTCCAATACTAGATTATCACAATGCCTACATTGTATCACAAAATGTATATGAATTTTAATTCATAATGATGAGACATTTAATACATAATGGTTTATAGCTCTATATTTGTTTTATGAAACTTAATTTATTGATTAAGTTTTGCAATATTACAAATGTATATCATAATTTCGAATGTGTAGCGGATTTCGTAAACCATTTCGTTCAATAGAATATTCAATAAAAATTGTTTTTTGTTCTTTGCCATAAAAACCAAATTAATTCATTCAGCTAATTTAACTAAAGATTGGCAAAGATATTTTTATACGTAAAATTGGTTTAATGGCTCAATTCATTTGATTATTTTTTTTTAAACTTACTTATTATAGAATAACTTTGGTTTTAAATGCATTTGTAGAATAACAAATTAAGGATCCAACAAAAAACTAAATATCTAAGCGGAACAATTTTAAAACTTTCAATAGACGCGACTTCTACACTATGATGGCAACATAAAAAATATATATTACGGAGATAACGTATAGATTCAGACACTAGAAAATTGGACATGAATACTTCCTTGTGACGACATAAGCAGTCCTTTATATTTAGCATATTGCATTATGCCTATCTAGTATATTTTTTTACCTACATAACACATACATAATTATGTACCTATCTACC
Source organism: Mellilla xanthometata (assembly GCA_035578125.1). NCBI lineage: Eukaryota > Metazoa > Arthropoda > Insecta > Lepidoptera > Geometridae > Mellilla > Mellilla xanthometata. The sequence goes on along the minus strand of JAPUBQ010000007.1, from coordinate 8,709,814 downwards.
ATATTTAGTTTTTGTAAGACCATTGTAATATACCTATTTAACATAATATAATTTTATGAACAAATTTTGGTAAGATTTATGTAAGGAAAAATATATGTAGTTGAATATTTGTAAGTTATGTTTAAATTCGATGTAATAAAATATTGTAAACTTTGATTTGGAGTTTTTATCCGTCCTAAACCTGCCTACTTTCCGATACGGAACCCTGTTTTATCAATCTGAAACACTCACTAAGGCTAATAAATAACCTTCTGTACAAGTTAAAATAGTCAGGTAACAACTGCCAAGTTATACACATACGTTGAATTAGTAAAACTACCATTTAATATAATTATAGTTTATTATTTGTTAGCACTTTGTACTGTTATCATCTCACATGATTTGTAAATAAATATTGTTATCACAGTCACACTACTTCCGCATAAGGAATGACAAACTTAATTATAAATAAAATTAACAAAATAAAGCTTTATCAGCTGCAGTAGGTATGTGCAACAATTATTCCACAAATTTATTAGTATGAAGGTAGTATAATTATTTATTTAACACGACGTAGTGTTTTTAATGTTAGTAGGTACTTAATTAATTATCGATGTTTAACATGCTATCAATACTTTTTAAACTTAAAATTAAACTTTTGATCTTCATACATATAAATAGATAAAAATTATAGTATACTTACACAAGGTGCTCTTAACAGTGTTTAATAAAAAAATATGAGATCAGTAAGATCAAATATCAAGGTTGGTAGCATGAACCTTTGTGTAAAATTGTAAACAGAATGTGCACATAGCCAATTATGGTCTACTTTCAATCTACGTCACTGCATAATAAAAAGGTTAACCTTCTACTGACCTCGAAAACAAGTTTTTGCACAGAGAAAGATCATGCATAAATAGGTGCACACTAAATAGGAAGTTAAGAAACCATTATACAAATTATAACATGGCATAAACTTTTGTAAAATAAAAAAAATTTAAACAGTAGTAAATAACACCAAAACCAATTTGAAACAATAGTTCATTTTGATAGGTCAAAAATACCAAAAAATGGTTGTATAAATAAAATACACAGCAACACATATTATATGTAGCTCCTCTACCTACTAACAACTCTTGTTATGACCTTACAATAGAATCAGATGGCATTTGGCACACAAAGCTAACTCATTGTTTTCCAAATGGCATGAACCATTTCCCGGGTTATTTCTTTCACTGATTTATAGTTCAATTTAGCTTGTTTTTAGTTTTAGAAACGTAATTAAAATATTGAAAAACTGAATATAACAACGTGAGAGAAAGACGCGCAAGTTTATTGAGTTGAGGCATAATATAAAATTATAATTTTACATAAAATACGGTATAGAAGTTTGTATACCAAAAACGAATGGACGAAATGTGTCAGTTAGGTAGTACTTATTAATGCAGTCGCAGTTTCCTCATCAGGGCCGGTAGAAATGATGCAGCGGGTTTCCTGTCTTTCACGCCATCGGTGATGTAAGGTCCAGGTTTCGTCATCAAGACAGTATGTAGCGTGGGGAGGTTTATGGTACATGCGAGCTCCGGGCTGATATTGCGGCAACCCTGAACATCTAGGAACTTTAACTTATCGCAGTACGACGTCACAGCCTCGATCGTCTTATCTGTCAGTTGATTACAACCCTGGAAAGTGGAAAGCAACAAAGTTATTATAAGTGTTTACTGTACAACATATAAACCTATGGGTAGTTGTATCACAGAACAAATATAATTCATTTGTTCTGTCACCTTTGATACCAGGGTGTCATGTATTATTATGTTTATCTTTGGGAATGAAGAGTAGAACAGTTATACTGCTACATTCAAAATTCGGATGAAACACATGCTAAAAAATCGAATTCTTTAATGGAAAATTACTTTGTCTAATATAATTTTTTAATGGCTTGCGGAGAGTTTGCAACTCAAGCATTAAATTATCATTAGAAATATTATAATGATAATTAATATAAAGTTAAAGTTTTATCTTTGCCTGATTTATGCCACCTAATAAAGTAGTTAACAAACAAGGATACTAAATGCAAATCAAATTAGAGGTTCACAATCTATGCATCAAGTTGATAAAAAATTAGTAACTTATTTCTTTATAACAATCATTGAATGATGTATGTATATGCCATTATTACCTTGAGTTGAAGATGTTTCAGCCTTCGCAGACCTAGCACAACTTTCTGCACTGCATCATCTTTCAAATTATAGCAGTCTGTCAGGTTTATGCTTTCGATTGTGGGACAGTTTTTAACTAAATGCTCCATCCCTTTGGATGTTATTTGTTGGCAGCGACTCAGATTTACATCAATGAGCTCTTTAAAGTTAAATGCATAAGTTAGGCTGACATCAGTTATTCTATTGCAGTTGCTTATGTCCAATTCTCGAAGACATTTGAGTCGCTCTAAAGAATAGCCAGAAAATGTTTCTGTGGAAAGTTTCTCGCACATCAACATAACATCATGTTTCCGTCGTGCGTCGCGCACTATTTCTTCCTCAGCCCTAGACCCTAGATGTATTCTTAAGCTAGATGGAGCATCATCAAATGCAGAGACTACTTGACTAGTATCAGGCTCATTGTCGTCTACTTTCCCCATACCGGTCAGGCCAGCATCAGACACTTTGTCACAGTGGCTCATTTTTAATACTTTTAATAATGCTTGATTCTTAAAAATTGTTTGGATAGAAGTGTCTGTAACAGCATTAAAGCAATAACTTAGATTGAGTACACGTAAGTTGGGTAGTCTCTCTGACAACATTAGAATTGCACTTTCATCTAGATTGAGGGAATGTACATCTAACTCTTCCAAGATTTTGTTCTCTTCAGCACAAATTCCTTTTTCCAAGCCTTCTTTGGTAATATTTTCACATTGTGAGATATTCAATGATTTCAGCTTCTTTAGTTTCTGTAATTCTACTACGCCTAGGTTGGTGACTGCTCTGCATCGTTGTATATTCAGTACTTCTAAATTGACTAGATCTCGACAAATGTATACAAGAGATTGGTCAGTAACTCGATTGCACAAACCCAAGTTTAATGACTTCAGTGATGTCTGATGTGTGGTTAGAGCAAGTAAACCCACATTGGTAAGCTGATCACAACAGTGCAAAGATAAAGATTCTAGCTTAAGATTCTGTGTTTCTGATAGTACTTTAAGGTTTGACCCATCTATTAGAGTATGGGAGAGAGTGAGGTGCTTGATGCTTTCTGATCGTGATTCAATTACTTTTTGAACAAAACTGAATGTCAGTACACTTTCAGATGGATTCTGAAACATATCTGTTCCACTAGGATAGAACTTTTTAACTAAGCCCATGTGAAATTGTAAAGAGCAGGCAGATAAATTCAATTCTTCTAAAGCTGGTGATGCCATTACAAATCTGTTAAAGAGAGCATCAGTGAGGTACTGATTGTCTGCCAAACTCAGAGCTTTCAAATTGTTTAAATTATGCTTAAATAGGCCTTCAGTTTTCCCTTCTAGAAGTCTTCCTGACATAAACAAATCTTTGCAGCCCAATATATTTAAGGTTTCTAAATTAGTGCAACATTGTAAGATATGAGTGAACACCTTTTCACAGACATCACAGCTTTTAAGTGTCAAGCTTTTGATGTGTTCTCCCATTTTGTCCCAGAAGAAATTTACCTTGTTAGATATTTCAACTTCATTAAAGAAGTAGTTGTAGTATATTAAAGATGAGTTATCGAAAATATGCAATGGGGATAAATCTTCGTCATTTAAAGGAGACCTGTAGAACACTGCAACCTTGTTTTTGAGGAATGAATGGTCATTTGCAGCTATGTACCAGGACTGGCAAGTTTCACTTGCCGCCTTTCGGTCTCCCTCGGGCAAATACTTGAAAATAATAACTAAAACCTGGAAGACAATAGGTAATCAAAATTAAGGATATATTATAGTCAAAATTGAGTATTAAATATAGGTAAGTTTGATAATTCAATACTATAATCAGAGAATAAGTCAACTGTGCTAGGCAGTATTGATACGATTTCGTAAGTGTTTATCACGACAGGATAAAAATAACATCACTGATTGATCAATCACGTGAAAAAATTTAAACACAAAGGAAAATGCCAGTCAAAGTAGGAAATAATAAATAAACATATAAGAATTAGAGTTAAGAAAGACTTATGATATAAAGTAAATAGTTATAGTAATACCTCATAAGGGAGATCCATTTTTCACTTTGATTCAGTTATAAAACACTATATAAATAATAAAATAAAACTATTTTTGTAAAATTAAACTTCTGTCTCTTGATGAAATCTTGACTGCTCTTGACTGACATTTGATAGTGACAGTTTGTGTGGCAGGAAGGAATTATTTGACACAAAACAACTTTGACTTCACACGGTATTCAAACACTCATCCATTTTATAACAGAGCAAGAATAATGGTTGATGGAAGATAAGGAGTAATTATAGTGTAATATTCTTTATAGAGTATCCTCATTTGTATGATAATTATCAAACCTATATTCTATATTATTTTAAAGAAGTGAATTGGCTTTTGATTTCAGATCTAAGTTAAATCCCTAATCCATATTTTTGAACTACATTTATGCTTGATAAAAATGCGGTTTATTGAACAGAGGAATAAGCAAGAGGGTAAGTATGTTAACTGGAATTTACTTGTAATTTATTAGTACATGACGTCAGTCTCATGATCATTACACTAAAAAAATACGTATATCGTGATAATTTAACTTCCTACTTACTTTACACCAAATAATGGAAGTTTTACAGCATTATCTCTTAAGACACCTAAGTAATGCAAGTATCAAAGAACCCCATGTGCACTTGCGAGTTTGCGCGCTGTAACAACTGTAAGCCACTTGTTGGGCGCCAAGTGAGCTCAGTGAACGCGGGGTGGCCCGCGGAATGCCACGTGTCACGCTCGTCCACGCCTACCCGACTTTTACGATAAACTTTCGTAACATTTCAACTTGATTGGAAAATGGAAATGGTATTTTTTTTTTTGAGTTTTTGAACTTTGTAATGTGTGTGGAAGTGCGTTGAGGATGTCGAGAAGGAAACAAGCGAAACCGAGATCCCTCAAACGTGAGTTTGTATTTATTTTCCGTAGTACGCTTGATTAGTTTGCTAGCACCATGGAAATACACGAAATACCCTTTGATAACACAATATTACCCACATATTTCTTCAAATTTAAAGCTAGATAAAATGCTAATTTATTGATGTCATATTCATTATTTTGCTTACCTATATTTGTGCATGGCCATTTATGACTACTTACTTGTATTTAAATTACTAGGCAAGGTAAACATTGACAATATCTTCTTCTTGTCTTATATATAAAATTTCCATGTCACAATGTTAGTAACCGTACTCCTCCGAAATGGCTTGCCCGATTTTTACCAAATTTTATATGCGTATTCAGTAGTGCGTATTTTTCATACCCCTAAGTGAGGCAAAACAACGTTTGCGGGGTCAGCTAGTATATAGTCTGCAAAATGTTGATTAACACGGAATATTATTCCAGACTAAGCTTGCTCCTAATGGCGCTCTGCTGGTCAAATGCCAACTGTACTGTGTAAAAAAAGCCTGAGTGGCTAATCTGTCTTAAAGGCATCGGGCACGGCGTCGGTGGCACGGCGCAGCGTTCAGCTACCGGCGAAGTAATTACATCACTAATGTTTTCCTATTTATCATCATCTTCATCAGCCTACCCCCTCTACTGGATATCCCTACCCACTGCTGCCATCTCTCTCTCTTATAATACTGGCGTATGTAACTATGTATGTATCTTGTGGTCCACGGCCACAGTGTTCCCTCAATGTACCGGATGTCATTGATCCATCGGGCTAGTGGTCTGCCTACAGGTTGCTTTCTATCCCATGGAAGTTATGCAGTAGTTGTTTTGCTCCATCTATTGTCAAGACGTCTGGCAACGTAACCTGCCCAGCGCCACTTAAGTCACGTAATACGGTTGCCAACATTAGTTAATTTCATCCTGCGTCAGATTTTCGTATTACGGACTCGATATCTTCGGCTGTCCTTTTTTATTGTATACGAGGGGGAAATCGTCGATAAGATACTCGGCTACAAAAGGGCGCAGCCAAGTTAGTGTGGGATTTGTACCTACTAAAACCCTCCCGGTGATCTGCCTCTGTGCTTAACGGAGGACTTCGTGTTCTTCCGGGAAACAATTCGGAGATCCCTAATACTGCTCTGTAGCCTTTCTGGCTATTGCTGACCTATTCGCCAACGACGGCGAAGGTCACATGACAACTTCGTCCACCCTAAGCCCCATCTAAGAACCAGGTCGCTTTCTACGACAGGCAGAGATAGTTCCGCGGCATTATTATTTCCACCAGCCTGGGTGAAAAAATAAGGCTGCTCTGGGTGCAGGGTTAGTTAGGCTGATACCTTACATGCACTCTTACTATTGCGACCAACAAAGCTATAAATAGTGTAGGTATGTACCACTAGTTAGCTCAATACACGGGAAGCGTGGATAAATGCGCGATCAGCGTAATTCAGCGCGGTGTCCGTCGAGACAGGTGACGGACGCGCTGCGACACGGGTTGCGGCCCGCGACTAATATCGCCGCTTTATCTGTGCCGCTTTATCACGGCCGCAGCACTCCCGCGGTTTTGCGCACTTGCATTCGCTCGACTAATAATAATAATTTCGTATGAGCTAAGTGATCAAACTCTGGAGTCGAGAATTTTTAAGCCGCCTAAAATCCTCTTAGTTGGCTTAACGACTGGTTGTACTGAGACTAACGGTCAGAAACTACAATTTAACGTGTCACCCGACTCATGGTAGCACCCAGTAAAGTAGCGAATGACAGTTTTTTTTATTACAAACCACGTTTTATTTGGAAAACAAGCACGTACTTACTGATAAAAAAAGAGAACTGGGGTAAAAAGAAAACTGTCTTGTTCTTTGTCGGTTAAAAAGTATATTTAGTGGCTACCCAGTCGTTCGGTGTGGTCGGATAGAATGCGACTGTAGACTACTGTACTTTGGTAATGCGTCCCACGGGCGCGCGAGGATGCTGCCATTTCCCTCGACGACGGAACCTAATGCAATACTAGCTCGCTTTCATTGTAAGTATCTACAATACCTGACGACCTCGTTGGCGTAATAGTTACTATGCTTGTCTGCCAACCAGAGGGGCCCGGTTTCGATTCCCGGCACGGCCAATATCTTTGTGATGAACTAAATTTATTGGTTGTTTGTCTGGGTGTTAAATATGTATCGATATAAAGTATTTATGTATGTTTATGTAGTATATCAGTTGTGTTAGCAACCATAATACAAACTAGAAAGGGTTTAGTAAAGGCTAACTTATTCGTTTTGAAAATAAATTATTAAATTAAAATAAAATAAATATTTAAGGGGAAGGAACCCTTCATGCGCGAGTTCGACTCGCACTTGGCCAATTATTTAATTTAAATTCGATTTTCCAATGTTTAATTATTTGTAAGCACAGAGAATGGAGTATAATAACTCTCATTTTCCTTTGATTCCACGGCCGTACATAACGCGAGCTTGGCCCGAGGCTCTCACATGGGCCCAATAACACGTCAATTTCAGCACTCGGCCTCCCGCGGAGGAATTAAAATTTTACATTCAGTGAAAATGTTAATCCTTCCCGGTCCCAAGTAGGCAATAAAAACGAATTGCCGTATCTTGAATTGTTTACTCTGACACCGACCGGTACCGACGCGACTGAAGCTTCAATTGAAATCTAGAAGTAAGTAGGTGCAAAATCTCATTAAATGCTTACAGTCTTATTTATTAAAAATGCCTATCGTTAGTTTAAATATACGTATAATATTGTTTTCTACTAATAAACTTTCTGTAAACATATAGTTAACTATTAATAAATAAGACTGTTAAGTGATTAGTGAAAACTAGTACCTAGATGCCAATAATAAGTCTACTATTACAGCTTAAGATAGTATAGGTATGTACCACTAGAGGCTATACAAAGAGGCAACTCGGCTGGCATTTTAGGTACTCTTCCCCCTGGCACTGGTTTTTTAGATTAGATATACTTTTACTTTAATTAATTTTAGATTAGAATTACATTAATTGGTTGATTTGATTATTTAATAAATTAATTTCATTTTGTTCTAAGGTTAATTTTGGTTAAACATTTTAACGTACAATCTTTTTTTTCTGGAGAAAAATAATTGGAAAGGATCTGTTCGAAGCTCATTAACGATTATAAATTTCGCGAATTCTTTTATTCATTCACATTGAAGTAACACGTATAGGAAGTAAGGAACTTACTTTACCAAATATTTTCTTTTCAAAACCAAAATATTTGTAATAAAAAAAAATATATATATGCGTAGCTTAGTTTATAGATACTTATATACTATAGTTACTAAATACTCATCCACATGAATCTTGCGAGTAATTTGTTACATCTCAAACGAGACCTGTGGTTGCTACATTATTAGCAAAAACAAGTAAAGTATTATTACATTTACAAAGAAAACAAATTGCAGCATGGGGTGTGAGGTGTGAAGATCACAATAAAACGTATGAATGTTTTATGCGAGGTAAAAGCTTTGGACGGACGCATTTGTAAGCCGTTTGAAGAGGGTTAAGTCAATTTGGATTTGGACATCAACTTTTTGTAGACGTGTGTGTTTGGTGATTACGCTAGTCATACTGCAGAACGGCTGTTATTAGCATTATTTGGATAAAAAGATGAGGGTAAAAATGATTAGCAAAGCGGTACGCCATATTTTATCGCCATTATGCGAGCGGTCAGTAGTGTCACTTTTTGGTCAGCATAACAGCATAGCATAAGAAGCTCACTACACGTTCGCACTGCTGGGACTCGGGGCCTTCCCTCACGAGGAGAGATATATAGACCATAATCCACCACGCTGGCCAAGTACAGGTTGGTGGATGATATTCGTATTCCGATATTGTGGTCCTCAAACATGCTTGTTTCCTCATGTTTTCCTTCACCATAAAGCGAGTGCAAATCCACACACGACTTGAAAAACAAGTCATTGGTGTAGGGCCGGGATCGAACTCGCTTTTAGTCAATTAACATAAATGTATGTTTATTATAACCTTAGTGAATTCGACCGTTGCTCGAAGATTTTTTCTACCGCTCCAATACGGAGTATATAAAATACCTACATGAAATTATTTACAGTTAACGATTTGAAAAAGGATTTGTAATTTAAATATTCATACATTTACATTTTGTAATGTTTGACTAATATACATATGTACTTCATTTTTAAGTGTTGTTATGTTTACGCGTCCCTTTGATAGCCAACATTTGTGGTAAGTTCATTAAAAAAATCTGCTAAATTAATCTGTGGTTGTGTGCTGTACTTATTACAGAAGGTACCGTTATGTGTAACGATAAGAAGTTGATGGCCCTACGGGGTGAAAGCGGGGTGCGGGTACTTGCAGGGTTGTCGCCAAATATTAGAGCACTTTTTATTGTATTTGTATCGTTTTAAACGTAGGAGAGTATATATTTTTGATATGTTTGAGCAGCTTAATAACTAGAGATATATTATGAACAGTTGGCAACTTTTTTATAGACACATAACTTTTAAATATGGCCAATATTGTATACCATTGTTTCGGTCTATAGTAGGTACAAACTTATATCATTAAATAAGCATATCTATTCCCTAATAATTAATAATTCTATTCTTCGTGCTAGATGAGATAAAAACTTATTCATTTTGTTGAAATTTTGCACAACAACTGGCTTTATCCCACGTTGATAAATAAACAAGATAGCCTACCTCTCCAGGGCACTGAAAATGTAAGTTCTATAATCTAGATTCGGTATACAAAAGCACTCGTAGCCCTGGGTGTTGCGTCCATAAAACTTGTAGAGGCCCCACCGAGACTCGACGGCAAATTTCCCCTGGGTGGCACCCCTACCCACCCCCCCACTGCGCTGCTGGGAAATACGCTAAAGGCATATCATAACAGTTTTATGTTGATGTTGACCTCTCACAGATACGGCGGTGCTTAATCGATGCAATTTAGTTAACAGTGAATTTTTTTAATATATAATTGTCACAGAGATTTAACTGATTCTATTTCATACAATATTATTCTACTCATCAGCTGTAGTAGAAGAATCAGAGCAATCGGTAAAAGTTTACTCAGATATGATATTAAATGTAAGATATTGTTTGGAGCAGTTTTAGTGGCATTTCAATTGTTTAGTTGGCTTTTAGACACATACTTATGAGTATATGTTTAAACTTCTGAATATAAAATGAATTGATCACTATAAACTTAACATGTCTAATTTTTCTTTGGTAGTAACCTAATTTGTGTCAATTCAAATTTACTTTTAAAGATATTGATATAAATAATGTACTATTATATTAAATTCTGTGTACCCATACTACCTATTGTCTTGTCTAAATAAAGTGAGAAGGAGCAAATTGAAAACCAGCGCTGGGGTACCTGGTACCTCCAGCATTATGCTGAATTTACTCCTTTTGTGCACATAGGCTTTTATAGTAATAAGAAATTGTATATATGTATTTTTTTTTGTGTGCGCAATAAATAATTTTCTTTCTTTCTTTGAATAAAATCTTTGTGACCTATTAGATTATTCATTAATTTTTAGAGATCCGTTTCCATTTTCCGCTTGAACACGCTCACGTATTATTTTACACAAAACCTTCATGAAATAACGCGGTGCGTTGAGTGATGATGAATTTTCTTTATTCCCAATCGGCTGCTATAAATCACTCGTGAGTTTTCAGACGAAACATCCATAATAAGGTGGCAGGCGTGATTCTTGCTTTCGTGACAAGGTTCCGTATTCATCATTTTAACACATGACATCTTTTATCAGTCTTCTAAACAAATCATAACAAATTAAGTATATAAACAACAAAAAAAGAACCTACGCTGAAATCACAATAAAAGACAAGAAGGTTATACTTTTCTGCATTATTTTCATTTGTGCATACAACTTATGTTATATTCTATGCACTTATAGCGCCAATCTCATCAAACCGTCGAATTCGTATATTAGATTACAATGATAGTTGGATTAACTTACCAGCCGCGAGTAATTCCCATTTTCCGCCCGCAACAGTGCTTAAAAATATCACAGCAGCGGCGTCCTTGCCGAGAAGGGTAGAGGAGGTAGGTTCCCAGTGGAGTTCTCCCGCCTCCCACGCGGATCCCAGGGGATCTGGCCCGGCTGCCGCGTGCCTCCTGGTCTCCAGAGACCTCTCCCCACTCCTCTGCCCCCCCCCCCCTTAAACACGAGACTCGAGAGTAACGCGCTGAGACGTTCGACTTTTAATTGATAGGTGGGGAGACAAAATAGCAATTGGAGTGTTTTGAGGGAAACAGTCACGTTTTATCTGGCTTGACGTATAAAAGGATCAGTTTACAGACTATGTTGGGGTTATCTTCAAATAGTCTTTTGTAATAAGGAAGGCGGACTGAGCACACCGGCGTCTGAATTTCAATGATCTCAGTAAAATTAATTTTGTGATTTTAAAATACGTTAATAACCAATTTATTTTAATAATGGCATATTATTATGTTTTAGGCAGTTGAATTGAATTTTTTGGTAATACGTAAGTTTGTTTCTTTGTAAAATTTTAGATTGTCTCATTTTATGCGTTTACAGAAGTAGGTCGCGTCGTGTGGAGTAGCTCAGGGTAGCGTTTTGTCGCCATCCATATTGTATTAGCACAAGTACATTAGTTAACGATGTGCCGTCCTGAAGGCTCGGACCCGCGCGCCTCTGAGACCGCCTTCTCTATTCCCTGCCGGCCGCCGCCACTGTACCATCATACACGGTAAACAGTACATGAGATTCTTTAAAATATACAAGCAAATCATACGTTAATAGAAAATGTGCCCATAACTTTAACTATAAGTACATCGTTATTTTATTTCGATGAAAGTAAATTGATCTGACCTTTACTGTTAGTTACGTGAGTATCCATAACTATTTGCATGTAGACACATGTTATTTTACCATTGCCTGTGAGAATTTACTTACTGTACCACAAATAAGTTGGATAATTTGTCCTATTTCAACTAATTTCTATCCCCTTTGTACTTATAAAGATGAAGCACTGCACTCCACAGGCACCAGTACTAACGCCTCCGAACACATTAAAATTACAGTTTCCAAGGATATACAGAACTACAATGACTTGCCCGAGATGGGGTTAGCGTTATTATTCCTCTGCGTGTTTGCCCGCGTGGTCCTTAATCAAAGTTATTACCGACAGCGTTTAGAGCTGCCTCAGGAATACTGCTCGTTCCCAACGATATTGGTAACGATGAAACACCCACCGAGGTGAAATTCTACGCTAGATTGGATAACAAAAATCGGATTAACGGTTTTAAGGCTAATCATTATTGAAATGTAGCACCTTCTGCTTTGGGGATTCATGCAGTTGGAATAAAAAGAGGCGAGGCATTTTTGGCGTTTGTTCGCTTCCTACGAGTAGCAATAGCCGTTATTGTGTGTGCATTCTAGTAATCTTGTGTAAATACTGAATTATTGATTAAACTTTAGTTTCATCATCGTGTAAATTTCAAGAGAACCTTTCAAAGATTTCCATCTATTGCTGCATATATGTACCCAAAAAGTTCTGGAAACAAGTTTCTATGTCACCCATGGCCTCTAATCAGAATTTACGAGAGCTGATGTTTCCATCGTAAGTTGATTCCCAGAGCCGTAGCCGTTGCCCACATCCGTGCAACGTTTTAAGCTGGCCTTAACGGAACCTATCTGCAGTTTTAGATATTTTACGACAGCGATATGGTCAGTGTAAAAATTGTATTGGTTGCAGTGGTTATTGGTGCGGCGCTGTGGTGGCAATGTGGCCCAAGTCGCACATTGCCACCGAGTTATGATGAGAGAATCGCTCTCTGTGGACTCGCGCAAGAATGTGCCTGCTGCTTTTAATGGGAAATGGTGCGACGCTAAGAAAGTGTGTTTTGATCTCAACATGAGATAAAATTATGAATACTCGTACCATGGGATAATCCTATGGGAGGTTTGCATAAGTTCTCTGGAAAAATATAGATATTATAATATTACTAGCTGCAAACTGCTTTAGCAGGGCGTAGTGCTTCCTACAGCGTACCAGTTTATCTTAAGGTATCATGTAGACGTAATAACTTATGTACGTAAACTTTCTTGTTTTTTTACAAATAAATTTATCTTTATCCTTAACTTTGAACGCAAAACGTTGTTTTGCCTCACTTAGGAGTATGAAAAATAGACAGTAGCCGATTCTCAGACCTACTGAATACGCATATGAAATTTGGTAAAAATCGATCAAGCCGTTTCGGAGGAGTACGGTAACTAACACTGTGTCATGGAAATTTTATATCTAAGAAGATAATACTAGCTGACCCGGCAAACGTTGTTTTGCCTCACTTAGGGATATGAAAAATAGATAGTAGACAAATCTCTGACCTACTGAATACGCATATAAAATTTGGTAAAAATCGGTCAAGCCGTTTCGGAGGAGTACGGTAACTAACACTGTGACATGAAATTTTTATATATTAGATAGATTATTTTTGTTACTTAGGTTTTTCTTCACAGTACAGCTAGGCATTTGACAAACAGGGTGCGTAACCAAACAATCTTGCGACAGTCTGGCCTAAAATGGAGCATGCCTAGTCTGGAATAACTGCTTCTCAATGACGCTAACGGAATGTACCGTTAGGTGTATGTCGTCATAGAATTAATAGAGGTTCGTTGCCACCCAGACGAGCATTAGTAAATGTTCCACCACCATGCAATGGATTCCACATGTTTTCCTTCGCCGAAAGCTCCAGCTTATTGGCGGGGATCGATCCCCTAACCTACGGGACCTAAGGCAGCCGCACACTCGACTGAGCTTTTATCGCTTCATGGATGTATGTATCTATTTTTGTATTTTGTGAGAACAATCAAAAACTTTACCAATGTTAGATGTAATTTCCACAGCCCTGTGTATATAGCACTGCTACATTTTAGTTAAAAATCGTGCTTAAACTAGGAAAAATATGCGTCCACTGACCGCTACTTAACAAGATGTCAGCTAGCTAAAGATTATATTTCCTATGGGATCGTAGATTCTATCACAAAGCTGGGATTTAGCCTCCGGCCTGCTTTGATAAATCGATGTAGAAATCTCCAGAGCATAGGCCGGGGTGACTCCCATATGCAATGCTAGTCCTAAATGGTATTGGCCAATCTAAATATGTAATTATAGATAGAACTATGTCATACGTTAGTTAGAGCTACACGAGGAGGCAAGGACTTATTCGCTCCAATTCAATAGAATTTCTAAAAGAAGTGGTTCCAAATACTGATATATTTTTTTATATATTATATTTTACCTTTATTGATTAGTACCTGGGTCAACGACATCCGATCCATTGAGGGCACGCTCTGGGGCCCAAGATCGCAGACACTGGCATAAGAGGGAGGAGGCCTATACCCAGCAGTGGGTAGATATAGGCTGATGATGATGATGATTAGTACCTACACATTTTACACACCCATTAGCCCCATTCGAAACCATTTCTAGTATGTATTTAAATTATTTTTATTTTTTTATTTTAACCATTTCTTGTCCCAGCACTGGGAACGTATAGTGGGCTGCTTAAAAAAAAAGGAGTTAAATAGAGCACAAAGCACAATACTTGCCGTGGTTTGTGCGATAGAGCGGACACAGGGCGCGGCGCGGCGGGGCGCAATCACGACGCCCGCACCCTCGACGGTTAATTAACGATGTCACACGAATTACTGCCTACTACTACTCTACTATACTGGAATACTACTTATACACGTATTCACTGCTTTATAATGAGTAAATTCACGTATGCTATTGACTTACTTTCAATTTGAAGACTTCATCGATAGTGACATTGATGATGACCACACATCATAGTCACAATTTTCATTTCATCTAATTTTTTTCACATTTTTTTATGATGGAGGCAAGCGCTTGATCGAAACTTACCTGATGTTAAGTGATGTTATATGTATTTATTATACAAATTCGACTGCGTATGTTTTTATCTTGTCTAGGCTAAAACAGCTAAAATGATTTCGATGAAATTTGGGACTGACGTAGTTAAGACTCTATATTAACGCATAGATAGTAAACCCTTTTTTAAAACACTCCCAAAAAATAAAAATAAAAACAGAAAACACTAGGTCTGAATTAACGCATAGGTTACTTTTAACCTCGGAATACCGCGAGTGACACCGCGGAGCGCAGCTAGTATTGAATAATAATTGTTACAGAATTCTAGTACTGGAGTTAGCATAGCATACGCAGACTACTATACGTTCCCGCTGAAGATATTCGGAGCCGTAATGAAATTCATAAGTTTAGTTTAGCTAACCAGTCTTTTTAAGTATTTAAGTATTGCTTGATGTGTGGCTTGGCTTTAACGTATGTTATTTTCAGCCAATAAAGTGCATGCGTGACGGTAAAAATAAAGAACCAACTTGTTTAAATAACATTTGTACCTATTTTGCAAGTAATAAATGATTAAGAATACGTAAATAGGGTTTTAGAAAATGGCTCCTTATTGTGTTTTTTTTATCATTATAATAATATTTGAAATTATTTATTAATTTATTCTAAGAGTTTATCGAATCTAAAAAACCAGTGCCAGTGGGAAGAGTACCTAAAATGCCAGCCGAGTTGCCTCTTTGTATAGCAACGCTAATTTGCTGTGCAATGATTTGATTTCTGTGTGTTTTGTGTTTCTTCTCTTACAAGGAGAGTTTTTTTGGACACATTTCACACACGGCTGGTTACCCCATACTGAACCGTTTCGAGTTCGTATTATGGTAGCTAACACAACTGATATACAACATATACATATTTTATATAGAATACATATTTAACACCCAGACCCACAGCCAACAAATTTAGTTCAGCACAAAGATGTTGGCCATGCCGGGAATCGAACCCGAAACCTTCTGACTGACAGTCCGGCATAGTGACCATTACGCCAACGAGGTCGTCAAATTGATTCCCATATTTGTCTTCTTTTTTTCTCTTTAAGAGTTTTACTCTTGTTGGTGTATTCGCTATTCAAATTCAAATTCGTTTATTTGTACGCCAGATCCTTGATCTCTTTGTACAATTGGACCTTCACTAGATATGTACATGTTTTAACACCCAGACTAGACATGCGCAGAATGTGTCACTAAAATGAAAAGATATGTACATATCTTTTTCTATCAGTGAACTATATCTCTCTTTTAGTTCAGTAGTTCAATTAGTTCAGTACTAGTTTTCTTTCAATATTTCATTCAGGGCATCGCATCTCTGTCACCTTGGGATAGAGTTTAAATTTGCCTGGTCAGTCAGATTCGCCGAGTGATCTCTATCACCTTGGGATAGAGTTTAATTTTGCCTGGTCAGTCAGATTCTTCGCAGTGAACTATATCTTTCTTTTAGTTCAGTAGTTCATTTAGTTCAGTACTAGTTTTCTTTCAATATTTCAGGGCATCGCATCTCTGTCACCTTGGGATAGAGTTTAAATTTGCGTGGTCAGTCAGATTCGCCGAGTGAGTGAAATAGGCTATCATGTATCATATCCATACGTACAACAGAGCGGGACAGCCATAGATAGTCCCGAATACACCCGATGTTATCATTCGAGTCTCGAGTCGTTCTTAAACCATGAAGTTTTAGGACAACTTCATGTCTTAAACGGATGAAAGAACTAGTGAACTAAGAACTAATTGAAATGTTATTGAACTAGAGAGCGAAAGATACAAATCACTGAAGTACTTCATTTGAAGGATTCATTCGTGAACTACGCATGTCTAACCCAGACCCATACAGCCAACAAATTTAGTTATTTGAAGGCTATAATCGGCCACGCTGCCCAAATGCTGATTAGAAAGTAACATAGAGTGTTCTGTGACAAGTATTATTTCACAGTAAGTGGATAGGCTAATTAACGATCCAGTGATTTGAGGTCCCGCTGGGTGCGCACCTTACTACTACATGTCCACGCTACGCTTACATTATCCTAATTAGATTTCATTTGCCAGTATTAAAGTCACGTTCGATGTTTTTTGCTTAAATAAATGTGTGTACTAGAAAGAACATAGATAAACGAAAGCTTAATCTTGCAATTGATTGTAGTAAAAACAGAAATTTGTGTTTCATCATTTCTTCTCATAATTTTATTTAACAACCAAATTTACAGCAATAATGTAAAATGTGACGCAAATAACGTAATTTTATGCATAAGATTATGTTATAATGCTATTTGTTTTCCAGTATACCTGAAATCAAATAAAATTAACTATGTAAAAAAAGTTTCTTTCCATAGAACACTTGTAGAACATCATTGATAGCTACAACGAAAAAAATTTAGCATTCGACTCAAATATCTTTTAATATTTTTATCTTTTAAACACGTAAATAGTCACTTATGACTAAAATGATTGTTATACATATTGTATAAAATTATTTCCAATGTTCACAAACATGGGTGGTGAACCCATGTTTGTGACCCATTATTGAAATTGGCTGTAAGTACAATAAAATAAAATATGGTCTACCATCTTCAGGGCGATGTTCCTTTTCTACGGCGACAAAGAAAAATATATTTGGTTTAGAAAGTACTCAATATGTAAGTTTGAATTTTTTTATTAATATGTACCACAAATATGCACGTTTGACAAGCAAGCCGCTGCTTTCTTTATAGCGGTATATTGTTGTATCAGCAATCAGCATTGTTTTAATATTTAGTGATGAGCACAGACTAATAATTTAATTTCACCGTGAAGACGATGTTTATTTTCTAGACCTTTTTATAAAATGCCTATCTAACACCAAGCAGTGATGGAAGAAATTGCAAACACCTCATTTATTACCTCGACTTTATAACCCTTTTCAACTGGTCACGGTCGCGCAAATCCCACGTTTTGGATAAGCTCGTTGTAAATGTTATTCGATTTCAAAGATTTTATTTATTTCATTGCGACCATTACAGCCACCCCTGGCTATTTCCAGAAATAAACGTACAATAAGATTATCATAAACGTGATATTAGAAAGGGGATAGTAACTATACGTCTGACGTATACGTTTTTAGATAGACTATTGATTAGAGAAAAGTTTTGTAATAGTGTTTAGCTATTGTTATTATTGTTAAATAATAGGAAGATATGTTTAGAAACATAGGAACATATCCATCCAGTTTCATTAATTAATGTTTACAAAATGTTTTTTTTATTCTAATTAACGACTTTTTCTCACGCAGAAAGTGAATTATAGAAGCTGTTTCGGATTTTGGGATAATAAATCTGAATTTAGATATAGATATATACATAACACGGGTCAACATGAAATTTGACTTTGATTGCAAAGCATTTAATTTCGGTAGTTTAGGTCATAATAAGACGGGAAAAAAATATATGGCATGAAAAACTTTGCTTTTGTGCATAGAAGACTGATGGAACAAAATTTTTAAAAATCTCATATATTAATTTTTGATTGAAAATAAAACTATTGAAATAAAAATGTTTATTATTTTTATTAAGTTTTACTATCAAATTAGCTTACAGGACAGTGGAAAATAACTTAAAAGTGCACACTTTTACTTTTTCTTTTATGTTCATAGCTACTTTCTGTCAATAAACCCCAAATAAAAATTGCTTACCTTCCAAACACCTTTTACAATAACTACAAGCAACATGTGGAGCCCATGGATTATCTTGATTCCGTACAGGACAGTCAAAATATGCTTCATAGGCTTTACAGAGAACGTGAGATGTCTTTAGTTCATATTTCACGTCTCGAACTTTAATAAATTGACCACATATAAAACAGAATGCATCAGCATCGTATTTGCACTTTCGTGACGACATTTTAAGTTATTCTGGGCTTGTAAATAACACCTGATGGTTGTTTATCACTCGGATGCCATCTAGCGGCACAGTGTAAACGTTAAAACCCCACTCTCACCGCGCGGTCTTTTTAAAAATATTAAAATCAATTAAAATTTATGAAAAAATTGAAAAATGAGTATTATTATTATAACTATCACAAAAGCAAACTTTATACCGAAAAAAAGGTATTTTCTTTTCGTTTTTGTGCATAACTAACTGGAAAATAATAGTATAAACTTTAGGACAAAGAATGAAATTTTTTTTGTAGAGTCGTGTGATATAAATGAAAAAAAAAGTTTTTTCTACAGCTGAGGAAGAGGAATGTTCCGAAGACCGAGCTTCCGGCGACGAAACCGGCAGTGAAGAGAACCACGAAGCAAACAACCCTGAAGCTAACGACCCTGCCGATGATGATGAACACGAAGATGAAGAATCCAATGACAATGATAGGAATTTGGGGCAGAATGAAGATACTAATTTTGGTAAGTGGGTCAAGCTCTAATTATTTTCAGTTTCATTTTTGAATTTTGGTAACGGTTTCGGTCAGCAGGTGTTATAAACACGTTTGCTAAGTATTTTATAGCGCCTGTAGCTCGGCTAACTAAGGTGATCTGACGTGATCGTCAAGGTTAAGCATCAATCGATATGGACAGTGCTCGGGTGGGTAACTATGCACAAAACTGTTCGTTAATAAGTGGCATTTCATCTGTGCGCTACCGTTGGTCGGATGACACGTTAAGTTGGAGGACCCGGCTGTTAGTCTTAGTACAAGCAGTTATTTAGCCAAGTCAGAGCATTCGGGCGGCTTGAAAAACTCTCGATACCATAGCTCAGTCACTAAGCTCATACGAAGAAGAAGATGAAGAAAAAGTATTTTTGTTCTGGTTTAGTAAATATCAACCACAATGGTTTTTACTTGCGGAACTTATGCAGAGTACAAAGAAATCTCCGTCCGTTGTCACTGCAGAATAGCGCAATAATCCGCCAATAAAGATCGTAGACAGTTCCGGCTGGAAAACTGTCCATTCCATCCACATGGCCTAGACTCCGGTCAGCAGACGACGGAGTGCATAGCTCTAACTGCTCACTGACACAGAGTAGAAAATTTGCAGAGTTACAATTCAAATACACAGTACATAAAGTACAAAGTTTTATAGAAAACTAATAAAGAAAAACAGATTGATTCATTCGGTCATTACGTAGCATTTGCTACATTTGTAGCGCTTGCTACGAGCTTACATACTCTACATATAACTATGTATAGTATGCACCCCATATCACACCGAATTGTAACTGAAGTTTTATAAAAAAACATGGTAAATGTAATGAATTAACCTACATAGTCGTCTCCTTCTTCGTATAAGCTAAATGGTCAAGCTTTGGTGTCGAGAGTTTTTAAACCACCCGAACGCCTCTGACTTGGCTTGACGATTGCTTATACTAAGACTAACAGCCAGGACCTACAATTTAACATGTCACTCAACCCACGGTAGCGCCCAGATGATAATGCCACTTTTAAAACGACTGTATTGTGCATGGTCACCCATCCAAACACCGTCCACATTAATCGTTGCTTAGCTTCGATGATACAGCTTAGTTGCCAAGCTACAGGCGCTACATAGGTGGCGATTCTGCCGTACACACGACTAAACTAAATTTAAAGAAGCCCCGTCTCTTTTCATCTTAGGTGGCCAGAAAGAGACGGCGCGTTCTGAACCACAGACAAAACAACTTAAATCACGTCAAATATGGAATATGCAGGCAGTTTTAGAGGTGATACAAGTGAGTGCGTTCTAAAGTCGCCTATATTTTCTACATATTGTGTGATTTTAGTTGTTTTGTCTGTGGTTATGGTGCAGAACTTGCCGTCTCTTTCTGGCGTACTAAGATGAAAAGAGACGGGGCTTCTTTAAATTTAGTTTAGTCGTGTGTGCCGCTGAATCGCCATCATTGTCAAGTATGTATATTACATCCAAATTTATATTATGCTGTCACATATATATTTTAATCTGTAATTTAATAGCTAGTTGCAAGCTGTATGAAGCTGTAACTCTGCCGGTGTCGTACTCGGTGCTCCTGACGATTGCTGGCTGACACTGACACACGGTAGCTGATATTGCATGACGTACGGCGCACGGGGTGCACTGCACTGCGACAGACAGCGCGGCGCGTGTCTGCTGCTCTTGCATTACGACTCACTCGCAGCTGATTGTTATGATGGGCCAAGTAGCGTGTCGCGAAAATACTAATTGTTTTTTTTTTTTTTTGAAAGGGACGCCGTGAAAATTCTAATTTTGACCTGTTTTTTTTGCTTCTTACGTTAACTACTAAACAGCTAATTTTATTCTTTTGACGATTTTTTTAAATTAAAATTGTCCTGACACTACGTTCGTAGTACAAACTGTTTATATAAGGTTAATTATAAATTATTAATTTATATTTGACATTAACATTTAAATGTTTATTGACATTTATATTGATTATATTATATTTAATTTTATTGTGTGTATGTCTGTATATTTATTACCTTTATAACTTAAAAATTAAAGTTAAAAATGATATTTTACTTTTTTATATTTTCACACTCATCAGATTGAGCACAATCGTGCTTACCTGTGAAAGTTTCCTACACATGTAATGAATGTTGTTGTGTAACAGGGCTTATATTATGCACTGTATGTAAATACTTGTTGAAGTGATGTATGTAAGTGGTGAAATAGGATGAAATTTATAAAATGTGTTTACGGTTGGTTTTGGAATCATACTGTAGATTTTGATTGAGCCATCACGAATGGTTATTTTAACTGTCACAAATATTACACGAACTATCATGATTACAGCGTTTATGTTCAGTAAGTCAGCAAGCATTTAAATGTCTGAAATTAAAATACCTTACAAATGGCTAGCAAGCGATTCACAATTTTAAGTATTTTGACCATTTGGTATTTAAAATATTTTATTAATGCAAATGCAATGCTGCCTGAATTTTGGGCACCTCTACCCCTGGACTTTTGTAGGTTAAGTTTTAGTTTAGTATTTTATATCATTGTTATGTTGGGTATAAATAAAGCTAAATATTTTATTTATGTATTTATTATGTTAGTGCGTTTTGACTTACTGAAAGCAAATTATATGAAATATGTAAATTCAAAATACAATTTAGGTATTTCTTGTTATTTGTTAAGGTATTTTTATTTTTGTAATTTATCGGTTTAAATATGTACTTTGAGTAACTATGTAAATCAAAAGAATGGTGAAAATGTATTATGTGAGAAAGCTGATGGAACTACAGCCACTTTTAAGTGGGAAGCACAGAGAAGCCCAATATATTAATTCATACGCAAGCATTGCTTTTGCGTTTACTTCCATCACTAATCACCACCAAAGCGTAACCAATGAAAATTGATTTAATCGCGGTTGTGGCATAGCAGATAATTTATGGATGCGGTTCCGTTCGCACCCAGCACTTAGTAAAGTGTCAGATGCAACGGGCAGTGGTATTCAGCGGCGGCGGCGCGCACACCCATTCATTGTCAGATTAGCTGCCCGCGTGGTAAATAGCCCGGACCCAATGCGCCAGTTAGAATATAAATACCGCGCCATGCTTGATTAAATACACGCGGGGCTTTCGACGCAAAGCGATCAGCGATCACCTGCCTCGCTAAATGCAGACTGTATTAACTTTCGGTATTGTGGTATTTGAATAATATTATAAAGTCATAACACGTTAGTAGTCTCTTGAATGTGAATTGTGTTTCAAGATCTATCGATATTTTATTTTAAGATTGCCCTTTGGTCCTTAACATCGTATCTAGTTAATGATACAATCAAGTAATTGTAAATTTAAGTTGTTTAAATATATTTTTTGACGTGACAACGTCTTAAATTAGGTTGCGGCTGGGAGTCACTTATGAAAAAGTGTAACGCCCGGTAACGTTACGATGAGTCACCGAACGAGAGAGAGGCCCGCCGAATGCCTTGCGTCTCTCTCCCACTCAACTATGATCGGTGTCGTCAACGTCTGCCGCGTGCTGCGCACGTGGCAGACGTTGTCACGTAAAATCTTCGCCCGTAAAACCGACTTTACAGGCAACCATTTTTTTTTTGTTTTAGAACCTGAGGATGCCGATGCTGACAACACAAAAACATCGGACGTTGACGCAGATGAGATGGCAGGTGAGTTTAATAGATACTCTTGTTTTACTATGTGCTACAGTTCAGACTTAAGGTTGTATTCTGAAGGTTCTCATCATGCCTATAAACCTTTGTCAAGTAGTATCGTCCTCAAACCAGAATAATAAATTAAAATTCTCGGCTGAAGTTTTTAATGTCTGAAAAGTAAGAGGAGGTTTAGTTAATCTCACTACTTAACACTGGTGATAGCCCCAGTTTGGTGTCGTTACGTCTTCATTGAAATTCATAAGGAGGCGAGTAATAACGTCGGTTCGCCCACTGTGCGCCGGCCGCGGTCGCGCGGCGCCGTGCGGGTGCGGACGATGCGTTTTTACTGCGGTTTAACGCGCTTTTTACAACCCGGTGTGGTGCTGGAGGCCTCCGCCGCCCCTTGCTTTACGACCCTGTCCTCGCTTATCTCGCGCCGTTCGCGATAAATCTCCGCCCGGCTCCTTGGACTTGAAATATTTACATGCTAATTCGTAGCCAATTCTGCACCCGAGATTATAAATAAATTGTCCGCTCTGGCCCATCATCGACCGCCGCCATACCGCTTTATCTTTCATGACTTTAGAACTTTTTAAAACAGTGGCCCATCTCGCAAACTTGACGTTTTAATTTTATGCCACCCAGATAATTTAGATTTTATGTCGCCTAGTCGTAACGAAATCTTTACGAGAATAACTGAAGGTTGTAAAATTTTGCGATTTAGTTGGCGGTTCCCGGCGTGCTTTACCTTGCGCGTTTGTCTCTTTATCTTTATAAATTATCGTTGCCGAGGAAGGAGTCCATTGTCAGGAGATATAAGTTGAAACACGCTAGTACAACAATCGACACATAAAGGTGGACAGCTTATAAGTATGTATGACTATATGTAGAAGCAAAGCTTGCTCGGGGAGAACACCCAGCTTCTGAGAAAATTACGCATTGTCCATGCGGAGCGGAAGCCATAAGGCTACCCTTATTGAACGCGTAGTAGGCGCCTTTTCATTTCCATTGTTTCGCGAAGAGCGAACATACATGAGTAAATGAGTAATTTTTCCCATCGAGCGAGTCTGGTTGTCGCAGAGTCGTTGTGTCGGCCAACGCGAGTGTAGCGCAAATGTATTCTCGGCGGAGGCGGGAGGCGCGGGCCGGCGGCGCCGCTCCGGGGGCGGCGCTGTGAGCCTGAAGTTGGGCGCGCAATCTGCGTCCCGCGGGACCGCCGCCAGGGGACGCACTCCGAACCTACCACAGACATTCTCTCTGACTTAATACGTACGTTATTTTTGTACAGACGTATTTGCCACTATAACATTATTTATCAATTTTGCTTTGATGCTATAGTAACTGCTGCAACTTGTTGACATAATCATACCCTTTTACTAAAAACATTAAGTATGTAATTATAATAAGTTAACGTCACTAAGCACATTGTTTCTAAACACGGCACAAAAATTCTTTAGCGAAGCATCCAATTAATTAAAGCTTAAGTTGAAACACCACAAAATATCTCAATAGGGTAACGTGAAACATTTGTAAGTTATTCTGTCAAGTTAGACGGGGAAGAATGCGCGCGATGTCGCGTCGGTCGACACAGGCCCGGTGTGGCACGTGGGTAATTAAATGCCTGGCGCTGGATCCGGGCAGCGGCCGGTAGCAGCCAGCGGCGGCCGGGTGCCGGAATGCCGGCCGATGCGGCGCCGCGCCGCGTGCCGGCGACAACAATGCCGAATTGTTGTCGAACTTGGACCCAACAACCGATTTACTATGCTGCTTTGTCTATGCCTGTGGTTTTGGTAACACGTTGTTTGAATATTAGTCGAGCGTCTATTATGTTAACGACCTCGATGGCGTATTGGTTACCATGCCAGACTGCCAACAAGAGGGAGGCGGGTTCGACTCTCGGTACGGCCAACATCTTTGTGATGAAATAAATTTGTTGGCTGTCGATCTGGGCGTTGTGTCAATATAAAGCATTTATTTATGTATATTATGTAGTATGTCAGTAGTGTTATCTACCATAAAACAAACTAGAAATAGTTAAGTAAGGGGCTAAACAGCCGCGTGTGAAATGTGTCAAAATAGCAAAAAAAAGTAAAATAAATAAAATGTATTATGTCAGAATAATTAGGTCCTCGAAAGTCAAGTACATCGAAAAGTTTGTAAAGTTTATAGTTCTCTCTCTACTTCTATTGAGAACCTACTCTGATCATTCGATTCATCAGTTAGTTATTAAGAAGTTACAAAAAGACAAGAATAAAGAATGATGAATATGGTAGTCCATCCCTGTTCGCTCCCAGGTGGCGCGGCCGCAGCGTTTGGAATTATCACATAGTGGAGAAGCGGGCGCCGCCAGGGCGGGAGTAGGGGCGCCCCGTGCCCCGGGCTCGATACATTCGTCACGGGCCCAGCAGCCATTAGGCATTTAGATATTATCAGCGGCCGCGAGGGACCCGCCGGCCCGTTGTTTCAATGCAACTTAATTACTAAAAGTGTTCGCTCCTCACTCCGGGGATTGGATTTTAATCCGCCCAGATATCGTAAAGTTGCCAGTTCGTGTCTATCAAACGCGTCCATCACGTACCTACTACTGCTACTTTTCTGTTTTCAACTCTCAATGCTTCTTCTTCTTCACCAATTTCTGTAAGTTCTTTCAACGAATCGATAATACTACTCTGTAATATAACGCGAGTACACATGTTTGGGTGCCCCAAAACATTCTATAATTGTAAATAACCAGAAGAAAATGTATTTATTGATAAAAACTAATATAGATTTCACTAACCCATGATCTGTTATTTAAGCTTCTTGAGAATAAATGGTTTTATTTATTTATTTAATATAATGCGAGTAAAAAGTACTGTTAGTTACGATTGTTGTCTTAAATCATTTTACAGCTAATAAATATTATTATCATGGACCGGCTCCCTAAAGACGTGTAATTTTGTAGTTTTTCTTGTTTCTGAGACAAGCAGCCCTTATGACAATGATGATGAAAATTTAAGGCAAATGACTAATGTATGTTTAATTTGTTTTCTCTGTTTGAAGCATTGCTTTTGTATTTTCTTACTGTGTTTATAAACCAATCCCATCGGGCTTATGAGCCAATCCCATCGGGCTACGAAGTGACCGACTGGAGATTTATAGAAACACTAGCAGATCGTCCTGGCTTCGCACGGGCTATGAATTAAGTTATAATTGAATTAAGATAAATAATTGAATTAAGTTGCAAAGAGAAACAAAATATAATCTATGTTTTTCAGGGATAATGTAGCATCTCAATTGTGGTTTCGGAGCCTATTTGCGTTAAACAAAAATTCTATTTTTTTCACATTATAATAATAATAATATTGGCATAGATAATTAACCATAGACTTTAGTCCTACCAGTGGGTCAAGATTATCAACTAAACAATGTACGTATCGTAAAGGTATAGCGACTCTCTTCAGCCCTGTTCAGGGTCTGGCGCGGGTCCCAGGTGACGCCGCTCTAGAACTTCTTCACTCTCTCTGGGGATTGTCCTCACGCACACACTCACAACCAGCTTGTGTTTACATCTACTTGGCAGTTTCGGTAGAGGTACGGAATATGTACGTTGTAGTGTCTTTTGAATTTTTGTTCTTTTGATATTTGCTCTATCGGGGACCTAATTACATTTTATTTATTTCAATACCACGTATAACAATATTGTTATAAGGAAAAGTTTGGTTGTTTTATGCTAACATGCTCCGAAACTACTAGACCGATTTGAAATATTGTTTCACGAGATATTAGTATGTTGTTAAGATATATTCGTCACTTTTGGTTAAAGCAGTTATACTAGACACGGCGCGAATAGTCTGGAGGTTCCTGTCCCTGTAGCTTCTATCGCCGGTAACTTTGGCCTTGCCTCGCTGCCAGTTGCACACTTCATCTTTTAGATTTTTCATAATATTTTTGTAATTTATTTTTACTATATAATATATACTATTTATTTAAAAAAAGTTAAAAGAATAAATAAATATAAATAAAATATTCGTCACTTCTGGTTAGTATTTTATTTTTACTTCATTTTATAATACTGCGATTATTTTCTATCGCTCTAGTACTAGACGACACTTACCTATTTTATTACTTAGCCATCTAAATCTTTTTTTACTCTGACAACACCGAGCGGGTCTCGGGTCCCAGGTGGCGTCCCGGCCACACTTCCTCTGCTCCCACGGGACACCCCGCGCACACATTCACAGACCGTCTTATACTTATTATCCACCTACCTACTTTTATAGCTGTATTTATTGTAACTGGGTAGATACACTGTTTTATATTGATTGTTGTCTAAGTTCCACGTTTTCCTTTCCCTGAAGATCAGGAAATGGGTCGCAACATTTATTTATCGTCATTGCGTGTAATGTCGTTAAAGTTGAAACTTTGCGAAGAGAGGTTAGGTATATTAGTTGTTTATAGAACTGTCCGATATCTATACCTCTTTACCAATATTAAGAGGAAAAGTTTATTTTTTTGTTTGTTTGACGCAAATAGGCTCCGAAACAACTGGACCGATTTGAAAAGTCCTTTCACCGTTGGGAAGCTACATGATCCCCGATTGAGTTTCTCTCAGCAACTTAGATTATTTTATAGCCCGTGCAAAGCCCGGACAATCTGCTAGTAAGAAATAAATGTACTTGTACAATGAGCGAACTTTTTTTTGTAATTTACATATCTTGTTGGTTTAGTGGTTGGTGTCCCAACAGCCAAACCCACTATCCCGCGCTTGTTTCTCACGGCAAAACATTCATTAGTTTATATTATAAGTAGAGAATTTCAATGTGTGTTGAATTTAGGTATGTGATTTAGGGATATTAGGGATTATTTTCGGGCTTATACAACATTTTGAACAAGATTAAGTTATTTATTTAGAGCTAATCTAAATTGCTTACATCTTGTAGTTAGTTGGTATTATTGTAACCGTTGTTTTGTACAGAGTTTTCACAAATATGTTCTTATAAATTTTAGCATGAAAACTCGTACCTTCAAGTTAAACAGATAGAACAAACCGTTTACGGAGATATTTTGAAACGAAAATCTCAAAAAAAAAACTCTCAAGTCCCCGTGTGATTATTTCGAAAGATTAGTTGACATTACTCCCAATTTGAAGGGCGCTAAGGTAACTTACAGTGATGGTGTTTTGGCCGTTGAACTTGGTTACCATAGCCAAAATCGCATTATCGCTTACCATCAGGTGAATTGCAATTAATCGCAAGCCCATTATGAGTTGATTATGATTGTTAGCAAAGCCCATTATGATGTTCCTCTTCACAGATTACTTCAGCGTGAAATATGCAAAATATTAACAATCTTGGTCGAGTTTAACAAGTGCACCCATGATAATTCTGTTTGGAAAATTTCATTTTAATTTTTTGTAAGAAAACTGTTGCTAAATAGGTAAATCTAGTAAGGTCATATGACAAAGAAAAGATTACCGCATTGTCTTGTAAGAACAGATTTTGAAACTGTATTTTTGCCAAGTTTTTATCTAGCTACATGATATATGATGGCGAGGCTCCGGAGAGCAGCGCAGCAATCAGTCTGACTCCCCACGGGCGATGCTAATCACGGTCATCTAGACATTACTGCTGACTACGCAACACTAACATTTCACTGGGATTATATTCCTACTAACTTTTACGTTTAGGCGGTGACAAAGGTAAAATCATGTATGTATTTCACCAATTTTTTTTTTAATTTTAGGACACATTTCACACACGGTTGGTTAACCTCATACTGAACCATTTCTAGTTCGTATTATGGTTGCTAACACAACTGATATACATACATATATTATTTTATATAGATACATGTTATCATTATCTTCTGAAAAAATAATAAATAAACAAAAAAATATAAAATATAAAATTGGTGATTGAAATCAGTTTAACATATGTACATAATTTGACATAACAAAGTCTCATCTCAGCAAATGCCACTTAATGTTTCCCAAGGACTGAGACTAAACGTATTTGTTTGATGATACGTGTACAAGTACGTGTAGATATTACCCGTGGACTCAACTTTTGATGTGATATTATAATATACTTGTTGATTAAAATCAGATTACAAAGTCGCAACTCAGCAAATGTCACTCAATGTTTCCTATGGACTGAGACTAAACATATTTGTGTGATGTTACGTGTACAAATACATACGTGTAGACATTGCCCGTGAACTCAACTTTTGATGTGAATGATGTAAACAAATGAGTTCCCGCTGGTATTACAGTACTACACGTGTTGGGGTAACAATGCAAAAATTTTTATCGATAAAAAAGTGGTTAGTAGATTGTAAAACAATAATAAAACGTCTGTTTTAATTCAATATGCGCAGTAATAAAATGAATTAACACTACTTCAATAGGCGATGGAATTTGCACTCGTTCTTAGAGTGAAGGAAAACAGCGTAGGGAAATTCACACGCTGCGATTATTATAGAATCTGAAGACGTATATATTTCCAATTCGCACTTGGTTAGTATTGTCTGGATGAGCCTATATATCCATGCAAGAGTAGGCCCCGAACCCCAGCTGTGGGAATCTATATAATAAAAGTAGGTTGCTTATATATTATGCTGTACAATTTTTCGGTACTTACTCGTACTTGTACGATTATCTCTGTACTATTTCTAACTGACTTGAAAAGGATAAGGTTCTAACATTTTTGTATATCTTGTATTGTTTGCTTATATTTTATAATTCGCTCTTCTGACTGATTTTGAAAATTCTTTTTACACTGGATATAATATAAATAATTATTTTTTTTTCAACTTATAAATTTATCCTGTATTATTTTTAATGTCGAGAACAAGTTTTTTATACCTATTTCTCTCGTCCATTTCCAAGAATGATCGAGTAACAATAAAATACGAAAAACAAAATAGAGCCGCAGAAAAATCCGATACGGAGAAAAAGTTGTCTGCAAATTTAAAACAGCTAATTCCCAGACGCCGCGCTGAGTAGCTGTTAGTTACAGTACGTGTTGTTATTTTATCCGGTGAAAAAATCCCCTCTAGAGAGGCATATCGGCATCAGTCCGCTGGAATAACACCTTCGGTCTGAAAGGTAGCGGGCCTCGGGAGGGCAGTATGCTCAAGGTGGCAGAAAATTAACGTGCCCCCCGGGGAAATCTACGGCAGCCTTAGCGCCTCTGCCGCGCGCCTCCGATTCCTGTAGGGATGTATTTAATATCTGTGAGCCGACGACACACCTGGACGGTCGAAATGTTTGTATTTATGTTGTAGTAGCAGATCGTCCCGGTTTCGCACGGGCTATAAAATAATCTAAGTTGCAAAATATAGTCTATGTTACTAAGGGATAATGTAGCTTCCCAACGGTGAAATAATTTTTCAATTCGGTCTTGTAGTTTCGGAGCCTCTTTGCGTCAAATAAACAAACAAACAAAAAATCAAACTTTTCTTCTTCATAATATTAGTATAGACTACATAGCGCATTATAATTATGTTCCTACTGCTGGGACTCGAGGCTAAATCTCACGAGGAGAGAGACTTAGGCTACATTCCACCACGTTGGCCAAGTGCGGGTAGGCAGTGGCACACGTCTTGGGATTTTGTGACATGTCGGTTTCTTCACGATGTAATCCTTCATTGTACGAGTATAGTGAGTGCAAATCCGTAAAAACAAGTCATTGGTGTAGGGCCGGGATCAAACGAGGGTCCGTCTGGTTGAGAAGCAGACATTTTCCCACCGAGCCACACTTTACATATTTGGGTGACTTTTGGAAGACTGTAAATATAACATGGGTAGATTGGAATATGAAAGTATATTGATCAGTCATTGTCATCATGCATCTTACATTGTAGAAAAATCTCGCGCGGATATAAGTTTAGGGACACTTACGGTCCAGCCACCGGTTATTCGATTTGCATTTTAGCCGTATCTAGTTTTTAATGAATATCCTACTAATATTAGAAATTCGAAAGTTTGTGTGTGTATGTAAGTGTGTATGTTACTTCTTCAAGCACAAACGGCTTATTCGAATTCGATTCGATGAAATTTGGTTTGGAGATAGCTTAGATCCTGGATAAACACATAGACTAGTTTTTATCCCGGATTAACCCCTTTTTCCCGGATTAACGCGGGTAGCACAACGGGCCGCTGCTAGAATTGACATAAATTTAAAAGGTTTAAAGTATTTTTTAAATTTATAGTAGTTAGTAGTACCTAGTAGACCACAACAATTTAACGATAACATATTATTATAAACTTTTTTGCAATATGTATTATCGTCAAAAGTTTTGAAATGACTAACAACCAATATTCGTTAGATAAAGATCTCTCTGTCATAAAGAAATTCATCTTTCAATATTTTTGAGGTTCAATGTAGTTTTGATTTATAATCGCAGACATACGTACTTGAATGGTTAGATCAGTCGGCGTAGATAAATAGATATAAGTAAAATTGCATACATAGCAGAGTGTTGGATAACGAAGCCCCAAGGGACGCCGCCACTGCTGGGATGTGGAGGCTGTTTGCAGGGCTATACTCGTTACTGTGCCACCTTGTATCACTGTATGTACGAGTATATGTGACTTGAACGGTATTGTATGGCTACAGCTATTTGTTATACCCCTTGCATATATATGCGTACTGGTATATTTTAGTGTAAGGCATATATAATATGAATATTACAGAACCTATAAATATATATGAATCTAGGTTATAGATCTATGACCCAAAAAAATTCTGTGGTCATTCAAATGCTCAAACATCAATTATTCACATTATATAAGAAAATGGGAAGGTAAAAGAAGGGACCCAAATTTGCTGCAACCTTCTTTCATGGACAAATTTTTATTTTGAATTATTTGCCTATGCTTCTATGAATGAAAATAATAAGCTCTGCCCTTTAAATACTAAACAAACAAAAAATATGCACCTATTAAGTTTCAGCCCCTCCGAACTAAGTGAATCGTTAGAATCTATATTAAGCAAGACTAACGATAAAGCGCCAAACGGTGTAAATTACGTGCTACACAGAAAATGTTTTATCCCGCCTAAATATTTGAAAGGAGTTCGGAACTACTAAATTAGACTAAAAGTTTAAACTGGATCACCTATTTGAATTTAAAACGGGCGGAAAAGTGTGGGGGTGCTGGGGTTTCAGCAAGGTAGGGTTCGCAAGTGGATTAGAGCGTCTGACCGCAGCCTCGGCCTCGCCTCGGGCCTCAGGGCTCCGCTGACAACTTGGTGCGGTCTCAATGCAAGAAAGGGCCTCAAAAGTTTCTGATACTTATGATGTTGTTAGTGACTTTTATAAATCGAAGGGTGTGACAATATATTATCTGTACTCCCTTTCTATGTATATGTACCTTGAGGACATACATATGTTTAGAGTAATTAATTGATTTTCTCATTAAATTTTTTCAGATATCGGAGATGTCAAAACGGAGAGCATGGACAGTTTCGATTCGGGTAAGTTATATAGATATAGGTAATTATATTTATTGAGAGTGTAAATAACGAACGTTCTAAGTAACTACATAACATTTTATCACATCAACTTTGAAATAATGTTAGTACAAAAAGATATAGTAAAAATTAAACGACAACGGCGAAAAAGAACACTCAAGTTAATATTTGAATAGTGGAAAGTATAAAAAAGTGTTGTAAGTCGGAGGTGGTAGGGCCGGCCGCGGCGTTAACGGAGCCCTGGAGGGTCCTTGGCCAACTCCCGGCTCGCTATACAGCCGGAAAGATAAAATGAACATAAAGTTGAGGAGCAGATATTCAGCTCGGAGGAATCGTAGTTTCCCTCCTGGCGACAGTAAACCGGCGTCGGCACGGCAACGCAGTTTGCGGAACCGAACTCGCGCGCGGCTGCGCTCGGGGGGACACTGGCGTCCTTCTGCCCTTACTACAAATTGAAATTATATATTTACGTATAATGTACGTAGACATTTATTATAGATTTCATCGTCATAAGTTAATAAATATAAATGTACATATAACTTACTATCTGAAATTTTGGTTTTTAATTATTAATGATTGTATAGTTTTTTCATTTAAATGGTCTGTTTATATATACTTTATAATTTGACTATTTATGATTTAATAAAATTTATTTTGACAATAAATAATGTATTGATTATCAGCCAAAGTAAACTAGTATAGGAATGATGCTGCCTCGTTCTTGTATGTTTTAACTAAACGTTAAAATGGAAATTTTTCGTACATCTTGAATACATAAATTTCAAAGACCAGAAAAAAACATTTATATATGTACTCGTATATCTTGATGTGATAGCGCTTATAATTTTAATATTTAGTTATTATAAATTAGTAATTTACTACTTGGCTGAAATTCATAAAATTTGATAGCAGAACGTCTACGAATGACGTTTATTTTTTATTTACTCGTAAATAGTTCAACCATTGAAAATATCTTCGGAAAATATGTCTGTTTTGAATTGCATTACTGGTTGCGCAATTTTAAACTTACAATTAAAACGGACGAGTGAAATTGTTAACACCGTTTGTCACTTATGCGCCACGCGGTACGCGAAGCGGGGGTTTCTACAAGTTGTTTTTATGCAGCTTTATTTTTCTTTCAAAGCGTTATACTCGTAAGTATCTAAAAGTTATTATTGCCTCAGCGTTTCAGCCTATGTACATATTGCTGTCAAATTTTCTGTTTGTGTAATATGCATATTTAGTATGGGTCACATAGGTATGTTAGAGTTCCATAAGAACCAACGGGACCTTATTACTTTATTTTTTTCTCGATCTTAATAACGACAAATGGTACTGAAATATTTTGACAGATTATTAAATTTTATATTTAATTAAAAAATAAATAATTTTATAAAAATACAATAAATATTTAAGAGGGTACAAAAAAGGGTGATTTTATTTGTTGTTTTTTTAACACAGTGTTACGGAGTTTTAAGTGCGCGAGTGTGTCTCGCATTTGGCCAATTATTTTCATTCTTTGATAGCGTTTTTATTATAAATGTATTATTAAATTAATCAATTATTTATATTTCTAATAATAAACAAGAAATTCCTAGTATTAGTGTTAAGTGCGGTGCTAATACCACTCCTTGAATAGCTATCGATAAAAAAACAGAATAGTTTGATTATTCACACAACTGATAGTCATGGGGTGCTCCGAAGAGTTATAAACTTATAACCGGTACCTATTTAATCTAAATTACAGTTAAAACAATGTGACAGCATGACTTTTAGGCGCGATCAGCTACACGATTCTGCAATCAGGTCGAGTTTAAAATGTGCATTTGCAATGTGGCGCGGTGCAGCCGGAGCTAGGTGCGGACATCAGTGCATTTTCAATAATTGAGGGTCAGACAGGGTGGTGGGGGATTAAAATGCTCAGCCAAATTTTCCGATCGCGACACGAGACCGCTCGGGCTAAATCGGGAAACTAATGGACGATGAAACGTGGAAATGAAAATGGACTTACTCGTTTCATATTCGTATCTCAGCTGTACTCTACAGTTGTGGAATCCATATCGGAATTTGACTCCATTATTGTAACACCACAGTCGTGAAGTTTTCATAACACGTGAGAAAAGTAATGGCGTACGTTTAAGACTAATTAGTCTTATTTAGACCATATTAGTTATTATATTTTTAAAATTCACTTTTTTTTCGTATTAAAGAAATAAATAATTTTATTTTTCTGATGTGCTCATGTATGCCTAATTCAAAAAGTTAGAAATGCATAAGTTTCATTTAAAAATGTTGTGCTTCTGGAAGTAACAAATACATTTACAACAAATCTCACTTTTTTGTAGGTAATGTCTAGGATAGTACTAGCTTATTACTTCAATATTGTTAATTGTTGATTTTAAATGAATTTATTTCGTGAAAAATCTACTGTGTCACACTACAGGCGCGGCTGAAATCGGTAGGTACAATATCTTTTTAAGCTTAAATTTAGTGAAGTTGGCATTCGAAAATTCCACGACATTTAAAAATGTAATGCTCTTCTTCTAAAGCTAATATAAAGTAAAATTAATGTCATAATATATCTAATAATAAAAAAAATAATAATAATAAATATATTTACATGAAATAAAATTATATTAGGTTATTTATGCTTCTTAAACAGTTCAAATCTCAATATTATTGTATAGCTAGGAACTGAACACTGGCATTGTACATATGTTAAGATTTTTATTGCAAATAAAGACTCTTTGAAATTGAATTGAATTGAGTTCCACGACATATCATTTTTCAAGTGTAACAAGTTGCACTAACCAGACAATCGTGACGCAACCAGACAGGAAGGCGTGCTGACGAACAAGATAATTACTAATTAAGCCGAGGCGCTTCAACATGATACCTGTATTTAGAGGTGGCTTAAACTTTAATTGACTATTACTGTTGCTTAATTAGTGCATAGTGCAATGTAGATAAATACGTTATAGGACTGATTTAATCTAATGAAATAACTTAACGTTCTTAGTTCATCATTTGTTGGCATCAGTAGGTAAACTATTTAAGTAAGAAAAACCTTTTGTTTATTTCTTTCATAACTCCGATCACTTCAAAGCCGTAATACCTTAAATAAACTATATATGTTTTAGATGTCTTTTTATAATAGCTTTCTAACAAAGCCAGTTAGGAATTATATTCTGATTGATTGTAGGGTTCTAGGATACCCATTCTTATGCAATGTCTGCGGACTGGCTAGGAAAGTTCATAGATACAACTACAAGTAAGTACATATTTGTATTTTTTTCGCGAGAAAAATAAAACAAATAGAAGTTGCCCTCAGTTATTTTCTCTGGGAGATCACGTAGGCGCGCACCTCATCTACGGAGCTCCCTGCGCGCCGATAAAATTTAAAATTCAAGGCCGCGTTAACGAACCGGCCTCGCGAAGAAATAGATATTCAAATGTGAGAAGATCCCATATTAACATTTATGGCAAGTTTGCGGGGACGAGACAAAGCCACGCCGCGCGGGACCGCCGCCGCGTCGCTTAGACCTCGCGCTCAATCTGCCCCTTCTATATGCAACACTGAAACGGTTTCATGATTCAACATTCCTTACTACATTCCTTTGCATACATAACTAAGCTCAGAAACATTTAAGATGTTGGATGGTTTCTTTTGTTATAATCATTCTATCACAACAAAACAATATTTATGGATTTTTAATAAAGTTTTAGATAATTAAAGCTTCCTGTTCAATGAACAAGTAAAGCTTCACAAACTTGGTCGAAGGAGAGCTTTTTTGTTCAAACGCTATTTCCTATAAATAAAGATTGGCGAAAGTTTTCAAGAAAACAAATCAAAATCCCAATTCTGTAGGCTGCATTATTTATGCGATATTGCTTGGTGACTGTCGGCGCTCCCCCTTCCTTTACTATGAACTTGCGGTCTTTGTAATCCACGCTTCCGCCAAGTTTTGGTTTCAATAAGAAAAATGACGGAAGGGATTTGATTTATTTTTTCGTGCGCATATTTACCTTTACCTAGTAGGTAAACACACGGTTTGTAGGAATACTACTGAAATATGGAGAAGTGTTATAAAACTGGGTGCCAGTATGCCCAAAGAGCAATAAACGCAATTGTCTTCTCGAAAAATGAAAACTGGAAAAATATTTTCATCGTGCGCGGCCGTTAGCAGCGGCACACACGTTTCTTATTAATATCAGGCGCGGTCGGAATGGCCGAAGACGTCCCCAGCGCCCGCTCTCTCCCAAATAAAATTGCCGCTATCTAAACAAAGAGCCCTAATTATTCGGCCGTGGCGGGCGGGGTCGCTCTCTTATGGGTGTTCTGGGGCCCATTTCGCTTCTCGTATAGTGCCCCCGGGAGCAGCGGGCGCCGCCTAGCCAATCGCCGGATGGAGGAGCGAGCGATCCGCAACCTTTTTATACGCGATATCGGCGTCGGCGCCGGACCCTCGCCCCCACCACACCCCACCCCGCCAGCTACTCGGGGAATTAAAAGTTGGGAGGCTCACATCTGATTACCCAAACACACACATTACACAGGATCGCCAATCTCGATAAGCTCGCCACAATTTATTAGCGGTCGCTGACG
Source organism: Mellilla xanthometata (assembly GCA_035578125.1). NCBI lineage: Eukaryota > Metazoa > Arthropoda > Insecta > Lepidoptera > Geometridae > Mellilla > Mellilla xanthometata. The sequence goes on along the minus strand of JAPUBQ010000007.1, from coordinate 8,672,662 downwards.
AGTTGTTTTCGACTCTTATCTCATTAAGTGATCGGAACTAACAACTTGTTACAGAGGAATGCCGACTATTCTCTTTGTACTTATTCCTGGAGTTCTGATTTTATGCAAGTTTCTCGTCAGTATGTTATTGGGCTAATAGATTTCAATACGGGAACGGTACACTTAAAGCCCCAACAGTGGAACGACAGCGGCCGTGAGTCTTCAACGGATTCTATACTTATTTTAATTTGCACCCGATTTTATTTTGAGACAATGAATTGGATATAAAGGGTTTCCGAGCGGTTTTACCTCCGGGTGCATTGTCTTCACCCTACTCCTTTGCAGGCATTCCATTGTGTTGAAATTATGAAATAAAAAGGCGATATCGTATGTCGGTGGCGAGAGGTGGCGATGGAGCGGAGCCGGCGTGGGCGATGCCGACACTCGACACCTAGCCGGGCCGGCCGCGGCATTGTGCGCCACCATTCACCCCGCAACCACCGCCACATATTCGATTGCAATGTTTTAAGCATTCGATTGCCCTCGCCGGTAATAAAGGGTTCCCAAGAAGCACGCACAATATGAAGTTGTTTTTTTCGAATTGTGTAGTCTTTCAGCCGGCAGCGGCAAAGGGTACGCTCATTGTTTCTGTGTTGAATTGTGTGTATGAATGGGTCCGGGCATTCATTGCGCTCAACACTTGGAGATCGTCGGAAGATAATACAGAATAGGCGGGTTCGGGCGGTCCAGGGACGTCTGACTTGGCAACAACAAACCTCCTACTCAACACTGGTAATTGAGTTTTAATCATAATAGAAAAAGAGTCGGTTTTAATGAGTTTTATAGACTCAATGCCAATTCCAGCTTCGTGAGCAAAAAAATATTTAATTAATATTAATATTGTTGCACAAACATTTTTTTTCTAACAATTTATTTATCAAAATTTGGCTAAATACCATTCTAACATATTTAAATCAATTTTGCATAAATAATATATGATGATACCAAAATTAGTATAGACATTTTGAGGACTATTCCTTAGAAGATCCACATGTATTTTTTCAATGATTTAACTGTTTTTAATTTTTAACGATAAAACTGTAAATTCACGCTATGTGGAACTGGCCTAAAATTATGGCCTTAAATAAGATTGAAGAAGTCGAATCACCAGGTAATATTACTATGAAAATCAAATATGTTATATATTTATTATACAAATTTCCATACAAAATTCCTGGAGCCAAATTCTTACGATGAAGCCCGTCAGGCTCGCTCTCCCGGCAATATCTCAGGACGCCCGGCCGACTCCTGGGAGTCAATCCTTACGCGACGCAGCAGCCTTTTTACCTATGCATGAATAGCCTTGTGGTTTTCTGGAGTATGTGAGGCTTCTTTGTCTGCTATAAGATTAGATACTCATCATTTGGCGGTTGGTGAATCAATAAACAGTTTGCTAGAGAGGTATCTTCGTTCTAGCCTTCAATGTGGTCGAAATTTCGTAAATTTTAAATAAATATTAGGACTCATTTCACATACGGCTGGGTAACCCCATACTGAACCATTTCTAGTTCGTATTATGGTTGCTAACACAACTGATATACTACATATACATTAATAAATATTTTATATAGATACATATTTAACACCCAGATCCACAGCCAACAAATTTAGTTCAGCACAAAGACGTTGGCCGTGCCGGGAATTGAAGCCGGAACCTTCTGATTGGCAGTCCGGCATGGTTACCATTACGCCAACGAAGTTGTCAAATGGTTGTCAACGAGGTTGTTTGTGTTTATTATGTGTATAGTTGAGGCAGTGCTTTAGTGAAAATAAATGTAAACTTTAAACATCCATAAAACCCCCGACGGTGACTTGATATGGTGGTGATAGTCTTGGACTTGATATTTATTATGTATACGTAGGTATGTATTTGACTAAGCAAACCCTTTCATTTGATACTCATATTAAGACGGCTGCGAAAAAAATATGCCGTCTGCTATATTGTAGTGGCGGCCATGTTAAATCCATTTTCACCAAACATGGGAACGCCCCCGACATAGCTTTCGAACAAAAATAAATAATAAATTTAAATCAGATCATCCATTCAGAAGCTACACTTCAACTTATAATTACCCGTCGTTTTTCCGTTGAAGGCTAAGACTGAAACTAAAGATTCAGTTACTACTTTTTCGTAAACTATCGCTTTTTGCGTTTTCTAAATAACATGTCGCTATAGACTCGTGAAGTTTGTGAACTTTATATATATATTCAGTATCTCATAACTTATGATAATTGTAAAGAGCAAACTCAAAATACCACTTAATATATTATGGCCTATTAATAAGCTTTAACAAAAAAAACGCACTTCGTGAGTCAAGTACAATAAGAAATCAATTTTTTAAAAATAAACTTAAGCTAAGTTGCTGTTGAAAAGCCAAGAAAACTGTTTTTTCTAAGATGCCAGACTCTACGGCTGCAAATGGCTAGTTCCTAGACTTATGTAGATATAGTGTATGCCCGAAGTACTTATTTTAGTGTCCAGTCAAGAAGCTAATCCTACGCCTCCCCAGGGACGCCCGACGCCGATATTGCGTCGCCACTTGACACAGATGCACTTAACTATGCATGGACAGAGATCCGCTCTCCAAATACGGAGTCAAAGTTTTAGATAGACAATTTTAAGTTAACGCAGAGCTAGAAGTTTGCTCGGGAATTGGGTCAACTAGTTTTAGTAAACTTGACTTTAGAAATATCTGTGTTATAAGTTAGTCTAAGTAAAAGATATTTCTCAGTAAATAACTTGTATTTTTTCCTAAAACGTCTGATTTTGCCTTTCCTACGCAAATAATCTTTTATACATATACTTTGTAGGTATTCAAACTCTATAAAGCTTGCCTTTTAATATTTAGAAAATTTGCATTTTAATTACACCGTAAGCATCTTTTTCTTATCTTTTCTCTTTACATCTAGGTGTTTGACTAGCAGGGCGTGTAACCACATGAGTCAGCTATACTTTAGCCTAAGGTGGAGCATGCCTTTTATGATGACTTTAGAGCCAGATATTTAAAGGAGGCTGCCGGAACACACAACTAGATGCTTGGTGACATATCTTTCAACTTGAGTGTGATTAAACATTGTAAACTGTTCACGTAAGGCATCTTTCGCGTAGAAAACGGTCACACCTCCTAAGTAAGTGTGACCGTTTTCTACGCGAAAATATTGAGTATGATTGCTAGCTATTTGAGCACTAGATTACTCTACTTCCGTGCTATGGTTTTATTACTATGTTTTCCTTCATATTTTTTTATGTGTTCATGATCGGACTCACGACCCACGAGACGAAACGCGGCCGCTTGCCCGACTAAGCTGTTATGGCTTCAAAGCTACTTATTTAAGAACTAGCAGCCAGTCTCGGCTTCGCACGGGCTATAAAATAATCCAAGTTGCAATGAGAAACAAAATATGTTACTATGGGGTAAATTAGCTTTCCAACGTGGAAATAATATTTTCAAATCGGCCCAGTAGTTTCATAGCGTTTGCGTCAAACAAACAAAAAATCTAACTTTTCCTCTTTATAATATTAGTATAATAAATAAATTAAACGTTTATTCGTCCAAATAAAGTGGTGTACAATAATGAAGTAGAGTATAAGTAGAAATAGATGCGCAAGCAATTTGTTCAGCCTAACAATGGCTCTGACAACTAATGTCAGTGGAAGTATAGACGAAACGAAAAAAAAGTAGAAGATAGAGTATAAGTAGTATTGATAAGGTACGTAGCAATAGCACCATTTAAACTGTTTACGAATTCATCGCAGAAGTACTGGAGGCGGTATCTTTTCGTAACAACCAGACAGTAAACAAATGAGTAGCGTCTAAGTCCGATGATAGCATCAATAGCGTGAAATTACGACAGCCACCGATTTTCACGTTGACTGGCGATTCGTTTGCCTGCGGTGCATTGTTTGATTGCCCCTGGAACATCACTGCTCAAGTTTTCCAATGGAATTTTGCTTCACTGGTCACAGCAGTCGGTAATAACTTTGCAGTACCCTCTCTGCGGGATTGCTGAACTAAACAATATCTTTGGGAAGCAGGTGTGCCGTGGGAAATTCGTTTATACCTATTTGTGCAGTGACCTAAAGTAAAACAAAGACAAAACCATTCAAAAAGGTTGCAAGTTACCTCAGAAGCAAATATAACACATTTCGAGACCCATATAACTCAAGGTTTGACCTAATGTAGTCACTTGCTTCGACTTTGTGCTTTTTTTTGTTGACGAGGGGGAAAGGTTACGATGAGGCGCCGCCGATGAGGTTATGTGGGATTTGTACCCACTAAAAGCCCCCCGGTGACATGCCTCTGTGCTTAGTGGAGGTCTCCGGGTTCTTCCGGGAAACACTCCGGAGACCTCCTTGCACTGCGCTGTGGACCTTTCCGGATTGTTTCCGCCAACGATGCGACGACGACGGTCTTGCGACGCCGTCGTTTATCCTCGATGAAGCGGGTGTCGGAGCCCCATCTCCGAACACCCTCGAGTCTGATCCCCTTTTTAGTCGCCTCTTACGACAGGCAAGGGCAATCCCGCAGCCTTATTCTTCCACCTAGGCTACAGGGTTATCGCCTTAGGGCCTACGTGCAATTAAAAAAAAACATCGATTAAAGATCCGATAAGACACTGTGAAGCGGCAATTCTAAGTTCTCTCCAAATGAAAAGTTATCTAAAGATGTGGCTAAACTAGGCATTCGCAGATGAAATGAATGATGAACGTGGCGCGTTTATCAGCCGTTTGATGTAAGGCGGTGGCGGCACCGGCAAAGACACAGTGATCCTATCACTCGCTTCAAGTGTGCCGCCGCAACCACCGGCGAATCTCGCCCCTACTCTAGCTGAAGCTACTAGATCATAATCGCTTTATTTAAATTGTATTGCTTTATCTTTATTGTCCCAACACATTGCTCGACGGAATTTATAATTTCAAGTCCGTCCTTTACCTTGGAATAAAAGTTCTTACACAACAAAAATATAATATTACTAGCTATATAAGGGGTAATGGTAAATAGATAGTAGCCGATTATTAGACCTCCCTTAGTACTTATTTATATATATCATAATTTTCGCATCGCTATGTGTCAATTCTACTCATAACTTGTATGCATATGTATGCTAGGTACGAAATACACATCTTTTTTATGTATAATAGAGGAATAGGTTTTGCGTTTGACCACAGCTTCTAAATAGAACATATTTAATTACATACATAATTATATATTGTAAATTTTGTGAATATTCATGTATGGTATTGTTGAATTATACTGAAAATATTTTTTGCTTTTATCAGATATGTTCAAAGTGTACGTAGGGAATAACTAGGGATTCTAAGCAATGTAGAGCCGGATACAGATAGCGCGCTCTATCGACACAAGTAAACAACTCGTGAGATGAGGGTGGGTTCTTGTTCGAACACAAGTTTCGGAAGCGCAAAGGCTTGTACTGACATCTAACGGAAAATTAAAGAATTAATTCGGCCACGTGAACCGTGTGGGGTGCGTTTGTTTTTCAGGGTTCCATTTTCAAACCTTTTGTAGTTAGGAATATACTTTTATAGGAATTGTTGTGAACACATTTTATTTGCGTTTATATTAATCAGGGAATTAGATCAAATATTAAGAATAGTAATAAAAACATTTGACACACTAAATAAGATATAAAAAAATATCATTTGTCTCACATTTAATCCACGCTAGAAATTACTTTTAAAAGCCCAAAGGATTTGCATATAATTAAAAGTAACAGTTATGTATGTTATTAAAGGTTAATATATTATTATTTTAAATATAATAATAATAGTATATTATATTATTAATTAAATGTAATTTTCTACAATTGCGTACCTATTTTAATTTTAGGTCTTATCTAACAAAGATCAATTCTTAAACCATAAATTTAACCCAGATAATCGTAAATACTTAGTGGTTATATTTCAACAGCCCGTTATCCTTTTTAGTATTTCTCTAGTGATTCAGCGAGGAAATGCTGCCAGCCTGATGGCAACAATTAGACGAGGGGCTTTGACGTAGTCTTTTAGACTTAATATTTTTTTGACATGTGTAACAATGTGAAATTATTTGTAAAGACATATTCGCTGCATACTTTTTGTAAAAAAAAATAACCCTTCATAACCTAGGTTCTATTTTGCAAGTTTATAATCAATAGGATCCTAGTGCATCGTGTATTAAAAGCAGCAAAGGTTAGAAGGGGCGTGTTTGTGTATGGGCGGTGCTGAATCGTGCCCCGCCCGGCACCCAAGGTGGCACCCAGCACCCAGCGCAGCTCCACCCTAGTGTTGTGATAGAGAACTACAGTACGACTGACCATACATACGAGTAAATACATTGATCTCTGTGTAGCAAAACAAATCGAGTTGAAACTATGAAATCAAGAGTATCTTGATCACATTTGGATTGTATTTTCTAGTAAGTATTTAAAGCGAAGTCAAAGGCAATATCTTGATTTTACAGTTTTTATGCTTTAAATCGTAGTACTAGTAAATTAAATCAAAGTGGTTAAAAAATCTAAAATTAAGTCTATTATAATAATAATAATTTATTTCAGATTGTCATCCATAGTACCTATACACACAAAAAATTAATATAAAAATTAAGAATAATAATAAATTAATGCCAAAACTTAATCAATCAATCATTATAAAATTAAAATAAAATAAGAATAATAATTACAATGTCAATTTAAAATTACAATATTTCTAAATTTAAGCTTTAGGAATTAATTACTACTGAACCATTTTTTTTCTTATTCATATGTGTGATTGGGGCCAAAATAGTATGTACCTAAATAGTAAGTGGTTCTTTAGACGGCCTTTAAGCTAGTTTTTCGATTTTATAACCGTTTATAATCTATAGCGAAAATACTGTAAAAACCAGATTAGTGCCCTTGTCTCCTTAACTTATAAATTTATTCTTAAAATTAATTCGCCTTATTTTTTTTTTACTATTTTCATTCCTCGTTTAACTTTACCTATTAGGTATCACACAAATGTTATAATGACAAAAATGTGTATGGAAGTGTGTATATATGTGTGTGTGTGTGTGCTTGTTTACCACCTCTTCAGCCTTAACAGCTGAGCCAATTTTGATGAAATTTGGTGGGAAGGTAGCTCACACGGTGGATTAGCACTCGTACTACTTTTATGCGGGCAATACCGGGTACCGCACCTAGTAATTAATATGATTCAGATAAGTAGTCCTAAATAAAACTTTCGAGGCCTAAATTTCTATATTGTTATTGAATACTACATAGTATTTACCTACCCATATAAATAATGCTGGCATTCAGATTGGGGTAAAATTTTGCCATTTGTTTAATATTTTAACGAATGACTGTACCTAATTGGCGTTTAATTTTTTTCTCGTTGATTTGTTCTCAATTACAATTATGTAAGGTACATAACGCTTTACCGTTTATAAAAACTACGTATTTCATTACCATTGGTAATTAACCACGATGGTCATGTTTGTTTGTTCAGCTCAATGATTTTGCTGTACAGGAAGGTTAATTGACAAACACGTAATTACGAACTAGTACTTAAACTGAGTAAATAAAATTATTATCATTTTATTAAATAAGTTAATAGGGAGGTAGGCGTTAGAAATCAGCGCGTATATGCAATCATAAAAAACATATCTTGTAAAAAAATGTGACTTGATTTTTGGTTAAATTGAATCTATATTTTTTCTTAGATTGTAGCTGCCGTTTGCAATGGACCGGTGTCAATCCCTCTTTAGAGTAAGTATCGCAAAGATTAAAAGTTAATTTTAGTTTTAATTTATAGTTTTATGAGTTTTTATGCAAATACAACACGCTGTCTATATCAGCATGTTCAAACAACTCAAAATTATAAAATAACATTTTCGTGAATTAAACGGTCTATACTTCACAGCTACTGGTGGTCGGTAATGACTAGTAAAAGGCGTGAAATGAAGACATCGCGACCACCCCGCATGATCGATGATCAGCTGATTCTTTGGATAGGTCATTATGTGTCGGTATCATACTACGTGACCTTGACCTATTTAATCATAGGGAATTACATAAATCGTGTTTTTCTTTACTACTCGAATTCATTCAATTTATGTTTGATTACGTTTACCATAAAGCAATTTTCACATAAAATTAAAGCAGTGTGATGTTTTTAGGGTACCGATCACAAAAGGAATTGAAAAAAATTATATGCTCTCACGATTCTAAACAATATACCTACAAAAAAATAAGATTAGTTTCTTACTAATGTAAACTTACTAAACTAAGACTTCTTTCTTACTTTCAGAACAAGCAACATTTTTTACTTATAAAACAACTATTTATTTAAAAAATACATGGGGAGAATTTTACTTATTTAGTGTTTTAGAAGATAACATTTTTTAAAGCTGAATTAAAGTTAATAAAACTGAAAAAAAAAACGAAGCCGTATCATATACGCAGGATTTTCCAATTATGCATTTTTGCTCTCATACCATGCCTTAACTATAGTGAACAGTGAAGTGAGATACGATTAGTTTTCCATTGAACCGCTGATGTAATCTTCTTACCTTCACGTGTTAATGGTGCGCCGCAACGTCATAATTGTAGCTGTAATCTGTCAATTTTTATGGGAACACATTATGGCGTTTCGTTATATTGCGGCGACACCAAACACTCAAGTCACGTTTCCAACGCGGTGGAAAATCAGCGCATTCATGACTTGATTGCTCATCAGCCTTCCTCATTGTGGTGAAGATTACCTCCGACATTACGCTGGAGTATTCTCACTTGGATTGAGTCATTACCAACGATTCTCGTGGTACTGGAATGAGCCTGTAGATGCTTGACCAACAGTTTATATTTACTGGGCGAGCGAAAATAGCTTTGTCGTCGATGATTTTTAATTAGGAGCGTTCCGACAAAAAGGGTAATTTATTGCTGAAAATCGCAGTAAATAAAAGGTTATTTTTCGTCGCAATTTCCAAATTAAACTACTATTCTTACATTAAAACCTTCTATATGTAGATTTTAAATGAAAAGAAGCACAAACTCACAAAAAATATTTTATTCTTCGTAACTCCAAATTTGGCTATGACAATTCTTTGTAACTTTGATTCACAGTCTCTCATTTACAATCTAGGTAATTAATCTAGATGTAGAGTCGTTTTAGTGGTAACCCCCAGTTACTTAGACATCTTTGCATAGTAACTATTGCGTTATCTGTGGCTGCATGTTAGTCAGACATGAAGTCGCCCAAACATTAATATTTTACGGTTCATGGCAACCGTAATGAAATGAATTCTTGGGATCTAACAACTGGTTTGAAATGATAATATCTCTGATTACACGAGACGAAATTAGAATGACTCATGTTTTATGAGAACTTTTTACCAAAAGCGTAGTTGAAAGTTCAAAGCGTGGCAAAGATTAAGCTTGGTAAAAATGAAAAAGTCTGATTATCTTTTTATGTTTTACTTTGGACAGATATATGAAATAATGAAGTAAAAAATAAAATCAATTCTTCGCGAGATATTTTGTCTTTTAACAGTTGTATAAAAAGCTCTCAGAGTAAACGGTTAGACTAGTTAAACAGGATAAATAATACTTTGAGTTATGGCTCATTTGTTTTGTACCGTTGATTTATTTGGTGATGCATTATATTGGGGTTCTAATTATGGAGTCATAGGGACGTCTGAATTTTAAAAGATAAACCCATCGAGCTTGGGCTCCTCCAAAAGGGTTTGATGAAACAGTGACTGTGGTCCTATTCTTTACAGATAACTCTTGTAAAATACTTTTAAATAAAAAATATCTTTATACATGTACCTATGTCGTTCTTGTGACTATTGAGTCATAAGAACTACATTTGCCATATTGCATTTTAAATATTGATTTAAAATGCAAAATGGCAACAGAAATACAATTTGAAATGTGCGAGTACATGTATACCCAAGGCAGATATTTTGAAATGTTTATTTAGATGGCTATATCTTCTTTCCGAAATTGTCATTTAACTGCCAAAACCTTCTTATCCGAATTGAATAATCAATACAAATTTGGTTGTGACCACAAATTTTGCGCAGGTGCTTTACTCGGGCAGGTGATCGGACGCGACGAGTGGCGTCGTCTCCTCGGCTCGTGCGCAACTAATGTCCTTTCACCCCCATATTAAAACGACTCAAGAACAATTTGAGGTAATCTCATCGCCTCACGGCTATTACACACTCTGTGTGGCAATCAAAGCGACTTCCGCACTTTTTTCGGACTATCAACTAAATGGATGGTGTTAAATTGAGTATTTTGAGTCGGTGTTTTTTGAACGTTTGTAATCGTAGCAATTTCACGAAGCGAGGTTGTTACGAATGCCTCATTAGTTAGAAGGTTGTTTGTGTAAGAACGTACGCTATTAGCCGAGAAGGTATCTTCGCTGAGATGTCTGTTTACAAAACTAGTTCGTACGCAAGTCCTTTGTTTAATATTGCTATTGTGCGTGATAGTTTGAGCGGCTGCTTCGTGCTCGAGTTGGTTGGCATTTCCTGCCGATTCAGCCCCACGAGCCAATGTTATTGTTTGCCTATGTTTGCTTGCTCTACTGAGGATTAGTTTGAAGTTTGCGTCACCATCGCAGAATTAATTACTAGTTATTGGCTATAGAATTCGATAGATAGGTAATATGTTGTAGTTATCCAAGCTAAATATACACTGATTCAAATATCTAAACATCGCTTTTTAGTGATACTCGTACCATTTTAACGGAATCAACTTGTAGCATATTGTTGCACATTGATGAAAATATCTTTGCACTATGCCCCCTTGAATTTTTAGCTTATTATTTCAGCACTATACTTCTTAGAAACGTTTAATCACTTAACTAGTTTATGCAACCTTATAATCTCAATTAGCTAAACCTTGGCATTCGCCACATAGACATTATGACAGCCGTTACCGAGAGGCCTAACCCCATTACACTCTCAAGTACCCTATTTGAACAAGCTTTACGGGCGCAAACAATTGTCAGACGTGTCATAAATCAGGGCTCTAATTCCGACTCAGTAATGGATACTTTGTAGCAATAAATAAATGACGGTGTAGAGACTGTCTTGGGATAGTTTGGGAACAGTAAAGAGGCGGAAGTCCATCTAAAGAGTAACGCGGAGTGCCGACAGACCGGACGCATGGACCACTGCCGCCCAGTTTTAGAGGGCCAGTCTTCCGGACAGCGTCCTGTAGGGTCCGTAATTCGTACTTGTTCTCATGCAAATATACTTAGGAAATGTCTTAAAGCCTCGTTCTTGTCTTTTGTTTAAGTTTTGTTGTTTGTTATGCAGATGAAATGTTAACTGACTTACATTTGTGATAAAAATAAACATAATGAGCATCAAAACATGTAGTTAGTAATTTAGAAATCATTGACTTATAAATCAATAGTATAATTTTATTTTATAGATATTATTTAATCTGTAGAATTCCTTTCATATCATACAAATAGAATTTACCCAAAAGAAAATTAACGGTCTTGTCAGCGTTGATAATATCTTCATTACTCGGTGGACACCTGTCCAGTGATCTAGCGCGAGCAATTCGGTAATCGATTCCTAATCGATAGGTGTTGGCCGTCGGTGCTGAAGCGTGCAGTGCAGGTGGAAGACCGCGGCCTCACCTGCGGAACTACGTGCCGATTGGCCGCGATTTGCTGCCTCTGCTCCCGTCATGCTAATTTAATCTACTCATTGTTGTGGTTACTTCCCCATTCAAAAGATACAACAAGCCCAATGTTGAAGAAAGCTGGTTTAAAAATGATGATTTTGAACTATTTATTGAATAAATTCAGTACTAAAATTATTTTGCTTAAGTTAGACTCACCATTAAAAAACGAATCTCAAAGTTGAGGTTTTGAGAACGTTTAAATGTCTGGATCAAAGTAACCAGGGTTATTGATAACTAAAACTTCATTGAGGTGCGCTAAAATATATGGACAGGGGAGTTTTTTTGCGAATTTCGCAAAGTCTTGGTACTAAAGCAGGAGTATAATGATTCTTCTTATTTAGATTTTTTCTTTTCATTGTATGAGTTAAGTGGTCCGGCTCTGTTTTCGAAGCCTCCCAAAGACTTCACACAGCCTTTGCTTAGCGATACTTGTACTGTCTAACCGACGGGACGTACGATTTAAGGTGTTATCGGACCCATGGTAGAGCCCAGTTGAAAATACTTTTTGGATTGACCCAGATTTCGACAACCTCGTTGGCGAAATGGTTACCTGGTGGACTGCCAATCAGAAGGTTCCGGGTTCGATTCCCGGCACGGCCAACATCTTTGTGCTGAACTAAATTTGTTGGTTTTCAATCTAGGTGTTAAATATGTATGTACTCGTATGTATATGTAGTATATCAGTTGTGTTAGAAACTAAATACGAACTAGAATTGGTTCAGTGAGGGTTAACCAGCCGTGTGTGGAAATGTGCCCTAATATTTATATTATACTAGCTGACCCAGCAAACGTTGTTTTGCCTTATCACTTAGTGGTAAAAAAATACACAGTAGCCGATTCTCAGACCTACTGAATACGCATATAAAATTTGGTAAAGATCAGTCAAGCCGTTTCGGAGGAGTACGGTAACAAACACTGTGACACGGAAATTTTATAGACAAGTTTTATATAGATTAAAATCCTTAGTAAGATCACCCATGCAAAGATGGTCTGCATCGACCGTTACATTTCGAAGAACGCGTCATATCATTTTAGTTAACCGAGCTACATAACGAGTGACATGACGAGCCGCAAGATAAGCTTTTGAAGCTCTTGACTATTGTAGTTTTTAAGAATACTGCTAACGGTGGACACCAAGCTTGTCCCGTCCAGGGTCAGCGGCACTAATGTACCATAACTCACCAAGAGGTTGTAAAAACTGCGTGACGCGCTCCCAATCGCGGCTCACGACCGCGCCACGGCCGACCGGCCAATTGTGGTATTTGTCGCAGATATTTTTGTTATTGTGACAATAAAATACTGCTTCTAAAGTCGTACAAAGACATGACTTGTTGAGTCGTTTGTTGAGTAACCAACTTTCTTTTTGGTCATCGGTAGAGTTCTGCATCATTAAAGTGTAAGTTTTTGAACAGATTTATTTAGCTTGTTCTTTGAATTTGTGAAAGCTTTCATTGTAAGTTTCAATTTTGAAAATGTATTGCAGTAAATAATAAATCCACTTATCCTTCTAACATTATATATATGAAAAAGTTAGTGTGTTCGTTTGTGAAAGCTGTCATTGTAAGCTTCCATTTTGAAAATGTATTGCAGTAAATAATAAATCCACTTATCCTATTACATTATACATATGAAAAAGTTAACGTGTACGTTTCTTACTCCGTTTACGCTCATACTGTACCAGCTACGAAATTGGGTGTGGATGTAACTTAGAACCTAAATAACTCATAAACTTCTTTTAGTTCTAGATTTACTTGGGTAACACCGTGAAGCACTGCTAGTCTCCATTAAGGGTTTTCGGTTGTTACAGTGTCTATTGCTTTACAAAATGATGGTCATTATACAAGAGTGTCGTCTAGGTGACCCCGGTGTAGGTAGGCGCGGTGGTGCGGAAGTGTCACCAAGCCGAGCATGGCTCTCGCTTCGTTCCGCTAAGAGCACGCTTAGCTAGCTCCACTCTTGTTGTACAATTTCCCACGGAACCACAACCACAAAAAGATTCCAGCCAATGCCTACTCAATTGATCAATATTGGCCAAACAAGGGTGATCGGCAATCACGGACAAAAATAACAATAAATAAGACGAGGAAGCTCCCCTCGCGTACCTCAAATCTATTGTTTGCTGAATGTGGAAGCGATTTGAAGATCACGCCCCGTCTTATTCAACCGACGGAACATCAGGCTTTTGCTAATGGTCTGTTAAAATTGGTCGTTTATTTCGCTGAGTTTGTTTTATGAATTTTAGTTCTACAAGGTTCACGTCGGCAGCCAGATGCGAGTGCGAGATAATTTTTGTCGTGACGGTGCGCAAGTATTAAAACATAGTAAGGCACCGAAAGGCGTGAAACGTAGCACCGTGGTATCTGGCGGCATCAGGCGTTACGGTCACGTATGGCTCCACTCCCACGTCTTAATTGACCCATTTCATGTGAGCCGCGCTCTCACACCGAGCCGCGTCTGGGATACCATCGCCGCGATACGTGATGTCGCGTATCTTACCCCCAACACGCCTGATTTGACACTAGCAAGCTGTCTAGCACGCCGGCTTGCTCCACCGAATATCATCTCTATTTTTGCTCCATTATCTCTAACTGGATTGTTTCCGACTCGATTTCCCACGAAACTATTCCCGTAATAACATTTTCCCGTTTCGACTAAAGCGATTATACTTGCCGAGGGTGAAACGCCGCGAAGTGGCCCATAATCGTTTAACTAAATATGAGTTTACACGGGTAGGTTGATGATATCTTAAAAGCGGTCACATTTCGTGTAGTAGTGTTTATTACGTAGATTTACGCGGCCGTGTAGGAATCTCGTCTGCTCGTGGTCATGTTATGTGCTAACGTTAACCGCGGACCGTGTAGAAGTAATGTGTTTTAAATCTTGGGTTATTTTATCGCTTACCTCACTAAATCGAATGGTTTGACTTATTTGGTTAAAAAAGCTGTTATGGTTGACCTCAAAAGATTTAATCATTTTTTTTGCTATACCATTTATACTTTTCTGTCGTTTACACCTTTTTCTTTTAAACCTACCATTTTTTATGGATATTTTAATCCTGGCACCATGACCAAAGGGTGTGGGTAAGCAATAAGGGTGAAGTGACGGACCACCCTGTATCACGATATCGTGGTGAGACGGAACAAAAACGTCACCCCTATCGATTTGTTTGTCTTGTGTGGCCTTCATTTTATGCTCTTTAAGACTTTTAAAAGCAGGGAAAGGTCACGAGTATCGGTTTAGTTATAGCAACATGACTGTGTGGAAAGTAAACCCACTAGTTAATTCTTTATTAATTTACAAGTTTTTTAATTTCTAAGTGTAATCTGTGCTATGTAGGTAAAATACTTTTAAAAGTATAGTAATTGGTGAGTACAATATCAATAAAATATTGTGGTGTGTAGAATAAATATAAAAATAAATTTAAAGTAATAATAAATATTGCGCTTAGGGCACATCCTTATCAGAATTGTATATTAAACTGCCACACCTAAAAATAAAACAAAAATACAATAATTGTTGAAAACAATAAACTTATGTATTACGTGTAAAAAAAAACCTTTACAATAATGCTTTGAAAAACACATATAACTTTGAACAATAATGCTTTGAAAAACAAACCCACATCTAGTAGATAATCCACTTGATTGAGTCATAACGTGTGTTAGATTGATTTATTAGGAAGGGAACAGACATGCGCCGTCCCTCGGGACCCAGGTAGTACGCAAAAAATGTTTGGGTGTTTGTTGACAACACAACCTTGCCGTAACGGAAATAAAAAGGTGCCTCTCAGGTGTAGAAACATTTTTTTGTTACTTTAAAAACATTAGATTGTGGTTTTAGAAGGTGCTGATAAGATGAGATTTTTTAGCATAAGATTTTTTTTAGTTATAATTTTTTTATGTGTAGGTATTTTACGATACTTTTTTTTAATAGGACACATTTCACACACGTCTGGTTAACCTTATACTGAACCATTTGTAGTTCGTATTATAGTTGCTAACACAACTGATATACATATATATGTACATACATATTTTATATAGATACATATTTGACACCCAGACCCACAGCCAACAAATTTAGTTAAGCACAAAGATGTTGGCTGGGCCGAGAATCAAACCCGGAACCTTTTGAGTGGCAGTCCGGCATGGTAACCTTTACGCCAACGAGGTCGTCTGTGTAATGGTACTGATTAATAAAATGACTAATAATTTAGTAAATGATACATTTCTGTTGCTTTGAAGGGTGGAACAAATTTGTAGTTTTAAACGATGGAAATAGTGACTAGTTGTGTCTCGCGGAGATACCTGCGTTTATCCAGTCATAAAAAATAGCCTATTCTGATACAGCTCATTGGTCCAGCCCAATTAAAAAAGTAGTAAAAATAAATAAGTAACAATTATACATTCATCAATCAACAAAACTTTCGTATTTATAATATTGAAGAATTAAATAGCATTACAAAAAAAAACATAAGAACTAAGTATACGACTGAAAAACAAATGAATATTTATACTCTGCTTAAACAGACTTACGAGGTTTACTTCTCAATGTAACAGACCACATTCTATTTCCGTTTGTCTGAATAATCCAGGATTGAACAGCTCGGGAGGTTATCGGAAGGGTTAACATTAGGCGTCTTTGTTCCAGAAGTCAGGTTGGCTCATCAAACATTCAAGTGAGTGGAAGCGATTTGACGGCAAATTGGGGATGCGGGAGTAGCGATGTTACACTAATGTAACATCCACACTGTGACTGGATAAAGGGTTACATGATAGCATTGATTTGTACTACGATAAGTACTTCAATGTGGGGATAAATAGCTATAGTTTCTATTCTGAAAGTAAATCAGATTATCTGTCTATCTCCTTATCACTATAGTTACCCGCTGAGTTAAACAACAACCGTGAAATTACGAATTTCAATTAATTTGAAAATGTTTCAGACAAATTTTCAATCTATGCCAGTGGCGCTAAATTCGGAAAACATTTTCTCGCCAAATTTAGGCTTTTGACGTTTTCCATAAAATTTTCAGTTTCATAACCCAAATCATGACACAACGATGACACTTGTACTGGCAGTTTTTGCTCTGTTTTATATAGAAAAGCACTCTGACCCTCATCATGTGGACATCACTGCGCCGGAGATAAGAAGCACTTTTTCGTAATACTTTATTCAGGGCTTCGCTGGGCCCAGTGACAGACTAATCGGGCCCGTCACTGAGGTGCCCTCCCCATTAAGTATTAACGTTAACCCTTTTGTATCGAAACGCCGAGGCGCCCGACAACTCGGTGTCAATCCGACTGACTCCCTGAATGTTTAATGTTCATTAATTTGTCAAATTGCCGCGATGCTTGCTGAAGCGTCTGTGAACTGCTACTATTACAAACTGCATGAGTGTAAAAATCAAGCTAATCGAATAACCTGAACTCAGTGTTCATAACCATCTAACTGTTGATGAAACCAGGACGATTACTCTAACTTTCATGAAGCAAGATACAATTCTCAGTGGAACGCTTACATGTAGATATTTTGGAGTTTATCCTCTGAATTACAACCAGTGTCATTGGAGTAATCCGCTAATATATGCACAACTAAAAGGAGAGTCGGCGAGCTGGCCGCTCTACGGCCGCCCGGGGAACAATCGCCGGACAGCGGGTGACCGCACTCATGCGACTTAATCATTTTATAAACCATCTAGATTCAGACGTAAGCCTAATAGCAATAACGACGTTCATTATATATTAAAGAAGACGAAGTAACCATTCGGAATGCTCGAATGAAGCAAAACAAAAGGAAATGACGAGTCTGTACCGAACTAGCGGAGCGTACAGAATTATGACAACGTTAACCAGGCGCTATTTGTAAAATAGAAAAAGAGCAGTCGGATCAAAGGTGTCGAGTGCTGCATTGTACTTAGAGGAGCTGCGAGGTGCGGCGCGCGGGGCGCGGGGCCGCGGCGCCCATTGGCCGCGCACGCCCCTGGGTGGGACGGGGAAACTCGGCAACACAACATTTCCACTGACATTTCCACGGCGCGACGGCTTTGACAAGCTTTTAGCGTCATCCGTCTGTCATTCAATTCATTTCCCTGATAATATTCGCGTGTATCTCCGCGGCTGACGTACGGATGAGGCGTGCGGTAATTGACGACTGAGTACGCGAGGGATTCCTATTCTGATTCACATTGGCTACCTTATTTTCAGTATTTGCTCCATTAGGCATGTCATCATGTGTTATGGAATAAGATGACAGAAAAGTGATTGATTCTCTAAGAATTTGGCGAGATCAAATAAGACATGTTTAGGAATATGTGCTAGGCATTATAGGTAAAGGCACTGTACATAACAAAGTCAAAGTTAAAGTAACTCACAACGTATCGATACGACTGAAATTAAAAACATGGTCATAGTTTCACGTCTCTCAATATTATTCAGCCAAAAGATTAGTCCCTTGAATGTAAGTTACTTTAGTGTTACAAAACTAGCTGAATTTTGAGTAAAACTATCCCCAGATCTTTAGTGATAGAGTAAAGCTGGGTATATTGTGTTAGTAAAGCAGTGGCCAGTGAGTAGTGAGCGAGTGGGTGCAGGTGGGAGGCGTGGTGGGCGGGGCCGCGGGGCGGGCGGCAGGGTGCTGCGAGGTGCTGCGGCCGCGGCGCGCCCACCCGAGCCTTCAGTCGCGCCGCACTCGCCGCGACCGGCGCACCGCTGCATCGCCTCACCTGCCTCAGACGACACACGATAATCAACCGGCCATCAGGCACCCGAATAATTGGCGTGAAGCGAGCTCACGAAGCGCAGCCCGCGCCTTGCGCTCCCTTCAATTAGTGGCACCTGTCGGACACGCGTCGCGCATTAATTCGCACTCGCAATAAATGTGCACGCAAAAAAATCCGAAATAAACTGGAATCGATGCACCTGCGCCCGCTATCGTGGTGTCAAAGTGCGGAAGCGCTGTGTGACGCGCGCGGTCCCCTCGGCTGGTGGTCGCGGCTCTCGCGGACATGATCATGCTATTCAAGGGCAACAGCAGCAGGCTCGAGCATCTCATAGAGAAGATACAGGCCAATAAAGAGAACCACGAGGTTTCTTCCGAGGAGATAAAAGGTTAGTTCGCTATTTGACTGATTTCTTGTCTCTCAAGAGGTTCTTGTTTGAAAAGATACTTCAACATCCTATAAATAAATAATTCAATAATAAATGCAATAATAATAATTCAAGATAAGAAATTATCCTCTGGTTAATACTAGTAATGTCTTGCAATAATTTAAATCTCGTATGCCTAATATTTTTTTTCTTAACAATCAGTTTTTTTTATCGGTATCTCTATTATATGTATTCCAGCTGACATATATTTGCTGATAAAACAAATCAGGTAATAAATAGGTACTCGTAACATTTCGTGTGAACAAGTGCATTTGGTCGTTTTAAATTTTACGCCATTGTTACGCCTATACCTATTATAAATATTCTTGGGATTTTGAATAATTTTTTTTTTTTTGTAATGTTGTATAAAAGTGTACCTATCATAAAATAGGCCTAAAAGTTTTTATTTATTTTTCTTACAAGTAATGTAAGATTTTTTTTATTAGTTTTTATTGTATTTTATTAATTCTGAAGTATATAACCCAGTTAAATTTTTAATTATGTAAGAAAAAATAAATAATACGCAAAACATCAATCATTTTTATTTCGAAACGTTAACACTGAACGATAACAAACCATTATAAGTAAGTATGTATGTAACCTTCAAATAAAATAAATATCAATTGGTTTTTTGCAAGAGTGCTGTCAATAAACTTTGTCTTTATCAGTCAGTATGAATAATGTATCGATGCAGCTCGTAATAATAATAATATGCAGAGTAAAATGTTTTAATCGGATGTCGTTATAAAAAACTATGCTGATGAGTTTTCAAACTACGAGTAAGAAATATCTTACTCGTAGATATCAAACTACGAGTAAGAGATACTCGTAGTTTGCAAATATCAGGTTGAAGTAATAAACTGCAAACTAATATGAAGGCCAAAATTTTAAAATCTATAAAAAAACATGTATGAAATCTTGGCTAAAGAAGAAAAAGCTAAAGATGTTTGGATGTTGGTTTTCGCAAAGATACCATAATTTTGAACAAATCGCGACATTAAATTGGTATACAGACCACAATTAATTTAATTGATAATCAATATTTTACAGAAATACAGAATTTTTTTCATCGTCTAAACTACACAATTAATATAATTGATAAAAAAAAACTTTTCACCTTCTGCAATCTTTAATTGGGGTTCCCATAAAAAGGTGGATATTTGGTACTGTGTTTATTTACTAATATTTATTTTTGTATGTTATTTAGCAGACGGAACAAATACTATATTCTTAAATTATTATGTAAATGTGATTGAAATACGATGTGTTTATGTAAATCATTTTGTATTTGTATTTTTTTTTTGTAAATGCAATTGTTGAGATGAAGGACATACAGTCTCAGTTATTACAAACGATGCTTCATGAAATTTATTTCACAAGGTCCACTGTTTTGAAACGACGACAACTCAGTCGGGCGAGCGGCTCCCTTACGTTCCGTAGGTCGTGGATTCGATCCTCGTCTAACAGCTCGAGAATTCGGTGAAGAAAAAACATCATAAGGAACCCACAGCATGGTGGTTGAGTATTTTCTAGTGCTCGCCTGGCTAGCAACCACCCTCGAGTTCAAAAATCTGTCCTCAAGCACGTTCGGGTAGCCTTTTTGAAAGTCAGTTATTCCAGACTATGCATGCTACACCTTAGGCAAGATTATAGTAAAACTCGTGTGGTTACGCGCGCTGCTGGTCTAATACTTAGCTGTAATGTACAAAAAACTAGTAGTTTAAAAGATCTATGCTTAGATATCCTACATGATAGGATTGGAATAAAAATATCTACATACATGTATGGTATATGGTATATAACATCCTCATTTTACATGTGTATGGAAGCTACCCCGTAACTCGTAAATAGATCGATGGATAAACTCTTTTAGCAACACAGATAACGGACAATACAAAACAGAGAAAAAAAAAGCTTGTAACTAGTGCCACACATGGCGACCTTATCACTAAAAGCAATCTCTTTCGGGCAACCTTGTTGCCCCCTTGACGACCTCGTAGGCGTTATGGTTAACATGACTGGCAATTAGAAGGTTCCGGGTTCGATTATCGGCACGGCTAAAATCTTTGTGCTAAACTAAATTTGTTGGAAGTCGGTCTGGGTGATAAATATGTATAAAGTATGTATGTATGTAAATGTAGTATATCAGTAGGTATAAAACACAATGTACGGAGAGGAAATTACAATAATTAAAATGCAGCGTATTATAAACAGGATAAAAATAACCAAATACACTTGCAAATAACTGATAAATATTATGACCTACATCATATACTTACTTATCTACTAGTACTAAGTAGCCTTAGTCTAATCTATACTATAAGACTCTTTGTCCTGACCTATTCATTCATTCATTCATCTATAGACAACGCAGAGCCCAAACGGCTGGTCCTAGGGTTGTGAATTTTGGAGGGTGTATTTGTTTTGGTATGTAGACGCGTACTAAGAACGGATTTTTGGAAATTCCACCCCTAAGGGGGTGAAAAGGGGGTAAAACAGTTTGTATGAAACTTCTTTGTTTTTGAACTTATAGCAATGACATTTGGAAAATGTATAGTTTAAATAAAATTAAAAATAATGGTATCAAGTTTTTTTACCAGGGGTGAACTAAGGGTTTGTTATGGGGGGTGAAAGTTTGTATGGAAAAATCTTTATTTATCAAGTTAAAGTCTTGAAAGTTGTTATGGTAGTAGTTTATTAAATGGTTAAATTAAAATTTTAATTACTTTTGCCAGGGGTGCATTAAGGGGGATGCTATTGGGGTTGAAAGTTAAAAATGAAAGTTTTGTGTTTTTGAACTTAAATGTGTAAAATTTGGAGTGTGTATATATTTTAGTACTTAGACGTGTACTAAGAATAGATTTTTTGAAATTTTACCCTTAAGGGGGTGAAAGGGGGTAAAACAGTTTGTATGAAACTTCTTTGTTTTTAAATTTCCAGCAATGAAATTTGGAATATGTATAGTTTATGTAAAATTAAAAATAATGGTATCAAGTATTTTTGCCAGGGGTGAACTAAGGGTTTGTAATGGGGGGTGAAAGTTTGTATGGAAAATTCTTTATTTATCACATTAAAGTCTTGAAAGTTGTCATGGTAATAGATTATTAAATGGTTAAATTAAAATTATTATTTTTTTGCCAGGGGTGCAATAAGGGGGATCCCATTGGGGTTGAAAGTTAAAAATGAAAGTTTTGTGTTTTTGAACTTAGAAGTGTAAAATTTGGAGTGTGTATATATTTTAGTATTTAAACGTGTACTAAGAACGGATTTTTAGAAATTTGAAAGAGGGTAAAACAGTTTGTATGAAACTTCTATGTTTTTGAACTTCTAGCAATTAAATTTGGAATATGTATAGTTTATGTAAAATCAAGTTTTTTTGCCAGGGGTTAAATAAGGGTTTATAGGGGGGAGGGGGGTGAAAGTTTGTTTGGATTTTTTTTTATTTATCAATTTAACAGTCTTGAACGTTGTTTTGGTCGTAGTTTATATGGTGGTTAAAATAAATTTGTAATGATATTTGCTAGGAGTGAATTAAGGTATGCCATTGGGGTTTAAAGTTCAAAGGGAAAGTTTTGTGTGTTTGAAATTAAATACTTCTGAATTGGAATTTAAGTATGTGGTTTACTTAGTGGTATGATTCACGTATTCTTATTATTTATATTAAAATAATGGCTTGGAGAAAACGATCTAATCTGTAGCATCACCACCAAAATAGCTAAAACAGAGGTTAACTAGATCTCAGGATCGAATGAGGAAAGATAAATGCGGCTTATTTTGATATCGTAGCAATGTAGTGTTTATATAAAATTGGCACGGGAATAGGATACAATAGATTTTTTCCACAGGTTACGCAAAAAGCAACCTACACGCGGGCGGAGCCGCGGGCAACCTCTAGTATAATATATTAGACTGATATAATAAACTAAGGCTACCACAAAATATTATATTAGACCACTTCAAAATATAAATATTATATTAGACTTAGGTTACTACAAAAGTCCTAATCCTAAGTAAATAATACTATCTTCAAAGTAAATCTCATCAAAATCGTCCAGCCGTTGGAGCGTGAAGGAGTAACATAGATTTTGAAGTTATTTGCGTATCCCACGGGAACCACAATTGTTTTCGGGATAAAATGTAGTCTTTGTGCTAAGCCAAGGTCTAACTTATCTTCACACGAAACTTCATAAAAATCGGTATAGCCGTTTGAGCGTGAAGAAGCAACAAACATACACACAAACTTTCGCATTTATAATATTACCTAGTAGGATTCTTTCTCGTCATACAATAATTTCGGCCCCTACGCGATGAGCCTTAACTTATTTGAACGCTATATCCGGAATTTAAGATATCGATGTCTTCTGTAGTGCAATCACTAACATTGTGTGCGCATTTACGCTTTTAGTTTTGAGATCTAAAATAGTTAGCGCTTTGGTGTAATAACTGTTCTGGCTATTTTATTGATTTAATTTATTATGAATTAGCCCCCAATGCGTTGTATACTCCATGATGACAAGCTACCATCAGCAAAGACGAAGCAAAACGCAAACCAAAATATTAAAAAATAATTGGCCAGGTGAGACTTGGGCTCGCACATGAAGGGTTCCGTATCATTGTTGTATGGGAGCCCCCTTTAAATATTTATTTTATTTCAATTTTATAATTTAATTTGATAGATAATATACTTTTATATATTTTGTGTAAATTTTAATTGTCAAGCACCTAGCGTTATTGATATATAGCAGAAAAATACAACGTTTATTATATGGGGACCCCCTTAATATTTTTTTATTTTTAGTATTTGTTAAAACTATAATAGCGACACGGGAAATACATATCTTGTAAAAGTTTCAGCTTTCTAGCTAAAACGGATTCTGAGATACAGCCTGAAGACAGACAGACAGACACGACAGCGGAGGCTTAGTAATAGTGTCCCGTTTTTACCATTTAGGTACGGAACCTTAAAAACTGATACAATCTAAATGTCCTAAGATTATAATTTTTCCAACTTAAGTACTTTTTTATGCGCACTAAGCCCTCGATATAGCCGATATAATTATAAAGATAGACACTTGTTAACTTGATCCCGCGTTATTTATAATCACCTGCTAATAAATGCATGACGACGTGGTGGTTTTCCTTTTCTCATTTATAGCAGTCAGTTTATCGTATCGAAGGTCTATCTGAAGATTTGTGACGAGCTTGGAACCGGCCTATAATGAGCCAATCACTTTGCACTGATTGATTAACTTCAACGCCGCTAGAAATTACCCCACATTATGACTGAACGGGCGAAGTGTCTAGCGAAGATAGGGCAAAACCTTAATTTTGTAAAAAATATCGAAAACATAGCTTAAATGCCATCTAAAGAACAAGGTACTCGAAAATATTTATTCTTATTTTGGTACTAATTACTCGTAGACTTATGAATCTATGAAAAATTTGATATTTTGTTTGTTTGTTTGACGCGAATAGGCTTCGAAACTACGGGACCGATTTGAAAAATTCTTTCACCATTGGGAAGCTACATTGTTCCTTAGTAACATAGGCTATATTTTGTTTCTCTTTGCAACTTAGATTTTATAGGTAATTTATTACTAAATGCATCATATAATATTCTGTGAATGTTTAGAGAGTCTACCAAATGGCATTACAAAAATCGAGTAAAAAATTACTTACAAATTACGTTCATTGTATGGAAGCTCCCCTTAAATATTTTGGACAGCAGAGGTTTAGTAACAGGGTTCCTTTTTGTACCTTATAGGTACAGAACCCTAAGAAGCAAGTGTGGCTCGATAAGAAAAAAGTCTGCTTTTCAATCAAACGGCCCTTTTACCCAATGACTTGTCTTTCAAGTTCTGTGAGGATTTACACTCGCTTTACGGTGAAGGAAACCATTGTAACCAGTTCCTTCTAGGTAAGCGCGATCCACCGTAGACCTCAATATCACTTACCATCAGGTGAATTGTGGTTAAGCGCTGACCTATCGGAGTAAAAAAAAAACGTAAGGAAACCGACATGTTTGAGAAATGGAATATCCGAAGACGTTTGTCTTCTGCCAACCCGCACTTGGCCGTGGTGGATTATGTTTATGTACCAAGTTGTAATTATTATGTTAAATAGCCACATAGTTTCATGCATTATTGGCCTAGTACGTAGGTGACTATTACAAAAAAATGGTGCAAACGGTGTATTAAGATCGTGATGAAGCGGATAGATAGTTGGTTTGCCATGTGGATAGCGATTGGCGCTGATTGCCGAGGCGCCGGTCGAGGTGTCTCGGAGTCTCGCAATTAGGAAGTGGACTTCCGCCGCCCACCGGCCGCCGGCGCCACCGTCCACACCCGACGAATTGCCTGCAATCGCTGCTAATTACGACGCTCCTAACGCAGCCGATCTGGTGCTCAACTACCTTGGTACCTACTTACTTGGTACCTATTTATACTTGGTACCTACTCGGCTCAATCGTTCATCGCTCATTCAACGATAGTTCTTTGGTTTATTGGTTTATATACCGTTTTAATGAAATTCAATTAATACGTTTATTAAATACTAATAAGAAAGAATAAAAAAAACATCTTAAATCCAGGGTGGATTCACGAGTACTTTTTTCCACCGAAATCCGCAGATGTATTCGTTGCGCAGCCAGCAAAAAAATATTATGAAAAAGAAAAAGAATTAAATACCACGGATCTACGTACGGATCGTGGAACGAAGAATCCAGAAATCGTGACAGATGAAAATTGTTACTAAAAATATTGATATTTATAGTCCATTTAAGTCGATATTTTTCCATGTCTGGTATGAAAAACCGCCTTAGTAAATATTAAATTATACGTTATTGCCACAAGATTGTGCATTCAATTTCCGAGTAGATTCGCGGTGGCATTACTTCAGCCATTACTTAGGGTCGTTACACACGTCCGGGGCGTGGAGAGTACAGATTGAGACAAATAGTTCTTATTAAATCCCCTGCGAGGGAATAAAATCAAGAATGCCAATAAAAAGAGCTCTATTTTGTTTAGAGTGCCACCTTTATAAGTGAAGTACACATCGATCTTTTAACTTTAACAGCCCTAATTAGTTGCATGATTAAGGTGTTTTTATTTAAACTTTATAACTTTGCTTACACCAATACATCTAAGTACATTTCACACATCTATAATAATAAATAATAATTAAAAAGTTTATTTGGTCCGAATAAAATGTGCACAATAATTAGACTATTTTTTAACAAAATGAAGCTGAATTTTGTAGCACCTGTAGCTCGGCTAACTAGGGTGATCTGACGCGATCGTCTAGGTAAAGCAATATGGTCTATGCGGACAGTCTTTGGTTGGGTGACCATGTATATTTACAGGTTTTTCACGAGGTCTACATGTTGTGTCATTTTAAAACGCTGTACGGTAGACGTCGCTTTTAACTATACTGATTGTTATATGTCAATGTAAAAATGCATTTTAAATTTAACATTAGAGTAAGACAAGTAATGATGGATCAACTAATACCCGTACCAGGCAATAGGTATAATAAAAATATAATCTTCACCAGAAGTGTATGCACATTTTGGTATCACAATCAGAAATCATGAACCATAATATTTGGTATATTAACAGTCAGTAATAAGACTGTAAAATATATACTCGGCGACGTAATTTGAAATTATAGGCGCACATTTTGAAGTCGCAATAAAATAATTCCTCTATTCCCGCCCGGCGGGAGGTGGCGAGCTTTCCTACATTAGTCATCATTTGTGTTGATGCGCTCGTCATGCGGCCCATTCAATTTGTTTATATTTCACGCCACTCCGAGGTGCTACCAGAGAAATACGGCCACTAACGCCGAAATATGGGGCCTTACTGATATTTATGACGGCTTTATTCCGCCTCAACAAACTCCTGACGCCTGTAATATGCTTCAGAATGCGTAAAGCCACTGAATTGTCATTTATTGCGCCAACTCTACCATAGGCTGCAATTTTATGGTGATAAACAGATTCACAGTACTTAGTTCAATATAGTTGATGGCATTTTGATTCGCTTTTACGGGGCTTTTGACGGAAGTTGTTATAGGGAATTAAAATGTTAAGTGGGCACTAGATTACACTACTACTTATTAAAATTATGCTTAACAGAATTAAATTCTCATTGGTTTACGTATTAACATGATTTTAAGAATGCAAGATAAGTTAATAGAAATATGACGTTATTTAGGATGTTCGTTATATAGGTTTTTATATACGTCAAATATAGAATGTTTTAAACAAAGGTACAATACTAGAATCATACTTATACGAGAATATGGATGATTCTAGCCATCTTTATGAACAACTTTTTCTTTTTCTTAGAAATTCCTTATATGTCCAAATAACAAAAAGAGTAAGAACTTTAAGTTAGGCGTATTTTATTACCTAGCTGCTGTTTATAGCCTGACTAGCTACGCCCCACAGTGTTACTCGCGTTATTCCGGGACAGAACGATGTTAATAAAAGGAGTTTGAACACACACATACACATTTATTACCTACCTCTTTTTAATATTAGAGAAAGAATAAAACAAAAAAATATACTAATTATTTGCCTCAAAACAATTCAGCATATTATGCTGACAGCGCGGTACTATATAATAAGGCCACCATTGTGCTCTATGTTTAAATATTTTATTTTCTTAATATAAGCTGTTTTTACGTGATTGTTCTTTAAAGTAATATTCTTTTCTATTCTACTACTTTTTTTATTTTCGCGTAGAAAACAGTTCACTTACTTACTTATTATTAAAAGTTGGAATGAGTCCAACAGTTTCGGTGCTTTCCGAGCACCATCTTCCTGAAGATGGTGCTCAGAGAAGTGTAAGGCATGAAGCAATGTAAAGTGTGACCGTTTTCTACGCGAAAATATTAAGATGCCTTACGTGAACAGTTTACAATGTTTATACTAATACTGATATTGATTGACTCGCAGAGGCGCTGGGCAGCGTGGGCAGTGCGGCGGGAAGCTCCTGGCCGTCGTCGACGCCGGAGCCGTCCCCGTCGCCGGGCTCCACGCCCTCCGTGGACGCCGCCGACGGCGACGCGGGCGCCGAGCCGCCCTACACGCTCGGCGCCACCGAGCACACGCCCTACCAGTGCCAGTTCTGCGACAAGGCCTTCCCCAGACTCTCTTACCTTAAGAAACATGAACAAGTAAGAGCCAGTGGTGGCGATTCAGCGACACACACGACTTAACTAAATTTAAAGAAGCCCCGTCTCTTTTCATCTTAGGTGGCCAGAAAGAGACGGCACGTTCTGCACCACAGTCAAAACAACTAAAATCACGTCAAATGTAGAAAATATAGGCGACTTTAGAACGCACTCACTTGTATCACCTCTAAAACTGCCTGCACATTCCATATTTGACGTGATTTTAGTTGTTTT
Source organism: Mellilla xanthometata (assembly GCA_035578125.1). Lineage (NCBI taxonomy): Eukaryota > Metazoa > Arthropoda > Insecta > Lepidoptera > Geometridae > Mellilla > Mellilla xanthometata. The sequence goes on along the minus strand of JAPUBQ010000007.1, from coordinate 8,644,376 downwards.
GTCTGTGGTTCAGAACGTGCCGTCTCTTTCTGGCCGATGAAAAGAGACGGGCTTCTTTAAATTTAGTTTAGTCGTGTGTGCCGCTGAATCACCACCATTTCTATAATATTGTCAACATATATTTTTTAGTTTTATAATTATTGTCCATAAATATAAAAAAAGGTTAAATATGCGGGTCTTGAGTCTCAATATGTTTTTATTCCGTTCTCTGTTGAGGCCATGGGCAGTTGGGGTGCAGATGCGAGGAGGCTAGTAGAAGAACTCGGGCGAAGACTAGTGGATAGGACGGGGGATCCCTGTTCTCGATCGTACTTGGTGCAGAGGATAGCCATTGCTATTCAGCGTGGAAACGCAGCCAGTGTTATGGGCACCTTTGCACCAGGTACGGTCATGGGCGGGTTTTCCTAACTTTGAATATTTTTGACATGTATAATTTTCATTATATTTACATTTATTTTTTTACTCTAAACCACCAATCACTTTTAATGTTAACTGAAGTGTTAAAAGCGAGTGTGACTCTTTTGTAAAAACGTCTGCTTTTCAATCAGACTACCCCATGTTCGATCCCGGTCAATACTTTGTTTTTTAAGTTATGTGTGGATTTGCACTCGCTTTACGGTGAAGGAAAACATCGTGAGGAAACCGGTACGTTTGAGGGCTGCAATATCCGAAAACGTGTGTCATCCGACAACCTGCACTTGGCTAGCGTGGTGGATTATGGCCTATATTTCTCTTCTATTGAGACAAGGCCCTGAGCTTCAGCATTGGGAACGTATAGTGGGCTGCTTATGCTAATGAACTGACGCGATTGGGGTGGAACAGAGCGACACAAGATTATGCTCTGTTACTTTAGAGCGCTTGGTTGGCTTGAGTAGGCTGGTGTAAGGGGGAAATGTTCATGTTACAAGTGACATGTTCATGCATAACTTATCACCCCCACTTTAATCGAATTACAATTGAAAACAGTTCTATTTGCCTAGTTTTCTATATTTTTTTGAACGGGACTGGATGGTGAAGCTGAATTCAGCTAAGCTGAGGCAGTTTAATATTTGGTTGATTTTTTAGTATAATGAGCAATATGGTATTCAATGCAATATATGCTTCGCTCGCATATGAGAAAACTGTCCAATTTATGTCTGAAAGATGTGTACTTAGTTAAAGATGGCGATTGACTTCCTTAATGTTTATTCAGTGTCATGAAAATGTTTACGCTCTTCCGCATTAAGTAATATGGGCATTATTATACGGTTTATCCGGCATCTTCCTACTTTACGGTAGGGCTCAACTACCGCTATCTCTTCTACTTACTTAGTCAGAGTTCTTGTACATCACAAGGATGCTACCTCGATACTCGTTTGAGATTGACAGTGGAAATCTAGGCTCACATCTCGCGCGTTGGTGTTTGGCTTCTGTATTTGGGCACATTTGCAATCTCTACATTGTTGCCATAAACCTTGCAATTCTCCCCAACCCACAACAAACAATAAGATAAACATCAACCCATCGCAGACATCAAGAACCTTACATAAGTTGAAGCAGAAACAGCAGTGGTCCGAAATAATAGGACCACTGTCTCCTTATTTCCATAAAGCAACTTGGCTAACTCCATAAACAATAAGCCTGTTATGGTCGTCATATCTGTGAAATTCACAGTCCAGTTTCGCCGTGCAGTCCGCAGGCTTCATTAGCAAGTAGATACCCAAAACGGCCCATTTACAGAGCCGGTGCGTAGATATGCATCGCGCTCGCCTTGCAGCGTGAGGGCTGTGACGTGCTGGGCCATTACGCCGGCCGTACATCTCGCCTCCTTTGTGTCGGCCGAGCCCGCCGCGCACAGATTACGACACACGCCGCGACAGATCTAGCCGAGATACGACAAATAGAAACGTCACTTTGCATGCATGCTGCCGCTCGCACTGCCGCCACACCTAAAAAGGGATATAGATCGTCACGTAGCGGTGCGCAGTGACAAAATTGTCACCTCGTTGTCTCCAAATTAAAAGCATCTCCGGCTTAAGGTTCCCGTTTATCACCTTAAAGTAATTCAGGAGATCATCGATAGTTAGGCTGGCATTGCAAGGCCCGTTGAGCGCGGCGATATGGATCTATGCACGCGCATCGCGCGCCGCTGCGGATTGCGGGTGTGCCGACAAATGTATCTGGCGGTGATCGCGTCTCGCGTCTCACTTGCGACACGGTGACGGCCGGAAATAGGCTCGAGATAACGACTCCCTAGACTAGCCTGCTCCTTTATCATTCCGCCGCCGCGAGCCGCCCGCTTGAGAAATCAGATCATTACAGAAATAAATCAATTATAGACTCCGTACAATTTCACCTTATAACAACTACTCACCCCGGTTCTGTGCCCCGGTGCAGCTGCTGCTATCTTGTTGCTTTTTTACCTAGATTAATTAACGAGATATTTTTATTCGATTTAAAAATATTACAAATCCATGTTTATTGCGTAAATGTTTTAGAATTGTTTAATGAAAATGTTGCGGTTTTTAATTTAAAAATATTTGTATGTTTTGTATGTTTTTATTCTCTAAAATGAAAATGTGACGTAGATAAATAGTTAAGTGCTGTATAACTTTTATTGGAACAAGAACTCTTTGTCTAGCAATGGAAAGGACCATTAAACTTGATCAAGTTTGTACTTTTTGAAATGTTGACGTTCCGTAATCTTTTTGGAATAGTACACTTAGGTAACTTTCCACGGTATGTGATGTACATCTTTATTACCTATGAGTACGAGCACCAACGACTCGAGCTACTGTTTCGGAGAACTGGTCTCGGAATATTAAGATTATTCATCACGTTATCAAGGAGACAACCTTTTTGCATAACGACCCTCCGCACCAAGTCGGAATGTCCGCAAGCCTAATAATACTGGCCTTTATTGCCGCTACCAAAGAGCATATCTCGACACGGACACGTTATGAATTCGTAATAATCGGTGCAATAACACACGTGAGTCAGGAAAGCGAGCGGGAGCAGCGGCCAGTTGACCCCGGTGTCGCCACCACCTCGCTGTGAGAACAACAGCACCTGGGAAAGTCACTCGCTGCCCATTTGGAGCTTTTATTGGCTACCACGTTCACCTAAAACTCGTTTTAGAATGTTTCATGTTAAGGTCTACCTGGAAACGTACGACCATTAGGACTATTACGTGCTCCGCTCTCACGGTGTTTGTTGTCGTTTCTAATATGATAAACTTGGATGGGATTCGCGTGTCCGTTCGCCATAAGCAGTATGCGGTGTCGCGGCGGGAGCGGCGCGCGCCCGCGGGGCTCCGGCGGGCACCCAGCGCCGAGCCCCCGCGGCGACACCGGCGCGAGCTTATTGAATTCTCGCACGAACCGCGATGACAAGAATCAATATTTTGCAAAAACACACCACTACAGGAGCTCGTTAATCAGCATTATCTATTAGCATTCGCAGTGGGACTTTGAGTATGTGTGCTTGTAAATTGCTGCCGTCTAATATAACATTTTGTATTAAATGCTTACGAGTACAAAGATAAAGTATTGCTAAAAGCGAACAATAAAAGTTGTGTACGTTGTAGCGACGGTCGTTAACTTGCCCTTATCAAAACTTGGGCGCTATTTGAGCGGGAATGAAGACAATATATTGGTCAGGCGGAATCAAATTTATTAATTCTGTCGAGGGTCCGATTGCTCCAATTAAGAGAGTGGAGTAAACATGCCGCCGCCCGCTATGTTTATGTGAGCACTCTCAGCCGCGAGCACTTCATGCTAACATCGCACTCCGTGTCTTCTGAACGCAGACTTCTAAGGGTGATAGGCAATTAAGTTAACATTAGTTCGTGGTTCTTTAGAGAAAATAAAATTTGAGTAAGTATGTATTTGAAATATGATAGAGTCTGTCAAGGCAGTTGAACCAGAATGTAATGTGCGGTTTATTGGAATTTAGAATTGAAGTTGAATCTTGCGGTTTTCAAAACACGAGTGTACCGGTTTCTTCAGGGTAAGCGCGTTAGATCACAGTGTCGCTTAACATCAGTTGAATTCTGATCAAGCGCATACCCATCTTAGTATAAAAAAAATTAAGTGACTTTTTATTGTCTAATCTTCGAACTGAGATGTATTGAATTTAGAATATCTTCGATCAAAATACAAGTGTCGTCGGTAGACGTAGGATATATTGAAGATTTACACAGGTAATAAGAGAATTTAAAGTCCAAAATTCCTCATAGAACTAATCCTTTTTCATAAACAAATCAATAATAATTAATTCTAAATTATTCATTTACCGAGCTACGTTCAAAATTTTTAAACCTTTTGTCGCGGAGAATGATTAACATATTTCTTAGAGAGTGTGGAAGCGAAGTCAATCATTCGTAACGTTTGTTTAGCGACGTAATGAATGAACGTCGTCGAGGTGGTCAATTAGTAAAAGCGTGAAGTCGGCTGTCATTTTGGGAGTTGTATTGTGCAGGGGGCAGCGTCAGTCGGACGCTGGTGCGAAGGCCGACGCGGACGGTGCTCATTATCCGCACCGAACTATTCATGGAGCCAGCATTAACATCCTCATTATGCTCGCTCATGAATAATTCTTACGACTTACTGGATACTTAGCTCTTTTTGAACAGATAATACGTGCGATAACAATACATTTCGGAGCAGATAACTTTTAAGAAGTATAATTGTTTGCGACCAAATTATTTCGTCTTGAAACTGAAAACTGGGCTAGTTATTTTTCTATGTAGAGCTAACATAATACATAAGGATAATCTTGTTTGAAAAAAGATTTTGTTGATAAATTTATTTTTTTTCTTTTTGAAAGTTTAATAGGTTTTCAAGCATAAACTGGTTCAGCTTAACAGAAATAAAAAAGACGAGTTAGTTCAGTTTTATGTGTCGGAAACTTTAACCTGTAATCTTATGATAATCTCGATGGATTAATTCTGATAATGTTATTTAAATTACCTACAACACGATCATCACTATCATATATGTATAATATAAAAAAATGTATGCAAAAGTGATACAGAAATTAAATGGTAAAAAAAAAACAGTGTATAGTTTCCCAAAAGAGATGTTTGTTTATAATGAAATTTCTAATTTACCAATTGTAACTAGTATGTCAACGTGTAATTTAATTCCATTAGTTTTATAACAGTAATTATAACATAACAAATAAAGTTGCTTGAAAAGTCTGCCTTGTCTTTAGATAATAATATTATTACACATAACGTTTATTCTATGTTTTATAAGTTTTACCAAGAGTAAAATAAGTTAGTAAGTTTAGTTTTATAAGTTTTTTTTCTTATCTGGCACATTACACACTAGATGGCAAAAAAATATTATATTTGTTTTTAAGTGAAAAACCTATCTTAGAAATAGTATTAGGTAATTAAACTGAGTAATCGAAGAGTTCATACGCTAAAACGCCATAGCTAAATTTGCTTGGCATTCACAATTATGTATGTTGGTACTCTAGTAGACTCTCAATTTTGAACCATCTTTTTGAAACTTGGTGTAAAGGCATGAAGTTATTAAAGATTGTTGATTAGGGGTTGTTTCCCACAAAAATGATAAGATTTGTTATTGCGCTATTTTCTGATGATTTAGGTAAGAACTCATAATTATATACCATATTCTAGTATAACCTTGTCAAAAAAACTTCTTCTTCTTCTTCCTTGCCTTATCCCACTAGGTGGGGTCGGCACAGCAAATTTTTCTCTTCCACTCTCCTCTATCAGCCGTCGTCTCTACACTCACTCCTTTCACTCTCATGTCCTCATTCACACACTCCATCCAGTTTATTGACAAAACCTTGTCAAAAACTACCTAGAATAAATAATCAAGAACTTGATCAAAATATTAGTTCTAGTGAAAATTTCCGATCAAATGTAGAGCATCTGCGATAACCAGGGGCTTCCGAACAGGAATGTTATCCTCGATCGATCGTTACTCATTGCTCAACAATAACAAGCTATCGATGCTCGATCGACTCCGAACCAACTTCAATTGAATCATTACCCGCCTCATAATTGCATTATGGAGATTGTTAACTTTGAAATTACTGTCGCGGTATTTTGTAGATGATTTATAGATTCGTCTGAACAATTAAGTTATCGGAAGCAATCGATCGCTATTGGGAGCCGTGTCACGGTAGATCCGGAGCTTTATGATATCTCTAGCAGAGAGTCACGACGTGCTCCTTGGAGTTTTTCTACCGTCTGTGACGTAGCGGTGTTGTGAGGTGCTCACGCCGCCCGACTTCTAGCCATTGTTCGAAGACGGTTCTCACGACGTTTTTATGAGCAATGCACCCGGAGTTATTTCGTTTCAATCATTCCAACTAAGACATTTTAATCGTCATGCAATAGATTGAATTCCTACGTGGGTTTTATTTAATATGATATACAGTTATTTTCTTGAATGCATGGAATTTTGTTGTAAGATTGGGTCGAAATTTCTTATTACAAGTTGCGCTGGTGTTTCTTATACCACAACACTGCGACGTGGTTGCACAGCTGTGAGCAACTACGGTTATAAATTGAAATATACTTACCTACTTAAAACTTTGAATTATCTGCTAGATTTTGAAATAACCTCTATTTCATGAAATATGATGTAACTTGTCTAACCAGAATCGTTATTTTCAGACGCACTCGGACCAGATGCCATTCCGGTGCGAGTTCTGTTCGCGGCTGTTCAAGCACAAGCGATCTCGTGACCGCCACGTGAAGCTGCACACCGGAGACCGCAAGTACCGATGTGCTCACTGCGAGTCTGCTTTCTCCAGAAGGTAATTTTTTTTCAATCAAGCATTTTAACAGCTGGTTGCGTAGCCACATGAGTCAGTGTGACTCTGTATAAAGGTGGAGCATGCCAAGTCTGAAATTACTGGGTCGACGAGTTTTTCAGAATGCTTACTTAACTTTATTTCGATTTTCAACTTGAGAGTGGTAGCCCGGCGAGTACTAGAAAATACTCTATCGCCTATGGTTTCCCACGATGTTATCCTTCACCGGAAGTGCCTGGAAGAGATCGCTTTAAGCGATAAGGCCGCCAATTGTGGCACACTTATTTGTAAGCTCTTTCTTTTTCTTTTTTGTATGTAAGAATTAATGTGTCCAATAAAGAATTTTCTATCTATCTATCTTTCTATCTAAGTGCAGGCTTATTGGCGGGGTTTAAACCCACGCCCATTGGTATGAATCTGTTTCGCCTTGTCTATACCACTCCTCCTTCTTGAACTAGAAAGAACGCTTAACACCAGCAAAACCTCGGTAATGCTTTTGTTACTATTATAGTACAAGTTCTATCTACTTACGGTACCTCAGAGCCGAAGCTGTAGCATAATGACTATGCTAATGTGCCTAATCCCAAGCCATTAAAGCCGCACTAGTAAGTGTACTCTATGGATGTAAGAGGTGCGTGCAGGACAATGGCCCCGCGGCAAGATTGATCACCGCGAGGCACGGGACAAAAGCTCGCCTCGGCCCAGGCGACGCGTCACCTTTTTCGTCACCTCGACGCGACCACTTGACTAATTCCACGCAATTTGTCGGCCGACCGAGTGAAAAGAGATGATGCGCTGACAAATGGCGTCGAGGGTCTCACAAAAATAAAATAATGGCCCGTTCCTAAACCGGCGCGGTAAACGCGGCCATTAGCGGAGGTGTTTGGGCGAACACCTCTATTCTGTAGTTCACTTCAAAAGCCTCTTTGTTAGTTCTATTTGGTCGGGCCTTTATGTGGGTTACTTATGTCCCATATGACAAATCGTAGGCTCTGACCACGGCGACAATTTATCTCAATTTGAATTCTTAGTGGGCTCTTGTAAGAATGTGTCATCGGTTGGCTTACTTGGTTTTGTGATCGTCAATCCAGTTTGGTATCGCCGTAATCCTATTGAGTGTTGAGCTATAGAATTAATTTTGAACTTAAAACTTTTGGCTTTTCTTTATTTACATTTCCTTTCTTTCCATAGCGACCATCTGAAGATCCACATGAAGACACACGATAACCAGAAGCCGTTCCAATGTACTGTGTGTAACCGCGGCTACAACACTGCGGCGGCACTAACATCACACATGCAGGGACACAAGCGGGAGCGAGAGGGGCGCGAGCCCGACCGGCGGAGGGCTCTTAGATGTCTCAGATGCGGAGAGGCTTTCAGGAGACCTGATCTTTTACAGGTAGTTAATTAGCACTTTTAAAAATTATTGACAACTTAGTCGTTACATGTCTATTAAATTGTACAATTGAATATGACTGACAAATTATATTATTTTCAGGCTCATATGGCAACAGCTCATGGAGTTGACGCAGCACTGACGCCGCCGAGACGCGTGGCCTCTCAGCCGCCACCGACTTTGCTCGCCTGCATGTATTGTACGCGGGATACATTCACCAGCATGGAACAACTGCAGCTGCACGTCCGCGCCGCGCACTCTGCTTTACTCAATGGAGAAGGCCCTTTGACTCCAGGCATCGACCAGCCGGCACCCACAGATCTCAGCCGGAGAGCATCTGACGATTTACCGCCTCCGAGTAAGCGGCCGCGTTCCGGCTCTGGAACACCCCAAATCACGCTATCTCCAAATACTCTACTCTGCAATCAATGCGATGCAGCTCTACCGGATTTCGAAGCGTTCCGAGCGCATTTGAAAGGGCACCTCGAAGAAGGTAGCGAGTTGACTCGCACGAGCCCGGCGCCTTGCGTGCACTGCGGAGCAACGTTCGCGGACGCGGCGGCGGCGGAGCGTCACCTGACGGCTCACTACCTGGCCGTCTCCTGCGAGTACTCCTGCCACAGCTGTGCGAGAAGCTTCCCCGCACCCGATGACTTGCAGAAGCATCTGCTCGACTTGCACGCTCACCATCTCTATCGTTGCTCTTTGTGCAAAGAAATCTTTGACTCCAAAGTTGCTATTCAGGTAAACCTTTGTTATGGTTACTCTTGATAAATATGTTAATGGATTAATGGAAAAATATTTAAATTAATTTGTGATTCAACGATTTCCAGGTTCATTTCGCAGTAGCGCACAGCGGCGAGAGCAAGGTGTGGGTGTGTCGGGGTTGCGGTAGCGGCGCGGGCTCGCTGCGCTCGGAGGCGGAGGGCGCGGCGCACGTGCGCGCGGCGCACGGCGGGCCGCGCTGCTCGTGCGGCGCGCTGCTGGCCGGCCCGCGCCTGCGCCCGCGTGCCTACCGCTGCCCCGTGCCCACATGCACCGACGCCTTCGCGGTGCAGTACTTGCTCGAGAGACACATGCAAGTCCATCACGCCGTAACTCATCAGGTAACATTATAATTGATAATGCTATATCCTCGAAAACTGTATAGCTCAGTATTTTTATTATTCTAATTTTGAATGTGATTGCGTCATCAGGTTTTGAACGGTGAGCTGGCCCGGCCGAAGCGCACGGAGAACAATAACGGCACTGAAGCCGAGGGCGCGTGCTCTCCCTGCACTGGCGGTGGAGAGAGCGGTGGCGCAGGTGCTGGCGAAGAGCGGAGACGCAAGAATGGCTCCGTGGCTCTCCAGTGCGCTTACTGCGGAGAGCGAGCGAGGAGCCGAGCGGAGCTGGAAGCTCACACCCGCGCGCACTCGGGCGCCGCCACCGCCAGGCACAAGTGCCTCATCTGTGACGAGGTGCTGCCGTCGGCCGCCGTGCTCGCGGAACACAAACTCACACATTGCAAGGTTGGCAGATTATTTTCATTGACTATATTATTTACGGCATTCAACATTTTCTTTAACTTAAGCTGCAGAGCTCTTGAACGTCAAATATTTTATGGACAAGTCTACATTACAAATTAAACAAAAAAACAACGCGACACGTTATTTTGTGGCGGTGGCAATATGCAAATACAAATTTAACTTGGCCACCCATACAAACGAACATACAAATATATTTTGGTATTTGCCTTTCATACTTTGTAACTGTGCTTCTTAATACGCGTATATAAAATTCCAGCATTACATTATTAATATAATATTCAAAATGTAAATAACTAATTCTAATTATAGTATTAAAGTAATTAATTTTAAGTGGGTAGTCTTAGCCTGATTATAAGAGATCTAAACAGAACCAAGCACAGAGAAACTGTTATAACTCTTATTATTAGCGCCTAATGTTAGTAGGGTGCACATGTTATACATTAATTGTGTTGCTACTAAAGACATTTTAAATTTTAAAATTTGCTGTAGTAGTATTATGTACATACGTATGTAAGTTAAGTGTACGTGTGATCACGGCAGGTGGTGCACGGCGACTCGTGCTCGCGGTGCCGCGCGCGGCTGGTGTCGGAGGAGGCGTACCTGGCCCACATGGCTCGCCACCACCCCGCGCTGCCCGCGCCCTGCGTCGTCTGCCGCCAGACGCTCGCCTCCGAGCCCGAGGCGCGCCTCCACGCGCGCTTCCATCTCCGCCCCGCTGATGATGAACAGAGGTCAGTCTCGACTCCTTTACAGAATCCAACTAGGCAGTTGACCTGCTGGTCTTGTAATCACTCTGGCTTAGTGTGGAATTTTTGGCTCTCAAAGACGTAGCCGTCAACCCGTACTCAGCCAGCGTGGTGGATTATGTCCTATAACTCTCTAAATAGGGCCCGAGTCTCAGCAATGGAAATGTATAGTCGGCTGCTTATACTTAAAGAAGTAGACAAAACACCGTTAGGTGCTTGACGACATATGGTCCTTGAGTGCGGTAACTAGCCAGTAGAATACTAGAAAATACATAGTGAGGAATACAATTATCAGGTCTACCGTCATTCATTGATAGTAAGATGGTAGACCATTTTACTATGGATTTCTCACGATGTAATCCATCATCGTATTCCATGGTTCATGGTAGACCATCTTACTATGAATTCGGCACGATATATTCCATCGTCATGTCAATAATATCTTAATTTAAAAAAGGAATATTGAAGCTTTGTATTTTTATTTGGTCAGGGTACCTATATGGATTGCTAATTATTTCCAGTAATTGTATGAATCGGCACGCAGAATGGGAGCTCTGAAGCGGACCTGAGTGTGGAAACCGGCCCGATAACCATGTAACCAAGTATGATTGTGTCCAGGTGTGCGTTGTGCCTGCGCGCGCTGGGCGCGGAGGAGGGCGCGGGCGCGGGCGGCGGCGCGCGCGCGTGCTCGGCGTGCTACGCGCGCCACGCGGCCCCGCGCGTGCCCCCGCCCGCCGACCACGACTGCCGCCTGTGCCGGCGCGCGCTCGGCTCGCCCACACGACTACAGGTACCTAATATGTACTTACTTATTATACAGAACGACTCATGTGAAAATATTTTATACCTAGGCGGCCTTAATATGACTACTCCTATCAACTTTTGTTCTATGGCTTTGGGAAATTTGTGAAAAAATTCGCTTTTTCATATTTTTTCGTAATTCGTTTTACCGTACGGCAACCAACTTTTTAATGGAAACAGCTGTTTTTGGCGAATTAGAAATTTATTGGGACAGTATTCAATCGTCTAAGGGTTCTAAAGCCGCTGTCTTCTAAAGCTCTTTCCCAACATTTTGACGTAGACATTTTTGGTAGGTGTCTCAACCTACCAAAAATGTCTCAGAAAAATCCAGACTGCCTTAATGACGAATAACATGTTTTTCATAACCCTTTTAAAATGGGTATCAAATGACATTTCAAATCCAATATGGCCGCAACCATAAAATGTTGTTGCAAATTTTTACATTTTTTATTTACACTGGTTCAGTAATGTTTTTCGTCCTTCCAGGCACATCTGATAGAGCACACATTCGCCGGGATAGGCGCTTTCACCTGCTACCTGTGCTCGGCGGTGTTTACGTCGGCAGCCGGCCTGCAGCGCCATCTGCCGGAGCACGCGTCCGCGCCGCGCCCCTACGACTGCGGCCGGTGCTCGCTCAAGTTCTTCTTCCGAGCGGAGTTGGACAACCACGCGTTCGTACATCTAGAGGAAGCTGAAATAGCCCAGCGAGCGTTCTACGAAGCGTACGCTCGAGGTGCTGCCTCAGCCTGGGCAGCGTTAGTGCCGCCGGAAACCGTCACGGAAAACCTAACACGACCAACCGGTACAGAAGTGAAGCAGGAAATAAAAGAGGAGCGCAATGACGAGTACATAGAAGTGTCGTCTCCACCGCCCCCGGCCAAAGTTGAAACTCCATCGCCGGAAGAAAACACAGTTGTGAAGCAAGAGAAACCTGATGAGGACTGAATTTTGTTGATTTAGGGGACTTAGCGGATATATTTGGGGTGTTTAGTGCAAACTACGCGGTTTTGTAATACGAATGCTACATAAAGGCTACGTCACACAATTGATATCAACGCGCGCCTCTCAGAAAAGAATTCTTCTACACTTAGGTACATATATGGCCGGCAAGAATTATTTTTAAAAATGTTGGTATCATGTTCATTAAGTGATAATTTCATTTTTGTATAGCACGTCAACCAAATTGGTATAATACAAGTTATCGCGAGTTTCTTCCCGCTAGAACTCTAGTTTTAACATTCAGATAAGAAAAAATTAAAGGCTTTCGAATGAATAAAAAACCTGCTACTTTTAGGAGGTTCCTTATTCATTTGTGCCTTGTGAACGGTATCGTCCGACGCGGGTTTTGCCCGCTGCAATATTAGAGTACGTCCGTTACGTTATGTAATTATAGCTGTAAGTAGTTAGGTAGGTTTATGTCATTCAAGTGATCAGGATTTTATCATGGAAATTATTAAGATAGAATTGTAATGTTATTTATAACTATGTACGTTTTCATGTTTATTTACATCTCGTTGCAAAAAAATATATTGTTGATAACGTTAATTGGTTTATAATTATGATTTCGTAATATTTATCACCTTAAGGCGTCGACTGGGCACAGTCTTGTATTTATAGTTTTATCGTTATAATCACTGTTTTGGTAAACATTATTGAAGAAATAGCTTATAGTCCGTCTAAAGTAGATTTTTTAACATGTTTTTTTTTCTTATTGACATGTGTTATGTTTTTTACTGTCTCTATTATTTGTTTTCAGTAACTTTTACCGTTTATTGACTAATAACAATACAACTATAAATTCAAACTAGGCACAAGTTTTTCGCCTTTAACTGATAGACTCCTTTTATCATTATGGGTTCGTCAAGAGGTTGCTATTCTTTTGTTATATCGTTTTCTTATAAGTATGTAAACATATGGCCAATTCCATAAAACAAAGCTAAATGTACTGTAAATATTAAGAAAATAAGATATTACTAGTATTTTGTGCTAACTTAAAATATTTTGTAAAGTTTGATCACCTGATCACGGGTTTCTGTTTCGTTAAAGTTAATCGTTGATGTTTGCGTTTAGAACGCTATGTCGCCAGTAAGTCGATAAGTATCGTATATGTTGTTAGTACAATGGCGTTACAATTGCTATGCGACTTAGGCAGTGTCTTCACTATAAATAAATATAATAAATAAATAAAATACTTACAACACTAAAACCCTTTAAAATTCCAATTAACAAGTATTTTTTTATTTAATCGCATTATTGACCTGATATATGATGTTCCGTTGTACGCTGTATTTTAGTAAGATGTAATTTCAACAAAAAAAAATATTTAAGGGAAATAGTAATTTGTAATCATTAAAAATAACTGTTTTAGTATACATTTCAATGACAAGTTTCTTATAAAATCGACGTCATACTTAAGTGCTATTTTAGGGAGAAAACAATATGAAGATGTATTCTTGTAACGTATCAATAATGTAAAACGAAACTGCTTAAAATTAATCGTAAACAAACATCTCAAACATGGCCGCTCCTTCAACACTTGTTTGCCGACATTCGTTTGTATTAAAAGTATTTCTATATTGCACATTAGAAAAAAAGTTTTTACCACTGCTGTCAGTGGTTGCTAGGCAACGCTTTGTTGGTAAACATTTCACATCGAATTTGGCGGAAGTATAGTTTTGCATTTGGTACAATTTGCAAACAAATACGCGTAATTACGTAAAGCAACTGATGGTGTCACGGTCAAAGTCGCTTAGCATTTGAACAGCGTTGTACTTATCGTAGTTTTATAATGTTTACATACGTGGCTATTTGTATAAATTGTTAAATTAATAAATTATTGAGTTAAGCTTCAAGTATTAATTTTGTATTTTATTTAAATTTGGTAACCCTACAGAAGATTTAGAATGCTTCGTTATTTATCAGGTTATTTTTATTTATTACGACCTGTATAAATAAAATATAATTCAATCTTTAGCTCAAAGTTAGCTTTCTTTTTTTGCACAGAATTTATATAAGCTTAGATACTTTATTTTCATAAAGTACTAATAACAAAATCACGACACTTGAGCAAACTTTATTAATATTTTCTGTCACAAGGGTGACATTTTATTAAAACCCTGTATAAAATTAAATAAACGATAAAAAAAATATCTTATAAATGTTTTAGGTTATGATGACTTACTTTTCGTGGCAATAATTTAAAATAATACAAAAGTAATAGGTGTCAATGGCATTTATTTAGGAAAATATATATTTAAAGTCCTAAGCAGTAGCGATCTGCGTCTGTATCCAAGGCAGAAGTGCAGCTACGTTGACGTAAGCTGCGGGAACGTTAGCTGTCGCACAGCCGAGACCCCACGCCACCAGCCCCACTACCACCCACGAGCCGTTCACTGGACACACCAGTCCTGAGCCTCCATCACCCTGGAATAAACAAGGGTCATGACTTTTAAATGAAGAAATCAGAAGGATAATTTATCTATGCCATGTTTTTTAATATAAATATTTAGTATTAGTTTAGTCGTTCAGTATGAATATGTATAAAGGGAACCCCAAGAACAAGACACGCTTGGAGATAGCTGTTAACTGATATTTTTATTTGAAGTACAGTAAATATCGGATATAACGACGCTGAATACTATAATTTCGTCACTATACCCACATGTTTTTACCAATTCAAAAAGCTTACTAAACACAAATTTTATTCATATACATCCTAGATTTAACATAGTTATAGTCAAACTATCGTTATTAATGACATCTATATAATATAATCCACTCATCACTATAATATAATCCACACATCCACCCAATTTTACTTGTATACAAGTAAAATTGGGTGCCAGAGTTATTTGAACATAAATAAAGATACTAAAATAACTTACCGTACAAGAATCAGCATTGGCGACACCTCCCGCACAAACAAAAGAGGTCGTATCCAGCACATAGCTGGCGCCGAGTCGAGCTGTCTGCAGCTGCGTCTGGCAAGTGGCTGCGGGTACTATAGGCACGTCTACTCGCTTCAGGATCTGCTGGTACTGACCCGTTACACCGAACATGTTCTTACCCCATCCTGCTACCATGCACCTGTCGAAGAAACAAATATTGTTAACTTAAGCCACAACCACAAGGCGTATGGTGCAGTATACGCATGCATGGAGGACCAGTTTCTAGAGCTGGTCTGGCTAGCAACCATTCTCAAGTGGAAACCACTATCGTCAAACCCAAAAACGGTGTGTTGCGGCAGCCTCCTCGAGAGACTGATATTCTAGAATAGACATGCTGCATCTTCGGCCAAATTCGCTAACTCGTGTGGAACCGTTATTTTGGAACTGAAACTATATAGTCTGGGATCCGATTTAGGGAAAAAAGAAAAAAAAAGCCCAGGCAGGAATGTGCTAGACAACCCAAGCTATATATATTTTTTAATATAAAATTACTTAGAAAAATATGTTTCATCCATTAAGCAGCTTGGTGTAGGTCTTTCTTAACGGGATCTTCCACTTATAGGAATTTATGCTTAAAAATACTCAGCAAAGGTAATAAATAATACGTTACATTTGCCCGTTATAAACAGTGGTAGCTGAGGGTGGCAAGCACGCTCGGTTGATGGTGGTAGCTGCACCGGCCGCCGGAGTGAAGGGCACCGCGGTCGCCAGTCTCAACACAGAGATGTCATACTGCAGTGTATTCGGGTTGTAAGATGGATGCGAGAAAACTTTCGCCACGTTGTACTCTTGAAATGGAACAGGCTCGTAGGTTCCAGCTGCGTCCCACTCGCCAAGGCGGACCTTTACGTTTGGGGCTGTTCCTGATACCCTGGAACACGTTGCGTTTTGTCAATGGAATTTGAAACAGTTTCTAAAAAAAAACACTTCACATGAATGATAGTTTAGTTTAGGTTTGTTAATTGTGTAAGTATGTGATTTTTTTACGACGCAACGAAGACCGGTATATGTGTTTGGGGTGAGATGCTAGTGCACACTAATGTTGTTAGTTTTCGCCATTTCTTTCCTTACTACTAGCTGCGTCTACCTATTACCCGCCTTAATCTGGGACAAAAAAAGTTAATCCGGGGTAAAAAGAAGTTATTCCGGGATAAAAAGTAAAAAGTGTGTCCAAGGTCTTTCTTCATAGTAAATGATAGGTTGAGATTTAATCGGCGCATGTTTTTAGATAAGTATCATAGTGTTAACACGCATGAGGGCGCTGCACCAAATATTTATTGTCCAAACCAATATTTCCATTTATCTACGAAACTAATACCGATGCCCGATTCAGTGAGGTGTTTGTATTTTATTGGTGCTTGTTCTTAGACCAGTGCTACGGTGAAAACTTACTACAAGTCACTTCTTATCTATAGAAGCCGATATAGCCAAACGTACGCCAAAGTTACAATCTATGTTTTTTACTCGAAAAAGTCGTTAATCGTAGGCAATACATAAACTTTTCTTTTGGAACGGACTGTACTAATGTATAATTTAATTTGGTATAAATCATACTACAGCTAAATCTGACATCAGTGCTTCTCCTATACTCAAATACGACAAACTAATAACTTACACGTAAGAAACTAGTCGATGTGTGACTGTCAAAACGTTCATACTATCAATCAAGACTCCTCCAGCCAAATAATCATTCTGTTTTGTGAGAATGATGGCCTGAAAGAGGTACAAATAAATGTAGGTATAGTAATTACAATATAAGACACATGTGTATATATATACCTTTTAATTGTTTTAATTTATGTACCTGCCATGGGAATTGTCCGAAGTTAGCCTGTCCCCCTGTAGGAGTAACTCCAGTCGTTGGAACCGTCTGAAGTTTGCCGCAAGCTATTGGAGCGGGCGTGGCAGTGCTATCGCAACAATACACTTGTCCAGTTGGACACTGTGTAGCCTGTCGTCATATGGAAAAGAAACGTAAGTATGATGCCTACTAAGTTCTACAACATAGTAAAAGTTTTTAGAAGAATATGATTAGAAGAACCTTACCGGGGTAACAATCCGAATGTCTATCATACCAGCGCCATAGTTCGTTGTAGTGGCCGTTTTGCAAGTTCCCGTAGGTACACATGTACAGGTGGCTCGTTTCCGGATACGATGATTCGAGTTCGCTTTCCTCAGGACGAAGTCTTTCACATCTATCAAGTCTTCCAATCTAACATCTCTCTTCTGCCTTGGGAACTTGACGGCACTATCGTAGGATGGTACTTGAGCACTGTAACCCGTTATAGGAAGTTGGTAGGCGGCTGAAGCAGACGGAGTGGTGCCGAGACGAGGATCGATGGGGAGGGAGCCTGTGCGGAGGGTTTCATCAGGATTAATTAAACATACTGCATCAGGATTGTTACAAAGTACCAAGGATAATGGGCCACCTGTGGTTGCTGGGGCAGCGGTTGTGGGCGCTACGGTTGGAGCTGCGGTTGGAGCGGCAGTTGAAGCTGCTGTTGGAGCTGCCGTTGGAGCTGCTGTTGGAGCTGCAGTTGGAGCGGCAGTTGGAGCGACAGTTGGAGCTGGAGTTGGAGGAGCAGTCATAGCGGCTGTGGGTGCGGCAGTTGATGCAGCAGTAGGCGCAGGCGTAGGGTTTGCTGTAGGTGGCGCGCTCGGCGGTGAAGTAGGCGCTGGTGGTGTGGTCACAGAAGCTGGCAATGTCGAAGGACGTGGCGTGGAGGCGGTAGTGGCAGCCGTGGTCGCGGCCGTGGTGGGTATCAGAATTGGGGAAGGCACTGAAGCCACATAGATCACCTGCTGCACTTGATTCGTGGGCATCAGCCCAAAGCACGCTGTTAAAAGCCACAAGCACATCTCGACAACGGCGCCACGTTACTGACAGACACATAAATCCAAGCAGAACTGAATAACAGCGGATTTAGATCGAGGTGATGACCATCGTATTAAATGTGTCCTTTGCATTATGGCATTCCCCTAACGACTGCAGCCTTCATGGTGTAATGCGCGTGATCATCTATGGTGACAAATTGTTGCAATTATCGAAAATGTTTACTAATCCCTTGTTGGCCTGAAAATGTTGTAATTTTGCCATCATTTGAATGAGTAACACAATTTTGTCTCGCCGTGACCTATAATTAGTAGCAGTCTGCCAGGAAGCAAAGCATTAGTTGAATATTTTATTCAGTTTTTATTGAACTTACCACAATGTAATAAATATAAAATGAGACAAACTACATAAATAAACACAATAGATAAAGTATGAAATATATTTTATATAACCATTTTTTTTAATTCGTAGAACCTCATGAAACCAAGGAAAAACTTATTGATGATAAAAAAAAATATATTTATCGACGGATTCGAATTTGGCCAATTTAAATAATTGACTAAATTTGAATCGCGCATGAAGGGTTCCGTACCATTAATTATG
Organism: Mellilla xanthometata; assembly: GCA_035578125.1. Lineage (NCBI taxonomy): Eukaryota > Metazoa > Arthropoda > Insecta > Lepidoptera > Geometridae > Mellilla > Mellilla xanthometata. The sequence continues at coordinate 8,625,747 of JAPUBQ010000007.1, read as the reverse complement.
TATAATAACTATTAATTTAACTATTTATTTGAATAGTTCAACGCAGCTTTCTAGCTAACACGGTTCATGACAGGCCTAGTCGAAGACGGACGGAGAAACGGACGGCAAGGTCTTAGGTTAGTCAGCAGAGTCTTAGGTTCCCTTTTGGTACGGAACCTCAAAATTAAAATTATTATTTTATAACTACTCGAAATAAACTTAAAATTATACTCTTATTAAACTTATTATTAATTAACTTCAGTGCCATCTGACGAAACATCTGCAAACTACATAATATGTAATGTGACTGTGAACTTTATGAAACACTAGCAATGAGGCAAATAAACGGGTTTGACTCATACAAGTCAATCCCACGGAGTTCAGTAGATGTCGCTAGCGAGCCGTAGTTCCGCATAGCTCCGCGTGCAGCAGCACCGGCGCGAGGCAGACGCTTTGCGCAAGCCGAACGTACGTCAATACAAACAAGAAGTAGGATCGGTCTCGTCGTATATGTATAGCAGATGATAGCGGCGGCCAGTGTAGTGCCCCGCTCGGTCTGCGCACACAGCTCGTGTAACTCGAGGCCGACTGCGAATGCAGTTCGCAATAAATCTGGAGAGTCGTTATCGCGGATTTGATCATGATATCATTATTTGTGTAACTTCAGCTATGCAGAGTGTTTCTCGTGCGGTACAGTGAGCTATCGACTCGGATGTGCTTATCCAAACAATCGATTAAATGTAAAAAGTTCTAACAGATGCCTTTCAGCCATTGATAAGTATATCACAACGTTACTGATAAAAATGTGCATTTCACTGACAAAGTTATATTACATTTCGGGGAATGCCGTGGTCGAAGAGCATTCATGCTTGACCATAAAATAATAGCGTAATAGTAACTCCGCCGATGCGACCCCCCTGTGTATAGATGAATTTCTTCAGCTGCAAAGTTTTTAGAATGCCGTCGTGTAGTCAAGATATAAACGTAGATCTCAACTCAAACGAAAACAATGCTTCCAACGTGGATCAGCACAAAAATGTGGAAAAGCCGTACGTGAACGCCGGCACCATAAACGGGCCTCCTCCCCAGGGTTTGAACAATGACCAAAGATTAGCGTACGCTCTGCGCGACTTCCTGAGCACACCGACGGGTACCGGCGAACCGTTGCCGGTGGAGGTGCCGCTGCCGTTCATCGACGAGCATGTGGACTCGGAGGCGGTGACGCAGTCGGACGACGAGCCGACTCGGCGGGACACGGACGAGGTGCTGAACAACGCGGCGTGCCGGCTGCGGCGGTGGCGTGCCGCCTCGCGCAAGTTGCGCCGGCCGCGGATCATCAACAACCTGGGCGGCGGAGGCGGCGAGGAGAAGGAGAGCGGGCGCGCCGGGCACACGGACCTGGCGGACCGGCTGCGCAGCCTGGCCGCCGCTGGCAGCATGTCTGCCTCGGCCGGGGAGCTGCTGTCGCTGGCGCCGCCGCCGCCCGCCGCCACCGCGCCGCCCTCGCCCGGCTGTCTGCTCTCACCCTCGCTCGCAGACCAGACTTCGGCGCAGTATTTTGTGAGTATTTACGATTAATTTACCTTGATCCAGTGGGACATGGGCATATAGACTTGTCTTTATGGAAGCAAATTTATGTAAGTAACACCAATTGCGTATCCACTCATTATTATCAATGTAGATAGCTACCATATTCTTAACAATAGCATAGTTTTTTTAATTAAACACGCACCTTTTTAGATCGTCTAATTATCAAATACCTTTTGTAGAATTTAAGCAAAGCTGCGCATTAATGTGAAACTACCCACACGTCAAAACATAAGTTATAAAAAAATAATGAACTGTAACAATACCTATGACGTGTATTTTACCTATAAAAAAGACAACGAACTTGTACGCAAAGTTTTGACTTTGGTTGTTCCTATTCAAGAAATAGTGTAGGTGTAAAATGAAATATTAGTGCCTAATAAAAGTTATGGTTACATAGGTACGAAGTTTGATTTGTATCTAATCATTATACAAATACATATATGTATATTAAACAAACGTTCGTGTTAAGAAAACAGACAGTTGCAGTCTGATAGACAAGCTGAATTTATAAGATACTAGTTGCTCTTGGCGGTGTTACTCGCCCTAACCCGGGAGAAAATTAGCCAATGTGTTAATCCAAAATTTAAGCTACAACCACACTTAATTCCAGCCAAATTAGTTCAGGCGTATAAGTGTGAATAATTAGTATACATACTCATACACACAAACTATGACAATTTGTAATATTAGTCGGATTTCTTGCGCGATACGGTTTAGTTTCTGCGGTTTCTTTATACGGCATTCTAACGTTACAAATCATAATACTTCCTTTGAACTGGCCACACACATGGTTCATTATTCACCGAAGTGTTTCTTCTACGGTTGATACGAAAGTGCTCGATATCGTCAGAGTACATAAAATTGGGTGTACGTCATAATAATTAGCCAAGTGCGAGTTTGGCTCGCGCATGAAGGATTCCGTACCATTGTCGTATGAGAACCCCCATTAATATATTTTTTTAAATTATTTTATGATTTATTTTTTAATTTAATTTATAATTCAATATTCTGTGAATGTGTAGAGGGTCTACCAAATATCGTTATAAAGATTGAGTAAAAAACTACTTAAAAATTACGTTTGTTGTATGGGGAATATTTATTTTACTTAAATTTTATAATTTAATTTGTTGTGAAAATTTTTAGTGTCTGGCAGCTACAGTTATTGATATTAATAGCAAAAAAATACGTTTATAGTAAGGAGACCCCCCCTTAATATTTTTATTTTTTTATTTATAGTATTTTTGTTATAGCGGCACGGGAAATACATATCTTGTGAAAGTTTCAGCTTTCTAGCTATAACGGTTTCTGAGATACAGCCTGGAGACAGACAGATAGACAGCGGAGGCTTAGTAATAGGGTCCCGTTTTTACCTTTTAGGTACGAAACCTTAAAAAAGAGCACACACCCTGTCTCAAATAAAATTACCCCCTACAGCGTCTAAAAGCCACTTCGCATTTTACTCCGGCATAATCACTTTACGGGCAAAATGACATTTACTCTACTCGCCGCTGGAATCTATTGTATTTGAGCAAATCAAGTTTATTGACGTCATTGATGCGTCGACGGTCGTTGGGTTCGGATAAATAAAACATAGATTTGTCGGTTCATGGATGATATTTTAAATGTTAAACGTTTGTGTGTTAGGTTTTTTATTTTACGATCACATTGGTATCTTTATGTTTGAGATGTCGTAATTTATTACAACTACGATACGTTTCACTTGTCATCGTTTTGGGGCCCATTTTATAACCTACACCTACTAACTAGCAGTTGCCCGCGGCTCCGCCCGCCTGTATGTAATTTTTTTGCGAATCGAATTTTTCCCTGAATTTTGTTTGCTACAGACCTCACGTAGCCCGAGACATTTCTAACGAATACAAAACCATGGAAATCGGTTCGTGCGTTCTGGAGTTATAGAGTCAGGGAGGAAAACCCGACTTATTTTTATATTAGGTATAGACAAGTGACTGCAAAAAACCAACACCATTTGTCTGGTCTATACAAATTGTAATTAAACTAATTCATTCATATTCCCTTTTGAACTATATAAATAAAGTTTTTTGAGATACTAGATCAGATATAAACATACACCGACAATTGGACATATTGACATAGTAATTGTCGGCCTAAACACCGGAATCAAGCAATTAACGCCAAATAAATATCTATTATAGTACTTACAAATGACTAGTTACTTATTTTTTATTTATATATAACAAAAAATAAGTTAGTACTTTTAAGACTGTAATTACACGCCGACATATGGCGCACTATTAAAAAATACCGATAATCTAAAATAAATAAATATTAGGACACATTTTACACACGTCTGGTTAGGCCCATACTTAACAATTTTTAGTCTGTATTATGGTTGCTAACACAACTGATATACTACAGATACATAAATAGTACATGAATACTGAATATCGATACATATTTAACACCCAGACCGACTTTGTCCTTACTCATGTTGGAATAAATTGATTTGAATTTGAAAAATAAAGACGAAATGAACTAGGATCAGACTCTGTCTGGATCGATGTCTGACCTTGGATTAATATATGGGCTACTTTTTATCCTGAAAACAATTGTGCTTCCCGTGGGATACCCAAACTCAACTTCAAAGCCTTTGTTACTCCTTCACGCTCCAACGGCTAGAAGGATTTCGATGAGATTTATTATAAAGATAGGTTAGTCCTTGGATTGGGCTTCTCTTATCCCGGATTAACTACTTTTGTCTTAACTACGTTTGTAACACAGCAGAAAAAAGTTTAACTTTTTGTTTGTTTGTCGCGAATAGATTCCGAAACTATTGGACCGAATTTAAAAAATCTTTCACCGTTTGGAAGCTACATTATCCCCGAGTAACATAGACTATATTTTGTTTCACTTTGCAACTTAGATTATTAAATAACCCGTGCGAAGCCGAGACGATATGCTAGTGCTCCATAAATCCAGAACGCAGGGCCTTCACATGCCCTGGGGCGAGACCCTGGCATGAGGGCGGTGACGCGCGAGCGTACCGATAACATCTGCACTGGGTACTGGCGTCAGGAAACATGCGGTCGGTCCGTGCTCGCTATATCCACCTACCGAATACTCGTACACGACTCTCTATACGCTAACCAACAGGGTTATTGGTAACATTTGGACCCAAAGCAGTCGTCACATTTAGTCTATAAATATAACTACAAACTAACGATTCAAGGCGAGAGTGAACGGGTTCCTTCTAGGTAAGCGCGTTCCACTGGGGACCTCAATATCACTTGCCATCAGGTGAATTGTGGTCAAGCGCTGACCTATTCAGAGTACCTAAAAAAAATATAATCCAGCAGTTTTCAAGGCAAGAGTGAACCTGTTTCTTCTGGGCAAGCGCGCTCCACCTTCGATCGCAATATCGCTTACCATTAGGTGAATTGCGATCAAGCGCAAGCATAGTTGTAGCCCACGCGATTGACCATTCCTACCTCCTAAAAAGTTTAAAAAAGACTGGTATTTAAATTAGAACTGCATAGTTTTTGATACTAATTCTCGAGGCTTTTGTGATGTGAGTCAGAGGTAATCGGGTCCTACTATTGGTGCAATTTTTTTTCTCTAATCAATTAAACACTTTAAGGATCGCCTTTTTGTTTTTTTTCGTGGATTTCCATTTTTGTCTAGGATTTTTCATTACTCTATTCAAGTAGAACTGGATAGTTCTCGAGACTTATTTCTCGACGCTTTTGTGATGTGAGTCAGACGCAATCGGGCACTACTATTGATACAAATTTTTGTTCTTTAGAGAATAAACCTTATTGATTAGTCAATAAAACTCTTTAGTAAGGATCGCCTTATTGTTTGTTGTTTTACGTGAATTTCAATTTTTTTCTAGGATTTATTTACTCTTTACAGTTAGGCATTAACCAGCAGGGTGCGCGAGAGTGACACTGTAGCTTAAGGTGGAGCATGCCTAGTCTAGAATAACTGGATTTCAAGGAGGCTGCCAGAACACACTGTTAGGTGCATGGCGAAAAATAAACATTGACATGGTACCATAAAGTATTTCTATACTAACAGGTGGCTCTGTATATCAACTGGCTTCAACCTGGTTCATTCCGCTTCTATTGAAGTGTTCCAATATTGGACTTGTGCGTTAGGCTCCATGGCTGCTGCAATAGTGTGTAAATAAAAATAGACTGAATACTTCTTGTGTGGAATCGTTTCAGCACGTTTGCACGTAATGGCTATGTTTGTATTAGTCAATATTATGGTTTAACATAGCTTTAAACTATTATACTTATTAAACCAGTAGTTTTACGACTTGTAGACCTCGCGAGCACAATTTTTACAGCATTTTTCGACCGATATTGCCCATTCGTCTCTACAAATCTATAGAAGAATTATGTTTATATTCACAAAATCTCGTCTTAGTTAGGTATTTTATTATTCCGAAAAATGTCTTCGGAGTGAATAAATTGAGCCGCAGCAAAATTCTCCATTCTGTGGCCACTCCCCATGTAAAAATAGCCAACGACCACAAAAAGACTGTATTGAATGCCTGAATTTATATCAAGTTTTGTCAAGACTGGTTTGGTAAAGTTACAGCGTATACAGGCATTCCAACATGCAAACCTGCCACGGATAACCGAAAAAAGGATACGGTAGGTACGCCAGGAAAAAACGAGGTCAATGGTTGTGCCAAATCTCACAACTGAAATATAACGAAAATAGATAATTACTTTATTCATTAACACTAAAATACAGAAAACTAATATTTGAAATTAGTAGTAATATTCCTAATTGTTAAAAGTAATTTCTGCCGCCTACCTCTGAATAAATAAAATACATGCATCGTTTAAGTTTTTAATTTTATATTTTAATTTATTTGTTGTCTACGGGTTATAAAGTTTAAAAGGCCATAAAAGCATATTAAAGATACTCGTATGCATTATGTAAGCTTAGAAAATACGTCTTCCAAGTTTCAACAGCGCGGCGTGATGTCATTCAGTTTTTGAATGAATGACTTTAGCTGGATTTACCATTCATCAAATAAAAGCTACTTAACGTATTAATAAAATTTAAGTACTAATAAGCTACACTTAAGGTACTGCAAAATATGAAAAATAATATATTTCGAAAGGTTGCCACAGCACTCGAGCTGTAAAATGCAACCGAGACTGGTTCATTTTAGTTCGATTTAAACCTTTGATACCGAAAGGGTCTAATTTAAACATGTTTGATTGTACCATTATAATAAAATTATTTATGTATGCTTCTGTTCGACACTCATTTGATTGGCAGTTGTAACAAGATATTATGTTTTAATTCAGAAAACCAGAGTTTATTATTTCAAAATAACAAAGCATAGGGGCATGTATTAATCAATCCTAGATTTCAGAATAAAAGTACTCATACAAAATTTATACAGGGTATAAGAGAAAACGCTTGTATGGAAAATATATAAATAAGATTTTGTCCCCTTAACAATGACATCGATGATGCGAATCCTACACGAAAGCTGCTTAGCGCTAAATGATGATTGTGGGCTTTTTATTGAGAACCAGCTCTTGCGTATGCATTGGTTATGTAATTTCGCGCACTGAGTCAAGATTTCGCGATTACTCACACCGGACGTTTCACTCTACTTGGTAATTGTTAACTTTCTAACATTTACGTTTTGTAACCAACTTTTCTTATTTAGGTGCACAGACAAGCTTTGGTGAATCACGATATGATGATAATGGTATATGTATCAGACTGATTTTGGCAATGGTGAATGGCTTTAAGACAAGTTGCAGAGGCATCAACACAATACAGATTAAACAAAATACGAGCACCTAATTAGCAGACTCAAATGTATTTTCATCAATTCTATTTACAATAATAAGTGATTATCCTGATTCTAATTAAAGATCGCAGCTCACCATGACGGCATTGCTGCAAATTGTTATTCGAATTGTTGTATGTCGTAAGAGATATTTCTGAAAAAGCTAGCTGCGATGCGGTCTGCGCGGCGCGGCGGCTGGATGTCGCGCCGCGCCGTCTCCGTATCGCCAGCAAGATAACGTTCTCTCCTGCGCCCTGTTTTCGTGTTACCTAACACCAAACTTAAAAAAATTGTCAAATTATGGGCGTGGTCTAACAGTTTTGTGAGTTATTATTGGCTATTTCTATAATTAGTTAAATGAGGTACAAACGCGTACGAAGCAACGGGTCACGGTAATACTGTGATGCAGTGGTGCCGTGCCTGCTGTGCGTTGTCATGGTGAGCTGCGACCCTAATTCAGAACAAACCGAAATTTGATGTTGTAATACAACTAGGGGACACTAAATTGTTAATAATTTGTTAGTAAACTAACATACCACAAAAACATTTTATTTGAAAGAGGATAAAGACGATAATATATAATGGATTGAAAAGTGACAGCCGAAAGAAATTAAAATATGTTGCTACTTTTTGCGCGAGGGTGAAGATAATGATGATGATGGAATTCACACAAAACCCATGAAAATTTAAATCTTTATAAGCGGTGCACATATTTACTACTTTACTGGTAATGAAGTACGAAATGTCATTCGCTATTTTACTCAATGAATCTAAGTTTGTATACTCGTAGTTTCAATTTGACCAGTTCATACGGCGAAGACATTCAAAAGGGAAAATTTCACTGAAAAGTTAAATTTTCTTTTTCATCAATATTAACAAAGCTTAAACAAAACTTTCTAATTCTATCGCTGAGCTTTATTATTATAGTTTATATTTTGAAAACCTGATTTTTGCATAGAGTAAAAAGCCCTTATATGTCCAGAAACTTTAGTGTTTAAATCAAAATGTGCAACCTCAGTCTCGCTCGGCAGGGGGTGTAGCTCTCACAAACGACTCCTTGAGAGGCTGACGTAGATTCCGATCCGTGACCCAAATGCTGCTATGACGTCACCGACCAGCGCCCCCTATGTAGGTCAGGTCGGGCCCACGAGGCTACCACTTTGTAACCATCATGGTTTCTAAAATCAAGATACTATTGCTTAATGTCATGTTCTATGTAATTTCTTGTCATTATAACTATACAATACCAAATCTCGTAATTTTATTCCATGGCTTCTGTAATTGTCATCAATTTTAGTTAAAGAATAATTTGACTGACATATACTTCGATCAATTTGTTCGAAGACAATGAATATAAGTATTTTTTTTTCACATTCACACACGGCTGGTTAGCCCCATACTGAACCATTTCTAGCTCGTATTATGGTTGCTAACACAACTGATATACTATATATACATACATATTATATATAAATACATATTTAACACCCAGACCCACAGCCAACAAATTTAGTTAAGCACAAAGATGTTGACCGGACCGGGAATCGAACCCGGAACCTTCTGATTAGCAGACCGGCATGGTAACCTTTACGCCAACGAGGTCGTCGTAAGTAATGTTAATCCCATGATGGTTGTAGTACTTTGTATACACACTGCAGTTGGAACCGACCGGCCCCACACTTCCAATGCACCAGATAAGATAACAATCACACTGTAATAGCGGACGCCCGAATATTGCCATGCTGGAAAAATATCTCTAGACTCAATTTTGATAAACAGATAACATTAGACATTTTACGCGTGAGTAATCCATGAGTAGGTACGCTCGTATTGTATGCACCAAAAGTAACCTTTTCATCATGAATGAAGGTATTAGATATATTAATTTGCATCAACAGCAGTCTATAGGTAGATTACATTTCTATACTTTATGTTACTCATTAAGGCACTATCCCGCTCCGCTCCGCTGTCTTTCTGTCTGCAGGCTGTATCTCAGATACCATATTGGCTAGGAAGCTGAAACTTTCACAAGATATGTATTTCCCGTGCCACTTAACAACAAATACTAAAAATAAAAAAGGGGGTCCCCATAAATAAATGTGTTTTAAGGGGTAAATAAATGTGTTTCTTTCGTATTTGTTTTTGCTATATATCAATAATGGTAGTTGCTAGACATTTGAAATTTTCACAAAATATGTAATTAGCTATCAAATTCAATTATCAAATTTATATAAAACTAGCTGACCCGGCAAACGTTGTTTTGCCTTAAAAATATATAGTAGAAGATTCTCAGACCTACTGAATACGCATATGAAATTTGGTAAAAATCGGTCAAGCCGTTTCGGAGGAGTACGGTAACTAACACTGTGTCATGGAAATTTTATAATTCTTTATTGGACATATAAATAAAAAAGGCACAGTAAAAGACAATTAACTTAAAATTAGTGTACCACAATTGGCGGTCTTATCGCTTAAAGCGATCTCATCCAGGCAACCTTTGGATGGAAAGGAATTTATAAACGACTAAAGAAGGACGTAGTGTACAATAAAGAATAATAAAAAACATACATATAATATTAATAATCTTATCTTAATTTATATAAATCTCGTGTCACAATGTTTGTCCTCAATGGACTCCTAAACCACTTAACCGATTATAATAAAATTCGCACACCATGTGCAGTTCGATCCAACTTGAGAGATAGGATAGTTTAAATCTCAAATTATAGTCGCAATTTTAATTTATTGCTAATATAATTTGTTATAATTAACTGTAAGTAACCTATCTATATAGTAATTGAATTATCAATGAAGTAATTCGTAAAAATGAAGTATCTTTTTGTACGTGTTACTCCTAACCAAAAAGAAACCTGGCAATAACTAACCTTAGGCCTATATTACTTAAAGTAGGCGACCATACGTTTTTATCAAATCGCTAGTGCCTTGAAAATTCGCAAAACGGACACAACCGTCAACGACGTCTGCCCTCATGCGTCTGCCCGCGTTCGGGTCGCACACTCAGCGTTGAGCCACTTCTTCCCCACCGCACCTACCCCCGCTCCGTTCGCCTGGCGCCGCTGCATTTTAAATCTGTGATATCTTCGAAAATATTTATTTAATTTACATGCTGTAAAAAGCCATATTGATCTTTATTAAATGCACAATGTATTTAAGATACTTAATTGGATAAGGATTAATACTGTATTGCTTAAAATCGCTTCGTAAATAAGCCATTATTTCTCGTACAAAGTAAAGGGTAAAAAATGGTTATTGTGGGTTATTCCTAAGAAATAAACATATACCATCACGGACTTTTTTGTAGACCTTTTTAAGTAGTACAATACTGTAGTAAATTGTTTTGATCTATCTTGTAGGATTCAGTCAGCGTTTGCAATGTAAGCGCAAAAAATGTGTTTTTTTTTACGACCTCACATTAAAAACCTCAAAAATTGTAGCCTATGTGTTATTCTGATGTATAAGCTATAGCCTATGTGTTATTCTGATGTATAAGCTATATTGTGGTAAAGTTTCATTCAAATCCATTCAGTAGTTTTTACGTGAAAGAGTAACAAACATACATCCATACATCCACACATCCATACATACAAACTTTCGCCTTTATAATATTAGTAGGATAAATATTTGAGGGGGGCTCCCATACTTACTTACTTACTGCTCCGGCACGAAAACCCCAAAGTGGGTCTTGGCCTCCGACAACAGACGGCGCCACTCGTCACGGTGTTGCGCCATTCCTCTCCAGTCAGCCACTTGAAGCTCGCCAAGGTCCCTTTCGACGGCGTCACTCCAACGGTACCGAGGGCGGCCAACTGGACGGCGTCCCTCCGGCTTCCCTAAATAGGCTCTCTTAGCGGCCCGATCCTCCCCCATCCTTACCAGGTGTCCAAGCCATCGGAGTCTTTGAGCCTTAAACTCTCCCACGATGTTTGGTTCGCCAAACAACTCTTGTAGCTCCCTGTTTTTACGGACGCGCCAGCTACCATCGTCTCTCCGGACAGGACCAAACATTTTACGCAACACCTTTCTCTCCGTGACAAGAAGTTTGGTCTCTTCTTTCTGCGTCAAAGTCCAGGCCTCGCACCCATACAGTAAGATCGGCCTGACTACTGTCTTATATATTCGTATTTTGGTGCGACGGCTCAGCAGCTTAGAAGAGAGCACTGAGTGAAGGCCTGCACTGCAACGGAGGGTGTTCTGAGTTCGAATCTCGATCTCTTCCTCTCTATCGTTGGTATCAGTTACAGTGCATCCGAGGTACCGAAACTTAGCCACACCTTTGAACGTCGTATTTTCTACAACGAGATCATCACGTCTTCGTCGTGTGTCTTTGTAACGACGCATCAAAAGGTATTCCGTCTTCTTGTGACTAACTTTAAGCCCAATCTTCGCGGCTTCTTGCTGTAGGTAACTGATCGCATCAACTACGTGTGCCTTCTTCTCACCAAGAAGAGCAAGGTCATCGGCATATCCTATCACCTTATGCTGTCCATTAACCTGCACTCCTCCGATGGGCGTTTGCACCTTTCTAATCACATGCTCGAGTGCCAGGTTAAACAGTATTGGCGACAGAGCGTCCCCTTGCTTCAAGCCGGTCACCACATCGAACTCCTCGGAGAGCGAATTTCCCACACGCACCGTCATCCTGCTTCTGCTCGTGGCAACCTCCACCATTCGCACCAGCTTACCGGGAATCTCGAAGCTACGCAGGATACTATACAAAGCCGGCCTATCAATGCTATCGTATGCTTTTGCAAAGTCCACAAAGATAGCATGTATACTTTGCGCGTACTCCCACCGTTTTTCCATGAGCTGCTTTAACAGGAAAATCTGGTCCACTGTACTGCGGTTGCGCCTAAATCCGCATTGATAGTCACCAATGATGCGCTCCGAGTAAGGTTCCAGTCTTTTCAGCAGTACGTATGACAGTACTTTATAGGCTGTAGGCAACAGTGCTATTCCTCTGTAATTGCTACATCGCTTCCGGCTTCCTTTTTTATGTATGGGACAAATAACACCCTTGTTCCATTGCTCAGGTTGCCGTTCTGATTCCCAGACCTTCAGAATAAACTCGTGCAACTTAGAATGAAGTACTTCACCACCGCACTTCCACAACTCTGCGGGAAGCCTGTCATGCCCTGGGGCTTTATTATTCTTTAATCTCAAGATAGCATTCCTGACTTCCTCGAAGCTTGGTGGTTCACATTCTTCATCCGTGGAGACTGCCGGCATAGATAGACTATCAGATGGCGGAGGGCAGTTTAAGAGATTTTTGAAGTACTGGCGCCACATGGTCTTAATCTCACTATCGTCAGTAACCAGGTTCCCTTGATTGTCTTCAAGAAACTGCGCAACTGGCTGATACGCCTTTTTCACCGCTCTGACTTCTTGATAAAATGTCCTGGATTCGTTCATTCTTAAAAGATTTTCCATACCGCGAATGAAATTATCCATATGTACCCGTTTTGCAGTCCTTATGATTTGTCTAGCTCTTTTCCGCACCTCTTGGTACTGGTCTCGCCATCTTAGCTCTTCCTGTTCTGCAAGAAGCTTGAGTCTCCGTCTATCTTCGACCGCTTTGGAGCATTCCTCCGTCCACCACTTGCGCTTCACACGTTTTTTCCGTTTCCCCAAAACTTTAAGAGCCACTTTTTTCACTGTACTACTCAGTTCCTGCCAAGTTTCGTCTATGTCATCTAAATCTTCTAAATTTTGAAAACTGTTTTGTAGCTCTATTTGAAACAATCTGCAAACACTCTTGTCTTTTAAGTTATCGAAATCAACATCATCATCCTGAGTACTTTGATTCTTTCTATTAGTTTTACTTATCCTTGCTTTTATCTTAATACCTAGCATATAGTGATCACTATCACAGTCGGCTCCTCTGAAACTCCTGATGTCTGTAATACAATTTCTATGTCTGACATCAACTAGAACGTGATCAATTTGATTGATTGTGACTCCGTCTGCTGACTTCCATGTGCCCTTGTAAATAGTTTTCTGTGGAAACATAGTACTTTTAACAACCAAGGACTTTGACGCAGCGAAACTTATCATCCTCACGCCATTATCACTGGAGTTTTCGTGTTTACTATGCCTTCCGATTGTAGGTACAAAAACGTCTTCCCTCCCAACCCGAGCATTGAAATCTCCTAGGACAATCTTGACGTCATATGCAGGTACCTGGTCAAAAACACTCTCAAGGGCCTCATAAAAACTGTCTTTTGCATCCTCTACAGCAAGATCTGTCGGCGCGTATACGTTAATAAGTGTAAAGTTTGCAAATTTCCCTTTCATCCGCAGCACACTAATTCGCTCAGACACTGCATCGAATCGCAAGACATTTGCAACATATCTCCTATCAACCATGAATCCCGTTCCATGCTGGTGCTTTCCTTCAGTATTACCGCTGTAAAACAGTGTGTAACCACTATCTAATGGGGTTTCCCCGGAGCCTGGCCATCTAACTTCCTGTAGAGCTGCCACAGAAATCTTGTATCGTCGTAGCTCACTGGTTACGCTGTACAAAGCTCCGGGTCTATATAAACTTCGAACATTCCATGAAGCAAATCGGTTTTCCGTTATTCCTCGCCATAGGTCGTCGTTTAAGGGATCGGATCGTATTCTCTTATCTGTTGTCGGTTTCGTAACATTTTCTTTTTTGCATGGACGGGTCGTCAGCCCGTCGCACAACCCCCATATTGCTGGAGGACCACACCCTACTTTGGTCAGCGAGTCCATCGGACTTAGCCAGGTAGCTAGCTAGGCTGAGCTACTGACCACTCCCCCATCCGCCACCCGGGGGACGCTCCCTATACGCCGTGAGGGCCAGCGCAGGGCAGGCAATTTTTTACTCGATCTTTACAACGCTATTTGGTAGACCCTCAATACATTCACATAATATTGAATTATGTATTCAATAAAAAAATAAATGATAAAGTAATTTAAAAAGTAATATTTCTATATATGCAGCAGGCTCACATAGAACAATGGTACGGAACCCTTCATGCGCGAGCCCAACTGGCACTTGGCCAATTATTTTACTTATATGTAACTAGAAGAAGTAGTAAGTAGTGTAGAAAATCATGAGCTCATAACTAAACAACTACGAGTATGTTGATTATAATATTCACAAAACCGTAACATAATATAATAAGTATTAGATTGATATGCCACATTTTGTGCCACATTAAATACTTCTGTCATTCGGTTAGCAAAATAATATAACATTAGAATAAATATAAATCACATATTTTTTATTTCATAAATAAACATAGACGCTTACCTATTCTAACCAACAACATACGTCCACGGGAATTTGATTAATTTTCCTCGGTCTCTGGTTTTCCCTAGACGATTATACCTCCCACAAAATGGTCGTGTTATGTTTATACTGGCAGATCTCACCTAACTTATTCTGTTGGAATGATTATTAGAAAAATAATAGCATACGTAGCTAAAAAAATTAAAAAATGTAAGGCTACAATTTTGTGGTCGTTTAAGATGACCACAACTATTATGACGTCAATTTAATTAGAATCATCTGTCTTGATTGAGTCCTAAATGGCTTATAATGGGTTCTTGGTTTCAATTGGTATTAACTAGATTTGTTTTTATCGTGCCAATGACCGACTTTTGCACTTTGCTATAGCCGATGTAACCTAAATATAACTCAAGTCAATAAAGAACACTTTTGCAAGTTCACAATCGACAATAGACGTCATGTCTTTTCTTGCGTAACTAAATGAGTGTGAGCAAGATGAAGCGAGCTTTCAAGTTTATTGAATCGAGTAATAAGTGTTATAGTTTTTAAGGTTCAGTACTTAAAGGTAAAAACTGGCGTATCTTAGAAGCCGTGATAGCTGACATTTTCACAAGACATATTGTATTTCTCGTGCCGCTATAACAACAAATACTAAATTCAAAAAATATATGTAAATGTACGGTCCCCATACAACAAGAAACGTGTTTTTCGTACTCTTTTGCTATATATGTATACATATCAATAACGGTAAAAGGTAGACGATTAACATTTTCACAGAATATATCAATGTATATTATCTTTTGAAATAAAAATTTAAATAAAAATAAAGTTATAAATTAACTAACTAATAAAAACCGAATTGTTTAAACATTGGTTTACTCGGTCTTAATACCGACATTTGGTAGACCCTCTAAACATTCACATAATATTTAATTAAGTACGCACTTAAAAACAAATAAGATAATAAGTACGGAAGCCTTCCTGCGCGAGCCCAATTCGCACTTGGCGCTTTTAGGCGCTTGGCAACTGATTGTCAATTTGAAAGTGGTAACTGGCCAGGAGATCACAAAAATGCACGACCAACATGCAAATATATAGTTTCATTATTATTCTAAAGTTTCTTTCGTCATAGTTTTAATGATTCAGGTTCAATAAACGCAAATGACATTTAAAACATAGAAAAAAAGATTCAAAGTAAAATCGTGCACTATAATATATAGGATACTTATTGAGTATGTAACTACTGATTTAGTTACTTATTAGTTATATCTAAAGATGATTTATACATATAAAAATATTGTAATTATAGGGAACTTCTATAGCATTACTTTTTGTATCAAACAGTATTTTTAAGATAGGTATACTTGATTTTGAACTATAAATAAATAAAATTAGACGATTTAATTACGTTTTTTTTATGGTTCCTATCCTCACTTCAATAGTTTAATATTTTTATTATAAGATTTTCCACCTGTAGTTCTTTGTCGAAGTTTTAAAATATAGCATGTCATAATACCTAATTTTATAATATTTATATTTATCTAATGAATCTATTCACAATCCGTAAACGTTTTAAAGTTGCGTCTTGTGCTGAGTCGTGTACAGTGTGTGAGCCACAAGGACGTTAATGACGTCAATATGATATTTTGTAAATTATACCTGTACAAGCCACAGTCCTTAAATAGCAGCATTTGATTTCATTTGGGCTTTGATGTGATTCGGTTTTTAAAATGCGCAAGGTTACCAACCAAGGTTTTGTTAAAGAAACGCCAGCCTTTGTGCGTTATTGTAACCAAAGTCACAGAGAAAATAAAGACTTTTAAGAAGGCTTCTTTGTAGAAAGTACTCAAATACCAAAGAAATTGTTTAAAGGAAATGGCATTTTTGATTGGTGGTTATCAACGTAACCTTGGTATTTTATTTCAAGTATTTATAATTTTAAGTACATCAGTAAATGCCTATTTAATATCAGTCACGCAAGCTTATCTGCAAAAGGTTGATACATAATAAGTGCATACATATGTACTTACTAAGACATTCATTTTAAACTCCGAACCAAAAATTACGGGGTGGTATAAGTTTGACATGTCTGTGTGTAAAGATATGTCTGTCTGTCTGTCTGTCTGTGTGATGAAAATCGATCTAAGAAGCCACTGCGTCGCAACAAAATAGTGGACGACTTTTTTTTCACAAGTACCTCAATGGGTAGCACAAGAAAGGGTTTGACGAGTAGAATACATAAAATATGAAGAAAAAAAAAGTCCAAAACAATCCAAATGGCCGCTACCAGAAATGTTCTGTCGATTTTTTTTTAACATTTTTAATGTATACTTGTTTAATATTAGTCTCGCATGCTTATCATCAAAAGGTTGATACATAAATGTACATGTACATAATAAGTGCATACTTACTAATATTAATACGGTGCTACAAAAAGTGCAGTCATCGATCTCATATACATCCTAAGATAAACATATACATATTTTGTAATCTTTGATAAAAGTCAATGGGCGCGCCTAGAGGCATCAAGAGCTGTTTGATAATACAATCGATAGATTAGATAATTTGCAACGTAAGTATCTGCATGGTACGCATCACATATACGCAGTTAGTATTACGAACGTGTCTGCTAAAATATGTTGCGTTTATACGTCGTTCAAAACATTTTCGTATTTAATAAGTAAATCGATTGCTTATGGTATGTGATTTTTCACACTAACCTGCCATAACATTCTTGTGTTTGATTGGTTTTAGTATGAATGTGTAGATTAAAGGTTGCTTGGAACTTTTCTTTAGTGTTGAATAACAAAAATGTTACTTATGTTAAAGTTTTCATAGTTTGTGTGTATATGTGTCTGTCTGTGGCATCGTAGCCCCTGAATGGATAAACCGATTTTGTTTTTTTTTGATGAAAATGTATATATAGTTTTTATGAATAATCGAGAGTGTTTTTCAATAAAATAGATCTAAGATGGCTGCCACTACAAAATGGCGGATGGCAATTTCATAACTGCCTTATTTGGATATCAAATAAAAGAACTGAATAGTTATATTTTGATAGATCAAACAGTATAATAAATTATTTGAATTAACTATGTAACTACGATTAATATTAAAGTTTAAAATTAATACATACATAACAAACAAAAAATACATACAGCATGATAAATTTAAATTTCAAAATCCACCAAAAAATTATACATCGCAAATTTTTCACAACTGCCTCAATATGGGTATTTAATGAAAAAACTTGATTATGAATAACGTACACTATGATAAATTTAAATTTCAAGATGGCCAGCTTAAAAAATATGGGTCGGGGGTTTTCTAAATTTTAATTTACAGTTGTTACAGATTGTTCAAAGTACCTATACACTTATATACATGGCAAACTTTTCTTGTACTATGGCTTGAAGTTTGATATTTTGAGGATAATTCAGTGTTGCAAGAAATTCTTCAAAATATTACTATGCATCTGGTACTTATTTCTAAAGTTAATTAAGAATATCAGTCAGAAAATATTGTTGAGAAGCATGTATTATGTATATTTAGTACATAAATAAACTATGTACAAAATATTTAAACAAATAAATAATAGGTATAAATCAATGATTTTTTTAATGTTTAGCTTGCGCTTGGCTACTACTCACCTGATGTTAAGTGATATTGCGGTCTATAAAGGAGCGCGATTGTCTGGAAGAAACCAGTTCACTCTCGCCTTGACATTAAGGTTGTAGTTCAGAAGGAACAGGGATTCCAGCATGTAGACCCACAGTTTGGCCGTCCGAACTATAAATGTGGAATATATTATGTTAGATGTTATTTTTTTAAATAATGTGTGTATATTTTGTCATCAGGGTTCAAGTCCGGAATGTTGCGCGGACAGCGCAGGAGTGGAATCCAGCTCCACCGGAACGCCCATGCCTCCTCCCGGGCCGCGGTACAAGCTGGCCTCGGAGGGGGCCCTCAGGGTCTGCTGCTTCCAGCACACGAGGACAGTGGTCGACAAGATCCTCGCTGCCAAGTTCCTTAGGCGCTGGGAGACTCATGTGCTGTGCCTTCAGGAGTACCACATCGTGTCTAAAACTGTAAGTTGTCTTGTACATTCCAAGTTGAATCTCTGAAATTATCGCTAACTGCTAACTAACAAAGTGCTACTTAAGACCGGCTTCTTCCTTGTAGTAATTTAATTTTAATTAACTGCAGTTTGACATTTTATTTAATATTTTTTTATCTAGAACCTGTTTCGCCGCATACTTGTATGCTGCTATATTGTACTCGTACTATAGTTATTGTTCTATATATTTATAGTACTATAGTGGTCCATGGTACCAAAGGTGTTTCTAACATTTGTCTTAGATGAAATCATCTGATGAAGATTATATTTTAATTATTTTTTTTACTTGTCGTGTGTAGATTCAATTTTCATTATGGAATGTTTAAAAGTCAATTACTTCACTTTTTTGGTACGTACTGGCATGTTTACGTCCTACGTGTGTTTCCTTTGACGTCACTTAATATTTTGCTAAATGCATGTGTAATACGATCTAGAAGCAAATTTCCGACGACCTTTTACTAAATAAGGTTAATTGTCAATTTCTATAGTCTAGAACGGCTAGCTGTCTCGTTGGACGTAGCCTTGTTATAAAAATATCACAAATAGATCTGTGACATGTAATCTAGATCAAGTGTCTATAAAATAAGCCTCATTACACAATAATCATAGGTGCGAATACACACAGTAAATTATTTCATTACGTACAATAATCATAATTTTGCATTTGAGGGTCCGTGTTAGTTCAGTTTACGATGCCTATCACAATCTCCAAAATATAATCATTTGAATGGAATCCCAGAGTCATGTTATCAAACCGCATATGTCGACAACTTACATAAACCAAAATTCACTTGTTTAGATTTTACCCGGTTTTAGTTTTATCGTACGTTAGGATACTACAAGAAACATAATATTTTATTACTTGAAATGTAGTTGTTATTCTACACTCCAACAATCGATCATTTTAATTGATTTTAAGGTAATGCTTATTCATAAATTAAAAATGCTCATAAGGAAAAGTATGAGGGAAATCAGATTTGCTTTGCAATAAAGAGTATATCTATCTATCTATATATGCGTAACAAATCCACACGTGAATATCAAATAAATCATCTAGACAATGATTTATTTGATATTCACGTGTGGATTTGTCTATCAAGAAATAAAAATAAATGCATTGGATAAACCTTATGTGGGAACAAAGATACGCACTTTAATTAAAACCACCTCAATTATACCTCTTGGCCATATGGATGATTGACCGCAATCGTGACAGCATGTTTACATTCGAACAGCTGTCCTTTTTCCTCTACAAATCATCGAACCTATCAATTCAACGTGTAAATTGAAACTATATTTTCAATAATAATAATAATATAGATCTTACTTTCAAATAAATAATAGACGTATTGGAAAAGCGTCAGTAAAAAAGCCATCATCTTTCCTTCACCTTTTCCCACAATATGTTTTCCCTTTCATTATATTATTATATTCCGTGTAAAAAACACATCCACGTACTTTTTATCGACCTCTTCTAAAATCATTCCTTAATTATTGCCTTACATCGGAATCACTGACAAATTTTCCTACTAATTTGATTAAACTATTTTTTTACCTTTGACAATAAAATC
This sequence comes from Mellilla xanthometata, assembly GCA_035578125.1. Taxonomy (NCBI): domain Eukaryota; kingdom Metazoa; phylum Arthropoda; class Insecta; order Lepidoptera; family Geometridae; genus Mellilla; species Mellilla xanthometata. The sequence goes on along the minus strand of JAPUBQ010000007.1, from coordinate 8,605,405 downwards.
CATACACGGGAATGATGGGAAACTTTTAAGTATTATTTATAATTATGTTTTGAACAATTTTACTGCTTTAAGTTTGTTGGAACTTTATGCATTTTTGAATGTCTAAATTGACCGAACTATTGAAGTATGTACATAATTAAATTAGAATTCCCCTTGTCCCAAACTCGTTCAAATATTGACAACAAAGATGTGTCATCCGCAAAGTGCTGTCAAATACTCGTGATTACGTTTTCTGTGCTTGTGAATGAGCAAAGTAAGCTAATGAGTGGTTTGTTTAGAAGCGGTCGTGGGGGCGCGTCCAGTGTGGCGATATCGTGATGTAATCGCAACGATACTGCGACGCTGATAATATCGCAAACTAGGTGATATTCTCGACACGATCTATGTCTCTTGCGCTAGCTGGCCGGTAAACGTGAGAGGAATAAGAGATAATTCATAAATTCTCTTTTTAACGATCCCTACTCCTTCTATAGAATCCTTTTTTGGTTTGAAGCAATTTCTAACACAGTTACCCTCCTCAATTCACTGTTCATAAGAATCTTGAAACTAGTGATTGTCTTTACGAATCAAAGTACGAGTATTACTCATGAATGAAAGAAATCGTTGATAAAAATAATTCTTGGTTGAGCTTATCTCAAAGCCGTCTTTTCATGACGCGTTTTGTTTATTATTTTCATGAAAATTAACGACTTCCTACTTAATCATCCTTCAATGATATTTTTACTGGGACACAATTTTTGATGATGTTTATGTTACATTAGGCTACGGTATATTCAGGAAATACAACGAAATCAAGAAGGAAATGATGGCTGATGGCATTTCCTTGAACGCGTCATTTTGCATTAATTTACGAGTAACTTGTATTCATCATCATCCGAGTCCGAATATGTACATATAATATAATATTAAAATAATATTATAAATGCGAAAATTGGTCTTTGTGTGTTAGTGTGTATGTTTGTTACTTCTTCACGCTCAAACAACTGTACCGATTTCTATAAAATTTGGTATGGAGATGGGTAAGATGGATTAACACTTACTTTATATCCCAGATACACGCGAGTAGCGCCGTGGGCGCAGCTAGTTGTTCATATCTTTGAGTATATTTCTACTGTTAGCTGTAAACGTCTCATATCTATACCGCACTCCAAAAATAACTACATATGGGTATATTTGTTGCACAGTTAAATGTTTTTCGACAAATTTTGGACTGATAACTGTTTACACAGCCTGTAAAAATTCTGTCAAGAAATCTAATGACTTTCAGACCAGTTATTCATAAATTCATAAATTGAACGCCAAGCTTCAGTGAACGCCAGAAAGTTAGAGGACTTGACGTTTATAGCTAAAACTTCAAGAGTAGATAAGTTTTGTTTTACATTCCACCACGTCTGTTTATTTCGTTGCATCACTGTGAACGCGCAGCTGTCCAGGCTTTAAGGGCTTTGACCTTAGACCAAAGGACGAAAGGACTTGCGACTTAAGCTTTTACTATTTTTTTAGACGGGGTTATTGAACTTGCAAGCAATTCAATTTAATTATATTTAACTGAACAATGAGTTACTGAATTCGGTATATCAAATAACGCAAATAAAATGAATCAAAACCTCTGAATTCGCTTTTATCAAGTTATTTATAAAATGCGTGGTATTTGTTGGTCGCATATTTTATGGAATGAAATAAGATTTTTAAGAAGTAGACGAAACATTTCATGATATCTATGTATTCGTAACAACGAAGAGCGTTATATAAAACGGCCGTCTCAATCATGATTCCTTAGAAAATATTTTAATATATTCCCGTAAGTTTTTCCGAGAATAGAGCTTTTGCGTTGTGTAACTGAAAATTCTTGACGCAGGCTATGTCTGACATATCCCACGTTAGGATATTGCGTGTTATACTTTGACGCTCGATGTATTGAATATGTACGTACGTTGGAAGCTTGGCAGACTAATTTTATTCGTACACTGGTTTTACCTATTTATGGCTTTATTTCTTTCCAGCAATCCAGATATTTCCATTTCGCTAAAATCGAATATCAATAAAATGTAAATTTAAACTTGGACACAATAGGTACGGATATAAAATAAGCCTGCAATCTTCTTGGCATCTGAATAAATATGAAAATACGTCAAAACTATGTATTATGTTATGTATTACTCATCCAGGTATGAGTAATGAAGAAGAAATTTTATTCAAGTTTAACGTAAAACGTTTCTGATGACATCAGAAACATATTTTGTATCGGAGATTGAATGTTTCAGTTGTAAACAATATTTCGAAGGTGTTTTTATTATGCTTATCTTCTTAGGAATTACTTTTTTGTTTAGAATAAAAAGCATTTGCGTAAGCTTATCTATCCAAAATTTAACAGAAATGAAATCAAGGTTTAAATTGATAAAAAGTCATATTCATTCATTGCTGTAAGCAAAAGAGCTTTACCTAGTTACTTATTTATTTGATACTTATAATGCAATACTTAGAACAATATATTGATTTCCTGTGTTGGTAGTAAACAGTTCCAATTATTTGTGACCACAAGATAAAACATGGAAGAATAAATGAAATAATAAATAGTATAGTAACTATTATATATTTTACCAGTATGATCAGAATGATAGAATCTAAAAAACGTAACCAATCAATCAGTTATTTCTCTTTCTTTTTCATATGATTTATAAATCAAATTTAAACATAAACCCTGATATACGTACTATTTGGTGACTAAATAATACTATTCGATGAGCATAATAAATGCATACAGAATCAATTTATACCATCGAACAAAGGGGTAAATGACTGCATAATACAAAATGTAAAATAGTAAATTAACATTTGCAGGTAAAGAGTCGGCACTATAGCCCTCATTTACAAAATCAGTTTACACAATTCGATACCGATGAAAGTAGTTCACGTAAATAAATAACAAACGCGCATATAGAAATAGCTCAAACATACATACGCTCACATAAAAAAGCAGTAAAGTGTTTGCGTTACCTCCCGTGTTTTCTTTAGCACTTCGTTAGTTCTGTTCCATTTCCCGTCAGGTTGTAATTATAAGAAGCTATTTTATCAAAGATAAGAATAAGAATATTATAGTGTCTTGTTTTTAAGACATGTTGAAAAAGATAGCATAAAATAATAAAAAGCAAAGTACTTATAAATAAAAGTTATTATAGTACACTTTTATTCCTCTTAATTTAAGTAATTTTGTAGTCATTAAAATCAAGACCAGGTATGGCAAAATTTACTCCTCTTCTAAGTTTATCAATTCTTGAATAATACTATTAGCTAGATCTGCGTCCTGCATTTAATCTCATCAACATAAATTATATCCTATATCCTCAGTAGGAATAAAATCAGTACAATTCCCCTTTTGATAGCGTCACAAGACAATATTATAGCGTCTAATAACGTAAAACTAAGCATTCGGGGAAAAACTTTAATTTACAGTATTTAAGCGTACTATCCTTAGATGTGGATAGTAGTACAAAAGGCGAAATTACAGTATTAATTCTATAATTATAGTACAAAATCCAACACTGCTTGTTTGATACGATTGCTTCGGTTCACGTGTTTGAGTACGATATCTATTTGTGACACGTACCGGTCGTTGTCAAGTAGTTTATGGTTCTCTCTATATTCATTTGCATTGTTCGTCTCTGATCAAGTATATTTTATGGCAGACTACATACAACGTGCATGCCTCGACATTGATACTCCATTGTTTTTGTACTAAGTATTGTATAAAGAGTGAATAATCTTAACCCTGACTTATTTGAGGCCGAAGATAGAAGAGCATTGGGTGTAAGGTTATCGTTGCGCACACAATGACTAAAATTAAACAAGTGGCAAATTACTTCTGTTTGGTAACTGATACGGAAATAAGTAAGTATTTCTATTAAAATTCTTTAAGAAACTTTAGGTAAAATGGCAATGTTTGCCGAGTTGCGCTTGACTTTTAATTAGAATGGCAACGCAACGTGAAGCGTGGATTGTGTATTGATTGGATTGTATGTAACATTTCCATGTTTCCGTGAAAAATCGATCAAATATATATTTGATCGAAGCCGTGAAACATGAAATTGTTAAATGCATTGACTTAAATATTAACAATATAATTATCAACGGAATGCGCATTCCTAAAAATAACAAAAGTTTTTATATCACAGCTAAGACTTGACGTCGCTATTCGTATTTTGGTGTTTGCTAGCTTCACCTACCCAGCTATCCCAAACTAGGAATACTCGACCTAAGTACAGAGTGTCATTAACTCGTATGATTATGCGCCCTGATGGGCAAATGCCTAGCTATTATGTGTAAAAGTAGCAGGTAAGTACAAAATTAATAATACTAGTCCTGTTTTTAACTTCAAGATACTGAACCCGAGTAAAATTTATCTTCAGGGCTGTAGCTTGTTAAGTTAAATTAATATGGTAACAGAAAGCTAGACCAGTTAAAAAAGCTAGAACAGACTAGCTTTGACTATCAATGCCTTCATCTACACCATTATCAAGTATTTACTCGTACACCGTTATCAAAATGTCCAATAGAATAACAATTTTTAAGAAACCTTTAGCGTTTTCCCAACCGTTATTGACTGATAATACGAAATCGCAATTGTTTACGTTGACCGGAGCTTGGTGTGCTAAACAGCTTGCCTTTGACGTCAAGAACTGGAAAACATTCGATTTTGGCAGCCAACAACAGACATCTTTAGTCTTTTAGGTATTAAAGTATTCGATTTACGAGTGCGTAAGTGTTGGTACTTGAATTACAGCTACTTGTTTACAGCGGAATAGGATTTAAAAAGGTTAGCGCTGAGGTAAACCAAGTTTACGTATCATTTACCACAGTGGTAGTTTCATTGACGTAAAAATTTGTATACGATGATTGTAGAGTAAAAGAAGGTTACTTTATACACACGTATAAATTAAAAATTTAGAAAACTTTCCGACAAAGATTTTTTTGGTGGCCGCCATCATATCAATCGATCTCTTTATTGGATACCCTTATTGAGGGAGGTGTCGTAAAAATATGCAATCCGCTATTTTGTGGCGCAGACCATCTTGTACCGATTTTCAACAAACACAGCTAAGAATGTTCTTTCAAACAAAAAAAAACTCTTATTAAAAACGGTTCATCCATTTGGGAGTTACTATGTCATAGACATACACACAGGCATGTCAAACTTTATAGCATCGGAACACTTTATGGGCGAGCTCGTACTTGACCAATTTTCTGTCCCATATTAGCGCCGACTAGTTCAGCAAAGTTACTCTATCCTATGAAATAATAATTATAAAGAATTTTGGTGCTCCTACGAGCCCTGAACTAAGAATACACTCTATCGTAGGTATAAACATGTAGGCATAGGTTGTTTGCATCATGAACCTCAATCTTCATGTGATCGCTACGTGAGCATCTCTTTCCGGTATAGGTTTCTAGATTGCCTGTGTGATAATAAATATGGTGTATAATTACATATTTTATTTTATTAGATCTTTAATTGTTTGAGCTATGTCTCAAACCATGCTGTCAATCAGTCGGTGACCTATGTATATTAACTATTTTCACATAACTTTTATACTTGTGAAAATAGAGAGTGTATACTGGTACTACTCGTAGATACTGGGGTAGTGAATAACACAGAGTTACTAGCGATACATGTTACTATCTGTAGTACCATGGCGACAAAGGGAACTTACGACTGTTATATGCTAACTATTGACCATCAATTTAAGATGAAAGGAGCCAGATGACCACCCATGCAAATATGGCTTGTTATTTGACCATTTCCTGTAGATGACGCCCCATTGATCATTGCGTAAGTTCAATAGCGTCAGATCACCTGAATCACCAGAGCTAAATGCGTATTTATTTATCGTACGTTTATTTTTTTAGTTGCAACGGTAAAAGGTCATGATCTGCATTGGATCTTTATCTGCAGAACTAGAATACTAGACGCCGCAGCAATGCGCTAATGTCAGAGGTCGTCTGCAGATAGTCTAAACATTGGAGACGCTGTGACGCTTTGACAATGATCATTATGATATCGTCTAACCTACTTACGAATGGATATTAGTTCAAACAAAAACAAGTTAGCTATCTAATCAATTAACATTTCGAATATATTTAGATTGATTTGATTGACATGTACTTCTTTAATCTATTCACGTAATAGTGTAATTGTATAAATATTTATATATTTACTAACGACGGATGCCCTTAATGAAAGGACTGAGACTTACGTAATTTATAAAATGTCCTATTGACTTTTACCAATTTTTAAATTAGCTGTAGAAGTTAATCATACTAAATAAATATACATCTATATACGTATGGACGGTGTATAAATTTTGAAGAGACGGGAAATCCACTTTCTTGGAATTTTAGTTACCAGAACTTGGCTTTACGTTAATTTAAACTTATTACTTTAAAATATTTATCTATTACCAGGATTTATTGCCCGTATTTTGAATTCAACAAAGAAGGATTTATTATACAAACAGATAGTAAGTAGAATTCTCATTATCAGTACTATAGTTGGACGTAAATCAAATCATTTTTTACTTGTTTTTCTAACTAAAGCCTCAAAACCGGTAATAACATTTCAAATTTAACTTTATAGGCCTACAGCTGTGGCGCTAAAACAACTACCCGTGAAGGTCAACCATTTACTACTAGATCAATAAAACTTACACAAAAAACTAGTTAACACCTATACTCACGTGTGCCGACCTCGTCTTACAGTAAACCTGTAGTTTATTAACTGCAGTCGTTAACAAAGAATCATTAGCATGTTTATCGTTTTAAAAAAAACCTGGTACAATGAAAGAAACCGCTTCCTCGTATACATAGTACTTATCAACACCGCGAAGGTACGGACATTAAAAAGGTTGCCAATGACGTTATTCACGTAACATTTACTTACACATTACTTATTGCTCATTCATTCAAAATTACAAACCTTACAAAAATGAGAGGTCCTTTTTTCTTCCTTATTTTCTTTGGAGATTTAAAAGTTTTTGCATATTTTAAATGTACGATAACATAGTAACATCAACAAAAAACAAAAGAACTGCGTGCGTTAGAATTCGCCTTAATTTATAAATCAATGCTCATTGATAACAGTAACATTCAGCTTTTCATAATTAATCAGGTTACGTAAATAGCTAATGATAAATAACTAATAAAAGATTGACGTCAATGCAACTTATTTAAAATGTTTTAATTTACAAGCGAACTATGACTATCGTTCCGTTGGTATGTTTAAGCGTATGTGCGAGTACCTACTCGTAGTTCATTATATTCATTATAGAGGTACCTACTTTAAAATAAAAAATTAAATGATTACAACCCGCTTTAAACAATGCCTTATAACTATATCTTTCATGGGTTTCCCTCATGTAAAAACCCTGCGGTTATTTCTTAAAACCATTCAACAACATCAACAAAAATATTTTTAATGTAATCTTAGGTAATTTAATCGGATCGAATTAGCGATGAAATTCAATGACATTGACTGGAAGGACTTGCGCAAATTCTGTACAAAATAAGTCTAAGAAAATCTATTTTAGTTTAAGAAACGATAAATCGTAGGATTAGTAGCATTAGTATTAGTAGTGATATTATAAATGCGAAAAAGTTTGTGAGTAAATCAGTTAGTGTGTAAGTATATATGTTTGTCACTTCACGCTCAAACCAGCCGTTTGCGATTAAACTTGGTTTGGATATTGGAGTTTAGACACATACTTTTTATCCCGGTTTAACGCGGGCAACACTGAGGTTCGCAGCTAGGAATTGAATAAAATTGTTATTAGTGCGAATGTGCGTGTTAAAAAGCGAGTGTGGATCGGTGGTAATAACGTCTGCTCTTCAATCAGACGGCCCCTGGTTCGATCCCGGCCCTACACCAAAGACTTGTTTTTCTAGTTATGTGTGGATTTTCACTCGCTTTACGGTGAAGGAAAACATCGTGAAGAAACCGGCATATTTGAGAACCACAATATCCGAAGACGTGTGTCATCCGCCAACCTGCACTTGGTCAGCGTGGTGGATTATGGCCTATATCTCTCTCCTAGTGAGAGAAGGCCCCGAGTCCCAGCAGTGGGAACGTATAGTGGGCTGCTTATGCTTATGTTATTCGAGAAAAATCACGGCGAAAAAAATTCAATGTGTGTACTTTTGGTTCCTACATTAGTTTCGATACAGTCAACATTTGTTTTAGATCTTTAAGCTTTATAATAATTTGATAAGGGTATAAGCTTAGCTCTTGTTATTCAATTTTATTATTTTTATTCCAAAGGGTATTGAAAGATGACGAACAACCATAAAACGCGGTGTCACATTTGTCATGCAAATGTCGTTTAGTATAAGTGCATAATAAGTACATCTTATATATAAAATTTCCGTGTCACAGTGTTTGTTACCGTACTCCTCCGAAACAGCTTGACCGATTTTTTCCAAATTTTATATGCATATTCAGTAGGTCTGAGAATCGGCTACTGTATATTTAGTTTTTTTTTTAATTTTATTTATTAAGGCAAAACAACGTTTGCCGGGTCAGCTAGTTATTATATAAAACAATACATGACTATACAATATTTAGCGTCATATCAAAACAAGGTTTCATTGCAAATTGAACAATTGAAAGAAACAAACAACAAGCTTGTTGCAAAAATGAATCAATCGATGTGACAAGACGGAAAAGAAAGCCAGGTCAACGGGTAGGGCAGGATGAGAGCAGGCCTGTACTACCACCTCTCTGTTCTGAATGGAGTAACGTTAACATGTTGGTAGTGAAATTGAATCGTGCCGATTACGGCCCCTGTAGTGACGTCAAGTCGCACAGCCGGGTCGACCGGTCCAGCCCGCTTGCGGGGCAATGCACTGCTGACTCGATACATTCGCGTACACCCAGCACCCTACCCCCAGGGTTGAAACACACCCCTCGCACTACTCCACTCTCTCACTGACCCAATTTCCACAATCAAATTGTAATTGATTCAATAAGTGGCGCATGGCAGTAGCAGTAAAATATGTTAGAGATAATTAATTACTTAATAGAAGTACAATAGTCAAAATAAGCACTAGGTTTTGGCGTTTTGTATTAAAACTAGCTGACCTGGCAAACATTGTTTTGCCTTAAGTACAGTTAAAACACTATAACTGATCAGTTATCAAGCGGGATGAAAAACGATTAAACTAATAATATGGGCATAAAGACTTACATAATTTCAAAAATCGAACCGTCTAACGTCACTAGCCATTAGCCGGTTATTCCACGGATAACACAAAAAAAGGATAGGAAAGTCAGGATATAATATGTTCTATGGTTGTGCCAAATTGGCACAGCTGGAATACAATGACCATAACGCTGCAGCGTTACGCTGTATTACGCCAATTTTGAGTTTCATATCTAGGAATAAATATCTGTCAATGTGTATGTCTTCTCTCTCGACGTCTAGTTTTGAAATTAAGAACTGGTTCGTTAAATAAACGACTGTTACGCAAATTCTAACTTTAACGTTTCGTTATTAAAGACTTTTCTGAGTGAAAAATATAGATTGTTGCTTTGGCGTTGGATTAGCTACATCGCCTTTAAGAGAAAAGTAGAGTACCCGACTGGGGCTGTTGGTTGACTTACTTGACTTAAGGTCCTATGTCCCCTAGATGGGGCAGAGGGCGTCCACAGTGCGTCGCCATCCCGGTCTGTCTTGAGCGTCTCGCTTGATCTCGCTCCAGGTCTTGCCGATAGCCTTCGCTTCGTCAATGATAGTCCGCCGCCAGGTCAGTTTTGGACGACCACGTTTGCGTTTTCCTTGGGGATTCCAGTCTAGGGCTTGCCTCGGTATATGGTTTGGGTCCCTTCGGAGAGTGTGGCCTATCCAGCTCCATTTACGACGTTTGATCTGCTGGTCGACCGGGACTTCATTGCAGCGCTCCCAAAGTTGGACGTTGGATATCTTCTCGGGCCAATATATACCAAGTATTCTGCGAAGGCATCGGTTCACGAAGACTTGAAGTTTGTGCGAGATGTCCTTGGTGACCTTCCACGTTTCACACCCGTAGAGCAAAACGGTCTTCACGTCAAGAGATAAATGGTAATCAAGAGGTAAATGTGCTTGTTATTATCTGCATACGTTTAATATCTGCAGTATATATAATCTATGATATAGTCTCTTAGCAAAGAGGCACTGTCATTAGCTGTCATTGGATCGTATTAAGATAAACGAAAAAAGTTATATATCAAGGAATAACCAACAGCCCCAGTCGGGTACTCTACTTTTCTCTTAAAGGCGATGTAGCTAATCCAAATGCTGCGACCCGTATGGCAATCACGGTCCAACGGGACCGGAATATTTTGAGCTTGACTCTCCGTGTCAATTTCCGTGATTGCCATACGGGTCGCAGCATTTGGATTAGCTACATCGCCTTTAAGAGAAAAGTAGAGTACCCGACTGGGGCTGTTGGTTATTCCTTGATATATAACTTTTTTCGTTTATCTTAATACGATCCAATGACAGCTAATGACAGTGCCTCTTTGCTAAGAGACTATATCATAGATTATATATACTGCAGATATTAAACGTATGCAGATAATAACAAGCACATTTACACATCTTGGAAAATTTACCCTTGTTTGTGTTAATGATACTACAACTACAACGAAATTGTTCTAAACGTTGGCACAGTCTATTTTAAAGAATCTATAGATAAGGAACTCTCCCTTACTGAACCTCCTTGGAGGCTATCTTCAGCACTTTATTCACTTCGTCATCTCCTTTTACAACCTTTTTACGCGACGATTAACTTTGAATTAAGCGTTACCACTTATCGCTAATTATTCTGACAGATTTTACTTTATTGTATTACTTGTGTTTTAAATAAGCGCTTAGTAAATTTGTACAGGAAATAATGAGGTAATCGGTTACTTGAGTAGCGGCCATGTGTTTAATCGTAATTGATTGATTAAATTAGCGCAAATTTCGTTTTTCTTTATTAGGTTAATTATTGTTAGATCTTTTTAGTAATTAAGTATCGTTTCTTAGGGAGCATGAATCTGAAAACGAATAATTAATTAATGTTTTAAACTTGTTATTTCGGTGTTGTTTGTTTGGGTAGAATCTTGCAAGTTATTACGGTCCAGTTACCATTTCGACTCAAATTTGGTGTACTAAGTAGATATGTATCTTCTGTGACAATACAATAATACGAGTATGTAACGCAGAGCTGTTCCAATGATGGAACCGGAAGGCGACCAATTAAATTTTTGAACTAAACAATATACGCTCATCGAGTTTGGACTCTTTTGTTTATACCTCGAGCCTCATGATGCAGTAGGAAGAGTTGACCATAGTAGCTTCTTAACTAAAGAAGATTAACCTATAAAGTTTAGGCTCGTTTAATAAGATTTGTTGAAACAATGTCAGTAGTCATATTTATTAAAAAAATCTTCTTACATGTTTTTTAACTAATACATTTTCTTATATATTTACAAGCTTGATTTTATATTAGTAACTACAGCAGTAACATTCTTATAATTTACTTGTCTGTAATATAAAAATCATTATCATCCATCATCCACAGCCTGTTCATACATATAAAAATAAGTCGGGTTTTCCTTTCTGACGCTATAACTCCAGAACGCACGAACCGATTTCCACGGTTTTGCATTCGTTGGATGGTCTCGGATTCCGTGAGGTTTGTGGCAATCAAAATTCGATTCGCAAAAATATCGACCTACATGCGGGCGGAGCCGCGGGCAACAGCTAGTATTTTATAAAACTGACGCTTTGATTGCCGATCGTACAGATATCAAAATAAATATTTTAATTACTTATTTATATAAGTTGTTAAACAAAATAATGTAGTCTTCTTTACTAGAAGCGTCACCTTCTTATTTTAACTGAATCTATTCCACTAATTGTTCTCGTAGTCTCTTCTTTTGAGACGAACGCTTTAGCTGTTTATTTATCTTCTTAAGCCAATGTTTCTGTACAAGTGCTACTATTTACATTGGCTAGTAAAGCTATTGCGCTAACGACGTAAAACGATGAGGCACGCCCATCTATCAATTGTGAGTGCCTCTATTTGGGTTAGGCAATCGATATTAGGTTATTGTTCCCGACTGTGCCTACACGCAACGTCTATCGATATCACTCGATACATTCTATTCACGAGGAACATATCTAAAGTTAGTACAAAATACTCTGCGTCTATACGTTCACTTACACACATAGCTCTAAAACGTCGAACTATGAGTATGGTAGATACTTGATAATAGTATACGTACAGTACGAATAGAAGAAAAGAAGAAATTAATAGTCCGGCCTGTACCGCATACTTTTACGCCCGATAAAAACCAACATAAATAAGGTTAGTCGATTGATCACGCCCATATTTTCATCGAAGCGTGTGTTCAGTACTGGAATGTAGCATTGACATTGAAAATATCTGCACCTGTTTTTGTTTGTGTATGAAGAGAGGATAAAAGTTTTAGGGTATGAATAGGATATTTTTGTTTTATTACAGCCATCCGGTCTACTGGAGCATCCTCTGTCGTATAGCTGTATGCAGGAGGTCTACTGCATATCGCGTTGGGATGCAGCTAGGAAGTACTGCTTACGGATTGTGATGCCTCATGGATCTCTGCTGCTTCAGGTAAAACAAAGAAGTGCAATATGATATTTAAGAGCTTTGGATAGGTGTCTCGTGACTCTTAGTCAGTTTGCTAAAAAACTTTAAAATATTTCGGACTCTAATTCCTAATTATGATAATATTCTTTTGAAACCACTTTTTGATTGACTTGTCTGATTAATTGCTTAGTAAGTCGCGAAACGCCACACTCGTTGGCGAAATTGCCATTTTTCATTTTCATAGTCCCTGGTTCGATCCCGGTTCGATCCAACACCAAATACTTAATTTTCAAATGTTGTATTGAACTGGCTCTGCGGTGAAAGAAAACATCGTAAAGACCATTCAATCCGAGTACATATATCTTCTTTGAAAGCGCTTAACTGCCCATCTCGCTGTTTTTTTGCCCAACAAAATATGAAATATAGTGAATAAATTCTGCGAGGGAGTCACGACTCTCAGTAACGAGAAATACAACGACTCGAGAAGAAAAATATTTTTGAATGCATCTTATTTACTTGCCTACTTTTACATACGTGTTTAAAAGTTTTGATACTCTTTTGCCTAATAAGGATTGTTTACGTTTACAGGCAAGTGATGCTTACACCCGGGATCAATGGTATCATTCTATTGTTTGGAAAGTGAGTTCAGCATAAACCTACAGTCCTTGAGAATTATTTCAAAACAAACAATTCGTAATGACATATCGTTATTTTCAGAGAAACATCATTAGATACCGCAACTTCATGACTAAGACTATAAGGAAGGAAGTTGTTTTAAAGGAGCTAAAGGTAATTAAATGTTGAATAAATGCGTATTAAATATTCATGAAACGATGCGCAAGCGTCATGTAGAATCAATTATGTTTAACTGTAAATTTATAATACGAATTCTGTTTTTTTTTTATACAGAATATGGTCGATTTTGTGATGACTACGCCGTTGCAAGATGAGAGTGTGACGAGGACACCGCTAGAAATTCTTACAGATTTATTATCTGAGGTCTGTATATTTTCGAAAAATATATTTGAAAAGTACATTCGCTTTTTTACCAGTTTGCATGTATAGTATATTTTATTTCAGTTTGTAAAATAAGTATGTCTTGGGGTCGTGTGTAGGTTTATATAAAAAAGAGGTCAAGTCTATTAGTCACTTAGATGTCTGTTTGTTGTTTATTAAAATGACGAAAATTTTCCACTTTAAAAAGAGGACATTATAAACTATCCTAATCATTTCGTGATGTTCTCATTTAATACGGAATTACGGCTGAGTGACGTAAATGTTGATATATAGTAGTAGTATGTATGGTCATATACTTATTCGAACGATCATCTGTTTATTCCTTTTAAATAATTTACCGTAAATTATAAATTTAATGTAGGTACTCGTACCTAATCACAGTCTGTACATTCAAATTATATAAAATTCAATTGAATTGAATACGAAATATATTGCACGCAACGTCTTAGCGTTGATCTTCTTTTTGTTTTTTGCGAATAAAACAAATGACTGAATATTTTCGCGTAAAAAACGGTCACACTTACATTATTATTATTAAAAGTTGCAATGATGATGGTGCTCGGAAAGCACCGAAACTGTTGGACTCATTCCAACTTTTAATTATAATGTAAGTGTGACCGTTTTCTACGCGATAATATAAAGATGCCTTACGTGAACAGTTTACAATGTTTAAATGACTGATATCAATAGTTTTTAAACCATTGTATTGAATGTACAGTGATTTGATAATTTATACAGAATTAAAATATAAAACTTTTAAAACTGACGGAGTCGATATTGTAATTACGAAGTGTTTGTGTTTATATACCTACTTATAAGCTATAAACATCCTCATGCTTTTAAGATAACAGGGAATAACATTCCAAGTCCTGTTGGTCTATGGGATTTTCCACACGCGTATTTATATTACCCATTAAAAAGCAAATATATGTCCGTGTGAAACAAATGTTTCTATCTCGCTACTTTACAATCGCAGTGTTTAAATAAACCATTCATAGAAATATTATGAGTCGTTATCGCGAGCATTCACTGCACACGTGCTGTTTGCGTTTGTATTACTTTGATAAAGCGTGGAGCAGCAAGTAAATTAATTTGCGAAATCAGACTCACTGACGTCAATACAGTCGGTTTACTCCGCCCTTTGTAGCTCAATCTGAGAATTGTTTTGATATATACAGTTGATACACAATAAATCACGCGTTACGTTTTGGAATGTTATTAATCTGGTCGGTTGCTTTAAATGCTGATTGCGGATCGGAATAGATTGGTTACTTTAACTGCCGGGATGAAATGTAAATGTAGATATTAGATGAAATACCTCAATATCACTTACCATCAGGTGAATTGTGGTCAAGCGCTGACCTATTCAGAGTAAAAAAATATGTATTATATTTCAGGATAAGGATAGTCCTGACTGGGAAGAGTGGGCGGAGAACGCCACAAGCGTAGCGGCTCCGCTGTTAGCTGAGCGATGTGCGACGGGCGATCTGTGCGCATTGTTGGCTCGGATGTGCAGGCGCAGGCCTCGCGCCGCTCCGCTGCCCGCTCTCGCTCCGCCTGTGAGACGAGTCCTCACCAGGAATGTGGACTTTGCAAGAGCACCCAACGGAAGGCGTCTCGTCAGAGACTACATTAGGTAAGATTCCCTGTTTGTGTTAAGGTACTACCAATTCGCCTTTTTTAGTGTTAAGTATATCTTATATCTATGAGCAATTCTTTAAAAAAATATATCGTGCAAAGCTCGGTCATCCAGGTACTAAGTAGTTAAGTAACATAATATCTTGTATTAAATTAAGTATTAGCCTGACATGTTTCCCAATATCTTGCTTGTATCGCTTTACTTTGCTTTTTTGAGTTCATATATTAAATACCAATTTTTTTCTAAACGGGTGGCCAAACTGTAATTATAAAATGTAGGTATTTATCTTAGACAGATACTTATATGTACGTCTCTCTCGAAAGGATCTTGACCTGTATTTATAATTATGATTCTAATAAGTTCACTAAATTGATTTAATGGTCAACACGGTTACATGATGTGTGTGAAGGACTCTCAGCTAATATCCGGCGATATAAATATAGTACTAAATTATGCCAATTGTATGATGGCTATTAAGGGCACAGTAAAAAGGGCACTTATGTTGTGAAATCGTTACCTCATTAGGGTGATATTGTAGGGTCTATACTTATTTATGATTGAAACCGCCAGATTCTTTTTTATTGAAGTTACTTGAGCAACGGCAATTTTGGGAGTACTTGTTATTGGATATCTATTAGACGAGTTATTTTTATACGAATACGTACGTAGATACGATGTTATTTAGGCGAGTTTTTTGGCTTATAAAATAAGAAGAAAATGAATGTAATTTGTTTTAATATACAACGCCACAACCTTCTGCTTATTTTGAGTATTGAAAATTTTACTTATTTGTACTTTTAAGTATTTATAATTGTTTTAATTAGATAAGTGCTTTTAAATCGGGTTTGCTGTCTATTGTTATAGAATAAGAAACATTTCTCTTAGAGCGCTAAATTGGGGGAAAACCTAAGTCAACACTAAAATTTGATTAGTGTCTGCGTTTAAGTAGTAGTAGAAATACAATTTTATTTGTTCGTTGAACCGAAGTGAGCTCGGGTTCAGTTGTATTGACGTCACAATTTTGACGTAAACCAACATCGCTTCTGTACAAAATATATGGCCTCAAGTAACCGTCATACCTGCACCTTGTAACTTCAGTGATAAGGCTCATTATCGCACGCACGAAGCAGTACGCATTCATGCTTAGTAATCAAAGTGCACAATAAACACATTGGTTGTAAACAATTTTGTTTACCTACTCAGGTTTGCATAAATTTGTATTGAAAACACCTGGCTTGATACAAGAGAAAATAAAAAGGCATACCTGCTTCCGGTTTATCTTCAGACACGTCAAAGCTAGATACATACTATACTATACAAGCCTGTTACAAGATTAAGCTATAATTTAAAGATATTATTTCTAACAAAAGCTATAATAACGACGGCAATTCGATCAAACGATCTACTTTTGAATTACAAATGTAAGATAAGCAGCCCACTATACGTTCCCACTGCTGGCCTTGTCTCACTAGGAGAGAAATATAGGCCACAACACACAACGCTGGCCAAGTGAGGTCCTTAAATATGTCGGTGTAAAACGCGTGAAAATTCACACATGGCTTGAAATACAAATCATTGGTGAGGAGCCGGGATCGAATCAGGGGCCGTCAATTCGAAATGCAGACGTTTTTGAAAACTTAATTGTTGCTATTGTCTCGTTTCGTCTTATGCTTGAAGCTTGTATTTACTGACTACCTTATGACTATAAAAAAAAATAAAAAACAAATTACAGTAATACCCCGACTTACGCTACCTCGACTATTACGCGAATTCGGAGTTACGCGATTTAATTTTCTCGTATATTTTAACGTTTTTTGTTTGAAAGCCGCGCACTTCAGATTGTGTTTATACATTTTATTAATATAGTTTGTCATATTATCTAGAATTAAATTAAAATTTATTTCCTAAATTATTGTTTTATATTTCCTAAATTATAGTCTCCGGTCCCAATTAAACAAACTTTTTATGACTTTATAGGTATGTATATGCAAAATTGTACCCCGACTTACGCGAATTCGACTTACGCGGATAGCGCTCGGTCCCACCTATCGTGTAAGTCCGGGGTATTACTGTATTAAAAAAGTTCTATTGGACTTGTCGGTCAGTTTTGCATATTTTACTGGGACAGGGAATGTGTTAAGTGTTGCGTTTTCAAAGATCTGCTAAAGTAATATGTCTTTCTTTCCCATTTTACAGCGCACTCAGCGCTCACAACTCCGGCGCAGCCCTCGTGCGGAGATTCGTGGAAGTGACGCACGGTAACCGCGCCAAGTGCCCGCACCCTCGCGCGGCGCCCAACCTTGCTGCAGTGGCTCTTGCAGCCCTGGACGATCACTACAGGGACTCCACGTCGCCCCATGTATGCTCAGATAGTGAAGAAGAAGTACTGTGCTTCGCTGATATATTAGAGCACATGTAAGTTCTTAACTTGCTTTTTTATTTGACAGAGTAGCGCCTGTAACTCAGCTCACTAAAGGTGATCAGACGCGACAATCCAAGTTAAGCAACGGTCGATGCGGGTAGTCTTTATTTTATGGGTCACCATGACCAAGACTGCCTTTTAATAAGTGGCATTTTCATCTGGGCGCTACCGTGGGTCAGATGACACACGTTAAATTGTAAGTCTTGGCTGTTAATCTTAGTATAAATAGTCGTAGCCAGAGGCCTACGAGCGGCTTGAAAACTCTCGACATCAACAAACTACAAAGAAGAAGATTCGAGAGAGAGAGAGAGAGAGAGAATATTTTCGCGCGTATCTTGTAAACATGTTTTTTCTAAACGACTGGATAGATTTGACAATCAAGGCATCGTTTTTCTTATGAGACTTGACATGTTTATTGTCTTTGGGGTTTGTATATGTAAAGTCATGATTCATATCATAGTTGCAGTTTTCGAAAATTACCTTTGCGGTTTCTTTCCCGCAGGTGCGAATACGAAGACTGGTTAGTAATAGTAGGAGCGGTGCTGCAGCCGGTGCCGCTGTGCGCGGCCGCTCTCGCCTGCCCGCGGGTCGCCGCGCGGCTCGCCAGGGTGTTAGCGGCGTTAGCTCGAGACTCAAGGTAACACTGCCATGACCCTTTAAGGCTTATGAAGAAATTGTACTTTGTAAACTGTTATCGTAAGGCATATTATATATTTGCACGAAACAAACGGTCTCACTTACTTAAAAAACGTTGAATATACGTCCAACGGGTTTCGACGCTTTACGGCACCAGGTCTGCGCGTAATGCGTCGAAACCCGTTGGACGTATATCCAACGTTTTTTAAGTAAGTGTGACCGTTTGTTTCGTGCAAATATAACTTATGAAGAAATATTTTTACACACAGTTTTTTTATTATTAGGTACGAAGCTATTACATTGCTAGCAATGTGCTCGATTGGTCAGATCCTCTTGGTATATGCATGAATGGGTATCTAATCTCGGGTCTTGATTAATTAATTCCGAAAACTACGGTATCGTGTATTTGGGCCAATAAAACTTAGCACAAGATGTACTAAATTTATTTTTAAATAAAGTATTCACCGACACAGGTGCCAAATTTCGAGTACCCACCTAAGTGCTTTCATATTGGCCGTTGATACATTTTAATAGATAATAATTTAACAACGCCGCATATGGTTTTGGTGAGATATCGACTTCGAATGTTTTTTTAATGACTCGGTTTAGTCCTTGGTTTAATTTAACACTGGATCTTATTACCCAGGCCACCTTATAGCTAGGTTCAGTATACATAAAAAAAGAAAGGAAAAATACATAAACAACATAACCAACTTCAAATGAAATCTTATGGTGTTAAATTTTTAATACCTCTAACCGTTTGTATGTTGAATGATATTAGCCCATTTTGTATTATCTGTTAAAAAAAGGCCAAGTTTTAGTTTTACCCACACCGGCTCCCGGTATGTCAACAGTTGCCGCAGCGTTTATACCGGGAGCTGGTATTTCAACATACAAATGGTTAAAGTTTTTGACCAATGAAACCGGAATTATTATTACAGAAATATATATTATTGTCGACAGGTGTGCAGCACACACGTGCGTCGCGCCGGCGCGCGCGGCCCGGCTCTGCCCGCCGTCTTGGCTGCTGGCAGCCGCACCCTCCAACCCCTTGCTAGCACTGCCACACCAGGAACTGTGTGAGCTGTGGGGCTCCATGGTAAGACACATTTGATTTTTATATAAGTACATACCATTTTCAATTGACTGAAGAAATTCATATTCATATTCATTAATTTAACTATAAACATATACTTACAGCATTCTAGCCAAACCGTCTATGTTTATTATAATACTAACTTAAAAACTAGTACATGCGCTTATTACAATTAACATAACAATAAATAAATATTAAATAAAAACAAGACAATAATAAAAATATAATATAAATTCATCCCTTTTCACTCATTCATCACCTTTTAACCACTTACAGATTGTTATTTTTTCCGTATACTTTTTTCTATTTTCTTCCAATAATAATTATTTACATTAAAAAATCATTATTTACATTTATTTTTTTGATATTTATTTAATTTGATTCTAGTATAATTACACACAATTTTCTATTTATTAATTATCTATCGCGCAACTTGCCAAATGCAACTAGATGTTGTTAAGTCAATAAATTATTTATCTTTATCTTATCTTTATCATTTATCTAGCACTTACCTCTTTATGTAAAATCTAGCAACTGAAGTGCATTGCTATTTGCGGGAAAGAAGAATTTGTTTTTATTTCTAGTGAATAGTCCGTACCACCGTACCTTACGACCGGATCGGACTGTACGTTGATTTCAGTTTTAGGTTTACACAAACTCTATGAAACAAACATAAAGTCTAATTGACGACCTCGTTGGCGTAATGGTTACCATGCCGGACTGCCAAATAGAAGGTTCTAGGTTCGATTCCCGGCACGGCCAGCATCTTTGTGCTGAGCTTAATTGGTTGGCTGTGGATCTGGGTGTTATATATGTATCTATATAAAATATATAATATGTATATATAGTGTATCAGTCGTGTTAGCAACCATAATACGAACTAGAAATGGTTCAGTATGGGGTTAACCAGCCGTGTGTTAAATGTGTCCTAATATTTTTTTATTATTATTATTAATCTATAACTTGTTTGATTTCAAATTTAATAAGCTTTATGTGACGTACGATAACGCACAATTCGAAACAAAGTAGGAAAGCCATAGTAATATGAAACAAACATAAAGTCTTATTGGGAATTACGCACCTACGTAGAGTAGGGGTTTTCATGGGAATCCTGTTTGATCAAATACGTTTTAATTGATATCGGCAAATCTTATGAACGCCTAACTTTTGGGTATTCCCATCGGGCAGAGGTCACGACGGGTCGGGACTTCGGAAAGTTCAAATTTGTAGGTAAATAGTGCGATAACGGTACTCCGAATGACGCAAACGCGGTGTCGTGGTGTCATCTAACCAACAATAGATTGTAATGACCAGATTACCTAGAATCAGTGAATGTTTGAGGAATTTTTTGCACCGCCACAAAATTCTAGATTTTGGAAGTTACATTAGCCACTTGAATGTTGAAACACCGGCTCCCGTTATAAACACATTTTCGCCGCAACTGTTGACATACCGGGAGCCGGTGTGGGTAAAACTAAAACTTGGAACTCGGACTTTTTTTAATAGATAATACAAAATGTGCTAATGTCATTCAACATACGAACGATTAATATGTTTACAAATGATTTAAAGTGTTGTATTTTTTGGGCAGTTGGAGAGCTTGATCAAGTGCTGTTGTAAGAGGAAAAGTTTCCTGCAAAGTATTATTAAACAGTTGCCGGACTTCATTCTAGTCGCTTTAACTGAAAATGTAAGTATCTTTTAAGTTACTAAGTTACTTTCTTGTAGGTAATTCTCAGTAGGTACCTACTCAATTTAACACATATGATGATTATGGAAATTAATTTGATTCATTCGGAACAAATCATTTTGGATTGCTTATTGCTTGCGCCGAACAAGAGAATGTTAAATAGGTTATCTTCTTCTTCTTATGAACTAAGTGGCCAATCTCTGGTGACGAGAGTTTTTCAAGCCGCCCGATGGCCTCTGAATTGGCTTAACGACTGCTTGTACTAAGACTAACAGCCAGGAACTACAATTTAACGTGTCATCTGACCTACGGTAGCGCCCAGATGAATATGCCACTACAAAAAACGAGTCTTGTGCATAGTCACCCATCCAAACACTGTCCGTACCGACAGTTGGTTAGCTTCGATGATCAAGACAGATCACCTTAGCTAGCCGAGCTACATGCGCTATTAGGTAATAAAATACATGATTGAAATTGCTTTAATGATACCTTGTAGTAGTTTGGACAGGATTTAGGTTTTTCTTTTAGACAAATGGCATGACAGGAGAGAGGCCTATACCCAGCAGTGGGATAGAATCGGCTGTGGATGATGATGATGATGATGATGTAGTAGTTTGTACATAAATACTAATTATTGGTAACATATTTTAACTATAATATTTTACTATATAAAATATCCATATCACAGTGTTAGTTACCGAACTCCTCCGAAATGGATTGACCGATTTACCAAGTTTTATATGCGTATTCAGTAGGTCTGAGAATCGGCTACTGTCTATTTTTCATACTCCTAAGCGAGGCAAAACAACGTTTGCCGGGTCAGCTAGTTATCTATATTCCTGTGTAACTATTTCAGCCGGCAGCGATAGAAGCACTGTGTGTGATGTTGGAATGGGAGATCACAGACGGCGAGCAGTCGCAACTGGAGATTATCTCCGCCTTAGAAAGTACGGAGTTAGGACAGAAGTATTACAGGGATTTATGCGAACGCCAGAAGACGCTAGAAAGATTGGTGAGTACCTGTTTACATATCCTAAAATCAATAAAAAAAAAAAAAAAAAAAAAAAATTGCCGATCGGCCTCAGGATAAATATTAACTTTTTGGTACTAAGACGAAGTATATACCATATAATTTACACTAGGCGCGCCCTGCTATGTTACCCGCGTTCGGGATAAAAAAGTAGCCTAACGAAGTCTTACCTGTCCTCACACTAACTTTTAAAATCATCGGTACAGCCGTTTGAGCGTGAAGAAGTAACAAACATTTACACTTAGGTACACACAATTTTTCGCATTTATAATATTAGTAGAATGCGAACACTTGCTTATGTGTGTTAGTGTGTATGTTTGTTACTTCTTCGCGCCCATACGGTTGAATCGAATTGCATGAAACTTGGTACGGAAATAGCTTAGACCCTAGGTTAACATATATGCTACTTTTTATCCCAGATGAACTTCTTTTTGTCCAGGATTAATTTTGGTAACACCGTGGAGCGCAGTTAGTTTATAATATTAGTAGGATAGTTTCACGTTCCTTCTCCGCGACGATTTTTATGAAGATCTGGTCTTGGGTGTTAATAAATCATCGGTTTAGCACCTTTGTCGGCTTTTACGACACCTGGTGCTGGAGGGGGCAGCTATTCTAAAACGCGCCACCAACGCGAAATAAATCCGCAGCCACTCTCCACACTAAGGCAATACACCTGCCATAAATGTGATCGTATCTACGGCTCTCGCATCGGCTTGTTCAGCCACGAGCGCAGATGCAATATCCATCCAGACGCTACATTAAATCATCTTTCGTTGATAAAATGGGCCAATGATGATGATGATGAGTTTCACGTTCAAAAAAATCATATTTTACAGCAATCAGAAGGAGGGCCGAAGCGGCTGTCGCTGCCGGTGCGGGCGACAGACGCGGACGTAGCGGCGTTGCTAGAGGCCGGCGCGCTCGGCAACCTCGAGTGCCTCTCGCTCGCCTTCACCAGCGTCACCAGCGACTGCGCACACCATCTCATCAAGGTGCAGTATCTCAAAAAAAATAATAAAAATAATTTGGCCAAGTGCGAGTTGGGCTCGCGAAGGAAGGGTTCCATACCATTATTTATTTTATTTAAATTTTATAATAAAATTTGATAGTTAATATATATTTACATATTTTGTGAAAATTTCAAGTGTCTAACCAACGACATTATAATACCTAGGTATTATTAATGTCGTTGTGTCTAACAGCTACCGTGATTGATATTTAGAAAAAAATGGCCAAGTGCAAGTTGGACTCGCGCATGAAGGGTTCCGTACAATTGTTGTATGGGAGCCCCCTCGAATATTATTTTTTAATTAAAGTATTAAAAAACGCTGCCCAAAAGCTCACAAAATTCAGCCTAATTTAAATACAGTCAATTGGGATAGAAATTGACAATTTTGAACTTCGTCTCAATTTTGAAGAATGTTTTCCAACGAGAGGCTAAATATTTAGTATCTATAGCGTCGATTGCTGTCACCCATCGGTCATATTGTCGAGTGCAGATCTTTTCAAATACATTGTATCGATAACTCAACGACATAACGCGATAATTGGCTGCCGCAAGCGCCCGCGTGATTTCAGCAGCCAATCGCATCAAGCATTTCAAGGATCTCGCATTACGGCACCGCTGAGTTGTCGATACAATAATATGATTTTCTATGCTACGTTACGGCCTTTGCGGGAGAATTAACTTACATAGGTACAGATAAAAGCAAAATTGGCCACTTAATACAGAGACTTCGCTCGCTACCCTCGTTCGGTCAATAAAAAGATCGAATCAAATACAGACAAAAAAAGATAGCTATATCATTTCGGAACACAACGATCGATCAGATACTCAATAGAATTAAATATTACTAAAGCTAGGTCTCAAATTTATACGAACTAGAACATACCAAAGTACGATATTAGAATTAAATAGAATTGTCTCTTAAACGTTAATTTTTAAAACAAATATATTCAAACAATCACAATAACAGGCGGCGGGACCCGCGGGCTGGGGAAAACCTTGTGCAACAAATTTCCCTTGCAATCCAAAGAGGCAAAGCGGCAAGCCTGATGGGCACGTTAGGGCGGGTGGCTTAATTTTGTCTTTAGAATTTTTGTTTTGTTATTTTTTTTTTGGTTTACAATATTTTCGTTTTTACTATGCTTTTTAAATATTATTCTTAAGTTATGTTTAAATTTATTTTTATCATTACTTCTAGTTATGTCAATAAGCGTTTATTCAAACAATTTATATCAAAGTACCTATAATAATATGTTTTATCGTATTCCAGCTCCAGTCTCTCCGCTACCTGAACCTGTGGGCCACCAAGTTCGGAGACAGCGGGGTGCAGCTGATCGCGGAGCACCTCCCGCGGCTGCAGGTCCTCAACCTGTGCGAGACGCCTGTCTCCGACAAGGGAATCGAGGCACTTACAGGTAACTCTTTTAGAGGCTTCAACTAACACTGAGCTCATAGATACGATATTAAAAGACATTGCTGTCATGTCCAATGGGGAGTATGCATCTCTTATATGCAAGCTTCCATGCTTAGAGATGCAGGCTCATTATTTGTAGCTTTTAATACAAAAAATGTAAAAAATATGGATGTAAGAAACATTTTTGCTACCAATTGTAAAAATAGTAACTGTAAAAATAAAAAAATAAAAAAATGTGGAATAGGATTTAGGGTAAAATCTAGGTAGGAGGAGGTAAAATATTCATAGATCCCTGACTGCATTGGGATGCAGTCTATGTCTAGTATGTGAGATTCCTACTCACTAAAAATCCCCCTCGGTGGCCCTGGCCATGTGCTGTGAAGGGAGGCTCTGGCATGTCTTATCGAATGCACCAGAACCCCCGCACTCATGTTTTCGCCTCTCTTCTCCCTTTCTTGACGAACACACGCGCCAGATCATGCTATCATCGTCTCTGGGCTTATATATGAGGACCTAATTCGGAAACTGGAATAGGAATGCTAGCGACTCATTTCCGTGTCTCATTACTTCAAGGAACTCTGATGGCTTGGGTGGGCTAGTAGCGGAATGTACGAAACGGGTTATTATGACAGGTCTAATAACCCCCAATAAAAATAATAATAAGAAACTACCTATATGCCCACGTATATACTTCAAATTATCAACGATTTCAATGATTCTAATAGTTGGCACGGTTGCATGAACTAAACAGTACGTTCGTCCTAGTATATACAACTAAAGTTTAAGCAGAAGAGAATTAGATATGTATACCTGTTTGTAACCAACTTAGGAGCAATGTATAAACACGCCACTCGACATCAAAAAAGGCTTATTATGTATGGTATCTCATTACTGTTTGGTAATTCTTTCAGGGCTTTCAAACCTTCGGCGTCTGAACCTCAACAGTACGCAGCTATCAGAGGAAACTTTCAAGATGCTGCGCCAGAGGTTACCGCACCTCCAAGAGTTCGATGTAAGGTACACTGAAGCCTGGTGACACGAGGCAGCTCCGGTTACTTCCGCTTGCTGTATCTATCTATAGTCACCTATTGAAATATTCATGTTAATATTCAAATTAATATCCGAACTTAACAGTACTTAGCTTTATTATTTTCACATCCCAATTCTCGTTCGATAAAAAGGCCTATTCATTAGTATTTCTCATAATTTTTGTGCCACAGAATTTACGTTAATAATATAATAAAATTGTTTTGTTTCCCTGCAAACTGAGAGCAAAAGTATTTGTATTTACTTGTCATTTTTGATATTGTTTTGTTCATCTAAATGACATACAAAACTCTACGCAAATATGTGACCAGGATTAAAGCTTGTTTAATTGTGGTTTCTAAAAAAAAGCTATCTCAAGCCGATCCGCGCAATTTTAAATACCTAGTTATAGATATACTTAGTTATAATCATAGATTTTTTTATCTATTGTATAATCTGCCATCAAGTTATTATTAAAAAAAATGTTTAAGTGCTAAAGGATAAAAAATATTCACTAGATACAATTACACGAGCAATACCTCGAATTTCTTTCTAACATGAATAAATGGGATGTTTACTTAGTTTTTAATGGAAAATAGCAAAATGCACGTCGTAGAGTTTCTAGTAAAATTAGCTGACTTGTTCATAGGTGATACTATAGTGATACACCAAGAGAATACACTTTGTGCCCTAGTCGATAGTACTCGGGATTAAAGCCATCACATCTCATAGTTACTTTACTTTTCAAACAAGAAGTCATACTTTCATTTTCCAATATATAAGTATGAGCTTTAGACGTACCTAATATAATTTTATCTGTGATTTGCAAGCGTCACGCGATAACACCAATATTTGTAATAGGTAGGTATATGTATTAAATAATAAGTATGTAAGATGTATCTGTATGGTTTACGTGATTTAAAATATACTTAAAGTTTAAATTTTAGTAATTAATTGATATACCGACTTATCTCATTTAGCTGTCGAGTTTTACAGTTGCTGCTTTTCAGTTTAGACCTATCTTTGAATGAATTTTGATTATAATCGGAAATACACGTATATACATGTATTATAAATAAAATGTAGCAATTCAGGCACCATGCGACTCAAAAATACTGGTCAATTTCAACATGTGATTAAGACCCAAAAGCAAAGTTCAAATTAGCATTTTTGGGGTCAAAGAAGCATAGATCTGCCATTCAGAGCTTAGACAGCGCTTGTTATTTAAGAAACTATTTATTCATTATTCTTAATACATACGTTTAATTTAAATTGTACATACTCGAATTAAAATATGTTGTTTCAGGGGTTAAAACACGCAGGCTATGTTATGTTAACTTATCATCTTAAGGAATTATTATTACGAATGACCTTAGCATTTTCTCTTTCCGTGCCTTATGAGTAAGGTCTTTCGGACAGTTTTTTATATATCTGGGGTTTTTAATGCAAGATTCTTATGGAAACATAGAGATGGTAATATTGATCAACTGGAATAATTATGAGAATCAGTGCCAGACGGAAATAGCTAAATCTAATTTTATTTTAAACCTTAACATGCTGCCATAAAATTAAGTAGGTTATTATTTTGTTCTGTAGACTTTCCTGGAGTTTATTGTGTAAAACAGAATATATTTATTTTACTTAATAAAAACCAAAGCTATGTCAAAGCCATTGGAGGCACTATAGACAATAATAAATTACCTGCCACCCCAAGTCTCGTTTTTAAGATACAGGCTACTGGCGTCACTCTAATGATAAAACCACTACTAGCTATGTAGTGGTAAAAGATACAAAAATTACTATATTCAGCAGCTCGGGAGTTAGTCAAAAATCTTTTTTTTTCTGTCTACCAGAAATGTGATTTGGAGTGACGCGTGTTACCAGTGTCTTAAACATGAGACTCGGCGGGGCTGATAAGTATTTTTACCTATTTCGACAAAAATAAGTAATTCGTTTCAATGTAATTGTCTTATTTTAAGTTCCTGACCATTTTTTTGATATCATGTTTAGTAAGATTTTAATAGCACCGTTTTATAAACTGTTATTAAAAAAAATATTAATAATATTATGTTGGTCTATATATCACCAATCAATAAAAGTAAGTACTAGTATTATGTAATTTGTCTATTTTCTAACTATTTATTGAACATTATTAATGTTATTCCTTAGATTGAATTAAACTTAAGTGAATATTAATCGTTTCTCATGTAAATATTCCGGTTTCCTCTTTCCGTAATAGTACCTAAATATGAAATTGTAGTGAGATAGAGTTAACGATAACTACTTACTTAATATTAATTAAGATTTAACCGTAATCAACTTTATTGCTCCAAAACCAGAAATAGCCATTCCATTTTTAAATTACCGCAATCTCAACGAAACACGTGTATACTTATGTACAAGTACCATTTAATCACCAGTTTAATTTCATTTGCTAAATCTGTAAAACGGTAACACTTAGATCGGTTTTCGTGACTTTTATTACGATATCTATTAGGTACTAGATTTAACAACAATCATAATATAAAAATTGTATTTGTATAATCGTTCTAAATCATTTCTCCCTTGGAAGGATTTGGAACATATTATATTGCAATAGAAATAATGAGCTCTTATTTGTTTTTTCTAACTCTTTAGCTTATTGTATCGTAATGCATCACGTTAAATATTAAAATACGAATAAGTAGCACAGAAAAGTGAATACATTTTATCTGGATAAGATGGAAAGAGGGGCTTAATACTTGTAAGATATATCTTCGTTGCATTTTTGCACGTGAGTGTTTTCGAAGAAACATATTAATTATTATTAATACGAGTAGTTTCCTAAGGTATATGTTTGACTGTATATGTATGGGTAAACTAAATTTAACTTCTGTAACTATATTACTCCAACTTTACCCTTCATGTGCCACCGTAACACAGTCTTTTGTCAGTAGATGTAATATGTAACTATAATTGCAAATGATGTGAACTGAATTGTTAATAATGGTAATAACAAAAAGAGATATAAGACTTACCTATCCACAGTGTGAAACGTGAGATTTTTAAATAAAATGATATGGTTATCTAATTTATCGTTTTTTTTTTGTATCATTTCCTTAGTAGTAATTCACCAGCCAATAGTCTAGTCAACAAGTGCCTTTTTGGTCAACTTTTTTCAGCAGCATTTAATAGCGGAACTTCATTGTTTTTCGAAAACTATCTAGATGCCATTCCGAATCGAATGACACCTCAATCATAATTTTCGGAGACTGCTGAAAAAAGTTGACCAAAAAGACACTTGTTGACTAGACTACAAGTCAGAGAGGTCTTCGGGCGGCTTGAAAACTCTAGACACTAGAGCGTGTCCTCTTAGCTCATACGAAGAAGAAGATGTAGTCATTTAAATATTCCTAAAAGTAGCATGTGTGGTAATAAAGTAGCAAAAAAAATTACCAAGGTCGAATGGGACTAGCGCTTGAAGGGAATGTACCATACCTTTAGCTAAACAATAAATAGGAAAAACACCGTGTATGGAGACCACTCTTAATATTTCATTCTTTAAATTTTAGTATGAGTTGTTATAGCTACAATGAAAATTGATCGACGACCTCGTTGGCGTAAAGGTTACCATGCCGGAATCCAATCAGAAGGTTCTGGGTTCGATTCCCGGCCCGGCCAACATCTTTGCGCTTAACTAAATTTGTTGGCTGTGAGTCTGGGTGTTAAATATGTATCTATATAAAATATGTATGTACTATAATATATCAGTTGTGTTAGCTACCATAACACGAACTAGAAATGGTTCAGTTTGGGGTTAACCAGCCGTGTGTGAAATGTGTCCTAATATTTATTTATTTAAATACATAATTTGCATATTCTAGCTAACACGGTTATGAGATACAGCTTGGTGACAGACAGACAGCAGAAGCTTAGTAATAGGGTCACGTTTTTACCATTTAGTTACGGAACCCTAGAGTTTAAAATAATACACCTATACCCACAAAACTCGTCACAGATTATTATATGCAGATCTTACTATCTACATGGTCATTCGGAATGTTTGCCAAGCTCATCCGACCTTTGACCTTTCGGTCAGAAAAACTGTTAACCGAACCTTGAAATCATGGTCGAGTTCTACCTACATTTCTTTAAAATTAACAGCTTATTTAAGATGTCAGGGTTGGCCCACCGTAAAAATTGTATTATGAAAGTACTTACAGGCTTCATTTCGGCTTTCGTACCCCTCTCCGAATAACACTGAATAGCAAATAAAAATCCATCGCGAACATGGATGAAGTCGGTTAAAGAAGTGGAAATTAAGCCAAATGCTGTTTTACTAAATTACCGCGTACAATAGGACCTCATTTGACTCATTTTAATGCCAACAACCAATAGTGGCGGGGTATTTGTTTAGAATTAATCTTCTTCTTATATATAAAATTTTCGTGTCACAGTGTTTGTTTCCCGTACTCCTCCGAAACGGCTTGACCGATTTTTTCCAAATTTTATATGCGTATTCAGTGGGTCTGAGAATCGGCTACTGTATATTTAGAAATAATTATTAAGGAAAAACAACGTTTGCCGGGTCAGCTAGTTTACTATAAATTTGACTTTGTCTACCAATTATTTGGTTAAATTAATACAACCAATAGTATTTAAAAGAAATATGTCTTTCATATATCTAAGTTACGTTACGCATCTATAGTAATAACTACTATTACATAATTATTATAAAAAATAGTTTTACGCTCTTTCTGTAGGTATCATTATTTTCTAAACGGAAGATCGGATCAGGCTGATATTTTAGAACAGGATACTTTGAAACTCGGCGATGCAAATGAGGATACATAATTGTAAAATTAAAATCATGTTACGCCATGACAATATTAATTAAAAAAAAACCATACAATGTTTTCGTAAGTAAATAATGTAAGGCCGCCATTTTTAAAAGTAATTATACCAAGCCCATTATGATTGAAATGATTCTCCTGAAAATGTATAGATGGCGTTTCATACCTTTAGACACTTTACACACATAATAGTTATTCTAAACAATTTCCGGCCATGATAATGCTAGTTGTTATCAACAATTAATCTAAGTACATAACACATATTGCACGTGCAATGTTTGTTGGACGCGAATTACGTATTGCCCGCATTATCATACTCCTTTTAAAATGCGGGCGAAGCCAAGGGTAACAACAGTTGGTATATATAAATAAAAATACTAGATAATGTCTAGTGAATATATTTGAATAACTCCGACAATATAGCGTGTATCATACATGGAATTAATGGCATTTTTACAATTCCATATTTTTTTATAGATTTTCTGAGATAGTTAACAAATTCGATATCAGGTATTTACAAACCAAATTAGATTTCATATGTACAAAATAAATCCATCGGCTACATCTACCAGTATATGATTTATTAGTATATGATTCAGTTATATAGCTTAATATTTCTTTTAAAAGAAAGGAATTAATTCAATATATTACTAACTATTATTAAGATGAAACTATTAATTAACATGTATAAAAATAAATATATTCTAAATATATCTACTATGTTGGAACTGGGCATAATGGTTTTTATGACTAAATTAGGAGTGGGAATAATTTCATTTTAGCTAACGTAGAGGTAATAAAAAAATATATATATATAAAACGGAAGGTACCTTCATATGATTATATAGGGAATTTGCATGTTACTTATATTTACTTTTTTTATTATGGCCAACACATTTAAAACAACAAGAAGGCGTTAAAATTCACGTCTGCAATGTCAAAAATAACTGGATTCAATAAATGAAACATTTGAAAGTTCGATCCCTCTTAGTTATATAAGCGAGAGGTCTTGCATTTTCAAATATTTTCTTAATTAGCTCGATTTATATATTGGAATCAAGTCCTTAACTGATAAACGGATATGATAAACTATTTATGACTAAAATTATCAGGCACTGATATCATTGTAGGAGTGTGTACGGTGAGTACTATCATTATGCTTGAAATAGCAATTCATAATATAATTACTCTGATACGATATAATTTCAAAGTACTATAAAAAATCAGGATAAACGCGTTTGTCTCTATAAATTTACTACAAATAATTCAAGGTCTAAAACGCGTTACACACGAAAACGAATATATAAAATTTCCCAATTACTCGCTTTATACACATCTTTAATACATTAGAAAATATTCTGTAGCGAGCTAATAAACAAAAAAAGCTGTTTTAAAATGGAAAACAAACTTCAATTTAAAACATATTCTATCAATTTGGATAAAATTTATATAAATTTAATTATTTCAGGTCCATATAACAAACACATTACATTAAAGATTACAATTAAAATATTACAATTTAATTTATATACACGTTAATAAAAATGATAAAAAGGAATCTTTCGGGATTTTTTATTCTTTCTACGGATTAAGTAATAATAAAAGGTTCTTCTCCAATTATAAAATGATTTTCGAAACCGGTTAACGGTGTTAGGTTAGGTACCGGTTCTCAAGTTACAAGCGTAAAAACATACAGTCTAATTGAGAATTTCCCTCTTTTATAAAGACGTTGCATCCCCTTAAAATTAGTGACGATTTTAATGAAATGTTATGTTTATAAACTACTAATGTATGCAGTGTAGTATTTCGGGTGTAATATGCTTTGAGTGAAAAGCTGCACAGAGGGCATTTAAATGAGATATTAAAAAAATGCCTCCTGAAATTAAAAAAAAATAAAATCTATATATCACTAAAACAGACAAAGTTAATAATTGAAATAAAAGAATAAGCCCAATAAGCAAATATAATAATTACATCAATTAAGTTTTGTATACAAACCATTTTAATTTTTTAAACGTTTTTTTAGATGACGCAACTAGGAAATAAATATATACATAATAATAAAAAAACATATATAATATATGCCTAAAATACTGAATAATTAAGTATAAGTTTGTGAATAATTTCGCTATCCTAAGTAAATATCATACATATTTATACACAGACAATTTACAAAGCAAGATTTCTAGAAATATTAATGTATAAGCTTGTACAACGTGTTTAAGGAATAGCAGGGATCAGAATACTAGAGAGGTTTGCTAATTCCTATAAAATAAAGTGTGGCGCGGAAATTTGCCGTAATTACCGATGAAACCTAGATGGCGCTGCATATCGATCGTGTAGCCTAGCTGCCGCCAAATTATATCGGGCAATCTACTGTCGTTATATCGCAAAGTGATAGAACGATAGCAGATCACGTGACCCGAGGGAAGTCGTTTTAAGAAAATACGAATAGATGGCGCTACGTGTATCGAAAGTTACACGTACGATTTTCAAAAAGAGGTTGAGCGTCTATGGGTATAGTTAGTCTATGGGTATAGTCAACAACACAAAATAAATTATGTTATTGTTATAACTCTTGTCAATAAAAAACCACATTCAAAAGTTGATGTTCTCCCGCTTGTACAGCCTTATGAGTTCGAGCGAGAGGAAGCGAATTTTCAAATGTTTTCTTTATTGAATCAGGCCAACTTTTGCTAAAAAGCCAGACTCTTTCAGCATGCAAAAGTAACACTTTCACTGAACATAGGACTCCCATCGTGTATGCCAGTCTAGCCTGACTCTCCTTTATCTATCTCTTCTTAGTCTCCAACTTAATAACTGAAGGTTGTGTCTAGTATGAAGTGTCGATCACTCTGATGTTCTCTGGTTCACTATCTCTTCCACTTTTTCCTTTCCTCAGCGGTCTTAAAAATGGCTTCGGTAATGGGTAGGCCAGGGTCTTTATAAGGTCTGACAAACAGGAAGGAGAGCGACCTCGTGCTCTTTTTCCGTCAACTTGGCCAACTACCACGAGCTACTCGAGGAAATCAGGGTTTCTATGAGCGACATGTCCAAAATACTTGACAATTCGCTGGTAGCAGAGTGGAAAGCCTCGTCGTTATTCGAAGCTCTTTGTGTCTGGTCTAAATTGTGCTTGAGATTCAACTTGCATCAAGAGCAACTTCTAACGTTTAGAGTCTCAAAGAAACACATTTGATTCTCGCCCCGGGTCGTCTTGGTGCAAAGGTTTGCCATAGCTATTCAACGCGGCAAGTGTAATGGGCAGGTTATTTGATAACCTTTAAGCCATTTTGTTATTGTTATTGACATTTTCATATCCGTGTTTTAATCTCTCAAACAAACATGTCCCAATGCTGCAACACGACAGGTAGTCGTAAAATTTTGCAATCGTGAATACACATTAATATTTGTACTAGGTTTTACGATCTTGCATATCGGCCTTAAATTAACGTAAAATTCAACTATTGTGCCTCTTTGTTTCATTCATATATCGAGGCGGATATCCTCATTTCGTACTAGTCTTATCAAATCGTAATTTTGACCAGCCGTTCCATAAGGGCATCGTACACTTTTATAGTTCCGTACATTAAAGGTAAAAACGGAACTCTATTACTAAGCCTCCGCTATCTGCCTGTTGGTCACCAGGCTGTTTAAACGTGTTTTTTTAAGTGGTAACAGGTAGACGCCTAACAATTGCACAAAACATAGAGGATGTATACCAATTACCTGTGTCAAATACCAAAAATGATTTTAACGTGAGAGCATGAAAGTAGTGCCAATGGATAGATTGAATGCTTAAAAATTGAAACTATTTTATAGCAAAATGAGATACCTATTGTGCCTATTTTTAATTATTTGACTTGTTGTTAATATGCTCTCTATCTTAGAAAGTACGAAATACATTGGCATTTTGTTTTCATAAATATGTTTGGGAGCCCTACATAGAGCTATTAGAGTTTTATTCATTAATTTGTCCATGTGTATGTCTTTTTAAGTTCGTATGTTTGGATGTTGGTACTCACCCAGAGTCTTAAAATTACGGCCGCTTATTGTCTTAGTAGACGATTCTTTTTTTTTGTATATTTGTATGTTTTTATTGGCTTTAGCAGTATGTATGTATTCTGGCTGATTTCGGTAAAAATCGAAAAAACTATTAAATACATTATCAATAAAGCTTCGTGTGTTTTAACTAACCATTGACATAATTTTTCAATTAGTTGTCGAGATAAGATGACATGAACTAAAGATATCGAGGAATCATTATGTAAAATTCTGTACATGTGGTGTTCAGTTTGCGTACCTCTTTAACACAATTACATATATAAAGAAGCTTGCAGTAACTTAAAGTTGTATGTAATCATTTGAAAATAATAAATTTCACCTTTCTCTATGTCAAACACAATGAGAGTTGCCGCTAATCGGGAATTTTATGTACAGATATGAATAAAAAAATCCCAGCATAAAAATTTAAAATCACATAATTTATTTATTCAATATATTCTATGCACCATTCGTACGACTAAAAATAATTTTATACAACTCAGGGATGTTGTACAAGCTTACAAAATTAATATATAGCAATATTTTTAGCTGTAGACACAGACGCAGTTGATAACATTGATTTTGTGCCATACTTTATCATAATATAGCTATAATTTTTTTAAACTAAATAATTAATATTAAATTATAAGATAAAACGATTCAATTTATCCACGTATCTCGTAGCTATATAGTATAGTATATTTATCATTTATTTCTACACACAAGACTTAATTAGATTTTATATAATTAAAATTTCCCAGAAATATATGAATATGAAAAACTAGTCTACCCAAAACAAAACCCAAATGATAATACTGTAGTAATCTAAACACGTTAAGGGAATGATATTATCATGATTTTTTATGGCCCTAAAAGTGCCACGGTAGTTCAATTCAATTTAAATTTCACTTTCTCATGTTTCACTCGAATTTAAAAGATTTAGTAACAGTAGTAGACTTTATAAATTCATCAGACGAGAGTTTATGTGGGAGTTACCGTTTGGGCGTTCTCCGGGGGATCAGGCTGTGCTATTTGGTGAAGGCGGCGAACACGGCCCACATGACGTCACAGGCGTCATTCCGCATGGCCTCGGCCTCGAAGTCCAGGTCGAGCAGCGAGCGCACGCGCCGCGTGGCCAGCTCGTAGTCCTCGTCCGAGAGGGGGGCGAACGCGTTCTCCAGAACATCGGCCGAGTGCGCCAGCATCAGGAGAGCCAGCGACCGCTTGTCCGCGTGCGCCACGTCCGTCACCGACCGCCGCAGTGCCGCCTCCTGCACCTGCAACACAATCAATGAATGAATTATTTGTCACAACATCAATATACATCTTAAGACAGTAAAAATAGAGTGTCTGTACATTAAATATTTTCTACAAAAACTGATAGGTAATGGAAAACCTGAGTCAATTACTTATTTAGAGCAGAGGTTCTCAAACTTGATTTCTTCATAGACCATAGTGCCCGTAGCTCGTCTATCTGATCTGACGTGATTATCGAGGTTAAGCAACAGTCGATGTGGACCGTCTTTGGATGAGTAAGCATGCACAAGACTGTCTTTTGAAAAGTAGCATTTTAATCTGGGCGCTACTGTAAGTAGGATGCCATGTTAAATCATAGGTCTCGGTTCTTTGCAAAAGCAAATTAATAAGCCAAGTCAAAGACCCTCAATACAGGAGCTTAGCCACTTAGCTGATACGAAGAAGAATATACCACTTTTAATTTTTTTCTGGTTCCCGTGGCTTTCTATTACTAAGTTGCTGCCAGTATGCTTATCAATTGCACAAAACATTTTTATTACAAAACAAATCATTCAAAGTTCAGGGGAATGTGTTCAGACCTAATTCCCGTAAGGAGCATACCAAAGTTTTTGCATTCATATGTATCCCTAAACAGTAAATATGTAAATATTATATGTTGCTTCTTAGATCATTTTTCAAAAGCAAAATATTAATATTTTGATATTAAATTACTGTTATTATAAAAACACCAATTAAGCAGATAACAGATGACTATACAAAAATAAGGGTGCCACTGCACTGGAATGAGTAAACATGATGTCACTCTACCCATTCTTATCAGTATTTATTTTACTTTTTATTATTTGGGTTAATTATTTTCAACCTATTATATTATGATTGTCCAGATCACCGTCGTCCCTGAGGTCATAATAATACTCGTATTTAAAATAATAATGGTAAATTACCAAACAGGTTATATTACTACTATTGAGTAATATCAATTAATGGATTACGATCAAATGTGTCATATTTGGCTAACAATAGATTGGTATCATAATGATATCACAGTTTATGTTTTGGCAGGAAATATTAAGCTAACAATTCAGTTAAGCTATTTATACCACATTACCAGCTGTTTAAACTTCAGTTATTTAGAAATAATGTTAATGTAATTTTACTACAGTTGTACATCTAGTCAGACATTATCCAAAGACATCAACCAATATGCACTAGCCCAGCTTGGTAGATTATGGTTAATTCTATGCATGGTCAAACCATCCATATTGACCATTACTTTAGTTTCAGGCTTCATCAGGTTCATCAGACGAGCTATGGGCCTAGACACTTACATAATAATAATTGTCTTGTATTTGCACAGGTAAAGATTTATCGAAACTAGTGCCATATTATAATTGCTAGGCACAAACAAAAGTTACCTAACATCTATGTATATTGTCATTTCTATTGTAACATTCACAATAGGTATCCTTCTCAGTAACCACAAGCTACTTTATACTCAGAAAGCTTAATATCTGTCCAGTGAAACTCTAGCTTTTTGGACATGGAGTCGTAATATTCAAACTTTTTACATCTTACCTTTTTAACTAATCTGCATTTGACAATATTGTCGGTCAGGGGATGTGTGGTCATGTCGAATAATAGGAAGTTTTGTTTCTCAGTTGTGAGCACTCCTTTCTCTACAAGGTTCTTGGCAAGCCTCTCGCGAACATTTTTCAGCTGATACTTTAGCTTCATAGGATTCCAGGTTTCACCTGCAAACATGCATTATTTTATTGTCAAAATGTATTATGTAAAATAAAATACAATAATATAAAAATAACAGTAAGTAATAACATCATCAATCAAATACCTTGCCCTTGCCTGGGCACCTTTGCGCCCATCACTCTTGCTTAATTATGGCATTGAATAGCAATGGCCTTTGTACCACAAAACCCAGAGTGGGAGTCACCAGGGATATTATATTTAACAGGGCAACTTGCAAATTCTCAAAACTAGAGCATTGCCAACTTATATGGAATGAATGAATATCTATGTATCTTTGATACATATATTTATTTACTAAAGACTAATAGTGTGAATTAACTTTATAATATAAGGCTTTACAAATTCTTCTCAATTTATTACCTACTCAGTTTTACTTTTAAAATATTTGTCTCAAATCAGACATTTTAAATGTAAAGCTATTAATTGTAAACTAAAAAGCAATAATAATAATAAAAATAGCAAGCACCCTGTTGGCAGACCACCAGCCCGATGGACAAACAACATCCGGTCAATAGAGGGAATGCTATGGGTCAGTGGAGCACAAGATCGTGTTTACTGGCATAAGAGAGAGGAGGCCTATACCCAGCTGATGATGATGATGACTAAGAAAAGTTTTCCAAGGTGAATTTTTATACAAAGTGTTGTCAAAGCATGGGGCAAAAGCTAATAAATAAATAAAATAAGATAGATACAAACCACTTAAATATTCTATCCAGCTTTGTACAGTCTCAGGAGGGTCTGTGTCTTTCATGTGTTTCAAAGCTTCATCTAGTAACACATCACCAGTTGGTGTATCTGTAAACACATTCAAACATTTTACAACTAACAATAAGATAGTAAAAGCACTGTGAGAAGTTTATTGCCATATATAAGGAGAAAGTTAGAAAAAAGCTTTTATCTAACTATTCAACACTTTGGGGCATACTTGCATGTGTATTGAAGTCCATTGCGAATTCACACCTACATAATTTCAAATCAGAAACGCTAATTATGTTTCAATTACTATCAGTCAGATTATCTATAGAACAGACACACGCACTTACCTGATTTTAGTATAACTTTTCTGGAAAGCAGCCCTTTCCTCCGCATGCCAGCTTTCTCCAGCTCTATGCGGCCCCGCAGCCCTAGCTCGATAAGAATACATCCTCGTAGGCCACTAGATATACAATCATTCCAAAACGAAGTGTAACCCTGAAACAACGCATGTAAGATGAGAACCAGTCACGACCATCTTAGCATAATTTCGCAACACAACACGACCGTATAATCTTTTTACCTCTTTATCTTTTAGCCCCAACAGTAACACTTCTTCCATGAGGGTGAGTCTAGTTTCCTTGGAATCGGCGTCATCATAAATTTTATCATTTTTCTTATCGTCGTTTTCATGGTTTTCCTTCAATCCCCCGTCTGTGGATGAGTCCTTTATCACGTTTCTTCGTTGCACCAAACCCTCGGTGCGGTTCATCTTAACATTTAAATACGAAACAATACTAAACAATTAACTGTGTATGATTTGAAAAGAAATTGTAGAATGTAGAGAGATTTTATTATTTTTCACTGACGTTTACTTCTCGACGTGACGTGATATTGTTGTGGAAAACATGGCCGATAGTTCGTTTCATAGAGGATACATACGTTCTACTTAGTGTTGCCAACGCAAGAATCACAAAAGTAACTGTACAATAATTATGTACATTAAAATTAGTTAACCCTTCAATAGCCCCAAAGATGTCATTTATATTTTATCTATGTATACTATTTGCTGACGAGTGGAAGAAGATGAAAGAAAGTCTTCGCTATTTACATATGCATATAGCTATAGGAAGGCGATAATCAATTTGTTATTTGAATGTGTTATTTTATTTAGCCATAGTCATTTATTTTATTTTCATTTATTTATTATTGTATGGTTCACAAAACAGAAAATAATCAAAACTGTAACTAAAAATGTTTAATTTACCAGGATCAAAACTAGATTATTTTCCTAACTATATGTACTATAAACTACATGATCAAATAAAAGTATTTCAAAGAAACAAAACTATTATTGATTGAAGATGGACATTAAAATGATGCTGCATAATTTAGACCAATCTTGTCAACACGTCTTGGTATGTAGATGCAAGGTGTACCTAATATTCAATACAAACTTCTTCAGTCATCGGTAGTTTTTTGTTCCTGGGGTGCT
This sequence comes from Mellilla xanthometata, assembly GCA_035578125.1. Classification (NCBI taxonomy): domain Eukaryota; kingdom Metazoa; phylum Arthropoda; class Insecta; order Lepidoptera; family Geometridae; genus Mellilla; species Mellilla xanthometata. Next base: position 8,565,702 of record JAPUBQ010000007.1, on the reverse strand, counting down.
TCTCATAAAAAGTTAGGAAGTTTTCTGTAGCATTATTTACTGTGTCAAACCTTACAGAAAGCTTAAATACAAATAATAAAACAAATTTTCTAAATATTAATGAAATTGGTCTAGTATATAACTGATAAGTATAAAGTTTCGGCAAGAACAATGTTCCAAGAAAATATTTAACTATAAGTATAGGTACTAGATACCTATGAAATTGATATTGATATACCTGTAATTTCATTTTTCTTTTTTAGTTTTTTTTACTGTTCTATGATGTAAACAAACTTATTTCGAGGCGGCACTGTTACCACTGTCTCACGAAGCAAACGCTAACGATCACATTTATACAACTCAGTTTAATACAAAACTGTATGGTTTGATATTTTTTTCGCCAAAAATAATATAATCTAGAACAAACATTAAAGTACCTATGTATTTCATTCAAAGAACAGAAAAATATGTACATTAAAATATAATGTGCTTCATAGGTGATTATGCAAATGCAAATTATAGTACAGAATACCAATATTTGTACTATATGTAGCTAGATAAAATATAATATGATAACTTTATCACGACAGGCGCTACATCACCGCGTCGCGCCATTATTGATGGTTTCGATATGATATTAGTATCAGGCGTTAATTTACATCGGATCGTACATTTATTAGTAATTGTTATAAGGAGATGATACATAGAATTAACAATATCTATCTTAGACACTTCTCTGGCGTAGTAAATATAAAAAAGTAAATTAAAATTTTTAAATAAGGATAAGGAACGTAAACTGCCATAACGATCGACGTCTACGCAAATACTGATGAAGTAATGTCTCACACTTATATCACGAATGCATAATCGGTAGGTCTCTAGCGATAAGATACGAATTTGCGTATTTATTAAATAGAGTATCATTTAAAACAAGTATTAAGGCAAAACTCTCTGATTAGACAAGTAACGAAGCCGTTTATCTGGGCGCGCTGTAATACAGAGAGAGCGGGTAAACGCGGCATCAGTCGAGCGCGCGTCACCGGCGGCTCCAGCACGACCCGCGCGCTTCCATAGCCCGCTTCCACTGCCGCACGCTATACTATGGAGGAGCCGACGCAGGTGGTACGTGACACTACTTTCTACAACCTTATTACTCGGCTGCATCACCGTCTGTCGCGGTAACCGTTACTCGGCGGCCGCTCTCCGCGCTATTTTTTTCCTCGTGTTTACAAAATTTGCGATTAGAGAATTGAACTTTACTCTTTCGGCGTAGGTATCACGCCACAGGGCAAGACGCCAGTTGGCTCCGGAACTCGCGGCGTCGCGGTCGTGTGTTTTCCTCTAGAACGACCTTACCCGGGTCGCACTTCTCATTTTGTCGAGTGGTATAACATAAGTTACAGTTAAATGCTGCAAAAAATTAATAGACCGTTGTAATACTGCAACAGACTAAAATTTAACGAGTATATAACAAGTTTTTGGGCCTACAACATTTTTTGTGACGGTTTTCGTGGACGTTATAATATATAGGTACCTGTCTTCTACCTGTTTGGTAAGTGAAAATATATATAAAAATTGCACTGGTTTCCGAAATCTTACTCAATCACTACTAGCTATATCTTAGTGTAAGGCGAAAAAGCCAAGACTAGATAAGTGTACGAAATATCGTTAGTAGGATCATGTATGCTGATAACAAAGTTAAATAGCCAAATGTGATCTCATTATTTTTTGTCAATTTTGAGTCATGTTACACTACCTAGCTACGATAGGCAACTTTGCCATCTTCTCTACATACTAATAGCCCGTCAAATATTTTTCGTCCTTCAAATTGTTTAAGTTAGTTGATACTTTTATTTATAAATTTAATGGTGTAAAATGACTATACCTCGCAATTTCAACTGCATATAACAGTAGAACTCTTTTGATTCTGTTGTTACTGGTTATATGAATAGCTCTTGGGATATGCATGTTTCTTAATTAAAATAGTATTTCATATCTATTGAAATCTATCAAACATTTAAAAATTAATTGTAGTGCGACTGAAAATCTTGATATTTATTATCTCTTGCCTTGATACTACGCATAGTGGAATGGTTATCGGACCCGAACTTTCGTTTAGACGTGATAAGGCAACAAAGTGGCATACAGACAGATTTCCAACCGCTTTTATAATATAAGTAAAGTATGGATATAGATTATTCGATACTCTACCAAGGCAAGTATTTGAAAACTATCTATTATAATTGAACAAGTTAGTAAAATATGATAGATATTTAATGACGCTCTAATGTGGAGGTAGGTATTTCACAGTCATAGATTTCATATTAAATACATACATAGTAAAAAGGTCACATACACAAGTAATACACTGATAAGTCACTACACCACACACACATATTTTACTGTTATGAATACTACATACGTTATCCATAGTTTGATCATTAATCGACATACCTACTCGCGCTCTTAAAATTTAACATTATGTTTACAGAAACATAACACTGGTCTACAGTGGTTTTGTTGCCTTTGATATGATGATGATTTTGGGTCTATTTATACACACAATTCGTGAAAATATCAATGGTTTTGTAAGATCTGCTCGTTTTTTTTTTCAACAAATGACTGAAAATTAAACTTTTGACGATAAATCGTTTAAAATTCAATTTGTAAAAATAGCAAATTTAGTACTTTTACGAATATATTCGTAATCTGGGCACTTAAAAACGTAACAATTTGCGATGATAAACAGGGCAACAAAAAAAAATGTTTTTTGTAGAGCTGTGTAATTAGCTTTTTAGGCAGTATGGATATAATTCACTTTTAAGGCATCGAAAAACAAGATATATTTGGTATAAATATGACCCCTGTCAACGATCCAGGCTTTTTAGATGAGTCCAAAATCGATTTCCTATTCGTTTATAAAACCCTAGTTTCCGTTTAAAAACAAAATGCAATTCAAATGAGTCCAAACTCGAAGCGTTTGCGTCGTTTCAATGCTTGCTCCTCGTTTCCTTATCCTTTGATCACCTTCCAGCCCCATCATCATATCAAAACCGTGTTATAATAATATTACTAGCTGACCCGGAAAACGTTGTTTTGCCCTAAAAAATAGATAGTAGCCGATTCTCAGACCTACTGAAAACGCATATAAAATTTGGTAAAAATCGGTCAAGCCGTTTCGGAGGAGTACGGTAACTAACATTGTGACATAGAAATTTTATATATAAAAAAATATTCAGCGAACTAGAATAAACGAAAGAGTAACTCCATACAGCTGTCGCTTAGAATTTGGATCCATCTACGCGCACAATTATGCTGCTATCCCAACGAAACACACACACACAAAGCTCGCACACGATTGGTCGCATCAAGGTCACGCCACTAGCCGAATGTCACCCACGTGCGGTAGCTGTTTTGCCCCGCCCACCGCGGTATTTTACGATTACGCGTGGAACCATTTTATCGACCAAGTTATTAGTTATTTATTCTAGTTCGCTGATTATATCACATATTGATAGTCTCGGGCGTAGATAAGGAAATAATATAAGGGTCACGCAATTTACGTCATGCATGCAAAATTTCAGCTCTATCAGTTAACGGAATCAATTTTATTTGCAAGCTTTGAAAAAAAAAACGACCGAGACAGGTGAAACTAAATAAAAGTTTGTAGTATTAAAAAATACAGATAAGCTAATAATTTGTCGATCCACTATAGGCCTCGTATCTGGCCGAAACCACGTTATTGTCCATAATCGTAAAACTAAGCCATATTTATTTATACGTTATAACTAGTGGCCATGTAACTATCTAAGATAAGTTTTTTATTATCGTGTCCTAAATGACCTCCCGATCTCACTTATGTGTTAACAAGATATACATACTCGTATGTGTATTTGTTAAATCCACTTAACTAAGAGGGTATTTAAAGACAAACTAAGGAGAATGCTAAAAACATGTCAAAGGGGTCAAAGGCCGAATATTGAAATAAATAGATAATATTTCACGGACGCAAAACACAGCTCATACATTGAATACATGAAGTGTTACTTATTTTTTAAACCTACGACATACTTAACCTAACTTAAAAACTTACACACTTTTATTAGAGGTCGTTTATAAAAGGTAGGTATATATTTACATATGTATTAAAACTGTTACGTATCTATTATAATTTATTGCATCGTATTATGCTTATCTTAATATATATAAATAAAGTTTACGTAATTTATCCGCGTGTCTCTGATAACAATAATTCTTATCAAATAGTATTGAAAAGTAAGCAAAAATAAAAAAATAAAAGAACCCATCTGAAGCCTGGTAAATAAAATTGATGACACATATGTACAATATATACTCGGTGCATCTAGCAGTTTTTTATAAACATGTGTCTGTACATATTTGAAAGAGCAAAGCCATAAAATGCAACCTTAGCAACAAAATTACTACGTAATCCCGTGATAAAATCCTCTTTTAAATTATACTTCAAATGATAAAAGGATTAAGTGGATCAAAAAAACATTAAGAGGTAAATTATACTGCATATATATGATTTAGATAATCCTATTATCTTTCGATGCAGTTTGCACTTCATTGGCTATATAAATTCATTTTTATTAAACAAATACAAATACAAATACAAATACAAATACAATAAAACGAATTCAAATGTAGGTATTTGTACTATACTATGTTTCTTATAGGGGAAGTATATTTTTGGTATATTACTTGTCCACCCTACATTCCCATTATGAGAGGATACTGAACTATTTGTAAATAGTTTTTTTACAATAATTGTCACATACTATACCTAGTATCAAAATAAAGTTCAAATAATTTAATTTTGAAAATGAATTTTGAATTATTTAAATGAATGTTATCAGAAACTTAAAATAAAAACTGAATCTCATCAAATATCCCACCCCTGACTGTTCCCGATGCATAGGTAATAACGCTAGCAGCATTGTCGCGCTGTATTGTATAGCAAATCTATGCACCAGGAATGTGCCGGCGCGAAATAATTATTTTATTATCGCCATCGTATTTGCGGAATTAATATCATACTCACAACATAAGCACAAAACGAAATGATTATGTACTTATGTAAGTGATTAATCAAGCGATAAAATTAAGACTAGGATTAGGACCAATTAAACAAAATACACACACCTGTTCATCTAAATGCTAAATGAAAAGCATTTCATATACATGTACCTAACATGCGTATATAATAAATTAAATGCAGCAGATCTGCACAAGATCCAAGGCTTACCTATGCTCATATACTCGTACCTCTCAATAATATGAGAAAAAGGCTGTGTGACTAATGATGATGCTGAAGTATGCAAAATTGCAAATATTGTTATTATTCATTATTATAACTTGTACTTTCGTTCCTTGTTGTACTGTTAGTTAGCAAAGAAAATTAAGTTACGATTAGGAGAACCTTCATTAAAATAGTTTCTGAAACAAATTATTTAAAATGGTCCCGAAAAATTATAAATATTATAAAACAGCACTAAAGTTCATTTTTGACGTAATTTTAAGTTCTTACTTTATTTTACTTTATGTTCTTCTCTTTACAGGACACGACAACAATGATAGTGGAAAACGGCGAAGAAATAGTTCAAGTGACCAAAATGCATGTGGCCAATGGAGTGAATGGCATGAATCACCACGATGCCAAACATATGAACGGTGAGCCGAATAATAATTACAAATCACATAACTATTTGAGGTACCTATATCTGATTATTAAACGTCTTATTAGACTTCAAATAACATGTACTTAAAACATTAACGAATACAAAGCTCTCAATTAAATAAAATTCGATCAACTTCTTCAAATTATATAAGTAGCCAAGCTTTAGTTAAAATGCCGGACATAAAATCTAAAATATAGGTACCTATTTAAGGTATCAAAAATAAAAAAGTAGTATAAAATTCGATGACTTTGCCAGACTTATTCTGTCGCGTATTGTGATACATTTTAATATGTATATTCTATAAAGAGAGCTCAGGTGTAAAATAATTGTAAACGTGCAAAAAATAATGCATAAGTAAATTTAAGAATCTGTAAACTAAACTAACCTGTAATCGGTAATCTGTAAACTTAATGAGAACCTATAGATTCTATGAAAAAAATATTCAGCTAAAAGTGATCTAATACCGCATGCCGCTCCAGATAACATTAAGGTATATGTGGAAATACGAGGAATAGGCACTTAAAATTTGAGAGAAAAATAATAATGCGGAATAAATTTAGGAACTAATTTATGAGCAGCCTGACCTTAGGTAATAGCATTTTCAGTAGTTATTATCATAATGCTATTTATATACATAAGTATTTATACAAATCTTCTTATCGAACGAGTATCCTTTCTTATGATAATTTATAAAAAACTAGCTGACCCGGCAAACGTTGTTTTGCCTTAATAATGATTTCTAAATATACAGTAGCCGATTCTCAGACCTACTGAATACGCATATAAAATTTGGAAAAAATCGGTCAAGCCGTTTCGGAGGAGTACGGTAACAAACACTGTGACACGGAAATTTTATATATAAGATAAATGCATAGGTGACCTGCATTAATCATTTCATTACATTTATCGTTAAATCCGTTGTTACCGAGCAGATAAAAATAGGATATGCAAAGATATTTTATTTATCATTTTCCTGAGACCATACAATTCAAGCGAACTTAGATAACAATAGTTTAAACATCCTTTACCTAGTGCGACTCTGAGCCCACCAGCACGATTTCCTGTGATTGTTATAAGCCTGTAATTCATGTTTATGAAGTTAATAATTATAATAACTGTGATTGATGCAACAACTAATAATACTGGCTTAAGTATTTTTTTTTAAAGACACGTTTCACACACTGCTGGTTAACCCCATAAGCATAGCATAAGCAGCCCACTATACGTTCCAACTGCTGGGACTCGGGGCCTTCTCTCACGAGGAGAGAGATATAGGCCATAATCCACCACGCTGGCCAAGTATGGGTTGGCGGATGACACACGTCTTCGAATATTCTGGTCCTCAAACATGCTGGTTTCCTCAGGATATTTTCCTTCGCCGTAAATCGAGTGCAAATCCACACATATCATGAAAAACAAGTCATTGGTGTAGGGCCGGGATCGAACCAGGGGCCGTCTGATTGAAAAGCAGACGGGCCACCGAGCCATACTTGCTTATTAACTCCATACTGAACCATTTCTAGTTCGTATTATTGTTGCTAACACAATTGATATACTACATATACATACATATTTAACATCCAGACCGACAGCCAAAAAAATTAGTTCGGCATAGGCTGTTGGCTGTGCCGGGAACCGAACCCGGAACCTTCTGATTGGCAGTCCGGCATGGTAACCATTACGCCAACGAGGTCGTCAAATTACATTTACATTAGGTAAATTATGAAACACGGTATGACGGACTATAGTTCAGCATTTAACATTGTCTTGTAAACATTATATAGGGGACATTTGGCACTATTACAAGTGTGTCAGTGGCAAGGGTAGGTCAACGAGGTGTTCGATGATATTTCTGTACAGAGATAACAAAGTAATAAACAAACCGATAAAACTATCAATCAAACACAAAGCAGAAGTAGCTATATAAGAAAAAAAAATAGCGTTTGCTGTAATTCGTTTATATCATATCCATTTTCAACGCATTATAAGGTAACTCACGAGAAAGGATTAAAAAAATCTGTCGCCAAACACCTAACGGTATGTTCTGGCAGCTTCCTTGGAAGCCAGATATTCCAGACTAGGCACCATAGGCCTGAGTGTCGCTGACTCGTGTGATTACACTGCACTGCACCGCACTACTGGTAAAACAGCTGTACTGCCTAAAATGACATAATCGGACATTTAACTTGAAATTGTACTTCGTAAACTGTTATCGTAAGGCATATTATATACATATTTGCACGAAACAAACAAATGAGACGAGCTTCACACGGACTGTCACAGTCGTCCCCGATGATGACGCTCGTAATGCGTCGAAACCTGTTGGACGTATATCCTACGTTTTTGAAATGTGACCGTTTGTTCGAGCAAATATAATTTGAAATTCATTTCTAAAAGCATCAGTAATCGAAACCAGTCCACATATTTTGGGTTGATCGATACCCATGCCGAGCGAAGATTATGTCTTATAATTGTGATTACGAGGGCATAACAATCCTGTCATTTTATTGCAGGACCGGACCAAATTATACCTGCAGACAGCTACGTTTCCTCCAAACCTGGCGAGCATGTGAAACTTCGCATTGCGTCCAGGGGTGTGGCCTCAGAACCTCCGATCTCAGTACCTGGTCTACTTTCAAGGACTGTGGCAAGATACCCTGACGCTCCCGCCTTGGCGACGAAAAAGTCTGATGGAAAATGGCACAAAATTACTTACAAGTACGTTTAAAGAAGGCATTATCTGATTATTTTGTCGCATTAGTCTAATTCGACAAAATATTATTAGTTTATTAGCTTTTATTAGTCTAATTCGGAGATTTTATTCGGAGCAATTAACTTAGATTGCTAGTTTAGTTCAACTGTAGCATTAGTATGAGAATTGTATTTAACTATTATTTGTAAATTTCCAAACTTGTACGTGTGTCAAAATAAACGAATTTGTTTATTGACATATTTTTATAAATAAACACCTGTTTGTTTTCCTGTACATGTGTACAGTCAAAGATACCTCCCAAAAACAGGAATTGTAAAACTATATTTAACTGAAATATGTTTAGCCTTAGTAACCAACAACAATAAAATATGATATTTTTATATAATACATTTGAAATATAATATTTTTTTCAGACAATACCAAGAAAAAGTGAGGACAATGGCAAAGGCCTTTATCAAAATTGGCTTAGAGCGATACCACTCAGTCTGCATTCTAGGGTTTAATTCCGAACAGTGGTACATAGCGGATCTTGCTGCTATTCATGCTGGGTAAGTGACGACAGTTACAATATTTTTCTAACGATAAATAAAATCTTATATATAAAATTTCCGTGTCACAGTGTTTGTTACCGAACTCCTCCGAAACGGCTTGACTGATCATTATCAAATTTCATATGCGTATTCAGTAGGTATGAGAATCGGCCAACGTGAAACGTTTTTACCCCTAAGTGATAAGGGTTGTTCACCCTTAAATATATTTTTTTATTTTTTCAATGAATTTTTTTTATTTGAATTTTATATAAAGTGGCATTAAAAAATACATACAACCCTAAATTTTTACTTTTTTATCATAAACCCCTATTTTTTTATGGCCATTTTAGTATATTTCTGTGTCACAGTGTTTGTTGCCGTACACCTCCGAAACGGATTGACTGATCTTAACCAAAATTTATAAACGTATTCAGTAGGTCTGAGAATCGGCTACCATCTATTTTTTATACCCCTAAGTGATAAGGGTTGATCACCCTTAAATATTTTTTTTCATTTTTCGACGAAATTTTTTTTTTGTATAAAGTGGCAATAAAAAATACATACAACCCTAATTTTTTACTTTTTTATCATCAACCCCTATTTTTTATGGCCATTTTAGTAAATTTCCGTGTCACAGTGTTTGTTACCGCACTCCTCCGAAACGGTTTGACTGATCTTTACCAAATTTTATATACGTATTCAGTAGGTCAGAGAATCGGCTACTATTTATTTTTTATACCCCTAAGTGATAAGGGTTGATCACCCTTAAACATTTTGTTTTAATTTTTCGGCGAATTTTTTCATTTTATTTTTGTATGAAGTGGCATTAAAAAATACATAAAACCCTATTTTTTTTTTTATCATCATTCCCTATTTTTTATGGCCATTTTAGTATTTTATTCATTTTTCATCTCGCTTGATAACTGATCAAATATAGTATCTAACTGTACTTCGAGTAAAAATCCTTTTTTTTAAAGAAAATAACTAACAAAATTTAACCTGATATACTTATGCTTATGATTATTACCAATCTTAAATACTTAAAATTTGCCGCGCCTTTACTTTACTGGTGAGTGAAATGCCACAATGCCATAGACCGAAGTCGGTCTCCTGTTTTACTCACAAAATTCTTCTTCACAGACTTCTCTCACTGTTTACACAAATTTCGACCTTCGTTATTGTTTATGTATCGTATGTAGTAGTATTGTTAACAATTATCATTTTGCTATATCAATGTAACTCTCTTATTAACTACTAGCTGTTGCTTGCGGCTCCACCCGTGTGTTTGTCGCTTTAATGCATAACCTCTCCTGCACATGACTGTTGTAAAAAAATGTATTTTCATCTGTGCGCTACTGTGGATCGGATTGTACGTTAAATTGTAGGTCCTCTTAGCACAAACAGTCGTTAAACTAAGGCAGGGGCTTGAAAAACTCTCGACAACATAACTTGATCACTTAGTTCTTACGTAGAAGAAGCTATAAAATTTCATGTACTAATAAACTAGACCCTGAACGTATGAGCAAAAAATTTTCAACAAATATGATGATGACACTACAAATATTATGTAATTTGTTCTGCTTTGGACTTCTTAATGCTCAAACGGCTCGAACAAATATGCTAAAAATTTTCGCGCTCGCTTCGCTCGCGCATAGCTCGCTGCGCTCGCATCCGGCTCGCTTCGCTCGCAATTGGTCCTACGACGTTTTGGGTCATAGCTTACGACACTACAAATATTATGTAATTTGTTCTGTTTTGGACTTCTTTATGATCAAACGGCTCGAACAAATATGCTAAAAATTTTCGCGCTCGCTTCGCTTGCATATAGCTCGCTGCGCTCGCATCCAGCTCGCTTCGCTCGCGATTGGTCCAAGGACTTTTGGGTCATAGCTTACGACACTACAAATATTATGTGATTTGTTCTGCTTTGGACTTCATTATGCTCAAGCGACTCGAACAAATATGCTAAAAATTTTCGCGCTCGCTTCGCTCGCGCATAGCTCGATGGCACGAAACCGGCTCGCTTCGCTCGCGATTGGTCCTGGGACGTTTTGGATAATAGCTCACGACACTACAAATATTATGTAATTTGTTCTGCTTCGAACTTCTTTATGCTCAAATGGCTCGAACAAATATGCTAAAAATTTTCGCGCTCGCTCCACTCGCGCATAGCTCGCTGCGCTCGCATTTGGCTCGCTTCGCTCGCGATTGGTCCTAGGACGTTTTGGGTCATAGCTTACGACACTACAAATATTATGTAATTTGTTCTGTTTTGGACTTCTTTATGCTCAAACGGCTCGAACAAATATGCTAAAAATTTTCGCGCTCGCTTCGCTCGCATCCAGCTCGCTTTGCTCGCGATTGGTCCTAGGACTTTTGGGTCATAGCTTACGACACTACAAATACTATGTAATTTGTTCTGCTTTGGACTTCATTATGCTCAAGTGGCTCGAACAAATATGCTAAATATTTTCGCGCTCGCTTCGCTCGCGCATAGCTCGCTACGCTCAGATCCGGCTCGCTTCGCTCGCGATTGGTCGGTCCTAGGACGTTTTGGGTCATAGCTCACGACACTACAAATATTATGTAATTTGTTCTGCTTTGGACATCTTTATGCTCAAGCGGCTCGAACAAATATGCTAAAATATTTCGCGCTCGCTTCGCTCGCGCATAGCTTCGTACGCTACGCTCACATAGGGCTCGCTTCGCTCGCGATTGGTCCTATGACGTTTTGAGTCATAGCTTATGACACTACCAATATTATGTAATTTGTTTGGTAACGGCTCGAATGGAATCGCTAAAAAATTTTGAATACCTAACTTAAGAAAAATATCATTACCTACTAACCTTAAAAAATTTACAATGAAATTGTATTATACAAATAACAGACATCAAAATCATACCTACATTTATAAATTCTAACTGTATCTAAAAAGTGAAAAATAATTTTATGCCTACACATAAGTACCATCGAAGACTTTATTTGATTAACTTATAAACATGCTATTTTCAATTTGTATTTATCCTGTATTTTTGGCGTCGGTGCCATCTAAGAAGAACAAATTAATGTTTGTTAAAATAAACATTATTAAATAGATATGATTGAACATAATATTTTTTGGCGTTTGTTACTTTTATATTCCCTTAACGTTTGTTCATGGCGCTCCATACCCATTTCACGTATATACTATACACACTTATAATAAGTAAGTAACATTTTAATTATACTAGAATATGCCTAGAAACTAGAATAAAAATAATTAATAAGGCAAAACAGCGTTTGCCGGGTCAGCTAGTTACATATATATTTTAAGATATATAAGATTTTCTCTTAAAATATAAACTCTTTTTTTTGTAATTATTTTATGAAATAATTCATATCGTATGACTGGCCAAAAAAGCTATAGCTATAAAATTTCATTTAACTAATTCAATTTAAAAACTATAATTACTTAATCTAGTTTTAAGTGTAATATATTTCGATCATCGACACCAAAAAATCAGTTAAGTGCACTTATACATGTTATTAGTACCAATTACAAACCTAAGTACTATGTATTATACCCAGGTGGTATATAATATACTTACTATGTAACGTTTCTAATGTGTATTAATGAACCATTGGCAAATGACACAGTTTAGTTTGACTTGACCGTGACCACAGAACAAATATTTTCATACATAAGGTGATGTGACGCGTTTTCAAACAACTACATATAAATACCGAATTGTACTCGTAGTATAGTATGGTGGTTTTTTCTGACGTAGGTCTATTTACGATATTAACTCCGGACTTTGCCTTTGGAGCAAATTAAAAACTAGTTTTTAAGTTAACGACTATAGTTCTGAGGAAATTAGTTTATTAGAAATGTTAACTACTAGCAACATTTACATTGTTGAATACAAATATTAAAATTGTGAGCTATTTAAGGAAAACAGAATAAAAATGAGAAACATTAGTTATTGTATTTATAGATTAAAACTAGCTGACCCGGCAAACGTTGATTTGCCTTAAAAACAGATATGTAGTAGACGATTCTTAGACCTACTGAATACGCATATAAAATTTTGTAAAAATCGATCAAGCCGTTTCGGAGGAGTACGGTAACAAACACTGTGACACGGAAATTTTATATATAAGATAATAAGAATTGATTTTAGTACACAGGCAGACTTGAAACTGAAAAGTCATATTCTTACCTATATTTAAACATAGGAGATCGGTACATGATTATTGAATCGCAAAATGAAATTATAAATACTAGACTCAAATACTTTCAGAAAAAATATAAAACTCATTGTGCGTCTTTGTGAAATTTAAGGTTTTTACTCAATATTTCTGGTATTCCATTTTCAAAAATGTAAACATAATCAATGAGACTACGAACACATGCTTTAAAAAAATGCAATTGCATTGAGAACCACCTACTTTTTAGTGTTATTGAAATTGAGCCTTATTAGTATGTGATCTTATCATAGCTTTAGTAGATAACGATTATAAATATAAAGATAACTGTGTTTAATTAATGATAACTGTAAAATTTTATGCATCCAGCATTGGATGGTGTATATTTTGTCTATGATTCAACTATTAATTTTTTTTTTATTATTTATATTATAAGAGGAAAAGTTTCATTGTTCGTTTGTTTGTCGCAAATAGGCTCCGAAACTAGTGGACCGCTTTGAAAAATTATTTCACCGTTGGGAAGCTACATTATCCCCGAGTAGCATAGGCTATGTTTTGTTTCTCTTTCCAACTTGGATTATGTTATAGCCCATGCAAAGCCGGGGCTGGCTGCTAGTTGATATACTATAAAGTATTTTTATTTTTCGTTTTCATTCTCTAAAGTATGTTTTTCCACGCATCAGAAAAATAATGATAATAGAGAATTATCTTCGATTAATTCTGTACAATCTACAGTAACATTCGATATCACGTGTTTGAAATTTGCCGCAGTCATACGAGGAATGATATACACCCTGAGCCAAGCCTGACGTAGATTACACCTACTTATCGGCTTCAATAGCGCAATTTTATCTAACGTGCTATAATTAAACTCATTACAGTATTTACCTACTGTGAATAAGTATCATGTTTCGCAAGACGTTTTGTTCCGGGTACATTTGCATGATGGAAATAAGTAATCACTTGATTACCTCGATTATATGAAATGGATAAAAATGCATTGCAAATGATTATAATGGAATGAAAGTCCGAAGTACTGTTGTTTTTAGAACTTACCTTTATACAAATTTAAAAAATAGTAATACAGAACTTTCTTTATTAGCCATAAATAACATACAATAATTACTTAATACTTAAAAATGCTAGTAAGATTAAATTAAATAAACTTTCAAATTTTATTAAATTAATATTCTACTCCATTAAGCATTACACACAATAGCACTTGTTTTACATATCTATTACATTTAAAATACTAATTTTTATTCGAGAACATCGATTCTGCAAGCTCCATATTCATATAAGTATTCGCTTAAATTATAAAAATACTTAAGTAAATAGTAAATTGCACTTACTACCTATTCACGAGCCGATTATTAAGGTTCTGTACCCATAGCATAAGCAGCCCACTATAATCCCCGAATCCCAGCAGTGGGAACGTCTGGCTGCTTATGCTAGCGCTCTAAACACTGAACCGATTAGTATGAAGTTTTCTTTAGATATAAACTCTGGCGTACGCGTTAAACTTTTAACCCGGATTGCCGCGGGTAGCACCGCGGGAGCCAGCTAGTACCTAATATGTAAATTATTTGAACACAGAGGTTACGCCGCGGGCATCTATACGACCAACTCAGCCGACGCTTGCTACCATTGCCTCATCTCGTCTCGGGCCAACATCTGCGCAGTTCAAGATAAGAAACAACTCGACAAAATACTGTCGATAAGGCACAAGCTGCCGGCGCTGAAAGCCCTCGTGCAATGGGAGGGCACTGTCGACACTTCCATACCAGGAGTTTACAGTGTAAGTTGTGGAAAATAGAAAATATTAAAAATCATCCTACTAATATTACACATGTCGATATTATATTTGACGACCTCGTTGGCGTAAAGGTTACCATGCCAGACTGCCAATCAGAAGGTTCCGGGTTCGATTCCCGGCCTTGCTAACATCATTGTGCTTAACTAAATTTGTAACTTTATAAAATATATATGATTGTATGTATATGTATTATATCAGTTGTGTTAGCCACCATAATACGAACTAGATATGGTTCAGTAAGGAGTTAAAAAAAAATATGCGAAAATTTGTGTGTAAGCGTGTGTTTGTTACTTCTTCACGCTCATACGGCTGAATCAATTTTGATGAAATTTGTTGTAAAGATAGGTTAAACCTTGGATTAACACATAGGCTACCTTTTATCCCGGATTAACTGTTTTTTGTTCCGGATTAACGCGAGTTACGCTGCGGGGCGCAGTTAGTCATAACGTTAAAACGTTAATAGCTACCATGAGTGACCGGCCGACCGCCTAACGTATTAAAGCAATAGTTTTCGAATAAAATGATATATTTCTCATATAATTTTTGTTCACTTGGTAGAAAATTTTGAGAAAACAGTTTCAGTTTGCTTTAAATTCCTAAAACAGTATTTTTTACAAGACTTGTTAGAAAACGATTACGTTTTGTTACATGGCCACCTAACCTTGGTTTATTACGATACTTGCGTTCTGTGATCTTTAGAACGCAAGTATCGTAATAAAGCAACATTTAGAAAAACAATGTACACTTATTCTCTTTAATTAGGAGTTAGGACACATTTCACACTCGGCAGGTTATCCCCATACTAAGCCGTTTCTAGTTTGTATTATGGTTGCTGACTGGATGCTTAACTAATATACTACATATACATACATAAATACTATATATAGATACATATTTAACACTCAGACCAAAAACTCAGACAGCCAAAATTTAGCTCATCCCTAAGATGTTTGCCCTAAGGAATCGAACCCGGGACTCTCCAGTTGGCAGTTCGGCATGGTAACCTTTATACGCCAACGAGGTCGTCAACACAGGGTATAACGTGCAATTCTCACTTTGCATACTTGTTGCCTAACCTAATTTTGTATTAAAAAATCTGTTATAAAATATAAAAGGTACTTGGATATTAAACAACGCCTAATGATAAAGTAATTTCATTGTATTCAAATCATTTAATTAAATATAAAAAGTATCACGCTTCCACGCAAAAGGTTTGAATAAACTTTGTACCGAGATTATGAGGTATCTTCTTGTAATAAAATAGCTTAATCCAGCGCTTATTTATCCGATACAATAACATTCTATTGTTATGCTGAATATACCTAATTACATTGTTTTTCCATGGATCAATTTAAAAGATAACACAGCGTAATAATAGCATAAATCAGTAATAAAATAGAAATAATACTTCCATCTATAACTTGTAATATATACCCTAACATTTAAAACTACTAGGTACTCGTAGGTTTAAGTAGATCTATAATATAAAAATAGGTCAGGTTTTCCTTCCTGACGCTATAACTCTAGAACGCACGAACCGATTTCCACGGGTTTGCCTTCGTTGGAAAAGTCTCGGGCTCCGTGAGGTTTGTTGCAAGTGAAATGTCAAGGGAAATGACAACTTTGTGGCGAAACGGAGTTCGCCGGGTTTGCTAGTAGATACCTTATAATATTAGCTTTCAAACAAATAAATAAAGGTTTTTTGAAATGATAAAGATTCGTTGTAGGTCTACTGAACCCTATTATTTCATTCACACATAAGTTTGGCTCGTCAAACTATAGGTACGACGTTTTTCGTCGGGAATTACATATTACAGTATCCTAATATTACATTATTTGGAGAAAAAAAAATGAGTTCATACTCGTACTAAATTAATATTTAGATGCAAAAACTGAGACAAGAGACAGGTATACAGTCGAAATCCCTAAGTTTCGCACAAGCCAATTCGCGTCTACCTTTCTTGTGAGGACTGCAAAATTTTGGAATTCTCTTCCTGAGTCTCTGTTTCCTGAGAAGTACCAACTGGGGGGTCTTCAAATCTAGAGTTAATAGGTATTTTCTAGGTAAGCGTGTAACATCGAAGGCCATAGTAATGTTTAACACCAGGCAAGCTGTGGTAAAACGCAACCCTAGAAGTTATAAAAAAAGTCTATTTTTTTTCAATATTGTAACACTAATGTTTTATTTCAGTGGGATCAACTAATGGAATTGGGGGCGAAGGAACCCGATACACAACTCGACAACATTCTCAAAAGCTTATCCGTCAACGAATGCTGTACATTAGTTTACACTGTGAGTAATTTAATACTATGGAGCGACGACGGTCTGCCTCCATCTAGCAAAAGGATATCCCCTGGACAGATGTTGTGTCCGGAGACGGCCGTCCATAGGTCATGCATTGTAGCTAGGAGCAGTCGTACGCACATTGTAAATACCGCTTGCGCGATTCAGAACGAGCGCTCTGATTGGTAGCGGGCGATAAAGTGCGACAGAGACGCCACAATACTATCAATCTTACTTTTCTCTAATTATAAATGCGAAAGTTTATATGTTTCGTCACGCTCAAACGGCTGGGCCGATTTCAATGCAATTTGGTATGAAGATAGTTGAGACCTTGGATTAACACATAGGTTACTTTTATCCCGAAAACAATTGTGGTTCCCGTGGGCTACGCAAATAACTTTAAAATCTATGTTACTCCTTCACGCTCCAACGGCTGGACCGATTTTGATGACATTTACTATGTAGATAGGTTAGACCCAATGGCATACAAGTAACACTTTAACAACTATTGCTTTTTAGTAGAAATACCACAAAATATCTGTGGTCTTCACCTGAAAGATATTTGTTAGAGACATATGAAAGGGTGTGGAAACGGCCATTCCATCTATGAACAACGCATTCAGTGGAACGACTGGTTAGAAATAAGGTTATTTTCTTCGAGAACCAACGATGGTCTCAAGATGGAAAATAACGGGTAAAAATATAGTTACTAAGTAGTTGAAGTCCCAAAAATCCGCACGAAGCGTTTCATTTCCACATAGTATACTCGTATTATGCGGACCATTAAACTGTGGAACTCTTTGCCGCAATCCCTGTTCCCTCTGAACTACAACCTCACTGTCTTCAAGGCGTGAGTGAATCGGTTTCTTCTAGGCAAGCGCGCTCCACCCTAGATCGCAACATCACTTAACATCAGGTAAGTTTCGATCAAGCGCTTGCCTATCCATCATAAAAAAAAAACAAATCGCCTTCGAACATCATATACAAAAATCATATCCTAACATGTCCTCTTGTTCTCGAACATTTACTGCCAAAATAGGCTGCATAAAAGCCATTCGAGGACACATGGAGTGAACTAAAAATGGGTAAAAAACTAAAAACATTTGGTCAGGCTTTTTCCACTACGGTTAACTAAGGTTTAACTTAGTAAGGTAAGGTTCCTTGGAAGTGGCATATGAGCTCGTGGCGTTTGCTGTCGAGGTAGCGGGGCGTTGGGGAACAAGGAAGTTTGTGGCAGATCTCGGACGGCGGTTACGAGATAGGGGGCGAGATCCGCGGGCTGGGGAATACTTGCGGCAGCAAATTTCTCTCGCGATTCAGCGAGGAAATGCTGCCAGCCTATTGGGTACGTTTGGGCAAGGGGCTTTGACGTAGCCTTTATAGACTTAATTTTATTTAATTTTATTATTTTTGACATGTAATTGATATTTAACTAATTTGTATCTAGGTAAGGTTTTAACTAAGGTTTTTCCAGGAAACGTAGATTATTTGTTTACTTCTGCGTCTTTGTAACTTCAATCTGTTTGTTATAGTCGGGAACAGTGGGTCCACCCAAAGCGGTAATGTTATCCCACGACAGCCTAACGTGGGACGCCTTCTCGATCGGAGAGAGAGTCTTTGACCTGGAGCCCGCCAAGGATCGGCTCGTCTCCTTCTTACCTCTTAGCCATGTTGCAGCTCAGGTAAGAATAAGTCATAATTAAGCATTAATTTATTTATTATTTATTTATTACTTCGGCAACACAAAATTTTAAAATATCTAGCGGATTTTCGTATTCGAGTTTTGGAACTCTAACGATTATTAACACTGAATTATATTTGATAAACTAAAAAAACACCGTAGCCCTGTGATTTTACGAGGACAGCGAGTTATGCCACCATCTTATAAGGCACCCTGACCGCGGACTCAGACTTAGGCATAGTTTATTATTCGTAATTTAGATTTTAAATGTTTATTTAATTGAATTAAGTCTTATACTTTATGGATTTGTTTTAAAATAACAGGGCCGTTTATTGACATAATTGTTATGAAATTTAAAAAAACCTGAAAAAAAACTGTTGCTTAAATAAAATTAATACTATCCTAAAAATATTAGAAAAAGGTTGTAATTAGTTTATTTTTAAACAAACTCGTAACAAAATTGTCCATTGTTATATGGATGAAGGTCTTAAAACGCTACAAAATTTTACCCGCGCAGCCGTTTTGATACAATCAAAATTATTTAGTCATTACATAAGCTAAAGCAAAAAACGACGTACTATCCAATTGTAATCAGAAGTCAACCCAAGTCACGACAAAAATAAACCTATCTATGTCATTACATAAAATTGCACAGATTTATTGACAGATCTCAAGTAGGTATAAGTAATTTCATGTACGAGTAGATCGGTTACATACTGATACGTTTTAGGCATTAGGCGTGTACGAAATTAAAAAAGCGACTGTGCCTGGTTATGAAAACGTTTGCTTTTCGATCTGACGACCCCTGGTTCAGCCTGGCCCTACACCAATGATTATGTGTGGATTTGTACTCGCTTTACTATGAAAGAAAAATATTGAGAAAAACCAACATGTTTAAGGACCAAAAATCCAGACATGTGTCATCCCGCTAATCCTTTTCCAACCAGCACTTCTTGACTTATTGGGCGCTCACCACGATGTTCTTGTATAAGAGAACTCCCTTGATGAATAAATTCTGCGGGAGAATCATGATATGACCCTCAGTAATGAGGAATATGACTTAGGAGAAGGTGACGAAACAAACAGCAAACGGTCTACAGTTCCGCGAATTTACAAATATCGTAGAAAAGACAATTATCAAAACATTTACTAAAAAGACAATGTTGAAGGGTTTTGCGTTAGTATATACCTTTATATGAGTCATTTTGTTTTCCAATGTGACTGTTTTTAGTAAAATATGTTTACTCAGATATGTTACACAGTCACATTGACCTGATAAAATCAAACGGCCGTGATGGATTTAGATATTCGAAACATAATTATTAGTATTCGAACCTACCCACCTGCTGGGTTCGACGTGTGATATGATAGCGATGACACATAGTAACGCACTGATAACACATCTACCTACGAATACCAACATATATTACATAAAATAACATATAACGCGAATCAATGAAGATATTAATAAAATATTAATTATGTTTGTATGCAATGTATAATATTGATATTTAAAAATAAATAATTAAGTCTCAAAGTTCAGTTTCAGTACCTTCTACTTAAATTTCAGATATCTCACTTCAATTTTAATCTTCAATTTCTTTAATTTGATATTAATTAAGAAAACATTTGAAATTGTATGTGCTCTCACTTGCATAACCTAATTGTGTGTGAGTAAGAGGAAGCGAATTTTCAAAGCTTTTTTTTATTGAATCGAGATATATAAAGCTAGTATAATCTCTGAGCGAGTGAAGCGAATGAAATGCATGCATTTACTGGTCAATTTTTTTATTTCTTTGTGTATGTTTGTATGAAGAAAATGCTGTAATTTTGAACTAATTTATACATATAATAAAAAAAATATGTAAAAAAGGTTCTAAAATTCTGAGAAATTATTATGGCGTCAGCAAAAGTACCTAACCCACTATTGAGTTATACTAAAATAAACATACGTCTGGACAGGGGCTTTGACATAGTTTTTTAGACGTAATTTTATTTTTGACATTTATTATTTGACATTAGTTAATTTACCAACGATTTTCTACTAATTTTTAAGGTCGTGGACATTTATACAACTCTTTCAAACGCGGTGGTAGTTTTCTTCGCGCAACCCGACGCTCTCAAGGGCAGCCTTGTGGAAACTCTCAAGGAGGTTCGACCAACAAGGTACATATATAGATATACATACCTACTCATATTTACTTATAGTTACATAGGTTCCGTATCAAAACAATTTCGCATGAGTACCTAATGTTATATTTTGTAGGCGAGAGTGGCTCAGTGGTAAAACGTCTGCTTTTTAATCTGACGTTCCCTGGTTCGATGCCAGCCCTACACCAATGACTTGTTTTTCAAGTCATGTGTGGATTTGCACTCGCTCTACGGTGAAGCAAAACATCGTGTGGAAACCACTTTACTCGCAAATTTATTTATATAGATTATTGATTCACATTTGTCTAATTAGTTGACACAATAAAGTTTAGCTCAATTATAGCAAGCATAAAAGTGTATACTGGTTTGGTTTTTAGGTTCCTAGGAGTGCCTCGGGTATGGGAGAAAATGTACGAAAAGATCGTAGCAGTGGGGTCGAAGAACGGTGCAGTGAAGAAGGCTATGGCTAAATGGGCCAGGGAACAAGGATTCGACCACCATATGGCGAGGATTAAAGGGTATGTTCTCTGTAATTATTTTATCAATTAATAATTTTATTATAATAAAAATACAGAATAATGTTCTTAGCATTGAATACTCGTATGTAACGAGGACTTATAGTAGTATGTTTTGGTATCGACGAAAATTAAAAACAGATCTGAATAAAAAATTTGGAAACCACTAAAATTAACAACCTATTAGCAGCCAAATTTCGTTCCGATTCGTTAATTTGATACGTACGTTCTGCATACCATATGTTCTGACAAAAATGGGGCCAAGCAAACTTACCGGCTATGCTAATTAAGAGCGAAAAAACTTTTACTTCTATGGGTCACATTTTCATTTTATTACCTATCTTAATATGTATGTATAAATATTTATAATAATGATGTTTATAATGATTATTTACACAAAGTTTTATCTCAAACCCAGTTCGCTATCGTCGGGAATGTACGGGCTTCCTATAGACTTCACATTACTTGAACTGGTTGAGTTTTGGTACGTGTTTCTCGGGAATCAATTATGTTTTAGCATGTTATTGGATTGATGTAGGAGTTTAAACTAGTAGAGCAATGTATTTTCAGTAATTTAGACCATGCAAATGAGATATACAAAATACTACAATTTAATCATGTATGATAATTCGATTTAATAAAGAAAACATTTGAAAGTTTGTTCATTCTCGCTGGCACTCATGTAGTCTCACAAACGAGAAGACATGCTAATTTAAATAAGACATGTTTTTTATGACGCGAATTATACCTTGTTTTAATGGTATATTAGTTCAATTTTTCTTTTGATTTTGAATAGATAAAAAAATGGGTTGGCTTTCAATACCCACAAAATTATTGGTCTAAACTACTGGAATTTTATTACGCACGTTGCATTAGATGTAGTCTCGAGTATAATGCATAGTTTCACGGATAACTGAGTAGCATGGTATGTATATTTAGATCTACATTTTCCTGAAAGTAGCATGTGGCCTAGATCGATTTATTCAAGGCCTGAAGTAGAATCTGAAATGGAATGCACGTCATATCAAGAGCATGGTTTGTTTATATTAGAAGTTTGTTTTAATTAGTATAATATCTTAGCTATATTAGTGACCATAATATATATCTATTTTGTAATAATTATTATATGGTTATATAACAAGTTTACCTAGTACAGAAATATTTAGTACTTATATTTTATACTAGCAGCCCATTCCGGCTTCGCACGGGCTTAAAAAAATTTACGTTGTAAAGAGAAACAAAATATAGACTATGTTATCGGGGATAATATAGCTTTAGGATGGTGAAAGATTTTTTCAAATCGTTCAAGTAGTTTCAGAGTCAATTCGCGTCATACAAACAAACAATCAGACTTTTCCTCTTTGTAATATGCGTATCTATAGATAAAACCCCATATTAAACTTTTATACACAATGTATATATTTTGCATAGACCATATTTAATCGTATGAAATCTTGAGGATATTTATGTATATTTTGGGCACATCATCATAATAAACTCTAAAACCGCGGAGAATAAAAATTACGATAAATAAATATCAAGGATTTTGTGTAGAGTAAGTTAGCCAGTTATAATAATTACAAAGATTTAAAAGAACATCTTTTAAAAAGCAATGCGTAAATATAATCTACGTACCTAGGTACACATTGCATGTATTCATTTAAATATGCATTCGCAAGCTGCCAAATGGAATGCAAATGCTTTATGACATCTGTTAGCACAAGCCAAAATATATATAGAGCAACTTCAAAGGTAAATAACCTATCGACCGACAAATGTACGGATCAAGGTTATTTATATGCATTTTCTTATGCGTAATTAAATGCAAGCGGTGGTCATTGTATCGTCGCGTGCAAATAAATTCTTTATTACCTTTTTGTTTCTTTGTAATCGCAATAAGCGTAAGTGAAATATTCAATGTTTCTGTGTTTTTTTAATACCTTATGTGAAGGTTATAAAAAATAAGAAAAAACATACACCACTCACAGCATGCAGTACCATAGTAGTTAACCTAGATATTATATACTAACATTACATTCCTGAAAACACACTAATTTATCTATCGATTAGTATACTGGTCCAGTCTGTACGGAGTTTAACCTAACATTAGATCTAACATTTAAACACCTATCAGTAACCTTTACCTGTGTACTTCTCTATAATCTTACTTAGAATTGCGAAAAAATGCAATTTAATTGTTATTATAATTGATGTATTTAATCATAATCTAAATAAATCAATAGTACCATATATATAATGACGACCTCGTTGGCGTAATGGTTACCATGCCGGACTGCCAACCAGAGGATCTCTAGTCTAATCCCGGCACAGCTAACATCTACATTGTGATGAACTAAATTTATTAGCAGTCTGGGTGTTAAATATGTATCGATATAATGTATGTATGTATAATACTATATATACATATCAGTTGTTGTTTTTTAACCTTGATAGGTTTGCGTTTGACTACTACTTGCTTGACGTTAAGCTGCGCTGTAGTCTATGATAGCACGCTTACCTAGAAGATACTTATTAACTCTACTTTTGAATACCCCTGGATGATACCTCTCAGGAAACAGAGACTCGTTTGTTTTAGCTACCATAACACAAACTAAAAATGGTTTAGCTAACCAGCCGTGTGTGAAATGTGTCCCAATATTTATTTATTTGTACATTCTAAAGTAAGACTGTAGAGAAAGAATAACTCGCAACCACGGTAGATATATAATTTTAACTTCGTTAAAAATCTGAAAATTTTAACCTTAATTCCCTATTTTTAGGCAAACTGGCAGCTCGCTAGGTTACAAGTTGGCAAAGAGTATAATCTTCAGTAAAATCCACGAATCGCTCGGTTTGGACCAGTGCTCAACGTTCGTGACGGCGGCGGCGCCTCTATCGGCCGACGTGAAGAAATTCTTCCTTTCACTTGACATACCAATTGTGGATGCGTTCGGAATGAGCGAGGCTTCTGGTGCGCATACGCTTAGCATATACCCCAAGTGAGTATATTATAGTTAAAGGTTTTAATTTGACCTCTCTATGTACGCACAAAACGCGTCTTGATCCAGAAGTGAGATAAAGACGGCCATTGATAATGATAAAGGATTTATACGACAAAAATATCGGAATAGAGTGCATTGGCAAGCAAACAATAGGTTCAAAAAAAGAACTACAGTGTAAACTCTATATAACGATACTGAAGGGACTGTGCATTTTGTAGCGTATGTATAATTGTATGGAATAAATAAATAAATAAATCGTTTATTCAGGCAACAAAGAGTTAGTACATATTTTGAAATATAAGCTAAACCAACTAAAGCCAATTGATTTCGACGCTTTAGAGAGTTTGTCTTTTAGTCGAGTGACGTTACATGGAGATTACACTGTACCTGTATTGGACAACAAATCTATGGAATGTAAGAAAATCTAAAATATTTAGTGTACTTCCGCTGTGATCTGAAACTAAGTTGAGATAAGCAAAGTAAACATCAAAATATTTTGAAAAAAGTTGGTGTGGTTTTTTAGATTGTCTTCCTTCTACAATGGATTTCCGTAAAGTAACGCCTGAATCGATAGGTTATAGTCAATAGCATAATTTTAGGTTGCTGCAGATGTTTACTATTCAGTGAAATTTAAAAGACATTTTTTTTAATATTAGACAGAAAACACGAACTAATATACTAGCAATATTACAATATTTTTAGAACCTTTAGTTTTCAGGTTATTTACGAATGTTACTATCTTTTCCTTTCCAGATTCTCACTAGGCTCATCAGGCGAACTCCTTGAAGGAACCGAAACCAAATTCGGCGGCTCAGTCAGTCCCAACGGTCCTGGAGAGATCATGATGCGAGGACGCCACGTCTTCATGGGCTACCTCAACGATGAGGCCAAAACCAGCGAGGCCGTCGATGAAGAGGGATGGCTTCATTCCGGAGACATTGGCCGCGTGGACAGCAATAACTTGCTCTATATCACTGGCAGGATAAAGGTAAGTTAACAGTGTAAGCATATTACCAGCGAATTAGAATAAATAGTAATTTGGCCGATAAAATGGTTACACCAAGGTTGTTTTACGCGTGTAAAAAACCGCGATGGGCGGGGCAAAACAGCTATCCGCGCGCCCGCGTCACATGCTCCGTGGCGTGACCTTGATGTGACCAATCGCGTGCGAGCTTTGTGTTTATGTATTTCGTTGGGATAGCAGTATAACTTATATGTATACTACATAAATACAACACCCAGACCGACAGCCAACAAATTTAGTTCATCACAAAGATGTTAGTATTGCCGGGAATCCAGCATGTAACCGCCAACGAGGTCGTCATATGGTATATGCCAACAGGTCAGTTACAAGTAAGAAACCAATCTGTTTATTTCTTGTCACCAGGAGTTGCTGATCACGGCCGGCGGGGAGAACATCGCGCCTGTACTTATCGAGCAAACGGTTCAAGCGGAGCTCCTACATGTTGGGTACGCGGTACTCATCGGGGACAAGAGGAAGTTCCTATCCGTACTCCTCACTCTCAAGGTGAATATAACATAACTTATTGACACTGGCGTCACTTTGCGAAAATCCATTGTAGATGAAAGAAAATCTGATATATTTGGTGTTCTCTTGCTGTGATCTGAAACCAAATTGGCTTACTAGTAAGTAAAGGAAATACGTTTTATTTTTTTTGTGTTTTGTGTTCCTCAAATCCCTCAACTTACTGTTATGGTAAATCGACCTTCGTACACGGATCGAAGTTACTTCTCCCCTCGGCTGAAATCATTTGCACTATCTGCGTTTATACCTAACTTAGCTGTTTCACTCCACGTGGCTGGACTCATTGACTCACTTATATAATATACCAACATTCTATTTTTGATATTAAATACGCATACCAAATTTACAAACCAATATAGCTCCTGAATGGATTAAGGTACATAATACTAATAAGTATCAAATCTCTGCAAGCCGTATGTTGGCATCTCACATTGCTATTTTTATTCAATATTAGGCGTTAGCTGCATTTGACAAAAAATACTGTCGAAAACGCGAATATTCAAATACAAATAAATCAGACCATCCACACAGACCACACCAACATTTCATATTCGCCATATTCGTCAAAATAGACGAATAGGACAAATACATTAACAAATATGCCGTCCAGACACCGTATTGTTCGCCAAATTAGCAAGATTACGTCGAATCGCGATGTGATCACCATTACTTATGTATGTATTTGTACTTGACACATTGTTGTTTTATCTTATTCCAGAGTAAAGTTAATTCCGAAACTGGGGATCCCTTGGACGAGTTGGACCACGAGACCCAACTTTGGGTCTCGAGTCTCGGCAGCTCCGCTACAAAAGTCAGCCAAATAGTCAGCACTAAGGATCCTTTGGTGAGTTTTAGTTGCCCCCTTTTCTTATCAAGGACTTTCATTTCTCTTAACTAGAAATATAAACAATTTCGCTTCTGTGACAAAAGATTGGAAAAAGGTTCTTCGTAATTGACGACCTCGTTGGCGTAGTGGTTGCCATGCCGGACTGCCAATCAGAAGGTTCCGGGTTCGATTCCCGGCACGGCCAACATCTTTGTGCTGAACTAAATTTGTTGGCTGTCTGTCTGGATGTTAAATATGTATCTATATAAAATCTATATAAAATCTATATATATGTATGTATACTCGTATGTAGTATATCAGTTGTGTTAACAACCATAACACAAACTAGAAATGGTTGAGTATGTGGTTAACTAGCCTTGTGTGAAATGTGTCCTAATATGTATTTAATAGTACTGCTGTTATAAAATTACTATGTATCTTTTCCAATATTATAATGATAACTTCGCCCTATCCATTATTATACAATATGCTCAATTTTCCTTTTTTTACAGTGAATACCTATAATAAGACACTGATAACAGATTGATTAGGATCAATAATTATAATAGGTGGCAAAATAATTAATTAATAGCCTATTCTGAAATGTTTCACCGTCACTTTGATGGTCCGATACAATTTGTCTATATATTTTTGTCGTTTTACATTGCAGGTTTACAAAGCGATCGAGGCGGGAATCACGCGGGCTAACAAGCAAGCTATATCAAACGCGCAAAAAATACAGAAATTCGCCATCCTACCCGCGGACTTCTCTGTACCGACTGGAGAACTAGGTATGGGTCTTTCTATTTATGTAGGTTTGCGCTTGACCACAGTTAACTGAATGTTACTGAAGTGATATTGAATGAACGGTCTTGTGGTTTTACCTTATAAAGCACCGCTTGAATCCTGGCTTTTCAATAATTTACATAAAATAAGACGAAAATATTGCAAAAATTAAGAAAAAATGTTAATGTAATGGATATAACATATAATTTAAGAGAGATGATATTTCCAATTACCATCTTCCGACTCCATCAACAGACCTTGAATATCATGTAACACCAAAGAACTTACCAAGACAAAACAAAAGAGATCAAACATCAGAAGGGTTTATCTTGTTTAGTTTCTATGGCCGTCACATTCTTGAAAGTTATAATGTTGTTTCGATTAAATAAACAACTCTTGAAGAACACAATGGAAAAATATTTTTTTTTTATAAAATTTATGACTACTTATATGTACATACACATTTTTAATAATATTAGGATTAATAAATTTAGGATTTCAATTGATATTTTTTTAATCATCGAATGTAATTTCAGGACCCACGCTGAAAATCAAGAGGAATGTAGTCTACGAGAAGTACAAAGACATCATAGAAGACTTTTACAAAGAGTGATCTAGAAATAAGAGTAATGTAGGGTAAGGGACAACCGCACAATTTAAATTATTTTAAATAAACTATTGTAATTAGTTATAATTGCTCAATTAGGGACTAGTGCAACGGAATCAATGTGATTATTAGTACTTTATGAAAGGTTTCATTTAGATGCATAATATTTTTGTTACAAAATATATTGTTTTTATAAATGATCGTGTTTTACTAAAACTCTGTTAATAACTTTAGGTAAAATTTATTTTTAAGAATACTTAACTTAAATACATTGGAATGATATAATTTAAGTACATTCAACGAGTTGAGTCTAATAAATTCACATTTGCTTAACCTACGAAATTAATACTAATAAATGGAATAAAACTTAAAAATACATTGTCAATATAATAATTTTGATCACCCATAATTATGTTATTATAAAAACACAGAGTCTAAATGTATGAAAAATCACATGAAGGTGGAATGAATTTAATTTTCTTTAATATCCATTGATCCATCTTAATAATTACCGATAAATCTAATATTGTTGGATCACATTATTAAACTAGTAATAATTTAACTTGTTACATTTGGTAGGTTTTAAATATTGGAGGGGCTAAAATCAGGTCAGGGTTATCACTCGACTTAAAAATATAAACATTCAGTGATCTCCAAGAAATATGCAAAGTCATTAAAAATATCGTCAAAAACAATCTCAAAATACTAGAAATACAATATTGATAACATACTCGACGCATACTTAAGTTTTTAAATGCATTTATTAACTGATTAATTAAATCAATTTTTCAATCAAGAATTCATATAACTTTATTATGTATTGTCAACGTATTCACATCGAGATTTTTATAGCTACTGACTAAGCGGTTACATATTCATAAGCGCTAATATCTTGCAATTTTAACTTTTAAGCTCATACTCAGAGGCTCCCGACGCGGAAGACAAAAGCAATCAGGACGGTGTGTAAATTGTTGAATACGATTCCCGCCCGGATTGCTATTGTTCTGGTTATCTGGTTATTGCTCTTGCTTTAAACTCGACGCTTAGGCAAACATCTACAGATAGAACTACGTCTGTCGAATCAGCTAGTTATCAATATTATACATCTAGTATCAGAATACCTTGGTCTATTGTCATTTAAGGCGTGGTAGGGTTGGAATGGATACGCTGAGGGGGCGGCGGAGCGGTAGTAGGTAGCGGGGGCGGGGCGTCAGCTAGAGGTAAGGGTTTGGCCACTCCGATACGAACAACACCGCGCGGCGCGCCCTTCAACGCGGCCACGGCTTGCTCTAGGCTTGCGTTCTCGAGGTTCTGGAAACAGGAAATGAAACATTAGCCTTTTTTCGTAAGAAATCAGTCACTAACATCCGGTGTCCATAGTTTTCGACAAGTTTTTCTGACTTACTGCATTGAATAGACACTTATGTGTTTATCTATTATTATTTTTTGGTATAATAGTGTGATACTTACACCTTTAAGAGAATGCAAATCAAGCAAGCTTGGTACGACAATATTTATTGATATCATCATCGTATTTCGTTCTTTTATCAACTAAAGAAACTCTACTGATAAGTAGAGTTTCTATTAACGAGCGGTTTGAATTAATGCTTATTTGGTTGCCTGCTACCATTCATTTGAGTTTTAGTATACAATTCAACCATATATGTTGAAGGTAATTGATAACCAATTAGAAACGTAACCTTAACATGTACAAAGATGAGTTAATCACGTTAAGAGATAAATTATAGTGTTTGAAGAAACAGAAAATTACGATGAAAACGCGTTTCCTCATAGAGTGTAATGAAAGACTTGGCTTGGACAAAACATTTGTTTTGCCTCGCGTTGAATCGCCCGATACATGCCGAATTCAACATTAGGATTCTACTCCAGAATCCTTTGCTGCACTATGGATTCAGAAGAGCGTCGTCGACTCAAAAAATACTTTGTTCACTTGTTATAAAATCTACTATATTAAAACTTCTTTATTATTTTATGTTAAATCCTATTATTATTATTACTAAACTATTAGAAATCCTATTTTTATAACTGAAATTAAATACTGTATAATTAAATAATGTAAAATGGAAGTGGTTTACGAAACAATATTGTATGAATGTACCCTGAAGAAAACAGCACTTACAGCACGAGACTAGTTCTCAGTGTAAGTGCTGGTCGCCATATCATATCATAATTAATGTTCATATGTATAAATTATGTTTTGTTTTGATCTGTAATATTTTTGTGTAATAAACAATTTGCATTTTAATAATTGAATGCAGGATAAGTCGTATCACTTAACAGTTACAAATTCCGTGACTAAAAATATTGATGTTACCTGGTCATTAACAAAGAGCAGTCTGTCTCCAGGGATCAACCTGCCGTCTTGCTGCGCCACCCCGCCCGGCACCAGAGACCGGATCACTACCAAAGTGTGCGCGGGACGGAGCGGGTCTTGGTAGTCGAGGATAGAGAATCCCAAACCACGTTCACCTTTCACCAGCTCTGCAATTAAATATTTGTGTTAGATTCGGCACAAAAGTCATTCAGATATACTATATGAGTAACACATTGTTTTTTATACTATGATGGGTTTGCGCTTGATCAGAATTCACCTGATGTTAAGCAACATTGTGATCTAAGGTGGAACGCGCTTACCCAGAAGAAACCGGTTCACTCGTGCCTTGAAAACCGCAAGATTATAGTTTTCGGGGAACAGGGCATTTGGCAAGGAGTTCCACACCTTGGCAGTACGTACCATGAAGGTACGTATAATAAGGATGTTGAAGTGATGATAGCTCAGCCGGGTGTGCGGACCCTTACATCCCGTATGGTTCGATCTTCGGTAATGAGCTCGAGTTTTTGGTAAAAGGGAAACATCGTAAGAAGACCATAAGCATAGTTGTAGAACATTTTCTAGTGCTCACTTGGCTAGTTACCACCTTCATGTTGAAAAATCTGACGCCAAGCACCAAACGGTGTGATCCAGAAACCTCCTTGAGTGCCAGTTATTCCAGACTAGGCATGCTGCGCCTTCAGGCAGTATCGCTAACTCGTGTGGTTACGCTTTCTGCTGGTCAAATACCTAGCTGTATTTTATAAGAATGTGGATGGTTTGTTCATCACATTATAATATTCTTAATTTATTTAACCTTAATTATAATCAAAGATTAAGTCTTTTTTCTCATACCTAGCACTATCACTACTCATAATATGCTCTCACCTAAAGCTCACACAGTAAAGGTTTATTACTTTTTTATTCACAATTTCGTTTATTTTAGACCCTCCGAAAAACGTCTAAATTCTGACACACCTGACATTCATCATATCTAAGTATAATTTGTGGATACTACTTACCAATAATCTGTGGTTCAGAAGACCACATGGCCAATCCGGTGAGTGGCTCGAGGCTGCGCGAGCGCACTTTTCCTCCCGCGGATAGAGAACCACCCTCCTCAGCGCCGGCGCCGGCGAGGCTACCGTCGGATTTCGCCTGAAACCAATATCAAATCAAACTTTAAACGTGAAATAATTGTCACATATTCAAATATCCGTCGTCAAACACAAACTGTCAGTCTTAGTACAAGCGATTGTTAAGCCACGTCAGAGGCCCTCGGGCGGTTTGAAATAAATAAATTTTTAGGACACATTTCATACACGGCTGGTTAATCCCATACTGAATTATTTCTAGTTTATATTCAGTTGTGTTAACAACTGATATAATACATATACATACATATTTTATATAGATACATATTTAACACCCAGACCAACAGCCAAAAAATTTAGTTCAGCCCGAAGATGTTGTCCGTGCCAGGATTCGACACGGAACCTTCTGATATCGCTCTAAAACTGATATTATAATATGGATAGAAACTTCTAAACCATAAGCTTCTTTTACTACACATCCGAATCTATTTAACATGAATGTTATCAAAAATTAAGTATTCTCATTGTACTTTGGAATTGAAAATACATTCGATTAATTTTATAATTATAGAGGACAAAAACTCTGTAAATCTTAATTACATTGCTGCCAGGTACATTAAATATATTTTTTAGCCGTTCATACCTTCACAAGCGTGGGCGGCGGCGGAGCGAGGTCCAGCGCAGGCGCAGGTCTCGGGCGGGCGCACACCATGCACACTTCACTCGACAACTCCTTGAGGATGGACACCACTTCCAGGTGGTTCATACCCAGCAGACGGTGCCCGTTCACCTCTGGAATATAAGGAATCATACATAGTTTCTTGCGAATCATACGCAAGTATAATATGCGTATTCACTGCTCATACTTAAGGCATTATCTCATAAGAACTGAAAAAAATAAAATATATACACACACGAGTATTCAAAGCAAGAGTGAACCGGTTAGTTCTGGGCAAGCGCGCTCCATCTTAGATCACAATTAAGAAGTAAAAAAATAACACACAATCGGCTGGTTAGCCCCATATTTAACCAAGAGTTCATCAAAATAATGCCCTGCTTAAGCTGTAATCCACAACCAAGTGTGGCTTGGCGTAAGACGCATTTTTCAATATATTGTACCATGGTGGTGGCTTGAAAAGATAACGTAAAATCATTCAAACAATGCAAAATAGTCAATCTGTGACACCAACTGAGCAGATTATTGCTCGGATAGTATGGATCGCACTTGGTGATACGCGCATCCCCGGCTACCCACCACGTCCACGGTTCCTTCCAGGGAGGGTTCCACCACATCTAACTCTATCTCCACCTTGCTTCTATCACCCTAGTACCTACCAAGCAGTTCATCCCCTGGGCGGTGCATCGGCACGGCCCACGGGTCCCTCGGGCAGCATGGAGCGCACGTATTGGTGGGGGTGCACCTCCCCTCTACATCAACAGTACCTTCCAGGGAGATGCCTAGACCACCACATCTCTACCTCTACCTTGCTTCTAGCACCCTAGTACCTACCAAGCAGTTCATCCCCCGGGCGGTGCACGGCGGCGCGGCCCACGGGTCCCTCGGGCAGCACGGAGCGCACGTAGTGGTGGGGGCGCACCTCGCGGCCCCCCTCTACATCCACGGTGCCTTCTAGTGAGATGCCCAGACCGCCACCTCCGCGGACAACCACGCCCACTACAATCTCTACTTCGTCACCTGCAATATCAGATATAATCGTGATGTAACAAGAGTAAGGACAAAATCAGATGAAAAATTGTCTATTTGCGTGAAGCAACATGTGTTTCATAATTACAAATATGGTTCAATAACAAGAAAATATTATTCATTTAATGTTTATAATGATGGGCAGTATCACCCTCCCGAGTGTTGCCTGTTATATGTGTTGCAAGGATCTGCAGTACAACTTTCGAAACTGGACCTTGCTATTTTTTTTTCACACACGGCTGGTTTGCCCCATTTCTAGTTTGTATTATGGTTGGTAACAAAACTGATATACTACATATACATACTTTATATAGATACATTTTTAACATTCAGACCGACAACCAACAAATTTAGTTTAGCACAAATATGTTGGCCGTGCCGGGAATCGAACCCGGAACCTTCTGATTAGCAGTCTCGCCAACGAAGATTGCCGATTCAATAAAAAACGAGCTGCCTATATGTCTCTCCTTCTAAACTCTCACCCAATATAGCTTGCCACTTCTTCTTGATAGCCTCCTTCTGTTCATGTGTCCTCGGCATCTCGAAGGCGGGCTGGGAGCGCGCGGCGACGAGCGCGGGCGGCGACCGCGGCGGAGACTCCGACACCGGCTCTTCCGTTGCTGCACTATCTAACCTGCGGTTCAGATATTGTTTATAACAATACCATAAACAATGTAGATAGCAGAATTGTGTTTTGATCAAAGTAATCATGCTTTAGCTGAAGGGCTAGGCGTTTGCGCTGTGACGCAGACTTACTATAACTCACACATAACAATAATATTATCCAAAATGACTCGCTTATTCTACGAACAACTCACCACAACTCACCAACTGTTCGAATAACTTACTATTTTTATACTGATCGTTTAATAGGGTCAAGGCGATACATGTGCAACATAGAATTGAGCACAGGCGCGGCCAGAGATACTGACTCGCTCTGTAAATGCTCATTGAAACTACAACTTACAAATATGTTGATCTCACAAATTAGTAAAATAATTTACAAATTGTTCGAACAACATACAAATAGTTCGAGTAATTTACGAATTCAGTATACTGATTATCTGTATATCGTATACGTATATCGTATGCTCGGAGCGATACATGTGTCGGAAAGGAATGAAAAAACGAGCGCGACCGCCAAAGCCGACTTTCTATTAAGTATGTTTCATTGTAACTGCTACTCGCGAATTGTTCGAATTAGTCACGAATTAGAAATTGTTCGAATAACTTACGAATTCTGTATACTGATCATCTGTATGTCGGTAGCATGCATTGGCTCGGGGCGATGCATATGCAGGAAAGGATTGGGCACAGGCGCAGCCGTCGCCGCAGACTCGCCCGCCGCTATAGCTTGTTGGAGTTGCTCGTATTTCGGCCCGCGGAGATATCTGGAATTTATAATCATGTTGAGCAATATTTTAAAAGGTTTCATTGTGGACCAGTTTAAATAATATTTCTATTTTTGTCTGGCTTGATGATCGCTATCAGTTTTATAATCAAACTCGTAAATATTATCACTGCAATACTGTACTATGTAGCATTGATTAAACTATTCGAAAATATTTTATATCATTTTTTGGACTGTAAGTCTATAGGACTTAGTCTATCTTTCTCTGAGTATAGGCCTCTCTCCTGCTTAGTCATCTGCCTCGGTCTTGTGCCAATCTAGTTCGGGCTCAACCCGCGACAGCAGTAATGTCGTCGACCCATTTTTCTGCTGGACGACCAACGCTCCTTTTTCCTAGTCTTATTTTATTAACACCTGTCAATATTAAATGTAATCATAGGCTCATCAATGTAATGACGCTCAACCTCTTGTTGAAAATCGTACCATTCGATACACGTAGAGCCATCTATTCGTATTTTCTTTAAACGATTTCACTTGGGTTGCAATCTATTTTTGTTATATGACTATGCAGCGCGTTGCGGTATTTGGCGGCAGCTAAGCTGCTAGCTCGCTCGATTTGTAGCGCCATCTAGGTTTCATCGATACGCTTTTTTGTATTTTGCCACAATATTTTTTAGTATTCTCATCCCTGATGTAATGTACCTTTCCAGCTCAAGTGTGACAATGTTCCCGCTCTGTTTGAGCGCGTCTACCGCCCGCTGGTTAGACTTGCCCGCCAGAGACACGCCATCGACAGCCACGATGCGGTCATTGACCCGCACCCGCCCGCTCAAGGCTGCCGCACTGCCCGGGGTCACTGACTTCACGAAAATACCCGACAGCTCTTCTTTCTCGCACACATAACCTGCCAATCAAATATGAAAAAACCTTTGTAAACTGTTATTGTAAGGCATCATATAGTATATTTTCGACCAAACGGTCACACTCACCTAATAACAAAAATGTGATGCTCGTCCCCGATAATGACGCTCGTAACGCGTCGAAACCCGTTGAAAGTATATCCAACGCTTTTTTAAAGTAAGTGTGACCGTTTATTCGTGCAAATATAATTATGATAAAAACCAATCACAATACACACAAGTATTTATATGAAAATTTGTGTGTGAGTGTTACTCATCCGTGCTGAAACGGCTGATTTACATGAAATTCAGAGTACACGTAGCTTCAACCCTGGTTTAACACAAAGGCTACTTTAATCCTTAATTAATATGCGTGTTATACCGCAGAACCGGAGCTTTTGATAAGTAAATTGACTCCGAAACTTACGCCATAAATACACAATATAAAGTATTTTGTCGTGAGCGATTAGGCAATCAAAGAAAGAAAATAAAACCACTAGAGATTTCATGATATTACCTGCTATGGTGATACCGAGACCATTTTCATCTTTCTTTAGCTGCACTGTAAATCTATCCACTTCGGGTGACTCAGCATCTGCAAAAATTTTTTCGTTATTTGGTTGGACAAATAGAAAGCGGGTAGAACTTAATAGAAAAACTTAAAAGACTTGTGGTGGCCCTAAGAGAGGTGAATACTATGATGAAGTATATCTTCTTCTTCTTCTTAATCTTAATAATATATACAGGGTTATCAGGAAAGGGTATGGTAAGCCGAAAACACGCTAAAGTACACATCATTCTGAACATCTTTTGTTCAAGCAGTTTCCCGAAAAGCCTCTTAGTTTTTGAAATAAAGCCTTCTAAAGTTTTCACAAAAAAACGTCATTTGCGCCCCTAATGTTCCGGTCAATCACCCGCGCACAGCTAATTGTGACCGTACAGAAATGAAAGCAGTAGCCTAACTTCTTGGCATACGTAACTAAGGTAACAAAACTAAATATGTGGTACGGCTGAAGAGAGTAAGGCACACATACAGTAGTAGTACTTTTCAATTTTTGTTTATTAATGCTTGTATTGTTTTTAATAACATTATTTTCTTCAGTCTTTTGTTTTTCGTTATAACACATGTTTTGTTTCGTTAGTAACGTAATGACAACCAGTTAGGTAGGTACCGATCTCCTATTTTAGTGATTAAATTAATTTCCGTGAATTTATTAAAGTTTCATGTAAGTTGCTGTACTGTATCTACGAACGCCCGCGCTCGCGCATTTATCAATGAACAACGCGGTTAGCGGGGTGCGGGGTGGGTGTGTGGGTGGGATAGCACGCGGTGCTCTGATTGGCGCTCCAATCGTTCCCTGCCTCTCGCACCGACGTCCCGCGCACTCCTGTTGTACTATCACGATCACAAGTGAATTGCTGTTTTCGTTAATTGTTTATTGTTGTCGATTGTTATTATTTGTTGAGTTTGTTTGTTTAAGTTTGTCAGTTAAGTTTTTTTTTGGTAATATTTAAAATTGATTTTAAAATGCGTACTAAAAACATTGTTTTAAAAGGAAATAAACATTTTGTATAAAATGTTTAAGAATAATAATTATAAATAGTTTTAATAGATGAAGAAGTTTAATCTTCGTATTATTTTCTAGCATAAGCACTGTACATGAATTTTGAACCACTCCCACTCAAATATCCAACCTGGTACATAAAAAAGGAAAAGTATTGTGTGCGTGACAGTACCCATGCGCAGTAATCCCCTCCACCCGAAGGTCATAGCCAAACTTTCGCCGCGCGATCTGTAGGTATCTACGAACGCCCGCGCTCGCGCATTTATCAATGAACAATAAGTCAACAAACTTTAGAGAGAGAGAGGGACAGACAGAAAAGAAGGAGACAAACATAGGACAATCCTGCCGGACGGTTTTAAGCCGACTACACACTGGAGTCAGATAACTCACGTAACATAATTACGAGTTACAACATTTTGGATAAAATAAATTTACTCAAACGGAAAGCAAGCAAGCATTAGATGTTGATGCTTAAACTAAATAATTAAATAATGACACAGACATGATAATATTTTTTTTACAAGGAATGGGTTTGCACTTGGCCGTAATTCGCCTGATGGTAAGCAATCATTACGGTCTAGGATAGAACGTGCTTAGTAACAGAAATTACAATTTCAAATTAGTACAGCTTATCGTAGCATGACTAAGATAAAGTGTAAGAGGCAAACAACTTACTTGAAATTTAATTTAGAATTTTAACAATCGGTACTCATTAATAAAATTGTTGATTTTCACGGAATAGGCCATCAACTCGTTTGATGAAAATTGTTAACCTAGTTAATGTTAATTCTAACATGTACAAATAAATTGTGTACTCGCCTTTATTTTTTACAACTATCTCGTAAGTTATGAAGTCCTGGTATTTCGCTCGAGCACGTAAAATAAATTATGAGAATTGTCGTCTGCTCGCTTAGCTGAGGAGTCTTTTATTACTACTTAAAACTTATGGAACCCTGGTATCGCGGCCAGTTGCCTACAAACTTTCGCGAAACAAAACAAAAAAAATCACTACAAAAAGACCGCGCGCGCGGCGTCTCTTATGTCGGTTCCTTTGTGTCATGGCGGCAATGCGAATCTGACTGTACAGAAATGAAAGCAGTAGCCTAACTTCTTGTCATACGTAACTAAGGTAACAAAACTAAATATGTTGTACCGTGAGAGAAACGGCTGAAGAAAGTAAAGCACACATACAGTAGTAGGATATGAAAATACCAACCAAATAAATTGTTATAATAAAAAAATAATATTTATTTTGCTAGTTTTAACGAATAATCAGGAATTTATTGTTGAAAGTAAGATACATAAAACTTTTCAATTTTTGTTTATTAATGCTTGTATTGTTTTTAATAACATTATTTTCTTCAGTCTTTTGTTTTTCGTTATAAAACATGTTTTGTTTCGTTAGTAACATAATGACAACCAGTTAGGTAGGTACCGATCTCCTATTTTAGTGATTAAATTAATTTCCGTGAATTTATTAAAGTTTCATGTAAGTTGCTGTACTGTATCTACGAACGCCCGCGCTCGCGCGGCTTCTCTTTTGTCGGCTCCTTTGCGCCGTGGCGGCAACGCGATATCAAAAGAATCGGTAGCTATCATAGAAAACTTAAAACACAAGACGCAGGGCGCAATGGAGTCGCTAATAATTTATTGTTTGCGGAACTAGGTAAAATGTTAATTTATTATTTAGTACTTTTTTATTCGGATAAAGGCTGATTGTTGTCAAATGGTATATTAATGGTAATATTGACACAATCATCATTAAATAATAAAATATTTTAGTAGGTAAATCGAAATCGATAAGTTAACAATGTTTTTTTTTTATTTGGTTAAAAATATTATAATATGCCACCACTTACCGATATAGTATACTAGCTGCGCTCCGCGGTGTTGCCCGCGGTTTTAAAGGATACTAATGCTGCCCTCCCAAACATAAAGTGCAGTAATAGGAAAAACGAATTACTGTTTGTGTTGTTACATTATTTTTGTTTTAAAATACAATAATTATAACCATTAAGTTTTTTTGGTCTCTCTTACTACAAGTAGTAAAAAACAAAAAAAATATAAAAAACTAGTTAAAATGTATTAAATTCTACTATTACTACACTTTTAAAAGTATACCTTTAATTTTACTTACTAAAGTGCAGTATTAATATAAAAAAACTGCTGTTTAATAGATTTTTTAAATAAGATACTGAAGTTCTTTATTTACAGTGAAAGAAAACTACCTTTAAATTTAATATAAAAATTATGCTTCTCCACTAATTAAAACCACTATTAAATTTAAATGCTACTTATAATACTAAAATAGTTTATGGAAACATCTTACATAGAGCAGTATAAAAATTAAACCCTAATACGTTTCAAATCTTTTTTTACCTTCATTCTATTTGGTTTTTCACAGGTTCAAAAAAATCTACACAAGTTAAAATGCAGTAATAGCAAATGTACTGAACTAATACTGCACTTTAATTAGGGATACAAATAAAAACTACATTTGCAGTAAAATCAACTTGTATGGAGGCAAATAATACTGCACTTTAATAGGTTTTTTTATTTATTCTCCTAGATAAACTTACCACTTAAATTGTTGCAAAATATGTGAAAATACTGCAATTTCGCCGGAGAAATCAAATAATTCTTATGTACTTACTATGTTTTTACTGCAATTTAGCTGGGAAACACTGTAAATTTTCAGCAGAATTGACATATTTTTGCAATTTCCGTAAAAGAAAAATATAAAAAAAAACTTCTACAGTTGTTTTTAAAAAAAATATTAATTTCATTTATAGGCTTTTAAAATGCGGATTCAGAATATTATTTAGTTTAAAACTAATAAAAAGTAAATACTGCGGTTTAGGCTCGGGTCAATTTCTCGCATACCAAATGTTATCTAAATTAATCATCATTATTACTCCACTGCTTTCTTTATTCGGTTTTATATTTAATACATTTTATTTTTTCAACTTGTTAGTCTGCTATTAGCTATCAGTTCGTGCGGATTACGAATTTTGAAAGCTACCGGATATTTTTGTTTTGTTTCCGTTAGTTGTATTGTTTTGTTACTTAGTTTATTTGTTGTTACTTGTTATTTAGTTCGTTTTGTGTGTTATTGTTGTGAGTGAGAATGGTGATGTACTCGAATGCAGAGTATTATCACATGATAATGTGCGTAGGTAAATGTGACGGTGTTCTTACGAGTGCGCGAGAACTGTACGCGGAACGGTATCCCAACTTGCCCCTACCGTCATACAATTGTTTTCGTAGTTTGACGAGCCGTCTTTATTCGACGGGGAGCGTGCGTTCATCGCAATCTGAAGGGCGGCCAGTTCCGGCTAGTCGGAGCCGAACTGATTTGGAAGAGCAAGTGCTGGAATACTTCAGAGAGGACCCGAGGCGCAGCACTACCCAAGCCGGTCTAGCTTTTAATTTAAGTCAGAGCGCAGCGTGGGCTATCGTTCACAATGACGACCAGTATTCGTACCACTTCCAGCCTACACAGGAACTTGTGGCGCCAGATTACCCTCAGCGAATTACTTTCTGTGAGTGGTACTTGGCCCAAGTCAGTGAGGACGAACATTTCGGCAGCAAAATATTGTGGTCGGATGAATCCTCCTTTACCAGGGGCGGGATTGGCAACATCCATAACGAACACTACTGGGCGCACGAGAATCCTCATGTATCGAAGGAAGATGCATTCCAGTTCAAGTGGCGGATTAATGTGTGGGCTGGGATGATTGGGTCGCGCCTTATTGGCCCAATATTTCTTCCCAGCAGTATGGGTGCTGCTCAGTATCTGGAGCTGCTGCAGACAGAGCTAGAGGACGCGCTAGACGAGCTGCCGCTGTCTGAGTACAGGAATGTCATATTCCAGCACGACGGCGCGCCAGCTCACTACGCCCGCTCTTGCAGGGCTCACCTTGACGAACGCTTCCCGCTGTGGATTGGCCGAGGTGGACCCGTAGCTTGGCCAGCCCGCTCGCCCGACCTCACGCCCCTTGACTTCTTCTTGTGGGGCTACGTCAAAAATAAAGTTTACGCAGACGATTGCAGTACACAAGAAGACATGCGAGCTCGAATAAGCGCAACATTTGATCAATTGCGAGCGTCGCCGGACATGTTAGCCCGCGCCACAGGTGCCGTTCGACGCCGTGCTGCGCTCTGTATTGAGGTGCAAGGGACCCACTTTGAACCGCTACTATGAAACTTGGGCAGGTATGTTCCTCCTATCATTTATTTATTCATCGCACAGATACAGAAATTAATTTGATTTGTGGTGTGTAAATTATTATTGCCTAAATATTTTGTTTTAAATAAGGTAAAACCAGTTTTGTAATTCAATAATTTAGCCCTGGCACCCGATTGTCTTCTTGCCAAAAGTAAAATAGGTAAAATAAACGTGTCTTGATTTCGGCGCGCGCCAGTCCGAGGCGGCGCGTAGGTACAGAACGAAAAATGTGAATGAATCTACTAGGCGCACAGATGCCACGCGCAGAGTTAACGTGTAGCCGAGAGGCCATCTTGTTTCTTTGATTGTTTTGAATGAATGGGTGATCGTAGTAATTTAGGGTTGTGCTATTTTTTTTATAAAAAATAATTTTCAACTTTTGTATGGAAACAAAAATTTGCTGGTTTCCCGCTGAAACTTTCAGAACACATTCTTTATAACGAGTACTTTTAGGGATTTTCGGCTTACCATACCCTTTCCTGATAACCCTGTATAAATCTCATGTCACAATGTTTGTCCTCAATGGACTCCTAAACCACTTAACCGATTATAATAAAATTCGCACACCACGTGCAGTTCGATCCAACTTGAGAGATAGGATAGTTTAAATCTCAAACTATAGTCGCAATTTTAATTTATTGCTAGTTATTGTCTGTTATTATTTGACATTCACAATTATCTGTTAACTCCAAATGATTCTAGCAGATGACGATACCGTTCGACTGGGTTGAGTAAGTAATCAATAGATGGCGCTGTACCCCTAAGTGAGGCAAAACAACGTTTGCCGGGTCAGCTAGTAATATTATATACAAAAATATTAAATTAAGTTAATCGTATTTATG
The DNA here is from genome assembly GCA_035578125.1 of Mellilla xanthometata. Taxonomy (NCBI): domain Eukaryota; kingdom Metazoa; phylum Arthropoda; class Insecta; order Lepidoptera; family Geometridae; genus Mellilla; species Mellilla xanthometata. The sequence goes on along the minus strand of JAPUBQ010000007.1, from coordinate 8,523,362 downwards.
TCACATATTACTTATTTATAGAATACGATAAGCATACCAGAGTCAGGCGGCGGCGTGATGGAGTGGTCGAAGAGGAATCTAGTGGCTGACGCAGCGGGGAGCGGCGGCTGTGTGTGGAACACTTGTTCGAAACCAGCATCCAGCAGGTACCGGTCCAGGGCCTCCGGATCAGACAGCAGCCTGGAACGAGGTACAAAATATAACTAGTAAGCGACTTCTCACATTTGGTAAGCCAAAGTATATGTGTGTATACTTGTTACTCTTTCACACTCTTCGATAAACTATATACCAGATTCAGTGTTGCATACAAACACAGCACAAAAAAATGGCATGAGTTTACTGTAATATTGTATCTCTTACAATATACTATGTTAGAAAAAATATTTCAATTCAAGTCAACCTTACCACTGTATCTTAAGGTTGAGTTTCGACTGTGTCGAAGTAAAGTGCCGTAATAAACATAAGCTATCTTGCTCCGCGATAACAGCTATAAAATTTTATGACCGTACGCAGTGAGCGTTAGAAAATTCAACTGTATTACTTTACTAATAACGCTTAAATTCCTCAAACTCAAATAAAACTACACTCTTATACTTGTGGTTTGATTTTCCTTGCCGTTTTTAGAGACATCACCTTGTTACTATTTTACGGTAACCGGTCGCGATGGAAATTGGCTTGCAGCTTAGATCTTGGACTGACACATAGATTACTTCTTATCCTGGATCAACGCAAGCAACACCGAAGGGTGCAGGTATTTATATATAGGTTTTTTTTTACGCTGAATAGGTCAGCGCTTGACCACAATTCACCTGATGGTATTGAGGTCTATGGTGGATCGCGCTTACCTAGAAGGAACCGGTTCACTCTCGCTTTGAAAATCGCTAGATTGTAGTCATTGGTGAACAAGGAATTCGGCAAGAAATTCCAAAGTTTGTATAATAAGAACAGATACAGCTTTAAAAACCAGCTTGATAGCTGGCTGCAGAAAACAAAAAAATCTCTTGCTAACCTGTGATTAGTGCACCAGTGGACTTTAAACATTGACATAGAATAATGGACATTTTATGATCTGTTAAAAATTTAATTTCAACTCGTGTGATATAGGCATATCAGCATTTTGCTGCTCGCCTATAAATCAAATAAATAAATAAGTATGTAAGTATGTGTGTAAAGTACCTAGCGGGCACGAGGGGCGCGGGCCCGGCGGCTGCGGCCGGCTCGGCGGCGCGTGCGACCACCAAGCGCACGCGGGAGCCCGATGCGCGCAGCACGCCCGCCACCTGCTCCGACCCCATCTCCATCAGGCTCACCTGGATCATTATTCATTTTTAATAATTAAATAAATAAATATTAGGACACATTTCACACACGGCTGGTTAACCCCATACTGAACCATGTCTAGTTTGTGTTATGGTTGCTAACACAACTGATATACTACATATACATATTTAACACCCAGACCCACAGCCAACAAATTCAGTTAAGCACAAAGATGTTGGCCGTGCCGGGAATCGAACCCGGAGCCTTCTGATTGGCAGACCGTCATGGTAACCATTACGCCAACGAGCTCGTCTTACTCTGATGGTTTTTATGTCATTACAGCTAGACATTTAACCAGCAGAGAACTCAGGGATCGGAATACTAGAGAGGAATGCTGATTACCATACAATAAAGCGTGGTGCGTAATTTTGCCATACTCACTGATTAAACTTAGATGGCGCTGCAAATCGAGCGTGCAGCCTAGCTGCCGACTAATCCCGCAACGCACTGCAGTCGCATAGTGATATGATGATAGTAGATTGCGTGATCCGAGTGAAATCATTTCAAGAAAATACGAATAGACAGTGCCAATAATAAAAATGTAAGGGGAAGGGTTATTTGTCAAACCAGAGTTAAGCCAAATGAGAAACTGTTTTATAATGCATAGGAAAGAGCTTTATTTTATATCTGTATATCTGGATGGACTACACATAGTATATAAGCTCCATCTCGGATATACTCTTTACCACCAACACAAGTAGCTATGATTCGAGGTTAAACGATCATAATGTTGCACCCTGCTTGAATGTGATAGAATTATCAAAATTAGATACACATAGTACAATTTTCAACAAGAGGTTGAGAGTCTATTATATTATTAGTCTGATTTCAACTTACATCACCAATTTGCAGGATGAAATCTCCCGACTTGAGCCGACCGTCGCGGTCTGCTACTCCGCCTGCCAGAATAGTCTTCACGATAACTCCGCTTGTACGCGCACCTATTATACCTGTAATACCGAAATGCATGCATTTTTATGGAAGAACATAGGAACCTTTCTAAGGTTCAATACCTAAAAGGTAAACCGAGCCTATTACTAAGTCTCCACTATCTCTCTGTCTGTCATCAAGCTGTATCTCAAAAATCGTTAAAGCAGAAAGCAGAAATTTTCACTATTTTATTTATTTTACCCTTGTCCCTTATAAGATTGTTGCTGGCATTTCTTTCAAGCTGCTCGACTATAAATTAAATAAATAAATAAATCACATTGTACTCTACTTATCAAGCCTTATCACTGACACCCATATTGTGGAGTTGTGAAATAAAATGTCGTCCGGCATTTTAAGGAGGCGACTATCTTAGATTAAAAATTATTTTTTTAATGTTATGAAATTGTTTTTATTTTAGTACCTAATAGTTATTGCATAATGTATAGATGTTTAAAATACTATTTATTCGAATCTCATAAGTCCATAAATACGAAATGAGGGTAGTTCTACAAAACCCGCAGTCTGAGCGTCGCGGTCCGACCGAGTCAACCCACGCTTATCATCGCCGCGCTGCAGTACAAAGTTACTCGCTAATATATCCAAAATAGTGTTACGCGTTGCTTTACATTTGGATTTTTATTGTGCTGTGTACAGTAAATACTGTTCTGCATTTAAACAAGGAGCTTGGCTATGTTGAAGATCGTTACCCACCAAGCAGACGCGAGGAGTTGTCCCAGGGAGTGGCGTCGTGGATGAAACATGCTCCTATATTTCTTTGTGTCAGAACTTCCATACATATCTCCAAACATAATTTTCAGCCTGTCATCACCCACTACTTAGACCTCCCTCTTTGAACAATCAATGAAAAAATCAATGATTTTTAATCTGTTATAATTGATGTGGAAATGTAGTATGTAATAGTATTGAATCAGTAATAAAGCTCATGTAGTCGTATTCGGTCGTGTTATTCTAAACCTCCCTCGCCTCACCTCATAATTATAGCAAAATATAAGTCTTTTTCATAATATATGTTTTTTAGAATGCAATGGTGATGCGCCATGATTATTTCTAACATCACAAATGCTAAACATTGTGATTTTATGTTAATTATGAACTTACCAAACCCTAATCCAGTGCCATCATTGAGCAGGTTGATGATCTCAACCTGAGCCCAGTCACCCGCCACAATGTTGTGAGATGTGCTCGCTAGGGAGTCCTCGCGCCTTAGATCTAGCAAGCCACGGGTCTGAAACAAAAAAAACAATAGGTACTTTGAAGACAGAAAGCTTTGCCCAAGACTATATTATTTGAAAAACATTCAATTTTGGTCTTTAAAATAAATATTTTTAATACACTGGAAATCTATTGCTGTTGTTACCTATGTGATAAAGATAATGTAAAATAATATGAAATATATGTTTATTTTTTACTTAAATAGGTAACTCTAGGCTACTTCTTATTATTATTAACAAAATTAGCTCTGTAACTTTTTTTTACAACTGATAGTATTGTGTTGGACCACACCTTGCCAGATAGAGAGATAGAGAGCAAAACTATGGTCTACAATGTTACACTAGATTTGAAGACCTCAGATGGTACTTCTCAGGAAACAGAGACTCAAGAAGAGAATCTTGTGTCCAATCAATGGTTTGTTCAATCCAGAAAACTAACTGTCTTTATTTACTTACCCCTTTAGGGGACATGTCAGAGTCCAGCCCGCTGTCCAGAGTAAGGCCGGGAAGATGTTCATTATCCGACCCTGAACCAAACTCAAGGCTGGCAGGGGGTGACACCTGTGGCACTCTCTGCTCCTCTTCCCCTTCATTGCTGTCATACAAATTCCGAGCTTGAAGCGCTAAGTCACCTAGAAATAAAAAGAAATTAGTTAATTAACAGAGTATTTTGTAGAGCTGTAAAAGCCTGTTATACAACTAATGGGCTTGCTCTTTTTCACAATCCATAATAATTTGTAAGGATAACAGATACAAGACTATATTACCTTGCAAAATAAGCAATCACTATCAAAACTTATGTATCACCTAACATTAATTGCTCAAATATTGTCATATTTTAAGAAGTAAAAAGTCATTACTCATGAAATGTGCTCTGTTTTAATTTGAATAGAATCTCAACATACAGTAGTGTAAATCCTAGATAAAGAACTTGTAAAGCAGCATAACTACAATGTCTAATTGACACCAAGCTGTAGGTAATTTTTTGCCAACTTAATGTTAGAGATTTAATATTTTTATAACTGAAGAATATGTTAATAATAATATGCTAATAATATGTTGCATAATAGAACTACGAAGCTAATTATACTATTTCTATATTCTATTTAATAATCTATACAGTGTTCTTTATGGCAGAATCCAAGTTAGGTTCTGGAGAACACTATTAATAATAATAATACCACCTGTAAATTAGGTCTGTCTAAACTCCATGTTCAGGGCACATTCCATAAGCAAGTCATCTATGACACCACAACTCTCACTCAAAGGGGAATTGACTTTCTTCATCATGTAGTAGAACTTGTTACATGGGATGTGCCCAGAATGCATCCTCAAGGATTTACAATATTCATCCTTGAAAAAGTTCATTATCCATGTGAAAAATTCAACTTTCCATCAAAAATTCATACGTTTTTGGTTGGATGTGAGTGATAACTTACCAGCAGGGGTAATATCGAAGTCACCAGGTAGTATCGAGGGATGGTGGGCAACTTGAGTAGCCAGCATACCCACTGAATCTTGCAAAGTAGCTATGCTTTTCAGGATAGGGCTTTCCAGTAAATTAATCAACATAGTCAAGTCATCGTTGGTTGCAGCCTGGAATAGATGTCATGAAACTTATAAGCAATGAGTGATTTGTTTACTCACCGAAATAGTCTAAAGTTTCAGTGTGGCTGGATAAATATACATACAAACTGTTGCCCGTTTAAGAATTTGTTGGAATGATATATGAATCTAGAAAATGCAAATCCTGTAAATACAAATTCTTTTACTGTAAGCCTTTCCTTTGCCAGCTACAAGTTGTTGCTCACCTTTAATTTTGGGTCATCGCTTTGATCAACAGCAGCTTTAACACTTTCTAGCTGCTGTAAGGCGTTGGATATATTTACGGACAAATGCATTGTTTGCTAATTTTACTATAATTGCAGAAAATATTATTTCATTTCAGAAATACACAACTCAGTTGAATTGAAAGTTAGGAACGATTCAATGCAAATGACAAAAGTACGACCCTATTTTGTAACTGTCAAAATGTATGAATTCTATGACATTATTGCACGACCAATAAGTTAAAGTGAATAATATTTTGGAATAAAGTATGTACATAATCGACAAACTATCGTTCATCTAAAAAAGAAATATTGTACCATAGACAAAAGAAAAAAAAGACGGAGGTACTGTGTGACCGCACATGAGATAGCGATATTTTCGGACAATGTTGCCACTTTAGTAGAACTTTAGCCACTTTAGGAAATTAGGGTTAGGGTATACACATAATAAAGAAAAAGACTTCAGATTATATTTCTACGTTTTATTAATTTTTAAACAAAATCAGTTTATTGTACACATTCCTTACTCTTTATTTCCACGCTTCACAAAAACGTCACCCATAAAATGGTTGGAACAAATCCTGTAATTTTGCATTGATTTCCAATCATAAAATATTATCTACCATATGCTTCTATCCAAATCTCTACAAGTTCAGCATTCGATGGAAATCTGTAAAAAAAATATTAAGAAATATAAAATACTAGAGGTTGCCTGCGGCCCGCGTGAAGGTCGCTTTTCGGGTAACCTGTGGAAAAACTCTATGGTATCCTATTCCCGTGCCAATTTTATGTACACTTTCCTCATTCGATTCCTGAGATCTAGTTAACCTCTGTTTTTAGCTACTTTGGTGATGATGCGAGCGATTTAAAAAAAAAAATTCACAACCCTAAGACCAGCCGATTGGGCTCTGCGTTGTCTATAGATGAATGAATGAATGAATAAGTCAGGACAAAGAGTCTTATAGTACAGATAATTATATAATATGGTAACTTCATGTCAAATAACTGGGCTTAACTTCACTGGGCGAGCGCGGTCCACCTTAGATCACAATATCGCTTACCACGAGGAATATTGAGACTAAGCGCTAACCCATTTAGTGTAAAAAAAAGCCCGACTAGCGAGCGAATATTTCGATGGAAGTAGATTAAATTAGTAAAAGGACTGTTTAAGCAATTCTCAAGTACAGTGCAAACGGTTTTTGTAAAACTAGGGTTAAAATTGAAAGTCAGATTATGACAACCCTTATTCAATTTCTTGTAGGTTATGTTTTTATTTTGCATTTGCATGTTTTACCACTTTGAAGCAGAACTTTACATCCAAATCAATAGTACTTGAATTAATCCTATTTAATTAATATTTGGATTGATTTTAGAAGATATATTGTATATAAAAAAGGCCAGTACCAACCTGTGAAATGTAACATCACATAAACCAGGTTCTGTTCTATTCTAATAACTCAAAATACAACACTGCACCATTCTGTCGATGTCCAAAACTATTCACCGCGCGAGAATAACACTTACACTTGAATTTAAACGATATTTTTTCGAAAAAACACAAAATTCTCAGAATCGCAGTAATGTTTGACACCGAAACTGACAAATATGCTGGTGTCAAACAGTTACAGCGACAGAGAGAAAAACAGTATAAGCCTTTCTCTTTCACGCATGTTATTTTTACATATGGCTGTTTCGCTGTTGAGTAAAAGAGATGGAAATGTGACTCCGTCTATTGCCTTCTCTGTCTACGTATTGTACCTAATTAATATTTTAATAACATCGTTAGGCACGCTGGAACGAGCTGGTGGAAACTGGCTGATGACCGTACTATGTGGCGTGTTGGAGAGGAGGCTTATACAAATTCTAATTCAAATTCGTTTATTTACATAAATGACACTTACAGATAATCCAGACGTATCACTTAGACTAGTAGAAAATTAAAATAAAATAAATTACAATACTAAGAACTATTATTATAACTAGGCTTAAATGCTACAAAGATTATCTAAACGAACTATTTACAATTGTAAAAATGAAACAAAGAACAAATTCAGTGGATATAACAAATAAAAACATATTAGGCACATTGAAAAAAATAATAATAAAATAAACCTATTGAACATTCTCACTATAGTTTAGCGAGGCTATAGCGAACACAGATGGTTTGTCGGCAAATACATCTGCTTGCGGATGTGAGACACTGAGAGCGTTCAGGTGGTATTGCGCGCGGCAGATTGGGGATTGCTGGCGCGCCAATGTGCGAGACGGAGTGGGCGCGAATAAGTTGAGGCGAACGCCCAGCACCCCGTGAGTACCGCCGCGGAACCTAGCTCGTTGCTCAGGCACGTTCAACCTTGTTGCTAACGGCAATATATCAGGGCACTCCAGGGTACCGTGAAATATGCGATGCATCAATAGGAGTAGGTCTTGGAGTCTACGGGTCCCCAATGAATTAAAACCTAGATTGCCCAATAGAAAATTGGTTGGGTACAGGAAAGGATAATACCCATATTTTCGTTTATATAAGAAACGTAAAAACCTTTTCTGTACCTTTTCTATCATAAGATGATATTTCTTCTCATGGGTGGCACACAGCAGTGGGAAGATACAGGCTGATGATGATGATGAATATTTTAAACCTACTGAGCAATTGTTTGTGCTATTTATTTGCTAGGATACTAAACAATATTATAGGCATAGAATAAATACTTATTGTAGCGCCTGTAGCTCGGCTAACTAAGGTGACCTAACGCGATCATAGGAGGTTAAGAACAGTCTTTAGATGGGTGACCTTGCACAATACTGTCATCCAAAAAGTGCCATTATTATATGGGCGATACCGTGCGACGGATGGGTCCCGGCTGTTAGTTCCTTAAAGCCTATATACACAATACCCTATAATGTGTATAAGAGCCTAATTGGAATATGTTCTTCACTTGTCTATTTAATAAATAATATTTATCTTCCTTAGGGCATTGAAATAAAATTATTTCAGTAACATCGAAAAACTTTTGTTTTATTTTGTTTATGTAATATTAACCAAATGAATAACCTATGTACGAATAATACTTATATATATATACAGTGAAATAAGATTGATACTAACATAAAGGTGTCTGTTGTCTGCCCACAAGTGCCCGCTACAACTACTCTATAACATACCATGACCATACTATAAACATTGCTGGTCCAACTTACATACCATGCCCACTACAGTGCGAAATTGCTACGAAACCGTTTCGGCACGAGCAAATATTTTCTTGACGGCCAGTCCACTGCATGAAATGGTGCGGTTAGTATACACACACACACGGCTGGTTAACCCCATACTGAACCATTTCTAGTTCGTATTATGGTTGCTAACACAACTGATATACTACATATATATATTTTATATTTATATAGATACATATTTAACACCCAGACCAACAGTCAACAAATTTCGTTCAGCACTAAGATGTTGGCTGTGCCGGGAATTGAACCCGGAACCTTCTGATTGGGAGGCTGGCATGGTAACCATTACACCAATGAGGTCGTTCAAAGTGTGGTGTTTGTAAGGTCTGATAATTTCATACAGAAAATACTATTTAAGCCAGACACAGGCCTGTTCAGAACATGGTATGCTTCAGGGCAAAGGCGATACAAGGGCAAAAACTTGATTTCGTTCTAAATCATAAACAGATAAAATATTGAAGAAAAAAAATAGCTTCAAGAACCACTTTAACTATATTTATAATTCATTTGGTACCAATCAGACTTAAAAGTAAAACTGGTTCATAAAATAAAAAAAATAGTTTTATAAGACTCATAGCAAAAAATCAAGAGTAAGTAGTAATAATCAAGATTTTGGCCTTGTCACAATTGTAAAGGTTGTCTATCAACTAAAGCGCACGGCTCAGTTCACAAATTGGCGATATCTGAGAATTGAGCTCCATTTACTTAGTGATAGACCTTGGTGTATCTTGGTTCCTCCGTACTCCGATACACTTTCGTTGATAGGCATTCTTATATCTTATATTAAATAATGTCTAAATTAAAGAAAAGTTAACATTATATCTTATACATAACGTCACAATTCAATACTTATATTGTATAAACTCTTACTGAGTCAGGTAAGTTCAACATTATCAAACTATTTTTTTTATGCTTAAGGTACAAACATACACATTATGAAATTCAATATCAAAATGTCTTAAAATGGTTAAAGTTATTGAAAAATTTGAATCTACATAGTGTTAATAACAATCTTAAAAATATTTATATCTTGGTACCAATCAGACTTATGAAAATAAATATTTAAATTTCTCAAAGTCTTAATACTGTAGTTACATCTTAATCCGGGTTTTTGCCCTTAAAAGTACATACAGGCTTATACAAATCCCTAAGCAACATGGCTAGTGACATTACTTGCCAGGTTGCTTAGCATTGGAATTGAGTTGTAAGTATTCTTTTACGACCTCACCTATTCAAGCAGCAAATAACTAATCATAGTAAAAAAAATAGAAATAATGGTAAAACATATTCATTATGTACATAAAGTAGCATGTTAGTGTTAGGTTATTATACATTAGGTGTCTGTTTTGTCCTTGTTATTAGACGTATTTTTTAATAGAAACGCCATTCCATGAACTCTGAAATGTTTTTCCAAATCTTCAGCATTGTCAAACTGATCCATGCAAATTGTGCATTGGTTTTCTTTTGGAGGAGTCATTGGCAAGTCGCTTGTCTGTTGTTTTTCAAGAGCGTTTTCATTGTAGCATTCTTTTAATTTTATATACTCTTCAACATCATTTATACTGTGGGCTAACATTAAATGTTTAGAAAATGAAGGTTTTACCACGAAACTCTTACCGCATTCTAAGCATTGATAAGCCATGCATGGGTCTCGGTGGGTTTTTAAATGAGTCTCTAAAGTATTAACGTCACAAACCTGACCACACAATCTACACTGATTGTTTGGGATCGGAACTTGTATCTCCAATGCATTCTGTTCATTTGTGCTAGGCTGTCTCACTTGACGCTTCCTCTTCTTTTTGGTTTGCTTAAAGATTTTCTTTTTATTACGAGTCATAGACTTGTCCACATTGATCCTATCAATAACCAACTTTGGCTCAACACAGCGATGATCTTTATGAGCCTTAGCATAATGCTTTTTTATATCAGGCCAGTTGTAGGGAACTTTCTCGCGGCATATGTGACATGTGATGTGGCTCGTCCTCTTGACGCTGTCTGAGGAAGTTTTAGATTTCGCCCGGGATGTACACTTATACGGACATTCATTCGGCAAGACATGTATTTCGTTATATTTACATTTATAGGTGAAATTCCTGTTGCATTGATCACACCTCTTTATGACGCGATAAATGCGTTTGGGTTTATCCTGTTGATTTTCAGACTCATTGATCATCGATCTGTACATTTTTTGGACACTTTCGGGCATATCAGCATGTTTATGCAAATGATGTTCGACCAGAGCAAAGACTTCCTTGAAAACCTGGCCGCAAGTCCAACAGGGGTATGCGCTGGTGAATAAATGTGTTCGTAGATGGGTTTCGATATGATTTTGAAGTACCAGTCTTCCAGGACACAGCTCACATTGGTAAAATATCAGTGCTTTCACATTCAAAGCATTTGTGTCATGATTCCTCAAATGATTAATCATTGTTGTTTCATTGAAACATGCAACAACACATACAGGGCATTTGTATACTTTTTTGACATGTTTATCTTTCATATGGTCCTTGGACTCATTTGGATGCAGGAGATGGCATTGTTCCACGGGACATTTCACTCTTACAGTAGCTCTCATCATGTTGAATCCCTCGCAGTCATGGTTGTACGGATAGAAGATATTCCTATTCAGGATGTGTAATCCGCACTCTGGACAGTAATAAGGAGGGAATTTTAGATGGAATCTCAAATGTGCGCGAAATGCACACATGGTAGGCAAAGCGAATAAACACACGGGACATGAAAAAGTTTGATTTGAACATTCCATTAAGTGTGCCACACGGTCTTTCATAGCGCCTCCTACGTAAGGTAATTGTTTCTTACATTCCAAGCAATTTGCTTGCAGTTGCTTTTGGGTGTCTTCTGGTGAAAGAATAGTTCTCTTAAGTTGATGGCCGGCCGGCAGCTTGTACATCCCGACGGGAACAGGCTCTACTCTTAGATCATTGACATTGATAGTAGCAGTTTTAAACGAATGAGATCGGATGTGCTGTAGCAGTCTACATCTATTGTAGAAAATTTTAGTTGCACCACAATGGCGACACATGTATGTGATTAACATCGATCTGCGGTTGACGTGGTCTTCATAGCTGGTTTCAAACAAAAATCTGAAACAAAAAAATCACTCAACTTACTCAACGTACTTATTACACTGTTATACATATATAGAACTCCATGTTCAGCCTTTCCTTAAAGGACTCAACAATAAACTCGACTTAATCCTATCCGCACACAACTCCATTGTCTGATGTACTTGAATTTTATAATCATTTAGTATTATATTTTTTTTATTTTAAGTTAACATAAACTAAACATTATGTAAAAATATCAAGCTTAATTAATTGGGGCTCGCATACAAAAAATGTGATTTTTGCAATTTTTTTACACAATGTACGGATCTCTTCTTGCGCGAGCTCGACTCCCACTTGGCCAATTTTTTGTATTTGTTATTATAGCAGCTAAGGAAATACATAACTTCAGCTCTCTAGCTATCACGGTTTATGAGATACAGCCTGGTGGCTGACAGACAGCGGAGGCTCAGTAACAGGGCCCCGTATTTACCTCTTAGGTAAATGAATCCTAAAAAATTACAAAAAAGTTTGTTTGTTGCATTGGGGCCCTTAAATACTTTTAATTATTACTAAATATTAATCATTTATTCAATAAAATTATACAAAATTACATCCAATATAAATGTCACATACAAAAAACTAAAACTAATACTAATCAAATAACCCGCCCCTGGTCACCCCCGGTGCAAAGGTGCCCATCACGCTCGCTGCATTACCGCGCTGAATAGCTATGGCCAACCTCTGCACCAAGAACGACCCGGAACGGGAGTCACCGGTGATGTTATTTATCCTTAGACCTATCTCGTGGATAATTTTTTTCGCCTCACTGCTCCAACTACCCAGAGTCTCCACTGCTAATGGTAACGGTGCTTTTAATTATTATTAATTTTATTTTAATTTAAAGTTACTAAATAAATAATGCCTTGAACATAGGCGCAAGGTTGCCAGTCTGTCTGTTTTTTATGTGATACATTTTGGAGAGTGTGCAACGGAGCTGCATAATTTAATTCCCGCTTCTCCATTCCACTACAGAACGAGCAGGGGTACAGCGAAGAGACACCGATTTGCTGTCGAAGTTCCGAGGATTCGCACAAAGCGTTTTGCTTCGACCTTCATTGTGAGAACTGTGAAGCTTTGGAACTCTCTGCCTGAGTTTCCCGAGAAGTACAATTTGGGGGGTCTTCAAATCTAGAGTAAATAGGTTCCTTCTGGGAAAGCGTGATATATCTTAGACCAGAGTCAAGCTTAACATCAGGCAAGCTGCGGTCAAACATAAGGCCCATATATCATAAAAAAAAAGAAATAAATAAATATTCTGTGAATATTTCAAACATCTAGAAATTGTGATCATAAAGCAAATATATCAGAATTGTTGCTTGGGATAAGACCTCTCCCCATGTATATTTTTTTCTTTTTACACACATTTATTGTAATAGCGGCAACAGAAATACTTCATCTGCAATTTTAACTCTTTAGCTCTAACATTTCATGTGATACATCCTGGTAACAGACAGACAGGTTTCAGTGTTACACTGTACCAACAGGTACACACAGGGAATGAAACCAAAACCCTAAAAACAAGGTACAAATATCTGTAAATTTACTATCACAAATAATCAAATCTTCTGTTCCATTTGTCAAATAAAAAGTCATTGAGTAGCTTACTTGTCCCCGCAGTCAGTACACGAATAAATTTTGCGTCCTTCAACTGATACATTGGCTGGTAATTCATGCACAGGGATGGCTCTAGAGAAGAGAAGATTCTTAATACTAAGCTTGTCCGTTGCTATGTCCATTTTAGAAGCTTAAAATCATCCTGGAAATAAGAAAACATTTGGCAAGTCAGTATGTTTATTTAGTAAAAATTAGTAGGCAAAATTTAATTGTCCGAGTTCCAAAAACAGTGTGGCTTTACAGACTTTAAGTCTAGTTACTGATAACTTCTCAATATTATATAGTCTAAACAGATCATATCTGCCTATGTTAATGTACAACTAGTTAGAGTGAAAGAAAAATGACATTAAATTACACCAAAAATCAATCTGTAAATGGATGCATGAGCGAATGAGGGATGAATGGGATTAATTTTATATTTTTATTATTGTTTTGATTTTATTTAGTAAATTTTTATAATTTATTGTAATAAGTACATGTTGCCATGCCAACCTAGGTTTAAATAGTTATAAGTATAATAAACAAAGACGGTTTGGCTGAAATGCTATAATGTTAAGTTTATATTTAAACTAGCTGACCTGATGTTGTATTGCCTCACTTAGGGGTATGAAAAATAGATAGTAGCCGATTCTCAGACCTACTGAATATGAATGAATATAAAATTAGGTAAAAATAGATCAAGCCGTTTCGGAGGAGTATGGTAACTAACATTGAGACATGGAAATTTATATATAAGATAAATGAATTAATGGATGATATGGTCCTATGTGTATGATTCCCGTGGAATTAATTGTTTAAAAAACTCAGTAGTTTAATCTGGCATTTATTTAAATGCTAGCTGCGCCCCGCAGTATTACCCGCGTTAATAAGGGATAAAAAGAAGTTAATCCGGTATTAAAAGTAGCCTATGTGTATCCAAGGTCTAACTTATCTTCACACCAAATTTCATCAAAATCTGTTCAGCCATTTGATTGTGAAAAAGTAACAAACATATACACGCACACACAAACTTTCGCTTTTATAATTAGTAGGATTTTAGGTATATGGACAACATCACACATATAATAGTTATCATCTCATTCAATGGTTTTTGTTTTCCAGTTTATAAAGATCATAGTTTTTAACAACAACTTTATGGTGTTTCATTGCTTCTTGTATAAACTTTATTCTCTATGGCTTAAAAAGTCTATGGTCAACCAAAAAAAAAGAATATTTTTTGGTACCCCCCGCCCCCACCTTACCTGAGTGCGACCTATTAAGCATGTCTGTCTTTAGGCTACAACGTTAAAATTAAACAAAAGAGAGTGACCTCAACCGTCTAAAACGCGTACATTACATTTAAGGGTGCTCCGGTGGAGCGGCTAAATACATCTGTGCAATTTGTGTGACGTCCTGTCCTCGTCTCATTCATCACAACAAAAACTACATGGCTGCTTGAAATGGCTATTATTCAATAACACTACTGTTGTAAGATACAAAAAACTCACCTTTACAATTAAATCACTCAAATTCGCCCTAATTCGGCGTCGAAAGAACTCCGAGAATTACATTCGTCGGTCTATTTAGTTTGACAGCGCAACAACATCCCTCTGGCGGAGAGGAAAGCGAAACGCAATCAATGTCGCCATAATAAAAAAATATAGTATTGCCAGTAATTAAAATCCGCGTTCACTTGCGGCTTATACAAGAAAACTGTGAATATTGTGATTGTGGTTATTGTTACCCCAAACGACTGAACTGATATAAAAACCTAGTATTTATTTATTGATACAGGCTTAGGTAATAGCGACAAAGCCCACTCATTACTTACTTTCCTTCGGGAAACTAATGGTTATATTACAAAACGTAATCAAAGATAATATTTAAGCACATAACTATTTTATTGCTTTATTTTTTTTATATTATGTATGTATTTTGCTGTATATTCTTCGAACAATCATTATTGCTTATGGTAACTTTTAATATTATATATCCATAGATAACGGTGACGACATTATTATGATGTCAAGTCACTTGTAGCGACATCTACAAATAACTTTCTTACCCTTTCTTTCTAGGACCTCGTTGCCACCGCCCCCCCTTCCCCTCGGCTCCTTCCACTTGGATCTATCTATAACTTCCACATGTGGTACCGTGGACACTTTTCCCTCTTAAATTCGTCAGTGGACTTACATGTACTTTATTATGCACTTCCCATTGCATCATCAATTCATTACACATTCAAAGTAAACATTGGTATCTCCTAACTTGTACCTTTAACCAACATCAGAGTTCTGACAGTTAAGCCTTCATTGAAATATTCAATAGCAAAAACTTGCACCCCCTACTTGTGGCCTTCATTCATTACCAGCTGACAAGGTGAACTTCATCAATGAATGTGTGGATGGCTGAACTTTATGACTGATATTTTTTTATTGAATTATGCTGGTTCAATAATATGTTGTAACGAGTTTGAATCTATTGATTATTTTTATTAATATATGATGAAATATTCAATGGCAAAAACTTGCACCCAAACTTTTGCCCTCCATTCTAGCTAAACTAGCTGATATGGCGAACTTAGCAATTAATCTGCAAGTGGATGGCTGAACTTATGGACTAATATTTTTTTTGTTTATTTATGCAGTTTCAATCCTATCATTTGGATGAATTTGAATCTATTGGGTATTATTTTTTTACTTTAATAATGCTAATCTGAACAAAGACAAATGCAATATACATACATAAAAATAATTAAAAGGTAAAGCTCATAAGTGGTGTAATTAACAGAACTTGGTTTTATACATATAGATTAATTTATAAAGGAGCATGCAATTTTCACATAATTATAATTATCATGGTAGGAATGTTGACCTCCATACAATGGCAGTAGGCATAAATGATAATACTTGACATGAATAGATAAAAAACAAAGACCAACATAATTATAAAATTTTAATAGTTCATCAAAAATATCTTTGGTATATAACATTTTAATATATAAGAATAAGTAAGTAAATGGCACAAATTTAGTCTTATATTAATTAATGAGTAAAATTAGTAAGTACTCCTAAAAAATAAATGCATAAAATTTAATAGACAATAGTAAAAATATTATGTTCCTTAATAACACTATGATTATTATTTTAGAGCACAAAAAGCCTAGGAATTCTTTAGTGGCATTATCCCACAACATAGCAGTTTTTCTCAACTATGTTAAATAGAGATATTCATTAAATAACTTGAATATTTAAAAAAAGACAAACAATCTTTTAGACAATATTATCAGAAATGTCCCTACTATTTCCTGAATGAAATAACTGGAGAAGCTTCTTCTCATACATGTCTCGCTTATAATAATATGTTACATCGGATCTCTCAGTGAATGCACTGGGTTCTATCATTCTACTATAGATATCTTTGTTGACCAACATGTCTTCATCATCTGGCAGAAGCATGAGATACGTAGCAGCAGCACCGGCCGCATCTTTGATCCGGTCCATGTGGAAATAGCAAATCTGTATGTAATTGAGTACATCAGCAAGGAACTCTACCCCCGAATTGTAATGCAAGGTTTTTAGCTTGTGCTGACATTGCTGCTGGCAATGCAATAAAGCTGCAATGTTGTTTGAAATAGTTATAGAAATCTCCGTAGACCACTCTTGTTCAGGTTGGTGTTCACATTCAGCACGGCAACTGTTTTCTGAGGAAAAATAATCGGTCAGCACTTCTTCCATGTTGGCCACAGCATCTGCCCAATTTTGCTTACGATATGCATTAAGACCCAAGTTGTAGAGAACTTGATAGTCATCACTGAGGAAGTCTGTGAGTTCTTTAACATCCACCTCCGGTTGCTGTATATAGTACTCTAGATTCTGTTTCATTTTAATGTCATCAGGATTAACAACCAGGTAGGTGTAGGCTGCTGAAGCGGCTTTTGGAATCAAATTCATTTGAAAATAGCATATGTGCAGGTACTCGTAAGGTTTTCGAGCTTGCATGCCGTACAAAACTGTATCTTCTATGTCACTGGATAAATTTATATCATCAAAACCTTTTTCTTTGCATTTTAGCAAGCACACTTTTCTATTGAAGAAAATTTCATATGCTTTTAAATCTCCAATGTTGTGCTTGATTTTTGATTCCAGGTTTTCAGAGTTGCACCTTGTTCTACAATTTACAATTGTAGACGTGTACAGTTTATAGAGATACAGAGCTTCTTCAAACTGTGCAATGCATTCGGTCCACCTTTCATCTTTGTATGCTTTCATTCCCTTTTGGTAGGGCTTGTCTACTGAGGATATCTTTCGACATTGACTCGTTGTAATGAACACAAGGTAAATGAGAGACCACGTCAAAATCATGATGTTTTAAGCATAGAAACGTTTTAACTTGCGTAAACTTTCGTGCGGGACTTTGACAGCAAATTAAAAACGAGAACAATACTTATTCAGAAGTTAATTTTCTAACCAAATGTAACTCATAGTCGTTAACCTAAAATAGACCGAAATATAAGGAGTTCAAAAACAAGGCACAGTGTTACCATTTAAAAATTGGAAAATAGCCACTCGGCCATGAACTCCGGCAAAATCTGCCTCAACTCAAAAAATTACAAATAATACTATTCTCTCTTACAGAGAATCAATTCATGGAAAAACCTAATAAAGCTTCCTTGTAATTTTGTATTATTTTGAAGTCCTATTCGCGTACATTATTAGGCTAATTTTGATGCTTATGGTACTCACCATTTTTAGGGTTCCTTACCTAAAAAGTAACAACGGGACCCTATTACTAAGCCTCCGATATCTGTATGTCTGTCTGCAGACTGTATCTCAGAAACCGTGATAGCTAGAAAGCTGAAATATTCACAAGTTATGTATTTCGCGTGCCGCTATAACAACCAACACTAAAAATAAAATACGAAAATATTAAGAGTGACCCCATACAATTAACGTGTTTTTTGGTGTGATACATCTACATATACCCGCACGTAAAACCGTGGCGACGCATCGAATGTGACGAATTAAGTAGTCACGATTTGGAATAATTTGGTAATTTTTTGTAGATATTTCATGAAAATAAATGTTATTTCAGTAAATAGTCATCGTTGTCTGAAAAAAAAAGTAATATAATTATTTTATCATTATGACTTATTTAGTTCCTATCACAATACGTTCTTTTCAGCATATTACTTTTACAAAATAATGCCAATGTTTCACATCTGCCAGGCGTTCCGTGACGGCTTTTCATTTTTTTTTCCTATATTTTTGCTATATCAATACCTAACGGTAGCTGCTAGACACTTTACATCTTTACAAAAAATATATAAATGTATATTATCTATCAAATTAAATTATAAAATTTGAGTAAAATAATAGTTAAGGGGGTCTCCCATACAACAATGGTACGGAACCCTTCATGCTCGAGCCCAACTCGCACTTGACTAATTATTTCTGATATACCTACATTTTATCTCAAATTTTTTTCAAAATACTGTGACATGCATTTTTGACTCATAGACAAATTTACAAGGAGGTTATAAATAAAAGTATAATTATAAATCAAAGACTTACATTATTTTATTACTTGACATAAATAGTAATCTATTCTAATTTGACGTGAGCGACAATATACGCGTCGCTCACTACGACTTGGCCTTAACAAATTTTAAAATTTAATTAAATCCATATCCTACGGTTAGTTTCTTATTAATTATTTATTTCTAAAAAATGACTTACAGTAATTCCGTTTTGATCGGTAACTGGAGCGAAGAACGATTGAAAAATGAGGTTAGCAAAGTTCAAACGTATTAGAAAGTATCAGAATAGGTTTAGTTAGGCTGGTTATCGCCTCGTCTCGTCTTTTTAATTGTCGCATAAAATAGATTTTAGTATAAAACATACAAGTTCTACTTTAATAGAAATACCACATTACCATGCATCTATTTTCTTTACTAAACATAATTTACATGTTCCTTTTCCCCGTAAGAGAAAGGAGTTAATTATGTTCTCTAAATAATCTTAACCATTCTACGTAACAAGGGTATTGTAGAAGCTACAGTACCTACTGCCGTGCCGTAGAGCTAGTCGTAGGCATGCTACGACAGCCCTAGGTTTAATTTTAAATTTTCTAGGTTTTATAATCTTCTTATAAAATCTGGAACTCTACTTACTAACGTAGCTTCCCAACGCGCAACGGTGAAATAATTTTTCAAATCGGCCCAATAGTTTCGGAGCCTATAATTCGCATCAAATAAACATATAAGCAAACAATCAAACTTTTCCTCTTTATAATCTCTTCTTATATATTATAAAATTTCCATGTCACAATGTTACTTACCGTACTCCTCCGAAACGACTTGACCGATTTTTACCAAATTTTATATGCGTATTCAGTAGGTCTGAGAATCGGCTATTATCTACTTTTCATACCCCTAAGTGAGGTAAAACAACATTTGCCGGGTCATCTAGTTGTAATGTGAAATCACGATTAAACTGATGAGTAATGTATTTATATAGTTAACTAAACACACTTTTAAATAAATAGTTTGAAATTTGAACTTGCGATTCTACGTAAGACTAGAAGAAAGTAAATTTGGAACGAGCAACAGTTGTGATGCTGTTTGATTCTTGTCTAAATCTATAGTTTGATTCTTTTTGTATCGTACGTTATAAAAAGCGAGTGTGGCTCGCTGGTATAAACGTCCGTTTTTCAATAAGACGGTAGTTTGATCACGGCCATACATCAATGACTTGTTATTCAAGTTATGTGTGGATTTGCACTCGCTTTACGGTGAAGGAAATCATCGTGAGGAAACCAGCACGTTTGCGGACTACAATATCCGAAGACGTGTCATTCACCAACCCGCACTTGGCTAGCTTGGTGGATTACGGCCTATATATCTCTCCTAGTGAGAGGAGGCCCTGAGTCTCAGTGAGAGTGAGTGGGAACGTATAGTCGGCTGCCTATGCTTATGTATCGTACGTACATTGAATCGATTGTTTTTCAGTATGAATTCAAAGTATTCTTACGTCGACGTGATCGCAAAGAGTTATTATTGCAGAAATCGAGAAACTTGTTCAGCAATCTTCTGAAAGAGGTGAACTACTTATTTAATATTTTCAATTATTATTTTTTTATATTTGGTTGTTTCTTCTCTATATCGGAATATTGGATTTACAAGAGATATTACTAACATATTTGAGGACTGAGTCGCCCCCGTCCGTGGGAAAATACCCTTTGATTCCCCACACGTGGTCCTTGGGTGGTGCAAATCAGGCGACTCAAATACTGGTGGTAGGCTTCGGCCGGGGCTAGTGACCACCCACTGGACTAAGTCACGTCGCCAAGCGGCCTAGCCGTGTTCCGGCGTTTTTGTCCAGTGATGCCGTAAGGGGATTTGGGTCAGGACAGTAGCTTCGCTGATGCGTTGAGCCAGTTTTGGACACATGGACGTAGGGGCACTGGGTATCTAGTCACGGAGGGTAGCGGGATCCGAGGCACGGTTCTCCGCTGGCCGACCGCAGGTAGTAGGGGACCCAAGTAATGAGCTAGCTACTCATGAAAGGCTGTCCCGCCAACTAGCGAAAAATCCCGGGGATGCGCCATCGTGCCGGTTAGCGACCGGACGAAAGGGCCCGATGGACATCCCTGGGGGGGCTCGGGCGTCCCCGCAGTCTCCGGACTAGCTCCCCACTAGTGTCTTTTACATTACATGTGTCTTGGTAAGCATCACGAAGCCTCGTCCCACTGCCATCTCCCCACCGAACTCACTCTTCGCAAAATGAAAATCAAGAAAAAGAATAAGAACAGGGTACAACAGCGGATGCACTCCCTTTCGCTTAAAGTGCACCTCTCAAACATTCGAGGTTTGCACTCAAATCTCATTGCGGTCCATCATCACCTGGAGACCGACAAACCTGCTCTCTTATTCCTAACGGAGACGCAGATCAAATGTCCATCTGATACGGCGTACTTGCAATATCCCGGTTACACCCTGGAGCATAATTTCAAGGCTCGGGCAGGGGTTTGCCTGTACGTCCGGGATGACATTTGCTGCCAGCGTCTCCGTAACCTTGAAAATCGCAGTTTTTCTGTCTTGTGGGCGCTCGTGGACACTGGCATAGAGAAAATTCTCTATGCCTGTGTCTATCGATCGCACAGCGGTGACCAGGAGACAACCAGGCTCACTGACTATCTCAGTGAGGCAGCGGACACGGCTCAGCAAAAGTACCCGACTGCCCAATTAGTGTTACTGGGGGATTTTAATGCACACCATCAGGAGTGGCTATTCCCATACCGGGACACAGACCATGCTGGGAGAGAGACGCGAAAGCTTGCTTTAACGTTAGATCTCACGCAGCTGGTCCAAGGTGCTACTCGGGTACCTGACGTTGAGTCACATACACCTTATTGCTTGGACCTTCTGCTGACAACTGATCCAGACCGGTACTCTGTGGCGATTTCGTCACCTTTAGGTAATTCCGATCATTGTCTGGTGAAGTCGGTATCCGTTTATTCCCCATCTGACCTGAGCCCTAAGGGCAGTCGCCGGATGTGGCGATACAAGTCAGCAGATTGGGATGAGATGCGGTCTTTCTTTGCATCTTATCCTTGGCAGTCTGTTTGTTTCTCTTCTGGTGATTCATCAGTCTGCGCGGATGCCGTGACGGATGTACTGCGACTGGGTATGGAATACTTCATACCTTACTCAGATGTACCTCTGTCCGACAAGGCTCGCCCATGGTTTGGACCTCAATGTGGACGTGCAGAAGCACTGAAACAACAGGCATACCTTGCCTGGGTTGATGCCCGACACCGCAAGGCTGGGAATATTAGCCAGAAGAAGAAAGAATTTAACAAGTCTGCCAAGTCTTGCAAAAAGGTTTTACAGAAGGCACGCTTCGATCACATTAGCCGTGTGGGTAACAAATTAGCTTCGTACCCCGCGGGTAGTAAAGCATTTTGGTCCCTGGCCAAGTCGATCGAAGGGAACTTCTGCCGCCCCTCACTGCCTCCACTGCTGAAACCGGACGGTTCGTTGGCTCACGCAGCAGTAGAGAAAGCCAATTTATTTGCTTCTCTATTTGCCGAAAATTCTCGTCTTGATGCTGGTAGCGCGTCACCTCCGTCATCTCTTGTCTGTGCGTCAGTGATGTCTGACATTAGCATACGCCAGACTGAGGTACGGAAAGCGCTACGCGATCTCGACGTGAATAAGGCCAGTGGTCCCGATGGTATTCCAGCTATAGTTCTGAGGACCTGTGCGCCTGAATTGACTCCTGTGCTGACACGTCTTTTTCGGCTTTCACTTGAGACTGGAAAAGTGCCGAGTTCTTGGAAGCTTGCTAACGTGCAGCCCGTGCCCAAAAAAGGTAGTCGCGCCGACCCTGCTAACTACCGGCCCATTTCAGTCACGTCCATACTCTGCAAGAGCATGGAACGTGTCTTGAACCGCAGGCTCCTGGCATACCTAGAAGCAAATGACCTCCTCAGCGACCGACAATATGGCTTTCGCCGGAATCGGTCTACTGGGGATCTTTTAGCGTATGCCACACACATCTGGAGTGAGGCTATTGAGAAGTACGGAGAAGCACTAGTGGTTTCTCTGGATATTTCCAAAGCCTTCGACAGGGTCTGGCACGATGGCCTTATTAGCAAGCTTTCCACATACGGCCTGCCCGCTGGTTTTTGTGGTTGGATATCGGACTTTTTGAGAGACAGATCTATACGGGTAGTCATTGATGGCTACTCGTCAGATCTAATGGCGATCAATGCCGGTGTCCCCCAAGGGTCCGTGCTCTCTGCGACATTATTTTTGCTGCACATTAACGATCTGTTAAAACCCGGTACCTTTGGGTATGCAGATGACAGCACTGTTGTAGAGAGCTACATGTCTACTGCACGAGCTAGTGCGGCCGAAATCCAGTGTCATAGGGAAGCCATGGTTGGGCGCTTGAACTTGGCTCTTCAGGCAGTCTCTGAATGGGGCGATGCCAATTTAGTCAGGTTCAATGCAGCCAAAACCCAAGCGTGTCTTTTCACCGCTAAGAAGAGGCCTTTCGACCTGGCCCCTTCTTTCCGAGGTGCAACCGTGCCGATTACCGACCGCCTAGAGCTTCTTGGCATAACTTTGTCGTCGACCCTGAATTTTGGTTCCTACATTGAGAATATGGCTCAAGTAGCAGCCAAAAAGCTGGGTATCCTCTCGAAGGTGCGAAAGTACTTCACGCCGGAACAGCTGCTTATATTATATCAGGCACAAGTTCGTTCGTGCATGGAGTACTGTTCGCACCTTTGGGACGGATCGGCAAAGTACCAGCTTCAGGCGTTGGAGACAATTGAACGGCGTGCTAAGAGGCTTATAGGCAACGAAAATCTTTGCAAGGCAAAGTTGCAGAGCCTGGAGCACCGCCGTATTGTTGCCAGTTTGTCGGTATTCTATCGGTTGCATTTCGGCGAGTGTGCGAATGAATTACATGAAGTAATTCCCCCCGCCCCCTTTCACTATCGGACGAGCAGGGAAACGCCAAGGCGGCATCGGTTTACAGTTGAGGTGCCTAAGGCACGCACTAAGCGTTATGCCTCCACCTTCGTTGTCCGAACCGCCAAACTTTGGAACTCCTTGCCGAATTCCCTGTTCCCCAATGACTATAATCTAGCGATTTTCAAGGCGAGAGTGAACCGGTTCCTTCTAGGTAAGCGCGTTTCACCGTAGACCTCAATGTCACTTACCATCAGGTGAATTGTGGTCAAGCGCTGACCTATTAAGTGTAAAAAAAAAAAAAAAAAAAAAAAACATAACTGTCACCTAGGGTTATTTAATTCTGGGCGGGGAGAGCAGCGGCAATGCGCGTAGCGGTCCTGCATCCCTGCCGCCGACGCCGACGTGAGATGGGACCCCGTGAGGTTTTAGTCGGTAGTGACGACCCTTCTGGTCCTCGAGTCCAACATACCCCGCCCCCCTCTCCCAGGCTTATGGCGGGAAATGCATGCGTAAATGCATTTCCTCACTGAATAAAAAGGGTATATTTAATTCGTAAGTCCAGAACGCAAATCTAACTATAGTTAATGAAAGAATTTTATAAATTCATCATAGGAGCTGTTATACCTAGAGCAGTTAAAAGAGGTACATTAGTTACATTATATTTACATTTAGAATCAAAATGATTAGATGTTGTTGTCCCACGAACAGGCACTACGTATTAGATTATACGTTACAACGAATCTCCTTTATTTTTATTGACAAGTTTTTTAATATTAAATTTATAATTTTTACAGAGACCTCTAGCCATCAGCGGTAAATTCATTTTATACGGATACAACGTTCAAGTAGTGGCTCCAGATATGCCAGGTATCTTTAAGCACCTACCAATCTGAACCATTTTAATCCGAGGGTAAATAATTTCTGACAGCATAGGTTCAAGCGCCCTCCGTAAGATGGCGTTATGAGTGTGCAGTTTAATAGTTACGTTACTTTTTAGTATAGTAGAGTCATGTTTTTGCACGCGTATGTTTTTAGGGTTCCGTACCTGAAAGGTAAAAACGGGACTATTACTAAGCCTCCGCTGTCTCTGTCTGTCTGTCTCCAGGCTGTATCTCAGAAACCATAATAGCTAGAAAGTCGAAACATTCACAAAATATGTATTTCCCGTGCCGCTATAACAACATATATTAAAAATAAAAAAAAAATTAAGGGGGCCCCCATACAGTAAAAGTGTTTTTTGACGTATTTTTTGCTATATATCAATATCAGTCAGTACCTGCTAGACACTTAAAATTTTCACAAAATATGTAAATGCATATTAAAATTATTAATAAAAAAATATTTGTGGGGGGCTCAAATACAACAATGGTACGGAACCCTTCATGCGCGAGTCAAACTCGCACTTGGCCAATTTTTTTAATTATCATGGGGTAGGGACCTGGTGATATATTTCAAGTTCAAGATGGCTGCCACTACAAAATATTGAGTCGAAGTTTTTCTAAATTTTAGCATAAAAAACATTTAACATCTTTATTTACCAAAAAGTTGTACTTTTTTGTATATCAACACAAACTATGACTAAATAAGTACTAGGCTTAAAAGTATAAAATATGTGTCAATGTACACTTAGTTGCTCCCTGAATCCCACACGAGGCAAGTCCTGTGTTGTGGGATTCAGTGCCCTCCCTTAGCCTCTAATAACTAATAATTACAATTACTTTAATAAACATAAAATGAAATATTAATTTGCACTTGTGATTGATTGTATTTTATTGCAGCTAAATCGGTTAGCCCTGGTCAGAAGCAGCATTACGGGCTGGCTCTCTCGAGTCTCGTGTCGGAGCGCCAGGTGGACTACATGCAGAACATCAACGACGGGTGCCTCATGACACTGTCTCCGATCACCACGCCTTGCTGTCGTAACACTTTTGTCATACTCAAGTACGACTTAGACTTAAATTATAAACAAACTAGCAGCCAGTCCCGGCTTTGCACGGGCTATAAAAAAATCCAAGTTGTAAAGAGAAACAAAATATAGCCTATGTTTCTCGAGGAAAATGTAGCTTCCCAACGGTGAAAGAATTTTTCAAATCGATCCAGTAGTTTCGGAGCCTATTCGCGTCAAACAAACAAGCAAAAAATCAAACATTTCCTCTTTATATATTAGTAGGTATAGATAAACGATGTAAGTACCTATGTGCACAATGAAGTTTTATTTGTGTTTGATGTATGTTAATCGAATACGAATTACACTGCTATTATTATCGAGTCTGAAGAAGTAGGTAACCGTTATTTTCAGTAAATGAAAATAATATTTGGATTTATTTACAGCACACAAAATGAACAACTACGAGGCGAGAAGATGAACTATGGTGATGAGTTTCTTCTGAGAGCCGAGAATTATGGAGACCCTGGTGTAAGTTTTGGTCCCGTTACGTACTATTAAGATACTGAATAATGTGTACTATCTTCTTCTTCTTCGTACGAGCTAAGTGGCCGATCTCTGGTGTTGAGAGTTTTCAAGCTCCCCGAAGGCCTCTTACTTTGCTTAACGATTGCTTGTGATGAGACTCACAGCCGGGACCTACAATTTAACATGTTAAATTGTATGTAGGTCCCGCGTAACCACGACTACTAACGTATACGTATAATATAGCGTATACTAAGCACTACTTAGATATTTGAAAATTTGAATGAGTGTGTTTTTTTTCTATTTTTTTGATTTAAAATTCATCAGCCATACTCGTATCTTCCGCAACAAGTAGGAATTAATTAAGAAGTGATGAACATACAATATATGCCTGTTTGTTTGCTCTTCTACCAATCCCGAACTAAGTAACAATACTCGTATCTCGCGATTGAGATAGCTTCACAAACAAACGACGGTGGTGGCGAACAAGTGGTGACGATTCTGGCATACACACGACTAAACCAAATTTAAAGTAACCCTGGTTTTTTTTCATTATCAGTGACTAGAAAAAGACGGGACGATCTGAGCGATACATAAATAATGGAAACTTTTTTAGAACGCACCCAAAAACATCAGCTCTAAAACTACCTCCATTTTCCATATTTGATGTGACTTTACTGGTTTTGTCTATGGTTGAGATCGTGATGTTTCTTTCTAATTACTAGCGATGGGAAGAGACAGAGCTGCTTTTAATTTAGTTTAGTCGTGTGTACGCCAGAATCGCCACCAGTATCAAAATATGATGTGTGAAGCAAATTTCTAAATAATTTTTATTTGATATTATTTACTTGAGACTACAAAAGATTTTTGTAACCTGAAATAAGCTAGCGTGTCCAGATGCCATTAGTTACTGTATAACCTTCTTAAAATAATAAAAAGTCTCTTGGCAGCGGCCCAACCTAGAACTTAGGTTTTTGACGCGCCATTTTGACGCGCCTTAATTTGCTTTGATCCCGGCGGGAAACATATCCAGTCTTTATAGGTGTAGCTTATAGATCTACGAATAAATAACCCAGTGAGCAAGATAATATTGGAAAAACAACGTACCTAATATAAAGCTGAAGCAACAATTAGACAAATTTATATTTTACTGCTCTTTCAAACAAAGCTTTGCCTTGTAGGACCATCGCTCAATCTGCTTAGAAGTAACTTTTGGTAGATTAATGACCGCTTGCCTTTGAGTTATTATCTACGTTGTCGATCTATAGATATCTATCGATGTTTCTTTTTCTGACTAAAAAGTTACTAAGGATAAAAAATTAAATACATATATTTTTAAAAATGTTTATAATAAATTCTGTTATTAGCTTAAAGTAATTCATAATATTTACAAAAACACGTTTGTGAGTTGGTTTTGCACTGTGAAGGGACACGTTTTTAATAGCGCGAGACAATATGGTCTTGTCTGGGCAACAATTTACTTCTTTTTAGAGGGATATTATTTTTTACCAATTCATAATCTTCTTCTTTATCTTCGTATGAGCTAAGTGGTTCTACTCGGCCAAAGTCTGGTGTCGAAAGTTTTTAAACCACCCGAAAGCCTTTGACTTGACTTAACGACTGCTTGTACTAAGACTATAAGCCGGGACCTACAATTTAAAGTATCATACGACTCATGGTAACGCCCAGATAACAATGGCGCCTTAAAAACTCGTCTTGTACAATGGTCACGCATCCAAACACCGTCTGCATTCAGTTTCAGTTTCAGTTTCCAAATTTCTTTATTTCTCATTGAAAAAGTGTAACATTAAATTAGCTAGTGTACTTACAATAATATTAACCTAGCAATTTAAACAACAAACCGTCTGCATTGACCGTTGCTTAGCTTCGATAATCACGTCAGATTACCTTAGCTAGCCGAGTTACAGGCGCTACATAGTCATAGTTACTCACAGGCAGCACCGTTATACGTCCGCTACACACCTGAGGGAGTTCCGGGTCCTGCAGATCGGATGCCTATACGTCTAAGTGCCATTAAAGACAGCAACTGCAGATGGACCACGATGCCTCTCCTACCACGGGATCGTCTCGAAGGCTTGGGAAGTGCTGTGCAGGTAATCAAAAGTATTTACATAGACTAATAAATATAACAGACGCTCAACCTTTTGTTAAAATCGTATCACGGTCGTACTATTCGATACTCGTAAAGCCATCTATTCGTATTTTGTTGAAACGACTTACTCGGGTCACGCAATCTACTATCGTTATATCACTATGCGAATGTAGGGCGTTGCGAAATCTGGAGGCAACTAGGCTGCACGCTTGATCTGCAGCGCCATCTAGGTTTCATCGGTAATTATGGCAAATTTCCGCGCCATGCTTTATTGTATGGGAATCAGCAATCCTTTCTAGTATTTAGAAACCCCCTGGTATTTAGAAAACCCCCGACGCAACATTGTGATGGTAGTCATCTTATTTGAAATTGTCAAGTCCTTTAATACTTGTCAAGTTCTTTTATTTGATAGCCATATTGCAAGAGCTGTGAAAAAATATGTTACGCGTCATTTTGGACCAATTTTCATCTAATATAGCTAAGAACACTCCCAACTAACACCTTTCGAAAAACACACAGACACGCCACACTTATAGCACCCCGTCGCTTTTGCATCAGGGGTTAATAAAGATATAATGTAAATATTTATGCACCAATTAATAATTTTGTATTTGTATTTTTGTATATCTTTTTTGCTGATATAAAAGTGTACCTAAGTAATTCTCGTATTCATTAAAACTTCCCGTTGCTTTTTGCATAATTCATTTTGATATATTTTTATCAAGATTTTCTTATGCCTACCTATTCGCCCCTCTTTGAGATTGATCAACAAAAATAATAAATGTGTATTATACTTTTAAATAAGTTATTAATTTATAAATAATAGGAATAGTGTATGAGATTTTATTTGCATGTCTAAAATAAAGTCATGCGGTAGTTGCAAATGTTTGACGTAGTTTAGTTTTGGATTAACCTTAAGGTCAGCCCTGATATCTGACAAAATAGTGGTACCGACTACATACGTATATGATACATGTTAATCATATGATATTAGAGCCAAATTTAATTTATTTCAGACTAATGCCAAACTAGTATTGAAGAACTGCGTAGCTGACAAGAGTTTATGTGTTATGAATCAATGCTGGATGATGACATTTTTCGGACCGGTTAGTTTCTACATTCTCTGGTGAAAACTTACAATACAAATTTTAGCGTAGTAGCGAACTGTAAGTACCTAGCAGCTATTGTTACAAGAGCTACGGGTTTTAGGTTCTTGATTGTAAGTTGGCAAGAGAAAATTGTAGTGGAGAAGAATCGGAGTGGAAATGCTTTCTGAAATTGTTTTTGATGATGAAGAAGCATCGCGAATTCAAACTCCGTGTAAAATAATAAATTGTCATACTCTCATAATACCTGATCTATAAATTCAGCTTAGCGTGTTCGTAGAAATTAATTAAAATTCAACACTAGAAAAGCTATTAAAAATATGTGCAATTGAGAAGATATTCAGTCTCGTAAATAGTTTTATGTTATGTTCAATTGTTATATATAATAGGTACGCTTTTCTGTAACCTATTTACAGAAAAGCGTACCCATTATATATTTGTTTGTAATTTTACGCTAATCATATTCACACTTATTATTTATACTATTTCCAGGAATGCGGCATAACGTGTAGAAATTACATTGATACACACAAGAGGTACACGGCTGAAAATGTATTCTCTCTTGTGAGTGACATCGAAACTAAGTCCAAGGATTGACGAAAGTGCATTCAGTATTTTGTGATAGACTGTACTGTAGTAACTTTTTTTACACTTTAATGGTGTGATCGTATTTTCACAGTTATTATTTACCTATATGAAATTGTAAGTTGTTATTTAAAATACACAATTAAATACAATTTAATAAAGACTTATACAAAGTGTCCGCACTTTACCCGGATGCAACTACATACGTCGAAAGCACTAAAGAAGAAGAGGTATAGATTGCGGATTCGAACGATTTAGAATTCGATTAGTGTTCGGGCTTTCATATGATTTCATTCGATTTAATGCAAAGAAATAAAAATTTGGTCCTTTTGGCGCCATGTAAGGTGCGGCAACATTTTATTTTACTTCCTTTTTTAATTCACAAGTAACAATACAGCTTCTCAATACCTGTGACTAAATGTACGGGATAGTTCACGTTCACCAAAAGTCGTCAGACAGAACAGTACTTTGTCTAGACTAAGCGGACCTTTGTGACTAAGTAGCCTTAGGTACTTGTAACTTGCGCACAAAGATAAGTAGCACTAACTGGCATTTATGTTAGTAAGTAATATTCGCAAGAGTTTGTCGTAAATTTCAAGGCTTAAACGACGAATTTAAGCATCTTAGGCACAAGATATTCTGTTTACAATGTAGAGAACATTCTTCGGCTTTGTGCGGTGAATTCCGGTGCCCTTGCCTCGAGCGGAATGGTTTTACAAGGCTCGTTTGCGGCATAATACCTATCATTACGGAAGTAATGCGCCTTGCTTCATAAGTGTCTGAGCATTTTGCATTAATCGGGCCTCGAAATTTACCTTTGAATTTGTTTTTTTGGGTCTCTACGGGATGTATGATGGGGATCTGTTTTAAGCATGTTTGTTTTCATGAAATAATGTTGTTAATATTATTTTTTACATAAAAAAGGCATTTGCATCATGTGGAAAGCCTTAAATTATAGGAATACTTCTTAGTTCTACTAGTGAATTTATGTTATTTTGGTGAGTGTGTCAAAGTCAGTGCCAAAAATTCTACATAATTATTTCGTTTCGGAAAAATACAATTTTGAGAGTTGCGTTTTGTTAATTTGTGTTTTATACAAGTATTATAACAATATTTGGAACCATGTCGAAACTGGACGAAGATAAGGGCATTGTTTACAGTAACCGAGTCCGGGTTGGTAATTGGTTTGAAGCAACCAAACTGGAAGAGGCAAGTGTTCATTTCCTACCTAAATCAAAAGTTTCTCTTTGTCTCACCTTTATCATCAAAACTAAGGCTCAATATACGTTGGTGGTTAAATCTGGCGGTAGATTACAGGATGCAATTAAGATACTGGAAAATGTATATCTGTTGAAAACCTCGTTGGCGTGATGGTTACCATGCCGGACTGACTACCCTTAGGAACTCGGGTTCGATTACCGGCACGGCTAACATCTTTGTGATGAACTAAATTTGTCGGTCTGGGTGTAAAATATGTATCGATATTAAGTATTTCTGTATGTTTTACCTTTAATAGTTGCGTTAGAAACCATAACTAGAAATGATTTAGTATGAGCTAAATGTTTATTCATTTATTTGTTCACGCTTGATAGATTGGGTACTCTAAAAGAAAAGCTTTCTTAAGTAAAAGGTATACACAACATACCACAATTTATCGCTAAGAATGATGCATGCAGTAGCAAGCCAAGTCAGAGGTCCATGGGCAGTTTGATAAGGTTTTACGTCAAATTTGGGTCCACATAGGTCATACAGAATTATTATTAATATGTATAAATTTGTTTCATACTTCGCAGTATAAATTAAACACATTCTTGGAACAAATGAAGCGAGGCGACTTGATGCTGGCAAGATTTCGAAACATGACGAAAAACCTTAATGCGCCAACATTTGTCACTCAATCGACTGGACACATTAGCTTTGGAGATAAAGTATCTATATTAGCACCGCATGTACCAGGTACCTGTAGTAGATGCATAGATTTTATGACGGTAGAATATGTAGCAATAATTTCGTAACGTAAATCTTCAAGTTGAAAGTTATAACAAGTATTCATAACGTATTACTCATTTGAAAACCTCTTATATCCACTTAGTAGTTAAAACTGCAAGGAGAAACTACATCTAAATTTTAATGATAGAAGTTTATGTATGTAGATGTTGAAAGTTTTCCTTAGTGAATGAGATTTCTGTGAAAATATTTCAAGTCTGATGTACTCGTATGTAAGTTCGCATACTTAATTATCTACTTATCTTACTAAAGGTACTTAAAGCTAGTTAGCAAAGGTAAATAAAACCGACGGTATAACTAATACTAGTTACACCGTGGAGGTTCCAGAAGTACGAAGATTTGTTTTATGTATCAGAAATGCATGTGATCCGGTCAAGTATGAGTCAGACTCGCACGAATGGTTCCGTGCAATGGTACAGTAATACTCGTATGTGTATATAAAAAAACTACAAAAACACGTTTGTTCTATAGATGTCCCCCGTAAATATTTAATTCAATTTTAGTTATTTATTTTTTAAGTGTATATATAACTAAACCTTCTGTGAATATTAAAAACAAGCATCAGTTGTAATGATTAAGATCGTGAATAATAGACAGTCGGACAGCGGTTTTATTAGTACAGTCTCGTTGGCACCGTTTGGGTATGAGACCCTAAAACGCATTAATTTTCAGCAAGTGATCCACCTATCGAAGGCAAGGTGGGTGTGCTATTAGGCGGCCGTATATCCTCAAACGAGATTTCCTACACCCAAGAGCTGATTGATGGGTGTTCAGTAGTAATGCTACCGGATACCACGCCGTGTGAGAGAAGCACATTTGTTATCACCAGTGCTGATTACTGCGACCGAACGGGCGAGGTCCTCAAATATAATCAAGAGTTCCTTTTGACTTTGTCTTCGTCGGTAAATAAAAAGGTATCTTTTAAAAACATATTTTTCTTACTTATTTAAACGGAAAAGCAGTTTATAGTTAGCAAATCTAATAGTAGACCTCACAGTTACGAGTGCCTCTCTCTTTTTCTAACAAGGGACACTTAGATTTTAAAGATCAACAAAATGATAACTTAAACTTCGAAATTTATATACGTAGATTTGTAACGAAGTAATGAAGGAACTAAATAAACGCTAGAAACATTATCCTTCCTCTGTCTGGTAAAAACAGCTGAATGAACTAAACTAAACCAATACGTCCTGCTGCCATAGTTCTACCTTTCTGGATCCGCAGATTCAATACATTATGAAAACAAAATTGCTGGGGACGGATAAAATCTAATCTTGGTAAAAGAACTATACATTTTGTCAGGGACGAAAATCCAATTCGAGTCAATAGGGTATCTCGGACTTACAAGCTTGATAAACCTACGTTACGGACTGATAGGCCTTTGGTCTATTTGTTTGTTAACACAGGTAAGATGATAACAAATTATGATGTTCTTGGACATTTATATATTAAAATGATGTAGTTTATAAAAGTTATACAAAAGCTTTCTCGCGCCTTGATGCACGGTTTTGTGATGAAGATGGTGATGAAATTTCTCGTTTTCTCTCACTTTTAGCGAATATAATTTTATTTCATATTTTGTTGTAAAATTGTTTGCGATTGTAATTAAGTACGTATTTGCACTTTCAGCGTAACTTTCTATGATTTTCTTAATGAAGGTCGGCTTTTAACCGTAGCTTTCCCTAGCATCCTTGTTGATGTAGGTCTTGACGCCTGCTTGCGGTATTGTGAATGATACATTACGTTTCAGCCGCTGTACATAAGATATGACCCGAACCCGATTCCTGGCTTGAGCGGTTTGATTCCATTATACCTGAGTGAGCATTACGTCTCGAACACTAGATGGCGGGTGTTACCTATTAGAGCGCCACCTGAAAAACCTACGCGATTTGAGCTTGAAGATAAACCTATTACTGTAAGTTTCATTTCATTATTATTCTTTATTTTCATTTACGACAAACTAGTATGTATTAAGTTAAAATGTTCTGTGTGTCTTTATATTTCTACCTAGCTAGTAAGCATGCGTAAAATTATACGAATAATTTAAGTAAATGTGGCTAAAGTATACCTACGTTACATAAACTATCTACGAAAATGAGTTATATGCATACTCGTGTTTGCAGTTTTACTCATTATTAAACTTTAAAACTCTTATCTGCTGATTTAACTACCACCAATCACAATTTAAATATGTATATCTTTAAAAGAAAATTGTAAGTTATTTTTTGCCTTTGTTTCAGGTGAATACAGATATTATCATAAATCATTGTGCTACAAATACCAATCTGGGTGTCAACGTAGGAGCTTGGGTAGTCGGATTTTATGGCAAAGTGAGTATAAAATCAAACTAATATTCAAATTATTTAATAGGTGGAAGGAACTTCATCCCGTTTAGTCCTATTTCTTATCACTAAAGGTCGTAATTCCCCTGGATAATTTGTGCATTGGGATGGGGTCAGGTCTTTGTATGGAATCGACTCTATACAAACTCGTAACTTATAAAACAAGTCATTGGCCGGGATCGAATCTGAGGCCGTAAGTTTGTAAAACGACTGTTTTCCCACAGAGTCACACTCCCTTTTTTACCGACCTATACGAATCCTGTATGCGTATCCAAACTCTACCTTAATACGAAATATCATAAAATTCAGTTTAGTTGTTTAAGAAACATTTATGACAAACACACGTACATATTCACGTTTTCACACTTTTTGCGTTTATTATCTTGGTGTGATATTTTTAGATCTGTGCACCTCTAATGAAGACCTGTTTAGATGTTTATGGGAAAGAAACAGCAAACAATATTTGGCAAATTTACGTACCGATACAGCAAAGCGATGAAATAACAAAATGAATAAAAGGATCTCAGTACATCTAATACGAGTTCTGCCAATATAGTATTTACGGCTGAAAAAGGTTTTGTTTTTGAAAATAACACTGTTAGATGATAAAATTACTGTATTCATTTAGAGTCTTATGTTTGTGACAAATATGAAATAGCTTATTTAAAGTAAGTAACTTAGGTCAATTTTGCGCGCATTAAATTCAATACAACTTTTTAAATTATTCCATGAACACCTTTTATTCTTTGAGATGGCCACTTTGAGATCTATTTTCATACAAATTTTCAGCTCGCGAACTCGAGGGACTCGGTGCTCTTATATCCCACCACAATAAACCAGCCTCAAGTCAGGTATTTAATCCACTAACAACTGTAACCAATCCCGGTGGTAATAGCAAGTTTAGTGGCAATAGATAAAACAGTGAATATACTGAGCAACGTAACAGTAGTCTAAAACCTTATTTATTTTGTCTTTGTCTGTTCTAGCAGACGTACGTCTGCCTGAACTGTATGTCTAATAAATAAATAATATTAAAAGAACAATAAATAATAAGATTGTAGCCTACTGTAGCTCAGCACAATAATTGTTGTATCTTTTGCCGTTGAGAGCATAGGTCCTTATAAAAAAGTGTGAAGACATATGCCATTGACTAAAATACCGAATACAAGACTTAGGATCAGTAAGTTAGAAACTTTATGTAAATCTGGCATAGGCGCTGCAAATGAGAAATGCATATAAATATACAAGTACGGTATAAATAAGTTAATAGAGAGATCTGAAAAGTGTATTCGAGTTAGGGGGGAAATACATCGAAAAAGAAAAATACATAGTATTTTACTTCATTCCCCATCCCATCCATTCGCGAACTTTTTGACCCCCCCTCGTACATTCTATTCTATTGTACACATCTTTAAAAACATTGGTCGCATCAAACCTCCTCACCGATGGAAACACTCCATGTTCGTTATTGTCTCGTTTATTATACGGCTGAAGTCTTGGAACTTATTGCGTCTACCTTCAGAACATGAATAAATCATCTCGTTCGTTACAAGAATTGCTCTAAACGCCTCGACCGGCCTGAATATTGGACGAATGTTTGCAATCACATCGCAAAGGTGTGGATTGAAATTTTTGTGTGAAATATGCATATAATAAGAATTGATTTTAGTCGATTATGCTTTGAGGTTTTCATATTTAGAAATAGCAAATTCACTCTATGGATTATTTTTAGTTTTTTCTTTATTGTGAATAGTTTGACACGTTTGACAGCAGCTTGCCTGATGCTAAGCTTAACTGTGGTTTGCGATGTAACAAACTTGCCTAGAAGAAACCTATTTTTTTTTCTGAAGCCGGCAGTTGTTTGAAATGAAATTATATTTGTATTGGAGTGATAAATAGCAATGAAATAATTATAAGGTTAAATTATTTATTTAGGAAGGTGCCATAAATTAATGTAATGTCAAAAATAATAAAATAAAATAAAATTAAGTCTTAAAGACTACGTCAAATCCCAGCCTGGCAGCATTTCCTCGCTGAATCGCTGGAGAAATTTGCTGCCGCAAGTATAACAGTATATTTAAACCAAAATATTTTTATTGTCAAATACGAACCTCTTGTTTAGTTTTTAATTAAAATGTATAAATTAGCTGAAACGGTATTTTTATATGATTCTTATCTATTAATAAAACTAAAATACTTGATTTTTCCAAATGTGAAATTCAAAATCAGGACCAAATACAATAAGGATAAATTGTTAGATTTACTTACGTAGTGCACAATTCTTTCACAACATAGACCTCATTGTAAGTCAGGATGAAACACCGGTTTCGTTTTTCTATCGAAGCGCGACAAATTGCGAAGGAAACGCAAACCTCCATTCAAATATTTGTTCCTGTCTCAAGTTTCAGTTACAAGATTGAATTTATCAAGTGCACTTTTCCAATAATGAGCGCATTGCTTTGAATCCCAAGTTCTATTGAACGCCGGGACATGGTTCAAGTTTTGATAAAAAATCTTATTCAACCAGTCTTCGCCATATTCCTTTTCATTATCTCTTGCGTCTGCTTGTGAGGTTTTCCATTTCGAAATGAGATCGTTAGGCAACAATAAAATAATATTGATATGAAATAAATTCGTTATGAATGTCAATATTGATTGTACCGACTGTAAGTATATTGATAAGGCTTTATTTATTAATCCCAAAATAAAAAACAAAGGGGTGTTATAGGTTTGTTGTGTTAGTGCTTGTGAGTGTGCCCTATATTTCAAACCCAACAAGGCCACCAGAACAAAAAGTAGACGTGTTTTTTTTTATTTTGATTTAATGGCATGATTGTTTCTTATTGATAATCACGTACGTATTTAAGAACTTATTTTAAACCAACTTCAAAGAAGGAGTAGGTTGTCAATTCAATTAAATTTTTTTATGTTTGTCCCGTGGTTCTCCAACACACCGGGACCGTTTTCATAATTTTTTTTCCCATTAAAGGGTAAAATAAATACTTCCAATTTGGTCACTATGTCAGGATCTGATTATAGAATTCCAAAAAAACTCTATTGACTTGAGTAAAATAGTTCGGGCTTTATGAATATAGGCTTTATGAATTAGATTAGATATACACAATACCAATGTATACACAATACTAAGTAGTTACACTAAATATGTTATACTTTTATCATAGACAAATTAATATGATTTGCAATCTCATGACTGCAACCACTGCTTTACTCGACAAGAAAGGCAAGAGTCGTTCTTACAGGATCGGTCCTAGACTCTTCAGGGCTCTAAAGGCATTGATTGCTCATTCTCGTCTGGCCGCAAAGTTCCCCGTGGTGATGCTTATCGTCCACCGTGAAAAGGCAAAGAGAGTGGGAACTAATCTCGAAGAGGGTATGGTACCGGTTCCGGGCCGGTTGCTCAGGTGTCTTACCACTACCTATTAGTCGGTTGTATTTACTGTATACCCGTGTGATAGAGCTCAGTTTGGTTTGCATAAGTATCAATGCGTTTAGCGTCCAAAGTACGGCCCCGGTGTCCGATTCTAAGCACGTCGTCTGGCCACGCGGCGGCGACTACCCAGTTCAAGTACATAGACCCATCTAATGCAGAGGGATATTACTAAGGATTTTCGTACCAGCTAAGGTATTATGAAAGTAATAGATTTAATCATTATTAAATAATAATATTATTTATTTGTAAATAGTCTATTTAAGTAATCTTCATATTGTTTAAAGATTATCTTAGAGCAAGCAGGGTTCTTTGACGCGTCCAGTTTTTCAATCTATAACTCGGAACGTGACAGCATAGGACTGGATCAGTGTAATATTGTCTGGAAATATGTATTATCAGGGAGATTACTAGAGAGAATGACTGATTCACATACAATAAATAATTATCGATGAAACTTAGATGGCGCTGCAAATCGAGTGTTCAGCCTTGTTGTCTTTAAATACCACAAGACGCGGTCGCATAGTGATTTGATAATAGTAGATTGCGTGACCCGAGTGAAGTCTTTTTATGAAAAAATACGATAGCGTAGTACCTATTAATAGTTTCAATCATAGTATTTATTGAACCTATTTTATACATAGTAAGCTCAATGAATATAAGTACTTCTGGCCGATTTGCTAAAAACTAAAACAAAGCAGCTAATTTGAGACAATGGTAGGGGTATCCAGTACCCGGACCTCGATCTCTTGTTTGTTTGTATGTTGGGATACATGCATGTCCTTTGTGAAATGATTCCTCCTGCTCCCACCGGGTTCGCAGTTGAGTCGTTTGACGACAATATTAGATGTTTCCGATATTGGGTTTGCTTAGTCTCGGAGGGTTATCTAACCAATTTGGATATGTAGAAAGAGACGTGGTAATGTTGTCTTATTGTAGGGACTGAAATCTTGTCTGTTTTCGGCTGGCGAACTTCATTTGTTTCAAGTGTATTGTTGTATTGAGTG
Source organism: Mellilla xanthometata (assembly GCA_035578125.1). Lineage (NCBI taxonomy): Eukaryota > Metazoa > Arthropoda > Insecta > Lepidoptera > Geometridae > Mellilla > Mellilla xanthometata. Next base: position 8,484,592 of record JAPUBQ010000007.1, on the reverse strand, counting down.
TATGTGAAGTGTATTGATTGAGTATCCGAATGTTGTGTTAATTTTAGTTTAGTAAGGGTGGCTAATTAAGGGTTTATATATTTCTGTAATATGGATTTTGATGACAAAACTTAAGATTTTAAATTCATACATATCTTGGCCAGACTAGGTGGATTATGCTATATAATCTTGCATTCATAACAATGTTAGTGAATGAGAAAATTTAACTTTAGAGATTATAGGTAAAAATAGGTAGATCCATGTCTACGTATATAAATAATACATTGATGGGTGACTAATTTGGAAGCTCCAACGAAGAAAAGTTTTGTCGTGGTTTTGGTATCTAGTTTGTGACTGAGTTTTTTATTACTAAACATCATATATCACTTTGCCAACACATTTAATAACACTTAATTAACACAACTAATAGAATTCCATATATCTATCATCCACTGAACCATACCTAACTCTGTTTGCTTTGAGGCTAATAATCTTAGCTCTAGGAAATCCCTGTAAATGTAGTCTAGATACATCTAGTGTTCTATCAACATGGCATGAATTTAGCTGACGTTCTAGGATTATCTAATGTTTGGATATCAAAGCTGTAATATCCGTTTAGTAAGCAATATCGGTTGATGATATCTTACCATTTAACTAAGCATGATTAGCAGTGAGTCATTCGCAGTTTAAACGGAGTTTCTATGCTATAATTATTAAAATACTGAAGCTTTATTTTGAAACTTTTTCAGTCCTCTAACCACTATAAATACGTTCTCAATGATGAATAAATTATATTATTATGGCCCCCAGTTTAATTAAACAACTTTCAAAACTTACCATTTTAAAAAGTATCAATTAAAGCATAGTATATGTATTCTACGTGTTGAGTCCTTTTATTTTATACACATATTGAGAGAGTTGTGAGAGTTATCTTCTGCCATTCAGTGGCGGCAGCCAACGTGGTCAGATTTTATGAAAAAAATTATGAGAACTAAGAATAGTCTCGACTACCATACATTTCAAACTACCTACTCGTAAAAAAGCGAAATCAATAGCCGTCTATCCATTTGGAGGTACGATGCCACAGTCAGACACACATACAGACAAGTCTAACTTACAACAAACCGTCGTTTTCGCGTCGAGTTTTAAAAACAGTGCCATTAGAAGAAAACCCGGATCATTCAGTGAGAAAACAAAGCGAACAACTTTTGAATTTATCACAGGTATTTCATTAAAAGTGGAGTGAGGCGGCATCAAAGGGTACCCTCGTGTATACGCTGGAGTTATCTACCCTCAGCTGAGATATGGTTACAATGGGCTACCCCGCGCTATCTGGCAGAGTTTTCACTTTATACCAGCGCTGGGATCTCCAATTACAAGCTACTGCTCTATATTGTGCTAGTTGCGAAACGGTACAACTATCGTTCGCGGTTGGGGCAACTAGTTTATCAAGGAGCGCGGAACGTATTTTACCTTTAAGGGACGAGGTGGGGTAATTAGTGGCGTCTGATTAGCTGAGTTGTTCTACTCGAGCCGGTGTAAAATGGAGTAGTGTTTTGTTCTTATCTTTAAGTTTCTGGCTTTTGTGTTTAAAATATACATAGTATAGTGCTTTGTTTATTTAAATATGTACCTAAAATAGTGTTAACCAACTTTCTTTATAAATTTCTTTTTCTAAATTAAGTATTCTGTATCTTTTTACGAGGTTTTTTGTGGGAAAAAAGAAGGAAAAAGTGTGTCACTTATGTAAACAATAAATAACTTATTTATTAATACTACAAAATAATAAGTAAATGTTTCTATTCAGAAGCGCTGAAATTAAAATTAAATCTCATTTGCGATTAAGATAAGGCCATTGTTTCTGCCGTCGCGTTAAATTTTATTTAGCTCGTGGTAAATTGAGTACGATTTCTTTTAATCCGCCTCGATTTCCATACAATTGTGCGATTAGTGCCTGCACACCCTCTGTTTATCTCCGATGGAGCGGTGTGAAGGCCCAGCTTACGGATGGTAACTTAGACCTCTCACATTAGTATTAAGATAAAAAAAACTTGTTTTTACCAAAATATTTTATGATAAAGTCATCATCATCGTCATAAGTAGGCCTTTTAGCATCCACAAAAGATGGTTAAAAGTAATGTCCGAAGGTATCTATGCTCATGACTGAATAGGCCGCGATGCTAGGGCCAAAGATGCGGTACCAGAACTGATTAGGTAATACATATATTATAATCAAACTATGTAATTTTATAGGTTTGACATATAACTAATTATTTTGTTAGAATGATGTCTGACGTCATTTACTACGAGTACGTACGAGACACTCGTAGGTACAAAGACAGTAAAAAATCTCGTATTTTCGATACTCGATTTATATTTTAATAGAACACCAAATAACGAGATCCGATGTTATATAACACATTCCTTAATTTTTTTGGTGTCATGTGATAGAGATAATAAGTTGCTCCTTGATTAAGTATCGACTTTGAATTGGTTTTGAGAATTTGATAAACCTACTTGTCATGTTATACATGTCATATTTACACCGATTATGATAATTACTTTACCATATAGACATATCCATGCATTTTTAAAATATTTCATTTAAATGTTGTTAATGGTAGAGAGTCATCTGAATGAGCCACTTTTTGGTGTCCCTCCCGTGAAACGCTGTTCATTAACGCCAACAATAGACCCGATAACAATCCTAAAAACACGTCGCAAGAAACAACAAACAGGGATACTGAGATAAGCATGACTGTATCTATTTACCTTCCAAACAAAACGTGCAGTAGTAGTACGTACTTAATATAAACTTAATATAAATTTGAATGTTTGTTATTAGACTTCGGACGCCAGAAACTACAGATATTTTACAATTCTCCCTTCGTGACAAACAATGCCTAGCTGCGGTATAACTAACTTTCGTAGTTACATGACAGGGGTAAATAGTAAGTAACGCAAAACCTGTTAAAGATGACTTTAGTACGTCTAGCCGAAGAACTTTCGTTGCCAGGCATTTGGTGATTATTTATTAAGAATTATGCAAATTAAAACGGCTCGTTCGCACAAAAATTTCGTTACCGAGCTGCAAAATATATGTTATCTTTATTTAAGACGCCTGGCTTTATTATCTTTGTGGATGAGAGTCAAATGTAAGTGAGGCCTATTTCACGCATTTTTGCTCTCTCAGCCTACTCCGCTAGCCTCTTTCGCGGCCTCATTTTCCTTGCTCGGATCATCTTTGCCCGCTTTGCTAGCAGTTGAGCCGCGGCTTAAGGGTTTGTGGTTGGAGCACTTGAGTGTCAGTACAGAAATCAACAGTGTTTTGTATTGAGTTTATTAAACACACAGCAAGGTTTACTGTTTCAAAGAGCAGCCTAGGGAGTTTATCAAATATCTTTGTATTTTAACACTCCTAGCGTTAAAGATTATTAACACTGGGATGCTGGGCATTTGCACTGAATATTATTAAGTAACGTACCTATGAGTACATATATTGTCTAAGCTGCATATATCTATATGTACCTTATGTTAACATTGTGCCCCTGAAACAATCAATTTATTCTATAATGTAACATGTTGCCACGGTGTGCAAAATTCATATGTATTTTAAATATGATTGAAATCCCAAATGATCTACGTCTGCCGCAACTTTCTTTCTGCTTTCATAACAAGTTATTCACTTTTTAATTTCACAAGTTGGTTGATTTGATTAAAAGCGGCCAAGTTTTTATGAACAACCCGAGATTGTTTCAGTTGTTGATGGTCGGTAACCTTTCCCACGTGAATTATTCATGAAGTTGAATAACAATAATACTCGTTTCTGCTACATTTAACCAATAAATTATTTATGTGTTTATTGATAAAGCGGAACTGAACCTGGTTGCTGGTCCTCAAAGGCTGTCATTAAAATGCTAGCTACGTTATACGAATATGCGGCATACATAATTAGATAGTAATTGCTCTTCGTCACCTGGCCAAAATTTCGTTTTATGCTTGTATGGCGTGGCAATAATCCTCCCCGCTTTTGAAACTAGCCCGCTTTTCAAAAATAACTGAATATGTAAAAATCTAGTAGTTAACATACAAACCTTCAAGTTTCGTTAAGGTGGCTTTAAGGCAAAACCATTTTAACCGTTACAGCGTTAATGATAGTAGGGTATTATTCAGTTTTATTAAGTTAAATTCAATGTTAAGTAACGCTTGAGTACCAAAACACATTAATGTAAAATAAGCATGACAGATTTTTTCAAAGAATTTATAAAGAAGTTATAAAGAAATTCATATTAAACTTACTTTTTTCTAGATGTTGAAATCATTTTGATTCTTCAGAGTATAATATTGTTGATTTTATATTCATTTATTTTGGGAAATACCAACAACCGCGATTCTGCCGCGCAACAACATTTGTGTACTGCTGAATCCGGTAAAAACACGCCATATTAATAATAATAATTACCGCCCCAGCAAGTACCGATATACACCCAAAACTAAATACCATAGCATTCACATACGAAAACGTATAGATGACATAAAATATGTCCGGTTAAAGCAGAACTTCGCTAACTCAGACAATATTTTTTAGGTTATTTACGAAAGACATATTAGAGCGATGTCGTTATTAAAATCCCAGAATTTATATTTTTGCGATTGTGTGTTTTTACGTGTTGTGTTTTACGTTGTTTGTGGCGGAAATAATTCGTGTTGACAAATAATAAATTAATGAGCGCAGTAGGCTGAATATTTTTACATTTTAATAAGTACCTGGTATTATTTTGAAGTAGAATCATAGCTTTCATATTATTTATTGGGGAGGGAGTATTCCCAGTCATCACTGTAGGTACGACACATCTAAAGTTAACGGGAAATCATTGATTAAGCATTGTTTATTTTAAACGTGTTTGTACTGTGTTATTCAACATTTTCGGTATTTTTTTCTGGACGTGAAATTATGATTGCTTCAACTCTGGGTGCCTTTGTAAATCTACGCAAGTAGAAATATTCATAAAACCGGCGGGCTCTATCGTTTCTTAAAAAGACAGAGCGTTAATAACGAAATTAATTTATCCTCAAGAGAGAAATATTTTTCCTTCGTCTTAGCGCGTGAAAAGAAATTCGTATTCCGCGTTTGATGGAATTCATAAAAAATATTTAAAAAGGTCTCCTATAAACTTTCAATTAGGCCGGATTCTGAGAAAAGCCGTAATTTCCATGCAAGTGATGATGCTAAGACTGAGTCGAGAGATCATTAAAACTTATAACGCGAAAGTATCTGACTGCGTGACGGAGGCTTTTACAGAGTTAGGAATTTAATGGGGGCAAAGTTTGGTTTATCCTTATGGTGGTGTTTTTTATACTTCGCTTTTTAATTATCGAGGACTTTGACGAATAAAATACACTTAAACCAATGTCATATTTTTGGTTGCCGTACTCACCTGTCGTCTATTTACTAAATCTAACTAACTATCTTAGCTTCGCTAACAAAACATTGAGATATGTAGATAGATAGAAATGTGTTTTTTCTAATATGAACTAATGATAAAAAAGAGGTATAATCTTGCAGGTATCATTTGGGCGAGGGACACAATCTTTTCACCGGTTAATAAAAGAAAGCATTACTCAGACAAGCAATTTCGTTCTTGACTCAGCGAATTCTTAAAAAAGCTGTGTGGTGACGTAAATAAAACGAAGGAACTGGTGCGACTCACAGGGGTCTCCTAAATCGCGCACATTTATCGAACCTGAAAAATGCGACCGATTAGAATACAATACCCAAACAACAATGCCGCTATATAATATGTAAATTGCGCTCTTAGCAAATGTTATTCATAGAGCAGGCGAAAGTTCATTTATATTCAGCGGAATTACCTACTGTGGGACGTAACGTAAAACAAAGTGAGGGTAGAACGAAATTAGACGAAGCCTCGAATACTAACTTGGCTTAGTCGCACTTGAGAAGTATGTCTATACCTGAACTGGCAGGTTGAGGAAATAATCGTCTTTAAAAGCACTTGGGTTGGTCAATTGAATTTTCATAGATAAATGAGAGCAACAGCACAACTGGGTACTATAAGTTCCACTTTTTCGTGAACAACCCGCATGCGAGATCTTCTTATTGATTACCATTATAATATACTCAAACGTACAAAAAAGTACACTAAACACCCAGGGGTTTTCAACCCTAGTTATTTTATCATCTTGTTTGTAAAAAAATATAACTGGCTGATATAAAAATATAGATGAAAATGTACTATGTACTTATACTTATGTATTTATGTGTGTGATATATCTTTATAAGCACAATAGGCATAGATTTTATTTGAACCATTAGTGCTGAACTAGTTATCAAACTGTGATTCAGCACCAATGGCTTCTCCCACAGAATGTGAACAAGTCTGGGTGCAACTACGTAACTAATGTAGAGTAACTATTATTAATTCTATTTGTAATACTTAATTCATGCAATGCAAATGCAACAAAAAACTCATAGTTTTTTGTTGCAGAAAATGCATCATAAAACGTGGTGTCATTATTATTTGTACTTTGGCATATATGTTGATAAACTTCTCGCGGAGATGTAAAATATTTGTACTCGCGGCGCTCTGCGGAGCTTTGTGCAAACAACGCCTGGTAACGTAACATCCTATATGGTGCTAGGGTTACCACCAATGAAGAATATTTAAGTGTTTTTGAGCGAAGCGAGTGAACAACAAACACCTACAAGCCAATTTTACTTTCGTCTGTCTGTATGTTGTATTTTTGTTCTAGTATAGAAACCATAATTTAAAACCAAACTCAACTAAATTTAGTATACTGATACGGAGAGACTACTCAATGGAAGAAGAAGAATAGATTTATGTGTATTCGACAAAAAAGGGAAATTTGTGGTTTTGCTAATTACTGGTCAGTTTTAATGATATCTGACCGAAGTATTGAATACTCTTAAAAGATTTGGTAAAAAAGAATCAAATAGGACAAGTTCCTGTTAAGATGTGAGGTAATAAAGTTTCAGTTATTACTAACAGTGTTGCAAGAAATGTTGTTCGCAAAGTCTGCATTTTTTCCAAAGTGTAAGTAATTACGTATTACTTGTTTCCTTTTTGCGTATAAACGTTTTGTTGGACAACCCTACTTGCCAAACGAATATTGAAGCCCTAGGCATACTTTATTAGCCGAAAGATCACCTCTCGCGGTTTCAATTGATGTTATTTGATTCCATGTGCCTAGTAAAATATTGTTTGCCGCTGGCAATAATTATTCCATCTGTTTTGTAACCTAATACGTATAGCCTGCGGGTTCTGAATATCAAGATACATGGAATCGATCGGATTTGCTTTGAACTAATGATTACATAGACTACATTATTATTGAATAATTAGATATGTGCTCCCAATAAGGTAAATATTATACATATATTATACATGTTTCTGTTTTCTCAGGAAGAGGTTTACAAATAATTTGCAAAACCAAGTAAATTTCATCTATTTAAGATTTTACACAACGCAATGACAGTGGAACAGGTATGCCAGAGTACCAAGACCATGCTCCTATACTTCAAGGAGTTCAGCTTGGATATACTGATGGGAGGTGGGGGGATATGCTTAAAACGCGTCCTCGTTAAAGAATAAATTAGTCTCATAGTGGTTTCTAAAAGTAAATCTTACTGACTACTAACAATATACTACTTTAGGTGATGAAAAAAATCGGTGAAGACTAAAATGAATGAAGAATACACTTAAAAAATCTATTTTAGTCATAAAAATAACTCATTATTATCTTATAAGTACGGAGTCACGCCATAGGCTATTTTACGCCCTTAACGCCATAGGCTATTTTTTTACATTACGACACAAATATCGATGTCAGCCAAGAGCGTTCTATTGGAATAAAATAAGTTATATTTCTAATTTATATGCCTTGAAAAAATGTCTAATTCTGTGTGTGTAATAAGTGTTTTTTGATCAACATTTGATGTAGTTTTTCAAACATAGTAACGATAACAGTAACATAGAACGAAGCGTAAGAATAGTCATATTACTTAAACTGAATCTAAGAAAGCTAGTTACGTAAAAGAAGAATGAGAATACTATGGAACAAAAACAATCTCGGACTGGGGCAACTTAATTGAATACTTTCCCTGCGCAGTCCCGAGATCCATTTACCTACACAGAAAACAGATGAAAATATTGTAGTTGAGGTAAACTGTAATAAATATTTTCCAGTCGACAAACAAGCTCGGAGGTACGCTACATTAAATAACATCGACAGATCCAAGCCAATTTTGTACTTTCCGCTAAGCTTATTTCAGACTTCCCATACGCAAACATTTTTCCATGCGAAAATACATTCGATTTGCATTTCAGGGACTATAAAGACGAGCAATAACGTTTCATATTTGCTTCGGTGCCGTACTTTATTTATAAAATTATTCATATGATATTTTGACTGGTGAAAATGAGTAAACGATTACTGAACCGATCTGCAGTCACTTTGACGTGGTGTGTTTTTGGTTTTACTGACGCTTATGGAGCTTTTTCAGGAATGCGGATGCTTGATTTCTATACCAATATTATCAAGAGAAAAGTTCGTTTGTTTGTTTATTTGACGCGAATAGGCTCCGTAACTGCTGGACCGATTTGAAAAATTATTTCACTCTTGGGAAGCTATATTATCCCCGAGTAATACAGGCTCAGTGAACTGGAATAAATAGAATAGTAACTTGGCCGATAAAATGGTTTCACGCGTAATCGTAAAATACCGCAGTGGGCGGGGCAAAACAGCTACCCGCGCGCCCGCGTGGCGTCACATGGTGCGGCACGGCACCAATCGCGTGCGAGCTTTGTGTGTGTTTCGTTGGGATATCAGTATAATTGTGTGCGTAGATGGATCAAAATTCTAAGCGGCAATTGTATGGAGTTACTCTGTTCCGTTTATTGTAGTTCGCTGCATAGGCTATAGTTTCTTTCTCTTTGCAACTTAGATTATTTTAGAGACCGTGCGAAGCCGGGACGTGACACTATATGTAAGATATATATTTAAAATTATTTCTTAGATTTGTTTTACCAGACACGCAAACATGATTTCCAATTAACAAAGGTTAGCTCAGCTCTAACTTGCAGAGTAAACAAACCTTCGATATTGGGCGTCCCGGGCGTCATTATACTGCGAATGAAAGGTGACAACGGAAACCCGGCGCGGAATGAAAAAAGGGATTCATTATGATGGCCAAACCCTTGAGGATAGGAAGGTAATTCTCGACTGTATAATAAACGTACAATACGTGCGTCAATGTACTTCGCAGTAACGTGAGACAAAACCCGCCCTACGGCAATTAAATTAATCAAGCTGGCTTTGTGGCGTGCAGCGAATTGTCAAGACACTACCTACATACATACACGAAATTAAGTTTATATGAAAACTGTGTCACCTGAGTGTTTTCACTCCATTACGTACTTTCGCGTGTGGATGTGTTAACCGTGCGGCTTTTATGATATTAAAAATTTGTAGAACCAACTCTTTGATTAATGTTTTCGACTGTTTTGGTAAGTAAACAAAGGATTTGTAATTGTTTAAGGTGTGGCATTTTTTACTGACGAGCACAGTTTACGAGGAAACAAATTAACTTTAAAGTAAGTAAAGTGCCAAATAGAGACATAAGTCAAATAATATTTTATTCTTGTCAGTAACATGTGGTAGATACTTATTCGCTATATAAAAGGGAATGTTTTGAACAAATAATTCGAATAAAAGGGAGAGTGAGCACGTACAAACGATATTTTATTAGAGACATCGCTGATGTCTTTCTGAGCCTATACTTGATAGCTTAAATATGTTTTCGTATTATCCTATAATTTTAAGAAGTAATCATGCTACGTATATACGTAATAATAAAACAATATGTATTGTGTTTGTTACTGCAATAGTCTGAGTTACTGTAAGTCCGCGCATATTACGACTGAAGCTTGCATTTACCGGCGTGAATCGGTGAATCTCACATAATAACAATAAGTTATTTATTTTGTTTAATGAGGCCTCGGAAATGTAAGGACATGGAGATCCTAAAATTAATAGCACGTTATACGCAGTTTTTCCCCGTATTCCGAATTCGGGTTTCTTTTTACTCGTACTTACGACGAAAATAACACCGGTATATGCGATTTGCGCGCGTGAAAATTTGTATGTGTTTGTGCAAACTAATAACTAATGAATTTAGATCTTGATTTAATTTACCCTTAGACTAATAAGGTAGTATGAGGAGTAGAAAAGACTTATATTAGACCTATTAATGTTTCATTGGAAATTACTAGTATATAAACTTGTTCTCTACATAGATTAAAAAAAATAGCTTGAGTTCAAAACACTAATTTAGCTGCTTTTAAACTTAAATGAATACTTTTACCGTGTAAATAAAAACAAAGATAAGAAAATGGCCAAAACTAGGCCCGTTTTTACCTTTTCCTTATCCAACAGCAGAAAGAAGAGGTTTATAGGTTTCCACTTTTTGACAAAGTACACGAATTGCAGCAAAAACTCGACACGTCCATTTGAATGAAAGCTTCTGTACGTGGGCTGAATGAGCCTTTGGGAGTAGAGGCGAGTGATTTCAAAGTTTGTACGAGTGTACTGGCGACAGGTTTACAACGTGTTTGGCGGCTGTACGAAAAAAATTTAAAGATACTTAAAATTGAAGGCAAACATTTTTATAGTTTCAAAAATTGGGCATTTTTTAACAAGTTACGGTGTTAACCATAAATATAATATGTACTTAGATTATGCTATTAATTGGGCTATTTTTATATTTCGAAAATAGTAAATAACCATTCAGTTTCACTGCATATAACTGCTCTAACTCTTACCATCAAAGTTTCTGGTTAGCTGGCAGGCAGACCCGTCAATTTTAAGCTTTGTAGGTGCTTGCATTTCCTTTGAGACTCTTTCGCACCTCACTCTGTTTGAATTATTCATACACTCTGCAAATATCTAACAGGTAAAATGTTACGGCAAAATGATCTATGATATACAGCTTTCAACTTTATGAAGGATTTGAACTCGAATTTGGAGATATACTCGTAATTACGATAAAACTTAAGCAATTTAATCAACCGGTCCTCATTAAAAGTTAACGCTGATTAAACAAGAAACTTGTTGAAAACCGTTACGAATGAATCCAATGGCATATTAAAGTTAATTAGTTGACATTGCGTGTCACAGAGAAAAGGTTCCTAACGAGAATTGTAAGCCTCGCAACAATGATGAGAACAATGGGTGAGTGAGGAAGAACGAGTACCGGTAGAGGGATGAGAGGTACCTGCAAGTAAGTAGAGGAGCCATCAATCTTGAGGGACGACACGGGGTCCACTCCGAAAACTCTTTTCGCTGAACTTTTGGAACAACAGCGTGATAAATAGTCGGAACGGTGAGGTGGGAGTAAATAAATACCTAATTGAGTAACCAGAGCGGCAAACTACTCCGCCGCATTACGAGATTAGGTAATTAGTTACTTGCCCAATTACGGGAGGTAACAGTTTGTGTTGCCCTCCTTTATTGATGTTCGTCTGCTCCGAACGAAACAAACAAAAACAGGACGAGTAATTCTAGCAAATCTAGATCCCGTATCCCTAAGAGAGAAAATACAGTTCCTGAATGTAAAGCATGGAAACCATTTATTTTGGTATTTAGGTTACTTTTTCAGGTTTGGGTTCGCTAAAAATTACGGTTTCGTTATTGATCGCGGTATACGAGCTTAAAAATTGCCAAAATTTTCAATGAAACAAAGTACCTATAGTAACAATTTGTTCCTTACAAATAAATACGTCAAAAACATACAAGCCTGTTAAAGTCATAAACATCCTAGAAATCTTTACAGTGAAGTTTAATAACGCTATTGTTTGGATTGTTTCTATTGAAACTTGGCTCAAGTTATTAACAGTCAATACTCGTATAACACATAAATTAACTGCTATCGGAGGTGGTTACCGAGGATTATTATTTCTCGGTATCCCTTAATAAATTCAACGGCTTAATTTCCTTTGCGGTTGATTGGGCGCCGTGGGGTGCCGCCCGCCCTTGCCGGACGCCCGCCCGCCTAAGGAAATTGAGCTCGTATGGTAAAATTATGCTCTAACTTTAATTGCCTTTTATCACATAAATTTGCTTGACCTTTTAGACTTTGAAGCTCTCAACCAGCGAGTTATTTTTGGACTTTCAGCGTAGATGTAAACTATTGAAGTAAAATATATTAGGACATAAATAAACTTTGATAAAATTATCGGTACTCAACAGACAGTAGGGTTATTTTTTCGCACGTGTACTGTCTATATTTTATGTTTAGTATGAAATATATAACTTCGTAAATTCCAGCTGCTGCTGGCAACAGCAGAGGCAACAAATGAGGTGAAATTATATATTTGTCTTTAAAACGAAGGTCTTGGCGTTCAAAAGGTTTTTACGACAATATTCTGGCGTGGATAAATGAAAATGTGTTAACTAATATTTGTTTACTTAAATTGGATTTAAAGTAATTAATTAAGTACTATTGATAAAATGTCGCTGCAGAGTTTCTCATTTTTTAAAATATGTATTTGTGTCTGTAAACATTTGTGATTTATTAAAAACAAACTTATTTTTAAATATATACACTATATACGTATATAATGTTACATATATGAAAAACTCTGCAAGTATAATGTGTTTTCGATTAAATCATTCACATTCATAAAAATATCAACATTAACAATACAGTTACATTCTAAATCCTTCTAACAAAACAGGAAAGTAAAGGTAAAAATATCCTGTACGCACCTACAGTTGATAAGCCGCTTATTTTTCTACCTATATTTTTACACATAAATATAGCCGTTGAGTTTACAACCCACAATAAAAGGGAATCTATCTCAAAGAGGCCAGATGACGGCTTAAATCGGAGGCTCTCAGTCACATCCGTCGTCACACCTCTTTATGCTAGTTGGCCGTAAGCAGCCGTTTGCGGAGCTACGATAAATGTCCATCATTGAATTCAATAGATCATAGTTAGACCGTAGAATACATACATAATACATTGTATCCTTTATTCATGAGCATAGAGTTTAAATGCGAGGATTTTGAAAAAATGTATAAAAGATTTTACTTATTCTCTTTCTTTGATTGGAAGATTTAAAGTTGTTATTCAAATATAGGTATTGTTAAGTAAATTATTTTGCATTAAATGGTATTAGTCTTAATAAATGCCGCAGAAATACGGAATAAGCCTTATTAAGCAAGCTTTCGTGTGTTTGGTATTGTTCACATTTCAAATACAAAATGAACTGTAAAACACTTCTTGATCGTAAGTTAAAACTGGTTCAAGTAATCATAATTGCGAACACGAAACGAATAAGCAATTTAAACTTTAAGATTGTGTAAACTGAGATGCAACTCAGTGTGACTTGCTTAAGCTGACGGAAAAATAATTCAAAACAGATTTACAGCCCGGCGGCGGTTTGTGAGCGAGGCTTTTCGATTTTGTATTTTATTAAAGTATATTTTTATTGTATTTCTTTTTCTTGAACTTACTTAAATAAGTGTAATATTTGTAAATGTCAGAAAAGTCTTTGCCAACTCTCGCGTACAGAATATAGACACAAACAAGTCTTTTCACAAAGGGTAATAAAGACGACGCAATTGCTCATACATGAAAGACTTCAAACTTGTAAATCAACGAGACGCGACTCGAGACAGTTCAAGTGCCCGAAATTAGAGAGTCTGTCTACGCAAGTAGTTTTTTTGTGATCTGAGTAGCAGAGAAATTCATAACACATTCACTTATGCAAGGGTACAAATTTGGAATTCTCTATTTCTTTTATATTTCTTCCTGAGGCTTTGTTTGTTGAGAAATACCATCCTGAGATCTTCAAATCGAGAGTGAAAAGGTTCCTTCTAGGTAAAAGTGTTACAACGTAGGCCACAATGCTGCTTAACATCAGGCAATCTGTGGTCAAACGCAAACATATAAAAATATTTATAACGTTCTTTCAAATAGGGGTAGCGTGCCTTTACGTAAGATATACCACAAAAGTGCAAGCAAACAACAGCCTGTTAGCGCCGTTAGTATCAGGATTGCCTATCGCAGCAAGTATTTGTTGTGGCATCGTTATTTGTCGGAGCTGTTACGGTTTGCCCCACGCTTGCTGGAAGCGGTACCCACAGATTATATAACAGTTGTTACGGCGGAACGGCTTTTCGTAATTAGCGCGCACTAATGGCCGCCAGTCAGCTTTTACAATGCGAATGGCGAAGTTCGCGCTCCAAATCCGCTTGCAGACGCATCGCGGGACCATTTATAAATATTCGGACTCGACGCGTACGGCTTTTTTGGTGTAACGCTGTGATTAAGTTGAACCATTTTGGTCTGGGTTGTTTGTAGCTGTCATAAAAATTGTGCTATTACTACAATGTGGCAAATTAATTGCATTTGCCAAATAGGGAATTATCGAGTACACTAATTTTGAAATGTTTTTTATTTAGTTCTCTCTAAGTAATGTTTTTTAAAATAAAAATACAAAAATATAAATACCAGTACAGAAATATTTACATCTCTGTCCATGCGCTGAACAATCGCTCTCAATGAGTGCTAATGCGAATTAAAGCGCATAGTTTGTTCTCTTGTTTATATCACATTTTCATACGTAATGGGAAAATTTGCATGTGGTTATTTTATTGAATAAATACTTGCTTTTAACTGCAGATTTTTTATGCTTTATTGTCGTCTAAGATGTAGAACGTTTGTCTAGAAGGCACTTATTTAGTCTATATTTGACCTCTAAAGTTTTTATTACAGTATACATTTATATTACATACATACTACATTTATATAGCTGGCATTCCTAACAGCGGTCTTGGAATACAATATAATAATTTATAAATTACAAGAGAATAATTAAATATTGAAAATCGTAAAGGGTATACCCAAACGATCCCAACGTTTGGGTAGTTTATACGAATAAATAATGGAAAATAAGGATAAATATGTTTCGCTAAACATATGAATCTGCAACCAACCATTTTTCGATGGAGTTTTATTGACATCAACCCTCCTAGTACTTTGTAGTTAAACCCTTTTTGCATTTAGATAGTATGTGCACTTGCAGATACTTAACTTAAAATCCAATCGTAAAAAGGATCACAGAAAGCTCTCGTGCTTATTCTGTACGTTATATACACATATATACAATGTAAATATACTGAATAGCTGGAAAAGTGCGTTGTAGCAATCGCAGGATGTACCTTTTAAAATACTTGCGTTGGATAAATCAAATAAATAGGACTAAGAATTAAATCGCACTTACAAATGATTTATTTTAAACTAGAAAAAGAAAATCTTGTCTGAGGTACATACAAAACAGCAGATTGATTCAGATTGTGTAATATGTATATAGTACATTATGGTACAAGTGTGTAATATTGTTGATATCCGCTTAGGCGCCATTGAGACCAGACCCAGGTGAGGGTCTTAAGAGAGACAATATCTTACGAAGTTAAAAACACATCTGTAAAAAAAATGTATTCTACTAGATAAAAACTTAATATATAATGAATAATAAATAATGATGAAAAAGTCAAAATTATAGTTTAAGAATGTTATTTCTGTCAAAGTATACAGTAGAGTACATATTACACTTACATAGAAACAATAGCTATAGTGAAGCCATGTTTGATGTATTTTTTTGTCTGATAATTTTAGTTCGTTTAGTTTTATTTATTAAATGTATAGATTTAATGGTAACGAAATCCTACAGTTTGATGACAGGTGTAATGTGCCTGATTGCGGTGGAATAAGAGGCAACTTTATGAGCAAGTGTGTTGAAAAAACTTTAGTTTTTATTTCTAAAGCTCAGTTCAAGTTCTCATCAAACATGGCTACACTTATGGTTCGTTTATGGACGGACGAGGATATCTGTGTCATACCACCATAATATAGAGGGTCGTAAATAACGTAAAGTCTCTTATGGGCAGACGGTGGTCGCAGACGGCTTTCAAATAACTTCCAATAAGCGACGCGTCGAAACCCACGTGCTTTAGGGTATATCCATCTACACGAGCGTTTTAATCGCGGGGTTTGATCACTTCCACTCATCCACAACGTGTCTTTTGTCTTATATAGTATACTAGCTGACCCGGCAAACGTTGTTTTGCCTTAATAATTATTTCTAAATATACAGTAGCCGATTGTCAGACCTACTGAATTCGAATATAAAATTTGGTAAAGATCAGTCAAGCCGTTTCGGAGGAGTACGGTAACAAACACTGTGACACGGAAATTTTATATATAAGATTATGTAAGGGAAACTGACTTAGATATCACTAAACATATTTTAGAAGTATAGTTTAAAGTGGGACTGTTTCCAACTCTTTGGAAACAGTTGGCGTACTTTTAATAAAATGACAAAACGAAGACGTCCGGCATTTTGCATGCTATTACTGACCAGTAACGTCACACGTCACAGACCGATGGTGTACGTCACATTGAGTCCTTATTTTAATAAATTTATTAAAATTAAAAATGAATCTGAGTGATAAGAAATTCATCCACGTATTATTTTTTGGTAGATTATATAATGAAGGCAAATAAAACAAATATTTATTTTCTTCCTAGTCATCAACCTAATTTCGAATATCCTTGAAAACTGTTAATTACCGGATATAGGTTTTATTTTTAACTTTTAATGGAATTTGGAAACCGTAATTGTGCTTAATCACATCATTTTTACATAAGCGTCTTTGTAAGACTTTATAAATGTCCAAAGTAAAATAATAAGATACATAATATTAAAAACAAGATGAGTCAAAATATTGAAATAAAATGAAAGTTAAGAGAACGTCTGTGTGTCTGAACTCTAACATGCAATCCACCAACATCGACCCTTATGCCCTCATATTATTGAATTTTCTTAGCTTCAGCTCCGATTTTCCAATAAGTGAAGTGTTTTGGAGCTTGGAATCGGTACTTTTGTGTAATACGTGTAAGTGACTACGTACATCCCCTAAAGTGATTGTAAAAATTCGTGCGAATTATAAAAAAAAATTGAGGCACATACGAGTAGGTAGAGTAGTTCGAGTTCTGGAAAAATACAGTTATTATTTGATTGCATTTTGTTTTTAGAAGATCAATCAGTTCTCTAAAAAGCGCACATATTTAATTCATTTGGGATACGGCAAAATGTTTCTGTTTTTACAAGTTGAATGAAGTTTTATTATTTTTTTAAGTTTTTAACCCCGACGCAAACGAGGTGTAGAAAACATATACTATGATAAATTGTTACTCCAAAATGGCCGCCACTACAGAACTCTGGAGTTTTTATTTTATTTTTGCTTGTTCCGAATGCATTTGTTTGCTCAGCCCATCGTTCTTTTAGAAGATCAACTTTTTCGTGGTTGACAATAAAATATGATGTTGAAATTCTTGTTAAATTACACATAACACTGAACGAAACATGTATTGTGAGGCACGTTATTAACCGTAATATAGGTGAGGTGATATAGGGTTATCAGACAAAAAGATACTTACTAAAAGGAAAAAGGGCAAGATACTCGTCAATATAAACTAGTTTTACGATGCAGCTAACCCAGATATCGCAAAAAACTTTCAGGTATTTTGCTGCGGATCTACTGACTTTTTATATAGAACTAGCTGGTTTTTACATATAACTTTTAGGTAGAAATAACTAGCTTATTATATATTTTATTGTCGTTATTTCAGTATAAGACTCATAGTAGAATCTAGAGATTATTTCAACAAAAGACGAATAAAAGATATAATTATATTTTTTGTAAAAAAAAAATACTGACAATTCATTGATTGATTTGTGGCTTAGTACACCTATTCAGAATTACCCTGTACGAGCGGAAAGTGTACTTGTATTGAAATTCGTAGCTCTAAATTTTGGAGCGCATGACAAAGGGTGGCCTTATAAATTGTCATCGCAGCGGCGAGTGCACTGGCTATGCTTAAAGCATATAGATATTGCTAGCTGATTCTATTCTCACGCACACATAGACAGTAGAACACATATTGTATACCACACGCTTTAACGCACACAAGCACAATAATGCCACTGTAGGTGAAACCGTATGTCTATGCGTAGGTATAATATACAATTGGAAATGAATCCGTCGTGTCTACCCCCACACCTGTCGTTATAAACTTTATTGCGTGGTGTCTTCATTAAATCTGAGCTCCTTTGAAGTTTGTACGAGCTTTCGAATTGTAGTGAGGTTTTCTCCTAAATGCTATTTCTAGTTGCGTGATATTTTTTGCTGTTGGTTAGTAAAGATTGACCTCAAAACTGACGTGCTTTATCTACCACAGAATTTACAGTAGTGTTGTTTTTGTTATCATCATAAATAAATAACCTTTTTTTTTAAGATAAACATAGGCAAGTAAAATGCTACGCTATATAACCTAATGTCTTATATTATTGTCAAAGCAAAATCTGGACAAATATGGATAAAATAACTGAGGCAAAACCGGATAAAAAGTTAATGTAAAATAGAATTATAAAGAAAAAAAAATAGGTATTAAATGTAGCTAGCTGGATGCGTCCATATTGAATTAGATATTTTTCAAACTCCGGAAATGTAAGACAGTTTACTGCTACGTAGCGTCTTCCGGCATTTTCCCAAGAGAGAGTCTTGCTTTCCACACGATAGAAAAGTCTTCGTCAGACGATGGGCCCAGTAAAGAATAAGTAGGTAATATGTACTCCGCATGAAGCACCGACAGTGGTTGGTTTGGCTCCAGGGAAATCAAGGCAAGTCTGATTCACACAATCTTTACTAAGCCAAAGTTTGTATTATTTATTTAGGATATCTCTAACATTGCATGATAAAATGATACCTTTATTTGACTTAGGAATACCATTCAGCTAGTAAGTTACATAAGTTCCTTATTTAAATTTTAGGTAATTTATATAAAACTCAAAATAGTGTGTGTGACGTATCTGTCTGTTTGTGTCTATCTGTGGCATCGTAGCTTCAAAACGTATGAGTCGTTGATAATTTTTTTAACGATGTAATAATTATTCATTTTATCAATAAAAGATAGCTTCTACCACAAATTGACAAATAAAATATTTTTTCGCATCTACCTAGTCTATCTATATCCATCTACCTACTAGACTAGTAGAGGACATACACTATGATTTTAATCTAACATGGCCGCCATCTCAAAACATAGGTTTGAAAATGTTTATGTGTTTTAAACGTATTTTATTATTTTAACTTATGAAAATAATTTTACTAAATTTCTTAGTTGTAATAAGAAAGATTGATGAAGGGTTCTTGGAACTGATAAATAAAATGATAATCTTAAGTCATGTAATAAAATTTTACCAATTTTTTTTATTTTTAAAAAGAAAATAAAATACTTTTTGTATTTTTTGTAAAATAAGAACAGAATAATTTGTGAATTGCTAAACAGAACGGTACACGAATAAAGCGAGTAACTTAACTACGCTCCGCTTCCTTGTTTTTCTATGCAAACATACAAAAATATAATTATTTATTTGCACGTATTAAATGTATATTTTAAAAGCGTCCATTAACTTTGCAAGAGAATTTCAACGTCTTATCTTGAGTATAAACCAATTCTGTGATCCTCTTACCGGCCCCTCTTTCAGCTTTAGCTAATGGAGTAAATATGCGAAGCACATTTTTGACGATGAATATCAGAAATGATAAAAATGTTATTTAAAAAACTTGTAATTAGTATCTTAATTATCCTTTCCTCATTTATTTATTAGAAAATAATCTTAAGGCAAAATCTTGATTTTACAGTTTTTTCCCTATATATCATTAAAAGTAAAAAATATTCTAAAGGCCGTCTAAAGAATCACTCTAAGAATATTTATACTTATTTAAACAAAAATACTTTTCGATAATAATTTTACATAGTTAGTACTATTATCCCGTCTCGGCTTGTACCGGCTCTAAAATAATCTAAGTTGCAAAGAGAAACAAAATATATCCTATAATAATCTCGGTTGAGAAGTTTCGGAACCTATTCGTAGTAAACAAACAAACAATCACATTTTTTTCATTTTATAATATTGGTGTAGAAAATCATTACTAAATGCAAGGCACTTTAATTAAGGTAACATTTCAATTCTCATGTCACGTTCTCGCTATGGAACTTGTTAAAATATGCATCAAAGGAACCGAGTAAATTGAACGCATGGCGAGTCCGATTGCCAATGGACCGTGAGTTCAGCTTCGTGTATCTATGTAGGTATCAAAAGCAGAAAAGAGAAGCCAAAATTTGAAACGCCGAACAGCCTTAAATTTTTTTCCGTACAACTTTCACAGTTTTGCTAGCTTCAGAAGGGTGTAAAGTAGTTTTAGAAAGATTGAATTGAGTATTTCAGAGCGCTTCATTTTTGTTTTTGTTAAAGTCGGTTATGTCTTCAAAATTTAGTTCGTATTTAATGGATTTTTTTTAATTCTTTTATTTTTTCTAAGTAACGAGTATATGTGTTGCCGCTAAAGCAGCAACTATTAAAAACATACAAAAAATAATATTTGAGGGGTTTCCAAATAGCAACCTCGATTTGTTTAATAGATAATATTTATTTTATGGGTACAGGTTACAAGTCGACTGACTTGATAAAGCATGTGTACGACTGTACACATGCTCTTTGCCTAGAGCGTGTATAGACTTGTAATTGGCCGCTTATTTTTATATTCATTTAGATCCCAAAATTTTAATTTACACTCGAGGCTAATTATTTTCCCCTTAATAGCAGTGTGATCACGAATCTTATATGTTATTCGATTACAGTACATCACCCAGTGCAATCACGAGTAAAAAATGTTACTGGTGATATAGGTACTCGTAATACTGATGTTACTAAGCGGTATGATCATGAGTTTATCACGACAGTATTTATTTGTAAAAACAATAAAATAAACACCTTCGTTTCCCTAAAAAGGTAGTACGGTTTTTGATCCGAGTCGGAGATGGCGCACTTCCGTTTCCGTCAAACGCGATACTATTTTACGCTCACTACGGCGAAGCAATCGCCCTCTCATTTCATCATTGCCGTGTTGTTATTATTTGGCTTCGGAATATTTATTAAACTCAGTTAATATTTATAAAACCTTATTAGCTGATGAAGCTACAATATGTATTATGTAACTAATACCGACACCCACGTGTCCAATTTTGTAAGTTTTAGTCAAAATAATGCTGTTCGACACAGGTGGAGCCAACACCGGGAACTTTATGATATTTAGCATTTCAGACATACTCGAGAAGCAAGTCCCGACAACAACACAATAAAGTTATAATGTGATCACTATGGAAATACCCAGCGAGGGAACTCCGAGCGCGGGACAAAAGACTCCATTGGGACGTGTATAATAACGGGGAATTGAACTCAATTATTATCTGATTATGAACCAAACAAAGGGCTTCGTGCACCTGAATATCGCCGACAAAAAATATAAAATATTATTCCCAGTAAAATTTTCATGGATTCACAGTCGTGAGTTGAAAGACGATATCTCGCACAATACCCGCCGGTAGGTGTTTACTGTTTACCTGATGCCGCTGCCAATTCATATTTCATGAGGAGCAGTAAATGAAATGCGGGATCACGTTCGTCCAGTCTCATCCATCGGCCGATATCGGCGCTATCCTGGCAAATAGGCCGGAATGAGCACGCATACTCGTTTGGTGCGCGCCTGGCTGGCGGCGAACTTCCCTCTATTACGTATTACTCAAATAGGACAGCTTTCAATACTACTGCGATTGTTCACATTCAGAAAATCTTTCTTAACAGTTCTTTTAGCAGGTTTTGTTCGTTATCTCAAGAGAAGTGTCTGTAATATGTCGTTTCGCGTCGAGTGTGGTAAATTGGAAGCACGTGGTCGGTTTCTCGTTGCGGGATCGTTTCTCAAAGGATTTTATATCGTTTTCTCTAAGGCGGGCTTGTCTCGCCGATATGAGCGTCACGTCGCCGCCTCGCATGCTGAGAATTTTGCAATTCAAACAAGTTACACGGATCTTAACTTTGTAACTTACGGAGGAAAGTTTTAATTAGAATTTCTTTATTATTCCATTTAGTAGTCTATTCGACGACGCTGCTCTGTTTGTTATTCTTAGTTATACTAACTTTTATTCAAGCGCTAAACATATTAATTTTACAAGTCTTCATTTAACTTGCAAAGGAAAATAAAGATAAGCTTAATGAATTTGTGCTCATGTACTTTGTTTTGTGCGACCACTGCGGTCCAAAGCATTCATAGGTTTTTTTTTACCAAACATGAAGAAATTATCGAATTTAGGGTCATCTAAAATGATTTGCTGATCTCATATGATATGATATTACATCTCATATTATATATATTACTCATAAAGCTTTAAAGATACGCTTATAAAGACATAAAGTTAAAAATATTATTTTGTTCTTATTAATTACCACGAGCTTGTGTAAAATTTATGTCGGGTAAATATTTATTTACCCGACATAAATTTTTCCCAATATTTACCCAAAGTAAATAAATATTTACCCCTTAGTGTGCAAAAATATAATATTTGGCATATGAATCCAAAATAGTGCTGTCTTGGTACTCTGTTAGTATAGCTTAGCAATAACTGGGAGAAACAGAAACAAACAAATGATTCAATAGAAACTGCTAGTCAGCAAAGAGGGTAGGTATCAAAATAGATGACACATTTTTCATGCTACGAAGTCCTTTTCCTTTCGAGTTTTTATACTGCTCGACTTTTGCGAAGTTTGGCGTATTTTATGAAGTTTGAAGAAATATTGAATTGAAAGTGTTTATCAAAAATAAGTACCTACAACTTTACATATTCAATGACAATATAGTTCCTATTATGTCGTGAAAAAGCTGAATGATCTATTTACCGGAGCATGCAATTGTAATTAAACAAGTGACTAGTTTCAATTCCAATTTTGAATGTTTTATATTTTTTTAATATTCAATCCCAGAAGAGCAATACTACCAGTATTTTACTAAATACTCATAGTATCGCGATTATTTTATACCAGATACAAGATATATAACAAAGTCGTTCCATATAAAAAGTCCCGGAAAATCCCTGATATAATCTGTGGGCAGTGTGATCTTCCAAGCCGCGATACCGTGGATTGAATGCTGCGTATCGTATCCAACCTTATCCCATGCTTCACATACATTGTTATTTCTTATTCACGTCCTTTTGCTTAACAACAACAAGATATTTACCTAAAAATATCCTTTACGATATTATTATGTTGCAAGATATCTACAATTTTATCCTTTGGTCGTGATGGTGAGAAAGGTTTTTTGCAGTGAATTTAAAATACTATGCTTGACAAGTAATGAATTTTAAAATAATGAAAAATAGTTCACATAATTAGCCAAAACTAATAAATAATTAAATTATTAACTTTAAAAGCTTGAACAAATAAAATAAATTAATTACTCTAAAAAATAATGTTATTACTTTTAAGTGCAGACAGTAATTCTAAGCGGCTAGGTTCCGATCTTCATTTCGCAGCGAATTTAAACATAAGAGTGTAGACGACACGACAAAAACTACGTCCTTTGTGGAAAAGAACACCCGTTGGCAACACTCACTCGTAGCTACGTAGCACGCGTTCGTAGCTCGTAGCCGCGTAGCAAAACCCCCGTAGTGGGAATTTCGTATATCTAGCTGGGGCGGCGTAGCACTCGTGTTAAATATATTTTAAACCAAGTTTACTCTTCATCCCTTGACTTTCGAGGATTAAATTACTTTGATGTAGCTGTAACA
The DNA here is from genome assembly GCA_035578125.1 of Mellilla xanthometata. NCBI lineage: Eukaryota > Metazoa > Arthropoda > Insecta > Lepidoptera > Geometridae > Mellilla > Mellilla xanthometata. The sequence continues at coordinate 8,460,819 of JAPUBQ010000007.1, read as the reverse complement.
GAAAATCCGCACGGCTGAAAACCAAGTATTACTATCATGCTACGAGAATTTTCCTCTGTATTTTGCGCCAGAAAATATATGAACAAATTTGGACTGAAATTTCTTACCACAGAGGGTCAACAGTAACATAACTCCACCCTCATAACATGTTCCATTCCGGGTTTACAGCCTGAGAGCGTAATAGCTTTAAACGACTGCCGTCATCAGTGCGTACTCTCCGGGGACTAAGAAATATGAAGGAGCCTAGTCTACGGAACCTACAGCCTTGTTTATTTGTTCAACAAGCCAACAATGCCAGGGAGATCAAAGACCGCGACCGGAATTAATTTGCGAGCTCTATCTCTCTACTACCCTACCTCACGCTGCGATAAGCCCCAAATATATTTCCTTTTTTCATACCAAAGTATTTCCGCTGATTTTCGTAATCTAGTTTAATGTTTTCGGAGGTGTTCAGTCGTTTGAATAATTGATAATGCCACTGCTTTTGTTTTCGTACCGTTATAAAATTGATATTATATTTGATAATAAAATTTACGTGTCACTGAATTTAGGGCTTTTGAGTGTAGAATTCTATTCAGTTGAATTTGGTCAGCGTATCCGCATGGAAAATACTCGTACGAGTATATTATATTTCCAAAAGATATAAGAAACTGTTTGTGCTTTTGTTACATCCACGGTGCTTGTACGGTGTTTTTGTTTCTGTTATCCAGCTTTACAGAATATTTTAATGTGCGTTCAAACTATATTCCCCTGTTCTGCGAACCGCCTGTTTCGTTTTGCTTTGCATTTCATTTCGTAGTCAAATCGAATCAAATTACCATTCCTAAATACGTTGGCGCTTTGATCAGAAACACTCATTTTATCGTTAGCCAACTGAACCGTTTATAATTACCGAGAAATACGGAGCGTTTCATATAATTACAGATGTAATTGGGAAGGTCCATAAATAAAGTTGCCTCTCAACAAATGCCCACGAGTTTCGAGATAGAGGGTTCTTTTACCTTGTATATTTTATTATTTGTTTATTTGAAGATGTGTTTAACAGAAATAAATTATTATTAGCTGTTTGTGTTTTGAATTGTAAAAAGGTGTCATCAGACTGATTGAAAACGTAATGAAATATAGTTAACTTACACTCTTAGGGACAGTTTTCATCGCATTTTGTTTTCGTAGAATATTTATTTCAAGGCAGTTAATAAAGGTAAAGTTGAAAAAGCAGATGTATAGAACGCTTATTTGAATTGTATAATTATCTTTATGTATATGAATAATTTTAAGGAGAGTACATATCTTCAACAAACGAACGAAGCAAATAATTCCATATAATTGAGAATTCTGGGTCGGCGTTAATTTGTGTGATGTTTATTCTGTTTGTAAGTCTAGTTACCTCGAAAATCTACTAATTTACATATTTCATAAGTATTATGTTAAAGGTTTGCTGTAACAACTAAGTGTACTCAGTAATACTGGCTAACGTTTTTTGTTATTTGAAGTTTTGATATGTTAATTCTATGCTTAATAATATATTTATTCAAATTAATACAATTAGATAGGCATATGATATTGTATCAGCAGTTGTCAAGGCATTATTTAACAAAACAAAAGTACTACGTAGTACATATTATTACTCTATCATATTCTTAGTAGTAGTAGTAGTATTATAACTTCAATTCATTTATTCATTAGAACAAATAAATCAAAAATTTATTTACAATATTCTTATCAAGTCAGATTAGAATGTTAAAAGCAGAGAATGTATAATAATACTAACTAATGAAGACAGGAGTGTTAAAATAAGTCTACAATCATTATGTTACACGTGTTAAACGGCGCGGGTACTTAGTATTCCACACTTAAGCATGTTCCACCTTAGGCCAAAGCATTGCTGACTCGTGAGGTTACGCGCCCAGCTGGTCAATTGGCTAGCTGTACTGTGTAAAAAAGTTATTATTACTATTGAATCTACTGCTGAACATGTAGTGGTCATAACCAATTTACTACATTCAAATTCAAAATTCAAAATAATTTATTGGCACCAAAAAAATACATATTTTTAACATTATGCTCTAGTTGCCAAAATAGGCGTTAGCCCGTGCCTTGGCAGCTAGTCCTTCCCAAAATAATCCAATAATTTGTCTGATTCAGTTAGAATAAAATAATAATAGATTCATATTAACATTATTAACTAAGTTGATATTTCATAATAATACATTAATAATAATAATAAGATGTGTTACATTTTAATTTTAGATTATTACATATTAATTTAATTGAAACATAATTGCATACATGTCATGAATATAATACAAATTTTAAATTTAATTTAAATTAATTTAAATTAATAATTATTTAGTTTAATTAATTATTATAAACGAAGCTATTCGATAATTAACATTAACCAGAGCCTCCCATCTATTCGTTACTGGTGACAAGTACAATAAAAGTGCGTTGTAGGTTGTCTCCCCGCTGGGACGCTCCGTGTCAATGAGAACGATATGTTAAGGTAATGGAGCGGCCCGCGTTTGATTAACTCGGCCCTTGATGCGGCCTGATGACCCTATCAACCACCCGTTCGACCGCAAACGCCAAGCCTCATTCACTTTTCCACTGTCTGTGATCGCTAAGGAAACTGTCAACAGCCTCTGGTCAAGCTATGCAAAAAAAAATGATATTATTTTCTTGTGATTGAAAAGCTTTTTCACCTTGTTGCCTTTTTTGTAAAGTCACACACAATGTGATTCGTATATGGGGCGACAAGTATCTTTATTTTACTTACTATGTTTATACTCACAAACTAAATAGAATAGTTTAGCTTATTCAGTGTATGAAACTAATATAAAGCTTTTTTCCTCTTTAATTACTTGTCAATCAAGTAAAACTATAAAATAAAATATAATAAGTTTCCATAAACGTCACCAAACTCTTGTCGAAATTATGATATCAATTTATTATTATCCCATTCTATTAGATAAATTAGCTAGGAAACTTTAATTAATAAAGTTCCCGGACTTAATGGAGTTTTTACTGAAAAATTACGGCTACGGACAGATCCCTGGGGTTAATCTGCGTAAATAGCCGGCCATCCTGTTAAATAGTCAGCCGCATCGGCCGATGGTAGAGTGGTTCTTCATTAAGTCGATATCCGCCGGTCTCTGGTGCCCCCAAAAGTGCTTTCCCGAGATTTACTCACTCATGATATTTTTGCGTCTGACGCGGCTTGCGGCCGCTCGGCTTAGCTCCGAATGGGGCTGTTTGTGTCGGTCCCTTATTACTGCAACTAGATTTATTAATATAGTTTTCGATATAGGCTTCAGATTCAATTTAAGTGAATGTAAACCTCGTAACGTTGAACCCGTAGTAATTCTTTGGTTACGACCTATCAATTCGATCGAAATGGCAAATTTTAGGGGTCTCTGAAATTGAGAGCTTAATTGAAAACCCTTTGAGTTCATTGTGGGCTCTTAGGAAATATTTTTTTACTTCTAAGGCTACCATTTACTGATCAAAATTGACTAATTTTAAATTTTGTTTTGAGCGTAAGATTTTTTTAAGCTATTTTATATTAACCTTGTAACTGACTACGTATCTTTAGACTGCACAACCAATAAAGTGAAGGTTTGCGGACGCGTTGGTAAATAGAAATTAGCCTAGTTAGGGGTCGCCTCGTTTCACCAACAGACGACGGGGCGACTCCAAACCCTCTGCCCGGTGCGATTGATTTAGTTTTATTGGCGGTCATAAATTATTCCTACCATCCATTTATAGTTTCAGTTACGCCTTCAAAACACTGACGTTTAATAAGGCATAAGTAGCTTATATATTCACATGTAAAATGACTTGAGTATTCACAAGTAAATAAGTTTACGTATATTATAGCTGAGCAATCGTTTTTAGCATAACTTAAAAAACCGTACAAAAAACAAGAGAGTGTTTTTATTATAAAATGGCGTAGAACTGGCATAAAACTGAGTGTTTATTTCGTGTATGTTGTGCGGAATTTAATTTCATCAAAACACTTTAGCTTCAATTAAGCACATGCCGTAAACTTGCATGCAAGCGTCTGCAGTCCGAGGTTTATGGTATCCGCAGTTCACTTTCGATTACAATGTCGCTTGAACTGTTTTTTATAGCCACTTTCATTCCCAGCCAAAATGTGTAATTTTTACTGCCGACATAATTCCCTAAAATGGGTAAGGTTTATAGTGGACTCATAACTCGATATTTGCGATAGCACGTGGGAGTTAGATGGAATTTATCTTGAAAGATTTACGTACCTTTACCCGTAAAGGGCTAGGAAGGATTTTGTTGTTTCTGGGATAGAGGCAGACTGATGCCTATTATCTTAGCTATTATTCTGTGCTTGCTTGAGGGCGTAATGAATGTAAATTGTATTTATAGGGAGTGTACGTCCGCGGGCGTCTGCAAAGTTGTAGCAGAACAAAGGGCGGGAAGACGGCGAGTAAACAAGTTGCAATAAGTTTCTCGGCAGGCTGACATCGCCCGCTCCGCACCTCGCAGCTGCCTCGCTAAATGCCTTTATTACTGTCTACTTTAACTCCTGAATGCTACTTTATTTTCAAAGAACTCTATTCTAGTATCAGTGCTCTCACAATTTCCATCAATTCAGTAAACTTTATTTAATCGTATTTTGTCTACATACTAATTGTAACATTAAACACAAATAAAGATCATTTTAGACATCAAGATTATTTATTCACTGTTTCGTTTATATCTGTCCCTTCCACGGTTATGTTCCTCAGAAATAGAATACTCTTTTTATATCAGGAGATTCGACGTACATAAGAGTATGGAGGTATAATAGTAAATGAGGGATCTTCCCCTACGCAATCTGTCAAGGATCTCCTACTTCCGCTTTTCTGTCGAGTTCAATTAATCTAAGCTCGAGCTGAGCAAGTATTTTTATGCCGTGAACCGAGAGAGCAAACATTCTGAAGCACGAAACTTTAGTGGGAGTGTCGCGAAAGATTAAGTTAAATAAACATGTTCGAGCAAAAATAGCAATGAAGAAAGATGATGTTCATTTGGGTTTGGATATTGGCACCGCTATTAGACCCTTCGTATTGCGTTTTCGTGACAAAACGCTCGTTTTTGTGACTATGAGTAGGGTCCTTTTGTGTTGTGTTTCCTTCAAATAAGGGAAGCAATAGAATGAAGTTTAGAGGACGCAAGAGAAAACGTAAGAGCTTTTTCTGGGAAGAGTTAATCTTGAATTACAATTAAGATAACGTTAGTGTTTTGCATTTTTCAGGTATGCCTAACAAACCTGATCAATTATATTATTGTCGAGTTTTAATTAAGTTCGCAAATGATACCCATTGCGAGGCTAACTTAGAACAGTTCAGTTATTTTACCCAAACGACTATTGAACCAACATTAATCGACGAATTGTTATTATTGCTGAACCACGTCGTCATGAGATATAAGGGTCGGACGGAAACGAAAACATTATCGGAATGCTATAACAATAACATCACCGACAGTTCCTAGAACGTCTAACGTTCCCAAATTGTTTTGCTCAGCTGCGGGTAAAATGCGATTAAGGTGGAAGAAATAATTGAAAACAGCGGTAAAACAACCTTTTGTATTCGTAATGTGGCCGCTTAATCCGCGGAATGGCTCAGACATGGACAATTAAACAGAATCTAGAGCTCCATCTGCCTCGGCCTTATCGTAAATGAACTATTGAGGTGCGTCTAACATTATAACATAACCGCCGTAATAGGTCTAGGCCAGTATTCAGATATAGACGGACTTAGTTGTTTATATTTATATATCAGTTGGAACAAAGTACAAACCATTTCTATTGTGTCACTGTCAGCGCAAAAATGAGGTTTCTGGTAACTATGCGCTTTCTATCAAAATATACGCTTACTTCTGTTGTTGGTATAGTAAATATGTTAAACTAGTTTTGATGAACCAATATTATTATTTCCAACCCCACTATAAAACTCTTTAGGCTGCGTAATGGAAACCAAACAGAGGGATGGTACTAATTGCCATTTTTTCTAGTAACTACCTGACCAAAGTCCGGTTGGCAGGTACAAAATGAATGAGACCGCTACTCTAGCCAATGTTGATTCTGTCTAATTGAAATCAAACTGCACTTGGTAGTTAATGGAACCCGGATTAATTTAGATAACAGCTTTTGTTTCAATAGGAACAGCTTGTTCGCTTTCGTGATTAAAGACTTATGAAACGTCAGAGTTAAGTGATCTAAATTATACGCAATAAAGTTATTTTAATTTAATAACTACTTTATTTTAGAAATGTTCAAATGTAACCTATTAGTTGATTACAATAATAAATTAGTTGACGACTGGTTCTGACTATAGCTCATTGTCTTAATATTGCCATAGATAAAAACCCTCTTAATAAAATTGATAGCGTTGTTTTGACATTCATTTAGTATATTTTATATTTATATCTTTTATAGCTCTGCAAATTAATGAGGATAACTACTAAACTCTAGCTATTCATTTTGTTTGTTATCTGGTGTGGTGTAACATTAGCTGAATTTATAGGGTTGTTGAAAAACTAAAAGGACACGCTTATGGAGCCTTTATTGGGTCTCTTTAGTTTGTACTTTGGCAATAAAATTTGTAAATGGAAAGCAGTTTTCCAGGAAACTGTTTTTATTGTTAATCATATCTTGTAATGATGAAAATTGAGTAACAAAGATAATGGTTTACTTACATATTGTGCTATTGAAATAGAGCAATATCTCTTTTTGATTTTTAAATTTTACACAAATTTTCGAATCAATAACTGTTTTACTTTTATTTGTTTTATATTTTTTAATCATTATTATTATTAAGATTTATCAAACATTATATACGTATGTTTGATAAATCTTATCACGCACTTTTTTGTACGGATGTTGTGAGTTTGACAAGTTATTGTGTGTGTCTGTCTGGAACATGGTAATTCCAACATTATTATGGCCACCATAAAAATAATAATTGAAGAGCTCATTTTGACTTATTAAATAAAAGAGTTTTACTCCGGATATTCGATCTCAGGCGTACACCAATGACTTATTTTCTTGAAGTTTCTTGTGTGGATTTCCACTCGTTTTACGGTGAAGGAAAGCATCGTGAGGAAACCGACACGTTTGAGGATTGCATAATTTCAAAACGAGTGTCTTTCGCCAACCCGCACTTGGCCAGCGCGTTGGATTATGGACTATATCTCTCTCCTCATGAAAGAAAGCACCCACCGAGTTTCTGCAGTGGTAACGTATAGTGGTTATTGCTCATGCTTCTTCGGGTCCTGCAGATTCATAAAAAAAAGAAAATCAAATCTTTGTGTATTTTGTCGACATCCGAGCTATTATTATTTGCACGGGCACATCGTCTATCGTCGGAGTTTGTGTACTGTTCAATAAATTAGCACTGGACACGCCGCGCCGCCAGACTGGGTGCGGGTATAGCCGCTATTTGCAATTAATTACACTGTTCTACCACTCTCTGCAAGATCTATAGAACGATATTTTAGTCTGTGACCGTAGCAAATTTATTACAGGGTCATTTTTGCATATAACCAAATTGGCGAGACAAGTGTTTTAGTTTTTAACTTATTCTTTGACTCGCTCTAGTTCAGTATTGTATAATTTGCATGCACCAATATTGAAACTAAACTAAATATTAGAGTGAAGCTTGATTTTTGAAACATATCTAACTTCTATGGTTACGCCGTAGCCCTAGCTTAGCTTCGTAGCACTTCGTAGTACAATTCTTAAATATTAAATGTACAAAAGTAAATATTCATATTAAAAAAGACAAAATAAATAAAATATTATAAAAGAAATACAGAATAAAAAAAGCGACTAATTATAAATTTGGAAACAGATATTCAAATGAATATTACTTTCGATAGTTTTAAACAACGATATAATAATTTAAACTAAAATTATAATAAAGTTATTTTAGTCAAATTAAAATGTCACAAACAAAAAAAAGTCAGGACAGCCCGAAAGATATACATAAAAAAGTGTGAAAACCATATTTTCATTAGAACTATATTTCGTTGGTACAATACGGTATCTCTTGACTAATTGTAATTGTTTATTATGCTGGTTAATGGCGTTGTTGCAAGCCAGAGGTTTATATGCAACTCTATGCATAAATTTATGGACAGAAGTTCTTCACACTGGTGTTGTGAATGAGGTTTCCCAAACTCGATTTGAGGCAAACCGACTAGCGGCGATGTATCGGCTGTCTTCAAATACAGTACAGCTACCTTGATATCTCAGCCGTACCTATTTCATACCTATTCTATATTAGTTAAATACTTAATACGGATGCTTGTACCAGCATCTACGTAACGAGTACAGTTTAGAGGTCATGGTAGGTGGATGCTGTTAACGGGTCCCGCCAAGTTATTCGACCGGGAAAGTCATTAGCAATTCAAATACCTAACCACCGCATGGCTTCCCCCACCGAAGGGGGCTCCTCTTTCACATGACCGCTTTTGTAAATTATTTATTACTGTTTGTCCAGTTCGAGAGACCGCTTTGTTCTGCAGCTAATACAAATTCGTAAACAGATAGTTCTGTGGATTTAATCTTACTCGTACTTTATAAGAGCAGCAATGATTATCTCATTCATGAGAATGTGGGAAATGTAGATACTTCTTTTTTTTTTAATTCTTACAGCTTGGCATTTGACCACAGAGGTGCGTAAGCATACAAGATAGCGACACTCTAAGCCTAAGGTGGAGCATGCCTAGTCTGGAATAACTGGCTCTCAAGGAGGCTGCCGGAACACACAAAACATTTACGCCAGGCACTTAACGTGCTTGGCGTCAAATTTTTGGTTGGTGGGTGTTGCCAGGCGAGCACTAGATAATGCTCTGCCAGCATGCAAATTGCTTATTGGTTTGTATTATTTATTTATACAATAAAAAGTAACGATTCTAAAGAAAACCCGTAGACTTAGCACAAGATGTTTGTTCTATCTATCGCGCAGGTGGTTAACGCGACAGGCAAAGATATGACATATTTGATTCTGGCCATTTGTTGGGGAATGCTCCGAGAACCAGGACAGGGATCCTGGAGAGATTAATAGTGATAGGTAGGAGCTATCGTCGTGTAGTCACGTCGCTGCCATGCCTGAAGGAGCGGTAAGAATTTCAATCACAGTCGCTGGAGGCGGCGTGAGACAAATTGCAGACGACTTTGTTAGATACACGCCAGTTCAGACGCTCTGCGAGACCGTTAGCTTTCAGATTCACTCACTTGCTACTTATTTACTTTATTGCTACTTAATTTTCCTTAGCTTTGAAACTTCTTCCTACCAGTAATACTTCTTAAAAGTAAAGCGATGTGCATATATATCGTGACTAGTTATAGTTGTAGACTAAGTATGTAACCAGCCTACGATTATAACACACAATATAGGTGATATTGTACATAATAATGTGATCTAATTCCCCACTAACATAAATACAAGGCAAGCAACATGAGATAATCATAACACAGGCGCTGTAATGAAACTATATCAATTCAGTTAGCGTGATGGCAAACAATTGTCTCCCTTATTGGTCCGGGTTGCCGATATAATTGGAGATCCGTATAAGGACATTAATAACACAACTGATACTATTAGACGCAGGGTTCTGGCTCCGCTTGTTATAGCCAAAACAAGGAAATTGTAATAAAGTTACTCGATACGCTCCTTGCCCGGTGATTGTGTTAGCGATTGGGATTTGCCAGATATCAAGGGGATTTTAAGGATTTAATTCGTAAATACGTGTATGCAATACTGTGCGAAACTGGAAAATGCTCCAAACCTACATTGCTACACTCTGAGGGGTATGTTAAGTATTATTGAAAAATATAAATATCTATAACATTTAATAATGCAATAAGTGTTTGACTTTGACTTTATGAGCTTAATAAATAATATATGTAATGCAAAATAAACCAATTTTAACCCACATAGCATATGTACATATGTATGTTGCTTAACATTGTCGTATTTACTCTATACTTGCTAGTAACTTCTTCCAACTAAACAGCAATAAACTTACAGTTAATTTCACAAGACTGTATAGAAGTGCGTCTACTAAGGTCGGGTATAATACCTTTGACATTTCGCATTTGTCGTCAAAGAGCCAGGCGTCGTGTTGTAGGGCGGACGACGAAATTGCAACTGTGTGAGTGCCACAAAGCTAAATCAAACGTCATTTCCCACTGAAGCCCTTAATCACCTTTCAGCCTTTGATAAACTCAGCCGTAATGAGGTGAACACATTATCACGGCACAGGCATAAATAACCATATAATATCTTAAGCTATAATCGCACTACAATCCAACTATAAATTATATGATTACGCGTTACCTACAAGGCATTAGGTTCCCAAGTACGTGACTATTTTACAAAGCAACGTACAATATTTAACGTATTTTAATCTGAGATCAAATCAAAAGAATTACGACTGATCTTTAAATTAATGTAATCGAGTGAAGGAAAATTTCGAAGCTGTGAAAAAGAAAAATGTATTTTGTTTTGAACTTAATTTCTTTGCATTGAGTTTTTAATTAAATAAAGCTATGACAACGGTCAGATTGCAAACGATTATACAAATATAAAAGGTAATTATCATAAATATAATAACCTAACTAACCTGCCCTACCTTACTTAAATGTGCCTGTGATTATATCAATTGAAAAGTACGTGTTTTATAAGCTAAATCCAGAAATCTTTCACAATTAATTTATCAGACAGTCTTATTCGTAATTTCGTTCCCTGACGTACAATTCAAAATTTAATCTTCCTATACTATTTTATATATTTAGGTTGTGTAACAGATTAATTTATTGTAAAATAAATTTGGATGGTACAATATTTCACGAGGAGAGGAAGGCACTGGTAATTGGATTAAAATTTTAGCACTCCTCGCGGTTGCTTTATTGATTTTTGATTTAATGCTTCACTTTTAATTTGGTTCTGTTTCTATGGACTCTTTGAGGAAAAGTCTAATGGAAATTTTAAAGCTCATAGATGTTTTTATAAGATAATAATCTTATTTAATTCTAGCATCGTGTAATAATCTTTATCGTCATTTAAAAAGCTAAATGTTACACCTAATATGATTTCTTTTAAACCGCCAAATTTTTGGGTCTGTCGTTTATTTTTATCACTTTATGCTACATAAAGTTTATTACGGCAAAGTAGGTTAAGGTAAGGTTAAGGTAAGGTTAAGGTAAGGTTAAGGTAAGGTTAAGGTAAGGTTAAGGTAAGGTTAAGGTAAGGTTAAGGTAAGGTTAAGGTAAGGTTAAGGTAAGGTTAAGGTAAGGTTAAGGTAAGGTTAAGGTAAGGTTAAGGTAAGGTTAAGGTAAGGTTAAGGTAAGGTTAAGGTAAGGTTAAGGTAAGGTTAAGGTAAGGTTAAGGTAAGGTTAAGGTAAGGTTAAGGTAAGGTTAAGGTAAGGTTAAGGTAAGGTTAAGGTAAGGTTAAGGTAAGGTTAAGGTAAGGTTAAGGTAAGGTTAAGGTAAGGTTAAGGTAAGGTTAAGGTAAGGTTAAGGTAAGGTTAAGGTAAGGTTAAGGTAAGGTTAAGGTAAGGTTAAGGTAAGGTTAAGGTAAGGTTAAGGTAAGGTTAAGGTAAGGTTAAGGTAAGGTTAAGGTAAGGTTAAGGTAAGGTTAAGGTAAGGTTAAGGTAAGGTTAAGGTAAGGTTAAGGTAAGGTTAAGGTAAGGTTAAGGTAAGGTTAAGGTAAGGTTAAGGTAAGGTTAAGGTAAGGTTAAGGTAAGGTTAAGGTAAGGTTAAGGTAAGGTTAAGGTAAGGTTAAGGTAAGGTTAAGGTAAGGTTAAGGTAAGGTTAAGGTAAGGTTAAGGTAAGGTTAAGGTAAGGTTAAGGTAAGGTTAAAGTAAGGTTAAGGTAAGGTTAAGGTAAGGTTAAGGTAAGGTTAAGGTAAAGTTAAGGTAAGGTTAAGGTAAGGTTAAGGTAAGGTTAAGGTAAGGTTGAGGTAAGGTTGAGGTAAGGTTAAGGTAAGGTTGAGGTAAGGTTGAGGTAAGGTTGAGGTAAGGTTGAGGTAAGGTTGAGGTAAGGTTAAGGTAAGGTTAAGGTAAGGTTGAGGTAAGGTTGAGGTAAGGTTGAAGTAAGGTTAAGGTAAGGTTAAGGTAAGGTTAGGGTCATGGTAAGTTCAAGGTAAGGTTAGGGTCATGGTAAGTTCAAGGTAAGGTTAAGGTAAGGTCAAGGTAAGGTCAGGGTTAGGTTAAGGTCAGATAAGTTTTTTGTTTCTAAACCGCTAAGTTTTCAGCGACTTTTGTCTTTTAAACAGCAAAATGTTTGGTTCTGTCATTTATTTTTTACACTTTTCTGTGTTGTTTGTCATAAGTAGATTTAATTTAAGTTTTCATATAACTTGTAATGTAAGAGCCTCTTAACTAAGAAAAACAAACCCATCATGTTTGGGCTCACCTAAAAGTGTTTGCTAAAATAATGATAGCGATGGTCCAATAGAGATTGCTTTAAAAACACTTTATTTTTATATAAATTATATAAAAATATATTATTTTACGTAGTCGGTGCTCGTTTATTTTTAGTTGTTGTTAACTTAAATGCTCCTTCGTGATCGATAAATGATCGTGGTAACTGTACATTGTATTTTAGATTTGTTATGTAGCCAAACTACGAGGGCGGTACACCCCACTGAGCAATTTCAATGGCTATTGTTACGCTGTGATTGGGCCGACTTGTTCTTGGACATAGCGATTTACAATTTATTCAAGTAGGTTCTGCGGCTTAGCGATCGTTTAGGAAGTTTTAGCCCCTGAAAATTCAGGTCAGCAGAAAAGTAATTTGTGCTCATTGTATTATATTATTAGCCTACTAGTAATACCTCAGTGTTTGTACTCAGATTTGGTATTCTTTGAATTCATTCTAAACATTAATTTCAAAACATCGTTTTACAGATAATGTAAAAAAATGGCATAAGGAACCTATTATACGTTACCACTGCTGAGACTCAGGGACTTCTCCCACGATGAGAGAGATATATGTAGGTCCTTTATTCACTTATCTATGTACAAGTCGTAATCTATCACACTTTTGTATTGTTGTATTGTATCACACTGACCAAGTAAAGTTTGACGTACGATACACGTCTTCGAATTTTGTGAACCTTGGAGTATGTGAGTTTCTTCACGATGTTTGCCTTTACCGGATGAGCGGGTGCAAATTCCACACATAACTAGAGCATTCATGAGTTTCATACTTTTAACATCACTACATAAAAAATAAATCAAAACAATAATTCAATCAATGTATCCATGTACAATCCTGCAAAAGAGCGTTTTAGATACCGAATGCAGTGTTTAATTAGTTTAGCCAACAAGCAATTGTGAACAAATTTCAAACGTTAGCGCTTACTCAACAATGTAAAGCTAGTGTTCTAGGGGTATTAACAACATTTACCTGATTTCTGAAACAGACTGACCTACACTTACCTGACAATGTCGGAGCTTTATAGTAGTTTTATGTATACGAGCAGAGAAGTTACGACAGTGAGATATGCAAAAGAGTTTTGATGTTGGAGGAGTTACTAACACAATATAATTCAATTAAATAAAGCAAAAATAAAAAGTGCACTCCCTCTTTTTCATACTCATTAAGTAATGCAAGTGAGACGAAATGTTTTCTTTATTGATTCTAGTTACCTATAGGTACATATGCTTTTATTTGTCATGGAGCATATCGTATGACTTCATTTTAGTAAATACACAAACATTATAGTTTGTACTAATTTAACTCATACTACATATACCTAAAAATGCTATAGATATATTTTTGCTTTAAAAGATTAGTTTTTTTTTTATTATAGCCCTTTGCCGTACCGTGTCAACTCGGATACATGATTTTTCGGCGTTCAGTTAGCATGAAACACAGCGTAGATGATTGCGCTCGTCCCGCGCCTATCTAGTATTTTAGGCTTATCTATATACCTAGATGTATGTATTGATACGTTTCACGGAACACAAAGCCGGCGCACGGGTGGCGGCCTCTCTTCGCCCGCTCTATTTGCACATGTTTTGAATGTCATTGTCAGGGTGCTAATTGCCGCTGACTGCAACGCGCGTCGCTCCAACCTGTACACGTACCCTACACTACGCTACAATACATGTTTTCAATGAATAATATGAATATGCAATGCCGACATTCAGACATAGCTTGTAGGCATATTATGCCCACCAGATAACCTGAGTGAATATTTTTTAAGCAAATATCGATACCTGTACAGTTTGAATTACGGATTACGGAAAGACAAAACATAAAAAAGATATGTTTTAAAATAACATTTAAGGGCTTTTTATTAGCAGCACCAGTAGCTCGTCTAACTAAGGTGATCTGATCATCGAGGTTAAGCAACGGTCGATACGGACAGTATTTTGATGGGTGACCATGCAAAAGACTGTCTATTAATAAGTGGCCTTTTCTTGTCTATTACTTAAGTGGCTCTCTGGGTGCTACCATGGTCAGATGACACGTCAAATTGTAGGTCCGGCTAGTGTGTTAGTAGTACAAGCAGTTGTTAAGCCAAGTCAGAATCCTATAGGCGGCTCGAAAACTTTCGACACCAGAGCTTGACCACATATAGTTTATGCGATGATGAAGAAGAAGAAGAAGAAGATGGCTTGTTATTTTTATGTCTGATTATTTCGTTTATGAAGAGTGAAAATAATCCTGTAGGCGTAGGGCGGCGCTGGGTAGCGCGTCCTACCAACTACGGCGGCTTCGAATTAATTTTTCCAGGCAGTTGAGTTCGAATGCGCTTCCGGCTTGAGTTGCCTCAACTCGAAAGCAAACTTTTCGTGTTTACATTATTTTAATTTCTTTACACTCTTAGTATTTGCTTTGCAATACTTAGAACTGTTTCCGCAGTTTAAAATTACGACTTTTTCTTATAGTTTTCCCTATTGGCAGAATCTACTTCGTTTTCAATCTAATTGCTTGCCAAATTACTTTATCTATTAATCAGAAAATATCAATTATGCGTTCTGGTTAAAAACCAGAACGAGTTTGTATCAAATACGTGCGAAAGTAAATTCCATTCCAATTTCCATATTGCCGCTCAAATTGACTCCAACAGAGGAAACGCCGCGCTAAATATGATTTTGCGACGAGCTATATCAAAGGCTAATTGCTCTATACGACGAATGGGGTGCAATTCAATACTTATACATGCATAACTATAGAAATATTATTTTGGTGAGATTAAAAGGAAAGTATGTCGTGTCGTTCGTAGTCATTTTAGGGTTCCGCACCGAAAGGGTACCTTACCTTAAGCTTTGCTGTCCATTTGCCACCACGCTTATCTAATGAATCATGAAAATTTCAGCTTCACTAGTAAGGAAAATATTTCTACAACAATAATATTTCGCATTTAATAACGACAACTCGTACTCGTAGAAGCTATATTATTACTACAGAAATTAATTCATTACTTATATAGTTACCTTATAATTATAGTTATATATTCACTTTAAAATTAAACAGTCAAATTAAAATATACTTATTATAAAGGGGCTCCCATACAGCGGACGTGATATTATTCCTGTTTTTATTTATTCATGATGGTACGGAACCCATCGTTTGCGAGTAGCACTCGATCGATTTTTTTTTCACGTAACATAAAAAGTGTGATAACATCTAATTTATGTTAGATTTAATACCAGCGGCTCTTAATATTTGTAAATTGTAGTCAAATCTTAATCTGATATTCGAGTATAGTTAAACCCATTAACAAACCTGGAAGAGCTATCAAACATTCGTCATATTTCATAGGGTAAGTAATCGATATTATTATGTTATTTTTTTATGACATGTTTATTCCACGAACACGTGCGCTCATAGTTCAATATGTACCGAGTGCGTACATATAAATTCTAGTATAAGAGCTCTTTCCTCGAAATCCCGTGTAAAGCTTTGAATACTGTAAGCCTTTGCAATGAACTTAATATATGGCGACAAGCACTCAGCGTGATTAGAGATGGAGTTACCTATCCCGTCTACATTATATTAAATACAAGTGAAACAATATAGCTGCGTACGTCAAATGCAGCCTCCCCATTAATCAGAGTAAAAGCCGTGACATTTTCGGCGGAATTTAATAAACGTTGGAGTATACAAATTATTTATCGGAAATTGTAAAGCCATGACCGATAAATAGAGTAGCTTTGTCTCGCCCTGTGACTTCCCGCCTTTCAATTAACCAGTAATCATACACGCCCCGGGCACCCTTTCATTAAACACTGGTAATGAGTTTTCACCCTTCGCCGTGTAGTGGGCATCTGATGGACCGGCTCTTATTTTGTCTTTTACCTTTATGCGGCCAAATTGGGACCGTGTGCCGCGCTCACTCAATTAACCGGAAACTTTATTTCGTTTTCCTGAAAGGGAAAACAGTTATGCTTCGTATCGAGATATATCGGCCGGCCCCGCCGTTATTTTATGCTCGTGACTAATATAAAGTTGTAGGGGCGAGAGATTTTGTCTTATTTATGTATTGTACAAGAATATCTTCTGAGGCTAAATAAAGCATTTCAATTGTCACAGAAAATATTCAAATGAATACTAATAAAATCTTTGAACAAAATCAAAATGTACGAGTATATTAGAACCATTACATTAAAAGTTCGATTTCCGGATCATCTTCGAGAGATCCTCATTAGTGGTAATGGCGGTTCGAGCCGATCTCTGAGACAGAAGGCTTAATTAATAGCGGAGTCATAAAACTTTTGTATAATCGATAATAGTAATCATTGATAGATAGGTACTGACTGCAGTGTTCTGAGGCTTTAGTAGATGAAATTCCTGCAAACTAACATACTCACCACAGTAGTTTTATTTTCAACAGTTACTAAAACAATATATTTACATAATTTATTGTAATTCATATATATTAATTACCAATAGTATTCTCACGTGATTTTAATGTTTTTTTTTAATTCAATTAATTATGCTTTGCTTTTTTTGTCGTTCATAAGTTTTCCATATTTATTTTTTTGGAATGTGAAGGTGAGTTTACATTCTAATTACTATAAATTGAATCATCTTCTATATAACACGTTCCTCGTTCCTGCCTTTTTAGTCGTATTTCTCATTACTGAAGATCGTAACTCCCGAGAAAATAATTCTTTTGGGAAATTCTCTTGTTTGGGGAAGTACATAGTAGTGGGCACCCTGGCCCTTCCATAAAAGACACATGTCCTCGGATTGATTGATCTTCAAATGTGTCGGTTTCTTCAAAATGTGTTCGTAAAGCGAGTGCAAATTCACACATAATTTAAAAAGAAGGCATTGGTGTATGTATGGCCGAGACTGAACCAAGGGCTGTCATATTTAAAACCAGACGTTTACTCACTAATTTTATGTTGTTTTTTTATTTTTTTAAGTTACATAGTACTAATAATAAAGTTGCTAAACAATGCTTTAAAGCACATTTTCATAACTACGTACCAAAGCCCTGAAATTTTGGAAGCGAAAACCAAAGCTGTTTGAGTTTATGAAAGACTTTTATGATAACGTGAATTATTTTGTTTTACGGCGATGGTTTATTGAATATCAAATTTAATCTCCGATTATGTTTATCGTGCTGGTTTGGCATATTGCCCTAGTACATTCAATTTAGTTAACAAAAGCGATAATAATGCGATTCGCAACACATACGCTTTTATATATTATATAATTATATCTATATTATGCATAATTGTAGATACCTAAAAGTTATCCACACATATAGTACATACTGGCCACTAAACTTAAGAAGGATGATTTTTGCCTTTAGTCAACTAACTTTTATTTTATTGCAGATTTATTGCGCTTTTTACCGCCCAGTGCCCCGTACAGGAGTAGTCGACCAATAATAGTTTGGTTCTTAAATTCTAAATTGCAGCTCTCTTGTTATTAAAATGTATCACAATGTATGTTTTCTTGTAACTAAGCCATCTCATTTGATACCTACTCGTATATTGAGGCAATTGTGAAAAAATACGCCTTTTTGTGGCGGCCGTCTACTACATATCATCAAACATAGCTAAGAATACATTCGACTAAAACACACATACAAACATAGACTTAACATCCCGTCGTTTTAGCATTCGTGATAGAAAATCAGGTGACATAGGTAAAACAATAAAAAATGTAGTTTGTATAAGATCTTTTTTTAATGTGAACAATCGAAACCATTAAGAAAAATTGATATAAAATGGATTTTAGTTACATACATGGGAAACTTGAAAGAATTTCAGTCTTGCTTTTGTTTTGAAGTTTTATATTTCATGACCACTTTTTACTTGATTTTATGGATTTCGCAATGACATGCAAATTGTTTAGCATATGTATGTTTCATTACCAAGTTGATAAACATGCAATCTACGTTTTGTTATATCGTTGTATTAATGAATTTAACGAGTATTTTTTTATACATATAATCAGAGTTATGAACTAGCGCAAAACTTTAATGGCTCATAAAGTTCATGTGATTGACGAAAAAGTATTGTTGAGGGTGGCATTACAAATTTAGACAAATAAAATTTATGAATGTTCAAAAATTTGCAAACAAAATTTTAGTTTTATAAACGCTGAAGCCCAAAAAAGATTTTGCATCATTGCCAAGTTTCTCAGTTACACGGGCATATGAGTAACAATATAGTTATAATAGGTAAGAATAATAAAATTAACAACTAAATACATACATAGGCAGTTCCATTATAATGTTACCCACGTTATTTACTCGTACTTATTTACATCTATAGCTATGAAAAGGTAATGTTTTCGGCACTACAATTCAATCATTAAAGTCTAGAGTACCGAGGAAAATCTAAACTACATAACAGCTGTACACAATTTTGGGTATTTAAATATTATTGGTAAAAATCAAAACGAATACCCGTAGGTAGTGATTTAGCATATTATTTTATCTTTAAAATGAGTATTACGCTTTTAAATCTATGTACCTAACATAAATACTACGTTTCCTTAATTAAAATAAATGCATAGTACACTTGTAATTTAAAAGTAATTGGAAAATATATTTTTAAAACGCATTAGAAAGCTCTTTGGCACAATGAAATGTAGTATTGGTAAAACACTTAGGTTGATTGAATAAAATGTATTTACAACTGTTGTTATTTACAAAAAGAAGTACTACAGAAATACACATACACAAACCGTTTAAATTTTTCTTACATTCCTATGTCTTAGACATACAATAATTTACTGACAAAACACTAGGAATAAATCAACTTGCGTATTTATTTAAGAGTACAAAAATACGAAGGAATTAGCAAATAGAAGATGAATAAACACGTGTTCCAATATTCATAATTCAGTACTCATTTCGGCCGTTGACGGTTTCTGTGCGGCAGATGTGGCGGAGTCGACACCAGATGCGGCATCAGGACTCAGTGGCTCGGTAACCTGAGTTAGAGGAGAAACAGAAATAATTTAAAAATATTAAAATTACATAAATTGCGAAAACTAAGAGTTTAATAGTAGGTGTCATTGTAATAGAATTGGTTAAAACGGGTGCTAAAGTTAACACAAAAATGCAACACTCACGATCAAATTAAAAACAATACACTTAGATACTTAAAAAGGGGGTAAAACACAAATTTTACAATAGACTTATGTAGACCACTCAATAAATTGTATTCTATTAAAATTTTTAGATATTCAAACAAATATTACATTTATTGAGTAGTGAACCTCGTGGATAATCTAAAAACAAAACAACACAAATGTTAGTGAACCGTGTTAGCTTACTAATCTACAACCACTAACTACCACCACCTCCATGCACAAACAAAACAAAACAACACAACGAACAAGACAAACCAAGGGTGCGTGCAGGCAATCATTCCTGTAGGGGTTGCGATGCGACACACTGAGTGGGCGTACCGGCGCGTAGTACTTACTGCGTGCTTTCTATGAGAGGTTTAAGGATAATGTCGAGGGTGTTGTCCTGCCTGTGCGAGGCGTACGCGAGGCGGGAGTGCGTGCGCGCGAGGTTAGCGTTGTGGTCGCGCGTGGGGCGCGCGTAGCGCCGCGCCAGCGACCCGCCCTCGCCTGCCACTAGGTTGTTGTTGCTAGCATGTCTCTGCGTATCCCAACACATACATACATACATACATAAGCAGCCCACTATACGTTCCCACTGCTGGGACTCGGGGCCTTCTCTTACTAAGAGAGAGATATAAGCCATAATCCACCACGCTGGCCAAGTGCGGGTTGGCGTATGACACACGTCTTTGGATATTGTGGTCCTCAAACATGCCGGTTTTCTCACGATGTTTTCATTCACCGTAAAGCGAGTGCAAATCCACACATACTGGAAAAACAAGTCATTGGTGTAGGGCCGCGATCAAACCAGGCTCCGTCTGATTGAAAAGCAGACGTTATTACCACCGAGCCACACTAGCTTTTTATATCCCAACACATACACGCTCAAACTACCTGTGCAAACCTCGCCGCGCAAGCGACACGTATAAAGTACATAGCTCATAAATCGAGTGCCAGGAAACCCCGACGCAATACGCGCCGTAACAACGTACTAAAGTGGTAATAAAATTAAGATAACGCATCCAATAAGATTATCGTTACGTCGTATCTTCGACGCGATATTAGAATTTCTGGGACCATCGTAAAGGAACCACTGTAGCATTTTGTAGATTTATGGGCCTGAAGCAGAGCATTGAAAGTTTCTACACCCGGTTTATTGAAGTCTGCGTCCCCAGATAGACATTAACTGAAATAAGAAATGGAAATGCATGTCTAGATAGACAAAAGATTAGGTTAATATTCGATGCATAATGCAATACACCTCATATTTTTTTTGATATACTAAACAAGTAATATTAAATAAAATGACTTATAAATAAAATAAAATAACTAGATGGCACTGATATTGTCTGTATAGCCTCGTATCAGCCTAGTATCAGCCTGTACACAGTTAGCTTGGCGGAAACAGACTGCGGATTACTCGCCGGCCCTCGTAAGCCTATTTAACTCCGCCAGCATTTTTCACGTTTAAAACCACCTCTTTGATGATAATTGCAATTGGAGAGTAAATACAGGAAACAATTTTAGAAAAGGACTACAAATTACTAGTCTCATTAATTAAATCCGAAAGAACATCGCTGTTAATTATTTACCTTTCCTTTTTTTCTAATGGAAAAAGGGTTCTCCTTTCTCCGATCTTGTTATTTTAGGTCCAATTACTTTCGCAGTAAAACCTTTGGCCTACATTGTCGACACAAACGTGGTTTTATTTGAGCTCAGCTACAACTTGCGTGTCTAAATGCTGATATTTTAAGGCCTAATAAGGTAAGTGCTGACGTCACTTAAAAAAATTCAACGACGAAGGAATAATAAAAGTTAAACAGCGAAAATATTAAAAACCAGACACGAAATCTTAACGCAATTTAGTAATGTTTCAATTTAATATATACGTTACCCTATTTGTAAGTATCAAGCTCTTTGACTGATAAAATCAATCACTAAATCTTTATCATTTACGAGTAATAACTGTTCTCATCCAATTAAACATTGTAAACTGTTCACGTAAGGCATCTTAATATTTTCTGCGCGAAAATGTTCTCATCCAGACGCCCTTTGTTGGCTGTTTGTTTTATAAATGAAATACGTAGTGTATTTCACCGAGAGCCGGCGGCGGAAGTATGTTAACAAGCAAGCGCCCACTCACGAAGAGAGAAAAGCCAGAGTCCTGCGGGTAGAGGCGCGTGTTGAGCGGGTCCCGCGGGCGGCGCGCGGCGGCGCTGTCGCTGGCCACGGAGACCAGAGACCTCTGCGAGCCGGAGATCCTCGGCGCCGCCGGCGGCCGCCCGCGCCCACAGCCCCACGCGCGCCCGCCACCGCCCGCCCACTGCCTACTCACAGCCGCTGCAGAGCTCGCCGTCGCCTTGGCGCTGTCACTCGACCTGGACATAACGTGACTTAATTTAGAAGAGCTTCGAAATTAATTTCACCGCTCATTGGTTCAATTTTGATGCAACATTTTTGGTATACATTCAAACAAACTTTATTTTACTAAAGGTAGTTTTTCTAAAAAAATTACAATTCACTCAGCCAAAAATGTATAAGAGATCAGTCATTTCAATTGTATAGGTAATTTTGATTCCACATCTCTTAAGAATATCAAAATATGAACTGCTGAAAAATCAATTTCACCGCTCATTGGTAAAACTAATTCAATATTTTTGGAATACTCAAATAAACCTTATTTTACTATAGGTCGTTTTTCTAAAAAATATTCAATCCACTCAACCCGAAATTGATGAGAGATCAGTCATTTGAATAGTATTATTTTGATTCCTTGTCTGTACTGAAAACTAGTCATTAAGTATATCAAAATATGAGCTGCTAAAACTGTAATGAAGAGTTACCTCTCGGAAGAATACGCGTAATCCTGATCAGCTCCAAGCCCCGAATCCGTATGTTCATGCGAGACGCGAGCGCTGCCTGATATCAGCTCTCCACTGGAACTGTTGCTGTTACTGTTAGTCACCGGGCTGTAGGGGTTGTTGTTGTTTAACACTGGAGTCACGTTTCCTTTGTAACCGTTATTAGTCAGATAGTCCTCTCCGCTTCGAGCACTTGGCTCATCGTAGCTGGGATAGACGCGCCTGGAAAATGTTATTGTTAATAGTAATAATTATGTATAGTTTTAAAACCTTATATAATCATACTATTATATAAACTGAGCCATCTTTTCCCCACTACCGTTTAAAATAAAATACGAGTATTTCAAATGTTTCTCACCTTCCGTGCTTTTCGTAACTAGTCCTGTGAGTATCGAGCGTACTTGAACTGGATCTGACCGATCCTTGATGTACATCATGCTTACTGTTATGAGACGAAGAGCTTTTATCTCGCCTCGCTAGGGAACCGTGATCAGTCCTGGAAAAAAAGAACCGAGTTATGTTTTAAAAACTAAAAAAAAGCCATTTGAATAAATAATATATGTACTCGTATTTATATAACAGATTTAAACGCACTGCCTGTGTTTGGAAGATGTCCTAATCTTGGCTTGCCGAGCGTGGCTAGTCTGGACAACCGTGTATGGGATCTCTTTGAGTTGCTCCTCAGTCATACCAGCTGTGTCGACTAAAGAGAACTCCAGGTGTTGTTTAAGTTCAGTTGGGAGCCATTTCTTTTCACTTGGTGACCGAGAACGGGACCTGCTGAAAAATAAATTTGTAATCATTTATTATTTGGTATATCGCCTTATATATTTAAATTTGAATATTTATTCATAGTAAAATGGATTGTCTAGTACGGCGCGATGCCGTAAGGTTAATAAATGATTTGATTTGTGTATATTTAGTGTTCAAATAATTTACCTGTGCTTCTTGTGTCTTCTATGTCGATGTGAAGACCGATGTGTTCCAACTTCAGGCTCCATTTGAGAACGCCGGACACTTGCCACCTAGATGCAAAACACCAAGAATTGATCTCAAAACTGTAGAACTAAAAAATTAAATCAATGATTAAGTGACACTCATACCTGAACATGACTTCCACTATTTGTTTGACGTAAAACTTCCTTCCACTGCATCTCGGAATCCACTAACTCGTATTCTCTGTAATTAGAGCAAAATAGAAAGCCATTATCACTAGACGATAAAACATGACGATTGCTATAGAAAGGAAGTTGGAAGCAAGAAGAGAAAGACCAAATCAGTCATTTACATATCAGAGAGAAGGTAAACATAACGTCGGATAATGAGGTCAAGCTAGGATCACTTGGTGTTTTTTTTTATTATCAAGAATCAAGCAGATTTACTTGGTATCAGGCTGCGACTCATCTCGTTCTGAACCCGACTCGTGCTTGTGTCGAGAGCGGTGTCGCCGGTGTCGACGTCCAGAGCGCCCTGAACCACGAGACATCTCGCTTTCCGCATCCGACTGCTGTCTCCTTGACCTATGTTTATGCCTGCACAAAAAAATAAAAATTTGTTACTAAGACCTCTTTGCTTAGTTTTTTGTTAATTGAAACAAAATTGAAATAAATATTTAAATTCCTTCCTCTAAGGCTACCTTATACTCCAGAGAGTCTTCGAAAAATATTGTCCTTCTAAAATACATAATAAGAAAATACCTATAGCTTGATTGTCAAAAGTGGAACGACCGAAAGTGGAATTAATGATAGGTACATACAGAACAAATTTAAACACACATCACTTCAATGGGCTTGTGCTTGATCACTATTCACCTGATGGTAAGCGATATTGCAATCTAAGGTGGAGCGCGCTCGCCCAGAAGAAACCGGTTCACTCTTGCCTTGAAAACTGCTAGATTAAAGTTATCGGGGAACAGGGAATTTGGCAAAGAATCCCACAACTTGGCGGTACGCACAATGAAGATGGAGGCAAACCGCTTAGTACGCGACTTAGGCACCTCCACAGTATAGTTATTAGTTATACGTGGCTATTATACTTACTTGCGATTAGATCGTGAATCATTAGAGCTTTGCGAGTCCACAGAAGCGGAGCGATGCCTCGGCGCAGGCGGTGGTCTGGTGGTTGTTGGTGAGGCCGAGTACAGGCCACGCCTTGCTGGCGCCGAGCGTGTGGAGCGCGGGGACCCACCGACGCCGCTGCTTGGGGCCACCTCATGGCCAAGCATCTCTCCACTTATACTGGAAGAAAATGGTTTGATTGTTAAAACATTCAGACGATTTCGATATAGTTACAATTAAGACATATATATTACAATAGAGATTTTATTTTATTACAATAGATTCAAAAAAATATTTATCACTACTTACGAGTTTGGTCGATGCACTGAGGTAGGTTGTTTCATTTCTGGGAGACAGTCTTTTATTCTCAAGTCTTCTAATTTTGGAACTGTAACGAATATTGTTTATGTCATTTGTAATATCATTTTATTTCTTCAATATTATTGTGCTTTGTTTTGCAAAATGAGTTGAACGTTGAACGTTTTTTTTAAAAAGGTCACTTACCAATATACATACCGTCATGTAGCGAGGAGTGCGAGGCGTGAGGTCGGCCCATACGCCGCGACGGAGTCCGTGTGAACGTGGGCGGCGGCCGGGGTCGAGCTCCGCGCCCGCTGCTGGATCATAAACATTGCATTATAGTCCAAGGTAGTAGGCGACTCAACTTTAAAATAACGATAAATCAACTTGTGAATGGACAAGGTTGTGACAAAGCACCAATAACCGCCATATCATTATCCGCACGAAGGCCAATCAAACAAAAACGCGATCAAGTCATGACTGGCAGATTAGATACGTACGTCGTATTGTCACGCCAGAAATCAGACTCGAACGAAACGGCCCCTACGATTCAATTTGCGTGTGAACCTCCAGCGATGTCGCTGGAAACGGGCAAACCAAAACTATGGCGGACGTGCGCAGCGTTCTTATGGAAATATTACGCATGAGTCAATGTGAGCGTTAGCATTAATCCATACAAAGGACTGATAGTATTTGTAAATAAGCCTGCGGACAATAAGAAAACAAATGGCGGAGCATGTAAATCAAGCACTACGGGTGCCAAGGCTGCCAAGAACCAGGCTTATGAACTTGGCGCGAGATATTTACGGTGCTCTTTGCGCGAAGCTCGAGGATTTATTCCCAACAACAATTCCACCTTAGTAAAAAAGTTCTTGTACGAGTACTATCCATAGATTTAGGATGTATATAGACAGCACATACTCATACTTTTCGACTATTCCATATAAAACTCGCCCATAATTCTTCTCCACTGTCCGTCCCGAATGCTGTCATCCGTTCAAAGACAATGGGCATCTTAGCAGCAAGTAATACACCTCCAACTGCAATGATTCTATCTCGGCGTAGTATGCTCCAACCATCTAAGAGAAGTTCGAGATCCTCTACTGAAGAATCAGCATTAGTTTCTGTAGCCGCTATCAGATCATATTCTGACAAAACTAAGCTTTATCTCCAAACGTTGAATTTAGTTTTTAAGCCACGAACGTTCTGGTAAAACATGTTTAAGCATGGATCTACTTCTTATGTTATATGATATCAAAAGCAGTCTTTGAAAATTATGAATCGTGTGTTAAGTATTCGCAGAGAGAACAACGAAGGTATATGTAACGTAATATACCTATTTGGCAGGGTAAATAGTATCTTTGCCGCTGTTTAAATTAATTAACGACCTCAGAAAGGTTTCTGAAATATACATTATTTAACTCGCTTGAAAAAATAGCCTTACGTTATTTTATATGAAAATGTTATCAATTAATTAACATGTAACGAATGTCTTATTACCACCTCCTGTTTGTATGTTTAACAAAAGCACAGAAATGTTTTCCAAAATGTCGTGACTTTATTTATGTGATTAATGACGTAATGTAATATTATGATGATTATACATCATACGATTACGATATATATAATAGATATGATACGATTTTTGAATAGCTATCTAAAAGTATTACTGTTGCTCTACGGAAAGTACTCTTTTTTAGCGTCCTATACCCAAAGGGTGCCAACAGAACCGTTACTAAGCTTCGTCCCGTCTATCATCGAGTTCTATATTGTATCTTATGAACAATGAAAGCTGTAAAATTAAAATTTTAACAGATGATGTGTTTCTATCGCCGCTACAACAACAAACACTTTAATAACTAAAAAGATATAAGGGAATGCTTATACAACAAACGTGATATTTTCCTAAGCCACACCGTAATATCGTAGGCTAAAAATCGTAAAGTAAGCAACGCATTGTGTTTAGTTCGTCAATAGTTTTATAAAAAAATTGGCCAAGTGCGAGTTGGGCGCATGAAGGGTTCCGTACCATTGTTGTCTGGGAGCCCCCCTTAAATATTTATTTTTACTAAACATAATAATTTAATTTGATAGCTTATATACATTTATATATTTGGTAAAAAATTTAAGTGTGTAGCACTTACCGTCATTGATATATAGCAAAAAAAAAACGAAAAAACATGTTTATAGTATGGGGACCCCCTTTAATAATTTTATTTTTTTTATTTTTTAGTATTTGTTGTTATAGCGGTACGGGAAATACAAATCTTGTGAATGTTTCAGCTTTCTAGCTATTACGGTTTCTGAAATACAGCCTGGAGACAGACAGACAGTCTTAGTAACAGGGTCCCGTTTTTACCTTTTAGGTACGGAACCCTAAAAATCGTAAGCTAAGCAAGGCATTGAGTGTGGCCCGTCAATAGTTTTATTTAACTATACAAAAAATCTAAATTCCATTTTTACAGCTGATTCTGATTTTGCTATCACTCGATCATACCTGTTCCTAAGGCGTGTTCCTATAGCGAAGATATCAGCGGAAGCCGGCGCGCTCTGCTGCAGCCGGAAGAACGAGTGGTGCTCGGTGCAGCATCGCCACAGGTGGCGGCACGCAGCCCGCGTCGGAGACTCGAAGCCGTATGTACACGTCTCGTTCTAGGAAACAGGAACATACCTCAGGATAGAGTATCTATAGGTGTATAGTACGAGTATATAAGCCTTATATTATACAAGTAATCATCTTAGTCACAAATAGCTCCACCCTATATTAAAAGTAAAAAGAGGGCTGTGGATGATGATGATGATGATAATAAAAGTTTTTAAGTTATGGTTTTTTATGCATGAGATAGGCTTGCGTTTGACCACAACTTATAAGCTAAAATAAAATAAATAAATATTAGGATACATTTCACACACGGCTGGTTAACCCCACACTGAACCATTTCTAGTTCGTATTATGGTTGCTAAAACAACTGATATACTACATATACATACATATTTTATATAGATACATATTTAACACCCAGACCCACAGCCAACAAATTTAGTTCAGCGTAAAGATGTTGGCCATGCCGGGAATCGAACCCGGAACCTTCTGATTGGCAGGCCGGCATGGTAACCTTTACGCCAACGAGGTCGTCGTACAGTACGAGTATTAAGCCGTATATTATACCTAATCATCTTTGTCACGAATAGTTGTACCATATATCAAAAGTTTATATTTTATTGTTTTTTTTATGCATGATAGGCTTGCGCTTGACCACAACAAGCACTTGATATTGCAATCTAGGATGAAGCGCGCTTCAAGTTATTTATTTAATAGTTTATTGAATCAAGATCTAAGCATCAATATCGCAAGTGAAATAAAAGTTGTACTTAAATTAATAAATTTTATATTTTAATATGAACAGTAAAGAAAACCAACCTAAATATATTTTACAAAATTATTTGAAATTTTAGATGTGGCCACAATGTTATATTCGGATATTTTGCCAAGCCGTTTGCTTAAAATAAAAAGGTTGTGTAGTTTGTACGAAATATTTTGTATATGTAGTACATATGGTAATTCTAAGCTATTTGTTACAATTTTAATGTTTAAAAGCTTTGCCAAATACGTAGCGTCGTCGCGGCGGCAGTCCCCTGGGCGGGCGGGCGGTTATCGCTGCGCTCGCAGCGCTGTAAATACTGCGCTCAGTTCTACGCGACTTATCTGTAATTGCCTGCCTGCGAATGTCTTTCAAGGAACCGGCGCAAGGTGGACTCCATCTTGCACCACTATTCAGCTCGCTGCTATCGGCCGCCGCGATCCGCCCGGGATTCAGGTCAAGAGGCGCGCACCATTTTTATGTTTATTTATTTGGAAGCTTTTCTCGTTTGTCGAAAGATGAGTATCTGTTATTCGCGTTATTGTAGGAGAAAGTTTGTCTTACGTCCTTATCCGCCACGCGGAGCATGAAGTAGCGCCCTTTGTAGTAAAGTTTGGAGACGCGCGGCCAGTAGTAATTTGCCACGGTATGCTTCCCCCGCAGGAGCACCAGCCCGCTCGGCGCGAGACCCAGGAAATATTCCACGCTGTCTTCACCCTGTCGTGATAAGTACCTTTGTTTAGTAACAGCACATTCGAAATTGCGAGAATTATTCATAATTTGTAGTCGTGGCGCATACCAGAACGGGGTGTAAATCTACACCGTACATGTCGAGCCATTTCGCTTTATCGAGGTAGCTGAGCTCGGCTTGCGCGGGTGATATGCCCCTGCAACAAAAGGAGCAGAAGTGGAAGAGTCAATTATACTGTTACCCGTAATTAAAGGCTGCTTGTATGCGGGCGACGGTTAAAAGCCAAGCGACGATGAATAATCTTGGCGCGAAGAGATCCTCGGCTCGCTACTCGGTAGGTACACATAATTTGCATGTAATTGCGGCTTTGTAACGCCTGCGTGGGCCGCAGACTGCATCTTTTTACAGTTAAAAATTCATTCAATTAGAGGAGAATGGCGAAGAAGTTTAATTTCCGGGCAGCAGGCGTCGCTCTTAGCGCGAAACTGCTCCTTCTGAAATCTTAATCTTTGGAAACTCGCTTTGTGCAGACCTCGAGTCTCGCAAGTATCTCGTGCACAAAAGTTTTCTTGTATCGCAAAGTAGTGTACTACGAGAAACAGTCTGTTACCCAGTTTTATGGAGGCGTGAAAGAAAGCTGTGAGATATGACTAGATGTCTCTAGCTTTTACACTTTTCAAACTTGTTTAGCGCTGAGTTCACAAGTTACTTTGTAGTTTTCTTGTAAACTTTGTCGGTTGCAAATGCTTACAAATGCCGTAACATTATCCATGGGTATATTAAATGATGATTAGGGTACGTACGTGAGCGTGCGATGTATCTCGGCGGCGCGAGTCTCTAGCTCGGGCGTCTGGTGCGCGAGCAGTCGGAACTCGGACACGTAGCCTGGCGCGTGCCGCCTCGGCTCGTAGTCTCCCAGCTCAGCTGCACAAATAACGCTCTTATCACAAAAAGCTACAAAAACTCGCCCTAATTCCCACCACCAACAACACATTTAAAACAAAAACCTCGGCAACATATTTTACGAAGTACAGCTGACATATCTAGCGGGCGGGGAATAAGACTAAAAGGGAACCCGCATATCTCTTAGCAGACGACGTAAAATATTCCCGCAGAATGAAATAAACAACAATATGTGCTCCCGTTGGCGATATCTCCTCGTAGAGGATGCGTAAAATATGTGGAGATGTTATTGAACAGTTTACGAGAGTCTGGTTTACGGCGACGACGATCAAAAGTAGCTAACGCTAACGCAAATCGCTTAAACAAAGCACAGTAAAAAATAAGATGCGGCCATAAAACTGAAGAACGACACACGGGGAACGTTTTGTGGCGGTAAAGTCATTTAGTTGATGACACTTCAAACGGTATAGAAATAAACCGGGAACGCGCTCCATTTTTGGAAGTAATGCTGTATTTAGAAACGCTCCGGAGATTGTATATGTATATACTTATCTCTACATTTATACGAGTCAAATCTCGCTGTTGATATAATAAATACCATGATTTACGAAATGTCAACTCGTAAATTAGCTCAATTAACTCCTTTTATAAAGCGGAAGGCTCATATCCTAACCAAATATACCGTGCCTCTCTAAGTAAACACAAAGGGCGTATGTATAAAGTAAAGTATGTATTTGCACGTTGATTGCAAAATTGAGGTCTTGTTATAATTTCTCAAGAAACTCCTTCAAAGAACAAGTATTTCGAAAGTTTTGAGAGAAATTGTTGTCCTACTTTTTGTTTACCTATTTAGGGTAATATTGTGCTTTCTTTTACCACCGGTGGGAATGAGGAATATCCACATTAGGGTACACTAGAAAAACTGCGTCTACTAGCCGCGGCTGGCACAAATTTCTCGTCGTACATGGTTTTTTCTCGGAAATCGCAACATCTGGCATACTTTAACATATACATAGATATTTACTCATACTAAGCATTCATAGACTAGTTTGAGTCTTTCGCATATACATATGTAACGTTTGAGCTTGCCTAAAGGATACAAGCGATCGCTGAAAATTTCACACGCCTAGTAAGTATCCAGAGGACACATGTGTTTGTTTTTATACCATGAAGTTGAAGAGTTTATTGAACTTGTAGTTGGATAATAGATTTTTTTCATTGTATTCATTAATCATTCTATAATAATATCTAAGTATCCAAATAAAAAAACTACGACGTAAAAAAGTAATTTTATTTTTTAATAATTATTCGCTCTTATCCACAAAACTCAGCAAAGTTATAAAATAGGTTTTATACCTTAAAACAAGTCAATTTTAGAGCAGGTATTAACAGGATCAATATATCACATTATTTTTAAACATTTTACGAGTTCTTTGAAGTGTCCCATCATCCCAAGGGAAACATTAAGAGATTTACTGGTAAGCTTAACAAATATACAGTTTTCTTTGTAACGCTACATACTCACATTGATTTGTTGGAGTTTTTAGACTTTACGGTTATTTGGTTCTAAAATATTGTTCTCTCATATACTTACAGTTTAGGTTATATTTGACATAGGAAATTCAGGACATTATTACTTGCCCTTACTTTATCTACCATAGTATTTAAAGACCAAAGTGCGAATTAATATGTTTATAACTATAACGACTGACACATCAAAGACTACCAGCAGCGTGGCTCCGATCAGGAAATGAAAGATACACGTCAGATACCGAGGCTGGTTTTCGTCTCGTAATGGTAAAGCATCGTTCAGATACAAACTTATTATTACTGCGAAATATGGTTAAATCACCTCTATTTAAATTTAATTCAGGTATAAGTATGATACCCTGTATTATTAATATACCAAAATAACAAAACCACGTTTTAATAAAATAAAATTGGTTGACATGTAACACATTCGAATGACGTTAATAACGCAAAAACTAAATAAGAGCAGCAAGGACATGCCCGCGGTTTGCTCTTGCAATATAGTGTTTCTTAGTTATCAAACATTAATTCATGTCACTACTACATATGTTTCTAGTGATTCACTTAGATTCTATCATCTGACGAATCTGGCATGGCGCCTGTGAATGCTCGTATTGTTGATTTATGTAAGCCACGTTATACGAATCCGTTAACATGTTGCGAAGGAGTCCAACCGGACCAGGGATATACCCGCCCAACTAAAAATAGAACCAGCTCTGATTAATAGTGGATGTCCATCCGTTCACTTATTCTTAACCAATTTCGAGAATACTTTTTGCTACTCGTTTACTACTCACTCAGTTCTGGCGAGAGATTCCACGCATTATTTTATCGCCTTTCCACGAAACGAGACTCGAATAGATATTACTGTTGATACTTATCAAAGGATGAAAGGTCTACTACTTCATAGGTTTGAGGAAAACGTTTCAATGGGAAACCGTGAATACACATGTACTTGTATCTAACTACAAAAAAGTATTTTGGGAAAAATAATATGGATGTTGATACCGCTCATAAAACGGTGAAAGGCACCGGATAATTTCGGGTGCTAAAGAGCGGAAAAAACGCGAATATTTCACTGTGGCAAGGTAATTGTTTCATCAAGGCATAGACGAGCGCTTTTCGTCGTAAAGCTCTGAAGCAGTCGTAAAACAAATGCAAAAGGGTAATATTGACATTTTCATACCTATTTTTGACGCATGCTTGACATACCGGTTATGTTAAAACATTAATAATAAAGGACTTATTTTGAATATGGATTCATTATTTTTCGTGTGAAATATGCAGATTTTTCGATTCTTTATTTATTTAAATTTTTATCTAAATCTTCGGAATAAACTATTAAATATACTTACTTTTTAAATCGAAAAATAAAGAATTATGCTAATGTTTGTCATAAAAACAAAATACGTAAAACCCCTAGTTCGAAGGAAATTAAGTGGTAGCAACTGATAGTCCGAAGTATCGCGTCTGTACGAGTCCCGCGAGAGGCGCCGGGTCGAGGATAGCTGATGGAGCAAGATTAGATGCAAATGACGCTTGCCACTGATGGCTCATTTACCTCCTGAATAACGCATCGATATCACACGCCCGGACCGTCTCGGCACCTACTTACCCTCGCTTACCTGCGCAGCTAATGTAAATGCTAAGTAGCTAAATTAGTTAGAGGCTTGTTACGCTAGCGTTTGATCGTGAATGTATGTCATTTGGAACATTCACTATTATTAGTCACGTTGAAATACGAGTACAAAGGCATCCAGTGTAGATACAAAAAAATCCAGGTATAATACCAGTACCTACCTAAGTCTATTCAGCTACAGAATTCTTTGCCAAATTCTCAGTTTCCCGATAACTATAATCTAGCGGTTTTCAAGGCAAGAGTGAACCGGTTTCTTCTGGGCAAGCGCGCTCCACCTTAAATCGCAATTTCGCTTACCATCAGGTGAATTGCGATCAAGCGCAAGCCCATTATGAGTAAAAAAATATATACATATTGTAATAATCCCCAGATGATATTATCCAAGGTACGAGCAGCGGCGAAATTTATAGTTAATAAAAAATAATAATTAAATTGGGCGTGTAATAGACTTACTTCGTTACTTCAAAGGCAGGGGGATTTAATTAACTTGCTTCACTAAATTGAATGCGTAAATAAATAAAAATTATAAATGTAATCAAAAATAATGTTACAAGACATTACGAAGTTTAGGTTCAATGAAAAAATATGTGGCTGCGCCAGCAAATTTCGTTTTATTTACTTCGTAGATAAAAAGACAAGTGATTCTTTTCATTATTTCGTAATCACAAATTGTTTTTTTTATTTATTTATTATAACTTATAGGCTTGCGTACGTAGATGTACGTTGGCTAGTTGATAACGAAAACGACTTAAGCCAATGTACCTAGCGCTTAATAGCAGTGAGCAGAACTAGCAGAGTGGAATGTCTGATAAATTTTAGCGTGCTCAAGCTGAGATAACGTCCGCTCTCTTCGTTTGCTAAATTTTAGAGAAGAATAGCTCTAACTGCCGATACTATACAAATAGTGCCGGAATTGAATCCGATTCAATGCTGCGCGAGCAATTGAACGAAAAAGAAAGGCAGATCCTTTAAGAAAACTACTGGGTAGTTTGGTTATCTTCGAATAAAGTTGAACAGATAACAGAAAAAGACATCCAGAGATATCTTTATTTAGATAGAGTTGAATTGTTTTATGTATTCCGAACGTGGCACAAAAGACCTAATAAATTCAATTCTGCGTAAAAATGCAATAAAATTGTTTAGCTACGAGTATGTTATACGCCAGCAACATTGAAAATCATTGGGTATGCCGCCTCACGCGTTAGCTTTAAATTTTCAATTTTTGTGTAAATTTGAATAGAATATTGATTTTGTAGCTCCGAAAAAGTATTATTTGTATCAACCGGAATAAACTGTTATCAAAAAATTTAAAAATAGATTACCTCTAAAGAAAATTATTTAATCGATTATTTAATCAATCTACAATAAAAATACACACAAATAAACTGTTTCACTTTTGCTGTTATGATCCTGGGACTAAACAGTTTTTCAACAAAGCCTCCGTAATCCCCACTACAGCACCGAAAAGAGCGCAGGATTGTTGTCTGTTGTTAGATATCACATTTCACAAAGGCTTTATAAAAGTTTGTGCCCAGTACCTACCCGGAGGCGAGGTATTGAGTTTGCTACTTTCATTTGGTAAATTTATTGTTACATCATAAATAAAAAAAAAAAAAAACTCCGTATGGTATGAATAAAAGTAGCCAATTACGTCTTGTATTCTGAGACACGAAGAAAAAGATTATACGTAAGTATTTAACATTTTACATGCCAATTTCATTATATATGATATGTTGGAATATTAATAAAGAATTTAAGTATTGTGGTATGTAGAAATATGAAAAATAGCGCAGTTAACAGCAATCTCGTCAACGGAGAAAACACATACTTTACTGTTTGTATTTTAATAGGTATAGGTAATAGGTATTATTGACTATTCTACAAGCCTTGTCTTTTTATAAAAACAGATATTGGCTCGGTCGATACCCTTCATCTCCGTTGACTTTAGAAATACTCAGGCTATTTAGAAACCGGAGCTATGCTAATGTTAGTGTAATGTTACAAGAATACATGCACGAAGTTACATACATATTATGTCGTATACAAGCAGGTAATACCGCGGATCAAACGTCTCAACTTACATCAACTTTATAGCCATAAGTATTGAGAAACTCTAACTGCAATGTTTACATGCCGTAAGCACGTATGTTCTAAAGACCGAGGGATTAAACTTGTTTCTGTGACTTCTGCGTTGCTATATGTTCTTCAAGCACCGAAGTTTGGAGTCGTTCTCTTTAATGTACCTGCGAGTTATCGCGCAAATACATTTTGAAGGTACAACTTGCGTCGTCATATTGAAAGTTACTCGGTCTAATGTTTTGCTACGTGTATTACCGTTTTGCAAATATGATTTTGTTAGCGTTGTTGTATTACTCTTTTTCGCTGGGAAAAGTTTCCGCTCGTAACGGTGAATGTTCTGAAATACTTCCAGCAATATTGTTTTTTATGCGCTCTTTTTGATTTTATTTAGATGCGGTGCATTTACTTATTGAAATATTCATATTTGAGTATTTTTGTTAACATGAACATATATTTAAAAGAAGAATGTTATGTAATTTTACCAATTATAATTATAGTTAATATTTGATTCGATATTACTAAATCTATGTACAACATCTAAGAAATAAAATTAACATAAGATGTAAAAGCTCAAAGATAAAAAAAAATAAGACACTACACAAAATAAGTACAGATAATCGTCAAAGCTATCGCTGCGTGGCAAAAAAAGTTCCCAAAATACTGGTTGTAATTGTATTTCAACGATGCGTTAAAAAGAAAAAAGATAAGCATAAGCATTGATGAAGATGTTGAAGATATTTATACATACTCATAAAGCATAGACTAATAAATATAAAGACGCTCAACCTCTTGTTGAAAATCGTACTACACACGTATTAGTGCCATCTATTCGTATTTTCTTGAAACGATTTCACTCGGATCACGCAATTAACTATCGTCATATCACTATGCGTCTGCAGCGCGTTGCGGAATATGGCAGTAAGCTATGGCACTAGGCATGCGCGATTTGCAGCGCCATCTAGATGTCATCGGTAATTATGTCAAACTTCCGGGCCACGCTTTGGGTATGGGTTCTAGCAATGCTCTCTAGTATTCTGATCCCTAGTATGTATATAGTTAGTTAGCTTAAGTATCCATATACTATAATAAACAGTGTACTTACATTGTAAGACGAAAGCAGCAAGTTCCGCAGCCAGTTCGAAGCCGACCGGCAGCCGGCCGCGCAGCACATCCTGCTTCAACTGGAGGAAAAGCTGGTACCTGCCGATATAATCAAACACGTTTCATATAATATCTTCGTATTTGAATGTAGTGCGTATTTTGTTTATATTGAATAGTATTTTGTATTTGTATTAATAGTAGTATTTTGTTTACATTGAATTGAACTTTGGTAAGGTGCCGCACCTAAAAGGTAAAAACGGTATCCTACTACTAAGCTGTCTGTCTGTCACCAGGCTCTTTCTCAGAAACCGGTATTTCCCGTGTCGGTATAATAATAAATACTAAAACATACATAAGGCGTACAAGAAACGTGTTTTTTTTTCGTATTTTAGCTATATATCAATAACGGAAACCGAAAGACATTTTCCCAAATGTATGTAGGTGTCTCCCATGCAACAAAAGTATTTTTTTAAGATATTGGTACGATGATGGATACTACATGCGCAGTCGCGCAAAAAAAAAAAAAACATTTTCTTTCATATTAATCAAATTAGGTTAATGATGAGAGGAGATGAAGTATTCCATGTAATAATATTGCATAGAAGAAATTTACCTAATATTGTTTGTTTGATGCCCTTTGATAATCATTGGATGGCATAAAAAACTAAGATTTTTAAATTTTAGTTTAATATATTATATGAGAGATTTACTTATTACAGGTTGTTGAACAGTAACATAATTAATGTTAGGAAGTTGAAACAATGATACATAAATTTAGCTCTATTATTGTATTTTATGACTCCATTGTTTTCCATACTCTATAGTTTAGTAAATCAAGCTAGTATTTCCCTTAACATCAAATTACAAGCAAATTATCAAAGAACTCGATGAATAATTACTAAAGAGAAACATAAAAACCTTTAAAAAGAAATTAAATATCAAAAATCCATCTAAGTAAGGGTTTTCAAAGAACTGTATAAAGCCGCTCCTTTTCTGAAAAAGAAGTCATTTTCGTCGACTTCTCGCCCCCGGACATGGAGTGCGTCAACACCGTAATAACGAAATTTTAATAAAACATCCCCTTACACGACCGAAGGGAATGAAATAAAATTAAAAATAAACGGAAACTTTACCAAAATCCTCCTTTAACGTGGTCATTGTTGAAAAGTTAAAACAAGTACAAATACTTGAGGGAAAGTAAAAGTTTCATGAAAAAATTCAAAGCTTACATTTTGAGGGTTTCGTTAGACGGAAAGAAAAAATATTAACAAATTCCTGTGAAATGAATGGAAAAGAGGGGGAGGTTTTAAAATGCAATCCAATTTAAATGTATCATGCGCTCTCGGCCAAGTATTTTTGCATTGACAGTACGAGAGGTGTAGCGAAGCTAAGCCCTATTTATATCATCAGCGTGTCAGTTTACGAGCTCACCAGGTTTACTGCGAGAGCACTACACTCCGTTTTGTTTTCTTATCCTACTTCGCTTTTACGACCATGAAATTTTTACCAGCTCGTAATAAACGCAAAAAGATGTGGGAATATTACCTTTTCCGCTTCTATATTATAGAAGCGGAATCAGAATCTCTTGTATTACAATGGATACCAGGTACCATTAAAACACGCAGGTTAAAGTAAACAAGAGTTTATTATTTGTCATGAAAAGTGTCATGCCCATTACAAACAGCCGGTTCCCATGACATAACATTTCTAAATGGATGACTATGTATCGCACGAGAGGAGGTTGTTGTTTTAATGAAATTATGTGTCCCTTTATCTGTTTCTTTTATCTCTTAATGTGTGGGAATTTTGTTAGTGGTCTTTCCTTTGCTGTTAATATCATAATTTGCTGAGCGTAACGTTACTGTAGAAATGTTTCTTTGTACTGAGATACTTATAGTATATACTAATGTTGGTACATTCAAATACATTTAACCTAAGTGTACAAATATCAACATATTTATATTTTTAAGCTTTAGCTGTGCTTCAGCGTCTCCTAAAGAATTTATTAAAAAAATATTTCACTTTGCAGTTTTGCAATTCACTTTAAGATGAACATTATTTACGATAAGTCTACAAAGTAAAATTCGTTGTCGAAAGTATTGCGAGCCGCTGAACCCTTAAAGAATAGCTCGACTAGATAATATCATATGCACTATATACCTATATGATATTTTTGTCTTTAGATAGAAACATAAATAGTCAAACTACGAGAACTATAGTTATATAGTCGTTGGCGAGAGCCCCGCCGATAAAAACCAAGCTCTTAAAAAAGAAGAATGATGTATATGTTTAATTCCGTAGCTACTTAAATTAAACCCATCCCGATTCTGTAAGCGCTGATTCGCTAGTTGTATTGAGCCTGTACATCACACCGCAGATGTGTTTTATTGCTGCTCACCACAGCTCCGAATTAACGTTCTCACTATACGAGTGATGTTATAAAAGTTCACCATACACAGGCAGCTATAACACCAGTTTCCCCGACATGTGCTCACATAAACACTCGGCAGCGCTTTGACGGAAAACCACATTTAATAAATATCGCTTCGCATATTTGTTAATGGTCAACCATTAATTTGATTTTCACATGCAATCGGTGGTTCTGTTGGTACTCATTATAATTTTAAAATGTACGAGTGAGTGACTTGCTTATTTGGTTTTCCCACTGTGAAAATTAAAATTAGCGGTTCCAACGCTCGGTCCAACGCTTTTAAACAGATATGTGTAGTATATACTCTGATATTAACAGTTACGTGTGATTGAAGCCATGCAAACATTATTTAGCATTTGTGCTTGCAGATTTCTACATCACAGTTCATTCCCGAGAAAATAACGGAACGCAAATAAAAATCGTCAACATTACGGAAGTCTCATACCAAGTCAGATCTTAATGCGAAACTTTGTAATAAAATTTTATTAAAAATTTCTGCCGAAGCCAGAACGAGAACGATCTCAACATTACACATTATTAAAATTGAGGCAGATCAGGACTTAATCTGTATTTTTGAGGACAGATAACGGTTCAGATTAGTCTGGTAAGCGTGGGTCACGACAAGTTTCGATAAATGAAATCAATACTATACCAATTTGTTTTTTAAAAAACGCCTTACGATCTTCTTTATTATTTATTACCTAGCCAAATTGTTTGTTAATTATTATATTGTACATACTATAAAAATAAGTTAATCTCGAATCTTTAGTTACGAGTAATACCACAATATATTTTACCCACGCTTTCACGCTAACATATTTTACCCAAACAATAATTAACTAAGTTCGGCTGAAACGTCTAACAGCTATCT
The DNA here is from genome assembly GCA_035578125.1 of Mellilla xanthometata. Taxonomy (NCBI): domain Eukaryota; kingdom Metazoa; phylum Arthropoda; class Insecta; order Lepidoptera; family Geometridae; genus Mellilla; species Mellilla xanthometata. Next base: position 8,421,414 of record JAPUBQ010000007.1, on the reverse strand, counting down.
ATCATACTCAATTAATGATCAGACTTAATCTCGTGAATCTTAATTGACAGTAAATGAGTGTATCTAATTGAATGCACGCTAGTCTAATTACCGGGTAATTTCCTCTAGGAGCTTGCAAGGGTCGGCTGCGTAGAACTTGACTCCGAAGTAAAAGGTGTGAGGGTCGGAGCCACGTAGCTGACGCCTGAGCCGCTTGCCAGCGTCCAGCCAGTGCTGTCAGTAAGAAGGATGAATCATTAAGGTTTCATGTTTTTAATTAATAATAAAATACAACAAGTCATTATCAATGTCATCTAACACTCAACAAAAAAAAAGTCAGGGCAGCCCGCCGACCGTACCCGGCGCAAAGGTATAAGGCCCATAACGTTGGACTGAATAGCGAATAGCTGAATAGCGAATAGCTGAATAGCGATGGCAATCCTCTGCATCAGGTAAGATCGAGAACGAGAGTCCCCCGTCTTATTCCTCAGTCTTCGGTCAATTTCCCCCACTAGCTTCTTCGCTTCTGAGCCCCAACTGCCCAGCGTCTCAACCGCAAAAGGGGCGAACAGAATATATTGTGCCTCAAGCCCTGCGTACTTTAAATGTCAATGTCAAATACAAATAAAAACAAACGTCAAAATATTAAACAATCATTCAAATTACGCGCCTCTGCTCGCCCCTAGTGCATAGGTGCCCATCACGCTCGCTGCATTACCGCGCTGAATACGTGTAGCTATGGCCACCATCTGCACCAAGAATGACTTGGAGCGGGAGTCACCCGTAATGTCTTTTAGCCTTAAACCTTGCTGTTGGACTAAACTTTTCACTTCACTGCTCCAACTACCCAGAGTCTCCACGGCTTAAGGCACCGTATTCTAACTACTAAGGTAGTTATTATTACTTTTAAATTTTGATGCGTTATGCGCCTAATATTTGACATTAATGTGACATTAAATCAATCAATAAGGTTATTTTATATCACTGAATTTTACTTATATGCAGTAAAATATTTATGTATATGGATAGTTAATAATGTGAATTAGAAACTTAATCTATGATAACTGAGACAGATTATTTTGATAGGAGATCGTATTATTTAGCGAAGTCTAGTGACATAATGTTTTAAATTGACGGCGTTATTAACAAGTTTCTACTTTCTAAACTCTGCATACTTTTAAAATTGATCTCTTCATCGCTGTTACAATGAAATTGTGAAGTCAGTTACTATTAAAATGTTACTATTCAATCAAGATTCTTACCGTTTGACTGTCTTGATCGACGTATCTCAGGCCAAAGTAAGCAGTCTCCAGTAGATCTAGATGACGGAAGACCACGTCCAGTAGAGCTTGGCCCGTGTTGTTATCCTGAAAATTAAATCAAATGTGAATTTCAGCATTTCACTCTTTGATTTCTTCAAATACCTAAAGTTTGATTTCAACACTAGTAAGCAAAAAAATCATCAGCTAGTTTTTATTGTAAAAAACCTACATATGTATTTCTATACATTATATATGGTTCTTTACAATCTGCTTGATGAGTGATCAGAAGATCTATTTTTATACAAGCACATTTTTTAGATATTTCAATATTAGATCACGGAAGTAGGAGAAGGAGGAAGTTTAATTTTAATGAAAATAATAGTAATCGATTAATATAACTATCGATTATTTCTAGGCGTTCATATAAGAAAACATAATTCATAAGTTTAATACCATATGGCATAGAATTACTAAGTTCCATAAAGTTAATAATATACGCGAAGGAAAATATTATTCGTCGAACACACATACTCGTATTTATAATTCCATGAACTTATATTGCGCCGTGATATGAATACAGCCAAATCAAATATTGTAAGTACTTATATTTATTCAGTAAAGTTATCAAATGAAAATACATTTCACCAGAGACTTTGTCAATACGTAAATACTGATATTTACTTTTTCTGCGGTGAATAACAAGTCGACTTTTCAAATTGATGAGGTTTTTATTTTAACGTAATGTTATTAAAAGTATATTTTATTTGCTACACGTCGTCTGCTACATATGTTTTACTTACATGTCATTTTTACAAGATAGCTCTTCATTCCCATTCAAATAACAAGATATTGTAATACACGTAATAGTATTGTAATAAGTTTATATTTTGCTTATTAAATAGCAATTTCATTACTTTATTATTACTTTTTAAGGTTGATAACACAGTGAATTTAGGAATTTTCTTTTACAGTCGTACTATATTATATTTATGTAATTAATTATTTTAAGGCTCAGACGCAAAAATCATGTTGTGTTATAAGTTTGACGTGTGTGTGTTTAATTTAGTTTACTTTTAGTCGACGGTGTTCTTAGATGTTTAATAAAAATATATTCGCGATGACAAAAAGACGTATGACAGGTTTTTCACAGCTGCCTCTATATGGGTATTACTATTATATTTACTTGTTTAGCGATAAGGCCGCTGTTTGTGGCACGTTGTAAATATTTTTATGTTGTTACTTTTTATTTGTTGTACCTTGTACAATTTGTACCAATAATTTGCCAAATAAAGAGTTAATCTATTTATCTATGGGTATCAAGTGAAACATTTTGGCTAGTAGAATTCAAACAATATGATAAATTTTAAATCCCCATATAAAAGTGTTGGGCATGCATAAACCCTATCACTAAGCCTCCAATCCTGCCCTTTAAAAACATATCATAAAATATTAGTAAAATCAATATTTAAGGCGGACTCCCTTACAAAAAACGTATTTTTGAATAATATTTTACTTCATCTTTATAAAGACCTTTTAGACCCTCTAAACATTCACGTAATATTGAATGATATTATTATTAAGAATTAATTATTTAACGGAGGCTCCCCCAACTCTTCATGTGCGAGCTTGACTCGCAATTGGCCAATTGTATGGAACCCTTGGAACTTGGAACCGTAAAAAAATATTTTTGTTACTTAGACTATGACAAAATACTCGTATATATTTACTACCGTTGTAGTTTACCATGATAATATGTCATTAATTTTATTCTAGTAAGCCAAATCACAAAATCTTGTAATAAAATAATAACAAAATGATGTTCAATAAGAAGACATCGACAGCGCTTCCACGAGTTAAATTGCAGCTACAAAATCCCACGGACCCCGGCATTCAATGCTACTGGCTAATTATCATTTCTCGATGCTCGGCTTTCCACAATTAGGCTAACTTGCACGCTATGGGCGAGGGCTTGCAAAACCAGTAGCCGATATCATATTGGCAACATAATGATGGCTTTGGAGGAAACTGCTTCGTTCGCAGACAGGATTCTCACGTCGTGCCTTTGCCATTTTGAACAAAGGTTTCCTCTTCTCCAATTGTAGACTTTAGTTTAAAGCTTTAAGGTTAAAGGCTTAAAGGGTATGGGTTTTATTTCCTTGGTTCGTACCGTCTGGAACATGGAACTCGCGTGCGTGATGTGATAGCCGCAGACTTGACTGTTTTTTTATGTTTCTTTCCAATTGTAATTTTATTATGATACAAACCATACGTCGTACATACTTTAATGTTTTTATATATCTGTTTTTTTTTTACAATAATTCCGTGACTTGGCAAGTAGGTACTTAGGTATCTCACATTTCATTTCAATCTACGATTCCAAAAATCACTTTACTTATTTACCATTTTTGATGTCCAAAAATGTTCATCAACTGTGCGACATTATTAAACAATAATTTTCCACACAGAAACATACGACATGCAAATAATGTAATTTAATTAAACCGCAAATTACGGTGGTTGTTGTATAGTAACTAACTACAGTCGAGTCGAATAATTACGAGTAGTGTAAGTAAATAGGCGGGGTACTGTCAGTGACACAATATTTCACTTTAGGGGCAAAGGTATAATTAAACGAATAACTTTATCTTACACTATATTAAAATGCGAAAGATTATGTGTATGCAAGTGTGAATGTTTTTACTTCACGTTCAAACGTAGGATTATCTAGCTGCACCCCGCGGCGTTACTCGCGTTAATCCGGATAAAAAGTAGCCTTTTAATCCAAGGTCTTACCTATCTTCGTAGTAAATGTCATCAAAATCGGTCAAACCGTTGGAGCGTCAAGCAGTAACAAATATACACATTTACTCACACACAAACTTTCTAATTTATAATATTAGTAGGATAGGAATTTAGGAATAGAAATGTTTAAAAAGTTAATACTCGTATAATTTAAAATGTTCCTAAAAATATTTAATTTTACATACTTAACTAAAAACGAGTCAAGAAGATCAAGAAGTTTATTCGGAAAAACACTCGTACATGTCCTACGAAAATGTAACTAAGTATTTATTTAAAAGAAGCAACCAACAAAAACCTTGTGACTTGTGATCGAGTAATGCAGCGGTTTTATAGCCCCAGCACATCACAACGGTTGGAAGCATACAGCTTGTGGGAAAATTGCGAAACAGTTCGTTGGGCTGAATAATAAATGATTTAATAACAGAGCGCGTTTGCTCCCCGTGGCGGTCCTACTCGCGCTCGAAAAATAACAAACGATTTGAAAATCGGGTGGCTCGAACCTCGTGTGTAGAGGCTCCGTGTAGGCTGCGGGCGCACGCGATCTCGCCAGAGGCTTCGACAGTACAATTCCAATTGGAAAACATTCTGTTTATACAGTTACTGTCTACCTGTGTCATCGCTCTTTTATTGCCCTTGAATAATGTATGTCCGTTTTAAATAGGACTTTATATTTTTGTTCTATCAGACCTTGCATAACATATGAATTTATTTGTCATGTCTTTTTAAGGAACATAATATAATTAGCCAAAGAACTAATTGAGGACCTCGTTGACATAATGATTAACATTCGGACCGGCCGGACTTCCAACCAGAGGGTCCCGGGTACAATTCCCGACACAGCCAATATGTTTGTGATGAACTATATTTGTTGGGTGTTACATAATGTAATCGATATAAAGTATCTATGTATGTATATGTACAGTATCAGTTGTGTTAGCAATCATTGTACAACATTGTAGACATAGTTTATTATGTGGTGAACCAGCCGTGTGTGAAATGAGACCTAGTATTTATTTCTTTATATTCTTTATAGACTTATATTCTTACCTAGAAACATCTTTATAGGTCATCATAGTACTTTGGCACTTTACACATACATAGTATATGACATATTTTGTAAGATGTTTACAAGCGTGTTAACGATATAATAAAGACGGCGTTATATATTTTATAGGTGAGAAATAATAAGACCGTTATCCGCAGAAGAGCCACTAGATCTAACAATACGTCTGTGAGTGAGCGTCGCTGTAGCGCCAGCTCTCAGTTTGCAGTAATTAATTTGCTGGATTGTTCTTTGTTTTACAGCCTCACAAGAAAATTTACTAGCTACGTAAATACCGTTGGTAGTTACAATATGAAATAACCCCAGTTGCTCAAAGGATGGTTGATTTCTTTTCTGATTTAGTTTGTCAAATATTGTATTTAGGTATATATGTCAAAATTTGAGCTACCTTAATGATCATCTATGTAGTATTACTACTTTTTATAACTTAAACTTTTTATCTCGTTCTTTGTTGTAACTATATAGTCGAGGTATTATGAAACAATTATGTCATTATTGATACTAATTAAAAAGTAGCTCAACTTGGTAACGCAATAGTTCGTAAAGCCATCTCAAATCTTCGAGGTTGATTACCTTTGGGTGAGAAGATACTTAGTTTTATTATTAGAAGTTTTCACTTTTCAGTCGTTACCTTGAATTTATAATAGTCTGGTTGCACTTTTCGGCTTCATATGCGTTAATCCGACATAAGAAATGAACTGCATACCAAATATTAGGCATATCGGTTAAGCTATATGAGTGTGAAGAGATTACACTTACACACACACAGACAAATTTTTACCTTTCTAATAGTAAGATTTTTATCACAAACAAGGGTCCGTAAAATTATTTATCAACTATTACAATTTAACTTTACGTGGATGTGTTGGAAATCTCTGATTAAAACCTGCTACGATTTAATAAATAAATCATATAGCCGAGTCTCTGTAATATAAAAATTTAAAATCACAGATTCATCTTATTGCCTTTTCGTGTTTGAAGGTAATTTGAAAGAGCAGGGTGAACGACTCCACCCATAATTTTCTATAATCAACGCAAGCTCAGCTCAATCAATTATGGACTCAGACATTCCTTGAAATGATTTTACAAGTCGGTAGTTAGTAATACAAAAGTTAAATGTATGCGGTCAGTTTTTAGGAATATTTATCCGACAAAGCAAGAGACTTGTGATTATACCGAAAGCTTTTATTTTGAAAGCCTACAATAACTTTATCGCGCACCCTTGTCAACAAAACTTGACAAGCTCAAACTAATAGAAATCAATAGATATTTCACAAAAGGGAAAAGTTTCCGATTGTAAGATTCGTTCAAGACAAATGTCCCTTTACAGATAGGGAAATAGCTGTGGAGGCCGGTGATTTATCTAAAATATCCATACAATTCCGCGAGAAACGTCGAACTCTTGTCGCATCCACTTTACCCAAATTGGACCGTTCTAGCCCCATATATCTTCAGAATTTGTTTGATGAACAAGTTTGGAGGCGCGTGCACCCCGAACAAAGGCATATCTGCCATAAATTCTTCTGTTGTTTACGGTTATGACGCAGACTTATGAAAGTATTATCTCGCTCTGTAGGAATGGAATCCGTCTAAGCCAGTCTTATATGTTTCGGGTTACTGAAAGTTTTCAAGATAATAAAGATCTGAAGCTGTAACCGAGGACGACGCGGGAGTGAAATCGGATTCAAAGAGCCGCGGTTCATTTATTTCCAAGAACTTCGCTATCTTTGTCTTGGCGTGACAGAATTCTTTCTGACCTATTTAAATTCCACAAGTATTAAATAAAATAAATATGATACCCACGAACACCATTTTTACTTATTGATTACATAATATAAGTACTTTATCAGCTTCGGCAGTGATCACAGCAGAAGTACACAAAATATTTCAGAGTTTGTTCCATTTAATTATATTAATGAATATCAAAATATATTAAAATTTATTTTAATCATGTCCAGTCATTACAGGTGAATTAAACACATTGAATAACTCGAACTGATAGAAGTCAAAAGGTACCTAGTTATAACATTACAACTTATCCATGATAAGTTATTCAACCTTTTCAATACCAAATAACACGTATTAATAAACACAATAATAAGAATTGAAAGGCTGTACCCGCGAATCACTCTCACATTCACCATGCAGCGACAATGTGGACAAAATGGAATTTAATATTCATACAGCCGACGTACGATTCAGTGAATTCATCGTCCGCACCTTAGACCCGTATTCCGCATATAAAAGAGTCTTTCCGTGAGCCCCTGGGTGTACTTCAAATAATTCGCCTCGGAATAGCTGCACTTCAAAAGTGAGGGGTCGAGAGATACGGAGAAATCTACGCGTTGTTTCATAGATACAGGGAAAATTGAAAAATGCCATCAGAGCCCGTCGGGACATGTCCGCAGCCGCAAGGTTGCGTTTAGAAAATCCATTACCTCTCGTGTTTAGTTGAGACTAGAAATACTTTGATATGTCTCGGCTTCGCTCTGAGAAAACTTTAACATTTTATCACGTCTCCAGAGCTTTAACGTAATGAAAAGTAAAATTAACTTTTTCGAGTTTTATATCATTGCTAATTTACTCTAAACGATGACGCAAGTTGACACCCGACTCCTCATAAAGCAACCTTTTTTGAAAATTAACGTCATTTGTCATTAAAATCCGAAATAGTAGAAGTCTACCTAATGATCTAACGAAAGGTGGTCATCATCACGGCAGTAGTAGCTGCAGTGACCTGGCAAACTGAAGTAATCTGAATCATCGAAGCTGAACAACGGTCAACGTTGATGAGTACAGTCGTTGTATAACAACAATGAACTAAAAATCCTTGACATCCAGAATTCATTACTGAATTTAAAAGTCGAATTATGTCATGGTACTATCGCGGATCGTGTAATTGTACCTATGTTCAATTCGATGACGACCTCGTTAGCGTAATAGTTACCATATCGGACTACCAACCAGAGGGTCCTGGTTTCGATTCCCGGCACAGTCAACATCTTTGTGATTAACTAAATTTGTTGGCTTTCAGTCTAGGTGTTAAATATATAGCTGCTTATCGATATAAAGTATTTATGTATGTATATGTAGTACATCATTAGCAACCATAATACAAACTAGAAATGGTTTAGTATGGGGCTAACCAGCCGTGTGTGAAATATGTTCTAATATCTATTTATTTAATTGAAAATCCTAGCGGTTAGTACAGTGTAAACTCTATATAATGACACTAATGGGACTGTGTATTTATGGCGTTATAGAGAGTGGTCGTTAAATGGAGAGAATGTATCATTGTATGGAATACAAGCTAAACCAACAAAAGCTAATTGATTTCGACGCTTTTGAGAGTTTGTCGTTGGAGTTTAGACGTATTTATACAATCAGTAAAAGCGAATGTGGCTCGGTGGTAACAAAGTCTGCTTTTCAATCAGACGGCCCTGGTTCGATCCCGGCCCTACACCAATGACTTGTTTTTCAAGTTATGTGTGGATTTTCACTCGCTTTACGGTGAAGGAAAACATCGTGAAGAAACCGGCATGTTTGAGGACCACAATATCCGAAGACGTTTGTCATCCGCCAACCTGCACTTGGCCAGCGTGGTGGATTATGGCCTATATCTCTCTCCTCGCGATAGAAGGCCCCGCGTCCCAGCAGTGGGAACGTATAGGCTGCTTATGCTATGCTATACAATCAGTCGCATATCCTCGGGTGGGTTGAAAACGTTCGTCTCAAGCAATTGGTCAATAAGCTCATAAGAGGAAGATCACGGCAGTAGTAACCTTTGACGACCTCGTTGGCGTAAAGGTTACTATGCCGGCCTGTCAATCAAAAGGTTCCGGGTTCGATTCCCGGCCCGGTCAACATCTTTGTGCTTAACTAAATTTGTTGGCTGTGGGTCTGGGTGTTAAATATGTATTTATATATAATATGTATGTATATGTAGTATATCAGTTGTGTTAGCAACCATAATACGAGCTAGAAATGGTTCAGTATGGGGCTAACCAGCCGTGTGTGAAAGTGTCAAAAAAAAAAAAAAAAAATTGGTCAATAAGCTCATAAGAGGAAGAGGAAGATCACGGCAGTAGTAACCTGTATCTCATGCAGCAGCTCCCGCTCGTCCAGCAGCACCACGCGGCAGGCCAGCGTGCGCGGCGCCGGGCACAGGCAGTCCATCATGGTGCCGCGCGCTCCGACCCGCGCCCGCCCCTACTACAACAAAAGAAAAAAATACATTTAAAATATGTAGCTAGTAGTTCGATTGTTTATAACATATTAGCTGACCCTACAGACGTAGTCCTGTCTTAATGAAAGTAGTTCGATTATTTGTATTTATAGCATATTAGCTGACCCTACAGACGTTGTCCTGCCGTAATGAAAATTATTTATTCGAATTGGTATCTACATTCTTCATACCTATATTTAATAACTAGCTGACCCGGCAAACGTTGTTTTGCCTTAAAAATATATAGTAGAAGATTCTCAGACCTACTGAATACGCATATGAAATTTGGTAAAAATCGGTCAAGCCGTTTTGGAGGAGTACGGTAACTAACATTGTGTCATGGAAATTTTATAATTCTTTATTGGACACATAAATAAAAAAGGCACAGTAAAAGACAATTAACTTAAAATTAGTGTACCACAATTGGCGGCCTTATCGCTTAAAGCGATCTCTTCCAGGCAACCTTTGGATGGAAAGGAATTTATAAACGACTAAAGAAGGACGTAGTGTACAATAAAGAATAATAAAAAACATACATATAATATTAATAATCTTATCTTAATTTATATAATCTCGTGTCACAATGTTTGTCCTCAATGGACTCCTAAACCACTTAACCGATTATAATAAAATTCGCACACCATGTGCAGTTCGATCCAACTTGAGAGATAGGATAGTTTAAATCTCAAATTATAGTCGCAATTTTAATTTACTGCTAATTATTGTCTGTTATTATTTGACAGTCACAGTTATCTGTTAACTCCAAATGATTCTAACTGATGTCGATACCTTTCGACTGGGTTGAGTAAGTAATCAATAGATGGCACTGCTATGGTAAATCTACGAACGTGTCATATAAGCTACACTATCTATTTTTCATACCCTTAAGTGAGGCAAAACCTAGTTTGCCGGGTCAGTTAGTATTATATATTAGACAACAGTTTAGCTCTGAGAAGAACTTTTGCGTATGTGTAGTTAAAAGAACAAAATCAAAAAAAAAACCCGAAAATTATTAGACTTTGCGCACGACCGCTGCGATGGGAGCCAACCTCGCGACTGAGTCGCGCGGGTACCTTACTCATAGATCTAAACACCCCTCCCCCGCACACGCCCTCTTCGCAACGGGCCGTGCAGCAGAAATCGTAATATTTTAATTTCACCATAACTTCAAAACCAAACGTCCAATTTTAATCATTCAAAGACCAAATATTATCAACACAAACTGTTCTTATTGATGAAATAATTTATTTTGATAAGGATTAATCCATTATTTCTATTTTCCATTATAAAGCCATTATTTCTCGTACAAAGTAAAGGATAAAAAATGGTTATTGTGGGTTATTCCTAAGAGATAAACATATACCATCACGGACTTTTTTGTAGACCTTTTTAAGTTGTACAATACTGTAGTAAATTGTTTTGATCTATCTTGTAGGATTCAGTCAGCGTTTGCAATGTAAGCGCAAAAAATGTGTTTTTTTTACGACCTCACATTAAAAACCTCAAAAATTGTAGCCTATGTGTTATTCTGATGTATAAGCTATAGCCTATGTGTTATTCTGATGTATAAGCTATATTGTGGTAAAGTTTCATTCAAATCCATTCAGTAGTTTTTACGTGAAAGAGTAACAAACATACATCCATACATCCATACATACAAACTTTCGCCTTTATAATATTAGTAGGATAGTAGGATAATAATAAATCATTTATTTGCACCAAAAGGATATAACAAAATAGTTACATTATAAATGTACCCTATAGTTTAACTGTTCAAAACTGTACATATTCAAAAGGGCATTTGAAACACTAAAAATATACATCTTGAAAATACATTTTTTTTTCATTTTTAAATTTAGATAAAGAATGGCGGAAAATAGTAAGACGATACTGACAGTTGCACTATTTAATTTGGACTGACTTTTTGTCGAACTACCTGTATTCAAATACATAAAATACATGCGTGATACAGAATGACACTTGCTATCTGTCAAATACTTATATTACAGTCTCTGCATATCAAGTGCAAATGTTCGGTTAGAATCTCAATATCCGATTCTAATCAAAAAAATATTTTTGATAATAATTTCATTACTTAATTATCTAATTTCCCTCCTCAAGATTTTCAACACAAGCAAAATGTCTAAGTGCAGTCATTCTTTCAAACTTCGTCTACGACCGCTTGGAACATGAAGATCCTAAATCAGCAGGTTAACCACTAACCGTTGTCGGTTAGTTATCCAGCCAGGAAACAGTAACCAAGAATCCATTAATCACGGTAAGTGCAGTAGTTACGAGTTGGCTAGTTATCCTAGTGCATAACAATGAGCTAGTTGGCAAGTGTAATCCCGCTAACAGCGGCAGGTATCCCTCGTGTCTCGGCTCTGGCAACCCAGAGCTACCAAAAGCCAGAAGTTGTTTTAAGTCAATTACGGAGTTATTTGCAGTCAGTCTCAATGCTAAAATCACCAAAGGGTTGTTCGAAACCAAATATATCCTCGTTAAAAGTTAGTCCGGACGGAGCGCACGCCGTGAGCTGTGTTTCAACAATTTTATTTTAATTAGTAGCAGCGCTCCCCTTAATAGGCGTATTTGATTCGGCTTTTTCAGACGCTATCAAAAGAGCTTCAATTTCCAAAATAGTTTCAGGTGCAAGCGTAATCAAAGTTCTCCTGAAATTGGAGTTGTGAATTAGGTACAGTAGGTAGTAGTAGATTTAAAGTTTTCGTTTCTGTAAACTTTGGCACACTGAATATTGAGGACTATGAATACAGCTTCATAAAATCAAAATTGAAATTAAAATACTTCCAACATTTTAATCAAATAAATACTATCCAATTAAAATTAATTGAAAGCCCAAGAATCAGCTTCAAAGACAAACTGATGCTTTTCTAAGTAAAATAATTTGATATTTGTGAGGCAAGAGAGGCAGGTACAAAAAGGTTTTCATGTTTTCCCCTTGGTGGAAACTTTCACTGCAGGATAAATCCCGGTGTCACTCGCTCGACTCGGTCAAGAGCACTCCGACTTCCTGATGCCTTTTCATTTTCATTGTATAAAAACGTCGCCGTCGAGTGTACGACACAAATCTACCCACAAATGTTGGCTAATTTGAATGGCAACCATTTCGTATTTTGAGACTCTTATATTTCTCCATTATCATCATGTTTTATCGTTGAAGCAAATTTGACACGTTGATCATGCTTTTTGATTATGCTACTTAACTATACATTTCAAAATAATAGTATTTGCCAATTTATAGGGTTCTGTACCAAATGGGTACCAACAGAAACCTGTTACCCTGACGGACAGAGAGCGAAGTCTTGTGGCTTTCCGTCTGACTGTCTGTCCGTCTGTCATGATCAAGCTGTGATAACTAAAGAGGTAATATTGTTATAGATGATGAATTAGTGTTGTCTCTACAGTAACTAGGAGTAGAATAAAATCAATATTTATTTCATACAACAAACACGAGTTTCTAGGACTTTTTCTTTATTTTATATACCGACAATTGGTATACGTTTAAAAATTATAATAATATAAAAATTGTTTACTAGCTATTTGCCATTCTTATAAATAATTGGCCAATTATTTACTTTCCGTATGAAAATTGGTTGGTGTTTTACAATGGGTGGTGTTATATAACAATTTTAATAGGTTAATTATCGTTTTACATTTTCAACGTTATGAAAAGCGTATTTTACCACCAACTAGAAGGTATGTTAACAACAAAACAATCTAGCAACACTTTCGTTACGAGAAAACAGACGCAGCACCACCGTATCAAGAAACTTGTAACAAGTAGACAAGCCAAGAACTGTGAAACAAACAACGGGCACGGCACTACGAGCCATTAATCCGAGCGATCCCGCCAGAGATTAGTGCTCCCGCTATTGACCTCACACCCCTCCGTCCTCACACGTAGAAAACATTTTCTATCCATTGTCTCGCGGAGCAGGAAGCAAAAAGAGGAGCTGCGATTGACATCGTGGCTCCCTCGCGCCTCACCCGCGCCGCGCCCCGACAGCCGCACGCCCGGTGGTGCCCACTCGCGAATACCCCTGAACCCACTTCCAATCTTTTACAATTTTACCTTTTGTTTCCACGGAGCGTGCGAGATATAATCTACACTCAACACATGCCGTCGACGACTGTTCGATGCAGCGTTTGTCGCACCGCAAAAGCCATTTCACAAATAATCACTCATATTCTCACGTTTCGCAATTTCCCATGTGCATTCAAGTGATGCGACGTTATTGGAAAAACGAAAACGGGAAAGGCTAAATGATTAGCTTTATAATGTTGCTGTTAGTTTTTGTCCACATTTTAGACGATAAAAGAACCTTCCAAGAATAATTTGATGAGACAAAGGAAATATTTTTATTCAGAATAAATTTATAGAAAGAGTTTTCTTTGATGTAATAACACAGAGAAAAATCCTAGAATTCTGTTCGTATTTTCTAAGTTTATTACAACAACGTACTTGTATATATCAATCAGACTTGGACCAAATTGGAGCAGGCACTTATTTTATTTAACAGAATTCTTTTAAGCGATAACTCCGCTTATTATGGATAAATTGTATTGATTTATTTTGTTCGTAGGTCATAAATATTACAAATGTTATCCAAAATCAATAACATAAAATCAGATATTACTTTGCAGGAAACGAGTAGGGACTTGCGAAGTACTGTCGTGGGTACTGTAGGTGTTTCACAGTCGCTAATAAAGCCATAATAAGTAAAACAAATTAAAACTATTCATATTCGTATCAATTCAAACTAAAAAGTAAAACATACCATTTCAATTACTTAACCAAACCATTACCCAAGAACATTGACAATCAGTGAAACTATTAATACTTACTATATCTATACCTCAGTACAATCAGTTATTTTTGGCAATTGCTAGCCATAATGGCCAGAAAAATACATACTCTAACCTTTGCAACGAACATGAAACTGTCCTTCTTGGCTGGCACCGACTCCAAACATAAATAAGTATAACTATAAAACAAATTCTGAATAATAAAACATTGTCTAGTGAGTAGATTGTTTGTGGGTATCAGCATGGTACACACGCGGGTGTCGGTGCGAGCGGACGCCGACGCATGCCGACACGCACCGCCCGTGCATACTGATGACAGCGGAGCTCGCCGCGGGACTCTTCTGGCCCTCTACCATCCTCTACTAAACATTCACAATAAATAGATGACAAAATTAAATATTTAGTGTACTTCCGCTGTGATCCGAAATCCAAATTAAGACAAGTAAAGGAAAAATCAACTAAGATCAATTAACCAAGCTTAATTAACTAAGATTAATTAACTAAGATCAATGAACTAAGATTAATTAAAATTAACGTTACCTATCACAATTCGGAAGTTCTTAACTCTACACGTGTTTCGCCTAACCACAAGGCATCATCAGGAGATGCTGACTCTTCGAACGACAAGTCGAGAGTGTCTCTCGACTTGTTAAGCTTGGTTAATTGGTCTTAGTTGATTTTTCCTTTACTTGTCTTAATTTGGATTTCGGATCACAGCGGAAGTACACTAAATATTTAATTTTGTCATCTATTTACAATGGATTTCCGCAAAGTAACGCCTGAGTCAATATGTGACATTCACAATGGAAACATTCATTGGTGGCGATTCAGCGGCACATACGACTAAACTAAATTTAAAGAAGCCCCGTCTCTTTTCATCTTAGGTGGCCAGAAAGAGACGACACGTTCCGCACCATAGTCAAACCAACTTAAATCACGTCAAATGTAGAAAATATAGGCGACTTTAGTCCACACTCACTTATATCACCTCTAAAACTACCTACATTTTCCATATTTCACGTGGTTTAAGTGGTTATGTCTGTGGCACGGAACGTGTCGTCTCTTTCTGGCCACCTAAGATGAAAAGAGACGGGGCTTCTTTAAATTTAGTTAAGTCGTGTGTGCCGCTAAATCGCCACCAAATATCTTCTTTCTATTAATTTAGGCAAAATGGCAACAGTCTTCGAGCTACTTGAGGCTTCAAAATCTATCCATAGTAAACTTATGGATAGATTTTTATAGGTTGCTCAGAACAGATTGACTGTCTATCCTGTAATACAGTCATACAATTGCAATTTTTGGCCCCCACGAAATAACAACGCGTCTTTATAAGTTTGACGTATCGATTTGGCATACTAGCTCCCAATCTAGAGGGCCGAATTTCTTTTAGTTGTTTTGTTTGAAAGGTGTTTTAGTCGGAAGTGTTCTTATGCGTTTATCATATTGTACACTAATTTGGGTAATACAAGGATGTTATTGTAGCGTCGAGGCGTTTGTTCTTTCTGGTAATTTCTTCAGATCACGAATGTCAACCTGTCCCTGTAATATAACACGTACGTAATCATTGACCGAAGTTAATTTGACATATCTTGCGCATGTCTTTTTCCTGATCCTCTGCCAGTTTCCTGTCATCATGTGGCATTAGTTAATACTTTTGGATTTATAAAATTGGAAAATGTTACCGAAATTGAATGAAATAAAGTCGATTTGCTTAAACGTGCAAGAAAACGAAATACTCACACCTGCTTTTACGGCATTGCAGTGTCTAGTTTGCTACGCTTGTAGAGTTTATTACAAACCACTTTAAATAAACACATTCACAGTCGATAGTTGCGCATAAAACACACATTTTATAAAGGCTGGATTGTTAAAAGATATACAGTACATCTTCACAAATCGACTCTAGCGAAGATAATGTAACTTAAATGGATTTAATAGACAACCCCAATAAAACAACTGGTTTACTCTAAATGCGAGTTTACATGACATGCAGAATAATGAGCGCAAAGGAAACAGAGAACAAAGGGAATGTGGGCAATTATTTAAAAATCGTATACATAGTCGTTTGACAAACCGAATGTGAACATTTCGGAGTCTGCTGTATGAATGACTGACTGGCTTTGCATCGAGCTACTGTATTTAGTGACGCTCAAACTATATCTACGTTTTTTTATGCGAATAGCACTTATAAAATACATGTTAACATTTCTTCAGTTATAGACTATATACTCGTATATTACATATATTCATATTATTATATGATAAGTTTATGTTAATAATATAGAATAATTATTAGAATAAATTAATATAATTCTCAGATATTCAGGACTGATTTTTTTATGATATGTACTCGTATCGTGTATGAATTTTATCAAGTTTTACAATGACACTATAATTATAGTAAAATTATAAATGTAATGGTCTTTTGTCATGTTTCTGTTAACTGTCAAATTAAATAGTCATGTTCCTTCCAAAGCAATAGCAATTTAAGGCATGAAGTTACTTTGTTATTACTGTGTACAATTACGAAATTGAACGAGATCCGTTACACGCTTTCCTATTAAGTCAAATGGCCCAACTCGAATTTTATTCGGCTATAACTCGCACGCAGCACTCGTGAGGAGCATACGTATAACGAAATGTACTATCGTGTTAAAAAACCTGTGTCATAAGACACCTTCAGACTGAACAGTGGATGTTTTAGATCTCACCATAGGTCTTTGGTGAATACGATGAAATGAATTATTTCAGTATCAGAATGTATCCTTCAATAACTCCTAAAACAGGAGTAGGTCCTCAATACGTCCCCATTATTTTGTGTGCTGTTTCATAACTTCGTATTTATTAAATTGATTTTGATTGGTTTTTTTTTTAATTTGAAAGTATATTGTACTTTCTCAATGGTTCTATAAACATTTTATCTAAATTGGTTCAGTATTTTTTTTTAATTTAAGTTAGATACATATTTGACACCCAGACCGACAAATTAAGTTCGTCACAGAGATCAAACCTGGGACCCTCTGGTTGGCAGTCCGGCATGGTAACAATTTCGCCAAAGAGGTCGTAAAAAAATATGTAAGAATTTAAAAACTAGTAAATACGTTTTAAATCGACGCTCACCTTTATCTTTTTATAAAAAGTTTTTAATTTTCATCAGTGGATAAATCGAGTGATGACTTTAAATGATAAATATATTTGGATAATGATAATATTTGGTTCGAACGTACATACTATGGAATCGAGTTAAATCCAATGCTAACGATGACTATACATGCGATAATACTGCGGTAAAAAATGGAATTGAAATACAAAAATTAAGTTAACTTAGGTTTAAGTGCGAGTCGAGCTGGCGCACGAAGGGTTCGGTAACATTATCTTTAAAAAAATGGCTCAAATCCTTCTTCCCTTATCCTTTCTTCTAATCTATCCTAATTCCTCAATATATTAGTTTTTTATGTTAGTGTTTGTTGTTATAGCGGCACGGGAAAGTAGCTTGTGCTTGTGTAGCTTGTGAAATTTTCAGATTTCTAGTTATCATCTATAGCTAGGGTTTTTGAGATACAGCCTGGTGACAGTTAGACGGGTTCTGTGTTTACCTTCTAGGTACGGAACCCAAAAACATCTAGTATACGAGCACCGTAAAAGGGAGTAAAGTGATCAGAGGCCATAGCGCGGCGGACGTCGTAAACCGCGCAAGGCACGCCGCACTTTTCGCGCTTCGCCGATAAACGTGCGCCCGGCGAATTGCCACGATAAAGCTTACTGCCGAGATACAGTCCCTCGAGATACGACTATCGACACCTGAAAGGAAAATGCGGAAGCGATATCGCACCGTTTTTGGCTAAATGTGCTTTTAAACAGGTTTATTTATTTTTATAATTTACCGGCTTGTTTCTTTCTGTTTTACCCGTTGGAGAACAAAGAAAACCTTTTGAGAGTCAGTACTAATTGGAAGTAGATAAGTAATATAACTTAGGAATAATTCTGTTCACGAGTTTAGCAAATAATAAATTTACTCCTCACCTTACGCAATCATATTCAAATGTCAAATAATCATAGAAAAAAGGAGGCCTTTGCCCGAAAAATTCTCAGTAAAATTTATACCTATTCATCAAACAAAGCCCAACGGAGGAACAGAGAATTTATCAAGCGTACCGCAAAAAGCTTCGGGTATTTTAACTTCTGACTCATAGATAATGTTCCAAGTTCGGTGTTCTCTCCGCTCAAAAGTTTTAGTTGTTTTGTTTTTCGAAATTAGTAGGCTACATTTATTATTATGAGTAATTTGTTGGTCTCAAATTACGGCAGGTAGCCCGCGGCTGTCGGGGCTCAGGCTCACCTCTCGAGCCTTCAGCCCCGCCTACAGTTTAACATTTTTCTCCCACTGGCCTGGGAATTAAACTTGCTAGTTCATTGTATTGTTTATCATAGAACACTGTAATTAGACTGTCATTATTGTTTTCTACTTATCTGAAACGATCTATATGCATTAGTCGGAAAGGGTCAACGCCTCGTCCATATTATAACTTTTTTAGCTATTCTAATTTATTGCCGTATAAAGTCTCTTATAATATTCTGAGAATTTAATTAAATACCCTATGATGGAAATAGAGTAAGTTCTTAGTAATAAGCCTTAATACGTTTATCGTTAGACAAACATCATGAAAGTATTAAGAGAGTGAAGTATGGCAGCTTCCTCTTGCAAGCTCGGAAACCGTATAAACGAGGAAACTGTGCGTCGTTATTTTTTGTGACGAAATAAAAGCGAGCGTTAATTAAAAACTGCAGTTAGGATTCTCAGAGCTCGATCCCGCGCTGAGCAGTTGTGGCGAACCGCGGCCTTTTTGCCATAATTTTACACTATACGATACCCCCATTTCGGAGGCTTCACCGGGTTGCTAACGGTTTTGTGGATTACTGCGGCTGGGTTAAACTTTCGCTGGAATCTTTTATTAACAGATTCTTTTTTGCAAATTAGATCACTGGGCTGGGCGATCGACATAAAAACTCCTATATTTTATATACTTATATTTTTTTACGAACATAACAAATGCATTAAATATAAAGCTTAGTGTAGCGCGTCATGAAAGCAGCTAGCTTAATTAAGAAGGCGCGAAGTTTAACTATCAGTACAGGTATAAAGCAAAGTATAATAAAGACGGAGGGGTAAAATGAATCTCGATTAACATACTGTGCTGGCGCTTCGCATTTCTATCAGCGTTCATTTCCGAGCCGAACTCCGCCCGATCTTGTATGAGTGAGCAACTAACGAAGAGCCCTCTCGTAAACTTTGTTTTATGTTCGCACCGCACCCGCTTTGTGAATTAAAAGCTGCGCTCCTTTTGCGCTAAACACGCCTTAATGAAATGCGATGATCACAAATTCGTCTAAATTTCCGCAACAATGGGCACGACAAGCGTCTCGTTTCGCAGACTGTGCGTTACTCAGCCGCCCGCATAACGAGAGGTTAAATTAAATAACAACCAAAGTTTGAGTTGAAATTCTTGAAACTTCAGTTCTCTGAGAGCCTCGCAATCGATGGCGCTATATAAGTTCGATTTCAAGTGGAAGTTTGTGACCGCAAACAGCTCTGAGATGTCCAGATACAACTTAACATACGGCTAGTGATCTAGTTTTATCATTGCGTTCTAGTTTCGCAAGACGTCAACTTAGACGCCGTCGGAGGCAGTTACTGGACTCGCGGGATTAAGTACATTAATTACGGAGAATATTGCTATTTCACACTCATTGGTCACCCTTTTCTACGCTTTCTCACTGAGTATGCTGCCAACTATTGGCGCAATGAAAATAGGTACTTGACTAAGTACAACAGATTATGACTACGAACATAAAAATGAAACACAAAGCAGACTCAATTCAGCCTTGAATAATTAATGCCTGTGGTTAGTAAAGCCACCCTTGAAAATATGGAAATATTGAAGCACTCAGAGGAGTGTCCGGATCTGCGCGCACGATTATTGGCGGGACGCTTTGACGGACACGATTCAATCTGGTAATCGGAAATGGGCATTGTGCAACAAAGGTTCTATTGTCCACAGAGTCCGCTGCGCCGCGCCACAGCCCGCGAATATTCATGTCTATGTTCATATACTCGTACATACATATGAGTACTTCTGTTTATCAACACATAACGTATACCTATACCAAAATTTGATATGCCTTATTTATTATTTATCGTTTTTCAAATTATGACCGCTTTTATCTAAGTAAATATTAATAAATAAGTTGTAGCCTCACTAATATTGGCTTAAAGTATACTAGCTGCTTCCCGCGGTGTTACCCACGTTAATCCGGGATAAAAAGCATGTTTGTTAATCCTAAGTCTTACCTATCTAAATACCAAATTTCATCGAAATTAGTTCAGCTGTTTGAGCGTGAAGAAGTAACAAACATACACACTTACACACACAAACTTTCACTTTTATAATATTAGTAACATGTATATTATCTAAATGGTTTGAAAAAGTCTGCTATATAAACTTTGTGAGTCGATTTAGGTACAAAAGCTCTTCGTTGAAAAAACTAATTAGATCCCTTGAATTTAAATCTCATCATATTCATGAATAATAAGCAAAGTCCTAAGTTAAACAACTTGTGTAGAACTAAGTAACTAAGTATATTACTTTTAGAGACTTGTTACTTCTGATTTATGATGCATATTCCTGTCGCTTTGTCAACATCGAAACAATTTCGCATTGTTATTTTGTTTGTTATACACAACAGACGTGATGAGGAATGTTTTCCACGAACACAATTGTATTGTCAAGCCAATTATTATGGCATGTGGAACACTCGCTCGATATCACACATGGCTTAGCACGACTATTTATGAGACACTAGTAAATGTAGACGAAATAGGAATATCTACTTGAAGAACGTTTTGAGTGGAAATACCAATAAGACAAAAAACGTATGATAAATATAATAAAATATAATATACCTATGGTAGTTAGCTACTAAACAATTTTTAACATGTGTGATCACCATTGTCCACACACAGGCCTTCCTTCTTGGACGCTATTAATGCCTACTACCGCTGCTGTCTTCTATATATGTACATACATAGTAGTAACTAGCTGACACGGAAAACGTTGTTTTGCCTTTTAAATTATTTCTATTAATATAATGGGGTTAGGTTAAACAGATAGTAGCCGATTCTCAGACCTACTGAATACGCATATAAAATTTGGTAAAAATCAGTTAAGCCGCTTCGGAGGAGTACGGTAACAAACACTGTGACATGGAAATTTTATAAATAAGACTAGCTGCGCCTGCAGTGTCACCCATGTTAGTCTGAGATTAAAATAAGTCAACAAATTTCAGTGAAATCAGTTCAGCCGTTTAAGCGTGAAGAAGTAACAAACATACACACTCGCACACATTAACTTTCGCATTTATTACATTATTTTATTCTCAAATACGTTTGTAAACTACATTCGACTCAGTTCATACGTTTTGAAGCAGTGCTTGAAATAAATTAGCAACTCATCATATTTTCTTATTCCCTTGACCGATTCTGATGACACAAACTATAACATAAGTAAATAATTAAGAAAAAAACAAAATAAATGAAAAATCGGTCAATACAGTGTATCAATAGCCCCATAATATACCTAATAAACCCTTCTCATAAAAGCGGATGTATTATAAAGGTAATAATCTAATCTTCGTTGCTAGCATTAAATCCCATAAAATCTTAATGAATGGTCGGGAAGTGAACTGGACCTCGTCTATATTTACCAATTATCTGAAGACATTATAAAATCTGGTTTTATTTTTAACTGACTTTCGTAAACAATAATGAAGCTTTTTTGTAACTTTTATGCTACTTTTAGATCTTTTTATAAATTTGAAAATATCACAGCCTCTAAAAATAATTTGAATGATGACTAATTTCTAGTTCTTTTTCGTAATATAAAGTGAACAATAATATACTTCTGTACAAACTTTTATAATTAATTTGCGTCGTATGTACACGTCAAACTTATAACACCTCGTCATTTTTTTCGTCGGGGACTAAAAGGGTTTATGAAACGAAGACGAAAGAAAAAATAATACATAGAAACTTTTTTATAACAATTTTCATAACGTCATTGTAAATTTATACATGTTATAACTATTTTTGTTTTACAATTAGCAAATATTGTCTGGCAATTTTACTGACCTACAGGTATCTGTATATCTGTATATAGGTATATGTATAGCTTCAAGCTTGGCGAACAAAGTCCCGAGAGAGTAAGTAGGTAGGCATCTCAAGTGGAAGTACAAGAGGACCGCGACATACAATTCTCAATCGGGGACAAGAGGCCCCTGACCCTCACAAGTGGCATCGCCGGATCCTACCGATTTACTCATTATTATGAATTTATCGGAAATTTGTTCGGTTGCTAAATTGATCTCGTAGGATCACCTTAGTCAGCTTCTTTAGTTAGGTGATCTGACGCGATCGTCGAAGTTATGACAACTTACTGTTCATGCGGATAAAGACTGTAATTGAAGAAGTATTTATTTTGATTTAGGCATTATCATGAGTCAGATGACGCGTTCAATTGTAGGTTTTGCCTGTTAAAGTACATACAAGAATTAAGCTTAGAAAGTTATGGGCGGCCTGAAAATTCTCGACAATAGAGCCTTTCCACTAACTCCTAGCACATACAAAGAAGAATATTGAAGTCAGTTGTGCTAAAGACGATTCATGCATTAAACTGAGCGGTGCAGACAGTACCGAAAGTAATATTAAGTAATCGATTTAAAATTATTTTTACGAATATCTTCCATATATCTTATATCTTTAAATGAGCAATTCTTGTATATAAATATATAATTGGAATCTCGGAATCGGCTCCAACGATTTTCATAAAATTTAGTATATAGGGGGTTTCGGGGGCGATAAATCGATCTAGCTAGGAATAATTTTTAGAAAATACCATATTAAAAAAAGAGCTACGCTCGGTCACTTATATTGATTCAACCTATTAGAATTTATCGATTTTATTTATTCTTAGGACTATCTGCGCTACGCAATTATAAAGACAACACGTCTAATATACAGCTCAGCTGTATAAGGTGATCTGATCAGGTACAAGGATGATCGTTGCGGTCAGGTTTTGGATGAGCGTCCCTATGAAATTTGATGGTTGGCCAGATTTTTTATAGGATCCCATTATCCGATAGTATCAAATATTTCGTAATCATTAAAACTGCTTATATTGTTAGAGTTTACTGTTAAGATATTTTAATAGAAACAATATTACTTCTTAGCAGCGGGAATTTTATTAGAGACGCTATTTACAAATATTTGTTTTCTGTCTTGCTCGACATCTTTCATTTATTTGAAGATAAAGAGTCCTACTTATCTTAAAAATGGATTTAGAACGTTATTTAAGATACCAATATAGAAAGCTAAGAAGTCTAGACTTTCGAAAATATGTAAAAAGCTATATAGCATTTGTGTTTAAAATACGATTAAGTTATGTAGTTTGAATATGTACAGTTAGTTTAGATCTTTATTCAATCTGTATCTATCAAAGAGTGTTTTTACTGTCAAAAATATCCAGATTCACAACTAAAACTATTTTGAAAATACTTAAAAAGAGTATAAAGAATTTTCTCACTGATATAAGATTAATAATTTGTAGATATAAATGAGAGAGAATCCCTACGTTGCGTTTAGCCTTCTACCTTGATAGAGTAGAAAGCGAAGATGTAGAGATTCCCAAGTCTTTTACCGAAAAGATTCCAATTTGAGATTTAACCCTTTGAATCGCTTGTGAGAAAAATAATGTAGGTACAGGTGTTCGGGAAGGACGTTCTTGAATTCGGAACATTGGATATAAAATATGCACAAATACCTGAAATAAAATAATCAGATACCTAGGTAGTTGGGACTGATATTGTGATAGATATAGGTAGGAGTCAAACTTATGCAAGGTAGCAAAGATCAAGGTTTAGTTTTTGGAACCTACTTACTGACGGTAGAGTAATAATTGTCAAGCGCAAGTCGGACTCGTTCATGAAAGTCTTCGGGCTAAAAACTACAAGTTTTCTGTTGTTATAGGTAGAAGGTACAAAAAAATATCATCTATGAAAATTACAATTCAATACTTGTAGCTATCACAATTCGTGAAATACGAATTGATGACAGACGGACAGAAAGACAAACGGACGGACAGTAATCTTTGTAACAGAGCCGCGTCGGGCAGTTACATTTTTGGAAAAGTAGAAAAGATTCCAATTAGGTAGTACTTATTTATAACTCACAAGTTATCCAACTAAATAGGTAGATGCTTTAAGCAAGTAATTACAATAAATCACATTAACACGTTCACAGTCAGAGGCATAACCACTTAAAACATTCCCAGGATCGAGTTGTTTTATCATGACCAAAGGAGATTTTAATGTGAAAACTCCAAAGTGCGCGAGCCGGCGGAATATCAAATCAGTTCCGCTAAGAAACAAATGAGATTATTACTGTGGTGAGGTAAGTGCGGTGGTCAAGTGCGGGTGTTTGTCTGTGCGACCGTGGCCGCGGCAGGCCATTCAACTCGTGCGCCTGCGCCGGCCCGCCAGCACTCAGCAAGCCCCATTACTCCGACAGCTCCCACAGTCAACACCCCACCACACCAACACTCCATATCGGACTCTCATGCTCCCATAAGAATCATAATCCGAACCGCGCCATCAATTAGCGTCACGCAAGAACATACGCGGCACGCACTATAAATTATTCTAAAGTCACGCTCCTTCTTATTGGAAGTATCACACATGTGTAGTTAAATTTAAATTATGATCCTCTCGACGTGTTTGAAAACAGACGACAGATACCTTTCATCTCTCATAACTGCACTTAAAAATAGCTTAAAATTACATGCGCGCGACTTAAAATACTCAAACTTTGTATGAAATGACTTACTTGGTAATTTATTTATCGAAAAACCTGTATCGGAAAGTTTCACAACAATACGGCTCATACGGTTGTTTCGAGCATTGTCAGGCAAACTAAGACGATTTTTGCACTTAAATTGTACTTGACGACATGACTGTCAAAGCCGGTATTTCTCGAGACACTTCACCTCACTTTTGATTTGTTCACATGTATGAATTCTGTAACTTAAATTGTTCACCTAAAGTTATTGTTGTCGCAGGAAGAGACAACAAGTGTTATAAACAAAAGGCTGGTTTCGCGAGCGCAAGTTGTCGTAACGGTGGGGGCAGCGTGCCACCTGCCACTGTAGCGAACCCGACTCTACTGCCGGCGGCCACCGAGCCAGAGGCTGCCGGTCCCGCGCTCTCACGCCAGCTCACCACGTCGCTATAACGTCGTGCAACACACCATACATTAATTCTCCGCATCTACAGCGACGCTCCAAACTGTACGCCCACTGCGCAATGTACGCCACTCTTCGATACGATCGCCTAGGAAGCGTCAGCTTGTACACGTGTGAGGAAAAAGCTCGCCCGCGTTATACCGTTTCTGGTACCTCGTAGAAATGGAAATATAACGCCACCTGTGGCCAAGACTTGGAACTATTTAAAGCGCCATCTACCAAAATAATGATGAAGTAACTGGAAAACTAAGTTACAAATTCAAGTGTTCAACTTAGATTTAACTTAGTTACGAATACGGTTTAAAGTTCACCGAGGAATATACAGATGGCGTTACGCAAAAAATTGAGATGTCGTCACACTAATATTAGAACCAGTTTTAGTTTAGATGGTAATTTCATAGTAATATATTTTTATTGTTAAATATGCTATACTTATTGATCGATGTTAAGAAAAGCTATTTTACTTAAATGTGATAATGTAAAAAATCCTATACCCTATCCACGAAGTTTAAATTTAAAAATGACATTATGAGTTTGCTGATAGCCTGATAAAAAGAAATCATGCTGGTTACTTTCATCTACTGGGGTGCCATTAAACTCCTTGTAAACAATTAACCATGTAATAAAATTTTGTAAGTAAGTAAGTAGGTACAAACAATAACAGATATTAGTCATAATTTTAATTCAAAAATCTATTGCATACACTTAATGATTCACAACAGTAAACTATATCATATTGAGTTTAAGTATAGAACAGGAAAAACAATAGGAAATAATTAGAAACATCAATGAGTCCTCAATCCATGGCGTCTTGTCAAACCGCACGGGTGAGTCAAAATGATAACTTTAATATTCTATGTGGAACCGCGACATTGAATGACTCACTAAGTTTATGTCAAACAACTTCAACGTGATAAAATTTTACCGGTACTTGTTGACGCATTTATTTGAAAATGATGATAAGTGTTTTATGGGCCCACACGATAAATAAAATTACCTATAAGTAGGTACGATACTCCGAACAGTAAACTTTAGGATTTTTTTTTTTTAAAACTTTGATCGTCCGATCGTAACTCTACATGATTACCCTAAAAATTATAATATAATACTAAATTATGTTATACCCTTATAAGATGTTATCATATCCTTGAAATTGCAAATCCCCGGTAAAAGTCTCCAACGACTAAGAAAATTTATTGAATTACAATAACGGTATACCAAATTTAAAACAACATAAAAAAACACAAAATAATATACAAATACATCATTACCGATACACAAAATAGTGAATGCAAAGACACTTTGTAAACCTGGTCGATTAATGATTAAACTTAAAAAAAATACTTTGGCATAAATAACTAGTAGGATTCAATAATATTTATATAAATTTGTAGTCGTAGCATAGACTATCCTAGACATAACTATCCTAGGACCCTGGTTGCAGTAACAACATATGTACATATATCTGTCCATAAAAAAGTTGTCTAAAAGAGATCGCTTCTTACGATAAAGCCACCGAGTGAGACACGATGTTCAGCTATTTAAGATTTTTTACTTTTATATCGGTTTGTACTTATTTTCTGGCCAATAAAAAATTAATCTATATCAACACATTGTATTTTAATACTTTATTTGAGCGCACATTTAAAGTATGCGTCTCATTTTCTTCAAAATTATTCAACTTAACTTTGTTAACTGTTCACGTAAGGCATTATTCTTAAAAGACTCATCCCAACTTTTAATAATAATTTAAGTGCGACCGTTATCTATGCGAAAATATTATTCAACTAAAAACACATTCCTCAGTTCGTATCACCTTCATTATTTTCACCCTTTTCACCTTTTTCTACGCCGTAGAACTATCACACAAATTGTGTCTACGAATTTACGAGTCCGTTACCGAAACGGATTAAAATATTTACGTAAGAAATATGCGCAATACTGCCGCGAGTGTGTAACTGTAGGAGAACAATGGATAGCAACATCCTTTATGGTCCAGAAACTGCGTCCGGCCTAGATGTGCGAGTTTGGAGTGAAAGTGAATCGGTTGACATGCTGAGGTGATCCGTGCGATGAGAGCGGCCAAGGCTTGCATTGGTTTTGGGAAATTATTTGTGCTGCAGGTCAAATGGTTTAATTACTTCAATTAATTTAAGCAGAATTTATGTTACATTACAAGAACAAAACAGTTACTTTATTAATATTGTTTTTTTTTTCTAAAAGTGAAAGGTAATGAGTCTTTTTCTTCTTCTTGGAACTAAGTAGCTGAGCTCTGGTGTCGAGAGTTTTCAACCCTGAAAGCCTCTGGCTTGGCTTATCGCCTAATTATAGTTTTACGCGTCATTTGACCCATGATAGAGCCGGTACAAATACCACTTTTTATCTTTTAAATCTTGTGCGCCTTTGGTCGCACCTCCAGAGACAGTCCGCATCGAACGTTGTTGGTTAACCTCGATGATCGTGTCAGATCACCTTAGTTAGCTGAGTTACAGGCACTACTGGTAATTATTCTGAGATACTGTGACAACATTGCGTTTTAAAATGTATTTCTGCTATATGTGCACTTTAATGAAACCTCTGACTTATGAAAACATACGTCATTCTTTTCAATTGTTTAGGTACGTACGCACACAATCTAACGGTTGTCGACCGAAACAATGAACTCAAAAATGAATACTCAGAGAATTTAATAAAGCTTGAGGTACGAGAATGGGGCAAAATCTTGATATTACAGTTTTTTCGCTATAAACCGTAAACGGCAAAAAAAAATAGCTCAAAAACTGTCTCAAGAAACACCAAGAATATGTATACTTATTTTTAATACTATATTTATCTTTAGTCAGAAGTTTATCAATATGAATAAAAAACTGGTTCAAAAAACATAATTTTAGATTTTTGGAATCTGATTTGTTTTCTAATTCATAAGTCTGATTGATAGTATAATAAGTATCAGTATATTCTTAGAGTTGGTCTACAGACGGTCAAAGCTATTTTTTCGATATTTTTACTATTTATGATTTATAACGAAAATACTTTAAATTCAAGATTTTGGCTTTGTCATCTTCTAACAGTGCTCTACAGAAAGATGATGTAGATTATGAAGGTCTAATGTAGCACCTTTAGCTCGGCTAGCTAAAGTGATCTGACGCGATCATCGAAGTTTTTCAAGTGGCATTTTCATCTTGGCTCTACCGTGGGCCGGATGACACATTAAATTGTATTTCCCGGCTGGTCGTAGTACAAGCAGTCGTTAAGCCAAGTCGGAGGCCTTCGGGTGGCTTGAAAACACTCGACACCAGAGCTTGGCCACTTAGCTCATACGAAGAAGAAGAATGTCTAAACAGACGCCTAGATCAATCACTAGCCGTGTCGAGTAACATGAACCATGTATGAGAAGAGTCGGTATATCTTGTCAAGAGTATAGAGTATCCAGCATGGGAACATTCGGTTCCACTTGACGGCGTCTGCGCACTCGCAGACCGAACTACCGTTATTTGCATGAGAACTAAACACGTAAATACGTTAATGCAGAATTAGACTCGGGTTGTACGGGTCGTTTGTTAACAGTTTATGATTGGTTGATTTTGAAAGTATGTTCTTTATTTTCATAAAATAATTAAAATTTTGTACATATACTTAGTGTTATTATTTTGCATAACATAATCTGAAATATTGGTTTTATAGGCTAACAGTGCCTTTTAAAAACTTACGTCTAGATGAACTAGGTAACAGACTAACAAAGTGTATGGAATAAATAAACTCTAATTAAGTCTAATAAAATACCAACTAGCTACTAGCATTTATATCAAAGTAAGTAAGATAAAAAATATACATTTAGCCATTGTTTGTTAACGAAGGCTGGAAATTAATCATAACCACATTTACTGCTAGAACCTCAAGATAAAAATAAAACAAAAATTCATGACTCAATTAAACAACACATATTTTAACTTGTAAATTTAGTCATTAAAGATCAAACGGTAAACCTGTGGGATCCAAATATAAATTACGAGTAACTTGACGATTCTCACGCAATGCTCTCTGTTAGAGGTAAAGAGCTAACAATGGGAATACCATTTTCATTCCTAACAGTTTCATGTCACAACAAATGAAACTGACAAGAGCAAATTGAGCAGAAAGAATTCTATCATATAGCGAAAGCCCGTCTCGACTACGTAAGGGCTTGTGTTACACTAATAGATTTTTAATAAATATCTCTAATATTTTTCGAAACATAATATAACCTATGTTGCGCGAGAAAAATGTAGCAAAATGCTACATTCTTTCTTTGGTAAATGAATTTTTCATATCGGTCCAATAATTTCGGACCCTATTCGCGTCAAAGAAATAAATAATCAAACTTATTCTCTTTATAATATTAGTATTGAAGTATTATAGACTAGCCATGGATATGCCATATGAACCTATGTTACTACCTTTAGTAAAATGACCTTTCATTTTAGAAGACAATTATTAAATTGATCCTGAAGATTCTTATTTGTGTGAGATTAAATGC
Organism: Mellilla xanthometata; assembly: GCA_035578125.1. NCBI lineage: Eukaryota > Metazoa > Arthropoda > Insecta > Lepidoptera > Geometridae > Mellilla > Mellilla xanthometata. The sequence continues at coordinate 8,391,392 of JAPUBQ010000007.1, read as the reverse complement.
AACAAATGGTAGCAGTCAATTAAAAAAAAATATAAATTATACCTTATCTCGGACGGTATCCGAGACTTTGTCTAGCTAGAAATGGAGTTTGCCTGATCCATCAAACCATGGTATGGATTTCGTAGAGGTAAGTACGTTTATTTTTATTATTTGCTTTGATGGTAGGTAATAGACCATTTTCTAGTGATTCCTTACCTATCACTTCCGACTAAAACTGTCACCAAGCATCTAATGGTGTGTTCTGTCAGTCTCTTTTGAGGGCCAGTAATTTAAGGCTCAACCTAGGTCAGAGAGAACCGGATAGTCAGAGTCCGGTATGTTCCCACCGGAGAACCCGGAGCCCTCCATCAGGTATCGAGGCTAGGCACCGAGGGAGATTTAGTCGATAAGAATCCCACATTACCCGGCTGTACTCCATTGCAGCTGGATATCTTATAGAAGATTTTCCCCTCGTAAAAAAAAGGACAGAGAGATGCTGACTCGAGTAACGCGCCCTTCTCGTCAAGTGCCTATATGTACCTAGCTGTATAGTGGAAAAAATACAGTAAGGCTATTGAGTAGTAATTTTTGGTATTATACTATAATAGATCCTCTCATGAATCATTAATCGTTTATTCATGTCGCTCTAATGGAAAACTCTAGTTGTGCTTGTTGCGTTAAGAGCCTGCCTTAAATTAGGTACAGTTACATACACCTCGTTACTTAGTCCTGTGTTGTTTACAGACACGATTTAAATTGTTCTTAGGATTCCTTGCCTCATTATTACCGACGGGACCCTATTATACATTTATGGAAATATTTGTGCACGAGATGTCCTAGCTCTTACTCTGTTCATATTACTATCAAACGATTGATTCTATATGACTAAACTTCAGAAAAGTAGCACCTATAGCTCGGCTAACTAATGTGATTTAAAACGATTATCGATGCTAAGCAACAGTCGATGTGGACTATCTTTGGATGGGTGACCATGCACAAGAATGTCGGTTTAGTATCATCCTGAGATTTTCAAATCAAGAATGAAAAGGTTTCTTCTATATGAGCGCGCTATAACTAAGACCACAATGCTGCTTAACATCAGGCAAGCTAGGATCAAACGCAAACGTATTACAAAAAAAATGATATTATCATCGGGGCGTTACCGTGGGTCGGATGTCATGCTAAATTGTAGCTCCTGGCTGTAAGTCTTAGTACAAGCAGTCGTTAATCCAAGTCAGAGACCTTCGGGTGGCTTGAAAACTCTCGACACCAGAGCTCGGTCACTTATAGTTTCTACGAAGAAGAAGACTTCAGAAAAATAGGTATCTACGAGTAATACGCTGAAATCTAACAAAATATATTCGCAAGTAATTTGCTTGCACTAAGACATTAAATACACCTACCTAATTAAATAAGGGGCAGTGAGCTCGACTCATGCGCCTTGTAAGTTTGTTCACTAATTTGGCGCTTAGCAAAACCGGATCAGGAGCTATGATATCATGCAGATCTGGTCCGTTGATTGTGGACATTTGCATTCAATTGCGTGACCGTGGGATACCGCTCAGTTCCCAGTTGTTTCCTAAATTGCTTCAAAAACTGTAGCATAAGAAGTTAAAATACAGGAAGTACGTGTGTGATGATTGTGAGAAAAATCAGAAGGATACTTTGATAATAACTTTACAGTGTATTCAATTCGATAATTTTATTTTAATAAAATGTATAAAGCGTTTATATTTTTTTATTGTTACGCTTTTTTACATTGCTAATCTGATAGGCGAAGTTTTTTATAAATCTTTGTGGAGCAAAAAGTTCTTACGTGTATGAGTATATTATCAAAATTTAAATAAATACAGTACCTATAAAAATAGATTAATAAAAAATTAGATGCTTACGTTTCTCAATATAAAAATTCATAATCGTAACAAAAAAAACCCAATCTTCCATATTAACTTTATTATACAACCTGTTACAAAAAAAAAGTACAAATTACTGTACCAGGTTCAGAAGAAACGAATACTATAAATGCAAAAGTTTGTATGTGAGTTGTGAGAGACAAACATACACATGTTTGTTACTTCTTCACACTCAAACAGCTCCACTGATCGAAGAAAACGTTGTGGTTAATATTTATTTATTAAATTATATTACAGTGAAAATCAAGATAGTAATTATCGAATAAAATTCGAATTTTTTTAACTGCACTAGTGCGGTACAGCATGTGAACAACTAAGTTTACTTCAATAATATTGATTTCAAATATAGGTATAACCTTGTTATCTACGAATGCCGACTGAGTTAATTTGTCTGTAGTTACTACACAAGTAAAATGCTGTTTTCACTTCTGTGAATCTGATCCCCTTTGTTTTAAAGATTAAGCCCTTAATAAACTCAGACAAAGGCAAGATTAGCTTAAGTCCGTGTTGTATACCCGATACGTAGCACTCTGTATAATACTGTCCAAAACATTACGAGTAAAAAACCAGCAAAAAGCATTTGACATTAGATCATACATTGCTCTATAGTTCGGCAAGTGTAGGTGAACTCAGTAAAGGTCGATATTACAACAAAGAGTGACCTTGGAACTCCGGCGCACCTCGTCTGCTACATTTAAATGCCTAAATATGTACATAGATTATTTCATTAGATTACTTACTTCAGGTTGTATACAGTCGTAGATAACTATATTAAGACTAGCAAGAACAATTTAATCTGCAATCCTGGACATACGTTTTCAGCTATAATTATTATGCAAGCTGGTACATAATAATTAGCTCTTAGAGCCTCTTTTACATCATACATACTGCATCTAGATAAACATTATAATAAATATATCTTCTTCAGATACATATTTAGGTCAAAAACCTTCGGGCGCTTCAAAGAGCAGAAGCTTACGCAAATTCTCAGAACTTCTTTAGTCAAAAGTTGTTTATTGATGTTCGAATAGCTATCTTTTGTTCCCACCACAAGAGGCTTGACGAGTGTGGGCTTGCAAGTATTTCAAAGGGCCCCAGGTTTTTCTTGTCTGTGTGCTGAATAAAGCTCGATAAATCACACTACACCTTTTGAACACTGTTTACATTCGTTTCTCTAGAAATGTTTGTAGTAACCACTTGTTATTTGGCAACACAACAATAAAATGAAATATGTACGCTGAAGCGTAAGTACGTATTAAACTTTACTACTTATATAGGAAATAAAATATACACACATCTTTAATCATATTAATATTGAGTCGGACTATAGGTACCTCCGAAGTCCAAAAAAAACGGATCAACTTCTATCTCAGTCGTGTAAAAATTTAAACCCACTTACGTAAGTTTTCGAGAATTAGACAAAAAAGTCTCAAAAATTGTTGTTTTGACTAAAATATAAAAATGTAACAAGCTCTAACTCTTTTTTAAAGTAAGGCAGCGTTTGATAGTTTTTTATTCTAAGCCTGTTAAAGAGCATACTATTAAATTTAATGTTACTAACCGACAACTCCGTCACTTTCGATGACATCTCATTTGTCAAGTTACAGTTCGTAGCTTCTACTAAGCTTGTTGTTGTGTCCTTATAGAGGTATAATAATACCTGCATAATGATAAAAACATGACTTTAATTGTGCGTATTTTGCGGGTTTTAACAAATAATCAGCCTCCACCATACAATTTGTCTGGTACTGCTAATGGATAGTCTCTTGACTCTGTATTGTTCATGATAAAAGTCTTTATATTGCTCCGTCTAGACGAGCACATAGTAGAAGATACGATAAACAACGACCTTCACCGATCTGTTTAATGGATAAAAAATATTCGATAGGTAATTTCGTTTATTAAAAATGATAAAAAACATGGGTTGCCTGATAAAATCTTGGCCAGGCTATAATTAATTAAAAATTGAAAATTCAATTTTTTTTTTTAATTTCACCATTGTGTTTAACAAAAAAATTTAACACTATCGGAAAGTTCACAGCCTATAGAATATGCAAACGGAGGGTTGCCTATTATTTTCCTGGCATAACGTTTGGGTTGCCAGGTGTAAACCGGTATTTCGCTCGTAGTTATTTTCACCTATTTGTTTAATTTATTAACTAAACATAAAAATAAGCGCTGTTTTATTGTGAATACGATGATATAGGGTTGCCCGTAATAAGTCTGTCCTGAATGACGGTTGCCAAATTTTAAAAAGTTAAATTTTAATGCGACTGGGGACGTACAACATAGAGGTCCGAGTCTATACTTCCGCCAAATTCGATTAAAAAAAAAATTAACTCTTGGATTAGCTATCAAGTCTCTAACCAACTCGCGACAAATTATAACAATGCTTAACAGATATGGTCATACAATTTAGCAGAGGAACTAGAAACCGAAATGACTTATACATCAGTCAAAAAAAACGCCGCAATACCAAGTGGCATCAGTGCAGTAAATGGACTTAGTACTCACGTTGCGTTTGATAATTTTGATCGTTTCGTTGACACCACATCCGGTAAAGACACGATGCACGACACAGTTGGTATAATCTATCAATTTCCCAGTGGTGATCATTTTCATTTTCCGATTCAACCGTATTATTCATAATAATAATAATAATAATAATAAAATCATTTATTCGGGCCAAAAATAAGTGAACATATTTGACAATTACAATATATTAATTTAAATATAGCATAAATTAGTTTACAATTAAAATTATTATGGTTCTTATTTAATACATGAATTATATAAATAGTAAGAGCTGATTAATAAATAAATCTATTATAGAATTAGTTGTAGTTTAACTGCGCTCTTTACAGTTTGATAATATATTGTGTATATGGAATTATGAGATTAGATGAAGAATATAAAGTATGTTGAGTAAGTTTCAAGGATGTCTTATAGTATTTTTTTTTCAGGGCACTAACTCCCTCAGTAGGATTCCCTGAGTTTGAGGGAGTTAGTTTCTCTTCTGGGGTGTAAGGTGTGAGTGGTGTGAGTGGGTGTAGGATGTGAGTGGTAGTGAGTAGGTAAATTTAGAGTTTGAGGACCAAACATAATTATGAATGCCGAGTTTTGTTGGGGAACCTATGACATAGTGTCTGTGTGTTTGTGAGTGTGTGTATGACCAAAGACAACTTTGCAAATGCTTACCTTAGATTCGTTTACTAACACGCTGGAAGTCTGAAGTCTATATTTGCCTCCGATAAATTCAAAAGTATAAAGCAAATAATAGTGACATATGATTTAGCTATAGCCAAAATGGCTTTGCAAATCAAAAATAAAGAAAAACCAAAATTTGATAAAATTTTTATAAATTTAGGAGCGTTTCATATGGAGATGGCATTTTTTAAAGCGGTTGGGAAATTTATTGATTGTATAGTTTAAAATAATATTTTTTTTATAAATAAAATATTCTAAGTATTGGCTTTTTTATTTCATCATTTGGAATTTTCGACAATTACCTTACTCCATTATTATTTACTTTCTAAAAAAAGATGAATATTTCCAGTAACGTTACTTTCTGATATCAATTTAGAACAACATAAATATACTGTAATGCCGCTTTTTTAATTAAGTATATATTTAATTTTTACAATTTATTATATTAATATTAATCTAATATTAATCAGCTTGCAAATTATTGTATATTTCACAGTACGTTTGTACTTAAACTTTATATATGTATATGTATAGAAATATTAGTTGCTCCAAAATATTGCTGTATACAAGTTTATCGCTATCTTTTTCCATTGCATGAACTAGTAGCATGCGCTCTTTGTCATTTCCTACAGCCACGCCACGCGCAGCTACCTATAACCCTGTCTTTGTCTACCGCACGAGATACTAGACTCGGACCTCTTTGTTGTACGTCCCCAGTCGCATTAAAATTTAACTTTTTAAAATTCGGCAACCGTCATTCAGGACAGACTTATTACGGGCAACCCTATATCATCGTATTCACAATAAAACAGCGCTTATTTTTATGTTTAGTTAATAGATTAAACAAATAGGTGAAAATAACTACGAGCGAAATACCGGTTTACACCTGGCAACCCAAATGTTATGCCAGGAAAATAATAGGCAACCCTCCGTTTGCATATTCAATAGGCTGTGAACTTTCCGATAGTGTTAAATTTTTTTGTTAAACACAATGGTGAAATTAAAAAAAAAAATTGAATTTTCAATTTTTAATTAATTATAGCCTGGCCAAGATTTTATCAGGCAACCCATGTTTTTTATCATTTTTAATAAACGAAATTACCTATCGAATAATTTTTATCCATTAAACAGATCGGTGAAGGTCGTTGTTTATCGTATCTTAGACTAACATATTTGAACTGAGTAATGCGAAATTCAGCGTCGGATTAGTTCAATTGTGAACATCTCACGTATTTCCATTATAAGTATCAAATATCATTCATAGTACACTTAGTATTCTGACAGATAACCCTTTCTGGTAGACTCGCCTAAAAAGTGAATTAAAGTTCCTGGTTACGATTTGAAAGCTGTCTTTACTTACGATCGCTTACTAGTTACAGAGTCAAAGTTACCAGGTACTATTAATAAAATAAAAAAACTGGGATGAATAAACCCATTTTGATGAGGTGTAAACTCAAGCTCTGGCCATTGGAAAGGGTTCAAAGAAAATAAACCGTGTATGCTCACATCTACAAATTGTGTGTACAAAACACAACCGTATACAGCATGTTACTAGTATTAAAGATGGACTGGTAAGATATGTACATAAATCAAAATTAAAACACACTATTCTGTTATAGATAATGCACCTAGCGTCAGTAAAAACACATTTATAATAAACGCAAAATAAAAAAAATTACACAAATAATACCTAAAAATATTAGTTAGATTAAATAAACCTACACAAATATAAATATGTAAGTTATGAAATTTAATTCATATATTTTCCTTCTGGTACGTGTTCGCTTATCTAGGTCGTTGGATTATACTCCATTTATTTTACGATACTTTTATGAGTTATATTATTGAATAATGTTTGTATAACCGGCTATCACTTACGTTTATTTTGTCGGAATTAGCTCGACATGTTTCAGCACAATCAGTGTGCCATTCTCAAGGGCAGGAACACAGCCAATGTATGCACGCGACGACGGCTGCGCCTGAACATCAGTACACGAAAGTTTTAACAGTATTTTAACAGTATTTTAAAAATACAGTTCTATTATTTTTAAAATAAGTTAAAAAATATTAGCTGACATCGGCCTGTTTATCAAGAGTAACGTTCAAACTTTTTACGACACGCATTGGGGAGTCTAGCGCGTGCGCGGTATGCGCACACGCAGGAAACATTCCCCGCTAGATCGCCTCGTTACCGCGCGGGGTTTTCATGGTAACCAGGAGGGTTAGTCCTGGTATACCTTTTTGATCAAGTCTATTTTGATTTTTATGAGGATAGGCTTTTGCCCTTAATAGTAAAAAAATGGTTATGATATGTCATGTTGTTAGTGTATCGATGTACCTAACGAATAATGAACGAAATAATTGGTTATGATAAGTGTTGTGTTATTATCATTTTTTTTACATAACAGTAGAGCTAAGTTATGCAGCCTTACTCTGGAGACGACATTATAAATTACCAAATAACTGTAGTTTCAATACACATGTTTATTTAGTTCCTTAAATAAGAACGATTTGAAGCTCTATCGATTTGTCCTAATATATTGCTCTCTGCTCTATTTTAACAATAGTTATAGTCATGTTATGGACACCTTGCAAAAAGCTACGTTTGGTAATTTCACTTTTATAGCGGTAGGAAAATCACAGATTAGCCAGATTAACAATATCGGGTACAAAGGCTACCTGCTAATTTTTAAATCTCATTTAGTAGAAATTTGGGTAGCATTCTAAGAAACAAACAACGAAATATAATAATATAATGTTATTGTTCTTAATACTGGAATCTTTACAATGCTAAGCTGTACTTTTTATCATTACTTGTAAGTCATCACAGCCTTGTTTCTGCAAATCCTCGTCTTCCTAATGACAAGTTTGCAGACGTAACACTATTAAATTCCCCCAAAACTGGTAAACAAAGTCTGATTAAGAAAGTTATGCCGACGATAATTTCATTATAATGTTTCCAGACCAGACGGCGACAGCCTTGCAGACGCCACGTCGAAGGCGCGATATCATATGTGGGCTCTCCCACTATCCCACCAACCTTCACCTTCGTTTGTCATCTTCTAAGAACAATGCCACCTGCCTAAAACTCCTTAATGATGTAATTTATCCTTCCTCAAAATCTACAGGCAAACAATTCTCCTTATCCTCAAGGTTTGCTCCACAAACATCAAACAATAAGGTAAAAGGGACACTACTACTAAGTGGGAAGAATTTAAAGCAGGTACTTGTTTGCGGCTGTTTAAAATCATTCATTCCTCACGGTTGAATGGTTTCTATAGGACGGGATTGGGTCTCGAGGGAGACGCAGGTAGGTACATAAATGCATGTCGCGTTAAAAGGTTTTTTTTCAACCTGTTCACGGGTTCAAGTGTGAAGTGTTGGTGATACTTTTGTCAAGATCTAAATATCCATGGCAAACGATTTGCACAATACTAATTTATCATATTCCACTATTAATATTATACATATCTATTTCTACATAAATATTTAAGAGTTCAAGAGCTATCGACATCAAGCATTACTAGAAGTTTGAGGAACGTTTGTGTAGGTGTGGATAACTTATCAATGTTTACATTTAGATTTGTTGGCCGGTGTTTCGCGCTAACTGCTACTTCCAACACAATAAATAGTTTCATAATATTACGTTGTGAAACGGAGCCTTATATGGAAACGTTATTTATGTGCTGATCTTTAACAAAGGTTGTTCCTATTACTAGGATATCTATTGTGGCTATTGCACTCGGCTCCCCCATCAGACACCTTTGACAATGTTCCGTCTTTGTCTATTGTAGAGGCACGGTGTATCCCCTTCCTCTTCACAACTGTACCCCATTTACGGGTATAAACAATTTCTCGAGCGGCGCGCGTAAATTTGAGTTTGAGGTTATGGTAGTATTAATTCGTCGTTCAGTGGAGACGTACGTGCCGCGCTGTGCCGCTGCCGGCTTGCGATCTAGTGTGCATTCGTTACGTCACGATCGATACTTAGTTCAATCAAGTGCATTACTAAAGTGATCTATTGTTACTTCTCTATCATCGTTCCATGGCTTCCAGTTAAAATGCTCGAGATATTTGAACTAACGTCTCACTCGAAGTTCGTTAATGACTTGGATGAAATAAGTCTGTGAGGTAAGTGTGTCAACATGATAAGCCATTGTTGTTGTTTTAAATTAACGGTTTTATTTTGAAATATTTCAAATGTTATTATTAAGCATGCGCGCTAATTAATTAAGATAATTCACTCACACTCACACACATTAATTAAGGTAACTTTGTACTTTATATTTACACGTTACACTTTATTTTTTGCTATTTACTTAGCTTATTTTAACGCTATTATTAGATACTACTATTACGATATATTTTACTAAGTACTTTAACAGCTGCATGTTAAAATATATTTTTAAGTTTTTTTTAAATAAACAATGTCTATTTTAGATTATTTTTGCTAAGTTTTAAGTCTATAACTAAGCATGTAAACAAACTAGCTTGAAATTGAAATTTCCAAGAAGTATCATAGGGGATGCAGTCAGCTGGAAACTGATAAACGCTCGAATAACAATATTTGCAGAAAAAACATCTGAACGAAGTTCGGCGGCGCTACGTCCCCTCATACCTTGAACCCTCGGTTGCCACACTCCAGCAGACAAACTCACCAATAAACTACATGCATCTTAGAAACCTTTAGTATTATGGGAATAGAGTCTATTTCATGAGTTTCTGCGCGATCATGGTGTTTGTAGGCATCGTCAGCGCGTGCATTCATCCCACACCCCCGTTTATTACCTATACGGGAAGCATGTTGCGGTTCTATTGTGACTTGCATCAACATCAATCCATTAGACGATTACTCATATTGTTATTAAACCTTTTGTCGTGCAGATTCTGAAATGGATTAATCCATCGAAATCGTATAACAGAAGATCGCGCTGTGCGAAATTAAAAATGCAATCATAAAAAAACCGTTACAACCGCAGTTAAAAACGGATAAATGTTAACAATGGTCGATGGCGTGGCAGGTTTTGGTCGTTCACTTAAATGATTTTAAGAGAATATTCGATGATAATATTTGAAACGAAAATTTTAGTTTTGGATATACACTCTCCTAATTCGGAAACTGGTCTCATTAGCGAAGAGTCAATCGACCTATTTTGGATAGCCAGTGTGGGTTGTTTAGCAGCTTCTACATACAAGTAGGTGTAAAATATCAATAAACCTACAAAATTAATAAACCGTTCTATATTTTTATAGACATCTACACATCAATCATCACACTACATATCAAAAAGGAGAATCGTTATACGTACATATAGTCTTAAGAGTAGTGTATGTGCTGCGTTGTCAACGACGATAGACGTCAGTATTAGCTAATATTTATTTCAGCAAGGATAATTCACGAAATATTTATCTACAAAATTTAAAACACAGCATGTAAAAAAAATACTCCTATAAAGTAAATAATAACGTATGGCAAACCAAACTAACTACGAGTTCGTACATAAGATTTAAAGTCCTTGATCTATTGTAAATTTCCTCTCTAACCTATTCGACAAGTTAGGTTTCTCATTGTTTCGTCATGCCAGTCGAAATTATTATGTTCTACAGGGTAGCTAGCAAGTGCAGCAAATCGGAAATTCGCAAGCTTTAAAAACGGTTTCGCGCAAAAAAGCTGATATATATACACATATCTACGTTTATGTATATCATTAGTTTCTAAAAGTCACAATTAATAAATAACATCAAAGTTTCCACGCTAGTTACTCGTACCTGTACCTACCTAACCCTGTATATTATAATTGTGTACATTCTCCTCAGGAGCATCATTATTTTGCCAAATAATTAATTCATTCATTCATACATAATATTAACTTTTACTAAGTCTCATTGCATCGTATTACAGTTTCGCTACTTTCCATAGTACATATACGAATAATACCTACACCTATTATATAATACCTTGCTTGCAATGATAGTAAGTTTTTATTGCATCATTAAAATGTGTAAATTATTTTATAATTTTAAACAAGTTTAAATGGCCGTTTAATTTTTCTTACAAAGATGATGGCACGACAATTTGCTACTTTAAGCGAATCATTAAGCTCGTTTTAATTAGTGACAAAATAATTTTTGTAAAGTTTTTACTTGCTGAAAATTCGATTAATCAAACTTGTCATTTAGTGTTTATTCTCAAACTGTTTTCTCTGGTAGGGCTATCCACTGAACCATCATAAGATGAATGCACTAATAAAGTGTGCGTAGGTACGAGGAAGCATGTTCTAAAGACATGACAAACATAAGTTCTTCACAGTTTTCTGTTCCGGATCTCCCACGCTTCATAATATATAGTACAATAACATGGCTCTTGTACTCTACAGGTAATTAGCGTCAATTAGGCGTATTGCCTTATCGTCTAATACACTAAATAAGATACTGTATGAATTATTCATAAATATACTTACGTGACGAAAAAAAATTTTGAACTAAGTGTTATTTACAATACTTAATGTACAATGCGATCGCTTGGATGGATGACACCTCCTCTTGTCTGTACCATAACCATTTTACTCGGTTTTTGTGGATACATAATTGCATTTTTCGATTGCAATTGATATCGAATACTGTTAAACTGTAGCCTTGTGTTCAGTATTTTGGTGACAGACTTTCAATATTAATTTGTCGAAATTGACGCAAAGTTAGTAAAAGTCGAAAAGGAATGTTTTAACAATCTTGCAAAAATCTGCCCTTTATAAATTGCAACATTGCGTGAGCTTTTGAAAACGCGTGGTGGAGATACGTATGTAAGTATGCTGTTATATATGTAGGTACATATGGATACCCGCTTTCATGAAGTGAGCTTTTACCTTGCAAGTCTCGTCCTACATACGTCGTTCGTGAGAAATTTGCGATTATCACCAGTCATTTATCATCGTATCCGAGCAATCCATTGCAAAAACAGTTTCTAGTAGTTATTAAGGAATTTGTGCCAGCACAAAATATATTTTTTTATTTCTGCAAAACATATTTATTGATTAAATAATAATAATATTTTAAATCGTATCCAGGCCTAGTATTAAATGTTGCATCAATAATTATTTTACCTATTTTCAATATCAAAACATGCTAATTACTTAAAGCTTGTAATTATAATTTATAAATTTAAGATATTCAATATTTAAGAAGTAATTTAAGTGAAGTAAACATTTCAAACCAATAAATTAAGTTGCTAAGAATGAATGAAAAACAAACGGCCATAACTATGACATCATTTCTTGGCTTGTGGTTTCTGATTTACTCTTATACCCATTGTTCCTTCTGTGGATTATTACCTAACGTTCACCAGCGAACATTTCATTGCTTCTAGTAAATTACGGATTAATTTGTTGTGATATTTCATTTTATTTCATTATATTGTGAATGCTCTTACGTAAACTATAAAATTAAATGTGTCTTCTATTATAAGGTCTGTAAGATTGCCATTAACAATGTAACCAGTTGTTAACATCTAATCTTAATCCCAAAATAAACAGTATCTGTCTACTTAATTGATTTAACAATAACAACTAGATCATGCAGATTTCTCTTGAGAAAACTTATAACATTGAATACAGCGACCAACCGCTACATAATAGGAAGAGCTATGCAATTTCCCAGATCCATTCGATGGCTTCAGATCTAGAGCAACAGTTTCTTAATTCAATGGTAAACAATGTTATTATGAAGAGATCTGTAATCGCAATACCGTATTCGACCTACTTGTTCACATAAATTACGGATAACGTTATGAGAAAAAATATTTATAGAGACTGTAATGCTGTTAAACAAACGTTTGCCATAGTAATATTTTGGTCTATTATTGAAGAAAAAAGAAAATTATTCGTGTAAATTTACTTTTTTTGAATAAAAAGACCTCGTTAAGCTGGTTTTGAACTCCTTATCTTTCACTAGTAATGAATTGGTAGAAACGAAATTGAATGCCAGTGATATGCTAATACCCGAGTCACGGCTGTAGTTTATAAGCAAACAAGCCGTGGGTCACATTCCATGGGCCCTATTGTGCCACTATCGCTCTCTAACTTACGCATAAATCTGAGTTTAGTTAATAAGTGTGGGCGACCGCGGCCCAGAGCCGTTATATTATATGCGTCGTAAATTCTCTTATAAACAATGCAGTATATTATGGGCAAGCGACTTTACAATGGTAGGAAGTTGGTTATACTACTAGATCGGGAGCATAGTTAAAAACTAATGTTTGCAGTACACCACACCTCAATCTTATTTCAACGCAACGGGCGTACTTGCGGTGCAGTTTAACAAACATATTCTTGACACTGCAAATTCAAGAAATTCATATTATTTTTTAAACACGTAAAGTCAACTTGTTATTTCGTACACTCATGCCATTTCAAGTAAACGGATACGTTATAATGGATTTTTTGCCCCTAAAGTCCTTTGATGGTCGGCTAGCCACTTCAAACGCTGTGGAATGAACAATTAATGGAGACCAGCTTTTATTGGGAATCCACTTGAGTTCAAAGCGGGCCGCAGGCTAACAATACTACGGTGCATGGCCCCTTTTCTAGCTTTGATATCCATTTTAGATAACGTGGAGTTTTGGGGCACATGTGTTACAAAATTGCAGTGGGATGTAGAGCAAAACATGGCCATATTGGTTTTTCAATCACACATAGATTATAGTTTCAATATGTTCACTATTCAGTCTGTCCACTTTTTTTATTTAAATTTGAAAGGTTTCAAGTATGTAAACTCAGGAATGTATTGACCAAATTTGACAATTCCAAATAAAAATAACAATAATTTGATTTCGATTAAATATTGTGTCGCAAATGATTATACAACATCAATCATCAATCTGAACCAAATTAGCCAGTATGTCAGTGAAACACCTATTCTGTTACTTCAGTTGACATAATCTCCAATTTCCATCGAAGTACAATAAGATCAAACTCTTCGAAGACAGACACCATTAAAACCTCCTTATTATCTCAATCCATTGTTGTCTAACGAGTGGTTTATCAGTTCATAAAAAGTTGTACTCATTCGTTTGCTAGAAAAGCGTGGGAGTACACTCAATACGTCAAAATGTAGAACTGGGAAATTATAATTTCTCTATGTACCATCACGTCCCTAGTTTAAAGTAATTTTAGTTTATTTATTTTGAGTTATATTATTGCAACAACTAGATAGTCGCAATTTAAATTATCTCATCTCAGTGACACTATTCATTAAAATTATAGGCTACAAGCAAATCGTCCCAGCTTCGCACGGGCTATAAAATAATCTAAGTTGCAAAGAGAAACAAAATATAGCCTATGTCACTCAGGGATAATGTAGCTTCGCAACGGTGAAAAAGTTTTTTTCTAATCGGTCCAGTAGTTTCGGAGCCTATTTACTGCGTCAAACAAACAAGAAATCAAGCTTTTCCTCTTTAAATATTGGTATAGATAATTTAAAAAGATATAGAACGACTAGAGGTATTTTCCGTATATTTAGAGTTCTCTGCTCTCACTGTTTCTACAAATAATGTATTGTATATATTGTTATCGCGAGTGTTCGCTGCCCTAAGTGTCTTGACATTTCGGTGTCAAGTCAGAGCAAGGTCTGTAACGAGTATTTCTTGGTCCTCACCCATACCTGTGATAATGCATCAGTACCGTTGCAAACTGATCACTTCGCACATCCGTTCCATTTACGATGTCAGTTGATGTTGTCGATCCCATCAGGTGTTGAGTTAGTGAAACCTGCATGGCGCAGTGGTCATGGCAGTGGCTACCGGAAGATCATCGACCACTCGCCCGACCGAATTTGGCCCACAACGGTACTGTCAGGCAAAATTATTGCCAGTTTCCTACAACACGTAGATTTGTAATCTAGATAATATTGGATACATTGGCTTCTTTATTCAATTAATACTTTGAAATTTGAATACATTTTATTTTAGTACCTAATTAGTTTGTTATAAATTAGTCATTGATACTTGATAATAAACCAATTTGATTAAAACATAACTGACATAGATCCTTCCATACCGGTTACTTCCTTATAATTAAAAAAAATATTTGTGTGATACAATTTTGACACTACGCCAGTGTCCTGACACTGGAAAGAATGATTCAGGATATGTTTAAATAATAATGAAGTACCCGGTTGACCGAGCTTTGCTCGGTATTTTTATTTTTGTTTTTTAATATGACATTTTCTAATAATGATTCCTAGCTAGATCGATTTATCGCCCCCGAAACCCCCTATATACAAAATTTCATGAAAATCGTTGTAGCCGATTCCGAGATTCCAATTATATATACAAGAAAGTATTGCTCATTTAAAGATATAAGATATACTCCCCTTGTTTTTGTAATGCCGCAGACAGGGCTATCGACAGTAAATATTGCCCTCTGGACATGTCCTTCGAGCGGAATTTAATTACTCGCCAATGTTCGCAGAGATTCCCGAGGGATTCATTAATCTGCTCTGGTTATTGGGGGGCGTAATAATGTCGACCTTAATGTATCCTTGTTTGATTACCGCGAGTCAGCAAATGAGAACGCTTCGATAAGTGAAACTGCAGCCAGATCTATAGGTATAATATGCCAACTCAGTCACGTCGTATGCCACTCATATATTTTTTTTTATCTGATCACTACTCGCTAAAAGCCTTAATTTATTTTGTTATAAATAACTATAAAAAATAATGTTCACTACTATTCAAACAAAGAAGTTTCATATAGAAACAACATATTCTATAGAATACCTACTATTGTATGTAAGTACTTATGTCATGACATTGAAGAAACATATGGCCCGTGAGCGGCTACGCTTGGGCAATTCACAACGTCGCATTACAAGCCTACGCACAAAATTTAAACGTGCGAGGAAAATCCATTACATGCTCGAAGAAAAGCGCTGATAAGAATTGTAAATACGTACATTCAGCAGAAAAGCCTCGGCGGCAGAGTAAATTGAACCCAATGCCACCAAATAAACAACAAAAGGATGAGCATAGTGGCATGCAGTCGGGTAAAACTAATTTGTCTCACAACTACTTAGTATGAATGAGGAGTAAGCAACTCTGCTTTAGCGGATATCCGGGACGGTTCTGCTGCCTGCGCCGGCGCATTTGGACACGCACCGATTGCTTTGTACTCATAAAAGGATATAATTAAAATAACATAATTTAAATATTTTTTAAAATATAAATAAATTTAACGGAAAGGATAAACGCAGTTTTTGTTCATTTGTGTGCCGTCTAAATGAAAGATGAACTTATCTACAGGCCAGAGAGGAACAGTTAAACTTTCACTGTCTGTAAATTACCATGTCCATTGAGAGACGAGGCATCATTACTATTTTTAGCCACGCTACAATTGAAGTAAGGAACTGTTGTGTGGTGAATCGACTATTCAACTCGTAGTTTAGTCTAATAGCAGTAATTTGAGGGATGAGATAGAATAGACTAAACTATAAAACCTATAATATCGGATTTCTTAGTATGAAGGTACGATGTCACTTGCGAACTTTATAGCATTAAAACAAAAGTAGAACAGTAGCAACTAGGATAGTACACGTTCTAAGCTTGTAATACGCACGGTAAAGTCGTAACGTTAATAAATTCCTATACAACGTCTTCTCTGATCTAGGTCAGAGCTAGCCATAGTCGTACAAGGGCTTCGGTCACCGGACGTCGTTGATCGCTGTTTGCCGACCATAGCCCACGCAGCAACGCCTAATGCAGTACACAAACTTCAAGCTTTGACTGGTTTAGCTGCTATGAATATTAATTTGACTTACTTTAAAGAGGTGACTGTTCTGAATATTTGGTATTTTATAACTTTTCGACATACTATGTTATTTTATTATACTACTATATATAGCAGCCAGTCGTCCCGGCTTCGCACGGGCTTTAAAATAATCCAAGTTGTAAAGAGAAACAAAATATAGCTTATGTTACTATTATGATAATGTAGCTTCTCACAACGGTGAAAGAATTTTTCAAATCGGTCTAGTAGCTTCGGAGCCTATTCACGTCAAACAATCAAACTTTTCCTCTTTATAATATTGGTATAGATATCTAGGTTTATGGTTATATCTTTACAATATATGTATTTATTTACGCGTTGGAGTAACAATAGTTATTTGAAATTGAAGACAACCCATGGCTTTGTTGCTGTGCTACTGTCTGTATGATGTATCAGTAGTGCGTAAAGTCAACAAGTAAACAGAGTCACGATTATGAATGGGACACGCCACGAAATTCGTGATAACGACTCGATATATGTTGTCACGTGAGTAGCTAAAATATCACTCTTGTTTTATAGTAACAGACTATATATGTACTTACCTACCTATGTAATGTAAACAAGTATATAAAGGGTAAATAGTGCATTAATAAGGCTTAGCCGACTATAATAAACTCGCCAGTCTGCATATTTTGCGTTATTGGTCACTTAAATGAGAGACCTACTTTTTACCTGTCATAAATCACGACTTGCAAGACAGACAGATTTGAAAAAATCTAATTTAGCTCATGTACTTATTGACTACGATATTCACTTAGCAACTCATATGATTCACGGTCAATTAAAAACTGTTACATACTTATGATAGAACATTAGGAAGAGAAATCTGCGCAGAATTTAATTTGACACTGTCGTATGAGGTGAAAATTGAAACTGATGCTCAGTCTGTTCTGGGTGGCTTGGTATCGAGGTGTCTAGACATATGACACGTTCGTTCTAGCGATTGAATAGTGTTGCTATCTATACATATATACATAGCTATACACGGATTTTACTGCTTGTACAAAGAGTATTTTTTTTTTACTGTGAGACGTTCAAATTCTATCTAATTTCTTACAAGGCGTTTAGACTTTATTCAGTTAGAACTGTAAGCAGACGCTTTTATCGCACATATTTGACTTATACTTCGAGAAACCGTACCTTGTTTGACAAGTATAAATTTAGAATCTAGATAAACCCAACATTTTATGCTATCAGCCATCTTGGATTTAAAATTTTGAAAAACATATGTTTAGTATTTTTCTAGGCAAGCCCTGTTATTTGATACCCATTTAGAAGGATTAGTAAAATAAAAATATGCCATCCGCCATTTCGTGACGGCAACAATCTTGATCCAATATTCATAAAACTAAATCAAAATTGGTTCACCTGTTCAGGAGCAAATGCTACAGACGGACACACACGGACACGTCAAACCCATCATTTTTACTTCGGGGATTAAAAAGAAACATAAGATAAACATTCAGAGTTACCAACAAAGTTTTTTGTTCTATAACTGCTGTGTATTAGTAAAACAAACAATTGCACTATTGATCATCATTACCGGTAGCTCTCACGTATCAGGCTGCTCTCACATCTAAGTGGTTATAAAGTCACTTCTAATTATAACATCCATCTTCTAATAGGTACAAGTGGTTACTATATTTAGCGGTGCGTGATGGTTGAGGTTATTAGCTCTTAGTACTTCTCTGGTTATGTCTGGACGGCTTAAAATAAACACACACACAACACAACCATTTCATCACAGTAACTCTATACTATCAAAGTAATACTATACTATACTATAGATACATATCTTCAGCGTTGTAAAGCGTAATTGGTCAAGTGCGAGTCGAACTCACGCATGAAGAGTTTCGTACCATCTTGAAAAAAGTGTCGAAAAAAACACGTTTTTTGTAGTATATCAGTTATGTTAGCAACCATAATACAAACTAGAATTGGTTCAGTATGGAGTTAATCAGCTGTAATTTTTTTTTTTTTTTTTTGTATTTGTTGTTATAGCGGCAATATTAATTCATATTCTGTGAAAATTTCAGCTTTATAGCGCTCACAGTTTATAAAATACAGCCTGGTGACAGACAGACAGCGGAGGCTTAGTAATAGGGTCCCGTTTTTACCTTTAGGTACGGAACCCTTAAAAGTACTCGTCTTATACATTTCAAGTTTCAGCGACTGCAAACAATATTCGAAAGTAAAAAACAATGCCAATATACTTTTTAATAAGACTAACTTTCACCACTAAGATTCATTAGGTACTTTCCTACGACGTATAATATATTCGTACATGTAGGTATGAAGTATATAATATAGTAATGTCTGCAAGTCTATCTGCAATGATCGCAGTCAGACTCCGTCGAGACGTCTGCGACAACATTGATTGGTTTTCATTTCATTTGCATTCGTAGGGCTTTATTGAGGTTCAATATCCTCCGAACAACTCCAGACATGAGCTTAATAACTGTTATTTGTGTACTTTTCCACTATAATAAGAAACAAAGCACATGCAATAAACATTTAAGACAAAAATATTATATATATAATTCAATTTATAAGTAGTGAGTTCGTAATAAAATATGAACCTATATAATAAACACTAAGTCTATTCTACCACTACAAACTTTTTAATTACATTAAAGTTCGAACAAAAGATCTTTTATATGGTAAAATATACGAGTAAGTCTTGCTTTTTAGTAATGATAAAAATAAATTTAAACATAACTTATGAATAATAAAGTGAAAATTGTTTACAAAGGATAGTAAGACCGAAAATTTTGTAAAAAATAAAAAATAATAATAATAATAATATATATATTTTTTGTTATATTTTTGAAATATATAAAACATATTCGTGCTTAAGAAAATACAGAGAAAATGTTTTCTTTACTATCAATACGAGTGACGATCGAATTAAGAGCACTCATTTTTTTATAAGTAGCATCTCTAATTTATTTTTGCAATAAAGAGTCTTACATAGTAACGTATGTACAACGTAGTTATGTTACAGAGTAGATATATAAACAGAGATGCGTTTCATCTCGCAAGTTGAGCTACGCACTGTATCAATATAATTAACCTCGTTTCTCGTTTGCATCGTAGCTTTCATGAATAAACATCACATGGTTTATTATCTTACAACTGCTTCATTGAGCTCAATAACTTCAGTGTATTAGAAGTTACTGTTAGTTATCGAACCAGGTTATTTCAGTGGACAACTGACCAGAGTTTTTATTTGTATGTGCAGTTTGTACCGTTAATACCTAAATGCGACTTAATTTGTAAAATATTTAATAGTTTAAGTTTCAATCATCTCCTATCAACACGTATAAAGTAACATGTAATAATTACATATATACATAACCTATATACGAGTATATACGATTTGATAGTTATATGGAAGTAGCAGATCGTCCCGGCTTCGCACGGGCTATAAAATAATCTATGTTTCAAAGAGAAACAAAATGCCTATTTTACTCTGGGATAATGTAGCTTCCCAACGGTGAAAGAATTTTCCAAATCGGTTCAGTACTATTGAGCCTATTTGTGACAAACAAAAAAATGGTTGCCTGTAAAGTCGGTTTTACGGGCGAAGATTTTACGTGACAACGTTTGCCGCGTGCTGCGCGCGCGGCAGACCGATCATAGTTGAGTGGGAGAGAGACGCAAGGCATTCGGCGGGCCTCTCTCTCGTTCGGTGACTCATCGTAACGTTACCGGGCGTTACACTTTTTCATAAGTGACTCCCAGCCGCAACCTAATTTAAGACGTTGTCACGACAAAATATAACTTTCCTTGTTATAAAATTAGTACTCGTATATAGGAAAAAACTGATGGTGTTGCAGCTTTTTCTTAACTTTTCCTTGTTATAGCGATATTGGTATCAATGAAAGGAAAAAAATGTGAGCCGTCACGGGACGCCTGGCAGATGTGAAACATCGACATAATTTTGTAATATGGACGCATGCCGTGGCGACGCGTCGCCAGGACAGAAATCGGTTTTACGTGCGGCTATAGATGTTTCACATCAAAAACTGATGGTGCTGCAGCTTTTTCTTTTGATAAAAAATAGAAATCCGATTACAAGCTATTCTACGTCTCTTTACAAGTAACTTATGTATCATTTCAATATTTTCCAGGAATCAAGTATGGGTGCACCAGCATGGGGTAGTCGCGGCGGCGGCGACCGTCCCCGACTCCTGCGCATGACGCCGCTCCGTCACAGCTTCGCCGCCCCGGCCTCTCCGCCGGTGCAACCTCCGCCCCGCACGCATGACTACGCTTCAGATGCTGATACTAATAAGAAAGGTAAATATTGAGACTTAAGCTGCGCACTGTCTCGCCTTGTATTGGTATGGAATGTAGCCTATGTAATTTAGGAGCTATGTACTTCCATACTAAGTCACTAAACTTCACACAAACTTTCGCCTATAAGCCTTAAATAAATTCATATGTATTTACATTTTTTTAAACATTTGGACACATTTCACACACGGCTGGTTAACTCCACACTAAACAATTTCTAGTTTGTGTTATGATAGCTAATAAAACTTATATTACTACGTATATTATATTTTACATAGATACATATTTAGCACCCAGACCCACAGCCAACAAATTTAGTTAAGCACAAAGATGTTCGCTGTGCCAGGAATCGAATCTGGAACCTTCTGATTGACAGTCTGGCATGGTAACCATTACGCCAACGATGTCGTATTATAGTGATGTGTTATTTATTGTCTGCTATATGAACTGTATCTCTTTTCAAAACAATAAATCTTAGGCCTCGTAAAATATAAGTTTAAAATTGTTAATTTAAACAAGCATTAATAAAGTACATATACCTAGATATATCGGGCTAACTTAGTTTAGTTTTCATGGGTCCACATTGTTTTTGTCGTAATTACAAATACCTAGTAGTAAGTATGCTAGTTAGTAAAACTGATTACTGCTGGATACTAATACTATCCCAATTTCCTTTAGAACAGTCGGCCTACGTGTATCTGTGTACGTAATAAGAGAACATACGTACTAGGTACTTCCAACACTACAATTTCCTTATTTACCTTACGTTACTAAAGCTAATCAAATACGTCGTATGTACGTATGAGGACAAGCTTCGTTACGCTTTTAATTATCGACTTCACATTCCAGGGTTTCCTTAATAGGCATAAACAAATATGTATCCAAGTTGTATTGGAACAGTATTAGTATGCTAATTAATAAAACTTATGACTGCTCCATACTAGGTAATACTGTTCCAATTTCCTTTAGAACAGTCAGCCTACGTGTATCTGTGTGCTTAATAATAGAACTTACACACTACTTCCAATACTTGTATCCTTAATACGAACACTATAACCAGATACGTCAATTTCAATTTCCTTATTTACCTAACGTTACTAAAGCTGACTAATACGTCGTATGTTCATAGGAGGACAAGCTTCGGTTACGCTTTTAATTATCAACTTCACATTCCAGGGTTTCCATAAAGGCATAATCAAATAAGTATCCAAGTTGAATAGTCCCTACGGTACTGTATTTTTGTATATCGTTGGCTATGGGGATCATTTAACTCATGCTTTTCTATTAAATATATCTTTTTAGACTAACTTTACTAATTGATCTATTTCAGAGGAAGGCTGGAACGCTAACTTATCACAAAGATGGCGCAAGCTACGACGTCGCTGTTCCCGGTTGCGACCTGGCTCCGGCAACCGTGAACCGAGTCCAGTGAGATGCTCTCCATCACCACCTCGTCCCCCCGCGCACTGCTCACCGCCACCACCTTCTAAGCTATCATTCAGGCATCGAGGCAAGGTTTACACCACGGCATCTCTCCGGGTCACAAGTGGCGCCCCAGACATACTACGAGCGCTGGGTAAGCTAGGCGGTGGACTGCGAAGACGAGCGCTATCCGCACATGACGTCCTTGCTCCACCTCCTCAGCAACCGTCCACTTTCTACGTTCCAAGCCCAACTGCAGTACGACAGCAACCCTCACCCAGCCCGCCCAGGCAATCGTCAGCTACGTTACGAAGAAGATGCAGCTCACCAAACGTGTACCGACCCAACAAGAACGGGCAAGCTACTCGAGATCGCGCACCACTAATACAAGACGATGAAAGTCGAGATGTAGTGGATTATAAATACGTCCCGGAAAGGAGAAAAAATATTCCCGAAACCAGAAATCGAAGGCCTTATAGTGAAAACGTAGAGATAGATATTCCATACAGAAATGGGTACAGCCGGCTCCCTCCTGAAGCTGCCCAGAGGTTGTGGGAGGAGCCGTACAAACTGCCTCGAGTGCAATCTCGACACGACCCAGTGAATCAAATAAGAAATGGAGTAGCAGAGCTTCGAGTAAGTGCCACGCCCAGGTCGGCAAGGCCTCCCACGGCACCACCTTTGACAGTACACCAGAATGGCAAAAGGCCTCCACTTTCAGAATCTAGAGACTCGCATTCATTTGAGGTAAGTTTTTTATATTCACAAAATAAACGTCTATTTATCTTCAGACTCATTTCATCTCATCTCACTAATATTAAAAAAAGCCAAAAGTTTGTGTGTAGGTATGTGTATTACTCTTTCACACACAAACGACTGAGCTGTTTGGCATGAATTTTGATTCAGAGATATCTTAAACCTCAGATTAACACATAGGCTTTTTTATCACGGATTAATGGAGGGATCGATGCGGGGCGCAACTAGTTCTATGATATACGAAGATAAATTATTTATTTATTAATAATTTTATTTTTTGTACGCTCCAGGTCCGCTTCACGAAGTCAGCTGGTGGAAAGGGGCTTGGTTTCAGTATTGTCGGCGGCAAAGACTCACCTCGAGGTGACATGGGTATCTTCGTCAAAACTATATTCAATAACGGACAAGCGGCGGAGTCTGTACTCAGGGAAGGTGGGTGTTTTTTGCATATTTTTTATTTAGAGCTGCAAATTATTGCTAAAAAATATGCTCCGTATAAAATGTCATTTCAATATTATTTTAATTTCTTAGTAGAATCCAGAATTTCACATCAATTTTCTCTCACATGCGATCGTAATATTTTATTGGTAGTAAAAGCTTGAAAGCTCTATTATATGAAAAAAAGGTTAACGTGCAAGGAAAGGTGCAAGGCATTCCTGGACGACGGTTACATATCAGCTAGCCTTAATATTCCCTCCATACGACATACACCTGCCTTTAGGTCATAAAAACCGTATAGTATTACGGCATGATTACGGCACACTGCAGTTTACACTACACGTGTAACAAAGTTAATTACACGAAGGTAAATTAGACTGCCCTTGTCAAAAGTTCAGTAACGTATCGCATAAAAGGTCATTAAAGTGGAACAATTAGATCTCTTTAACTTATGATCGTTACCTCTGTTAGATGTTTTGTAAATTAGAAACGGTTAGTAATTATTTATTTACAACGTGATCCAAATCTCTAAAGTCATCATCCAAAGCCAGTTTCACTGGTGGGAATAGGCCTCTTTTCTAACATACAATGGTATTTCCTCACCTCAATCCTGTGCCAATCAATTTCTAAGACCTAATAAATCGAGTATACTAAATAGATTGTTTAATTTCTTAATGGGTATTATGGAAGTTAACTAAGAAGATATAAAACTTTCAAAATAATTGAAAAACAAACTATATTGCAAATAAATATTCCATATATCTAACTCTAGTAAACATGTAAGAAAGGGATGATTTCATGGGATAATTTCTCGCTGCGTCGTACATACAGCCCGTAGTGGCTGTCGCCTCGCTGACTAGGCATGTGAATCCGTCAGTCGAGTTGTGTCGACTAACAATACCTACATTAAAAGATACACCATGTTAATCAAACTCTTTTTTATTTTAAGGTGACGAGATAGTCTCAGTGAACGGGCGTGGTACCGCAGGACTGACCCACGGCGAGGCTATCAGGCTTTTCAAAGACGTGCGCGCAGGGCCTGTCCTGCTCCGAGTAGCTCGGCGCGCACCCGCGCGTTGACTGCCCTGCGCCTGCTGCGGTGACACCAACCCGCATCAGGCGCCGACTTACAACCCTGACACTTACTCCACGCTTTAGAAAGCTACTTATTATACTTATAAGATAACTTCTAACTGTATATCAGGAAAAGAACACAGCAACTCGCGTTGATGCCAACCATTGTTTCTTATATTATTCCTAAGTCTATGCCAACTAACGACCCTAATACCAACTCGCTTTAGACAGCTGCTTATACTTCCTCGCTTTATACTTCTTCAAAAACTTTTGACTGCTACATCCGAACAAATAAGCCTTTTATGCTACAGACTCTAGAACCAACATCAGATGCCAACTTATCTACAGATATGCGTTTTCCATGGTAGAACATAAGAAACGCTTACACTGATATTTTTATGCCATTGCTTTAATGGAAGTGGCATGTCAAAAGTTGGCCAACTGCATTGCGTCTGCTGCGGTAAAGGCAAATGGCACCAACCATTTGTATAGTTGAGTAATTACTGTAGACAAAATAAAAAACCTAGTGTTTGTTGACTGATAAATTTGAGCAAAACCTGTGCTACTGCTAGAATCAAAGTGCATTGCTGTTGGGTATTGTGACTCCTGGTACAATTTTAACAAAGACACAGTAAAATTTAAAATTGTTTAATTTTTTTTTAAATAGTTAAACTACTAATATGTAATACTTTTTAATGAAGTTGATGACATTGACATTTGATGTTAAAAATCATTTTCATAATAGTTAATATGATAACAATAAGAAGAAGCAAGATATGAGTTTTACCTGACAAACCAATTTTAACTCTTTAATAAGGTTTTTTCAGAAATATTAACAATTATGAGCATTACTGGCTGTAATATACTGATATGGAAGTACAAGTAATAATAACATATATCCTAAGCAAGAAATGTAACAGATTTTAGTTATTTTTAGTATTTTAGGGAAAATCGGAAGAACTGTCCGTAATTTGAATTTTCCCAACCAACGCGCTACAGCACTCGATCAGGCGTTGAGGTAATATA
The DNA here is from genome assembly GCA_035578125.1 of Mellilla xanthometata. Taxonomy (NCBI): domain Eukaryota; kingdom Metazoa; phylum Arthropoda; class Insecta; order Lepidoptera; family Geometridae; genus Mellilla; species Mellilla xanthometata. The sequence goes on along the minus strand of JAPUBQ010000007.1, from coordinate 8,365,462 downwards.
ACTATTATTTTGGTTTGTAATAGAAGGGTGTAGATTGGGACCGTAATTAGGTACTGTAGTAGTTAAAACTACCTACATACTCGTATATGTATAGTGGTATGGTTGCAGCCAAATATTAGTTAAGTGCTTAAGATTCTTAAACCATTTTAAGCTTTATTATACTTTTATCATAAGATGTACTGCAGCGTAATAAAAGTGTCTTAGTATTTGTAAACAGCCTAATATATTTTATATTAGTAATTTTAGTATAGGGAGATTTTAACAACGCAGAAGAAATAATATTTAAGGAAATTTTCACTGCTTTATCGTTTTGATTGTAAGCCTTATATATGTGACTATTTTAGACGATATATAGTTAAAATAAGATAAAACATATACTTTACAATTAGATTTTAATATTTCAACAAGTCCAACGAGGTCTCGTTCATTTTAACGTGACTCGATTATATTGACTGTGATAATAAAATTGGAAAGCTGAATAGCACATATTAAAATAATATTAACAATATATATTCTTGTAATATAATGCATATTAATATTATTATAACTTAGACATTGTTTAGAATAGTAACTTATTTTTATAACCTAAAACATTTATACTATTTTTCACACTGACAAGATTAGCAATAAATACTATTTAATACAAATAAATGAGCATTATTAAGAAAGAAAGAAGAAAGAAAGAAAGAAAATAAATTTATTGTGCACAAACAAAAAAAAAACATACAATAAATGATGCGAGTATATAATTATAACTAATAGTATGTGCACAAAAGGAGCAAATTCAGCATAATGCTGAGAGCACTAAGTACTCCAGCGCTGATTTTCAATTTGCTCCTTAACACAATTGTAGACATAATTTATTTGTAATCTTTGCTTATTTGTTATAGTGTTTCACGCTATTTTTTCCGTCAATTAATTTATGACCATTAAACTTTGGCTAAATAATGTCAAAAGAAAATAATGCGTAGCTTTTTCCATATATTCTAAGTTTTAATTAAAAAATATTTTCTAATATATATATCTACGCATGTATATGTGTGTTAAAATATAACAACTCATGCAAAGCCAATGGTCTAAATTATAAAATAAGTATAACGTTATATAAAAAATTTTTTTTGAATTATGTTTAAAAATTAGTTTTTATTATGTATCATTAGTTTATACTAAATCATCCGTGCTTGATTTTATCACTTGTACAATTAAATACAGAATAAACGGCAAACTGTCTAAGGAAAAAAATGTAACAGTCAGGTATTTAAATAAAATATCAACGTATATTTTTAGGCATATAATATTTTGTAACCAGTTTCAAGGTAAGGTACATCTAAATAAGAGTAACATAGGTAATAAAAACTACTGATATAAATATATTTCAAAACAACGTACATAAAATAATATGAAAAAATGTTAGACTTTTATTTACATACTTCTTAAATTATATAAATGGTAAGATCAGGCTTTTTAAAGGCGTGGCAAGCTTGTTTCTTTCGTATAAGCTACCTTTTTCTTTAATATACCTTTGATATTAAAGAAAAAAGTAGCTAGCTAGTTTCGTACCTATATATATGCAAAATAAAAATGTCACAAATTAATCATTTAATATAACTTTTCAAGTACCATGCTTTCTTTATCATAAATTTGTAGGATCAATGAGTGTATTTATCAAATAGTGTATAATATAGCAACTACATAATTTCTGAGTATAAGGTTACCAGTATCATTATAATATTATGCATGCATAGACCTACTTACATATCAAAAGTAGTCATTCTGAAGTATGATTCATGGAACCCTCGTTCAGTATTTTCATAGGTTTTCATGTTACGTACACAACTGCTGTGAAAGCTGTTATCAGTATAATAATAAATAAAACATTTTATTCTGCTGTCACGATCAGAGACTATTTTTATATGACTTGGGCTCGTGATATTAGCCTCTGTCAGTTACAGATCTTCAAATTGTTAGCAAAGATTAACATTAACTTGGTTTTAAAAGCACAGTACAAATGTTATAGTTTCTTAGAAAACTACAAACACTAATCAAGTAGCTGCTATTTAACATGGTACTTTATAGAGGAGACATCTGTTAATTAGGTTTACAAAGTAGTTGAAATAAGTACTTACGAAAAATTTAATAAACGTTTAACGCAAGAGCAGCCGAAATCCAGTAGTGATAGACATCTCAGATCTCCTCAAAAGTACCTACAGGCTTATACATAAACTATTCCTGGTTATGTATTTTATTTTATATTTTATTAAGTGCGCGATGTTCACAACAGTGACATATCTGACATATCTAACAATGGCACGCTATTTCGATAGATTTCTACTATCTCAAAATAAATATTGTTATTGGGCATCTTATCGCAATAAATATTCTGACATCTTTCTTTACCAGTCAAAGAAACTTCAACTTATTATTTTGCGACAAAACACAGACTGAGTTACCGAAAAAGATTCAGCTGAGATAAATACACAATAAAGCTGCACAAATTATACAACTATTTATCGTTTTAGCAATATTTTTCGGTAAGACAGAGTACTTAACAATTGCTCGAGTGTGCCATAACAACTTGGCCAAGACATGAACCCACTCCACCGCGATATTCACTTTCGGACTAGTTAATTAAAAGAAATCATGATTAAATTCAAATTAATAACTTAAAAATGTTAACAATTAGCGTACAAAATACAGTCTTCATAGATTATAAACGTTCTTATATTTATGGTGGATAGCCTATCCAAATTGCAAAATATTTTAACAGCAATTTTACCGAAAAGAATAAATCAATAAACTGAGATTTCGAGATTTAGTAAAAATACGTATACTAGTACAATTTAGATTGAGATTTCAAGTTACACCTACATTAAATTATAATTTTATGTTAAAATACAAATATATCAGTATGTACCTACTTAAAATATATGGAATAAACACCATAGTTAAGTAAATGGTTAGAAATTCGTCGTTCTCGAAACCTATTAATAAATTGTAATATATACAAGTACCACGCAGCTTCACTGATCTACAAGCACAAGCACCGGAGTTCTTGCTATTTGTATTATGGTAAACACTCCTCCTCCTCCTCTAGTCGGTAGCTCAGTGCTGAGCATCGTGATGATCCCGACCCGCCACCTTATGGACAATGTGTCGCCAGTTATGTCGGTCCGCGGCTTCATGGATGGCTACACTTGCTTTCGAGCCAGTGTGTTCAGCCACCTGATCGGACCCCCTTGTTGGGCTTCGACCTCTGGATCTTGTTCCCACCATTTTGCCATTATCAAATGGTAAACACTAACTTTCCATTATTAGAAACAAACGCATTCGCCCAAACGCGAAAATCGGTACGCATTATGTACGAAGCAGCGTATTCCTATTTGCAAAAAAAAAAATGTTTTACTCTGGTGACTGTACTGATTCTGATGATTTCTTGAGCAATTTCTATGATGGGTAAGATTTGGGCCGTGGTTTTGAGGCTCTCAAATTACAGGCTACAGTGATAAAGTCTCCGTGCTCCAGTGATTCGGACTGTTGTATGTTATACATGGAATCGCAATACGCTCTACGGATGTGGTGGTCTGACTTTTGATACTTTAACTAGTACAAGGGTTTCCAATAGTGTCTCAGGTTTCCCTAGGGTTCCGTAAAACGAGCGCGACAGGTCCCGCTGGTAAAGACTTGAGAGCAGCCCAAGCTTGTGTTCTCGTGAATCCTTCCATGGATTGCCCTCCAGCAGACAGCAGTTCTGCTCCGACTAGAACCAGCCCACTCTGGGCTGCAGCACCTCCTGAAAATTGAAAAAGAATCTGTTGGAAAAGAGCACTGCGAACTCCAACTGCAAGTAATTTTGCATTATGTTGCGTCAGAGTAAATCTCTCGTACCAGGCTTTAAAAGCTCTTAAGTACTATCAAATTATATTTAACGTACAAAATATTTTTTGTACAATCTGGTTATAGTTATATATACTCGTAGTTTTGTATATATTTTCGTAGTCGCTTCTTCGGTAGGAAGTAGAGTGGTTCTATCAAGAACAAATATTTAAGCATCTTGAAAATGTATCCACAAGTTTGATGATAAGTGTAAAAGGTTTTTATATTTGGTATGAAAATCATTGCAAAAATAATCACTTATTTCTCATACCTGCGAATAGTTTCTTAATAGTAAGGGGGCAGTCCCCTCGCGGCGAGTCCCGCCCGCCGTCCAGCCCGAAGCCGAGCCCGGCGCCACCGCCAGCCTTCTCCACCATCACCGTCACCACCGACCCCGTCTTGATCCCCGACTCCACCTCGCCTACTTCTTGAGACTTCGACTCCGCTGGAAATTTAATATAAGTGGATTTTAAAAACTGCTCCATTCAAATTGTAATCTATAAGCAGTAAATACGAATATAATATGTAGAATTTTCAAATAGATACATTGAGTGTCCTACTTATATTATATATCAGTGGATTTGAAAAACTGCTCCATTCCAATTGTAATAAAGCTATAAGCTGTAAAATACGAGTATACCAGTGTAGAATTTTCAAATAGATACATTAAGTGTCCTTCCTAGAAATAAATTACTTTAATTTACTTAAGGGTAAGTTATTTTCATTGCCTTAAATATTAGAACTGTATGAATACATGCGCTTAACTTTTCTATCGACGAAATCTTAATATATAAAAAATATCTTAAATTAGACGAGTAATTTTCAAACACCTACCTAAAAAGCTTACGAGGTTGTTTGGGTGTCTATTTAAAATTAGCTCTTTGTTTGCAATTGTGGATCCATTAGCCACTTCAATGAGTCACTCATGAAACCTTATATGAAATTTTATGAGTATTGGATCTGTTTAGAGCGCAACATTAGCGTCGTACAGCTTGTTTACTTATAGATATAAGTTGAATATTGAACCTCTATTTGAACTCTAAATGCTAAAAATGTTGGTTTTAATGCTTACCTTTGTCAGAGCCGCATCTATTAGCACTTGCATTGTCAGTCGATTCATTTTCTATTTCAATAACCACTTCAGAGCGTTGTTCCTGAAATAAAAAAAACATTAAAGATAAATTACTATTATAAAGATGTTACGGGATCTTATATAAAGTTCCTAAAGAATAACATTTTATAAGCAAATGGCAAGAAAATACAACAGTAAAACTACAATTCTATCTATATAAACATCGTCACGCATCTAAGCTTCTGTGCGTACAATCATGCTAACAACAAGCAAATGGCCAAATCTAGAATGGAATCTATGCACACACCTTTAGAATAGTAACAGATTGTGCGTGGGTCAATCCAGTCATGGCGCAACCGTTAATGCTGCGAACTTTCACACCTCGCTTCAGTCCAGCCCTGGCCGCTACACTGTCCGCTAACACTCGGTGGACCTGAGAATAAAAGTACTTTTACAAAAATTATAAACTACATATAATAAAGTCAAATTGGCTATTACACGTACCGTAACATCTTTAGCTTCACAGTCAATACCGCCTGCTAAAATAACACCCACGCCAGTGCCCGCTCCTCGCTTGAGCCTTATAGTCCGAGTGGGAACTTTAACGTCTTTCATTGAATTGCCGTTGATTTCAAGATTAGTTTCCGTGACACCATTCTTAGGTATCGCTTTCGGTGATGACATTGTTTTATATTGTATATCACAGACTTTACTCTCTGTAACTTTTGTCGCTGGGTTATATTTGAAACCCTTTTCATCTTTGCTTATGTTGTCCGTCTTTATGACGTCAAAGTTTTGTTTATCTATAACGGCAGGTCCTTTGTTTATAGAGAAGTTGTCAAGACCGGCTTTTTTAATTTCTTTTATAATTTTTTCGGATATCACCCTAGGTGCATCTTCGGCTTTAGGGCTTTCGGAGGAATTTTCGTTATGTTTATTCTTGTTCGAAGAACTAGAATTACGTTTTAATCTCGAATTTTTAAAATCAGCTTTTCTCTGTCGAATGTTAACGTCGCTATCGCTGTCTGAATCGGTTTCAGCTATTATTTTATTGCGCCGTCTGTTTTCACCTTTATTCGACACAGCGCTCACCGATGGCGTGAGCGTAGAAAGGCGTTCAGACGCTTTCAGTACTGGACTTGGAGACCTGTCACAAGACTCGTGCGAGAATTTAGCTTCAATCAAAGGCGATGTGATATTGACATCTCTACCGCTTCTGCATTTTGCCGACGCTAAAATATTTCTTCTGTTTAACGTATCAACATTTGAGGTTTTTGAAACTTTTCTCTTGTCGGAGTCAGCGACAGAACTTTCAAGCGAACTGCAACTCGCTTGCGATCCAGATGTAGCTGCCGATCCTGCTGACGAGCTTAACGATACGTTCGTATCAGAAGACATCGAGCGACACACGCTGCGTTTTATGTAGTCTTCGTAACTTTTTTCAGTTGGTGATTTAGAAGGCATATCTGACTTGACAATTGAATACGAGTAATTTGATATTCTTGGAGAAAGTCGTGAACTATCAGACTCGATGGTATCCAAAGTATGCATAGGAGACGACGCCGAAGAACGGTAGCTTGACTGAGTAGAACTCATCGCTGAATCATTGTCACTATCTACAATGTCAGTCACGGTGCAAATTTTTATATCCAAGTTTTTATAGTCACGTGTATTACTGTTGTTGAAATTTTTGTTTGACATATACGTAGTATTTAATAAATAACCTTTAGATGGCAGAATCGACGTGGATAATTGCCTAGGAGTATCATTCAGTTCTAAATTTCTCGAATTTTTATTGAGAACCGATTTACTGTTCATTTTATTGAGTGTTTCTATTCTCTCAGTAAAAGTTCGTTCTGGCGTAGATTCTTTAGACATTGAAGTAGGCGTGTATACCTGTAGTGATTTTCTTTTAAACGCAGGGGAATATTTTGGAAGGTTGTTTGTGAAATTGGTTTTCCATTTTGTTTCATTTATGATTACAGGCTTTACATTATTATCTTTTTTGCCACTATTTATCTTGAAGTTATTATTTTCGTTTGATTTAAGTTGGAATGTTTTTGAAACATTGTCTTTAACTTTTATTTCTGGTAAACCTACAACGGGACCTTGGATCTCTGGTATAACCAATCCTCTTAATTTTGACATAGATTTCTTTCTTTGTTCAATGAGCTGCTCTAAGTTTGACTTATGTTTGGAAATATTTTTGCTGCCGCTATCATCACTTGTGCTTCTCATGTGGTACACTGGTTGACTGATAGTAGACTCCACACTGGATGGCAAGACGTTGGTGCTACCATAGAATAAAGGTTTATTATCGGAATGTAAGGGTCTATTCATTTTAGGGACTCCATAATTAGAGGAAATAGTCGTATGCGCGTTGCCTACCGACACTTCTGGTCTACTCTCGATTGGTTTTTTACTGTACCGTGGTAACTCATCTAGATTATCTTGAGACTTCGTTAAACGTCTATCCAGAGATGATGCTTCTGTGTAATTATAGGCCATAGTACTTTTTCTTGTATTGATGGCATTACGAGTAGGCAGTGTGCCACATTTGTCGATGCGATCTGTTGAAACTGCTTGATCATTTGAGAACATGGCAATTTTGTCCTTGACACTGGCCTCACTCCGTGCATCTTGTGTCCTCGAATTATAGGAGTATCGGGGCCGTAGGAAGTGGAGCGGAGGCAATCTTGAGGGTGGGTCGGGGATCTTCTCCACTACATCGCTAGGAGTTTCAACTCCATCAGGCGGCTGCCGCGGACAGGACGGCAGTGGCGTCTCGTCGTTTGAGAGGCTCTTGTCTTCTGCGTCGCTCTTGTTGATGCGATCTGAAAATAAAAATAAACAAATATAAAACATCTAGTTCCAACGTTAAATAAATATACAAAAAGATCGATCAACGAATTAAATAGACATTTAGAAAGGTATTAATAAGATCTAATAATATTCTGCATACATCAACAACAGTATCTATTATTCAGTATAGACAATATTTTTGCAATGTTTACTTGCAGAAAAAGATATTTTTCCTCACATGCTTTCCATGCAAATTTTCAATATAGGTCATCTGTGAATAATACTTCCGTAATTTTCCGTAAGTTCCGCGAACAAACATTAGTTTAATTTTACTTATGTATCACTAAAACAATTACACGGTTACGACAGCGAGGTGTAAAATCACCGACTTGAAAAAGAAAGGAGATCTAGAAAATAAATCTAGAGCAAGTATAACAAAATAGCATTGTGTAACTGCCGTAATAGAACGTAATATCTGGTCTAATGCATGTTGGTCTGTACGTACATGCGTGTCTGCAACTTTTGCGATGAAAATCAAACAAAGATCGTCGCGAGTAAGATATGTCGCGGGTTCGAGCCCTATGAATCACTAGCGGTATCCTATTACCTCAGTTGACCAACTTTATATATTACCCAACACATGAGCCAAGATTATGCGTCATCCTTTTTCTAACAAAGCCTACATAGTCAATGTCATATCGAATATTGTCACATACTTAGCTAAATAATTGAATAAAAGTCAATATTTATGTAAATTATACAGATATTGAGAGCAAATTGTGTTTTTAATTCGACTACTATGCAAAGAGAATAAAACATAACATCTTAAATGTCAGTATTAATTTTCTAGTTCGACTTCCTCGCTATTCTTTAAACTTCAGAATTCATGACACCTAGATGATGTTATATCTATTTGTTTACCTATAAACTATTTGTTGAACATACACGTGTTAGTTGCAACTAAATTAATTAAATATGTACCTTCTCTCTCTTCTTGTATTGGATGCAAACAGCGTGAATGGCGAATTTTCACTACACTATAACTTTGTGTGTCCAAAACTATTATGCTCTTATTGTACATGATGTATTTCCACTAACAGATAATATGATAATTACAGATTAAAACAAAGATTTGCCAAAAACATTTTACTTCTACGGCAACTGAATCGGTTATGACGGCTACATTTTACCGCAATCGCACGCTTAGCTATTTGATCAGGTGTTTCTGAATTTCAGCTTGTTCGGCCTGCCTGAAAGGTTTTCCTACCAGAGACGTATGTAGAGTAATAATGAACAAAAACAGAGCATTTTTATGCCAGCAAGACTAATAAAATCGTAACAATTTTTACTCATAGTCCAAAATCCAATCGCTAAAAGTAATTCTGCACACTAAAAATCCACCTTAAAAACCATCCTTAAAAGTTTTTCATTCATTATCGGCAACCCTGTATAAAATTAACAATAAAGCTGCATTTCTAACCAAATCTTCTATACTATAAGACTCTTTGTCCTGACTCATTCATCTATAGACAACGCAGAGCCCAAACGGCTGGTCCTAGGGTTATGAAATTTGGAGGGTGTATTTGTTTTAGTATGTAGACGCGTACTAAGAACGGATTTTTGGAAATTCCACCCCTAAGGGGGTGAAAGGGGGTAAAACAGTTTGTATGAAACTTCTATGTTTTTGAACTTATAGCAATGAAATTTGGAATATGTATAGTTTATGTAAAATTAAAAATAATGATATCAAGTTTTTTTGCCAGGGGTGGACTAAGGGTTTGTAATGGGGGTGAAAGTTTGTATGGAAAATTCTTTATTTTTCAAGTTTAAGTCTTGAAAGTTGTTATGGTTGTAGTTTATTAAATGGCTAAATTAAAATTATAAAAACTTTTACCAGGGGTGCATTAAGGGGGATGCCATGGGGGTTGAAAGTTAAAAATTAAAGTTTTGTGTTTTTGAACGTAGAGGTGTGAAATTTGGAGTGTGTATATATTTTAGTACTTGAACGTGTATTAAGAATATATTTTTGGAAATTCCACCCCTAAGGGGGTGAAAGGGGGTAAAACAGTTTGTATGAAACTTCTATGTTTTTGAACTTATAGCAATGAAATTTGGAATATGTATAGTTTATGTAAAATTAAAAATAATGATATCAAGTTTTTTTGCCAGGTGTGGACTAAGAGTTTGTAATGGGGGGTGAAAGTTTGTATGGAAAATTCTTTATTTATCAAGGTAAAGTCTTGAGAGTTGTTATGGTTGTAGTTTATATGATGGTTAAAATAAATTTGTAAAAATATTTGCCATTTACCAATTAAAATAATGGTTTAGAGAAAACGATCAAATCTTTCGCATCATCACCAAAATAGCTAAAACAGAGGTTAACTAGAACTCAGGAATCAAATGCGGAAAGACAGATGCGGCTCATTTTGATATCGTAATAATGTAATGTTTATATAAAATTGGCACGGGAATAGGATACAATAGAATTTTTCCCCAGGTTACGCGAAAAGCGACCTACACGCGGGCGGAGCCGCGGGCAACCTCTAGTTGCTTATAAGATCCTAGAATACTATTAATTTCAACGATAACTTCGTCATAATTTAGAACAAAAAGACATCGATTTGTACAGTTGCGTAAAGTCCAAGAGAGAAACGCTAGTTAAAATTAATATACAGAGACCCAACACATTGATCTGCGTCATAACATAACGTTGATCCACAGCCACATTCGGTTTTACTTTCAATATTTTGGTTGTATGGAAATGTACGAGTATACATATTTGTATTTAAGACTATTAGAACAGCTGTTTTCCCCATTCAACACAAGGCCAATTTACAAAACTAAATAAATGTTTAAGGTTTTTTTAAATGTTTAGTCAAATTACGTTTTGATTTGGGCTAAATAGCACAACACTAAACAAATTATAACTATGTATTAATAATAATAATTTCGTAAGTGGCCAAGCTCTGGTGCCGTGTACTAAGACTAGCAACCAGAACCTACAATTTAACTTGTCATCGGACCCACTGTAGCGCCGAAATAAGAGTACCACTAGGACTAACCAATATAATAAATTATCGAAATCCAATCTCGACGAAACTCGGTATGCTGGTTGGTATGTACAACTACTAACAACTACTCTTTATAATTTTTCAGTCGTCGGCGATTTTAGAACGGGGGATTATACTCGTAGTTCCCACAACATAGAACTAAATTTTAGCAGTGCTATATACTGGCCATTTCTAATGATATTTGACAAACCAATTAAACATATTCTTAAAAGATTTGTGAATATAAATAATGTTGGTCAAGTGAGTGTTGAAATAACGTTTCGATAATTACTAAGAGTCAAATATTTTTTTATCTCGACTTAGGAGTTCTTAGATTATTATTTTTGTTATACAAGATAATAAACATTTGTTCTCAATATAAAATATCCCTCTATCGATTTTTAGTACTTCCGTTATCGCTGTTTATGGCGCTTTTAACTTAAGTATTTTAGTGCAAACATACAACGCCTACATATTTGACATAAAATATGCAAACATTGTTACTTACACAGAAAGAAAAATATTGCAAAACTTGTAAAATCGAGGTTTCACAATCACTAAATATTTACGCATTCGCCAATTTTATCGGATGTATCAAATATCGTAAACGCATCAGTTTTGTGCATGCACTCATTAATTATTTTTATAAATTTCAATAGCGCACTATGTCTGTTCAATAACATTCAGAAAGAATGAATAACTTTTATTAAATTGAAGTTGTTTTTAATATTGTCTTTATAAAGATTCCTTTATCATTTTGTAATTACAAACAAATGTTTTTACATTTCTTACACCACCTATATGGGAATACGAATCTATATTGAACATCTCCTTTTTTTTTTTTTTTTTTACGTGAGGAAATGCATTTACGCATCCCCACCACACCCGGGGAGGTGGGTGGGGTATGTCGGGCTCGATGTCAAAAGGACATCCCTACCGACTAAAACCTCACGATGACCTCCTCACCGGAAAGGGCGGGATGAGGTTCCGCTTCTCGCATTAACCCACCACCCCGCCCACCTCGGCTAGCCTGCGAGGCTCCTTCTCAGGGGATGAGTCCCCTTGCAGTGCACATGGTGCACCGCAACCACCTCGGGGACCATAAGTGCAATGGACGCCGGACAACCCCGGTCCGACGTCCCAGGTCCCCCGTGACGGGTCAGGTCTGTGGCCCCGTCACCTGCCACTACGGCCGCAGAGAATAGGGTAAGTGGTATTTTGTGGTACCACTCCCTTCTCCCTGCGGCCCCACCGCGTCTGCCATCAACGGTGGCGACCCCGTCGAGGCCGCGGCAGGTAGGAAGAGCGGCGCATCGTAATACCGACACTTCTCTCCTGCCGCGGCCCCACACCTTCGGCTGCGGTGGGTGTCTCCAAAACCACACCGCAGCCCTCCTCAGTTGCGAAACCCCCCCGGAGCGAGGTCCCGCAACCTACTGGTGCCACTCCATCTAGAACTTGCATGGGGGAGGACAAGTCTAGGGAGCGGCCCGCCTCAGGGACCCTCTTTGCTTCACCGTGGGTGACCAGGCCACGGTTACTGAGCCCCCCCGCCTCGACAATGCGGGGCCCCACGGGGGGGATATTGAACATCTCCTAAATATACAACTACAATTCAATTACCACATCATTGGGGAAACCATTGACATATAGTCAACACACGTGACACATCGAAAATTTGTGACGGTTTAATTCACGAATTAAATTTCTTTCACCACGGAATACGGACCCGAAGCTCGGACTTTGAAGTCTGAGGTTCTAGCCGCTAGACCAACGAGGCAGGCACCAACGTACCAATGAATTTGCTCTTAGGGATTTGGCAAATTTATAATAAACAATTTGGGGCATACTACAATATATCTATAATTATTTATACAGAATGTCTGACCTCCGTTTTAGCATAATGTTATAATCCAATAAGAAAACCGCTGAGTTCCATGTAATAAGTAGTATCAGTGTTCGTAGCAAACTCATAATCTCGCCGCATTACTGACACCTCCATAATCTCATTAGAAGCTTCTCACACCTAGTTATTCACGCCTCATATAAAATTGTGTATTCAGTAATATAGAGTATTAGTCTACATTTTAATGTATACGTTTTGCAGCTAAATAAGTGCAGTACGTAAGTATATTTATTCACATATGCAACTTATGCAATTTTATAAAAACGTATTTTATGATCAAGATTTATATTTTAAAACTGCAATGACGTACCTACAAGTGGCGTTAGTTTGTACTTCTAATTACAACTTGAAAGAAAACTAATAACAAATATGCAATATAATTTCGTAATTTATTGGATACTTCATTTGCACTTCTTGTGACACAGTTCCACTAAAGCCACAAATTCCAAGAAGCTGCAAATTCCTACGAAAGCATTTTATTCAAATAACAGTGTAGCCTAGAAAAACCAAGCTCAGCCACAATGTACATTTTGTAAAAGAAAAATTAAACCGGCGTTAAGTGACCACATTTAAGAAATTTCAAGTTTAAAGTGCATCGGTGAGCAAACCGCATAAAATCGTCGCAAACACAAAACCGCTGGGATGAGAACGGGTTCTCTTAAGGAGGCCACATACTAGGAAGCGAACTCGACTGGCTGGGAGGTATTGCCTACATGCAAAAGGTGGACAACTATGTATGTCCACCGACATGATATCAAGCTGTGAACAAACTGAACACCATTGTCTAAGTGTGATTGTCAATCACATTCTAAGATTTGCTGTATGTAATATCATTTAACCACAACAAATGACGGTCGCAGTTCTAGCCACAATTCATCAACGACAAATGTATAAGCGTCATTAGAAAACCGAATCTAATGCTAATGTAGTCTCATGATAAGCATAACATTAGATGCGCAATCTCATTTGAAAAACTATACTAACCGTGAAGCGACTGCGATAGTCGCGGATATTTCCTCATCTCCATTATCGTGAAGATTTAACTCAGCTCCTGAGCCAACGGTCATTTGATCCAAATCGTTACACAACACTTTCATTTATGAAACCAGTTTCCGGATCCTGTTCATTCTGAAAATGTTTACTTTCATTATAAGTTTGGCGCACAATGAGAACGAGCAATTTCAGAATGAATCATTTTTTGCGTGCACATTTCACGAGAACAGCGAAAAGTCATGCACTCGCGTATCCGGCGGCGAGACGACGATACGGAGAGAATGGGGATCGGGTTAAGAATGCGGAACGTGTCCATTAACGACCGAAATAACAGTTATTTTTCATAGGGCGGTGTGTGGATCGGACCGCGGACGGTGCGCGTGCGGCGGGCGCGAGTGGCGAGCGGCGACGGTGGCGAGCGCGGAGCCGCCGCGGCGGGGCGCGATGCACTGGCTCGCGGTGGACTTGCACAAATTTGCAGCGTCGCCGCCCTTGACGGGGGCGTTGCTCCGAGTCAGGGACGCGGCGCACGCGACGCTTCCCGCAGCCCGGCCCTCGCCCACTGAAGGCCACGGGGGCCATCATTACCGGCCACACCGACCGCAACATGTGCAACACTCCATCAAACAAAAACGAGAAAAACTCTCAAATAGAGAGCACTAATTTCGGGCTAAGTTCGATGTTATTAAACAAAGCACAGGCGTCGATCGGCTCCGTGGGCTATTTTTAGCGGCGAGCGCACGAGGGCGGCGACCCTGAGCCTCTCTGCGAGCAGACGGCGCCCGCGCACCCGCAGATGTCAGGGTCTCGATCCGACTGCTCCGACTTCCGATATATTATACCGCTTCTACAGGAATACTCGGCTCACGGTGACTTAGGTCAGGTATCGGGTGACCCTATAAATACAATATCTGCCTGTATTTTATACAAATGCTGGCGAACTTTACAAAATCTTGTATTAACAACATGAAAAATTACTGAAAAGTGTAACGTATAAATAATACATGTTCACCGTACAATTTCATGATTACTGATTGAACTATTTAATCAATCATGTTGAGCTGTTAGTAACAACGCAATAGTAAGGATTTTTGGGGATATGATTAAGTAAATAAATAAATATTAAGACACATTTCAGACACGACTAGTTAGTCCTATACTAAATCATTCTAATTTTGTATTATGGCTGCTAATACAATTGATATACTATATATAAATACTTTATACATATTTGACACCCAGACCGACAATCTAAAAATTTTGTTCATTACAAAGATGTTGGCCGTGCTGGAAATCGAAGTCGGGACCCCGGGTTGGCAGTTCGGAATGGTAACCATTACGCCAACGCGGTCGTCCATTGGTAATTAATTCTCATCAATAATATATTTGTAGTGCCCTACAAAACAGTCTCGCATTTTATGAACAATTAATTTAACTCATATGGTTACGCGCTCTGTCGGTCAAATGCCTAGACATAAGTAAAAAAAATTATTAAAGCTGAGATTTGTTTGTTGTAAAAATATTTTATAAATAAAATATTGTGGAGGACAATAAACACTACTAAAACTTCCGTAAGCCATATTTGAATATATAGTGTTTAACTATAGCTAGCTACTCAGAATACAGAAACTTTCTGTATTCTGAGGCTAGCTATACTCGTAGTCTATCACTGAAGTCTATTTTCAAAACATACGTTTACGTTTTTATTTAACATCAATATTTATGTTTTTTATCGTATTCTATTCTCGCCATTCTTATTTTTCGGCTGATTTTAAAATACATCTTATAATTTTCAAAGAATGTGTAAGTGCTTTTTAAACGCAAAAAGCTTGAAAAAAAAGTGCACGACCAGTGCGCGAGTGACGCCAGGCGGCACTGCAATGCTAGACAAAGCGCGGCGCGGGCGGCGGGCGGCGGGCGGCGGGCGGCGGGCGCGCCGGTGCCTGGAATGCAGCCCTCCGCCCGCCCCTCGCAATCCGGACGCGGCCTTTAAACCGCTCCGACGTGTTTGCAGAGTTGTTTGCACATTTTTTTACATTCCCGTCCTTTTATTAAACCCTCCAGTAATGCCTAGCCTCTGTGTACACCCACTCTCGCCTATACATATTACGAGTAGAGGAATGCAATTTACACCAAGTGTTCTGAGAGAATCTCTAATCTCCCCGTAAAACGTGTTGTTTCTACCTAATGTCAAACTTTATGATGACACCGATAACCCCGACTCAAATTATGACAAGGCGAATTTTGGGAAACTCGATATCAGACTGTTAGAGATCGATGGGTTCTTTCATTGATCGGACGGCGAAACTATGAAATGGATAAGTGAAAGAAAGTGCAATAGATTTCACTTTCAAAACTAAATTAACTTTCTCCAGTGACATGTATTACGTAATTTGAACAAAACAAGACGGCCAGAGCCGCAACATTTATACCGGCAAAGGTCGGATGGTCAGCATTTATTAAGCCTCTTAATGTCCATAGATATTGGTGAATATTATTTAAGATTATTACTGATCGCTATCACCGGAATGATTTCTTTTATACTAAATTGATCTCATTCTTTCGTATCACGTAATTTATGTTACTTAATATCTGCAACGTATATTTTTCGATGTACGTCGGTTGAGCTTTTAACAGTACAAAAACAGTAAGTTTATGGCGATAAGTAAACCGTCTAGTTTTTAGCGAGTCACCAGTACTGTGAATGAACTACAGCCCCTTTGCTCGCACTCACACCGGAATATAGCTATAGGTAGGTGGCAATAAAAATACTTTTGTGTCGGTATGCGAGCGGTCAAGTTGAACACTGCAAGTTGAGGAATCCGTTAAACGTTGTGGCGGTTTTCGCCCAACGACTCACTGAATAACGACTTTAATTCTGTGATCTCAGCCTCGAGGAACGAAACCGCTGCAAATAGCTCTTTTTGCCGCTTCCCGAAAGGAAATACCAAAACTTCCAAGTTCCAACGCGAAAGAAGTTTAATTGTACCCGAATCAGAATTTAAAATTAAATTGGATATTTAAAATATGTTTTGTGACAAATAAAATATAATGGATTGGAGTTTTGAGATTGATTTATGCGTAACGAATTTAAATAATTGGTACAGTATTGGCAATAACTTTCAGTGTTAAGGTGATTGTTTATAGCTGGTCCGGTATGCAGCTTGTGGAACAATGAGAGGCTGCGCGGGCGCAGGTCGACGGTTTACGAGCGCGACCGGCCAGATTCCTGCCGACATTACTTTCATCGCGGGAATTTGCTTGAAAGCGCGTTTTATGACGGAACTTGTTAAGTAATCCTGCTGAAATATTCTCATAACATACCTATATTCAAATACCCGGAGGTATGCAAGTTACAACACGAATGTACGAATGTTTGTAATGGAGATGATTATCTTTTGAGATATATTTTCACAAAAAATATCCTTCTTTTATAAATACCACAGCCTTGCACTTTTACATTCAATTTACAAATAACGCGATTCCTCTTACTAATAAATTGCACATTCATCTTAAAAGTAATACGTTCAATTATGGCGAACTACAACTAAATCCGAAATAATGAATCATAGAAATAAAATTCTAGAAAGTGAATTCATAAAATTAAACTGACACTGAAATCAAGAAGGGGAGGCCTATACCGTTTAGACAACTACTGTGTACAAATAAGTATAGAAGAACTTATTTGTTACGGTAAAATAAAAATGACTTTTTTAAATTATGCCGTATAAACAGAAATGCTTCGAAGCCTTTCGGGACATACTACATTTTATTTTAATAATAATAAATGTCAAAATAAGCAGCGAAAACTTTTATTATAGTCCTAATTTTTGAATCTCCTAATTTTTTTCACAAAACAAAAATGGTATTTACTCACTTTTTAGTTCCGTAATCCTTGACATGCTGACTAACAATGCATTCGAATTTAGATATCACCATCCGATATATCCTGAGCGCAGTCACACTTTGTTTACAATTACGAAAAATCCTTTGACTCACCTCTTACGTAAATCAACGTGTGCAATACGATATGTACTCGTATGTATGTTTACTCAAATATAGGTACATGCTGTTCTAGTGAAAATCGATATGATTTATTATAATACGAGTAACTCAGTTCATACCGTATTGGGCTACTGGTAATTACGCCAAACTTTTTATGGGCGGCATTAGTACGTACGTAATAGGTAATTAACACTTTTTTTAAATTGTCTGGAAAAAGATTCGTTTCTCCATACATTTAGCCGCGCGTCGGCGAACTTTTTGTAAGGAACAACAATTTTTTTTTGCGAATTTCCAATAGTTTTAGAACTAAAGTTGTTTGTCTAGACGTAATAAAGCCACTCTTAGAAGTTTTTGTGTTAGGCACCAGTAGCCCTGTATATTGATATTAAAATTAAGTATTTTTGTTTCCACGATATTGCAGTAGATAAATATATTTTTGAAGGATTTGTGATAAAATATTATTATGATGTAGTATGACAATCCCAAACGTGTCCGTTTTCAGCCAACTAGTATTGTGGGCTCTTAATCTAGATTCAACTCTTCGTAGATAACCTATATCTTGCCATTTATGTTCTCACAATTCCATTAAATCGGTGACAAATTAAAGGATTGATTAGTAGAATATGTACACCACCAACGTTGTCAATTATCTAAAATTTTAATTTATTTTTTCTACCAAATTTTCGCTTTATTGCATATAGGGTCAGTGTGAAATTAATTAAAAACAGTTTCGGCATTTAGCAGAGAAAAATCTCTTTGCTTAAATTAACGGCTCCATATTTTACAAATATCAATATTTTTTAATTAGTGACATGTTATTTTTCATTGAGTTTTACCAATTAACAGGAATGTTATAACTGTATATCTTAGTGTTTCGGCGTTATTCAATATGGTTAAAGTGCACGTGCCCGTACTTTAAACGTATCAAATGTCTTCTTTTGAAAGGCTTTGCGGGCGCATGTTATGAATTCCAGTGCTGCTTCATCATTGTAAGCTTATTTAGATAGAAACTAAAAAAACAACTTGATGAAATTCTATTTTTATAGTCATAATCGTATAGATACTTTAAACTGTCTTAGCAAACCTTGTCTAACTGCTATGCAGAGCACAAATTTTACAACAGATATTATACCGAGCGAGCGTAGTCCCTACATTTCTGCCGAATCTGCTTCCGTATGCCTGTTTGTCTGTATACTCAGTACACAGGTTCTACTACTCCGAAGAATTTTGTCGTTGGTGATTTTTAATAAGGGGAGGGGGGGGGTTAATTCCCAAAATGAAGGAGAAAATATTTTAAAATGAAATAATGTAACAGCACTATTTACTGGTTAATGACTTAAAGATACGAGCACATAAAGATATTTGGTTATGTCGCGAAATAATTATCAGTAATTTCATTTCATTTCCAAAATCATAGCCCGATGTCGCGATAGAAATTAAAACTAACTAATAGAAGATATTTTTCGCATATTTCCAATAGCTTCAATACAAAAGTTTTTTGTCCATACTAGTAAAGAGGTACTAGAGCCACCCTTATAGGATGTGGCATAGCCACCAGAATAGGTACTATTTAGGTACGTATGTACCAGTACCAAAAACAATTCTGCCATAAATATATGCTGAATGTCGTGAACTATCGACTGCGCCTAGATATAATATGCGAGTCGATGCTAGGTTCATTGTTCTCTTGATTGACAACAGGTTTTTGCAAATTATATAATAATTCGTATTTATGTAATTCTCGCAATGTGGTCCAAGCTTTGCAGAACGTTACGCCATTTGCAAGGAATTGGCAGGTGCGCCGGCGCCGGCGCAAGGTGCACTTTCACGAACGAAACATGCAAGGATTCTCATATTATTACCTAGTTCTATATTGTTAACCTTCTTTTTTACGCATATTTATTAAAAGCTAGCAAATGTTAAATAATTATTTTATTTTAATTAATAAAAAAAATAACAACACACTCTAAATACATTTATTAATATTGTAGCGAAATTTTATGGGTTATTTTAATTAGTAATAACTTAAAAGCTCTCTTAGTTAGTTTATAGTTTAGAAATTCTCGTTCGAATAAATGAATGCTAAAAAGACTTCTCAAAAGCTCAAAAACTTTGTCAATATTAAGAAATTTACATCAACTGGATTAAGCAACGAATAGGTATGTTATAATGACGCAAAACGAGTTTAAAACGTGTTGCGAATTCGGAAACTTACAACATACTCGTAGCTTATGCCTAATACATATCCAAATGCTATTTTAGTTATTGTAATTTATTTTTTTGCAAAAATCGATGAAAGCTGCTACCCGCAACTAAGATAAAATATTTTTTAAATTATATTGGATTTTATCGAATATGAAAATGTAAGCAATACGGTGGATGTAGAATGAAATATCCCAGATGAGACTATGAAGACCAAACCGTTAGTTTTACTTCTTATCATTATTATTGCTGTACTGTAGGTATGTATTGATATAATATAAACATATATAAAAACTTAAACAGTCATTAGAAATGCCTAAGTACTTTTCAATAAATAAACTGTTTGTATGTCATCCCATCATAGTATGTAATTAAATTATTTTCATACATCATTTGTTCATATTTGTTGGATATATTGTCAAATACATCTCATTAAATTCATTTATTTCCTAATTATCGACCGAGAACTTTATACCAACTAGAAATATCAGTAAGTAGCAAATACAGAAGTGCCTTCGGAAAACCTTATAGCAATCATTTTCTCGCTGCATTGTATCACTTTTCTATATAACGGAACGAGCATATCAAAGGTAAAAATAATACTGTCGTGACACGTAGCCATTATCATCATTATAAAAAAAAAAACTAAAAAAGAAAGTTATTTTAAGAATATTAAATTTCACCGTATACTGAACATATAAGAATAGATGAAGTCATAGTATTTATTTTCAAGTTACTGTTACGATACAGTTGTGCTGAAGTTGGCAAAAGCATATATGCCTAGTGGCGCAGGTAAATGGAAAAGATGGTATTGGGTCCGAGCCAAAATAACTTGGCATCAGCTTGACATACTAATTAAGCAAACCTACTTACCCACTAACGGACATACAACTAATTTAGTAAGTAAATATTTAAACAGACAAAATCAAAGCGCTACTAACATTATTTTTAAGTAGGTATATAGACAATTAAAATTAAGTAGGCTACGTACCTTCCCAAAAATTTCTCTCAAATGAAGATTTTCTGTCTTTCGTTTCAGTTGTCGTTACAGGTTTCCTGAAACAAGAAAATAAAATGTTAGCTGAAAGCATTTTGTCCTGAGTACAGACTTCATGATTTTAAGCTCGATAAACTAAAGCTCGGAGCACGACAAAGATCTTCAAGGTTAGCATACAAAGACCAGTAGCGCTGCGCATGAAACGAAAAAAAAAACTAAAGCAAGTCATGCTCATGTGAAATGAGTTTCTTTATTTACGTTACAAGTGTGCAAGCATGTTAAAACGGCAGAGCGCGCGCTTGCGCCGCCGATGGCAGGATACGGGTGCAGGGTAGTGATTTATGCCAATTCAGAGTAAGTGACCAATTTGTGTAATAGCAACAATTAGTGGGAAACTGGTGGCGCTCCGTGCCGCCCAGCCCGCACTAACTGCTCGCTAAGCTGCTGCGTTTTTACTTCGGACCCTACTTCGAAATGTCGAACTTTCGAAACAGAGTAAACGCATTTTTCTGTTGAATATTAAAATAAATTTTCACGTAGTCTTTTTTATGTACATGCTAATTTTAGAATAGTTATTTTTGACATCTCAAACTCGTTTTGAACTAGTTATATATAAACTTTTGTAAGTCCTCACTATGAACCAGTGGTAGATCTCTTGGCTCGACAACCTACCATTAAACTCCCTCCAGTGGCACTGTTTACATTAAACACACCTATTTATTACAGCTTCACAATCAATGTTATGGCTACCCATGTTAAAGTTAACAGCTTAATTCCGAGAACTAGCTATTGAAATGCCAAGTTATGAGAAATGTTTTACCATAACTTAAATGTTAGAATTTACAACATTTCGATAGCTGAACATGAGTTATGAACTCAGAACAAATTGCAAAAACCGAGCTTTAACGTTTATCAGGTGACATTCCAGGAAAAGTAAATCGCTAGGTTTTATACGGTTACAAGCTAAACTCGTGTTAGTGTTGAACGATTATAAAGGTTTTTGCATGCAATGTTAGAATATTTTTTCCGTATGATGTACAGGATTTGTTTCCACTTCTTGTTTTAGAGGTGAAAATATAATATCCTACATATAAAGGAATTGGAAAGTTCTATAAACTATGTACCTGAAAGAACAACTTGCAATTAGATTCCTTCATATAAGATTTTTTGGTGGTTAGTGCAAGCTATCTATGTATTTTTTTATATATTACCAACCATAAATATGTACTTACTAAAATTTTGTGAAATTGAGAGGCCGTGGAGAGCACCGTGGCCGCAGCTTGTCAATAATTAAATTGTACTATTATAATTTTACTTTATATATACAGTATTGCAACTAACGCAAAGCATTTTCAAGGCGGCTTTTAGAGTAAGTAAGTACATAAACAACTTGTGTTATATGATTTTAGGAAATTTGCAAAATAATATCTCCAGCTAAAAATAATAAGTTCTACAAACCGTGTCAAAATATATGCAGTAGCATTTTTTTTTTCAATTCCCTAAAGACTCTGAACAATAGTTGTTAGTTAGCTATATGTTTTAAAGCCAACCTACAAAGTTTGTTTATAGTTAACAGTAACCCTATGTGGAGTTTAACAGAAAAGTGGATATGGTATGTCAGAAAATAAAATGATCTATAGTTATGCCTAAATGGCGTAACTAAAATACTACAACCAACAATCGCGGAAATAAACACGAATAAATAAATAGTTTGTCAGTACGTACATGTCTTCTCACACGACATCTAGTTTTGAGTATTGAAACTAGCTCGTTTCATTAATTAATTATTATGCTCAATTTAACAGTAACATTTCATAAATAAATACTTTTCCACGTGCAAAATATAGATTTACATTGACAAACGATTGGCTCCATCGGCTTCTACAGAAATTACCACCCGGTTGCTATGTCTAATACGAATTGAAAGCCTCGTATACTGCAAAGTATTTATTTCCATTACCAATGAAACCAAGTGAGGCCTTTCTGTCTACAGTTATTTCAAACAGTTACCTACTTAAGTAAGATGATGCCTTCACATTTACAATATCAATAAACTTTACAAGAGACAAGAGAGTTCGTTAAACGGTTACTAACGATTTGTACCTAATTAGTTGAACTGCCTCTTCAATTTAAACTGTTCGTGTCTTCACAAATAACTCGACTGCTAACAAACCTAGATAGTCATTTACTGAAAATAGCTGAGATCACAGACCTCATTTACTATAAGCATTGTGGAATTGCACGTTTCCGGTGCAAAAATCATTTGTGCGTATAGTATAAACAATATTGATTGATCGAAAAATTATAGATACCTATCATTAAATTAAGAAGGCATAAAACCTGAAATCTTCACAAACTTATCTACTAGAAATCAAAATGTACATAACATAATAACGACGAAAATTTGATGCTGTAAGGGAAAACTAGTAATTATTGAGCTGACCTTTCAATTAAGAAGACAAAGTAATGTTAAGGTTGCAACACAACACAATTCCACAATATTGAACCAATTTCCTTTTTAAGCTACACATACACAGAATAGCATGCAAAACAACACTTACAATAATAATTAGCGAGCATTGGGACTAGCCAATGCGAAAACCAATTAGCAATGAGTTCACAAACTACCATTCTAATTGGCAGTATTTCACCAACTAGGTATACGAATTTATTCAAAAGCGTATTTTGACAGCAAAATGTGTTCGAAAACAGGTCATCGGCTGACTTCATGTAAATGTCAGGGACTGAGACTGCGGCGCGGCACAAGTTGAATACCTGACGCGGTTTGAAACAAGAGCACTGATCACTCGGCTGACCTTCGTCGTTGAACTATGGCAATTATTAGATATCAATACGAGTATTCATACTCGTTATTATCTAATTTAACTAAGCTTAGAACTGCGTTACT
Organism: Mellilla xanthometata; assembly: GCA_035578125.1. Taxonomy (NCBI): domain Eukaryota; kingdom Metazoa; phylum Arthropoda; class Insecta; order Lepidoptera; family Geometridae; genus Mellilla; species Mellilla xanthometata. The sequence goes on along the minus strand of JAPUBQ010000007.1, from coordinate 8,341,654 downwards.
AATTTGTGAAGTATGTTAAATGAAACAAGAGACTAATTTAACAGGTTCATGTTCAAATAATGGGATAATAGCTGTAGTATAGTATTGAAGAGTATAAAGTTTTACATTTAATTTAAAAGCCTCGAAGTAGGGCTCGATGAACAACAATCGCATTACGCTCCCGTTCGAACATACGAGAGCGAATTCCTTAGAAGTGAAAAGGCTGTGTCGAGAAAGGCAAATAGTCCAAGCGAACCTAGTCTAGGCAAACCAAATCGTGACTCCCCGCTGCACTACCTCCCCCCCGCGAGTCTCGCGACGGTGCGCGCGCGCAGCCTCCGGACCACTCACCGGAAAGCCTTCACGTTATTATCGAGTTACATTCTCACATCGAACTACTCGATCACCTAAACCTTCTTTAGCTAAACCGGTATTTAATGCACATAATGTCGCGCCGAGTTTTAATCGTCACATCAGCTAAGGTCAAAGCTGCAAGTAGACGGAGCCGCGTTCCGGGCGTAGCGCGGCCACCAACACCAAAGCATCGAGAATGCACGCCAGCAAACATTACTTGTGAGAAAACTATTATAAGATGACCGTGTCCGCGACAATCCAGCCAAGTACCTACTTACCACTTTCCTAATATGGTGGCATAATTGCTTGAAACGAGGCGATGATAATCATTATTCGAGCACCAACCCTTATTACGGGACTAGTTTAGCCTCAAGAATAGACGGTTGACTGTGGGTAAATATATTTTTTGCGAGCTTTAAACCAGTCAGTGAAGATGTTTTATTTACAAACAACATGTCAAAACATGCACAGCCGTTTAAACGAGCGTTAAATCTTTAACTAGTATTTTGAGTATATAAAGTAGAGTAAAAAATATGCGTCTTATTCTCTAAAAAGCTTTCCCCAGGTTATTATTATATATATCTCGGGGTTGTAAAATTTCCAAAATGTACAAATATTAGGTAGATCTTGATATCCTTTCATGTAGAATGTTTATGTACATAATAGGACACATAATTATGTAGTAGTAGTAATCTATTTTTATCAATATTTGTAAGTACCACGGGTACCTACCTACTTGAGAAACGAATATAAACTGACTTGATACGCTCGGCGGTGCTATCTGCGTTTACTCGGGATAAAAAATAGCATATTTCATGTAATGCATAATCAAAGCTATCTTCATATAAAATGTCATCATAATTGGTCCAGTCGTTGAGCGTTAAGGAGTAACATACATACACACAAACTTTCGTATTTATTATTTTCTTAGGATATACTATTATATATATTCTATACTATTCGTAGAAGAGTATAATCCTAGCAACTTTAAATCTAGCCAGACAAAAGCCGCCTTGCAAGCTCTTGCCCTCTCGACGTGAAGTGAGTATGTAAAAGGTTAGAAAAGGGCGATCGTGGCCCTCGAGTGGATACTGAGAGGTTCAGGCTTTGCGGAGCCAACCGTTAGCGACGCTACGTCAGCACTATTCGGAAATTCAACATCAGCTACGACTATACACTGCTGGTCGAAATTGCAATACACAAATTCATTCACATAGTTAGTCATAATGATAGTACATTTATACCATATGAAATATATGTACTAATAATTAATAATTGTACATATTTTTGAGACGTATGTGTCATTGCTTATAATGTACTTACTTATAAAATACCATTGGTTATTTCATATAGGTAATAATAGATATACTTATACATATTTTTATTTTTTCCTTCCGCTAATGGAAATTATCGTCAACTAAAAACCATGTTTACATACATAAGCTATCATCTAAATTATGTTGTAATATAAAATATGTAAGCTGATAGATTAAAATGTAAATAAATAATACCTTCTGAGCAGCCTTTGTCGCTCTTGCAATTTAAAGTGCTAAATGGGTCATGTGACGTAGAATCGATGAGGAATGGTGTCATTCATTAATAAACCTAAAGATAGATTGCAGTATAACTTCTTTTTATCAGACTATAGATCGGTATGTGTACATATATTATATAGAACATTATAATATAGTGCTATTTGCTTAGCAAGCATCTGCTTAGCTATCAGTTATATTATGTGGATGAACTATAATTATGATTTGAACTGATAACTGTCCCGTAAAGATATATGTACGAGTATGAATCGGTTCAGTAAAGAAGACATTTAGAAGTTGATATCCTTTCGCATGCACAATCTACTGAGTGCAAGCAACATGAAGAAAACTTTCAAACGTTATCTTTATTGAATAGAGTTAAGTGTAGTAACACCCATATATTTTATTTCTATTCTTGTAAGCCAAGTGACATAGCTCTGACGTGGAGAGACTTCAATCTACCCAAAGGATCCAGGAACAGGGATTTTACATCTGGTCATTTTCGTGGTTCGCTTAAACGCAGATTCTGAGAGTTATTCTAGGTATAAACAAACAGTCATTAAAACATGCGCTCATAATAACCTTCAATATATTCTGTAGACTTTCTTCAGTCAGGGACAATGTACTCTAGAGGTATAAAGCAAAGTCGACGGCTGAAGGACATGTTCTTCCAAATTTTTAATCATGTCTGTCTGCTATTAACTTACTATCTTCTTTAAAATATTATTGTGATTCCATTTCAGAATGAATAAATAAAAAAGTGCCTACGAGGTAGGTTATAAGAGATGAGGTGTCATATTTAATACGCTTTTAAAGCTCCAGTTAGATTTAACAACCTTACCGTCTTCAAGGCGAGAGTGAGCCGCTTTCTTTTAGGCAAGCGCGTTTTATCTTTGACTGCAATGTCACTTAACATGAGGTGAGTTGTGGTCAAGCGCAAGCTTATTAAGTTTATTGTGAGATTGCAATGAATGAAAAATCAATCAAATGTTTATTTTAAAGCTTCTGCACAAAAACTGTAATAACCATGGACAAGACGCAATCAAATTATTACCACACCGATCCAAATAAACCTACGAACTAAATATCTCGCCATCAAATAAGGTATAAGAATTTTCAGAAGGACCTAAATTCCGACAAGCCTGTGAGCCACACCTTTTCTTACTACGTGTTTATAGTAGCGCAAAAGAGATCAACTGGCATGTCGGAGAGAAAAGTCGGCGCTTCAATGGCATTTCGACAGCTCAAGTTGGTTTGTTGTTTTCCCACCGTTAGCGATTGGATAGATAGCTTTCGTTTATGATAATGTCGTAAAGTGATTCAGTTTATTTCATTTGCAAAACACGTTTATAACATCAGTCATGCGCTAATTGGATATTTCATTTTGTTCTCAGATCATAAATAATAACGAGAGTGCTCTGCGCTGCGATACAACTCGTTTTAAAGTGTGTCATCTTTGTGCAAAATATTTTTATTTCGCTCGAGGGCAAACATTAAAAACTTTAAATATTAAAAATTAGGTAACAACATTAATTAATATGCACAATGCATCTTGAATTCGTTTCCTGATTGAAATTTATTTCAAATTGATATTTAAACAATTTTGATATTGATCTAAATACCAAACCCGTTTGTTATTAACCTTTAAACTTCTAGATTTATTGCTTCTTGTGTTGTTCTAGAAATATGCATAGATTTTCTGTGATTTCGTGACTACCAAATATATGTATGATTAATACATGTTCTATGAAGCCTGTTGAAATTATTTTGAGAAGCCAATTATAAGAATATGGCTATTGGCTGTTTGTATCGTTACTGAAAAGCGTTTGCTAAAATATTTAAATAGCTTATAAACGGAGCAAACAAGTCGATAAATGGAGAGTGGGACGAGCGTGCGAACAGGGTCGGGCGTGCTATTGTCACCAACACGTCACACTGTGATATTGTCATCAACACGTCACACTGTGATATTTCCTACATACTGCGTCCTATACACACGTGCTCTACCTTACGTGTATGTAGGGTAGCATAATTGATCAAGATCAAGGCACCACACTCACCGCTTCCGCCACTCAACTTCGGAATTCCACATATTTCAACGAGTCCACGCCACTTAGTTAATACGAATAAAAAGTAGGGAAAGAATTCGCTAACATCCACAACCGCATTGCCAAGCTTAATTTCATTCATGTATAAATACGCCTACATCTTGTGAAAATATTGTTAAGTCGGTTAATGGTAATGCAACCGTGTAGCGAGGAATTCGTTTCTAATTAGGTTCTTATATTTACGAGTTCCTACTCTCATGTTTATCTTCTCTCTCGCTAAATGTCACAAGATATAGCCAAGACAAGATAAATGCTCAATGTATTTTAAATGTCTCCACAATCTAGGTACATACGGTGCATTACTGAAAAGAGGCTTAATTATTTTTTCCATAAATAAAGTATTCCAAAAGTACGTACCAGCTTAATATCTATCTCACGCAACTTTTTTAAATTGCTGCATTGATTGCAAAACCATAAAGTTGGTCTTAACGTGGGTGTTGAAATATGTTAAGCGGATAAGAATAAGAATCTCGATAGGTCCGCCGTGATCGATGCCGGTGATTATCATCATACACAAGAGAAAGTATGGAGAGATACAAACATAAATTTAATAACAGTATTAGATGTATTGGATTGCAGAGACAGCATCTGAGAGTTGGAGGGCCAATCAGTGCGGCCGCCCGGTCCCGTTAGCGGCCGCGACCGCCGGCCGGCGCACACTACGCAGCCTACTTACAGCAGATAAACCTCCGACTTATCTCACATTATAATATTATTCATTTTAGGCTGACACGTTAGATAAAAATCAATAGCAAACCTTTTATCAGTCATCATTCTCTCACCAGTCAAAACTTGGCTGGAAACCAAGATAAATTGCATAGTAGCAAATCGATTTCGAACTTATCAATCGAGCCGGTTACAGAAGATTTGATTGCTTTTTTATATGAAACTGAATATTAGTTTTTGGTTTCGGCCAGTTTCAGCAAAGATATCTTGTTTCGGCCTGACGAAACCGAGCGGTTTCGGGCATAAATATACGAGTAGTAAGAACACTTATAAAATCTCGAGTGAATTAACCTGCGTCTTACTGTGATTTCTTGGCTAACCCGTGCTTGCGAAATATTAATTGTTGAAAAACTGGTGCCAACTGTGCAGATACGTTTTTCAAATCACACTAAATTACAATAAAAAATGTGGTAACAAATTATATGAATAAATTTGGTTCCAGTTGAAATGTCTCTTTCATTCGGACATTATCATCTATAAGTTTTGCTAGTTAACTTATGTCAAAACAGAAAATAAATAAAAAAAATATAAAAATCGCTTTTTCATACACAATACACGGATAATATGCTTGTTGGTAAAATGAGCACTTAACCTATAGCAAGCAGACTGTAGTCCGGTGGCATCGCGAAACAGTGGCCAACTTTTTGCCACTAATAAGTGTTACATGCACACACGTTTTGTGAATACATAACACTGTTCACGAGATGGGCCGTTAGTCTAGAGTACACAGGCCGCATCCATACGAGAGTGACCTCGTAATGGCCGTCTAATATGACTTGCACTTCGAATTAAAGCGAAACTGCGGTCTAATAATGGAATATTATATGCAACCACTCCCGCCGACCGCATTCTAGCGCAAGTCAATAATGTGTATTGTACCTCCGACGATCATTAAAGCGATTAGAGCCATTCGTTACGAAGACGGATCGAAAGCTTGGGAAGTATCTCTTGAGTGTGTCACCTGATACTCATTGCTGTTTAATTACTGAACATAATTGATGAGGGTCTTTAGCACTGGGCAAATACATAAACAAATCCACTATTGAGAAAATCTCTCTCTCCCATAATCTGAATTCCACACCATATACTAAACATAAATAATTAATGGTTTGACAGATATAATATGTCCAGTATTAAAATTAACTATATTCAAAACAGTGACAAAAACATTCTCCTCACTAAAGTAAACTGTAAAGCCACGTTTGTTCATTTCAATTGAAGTAGCTCGGAATGTTTTGGTAAATTGAAATACCCGTGACCTACTTACATTAGCATTAGGTATACATTGCTGTGCCCTAAAACACCTCTCGAAACTACAAGACAGTAGAGACAGTTAAGAAAACATTTGAAAGTCCATTCGCTCACTTGCATAACCAAATGAGTGTGAGAGCAAGAAGAACTTTAAAAAGTTTTCTTTATTGACTTTCGTTATAGTCACATTATCGTTTAGCAGATTTTTTTATATTTTTGCAGCTCGGTCGTAAATAAAGTTTTTTTTACAATTACTGAAGATGCTATATACCGCAGCATCGCTTTACAACGGAGACGTATCACGCCAATCATGGCCTACTAAACCTAACTGCCAGTGGCTTAATGTTTAGTCTCCATAAAACCGTAGCATCTTATTGCCGTGTTCTAACCATTATTATTTAGAAATCGTCTCGCAGAACATTGTGATTTTTGTTTGTTACTAGATTGTTTCTAGGACAATTATTTGCAGAACTTCATTGTAACTTTGAGCCTACTAGTAAAAACATAATTATCGAAAATGTATCTTCGATGAGGTAAAAAATGTATAAAATAAATATGATGAACCTATTACTTACTACTTTCCATCCCGATAAAATTACTATTCCGTATTAGTGATAAAACAATTTGTCACTATTGTGCTGTAAATTTTGTAAAGGTTTTAATTTTATATTTCTAAAAACTTTTATTGGCATCTATGCATGTAGTAAAGCAGATGATACTGCGGATAACGTGTAGTAGTACCATTGTTATTAACATATATATTTATTGCTGCTATACTTATGTGATGTAGAATAGAATATAACTTTATTGTACAACTACAAAAAAATTAAATATAAAAAAAAAATTAAAAGTACAATGGCGGCCTTAATATGTAGGTACGTATTGTATTAATTATTTTGATTAAACTAAATTTGCAAAATAGTCTTTACTTACATATGTGATAAAATATTTTCTATTATTAAACATAATAAACTTGTCAATATAAAACACAATCAACTCGCAAAAGATTACGTCCAAGCCCTTGGCCCAAACGTGCCCATCAGACTCGCAGCATTCCCCCGCTGTATCGCAAAAGAAATTTGTAGGGGAAGTATGTGCCATATAAATTATCTATGTGCGTTAGTTTCTACATAAATCATTATTGTTTCTATATGATATATGTAGGATCTAATTAAAAATATAATAAAATACAATGAATTAATTAATATTAGTATAGATACGCAAAAAATTTTTTATAATTTCTATCATTTTCTTTGTAGAATCTTATTGAAGTTATGCATAACTACGATAACATAGCAATGTATAGGTATTGCGTTGGACAGTTAGCGCTGCAATGCGGTAATGAATGCAGCTAGCCGAGTGTGAGACCCGACTCAAGTTCCTGATTTATCTGCACAACCTTCAAATTTGCAGAAAAAAAGCATATCAATTTAATCAAAAAGTAATATTATAAGTGTTTTGTTTTTAAACAGAAACCACCTTCTTTGATATCTTATTTTATAGTATGTATTTGTATTCATTTTTTATCTCGATAGTCGCCGTATAGAATAGGAATAGAAATAGTGTTATTAAATTGAATTATTTAATCGTTTATATACGTATAATAATAGCTTAAGTACTCTAAAATCAAATAATTTATTGCGGTCAAACCAATAAAAGCAGCGTGCCCAACATGCTTGCAGAATTATCACGTTGAATATCAAAACAGATAAGTTAAGCCAAATAATAATTTGATCATGCGTCGCAGTAATAAAATGTTTTTTTTTTTCAGAAATTCTATCCATGTAATATTAATGTAATACTAGAGTATTTTTTACTTCAGCAGCACTCATTGGATGATTAATTAATGTTAGACAATAAACTTCGTTAGTTATTAGTCTAGTAGTCACTATTTTGGACCTCTCTTGAAGCGCCTGTAGCTCGGCTAACTATGTAATCTGAGGCGATCATCTTAACAATGGTCGATGAAGACAGTATTTGGATAAGTGATAGCACAAGACTGTCTTTTGTAAAATGGTATTTTCACTTGAGAGCTACCGTGGCGGATGACATGTTGAATTTTAGGTTTCGGCGGTTAGTCTTTGTACTATAGCAGTCTTCTGTCCAAGTCAGAGGCCTATGGGCGGCTTGAAACCTCTCGACACCAGAGCTTAGCCACTAAGCTCACAAGAAGAAAAAGAAGAACCTCGACTAGCATCCGCAACAATGAATGCGTGACACCGTTTACTTACCTATTTATCAATCAAACAAAAAATACAACTCAGTAAATTTTTTCTTCGTGTCAGCAATGTTAATCAATCTTCTAAAATGTTGTAATATTCCATTTACCTAGGTATATATTAAACCAGCAATGATGTCACATTTGTGAGACTCATAATGGGTACAGAGAATGACCATGAGAACCTTTGAAAATGAGTCACTTTAATTTACAACTTGAGAGAATTATTCAAAACAAAGATTGCAATTTAAACAAGAACAACATTGATGTGAACAAGTATTATTTAATGTTTAGATTTGACTCTTTAAAGCTCGCTAAATTCGAAAATATTGATACAGTACAAGGTCACACTAGCAGTTGTTCTGTAAATAGTTCGCAATTATTCTTAACATCGTTAGTAACTAAAACTTTTGACCTCACATCTCAAAAATTACATGACTAATTTTATTATACCTTAATCACCATAAAAGTGCGTACGTACAAAAATTCTGAGCAAAATTTAATTTTTGAGCATATTATAGCTCACATTGTGGCTAAGTGTTTGAAATATCTTAATCCTAGGTAAAAACAACTCTAAGCATTTATTTGCTCAGATCAGAGATGAACCATATCTATACTTTTTTTATGAATTTTACATAAATACCACATCATTTTTACGCAACGTAAAATGTCATTAAATTATGAGAAAAGGAGGTCTTTGTTTAAAAGTAAACAAGGAGCGTAAAGTAAATTATAAATAAAGTTGCGTCATAAATAAAGAGGTAATATTGATGAAATATCACTTCATTATAGTGATGCTTACAATAAAATACTGTGAATGTACGTCCACTCCAGTCAATTGCTTTAATTATCACAAACAATGGCCTATCATTGCAAATGGAGTTCATAAATAATAGTATATCTAGTGCTACTCTACAGCTTGCCACTTGTTATCGTGCTACTTGTCAGAGAAAGCTATTTACAAAGTTTATCAGAAACTTGACAAAGTATATATCTAAGTAGGTTTTTACGTATTTAATCATGTTTACAAACCTGTTCATACTAAGTTGGTATCAGTTTCTCACGATGGTATTAATCTAGAATCTAATAAATCATACATGTATTTAACTCTTAATAAATCCATATAACAATCTATCATGAATCCAAATAATATAACAAGCCTTAAATTTTACTAATTAATTCATTCATTTAGAATAATCCATACAAATCCAATTAAATGGGTTTTGGCTTAGAATCTATAAATAAAGACACGCATGTACTCGTAGAAGAGATTCGTTATAAATATTCGCATGATTACAACCCGCATGTTTTCACCATCTAGACTGATTTTGATGCATGCAGGCGCAAATCTTTGAATTCACAATGAGAATTTGAGTTAGCATTAAAAAAATAGAATTCGTAATAAATATGTAAGTTGTCGAACCAATACCATCTAATACCAACATTGGAATGAAAATGCAATTCCAATGTTGGTACCAAATCGGTGACCGTCGTAATTTTTTGTCAACAAACCAAATCGTTCCAAAATATAATTGAAGCTGATGACGATCCTGATTGAAGTCATCAAACGGCCAGTCTGTCGATAGATACAATGACTTTCTATTTCATGCTCGATATGGCTGCGGCTTTAAGCTAGCGAATATACTCGTATTTCATTAAAAATGTCAATTGTGTAACTGATTGCATGACATGTTATATGTATAGACATGAACTGCCAACTAAATAACACTGCGTGTAAATTAAGTTTTTATTTCAAAAACATATTTTGAAATCATGTTTTTTGAGCATAAATATGCGGTTTTGCATTTTTTTGCAAAAAAATGTTATATTATTGTATTTTCATTCAAGATGCAAAATTGTACCAAATTTGAACCCAATCGGGCAGTGGAAAATGGGTCTAATTCAGCTTACAAGATTCCACACGAACAAACACACATAAATTGAAAGTTAAATAAAATTTTGTTACAATGATAACATTTTCCATTTATCTGAAGTGTAATTCGAATTAAGAAGTGCAAAGCTCTGCAAGTTGCTTCGATACAAGTTTCAACATCTGCCAGGAAATGTTACATGTTCAATTTCGAAGTATTGCGCTTGTTCTAAAGTTATCTCGAACTACTTATTTTACTATGTTATAGCTGGTGCCCGTATTTCTCTTGGGCAGATTTTACTTTCTTTAGATATCAAATAGTGAGAATTGTAAAAATTTGAAAATGCTTTCTTTTGTGTTTACGTTTAATTATTATTTCTTTATAAGGGCACGTGCCAAATTGTTAAAGTTAGCACTAATTTATTTAATTAAAACTCTCAAGTCCATGATTCACAAAAAGATGATTACTTCAATTTGGGTGAAGGCCTCGAAATTCCAATAGCAGTCAATAGTGTGCGTCCGTTTATGTCAAAGCATATGCAATTAATGATGATTAATGTATGAATTATAATAAAGTAGCGCATCGCTATTACAATATACTCGTACAATCTCGTAAGATAGTTTATTTATATCTAATTACAGATACGGCTAGTGATGGCTAAAGTAAAAACTTATAGCATATCTGCAATAATTAGTCAAATGCGAGTATGTCCGCCACACGAAGGGTTCCGTATCATCATATAATATATATAAAAAAGTCCCCTTCAATTAATTATTTTATTGTAATTTGATTTCAATATCTATTTTGAAAGAGAATCCTACTAATTTTATAAATGTGAATATTTGTGCGTAAGTGTGGAAGTGTATATGTTTGCTACTGCTTCCAGCTTAACGGCTGACCGATTTCAATGAGATTTGTTATGGAGATGTCGCTATTAAGGTCGAGAATATATTTTATATCGTTAATTATAAACAAGCTTCCTTGAAAAAATATACAAGATTAAGAATTTGATATTATACTGGCAACAGAAATACACCATTTGTAAAAATTTCAACTCTCTCGTAGTACTCGTAGCTTTGGAGTTAAAATGTTTTTTCGGTTCATGAGATAGAGCCTATTGAGAGACGAACGGACAGAGGTGCAGCGAAGTTTTGGTAATAGGAACTCAGTGGTTCCCTTTAATAACCACATACATATACGATATACATAGGTGGGAGTAAGTTCTATATGTTGCGGGTGGTTTGTTACAATATGCCCCATGCTTGATAAAGCTTTGTCGATACATATACGAGTAGGGGGCTAGGTATAATATGTCAGCATAATGGGCTGGCTGTGTGCATTTTCAGAGTGCACTAGGCGAGGGCTCCGAGGGTTCCCCTCCCCCGCACAACCAGCCTCCCCGAGCCACCCCGCTATTGTTACCCGCTAGTTTGCATGAAAATAGAGAAAACTCGCCATGTGTGTCGCCGTTCCAAATAAAATATTCTTTTCTTTGTCTGCAGCCGTTATTCCTGTGCAACTGGTAAAAGTATTGTTCGCCCAGAAAACAATGAAGTTATACTATCTCTTAGAGAACCACCGTGGAATAATTATACAAGTTATGTAAACAATTTTTTTTTCCAACAAAACAAGCTGGCTATTAAAAACTCTCACGCAATTTGTGTAACCACGAAGATAAGTGGACGACTTTGTTAGTTTTAAAAGCTGTTAATTTGTGTTGTTATTTATAGAGAATGGTGAAACTATCAGTTGAGATTGGGTAGTGTTATAAAAACTAGCGTAATAAGTAATTAAAGTAATCACTGGTGTGTGTGTGTATGCTGGCAATGCGGCTGATTCGATCACGCACGCTCCCCGACTTGTGTACAATCGCATTGTTAACTCACCTTTATTTATTACCAACCTGACTAACCTGCTAGCCTGTTTTCAGTTATTCAGAGCACGAAGTGTAGTGATAAAAATCTTGCTTTATTGCAAGTTTCCTTTTCGATCGATATTTTGCCGATGATGAGTGTAATATATTCGTAATTAAAATTAACATAATAATATAACTCAAGTTAAGAAATGAGTCATAAAAGTTTTTGATAAATATACAAGTATAGTGTTACTAGAGAAAAGTATCCAAATGTACTTGATATGCACACAAATCAATTATGATCTAAACAGCGGGTCAACGCTGCTTGCTTGCAACCGTTTGCAATGTTTAGTTGGAGCTAGTGTTTTGTCACGAAAATAATCTATCCATCGATATTAAGCATTTATGTATGTATATGTAGTGTAAATTAGTTGTGATAGCAACCGTTCTAGGATCCATAAATGTTTTAGTATGGGGCGAACCAGCCGTGTCTGAAATGTGTGCTAGTATTTATTTTGTTTATTTATAATTACATCTTGTTTTTGAGCTATTTAAACCTAACTAAGCTAACAAGCCTTGCACAGCAAACTCGGAAATACGCGAGAAGAAATGGGTGTCACTGTGACAATGAGATATTATCTCCGGGTCAGGAAAACGAGAAACTGTCAATAAAACAATACAGCCTCCTCACAGCGTCACACAATGGCACATCTATAAAGTATCGCACAGTCATTGAGTAAGTAAGTATTGCGAAAATAGCGAGTGAATTTGAGAAAACGTGAAATTGTCGAGCAAGCTTCGTGGAAAGGTTAATTTATAACGTCAAGTCGTCACTTGGAATGGATGTTTGCAAGCGATGATTAGGTACTTCCCTCGGGGGAAATTAACTTTCCTTGCTTTCCTTCATCGATGACTGCTTTTCTAGTTAATATGATTTTTATGATTACCAGTAGACGTGTTTATTGTGAAAAAAATTTTTATCTTCTTTTATTAGGTACTAGCAGATCGGTCCGGCTTCGCACGGGCTATAAATTAATCTAAGTTGCAAAGAGAAACAAAATATAGCCTATGCTAGTTAAGGGTAATGTAGCTTCCCAGCGGTGAAAGAATTTTTCAAATCGGTCCTGTAGGTTTGGTGCCTATTCACGTCAAACAAACAAAAAATCAAACTTTTCCTCTTTATAATTAATGGCATTTAGTAGACGCGCGGTACTTTTTTTTACAAAATTAAACTAATGACTTATCAGTTTGAAAAGATTAGTCGTTTAGAAAACATTTCCATCAAGAAAAACTACAAAGGCGAATTGGACTGAAAACTAACCCATTCATTTAGGAAAAGGCAGTTACCCGAAAATGAACAAGACTTTTAGTGGTGAGCCTTCTCACCCGGGGACTATACAGTTAGGGGTGGCAAGTCATAAAAGCATCGACCCGACAACCGCTTTGCTCACTACGGTATGTATAATTAGTGGAAAGTGAGGGGAGACGCGAGAAGAAATTAGTTTGTAGCTCGCCGGGTCGAGTCGCCGCTCGCTAATGCTTTTCCAGTAATCGCCAACTAAAATAGATGTAAGGTAACTGTGTGCTCTTTACTAAGAAACATTGTAAGTAGACTTCAAGCATCGCTATAGACTTGCAGAGATAATACGAGGATAACATGTGCTCAATAACTTCTCTGAGCTTGAAACAAAACAACAAATATAACAAGCAGAGGTATAATTTATGAGTAATACTTAAAATATTATTTACACGAATATTAATTTTGGCAGTTAAGAAATAATATCAACTTTGATCATCGAAATAACAAGTTTTAGATAGTTTTATAGCGCGAATGTATCCGTTATGCCGATAGCCGAATAAATCCGATGACAAATACGCGTAGCTAATCTTTTGATGGTGCATTTGACTCGGGACAAAAGGTTATTGTTCGTAAATGAAGGTATTCATGATCTCTTAATAGCACTCTAACGATATTGTGATACTTTGCCCTTAACGTCATTTATCAATACTGGAATCTGTCTTAAGAAAAATTGTTAGTTACGTTTGTAATATTATTATCGTGCAGAGGAGCAATTCTATGCCGCGGCAAACATATCCATAAAGCACTACTACAGCTACAAACGTTAATTGAATGCGGTTATTGAAAGGCAAGTACTCACGCGTTATCTGTGACATCGCTGCTCTCGTCCATCTCGCCGATAGTGTCAAGGGAAGCGCCGGAGCCGTCCTCCCGGGTCTCGGCCGGCGGCGGCGGTGGAGGGGCCGTGGGTCTCGTCAGAGGCGCTTCTTGGACGCTCTCCTTGAATTGAGGCTTAGGCACGAAATCGATTAGTCGCGGTAGCACCTCCGGCATTGAGCCGTCCTCTAATTTCTCAATCGCCTTATTATTATTCATCTCAGCTTCGGATCGTTGCAACCAAGTTTCGATACAATTCTTTTTTGTCGGTGTGAGTAATGATTCGGGCACGGGCGGCGGAGGTGTCTCGGGTACAGGGATGGGTTTCGGTTTGCGTTCACTGGCAGAACGCTCCACTTTCGTACTTCTCGGCATGGGTTTGGGTTTTTCAGTAGCTTCCTCAACCTTACTATCGATGTTTTTGGGATTTTTCTCATTTGTTATTTGATCATTTATCTTGTTAGACATAACTGTACTGTTATTATTTCTATCATTTTGAACAAGCTTCTTTGACTGCACGATTTCTTCTGTAGTGAGAGAACAAAATGAAGTCGAATTTATGCCCGCACCGTTTGTTGTAGTATTTGTGATCTTATCGGCTGACTTCGCTTCCACTTGTCTATGCAGAGATCTTTTCGTAGTCATGTCTCTCAAAATATCCGTGTCAATATTTTCAATACAGTTGAGAACTTTTTGTATGTCGATAGTTTTTTGCTGCATAATTGGCGTCGATGGAATGCTATTCTCCACCGAACTGGCCATCGATCCCAATCTGTCTACGACTGTTGATATCGAACTCCCAGTATCATCAGATTCGGCATCGGCTAGTAGGAGACAGCGTTCCCATTCCGATGATAGTAGATCTATGTAAACTTCAGCTTCTGGTGGCATAGCTTTCCCGTCAGAGAGCCGGCGGACGAGACGTCGCACTTCCTCAGGCGAACCTTTCTTAAGATAGGCAATACTCTCCTTATTTTGACGCAGTAAATGGCTGTCAAAAGATGATTTTCTCGATAACTTCGTCAGCGTTCCATTACATTTTCCGGTTATTAAACTTTCTAAATCTATCTGTTGGCCACCTTCTGTAATTGTTTGTTCACCTAAACTTAACAACGATGATTTATCCTTGAAAGAGTTCTTCTTTCCAAGTTTTCTCGGGGGAACTGGGGGTGGTAAAGTCGTAGGCCTAAGAATTTCCTGTTTGGAAACTGCAGCAGTAGGCGTGTTTGCTGAATCGGACATTTTGTTGGTTTGTTCCTCTTCTGATTCAAAATGTCGTACCAAAAGTGTAAGGGTTTCGTCAGAATCTTTAAGTCTTCTCACACAGTCAATCCTTGTTAACTCCGATACTGAAACCCCATCAATAGCTAATATTTCATCTCCAGGTATGAGGTGACCCCAAGGTGCACTCGCGTTAGCTGCTGGACTATCTTCCGCGCATGACTGTACTAAAAGTCGTCTAACTTTTTCTGCTGCAGCAGACCCTCCCTCGAACTTGAGCCCGAGCCCGAGTCGTTCTCCTCTTGGCCTGCTCACCACCACTTCCGCGGCTCCAGCTGCAGCGCCTACTGTCAGCACCGTGACAAAAGAGGGATCTTTCGCGGGTTGCCGGCCCTCTCCGACCGGAACAATGGTGACGAACTCCTCCCCGATCGTGTCCGTCGCCATGCCGCGGTAATCGCGCCCTCGCGCAGTTTAAATCTCTTCGTTTTGCGTATCTGTAGACAAAAAATATTGATAAGGTTGCGTAATGGAATGCAATGGTGATGCGCGCGCGGCGGCCGGCACGCAAGAACTGTGCGGAGTGAGGCCTCTCTCTTTCACCGCAACCGCACTGCACTGTACGCTGCGAGATGAGCTAACAACGGAAGCATCACTCTCCGTTATACATATACATTTACTGATAATGGTTTCAAGTAGACACTCAGAACCCTGAACAAATAAATAAATGGAATCTCATTTTCTAGACAAACAACTTAATAATACGTTAACAAATAGCATCTGGCAAAACGTGCGATCAAACAGTTCTGTTTATTGGAGTTAATGGCCGCCGAAACGTCCAATCATGATAAATAAATACTCCAATAACCATCACTCTTTAATGGTTGAACGTACACGGACACCTACATCTCTGTCACGATTGAAACTTTCGTTGATCGGTCGAAAGTGTAACGAGCGTGTTTGAGAACGCGCTGACCACAGAGAGTCGCATCATTGGACGAGATGTGGGTTAGTAGCACCGCACCGGAGGCGGCGCAGCGCGGGCGCTGTCGCTTCGTCTGCGGAGATCTGCGCATTAGCATAGCGCCCCGGGCAGCAGCCGCGACCCGTTACTCCCGGGTCCCGTTTCGTAGGGCCCTTCATTCTCACGGCTTCGCAATTCTACCAATGATTGCTTCCACGTTCCGATTAGGGATGCGTCTCTGGGAAATATACAGCTTACCCAAAAGTTTCTTATAACTTTGGAGCTACGACTTTGATTGAATGAATTCAGATATTTCATTTAATTTACTAAAACAATGTAAACAATAGCCATGATATGGCTTCAATTTCTGCATAATAACCGGCCAAGAGCGTGTTGTACGAAGGGTCCCGCACCGTTCTCTATAAAAATCGGAATAAAATCACGTCTGTTGTATGGGAGCCCCCCTAAACATGTAACTAAATATATTTTTAAAGCAGATACATAATTAAATATTTCAAGCGGCTAACATGCAGCCGTTATTAAATTTTAGAAAACGGATAAATCACTTTTGTTATAAGGGAGACTCTTTTATATTTTATTTTGGCGATTCACAGTAATCGCTATTAAACATAAAAAAAACATAACACAGTACAGCAGATACAAACTGGCGGCAGATGTAAACGGACAGCCGAGTCTAAATAATAAGGTCCCATTGAGACCTGTGGATACGGAACCCTAAACAATCCTGTATAGACCTAGATTTATAAAGTAATATACCTATAAAGAAAGATAAATTATTATAAAGGTCAATTCGAAGCAGATTACAACTAGAACCAAGATACATAGGGAGGTTTATCTTTCATCTAAAGTTACTGATTGTGTCGGTACCTTTACACCAAACTCGTACGTGACTTCGGTTTCCGAGATATAATCAAATGAGGACAAGAGATATATACCTACCTACGAGCAAGCTATAGTCTGCATTTTCGTGTTGTTGTCGGGTAAACAAAGAAAGATTGCTGCATCACATATGGTATTGTTCAAGGTATCTCATAATTGAATCTCTTCACCGTAACCTACATATTTGAAGATGCTGCTTCGCATTTGAAGTGGTCCGAAAATGATAACTGTCTATTCTTCTAATATGTGCGGAGGAAACCTTATCCGTCATCGGTGCGGTATGGTAATCCCGTTACGATCCGATATTCTCTACGCCTACCTGGCTAACAAACCCATTCATGTTCATGTTCTAATGTCATTATGAATATTCATTATATACATGTTTTTTGACGCGACCGCCCCTTTGGGCCGTTGGAGTTTTGGCGTGCCTAATTACTTTTTAAAAACAAATCGACAGCGGCTACAGTGTCTGCGCAAGTGGGTGATGTTTAATAACAGTAGCTGGTAAGTGGCGCGGTTCACACCCTGATGACGACGACAACAGTTTAGTGTCACAACCATGAAATTAACAGTAGAATCTAAAGTAAAAAAATACATTTTGCGTTAAAAAGTTCTGAGTATAATTGTGGTATAATGCCGTAGACTAATAGAAGGTCTACGAGTAGGTACATACACAATATAAACAAACGAGTATTAGTCATACTATTTGTACCGCGCCGTGTCGTCTAAAATATGAAAGGTATTTAACATATACCTTTTACTTTTGAAAATGCCATATAAGATTGTATGATCACTAACGAGATAAAGTTCCTCAAACAACAGGGTCACCGATATTTATAAAATCAAGGTCGAAAACAACATTCGAAACTGCACCTATTCGTGCAGGTAGTCGTACTACTTATCAGCTATTATCGGGCAAGCAAACGTTGTTATCACTACCTTATTACCATGTAATTGCACTGAAATTAACAAAGGCTTTCATAAACAAAGACTAAGACAGAAACAATGTCTAGCTCAGATTTTATTCGGAGTTAAGAACTACATATATATTGATATATGTATATAATCTTTATATCGCAAAGTCTAATTAGTATTGTTATCTACTTCATTTCATCCACATTAAGGAGCAACAGATTTCAGTAACAAAGGAAACAATAGCAAAAGTTTCAGATGCCTAAACAAACATTCTGAAATTGCTTGTATACAATTAATTAACTGCAAAAAAGGCTGACCTTTTCATTTAACAACAAACGGTACAGAAGTCAGAGTACTTACGCTATGCAATATATTTATTAGCAACACTTGCAATCGCGGTCATTCATCTAATTAGAGGATCCCGGCTTGTGAAATGCAATATGGATGGCTTGGGTAGACGTACTTAGGATAGTTTCACAGGAGGACTACTTTTACCTGTTATTTTTTTTACTTATTCTCGTATTGTTAACTGGCTTGGTGTGAAACGAATTTTTACCTAACAATAGTGCATAAATTTAATCTTGATCACTTCAAACAAAAAAGCTATCCCTAAATAATTTTGTGCTGGTAGCAATCTTTAATTTAAAACCTTTTTTACATCTTAGTCAGATAATCAAACAATTTCTCTGAACAAGCCTATCCGGGAGCCGCAAATAATGTATAATATTTAGTGTAATTCGCCATTAAAGTCCTTTTATTTGACACCCAAATAGACGTAATCGTGAAAAAATTATGACGGCAGCCGTTTTGTAATATTTTTTAGTAAAAAAATAACTCGATATTGTATATTCATCTGTTCAAGTGCCACGATGCCACAGACCACACACACACAGACTTGTCAAAAATATAACATTTATTTTGCGTCTGAAATAAAAGTCATGCAATATTCTATTAAAAGTATCTAGTACTCTGTTTGTGGTTTTGTTCTCAATCACATTTTATACGGCTCGTGATGATAACATTATGTTCGCCCAAGCCCCAAAACCTCAGCCCTTAATCCATTCCCGGCGCCTTGCAATAGCAGGCGGAACGTGCACTGATACCGATTCATTGCACGAATTTATTTATTGCGTTGGTTCGTGCTAATACGGTGCAATGCCAAACATTCTAGCGTGGCTAACTTGGTTTCTGATGAAACTAACGCGGATACGGAATATAGACAAATTAAAAGTTAAATATATCGCGAACGTTCTCATTGGCAGAGTTGTATTAGGTCCTATAGCAGCTAAAATTTAATAAGCGTAAGAAAAGGAAACGGGTTGCAGTTCAAAAGTATTTAATGAACATGCTGATTTTTGAAATTATACAAGAACCGGAAATTTTTGATACGATAAAGCATGCCCGGTACGTTTTTGTAGTGATAAAACTAATATGTAGTGATAAAACTACCAACATAATGTACGCAATAAAAGTTTAAGCCTAAAGCCAACAAACAACACTTTGCTAAATTAAAATCCGTTATGTAATTTAAAGCACCGTTTTCAAGTTATTTTGCAATTTGTTTATTGGCTCTCGTACCTATGACTCCATCGGCACGCGACATTTACATGTATCGCGGTAAACCTTCTCGACTGAACAATAATATTCACGTATAGCTCTACCATTCTCTAGCAGATATATTTTTCAATACCTCGTCAATATTGCTTTTAGATTTGTCGAAATAAACAATTTAGAACTATATTAACTGTAAAACTATAAATACTCACTCACTATAGATAGTCATTTTAACTTTCAGAGTATTCGAGTGAGGTTTAAGTTTTATGGTATCATGAGAATAATAATGGTTATTTTAATTGTATTAGGTACTTGAAAGTACATTTGTAACGCAGTCAAATATGAATTTATATTCATTTTCTTCTTAGAAAGATAATGATTTCTATATTTAAAATATTCTCATAACCGACTGTATTTGTTTACGGCGCCATCCACCGCACTTATCGCTCACGAAATTGAAATAAGTTTGATAAAATCTTCTCTTTGAGGGGCCATCGGCCCGCAAAAGGCGAGTGGTCTAGACATTATCTAGATACGTGTCGCCAAAAACGGCGGTGGAGAGGCGTAACAAACGCTGCGCCGCGCTCCCCTTCCTGATCCACAGATAGCGTAAAAAGGAATTTATATTTTTAGTTAGCTAGACTCGCTGTAGGTATACATTCTTTTTAGAAATATCAGTTATACTTTTTAGTGATTTCAAACATTAATACCAACCAACCTGACTACTTTAAATTTATCAGTAAAAAAATTAAGAACGTACCGTTCAACACTAAGTACAGCCAAATTAGTTAGTAAAACAAGAATGATAAATGTTTCGATAAAAAAATATAAAACTACGCAGTAACGTGAGAAGATCGGAAAAAGACATGGTAAAAGATGTAATAAAATTATTCTAAAATCCAAAGGTGAATGAGCTGTTTTGGCCAGATGCAAAACAAGAACCGATCGGTACAGGTTCCCGTTTGGTGTAAGATCGCCCACGATTTGCCGTATTATAATAAGCAATATTTTTAAGTATGAATGAATCTATAATAAAGTAGGAATGGCACGTTTTCTTAAAACTATTAAAATCAGCCCACGCACAAAAACAGAGTAGGATGTCATAAACAGAATTAATAAAAGAAGACGATTAAATTTACTATAATCACCTATTATATAGGTGAAATATGGCTCAAATTTGTATGTTAATGCGACATTTAAACTGCATCGAATACATTTCACAATATTTTTTAACTAACACTATACTGAAATAAAAGATTTACGAAAATCATGATTCGTGCAAAAATTAATATGGTCACGGCCAACTGGTGGCATTTTATCCTAATATTCTGTCACTTGTATCATTGCAGCGGTATAAAGGTTGTCGCCAGCATGACATCAGGTTTCGCGGTCGCGTTCACATCTCGCCGAGGTGAACATCCTGGCTGTCCGAGCCTAGCCGATCGTCCAATAAGCTTGCCTCCACCAAATAATGCTCAAATCTAGTTCGATACAGGCGTATAACCGCTTTATGGTTTCTAGCTCGTAATCAAACACGATATTATGTCTGGAGTCAAGATTTATGTATCTAACTGGACGCACTAGAATACGCCTGCGAAATAAAACGTTGATTGGTATCGACTTGTGTAATTTGTAATTTTATACTAGTTGGATATTATGTAGCCAGCCAGTAATAAAACAAAAAGCTAAGAAATAAAAAATAAGTGAACGCTAAGAACAGGTTCGCAATAATTTTTGATTGGCCATTTAACCGAACATCTAAAACAAACGTAGCTTTCTACAATAACAATACTAATATTACGTTCGTTTTATTTTCGAGTACGAATTGAGATAACAATGAAAAAGCTTTCAATATTTTCGGCACATCTGCTTTCACCTCTATTCATGCAAATATGATTGGTCAGTCGATAAATGTAACAATTTGTCGTGTGAGGCTTCCATTGTTATGGAAATATTAATCTACAAGATGCAGCGATAACATACTCGTATCAATGAGCAAAACAACAAACTATACTCTTCAAGAATATATGCAGACTCAAAATAAAAATATACTAGTTTTTCTTTTTGTTTTTCATATAAAAAAAATATGTAAATAAAAATAGTATTCAAGGCAAATTATTCCCAAATGTACATAAAATAAATTCAGTTTTATCTCAGTCTCATTTTCATATTCCTAAAATGCACTGCAAAAATATTCATACGAATAAATTTACCTATGTGCATTTTAAGAGGAGAAAATATCACAATAACAAGACGAATAATTTAGGAGAATTACGCATCTAGTATACTCGAATCTATACAACAATAAGTGATGGCAGAAATAATAAAATAAACACAGATATTCTGGCTGTGTTCAATAGTAAACAATACCATATACAGTAAGGTAAGCACGAGAACAAACAAATTGTGTTAGAAATATTTTTTCTTAAGCAGAAAAAATATATTGGTATTCAATCAAC
Source organism: Mellilla xanthometata (assembly GCA_035578125.1). Classification (NCBI taxonomy): domain Eukaryota; kingdom Metazoa; phylum Arthropoda; class Insecta; order Lepidoptera; family Geometridae; genus Mellilla; species Mellilla xanthometata. The sequence goes on along the minus strand of JAPUBQ010000007.1, from coordinate 8,319,571 downwards.
TTTTGTAAAACACGCCCGCGGCGCTAAGCGGTAAGGGCGGGCGGTGAAATGAAAATAAGGATCGCGGCGGCCGCCAGGATCGCACTCGGGAGCGAAGCGCGGGCGCGCAGGACGCATTACGTGTGCGCCCGTCGCCCGGGTAGGAGCGGGCAAGCCTACACATATAGCAGTACCCGCTCACAATCGCACCACCTTACCCAATAAAATAAAACTTTCCCGCAATTTTAATAGATTACGCAGACAAATACTCACCAGAAATAAAGCGCTCAGTCGTCAGCCACGAATCAAATACAACCCACAACCACCGATTACATCCCACAGCACTTATCAGCGTTCAAAACATTGCAGTCCGGTGTGCGTGGGATTCGCGATTTTCCGTATAAATTCCTTGCGATAATACGATGCGAGTCGGATGTGTAGCGCACAGGGGCGCGTCGCGACGTCGGCGGCGCAAGGCGGCATGTGCGCGGGCGCCGGCTGCGGCGGAGGGGCCGACCGGTCGCAACCGGGCCGCGCTCTCACCGCGCGCCGCCGCCGGCCCTGCCTCGCGCGCCGTACTCTATAATCGCACTTGACACCGTACCGAGTTCGATCTACAAGAAAGTTTCACATTTCTGTGTCATCTATCCGAGGAAAGTAGCGACGCTTTTCCGATTCTTTTTATCACATTTGTTACCGTCACGACCGCACTCACTTTACTGACGTTACGCTGTCACTCTGCAAACATAACGGTCCTAATTGAATTAGAATTTCAATGGTAACTTGCCACGAATGATGTAAGAATTTTTGGGGCTTCGCGAGTAAAAGAAATCATTGGTGTTTCGTACATTGCGATATACCTATCAAAACATATATAAAATATATCGAGTACTGCCAGGCGTAAGCGTACACTATGTTACAACAAGGAACTTTCCCTTAGTACCATACCAGGCAGACACCTGCGTCTTCTCGCCACCGAGTAGGAGTTTTGATGAACTGAAAGACAGTGAAAGTAATTGGTAATTCTCTCCGGCGAGATAACACGGCCGATAAGTTTGCCACGTTCTCTGCTTGTCAGGCACACAATCAACCGCAAATTCAATTATTCAAACGTTTTAAGTGCTAATTCTTGTAATAAAACAAAAACCATCCACTAGCATCGAAACAAAACAAAGCGCACTTTATGGAAGCTTTCAATCAACCCATAGGCATAAGTTTCGAAATTATTATATTCGACACAGTCATAGTGACCATGCTCAATTCAAATTGTGTTTTGTTTAGCGCAGAGGAGTATTTTATTGGTAAACGGACTAAATTTATTAGCTTATTCTGCTTGTTACATCTTATGCTATATTTATGAAAGAGCTCGTAATTAATAGCTGTATGTATCTAATTAGCTCAATATATTGACCATAAAAATAAATAAATGCTAATGAACCCGCCTTTCGTGGTTAGGTAAGTTTAGTAAAGTTATCTATGCGGCTTCGTTCCAAATCGCGTCCAACATGTTTGCTGATACATTCTAGACATGCCTACGCATGCCAGATTTTGCTAATGATAAAACCTAGAATATTCATTTTAGGCAAACCAGCTACCGACCTCAATTTATCGAACACTTTCTCAAAATATGAGCACATGTTTACTTAGCTTTTTGTCATTATCATAATGAATTTATCTGAAAAGAGGTAGACTTGGCAAGATGGAGCAATGACCTGAGGACGGCGGCGCGGGCGAGTACTGGACGCGCGCGGCAAACCGTGCTCTGTAGAAAACTATAGGAGAAGCCTATATCCAATAGTAGACAAATGAAAACTACGACAAGTTTCATAAAATAACTATATAATAACAGACTACACATTCCTCATCAAATCATCGTCGAGCGGCAGTAGAATTTTCACGAAATAAATTCGTATGAAATGAACAATAATATTTACGTTTTAAACGATTTAACGGTTCTAGAAAACCATTCATTACCTACTAAATAAACTAAGAATTATTTTTATTACTTTAAGTAGCACAACATTATTTAAAAACGACAATTCAAAAAAAAAACGAGTGAATTTTAGTTAATCGTGTTTTGTAACTAACAATTCTTAACACTGAATATAAGATAATAAAACAGAAATAGCAGTAGCGTAACAACGTACAACAGTATCATTTACGCTGGATTTTATAGGACTTTTCAAAATATGCTATTTTGCTCTTATAGCGCCTTAAGATATATAGAAAGAAAGAACACAAATTATTTAGACACAAACACACATACATATAACAAATTACATGCAAAACAAAACTAACGCAAGCGTGTGAAGTTGTTATAAAGTTGTTAAAGTTCTTATTCCGCCCTTGAAGAGATTAGTTACCAGCATTAATGTATAACCATCAAACATTTGATTTTATACTAAACCACTCGAGAAATCTTTTTTTCAGCAATTTTCATAGATAGTTTTTATTTACACATCCACGATTCTTAATATTTAAAGTTAATTTAGTAGAGTGCCCCCAAACAGGGATCGAATTCGCCAACAACTGCATTTTTCTCATTTGAGGTTAATGAAAATCAGTGCGAGACATCTAGACTCTACCATACCAGGCTAGAGGTTTACCCCGTTTATCCCAGCAAGGCAAGAACCGGCCCCTCACCGCGACCCAAAGGCACACATCACACATACCAACTATACTGGGTGTAGCTCATGAAATATTACAACCATAGCATATTTAGTAGGTGGGTGATTTCGCACGGTCCCCAATTAGCTACACACGTCGGCAAACTACTAATTTATTGACGAGATCATTTATTTAAAATGAGCAACGCGGACATTGATTTCTCTTAACGATACTAGCGTATCGGTAAATGTAACATTTTTTCGACTAATTAAAACCGATTGCAGATAACAGAATCTAGGTTTGTACAGTATATTACGGGCCAATCAGTTTCTTTTTAAATTCGACATAATGTATTTTTTGTATAAGATTTAGTATCAATTTGGTTGATGAAAGTTTTTGCGGCCGATAATGGCGGCTGGTCAAACGAGATACGATAATATTACGTTTATTATTATACGTTTACTTGCCAGAATTGGTCTAATTCGATTATTGAAAAACAATCTTAGTTGTTATTATAACTGTAACTGCATAAAATAGACTTATCCGTTACTAAAAGAAAATTTGGATAAAAAACACGTGTGGTTAAAATATTTATATTATATTGGAAATGTATATAATATAGTGAATACTTCACTTCAGAGGATATAAAGAAAGTACTTGCTATCATTATTATTCTAAACACTAGTCGTAACAGTTAATTAAAGATAAAAATATAAAACTACAATATTTAAGGTGGAATGGGCGCAAAATATCATTTTTTGAAATATTCGAGCTTCTAGTTTCAATATAATTAATTGTTGATTTTATATGAATTTATTTCATTAAATACTCGTATATAAGTAAAATGCCGCGCGCAGGCGCTTTGAACAAATATATATACATATATTGCAACTGAACTCTGTAAAAAGGCTCCTTAAGATAATATTTGTGGTGAAATTAGCTTAGTCTTGTACAAAAGGGTGAATTTAGCATTGGTAATTAAGCACCAGCGCCATAAAACAAGTCAACCAAAGCAAGAATAATGCGCATACTCGTAAAGTCAGCAAAAGCACGCCTTACTGATTTAACTACCGTTCATTACTACACTTTCTTTACTACGTAGGTAATTAGTATGGGAACTGAGTTCACTGAAACATAAAAGTTCTAAGATAAAAACTGATTTACTGAGGTTTCTTAGCAATTTACAATCTTAGTATTTAATTATTTTTACTGATGACTGATCAGTCTGGTGTAAGGTCGTCTTACGTAACGCAGGATACGGGTATCCCCGCCAATGAGCTTTTAGCTTTAGATAAAGGAAAACAACCCTAGCCCAGGTTTTCGTTTCTCTGCAAGTAACAGAGTGGTTTATTTTTTGCAGGTTTCAGGATCTAGAATTCAATACTAAGCATACTACACCTTCGGCACCAGTGTCACTTAGCTTGTGTAGTTACGCGCCCAAAAATTTGGCTCTCCCTGGTCAAATATTTGGCTATATTTATGAGAAAATAAATTCCTACCAACGATTCCTATTTGTATGGAAATGTCGTTTTATATTGCGAATACACTTAAGGCATGTCATAGGTATTCTATTGTATAAATAATTTTAAAGGTTTTTAAATATTTGAAAACTTCAACACAAAGGATAAACGTAAATACTTTATGTTCGCTTACGAAGTTTAAATTTGGTTTAGCATTCCCCGTCAAAATTCACAAATTTAATGCTACGGAAGATGGAATTTCACCATCAAAGCGGAAGGCATACCTAACTTTCTTTTCGAGATCAGTAGACACAGGTAGAAGGTACACAAGTATGCGAGGCATGCTTTTGTTTTATTTATAACCTCATTCATATTAGTAAGCTCTTGAACTTACGGTGATCGGAAGACGTCCAAATTTCATCCGGAAAAACCGGTCCCGGCCAGTGTGCATAGCTGTTCTTGTCTCGTGTTAACTTTAATGATGTAAGTTTGTAACTGTATCTTGCGGATAAGTTGTCGATAGTGTCTATTTAATATACATATATTAAATAGGCACTATCTACTATGTATTTGAAAGTGAAACATCTAGAATCTACCTACGTTTTATTGGAAATTTATCTGCAGCAGTTACGGCAGCGGCCCTATGGCGGCGGCAGATCAATCGTAAAAATCACAAATTTAAGTCTGTATTCCAGCTTTCACTTGAATATCTTTGCTACATTGATGTTTAAATAAATGTAATCAAAATCACCTTTTTCATATTCCAAATTCAGTTTCAGCATTTGTTTCTTTGAAGATCGATGATTCAATTTGCTGGAGCTCAATTTATCATAGGACGGGGGTCGGTAGCGGGTGTCGTTCCGCAGTCATTAATATGTAATCAGCGTGTGACCAGCCCAGCAGTCTGCGACGCCCCCTGGACTGGGCGATATCGCAAAAATGCGGATACCTGAGTACGCAAACTGAAAAGGATTAGATACATAACAGATATATTATGTGTTATTTAACTATTTTTCATTTGTTGGTTAAGATCACTTTTATTGGTAATCTCTAGGAATGAGTAAAATTGCGTAGACATAGACTATATACTCGTATATCACTTGCGTGGTGCATTGACAACTGAACTTACCGAACGAATTGCACACATGGAAAAATCTATGGCACACAAATATTATAATACATTTTAACAATCCATACCCTACATAAAAAAGCCATAGGCCTATTAATTCACTTAAATATCTACTCAAACGACATCTTGTTTAAGAACTAATTCGTTTAATAAGTGAATGCTGTCCAATTTTCAACTTGTACTATTTATATTTATAATTAATATTTTTTATGAGTGCATGACACAGATTGTAACTTTGACTTACGACTGGCTGTATCGGTTTCTACATAAAAGTAGTGAATTCCATCCGGTTGGTTTGAATAGAAAGAAATCATTTTATCGCACTCAATAGCACTCAATGCACTATAGAGCTACCTCGACATTTTGTTGGCTGTAAAAACAAAACTGCAAACGAGCGTGCACGCGGTTTGTATAATAGGTATGTTGACATTGTCATTAGCATTCTCAAAGAGGCCGGGAGCACTGAGATAACCACACCAGCCTTCGCCGCGCATCTTATGCGTAGGCACATCTTGGCCCACGTGTTTCGTAGGAATTTTAAGCAGAGCTTATTTTAAGTAAAGACTTCGTTGTTTTAACATGAAATCCTTGATTTGTGCAAAATGCTTTCCCTTTGTTCAAATAAGGAGCGGCTTGTTTGAAGAAGAATATGATAATCGAGGGACCTTCTGTCGGACGAGATTTACGATGTTTGTAAACCGGTACGTCTGCATACTTGCACAAACGCTCAGATATTATACAGCTCACAGATTTTAGATGTATTTTTTATCCTACATTTCACATTCATAAAGAAAGATAAATAAAAAATAAAATGCTAGTTTCTACAGTAAATACCTAAAATTATCCATACATAAATGAGAATTAAAATCGAAATAACAAAAGCAAAAATAAATTACTTGGACAGACACAGGATGATGTTACAACAACAACGTTTAAGTATTGTCTACATACTAAATCACGCGAAAATTTTGTAGGGAAATTTCGCCAGGCTGTAAAAAGTGTAACAGTTTCCATGGTCGGTTTCGCTATGAAGTAATCATCGGCGGGAATGCACTAATGGCCGGTTGCGCCGTGTAATGCGCAATTTGCAGGCGCCCATCGACGGTCACGCGACCCACTGACGCTTCTGTCGCTTCACTGTTCTTTGCTAGCTCTTTCCAACTTTCCGCTGAAGAAAGTCAAGAGAAACAGAACGACGACCTGGACTTTACTCATCACTCTCGTAAGGGTATAAGAATATTTGTAAAAAATCAGTTCGATTAAAAATTAATATGGCAGTTTTAACCGCCAAGAGCCTAAATAATTTTACAATGCAACAAATCTGAGTACAGATAAATTTTCATTTAATTAATTAGTATTTAGAATATTTATGATACATTACAGAGTAAATATTATCTTACATAGTAGTTCTGTAATGAATAATTAGTTTTAAATGTTTAATTACAAGCATTTATTTTAATTACATTTTAATAGCTCAAAATTAAAATAATCTTTTTTTTTATTATAAGTTTTGTCTATTAAAATGAACTCTAGTAATTTGACAAATAAATTTATATGAGTAATTTTATGGCTAAATGCATGCTTAGCGTTAATACGACAAAAGGTACAGTCAATCATTTTCTCATAAGATTTTTTCTCTCAAAAATAGTATCATTATACATCATCCGCAACGGGTTACCTCACGCTGCCAGGAATTGGCTTCTTTCCTACCATGCCATTCACTTCAGTACTCTGCCAATCCTGTCCGAAAATAGTAAATCCCGTGGCGGTTATTTAAGTTCCGAATGATCCTTACTGTCGTTATTTTATAGCAAAAATAAACTTGCAGTAACCGAGTAGGCGATACCGCTGACCATCAGGCGCACCATCTGGCAGGTCACCTTTATCTTTATTGCTAAGGCAATGCACTCAACAACCTGCATTTCAACCTATTGTTGCAACTTTAAAGCAACACAATACACGTAACATTTTGTTGGTATCGTGTCTTAACCACGTTACAATTTCAGTTCACTACCTACTAACTTGGTAACCTAAATATAAGGTTTAGTAGCAAATAAATTAACACCTATTGTTTGCACCGATTATAAATATATAGTATTTAACCTGTTATATTAAGTCAACTTTTCTTATTAAGTACACAATTAAATCAGAAAAAAAAATACAGCAACTTTCTAAAACTATATACCTTTTAGGTTATGGACCGACACATAAATAAATCCCTCAGACATACTCGTACGTACATATACGCATATACACAAACATACGCTCGAAAAATATGGCCCTCTGTCGCAATCCGATATAAAATCAGTCTGTAAGTTAGTATAAGCTTTCTTGTCGTACACGATGTTATACACGTTTCTTGTACATCCTTATGTTTTATGGGTGGCGGAAACCGCTTCACCAATGCTACAGTAAAAAGTAATACCGGTAACCGGCAAACCTTCAGACGGTAGGTATGCTGCCTGATCTTGTCCGTTACTGCAAGGAAAAACAATAAACAGGAACAAGTTTTTTTAAACACGGTTACTTACTTCACTTTTATAAGTAACGGTACAAGATGTGGTTGCGTTATTTTCCAATATTTATTAGCTTCAAACTCGCTACCGACACCATTTGGAAGTCAATTATTGGTGTATAAAAATATATTGGACTTTTATCTTGTTCAAATTTTGATCAAGCCGTGAAGTCACGGATGTATAAAAGCTCGATTCTCCATACTAATACAGTTGAAATCGAACAACGTGATCAAAAAGTTTCTAGATACATAGGTACATATTTTATAATTTATTAAAAAAACACATATGAAAATATAAATATGCTTTGATTACCTTTTCGTAAAAGATAAAAAAAGTTACCCGCTCTCAGCTGCCGCTCGTGTAAACCAAATGTTTTTCATTTTAATATAAGAAATTAAACATTCCAAAGACTCATAAAAAGGAATAAAACTTTGCAGCAATTTTCTCTCCGGGCAATCTAATCTTTTTTATTTAAAGCGGACGGCGAAATCTGCCGTGGCGATTACAATAATTTCGCGGTAGGTTCGCTACAGCTGGTTCCGATTAATATTACAAGACAGAATGCACAGCAACGTTGTAATAAACACTGCGCTAATCGAAATCTCTCTTTTTTAACGTTACTGAAGTTTTGCATAATGTTGATTTAGGTGAGTAAGATTGAGCCAAATTAATCAATCAAGGTGTTAATTTCTGCACCCGTCAACTTTCCAATGTAATAAAAACATATTAAAATAATCAACAGCTTATTACCAACTTAATTGTTACAAATTACTTCACACAGTTTCACTGTAGCTTTGTTCGGATGAACAAATTTGAAGACAAAATGTACTCGTAACATCTAGTATGACCGAGCCCCTAGTATAGAGCCTATGCACTCGTAACATTTAACCTTTACTTTTGACATTTGACTCAGGTATATGACGGTCATTATTTCGCCCAGTTTCCAGCAAATGAACCGCTTTTGTTCGTGCGCTATTCAATACCCAACCCTGCTCCTTGGTTGCTTTCTCCGAGTTTCGTAAACTTCCTAGTCTTGAGAACATTTGCCATTTACTGAACATATCGAATGCCCAATAAAGACTTGGAACTAGATCGTGAACTCTGAGAATGGCTTTGTTCCATTCCTTTGCCCCGTTTAGAATTAATTGCCTGCCGTGTACTGGTAGGCTGTTAACCGATAGCATCCAGGACGGGTTGAGGCGAGCCAGGAGAATGAAAGTTCACAGAATGTACGGTTAGGAGCAAGTTCAAGTAACCTTAACATTTTGAGATCAGACACTGTCATCATTTACTTATTGCACTTCCTTTTGACTGCAGTAGATTCGATAATGCCATTCGTTTCGCAAATTTCTTGTCAGTACCGTAGCAAATTAATTATATCTCTGCTCTGGCGATTTTAAGTACCTAAGTCAATAAATTGAAACCACAATTACTAGTATAGCGTAGATTATTATAAGAGCTACTTAAATTACAGCTAAAGACAGTTAACACAATAAATCCAAAGCTATCTCTAGCGACATACCAGTCCGCAATAAGTCCCTAATCACCGACATATCAAAGTTCTCCCTCTGCGTGTAGTCAGGGTATTCCATTGTGTACATGCTAGGAGCGTGAATTACGGACGATAATGACCGAACACCCTTCATTATCAGGCCGCTTTACATTAAACGCAGGCATGCCTCGTTGCCTCCCGAGCTAGACTGCCATAAATACACGTAAATATAAATAAATGTATATATATAATACCCATTTAATGCTGGTCTATTTCACCTATTTTTAGGGTTCCGCACCTAAAAGTTTAAAACGGGACCCTATTACTAATATCAATACCGTAGTAGCTTCTGGACACCTACAATTTTCTAATTAAATTATAAAAAAATATACTTTTCAAATTAAATTATAAAAAAATATTTAAATAGATACTTGGGAGCTTCCCATACAACAATGGTACGGAACCCTTCATGCACGAGCGCTACTCGCACTTGGTAATTTTTTTGGTTGTAATTTGGTTACTTAAATAGTAACCACATCTTTATACAAAAAAACATGCACAAACTTAGCATAAGTAAATAAAACTAAGCGGTAAAAAAGAAACGCGCATTCCATGAATAGGTTAGGTGTTCCCCAGGGGGAGAGTTGGAGAACTGCTCTCAATATCGCATATCATGGTTTCTAAAGGAACATCAACCGATATTTCAAAGTTATAGCGCGAGTAGTGAGTTTGGTAGTGTAGCGATCTCGCCATCAGGGCTGTCACGACGTCACGATATGTTGTTTTAATTATACTGATATGTGAAAAATAAAGGAAATATACTAGCCAACTTATTTATATGCTATATCCAATAAATAGCTGTACTTTTCAAATTCAAATTCAAAATGTCTTTACTAGCAACACTAATATACAAAAAAAATGCACACTATGCTTCGTTATTAGGGCATAGCTAAAACTACTTAAAATTAATTACTTAATACTATATTTAGATCTAGTTAAAAAGTTTAAATTATCAAATAAAAACTCTCGAATATTCACCATGAATACTTTTACATAAAAAGCGTATCACTTAACTAAAAAAGAAAAATATATATTTGCAGAATATTTACCCCCCAGATTCACGCGACTAGTCAAAACGGATCCTGCCCTCCAATACCAAGGGACAGTTATTTAGAGTTCCGTACCCAAAGGTTACCAACGGGACCCTATTACTTTGAGTTCGCAGATTTTCCATTTGTCTATCTGTCTAAACTTTCCATTAGGCTATCTAGACGACTCATGAGATGTATCAGTAGAGAATTGAAAAGTTTCACAGATGATGTATTTCTGTTGCCTAAAAATACTTACATAATTTCCTTGCGCACTTTCCGAATTGTTATAGCTTACATTATAGCATACACCGACGTACTTGGAACCTTGCGCTAGCACTTCAAACTTTGCAGTCTAGATTTAGCCAGAAGACTAACTGAACTCCAGGGACACTTTGAGTATAGGGACATTATCTCTGCGAAAGAATGCCGAGATTGATGTACAGAGGCAGAGCCCAATTTAATTAGCAAATCAAATTGGCAGAGAAAGAAATAGAGTTTAAAAATATATTTGCAAATTCCATGTGGGTGCGTGCGAGCCCTAGTTTAGAAGCTCGTTGTAGGCGGGCGGGCGCGCGCGGGCTGCCGGCGCCTCATTGATCGCGCGCCGCCCGCCCCCCGGCCCGCGCGCCTGCATCCCTCCGCAGCCTCCGCGACATGGCCACAACACTCCAATCTTTGATCGTTAGCAACGCCAACCCATCATTACGAAATGCGCTTTTGTTAGCCGTAAACGCTACGCGGTGATGACAGTCTTCACCTATGCAGATTATTATAAGTACATAATATATGACACGAAAAAAAGATCTTACTTGGATGTATATACAGAAAATGTATGATATTTTATACTAAACAATTTCTTCATCTTCATCGTCATCATCATGAGCATATAGTTGACGATGAGAAGTAGCTCTAAACCTAATCTAAATTAAACAAAATATAAGGGCGCTGTACAAAAGTTACCGAGGTTTTGTTCAAGATCTGCAAATGAATGTATCTAGTATACAGTCAAAATAGTATTTTTTACTTTATAGCTGTATAAAATATAAGAACATGACGTTGTGAGTAAATGTTGGAGTAAGCAAGGTGTCCGGTGCGAGCGGCCGGGCTGAGCGGCGTGCGCCTGCGCGGGCCGCTGGCGGCGTGAATGGGCGGCGACGCAGCGGCTGCGCGACGCCGTGCGTCAGTCCGCACACCGGCGGCTCCGCTGCCCCACGTTCGGCCGCACTCTGCTGAACAACAATGCTCAAACACACGTCGTGACTCTAACACACCACCCGGCGATGCTCGAGCTCCGGACGGCTCCCGCGGCCGTCGCCCCACGCTGCTGAACAGTTCGATATATGAGAACCGTACACGCATTGTATTTAATAGCGATCGTGTTCGATAGATCGGGATAGAGTGAGGTCGTGCGGGCCGGGGCGGCGGGGGTCGGGCGGGCATGGCGGCGCGCGGGGCGGCGGCGGCGCGCCCAGCGCTCTCCTCGCGCCGCTGACATGGGCGGGCGGGCGCGCCGCTCGCTGTTGGCGGCGCCCGCGGGCCTGCTGCTGCTGCTGCTGGCCCTGCTCTGGCCGGGGGGTAAGCCAATCCATCGCCTTTATACGTTTCGCATCGCCGCTTTCACGTTCTGTATCATATATTTCTGTCCAACAATAAAAACAATGGTTTTATGTCGATTGTAACAGAATCATGCTTCATTGGTTGGCCCACGGTATTTTCCAATATTTTTCTTACGTTACGTCTTATGAAATATTTTTTTTTATCATTATTTATTTTACTTTATAGAAAAACAAACAGCGTTATAATCTTCTTAGGAATAAAATTAATAGAACCAAACAAAAGAAAATCAAAATGTTTACGGTCCAGGAGGGCAGTTAAGTAAAAGACAATTTACTTTGTACTGTACCTTGTGTTTAAATACATTGATATAACAAAACATATGGTCGGTTATAATGACGATTACTAATATATACGAGAGTCTTTAGTAAGTTGTAATTATTATTATTATTTATCATATTTTTGAGCGGCGATGAATTTACTTACGAACGTATGCACCTTTGGTCGCGTCATTCTACATGTTTATATTTCTTTGCTATTTGCTTTTATTATATACTCTACTACTACTGGTTTGTAATTAATAATTATAACAGGGTAGCATACGTTCCCACTGCTGAGATTCAAGGCCTTCTCTAACTAGGAGAGAAATATAGGCCATAATCCACCACGCCTGTCAAGTGCGGGTTGGCAGATGACACACGTCTTCGGATATAGCAGCTCTGAAACGTGTTGGTTTCCTCACAATGTATTGTATTTCTCCACCGTAAAGCGAGTGCAAATCCATACGTAACTTGAAAAATAAGTCTTTGGTGTAGGGCCGAGATCAAACCAGGGGCGTCTGGTTAAAAGGCAGACGTTTTTAGCACCGAGCCTCACTAGCTTTATGCATATTATAATTGTAATTAATCCGAAATCAGATTCTATCGAGCATATTGTTTTAACGCAAAAAAAAATAGTTTTTAGTAAAAATAGCAAAACTATTATAAGGCGATATTTAATAGGTAGAGTAACAATTATAACACTCCATTTAGTAATATTGACGATTTAATTAGTGTATCTTCTCGAAATTCTTGTAAATATCACTAATTAAAAATAAATATAAAGATGTACTGGAAAGCTCTATTTTTGTTAAATTTAGCATGTTCAATATTTACTGAAATATTTAAATGATTTGTATCTATTGTTAGATTTTTAAAGTCTTCATTTATTATACTAAATTGGTGCATTAAAATCAGGGCATAGTCTAAATCTAGATACTCTTCTTCTTCCTTGCCGTATGTCACTGCGGGGGACGGCAGAGCAAATTATCTTCTGCGAATCTCCACTATCAGCCGTCATCTCTATACTTATTCTTTTATCTATCATACCATCATTCACCCTCCACTTCCTTCTATGATAGGCCTCAACACTATATTACTTGTAGTTCTCAAAACACTAAAACATCGTGAAACAAGTTTTTTGGGGAAATATTTGTTAAAATCTAAAATTGATAACTTCATATCTTAACAATTACTTGACCAATTGAATCCTTTTTATCTTAAAATTAAAAAGCTGCTTCTCTTAACTCAGCATATGCTTGTAGGACACAACTTTTATATCTCACAGAATTATGTTGGATTGTATAACAATGGTTGGAGACGTCATGTCTCCAATTCTTGAGTCAGTACGTACATATTTATAGCGTCAAGGATTATAAATATAATACTTACAATTATGTTTATAATCCTTTAAGCTCATACAGCTGATATGTGGCACATGAATATGTATGTAGTTTAGACTCTGGGCCACACACACTCACACAGTCTGACTTCAAGAAACGGACACAGCAGAGCTCAGACATGCAGTTTTAGATTATACAAGTATAAGCAGTCCAATATACGTTCCCACTGCTGGGAATAAGGGCCTTCTTTCTTTAGGAGAGAAATATAGGCTCTACCACGCTGGCCAAGTTTCGGATACGGTGGTCCTCGAATGTGTCGATTTCCTCACGATTGTTTTGCATCATGGCAAATCCACATATAACTTAAAAAATATATCATTGGTGTAGGGTCAGGAAAAAGCGAGTGTGGCTCGGTGGTAATAACGTCTGCTTTACAATCCGATGGCCCCTGGTTCGATCCCGGCCCTACACCAATGATTTGTTTTTCAAGTTATATGTGGATTTGTACTCGCTTTACGGTGAAGGAAAACATCGAGAAGAAACCGGCATATTTGAGGATCACAATATCCGAAGACGTGTGTCATCCGCCAACTCGCACTTGACCAGTGTTGTGGATTATAGATCAAAAGCTAACATTAACCCGCCGAACCACACTCGCTTGTTAAAGTACATAAATATTGTGAGCAGGAGCAAGCGGCGGGTACCACGAAAAGCGGCTGTTACACCACCTACTGGACCATTACAACGTGCTGGAGCGGCCCGTGGTCAACGAGAGCGACCCGCTGCAGCTCTCCTTCGGCCTCACGCTGATGCAGATCATTGACGTGGTAAGTTATGAATGAGAACAATCCGTATTACTCCTGCTTCGTATGAACTAAGTTTTTCAGTTTTAAATTATCTTTATTATATACAGAGATACAAATATATTACAAAACAGTAGTGTACATACAAGCCTTTGGATCCTACTATTTTGTAGCAATATTTAGAATTACGTTTACAAGGATCATTAAGCCTATCAAAACTAATCGAAAAAATACAAAGCAGAAATAACACTGATTGTACTCAGTGTTACTTAGAAACATTGTTCTAGGATCATTGATCTTTTTCTTCTTCATTTGAGCTATATAGTCAAACTCTGGCGTCGAGGGTTTTTAAGCCGCCCGAAAGCTAGAGCCCGAAAGATATGACTTTACGACATCGTGTGCTAAGATCTGGAAACTGCTAAACCGTAATCTACAATTTAACGAGGCATCCGACCTACAGTAGCACCTAGAAAAAAAAGAAACTTTTAATATGACAGTCTTGTGTTCCGCCCAAAAATATATATTTATATAATACTAGCTGACCCGGCAAACGTTGTTTTGCCTTAATAAAAAAAAAAAATCTAAATATACAGTAGCCGATTCTCAGACCTACTGAATACGCATATAAAATTTGGAAAAAATCGGTCAAGCCGTTTCGGAGGAGTACGGTAACAAACACTGTGACACGGAAATTTTATATATAAGATGTATGTATATATATGTAGTATATCAGTTGTGTTAGCAACCATAATACGAGCTAGAAATGGTTCAGTATGGGGCTAACCAGCCGTGTGTGAATGTGTCCTAATATTTATTTATTATTTATTATTATTATTTTTATAAAATTGGCCGCATCGTCCGTTACTTAACCTCGACGATTGTCTTAGATCACCTTAGCCTAGTTAGTTAGACGCTTATTATTAATTAAACCGGTGTTTAACAAATTTAGTAATAAACATTGTTCTAAGTTGAGATTCGATATATCACTTTTCAGAAAAACAGTAAAGTTACATACATAACCGTATATAAATATTTGTTCTAGCAGCTAAAACAATTTTCTTCTCCACAGGACGAGAAAAATCAGCTACTTATAACAAACATCTGGCTTAAATTAGTAAGTATATTTATATTCATTCTGGAATCCCGTTTATTAATATATTTAATGCAATGTCACGTTTTCATCCTCAGGAGTGGAATGATATGAACTTGAGATGGAACACTTCAGATTTTGGTGGAGTGAAAGATTTGAGAGTACCACCTCACAGGATATGGAAACCAGATGTCCTTATGTACAACAGGTTCGTATTAATATGTTTTCAGCAAATTTGATGTCTTTTGTTTGCCCCAAAGGGTACCAACGGGATCCTAAGACTAACTACGACTTTGACACCCGTCTGTCAGTCTATCAGTCCGTTCGTCAACAGACTTTATCTGATAAAGCGTTATAGCTATAGACTTGTTTTTTTTTCCGAACCTGTATTTCTGTTACCGCTATAACAATACATACTAATCGACGCATACATTTATAATCTATCTGTTAAATTTTACCTTCATACCAATAGTCATAGCTCCAATCAACTAATTCAAAATATATGTAAAACTCGTAAGAAAAACTTACCTTTTATCGATACATACAAAACTTATAAGTTACCGCATCACTACGTCCTTGAGTACGATGAATGAGTGACCTTGTTTACGGACGCGCCACTCGCTCGCCGACAGCCGAGCTGCGCGGGCGCGCGCGCCGCTCTCGCCCGTGTTACCAGCCGGTATCGGGCGGCTCGGCGCGCGCGCCGCGAAGTCGGACTCGGCCGTGTGAGTGTGTGCGTGAGACCTACACGACGGTTCGCGCTGCTTGCTGTGATGTTTCACCGTATGACTCGCCTACCTATATTATACTTTCATGTTGCCTATTTCGCTCGGCACTTTTGTTCTAATTCCCTTTCAATTATATAAAATGTATTGCTACTAACTAAAGCGTACATAAACTTATTTCATGACGACGTGCTTGCCTCACAATAAATCTGATGTGTACCTAAACTAAATATAATCTTGTAAGTTTTTAAATGGGCTTGTAGCTCGTAAAACATTATTAACTCGTATGATGTAACATGTTAGGATAAATTTACACTAATACTGTTACTGTATATTTTTATATTGAAATAAAGACTTTTTGAAACTGAAACTGAATACATACTAATACAGAATACAATTAATATTTATGCCTTTTTTTAGATTTTTATAAAGGCATTTTTTAGATTAGATATTCACAGATATTTAATTATATTAACTTAAAAAAAAAATTTAAGGGGGTCTACCATACATTCAGGAATAACATAATAATACCATTATTTACCACACAACAAACGTGTTTATTAATTTTTTTCATGGATAATGGTACGGAACCCTTCATGCCCCAGCCCAACTCTTACTTGGCCGATTATTTTAACGTAATTGACTTGTAGTACCTAAGAATCTTGTCCTCACATAAAAAAATATATACTCGTTTTACTATAGTACTTTTTTTTATTACTCTTATTAGTAATTAAAAAAATCAGTACGTAATAAACTATTTTGATTACTAGCGCGGACGAAGGATTCGACAGCACATATCCAACAAACGTGGTGGTCCGAAACAACGGCTCGTGTCTCTACGTACCTCCTGGCATCTTCAAGAGTACTTGCAAGATCGACATCACTTGGTTCCCCTTCGACGACCAGCGCTGCGAGATGAAGTTCGGTAGCTGGACTTATGATGGTTATCAAGTCGGTATCATACAGTATTAGAACGAAAATTTACTTTTACTGAACTGTACTTTAATATGTGATTTTTTTAACAGCTGGATCTTCAATTGCAAGACGAAGGTGGTGGAGATATTAGCAGTTTCGTCACCAATGGAGAATGGGAACTTATAGGTAACTTTGCCTAATTAGATTTTTGATTCTTGATAAATATTTGATGTTTAGGGGAGAATGTTTGAATGGCTTTTCTTTTCAGGAGTGCCTGGCAAGCGGAATGAGATTTACTACAACTGCTGTCCGGAACCTTACATCGACATCACATTCGCGGTGGTGATCCGAAGGAAAACGCTCTACTATTTCTTCAATTTGATCGTGCCCTGCGTATTGATTGCCTCCATGGCTCTTCTGGGCTTCACTTTACCGCCGGATTCTGGCGAAAAATTATCATTAGGTACCCATAACCTTCCAACAATTTTATGATGTTTATTTATGGCTTAATAATAATTTTGTCAACAAATTAGTTTGTTCTCCGCAGGCGTTACGATCCTGCTGTCACTGACAGTGTTTTTGAACATGGTGGCAGAGACGATGCCGGCGACGTCAGATGCAGTGCCATTATTGGGCACATACTTTAACTGCATCATGTTTATGGTGGCCTCGTCCGTCGTTTCTACAATACTCATCTTGAACTATCACCACCGGCACGCAGACACGCACGAAATGAGTGACTGGGTACGTTCAATTTACAATCTGACTAATACATTGAGTGTATGTAACGACGTGCTAACGGAACGTGTTATTGTCCCACAGATACGTTGCGTATTCCTGTACTGGCTGCCGTGGGTGCTGCGCATGTCGCGGCCGGGCTCGGCGACCACGCCGCCGCCGGCGCGCGCGCCTCCTCCGCCAGACCTGGAGCTGCGCGAACGCTCCTCCAAGTCACTCCTGGCTAACGTGCTAGATATCGACGATGACTTCCGGCACGCGCAATCGCAGCAGCCCCCCTGCTGTCGATACTACAGGTCCCTCGACGATCTACACGAACACTACTCGCCGTAAATAGCACGGTTACAATAATACTCCCCAGCCTCGAACGTTCCGCAGTCAACCCGACCTTAATAGCTTAAAAACATCATATCACTAGAGTCATTCTTTCAACTCTCAACTATCTATTTCGGGTCTACGACTATTGTGTGCATCTGATCAACCAGCAGCATCACTCCAGTAGCTCCCTTCGATCCCGGCTCCACCCGTAGCGTAGAGCACAAAGCCGGCCGGTGACTACAGAGCCGTGTTGTTGCAGGGAGGGCGAGGGGAACGGCGCGGGGCTCGGCGCAGCGCACAGCTGTTTCGGTGTCGACTACGAGCTCTCGCTCATACTCAAAGAGCTCCGAGTCATCACAGATCAGGTAAATACCAACGACATCCTTATCTCTGTATTGCTAGATGACAGGAACAGCTACTCTAAAGGATTCCCTTTCCACAGATGCGCAAAGATGACGAAGATGCGGACATTTCGCGCGACTGGAAGTTCGCCGCCATGGTCGTGGACAGACTGTGCCTTATTATCTTTACCCTGTTCACAATCATCGCCACGCTAGCCGTGCTGCTGTCCGCGCCACACATCATGGTGTCGTAGCGAGCCGCCCGCTTGCGGCTGCGCCTGCGTAACGTTCTGTGATACCGCGAATACTTGTTAAGTTGTGATGTGCGAACCGGCGCGGGCGCTGACGCCGCGGCGCTGGGAAGTTGCCGCCGCTAGCCTCGTCGCCCGCGCCCCCTCTAGACTTAAGTAACCGCTGACTGCCATCCCCCTACGCTCAACCGGTGACTGCCTATCCTCACAAGCCCTTGACTCCTCTCTCCACCTCGGCTACTATCTCTTCCGAAATTACCAAGACGTACGTTTCACTCAAAACTAAGGATATCATCGACGACCCCCTCAAAGCATTCACAAATATGTAAAGTAGTAACGATGAGCGGTTCGTATGGCGAGTCCCGCGGACCGTGGACTGTGCGGTGGCAGCGCGAGCCGCGCTGGAGCAGCGGCCGACCGTCGGCTGCCGGCACCGACGACGCCGGTATACACATATTGAAATTGTAGCACAAAAACGTCTTCCTTCATACCGTTGAACGACCTGATTCGCAATTAAATTAAAACTTTGTTAGAACTTCTTCGACTCTTGAAATCTATTGTACAGATAGACTTTGGGCGGTTAAGTGCCCTTCGTTTCCTTCTTGTTCGATTCCATGAATCGTGGTTATGACCCTAAGTTTATTTTCGGATGTATTTGTGTCAGTAGCTAGTATAGAACTTTACAAACAATGTTGATTCAATTGGTACAGGTTGTGATATGCCTCGTTGTGAACGGGTCGATATTGTTATAATGGTAAAATATCCATGGCTATAGCTTAATAAAACGTTCGTTGAAACTTGTAGTTAAACAAAATATTATTTTAATAAAGTCATACCTGGGACTTTCGGAACGACTTATACAAATAATAATAAATTAAATTACGTAATAGTATCAAATTTGTACTTCTTTCGATATTGTTACAGAAATTCATGAGCTGAAAATAAATTAGCTTAAATTTTCTTCTACATTAAATCTTTATCGGATTTTATACATTGTTGAGCGACACAGATCGACTTCGCGTCACGTTTGCGTTACCACGTTATATATGTATAGATAGGGAGCAACAATAGCCAGTTGTTCCGTCGAGCTACGACTCGACTGTCGACAAGCACCTCGACCGGCAATTTACACCGCTCGTCTGCCACATCCACCGACACTCATCTCAAGTTCATTTCTATTCGAGACTACGTCATTTTAACCGTGCTAATAAATACTTCGTTTTGTATCTTATCATTTCGACAAGACGTTGTAAACCTCTCAAACGGGAAACGTCCGTAAGGCGAGCGACAGCGCGGGTACCTAGCCGAGGTCTACGTACCCCGCAGAGCTCCACCAATGTTTCCCCTTTCCGAGGTGCTAATGACCGCAGCCGGTCTATATGGAAGTTGCGGACCGGCTATGATTATTACACGCCAATGTCATTGTTTACATCGATTTATTGTTATTTAATCTCTTCAACCAGTCGTTAGCGGTTGTGTGACGGGCGGCGGGTGCCGCGCGCGGCTCTGCTAGTGCCAGCCGCGGCCTCCGCGCGCCCACATCGGGACAATCAGATGTCCTCGAGATATGTTCAATTGTTAGGGTTAATCTCTGAACTGTAACTTTGTTTATTAAATATAAACGAATGAAACGAGCTCACGTTTTATTTTCCACCCGTCACCTCGTTAGCGCTAGGTAGATGGGGATAACGGGTATGGGTAAGTGAGTGGTAAATTGTGCACATTCCTGACCTATATTACATGGTGGTACCGGGAGCGGCGTCCGGGAGACAATCGATGCTCTCCCGTGGGATGCCGCACATGCGCACGCCACCGCCGCACCGACAAAGCCTTTTCATAAATTTAATACAAGTAATTTAAAACGAAAGCATCATTATGCGTATTATTGGATATTTTAGGTCGCTCCTTATATGTAAGATATACCTACGTAGAATACAAACAAAATAGCTTTTGTAAATGAAGCTTTTAATAATAGGTATAAGCAATTGCATGCTTTCCTACTATTCGTTAATTTTCATAAGTAATTATATTCCTGAATATACAAGTATATAAAATATAAAAAATAAAATTACATTTTTGGTACGAAATTAGTGATAAGATTTATACAAAACATATGCATAATTAGAACTTATGATTTTGCAAATAAATATGCAAAAAAGGATTACCATATTTCCAAGCCTCTAATTCTTAAATTCAGACACTATAAACTACAAGTAAATAAAAATAGTATAATTAATTATAGGAGTAATATATGTATGTATCTTACATATTTGTCTGTATTTTATTGAGATAAGCTAGTAAGTAAGGACATAGAAATTGCAAGTGGGTACTGACAATAAATCAGCGAGGCTGTACATCCATATCCTGTGACCACCGGCCGGCTAAGCCTGCTAGAGAGGCCGTATCCAGGGGAGTTACGACGAGCTGCTTTACCATCATGGCTTGTTACAATAACCATTATTACATAATTGCCTTCAAGCTCTTCTTAACATTTTTTACACATTACTGTGCGTAACAATAATTACTTATATAGAGGACTATTTCAGACGTCACTAATTTTGAAATCGCGAAAATATCGTCTGCTTCATAAATTTTACCTCAGGTCGATAGATATTCTATAGAAAAGTTTTTTTTTTCATGTTTGGCCAACAGTATAAGTTATTTGTAATACAGATTACTGCTATACCACTGTATTGAGTAATAAATAAAGCAATACAGTTTCGTCCCTTGCCTTAATTATATGTTAGGATTTTGCATATATGTATATTTTTTCTAATAGTCTTCATCTTCTACGAGAGTTTTCAAGCCGCCCGAAAGCCGAAAGACTTGTCTTGACGACTGCTTGTAGGTACTAAGACTAAGCTAACTTTCTACTAATATACTGAATTTTGTACGAATTGGTTTTGATGCGGATGGATTTCATTATCTCTGAGGTCTGCCCGACATAAAGCTAATATAAACACTAAAACGATAACGATAACCGCCAGAAATAAACAGTAGTTAAAAAAAGACTATATATTTTGTTAATTTACGTTGTTATACAAAGGTAAGTTTTAGTTTCGCGTTATGCATAACCCACAATAAATACTTATACATTTTTTACGTAACAATAAATAGATAAGTTTAGTTTTGCTAATACAGCTACAATTTTTTTACAACCTATGGAAATAAGCACGCAGCAATAAAGTAATAGTGTATTGAAACTAAGATGATAAATTAGCTGATAGTAGCCCCCCAGTATAACTGCGGGTTTGGGCGGGAGTGCAGGCTGCGCGCGGGACGCTAGGGCGGGCGGGCGTCTGCGTGCGGCAGTGCCCGACCGCCCGCCGCCATGTCGGCCGGGACTCGCGCCTTTCTTCTCACATTCGCACTCTTCACCATCCTCTATTCAGGTAATTAATCTCGCAATTACAATCTACACGCGCACACAAACAATCGTTCTTAATTTCTTACCATACTTTGCACTTTCAATCGATAGTAGGTTCCCTCAGGAACGGCCACATCCCTCCTACACTATACCCAATAGAACAAGAACAATTTTAAAAGAAATCTGAAGAAGAAGTAAATCGTAAGACAATAAACGCGCGTTTTGCTACGCTGTAGCATAGAATCTATTGAAGAGACTTCAACGCGCTCTTTTTGATTCTTTGCTCTAACCGAAACAGATGCAAATCCATACATCGTAAATTCAATTCAAACCTTTAACTTTTATGCCTTTTAAAAAATTGTTATCTCTAGTTGAAACAATGTAAGTATCTGTCAACTGACAGATGATCGTATGTTTTCGTTCTGATAGTTTATCTTTCTTGCTCATTATTGATCTGACGCGCCGCAGCATCTTTCGCATCTCAGACTAGGGTTACCAGGAACAGCCGTGGCTACATTATTTGGGGGATTTATATTATGTAGAGACATACTTAGTATAATTTTCAAGTAGCTTAACTGCAAATAAAAATGATATCTTAGTAAATTAATTTATGTTTAATTACTTTTGGAAAATCGTAGTAGTAAACACCAGTATTGCTACGATTGCTTGCGAGTTCTAAACCTTTTTCAAATACCAATTGTCAAGTACAAATTAATTTGCCGATTTCCAGGATGGTGTTCAGAAGACGAAGAACGCCTGGTCCGAGATCTTTTCCGCGGGTACAACAAACTCATCCGGCCCGTACAAAACATGACTCAGAAGGTCGACGTCCGGTTCGGACTGGCCTTCGTGCAACTCATTAACGTTGTATGTTGTCTTATATAATTGCAAATCATATTATATACGATTATATATATCAAGGATGTTTTTTTTAATATTTTGAAGAAAAGCTTCTTTATTCCAAACCCAATTATTGCAATAAGTTTTCACACATTCATCAGTCAATACTTATTGCAGAACGAAAAGAACCAGATTATGAAATCCAACGTGTGGCTCCGACTTGTCTGGATGGATTACCAACTGATGTGGGATGAGGCCGATTACGGAGGCATAGGAGTCCTTAGGCTGCCACCTGATAAAGTTTGGAAACCAGACATCGTGCTCTTCAACAAGTAAGGAACTAGATTTTTTTTCCTGCAATTTAATCCATGTAATAAAAAAATAACTGTAATTTCTGTTTCCAGCGCTGACGGCAATTACGAGGTGCGATACAAATCCAACGTCCTTATCTATCCAAATGGTGAAGTTCTCTGGGTGCCACCTGCCATCTACCAGGTATTTATCGCGTACATACATAGAGGTACATATGTAGTATATAACTTGGGTGAACTTCTTTTTGTATGTATTTAGTTGTCACTACGGTTTCAGAGTTAATCTTTTATATTTTTCAGAGTTCATGTACCATCGACGTAACATACTTCCCCTTCGATCAACAAACCTGCATCATGAAATTCGGCTCCTGGACGTTCAACGGCGACCAAGTATCGCTCGCTTTATACAATAACAAGAACTTTGTAGATCTCTCAGATTACTGGAAATCTGGTACTTGGGACATCATCGAAGTACCGGCGTATTTGAATATCTACGAAGGAAACCATCCTACTGAAACTGATATCACGTTTTACATTATAATCAGGAGGAAAACTCTGTTCTACACTGTCAACTTGATCTTGCCTACAGTGCTAATTTCGTTCCTTTGCGTCCTTGTCTTCTACTTGCCCGCCGAAGCTGGTGAAAAGGTAACAATATAATTACCATAATATATTTCTGTTTAGCTTTTTGTAAATTCCACTAATTACCTTCGTATCGTCACAGGTGACACTGGGTATCAGCATTTTACTGTCACTGGTTGTGTTTCTGTTGCTGGTGTCAAAGATTCTGCCTCCAACCTCGCTCGTGCTACCGCTCATAGCCAAGTACCTCCTCTTCACGTTCATCATGAACACCGTCAGTATTCTCGTTACTGTTATCATCATTAACTGGAATTTCAGAGGACCAAGAACACACAGGTAATCTATCTCAATCTGCGATGTTAACAAAGGCGGCGGCCGCATTTTAATTATCTCATTGTTTACCGTTCCATTGTTCTCTACAGGATGCCATTATGGATTCGAAGCGTCTTCCTTCATTATTTGCCCGCAATGCTGCTGATGCGGCGTCCTCGCAAGACGAGGCTGCGTTGGATGATGGAGATGCCCGGCATGAGCGGACCTCCTCACGCCGCCGCCCCGCACGAGCTCCCGAAGCACATCAGGTAGTCTTGTAAACATTCATTCCATTCCTGTACCATTATCCGTCGTTTTTGATATTAGTTTTATTGACAGTGCAATTGGCGCGAAACAAAGTAAAATGGAAGCTATGGAGCTGTCTGACCTGCACCATCCGAATTGCAAGATAAACCGCACGCAAGGAGGCGGCGAGGTGGGCGCGCTGGGGGGTCTCGGCGCGCTGGGCGGACTTGGCCTTGGAGAACGCAGAGAATCTGAGAGCTCGGACTCCGTGCTCCTATCGCCAGAAGCGGCTAAAGCCACCGAAGCTGTCGAGTTTATCGCTGAGCACTTGCGGAATGAAGATTTGTACATCCAGGTAAAATATTACATATTACTGTTGACATTCTCCCGATTGCATATCAGGTGTATTAAAAACAATTTTTGTTACAGACTCGCGAAGACTGGAAATACGTGGCCATGGTCATCGACAGACTCCAGCTGTACATTTTCTTCATAGTGACGACGGCGGGTACTGTGGGCATTCTGATGGACGCGCCACATATCTTCGAGTACGTCGATCAGGATCGCATCATTGAAATATACCGGGGAAAATAATTGTCTCGGTATAGGGTAACAATGGCTTCCATGTCATGTATTTTCTTCCAAGAACTAATTGGTTAGTTAAGTGTAGTCAAATTATGTGTAAATGATATGTATCGGTCTCACCGACTCGCAAGAGTCACAACATTCATTGCAGAGCTTCGGCATCGAATTGTTTTGCTACGTCATCCCATTCCATAGATTATATTCTATAAACGTAATGTATAGTATCTAAAATGGCTGTGTTCGACGTTATAAAGCACAATAGGTAGCTGTAAGTTTGTATTTTGTAATCATGTTAAGAATAAAATAATTTAAGCGTAACGTAATATCGCTTGTTTAATTTTTAGATATGTAATTTTGTTTCCTTGTCAATCAAAACAAAAAATCTGTGCCAGTCTAGACTAAATATTATTGGCATAGCATTCATAAGGTTAAATAATAAACGTAAACTGGTATTTTACACATTTATTTACCGTTTCATCCTAAAAAAGACACATACATGAATTTATAATTCAAAACGTTATTTTTATGAGGGCGTGGTAAGACACGCCATTTTTTATTTCAGTGTACTTATATTATTTTACACTTATTTTTCGCCTAAATTATCGCACAAAAATATACCTTACGTTTGATGTTTAATATAAAATGTTTATTTTTATACAATCTATAAAACACCAAAGTTCATTTAACATGAAATATAACTTTTAATTACCTAAAATTATTGTTAATGCCTTATAATAATAGCTTACGCTAACTAACAAATAGTCTTTATCCTGATTTCTAAATAGAGAAAAAAAATAAACAAAGAATGTCACACTAGGTCATTGTCAAAGTGACTACACATGATATAGTCAGGGGATGAAAAAACAATTACATATCCATCGAAATACAGTTGATGTTAGTAAGAAAAATAATATTGCCAAAATAACAAGAAAAAATTATAAAATACTTGCTATTTTTTTGGACACAAGGGGCAAAGACGAGTAGCAATTCTAAATAGTGATTTACACACAAATGACACAAAGCAAGTGTTATACATAATTTTCATAAGTACCTATAAATAGATTCTTCGAAATTATTGGATGAAATTTGGGTTGTAATTTTTTTAATCGGAGTCCATCGTAAAAAAAATATGTTTTCAAAGTCTGATCTGAAGTCAGCATAACAAAAAAAAATCTGAGACATCTTTTAATAAAACTAAAAAAAACTAAGATTAAATTCACAACTACAGTTTTAAAAAAACGTTCCATTCCAAATAAAAAAAAACAGATGCATTGTTGTAATTTGAAATGTAAATAATGCATTTCATCAAATTACGGATTGCGACCTTTTATTGCGATATTTTGTATTGTGAATGTTTCATTGTAACAATACCATCGTTTAATTTTTTCTCTCGACTATAAAGTCAGAATTTAGTATCTAATATAGAAAATGAAAAGAATGCTAAAAAAAGAAAACTACAAAAAACTTTTTAGACTGCTTACTTCATATTAACATGGTTTTACCAACAGTATATAATAAGTAATTACATTTACGAGTAAAGAAATTATTTGAAATGTTAATAAAAGAAAAGTTAAATAATTAAAAAGATTAATCGTCACCTTCATCGTACTGGGGAGAAGTGGGAGAGTATGTAGGAGACGTGGGAGAGTAAGTGGACGGTCCGGCAGAGGAGGAGGGCGAGTATGCGGGGGACGACGGGGAGTAGTTGGGAGAGGTCGGCGTGTATGTCGGCGAGGTCGGCGAGTAGTTAGTCGATGACATCGGGGAGTAGCCGGGCGACGACGGCGAGTAGTTAGGAGAGGGAGAATAGTTGGGAGAAGATGGAGAGTAGCGCGTGCTACCCGGATGCTGCGGCGACGACGGGGAGTACGCGGGGCTCGTCGGGGAGTACTGCGGACTCGGCGGCGAGTACTGCGGACTCGTGGGGGAGTACGTAGGACTGCCGCCCGCAATCGACGGCGATGTGGGCGAATAGTTCGGTGAAGTCGGTGAATATTTCGGCGACGACGGCAAATAACTCGGCGAAGTTGGTGAATATGCAGGTGAAGTAGGCGAGTATGACGGACTCGTCGGCGAGTATGCCGGCGATGTTGGGGTGTAATTCGGTGACGATGGAGAATAACTCGGCGAAGCCGGGCTGTACACTGGGCTAGTCGGCGAGTAACTAGGCGAAGAAGGCGAGTACCCGGGCGAAGTCGGCGAGTAGGCTGAACTAGTAGGAGAATATGACGGACTCGTCGGCGAGTATGACGGACTGGTCGGGGAGTAGCTCGGCGACGTAGGCGAGTAGCTCGGCGAAGTCGGGGAATAAGCGGGGCTCGTGGGCGAATAACTCGGCGATGTCGGAGAATAGCTGGGTGAAGTCGGCGAGTACGAGGGGGAAGTGGGCGAATAGCCGGGCGAGGTCGGCGAGTAGCTCGGCGACGTCGGGGAATATATCGGCGATGTCGGGGAGTAGTTGGGAGAAGTGGGGGAATATGATGGGCTAGTAGGCGAGTAATGCGGTGATGTGGGAGTGAGACTAGGTGACGCGGGCGCATATACCGGGCTAGTAGGAGAGTACGATGGGGACGCACCGGCAGGGGAGGCATACGGAGACATCGGGGGCCCGGGGGAGCCAGGGGAGCCAGGCTGCGGGGACCATGCGCTGTACGCAGGTGATAGACCTGACGCGTCTGATGCGCCCGAAGGTGAGAATGACGGACCGCCGGGAGTCATGCTGCTTCCCACTGTAAGAGAAAGTAAAGGCTGGATTAAAATTCTGGAGTATTAGAACTGAAGTTTTTAATTTGAAAGTAACCCTTCACTTTGTTCATACTTTACTTCTTACTGAATACTAAATTTGCCAGTGTATCTATCAAAGATGGTGTAATGAAATAAAAATTAAAACTAGCATATATCTTACCTTGGCCAGGCGACCATACGCTGCTGCTGTATCCGGGAGTATTCTGCGTAGACCACGGCGTCATGAGAGGCGTCATTGACGGAGTTCCGACGCCGAAGTACATTCCGCCTCCAACGCCCATTCCTACGCCGAGGCCGCCCATTTCCATACCGTTCTTACACTTTTCAGCGTCCAAAAGCAAATCGAAACAACCTACAAAATATAATGATTTAGGATAGAGATAATTTAAAAAACAATTTTTTTATAGCATTGAACATTAGAATTTAACTCACCGGTTCCCATGCGCGGCAACTGTCCCATGATAATGTTCTCAGATACTCCTCTCATAGGGTCGACTTCGGCATGACTAGCAGCGTCCAACAACACGTCTACAGTTTCTTCGAATGAACATCTCATAAGCGCACCGGTGTCTTGCCTGTTGATACCGTGACGAGTGATAGCCATAAGATGACCTTTGGCAGTCATAACGTCACAAAGCAACGCGAGATGTCGGTAGTTTACGTAAAGACCGTAGAACTGCAGCACAGCGTTCATTTCCTTTTCCACAGATTTACGCACAGCCTCTATACCCAGTACGGCAAAAATCTCGCAAATGTCGTTACTGAACGTTCTGATTGGGTCCACATCTCGCTCAGACAGTACTTTCATCAGGGAAGTACCGTCAGTTTCCAGCAACCACTCGGCAATGGCCTTAAATTCTCCTTGTTCTGTGATAATAATGCGCTTCTTAGCTTCAGTCTGTGGTAAATGCATGTACACTTTAGCGATAGCCTCGATACCCTGTAACGTCATGTCAGATAACATGTTGGCCTCAATACAACGCAGGAACATGTCGTCTTCCATTTTGTCGACAGTTTCCTCGTCGTTATCCTGGAACTTGCTTTCCTCATTGTTCATAATTCTGATACGCAACACGAGTTTTTCTGCGTTGTCGTCGTTGAAGATGCAGTTCAAGTCATCACCGAAACCTGCGTTAATTTTTTCAGCGATCTGTTCCATAGTCAGTTTCTTATCTGTCATCCTCTTGCGGTCGAGCTCAATACGCAACAGCCACGGGGATATCTTAGTAGGGTCGAAGTCAGGCATTTCATAGTAAACGTTGACGAACTCCTGATCTTCGGCGATGACTGTGTTTTGAGGATCGGGATCGTAGTAGATGGCGGTGTTGGCAGTAACTTTACGCAGAGTCGTGTGTTCCAACCGACAGAGAACATTCTTCGCTTTCTCTGCATCTCTGGCCGCTCCACCCGTCAAGAATACAGTAAGGGACGGAGCTTTAGGTTTCTTTGAAATATTAATGATTTCCTTAAGACGCGGCACACCGAGAGTTACGTTCTTAGAAGACACACCGGCAAAATGGAAAGTATTCAGTGTCATCTGAGTAGCGGGCTCTCCAAGAGACTGAGCGGCCAGAGCGCCGACCATTTCACCGGGATTGACTTGCGCCTGTTGGAATCGAGCTTCGATTTCACCGATCAACCATTCAAAGGCTTCACTGGACAATCTGTATTCTTCTGACACGAATTTTGTGCAAAGTGTCGAACGTACCAAGCACTGGAAGAGTAGCGTGGCGTTTTCGTTAGCTTGCTTGGACAAGCGGTCCTCTCCAGCTACTATGACACACTTCTTCAGGAGATCTTTGACGCCTTGAATTACTTTAATTGGGCTCAAATCTGTGGGCATTCTCTTATTAATGTGGAAAGTTTTTTGTGCGTTCCAGATCATTCTCTTAAAATTGCAAGGAAGTACGACCTTGGATTCACCGCTGGGGAAGATTTGACGCAAAACTTCTCGATCTCTAGATAGCTGCTCCCATTCGCTTTCTAAATCAGCAATTACATATCCAGATTCAGTCAATTCTTTGATAATGTCTTCATTGAAAATTCTCTTCAGATATCTTTCGTTTGATGGGTCAAACTTGAATTTCTTCTCAAAAGCCTTGTTTGAAAGTTTGACAGTGGGTAAGTTTTGGAACTCTACAGTTTCTCCCGCCAAGCCGTCTTCACCATATCTCAACTGAATAAGTTGTCCTACAGAATTACGGACAGTGCCGTCGTAATGAACCATAACAGACTCCATAGCCTTTATCAAACGACGCTGGATGTAACCAGTTTCGGCAGTCTTTACAGCAGTATCGATAAGACCCTCACGACCTCCCATGGCGTGGAAATAGAACTCTGATGGAGTGAGGCCGGCGAGATACGAATTTTCTACGAAGCCTCTAGACTCAGGACCATAATCGTCTTTAATGAAGTGCGGCAGTGTGCGTTTTCGGAAGCCAAAGGGAATTCGTTTACCTTCAACGTTCTGTTGACCCACACAGGCAATAACCTGGGAAATGTTAATATTGGATCCCTTGGAACCGGCGACCACCATAGCCTTTAGATTGTTGTATTCAGTGAGAGATTTCTTGGCAGAACCTCCAGTCTTGTCACGAGCGTCATTTAGAATACGATTCACCTGATTTTCGAATGTCTGCCTGAGCGTGTTTCCAGGAGTAGGCTCGAGTTCCATGTTGTGGGCTTTCTGGATGACCTCTATTACGTCGTCTTTAGCTTTCACGATAGCGCGCTGAATTTCCTGGTACGTTTGCGGATCAGCGATGGTGTCTCCAATACCAATGGAGTGGCCCTCTAGCAGAAGCCAGTTGTTGATCACAGTCTGGATGTTACCATAGAATCGGCCAGCGGTCTCATGGCCCAATTCCAACATGCAAATATGCAGCAGAGAACCTGCTGAAGCACCAAGCGATTTCTTACACAAAATACCCATAAGCAGCTCTCCATGCTCGACGACGACTTTAGTATCTCCAGGGGAGATCCATTTGTAAGGCCCATCATCTTCCTCATCAGGATGTGTGGAATGTGTTCGAATCATGTTAACGTGTCCAGGAATGATTAATGTAAATATCTGTTTACCAGTCCAAAGTGGTTGGGGTTTTAAAATGCAAGGTTGTGGAATTTTACCATCCCAAGTCGGCAAGAACATGAGAAGGTTCATCACTTGTTCCTTTGTGAGAAACACATCTCTCTTTGTCATTTTCCTAACAGCAGTCAGTGTATCCTGTACAATACCCATGACGGGTTTGTTGGCTTGTGGTGTGATGATTTGTCGCGGTGTAATGTGAATATTTTCTACTTCCGCGCGAGTCTCCATAGATTGTGGAACATGCAAGTTCATTTCGTCGCCATCAAAATCCGCGTTATATGGAGATGTGCAACTCAGGTTCATACGGAATGTAGACCATGGGAGCACCTTTACCCTATGGCCCATCATACTCATTTTGTGAAGAGTTGGTTGACGATTAAAGATAACAAGGTCGTCATCACGTAAATGGCGCTCTACTTTATAGCCATATTGTAAATGAAGATCTGAGGGTTTAGGATGGAACCTTAAGTCAATTCTTTCGCCGTTTTCTCGGACGATGTATTTGGCGCCAGGATACTGGGCATTACCTCTCCTGACAAGTTCTTGCATTCTATCGATATTGAAAGGTGTGACCAACTCAGGGAATGTTAAGTTTTGTGCAATAGACCTAGGCACTCCTACTTGGTCAATACGTAAGTTTGGATCGGGTGTGATGACAGTACGAGCTGAGAAGTCCACACGTTTGCCCATAAGGTTTCCTCGAATCCTGCCTTCTTTTCCTTTCAGACGCGCTTTAATAGCTTTCAGAGGTTTTCCTGACTTCTGCATAGCTCTGAAAAAAAAAACAAAATTAATATTGTAGTAAGAAAACATCTACATAGTACCTAGCAATGTTGTTTTACTTACATGTATTTTTCATGTATAATATAATTTTATTCAAATCTTAAAATGTAAAGACTAAGTAATAATGTAAGCTGGCAGAGTAGATATGCAACATCTTTCTGTCTTGTATTAAAAACAAAATTAATGGAGTCAATATAGTGAAAAAACTCACTTGGGCATGCCAGGCATGTCATTATCTACAAATGTAGCAACATGGAACTGCAGCATCCTGATGTTTTCAGCCAGCACATGAGCTGCTGCTCCCGACTGCTCATTTCTCATCAACTCATTATTTGATTTGATAATGTCTGCCAATTTGTGAGTCAAGTCATCCTGATTCTTAGCTGAGCCAAACATCACAACAGCTGGACGTACAGATAGTGGTGGAACTGGGAGAACTGTCACTATCATCCAGTCAGGACGGGCGAATTTTGGATCCATACCCAATATGAAAGATTCCTCATCTGAAAATATTACAAGACATTCACATTATAAGCTAAAAAAAGTAAGTTAGGTAATAAGTAAATGAAAACTTTTTAGAAAAATGTTCTTTGATAACACATTTTTTTAACAATAAAAATTAGTTCTATGAATATAAGGATTCAAAGAGCCATCAAAGTATTTATTAGCCATAGGCAAATTACATCCACTTGATTAATCAAGTAAACAAAGCAGCATATAAAAAATAAAATAACTTTTTTTTTACATTAAAATATATCGTGTGAAACCCTGTTGAAGGCTTTGGAAATATTGAGAGAATCCACAAGGGCTTCCCCATATTTCTTTATAGCCTCACTCCATAAGTGTGTGGCGTACGCTAGAAGATCCGCAGTAGACCAATTTCAGCAAAAGCCATATTTTCGGTCACTGATGAGTTTGTTAAATTCTAGGTACTCCAGGAGCATGTGGTTCAAGACATGTTCCAAAGTCTTGCAGAGTATGGATGTGACTGAAATGGGTCGGTAGATAGCAGGGTCGACACAATTACCTTTTTTGGGCAACTGTATAAATTTATAATAAAAAATATGCTTTACCAGTGATATGTTTCAATATCTCCCAAACTCTTTCTGCTGTGATAATAATTTTCTTTTCCTGTGTGTCTTCATTAGCATGTTTCCATTCTGCAGTTAAATCTAAGCCCTGCCGTCGAATTGAAGGTTGATAGTGTCCACAACCCCCATGCCCTGACCCTTTTTTAGGTTCTTCTCCCTCTTTGCCAATGTCCATGTCTTCGCCTCCTTCGCAAATATTTTTGCCTTTGCAAAGGTCATAGACATATGTCAATCTTTTACGAGGTTGCCCTTTGGATTTCATCACAACTTCTTTTATCTTTGGATTTGTCTGAAACCAAAAGAACAAATATGTGTAATTTAAAAAAATGTTAGAAACTACATTTTGATGAGCATGCAATAAAATTGGAGAAAGTGAAATTGACTTACCGGACTGACTAACAACTTCGAACAGTAGAAACATACACATCTGAGGATCTTGATGGTCTTTGTTATGAAACCGATGTGAAAAACTGGTTTAGCTAAGTCAATGTGTCCAAAGTGACCGGGACATTCTGTCATGTTTCCAGCGCAAGTCTGACATCTGGAGCTTCTGTCAATGACGCCTTGCCGCGGGTCCATGAGACCACCCAGCTTGGGCCTTCCGCCTTCCATAGTCTCCGGGTAGCGGATGCCCCCTTCCGTAACTGACATACGTCGCTAAAAAATAACATCTTCAAATCATAAATCCTTGTGATTTAGGTTGCAAGGTACGACACCAAATTTTAGGGAGAACCGAATGTTTTTTTATATTGATATTTTAAGCAGTGTGGGTCGAAAACACAAAACAGCCTGGAGAGATAACAAACTGGGGAATCACTCCGACCACAAGTGCGTGCTACTTTTACTTGCGCAATATTTCTCTATACAAGCTTCCATAGTAAAAAATCAACGATATTTTAATAAACACTGTTTAATACTTAGTAAATATATCACTTACGATTTCATCTGGTGATATTATACCAAACTGTACTCGTTTTACTTGGCGCAAAGGCGCCTTCGAGTCGTTCGTCGTCGCCATCTTGGCGAAGCGACTATTTTTTTTTTATTTAATGGCAGGAGAACAGACTAGGATTGCCAGATGCAAAGTTATTGAAAATCTTGGTTACTCCATAGAATTCTCTTTTCACTGGTTATTTCGCTGGTATACTTTGAAAATTCTACCCATTCCCAACTAGAGTATGTTCAAGAGTAGTTTCAAAGAGTTTGATTATAAATTTAAGGGAAAATTTGGTATGTAATGAAAATACACTGACCTCTATTTCTACTAGTACGCTAGTAGAAATAGAGGTCAGTGTGAAAATAAAATAAGTAGAATTAGGGACAGCATATTTCATTACAGCAATAATTTAAGGAGGTAACATAGACAAGATTGTGAACTTTTGTTTGCTTCATGTTTGATTTAGAAGTGAATTTAATTACAATCAATTAACAAAACATATTTACCCATTCGATTAATTTGAACATAAAGTAGGATAACATTTTAGCTATATGTATATTCTCTTTCTACGCATTTAAATTGTTTATCACATTCATTATTTATTGCTTTACTGATAGAACGGCAACTAAGCGCTTTTTCTCCATTCGCTAAAGCCACATTTTGCGTAGTTTCGTAAAAATGTCCTTTAACCTTTTGTGATATGCCTCTCGAACGCGCTTTCGCGTGTTTTCTCACTCACAGATTCATGTCTATATCATCTCCTACGATTCCATTACTACTCTTTACTTCTTTATAAATAAGTTTAGTGCGTTTTATCTCCTTGAGTAGTAGGGTCCTGGCTGACAGCCTCAACATAATTATATGTTCCTTGATATTGGATATGGACGTAACCTTGAGCTGTCCTTGACCGCTTGGACGTCCGTCCGAGAACTAAATGTGGCGCGACGATTTGGCCGTTATGCATCCTTACCCTCTGTTGTGTCAAGTACGAAGTACAAGTTATTATTCTGTGGTTGTGTCCAATTACTCGTACAATTTGGGTTTTTTGTTCATATTCATGTATATATTAAAAGTAGACATTAGATTGACTAAAATAACACAATAGGCTGAAAAATATAGTGGCTACATTTAATGATTATGTTTCAATAAAACAAATATCAAGATTTACAACTAAATTATTGCAATGTTTATTACTGACAATAAATATACTTTGGCAGAACAAAAGGATTGTAGCATTTACATGTATTACAAAAATGTGCTGACATATTTGTGATAATGTATCATAAAAATGCGCTTAAGGTTCACTTTAAACTTTACTGCTGGAGGCATTGCTGGTATTAAACTCTAAGAAATCTTTCAGCAATGTGGTTCGTCTCTTCTCTGCAATGTCCATTTGATTTTCTAGTTCACCTCTATCTGTAGTTTCTGCTCTCTCTACTTTCCATGACAAGTTTTCTATCTCTGCTTCAAGCTGGGCCTGTAAACACCACATATGTAGATATGTAAACTCTACACAGCCATTACTCAGAATATCTCCACAGCCTGAGAACTGTATGGATGAGTGATATATTTAGTGTACTTAGTGTGTACTGTGTACTACAACAATCACTGGATATTGAGATTTTCTTCCATCTGCAATAGATTTCCGATTACAAAGAAATGCCTGGTCTGAGTCAATAGGTTAGCCTGAAACCTTTATCACTTATTTGGA
Organism: Mellilla xanthometata; assembly: GCA_035578125.1. Taxonomy (NCBI): domain Eukaryota; kingdom Metazoa; phylum Arthropoda; class Insecta; order Lepidoptera; family Geometridae; genus Mellilla; species Mellilla xanthometata. The sequence continues at coordinate 8,284,304 of JAPUBQ010000007.1, read as the reverse complement.
AAAGAAAAAGCATGAGTAAGATTTCTGCCAATTATGAAAAAAAGACATATATTTTTACTAGAAAAATAAAACATAGTCACTCAAACATTCCCAACAACAAGAAAGATGAGGAAACCTGGCACCCATACTAAAATACATCCATGCATCTAACCATCCGAAATTTACCTATCTTTTTCGTTTATAAAATATGCATAGAGCCCTATGTTTAGCAGTGGGAGATTACAGACTGACAATGATGTAAAATTAGACTATATCACTTGCAAAATTAAAACATCTTTTACAAACAAATAAAAAGATAAGAAAATTGGTATGTAATCAAAGGTGGCTAATATAGACTTTTTTAAGTTTATAAACTTTAATGGAATCTATAAATTAATTTAAAAAAATGCAATAATAAAATTATGGAACCTGTAAATAAAAAAAAGCAATAGTAAAATTACCTGCTGATACTCAAACAGTTCTTTCCTTGGCCCAACATCCATGTAATAAGCAAATGGATAGGTGTACTGCAGAGTGTATCTACAACGCTTTAGTAGTCTTGCTGCATCCCAAAGGTATTGCCAGTCAATCCATGTGCCAGCAGCTGCCATCACCTGTCCGAAAATAAGGAGAATTAAAGTTTGTTCTCACAAGAAAAAAATGATATCAAAATGATTCAACAAGAAAAGTATAGTATCATTTAGTATCTAAAGTACATATATGTTATTTTGTTGCTATCGTTGTTATTTTGATATAAACTATGGATAAAATAACATCGACTAAAACTAAAGAACATCGATAGAAATATAATAACATAGATAGGACTTAATAACAGCGATAGAACCCAAATAACATCAATATAAACAGACATGAAAACAAAATATTTAACATCGAAAAAAAATTCGTGGATTTTACGAACATCCATTCGGAACATGATATCTGTGAACTAATACTTTGGACAACAGTACATTCTGTGAATGGGTTCAATTACACTCTTTTCTTTTACAGAATCAACATGGTAAATCCAAAAGGCTCACGTAAATTTAGGTTAATTCCTTAAATATTATATCCAACAGAAACTGGTTACCTTCTCGTTTATGCGACTCTTCAAACTAGCTAAAGTCTGTTCCTCCAACTTCAGCGATCTTGCATGATTTTCCCATCTCTCATAATAGTGCAAATACTTTTTAAGTGCTTCACGGGCCTGAAACAAGTATTTATAATTTTTATTACACATTATTTTCTGTTGAATATTAAGAATCCCCAACATTTTAACCTACTGAACATAATATTTGTACTAGTTCAGTGATCAAGTGTATGTAGTAAGTTATTAAGCCGCCCAAAAGCCTAGCATAATTATCATAGCTTAATTACACCTTATTAAGCCGAGTTACAGGCGCTACATGCAGGCTAGTGTGGCATGGTGAGGAAAACGTCTGCTATTTCAGACTGACGGCCCCAGGTTCGATCCCGGCCCTACACCAATGACTTGTTGCTTTTCAAGTTGTGTGTATTTGCACTCGCTTTACAGTACAGTAAAACATCGTGAGAAAATATGGCCTATATTAGTCTCCTCCTGAGAAAAGAACCTGAGTCCCAGCAGTGGGAACATATAGGGCTGCTTATGCTGCAGGCGCAACACAGACACAGGTCCCTGTAGTGTGTCGTTCGTAGTATCGATGACGATCACGCACACAAGTAACATTTCAGAGCTAATATGGTGATAACAGCACATAAGACAACTTACTTGAGCATGTTGGCTATCGGAGGTTAGATTGGGATCCTCCTTGTATCGACTGCACTCATAGTACTCAGATCCGTGGCTTTTCCAGTCGCCAAGGCACACCCAGCAGAAGTCATGTCTGCAAGCTCCACACTGCATGTGGTTGCAACCACCATTCTTTTCTATGCAAATTTGGCATTTTGGGCAATCCTGAAATTAATATAACATTGTTATACTATTAACTTTTAAATTAATATAACAATGTTAATTTGGATATTAAAATTATATTAGCTAGGGATAGTTTATATCCAACATACAATTAATAGGTCCTAAACCTATATTGTCAGAAACAAACCAATAATGTAGGCTTATGCGTAAGACGAAAGTAGGTTTGTCGAAAGTAAAAATCATTTGCACATATTATTATCCTAAAGAGGCCCTACACACAGGGGAAGCCAAAGGACTTCTAGTTGCGGAAAGGAGCCTGCACATCAAGTATCCTAAAGAGAGATATTATGTTGTTTCTATGATTCAAGTGCAGCAGGCATACAGCATAAAATGCAAATACAGCATCATAAGCTGTTTCCCACAAAGTTGCATTGTTTTATATGTTGTTCGGAAAAAAACAATGGTACAATACTATATCATTTAATGTGTTCCTTTAATGTATGTATCAATGGCCTGAAAATCTTGTATATCTGAACACTCGTACCTTAGTATGAGCACTAATATAGTTAGCCGTCTCCGAGTCATCAGCACACTTGGTGAGCCAGCGGCGGATGGTAGAGCAATCAGTAGGCGCGTGATGCGGGGCGCCGCACGAGAAACAAGTGATCAGCTCGCAGCCGCGGCACTCCACGCGCCGCGCACCCTCGCGAGTCCATGCTCGGAACAGCCACTGGAGAATAATGCCATTCAAAGTGAAATTAGTATCTTTTATCCTTCGATCAAAAATGAACAAGATATAAGGTGATGTCTCTAAAAACTGCCAGGAAAATAAGACCTCAAGAGTGTGGTCTTATTTGAGTTTGAGGAATTTAAGCATTATTAGTATATAGAGTTGAATTATCTAACGCTCACTGTATATGGTCATAAAATGTTATTGCGGAGCAAGATAGCTTATGTTTATTACGGCACTAGTCGAAACTCAATCTTAATATACAGTGGTAAGGTTGACTTGAATTGAAATATTTTTTGTGACATAGTCATATTTTGTATTTCTGTGTATATTGTAATATATACAGTGGTATAGTAAACTCCTGCCTTTTTTTTGTGCTGTTTGTATACAACACTGAATTTGGTATATATTTGATCAAAGCTATTATCACACCAGCATGGCATAAGTAGAGATATGGTGTCTCACTCACATTTACAAGATTAAAAGACATTTATCTGTGTTGAAACTTAAAGATACATTTAACTTAATATTTTAAAAATATGTGTAAAATAAATATCTTATCTGCAATAGTTTGAAATACAAGACAACAGAAAAAAAACTGTTCATTGACTACATGAATAATAATAGTTCACTGCCACCAGATCCTGCTTTCTTTTAAATAAGTGCTAGATCAATAATAGCAAACTGTTTTGATACTATAATAATTGTTTTGATTCTGTTTTAAAATACATTACCTGACAATTAGGTCCAGGACAAAATCTCAATTGAGGATGAGATTTCACATGATCCTTGAACATGAACTGTTGATATCTCTCACGCATGTTAGGTTTAGTTACATGGGATAAAACAAAATCTTCTGGAGCTATCACTTCACAGTCCTGAGCCATACATTGAATGCTGTTAGACACACCTGGAAATAAAATATAAGGTCACAATATTTTAAATCAATAAATAAGTTATATCAGAAAACTTTATACATATTTATTCATTCAATATTTAATGGGCTCTTGTCTGTGGAGTTCTTTCCAGATAATTCTTGACCTCCCTATACAACATGACTTTCACCTTCTCCTTAATTTGGTCTAAATTTGATCTTCTAGGTCTTCATACATATTTATATGAAAGAGATAATTATATTTTTTTCAAGTTTTTTAGTTACTTGCACCGGAACTCATTGTAAGGTATGTAGTTATAAGATTATAAGTAAAAAATATTAATACAATTCTCCTATCTTCATTGATGTGATGGTCAGTAACCTTCTAGAAAATATAATTCCAATGTCAAGCAAACATGTTGCCAACAACCCTGTGACCTTGCTACAGTAGGTTTACCTTGCATAATTTGCACTTCAAAATGCATGGCCCAACAATCATTGCAGAAGTAGTGCCCGCAGGCCAAGGCGCTGTATTTGTTGATAGGAGGAGTACTCGCACACACCCCACAACAGCTCCGGCTCGAGGTAGCATGTACTGAAGGCACGCCTGGCTTCACGTGGCTGTATACTAGCACTTCATTTGCGTTCTCTCTATACTTATTTATTATTTCCTGAGCATTCCATTCATACGCACGCAGAGTGACCTAGAAATTCATGTAAATTAGCATGACCAACTTTGTTAGGATGTAATCTATAGGAAAATTGCGTCTTGTTATGATATAAAACAAACCTTGGCCAGTGAAGGCGTGATTTGAAGGCTATTGCTGAGCAGTTCGATGGATTCGTTTAGCAACTTCTCAACTTCCTCAACCTTCAGACAGGAGTACAAAAAATACTCTGGATCTGCTTTGGTGCGATCGATTGTTTCCATATCACAGTCATCCTGTTCCCCGTAGTAGTCATAGTCGTCTCCATCGTTGTCCGAATATTCCATATCAGAATCAGCAGACATTTTGATGCTTGTTGGCCACTGATTTTTAAGAGAAGTTGTTTAGGAAATACACTGAAAAAAAAGTGAATCATAGAATGGCGTACATGGAATTATACTACGTAATAGTGCTTACTTACTGGTGAATTAAATAAATTAAATGAGATCGAAAAGCAAGGAAATAAAGAGTACTTATTTACTAGCGTATTTTTTTACGGATTGATATTGATTGCTACACTTCTGCTTGCAAAACAATTAGAGATATGCTGTAAGAGAAGCGAGAATTTTATTCGATCATATTCAGTCAAATCCATAGACAACTTGTATTTTTTGTGTCGAGCTCATCCATCAAGGCACATCACTAATACCTGAGTGTCATTTTTTTGTATAATGTCATCTGTCTGATTGTCAAATTTGTCATTGCAAATACAAAGGTCGGCAAGGGATATTTATACTCAGTCGAAATGGGGATACCATAAAAAACCCGAAATTATTTTTGTATATGGCAACACCATTTTATTTTCCTTTTTATATGGCAACATCGTCAAAAATTAAATTATGATATGGTAACACGTATTTGTATACCATATAGAACGTCCAAAAAACCGTACATTGTTCATTGGTTTAAAATTATGGGGTCGTGAATAGGAAGATTTATAATTTTCATAGACAAAGTTCTCTGTCTACGATAATTTTAGATTTAACACTGGTTGCCAGCATCCGCTAGAACCACTAGATTTAGCAATGTTTGCTGTAAAAGGTTTTATTCCATTTTATCTCTGTCTGTTTGTTATTTCATAACGGATAATCGAAAGAGAAGATTAGGCAGAAATTTTGCAACAGGATAATGCATTTTAGACTGGACTGGTAAGAGCGTAAATAACATCGATTACAGGATTCTGAGCAAGCATTGTGAAGCACATCACCACGAATGTTTGAATCGCAGGTTATTTTTTTTTGACGTGACAACGTCTTAAATTAGGTTGCGGCTGGGAGTCACTTATGAAAAAGTGTAACGCCCGGTAACGTTACGATGAGTCACCGAACGAGAGAGAGGCCCGCCGAATGCCTTGCGTCTCTCTCCCACTCAACTATGATCGGTCTGCCGCGCGCGCAGCACGCGGCAGACCGATCATACGTCGCGTCGGTTTTACGGGCGAAGATTTTACGTGACAACGTAAAATCTTCGCCCGTAAAACCGACTTTACAGGCAACCATTTTTTTGAGTTGTTTTGAGCGAATGAAGCCGCGAACAAATAGTTATCTCTATGTTTAAGTAGTTAAATATTGAATCAAATTAGGTCTATTTGTATATATTACCATATTACATAGTACGTATTTGGACCAGTTAGAAACTGTTAACACGTAATTAAAAAAGAAGTACTGTACTGTAGTGCCTTTATGGATCATTTCAAAAATATAGATATGGCAACTTTAAATACAGACTGGCCCTGTTTCATGTTAAGTTATGTTGCTAATACTTAAAGTTTTTCTATTTTTTGTTACTTGTTCAAACGATGATATGGCCTCTTCTGCATCTAGGGTAAGTTAGTTCTAATCACATCTCCGTGGTCTGTATAGTCTATAATCAATTTTAGGATTTGGTCGAGCTGTTAGCTCTCTTCATGACTCATATTCAGTTGGTGCTTTGTATTTTCTTACTCTTTCTCTTTTGAGCTTAGTGGCCAAGCACTGGTGTCGATAGTTTCCAAGCCCGCCTAAAGGCTTCTGACTTGGAAAACTAACAACCTACAATTTTACGTGTCATCCGTCTAACAGACTACAAACGACAGTCTTGTGCATGGTCACTTCTCCAAAAACTGTGTGCATCGACCGTTGCTTAACCTCGATGATCGCATCAGACCACCTTAGTTGACCGAGCTACAGGCGCTACAGGAAGTTGGTATAAATATATCATTAAGTATTTGAGATCTGAAGTATTAACTTCTGACTCCCTCACACAACATTATTCCTGTACATTTCTACCACCTAAATGTTAGTTGTGTCACACATATTCCAGAGAGAAATATAAGATATATTTTCTGTTCTTTGTATGCTGTATTTGACAATCTAAATCATACAAGTAACTAAACACAACAAGAAATGTAAAATTAGTGATTAACAATTTTCAAAAATGTAGTGCCCAAATTGATCTCAATTTAAAGAAGCATCAAATATGATGTACAGGTTGATAGATACTATTATGGTGTAATAAGAGGTTATATTTTTAACAGGTTGGCAGTGTTCCTGAAACTAGGCATGGTATGTTTATTAATAATGTTTTATCTTTTTTATATTTATTATCTAAAACTCTAATCCTGGTTTTAAATTTAGTTAACTTGAGATCAAGGTGAAAACAAACATATTTGTTTTCACCTTGATCTCAAGTTAGTTTGTTTTCACCTTGATCTCAAGTTAACTAAATTTAAAACCAGGATTAGAGTTTTAGATAGTTAATAAATATAAAAAAGATTCCACTTAAAGTTATAAATGTTGCCTTTCCTAACCTTTACATAGCTGGTGAATTTTGTTACCTGAGTTTTCATTTGTCTTTTTAATAAAATTACTAATGTATTGAACTTGAACACCATCTGCATATAATATTTAACCAGCTTTTACGCTTTTACGCTTTTTTATGGGTTTAAATAATAATATACTTATTACACAATTCAAATGCTAAGTGACCCAGCATGTGACTTCACTAGAGTTGATTGGTACTGTTTGCAAAAATTTAATAAATAATATAGTGACTAGAAATCTGTTGGAAAATTTTAATATCATTTGAAATACCATATTTGCACATTACAAGATTAAATAAAATTTAACAGCCATTTTGGATTTGAATTTTATCATTATGTAATCTATTAGTCAAAAGCTTTGATTTGATACTACCATATTGATGACATAACAAATATTTTTGCGCTTATGCTGCTAGCCTTAATTTTAGAAGAGTTAGGACAGAAATTAGCCAAGAACCATGTTGCTTAGCATTTGAATTGGGTTGTAAGAGGCATGCCGAGTTTTATAGCATGTGTGTTTGTTTATAGATCCGAGACCAACGCTTGAGAAAGGTATGAGATTTTGCTGCTGGAATGACTTTGCTGAATCATATGAAAATTATTTGAGATCTAACAATAGTCCAATATTTGTCATTAGTTCATCTCGAAGTATACCTGCATACAATAAAACTAACAAATACCAATTACCACTTGATTTAGGTTATCAGTATGTCCATTTCTCATGCGCTCATGCTGGTTTTTACAAAAGTAGGTCTACCGGTTTGCGTCCTTTCCAAAGAAGTGCAAAAATAGGCTGCTCAGCTTAAGTAAAGATTAGTTATTATTCGAAATTAAAATCATTTGTTGTCACAGAATTATCGACGCATCATACTTGCCATCCTGTTGATAAAAGTACTTTTGACCAATACGCGATAAATAGAGGTCTACGTAGTGTAGACTATCTTGTACCCCGCCTACAAAAAGGTGATTGTAAGATTTTGATTACCAGAAACAAATAGTCAGCCTAACCAATTAAAGATAATATTTCCACTTTTATGAAGTACAACAATGACACCAATAAAACGAAATCCTTTTTACGTAATGAACATGGTATAGAGTCCAATACAAAATGTATTCACTATAATAGAAATAAACTCTCCTGTCAGTCTGGCTCTTCAAGACTAGCCGATCCTAACAGATTTCTTGAATCTATTTTAAAAGATTTAGAGTCCGATGCAGGTATGGTTCTTGAAACTATGACAGTTGATGACAATGTTCAGTTGATTTATTTTCAGTTTTCATGGATGGTTTCATATTATGCACAATACCCTGAGCATATTCAAATTGATGGCACTTATTGCCTCAATAACTGTAGAATGCCAGTATTATATATAATTTTAGCAATAGATGGTAATAACTGCTCAGTTCCAGTGGCTTTTGGATTATTCGCTAATGAATCAAAGCCGATAGTTGAACAATTTGTAGACTTTTTTGTAAAGCATAATCCTTCATGCGACAAATTAAAATCATACATGACAGACAAAGACTTAGTTGAAATATTTGCGCTTAAAAAATTTTTGCCCCATGCAAAGCATGAACTATGTTTGTTTCATGTTTTGAAGAGTTTTAAAGAAATGGTACATTCATCTAATATACCAAAATGCTCTTATCGTCGTTGCAAAACTTTACTTGAGGGCATGGCCTTTGCAACTACCGAACAATCATATTATGAAACCTTTCAAGAATTTTGTGATGAATTTACTGATTCTGGCATTGTCGACAAATTTTTGTCCAGGTGGCACCATTGTCGTCAATCTTGGACTGAATATAGCCGTCGAACTACTTTTAACTTAGGAAATACTACAAATAATAGGCTCGAATCATTAAATCAAAAACTCAAGCAGTGCATCAGAAGATATGCAGCCATGGATGAATTTTACTCATCTCTTAAATCTTACTTACATAACATGTTGGAAAAGATGTTCACTACTGCTTTTAAGGAATCAACGTGTTGTAACCAACCGTTTACCAATATCCATAGAGATATAGTAGATCTCATTTCTAAGTCAGCTACATATTTTGCTTTCACTGAAATATTACTTCAGCTTTCCGAAGGTTTAACTATCTCTGAAAATGCAATCAATGTTAGTAATCAACCTGATGTTTACACAGTAATTTCATCAAAATCGGGCGCTCACTCAGTTTTGACCACCGTTGCGTCATGTGACTGTAGATTTTACGTGAATAATAATTTGCCATGTTGCCATATTTTCGCAGTTCGATCATATCTTGGCATAGATATTTTTGAGAGCACATTAGTGCCCCAACGGTGGTCAAAGTCACACTATTTGGCTAGTATAGAATCATGTCGGTCCCCTAAATCTATTCCCTCTCGTCCAGTCCCCCAGTTACGATGCAATCAGGAAACTGAAAAGTATCTTGAAAGCAAACAGACATGCCATACTCTGTTAGAAATTTTGAAAAACTCTGAGGGGTCCGAATATATTTATAGACTGGGCATACTTCAAAATTTGGTGCAGGAATGGACAAGCCACACTAACACCAATGAAATTAACGTCAAACTTTATAAACCTATATCGAAGATAACTACGACAACACGACATACCACTGACGATGCACTTAACATACAGACTGACCATACTGTTGAACGCAATAAACCAGTCTCTAACATAACTTTGATAATGCAACAGAACACTGACATATCACTTAACAGACAGACTGATCATTCGGAAATTCCTCTAGATCCTCAAAATGATAGTAGTATGAACATACTTAAAATGCCAATTCCTTTAAAAACCAAAGGTCCAGGTAGAAAGAAACTTACTGCAATTGGTCAGAAGCGTCGAGCGCCTAAGCCTTCAGAGAAAATAAAAAGTAAATGTAGACGTATTACTGATTATTTTCACCCGGTACACAAAAAAAACGGTAACAATGATTCTGCCTCTAATACACTTCAGTTAGACTGCGTTAATAAATCTACACTTAATTCTAAATTAAATCCTGATCATTTTAAAACGTTGACTAGTACCGATTGGTTAGATGATATTATAATAGACACTGCCTCTCAGTTCTTAAAATGTGAACATGCAAATATAGGGGGATTACAAAGCACTATCTTATCTTCCACTTGCCCTCCAATGTTTAAACCTTCTAATTTACCGTTTGTTCAAATTTGCCATGTAAATGGTAACCATTGGAATTGCATATCAGGACAAATCCGTAACAACGTTCTAGTTTTAGATTTGTATGATTCTCTGTACAAAGCAGTCAGTCCTGACGTTATATCTATAGCCAGTAGCTTAATCCGTAATCGCTCAGAAATAAACATAATTCATGTCAAAGTCCACGACGTACAAAATCAAACCAACTCAAACGATTGTGGGCTATTTGCAATAGCGTTTGCTAAATTAATTTGCATAGGGAAAGAACCTAGCACTGCTAATTTTTATAATCATATGATGCGAGAACATTTGCTTCAGTGTCTCAGCTTGCGTTCAATAAAAGAGTTCCCATGTAAATATAATAGACGAAACCCTTTGCGTCCTTTAAACTATTATTATGAAACTGTCCACTGCACTTGTCGTAAGCCCGGCAACACCTCACAGATGATTAAATGCAAACATTGTAATGAATTATTTCACACACAGTGTGTTGAAGACACCGGCTTACAAGTGGAAAATTGCAATCCCCTTGTGTTTACGTGTTCACATTGTATTCGTACATGGCGAAATATTTGAGATGCACTGCTTATAAAGAGACCTCTAAAATGTCATAATTTCTGCTGTACTAAGACGTAACACACGAAAGCGCCCATATGTAAATGCATTTTATTTTCTAACGGTCATAAATCCATGTCACCTACTTTTCAGAAGCATGCATGCTTAACTTGTTTATTTTGTGTATTTTTTTTAATTATATGTATAATATTAAACTAGATGTTGGGCTGTGCGCGGGCCGCGATCGGCCCGCGGCGGTGTTTTCAATGAGGGGTAAACATGGACCACCTGGCTCGCGCACAGCCCAGAATATGTTGGGTTAATTTATATATAATTAGTAAACCTATAAATGTTGCAGTACATGATTCCGGATATCCAGACGACAATGCAGCTGAGCATCACCAGTAAAGGCGAGAGTATGTCTTGTAACAATATGCATGTGTTTTGTTCCAGTTTTCTTCCATATAAAGTTGGAACAAAAACTGGTTATGGTTAAATAACACTTTTTGTTTGTTCCTATTTTTTTTGTATGCAAGATGAAAATTTGGTATTTTGTGTTCATAAAGGGTTTATTTTTTCTGCTCTATTAACAGTTTGTTTTTGCTTATTTTCTTTGTGTGAATACTGTAACAGTCTTCTTCTTCTTTACCATTTCCCACAAGGTGGAGTCGTTTTTCGCTTCACAGCCTGTTTTGCGCTTGCACGCCACTCTATCAGCCGTCATCTCCACATTCACTCCCTTCTCATTCAAATCTTCCTTCACACACCACGTCTTCTTTGGTCGACCTCTACTTCCCCTACTTCTTACAACCATATCCATACTTCTCCTAGTCACATGCATCTCCTCTCTCCACATGTCCGTACCACGCTAACCGTCCACTCTTCACTTTCTCTGACACAGGGTCCACTTTCAAACTTCCTGTAATATACTCATTTCTTACCTTGTCCATTCTTGTTACTCCACACATCCATCGCAACATTCGCATCTCTGGTGCATGCAATCCTCTCTCATGCGCTACTTATTTCACCCAACACTCGGATCCATACAATACGACAGGGCTAATAATCGTTTTGTAAATTTTCCCCTTAAGTTTAAGAGGAATTCTCCGATCGCAAGTTGTTCCAGTGACCTGTCGCCATTTCATCCAACCAGTGTTTATTCGGCTCGTTATGTCACGATCAATATCGGCATCATTTTGGAAGAGAGAGCCAAGGTACTTAAAATTAGAGCAGGCTGGCAGGGATACACCATCTAAGGCAATTGGAGTATAACTGGAGGACCCACCAAAGTCGAAGCTGTAATGCTGTAACAGTGTAAGAATGTAATTATGAGCATGGTGCTTTATTAAAAAAATGCTTTAGACTCTGTTCAGAATGTCAGTCTTGTTTCTTCTGTTTGTAAGCAAGCAATAAGATGATTGTATTCTAACAGACGAGTGTGTGGAAGTAGTACAGAGTGAGCCTCGGATTATTGGAAAATTGAAAAATCTGATCTTTTTGTCCTTTGCGGCCCCTTAGGTTTCTGATTGAGGGTCGAACCGGTAGCCTCGAACTTTCTGACCCACGCCCTATTCAAACTTTCACTCGGCCACTGTTTTAAGTCATGCAATCCTTAGTGAGAGCGAAATAAACGTCGAACAATAACGCACGAATCGGCATTTTTGTAATATTTTTTTACACAGAACGCGCGCTGTTCACCCGTGAAGTGCTTCAGCGCGACTAAATTTCTGAGAATTGAGAACTCCAGATCTTCCGCGTTCCGCTCCCTTACGCCGTTCCAACCCTGTAGCGTTTTTAAATTCGTACGTCTTGGTGGCCCACTCTGTACATGACTGAAGGATGAATGATTGTGTAACTCCGCCTCATTAAAGTCAATAAGTTAGCGAAAGTTTTTTATCAATATTTTTACTATTTGCCTAAATTTTATTACATTTAGTAAATTATAAAAATGGGCTAATAGTAATAAATAGATAATAATAAAAAACTTTACGGTAAAACACGACATTAATGATGCCGGTCCTAAGCCCGGATGAAGGAGGAAGGCACAAAGTTTAAGGTCCCTAAGAAAAGGCCGAGCTTCACACACGCTGTCCAAAAATCATCATCATAAGCATAAAATTACTGCATTTACGTTTGTTACCTATTTTATATGACTGATTAGGGTTTATTATTGGCTTTTCGTCTACCATATCAAGTATCACTTCTAACTTCTACTACTTTTAAAAGATCATCAATTGTTTTTTTTGTTTAATGTATTTCTTGACGAATCCAAGAGCTTGTATTTAGCCTGAGTTAATAAAGATACTAAGACTTAACACGAACAAAAAATAATGAGTTGCACCAAATGACTGAAGAAACGAAAGTGATTGCATTGTATTACTTCATAATAAAGTTTGCTTGCATAACTGTATGTTTTTATTATTACCTATACCTATAAATTATTCCGATCTGTCTCATTGCCTTGTCTCGATGGGGTGACAGTGCGCCGCCGCGTCGTCACAAAATAACAGTCACAGAAGGTCAACCTAAGCGTATTTGCCTATGTACCTAACTTGGCCGATAAAATGGTTCCACGCGTAATTGTGAAATACCCCACCCAGTGGGCGGGGCAAGACGTCTACCCGTCTGCAGTGGAATTAGAAAAAGTGATTCAAGAGACATTTGGAACCATAACTCCAGAGAAGTGGAAGAATATGACTGATAATGTCATATTATACATTACTACTAATATAAAAAAAAACATTATTTATTACTTTTCATGTTACGCTTGTTTTATTTCCTTCATTAGCGACTCAAAAACCCAAACGAATGTTTTTGGCCCCGTAGATTGTTAAAATACCCCAATCGTCCATCAAAGTAAGAGCGGCACGGACGAGTGACGCCTCGTCCCTCGCGCCGTTTTTGAGAGAGAATTTCAGGTCGGCCAATTTTTACATATTCTATATCTCTCACTCTCCCGCACGTCATAATATGGACTATCTAGCTGGCGGTAGTGGTTGCGTTCATAATTGCGCATCCTACTTCCTATCAGTTACTTGGAAGTAGAAATCGTAAGCGCCAAATCAGTTTTTTGCAATTTACAGTCTTTTTCAACTAATTAAATAATTAAAAATGGTAAAATTGTTGAATGTTCTTTGATTTATTTCCCAGTACAAGTTTCAAGTCCGTGAGTAGTATAGAGCCTGAGGAGATGCAATTTAATTCTATAAACAACATATTTTGTTTTTTTTTTTCATTGGGTGTAATAAATTGGGTACAAATCAAAAATGGGGTTTTTGTACTGATTGAAATAAAGAATAAGGTGCTTGAATTAAAAAAAATGTAGCTTTCTTATTTCAATAGTAGTTAGATTTCAAAAACCACGAAAATGCCGATTTTTTGGGAAGAGGCGCCTTAACTATAACTATTAGAAATGGTTCAGTATGGGGTTAACCAACCGTGTGTGGAATGAGTCCTAAGATTTATTTATTTAACTAACCTTAACCCAGTCTCGCTAATTTAGCCTAGCTGTGTAGGGTACAAAAAAGAAATAAAATGGTAAAAAAAATATTTAATGAATTGGTTCTCATCAATCAATGCTTTATTTTAAATGTCTGCAGGAACAACAACAGTACTATGCGTGCCAACTAAGAATAGGACTGTCAAAACCGCCATCTTGCTCAATCTTACGCGCAAACTTCATAACCAAAATGTAAGGTGTGCAAAAAATTTAATGAATATATACCTATTTCTTTTTTATGCTTTCTTTGCTAGCAGTACTTTTTTGACAGTTATCGTGTGAGGTTGAAGCAAGCGCGATCCTATTCTTAGTTGGCACGCATAGTAAAGATGGTGAGGCACAAATGGACCAGACGACTTCAGTGGCCATCTCTCCTGATTACTCAAAGTATCAGTTCACATGATCAGCTTAAGCAATTTAATTAGGATTTTGGTGTACTAATTTGAAGTAGGGGTAATGAGACCTGTACTGATAACCAGATGGAGGTGTATTGGATATTCCCCCCATACCAGCCTACCCAAGGCAACCTAGCTCCGTGAAATAATGGAGCACAGTCCTGGGTAGCTGGCTTATGTGTTACGCCAGATGGTATGTAAAAAGTATTAAATTTTTTATACATTTAGTCTTATAGCATTTGTGTCTTTTTACAGATCTCAGCACAACAACACTGGTTGTGAAAGGTATGAAGTTATGCTGCAGGAATGCTGAATCTAACAGGAGAAGATGGGGCCAAGCTTCAGCACATTTCTAGTTTGCAATAATTTACAATAAAGATAATCCAAAACTATGTTTTTCATTGGTTACACATAATTATTTACCTTTAAGTTAATGGTACAATAATACTTTACTACTTTACTTTCATTGGTTACATATGGCATGACAGGAGAGAGGCCTATACCCAGCAGTGGGATAGATTCGGCTGTGGATTATGATGATGAAGTTAATGGTAACTATGTTTATCACATCATAATTATTTTGTTATTATTTTCAGTAATTTATAGTCCATTGCTAGGCTGTACACTTTTATCTCAGTATGTGCTGAAAGGGCTTGACTTGTAGAATTCATACATCATGATACATTTCAAATACACAATGACTGGCAAGTAGCAGTTATCTTGCCTCAAACTAAAAAGTAGTATAAGTAGAATTCAAAATATAGTTAATTTTCATGCCTATTCTATCCAACCCTTAGAACCTTTAGGCTAGGAGTGACTACCTTTATCACATCATCATCATTTTCAGATACCTGTTCCACCCCTGTTACATCAGATGGATATGTTCTGAGTATATTTTTTTGTGTTGTCAAGTTGTTTGTAGATAATATATACTTAGATAGGGTACTTCCTTGAACTTTTCCACACCTATACTGACACACTGTCTTGTCAAATTGTGTCTTTAATGCTTTGTTTTATTTGATTTACAAAAATATTGCTGCTTTTTCTTAAAAATATTACTATTATTATACTTAACACTTAATTCAAAATTTATTCATTTAAATACAGTCAGAATATCAGATATTAAAATGTCAGATTACAATATAATGTCAAATACAAATAACTTAAATCTAATTAAATAACCCGCCCCTGATAGTTCCCGGTGCAAAGGTGCCCATCAGACTTGCAGCGTTCCCGCGCTGAATGGCAACCGCTATCCTTTGCACCAGGAAAGATCCGGAGCGGGTGTCACCGGTCGTTTTGTTAAGCCTTTGCCCGATTTCTTTGAGCAAAGCCCTAGCATCCTTGCTCCAACAGCCCAGGGTCTCCACAGCAATAGGCACAAAGTGATAAAGTGGCTCCAGGGCGGCATACTTAAGCCTCTTCTTCACACAGGCATCCTCTGCAGCAGCCGACGGGGAGTGGACAGGTGACGACTCAAGTGACTGGGAGCTACAGTGCTGCAATAGTAATATTTACAAAAATAATAATAAATGAGTTATCTATCCTATCTAAGATGCTATCAGGAACTGACCAGTTTAAATTCCCTAGCGCACCATATTCTGAAATAAATACAAGTTTTATTACAACAAAGACATAATAATTAAGGGTTAAAATAAAGTCTACCTGTTCAGTTGTCTGTATGCAATGCTAGTATATTATTTCCTAGTTTAATGTATATGATCTGTTTTGGAGGACAGGAATGTAAGAATATAATGTACAACCTAGGTCTTCCCAGGTTAAAAAACAAAATGAAATGCCTTTTACTTTGCTCAATAAGTTGTGTGCTATGTAACCTAGTTTCGAAGTGAACAAAATGAACTGAAAATGCTCTTAATCTAGTTGGAAAAATATCTAGCTGTTATATGATTTCAAGAACAGATGAGGAGGGCGCGATCAGTTTCCGCCGATAGAGCTGGAACATAATTACTCACCTTTTGCACCATTGCAAATAGTAGATCATCAAGAATATACATATTTTAACATGTTGCTACCTCGGCTTTCCTTTCGTTTGAGACTTTGAATTGAATTATGACAATACATTGACGAGCTTATTATTCGAATAAAGCAGCTGTAGCAACGAATGATTAGCATTATAGGGGCAAGGTTAGTAGATAATTGGTATTCCCTTACTTTTGCTAACATGTCGGTTCCAATTATGTTTGGTCTAAAATGTGGTATGTATTTAAATATTTGAATTTTAGTGCCAAGTGACATAACCAAACAAAAGAAATCCAAACCATTTCGTGTATGTACACAACATCCTATACGTACATCAAACACCCACAAGCAAACTATATAACCAGTGGCCAAGACCTCTGTTCATTAAATATCTAAAGAAATGTGAAGCTTTTGATACACTGGTACTGCGTGAGAATAGTCAAAACAAATGAACTATTACTTATTCAATGTCCTCACTCAGTGCACTACATTGATAAAAACTTAAACACATTAGCAACATTTTCACCCACACAAACAAAGCTTATTTGTAAAGGACTTTGCCAGAGTGTAGAAAATATTAGCGTTCATTAATTTAAAGACAAATATTCACGTTTTCTGACTTATCTACGGAATTAGTGTGATACAGATAACAAATATTTTCATTAATTAACATTCAAGAATGAACAGAATTATTCATTTATCATCTGTTTGATGTTCATTCTTTTGGTTTATTTTTTATCTGTGTAATGTTCATTCGCCAAAGAAAGATACTTCGTGAATTTAGCCGGTGCGACAAAGGTCACCTTGGCGAGTTCGAGATTTGAATTGAAATTTTATATTTAAAAATATTTATATAGGTACATATATATTTGTAAGAAACTAGCCATATCATTATTTATTCAATATTTACGTACAGTTCGTTAAGTGGAGAATATATAGTGATTTGTTACATAATATCAGTGCTAAAGTGCTATAATTGATTGGTAGGTGTCGGGGATCTCTGAGCCTCAAGGATGGAGGGCACCCAGAGGTTTATCGGACGTGGTTCCCACAAGGGAAAGGGCTTGGCCGTGTTTACAAGTGGAGGTGACTCCCAGGGTATGAACGCCGCCGTACGTTCTGTGGTGCGAATGGGTATTTACCTTGGATGTAAGGTTTACTTTATTCGCGAGGGTTACCAGGGGATGGTAGATGGTGGAGACAACATAGAAGAGGCAAACTGGTCTTCGGTCAGCTCTATCATTCATAAAGGAGGTACCATAATTGGTTCTGCAAGATGCATGGACTTTATGTAAGTAACAGTTAATATGTACCTGTAAATAAACAAACAGATATATACCGGTTCCAAAACTGATAATCTGTAAATTTCAGTAATATCTTTAAAAAATCTGTAATATTTCAGTACTCCTATATTTTGTGAAGTAAACTGTAAATCTATGTATATCTTTTTTATTTCCTACCTAGAAAAAAGGAAGGTAGATTGAAGGCAGCTTACAACCTGGTGACTCGCGGTATCACTAACCTAGTAGTGATTGGAGGTGATGGTTCCCTTACTGGAGCTAACTTATTCCGTCAGGAGTGGTCATCACTTCTTGATGAGCTGCTGGAGAGTAACAAAATTACCAAGGACCAGAGAGAAAAATACAAATTTCTACATATTGCTGGCATGGTATGTACTTAATATTGAACTTTCATTTAAGGCGAAAAGAAGAGAAAAATCTTGCAGTTATTTCCCTATAAATCGTAATCAGATTTATTGAACCAGATTTATTTCTAAAAAAAAAATTAAATTCTTGACCTTGCCTTTATCATTGCTTTAAGTAAGCTTAAATGCCTTATATAGAGCACAAAGAAGTATTCTCAAAGTTTCTACTTTTAAACCCTATTTGTTTGACACTACAGAACTATACAAAGACTGTAAAGTATTAACTGTTCGCTAACATTATGTGATGAATATAATGCTTCACCAACACAAGCAGACATCAGAGATAATAAACTCTAGGCGACCTGATAAACATTTTTTATACCCCAACACATAAAACTGCTCTTGCAAAGCATCACCAAAAAGTCCTAAGGTCCCCTATCTATATAATAAAATTAGCAATACCATACATAAACTTAAGGATACGAGACACAGAGAAGCAAAACTGACACTGTGTGATCGGCTTATGAAACTAACTTAAAAAGAAACTGAAAACCTTTTTAATGTGGTAGAGTAAAATCCATAAAAAAATAATGCACTTACACATACACACACTCAACCACATCCACACCTTGCATACACAAGCCATTCATTACACAATTAACTTATATTATCCTTACCTAACTTACCTTAGATTTATTTTTTAAAATATTTACTTAGTCACTAGCATACACCACTGAAGGACGCATCACTCACAGCACGAGAGACAACTCTCAGTGTGAGTGCTGTGTGTCAATTATACTGTACATTTACAAAATAGTTATAGTTATATATTATGTGCTTAGTTTTTGTAAGCTTTGTAAATGTTTTAGAAATAAATAAATAAATGATTGATTGATTGATTACAAACACTTTTTTAAATTGTATTCATACATAATTTATGTATGTCTGTTCAATTTAATCGTATATTGATATTGTTTTAATTTATTAGAAATTTTAATCACTACTTCATCCACTGACCATTAAAATATATAAAAGTTCTGTTGCATCATGATTTCTATTCACCATAAATGATACAGTATTGTGCAATTTATTTGAAATTTGAGGAAAACTTTCTAAATTAAGTTTTTTTTAAAAGCAAAGCTATACAAATTTATATTTAAATTTACAAACAATTAAACTGTACACAGTTGAATTGAATTTGAATTTGCATTGCAAAAACATGAATGTTGAATCAGATTGCATCTGATCCTTCACCAATACAATGAATTGAAATATGAATTTTGCCATGGGAAATACTAATAATAAATAACTATTGCGTTATTTTTACATGAAAATATATCTGTATTACTTTTTAACAGAAATGTAGCAAACTAGAACAAATAGAATAGAAACTTGGCTGATAAAATGGTTCCACGCGTAATCGTTAAATACCGCAGTGGGCGGGGCAAAACAGCTACCCGTGCGCCCGCTTGGCGTCACTTGGTGTGGCACGGCACCAATTGCGTGCGAGCTTTGTGTGTGTACGGATCCATATTCTAAGCGGCAATTGTATGGAGTTACTCTTCCGTTTATTCTAGTTCGCTGCAGAAATGGTTTTTAATAATTTCATGTTTTCAGGTTGGATCCATTGACAATGACTTCTGTGGTACAGACATGACGATAGGTACAGACTCTGCATTGCACCGTATTATAGAAGCTATTGATGCTATTGTGAGCACAGCATACTCCCACCAGAGGACATTCATTATGGAGGTCATGGGAAGACATTGTGGGTAAGAAACCTTTACTTTTGTTCATTATTACCCATGTGCATATTTATACGGGTTTTCGTCAGATGTGTGAGTATGGTTCTTGATAAGTAGTATGTGGCTAATCAAAAAAGTTTGCTTAGTTGTCTGTTGAGCCTAATGAGGCTCATCATAAGCTATAATAACAAGATCCATACTCCATAATTTGATATATAAGATCATGTTGGTTATTAAGAAAATGTCTTTTTCCATGTTTTGTTGAATCCTGCATTATCACCCACTTTTTTTACATCACTACTTTTTACTTAATTCAACAATGTATGTTTTTGAAGGAAGTACCAGTAAAAAAATATATATATTTATTTTAATATGGCAAGTATTAAAATGTTTGAGGAACAAGTACTTTTTACAATTCCTTGGTTAATTTTTAATAATAATCACATCAAATAGCTGAAAATGGATGCATGCCAAATCAGTTGGAGTACACACAAAGTAATAGATATTTACTCATTCAGATATCTTGCTGTGGTCACCGCTCTGTCTTCTGAAGCAGACTTTGTATTTATACCTGAAGCACCACCTTCAATTGATTGGAGCGAAAAACTGTGTGATAAGTTAGAACAGGCAAGCCTTTCTCTCAACCCGTTTATTTTATGTTACCTTATGTTGAATGCTAGTTCACATCTCCATGTTTGTTTTTTCCCTTCAACTCAAGTTTCCATTTTAGTTTTCTTGCAGTTTACACCGCCCTATGTACGGACGCTACGTATAGCTTTATTTGCGAAGACCCAGCGCCCCCCAATTGGGAGCAAAAGTTGTGTACGAAAATAGCAGAGGCAAGGATTAATTTTTGTTTTAATGTGGGAGCAGGTTCACTTATATACTTTCCCATCCATGTAGTGATTTTGCTGATTATATTGGTGTCTCTCTACTTTATTCTAAAATTGTACCAAATTGTTTTGTCAAACCCTCAGACCTGAAAAAGGGAAGACGGTTATTACAGTGCATGCTAATAAATAATCAAAATTGAAGCCAACATTTGATTCTAACAACAGCCTATCTATTGTACCTATTAGTATTAGCCACTCAACATTCACAGTTTCTTGTAGATGCACTCAAAGAGTTATGGATAAAGGATTTCACTCACTTAATTCAGCAATTTCATAACATTTCAAGTTTTAGTATTGGTAACATTTTTGGTGTAAATACTACCCATTTTCAGAACCTAAAAATTAAATAACTCTTTAAAAATAGTAAGAAAATCCTGGCTTCACTTTTGGTATTTAGTATCCCGTCTTCCCTTGTATGAGCATCGCTTCATGTCGGCGGGTCCATGGCATGGTATCACTCGCGAGGGCACTTGTTCCAGCTACCTGGCCTTGGTGGCCGCTCTGGCGAGCGAGGCGGACCAAGTGTTCATACCCGAAGACCCTGTTCCCAATAATTGGGTCGAAAAGCTTTGCAAAAGATTGGCACAGGTACGCAGGCTTGATTGAGTGGCACTGCTCTTTTATAACACACAATCTTATTTTTTAAAATCATTTTATTTGAAAGTTTCAAATTAACGGCTCAGATATTTTTGTGTGTATTGAACAACGCCTAGGTAAATGAGGGCCAGTAAATAAATCCTTAAATGCTAAGGACATATGCAATAAGCGTTTTATTGAAATAAAGTGATAAAGACCATTATTCAAATTGGCTCAATTATAACTGCTCCAGCAGCTGGAACGCCAATTGGTTTAATAACAATATCTGTCTATATAGTGTATTTGCTTTCGATTGTGTGTTGTAACATGCTTGAATCTTTAAATCTAAATTTCTGTCCTTACATAACTCTACACATCATTTTAGGAAAAGCTTTCAAGAAGTTTTACAGCAACTTTTATCTGCATCATTTCTTTTATATCTCTAATCATTGTCCCAACGTTAAACTGTTTACTCTGCACGCTATTCACTCATAACCACAACTCATAGCTAACTATCCCCGAGATCTATTATGGACCTTTATGAATCTTTCCAGAGATAGATTGTTCCATAAAATTGATTTCTGCAGTTCTACTGAATTTATTAACAGTAGTTCAAATATATATTTGAGAACACAGAGATGAGGCAGTTTCCCTTTCTAAACCAACTCCATAACATTTCTCGATAACCCCCAATTAATGATAACAATACACATAAGTACATACATATTATGCTTACATTATGAGCTATGTCAGTACCAGAGGTAAACGACCTTCATTCGAGAACATATGTATTTAGTTCAGTTAAATACTGCTACGTTTCATGGTCCCATTTAGTTACGCATAGATATTTCATCTACTATTTGCGAATTGAACAAAAAACTTTTGACACTTGATTCTTGCATCATGTGCACATGATTCATGGGTTTCACAACTGTTGCTCAGAAATTTATTTGAGACGAAATAAGTGTTATCCTTATATCGACCGTGAAATGTTCAAATGATAGACAGCTTTAAACCTGTACAAAAATATGAATTTAAGTAAGTCTAGAAGTTTTACGTAAAGCATTTCTTAGTAAGGCGACCCGCATCTATGTACATTCGTTAGATTAGATCCTTGCAGAAAATCTTTAACATAGTTATCGTTTACATTTCTAGTGTGCTAGCTAACATTGATAAATATAAAAACGTATCTCTCAATGAATGTCCATATCCTTTATGATACACAGGAAACACTATAATACGTTTGCTTAAAATTAGGAAAGGAAGTCTGGCCAGCGCCTGAACATCATCATCGTCGCCGAGGGTGCCATCGACCGCGAAGGTAAGCCGATCACTGCGGAGCTGGTCAAGAAAGTGGTGGTGGACAACCTGCAGCAAGACACACGCATCACCGTGCTCGGTCACGTGCAGCGTGGGGGATCCCCCTCCGCCTTCGATAGGATCCTGGTAAGACCTGAAATTTGTATAAAGTTTTACGGAGATAATGTGAGATGTACGAGTAGTTCGACTTATCATTACGAACCAACAATACTGATCTACACAGAATGTTTACTTGTACATGTATTTTATAAAGGCGGATTTAACTTACTAACGGATTAACTAACGGATTAATTTATCCTACTAATATACATAAGTAATAATAAAATAATATAACGGCGAAAGTTTGTGTATATGTTTGTTACTTCTTCATGCTCAAACGGCTGAAGCCTTTGCGACGAAACTTGGTATGGATATACTTTATTTAGACTTTGGATTAACACATAGGCTACTTTTTATCCCGGATTACCGCGGGGCGCAGCTAATTTCGGAATATTTTCTCGTACTTTTACCCGATTTTAAGAATCGAATAAAACATTGTTCGTAAGCTGCATTTATGAGTCCATTGATCCCTTCTTTATCTTGCGGCACCTGTTTTTTTTCTTACGTACATACTTGTAGAAGCTATCTCTTAAAATTTTAACGACATCTTCAGTTTTCCACGCATGTCAGTCGTCGTTCTAGGGATGCCGCATGGGTGCGGAAGCTGTGATGGCCCTGATGGAAGCCACCCCGGAGACCGAGCCATGCGTAGTGACGCTGGATGGAAACCAGGCCGTGCGGCTGCCACTTATGGAGTGCGTCAGGAGGACGAAAGCTGTTGCTCAGGTAGGCTATATACACATTATTATCCCAAAAAATACCTATTTGTTTTAATATTTGGATTTTTCTAAAATTATTTCCTTCTAGCTGTTCCCGTAGCTTCGCCCTCATCATAAAGCAATTTCAAACGGATTTACGAGTGCATTGCTGAGAGAATGTATTGATGAGAAAATTATGTTGTCAGAGATTTTTTATTTATTATCATGTTTATTCTAAGCTAAGTTAAGAGCTATGTTCTAGCGTCGTAGAGTTTTCAAGCCATCTACCTAAATTTGAGTTAAATTTGACTAAAATTTGATTATTAGTCTTGTCCTGAAATAGGATACAGAAACATTGAACAGTTTTTTGGGGATCCCTACGTAAAACGTATGAACTGGACCCTAAAAATCGAGCCCAACACGCATTTTGCCAATTATTTATATGTCATTGTAACTGTAGTTTTCGTTTCAACAAATGTCACCCAATTTTTAAGCGCGACTTTCTCCATTCGGTGGTATGACTGTGGTCACGTAGCCATAAAGCCTACGTGACCAGTGGCCATACTCTTTACACATGAGGTCAATATGATTATTTCCGGTAACATCCTGACATTTTTAAATGAAATCAATGAGTAATGTTTGTAGTACTTGATAAGAAAAAATGTTTATTTAAAAATATTAACGACGTCCTCGTTTATCCGAAATAAAGCTAACCTACAGATCGGTAATTCGGTACCAAGCGACCAGTTTCAACGTAAAGAAGAAAAATACACATATGTTCATATTCTTTCGAAGCGATGACAGCTTAGTCGGGCATGCGGCCGCCTTACGCCCCGCAGAGCGTTAGTTCGATCTCCGCCAATGAGCTCGAGCTTTCCGTGTAGGGATATAACGTGAAGATAGCATGGTATGGCTGTAGAGCATTTTCTAGTGTTAGTTGCCACCTTCCAGTTAAAAAAACACAGATGGTGCGTTCTGGTAACCTCCGTGAGACCATATTGATGCGAACTCGTGTGGTTACTCGCTCTGCTGGTCAGTTTTTTTTTTGCAGTAATATGTAAAAGTAAATTACCTACAGACCAGTTTCAAAATTTATTTTATCCTTATCGGTCAACCAGTTTAAACGTACGAGTAAAGAAGTAAAACATCTCCATGTATGAGTACATACTCTATAACTGAGTGTAATATTGCAGGCTATGGCTGACAAGAACTGGGATCTGGCGGTACAGCTGCGCGGGCGCAGCTTCGCTCGTAACCTCGAGACCTACAAGATGCTGACTCGCTTGAAGCCGCCCAAGGAAGCATTTGATGCTACTGGCAAACCCTCGGTAATATTACACAGCATTAATTATAATATATTATTAGATTGTATTCTTTTATTGCCCTTAGTTTTTAAATTTTAATTCTAATATCATTATGTAAAAAATAACATACGAAAATATGAAGTCAAAGTCAAATTTACTTTATTCTACTTTTGGTAAGAACATGATTTGTAAAAAAAAAATACATATGTTTAGTTATTAGTTCATGAGATACAGATTGGTGACAGCAAAGTCATAGTAATGGTACTTTGGTACCATAAAAATAAATAAATGTACGAGCCCAATTGTAATGAATTAGTTTTTAATTTTTTGTTCAAATTTAAATTGTCTTGTTTGCATTCATTAGACTATCAGGTATATTATTTTTATTTGTTTGATTTATAGGCGAGCAGCAATATGATGTGGCTATATAAGACTGAGTTGAAATTAATGTGTTAACAGTTCATAAAATGTCCATTGTTCAATGTCAATGTTTAAAGTCCACTGGTGCACTGATCACAGGTTAGCATGAGATATATCTATCTATATACAGCAAATTAATGGCAAATCTTGTTATAGGAAGGCTACACACTAGCGGTTATGCATGTCGGCGCGCCCGCGTGCGGTATGAACGCGGCCGTACGCTCGTTCGTGCGTAACTGCATCTACCGCGGTGACACCGTGCTGGGTATTCACGACGGTATGGAAGGCTTCATCAGCGGCAACATCGTTAAGATGGACTGGTAAGCAAGTCTAAGGTGACAGACTCAGACTCAGCCTGATGAAGCAGGATCTATCTTCACTTATTGCATGGTGGTAGAGCATTTTCACTCTCAAGTTGAAAATCTGTTGCCAAGCACCTAACGGTGCGTTCCGGTCTCCGGTCTCCTTGAAAGCCAAGTAATTCCAGACTAGGCATGCTCCATCTTCGGCCAGTGTCGCTGACTCGTGTGGTCGCGCGACCGTGCTGGTTAAATGCCTAGCTGTAAAAAGTAAAAAAAAATCCCCATTGTCTTCAAAGCGAGTGTTAACCGGTTTCTTTTAGGCCGCAACATCACTTAACTTTAGGTGACTTATGGTCAAGCACAAGCCTAGTATACATACAAAGAAAAAACTAATGTAACTTTAATTTATACCAGGTTTTATCTATTAAACGTTTTCAAGCAGATTTGACAGCGATTAAACGTTTTATGCTTCAATTAAACAGGCAACAGTCCTAGTGGAGAGCCATGAGTGTATAAAATATACTCTGCTTTTAACCCTGTTTAGAAATTTCTCTCAACTATACAACTTAACAGGTCTGATGTGACTGGCTGGGTGGCGCAAGGCGGGGCCTTCCTCGGCACTAAGCGCACCCTCCCCGGCGACAAGAAGGGAGAGATCGCGGCCAGAATCAAGCAGTTCAACATCCAGGGCCTGCTCATCATTGGAGGATTTGAGGTAAATTGAACCTTACCTTAGTGTTTTAAAGTTTAGTTTTCTTCGTCGCCACCAAGTAAACGCTTCTCAGAAATATGACGGAAAAGATCGAGACATTTAACATCTAGGATCTGCTCATAATTGTAGGATGTGATTTTAAGAATCAGATTTATGTAGCAGTTATGTTATGTACCTAGTTGCGCTTAGCGGTAAACTGCTCTGAAGCAAAATGAAAACTAGCATAATAATATATGTGTGTATATGTTTTCATAGGTTAAGTTATAATTATCTGTATTAAATTTTTCTAAAAATGTTACCCATATGTGTGTGAAAGTTACATAAATACACTCACACTTATTTTTGCTGATATAAGCCTGATGTGGGTCAATATCGATATAGATACACTTTAGTGATAACCTGCTATAGAAAATTATTAAAATATGCTTTACGGAAACTTTAGTACAGTTTTGGGGTGTGTTCGCAGTTTTTGTAATGTATAGGATTTTATATGTCCTCGCCAGGCAGCCAGTATGCTAATCAAAGGTATAATTATCGATTTATCTAACATTCCCTCGTATTGCAGGCTTACCAAGCCGGTCTAGAGCTGTACGACGCCCGCGGCCAATACCCCGAGTTCTGCCTGCCCCTCGTGGTCATCCCCTCCACCATCAGTAACAACGTACCCGGCACTGACTTCTCTCTGGGCGCCGACACAGCCCTCAACGAGATCACCGAGATCTGCGACCGCATCCGCCAGTCTGCTCAGGTATAAACTGTTTTGGTTTCTCTAAATTTCATTGTGTCTCTCCTGACTTGATCCTCAATTTGAAAATCAGTTGCCAAGCACCTAATGGTGTGCTAGCAACCTCATTGAGAGCCAGTTAATATGGGTTATGGAAGCTGCACCTTCGGTCGGAATATCGCTGACTCATGTCATTACGAGTCCTGCTTATCAAATGAATAGCTTATCATTGCCAGCCTGTAATCGCCCACTGCTGAGCATAGGCCTCTCTTTTTGTATGCCAGACATCCCGGTTATACGCTGCTCTCAACTACGTCTGTCCTGTGATGTTACGATTGACGTCGTCCCTTAGCTTTACTGTTAAACATTTGTAATTAATTATACATAACTCAATTTATTTATAATATAATTTTCAAATAGTAAATTATATGTTTCAGGGTACCAAACGCCGTGTGTTCGTCATCGAAACCATGGGAGGTTACTGCGGATACTTGGCCACATTGGCTGGTTAGTAAATTTATGTACCCATAATATGATTTTATTTTATAAAATATTATTATTAATACCACGGTTGTTGCATCAAATAATTATTTACTCCATTTGGCTCAGTTGTGTGGCGTTTCAATTCCAACTGTTCATCATACAAATGTCAGATTAATTAGGTAAGACCAAAATTGCGTTAACTTCACTTACACAATTCAATATCAAATATTTATTTGGCATCCAGGCGATCCTCACTAGAAAAGTGCGTTCGATACTACACCTCAACATTAATTACAGCAAAGTCATGTTACAAGTGAAGCCTAGGTTACATAAAAGTAAACTAAAGGCGGCTTGACGTCCCTATTGCGAACTGTCACTTTAAACCAGAGGAGTTAGTGATCAATCTCCACTGCCAACATCTTTGTGCTGAACTAAATTTGTTGGCTGTTGGTCTGGGTGTTAAATATGTATCGATATAAAATATAATATGTATGTATATGTAGTGTATCAGTTGTGCTAGCAACCATAATACGAACTAGAAATGGTTCAGTATGAGGTTAACCAGCCGTGTCTGAAATTTGTCTGTGTATCTCGAACTTATTCTTATGGTCGCTCTGGTCAGGTCTCGCCGGCGGCGCGGACGCAGCGTACATCTACGAAGAAAAGTTCTCAATCAAGGACTTGCAACAAGATGTGTACCACATGGCCTCGAAAATGACGGGCGGCATCCAAAGAGGTCTTATTCTGCGTAACGAGAAGGCCAACGATAACTATAACACGGAGTTTATATATCGTTTGTATTCTGAAGAAGGGAAAGGATTGTTTACCGCTAGATCAAATGTGCTGGGTAAGCAACCATTTAGCCCATACGAAAAAGTTAAGAATATTTTTTTTATTCATAAACAGGTCAGCGCTTGACCACAAATTCACCTGATAGTAAGTGACATTGAGGTCAACGGTAAAGCGCGCTTACCTAGAAGGAACCGGTTCACTCTCTCCTTGAAAATCGCTAGATTATAGTCATTGGGGAACATGGAATTCGGCAAGGAATTCCAAAGTTTGGCGGTTCGGACAACAAAGGTGGAGACAAAACGCTTAGAGCGTGGCTTGGGCACCTCAACTGTAAACCGATGCCGCCTTGGTTTCCCTGCTCGTTCAATAGGGAAAGGGGGCGGGGGGAATTACTTCATTTAATTCATTCTGGCATCTATTGGTTTATCATATCATCATAAAAACATTTTTGTTCTCCAGGTCACATGCAACAAGGCGGCTCCCCGACCCCCTTCGACCGCAATATGGGAACCAAGATGGCGGCTAAATGCCTGCACTGGCTCGTCGAAGCTATACAGAAAGGCCCCGCCAACACCCCCGACACTGCCTGCCTGCTTGGCGTAGTGAAGCGACAATATAAGTTCTCACCGCTTGAAGATCTCAAGGCTCAGACTAACTTTGCGTAAGTTGAATTGTTGTTGTTCTTGAATTATTTGTAGAACTCCAAGAAGAGTACTTATTATTAAATCTGAAAACATGATAGGGCAATTTGAAGAGACGAACTATAGTCAGTCCAGTCTGGGATAATATTAATTTTGACTAGCTTTTATACATAACTCATATATGCAAGCATCCAAGAATCTGATTAATAAACTGCCCCTATGTTAAGAATCTGTACCAATATTATAAAGATGAAAAGTTTGATTTTTTGTTTGTTTGCTTGACGAAAATAGACACCAAAACTACTGGACCGATTTGAAAAATTCTTTCACTGTTGGGAAGCTACATTATCCCTGAGTGACATAGGCTATATTTTTTTTCTCTTTGCAACTTAGATTATTTTATAGCCAGTGCGAATTCGGAACGATCTGCTAGTGGTTTTATATCCGAAATGTAAGTTCAATACCAAACTTCGTTTCAGCATAAACAAGTATCATACATGATAATAAGGTTTCGCTTTTTGATACTGCTGTAATTAATATAGCTAAACCACCTATTTTGTTGTTTCAGTCAAAGAATACCCAAGACGCAATGGTGGATGAAGCTGCGTCCGCTGCTGCGTATCTTGGCCAAGCACGACTCTACTTACGAGGAAGAAGGAATGTATATGACTGTCGAACAAGGAGAGATCGACTCTGAAAATGTCATATAAGTGACGGAAATAGTGAAAAAGTGGTCAAATCAAGTCGGATTAATTGTGGTACACATAATCACTTTTGATTTAATAGAAAGAAACACATTAATTAGACTTAGATGGGCTTAAAAACTGAACATAATTTAAGTAATAATATATTGTAAAAACATGCCAGAGCATGTTCATGAATGCTCTAGAAGGCCTGTCCATATCGAGATCGAACGTGTAAGTTACTATCTGATAGGTAAAATAGAATATTTTGCAAACAACAATTCCTATCTGAGGACCCCATTGGTTGCTACTCTATTTTATATGAAGGGCTATTCGAGTTGTTTTGACCAAGTTCTTCTATAGATCATGCTCTGAAATGACACAATGCTTTAGTAAATACAGCTATTTATTCATTAGATAGTTAATTGTTATGCAGTCTATTCAAACCTATAAAAACTGTGACTGCAGTGTTATAATGTCGGAAATATTAGGTAGTAAAGCAATCTCGGTATATTTTATGATTGTTTATATTTTTATTGCCATATCATCAAGATTATGGAAAAATAATACAAAATAAAGATGGTTTTGTATTTTGTACATTATATGGTAATTTAATAGTGTTTTGTATACACATTGAAATTATAATTGAAATTATGTAAATCTTTGAATTGAGAAGTACGAGTAGTTATATAAGTATTATTTTGACAAATCTATGTGACGCTATGCACATTGCAAGTTAAATCAACTGCATACAGCAATATTGCAGTTATGTCCCGGCCTTATTGCGAAATATGTTTGTGATGGCCGGGAATTAGTAGTCTCATTGCCAGTAGGTATGTCAAGTACCTACATATTGCAGTATTTTATACATAATTATGAAAAAAATATGTTAGTTTAGCGTTAATTTAAACTTGTTTGTTTAAGTCACACTCCACCAGACCTATATAGCTGGGTATTGTATATTTTATTTATATTTATTTTAACATAAAATGTAATATGTTGAACATAAAATCATGGCTGTGGAGTGACTGTGAGGAATGTTTTCTATTCTAATTTATTTCAGATTTTTACAACATATATTTTTTATATATACTGAAACTTATAATGGTTCTATTATAATAATACTTAACATATAAGTATTACAATTTTTGTTGATCGTTTCTATTTGAGATTACTTAGTGTTTTAAATAATAATTTTCACATGTTATCGTAATCTAAATGTGTGTAGGCATAAGTATAAATTGATTATAAAATCAGTATTTCATGTAAACCAGAAATAAATCTAAGCATTGTGCTACTTATAATTTAGAATGAGAATTTTAAGAATAGCTTTGCAACGAAAATGTATTGTAATTGCAAATTCATTATAAATCACTATTTATATTCAAATTTGCTTTTAATTTTTCCTGACTCATAGAGGCTGTAATGTTCACAGAAAGTTCTATGCAAAAGAAGGGGCCAATGTTTATAGAGTACTAGCTGTTGGCCGCGGCTCCGCCCGCGTGTAGGCCGCTTTTAAGCGTAATCTCTCCCTCAACCAACCGTATTTTACGCATTTAATTTTAAAATCACATAACTTGCAGTTTGAACTTTCAACCTCAATGGCATCTCCCTTAATGCACCCCAGGCAATTTTTTTCATAATTTTATTAAGCATTTAATCAACTACTACCATAGTAACTTTAAGACTTTGACTTTATATATAACGCTTGGCGACTCTATGTACATACTATTGACTAATTTGAGTTTATGTTGATTTGCACGTGCCTAAGAGTAAGTGATATACATATATCATTTTTCACCGTATGAACGAGTGCAAATTTCACATACAACTTGAAAACTAAGTCAATAGGTTCAACTGGTCAAACCAACGCATACATATTTCTTAAAACATGTTAAAAATTAACATTTACAAACTTATCATCCAGCAGTGTAATCATCACATTATACACTGTAATTTGGCACGTATTTTTATCGTATATATGTATTAATAAAATTGTTTTAAAAAACAAACAACCGACTTCAAAAACACAACTAAAAAGGGAAAAATAATTTTAAGCCTAAATCAAATCAAGACTATATAAATAGAATAGGAGAGTTTATTTCATGTACTTATAAAAAATTATTTGCAATTTTTACTAATCCTGTATTCTTGGAGTCGGTGCCAGCAAAGAAAGACAATTGAAAATAGTTTTTTTTAACAAACATTAATTTGTTCTTATTAGATGGCACCGACTTCAAGAATACAGGATTACTAAAAATTGCAAATAGTTTTTTATAAGTACATGAAATAAACTCTCCTATTCTATTTATATAGTCTTGATTTGATTTAGGCTTAAAATTATTTTTCCCTTTTTAGTTGTGTTTTTGAAGTCGGTTGTTTGTTTTTTAAAACAATTTTATTTTTACATTTTTAGTGGTTGGTAATGATATTTTGTTTAAGTTTTAGCTATGGAGAGCCAAATAAACTTCACGATGAAAAAATTTGGCGTGTGTCAGGCAGGCAACCAATTGGGAGCAAATCAAGCTGGATGCGAGTGAAGCGAGCTATACGCGAGCGAAGCGAGCTATACGCGAGCGAAGCGAGCGCGAAAATGTTCACCGTATTTGTTCCAACCGTTTGAGTATAAAGAAGTCCAAAGCAGCACAAATTACATAATGTTTGTTGTGTCAAAACGTACTAGAACCAAGTGCGAGCGAAAAGAGATGAATGCGAGCGAAGCGAGCTATGCGCGAGCGAAGCGAGCGCGAAAATTTTCACCGTATTTGTCCCAACCGTTTGAGCATAAAAAAGTCCAAAGCAGCACAAATTTCATAATGTTTGTTGTGTCAAAACGTACCAGAACCAAGGGCGAGCAAAAAGTGGTGGATGCGAGCGAAGCGAGCTATGCGCGAGCGAAGCGAGCGCGAAAAATTTTCACCGTATTTGTTCCAACCGTTTGAGCATAAAAAAGTCCAAAGCAGCACAAATTACATAATGTTTGTTGTGTCAAAACGTACTAGAACCAATTTTGAGCGAAGCGAGCTGGATGCGAGCAAGCGAGCTATGCGCGAGCGAAGCGAGCGCGAAAATTTTCACCGTATTTGTTCGAACCGTTTGAAGTCCAAAGCAGCACAAATTATATAATATTTGGAGTGTCATAAGCCCAGAACATCCTGGGGGAAATTCGAACGAAGCGGGATAACTCCTAGCAAAGCGAGCGCGTAAATATTTTCCTTATCCGTTCGAGGGTCTTGTCTTTTAATATATCAAATTTTACAGTTCCTTCTTCCACTAAGTATGACCCAAGTGGCCAAGCTCTGGCGTCGAGAGTTTTTCAAGCCCCTGATTTAGTTTGACCCCTGCTTGTACTAAGAGTAGTGGTCCAGGCCCAACAAATTAACGTGTTATCCGAAGCACAGTAACGCCCAGATGAAAATATCACATTTTTTTGTATGGAGGTCTTGTGCATGGTTACCCATCCAAAGACTGGCCGCATGGGCCGTTGCTTAGCCTCGATGTTCGCGTCAGATTACTTTTGTTAGCCAGGCTGCTAATTTTATGAGCAAAATCTGTATTGCCGTATGAGCGCGAAGAAGTAAAATAGGTTATCGAGTTATTTGGGCTTCCCACGGGAATAGCAATGACTTTTAAGATAAAAAGTAACCTTCGTGTTATACAAGGTCTAGTCTACCCCCTATATCAAATTTTAGCGAAATCAGTGTGTCATGTGTTATTTGGTGCATCCCACGGGAACAATAATTATTTTCGGGATAAAAAGTAGCCTATGTGTAAACACATAGTCTAACCTATCTTCATTCCAAATTTCATCAATGTCAGTACAACCGTTCGAGCGTGAAGAAGTTAAAAATATTTATATGTTATTTGGTGCATCCCACGGGAATAGTATTTATTTTCGGGATAAAAAGTAGCGTATGTGTTAACACATAGTCTTACCTATTTTCTTCTCAAATTTCATGAATATCAGTACAGCCAAACGAGCGTGAATCTCTCTTCATGCGTAAAAATAACCTAACTTTTTAGGTTTTTCTTCGATTTCCCTAGGAGTCCATCATCAGAACCAGTTTTGGTGACAATGGGACCAATTCAGAACCATACTCTTTCAATTAAAAAAAGAATTTTGAGAATCGATCCACAAATGGCTGAGAAATCGGTGAACATACATAAAAAAAAAAAAAATACATACACGTCGAATATATAACCTCCTCCTTTTTGAAGTCGGTTAAAAATTATCAGAAGTGGTTTCAATTAAAAATAACACAAAAGTACACAGACTAACCTTTTATTTTACAACATCAAATCATACAGCAAATTCACTCGAAATCACATTACAAGTAATTACATACACAACGAACGATTTACTTACAACAATTTCTAATATTCAATATTCACAATTACAAACTAGAACCAGAGTGGTTTCAATGACTAAGACTTGCTTATTGCTACCGCACATCGCAAAGTTGTTCGAGCGATTGATGCTACGAAGACTGCGCCCCTAGTTACCCCGGGATGAGAGGTATGGGTTTCGTGCGCACCACTCTACTACGCTCCAGCTAACGCGAGTGCTCTATCATCTTGCGTTTGAGATCAACCATGGGAGGCCTGCAAGGCATTTGACCGAGTTTGGCACGAGGGCCTCGTCTTCAAGCTGATGCAAACAACGACGCCACCTATGCTAATCAGCATCGTGGCGTCCTTCTTAGTAGACTGCCGATTCTTTGTCTCTGTTGAGAGCACCAACTCCAGAACCAGACCTTCTACGTAAGGGGAGTAAGGGGAGTCCCTTTCGCCTGGTAGAAGGTCTTCTAGGATCGGTATGTCGTTTGTATAGGTGGCGTATAAGGCTGGAGACAAGCAACTTCCCTGCGGGACACCCGCTTCAATCTGCCTGGTTCTGAAGTTGGTGCTCTCAACAGAGACGAAGAATCGGCACCCTTAAACTCGTCGCAGACGATAGTGCGTATATTGCATCGTCACGCAGAGCTACCATCACCGCTGGAAGGATCCAGCGAGTCCTTGATATCCTCTCAGAGTGGCTTGACAAGTGGCGCATGGCTGTCAACATGGGAAAAACGGCCGCGCTACTAACCAGCAAGCAGAAAAGGCTACCAGCCCCACTGTAGCTTAAAGGGCAAGACGTCGCATGGGAAAATGCAGTAAAGTACCTCGGCGTCCACATCGACCGGGCGTTGAGCATGCTCACGCATGTCGCCCACGCCGTCAACCAGGCGAAGGCGGCCCGCGCTTTGCTCCGCCCGGTGCTCCGATCTTAGCTGCCTCTCAGGACCAAAGTCACCTATGCTGCGCCGGCATGGTATGCTCTATGCTCCGCCAGCCTACGGAAACAGCTCCAAACAATGCAGAACGTCACCTTGAGGATGATCTCGGAACCGACTGGTACGTACGCAACGACGTTATCGCCCGGGACGTGTAAATCGAGTCCGTGGAGAATTTTGTAGTCCGTTTGTCGATTTTTGTTTTGAAAACACTGTTTATGATTTGCAACTTGCTCAACAAATGTAGACTAATTTTACTGTGCACTTCACACTTTTAACAAAGATATTGATTTAATTAACAAGACAAATACGTTCACTCACTTACGCCTACTCACATTTTCCATTTGTTAGGCATTCAGATAATCGAAAATCCGGATAATCGAAAGTATGAAGAAAGTCGTGTTTTTTAATTTTCCCATGAGAAGCCGTGGTGACGCCAGTTCCGTCCGACACGTTCATGCTTGCATATGACTTTGAACAATTTCAGTCCGGATTCCGCTTCAATCCGGGTCAAATTTGAAAGGATCTGGGTGGAATTATTCGGCCAAACATACTTTCTTTCTAGTGGATTATCTAGTTCTAGCAAAAAAAACGACATTGATCTGTAGTCCGGATAATTGCGAATCCGTATAACAGAGGGCCGGATATTCGAGTTTCTTCTGTATGTTTGCTACTACTGACTACTGACTACTGAGGAGGAGATTATGATGAGAGGATCGAGAGATTATGATGAGCTGTCAGACTCCGGCCCAAATTGTGCCGGATCATCATCGTTTCCGGCTCGCTGAAAGAAAATGAATATACATGTAAATATATGTAGGTAATAGTCAATGCTGTCATTGTTTAATTCGTTACCTTTAAAAGTACTTTAAAATTTCAAAGTTGTATCCCAAAAGACATTAAGCCATTTTTGCTCATATTTAAAAACGATTTAATTTTAATGTAGTGTTGTGCTAAACGTAAGTGATATTGTAATCAAATATGCTTAGTGCTGAATATAAACACATGAGCAAAGTGTACGCCTTTATAGAGACTAGTGCTTAAGGAAAGATCAGAGACTTATACACACTTAGAACATAATGCATTTAATGAAATACTGAAAAACTTATTTACGAGTGATGCTCGATGGAAATAACGTCTGTTTTTCCATCAGACGGCCCCTGGCTCGATCCCAGTCCTACACCAATAACTTGTTTTTCATGTTATGTGTGGATTTGCACTCGCTTTGCGGTGAAGGAAAACATCGTGAGGAAACCGACATGTTTGAGGACCACAATATCCGAAGATATGTGTCATGCGCCAACCCTCGCTTGGTCAGCGTGGTGGATTGTGGCCTATATCTCTCTTGTCGTGAGAGAAGACCCTGAGTCCCAGCAGCGGGAACGTATAGTGGGCTGCTTATGCTCATGCATGCATTCAGTAAATTTTCTATTGTTTTTTAGTTACCTTCTTCCGTTTTATAAAACATTGATTCCTAATTAGAAAAAAAAGATATGATAAATCAACTCACCTTGCGCTTGGAACGATATGCAGTCAAATATTTCTTAAGTTTTTCGCGTGTAGGTACGTTTCATGCAGGATTTCGATACTTTTGGTGGTCCATCCCTTAGCCAAGGGTGTTGCTCTGCCGTTAACCTTAAATTAAAAAAAACACTTTACTATATTTCTGTAGAAGTTGTTGTTGTCGGGTTTTGATTCGCTAATTTCGAAATTCATAGAACATAAAATATTATATATTATTATTACGAAAAAAACTAGCCCTAAAAAGCTTCTGAGTAGAGGATAAGCAAAGAGAAGCTAGATAAAAAATTATATGTGTCGATACAACAAGTCATATTTACCTTGCAGGAGGGTTAACCAATAACAGGCTGTCGACAAACTGTTTGCTCACAGCCAAAACGTGGCTAAAGTCATCGCCGTCGTAATCATAATCTGCTCTCAATTATTCTGAATCTGCCGCTGCCTGGTGTCTTCACGAAACGGGCTCTACCAGAAAGCCTGAAAGACCAACCAATATAATATAAACAAGCATATCAATCCAATTTTTGTTAATATATAAAATGTGAATAAGTACTAGTTTAAGTTAATAGTTAAATAGACTTGTTTCCCTCATATAGGTAATTAAGACGCATTATTAAAATGTATGTGTTTGCATTCTCAAATGAAGCGGCAATTCCTACGGCCCTGTGATACAGGCTCCTGGTAGTCCTATAGCAGGGTGTAGTGCTCCCTACAGCGTACCAGTTAAGCTTAAGGTATCATGTATACGTAAGAACGTATGTACACTTTCTTGTTTTACAAATAAAGTACCTGGATGACCGATCGTTTTTTTTTTTCGAATATGACATTTTCTAAAAATGATTCCTAGCTTTTTTTTGACACATTCACACACGGCTGGTTAGCCCCATACTGAACTATTTCTAGCTCGTATTATGGATGCTAACACAACTGATCTACTACATAATACATACATACATATTATATATAAATACATATTTAACACCCAGACCCACAGTCAACAAATTTAGTTAAGCACAAAGATGTTGACCGGGCCGGGAATCGAATCCGGAACCTTCTGATTAGCAGTCCGGCATGGTAACCTTTACGCTAACGAGGTCGTCATAGCTAGATCGATTTATCGCCCCAGAAACCCTCTATATATTCAATTTAATGAAAATTGTTGGAGCCGATTTCAAGATTCCAATATAATCTTATATATAAAATTTCCGTGTCACAGTGTTTGTTACCGTACTCCTCCGAAACGGCTTGACCGATTTTTTCCAAATTTTATATGCGTATTCTGTAGGTCTGAGAATCGGCTACTGCATATTTAGTTTTTTTTTTTTTTATTAAGGCAACGCAACGTTTGCCGGGTCAGCTAGTATATGTATATATATACACAAGAATTCCGAAGGTCGTGGGTTAGATCCCCGCCAATGATCTCGAGTTTTCGGTAAAGGAAAACATGAGGAACCATAACATGTTGTTATCTGTCGCCAAGCTCCTAACAGTGTTGTCTGGCAGCCCCCTTGGGAGCCAGTTAGCCAGACTAGGCAAGCTCCACTTTAGACCGGAACGTCGCTAACTCATGTACATAGTTTACGCGCCCTGCTATTCAAATGCTTAGCTGGAAGGAATAAAAAAGAAGTTATAGCTGTTAGTTAGCTAGTTGGTAGCTGTTTTACACCCATTTTACATATAAATTAAAATAAAATAAAACTTAATACCTATAAAAGTGGCAAAAATATCACATTCATTTTCAATAAAGACTTCGTAGTCCGTTTGTCTGTCTGCCAGTCAGTCTGTATGTATCTCATGAGCAGTGATAACTAGTTGAAATACTCACAGATAATGTATTTCTGTTGCCGCTATAATGAGAAAGTTGAAAAAACCTGGTTGACCGGTTTTTTTTTAATATGACATTTTCTAAAAATTATTCCTACACGACTTATCGCCCCCAAAACCCCCTATATACCAAATTTCATGAAAATTGTTGGAGCCGATTCCGAGATTCCAGTTATAATTATATAAACAATAATTGCTCATTTAAAGATATAAGATACCTACTAAAGTCAGAGTAAAATAAATATTTTAGATGAGCTTTTTTTGGTACTTTCAGGATATACGTCACAACACCCAGGCTACACATTGCGATTTCGGTACACAATATTCTCGGGTTTTATGTCAAGGTGTTATGTCGCTTCTATGAATATACGTCAGCCCTTCGTATATTTGCCGGACGTATGAGACAACGTCCTCCTCCTGCAGATGTTCGTCAGATACCATCCGGTCGAAGAGCTGGCTGCCCCATAAACTGAAATTATGAAAAAAATGTGTAAAGGCACAGTGGGAGAAAAGTAGCCTATTTTAAAATCTATAGTATTCGATTCTTTGTCTTGACTCATCCATTCATTCATTCATCTATAGGCAATGCAGAGCCCAAACGGATGTTCCTAGGGGTATGAAATTTGTAGGGTGTATTTGTTTTATTATCTAGACGCGTACTAAAAATGTTTTTTTTTGACGTGACAACGTCTTAAATTGGGTTGCGGCTGGGAGTCACTTATGAAAAAGTGTAACGCCCGGTAACGTTACGATGAGTCACCGAACGAGAGAGAGGCCCGCCGAATGCCTTGCGTCTCTCTCCCACTCAACTATGATCGGTCTGCCGCGCGCGCAGCACGCGATGAAAGTTTGTATGGAAAATTCTCTATTTATCAAGTTAAAGTAGTAGTTTAAAGCTAAAGGTAGTAGTTTATTAAATGGTTAAAATAAAATTATGAAATCTATTGCCAGGGGTTGAAAGTTCAAAAAGAAAGATTTTGTGTATTTGAAATTATAATGTTAATAGATAATACTAATACTTTAACAGATACTTATCTCAGGCGAAGCCGCGGATAACAGCTAGTATACTATAAAATCCTGCGTATATGATATGTTTATTTTTTCAGTTCTATTAGCTTTGATTCAGTGTTAAGAATCGATAGAGTTCTAAAATACGATTACGTAAAATTCTTAATATAATATATTTTTTAAATAGTTGTTTAATAATTTAAAATGTTCATCTGATGTCATCAAGAAATGAAAACAAATCTTACTTTTTTGTAGATAATCAATGATATTATCTAGAATTGTTAGAGCTTATAATTTCAATATTATTTATTGTTCCTTTTACATGAATTTGTTTCGTGAAGTTTTCACTGCCGGTCGGCAGGCGCTTCTTTCAGACTTGTATGGCGGGGATGAACTGGGTGCGCTTTAATGACTAGAATTACATTATACAATGGAAATTGACAATTGTATGAACTAGTTATACATTAAAAAATACCATACAAATACAAAATAAAAGGTCAAAATTTATCGCATGAAAGTATGAATGAAATGAAAACTATGATGTTATAATAACAGGTAGATAGACTGTTAGCGCGTAGAGCATGAAACTCGTATGTTACGTAAGAAAAATTACGGCTTAGATCATGTTTGTTGAGCTAAATTAGCCGAAATACAACAACTACAAGCGTTTTTTCCAATTTTTACCAACCGTGAAATATAATATAATACTTCTTAAGAATAAAGGTATGTCGTTGTGTATATCTTCTCACACATGTAGTTAAAAAAACATTAGAACTAGCTCGTTGAATAAATTAATGCAAAGCACATCAAAAACATAGATTTTAGTTTTCACGCACGTTAGGCGACAATCGACATTACAAAGTTAGAGAACTATTATTAGAAAATAAAAGATTATTAGAATTATTGCTTGCAATCATAAATGACTGTCTAGAAAAAGGGATATTTCCTGACTGTCTGAAATCAGGTAAAATTATTCCACTATTTAAAAAAGGAGAACCCACCGATGTTAGTAACTATAGACCCGTTTGCATTCTACCCACAATATCAAAAATACTAGAAAGTGTGATGAAAAAACGAATAATTTCATATTTTGACAAACACCAGCTATTTACTGCTTCACAATTTGGTTTTCGCTCGGGTCGCTCAACAGAAATGGCTGTCAGAAAAGTTATATACTTAATTCAATGGACAAGAGAAAAAAGTGTGCTAGCATTTACTGCGACTTATCTAAGGCATTTGACTGTTTGCGACATGACATTTTACTATTAAAATTAGAGTATTATGGATTTGAAGGACGTGAATTAAATTTATTACGCACATACTTAGAAAATAGAGATCAGACAGTATATGTGAACGAGGTGAAATCATCTAAAGGCATTATAGATGTAGGAGTACCACAGGGTTCAATTCTGGGTCCAGTCCTATTTCTCATTTATGTAAATGACTTAGCAAATGTTATGCCTGACTGGACGTACATTAGTTTATTTGCTGACGATACTCACGTAGTAATAAATGATAAGAATAAGGAAATACTACATGATAAAATAGATAAAGCAATGGCTGTACTAAAAAATTGGTTTTGCGCAAATGGTATTGTCCTTAATGCAGAAAAAAGTGTAGTCATGCATTATAAATCAAGAAAAGGTCCAAATGACGATAATTATTTAAAAGAAAACGTCTTCCTCGGCTACACTATGGACTATACAGTCAGTCACTCGTCTCATATAAATAAGTTATGCAAGAAAATAGGAAGTGCTAGTTACGCAATTTATAAACTGAGACCACTGCTAGATCAGCCAGCTATGATGTCCGTTTATTATGCCCATATACATTCTTGCTTAAGATACGCCATCACTGTTTGGGGAAATGCTGCTGATGTCAAGAGGGTAGTGAGAGCGCAAAAACGTGCAGTTAGAAATATGCTTGGCCTAAAAAAATCTGCCTCAGTTAGACAATATTTTAAGGCGCATAGTATAATGACCGTTATCTCTATGTATATATATAACTGCCTATTATAAATTTATGACGAAAAAGAGTCCTGGGCGATGAATAAAAAATATTCTAGCAGATATCATAATATAAATTTAAGAAAACCAGCAAACAGGCTAGCTAAAGTTCAAAAACAAGGATTGTATACCAAAATTTGTATGTTCAATAAGATGCCACGAAGCGTTTGTGAACGGCCATATAGTGATTTTAAACGCAAAATTAAACACTTTTTTCAGAAGCACCCTTTTTACTCACTTAATGAATTTATGTCGCAAACAATTACAGAATCTTCCTTCTCGTAGAAAAGTCTCATAATTTTTTGTATTATGACTTTGAACGATTCCAATGGATGATATAAATAGTGTTATTATTATTATTATTATTATCATATGTGTGTATCTTATATATATATATTATGTCATATTTTAAGTTACATAATAGCTGTCGTGAATGTATGTGTATTATGTAAATTAAATTTTAGTAATAAATAATTGTAAATTGACTTGCCCAGTACGGTGCGATGCCGTAAGGTTAATAAACGTTTTGATTTTGTTTTTTTTTTTTATTTTAGCTTCTACAGAATTGAAACGAGTAGGTACCACAAAGCAATGTCTGTGTCGTGGCCGCATCGTAGAATTGATCATTACATGAAATGGTTGATCATTTCGTGAAGTGTTCACGTTTCATGAAGTGGCCAACTAATGATGACCAAATCATTAAACGAAAAACGTTTAACGATTTGGTCACCCACGTTGACCATATCGTGAAAATGGGGTAATCATAAAATATTTAATGAAAACCCAGAACAATTGTGTTACGTACTTGTTTATTTTAGTTGTTAGGTAACTTAACCTAACCTGGTTAGGTTAGGTCATTGAGTCGACCACCATGACCAACATTTTTGTGAACTTCCTTAGGTCGCCATCGGAATTATACGAATCGTAGGATCGTCATTTCTTGAATATGAGGTATTCCTTTTCGACAGTTTCCATAATATCATATTTGATAACCACCCATCCATAGACTTCTTCTTCGTGGTCACCCTACTCTCGTGCGCGTACTCAGGGCCGCCATCTTGACACAAACAAAGCGCTTGCAGCGCCTCTACCGGTAGTCAATGAAACAATTTCACGATATGATCGTTTAGGATTGATTATTTCATGAAATAGCAGTGCGTCCGTCCAGCTGGCCCTATCGTCGAACGATTTCTTATCATTGATCTGACCTGGGCACATCATGATATGGCCAATGGACAGTGACTTATTTCATTTTATTTTATAGTTTTTTTTTTATATATACATAAAAAACCTGACCTAACCTGTGTTTTTTATACATTCTGCGCACCATAGACACCCGGGTCCATGCCTTTTGTTACCGTTTACATTCATTATTAACCCAGATAAGCCTGAAATTAAAATTTTCTGAAAATTTTGAAAAAAGTTACATTATTTAGTTTATTAGATCTTATGCAACATAAAAAAAATATGAAAAAAAAAATTAAGTGTAAGGCTTTCAGGGAAACAGCCGTCCTATATGTAGGACAGTAGGATAATAAGAGGAAATAAAAGACCATTTATGATAAAACAGAATGTAATCAAAAAGTGTAGTTTATTAGATAACTATTGATTATATTACCCATTGTTATATGTAATTTACTAGATTAATACTATTTATGAATAATATGTGTCAAAACACTTGACACACACTCCAACATCACATTTCTTGCAACGTGTCAAACATTTTTTGTGACATTGACGATTGAGGAATATAACCAGATGATTCATTTGGTCTTTACGACTATCAGCATGTTCATGATGGAAGGGTCGGCTAGGCCCTCTTTTGGCATTTTTTCTTGGCCTCATCTACACTGTAATGCTCTTCAAGAGGAGAAAACTCTTAGAACTTTTTATTTAGAAGTGTAACTAGGGGACGTACTTTTGTGTATTTATCTTGCAAATCCAGATTATCATTGACATGAAGGTGGCGAAAAATAAAGTCAAATCTATCCCTAGTCATAGCCGAGCTGATCAATTCATTCTTTGTATCAGGGGAGTTTTCCCAATACATTCTTCTACGGGGGAGCCATGAATAACCACTAACCAACAATATGCCGATGAAACATTTCATATCTTCAGTGGTTATGTCTCCAGGTAAATTCTTTTCGACAGCATATTTATTGCTCTCTGACACCAACAACGAAATAACATCTTCATCTAAGAAGTTTTCAAACCACTCCATTGGGCGCTCCATTATCCTAGCAAGCGCCTTGAACATCTAGCCAATTTACGGGATTTTTTGCCAAGTCCCGTTTTCTCCATGCGTAGGTACGCCTACGTTTAGTTCGACCTGTAGAATCAGAAGGTTCTTCTTCTGTATCACTCACCATAATCTGCCCTTGAATCATTACTTCAGCCGGTTGAAGCAGAATGTTTCGTGGCAAATTATTCAAAGTTACATTATCTTCTTCACCCGAATCTTCTTCAGTGAGACAGTCAGGATCAACAGGAGGAGGTAGAATACATATCAGTCGTTCTCTATAATCTTCTTTATTATCAGAATCAGAACCCGCAGGGCCAGATTCTCCCTTGTGCAGTCCTAATAGCGATGGCAGCGGCGCGAGCTGTTTATCTTCTACAGGCGCAGAGATAGGGCTCGCGGGGGTGAGGTAACTGCAGCGGTGGCAAGTTCTTCAGGGCCAAAGTGTTCGTTCTTCTGTCTCGGTTCCAATGACACCAAACACGGGGGTCTTGGTCTTGCCGTTCGGAAGTTACAATGCGGGGGGTGAGGTTGAGGGCGGGGGGAAGTCAACCTGCAGGGCCAAATTCTCCCTTCCTCCCCCGCGGGGGGGTGAAGTGGTGGTGGTCCGAGAGGTCCAGGGTCTGCTGGTTGTTGGTGCAGAATGGTCTCGTCGTCTTCTTCCTGGTGAGCTCAAACACGGGTATTTTCTGGCTGCTCGTTCGTCGGGGCCGTTAGTGTCTCCGAGCTACTGGTCTGCAGCGCACACAGATGATGCACCCTCAGCTGGCTCCGAAGTCTTCGGGCTGAGAGGTTATAACCGCGTGCTAAACACGCGGTCACCACGCGGTTTCGAGGTTATTATGCCTGCACTTTACCTCTTAATAACTCCCTCAATTCTCGTCCGATCTGAACGTGCGATACGTCCCCGGACAGGTCTTGATGAGGGCTATCTGGATTATGTGCAGGCAATCTTCGGAAAAGAGTATGGTGTCATAACGTGGCAAAGTTGGTAGTCTCTCGCTCCTCAACCAGTGCAAACTGAGTTCTGAAAATACTCACTCGGGTAGTCACAAATACTGTCTTTCACTTAACAAACACTGTTTTGCGGTCACGCGAAAAAATCCAATAATTTGAATTTTATTCAAGGAGGTGGTGTTGCTATGGCGAATGTATGGCGAGTACGGTTAACCTGGTTAAGGTGGACTTAACCTAGTTAGGTTAGGTTTTTTATATAAAAAAAAGGTTAGGTTAGGTTACCTAACAACTAAAATAG
Organism: Mellilla xanthometata; assembly: GCA_035578125.1. Taxonomy (NCBI): domain Eukaryota; kingdom Metazoa; phylum Arthropoda; class Insecta; order Lepidoptera; family Geometridae; genus Mellilla; species Mellilla xanthometata. The sequence goes on along the minus strand of JAPUBQ010000007.1, from coordinate 8,239,567 downwards.
ACAAGTACGTAACACAATTGTTTTGGGTTTTCATTAAACATTTTATGGTTACCCCATTTCCACGACATGGTCAAACGTGGGTGACCAAATCGTTAAACGTTTATCGTTTAATTATTTGGTCATCATTAGTTGACCACTTCATGAAACGTGAACACTTCACGAAATGATCAACCATTTCATGAAATGATCAATTCCACGATGCGGCCACGACATCTGCACATTTACGAAGTTACTAGGAAAAATAAAAAGAAACAAACAATGCTTACTATTCCATTACTAAGACGTAACTACGAGGGCTCTTGTAGGATTGTAGGTGGACGGTTCACGGTTTTCTGATGATTGACTTTCTTCATAATTTTCGTAGACAGAGAAAGATAATTTTATACTCCTGACATGTTGGTACTGGTACTCATTATATTGTTGGTATGTACTGATCATGAAGTTTTACTACAACTTCATGGTACTGATAGACTTTGGGCATTTTAAGAAAATTAAAAATAAAATTTATTACTCTATGGTAGTGCAGAGTCATGTAGGGTAATATTTATTAAAATTTTCACAAATTACATATTTCTACTTTAAATTAGGTGCTGAAAAGTAAAAATAAATATGATGTTTTTTTGTTATTTTTGGGATATATTTATTATTATGTGTTGTATATTTTAGCGTTAATAATCACTCACTTGACTTATCAAGTGCCAACACAACTTCCGTGATCAACAAACGACGTTGACGTTTCACCGCGTAGCAAGTGAAAGTGTCACGTCGATTAGATTCTTGTCAGAAATATTTTTATCTGGCCAATTTAATACTCGTCTGTTTTGAGGTAAGTAATGTTCATAATAATGTTTATTGCATAAAATGTTATTGCGTGTAACTATTCATTGATGATACGTTATACAGATTTGAAAAAATCCTAATTCTGTGTGTGTTTTTTTAGGTACGGGTTATCGCCGGGAAAGATGGGTGTTAAACCTGCAATTGGAAGGAAACCTAACAAAAGCCCACCTATTTTCAGTCACGAATTCGTAATACAGAATCATGCCGATATTGTGTCATGTGTTGTTATGATTTTCTTGGTCGGGATGATGGTCCAGGTAAGTACAGATAGAGTGCCACGTATGCCGACAATATTGCTGTGTTATGCAGTTTTTCTTGAGTATTATGCTAGTTTTATAACGTGTTGTCCTCTTGTATTGCAGTCGACAGGTCCTATCGCCACTATATTTATCAGTATGCATCACAATGTGTCTGGTATAGAACCAACAAGAGAAGATCCCAAAGGTGAACCTTTCACATACGAAGCTGGCTGGAAGGATGCGTGTGCTGTATTTTTCTACTCCCTGGTGTGCATTGTTATGCATGCCATCTTGCAAGAGTACTTTTTGGATGTAAGTATATTTTCCACATATTGTTAATCTGATTCAATGCTTTAGTTTGAGGTTTCATGAGATACATATATGATGAAACAGTTAAGTTAACTGTATCATCATCCAGCTGATATTTAATTCAAAAAGTGTTAAATAAATATTCTAAAATGTTTATGTACATTTTCCTGTATGCATCATACATTTATACAAAATGAATTCAAAATAACATCCAGTAGTTTAAAAAAATGTTTTATTTTTCAGAAAATATCAAAGAAGTTTCACTTATCAAAGTCAAGATTGAGTGCACTGAATGGGTCCGGCCAGTTGGTTGTGTTTCATCTTGTTACTGTTCTTTGGGGAGGAGACGCCATCATCCGGGAAGGCTTTGTTGCTAATATTACCAAGCTGTGGGAAGGTATGACATTTAACTTATTTCTTACCTTTTTTTTTCTTTGGTAGAGAACAAATTAATAAAAAAAGTTACATATGCTTACAATTTTCACAAACAGATATCTGAATTCTGAAGTTTATTATTGTCATAAATTATTCATAAACAATTGCAGCATCAATTGATTTCTAGCATTATTTAAAAATTGCAATATTGACTACACAACCAATTGAAAAAATGGTTTTTATTTGAATCTGTTGTTTATCTAACTTAATTATTATTAGATAGATATGATGACCTGGCAAACATTGTTTTGCCGTATTAAGGGTTAGCGCTAGTAGGGTGAAATGTATGCTTCATAATAATGATAATCTATGAGAGTATTCTGCCAGCTTGCTTCACACTTACCTCAAGTTCATAAATGGTGGCTTGGCTTAGAGGCGTATTGGAGAGGAGGCCTATACCCAGCAGTGGGAAGATACAGGCTGATGATGATGATAAATAAAAGGGTACCTTACAGAACAGTTCCCATATTTCCCTGTTAATTATTAAAGTACAAATAGTTTATCAAGGATACTAAGTGAATGTCACTTATATTAAATGTATGCTGTTTGATTGGAATATGGAGCCATATATGCAATTTATGTTATCATAAAGCAACAAGGTTGCACTGTATTGAAATACAAATACTACTCTTTGAATGGTATTGAGTTGGGTTTTACTCATAAATTCTATGTACTGTACATATTTGTTTTCAAGGCAAACTTTTGAATCCATTTGTATGAAGTCATTTAGTATGAATTCACTGTGTCTGAATACAGATTGTGCGAAATAATGTATTTTAATTTATATGTTGCTCAAATAATTATTGATTGCAAAAAATTATCATAGTAGGTACTCACATTTTTAGTGTTTACCATGCAATAATTAAGATACTATTTCTCCAATCTGTTTGCATATAGTTAAGGAAAGGTTATCATTTTAGAATTATCTTAGTAATTGTCATGTTATATTAACATCTTTAAATTAATTCAATCTTCCTTCAATATCTCTTGGGACAGTAGTCAACTTTTATAAACGTTTATTATCTTTTTTTTATTCAAGGTTTGGTTACAACACATCTCACCTGATGTAAATCAATGTTGTAGACCAAGATCTAGTACTGTAGCCTAAAAGTAACCAGTTCCTCTTGTCTACATAGAGTTCTTTATCCCCAGGCTACCCTAACCACCCGATGAGCTTCCTCCTCAAGCTGTGGTGGGTGGTGCAAGCTTCATACTGGATCCATGCCATTCCTGAGCTGTACTTCCAAAGGATCAAGAAGGACGAGTGGGCTGGTCGCATCAAGCAGGCTTTTGTAGGCTTTGCTTTTGTTGCAGCTTCATATGCTTTCAAGTGAGTATATCTGTATTCAAGACTTCAACTTGTTTCCTATCAAAGTAGGTAAGAGGAATCTTAGATCTTATGTTGTTCTTATTTCAACTTTTAAGCTAAACAAAGTTATTAAAATTAAAGAAGCCTATTAAAAATACAGTGTTAACTCCATGTAACGTTACTCGATTTAACGACAAACTCTCTAAAGCGTCGAAATCAACTGGCTTTAGTTGGTTTAGCTTGTATTCCATACAATGATACATTCTCTTCATTTAACGACCACTCTATATAACGCCATAAAATGCACAGACCCTTCAGTGTTGTTATATAGAGTTTACTCTGAACTTGAATAATAAATTGTTGTAATTTTGTCAGGTTCCACCGTGTAGGCGTCTGTCTGATCGTGCTGCACTCGCTCGCAGAGTTTGTGACGCACGCCAACCGCCTCAACAACATCCTCAGGGGCGAGCGGGAAGACTTCATTGACAAAGGTAACTGTTGTAGGGCAGCCTATAGCAACATTATGATATAGAAACTCCTGTAGCTTGGCTAACGAAGGCGACCCGATGAGATCATCGAGTTTAAGCAACGGTAGATGCAGAGTCTTTGGATGGGTGACAATGCACAAGACTGTCGAACGAAAAAGAAGAAGTCATAAACGACAAATACATATATATGATTTGTACAAATACAATAAATAATATATATACATTAATATATATTTACTGATAACACCAAAGTTACAAGTCAAATGTATTTGTGTTTCTCGTTTTCATCTGGGTGTTACCGTAGGTCGAACTCGGATAACATATTAACATGTAGGTCTTGGCTGTTAGTTTGCAATCGTTAAGCCAGGTCAGTGATCCTCGGGCGGCTTGATAACCTTTGACACCAGTGCTTGGCCACTTAAATAAATAAAATGCCTTTATTGCAGGCACACATAAAACCTATAATTACATAACTTATCAATTATTTAGTTCATAAGGCTGTGGCGTCTCTGTCGCATTTCATCGCCCGCTACCAATCAGAGCGCTTGTCCTGAATCGCGCAAACGGTATTTTCAATGCGCATACGACTAGTCCTAGCTACAATGCATGACCGTCGGACGGCCGTCTCCGGACACAACATCTGTTCGGGGGGTCCCTTTGCTAAATGCAGGCAGACCGTCGTTGCTCCATAAGGCGTTACAAAATGAAAAGGGTTTGAAAATGTATATTAATTTTGAACGATGTTTATCAGTACTGGGCGTGACAAATGCGTCGGTGTTTGTGGGCGTGCGGCTGTGCTCGCTAGTGCTGGCCGTGCTCTCCTTCTACTTCGGGCTGGCGGGCGCCGCGCCGCTGCCACTGCGCGCCGGCGCGCTCGCCATCATCGTCACCTTCCAGGTACACCACCTACTTCACCCATACATCGCCTATTAATACTAGTAACGACGACCTCGTCGGCTTAATGGTTACCATGCCAGATTGCTAATCAGAAGGTTCCGGGTTCGATTTCCGGCACGGCCAACATCTTTGTGCTGAACTAAATTTGTTGGCTGTCGGTCTGAGTGCTAAATATGTATGTATATGTAGTATATCAGTTGTGATAGCAACCATAATTCGAACTTGAAATGGTTCAGTATGGGGTTAACCAGCCGTTTGTGAAATGTGTAAAAAAATAACATTATTAATACTAGAACAGTAACTTTTCATATTTTTTATTCTTTACGGCTATGCATTTGACCAGGTCTCGTTAACACACGAGTTAGCGACACTCTTTCCTAAGGTGGAACATGCATAGTCTGGAATAACAGGCCGCAAGGAGTTTGCCGGAACACACTGCTAGGTGCTTGGCAACAGATTTTTAGACTTGAGGGTACACTATAAAATGCCCTAACACCATGCTAACTCCTTACAGCTAGGCATTTGACCAGCTGAGCGCGTAACCGCTTCTTCTAAAAAAAATACTGCATTATTTACTCACCTTTAACATCATCATTGCCAGGTATATCTGATGTTCAACTTCATCTCTGAAGCGATGAAGCAGAGGCAAGAAGAGCGTGCGCAAGCCCAGATTAAAACCAAAAAGGAGAAAAAAGAAAAACCCAAGAAAGAGAAAGGTAAGAATTCTTTGATCTAGATGTTACGACGCTCACCATTAATATTAAATTTATTCCAGTCGATCTTTTAAATAAATCAAGACCAAAATCTTAACCACTTAGCTCATATGAAAATATAACTTTTAAGACGCATACAAATCCAGAGAAAAGCTTTTCCCTCGTGGGTTTAACTTTTTTGAATAGAAATTAATTTTATGGTGCTAATATAGATTTTATGTTACAGTGAAGAAAGCGCCCGTCGTCGACGACTCTGACCTGCCTGAGGTGGACCAGAACACAAACAAGACACTGCGACAGCGCGCCGCCGCCGCTACCAAGGCGAAGTGAACTCTATCATCTACACTTTAAAGCCTACTCTACTCTCTTATCAAGAACACCCTGCATTTCCGGCCTAGCTCCTTTGTTATATCAAAAATAAATTACAAAATCAAATATGCAATACTAAAAAATTAAATGACTCGTTCTGAAGCGTTTAGGTGTTCTCATAAGTGTATGAAGAGTTGAAAGTGTACTGTACGTACTTCTAGGTTGTCGTCATCGTCTTATCGTAAATGAGTCTTTCCACTATTATTTAACAAAAAATCATCTTCCATGTTGTTAATAAACTGCTCGTCTTAGCACAAAGTAATCGACTGACCGCGGGTGGGATGTGTGTATCATTGTGTTGTACGTAGAAATTGATGTTGTCTGTCCTTTAAACAAATATCAAGCACTATGTGACAAGTATTTATCATGACTGTTGTTTTATTGAAATTAATCGTGGCTCGTTGATTTGGGACTGCGGAGATTATTGTCGTATTAAAGCATAGTGGGTACAGGGTTGTATAATATCTACTAAAATGTAAAACGGACGTCTAGGCTGTAACATGGTTTATATGATTATATCGATAAGGGTTATTATAAAGCGCAGGTGTTTACTACCGTACTTTGTAAAAGTTTAAAATTCCATATTATTTTGCATTTCAAATTTTATCATGCTTTTATTTTAAAATGAATTCCGACAGATGTAAATTATTTTTATACACTATATTTTAATACTTCCTTAACTGTATGTATGTTTAAGAAATACTTAACATTCTCCTGTTTTACTTTATTCTTATTCTGTTGCTCTAAAATTTTCATTGTAAATGAATATTTAAATTATAGTTCGTGTATCACGAGAGTATTCACGATAATTGTTAAATGTACTTTAATGTGAAGTAGGTAATGAAATTATTCTTCCCAATGTGAAATTGTGCTCATAAATTATTCTATCATTTTCACAAGGATTGTCAATTTTTAAAGCTTGATGTTATTTTTATTTCAAAATAAATTTTGTATAATATATAACCCATCTTTTTTTTCTAATTTACCCACATTTACTGTTAACTGATTTAGTGTCTTTTTTGTATCCCTAATTATATTTTATTGAAGTAACTGTATTAATTGTCAAGATGTTTGATTGTTCCTTCCATCCTAGTTATATTATGAATGCGAAAGTTTGTGAGAACGCATGCATTAGTTACTATTTCATGATATAATGGCTGAACTGCGATAAGCCCAAAGTCTAAGTTCTATTCGGTAAAGAGAGACCCGGAATTATCACAACCTACTATTTATCCCGGATTAACGAAGGGTACAGTACTTTGATACCAGAAATTTCAGCATTAGGCTGCTGAAATATATGTCTTAAATATTACAAAAAAAATGTCTTGGTAAAAACCCTAATTTTATTTCCTTGAACGAAAATGCAAAAAGGACTAACCACACATTTTAGGATATAATCAAGTTGCTTAAAAAGTAGCTCTACTTTCGTCTCAGCTACACTTTTTGTGAGAACAATATGTAATTTGAGGTGCTCATTCTAGAGACGATAACTTTTTGCGGAGCGACCGTTATAGCGGGCGCCGGCGGCGACGCGACGCGCTTATTCAGAAGAGGTTCTAAGCTGAGTAAAAGCCTTATAAGAGGTAGTATCGGCGCGCTGCAACCAGTTCCATTCAAACCCCTGTTGAGAGCGCACGTCGAAATGCAAACCGCGACTTTACTTCTCTTGGCAGTTATGGTCACCGCCGCATACGCAGGTTAGTGCCCCTACTTTTTGCCGCTACGCAACTCGAGATGTTTGTTTTCCTTTTCTGTTTCTCGAAGTAGGTACACAATATCCGATCCATCCTGTAAGATAATGAGCGCCGGTGACTATGTTGGTTTTTGTACGAACATAATGAGAAACATAAGTTGCGGAACGTGCTTGTGTCATATTACTCTTGTATGAAGTAATGTAAAGATTGCTTAAGGATACAATTTGGCACTTAATCGTAAAATAAATGCATGCATGCTCCAAAATATTATGAAGATTAGGGACGGCGCTGTACAGAAGATATCTAAGACCTTTGCTTAGGGTTCCGTACCCAAGGGTACCAAAGGGATCTTATGATTAAAACTGCGATGTGCGTCTGTCATCAGGCGTATTTACCTCATGAACCAGCTAGATACCTAGTTGAATTTTTTAGATTAAGACTGATATCTACATACTCGTATATTCCGCTGTCATATTATGTTGCCGCCATAACAACAAATATTAAAAGCGGAATAAAAAGCCCCACAAATAGTTACATATTTTATTTTCATACAACAAATCTGATTTTATGCAGCTAACAGATAGTACGTACGGAACTTTACGTACGCGTGTCTGAAATTAATAATTTTCCATGTTATTTGAATATTTTTAGGAAAATATGTTTAATTAGTAATTACATCTTTACGCATTAGGAAATCCACGAAGACGCAGAAGGCAATCAACCCTTTCAAGGAAGATGAGTCAAGTTTGAGATCATCGTTAGTTGTAACAAATTACCATCAAGTTTTTTTCCCCGACCTCACGAGATCGTGACTGCAATTATTGGCCTGTTCATTTTGGATATAAAAACCTAACTTGTACTTAGGTATTTCTAAATAGATTATTTTTGTTAATTCATTTACACGTCGTAAGAATGTAAGGCTACTCAGTTATAATGACGAATATAAATTTATATTAAAATCAAGTGAGTAATTAACTTACTCGCAAGAAACCAAGTATGTTGGTGGTCACCTAAGCGCATTTCATCAAACCAAACCATCGTTAAAGCTTAATTAAAAAAAAAACAAGTTCCCTTTTATTAATTCCAGTACCTCTCGGTACTATCAGTCATCTCGATTTTTTAACTGGTTGAGTGAATTCGATAAATTACAGAGTACCTAAAGTATTAGTGAGCTCTTACCTGCATACATTTTTGGGAGATACCTTAGATGTTATCATCACATGCAATTTATGAAAACGTTTAAGAAAATTACCAATTCGTTCCAAAAAAACCTTTCTTATAAAACTACATCCGAACAATCAATGAATATGCAACGACCTGTCATGGGCTTTTCAAGAGCTCGGTTGCAAGTGCCGACTGCATTCATGAACACTCATTGTGGATTCAGGTTGCCCATTGTAACCATACAGCTTTATGCACATTCTGTATTCCATGTAGCTATGGGAAAACGGATGTGCTAGTTTTGTAGGAATTTAACTTGAAACCTGTTGAACAAAAGTTGTTGCAGAAATAAGGCAATTTTCTGGGATAAATGCGATTCTAGATTCTTCCCTTCCTTTTTAGTATGTTTGACTCTATATATTTCCGGATGGTAATTAAAATTGAAATCGCTTGAAATATATAACGCTTGAAGCAGGTATACATCGTTGATAGTAGGTACCAGTTAGAGAGGAAGTCATAGGACCGTTATGTGCTTAGCTTGGCGACATCGTTTTCTGGAGTGCCGCTAGTTATTATTCTTATTATACAAGTTACAATGAGAATAGTGTAATAGATGAAAGATTGATACATACATACAATTACATTTGGTTTTTGTTTTTGGAGATTTAAGACTTAGCGTCAGGCTGGCGACAGGCTTGTCTCGTCTTTCCTTAATATAATAAAACAACGTGTGGAAACCACATAAGTACATGGCTTATAAACTTTTCTTCATATAAACTAAGTGACCTAAGCTCTGCTCTCTCTCTCTCTCTCTCTCTCTCTCTCTCTCTCTCTCTCTCTCTCTCTCTTTCAAGCCACCCGAAGGCCTCTGACTTGGCTTAACGACTGCTTGTACTAAAACTATCAGCCGGGACCTACACTTAAACGTATCATGCGACCAGCGGTAGCGCCCTGATAAAAATGCCACTTTTTAAGACAGTCTCACTCATCCAATGACTGTCCGTACCGACCGTTGTTTAACTCGCCGATCGCGTCAGATCTAGTTATAGTTAGAGATTAGTTACCCCAACTATAGGCGCTATATGTTTCATAATGAAGTTGTGACATTTCCAGCGGGCCAGTACTACGTGCCCCGGTCGTACTACGTGATCGACTCGGACGGGCACGAGTCAGAGCCGGTGCCGCTGCGGCGCCTGCGCCGCTCCCTGGACCCCTACCCCTACATGAGCCGCAGGGAGGCTCGCTCCCCGCACCACGCGAGATTACATGGTGAGGTTAACAGCTTGCTTTAGTATTGTTAGGAGGTCTTTGTAATTTAGACCAAATACACTTTAATAACTTTATTCGCAAAATACTAAAGTTTAAACTCCATGTAATGTCACTCCATTTAACGACAAACTCTCTAAAGCGTTGAAATCAATTTGATTTAGTTGGGTTAGCTTGTATTTCATGCAATGATACATTCTCTCTATTTAATGACCACTCTCTATCGCCATAAAATGCACAGTCCCTTCAGTGTCGTTATATAGAGTTTACACTGTACTTGACAAATGTACGTACATATCTTCATACACACATACACCTCGTTTTTACATTTATTAAACTGCATATCCATGCACGTTAGTAGGACATTCAATATTTTATCTATTTGATGTATTTACATAAAATCAAAAGAATTGTTTGCGGAAATCCTTGATTTCAACATCAATCACGAATTTCTGAAGAAGAGGTCATAATTTTAATTTGTATTCAGGTTCAACCTATTCAGTTAACGATGCTGGTATGGCAGATAAGTACTTAGTTGTGTTTGAATAGCTGCGATACGAAATATGACTCAAACAAGTTATACCAATAAGATATAACTATTTCAGAAAACATTTAGTGAACCTATAGCTTATTCATAAAGTGTAAAAATAGGTACATAAACTACTTATTATCTAGTCAGGGTCAGTGAAGTTCTCGTATGGAAAAACTGATGCTAATTAAATTGCTATAGTTTGTGGCAAATTTTCATAAGTCGTAAAACGTAGTTTAAGTTTTTAGTGATAGTTACAAGTGTTTCCGTATGGTACATACCTACTTGTATTTTTCTCAATCGTTAGTGCTAATCACCATATTATATACGAAAAAACAACTAATCCGAACACTCACAGATGATTCGATGTTCAATGCCAGAGTTGCATTAAGTACCGTTGAATATGGTCTGTACGTGCGGTATTTCTAATTCCAACACAAAACGCAGTAAATATTCAATTCGAACATGGTAATTGGCTCTATGCTCTACAAACATGAATCTGACAGTACAGTGAAAGCCATAATATTTAGTATGTTTATGTTTAACTCAGAGCCTTAAAATGGTGCATTGCTACTATTACAAGCAAAAACGGGCTATGCCGACCCCACATAGTGGGAAAAGGTGAAGGTAAAGAAGAATGCACCATTTATAAGTATTTCATTTATATCTTATTTATATGGCAATAAAATATAATTATACATATTATATACTAGACATGCTTATGGCAGTGTCGCGCCCTACTGGTCAAATTATATTGCCTAGCTGTACTGTGTAAAAAAATATAATAATTACGTATCACAATTTTAATAAGTAATATATATATATTCATATTTAATGAATTTTGGTCATTACTTTTAACATAAAACTTACAAGCAGTAACTCTGATTAACGAGAAATAAGAGCTCGTTTAATTAAAATATAAGAATGGCAAGAAAAGAAAGTTCTCTACGACTAAACTAATTTTATTACTTTTCTAAAACTTCAATGAAGAAACATTTTATAACAGCGACAGTACCGAAGTAAAGTAGAGCATCGGCTACAAACGGTCATAGTGAGCTTTTAAAAGCCTTTCTAGTCTGTCGTGTCGAATAACGGTTTCGCATTCCCGGAGCGACCACTGGTCGATGCCGACAAAAAATTATCGATGCGTTTCTTTTTGATTGAAGTATCTAGAGTGATTTAATATTCTAAAAAAGCACTTTTAGATGTGAGTGTGTAGGTAATTATTAGGAGTAAATGTCTATCCGATACATAAGATTATAGCTGGGAGCTTTTTTGTGCCAGGTCTTGATTAGTATGATTAGCAAATGGCGTGTGCATTGCTAATGTCCGATAAAAGAGAAATGAAAAGTATGCTAGGAAACAGTCAGTGACGAGTATTTTTATGGACAGTCCGGTTTCAAAATAAATTAAAATTACCGTATCCAATTTGCCTTTATGTGCAATGGGAAGTTTAGATTTACGAGTACGTTGCTAGTTGTTGGGTTTTTATTTGACGTAGCTAAGATTTATTGATAAGAAAAAGTTTTTCTTCAAATTGAATGGGTTTGTGTAGATTTTCAATTGGTTTAGATTACCTACAACTGTTTAGATACCATTGGGATTATATACGAGTATGATTACGAAACTTTATTATCGCCATTGTAAGTAGTAGTCGCGAACCAGTTATTTTCAGTAACTTCCCTTAATATTTAATGTTTTTTTTTAATTTTAATGTATTTATTAACATTTCAGATGACAGCGCACACGTGCGCCTGGGCAAGGGCCGCCACTTGACGTCACATGGAGCCTGGAGGACCCTCCATGATTCCGCGAGGTGATTATAAAAACACATTCTTGATCACTTTACCTTCATAACTATCTTTTATAGAATATCATAAAACATATTATCTAGATTCAAGTTTTTATTAAATATTACTCAGTACAACTAACTACAGGGTTTCTGCAGCACTGCCATAGAGGGCAACATTTTTGTCCTAGTGCAGAGCACGGAGCTCGACCTAGCTTAATCTTAAATCTAAATTTTAGCATAAGGATATTTATTACTTAGCTAGAATATGTGCTATGAACCATATTGTTTTTTTTTAATATAAACGTGCATGGTGGTTGGATTTTTTCTAGAGCTTGCCTGACTAGCTAGCACCCTTATATTCTTAAACAACCAGCCTCCTTGAGAGCCAGATATTCCAAACTAAGCATGTCACACCTTGGGTTGTAGTGTAGTTAGCTTGAGTGGTTACGCGCGCTGCTAGTCAAATGCAATTATTTATTGCAACACAGATAGAAAACAATATAATAACAGAAAAGCAATACGAGTATGTACTTTTAATTACTGCTACAAATGCATGGCTGTAAAAAGTAAAAAAAAAAACAGGTAGACACCAGTGGAGGTTTAGTAATAGGGTCCCCCCGTTTTTATCTTTTAGGTACAGAACCCTAAAAAATGCGAAGTACATAAACAAACCCTTAAGTTTAGTTATCAATACACACATATTTAATTCGGTGCGTTGTATGTATTAATTAATGACCTCATTTTCTTTTGCAGGAACCCCTAAACCAGCTAATACGGAAGTTTATAGGTAGAATAGGCGTTTAAGATAAAGGTGTCGGCCACACGCCCGGAGTCCGGATGCGGTATTTTCCACCAGTTGCACCCTCGCGCCTCTCGCATCGCTTCGTACAGCCTGCACGCGCCTGCGCTGTGCAACTGCCGGAAGATCATATTTATTAAAATATTTAAAATTATTTGTACTAAACTATTCTGTGTAATAAAGATTTGATTTTAATTTTTTTTTACTATTACAAAGTCTATGGACCACAATATCCAAGGACAATGTGTCATCCGCCAAACCGCACTTGGCAAGCGTGGTGGATTATGTCCTATATCTTTCTCCTCTTGAAAGAAGATCCCCCGACCCAGCAATGGGAACGTATAGTGGGCTGTTTATACTACGCTAAGCTCTATACCTAAGTTTTTTTTCTGATAGACTACATACTAATAGTACTAAAATTTCTTATATCTAATAGAGTATTTGAGTGTGATAAATCCTCTATGTGTAAACGAATCAAAGTTCTATGGTGTTGGGAGTAGTCAAGCCGCCCAAAGACCTCTGACTGCTTGTTCTAAGATAGCCGGGACCTACAGTTTTTTTTTTAAATTGGTTAAGCGAGTCGAGAGTGTCCGTGCCACATAAAGTAGATAGATAGATAAACTCTTTATTGGGCAGATTATATGTACAAGTGAAAATAAAATGCAACAACACAGAATTATTAACGACGTGCCACATAGGGTTACCTATATTACACGGCTTAACGACTACAATACTTACGATACTATGCTACGTGCGCTCGACTTACAATTTAGCTGCATAATGCTATCACTGTAGATAGCGGTTAAAGTCAAATCGGAATCTCCAATTTTAAGTACCTATCAACGTCGGAAGCTTCCTTTTTTCTTGCCACTAGTGGACTTGTCTTTTTGCATAGTCGCATACCCAAAAACTATCCGTATTAGTATCTTTAACTCCGGTTAAAGCATCATAGCTATACATATGTTAGTCTTGCCTTTTACTCTACAAAAATCTTATAGCAAGAGACTTCTAATACTTCAACTCGCACGCATAATTTTTCCAATTTTTTCTTACTTTGTTGAGTAGCGCCTCTAGATATGCGGCATTCGCTTCAAGTATCATTTCAATTTACTATCCTCAAATGAGGTCTCTTTCTAAGGGCGAAATGTATAGGATTGAGGCAACAATCGACAGGGCTTCATAGGTTTCATCGCGACATCACATTTTACGTCATTTCACGAAAGCAAATTGAAGCGACTGCCGCTTACCTAGAGGCATTTTAGGTACTCTCGTAAATGTTTCAGTTTCAAGTAAGTATTCCAAGATGACAAAAAGTTATACAAAATTAATATTAGACTAGTTTTTTTACTTGTAGGTGTAAGACTAAGTAGGTTAAGTTTCTCATTGGCTAGTGCCTATGAGAAACGCAACGTAGTATCAAGACCTTAAATCGATAGATTTACATCAAGTATATTTTATCGTATATAAGGCTAAGTTTGTACAGGGACTTCTGGTATTAATAAATATTGATTATTTCACTTTGCCCCACCAAGCCACCCCACTGGTGGGGCATAGTGGAAACTTAAATCTGGCAGTGGAATTTGCCCCATTGAAACTAAATGTAATGAGGCAGATTCCACTAAAGTGTCGGTGGATTTTGCTTCACCAGGGTGCCCCTTATTAGTGCACATTTGCGTTTTGCTCTAACAAAAGACGAGCGCATTTATTTTAACTGTTAAGGTTGTTTGTGCTGAGTAGTTCTCTCTGGTGTACGTAGAGTTCATGCGCCACGTTTGAGAGCTTATTTTTTAATTTACATAGGTACTGGTAAACCTCGGGCTTCCGCTGTCTCGTCCCTTAACATCAGATAAACTTTGGTGGGCAATTATGGCGAATTAGAAATAAAACTAGTATAAGTAATTGTAACTTTAGAGCTGGATTTTCTGTCAAAACCTTGTCTCCTTCTTTTTATTTCTTTGGTCTCTACTAGACCTACACATTTGCATGATAGTCTGATCTTTTTTTTTTGTTTATACAGTTTTGATAAAATGTCACAATTGTGACAAAACAAACGTTTTGTCACAATTGTGACATTTTATCAAAACTGTATGGTCGTATACGGTTACAGTGATTTTTCTTTTTAACCGACTTCAAAAAGGAGGAGGTTATATATTCGACGTGTATGTATTTTTTTTTTTTTTTATGTATGTTCACCGATTTCTCAGCCATTTGTGGATCGATTCTCAAAATTCTTTTTTTAATTGAAAGAGTATGGTTCTGAATTGGTCCCATTGTCACCAAAACTGGTTCTGATGATGGACTCCTAGGGAAATCGAAGAAAAACCTAAAAAGTTAGGTTATTTTCACGCATGAAGAGAGATTCACGCTCGTTTGGCTGTACTGATATTCATGAAATTTGAGAAGAAAATAGGTAATACTATGTGTTAACACATACGCTACTTTTTATCCCGAAAAAAATACTATTCCCGTGGGATGCACCAAATAACATATAAATCTTTTTAACTTCTTCACGCTCGAACGGTTGTACTGACATTGATGAAATTTGGAATGAAGATAGGTTAGACTATGTGTTTACACATAGGCTACTTTTTATCCCGAAAATAATTATTGTTCCCGTGGGATGCACCAAATAACACATGACACACTGATTTCGCTAAAATTTGATATAGGGGGTAGACTAGACCTTGTATAACACGAAGGTTACTTTTTATCTTAAAAGAGCTATTCCCGTGGGAAGCCCAAATAACTCGATAACCTATTTTACTTCTTCGCGCTCATACGGCAATACAGATTTCGCTCATAAAATTAGCAGCCTGGCTAACAAAAGTAATCTGACGCGAACATCGAGGCTAAGCAACGGCCCATGCGGCCAGTCTTTGGATGGGTAACCATGCACAAGACTTCCATAAAAAAATATGATATTTTCATCTGGGCGTTACTGTGCTTCGGATAACACGTTAATTTGTTGGGCCTGGACCACTACTCTTAGTACAAGCAGGGGTCAAATTAAATCAGGGGCTTGAAAAACTCTCGACGCCAGAGCTTGGCCACTTGGGTCATACTTAGTGGAAGAAGGAACTGTAAAATTTGATATATTAATAGACAAGACCCTCGAACGGATAAGGAAAATATTTACGCGCTTGCTTCGCTAAGAGTTATCCCGCTTCGTTCGAATTTCCCCCAGGATGTTCTGAGCTTATGACACTCCAAATATTATATAATTCGTGTTGCTTTGGACTTGAAACGGTTCGAACAAATACGGTGAAAATTTTCGCGCTCGCTTCGCTCGCGCATAGCTCGCTTTGCTCGAATCCAGCTCGCTTCGCTCGCAATTGGTTCTTGTACGTTTTGACACAACAAACATTATGTAATTTGTGCTGCTTTGGACTTCTTTATGTTCAAACGGTTGGAACAAATACGGTGAAAATTTTCACGCTCGCTTCGCTCGCAGCCAGCTCGATTTGCTTGCAATTGGGTGCCTGCCAGGCACACGCCAGATTTTTTCATCGTGAAGTTTATTTGGCTCTCCATAGCTAAAACTTAAAAAAATATCATTACCAAACACTAAAAATGTAAAAATAAAATTGTTTTAAAAAACAAACAACCGACTTCAAAAACACAACTAAAAAGGGAAAAATAATTTTAAGCCTAAATCAAATCAAGAATATATAAATAGAATAGGAGAGTTTATTTCATGTTCTTATCAAAAACTATTTGCAATTTTTAGTAATTCTGTATTCTTGAAGTCGGTGCCATCTAATAAGAACAGATTAATGTTTGTTAAAAAAAACTATTTTCAATTGTCTTTCTTTGCTGGCACCGACTCCAAGAATACAGGATTAGTAAAAATTGCAAATAGTTTTTGATAAGAACATGAAATAAACTCTCCTATTCTATTTATATATTCTTGATTTGATTTAGGCTTAAAATTATTTTTCCCTTTTTAGTTGTGTTTTTGAAGTCGGTTGTTTGTTTTTTAAAACAATTTTATTACCTTTATCTATTCTAAATAAGTAATTCATTATTAAAGTTCTAAATAGCGTTTTTCTCGAACTAGATAAAGTTATAACAACATGAACGTAGGCGCGTGTGTGCCTGATAGTAACAAAAACTACAGAGCAAAAGACATCAACGCAAAGCGCATGACTTTTCCTAAAGTAAGACACACTCGTATGTAGCAGAAATATAATTGTTTATACCTAGCTATAGTACCTATATATAACAGCACGCCGGAGGTAATAGCCCCGTTTTACATCGAAAAAGGTATTCTAGTGTTAATATACGAGTAGGTTCTAAATTATCTCCGTACAAAATGTAATTCTGATCGGCACAACCGCTAGAGCGAAAAGTAGTATCCAACACACTCATACACAAGCCTTCATAATGTCTAACTAACGGAAGTAGGATGAGATCGCAACTCAATATTATAAAGAACTTAAACAAGTATAAAATCAATATCGGTTTATCTATTCAGAAACTATGATACCACCGACAGAAAGACACACACATACACGTCAAACTTATCAACACACTGTCTTTTTTGCGTACGGGGTTACAATACCAATCAGGATGTAATCGATAAAAGCATGATAGATGTCCTAATTTACAATAGAATATTTAATGTTAAAGTGTTTTAAACATTGTAAACTGTTCACTCTCATCATTCTACACGCGTAGATCTCGTCGGCGGCGGTCCGTGTAACACTCGCCCCTGAAGATGGTGCTCGGAAAGCACCGAAACTGTTGGACTCATTCCAACTTTTAATAATAAGTAAGTGTGACCGTTTTCTACGCGAAAATATTAAAGTGTTTTGTTGTGG
Organism: Mellilla xanthometata; assembly: GCA_035578125.1. NCBI lineage: Eukaryota > Metazoa > Arthropoda > Insecta > Lepidoptera > Geometridae > Mellilla > Mellilla xanthometata. The sequence goes on along the minus strand of JAPUBQ010000007.1, from coordinate 8,221,907 downwards.
TTAAGGGCCTTTTTTGAAACAATAGAACAAATGCTTGAACTAGTACATGGCGAGTAAGCATATCTAATATATTAATTACTTATCAACTAACCCTAGAAAAGGCTTTACGACATACCTACACTAAATGTTAGAGAGATACAATTTGGGGAGAGTGATGAACACAAAAAATACTTACAAAAAGAAACAGGTTTATTTTTATTAAAACCAAATATATATACTTTTAACTTATTTATTTTCATAAGAACCTATAATTTCAAAATTTGGTATAATAAATTGATCATTTTAATAACTAGACATTTTTATAAATAAATCAATTCCAAAACTTTAAGACGACTAAAATTTGTAGATTGTAAGAAATATAAAGAGAGCCTCTACGCATATTGCACTACGACATGCATTATAATAAATACCCGTGTAAGTCATGGAGATGGCAATTATCTTGGCAATATAACACTATTCCTATGAATATGAACGCTGCTTTAAAAGCAATGGATAGCAAGTTACTTAGAATTGGCATTAGCCGGAAACCATTCGTCAAACACAAGCTATCATATCATAAATACAGTTCTAATAGCAGATTTATTTATTAGGGTACTCTAGCCGGTATTGAGGCTTATCGTAGCTGTAACCAGGGCTGGGCTGAGGAGCGGGAGCGGGGGCAACTGGCACGGGCGCCGGGGCAGGAGCAGGGGCGGGCGCTGGGGCCGGCTGAGCAATGGGGACAAACGGAGGGGTCACTATCACGGCATCATCAGTAATTCCTACATCGCGCCCTGATGGGGCGAAACGCTGAACAAACTGCTGTTGAGGTGCTTGCTGGTAGAACTGAGGCACTTGGTTATATTGGGGAACTTGGTTGAACTGCGCCTGCTGGTATCCCGGAGCTCCATATTGCTGGGATGTTTGATATCGGTTCGGAGATCCGAACTGCGATGACGCGAATTGGTTCGAACCGCTGAACTGCTGAGGTACATCGTATTGATTCGGGACACCGTATTCTGACGGTAGTTCCATTCGTCCGAACATATTTCCTAGGAATGGAAACTTGTTCGTCAACGTTGCCCATAATCCTGTACCTCCGACTTGGTTAGTTCCTTGGCTACTCCAGAACAACCGCTGCGAAGGCTCCTGGCTGTAGTTGGGGCCGACTGCGACGGAATACGGGTCATTCGGTCCGATGTGATAAGGCGCCTCCCTCCGCACATTGTACGCTACGGCACTACCTACAAAAATAAATCAATATTATGATGAATACGATACATCCGAAACAGTAAGTACACATAATTTCACTTCACGTACCGACGACACAGCACACCAAGAGCGCGAGAGACGCATCCATTTTCGCACGAGTTGCCGAACCTGAACTGCGTGTCATTGTTGCTCGTCTTTACATTTATACCTCCTCTATTTGCTCCTAAAAGAGGGCCTTGAAGTAAAATTCTCGTAACCCAATATTGAAAGTGTGAGGTAATGGCGTGGCAGTGGCTCACCCAGTGGACGGCGTCGACAATAGGTGCGACATCTAGGTGAGTCGTGCGTCGTCCGCCGCACAGGCTGCTCTCAATCACACACGCATTGGATACAAACACTGCAGACATCGATTCGTAACTATGCTAATGCTGGGGGCATTTGCTGAAACCATGAATACCAAAGTAGGCTTAGAGGTGATGAGAGACCGAAAACAATGGATTTCGGGTACACGATTTATCGATTGTTGCGTCATGATTGATGCAATGAGAGAATACAGATAGCTCCTCGCTCAAAATACCAGCATGTGATTTTTTATTCTCATTTTTAATCAGTATTTCATTAAGTGCAAGCCGTAGACCTGTAAAGGGACAGATTGATGTAATCCTTACATAACCGATGATTTATGGTTCAATACGTCGAGTAAACATTACCTACTTTATTATCTGATCGTACAGGAATAATGAATCGATGGCGCATCGTATAAAGCTCGGATCGAGCTTTCTCTCATTTTTTCATGTCGCCGCAGGGGATACGATGGCCACGCAGCATAGTTTACACACCCTGTATATGATAAAGTTTGGTGAAAAATGCACTGGACCGTGTGTGCGCGTGTTTACCCAACATAATCGGCATTATTCATAAGATAACACGGCGGTATTTGTCTTCGCCGCTTGTCACGGTATTGTCGCTTCTGCAGGCGTTTTGCGAAATGTTGCTCAATACAAGCTTCACAAACGTACGGAATATAGACTATGTATGGCATAGATAAGAGAGTTTGTTTAGCCGTGCCTGTATTTTTACGACTCGTTAGGTCTACAAATAGTGACTAAGCGGACTTATTACACATCCACGGACTTTTGAGAAACAAATCTATCTTATCATTTATTCAGGTATATATCGTACCTATTTGATCACTAGCCTAGTTACAAGGTTGGTACTTCGGTGTAACACGATATCAATGAAAAGCCAAACCCTTAAATACAAGTATGTATCTTGGATGAATGAATGAATGAATTAGAACAGCGTGATTGTAACACCCAAGCTTTACAATTGCTACAAAAGCTTAGTAGGTATACCTACGAGTAGATATTAAGGTTCGTGGGACACAATATCATGTGACCAATTCTATGATCAATACATATCTACTTGTATAGTAAGAAAGTAAAAATCGAATATCTATACATTCGATATTTTTCCATTAAACTGATACAGGACTATTAATAGAAACCAAAAAACATTTTTTGGAATTTAGTCTGTCTGTCTGGTAAGTTATGGCTCCGAAACTAAGTACGGTAGATATAAACGCTATTTCCATACCTAGGTGAATTACATATAATTAGGAGCGTTGTCAAAACGTTGCTGTTGTTTCGTCTAAATCAGTTAAGGCGAAACGAAACTGTAATGGTCATTGGAAAAATTACTTCAAGCACTGCTTCAAATGTTTTTAAGCAGAGTAGAATGCGATTTTCAGAGAACATATTTAAGGATAAACTAAATTTTATAAATGCGAAGGTTTGTGTGTGTGTTTATGTATATGTTTGTAACTTTTTCACGCTCAAACAGCTGAACTGATTTTGATGATGATGGTACGGACATAGTTTAGACTCTGGATTAACACGTAGGCTTCTTTTAACCTCGGAGTATCGCGGGTGACACCGCGGGGCGCAACTAGTATTCAATAACTGCTATTCGATTATAATGTAATCGTATTATTGTGCAGCCACTAATGGATGAGCTCGGTAAGTGGTCTCGAGTCCAGCAAGGGTCAAGAGTCAAGCTCCTGCGTGTGCGGTTTGTGTTGACATAGAGCTTCTTTATTATGCTAATCTCTTTACCCTTATTATTCATTTTAAAGGTTAATAGAGAGCTTTTGACAATTTGACTATGACGAAAACAAAGAGCATATGCGTAATATATTATATTCATATTACATCACTGCAAATCCGTAGCTGACTTCTTTCTTGAAAATTCTGTAGTTATAGACTATTTATGACACGTTTTCATTAAACTTTGGTTCTTTGTTCGTTCAGGTTTAGGCATTAGTTTATTTGCTAAAGTTTTTTGGTTTAAGCCGCATCATTTCACCCAGTTTATAATTAGGATACCTACAAATCTTAGACGACAGCGCAATGCCTAGGTCCAGACGGCACGTAATGTTTTAATGCCTAAAAAAGTACGTAATGTGTGTTTTCGACTGTTTAGTCATTCTAGACTATCGACAGTCCAATGCAAATGTGCATTATGTGCAACCAGCTTAACGCATAGAACACAAAGAACTATAGTGGAAAGTTAACTATGAGCATCATTCATAGTAATAACTGCCAGGATTTAGATTTATGTATAGAATTCTTGATATATCTCGTTATCAAATCAAATATTGATGAACAACATAATGGTAATTTACTTTTATATCAAGGTTTCTTACATTACATTAAATTTTTTAATCATTTTTAATACCTAAATGAAATATTATGTAATTAATTCTTAATTGATTTCGCATCTAATTCTAATTAGGTTAAAACATGGCGAAGCCTTATTGTACCTACTTGGTCGCCTTAATAGTTTTGTACCCACGCCAAAATAAACGATCTGATCAATTTCCTGTGCTTGTGTTAATACAAAAATGCTCCTAAAAATCGATACATATTATTTACTTAGTACACAATATGATGGCATACTTTTCCAACAATTCCTATTAATTTTAGTTTTATCCCATTATAATGCACGAGGTGATTATTATGGTACCTAGGTACCTATCGGAGTCGCATACTAATGGTTGCCAATTTACGAGTAAATTTATTCGTCTGAACCGTCTTAACGTAGCAACCTCGTGACATTAAAATAATTAAACTTATTTTGAGAGAAATTGAAGTGATTTCGTAAAGCTTAACCAAATTCTGAGTAGTAAGCGAAATAAGTACATGTCATTAGTCTTAAATAGCCCAGTGGCCCTTCGTAAGTGTGTACATAGCAATTTAATAAGCGAGATGAACTTTATAGCGCCTGTAGCTCGGCTGACTAAGGTGGTCTGACGCGATCATCAAGGTTAAACAATTGTCTATGCGGACAGTCTTTGGATGGGTGGCAATGCACAAGCCTGTCTTTTAAAAGGTGGCTATTTTCTTCTGGGCGCTACAGTGGGTTGACACGTTCAATTGTAGGTTGCGGCTGTTAAGCCGAACAAGCAGTAGTTAAGCTAAGTCAGAGGCCTTCAGGCGGCTTGAAAACTCGACACCAGAGCTTGAACCTAGACAGACAGACAGATAGCAGAGGCTTAGTAATAGGGTCCCGTTTAAAACCTATAGGTACGGAACCCTTAGAACTAAAACAAAATTGGTTCATCCATTTGCGATCTACGATGCCCCAGATGCCAATGCAAAGATAAACCCATACAGCTATGTCAAACTTATACACGATGGTTTTTGCGTCGGGGATTCAAATAGGACGACTCCTTATGAAAAATAGTGCCCTTGCATTTCGCTTGACTTGTCTAGGCGAGGGCACTACCGTACCCCCAAACAAGGCGGTATGGTTCGTAATCAATTCAAATTTATTTTCCTTATAACCATTTTCACATTTAATCGCCAACTGATTGCAAATAATAAATCAATTCACAAAATTAACCGCGAAATCGGTAATTATGGTTCATGTTTCTGATATCTTCGAAGATCCCGTTAAAATATGATGCAGCTGGTATTAAGTTTGGTTAAAATAATAACTATAATAAAATTATTCTGACATTTTGTTAACTGACCATTGACCAATCTTTACTGAATCGAAATGAAGAAAGTACAGTCATGATTACAATTTATTCTCCTTACCTTAGGCATTTAGGATGGCGGGTAACCACTCGAGTTAGCGACCCTGGCCTAAAACGGAGTATGCCTAGTCCAAAATAACTGGCTCACAAGGAAGCTGCCGGAATACACTGTTAGGTGAGTTAGGTGTTGTGTGCGGTGCTGGCGACAGATTTTTCAACTAGGGGTGGTTGATAGCCAGGCGAGTATTAGGAAATGCCCTACTACCATGCAATGGTTTCCTCACGATGTTTTCCTGCACCGAAAGCTCAAGCTCCTCGGCGGGAATCGAACCCACGACCTTGGGACGTAAGACGGTTACATTCCTCTGACTGAGCTGACATCGCTTCTTATGTAAAATACTCGTAGCAAAGGAGTGTTCACAAACTTCGAGCGTTGCGGTATTTATCGTAAACATACTATGTTACGAAGATGACGATGTGCCTACTCGTACATTTAATGTTTGAGGACTTTGTAATTGTATACTTTAGCTGCCTACTGTTAAGCAATTTATGCACCTATCAATGTCTGCCTACGTCAATGCGAAGAAAATACGTCGTCTTACGGCTGTTTGTTGTCAATGAAATTACGTCCTATATTCAAATTGTTGATTTGCCCTCCAAGTCTCGTATATACATATTATGTAAGCCACTGGGAACTCACCACTACCAATGATAATAGCCACTAAATTATGACTGTTAAAATATATAAAAAAATTAGCTTTTAGACTACTGTCAGGTCGCTTAGCATTGTAATTGTTGTATCTATGCCAGTGATACCAGTGGCGCCAGTTGCCAGTGTCTAAAATACCAGACTTAGGGAGATGGAGAGCTGATTGCTTGCTATATCTGCTCTCTTAAAATGACAGCAAGTTTTTCTGATGTTGGATCGTGTTTAATCTGATTTTAATTATATTTTATTCTTAATTTTAGCATTTCCAGCCTCTTTATCTTTGCCCTTTCCTACTAGATGCGGTTGGCATAGTATTTTTTCTAACATTTCATTCTTTGCCTAAGTAGGTATATAGAAGTGAATGACCTCCTCAATTGTAACATATCTAGCAAGTCGAAAAAATCTATATAAAATAATTGCCCAAGTGCGAGTTAGGCCCGCGCATGAAGGGTCGAACCATTGTTGTATGGAAGTCCCCTTAAATATTTATTTTTATAATTTATTTGGAAAGAGAATTTTGTAATTCTCTTACATTTATATTCTGTGAAAATTTTAAGAGTTAAGCAACTACTGTTATTGATATAAAGCAAAAAAAACACCTTTATTGTATGGGGACCCCTCTTAATATTTATTTATTTTTAGTATTCGTTTTATAGCGGCACGGGAAATACATATCTTGTGAAATTTTCTGTTTTCTAGCTATCACGGTTTCTGAGATACAGCCTGGTAACAGAAAGACAGACAGACAGTGGAGACTACGGTCACGTTTTTACCTTTTAGGTATCGAACTCTAAAATTCAAGATAATTAAACTACAAATCTATCGAAGATTACTAAAACCACACCACATATCGAACAATTAAAGCAATTTGTAATCATCTAACAATTTAAACTTTTGTACACTTTTTATATTTGAAGTTCATTCATTGTGTTAGAGAATGAGCTCATACAAAAAGAAACGCTACTCAGTTGCCTACATCTAAGTAACCCCGGCAACCTTTTAAGTACACAGCTGTTATGTTTGTTTTTGAATAATTTATTTTAACATCCGCGATGTTCGCATTATGCCGCTCGTGAACAATGGATGCGAGACTGAACGATTGGATCACCGATAGTTGCTGATTTATTATCGTTAAGCACAACCACTCCTTACAAGGCCGGCTGAGGTAAATAATACGCGTAATCATTACAATTTACTCGTAATCATGTTGAGCTGTTATGAGAATTTATGGCATTTAATAAGGCACGTTCCCTTGATTATTATGTATTTTATTCTTTGTTATTACGTAGATAATTTAAGAAAATGCTTTTAACTGAAAATAAAAACTAAGTACCTACTACAATTTCATTTCACTTACGAGATTACTACAAGTACTAAAGAGTTTTATCATCATCATCACTTGTACATCATCTTGTTACAAATAAATACGACATTGTTGGCGTAATGGTGACCATACCAGGCTGCCTACCAGAGGGTTCCGGGTTCGATTCTCGGCACGGCAAACATCTTTGTGATATTTTTATATAACTAAATTTGGTCGCTGTTGGTCTGGGTGTAAATAATGTACCTATATACACATTATTTGTTTATGTATCTGTAGTAGTATTGTTTGCAATTATAACACAAACTAGAAATAGTTTAGTACAGAGCTTACCAGCCGTGTGTGAAATGTGTGTATATATTAACAAAGTGTAGTAAATATTCAAGTACTTACCAACATAAATTACCGACTGTTAAGACCTGAGGTCTTAAAGTAGGTAAGAAGAAATAAAACCTGACACAATAAGAATGTTTGAAAATGACCCACTGGAATGTCTTCTTATATGTGTGGGTCCAAGCAGCCGCTGCTATGCTGTCATCGACTGCAAGGCCACTCAGTCCAATCTATCTATTAAAAGTAGCTAAGTACTTATAAATCGAGCCTGATGTCGAGTAAACAAAGTTTCATCTCGCACTTCATTAAAAACTAACATTACATACCAGTTATCTATTAATTGAGGTCGTTGTGTTTCGATCACTTTTGTCAATTGTGCAATGCACAAATACAATGAGAAGTAACAATGTATAATTGTATATATATGTATTTTTGTGTGCACAATAAATGATTTCCTTTCTTTCTTTGTTTCAAACCTTCCTATAAGTATGATGAATATCTAAATATAATTTGGGAATTCTAACATCACCTAAAATATTATAATACTCTTAAAATTTAAATATGTAAGTTATTGTGTAGATTTTTGGGTTCGTAAAATATACAATTTTTACGTACAAAAGTATTTTATTAAGATAATGCCTTTATACAAACTTATGTATCACTCGTACTAGTACTCAAATGAGCTTTCTTATGTTTATCACAATAAATCTTTTTTATTTATTACTACACATGTATTATCATTTTAGCTTTATAAAACGTAATCAATAATAAGTCTTGGGTTTTATATTTATACCTAGGGCATTGCTGATTATCGCCTTCCATAACCTGAAAAGAGATAAATAACTTTAAATTCATATATTATATTAAAAAAAAAAACATTTTAAATTTCCAAAATAGTAACAAAAATATAACTTTTTATGTGAAAGAAAACTAAGTTGTATTCATATTTTAAATATATTTAGAATAGCAAACAAAAATGACTGGCCTAAGTTTATATACACCGCAAAACAACATTTCATTCGTTGAAACCTGTGTTGTAAAAATAAATTATTGTAGAAGCACTTTAACTTAAATAATAAAACATGTTAATGCACACACAGTATAATTGTCGAAGTAATGATTTATCGTATTACCAGAGTAATTGAATGGGATCACATTGAACGATATCGCATTTTTTTTTTAACAGGTCACACTTATAACAGCATATACAGGCAACTCAACACCGAAGATCGATCGAACTATAAAATATAAAACAAGTTGGATAAAAGGCCTATAATTTTACCAGAAAAAGTAATTGAATTGAGCATGAATTAACGCGTCAGTGTTGTGTATCTTTGATAAGGTTAGGTAAAAGGCTTATTTCTAAGACTGACCTCCTTTCACTGAAGCTCCAGCATGAGCAGAAGCAGAGCTACTGGCGTAACTAGTTCCAAATGCCCTCGCGCCGCTCGTAGCACTCGCAACACTCTTAGCAGCTGCTCCCGCCGTTGCCGATCCTTCGCTAGTGCCATCTACTGCTCCAGGTTTGGAAAGGGAATGCGACCCTCCGTAACCACCACTGCCGCTGCCACCACATCCACCTCCACACCCGCCAGCACCGTGTCCCTGGCTGTAGCTACCATAGGTACCGCTGTGAAGCTGGGTATGTCCACTGCTGGCTCCTGCTGAACTAACTGCCGCTGCATTTGCTTGAACAACTGCACCTGCATTTGCTTGCGATCCACCATTCGAATAAGTTGAATGGACACCGCTTCCTTCACCTTCTTGATTCAAACTGAGAGAAGCACCACTTTGTTTCCCAGGCAAGCTCTTAAGGTCGATTTTTCCATCATCATAAGGTTTTAAAAATCCAGGTGGCCCGCCGAATCCACCAGAATAGGCCACTGCATTGGCACTTGCTGATGCTCCACCTGCAGCATGAGCATCTGAAGCAGATCCACTATGCGCATGTGAAGAAGACGGTTGTGCATCACAAATTCCAGAGGCACAAATTGGCTTGGCTGGAGTGAGACCATTTGCTGGCAATGTTGGTTTGTTTGAATAACTAGATGTCGGAGTAACATCAAACTCATTAGGTTTCAACAGTCCAGCGGGGCCGCCAAAGCCTCCTGTATACGCAGGCTTATATTTTGAATCATGCTGCCCACTTGCTCCTGCTGTGGCTGCACCGGAAATCGAATGTTGTGAATTTACAGGAGCGACACCCGTACTGGTTGGTACAAGTGGGAGTCCAGGCGTGTAGGCGGCACTTCCGCTTGTTGAACCAAGAGAAGGCTTGTTATATTGTCCAGTGCCATGAGTTCCATAACCAGCTTGATGTAGTGATGATCCAACGGCTGCTGCACCATAGCCAGGGGCAGAACTTCCTACGTTTGTTGGCGACGATGGCGCAGAATGCGTATCACAGAATCCAGAGGCACAAATGGGCTTGACTGGAGTAATACCATTTACTGGTGCTGTTGGTTTGTTTGAATAACTGGATGTCGGAGCAACATCAAACTCATTAGGTTTTAACAGTCCAGCGGGGCCACCAAAGCCTCCTGTATACACAGGTTTATCTTTTGAGTCATGCTGCCCACTTGCTCCTGCTGTGGCTGCACCGGAAATTGAATGTTCTGAATTTACAGGAGCGACACCCGTACTGGTTGGTTCAAGGGGGAGTCCTGGCGTGTAGGCGTCACTTCCACTTGTTGAGCCAAAAGAAAGCTTGTTATATGATCCAGTGCCATGAGCTCCATAACCACCTTGATGTAGTGATGTTCCAACGCCTGCTGCACCATAGCCAGGGGCAGAAATTCCTAAGTTTGTTGGCAAAGATGGGCCTAAAGGCGTTCCAGAACATCCTGGTGTACCTGGTGCGCAACTGGGAGGTGAAGGTAATTTTCCACAATTCCCCGAGGTGCATGCAGAGGGATTGAGCGAAGGTGTTGTAGCACAACCTGGACTTCCTGGCGCACAACCTGACCCTGAAGGTTTGAAAGGGATAAATGAAGGCAAATGCGGCGATGGGCCAGAAGGCCCTCCAGAGCACCCTGGGGTACCTGGGGCACAAACAGGAGGTGTAGGCAAAGATCCACAATTACCCAACGCACAACCGGAAGGATTTAGCGGAAGTGTTGTAGCACAACCTGGACTTCCTGGTACGCAGTCTGGTCCTGAAGGTTTTAAAGGAACAAATGAAGGTAAATCTCCTTGGGAGTACGAAGGTTTCACACTAAGCACATTTTGTCCTCCCAGCGGAGGAAATTCATCACAATACCCAGAAGCACAACCTGCTTGGATGCTAGGCCCTAAAGGAAGTGTACAACCCGGAGTACCAGGTACACAAGCAGCGGGTTTCGGTTGTGGCGCAGATGAAAAACTTCCATGGGAATAACCAGGCTTACCGCCATGGCCTCCAGGATAAGAAAGACCGCAACCCGGCATGCCAGGGTTGCAACCCGATCCTGTGAAATAAGATGGTGAATTTCCGTCAAAGTTGGGTTTGTTATAATTTACAGAACTTCCATAACTTTGCGCTGAATGTTTCTCACCACAATTTCCTGATTTGCAATCAGATGATCCACTCAGAGAACTGCAACCAGGGCTACCTGGGGAACATGGCTGTCCAAATGGTTTTACCGGATTATTTTGTGACACTACTAATGAGCTTCCCTGATTATCGGGCTTATTGAAATTGCTATGATACCCCGACGGTTTTGGACCGCATTGTCCGGAGGTACACCCAAAGGAATCACTGGAAGAAATACCAGTAACACAGCCTGGAGTACCAGGTGTACAAGCTGGTGCTGAAGGATTTAATAGGAATGAAGGCACGGACCCACCTTGGGAATAAGTAGGTTTATAGCTTGGCAGTGCACCGTATCCAATTGATGGACTTCCAGGTGACATTGGTGCATTGCAGCCAGGTGAACCAGGTGAACAATTTAAGATCGAAGGATTTGCAGCTGAATATGATGGTGAATAACTAGGTTTGCTGTTTGAGCTACTGTAGTCAGAAGGCGATTCACCACATTTGCCTGATACGCAATCTGATGGTTTACCAGCAGTTGGGCTTGTGCTGCACCCTGGTTTTCCAGGAATACATGCTGAGGCGGTCGGATTTCCTGGGAATAATATTGGAGTGCTTCCATAGGAATAATTTGGTTTTACATCAGATAAAGGCACAGAGGAATGAGGACCACAATTTCCAGAAGCACATCCTGGGTTATGCGTTAGGCCAGTTGATGGTGATTGTGAGCAACCAGGGGTACCTGGAGCGCAGCTAGGGCTGACAGATGGAAAATTTCCATTATAATTACTAGGTTCATCTTTTGATGGCCCGGAAAGATTTGAACCACAATTTCCCGAAGTACAATCACTGGACACACTATTAGGTGTTAAATTACAGCCAGAAGAACCAGGCGGACAATCTGCCCCAGCCGGCTTATTCAGCAATGAAGGCAAAGACCCGTGACTGTAAGTAGGTTTAGAAGAACCTACATAACCACCTAAACCTAATTGATTTCCGTTCTGATAAGATGTGGAGAGGAATGGAGCTTTAGTTTTACTGGAAGAGCCGTATCCAGATGGTGCTTGATTACAGGTGGCGCCAGAACATGCGGGTTCTATTTTAGGAGCGGTTAAATCTAAGGCCGGTTTAGCAGGTGTGGGACCACAATACCCATTATTGCAGCCAGAACCCGTCGCATCGTTTGTTTTGGAATATCCGCTCGCATGAACATTGATATCGTAATTTTCGTTTTCTGTTGGAGAGCCAGCCGGGGTTGATCCACACTGGCCAGATGTGCATTCATTCGGACTTTGTGATGGAGAATTATTACCACAGCTTCCAGATAAACATTTGTCTTTTGAGTCGCATTTGCCAGAATCACACTTGTCACTGCCATGTGCACTTTTACAATCAGATCCAACACAGTCCGAACCTGAAGCACTTTCAGTTCCTGATGATGCAGCGGCTTTAGCATCACTATGAGATTGAGAACCAAACCCAGCATCATTTCCATTTACAGAATTAGCATTCGCACCCTTGCAACCATCGGGTCCACAGTCTTGTCCATTGCTAGCATGAAATTCGCCGTTTCCATACTTTTGGCCGTAGCTGCCCGCCGGTATCTTGCCACTGTACCCACCGGCTGTAGACCCAGCATTAGCTCCGCTGTATGCCTGCGACCCTGCCGCTGAAGATCCTTGCGCACCAGTAGAGCCAACAGTGTTGCAGTTGCTTGACCCGCAACCGGATCCACTCGGGAGCGCTCCACCGATAGCGCCTGACCCACTATAGGTGAATGAGCTCGAACTGGAACTGGATGAGGACGAGCTCGTCGAAGATGCCTGGGAGAAGCTCCCGGAGTAGCTTGCACCGCTAGGGATGCTTAGTGGCACACTCCCAGTGCCAGCGTAGGCACCAGACACGGCACGCGCGTCCGCTATAAAAAAAACACAATTTTTTTTTAAACCACTATATAAATTCATATGTAAAACACTGAACTTTTCCCATAATATTTATTTACTTTATTTGAAGTCTATAAGCAAGTTCAGATGTAAATTTGTCTTCGCAATTATTCTTTTGTTTTTATGTGGCTATTAAGTTTCAAAAAAATATGGATAAAAAATATTTTAATAATATACTGACCTTTGGCCGCTGCTCCTCCTTTTGTCCCATATCCGTAAGGGCCTGCTGTCGCAGACCCAACTATCAATAGAACTAAGACACATATGAGCTCCATCGTCGTGAAGCTTCCTAACTACAGTGCTAATATTCTTTAGTCGCTCGCTTTTATAAAGCAATACACAAATAGGCACCCATTTATATTTCCAGCAAAAAACCAGTTGGCGTTTACTGCGAACAAAGTATCGCAGGTTGTATTCGCGTAGGTTGCTTGTATTGTTCCCCGAGTTCATTACTGGCAGCGCTTTGCGGCGCATTCTAATTGCCACAATCGGGCACTCCACTCAAGTGTATTACTCACGCAGCTTTATTCATAAAGTACTCTAGACATCAAGCTACGGGCGCTGGAAAACACGATGACAACACCGAACTTACCCGGCGGCTCAAGTTGAATATTTTTTATTGTAATAATTATTTTACGATGCGTGAGACTTTATAATTGCTTTCCAAGATAAACAAATAGTTGAAAGTCTCCGCAGAGAAGTATTTTTTAAATACATGCTGACTTTTTGCTGAATTCAGCAAGACAATACCACGTATTTTGTTGCGAGGCAATTAGGTCCTAAATGATTTAGTCGCTATTATAGTTCTAGGTGTACATTCATTTATCTTCGTACATTGCATACTAAATAGCTATACACGGAATAATCTAAAATTATTTACCAATTTACTTCAGACTGTTATGGCATTAATTAACCTATTTACACTATTAAAGAACGAAAATATATTTTGATGATCTTAAAACAGATTTTTGTAACCACTACAACAAAATAAATACTCCATCTGACACCAAAAACACCTGCACTCGCTGAGACATCATACTTTCGGAATCACATACAAAATGTAAATAAAATCTTTTTATATAATCTTTTATGAAAACAATACGTAGCCTACATTTTCTTAGTAGTTTCGAATAAATAATTACCAGCCTAAAAATGCTAAATTTACGAGAAACTTACAGTCTAAATATATATTTTCTTTTCTTATTTTCTTATTCGTCTCTATATTGTATTCATGACTCAGTCCATATCGATAAGCAGTCATTTCAGAAACACAAGTCCAGCGAAGATCCGGGTTTACCTCTATAACAAGCTAGTTACCTTCCAACCTCCTTCCCACGCATGTACTCATCACATGTGCACACTTGATATCAAACACCGATATTCATACCTGCAACATTCCATTCCTTGGCAGCATCATCATCGTAACTAGTAAATGGATAAGTAATGAACTTGACATTGTCTATAACAGCGAGAAAAAATCCGAGCGCATAATGGAAAGTCCGCTTATGGCACGGCGAAGATGAAAAGTCGCGCTCAGTACTATATCTTTGTATTACAAGTTGAAACGTTCCCAAAGAAACAATGTTTGACCGACGCCGGTAAATTTTAGAGGTCAAGGTTTGAAAGGCCTGTCTCGTATAGTACAGACCGAGACATCAGATGACGTATTTATGTGACTGTTTATTAAATTTATAGTTTTTTTGCCTCGGATACACGAGTTTTTATTATTTTTATTTTGTAGAGAATTTTATTACGATCCGCGTTTTCCTCCTCATCTCGATAAAGATTTCAACGAACCTTTCAAGGAGAAGGTCGATTAAATCTACTTTGCAGAATATATAGAAAGGTCTTCACGATGTTAGGTCAGCATCCTTATGTGCGGTTTAAATTATCGTATCATAGTTCTGCTAATTCGGGTTCCGCGTATTTTTACGAGGAAGTAAATTATTGTAAAGGTTTTTATCATCATAGTTTCTATGCTTCTCGTAATAAGGTTTGGAGTTCTTCGTACTCTGAATGATTTCTAGATATTTAATGATATACCGTGAGTACTGCAGCTTTGTCACCGTGACAATTGCGAGTTATTCAGACACTCCCTTCAACATTTCGGCCAGCAGAGGTTGAATTGAATGTTGAATCTTGGCATTTGGAAATACCCTAGTAAGTCATATTTTTGTTTATACTATACAGATGAAATATAAATATAATTTTAATAGAACATCATAAATTTATAGTGTTCGATCACGGAACTAGTGTCACAGAGATCGTGCAGCGCCCGCGCCGTCGCACCACAAACCGCAGAATATCTTAGCATCATCAGAGGTAATTTATTCACAACTCATTAGAATCGTCTTCCATTCCCGTACATCATCACTTTTCATATATGTATTTGTAACAATAGATAAAGTAACTTAATCAAGTAATAGACGCCAATTCCATTCTCATCTCCGTATATTTCTAAAATACAAATCCGTACTAAATGTTAAAA
The DNA here is from genome assembly GCA_035578125.1 of Mellilla xanthometata. NCBI lineage: Eukaryota > Metazoa > Arthropoda > Insecta > Lepidoptera > Geometridae > Mellilla > Mellilla xanthometata. The sequence goes on along the minus strand of JAPUBQ010000007.1, from coordinate 8,206,372 downwards.
AGAACTTCATTTTCTTAACTAGGTAGATAAAAGTTTTACACTGAAACTAGTTAATCACCGTCTACTGATACACGCATACAGAGTCAATCTAGCTAAGTTTTTGTGAACCTTGTCACGCGTCATGTATGAAGACGTAAGTGTCGGTTTGGGCGCTGGCAGCCACGCTATATGAACTCGTCGGGTTCTCGGGGCGCGTCCAAGTCTCGGTAGTGTATGACCGGGCGGAAATCTGCGCCGCCGCCCCTTTAACAATAACCACACGCTGAATTAGAGGCTCAAACACACTCACATGGCACAACACACAAACACTTCACACTAAGTGCTGTTGCTACTACGATTCTGTACAACAGTGTGTTATTTTACGTCAATTTGCTTTCTTATGGCAATATATAATATTTATTGAATAAATATAAATACTTTTCTACGATGCACAGAATCGCTACGCGTTTGCCTAACCCAGTGCAAAATCTCAGCTTCCCGGGAGTTATGTTCCTACCTTTAACTATGACTAACACAGGAGAAAAGAAAACATGATTTATATATTTGGACTGTTTATTAAAAATAAACTTACGAAAAGTATAATAAATTATGCTCAAGGTACATAGAAAATAAAATTACTGATGATAAGTGTAATTTTGTTAAACATAATATTTATAGAGTTCAGAGAGAAAATGTCAATACTTATACATAAAAAGTTTACAGTAGACCATACTGCATTGTCTGATTTATATGTTTATTATATTAAATATAATCAGTTAGATTTTAAGTTTAAGACAAAAAACAAGATGCTATACAGTAAAAAAATAAGATGTTATCGAAATACAAGTGTGGCAACTTTTTACAACATATTATAAAGTATGAACACAGGCATTAAGTTTTTTACATATTCATTGTGTGATCACAAGTAAAAAAAAACATGACCGTGTACAAATAATGTACTTATATTGATATAATGTACTATACAAACTGTTAACAATAATGTACTCTTCTAAGTGGCAGTATCTTTTAACGGAATGCTTGCAATAACGATATAGGTGCCCGATCCAACATATTTTACTGTTATGAATATTGTCACACAGTGTTTAGAATATATCACCACTGTCCGGGAAGTCAAGATCGTTGTATGCAATAATAGGCCGCGACCGATCCACATTTTCCCTGCAAATCATTTTCTTTTTACTCAAAAACCACAGTTCCCGTAAAAACCCGCTCATTATTAATTATAACAAAAGCTATTATAAAAACAAGAATATTAAAAAGTAAAATATAAACCCAATCGAAGAAGATGGTGACTTTAATCAAGCTATGATAAATGTCGAGAAGCCGTATGAATAAATCAAATGTTAAGGTCATGCAAAAAGTATGTGAGAAGTCAGTCACATTCAAACTGCCTTAGCATAGGTCACCCCAACCTACTGTGCAGTTCAAATGTAAATATAATACCCATGACAAGAAATGTACATGTAAGACGAGGCGTTTTAAATTCAACTACAATGTTTGTTGGACCATTAAGAGACTTATGAGAAATATAAACTTCTTTGAATAGTAAATAAAGCCATGATTCGTTGCACTGATATAAGCATATGTGTTCTGGATATGACGTAATTTCTAATTGCTATTCTTCAGACAAAGTGTCACTATGTGATCGTATGAACAACGAATATTAAATAAAATGATACAGTTGACTATATTCACAACTCGGGTGGAACTATGTAAAAAATAAATATTATAAGTACGAATATTTTCATTGTTTAAATTAAACACCAATACTATCAATATGTAAAGAATTATAATATAATCGATAGATCTGTTATGTGACCGGAATTATCGATAAATTATCAGATCACAAAAACTAGAATTATAAATAAAAAATACAAAAAAAATACTAAACGATTACGAAAAGTCAAACAAAAACAGTTGGAACTCGTATGACGTAATAACCCAATCATACATGTAAGTTCCGAATTAAGTTTCAAGACATTTCTTTAGTCTTTGTGATGTCCTCCTGATTATTTGTATTCTTCATTACTGAGGGCCGTGACTACTCTGCAGAATTTATTTAAGCTGGGAATTGTCTGAACAAGTCAATCGTGGTGGGCGCTCGAGTCCTTCCACGGTATAATATGCGATATGCTAAGTTGTAGTAAAAAATATTATAGTGTGAGTGATGATTTGTGAATTAGGTATTTAGTGAGTAGCAACAAGCATGTGAAACCAAAAAACCCAAAAAAATAGCTCATGCATTTCATACATAACAAACAACTTTTAATAAGCAGAATATTTTGTATAATTACTGCAAAAATAATAATTAAATAAGGAAAATATTTTATCCTACTCATGATAATTATTTTGTTTTTAATAATTCTACCATGACTATAGATTTGTGTCAGACGAGTCTTGGCATGTTACAGATATGCGAAATCGTTATTGATATGTGTCACCCTTATAAAGTATGTACTACGTTTAGTAAAACTATATTTTTGTAAGCAAATATGGATCATACTTAAAAAAGTTAATGTATGTTCTTCATGGTCATTATTAAGTTATTCCTTTGTTGATTATGAATCAAGGCACGCATGACTAAGTAAACCCGTAAGAAGGCCTTTAGTTTAGCCAAAGCTAATTTGATATTAGTTGTATTGAAACAGTCGATATAATGACTACAAATCGTAAGGTTTAGTTAGTAAAAGTGAATATAATGCAGTGCAAATGAAGATTTAAAAAAAGTAGAACAAATTAATAAGGTATTATTATATACACATTAAACCACCAAAAAGGTAGGTTGGTAATCTATCATTTGTTTATAGATTACCAACCTCACATCGAAGTAATTAGAAGTAAGTTGTGATGCAAGCTCAGTAAAGTTGAACGAGTTGTATAGTAGTTGCGATAAAATTGATTAGTAGAATGTGACCCGTCTTCTGATACTGACAATATCTGTATCAACATTGTAACTAGTTTTGGAGTTCAACTTTACTAGTCTCCCAATTTCACATCCAAGAAATATAGAACAGAATCCCCTCAGATTACTTAGCTTCCAAATGAATTTATATTTGGTACAAATGAATTTATACCAATTTTTTTTTTTAAATTCTAGCTGTATTATCTAATATGCCTCAATGAATTTATCGATATTTGTTTTGAATGTGAAATCTGGAAAGAATACGGCATGCATGTAGATGGCATGACGATGTTTACCTGGGACGGGTGAAGCGCGGATGGCGCGGCGCGTAGGGCGCGGGCGGGGCCCAGCCGCCCCACGCCGGCCAGCCGCGGCTTGCTCCCGGCCCGCCTCCGCCCGCCCCGCCGCCGTATCTAGAACATTACATCCAAATCTAATAAACTAGGTAAAACTTTCGTCAACAAAAAACAGTTCTCACTCTTTTAATTATACAAGCGAGAGGACACAACTTATTTTTTTTTATCAACGCGAGTTGTATCGGGTTAAACGAACGAGTGTGTGTCTCGACAGGAAAATATTGAACTGCAGTCTGCGATACCTCACATCGAATCCCACTCTACTAGTTTTTTCACAATGATACCATTGTTGTTTTTGAAATTAAGTTTAAAATGTGGAGAAAAAAAACATCGTAAGGAAACCCGTGTGTTCAAGGATCATAAAATGAAACTGTGTCATCCACTAATCCGCGCAATTGGCAGCTGTTGTGGATTATGACTTAAATCTCTCCTTGTGAGAGAAGGCTATTTATGATACACTTTATCGGATAATAAATACAGATTTTACAAGTGCAATTAGTTATTCAAAGGCGATTGTAACTGCCTTGCATCAGGCGTATCGCGATTTGAATCCACCTATATAACATACAAAACAAAAGAAATGTGTAGTTTTACAACCTCAGATTTAGCAAAGAATAGTTGTATATTGGTGCATTTTGTATATCGTAATTCATATACAGTTGCCTGTAATTTCGAAAATCTGCAAGGAAAATAATATTTTTTTCGTGTAACACCTTAGAAATTAAAGGTTATTGTACTGTTTAGTACCAAGAATTCATTACTTCTAGAAACTTGAACTTTGGTATCATTTAGCGCGCAATACTCTAAGTTAGTCACCACACTGACTTGCAGACGATAAGCTCTTTACCGCTTTATTCCGTGACTACAAAAGCGCCTGATACACTGTGAAGCCATTACTGTCAGACTTGTTTCGTGTTAATGGTGATTTATAATATTAGGATTGAAACTGGAGCTATGATCTCATTAAAACGATGAACCTGAGGCATTAGAAACGATACGACATATTTTACGGTTATAAATCGTCTAAGGTACAATGAATAATGTTGGTTTGGTTTCTTTTATTATCAAGGAAAGTCACAAAGGGTAAGGTAAAGTGAATCAAAGTATTTAATTAAAATAGATTATTAATATAAATTCGATTACGAATATTTATAATACTATTATCTGAATAGGTGTACTTTCTGTGTTGAATTCTGGTAACATTCACATATTAAACCACCAACCTAATATTCAACACCACAATATTACTAATATTAATACCAAACCGGATATTGTATATTTGATTAAATTGGTAAGTGTCACATTAATTCACGTAATTATAAAATTACACCAATACATCATGTAAGAATGCTAAAATTTCTGTCATATCAAAGAATTTTAAGAGTGAGTATATTGGTGTCATGTCATTACAAAAAAAACATGAGGTTTTATTTACATTGAAGATATTTTTTTATACATTACAGCTAGGCATTTGACCAATATATGGAAATTTGTGCGGATGGAATGTACATAGATAAACACAATGATGTGATATGTCACATCAGTGTGTATCTAAAGTGTCACAATGATACAAATAAAAGAAACACGACCAAAGTTACTCTCTCATGTTGTAACAGATGCACTGATTGGAAAAAAATATATAGAAATAGCCTAGATCCTTATTAAACGTTACACGAGCACGACGTGGCACGGCTTGTTGAAAAATAACATTAATTTAATTAATTGAAATATGAGATGTTGGGATACTCACGCAGGCGGTGCCGGCGGCTGGTGGTGCGGCGCGGGCGGGCCGCGTGACGACGCCTCGGGCTGCTGCGGCCGCCGCACGTCGCGCACGTACGAGTTGAAGTACGCCACCTCGCGGCGTACCTCGTCAACCTGGGGACAACACACCAAATTATGAATAAGTGCCCAGGTCTGCGATACGTTTGTATGGGCATTTTTCTAGTGCTCGCCTGACAAGCAATCACCATCAGGTTCATCAAAAATCTGTCACCAAGCACCTAGCAGTGTATTCCGCCAGCCTCCTTAAGAGCCAGTTATTCCAGACTAGGCTCCACCTTAGGCCATAGTGTCGCTAACTCGTGTGGTTACGCACCACACTGGTCAAATGCCGTAAGAGGAGTAAAGCAGGATTATCTTACAAGGGATACTCGTACTTAGAAAGGGCTCTTGCAACTTTTACAGGCTTTCCAAATACTTCTGGGATGGTAACATTATCAGGTCAAAAGTGGTCATTACATGCCATCTAAAATTGAGGCTTGCACAGTCCAAAAGTTTTTCAAGGTAACTTATGTATGTATGTAAGTATTTATTTAAACGGAACACGCATTACAATAGTAATCGCACGATTTATTTACTCTGTTCACATGGTCAATGTCTACGAAAATCTATGTCGTGGGAATAAGTGAACACAAAATCCCACAACACACAAAACATGGCAATTGGAACCTCAAGTACAATACATATTACACATATGTATATAGTAACATATTATTTTGTATTTTGTAACTTTATTATACACATAACTTATTTTAAAATATTAATATTTCAAGTTATTTTTAACAAATACCTTCCTTCTTGAATTATTTACAACACCTAGCCGTTTACTAATTTATCCTAGTGATTGAGATAAAATAAATGGTTTGAATGACAATAATGTAAGTAACAAGACAGACATGACACAGAAAAAATGATCTTTTTCTGGCCTGTGTTATATTATAATAAATGTATTGGAGATAATTAGACAAATATAAATGTAATGTACAAATATTACCTACCTCTTGTATAATAATAAATAAATGTAAAATCAAATAATACAAAATATGAATGTTGATATACTAAGATTATTAGCTAAATCTAGTTTGTACTTACCTTTTCAGCGTGTTTATTGAAAATATGTTTTCTGATAAAGTCGGGGCCTTTGAACTTTTTGCCGCTCAACGGACACAACCACTTGTCTTTTGCCAGCTCCTGAGTATTGGATTGAATGAACTTCTCCACCTCTGCTTCTGAATCCTGAAAATTCGAAATATGCGTTTAAGAAGAGCCTTGCTCAGGGAACTAAGCTGTGCGAATGTTGATGTGATAAGTCTGAGTATGGGCGAAATACCATTACTTCATATAAGTTAGTACGACTAACAAGTTGCATTCGGAAATATTTCAATGCAAAACAAAAGTTTGTAGCAATGAAGATTCTATTGGCTGAAACTTTGTTCATTAGTAAGTTTGTAATGCAAAAACACCTATCGTCACTAGGTTATGAAACCGGCACTTAAAGCTATGAACATTTTTTCAATTATAATTTTATCAATACGATTTTCTTAAGATAATTTCAGACATAGCATACCTTTATACCGAGTTTCTGCAGCTCTTCATCAGAAAGAGGCTTAACATCCTGAAGGAAAGCTGACATCTTGCCTTCGAATGTTTTGATGTAGTCTTGGACTTCTTGTTGTGATGGCTATAATGAGAAAAAAAACACGTGTTAATTATTATGTATTTAGAGTTACTATACGTCGCCAAGTGAACACTTTTCAGACATACATACAGTATAAACAGCGTGTTTGTTCGAATGTGCCACAAAAGCAAGGTGCTTCTTTATTTGCTTGATTTAAGACGTATGTATGTACGCATGCAGTCTCGTATTAAAATTAAAGGTACTTAAATTTTCTAGTGTGAAATATGTTTTAACGTGTGTGTGTGGAATAATATCTCGGGAATAATCTTACGAGATATTATTCCGTTAAAAATATGAAAAGTTTACAAAGTCTAAATAAAGACTTATAATATACCTTGTTTGGTGGAGTACCAGACCGCGCATGCATAATACCACATCGGTTTGGCATTTCATCCTCATATGGGTATTCACAATGATTGTAGTAGTCCACCGAGTGCACGATACGCAGGTACAGGACTAGGCGGTCAAGCACACGCATTAGCTCTGGATCCGGTTGTTCCGAGACTGTGTTTTCTGATGATGCTTCGAGACCCAGAAGTTCCTCTTCCTCGGTAGAAGCTTCTTCGATCAGGTGCTCAGTAATCTTGTGTAATACTGGATTCGGCGAGTTTAGGCTGAAGTTCTGTAAATAAAACAAAAAAAATAGTTAGCTACGAATCTATACAAGGGGCTGTCGAGCAGCTTGAACAAATCATTGAATAAAACAAAAAAGATTTAGCAAATGCCCTTTATTTATATAGTAAAACTAAAATAGTAGAAACATATACCGTAGCACCTCCTTGTAGAGGCGAGAGCCATCGGAATATGCAAGAACACAATACAAGTGTATTTAACACCATTGGCATGTCGGGAAGAGCCCAGCAGGCATAGACTTTTTAACTGAGGTCACCGGCTTCTGCAGACCTGTTTCGTGATGGCGGACCGGCAAACCCGTGTGATGAACCTTTCCGTGGAAATCTAGATGCAATGTTTAAAAATTCAAGAAAGCAGATGTACTCACATCTGTTTGCTGCTGATTTTCATCCTTTGCTTCCTGTTTATCTTCCTCAGTCTGCCACAGCTTGGTGCGAGTGTCCAACAGATGCGCCAACCGGGCGGCGAGGCGGGCGTCGGCGCGAAGAACTGGTCGCTCTAGTGTTACACCAGACACCGGCCGGATGCGACGCTGCAAGTCTCGGTTCACTATTGCGCCTAGTTCACACTCGCGGAGCTGTAAAAAATCATAAATAGCTTTATTGTATCTTGCTTATTTATGCTTTATTAATGACAAAACATAAGCTCGTCTCTCAGAGATGACAGTCGGTATTTCTAAGATTTGTAAGAAAAGATCTTAAAACCTAGTGTGGTATCGAATCAAATACGTGACTAGGTTATATTTAATACTTACTCGGATATTATTGAGGTTCCAGCAGATATCCTTGATGTTGACATCGCGGCGGAAGGTGACCCAGCCGCGGCGGAACCAGCGCCGCTCGGGCAGCGGGTCAGCTAATGCCACACGTAAGAAACCGCCGTAACGCTTGCACATCTGTACAAACCGATATACACAAAATTATAATTTCTATTTATTGAAAAACGTAAAATTACTATGTAACTAATGATTAAGATTTAGAAAATTGTAGTATAGAACATGTAATGTTTCACAGATATCTTGTACAAACAATCGTAGGAGACTTATAAGACATGGAACAATCATTGGTAGTCTTGTATACAATTACAAGACTACCAATGGACTCTTCTATAAAAAAAAAAAATATTAATTAATTCATTAATTCAAAATTATGTTATGGACTAAACCACATCACAATAATGGTAATTAAATTGGTATCATTTATGTAGTTTTTAGTAAATATCAAAAAGAAAATGGTCCAAAAATACATTTCGTATGCAATGATATCATATAGTTCCAAAGATGGTCAAATAGCATATTTTTACAACAGGACTAGCTTTTTTGGGAATATGTTGTGTAAGTCATATTTTATTCATATTTTCGTAGAGTGACTACACATATAGGTAATACACTTATTAATGGGTTTCGATATGCCTATTGGATATGTACAACTTACAGCTTCAACCTCCGCCTTAGTAATAGTCGGCGCCAAATTCCTTAAAAATATGGACGTAGTCTTATGCAGAGCTCGCGGTTCTTTCTTCTCAACGACTGGTTCCGCCGGTTTGTCAACGCTCTTTTCCTTGTCTTTCTCAGTGTCTTTTTTTTCGCCCTTTTCTGATGGCTCCTCCTTGACTTTGGGCGATTTGTCGGGAGTCTTAGATTTGGACTTGGATTTCCGTCGGGAAGTCTTGCCCTCGTCCTCGTCTTCTGAACTGGATGAGGATGAGCTGGATGATGACGAACTTGAAGAAGAGCCGGGCGGCGCTGTACAGGGAATATAAATGCTATTTAAAATTTATTGGGGCAACTATCGCTTATGGGAACCTCGGAACATATATAGCTCGCATCAATAAAGAAAACATTTATAACTGCATGTCCTCTCGCTTGCGTTAATAAATGAGTGCGACCTAGAGGGAACGAACTTTCAAATGTTTTCTTTATTGAATAAGTTACACACTCCATAGTAACTACTGTATAAGGGTAGGAAAGATAAACTCACGAGGTTCCTTTTCAGGCTGAGGCTCTGGCTCTGGCTCGGTCCCGTTGGAGTTGAACCGCGAAAACATCTTCGCTTGTTCCTGCAATTGACGCAAACGTGGGTCGATCTCCATCGTCAAAGGTGCAGACGGTTTTGGAGATTCAGCCTTTTTATCCTAAACATAAGCATAACACAGTCAATAAAAAGTAAGGACGACTAGAAAATTGCCATTTTGCGTATGTGTTAGAGCAGCCAGCTGGAAATATTATACCGTAATAGAAGTGAAGGTTGCCATGACCTAAAGCAGGTGAGCGAGAGCTACAGACCAAGAACAAACCTTCTCCTTAGGATCTTCTTTTTCTTCCTTTACTTTCACAGTGTCATCTTCTATGACAATGGGCTTGTCAGGGTCAATTTTATCTGAAAAAATAAGAGTACTGATTTGAATACAATTGTATTAAATATATAATATTCAGGGCAGACATATTAGTTACCAGCCTAACATTGCCTGGATAGCAACCACTCTTGTTGATAAATCTGGCACCTCCTGCAGCCTCCTCAAGCCAATTATTCCAGACTAGACATTGTTAATGTAGAACCTAACCTAGAGTGACTCGTACATGCCCTGCTGGCCCAATTCCTAGCCATACCACAGAATAATATGGCTATACTACACAGTACAGCTAGGATTTTGTTTTTTTACACAAAAAAACATCTTACTCTTTACAATTTTCTCTCCATGCTTTGGTTGCCTGGTAGAGATCATTTTCAGTGATAAGGTCGCCACTTGTAACACTGCTTATAAGTTGATTATTTATATTTCTCTCTGTTTTGTGTTGAAATAAAGTGTATATCTATCTATCTATCTACAAGGTTAGGCTGGTTACAGAAGTTTATTGACCAATCAATATCTCTACAAGCAAATCCGACATAAAATAATTACCATTTTTATCCTTATTATTCTCTGCAGGTGTGGACTCTTCAAGCTCCTTCAAGTCTTCCTCGGTGCCTCCCTCCAGCTTGATGACTACAGTGTCCAGTAGGCGGATTAATTTCTCTGACTTGTCCACATCAACTGTTACTTTGTCCAGCTCACCTGCTTCTAATAACTCGAGGAATACGTTGAGACGGGTCTGTAAATAAATAAAAAAAGGGTTTGTCTATAAAATCAGTAATTTAACGTGACATTGATGAAAAATAGGATATTTTAAGAGCTGAATCATTTATTATCTTTGATTTGGAATAGAGATATACGCCACAAGCTCAAAACCTAGGCTGGAGATTAGTGCCTCTCTGTCACACGGTATGCATCCTTGCTGAAACATGGCTCAGATGGAATGTGACACTTATTAATGCATACTACCGTTATAAAATATATATATTATCACTTCAAAATTTAATATATAATATAATATAAATTACCACTAAAGCATTGAAATCCAAAGTTAGACTAACTATCATATCTTCACAAAGCAGTTTTATGGATAACTGATCTTAGATTAATAATAAAGATAGACGATTCCAATTTGAAGTTTAGTATTTTAATTGAAATGTAATATCTTTGTGACTTATTGGAAAATAAATAACATTCATTCATTCATTAGATCAAAGTCTTTATGCTTACCTTTAGAGCCGCAAATTGTTCATCCTTTCGTTTCACAGATTCTTCAGGATGGTACTTGATCTTGAACCTAAAGATCAGAAACAAATATGATGTCAGTTTTCTTTCTTTGTAGGATTACTAGACAAAATTACATAGTACCAACAGTAAAATGCAGTATGTAATATAATAGACAAGTTTTTTTAGGAATTTATGTAAAATTAGGAGTTTAGTTTACTGGTTTATATTTTTTACTTGATAACTTTATATAATAAAATATTGAGATAACTATTAAACTGGAAGTAACCATTTTAAAACAATCCAACTAGAAACAAAAAGTTTATAATTAATTATAGAAAAACTGTGTCTTTAAAATAAATCAAGAAAGTAAATGAACCACCTTTTTTCATGATCCAGAATGCAGTATGGCAAACATTAACTAAAATGATTGTATACTTAAAAAAAATCTTCAGTCTCACCTGCTCCACACTTGTGGAAAATCATAACCCTACCCCTATCAGTATCGAAACCTGTAGCATTGCGCGCTACTGGTCAACGCGTAATAAGCTAGCTACACACATTTAATTTAAACATTTTAATAGTTTTCAGAAAATGTTTCTGTACGATGTCCGGCGTTTCCGCGCGATTACGCTGTAGACTGTAGGGAAAAAATGTTTATGGTTAAAATTTGCATAGCTTGTGTAAAAAATTCTAAGCACGATCGGTGACCTACATCTTTTACCTCATTATTGATATTTATCATCTCGACAAACTGAGAATCGATGCAATGCTTAGAATTTTTTACTACCAGCAAATTACTTCATGAGTGAGCAATTATTATTACAGTGAATTCTTATTACACTTCTCAAACATCTATTTTTAAGAATAAGAAATTGTGTGCATATATGATTTGTTTTTGAAACTGACTTATCTTTAAATTTAAAGTCTTTTAAGAAAGAAAGCTAGCTCTAGCAGTGGGTGCAGAGAGATTGATAGCAGATACATACCATTCTTCATCTTTGTGTGCAACAAAAAACTCATTGAGCTGTTGCCTCCTGAATTCCAGCTTGTATTCATTGTACTTGACAATAGCATCGTCAACCGTGATGGAGTCATCTTGAGCAGCCAAGAATGCTTTGAAGGACATCATGGATGGTGGCCCGTCTACTGGGCCTGCAGGACCATTGTCCCTGGGATCATAATAGCTTCATACACAAAAAATAAGGTCAAATTAGATAAGGTGCAAAATAAATTGTAGTCATAAAAACGTGAGATTTTTATTTTGCAGTAAAGGCAAATCCATAGACTTATGTAGCCATCAGAAGAGTGTTCTTTCAACACAAAATACTGTGAATACCTATCATCTAAACCAGATGAGTGTATAGATGGTAAGTAAAAGCACTTTTCAGAAAATTTGCCTCAATCAAATTGACTACATCAAATAGTGGAGCATAATAATAAAATAGATCTACAAGCTTATCAAACACTTTAATCTAATCATAAACTAGATAGAACATGAAAATGATAATTCTATTAAGAAAATGTGTAGATATTAAGTTGACATAATGATAACAAACTTAGCACAAACCTGGCAGGGACTGGTGGCATGGGCTGTCCATAGCCTTGATGCGCTGGATGAGGCCCCAAATGGTCATGGGCCCATCCATATGATCCATATGAATCATGTGGCATCCCCCCATATCTTCGGTCATCTATAGGCCAGTCAGGACGAATGCGTTTGATTGGAGGGCCTTCCCCGCGTACTGGCGAATAGCCGCGACTAGCACTGCCTCCTCCTCGGTAGTCCCTGTAGTCTGGCCCTGAACGCCCCCCACGAGACCTAAACCACAGGTCTTACTTTTATACTACACATAAACAAATCTATTCAGATTTATACTACACAGGGATATATGCTAGTGTTTTCTAATTTATTTAGATTTGTTGATAGCAAGTCATAATCTTATGAGGTCATCAGTAGTCATGCTTAGAGTGTTTTAAGCCAACGATTATGCAACGCAAGTAATACATTTCTGGATCCATATTAAAATTATGAATTAAAATACCTGCATACTACCGCTATATGACGTTTGGTAGGTTTAGGAGTAAATAAGGGTGTCGGATTTTTAGGTTCAGGAGGTTGAGGTTGGGATCTGTAAGGATAAGTAGAAGAGTCGTGATCATGTGGCGCAAATCATTCTTTTTTTTTTTGCATTTAGACGCTTTGCTTACCTCTCAGACCAATCTTCGCGGCCTCTACTTCTTTCTTCACGCCTATCACTGCTCCTGTAGCTGCTGCCTTCAGCAGTTCTCTCCCCTCTGAATTTGTCGCGTCGTTTACGATCGTATTCATCATCGCTGTCTGCCATTGTAGGTTATGAATTTGTTGTAGATTTATCTGAATTAACAATCGTAAATGTAAAACTAATATATTCTACAAGCAAGAGAAAGTTGCGTCCGAGAAAGGAATGAGTCGGGCAATGAGAAACGCGTCGATCGTCCAATCAAGTGTTGCCAAAGTTAAATCCATAAACTATAATTTTAACAGTAGAAAGGGAATTAACATTAGAAAGAGATTAGAATAACACAATTATAAAAATACAACAAATAAAATAGCTTTATTTAAACTTTTTTACAAGTGTACGTACCAAATTTAACACTATGCTAACCAGGAACACAAATGATATCGTGCATACGTTGATAAACCGCTGAGCCCAGCACTAAGTAACTGTTGAGTCTTGTTGTCCTGTACAGCTGAGCAGCAGCACTCCCGCCGGTGCACGCCTCTATTTTATGCACTTATGCTTATGCATCTAGATTTATTATTTACTTATTCATCTAGATTTATTTTCAAAAAATAAACATTTGCGAAGTGCAAGTTGGGCTCGCCCAGGGTTCTGTACCATTGAAAAAGAAAGGCAAAAAACACACTTGTTGTTGTGGGAGCCACCCTTAAATATTTAACTTATTTTAAATTTGTAATTTATTTTTAATGTTATGGCTTAAATATTCTGTGAATATTTAAAGGGTTAACCAAATGTCAAGATAAACATCGAGTAAAAATTGCTTTATAATTGCGTTTGTTGTACAGAAGCCCCCCATTATTTTTACTTTATTAAAAAAACATCTTATTTAATAAATTATTTACAACTAACTATTCTGTGAAAATGTTAAGCATCTTCCTGTTACGGTTATTAAATACCGTTAGCAAAAAACACGTGTAAAATGTTCATTGTACGTCCCTTAGTAAAAAAAAAATGTGTAATGTGTTATAGCACTCGGACGAAGAATCTAAGATCCTTACTCTGATCCTAGATCTCTTCTAGATCCTTACTCTTGAGTTATAGCAGCATTGATAATACTTAATTTGTGTAAACTTCAGCTTTCTAGATATCATGGTTTATGAGATACATACAGCCAGGCAATAAACAGACAGACAGAGGAAGATAAGTAATAGGGTCCGATTTTTAACCCTAAAAATGATTTTGATTTCTAAATTGCACGGCTTTTTATTTGGAAATATAGGATACTAGGATAGCAACATTACAGTTATATTATAAAATATTGTATTCTATGGACTCTGTGTCTGATAATAAAGATTTATTATTATTAATATTATAAACTGACAGCACTGCTAAAAGGCGGAAGTGTATATGGTAACATTGTTAATCCAACGTATTGTCTCTGGATTTCATTGAACCAATCACAGAAAGAATGAATTACGTCGGCAAAAATAGCGGGCGCGGGAATACTTACGACTAATTAAAGTTACTTTTCGAAAGCAGTAAAAAATTTAGTTTCGGTTGCAGAAAAGGCGGAGCTTTTAATAGAACATTTGTTGTTTTCATTTTGATAAATGAATATTATCCTTATTAAAACTTTCGTAAGGCATATTTGAATAATGTTTGTATAACCGGCTATCACTTACGTTTATTTTGTCGGAATTAGCCCGACATGTTTCAGCACAATCAGTGTGCCATTCTCAAGGGCAGGAACACAGCCAATGTATGTATGCACGCGACGACGTTGAGTTCAGGCGCAGCCGTCGTCGCGTGCATACATACATTGGCTGTGTTCCTGCCCTTGAGAATGGCACACTGATTGTGCTGAAACATGTCGGGCTAATTCCGACAAAATAAACGTAAGTGATAGCCGGTTATACAAACATTATTATCCTTATGTTCCGTTTGTTGTATATTTGTGTTTTTCTGTATATTTGTGTTGCTAATAAAGACATTTTGAATTTGAATTTTTGAAGTTTAATGTATCATAATGTAATTAGCATCGTAAGAGAGCTGCTCAATACACGGTACTTCGATGCAAAGGTTGTTATGATTAGTTGTTGTTCTTGCTCAAAACGATTATATTTTGTATAGTGTTAGGGTAATGATAAATAAAAGGGATTATTTATTTCAAATTTTATTGCATCACACTAGAGTTAGGACAATTCCGCTCGTCTGTTTCGTCGCCGCAGTGGTCAATGCCGTCGCAAAGTAGCGCACGCGACACGCAGCGGCGGTTGTTGCAGCGAACCTCGTGCACACTGCACTCGCCGTCACAACCGTCAGGCTCGTCACTTCGGTCCCCGCAGTCAGCTAGCCCGTCGCAGAAACGCATCGACACTATGCACTCACCGTCTGTGCACGTGAACTGCTCTTGTGAACATTCTGCAACATGACAAGTAAATAAGGATCGAGTTCATATCAGTGGAAATTAATGACTCTTGGACTGTTTCCTAGAGAAAACATGGGTTGTTTATTGCAACATTTTATTTCAGAAACCATAATATTATCATTAGGTATCTTCTGTCGTTGGAAAAGTAATGGAAGAATATAATAATATACCTAATGTGCTGTAAAGTTACTCTATACCAATATTATATGAGGAAAAAAAAGAGGAATAGTTTTATTAGGTATTTGTTTGTTTGACGCGAATATGCATCGAAACTACTGGACCAATTTGATAAATTCTTTCACCGTTGGGAAGCTGCATTATCACCGAGTAACATAGGCTTTATTTGGTTTTTAACCGACTTCATGTCTTGGATTATTGTGTAGCCCGTGCGAACCCGGGATAGTCGTATAAATATTCTTACGGTATCCAAAAAAGTGGAACATGGATGTTGAAATTTCGAGTAATTTATACGTACATAGGGATCTCAGAATACATAAATTGGTATAATACACCATAGTCAGTACCTACATTTCCGTTCACATTTACATAATACATTATGAATTAATGACTGACTAAATACATCGACCGAGCAGTTGGGTTAGCTTGGTGCTTCTTTATTGTATTTGCACAGTTTTTCACTAGAGAGGAAGTTCGCTATAGGAAGCACCGTTAGGTTGAGTGAGCACATTCATAACCTAGTTTCGTGAGCTACCCACTGAACGGTAAGCACGACTCATTTTGTATGTCAACATTGTTAAAAAGTAACCTAAGCCCTTCTCTACAGAAATATTGGCTACTTCCCTGAAATTAGTATCTAGACGAAGATAAAGAGACGTAGTCGTACATACTGCAGTACATACTATTTAATAAACTCTATATAAGTACACAACTAGTTGTTATCCGAACAGGAGACCTCGCGAGCTCGTTTCTTGGAACGTCGTTCATCTTTAAGGAAACTTTATTTAACATAACATAAAAACATCATTATTTATCAAAAAGTATGTACATTTTTGCATATCGCCACAAACGATTATTATTATTACTTCATATCTCAAGAATTACTTGGTCAGTATGATTTATATTCAGTTAATATGTTAGTAATACTCGTACATATGGCGTTCAATCGTTATGTCAAATATCATTAAAATCAGTAAATAGCGTTACAACAAATTTCTCACTTTTGACTTGACAACGTCTTAAATTAGGTTGCGGCTGGGAGTCACTTATGAAAAAGTGTAACGCCCGGTAACGTTACGATGAGTCACCGAACGAGAGAGAGGCCCGCCGAATGCCTTGCGTCTCTCTCCCACTCAACTATGATCGGTCTGCCGTGCGCGCAGCACGCGGCAGACGTTGTCACGTAAAATCTTCGCCCGTAAAACCGACTTTACAGGCAACCATTTTTTTTTGTGGGAATCTTGTCCCGAATCGAAAAACCGCCGAAGACATAAAAGTTCTAAGTTCTAACGAGTAGTTGTACCAAGTTTTGCAGAGATAGATCGAAATTACGGTCTCGGAAAAACGAACATACTCGTACATTCAGACAGACGAAAGCCAGATTAGCCAGTTAATGCAGAAACTCGCTCGGTCTATTAGCACTTAAGCTGTAAGAATTATTCATACCAGCAGTGCAATTTAGTTCGTCAAATCCATCCCAGCAGTCCACACGGCCATCGCATAACTTGGTATTTGAGAAACAGGAAATCGACTGACCACATCGGAACTCGTTGGTTAAATCACAATCTGAAAATAAACATTTATTGAGCCTATTACCTTTTAACATACACACAGCCATTGGGTCAGGCTTATTAGCGGACCTAGATATTTTTACTTGCTTATTATACAACAGTGAACCAGTTTGTTAGTCTACTTGAACTATTGCCAATGGCATTTAACTTTCTCCTTCACTTTATTGATTTGCTTACAAACGGAAGGATAGCTAAGTAAACAATAGATTGTATATTATCGCCATGTAACAGTGATAAGGTGGTATATTTAGAAAAAAAATCCTGTGTATTAACGTAGGATCCGTAGCCCTATCATTTGATATTATTTGATAGGTCTACTATTCTTTCAGTAATATTATCTTTAATTCAGTGTTCCAAAACACGATTATTTAATCTTGACCCGAGACTATTTTTTTTAAATAAGAGTTTTTAAATTTAATTCCTGGCAAGCCTGTATTACCTACAAAAATATTACCTACAGATTCTAACTTCAATATTGTTAATTGTATAGAGCTTTATTAATAGACATGATTAAATTTACATGAATTTAATAAAAATAACCCTGACAGGAAAATCAGTTCTAAGAAATGATCGGTACCTATCAAAGTGGACTCACGTCAGTAAAAAACAATTTGGAAGTGTGTTTCCCCTTACTCACACCCGCTCTTCCTCTTCTTCAGGTCGGTAGCTCACTACTAAGTACATCGTGATGACCCCGACCTGAACCTTCTTGAATGTGTCGCTAATTATGTAGATCGGCGGCTTCACGAATACACCTGCTACTAGTGACTTACCACAGTGCATTTCATCGGAGCGGTCATAGCATTGAATGACGCCGTCGCAGCGGGCGTCCAGTGGCACACACAGTCCGTTTCGACATCGCCACTCATGCGGATCGCAGGTGGCCGTCACCAGCAGGCGACACACTCGGACACCACGGGCCTTGTCGACCAGCTGACATGCCTCCGTCTCCAACGCACACAAACCACCACACCCTAATACAAACAAACGATAAATATTACACGAACACAATACGCATATTTCTTATCCTGTTTTGATTAGTAAATTGTACCAACAAACCTGTAGGATCGTCTTCGTCAATTGCGATCCGGCACACGGATGTCCCACTTTCCTCGTCTAACATACAAATCTCATTTTTTTGGCACGAACAAAACTTTTGCGACACTTCTCTATTGATTATATCCTTAGGCTTCGAACTACTGTGCAGTTTATAATGTCTGGGATAAGTTCTAATATTTTTTCTCACTTTTGATAGTGAACTGGATAATGTCTCTGAGCTACTTTCAGTACTCAAAGTGGTTATTGCGTCGGTAGACGTAATCGTTTCCGTTGTGTCTGTTTCTGTTGGTCCAGGTAAATCTGTATAAACGTTGGTTATTGCTGATGATGTTTGATTCGCATCATTTACGATTGGCACTACATTTGTGTTACTGGCATTTGTCGCATGTATGAAATGAGGAGTTGTAAAATTGACTAAAATAAAACTTATCACTACTATTGCTATGATCATTACACTTATTGAGCAAGCCTGTATTTGAGTACGTTTCTTAACAGGACTTTCAGTCAAACTAAAATTTACTATGCACCCCATTCCTTTGAGAGTTTTTCTCAGTCTTCTTCGCTCGCTGGATCGCTCATGTTGTGTTTCATGTGAAAAGAATTTATGTCGAAAACTAGAGTCTACTTGTCGTGATATGGAAGGAATACATTGCTTTTCATCGGGGTTCATCGCGTTTAAATCTCTTGCATAGCTGTTATAGGTTCGGATCGCTTCACAGCTATCGTTGATAGAGTTATCTTGTAGTTCATCTATTGCAGTTTCCTGAGTTTCCGATTCACACTTTCTGTTCGGAGTGGAATGGTTGTCGGGAATAAAGTTATTTAGTGGCTTCAGTTCATAATTTCTTATCTTCCCCTTACACGTGTAGCAGTTTTCTGTCATTTTTCCTTGTTTCTTTGGTGCAGTAATAATCGCATTTCGTAGGCCGCTATTAGACCATAAATGTGAGCAGTAGAGCGAATCCAAATTGGTAGAGACATTTTGTCTACTAGTAGTCGGTAAATGATCTTCAGATTTACTATCGGTTAGTGCCATTATGTCTTGGAAACATCACAAAATAATAATATTTTTATCTATATTATTATCTATACCTTAGGAATACCTGCAAATAAACAAAACTGTTCAAAGTAATAGTATTAAAAATGGTTATCCTATCCAAAAAAATATTGGTAGTTTTCGAATCAGTTAATTTCGTAAACACATTTTTTCTAAAGATTGTAAGCAACATCATCTTACCAAAACTTAAAAATTTCCACCATCAACTACTTGAATAACTTCATTCTTATACCAGAATTTAATTTTTAGAAAACGCCCTCTTAAATTGTTTCCACGTAGAAGTTGTGCTTACTTACGTGTAAGCATGTGGAACCAATTTAAAGAAGCACTACTAGATGGCGATTAAATTTCGGAGCCAATCAGGTGTGAAACTAATGTAAGTAATCTTTTACGTATTCAAATGGTTATACGATACAACCCTACCAGTTTTCAACTTAATTAACTTTGTAAACGATATTGCACTATCAATTTAACAGTGCCATTTAACATAGGCAGTTCAAAATATCCTTTTTTAATTTTACTAAATACAAATTAAACTTTTTTAACTTTAATTAAATATGCGCATGAAACTGTTTGTACTCCTAGCAAGGACCTACACAAAAAATAAATTAACGTGTACGCTACGTAAACGCTACGTAACGCTCCGTGTTACTACGATTTTGTTTGTATACTTGCGGTCAGGTCTTGTGTGGGAAAAGTGAGAATCAGATCTTTGTTTACAGACCATGCCCTATTTTAATATTGGGAATACAGAAACGTAAACAATTAGGTAAATTTTCTATACCTATTGATATAGAACCTACAACTAAGTGATGCTATCAAAAAACAGAAAACAACAGAGAGAATAGAAAAAGCAGAGTATGTTCAGCTTCTGAAAATGGCCTTGAAATTCTACGAACACTAACGCGAGGGCTTTAAGAACTGTAGGTAGCGTTACGTAAGGAACACGTGGATTAACGTATGATAGTGTTCAAATTTAATAGTTATCAAGAGATCATATATTTAAATTACAAGTTGTATTGTTTATTGTGCGAGTTATTTTAATGATGTAGATTTACCTGTACTATTTGCATAAAAGGATGATTTATTTTGTTTTAATCACACATTTTATCAGAAGCTACAAAAATGTTTAGCAAAACGTGAATTGATAAAATACAATATCGCACATACATAACTGAAATAATAGTATTTCAAAATGTGCAAAAAATGTTTTTGAATGCTTTGGCAAATACATATTAGATAAGCACGATGCTTCAAGTTTCAAGATAAGATTTTCAATAACTTCCGTCAATACCGTAAATAATTATTTGCACTGGACTCACCAACATTCTGGCTAAAAATTGATGCACTTACTACTTATAATTATAAAATAATGTTACACTAATCTACGGTATTGTCGAGTGGAAGCTATCAGGCACGTCAGGTCACTGCGAAGGCGGTCTTGTATCGGTCTACCGGTTGCCTGGGACAACGTCTCTAACAACTATACTAACACCCCTCACCACCGAAAGAGATGAAAAGCGTAAACTTCGAAAGTAAGTGAAGGATGGACATAGGGGTTGGTGGTGTATGGTGTACCAGCTACGAAGGTCCGTGCTCAGTGAAGAGTGACACGTGGAATGGTTTTATGTTTGCATGCAACTGAATGAACAGCTGTTCCCTCATTAGCACTTTACCCTTGTTGCTGTGTACTCAAAGTTATACCAACTAACTAGCACGACTAAATTATTTCTTTAAATGAATTCTCTCTCTCGAAACATAGGTACAGTCTACATTCAACATACTTGGGTAAACTTATTTGCTTGTATTTTTCAGTTTAGACCTAGTCACTGTCTTATTTTACTGGATTTTCTCGTAAATGTGTATTGTAATATTGTAAAGATATTAAAAATTACATTCATAAAAATTTTTATTTATACAAAAAAAAATGTTTTTTTACACAGATAACGTACTTTATAACAACAATGTACTACAAACCAAATAAAAAGTATTGCAAAAAGCTTTAAATAAAAAGTCTTTTTATTTTGTAAAGTTAATAACGACAGCAGGAAGCAGCTTGAAATATACTCAGAATATTTTATTATATATTCAGTTACAATTTAAAAATAAATATTCAATTTTAAATAAAATAAATATTTAGTGGGGGCTCAAACAACGTGTATGTGTTTTTGCCGTTTTTCGTAAGTACAGAGCTCTTTGTGCGCGAGTGCGACTCGCACTTGGCCAGTTATTTTCTGTGGCTAGCTGATACTTGTTCTCGCTCAGTAGATTATTTAAAACCGAATTATCAAAGGCTATAATAATAAGGGAAGGTAACATTAGCCGCACCTAGTATATCTTCGTTTTAACCGGTTCATCTCCAGTTTATAGCACCTCATTGCTCTCATAGTTTTAATAGGCGGTTAGCATCGTAAGACTTCGAAAATCAGTATTTTAACATAATTATTAAAAAGTTCGCTATAAAGTTATCGAAAGTTTTGAAGATGATTTTCAACTCCAGATTTTTGCCTTTGCATTTCACAATTACCTAGCTGGATGCTTTGGAAATTTTACTGCTTCATACATGATCAACTTCTATACAACTTTGCGAAACTTCACAACTAATTCAGATTAATCACAAGGAAAACTTTAATGAAAATTCAAGCTTCAAAATAAACTTATTTGATGTTATCGCTTGGATAATATGGTAATGTTTAATGATAATATTATTATGTATTATCGGGGATTGACCTGACCTGACTAGCCAAAAACGAATTGTTTGATTGAATTATACCCGCGGTTAGCATGCAGGTATTGTCGCGTTGCGGCGCGGTGGCGTTGCGCGCGCTCGCGCCGGCGCTACGGCCCCAGGCGGCGGGTCCCGCTGGAGGTGGCGCGTGGCTCGTGCTGCTGCATGTGCAGCGACCAGCATCTCGCGGATGCAGCCGGGAGCCGTGCCCTTCGCTGGCGCGCGTGCCCGCGACCGCGACACGCAGCCCGCAGAAGGCATAACTCTCACTGCGCGCGCCGCGTGCGGTCGGTTCGCTCGCCCACCTCCTCGCCGCCGCCGCGCCGCTCGGACGTGCCGTGATTCTGATACACTGTTCAGTGTTCCCCCACACGGCTATCTGCATGCGCGTTACACCTACTGTACATCGCGCGTTTCTCTCGAAAATTAATTAGTATGTGAATGAAGAGTTTTTGCTTGTTCTGCACAAAACGAGTGAAATGTTTCTCGCTCGGTGATCGGCGCGCGTTCTCTTCGTCTCTGGACTGCACTCCATGAGGACCTGAAAATTCTATTTTAGGTGAGTGGACTGTACCGGTTTCGCCTTTTAATTTTTATGGAAATTTCAGCTGCATATAAATCACATAGATAAGCGTTTCACTTCAGACATCGCCAATGTACTTTCGTTTCCACGCGTATAGAGACAGGCATATTAGCACCTTCCTCGCTAGATACCGCAATTATTCTGTAATCCGAACCTCGAAGAAAGGCTGTGTAGGTCACAATGTCAGATGTCCTACTTCCCATAGTAACCGACGGGTCTAGTGGGCAACATGTGGACTATTCAGTCCGCGTATATGTACCACTTTTTAGATGGTTTAGCATATATTTGGCTCGCACACTCAAATTATTGGTAAATATAAAAATATGGTAAAAAGTAAAATTTAATTAAGGGGTATGTGTCATCATACAATAAAATGCTGGAAAACGGGAGATGTTCTTACTGGTTATGAGATTTTATTTTAACTAGTTGGTTGTGCTATCCAAACATAAACAAAAGACGACCAATCGTGCACATGCAATTTCATCACAAGCGCGGTGATTCTTCAATTAACGCAGGCGCTTTACTAATATAGGTAAATATTCGCAACCTGTTTCAATTCGGTCAAGGCCTTCCAGACTATTGCATCTCAGTAAATTATGAGACCAATAAAAGTACACAAAATAGAACGAACTATGGTAAAACGACTATAATAAGTATAAACGACTATAATAAGTTATCAAAAGTTTTACAGATATTTTTCCTGGTCTATCAAACTTAATCTCTAAGACCATAATTTGGAGCTTGAATATTTGCTGTTCAATATTTGATATAGTTACGTTTTTTACTACTAAACAATCCTTAACCAAGCCTATCAGATATAAGTAAATCTCTAAGAGTTGTGATTGGCTAGGGACCGACTTTCCCGTGTCGACATTATGAAAACAGTTAGTTTCTTTGGAAACTTGCCATATATCATAGCTAGACTATAAACGCGTAGTAAAAAGGAAATGTACTTTATTTAACTGGGTGTGTTGCCCTCCGTTTCATGTATCATAGGTTGTATTGAATAGATAACTAACTTTAAGTACCTACGTTATAATATACATAATGTAATGACAATGACGTTAAATCTTTTCTACTGCTGTGGATGATAATGATGAGAAGTACGCCCCACGCCATGAATGATAGTATTTTGCCAATATAACAACATTTAAAAGCTTAATTTTATAAAAACGGATCATCCAAAATACTACCCAAGTTATGAAACTTAAAAGTTTAGAACGTCTCTACCAATTTGCATCTAGCATAAGTAGCCCACTATGCCACAGTATACCGTACACTGCTGGAACTTCTTCTTTCACGAGGAGAGATATAGGCCACAATCCACCACGCTGGCCAAGCCCGGGTTGGCAGATGACACACGTTTTCGGAATTTCGTATATTGTGGTCCTCAAACATGTCGTAGTTTACCTTAATCATAAAGCCTACCTCAAGTCGTTTTCCTTAACCACAAAGCGAGTGCAAATCTACACAACTTGTAAAACAAACATTGGTCATCGAACCTGGGGTTGTCTGATTGAAAAGCAGACGCTTTTCCACCGAGCCACACTTGCTATACCAATTGCATTTACCTACGTTTATCTATTCAATTTATCGTATCTCGGATCGTAACTACTCAAAACCACCAAGCGACTGTGATATCTGGTGAAACTACATGCGATGTGTCACGCTAATGTTTTTAATTTTAATTTGAACGTACATTTATTCAATATAAATTATAAAAGATTAAGGTAATTAATATTAAAAGTTATATATAATATGAAGAATCAATACATTTTTTTAATATAGATAATTCTTTATTTAACACAATAAATTATACTAAGCAAAGAAAATTAAGCTAGGAATATAAGCTAGGTGCTTTATGTTTTATTAAAGCTTTAAATATAAAACAAGATAAATGGTAGCAATATAGAATTAAATCATGTCATGTCATCGCACCAGCACCAAACTACGATTGCGACTACTTTCTTTCTGACCAACTGAAGTAGGCTAACGGCGAATTTCGATGTGGACAGAATCGCAAAGCAACGTGAACCTTTATCTACACCGCATACAAATAGACCCAAGTGGTTATTTTATTTCATAGAACATGAATTATTCACGTTAGAGTAAGTCACCCAAACAAGAAGCTGTTAGAGGCTATTTGAATTCATTCTGTAAAGAATAAATTCAAAACAAAGGATGTTTTCGAATCGAAGACTGTAGAGTGTGAATAACTTTCGCATTTGTTTAGTGACGAATAAACCGGAATTGTGCTTAATAGCCGAATCACTGCGTTTAACGAATCCTTTCTTGAATATGCGAAGCGCTTATATTACTACGTTGATCACTAACTGCGCCCCGCCCGTGCTACCCGTTATAATCCAGGTTCTAAGTTCCGCAATTGGTTCAGCCGTTTTAGCGAGAAGAAGTAACAAACATAGATTAACACATACACACAAACTTTCGCATTTATAATATTAGAAGTAATACTGATAGGCACCCATATTATAAAATTTATGAATGTTAATGTAACAGTACGAAAAGTGTTACGACATGGCATCTGATGGCGAAAAGAAAGTGTGCCAGAGGTCACTGGCGATAATACGAATATTTGTATGCATTGTGAGGTGTCAAGCTTCTTTGAGGGCTCTTGTGATGCAACCGAGTATG
Source organism: Mellilla xanthometata (assembly GCA_035578125.1). Classification (NCBI taxonomy): domain Eukaryota; kingdom Metazoa; phylum Arthropoda; class Insecta; order Lepidoptera; family Geometridae; genus Mellilla; species Mellilla xanthometata. Next base: position 8,180,965 of record JAPUBQ010000007.1, on the reverse strand, counting down.
TGTTGATCTCAATAAAATAAGATAGCTGTACGATGTACTTTTACGAATTTAAAGATTATTAATATAATACATAAAACTTGTAGTTCTCCAAACAGAAAAACTTCGCTATCAATTTTTTGGAATATCGTTTGTTATTTTTGAAACTGTATCACTTGATATCTCAACAATACTCGACCAATTTTATTTTTGCGAAATATTTTATGGATATAATTAATCGCTCTGTCAAATATAATTAAAATCAACCAGTAAATAGCGCTGAAACAAATTAACCCTTATTGTGGGAACCATCCTCTCAATTAAAAATCGTCCCCGACTGAAAACTCTAAATTACGGTCCTACGCGAGAACCAAAATACAAATAAACATAAATACAACGAAAGTAAAATTCTGAGGCTTCACTCGTAATTCGATAAACTATGCATTAACTGTATTAGAGTAGAACTGACATGCAGAGAGTTAATTAGATCATCTGATTTTCAAATTAGTAGACGGATCTGTCCCTGCGGCCAATATCCCTGTAAGTATTACGAGTAACTAAACCAAAAAACTAAAACACAAAAGGATAAACACCTAACTACCTATATTACTGATCGGAAACCATTCTCACAAGGATAAAGAACCAAGAACCGGAATAAGTCCTGCCAATATTGTGCGCAGTTTTGCCCGGGTTCTTTGTTCGCTGAGTACGTATGTTGATGTTCTCTACATCGCGTGTTTTATAATATACCCAAGTGCGGATAAGCATACAAACGCGCCCTTGTTTAATCATCGGAATGACTATTGTTTTTGCATCGGAGTAATAATAGCTACTATCTTTGCATATTTCTAAGGGCCATTTTGTACATTTCCACAATTGTTCAAAGATATGTTTAGTTTGCTTATTAGTTATTACCAAAACACATACAAACTATTACATAATAATTAATTCGAGAATCTGGTTAGTCCACCTAAAGATTTGATTACCTTGGTAAAAGGGAACTTGTAAATTCTATATGCAAGGCTATCAGTAATTCTATATGAATTAAGTTGTAACTACATTCTTAGTTATATACTATATCTGGTGAGTAATGAACCTAAAAATCGCATGTTATTTTAAGAGAAACAATCACTTACAAATCTGAGGTCTATCTGTGGAGATCAATCATGATATACATATATGTATATGTTATAATTTTAATTTCACGAGATGTGTGGTACTCTCTTGCCATATATTATACTAACAGAAACATATTTGGTTAAATTTCAAATAATAAATATCGACGTTTATTAGAGCGCGCCTGAATCAAATCGACTTTTAAGTGTATTGATACGAAATTATCTAAACGATTATCCTATTTAAAAACGTAGTTATATCTATTGAGAGCAAACGACGCAATCTCGTAAACATCGTACGAGCGTATATGCTAGTTGGAGGTCAGTCTTTTTATCAGACCAGTTGGGCCAGTCGGGTCAATAGACGTCTGATTTTCATAAGTGACTGATTAACGCTTAACTTCTCACAATAGTTAGTATTTTTTTTTCTCCAAGAAGTAGTTGAATTCACACATTGTTCAAAGAAAGCGTTGAAAGGTAAATCACATTAAATATATCGAGCTATTATACTGCCAGTTTAACGTAGTAATAAATAAATAAATGATTAATTAAAACGTATGAAAACTGTTCTAGTAGCTGATTGACAGAGTGAGTACAATTATTATTATAGTATTAACTTGTAATTTATGCATGTGTATTAGTGTATGTGGAAACTGATGGATATTCGATTAGACTACATTTTTGTGCACTGCTACCGCGGAGCTATTCTGAATTTTCATAGGGTCGAAAGACGGCCCTGGGAATGATTAAACTCATCAAGATAAACCAACGAATTTGGGCACATAGGAGTACAAAGGAGTATAAAAATAAAGAATACAATTGTATCAGAAAAAAAATTTCATGATGAACAAAGATTTAAAAAAAAAAATTAAATTCTAATTTATTTAATTAATATTTCTTAGTCCTTTTTAATTTCTGAAATATTTAAAAATATCAAATCAAAGAGTTAATAATAATCATGCCTTTAAAAATTGTTTCTGTGTCCCAATATTGTTATTGTCTAGTATTTTCCTCAAACATTCTAGTGTGAGTGTGAAGGCAGGCAAGTGAGCATGCGAAAGTGGAAGCATTGTTGAATCTTGATTAAAAAACTACATTTCCCGTTACACACTGTTATTGTGCATGTTTTCTCTCAGTATCTTAATAATCGCATTTCTTACCTCTAACACGTTATTCTCTCACTTAAACGTTTACTGGATTAAATAATGATTTATATTTATCACTACATTATCTCTGTACGAGTTTTCCCGGCGTCCAAGCCGGCTACACTATTGATAGCTGGGCAGTGCGACTCAGACGTTGAATATCAAATGAGTAAAATCTTAGCACGACCAATGACTCCAACGCGACCTCAACCCCGCATATTAACGCTTGCATTAAAACCAATAATGATAACTTTGCAGATTTTAAATGACAATTAATTGGAGCTGATATCTGTTTAGACGTAAGTTCTGATCAATTTATGTATTTGTAAAATATTGTCAATAGAGAAAAAAGGTCATAATCTGTTTAAATATAGAATCAAAAGCTAGACAAGACTACATATGTATGTCTATATAGATTAAATATTTATCTTCAAATCACAAATATGTTTTTAACTGGCTGAAAAATAACTAAATCAACAACTTTATCTCCCCATATATAAACTTTTAGGACAGTTTATGAGTTCATGTTTGTTTCTAATCCCAATTATATATGTTCGTGATTTCTTGATAACTACGTGACCAATTGGTTTGAATTCGGGATTTTTAATCGTTCAGTGGATTTATGTACGATGCGAGAGACACGTCAACTTAGAACAACTCGTAATTTTCGCGTCTGGGAAACTGAACACTTAATAAACACACAACGAAAATAAATACACCGTTTAACTATTATTTTCTTGCAAATTGTACCTTTATTGTTGTATTTTTTTTCATAATTTGCAGCATAATAACTTTATATATTATGCATATTTTTTATTTTTATAATTTGATTTTATTTACTCTATAGAATAAAAATCGGTAAAAATGTTATGTTAAATGTTACGTTATTGGTGTATATAGTTTCTCATACACCTCGCAAGTGGGTTCTCCAGGCCTCTTTTAATAACTATAGTTATGGAGCAGTCGCTTGTACCTTAGAAATACCTACTACCATAGCTTGCCTTATGTCCTTACTATTATATCACTTGCTTAATTATGTGCTGATAGTTATAGTATGTGAAAATCGACCTGCAACTTCTTTTCACAATTTGTACTTTACAAATACATCGGCTGGGCCATCAGCCCATCACGCCGCTGGCTCAGTTAAGTGCTGAGAATGATGATGATAGTTACTAGAATGAGGTATGAAGCTCGACCTCCAGGCCTCGCTTCACTCGTGAGGTAATCGATTACTGTGGCTCGTCCTCGAGGCTCGGGACGACATTTGCTTTATTCATAAGTAATGTTTGTCCCAAGCGAAAATGTATAGAGAAACGAATATATTTACTCTTGGCGAATTGCCAAAAGACACTGAATAGGTCAACCAATTTTACCGTCTATATAATGGGAAAGCAGTCGCTCTGCAAATAGCTATTTCACTAGGTGTAGTGTAAGTAATCTAATGCAGTAATTGCTCGTTCAATTGTCAAAGCCACCTTGTTTAGTGCTCTTGACCAAGCGTAACGTCGTCGTCACGTGATCATTTTGTATTGTAGCGTAGAGAAATTATGTAATTTGTCTATGATTGTAGTTATTTATTGTGATTTTAACCCAGTAGTAACTTAATTATGAGTTAGCCTGATTTTATTATATGTTGCTATTGGAACTAGTTAAATATTAAATTCACTCAAACTGCGCATCGCGTTCATATACGGGATAAAAAGTCATAAATGTTAAACCAGAACGTTAGTTATCTCCATTCCAGATTTCATCAAAATTGGTCCATTGTATTGAGCGTGAAGAAGTAGCAAACATACACACATTCGCCTTTATAATATTGGTAGGATGGTACGACGATACGGTAAAAATAAGTGCAGTACTTTTTTATGGCATCAGCAGACGTTATTTGCCAAGTAAAGTAAATTGTGCCAAGGAGTAAAATAGCAACATATTGATAACTTTATACACTTAAGTAGGTAATTCGGTAGCTCGTTATTACGGTTACTTGATGACTTATTTCGACGCTCGGTAGAAATCATCATATATGAAAAGTGCCTCAGAGGGGAATGTCCTTATACAATAGGCGTTATATATTACCATCATGTGGGAGGCGTTAACAAATGAATTTGAAATGCATTCCATAGAGAGCATGTGCTCACAATAGGTGAAAGTATGTAAGTTCGATGAACTAAACGAAAGTTTTCACAAAAGGGATTTCGGGATGAGGAGCGAAGCCTACTAGAAAGTAAAAGGTAAATTGGGCAAACTTGTACTGCATTTATTTGTGTCAAAATATGCTGAACAATAATTTAAAGAAATACACATAAATAAATATAAAATTGATGTCTTTCGTATTCCATAATGGATGTATTGATTTGATTGATTGCAAATCATCATTTTGCACCTGCATCCTTAGATTTTTTTTTTGCAATAAAAGTAAGATAATTACTATAGCTCCACCTGTATGATATGTTTTTTATTACTTACGATATTGCGAGAGTATATTTAGGTAGTATGGATAAAAATGTAATTCTATTAAATTAAATAACTTTTTAAGAATCTTATAACTAACGGCATCGTTATCATTTGTTCTTTTCATCTAATTTAGTTGCAATAATTAAGATATTTTTTACCGATATGTCAATATTCATTATGAAACCAAAAACTAAATGTATAATTTTTGGCTTCTTTCTAATGAGAAAAATATATTATTGTATGTATGGAAGAATTTTATTAAAACAACTGTAATACATGTACAGCTGTCTTAATAAAAATTGTAGACAACTAATAAAACACCATATGTCATTTGTCTAGTAATTTTTATTTATTTTTACCTATAAATGTCTGTTTACTGTCTGTCTGTTAAAATATTCTCCTTTAGACTGCAACTATTTAACGTAACCTCAACATTAACGTGTAAGGAAGAACACACAAACCGTTAATCTAACAACTAAAACAGTCGCAAAACAAAATAATTACGTTATTTACGTTACTTTATCTTGTACGTAAGAATTACGCAAGTAAGCATTCTAATGTAACGAAGCGACTGTCACCATCCCAGCTCCGGGCTTAGATAGCGGTAGACTTGTCAAGTGGCGTATTCATCCGAGAGACTTGTAAAAGGCCTCTTTCCCTCACGCACCCATATCAGCAAGAAAACTGGTTTTTGCGAAAACCGCCTTCCGAGATCGGTATCTAGCTCGGAGGAAACATGAATAGAAATTTATTTTTACCAAGCTTGTGTTAGCGCATTGCGTAAGTTATTAAGCTAAACTATCCTATCAAGCTTCAAAAATTTGTCTTTAGCTGTCATTATAAAATAAATGAAATTAAATACTATTGTAAAACTATGCATACGACAACCCCAATTATTTGTACATCAAATCAAGTACTAAATAACATGTCAGTACAGGCCACATAAGACCTATACTTATCAATGATACCGTACTGATACAACTCAACATAAGAACAGTAACAATATTATCAATCAACATAATTCAATAGAAAATAATAGAATTCAATACAAAAGAATTACAGAAAAATCAATAAAGTAACAGGTGAATGCTGCTGAAACAGCGCTTGAACCATATAAATAAGTAGAATGAATAATACTTTTTATTATCTATTATTATTATAAAATTTTCAATAAATTAAAGCAAGAGTGGAGTATAATTGTGCAAAACTTGAAAATAAATATCATACCACCAGTTTTTGACCAATAGTGCTGCATTTTGAAAAAGTATAAAATACTTATTTTAACTATTTGTAGTTAAATACAAGTAAGTTAATACCACTAAGATTTAGACACGTGTATGGTACTGTGCCATAAAGTTTCACTGGTAAGGTTTAAAAAAACCCTTTTCAATAATATGTGTTTGTTTAAAATGGACACTTTACAATATTTAAATTACGTTTTAGGTACGGAACCCTATAATCAGAGAAGAACAAATCACTGAGTTAAACAGTAAATAGAGGAAAGTGGGCATATTTCCTATTTACTGCGTTTTTACTTTTCAAGTGTCAATTACATTGTATATATTCTTGTACTGGTAATATTTTTTTTCATATTGAAAACGTAAGCGCGTACCTTCCCACGTCTTACTTATACATTACGGTCAAGAAGCCACAACAATGTGAGCTCTAATTTTCGTAATTTAACGTGCAGTGGTGTAAGCCAATTGTTATGTTGCGAGTACTAGTATAGTGCATAATGGTAGACCCGCCTTCTTTGCAACAGTCATACATATGTTTACAAAGAAAACACATTTAATACAACCTTTTGTGAGAGTGCTATTTCTGCGTCTAAGCAAATAAATGGTCCGCCCAAGAAAGTATTTGTTCAGTTTGATTCCATTCAATATTTGAACTCTACATACCGGCATTGAACTTGACGCTCTTGCCTGATTGGCTATTAATAATCTTTGCGCGAGCACGTAACATCTCATCTGAGAACCGGTGCTGATTATAACACATCTAATGCATCTTATAATAGTATAACAGTGTGTTGAGCAATAGAATAACAGTGAGTACAATAAGCGGCAAGCGCAGCGTGCACCGCACTCACTTTCCAACAAAGTCAATGAAGCGCGGAGAAAGTGCCGACCCCACGTCCGTGTACTGCCAACTCTGTAAAATCCGCTGACTCACACGCTCACATAATACATATCTCGCATCCAGCCGATTTCAGCCAACACATTTCCAAAAACAACGTTTCTAATGACATAATCCGAACCGCCGCTGTTAATCAATGTCTTGATATAATCTAGAGAGAAATACTTTATTGCAAATATTAACTAAGAAAATGTGAAGCATATGTGTTAAATTTTTCAACTGGCATAACTATCCTCATTACTTTGGTTTTTTGGTTTGTTGCGTTTAAAACTTATGTATGATATAAATAATAAATGTATAAAAATATTCAAAAAACACTGCTTTTCATTTTGAAATTATGTGTGTGATAGTTCACACACATAATGTACGTAGATTCTTATGCAGAGGAATTCAAATTGGTACCTAAGTATATATATTTAGCATGACTCCTGATAAATTAGTTAGAAAGTCATTTATCGCTTTCTCTCTGAAATGAAATGGTATAACTTTAACTACATGAAGCATCCAAGCTTAACCAAATACCATCTCTCCTTGTGACAATTAAAAAGTAAAGAGAAACTGCTATCCAAAGTCAAAACGGACACGAGAATCATCCGCATTTATTACGTAAAAGATGATGTCCATCTACATCTTTCTATATTGGATGGAAACTGTTTATTATGCCAGTAGTGGATACCAACCACTACTGGCATGAGGAACTTAATTCAAATCGGACTTTACGAGTTTTGTAATTTAGTACAGACCATATTTTTATGATAATCCCCGAAGTGCATAAATAGGTCATGTTTGGATCGTCCGTTGACCCACTTTCACTTTAATTTCATCCTGTACTTACTCATGATCATGAATAACAATATGGGTTTATGAGAGATTTTATAGATTTCCCATGAGTTAAGCGACATTTATAGATTTTCTTTTACGAGTATCTTGTAAGAGAAAACTTTTATGGATGTAGTATTTGAAGTTAATCTGTAATCATACCTTATCCGTGTATACATAATTAAGTAGCGTTATTTAGTTTTAAATTCTGTATTTTTTGTTACAGTACCCCTTTCTTCTACTTCACAGTTATGATTATAAGAATATCATGGCTCTTCCAAGTTCTAGTCTTTACCACGGCAATCATAGCGATATCAGGTAAGTGCGCACTATGAATATCGGAGGTACCCGTTAATATTGGTAAAAAATGTAAGTAATTAAATATTTTATTATTTTCCAGGTAATCCTATATTTCTGCAACAAACTGGAAGACAAAACAAGCCTGTAATAAGATGGAAACCGCCAATGGATACATGGAACTGGACACTAACCCCACGAAACGAAGAACCCTTCTTCGTACCTTCCAATTTCACTCACAAATTGCCTCCGTCGGCTAATGAAACTGATTTCATAGCGCATATGACGGCTCTGAAACGTAACTACTCAAGACTCCTCTGGGATAGTGATAAGAGCAGTAATCTGCCGATTTTCGTCGAGAAAGCTTTGAAGCTACTCAACTTGAAGCAAGTTTATTATGAAGTTGAGCATTCGGTTATGTCTAAGGTCTCATGCACAGCTTGCAAAGCTGGAGCAGGACTCTTACAACATTACATACGGCTCGGTAAGAGTAAAGAAGAGATCAATAAGATGATATACCAGTTCTGCGTCTCTTTAAAAATTCAATCAGCGAGAGTTTGCGAAGGTATCACGAGACTGTTTGGGGTAAGAATTAAGCCTATATTCCATAATTTTTTTGTAGATTACACATGGCGTGTGATACAAATTCCTGTGAGCTTGCATCTTCTATGTAATTTAGCTTTTTTTTTACTCCGAATAGGTCAGCGCTTGACCACAATTCACCGCATTCCGTCTACTGTACCATTTTATAGATAACAATTATCTTACGAGTCTTCTTCATGTTTTCAGAGTGAGGTCGTGTACGTCCTGAAGAGAATCACTATTGGTCCCGATGAGATCTGTAGCTTTGTCATTGGTGACGCATGTGGTGACGTTTACAATCCTTACCACGAATGGGAGGTAGCTTTCCCGCCTGTACCTAAGCCAGCAGTACAGGAGCTCGTAGCTCCTATCGATAAGGCGCCGACTTTTAAGGTGCTGCAAATATCTGACACACATTTTGATCCATATTATGCTGAAGGTAAGACTATGAGCGTTTGATATCTCTGGTAAACTTCAATTAGTGTCAATTCATAGCAAGCTACCTATTGTAATTTCACTGTTTTAGGTGCAAACGCAGAATGCAATGAGCCTCTCTGCTGTAGAGCGTCGAACGGGCCCGCCCTTACTCCCGGCGGAGGCGCCGGCCGGTGGGGTGATTATCGCAAGTGTGACACCCCCAAACGGACGATCGACCACATGCTAAAACACATTGCTGATACACACGCGGTTTGTAATATTTCTCTTCAAGAAAATATAAACATTTAAAAGAACATATTACAAATAAGCCATGTACGGCTAGTAAATTAATGAATTGAATGACTACCACGACTATTAACACTGGGCCATAATGTTTCAGGATATTGACTATATCCTGTGGACGGGAGACCTGCCCCCGCATGACGTCTGGAACCAGACCAAAGAAGAAAACTTGAAAGTCCTACAAGAAACCGTCGCTCAAATGTCTGATATGTTCCCCGGCGTGCCCATTTTCCCAGCACTCGGAAACCACGAGTCTTCACCAGTCAATAGGTAATTTACTGTTCACTCTAATTTGAGAACCACAATACTAACAGAACGAGTACAAAAGTGTTCAATTCATTGTACCTTTTTTGAGGTGTTCAACTGGCCTACTTTATCATTGTCGTTATGTCATTATGCGCCGCAATAAAGATTCAATTCCAGCCCATTTGTATACAGTCGGCTCCTACAGAGGTAGGAGCCGACTGTTAGGAGCGTCGCGTAAGATACCTGAAGTTACTACAATACACATGCTTCAAAGTTTTGTTTAAAGTGTTTACCTAACACTCACAAAACGCGAGGCTATTGGCTATTGGTAGTCTTTTATATACATATGTACTTGTTGTACCTGTAACACTACTTCATAATCTAGTTCAAAATGTGGACACTTAGGTATTTAGTTGAATAAAACTACGTAGCATAGTGGAAAGTATGTAGTAACGTGCATTAGATCAAAACTATGTACCTACGAGAAAATTCCGTGAAATTATATTAATTAATTTAGACATAAACGTACATGTAAGTATAACTGTGTAGGTGTAGGCTTTGTAGGTATACATAAATAAAACCTATTATAAAAATTTTATGTAAAACAAATTTCACGATTCACAGACCAGTTAATACGATATAGCGATCATGTGCGTACTTACCCCAAATATATACAATTTTGTCCAATATTTTCCATGTTCCAGCTTTCCCCCTCCGTACATATCTTCCTCTGAGCTGAACATCGCGTGGCTGTATGACGAGCTGGACGCTCAGTGGAGACGCTGGCTGCCTGCCGGGGTCTCGCACACGGTGCGCCGCGGGGCCTTCTACTCGGTGCTCGTGCGCCCCGGCTTCCGCATCATCTCACTCAATATGAACTACTGCAACAATAAGAACTGGTGAGTACCTATCATCTGCCATTGATTATTATCATGGTAACAGGCTAGTCCTAGTGTTTCACATTATCTATGCAATTTAATTTACACGAATCATCACTTGTAAGCAAATGACAAGAAATAAATATTTTTGTGTGGATGTTTCATCTGTGGAAATTGAACTAAATGCTAGTTAATTACACAGAAGTGACTAACCAAGTGAATGGAAATGATGTTAGAAAAACTTCCTTGTCAATGACTAATTCTCGGACAAAACTTATTTCTATTCTACGAGTACATACGACCTTGCAGCGATAAGTTGACATAAATATCTGCAATGGTGATCGTCGTCGATTAATCGTTGTATCTTGAATAGATGATTGCACGCCTTGCATTTAATTAGATGCCACTGAAGCTGGCATAAGTAGGAAATTTTCCTGTGATAGCGAAACCCATTCCGTGAATAAGAGAACAATAGTCAACGACATTAATAATTTATTAATGTCGTTGACAATAGTAGGTAGTATTATTGAATTATCTTAGTAAAATAATATAATAATATTGATTAATAATATTATCAACAGAACGTTTGTTGTACTGTGTGCCCATTGTACATTTAGAAAAGCCCTCTTTGTTCTAAGTATACTTGTAATTATTAAAAGAATAATTTCAAAATGGGTGTTTATCTTTGCAGGTGGTTGTTAATGAACAGCACAGACCCAGCGACCGAGCTCCAATGGTTGATCTACGAGCTTCAATCTGCCGAGTTCAGCGGAGAGAAGGTCCACATCATCGGTCACATCCCTCCAGGTCACTCCGACTGTCTCAAAGTGTGGAGCCGGAATTATTACGCCATCATCAACAGATACGAGTCCACAATAACAGCACAGTTCTTCGGACACACACATTTTGATGAGTTTGAAGTATTCTATGACCACAATGACCTTGGTGAGTGAACCAAATCATAATGTATGAACAGTACATAATAACAAAATTATGGCAATTTCATCTTTTGTTACAAATTTCTATAATAATACAATTCTGATATCCGATTATATTTTACAGGAAGAGCAACGAGTATAGCGTACGTCGGGCCATCTGTGTCGCCGTACTATGATTTGAATCTCGGCTATAGGATATACTATGTAGACGGTGACCATGAAGCAACTACTCGAGTAAGTCGATAATTAGCGTAATGTTTTATTCTATTAGGCTATGTAGATCTTGAATGTTCGTATCTGCCAGCAGCTTCCATTAGCTAAAGGCATTTATAACATTTTAGAATCAAGATGTAACGAAAAGCGATAACTATTTATTAACATTAACAGTTTACCTACTCAATTGCTCTTGTATATATTAAATCTTTTTAAATAATATTTGTATAGCTTGAAAAATTGCCTGAAAGCTCAATTTTTCCTCTAAAGACAAATAGCTTACTCGAGCATTTCTGATTACAGCAAGTGGTAGACCACGAGACTTGGATCATGAATCTGAAGGAGGCCAACCTGTACGGCTACCCGATCTGGTACAAGCTGTACTCGGCTCGATCCTCGTACCTCATGCCAGCACTGCGGCCGCAAGACTGGGACAAGTTTATTGATGACATGACATCCAAGGAGGACGTCTTCAATTTGTATTTCAAGTAATTTCTCGTCTTTTACTCTTAGCTTTTAATACACACAGAAACCAGACATCCAGTTTGTGTAACGTAAAAAGTTGAAAAAAAAAAACTGTGCATATAGCAGTCCTATCTGTCATCTAGGATATGCTGATGCAGGATATCCATCAAAGCACATATGGACAGACGTCATACAAATTGATAATGAACCGATGCTAAGCAGTGGTTACTTTTACATTTCACACCCATACTACATTGAACCACGTATCTTTTCAGACATTACTGGAAGAACAGCCCGCGTCGCGGCACATGTGACGGCGAGTGTCGCAAGCGGCTGATTTGCGACGCGCGCTCGGGTCGTTCGCACGACCGCCGCGCCCTCTGCGGGCACATCGAGGCGCGTATTGATGGATCTACACCTGCGCCGCAAACCTGGCGCGCGTGGCTATATAACGGACTCTCCGTATCGTGAGTTATACACTTTATAACGACAGCATTCAATTGTTTATTTCTTATGGTTAAGGGATAATCGTGGTCTAGATTTTAACATAGATACTGATTAACGTAAAGTACCGTATTATTTTTTTATACTTGAATGTTACACATCTTAAATCTTGCTGGTGTAGTATAAATTACAAAGCCAATCACCTCACATCATGCTGATCAATTCAATAGAGAATTAGAGTTAATAAAATTCAATTCAATGTCTAATCAACATTGAACTGAATTTTATTAACCATGATTACTATATGACTCTTCTACTATAGCTACTTAACTGTTTATTTAATCATAACATGCTGTAAAATGACCATAGGGGTGTGAGACCATCGACTGGAGGCATCTCCAGCTGCCTTTTATTACGAGAGAAAAATAAATTAATTCAAATAAATGCTATTTAAACTCAATAAAGATGGCGAATTTGAAAAAACAAGAAAAAGCCCTCACTACTCGTACTTTCGCTTGTAAACACTAAATCTTACTAATATAATTAAGGCATGTTTACAAGAAGTTTTTAATGAAAAATAACCAATTTGTACCGAAATGTGAAGCCTGCATCATTAATAGCACATGTGTACTAACTGCAACAAAATAACGGTATACCTATTGCACCTGCTTTATAATTACTATTACACGTACCTTCATCCATTTGATACGCTTATTATATACTACGTCATTTTCAGCACACGACCATAAAATCAGTTTTTTTTTTACAATAATTATTAGCTGTTTTATAATAATTATTTATATTAATAAGCAAGTGGTACTCACTCGCTAAACACAATTGCCAAAACTCAAATAACTCTGCTTGCGGCGTGTTATAAAATTTAATTATCATTTATTGTGAGAAGTCAGTTAATTGTAAATAATTTGGCTATATTTTATTCTACGAATAGATTTCTACCGAAACAGTTGCTAACTATTATTTTCTTAACAGAGCTGAAGAGCCTTCTGTACAGCAAGTATAAAGGTGGTGGCATACTTACAGATTTTCCGAGCTCCAATCAGGTTGGTATGGTACACTTATATCTGTAAAAAAAACTTTTATGTGTATTTAAGGTTACAATTAATGTAAATATTTATAGTAATAAAAAAACTATATTACTTACTCAAAGCACTGCTTCTATTTGGTTATGGTTTCTAAATTAAAAGGTTACGGTTTTTTAAGTGCCGGTATAAATGATTTGTATATATGCTTATTCCTGTTTAGCAAAATTTTTAACAATACGTTTAATATTAATATTATTACAGAATGACAAGGGAGGAAAGGCTATTTATTGCCATAAAATATAAATGCTCGGATCTTTAATTATTCTTTTCATTTCAGGTTATCGATGCTGAAGCAAATACCTCATGTGGCATATCAAATACCAAAGTATGTAATGGGACTCGGCTGATCGGACGGACCTACCCTCAAACAATGAGTGAAAACATGTGTATACCACCGCACTTAGTCATGACAACTCTCAAACTGACACACAGACTTATCAGACAATGATACAATTTAACTATTTATTTTAATCTAAATTAAATTACCTATAATGTAAAATTACTCTCATATGTCGCCATGGTAGTCGCATACCTAACGTTTACTAACTAATAGGTAATTATTTAAAGAAAAATATTTCTATTAACACAAAATGTTGCTTTGCCAGGTTTGTGCGGCATTATAAATAAATATACATAATAAGAAACTTATATAAATAAGATTGGATCATAAATTAACTGCGACTACCTTCTAGTGTAACACACATACAAATTATATTCTAAGTAAAAACATATTATGTGCTCAAAAATTAGTGACTTCTAGCTAGATAATTTTATTTGGTGGACCAAATTATACAAGTTATAAAATAATTCTAAGAATTTATGCAATGTTATTTTTCTAATTAGTTTAATAATTCTCTATTTTGTAAATATTACGCATAAATGTATAAATAATAAAATATTTTTAGTACTTATTGCGACTGTTTCATTTATTTTATACCTTATCTTACATAATTATCAAAATAAAAAATACACACGACAATAGGTACCCTTATTTATGAGTTACTGAACAATAGTAAAATAAAACATGAACTGGAATCAAACGTTTATTTCTAAAACTTACTTAAAACAAAGCTTTTTAAGCTTTTAGTGGAATACAATCATGAATACCTTTTGAAAAAGAACAATAAAATCGCCTATGTATAATACAAACTGGTTAAAAGTAAGTTAACCAAACTAGTCTTGTAAGTTTGTAGAATATGCATGGGTATAAGTATGTACACAGCTTTTTTTTTATAATTTGGGATTTTTGGTTTCTATACTTAACCATTCTCAGTGAAAACATACATTTAAAAGAATTCCACATTAAGTGATTCAGTATCAACTGAGGAAAAGTTATTATAGTTACCAAAAGATAAAATAGGTATAAAAAAGTAAGTAAAGTAACTTTCGTTTTCAACAACGCAATGATACTTGTAAACCATACATATTCCACTAGCAACAACTTAAGTATAAGACATTGAGTCATTGATGTTTTGTCTTTTAATTCCAATAATTATGTTCAATTTCAATGAAAATACAATAGAGCATTAAAATGATCAAAATTTAATTCAAAATTGAGCGCATATCAATATTATTCAAATTGGTCCCATTTATATCTAAAGTAAAAAAGAAACAGTAAAAAATAAAACAACATTCAGAATTCGGATCAGTATCAATGTGCTTAAATTTTTATAACTGCCACATTGGTGAATCACAATGACTTATCAATTCAGGTTTATGAACACTTGGCTAGACAAGTTGTCATTACTTCAATTCGTTATTCTCAAATAACTTGTCTTTAGTGTATGGAAGTATAGCATGCTATCGAAAAGCCCTGTTGACAGTCTAAACTCCCATACACTCACATCGTTTTTGATGATATTGTATTAAAGCGATAAGTAAAGCGATGGCAACTTGTGTAAGCCCACTGATGAAAATTTGTCTCTATGTAAAAATGGACATTTATTATATATATTCATATTTTGTACGTAACGAAGCAATGAATATAAAGCAGTTTAATGACGACAATGCGGCAGTTGTAAGTCCTTTGATTTTAGGGGCAATTATAACTAAATTAAAAACTATAAACGACAGAATATTGCCTTCCATGAACCTAACATTAAATAAAATCACGAATCAATACATTACACAAAGAGAGAGAAAATTGTAAGAGAATAAAATATCAACATTGTGACACTAGGATGAGTAAAATTAAAATTACGACTAGGGGTACTTAAACCCTATTGATAAAACTTTGAAAATTCATTTTCATGAGAGCTATCATAAGATTTAAATCAAAAGTAATTAAATTAAAATTATATTTACAAGAAAATATATTAACTAAAAAAACTTGAGTATTATGATATAGTAGGAATAAAGGAATAATTCGACATTTAAAATTCAATGCTGATGTAATTTTTGATGTCAGAGTAGTTTAACAAATTTTATTTTAGTAATTTATGCCATTAACAAAAGATGTGTGAGTGTATTGTTGCTGCTACAATATTATGTATTATTTAGATAAAAGTGATAGATAATACCAAATTATTTTGGTGTTATTTTGATGAAACATTAAATGTGATTCTAGTTAGATCTCTATTTAGTAACAATATAAAATGTTACTTTAGAATTGCAGTTTGTTTTATGTTCAACAATGATCCCTAAGAAGTAATGGTAGAGTACAATTTGAGCAGACATACTTATAATTGATGAATTGAAATGATCACTACAAAAATAAAAATTACCATAACAAATAATTCCAAGACCAAATATTATCATTAAAATGAATTAAAAATATATATTTATAGTATGTACATGTTATTTAATAGTGATGTAAAATATGCAGTCTTTACTATTTTGTTGTGTTATGGCAATTTACATAGATAAAGATCAATGTAAATTGATTAATTTATTTAATTTTAATTAATTAAAAAAATTTAGATCAATATTTACAATACTTATGGTGTAGGACAGTCGGGGGTGATTAAAGTATTTTTTGTAAGGTCTAACCGAATAAAAAATAGAGTACTCAAATTAAAAAGCAAGTGAAAATGGACTGTGAACATACTACTCAATTTTAGTAAAATACTGTGTTTACCTCCATATACCAGATAATTTTACATTTTATAGATCTTGAACTAGATTCTGCTAAGAATCCTGAATAACTGTGATGACCAGAATAAGTACAATCAAGTTCATGATAGTGTATATGCTGAGGAAACATTCAAAATAAGATCTTCCTATTAACAATCAGAGATGTATGTCACAAGTCACATGAGTTTTTTTACAGCTTGCAAAAACATAAATTAAAGATTTCAACTAGGTACCTGACTCTTAGTTAAAATAAAAATGCAAACTTATCAAACTAAAAAAATATTTACAACACTAAAAATTAACACAGACTTTGTCATGATGGCCTAATAATTCAGTCTATTTAGATTTTCAATAAAACTATGGCAAACAGAGATATTCAAAATTGTTACATGTCAGGATATTAAAAACACTGGTGTAATAAAAAATTTCAATACAGAAATTAAAACTGTCATTTGACTCTCCCTAAATTAAAATTCTAGCTGTACCTACTTTATTTGCCTTAATACAATGTTTGAGGTAGGTATAAGCTTGTTCACTAGACAATTTTGGTTCCTAACTAATATTTAGCTAATAATGGCACTGCATCTAGAGGACTTCCTCTTAATCTCAAGTAAAAGTCTTATGTTCCAAAAATATAAAACAATCTTTGGAAATGGAATGCAGTACAGTAACTTAAAACTACCACTGGTATTAAAACTTATTTGCACAAGTTTATAGCCGCATCAAGTTCCTTCTGCTTTTTTTAGTGCCAACAGCATACTGAGTCTTCTTACGTTTTGATGGGCTCGGGCCATTAAGATCATATTGGAAACATGACTTACCCGAATGTCGTGGGCATTTACAGAATTTGCAAAATTGAAAGAGGCAAGATTGGCTAGTGCAGTCCACCCAAACCTCACCAGGAGACTCATCATTTATTTTGGCCGGCAGACAGCAGCGTACACACGGCATCTGACTTCGGTAATCCAATGATGCAGACTGGAAATAGCAAAACAACTGTCAAATACAATGTTGTACTAACAATAAAAAAATATATTAAATACAAATAGTGTTTTTACAAACCTTGGTAAATATCCTGAACCTATTTGTTCTTGGAGACAAAGGTGGACTAGGGCCAGGTGTGGTCTTTATTACATTATCATGAATCTCATTTTGAATTTCTCTGAAATGTCTGACGGGCTTGGCTTGAGCTGCTTTAAGCGTAACACTTTTCTCTCTATTTTCTTGATTTTCTTTTACTGTCTTAATATATCCTTCAAATTCTCTCTTTTTGCTGTTTTTACTGCTGACAGATTTCCAAATATTTCCCCACACTTCACTGACAGAACAGAAGTTATGGATATCTTTGTTGGACAAGTAGCTTAAAATTTGCATGACTGGAGGCACAGCTACTGCTTCATAGTACAGCTTTTTAATGATATCCACTTTCTGGTCGGGCCAGAAATTAATAGTTCTTACTACCTTGCAGGAAGCTCTGTAATTTTCTTTGCTTTGCAGCCCCTTAGATTCACAGGACAAAGAATGTATTACAAAGTGGGTCCTCTTCCCAGATTTACGACAAGGACTTCGTCTACAGTTTCTCTTCACTGGTGTTGTTGGGTAAGCTAGTATTGGATCCAAATCATGCGGAAGTAAATGCTTTTTGAATATTTCAGAACATTGAGTACTGACTGGCGATAGAATAGCATTTTCATTATTTTCATTTACATCGAGGCTTTTTATTTTCCCGGCAATGAAGCTGGTAGGCGTAACAACCGAGGCGCTGTTCAACTTTTCAGCTGTAGAGGAATGCGGCCGTTTGAAGCCGCGTCTGAATGGCGGCGTTTCAGACAGGTTCTCATTATTTCCTGTAGAGTGATTGTATCGCCGGCTCAAGTTAATGTTTACATCAGGAGTGACGTGAAAGTACCCGATCTGTATTTGACCAGTTATACCCGTGATGCCTTGGCTTGTGATGACGGGGTGATCCAGATATTCACTGGATACTTCACCACATTCAAATGATCCTGGCGTAAACGAATGATATCCGCTATCTTCAGTCTTACTAAAACTAACTTTATCGTAAGATAGAGCAGAAGTAGCGGGCTCAACGTATTCCGAATGTATTTCCATTTTTGTGGGAATTTCAGTTAGACTTCATTGTTGGTTGACGCTTCGGCGGCTTACGATTATTTCAAGAAAACTAATACTTTTTCAATCACAAATAAGTTAAGCACTAAACTACACTAATGTAAAATAAAATATAGTGGTTTTTACGGACGTTATAGCCATTATTTCAAGATTTTTTGCAAGAAAGCCATGAAATGCAAGCATCTAAACCAAAATCATAGACAAGTCAATAAAAAACTACTCTATGAAAACCACAAACAAACAACTTTTGACAGTTACATCAGCCCTGTTAAAAAGAGAAAACCGTAGACAGAGAAATCAGATATTCGTACCCTTTCTACGAGTTTTTTTACTGCGAAATATATTGTCATTGTCAATGTCTAAATACTAAATGGCCTCTCTCTGTTTCTGTCACCTTGATTAGTGAGGTTTGGCTGAGCCCTTACCAGGCCTCTGTTTAGCTTGTAAAGCGTTTATGAAGATGTAGTTAATTTTATTTGCGTCAAATTCTTATAAAAGTCTGGTTATGAATAATAAACTGCACAATAGTGCCGATAACACGTCAGTACGTAACTCAAACATCATATTTTGTATAACATTTAGACAAAATGGCTATGAAAGATTTGTGTAGATTATGTGCATCAAAAGATGAATTCTCAAAAGATCTCTTGGATGAAAATAACAAAATCGTACACAAAATGATTCAGGATTTCTTGCAAATTATCGTGAGTATCTGTCTAGGTATAATAATACATAATATTGTACATTCAAATATATCCTTTCATACAATGTCAGCTTAATGCACTTTATAAAACATTGTTCTCTGTTGAGAACCCTGAGTTAATAAATTTGAGAAATCATTTGCATCTACGTTACTAGATAATTTTATATATATATACTACATATAGGGCAATCTTTCTTATGCGGTGATGTGCTGAGTTTGTTGACAATGCCCAATACTTTTATACTAATATTGTTATTTACTTACTTTATAGAAAATACAACATACAAAATTAAATCCACCGTAAAAATTCAATAAATTTAAATAAGGTGAATGATTCTTGCAGGTTTGATAACTTAACAAACATGCAATAAAAAAAATATTTAAATAACTTATACTAAATGTTAAGTGCACACAATAAAGCTTCAAATTTCATCAACATTGTGTTGTCTATTTTGTAATGGCAATAGTTACATGAACTGGCTGGTTTTTAAAGATTATTATAGTATATAATAATTACCAAATTTTTAGGTTTTGGAAAATGATACCCTTCCTACAAAAATATGCATGAGCTGCGAAGAAAAAATAGTTTCATTTCAGCTTTTTATGTTGGAATGTTATAAAATTCAAGAGACATTACGAAAAATATGTGTGGATGAAGTGGAAGAGTTACAAATTAAACATGAACAACAACAAACAATAGATGTAGTGGCCTCCTCTGATATTAAATCTGAGGTAAGTGATAAGGTGTTCATCAATGTTTGAGAGTGTTATTTCTCAAATACCTTTTTAAACATTAGAACTACAAGGATCAGTCTGCTTCTTCTTTACCTTATCCCACTTAGGTGGGGTCAGCACAGCAAATCTTCTTCCTCTCTCCTCTATCAGACTATATATAGAAATATTTAAGGGGGGCTCCCATACGACAATGGTACGGAACCCTTCATGCGCGAGTCCAACTCGCACTTGGCCAATGATTATAGTTTGATTCATTTTTACTTTCAGGTGAAAGATGAAATGACTGCAGAAGACATTGTTTGTAAGTGTACCATACTCTCCACTTTCTAGCTCTCGTTTTTGATGGAGTTTCTCTTCCATCTACGTTTTTTTTCCTACCTTATGATCTGCCAATTGCAAAATGTAAGGAATATTTGATAATTAATATTAAATTGGTATGTATGTACTTGAAGTACCAGTCCTTAATGTATGATAGAGTCAACTTCTAAACTTGTCTGTTATAGTATGCTCACATTTTAATTACATTAAGCTAATGCAAAAATAAAAAAATGATCCAGAGTGCGCTTTTATTTCAGCGGTCCTTGATAATGAAAACTTGTTAAGTGAAATAAGTATGTATGATAATGATATCCACAATGAGGATGATGATGACTACTTGGATGATGTTGCCATCGCTACACTTAAGCAAATTAAAAGGAAACAATTAAAACGGATAGTCGAGAGCAGAACAGACACAGATAAACTCAATAATATTTTAAAATCTCCTAATTTTAAAGTAAAGGATATTATCTCGTAAGTAATGCTTAAAGGCTTGAGTATACAAAAAAAAACTCTAGATGTTCCTCTACTCAAGTGTGATTTGGGCTCGAAAATATAAATATTTGTTATACTCCAATATTTGTTTGTACAGGTTTGAATGTGTTTTATGCTCAGAAGAACTGAAAAGCTGGACTCGTTTAAGAGACCATTATGCAGTTGAACATCAAGCAGAACCTGTTGTGATATGTCTGTGTGGATTCGAAATTAAATCCAAAAGCATTCTTTACAAACATGTTGCTGATCACAAAGTGGAGAGCAAAAAGATGCACAATATTGCTGATAGTGAAGATGAGAAAGTGGACCAGGACCAAAAAGATGATAAATATGCCAATTTGAATGTCAAAGATTTTATTAGGTATGTATGTTAGAAGTATTGTGCTAATTTTATCATAATAAAAATTAATTATAATTTTGGCTTCCTATATACAGTTTATAGAACTAGTTTGGAAGTCTTTGGATTCTAATTAATTTTGTTGTGGTTATTTACTGTGTCAAATAAAGAATTTTTGTATTTGTTTAATAATAATTAAAGATACATATGAGTGACTGTTTTAAATGTCACTTAGTAATACTAGCTTTTAGTTAAGAAATACTAATATAATATATTATTACTAAAGAAATTTATTATAACATTACTAAAAATGTATATTTTCAGGTTTATATGTCAAGAATGTGCTAAAGAGTGTTCAAGTTGGTACAGCCTGACGAGACACTGTCAAGAAAAGCATGATACATTACCGGTAGTGCAGTGTTCATGTGGCATTACTCTCAAGTCTAAATCAGTCATGTATAAGCATGTACAGGACCATAAGAACCCTAATTTTATGGCGTAAGTAAGAATTTAGCATTCTATAAGCCAGTCTTCTACAACACCAGACCATAATATAGTAAATGCTTAAAAAAAAGGTTCTATTATATGATTAACAGCTGCAGTAATAAGACAAAACTTAACAACAACAAATACAATGCATAATTTAACATGTCATCAAGTGGAATTAAATACAAAAATAGGTATAATGAGTAAATACAAAATTGCTTATGTATTAGCTGAAATTAAAGGATTTTTCAATTCATTCGAGTTGTATTTGAGCCTCTTCGATGTAAAGAAACAATCATATATTTTACTCTTTTGTAATATTTGTAGAGTTTTCATTAAGTAATTTTTGTTTACTATTTAATTTATAAATCGATTTTAGTTAAAACTTTCAACATTTCAGCTGTGATAAATGTCCAAGAATAACCAAGACCCTGGCAGCTTTGAACAAACATAAAATGCGGCATGTTCCTAAATCGGAGAGACAGTACACATGCGAGTCCTGTGGTAAAATATTCACAACTAAAGATTCGCTCAAGTCGCACGAGAGATCACACATTCCCATAGAAGACAGAAAAATATATCATTGCGACGTTTGTAATCTCAAGTAAGTATCGTCTCATTGGGGAAAATTGTCGAACCTGGACTAGATTGGCGCAGGACCGAGGCAGATGTTAAGACAGGAGAGAGGCCTATACCCAGCAGTGGGATAGAACAGGCTGTGGATGATGATGGGGAAAATTGTGGCGTTACAGTAAAAGCAAATATATACATCGTTAATAGAATATGTACTCGTATGGTATACAAATAGAGTATGAGTTATTTAAAAAAAAAATGATTTCATGTGTTTTGTACTAAAGTGAAAAATATGCTTAGGGTATAAGCTACGATTTTTGAATAAATCCTTATTCTTGCTAAAACAATTGATTTACTTAGACTGGTTAAAGTTATTTTTCAATGTCTTCACTTCAGATTCACTACTCGGTCGTCAGCCGCGTCCCACAAGCGGGTAGTGCACGATAAAATAAAGAGCTACGTGTGCGATTTGTGCGGATATTCGTGCGGCACAGGCGGAGAGCTGCGTCAGCATCGAGCTATACACAGCGACGACAAACCTTTCGTCTGTAGGAAGTGCTCTAAACCGTAGGTATCATAAACACGTTTGTAACTCTCTCTGTGTGTGCTTATTACTTTAATATCGCTTACCATAAGGTGAATTGCGATCTTGGGTTTGATCGCATTAATTGAAGAAAAAAAAACGATGACAGATCGCGTCACGCTAAAACTTTACCACAGGATACTTTTTCAAAGATGAACGTGGGATATCATAATTGGAAAAAGTTAAATCATGAACATTAATCATGAAACAAGATTACCTTGCTATAATAGCATGATGGCTTAATACAATGAAATTGGCTTCATGAAACTGATATGTCTATCCTTGTAATGGAATAAAATTGGTTTTTTTTTTCATTAACTTTAATAACAATGTTCCAGTTTCAAAACCTACTCTAATCTGAAGACACACATGGACACTCACGCTGACACGTCGTATGAGTGCTACATCTGCCGGCGAGTGCTCAACAGCCGGCGAACTCTGCGGAAACATCTCCTAGTGCACGAAGAAAAGTGCCGACATGTCTGCTCCTATTGCAACAAGGCTTTCAAGAGACGACAGACACTCAAAGTAAGGCTGGCGTTTACTAGAGTTAGCCGCCCCTACGTTTTCGCACGGTAGTAGAGCATTTTCTAATGCTCGCCCGCCTAGCAATTACCATCAAGTTGATAAATCTGCCACCAGGTACCTAACAGTGTGGTCCGGCAGCCTCCTTTAGAGCCAGTTATTCCAACCTAGGCATGCTTCACCTTAGGCCTGAGTATCGCTAACTCGTGTGGTTACGCGCTCTGCTGGTCAATTGCTGGGGTGCAAGAAGTAAAAAACGTTTTACTCGCATTTAAACAAAATAATAGGTATTAGTCTACGTCTGAATTGCTTTTATATCATATTTTACTGTACTGTTACTGTTGCTCCGCATAACAGGATCATATGATACTTAGCTCAGTGGATATGGCAAAACGTACACTAAGGTTAAGCTATTCAAATTCAAAATCGTTTATTGTGTATACATCTTAGAGTTAGGTTACTTAAAGTAATGTTTAGTAATAGCTATGTGAGTGGAGGGCTGTGTCGTACCTGAGAATGTCGCTGTGCTCTGTGCTAGGTACCT
The DNA here is from genome assembly GCA_035578125.1 of Mellilla xanthometata. NCBI lineage: Eukaryota > Metazoa > Arthropoda > Insecta > Lepidoptera > Geometridae > Mellilla > Mellilla xanthometata. The sequence goes on along the minus strand of JAPUBQ010000007.1, from coordinate 8,156,933 downwards.
CAAGGGGCCTGTAATGCAGAACAGCAGAGATCTCACTTTAGTATTTAATTAGTTATAGTATGTTTCACACTATAACTAATTAAAATTTGTGCTGAATAAACTATTTGTATGTCGTAGGTCCACATGTACACACACACTGGTGACAAGCCGCTCACATGTAAATGGTGTGACGAGCGTTTCGCGTACGCTTCGACGCTGCGCTCGCACCGGCTGCGCTGCCACCCCGACAAGATGACGTCACAAGCGCACGCGCACGTCGCCAACACGCAGCACGTGCCGCTCGCGTACCACGCCTACAGCGAACATGTCGACATGCAAGAGGTAACTTATATTCATTATTTAAAGCAATTGTATATACATCAAACATAAACAGTTGAACTTATTGAAAAAATGACTTATAACCTTCTAAAGAACAATTCGAAGTATATTCTTCGAATCAACAAATCGAAGTATTTAGTATTAAGTATTTTAGCTACAATTTTTTACCAAGCGGACATTTAAATTAAAAAAATAATAATTTTAGTTTGTTTTTCATATTGAAAAGATTCTGATTCGTTTATATTCGTAGCCCCTGTAGCTCGGCTTACTAAGGTGATCCAAGGCGATCATCTAGGTTAGTCTCAGCACTATCGTGGGTCGTATCACACGTTAAACTGAAGGTCCTGGCCGTTAGTCTTAGTACAAGCAGTCGTAAAGCCAAGTTAGAGACCTACGATCGCCTCCAAAAGCGCTGTTAAAGTTTTGTAGTACCGATAGTTGACCAATTATCTATAATTAAGTCAAAGATATGCACTTTATTGTGAGCCAGTCCTACAATACAGGATAACAATATCCCCTAACTACTGGGGATTTAACCGTTATAGGATTGTTTATCATATAGATTTGTTGTTTAAGAATCAGTGCAGTAGGTGCATATTAATCGTCATTCATCATTATGAGCATGTAGGCGCCCACTGCTGAGCATAGGCCTCTCTTCTTGTACATATAAATATTCGGAGCAAAAACCACTCAACATTTTTTTAATTTAATTTTCAGAACTACATCAAGAATGACGGCGTGGCGGTGGCAGTAAGTGTATCAGTAGCTAAGAACGAGGTTGAGGCTATGTAGTGTAGCGATAGCCTCATTTTTGAGATCTGTAGTAATTAGTACACAAGAAACAAAAATTATGTTTATATTTACCACCAAAAATCGCATGTAGGATGTATGGATAAAACTGTTAAGTGTGCGTATTAAAATGGAAACTACACTTTCTGTTGCATATAAATAAGATACCTTGCACAACAAGTTATGCAGTGGAATCACTTAAATGTTATAGGTTGCTTTAAAATAACATTCTAATCATGTTTACCCAGATTTCGTTCTGACTTTTTTAGAACGAAATCGTTGTTTTCTAGACGATGTTTTATGAAAATATAATAGCTTGAAGTGTGTGCATACTTCTATACTTTTTACACACATTTACTACCCAGATTGGCTATATACACCAGAGACCTTTATATTCAAATAAATAATGGTTTATAATTGTAATATGACTGCGCCCCGCGGTTTTTTTTCCGCGGTAATCCGAGATAGATATTTTGTTTATACAGAGTTTCAGATGCAGATATTCACACACGAACTTTCACTTTAAAGTATAATTAATATGTATTAGCATTTGACCAGCAGGGTGTGTAACCTTACGTATTTTATTTTTTTCGTGAGGAAATGCATTTACGCATCTCCCGCCCGCAACAAGCCTGGGGCAGCCCAGGTATGTCGGGCTCGAGGTCAGAGGGGCCGTCACTACCGACTAAAACCTCAAGGTCTCCCATCTCACGACGAGGGCAGGGATGTAGAACCGCTTCGCGCATTGCCGCTGCTCAGGGCGTGTAGCCTCACTAGCTTGCGACACTCTGGCCTAAAGTGAGCATGCCTAGTCAGGAATAGTATAACCATGCCGTTACTTATGCGATTTTATCCATACATTCCTACAGATTTAAGTTGACGGAACATATACATTTTAATTTAAGATGACTCTTTACTGAAAACGTATTGGTAGCTATTAGGAAATAAGTATAGCAAATGTCTTATTGATTTTTAGTATTTTTAGTTATCATGTCTGTATGTATGATATTATGTTTATAGGTATTATTCATAAATGTGTTACAACACGTTTTACATGCATTATTAGTAGTAAGTGAATAAACTGCATCAAATACGGCTTTCGTTTTACTTATAACTATAATCTATTAGTGACTGTTTGCTATTTATCCGACAGTCTAATCTGGCTCGAAAACTACAATCTGGCGGTTTTCAAAGCAAGAGTGAACCGGTTTTTCTGGGTCAGCACGCTTTGCCTTAGATCATAATATCGTTTACCATCATGTGAATTGTGATCAAGCGCAAGCCCATTTATTGTAAAAAGAGGCCTGGAGGGTTATATTTTTCGCAGGTTCTTGTATGTCTTGTTGTGACACGCAAGATTCATATGTTTCTTTATTACGTCGTCTCTTATAGACGGCTGAAATAAAGGTAATTTTTTTGGAGGTAGGTATCCATTATACGGCGACTTTACACTCTCGAGATTTATTGAATTTCATCTTTTCTAAGTACTAGGCGTCATATATTTAGAGCTGTAAAACCTGGAATGATTACAAATACAAAATATATTACAACGCCGGCCAAGTACGAGTTGGCGGATGGCTCACGTCTTCTGATATTATAGTCCTCAAACATGTTGGTTTCCTCACGACGAAGTTTTCCTTCAGAGCAAATCCACACATAACTTGAAAAACAAGTCATTGGTGGAGGTCCGAGATCGAAGTAGCGGCCGTCAGATTGAAAAACAGACGTTTTCCTACCGAGCTAAGCTGTAGTAATCGTAAGTAATCTATAAGCGAGACATAATTATGCGCGAGGACTTTATAGAACTAATCTAGCAAAATGCAATGTGCGAATAATAATCAGACAGCAATGTACTTGTATTGTTCGAGCTAGTCAATAAACAAAGCCCAAAGAACTGGCCGTAGGGGTATGAAATTAGGAACGTAAATTTGGTTTAGTACCTATTTTTTGAAAATTCTACCCTTGAGAGGGTGAAAGGGGGTAAAAAGGCTTGTATGTATAGAGGATGCATACAGAAGCGTAGTCGGTTATGTAATTATAGTCAAGAGGCACAGTAAGTACACTGGCAGATAAATATCCCAAAAATAAATGCGGTTTAACGAATTTATCAAAATACAATCGTTGATACTGATCACCTATTTCGTAGAATAATCCTTTCAGGCATAGCCAGTACGAAAATAACTTTCTTTACGTACATAAAAAGTAATGTAGATATAACTCGAGTCAATAAAGAATACATTTAAGAGTTTATGTACTCTCACTTGCATAAACAAATGAATGTGAGCAAGAGGAAGCGAACTTTCAAATATTTTATTTAAATTTTTCGTTTCTGGCGTTTTACTTCAATATTTGTTACTGAAGCAATGTCTTGAATAATATTAAAGTAAATACTTTTAAGCTTATAATCATTCATAAAATCTTTATTGATCGATAAAAAATCTTTATTTTATTTATTTTTATCAAGTTTCGGAGATAAATACATTTTCACAGCATAAATCTCGTGTTCTAGGTGAATATAAATACAGGTCCAATCTAAATGCATCTCTTAAACTTCACGATAGAGTCTCTCTCACTGGAAAATGAGATGAACTTATGAATTATGCAAGAGAAACCGATTCAGTGGTTTTTCTTTTTATCGTTTTACGGTATTTGCTCTGCTATTCAACCTTTTCACCCCGAGCTTCTATAAAGTAAACACATTGTGGATATACCTTTACCTACGAATACGTTCAAGAGAACGCTCCCCTATTGGTGAATAAAACGAAATGTTAATAGTTTTCCCAGATCGATCTGAGAAATCTAAATTTTATTTTATAGTACATTTTTCATATTTTTCACTGATAACACTGGTGAGAAAAGCCATGTGAAATAAGCTCTACCTATTTGAATGACTAAGTAGGTAGTAAGTTCAACTGTCACACCCGATAATATAACACATATCCTAAACCCAATAGTAAAAAGCGAGCGTGGCTCGGTGGTAAGAACGTCTGCTTTTCAATCAGATGGTTCGATCCCGGTCCTAAACCAATGACTTGTTTTTCAAGTTAGTGGATTGGCACTCACTTTATGGTGAAGGAAAATATCGTGAGGAAACCTATATGTTTGAGGACTACAATATCCGGAGAAGTGTGTTATCCCGTACTTGGCCAGCGTGTTGGATAGTCCTCCTCTAGTGAGAGACAGTCCCGAGACCCAGCACTGGGAACGTATAGTGGGGTGCTTATGCTATGATATGCATGCCATCAAGCCCAAAATTCTTATAAAATGTCTAGTCATTCTGTTTTATCTAGTTTACGCGTCACATGCTCGATAGTTGGAGGAGAAACAAAAGTGAATCGACTGGTTGTGCCGCTCCATCCCCGCAGATAAAGCTAGTAGGTAAGCCCGTTCCCGTTGGCCCAAACCAATATCAGTTACCTAGATTAATCTGTGTCTCAACAATACATACTTAAGGCTCAAAACCACCAAGGTGGCGAATTTTGAATTTGGAATTTCGTGAAAAATGCTTTAAGTAATTGATTTAAAAATAGGTTTGAATGATCGTAAAAGCAAATTATTTAAAAAAAACGTCCTTACAAATAAGTAAGTTTTGTCAGTCTGCTACCGAAATAGTTTGACTGGCGTAATTAGATTTTTGCTTTACGCTTTTATTTTATGTTTAGCAATTACATAGGAAAGTGAAAGAAAGAAATTTGAGGAGGCCACTTAGCGTTATTTTACAAATATCTTCTATACTATAAGACTCTTTATCCTGACTCATTCATCTATAGACAACGCAGAGCCCAAACGGCTGGTCCTAGGGTTATGAAATTTGGAGAGTGTATTTGTTTTAGTATGTAGACGCGTACTAAGAACGGGTTTTTGGAAATTCTACCCCTAAGGGGGTGAAAGGGGGTAAAACAGTTTGTATGAAACTTCTTTGTTTTTAAACTCCTAGCAATGAAATTTGGAATATATATAGTTTATGTGAAATTAAAAATAACGGTATCAAGTTTTTTTGCCAGGGGTGAACTAAGGGTTTGTAATGGGGGGTGAAAGTTTGTATGGAAAATTCTTTGTTTTTGAACTTCCAGCAATGAAATTTGAAATATGTATAGTTTATCTGAAATTAAAAATAATGGTATCAAGTTTTTTTGTCAGGGGTGAACTAAGGGTTTGTAATGGGGGGTGAAAGTTTGTATGGAAAATTCTTTATTTATCAAGTTAAAGTCTTGAAAGTTGTTATGGTAGTAGATTATTAAATGGTTAAATTAAAATTATATATTTTTTGCCAGAGGTGCATTAAGGGGGATTCCATTGGGGTTTAAAGTTCAAAGGGAAAGTTTTGTGGTTTTTGAAATTAAATATTTCTGAATTGGAATTTAAGTATGCGGTTCACTTAGTGGTATGGTTCACGTTATTTATATTAAAATAATGGCTTGGAGAAAACGATCTAATCTGTCGCATCATCACCAAAGTAGCTAAAAACAGATGTTAACTAGATCTCAGGAATTGAATGCGGAAAGACAGATGCAGCTCATTTTGATATTGTAGCAATGTAATGTTTATAAAATTGGCACGGGAATAGGATACAATAAAAAATTTCCACAGGGTACGCGAAAAGCGACATACACGCGGGCGGAGCCGCGGGCAACCTCTAGCTGTAAAATAAATAATAAACTCGTAAAGAATCGTTTAGTCAGAAATCATATGTAAATAATTACCTATAATACAATAGAAATCAGTCACGGCAGCTCGGCCAGCTAAAGTGATCTGACGCGATCTTCGAAGCTAAGCAACGGTCGTTGCGGACGGTGTTTGGATGGGTGACCATGCACAAGACTGTCGTTTTTAAAGTAGCATTTTTTTTGGGGCGCTATCGTGGGTCGGATGACACGTTAAATTGTAGGTCTCGTTTTTTGGTCTTAGTACAAGCTGTCGTTAAGCCAAGTCAGAGGCCTTTAGGCGGCTTGAAAACTCGCGATACTAGAAAGCTTGGTTACTTAGTACAAACGAAAAAAAATAGGTTACGAAATTTTATCTGAACCTATGAAAAGAGAATAAAAGATAAAAAAAAAACGTTCTATTGAGAAACCCGATCAGATGGATAGGTCCAGTCAGCGTCTGGCGCGGCGCCAAGCCTTCGACTGGCGCAGATAACGCCCTCCCCGCACTCCACTTATTACGTAACAAAAACTAGTAGTTTCAGTAATCCAAAAGCTTTTTGGAAACTAAAACTCGTGATTGCTCAAATGATTCTCCTAACGTTTGAAATAATTTCAAACAAATTGCAACCTGTCCAATATTTGATATTGATATTGAATCCCTTATTTGCCGACTTTATCTATATATATATAAACTTCGAAAGGCATCAATAATACGTGCTTCTTGTACCTACTTATGAAGAATATTATAAAAGAAAATTCAAAGGTTTACGTAAAACTTACTCGTAAGTTCGGGCGCTTTCTTACACATAAAATCTTAAAAGTTTGGCTGTAAATCGTTTCCGGACGGGAATAAGCAATTTAGCTAGGTCACGACTTTGGAAAACTCGTTTTGAGAGCTATGCCTGAACAGTACACTCTAGCATTCGGTATATTTTTCACTGTGAATACATAGATTTAATTTTTACAAACCTTTGGTCCAATGCTCAGATTTGTATTACGTAAAATCTCATCGATTGGGTACTGGCGATACTCCAATATTATTGAATAGAATATCATTTATTCGTCATAACGTATCCTAATTATTACAATTTAGTGGTTTAATAAAAGGATACAATCGATATGTTCTCGTCAAGTTCACATTACATACAGTTTCATTTCAAATAAAAATGTCAATATTAATATTAGTCGCATTATTACAACATAAACACAGGAATTTAATATAAAAATAACAATAAAAATACAATCCATGTCAGCTGTAAAGGGGCTTCGTCAGTGCACTTATGCATAAAAATTACTTGTCTAATTCCATAGATTTCTTCAAAATCTTTGTCTCATTAATTTTAAATTACAGATATACGAAAGTCAAAGTCAAAGCGAATAAAATACAGTACGGTCACTTTGAACAGATATATTAAAGAAAACTGCAGTTTACATACTTAATTAACACGAGTACACAGCTAAATCTTGATGGATGATCTGCTTGTACAAGCGAATACTTCAAGGCAACATTATCGCCTTTTAAAATCGATCCTCATCAATCACTTTCGCTCTGCCTAACCTTATTAGTAATTCGATTAGCAAAGACTGACAACATTACTCGCTAATTAATTGGCCCTCATTAGTTTGGAACTATCCTGAGAACTATAATTTCTACGTAGATAGAGAGCAAAGGACTGAAGATATACGAGTAAATCCATCTACGTTTGGCTTTTCATTGGGGCCGTGATTAACCCTGTAATAGATTAGATACGTGCTTTCATCGTTGATGGGCTCGTTAATTTCGCTCCTCAATAGTTGCGGCGATGTTATTATTACCGTAAGTGAATGAGAAGGCATGTTGATCGTATAGTATACTTAGCTGTCACTTACGAAATGACGTGTATCTTTTATTACAAGCATCATGTCGCTGCTATATTATTACACTAGAGGTTGCCCGCGGCTCCGCCCGCGTGTAGGTCGCTATTCGCGTAACATGTGGAAAAATTCTATTGTATCCTATTCTCGTGCCAATATTATATAAACATTACATTGCTACGATATCAAAATGAGCCGCATCTGTCTTTTCGCATTCGATTCTTGAGATCTAGTTAACCTCTGTTTTTAGCTACTTTGGTGATGATGCGACAGATTAGATCGTTTTCTCCAAAACATTATTTTAATTTAAATCATTAGAATACGTGAACCATACCACTAAGTGAACCACATACTTAAATTCCAATTCAGAAGTATTTTTTTTAAAACACAAAACTTTGTACTTTAAACCCCAATGGCTTACCTTAATGCACTTCTGGCAAATATTTTTACAAATGTATTTTAACCATCATATAAACTACAACCGTAACAACTTTCAAGACTTTAACTTGATAAATAAAGAATTTCCAAACAAACTTTCACCCTCCCCCCGCCCTCTAAAACCCTCACCCCTGGCAAAAAAACTTGATACCATTATTTTTAATTTTACATAAACTATACATGTTCCAAATTTCATTGCTAGAAGTTCAAAAACATGGAACTTTCATACAAACTGTTTTACCCCCGTTCACCCCCTTAAGGGAAGAATTTCTAAAAATATATTCTTAGTACACGTTTAAATACTAAAATATATACACACTCCAAATTTTACACTTCTAAGTTCAAAAACACAAAACTTTTATTTTTAACTTTAAACCCCCATGGCATCCCCCTTAATTCACCCCTGCCAAAAGTTTTTATAATTTTAACTCAACCGTTTAATAAACTACTACCTTAACAACTTTCAAGACTTTAACTTGATAAATAAAGATTTTTCCATACAAACTTTCACCCCCCATTACAAACCCTTAGTTCACCCCTGGCAAAAAAACTTGATACCAATATTTTTAATTTTACTTAAACTATACATATTCCAAATTTCATTGCTATAAGTTCAAAAACAAAGAAGTTTCATACAAACTGTTTTACCCCCTTTCACCCCCTTAGGGGTAGAATTTCCAAAAATCCATTCTTAGTACGCGTCTACATACTAAAACAAATACACCCTCCAAATTTAATAACCCTAGGACCAGCCGTTTGGGCTCTGCGTTGTCTATAGATGAATGAATGAATGAATGAGTCAGGACAAAGAGTCTTATAGTATAGATGTGTCTAATTTTTTCCAAGTTTTGTATCGTATTTCTTAATAGATTGGTTGTTCATTTTATTCAGCTCAGTGCGTAATATGATGGTTTATATTAAAATTATGTATTCCGAAAAAAAAACTAAACGACGTTTTTCTCATTTGAATGTATTTTATTTGATGTTACCATGCATATATTCATTATGTTAATTTGCCCCCTATTTTGTTGTACTTCATTAGAATTAGGTTAGTTATTAATTCAGATTATACATAGGTTAAACAAAACAAGGCGTCATGAGTATGTTAATTTATACGCATGGTAATTTATTTTAGGCCTCGTAAAATGACTCGTTCGTATGGCTTACGAAAAGTAACGTGGGTTGCTAGGTATTCGTATGTGTGTGTCTCTCTTATATGCGTTTAATTACATTTTGTCGTGTTTATCCTAACTCGCTATTACTCCGCCGTAGCTAAACGTTCGCCTTGCTAATGAATACATTTCCGGAGGCGCGCCGTCTGCCAACATTTGCAAAGTAGATATGGAATAAAGTTTAAGTAAACTTATCGAAAAACGTTTTCGTACGCTCGAGAATCCCCATATTTGTGGGGACTTTAGAACGCGTTAAATTACGATATGCTAAACTTTTGTAGTTAAGACAGGTAAAGCTACAGTACGGAAACGAATATGTTTGAAATACGAGCGGCACTTTATTACAACGGGACGTGAGATAAAATATTTTTTGTTGCGTTGTGTTTGATTTCAGAAATATCTAAAATAATAAATCAAGATTTTTTTGCAAGTATCGGGAGAAAAATATTTTCAATCTAGAAAATGTTATTGGTTCGTGATATCGGGAATTCCTACGGAATGTAATGCTATAAATTTGTGCCGGTGGGCTGGCCGCTGCGGAGGGCGGGCGGCATTATACATGATGTTTACTGTCCCGGCCGGCCAGACACACTCTAGCGATAATAAAATTTTACCGCAAAAATATTTCTCCAACTGGGATTAGTATTATTGCTGAAACGTAGATCCACCCAATATAGGATGGCTCGTAGCTTTTAGTCCCGTCACGTCAAGGAAATCGTTGGCGTTACAACCGTGGAGAAAATTAAGTAAAGATAGAAGCGCGAGAGGGGTGCGCGGGCGGGGCGCGGGCCGGCGGCCGCCCTCGCGCCCTCAGTATCGCGGAGGCTGCGGCGCACTCGCCCGCCCGCCCTGCGCCGCTACTGCCACACGACAAAACATTGCATAAAAAGCTCTCTTTTTAAATCGTTTAACACCAAGGCATTTATCATGAACTTTTGAATTTAGTTTCATTCTCATATATTGCCAAAACTTATCTGTGATTGTTCTATCATTTGAATAAAATGAGACAGAGATTGAGTTAAAATCTTCATTTTCATCTTCTTGATAGTGTCAGTTGGGATTAGTCTGTTTACCTTTGTTGTTAACTATTAGCCGAGGGCCACGAAGAAAAATTACTCGTTTCTCTACTATATTACGTAAGTACCAACTTTATATTTTGTAACGTAAGTGAAGTAATTGTATTTTTTCTTAAGTTAAGTTAGTTCTTTAAATATTATACGATATATTTATTATTGGTAAAAAAAATTTTTATATTATCGCCAGTAAAATAATTTCGATACTTTATTTATAACTTAATAGATAGATAAATTCTTTATTTCACACTAATTAAAGTAAATTATACACATAAGCAAAATGTTCTGTATTTTATGAAACATGTACATGACATATACAATAGTTATTTATCAAGTAAGTAGTTATAAATACCGCATTGTACAAAAAATTAGGAGAGACGGCCAGACGCCTGAAACCTACTATAATTCGGTAACTATGTATTTGCACTGCAATTCTGACACAAACTGGACAATGGTCACAATTTTTAGGGAATAAATTTTATTTCTATCTGGCAATAATAATTCTATACAATCTTGGTTGCATGGCAATAAAATGTATCTTAAATACAACATACAAAGGCTATCTAAAAATCACAAATTACTTTGTATATTAGGGATAACCCTTGTTTTATCTCTAGAGGTTCACTCTAGGGATAAAATAAAGGTACTTATCCAATATTTCAAATGGAAATAAGCTATTCGCGTAGAGCTAACCCGAGAGCTGTACTCGATGTGAGAGGGTCACCACTCCACCCGAGTGCTCTACAGCTTGTCCAATTATAGGTGTTTCCACCGAGAGGTGTTCGCTTTTATGTGATGCCAATAAGAGAACCGCGACCCCTTCCTGGGCACGCTTGCTCCTAATAACATAATACTTTTGGGCGGATGCGTTTTTAGAATGTTTTGTTTATTTTGGAGCTTTTGTCTCATCTATGTTTAGACTCGTCGGACAGGCCTCTTTATATAAAGGTTTGATTATGTTTCGTTTGTAAGTACCCAACTGCACATCTTGTTTCAGAGGGCTGAAACAGCCCACTATGTTTCCCGATTAAGGTATAGAACCATAACCAAACATGCTAATTGCAGGTTGGCGGATGACACACAAACTGTGATCCTCAATGTATGCGGGATTTCTTTGATCGAGTACAAATTCGATACATAACTAAACAACGCTCACACTATAGAACATAATTACTTTTAAAATTGTGTTGATTTAAGAGAGAAACTATGTATGTATAACTCAGTGCTTTGAAATTTAATAGATCTAAGTAATATATACACCACTGGGAGATGCGTGGTTTTAGAAATAAAATATACTTATTTCTTGTAAATATCTAATTTCCACCAGGTTCAATAGTCAACAATCAGTGCCAAAACCCCAACTGTCTCCAGCATATCGGTCGAGCGATGTCTACGAATCCCAGCAATATGAGCGTGGTGCTGTCAACTCCGCACTTTTCGCTAATGGCGTTGGCGTTAATCCTGTCATTAGTCGGCGCCGGTATCTGCGAGATAGCTCCTGCTTTAGACCAGATTAAAGGCGTATCCAGTTCCCAAGCGCCCACTACCACTTTGAAGCCGAGTACAAAGCCATTAGAGAGCTTAGCGACGCTGACGACTACATCTCAGACTACAAAGAGAAGCTTTAAAACAACAAAAGAGTTCGAAGCGACCGAGAGCCCGACGACCACCGAGCGCCATTCAACTACTCGTTTAGTGCACACAGACACAAAAGCCATAGTGAAAAGTGCAAGAAGGCAAAAGTTAAACAGTAGTTCTAGTGCGGGGGCGCATTCGCACGCCCCACCGCTTCACGAGCGTCTCGCGGCCTTAGATTGCGATCTGCCCGTGCTGCCGCGCGAGTCACGCGTCTGGCGCGGGAACGAGACGCACGAGCTCAACCTACCCGTCACGGTAAGCATTCTGGACACTATTCATATCGTGCTTCTCATAACACATTTTTATTTAATTTAATTTGACGACCTCGTTGTCGTAATGGTTACCATGCCGGACTGCCAATCAGAAGATTCCGGGTTCGATTCCCGGCACGGCCAACATCTTTGTGCTGAACTAAATTTGCTGGCTGTCGGTCTGGGTGTTATATTATGTATCTATATAAAATATGTATGTATGTATATGTAGTATATCAGTTGTGTTAGCAACCATAACACGAACTAGAAAATGTTTCAGTATGGGGTTAACCAGCCGTGTGTGAAATGTGAAAAAAAAAACAGATATACCGATTTCACCCATCATCATTTTGAAAACATAAACGGCCACTAGCATTCTTTCTTCATCAAAGAAACTTACCAATAAAATATATCGGTTACATTTCATTGTACTATTCCAATTACTTAGCCAGTCTCCGTCGCAGATTTTGCGTACTTGCACCATTAATATACTTTTAACCTTACCTTATTTCTCGAGTTTCTGGCGTGAGCAGGCATTATTGCCGAAAAGCTTTTGTGAACAACTCTCGTGAGCCAAACTTCGTGATCCAGATAAATATTGAACTTGTTCTTTTTCGGACTACACTGTCTCGCACAAAGTAACCTCTGTGACGCCGAAAGGATTGTTACGATGCTTCTTACATATTTAAGTTAGCTAAGTATTGACAATACGAGAGCTCTTACAAAACTTGTCGCGCCCATATGTTTCTCAGACAAGAAAGTTAGGCAGTAGGTATTGCTGTTTTTGTACAACAAGTAAGAGGAGTGACAGATTGACAAGCCATTTTGCCAAAAGTATTTCATACATAGGTAGAGTCTGATGTCGAATGTTGACGAACCCATTTAAGTTGTGCCCTTAATATTTCAGTATCCATTAGCCTTGTGAATAAGCTTTTGACAAGGGTGTGTTGTTGTAGATACGGTATCCGGTACATTCTACTTTTTAAAATGATTCTGTTTATCTGGAAATAATACAAGTTTGTATTCTTTTGAAATTATTTACCTTTTTTATTTTTATTTACATATTGTAGTGTAACACACGAAATTTTGTAAAATAAAGTCGTCTGTTCACGACATCTTTGGCGTAATAGTTACCAAGGACTGCCAATAAAAGGGACCCAGGTTCGATTACCGGCACGGCCAAAATCTATGTGATGAACTAAATTTGCTGTTGGTCTGGATGTTAAATAAATGAAATATTTATACATATACAGTATTTATGTATGTAATATATCAGTTGTGTTAGCAACTAAATACAAACTAGAAGTGGTATGGAGCTAATCAGTCGTGTGAAATGTGTCCTTATGTCACGAGCGAGTGACGATATAAGATGCATACGATTTTTTCATCCGTCCGTATATCTAGGTATGTTTGTTGATACTCGAGTAGAGGCTGCAAATTTGTAAGATTTAGAAATGTTTAGTATATAGGTAGCTACTATTTTATTCAATAGGTTGGGGAAGGGTGGTTCCCTCAATAAAAGGGAAGTTGGCTTTTATACATCATCAAAATTGTCTCGTCAGATATTATGATGATTATGAATATAATTGGTCAAGTAGCAACTGGTATCTCAAGTCATCAAGTTTACATACAAACGATGATCTAAGAAATTGTGTTCGCTAGGTCCAGTGTTCTGAGAACAAATAATTGTATATACGAGTTGTGTTGCTGCTTAGACGATAGCGAAGTACATTACACCAGTGAATGAGACCCAGGACATAAACGCATTAAGCTTGATGTCTTCAGGCAATTTATAGAATGTCTTTTCTTCCGCTCCCTTATTCTGAGCATAATATTCTTGTTCGCACAACTTGTATCGTGACAGTAGCAAGCGGTGCGAGGTCAAATACATAAACCATAAATCGTCTTAGTGGAGGCACAGTGAAGGAGAAATAAGGGGAACGGTTTTTTTGCTCGAGCGGTTGAGTTCGTCCTATTCATTATTTCTACTGGGGAAAAGGTCGGTCGGGTTTCTTTTAAAAATATGATTGCGGTCTATGGGTATTGCTTTCAAATTGCAGCCCGTCCGCCTTAAAGCTGGATGTTTGTATAAAAGCTTTCCATAGCTAGCTGCTCTCGTGTGCAGTCTATTTCTTTTTTTTTTGGGTATCTCCAGCCAGGCTAAATGGTTTCATATTTGCCCCTTGGGAAATATGAAAATGCTCGTCTTTATTAACTTTATATCGTAATAACGATGAGAATTATAGCCGAGAGTTGGGCCGTCGTAACAGGCTTTTATGCTCGAACCGGTTTCACTTAACAACTTTTGTGCTGAAAATTTCATACGTATACAATTGTTGGTTTTGAATTTTATAAAACATCTAACATATTTAATATTCACAGCTATTACAGTACCTATCTATTTTCTTAGGTTAGAAAAACATAAATTTGGAAATTGAATACACACCTAACTCGTGTATTTCTACAGGTATGTATTCGCATCTAGAGTTACAAAATGTAATTATAACCCACATTTATCCGTCGCAAATAAAGGAGTGCAACAAAGGGAATCTATTTCAATTAGCGCGAACAAATAATGTATTGTGTGTTTGCGGTGCGGATGGAGGAGGAGTGCGCGACGGGCGCGGCGCCGGAGGAGTGTCCGCCGGTCGTCGTGTCGTGGGAGGCCGCCGCCGACATCCAGAGCGGGGATATCCTCATCGTGCGCATCGCCGACTCGCTGCTCCTCGACTCCTTCGACCCTCGGAACGGCACGCGCTCCGCGCCGACCGGCGACACAAACCACACGCGCGACAGGTATGGTATGCACCACTCGCACTATTATTATAGGTACAGCCTTGGCCGGGGCGCGACACATGCCGCTAGGATGAACGCTATCGATCTCCCGACGCACTGACCGGAACATCTGTATTTTGCATTTACCGCATAAATAGGCACAAGCTTTCGCGCTTCACACTCGGCCGGTTCACACGAGGTACATACTATGTTTAAATACTCGCGCTCGGCTTATCCGCCGACGCTAGGATAACTTAGTGTCAAAATGTAGTGATAAGCCGAGCAAACATGCCACATCGAGACTAGTGAGATTGCGTGTTAGGACGCAATAACCTTCCGAAAACGAACAAAACCAACATTTTTCATGGACTTGGCCCACTGCTCAGACAAAACTCTGCTAGCTAAATAAACTTACACACCTAAGTTCCTATAGGTTTTTCTTATGTAATTCGTTTGCCACAAGTAGGAGTAGGTAAGTGCCTCGTTAAACAGAAAGGTACGCCGTATTTGCATCCCTAGAGAGAGCGGTGGGCGACACCGACGGTAGAGTTACTGTTGTTTCGTTACCTTTGCAAGTTATTAGCGTGAAATGTTTGTTTTGTTCAATTGAAGCACGTGTGGCGTTGTATGTTGTTTGAATGAATACAAGTTGTGTGTGCAGGGAGCAGCACACGCTGCAGCCGGCCGTGTACCAGGTGACGCGGCAGGGCCACGAGCACTGCGACGACTCGGAGGGCACGCTGCTTGACATCACGCCGCTCGACGACCGCGGGGCCAAGATATTCACGCTCTACGAGAAAGACCTCACCGAAGGAGTTAATTTACTAATAGGTAACAAAACGACCGATTACTCGTTCACTTCACAACAGGCTTTATTGTTTGCGTGAAATATGGTCGTAAACAACTGAGGTGAGAATTAACTGCTCTGCTATAGAAGTTAGGGTGGAAATCCGACGGCGACGATTTTATTCCACCTTCATCGCACAATAGCTATGCCGGGAATTTTTCTCCTTACTGTATGAATGCCGCAGTCCGCGGAAAAACGCGTTGGCGTGCTCATTATTACAAATTAACCCCAATAGGTATGCCCGGTTCATATTTTATTTTCTTTACTTTTATTGTGACTTTATATTAAAGATTATTTTTTGTCGTAGTTGTGTCTGAGAATTGGAAATCGCAATGCGTGCGGCTCAAAGTGACGGTCAAGTCGGACAGCTGCGGGGACTCTCAAGACTGCTCGGGAAAAGGCATCTGCTATACAAACGTGTCCATGGTAATTCACTACAACTTTCCTAGCACATTTCATCACTAAAGTCCCTGAACACTCCTAAATAAATTGTAGGTAATTATGACCCTGATCATTGTTGCTTTCAAATGTCTAAAAACTCGACCCATCACTGCAAAATATAGAGGTTTATTACGTAAAACACTAAGCACAATAAGCTCCTTGTTTTTAAGGACCGTCGTTAACTCCGGTACCTCTGAACAAACAAGCGGCGAACGGTTAGGGCTTTTATTAAGGCATTAATGCTGGTGTACCTTTGCGGTGCGGCCGGTGGGTTATATTTACGACTTTGGATAGAGGAAATAAAGAGACCGCTGAATTTGTGGTTATTGTATGTACTTCATTTGCGTAGCTACTCACTACCTACCAACTATTTGTTAGTATAGAGTAAAATTTAAGTGGTTTAAAAGCTAAACTAGACGCATGATAAAAAATTTACAACTACAAGTATTACCGATTTGAACGCTGGAAGCAGGAACGAAAATGATATATAACTTTCGTTTTCGTTGTGAATTTTCCGGAAACGATTTTCATTTCATATGCACTCACGCTAAGGTAAATTGTTGCTCGTTCGAGTTCGAATATTGTATTCTACCGTCTTCTCTATTATTGTACTCCTCATTATTGTGCAGGAGGGTTATGAGTGCCAGTGCTGTGGAGGGTACACAGGCTCCCGCTGTGAGGAGAGAGATGTATGTAACCCCTCACCGTGCCTCAACAACGGCGTGTGCGTCGATCTGACGTCATCGCCCAGCGCGTCCAACTACTCGTGTGTCTGTCCTTACGGTAAGATCCAACGTGTACGGCAGTTTAACATATAATTGACATTTTTTTTTTATACTATGATGGGTTTGCGCTTGATCAGAATTCACCTGATGGTAAGCGATATTGTGATCTAAGGTGGAACGCGCTTACCCAGAAGAAACCGGTTCACTCGTGCTTTGAAAACCGCAAGATTATAGTTTTCGGGGAACAGGGCATTTGGCAAAGAGTTCCACACCTTGGCAGTACGTACAATGAAGGTGGAGGCAAACCGCTTAGTGCGCATTTTAGGTATCTCCACAGTGAAACGATGCCGCCTTGGTGTTTCCCTGCTCGTCCGATTGTGAAAGGGGGCGAGGGGAATTAAATCGTGCAATTCGGTCGCACACTCTCCGAAATGTAACCTATAAAAAACCGAAAGACTGGCTACTTTGCGACGGTGCTCAAGGCTCTGCAACTTTGCCTTGCACAGAGCATCGCTACCAATGAGCCTCTTTGCTCGCCGCTCAATACAAAAAAATCCTTGATTTGAAATTCATCAAAGTTTATTTTACTAGTCAAGCCTTTTCATTTGATACCCATATTGAACGAGTTAAGAAAAATATTTCGTCCGATATTTTGAAGCGGTGGATATCTTGGTCTGATTTTCATCAAACATAGCAAGACATAATTTATCAATAACAGCTTTTAAGTGAAAAAACTAAATCATAATCGGCCTATCAAACACACACACACATACAGATACTTAAAATTTATTTAACCCCGTCATTTTGGCGTCGGGGTTAAAAACGAAAAAAAAATCGATTATTTTTTTGGTTCAAATGATATAAGTAACAACAATAATGATGAATTACAATTTAAAATTGAAATAATATGTTTTATAACGATGTGTCTTTCAATCGCCTATCCAAGGAATTAGATATGGTATAAATATAGAAACTCTCAAGGCATAGGTTAACTCGCTGTTCTTATTACACCACTGTAACAGTAGGATTTTCCTAATAGGTCACTTATGTACAATCTATCGAAGCTATACAAATATCTCAATCTTTCTACGTACGTTCATCTATAGTATTGTGTGGTCGTTTTTCATTCTCCTTAGATCTTCCGACGTCAACTGTCTACCTTTTGTTTTTAAAGAGAGTATTAATTGTGAATCTAGTACCAACTTACATGTACCTATAGTCATATTCACTTCAGGCAGTATATACGTTACTACGTCCCAGATCTATATGTAAATCTGATTCAAGGACTCGATTCATAAAAAAACCAATGCTATGAAGTAAATGCAGTGTCCGTCTTTTATTACGATCTATATTGTAGGCAGACGTATTTCGTAGAGTGGGCATCCCTCGTCGTGCATGATTTAATACAAGAGACGCTCGAGGACTCCCGTAATTCATCACTTCGTTTCAGTGTGAGAGCCTGATGTGTTTGCCACAGCGAACACCTCCATACATATATGTATATGCATTAGGGTAATGCAGCCACTCTCTATACAACCTTACAGAGACCAGACAAATTGGTTCAAAAATGAAATGAAAAATGTTTCTCTTTTGCTATACAAAGTAAGAGGCTTTTCCGGATTCGACGCTTCTTTTGTTCTGTGTACGTGGGTCTCCTTATTCCTTGTCTCTTGTTTACGTAACAATTGTTTCTCTTTGATTAGAATCGACATCAGAGAATAAAGTTTTAATGAAAACGTCTCTTCAATTATTAACACTTGTAATTAGTATTTCGGTCAATGGAGAATCGAGGAGGAATGGGGAACAAGAGAGCTTCGAGAGCTTAATAATTAATGACACTCCATTTATCAAATCGAACCGTATCTAAAGAAATGTCTTATCCCTCCTGGACTACGGCGGCTCGTAAAAGTCTTTTTTATCTGATTCATTAAATCCAATTGGAGAAAGCAGTAAAAGATTACGAGTCTTTATATGTCTGATTTGAAAGAAACATGTTGAAAAAGCGGTTTAATTTTATAGAGATCGCGCGATAAATTGTATTTTTTGGTCAATTAAACATCGATGTGTTGCAATCTGGCGCGCTCACGTGGGCCGGGTATTACGCAACCCGCCGTTTTGCATGCCTTCAAAAATTCATGCGAAATTGAGATTTTCGATTTATATCTCTCTCTGCCAGAGTTACTGGCGCGTGGATTACGCTTTTATCTGTTACGTGTACATTAAAGCCCTGCTCTCAAAATACTTTGAGATCATAATTGAAGCAATTTGCGTTCTCTTAACAACTTGATCGTTATACGTGTTGAAAATTATGTATGTTAAGGTAATATTGCCCAGCGTGTATAAGTGATATATATAAGCGTATAATAGTGACTTCCTTCGAAATTATATATTACGCAAATAGACCACTTGACTGATAAAAAGGTTATATTTTAGAGTTCCGTCCCTTAAAAAGTACAAAGAAACCGTTACAGGATTTTTCTTTGCCCGTCTGTTATTGAGTACAGAACCCTAAAAATAGTGTGCATATTGCCTTATCGATCTTACGGAGCATAAGCTCATTTTATTTGCCAAAGGAAACCCCATATTGCTCGATCCGGAATCCGCTTAAGCCAGCCAGAAAGAAGATAAGGTCGTAAAAATGGTCCGTTGTTTGTATCTATCTATTTTCTGTTTTCCTGTGCAGTAGCCGTAGGTAAAAGCTGAGTTTCAGTAACATACATTAAAGGAAGTGATAGTTGGGTTATACAAAATGATTTAAATATGCCTTACGGAAGTTTTATACAGTGAACATAGTACGTCAAATTTGGAAAATACATCGATACTGCAAAATATTGTAGATTATTCATTTGTGGCCTGTGCTTACTATGAGTAATAATAAATTATTGGATGACACGTAGATTCCAGCTGTAAAACTTAATACAATCAGTCGTTAAGCCAAGTCAAGCCTTGGTGCGGCTTGAAAACTCTCGACACCAGAGCTTGGTCACTAAACTCAAACGAAGAAGAAGAAGAATAATTAAACGTTATTTGAAGGTGAAAAATATAACATGAAACAATATCCCAAAATGTAATGAAATCACGTTCGAGTGCGCTAACAAAGTTTGGCCAGCGGGCCCGACAATGACGGCTTGTTAAAGTTAAAATTAGTATCAAAAGGTCAAACAAATATCTACATATAATGTACGTATTTATTTATTTTTGTTCGAAATCGTTTGCTAGAAAATTATTCAGATTTCCTCGCGGTTGAATAGGTTTTCCAACCTAGTAACTTGTTAGCGAAACAAGAGTGGACTTTTTCATTATTTTACTGAATAATTTGCTATTTATGATCGCAAATAGAACCTTTGTTTTTAACCTGCGCTGATGATGCTGTCATTTAAGTTTAGCTTTATTGAGCACACTCACTCTTTCCTTTATTATGTGATTTTGGTTACATTACACATATTCAGGTTGCTAATGATACTCGTAATAGAAATTATGATATGTGATTAATATATCACCAAAAAATGTGTATCATATAACCAGGTATAACGGGTACCAACTGCGAGATGGACCCGTGTTTCTCATCGCCGTGCGTGAACGGTGGATCTTGCATGACCATGGCTATGAACGGGTCTACTACGTTTCACTGCGCGTGCGCCGAGGGCTGGGCGGGGGCGCAATGCGAGCTCTCCATCACTGGGGGTGCTTGCAACTCCAACCCCTGCGTGAAGGGCATCTGCATTGAGCAAGTGGACTCGGATGTAGAGGGAGAATACCGCTGCTTCTGTCAACCTGGTGAGTAATCTTTCATCATCATTTTACTTTCAATACATTGTTTGGTGTGATTGTCATTGAATAAATAACAATAAACATCCTATAATATATTTGCACAAACAAACAGTCACATTTACTTTAAAAAAGTAATTTGAGGTTTTTTTAAGTAAGTGTGTCCGTATGTTCGTGCAAATATATAATGCCTTACGATAACAGTTTACAAAGTACAGCCTATACTACGAGTATATATACCTCAAGGTCTTCTCTGTCTGGAAAGAGCATATAATATTACGTATTTATCTCGCTGGCCTAGTGCTAACTGGCGGGTGACATATTCACTTGGTGAGGATGTACCAACATCTTCATGTACATCTTCAAGTGTAGGTGCATATTTTCATGAGTAATTGGCTCTACACATACTGTCATAAAACGCGTACGTGTGTGTCAAAATAGTGGAATAGTTAAAGTAACTACTTTCTGTTATCCATGTCAACTTCTTGCTACTTCTTTTTTAGTATATTTAGTAACACATTTTGTTGTCTTGATAATAACATCACATATTCTGTATGTACAATACTGACAATTGACACAAATAGGCTACAGCTATTCATAGATCCGAAATCCATTATAGGTGTGTATGTACAGTATAGGTGTAGGAACTAGGTAGGCAAGTTTGCAAACAGACTCATGCAAATGAGTACCTGGCCAAGGCCTATCAATAATTAAGCCTTGCCCGAAGTTACCTCTACAGCAGTAAAGGTGTCTACATAATAAATCGTCCGAACTTAGTCAATTCAATAATGCTTAATCTTGTTTGCAAATGTTTGGGGCGCGGGTATTTCTGTAGGTGATTTATTTAAGGCGTAGTTGGAAGGTTGCCGTCGGCCGCGGGCGGTACGAGCGCACTCGGCGACGCTACGTGTCTGCGGCCAGCGGGACGCGCCCTTATCGCTCTGAGATATGCTAATGTTCAACTGTTATGATCCTTATTTATGATTTAACTTCGATATAACGTTCCTGCCTTCATCTGCATAACTGAATGAGGAGCCGTTTGCGAGACCCAGCTATCCTGTCTAAATGTTTGTCTTTCTTATTTATGGGTTTGTTAATGTGATCGTTGTTACTTACGTTTACTGCCCATTGATTATTCCTACAGATAAGCGTAAATGCAGCCGTTGAAAAATAGCTTGATGCAGTATCGGAAACAGGCGTAAACATATATTTTTATCCCTTACTTGACTGTAATAAACTTAATAAAGTGGGTAAATTAAAGTCTGAGATCGGACCATTTATTCCAGCCTCAACAAAAGATTTTTCTCTCAATACGAAAAATTTCCAATTTAGATGTAGCGCACCGGTTTTAGCTCATTTATTTTTTGCATTAAAGAAATAGGTAGACACTTCGGAAATACAAAGGAAAGAAGGGTTTTTCCGATGCTAGAATAAATTGCGGAGAATTAATCAAGTGCCTTGTTTTCCCGACAGTTGGAAACGAATTTGGAACGGATGCAAACAAACAGCTCCCCGGGGTGGATTGTGTTTCACCATAAGGAATTCGAAACTTTACATCTTACATAAGTGTTGGCGCGGGGCGCTCTTGTCCGACGCGACGCCCACCAACTACTACTTACCATTCTTGAAACGACAATAAATGAGAATAAATGTATCTCAGCCTAACATAAAACTTCGATTAAAACATTTTGAAGATCGCTAATAACTTTGGCAATGTCTAAGGCTCAAAAGAAAATCTTTTTCAATTTTTTGTGTTAACTTATTATAAATTACAAAACTCGAATTTCTAAGTACTTAAGTATTCTAATCGTGAAAAGGGAGAGTTAAATTAAATTTATGTTAGTTATTTCGTTTAGAACTTTTCTGTTTGAATTATAACCATTATTAGGTTCGTTTAATAAGAAGTTAAGCACAATAAGTCGAGAAGAATGTTTTTCTGAAATACGAACCCGCTATCGTTCGTATTTATCTCCATCAAAGTATGTTTGTTATAATTACCGCAGCCAAGGTCCGAGCGTAATGAAATAATATAGCGATTTAAGTTCGGCCGAGCGCTTTATTTTACTTTTGTATTATTTTAAGGCCTTTGTTACGGATATTTTGTATTCAGAGCGAGTGTGACCGCTCGTGCGTTAACAGAGCTATGTTTGCCAGAATTTAGATCGAGTCTTGTTCACTGGTCGCCGGCTTCTGAATAAACCCGAACTTTATTAACGCGCTTTCTCAGGCGTGCCTTAGGAGAAACGTTAGTTTCTACATGTCTACTAGAGGAGAACATGTAGCCTACAGGCTGCAGGCTGGAAAGACTAAAGTCTTAAGTTGCGTGTGCCCTTTACACAAGCTACGTCGCGTCGGGCTGAAGAGTTCAGGCGTGCCTGCACACATGAGTGCTTTTAGCCACACCGAAAACATTTATTATTTTCTTCTTTCAGTAGTATAACTATGTTTTTTTATACTTTACGTGATAAAATCTAAGTAGTGGAAGCAATTTGCTCGTTTTAATTAAAGACATACTATCAATTCTTTTTTTGAGAATTGAGGATATTATATTTTTCTACACCTAACACTGAAGTCCGTTCTGAGGTTTTCGGGATCGACTTCGACTTCGAGTGGATGAAATAAAATAAATCGTTCAATATTTTTTCATTTACTTCAGATACAAGTACGAGTAGCTAAAAAAAAGTAGGACGCCTAAAACTGAAATAATTGTCCCTATCTAAAATTATGCTCAATACTGGCATAATAATAACGTTAACTCATGTGTAGGTTACACGGGCAAGCAATGTGAGCTGGAATACAACGAGTGCATGTCATCTCCGTGTGCTAACGGCGGGACTTGCACTGACCGTGTCGGAGGCTTCACCTGCTCCTGCGGCCGAGGGTATACTGGCAACACCTGCCAGCTCAAGGTATGTCCAGGTATTTGCAAAAAAGTGACCACGTTTATATTTGCAACGAATTATGTCGACAAACAAAAGTTTTTATGACCAAAAAAAAATGTATTTCATTAGTGTTTACCTATACATAAATGTTTGGGAAAGACTGACTACTGCAACACAGCTCCCGCTAAAATAGCAGGCAGATCCTCTACTTATATTTTAAGCATATTTTTGTGTAATAATCATTTTGTATTTTGTATTACGTTTTAACGTGTGTTAACCATTCGTACCATACATAACCGTATTTGGATCGTAACAAGGTATTTCATTCGTCAGGTTAGGTAACAATATATTTCCATTTGCTGCGATCCTGACGTGCCTCTTATACGTCATACCAATAACATACACATCTATCACGCTATAATGCTGAATTCTAAAATGCTTGAATTATATATTTGTTTTTCTGAAATAGTGCATGAACTATTTTATTATAACTAATTTACGCAAAATTGCTATAATATGCAAAAAGCACTTTGATCGAATATTAGACGTATATTGTTTAACATGTATTACTCAATTCAGAAATAATTGTAGCTCTCGGGGTGTGTTAAACCAATAAGTGTTTCTGTTACGTAAGAAATTCAGAAAGTTACACCCACTGCAATATTCGTACTGGAATGGCCTACATTTATTGGCACGTAGCCCATAAGGGGATAGAACAATACATTGTTCACGTCACGCTTTTTTCAGAGTGTTAATGTAAGTCAAACCTAGTTATATGTATCAAAACTATGTAGAGAAAGGAAAGTGAAGTGACTTTTTCTTTTGAAATAGTTAGCGAAGAAAATAATTTAAGGTATAGAACCTTTTGCCAGCAAAGCATGTTTTAACCAATTTATGCTTTCGTCTGTCCCTATGTATACAAATTATATGTACATTAAATAATCTGCGGTGACGTAAAGGCAACTGCATTGTTTAAACAATCTTGAAGAAAATTATTAGGTCTTTTACAAATATACGAACAGATGAAAGAAAAGCTTCAGTCCCTTAGCTCGCTTGGGTTGGCTCGCTATGAGTAAACATTGGTGTGTTCATCACACAGGCTATATGTTTTAGGGTGGCTTGACAAAGCATGCTATCACGGTTCATGAGGTACAGCCTGGTAAGACGGATGGACAGACATACTAACAACGAAGTCTTAGTTATAGGATCCCGTTGTTAAACATTTGGTACTTAACCCTAAAATTCAAATTATATATGATATTTATATTATTTTATCGTATACAAAGTTATACCTAAGCCGCATAGAGGTGAGTGCACTCATCAATACGAACCACTTTTACTATGTGAGCAACACTGAAATCGCTTTTTTGTGATTTCAAAGTCGGTCCCATTGTAAAAGTTGTTCGTATTGATGGTTACTTTGACCTCTATGCGGCTGTCCTATAACTAAGACTTCGTCGTCAGTCTGTCTGCCCATCCGTGTGTTACCAGTTTGTACCACATGAACCATGATAGCTAAATTTGTTTTGCACACTCTAAAACATATAACCTGTGTGATGAACACTAATGTTTACTCATTGCGAGCCACACCAAGCAAGCTAAGGGACTGAAGCTTTTCTTTCATCTGTTCGTATGTTTGTATAATTTATTTTTGTCTTAGTTACCGTGGCTATTAGATTAGCTAGGATGATAAGTTTGTGCATGCCGGCGTGTTGTGTTTGCAGGTTGACCTGTGCTCGCCGAGCCCGTGCCCCGCCCGCCGGTACTGTGTGGACCACGGCAACAGCTACTCGTGCGAGTGCCCGCGCGGCTTCGTCGGCGACGAGTGCCATATTCCCACACGATCTGTGAGTACTTACAATATAATAAATATATAATATAATCGTTTATTCAGGCAACAAAGAGTTAGTACATATTTCGAACTAACGATTACTATAATTTTCTCAAATATTATAAACTATCAATTTAATTAAAACGTCATAAATGTGCTCGGTAATAGTAATACCTGCTAATTGTAATTATAATATTATCAAGCGATGACAGGTCAGTATGGCGTGTGCCTTACAATCGATCCATACAATCTCGATCAGACCATTGAGCTTGAGCTTTCGGTCAAAGTAAAAATTGTAGTAGGAAAACAACATTAGCAGTGTAGTGTCATTTCTATTGTGCTCGCCTGAATAGATGGTAGCAGCACTGTCAAGCTGAAAAACTGTCGCCAAGCTCGTAACGATGTGTATCGGCAGCCTCCAAGAGGGTCAGTAATTCTAGACTAGCCCGGTTTCAGTCTTCCTGGGTCAGCCAGAGCGTCGCCGACTCGATGTTACGCGCCCTGCTGATCAAATTCCTAGTTGTTATGTATAAAAACCACGTACTAACTGACTCCCTAGTTGGTCTAGTGGCCTTAGCTTCAGACTGCAAAGCGCGATGTCCCCGGTTCGACTCCCGCGGCGAGACGGATTTTAGAATGGTGTATATGACCGTCTTTGTCAAGTTTGGATATTGAGAAAAAATAATATTATTGGCGTGGCGTATTTTTTATTTGGTGATTACTGAAACTAGGCAGGGAAAATTTTCTGAGCTTTATTAGTAAAAATCTAGATTAGTTTACTTTACTTCAGAAATTTTCTTTCCAAGATTCACTCTCGGTCGTGCATCAACAATGTGCTCTGATAAAGCGAGATAAATAAAAACTTACTCGTAGTAACACTTTCTTGTTAGACAGAAAATGTGTTTATTTTTGCTGTTGTACTAAACTGACATATTACGACGAATCAAGTTGGCTACATGCCATTTATTATGATTGAGAAAAGTGTATCTCGTTTATTCCAGGCGTGCGACAATAACCCATGCGCTCACGGTGGCACCTGCTGGAGTGATATAGACTCCTTCTATTGCTCTTGTCGACCTGGATATACTGGGAAACTGTGTGAAGGTAATTATCTCTTACTAGCGGCACTGGGTTTGCACGGGCTATGAAATAAAATCTAAGTGGCTAAACGAAATACTACTAGTAATTCTTGAAATTGTTCTAGAAATTTTTTTTTACTTGCAGCCCGTCCCGGCTTAGTACGGGCCCTCTATTTTTAATTTCATTTATTATTAACTTACGAAAATGATAAAATCTCATATATGGATCTTATCGTTTACGTTACTAAAGTGTAAGGAGGGAACAGACAGATCTTAGATACAAGTGATGACTGATTCTATAGTCTGTAAATATTGTCTAGCTCAACGGTGACTTTTGGGAACGGCGCTTGAGGATTTCCGTGTCATTATCAATAAAAGTGGCAAACAGACACTTTTGTTATATGGGATATATAAATAAATATTCTGTAAGGATTTAGCGGGGCTACCTAATGTCATTACGAAGATCGTGATCGAGTGATTACGTTTGTTAAGGGAGCCCCTTTATTTATTTTGAAAGGTATACAATTAAATGTTCTGTGAAAATTTTAAGCGTCTACCTGCTACCGTTGTTAATATTGAGCAAAAATACGAAAAAACACGTTTATTGTATGGGGATACAATAAACCCTTATTTTTTTAGGGTTACGTAAAGGTAAGAACGGTACTCTATTTTACTAAGCCTAAGACAGACAAACAGCGCTCTGTCTGTCATTAGTCTCTATCTCATAAACTGTGATAGCTAGAAAGCTCAAATTTTCACAAATGATGTGTATGCATATATCATTTAGGGAAAAATATAACCCTTTTTTAATAAAAAAAAATCAAATCGGTTTAGTAGTTTCGAAACTTATTCGATTTTTAATACATGTTGGTATTGTATATTATAGTATACGACGTATGTTCAATTATGCGTTTGCTTATAACCGTGCTTTGTACTGTATAAAGTGAAGAAAAAACTGACTGACTAATTTGTGAAAATCCACTGGGTTTGGCTATAATTTCTTATATACATATTGTTTATGCGGTCTCATGCATCAGTATGATAAAAAAATACTATTAGTCTCTCAGTCATTAGTATCTCAAGGAGCTTCTCCATACACAGTCTGATTGCAGCGTTGTATATTTCCAGAGGACTTCATCCTGGAGCCAGTGATGAGTGAGACTGGGCTGGAGTCCGGCTCTGGCGGCGGGTCGGTCCGCGAGGTGAGGCTCCCGCTGGGGCTGTACCACGACCGCCTGCACAATGTGTACATCGCAGCCGGCACGCTCGGCGCTGCTATAGCCATCGTCGGGGTCGTGGTAAGACCATATTGTATTAACCTGTGGCGTCTCTGTCGCACTTCATCGCCCGCGACCAATCAGAGCGCTTATCCTGAATCGCGCAAACGGTATTTACAGCGCGCGTACGACGGGTTCAAGCTACAATACATGACCGTCGGACGGCCGTCTCCGGACACAACATCTGTCCGGGGGGATATCCCTTTGCTAAATGGAGGCAGACTATCGTCGCTCCATAAACCATTACATGCTAAACTAGATATTAAGCAAACAACATAAAAATGTGTACAATTATTTTCCCACCAATAACCCGGATCCCATATAATAGAAATGCAAAATAAAATAGGCTGGATACTCATAGAATTAGGGAAAGAAAATATAGAAAGAAAGGCGACGGCTGAAAGAAAGACAAAGTATGAAGAATGAATGTGCGAGAGGCATAAAAACGAGAACTGGTATGAAACCATTACATGCTGCAAATCAAGTAGCGGAAAGCTTAGACAAATACATCTACAAAACCTTGAGTTATTATTTGTTGCTGTATAAACTGTACACGGTTGAAGATAAAATAAACAAAAAACTAAGATATATGTTTATAGGGTGTCTAAAAAACATTCAGAAATATAATTCATACTTACTGTCAACTTTTGTATTTAATATTTATGAAATAGATAAAACAATCTCAAAGGAAGTTTTCTATGATTGCGTGACGTTAATATCAGACTTACAAATCTGTTTGGTATGAACATTATTATGAGTAATCTTAGTATTTTTTGGAAATCCTAAAAACGGTTTTTTCTTTAACCTTATACATTTATTATGCTTAACTGTTAACTCAAGGTTTTGTCCATATATTTGCCTTAACAGGAAAAATGAACATATATAATCCTAACAGGAAAATCACGCATTGTGTAGTACTTTGACTAGCCGCTAGAGCCGCAGTTTTTCGTGCATCGTGTTGTAGCAAATTGTCTTTCTTGTTAAAGCACTATGTTAATTATATAAATACTCGAGTCACATATATATTTTTTTAATTTATAAATTAAGCACTATGAATATGTATATACTCGAAACAAATGTTTCCTGGCACATCCCCTGATGAGTTTTCACCGTAAAACCTATTTAACAACACGCACCAATCAGATCTAACACATCATTGAAAACTATATCAAAATTAGTCTCGTAGTTGTGGTGGTAAATGGCAACACTGGTTTGCACAAACATAAACCGTACCGTTGAGAGTAAAAATGTAAGATTACATTAATTATGTAAGATATTCGTTTAGCCCTAGAAATATTAATTAAAATTGCGTCCAGCTCTGATGCCGCAGCATCCTTAATATCGTGAGAAACCTGTCGGTTGCAGGTGACAGCGTGCCACTGCCGCGTGAACAAGACGTACTCGCGGCTCCTGTCGCGGCTGTCCCGCGTGGCGGAGCCGGGGCCGGCGCACCACTGGCTGGCGGACAAGCGCGCGCCGCCGCCCGCGCCCGCCGCGCCGCACCTCGACACCACCGACATGTACTACACGCTCGACTTCAGCGACAGCCAGAGCTCCCCGCTTATACAATAGCAGACGATCGCGAACTGCTCCCAAGGGGAACGGTTCAATATAACGATCTGAACCAGAAACAGGTTTGTCACTCAGTCGTATAGGTTCCCTACGCGCACTGAACGGCTTACGAAGATTTTTCTCGTTGTACTGTCAATGCTGTCTTACATGATTGGTTCCATTACAACGACAATCTCAAATCCCACCATCCGACAATTTTCAGTAATTAACCCCAATCTGCTTTAAAAGAAATGACCTCCTTGTTACAAAATTGCGCTCGGCACTTTTTTAACTGGACGAGGCATGGGTCAATCTTTCCTCTATTCGCTTTTGCCAAGTTATTAAAATAATCATATTTAACCTGGATATTAATCCTTTGACAAAACAAAAATGACAAGTTTTTGGTAAGCAAAATTCATCACACCTATATATAAAATACTATTTTAGAACTTTGTCTAGTTTTCTACTAAATTTTTATGCGAATTTGGCGAAAAACTTAAAAATTACTGACTGACTGACACTACTGATAAGAATACTGTGTTTTAGTAGAATTTACGTTTACCATATTAGAGCAAAAGCTTTTCGATATTTTATTAGTATACGCATAAATGTAAATAGTCCACGTGGATTAAAGGTATAATCGTAAATCCTTCAACCTTCAATCCACTACCAAGATAAGTCTCGTTAAAAATGGCAAACAGATACAAAAATTAGCATCGAAATATAAAGGTCAGAGTGTTTAGTTTATAGCAATTTTTTCCGTAGAATTTACATTATCTTAATCACCTGCGTGGGAGCTGTAACTGAGAATAATTTTGAGCCATTATACGCGACCTTGGACCCATGACTCAAACATTATACTCGTACGTTTATCTACCTATAATATAGCCAGATAGCTAAAATATATGTGTAACATTTAGAATATGTCTTGGTGTTTTAGATTAATGATACTTAGTATTTTTATTTATATTTTTGGTATAGTGTTAATGATGCTTGCGGTAAACTGTAAGGTATGTTTACTCATTAAAGTATTGTAGTATAGGGAGTTATTGCCATATTTAGTTTTCTAGTTTAGCTTCAAATTACTAAAACTGGCTAAATGTTTTTGGAAGATTTTGCTAAAAATTAGGGTACAATTACATTTAAATTAAACCTGTATATATTCAAGATATAGCTTTGAATAGACAAGAAATAATTAGAGGAAAGTCACCAAATATGGAATAGTATCCTAATATGGAATATCTTAATTTCTCTAAAACTATAAGTATAGAAACGCAACACTCGACATCATCTGTTTCATTCGGTCTATTAAAAATCACACACACACCATCGAGCTAGTTGCGCGAACTCTTCACGTGTGACAGAGGTGTTTTGTTTTGTTGTCGTGCAGAAAATTTAAAGGTAAGTAATAAATGAGTATTATCCAGCTGTTATGTTTATATACAAAAGTGTTATACTATTTAGTATATCGGTATTATGTTTATTTCATCATTTTGTGATCTTTTGTCATGAAAATATTGGGACTTGAAAAAATATTTAGAAGAGTTTGAACTAGTATAAAAATCCAAATATGGACAGTCGTCGGTGTCTAATTATGGAATATTCCATAATTAGGTTCATATGATAGATACTTGCTATTATTTCTGTAAAAATATATATATAACGTTTGTTTTTAGAATGTCCGGGTCACTATCAACCAAACGAAAAACCTGGGATGAAGAAAAAATGGCACAAGCTATAAAATTCGTCCGGGAAAATAAAATGGGAAATTTGAAAGCGGCACAGCATTTTCAAATGCCTAGGACAACTTAAACATAATATTAAGAGACAAGAAAAAGAAAATAAACTAGTCAAGACAAAGAATAAGAAGAAAACTGCGAAGAGAAACAAACAAACGAAGAAAAATAAGGATGATAGTGCAGAAGAAGACTGAGGAACTAGACGTTATCCAGTTAAGGGAGGGCAGTGAACATGATGATTTGATGGACCAAGTACCTCCTGACTCTGCTGATGCAGAACGTATGTTCTGTTTAGGTTTTTTTCCATGGATAAAGATGGAGAAAGCTGGATTGAAAGATGAAAGCATTTATGCTTGATGTGTGAGCTCAGGGCACATTATGATTGTGCTGGTCCAGAGTTAGATACTTGGATCTGTGACTTGAATTTAAGTAACTTCTTTAATTTATCACACACAATAATATGTTACATTAATTTAATTTATCTCCAAAATAATAATGTTCGTTTTTGTGATTGTTATGTTGATTTATGCTTGTATTCCATATATGGGTACCTATTCCATATTTGGTTACTTATTTGTGATTTTGGTTTTTGTGTTAGATTTTAATTTGATAACATATATATTTGATTAAAAGCTTTTAATTACTACTTAAAAATGTATGACTGATTAGTAAAACCATTAAACTGATTTAATTTATGTTAAGTTTTTTTTTTATATCCCAAAAACAAAATGGTATTCCATATTTGGTCACTTTCCTCTATTTAAAATATTAGTAATATTATCTAAAAATGCATATTTTCTTTTCTATTTACACTAAGTGCCTGTTAAATAAATGTGAAACTTTTAATCATTACCATTTTTATTTCATAAATGCCTTTTTGATTAAAGTTAATTGAATGATGTACTGTTAAGAAGATTGATTGTTTCTTCATTAATTCAAAACTTAAAATTACAAAATATTGTCATGGAAAAATATATAAATTCTGGTATTGTGCACTGGCGCTTATAACGAGATTAAACTTCGATTAATGTTGAAGTGGAAAATGACTGATCTTCCCAGATAGATGTTCTTTCTGTCAATTTATTTTATGCTGGTCTTTTGTTGTGAGTTTTTAAACCTTACAGCTGTTTTCTGTCAATATTGTATATTACTACATTTGCCACTTTAGAAAAATGAATGAATAAGTATAGCGTGTGAAAATAAAGATGTTAACGATAGGTCTGTCTAATAAAGGAAATGATTAATTTAACTTAAAGACGTTTTCAAATCTTAATAAATAATTCTGTAGATTTCTCCTGAATGATCCCAAATCTAGTCATTCTCTATTCGCTTTCGTAAACTTAAAAGCTTTCTAATTGTAGCTTGTAAATATTGTTTAAAAGTATATATTTAAGAATGAAATAAACAGAATTCATGATACAAATTGGTTTTTAGTCTACGGGTTTATGAAGTTGATTTACTCGCTAATCTTTTAGTAATAGAAGATGATGATATCCTTTGCTAATAGGTTTAGCATAAACAACCCACTATACGTTCCCACTCTCAGGCCCCAAGTCCCAGCGACTTGGGGCCTTCTCTCTCACGAGGAAAGAGATATAGGCCATAATCCACCACGCTGGCCAAATGCGGGTTGGCGGATGACACACGTCTTCGGATATTGTGGTCCTCAAACATGACGGTTTCCTCATGATGTTTTCCTTCAACGTAAAGCAAGTTCAAATCTACACTTACTTGAAAAACAAGTCAGTTGGTGTAGGGCCGGGATCGAACCAGGAACCGTCTGATTGAAATGCAGACGTTATTACCACCGAGACACACTCGCTTTTTAATACGGTTTAAGTACGTGAAATTTCTAGAGCGAGAGAGAGAGATGTAAATTAAAAACAAGAGGTTACGTTTTGAAGAAAAACATTTTTATTTAGATTATAAACTTTGATAAAAATAATTATATTAATATTTTATGACAACTTACAAATATTTTTTTTATAAAAGAATAACGTAACATCTATTCAAATTAAACTTATGTATTTTCTAACGAAAATGTGTTTACCACTTTCGGGCGTAGTTTAACTAGTGTAGTACGTCGGGCGCGGGGCGGCAGGCGCCGGCGCGGGGCAGCGCGCGGCCGCGCCTTGGCGGCTCCCGCTATACTGACATATTATCGATAGGTGACGTTTATCGGACTCAATGACTCAAAATGCTTTTTGTAGTTATTGAAACTGCTCCATAAATTACTTGAATCTTATTGGAAAATGCGTTTCATGAAATAAGCTCCTTTAAAAGCTTTTGTACACATGTTATCAGCTAGACAAGCCTCAGGAACTTGTTTCATGACAGAACAGCATGGCCTCTCCTCCAATTCTCGCTCCACACCGCAGTGTGCGGTGGCCGCGCGCCCTGCGCCCGCGCGTACTTCTACTACTAAACTGATCTAAGTACGTAATTATTGCTACTGACATTTGTGACTTATGACGAGATTCTGAATCACGGTCTAACATCATTGTAAGTAAATATTAAAGCTGCAAAATTTATTTTATAAGTACATAAATAAATATGATTACATACACGATACGGTACCCGTGTCACATTGACACGTACCTAGAGAGGTTACGGCGTTAGAGACCCTCGACGCTCGCGAGCTCTGGTCTTTGAGCAATGGAAGTACTGATACGCTTACTATAATATAATAAGTAGATATTATTATCTAAATATAACATACTATTCTGTAGTGGAGATTCATTAACGAGTGTCAAGTAGAAATGGAAGAAAAATATGCACGACATAACATGTCGTGACTTCTAATCGCAGCTAAGATAAAGAAACGAACAATATAATTGTATAAAATACATAATGAATAACATTAATCTTAGTAATAACTCGATGCTTAACTACCTGCAAGTCACACGTAAAACGAACTGTCTGAGATTCTAAAGCTAAGTATAAAAGTATCTAGTCTAGAAAACTATGTCATAATATGGCAGTTAATGTTCAACCGGCCGCTGTAGGTACAAGCGTGCACACTCACCTGTCACCTAGCGGCGCGTCTCCACCGGGTCCCGCCCGAGCACTCCGGCTCTGGGATCGAGACAATAACATCGCGTCGGTGGAAAACAGTCATCATTCAAACTCACGTCAAATCAAACAATATTTTACAGCTCAATTATAAAGATTCAATTAATCAATTTATAAAATAATCATCGTCGCCAAAACGAAAATAGCTTCCACTATTTCAAATCTGTGTTGCTATTCACATGAATCCTTAAATATAAATAAGTCTTGGACACGAATACTTTTCATACGCTAAGGAGATGCTAAGTTGTCATGGCCTGAAAATATTCTACACAAAAATGATTTGCAAAAAAACTATATATAAAACTTATAATTAATACTCAAACCACTCCCTTCAATGATAATGAGAATCGATGCTCGGATAGACTTGTGACTATTTAGAATGACTATGATAAATTACAATATACAAATCGTACATTATGAAAAATTGTGACTTGTTCGTTTGAAAATATTATTGGTTATCCATTGCCTCCTTTACCCGCTATTAATCTTTAAACATTTAATTATGCGTGAATATCTAATGTGTTTATTTCCGAGTGATCCGAATCAATTTATAAGAAAAATAATAAAATTTAACATTATGTAAATTAAAATCCATAAACAGTATGGAAATGAAATGTTATTCCCATTTAAAATGGATAATAAATATTTAGATTAGCTAGGAAGCAACGGACGTCAAGCCGGGTCTTAAAACTAAATTTAACTTCACTTAATGAATGAATTGAGCGAACTTATACACGTACAGCAATCTAAAATGCTTACTACGATAAAACTTAACAAATTGGATGGCATTTATTGTGACTTAACTCGCTTACAAATCTAAAAATTTATAACATAATTATTACGATAAAGGCACTTCATATTTTATTCCGTGTATGTTTAATATCTAAATATTTGACAAGAATTTCTTACTTTATCATCATGGCAAGATAAAAAAGGTACCTGTTCGAAAACGTTAACTAAGGACCCTAGTGTTGATATTCCATAGGGAATGGCACATGCGACAATCGACTGTGGCGCGAGTACGCGACTTTCTGCGCTTTATCCGTTCTGCCATCACCGAACAAACATCGCATCACACAGTGATTCTCATAAGGCACTAAAATAAATTTAAGAATATTTACACGAGGTCTTTCCGGACCGGAGCGATTTGTGACATTCATTTTATGATGATGAAACGCTTATAAGTAATTTTCAATCTGAGATCGACGTTTTTAAGACAACCTTATCCCGTTTTTGAGTTCAAAGGGAATGTATAAGAAGGTATAAAAACTAGTGCATGTGTTGCGCCTCGAGGCGTAAAGTCCATGTCCGAGGCACCACTGCCTCGGAGGCTGGTGCGGCGGCGGGGGAGGGAAGGCTAGTGCTCCACGGGGAGCTCCACGAAGGTGATGTCGTAGAGGCGCTCCTCCCCGTTGTCCCCCGCCGGCCGCACCTCCAACAGGAACAGGTCCTCATTGCAGTAGTATGCCAACATCTCGTCGTCAATTTTGGCCGTAATCCTGAAATTGACGTGATCACATATTACTCCACCGGCACCGACTCCGCTTCGCTGCGCACAAACCTACTCGAAAGATCCCTACAACGCAACGATTACATTTACTAAAACAGTGGTTACAGCTTTTATTCGTTATGTAAGTAAATTTATTGATATCAATTTGTTAAGTGCACAAGAATATATTATTAATGTAGTGCTAGTGTTTGGCGAGATGCAAATATTGTTACGGGGTCCGTTAAGGTGCTTCAATTAATAATTTTAAGGGATGTGATTACATGAAGGATCCCGGCGGCCGCGCCCTGCACCGGGGCGGGTCCGACAAGCGTTGCGTAAGTTAGTGGCGCGCCCTTGGATAAGCGGGTGCTCCTTAGCGCGAGGCGGCCGGTTCGAGCCCTAACTCAACTAACTGAGGCCAATGAAAACCACTTACCCTTTCTTGTTCTTTCGATAAAGGTTATTAATTGCCGAACTTGAAATTTTGTACTTATTCTCAATCTGAAAATAAGCAAAGAGAAACAATTACAATGGGCTTTCTGCCGTTTGCAACCGAGACGTCTCGTCTATAGGAACTGAGGGTTCTGTAACCGGTGCAGTGGTTTCGCAAGGAGACTCGTGTCGCGCCGGCGTCGCGGGGTTAATTACGTCATGCGGTTATAATGATCTGTGCGTTTAGTAGACGGGGTTATGAAGCGCCACCTCGGTTACTGCGCGCGCGACGGCGCGCCGCCGCCCGCGCTGGACGAAGCGTCTCGATTCCATTCCATTCGTTTAGTAAGATACAAACATCCGCGAGAGGGGTGTTTATGCGAGGTGAGTACTCACGGCGTGCAGCAGGCCGCTGGTGGTGGGCGGCACGACGTGCAGCGCCGTGTACACGTCCTCGGAGTCCTGGCGCACGTACAGCATGACGCGCTCCGACAGCGGCGGCGTGGCGGCGCGCGCGCGCTTGCTCGCCACGCCCTCCAGCTCCAGCGAGTCCTTGCGGTCGCTGTACGGGGACAGCCCGCCCACGTCGCGGTACCTGCACCACGCAAACTTACATATACCAATTGTCAATACTCTCAATTCATGTGAATATTTTATAGTTGCACTCAATACATTTGTTGTTTCAAAGAGATCTAGATCCTTTGTTCGGTTCAAATGCTGATAAGGCAGGTCAACACAATAAATAACGATGAAAATGAGGTAGAGGTGCGCCGCACGATATCATAACTAATTGGCTTTGTAAATATTTATGATTGCCGTAAACTTATTAATTACTTGTTTCACGACCTGCTACTCAAATTACCGGCGATAACTTGTATAGAATGTAACTCACGCAGGCGCGTCTGGCGGGAAGTGGTTGTGGAACTTGAGCGCGGGCGCCTGGGGCTTGGCGGTGTGGAGGAGGAAGGGCGAAGCGCCCTTGAGGTGAGCCTCCGCCAGCGCCGCCTCGTCGTGGCCGTAGAAGCCCTGGATGTCCATGCCGGCCAGCTTGTCGATGTCCTCGGCCGGGCTGAACAGCACGGGCGGCTTGCTCAGGTCGGCCATCGAGTAGAACTCGCTGCGCTCCGTCACGGGATGATAAATCTCGTCCAGCTTTTTCCGGTTCGTAGCCGACATTTTTCTCTTAGCCGCTCGCCTCTCTTCATCTCTTGTTTTTCTTTCCGCACCCTTCAATAAATAAGATTTCTCATTGCAATAAATTTTGTGATATGGCTCAGTAAACCAAATTTGCGAATCACTTCTCCATATACAATCACAAGCAAAAAAAATATTACTAGGGCCTCACCTTATCGCAGAAGACTTTAATTTGGCAGTATCCTCTGTGGTACACCTGCGTGTCTCGGGGGTCTTCGAAGGTGTCGATTTGAATGTGTAGTGGTAGGCCCTGAAATAAAATTCGTTCAGTTAGGTATCTCTTGTACTTGAAAATTAAAGATGTAATGGCTTAAATATACATTCTTACTGTAAGATAAAAATAAAATTCATTAAAGACACTCTTCTAGCTATTTTGGCGAATACACAAGTATTTTTATTATTAACATTATCTAATTTATCTACATTTATCGAATGTTTCATTTTAAACCCAAAACGGTACTTTCTATTTTGTAATTTTATTCACCTTTCGATTCAACTGGGTCATCTTCAGTTTATCTAAATTTGAATAATTTGGCTAAACTTGGGAAAAGCTAGGTCTAATTGGACAATTACATAGATCACGCTATTTCCGCATCCATATAGAGGTTCTAAACATACATATGTGGATTTACCGACAAAACCGACCATTTTGAGGCAATCGATTTCACGCTTGTACTCTACGCTCATCTCCGAATTATTACAAAAAACAGTTTTAATAAACATTCATAAGGGATAATTGCGATAAATTCACGAAGAAGGAAAAAATTGCACGTGTCTGAATCGAATCGCGTTAAAATGTCTTAATTGCGATCGCTCGAGGTCGCCTCGATAGGTAGAGAGAATGATAGCGTGTGATGCGGCGCCGGGCAGGGGCGGGCGCGGTCTCCTCGCGGAGCCTACACCAAGCCTCCGATAACGGCACTAACACACACAAGACTCGCAGACATGTTGCAGAGATAATGCGCCTTAATCTAATCTACTAGAATACCAACGGCTTTTAATCGACAGCTAGCTAGATAAAATACGAACCCTTATAGGTGTTAATCGTATTAAAGAAGGAGAAAATGTATCATTATTTTCCATTCGCTGGAGCTCGTGGGTCGCACCACTATCGCGCGACGTTTCTGGCGACGAAGCGGTTACCGACCCCGTAGCTTTACGTCAACTATCATTTACATTTATACACAACATAATTTCAGCTTCATTTGCGTTTTCCAGTAAACACTGGCTTATCATCACATTTACAGTTTATATTTTATCACTTGACTCACGTCTATTCTTGAGTAAATTTACAACGATATCGTATGACACGCATGAGTTTAAAGTTCTCATGTTTATACCTTCTAAGATATTTACTTTGTTTCTTAATGGTTTCGCAGCGTATATGCATGTTTAAATAACATTTAGTTATGTTAATTTGCAATCGTATCTACAGGTTTCCTTAGCTCCGCAAGTATAGCTTCGACAAGTATTAATTACTGCCATCGGCTGTATTTTATGAGATTTTATTATACACTGTATGATTCGCTACAAAAGTGCTATTCTTGAAGATTAATATTTGAAATTTAATTAATATTTGAACAGTCGCAGTTTGTGCCTGCGAGTACCAATATTCGTCTCTAGGGTTACGGATCTTTAGTTTATCATAGTTCCAGATGGAAAACGTATTTATATTATACAAACCTTTACACCCTTTTGGCTGCTGAAGTCCGTACTTAAGCATTGCACAGCGATGTTTATCTGAAGAAAAAAAACAGCCATATATTAGATTAGCATAAGGGCTTGGATACTAGGGTTTCTCATTTCTCGACCTTTTTTATTTCCCGGAGCACGAGAATTCTCGACCACTTTTTCCCGGGAATTCCCGGGTTGCCGAGAAATACGTTTTTTTTTAAATATGTGTGATTAAGCAATAAAACTACGTTTTTTATGATATAATCAACAATATTTATATTTATTTTCACGTCGTGTGACTTGAAAATTTTAAATAAGCGAATTAAACTCTAGCGAGATCTTTTTAATCAATATTTCTACAAATAATAAGGATTAGTCTTTTTCTTTGGAAAATTAAATAAAATATCTTCTAAAAACAAAATCTTCATGTGACCACAATAAAATTTAGTACCTTACACACTCTTCTTCTTCTTCTCCTTTACCATTTCCCACTAGGTAGGGTCGGCACAGCCTGTTTTTCTCTTCCACGCCACTCTATCAGCCGTCATCTCCACATTCACTCCCTTCTCATTCATATCCTCCTTCACACAATTCATCCACGTCTTCTTTGGTCTACCTCTCCTTCCGCTACTTCTTACAATCATATCCATACTTCTCCTAGTCACATGCATCTCCTCTCTACGCATTACATGTCCGTACCACGCTAACCGTCCACTCTTCACTTTCTCTGAAACAGGCGCCACTTTCAAACTTCGTCTAATATACTCATTTCTTACCTTGTCCATTCTTGTCACTCCACACATCCATCGCAACATTCGCATCTCTGCCGCATGCAATCCTCTCTCATGCACTACTTTCGTCGCCCAACACTCGGATCCATACAATACGACAGGTCTAATGATCAGTAGGTCTAGTACCATACACACTAAGTAAATTATATAGTGTGTAAACCTTACACTAAGTTTATCTTTACAATTATGCAACATAAAACGACAGTATTTAAATTGTATATAAAAAATAACAATCAAACTAGCTTAATAATTACGAGTAAAGTAGGTACTTTAGTTTAGTCTTTGTATATACTATTCAATATTTGTTATAAATGGACAGTCTACGAACGAAACGGGAAGGGGGCGGGGGGCACTGTCGGTCACTCGCACACCGCGGGATAGAGCCAGGCGCGAGCGCAGGTGCGTTATTATGTTTTTGAAATTTTTGACTGAATTTCTCGATTTCTCGATTTCTCGACCACTTTTTTCTCGTCTCGAGTAAAGCAAAATTTCCCGGGAATTCTCGGTTCGAGAATTCTCGTAGAGAAACTCTATTGGATACCTCTACATCTCTACCGCAAAGACAGGCGCCAGGGATATGTCGGGAATATACACGTACATGTTTCCAATCTAATATGCGACTACTTCTGGCAGAAGGTAGTATGCGACAGCAAGTGCGGCCTCGTGGTGTGAGGTCAGTCAGCCGCTAGCGGGCGCGTAAGGGCGGGTTTGGCGCGGCGCGGGCGCGGCCGGTGCGCGGCTGCCCGCTCATTACCGCGGTCTATGCAAATGACCACCTCGCGTTTTTACTGACCACCGCGCGCCACCGATCACTGTCCCTACGCATATTATCTGTCGCGAAACAACTCGCATCCGCTACGGTTTCACTCCAACAATAAATAATTACGGATATCGATAACCAGTAGCCGGCCGCTCGGTGGCTATAAAATAAAACCGCCGCGTGTATTTGAAATTAAAACTGTAAGTTTAATTTCCACTATCAATTTTACGATACGGCCCGAATTGTGATTCGATGTAGGCGTCGTTAAACGTAATTGCTCCCTTGACTCGCTTTGCATACTGTCATAGAATTGAGGCTACTTCACGCCGACTTTTAATCGTTTGATGAATATTAAAAAGCCTTCGCAAATAAATAGCATTATCAATGAAATATCGTTTTGTGATGTCTGATAGCTTCTGTATAATGTGAGGTTCGCAATTAAACAAAGCCATTTATTACTGAATACTTAATATAGATAATAATGAGCACGGTTTGAGAAGCGTTTACCGCTGCTGGAACGCTACGGTGCACATTTGCAGTTTTTTGTTCCATTTACCGAAGCCAAATATGGCAGAGGGATTCAATTTAATTACACTTTAATAAACGTAATAAAATCATGATCAGACTTTTAATTTCATAAGAAAAAGTTTATGCGTACTTTGTTTGCCCATTAATTGTTGTTTTAAATATGTACATATTTTTGCATCGCTAAGGCATGTCGTTACATGGTGCGTTTAGCACTGACAGAAAGACGCATTATACCAATTATAGCGGCGAGGAGCTTAATGAACTTCCAGGACCCTGACTTGCTAAGAATTAAAAAGATACATAATACGAGTACAGACTTTTCTAACTATGATAAAATAACTAATTCTATGATAAATTACTGTGGTCTGTATTTTAAGGTCTAATTGTCGCATGTGGCTCGCACACGTTCTGTAGGCCTAAGAACTGTCGAGGTATGTTTAATTGTTTTTGTCAGACATGAACAAATATTTACATAAAAGTAATAATGTAATCCGTGGTTTGTTGTATTAATAATAATTTTCTAAGCGGGTAACAGGTAAATTAAAACTTTCTTTCTATTTCTTTTCCTTGTACTGGGAATAACGACTATAATCGTACACAAGTATTTATAATAGAAACATATAGCAACTTAACTGGTTAATTAATGTTCAAAATATAGGGCCATAACTAAACTTGTTCTGACATAGATTTAAGTTCTCTGTTCAAAATAAATAATTTATTATTATTATTTTTACTTAACTGTTATCAGAAGTTTTCTGGAAACTGTCCAAGAATTTTTAAATTATATAAACCTAGTTCTTCGTCTTTTGACTGCTCTTTTTTAAATAAATAGGTTTTGGTGATATTTGTTCTGAAATTGCGACAGCTCTGTGATCACAGTCAATGAAAAATATGTACGAGTATAGTATGTACGTGTAAATAATAAGATACTCTGACTTACCTTGGCAGCGCTTTCAAGTGGGTTCCAGTAGACGGCGATGGCGTTGTGTGAGACCTCCTCGATGCATCCAGCGAGACCGATGCTGTTCTTCGTGTCTGCAACAACAACACAAATCCTCATTAATCTCACTCGACTCGGTGCAGTCATGCGCCGCAGATTTCGATTAAGATATCAACGCACAATACGTCATCGCGGACGGAAATTTATTTGCTGGGCGTGAATAATTACCCGATTGTATCGATTTAACGACGATTGCAATGTGTCCACTCCTGCCCTTCCTAGGTTGGAGTTTATAAGCGGTAATTAGCGACCGAGATCGTGAGCGGTGAAACTTCACTCACTTAATAAACGAGTGTCCGATTAATTTATTTAAACCGACATCTTAAATATAATATAAATAAGTAGACCGATGCTTACTTATTTATTTTATGAAGTTTCCGCGTCATTTAAAAGATTAAATCACTACAATTTTAAATACTAAATGTATGCAAATCATATGTTTGATTTAAATTGTGGAATATTTCACATTTCACTTACTTATAAATATGAGTTTAAAAAATGTGTTAATAAAAATAGAGTAATGGACATGTGTTAACTACCATATATAACAGGGAATGTACGGTCTGTGTGCGCCTGGGTGCGTGGGCGCGAATATCAGGCATCGCAGTGCGGCCGGGCGCGGGTGACGGGTTTATGCGGCGGCCGGGACGCTGCCTCCCTCCGTTGCTTATTGTTTTAACAGCTTCTCGCCAATTTACGAGCTCTCCGACCTCCAGCTACTAATAAATCCACCCACTCAGGTACCCGTCAACCCGCACCCACCGATTTCGTCTATTAGTTCAGAACGTTTACAACAATTTTTTTTTACGCACAACAGCTAATAGACTATTTCCTGATAGCACTTTTTATTGCTCTACCAGCTTACAGGAAAATAATTCAAAATTAAAATGATATCCGAATATTAGGTCCTGTCATGTTTTTTTTGCTTATTAAATTTATACATCGTCGGATTCACTCGACTCTTCATCGATCAATATTAGTGATAATGGCACTCGAGATGTTTCGCAGATGCTATAATAACATGCGCTCTCTGAGTTTTAGTAAAACCAA
This sequence comes from Mellilla xanthometata, assembly GCA_035578125.1. Taxonomy (NCBI): domain Eukaryota; kingdom Metazoa; phylum Arthropoda; class Insecta; order Lepidoptera; family Geometridae; genus Mellilla; species Mellilla xanthometata. The sequence goes on along the minus strand of JAPUBQ010000007.1, from coordinate 8,113,849 downwards.
AACAAATGAGTGCTCAAAAGTAATCTGTCCAATCAGTGAAGCGTGTTACAAGCGAAAACTGTCAAAAGAAATGAAGGCAGAGGCGGCAAGCCGCTGTAACACACAGGGAGTGCGGTGGACACGCGATAGGTACGAGTACGAGATGTGAATGTAACCGGAGAGGGCATTGTGTGGAGGCGCGGTGCGTTGCGAGCCCTCCCTGCTCTTTCACACGCCTGCGCACAGGTGTCCGGTGTCGCCCTTGACGCTCACTTACTAGCTCCTCGCATGCACATTGCCAGTATGCATCTCAGAATCCTGCACTCAAAATATCACGAGATGTCTAAATTTGTCATTTTAACATTTTGTTTAGTTTGTTGACATTAGTAACGTCCCAACCGACAAGAAAACAAAAATAAAATGTTATTCCAATATGTAATTGCTAGCGACATTTTACATTCAACATTTTTTTTTCTTTCCTAAAATTTCCACGACGCGACAGTCTACCATTAGTTAATCGCGCTTAATAACGCTTAACGATGTTAAAATAAAACTTAACTAACATCGAGATAAGCTGAGGAACCTTGACATTAAACTTGGCCCGGCGCGCGAATTAATGGCTTCCACGTTTTTATTTTCCTTGAGATTTAATTTATAAGGCCCGCTCGTGGTCGCCGCGCGGCGTCACTTATTACAAATGCTGTAATGTTAGAATGTGTAAAGTGTCATATATCAGCGCTGTTTACTCCGACTACTCGATTAATAAGCGCGCATTCCGTCGATGACGCAACAGCACGAATGAATACCCAAATTCAAATTATATATCGATAATTACCCAATGTTTTGTATTTAAATATGAGGAAGCTTGTTAGAGTAGTATATTATAACTTTAATAATAGATGTGATACTGGTAGATTTTGCAAAATTTCCAAATATATTTCGAATGCAGGTAGAACAAGCGCTAGTATGTAGACATGCGCAGGCGCACGCCGAGCTCATCGCGCAATTAACATGCTAATGAGCGCGCGGCCGATATCATCGTAGTAATTATGTCCATGCGCGAGTATAATGTAGCTTACATTATTTCTCCCTTTATACTGAAGACAACGCTGCGTGCATTAAAGTCTCCGAGCATATAGCCTGGAGTATATCGCAATATGTGTTTACAGCGGACAGGTGCTCGGGCTCTAGGATAGAGGTTTCTCACGAGCTTTAACGATTTCCTGTTAGTTCTCCCTCGGGTTCAGAGAGCACATCGTCTCGGATATCTTTATTATATCGCGGCAGTGAAACTCGGATAGGAGCAACGACGGTACATCGGTTACTTAACGCCTATCTCGAATCTGGTTAGCGTCGGAATGTGTCACTAGCAGTGTAATGTGAAGGTGAAGCGCGGTGGCGGCGCTGGGAGAACTTATTTTTAGCCGGTGATAGATAGGTTGTCCGGGCGACGGGGTGGCGGGCGGTCAGCAGACATGGTAGTACGTGTTATTTATGCAAATGGTGTAACGAGATGTAATGGCGGGCGCGGAGGGTCGCTCATGTTCGCGGCGAGGTGCCCGCAGCGCGGTAATTAGGTCCTGCGTGCGCTGCGCCGGCATCACCGCGCCGCCCTCCGCTCGCCGCGGCTACACGCAACGCAGCCTACGCGTTTCTGTGTCGCCTCGAGCACGACTATGTTTTTACGTGGTAAATATCGTGTACACACTGCACTTACGTGCGATGAGAGGATTACTTATGGAACTGAGATAATGCGACTAATTTGATATCCATATTTTATATAGCCTACTCACCAGCATCTAATATTCTCTGTTTGACAGAATGTTGTCTTCCGTGCCAAAACTGCCACGCTTTGATCTCGTCTTCGGGTGATTTTTCTTCTCGGAACATTAACATTACCACACTCTGAAACAAAGAAATGAAGGCATAAGTATATTATATCAATAGTAAATACATTGATAATGATAACAATTTATTATAGCACGGATAAAATACACTTCAATAATCATTCTATATGACTAACATAAATTATACACTTCTTTCTGTGAATACATAAGAATGATATACATATAAATGACAACTCAGTCGGGCGTGCGGGCGCCTTACGTCCCAAAAGTAGTGTGTTACATCCCCGCGAATGAGGTTGAGCTTTCAGTGAAGGAAAACACCGTAAAGGAACCATAGTAAGGTGGTATAGCTTTTTCTAGTGCTCGCCTGGATAGAAACCACCCTCTAGTTTAGTTAAAGAAAAACGTATAGTTTCGCATGTTACCCTGCTGGTCAAATGTTTAGCTGTACCGAGTTAAAACAAACTATGACCACTGTTCCTCCGACATTATTGATGAAAAATATCCACCAATAACTTAAAATAATAATGGTCTGCTATTTTGCATTACATGCGTGAGGGAATTACTGTACAGGCCCAAGCAGACGTTCATACTCATAGCACTCATGAAAGAATACAGGGCTATATGTATATTGACACAGAGGGTGGTCATTAGACACACTTGACATCAGAGAGCTATGTTTCCACGTTATTTATTACCTACTGAGTTTTAATGGCGAAAGTACGTAGGCAGTGAATGCCGTGAGCATTTTGCGAATACGCAAAACGCGATTACCTCCGCGTCGTGCCCCGGCGCGCATTACTCCGCTATTACGTTAAACGAGCGCGATTACGTCGTTACTGCAGCCATCTTAATTTCATACGCATTTAAAGGGATTTGAAAAGTCGCGAGAAATCATTCGTCGGTATCCGTTCGTTGAAAAAAGTGAAATATGCTGTTAGGACGATTTCTATTGACGAGTTAGAAAATGCAATGAAAAAGAAGTGGTTTACGCGAGGCGTGGTAGTAGCGGGCCATGTAGGGCTAACGACGAGAAAGCACCTGCGATCGACGCTTCAGATTGATGGCTCTGCCGCGCGCAGCCATCATCCACGAGCCATACTGGCTGCTCGCTGTGCGTGCCTCTGTCATACTCTGTACAGACTTAGCTTAATTCGATCTTTATAAAATATCAAAATAGCGACTGCAATCGTTGAATATCCATAGAAAGCTGGTTCAATAATCTCTTTAGCTGTTAAGCAAAACTTGACTCGGTTACGACTCTTCAAGGAGTGGCTTTATGACTGGACATAACACAAATAATTACTTACAACTTAACTCCAGAGTTAGACGTCATTATAAAATCATGAATATGCATCGACCGATAAGCCGGAATGAGATGAGGTAGAAATACATTTAGTGTCTGAATCAGCCAATTACGCGGCACCGCGTATAAGTATAAATGAAAGGACTTCTGTTACAGTGTATGCTGGCTGCGATAAAGATACAGTTTTACTGTGAATCGATTGCGTTTGCTGGTGTGCCTGTTAATAGCTGAGCATTTGTATATATAAGCGGGACGCGGGCTTTCTCCGGAGATCGCGAGCGCTACGTCTACCCAACGGAACCTCGCATACTAATAGACGACCCATGTTTAACTTTGTAACGGAGCACTCAACCTATAACCGACAGTATCGTTATTTATAATATAAATAAATATAAACATTTACTAGATTATTAATATTCAGCGCTCCCAAAGTGTTCAACGAAATACATTATACATGGTTAACAGTAAACAAAATAGGGTATACAACGACGCGTCGATAACATACATTCATATACATAGGTATATAGATTTGTAGCTAAATTATATAAAGACATAAATATTGAGATTTGAACCGCTATTATTTAATATTTAGTGAAGATAAGGATCGTTTTGCAATATATAATAATGATAAAGGTTTCAACTGGATTACTTTATTGTATTGAGCTAATGATTCATAAACACTTGCCAGCTAATTTAGAGGTCCGCCTAGTAATGGTTTGCGTAATTTAGTATCTATTTTGCAGCCGCAATTGGCACTGAACAATGTTGGCTATTGTTGCTTGACAAAGATACATTGTAATAATAGGCAATCTTAAACGTTTCATTTCTACGATTTATCAAAGACAGGCTCTATTTTGATTCCATTAGTACAATATGAATAGTTTATTTATTAGTGCGATAGATATTTATTACATAGATCTAGATTACATTGTTACATAAAACCTAATAATTTTATCAAATGTAATAATGACTATGCTTTTGCAATACGATCAATAGTAAAATTTTCATCTAATTATCTGGCCAGTAATTTTTGGTGAAGCATTATTTCACAAGTGCGTGTTTCACAAGGCCCGTACAGTTTTGGTCACGTGAACCAGTTCCCTCCAACTTTTCTGGCCGTCCATTAATTAATCGTGTGTATCGACATTCGACCCGATTTCAGGAGCTCGCTTGGGTTGACAATCTGAGTTATCTGATTAAGCACGCTTTCTCTCTCGGCGTGTGTGACACGCACTCGGCTTGTGCCGCTCGCTGCCTTCGTTCCGACAACCACTCTGCATTCGTTTCGTCACTCTATTTGAATAAATAACCAATTGCATATTATTTATATCGCATGTGTGCGGCTGCGCAATCTGCTGATCGGTATCTTACATTTGAGTGTGACAGCGAGGTGAATACTCATTAATCTAACCGAGAGACGTGTCATTTTGATCTCTATAAGAAGAATAAAAACTAACGTGATAAATCATAGACAAAATATTATAATTTCAAATAGTTAATTTCTCAGCTTATGTAAAACTGTATATTTTATTTTAACCATGTATTCCAGAATCTATAATGATAATTAATAATAAGCTCTTCTCTCCAAGACACGAGAAAGTGCGTAAACATTATTTCATGAACTGACCTAATTTCATGTTGGTTACTGTAAGTATATAATCTAAACAGGATTCGAACTGGGTTTATATTACTAAAACTTAAAAAAAAGTAAAAAGATAGTTATAGAGACTATATTTATATCTGGATTCGAAATAATGTGCATTTTATAACAGCACGATGATGATTATGATCTCATTTTAAGAAATGTTCTCGGTTCATCATCGTACGTAAACACCATCCGGGTGCGTATGAGATATTTTATGAAATTAACTCCGAGAATATACCATGGAAATTAAGATTAATAGCACCATTAAGAACAGTGCTTGAACATGTACGCACTTTACTGCTATATCGTCACCTATTTTTCATTTTGACTGCGTTGTTGTCGGCGAGACCGTAAGGCGGCCGCCGCGCTGTATCGATCTTATTGTTTACTATAAATTCTGAGTTGATGGCGTCGTTAAAATATAATCGTATCAATTTTCTGTTTACGGCTCGACCCAGTGTTACGCACTTGTTCATAAAATGTACTCACGAGCTGAGCTACGGCAAGTTGAACATAAACCAATATATCTATATCTATTTACTTGGAGAATGATATCCATTATAAGACTTGTAAACAATATGCCAGTCACTATTGCGGATTTTGCACATTAGTTTGAGAATCCCGCGAGTAGGTAGGTTCAGGCCGAGCATTGCCTACGCTTCCTCGTTAGTCGCGGCTATCCATCACTCGCTATCTGTTTTATGACAATTATTTATGTTCACTGCGTGCCAGAACTATTTCGCTCACCGTTGAGCTTTATCGATAGCGCAGAAGTAATGTCCTGCCTTCTCGATACGCTATATCTGATACGGATACGTCTGTTTGTAAAGTGCGCTAGTTGTCCGTGCCGGTTGTTTTAACGCCTAGCTTATTTGCTGGAGCGTTCTCCGCGTTGAATGTCTATTTCGACATAAATTCTGAGCGGAACAGTGGGTGTAACTGCTGTGCTCGCCTTCGTGTCCGTATTTATTTCACCTGATGTAAAATATACCAACGACTATTTTTGTCTTTGTCTCGTAAACTAAGTGATAAGAGTCAATATACGTTTAGTGTGCAAACGATCGTTGTTCATTTTAATTTGTAGATGCCTATCTAGTTTTTGCTATTTTAGTAGGCAAACCCGTTCTTACTGTAATTTTATTAAAAAGCTATTAAAAAGGATCTGAGCATAAGTAAGCTATTTACAAATAAATAGCTCGGTATAAAGTATTTAAGTCGTGTCATGTAGTGGTGTCGTGCGGACGACGGGGGCGCCGCAGGCTGCTCGGGTAGATTGCTAGAGATGCGCAGCTTCCGCCGCCGGACAAATTGCCCGCCACGGCCTCACATCCGGCGCACGACTCTAATTGAATATTAAGCACGTAGCATCGAATTAGTTCCAATACCCCACGATCAAACTATTCGTGCGTGAAATCTTAGATCGATATATCCCTCAGGACTTATTATAACAATCAATTTTACTAATGTATTGCTTACTCCTATGATATATCTCACATGAACCTCACTTTTCATGTTCTACCAAAACCACCCCGTCAAAATAATTCAGAAAGAATAACAATTTCGTTCTCTTCTTTACTAGATCAGATGCAAGGGCTTGATAGCAACAACCGTTGCGCGTCACTCAGTGACTGCTAAATCTCGATTCAAGCGGAGCATTCCCGCGACCCGTTCGGCGTCGGATTAAAATCCCGAGTCTCATAACACTAATCTGCTCAAATGTCGAAAGGAAATGTCGGATTGTACAGTGCAGGGCTAGAGGTACTGCGGCTTAACTTTTACCTACCGCTGCGAGCTTTCCACCATACTTGAGCCTCATGCATCATCAATTTTAATTACGCAAGTAAAATATTATACGGATTACATTTGTTCGAGTCCCTGTAACCCACGTAGGTATATTATCAATTTGTTGAATATGAATCCTTACCTAATGCGTATGTTCAATATCTCACAGTTACAATGTCAGTACGGTGAGCTTACTCTAATTTAAATTGTAGTGTTTTGATTTTTCTTTAAGTTTGTAAATAGTATTTTATTTTTTCTGTAACTATGTTATAATACAAATTATAAAGTATTTTAATACTATACCAACATATGAGAAATAAACAATAAATGTCAGTATGAAGAAACCTTTAGTAAAAGCCACATAGCAGTAGAATCCCGAGCATCATTGTCTCAGTTACAAATTCTCTATATGAGCGTAGTTCAGCAGTCTGGCAGCAGCTGGTTGGTTGCATAATTGCGTGTTGATCCTCTAATGTCGCTGATTGCGGCGACTGGCGGCCCTGATGCTATCGACGATTGACACTAAATACGCGCGCGCTGTGACAGCTCCAATATCGAGACAATGACGGACTTGTGTTACGCAACGCGACAAACGGCCAGCTTTAGCTGGCTTTTGCAAGAGAAAGCCGTTATCCTAGATAGATAAAAATAATCACTTTCTATTGTTTCTGGTACTCTTTGCTTGGAATGGCTCGCTTTACTTAATATACAACTGTAACATTATCAAAATAACTGTAAACAATTTTGTATGTTATGATCTCCCCAAGAAGACGTGGGGATACGGATTGCCAAGTTGAAGTGGAGATGGGCAGGACACTTGGTGCGTAGGGAAGTCTCTAGATGGACCAGGGCAGTCACCGAGTGGTATCCGAGGGACGGAAAACGACAGAGAGGCAGACCACCAGCCCGATGGTCAGATGACATCGTTAGGCACGCTGGAAAGAACTGGTGGAAACTGGCCGAAGACCGTAATATATGGCGTGTTGGAGAGGAGGCCTATACCCAGCAGTGGGAAGACTGATGATGATGATGATGATGATGATCTCCCCAAGCTTTACTGCAATTGAGCTGAAATAAACAACTTCGAAAAATAATATGATAAAGGTGTAATGTAACAAAGTACTCTAATTATTTGAATTAAAATCTGAATTGCATCAATTATGTTAACATCAGCACATGCTCGTTCTCGGTCCATTACAGGAGGTAATTACGCGTTACAGGTTTTCAGGCGTTACGTGCGTGTATTACCGAATAGTACGTAATATTCGGCAAACGTAATCGTTACTACGGCGTTACGCGGCTCTGAAATCGAACGTGGAAAATTCACGCTTAGTGGAGCGACGCGCCGCAACTAGGGTTGCATCGGGGCCGCTACCATAAGTTTTTGCGCTCCGAGTAATTTGAAAGAAGTTACATCTAATTTTAGTACCTTAACAGCGATAAAATCAAACTAAATCACATAAGATTATATTTTGTATACTTATGATTATAAACATAAGGAGTTTTTAAAATAAAAATTACAAATATTGTAATTTAAAACTATAGCTGTAGCTATTGTTGAATTCGCAAAACTCAAGATGTGTTTGTCATACGAGTATGTTTACTGTAAGGACCAGTAGTACCCCCCGCTGGTAGCGTGCCCACCGACTCACGATCATGTGTCTATTTGTTTCTTTTAATATAATTAGCTTCCATTCCAGTTACATCCTTGCCTTTTTTCGCAACAGTATTTATTTTGAAGCCATTGTAACAGGTTTAAGAGGCGATAAAGATGAAGCTTGGACCGTTTACGTATAAGGTTTCATAGCATGCATTGCTAATCATTACAACGATCTATAGACAAAACATTCGTTATGCAGAATGTATTGTATATGTATCTTCAGCCAAAATTGGTGCGTTTGCTTGGGAACAATTTATTGACTTTAGTTTTCTCATCTACTAGAACGTCGCAGTTCTATTTTATTTTGTTATTATTATTTTACATTTGTGAGTAATGTAATTTGTAATGACTGATTATAGCCGACGGATGAAGAAAAAATTACGAAAAATGCAATTTTTATGACATTAAAATCACATAAGTATATTATTAAAGATAAATAAGAAAACCCACAAAAAGAACATTATGTCAAGCCGAGGCGGCGCTTGATGCATGCGAACCTTGGCTAAGTTTAACCTGAAAATTAGTTAACTTCCACATGCTGTATTGATAAAAAAACTATTCTACAATTTTACAATTTTCTTGTACTTTAGAATGTTATCTTTTATAACGTTTGAAAAAAGATCAATCCCAAGCCATTAAACAAACGGCCGTTACTAAGAGCTTTACGTTGTATAATACAACAATTTATAATCATTAGCGTTTTTCTGGTGTGACAGGGCTTGTAGAGCATCCAGCCGACGCGGGCGCAGGGGGACGGGAGCACAAGAGGGTGCAAGCTTAATTGAGACATCTCAACACATGATTGATTGCAACCGTGATTGGCAACTTGAGATTCGCGACCGACAAACATCAAGAATGCAAATCGTGCATTTTTTGCAGAGTTGTGAAATGTTTTTCGTGCATCTGCACATGAAAATTTAATTACAAGAGATCGGGCCGTGTGTGAAACATTCGGCGAGCCTGTCTGGTATGACAGCCCTTCACTGCGGCCGCACCGAACGTACACCGTTATAATCCCTCATCAAGCGTAATACGTTCAGTGTAAAAGGCATCATTAACCATTACCTTAAAAAGGCGAACTGGAGCAATCATTAAAATCGCAAAATATTACAAGAAAAAAGGCATCGCGTCTCGTTACGAGAGTTTCCGTTGCTACGAAAGTGAACACAATGATGTCAGTGTTAAGGAAAAAACTATAGCAAAAAATGATCTGAATGAGTGAGTGGGTGCGCTTCCATGACACGCTACCATCTAGCTAGTTATGTGTAAACATACACACTATTATATTACTTTATACTATTAGTGAGAAAATACTTAAATTATTTTTATTCGCTACCAAACGAGGACCGATATATGCGTATGTGATACTGCGGCAAATATTATTTATGTATTTATTTATTACGTGTTGCCATTTATTTCTCAGACTTGGACCTCCAATTGGTTTTAGTTCTTCTTCTTTGTATGAGATAAGTGACCAAGCTCTGATATCGAAAGTTGTCAAGCATGAAGGCGACTAAAAAGTTGTAAGTAGGTACTTATCAATTTTATGAACTGTTGCGGATTTCTTAAATTTTAGATTTATTTCTTGTTCTCAATTGAGTATAAAATTAATAAAGTTATAAGCATTCATCTATATTTATATAATATAGAAATAATTTGAAAATATTGTACCTTATCGAAGTTATTGCCATTATTTTAAGCTTTAATTGAGAAATAAAATAAAAATTAAATTGCAAAGCTGTCATGATTAATGGAGATAGATGAATATACCTACTCATAAGGTATGCAATATTAATTTTAAAATATAACTTAGCTCAGTGTGAGCGTGTGGCGTGTGAGCAACCCTTTAGGTGACGGGCTCGATACTAGAGATGATTAATCGCCGCCGTACGGTGTGATTGATCGAAATCTTTTCATATACATTCGTTAAAAAATATGAACCCATCCAAGTGCATATTTATTCTATTTAAATATAGCAAAGTCTTTTCATAAACATTTTAAGATCTAATTTGTCAATATCATTTAAATGCAAATGTAACGTTTCCGTGCGAACGCGGGGAGAGAGATATTTCAATCGAGCGTTGGTTTGTGTTGTCGTTTGAATAAGGTGTGGTGTTTAATTAGGTGGTGTTGTATTCCGTGGCATGTAGCGGCTGGTAGACTCTCGGTGCGGAAGCGAGGCTGCGCGGGCGAGGGCGGCGATGCTATCGGGCACTTGCAAAGCTCCGCCGAAACAGGGGCGGTGCCGCTGTAATTACAATCCGCCGAACACTCACCGGCAAGATGCCGACCATTTCACTTCATACCGAATACTCTTACGAGATCCTAACAGCTCGCCCACACGCGAATCTTCACATGCAAATTTAGACGCGGTTGCGTGTGAACAAAATGTTTCATCCGTGGTTGATAGAGAAAATTGCTCAAAAATAAGATGGTTGTAAATTTTTTGCCAGTTTATAGAATAAATATCGTTACTAAATGTTTTGATCAATATGTGTACGTTTCCTACAATAATACCCGTAGGAAAATCGATTACTCGTTAGCGCATCGATAAAATAATTGTTCGATGCTAAATTAATAAACACTATTGAGAAGTGCTGTACAAATATTTTCTCATGTCATTAAAGCGGGTATCTCCTGTATCGGTTGTAGTATCCATCCATTCTCGGTAAGCGTGGACTTATATACACATCGGAATCTTGGCAACTTTTTGTTCCCCGGTCCGAAACATAATGGAATTCTCGTTAAGAAAACACGATGTTTGCCGCATTGAAATTGTTTTATCATAATGCAGAGCGGTTATTGTTTAAGGGACGATATTATCCGAGTGCAGGCGCGGGCTCCCGGGGCGGTCATTGTGTTCCTATATGGCGAATGTCAAAAGCGTCGTCTTAATTATCGGGCGCGGCTTCGCGAGCACAATGCGAGTGGATCGCGCCGCGATAAGCCCGCGCTCGCCGCTCCTCAGTCCCGTATTGTATCCGGACCGAGGCCTACTTGTAGCCGCTAATAATAATTTCAAACTCGCGACTCATTGTATCTCTGATTATTCCGATCTAAGCTCATTGAATTAAGATAAAGCCGTATTTAGATATGTTAGCTACGCTTAAAACACTGAGGAGTATTAATAATCAGTAATCAATATAAAACTGATATAATTTTCAGAGCTGTTTAATTAGCAAATCACATCTGTATTAACTGTAGCTTGAAATATGTTTACAATCAAAACAATGCATGGCATTCTACGAACACAATACTATAATTAAACTTCCTAAACCTGATCAACCAGATTAACCGAAAGTGGATTTTCTCGTTTTTCAAGAATACCCAGTAATTTGTTGAGACAGAAGCGTAATTTCATTGTGCAGTTATCGTGTCAAACGTAAATTATAGAACTGTTTTCTCGGGAAGTGTCAGGAAACAATATTGCGGGGATTTCCGATTTCCACGCCGAGCACGTGGGCCGCGGTGGAACTTCTATTGTTCATCGTAATTTCCCCACAGCATAATGATGATGTTTATTATCAACTCGTATCCCATTGTAGTCAAGCGCAGGTTTTTTTATCGCAGCTCATAAATCTGCCTACTTTAAAACAATTGCGAATTTGTAATAACGAAATCGAACAATAATGAAATTACCTTATTACTCGTAATAAAATGAAAACGATTCACGGTTTATATGAAACCAATCAATACCTTATCAAGTTACTCGAGACCGTCAATTTTTGTTTTGTAATTCAAGGTGCTTAACCGCGATTAAAAAAATATGATGAAAGTGAATACATGGAAGGTGAGCGAGATGCGGTAACCGGGAGCAGAGTAACCGAGCCTGGACGCCTGCGGTCGGCTTCCCGCGTACATACTCCTACATACGAATACTTCTCAGGGTTACTGGCAACACAGTTTTATGGATTCCCAGACATAAATTGTCCATTCGTTCTATTACTTAAGAGTCACGGTCTGCCAAATTTTTTTACATATTTTGTGTACATTTAAAAACATTTAGTCAATTATGCTTAGAAATATAGCGAATAAAATAAAAATTCTTATTCCATTAAATCCTACAAATAATAATAATAAATGCGAAAGTTTGTGTGTGTGAGTGTTTGTTACCTCTTCACGCTCAAACGGCTAAACCGATTTTGATGAAAATTAGTGTAAGATAGGTTAGACTTTAGATTAACACGTATGCTACTTTTTATCCCATATTAACTTACTTTGGTCCCGGATTAACGAGGGTAACATTGTGGGGAGCAACTAGTAACCAATATTGGTATAACAAGTACAGCTTGGTTATGGATTTAGTGATTCGTTAAGGCCGTTTCGTATTGAGTTGGTAGCCCTAGCGGCGGTGCCGCAGGCTTGCGTGTGCGCAGAGCTCCCGACACATCGACTCACAAACAAAACACCATGTAGCGTATACCATCATTATGTTATTTTGCAACTTGCTTCTTCTAAATAAGACTTTGTATTTACGTGTTTAAAACACGTTATTTTTTCACCATACATTATGTCAGTACTTGCTGAATACAAATTAGTACTTCTTTGCATTGCGCTAATAAAAGATGTAGTAGTTAGCTGTTGTAGGTATCGTCGTAAAGGTATGTAATATTTTTGGAATATTGATAACATTAGAGATTCTAATATAAAAGAAATACGAACGTTTTTTATAACAGTAAACACAACTTGAATAACTATGAACAAGTGTGGGATATCAAAGCTAATGAAATATAACTATGTTAATGAAACATAACTATGTTTCATTAGCTTTGATATAGAGATACACACATTTTCCTTGAAAATGGTTTCTTTCATGACCAGGAGACCTAAAAGTTGTCATTTAGTTCGTTGCTATGGAAGTTTTTCTTAATTGTTCATGTTGAAACAATGACAAGACCAAGTGCCATACAAAAGACATAAACGAGATAACGACTCAGATTGGAATGTACCATACTTCCAGAATTGCAATTTTATGACAATACTTATTTAAAATCGTTGCAATATTTATTTCTATTTAATAATATCACAATATTAAAATTGATTGTAAAATTGTTTCGGCCATGTTGATTGGGAGATCGTAAACATGTCGATAAAAATGTCGTAAACCAACACTTCAACTCTATATTTTTTTTATTGTCACATTACGTAGAAATAAAATAAAATCGACAAAAATATTTTATCGTTGTTACATGATATCAGCATTATTATACTGGTAGGAAGGTTTCCACTTCAATACTCAAGGGTTGTGTGACTTTTTATACAAAGGCTGTTTCTCCTGGTTTATCTTTTCCATTGCAATTATGTCCAGAAAAAACTACAATTTATGTCATTGGTTAAATTGTTGTTGTTATTTAACATAATTTTAATTGTTTATTTACTGGCGCTGTTGTTTTTTAGATGAGATATAGTTTAACGTTAATAGATTTTTGATTAGTTATAGTTTTACATTAATGTGTTTTATGTCATTTAATAATTATACTTTTAAAGTCAGTTAAAGTAAACATTTAATCCAAAGATTGTGAAGTGATTGTGTGTCTTGGTGTACTTTTTAAGACAAATAATCGGTTCTACAAGCTTGTTTAGTTCAAAAGGTCAGCTTTTTTAATGAACGGTCCTGCACTGGAAGTCAGTTTTTGATAAAATAATTATCGTATTTTTTTGTTTGAAAAGTTATCGTTTTTTTTTTGTTTGAAACAATATCTGTAATAGTGGTTACCTAGCGTTCGATAATGCGAAGCGCCGAGTGTACCGTGACGTGGGTGCTACGTAATAAAACTATACACCTTACACTCTGCTCATAAACATTGAAACAACATCGATTACGTTTCCGCACGGCAGCAATAACTTTGTACATTTTAAATTTTATAGTTCCGGAGTGCAGATAAATTGAGACGTTCGATCGAGCGAGCTTGCTTTACGATTCCTTGCGCCCTCGCCGCTGTCTGCGCAGCTTTCTAACATCTTTTAGAAGCAAATATCCGGCCTTACACCTGACGACACTTTCCACTTAATTCATAATCACCTACATAACATTGCTCGAATGTAAACCTCAGACACAAAATTATTCATGACATAATAGATAGCCCGGCCATGTCAAGTCGTTATCTAGTTAAACCTTCTTTCTAACACAACATAAACGAGAGGCAAATATTATTGGAGTTGAATTTATAGAAATATTTATCAACCATAGAAAAAGATTCCAGCGCATAATTACTACAAGTGGTACTAATTGGACTGACAATTGGTGTAAACAGTGGTGCCGCAAATGACTTTAAGTAGCTTCGGTAGTAACCTTTTTTTCAGTCTGGTCTCTCTTATTGACTGTGAGTAAAATACATTACCTTGACAGTTTGGTTTTTGAGCGGCTTGTCGGGGTCGTGCACGTATTCGAGCGTGATGCCGTAGAACTGGCCCTTGTTGATGTACGTGATGCGGTCATCCTCGCGCCGCTGCGAGCTGCTGCTCGCTGTCTCCAGGTGGTACTTGAACCCGTACTGCGAGAACCTGCAATATCCACACATGTAAGCATCATGTACATACACTTGACGCTTTAGATCACAGATAAACGCTACGACTCGCATATAGCGGAGTAGCGCAGTAGGCGAGACGTAAAACGGCCGTTTAGAATATAACAACCGCAATAACATCTGGTTTCAGAACATTTAGAAAAAGTGCGATTTCTTCCTCGAGATACATATCTACGGGTACACGTTCTCGACAATAAAGTTTCCATGAAGTAAAGCAATAAAAGAGCGCAAAAAGTGGAAATCTTAATTGCACCGGTGGTAAAGCTTGTCAGCGGAGTTATATAAAGGCGTGTTGATCCAGTTCGTAGTGCGTAATGAAAAAGTACGTTTTCTCGCAATTTCTTGATGATCAGAATGACGGAAGGAAAACCCCGCTAATGCAGGCGGTATCGCGTGCCGCGCGCCGTTAGCGACACGGTGCGCGCCGTGGTCGCGGCGATCGCAGCCCACGCCACTCCCGCGCGCCCGCCGCCCGCCCGGCGTCATTATCGGCTCACTCTAT
Source organism: Mellilla xanthometata (assembly GCA_035578125.1). Classification (NCBI taxonomy): domain Eukaryota; kingdom Metazoa; phylum Arthropoda; class Insecta; order Lepidoptera; family Geometridae; genus Mellilla; species Mellilla xanthometata. Next base: position 8,098,601 of record JAPUBQ010000007.1, on the reverse strand, counting down.
TGTGCCCGCATTAACTTATGTAACTAGATAAAAACCCATAAATCGTTATGAAATATTTAATCCTTTAATAAATCTTTTACCGGAATGTCGGCGAAGTAGTTTGTGTCGGTTCCATTCTGCAGTTGCGCCATTACTTGAGCTTATTGAAAACAATTTGGTGAACAGAGACGCTGATGTTTCGCGATTTAAACCGAGTCTGCTAAGATAAAGGCCGTGTAATGCAAACGCGGGCCGACAGTGACGGATCGGTCGCGGCGGCGCGTCTATCTGATGCTCTCTAAGTGATTCCAACCACTATTTACATTTGCGACTTGCTTTGTATTGTCATTTCGATTATCTTTCCCTTTGTTTACTAATTTCTAAGGATAGTTGAGCATACTCGCCGATACTTTCTAATCCTATCTACATCACAATCAAAACTCAATATACTACACTAAACATGAGTAGGTACTCTGTATTTCGTAATATATTGTTTTCGATTCGCCCTCATTACAAATTTTCGTGGTAGTGCGACCGAAAAAAGGTACTTCCTGAGTACAAGAGAGAGCCTCGCCTTTCATGAATAAATCAGTCTGCGAGGCGCGGAAATTGATGAGTGCGCAAAAAGGCTCGGATTGCAGCGACAACAAAGTGGTGGCGGCAAAAAGTGACGGCGCGATCGAATGCCGCAGCGAGCGTCCCGCGGGGAGACATGCCCCCGCCGCCAAATTAGATGCGCATAAATATACACACACCATACCCTTTATGTCTTTACCCTCCACTCCCAAATAGAATATAAATGGAGCAATGAAACAAAGAAACGACGCACGCAGTCGGCATTTTCTTTCGCACTAAAGGCTATAAACAATTGAGTTAAACTATGTTATTTGGCTTTTAATAGTTTTGTTTTTCCAACGATATCTATCAAAAGATGGTTTAAAATAATATAGGTATATATGGGAGGGTACTAAAGTGATAGAGCTTGGAAAACCTTTATCTTGATCGAGATTTTTTTGCTCAGTTCTGGAAAAACCACCATTGATTGAATGACGTATATTCCCATATTAAATTATAATGATAGTAGTATCAATACACACGCAAGCGACAAGGTGAGTATGAGTGTGCAGGGTTGCTGGTAATCAGTGTGGATTTAAAATTCAGATTTTACTTAAATTCTTATAACTACAGCCATTCCAAAGAAGAAACAAAGGCTTTACGTATCTACGTAAGATCTTCCAATCAACTGCTTCGATCTTTCCATCATGTTATAGGAAAAGCAATTTACCCATTTTAGATTGAAGTAGGTTTAGCGGAACTTCATTGAAATTAAAAGATGTTATCTTTTAATACATGGAGGCGGCTAGCAAGTTAGACGCGGCGCAGGCACCTCGCTTGGCGCGGGTAATGAGAGCGCTTAGAGGGGTAATAGCGGGCACAGATAGCGGGAGCGGGAGCCCGCTGGTACCACGCCGCTTGCCACTCGCCGCCCCCCACACGCAGCCTCGCTCCGACACTGCTCACTACCTCCAATCCAGAGACCGATAACAGGAAATACTCCACAGCCTACTTACGTTACACGCACGTAAGAACACTACTAATTTACTGTTTAAAATTGTTATTTAGTGTAAAAAACATTACAGTCCGGGATTCGACCATTGTAATACATGTTGCTCCAAAAATTTTATTAGTACCGCACGGACTACGCTTAAACAAATTGTAGTATGTCCTTAATTCTTCACTGTGATATCGGAATGCCGTTTTATGTGAACATTCATTTTGTTTAAAGCGGACAGATGTTAGGTTCGCGCGTACCGCAATCCTGAAACATTTCTGCAATACCGCTCGCTTGCTTACAAATGCTGATAATGAACTTGTAAATTAACTATACTTTACAAATATAACGGGTTCTCGTCCATTCCGAGTTTATGTCTGTTTAAAGTTCGTATAATTTCAAGAAATTTTAAAACGTTGTGTAATGTCGTACAATTATTTCAACAACGTCGATCAAATTACCGTAATCCTATCGTATTCGATACGAAAGGAAAACATCTCCGATAATCAGAAGTACACACGAGCCGGTTGATTGAGTTTTACCTTTTAAGAGCTCGTTCCTGCAGCGTGTGTGAGTGTGTCGGAGAGCAAACAAAGTGGCTATTAGAGGCGCGGAGCGGTCGAGCGCCCGAGAAGCTCAACTGGCCGGTAAGTAATAGTCCAAACATTTGAGAAGGCGTTGGAACAACTCCAATGTGAGGGATGGTAATCGGCGTCGACGAGCGTGTATCGCCATCGAAGGTAATTTAAGACGGTGGAAGCGACCGAGCTATTCGGGCCAAATGCATGCGAGTAATTATCGAGATAATAATGCTAATGCACTTATCATGTCGACGAGGGCTTCCGGCGCGGGGCCGCTTGCTCGCGCCGCGACGATCCTGCTCGAATGTAATCACTTACTACACTCTTATTTATTACATTTCATTTGTTAATCATACTTGTTTGTCACTACTTTATTTAAAATTTAGTGTAGTACATTTTTAATTTTATAAGAGCAATATTACTTACGTTACATCCTCGAATCCTTTTCCAGTAAGCAAGAAAAAAGGCAATTAATTAGTACACATTATTTTTACTAAGTAAGTATATGTACGAGTATATTGTATAAGTAATGAATAACAGCAATACTGAAAATGTATTTTCTTATCTAAGCTATAAAAGCAAAACAATCTGAAGTTACGAAATTCATTAAAACGTTTCTATTCTAGTAGCGTGCCTGGAATCGACAATAATCAGCAATCAGAATATTACTCCGCCGAACCAATTAGTTTCCGTCGAACTATTTAGTCTTATAATTAAAGGGTATTAGGTTTTTGGAACGCAATTAAGTTGTCAATATAGGAAATTACTAATTTACATCCACTTTTACGGCGTATTCAGAGATCACGAAACCCGAGTTAGCACCTCTTGAAGAAATGCGTTGTAACGTCCACACCGCGACCACGCATAGATACGTGTTCATAAAGAGATAACTATGTTAACTGATATACTTACACACACTGCTTTACGAGCTATTGTTTTTTTTATGTTCTAACAGGAAAAATAAATTCAAAAACGTAAATTAAGGTAACAAAATTATCTCGCATATTTTTTGTTGATGTCAGTCTAAGTTAGTACGAATATATAATTATTTATGTGTGATGATATTCAAATATTTACAGTAAAATGTATAAATGTTATATCTACTAATGATATATTTTAAGCTTTAGATTCAAAACTCGAATGAACAAAAACATTCGAATGAACAGTAGTTCATCTTGGTGGAATATATTATTAGGTCAGAATAAAATAATTTTCGTATTTTGAATGTATTATTAGCAATCCAACCTTAGTCTGTACTGAATGTAATTGGCTGATTTAATGTTATTAAATGTGACATTCTGAGCAATAAATAAAAAAAACTAGTATCCGCCATTTTTCAATTGTTTTTATGCAAACGTCCGCGTGTATACTATAGTATGTATGTCCGCGGTCGTTGAAGTCTCTTGTACGAGAGGAATAATATAATTCTATTTTTTTGTTCCTGTCATGTAATAGCATTTAATAGTTTTATATTAGCCCCAACAGCATTGCGTGTGTCCAAACATTAAGTACAAAAAGCTTTTTCCTAGAAAGGGCTCGGTAACTCGACTCGCTGGGAGGTGCAAAGTGAAAAGTCAACACCACTTGGCCTCTCCTCACACCAACAAATTATTTACAAGCGAGGAAAAGGTTTAATCAAATTGCTTACTATTTATGCTATCTATTCATGGAGTCGCTTTGTTTGGCTTGCGTTCACAGTTACTTGGCCCTCCTAGATTGTGCTAACTGTTTTGAAAGAGTTGCGGTGTTTTGTATCTACACTTTTCTTTTACTTTTCTATTAGCCGAAGTAGCACTTCAAATTATTTAATAGTTTTCAAATACACCTTTACATTCTAACAAGACACGTAATTTTTGTTCTAATGAATAAGCATTTGTTTTAATTAACCTTCCATTAGTCATAGGCAATATCATTTGTATTGTAAGCATTTTCTCTTGACTTACCTATTACACTACAGTTAATTAACTACTACTTTAAAATAATCTGATAAAGCTACATTAAATTAACTTGATTTAATGTACAACGCATTCAAACCAAAGTAGTAATGGCATGCCAATTCCAGTGCAGAAACTTAGAACAGTGTTCAAATTGATTCGCTAATTGACTTGCGAATAGCGAAATGGTAACAACATGATCGAATTTATTGCTTAAATGCAGATCATGCGATTTGATCAGCTATATCACAGCTATAAATAACTAACAGCTAAAAAAACAGGTTGAATTTAACGAATAAGATTATCGAAAAGCATGTGATGCAAATTTATAAATGACTCTGTTAATTACTTGAAGTAACGGATGCTAGAGAACTGTATATTATATTGCCTTACGTGATAATTTACATTGCCAACATTATCATCCAACTTGTTCTTCAATCTTTTCCAATATTTTAAAGAGGAAAAGTTTGATTGTTGACGCGAATAGGCTCCTAAACTACTGGCCTGATAAGAAAAAAATCATTCACCGTTGAAAAGCTTCGTGCAACATAGGTTTTGTTTCTTCTTGCTACTCAGATTATTTTAGAGCCCGGGCAATGCCGGGATGGGATGCTAGTATATTTTGAACATTCTTCTTCAATACGTAGTAATTGGAATGAGTTTTTTTATTTTTATTTTATTTTTTTAGACACATTTCACACCCGGCTGGTTAACCCCATACTGAACCATTTCTAGTTTGTGTTATGGTAGCTAGCACAACTGATATACTACATATACATACATATTTTATATAGATACATATTTATTTTGACATACCAGTTAATTTAACTAATTTTTGTTTGATTTGTTATGATATTATTATTTGTGGTGCTATTTTACTTAGTTTATTTAAGTGGTATTGTCATAGTTATGATTGAATGAGTCATTACTACTCAATTTTAAAGTTATTTGGCTTGATTTGTATAGTTGTGCTAGATTTATAACGAAGAATTAAGAAGTAATTTTGGGTTAAGAGAGCATTTTTCGGACGTCATGTCCAATTTAGTTTTATATATAGAGTGAGATGCAATTAAGTATGATCTGATGTCGCAATATCTGCCCACTCTTGTAAGGTCTGGGGTAACATGATTGATTGGAGTCGCATCGGGACTAGTACACGATACGTGTCCATAATATACAGGTACACAATGCACGTACCAATGATCTGATTTTTTAACTTAGCATAAGCAGACTTCTATACGTTTTCACTGCTCGGACTTGGAGCTTTCTCTCACAAAGAGAGAGATATAAGCTATAACCCACCACGCTGGCCAAGTGTAGGTTGGTGGAAAACACACGTCTTTGGATTTTGTGGTCCACAAACATGTCGGTTTCCTAACGATGTTTTCCTTCACCGTTAAGCGAGAGCAAATCCACAATTCAAGTTCAAATTCAAATTCAAGTTTTATAACTTGAAAAACAAGTTATTGGTGTAGGGCTGGAATCGAAACAGGTGCCGTCTGATTGACAAGCAGACGATTATCCCACCGAGCCACACTAGTTTTTTAATTTTTATTTATTTACTAGCTGACCCGGCAAACGTTGTTTTACCTTAATAATTATTTCTAAATATACAGTAGCCTATTCTCAGACCTACTGAATACGTATATAAAATTTGGTAAAAATCGGTCAAGCCGTTTCGGAGGAGTACGGTAACAAGCACTGTGACACGGAAATTTTATATATAAGAAGATTAGTTACGACATTAAGAGCACCGGAGTAGTCAACATATTTATTGATTCATATAAAGTTTAGAGACAAAGTATTAAAGAAAGTACTTACAGTTTAGGTATTTGTATCTTGTCGGCGTCGTTCTGTCGTCCGAAGTCATGCCAGGGCCGGGTGCGCGGCGCCTGCGCAGGCGAGTGGTGCGCGGAGGGCGTGCCGCGACCATCCTCGCCGACACTGCCCGGCTGCTGGCAGATTACCGAGTAGTCGAACGACTGCGCGGACAATAACCAATGCTTAATCCAGAGTACATATAGGTTCATTTTAAGTTAGCGAGGTAATGGCCATGACTTATCAACTACGCTAAAGCTTGATGAAGGAAACGTATGCTCAAACGTGAACACAATCAACGCGTGGCTTTAAATAGATAACAATGACAGCATAAAAGCATAAGCATGAGCAGCCCAATATACAGTCCCGCTGCTGGCACTCAAGGCCTCCTCTCACTAGGAGAGAGTTATAGGCCATAATCCACCACGCAGGCCAAGTACGGGTTGGCGAATGACACACGTCTTCAGGTATTATGGTCCTCAAACATGTCGGTTTCCTCACGATGTTTTCCTTCACCAAAAAGCGAGTGCAAATCCACACATAACTTGAAAAACAAGTCATTGGTGTATGGCCGGGATTGGACCAGGGGCCGTCTGGTTGAAAAGCAGACGTTTTTACCGCCGAGCCACACTCGTTTTTTTTTCAATAAATATAACGATGACAATATTCAATAAACCCAATGAATTGTATTATTGTTTTATTGTAAGGATTGAAATATCTAACGCAGACAGATTGAAAGGTAAAAAATTATATGCCTGTGTATAACATTTTGATCTTCATCATATGTAAGCTAGACAACATGTATGTATGTAAACTAGACGAGATAATCAAATTATTTTATTGATTTTGAACTTTGAATTCCATCACAACTATGAAACAAATGCTACTATAAACACCCGTATTAGAAAACTTATCGGTTTAAATCTAGAACAATTTACAAATTTAATACACGTGTATCATAATTATGTAAATCGTATCAATTTGCAAACATCCTGATTCGAATGTTTTTGAGTTTAACATTATAAGTTAAGATTGGATTCCGGATATTATAAGCAGAAGTTCTTTAAATATTCATCGGTACCAAGTCCAAGAGGTGTGATCACTAATCACTCAGTCTTTAGCACATTTACATGAGGAATTGTTGTTTATAATAACCATCTACTTCAATATATTTACGTGTTACCGACACGCCCAGCATACATATTAATATATTGACATTATTTTTAATAGCGTTACTAAATTTTGGGTAAACAATCACCTCTATCACAAAATGGTAAAAACAGAATTGTAAAGAGATATTTTATTTCGAAATATGCCATAAATTAAGTCTAATTATGTCTATTGGCAACTAATTTATGGTAATGGTTATACATTAAAATATCATTGTAATTGCGTCATGGTGCCCCGACTACCGTCAGTCGCTAAGATTTTATAAGAATCAGAGACTAAATCAAATATTAAGCGTCAAATGTCACCTATCGTATCGATCTTTACTAGTAATAAATGTAGGTCTAACAAATGTTATATGATTGTTTATCTCTACGCCCTATATTATCTAATGTTCCTATAAGTCTCTGTTAACAAAAGCCAGTAGCCAAACAAGCGGTGTATTAAATTTATTCGGTGTCAGTCAATGTTCCTTTACGTCAAGATAACAAAAGGCGAATTATTAAACGTCCAATCTAGATCAGCGCGGTGGTCAGGTAGGGCTCTGTTACTCGTACATTGTTCGTGATTGCCACGCCCTGGACGACAGAGTCCTTCAGACACCATTATGTCGCTCTTAGCTCAATTGCGGTCACGTCAGTCGTGTAATTTGTCAATTTAGTATGTAAACTCATAAACAGTCAAATGCGTGGTGTCGGCAGTATATAAGCTCGAAGGTCTCGCGTGGTGTCGACTCCATTGTCTGCTGCACATCAATGGAAGTGCAATTAGTGGAACCTAGTTATTATGACTGGCTTGTTGACTTAATACTATTCTAATAAGATTCGTCTTGGTAACAAGGGCTACAAAAACCTACACGATGCGTCGCGCGTCGCTGATTTGATGTTACTGAGTGGGGATTGCAACGCAACAATTACTTCCCGTTTGATAATATTGAAACGTGTTTCAATTAAGTATAAACAAAACTGGAATACACAATGACTCAATAAAATAATCTCACGCTGGTCAAAAAAATAATTATATAGAGGCATATAAGAGCTGTTATAGATTAAAATAAATAAATATATTTGGATTTGAAACAAAATAATATGTCGATGGTGGCTCAGAGGTCATATAAATTAGAAGTAATAGCTGATACTAGATTAAATAATAATCACTAAATATGTTTACTTAAATAGACATAATACAACTTCAACGTCAAATGAAACATAAAGCAGGAGCGCGGGAGGGCTTCAGGATATGTGCAGAAGAGTCGGTCGAGCTGCAAGATTTGTTTGTTGTCAACAATGATTAAATCATCATATTGTTTAAATGTACCTAGCACTAGCACTGACAAACTGCGAAGCTAAAATTACCATTCAGTAATTCCGCTGTTTGCTAAATACAAAACTAAATAAAATTAATGAAATCAAAGCAATATGCAGCAAATAATGATGTCGTGTTGTAAAGTGTGTGATGATATGTGTATGAGGTGAGTATCGGTAGGGAAGGAGGAAGCCCGCCCGCCCGCGCCCTTGGAGCTACACCGACCTGCTGTACGGTGGTGTGATCTCGAGGAGTGACGGCGTCTGCGCCGATCCCACTGTCAGGCGAGGGCAAGTCCACCGTGAGCCCGGCTGCGGCGATCACACTCTTGCTATGGTATCGAGGGGTCCCGTATCGATCGCTGAACGCCGAAGCCGGCTCGGCGTCTCCATAGGGTGGCGCCGCTCTCTGCTGGTAGCCGTCGCCAACGAAGTACTCGCGGTAGTAGGGCTCGCCGGTGAAGGGCGCCGGCTGCCGGGAGTACTGGTCCGCGTACGGGGTGGGACTGGGGGTGCCCGGGGGCGCGAACATCTGCGCCGCGTACATGGCGGCGTCGGGCAGCAGCGAGCCGGCCGAGGAGGCGCGCGACGGCGCCGGGGACGGCGGCGTCGCCTCGCCGGGCTCGCCCACCGCCACCTGCGGACACACGCGCCTGTTACACGCGCTCTCCCACGACAACTGTCCGCTCCTCAGCGTCGACGCGTACATGCCGCGTCCGTGCACAGTTCACTGCTTCACGTACACTAGGTATGTTCGACGGGAACACGCTCACAAAACAGACAGTCAGGGCGTTCCGGGGTCCGGGGCTCGCTCCCAGAGGAGAAGCTGGCCGGCCTGAGGGGGCGCGGGCGGGCGCGGCTAGTGCGAGGCGAGCGCCGTGCTCGGCGCATCGTACGCTGGCCGCGAGAGATAGAGCATGAGTGACCGGGCGGTAAGTGTGTGAGTGCGTGCGCGCGCGGCGGCGGCGTGCGGACGTGTGACGCACCTTGTGTCGCGGCGGCTTGAGCGCGTGCGGGTCGGGCTCGTCGACCACCTTGCGGCTCAGGTCCTCGGGCTCGCGCTTCACGAGCCCCGCGTGCAGCAGGCCCGACAGCTCGCCCAGCTCCGCCCCGTGCGCGCCATTGGTCGCCTTCAGCGCGGTGCCGGCCCTGCGGAGGGGAGACGCGCGTGATTGGTGACGCAGCGCGCGCGCACTGACGCTCACTCGGCGTGCGCGCGCGCACTGCCATTCTCGCTCTACTCGCTACTGATACTGTCAAATTGTCATATTATTTTCCAAGCATTCGAGATGTAAATAAAATTATCATACAAATCGCACTACAGCATAATGTTTCCACGAACTCACGGCGGTTTACTATATGACTTTACTCATGTAGAATGAATATAAGCGAATGCTCTCCTGTTTATATTTTGAATATTCAAAAAAATACCAAGTTATTTACGTAATTGTTATCTTAACTTAAAAATTTGGTATATTTTTCCTTATATATAACCTAATATTGAGAATAAGCATGAATCGAAATCAATATGTTTTACGAGAACGCCATCTATGTAAAACTGATGAAACTACGTGGTTGAAAGCCTTAGTTGGAGTTATCTAGTAACAAGTCAGTCAGAAATGAGTATCTGTTTACCATGAAGCTACAGACTGTTTACTGATGACTTGTAGTTCTCCGAACAAATTTTATTTATATTTACACTAGCAGATTGCCCCGGCTTCGAACGGGCTATAAAATAATCTAAGTCGCTTTAATCTAAATTATCCTGACATATAAATAATGATAGCAATTTTAATAAATGGCTGTATTTTCAGAAAAAATATAGTAAAAGTATATAATAGTAAAACATATATCTACATATCATATACATATTATGTAGAAATTCGAATTTTGATGATTATGAAGCTCGTCCCCGATGATGACGCTCGTAATGCGTTCGAAACCCGTTGGATATTTTTTTAAGTAAGTGTGGCCGTTTGTTTCATGCAAATATGTAGAAATTAATAAACTGAACAAGCTCACTAATCTATATAATATTTTAGTTTAAAAAAAAACTCAAATTAGTCACAAAAGTCTACGCTTCGTAGCGCGGGCGTAGAGCTACTACGCTACATAATGGATTGCTACATATAGTTTTTAGGGTTCCGAAACTACAGATAAAAGCGGGACCCTATTACTAAAGTCCCACTGTCTCTCCGTCTATCTTTTGTCACTAGGATATATATCATAAATCATAATAGCTAGAAAGCTGAAATTTTCAAAGAATGTGTATTTCAGTTGCTACTGTAATAGCAATACAAATATATATGGTATACAAACAATATACTATTTAAAAATGCAATTTTTTAAGATTTTGTTTTTTTTTTCAATTGTACGGAACCCTTCATTCGTGAAGTCAACTTGCACTTGTCCAATTTTGTTTTTGACACTATGAATTTGTTTATATAGGACAAGTCACACAAAACCATTGAGGACATGTATCCTATCTACTACGGAAATTCATTTATTAGTACATATTATCGCAGGTCAAGCAAGGGTGAACTAACTCCTCGTATGGATGTCACAACACGATACAACTGATGCGAAAGTGAAGCTAGTGCGAAAGGTTTTTAATTATCAGTTTAGGCAATTACTCATACTCAATTACATTAACGAGTCCCGTATGTTTTTTAATTGTTTGCTTATTGTAAGGAAACAACAATTATTTGCGCTATAAAAAGTAGTCAACGCTTTAAATCAGGTTCTAATATAACTTTGATATGGACCAAATATCATTGAAATTGGTCCCACAGTTTTGAGGTTTTGAAAATGTGTATTTCACGGCCCATTTCATTACAGACCCTTTTGAGCTTGAAGAAGTAACAGAAGTTTGGAATTATATGCGCATCCCACGCAGTGTAAATTCTGTAGTTAATTATAGTCCAGGGTCTAAACTTATTAATCTATCTAATCTAATTAATATCCACGCCAAATTTTATCATAATACCGATTACGGAATGAATTTTACTCCAACAGCCGTTGAAGCGTGAAGAAGTAAAATTCATACACATGCACAAACTATAATTTTATTAGGAAACAAAAAGCAATAAACTGAAGTTTTCGATCAAAAAGCATATTTGCGTAGTGTGGCAGGCAAGCGGTCCGAGGCGGGTGGCGACGAGTGCCAGCGCACCTTACAACGCTATGTCAGCGCGCGCCGATTTATGATAATTGAAGACATGTTTCATTGACGCAGTGATGTTTATTTTAGATAAGAGGCTGTTGCTGCATTATTTCATGCGTTCAAATTGGTAGAAACTCGCGACCTACCGCGTGCAGCGCGAGCGCATCGCCGGCTGTGCCCGATTCATATTCTCTCCCCGACCATTTCGTGAGATTTATTCGCCGAATATATTTATTCGAAAGAGAAACACGGCGAGTGTGAAATTATAATACGAGAAAATTTAAGCGAATTTCAATAGAGATCTGTAATATACTTGCATTCGAACGTAAAGGCACGTTATAAACGTAGCAAAGTATTTTGTATCTAACTCAGAATTGAAAACTGAATTCTTTAGTGAGTGACATCAATAGAGAAAGAAATCGCGACGTTTAACTTAATATGTAAATTGCATTGAAAGCTAATCCCGGGGTGGAAGCGCCGCCGGCGAGGTGCCGCAGACATCGTTATTCATGCGCTCCCAACACAATGCAGTGTTTGCTTGTCGTTCATTGTTGGAGTCTACAAAAACTAGCATCGACATAATACCTTCCCGTTGACAGCTGCTTTAGAGCATGCAGACCATAAGGTAAATCCTGTACCCATACCTAGACAACTACCTAAGCTCTCAAGATATAAATATCATGAAATTAAAATTTAGATAGCCATCTTATTTGCAAGGAAAACCGCTTGGGTTAACCCTTTGCCCTATTATCTACCGTTCATCTCTTAAGATCGGACATTTGCAATGTCGCTACGAGTAGAAACTTCTATTTAACTTGCGCTGTGAATCATATACACCCAGACATGTTTTAAACATTGTATATGTATCTACTTTTGTACTGTAATAAACATCAGACAAATCAAATTTTGTAGAACATTTTTAAATATTTGAATCACCCGTTCAGAAAATATAATCAGGTAGCCAAAATTCAAATGTTAAACTTCCTAATCTGATATCAGTGTCATGTTGCACCGCATTACCATAACATTGGCTGTAATAAAAGATAGAAATAATCACCTTCCCTCGCGACTGTTGTTACATCTTACATGCAAATGTATGATTTCTTATCGAAGCTGCATCGCTGTGACTGCGAGATGCAATTGCCATTATAATTATTTGCAATGTTTACTTAACACCCTTTCACACATGATGAGATTTCGACAATATAGTCCATGGGGCGCGATGAACCCTCCGGACAAAGCGCACAGTTCAATGCAAGTTATCGGAGTATTTTTATTAAGACGAAAGTTATAGACAATATTTTAACGTCCATACTTAACTTTTTAAAGGTTTAGAAGTAAACCTTTGGTTTGTTATGCGTGTACAAGTATATATAAAAAAACCTCTGACTAATAGCGGCGACGCAAACTTGGATTTGAAATGTATCATATAGTTTAAAGTACTTTACTAGTCTATTCGTCATGTTGAGGTGGCAGCCATCTCGATATGATCAGAACTATGCCTAGTTATCTGTTTCAGTGAGATCTTTGTTACTTATTTTTACTTCAATACGCTTGAATAATCTTATTTCGCAATGGAGTGAAAATAAACAGTCAACAGTTACTTTTTAGGGTTCTGTTCCCAAAGGGTACCAACGTGACCCTATTACTTCGCTGTCCGTCTGTATGTATGTCAGTCATCAGACTGTTTCTCATAAACCGTGATAGCTAGAAAGCCGAATTTTCACAGATGAATAATATATTTGCTGTCACTATATTAACAAATACTAAAATGAGAATAAATAAAGTGGCCCTCAAACAACATTCGTGATTGTTTCAATTGTTTTAGAAGCTTAAAACTATTACTATTTTATTGTGTGTTTTATTATTCCATTTTATTATTTTGTTGTCTGTGAATTGGTATTTTAAGTGGCGTTACCTAATTCATATACATATGTTTCAACGTAATTTAATAAAAATTTAATAAATATTTAAAGGAGACATACATCAAGACCGTTTTACAGAACCTTTTTTTGTGCGAATCTGACTAGCACTTGACCGATTATTCCCCCTGTAGTGCAACACTTTGTAAGGGTACATCAAGATGAGATCCGAAGCGGCGACAGTACTTATACATGTATAGATATGTTGACGAGCTGATAAGAATCTGTAGAGCTACGGAATGAGAGACGCTGCGACGGATGCGAACGCAATTCCATTCTATTTGAATATATCATCCGACTCAATGTAGGTTTATTGCTGCTTTTCTCACGGAACTAATACATTATCAAATACTTTAATTGAAAACGACTTTGCCATTTGTCTATGTCATTAAAATTGGTCGTTCGATTACGCTCCGCTATCGTAAAGTGATTAATTTCCCGTTAGGCTATTCCCTAAACCTAATTGCCGATCGGTAATAATAATAGAAAACTGTCGGCTGAGTAATGCGAGGACGCTCGTCGGCTTTTATAGTTTCTTCATTCGACCGTTTCAATGGAAAACATTCTTGTAGTTAAGGGGTGGTCAATAATGAATGGTCAAGCCCCGATCTGATATTTCGCTACGCGATGACCACCACACCCGGGAACATAACGATGTAACTGTATTTTTACGCATTATCTTCGTAAGAGGGTCGGCTGTTTCTAAGGGAGTTGAATGGTATTAACTGTTCTGCTATTAACAAAGCCACGTATCTTCAAGAGGAAACCGGTTTCAGTCTGAAATGGGTCACACGGTTCCAGCTCCCTGATTTTTTTATTAATTTACCGCGACACCAACGGCGCATATTCTAATGTCGTACTTACATATACGGCGTGATTTTGCACACTTTGAATGATCAACATATATAAAGGTATATCTATAAAATGAAATATCTACCGTGCACGTATATGCGTTAACTATTCGCCTTGTATATACTATAAGAGCTTGCATGCCTATCGACTAATGAAATATCCAGATAACTGGTATCATTAGCTATAGAGGTGGAGAGAGACCGGAGAGAGTTCCCGTTAGCGGCAAGTGCGAACAGTGACAGGGTCAAGAGGGCGCGGCCCTCCCCGGAGGCATCCCGCCGCGCGTTTCTATGCTAATCTTAGCGTTAGCATTCGACAGCCTCCGACAACTTATTAATGGTTATAGCCGCAGTTTCCATTTAATGCTCGCGCTCCCAACTGCGCTCTATCTATACCTAGCCTAGGACGTATCCGCTGCGCCCGCGCACAACGCAATTCGTTTACGAAACATTTTCACGCCTACGTCTACATATCTTCGAGGAATACAGACGGAACTAGTTCATTTCTACATCTATCGAGCATTCAATTCAAATAATACGAGCGATTTAGACAACAAATACAGCGTTCAAACCTGACGATGCACTGGCGCTGAGCGATTAGCATACAAACACGCCCGAGACAGAACTCGGTGATGGGTGCGGGCGCGCTCGACTGTTCGTTATAATTTTGAATGTATGAATGAGCAATAGCGGCGCGTCGAGCCGCCGCGGCGTGGGACGCGTGCCGACAATGCCTGCGCTGGGCGTCCTTGTCAATGTGAGCCGCTTCCAGCCACATCCGTCTATTGTCATTATTTGTATTAATGCACTCCCGTAATCGGTGACGAGGATGACGAGCCGAATGTAACGCACGGCGACACACGCTGGAGCACGCATCCGCGCATGCTGGAGCATTCCTCGCCGGAGCTGCGCCCGCGCCCGCGCCCGCGCCCGCGCCCGCTCCGCCGCGTCGTGTGCGGCACCGCCGTAGGTGGCTGTTTTCCATTTCTACTTCGATACCTAGTCCTACACGTCTCTATTCAACCGAATACAAGAATACCATTTTAGGGAAATATTTAACACAATATAACAATGCCTCTGCACACGCTTTTATCGAATTCCGTAATTTACATTTTCATGGATATAAACGAGTTTTCTAAATAACTAGTATTTATGGAGTATAATAAAACATTCATAAAGTTGAAATGGTTTGTATAGGGTCAAGTTAACATTATGCACTGCCTGTGGAGAATGGGACACGGCGTTTGCTCATTTTTGCGCCGCCATTGAAAGGATGCTGTTAACAACCTCTTTCAAAGAGCGAGCATAATTTGATCGGGGTCACATTTCTATGGGAACACGTTGAATGCATCGACCTTATCAACTTCTCTGACAAACTGAATTAAATTCCTGTTTTGTGAAAATGATAAACGTCTCTTCTATTTCACAGAAACAACATATATTTTTGGACACCGTCCCCTATATGCGGTATAAAAAAGTAATAGTCGATTTTATAGCACTGCTTGGTAAATACCATAACGTAACTCAATGTTTGAACTATCAGTTCGAAATCGTAAAAAATATTTGATAGTTTTAGTTTTGACAGAATCAAACTGAAACTACCAACTAATTTGGTAAGTTAGTTAAGTATCAATATTTAAACCTTTTTTAGGCCAAATAGTTAATTATTGTATAGTGTAAAGAATTTTTTTGCGTCACTATCATATGGCAGAAATATGCTAATTCCGCTGCTCCTTCCGAGCAGGTAAGTCTAAGGGGAGCTTCACAGTCGCGAACTGATATTTCGTTAATCCCGGCATAGGTATTCAAATGAGTGCTTATGATTTATTGAGTGGAACATTAACATTTTTATTATTTGTTATTCGTGCAATCTCACCGGGGCCGGAAGCCACGCGGCGCTTGTCTCAGTGTACTCGGCCGTGAGACTACGAGGATACATATGGCCCTTACTAGCAAATCGTAAAAAGCATCACTACAAAGATCGCACATTACCATAGTTTGCATATAAATTTTACGCGAATTCATTCCGTATTCACCGTGCCTCAAAACTGTTCGATTATAATGATAATTGTTCCGATACCCGAATGTTCGATTTGATCTACGGCCGTGAGAATCGACGATTGATTTTCCGCGATCATTTATTGATTCCACTTGATTGTTAGGTATCAATTTTCGAAAGTATTTGCTTATTCGATAATACTCGTTCAACTATGTATTAGGTATATTATCTCATTATTTTTATTTTTAGCTAATATATCATTCATAATAATATTTATTCATATTTATTATTATTTTTATAATTATGAATTATTAATTAAAATTATCTACTGTAATAACAAGTAAGTAACATTGATCTTATTCTGTTCTTAAACATTTATCGTCGTACTTTCAACAAAAACTTATAAAATTCTTTCAATAAAAGCAGTTAATCATATCCTCCTATGAACGCGAAAGTTTGTATGGATGTTTGTTCCTCTTTAACATAAAAACTACTGAATCAATTTTAATGTAGGTTCACAGTGATATAGCTGTATAAGCTGTATATACCAGAATAACACATAGGCTATAATTTTAGGGATTGTTTTTGAATTGTCCAAAATATATGAAAATGTAATAAATGATAACTGATGATGATAATATTTAATTTTGCTTTTAATGTAACCTTATGACATTTTACATAGCTGTCAGTAAACGGCATGTCTACAGCGAGTGTCATGACAGTTTTCTTGAAAGAGTTAATTTTATCAATAAGCAAAACAACGTATGCCGCCTTAGCTAGAATTTGATATACCTATGTATTTATTATATTTGATAATAATATGTAATACATAATTAGTATTTGATACTACATCGTATTAAGTTAACAAGTGAGCTTACCTTTCCAATGAAGTTGGAGACAAATATTTTTTATTCAGTAAAAATCTAACATCTGGAAATAGTAAATTGTCATATTCATCGGAATTTGTTATTTACCTACCTACAGGGTTACCGGTAACCAATTCTACTTTTGTTTTCACTGATTATCAAAAACTAGTTGAGGCACGAAAGCTATATTTGAAATATTTGCATCTTTGTAGTATATTTGTCCCTATGGTAATGTGATCGTCTATACCAATAATATAAAGAGGAAGAGTCTGATTGTTTGTTTCTTTGTTTGACGCAAATAGGCTCCGAAACTACTAAACCGATTTGAAAAATTCTTTCACCGTTGGGTAACTACATTACCCTTGAGGCTATATTTTGTTTCTCTTTGCAACTTAGATTATTTTATAGCCCGTGCAAAGGACGATCTGCTAGTGATGTATAAAATATTTTTAAATAAAATTTTGTCAGGTACATATTATTATAAGTGTAATTTAGGGGAAGAACAGCTGTCTATATCTCAGGCTCTACAGCCTAGCTTAGAGAGCTGTAGCTCAACTGTTCTTATAATACAAATGTACTCTTTTATTGTATACATTCTCTTTTTTTCCTTTAAATTGTATCTTTGTACCAAATTTACTGATGTGCCAATAAAACAATTTGATTTGTTATTTTTTTTTTTTTTTAGGACACTTTCACACACGGCTGGTTAGCCCCATACTGAACCATTTCTAGCTCGTATTATGGTTGCTAACACAACTGATATACTACATATACATACTTACATACATATTATAAATGAATACATATTTAACACCCAGACCCACAGCCAACAAATTTAGTTAAGCACAAAGATGTTGACCTGGCCGGGAATCGAACCCGGAACCTTCTGATTAGCAGACCGGCATGGTAACCTTTACGCCAACGAGGTCGTCAAGTTGTTTGATTAGTGATAGTATACTCACGGCCAGACTTCAAGCAGCTTGGCATCTTTGTGCAGCGGGAGGTGCTGGTCCTGCGCCAGCGGCGGCAGCTTGTAGTAGTCGCTGACGAGCGGCTGGTCGTCGGGCACGCTGAGCACGGCGGACGTGGCCACGCTCAGCGGGTGCTCGCCGCTCGAGTAGTACGCGCGCCACGGCTCGCCCGACACCTCCATCACTTCCTTGCGGCGTCTGCAACAATACACATACACGTCAAAATGATAATATCTAGCGGGTGACTTTCTTAAACAGTCTCTGTTTTAACAAAAATGCCATTTAAGGGTCTACAAATACAATAATAGGTAGTACGAATATTTCTGCTCCATAGTAGGCCATGGCTTCAAATCAGGAAAACTATGGTCAACTATGACCTAAAAATATAACATACTCGTATGTAAACGGGATGTACGTGAGTTTTGACAGCTGACACTTAAAGTATGGGATGTTCTCATTTGATTTTATCACTGCGGTGGACTAGTTTTTCATGGAATGGATGGACATAACTCCACAAAAAGTTCAGATTCCATGAAATTGCCCATTTATATGATGTCTAATATAGCATTCTAAAAAGGCTGTAAACATATAGGTACAAAATACCTATTACTAAAATTATCTTCCCAATGAAAATGGAAAGCTACTTGTCTACTTGCTACGTATCGCCTCTGGCTCTACCTACTGCTCCACTGTTATAAAAACCGTGAAGCATATTTGATATGTATCTAAGTGTATTTCGAATCATCGTATAATTATAGCTCTAAGTTATATAAGAACGCAACATGTTTTCGAACGATCCATCTCGTTTTTCGTACAAACGTACCTACCGTAAGATACAGGTACTCCGAGCCGAGTTTTACATACGAGTCTACTACAGCGTACGAACCAGTTATTAGGCGTGACCATTTCGGTACGGATACTGACCTTTGATGGTACAACCGTACGATCTTCGCGTATTGTGACTGTACGTTCGCTAATTGTTGCGGTCGTCGAGTCGACATGAGTCAGCGGAGCGAGTGTCCAGTGCGAGAGTGAAACTGGTAGTCTCGGATGAGCTAGCGTAGTGACACGAGCTGAGGAGGAGTCGGCGAGGTCGGCGCGGCAGAGCTCGTGACGCGCGCCGGGGCTGGTGCCGCAACCTGATGTAGAACAGGTCCGAGCCGCTCGCAGAACCGGAAGGATACGAGGCAAATCCCTGCTCCCTCGCTAACCAGTTTAGGTCGTCTGACGTCACGCCCAGCGGTATCCGACGGTGCACACAAATAAATAAAAAATGTTGGAAGCACGCGTTGGACGGGTTTGACCGGATCGTAGTTCTACCTGATTCCTGTTCCTGTTCATGTGTGATATCTAGCTATTATTTGCAATGTTACTCATATGATCCCAATAGGAGCACATGCATGATACAAGTTGTATTTTTCACTGCCAGCACTCTCTCTCCTTCATCGGACATGAAGTATAAATATGGGTTAACAACTTAAAATGCATATAACGTCATTAATTCGTATCACGGGAACTACACTTAGTAGTAGATATATGTATATATATATATAAATTATATATATTATCTGTACACACTCCAAGCGTGTATAATATACGCACACTTCAAACAAGTTTAAAGCTACAAAAAAGAAATGTTAATATGCATAGCTAATCATTAATTACATAAGGTGTCCTAAAATGTCAAGCTAGTGTCAATCGAGTACAGAATGTACGAATTGGATCAGAGAACTGGAAAAGCCAGCTTCTGGCATTTAACCAGGCGTAGCGTGAGTCATTTGACGAGTTAAGCGGTAGGCGCGCGGGCGGCGGCTGCACCTCGTCAATGAGATTCCGGTAGGTGCGCACGTAAAAATCGTGCAACGAATCTAACAGGTTTGCTGGCTGGGGTCCTTGCGAGGCCACCGGGACTGGTCTAACCTGCCCTGCGCACCTAAACCTCCAATTTCCAACCGTTTCCTATCGCTGCGAGCCGATACATGTAAACATACGAGTTTGTTTACATCGAAACCGATCTAACGCTTTAAAGAATCGAATACATATGTTGGTCTTGTTATAAAATAAACGAAGGGTATAATTTTACGCAACTGATGAACGCGACGCGACTCGACGCAACATTGAATTAAATCGAATAGCACGTCTATAAATAAATTAATTGATTGTTCTTTTCTTGGCTGTCAATTGTTCGAGGCATTTAAAGTTTCGCAAGTCGCGCACTCCTTGTGTTTGTTTGTCGAGGAATTGAATGGAGCGATTAGAAAGTACCGTGCAGCTGTCACGAGGAGACGTGACGTATGCTAGAGCGGAACGGATGGATCCGCGCAAGGGTTGGAGGAACTCGGCTCAACAAACAAACACATTCGCTACGGCCGTTCCATGCACGAACGTTTCTCAGACGGATCGTGTGGGGGTACCATTGACGACAGCGACGATGTCACGTTTGAAGAACGTTGCCTAATCACTTAATTCTGTTGCAACAGATTAATAAATCTCATTTGCAGACTTAATATCGACCACGACACGAACAGCGCCTTCGTTACATACGAAATGAGATGCACGAGTGAAAGCTCTGTTATTCTAAGAATAAGCATTTCGTGCTTCATCGAGCCGAAGACATCGCGGGATAGATTTATCGGAGATCCAAAGAGTACGTCCGATCGGTGGTCGGCGGCGAGTTTCGAAAGGCGGCACTCGTCCGCGTCCGGTGACGCGGCCGACTATCGATCATTCGGTTCGTTAATAAATAACACGTCGGCGTCGCTCTCCGCTTATCTCCTGCTCGGGCATGTGGAAAAATTTGGTGTAGGTGTCGTAACGGAGCAGCACGCATGTCGTGCAGGGTTGCGTGCGCCCGCGCCGGAGCCGACGCCGCTCCCGCCGCCGCGGTCGTTGCCTCGCACATACGTACTGCTCTCCTTATTAACAACTAGCAGTCTTCCGAGCCCTAGAACCGACATATTATATCTGCGCAGAAATAACGTGATGTTATTTATGGAACAGAAGAATTAATTTACTTGCTCAGTACGGGAAACTTTCCAGTGACTATTTAACCTATCTCACATGCAATAAACTCACATAGATACGTATCCATTAACGTTGGAGTTGCATTGCAGCATATACTGAATGACGCATTAGTGAGAAAACTGGCCGCGCGGTGCAGGCAGGTGGCCCTCGAGGGAAAGTGCAGGGTGCGGCCCATATACGCATGTTTTATCATCACTGATAAGAGAAAATCCTATCTAACGACTCATAATCGAGCTCATACCGTCATACAAGGTATAAATTGTTACTAAAGTATCTCTCGAAAAGAAAGTTTATAAGTTGTAGGTACATAATTGCAATTTAGCAATTTACGAATATTATAATATTGAATAGTAAAAGGATGACGGGGTAATGTAGGTACTCGTACTTTAATCTTGCAACTATTAAACGTGTGAAAATGCATCTATTATAGGAAAAAATACTTTGTTACTGCAATATGTACCTAAACATGCATCCATTATCTATTTCGTTTAGTATTCCCACATTATCGTTAACGATTCGAAACGGAATGCAGCGTCGCTACATTTTATCAATTAAGGAATTCGCAGCTCAGTTCACGAGCGCTCTGGATGCACGCTGTTATGGATCTACAAAAAACGGACATTCTTCATACCAGTATAAATAAATAAGGGATGAGTACAGCCAGCGGGACAGGAGCGCGACCGACTAAGCCGAAGAGCGTTTTCGACAAACCTCTTTTTGCGCCCTGACGAGGAACGCATATTGGATGATTCATTTACGGAGTTGTTCGACGTACAAGTATAGCCAGCATTATTACTTCTGTTTTCTCGGCAGCATTATGTACGGTCAACAAGAAATGTTTTCTCAGAAATATGCGCCCACGCAGATTAAAGGAAACGCAACATGGGCACTAAATAAGTCATGTCTCCTGTCCAGCAACTAGTAGCTCTCGAGTAATCTGGAAGTTTTATGGATCAAAATAATTATACCCCGATCACAAGGTTATAATTAGAAATTTATCGACATTCGACGAGCGACAAGTAGGTTTCGCCATTATACTAGATTTTTATTTACATTATCGGACTTACATTTTCTTACCTGACAATTCACAAAACGTCATATTCGGACATCGTCAGTTTTAACAATACCTCTATCAAAGTCAATGATGTAGGTTGATAAAGTTGTGGAAGAAAAAGTGAGTGAAGTCTGTATTCATATTTTTTATATCAATAAAACCGTTGTGTGATCGTTGAGTGACACCGCTGGGTGGAGTGTCGCGCACTCAATAAACTCAAGTTTGTGTGAATTGTCCTTTGTGCCACTTCTATAGACCGTTTATACGTTAGTCTACTAGGATGTAGCTTGAGGTAGGTGGAGATATACATATTCTGAACTATATTGCCAAACAATAAGGTAGATATTTATGAGTAACACTCCACTGAATTTATCTCTGGTCCAGCTGATGTGAAGCTGAATAGCTCCGTATTCATAGCAGTTACGATATTTACTGAGACATGTATGCTCATCTCAAATCACGATCTGACAGGGTCTTTTTGGACCTTTACTGGATCATAATATGAAATTTTAGTTATTCTTCAAGCTCTTCCTTAACACGAGACGGTTATCAATGGCCATTTTAAAATACTTCTTGAGATCATAAAATCAAACTCGTTTACAAATATTTACTTAAATATGTACAATACACGGTGTAGTAGGTAACTATCCGTAGAAATCGAAAGCTTCAGATTGTTAAGAAAATCTTAGTACCTATGTATACAAACACTTTGTATGTACAAAGTAGACAAGCTCTGTAGCCAACAAGACCATATATTTTTTGTAAAATTTTAATATTTTTATTACAACATTATATTTAATTCACCACATAGTTTCCCTTAAACAATTTCGAAACCTAATAAATCAATGTTATCGTATTACGGTCAACAAATCTAAGTAATACGTTTCACGGGCGACGGTTTACTAGAATCAAATTAATACTTATTGCCTACATTAGCTCAACTTCTTATGCGGACAAAGCCGCGGTTAACACTAGAACTTACTAAACGGTGGTTATCAATATTAGCTCAATATTAATCCAAAAATTATATTTTAAAACATTTTAAACGTGCAGTGTTATTACTATCGCATAAACTTTTCTGGATGGCTTTATGAAAAAAGATGTTCATAAAAAAGTTAGTTATGCGGAGAAATTTAGGACGAAGTAGAAAATTATTTCACCAATATACTTACAAAAGCCTTTTCTATTGTGTTAAATGTTTTTTTTACATTTGTCTTGACAAACTAAATCCAAATGCGTCTAAAAGACAAATGTAAAAAAAATAAAGGTTTTGGGTTAGTTGTCAGAAAACCCTGTAAACACGAGTAAACCAATTACAGCTACCTCACCTTCCTATTTAATTACAGAAATACTTAACTCTATCATTTATAAAACAAATTATCTCCGACAACCAGTAATAGTAAATAAATGTAAATATCCGTTGTAAGGTCTATATCAAGCTTTAAAATATGACAGGTTTAAAATGCTCAAATGGCTTACATAAATAAAATTGAGAGCGTGAAGCGGGCGTCGGAAAATATAACGCTAATCTTCTAAGCGGAGAAAATACCAACCCAACGGAACACAAATGTTTTGGTTTCATCACAAATCAAAATGAAATATACAAACCGAAGTGGGCCGCGTGAGCACTAGTTAATCTCGCGTTAAGTGTCTTATTAGAAGAGTTACGAGCTTAGAGGGACGCCCGCGGGGCCTGGCCGCCGCCGCCGCACCAACACAATAAATGCATCATTTCCGTTTTGTCAGACTTTTCTAATTTGAATCCCCGTGTGTGGTCCATATTCATTCAGCCACCATTACTTAATAGCTAGAATAAACCGATTCTTATAAATCAGATGTGAACTTCATGAGTTTACAAAGATAAATGTATGTTTATGTTTGGAAAAATACGTAATACATAGTGGTAGAAAACGGGTGCGATATAATTTCAACGAAATCTTTGTAAAAACTTGTTTGAATGCAGTGCGACGCTGTCAGTAGATAAGTCATGTTTGGGCTGAGCGACTCGTATCCGCTGATTATAGCAGCCACGTTTCAATGGAAATGATAATACTCTCAATTGTGTGCTAAACTGTATACTCTCAGAACGGATTTCTGAACAAAGAAACTTTATGCCTATAAATATTGCAGCAGTAAAAAACGTCCAAACGAGAACATAAATGATTTTGTAGTTCTTTTGAAATCAACTAATAAGAATTTTAATTCGCAATAGATTTTTATGGATTCGGGTGTCGTTAACGAGCATGAAGATATAAATTAGCGTCGTGTCACCGCGCGGGCACAATGGGCGCGCATTGTGCCCGCGCGGCTCCGACAGGTTGTGGACGTCAACTATCCATATATCTTGATTTATGTGCGATTATGTTCACTTCTGCAACAAACATTAAACCGCGAAGTCTCATTCCCCAAATGATATGCGAACGCTTACCAACTAACTACATAACAAAATATTATTCGTAACGAACCTATTATCGTTAGTATCGTAGAAATTATTTTGTCATGTATTTTTATTATACTTTTTTCAGGTATTTTATTTAAACAAGAATCATGTCCTTAACCTGCAAAGAGTCCATCCTGCGGTTACCGCTACTCAAATAGCATCAATTGCTTGTGAGCTAAAAAACCGTTTTAACAACGCCTGAGTGCGCGGAGCGATTAAGAAATACTTACGCCAATAGACAAGTCAATAAGCTTTGTAAAACGAATGTAAATATTTGTCGTATTAAGACAATTTATCAGGAATTTGGAAAAAAATACAAAAACTAGTCGCTGTTTGCGACTCAAGTGCAGTGTCCGACAGGCGGCGGCGCCTGAGCACTACGAAGCCGCTTTAAAAAAATCACTAACGACTCTTCAACCACCTGACAATTGTGAGAACCCGATCAATTATCCCGAGCAAATAGTGATTGTCAACAGTAAATAAAGTATGAATTAAACCCACAGGACGTTTTCATTATCGGTGCGCTGTTAAAATAGCATGTCAATCATTTTCCGAAGCAATCAGCAACGTCCGATGGCAGCGCAGGAGATAAGCTTTAATTACTGCGGACGCCTATTTACATATTGTAGGAGATACTCGCGGATATATCGCAATTAGGGGCGTATGCTTCTTCCTTTTACGCCTCGGAATGGTTAGCTGCGTTGGCTCGGATAACATCTGTTTGACGGAAAGATTAAACGTTCTCTCGAGGAATATTTGCAACGCACATACGGCTCAGCATGAACGCCGCCATTTGCAAAATTTACATGTTAGCGTCTGGATATTAAATATCTCAAATTCAAAGTAAAACCATATTTCAAATAACATTCGTATGTATTTATTCCCAGCTAAGTAAGCAAATAAAATACCTCTATACTAACAATTACGTCATTTTAACATTGAGCCCAGTGTCCTTTCTAGGATAAAAGTGTTGCCCTGTATGACAGTGCTGCCGGGACTCCATTAATTCAAATTCAGTCGGCAAATATACATAAAAAAATATTTGCCATTGCTTTGACATGATACTTTGTGTCATTTAAAATAAAAACAATTATTGCTTAATATAAGTGACACGACATATTAAGTGAATAAGAAATTGTAGACGAGTTTGTACTCGTCTGAAATCGAAAAAAGTAAAACATAGAGTAAAAAAAACATATAAAACAAAGTCTCTAGAAAATACGCGAGCTTTTAAAATTATACACTAGGTACTATTTAAGGTAAAGCATTGTCACTTGCTTACGGTTATTACTTTAATGACATGATTACGAATAAAAACTTATTTAAATTCATGAAGCGATCCAATCATAAGCCGACTAAATACAGGAAATTTCCAGAAGAGACCACACTATAATGAGCACACATGATACTAATTATTATCGAACAGTTCTGTCGATTCGAAGTCATGGCGTGGACGTTGTTAACTGAATAAGGTCCAGTGATTGGACTATTAAATCTCTTATTATTGATAAGCGATGTTTATTTTTTGCGGGGATAATTTTATAGTTAATTTACGTCGGATAGAGTGAGGCTGGTGTCGTGGGACGGAGCCCGCGCCCGCGCCGCCCGCCGTCCTGCTCCCGCCGCGCTATCTAAATGCAAATCGGATAGGTTCGGTGGATGTCCGCGATAAATCAGCTGCGCCAGCGCCGCTTCACGCGCTCGCTCGCGCCGGCGCCGCCCGGGGCGCGCGCTGCGACCACATACACTACTTCTCATGCATTCTTACAACAACCCTGAATCCTATCCATGTTCACTTGCCAAAATTATAAGCTTTGTATACATTTTGCAATATTTCAATGCTGTGATTGATACACCTCAAAAACTCCCAATTTGGTGAAAACTATTTTTAGATTTGTTAGTAATCGTATCGTAAACTGAGAACTATAAACTTCTACATTCGTTATTAGCAAACTTAATGATTGCTAGAAGCTTTTCTTTGTGCGTAAAAACTCGCCTTAACTTGAAGGTTAAAGGGGAGCCGCAATTCTTTAAATCATTTATGATTTGTTCTATAGTATGTGCGCAGCTGGACATAGGAGACGGTGGTATCTGCTTTCGTTTACGAATATAAAGAAGAATGTTCAATTGACATAGGTATATCGTATCTGTAGGTACACGAAAGTAACTTTAATTGTTTTTTAACGCGCAATACAAAAACAACGGGGTGTAATAGGTTTGCCGTGTTTGAATGTGTGTGTGTGTGTGTCTGTTATTGTATGTCATCGTAACATCCAAACGGATCGACCGATTTCTTTTTTTGGATTATTTATTTTTTTACTTTGTTGGGTTTACGGTCCAGAGTTTTCTTACCTAACTTATTTTCATACCTCAAAAAGAGTATCAAATGAAACAGCTTGATAAGTAAAACACAATACACTATAGTAAATTTCAAATCCAAACACCGAACACCAGAACTTGTTGTCTGGGGGTTTTAGATTTTTAATTTGTAGTTATACTTGGTAAGTAATTCATACCTAATAGTGCGCAACACTTTCTAAAGTAGATAACATAATATAAAAACGTCCGTTGCAATCAGCCTGTTAATGTGTGATTCAGTGAGAGTCCTCTCAGTATATGAAAGCGCAACAAGACAATGTGGCATTTACATCTAGGAGCGCTCGTGGGTCTGATGACATGTTTGATTATAGGTCCCAGCACTAGTCTTAATAAAACTCTCGCCCACGGGATCAGCTATTTGACTCAAACATACAATACATACATATATATTTCAATATATTTGACATTATATTATGCTTATGTTTATAATAATAAAGATTTTTACCCATCAAACATTTAACACCAAATGTACATTTAATGTAGTTTAGGTGTAGTTTTCATATTATTATGTCTTTGGTGTGCACTGGACCACAATCTTGGATGACTTGTGTCGTGCGGTCCTTTTAAATAAAAAAGATACAAAAATTTTACTATAAACTTATAGTTTATAAGTTTTTGTGTTGAGTTTTTTTACTATGTATATAATTGCTGATAATATAAGGTATGTTTAACGGCGCCTTACTAATTGGGAGAACAACAATTACTTACAACAAGAGCTAATAAGTAGTGTGGTTGAATGGCAATTTTAGAAACAAATCATAAATGCAACGTTGACTCGGAATCGAGTGAAGTGTACTCGTAATCGTATAGCAGCGCAGTAGCACTAGCCGCTAGTACCAACATTATAACAGTTTTATCAACCAGTTCCACCACTCAGAATCTAATTAGATTAGCCATGCACAGTTCTCAATATGAAAAAATATCTCCAATCGTGGCCAACGGAAACGTCGATTCTATAAAATTGTTTTCTACCACACTTTTTCTATCTTCCGTTCTCATTTGCGGCGTGTCGTGATTATGATGTCATTGAACACAAACATAATCTGTAACAAGTTGAGCCAAGTAATTACGCGCACCACTTTATATGAAGTCGTGAACCTCACAGTAGGTATCTGACATTCGTAATAAAATACAATATCGACTCACTAATGCTTATAAAGTGCTTATAATCCTTTAATATTTATGTTTTGCTAGTGAGACTGTTTATTAGACACTAACATATTATTAAACATTTAACCCATATTCTGATCTAAATATTAATAAAACTATGAACCTAAAGGCGTGCTACGAAAACATTTGCAAAATAGTGTTATTTAATGGATATTCATTTACGAAATTATGTCTCTATCGTTGGTTCATAAATATTCATTTAGGGCTTACCTTATCTTGTATCAATAACGGTCTCTCCTACATACCGTTAAGCCTATCGCTGGGTTTCTTCCAGCGAATATGTTAAGTAGTGATCGTTGAATCAACAATTCGTATAAAGTTGTCTAAGTGAGAGTTATTTTCACTTCGGTTTTTTAAAGCAATTTTCCAATAAGAAATTTCAATTGCAATTATCATACGCTAAATTATAATTTATTGGCGCATATGTTATTAGATTTATGATAATTTATCTAAAATGTTTATCTTACCCATTAAATAAGATAAACCATCTTATTGATTAAATAAGATACACTTTTAGTAGTTTTTATGAATCAGTGGCGAATATTACTTCCGGAAATAAATGTTATAATTTGTAAATAATATATTCACTATATGCAAGGAAGTAAATCTACATATTTAAGTTTCTCAAGAACGAGTATGAAATCATCGACATAGACATTTTATATGACTTACCAATATTAGTAGAAAAATAACCTTAAAATGTCCGAGTGTTTTAAACAGTCACAAATTAAAACACCAATATAGTTGAAGCGATCTCATTATAATACATTATTCAAATAGAAACATTAGAATAATTTTGACATTAAATCGAAGCCGATTTTTACTTGACATAAATATTAATTAAGAAGAGTACCTAGTCAGGAAAAATGTCAGATTGTATCTATTTTCATCATAGTTAAATATAGAGGAGTCATGAAAAAGACGCAATTTTATGTAGATACGGACACTTGGCGGGTACAATTATGCAAATACAGCACGTCAATTATTGGCGGGTAACTAGCGAGTGGACGGGGAATTTATCGTCCTGGCCACTGACACTGCCACTCGCAGTCACCGCCTTGGCTCCGCTGCGGCATTGCCTACTAATCACACAAGTAAAAATTGTAGAAAAGAACCAGTATTATAAAAGTATAACCTAATTGAACAATTCATATTACTCGAGTAGTGTTGGAAACGAAAACAACAGTTGAAAGAGGAGATTGAATGCCGAAATAAAATGATATTTTGGAAGCAAAAAAGTCTTGGTATTTTATATCACCATTTTATATGCTATATTTGTATAATACGAGTGTGTGTATGTGTGTGTGTAAAGAAACAGACAAGAAGATGATTGCAAAAATAATGAATGTTCCCTGCACTAATGTGGCTAATTTTTATGTTGCTCAAAACTGTAAGCTTCCTCTTCCCGGCCGTGGGAGAGCTGCGCCGTCATACCATACTGCATGATAATTTTTCACCAAAACTCTTTGTATATGCAATTAAAGTGCATTTTGTCGGTGTGTCTGTCATTAACTTAAACGTACGATGTTATTTTAAGGACCGTAATCGGCGTTCCAGTGAGCCGCTGCGCTTTTTTGCGTACACTCACGAAAAGCTATGCATTTAAACGCTTGAATTATGAAATTATAGTATTGAGTGTAAACACGCAACGTTTAAGATGATCTTTAAAACATTTGTGAGTTAAATTTGTATGCAAAAAACCCATAGAAATTATTATGACTACTACTACTGTATTTTTTTATACATGATCAATATTTATATTAGCTATGCATTAAATAGCATACTTTGTTATGCAAGTTAATAAGAAAATCTATTAATTTTGGAAACGTTCAATAAAACCGCTATTCAATGTTGTGTACCCCAATTTCATAAATCTGGGATATAACATAAGGAACAGTCATATATTTCATAACATGCCAGAAAAAATATTGATACTCAATTAATAATTAATCGAGCTGAAATAGCATACATAAAAAGATAAATCTTGTTGAGCAAATATTAAACTAGGTACAGTTCTACCAACAAATAGAATAGCTAAAGTACAGAAACAGGGATCTTATAAAAAAAAACAATGTACATCAAGTTGCCAGAGAACATAACAAATCTTAATAGCAATCATGTTTAAAGAGCTAATAAAGAGTTTTTGGGAAAGTAATCTCTTTTATAATGTAAGTGAACATATGTATATGGGAGTTGCAGAATCGTTATTCATGTGTAAAAAAGGAGTATAGGTATTTTAAATTTAATAGATACGGAAATACAATTACTACTGTGTGTAGTATTCAGTGGTATATAATTTTTAATAAAATGTATAAGTTTAATTTATCTAAGAAGTCTTTTAAAGTACATATTTAAGTAATGATTGTATTGTGACTTGCCTTTAACGTATGTTATTTATGGCCAGTAAAGTTCTGCGTTTCTGTTTCTGTGTTAACTGCTTAAAACTAGTAAAGAAGTAAGCCTATAGCTCCTGTCACTCATTATAATACACACAAACAACTTAATCAAGTCATGATCTTTCAAACTGAGTAATGGCCTTATAATTGTTAAGTATTGAATGGAGAGAAACCGCGACGGCATTCAACCAACCGGACGTTTTATCATATTGGCACAATATAAATGAGTACCCATTGTCTCAGCTAAAAGTATCCACTTACGGGCTACCTCTTAATGTCATATCCTAATACGTTACGTAAGACCAACACCCAGAAACAAAAGTGTGTATAGATGAAATCATTATATTGATTCACAATGCGTAAGTTTATTCTGTTATGACAGGCGAGCATAAATTCTCGACGGGACCCTCGGATGCTGCGAAACAATGAAGATCCCCGTCAACGCATTGTGCGGACGGTGAGATACCGTAGGCATCGACGCTCATGGACACAACCAAAGAAAGGGTTGCACACAATAAATGGTTCGCGATTTTATTTTTTGTAAGTGACGAGACAATGGTCAGTGCAACGCTCACCGTGTGAAACCATCGAACACAATTCAGATGCGCCAACGTCTTATGCGCATACTTATGACTGACGAAAATAATAAATAAACTTTCATTTACCACTTAAACTGTGACTTTTCAAACTTAACACGAAATTTAAAAATAATATGATCTGATATAATATGATATATCTTACTACAAACTTTGTCTGAAATTCGAATGAACTAGTATAGGACAAACACTATAAAACATTAATTGAATGCATCTGTCACATTTATTGCAAAGAAATTAAATGAATACTCATCTCCGGATAAGTCAAGCACTAAATCCTTCATTTATAGAGAAGCGGAGCAAACTGTAATTGATTTTTCTAAGTAGCCAAACGAGCATGCAAATAACAATCCTAATTGACGCATCCTGTCCTGTATTCCCAATATTATAGGAGCTTAGGTGAGTGTAATAAATAGCAAGGAGGTGGCGGTGAGCCACCGCATGATTACAGGATCCCAGCTCAGCAGCAGGTCCCGGCACAAAGCTACAGGCGCGGGGCGCTGCTCGCCTAATTGCGGGGTAAATCCACTAAGTACAGGTTAGAAAACGCAACGATAATTCATTATTTGTTATTGTTGGTCACCGTGGTATTAGATTAGTCAATCGACTCGTGGGAAAATTGGAGAAGTCATACGGAGATAATTATTAAGTTGGTCAAAATAATAAAAGACACATTTTTTTTACCTGATTTCTATAAATGTGGGATTGGAAATAACTTGTCTTGATCGAACTAAATCAAAATAACAACACAGTACCCGTTAAGACTCCATACGCACTGTGAAAGACTGCGTTACAATTAATTTATAACTCGCCCTAATGACAAATACGACTATTTCACAAAAACCCTAAAGCGATGCGGACCATAATAAAGGGTAGTTTGTAAGAAAGCGACAAAAAATTAAGAATCGCCCCGATGAGCCATTATCTTTGCATGTTCAAAATAATATGGTCATAGGGTGGGGTACATTCATGCGAGCCGCGTCCAGGAGCGCATTTGAATATAGTATTGTGCGCGACCCCTGCCAGGGCCGGACTTCACACGGTCGCGGCAGGTACCGCGGCCCCGGGCGAGCCCGCGAACCGCGCGTACTATACTACGTGCGGCGACCAACACGATTTGATCATTTAATTCACATCTTTGAAAAAGAGAAGTTAATTACAGACTAATAAATATAAGCTGAGCCAAAGCTTAGGTAGCATAAATCTTCAGAAATAATTTCAAAATTACTAAAAATTTATATAAAATAGAAAAAAAAAACGAAAGTAAGTATTTGTTTTTTCAATCAAATTTAATTTGACTAGACGTATTATATGTACGTTAACTTCCCTTAAAAATATACTGAATATATTCTCTGAAAAATAACTGGAAGCGAAAAAAATATCATTTTTGTCAGCATGTTTTTATCAGCTAAAAGACCGCATAGACAAATTTAGAATCATTCATATGAATCTCAAATATCAAAACTAGTTTCTCAAACTACTTTGATGGGCGCTTAAAATGCTTTCATTGCTATTGCTAATAATTACGATTATTATTAGTTAAAACATATTGTTATTATACTGCGAATTTGTAAGGAGGTTATACCATTAGTTACCATAGTTAACGATCAACTAATTTTATTGCGACCAAGGTTACACAATATTTGTATTTTAAATAATTGTACAAGATTACGATTAAAAATATGTCCGTTATAATACAAAATAGCTTGGTATTTTGAGTATTTAACTTGGTAAACAAAAACAGTACATATAAGGATCACTTTATTTAGTAGACTGTTATTGTGTTGTAACGTATTACTATCAAGTTTTTATTTGACTAGAGCTTGAGACATAAAACGTTTTAATATGTGATCGCTTTGGATTAAAGCCGACGTATCGTGTTTCGGAATTGAAAGTCATTTAGTAAAAGAACGCAATAAATTTTACATTCCAATCCGTTATACTGGAGGTTTCATCTGAGAGATTAAACTTCTCTATACTTTGAGATTAACAGTTAGACATACTTCATTACAAACATGAGTTTCTATATAATTTCAGTGTTGTATCCGCGACCCAACGCAAATCTTCTTCTAGATACTTAATTTTAAAATGAAATTGAGGCGAGAATATATATGATATAATAAATACTTACATCTGATATTTACTGCTAAATTAATTAGGACTAAATTTCCGATAAAATGTAGCATATTTTAACAATATTTAACAATTAAGCTAAAACTGGATCTATAAATACGATCGGTGACAATAAATCTACGATTCACCTGCCTGTTGTTCTCATTGTGTGAGGAAATAATAATGTTGTTAGTTGACCGAGCGAGTGAAGCAATCGAAGAGTCTCTAAATCATCTAGTATTTTTTTATCTGTCATTATGTACGTTTAAGTATTTGGACTCGTCGAAAGGCCACATTTTATTTCCAGCAATCTTGAAGAAACTAGGCAGAGATTCTACTATAAAATAGTATTTTAAGTTATTGGGGTCTTTCGACGGGGAAGAACTAGTTCAAACGGAAAGGAACAAAATTTGTAGAGGAATTACTGCAGATTTATTGATTGTTATTTTAAACTAGAGATATTGGTTTACACCAATATTGTACCTATATATTATAAACCAATAAACATATCACCATATCACGATATATAGATATATTGTACCTTTGATTTGAAACGTGTCATTAATTTGATACCAATATAGAGAAATGAAAAAAAAATGTTATCCGCCATTTTGGGGGCAGCTGACATCATAGATTTGAAATTTATTTATGTGTGTGGCATTCTACAAGTCAAGCCGTTATTAATTTGATATTAAGGAAGTTGTGAAAAATTTTGAGATCCCCAATTTGGAGGTGGCTGCCAATTGACCTTTCGAAAAAAAACTAATCAGGCTGGCTGTTCGGGAGCTACGATACTAAAACCAAACACACACATATCCACTCATAGGCTGCGATGTGCACTGTAGCATGTATTAAAGAACATTGCGTGTCACTCGGCGTCCGCGTGCCGTGAGCGGCGAGAGTTAGGTTTGCTTCGCATGGTGGGCGCAGCCACAGACGCAGAGCTTCAGAAAGCGCACTCACCAATAAATACGCGTCGGATTATGATCTACGACGTAGCCCGTAGCCACAGCCGTACATTAGTACGTATGTATTACCGAAGACTGCGATTGTACTGTGCTGTGCCTTTGGTTAAGTTTAGAGACATCTCATAGTATATAGGACTACAATATTGTCATTATACTCGTACGTTTGGATTTAATTATTATAAATTGTTTAAAACTTTAATACCTTTTAATTAATTACAAGTTATCAACATACATATAACGAATGACCATAATTTGGCTGGCATAAATAATGCGTAATATATTATCAAGTTTTTTTGGCTCTTGTCTTTCTAGACCCAAAGACACGACTGTTCATTAAAATTATTGTAAAAACTTATAATAAAAGGATTCAGTACCTATAAAAGTAAATTTCACAGTGCGTGGGTATTCTCAGGAAAAGATATATCCTTATTTAAGACGCAATACACACTCACTGATTTAGTCATCTTCAATGCTTTATCCCCTTTTTGTAAGAAATACCTAAATAAAAAGATTTTTTACCGATATTATTGTATTTTATATGGCGTATCTATTTACACTTTAGTAAAACTTAGGTGACTTTCCATAAATGTATCTTTTTGTAAAAAATTTCATTCTTTTAACGGTGAGTACAGCAATAAAAATGAACAAGATGTAGCCTACCTTTATGAGTGTTAAATAAAGTTGAATATTAGTGACGTCATCAAGCAGTAACACTAGTTGGTGCGGTGCCGGAGCTCGAGCGGGCTTGCCGCGGGCCTGAATTAGCATACAGTCTGTTAGCCATCGCCCGATGTGGCCATATTCAAATATCGCATGTCGATATGTCGTCCATACGTGTAGGAGGCTGTATCGCGAAACGTACTCGGAACTAGGTCGCCGAATATAAGCTCAGGCCCGCATAATTGGATGTGGAAGTAATTGTACACCTATGAGGCATTTATGTTCTACTACGACGAAGCCTGTGATTATGATACACGAATTTGATTTATTCTTTATTAAGCGCAATTTAGTAAGATAAATGTTCTTTGTATACGGAACTTTGATAGAGTTTTCTTTTTTTTAAATTAATATTGCCCGGATTGCTTTTATACAAATTTAAATCTATCCATTTAGCCTTGTGCCAACAGTTAATTACTTCCTGCATAGATTACTTAAAATTTATATTCTGTATATCGTGCAAACGACACAGTAAATGATCGTAAACAAGCATTTATAACGCCAGTGGTCGCACAGGCGCGTGTAGGTATATGTACATATGTACTGACGTTTCACATACTCTGCTCGCACGCGGCCCGCGGTCTGCTACTTTCACGCGAGACGGCCGCGCCCATATTAATTGCTCCCGTTCTTTGCCGAAGCTTTATTTATTGCCCTCACCGGTGATTGTGAAAAGCTTCGAGTTCAATGTACATTAGTTTTAGTTTAATCTCGTGTATTTGATCTGACGTGTGACACACGAGCGGGCGCGCGGAGGTGCTTGCCACACCAGCCCACATTAATCGATTTGAAAGCTTTTCTGCAAGAAAAATATAACGGAGCGGCGAGCGCACTCCGTGAGAAAATGTCGCCGATAGTGTTTGTCAATGTCTTAGTACGGCAACACTCGTGGGGTAAATAAAGAATCAATTATTGTCTTAACAAAAATGTGAGCGGGCGCACGCCGATGTTTTAGAGAAATAAACATCGATTGTGTGCACAACGACCGCCGCCAAAACCAATATTTGACATTCGAAAATACTATTCTAATGTATGTCGGGTACATGGGCTTCGCTGCCTCCAAGCATCTGGCACTTTAGCGGCTCTTTTGGTCTCTGAACGTTACGTGACGTTTTGACGCTTAAGTACGATGGACTGAAATATGCTAATAAACAAGTGAACGATTAAAATTTGGTAAACTGACTTTTATAGAAGAAATAACTAACCGCTGCCCGCGGCTCCACCCGCGTGTAAGTAGATTTTGTTTGCTAATCGAATTTGCCATGAATTTAGTTGGCTACGGTTTCTAGCAAACAAAATTCAGGGACCATTCCAACGAATGCAAAACCGTGGAAATTGGTTCGTGCGTTCTGGAGTTATAGCGTCAAGGAGGAAAACCCGACTTATTTTTATATATCTAATATATAAAAATAAGTTGGGTTTTCCTTCAAATCCAATTGAAATAATGTTGATAATATTTACTTGTGATCGTTTGGGAAGTTGAACAATAAAAAAATAATTTTCAAAATCGGTACACAAATAACGGAGTTTTGTGGTAAAACAAAATAAAAACATAAAATTTTATTGAGAAACTCCTCCTTTTTTAGAAGCGTTTTATTGACTTGCGATGCATAGGTATACATGCGTAAGTATATATTATGTTTGGGTGGAGAACATTGCAAAGCTATATGAATATCAAGATATGTTTAGCTGGTAATATAATAAATACCTACTCGCACATGCACAGGTATTCGCAATGTTACCTACTTATTACTGTACGAGTAGCCTTCGTATTTTTACCGGCACCTGATACTGTAATTAGCTAAATTGAGGTCTCCGTCATGAATAAACAAATATATTGAACACTGTATTTTCATAAATATTCATTAGGCTATCAATAGAAGTTTGTATTTTATGCGTTATGTTTTAAGTTTTGACAAGTAGTCAGTTTATAAAATCAGCTTGGGTTGTTTTATGATAAATTTTAATAAATAACGCATTAGGCAAAAAACGGCTACGGCTGAGATCTCACGGTCAATCTCGCTATAAATCTGTGAATCTACATGGCGCGGTGTACTCCGCGCCGCCTGCGCCCGCGCCGCCTGCGCCCGCGCCGCCGAACGCGGAAACGTAGCCAGCGATATTACCACCTAATTATCTACTATAACCGAGATACCAAATAGCCAATTTATACACTATCATACTGTGTATCTTAATGTTTTTGTTCCTTTGAGTAATGATTATCAATTAACTTTTTGTATAACATTGTATTAAGTATGTACTATATAGAGAGACAACTTGATACCTATTACTTATCGTTTTGAAAAACTGACGTCGTTTTAAGTAAATAAGCTTTACGGAAAACATTGAATGTTTCAACTATCCAAATCACATACCCATCCTTGAGTAATGAATATAAAATTAAAAAAGAATTTATTGTTTTTTGGTAATACCGACTAAAATTTGGATTGATCACACTCGAACAAAGTATTGTAAAATATTCAGAATTAATATTAAATTTTAATGAATAAAAAAACTCTTCGGTACTTATAAACTAGTACTAAAAAAAGGAAATATTTACATTTAAAGAAAATTTAATCCAGAATTATCTCAGTAGGTACGCATTAGGGTTCCACTGATATCGAACGGGCTACGAACAAAGTAAGTATCGGCGCATCGAGTAAGTGAATCTTGTGTGTTTGACGCACCGGGTTCATTACGAGCGACGATACTATCAAAGTGATTCAATAATCAAAAATACCTGTGGAACGAGTTGAAAACTGGTCGCGGTGGGGGCACCTGGGCAACCCCGCTTCAACATCCGAGGGCGCTTCGCATGACGCGGTCAGGTACCGGTCAGTCGTCGGGCTCATCCAATAGGGGTCAGTCGAGCACAACGCGAGGTCCGGTCGGGGTAGTCGGGAGCGGGCTCGGCTCAGTGCGCGGCGGAGCGCGGTGCGGTCCGGGCGCGGCGTGGCTCGCTACTGCTGGCCGCGCGGCGCCCGCCCGCCCGGCGCTCACTCGCTAGCCTCGGAGAAGGGTGACACTGCGCCTCTTCCACACCACACTACTCCATGAAGGGTTGATGAGCGTTTACGCAGGGACCCATTTCGACTATCCCTTATTTGTGCATAGCTCAGGAGAACAATAAACAATACTTTTTATAGCATGAGATGAATTCCGAGTGGTATTAGTTTATTTGACGGTTCAAACTACTAAATTCTACATACCATAATATTGCCGCCAGGGCTCTCGAACAGAAGATTTCAACGTGCTCGACGTCACTTTTGGTCGAGTTTTAGCTTTGATTGTAATTTAAAAATATAACCAACTTAAAAGTATATTAATACTGAACAAATGATTATAATAATTCTAAACACTAACGCGCAGTTTGGAAATATCAACACAGAGATAATGCGAACTAATATTTAATTACTATAAAACAGCGTGAGAAAAGTTAA
Source organism: Mellilla xanthometata (assembly GCA_035578125.1). NCBI lineage: Eukaryota > Metazoa > Arthropoda > Insecta > Lepidoptera > Geometridae > Mellilla > Mellilla xanthometata. The sequence goes on along the minus strand of JAPUBQ010000007.1, from coordinate 8,060,198 downwards.
GGCCCACATCAAAATTAATTAAAATAATAGCCTAGAGGAAACATAAAACGGCTGTGAAGGTAATTAGAATTCAAAGTTGAGGCGAATCGGGAGGCGTGGAGACGGACGCGGAAGTTGAGCCCATTGCGTAACTCAGCGCGTACTCTATCTACTCTTTAAATGTCCATGAACATTAATAAATTCCTTTTGATATTTCCTTGCTATCATTAAAATTTAGCAATCAACTACATATTGCTTTGTTAACACCCATAATTCTACTAAGAAACCAATCAGCTACATTTAATTCTAACAAGATACTTTCGACTCATTGGCTGTAACGGATGTAGTAAATTGTTATAAAATAGGTCAAATCTAAACGCATAGCTTATCAAGTTATAATGCTTTTCCAATTCTTATAGCGCTTGATATATACCTGTCACGAATAAAATATTGCCTTAGTGTATCTAACAACCACATCATATAAGCTTAATTGAATGATAAAAGTAGAACACTTACGTCAATTGATTGGAACCAAAATAGCTTTAAACATTTTGCCGTCTCGGATTTTTATTATAACGGACACTAATTTATGGCGCGTTACACATAGCGAACGATTTGAGTCTCGATGTTTTTTTACCGTTTTACATAATTACAAAATTATGTTTTATATTTACGAGTTTGCTGGAGTGAGGCTCGGGCGCGCCCACGCTAGCTCGGCATAGATAGATTGCCGCAGATAATGTGTCATGTTAATTTCAAGTAGTCAAATAATACTAACTAGACAAACAGATTGCTAATGGACTGTCCAATACCATTCCTAACGGATCAATATAAACAATAACGCGTAGTGAGCTCGCTCTTTGAATTCCTCAATCTAATAAGTTGATTACCTCATATTCCCACGGAGTAGAGTTAATTACATGATAGCACAAACATCCACTAATACTCCTAACGTAGATGAACAATTATTTATTACAATTATGCTAATAGGTTGTTTATTACCCAAAAGTTCTATAATAACAACGGAACTTAGTACCAACATACAATATAAAATATTTTATTAAAATATTAGTCCGATATCAATATTTAAATTTCTATAATTTATTATATATTATAAAAGATGACTTTAAATTATTTTTTTATTAAATCTTACACAAAAAGATATGCCAACTATTTTTTGAGGACGGTACCATCCTAAGTTTGAGACGAATATTACGTGTAAAATATTAAATCATAGATGAATGATTTAGCATTGTTTATTTCTTTTTTAAACAAACTTAAAAAGGGAATTATAATTTTGTTTCGATAACGTCTGGACATAAGTTTGGTCATAAAGAAATTATTGTTTGTTTGAAGTAAGTACTTCAATTTCGGTTTTATAACCCCTGCCACAACAAACCTGGATTTTATGTCTGTGAATAGCATTAGTTTTTAATCGAAAGTTAATGCAACTTGCTTACTTTTTAAAGTAGTTCGTTGGTACTGTTGTAAATAATGTGTATAAATAAAGACGATGTTAGAAAACTTTGACTGCTCGCTCTTTTTTTAAAATCTGTTTAATGAATGTTATTTATGCAAGAGTCACACAATTTTAAACTTTAAATTAAAACAGCGCAGTTCTGAATAGGGTCAGATAAAAATACAAATAATTAACATCAGATAGATACGAGTAGGTAGAAAACTTTTTGTTGGACACACAGTATATGAATCATTTTAAAAGAAGTGTGACACAGTTCGCTTATCCAGGCAACTTTGAATGGAGAGGAGTTTATAAATGTATTTTTTTAAGTCTGTTAAAAGACTCAGATTCATCAAAATACAAATACATAATTATTATTATTTTCAGTTTTATTGTCTATAACATTACTGAAGTAAATAAAAATTATGATGGAAATTCATACAACATATTTTGTTAATTCAAGAACTGTATATGAGGGAGCGAGCATCTTATGTTTAGCATAACGAGCATTGTGCAAGTACCGATTTTGGCCAATAACCACTTTAGTACTTGTAACCATATAGTCAATACTTTCATCCCAAATGTAACAGTAATTGGAGGGTCCGATTTATCACATCGGAGTTCTCCGAAACGCCCGAACAGTTGTTGTGTAAGCGCTTCACGTCTGCATCGGGCGCACGAAAATATCTCGCCCAGTCCACGCCAAGTGCACGTAATTATAGGTGGAAAATAAAACCATGAGAAGTTTCACGGAGAACATTTTAAATCATCTTTCTCACCTCGACTGACCGTTTCGAGAGTGCAAAAAATAAATAATCGCCATATGTACAGAAATGTTACTCTCCGAACCCCTTGAGACATGATAAAGAATTGTCTATAGAGTAACAAAGGAAGGGTCAAGCGGGCAGACAAAGCCGTCACCGATGCTTCTCACACTGGTCAGACGGTTGCGATGTACTGGTCATCGGTGGTCATCGGGACTCTTTGTTTGTGAAAGCGCTGCTTAAAAAACGACCCCTTTGATTTTGAATAGTTTTAAAGACAGAGGATAGATGCACACAGTACCTTCCCTTTTGAATGGTGCGAAAGGTGGCTATTCATCACGCTATGAATGGGTGTAGGTACCGCACAGGTATGGGTGTGTTTGTATTATTAATGTGCAGACTTGGGCATGTGAACCGTGTTTATAATAACGGATATTTTATAGTTTTTTTTTTCTTTAAGATAAACGGTAACTTGTGTATTGATTTAGGTTAACCTCTTTTTTTTCTCCACACACGCTCTGGACCTGACAGTTTAGAGGATGAATTTTTATAAAAGAAAATATTTTCTTCATGTACAGAATAATTTTTTGGTTTGCATAGATAGATCAATCAGTCTAGTTTTTTTATGAGTAGGATAAAAGCAGAAAAAACATATATACATTCATAAATTAATACAATCTTGTATTGACAATATCATGTTAGTGATAAAATTCATGTTAATTATTAGCCACATAAAGCGGTTGTTGTAGTTAGTATAAAGAGTAGTATATTCATGCAGCGAGCATGTGTGATGCTGCAGCCGCTGGGGCCTCCTCTCAGAGAAAGTTGGATCATGATAAGCGCGCCGACGATAAATTTATGCGCCCTTTGTTTCTTTTCAACGATTTATCAAAAAAGGCCCCTTTGTGGCAGCGACGTCATAGACGGGTCAAACGGTCACGGCTTGTTGCTATTGTTCAGAGAATCTGCCTAGAGAGAGTTCAATGAAATATACTTTAGCACGCTGTACCTGCTATGCAAGCTAGATCTTTCAAAAAGCAACGTTTCTAACCTAATTGTAACATAATTTTAATAGTAAATAACTTGTTTTTTGCGTAGTGGAGTAAACAGTTATGAAAATAGATTGGTTGGTAATTTTTTCGAATGTCTTCTCTTAATTTCACATTATTGGGAGTTATCTCCCGATAATGACTGGGAGAAATCCACTGTAATAAGATAATGCAACATTGAAGAATAACAATAAAAACGTTAATACATCGAGTGGTTGAAACTGCTCGTTTGTTCAGATAGGCCGCAGGCGGCTCAATTTGACCCTTATCGAGAAAATAACTGACGAAAGCGCACTCCTATTAACTGCCCCGAGAAAAAATTAATTGCTCGTGATTATGGATTGTGGATGTATTGATTGTCCGAGACGGGATGTGTCGCGGCCCTCCTACTGCACTGTTAAATTACGTCAACGTATTCGCGGTGGAAACACACACACCGAGCATGCAAGTACATGAGTGCCGAGCTGATCAACTCTCCTGCGCGACATTCTGTAAGACACATCGTATGCCCGGCGCCTGAACCGGCCAGCTTACTAATAAATGGCACACGTTGCGTTGTACCTCGCCGCTATGAATGCTGGCCGTAGCGCCAATCGAATTTGTAAAATACTAAATAAATTGCATTTACTTTATATGGAAACTAATTGGTGACTCAAGCACTTATAATAAATAGGCAGAAAATTCTTTTCAAATTAGTCACAGAGATGTACGGTGATGTTTATTGATAATAGCTATTTATTGACAGGAAGTTAGTATTTTATAATGACTCAGAAATAAGCTTTCGATTTATTTAAACACTTACTCTAGCAAATTAAAGAAGCATGTTTGAAATATTTATCAAAATATAAATCTTTATATACATTTTGATTTACATGAAGTGGATATATATCTATAACCAATATTATAAAGAGGAAAAGTTTGATTGTTTGTTTGTTTATTTGACGCGAATAAGCTCCGAAACTACTGGACCGAAATGAAAAATTATTGAGAACCTGGATGGGGTCACGTGACGTGCCTTGGGAGAGACAGTCGGGTTGATGATGATGATGATGATATACTTACCTTACTTACCGTAAGTTAGAAAATATAGTTCTTGTTTAGAGCTATGTAGAGGGAGGGATATTTAATATAATGTGACACAGACCAAACAAACAAAAAAACAATTGTCCGCTAAATTACGGTATGTTGCAAAAAAATTGTGTGAACTGATGAACATACATACGAGTACATACAAATAATCACAACCTTTTAAAAACAACCTGCCCTTTTGCGTACAGCAGTCAAACATGCTAGTGGTGATAGTTGATAAACATCATTTGAAGACTCGACTTTTTATATTCTTTATTCACTTAATCTATAAAAGGTCCTTGAAAACCGGGGACGTATTAATAGCTCGACATATTTTAGCATACAGTTTATATGACTTTAACTTACATGTCGACAGTTAAAATGCTACGTAAGCAAAATGCTAATAAGTTATTGAGAAAAATGTTGTTAATATTAAGATAATAGACACACTATATGCACTCATATGGTGGCCAATTTTGTCATGGCAACACTGAATTATAAATAATACTCACCTTATTTAGCAAATGGGTTGATAGTGTCTTAATTTATAAACTTTTAATCTATTATTTTCTTTATTTAAACAAAATATTAATATTTTTTTCTCTGAGAAATAACGTATGTAATATAAAATAATAAAAAAAATGGTTTAATATAAACGAAAGTTTATTAATGGCTTTATAATTTATTTATTTTATGAAATTTTATACTTGTTTGTTTGTCTGTGATTATTTTGATTATGAAATGTTTTTATTGTTATTTTGTATTGTATGGACCTTGTCTGAAATAAATGATAATTTAATTTATTTTAATAATTAAAACCACTTTTAATAAACTCATGCCTTTGTTGTTCTTTGTTACATATTCGAAGTTTGAGTATGTATTTACTTTTGAATGACAAAAATAACTTTAGTTATATTTAACGAGATCTATTGATCTCGTACACATAAAGTGAACTAAAGTTTATTTTCCGAGCTGAACTGTTGAAACGAAGAACAAAGGCGTGTAGCCGTGAGTGGGTCCCGACCTGACTGATGTTGAATTAATGCAATTAGGTTTCTGTTAACAACAATGTTGTAGCTTGTCACTGAAATATAAATGGCCTAAATGATAGACATAAGACAATATTATTCGCTTAGTTCGGTTGTGTAAGAGAGCGGGAACTTTGGAATAATAATCGCAACAAACGCTCTAAGCGTGGTTTATTTTCTAAAATATGTTTTTATAAAGCGGTGACAGACAGTGTAATACTTATAAGCAACCTTTATTCCAAAGAACTATTATAAGTAGGCCTGTGCTACTTAAGGGTACTAATATCATTCGCAAAGAATGTCACAGGCTCGTATAATTCTCGTAAACTTTGTTGCTAATGTTTTCCATATTCAGAGAAATCATAAAGTTAATTTCCTCGCCTTAGTGGGCTGGCTCGGTAGAGAGCTTTCTAACGGCCGTCGCCGATCACCACGCGCTCGTTTATGACAAAGTAATCGAACTCGAATTGTTAATTGCGTACGTCGCATGAATTTAAAAATGCATGGCATTTAAATGCCAGCGCGGTCGCCATTTTAGTACGACGCGAGGGAGACTGTCACCTTGAATACGACTTAAATCTGACAGCCTCGAATGTCACTCTCGCCTCAACCAATTAAAGTCATATAATTATACCATTTATTTCATATTGAAAGTTGTATCATGTTTTGTTATCAAAATACACTAAACTCTTACTTAAATTAGACAACGACTGGAAACACAGTCTAAAGGTTTTCTACCTAAATATTTTTGAGCTGCACACTTGCAACAAAGCAAGCGTTTCGTTGCGTATGAGTGTTGCGAAAGTTTTTGAGAACGTAAAAGGTGGGCAGTTCAAATATACTTACGAGCACAACTCGCAGTTACGGGGTAGCGATTAAGAGATAAGTTAACAGAACACCTTAACCAAAGAGAAGTGTGACGGTGACAACACATTTCCACAGCAACAGTCGCTCATTCATCTGCAGATAGGCATCGAGTGTTTCTCAGTACCGCTAAATCACATTTCTAGTAGCCGTGTAACGCGTTTACGAGCCACTTTGAAGATGCTACGGTGTAGCCGTAATGGCCATTGCAATATTATACGGTCTGATCTCCGACTGATATGAACATGTACTCCACCGTATAATTTTTGTCCACGGAACGTACCGCGTTCAGGGTCAAAGAAAATTGTAGAGGGCATATCGCTTGATGCCTAACATTTGCTGTGTATCAAGCATCTAAGGTTTCTAAGAAAACGGGGACGTTATTTTGTGCCGCCGCCGTGGCCCGACGTTTTACATCTCGACATTTCAGTGTTTATCGTAACCCATAAAAATCCTCGCGATAGTTGATAGATGCCGTTAACGTTCTAAAATTTCGTACATTTAGATTGTGGTTTGTGTTATAACAGTTATTTTAGTTAAGTAGGTACGAGTGAAATCAGTTGTGTGACAATATAAGTCCATTTCACTGATATAGAAGGTATTATCAGATTGATGGGTCGGTTTACTTTCAGCTTGGCTCTGCGGTAGCCGCTTGGTCTGCGCTGCCATTGTGCCCACGGACATTAAAACTCACGCCTGTATTCTCTACTCTAAGATCTTTATCTCGAGCAATGTTTGAACTCAATTATTTACGAGTAACCAACACGCATGACAGTTGCATTATGAAAGTTCGAATCGTGCCGTAAGTACAATTATCTACTAATCTACCCATCGAATATGTTTAGTAGCACAAACGTAACCTTAGTTGAAAGATAGCGATTCTTCTGATGGATTGTGAGTCATTAAGCAGTCATTTATCTCGCATAGTCTAGCTGAGCTGCGATTCTCTTCTTTTGGAGAGGTCGGTTACGATAACTGAAAAGTCATACCGTGCTATACTTATTCTTATTATTTGATAATAAATGTTGAATTATAACAATGTGGTCATTAAAAATATTATATAATATTATTTTACAATAATTATTTCGTATCCTCTCTTAAAAGAAAGATTACAAAAGCTTTTTACACGACTGTAAATATTTTTTTACAGATGATCGATTTTGACGTGTGACTGAGATGGTATTATAAGGAATATACTCATATTAAAAGAATGTTATGTGGCAGTTGAAAATGAAATTTAATAAGTAAATTAATAATTTAAGCAGAATAATTTGTTTTAATTCCTTTATAACTTTCAAAAGGACATCTTTTTTATACTTTAAACCGACTATTTAAAAAAATCTTTCAAGCTAATTTCACGTATTTGTGATTTGAAACTCTAATGATTCTTAACACTGGTTTAAAAATAATAAGACTGAACAGTATCGTTGCTCTATCATATACGCAGGATTTTCTAGAATTTTTCAAAATATGCGTAATATTCAAATATCACGTACTACTTGTAAATGAGTGTATCATAACGTTGCGAGCACTGCAGCTAACCAAATAATATTGTTTCGCAATCGGATGAATAAGCACGGAAGCGATCAGTTTTAAACTCACTGATTAATCAATCATGGACACTATCGTAAAAGTGTAATATCCAAATGAACGCCGGCGGCGGCGGCGCGCGGCGCAGCGTGGCCGCCGACTCCACATTACACCTCCATGTTGCTATAAAATTTATGAGGGCTCTATTTTGGAAGCTAATTAAAAAAATTGTGATGGCCGTTAGAAACTTCGATCGTGAGAGAGTGATAAAACTTCTGGAGAAGTAATTTGAGACGTAGGTATTACTATACCATAATTAGCATCCACGTTGCCTTAAATGAGATGTAAGCTTGGGATATAATTTAATTGATAATATTGCTGCTAAGGTCCACCTTAATGAAGGTTCTATCTACGCAGAACATTTAATCAAAACTCTTTAAACTTTTATGATACAGAAATAATTCTGTAAAACAAAAAATAAAAATGGTCAACCAGCTGTTACGATAGATGTGGTTGATTTATTGGTTATTTTCAGTTGTGTTTTGATTTTTTTATGTAAATTAGTACACAGTCAAATTAATATATTTTTTTAATCTAAATTATAGGTGATAATAACTGTCAAATAGCCAGTCATACAATAACTTTGTCGAACGCGTGAGTGTACAGTACTAACCGCCCATATAAACTTAAAATACATATATGTATTAGCTTAAACGTAAGTAAGATGGTCTATGAAGAGGTACCACTAAGACAATCATTAATGAAGCACAAGGGCGATCCATACAGAATGCAACGGGACCCAAGCACGCAGCTATATTTATGGTGACCCGGCACGGTCAAGCAGCTTATCTTGGACACCACACGGAAACCATTCGTGGTAGTTAGTGTTCGCTGTAAGTTACGATCTGTGAATTACGACTATTATGTACACCTCGTAGCTATTGCTGGCTGTCAATGGGGAAATTCATAAAAACAATTTACTGGTCGCTGCTTAATTGAACTTGATTTAAGCTCCAGACGGCGAGATATTGTCTGCTAGAAATACCATGCAATAAAAATATCTTATTTATTATCACTAAGTTAATTATTTTTATCGTAAATGGCTGTAGGAATGTAACTAATCAATACAGATATGCAATCATCCGATGATATGAGATGAAAGAATAAACCGTTCTTAGGGATACTCACTAAGAATACGAGTATCAAGATTTATACCACGAGCGTTACATATTGACCCAAAACGAATTCATTTCTAATATATCGGCTCATTAATAACAGTGCTAGTGCGACGCGAATGAATTGCGAGTCTGATATAGAGGCTGCGTCTCGGAATTTAGTCACGCAATTATTCCGGGCGGGCTGAAGCCTCGACAGCGGCGGACGATTGTACCACTTCTATTCAACATTTATATATTAAATCAATTGTCACCTACGATTTCACTAGACATTGCATCTAAACACTGATGTGCCAAAACCGCGGTCACTTAAAAATGCTTCACGACACGACGTCCATTAATCAAACGTCGGCCAATGAGCGACTTGCAATCGTATCGAATCACTATCGAATAGAATAAATTTATATAATGAGCCATCTAAATGGTCAGTTTAGTAGGACTTAACAACCGAATCACGTTCGTTTTTTTTTTTCAGGTAATTCGATAGCGATGAATAGCGTCTATTATATTGAATGTGTGTTTGAGTGAAGAAAGCGATAAGGTTAAGCTCCAGTACTCGTGTGTGTTAACGTATTGTACATTTCTCGCGTGTTTACTGTGACCTATCTCAGCACCGATCAGTTTAATGCGAAACATGCTCATGTGCATGCACTTCGACATTACAAATGGCACCTCCCACAAAGACTTACGATCGAAAACGAACTCGTGCAAGAATCTTATATAAAGGACTCTAAGCTCACAAATTTGTCCTATACAATTTATCTCTACGCTTTAATAAGCTACGTACTACGAAACAACTAGCGACGAAGTATACCTGTATAATTATCTATTGTTAGTAATTATTAAAGCTTAATAGTAAGTGGCAGTATATACCTACATACGTTTTTACTGTAGCTTGGATGGCTAGTAGTTTCGTCATCACTTTTATATCAAAGTAAATTTGAAAAATATTTAAACCAATTTTTAAAAATAAGCGAATTAATGCCATTTCCTAGCCGTAAAAGGATTTATGAATATTAATAAAATGGTTTATGATATTGTTGAGATATGACTTCATAAAGTTCAAACGTTGTTCCAAGAATACGCATTCGCGAGTTCTAGTATTCTACGAGTATATATATGTAGCAGATTATAACGATAATAGTTTATCTTATATAAATTCTTTGTTACTTTCTTACTTACCCATTGCCTGCAACTCACTTCTGCTGATAATATAAAATCTTATTAGCACAATGCAACGAACATTACCTGGAACGAAAAGATAAATCTTTGTCATTATCTAATTGTAATATACAATATACAAGGTAGTTTGAATGAAGAATTCTTCGTTATTATTATTATCTTACAAAGGAAATTCACATGAATATAGGTTTTTTTACTTTTACTTTTACTATGTATCTATTAGGTATTTCGTAACTGAACAATCTGCAATGTACCTACAAAAAACTAGCAAGACTAATATGCTAATCATATTCATATTCATTTATTCATACCACGTACAAGTCAAATACAAATAAAAAATAGGAGATAAATTAACTTTCCATTCTATCTATATGCATAAGTTATAAACTTAAGGAGTAGTAAATAAAAAATCGCAGAAAACTGCAACATATCCATATATTTTTTTAAAGTACTTAAAATACTAAAAGTATTTACTGTAGCGTCTCTTGGTGACCTGTCACTATAACACATATCAAAGAACATTTAGTCAATTAAGTCTCAATTTATTCAAGAATATTTCTTGACAATCGGTCTTATGCTGGTGATAAATGGTGAACCATCAACACTTATTTGCACAAACATCCCTTCACGCCAAACGCATATAGTCGTATCGGTTTCCATTCCATCGCGGGTAGAAATAACTAATATAAGAATATCAATATATAAAAAAAATATATAAGTGACGCAGTAAATAATAATGTCAGAATAAAACACTGATAAAACATGATAATCTATATGTGTATATATTATATAAAATGTGCCAAATGTGCGCGCATGAAGAGTTCCGTACACCATTATCTATAAAAATCGGATAAAATCACGTTTTTATGCAAGAAAGCCCCCTCAAATATTTAGTCCATGTTGTTTTAGTTTTTTTGTTATAACTTTATTTGTAACTTTATAGTATGTAGTTTTTACTTCATAAAATTCCTAAAAACTATAAAATGCTTTTCCAATAAGCAAGGTTGATAAGGGTGTCAGTGGCATAGATACTATGACTAATGTTTTTAGTCCATTAAATATATATTGTATACTGCAGTTTTGTGATTCAAAATTATGAATGTTAATTAAGGTTCTCGTTACAAGGGCGCTCTGCCCGATCCTGAAACTAATTATTAGTTCTCTGTGAAGTTTTTATCAGCCGCTCTCGAACAATGGGGACGTGACTGCACTGCCAATTTCCGCCGCCGCCCCGCCTGGCAGCCTGCGCTGTTATACGTTCACCCTGTTCCATATATATAGGATAATAGTGATATATACCCCACTCCAATAGACACATATTTTCGGTATCTTGGCAGTATTGTCAGCAATGATAATAATAATAATATTCTCATGTATGCTCACTTTTACAAAGTCTGGAATTCATCATCATTCATCTATCTAATATACTAAATTTCGATGTCACAATGTTAGTTACCGTACTCCTCCGAAACGGCTTAACCGATTTTTACCAAATTTTATGTGCGTATTCAGTAGGTCTGAGAATCGGCTACTGTCATTTTTTTAAGGCAAAACAACGTTTGCCAGGTCAGCTAGTATGTATATATATACGATTTTCATCACTTGAGTAAATAAATTCTGATATTCAAGAAGCAAGAAATCATTATCAAGACAAAATGAATCTTAGTTATTTGCAAAGTTGTAGGTGAACATACGTATTGTTTTTGAATGTACATTACATACAACTCATTGTTCTTGTAAGTTTCTGATTTAGTTATTGGAAAATAAAAAGCCTGATTTAATTGGATCAAAATGTTACTGATGTAATTAGTCAAGGTAAAGAACTGGCCGCTACGAGTACCTTCATTTGGTACTTGTTTTTATTTCGTACTCGCACTTGCGTGGCTGCAGTTTTGTTGACATAAACATGATAAGGAAATGCCGAAGTTGTATTTATTTAAAAACAAGACTTGAAACATGATCGTTCTCGAGAAAACTTCTTAAATTATCCAGAATATTGCGGGAGGCACTAAGTCGACTGTCGCATTACTTCTCTTTACGTCCTTCTTTACGACGGTCATTACTTTAGCGAGGATCGCGAGCGCGCGTTGGGTCACTCTTGCTGCAGCTCTTATCGTGACAAAGTACGCTGCTGCAACAATCGCACCAGATAACTCAAACTCAAAGTACATAATAGAACATTTATGTATTTTTCAGCAATTTGATAATCAAATACATTATGTAACCGATATTAAGTCTGGCCATGCAGCACTGAAAGTTACGAAACATCATGCAAATAGCAATACAATATCTTGTTTATAAGATTATTATATAATCATAAAACGAACTTCAAGTTCAGATCAGTGCATGATGAAGAGAGTTGTAGTTCCCATCCCGAGTTCGGAAAAATTTGATGATGAGTAACAAACTCGAATGCTAAAACAGTTAAAAAATATGTTGTGATAGATATTTTTTTGCAGCCCTAATATTTAAGTTTCCATCGATTTTGCTGGGATCCTATCAGCATTCGCCCTTTTGGACTAGGTGAGGTGAGGATAGGCTTATTTTTCCCTTTCCATTTTCTGGGATCTGATCGTCAGAATACGAGTCATATAGCCAATGGTATCGCCTGGTAAACATACCCTTTAGCAAAAAAAAAATTTAGACCCATTTTCTTTACATTATACATGTACACGAGTCAGCGACTATTATTTTGGAGCAGGTAAAAAAAATTACCAAATTTTTCTGATTACACATTGGTATTTGACTCGCAAATCGCACAAATTAGCGACGCTCTGGCTTAAAGTGTAGTATGTCTAGACTGGTAAGGTTTCCTTATGATGTTTTTCTTCATCGAAAGCAGATAGAGTTCATTAGCAGGGATCGAACCCACGGCCCACGGGACGTAAGGCGCCCGCCCGACTGAGTGTCATCGCGTCACAATTTGTCAGCAAAACGTTTTCAAACTAGTATTTAAATTGTTTATAATAGGTGTTGCATTTTTATGTTTATAAATTATATATCAAGCTTTAAATTATTGCACTTTTTTATTTACCGCTTTTAGAAATTACTTAGGAAGATTAGGTTCATGTCTGTAGTAGTTGAAGAAAGTAAAGCGAAAATCGTTTAAACTCTAAAATTATTTTTATTCCTCAATACCAACTTAACACTACAAAAAGAAAGCAATTTAAATAATTGTTGCTTGAAACATTTGAGTCATGTTCAATTAATATACAAAATATGTATTTACATTTTATTTTCTGTCTTTCAACTGTAGGTTAGTTTTAATTGTGGCTAAAACATATGCTAAGAATAGCAACAGAAATACTTGCTTCAATTATAATCTACCAATAAATATTTGTTGGTTTTGAGTATTAATCATAAACAACTTACTATTTTACCCCGGAGCTCAAGTAATGGCTGTCAATAAAACTGCTATGGCGGATTGCGTTTAATGACCATAAATTGCAAAGATTAAGGTCAATAACGCGATGGATATGATAACGCAAAGCACAGCTTAGCTCAGTAGTCAACTTTACCAATTTCAATTTGCGTTGAATTACAACTTTGATATACTACCTGCTTATTATTTATATGCTAGACAAAGCACTTCAACTTCACTTCGCAAGATAGTTTTGGATGTGTTTTTAATATCTATTTGATAACACATAAATCAGAGAACAAAAAGTAAATACTTTTAGAATAAGTCTTTTGGCCAAATACCTATTTTAATGAAATTGTTACGACCTAAGCAATACACTTGTTTGCATGAATCGTGTGTCGATACTGGTAGCGCCATCTTGTCAAAAGCTCGGGAACTACAACTACACCAATAAGATTTTCATCAAAAAAACATTAAACCGAGCAAAATTTTTTTGTTACATTGTAATGTTGGAATTTTATGCGTTTTTAAAAGCATAAATTCTTGAAGTCAATTCAATTTATACGTGAAAGCGCTCTATATCCGTACATGGATCACATAATATAAATCCGAGAAGTGATTGGCGGAAGACATTAGTGTCCCTGCAAAGCGGCCAGTATGCCGGCCACGTCCACTATTGTTTTAAAATGTTATCTCTTGGTAGACACAAAAAAGGTCCGAAGAGATGTGAACGCGCCATCTCGTTACCCCTGAATACTGTCATTCATTCAACATCAGTGAAGTTGCAACTCTAAAATCGATAAATCAACAACGTTCGTAATAAAATAAAAGTATAAATACGAGTAAAAAACACAAGACTCTTGCTCTAAAGTAGTGATTGGAGCACTTTGATTTACTATAACTTTATTGAATACTCTTTAGTGTTGTTTTGTGCAAAAGTTTGTTAGATAATTATAAAATCTTTCCTGAAGATAATGTTGCAACTTCAAAAATGTTTACTTATAGGTATACCTATTAAAAAAATAGAAATAAAAAATAATAATGGAAACTTTTTGTCTTAAGCACCGAGAACAACGTAACATTTCAGTTAATCGCAAAATATACCTTATTCATAAATAATAATTGTCGAGTGTTTCCAAAGTTTTTTCTCAGCGGTCGGGGAAGATAGACATTCAGAGTGCGCGTGCGTTGCAAAAGTCGCCTATTATACGTAATTATGTGGCCGTATATACCGGGCACTTTGCTGCTCAGCTCCCAATTATAGTTAGCGGGCCTTTTAATATTGTTCATTATGCTAAGGAAATGACAAGATTTTGCTAGAATCCATTATCCCCATATATGTATATTCTTACCGGCGTGTATGTGAGCATTATCTGTTATCAGATTTGATTATTTCGAAGAGAAGCCTTAATTGGCTACAGATTTTAAAATTCATTTTTATTTATCATTTTCTAGAATTCAAAGTCGGATAACCAATAACGTATTATTAACAACTTAACATAACTTAATTTGTTAATTTAAACACAGAAGTGTGAATTAAAACTGATTTTCACTAGTACTTCATTAACTGACATCAAAATTATAATTTAATTAATATTTTATATTGATGCAATCTTTTAACGTGCAAAAAATGCCCATAAAAACAGGGATTCACGCAACTCAGAATCTTCTTCAGAACGGTACTGGTAACGACATCTATGTAAAAGTCCGAGAACTTCCTTCAAGTCGTGATATTCACGTAACGGCCATTGTGGCATAAGAACCTTCCCACGTATCTTGATGATTTGTTTCCTTGTTTAAGAATGTGTAGTAGGTATTTTTGAGTTACGAAAACAAATAGAAAAAAAAAACAAAAATGATTCTATAAACTTAAAAATATTATGAAAACTAATTTTAAAAATGTATATACCTAGTGTTCATGTGGATAATTACGTCATGCTCAAATCTGCCTGGGGTCTAATTACTTTTGCATTTTTTGCGCTGGCTCTCGGCAAACCATTCATCAATCACACGCCATGGAACAACGTTTTTGTTAAAATAACGAACCGAACACAGGTCATTCATTAAATTTCTTTGCATTTGTGATAAGTTTCAGACCTACTTTTTGTGAGTTTGAGTGTCTTTATCTTAAAAAACGTTTTTTAAATTGGAATTTGCGCCCAAAAATGAAATACATATTTACTTATTGACACTTTTTTTTTAAGAATAACAATGTCAAATATGTAATGCAGTACTACTCGTATTTGAATAATTAAATTTCAATCATAAACTCGATACTTTAATTAACCCTATCCTTTAAATAAACTTTAAATTACAAATTAAGATACAGACAAACATACCATAAGTAGAAATTAAAAAATCCAATAGACCTTGAATAAGACAAAAAAGTTAATTGGAGGAATTTGTCGTTTTATCATAAGTTTTCCTGTTAGTGCTAAGATAGCCTAATACATATAATATTAACATGGATACAAATTATATTTCATGATAGCAATGTCCTTGATCTTTACCTTAATCGTCAATCAAATTTATGTAATAATGAACTCATTTGCATAATATGAAGTCAGCGGGTAATATAAAACCATCCGATAAGGTTTAAATGATATCTTGCGAATATTGAAAGATTGAGGGTTATAAAAACGTACATTTGTTTACCGCGCATGCTCGTAGATACTATTTGTTTATTCAAAATTAAATATAGCACATAATGTGTTCAATAACGACTGCAATACCTGTTGTGATACACATACTACGCAGTGTGAGTAGCCGTATAAAAAATCGGAGTTTTTTCATTCGTTGGGACAATCTTCAAGCTCAATCAGGGAAGTTTTGTACTTATAAAATTATCATTGTAGAAGATTACCTGAGACGTAATAATGATCCCAAAATATACGTTCAATATTGAGTGAATTCCGAAAGTAAATTGGAAATACCTAACTGCACATTATAGGGTGCAGCCACACCGAGAGAGAGCCTTCACAGAGAAAGTACGCTAAAGCACGCAACCAGCCCTGTTAAGGCAAAGTTTCTCATTCCTCCATTACTTTTCTTCCATGTATATATCCGCATAAACAGAATATTTACCTTTCAACAGTGTATATACAATTATACATTTTACTTTATATTTTTTAAAGAAAACTATTGAACATCTATCTGAACTTTGTGATTAAATAGTTTAGTTGACAACGACTACTTCCACTTTCACATTACACTATCCGTGTGCCGACACCAACTTAAATCTACAATTTAAATAAATTTAAAACATCGCATTGTATTAAAGCTACTGCTGAAACCCGTGTCGTCGCTTGGCGATAATCATAAACCTCCTTATTATTAATGTGTAAACTCCTTATTTTATTGCTCTATCCGAAGTATACAATCTCCGGGTTGAATAAACTAATTGAACCAGAAGTTGACTGCTCATTGATTTAGCGACATCGTTTTTCTGCAATAATTATAACATTCTGGACCCCATGAAGATGTTTACTAATTACATTGCACATATACATGTGCACAGTGTTGTTTAGAGTTTAATTATCATAAAATCTTGGAAATCTTAAAGATATACGTACTTAAGATACTTCGTATTCGTTTAATAGTATTTCATTAGTCATAGAGTGACGTAAGTTCGCTGTGAACGTCTCCACAGTTTGTCTGTGTATAATGTTACTCGTTTACCAAGTCGGTGCTAATTCAAGCTATTACTTGGCAGTTTGTTTAGAAGTGGTAGATGCGAGGTAGCTGGCCGAGGTTGGTCGTTATAGATGCGCTTGAACTTTGGAAAGCATGATCCGTAGCGCGAGCGCATCAACACAAGAGTGTGACCTCTGCGAGGCGCGCGCGCAAGGTCACGAACGCGCGTGCGCGTCAGTCGTGACCCGCTCGCAGGCCTAGCATCGCGTCGCAGCACGCCATACTCGCTCCTATTGCAAACATATAAAGCCTGTTGTTGATTAAAGTGCTAACTTGGCCACAGTGTCTAGCTGTGCCAACGTAGCGTTAGTGTCGTGTGCTAGCCTGTCTAGGGCATCGATTTGCTCCTTTTCATTCCAGACATGCTTCCTAGATGGTATCTCTATTTTAGAAATGATTCCTATCTCAAAAACCAACACTAAATAATTCAATGGTTGCTACGAGTAACAAAAAATATTTATAAGCCATTTTTTTATTAGTAAATATGAAAGTAACAAGTGAAGCTGCTAGACACTAGGGTCCAACGGATTCTCAGCCCACGCGATTGCTAGATTATGTAATTACTACGTTTGCTTTTTGGTCATGCGTAATCGAAAGTGAATCGAAAGTTGAACCTGTATTTCTTCATACAATTGTTGATAAATGGATCAATTTGTTAACTAGCTTTGAACAATAGCTGAAAAGATAGACAAATAACTTAGATATCATTTATAAATCAC
The DNA here is from genome assembly GCA_035578125.1 of Mellilla xanthometata. Taxonomy (NCBI): domain Eukaryota; kingdom Metazoa; phylum Arthropoda; class Insecta; order Lepidoptera; family Geometridae; genus Mellilla; species Mellilla xanthometata. The sequence goes on along the minus strand of JAPUBQ010000007.1, from coordinate 8,042,327 downwards.
TTTATGCTGCGATAATACAACGCAAACATACAATAGTAGCAGTTATATTATTATTATAAATAAGTAAGAGCATAAAAGATTATTAAGACACGCTCATAAAAAGGTATTCGTGTATGAATTTCATCACATTCACTAAAACAAAATGGTTCATTGTTTATAAATGCAAGTTTTAAAATTTCGCTCGATAGCATGAGCACGATAAGCAAAAACTAAAAGTTTATATGTACATACATCTCAAAATATGAAAATTCAAAAAGTTATGAAAGAAGATCACACTGTATATTCCTTTGATAACTGAGTAGGACACTCATAATATTGTAGAAGTTATTCTTTGGGTGGACGGCCTTAGCGAAGTTATTCCTCGTAGGACAAAAGAACCCTAAAACCACAGTCGTCATAAGCTAGAAGACATTAAACACACGTAAGAAGAATGAGTAAATACCTATAGATGCACTTAATGTGTAAGTTTATAAAACGAGCACATACGCTTGGTTTCACAGATAAACACGGAAGAAAATAAACGATCTTTGTGTGCATAAAGCCGCAAGGATTAGCTTAAACAGGTGAACCTATTCCAAAGAACATAAACTAGGAATGACAGTTAGTAACGCAATGCTGAAAATGTTAACAATAACTCTATTGATAAAATATTTATTCAGTCCATATATTTTTAGTAAGCTTTCGTCTTTAGATTCGGTCAGATTCTTTATGGTATTTTTTGTTCAAAAGCACCAACCGGGAGCGTAAGATGTAACGGTGGTCGCAGGTGCCATATACGCGGTTGGTAGAAGTGGTAGCCGAGAATGGGATACATTATTCAAGCGGATCATTTACATCGGCGAGCGGCGGACGTGGCGGATCGCCGCGCCTTGTTTGTACCACGAAGGCTCGCGCGGAACCCACTGTGCGACCTAAAAAACCTTCATATTGCTCCTTGAGGCTTTCTTTTTTAATGCACGCCAAGTATTCGCTTAATGATCGAAGACAACTTCCATAGATCGCATTCAATTCAAAAGATAAGAGGTTTTATCTTTTAAACGTCAAGAGCGGCAAAAACTTTCCTGCCCAAACATTACTTCCAGCGGGGAGGTTGCATAAAAAGGTGCAATTAAACTCTACCGTAAAACAAGATAATAAAATTGAATATAAATACATGAGAAACAATTGTTTGCTTGAAATAATACTGGGTGAAACGGTTTGATATGAAGTTATTGAAACAAAATTATAAGTACAAGTAATAAATAAAAGATTGTATGGACACTTGAATCCAGTGCGATAGGAACAGTATACGTTAATTACTACCGTGGCCGTTTATAAAATGTAAAGCTGGCAAACGTGGAATGAGGCTCGAAATCGATTTTCAAAATTTGTGATATAGCCTTTTTTGACAGCTCAAAGTTATAAAACCTCCTCGGTAAACGGCTATTAAAATTAAATGTCTGTTGCTAAGCAGGTCACAGGTAATTTCAAACTTCTTCATCATAAATGCCCTGTTCAATAAAAACTTTTTTAAGCGAATAAGAGGCTACCAACCGGCTGGTAATAATTATCTGTATATCTGTGTTCTAATATTCAAATCGTCGCGTAGGTAATCTTAAAATAAAAAATCCTTTCATTTATTACACTAGCTTCGCCATGCAGCGCTACCCGCGTTAATCCGTGGAAAAAAATGCTTATAATTAATACATACTGAACTATTTCCATTCCATATTTCATCAAAATGTTTAGCGGTTTAACAAGCAACAAACACACACACTTTCGTAATTAATTGGTTCTAACTAGTTGCGCTCCGCGGTGATATCCACCATAACCCGGGATAAAAGTAGCCTTTGTATTATTCCAGGGTTTAAACCAATCGAAATCGTATCAGCCGTTTGAGTATGAAGAAGTAAGAAACACACACTCTTGCACAGTAACATACAAAATGTCTCCCTTATAACTTTGTGGAGTATTCGAAATACAAATAAAACTTAGGTATGTCTCGCTTTGTTTTTTTTTTTACTTTTAGCTATTAATCATGCAGAATACTGGCATTCTTAAAAGATCTTTATTACTGAGATATGAAAGTCAAAATTGGCTAATGCCAATAATGAAAATAATGCCAACGCTGTGTAATCACAGCGTTATAGATTTTGTATTTTAAATACTTTTGTGCTGGAATAGATACAAACAATATTATTAAATGTTATCTTTCAAAATTAACAATGTAACGTAACACAACTGATAGACCTCAACGAATATATGGGGAGCAAGCTATTGCATAGTATCGTATCCATTGTTTGGTGGCTCTAACCGAACAGTGATAATAGAATCTTTTTTTCTTGATTGATATAAAAATTATCATCAAAGTATCTTTTTATTGGAAACTTGCTTATTGCTAGCTTTGCTTCTCATGACGCTCCACAATTGGTGCCTACATATAGGATTGCATTATTTTTATTTTAATAAATGATGTGATGTGAATGCGTATTACTCATTACTCTCAATTAACTGGATATTAATTATTGCCCCCATTACTCTCAATTAACTGGATATTAATAATTGTACTATACCAAGATAATATAACCTACTGCTGTACCTGCAACATCTAGGTATTTATTATACCTCAAGTTTATAATTGTCTGTTTTAAGTACACCGCCTTTCGCTTTGTGTTCTAGGCTTCACACTCTTTGTTTTGGCAACGAACAAGAACTGTGCATTCCGGTCTGCTGATAATTTATTTATTAGAAATACATTGCAAATTGGTTACTAAAATTAACATAATTAATTTATTAGTTCTAGCATCATTGAAATGCAAACGAAAAAAGTGTTAGTATTAAGTTAAGTACAAGTTATGTCATATATAGTAGTCATATTAGTAAGTAGATTTGCACTTATATTGTATAACAATTCGTTATGGGTATAATGTAAAGAGTAACCCAATAGCTAATCTTACACATTATTACTAAATAGTAAAACTGGAAGAGGACTCTGGTCTCGTATCACGGTCTAATAACTAGTACGAGACCAGAGGCTTCAATATACACCATGTAAATATTTATGCAACAATAAATAATTTAGTATTTGTACTTTAGACATTTTAACTTCTGTTTATTCTGAAGGTAAGATATCTGAAGCAATCTTGTCATTGATTTCGTTATCCAAAAACATTCGTGTGTGGTGCGTGAGTGAGAGGTGCGCCCTTGTCTGTGTTCCAACTGTATACAGTGTCATATAGTGCGTCCCTCGACTGTTGTGTTGCTAGTTCAAACACCTTCTAGGAGCAACCAATCATCATCAATTATTAGTTTAACAAATACACCAAGTACCAGATTCATACTGAAACTCTCAAGTTCCAACTACACCACGGCTTTGCAACCTTTTATAAGGCATATTAAATGTAAGTACATATATCGTTTAAAAAATCAGGGGTGAATCCAATTGAGGCCAATTGGACAGTCACTGGCAAAAACAGCAATCATATTTTGACCATTTATGACTTTACGTCGATGTTGGTACCAGTTGAAACAATTTATTGAAATGTAGTTGCAAGTAGAGGCAGGTTTATTCTACGAGGCAGGTTTATACGTGCATTCCGGCATCATTGATAAAAAAAATAAAAGTGTGTTGTAATTAACTAGATTGGTCGTTCTTTGTCGGTATGTAAATAAGTACAAACATACGAATCTCTATTATACTCGTATAATGAAATTGTGTATTGATAGGTTTTGGAACTATACGTATATTTAGTAGAATGTAGCTATGAATCACTGCATTAAGGTGAGCGTTTATGTTTGTTCTACAGGCAAATTGTAGCTTAACTTCGCGCCTTATTTCGTCATTATCACACTTTATCACCACAATTTATCGAATTCCAAGTATTGAGATAAGAAATATTTTACGTCAACCACTGAACACAAAGTAAAATAGATATCAGACCAATAATTATGAATCGACATCAGATAATGAATTGTGGACAATTTACAGTTTAGGTTGCGCGCCGCTTGTGAAACAGGAAATAAAACCATGTCTAGGAATGGTATACACTTTAGACAAGCTCGCTTTATTTGAGAAAACAGCAAACTGTGAGCCAGTATCAGTTCCATAAAGTTGACAATTCCTAAAAGTAATAACACTTTTTTTCATCTCGAGTTCCATTTCTTGATAACAGATAAACTTCTATTGAAATTTCGCTTCTAACTTTTATGGTTTAGTCTTCGTGAATAATGTAGCTACACCGAAGCTACAATAAACTCAAAACAATACAACATATAGCTTTGTATGTGGTGCAAAGTTTAAATAAACAAAAAATGTATACCTAGCGATTTTCTTGTATCTTGTAGGTAAATAATAATCCAAGTTGCGCTGAATTGAGACTATAAATATGCAATGTAGTCGTATATTATTATAATAGCAGCCCGTATAACGAATCGAGTTAATAAAAACGTACATTCATATACATATAAGGCAAAGCTAGCCTTGTTGACGTCCGTTCTTCTCTGTCGCACAGATCGATGCCATATTCACTGTCTTTATCACACTAATAAGCTACAATATACATACCTACATTTATGTTGCTGTATATTGGCCTCTTAACGCACACATGTTTAAATTCGTGTGTTAAACACACACAAACACACACTGTGGCAACGTGAGATGAGTAAACTGTATCTCCGATTTTACGACTCAATGATTAAAGATATCTATCTATGCAAAGTAAATTTATTTTAAACATTTTTAGAAATTGAGTGGTGTAACTGATTAAAATATTTTGATAGCAAAACCATAAATTATAAGTATACAAACTAATTTAACAGAATAAAAAATCTCAACAGTAACATACATGTGAGTATGCGCAGTATTAGCATGGTATCGTTTTCGACGTCATTGATAATAGAATTGAGATTTAAAAGGTTCTAATATCATAAATAGTGAAACATTATTAAACCATACTAATATTATAAACCAGTACGGCTATTAGAAACTAGTATTTTTTTCGAAATTCTTTGTTTTTTTCTTTGCAGATATATAACTACCTAGCACGGTACTAAAGTTAGAGTTTCAATCATCTGAAAATGGGTTGAGAGTTGTTATCATTAATTATCGTTATTTATAAGTCAGTCAAAGTATTAGAAATGATAACATCTAAGTGTGTATTTTTTACAATTTATTCAAATCATCACAATTTACCTGGCAGTAAGCGATATAAGATAAAACGGACGCGCTTGCCCAGGAAAAATAGTTTAATCTGGCTTTGATAACCGCTAGGTTTTAATTTTCGGGGAAAGGGGCGTTTGGCAAAGAATTCCACACCGCGGTTCACGCATGGAATCTGTGATCGTTAGGACTGCGATTATAAAATTAAGTGCGCTCTTTTATTTAGGAAGACTTAGCACATAAGACAGCTTTAGTACGAGTATGTTAAATAATATTATGTTAAAAAATTAGCAATATAGGTGTGAAAAGTGGTTCCAAATGCTCGGCGTAAATTAGACTCTGCGCCGCGGTGCTGCTTTGCCAGTTCTCTTTCATGAACTTGGTTTAACACGCTACCGCGTGACTAAATAATTATGTACAATTTTGTTTTTACTAATATAATAGCATCAAGAAATGCTACACAGGGTTATAAGAATAACTTTGGTACATCTTGATTCACGACTTTTAAGAAAAATCACATATTCATACATTGCATCCTTTTCGGGAACGTGGTAGGACAAAAGTTGTCTATCTAGACCACGGAATTAGTTAGATCCTAAACGGCGTTGAAAAAGAATTGATACTTCTTATGTACCTAAGCAAAACCTATATCTCATATTATCGAGTCTATGAGTCACATATAACTCTAGCTTAATTTAAAATTATATTTTAATATTACTTGTGTATATTTTTAATAAATTAATACGAGTATATACATTTTTGGACAGCTATCAGGTACAGTGGAACATGGAATTGCATTCGCAGCAATCATTTCTTCAAATATTAACAGAACTTGTATCATAATAAAGTTATTATACTGTTATAAGTACATTTTCAAAACGTGGGTATAAAATATCTATCCAAAAATCCTAAAATAGTCACTTGTTACCCTGAACAAAATAATAGCAAGAAGTACTCCAAAAACGTAGCCACGGAACGCAATCCTCAATTAATGTATTTTGTATAAGTACATTAATTAAGCAAAACGTCACAATTTTCACATTTGACTTATAATAGTTTAAATTTAAACTTATGATTATGTAATTCAAGCAATCCATATTATATAAAATAAAATACATAAAAACTGTAACCTACGTATTTTTTCTGTTTCTAATTCTGTAAAATACAATTGTTCAAAAGAATGTAACCGATAAAGGAGTCTTTGCAAACAGCCAACAAATGCGTATTGAATGTTTTTAAATTATCTTCAAACGTATATACATAATTACAATACACAATCACACACTAGAGAAATTGTTTATTTGCCGTGTGAGTTTGAGCTTTGAAAGAAATCAAAATTACATCCCTAATAGATTCGTCCGTGCATGGTTGAGGTTAGTGAAACCAAAACGACGAAATATTAAACATCTAGTGCTTATGGATAGGGCACCAATTTTATTATTATATTTTTTTTTAGTATTTTTATTATTTCAGACAGTACCTATGTTTTATTCTATATACTTACCAGCAAAATATATACATTAAAATTTAGCACGCTTATATCTGTTGACTTATAATACCCAGCAAATCTTAACTGCGCAATAATAGTACGTAGAACCCTAGTAACTAATGTCTATAGAACGCAGCTTGTAAATTACCAAATTGTAAATTACATAATAAAGTGTTTCGTGTTAATAATTACAAGGAACACTATGTTATAAAGTAGGTATGGAGATACCTATGTAAAGTGTGCAATCAAACACCATTGAAGGCAATATTAATTATTGCAGCGATATATTAAGTTTACAATGATTCAGGAAAACATCAAAAGAACGATAAAATATGCGGAACTGTATTGCCAATAACAAATCAATAAAAGGTATGTCTGCATTTTGGGTAAACAACAACCAAAAACCAAATTACCTGCGTTGCTTTTTATTTTTTATTTTTATATTATACGAGTATGTTATGTTGCCAATATGATATCTGGACATTCTCATGAAAATCCGAATATGTTAAGACAAAAACGTCTATGTAGTATAATACTTAGTTAATTGGACTATTCTAGACATCGTACAACTGTCATTGTTGAAACGCCGAATATTTTTATTAATTGTACAGTTCTATCAGATTATGAGAAAGTTATTTTATAACAAACTTTTATAGATAGAACATACTTCTATTATTTCAGCAAACTCTTTCTAATGAGTCGAAACTTGACAGGTTTATTATATTTAGTTCTTTCTGTCATTTTCCACCTCAACTTCAGTATATCAATAACAATAATGAAAACAATGAAAAATCAAATAACCGCGATAAAACTCACGTGTGTTTTATAATCATCTTCCGACTCTATCATTAGAACAGTTCTGCGGTTACATATTATAGTTAACGAAGATATATAAGTGTATTATATTTGTTCTCTATAATAGTTTACGAGATTTCACTTATAAACATAAACATTAAACTAAAGCTACAGCTAAAGGCGTATCCATACTATGCTTTAAACGTTAAGAAATTTTATATCCCGCAGAGATTTCTCGGACTCTGGCCCTTCGTTGCCTAAAGATATATACCGATTGAAGGCATGTGTGTGATCGTCTTTAGGTGTGTGCGTGAGTACCTTCAACCTCCGCGTGATGGGAAGTGAACCCTTTACGCGGGGAAACCGTTTTTTTATCAAGTTTTTATTTGCGCTCGGACACCGGCATCAGGTAGAAAGGATGATCGTTAATTTTTAAAGGACATGTTGAACTTTTAGTTTACTCTCGCTGGGACTATTGACTTTGCCACTAAGTAGGCAGGCAGGAATCCAGACTATTTGTAGTTTTTTTTCAAAATTCAGTGGTGTCAAATATTATCTGTATTATCTTGAACTCTTATTTTAATGTCCAGGACAGAACCAGCAAGTAATTTATGATTAAATATTACTAGACATTTCAATCTAAATCTATATAATTCAATCTAATTCTGTAATCATTTTTAATTTGATAGAATAATAGCATAAAGATTGACCTACAAATTGATTTAAAGGCAAAGTAAAAGTATCAATAGAATAATGTAATCTTTGCAAGATAAACAAAGAGTGCATATGCCCGGAGCGCACCGTAGCCCGGCTACGCGCTGTAACCCGAGAGCCCGTTGATGTCTTTTGCTAAGAGCTTTGGTGCCTCGCACTTTCACGAGTTTGTTGACTCCTCTCGTGCCCATTATGGAGTGCTTACGTAATTTTTACACCTTTGTTGCATCTATACGAATACGATATATGCCATCATACAATAAACATCCCGTAAACAACAACCCATTCTTTTTGTTTTGATTGCGTCTGCTACGGCGTTACTATTCCTACACGACACGATATGTCTTACTTAATTAGGTAATAATCTTAAATATTCGCCAGATCATCCTGATGAAATTTTACAATTTTAATTGTAGACTTCATAACAATCACTCCCTTTTCAGAAGTACACCGAATTAAAAATAGTACACAACCGAACAATTAAATGCGATAGTATAAAATATGTATATTGCAACAAATTTAGTTCCCGATTAAGTGACTCGTCGTTTGACTCGCTCGCTTAGTCAATTAAAATTAAATATATTTTTTTATGAAAATTGAGAAGAAAAGAGTTTTTTTTTTCAATATATGACATTTCGCATTCGCCAAGCAAAGCAAATGCCGACCGATAAAAAGTGTACATAACTGTTGCGTTCCCCAAAAAAGCAGTTCAGCAGCCAAATAATTACATAAAATAATGATTGGGGCGAGAAGGCGAGGCGATGGCGCGCTCATCTGGAGGCTGGAGGGCCGCGCTCACAGCGAGCTATAAAATAAGGCTGCGGCGGCGCGGGGCGGGGGGGGGGGGGGGCGTGCCGCGGGACGCAAGGATACAAGCGACCGCGAGCTCTCGATATTTCGTTCGCTTCATCAACTTATAGCGGATCTAACCTTAATATCAGAAACTTAAAATTATAAATCACTTTTATTTAAAAAAATCATTTAATTTGTTGGTTAATAATATCATTATTAACCCTTTTTAATTGATCAATGTGACATAAACTAAGAAAAGCTACTTGTGTACTTCCAATAACTTAACCCATTTCGGATAACAATCTTGTAAGATTTGACTGTTGTTTTTCAGTATAACAATAATGTGTGTGAACATAAATTCGCGGATCGCCTTTGGCGTGTACAGTCGGAGAACAAAAAGTGATCATTAAAGGCTGCGAGGCGCGGCGGGAGCGGCGACGACGCAGCCTCTCGCTCGCCGTGTCCTAAACGATTCCCCGAGTTTTTATCACTCACCAATCCATATCAAGAGCTCACAACTACATTTTTACCGAGAAACCACTCTTCTATATTCTGTCATTCGGAAAAACAAAAATACTCACTCTCTTAAGCTAATCCCGCGGGTCAAAATCAGTATTCAACCGCCTATAATGGTTTTATTCACATCGACGTAAAGATAGAAAATTCTTGCATGAATTAGTATAATGTTATATCTCAGAATATTGCTCTCCGGGGAATATACATAAATGCTTATTATCGCCTAGTTTAGTACCGTGGTAGTTTTGCATTGCATTGCTGTAATGCTACCACTTTGTAATAAAATGTTTTAGCTGCTAAGAGTAAATGAATATTCTCTTAAGTGCTAAAACGGAACTTTTAATTGAGGCTCGGTTATTTTGATCCGGGCTCTAAGATGAAAATAGCAAGTTATGATAAATATTTGAAGTTCTATGAATGTTATGCATAATGCAGACGACTCACAGTTTGTGCGTGTGATACACTAAAAGTACAGTTTAGATTGAGATACTCATACATTATGTTATGTTTAAAAATGATGTAAATACAAATACTTGACTTATGATTTCAATGGTAAAAGCAGTATTTTTTATTCTTTTAATTAATATTATATTGAACAAAAAATAAGATACAATTATGAAAAAAATCCAAATACCTAATAATTGCATCTTTTTGCATTGAACTGAATTCTTTTATTGACTGATAATATCATAACATTAATATGCATTCTTATATGTATCAGAAGTGTTCCGTTATGATTGAAGTGAACCGCTTTTGACCGCGTGTTACTTCTCTATACGAACAACAGCTTTACAAACACACTAATCCGTCTACATAACCTGTCTGGCCAGCAAATAGACGTAACTAATCTTACTACACATGCTCGCTCCGCGTAGTTAGAAGGCATCAACGTCATGCCGTATGAATGACATGCAACCACATGGTAACGCGAGTACAGACTTTTTATCGCGGTTACGATGCTCGGACGTGGGCTTGCATATATTGGCTGCAATAAAATTGAAGTAAACTTGCGCTTTAGATATAGGTGAATGTACTCGTCGTAGAAGGATGTCGAGTAGGTAAAAGTAGTAGGTCCGGCGTCCGGCGGCTCGACGGGCCATGTATCGCGCTCGGCCGGGAGCGCTCTCGCGGCAAGTTCAAGGTGAGCGTCGCTCCGCCCACACGCCGGCGCCGCTCCCAGCACGACCGTTACCCTGCGAGCCTCGGCCCTCGCGCCGACACCACGCACCGCTCAAACAACGCCGATTGTTTCTAACGACCTAAACAAATTTCGGTCTACGAGGTGCCAACACGCAAATGAATTAATTACCCGAGGTCGCTCGACTCCGCGCTCGTTAAATCTCTTTATACATTCCATTAAAACGGCAATTATGATTTTGATACCGAGCGACTTTGCATTTAAATAATAATTACGTTAGTAGGTTTGAATGAAAAACATCATCACAACAAATTATTTATCGGTGAATACCTACCCATATCCGAAACTCGCGGCGGTTGCGACATACCTCTATAAATTTTGAATAAGGTACATTTTTATTTTAATCAGTGTAATACGATTTCGACACACCGACCGCTGAGAGATGGAATTTCCCACTAACGAATGGCGAACACCTGGTAACAGTGCCATAGAGATATTTCCATATTATCATCTCAGAAACCCAAGGCAATAAAATACAAAGCGATATATTATGTACTTATCTAGAAGCTCCGCTCGAGAACGTCGTCGTAATATTTTGTATGTGTATAAAAAAGTGGCCGATCCTATTTAAGTAGGTATAATCCAAGGAGTATGGTAGTGGCGAGTAGCGAACGCGTACCTGGGTATGGTGGTGATGACTTGGCCCAGCTCGTCCACCACGTGGTCGGCGAGCACGAGCACGGTGGGCTGGCCGTGCGCGCCCACCACCATGGACACGCCGCCGTCCACCAGCTGCCCGCCGCCGCTCACCAGGTGCCCGTCGTCCAGCTGCCCGCTGATCATCTCCACCCGCTTCTGGTCCGGTGTCGTCGTGTATATCACCGTCTGCTTGTCGTCCTCGTAGATGAGATCTATCGGAGTCTTCTCGTCTATGGAGTCCATGCCCTGGTCGTAGACTTCGGGCTGGTCGACCTTGCCGTCGCTGGCGTAGGTGAGGCCGTGAGGCGAGTGCCGGTACGAGTGCGCGTCGGGCGGGTACCCGTCGTCCGAGTCCATCTCCACCTTGTGCGGGTAGTAGTCGTGCGCGGGCTGCACGGGCGTCATGGTGGCGAGCACGGCGTGCGCGGGCGCGGGCGAGCGCGGCGCCGAGCCGGGCGACGCGCGCTCCTCCGAGCCGCCGCCCAGCGCCGGGGACGGGGCCGACATCGCGGCACGCTTCTGTACGAAAGGCGACGTCTTTGCGTTGCGGAGGCTCCGCTCAGGAGCACCCCGCTTTACACTTTCGTGACTTCAATTCCTGAAAATCAATTTATAAGCTGAAACGCTTTTAGCCTAACGAATAATAAGTAAAGCGTTCATATTCAAATAAACTATAGATACCAGTGCTTTGACGTGCCCGTTTCTAAATCATCTAGACGACTAGCAACAATGGAATTTCTTATGACATTTTTCATAGGATCTGCATTGGCATAATATAGATATGTTATTCGTATCCAAGTACTCAGTAAATGAGAATTTGTTATACGAACTCTTTCATTAATATGCTTGGTAGTATTTTTTTTAAATATACATAAAGAACCTGACGGCAAACTAAAATGTATGACGCAGACTAAGCGTCTAAACGGGAAAAGTGAGTTCATTGAGTAGAGCACGCGAGTACGGCACACGAATACAACAGGCAAGGGCGCCGCCAACAGCTGATTCAAGTCCAGTTAGAAAAGAACGAGTATCAAGTGGCACCTGATCGAGCGGGCAGACTTGTCGGGCAGCCCTGCACCAGCCGCACCAACGGGACAAACTGGTAACTATTGTACCACGTGCCTGCCAAACTTGTCAATAAACAACCATTCAACAACTGTACGGAATGCTTACCGCACCAAAACACTACGGTCGGTGATATTCAGCACACTACAACAATCCATGACAAACTGATCAATGCTACAATTAGATTACAAGGGACTAGTACTATTCAAAATCCCTTTTTTGTATAATTACGAAATCAGAAACATTTTATATATATGCCTCTTAATGTAGGTACTTCCCAATTCATGATTGTGACATTATTAATTATAATAACGTCACGTAATACATATGTACATATATCTCTGTTTTATTTGAAAAATTAAATAGCTTAAATATAACGTCTCCACCTACTAAAACATAATATAAACATTTCAATATTATATATCTAGACGGTGTATATACAGAATAAAAACCCAAGGGACGAGGCCAATGCACATCAACTATAGACTTTCCTTTTTTGAAGAAGCCTAAAAAGTAAAAAAAGAAAATGCATTTAATGCTTCAGAAGCGGTACCGAGCGAGGCAGGCACGGAGGCTGCGCGGTCTCTCGGGCGAGTGAAAGGGATAGATATATGGCTGACACTGGCACATGACAGAGAAGTATATTTATAAGTCAGCCAAGACTTCTCCGATACCCTGTCCATGTGTGCATTTAGGAATTTCACGATTTAAAGCTATGCTCTTTGTTCGAGTACAGACAGTATTGAATCTTTAATAAAAATGAATGCATCCAGGTGAGCAAGTATATAAAATAAGATTTTTCCGATTTATAAGACTCCATCTCTGGCCATCATCATCATTTTGAAGGGAAAGTATGCCTTGATAGAACAAATTCGAATGAATCATGGTTATTTAAAAAACTGTAAGATCTGTCCAGTGTTGAAGAGTTCTACCAGATCTGCAATATCTATACGAAACCTGTACCTGCAGATCTGATGATAGAAGGTACAGCTCCTATCGAACAAATGGATTACCATTATAAGGAAGCATCATGTACGCATGATGCTTATATGCTATAATATTCGAGGGTTACCCTCAATATGCCTGGGATCACTAGATTCTGACATCGTGGCAATTATGAAACTTTTCCCCTTCGAACGAAAAAAGATTAATCAATTAGGTCCTGGCAGCTTCAAATGATATCTATATGACAACATACATAGGTACAAGAAAATACGGTCGAATTGAGAACTGACACCTTTTTGAAGCTGATGAAATTACTTTATCAATATGGTCAAAAATTATCAATGTGTTCATATTTTTTCAGCATTCAAAAAAGAAAACAAAACGATCTTATTATTAAACTCGAATACACGACATGTTAGTAATCGTCTTTACGTCCATGGCTTGATGCACTGAACGAGGAAAATAAAATAACAAGAAGGCTCTGCCGCAGAGCTGTAGTGTGAGTGCGGACACGCACATATATGTATACATACACACTCACATACACACAGCTGCTCGTGGACCACAAGCTACGAGATACGAGATTATTATTGACTCACACGTAGAAAAGAATTGCTCATATATCTGAACTCCTTGGTAAATAGACGTATCTAGGTATAAAGGGACATGAAGGTTAACTTTAATTATATTGGGCATCAGCTATGAAAAATATGAATGGAAAATTGAATACCAATGAAAAACACGCATACTCTGCTCATGACGCACCTTTCAATCTACCAGAACTAAAAACCTTTCCTCGTTCCATCCTGTGAGCTCAGGAGAAATAATTGAACGAGTTTGTGAAGACAGATTCAAACCTAAACAAGTTTTCAGACATCGACATGGGAGTGACGACAGATGCGGCGCCCGTGGTGGTCAACGTCGTCATGGCTGACAGTGGTGATGATGACTGCGCAGGAGTAGACAAGAGACGAGCACGTCATCGCACTGGTAGTGAGGTCGGGGGCGACGGCGCGGGCGTCCTGGCTCAGGCCGTCACGCACTCGCGTCAAACTAGTCTCGTGACGTCACAGCCCGCCCGGCAAAATTACAAAACCGGCCGGGCGGCGCAGCCGAGCGCGGCAGCAAGAGGCGCCGGCGGCGGCCCAGTGGCGGGCGCGCAGCCGGCCGACCCCGACGCGCCGTTACGTACCGTGGGCGGGACGCGACGCGGCCGGGCGCGCGCGGGGACTCGAGCACGCGGACGGCGCTCCGGAGCGCGGGCGCAGGTGCTCTGAGCGCAGCAGCCTCCGCGCCCGGCGCTCGCCCGCCCGCCCGCTCCCCGCGCGCCACCCGCGCCTCTCGCACGCACCAAAACGACCAATTTATCTTCCGCGCGCATGCTGCAAGCCCTACTCCGAACTGCCTCGCCCAACCCGGAGCTTACGACCAGCCTTACATCTCTTACTCGCAGGAGGCTCTTATTGTCTCTGAATGAGTAATAAAAGATATTATTTCCATTTGTTCGATCACAATTGAAGTATTCGGGTAGTATAAGTGAATATAATTATTTTAAATTATACAAAATATTTTATAATACGTATTCACATGAACTACCTACGTACCTACATTGTTTTTAGTAGAAACGCTAATGTTGTTTGGTAGATGTATGTAAAATATAAGTTGGTGTAGCGAGGCGAGGGGTCGGCGCGGTGGCGGGCAGTGCATGGCCCGAGGCGATGGCGCGCCCGCCACAGCCGCCTTCTACCGAGCTCCAGTGGCCGTTACAAAATCAGCGACCAGACTACGACGCGATTGCCCAACTTTACGCAATTTCCCTTATTGGGCTTTCGAGCGATGTGTTATACAGGTTTATTAAAGTCAACCTGTCTAGACTTTCATTAAAACCGTTAAAAAATTATATGTTCAATATTGAGATTTAAAATCTTTTATTTGAATATTACAAGACCAATTACTTTGCTTAGGCGCAAATGTGTCTGCTGAATATTATTTAAATCACTTGAGTATAAATCTTCGTTATAAGAATTTTAATGCTAAATGCGTCGAGCGAGTCGAATTGAATCAAACAAAAAACCTGATCAATAGCTATATATATTTTATGCATGGTAAAAAGATGTTGTTACTGATCATATTTAATAATTTAAATATTTTCAGAATTCGTGTAGTTACGTGGAATCACTCATATCTTATAGATCACACAGAAAACACAAAAATACGAATTAATTACATTTGTACATGCTATGCTCAGAAAAATCAAAAAAGTGTTAATTCAATAAATAATAAAATTATAATAATACTTTTTCTACCAATTCACATTAAAAGATATCTTTTACTGTATGTACCTGGCAAAATTTATGGCTAAATATAATATATTTTTTAAGCCAGGAATAATAAAAAACCGCAATTAACATTTTATTTAAAAGTACCATCGTACGCGATGTGGGAGCTAACTTATAATAGATTGGTCCTTCTCTTCGGGGCTAAGATAAGTTAAACCCTAATGCTACATTAGCTTTAAGCTCCGAAAATATTATTAATTATTATTATAATTTCTTCTTAATAAAACTATTTTACGATAAAATGACTGCACCAATTTGGTCGACATAGGAAAAGTAATTTTATTTATAAGACAATATAGTATTCTTCTGGATATTCAACTGATTCTCCAAACGGTTGAATCGATTTATTTGAATGCGTTATAAGGTAGCTAGGAGAAATATAAAGTCTTATTTTCAGGTTGATAAACCTGAAAATATCTATTCTCACATTGTTACTGAAAGCCAAAAATATTTACGCACGCTTCGCTTTTGATTCGGTTTTTGGATGTCATGGGATATGCATGCCATACATATGTCATACAAATAAATCTTAAAAGTCACAGCATTTGCAGGGTAACGAAGCCTATTACCCTGTCAATAATTTGTGCTGAATTTAAATCCGTTTCTCAATATTCCATGAAAAAACAAAAATATTTTGGCGCTCGCTTCGCTCGCACAAGTGTTGATAACTAATAGAGCCACTTAACCTTGTCCTTAATTAGTGCTGAATTGAAATCCATCTCCATAGTCAGTCTTTTAATACACACATATAGACAAAGATGTACTATTAAATCTATGCACATATATCTGTCGTGTTTAACGATGTTTCGTAGCCTCTCAACGAGAAAAAAAAATTTGCCTTAAAAATAATAATTTTAAAATATTTTTTAATGAATTGTTTAACAAGTATATAATTTACTACTGCGGATACATATCGAACTAGAAAATAACAAAAAAGTCATATTTCTTCATTACATATTTATTTGATTTGAATCGATTAATAGTTTTTTCAACCAGACAGTATTGACGTTGCGATCAAACGTGGAATCTTGCTGGAGTTATTTTGTAATGTTGGCGAGCCTGACGTGGGACTTGACATAACATTTGACAACAGCGACGCATGTACAATTTCTTTCCTTTTCATTGCCCACCAAGTAACTGTCAGTGCAGGAATTTTTTCGTGGCTAAATTTATAAAATTTAAGCACTAAAGTAAGTGAGAATGTTGATTAATTTACGATATAACTTAAAATAAACACAACTTAATTACTAAGACATTCAAAGTAAGGTCTTATAATAGTGTATACATTTCTAACCTAGATCTCAGTCTGGACAAAAAAGTTTACGAAGTACCTAAACTTTTGTTTTACTTAATTACCCACCGGTTTGTACCAAAGTACAAGTTAAAAGAAATATAGCATGCCACACGTATCCAGTTCTTATCTGTTGCAAGAAAGTTTATATCAGTTGGGGCACAAATCAATTGTTATTTTCTAAACTTTCAGGAAATGTCGACCCTCATCCACGAAAAAGTTTGGTTGGACAAACCCATTTACAATGAAGCTGAAAAGAATTACTATGAGTCTCTGAACAAGGTATGTAGGTACTTGAAAATAATAATTATTTTGGGTTAAAATCAATATCTCATGGAAGTCCAAGCTCTATCTAATGAGTTCTGAATCCAAGTCCAAAGTATTGATATTAATAGGTGATATCAGGACTACTTAACATTAATTTAAAGAGCTTAGTATAATGTTTGTTGTTGTAGGTCCAAGTATCACCACTTACACTGGCAAAGACATCTCTGGCCAGCGAAGTTGCAAAGGCTAGACAACACATTAAAAACTCTTTAGAATGTGTGAGTAACTTATTATTTTATAACATTCACACCAATGTGTTGAAATCATGCTGGCATAGAGACATTATTTTTTGTGTTTTATTTGTTTGCAAATGCTTGATGTTAACTGTATTGTAAATGTTGCTTATAGAATATATCTTGCTAAAACACAGTAGTGCTTGAATAATGCTATTTATATATAATACTCAAATTGTAGATAGACAGTTATCCCACAAAAACTTTAAGATCACATTATATTCACATTATTTGATTTCAGATGGATAATGTTGCAACCTTAGCTGGAGTCCCAAACACCGAGTTCACCAGTAAAATTAGCAGCTTGGAAAAAGAGAATGGTGTTTTGAAGAAAGCCATTGACGACCTTCGTAACCTTGTTATTAGTCTGCAGGCTCGTGTAGAGACTCTGGAGTCAACTGGAGGCAGTGGGAAAATTGAGGCAACCAAAGTAAGTTATCATTGCAAAAAAATATATATCTAAACAAAATCATAACTAGGTATTTTGGAAAGCAGTTAGTTATCCAAATTCAATAAGAAAAAGAAGTTAATGAAAACTAAATAGTTGATTGGTACTCTGATATACATACATGTCTATCATATTTCTATGTTTATTTTAGGCTGCTGCTGCAGCACCTGCCCCTGCTGAAGCTCAAGACTCGGATGATGGAGTGGATCTCTTCGGTTCTGATGATGAAGAAGAAAGTGCTGAAGCAGCTAGAATACGTGAAGAACGCCTTGCAGCTTACAATGCAAAGAAAGCCAAAAGTAAACATACTTTCAAACTTTTTTTTTAGATTTGAAGGGATTACCAACAAACAAAGTGTTACAATAATTAATAGTGGCTTTAAATTACCATGTAAACATTAAAACAACCATTTAATATTTTGTCTGGAATCGGATAGAAATTTGCATTTAAAATATCAACCTAAAGAAGAAATTAATGTTTTTACAGAGCCTGTCCTCATTGCCAAGTCTAATATCATATTGGATGTGAAGCCATGGGATGATGAGACAGATATGAAAGCCATGGAAGAGGCTGTAAGGAAGATTGAAACTGATGGTTTACTTTGGGGCGCTGCCAAACTCGTGCCTTTAGCTTATGGTATCCATAAGTTGCAAATCTCTTGTGTTGTTGAAGACGATAAAGTTTCTATTGATTGGCTCACTGAAGAAATTGAGAAAATTGAAGACTATGTAAGTGTACATTAAATTTGTTTTATTTATTAAATATATAACAGGTTTGCAAGCCAACATATGCACTGTATGCTTTTAGACATTTATAACCACTTCTATCTGCACTTTGAGGTTTTTAAATTTAAATAACTATCATGACATAAATCGAAATTGATACTTGGTAATAATACTTAATCATCAAACTATTTTAGATACAAAAAATATATATTTATTCCAAAGAAATTTTAGTACCTGGGCTATGATTTAAGTAGTTTATTATATATAATTAGTTAAGTAGTTTAATATAATATAATATGTGTGTAGTGTATAAGTAGTTAAGTACCCTAATGAACTTTAATAATCGAATTGGATTATATCTGTAAGGCTTATTATAAGTGTATTAAATAAATTAATAAATAAATAAAGGATAAATAAAATAAAGGATGATCACTTGATCAGTAATTGCCTCATGTATGATTTCGTCACACAATGGAATGTGGCCCATATTCCACAATGGGCAGCATAATACCTACATGTTGTTTGAAGAGATTAAAATCTGTACAATCTCCAAATATCACAACAAATTAAAACCAAACCCTACTTGCTAAGTATAGTTACAGACACTTGCTAATTCTTCTCTTATTTTCCTTTTACAGGTCCAAAGTATTGATATTGCCGCCTTCAACAAGGTCTAAGTCAACATTGCAGATTCAATATTTTCAAAATATTTCTACTAATTAATAAAAGTTGAGATTTAGTTTTGTGACTTTCAGTACATTCTGTAAACATACAACCTATTTATTATTAAGTATCTACCACACATTGTAAATGAATTACAACTAGTTTGATTTTTTTGCTTTCTGTGTCTAAAGAGCTCCTTTGAATGCGGCTAAGTTTGTTTGAATCCAAAATATGGTATAATTATCTACCCGGTTAAGGCTCCAGAAAATATGTGGGTTTAGGCCAAGAACTAAAACAAGTACGAAATTAATAAGCCGGCCTACTTGTAATCAAATGTTTCCTGTGATAGCGACCCCTCTTCAGATGTCACAGTAACACCTATCTAAGAACATACGCTAATCAAACCTAAACTCATCACTGAATCGCATTAATCGGCGGCTGTTATTATTAATAGCAGCACTAAGTTGCGAATACGATAGTGTGGAAGGGCACTTCGCCTCGTGCTACTTCCACTCGAGTCGTCGATTTTTGAGATTATTTCGATCTGTCACCCTCGTAGAAAGAGAAGTGTCCTGCTACGTTAGATTAGGGAACAGAACTTTATTCGCCTCTGAAATGTTATATCTGAACCCTTATCAACTAAAGTTTAGAAGTCTGTGTTCACACCGACTTCTCTTTCTAGGATATTAGATAATATTACACAATAAGCTTTAATGCGATAAAAAATGACCATATTTAAAGTTACCCGTGCAATAGGTAAATCACAGGAGATAGGTATTGTCCCCCCCGTGGGGCCCCGCATTGTCGAGGCGGGGGGGCTCAGTAACCGTGGCCTGGTCACCCACGGTGAAGCCAAGAGGGTCCCTGAGGCGGGCCGCTCCCTAGACTTGTCCTCCCCCATGCAAGTTCTAGATGGAGTGGCACCAGTAGGTTGCGGGACCTCGCTCCGGGGGGGTTTCGCAACTGAGGCGGGCTGCGGTGTGGTTTTGGAGACACCCACCGCAGCCGAAGGTGTGGGGCCGCGGCAGGAGAGAAGTGTCGGTATTACGATGCGCCGCTCTTCCTACCTGCCGCGGCCTCGACGGGGTCGCCACCGATGATGGCGGACGCGGTGGGGCCGCAGGGAGAAGGGAGTGGTACCACAAAATACCACTTACCCTATTCTCTGCGGCCGTAGTGGCAGGTGACGGGGCCACAGACCTGACCCGTCACGGGGGACCTGGGACGTCGGACCGGGGTTGTACGGCGTCCATTGCACTTATGGTCCCCGAGGTGGGTGCGGTGCACCATGTGCGCTGCAAGGGGACTCATCCCCTGAGAAGGAGCCTCGCAGGCTAGCCGAGGTGGGCGGGATGGTGGGTTAATGCGAGAAGCGGAACCTCATCCCGCCCTTTCCGGTGAGGAGGTCATCGTGAGGTTTTAGTCGGTAGGGATGTCCTTTTGACATCGAGCCCGACATACCCCACCCACCTCCCCGGGTGTGGTGGGGATGCGTAAATGCATTTCCTCACGTAAAAAAAAAAAAAAAAAAAAAAAAAAAAAGGAGATAGGTATTGTACAAATTACAATAAGGTGGCATTGATTGACGTATTCCCACTGATACCGTTTGATGAAATTAAATGGCTTATACCGCATCAGAAAGTCCGAATGAAGAAGAAATGTGAAAGAAATCAATTTATCGTGACAGAAAATAAAATAAGACTAATTATAAAATTCAACTGAATGCTGCGGGAGAGCATACAGTTGAATTGCAACGGCAGCTGAACTGTGAAGTGTAATTTATCCGTGCCGTTATGAGCTACAATAAATAAATATCTTTAAGCTGCCACTTGAACATCATACATGATGGCTATAGTGCGTGCGACTGAGCTTGCGAAGTCTCGAGGTTGCATGAGTGTGTAGTCAATAGTCATACACAAGAGTACTTCATCAAAGTAACCTAGCGAATTAGTGTAGTGTAGGCTTTTGTTTGGTGATATACTTTGAGGGTATATCCCCAAATTTGGAAGGAATTCAGGTTTCTAGAGGCTTTTTAGGGAGATAAAATATTTAGAGGAATTTACAGAGGGAAAGATTTATACAAATTCTATGATTTATAAAATAATCATGATTAAACCTAACCTAACCAACAAACTAAACCATGTGTCCTCTCAGCGAGGCAATTGTATTATCAGAAAACTATTATTTTATTTGACCAACCGTTAATGTAGAGGCTTTAATCGATAATTAAGGAATTTTATGTTGGTTTAGGGGGAAAGTTCTGTAGGAGCAGGCAACACTGACTTAGGGCCAACATGTTTGAGCCACAGATTTATAATCCTATGGTTTGAATGAGCTCAGCGTTAGATGGAGTTAATCGGACAATAATAAATAAATCGACATAGTTTTGCTAGAACTGAAAGGAAAAACCATGAAGTGCAATAAATGTGATAACAGTAGTACACTAACATTAAGAAAAAAAGATCTATACTGTGATACATGTTTTTTAACCAACACCAATCACAAATTCCGGGCATGCATTGGAAAAAATAAGATTTTATCAAAAAATGAGAAAGTAATGGTATGTTTATCTGGTGGGCCAGGATCTATTGTGCTATTAGATCTAATTCACCACGGAATTTCGATGGACATTCACAAAAAACTAAGAATTACACCATACTTTTTACATCTATCTGGTAAGTAAGATGACAAAATTACCGAATCTTGTCGTCAGCATAACAAAACTAAGTAATAGCCTAGACCCATGAGCCTACTACATGTCCTTGCAATCAGTAGGCAGGTATGCATAATAACAATATTATATAGATTTATTAAGTGTCTGTTCTGGTTAATTTCTAGCATTTTTTTATGATCCATTATCATATAACTGTGTTACAGATGGTGATGACAACATTCCTGATACTATAGATGAACTTTGTCAGAAGTATGGTTTTAATCTATATATAAGTCATATATCGAACTATCTGCAAAAAGATTTAACATTATCTTCACCTGAAAGCAATAATTACAAAGAAGAATTCCAGACCATAATGAGAAGCATGCCTCCAACAGCTAATAATGATTTTAACAATAAAGTCAAAAGGAGTTTATTTATAAGATATGCACAATTGATGGATTGCAAATATGTGTTCACTGCTGAAACAAGTAGCACCCTAGCGGTCAATTTGCTGTCAAATCTTGCTATTGGCAGAGGGTCTCAAGTGGAAAATGATATTGTAAGTGAAAATACATAATACACAATTTCTGACTAAGTGACCAAGAACTTGCATTGTAGTTGTCAAAACTCCCAATGGCTTCTAACATAGCTTAACAACTGTTTTTACTAAGGTTAAGCAGGTGCTAGTAAAAACAGGTGTTAAGCTGAACTACAATTTAATATGTCAATGGACCCACAGTAGCACCCAGATGATGATATTAGTCATACTGCATGCTACTTACTGGTCACACTGATGGTAAGCATTATTTCCAGTTGCATATTTAAGTGTTTTCCCGTTTGTTACTGTGCATATATTATGTCTCATTTATATTGTGCCTTACAAATGCCAAACAACTAACATACAACAATTGTCTATCTGGTTTTATGCAAGCCTTAGTTTCATAAAATACTCAACATACTCATAGCTTTTTTCTGAGATAATACCTGAGCAGTCTCATTTCTGGCTATTATAGCATTTTCTCCTAAGGAAAGTAAAAACCACTATGTGTAAGTTGGTGCAGAATACATTTGGCAAAAATTAGAACAATCATAAAAAATTATAAGCATTTATAAATCTGTTTGGAATTGAACTTGGAACTTCTCTTCAGTTCTTCAGTAGCTTCAACCTCTAGGCCAATGAGGCATCCAAAAAATTTAGATATACCCAGATACTAAGAAAAAAATGCATAACTTAGTTAAACTTAACTAAGCTCATTACATACCTACTTTGTTGCAGGGTTTCATTGACTCTCGGGACCACAATGTGAAAATTTTAAGACCAATGAAAGATATAACTGAAGAAGAGTTGAACCATTACATAAGATTGAAAGGTCTTACTCCAGCATCATGCAAAAATCCTAGACCATATAGTTTACAGACAGCCATAGGTTCATTTGTGAATGACTTACAGGAAAACTTTCAGTCCACCATATCAGCCATATGTAGAACTGCTGACAAAATAGGAGCAGGAGAAGATAACATAGATCTAAACAAGTGCGCTATGTGTGAGGTAATCTTCTTTAATATAAAAAATAAAATCAATCTCATTTGAACCTCTTTAACTAGAGAAAGGTAAAATTAAAATGTGTTCGGG
The DNA here is from genome assembly GCA_035578125.1 of Mellilla xanthometata. Taxonomy (NCBI): domain Eukaryota; kingdom Metazoa; phylum Arthropoda; class Insecta; order Lepidoptera; family Geometridae; genus Mellilla; species Mellilla xanthometata. Next base: position 8,018,722 of record JAPUBQ010000007.1, on the reverse strand, counting down.
ATGGCAGAGACCCAGTGGTTCCACGAAAAACGAGATTGTTTTCATCATCATAGAGAAAAAGCATATATTCAGAGATGTCTCAGAGGTCAATAGGTTTAAAGCCGGAAGTGACGACAAGCTGGTATGAGGCACTCTGAATATAAATTTTAAGCTAGAGTTTAAAATGCGACAAGTACGTTGCTCCGGTGTAGATTGCCGTAAGCGGGTTCCCTTAGGAAATTGTTCCGAAAATGAAATATATGTACCTAGGGCAAATGCTCCAAGTAGGTAGAAACAATTTTGACGGTGAAGCTGCAAGAATTCAGCTAGGCTGGGCAGCATTTAGGAAGCTTTGTTGGGTCTTCTCATCGTCCATCCTGCAAAGCCTCAAGACGAAAGTCTTTAACCAATTCGTCCTACCTGTGATGACATATGGTGGTGTCGCGTGGCGTGCCTTGGGAGAGGCCTATGTCCAGCAGTGGACGCTGACAGGCTGATGATGATGATGGGGGTAATGGATGGTAGGGTGGAAACCCCATCTGCTGAGACAAATAGTTTTTATCTTATTCATGTCCTAAAATTTGTGAGTAAAGTACTTATTGAACCTTCTACAAAACGCATTCAAAAACTGTGTCTAACAGTTGGGGCAAGAAGGGACTCTTCAGAAACAAAATACGATTGGGTCAGTGTCCCCTCTCGCTATGTTCCACGTGCTCGGTACAGCCTGTTAGCCTTCACACCCTGATTCTAAATATAATTGATTAATACACATCTGCATGCAGTTATCTCGATGACTTCCAAGATAGGGAACTCGAAAATTGATGAGTTCTGATGTTACCCGCTTCGCGGACTTTGGCAGAAAAAATTGTTTTATGTACTTTCAAAACAATATCAGTACCTATTGAATATTATTATATGTATATTTATATATTGCAATTCTTGAAGGACCTTTTGGTTGCCATGCATAAGGCAGAATATGTAAAGTAACAAGTAAATATTCTTTACATTAAGTTTGATATGTTTGTTTATTTCAGAGTCGCCTCAGCACAATAAATAACAACCTGTCAGCATTAGAAGCAACTATAATTTCAAGAACTGTGTCTCATGGACACAACCCACATGAAAACCCTGATAGTGAAGATAGTTTGTTTCCTTACATCAATGAAAGTCTTTGCTACAGCTGTAGCAGGAATTTCTCAGAGATGAATATATCTTCGCCACTTTTACTAAGCATTTTACAATAAACTACAAACATGCTAAAGATAATAAATACATTTTAATGTTATCTAGACTATTATCCTCCCATGTTGCAACAAGCTGTCTGAAAGATATATAAACGAACGAACAAAAATATCCTTCAGCAAAATTACTATGTATAATAACTATTGGCATTACAACTAAATTTTCCATGTTCATGTTCAAAATAATTTTTTCATAGATCAAAATGGTTTATCTTAAGAGCAACGGGACAAACTAGTACAGACTAGGCTAAACTCCATAGTCCATACTATGGTTGCTTCGATCAAATATATTCCAGATTCAGTGTTGTATAAAAAAATGCTATTGTGATATACAAGTGACTAGTGCCGTAATAAACATAAGCTATCTTGCTCCGCGATAAGAGCTAATAGTGCTAATAAGTGTTAGAAAATTCAACTGTATTACTATACTAATAACGCTTAAATTCCTCAAACTCAAAAAAGACCACACTTTTAATTGTGATCTCTTTAATTTCTTTGTTTTCCTTGCCGTTTTTAGAGACATCACCTTATATCTAGTACATTTTTGATCGAAGTATGGTTGTAAGGACAAACTAGTATGTATATCCTTTGCAGAATATTGGATTAATTAATTAAGTTTTCTATCCATGTAAATATTTATTACAAATCCTCCAAAACCTTTTTTGCCTCAAAAAAGCCTTGCCCTATCCAACTGAATGTTTAGTGACTCCAGTCCTCTTAGTAGAAAATAATTATACTAACGACCAAAGGACGGACTAGCTTAGCCTAGTATAACCTAGTCTGGTTTGTCTTATCGCTCTTATAATTAACTGGTTTGTCCTATCGCTCTTATAATTAACTGGTTTGGCCTAAGAAAAACTATTTTGTCGTCAAATCGGGTTTAGTGAAATACATACAAGAATGAAATTAAAATTACCTACTTCCAACAGACATAAAAAGATATGATCATGCCTAATAATTATGTACCTACCTACATGAGTAAAGGAAAAATATATGTTGACCTTACAAAGAATATGTTCTGGAAGGATAAAAAAAATATACATAAATAATCCAAGACACTTTCAGGCAAAGTTAGTATTGTTTATTTAAGAAAATTGAATGCAACAACTTGAAGTTATCACACTAACTAAAAAATAAATTAACTCATGAGGCTTACCTTCCAAAAGAAGATAGATGATTTAGCTAAGTATACTATACCATAAGAACAGCTAAAATAACTTAAAAATATACTATGTAGTAGGTAATAGAAACAATATTTTAATTAGACATTGTCTAGAATAATTAATTATACTGGTCTCCTTTCTAATAGAATATGTAATAAAAGAAAACGATTAATGAATCATCTTAAAATTTTGTATTTATATCACACATATCTACAGTTTACTTCTATTACATAAATACAAAATTTTAATTAAGTAGAGTACCAACGAAAAGCTGCTAACCAGTATGGTATGCAGGTGTTATCAATATCATATCATACAAGTAATTACAATATCAATACCATAGGTTAATAAATGCAAAAGATCAAGTGCAATGAAATTCAATGGTTTCTTTATAATCTTGTGTTTTCGAATTGAATCAAAATTCATGTACAAAAATGGTATTTGGAAAATTCATAACCCTCTCACCATCAGTTACTCACAGCTGAGCAGACTCGAACTTCATTATACCAGATATAAAACACTTTCAAAACAATGAATAAACAAGGTTTACTATTATTTTAACACTAAATTATATTGTCTTTCCAAAAATTTGACAACAGCAAAACCAATCGGTGACGGCTGCAGTGCTGCGATGGTATTTTCACTGTCTTGCTCTGTATTATATTTACACCAACAACCATGAGGCATGGCGGCAGTTAGTCCTCGGAAATCTTTCACATGTGTGTAACTCAATATATAGCATTACAAAGAGAATCAACTCTTCAATTTAACTATTCTGCTTTATTTATTGGTCCTTGCAATGCATTTGGAGTAGGCGAGTTCGAAGACACCATGCGGCCTTGCTCCTTCACAATCGGGTCTGGAATAACAACACATTTAGATTAATTACAAACAAATTATTATTGGGAATTGGCTACCACATCAATCCAACAATACAAGCTAGTGCAATTGACTGTTATTTTGTGGCACATATTGTGCAATGAATCTCACTTTACCAAATAAAAACTATATTTTCTGTAAAGGTTAAATGGATATCAATGGATTGAAGGTTTAATGGTGTCCTGTTTTTTAGGGTTCCATAACCAGCAGGTACCATACACTGCTATTTGTCCTTCACCAGGCCAGTATTACATGAACTTTGATAGCAAGTTCTATACAAATGAATTTCTATAGATGTAGTTATGTTGCTGCTATAACAACAAATACTAGTAACTGACCAAGTGTGAGTAAGAATGGCACGAAGGAATGTGTACCATTTAAATCATTGTAATTTTTAAAGAACGAAATATTTTAAGTGTCTACCAGTTGTCATTGAGGTAAAGAAAAAATTGGAAATCATAAGCTGAATCAGAGCCCCTCTTAAATACATAATATTTTAATACAGTTGTAATAATAACACATGAAATACTAGACCACTTTCAAGTCTCTTTTGGCCTCTTTGTTGCTTAGAATAGTTTATAGCCCACACGAAGCCAAGACAGGCAGCTAGTACATAGTGAAGTCGGTTAAAAAGTAAAGCAAAATTATATTGATAAATTGAGCTTGCTTTATTTTCTTAGAAGTAATAAGTTCAGTCCCGCAAATACCAGGATTGAAGACAGATTGTGGGGTTGGAAGCCTTAGTAGGTAGTCAAGTTCGTAATGCGCCGTGGTTATGTAACGTTTTATGATACGCGTGAAATTATAATTTTAATTTTATTATTACTTTATTTAAAATAGTGATTAAATTCATTTAATAAACTATGTTTTGTATATACAATATTTTTAATTTATAGTGAACCTCTCGCATATATTTTCCCTCCATCACAGTAGTTTAATGTCCTTAGTAAATAAATTATGCATTAACTAATTAATTAATTACATTAACTAATTAATTAAACATTATCTAAAAAGAGTTGAAAAAAATGAGGGGAGCTATGTTTGTGTGAGGAACGCGACAATGCCATCATCAGCTTATAGTATGGAACCCTATGAGCGCTAGTCAGAGTACTGATATCCTCTAGATACATACAAAATTTGTGTATTAGTGATAGATATGTAGATAGTTTAATTGAGTTATGTTACATTAATATGTACACACAGGGTGACTATTCTACTATCCATTTTATCAAGTCTTAAAAATAAATAAATTCTAAAAGATCTGAAAATCTTGAACTATTCATAAGTTTATTTATTATATTAATACTCCATAATTTGCAGAATATAATAAATCAAGTACTGAACAACTTGTATATGTCATCCAGTTTACATATACTACAGAATAAGATATTTCATCAAAAGTCACATTGCTTAGCATTTATAAAAAAGATCCCAATTGGTTTCAACTTTTGAGCATGGCAGAGTAAAAAACACCCACACATATATCCTTACCATCTTTCATGTTTAAAATATTAGTAGGAAGTGGAACGACAAAATATGGTATAAATATATAGTACATATATGAATTAATGATTGTTCTTTGGTCATCGTGCAAACTTTTATCTCAATAACTGTAACCATCATAAATTACTCTATGAAGTCAAGGTTTTGATCATGTGTTTGTGTGATCAGAGCTTATACTTACAGAAGTATGGATGGTCCATAGCTTCACGAGCAGTGTAGCGCTCATAGTGGTCATAGCGCAGAAGGCGGTCAAGGAAATCCAGTGCCTCAGGGGAAACCAGGTGCTGGTTCTCAGAGTGCACAAACCGCTCCCATCGTTTACGAGAATGTCTAAAAAATATGAAAACATTTTACAATGAGTATAACTTCAGTGTAAACTGTACAGTACTTCCAGTCTTCTTATAATTACCTTCCAAGTATATCATTAAATCGTGGATCTAACTCTATATGGTATTTGTCCAAATACTCAAACAGCTCTTCAGTGCCCAGCACTTTAGCAATACGCACAAGTTGATCATAATTGTCGTGGCCATGGAAGAATGGCTCTTTGCGGAAAATCATAGATGCTAACATGCATCCTAGTGACCACATATCCAAGGAATAATCATACATTTGATAATCCACCAGCAGTTCAGGGCCCTGGAATTACAATAAATTCAAGTAAGTACATGTATGGATTATATAGATGACTCAGTACTAAACCAATGACCTGAAAATCTATTAGGCTCACCTTAAAGTATCTAGATGCCACTCGGACATTGTAATCTTGTCCTGGGTGGTAGAACTCTGCTAGACCCCAGTCGATGAGACGCAGCTTTCTGTGATCATGGTCGATCATCACATTGTGGGGTTTCACATCTCTATGCATAATGCCCATACTATGGCAATAATCTAATGCCTTCAAAAGTTCATACAAATAATATCTGAAATAACAAATACATATATTATTGTTACACACCCTTATTTGAAGGAGGTAAATAATAACCAGGTATCTGAATCTGTATTTTAAATAATGTTTGCCATAACACCATTATTTAAGTAATGTTTCATAATTTATAACAAGTTATTAAAGGTTTATTGTATAAGATGGAAGTCAAATAAATGCTGGATGGTGAGATTAATTTGTTCAAACCACAACATGTGTGTAACTTAAGGCGATGTCATACAAGAGTTCAGCTGCATCATACATAATTGAACAAAGCTTCTGAACCACTGTAGTAGTAGTGGTTGTTTTTTTTAATTTTTCAATTGAATTTATAAGCACTAATGATTCTAGATAATACATTAAAAAGTATGTTATAAATATAAAACATCATCTTAAGCCAGAAAATCTTTGCTAACAGGATTTAATGGTATGTCTAGACTGTATGGCAGTAAAGGGCATATAGGATTAAAAATAAATCTGGAATGGGAATGTTAAAATTTTTAGGTTTCTATAGTCCAAGAAACCTTTAAAGTTTCACACCGACAGTCTTAACTTCTATTTAAGAACCTAAATACATGAATTTGGTAGGTTATTAATTGGCATGATAAAATTATGAAAATACTAAACAGGGTTCAGTTATATTATAATATGTAATGAAATCTATATAATGTAAAGGAACCATTACATGAGAATGTCCTGACAAGCCTGGGAACATATAAGCTCAAATAATAGAAGTAATAATTAAAACTTACCTTATATCATAATCTGACAGAGTTTGATAGAGTTGCTTAAAGTCTGTGTTATTCACATGTTCAAATATGAGTGCTGGAGTGCGCGATACAGGGTCTTTGACTACTGCTTGTAATGTTATTATATTTGTGCCTCCTCTTAAATTTTCTAATATTTTTATTTCTCTTTTTATCTTCTTCTTTTTGACAGGCTACAAATAAAGTTAACACATTAGATCTTACTAAACTCATCATAGAGCTATGCACGCAATATCAAGGTTGTGTAACTTACCTTTAATATTTTGACTACACATTTCTCATTATTTGTAATATTTATTGCCTCAAATACTTCACTGTATTTGCCTCTGCCGAGCTTACGAACCAGCTGATAATCTTCTTGGTTGCCCCAATCCACCACATAGCTTTCATAGTCCCAGTATTCTCTCGGGTTTTGTGAGTTCACGTCGGCATATACCCGAGCTCTACTAGGTACTGCCATCGTACTACGCCTTCGCAAGCCAAATGATTTATCAGCGATTGTCTTTCCGGAAATCGCGTACGTCTTGAGTAATGATACTGCAAATAAAAAAATACCGTATCACTAAGATTTCACATCACACACTTGCACATTAGAGCTTGAACACCATCACGCTCGTGCAAACGAGACGAATCGTAAGATTACGAGTCACTATTCAATTACAGTACTATGATGTATAACCTAAAAACGACATCCAGCTCACTACTGTCCATCATATAAAAACTGATGTGATGGCACAACTAAGTTTCCACAACGTCAAAAACCACTCGATTATAGTTCACAGGCACAATGTAATACTATACATAGGATCTGACGACATGAAATAAAATAAGAAAGTGTCTCCCAGAGAAAAACGCACGCCATTACTAGCCAAATGATCAAATGCTTCAGTAGACATTCATACCTAAAACATAACTGCAGTTAATCCTAAGCTAAATGTTATAAACGTAGTTCCAGCATAAGTGAAACTACTTAAAAATTAAAGATTAACGTTTTATTATAACTACAAAATTCACTTTTCTAAACCGGCTTTACGTCCAGTAAAATTTCAAGATGGACGCCCACCTCTAACAAAGTATTTCATTCCAAAAATTACAACCACTCCTTTTCCAGTACTGCCAACAGATTTTTTGGTACCAAAGCAATAAAGCGCTGAATCCCATTTCGTTTCGTTATCAATACTCATAGTCGTATTACCGATTGAATTTTTACTTACATATTGATATTACAATTAGGTTCCAAGTACTTATAACACCGTTCAAACTCTTATTAACCTGAGCTGTAAATAATACTTGTGGCTTTTGTTAAAAATTGCAAAAAAAATACCCTGAATCATAATATATTTCGTATTAAATGGATAATATGTATTATAATATTCTTTAACAATAAATACTTTTACAAAGAGCATTTTCCTATTTTTGCGATACTTTAAATACTATGTTTTGTGACAATTTTTGACAACTGTATTGAGGCAAAAAACCGTATTAAATTATATTACAATACGAAAGTATGGCACGTTGCTTGTGACGTCACACCGCAGGTCGCTTAACATGTATTAACTTTAACTATTGGTAATAACAGTCCTCGGAACTCAGATAGTCAGTAGATCTCGCGAATGCAATTTATCGCAAAACATTGTTCGTACCTTAACTATGACCTCACTTTAGCAATAACTTGACAAATTTGTATCATGTTTAGCAAATCTGATTAAGATTTATGGACCAGATTATGTACAATTAACTATTACTCAAGGTCAGTGATATGTCATGCACCAAGTTATATCTTTCAATCTCAGTTCTAAAAAATAATTTGATAAACAAAAATAACTAATAATTGAATATTTAATATTACTAATAATTATTTTCACATATGTAATAACAATTATATATCTATTTATTCCTCTTTTTTAATTATTAATGTTTAAAAAGTAAATTTAGGCCAATTTTTGAACTTAAAATTTGTCAAATCAATTTAAAATGTAATGTTTTTTTAACTATCAATTTGGGAATTTATGACGCGTGAAATATTATCAAGATGTGTATAGTTATGGTTTATTAATTAATCTATCTACTAAATATTATAGAAATCGATTAGTAGATAGCCTGCAGATATCATTTATGGGAATTCCCATAAAAAAAAACAGGAACAAAACAATTATTCAAGGACAAAAAGCGCTTTAAGCGCTATTTTACTTACATGAAAATAGTATTTTTTAATTTGGCAATTGTCAGGGCGTTTTGCCAACATAATACAAATATTTATGGTCACCATAGAGAAGTAAGCACAGATAAAAGAAAAAAGGTACGTTCTAATCACGAAGCTTTGAAAATGCACGTCTTTAAAAACCATATAAATAATTAAAAATCGTATTCAAACTAAAATCGTTGACATGTTTTGGTATGAAATTCAGCTGATAATGATTTTAAATATAAATGTTACCTTCTCAAAGTTTAGAATTATTATGAGTCCTGAAATCTGCGTCTACACATAATAATTAGGCATTAGACCAGCAAAGTGCATAAACACGCTAGTCAGCGAAAAGAAAAGTATAAAAAATAGGTGCACACTTTTTAATGTATTTATTTCAGGCATATAAGAACAAAACTTCTTATCATAATATGTAATAATTAATGAAACAACAATTTATAAGACTTACCATAAAATATACAGTATTTAAGAATAAATGGAACTTTTGCAGGGTACATTATTCTCTCTCTCTGCCAAACTATTTACAATACTAGCGGACTATCAGAATAATTTCATAGTAAGATATAAAACAGGCCATAAAATAAATCGATTTCTATACCAACTACCAACAGTAGTTACGATATGAATATTGATGCTGAAATGTTTTTTTAAGTTTTTTCTGTAATAAACAGATATTGCATATTTATAACATATGTAAAAGATATATTTTCTTTTAAATAAATACAATTGCGCTTAAAATATATGTACATCGTTCAATTATAAGTTATTATGGTTATAGTATATATATTATCATATTATAATACAATATTTCATTGTAATAACTTCATATTCTTGTACCTTTTCTACACTTAATAGCTAGTTATTTGACCAGTAGGGTGCATGATCAGGCGAGTCGTGACACTCTGGAAGAATGTGAAGCATACCTAGTCTGGGTTAGTTGGCTCTCAAGGAGGCTGCCGGAGCAAACGGTGCTTGGCAACAGATTTTACTTTTATTTGTTCTCTTAGATAAATAGATACAGGACTGATAATAATCATGACCGAAAATAGTAGCACTGGTCAGCACTAATGCTACTATTTTCAGTCTTCGTACGACAGTCGTACGAAGACTAATAACTAATGCCTAAACCTTTTAAGGGCGGCATTCGTATAGACAAACAACATAATTCTAAGACTTGTTTGGATATAAGCCATTGGATAATGAAGTAAACTAAGTTGTTTACCGCTTCAAAGGTTCTTGCGTAAGTTACCAGCGTCAATATGACGTTCGGATGTATAAGCGATCAAGCGGGCTGCACGACCAGGAGCGAGGTATTAGTGGAGAGGTGCGTGACGCGCAGGTCGGCGCCGGCTTCGGCCTCGGCCGGCCACGTGGCCACGGAGAAGGCCGAGCCCAGCAGGTAAGTGCCGGGCGCGGCGCACACGGCGCGCACCGCCACGCGCCGCGCCTCGAACCGCTGCAGGCGCACGCGCACGCCGACGCCGCCCGCCGCACCACTCTCTGCGCCGCTCAGCGCTCCCGCCCACCCCAGCGCGCCTCCGCACTCTCTGAAATAAACATCACTTCATTGAATCATCTGATCACACTTACAAATAAAACTATTTGATCACATTCGACATGGAGACTTAATATTGTTTTACATTAAATAGGCTCGCCTTTGGTCACAATTCATCTGATGGTAACCGATATTATGATCTAAGGTTACCCAGAATAAACCGGTTCACTCTTGCTTGGGGGAACAGGGCGTTAGGTAAAGAGTTGCACATGAACTGCTTCACACTCACTTACCTATTTTTCTGTTTAGACATATCGATGAACACGTTCACGGGTATACCGTAACAGTTGACTATGTTCAGCGTTATAGGCACCAAGCATAATTTGCGCTTTTTAAAATCGTGACTGATTTCATTCGTATGCTCCAAACCGAATATGACCACGTTGTCGTTTTTGAGTTTAACGGTGTCGTCGTAGTGCGGCCTGCTGTCGCTGTCGTCGAGCTGCAGCGTGGCGAGGTCGGGTAGCGGCCGCGCGGGTTGGCTCGACAGAGGCGTGGAGAAGCACTCGAGCCACAAGCACTCCTGGCCGAGTGCCACGCGACCGCTACTTCGGTCGGTGACCTTCCATCTCACCATGAACATAGATTCTATGAGACTCGGCTGGCCTCTCGTCGCTTGCGTCACCATACTGAGAGCGTCATTAGTTTCCGGGAAGATCGGCTTTCCGGCGGTAACGAATTCGTCGAAAGGCTCCAGTTCCGACGTGTACTTTCGAGCGTCAACTTCGGAGATGGCTATACGCGAACGATCAACTGCTCCTTCGGGTAAATCATCGAGTATACGCCTCGCTTTTAGGATGAAGTGTAGTCTTTCTCTCGGCGCGAGCGGCTCTGTGCCTCGCCCGCCCGCTACTATGGCGTGCAGCCTCCACTGGCGACTTAATAGCGACGCCTCCACCAGCTGTACGGATATATCGTTCTGCTGCTCGCACACGTTTTTCACCTCCACCGCCAATGTCATATTTTCTAGAATTTCTTCGCTAAATTTGGACAGATTACGTCGCGGCGTGACGGACATTTCGACAGCTTCCTGTAATACAATACAAATATGTATAAGTATCGGAAGTTCAGTGACTTCATCAGTCATTTTTGGAATATAAATAAAATCTTACAGCTACAGTGAAGTGGAATACGTGTCGCAGCAGGCGGTAGGGTCGCGCGGGCACGCCTGTCTCGTAGTAGGCGAGCAGGTGCAGGCGCGGCGCGGCGGCGGAGGCTCGCAGGCGCAGCGCCGTGCGCCCGCCCGCGCCTCCCGCGCCGCACGCCACGCGCACCGCGTGCCGAGCCGCCGTGCCGCGCCACGCCGCCGCGCGCGCCGCGCGCTCGTCTGCCCACAACATTTAAATATTACGTCTTTTCAATTATGAAAATGTCAATTTTGCGTTTTAAGTGTTATGTGGACTGCGGTCAATTTCCAGGCCGTAATAAAAAATATAAGAATAATTGAGAAAAAAACATCCAACTTTCAAAAAGCATTACTGATTAATCTGATAAATCCAGAGATTTTTTTGTCAAGATTATTAGGTGGCTAAATAAAAACATTGTTTTAAACTTTTAGATGGTAGGCAACTGCACGCACCGGAGTGCGCGGGCGGGGCGCAGTACTTGTCCTCGTAGAGGCGGCGGCAGGCGTCGGGCGGCGCGGCGAGCGCGAGGCACGCGGGGTGCGACACGGCCACGTGCACGTTGCTCAGCGGCACCGGCCCCGCGTTGCTCAGCTCCACCTCGATGGTGCGCAGCTCGCCCGCCACCAGCGCAGGGCTCGTTTCCGATAATGTCATCTACACAACCAATGATGTTATATGTAGCTCAATGTACACAACACACAAACAACGGACTTTCAATCATCACTTTTATTTTACAGTTTAAAAATAAAATATTTCAATATGCAACACTTTAGTAAGTAACAGTGTAGCTTATTCTGAACAAGAAATAAATATAATTTGATTTTAGGGTTCCATAATTAAAAGGTAAAAACGGGACTCTATTACCAAGCCTCCGCTGCCTGTCTGTCACTAGGCTGTATCTCAGAAACCTACCCATAGCTAGCTATGGGTAGCTATGGGTAGGTTTCTAAAGCTGAAACTTTCCGTATAACAACAAATACCAAAAAAAAACAATATGAAAATATTAAGGGGAGCTCCCTTACAATAAATGTGTTTTTAGCTCAGTATTATCAGTACATGCTTAAAATTCTCACAGACTATTGTCATTTTATATTTCTTTTCAAAATAAATTATAGAAAGCCGCATAATGTGGACATGACAATAAATTAAATTATAACTAGCAAAGCTAAATTATAACTACCAGTGCAATCTGCTATGTTTTAGATGTAAGAGTATTCAATTGTAATGTGAAAAAAAAGGTAACATAACAGTGGGTATTGGGCAGGGATCAAAATACTAGAAGAGTTGCCTGGAAGAGATCGCTTTAAGCGACAAGGCCGCCAATTGTGGCACACTATTTTTTTGTTCTTAGTTATTATTATATCTTTAGTTTTAGTTTTAAGTTTGTGTCCAATAAAGTATTATCTATCTATCTATCTACTTCCCATACAATAAAATGAGGCGCGGAAGTTTGCTATAACGATAGTAGATTGTGTAACCTGAGTGAAGTCGTTTCAAGAAAATACGAATAGAGGGCGCTACGTGTATCGTAGTACGATTTTCAACAAGAGGTTTAGCGTCTTTACCATATATTCATTAGAGTATGGTATTGAGTGTACCTGCAGGCAAGGCGCCTCAGGTATGACGGTGATGTAGAGGCGGCGGTCGGTGCTCCTCACGCCGGACAGCAGCTCCGCCTTGCCGCTGATGGTGAGACCGTCACTGCCGCCTTCCCCCACGTTCACCAGCCTGCAACATAGAGGTGAACAAATTTATAAATTAGACCAGTCGGTTCCACAAGATCAGAAATACTGGCATAAGAGAGAGGAGGCCTATAACCAACAGGACGAGACAAGCCAAAGATGATTATGAAGATGAGGTTCCACTTTTAACAATGTGCGGTGAATCAGGTAAGACTCCCACTAAAGATATTCTGTGTCTTCTTATGTAGCAGTAAAAACATTGATTATCACTGAGAAAACTACCTTGACACCTCATAACAACCGCTCTAAAAGACAATCAGCTAAAACTTACTACTTGTATAAATAAAGTGGTCAAGCCATAATTTAAGCATACAAACAAGTACTTACTTATAGGCCATACCGTGAACTTGAAGTTGTCCCACTCTGAGTGGAGTCACCATGAATGTTACCGCCTTCTTTGTGTCTCCCTCTAACATGAGATATTTTATCTTCTGTCCGGCGATGGGCGCCTGGTCGAGCGGAACGCCCGCAGCGACAGCCGGTTCGTTGGTCACTACTTCAGGATCGGAGCCAAAGTCATCACTTGTTGGAGTGAACCGCCACAGTAATTCCAAATCTTTTACCACTATGGGAATGTTAAGTGGGTTCCATAACGTGATGGATATTTGGATTGGCTCTGAAACAGAGAAAATTTATGGAGAGAAAATAATTTACTAGTAATAAGAAATGATGCTATTTCTGATACCTACAAGCAATGATTCTGATAAAGCGACGGCTTTTACGCTACTCTGGCGCATCTTAGTCAGATTAAACTCTTGTTCAGCTATATAAAACGTCAAACAGAGACGCTATGTGTAATCTCACCTCCTTGCGGCACGAGCGGGTCGCAGTCGGTAGCGTCAGTGTACAAGTCGACACTGGGCTTGAATATCATAGGCACGGAGCCCTGCGCGACCTGGAGCAGCATCTCTTCTAGCCGCGCCCAGACCTTCTGGTCGTGCGCGGAGGGCGGCGCGGCCAGGCTGAGCGAGGAGGCGGGCGCGCGCCCCGGCGAGGAGAGCGGCGCCGGTCCCACGCACAGCACGGCCGCCGCGCGCCGCTCCACCAGCGGCAGCGGCAGCTCCGGCAGCCACGCGCGCTCCTTGTACTCCGGGCTGTTCTCTATCCATTGCTGTCACACCAAGGCAAGACTATAAATCTCACCGAAATATTTAGTTTCTAGAATAGTGTGATATCCACTCGTATTATAAAACTCCTGTTCGCGAATAATAATAGTTAGCAAAACAGCTATAAACAAATAATGATTATAAGCTTATTTTGAGTACTGTATTTTTAGGCTGGAATCTGAAGGAAAATCAACAATTACGGCAACTATACTCGTCCTTATTTTGTGTGCATTTTGCGTTGAATCATTACGACCGCAAGAATAGATTAGACATTTTTAAAACCCTCCACAGAACATTTTTTGGTAGCGACACCTTAGACCGATTTTCATAGAACACGATGAAACATAGCTAAGAAATAGCTTTTCAAACAGATAAAGAAAAACTAAATATAAATCGGTTCGGGAGCTACGATGCCAGACAGACAAACGCGTAGAAACACATCAAGCTTGTAACCCCACATCCGCGTCGTTTCTAATAACGAGTTTGGTTTTGAGTTGGCTATCCTGAGAGCTGATCTGGAGAGAAAACGCTCCAACCGGGATCAGTGTCCCGGGTGTGAGTAAGAAGCCGCGTGTACCTGGTGCGCCAGCATGTACTCGCGCAGGAAGGCGTGGTGGTGGTGGTGGCGCGGCGGCGCGGGCAGGGCGGGCGCGAGCGGCGCGCGCAGCCAGCGCAGCGCGTCGGGCCCGCGCCGCAGCGCGCCCGCCAGCCGCCCCAGCACGAACTGCACGTGCTCCGTCGCCAGCCGCCACCCGCTGCTGCCGTACACCTGCGCGCGACACACTCTACTACTACATGTATGTATCGTATCATCATTATATTGAACCAATACCTGAAGATGTATAAAAGAGCGAGTCGAGTTCGCGAATGAAAGGTACCGTACCATTATCTTTAAAAAAGGGCGAAAAACATGTTCGTTGTATGCTCCATAACTCTTTTTTTTCAGCTCACTAGGTATCACAGTTTATGAGATACATCCTGGTGATAAGCAGACAGCGCAGGCTTAGTAATAGGGTCCCGTTTTTCCCTTTAGGTACGGAACCCTAAATATGAAGCTAAACTTGTTATTCCCGATAGGTTGGAATGAAGAACAGCGTATTTTTGTATATACGTAGCTTTGTGTTTATGAAAATAAGTTTACACAAGTGTGTTAGTAAGTTAAAATGAATTAACAGCCAAATAGCCCAACCAATGGTACCTGGTAAGCCTGTATGTAGCAGCGGTGCGCGTGTTTCTTTTGTCCAGCCTTGCAGAACCTATGTCCGGCGAGCACCATGTGGAATGCGTGTTTCCGCGGCATGAGCCTCGCAGGGCCGGCGAGGAAGCAGAGCGCGGCTTGCTCCAGCAGCATGGCGGAGCGGAGGTCGCTGTCCTCCGCCGTCATGCGGATGAGCTGCTTGGCCGCCTCGCCGTGCAGACCCGCGCTCGCCAGGCACACCGCCGACACCAGCGTCGCGCGCACCGCGTACTGCACCATTCTGGATCAAACAGTTCCATAAAACAAATGTATTTAATATGCTGCCAAGGATTAACCATACAAATGACATAGTCATAAGTTATCAGATCTTGTGTGGGATAGCTGCTAACTAAACAGGGGCTAAATCAAAATTATAAACCCTAATATCACACTTTTTACATTATACACTTTAGTCAACAGTACCTAGTTGACCGAACTTTGCTCGGTTTTTATGACATTTTATAAAAATGATTTCTAGCTAGATCGATCTATCGCCTCTGAAACCCCCTATATACTAAATTTCATGAAAATCGTTGGAGCTGATTCCGAGATTCCAATTAATACAAGAATTGCTCATTTAAAGATATAAGATTTGTGAAAGAGTTTACAACGGCCATTTCTAACGCTCGTGCACACGTAAAATAAGAAGAACTCTCAACAACATGTTTTTGTATCAAAGTAACGAACCTGCAAGTATTCAGATAGGTCACAATGCTCTCCTCCATGTAACCATACGTCTTCTTATTGGCATCTCCCGCCATGAAGGCGCTCAATGCGGCCATTTCTAGAGCTCCCGCATAGAAGAGGAAAGCACTGTCGGCGTAGAACTCCCGCTTGGCGGCGTGGTAGGCGTCGTACGCGCGCGCCCACTGCCCGCACATAAACCACAGGTCGCCCAGGCGGCGCAGCTGCAGCTCGGGGCAGTCCGCCGTGTAACTGCAATGTGACGAAAATAGATTAGCGACATGGAGTTCTTAATCTAATTATAATCAGTATCCAATAAGTTTAAGATTGGAAGTGTCTATTTATTATATTTACTAGCTGACTCGGCAAACGTTGTTTTGCCTTAAAAAGTAGATAGTAGCCGATTCACAGACCTACTGAATACGCATATAAAATTTGGTAAAAATCGGTCAAGCCGTTTCGGAGGAGTAAGGTAACTAAATGTTAAATGGATGATGTTTTTATTCTTATGTTACATATAGCTTACTTATTATTCCCGATATGTTCTAAAGAGAATCTTACATAACAGTGTTGTTGGGGGTGTTACCAGCTTTTCCAGCGCCAAACCATCTCTTAGTCGCAATAGCAGTGAAGAAGGACCTGCTCACGCCTTTCCTGTTTGCAACCTACAACATAATAAATATACATATATTTATATTTTGTTTGGAGTCAACATATAAAACATTAGCTTATATAGTATATATTATATTGACTCCAGTTAAAATTAAGCTAATGTTTTGTAATATAAAATCCTCTTACCACTTCCGAAAGCTGCGCTATTTGCTTCTCCAAATATGGTAGCAGTGCTTTTTGTGAATAATCTTGCAGGAATTTCTTGATGTCATCAATATCATTCATATTCAAACATGTCCCATGCACTTCTGTTGATAAGTCTAAAACTTTACTCATCACACTTACACTTTCTGAGCTCCCAGAAAAAGAATGGGTCTGAAATCAACAATGCCAAGATTAAAAATGGAAAATTTTTAAAATGTTGTTTGAACTTCTGAAATAAACTTTTTTTTTTAAGTTTTTGGTGGGTCACTTATAATTTCAATTTTGTTACTCATTGATTTTATATGAATTTATTTCATGAAAAATATATGTATAGTGCGGCTGAACTTGGTGCAATAAATAAATAAAAAATATTAGGACACATTTCCACATACTAAACCGCTTAGTATGTATTCAGACACAACAGTTATACTACATATCCATACATAAATACTTTATATCTAAACATATTTAACATTCAGACCGACAACCAACAACATAGATTTTGGCTGTGACCGGAATGTACCCTCTGATTGGCAATCCAACATCGTAAACGCCAACAAGGTGTCACAAAGGCATCTTAAAGACAAGCAATAGGAAGAATTCTGTGGAATTCCCTAGGGATCTTTAAATCTAGCAATACATAAGGCCTAGCTACACACTTATCTTCTAAGTGTTCTTGAAGGTTAGTGTTCGACATGGTAGGAAACAGCTTAGCACCAGACAAAGTGTACAAAGCTATTTGCCTTGAAAACATGACTCATTGTGATTTTCTATTTTACCTGTAAGCTGTTTGCATTATCATATGTATCACTGTCTGGGGAAGTTAGTGGATGTGAGTTATCTGCCTGTACAGAGGTTGTCAGGCCAGGCCCGTCTTCTGCTCCTGGAAAATATTTGAAATAATTTTAAAACTCTTCATATCCAATTGTGAAATTTCAGCTTATTAGTTATGAATAATTCAGGTTTGCACATACCTATTGTGGAAGCTAGAGGGTTAAATACTGTCTGTGGTTCTGCAGGAGTGGTGGCCTGTGTATATGATGATGACATTTCACTCTACAAAAAATAATAAAGATTCAGTTAGGCTTTAAAGTAATTTAATTTGCATGGTCCTCATGGAATTTATATACATATTTTATATTTCTTGCGCATGTACATGAGACCAAGACATGCAATGTGTTAAAAATTCACCATGAAGACTTACATTGGTATCAGATGTTCTCTTAATAAAAGGACCCCAATAGTCAGGCAAAATTGGGTCAGATGCACTTTTAGAGTTAATGGTCAGTATAAAGCAGTTGCTTGCGCCAAAGGTCTGTTTTAATGTTTCAAATGTTACATCTGCCCTGAAAACAAACAAGGACACAGATGTATAATTGTAAAATGGAATATAAAGTATAATTTCCAAAAAAAAAAAATACAATTCTTAGGCTTTTCATAATATTTAGCAATGTAACTGACATACATACTTCTCTCTAGATATAACTGATGCATCATGAATCAATAGATAGGACTTGAGCACTCCACTATTGAACCATTTGGGCAGTTTTGGGGGTGTAACATTTTGCAGTTGGGCATACTGCTGATTCATGGTATTGAAACTGTCAATAACATTTTCGTCATGAGCTACACCCACTATTATACATGATAGGAAGTGCTTCGTGAACTCATGATCTGAAGGAAACTGCACTTCTAGATATGTCTCTCTCCATGCATCAAACCAGTGGGTGGACTGGGGAATCTCTAACTTACGGCCTCCTGGAAACACCATACATTTAAGTTTTACAATTCTAATAGTACATTACAATGTAATATTTGATTCAGACACGCTATATTACAATGCTGACTTAAATTATTGTTTGCAGGCAACTTACCTAATTCAAAAGAAACAGTTTTATCACTGTAATTGTGCAACGCAGCATTATTCAGTTGTCTTCTTGCCTCAGTAGGTGGCAGTGGTTTCCAATTTACATCTCTTACAATAAGTCTCCAGTTTTTTATTATACATACACTTCCTCCAGGTTCTCTAAATTGTCCTGGACAACACAAAAACATTAAGAATTTTTATAGGGGAAATAGAATTGAAAAAATATTCTTCATCAGAAACTACAAAGTTTGGACACAGGTAAACTGGTGGTGATTTTTATGGATTTTCGTAACAACTATGTGGCTAACTGATCTTCGACAATAATAAAGTCTCTTCTGACTTCTGTAGTAGCTTAATAACAATAAATATACTGAATTGTGTGGCAAAGAAACACGAAGTTTAGCAAACTTTAACAAATACATTACCTTCCCATTCTATAGGTGTAAACGGCTGCAAAAGCTCAGTGAATGTAAGATTATTTTTAGAGACGATATTTTCTACTTTAGGACTGCACAATACTGCTATTACAGGTGAAAATGAGTCCCGAATAAATTCTTGCGCTGTCTTCCCAGAACGCGCCATATTTGCATGCTCATATGCCACTACATGGATTTAATTCACAAATACCAAAATTTAAAATTTATTGATTTAGAGTAAGGTGTAATAAAAATATAATTTTCATAAATTTCAGACAAAAATTCTAAACACATAACATCGACGAATTGAACATCTGATGATTTGACATTACATTGACAATTTGTGTGAAGCAGAGAGTAAGCAAAAGATTAACCATAGAGAAAGCTGACAGAAGTACCACCATACCAAAATAAACCGGAGAAGTTATGCGATTTTGTGGCAGTCAATCAAGCCACTGAGCCATCTTCAGTGGTCTTTAACCAGGATATTTGTGTTATCTCGAATACAAATTTCGGCACTGCCCTATGGAAATGCATCTATTTTTAGGGTACTATACCTAAAACCTAACCCTATTACTTAGCCTCCGCTGTGTCTCCAGGCTGTATCTCAGAAACCGTACTTTCACAAGATATGTACATATTTCCCGTGCCGCTTTAGCAACAAATACTAAAAGTCAAATATATGAAAATATTAAGGCGGGTACGCCACGTACGCGACTTTTTCGCCGAACTTCTTGGGAAATACCAATACGCAAAATAATTCCCACAAACCAATACGATTTGATCATGCGTTCTCCATGACATGCGTAAGCAAATCTCTCGCACCCTGAATGAAAGCATTTTCTGTAATAAAACCTCTGGTAATGGGTTCGTATCATTTATTTTAATGAAAAATTCATTTTACAAAAATCAGATACTCTTATTTAACCAATAGAAATTATAAAATCAATATACGAAAGTATTCGTAAATGCATTACTTAATTTATTTACGGTATACATATAATAAAAATCATGTAACCTTCAATTGTCTAAAATATAAATCAAAATTAACCTAAATAATTTTAAGATAGCTAACTGAACTTACACAATAGTGTTTGGAATTATATATTTTCACAGGAATCAAAATACTATTGAAGTGATAATGGGCCTTCCAGTAACAATAGATCCATAATGTTAATATTATAATACTTAACAAAAATAACAACTATTAAAACCATACACACGGTATAGAATATCAAATATTAAGTACAAGTTGTACTAAAAAAATAATTAACCTATTCATAACAGATCCACATGATCATAGAAGAAATACTGTTGTTAAAATGGGCACACAATTTTCATCACTACTACGACAGAAGCTAACCAATTTATATCGGTGACAACCATTGATACAAAAGTTTTACTTGGGTTCAGCACACTATCTAAATACTTAAATTCATCAGTATGTTTTTGAAATACATAAAAGAATGAGATATTCAAGATCTACCATGTCCTTTAGCAGATTTTATCTCGAGGCCATAACAGAATTTAACTCCATTTTAGCAATTTGAATCAAGAAGTCAACTAAGAATAAGAACTAAATATAAAATTATTCAAAATTCAATATAAGTTTAATTGATCCAATAATATAGTTGGCGGTGTGAAATAAAATTAATCATAAAATTATGGCGACAGTATTGAATCGTTAAGAAAATAAAAGAGGCAGATACATGAGTAATATCAAATCTTTGTGACTTAATTACGCCAAGAATAAAGGTTTGTAATTGTGCTAGATCAATGTTACTGAAAATAATATCTGTAACATACAACATTTTTGGTACATACAAACGAATCAAGCTTTAAACACATACATTCGACGGCATACGCACGCTTCACTATTAGATCTGCATCGTCTTTATCGTACATTTTTAAAAATTTCAAAGATTTGAGAGCTCCGCACGCGGCTCACGGCGGTCGCTATTCGAAGTTAGCGTTAAACATGTTGATGTTGAGGTCCTCAAAGGTGTTGGTGCCGCTCTGGTCCAGGATCTGCAGCATGTCGGAGAGCTCGTGCGGCGCGTGCGCACCCTCGGCGCCCGCGCCCGCGCCCACCGCGCCGCCGCCCGTGCCTACCGCGCCGCCCTGCCACGACCACATGCCTGCAAGACAACGCACACCATTTACTTTCTACGTATATCCTGGACAAAACATTCTGGTGGATACATTTGCAATCTATGCTTTTTTTATCTTCTTCTTCTTTGTGAAGCAATTTGTCCACAGGTACAATTAAATTGAGTGTTTACCTGTTGACAGGGGTACGAGTATGCGCCCAATGACGCAGTCTCCTTATATGGCTCTTAGATCTTAAAACGTTCGCAACAACTCATTCTGTGTGTCTGCTATGATACCACAGTTTCACCAGATGTTATGAAACTGATATTACCTATATAATTTTCATAAAATCTGATAAAAAGGCTTCATAAACGATTTACAGACCCCATTTTGAAAAGCAACTATACCAAATCCATTAAAAATGCTTCACTTGTTTTTTTAATTACAATTTTAAATGTAATAAATATTCTTTGATATATGTGGGTGAAGCCGCGTATATCAACAATTCAGTTGTTCAATATACGTAAGATCCTGGGATGATAATCTATAAGTTGCATAAATAACTTTCCAGAGGGTGCTTCTGAAAACAAGGTTCAATCTTACGTCCATAAAAATGGATTGGTAAGAGCAAAGTTCAGTGAGTAGTAGTTTATTTTTTTTATCAGTCACTCGGCTGATTAACCCCATACTGAACCATTACTAGTTTGTATTATGGTTGCTAACACACCTGATACATATATACGTACATATTTTACACCCAGACCCCCAGCCAACAAATTTAGTTAAGCACAAAGATGTTGGCCGTGCCGGGAATCGAACCCGGAACCTTCTGATTGGCAGTCACGCCAACGAGGTCATCAATGTATGTGTAGACTCGTATGTTATGCTGTCCATACACCGTACTTCCTATCGTCCGTTCGGCATGACGCTACCGATTGGATCAGTTAGAACTGACCGTGTGTGGGAGTGGATCGGTATATTTGGCATCAATAATCCCGATCCACTCCCACCACTCCAATTAGAACAGTGTGTATGAAGGGTATGTGTGGAGGTACCGTGCGTGGGGTGCGGGTGGTGGTTGTGGTGGTAGTGCGCGGGCGGCAGGTAGGGCGGCGCGGGCGGGGAGCGCGCCGGCGAGCCCTCGGCCGCGCCTGCGCCCGCCACCGCGCCGCCGCCGCCCGCCTCGCCGCTGTACGCGTAGCTCTCGCCGCCTGCGCCGCCGCTCTGCAACGCCACAAATCAAATCGTTTATTAACCTTACGGCATCGCACCATACTGGGCAAGTCAATTCACAATTATTCATTACCAAAATTTAATTTATTTAATTAACTTAAGATATGAAATAATATATATAAGATATGACACACATATGATAATAATAATAACGCTATCTATATCATCCATTGGAATCGTTCAAATTTATAATAAAAAATTATGAGACTTTGCTACGAGAAGGAAGATTCTGTTAATGTTTGCGACATACGCACACGCGCGCTCACCTCACCATACGGTTTGTAACTATTTTAACATATATTGTTCGATTTAAAAGGAATATTATGTAACTTTAAGCTTGGAAACGTTGTTATCCTAGGACTTTTGGATAGTAGTTATAATTATAATAATTGGCCAAGTGTGCAAGTCGCGCTCGCGTTTGGTTTCGTACCATTACATAAAAATGGCAAAAAAACACGTTCGTTGCATGGTTTTTTTTAAGGTAATATACGTATATGTATATATTGTTTGAGAAAATTATGCGCCTACGTATTATCGTTATTAATATATAGCAAAAATACGACACAAAAACGCATATTGTAAGAATGAGGGACACTGAACAACTTGTGCTATCGACGGTCATACGAGCGAGTGTAATAATCAGGGACGTACAAAAAGAAAGAGCTTAAAACAGTTGGATTGTTGACCTTACCATGTATGTAGTACCATACAGTACTGCATAAGCACATTGATGCTTCTTATTTATTTTGAAACCTTAAAATAAGCATAACAAATTCACTCCAATTCGCTTATCTAAGTCAATTAAATACACTACATTACATTTTGTTCATTTAATTGGTTTTAAATTTATTACATTATACAAATCTTTAATTACTTGCACAAGTTCTGCCTTATTACGGCTAAAAAGGTCAAGATCCTGGTTCTTTTTTAACAATTCATTAAACATGAACGTAGCTCTCGGTAAGGGAGCGAGATGCCCGGCCTCTGTTCTAGCTTGTTTTGTAATGTGTCAATAGCAACCATGTCAGCTACAAATAGAGAAGAGAGGTGCGTTACCGGGCGCAGCGTGGTCCAGGTGGTGGTGGGCGGCGTGTGCGCAGGCCGGTGCGGCGAGTACTCGGCGGCGTAGTGCGGCGGGTAGGGAGCCACGCCGGCGCCCGCGCCCGCGCCCGCCTCGCCCGGCGACCGCGCGCCCACGCCGCTCGCCGCCACGCCTCCAACACAAACAGACAATATATATAAATATGTTTGGGAGATATATAGAAATTGGGAGATATAAAGAGCAAGAGGCCGCCCGAAAAAGACATGGATGGAGTGTGTGAATGAGGACATGAGAGGGAAAGAATTGAGTGTGGAGATGACGTCTGATAGAGGAGAGTGGAAGAAGAAGATTTGCTGTGCCGACCCCACCTAAGTGAGATAAGGTTAAGAAAAAGTAGAAGATATATAAATAAATATTAAAGACACATTTACGCACATGGCTGGTTTACCCCATACTGAACCAATTTTAGTTTGTGTTATGGTAGCTAACACTACTGATATACTACATACATATTATTTATATACATATTTATCACCCAGACCTACAGCCAACTCTATCAAAATGGAAACTATAATAAATGTAGTCACAAAAAAACTTTAACTAAGCACTTTTTTGAGTTACATTGTGCAATTTTTTTTTTTTTAATAAAATACTATGTATTTGACGAACAGGGAGCCTAACCACACGAGTCAGCCACACTCTGGCTGAGGATGGAGCATGCCTAGTTTAGAATTGGCTCTCATTGAGGCCTGCTGGAGCACACGGCAGCATGTAAAGACATGCTTGCGATTGTCGATCCTTGCCAAGGCTTGGCAGGCGTGTAAACGTACCATAATGTGTGTTAGTAGGCGTGTGACCTCACCTGTGGGCGCGTGGTGATGGTGCAGCGCGGGCTGGTGGTGGTGCGCGTACACGTCCCGGTGCCGCAGGTGGTAGTCGTAGCTCTCCTCGGGCGCCGCCTCGCCCGCGCCGCCTGCGCCGCCCAGCGACCGGCTGACACAACACACAAAATAAAACACCTGCTTGATGCAATCATAACAACAATTTTTTTTGCTCTTTACAGCTAAGCCAGGCTTAT
Source organism: Mellilla xanthometata (assembly GCA_035578125.1). NCBI lineage: Eukaryota > Metazoa > Arthropoda > Insecta > Lepidoptera > Geometridae > Mellilla > Mellilla xanthometata. Next base: position 7,994,065 of record JAPUBQ010000007.1, on the reverse strand, counting down.
GACCATCAGGGCGCGTCACCACACGGGTTAGCGACATTGGGCTAATGTGGAGTATGTCTAGTCTGAAATAACTAGCTCCTCAAGAGGCTGCCAGAATATACTGTTAGGTACTTCTTCTTTGTCCTTTTCCCACGAGGTGGGGTTGACGCAACAATTAAGTCTTCCTCTACCTTTTGACTTTACTCTTTGACTTGACTTGTAACTTTGGTGTTATCAATAAATGATTTGTATTTGTACTATACTATTCTGTCAACCGTCATATCCACATTCACTCCCTTTTCTTTCATAGCCTCATTATCACAATTCATCTATGTCATCCTAGGTGTATCGCAATTAGCGATAAAGCCGCCGTTTATGGCACGATGTAAAATATTAAGTGTTGTAACATTTTAATATTGAACTTTTGTACCTATTATCTACCCAATAAAGAATTAATCTAGCTATCACAACATTTACTGTTTGATATAATATATGTCAAATATTTCTTATTTGTTGCAATTATAAACTCGCGCTATATGTTTAATAATAAATATCATCTATAATCAAATAATCTCTCAGCTTTATCAGTATAGGGTTAAGTGTCTATGTTGTTAATACTTTTGAAAAGAACATTTTTGCCCGACATTGACATAATATGGTTAAGGATACTCACTTAGCTAACGTGTTGGTGCACACGATATACTCAACGTCATCGTTGTAGGGGTTCAAGAAGGCGAAGGCAGAGGTCCTCAGCCACACCCACTCTCTGCTTTTGGTCCGAAACCGATACATGAGGGATATGATCTGCCCTTTCAACTTCAAAACTGTAAAAAGAGAAAAAATACATTTATGTAGGTTTATTTTCAATGGTAGACATTGTGATACTTGGTCCATTATTTAGTAGTTCTATACCTTCCGTACCCCGGAATCTATCACCACCGAATCAAAAATATCCGAAGACATGAATATCTATTTAATTACATAGTCTGAACCTCAAAATTCGTACACGAGTACCCATATATATATATGTACATACACGACGATACATTACGAATATATTCGGTTGGTTGATTCAGAAATGCTTTGCTAGCTCTCACTATTCAAACGTATACTGTAGACGGGATCTTCCACACGGAGCATTACATGTCTTTGAATGGTGGTATAGAGCAACTTCTAGTTGCAAGCCTGGCTAGGAACCACCTTCAAGTTGAGATTTGAAGGATGTTTATTTGTTTTGGGCAGGTAAGTTACCTTGTTCGAAGTTGTCTCGCATGTGCTGCTGGTCCTCTGGGTGGTAGAACTCGTAAGCGAGCTTGCCGAGCAGGTCGGCGGGCGCGTGGCCCACCACCTGCGCCGCGCGCTGGTCCGCGAACGTGAACCGGCCCTCGGCCGAGTGGCGTGACACAAACTCCGCGCCGCCCGCGCACAGACCCGACTCTGCCGCGTTAGGCGTCGACGTCACCTGCGTCACACGCGGACTTTGTTATACACACGAATAATATTCTTACTTTTAAAGAGAAGACAAAATTAAATATTTAGTGTACTTCCGCTGTGATCTGAATCCCAAAGTAAGATAAGCAAAGGAAAAAATTTTTTTTTTTTTAAATTTAGGTGTGTTCCTACTTTCGATTCGTTGTTCGAAGAGTCAATATCTCCTGATGATGCCTTGTGGAAAGGCGAAACACGTGTTGAGTAAGAATTTCCGAATTGAGGTAGGCAAAATTAATATTAGAATTATATGTTTCAGGTTGTTCCGGCAGCCACTGACAAATTAAATATTAAGTATGGGTACCTGCAGTCTCCCGATGGCAACCAGGCAGCAGTGCGAGGCGTGCAGCTCGTCGTCCACCGGCCGCTCCATCTGCATGCCTGGAAACAAGTCTGATATCCCAACATATGTAAAATTATGTTCACGAGCATCTTGAACATAATGCTACTGCTATACAACCTACTTCAATAATAATAACATTTTGCACAACTTCTAATGTACTCAGATGATCAAGACCAAAGTTCATCCAAATATAGACTTTCTAGTTCTTCTAGAAATGCGTTACAAAAATGATTTTTAAATATGTCAGGCTATATAAAAAAATGGTGTTAATACAAAATAAAAATATATGTGTAAATGGCGTTATTTGAAAATAGTTAAGTTCATAACACTGGTCTACAGTGGTTTTGTTGCCTTTGATATGATGATGATTTTGGGTCTATTTATACACGCAATTCGTGAAAATATCAATGATTTTGTAATATCTGCTCGTTTTTTTTTCAACAAATGACTGAAAATTAAAATATTGACGATAAATCGTTTAAAATTCAATTTGTAAAAACGAGCAAATTTAGTACTTTTACGAATATATTCGTAATCTGGGCACTTAAAAACGTAACAATTTGCGATGATAAACAGGGCAACAAAAAAAATATGATTTTTTGTAGAGCTGTGTAATATATGAGATATTAGTTTTATCTAAGATGTTTTAATACAAATACATGCCAAATATATTATATACATTTAATTTATGATGTTATGGCTTGATGTTACATGCGGCATGTCCACGAACCGTTTATTTCTTTTACCCAATACAGCTAACACCTAATAACGAGCACAAAATAACCACGTGTGGTACCAGTTTAATGTGTCAATTTTTATTTATTTTAAATAAAACACATTTGGTTACAGATTAGATGTGTGTGTGCGTGTTGTATCGACCATACTGTACCTGTCGGCGGCCAGTTCTTGATGTACCCGGTGCAGTGCACGACGGCGTAGTTGTGTCCGTCGTGCGAGGGCCCGAGCGAGTTGCGCGCGCGCAGGCGGCCCAGGTGCGCGCTCTCCGCCGCGCCGCCCACGCGCATGCGGCAGATGAACCCGCGACGCGACCCCATCACCTGACGCATCGACGCTGCGCGCACCGTGCAACAATTACAGATTATCATAAGCATAAGCAACCTACGTTATCCCACTGCTGGGACTCAGGGCCTTCTCTCATGAGGAGAGAGATATCGAGTATCGTCAAGATTGTTTCAAAATTACGGCCTCTACTCGAGATCAACATCAATACACTCACACATACACTTATACATACACTCATAAATATACTTATACATACACTCGAATACATGAAAGCAAATACGACCACAGGACGCACTTGGCTTGCCGATCCCAAATTGATCATAAAACATTTAAATTGTAGGAAAGTGTCTCTTTCAGAATATGCACTAGTTGTGTTCAATGAAATATTATAATCTTCTTATATGTAAAATTTCCATGTCACAGTGTTTGTTACCTTACTCCTCCGAAACGGCTTGACCGATTTTCCCCAAATTTTATATGCGTATTCAGTCGGTCTGAGAATCGGCTACTATCTATTTTGCATACCCGCAAAACAACGTTTGCCGGGTAAGCTAGTTATTTATATAAAGATTATGTGAAATTGATTGATAGTGGGTATGTTGTATGAGACTGACATTGGTGTCCCTCCTTCTTGACGGTGCCGGTCTTGAGGTCGAGGATGCGGCCGGTGTTCTGCGGCTCCTGCGTGCTCAGCTGCTCGCGCACCTTCTCCACGTCGTCGGGGTGCACCTGGTCGTACAGGCACGACGAGTACCACTCACCCTGCAACCGTGCACCACATAACTTGATACAATAAAGAAGACATTTGAAAGTTCGTTCCTTCTCGCTCGCACTCACTAGTTGCGCAAACGAGAGGACAAGATATTATTTTTTTATTGGGCAGATAATTGGTACCTACAAGTCAATATAAAAAAGCACTTTTTTTATTTACGTGGGTTATACCTTCTCTTAATTATTCTCTTACTGGATAAATAAATATCATATAAAAAAAATGTCGAGCATAGCTCGGTCAACCAGGTACTTTGTGTTAATATGACAAGACGAACTTACCTGAGAGTAGTTAAGAACTGGAGCTATACTATCGCTGACATAAATGACACGGCCGGTATCGCAGCTCACGACGAATAGGAACCCGTCTGCCGCCTCGAGAATGAGGTGCTTTAGCTCCTGGTCAGTCAGGAACGAGGGCTTGTATGTGCCGTCAGTAGAGGTGTTGCCAGTACCTAAAATGTTGCATCTGTCTTATTAACTGATCTCGAGCTTTTTTTTACACATCACAGCTCGGCATTTAACCAGCAGGGCGCGTAGCTTCAAGAGTCACCAACACTCTGGCCTAAGGTGGTGCTTGCCTAGTCTGGAATATCTGGCTCTCAAGGAGACTGCCCGAACACATCGCTAGAAGCGTGGCGACAAATTGTTTATCATGGTGGTTACTAGCCAGATGAGCTCTAGAAATACACTACCAACACGCAAAAGTCGAAAAGAAGCTAAATATGTCTGTAAGCTAAAATAAACATAATCTAAAACTATCTGTAATCTATAAATATGCGCTAAAGGCTAAAGGCACAATACTTTAGCTAAGGGTTTAAACCTGTCAACCTTTCGAGGTTCAACATTTTATTTTATTAAAAAACTACATATTGTAGACTCTATGACATGCATATGCTTCTAACTAGCACTCTGATTGGTATGTATATTGGTATGGAACTACCTAACTTCACACTTCAGAACCTTGCCTTCAACATGTTGTCCAAGTATTAATAGAAATACAATAAAGGAACAATAGTTAGAACATAACGTCTAATGTAATAACTGTACCTCTCAAAGCCTTCATATGCGCAACAGCCATGCGCAGTATGGTGAGCTTGTCCGGTTTCCGCGCCAGCGCGGAGCATGTTGGAACCATGTCGGACAGTTCCGTGATATACGCCGTCATCTTGTTGCGCCTGCGACGCTCGATCTCGCAGTGGTTCTCGCGGCTGCAAAGTGTATATAATATAACAAAAACTTTCGTATCTTTGTTCCTTTTCGTGTCACAGGCTCAACTGAATTGGATATAAGAAGCTGGGTTAGACAGGTACTAACCTGGAGCTAACATTAAACATACTAACTTATTATTATCCACTGCACTGATATACAACATGAAACAGTATGGCGCAATTCGTCGTAAATATGTTACTTGTTGCGTAAAATATTTCTTTAGAATTTTAAATACTATAATAATAAAAAAATTCATTGCGCAACATTATAACAAACTTCAGTGTGATCAAGCCTTTGGAAATATTCGAAAGGATCCATAAAATTATCATAATAAGTGATCTAGAGATCATTATGCATTTTATTAAAGGAAAGTGCGCGGCACCTGCTCGATAAGACACGTTTTCAATCATCACACGAAATTTGTAGCTAAAACGATGTCATTGTGAATAAAATGAGAACTTATCAAGTTAACGCTGAAGTAAATGGTTACTCCCTGTGATAACTTCAGTAAATCTGAGAGTAAGACTATACAGGGTTGTTTGATGAAATTGATAGGGGTAAGCCCTGGAGCGGTTACAATCTCTCCTTACCAAAGTTTAGTCACTTAGCTCACACACGCAAGAAATTAAATCAAGTGATCCAGATATATACCTACATAATTTGTACGTATTACTAAAATATATAAATATAGCTTTATAACCGCATTCGAATTAAGCAGCTTCACATCATAATTTGTAATTCAGGTCTTTTAGCAATTGGTGTAAATATCTTCCATATGGTATAAAGCGAGAATATTTCCGAGAGTTACCGTTTGGTGTTTTTTGTAAGATACTATTACGGAGAGATTGACAATAACCTTGTATATCAACGATTGTAAAAAAAATAATTAGCAACATATTATGGCGCGTGGGAAAATAAGTAACCTATTAGGTTAGTATGAATGTATAGAAATATAACTTGCGACCTTCACCTGCTTTTACGTGACATACAAATCAACGCTTTTAATTTTTTGATAGAATGTTTTGTTCTTCGAAACCTTACATTTGTAATTTTTTTACACACATAACAGAAAAAAAGTTACAACAACTGAAATACAAAAAATCATAAAGCTGTTTACGTTAATTTTGAATTTTAAATCTCAAATTGTATGTCAATTGTCTCAATTATAAATGTCACACACTAAAAACTAAAACTAATACTAATCAAATAACCCGCCCCTGGTCGCCCCCGGTGCAAAGGTTTTATATTTGACGTAATTTAATTACTAAATATGGTATTGTCTCAATTGTATTATATATCAAATTGTATGACTTCTCAAACTACATCTAGTTTCGAACATAATTATATGAACTAGCATGTATGAGTGAATGCTATGCAAATTTGAACTTTAATGAAATTGCTTAAATTGAGTGTTTTGTTGTCTGCGCTATAACAGTAGTAATTAAAAGTCAAGAATTGGAATCATAACATAGAATGTTACAACATTAGTGTAGATAAAAGATGTTTATGTAGAATTGGCTATATCAGCTCCAACCTTAAAGTAGTGAGTGATTAGTAAAATAACTTGAAAAAACCTTCTTTGTGTCCTAATTAGAATAATTATTTTAATTATTTATTTTATTTTAATAATAATTATAACCTAGTAGCTTCTGTTATTTGTAATCAAGTCACAAAAAAAGATGTGGCTATCTACATTACACTGTGATACAAGTACAATTATTTGATACTAATATACTGGAAGTATAGAACTGTATCACTCTTGCATTGAAATAAAATGAAAAAAAAAGTTCTATTATATAGTCTAACCAAAGCTTCAACGTCTGCATCTATCGGGATCTTACTTACTAGTAAAATTAGTAAATGATACTAAAATATTGTGCCCACTATTTAGGTTTAATATTATGCTTACAAACTTTTATTAACCAGCTTTGTATTTATATTTGGGTGGAATATTGCAAGTTATATTAGATCCACTATCTTTCATACGATTGCATTCTAATTTATAACACTTATGTACCTATGTATCTTTATTAGAGATATGCCCACTATTTGACCTATTTTAATGGTCTTGTCATCAAAAGTTGTAGTAGGCACATCTCTAATCTTAAGTGACAGTAATATGGCACCAATAACAAGGTACTGATATTGAAGCCAAAACACAGACTTAGGAACTTCTGAACTAAACAAGATAGCCTTTTAGACTCTGTGATGAACTGCTTTGTGAGCGAATCTTTGCTATCCAGGCTTTGATGATGGAGTTAGAAGGTGATCATAAGAACTTCAAAACTAACTAAGGTAAGCCCATGTACAATCTGGGTTTGTGTAAATGGGTTTCATGAAAGTAACAGTGACCATTTGCATATTTATAAAAGCTTGTTCCAATTTTTTATATACATACTTATTTATTTTATTGTCAGAGAAGTTGCCAGTACCAGTAGTGAAAAAGTGTAGTGGATTACTAAATTAATGATTCTTAGAAATGAAACATAAGTTGGTAAATTTTGGTCACCTTACCTTGCAAATCTCTCTTTATCTTGAATATTGTCCTCCTCCATCCTTGTGTATTTTCCGCCACTTGCGTCGTCTTCATCTGACCTGCAGCAAATAATAAAAAAGCATTAAACACATATTTGTAAGTATTACAATCTTAGCTCTTAGCCCATAACCCAGATTCTTAGTCTACACTAATATTATAAAGAGGAAAACTTTGTTTGTTTGTTTGACCTGCAGCAAATAATATATAAAGCATTAAACGCATATTTGTAAGTATTACAATCTTAGCTCTTAGCCCATAACCCAGATTCTTAGTCTCCAATAAAATTGTACAAAAATATTTCAACATTTGTTAAAGTTTTGTGTGTATTCATCTATTTAAATACTACTTGATACTTAATGTTACAATTAATTGTGCATTTTATGTAAAGAAATCACTCACCCAACACTAGCAGCACGGCGTTTTTGTATATCCTTTGTTGGGTCAACCCCTGCATGAATAACAATAGTTTAGTTAAATACATTAAGGTATTATATTTTGATATGTAGCTATTGACACAAGTTATTATAACTATAGTCTTTGTGCATATGAGGACTTAATTATCCTTCACCTGCTTTCAAATTTGGCCTTTGTCAGTGATGAGACTTTTAACAGAAGGTTTCATCAGACTGTTAAAATTGAACTTCTAGTTTCTATGAGTGGATTAGGTTATCCATGTTATTGGATTTTTTAACAATAATCTATAATAATTTATGAAGTAAAAAGATTTATGAATACAAATGATGGTATGCATATATTAAAGGGATTTTAATCACTGCGACGTTTATTTTTCTATTGATACATTTTGTGTATGAATGTTTCTAATATTTTCTTTTATTAAATAAAACTTTACTAAAGCATACATACATTTTCAACATTGAACGTTGGCAGTAATTAGGCGCACACATTAAACAATCGCTTCTTCAGCAAACTATTTGCTGAATGTACATTCCTTCTAATAATTACCAACAACGCGTCACGCGGAGCAATGTCAGAGAGAAAATAGGTCGCCTTCAAAACATATTCTAATACATAGTTTAATAACCCGGAATGGATATTTATCTGGAATGATTGAATAGCTTTAATGTAAACAAGGCTTTGACTATTATTTAGCATGCTTGGGCCTAACATAATTCTAAGAAAGTAGCAAACTTGGCACAAATATATACCGGGGATAGTGGGAGCCACGGCAGACATCAGTCAATAAACTCATTAGTCCACTTTATATTAACACTAATTAATCATATAATACACTTTGTTCGATATATAATAATACATTCACTCAGGTACAACAAAGCAATACGTATGTTTACAGGTCCTCACAACACAAGCGCCATTTTCATTTTATAATTATATTTTTTAAGAGGTAACTTTGGTGTAGCCAGTTTCGTCTATACAAAATAAGCTATCCATTCATACATTTTTTATTAACCTCCATATTGACAAACGCGTTGCCAACAGACGTTGCAACGTCATGGTAAATTGTAACATACTATTGGAAACGTTTAGTTTAGTTATAATGTTAAAACGTAGAATGTACGTTTACATTTGAGTATATATTGTAGCACGCATTTAAATATAAATAAGTAAATAATAATAATAAATAACATTAAGTCCTTAATCTAATTTAAAAGTTTATTTTATATTTGAATTAAATTTAATAGTAAATAAGCCATAACCCGTGCAGTGATCAGGATCTAAACCATACGATACCTAATTTTATCCTAATTGTTTCAGGTTTTATAGAAAAAGGGTATGTTACTTTTAAACGTCTACCTATTATAGGTGAATCAATTTAACTACTGCGCTATTTAAACGCACCTAGATGACAGAGCCGGACATGAGATGCATTGGATATAGAAAAATTGTATCATATAAACAACTTTGTTTTTCACTGTATTAAACTTTGTTTATATTTTTGATTGTAAAAGTTTGTTTTTATTAGTTGAATTATTATTTTTAGCATTAACACGATAAATAGTACATAGGTAAATTCATTAATGTTCCCGTGTTCCGGAGCAGAAGCCGAAAAATAAGTTATTTGGCGAAAATCCATACTACTTGGTAACATTAGAGAAAAGAAGTGACATCGCACATGACAGCAGCAGGGACAAATAGGAAGTTGAGACAATGACGAAACCATAGACAAGTAAATTTCATCAAACACTGGTTTGATGGAGTGTGAGACACTTTATTGTAGAAAAAAATAAAAAAAAAAACAATCAAATCTACCCACAAAATATTAAAACCTTAAAAGATACGAGCGATGAAATTCTGGCTATTTTTGGGACATGTCAGATCTTTTTATGACATTTGTTTATTTTTCAAAATTATGACGATATTTTAACATATTAATATTTTTTTTAACATAGTTATAGATTTTTAGATAAATTAGTATGGATGGAGAACCTGAAGCATTGTCCGATACAGCAACAAACTGTAACCTAGCTTCAGCATCTGAAACGTTATCCGACAACAATCAAGCTAAGTTAGATTCCCTTGAGAAGAAGGCAGTCCATTTAAGGTTTTCAAAGATTATTTCTAATATTTTTAATTTTCGTATTATAGTAGCTATATATCATGATTATGAGATAAGTGACTACAGATGGTGTATAGCTTTGATTATAATATAACGTGTATAACTATTTAATCCATCCAGTCCAGATTCATTTTGGAGTTCGGCAAAAGGTAACATTATACATATCGTCGGCCTAATTCGTTAACCTGCTAAGTCCATTTTGACATAGTTTACAGGACGAAGAAAAAACTGAATAATATCTCTATTAATTTAGCAATATAAATTCTGAAAATCCCGTTTCTTTTTATAATTTTTCTTGATATTTTAACAACATATGTAGCAGCATAGCTTATACACGTTTTATAAAAATTAGGAAAATAGTTATTTAGCAGTTTGTCGAGGTGAAGTTTCAATTTGCTCGAGGACTTAGCAGTTTTTATTTAAATTTAGTATGGTGTATAGATTAATGAATTAAGCAGTAAAACGAATTAAATCAGTACCTAATCAAAATATTTATTATTAAAAATTAAACAATCAGTCTTCTTTAATAGGAAATAGAGTTACAATATCTAAGATGACACTTTTCATAAACAATCTGTAATAGTTTTTAGGAGTATTCTGTCATTATGTGTTAGACCAACACATAATGACAGGATACCTACTCCTAATTATTATGTTGTAATTAATGACAGCCATTTAATATTGTTTTACTACTATAGATCTCACAATCAATTAATAATAACAATAATACAAAACAGAAACAATTTTCCAACAACCTTAAATTAACAATATTTAGAAAATGTAAAGTTTTAATTAAACTTAAATTCTACTTATTTGCTTTTCCTATTCTACTCATGAGGCAAGTCGTCATAATATTTATGATAATCAGAAGGAAGGGTCTTTTTTATTTGCTGCAAGTCTTAAAATTTTCGTGCAGTAATTTTACGTCCGGTTCTGGTGCAATTGAGATAGTTCAGTAATTACGCAAGGATTACATTGCAGAGATCGCCTTTGTGGGAAACATTGCCATTCATCCTTAAGGCCAGTTTTATAAAGGATTGATCCATTACTTTCGTAACGTAGTGCACGAATGTCAGTCACCTTCGTTCCTACCTTCTTACCTTCATTCGTCCAGGGAAATCCAAAGGGGACCTCCTTTGGATTTCCCTGGACGAATACTTTTATGAAACTGAATTTTGTCGATTTTTTTGAAGTAAGTGTGGTCCAAATATTTTACAGAGTAGGGTACAGGGCATTCACGAGCATGCTTAGCAATAGATATGTATTCAGCGGACACATTTATGAATTTGTTCTTTAGGTGATGTTCTATAGTGGAATGCTTTGAATCGGCCTCCATTTGGGCATGACCCACCTCTAAATATTTTTGTTCAATAGCTACATTCTTGTGCCTCATGACAATATTCAAAAGAGCGTTAGATAAAATATAATTTCTATTCTAGAAAGTGCAACCGTCACTGTAAATTATAAATTGTTTTTTTCCCATCTTCAGCATTAACTTCAGGACATATTATTTGGTTTTCTAAAAAGTCAACCCAAATGGAGGCCAATTCTTCAGCATTAAATCCACCTTCTACTTCATTCTTTATGAAACAGAAGCCATCTTTATTTTTTATATTACAAAAGCAAAGGTTGTGAACTTGCAGCTTCGTTTTATACTATAGAGCACTAACATTAGATTTTGGGGCCATTAGTACAGCCTGTAAGTCCACTGTGAAAACGTAATTTTCTCCCTCCATATCCCTATCTTTTTCTTCTCTTGCTTGGTTTCTTCTCTCAATATGTTCTTTGTATGCTTTTTCTGTAACTGTTCCTACTTTATAACAGGCGTATTTCTCGCATTGATCTTTTTTCGGCTTAAATGAGGCCAAATTTTTGTCTTCAAATAAATTTGAAATCAAACTTATGGAGAGCGTCGCAAACGACATGTGGGTCTGGGAACGTTGTCAGTACAAAACTGAGGCCCGAACAGGACTTAGCAGGTTTGCGTTGTAGAGATTGACTGGTGGCAGAAAGCAGTTTTTCGTGCATAGCCTTTTTCACCTTTTTTTGGCTAATATCGCTGTTATTTCTTAATTGATACGGTAGATATTAGATTGAACTTTTTAATTTTAATAAAAAGTAAATTTTGCCAAAAATGGACTTAGCAGGTTAACGAATTAGGCCGACGATATCCTATTTTATACAGATTGGTGCTTGAAAAGGATTTCAAAGCTGCAGATATAAAATGGAGTTTATTTGTAGCGGCAGCCTTGAGTTTCCGACATGAGAGCTGTCTCAGACCATTTCCGCCAGCCTTTATGAAATGTGGAATCAAGGACATGGATGAGCTGGTAAGGTTACCTTAGTTACATAATAAGTAAGTTACATATGATAGCCATGACCAACTGGTTTTCTCAAAAGTCGTAGATAGATATAATCAAACACGTTATTTAGTTATCGTCATCATCATCATCATCACCTGCCCCTCTGTCTTATTTCAATCCTGGGCAGTATTATGCGTTAGACAGCTATTTTATTTTTATTTAGAAATTTCGTGCATTTTAGTTGGACTAAGAATTTTTATTATAACTTACAAATATGGTATAATCATAGGGTCGCCTCCATACGTACGAGTACGTATGCAGGTCGTACCTTTACAAAACTATTTATACGTTTCAAAATATCAAAATGTCACTTAAATGTACTTAATATTTCTTATAACTTTTATATCACATTTATTTAGTTATATATAATATTTTACAGACTTTGTTATTATACCTATAAATTGTAAACATAAATTTTATCACTTTCAGTTAAGCGTTATAACAGACGTGCCAGCTCTGGACTTAGTGCTCCATCAACTAGACAACCTGGAAACCCTGCCGAACATTGGAGATATTATCGATCTATTATTCTATGTCCTCGTCAGACTAAAGGAGCCCTCACTCAAAACTGTACCAATAGAAGCGGTTAGTTTAACAGAATTATGTAATATGTAAAACGCACTAACAAACGTAAGCGATTCTGATGTTTTTTATTGAACATTTGCATTAGAATGTAATTTTACTAGCGCTCGGTAAAGAACTATGAAAATAAATAAATGAATAACATTAACGAAATTGAATGAATGAAAAATGAATTTACACGAACTAATTCCCCCGGCCCCTTTCCATTACCGAACGAACAGGGTGACACGTACAAGTTATTATTCTGTGGTGACACCTAGGATGCAGCGATATACGTGAAAATGCTGATAATCCGAACTAAGCGATTTGCATCCACATTTATAGTAAGGACAGCCAAGCTGTGGATCTTCTTGCCTGAACCCCTGTTCCCACTGAACTAAAATCTTACTGTCTCCAAGGCGAGAGTGAACTGGTTTCTTCTAAGCAAGCGCGATCCATCCTAGACCGCAATATCACTTAACAAGTGAGTTGTGGTCAAGCGCAAGCATAAAAAATAAATAGAACTATTGAAACTGTTTTTACCTATCGTCTCAGGCGTTACTTCCCGGAAATCCATTATATGCACATATAATAAAATCTGAAATTGAAACCAAACTGACTTTATCTTCCTTGGCGTTTTTCCAAAGTAAACATTTATTTTTCCTTTCTCATAATTTGTTAAATTTTCGCAGCACGAGAGCATACTGTCTTTGGCTCATCCAACGCAAACTGCTCCAAAACCTCAGTGCATATTCCAAGTGGTCAGTTCTTACAAGTCAGCTGCTGAAGCTAAATGGAAAGACCTATCTAAGAATCATCAAGTTTTCTTTGCGTACCATGGAAACCGATTGGAGAACTTCTACACTATACTCAATTTTGGGTTGCAACAACATCTAACAAAGGTGAGAGTAGGCACTTGCTTGTACAACGAATCCATAAAGAAAGATATCTAACTCTTATATGCTTAGCACCCCAAAAAAACACGTTCGCAATGGATTCCATTTATAGTAATAATGGCTCTATTTTTAGTCTCTACTTATACAAAAATACCATTCTCGATCAATAGCGAGCCAGAGGTCTGACCTAACTGGTCTGTGGTCTGAATGTACCACAGACCGGTAAGGTTGACCTCTGACTACTGCCAATGGCTTTTTTTTGAGAATCGGGGTGCAGTTATCATCATCGTCTTTAGTTATGAGACGGATACATCGAAGTGGTTTATAGCGCAAATGCCTTCAAATGGTTATTATTCTGATTAATTGGTATTATTAGCATCACCGTAGTATCCATGCTAGATAATCTCAGTACTACAATTAGTATTTTTACGAAAGAAAAGTAGCCTATCGCAGTAATCAGCTTTGTGGGGTAAGTTACAGTTACAAGTTAGTGGTGGTGTATTTTTAATTAAGGCTGATAATATTTAATTCTGTAAAACTTGTAAGAGAATGTGGCGCGGTGGCAAAAACGTCTGCTTTTCTATCAGACAGCCGCTCACGCTGGTTAAATCCCGGCCCTATACCTAATGATCTGTTTTCCAAATTATGAGTTTTACATCGAAGGAAAACATTGTGAAGAAACTGGCATGTTTGAGGAGCACAATATCCGAAGACCTGTGTCATCCGCCAATTCGCACTTGGCCAGCGAGGTGGATCATGGTCTATATCTCCCTCATTGTGAGAGAAAGCCCCGAGTCCCAGCAGTGGGAACGTGAAGTGGGCTGATTATGCTATGCTAGTAAGTTGCTACTATGTCAAATAGGCACACATGAATATAAATTATTGTAACGTGAACTTGACGAAATTGCGAGCATACCGTAGACGCCATAAACAAAGATTGAATAGAATAGATATCATATAGATATACTATAACATAAAATGTTGAATGTGTGCATTAGAACACGATGCTGGGTAACGGCGTGTACCTGTCCCCGGAGCTGAGCGCGAGCCTGCCGTATAGCCACGGCGGGTTCGGCTGGGGCTCCAGCTGCATCGGCGGCCACCTCTCCTGCGTCGCCATGTGCGAGGTCATCGACGCGCCCGAGGGCATCAACTACCAGCGCCCCGTGCACAACGGAGGTCACTATCACACTCTATTACACTTTACGTAATTATGCGAGTGAATAAATATGGACTCCTTCACTACCTAATTACCTAGGCAGCACCAGCTACTTGACCACTATGCAGGAATGTTTGAATAGAACTAATTCACTGCAGGATCAGAAGACAAATTTATTTACGCGTACACAAAATACTTGACAATGAGAAATGAGAAAACAGTCGTATTCGCGATTCAGGATGTCACATCCATCTAGTCGCACTACTTACAACTAAAGTAACAATGGTGTTCACACAGTGAGTGTGGCTCGTCTGGAAAATCTTGGACTGCACTCCGCACACTCCGGTTCGAATCCCGCCTGGCATTAGTGCCAGGACTTACGAGTATTTTTCAAGTTATGCGTGGAATTTGCACTTGCTCTTGAGGCGCAGGTAAAACATCATTTTGAAACCCACATGTTCCGACGACCACAAAATCCGGAGACATGTATCGTCCGTGAACCCGCACTTGGCCAGTCTGTTGAATTATGATACCTCTCTCTTGACGGGAGAAGGCTCCGTGCTGTATGATTTGTATACAATAGGTTGCATAAATGAGTTGCTTATGCGGATCGGAAATCGCAACCGGAAATACGACTTCCTCGTATAAAATTGATTGGCTGGGAAAGGCTATGTTGAAGAATATAGACTAATAATATCTTCGCGTCCCTATCACAACACCTTAACACATATATTCAGAAAGAGGCAATTTTAAAGGTCCATAGTAGATAATAATTAATAATATATAATTTTATTTTGTACCTACACTCTCATCTACAGGTGACACCATGTTGGAAGATGATAAGAAGAAGCTCCTGCCACCAGCGACGCCCGAGACCGGCACCGGCGCCTCCCAGCAGTACATCGTCACCAACTGCGATCTGGTCAGAGTTCGGTACATGCTGGTGTACGCGAAGCAACCAGCTTCGATGAGGTTTCCTGCCGCAAGTAACGTCAATAGAAATGGTTCGTACATTCACATATTAATTATAACCCATTTTTATTTTGGACGCATTTCATATTTACCTTCTTAATTGTTTCATCAGGAGGACTTCGTCAGTGGCTGTCTAGACACAAGCTACTCTCCATATTACTTGGCTACGGACTCATGTTGGCTACGATAGGGTTTGCCAACAACCAGCCTGTACATTATTACTACAAAATTTTACTCAAAAAACTTGATATTGCATACAGTACCGTCAAATAAGTTCGTCTTGTCACGTCCTCCAGTCTTAAATTTCTATCTAACAATTGTATTACTTACTTATCTACTTCTAGAATGTGTAAATTGTGCGTCTTAAGTTTGATTTATCTTAATCATAGGTAGGTGTGGTTTTTTATTGAATTGAAATTGTTATAAAAATGTATCGTACCAACATGTGGTTACTAAATTTACATAAGTTAGTTAGTAAATAAAAAAATGAATCACGGTCCCCGCATTTTATGATCACTATAGTGACAATGCAAATAGCTGTTGGTGAAATAAGAACAATAAGTTAAAATACAGGCATCGTTACGGTGGTGCCTCCGTCATGGGCCGAAGCGCAATCATTGTATCGTCTAATCTCTGTTGTGTCGATCTCGACATGACATGCTATGTGTGGCACATGGGTCGAGTGGCAAAACATTACTTTCATTACACAGTTGCCTCTGCTAGCGATCGTTACTTTGGGAAAAATCCCTTATTTACCTACGTTACATATAAAGTGAATTAAGTTGACATTTCAAGACCTGTGGAATGGTCATTAATAAGAGAGTCCAATATGACAAATCTTACATCAAAAACAGTTTTGTGTTTAGCTGTAATATGCAGCATAACATACTCGATTCCGCAAGAACCTTCTGTGAATTTGCCTCAAGGACGAATTGTGGGGGTGAGTTACCCATTGAATACACTGGGCAATTTTGAAATAAAATACATTGGGTTATATTAAAATTACTTTAATATCTAAATACTTGCTTAAAAAAGTATTTGTTTTTCAGACTAAAGTGTATTCTGAAAGGTCTTTAGTACCAGTTGAAATATATTACGGGATCCCATACGCAAATCCCCCGACCGGAAGATATAGATTTTCAGTACGTATATAGATCACTTACACAATTGGTAAAATGTTCATATATATCTACTAGGTACATATATATTAAATGTTACTTGATTGGCTTGATAATATTTTTATTGTTTAAAGGCACCAGAGAGGCATACTGGTTGGAGACGCACGCTACAGGCTCACCGTGTACCACCGCATTGTCCATTTGCTGACGCTCAAACAGATAACAATTTTAGCGAAGACTGCCTTTTCGTAAATATATGGACACCACGGGTTAGACCATTTTCCGAAGGATAAATATGGTTTATTATATGCTTTGTTGTTTTAAATATGTCCTGTTAACAGTCATAGACATGTTTTAACAGTTGCATATTGCTCCTTAGTGATCCAGTATATATTGTAGGCACCGCATATGTATATCTACATACTCGTTGTTTTCAGACAGCAATCGGATGATACTCTACTTCCGGTCGTAATTATCCTGTACAGCGAATCTTGGAGCAGAGGAGGGCAGTCGTTACCGTGCCAGGATCTTGCCGCTGAAGGCGTCGTGGTGGTGACGGTTGGTTACCGACTGCACATGTTGGGTTTCTTCATGCTGCGATCGGTCTCAGCTCGCGGCAATTTAGCTTTATTAGACCAGTACCTAGCATTCCTGTGGGTGCGAGAAAATATAGCTGCTTTCGGGGGAGATCCAAATATGATAACAGTGCTTGGACATTCTGCTGGAGCTGATAGTATTTTACATCACCTTACATCTCTTCGAGCTAATGGTAAGTAAGTATTTGTGTGGTGATAACGTACATAAGTCGGAAAGAGAATAGATAACTTTAACAAGCAAGTTGTCTTTGCATGTTTTAGGACTTTTTCAGAGAGCTATTATTATGTCCCCACGAGATATGTGGCAATTGATTGATGACAACATTACTGATCCCGTCGATGTAGAAAATGCTAGTCGAGCTATGTCTATGGCTTTGGGGTGTAATAACAAAGAAACGTCCGAGATATTGCAATGCATGCGCACTCGATCACTCAACGATATTATTTCCGTATTTGCGGTAAGTACCTACTTCACCTTAATGCGAAGTGCGCTCATATCAGTTTTATCAAAATATCTAAATAAGAACTCTTTATGCTTATACGATTCAGAATAGCAACTGGTCAAAATTAATGCGACCTGTGCCTGAAAGTTATTTACCAGAGTCTGAGCAGTACCTGCCGAAATCGTTACTCACAGCTCTATCCAACACAAAGCAGTCTACCATGCATGTTGACCTACTATTGGGGACCACTGACCTTGAAGCCCTCGACTACAATGGTTTGTATACTGCCTGCTTACATACCTATACGGATATTGCATGCTGGGGAAAATATAGCCAAGGTTAAAAAGCACTTTATTGGTTACAGATGAAAGTTTCGCGGAATCAATGAAATGGAACGCCTCGTACGTGACTGACTATGTAAACAATAAATCTATACCGAACCTTTTGAAAATGTTCAATCTTCATCCATCTGAACTGGTATGTCTCCATTGATTACTTAAACGACAAAAAATATTGTAATTTATATATATTATCTACGTTTTCCTTACCGATTCAACTTATTTGTCAACAAAGTTACATACACATCGAACATAGTAATAAATACATAGATCCATCTACCATACCAGAAAAAATGGTTATTGGTAACTAAAGCAAAACCTTTGGGGCACTTTAATACGTTTAACTAGACTAACAATTTATGTTATATGACTTATGTAAATTTTCTTAACTTCTTCATGCATTTCGCCGCGTGATGAGGTATATGTACCTACTTAATGTTTGTAAGGATTTTTTTTGTTGCTGTGAATGACTAAATATGGTGTGCGTAGATCGTACTAATGATTCTATTTAACTGTTTTGCGTTAGTTATCAATTACCCAATATACTCTCACATACTTATGATCATCTTCCGCACATTTACAATAAGTCATATTTTATGATCTAGTTACAAATTCACCACTTGTGAACTGTATGTATTACTTACCTACAACTTTTTCCTCATATCTTCGGTACAGCTTGTTAGAGCTGTGCGTTGGGAATTCTGGAGTGATAAGCCGCGAAGGAGTAATGACGACACAAGGGAGGCAATAGAACTCATGGCAAGGATCGAGACCTCGGCCAAGTGGGGTGCGGCAGGCGCGCTCCTCGCGGCGAGGCTCGCCAGGCGAGTCTCTCGCCTCTACTTGTACCGGTACTCACAACCAGCGACCCTAGACTTGCAAGGGAGGCAGCTGAACCTTTCGGGCAAGTTTAATTAATTGCACTAACAATAGTTATACTCATACAGTGAAGGAAAATATCGTGAGGAAACCCATACGTTCCAAAGACCACTAAATCCGAAGTCATGTGTCATCCGCAAACTTGTATTAGGTCATTGTGGTGAGAGTAGAGGCCGCTAACCCCAGAAGTGGGAATGTAGAGTGGGATTTCATATGCTTATATACGTGCAACTTTAAGCTAATTACCCAGGAACTAAACATACACAATCCGGTCCCTCACAGGTGCAGTGCACGGATCCGATTTAATATCTTTGCTTGGAGATGCACTGGTGCTCCAGGTCGCCAGACGACCTGCTACGAGTGAGGAAAAACGGGTCTCTGCCACTTTTCGCCGGTACATTGTTAATTTTATAAAATACGGGTGAGTTTGTGTATCACTTAAACATAGTACCTAAATAGATTTTTTATACAACCCGATCAAACTCTATGCGACCTGCCCCCAAGTTAGGAGTGTGACAGGCAGACTGAAATACAGACAGAATAAATAACATTTTAGGCCACTGTCGCGTCACTCAGCATAGTAATTGATTTATCTATTACCACTATAACTGTGGCTATTACTATTGGGAAATGCTAAAACACCGGACTTGGTGTTTTGGTGGCTGGGCCGTGTCGTCGAGGTACAATTTAATGTAATACCTAATAATTATAATAATCATTTATTTTATAAAAAAAAATATTTGAATCGGGTTGTATTGCTTCACGCGTTTCTTAATTGTAAGTACTTAGGTAGATTATTTGACTTCTAGATCTCCAGAGAATGATATTCAATGGGAAAGGTATAAGGCCGGAGACGCTCACATATTCAACATCCGCGATGATGGCAGAGTTAATGAGAATCTAATCACCAAAGAAGTGAAGTTTTGGCTGCAATATTTACCAGAACTGTCCAGTCTATTTCGAAAAGCTGAACAGACTGAACAGCTAACCTTTGAAAAAGGTAAGTATGATTTATGTTCAATAACTGCTTTCGTCCCGAGGCGCTAGAAGATGAAGATGGAAGTAAATAGGTTTGTTTAATGATGTTTTGAAAGCACATACCTAGTGCTCGCGATGTTCTAAATTCAAATTTACTTTAACCTCAAGGGGGTAAAATCAGCTTGCGCTCATATCGGATAGTACAAATACCATTTCCGGGTGAAATTTTTTTTTTTATACAAATGTACTTATAGGTATATATTAGCTGTATATTATAGGTGTGCTTTTTTTCTCAGTGTTCCAAATATCATCAATTTTATTTTATGCGCGATTATAAACTATTTTACTTGCATTATTCAGTAAATACGTTATATTATTCGTTAAATCTTATTAAAATAATCTAATTAAAATCTTACTAAAAATAACCTGTATGATATTCTAGGGCTGCCTCCATAAATTAACAAGTTATATAGAGCGAATTGCGCGTGAAGAAGTAACAAACAATCAATACACAAACTTTCTCATTTATAATGATTGTAGAATAATAGTTACCAAAAGGCCCAGTTACAAATGTTTATTATTTCAGATGATGGAAGACTACGAGGAGGTGTATTCGCGATGTGCGGTGTGGCTGTGGTCCTGCTTCTACTACTGTGTGCTAGTGCTATTGTGTTGAAACGTCACCGCATGAGACGGCGGTTATCAATATCAGATCACATTCAGAAATAAAGCTCTTTATCCTAATATACCAACGTTTTTCTTAACGTACCACGCCCCTTGAACGAAACTTAACCTGGTCTCGAATTTACTCAACTGGGTATTCACTGGAAATCACTGGTTTTCTGTAGGATGTTGCCAATCCTACGTCAAAGTTTAAATTCATGTTTTGCAATCGGATGACTTTGATTACCAAACTGATAAAGCTAAAATTAGCATAGCATTATTTTTTTAAACGATCTACTTAGTTCTAATGGTTGTGTGAGACATTAACCACGACAGATTCCTGAGATATAAAAGTCAAAATTTGCGCAACAGCGTTTTTGAATTTCAGATTTGCTAATTTGACACAGCTATAGACTTGTAGATGTTTTTCCATATCCTCTTTTATTTTATCCATGAATTTACTAGTTTAATAGTTATTGGAAAGCAAAAACATTCTGAATCACTTAAATAATACTAATAAATGGTACAAAACGAAAATACTAGTAAATTCGATTTTAATTCTGGTAACTGGTTTTAAATTTGAGGTTTTGATACGCGCCATACAGCTTAAATCTTTCGCGCTAAAAACTTTTCACCGTTTGACCGTGATGATATTGGCATAGAGAATACCGAAACATTGGAAAAAGTCTTCTTATTCCATTGAAATCACAGATTTATAATTATTATTAGTATCTTCCATCTCAACGATTTCAATCGTAGAAAAAGAATATAAACTTGTAGTGATGGCTAGACATTTTGATGTCTTTTTTTCTCTATGATTCAATCACACATTGCCACACGTAAAAATCTGTGTTGCCACATATTTATTTATATGGATTGACGTGTGGAATTCCTTATTGGTCTGTGGTGTTTGATCACAGTTTCTACGGTGATTGCAGTGCAGCATTGTTGTTGTATTGCTTGAATTCATTACCGGAATATTGCATATTTTCTCAAATATCCATAATTCGTTGTTAAATCTTGCTGACTTTAAGTATTCAAGTGTTTTCATTACAACTGTGAAAATGGCATTAGCACTTCAAAGGCGTGCAAACGTAAGTATCATGGAAAGGGCTTCAGTACAACCTTGATTTATTTACCTAAACCAAAGGTTTTATTGTCGAATTTACACCAGATTACCTTATTTATTAGTATTTTACTAACTACCACTCACTACTTTAACAATTTTATTTAAAACCTGTGATTATAGTAACCTTAAACCGTAAATGATTGCCTAATTTAATGTAACTCTTTTGCAGGTTCGACTCCCGCCTGAAGTGAATAGAATTTTGTACATTCGAAATTTACCATATAAAATATCAGCAGAGGAAATGTATGACATATTTGGAAAATATGGGGCGATTAGACAAATTCGTGTGTAAGTTGCATTATTGTATGTATTTTGTAATTTGCATATCAGCAAGACAGATATAAAATAGCCTGTCTCAATGTATGCAGCTTATTGAGCAGAGGTTTTGTTCAATATTTGTCTTGTATATGGAAAAGAAAGACTTTATTTCTGTTTATATGGCATTAAAGGGAAGCAAACAGTGGTGAGACAACACATGTGTCAAAAAGTTCATATCACATCAATTATGTTTTATCTCTCTGGCTCAGACCTTTGATGGCAGATAAATTATTACCATAGCCTGTCTAACCATCCTAAATTTAAAATCTCGCATTTGAAAGTGAACTTTTGCATAACATGATGCCGTTACTTTCTTTTGGTTCTGTCAAAAAGAAAATAAACGGTTGGATCTACCATAATAGACTGTATACTTCTTTTTGCAAAAAGAAATAACAGTTTGACCGGCTGTAATAATATATATAGCATTAGCCAAAGAAAGGTATTTATTGTATAGGTAAATTTTGAAAAAACTGAACTTATTTTCAGAGGCAACACACCTGAGACAAGAGGCACAGCATTTGTTGTATATGAAGACATATTTGATGCCAAAAATGCCTGTGATCATTTATCTGGATTTAATGTGTGCAACAGATATTTGGTTGTTTTGTATTATAGATCTAACAAAGCCTTCAAAGGTGTTGATATTGAGAAGAAACAAGAAGAAATTGATGCATTAAAAAAGAAATATGGGATATCTTCGGAAGATCTCCGTAAATAAAGTTTTGTATACTATACTTTAAGTATCTATAATATAATTAATTTACTACAGCAATGGTTTTTTGTTACCTTTTGTATTATCCCATACCATTAATATGGCCCTATAACCATGTTTGTTGTATAGGTGCCCTCTTAAATATTAATTACATTATGTATTAAGTATTTGTAGCTATAACGGCAACAGAAAAACTACAACTGTCTGTGAAAACTTTAATCACAATTCATAAACCCTGAACCATTATTTTCTCATAATAAATCTGTAATAGGTGGCTAAGTAAACAATTACAGGGATCAGAATACATAATAATACATATCCCAACGGCTAGACTTGCTGACTCTCATACACAGAGTTAATTATTTTTATAATATTAGTAAAGTACTGAACCCTTATTATACAAGTCCAACTCACAATTAGGCAATTCCTTATTATTTCACAAACTTAGTAGGTTGTTTGTTCTAAACTCAATTTACTTTATTTTCTATCAAATAAGAACAACTTACACTCTTACATTGCAGAGCAAAAATACTCTTTCTGAGATGGAGAGATGGAAATTTTATTTTCAGTTATAAGTAACAGATTTCACACCTTTTGTGTTATGGAACCACACAAGTTTTATAGAATAATATGACCTCTAGGGAGCTTACTGGCAGATGCAAGAATATACCTCCAGTTGAAGCAACAACTTAATTGTTAGGTAAATAAATGGGTTTATTAATAAAACAACCAAAAATATACAGGTAGTCACCTTTATTATGTTATACTTGAAAGAACTTTCTTAAATCAATATGTTGTAAAACCCTTACAATGCAATGCCATGCAGTACTAAGTCTAGTTCAGTATCAATAAATCAATCCATTTATACTTTTCTTCACGATCCAGTAAGGTTTTTATAACACATTTTACGTTTTGATAATTTATAAGTGTGCATTATGGATTATTTACTTATATGATGGGGAAATAGTATATTATGGTACAAATGTGTAATGATTATGATTACTGCTAAGGCGCAATAGAGGTTTTAAGAGAAGGGAACGGTAGTCAACAATACATGCGTGTATCATAAGACGTTTTTCAACACACTTGTGGATAAAATTATACTTAAAAAATATTATTCATGATAAAACGTTTCCTCAGAGAAAAATTGAGTAAATATATAGGAAATCTGAATTGTGTAATGGTGTCATTGTAGCACACAATGACACCCAGACCGACTGATTGATTGTGGTGAAATAAGAGACACTTGATGAGCAAGTGTGTTGAAATAACATTTACATCTACAATATAATGATGATTATAAGTATCTTTATGTGAATACATGGTAGTTTGTTTAAAATAACATGCATGTAAACTAAACATACATTAAGCTTCTGATACTAAATGAACATTATGACTTAGTATTAATCTGGATACAAGTTTGGCATAAGAGCCTATTCACTGTTCTTACCTTATAACAAAACTGAGGTGTATATGAAACAACAAAAGCTATATTCATTTTACGTTTAAAAGTGGAATAATCATAGTTCACATCAGCAAGTCTATATAACAAATAATTATCTAGAGTATGACTTAAAATCAACAAGATCTAAACAAGTAATTCCTAAACATAACTAATATAACAGTTTTCGCAGTGTGCAACAATATGGGATAATAGTCAATATTGTTGCTATAAACAACATTACCACATTTATTATTTGTTTCACTGGATTTGAGATAACTCCCATTGTAACAGATTATTACAAAAAATAACTTAAAACCTTTATTATGTTAAGTTAATGTAATAATTATCAAACCACATTCAAAAGCTTGCAAGAAATGACAGCACTGAATAAGATAAATTGGAATGTTACTTTAAAAAACTATAATTTCGAGTCAATTAAGTAAAGTGCAATATAACATACCGGCGCTTCACACCACCAGGTCACTAACCTTTTAATAGAAAATGACATAAATATTTATAAAATAAATATTAACATTTTCTCTCCAGTAGGTGTTAGAGCAGCGCGGCGACACGCGCCGCGGGAGTGACGCGCTACTAGTGCTGAGTTAATCTATATTCTGCAGTCAATGTTGTCACACGCGTCAGCCTTTATCTCGTTTAAAAAATGCTTTTCTGTTTACAGCCTTTCTCGATTGTCGCACCCTGCATAGTAACAATAACAAGATAATATATAAATAGGGAAGTAGTGTTTGTCAGGTTATGGTGCGGCGGAGGCAAGGCGCGCCCTGCCCTCGGCCACGAGCTGCTTGTTGAGGTACAGATCTTCGTCGGTGGATGTGTCGACAAGGTCGAGCGTGAGCAACGGCTCGGCCGGGTTGAGCGGGTCCTTGCCTATGTCCTTGCAAATGCCAACGAAGTGCTGTTCTACACACAGCTCCTGGAAGCGCACGCAGTCCTCCACCGTCCAGTCCTGGTGAAGTGGCAACACATCTGCAACCAACATGTACATCACGCTCAAACGATTTGAACCGAGAACGCGTCCGAGACTGACACTTGTTAATGCGTTAAGCACCCGCACGCTCGCGGACCTAGGAGGCCCGATGCCGTCACCGTCACAAAACCTATTTTTTTTAAGTATTGTCAGACGTTTGAGTGGGTATGTAACTAAAGCGTAGGGTTCTCAAGTGTCTGTCTTATATTTCACTCTGTCTACTATGACGCGAAATATAAGTGGATGGCAGTAACTCACCAAAGAGGCGCGCCTTCATGGCTTGCGGCGGCAGAGAGCGAGCGAGCGGCGCGCCGGCGGGCACGGGCCGCAGCTCGCGGTTAGAGAACAGCGCCAAGTCACCGTAGTCGCAGAAGTACACAGACACCGTGTCTTTCGACACGTGCCCTGCCACCGTCACCCTGTAACACAACACTCAAAATGTAGTTTAGTTGTATGGGAACTCTCCCTTCTAATTCTAATTTGAAATGCAATGAGACCTGCACTGACATCGCTAGCCAAGCCAACCAAGCTTCTTGAAATAACGGGCCTTGGGTTATCTACCGTTTCATCTTCTTTCAGACATCCCCGATACAGAGTTGTCCTTCGCCCCAATTTTATGCTGATGGTAGTTGAGGTCATATCGCATAAGTAACCCACTATATGTTCCAATTGCTGGGACTCGGTGCCTTCTCTCATGAGGAGAGAGAGATATAAGCAATAATCCGCCACGCTAGCTAAGTGCGGCTTGGCGGATGACACATATCTTCGGATATTGTAGTCTTCAAACATGTCGATTTCCTCACAATGTTTTCCTTTACTGTCAAGCGAGTGCAAATCTAACTTGAAAAACAAGTCATTGGTGTAGGGCCGGGATTTAACCAGGGGTTTATTACTTTACCAGGGGTAGTCTGATTAAAGAGCAAACCTTTTAACACCGCGCCACACTCGCTTTTTTCGAGCTGTTGTCACAGTGGCCGGTAATGATGCCGACCATCATGCGTAAGCCTGCTCTCGGTAGTTTGAGCTTCCCCTTAATTTATGTAATAAGAGTATCGGCATATAAATTTAAGACATAAATTGTAAATTTACTTGCCCAGTACCTACGCAGTGATGCTGTAAGGTTAATAAATAATTTGATTTTTGATTTAATTTTATTTATTCTGCTTTTAAACTTTATTGTTATAGCAACAAATAGACATCATTGGAAATGGAAACATTTCAAATCTCTGGCTGTCGTGGTTCATGAGATACTTTCACATCAATGAGCACGCGGACTGCGGCTGCTGCTCTATACTCACCTGTACCAGGAGGAGTCCTTGTCATAGAAGACGGTGTAGAGCTCCCCGGCGAGCGGCGCGGCGGGCGCGTCGGCCTCCGACAGCTTGGGGCACTCAGTCTGGAGCGTCGCCATCATCGTATGCAGCGGGCTACGACTGCCATTCGGCTGTACCTGAATAAACAAACCACAATCACTCTAATTCTATTAAAACACTTCCTAATATACGTCGAGCATGTCATAATTGTATTACTGTAATCTATTTGTTTTGGTAATACATAATTACAGAGTTATTTCAATTTGTAAGCTGTGAGTGAACATGGATAAAAAAATAGGTACTACAAAAATCTTATCGTCATTATTTTCTTTCTTTTAATGTCTTATGATTACGATTCAGTGCTATAAAGTATCTATATTTTAAAATGTTTAACCTAAGAAAAGCAATTCATATATAGCCTTACCACAAAATTCCACGGGTTAGCCGCCATAGCAACGACTAGATCGAAGCAGGCACCGAGCTTCGGTAGCGGCGGCGGCGGCAGCACGGCGCCGGAGCCGCGCTCGGCGTGCGCCGCGCCGCTCGCCTCCCCCGCACCTCCGCCCGAGCTCGCGCTCCGGAATATGCGCTCCTTCTTCTTGGTGAGTGCTTCCACGTGGTTCGTGCCCACGCGCACCTCCTCCTGCATCTTGCCGCTTCATAACAAACGACATCACTTAAATTTCAGATCCAGGTGAAAGTTCATCCGCAAAGTTGTTAGAAATTATAGTGGTGCCACAATCGGCGCTTTATGGTGTGTTACACCATAAAGTGTAGTAGTAAGCAATAAATGTAGTTTAATTAGACACAGAAAGAAATTTGCCGCTGATTTCGGTTTAACAATGCACGACTTATCTAACAAGCATATAAAAATACTGTGACACATAATAAAAGCGCCGACTACACATATGTCTAGGATGTACTCATATATCATGTGAGTTAATAAAATAATGTAAGCTTAGTGTGTGTGCGTAAGGTATCACTCACAGCTGCAGGTAGTCATACTCCATGAGTATGGCGTTGTTGACGGAGGCGAGTATGTTCTGCGGGCCGGTGCGTACGAAGAGCTCGACATGGGGCGGCGAGGCGGGCGCCGTGGCGGGGGCCGCGGCGGGCGCGGGCAGCGCGCGGCACAGCACGCACGCACCCAGCAGCAGCTCGCGCAGGCGCGCCACCATGCTGCCCGCCGCGCGCTCCGCCGCGCCCAGCCGCACCTGCAGAGCCTGCACCGGGTACTTGTTCAGCACCGGCGAGAAGCTCGCCAGCGGCACCAGCGACGACAGCGGCGCGCGCAGAATGAGCCCGCTGTCCACCAGCTGCGTGCGCACCGTGCCCTCGCCGTCCAACCCGCTGATGATTGTGCAGCGCACCCACTCGCCCGCCAGCGTGCGCACGATGTAGAGCGCGTCGTGGTGCGGCGGCGGCGCGGGCGGCGAGGGCGGCAGCGGGCGGCGGTACGGGCCCGCCGTGAGCAGCTCGAGCGCGGCGCGCACGGTGGCGGCGCCGCCCGCGCGCGCCACCCACACGCGGCCTTCCTCCGTCACGCACCCCACCTCCACCTCGCACGGCTTCTGCGTCACGGTGAAGGCGCCGTCCTTGCAGAAGGCGTCCACGATTTCGTTGTTCAAATGGACGTCACTGATCTTCGAGGTGCTGGTGTCGTAGAGCACGAGCGGCACGGAGTGGTCGAGCGGGTCGGCCCGCAGGCCCGGCGCCGCCACCAGCACCTTGCCCGAGAGCCTGTTCTCCACGAGCTCCGCACCGCGCGCGTGCGCCGCCAGCTCCTCCGCGCCGTCGAGCCGGCACAGCACGCCTTGCGCCGCCAGCGTGCGGAACTGCGGCTCGAGCACGCGCAGCCGCTCCAAGGGCACCAGCTCGTCGTCGCCGTGGTCACCGAGGAACACGGCCGCAGAGTCTTCATACACCTCCAGCAGCTTGGCGCGGTGCCAGCCCGCGTCCTCCAGCTTTACCGCGTACCTGCACACAGCGCGTACATCAGAATGCTGCTTCTACCTCATCACAATTTTACACATTTTAAGACATAGCATGTGGGATCTAAAATAAGGTTTCCGTGTTCATGTTCATCCATCTTACAGGTAATTCACTGTCGCTTTGCTTATGATTGCGCACTCCTTATGATGTATATAGTGAACAGCGGGACCAGGCTGTCTTGTCTTATATAAAAGAATATAGAAAATAATGTAGGTGTCACTTACCACTCGTTTTTGATGAGCATGGAGTGATCGAGGGTGGTGCCGCTGTACTCGTAATATTTGTTCATTTCTTCCAGCAGATCCACGAGCGCTATCTGACGAATTAAAAATAAGCTATTAGAAAATATGTGTGCAAAACTTTAAAAAATTATGTGTGTGTATAAAAAATATGTTTTTATTGCCAGTCGGGGGTTATAATGCCACCACGCCTGGAGGTTATAATGATGGTGAATGGATGGATGGTGTTGTAGACTCCAAAAATCTATCAGGATATCTATTTCTTCCCCCCCGTGGGGCCCCGCATTGTCGAGGCGGGGGGGCTCAGTAACCGTGGCCTGGTCACCCACGGTGAAGCGAAGAGGGTCCCTGAGGATGGCCACTCCCTAGACTTGTAATCCCTGTACGCAAGTTCTAGATGGAGTGGCACCAGTTGGTTGCGGGACCTCGCTCCGGGGGTTTTCGGGGAGGTTTCGCAACTGAGGCGGGCTTGCGGTGTGGATAGGGAGGCACCGCAGCTGAAGGTGGGGGGCCGCGGCAGGAGAGAAGTGTCGGTATTACGATGCGCCGCTCTTCCTACCTGCCGCGGCCTCGACGGGGTCGCCACCGTTGATGGCGGACGCGGTGGGGCCGCAGGGAGAAGGGACTGGTAACCAGCAACTACCACTTTCCCTATTCTCTGCGGCCGTAGTGGCATGTGACGGGGCCACAGACCTGACCCGTCACGGGGGACCTAGGACGTCGGACCGGGGTTGTCCGGCGTCCATTGCACTCACGGTCCCCGAGATGGTTGCAGTGCACCAGGTGCACTGCAAGGGGAGTCATCCCCAGAGGCGGAGTCTCGCAGGCTAGCCGAGGTGGGCGGGGTGGTGCGTTAATGCGAGAAGCGGAACCTCATCCCGCCCTTTCCGGTGAGAAGGCCATCGTGAGGTTTTAGTCGGTAGTGATGCCCTTCCGGCATCGAGCCCGACATACCCCACCCACCTCCTCGGGTGTCTGAGCCACCCGGCCACCCGAGGTTTTTTTTTTTTTTTACCTCACGTAAAAAAAAAAAAAAAAAAAAAAGGATATCTATTTCTTATCAAAACTAGACAAAAGCTTAATACTTAGTGATATGTGATATATACCTAACCAGCTGCGCCCCGTTGTGTAAGCCCCGTTAATCCGGGACAAAAAGTTATCTATGTGTTAATCCAAAGTCTAACCTATTGTTCACATAGACACTGATTAGAGAAAGGCTTGAGAGTATCAGTAGTGTAATATATTCGCATTTTGTAATGCTCGCCTGACTAGCAACCACCCTCAAGTTGATAAATCTGTCGCCAAGCACCTAACAGTGTGTTCCGGCAACCTTCTTGAGAGCCTGTTATTCCAGACTACGCATGCTCCACCTGATATATATGTTAGAGGAATGTTTAATTTTAATTTATTCGATTAGTAGTTCCATCCTATCGAATGGCAGCACTGTGAACGCAAGAGTTTGTTATCTGTGCTGATTGAAGGAACGATTGTGAATGTACGAATGAAGTTGTTTCCTATTGTCAGTAGTGCGTTCACTCGCGGGTTGACTTGAATGTGTTTCAGTCTGCCACGATACAGCGCCTGCGCCACTTGTGCGCACTGACAAACAATTCAATTATAATGGCGGACGACGACGACGACCACGTTGATTATAATCTAATTGAATCCGCGACAGCAGCGGTGGGATCGATACAACGCGTCTCCAGCGTACTCTACCGACCTACGGCTACCACCTGCGAGGCATATTTCAACGATCCAACGTCTGATCCGGCACAAGAAAATTTTCGATCTAATCGAAAATCTGATTGATTCGAAATCAATCGCGAAGAACAAACCACGCACCACGGTAACGAAAATAACATGCCTCCTACGGAAAGCAACCTACCCAATCTTACTACGGCTATGGGGGCATCGTTTTTTTCGTGGCATGGCGGAAAGTTTTCGTGTTAATGAAACCAGAAGTACGACACCGAAGGCGATTATGAAGAAAATGAAACCTTTTGATCCTGATAATTATGAATTCACGGTATCTCAGTTGTGTGAAGAAATTGATCACGATAAAACGCAAAACGAGTGGACCGACTATGAAACGCGGAACGCCGCGCTTACGCATCTACACAGGCGTGCTCGCAAACGGACATCGAAGTCTTATCCTGTGTGTGGGAACTATGTGTGTAACTATGTGTGTAACTCTGTGTGTACTAAGATAAGGAAAGACTCTCGCGTTAGTTTGCTGCTAGGAAGAGATTCCACGATCTGTTCCGGGATACGGTGCAGTACACGAGCGACAAGGCGGTGACTTACGTGGAGTATTCCACGAACAAACTGGTGATGATCGACCGGCTGGAATCGGGCTAGAGTGTGGCGAATAAGATAAAGGTTGTCATCTCAGGTATCGTCAATGACCAGGTACGTTTCGATTTGTTATAAGAAAACATACGCCTACGGATTTTATGGCTTTGGACAGACACCTTGGTACTTTATGTAACGTAAAAATCTTAAACCGTGCAAGCACTTTGCACTAAGTGAACAGAAAAGGCGTAGAGTAGATTTTACCGATCGTAGCAACATTTTGTGTCATAATTGTGGTATAGTCTGACATTACATGCGTAATTGTAAATCTAAGGCCCAGGCGCATACCTCTACTAGCGAAGATGCTTCCTGGTCAGTGACTATAGAGAAAAATGTTCAATGTAGCTATTATTATAAAATAGGCCATACAGAGCAAGTCTGTTTCACCAAACCATGAGACGCTTAAAACAAACAAGCGACAAAGTCTGTTAATGGTGACAATTCGCACTAAACTAAAATTGCTCGCACTTAATTTTGTGGTTTGGTGCAAAACTAGTCAAAGGCTATTTATTCGGTGTTTTCTTCGAACTAAATTTGAATTGATTTTGGTCGTGAGATATATTGAGCCAAATTAAGTGGAGCCTACGCCGTCTAGTGCTGAGTAGCAATGTTAGATCAAGGTGTCGCCAATAGATGGCGCAAAATATTATTCTTTTTGTCTTATTTTATCTATGACCTCTCCTAACTAATTGCCGTGTTGATAAAGGGGTTACAGTCGTGTTTTTATTTTTCGATGTTTGGTTTTATGACATGCATTTGAAATAGTGTCGTTTATCCCGTGAAGGGAAACAAACGAGCGAAACGAATATTTAGGTTTCAGACTTGGCTTGACCCACTTGTGTGTGAGATGGTTTCTATGGTTTTATGTGCGTACACAGAGTGCGCAATTTATGCGTAATATAATGCAAAATAGGGCTAGTATTGTAACTTTGGGTGAACTATTTTGGCAACACTAATTATTTTCGAACAATCCGTCGAAATTCAATGGTTTTATTTTGCTTTGATAAAAACTTTTGTTTTGATAAAAAGCGAGCTTTACATGTTTTGGGATACCTTCTTGAGATGTGCTTCCTACATTGGGAACTTCCGTTAACTGTTGAGCTCCCTGACTTTGGAACTTGAAACAGCTTTTTGAACTTTTGCTCTTTTATCTGAAATGAATCTGGTGCGTTCCTGGTGTTTCTTAAACGGAGTCTCTTTGATGATGTCTAAAATTAAAAAAAAAAAGGATTCGGATTTTATCGCTGCATTGGGGGCTGAACCTCGCATGCAGGCCCAAACTTGTTTTGTCGAGAAGAAACGGAATTTTGATTCTTCACATACCCTTTCAATGAATCGACGGCTGCTACAACAAATTATTTCATATTTCTTGATTATTTACGAAAATCGATGATATAATCCATTACAAAATCATGTAAACTTCTTGAACTAATTTTAATCGCGATGTTTTGGTGACGACTAATTTGACAGTTGGATTTTGGAAAGAAAACACTCTAAAATGTGGGCCGCTGAATGCGTTTTAACCGGATTGAATAAATAAAATCGATTTAGTTGACTCTACTTAATATTAGTTTTATCGTGTATGCACCCGAATACCAAAGCCTAGTTTGACAGGACTAAACTTATTTTAGTGAAAACTAAACTAAAATGTGCGTCGCCGAGCCACCACCAATGTGTGCTCGCTATCCGAAGCCCCGCTTATTTAAATAAACATTGACGAATTTAAGTTACAAGCTCTTGTTGCCAGCGCCACTGATTGTTCTTTCATTTTGAAGCGTGTTGCTGATGAGATTAATGGCCCAGCACTCTGAGTTTACGCGTCTTATGGGTATCGGCTTTGCCCCGCGTATTTTTTCGCGGCCAATACGAGTCAAAGACTTGCACATAAATACCACCTTAGTTATAGTAGATTCTCACGTTTTGCTTTATGACGCCATCATATGAAGTGACGTTTTTACTGGTTCGTGAAGTACATGCAAAAGTTTATGCTTTACTAAGTACCGATATAGCAAAACTCTATACTAAGCTGACAGGCCGTAATGACGTTACTCGATTGCGGTCCAGTATTGAAAGCTACAACGATAAATTTGTTAAAGGTAATTCTTAATCGGTGTTCAAGACTGACGAAGTGGAAATAAAACTTAAAAGTCCTAACAAAATCTAATACGGTTAAAAATATAATACGGTTAGTGATAATTATACTTTGCGGTTGATATCAGAACAGTTAGATACGCTAGGACAGCCTACTGTTAGACATGGCGTCCGGGTTTTATTTATCCCTTATATCTGAGAAATCAGAATCGATAAAAAGAAACTGCATTTTCTACACTGGATAGTGCATATTTGTTCGTAAAAATTCCATTTGGGCTTTGTGAGGCTGCAGCGGTTTATCTAAGGGCCAATAAGCAGGTTGAAAGTTTTTTTTTCAGTTCTCACGAATTGTTTAACGTTCGCAGAAAACCACGAGCGCAAATCGTGAAAGTCTGTCCTGGGTGAGATCTAATTGGCTATTAATTGTACAGTATCGAAATGAACTGGAAAGAGTCCGTCATAGTAGTTAATGGGTTGTAATAAAAGCCCACCCCGTATGTTTTTACGAGTACGAGAAACTTGATCTCCTTGATGTTAGAGCGCAGGCTAAGGTCAGGATGGACGAGTGAGCTCGACTTGACAAAATTCGATTTGACTAGGGCAAGGCAATAGTGCGTCCGTTTGTTGTCGGTGATATTGTATTGGTTGAAAAGAACCCGAGAGTAAACACTTAATCAGGTGAAAAGTTCTTGAATCCGTGTAAGATTGTCGAGGTCTGTGACAATGAAAGGTATAATGTGGGGTCTATATCCGTAGGACGTGTTCGGTATGTTTGTCACGAAAAATTACGTAGATACCTTTCAGGTTTACTAGATTTACCTTCTGAATAAGACAAAAGTCCTGGTAACGGAACTGAAGATGCAGAGTTGTGTCATCAGACCTTGCCCTGAATTGTAATTAGCGTCTTTAATTAACGCGTTTCGTGTAACACTATTGTAGTACACCGGAAGCTACACGCTTCGTATACCACTGTTGTAGTAGACTGTAATCTATGCGCTTCGTGTAACGCTATTATAGTGCATTGGAGGCTAAGTGCTTCATACATTTCAGTTGTAGTGCGTTGGAAGTTTCGCGCTTCATGTGGCTCCGTTGCCGTATATTGGAACTCCGTGTTTCGTATAATTCGTATTGTTATGTTTCTAACGTAACGCCATGCGCTTCGCGTACATTTATCGTTGAAAGCTGTCACGCTTTACGAGTTTTTACGATTGCTGTAAGCTATTACGCTTAGCTGGAGTTTCGGATTGAAAGCTTAGTCGCTTTGTCCGCAAGTGTCGTTGAAAGCTACCACGCTTTACGAGTTTAAACGGTTGCTGTAAGCTGTTACGCTTAGCTGGAGTTTCGGATTGAAAGCTTAGTCGCTTTGTCCGCAAGTGTCGTTGAAAGCTACCACGCTTTACGAGTTTAAACGGTTGCTGTAAGCTGTTACGCTTAGCTGGAGTTTCGGATTGAAAGCTTGTCGCTTTGTCCAAGGGATTCGTTGAAAACTACCACGCTTTATGAGTTTATACGGTTGCTCGTACTGAATTCTTGTTGCCGAAATCACGATGCATTGCGCCAGGTTGAGTGGAAGACTCGTGTGTTACGTTGAAAGCTCTACGCTTTACGTTTGTCATTTAAATAACAAAACCTCTTTGAAATTAGTTTCGGCTGAAAGCTTCGGACGGAGTTAACGCTTTACCAGTGTTGTTGATTGCTTCCTGTTAAGTTGCTTATTGTAAAACAACGCGAGAACGCGTTGAGTGGCAGAATGGCCGTGTTAGAGGAATGTTTAATTTTAATTTATTCGATTAGTAGTTCCATCCTATCGAATGGCAGCACTGTGAACGCAAGAGTTTGTTATCTGTGCTGATTGAAGGAACGATTGTGAATGTACGAATGAAGTTGTTTCCTATTGTCAGTAGTGCGTTCACTCGCGGGTTGACTTGAATGTGTTTCAGTCTGCCACGATACAGCGCCTGCGCCACTTGTGCGCACTGACAAACAATTCAATTATAATGGCGGACGACGACGACGACCACGTTGATTATAATCTAATTGAATCCGCGACATATATATATCGCCAATATAGCTAGCTTGTGTGATTAAACAAGCTAGCGATGTTGTTGACGGTCGGACGGTTATTGACGGTCAAATACCTAGATGTAAGGTGTAAAAAAATGTACTGACGCTGTAGTTTTGTCCAAGGATGCGCAGCCAGATCTCGATAGGAGAAGCGGCGACGGTGATGTGCACGTTCCAGTACTGGTCCTGCGGGAACTGCAGCGGCGGCAGCTCGCCCTCCGACTCCTCCGCGGCCGGCGAGCTCGCCTGCGGCTCCTTCAAACATTTTACACTTTTTTTTTTGACACATTTCACCCATGGCTGGTTAACCCCATACTGAACCATTTCTAGTTCGTATTATGGTTGCTAACACAACTGATATACTACATATACACACATACATATTTTATATAGATATATATATTTAACACCCAGACCGACAGCCAACAAATTTAGTACAAGATAACAGAAAAAAAGGAAAAACAGATCAGGAAAAAACATAGTCTATGGCTGTACCAAATTGGTACAAACAAAATACAAAAACCCAGACGCTGTTTTTTGCTTATTTTGATTTTTACATCACAGGAGTAATGATCTGTCAATGTGTGTCTTCTCACTCGAGATCTTGTTATCAACATTAGAACGAGCTAGTTTAATAAATGCATATTTTAAATTTAACCTTTATGAAGTAAGATAGCTGATTATAACTACATGTTCAAAGGAGCACCCTTTGCATGGCAGAGCACCAACCTGATGGATAAACCGGTCCATAGAGGGAACACTTTGGGTTCGTAGAGTACAAAATCTGGCAAAAGAGAGATGAGGCCTATACTTATAACCATGGTCGAGATAGACTGATGATAATGATGTTTAGTTATTAAGATTTGACAGAGCCAGACATGAAGAACTTAGTAATAGAGTAATAATTAATCTTAGTATATTTGGTACCCTTTGGAGGACGGTACGTAGAAGATTACATCTACCTAGGACATTTAATATCTTTCAAATCATGCACAGAAAAAGAAATAAGAAGAAGAATTATAAATACTTGGAATAAATACTGGAGTATGAAGGAGATATTCAAGAGCACTCTACCTACTAAACTCAAAACAAAGGCTATGAACATCTGTTTCACACCATGTCTCACTTATGCGTGTCAAAACAAATGGAAAAATTAAGGATATGCCAGAGAGGAATAGAAAGAAGTTACATGAATCTAAAACTAAAAGACAAAACAAGAAATGAAACAATCAGAAAGAAAACTGGTGCAAAAGACGTAATAAAGGAAATTTTGAAATTGAAATGGAAATGGGCGGGCCACCTACAAAGGCTAGACCCCGAAAGATGGGCCCACACTATCACAAACTGGAGACCTAGAGATAGTGCGCGAAGGAGAGGTCGGCCTCTACAAAGGTGGTCAACGGACATAGTGAAGGTAGCCGGGGCTCTCTAGTCGGAAACAGCCAAAAGCCGAGTAATGTGGAAACAATTGGAGGAGGCTTTTACCGCCACAGGCGTACCTTACACCGACTGTAATTTAATAATTACCTAAAAACATTTTACTAACTTGTACATACTTAATACTCTAACAAACCATTAACTCTGTATTTTCGATTAAGGTAAATAAAAGCTTTTTTATTTTATTTTATTATTTATTGGAGGACGGAACCTAAAAAAGGCGCGATTCATTGACATCGTCAATGATACGTGTACTGGTTTTCAATGTTCACAAAGAACAGTCAGAACGGAAGCGCATTGTGAAACAATACAACAGCGGCATGATTACAAAATTGGCAGTTTGTTAGGCGAGTAAAAAATAGTAGCAGCGCAACACAGAATTGAGACATATATCGTAAATGGCTCGACATCAAAAAACAAAATACAAACAGTCCGGTATCTATTGGGAGCTGTCACAAAGGTAGTGTGCGAGAGAGATAACGCTATGCGCGAAATTAACCGATTATCTCTTTCCAAAGGTCGGCTCGACATCAAAAAACAAAATAAAAAACAGTCCGGTATCTATTGGGAGCTGTCACAAAGGTAGAGTGCGAGAGAGAAAACGCTACGCGCAAAATAAGCCGATTGTCTCTTTTCAAAGGTCGATGTGCAATATCGCCGGGTACTGTAATAGTAGGATAATTGGAATAATCAAAGTACACACCTCTTTGTTAGGAAGCAGCACGAGAAGGCCGTTCACGAGCCGGTCTTTGATGATGCGAGGGCAGCTCTCCACCAGCTCCTGCCAGTTGCTCGGCAAATTCTCACTATACTTTTGCCTGAGAAGGAAGTAGCTTTTTATAGAAAAAACAGCTAGGCATTTTGACCAACAGTTGCTTAGCCACAGATGTCAACAAAGCTCGTCGGCCGGGCCGAAGGTGGAGCATGCTTTGTCTGGATTTACAGCTGATTTTCAAGGAGTATAATAGAAATAATAAGTGTACTTCCGCAGTAATCCGAAAGCAAGTTGAGATAAGCAAAGAAAATAACAAGATATTTATGGTGCGACGACGGTCTGCCTCCATTTAGCAAAGGGATATCCCCCCGGACAGATGTTGCGTCCGGAGACGGCCGTCCGACGGTCATGCATTGTAGCTTGAATCACTCGTACACGCGCTGTAAATACATTATTGTTGTGTATTCCTCCAACCGACTACCACACTTCCACCCAACTCACACTGGTATGATTAATCGACCAACGAAGTTTGCCAAGTCAGTAGTTTAAAGCATGTACCTGTACATGTGCGGCACGGTGGTGGCCCAGAGGCCGGCGTCGCACTCGGCGACGAGGTGGGCGAGGTTGGCGAGCGCGGCGTGGTGCGCGGAGGTGGGCAGGCCGCCGCCCTCCGCGCTCTCCACGGCCGCCAGCAGCTTGCCGGCCGCCAGCTCGCGCGCCACCTCCTCCGACGGGGACGACGCGGGGTACGACGACGCGCTGTACGTCGTGCCCACCTGACAACACGCAACTACTTTATACCTCTACTTTTATTTCTTTTTATAATTATTTCTTTCTTGACAGCCTCGTTGGCGTAAAGGTTACCATACAGGACTGCCAATCAGAAGGTGCCGGATTCGATTCCCGGCCCGGCCAGCATCTTTGTGCCTAACTAAATTTGTTGGTTGTGGGTCTGGGTGTTAAATATGTATCTATATAAAACATGTATGTATGTATATGTAGTATATCAGTTGTGTTAGCTCCCATAACACGAACTAGAAATGGTTCAGTATTGGGTTAACCAGCCGTGAGTGAAATGTGTCCTAATATTAAAAAGAAACCCCTATACAGCTACTAATAATTTAATTAAATTATCAATTTTATTATAATTATAATGTAATTGTTACATGTTAGATCAGTCTATATTGTAGCTGGTAATAATAACATTATTTCAATGTAGTGTAATAATCATTATGATAATAAATAAATTATATTCGGTGTTTGTCATACTTGAAAAGCATATACAGGAAATCACAGCCATTCACACAAACAATCTTATAAACATTTCGTATTCGCCATACACTTCAAATACATATATTATGAAATACACTATACACTAATTGTAATTTTGTCCACCACCCGAATACGAATAGCGATGTGGCATAATATAACCAGACAACTAATATGCTTTACCATTGACTTGTCCATTTATGTTATGTTTAGTGAAGATACTTTGGTTTAGATTTTATCATGTTAGGCCTTGTAGAATTAGGGCATGTTTAGTTAGAAACTTGATTCTGTGTGAAATCTAATAAATTTCTGACTTTGCGATCATATGGTGAGATTTCACTTCTCATTATAATTATTATTTTATTTTTGTACGCGCTTTTTATTCCATTTTAATGCTTCTTATGACGCAGTCAAGTGAAAAAGACACAAAGCAACTGATATGAGTAAGTAATAATGACCTTGACGCTACAATAGCTGCCGGGCCCCTGGCCCTTGGAGTGTG
The DNA here is from genome assembly GCA_035578125.1 of Mellilla xanthometata. NCBI lineage: Eukaryota > Metazoa > Arthropoda > Insecta > Lepidoptera > Geometridae > Mellilla > Mellilla xanthometata. The sequence goes on along the minus strand of JAPUBQ010000007.1, from coordinate 7,954,646 downwards.
GCACGTTGTGCACCTTGTAGACGGGCTGCTGCAGGCCCAGCTTGCGGCACGTCCACTCCAGCTTCACCACCGAGGACGAGGTTTCTGGCGGCGGCTCGAGCGAGTGCGCCGGCGCCACGTGAGTCACCGCGCCTCTCAGCTCCGGCCCTTGCTGCGGACCATCACGGCACATAATGCCACTATCACGCACAACTAGGAGATATTCCAGCAAATTATAATTTCACCTCTCAGCAGGGTGCGTAACTTCGCAGGTTACCGACACTCTGGCCTACTACCTCTTGGAACACAACGGTAGGCAATAGATTTTTCCACTTGATAGCCAGGTGAGCACTAGAAAATGCCCTACCACCATGCAATATGACATTATTTATAATTTTATCACAAGTTGTCAGGGTTGTCATATATATATAGATAGCGGCCATAACTGTATCTTTTCTTCTGCAATGAAAATTGAGCCATTTTGTTGTTGATTGCCAATTTGGTTACCAACTATGTAACTTAACCCATTCTGCTTAAGTTTCTGTCATAATTAGAAAACCAGGTAAGCCCTATAAATCTATTAAAATTCAGGTTATGCCTGTGTAGTAAATATCGATTACAATAATAATTAATCTAAGTGATATAATTGCTTGACTTACAACGCAAGTATCGTTAGAGGCGGCGGGCAGTTGCAGCGGGATGCAGTCAACCGTGTTTAGACGGTCTCGGAGATTCGATAGTCTTTGTGATGCGGAGACTTTACCGCTCGGTACAGGTTCGTGGATTTCGTTGTTGCTCACGCGGCTCGGGACTTTAAACTACAAACGACATATTGTTTTACTACAACGTAATTATAAAGAAGTGAAAGCTTATTACTACTAATACTAAATACACAATCAGGTGATTACCACTAAGTTAATAAAAAAATATGAAAATGTTTGTTTTTACCTCTTCTTTATAGGGGACCGCCTCCTGGTGCGACGTCGACGGGAGTGCAACAGGGATATTGTTTTTTATTTTCGAGTTGATAGAGTAGTCCTTGCGGTCATCTTTGTGGTTGGAGTAGTAGTTGTTAGAGGGCGGCTTGGACGGCTGGCGAGCAGCGGCCGGCGCGGGCGCGGGCGCGGGGTGTGCGCTCGCCGCCTTTGGAGGCTCATTACTCTTGTAATTATATTTAACACTCTGAAACCAGAAAATTTACATTACAGTTATAACTCGATATAAATTAACCTTTAATTTTCAAATAAAATACCAAGGTTAAAAAAAAAGATGGAAAGTTATTGAAAATTAATCACACTGATCTGGTGGTAATAGCTTTTCAAATCTTCATTTGTAGAAAAATATTATTTATCACTGTTGATCCAGCTGTTAGAGTATAGAGTTACAAACATGTCTATTTGCTTCAGAGTATACACTTTAGGAGTTTTGAGGTGATAACAGCTAAATTTGGCGTGCGGTCGTCTTACGTCTCGAAGGGTGTGAGTTCGAATCCCGCCAATTGTATGAAACCTATAGTGATAGCGGATTTTCTAGTGCATGCCTGGCTATGTAGCACTCTCAAATTTAAAAAAAAACCTGAAAATCTAACAAGCATTACGCTTATCAAGGACAGGAAGCAGATATATGTTGGTTACATAACTACACCATCAAGTGACTAGGTAGAATGGGTCTATTCTGTTTATGTAAAATTCCAAGACAATACATGACAATACAAGACAGTACATACTTTGTAGTTATTGTTATAGGGCACAGAGTCGCCTCTCGCACGGTAATATTGATTTGAGTACTGATTGTTGTAATTGGGTATATATGAAGTGGGTTTGCGCCATGATCCTTGCTTTTTCGGGAATCGGCTCTGAAATGCATAAAGCACAATACAGATACAATAAAAAGTAAATGACGCAAAATTACATACCTATTTAGTGAGAAGTAAAAATTCTTTGACTTCTCACTAAATAGATTTGCAATTTCAATAATCAAAATCAAAAATCAAAAAATAGTTTATTTATGGACATCAGGGCTTACATACTACATACTATAATTTATAATTACATTACAATTTATTGTCCTATGGCATTTACAACTTCGGCCTTATTGTATAATTTGCACAGTTTATATAGCTGATTCCTTTTGAATAAGGCCGCTGAGATTATTCCATGGACCCCAACCTAGGCGTGAGCCTGTGTCTATAATAAGATAAAAGAAACAAGTAATCTTTAACTCACTGGATATTTCACTGATTTTTTTGCAGTCTTTTGCTTGGCTACCATGGAGGCAATGTGCTGAGTCTCCTGGCTTGCTATAGCATCTACATACCATTCGCCTTTTACTTGACTAACTTTAAACCCAGGCACATCAACAAATAGTTTGTCTAAAGATGGGTAACCAAGTCTTTTAAATGGAATCCATTCTCCTTGAAGTTCTTTGTAGTCTCCTAAAACAATTACAAATTGAAATTAATTTAATGGTAAATGATGGTTAATTATTAATTTAATTATCATATTTGGGGCAACTTGTTAATGTTATAATTTCAAGAAGTCACTGTCAGTAAATAAATCTGCCTTTTTTCTTTGAATGGTGGTAGAAATTATGAAAATTAGTGGTTATACACACAAATAATTAGGTAAAAGCATAAGCATAGCATAAGCAGCCCACTATATGTTCTGACTGCTGGGACTCGGGGCCTTCTCTCACGAGGAGAGAGATATAGGCCATAATCCACCACACTGGCCAAGTGCGGGTTGGCGGATGACACACATATTGTGCTCCTCAAACACGCTGCTTTCCTCATGATGTTTTCCTTCACCGTAAAGCAAGTGCAAACTCACACATAACTTTAAAAACAAGTCATTGGTGTAGAGCTGGGATCGAACCAGTGGCCATCTGATTTGAAAGCTAAAGATAAAGATGCTAGTCTTGTTTCGCTTTTTTTTAAATTTCAGGTAAAATAATATAAAGTTATTTATACTAAAATTGTTTAGCAAATATCAGAACCATCTGCCAACAATAAGTGTGTGAAGCTTCTAGGTAGCTTTACCTTTTAAATTGGCATAGTGAAATGAGGCAAGCTTAGCAAACTATTTAAAATGTAAAATAAATAACTTACTATTGCATTGTTTGATTGTAAGTGCTCCTTTAACGGATATAAGTGTGGCTCTAAGTGCCTGAATTACTTGCTCCTTATCAGCCATTATGGGTATCTGAAATAACACATGTCATATTTGAAATACATACAGTACATTTTTCTACAAAAATAGCTCATGTACTATTGAAATCTAGAGGAATCATGATAAAATAATAAGCAGAAAACTTAACTTGAAAAGACTTACATCGTACACCAACTCTTATCGAAACAGCCGGTGAAGAAATTCTTCCAAATGTCGTAACTACGGCAAAACATGCCAAGTATACGAAATATTCATATCCATTTGAACCGCGCTGTTTTCTTGAAAATTTAGCTGAAATCCTGAAACGAAGACTGACGCGTAAGAAAGAGAAATTCTACGGTTTGCACATTCCAAGAGGAGGTATAGTTCGATAGCTTTCACCCACCAAAATAAGTGTTTCGTTTAATGCTGTCACGCAACTTAGTTTATTTGTTAGTTTGAAGAACCTGAGTTATAAACAACTCATACACGTAAAAATATAATAAAGTCACAAGTTACCCAATATCTCAACAATGATTCTTAAATTGAAAAGATTTGTGTAGTACCTCTTACAAATTTTATGAAATTATTTTCGTCCACTTTTTGTCGTTCAATCCAACTGCGACGTCTTCAACCAAAGAAGAAGAAAATCCCATCCGATCGTAGAAACATTCGACCCTTAGACCCATAGGTTAAACCATTCGATTTGCACGGCCAACGCAATTGGGGAAAACATAGTAGTACGTACCTGTGTGGTTTTGCACAACCAATCCTGTTTTAATTTAATTATATAGTAAAATATCTGTGCCCGAGCCAAGCCTACATTATTTTTCTATGTTAGATTCGTTGTTGCCAACTTGAAGGTTGTACTCACAAATTAAGGGAAATGATTCATACCAGCGGTGTGTTTCACAATCAGTCGGTTATGATCCGTTCGGTTCACATCCGATTCACGGAAAGATGAAGATATTTCCGATCGATTGATAAAACGCGATTCACAAATTCCGTCGGAACTCAACATCAACCATAGATTAGCCTTTCCGACTGCGGATCACAGATTAAACAAGAATGGGCGCGTTTGGTGATGGTAGAAATTAAATACCTTGGTAGAAAATTAAAAATTACATTTGTGTCAATTTTTTTATCAAAGTCAGTGTCAAATTAGATAAAATAAGGTTGAAAATCCTGTAAAAGTGGAAGTTTTAATCCTCAGACGAAGACGAATCACATTGATTTAGATATTTACTCTGAGTTTGAATCATACATGAAAGGGTATATGGATATAAACCTTTCCTATACTCGTCGAACTATGTTCTAGGTGCGTCAGGTTTTAACTCGAAACCAGTCGCTTACAAGATTTACTACAGACCACAAGATTTTAAACGGCATCAATGTCCTTCTCTCTGAAGTGACTCGGCCGTTGGTACCAGAGCATCGAGCGAGATACCGGAGCAGGCGGGTGCGGCTGTTCTCCCCGGAGCCGCCGCGCAAGGTAGCGCGTGCTCAGCCACCGCTGCTGAGAGCGCATCACCACCTTAACACACTAGCTTGCTCACAACCACCTAGACATATTCGCGGACAGTTGGCGCCAGAAAGTACTCTAACGTACTGTGAAAAACAGGACATTATTAAGAGTAGTATAAGTGAACAATATACTCCTCCATCTCCAAGCCGGCCGGTCACCGAGGAGATGTCAGACCGAAACCCCATGAAGATACCATTAAGAAATAAATAAAATATATGAAAATAATGGCTCTAAATATATATTGTAATATGTATAAGTTAACATATCATAAGAAACAAAGGAAAGAATTTAGAATAACAGTTGTACACTATGTTGAATAAACCTATAATTATTAACTGTACAATACATATATAACCAATAGTTGAAACAAAGAAAACCTACATGTAGAATAAAGATTTAGTTTTACACTGCAATGAATATCTTAAAGGGGAGGCCTATGCCTTTCAGGCAACTTCTGTTTACAAAATAAGTATAGAAAAGCATGTAAAACGGTGATAAATAACTAGTATTTATGAACTTATTTGTAACTGTAGAATAAAAGGTTTTTTATTTTATTGAGTGAACAATAATTTAATATCTTTTAGTAATATTAATTTGTTTTATTTTGTTAATTTTCAGTCCTTTTATATGTATATTTAAGTCTATTTCTATGTGTAGTAATTGTGTTTGTATATTGATATAAAATTTGTTTGTTAACAAGTTATGTATTGTTTTTTATTTTTTACTGCCTGACCCGGCAAACATTGTTTTGCCTTAGAGATTATTACTATTCATAAAAAAATTAATGGTGAACAACCCTTATCACTTGGGGTATGGTAAATAGCCAGTAGGCTATTCTCAGACCTACTGAATATGCATATAATATTTGGTAAATATCGGTCAAGCCGTTTCAGAGGAGTATGGTAACTAACATTGTAACATGGAATGTTTATATATTGGTTTTTAATTTAATCTATGAAACAAACACATACAATAAATTATTAAATTAACAAAACTAAACCTTTGGACAGTTTTTTGTTAAAGTATTATACAAAACTTTAGTGTTTATGCATTATTTTTTAAGAATGTAGCGCTCAAGAGACTATGTCTCTGTTATGCTATATTAAAAAATAAATGAATTTGAATACTGATTCAAATTATTAGGAAGAAATGCTAGTTAGGAACTAGTTTCAGTTTGTGTTTGAAATTAGAAATCTCTTTATTCTAGTCTGTTAATTGTTTCTTTATGATTAAGTTTACATTCATGTTGTACAAGATACAAGATCATTTCTTGTGAATTGTTCCTAAGATGTTAAAGCCAAGTAGTCTAAGAGCTGGTTTTACTCTTTAGAATATATCAGCTACTCTCAACATTGTTATTATTGATTATTATATATGTGTATTGTTTGTAAGATGGAGAAGTACTTTAAGAACTGATTATTATTTCAACGGAGACTGAATAAGGGTACTAAGAATCAATGCAATATTTTACTTATAATATATAGTGTTTAATTTACAAGTTAAATGGCACAGCAAATCTACAGCATCACTTTCAGAAACAAAGTATAATGATCCACTAATATTACAAAACCATATTTCTGTGTACGTATATAGCGAGTGCGGATAGTACGGCTGCCATTCCTCAATCAAGCACTTTGCCACCTCGGGAGTTAACCGATAGGTGAGCTTGAAGTGCGGTTCGTTGAATGGATCAGTTACGTCTCGTATGGCGTTGTGGAGACGTAACGTTTGCTGTCGCTGTAGTTCACTGAGTCTATTGCGTCGCCAAGTTAATTTCATAAGAAATTTTACAACACTGAAATTGGTAAACACAAATAGGGTCAATAACCTCAAAATAAATTTCACAACAGAAATATCAAAAAAAAAAGGAAATAATAACCACAGATAGGTACCCTAAACCTATTGTAATGAATTTGAAATGTTTTTTGACTAAATTAACTGTGTGTAACACACAAACTATTATTTCGGAAACGAATCCGGCTGCTTTTGGCTCGCGGAAACCAACCGATCGAAAATCAGCTGTCAATCCGAATAAGAATGTCTAAAGTTTCCGTGGCGGGCATTGTGAATCGCGTAAAGACTTTTCGAATCGAATATTCGGCCTGAGTCGATTCGGATCTTGTTTCCGTGTCATTGTGAAACACACCGCAGCATATCACAATATTACTTTAAAAATAACAATGATCAGCGTAATTATACTGTGTTTTAATTCATATTAGAGGTCTCAACCTCTCAAACGAGTTGGAGAACTTAAAAAATATTAGGGATTTCTTCGAGATTTATGGCATTTTAAGAAAATTTTAAGTTGTTCTAAGTGGGAAAATTGGGCATGAGCTGGCAACACTGACTAGATTTTCATAGGTGGTTTGAGCTAAAGTCCATTTTAGAAGTATCTGTAATTTTACTTGGATTGAATCGGTATTACTATGGACGATTCCAAACCGTCGTCATCTAACGAGTATCAGAATGAAAACGATGATAATTCGAAAAAAAAATCGAAGAACAAGAAGAAGCGAGGTGGCGGTGATGGCGACCACGATACACCAGCCACACCTGACGGAGTTGTTGCGGTGCCTAATTCTGCAGATAATCCTTCCAATTTATCCATAAAAGACTTGAAAATGGCTATGGAAGTCTTAAATCTACAGCACAAGCCTGCTAAAACAACTGAAGAAGCCTTACACAAATCTTACCAGTTCTGGTCAACCCAACCTGTCCCAAAGATGGATGAGAAGATTATTTGTAATGAACCTATTGAATTACCCAAGACACCAGATGAAATAAGATCGGAGCCATACACTCTGCCTGATGGTTTTCAATGGGACACACTAAATCTTAATGATCCATTAGTATTGAAAGAGCTTTATATACTACTTAATGAAAACTATGTTGAAGACGATGACTGCATGTTTCGATTTGATTATCAGACAGAGTTTCTTAAATGGGCTCTTCAGCCACCAGGATGGAGGAAAGAGTGGCACTGTGGGGTGCGTGTGGTGAAATCTGGTAGATTAGTTGGGTTCATTTCTGCTATTCCTGCTCTTCTGCAAATATATGAGCGTGAGCAAACTGTGGTTGAGATCAATTTTCTCTGTGTACACAAAAAACTGCGAGCCAAACGGGTAGCCCCAGTGTTGATAAGAGAGATAACTCGCAGGGTTAATCTGACTGGCATATTCCAAGGTGTTTATACTGCTGGCATTGTCCTACCCAAGCCGATCGCCACTTGTAGATATTGGCACAGATCGTTGAACCCAAAAAAGTTGATAGATATTAAATTCAGTCATTTGTCACGAAACATGACAATGCAGAGAACTTTGAAGTTGTTTAAGCTTCCAGATGCCCCTAAAACACCAGGCTTTCGGAAAATGGAAGTTGGCGATGTGGCCAATGTTGTAAAACTTTTAAATGACTATTTGAGAAAGTTTGACTTGGCACCCATTTTTTCGGAAGAAGATTTTAAGCACTGGTTTTTACCCCAAGGTGGAATAATTGACAGTTTTGTAGTGGAATCTTCTGATGGGACTATCACAGACTTTGTCAGCTATTACACCCTGCCGTCTACTGTTGTTTACCACCCGGTGCATAAGACTCTGAAGGCTGCATACTCATTTTACAATGTATCTACAAAAACTCCATGGGTTGACTTGATGCTTGATGCTTTAATTACTGCAAAAAATTCAGGTTTTGATGTTTTCAATGCTTTGGATTTAATGGAAAATAAGGAATTCCTAGAGCCACTGAAATTTGGAATAGGTGATGGCAATTTGCAATATTATTTGTACAATTGGCGATGCCCCAGCATGACACCAAATAAAATTGGATTAGTTTTGCAATAACATTATTGGTATTGTTTTCCCTGTAACTTATGTTTAATAGAAAACATTTTCTTTTTTTTTACTTTCATGAAATGTAAAGTGTTTTTATTAAATAAAAATAGCTTTAGAGTAAAGAAGATATTTTTTTAACCCTCTATAAATTTTGCTGATGAACATGGTGGGATAATTCCCACCATGTTCATCAGCAAAATTATCTGTTTATAATCAAGTTCTTGATGAATTTTTAAATTCTTCAATCCAAAGCAACTGAATGTCACAGAACACTGATCACTATTCTGTGCAATCTGCTATTTGGTAGGTAAATATATGGGCTATTCAAGAAGCTAAAGCTATATAAGCTTTAGCATAATGTTAAACATTAAATAAAATTTAATATGTTAGTCTAATAAAGCAATCTTAGAATATTTATAACAATTTAACTTTTATTAAAAAAAATAGCAGATTTTCTTCTTCTTAAAAGATATTATCTTCTAAAATAAATTAATTGCTTTATTTATAGGGTTCCATACATAAAAGGTAAAAATGGGACCATATTATTAAGCTTGAAGATCAGAAACCTTGATAGCTAGAAAACTGAAACTTTGACGAGTTATGTATTGTCTGCCGCTATAACAACAAATACATATATTAAGGGTACTCCATACAAAAAACTGTTTTTTTTCGTATACTTTTGCTATACTCATTTATACAAAACGGTAGCTAGTAGACGCTTAAAATGTTTACAGAATATGTAAACATTTTTTTAAATAAAATAAATATGTAAGGTGGATCCCATACAACAATGGTACGGAACCTTTCATGCGCGAGCCCAACTCGCACTTGGCCAATTATTAAATAGATAGTACATCAAAAGCAATGTAAATATTCTCTCATAATTATGAGCATTCGTCTGCATGATCACATCCACCCGACGACCTTACTGAGAACGGTTCATGTTTTCGGGAAAGGGCCATTTCCATCAGATTCAGGTACCAACTAAATCTTCCTAGAACTGGGTAAAAGCATCTACGAGTAATAGAACAATACTGTCAGGTTCTAAATTTCATGAGATGTTATCTAAAAGCATATATAATAAGACAGTAAAAATAGAAAATAAAAATAATATATAGTAGATAGTGATTAAAGAAATGTACAAGAAACATGGTAAACTGTTCACGTAAGGCATCTTAATATTTTCGCGTAGAAAACGGTCACACTTACTTATAAAAAAAAAGTTGGAATGAGTCCAACAGTTTCGGTACTTTCCGAGCACCATCTTCAAAGGCGAGTGTTACACGGACCGCCGCCGACGAGCTCCGCGCGTGCACTCAAGGGAAATGCACGTGGGAATGTACAAGAATCTAAAAAAACTTTATTTGAAATGTTTGTCGGTCTGATACGTTATAATTTCGAAACTACTTACTCAACGGCTTTTAAGGCGGATTTTACACGTTGATTTCATATTATAGGTTATTAGGAGCATTGCTATAACTTTGTTTCGTCAAAATCGGAGTAAATAATTGACCAAGTGCGAGTTGGGCTCGCGCATGAAGGGTTCCATACCATTGTCGTATGGGCCCCCTTAAATATTATTTTATTAATTCAATATATAATTCAGTATTCTGTGAATGTGGGTCTACCAAATACCGTTATAAATATCGAGTAAAAAACTACTTAAAAATTACGTGTGTTGTATGGGAGCCCCCCTCAAATATTCATTTTATTTAAATTTTATAATTTAATTTGATAGTTAATATGTCTAGCAGCTACTGTTATTTATATATAGCAAAACAACTGAAGTTTATTTATTGCATCGGGTCCCCCCTTACGGAACCTTAAAAGGCAGTTATGGTAAGTTGAAAAATTTCTTCAAGCACTGCTTAAAACCTTTAAAGCAGAGTTGAATGCGGTTTACACAAACATTTTGAAGTATAAACTAATATCCTAGTAATATAATAAATGCGAAAGTTTGTGTATATATTTTGTTACTTCTTCACGCTCGAACGGCTGAACCGATTTTGTTGATATTTAGTGTGAATACAGGTAAGACCTTTGATTAACACATAAGCTACTTTTTATCCCGAAAACAATTGTGATCCCCGTAGGGTAAACAAATTTCTTTAAAATCTATATGTTACACAACGGCTGGACCTATTTTGATGTGATTTACTATGATAGGTTAGACCTTAATTAGGATTAAAACATAAGCAGTGGCGCAGCTATCGTACATGTATCGTAGTGCAATAGGGCCCCGGACCTCGGGGGCCCTTTGCCCAGCTTAAATTATAAGCTATGAAAAGAGCGGGTCAGCCAACTCGCCAGCTCCTGAAGCTAAGGAACCTCGAGCCTGCTCACAAGATACATTTTTTAAATTTAATGGTTTTAGGTGAACATAATATCAACAGTAAGAGAAAACTCCCGATTTAAGACTCAACACATTCGCCGAGCTTCCTCGATTTTTAGGGTTCCGTACCTATAAGGTAAAAACGTGACCCTATTACTAAGCCTCCTCTGTCTGTCTCCAGGCTGTATCTCAGACCCCCCCGTGGGGCCCCGCATTGTCGAGGCGGGGGGGCTCAGTAACCGTGGCCTGGTCACCCACGGTGAAGCGAAGAGGGTCCCTGAGGCGGGCCACTCCCTAGACTTGTCCTCCCCCATGCAAGTTCTAGATGGAGTGGCACCAGTAGGTTGCGAGACCTCGCTCCGGGGGTTTTCGGGGAGGTTTCGCAACTGAGGCGGGCTGTGTGTGGTTTTGGAGACACCCACCGCAGCCGAAGGTGTGGGGCCGCGGCAGGAGAGAAGTGTCGGTATTACGATGCGCCGCTCTTCCTACCTGCCGCGGCCTCGACGGGGTCGCCACCGGATGATGGCGGACGCGGTGGGGCCGCAGGGAGAAGGGAGTGGTAACCAGCAACTACCACTTTCCCTATTCTCTGCGGCCGTAGTGGCAGGTAACGGGGCCACAGACCTGACCCGTTGCGGGGGACCTAGGACGTCGGACCGGGGTTGTCCGGCGTCCATTGCACTCACGGTCCCCGAGGTGGTTGCGGTACACACGTGGTGCACTGCAAGGGGAGTCATCCCCCGAGGAGGAGTCTCGCAGGTTAGCCGAGGTGGGCGGGGTGGTGAGTTAATGCGAAGAGCGGAACCTCACCCCGCCCTTTCCGGTGAGGAGGCCATCGTGAGGTTTTAGTCGGTAGTGATGCCCTGGTGGCATCGAGTCCGACATACCCCACCCACCTCCCCGGGTGTGGTGGGCATGCGTAAATGCATTTCCTCACGTAAAAAAAAAAAAAAAAAAAAAAAAGGCTGTATCTCAGAAACCGTAATAGCTAGAAAGCTGAAACTTTCACAATATGTGTATGTATTTCCAGTGCCGCTATAACAACAAATACTAAAAATATTAAAGTGGATTCCCATACAAGAAACTATTTTTCTGCTATATATCAATAGCGGTAGCTGCTATACTCCAAAAAGTTAGACGCGCAAGAGGTTGTGAACTAACGCAATGGCCGTTAAAAATAGTTTTTTTACCTTTAATATTGATTCCATCTGTGTAATAAACGTAGACAGAGAAAGGTAATAAATAATGTATACTGTCATGTGCATCGTTGTTCATTTATTTCCGTTTTCTTTTATCAAACACAGCGTTTGTACCGGTCATAGATATGACGTATAGTTTTAGCCTACTAATAAGTTCAACCCACTGTATCCTGTTTCTGATTATTATCTATAATTTTGAAGGGCAATAAAAGTTCAAGCTACGTGAAAATGGGGGTGTGGGCCCAATTCTTTCTCTATACACAGGGGTCCTTGCCCACTTAGCTACGCCACTGAACATAAGCTAATTTTTCCGGATTAACGCGGGTAACACCACGGGCCGCAGCTTGTTATACATATATGAGAAAGTTTGCGTATTACTCTTTCAGGCTAATATGATTACGATTAATTCTGCTACGGACATAGGTACTTTTAAGACTGCTACTTTTAACCTAGAAGTATCGCGGGTGGCACCGCGGGGCGCAGACAGTGAGTAATATACCTAATAAAAAGAAATTAGCTTTTCCTAAGATAAGGAAAAGCAAAGGGAAGAATGTTAGTTCGATTGGTCATTGCAATATTTTTCACGATTTCCAATTACACATGTTCTAATGGGAATGGTCTAATCAAAATAAAACACCATGTTATTCAGAATATTCCAAAGAATATATTATAACAAATTATTAATGAATTAATCAGTTACATTTGGGACCAAGTTTACAATCCAAGGTACAAAAATTCAATGTAACTGATCATGGGAAAAAAAGACAAGAACAAAAAGCCACCTCCATTTTCTGAAATACAGACAGAAATGTATTTTAATGATGAACATAAAACAAACTTCTAGTCAATGTAAAAGTCAAAGAGTCAAGAGTATACAACTCTTCGTAACACTGTTTCGTTATTTTTGTTTGCAGATTTACACTCCTTTGATATAAATGTAATATTATAATTATTTAGGAGTGCATTCCGCTTTTATATTTTTCAATTTTTATTTATATATTTTTATGAGCGGGATCATATAATAACTATTCCATATGGTGTTCAAAGCAAAAAATTATCAAGATATACTTTCTTGAAAATTCATTATAAGCTGATCACATTATTTAGTGAGCAACTTGGTGCGATACTGTTATTCCTTTTTAGTAGCTTGTTGCTTAGCTTGGTGAGCCTGAAGTACAGCAACAGCTTCGTCAACTTTGGCTTTCAGAGACTCCCCATGCTCTAACATATGAAGAAGCTCAGAATTATCAATCTCCAAAAGCATGCCAGTAATTTTCCCAGCCAAGTCAGGGTGCATTCTCTGGATGAGTGGGAAAAGACGTTCTCCAAGCATCTGCTTCTGTTCTTGAAGAGGTGCAGTGGCCAACATGGTAGCAGTTAGCGGTTCTTGTCCTTGGATGTGGACAGCTGGTTGTGGAGCTGGTGGGTTGCGCATATTAGCAGTGTACTTATATCCAGCCGGGCGGCCGCTTTGGCTGACCATCGGGGCGCGAATAGATGCAGCAGCGGCAACTCCTTGCTGTCCAGTGATAGGCCTTGCACCAAGAGAAGTGCGCATCGCGGCTTGAGCGGGCGCGCGGGGAGCAGGGCGGAAAGTGGCCTGCATGTTGGGATAGCCAGAACCCGCAGCCTGGGAGCTAGGCCTGACAGGGGGCTGAGCGGTCCAGCGTGGGGAAGGTCTAATCTGGGCCATCTGTGCTGGACCATAGAAGCGTTGTGCAGGTGGAATGGTTGGTACAAAATATCCTCCTGCTCCTCCAGGTTGGAAGATCTGTCCCATCTGCTGCATACGCACACTTGCCATCCTCTGCATATATTGAGATGTAAGGTGAGCCTTGCGGTCCTCTTTGCGTTGGGCAAGGGCCACATAAAGTGGTTTGGTACCAACAATGCGGCCATTCATTTCAGTAACAGCTTTAGTAGCTTCTTCAGGAGAAGAGAAACAGACAAATCCAAAGCCTTTGCTGCGACCATCTTCAAGCATGACCTATAACATAAAAAAACAATAAATAAGTGTGAATACACAAATTGAAATGCTAACATTACTTTATAAAAAAAAATATGAACAATAAATACCAAAAGATAAAATGCTACTGATAATGATTCAAATCCTATTACAAAAATCACAGCAAGTAAACTAAGTAAGGATTTTATAATTTAATGTACAATACCTTAGCTGAAGTTATAGTGCCAAAAGGAGCAAATTCTTTACGCAAGCGTTCATCATCAATAGTGTCATCCAAGTTCTTAACATACAAGTTAACACCTTGGTAGCGTGTCAGACGTTCAGACTTTAGTTGTTCAAACTTGCGCTTTAGTTCCTTTTGACGCTCAGCTTTCTTTTGAGCGCGTCCAACATACAATGGCTTTCCTTCTACCAATTCCTTTCCGTTTAACTCCATACAAGCTCTCTCAGCTGCATCAGGATCTTCAAAGGCCACAAACCCAAAGCCTCTTGAACTGCCATCATCCTTGTACATAACTTTGTGACTTGTTATGCGGCCATATTTCTCAAACATATCTTTAAGCATTTCATCAGCTATGTCTTCACCAAAGTTCTTTACATACACATTGGTGAATAGCTTGGCCTTCTCTCCTAGTTCCTTTTCGCGTTCCTTACGAGGGATGAATCTACCAACATACACTTTTTTGCCATTCAGTAACATACCATTAACTTTTTCAATGGACTTATTGGCAGCTTCTTCAGTTTCAAAATGTACAAATCCATAACCCTTAGAGGCTCCTGTTTCATCTTGAGCCACTTTACAACTCAGAATATTCCCAAATGCAGAAAAAGTGTCATACATAGCTTTATTGTCAATGGTCTTGTCCAAGTTTTTGATGAAAACATTTCCCACACCAGACTTGCGCAGAGAGGGGTCTCGCTGGGACCACATGATTCTAATTGGTCTTCCTTTGATCATATCAAAATTCATAGTGTCTAGAGCTCTTTCAGCTAAAACAAACAAATAACTTTATCAATACTCAAGGATTTTGATAGCCTGGCAAGTGAATGGTAATGATAATTTACATTACAGGTAAATCTACACACAATTTATCAAGTTAGCATTACCTAATTGAGTTTGTTAATTTCATGATAGTGCATAGTTGATTGCCAACAGTTTAGCTTGCGCAATCTCTCGTAGGTCAGCTGGTTATTACATTAAATTCAAAATGTAATGCAGTTATTGATTACCAAATATTTCACATTAAGGCAGCCATATGGGACATTTTTTAATTTGTCAATCTGATATGGGAAATGACTTAGGGTTATAAGTAAGTAAATGAGATTATAATTTGATAAAAATTAAAATGTACTTACCAT
This sequence comes from Mellilla xanthometata, assembly GCA_035578125.1. NCBI lineage: Eukaryota > Metazoa > Arthropoda > Insecta > Lepidoptera > Geometridae > Mellilla > Mellilla xanthometata. The sequence goes on along the minus strand of JAPUBQ010000007.1, from coordinate 7,939,310 downwards.
CGGCAGGCTGCTGAAAATTAACATAAGCGTAGCCGAGGGATCGACGAGTTATCATATCGCGACAAACTCGAATTGATAGTACCGGGCCAGCCGTTGAAAATTTTTCAAACAACATGGCTTCGGTAATATCGGAGTGCAAATCTCCGACATATAGAGATGCCATAGGATAATTCGGTGGACCAGAATTCATCTTGAAATATTTGCTGCAGCACGTTTATATAGACATTAGCTTAAACGAAGGCAAAGACAACTTCACTTTCTCTTTACAATGACTATCGCATTCCTCAGACCACGTTGCACGCTTACGTACACTAACTTAAAATCAAGTGATTCCCGTTTGTTTTTTCTTATTTTACTATTTTTTTGGATTTTTGTATATTTTATGTTTTTTTTTTTTATTTAACAAGAATATTTCACGAAATTCTGAGGATTGTGTGACCTATTTCACAGGGAACACACAACCTCGCGTGAACACACCTTGCTCACCAAAGGAAAAGGTGACGTTTAACAAAAAACAAGATGGCGCATGATCAGTGGTCACAAGAGATACCAACCTTACAAAACAACAAAAATGGCGCACTAAGACGCCCTGTAATCATCCAAGTTTAATCATTTCAGTCATAGTCCACATTAAAATTATTAAAAATAATAAAACCAAATCAAGATCATTGAAGTACACACAAAATTATATAAAATTTATTGTCAAACGGAATATCAATCGAAACGTTAAATTTACCGTAGCATCCATCTATTGTGCAAAATGTTTTGTGAGAAGACATAACGATCATTACCCTAGAGATATTGCTCAAATTGGCGTAACACAGCGATATGGTTGTTGTAATAGATAGATAGATAGATAAACTCTTTACTTCCCGCTAATTACATTAAATTATAGATAGAAGAAACTTATAACTAGTGCTGAAAATGCCGCCCTTATCGCTAAAAGCGATCTAAAAGTAATACAGTTGTGCCAATAAACTGAATCTGCAAAACTAAACTAAATCTGCATCACAACCAGAGACGATGTTTTCCTGTACAATTAGGAATGTACATGTAATCTTTATTCATGCGTACATATTACTAATATCCTTTCTCTCTTTTATCCATGAGGACAACACTAGAGAGAAAGCAGGAGATTACACGTAGACAGAGATTGTTTTCTCTGTCTACGAGATTACAGTTTATTGCAGAGAAAACGTCGTTATGCGGAAGTCATTTTGAAAAAATGACACATTGATAAATTGTTTTATTTGGATAGATTTACCCACTCATAGGATTTACCAAAATTTGATAAAATGTTTCGTAATTCTCTAATTGATTTTAATTATGTTATAAAATTTAAGAGTGGCACCTCTACACTGTCATTATTATGTAGGTAAGAAAAAAAAAGTTGTCAAAAGATGATGATTCTATTCTATCTTTGTCTATGGCCTCTACGGTATGGCCGTAATTTCGCCAATGTCAGAGATGATTAATGTCACCGTCAACGTATTTGACAATGACAGCAAAAATGACAGGAAGCTACCTGTCAACCTTCATTGTTTCCTTTTGAAGTAAACTTTGCTTGCATCGGTTAGTGCTTGTGATAAAATCTTATTTTATTCCATTAATCTCAACTAATTTTATTGTAATGTAACAAGCGTAAAGAACTGTGGTTATCCGTGGTTGCCGTATTTATTATATTTCGTAATATTTTTTAGGTAAGGCTGCAGCGAAATAAACATGGGGAAAGGGAATAATATGATTCCTAATGGCCATTTCCATAAGGATTGGCAAAGATTTGTCAAAACATGGTTCAACCAACCTGCTCGCCGACACCGCAGAAAACAAAATAGGATCAAGAAAGCTAAGGCAATTGCTCCTCGTCCCGCTGCTGGCCCTCTACGCCCTGTAGTTCGGTGCCCCACAGTCCGATACCATACTAAAGTTCGTGCCGGCCGCGGATTTACTCTTCGTGAAATCAGAGTAAGTTCATGTTATTATTCCCTGAATGATCATTATTCATATGATTGTTATCAGCTGCAGCACGAGTTATAGCAATTATTATTGGTACGTTTACCATATAAACTTATTAATTATTATGTTTTCCTAAAGGGTGCTATTACTAAAACTTCGTTGTCTGTCTTTCACCTGGCTGTATCTCATGAACGAATAGCTAGATAGTTGTAATTATCACATAAATGTATATGTGTTGCTGCTATAACAACAAATATTTAAACTGAATTATTTAATAACAGTTTAGGTTTAACATTAAGTGTGTGTTTATTAGTTTTATTTTGTTGCAGGCTTCTGGACTGAGCGCTGCTTTTGCCAGGACTATTGGAATTGCTGTAGACCCCCGCAGACGTAATAAATCTGTTGAGTCTCTACAGATCAATGTCCAGAGACTGAAGGAATACAGAGCTCGTCTCATTCTGTTCCCTAAGGGCAAGAAGGTAAGATTTGTCCGAAAAAGGATAACATTTTCATAATCCCTCGTCAATTTAACTAAACCCTATGGATTTATACTAATAGGTCTGTATGATAGATAATCATATCCATAATTAATTAACTATAGTGAACTTGAACAAATACTATGGATTTATGTATACTAAATACTGATTGGTTTCTATGATGGATCTTAATAATTTTCATTATGATAATAGAATCAAACAAACAAATTCTATTGACATATTATATACCAATATTGCCATATGAGTTTATGATAGGTCTAAATAATAGTTTAGCAGTAGACCAACCTTGTGTTGTTGTATGTGTGTGCTGTTTTTCCCATACTGTGTAATCTTTTAATATCATGTTTATTACCTACAGTTGAAATCAATATTAATTTTTAAAATTTCATTAACAAAAAAAAAACTTATATGATAAAGAAAAATTCTTTAAACTGTTGGTGGGAGAAGCATTGACCAGAATGCTGGCATGTGCTACTGAATGACAATGCTCAGTATCATAATATAAATCTTGATGTAAATAAAGGGCTCCTAGGTCCATGTGGCTGCAGAACAATATAATTTTGCTAGCCTTGCTCTATATGGCTGCTTATTCTTAGGACATTCAACTCCAATCACAAATAAATGAAAAATATTTGTTTTTGTTATTAAAAATCTCTGCTAATAATTTTCCAGGTGCTGAAGGGTGAGGCCAATGAAGAGGAGCGTAAATTGGCAACTCAGCTGCGTGGACCTCTGATGCCAGTGCAACAGCCTGCACCTAAATCCATTGCCAGAGCTATCACTGAGGAGGAAAAGGACTTCAAGGCCTACCAATACCTAAGAGGAGTAAGTTACTTAATTAATGGTTTTGTTTTGCTATTATTATTGTAAATGATGTTCCATTTTTGTTATCATTATTTCATCAAAATAGCAATACAGTTGTTGCAATATAAGTGAGATCATAGAGTTATGAAATACTTAATACTTAACTTTTGTTCACTGTAGTTATTAATATTCACTGTTTTAACTATAGCTAGTTACACCCAGTAATCTCACTATTTCTACAATTGCACCTATTGTAGAAATAGTGAGATTATTTGTATGTAATAAGTGACTAGAAGCGAGTGTGGCATCAGGAGAATGTTGGATGCAGTCTGCAAAACCCTAGATTGAATCCAGCCTAAAACCAATGACTTGTTTTTCTAGTAAGTAGTACTTCCACACAAGTGTAGGAAAACCATTATGAGGAAATCCGCATAGTAAGAGGTACACCAAATCCTGAATCCAAACATGTGTCATTGGGAATGTATGAGCTGCTTATCTAGAGTAACATTGTTATTAATCATTTATCATCATTAAATATATAGGGAGCTAACATTTCCTTGACTATTTACAGGCGCGATCCATTGCGAAGCTTGTTGGTATTCGTGCCAAGAGATTGAAGGATGCTGCAGAAAACCCGGATGATGTGACAAAGGCTCCCACAGCTGTTAAGGAACCTAAGTCTAAGAAGTGATTTATTTGTGAATAAAACTATAAGACCATAAATATTTTTAATTTACAAACTATACCGGATTCATAGGATATGAATAATTTTCGATATTTCAACCTTACACTTCCATAGCCATAAAATAAAAAAATCAACTTACACATGCCAGATGTAGCTCATAGTAGTTAAATAGGTAACCCTGACATATTCGTATATGAGCACTATATACTTATGAAGTAGGGGTGACAAATGAACATCGAAACATATTCCGGAACTAGCTGCATCCTGTGGTGTCACTCGCGTTACACCGAGGTTAGATGTGTACAGCGCACTATATGTCAGTGGCTGGTTGGCTACCGCACATCACATTGGTATATTTGTATTCAATAATAGGCAAAAATTTAATTGTCTTAATACAATAATTGGCCAAGTGCGAGTCAGACTCGCTCATGAAGGGTTCCTTCTATACCAATTAAAAAATGGCACATATTCTCAATCTTAGTATATGAGCCCTAATATTCATTTTCGTATTATAATATATATTCTGTGAAAATTTCAAGTGTCTACTTGTTACTGATATTAAATTTTACACATAGCCAAAAATACGAATAATTCACGTTAATTGCATTGGGACCCCTTAGGTATTTGTAGGTAATATGCTCTATTTCAACTACATCTAGGTAAATAAATTTAAGAAAATTGGTGGAGACTTAAAAATATCTGCATCTGATGGTACGTTTACACGCGTGCCAAGCCTTGGCAAGGATCGACAATCGCAAACATGTAAATGGGGCGTTTGGCTTTGCTTGCGTGGGCTTGTGCCTGCTTGCTTCCGATCCAGTCGAGTGTCGGTTTTTTTACGCAGATCAAAGGGCGTGTTTGCTTGGATGTTTATTGCAGACCGACGTATTCACAAGCGTATAAACGCCTTTCAAACGCCAAAACGAGATTTGTGGAGGATTGGGACTGTTTGCAGTTTGCCAAGGCTTGGCAAGCGTGTAAACGTACCATTAAGTCGTATTTTTTTCGATGAAGATTCACACGTCCACCCTCGTCAGGAAGGTAAAGTTGAGTGACAAGCCCAACTCTATTTATTGAAATTCAATTTCTCGTATATGCCGCGTTAGTGGAACGTGTTTTTTTTTTACAATGATAGACCCAATTTCAGTAACAAGTCGAACTTTTGAGTTTTTTAGTAGAATAAAGTAAAAACTAATTTCTAAACATAAATAGGCTGATAACCAGAGGTCATTCTTCTAAAAGTAAATACTTGAAAATATGCGCCTAGAAAAGATCCTATATATATCTTTGCTTTACAGAATTGATTTATTCGTTTTTCTACGTAAAGATTAGGATATTTTATTTTTATAAAGTATTTGTAGTAAGCTCGTGGGTGTTCTTATCTTGTATTCAAAATGCAATTTTGGATTGATTTAAGCGATAAATAGCATGGGGATTTTTTTTGAGTGTTTTGGGACACTGAATTGTCAGAATTAATTGCTAACATATTATAAAAGTTAGATATACAAATCAATTTTTTTATCACTTAATGTGTGTTATTGTCATAATATATTTTCAACTACATTAGCCACTGCCAGTGTCATATAAGAGATTTAAACTGCTGGTGTGTACATGTGATAGTAAAACAAAAATGACTTACTTAATTAATTTATTGCTTTTAAACATTGCTACAACCATGTAACTTTTAGGTTGAATACTCGAACACATTTTTTGCAATTCAGAATTAAATAACAGATAAAGAGTACAATATCAGTACAAATTATAATAATGTAAAAAAACGTTCAACGTGTCATGTATGGCAGTGTATTACTGCATATGCTTGCAAATGCAGACATAATTAAGTAAATATATACACAACCATGGCATATTTGTATAATTTGAACATTATTACATTGTTTTGTTGAAGCATATATTTTTAATTATCTATTTGCTTCAAGATATTTAATTTTAAATACGAAGTGATCTACAATAGTAATATTATGATACTGTATAGGACAGTGCGTTATTAGAAATGCCATATGTAGGAATCTATATCAGCTCTATTATCTCAGCTCTAAAAATATTTGCTACTTGACAAATCATAATTCATGCCCAAATTGTCTCTTAACACTACACATAAGAGATTTACAATATGTAACTAAAACTAAGAGCCCCCATTACATGAAGCAACACAATCAACTTAAGCTTAATAAAATAGTATCTAAGCAGGTGTATTGATTTCAGTGTTGTTTGTTTCAACAACTGTGTCAGTAGCAATAGTTTCAGTTTCTCCACCATCACCATTCTTGGTCTTTTTGTCACTCTTGCGGAATTTGTCATACCTGTAACAACAACAGCATTGCTTAGAAAATATTTTCTTCGTATGAGCTAAGTGGCCAGGCTATGGTCTCGAGAATTTTCAAGCCACCTGAAGGCCTCTGGGCTTGGGCTTAACAACTACCAATCCAACCCCAACCCCCCGATGAAATTGACACTTTTTTTGTGCATGATCACCCATCCAGTCTCGGCATCAACCATTGCTTAACCTCGATGATAGCTCAGGTACCAAAATATAATTTCCCTGCGTTTTCTGACACTTAAAGGCCCACATTTTTAAGGATTCGAAAAACTTGTGATTTTCGAATCCTTAAGTGTACCATTGAGCATCCACTGATTAGTTAATGTAGAGTACTATGCGAAGAAATAGTATGGCAGGTTAGCTCTAACCTCACACTGAACTGGGATAATGTAGACTGAATTTGACATCCTTCATGTGAAGGCTGGTATGGCAGTAGATGGCATTACCGGCTATGATCTTCTTCGTCGTCGCTGCCCTCGTTGCCTTGCGGGTCCACTTCGCGCAGGAACTCGCCAATGTCTTTATCAACATCAGCCCACAATTTATCCTCATTCCCTGTAACATATACAAACAATAAATTTAGCAAATCTTCCAAATGGTTGCGCTTAACAATATAATAAACCTTTCGGCAGGAGCCAAAACTATTGTACTACTGCAAAGCAAATCACCGTATTGTATCTTGTGGAATTTAATAATTATGACAAATTACTCACCGCACGCAGTAGAAGCGTCGGTTCCATTTTCCATTTTTTTATTCTGATCAGTGGTGTCTTCCTTTTCTTCAGTCGCTTTTTCAGCACCCTCTGCAGATGCAGCTTCTTTCTCTTCTTCTGAGAATTATACAAAAAAATATTATTTTCACATTGATTTGGACCTGTCAATAGAACCACATCACAATCATGACTAATGGTAACAGCATAATTTAATTATTTTTACAATTAATTGAAAGTAAATAAATATTATAAGACTCATTTCACATATGGCTGGTTAACCACCCCATACTAAACTATTTCTAGTTTGTGTTATGGTGGCTAACACAGCTGATATACTTCATACAAATACTTAGATATAGATACATATTTAACACCCAAACAAATAACCCACCTACAACAAACAAATTTAATTTATCACAAAGATGTTGGCCGTGCCGGGATTCGAACCCGGAACCTTCTGATTAGCAGTCCGGCATGGTAACCATTGCGCCAACGAGGTCGTCAAAAAGTGAAAGGAAATGTGTAGTATAGTAGACCTTTCTGCTGGTGCAGCTGGCGGTGGATGCGCTCGGCGTGCTTGCGCAGCGTGCGCGTGTCGCGGTGCTGCACGTAGCGGCCCAGGTGGATGCGCAGGCGGCAGTGCCGGCGCAGAGCCTCCGCCTGCTCCGCGCCCGCTTCCGCGCGCGGCAAGTATACACGGCACAGCTCACACCAGTACACCTGCACATTATTCATATCATATCATTTAAATACTACTGGTCTTTTTTCATTAGGAAGCTACATTATCGGTAAGCCACACAGGCTATCATTGCAATGCTGGCGATGTTGCGGCTGGCAGTAGGAAACATTTATCTGGTGAAAAACAGGGACACAACAACAGACGTAACGTGTGAATAATTTTATATTAAGTTGGATGCTGGATATATTATCATGTTATGTTTCAGTATCCATCATGTTCTACCTGGCAAGATAGTATGCAGAATTGACCCTAAGCAAGGTGAACTAGATTAGAATTAAACCTGAGCTCTGAGCATACAAAAGTTTCCTTCGAGTTTAATAGTCGCAAGCTTTGTATCAATTAATTTTATGCATGGATTACATACCTCTAACTTTTTGATGTGTTCACTACCGATGTTTATTTCGACTTTAGCCTTCTTTGGGGCGGCTTCATCTTTTTTCTCACCTCCAGAATCGTCATCTTCTACTTCTGCAATTATAATTAAAGACAAAATATGTAATTGGGAATTATAAGACTGTCTTGTATAAGTATAACGGTAAGTTGGCATTAGTAGTAAGGTAAGTCAAGGCAGGTCATAGTCATTTTAGGTTTTTGTACCCACAAGATCTTTCTGTCTGTCTGTCACCAGCCCATAATTAAAAATCTGAACCATCAACTCATGAATCCAAAAATGTATCTATGCTTATTTCGATACCGCGGTTTGGTTATTCTTACCATCAACGTCACCCACAGAATCCAGTGTCATGAAGTTGTCCAAATCCACATCCATTCCTTCATCCCCACTAGCTTCAACCTTCGGGCTCGCAACACGACGCACAACGTGGCCCGCCCTCCTCTGAAACAATATCATGTTTGTATTAAAATAAAGACTACTACGACTAAGCTTCTTTACAGCCCTTCAAACCAGAACACTAAGTGAGGTAGTACTTGGACACTACTGCTTTGTGGCAGAATAGATAGATGTGTGGTAGGTACCTCACATGGCCCATTGCAAAGGAGAATATAATAATACTGTTATCATTATATGTTTGACGCGAATTTCTTTTTGCCAGTATTAACGAGCTTCTGTTATAATGCGAGCAAAGCCCCAGATACAAACTAGTATAAAATATAAATAAACCATTTATTTTTAATTTTTTATTTAAAGAATTTATTGTGAGCATATGTACCTTTAGATGTTCAAGGGAGCAGATGTGGTGCTCGTATATCATGGGCGAGCGGAAGGCGAGGCGGCAGGTGCGGCAAAATGGCATGAGGAAGCGCTTCATGGCACGGTGCGTGTCGGTGAGGTTGTGCTCGTGGCGCGAGGTGCGGTGGTTGAGGCGGCACACGAGGCAGAAGGTGGTGCGCGACGCCAGCTTGACGCCGGCCGCCGCCTCCAGCTCACGCTGCGCGCCGCGCTGGGCCACGCGCATACGCAGCAGCTGGGCCTTGTGCCGCCGCGCCACGCCATTCATGGCCGCGCGGTGCTTCATCGACATCAGGTGCTTCGCATAGCCCTGCATTTCATTGCATATTCATTTATAGAGTACATCTTTTTCATGCCATTTGGAGCCTAGTGAACTTGAATTATTTTAATGTTTATGTGTAGAGCCGAGCTCGCCGGCCTCACCTGGACGAGACTGGCGCAAGACAGACGGCACTGGAGCCGCATGGAGGAGGCCTTCTCCAAATTTTGGGTGCTAACAAAACTACTATATAAAAAATTGAAAATATTTTAAGATAAGGGTAATAAACGGCAATTTTATTTTATTTATGTGTATAGCTAAAGTAAAAGATATAAATGTCTTACCAAGTTCCTTATTTAGAATAATAGTAATAATGTTCTTACCGACTTTGATACTAAGCTGAGTAATAAATCTGTTTAAAAAAATGCAATCACCAATATATAGATGCCTCCATTATATAAATATTTTGTGAAAACGCTAACTGTAAACTAATAATCGCTTTAAACAGCCAACTACGCTTACGGCAAATGTCGCATGCTTCTCCTTGCAGTGCACACAGGCGAGATGCACATAAGTGCGCGCGCGCGGCGGCGGAGCGTCCGACGCCGCGTCTGGCTCCTTGTCTGTCTCCTCCGCAGCGTCCGCCTCGCCTTCCGCCTCACTAGCTTCTGCACCTTCATCCTGCAACACATACACTGCTCTTGTACTTAGTGTTAACCAATCTTTTAAGCTGCTGTAGTAGTAGTGTAGTAGTTTTTTATTAAATTTTTTCAAGGAAACCACCACATTCAACTCTTTTTATATGTGTGCTCGACGTAAATTTTCGACTGACCATAACTTCTTGTTTTGACAATGCTCACTATATATCTATACCTGTGAAAGCCGCATTCAAATCGGTTGAGTATTTTCGATGTTAAAACATACCGGACAGACAAAACTTCAATTTTTTTTTTGGTTTCTGTTACTTTTCTTAATCACCCCATATCAGTTTTTTGGAAAATATTTAATGTGTAGACACTCGATTTTACTGTCTTATCAAATGTATTGATTATTGGACAACTTAACAAAAGTATTTTCAATTCATGAGGGGTCTTACCTCTTCCTTGATTTTAATTTCTTTCTTCTCTTCTATGGTTTCTTCTTTGTCTTCATCAGCTTCCCATTCCTCCTCTGTAGACGAAGCTTCATCCTTGGATTTGATGGAGCTGCTACAGAGGAAGCCAAAGCCTTATTAAAAACAATTACAAATATGAAAAATAAATATTTTTATATAATAAAATAAAAAATACAGAATTATCTCACCTGAACTGAAGAGTGTTACTCTTTGTTATATCAGTTACTCATATTTTTCATCTCTCTTCAGTCATAACATTGTGGCTCAATTCTCTTTTGGCATCATACATTGCATCATAATGGCATTCAGAATTACTATCTCGCTCAGAAGAGAAAGAGTTCCGATCAAATAGTCATAACATTTGGTAATAAATGATTTCAACAGTGGTATTTACCTTCTTTTCAGTGTTTTGTAAGGTCTGGTGTAGGCGAGCGACCTGTCAGAGAAGCGGCGGGGGGCGTACCCGCGCGAGCGCAGCGCGCCGCGGTAGGAAGAGCGCGAGCGCAGCGTGCGGCCGCGGAAGGAGCGTCGCGGCGCGCGCGGGCGCATGGAGACGCGCCCGTGGTCGCGCGCCGGCGCCGGCGGGCCCATGCCGCCCGGCTTGCGGTAGCTGTCGCGTGGCGGCGACCGCCGCCGCTCTTCGCCACTGAACGACCTTCTCTCGCCGCCGTAACTCTCTTGTCTGGCGCTGTACGAGCCCCCGTAATGGCTGCCGCCATCGTGGCTACGTCTATCGCTCGATGAACCCTGTACACAATTCTCTACGGTTCTTTCTATGTTCCTTACGGTTGGATCGTACATGTTAGTCATACATGGTACAAGTGATCCTCATTTATTCATGTTGATGTATCACCAATTTTTTTTCTCGCAAGAGCTTTGTTGTAGGTTCTGGTACATTGAAGCCTCTTTGACGAGGAAAAAGAGGTTTCTTTATTACTATATACAGTTCAAACTGCAGCAATAGGTGATTTGCATAATTCCTGCTGACTGATTTTAGGGATTCTGCACAATTAGGGAGGACAAATTTTGTCTTTTTCTGCCATGTATAGTATATATGTACAGCTCACGGAAAAGTTTATAAGTCATTTTTTTAAATAATAATAGTATTTCAGATTTCATAGCCTGAGAACAAATTGTACACCAAAAGGATGCACTCAGAAGTTCTGTTGGTTGAAAGCATTGCTTGAGCTCTTTATAAACCTGATGAAAGTAATTCAGTTACTCTAAGCTAACTAACTGATATTGAATGTCATGGCAATAGGTCAACCACTCTGGGTTTTTTAGTATGAGTGCTGCTTCTCAGCCCCAGTGTCATGATTTTTCCATCTCATTAAGTTGTGTAAGAAATATACATACTTTATTTTTATTATCTCTATGATTGTCCAGGAACTCTGCAATCTCTAGAACTCTGGTGCTTTGTGAAACTCATCTACGTTTTTATTTCTTTTTTATTTTCTGACATAAATAACTGTGCACTTCTTTGGGAGAGATATAAATAAATATTTTAATAATCCTGCATTTCCAGCAATAAGATAGATTGTTTTGCTAGTTGAGTTGGTAAGTAAATTAATGATTTAAGAGATCATTATTATCTTAATGTCTGCCAAAACTGTTTATAATCTGAGTATTTCTTGTATGCCACTTTTAATTTTCATATTAAAACATCAATATTTTGCCCAGCATAGCTATTATGATGCTTTTGTCTATATTTAAGTGGGTCATCCAATATTTTCATGTTCAATTATGTGTTGGATCCTTTGCAACATTGCAAGTGCATAATAAAGTTGTGTGAAGTCCATTCATCATTATGTGTCACACATAAACATAAAAAAACCAAGTCAACCTCCTAAATACTAACCTCCATTCTCATTCTCTTACGATCAGGGGACCCTGATCTGCCACCATAATCACGGCTTGAGTAACTTGCAGATGTCTCCTGTGAACAGACAAACAATTTTTACATACATACTTATATTTAAACAATTAATAATTATCATTATATAAATATATGATTTAATGAAAATGCTACTTATATAACATTTTAAGAATTTACACATGCATGTTAAGCAGCCATAATTAGGACTGACTAGGTGAGTCAAAGGCTAATCTGATCACGGACCACCTTTTAGTATGAATTACCGATCTGTATGGCTTCTTGTAGGATTCCTCCGGCCTGTCCCGGTTACTGTAGCGGGGGCCAGTGGTGTAGCGCGTGTCGCTGCTGTAGGAGTAGCCGCCGCCACCGCGGCCGCGCGGCTCGTATGAACCGCGGGTACTGTTCCCGCGGTACGAGCCGCGGTAGCCGCCGCGGCCGCCACTATAGCTGCTGCGCCCGCTGTATCCTCCATAGCCCCTTCCACGAGATGACATCTGCATAAAAATTAATTAAAAAAAACTCGTAAGTATTGAATATAATATTTCTGTATTCTGATACTCTACCAATATAAAATCATTTTTCATCATAGTGCCTAATCAATACTATTTTGCAGTTCTAGGATATATAATAAGGATTTAGAACATTTTCAAAAAATAATGCTAGACTTAACAAGCAGGCGGGTCGCGTTGTATACCGGTAAGGTATGATTGAAATTTAGAAGGTTACAACACAATATTTACAACTCAATTATTTGAAATTACAAAATTTTGTAGGTAATGAGAAATGGCATGAAATACAGCAAATCGGCAAATCGCTATCCGAAAGTTAATAATTTGGTACTCCTTGACAAATTGGCGCAAGTTAACATGGCGTAGGAACGTGTTGAACGCCCGGCATCAAAGCCTGCCTCGTATGTCAATTGACAACTCTAATTTCAATTTAAACGTGAGAAGATTTAAAAATTATAACATGTACTTACATTTATGAGTTTTCTCGAATACTTTAAACAATTTTTTTGATTTATGTGAACGAAAACTGATTTCAATCATTGACGACGGCACCTTGAAGAACCATAGAGAATTAGAGAAACTGTATGGCGGCTAAAAGACGAACTCATACTGCCATAGACACAGACAATGCTTTTTTAATTGTTCCTCAACGACGGCACTACATTTCCCGTAGACGGAGAAACCAAATTTATTATCCAATATTTTTCTAATAACCAAGGTATAAAACTGGCTCTATATTGTTGGTCATCATTGTAATTTGTAATTTTTAGTAATAGTTAGTGTCTCAAATCAACATATTGTTTCAATCTCTTTTACATCCAAAATCGGCTCATATCTACATGGTCGTCTGGCTGGTCGTCGTTATAAAAATCTTTAGGACTCGCATTACTTGTGTCTCATATTATCGCCACTTGTCAAGTGAAAACAAGTATATTCAGGGTTAGATTTAGTAGTATAATTATGTTATTTGTACAATACTTTAATGATATGTAGTATTGTAATGCAAAAATACTATAAGAAATACTATAATTTAATTTTTTCATATATATAATTTTTTTTAATAAGATTATGATGCTAGCAAAGTTCCAACATTTGTTTCGAATGGGTGATCTGACGACATGTCTATTAAATGACTATTAAAAAAGAAATAACTGAAATGGAGACCCTCAATTTGATTATTTGTTAAAAGTTTTCGGTAATCCGGAAATTTAGTATAATTTCAGTTAACGTAGTACATTTTTAAATCCCATAGACAATAAATTTTTAGGGGCCTGAATACATCCCTGAGTAGACTTCAAAATAATTTATTATTAAGTTATTATTTTATTGGACTTGTCACTCATCACAGTAATTTAAGTTATTTTCATCTTGTGTCGGTTGCTACTTCAATAAATAATTTCAACCAGTTTCGCAATGCAGGCAAGAAAACGTTTTGTTCTATTATTTTTGACTTGTGCGTTTTTGATCTATTGCTATTTTGGAAATTATCATTTAAAATCTGAATTGGTGCAAGGCGCCCGGCGAGACTTACTCCCATCTTTTGCTACTCTGGAGGAACTGGAAGAAGCTCCTTCAGCCCAGCAGAGGCGACCTACAGCAGCTGCTATTCCTTGCCGAATGGAGACATGTTTCGATTTTTCTAAATGTAGTAGCGATCCTAAGATTTACATTTATCCAAGCGAAGGCTCAGTGAGTGCATCATATCGGAAGGTTTTGTCAGTTCTCAGAGAGTCTAGATATGCTACCAGGGATCCGAACGAAGCTTGCCTATTTGTTCCAGCCATTGATACTTTAGACGCAGATCCCTTGTCCCCAGAGCATGCTCCTGATGTAGGATCTCATTTGGCACGTTTGCCGTACTGGAAAAATGGAAGGAACCATCTGTTATTTAATTTATATGCGGGCACTTGGCCTGACTATGCAGAGGATGCTATTGGGTTTGATGCTGGTGAAGCTATCCTGGCTAGAGCAAGTGCTTCTGAAACTATTTTCCGTGAAGGATTTGATGTGTCCTTACCTCTGTTTCACAAAGAACATCCAGAAAGGGGAGGAGCTCCACCTGCAGCTACCGGCAATCCATTCCCAGCACCGAAGCGCCACTTGTTGGCATTTAAGGGTAAAAGATATGTTCATGGCATTGGCAGTGAGACTAGGAACTCATTGTGGCATTTGCATGATGGCAACAATCTTATTTTGGTCACTACTTGTCGCCATGGAAAGTCTTGGAAAGACTTAAGGGATGAAAGATGTGATGAAGACAATAGAGAATATGACAAGTGAGTAAATCCTTTCATACAATCCTCCAAAAGGAAGCATCATTATTGCACTCCCATTGTAAAAAGTAGGCACAAATCATTAAATGTTATTACTATTGTGGAAGGAAGGTCTCTGCAACCAAGGGATGAAGTTGACTCATCCCATTTAAAAAAGGTAGATATTGTCTACTCTCCAGCTGCCTTGTATCCCCTAAGAAGAGTCTAGTTCTAAATGCATTATTTGGTTCAGAAAGCTGAAGCTCTTTAATCTCATTTTATTTTTTAATTCATATTAAAGACTTATTCTTATAAAGAATATGTTGCCTAATAGTATTTATGGTGCTTATATTACCAACTACATATTCTATTCTAACTACATTATTTATTAACCTATACTATATTATATGTTCAGACAGCTATTTATATCAGTTACTCTCATTTGAGATTTGTGAGTGTCTGGAATTAGTTTCAGGTAATATAGAGGTCAAATTAAAAAGGAGGTGAAGGTCAAATTGAACAAAGTTTTAAAGATATGGTGCTTGATAAATAGAAATGAAAATAACTGTCAACATTATAGAAATGGTTTGTTTTATAGGTTTGACTATGAACAGCTGCTAGCGAACTCTACATTCTGCCTGGTAGCGAGAGGTCGCCGTCTAGGCTCCTACCGGTTCCTGGAAGCACTGGCGGCTGGGTGCATTCCAGTGTTGCTGAGCAACAGCTGGAGGCTGCCGTTCGACGAGCGCATCGACTGGCGCCGCGCCGTTATATGGGCAGATGAGCGCTTGCTGTTACAGGTTACATCTTCAATAATTAAGTCTATTATTTTAAGAAGCAGAAGAGAAATAATGAAAATATAATGGATATTTTCTTAGATTAATTCCTTTGGAGTCTTTACCATTTTCATGTTATTTAATCTTTACCATTCAATTGTATCTTTTTAATTTAGAATTTGAGAAGCTACAATTGTAAATGTTAAATATTTTGTGAATAATAGAGGGTCTACCAAATGTCAAGATAAAGATTGAGTAAATAATTGCTTAAGAATCACATTTATTGTATTTCCGAACAAAAAACTTCCCTTTAATATTTAGTTTATCTTTATTTACTTATTTATTTTGAAATCTATATAATATAAAATATATTATATACAACTAAATAAGTGTCAACCTGTTAATGTTTTTAATATTGAGCAAAAATACGAAAGAAAAAAAACTTTTGTTGTATGTGTCCATTTATTTTTAGTATTTGTTGTAGCAGGAACGAAAGTATTTAATCTGTGAAAATTTCAGCTTTCTTGCTACTACGGTTTCTGAGATACAGCCTTGTGAATAACAGACAGCAGAGGATTAGTAATAGGGTCTCGTTTTGATCTCTTAGGTACAGAACTACTATAAAAAAAACTTGCTCAATAAATTTATTTTACATTTGGGAAGGTTTTTTATGCATAGCAGTAGTATATTATATTTTTCCTAGGAAAGATGAGCAGTATATTTAGTAATTTTGTGATCAGGTGCCCGAGCTAGTGCGCTCCGTGCCCCCCGAGCGCATCCTCGCACTACGACAACAAACACAACTCCTGTGGGAGCTGTACTTTTCATCCATTGAAAAAATTGTCTTCACTACTGTCGAGGTAATTTTTTTACTAAGCATAATTACAATAATATCGTTAATTTGTAATCAATTTTAATTTTATATTGGCATTTAAGCTTATTTTCGTGTGGTGGTTATTCGTCGGAGGTTTGTGTATCCTATGGTAGCTTATATACAAAAGAAAAGAGAATAGCGGAGCTAACATCGGGTGTTCTAAAACAGCTAAATTCTAAAAAAGCTAAATGCCAGCTAGAGGCGTTAGTCGATTGGGAGGCTAACCAAGAATCACATCGGCCAATCTTGCGTATCTAAAACAAAGCCTAGGCGTAGGCGCAAGGTTGCCGGACTGTATTTTATCGGATACATTTTGGAGTGAGTGCAATTATGCTGCACAATTTAATTCCCGCTTATCCATTCCACTACAGAACGAGCAGGGGAACAGCGAAGCAACACCGATTTACCTGTTCAGAGGATTCGCACAATAAGTTTTGCTCGCTTCATTGTGAGAACTGCGAAGTTTTGAAACTATCTTCATGAGCTTTTTTTCCTGAGAAGTATAATTTGGGAGTCTTCAAATCTATAGTAAATAGGTTCCCTTTGGACAAGCGTGTTGCATCTTAGACCACAGCAAAGCTCAACATCAGGCAAGCTGGGGTCAAATGTAAGCCTTAATAATTTAAGCCTTAATAAATTAATTATAAAAACAGATAATAGTGGAGCGGGTGCTGGCGCACAAGCTGTCTCGTCAGCGCGAGGCGTTGATCTGGAACTCGTCCCCGGGCGCGCTGGGCACGCCGGCGCTGTACGGCGACTCGCGCGCGCACTACGCGGGCGAGGCGCGCGCGCTGCCGGCGCCGCGAGCGCCCGCCGCGCCGCTTGCCCCGCTGGCCGCGCCCGCCGCGCCGGCCCCCGCGCCGCCGCCCACTCCCGGCACCGCCTTCACAGCGCTGCTGTATGTGCAAGCCACCTCCCCGGCGCTGCATAAACTGCTCGCCAATATTGCCAGCACGCGCTTTTGTGAAAAGGTAAGCCATTTATTAAGGTTCCGTTTGTCTTACAAGGAACCGTTTTAGTGTATTAATAAAACTTATACATCTACTACGAAATGTATAAGCTAAATAGCTTATACATTTTGTGTACAAATAACAGCTAAAGCAAGGTAGGTCTTTCTTCTAGTCCCTCCTCCCTCCTTATTGAGGAGGTTTGGGCACTGCCCTCCAGGATCCTCTGCCTGCCCAACCCTGCCAAAGGGCAGGGTTGGGCGCTGAGTGAGCCGCGTCTCAGGCACCCCTAGGTCCGATGTTGGCCTATTTTGGTTTTGTGGATCTTCTGAGGGACTCAGTTTCCCTTGTTATACAGAAAGCTGACAGCAAGATGTGGTATACAGAAATATCAATATGCAACCAATAATACAAAAGTATTGTTTCGTTCTCTATCATTCGCAACATTTTCTACATGTACAGCAAAGACTACACGAACTGAGAGACGAAACTTATGGTTCATCTTCATTAAACGTATAGTTAATATAATTTATATTTATAGTGTAAGTTCTCTTCCTAGCTTTTGAACTAATATTACTGTGACTCAGTAAGAGAAGGCGAGCTTTTTTGACATACTTTCTAAATAAGAGTTTCTTAATCACACTGTACATAACTATTTTGTTTAAAGTTTTTACCTTAAACTCTATCATTTATTAAACTACTTTTTACGGCATAATTGGTCGTTGGTATAAATGTAATCAAAATTGGTTCAGTATTTTAAAATTAAGACGGGAAAAATTTGACGACCTCGTTGGCGTAAAGGTTACCATGCCGAACTGCCAATAGGAAGGTTCCAGGTTCGATTCCCGGCACGGAAACATCTTTGTGCTGAACTAAATTTGTTGGCTGTCGGTCTGGGTGTTAAATATGCATCTATATAAAATATGTATTTATATGTAGTAAATCAGTTGTGTTAGCAACCATAATACGAACTAGAGATGGTTCAGTATGGGGTTAACCAGCCGTGTGTGAAATGTGTAAAAAAAATAAACGTTTCCGCTTTGAATTGTTTAGTCGTTGTATGTATCGTAACCAAAGATGATTTAGATAGAGCGTGAAGCAGTGAGTCTCGGAGTATGAGTTCCGCGTGGTGTGCGCGTGCGCAGGTGGTGGTGGTGTGGGACAGCGAGCGCGCGGCGCCGGCGCTGTCGGTGCTGGCGCGCGCGGCCGGCGACCCGCGCGACCCGCTGCCCGTGCTCGTCATCGACGCCACCACGCATTACCCGGGGTGAGACATCTACACCATGCCCTCTTGTGTCCCCTAGCAATTTTCTTATTTATCTTGACGACCTCGTTGGCGTAATGGTTACCATGCTGAACTGCCAATTAGAAGGTTCCGAGTTCGATTCCCTGTTGCCGTTAAATAAACTTCTTTGTCGCTGAAATCACTAATATTCGTTTATCGCTTGTTTTCAAGTTTCAAAACAATATCACGTCAAAACAAAATGGCGCACGAAACCGTAGACAGATTTTTTCTTTTGTCTATGCACGAAACGAATTAAAAACAAAAATACACCAGAGTGTGAGTTTTTAACAAATTAAAAAAAGACGTATGATAAATACGCCACCATGAAGATGGAAGTAAATAGGTTTAATGATATTTTGAAATCACATACCTAGTGCACGCGATGTTCTAAATTCAAATTTTCTTTAACCTCAAGGGGGTAAAAACAGCTTTTGAGCTCAGATGTCGGATAGATAAAAATACCATTTCCGAGGTGGGGGGATGTAAATCATATTTTAGCTGTAGGTACATGTGTGCATTTGGACCCTGGATCTCGCGATACAGGCTTGCCTAGAGGGAGGTTCAGCGGCACACCAACCTACCCCTAGTATTATTTTATTCATTTTTGTCTTTAGTCTAGTAATGGTGTATATATTTAGCCTTAAATTTATAGAACAATAAAAATAAATTTGAATTTGCATTGTGTGGTCACGTAGCGAGGGCGTGTCGGCGCGCTGGGCGCCGCTGTGGGCGGTGCCGACGGCCGCCGTGTTCTCGCTGGACGGCGACGCTCCGCTGCTGGCCGAGGAGATGGACTTCGCGTTCCGCGTGTGGCGCCACTTCCCCGACCGCCTCGTCGGCTACCCGGCGCGCACGCACTACTGGGACGAGGCCAAGGTACCCTGCGGCCCGAGCACAGCTCGGCGAGCGCTCTCTTATGCCGGCTGTACACATGGGGCCAAGGTGTTGGGCCAACGTGTAGAGAGCTACTTGGCGGTATGTTGGCTTAGTTGGTCTAGTTGGCGCCAACATTGGCAGGCCATCCGAATAGTGTCGGTTTTTAGTGCACACATCAAAGGATCTTGGCGCGCTCCGCAAACAGCGTTCACACGTTGGTGTCTTGTTCAGTTCGTTGTTACTCGTCAGCGGAGACAGTATCGTTAATTTACGTTCCCATGTTCCGATAGCGTTGGCGGCGCATGACATGTACGTAATAATTAAACGCACTGTATAAATAAATTGCCGCGGCTGCAAGAACTTCTACGTCCATCTTTGATATATAGATACTTCAGAATGAGCAGTAAGCCAATGTGTGAACAGGAATCTTGGTTTCCATCATTTTTGCCCAACACATTGGCCCAACACCTTGGCCCCATGTGTACAGCCGGCTTGAAACACTTTTCTTTAACATACTTCAAAAACAAGTGTAAATTAAACATTTAGAAAACCTCCGACAACACTATTTGATGTCAGCCATCTTGGATTTAAAATTTAGCCAAACCCTTTTTCTGAAAAAAAAAAGGCGACCATCTTGATACGTTTTTATCAAACATAGCTAAGAACACTCGATCAACATATCATCTTACTTACTTACTTACTCATCATAACTTTTCAAACAAAAAAATAAATAGTTCATCCCTTCGGGAGCTACGATGCCACAGACGGGACATACAGACATATCACTCTTACAAAGCAGTGATCTGCTTGCCTTAATTATATTAAATCAATAATGGATCCGAAAGGTTATTAGAATTGAAAACTCAGCTTCACTCACATCTAAAATCTGACCGATCGACGGATTAAGTTTATGCTCGGTCTGGATTACCTTAGTGAGCTGTGCTGTATGTCGGTACGTGTGTGCAGGGCACGTGGGGCTACAGCAGCAAGTGGGGCGCGTCGTACTCGATGGTGCTGGCGGGCGCGGCGCTGGTGCACCGCAGCACGCTGGCGCAGTACGCGGCCGGCGCGCCCGCGCTTCGCCGCGCCGTGCGCCGCGCCGCCAACTGCGAGGACATCCTGCTCAACTGCCTCGTGGCGCACCTCACGCGCCGCCCGCCGCTCAAGCTGGCGCAGCGCCGTCGGTACAAGCCCGCACACCACAGGTACCACTACATCTCATTATTCAAGTATCACGTACCTCACTTCCTACTACATATGTGTTGGTTGCCCTTTTTAGATCGTAGATGTTGTGGCGATGTTGTTGTCCCACTAATATTATTTACTTCTTCTCGCTCTGGCTAAACCGATTGAAGAGTAATGTTGTATGGAGATAGATAGCCCAGGATTAAGGCATAGACTACTTTTTAGCCCAGCTAGTATAAAATACAATAATATAAAGAGATAAAGAGAAAAAGTTTGATTGTTTGTTTGTTTGCTTGACGTGAATAAGCTCCGAAACTACTAGACCGATTTGAAAAATCTTTCACGGTTACTCTTATTTCACTACATTATCCCCGAGTAACATAGGGTATTTTTTGTTTCTCTTTAAAACTTGAACTATTTCATAGCCCGTGCGAAGCCGGGACTGGCTGGTGGTCGGGGTGGTGAGCTAATTCGAGGAGCGGAACCTCATCCCGCCCTTTCCGGTGAGGAGGTCATCGTGAGGTTTTAGTCGGTATTGATGTCCTTTTGGCATCGAGCCCGACATACCCCACCCACCTCCCCGGGTGTAGTGGGCATGCGTAAATGCATTTCCTCACGTAAAAAAGGGACTGGCTGCTGGTATAAAATAAATAAATGCATAACACATGTACACAAACAATCACCAACACAAGCGCGTATCGGCAGGTCGTCGTGGAGCGACCCGGAGCACTTCGTGCAGCGCCAGTCGTGCCTCAACACGTTCGCGGCGGCGTGGGGGTACATGCCGCTGCAGCGCTCCGTGCTGCGCCTCGACCCCGTGCTCTTCAAGGACCCCGTCTCTACCCTGCGCAAGAAGTACAGGAAAATGGAATTGGTCACGTCGTAACTTTGAAGTGTGATCTAGCTACTGAGCAAGATCACGTCAAGTGGACCCCCCATTTACCACTTGATCATAAAAATTTAATCTACATATATTTTTCATACGTACTTATGATGGATACCCAAACGATTTAAAAAAAAATTGATTTTAACATAATTTTTTTACAATGAAAATTTTATGAATTTATCTCTTACGGTTGATTTTTAATGCATTTTTTTTATTAAAAGTACTTAAAATTTTCATTGTAAAAAAAAATTTAGTTAAAATCAAAAATTTTAAAAATCGTTTGTGGGATCATTTTTCCATCATAAGTACGTATGAAAAATATATATAGATTAAATTTTTATGATCAAGTGGTAAAATGTGGGGTCCACTTGACGTGATCTTGCTCTCGGACTCATAAAATCTCATGTATGATATGTGGTAATTTAAGAACCTATTTATATTTGCTATCCAGCGCACTGTCGACCTCTAGCATGTTTATCTAAAAGCTTTTGTAAAGAATTGACGTCGCCGTACCAAAAAAGTATGATCTCTCGCTGTCTCTCTCTCTAGCCTTATAGTATTAATCTTCAGTACAAAAGATTAAGATTAAGGCTAGATACTAGTGATCAAATTGTAAGCTTTTTAATCAAGAGTGAGAATAATTATAGGTACAGGTGTAACTCGCGCCAATAAAGAAATAATTGAAAGATCTCTATCTTTAAAGCAGGAATCTTGAAATGAGTGCGAGCATGAAGAAACGAACTTGTTTTTATATTGAACCGTGTTATAAATGGCTCTACAAAAATTCATAAATGACATATCACATTCCGGAATCACTAGAAAAACTAGATAATCATTATTCAAGTATTGAAGAGATCAAACACTACGCATGTTTTTTAAAGGTTTGAATAAATCATTATAATAATAAACGAAAAACACTGTACTTAATCGCATTTAATTCAGACAATGGCTAATGCCACTGGCTGTACTCGCCAATAGAATTCTCCTAATATTTTTAGTGTTCATCTAAGATTTTAACTATACTATTAAAAAATAAATATTTAGTCTCTCACGTATCTTGGAGTAGGTTAGGCAAATGAAAAGTTGATAGTATTGATATTGATAGTATGATTTGCCATTGATTGTATTTAGGCTGTCAATTATTTATTTTCGTTTATGTCTCGCGTATGTTTGTGTATTTCGTATGCATGTATTAAGTATTATGATGTATGAAAGCTAAGTTCACTACATATATGTTATAGCCTGGTGGAATAGCAGTATGTGATAGAATTCACAATACAGAACCCTTATTATACATTTATTAGATTATATTGACGAAAGAAAATTGAGTGTGACCTTGTTATTAATTATGCAATTATTATTGTTAGTTAATATTAAGTGAATATATTTAATGTAAATATTATTAATTTGTAAAGTATCTAATTTAGAATTAAAACATTAATAGCCGTACGATATATATTCATTGTTTTATTTCATTGTACCTTAGCTCTTTCAAAAACTATTGTACGAAAAGCTCAATGTCTGGCTAGTTATCATTTAGCCAACTGTTGTTAAGTGTGTTCTCCAGACAAGAACTTACGAAATAAATGCAAGCGTAACGTTTCATACCACACATTCCAAACTTGGATCGCTATTAGCGATTGGACCTATACTTCCGCCAAATTCGATGTGAAATGTTTACCAACAAAGCATTGCCTAGCAACCACTGACAGCAGTGGTAAAGAACTTTTTTTCTAATGTTCAATTGCTCACGCTCACGAAAGATATAGAAATACTTGTAATACAAACGAATGTCAGCAAACAAGTGTTGAAGGAGCGGCCGATGTTTGAGATGTTTGTTTACGGTATATTTTTAGCACGTTTCGTATTACAATATTGATACGTTACAAGAATACAACTTCACATTGTATTCTACCTAAAACATCACTTAAGTATGACGTAGATTTTATAAGAAACTTGTCATTGAAATGTATAATAAAACTGTTATTTTTAGTGATTACAAATTACTATTTTCCTTAAATAAAAATATTTGTTGAAATTGCATCTTACTAAAATACAGCGTATAACGGAACATCATATTATATCAGGTCAATAATGCGACTAAATAAAAAAAAAACTTGTTAATTGGAATTTTTAAGGGTTTTAGTGTTGTATTTTATTTTATTTGGAAGAATAATAGAAAAGTGGCCAATGGTTTGAGATTCCTGCACTCAAACGAAAAAATAGCTAGGGTTGATACAAATTCCGCTGTAAGTAATTAACGAATATTCTGATTTCTTTTAAAACTCACTTCTTGGCAATTTGTTATTGCTATTGATCTTTAAATACAGTAAATATGACTTTTCGATTGAAATTACAAAAAGTCTGGACGACTTTTATGACAAAATATAGAAATTCTGATATCCACTTACACACGTAGCACTTTCTTGGAGTGATAACCCTAAAATTGTATTTTTTTTGTTTGTTTACATTTAGTTCACATCGAATTTGGCGGAAGTATAAGTAGTTCTCGTAAATAGTTACCTACTTATTATGACCGGACTATAATAGGCATCGCTTATTAATAAGCAATAATGACCAGGCCATCGAACTGCATTAAATGGTCAAGCATTGCATAAGTAGAACGCAAGTTAAAGCTGACATAACTAATACCCACCCAGCTACTTACTTCGCAATCCGTTCCCGCGCCGGCCTTGGCCCCGTTGACGGCGCGGGCGCACACTACGCCTGCCACGGAGCGCGGCGCCGCGCCCGCTGGCCGCCCGCACCGGCGGCGCTCGCTTCCAGTGCCCTCGGCTGCTTTGCGCGCGAAGCCGGTGCGCGTGCGCCTCTCCAACTCTAACATCTGCACTTTACACTTTTGGTAAAAAACGGCCAATTTTAATTCTTACCTTGGAAGTGTCTTGCATATTAATTCTTAGCGTCATTGTTTGTGTTACTGGTGAATGGTGATGTGACCCTGTCAGTGTTTAGTTAAAGTTTTTGAAGCTCAACGGAAACATAATATACCTCGTGTAAATCAGTAGTGCTTTATGACGAATTGGTGGTCAAATGTCGCTAAACATGAAGCACTAAATTGATTATTATGGGTTGATATTATAATATTGAATCAAATAGTTTTAATCTTTAACTTAGGTGCTTTCGCACTACAGAAATAATAAGTCCCTAATTAAGTAGATAATATACTTACAGTAACCTGTGAGTATAGTTAACAAGTACCACATTCAGGATAAGTATCAAAGTATTTCTATTAATTTGTATTTTTATGAAGCTAAATACATTTTTAACATCCTAGTTATTTGGTACCTATTTGTAGTTAGGTAAGTATTAACTAAAATAAAAGTATGTACTTTACATAGATTTTACAGCTCACATAGTATAAACATATAATAGTAATTGAAAAAGTTGTGGGAAACGTACGAGTCTATTAGATAATAATAAATTGCTCGGGGAACAATTTACGAGTGGATGAGTAAGCTTATTACTTCATACTTAGTTGCGTTTTTCACAGATTTTTTTTATTTTGCTCGTGTAATGCAACGCCCAACCCAAGCTAGTGTTGGTCAATGGCTGGCGATTAACACATTATCTTCAATTATTAATTACTTTTTCATTATATTATATACTTTATTGCTTCTAACTACAGGTTCTGACTAGTCAAAAAATATCGTAATTTGGTATTTATTTTGTCGAATAATATATTTATCTTTTCATACTTGGGTACTTCTAAAAACGTATACAGAGCCATCAAAAGATAACGAATAATTCAAGGGCCTAATTTACTCGACATTAGGCATATAGATACTTACAAAATAGGTAGGTAGGTACCTCTACGAAGAGCTGACCACCATTAATTAAATTAATACTTAATAGTAGTAATTAGTATTGGTACTGAACTAATACGTATCTATAGTTTAGTAGACCTGTATCCTGTTTGCAGAGTATTCCAAGGCTTTAGAGCAAACATCCCAAACACGATACAATCGCGGAAACAACTCAAACCAGTTAATGTCACGAGTTCGTAACCTGGCTGTTGCATGTAGTCGTATACAGCAACACATAACTCAGGATATAACACTGCAACACCTACAAGGGTACTTGCAACTATCGCGACTTTAGCATCTTATTCGTATCTTAGTCCCAGACCAATAAACATTTATTTCTCATATCAGACGCCTCTTTACGGAACCTCTTATGAACAACTAAATCAAGCATCTTGATAACAATTACGCTCCTTTCATCTATAAGATAATCCCTTTAGAATGTGTAGTATTTTTACCAATAGCTCTGTATAAGTAGGTTCTGTGGTATAACCGACAAGTTTAAACTAACGGCCCTGTTTTTGTGTGACTTGTCTGGTAATAACGAACTAGTACCTGCCTGCCACACTCTATAACATGTAAGTGCGGTACCACTGTGATTATTTCCTGCTTGGTGTACGTCTCTGGCAGACAATAATTACACTTTGCGTTTATCTGAATTGCTACTAAAAATATTATTGTGATGTCATGTGCTGTATTGTGTAAGCATTGCGGAGATTGTTCCCAAAAGATAAGCTTATTATTTCTGAATATATTTTATCTTAGACAAATCAAGATAATTTCCAACTAATACATGTAATAATGCAAAAGTGTGCTCTGCTCATGTTCGGTACTCTTCAAATCCGATTTTGAAACCGATTAGGATGAAATTTTTAGTGATATCTTAGACTGTGATCAACATAAATACTACTGTTATTCCGGATTAACGCATACCGCAGGGAGCATACTTATTTGACAGTATTTTTACGAGAGGGCAATATTACAAATCATGTATCAAGTGTTTTACAGAATCGTTATACTGTGGAGGTGCCTAAATCGCGTACTAAGCGGTTTGCCTCCACCTTCATTGTGCGTACCGCCAAGGTGTGGAATCTTTGCCAAATTCCCTGTTCCCCGATAACTATTATAATCTAGCGGTTTTCAAAGCAAGAGTGAACCGGTTTCTTCTGGGCAAGCGCGCTCCACCTTAGATTGCATTATCACTTACCATCAGGTGAATTGTGATCAAGCGCAAGCCCATTAAGAGTAAAAAAACCTGAAGAACAAGAATAGCAGTGGCCTTAACATCCGAATCCTCTAATCGCCATTGATAAGGTGAAAGGTTGCGTAAGTTTACAAATTACGCACGCTCGATGACTTAGCATCCGACCTTGCCAAGTTACCTTGTATGCTACGTTACTATGTTTCCCAACATGTTGTCACATATTCGTCGAAAAATACCTGCGGACCAAGTCGCATATGTTTGTAAGACACTGGACATTCACTGGCAATGGCTAACATAGTTAAACTGTTTAACAAATGGCAGGCCCTTCCCCATAAGTCCGGTGTTCGGCCACTGGCAATAGTAGCTGCAAATATAAGATTATAGACTATTGTCGTGTCGCTAACTATAGTAATTGTTTTATCTAAATTAAAATGTATTTATTAGTAACATAATTAATCTATAACAAATAGAGCACTCTGTGATTGGTTAATATGGCATGGCTAAGACTACTTCAAATAAAATGTTTTAATTAATAATTTAATTAGAATTAGTATCTATTACTACTAATAGCTACAGTTACTAGTGGCTTTAAAATCGGAATTGGGGGCTGGTCTCTTTTTGAACAAGTTGTCAGCCACAACTCAACAAACATATATAAGTAGCCTGGCAGTAATCGCCTAATGTACTATCTGTGTTTGTTTTTTTCTTATTAAAAGTCATGTTTTGGTTTTAAGGTGTGTCATAAAAAATATTGGATTGTACAAGTATTTCTGTAAAATATCTTGAACTATGTTTGCCGCTGCTAGTATTTTCCAGTATCTTAAATAAGAGACTTGTCCTCCTGTTTGTTGTCAGATTCAGCCGAAACTAAGTGTAGAGATGGCACTGAGGGGGAGCGTCGTCTGGCTCTCGGTAGTAGTCGTCGCCATAGTCGCGCCACACTTCACCGCGCAACCAGTAAGTTACCCGGCAACTTGAATATTGAGGTAGCAAACACACTCTACCTCTATTCAAAATATACTTTATTTAGAAATCTGTAAAAAAATAATTAAGTTGATGTTTCGTGCGTGTTCCTAACTCAAATTTAAAAAGTAGTTTCGTTTGAATATATGTTATAAGTTAACCCCTCGTCTGTTGATCGCGCTCCAGGAGCGCGGTGTCAAAAATGTCGCGTCTGTGGGGCGCGCTCCTGGAGCTCGATTTATGGCTCTTACGAGCGAATACGAATAGCAATGTGAAGTGCCAACATAATAGAGTGAGTGCAAAGTTCTATAGACATCCTTGAAATTTATTTATTTAACTGAACTTCAATTTAACTTTTACACTGGCTTGGCCAGTTTATTGAACCAATAATTACTTTTACTATTGACATTTGTGTTGTATTCCAGCCGACAGCGGAAGACGTGATCCAGAGCGACCGGCAGTCAAGGCAAGCTGCTATCAAGTCAGGGAAACGAGTCGCCGTACCGCGCAAGCTGGGCTTTTTTGGAACTATTTTCAACCTTATTGTACAGGTAATTTAAACTTAGTTTCAGATGCAATTTAAGGCAAATAGCCTGATGGCCAGCATCAACGGGCGACAAGTTTCATCGGTGTTGTATAAGAGTAGGTATATAGCAAGTTTAGTTATTATACTGTAGCAAAACTTGTTAAATTATTATATTTTTTATAAAAATGACACATATTGATATGTATCATTTAACATTTAATTTTAGGAAACTCGCCCATGACTGTACCTGGTGCAAAGGTGTCCATAACACTGGCTGCGTTTCCACGCTGAATCGCAATGGCTATCCTCTACACCAAGTTCGCTCGATTAGATATTTAATTACATTATTTATATTTTTTCACAACACAATAGTGTATCAAAAGATAGGGCTTGACTAGTACAATGATGATAAATATGAAACCAATTATTTGAAACTTATTTTCTTCTCATGTTTACCTAAGGAACTTAGAACCTACCGTGTGCTTATATATAAGGTGCCTAATTACTTATGTGTATGTTTATCTAATTTACAGCAAATCAACGACACGAAAAGCGCGTACACGCAAATTTCCGACTTGGTGAATGGCCAGTTCGTCGATGACAGTGTAAGTTGAAAATAAAGATATAGCAAAATGAACAGTTAAGTGCTGTGCTAATGAATAGCATTACTCTTGTAGCGCTACTGCTACTCTTTACCGCTTGCTACCAATCACAACGCTTGTTCTAAATCGCGCAAACGAAGTAATAATATTTCGTATGAGCTTAGTGGCCAAGCTCTAAGTGTCGAGCTTTCAAACCGCCCGAAGGCCTCTGACTTGGCTTAACGACTGTCTGTACCAATACTAGCAGCCAAGACATACCTACAATTTAACGAGTCATCCGACCTACGGTATTAACGCGCTAACGTCTGGTCCAAGGTACAATACAATGCATAACCGTCGGTCGGCCGTCTCCGGACTCAACATCTGTCCGGAAGGACATTCCTTCACCATACCGTCTTACCCGTCATAAACGAAAAATTCAGTCCTGTGACAAAATGTATGGAGCAGTAGTAGCATTAGGAGGCCGATTGCCTATTTGCGGTGTTTCATTTTCATTTTATAGAATTTCGTCGTACACAGAAAGACTAAAGGGTACCAAATAGGATTATTTAGTACCCTTTAGTCTTTCTATATGTCTATCCGTCCTTCTGTCAGCAAGCTCCTGATGTATTACTGTTGCGGCTATAACAACAAATACTATAATAGAGTTAATAATTTAATGTAAGGGGGCCTCCATACAAAGTTTGACGTTTTTTAAATAATGGTATGGAAATCCCTTGTGCGCGAATCCGACTCGCGCTTAACAGGTTATTTATAATATTTGTTTCAGGTAACTACAAAGGCACCTGTAGAAATAAATGGAACCACTGAAACTCCAAAGATTTCCCGCGCCGAGTTCCTGAGAATCTTGGATCGGAATCTAAAGGGGTTGAATCGCCTTCGAAATCTCGAGTGGCGAGAAGCAAAAAAGGTAATCTTTCGTAATGTTTTACATAATATCTAATCTTGAAATTTAAGTACACTAGCCGTTTGCGAGTAATTCATTATAATGTAAGTAAATATATATTTTACAATTTCTAGGACTCAGCAGCAAACTTACGAGGCTACTGGGAAGAAATATCGCGTGGAAAAAAATCCAAGAACAGAAGATGACCAAAATTACACGACTCATAGTCTAGTCTAATAAGTACCTATGTAGAATAAATAAATAAAATTAGTTTTTAATTTTTTGTACCTATTATGTATTATTGGATTAAATTATTCAATCAATTGTTTACATTTTCTACAAGTTCTTTGGGTTTAGTTTTCCTGTTAGTGTAGATGTGTAGTATGGCGCGGCAGTCGGGGTACAGTTCGTACTTGGTGCGGGCGATGCCGGCTTTGATCCTCTTCTGGACGGGGTCCAGATCTAGCATCGCTTGGAGAGCTTTCTCGTGGCTGAGAAAAGGCAGTTCGCTCGCTGCTATCTTCATCTCGGCGCGGTCCGCTCCGTCTATCTGTCCAATAATAATAACTATGTATAACTTTAATTTCTGACAAATCTCTGAGTACAGATGGCTGATACGATATTTTACATTGCAGGTAAGTATGTCTATGTCGCGCCGCCCAGAAATGTGTATGAGATTTATTGTATTTATGCATATACCCTAATTTTTTTTTACATTTAGAATTCGTCTAGCGGCAACGGAAATAGATAACTGTATAGATATTACAGTTTATTACATAGTATGTAACAGACAGACGGATAATACTGATACAAAAACCCCTTAAAAGTTAGGTAGTAAAGTTATTATTAGTTGATCCCTTGGGTTAAGCAATAGGGAATTTATTTGTAGCACTAAAAACTAATTATCGAGAGGCAGTTAACTGATTATGTGTCGTGTGAATGTTTTGGTCTGTGCTTACGCATTAATATAACTTACTTTACACTGCACAGAGATCTTATAATCTTCGTCAACGGTAGGCCAGCGCTGTTCCAGCACAGAGTGGGAGAAGTCAAATAAGCGAGGCAGGTCCTGTTGGCAACGCGGCGCTGCCGCCAACCCTGCCCACAGTTCGCAGCAGAAGTGCGGCGCCACTGGGCTCAGCATGATCACCAGCGCGGCCAGAGCCTCCTCGAATACCAGGCTATCACGGATCACCTCTGCTGGCACCTTATTCTGGAAAACACATTGTACACTAACCTTACAATAATATTAATATTTCAATTTTACTATGGCTAGCTGATTATAACAAAAATAAAACCTGTTCAGTTCCATAAAACACTATTTTGCTCCATTGTTGGTTTGAAGTTACAGAGCTCACTCAGCTGAGCGCATTAGAGAGCTTAAAAGAAGTTACAGAGTGCATCGCAAACGCAAGTGAAGAGGCGCTTTATTGCAACATTTAGTCATAAGTATATCATAGTTGAAATACACAAACAAAAATTCTCGCATTTCATTCTTACGCAATACATACATACTCGTAAAGTGCTCGTCAGACTCTGGAGCCTTGATATCCCGACGCTCAGCTTTTGTGAGTATTTAAAGTGAAAAGTTGCTGTAGCCGTGAGGTAATTTCGTGAATCCCTGATTTTGTCTTCCCAATTTTTAAGTTGGTCATCAGATAGAGTTTTTTGAATGGTAGTATCATTTCTTATATTTATGAATTCTCGCACAGTCATCCATAACCGATGTTGCCAGTTTAATACACCAGGTAAAGCTGTAAATATGAAAGTTAGGTACAAAATAGAACTTCAAAAACTCATATCTACTAAATGTATACTATAGTTATATGCTTACTTGCATCAGACCATTTCCTAGCTGTTGCCGGCGGCACGTCAGCGAGTATGAGCAAACGAGTTGTATCACAGCCATACTCTTTGAGCAATCTCTCAGGATTCTCTCCATTATACTTTGACTTGCTCATCTTTTCCCATTGCACTATAACTGGATCAGCGCTATCTTTCTCCACATATTGATTCCCAATTTGTTCCACTCTCTCTGGTGGGAGATACTTTCCTGATGATTTCAATTTATATGACTGACCCATCACCATTCCTTGCACTAGTAGCTTTTTGAAAGGTTCCGCTGTGGGCGTCCATCCGAGCGAGTGAAGGAAATAGCTCATAAAGCGTGCATAGTACAAATGTAGAACTGCATGCTCTTTCCCACCTATATAAATGTCAACAGGGGTATTATTTTCTAAACATTTTTTGTCAAATGGAGCATTTTCATTATGTGGGTCTAAGAACCTATAATAATACCATGATGAGTCAACAAATGTGTCCATGGTATCAGTTTCTCTTTTGGCATCTGATTTGCAATTAGGGCATTTGCAGTTCACCCACTCGTCAACCTTTGCTAATGTTTGTATGCCACCACAAGAATCAGTCAAGGCTGGTAGTCTCACAGGTAGATCTTCATAAGGGACAGGTACAGCTCCACATTTGTTACAATGTATTATGGGAATTGGAGTTCCCCAGTACCTTTGGCGAGATATAAGCCAGTCTTTTAGCTTAGAACTAACAAAATATCCTCCTTTATTTATTGCTAATTTAATTGCTTTTTGATTTTCACTTTGTACATCAATTTCTCTTGGATTGATCATGTCTGAAATATTTAAATTTATAGAAATTTCCTTGTCCTTTTCATTAGCTACTGTGCATGCTAGATACACATCCCTTCCCTCAGGGTACTCATCATGGTCAGTTATATATACAGGAATCTCACGGTTGTTGATGGGGTTAATGGCTGTCAAAGTATCTCCTTTACTAGTGAGCTCTTGGACCATAGCATTACTTGTGTTTATAGTCAAAAAGTTTCCATGTATCAATTTATAGGGTTCTGAAGTCCAAACTTCTAGATCAGCAACCCTACACTTATTTTTTAATTTAAAAGTTACCACAATCCCTTCACACTCCCCAATCCAATGTTTCTGCAGATTGATTATATCTTTCCAATTTTCTAATTTGTCACTGTTAAGTCCCTCATACAACTGTTGGGCATATTTAGTAGTTTTTATGAACCATTGTGTGAGATACTTCTTTTCAACTTTAGCTCCAGATCTCCAAGAACAGCCAAGATCATCCACCTGCTCATCTGCTAGCACAGTTTGATCTACTGGATCCCAGTTCACTTGAGCCTAAAAGATGAACATTCTATAATGTACATAGAATGTTAAATGTAATGTTTTTTTTTTTTATACTTATAATTACTCTAGATTCAGGTAGTGGAAGTAGAGGACGGCCTAAGAAGATGTGGATGAATTGTGTGAAAGAGGATATGAAAGAGAAAGGAGTGAATGTAGATATGACGGCTGACAGAAGAGTGTGGAAGCAAAAAACGGGCTGTGCCGACCCCACATAGTGGGACAAGGCGAAGGCAAAGAAGAATTACTCTAGATTCAAAGGGGGTTTTGGATAAAATGTATGAAGGACATATTGCATGAACTTAACCTAGACTTACCTAAAAATAGGTAATTAATAAGATTTCAAACTCTATTTACCTTACTTTGGTAGGCCAGCCCATTTTCAAAAAGCTTTAAAAATATATATTGTGTCCACTTGTAGTATTGTGGATCGCATGTTGATATTTCTCTATCCCAATCAAAGTTGAAGCCAAGTTTAAGCAGTTGCTGTTTCATGGAACTGATGTTAGTCTTGGTCCAATTATGGGGAGCAATGTTGCGCTCTATTGCTGCATTTTCAGCTGGCAGTCCAAATGCATCCCAACCTATGGGATGTATGGCATTGTTTCCATTCAGTTTTTGAAACCTAGCTATGGTGTCAGATATAGAGTAGACTCTTACATGTCCCATGTGAAGATTACCAGAGGGATATGGAAACATTGGCAGAACATAATGTACTTTCTTATCTTTTTCTGCCTTACCTTTTAATGACACTTCATCACACCAGTGTTTCTCAATAGATACTTTAATGTCTGTATTGATATCTTCATGCTGAAATAGTCAAAGAAAAGTGAGAAAAAAGGCTTAAAAATATACATATTTCAAATGGTTAATATTATAAATTTATAATTATAATTACATAAACAATATAATTTTCAGGGAAAGGATTTCTTACCCACAAATTCAAGCTACTCTTTGCTCTGTATATCGAAGAATGTTTAAGGTATTTACAGAAGGATTGGTAATGTAAATATGGTTTTAAACTGAGACCCATTGTCACAACGATTACGATACAAGAATGAGATGATGAAAAGTACAGAAAGTATTCTGCGATTGATTATTAAGTATTGTATTATCAAAGCTGTGAGTGTGTGTTGTTATGTACTTATTATGTATATTTAACGTAAACTAGCTTCTAATATAATTCATCTGAATTCTTCGATTTTATTAATTCATTAATTCACGCTCTAATAAACAGTCAGAACTCAAAACATATTAAACATAACCTCCAATACACAGTGTTTACTTTTTTTTTATTACCCATGACTATGGACACAGTGTTATCACCCGTGTGACCAATTCAAAGTTAGTTAATCTGCCACACTTGACCATAATATCTGCCACACTCAACGCAAAAAATCTCTGTAAGCCAATAATTAATATCTTGATGCAAAAATAGCAACTGTCATGAAAATTTGATAATATTATTACCTAATACACTACAAAATCATTGAGCTTGTGTTCTTTGAATAACCATTTAATTTATTTTATTGCATTACGATACTGTTATGGTGCGTTTCCATGCTTGCCAAGTCTTGACATGCATCCACAAGGCACAAGCGTCCACAAAAATCGTTTGGCATTTGGAAGTCGTTTACACGCTTGTGCTTGAGAATGCTGGTCGAGCCTTGGCAAGCGTGGAATCCCGGCTTATGAAAATCTGTCAAAGATGGTCGCCGCCAAATTTCGTGGAATACATATTGTTTTGGAACTCTCACGACATGAGAATCTTATGAGAGGGCTTGACTAGTGAAATATAATCGAAAACCAAAATGGCCTTTACTACAAAATATCTGTTGGAGATTTTATATACATAAAGGTTTATCAGTGCATTTTTCCCTCGATGAGAATCAACTTATGGACAAACTTAAATCTTTTGTGAACTTTGAGTCATTTCGTCAACGTCCCATATTTTATTTGGAGGATTTTTTTGATGGACCTCCATTAGGCAAAATATGCTAGTGATACGATTGAATTTAGCTTCATCTGCGAATTTTACTAACGTTATTCGTCAACTGAAAAAACTGTAAATTGAAACTGAAATAGCCACAGGCAAAGCTGCTAGCGTTGCTAAATTAGCAGAAATTTGCGTCAAACGGTCACACTTAACAACACTAATCCGACTAAATAGATGTACAACCTAAGAAATGGTATGTAGTTTTAGTAATAACTAGGACTCCGCTGTCCGTTCATTTGTAACCAGGCTATATCTCATACCTGTAGCATAAGCTGTGATAACTAGACAGTTGGAATTTTTACAGATTGTTTATATCATATTATATTTAAATTATTTATGTACAATCAATCGTCATTTTATTGTGGCTGTACATTAAAATTAAATTGGCAAAAATAAGTATCTAAGTGACAGTGACATATAGTACATTGGTTTTTCTTGGCTCACCTCTCGTGATAACTGCAAATAAATTCTTTGTTAGTACCTATCTATATTCATTATATTTGCCTTCTCGAAATATATTGTCGCCGTCGTGAAGAAAAAATACATTTTGCTTAAAATTATTAACATAAATTATAATGGCTCGACCAAGAAATGAAGATCCGAGCGAAGACGCAAAGAAGATTGTTGATGATGCAAAGAACTTTATCGAAAAAGCTATATCAGACATCGGGACTAATTCCGCAACAAAGCAGCTAATATTAGGAACTGCGTCAGGATGGTAAGAGAATGCAATTCAGTACAAAACCATTATTATTACTTAATTGCTATTAAAATAGATCACTTGCGCATTTTCTACTCCTTAGTTTTAAATAATGGGTATTTAGCAGTATTGATTTAAATGAAATACCTACCAATGATACGCCTGATAAGATACAGATTTAATTAAAACTTACATTGTGTTAACTCATGTGGCACCACTATTTTCTTCTTGGTTTCAATTCTGGGTCTCAGGCACTAAACTTAGTTATTTCATCAAAATTGTTACAGCCGTTATAGTTAGGATTAGTAAACAAATATAGATCTGATTCATGCACAAAACAGAATGATATCATTCAGTAACACTTCATGACTCATTTATATTTTTACAGAGGTTTCTGAGAAGTAATAAGGCATTCAAACTTGTTTATTATTATCTTATATTAGAATGTTTATATTTGTGCGTATATGTATGTTCATATTTATTTTAATTCAAGTTTAATGTATAATAACTTGTTCTGTAAAGGATTACTGGATTCATTTCCATGAAGATTGGGAAGGTTGCTGCAGTTGGTTTGGGAGGCAGTGTTATACTGTTGCACATCGCCAGTCAGAAAGGTTATATTGATATAAACTGGGACAAAATTAACAAGAAAGTTGACAAACTAACTGACAAAATTGAGAAGGAAGCAACTGGCAAAGGGCCCAACTGGAGTGAAAAAGTAAGTTTTTCTTTGGCCTTAAAGCTACTCATTAATCACTAGACTCATAAGCTCACTTCTGTATGAGTTTTGATACCAAAAATAATCAGTAAGATGTTATATGTGAAATTGGTCATATCATAGCTGAACAATAGTTTGTAGCTTTTTAAATATTACGTTGCTAGAATAAACATACCTTTTTATCTTTTATTCAATATTTATATCTTTAAGTACTACATTGGGTATATAGCTGATATCCTCTATTTTTTTACTTAAACCTCACTTGGGTAAGGGAGACATTCTTGTAACTCCATATTTCGTTTATAATAGATAGTAAAAAATCATTTTTATTTTGTTACAGGTTTTATTATTTATACAAAATAATTCATATTATTCAGCAGGCTTTACTGGAGGATTTCTTTTTGGCATTGCATCTTCATAGACATTGTGTAGATAAAGGCGAGTCAATTTTATTATTTTCACCTTCAGTATGTTTAGTTTATTCAATCTTTACAAATCAGTTATGAACAAGGATATCAGCTATGTTCCTCATATCTGTCTACACTTATATAAACTTATCAACAAAGATTTGAAAAATTATTATGTTTTGCATTGCTTATAACTTTATATACGACTGAAATTTTGATTCCATATAAAAACTATATATATTAAGTTTTGCAAATTCATATCTTAGTATTTATTTTCAGTTGGAGCGATTTGTGGATAGGAAACTGGACAAAGCTGAAGGACTATTAAAGAAAAAAGAAATTAAAGCAAAGAAATGGTATTCTAATTTTACGGGGGATGATCATTATCATGCTACTGAGAGCCACATTTTCATGGCATCTTTCGCTACTGGCATGGCATTAGGCCTGCTCTGTGGTAAATAAATACCTACTCCTAGTATCCTACAATTTACTCCACTACCTAGTATTACTATTTACTGAAATTAGAATAAGTAATCACACAACATATTAATTGTTAATATAATTATTAACTTACTAAAAATAAAGTGTGCACAAATTTCTAATTGAGGCAATATTTATAATAAAAGC
Source organism: Mellilla xanthometata (assembly GCA_035578125.1). NCBI lineage: Eukaryota > Metazoa > Arthropoda > Insecta > Lepidoptera > Geometridae > Mellilla > Mellilla xanthometata. The sequence continues at coordinate 7,901,918 of JAPUBQ010000007.1, read as the reverse complement.
AAAGCAATTAGTATGTTTGAATGAAAAGTATATTCACTTCTAGGCATTATTTATTTGTATCTGCTTATTTTTTTCACTACTGTCATCCTTATTATATCTGGTGGAGATAGACTATATTAAAACTGAATTCCCCTGCCCTAATTTTAACATTAATTAATTTATGTGAAATAAAATATATGTTAAATTGGAGTTTTAATTATAACATATTAAAATTATGTTATAAAAAAGATACATTTAATTCAGTTAGAGTTTACATAGATACAAGCACACCAGTAAAAGATAAAAGAATGTTATAAAATATTTTAATTTCACAAATTTATTTCAAGTTTGTTCATTTTTAGAATGGTTGACATCATCTTGTTAATCTTGTAGATTAAATTATAATAATGTGTTTATAATATATACTGTTTCACTGTTGTAGATCAAAATTGATGTATTTAGAAAGTAAATCTTGAAATCCTATATTCAAAGTTGTTTTATTTTAATATAATATGTTGAATACAGGTAACTAACACTTTTGAAGTTAAAATATTATTGAGAAATTATTTGGTAATCAAGTCTACTGTAAGAATATGGTCATACTAATGATAGTGAAAAAATAGTAAAACTTACATGTGTTACAATATTTATTTTATTGTTTATAGTTTTTGTTGTTATAATAAACAGAAATTATATCACCTGTAAAAAAAAAATAACTCTAGCTAGTTCAGTTCATGTGATAGACGTAAGACAGACAAGCAGCGAAGCCTTTATGGTAATTCCTGTTGGTATTGCTTTATTGTATGGGAATCTCCAGTCTTCCCTATTTTTCTGATCTCTGGTACCATTATCAATGAAAAATGCTGGAAAACATATTTAATGTATGTAACCACCTTAAATATTTATTTTACAAGTTCATTTTAAAGTTTTTCAAGAAAATATTTTAATATTGACAGAGACTATCAAATGTTGTTATTAACATGGTAAAAAACAGCTTAAAATAGCATTTCGTCGGCCTAATTCGTTAACCTGCTAAGTCCATTTTTGGCAAAATTTACTTTTTATTCTAGTTAAAAAGTTCAATTTAATATCTACCGTACCGGTTAAGGAATAACAGCGATATTAGCCAAAAAAAGGTGAAAAAGGCTATGCACGAAAAACTGCTTTCTGCCACCATTCAATCTCTACAACGCAAACCTGCTAAATCCTGTTCGGGCCTTAGTTTTGTACTGACAACGTTCCCAGACCCACAAGTCGCTTGCGACGCTCTCCATAAGTTTGTTTTCGAATTTATTTAAAGACAAAAATTTGGCCTTATATGAGCCGAAAAAATATAAATGCGAGAAATACGCCTGCTATAAAGTAGGAACAGTTACAGAAAAAGAATACAAAGAACATATTGAGAGCAGAAACCAAGCAAGAGAAGAAAAAGATAGGGATAAGGAGGGAGAAAATTACGTTTTCACAGTGAACTTACAGGCTGTACTAATGGCACCAAAATCGAATGTTAGTACGCTATACTATAAAACGAAGCTGCAAGTTCACAACCTTTGCTTTTATAATATAAAAAATAAAGATGGCTTCTGTTTCATATGGAATAAAGTAGAAGGTGGACTTAATGCTGAAGAATTTGCCTCCATTTGGGTTGACTTTTTAGAAAACCAAATAATATGTCATGAAGTTAATGCTGAAGATGGGAAAAAACAATTATAATTTACAGTGACGGTTGCACTATCCAGAATAGAAATTGTATTTTATCTAACGCTCTTTTGAATATTGTCATGAGGCACAAGAATGTAGCTATTGAACAAAAATTTTTAGAGGTGGGTCATACCCAGATAGAGGCCGATTCAATGCATTCTACTATAGAACGTCACCTACAGAACAAATTCATTAATGTGCCCGCTGAATACATATCTATTGCTAAGCATGCTCGTAAATGCCCAGTACCCTACTCTGTAAAATATTTGGACCACACTTATTTCAAAAAATTTGACAAAATTCAGTTTTATAAAAGTATTCGTCCAGGAAAATCCAAAGGGAACCTTAAGGTAACTGACATTCGTGCACTACGTTACGAAAGTAATGGATCAATCCTTTATAAAACTTGCCTTAAGGATGAATGGCAATGTTTACCACAAAGGCGATCTCTGCAATGTAATCCTTGCATAATTACTGAACTATCTCAATTGCACCAGAAACGACGTAAAATTACTGCACGAAAATTTGTGAAGACTTGCAGCAAATAAAAAAGATCCTTCCTTCTGATTATCATAAATAGTATGACGACTTGCCTCATGAGTAGAATACGAAGAACGAATAAGTAGAATTTAAGTTTAATTACAACTTTACATTTTACCAAAGTTTCAGACTAATTTCTAAGTATTGTTAATTTAAGGTTGTTGGAAAATTGTTTCTGTTTTATATTATTGTTATTATTAATTGATTGTGAGATCTATAGTAGTAAAACAATATTAAATGGCTGTCATTAATTACAACAAAATAATTAGGAGTAGGTATCCTGTCATTATGTGTTAGTCTGCCACAGAACCAACACATAATGACAGAATACTCCTAAAAACTATTACAGATTGTTTATGAAAAGTGTCTATCTTAGATATTGTAACCCTTTTTCCTATTAAAGAACACTGATTGTTTAATTTTTAATAATAAATATTTTGATTAGGTACTGATTTAATTCGTTATACTGCACAATTCAATATTCTATACTCCATACTAAATTTAAATAAGAAACTGCTAAGTCCTCGAGCAAATTGATACTTCACCTCGACAAACTGCTAAATAACTATTTTCCTAATTTTTATAAAACATGTATTAGCTATGCTGCTACGTATGTTCTTAAAATTTCAAGAAAAATTATTAGAACAAACGGGATTTACAGAATTTATATTGCTAAATTAATAGAGATATTATTCAGTTTTTTCTTCGTCCTGTAAACTATGTCAAAATGGACTTAGCAGGTTAACGAATTAGGCCGACGATTTGTTGTATGGCAGCACTTAATATTTTCATTTTTGATCACATATTTTACCTTTTAGGCACAGAACCCTACAATAATATATAGGTACAATAATTAAATAGTATGTTTAGAACAATGCTGAGCAGAAATCTAAAACAATAAAATCAATTACCTTCATACATATGTAAGTGTTACTATTCTATAAAATAAAGGGAGATTTTTCTTTAACACTAGCATGATTTACTATTTCAGTAAAAAGTTTTAACATAATGATCAAACAGCTGCTGTTGGTTTAAGCTTTCTAAGTAACTCATGTAATTCCTTATATAATCCCGCTTAAGAGTGCGAACAGCAGAGTTGTAGCGCCTCTTTTGTAGTAGTGGTAATTCTATCCATGATGGATCTTCAGGCTTCTTAATTACTGCATAAAATTCTTTTCCTACTCTGAAAAGAATAATATAAGTATGAACAAGGCAGCGAATTTCGCATTTTTTTTGTTTCACACAATACTAAATAATGCAATTTCATTCTAATTATCTTACTTGACAGTAGGCGGTGACGGAGCAACCAAAACTTCTGTAGCTCCCTGACTGCTGCTGGCATAACTTTGTGTTTCTAGTTGGTCTTCTTTGGATCTGTAACAATTTTGATCAGACTTTTAGTAACAAGAATGCAAATCCTGCACAGTATTGGGGCAAAACAGGTAGTCTTAGACACCTGTCCCACTGCCAAAGGAGCGAGACCACCATCTCAATATGATCTTACTGATTGGAATTACATGCAATTTTTTCAAATGTTTTCATTATGCTGTTTAGCTAAAAGTATTTCAACAAACAATAGTTGGAAGTAACCTTATCAAATCTCTTGGTTCACGTAAAGGACCTAAAGTATCTTGTTCTTCAGCTTCTTCCATTTCTTCATAGCCATTTAATTTTGATTTGTTTCTGTAAATGTACATATATGAGTAATTATATATATTAATAAATATTTTTATCTCATAAAATGAAGCTATATGCTATGTATCTTATTTCGCATTCTTTAACCATAAATACCCAAAGGAGATAAAATACCTATAATCGAGTTTCAACTTACTGAGTTTCTTCACAATTTGTTGTATTATTTTCAAATTCATTTGTATTAGTTTGAAAAGAATTTTCTTGTGCTGGCAATGATGTATTATCTAACAAATGTTCGTCAGCTGATGGCTCTATTTGTTCTTCAAGTTCAGTAATATCATTCCTGGAAACTTGCAATGATTGTGAATTTGTTCGCTGAATTTTTGATGGTTTTTCTTTCATATAGATTTTACTTTTACTAAGTCCATGTGCATGGTGTAGTATATTTTTATTTTGAATGGTTTTGTAAAATAGTTTTTTCTTAGAGTCGCTGAGGGATGTCCAAGATTTCCTAGCTTTTTCTATAGTTTCCTGGAATATAAGATATGTATTAGGATAGAGTTTAGTTAGGTTAGTAAACCAAGATATATATAAATAGGTGCAACTTACGTTATTATTCACACCCTTTCTTTTGCAGTATAGTTTAATAAACCATTCATCCGGTTCCGAAGGTATTTGATCAATTTTGATCCTGTCTTCCATCGTAGTGATTTCAATTGTTGTGTGCGAGTTTCACAAGAAAATATTTCATCAAGGTAATTTTATGGAGCCTGAGATGCGTGTGTTCATTGTGTTGTTCCTATGTAACTAGATTAGATTAAATAGAAAATTGAAGTTATGGAAAATCTGGAAATTGAAATCAACCGCATCGAACAAGTTTATTACTCACAGATCAAAGAGTATTCACACTAATTCACAGATATTATTAATAAACCGTAGACGGAGAAACTAATGGACGTAGTCATATTTCCATCTCTTTTACTCAACAGCGAAACAGCCATATGTAAATATATCATGCGTGAAAGAGAAAGGCTTATACTGTTTTTCTCTCTGTCGCTGTAACTGTTTGACTCCAAGCATTATTTGACAGTTTGGTGTCAAACATTACGGCAATATTTGTTATTTCGAAAAAATATCGTTTAAATTCAAGTGTAAGTGTTATCCTCGCGCGGTGAATAGTTTTGGACATCGACAGAATGGTGCAGTGTTGTATTTTGGGTTGTTAGAATAGAAAAAAACAAGGTTTATGCGATGTTACATTTCACAGGTTGGCACTGGTCTTTTTTATATACAATATTATCTTCTAAAATCAATCCAAATATTAATTAAAGTGGATTCATTCAGGTACTACTGGATGTAAAGTTCTACTTCAAAGTGGCAAAATATGCAAAAGCAAAGTAAAAACCTAACCTACAAGAAATTGAATCAGGGCTGCCATAATCTAACTTTCAATTTTCCCCTAGTTTTTCAAAAACGGTTTGCACTGAACATGAGAATTGCTTAAGCAGTCCTTGCTTAACTAATTTATTCTACTTCCATAGAATTATTCGCTCGCTAATCGGTTTTTTTACACTAAATGGGCTAGCGCTTGATCTTAATTCTCATCATGGTAAGCGATATTGTGATCTAAGGTGGTCCGCGCTCGCCCAGTGAAGTTAAGCCCAGTTATTTGACATGAAGTTACCATATATAATTATATTTCTTAATATTTCAGAATGCTGAACTTGTAGATATGGATAGAACCATGTGGTAGATTAGAAACCAAGGCAAAGTTCCAGGATTTGTTCCAACCATTTTAAAAGTTCAAGAGAGAGATTTGTGAAGCGTGGAACAAAAGAAAGAGTTAGGATTTTGTTAAAAAATTAATAAAACGTAGAAATATAATCTTAAGTCGTTTTCTTTATTATGTGTAAACCCTGACCCTAATTTCCTTATCTTCAATGAAATTCTACTGAAGTAGCAACATTGTCCGAAAATATCGCTATCTCATGTGCGGTTAAACAGTACTTCAGTCCATTGGTTTTTCCGTCTACTTAATAAACACAGTTAATAACAGTGTTGCCAACTCATTTTTTCTAATAAAGCTAGATAAACTTCATATGGTAGAGTATAATTTTTCTATGGTTTGAAAAACAGTACAATAGAGAGATTAAAACCAAATTTTTAATTATTTTTTAATACAACTGCAGTACTGTATATCTAGTAACTAATAACAAAATAACAAAACCAAATTTTCAGAAATGAATGCTCCTATTGAATCACTCAAATTAAAATAGTAGTATACATTTAAATTTGCCGCTCTTTTTCAGTATCAACTTTCGTAAGCCAGACTTCTATTGCCTAAATTTATGGGTTGTACGTATCTTCTCTTTCTACGTTCTATGGATTGTACATATTTTACTATATAGTTGCAATTGTCGTGTACAATGCAGTGTTGCCTACTTGGCTGTTTTCTCCCTAAATTCAGGGAGAAAACACCCATCAAGACATCATTCATCAAGACGTCTAGGGCATTTTAAGGAATATAGCCACTCAGTCCACCGAGTGAGAATTCCAGCCAAGGGGAGAGAAACTTCGTTTTGTGTAGGAAGGTTGATTAATCATACTAGTGTGATTGACACAACGGAAGTACACTAAATATTTTAGACTTTATTCCATCTACTATGGATTTCAGCATAGTTACGCCTGGGGAAATAGGTTATGTCATGTCACCATGGAGAGATGTTCAAATGTTCAGAAAAAGGGAATTTCAATCGAAATTTAGGGCTTTTCAGGGGGGAAATTCAATAAAAGTTGGCAGCACTTCAAACATTATATCTGTATCTCCTTTGGTTTGTGTCTGTGAGTTCTATGCATGTCGTGTAATTTTTATGATGGTGTCGATTCATTCACAAGCCAATATAAAATATTAGGTAGAGAGAAAAGTATCCTATAGAATAATAAAATAGGGCTTAACTTATAATTTTCGTTGTCATCTAGTCTAGTGTTAGTACTTCTTGAAGCCTTCGTTCGAAGATGTCTAACAAAAAGTAAGGTATTTTTGTACTGTAGAGTACATTTAAAAGTAACCTGTGGTACATTTTGCCAAAATATATGCCGAAAATATAATGTATAGTATTTACTTGTAATTATGAATTATTAATACATATGCATAATTCACAATGTCATAAATATTTCATTTGTACTACTTTGTCTGTAGATTCTTATTGTTACTTACATGTTGTACACAGGTATGGTTTAATCTTACCAGAAAAAGGTAGACAAGGTCCTACATTTCAAGCCTCAAGGAATGTATTTGGCAATGATTCGGATTCAGATGAAGATACCAAGAAAAAACCAGTCTTACTTCGACCTAGCGATAACATCAACAGACAGGTACACATCTTTACTGTTGCTTCTTCTGTAGATTTTCACGTTATTCAGATGATGCTATGCAAATTCCATAAAGCATTCCGCTAAGTAGTTTTATGCATTACTTTAAAAAGACATGTTAACTTTTTTGTTGTTCTCAGGCTAAAATAACCCAAGAAAAGGCAGTAATAGAAGATCCTACTGTATACCAATATGATGAAATCTATGATGAGATGGTTGGCACCAAAGAAAAAGAGAAAAAGAAAAGCAAAGAAGATGTCAAACCGAAATACATTGAAAACCTAATGAAATCTGCAAGTAAAAGAAAAATTGAAAATGAGCGTCGAATAGAGAGACAAGTAAGTACTATTCAGTGATTTACTGGTTATAGAAATGTTCTTTATTTGCAAAATATCAATTCTTTTACTTGTGATCTCAACTTTATAATTCATCATCATCATCATCCACAGCCGGTTCTCTCCCACTGCTGGGAATAGGCCTCTCTTTTGATATGCCATTCATCTCGGTCCTGTGCCAATCATGTCCAGATTCGACCTGCGACTGATATTATGTCGTCGACCCATCTTGCCGGCGGACGACCGACGCTGCGTTTTCCTAATCTTGGCCACCATTCGGTCACAGCCTTGCTCCACCTGCCGTCACTTCGCCTAGCCAGGTGTCCCGCCCAGCTCCATTTAAGCTCCATAACTGTAGATCCGACGTCTCGAACTTTCGTTCGCCGTCGGATCTCACTGTTACGGATGCGATCAATAAGCTTGACGCCGAGCATGGACCTCTCCATGGCTCTCTGTGCAACTCTGATTTTGTGCACAGCCTCATCGGTGAGGGTCCATGTTTCGGCACCATATGTCATGGTGGGTAGGACACACTGGTTGTAGAGGCGAGTTTTAAGGCACTGTGGAATTTGCCGTGACTTTAGGATGTCCTCCAGCTTTCTGAAAGCAGCCCAGCCTAGCTGTATACGTCTGGCAACCTCCCTGTTTTGATGTTCTTTGCCAAAAGAGAGGTTATGACCAAGATACACGTAATGGTCAACCGTCTCTAGACTCTCGTTCCCAATCATGATTGGGTTCGAGTGCCCAGAGGCGTTCGACATCACCTTGGTCTTGGTCATATTCATCTTGAGGCCTACTCTCAAGGAAGCATCTGAAAGTTGTTCTATCATGCATCGGAGGTTGTCAAGGTTGTTGGCGAACAATACTAAGTCATCTGCAAACCTGAGATGAGACAGGTAGGCACCATTGATGTTAATGCCACTAGTTTCCCATGGAAGCGTTTTTAAGACGTCTTCCAGAACCGCTGTGAAAAGTTTTGGCGAAATAGTGTCTCCCTGTCTCACCCCTCTTTTAATGGGGATAGGGTCAGTAGTGTCGTGCAGTTTTACTTGCATTGTTGCCGATGCATACAGTTCTCGGAGCATTTCCACATATCCAACATCAATAGAGCAACTGCGTAGAGAGCTTAATACTGCGCAGTGTTCGACACTGTCAAAAGCCTTCTCGTAGTCGACGAAGGCCATGAAGAGAGGTTGGTTGTACTCTTGGCTCTTCTCTATCAGTTGCTTTACTGTGTGAATATGGTCTATTGTGGAAAACCCTCTCCTGAATCCGGCTTGTTCTTTGGGCTGGCATTCGTCTAGCTGGCGTGTCAGTCTATTGCAGATTATTTTGGTGAACAGTTTGTATATTTGTGAGAGAAGACTTATCGGTCGGTAATTTGCTAATTGAGCAGAATAACCTTTCTTGTGTATGATTGTGACTATAGCGTTTTTCCAAGATTTAGGTGATTGGGCTTTAATCAGCACTTCATTAAAGAGTTTTACAAGGATTCTCATTACGGGTGGGCCTCCGGCTCGGAGCATTTCAACTGTTATGCCATCTTGTCCAGGCGACTTGTCATTTTTCATTTCAGACATTGCTTTGTGTACTTCGCATGGTATTATTTGCGGTATTTGGTCGGTATTTTGGTTATTATCAGTTGTTGCTCCAGAGCTTGGACAGATGTTATCGTTATGGTTTGGTTCACCTGATTTGGAAGTGTACAGTTCCTTATAAAACTCTTCAACTACTGTTAACATTTTGTGTTTGTCAGATATAATTTCGCCTTGTTGATTTTTAAGATTGAGAATTTGTTTCGATCCGGTTTTTAGTTTACGCTGAAATACTTTGGGACCTCTGTACTTTTTTATTGTATTGACTACAACATCAGTGTTATAATTTCTGATGTCTGTTCTAATGGCTTTATTTATCTTTCTATTAATTGCTAAAATTGAATTGTGATCTGCTGTGGTATTATATTTCATTTTCCTTCCCTCTTCTATTAAGTGTTTCGGCTGAAAATTTACTTTCTTTTTTAAAGGTTCGTTTAAGATGCTGGTTTACTGTGTTTGAAATGGTATCACAAAGTAATTTATAATTATATACTCACTATTTATTACTATACAATCCAAGATTAGCCATACAACGAGCCTGTAGATTGGTTTCTAATATGGTTTTAAAGGCTATGATTTTGAGCACAATAGACATTTAATTTTATAAATTTATTGTAAATGTTTTTGACGCTAATGGCAATAAAAAGAGTAATACTGTATTTGTTTGATTTGTGTTATTCTTTTTCAGATTCAGAAAGAGCGTGAAAAGGAAGGGGAAGAGTTCAAAGATAAGGAAGTTTTTGTAACTACTGCTTATAAAAAGAAATTGGAAGAAATGCAGGCAGAAGAAGAAAAAGAGAAACGAGAAGAATATTTGGAAAGTATTGGGGATGTCACCAAACAGCGAGACTTGGGTATGGTTATTTTAATAATATATTTTGAACTTCTTTGTGAGTAAAGTTTATTTACCCATTAGTCATGTATTACACTTTTATCTTCACATTTACATAATATGGAGTAATATTATTACTGTACAGTTAATGTACTATTGGAGGTGGTTAGAAATGCTTTAATTTAATTCTCTTGCAGGTGGATTTTATAGACACTTGTATGAACAAAAATTGGGCTCAGATAAGCCACAACATGAGGAGAAAACCATTAAACCCGAAATAGAAGATAATGCCAGTGAAGCTCAAAGTAATGTGGTTCCTCCAGAACCCAAATCTGAATCAACTCAAAAGAGAAATTATAGGAAAAGAAAGTCATCTGAAAAGAAATCTCATATCTCTGAAGGTGAGATAGAAGACTCTGATGATGAGATAAATAGGGTAAACCTTGATGACATTAAATCAGCAAAAAGAAATAAGACTACCAATGAAAATATTGATGCTGACTCTGACTTCTCTATTGATGAGTCTAGTGACGAGGATACTGAGAAAAAACTAAAGGAAAGAAATGAAAAGGTACAAGAAGAAGTCAAATCTGAGGAGAAACCAGACATACTGACAGAAGATGTTAAGAAAGAAAATGTTCCAAAGCCAGAAGATAAACCTAAAGATGTGCCCGAAGTGAAACCAAAAATAGACATTTGGAAGAAGAGAACTGTAGGCATAATATTTGATGAGGCGCTCAAGAGATATTATGAAAGGAAAGCGGCCAGGGCATGTTGACAGAAAAACAATTGTAATTTAGACACAGATTAAATTACGATACATTTTATTATTACAATATATTTTGCATCTTATTTGGTATTTATTTCTAAATTTAAAATGTTTTACACCACCACATAGTGTGCTTTGCAGTGAACTGAAAAAGAAAAAAGAAGGTTATATATCAAAACGTAAATCAATTTATAACAAACAATGAAATATTTTTTTTTTAATTTTACCTATGAACTCAGACACGGGGTCATTTTCACCCTCTGCTCTCATGGTGCCTGTAATTTCTTCATTCTCAACCATAGGCAGGACAAGTTGCACGAATTCTGAGGTGTATGGCGGAGCAATGGCATCTAGCACCTGTATGCAACAAACATTTTTTTTTACAGAAAATGTCATGGATTAAAAAAAAATGCAAAGTGGGAGTCGGGCTCGCACATGAAGGGTTTCGTACCATTGTATGGGAAACCCCCTTAATACATATTATTTTTTATAGTGGCACGGAAAATACATAACTTATAAATGTATTGACATATCATAAATTTTCAGTTTTTTAACTATCACAGTTTCTGAGATACAGCCTGGTGACAGACAGACAGACAATAGAGGCTTAGTAATAGGCTCCCTTATCACCATGCGCCCGAGGAATGCTAGAAAAATAATGGTCTAGTTGAGCCTATTCTGTACTGGTTTATCCCATCACTTGAAGGATAATGGGTTCATCTAGGAAAAAAAAGTTTGATATTGGGCTGCAAGATATCTATTTAGATCTTGGGAAGACTGCAAAACTTTGGAATTCTCTTCCTGAGTCTCTGTTTTCTGAGAAGTACCACCTGGGGGTCTTAAAATTTAGAGTTAATAGGTTCTTTATAGGTAAGCGTGTAGCTTCGTAGACTATAGTATTGTTTTAACACCAGATAAGCTGTGGTCAAACGCAAACCAATAAGTAATAAAAAAAAAACCACTGACAATAAGGGCAGTGTGTGTACCTCTGTAATGAAGTATCGTATGAGCGAGATATCGGTGTCGCCGCGCTGCCAGCACTGCTTGATGTAGCGCAGCACGGGCACCACGCAGCCGCGGCTCAGCAGGTTCACCATGCGGTCCAGCAACATCTTCCGCAGCTCCAGCTGTCATAACAACACAATACACTCCAGTGTACCACGAAGATAATTTTTATGAATTGTACAATGACGTTCTATGTAAGAAAAGAGTAGTATGTGCATAAGCAGCTCACTTTACAGCCTTTTCCTTGGCCTTTTCTAGCAAGGAGAGAGATATAGGCCATAATCCACCACACTAGCCAAGTGCGGGTTGGTGGATGACACACGTCTTCGGATGTTGCGGTTCTCAATTATGTGTTTCCTCACGATGTTTTCATTCATAAAGCGAGTGCAAATCCACACATAACTTGAAAAACAAGTCATTGGTGTAGAGCCGGGATCGAATCAGATTGGAAAGCAGACTTTTAGAGTCATGCTCGCTTAGTAAAATTACTCTTCGATATTAATCAATATCGGTTGATCTGATTGGGAGCGACAATGCTACACACAGACATACGTCCAACTTACAACACCCCGTCGTTTTTCGCCGAGGATGAATAAGTAGCGAGAACACGTGCTACTTCACTGTGATGCTACCAAACAAACCAGAGAGTTACAGCCTGATGATAGCAGCTCAAGATAAAAGTTCGCTTTCCATTGCTAATTCTCAGATAAACAGACCATCTGACGCAACAGGGGTGGAACAGGTTATGCCAGAGGGCTGTGCCTCGTTATTACAAGGAACTCAGTTGGCTTGGATAGGCTGGTAAAGGAGGAATGCACAATACGCTTCTAGTGGAATGTCAGTGCAGGTCTCATCACCCCCACTTCAAAATAGAATTAAATATTAGCAAAGTGCGAGTTGGACTCGCGCATGAAGAGTTCCGTACCATTGTTGTATGGATAGAAATTGGCAATTTGACAACCAGAGTTGTGTCATGGTTACATTAAAATAGTTTAAGTATTTATGTATTAGGCTGCGAAGTTTTCTAATTCACCCTCGTATGTTTGTTGTATGGGAGCCCACCTCAAATATGTACTTTATTTAAATTTTATATTTTAAGTGTCTAGCAGCTACCATCCATATCCACCATTGATATATAGCAAAAAAATATGTTTATTGTATGGGGACCCTTAATATTTTATTTTTAGTATTTGTTGTTATAGCGGCACGGGAAATACATTTATTCTGAAAGTTTCAGTGTTCTAGCTAGTACAGTTTCTGAGATATAACCTGGAGACAGACAGCGGAGTCTTGGTAATAGGGTCCCGTTTTTACCTATTAGGTACGCAACCCTAAAAAGTAGCGAGACCTGCACTAGTATCTCGAGCTCGTCCTGCGGCGACTCGAAGAGCTGCACGAGCAGGCGCAGCAGGCGGTGGTGCAGCAGCGGGTGGCACGAGGCCACCTCGTCGAGCAGCGCCAGGTGCACGGGGCAGTGCTCCGTGCACAGCTTGAAGTACGACGGCTCCGTCACCACGCACTCCACCCACACCAGCACGCCCATGCCTACCACCGGGAACCTGCGCGCAGAACTTATATATATACTAAACGACAGTCTTTTGCATGGTCACTCATCCAAGCACCATCCGCATCGACCGTTGCTTAGCTTCGATGATCGCGTCAGATCCCCTTAGCTAGCCGAGCTACAGGCGCTACAGTATCATACTATGTTACTAATCAAACATAATTTTTTGATAGATATGATGGCTTGGATGGATATGTATTGAGGGAGTTGAAAAAAATCATTGTAATCACCCATTTTGTGGTGTGGGGATCTAGATTTTCATTAAACATAACAATGACACTCATGACTGTTTAATGTCATGACAAATAAGATTTTAGACTTCTGTCGTGTTGCTTAGCATAGTAATTGTACTTGTTGCCACTGATAATATTTGTAGTTGTGTCTATTATCATCGGTTGTGGCGACAGATACCAGACTTGGGGGCATCAAAGCGCATAACCACACGATTTAGCGACACTCTGGCCTATGATACAGAATGCCGAGTCTGGAAAAACTGTCTCTCTAGGAGGCTGCCTGAACACACCGTTAGGTGCATGGAGACAATGTTTTAGCTTTAGAGTAGGCGAGCACTAGAAAAATACTCTACCACTATCTATAAACTTTGATTTTTGGTTTTGAATGTTTGGTTGTAATAGTAACCTGATGCAGTGGTAGAGCGTAGGGAGCTCTGCGATGAGGTCGCTGGAGCCGGCGGAGGCGCAGCACACGGCATGCACCTTCTCGATGGCCTGCACGGTTGACTTGAGTTCGTCTTTGACGACGCGGGCCGCGCCCCCTGCGCTCGCGCCCGCTCCCCCGCCCGTGCCCGCAGGGATCGCGCACACGCTCGCCGCGTACGCCAGTAGGTACATGTACTTGGACTTGTGTTCCGGGTTCAGCTTGCTGCCTTGCTTGAACAACGCGTCCACCAGCAACTCTGCAAACGATTGTCAGTTTTTTTAAGTCATTAATGTCAAACTACAAATGGCTGTTTTCCTTTTGTACAAATATGTTGTTCATAGTTTGTAGTTTTCTGAGTTGGTGGATGATCTTGACGAGCTATCTGTTCTGACAAAACGAGCTGTCTGTTCGGGCTATATATTATGTGCTGTTAAAAAACACAATAAAATGTCATAGGACTAGGTTTCTCAAGTTGAAAATTCTACAAACGAGCATACACAACGAGCTTTTACTCAGAGATACTTTGATAGAGGTGTTATTAATAACTTGACTATCATGTATATTGTTAAAGAAGAGAGTCTTCATATATGCACATATTTTATACATATGTGCACATATTTTATCGAAGACTGCTGTTCTTCATTACTAAACTAAGAAGATTCCAAACCAGAACTGGAATTTCTGGTTTGCACTACTAGGCATGCTCCACATTTTTCCACCAGAGTTTCACTGACTGATGTGGTTACTAGATCATAAACGTAGAATAAACTGTTTTGTATTATATAAATAGTGGTAGCGAGTGGAGTGTGTACCCATGAACTGCGGTATCCGTATGAGGTGCACGGGCGGCGGCTCGGGCTGCGTGTAGGCGCGGAACAGCACCGAGATGTCGGCCGGGTTGAGCGCGCCGCGAGACAGCATGGCCGCCAGCGCCGTGCGCGCGCCGCGCCACGCCTCGCCCGCCGTCAGCGCCAGCGTGATCGGCGTCACGTCGTGACCGCTGACAACACGCAGTGTGCAAACGCTCACGATATGAAGAGTGAAAAGGTTCCTTCTAGGTAAGTGCGCTACAACGTAGGCCACAGCACTGCTTAACATCATGCAAGCTGTGGTCAAACGCAAACCTATAACATCTGTCTAAAAAAACATCACTAGGCTTACTATGAAAAAAGAGTAACTAACAGCTTTATATGTAGAAAGCACGTAAGAATGAATATGTATGGTAGTAAAGCATTTTCTAATGCTTGCCAGTCCTTAAGATGAAAATCTGTCATCAAGCACCTAACAGTATGTTTCAGCCTCCTCTTTGTGGCATCATATACCTAAAAATATAAATAAAAAAATGGTTGCCTGTAAAGTCGGTTTTACGGGCGAAGATTTTACGTGACAACGTCTGCCGCGTGCTGCGCGCGCGGCAGACCGATCATAGTTGAGTGGGAGAGAGACGCAAGGCATTCGGCGGGCCTCTCTCTCGTTCGGTGACTCATCGTAACGTTACCGGGCGTTACACTTTTTCATAAGTGACTCCCAGCTGCAACCTAATTTAAGACGTTGTCACGTCAAAAAAGAACAGAATATGTTTACAGCTCTACTGTTTTTTTTTGTCTTTCTACTGTTATTCTACATAAATATATTGAGCATTAGTATTATGATGATTCAAATTGATCTATATATTAGTTAGTTATATTTAATCTAAATTAAAACTAAGCTTTTAAAATCGAATGTTTATGAAACATGTATCATCCATCAGCCTGTATAAATTGAGTTAAGTATTAACAACTCTTCAATTCCCATATCTTTTGTTAAATAGAGGTACCTTTGCTGTGCGCAGCGCGTGATCTCCTGGCTGAGGCGCTTCATGATGGCGCCGCCGCGGGGCTCCTGCGCCAGGATGTGCACTATTACCTGACTGTACACGTACGTGTGCGCGCCGTGACACACCATTTTCTGAAAAAAAATACAAGATTTGCAGTCAATAACCATGTTGCATTTCATATATTGACTTACTTATAATGCACACTGGTGTAGATTTTAAAGAAGCCACTTCTTTCATATTTAATGACTAGAAAGAAACTGCACAATTTGAACCAAAGATAAAACAACTAAAAATAATGTCAAATATGGAAAATTTAGGTAGTTTTAGAACTGATTTAAATGGGTATGTTCTAAGGTCATTTACATTGGCAGATTAGATCTACACAAATGTAACATGATAGATTATGGTCATTCATAGAATATTAAAATATATGTTTTGGGTAAGACAGTGTTAGTTTAACAGCATTTACTCACCGCACATTCATTGACACTATTTTGCCAATCATCAGAACTTTGCAGGAAGCCCACAATAGCTGATTTAAGCACCCTCGAGAATACCTCTATCTGCTGCGCTGCTGTGGAAATACTTGTGATCTCCCCTTGGAACCCAGCATCTGATATAAGCTAAAACATATTTTACTTATTTATTTATCCTATAGCAGTGGGATATATTTATGAATGGATTTTTTAAAATTTACTTTGATAGGATAACTTTTTAGGTATGTCGTGCCACAGTATTTTTTTAAATATTTTTTTAACTGTATAAAGTGAAAGTAAATGCCACTTACTTTAATAGTAAAGTTAAGCATGAGACAGTCAGGGTATTCCTCTGCTAATCTGTATATGAGGGAGCGCCAAGTGGGGTGCTCTATCATTTCAGTCAACCATGCTGGGGTCTGGAATACAATTATGACATTTAATAATAATATGACAAGTTGATGTAAAGTATGACAAGCTACCGGCAGTAGGAACTACAAGGAGAGGAACCTCCAGTCAATGTGTGCTGTGTAGAGTATGACTGCTTTCTGTATTAGAATCTGCTGCTGTATATCCGGCCTTTGATCCATCTATCTAACGAGAGCCTCTTGAGATGTTGGTCATAACAATATGACAAGGTGTTATATTACATAGAATAAAGTATAACTTGCATCTACAAGAATGGTTTAGATCTATTTCTTTATTTTAGTAATGGAACACTAATAATGATAAAATCATTAATTACATACCTCACCCTCCTCTGTGAATATGGTGTCAGCCTTTTTAGGATCAAATGTTTTCAATATCATGTCTTTCAGATGGTTTTCAACCATTGCCTGTACTTCAGTTACCTTAACACCTGTAAATTAAATGTATTTAAGGTTTATCTTAAAACCTACTTTATATTCAAGATGGTTAAAGAGGCTATTCCTTAATAAAATAATTATTTATTTTTTAACTGAAACTTTGTAATTTATAGGCAGATTACTACTGCTTATATTACCGTCAAAGCAGTGTTTTGATATTACTTAGCTAAAATAAAAATGTTTTGTGACCTCCAAGAATAAGCCATTCAGCAAGAAGGTTTGCCATCTGTGCGACAGCACTATAATTGATTGAAAGCTGTTCAATGACTTGCTCAGGATTTCCCCCTGCTTGAAAATAACGCTTCAGCTGCCCAAATATTCCTGGTTCCATGATATAATCTGGGGTTTTAAATTTCTCCAAACACTCCAACAGTACTTCTTCTGGATTCTCGATAACATCTTCACTACCTTCTTCCTGCTCAGGAAATACATGCTATTAAAACAGGTAACTTTTAAACAAGTTCATAGCCATAAAGGTAATTTTGTGACTACAAATTTGACCACAAGTAGTTGTGTCTAAAACCATAAGAAATAATGAGCAATATGTATAGCAATGGTTTAGCGGTCAGTTTTAGTAGCAATTACCTCGTATTGACTGTGTCCTGGTGCCTCCCAAACGCGTTCTTCTTCATATTGGCTAGGCATTCTGCTAGGTTGATATTACTAAGATCCCAAGGAATAACTAGTAGCGGGTAAAAAACTTACTCAACGCAGTAAAAATATTGCCACACTCATTGGACTACCATTTAGTTTAAATTATTGAAAATAAGTACTTTTAAACTATTTAAAAATGTGTATTGTAAACAAGCAAAGATGGAGAGGAGATTTGAGTTTGACACATCATGACTTTCATGACATCCTGTCATCACAGACACAAAACAAAACTAAATATATTAGCAATCAATGTCAACTGTCAAGCAAAATGCGCTGTCATGGATGTTGTTATTTGTCAAGGAGGTTCTATTTGTCCAAGCCGTAGATGCGTAGACAGAGAAGGCAATAGACGGAGTCACATTTCCATCTCTTTTACTCAACAGCGAAACAGCCATATGTAAAAATAACATGCGTGAAAGAGAAAGGCTTATACTGTTTTTCTCTCTGTCGCTGTAACTGTTTGACACCAGCATATTTGGCAGTTTCGGTGTCAAACATTACTGCGATTCTGAGAATTTTGTGTTTTTTCGAAAAAATATCGTTTAAATTCAAGTGTAAGTGTTATTCTCGCGCGGTGAATAGTTTTGGACATCGACAGAATGGTGCAGTGTTGTATTTTGAGTTATTAGAATAGAACAGAACCTGGTTTATGTGATGTTACATTTCACAGGTTGGTACTGGCCTTTTTTATATACAATATATCTTCTAAAATCAATCCAAATATTAATTAAATAGGATTAATTCAAGTACTATTGATTTGGATGTAAAGTTCTGCTTCAAAGTGGTAAAACATGCAAATGCAAAATAAACATAACCTACAAGAAATTGAATAAGGGTTGTCATAATCTGACTTTCAATTTTAACCCTAGTTTTACAAAAACCGTTTGCACTGTACTTGAGAATTGCTTAAACAGTCCTTTTACTAATTTAATCTACTTCCATCGAAATATTCGCTCGCTAGTCGGGCTTTTTTTTACACTAAATGGGTTAGCGCTTAATATTCCTCGTGGTAAGCGATATTGTGATCTAAGGTGGACCGCGCTCGCCCAGTGAAGTTAAGCCCAGTTATTTGACATGAAGTTACCATATTATATAATTATCTGTACTATAAGACTCTTTGTCCTGACTTATTCATTCATTCATTCATCTATAGACAACGCAGAGCCCAATCGGCTGGTCTTAGGGTTGTGATTTTTTTTTATTTATTTGGAATATTTATTGTTTATGTAAAATTAAAAATAATGGTATCAAGTTTTTTTGCCAGGGGTGAACTAAGGGTTTGTAATGGGGGGTGAAAGTTTGTATGGAAAATTCTTTATTTATCAAGTTAAGTTAGTTAGTCTTGTAAGTTGTTATGTTTGTAGTTTCTTTGATGGTTAAAATAAATTAGTAAAAATATTTGCCAGGAGTGCATTTAGGTATGCTAATGGGGTTTAAAGTTCAAAGGGAAAGTTTTGTGTTTTTGAAATTAAATACTTCTGAATTAGAATTTAAGTAAATGGTTCACTTAGTGGTATGGTTCACGTATTCTAGTTACATATTTAAATAATGGCTTGGAGAAATCGCTCGCATCATCACCAAAGTAGCTAAAAACAGAGGTTAACTAGATCTCAGGAATCGAATGAGGAAAGTGTACATAAAATTGGCACGGGAATAGGATACCATAGAGTTTTTCCACAGGTTACCCGAAAAGCGACCTTCACGCGGGCCGCGGGCAACCTCTAGTATTTTATATTTCTTAATATTTTTTTTACAGATCTCCATCGAATGCTGAACTTGTAGAGATTTGGATAGAAGCATATGGTAGATAATATTTTATGATTGGAAATCAACGCAAAATTCCAGGATTTGTTCCAACCATTTTATGGGTGACGTTTTTGTGAAGCGTGGAAATAAAGAGTAAGGAATGTGTACAATAAACTGATTTTGTTTAAAAATTAATAAAACGTAGAAATATAATCTGAAGTCTTTTTCTTTATTATGTGTATACCCTAACCCTAATTTCCTAAAGTGGCTAAAGTTCTACTCAAGTGGCAACATTGTCCGAGAATATCGCTATCTCATGTGCGGTCACACAGTACCTCCGTCTTTTTTTTCTTTTGTCTATGCGTAGATGTCTAAGCTATAAAAAAAAATATTCTATAAAAAATAAGTATATATATATATATATATATATATATATATAATGAACCTTTCACGGTAAATGTTGATCCAGTGTGAAGTTGGAACAATTGTTGATCCACCTATTTTGCGTGTATTTTCGGCTCCTCGCCTTTAAAACCGATATACCCTGATCCAGCCTTGGTATACTCGTGACGTCGGTGGATCTACACTAGCACGTTTTCCGTATACTCCTCACCAAATACACCGACATCGTTTGATCCGTAACGGTCGAAAAAAACATACTGAATGTGATTTCTTAGATCCGGAGCCAACATTGACGATTAGGTATTCGAAAAAAAAGCGATATATATTTTTTAATAATTATGAGTACGAATACTTTGAAATGCTTAGTTTATTTTACCTTGGTTAAACTAATTTGACCTTGGTATAGTTTCGTGTTATATCGATTTTCTTTGAAAAATTTAGTTTAATATGAAACTAACAGATTGTTTTTTAATTGTTATGTTAATTGTTTATTTAAAGTTAATTGTTGCTGTTTGCTAAAATATTTTTTTCAATATTTTGTTTTCGTGATTTGTAAGAATATTCGCCGACTGGTTTATGAGAATATTGAGTTGATAATCAACGACATTATTTCTTTCTTGAAATAAAAATAAAAATAATTAGCCAAGCGCCGCGCATGAAGGGTTCCGTACCATTGTTGTATGGGAGCCCCCCTTGAATATTATTTTTAATTAAATTATTACTAAAGTAACTTATTTTGGGCCGGGAATGAGTTAGGCTAGTAGTTCGAGGGACTAAATAAGTTTTTAACCCGAGGTAAGCACTGTGTTTTACATTACGAATACACACACACACACACACACACACGCGCCCGCTTGCTCACACAAACACAAACACACACACACACACACGCGCACACACACACACACACACACACACACACGCGCGCGCGCACACACACGCGCGCACACACACACACTGACACACACACACACACACACACCCACTCGCGCTTGCTCACACACACTAAGACACACAAACACACACACACACACACGCGTCCGCGTGCTCACACATACTGACACACATACACACTGACACACACTGACACACACACACACACACACACTTACACACACACAGTGACACTTACACACACACTGACACACACACACACACGCCCGCGTGCTCACACACGCGCACACACACTCTCACGCGCGTGCGCGTGCACACTCGCACACACACCACTGACACACACACACACACACACACACACACACACACACACCCACGCGCGCTTGCTCACACACACACTAAGACACACAAACACACAAACGCGCGCGCGCGCGCACACACACACACACACACACACACGCCCGCGTACTCATACACACACACACTGACACACACATACTGCAACACACACACACACACAGTGACACACACACTTACTTTAAGTTATTTCAATTTCAGTCAGCTGCTAGGTATTAGTAGTAGTAGTTGTTGTTTTAGGGTTCCGTGCCTAAAAGGTAAAAACGGCGCCCTATTACTATCTAAGCCTCGGCTGTCTGTTTGTCACCAGGCTGTAGCTTATAAACCTTGATAACTAGGGAGTTGATTTTTTTACAGATGATGTCTTTTTGTTGCCGCTACAGTAACGAACACTAAACTGAATAAAATAAATAGGTATTTAAAAGCGGATCCCATAAAACAAGCGCATATTTTTTTCAATCTTTATCAAGACTTTTGATAGACTTTTGGAATAGTATCAGTAATATATCAACTTTGTAAATAAATAATTAAAATAAATTACACAAACAGGCGCGACTTCGTCTTACACTTGACCGATTTTTATAGCTAATCGCACGGAACCCTTTACGCGGAAGCCCAACTCGCCTTTGACCAATTATTTATACTAATGCATTTTATGCTAACTCCGCGTAGCGTTAGTTAGCCTCGGCCACTGGAATATTTTATGGCTAAAAATGTCTCGTACTAATTAGACTGTCAACTACATTTCTACCAAATTCAATCTATATTGGTCTAGCCGTTTCAGAGTAAAGACGTAAGAAACATACACTCACACTCACGCTCTCTCAGAAACGTTTGCCTTTAAAATATTACCAATGGGAAATAGTGACACCGTAAAAAATAATTTTGAGGATCGGTCCACAAATGGCTGAGAAATCGGTAAACACAAAAAAAACATACAGTCGAATTTATAACCTCCTCCTTTTGAAGTCGGTTAAAAATAATATGTTGATACTATGAATCTGTTAATAACAAAAAGGTCTTGGCACAGAATAATAAGTAGTAGGTCTTGGCTGTTTTCAGCCAATCCGAGCGCTTGCTGTGCTCTGATTGGCTCATTTGAATCGGATCAACATTTACCGTAACTATCGCAAGGTGGATTTGTATATCGGATCAACATATGCAAGCGCTAGTAAAAAGTCACGTGATTGTAGATGTTGATCCAGTCGGAGCCACATTTGTTACTAGAAATGTATATTGGATCAACAAAAGGCGGCGGATCAACATACGTTTTTGGATCAACAAATAACTCGTGTTAAGTCGCGTCAGATCAACATTTACCGTAAAGGTATCTCTATATATATATATATATATATATAATGAACCTTTCACGGTAAATGTTGATCCAGTGTGAAGTTGGGACAATTGTTGATCCACCTATTTTGCGTGTATTTTCGGCTCCTCGCCTTTAAAACCGATATACCCTGATCCAGCCTTGGTATACTCGTGACGTCGGTGGATCTGCACTAGCACGTTTTCCGTATACTCCTCACCAAATACACCGACATCGTTTGATCCACTAACGGTCGAAAAAAACATACTGAATGTGATTTCTTAGATCCGGAGCCAACATTGACGAATAGGTATTTGAAAACAAAGCGATATATATTTTTTAATAATTATGAGTACGAGTACTTTGAAATGCTTAGTTTATTTTATTTTACCTTGGTTAAACTAATTTTTAAGGATAGTTTGAGTAGATTATACTAAGAAAAATTGTCTTTAGGGTTGAACTTATAAATCTTAGTTCAACTGATGACTGATTCGTTATAGATATTTGATCTTTTTTATGTATATTTTTGAGTAATTGTTCTTTATTGATACCTCGATGTCTGTCGATATAAAATTGTCTCATTGGCTTGTTAAAACGAATATTTTATACTTGTTTTGTATTGAACCAGTTAATAAAAGATTATTATCAAGAGGATTAATTATTTTGTTGCTAGTTACATTTATACCACGTATCAAACTATTATTATCTTATGAATATCATGTTATTTAGTTAACATACGACTATGTTTTAAATACGAGTATTTAGCCTGTTTAATTCATTGTTGCTAATAATATTTTAGTTTCGTGTTATATCGATATTCTTTGAAAAATTTAGTTTAATATGAAACTAACAGATTTTTTAAAAATTGTTATGTTAATTGTTTATTTTAAGTTAATTGTTGCTATTTGCTAAAATATTTTTTTCAATATTTTGTTTTCGTGATTTGTAAGAATATTCGCCAACTGGTTTATGAGAATATTGAGTTGATAATCAACGACATTATTTCTTTCTTAAAATAAAAATAAGAATAATTAGCCAAGTGAGAGTAGGACTCGCGCATGAAGGGTTCCGTACCATTGTTGTATGTGAGCCCCCCTTGAATATTATTTTAAATTAAATTATTTACTAAAGTAACTTATTTAGGGCCGAGAATGAGTTTGGCGCCCGTACGAAGTGAGGGCGCTAATAGTTCGAGGGACTAAATAAGTCTTTAAACCGAGGGAAACACTGTGCTTTACATTACGAATAAACACACAAACACTCACACTGACACACGCCTACACACAGACACACACGCGCCCCTGCTCTCACACACACACACTGACACACACTCACACACACACACGCGCCCGCGGGCTCACACACACTGACACACACACACTGACACACACACACTGACACACACACACAGTGACACACACACTCACGCGCGTGCGCACTCACACACACACACACACACCCACTCGCGCTTGCTCACACACACTAAGACACACAAACACACAAACGCGCGCACGCGCACACACACACACACACACACACACACATACATACACACACACGCGCGTCCGCGTGCTCACACACACTAACACACACACACACACACTTAGACACACACACACATACACACAGTGACACACACACACACACACACAGTGACACACACACACACACACACACAGTGACACACACACACACACACAGTGACACACACACACACAGTAACACACACACACTCACACACACACACACACACACACGCGCGCGCGCTTGCTCACACGCACTAAGACACACACACACATACGCGCGCGCGCACACACACACACACACACACACGCCCGCGTACTCACACACACACACAAACACTTACACACACACACACACACACACTGACACACACAAACAAACACACACACGCGTCCGCGTGCTCATACACACACACACACAGTGACACACACACACACACTTACTTTAAGTTATTTCAATTTCAGTCAGCTGCAAAGTATTAGTAGTAGTAGTTGTTGTTTTAGGGTTCCGTGCCTAAAAGGTAAAAACGGCGCCCTATTACTATCTAAGCCTCCGCTGTCTTTTTGTCACCAGGCTGTAGCTTATAAACCTTGATAACTAGGGAGTTGTTTTTTTTACAGATGATGTATTTTTGTTGCTGCTACAGTAACAAATACTAAAATGAATAAAATAAATAGGTATTTAAGAGCGGATCCCATAAAACAAACGCATTTTTTTTTTCAATCTTTATCAAGACTTTTGATAGACTTTTGGAATAGTATCAGTAATATATCAACTTTGTAAATAAATAATTAAAATAAATTACACAAACAGGCGCGACTTCGTCTTACACTTGACCGATTTTTATAGCTAATCGCACGGAACCCTTTACGTGGAAGCCCAACTCGCCTTTGGCCAATTATTTATACTAATGCATTTTATGCTAACTCCGCGTAGCGTTAGTTAGCCTCGGCCACTGGAATATTTTATGGCTAAAAATGTCTCGTACTAATTAGACTGTCAACTACATCTCTACCAAATTCAATCTATATTGGTCTAGCCGTTTCAGAGTAAAGACGTTAGAAACATACACTCGCACACACGCTCTCTCAGAAACTTTTGCCTTTAAAATATTACCAATGGGAAATAGTGACACCGTAAAAAAATCATTTTGAGGATCGGTCCACAAATGGCTGAGAAATCGGTAAACACAAAAAAACAAAAATAAAATCATACAGTCGAATTTATAACCTCCTCCTTTTGAAGTCGGTTAAAAATAATATGTTGATACCATGAATCTGTTAATAACAAAAAGGTCTTGGCACAGAATAATAAGTAGTAGGTCTTGGCTGTTTTCAGCCAATCCGAGCGCTTGCTGTGCTCTGATTGGCTCATTTGAATCGGATCAACATTTACCGTAACTATCGCAAGGTGGATTTGTATATCGGATCAACATATGCAAGCGCTAGTAAAAGGTCACGTGATTGTAGATGTTGATCCAGTCGGAGCCACATTTGTTCCGAGAAATGCATATTGGATCAACAAAAGGCGGCGGATCAACATACGTTTTTGGATCAACAAATAACTCGCTATAAGTCGCGTCGGATCAACATTTACCGTAAAGGTATCTCTATATATATATATATATATATATATATATATATAGATCTTTTAGATGGGCCTAAATAACTAAAGATTATGAAAAACGCAAAAATAAAGAGTAGAATTAGACTAATTGATTTTTGACGTGACAACGTCTTAAATTAGGTTGCGGCCGGGAGTCACTTATGAAAAAGTGTAACGCCCGGTAACGTTGCGATGAGTCACCGAACGAGAGAGAGGCCCGCCGAATGCCTTGCGTCTCTCTCCCACTCAACTATGATCGGTCTGCCGCGCGCGCAGCACGCGGCAGACGTTGTCACGTAAAATCACAGAACAAGGATCGGGCCACATCGCCCCGCGCGCGGCCCCCCAATGGATTTCAAAGCTCTGTGCGTAAAATCTTCGCCCGTAAAACCGACTTTACAGGCAACCATTTTTTCCCATGGTTTCGAATATTGTTTTTAGTTATGAATTGAATATGGGTAGTTTATTCTAGAAATATTATGTTCAATAGACCACAATTTACATTAAAGACAAAGGACACAGACAACGCAGATTATACTAGTATATTAAAGTGACTATTTTGTATGTAGATAGGGATAAGGAAACAAAATACCTAAATGCTTCTTTCTCTTTCTCATTTTTTCAAGCAAGAGTTATCAATTAGTAAATTATTGTATTGTATTGTAATAATATTTTTTTAAATAAATAGGTACCTACACATAATAAAAACACATTTAGTACCTATTCACTCGCTTTATTATTATTAATGCAATAGTTAATAGGTTGGTACATAATTAAGCAATTCTCATGTTTTAGAAAAACTAAATACTTAAACGCTTAATTAATTCCTGGCCAAAAAGCCACCTTTATGATGTAGGTATAACAATCTTGCTTTTGAAATAATATGATCACCTATTGTGGACTAGGCTAGTTGGTCTTCACGCAAATTGTCTCAGCCGATTTAACGTTAATGTATTTAAATAGATATATTTGATAAACTAGGCCATCTAGATTCGCTATAAATCTTGCATATTAAAGAATAGAATTGTAGTCTAGTGACGGTTAAAATTCTTAACAATTTACAACTAATCATCTTTAGTTTCTTTCGTATATTTTTTGTAATTTACAAATGCTTGGTGGAATGAATGAAAATTATCACGCAGTTAATACTCACTTAAAATCTGACAGGATTTAAAATAAACAATTTTTTTTTACCTAAGTACTTAGACTAAGGTCTAATTATTCCGAATCGACAAAATAGGCCTGTTTTATATCTGTCGCATAAATAGGTAAATATAGTCATTGCATATTTGTATGAATAATGTACCTATATTGTTCTGAACATTAATTACACAGAAATCTTGGTGCAAGATTATTATAATAGGCCAATGTCATTTCATTTGGTTACAATCTACAATTTCAGTATTTATCATCTGTTTGGAAACGACATGGGGAAGAGGTAAAATTATTCGTTAAATATTAAGCGTATCACATTTTTTCTAAGGTCTAACAGTAGGCAAAAGTAGGTCCCATTGTACTTAACATTTATTCATTATTGAATTGGTAAGATCGACAATCAACTAAGTAGGACTTATAGCGCCACAAAGTAAGTAATACCTAATTACTTTTACAAAAGATCTCTATAGAAATACAAATATAGTCTGATTATACGCAAGGGGTTGATAATACGTACGTAGTCTAAGGTAAAGATTGTGGGTCAACACCTGTAAAATAACATAGAACTATGTATAAGAAAAACTAAATGCTATTTTTGACATTGCTTCAGTTGCCATTACACCTGTATTATTATAAAGAATATTTATGTCCGCGTAGAGACGCCTACGAGATACGATAGTAGCAACTTCCGCTACGAGCTCTGCGGATAAGCTACGACGCTGTAGCAGTTATTTTACTATATAAATTTAAATTAAAAATTATAACATAAAATTATACTTCTTTTTGAATATGATATTTTTATATTTTGAAACTTTTAACAAAATATGATTTTACGACGTGGCGCTATAAGTAAATCAAGCTTTTACAGGCTTATTAAAATACTAGGTGGAGATAAGATACCTTCTGCGTCTATAAAGTATTTTCATCTAGGTCAAGGAGCACATCGTACAATTTCATTAAAGGCATAAGTTTTTTAAAATAACCTTTTACCAGACAAAACTTGTTCTATTTCAATACCAATTTTATATCCTTATCTATTTAATTTGAATTTCAGGCAATTATTACCCTGCTTTTTATTGAGAAACATGTCCAAAATCGTAAAATTGGTTCGAGAAAAAGGGTTTTCTAATAAAATATGCGATACTTAGATATAGTAACCTAAGTAAGTATTGTAATTATACTGTATGTTCCACAGAGCAAGTGCTTAGGTATACCAATATTTACACGATTCAATACTAATCGAATTGAAACCTTCGTCTCTGAAGGATTTTAACCTAACTACGTATTAGGTAAGTATAAGTAATAATACTTTTCGATTTGTTGCAGATAGGAAAACTGAAAATTATCACAGTATTGTCAATGCTCGGTCTGTATTGTATTTTCTAATCGAAGTGGAATACACTAGTATCAAGAAGGAAATATTTAACTCTTTGGCAGCTTAGCAGCTT
This sequence comes from Mellilla xanthometata, assembly GCA_035578125.1. NCBI lineage: Eukaryota > Metazoa > Arthropoda > Insecta > Lepidoptera > Geometridae > Mellilla > Mellilla xanthometata. The sequence continues at coordinate 7,873,676 of JAPUBQ010000007.1, read as the reverse complement.
GATTGGTATGAGCGTGAACACACCTCAAAGTCGTGGTAATAAAAAATTGATCAAATTATTATGTTAAATACAAGTAGACGTCACATTTAGTTTTCGTAGATATTGGTATTTACCTATTTCGATCTTACATTCAGATGGTAGTAGTTATGTAAAGATCATGATAGTGTGGTAAATCGTCATTGTTTTAATTAATTTAGTTGGATTGCACTGGTAAAATTAGGAATTGATTATATATTGAGAATTCTAAGACTTTATACATTTTGTATTCTGGCTAAGCTTTCAAATTTCCTAGGCAGCCTATATCTTTGATCCACTGCGTTCTTATATATGTACCTACTTTCCAAACGTGACAGATGAGATACGTAGGTTCTTACACATTTTTTCTTATTTCTATAATAATTTAAATATCTTATTTGTAAAATATTTACAACGTAACAGTGATAATAGTTATTTATATTCCTTTTGGATCTTTTTTATAAATAAATTTAAGCATCTACGTAAAAACTTTCATAATCAAGCAACTCTCTAAATAAAACAAGTTAAGCGTAGGATTTCAAATTATCTACATTACTTATGAACCTAAATAATTTAAAAATTCTTCGTAACCGAGTGGAAGTGACAGTCCATTATTATACCACAATACTGGCTCGTTGTATAATTTTATTCGATTTATTTAAGATTTAAGACACACTTCAACCATTATCCTAATTAATTTACTACTTATACTATGATTGCTTCTCTCCTTAAATAAAGCACCTATCTAGCAGGAAAGTTTGTGTTTGGACAGCGTTTGTGTCATTATAATTGCTATTATTGTGCGGAGAAGGCCATCGAGGAGGTTTGCAAGGGGACACCTCGGCAAAAATATACACATTGAGCTCCCTTCAACTCATTCATATACCAAAAAATCCCTCTATTTTTGAAGGCTTATTTTACAAAACAGTCTAACATAGGTCTGTCGGTATCGACCCACGTAGACCACAGCCAGTGTGGGCGATAGGTGGTAGCGCGGCGAGTGGTCAGAGCGCGGGAGCGGCGAGCGGGCGCAGCGGAGGTCAGACGTCGCGATCGGGCCGCAGTAGGTGCAGGTCAACGGCCACGTCTCGCTTCTGCGCGCGCGCCAGGCGCGGTGCGTGCGCCGCGTCGCCCAGCAGCGCCGCGTCCTCGGCCAGCGAGTCGGCCGAGCCGTAGCCGCGCTCCTCGCCCTCCGGCTCGCCCGCCTCGCCCTCACACCACGAGCCGGAGCCAGAGCTGCCCTCCGCCTCCACCTCCACCGAGCAGCTCGCGCACACCTCTGCAATCACACGCACACACCTACACTACGTACGCCTCGGTCACGGCGATTCGTGTGGATCTAAACATTGGTTTTATTCCATAAAAATATAAGTAAAATGTGTTCACTCAACAGTCCATGCTAGGCGTGCTTAGATATATCTGCAACCATGATTATACAGTATAATTAGCTTTTTGTTAAACACCGAGACTGTCATAAATAAAATAGTTGCTTGAAAATTCTAGATTTACGACAACATCGATATGAATTAAAAATATAGGTTGGATATACAAATATCATTATTATTATATAGGGCACTATGTACTCTAAAATATAATGAATCGTTAAAACAAACATGCTGATGCAATAAGGATATGAAAAGGCACGTTCAAAAGTTAGTATATAAAATAATAACATTGGTATGTGGTATTATTAAATACCTGTAAATTGTCTATTGTCTAAAATGAGATATAAATAAAAAAATAATATATGTAACTACTTGAACAATACGTATTTCAAGTTCTACATATTATGCAAGACCCATTATGGATAACTTGTTAGTACTTATGTAAAAATTTTGTTAAGTTGTGTATTAAGTACGAGTTTGTAATATTTTCTATGGTTTGTATTTTGACTGGTGAAATATATTAACATCCCAAATTTTTTGGCACGCATAACAGATTGTCATTAATAACAGATGTGTCAAAAGTTGTTGCGTTGTCGCGCACAGTTGATGCGTTAAGTACCAAATAATTGCAAGTTTAATTTTAGTATTTATTAATAGATTCAAATAAAATACCAACATTTGGCAAAATAATCATAAGGAAATCAAAGGTTCCTAGAGTTTTCTATCTAGATGACAAAGACACACATTCTTAAAGTAAATATAGACTCGTATGCCAGACAAGGGAGGGTACACAAACAGAGGCTCTATAGAACTAGGTAGGTATAACACGAAACATTCCACACATGGAGGGGATGAGGAGAAGGTTAGGCATGTCGCACTCACGCAGCCCTCGGCGGCGGAATACACCGGGGCTCTCCCCGGTCGGCCGTCAGAGAGACGTAGACGATGAATAATCTTCATAAGATGCTGCAATTTTGTAATATGCGCATATTTATACCTAAGGCAACGATGTTTAATTGGTTAAATTAGCATTCACAACATCGACTGTTAGTGGGTTGGAGTGTGCGAATGTGCGTGGCGATGTTGGTGCAATTACGAGTATGTATGGTAGATATATCTTAATGATTACATCACATAGCATGATCCCTTTCAGCTTTTTAAATTTATCTTGAAATTTAGAGTTTTAGTCGTCCTACAAGTGTCTCCATGTGTCGGTACATATTAGACTTGCAGCCTAATTTCTATTTACGACCATAAAGACATGTTGGGTACACTTATGCAAGAGTAGATTAAAGCTATTATTTTAGCATCAAAAATATAATCATTTCATATTCACTTATTTTTACTAGTAAATTTAAGAGACAATACCAATCGGACATCTGGATATGACACCTTGGTTTTGACTTGATTGATCGTTATAGTAGTAGTATGTAACATGTAGATGTGTTACTTATCTAACCGTGTGTATGTGAGTCTTTAAGTGCAACAGGCATGATTAATGTGTTTTTTAGTTAGAAATGGTAATAATGTTTGAAGGTTGATTAGTAATAAAAACAAGGGATGTATATATATGCTAGAATCCCAAGCTTCCATTATAGTAGTGTGCAGACAAGTTTTTAGTGTTAATACTGTAGTATACTCAGATACTGGTGAGCAACGCTAAAAATTTTACTATCGGCTGTGGTGAAAATAGAAAAAACTTGTGTAGTAGCTACTCAGTGAAGTGTACAAATTAGATCAAGTTTTCTCTGAACGGTTGAAAGGAGCCATGTTTTTTTTAAATAGGTAAATCCTATTCCTTTTACTCTGAGGTCTAGTAAGCCTGGTACACAATTTAGAACATTATTCCACAAATAATATAATTAGAAACTATTTCGTATCCCGCTGACTCGACAAACTCGACCAATTTTCTATTTTCCGTTAATCGACAATCGTTGCAGCGTTAGGTACACTTATAAAGTACGAGCGCTTGCGTAACTGTTAGGATCAATGGGTTCCTGAATATTGTTCGAGTTTTGATTGTTAGCGGATCATAAAATAGGTTATCTCTGTATGATCCATGAAATAATATTAGATAAGTGTTGCTCCGTTGAAACGGAAACAGTGACCCCTTCATCAGTTCACAGAGAACTTGCGGTTGCGTAGAGATGCAGACCTGAGCTGTCGGTGATGAGGCGGGGCGGAGTATCCTCCCGGTCGGTGGGCACTACTATAACAACTTCGTCGTCCCGCGGGGATTCTCCGTTGCGGCTGCATGATGATGTTCTGCAAATTGAATGCGTTCCCTGATTACCTGTACATTGACGGGTGACTTGAATTATGTAGCACGGAAACTAGACAAGTTTGATGTGCTCTGTACAAATATTTTTTGAAATATCATCAAATACACTTAATATTTCTTTTTTTGTTTTGGATTATTAATTGTACACAAAATTATCTTTCCTAAAATATATAATTAATCATTTATTATATCTTTAATTATAGGAAATTCTCAGTTATTCTTTAGTAAAACCATTCTCACATTTTAACTGAAAAATAGAGCTCGTTTAACTTATACATAATGAAAAGTTCGTGTTAAAGGAACCCTCGGCGAGAACGAGTGTCACAAAAAATTGAGGTAGAAAGCGTTTTTAATAAGATTGTGGTCAATGGCATAGCATAATTAGTACGACAATACTCACTTGACTATGACTTTCTTCTTCATGAAGCGGGTACCAAGGTCGGAGTAGCCGCGGTTCATGGGTCGCTGGTGCGGCAGCGGCGGCGCGGAGGCGGGCGCGGGCGCCTCGTAGCCGCGCGACACAGGCGAGTTGGGCTCCGAGCACTGCTTGTCCTGCAGCGCCGGCCGCGCGCGCCCGCGCAGCGCCAGAATGCCCTCCGCCCCGCTACTCTCGCCTGCGCCACCTGCGCCTCCGCCCGCGCCTATCCTGCGCACGCGCCTGTCCTCCTCGAACAATTCTATTAAATGATCCAACTTACTCTCTATATCATCTACCTGCAAATAAAACCATACAGTTTTCATCCATTCCTTCAATGACATACATATATGTAGATGTCAATCGATTTCAGAATGTACTCACTTGTCTTTCAATTTTAACTACTCTGGAAGCTAGGCTGATTTTGGATGCGTAGACGTCTTTAGCTTTCGACCCTTGCTTTCCGAGGATTTGATCTAACCTGTGACACATGAACAATCCCGTATTATTTTTTAAATTCTGCTTATTGTTCACGAGGGATACATACACGTAAAATGGGGAAAACGTTTTAGAAAATTAATTTGTTGCGTATGAGAACATGTCAGTTAACTGTTGCCGGAATTTACGTCGGAACAATACATCATTGTCGCTACACGTTCCCCGACCGCTGGAAATAAAAGCCCGCCAGCGTTCTGACAGGGATCCTGTTCAAACTTTGAAACAGCTAACTTTTAACTGGACCGTTTTATTTCCTGCTTTTAAACGCATCTCTCTACTCACTTACTGTTCAGTAGAACTTACTCGAGTTACGAGTAAGTATACTCATAACTCGAGTAAGTTATTCTCATCTATCTTACTTGACGCAATGGAGATGCTCAGAGCATTCCACTGACATCTGTCTTACCTTTAGTGAGCCAAATTGAGCCAAGTGGGAAGGTAATTAATAACAGTTTGTGGTTGTTGTGTTGCCCGGCAACACTCGCTCGGTGACTACTCATCCATGTAACGATAAACTGGCACAATCCTAATGAAACGGTGTTAAATCATATTGCTTTGTTTACTAAGCTTACTGAACGACTATTATGTAGAAAATGGCTTTTGGAAACAATAATTAATCAAATAAATAATTTCACGCTATTGGGCTGGCGTCTTTAAAGTAGGTTCATAAATAATGACTTAGAATGAATAGTTATTATTAAAGTTATTCATAAAATTGCCCAAGTGCGAGTCGAGCTCGCACGTGAAGGAAACAATGTCCAAAGAATACGTTTGTTGTACGGGGGCTAATATATTTTAATTATATAATTTATTTTGGTAGGTAAATAAAAATTCAGTGAAAATTTTAAGCATCTATCCGTTAATGACAGCTCTCTAGCTATCACAGTATGATATACAGCCTAGTGACAGACAGACCGACAGCGGAGGCTTGATTACAGGGTCCCATTTTTACCTATTGGCACGGATCCTTAAAACATAAAATAAATTTATTATTCTAAATTTATAGCTATAAATTTGAAGACATCGGGACAAGTTTTAGTCATATATGGTAATTTATGTTCCCAATCTGATAGTTTATGAAATATGACAGGTCATAAAAGTTAATATTATATAAGAACGTACAAGGTTAACATTTAAAGTGTTATTACTAATGTAAAGCTAAACAAACAATATACTGATGGAATAATGCAACAAACATCACGCTAAGCAAGTCTACATAGGGGTAAAAATAGAACGTAAGCAAACCTGACATTGACCTGGTTAAAACTTAGATCTATAATTTCTATCTGCATTATTAAAATTGAAAAGCATTTCAAAACTGGTATTACTTATACGATACGGTGAAGCGGATCGATATATTCAAACTAACACTAATTGTTTTGACAAGTCATAATAATGCCTCCTACGTTTCTATGCAAATACTAAGGTCATATTCAGGTATGCTTCAATTCTTTCTAATATACTGAGCAAAAACACGAAAATGGTAAAGTACTTGTAATTTTAAAGAAAAACTTGCTGTAGATACTTATATTTTAACTAAACCTTGTACACAGCTTAAGCCTTACATTATTCTTTTAATTAAATATCGCTTTTGTATTAATGAATGATAATAATAAAACACGATTGAATATAATCCTACCAGCACAAGCTGTGTCAAGAAATGTAATAAACTAATGACATTGAACGACACAGAGCCCTTGCTTTTATCATGCATACATACCTAAATAAAAGATAAAAATTTACTACTTTGATAATGAGTAGGTTAATTTAACATCGTTAAAATACATGCATGTAGTTTTTCTAGATGTGTCTAGCTGACAAGCCGATAATAACATAGGCTTAATTGGGGTCATGAACAAAACCAATAAAACAATACTAAGTATAATGAGGTAATAAACATGAAGAATAAATATAAATCACAAGCGGAATTTTAACTAGGAATGTTTCTCCTATACAGAAACAAGAAATTAGAATTTTAAATAAAAAATACACCCTATAACCTGCCTAGTTAATAATGCTATAGAATTTTAGCACCTGCTAATAAGTTGTGACCTAATATCAACAAATAACTCATAGTGCCACTAATTATCAACATAAAAATAAGGCAAGGAGAAGAAATTTTATGGATAAACTCAGTACTTATTTGAGTTGCTTGGCTTTTTTTACAAATGTACCTAAAATGTGACATTGAAGTGTCACGCACTAGATGACAGATGGAGAGTACGAACAATGGAGCGATGTAATGTAAGGAATGGTATACGAGTGGGCGACGCGACACATGAGGGTCGGGAGCTGGTGATGAGCGATGGCGCATGAGAGGGTTGGGCGGCGCGGGTCTCGTCTCACCTGTACTGCAGGTTCTTGGTTCGGTTTAGCAGGTCTGCGTGCCCCGAAGAGTATTGCTCTATGACGTCTTTCACGTCGTAAGGTTTCAACGCTTCTCTAAATCTCTTGCGTGCCACAAAATACTTGAGCTACACGAAAACAAAACAAATCCTGATGGCTCATGTTATGTATAAATATATAGACAAGGATTTACATGTTTATCTTCAATACGGTTAGGCACTGTCATGTATTTTAAATGCTGTCTATGTCAATTTTTGGATCTATTCCGAAAAGTAAAGTAACTAAGGTTTTGTTTTGAAACTTGACAGGATAAAACATACGAGAAACTTGACACTGTCTTGTGTTACATAGACCATGGATTCGACTTGTTCTGAGGTTGATGTAGGCATGACTAAAGGGCACCCATGCATGTACGAGTATACCTAATTTATATTATTCGCTAATCTAAGGTAGGTAAGTAGGTACGTGTAAGTCGGATGCAATTTGAGGGGGTCCTACACTTTGTAAATTACATTAAATTTAATCACTGAAAAATTCCCTTCAAAATATAAGTACCTATAAGTGTTCAACGTGTACAGAAATAACTCGGTTCACAAGTGCAAATCATAGGTCTGTTGATTAGTAAATAAAATTATTTTGAAGTTTTCAGTGTATGGTTACTTCAAAATCGCTGAAACTAAATAAATAATTTCAATATAGTAAATGATACTTGAATATAAAGTATAAATAATATCTTGGTACAAGGCTTGTCCATAATAAATATGATTAGCGCATGCAAACTGTAATAATGAATATGATCAATTGTCAGTATCATTGCAGTAGAGCACGATATAACGTCTGCCAGCGATTTGGAAGTAGCCTCAGAGGTACAGTAAGTATACGTATAGTAAGTAATGCATCATGTAGCAATGCAGTAGGCACTAACTACACACTAGGTAGAAGTAAGGTAGGTATTAGAGTCGATGGCAACTCGTAGCACAGACAACATGACAGACAGAGGAGCAGTCCAGACAGAGGCTTGTACAAAGTAAATGGTGCATGGTGTGAAGGTTGCTGGCTGCAGTACCTAGTTTGGACGTTTTTCACGCGGCCCAGGAGGTCCACGTGGCCCGCGGAATATTGCTCAATAACGTCCTTGACGTCGTATGGCTTTAGCGCTTCTTTAAACTTACGTCGGGCCACAAAATACTTCATCTGTCAGAATTCCACAATACAGGTCGATTACTTTATACATACTAGTACCTATGCATTATGTAATACATTATGTATTTGCTCGAAAGAAATGAGAATTTGTAAGGTGATGGGGCCAAAAGCTAAATGCCTCGGGTTCTCGGATCGAGAAATGTTTGCGAAAACATAGGAAATTAAATTAGAGACGCTTGTTATGATGAATAATTCAACGCTACGGAGGCCCACTTTCAACACTGGATATTACGTAATGCATATATAAAATCTGGCACCCATTAGCTGCTATAATTTTATCAGGATATTATTTATTACTTCGCTCCGGTCTCAGCCGGAAATATTGTGACTAATCAAGACACATCCATATGCAACATTTATTATTAAAACTTGAAATGACGTGGTTCTTCATCCCTTTACAAAAGAGGAATCATTTGATTTGGGTGCGTGTTAGTCTAAGTTAACAGGTACTAACAATTGTTCAGGTGGTATTGAGTTGAAATGTTAGATAAGTAAAGTTATTTTGTATATACCTAAAGAACTGTTTGTGTATTATCATAAAATGATTAGTTCTTACTTCTATTGGGTAAATAAATATCGTGGTGTACATACCTTTCTTATGAATCGAATAGCAGCTTTATGGCGAGGTGTCAGGCTCACACAACGCGGCTCGTCGTCCTCATCTGCGTGACAATATCACATTCATTAGTTTAGGTAGCTGCAAATCTAAAATAAAACTTCTCGAAAGTACTGAATTGTTTATTCATTCCCTTCATAAAAAGCAAATTATTTTAGTGATTAACGATCACGCTACTTACAGGAAGGTACATTTTCTTTATAATCTACTCTAGTTCATATTATTGGCCTAGTTCAATACTAAAAATACTTTTTCTTTGACGTTTGGAGAAAGAGTAATTATCATAGACATGTTATATAAGAGCTGTAGGTAACTCATGACCTGGAAATATAAGGCATAATATTAGTGTTCATTATACTAAATTAAAAATCATTCGGACCTGTTACACTAAAATGCACAAAATACATACAAATTATTATTACTCATATAAAAAATCCATTTGATAGGCATATTAGGGAAGTTGCAAAAAAAATATGTAGTCCACCATTTAGTAGAGTCGGCCATCTTGGACCAATTTTCATCAAACATAGCGGAGAACACTCCCGCTTAAAACACTTTTGCAATACAATAATATAAAAAAAAACCGTTGGTGAAAAAAGATGCCACTGATAGATACTGTATAGACACATACACACACACATACACACAGACACGTCAATATTGTAACATCCCGTCGTTTTTGCGTTAAGGGTTGCAAAGAAACAAAAAAGAAAAAGATGGTTAAATAAATATACACGTAGCTTTTACGAGTATTCTTTTATTTCATAGCGTATGGTCTGTCAAATGTCTTATTGTGCTACATACGTCGGTATCTCAGTAAGTTTTTTAGTTGTCAATACACCTTGCAAGTGACACTACGTATTTCATTCCTTCCCCGAGATTTTATACAAAAAGCAACCTTAACACACCATAAATTTGGTCCAAACGAACCGGATTCTTACTAAAAACCTGCCCACGGATACAGTGAAAAGTGAAGTGTGATAAACATGGCCACGGAAGAACAACAAAGCCTTTTATTAACAATCGAAAATAGTGGTGAAATGCTCAAGAAGGCCAATATTAATTTCAAGAAAACACCTAAGACAAGGCTAACAAAAGGGTATGTACAAACCAGAATTGGCATGATTTGCGATTATCGGAACGTAATACTAAAGGCTCACGAACAATTGATAAGAATTACGCCTCAGCCGAAGAAGGTGGTATTGCCGTATTTCGTAAATGACATTTTTAGTGAATATGAAGATTTATACAATTCACTTCACGGCGAACTATTGGATATACTTGACGATTTAACGCCACGTTCCGCATCACGCGAAAACGAGAATGACAATGTTGGTTCTAACGCTAACTCTAATACGCACAGTACGTTTGTACATTTACCTAAAATCCAATTACCACTTTTTACGAGCACTTATGAAGGTTGGCCTGCATTTAAGGACCTGTTTATTTCACTTGTTCACGAAAATTCAACTTTGAGCAACGTACAAAAACTACATTACTTGAAAACAAGTATATCGGGTGAAGCAGAAGCTTTATTAAAGCATATACAAGTAACTGCCGCTAACTATGAGGTCGCATGGGACATTCTTAATACCAGGTATGGTAACAAACGTTTGATCATTAACAATATTATGAAGAGATTGTTCAACCAAAAGAAATTGATTAACCAATCTGCTGCGCAAATAAAATCTTTGATTGACACAACGGCGGAATGTTTAAACAATTTGGAAAACATGAAGATAGCAACCAGTTCTTGGGACCTGATAATCATACATCTTCTCGTTCAAAAGTTGGACTCGGAGACCCACAAGAACTGGGAAGAACATGTAAGTGATCTTACTAAAGAAGATGGTGATGATTTACCGACATGGAATCAGTTCAAGAAGTTTATGGAGTGTAAATTTCGTACTCTGGAACTAGTGACTGCAAGCACTTCACAACCCAAACAAACAAGAGAACGATCATTTCATGTCGCTACACCTGATCCTGAAAGAAAATGTGCCATGTGCAGTGGGCAGCATACTTTATGTCACTGCAAGGAATTTAGCAAAATGGAACCTAAAGATAGAAGTGAATACATAAGAGATAAACACTTATGTTACAACTGTTTGGCCCCAGGACACCGAAGCTCTCGATGCAAGGCAGGGTCCTGTAGAATTTGTGGGAGACGTCACCATTCTCTTCTCCATGAAACCAAGATAACGGAATCAGCGGCTTCAACCGAGCGCTCACAAACACAACCGCTGACTTCACATCATGTAGAAGAGGAATTAGATTTACAAGTGAATAATACAATGGTTACGTCACAGTCACACTTTACAACCAAGCAGGGACAAGCACTATTAGCGACGGCGATAGTGGAGGCAAGAAGCGAATACGGTTACATCACTCCTCTACGAGCGCTAATAGATCCAGGTTCTGAAGCAGCATTTATAAGCGAGAAGACAACTCAACTCCTGAAACTAAAGAGACAACCTGTGAACGGCTGTGCGTCAGGATTAGCATCAATGAAAACCAGATTTAAACATGCAGTGGAGTTAACTATCAAACCACGATGGGAATCCAACTTTAGTTTACCATTACAAGCCTACGTGGTCTCCAAAGTGTCCACCTGCAAGATGCGCACCATAACTCCAGCACAACAATGGCCTCATCTCAACGGCTTTCAGCTCGCAGATCCAAGTTATTTAGAAGCTGGTCCTATTGATATGCTCCTCGGAGTCAGACAATACAACAAAATTTGTCAGAATGGACTAGTGAAGGGACCTCCAGACACTCCGTCAGCTCAGAATACAAGTTTGGGCTGGATCATTTTTGGAGAACTACCTGAAAATCCAGAAAACACAGATGAAAAAGATTACTGCTCTATGCACGTCAATGTCGATGAAATTCTAAAGTCGATGTGGGAAATAGAACCAGACGAGAAAAGAGAACTTACCAGAGAAGAAAAGATCTGCGAAGAAATTTATCAAAATACAACAAATAGAAACGAAGAAGGAAGATACACAGTCCACTTACCTTTCAAAACATACAATACAAGAGCTCCCGATGGAAATACAAAAGATATAGCTACACGAAGGTTCTTACAGCTTGAACGGAAGTTCCGTAGATCACCAGACCTGAAAAAAGAATATACAAAAGTTATCGAAGATTATATTCAACAAAGTCACATGGAAGAAGTACCTAAAGACGAGCGAGATGCAAATAATACAGTATACTTACCTCATCATGCAGTGGTCCGAAACGACAAGGAAACTTCTCGAACACGTGTGGTTTTCGACGCATCCTGTAAAGGCACAAACAATGTTTCATTGAACGATGAACTCCACGTTGGCCCACAATTGCAAGACGACCTGAGAGATATACTTATCCGGTGGCGAATGAAGCCTGTATGTTTCATGGCAGATATACGACAAATGTATCGTCAAATATTAGTAACAAAAAAAGACGCTGATTACCAAAGAATACTTTGGAGAGCTGATGAAGGCGATGAATTGAATGAATACCGTCTCCTTCGTGTCACATTCGGAACGGCACCAGCACCATTCTTAGCCGTGAGAACACTACACCAAATAGCAAATGACGAAGGGATAAATAAACTATTGGCTGTCCAAAGTATAAAAACCAATTTTTACATGGATGACTGGTTGGATGGAGCTGATGATGTCAAATCAGCCGTATGCTTAGCATCAGAAGTTGAGCAAATGCTACATAAGGGTGGTTTTGAACTCACTAAATGGTCTTCAAACAGCGTTGAGTTCATGAAGAGTATAGATCAAGACAAAAGATCTTCCAATGCGCACGTGGATATGAATCTCGATGGAACAATCAAAGCTCTCGGAATAGTGTGGAATCTTAGCAATGACAGTTTCCAATATAACCTAGAGCTGCCACCAGCTCCAAACAATATAAACAAACGTGGAATCTTATCTGACATACAGAAGCTATTTGATCCACTGGGTTGGATAGCCCCGAGCACAGTCCTAGCTAAGATACTGATGCAAAAATTGTGGCTTGAAAAATTATCTTGGGATGAAACGGTTAGCGAAACCCTAAAAGATGAGTGGCTGCAGATGAGAAGTGACTTTGTTAACGTAAACAATCTACAGACACCGAGGTGGTTAAACACAACAGAGACAAACAAATTGGAGACACAGCTTCACGGATTTAGTGACGCATCGATGCGTGCTTATTCGGCAGCAGTATATTTGAGAACCAAAGATGAAACGCATGTTATTAAAACAAGTCTTATTGCTGCTAAGACTAAAGTATCACCTCTGAAGACCATCTCGCTACCACGACTAGAACTTCTCGGCCTATTACTTCTATCACGACTTCTGAAACAAGTCAGCAAAGCAATGAACATACCTACCTCAAATATGTATGCATGGACGGATTCTTCAATAGTAGTTGCCTGGATGGCTGGCGAACCCGGAAGATGGAAACCCTTCGTAGCCAATCGCGTTGTAGAGATATCTGAAAACTTAAAAAGCAAGCAAGTATATCATGTAGAATCTGCCCAGAATCCAGCTGATTTAGCGTCTCGAGGTATATCGCTCATTGACTTGAAGAATGCTGACATTTGGTGGAATGGGCCAAGTTGGTTATCTGAAACTGAAATCGCATTTAAAAACCAAGAAGTAATACCTACAGAACTAGAAATGAAATCAGTAAAGATGAACACTTTCCTGAATACCGAAGGAGAAAAATCCTTTACTGAAGAATTCGAAAAGTTTGACACTCTTGCAGAACTCCTCAAGACTCTTTCATACTGCAGAAGATTTTTATATTTTAAGAAGTTGAGAGTCGATGGTAACCTTACTACACAAGAACTAGAAGACACTTTGACAATTTGCATAAAGAAGGTACAAGAAGAAGAATTTCAAGAAGATATAAAAAGATTAAAGGAAAATAACCACGTGAAAGGTACAAGTCCATTGCGATTACTCAATCCTTACTTAGATGAGAATCAAATCCTCAGGGTGGGCGGTCGCTTGAAACATGCAACCTTGCCTGATTACAAAAAACATCCCATTATTATCGGTCACAAAAACGCACTAGCTCCCTTGATAATCGCTGATGCCCATACAAAAACGCTACATGGAGGTGTACAGCTGATGATGAGCTATTTACGAGCCAAGTTTTGGATTATAAGAGCTAAATCAATGGTGAAGAAATACAACAATAAATGCCTTATTTGCGCAAAACTTAGAGCTACAACCAAGACACAAATGATGGGAAACTTACCAATGCAACGAGTAACACCAGCACGGCCATTTTTAAACAGTGCTGTAGATTTCGCTGGACCTTTCCGAACATTGATGGCCAAAGGCAGAGGCAACAAGACGGTGAAGACATACGTGGCTATCTTCGTTGACATGGCTACGACTGCTATTCACATAGAGTTGGTCGGAGACCTCACATCTGAAAGTTTCATTGGTGCATTCAGACGTTTTGTTGCCAGGAGAGGCAAATGTAACCACCTGTGGAGTGACCAAGGGCGAAACTTTGTTGGAGCCAACAAAGAGCTTCGAGAGGCTTGGGAAGAGGCAAAGTTACAGTTTTCCGGTGAACTAGTTGACACTTTGGCCACAGATGGAACTCAATGGCATTTCATCCCAGCCTACAGCCCGTCATTTGGAGGCTTATGGGAAACAGGTGTGAAATCAATAAAACACCATCTCAAACGAATAGTAACAACTCATTTGACATATGAAGAGATGACGACAATTCTTTGCCAAATAGAAGCCTGTTTAAATTCTCGTCCGTTATGTCCAATAGACGATACGGATCCAGACAATACAGACCCCCTTACACCGGGTCATTTTTTGATTGGCGAAGCACCTACAGTTGTCCCGTCACCAAATATGAAAGATGTTAAAATGTCGCATCTTTCCCGTTGGCGACATACACAAAAACTTTTAAATGACTTCTGGCAACGATGGCAAGATGAATATCTAGCGAGACTTCAGCAGCGTCCTAAATGGCTAAAGAAAACTAAAGAGTTCGACATCGGTGACATAGTCCTGATCAAGACCGATGGGCTGCCACCTGGAAAGTGGTCGCTTGGCCGAATCATCGAGAAACATCCCGGATCCGATGGTTTGACGCGAGTGTACAGTGTTAAAAGTGGCGATTCTATAAAACAAAGAAGTGTTTCAAAACTTTGTGCGCTTCCGATTGACTCAAAATAAAACTTTAAGTGAAGTGAAAATGGACTTTAGAATTAGTTCTAAGGTATCGATATATATAGATTGTAAGATTTTCTGTGTGTATCTAAAAGTATCGAGTTATTTTTTATATTCTGGCCGATAGTCAAGTAATATTTGTATAAATTGGTTTCAAATTTGTCAATTACTTACAATTTCTCACAATACTTTGTTGTCACAAAATGTTGTATAAGATTTTTAAGTAACATGTTTTTGTGGTTTTTATAATATGTACTTACCATTTTTTCAAAATATTTAAGTTCAGTTCACTTTGTAAAACCATAATTGTAAAATATTTAATGTTTGTAAAATGATAAAATTTTGCATATACGACCGTATTCACGAGAACCCACACTAAGTTCGAAACGTTTCGTTCGACGTAAACGCGTTAATGCAATGTCAAGTTTATTTAGAATTAAAAGTTTTATTCCTACCTACACTATTCGAACTAATGTTTAGTTGTTACTTTATTGTGATTGAATTGTAATGTTAGCTCGTAATTATGTTCGTATATTTGTGATTAAAAGGGCCAAAGCCCTTTTGGTGGGCGGTATGGTCTGTCAAATGTCTTATTGTGCTACATACGTCGGTATCTCAGTAAGTTTTTTAGTTGTCAATACACCTTGCAAGTGACACTACGTATTTCATTCCTTCCCCGAGATTTTATACAAAAAGCAACCTTAACACACCAGCGTACTTAGCATACTTAACGAATTATTAGTTATGCTACAAAGTAATTCAATAGACAAAGTATGTAAATAAAAAATTGTTAAGTCACTTTTATCTCCAATCATTAAATTATTATATACTCCAAGTAGTGCATTATGCGTTTCACATTGCAATTATATGCAATTACTTAACACGAGGGGTCTCAAACTTATGTCACATTAGACTTCTCCGTGTCCCCATGTATCCGCGTAGATATGTGTATTTATGTTTAATCGTGGTACAATGATATACGAGTATAACTAAAGACATAAGCATTTCGTTAGCTGCCAAAAAACAAAGCCATACCTAAATCATCATCAATTATATCTGTGGTGTTACTACAATATTAAAGTTAACAATTTCACGCGAGTCTTCACGGTTGAATAGAATATTTCCCAGAATGCTGTTAAACAAATTTGTCTCCGAGGTAAAAGTAACTTCCTAAAAAAATACCAAGCGGCAGTAACATACTCGTATTTATATAAAATAAACAGAAATACGTCATTCAAGTGTATCTTACGCTTATTACATAAAACATCAAATGTAACCTGTTACTTGAATTGTATGGTAAATTCATGAATATTTTTGAAATAAGCTTTTTTTGTAAAAGATGAAGAAAAAGATTTTTATAAAATGTTTAACGCAAATCATAAATTAGATAACAGATTTCAAAAGACATTGAGTATGCATAAACAAATTTTCGTTGGCATAAATTAGACAGTTCGGAGAATGGAGTGCTCCAAAGAGCGTCGCGGCGCTGCGAGACTACCCGCCGCGTGCCGCCTCACTCGTATACTTTGTTGCCTACTACTACATGTATCATTCTAGCTCATACTTTTGCTCTACATTTGCATGAACACCATTTAATCAGAACCACGGCTTGCGTCGCGGATACCAACCAAACTTCGTCAAGGAAAACAGTTTGGTAAGATAAACGATTCATTAAGACTCGTGTTTTTACCCGCAGTTTAATTTTTCAATTAGTCAAAGCTACGCAATGTTTGTTTATGTTTATCTTTAAACGCTAAATAGATTAATGAAGCATGAAACAGCCACAGAGATTTCCATAAATATTTAGACATTGGAGCGCCTTATTGTTTCTACGGACGCTTTCGCAATTTCCGCTTTTAGTTGTATTTATTAAGAACTTCATTATTTATGCAGTGTGAAAAGATTAACAGCAAATAAATTCGAATTATAGTTTATTGATTCACTGAGATAAAAGAATTAACACAAAATTAAGTTGTAACAACTATTAGAGACTTACAAAAATATTCACTATTTATATACTAACAGATAACTAAAAACATCCAATAGAACGTACAACCAAAGTTAGTATTAATTTATAGGTACAGTTTCTTAGACGCTACATCTGGTACGAACATTGTCAGATATTCAAGATAAAGTGTAGGTACACAAAACCAGGATGCTATTCATTTACTTGTCTGATTTCTTTGTGATATATGATACTTATTTAAAGCGCCTTTTTAAACATAGCAAATTCCATTTATGGGCACTTATCTAGGCTATATTATTCAAAATCAGAAAATATTTTTTAAATGTAACTCATACATGAACCGATAATCGTCTGCATTTACAAGAAGCAGTTAATATAAGCACAAAATATACCTACACAATACTTACGTATATATCTACGTTCTGACTGATATATTTTATGCCATTGTAAACATCGCACTTGGATATTTTCTTTTAGTTAGCGATGACCGTAGTAGAGTAGACGCGACAAGCGACTGGTATATAAATGAATTACATACTGGTAGGTACATGGAAAGTTCTAAGCAAGTATTAACATTTATTCGCATCAAGCAGTGTGGTCTATTTATTTTAGTTGTTAAACATTTTCTATAGTTGATTAACAACACTAGATCTAAGTGTAACATTACTCATACAGTGAAAATATACGCAGTCGGAAGAGTAGTGTCACAAATAAGCCGGTGGTTTTACGACACGTCAAAACACATTCACTAAACCTGTACACTAACATCATGAAGGTACACTACTCGGAAGCGACAGGAAGGGCATGTCAGTGAGCAATCAGTTTCTAGTACGGAGAGAAAACTAATTCTGTCGTTAACTGCCGATAGACACACCTGGGTATGAAGGCTTACCGTCGGAGTTTTTCTTGGAGAGCGCAGTGTCTGGCACCGAGTCCTCGCTGAGCGAAGGGTCGTGGGGCCGCGCGCGCCGCGAGCGCCCGTCACTCGCGCCTGCCGAGCCACACACACCGAGCTTCAACACTTGCCACGTCCACCGAGCCTGGCCTCCTTACCCCACCTCCTCTACCCCGCTCGCGGTCATACCTTCACATCGACCCTTCCATTATTTACTATAGTAGCCTGCATTATCCGCTAACAACACTACAAAATATCTCGTAACTTATTTACCTACGGTTCACCACATGCATGTGTATGTAATGGACTCTTGAAATAGTTTTTTTTAGCTTTTACAACGTACATTAACTTTGTATGAAAAAAACTTTGTATATGACACATTCCAGTGATAAAAACTTGTCAGTGGCCGTCTGGCTGCAAGCTGTTGTTGTCATTATGTTATATCGTGTTAAATAAGTGAGCTTTCTGCTGGCTTTCTATTTTCAATTTACATATCCATGTTATAAAACTCGATTTGTTTGATAAAGCGCAGAACAAGCAATTAAGTTTTTAAAAATCGATTAACTTAATAATTTTATCTCATTATTTAATTAAATTAAATTATTTGATTAATTAGCTAATAAGACTTTCAAATTATTCAGTTATTTACATATTTCGTCATCGTCTTGTAATATCCTGTATAATTTCTAAAGGTGTCATTCACATCCATCAACTCTGTTGGGGCATAATTTCATTATTATTTTAAAAGTTGTCAAAAGTTTTAACGACTTAATTTAAAACGTGTCTTAATTTTAACTAAGTCGTGGTTTTGCATTCTATTTGCCCGGCTAAATCGTTTGAAAATGTCACCTAATGCAAAATGAGCTTAAATAATATTAGGTGTTTATGTCGTAGCTTATGCTAAGCAGGATTCGTCTTTCATCTTATTTTATATTAGACGGCGGTGGAAAACCTCTTCTGAGTGGATAGGATTCTTTCATATTTTCTTTTATGAGCATGTTATTATACGAGTTCATGCGACGTGCCGTAATTGCTATAAGATATAGAGGTATAGCATCGTAAATGGTGGCGTTACCCCGGATTTATTATTATTTTACTTATAAAGGAAAACAATATACTTTTTAATATTAAACTAATCACAGACAAGTTAATAATTTCTATGTTTTCTAATAACATTTTGCAATTAATTAGATATTTAGATAGGTACTTATTTATTTGATTTAATTTTGAGGTTTTCTAGTCAATTTTAATCCATCTTTTTAAAACACATATTTATCTGTATATTGTTTGTATGTTAGGAGGTACAAACAAATTATTCGTTAAAATAATAGTAGATTTTAAATTTTTAATAACCACGCTGAATAATTACTTTGATTATTCCACTTTAAAATGGTGTTCCATTTTTCAAAAGGAGGTCAAGTTTTAATATCTTCCAGGGACACAGAGAATATTCAAGGCCAATATTATTTCGAAACGCCATCCATTAGACTGTTGACATATATTCCATGGACAGGAACTTTAACATTACATGCATGCTATTTTAGCACAGATAAAAAAAAATCTATGTTGTCCCATTGCTGGAAAAAGATTCCTCCAATGATTTCCATTCCTGACTGTTTTGGGACAGCTCCTTTTCTCTGTCGGGTTGGGGGCCGGCCTCGGCGTCTTCTGTCATCTAAGTCCCAGTCCCACACAGTTTACTTGGCCGAAAGCATAGTTAAGGAAAGCATCCTTTATCATTAACTCATTCCATCCTACGTATACTATGGTACTATGGTATACTAATAATACTAGACTATACTATATAGACTATACTGCTATCTGGTCGTTAGATCGAAAAATAAAGTAATTGTTGAGTAAGCATTATTTGTGTTTATCTGACCATTGAAAAATCGGTCCACAAAAACCTAATTGGTTACCTATTGTTTGTTTCGGCATTTGCCTTTGCTAATTAGATTAGTTATTCAATCGTCATTTAACAAACTTAGAATATTGTTTGTATTGATCTGACAATATAATTCTTAACATATTGGCAGCGCAACTTAGGTACGAGTACGTAGTAATTGGTTGCGGTCATATAATAAATAATATTCTCATCAATTCAGTGACAATGTGGATGGACGCTAAACCTGTCTTACAGCTGACCTTTTGTAATTTATATTTTCATGACCCTAGGAAGCCCCGCCGTGAACCGCAACATGAACAAAGTTTTATACGGGCACTCATTGCTTGGGCTCGCACTGCCTCTACTAATTAAAAAAACTAGAAAGTACCGCTTTATAACTTAATATTATAAAGCCTATATCGTCATATGGACTTTATAATATAATTATATTTCTTATTTTTCCGTGGGTAGGATGACAGGTGAAATTGTGGGTCCCGGCTGTTAGTCTTAGTACACGCAGTCGTTAAACCAAGTCTTGGCCACTTAGCTCATACGAAGAAGAAGAATACTGTTTCAACTGTGTATTACTTTTGTCTAATTTCTATACGTAGCCCAATAACCAGCCCACACCGAGAAGGAATCGCGCAATAAGAGTTCCGTACTATTATTTATAAAAAAAGGCATTTGCCTTTTTACAAAAGATAATAAGATAAAAGAGATATAAAAAGAGAATATTATAATGAGATGTATATTTTATTTTAATTTAATTATAATAGCTTGAAAGTGTATTTAAAATAAAATATTCTGAACATTGTCATATTACAAGCGCCTATGCAAGTTAATTTTATGGGGGACTCCTTAAATATTATCTTTAAGCGGTTTTCAGTATTTGTTGTTATAGAGGCAACAAAAATATATTATCAGTGATAACTTCAACTGAATATCTATATAGTTTATAAGACTACGAACTGGTCATAGGCGGACGTACGGACGAACAGGCAAACAGAGCGACAATACAGTCTAAGTATTAGATTACCGTTGGTACGTTTTGAGTAGGAAATCCTAAAAAGTCAAGTGAACTGCCGACACATCTTTATTCAATAGAGCGTCGGCCAAACAGACAAAAACACTATCACTAGTTGGTAGTAAAATTGACGAACGCGCAAAAATAAAACTAACATAAAACTGTGACAAGTTTTACAGGAGATTTGATATCAAAAAAAAATCAATGCTTTAGTCATTGAAATATGTAGTACAAGAGTTAGAAAAATATTGTTGAACCTATAAAAAAAAAACGATTTTTCACACATGTAAATTATAATTATGGTCACACATAAGTTTATACCAAAATTTCCATGTTCTTCGTTTAACATCAATCTAATATAATAGTCTTTTGAGATGTGATTAGTCTCAGTTGTAACATTGTTTTAATTCTTAAAATTCATTTATTAAAACTGCGGCAATGTGAAGGCTGCAATGAAAGAATATCTAAATAATGAGGCCAATGCAGCGGTTGCTTTTTAATGTCTCAGGCAAGCTGCGAACGATCGATTCATTCGGTATCTCTTTCTTACTAGTAGGTACAAATTACTAGTAACTTTTATGAATGAATTTCACAAGCGACAAATCAATATGCCATCAAAGTAACAATTTCTTAAATGAAGAAAATTTGCCGTCACATATCTAGGTACAGTTAGTATTTGAGTAATGCGGGAACACGGTCAAGTGTCTGATAGAATATTAGCATGTCGATAACGATTGAGATAGCGAACCCTTGTTCGCATCGTGTCGTCACTCGGCTTGTAACGATGATAGATATTGACGCGGAAAGCAACAACGCGATGGTCTTTTCACTTAAATTGGACAAACAAAAATGGCGAGCCTACAAAAGTGGATTTCGCAGCGTAACAGAACTGAACACAAAGAATCAGACTGAATTTTTATGACAGCAAAACTTGTTTACAAGCATAAAAGTTGTTTCATGTTTTTGTGATAACCATCGTCGGGGTTCGACCACTTCTATGGCGATTATCTTTTGGATCAGCATAAACAAACCCATTGTGGAGATGTTACGATTATGTTCCGTGTATATTCAACCTACTTTAATTTTTACCATATAACACCAGCCTTACATTTATTCTTTTAATCAACCTAGCATATAAAAAGCTTTACAATCTGACGTCCCTTGATTTGATCCCAACTCTACACCATAGACTTGAATATCAAATGTATAGATTTAGGACATGTTTCTTTTGAGGGGAGGGGGGGGGGGGCTTGGGCGCCCATCACGATGTACTTGTCCAAGAGATCTCCCCCAATGCCTAAATTCTGCGGGGAGTCACGGCCCTAAGTAACGAGGAATACGACTAAGGAGCAGGGGGATTAATTAAGATGTGGTCAATTTTAAGTTCTCCACTGCTCCCAGCCCTACATGGAAGACTTTACTAATACTTTTGTTTTCTTGTATTCAATTTATTAAAAATGTAATATAAATATTTTACAGATTTCCTATGTACTATCTGGCATGCATAGTAAAAAATGCAAAGCAGTGTGAAATCAGATACCTATTGGATTGTTTAGATACGTAACCGAACTCAAAAGACAAGCCTTGATTGAAGCCATTCCAATAACATGAGATTCCTACTTTAATCGCTTGTAAAAATCTGAAAATCATGTGAGCCGCTGTGTATGATGCTAGATGAAGGCAGCGCTCATCCGCCAGTGTCGCATACCACTCTACCTCAGCACTCACATACGCGAAGCGATACCATTAGAAGCCACTTTGTCAAATAGAGATACGTGAAGCTTCTCATTGCTATAAGTAGGTAAGTACTTTTAAAAGTATTTCGAAGCGACTTTTCAATCTACGCGGGTGCATTTTTATTCAAAAGTGAAAAATAATAGAAAGAAGTAGAAAGTAGAACATTAGCATCGTGTCTGGAGCTAGGAAGGTAGCCGGCCGCCGGAGTCTGCACTTCTGTCCGGACTCAGGGCTACCTATGATATTCTCGCATTTCGTGTATTCACATGTTCTGGGAAAGTTTTCACTAATAATAAGAATCATAAGAAACGCAGCAGAAGTTTATCGACTGTAATTGTCATGCCATAGTGCCTTCTAAGAGATGAGAATAGAACCTTTAAAGCAGCTTTTCCAACAATGGAGTAGGCAACACGCACGGTCCCCTCTGGATGTATGATTATCTACGGAACAGGGTAATAAATATTACTCTCCATTCCAACAATTTCTCGTCAGTCGAGTCTCTCGCGGATCGACAAGAGCTACACTCGTCGAGCCGCAGACCCAGTGTCTTATAGTGTAGTAGGTACCTTGTTGTCGATATGTGGTCTGGAGTGCGCCGCACACACGACTGTGTTGGATTTACGCGAGCCGAACACTTCCCATCACTGTGTTTCACTATTTGTGCTCGTATCGATTTTACGTTCTTTTTTATAGACGATATATGTCAACGAGTTTGCTAGGTAAAATTTGGACTAGGCTCTTTGAATGGGTTGAATAAAAACATAACAAAATAATATAGTTAGTGCTGATTAAAACAACATAAAAAACAAATAGAAAATAAGTAAGAAACGAATTTTAAATCATATTTAGTATGTGTACGTAATTTTGCGTAGCTGCATAGCCAGATTAGTGGAGTGGGAATCAGAGATTTCCGATAATCGCGCTCGATTCGATGGTTCAAGTATCGATAAGGTTCGTGTAGTAGAGTGAATGCGAGTACTGGCACAGTAGACAGGTAGTGGTGGAGTATGCGGCATGTCGCCGGCCGGGGGTTGCGCTCACCTAGGTTCTCTGCACTGGCGTTGACGTCGTAGCGATGCGCGGCGGGCGGCTTGCAGTGCGGCGCCGGCGAGTGCAGTGACGAGCTCTTGTGGCGGCGAATGGTCGGCAGCCGCGACACAAACGACGCATTGTTCTTGAACGAGGCGCTCATCACTCGACTGTCAAATATACATAATGCTCGTCATTACCCTCCTCGAGCCACTCCGCGGCTCTTTTGCGATTCGACTCGCGATTAAGTTACGAGTTGACTGACAAGGGGAAATTTACATTTGAATAAAACGGTTGGGGGAGCTTTTCAAACGAAATGACGAGTTTTTCAGGCTAAAGACGTTATAAGATGGCAATTTTCACTAAATAGAATGTTTGTTCCGTTTCCCGTTTGAGATTTACCTGGTCTGCGGGCTCGGCAGAGGGACCTGGTGTATCTTCCAGGTGGCTACGCTAATGGAATGTTCGTCGGCTGCGTAACACCGCCACAGCGCTTGGATGAGCGTGGCGGCCGGCTGCCGCCGCCGGATCATGTGTTTCTGCCGCTGCTGCTGCTGTACCTTTAGAGCGAAACCTGAACCCAGGATCCCCTACAGTGGACAAACACAACATTTTATAACAATATTTTCAGAGAAAGTTTGCAAATAAATATGAATTGTTATTTTGCTCGTACTTAGGATGTCGCAATCAATATAATTAGATAAAGTAGTATCCGTTCCTTAGCGATATTGAGTTACGATTGGCAATGTAATGTGATGTGAGTGTTGCTCACCGCGGGGAGCGCGAAGAAGGAGATGCCCAGTAGCGCGCAGAAGGAGGCGATGAACTTGCCCTGCCAGGTCTGCGGCACCATGTCGCCGTACCCCACCGTGCACAGCGTGATCTGCAACAAGCGGGGGCTGCAGCGCGCGCTCCGTGGGCTGCAGCACGCGCCGTGTGCTCGCCCAGCCACACGCACTACGATCGATACTCACCACACCCCACCACAGAGCCTCAGCGAAATTTTTAAACTTTGTGTCGGCCACGTCTTTTTCTGCTAAATAAACCAGGAACGATGCGAATATCAGTCCCAGGAATCCTATGTACAATGTAGTTATTAATTCCTGAAACAAATACATAGCATTGTAGTCGCAAGCAGTTACTGTAGACCAGCTAGGACAACCTAGGACGCAGACATTAATCTATTTGTTTTGTACTCCAGTTCTTATGACAACAATGCTATTGAATTAGGCAAGCGTCAGACTGATTAATTCGATTGTGTGCTTTGGTGAGATTGTTAAGGCTATGCGAGACAACTTCGTTGCTATAATTATGTTTTTTTTTTCGAAGTTCAGTATAATTGATAATTAGTAATTCTGCTTATGGTCGTAAAATCAATTATGTTTGGAACCTTTATTCGAGTGGAGCCGAAATTTTAGTAGATCAAAACTCGGCTACTTTACTAATGATCATATTTCCAAAATAATGGGGCAAATAACATGCAAATTGGCCATTTAATAGCATTGCAATAAACTTCGTAAACAAAACAACTTACCTTTACTTTTTTACTAGGTAACACCCTCCAAACAATAATCATCATCGATAAAAAATATTATAGTATATAATATCAAGTCTCGTTAAGGTTCAAAATTACGGTCACTGACATAGAAGCCGTAATTTTCAAACATGCGGACATATAAAAGAGAAATGATGAAGTGACGCTTCACTGGCTCGGTCAATAATATCGTGCCTCATTAATTTTGTAACACATAATATAACAACATACAAAACTGAAAACATTTACGAGGACCTGAAGTAGTTGTTCTTTTTAACAAAGCCTTTCCAGTGTAAATATTGTATCGCGGAGTGGAAATTGCGGCAGTGGACTTGGCTTTATTTGCTCTGCATTGTGATCATGCAAGTTTAACCTGAAACGATTGTGAGTAGATATTGGGTTAGAGCGGGGAGGTAGCTAGGCGGCCTATACACAGGTGGCCGCGCGGCCCCCAGCGGAGGAAATTGCGGGCGGCCTGCGAGGGCGGCCGCTTACTCAGCATACCTGGCTTATGCAAAAGGGAGCCGACAGCCGACCTGACGCGTGCTAACATAGCTTTTTCATCACACAAAAAGGTCAATTACGTGTATAACGTTTGCTACTACCTCACTTTTATTGAAACAACGTTTTTACGTTTCGTTCTAGAAACTCGGCCATTTATTGCGATAAAATTCAAGTAGTTCAAGAGCTTTAAATAAAAACAGGCGAAGAAAATATCAATTCGGTCATTCGTCGTCAGATAATAATAGCCCCATTATTCCGCTCAATCATTGTTTTTGAAATACCGAGACGTCTGATAGACAGAAATATTTTTTATGTTGTTTCTAACAGACTCAGATGTACTTACGAATTGTTCGGTTTTATCGGGCGAATGGGCTATGATATAGTTTGTGACGGGTGGTAGTCACTAGTTAGTCACTGGCATCACCACGTGCTCGCCACTCGCAACACGAGCTTACATTTAAAAATATTATTTCTGGGAATCGTGTACTGAAAATACATGCACCTTTAGCCGGTTTAGTTATGAACACATCAAGACGTATAATTAACGCAATCGTTAGGCACGGTAAATAAAATTAGGTAAACTAAAATATAAATCAGTCCGTGGCGGGCAACTGTTCTAATTTATTGTCAGTAAATGTTGCGCGAAGTAGGCGCGCGCTGTTCTGGCCGCGGGGCACTTACTTTTATGGACTACAATTACCTAATTTTAATCTTTGGCTGGAACCTATAGTTTTCGTGATCATGCAATTTTCGTAATTATAATTTCCAAGGGCGCAATATTAAGTACTTTAGTGTAAGCGTTTATATTAGAGCTACGCTTTTGTACAAATAATAATCTAATCCTAAAAATAATTGTGAACTGTCAGGTTCATAGAAGAACTATAACTACCGATCTAACGTTCTCTTACTAATTTTTTCACCAGAACAAACGATATTTGCAGCTGCATGTTGATTTCAGTATAGATAGATGAATACCTATACATATAAATTTAACTGACTGGGTCACAGTTCTGCCGCAATAGTTAGAGCTACTTTAGCATTGTCTAGATTACTTGTCTTTCCAGGGCCTCACCGAGCTGCTAATGCAAATTTCTTGAAAAATATTCTCATTCCGCATCCATTCCTAGCCGCGCCTCGCGCCGCCCGCGGCCGATGCTTGGTTTTGCCAGCACACACACTGACGAGAATTTTATACCTAGTGCGTGCTGAAGTGTAATTTCCTGTACTTATCTATTGACAACAGTATGTGTACGTGTAATTAAGTTTAGATAAATTATACCGGGAACTGCGTATGTAGTGGAAATGTGCACTTAGGTAAGATGTTAAGACACATAATAATTTAAAGGACGGATACTTCGGTAACAACTTTTGGCACAAATTATTTTGCATAACCGTACGTACCGTGTACCGTTACTTTGTAAACAGCTTTTATAAATTGACAATATGGGGTACGAAAGTACGATTTTAAAGTACATAAATATATAGGTACTGGCTATTGCCGCGGCTTCGCCTGCATTCTAAAGGAATATAGTATTTATGACATTTAAATCCCTAAAAAACTAACATTCGATAACGATCATTTTAGAATTTAGACAGATATAATCTTGAGCTGTATGACGTTAATATGATAACAAATTAAGGTTTGCAAATTTCTTCTTATTGGATGTAATGTATTATGTTTTAGGTGTTGAGAAGATTTTGCTAACCATAATATGACATTTTGTCGTCCTTTTATCTTATTACTAATTGACCCAACAAACTTTGTTTTATCATATTATTATTAAAAGTAATAATATTGAGAAAAGTTAAAAAAAAAAACTTTTAGTTCTACCAAAATTAGGTTGAAATTGGTAATATTAGTTTATTATAGTTTCAAGCTTCTTTCAAAAGAGTTTGGTTTCAAATACTTTCATATATCTACCAATTATTAAATACTTGTAGTTTTTTTTATATTGTGATGTATTTTTTATATTTATAGGGTATTTTTATTTCGGAACATTTTATTATCGCTTTTATACTCTTAGCTTGCTTTTTTTGTATTGTTTATAAATTTATTTATGGGGATTTTTGAGAATTGGGTTTCAATTATTTTATTCTTACAAAACTTATATGTATATAGCCTAAATCCATCTTCGGGATTCAAGGTATCTTGTGTTAAATCTGATCTTCGGTTCAGCCGTGATGAAGCAACACACTGATACACAGATCGAGTTACGTTTTTAAAATATCAGTCAGCATAGTTAAGCGTATTACCGTTTATATTTATTTCTTTGTTGTGGTAAGGTAAGTAAAGGTATACAGTAAAGTGCGGACCTGTCGGTGCGCGTAGACGACCGAGCCGAGCAGCTTCCAGGTGCCGCCGCGGCGGTCCATGCGCACCATGCGCAGGATCTGGAAGAAGCGCAGCCCGCGCAGCGCTGACGCCGCGAACACCTGCCCCGACGAGCCCATCGCCAGCACCACCAGCGACGCCAGGATCGTCGTTACATCTGCACACATTATGGCCGGACTTCATCTTGATTGATCAATTTTCTCCGCTTCGCTTCTTTTTAATACGAGTAAAAGCAAAGAGTACAATTGGCAGAACCAAACACATTTATTTAATCTGTCACACATATTCCAAATGGTATTATTATTGGAGCTTCCGAATAATTGTTAGTTGAAAAAAAACTTTCACTTTTCTTAGTAAACATAATGTAGACTGTTTGTTTCGTCATTGCGATGCTACACCGTGCCTGTTATTCCTAAAGACTTGAATGACACCGACCCACCTAGAGCACTCAAAAGCAAGGACGGTATTAAGCGAACTGCATTGCATGCTTCAAGTTACGTGATAAACGGCCCAGCGCAGTCACGAATGCAGAGCAACTTTGACCACACGCGGCTAGCTTAGCTGCCAACACGGGCCGGCTAATCGCCTAATGATACTCCAGAACGCCGCCATGCGCCACTCTAGGCTCACTAATAACGCTTAAATTAAATACCCAAGATTATCGCAGACAGCAAGTTAAAATTTCAATTTGGCACAATACCAAAGCTCCCATCCGTATTTCATACAAAAGAACTCTTATAATTACAGCCGCCAGATAAAACTCATCACCGCCTGTATTACCTTTTATAATATTAAGATTGTCTATTATGTTTTCGATGAATCGCCAAACGGTCGGTAATTGGATTTGCATCGGTAATGTCGGTATTAAGTTTAATACCTACGGTCTGCAAACACGGCGCGCGGCATCGTTTGTCGAGCGAGTGCAAAGAAACGAAGCATTAATAATCCAGAGGGCTGAATAATTTCGGAAGGTCTGTTTTATTGTCTTGGCAAGGCGGTGGCGACGCGCGGTCCCGAGGGCCCGCCGGTCCCCCGAGAGCCCCGCGCACGACACTACTGCCCGACACACTAGGCCACACCGAAAATGCGAAGGTCATAGCGGATTGCTCGCACCTGAAATAGGGTCACTTCGTCACGGTTTATGGTCGGTACGTGACTTTTACTTCAAAAGTCGTAGCGGCTGACAATAGGAGACACGATACAACTGCGTTATTTATTATTTGGTATTTGTCGTCTTTCTTAAATGAATGTACGTCATTGAAATTTTTGGTCGTGCGAAAGCTTCACTCAGCATGCTAATATGTCGGTGAAAACATAAAGGTTATGGATTGGCATTATCTTAGTAGGCCAAGGATTCGGCGGTTCCTACCTACTCTTGCCTATATCCGTTTGAAATACGTGCTCTATTAATATAAACGGAGTAGAAAGGAATGAAAACAATTTGCGCTGTTGTCAGACTGCAATTTACGTAGCAACGGCAAAGAGTCACGAAACGTTCTGTGACATTCATAACATGCGATGCAAAGTAGCCTGTTGCAATCGGTACGCTTCGTTCAGATGCAATTTTGTTGAGAGCTTGGCGTGCTTTTAACACAGAGCTCATGAGCTGGATGCCACTATTATCCGCTATATTAATGTGAGTGAACAATCGCAACGTGTCTCACACGTGTACCATTGTTACAAAGTTAATTCAGAACTAAATTAACCTGGCAAATAACTGTCGAAAATGACCCTTTTCAGCCCAAGGGAAATTGGATACACCGTGAGGTATCTCAATGCATGCTGACGTAAAAATATAGACCACTTAAAGTATATAAGCTTACCTATGATACAGAAGGGTCGCCTCAGGAATTTGAGGCGTCCCATCGAGCCTTGGTATCGTGACCTGCATCCTGACGACCATAACCTGAGATTAAAAACACATGTTATAATACAAGTAAAACATTTTGAGAATTACTGCCTACTGACTTCTATAATTATTTTTATTCTTGACATTTTTGTTTGTGTTATGAAAGTATAGACTTAGTTTTTGGTGGCGTAAGGCATCTAGAAGCAACAGTTAGACACCAAGCTCTCACGAATAACAAATGACAACACGCGTTTATAAGCCGACAGTGAGCTTGAGCATTCAAATGATGGAAAATATCGTAAGCAAACCACACAAAAATGGTAGAGTATTTTCTAATGCTCCCTTGGCACGCTCAAATTGAAAATTTGGCGCCAAGCACCTGACGGTGTGTCCGGGCAGCCTCCTCGAGAGCCAGTAAATCCAGACTAGTCATGCTCCACCTCCGTCTATTATTTATAAAAAGTATTTGCAACGTAGCTCTAAAGTTCTCTAAACATTTTACAACGAGCTTTATTTGAATCTATAAAAGCAACGCGATCCTTTACTACCACAGTTTCAGAACCTGGTCTGTCTGGATTTATGTAGGTGCTTTAACAATCTACTATATATCTAATCTTTGTCTAAGGTTTTCTATAAAGTTTAGTGTTCCTTATATCTCGAAGCTAAGAGCTGAAAGTAACGCTATGAAATATTTTATGGCAACAAAAGATGTAGCCGCATATAAGTAGTGAATGTAGTAAAAGTAGCGTATCACGGCGAGCTCTCAGCGGTATACCGGTATCACGCCTACACAGTGTCTAACCCATTTCCGAACACTTATCTCGATACGTGTCGATCTATATATCAATCAGCAGAGCTAACGATGAACTGAGATAATCGGGATCCTAGTAATTGCGCGCAAACATACCCGTGGCCAGTCGGTCGGCTAATCGAACTCCGGTTTTAGCGCGGCTGAATAAAGGAGCGCGCTGTAGCATAAATGAATCCTGTCTGTAACTCCATTCCGAGTATATTTGCAGGCTCCATAGGTAGGTGTAATGTACGGAAACCAATATGGCACGCGGGAGAGAATCTCTACAAGATTGGTCATAATCGTCACTGGCCTCGGGTCACGTTTCATACGACTCGTGTAGCGCTCGACCAAAGTAACAAGAAACTAAACTTGTACACACATGATTTGGTGATTTATTAATTTTAATATCTACACATGTATTTACACAACTTTCTAAATGAATAAATTGTAAAAGTTCGCAAAAATTAATTAAAGAATTACGAGTACTTTCAGCAGAGCGAACGTTAGAAGTTCTGCCTGATCTATCGTCAAGAAAATAAATAAAGGGAAAATAATGGCCACTTGTCCGGTGGAGGCGAGTGATCCGTCTTGCCAGTGACGAATTACCTGCCGTCTCTACAAAGCTAATCTACTGCAATGTTTGGAAGAGTACGCAAAAGCGGCAACGGAAGTAAAAACTAAAATACATTCCTCGTACATACAAACTTATCATACTAGCAGAATTTCTGACGCAACCAACATGTGAGAAAATTATAAATGCAATTATAAAATCATAACGACAAGAATAACTTTACCATTTCTGTGAAATTAACATGTTAACGCTCTTTTAATTGAGTAACAAGGCACTCGCTTTTTCTCGAAATATATTCGTATAAAATTCCAGCAGCGTGTCTGGTGTGAAATGTAGTCCATTGTAGGCATTGTCACCGGCGGCAGTGTACCGGCTATTGTTTTAATTTAATCATATAATACACGGATCTGGGTCGCACCGAGACTCCGTGGTTTTCACGAGCCCACGAAGTAAGGACGACGTATATTCGTGGCCACAATCGGTCTAGCAAGTCGTTTGGAACTGGTGATCGTAAAAATCACATTATACTGGTCGTATCCACAAAGCAACTATTAATCAGACGAGTAGCCATAATAAAAAGTATTTTATTTGTTCCAGGGGTGACGACCGCTAGTTTGATTCAAAATAGTCGATATGAGTTTAAAATTAAAGTTTGACACATCAAATTGACAGCTCAGTCTAGCGTGCGGCTGCCTCACGTCCTGAAAGTCGTGGGTCGATCCCCGCCAATGAGCTCGAGATTTCGATTTCGGAGAACATCGTGAGGAAACTATAGAATGGTGTAGGGCATTATACTTGGCTAGCAACCATCCTCAACTTGAAATATCAGTTGTCAAGCATCTAACAGTGTGTTCCGGCAGCTTCCTTGAGAGACAGTTATTCTAAACTAGGCATGCTCCACTAAAACTGCACAGGTTTGGGAGCTAGCTATAGTTGCATTTCTGTACCTGCGTAGCCAGGGCGTTGCTACGAATCAACTAAAAAGGGTTAAGAATAATGCCCGTTAATTAAGTTCGACTATTCGACTAATTAATTGGGTTAATTACAGCTGTGATACGGCTCGACCGGAGTTTAGCAAAGTTATTCCGAACGCGTCGGTTACACGTGTACCGAACTCACTTCATATGTACAAACCGTCAAAAAATAATCCTAACATATACGTGTGAGTATTAAATATACTGTAAATGCAGAAACTTAATTCAGCCCCTAGCGGTAGTAGGCACATTACTTTATTTTATTTTGAGGTTTTTTCTTGTTATCATAAACTTTTTACGCTTATTATATGGACGAGTTTTTGTATGTGTTTTCAAAACTGAAGAGTGACATAGGTAAGATACTTTTAATCCGGGGATAAGTAAATGTTCCCACGGGGTGTATTACGCCACCCTTCAAAAGGCACCGAAGATTTTGTTGTACGTCGATATATTCAAAGGAATTTTATGTACCTAAGTACTCGCAATTTTTCCATTCTGCGGCTTAATACGAGGTTGAATATACTGTTCGCCGAATTTGTGAATATTTAAATAAAGAAAGCACACTCAAAATTATAAATCATAAGGCACAATTTAACGTTTGTGTATCTTTGTTTCTTCTTCACGCATAAATGACTGAGCCCATTTGAATGAAATCTGGTATACATAATGGTTGAATTTCACATCGTAGTAACTTGTCAGAACATGTTCGATCGCTAGATAATTATGTTTTACGTAAACTTATTCATGCTACAGGTGCACCGACAGAATGCATCCCGTAACTATTTATAGGCACAACCTTCATAACTATATATACATATACAGTAAGTCTTATTTTCCAGCTTACAAAAAAAGTGGTTTCATAATATTATATATTGATGCACCCCGATTCTTATGTGAATTAACCCAACAACTGGCAAGCAGCCAGATACTGGTCGTTTTTTTAATGTTATTCTTTGGAACCACAGTTTGGAATTGGAACCTACGTTTGGAACCACAGACCAAGTGTTAATATATGTATATATATAAATGCTGCCTTTAAGATAGTACTAAGATAGATCTATTTCTAGCACCAGTCTATAGTACCTATAAGTAGTTATGGGATGCATTGTGTAGGTGCACCTGTAGCATGAATGAATAAGTGTACGTAAAACAATTATCTATTGATCTAATATGTTTTGACGAGTTACTACTACGAGTGTGTGAAGTTCAACCATTATGGTTCAGCAAAACACCTTATCGTGGGAGAGAAGTTAAAATTACAGAACAAGAACGATGTACTTGTAAGAGTACACATCCGCAATCGATATACTGCATTCTACTCGTCAGTATTTAGTGAATACTAACGTGTATATTTTTTAAACCAAAATTGTTAATTTGAATATGTTGCTGGTAGAAGTAAATAAAAACGAACCATATATCTATTTCAGTTAATTTCAGGATCCCTGTTAAATGATAGCCTACTCGAAGACAAACGATTGGATCCCTAATAGTTATTACGAGTACATATACAAATCACAATGATCAAAGCAAAGGTTTTCTGTTGTGGAACTAAAGTTCACAGAGGGTATAGTAGAAGGGTTTATTTTTGTTAAACCCAATTTTTATTTATTTGAATCTGAATATATTTTTTGTAGTATTTTTAACTGGCTAATTTTTATGAAACTCTAATGGAATACGTAATATATAATGAATAGAATATTTTTTTCGATAAAAATATATTTTGTGTGATAATTATTGTTTAGTTTATCAATTTTACGGTTTATTAAATTCACTTTATTAACAAAGCATATTGAGTTACAATCACCCACATATCGCTGAGGATTGATTCAGTAGACTTAAATTTAATTATGGTATCCCTTTTAAAATCGATTCGAGAGAAACGCAAAGCTTTGCAAGATAAAAATGATATAAAACCAAATAAACCCTCTTCGTTTTTGGCTCTATGATCTGGTTATAAAATTCTCTGAACACGAATGTATCGCAGTAGCAAAAAAATAAACCATGGAAGTGAGTGTATGAAAGAAATCTCGAGAAAATAAGGCAAATAAAGCAACAAAGTAAACGGACCATAACTTCGTGAGGGCGCTACGCTACAGCTACGATGCTACGCAGAGCCAATGTATGGCGTAGACGTGTCTACGAGTATAGGAAATTCGTAGCAAGTAAGAAATAAGCAAGATGTAAATAAAAAGGAGGATGGTAAAAAATCAGACCTGTAAATATAACTCTGAAAAAACTGTCTCTCAATGAAGCTGCCGAAATATACTGTTAGGTGTTTAGCGATAGATTTTTTTTTACTTTTGTACCCAAATTTTCGGGGATCGAACGACGTTCGGGACATGAGGGGGCCGCACAGCTTACTGAGCTGTCATCGCCTTTTTTGCAAAGTTTATTTAAGTAAGAAAATCTTGTTTCACATAGAAAGTTTTTCAAGAAAATTAAATGTGCACAGGTAATGTTGTTCTGTAGAAATAAAGCGCAGAACCTGATTAAAACTTGTGCTTGAAACACCTTTACTGGGTACGAAAATGTTCAATATTTTCAACTTATTTAAATTGTGATAAAAAATAAATACAGAAGAAAACTTATTTATTTTTATTTTGCTTTTCAATTAAGTACCTAGCGTAACCAGTATTTTTTTTAAATTCTAAGATTGATCTCAATTTTCGTATTCTTCACAAAATTCTTGTACCCTATGTATTTTTTAAACCAGTCATAGAGCATAGTTTGGGTATAGAGAGACACAAAAAATTTCCTCACACACATAAGCTCGAAAAAGTAACCGTCTTTTGCAGTCAGGTAAAATATATTTTATTTTAGTGACACTCTGTCCTAAGGTGGAGCATGCCTAATCTGGGATAACTGGCTCTCAAGCAGGCTGCCGGAACACACTGTTAGTTATTATCCGGCGACAGATTTTAGAACTTGAGGGTGGTTGCTAGCCAGGCGAGTACTAGACAATGCCCTACCACCGTATGCAAAGTTTTTTTGGCAAACGTTGTTTTGCCTCACTTAGGAGCATGAAAAATAGATAGTAGCCGATTCTCAGACCTACTGAATACGCATATACAATTTGGTAAAAAAAACGGTCAAGTCGTTTCGGAGGAGTACGGTAACTACATGGAAATTTTATATATAAGATAGTACCAAAAACTTATATAACAAACAAACGTATAATATCATAAGCAATTCAATAACTCATAGATAGCGAGATGATCGCTAGAAATCTTCGTAAGCTATAAACAATCTAAAAAAAAGAAGTACACGTAGTAGATATACTCTTGGCGAATACTGACCGTAGCACGAACTCAATGGCGAACCAGATGACGACGACCGTCTCCATGTAGAACAGGACGATGCCGGCGCGCGCCTCGTACTCCTCGATCGTGGAGAATACGGACAGAGCCAGGCACATGAACACCATCAGAAACCTGCATCATACACTTATCTCACCATTACACATACTCGTATTATATATTTTCTCCCGTACCTCTAGTTTTTTCGAATGCGCAAGACTACATTGTAGTTTCCGCTTTGATAAATTTCTATCCATAGACAAAAATTAAGGCAATCTCATTGGTTCTGCCAACCAACAAGAATTGGTTAACCAATTTTTTTTTTTTTTTTTTTATAATATTAGGACACATTCACACACGGCTGGTTAGCCCCATACTGAACCATTTCTAGCTCGTATTATGGTTGCTAACACAACTGATATACTACATATACATACATACATATTATATATAAATACATATACATATTTAACACCCAGACCCACAGCCAACAAATTTGGTTAAGCACAAAGATGTTGACCGGGCCGGGAATCGAACCCGGAACCTTCTGATTAGCAGACCGGCATGGTAACCTTTACGCCAACGAGGTCGTCAACCAATGAGATCATTTGTTTACGCATAGAAGCGAAAAGTACTCGTGTGTAGTTTTACGCATTCCAAAAATCTTATACTAGGGGTACTGGTGAGATACACAGTCGTAGGTTAGTTGACGGCTGGGATTAAAAGATAAAGCTGTTTATAGTTTTAAACATAATAATTATGTATATAGGGAAGTAAGTAAAACCAAAGAGCAACGTGAATACATCCACTTTCTAATGTTTTATTTTTAATTGATCACATTAGATTGGCTGTTTCTTAGCACATATTTATTTTATATTTACTTTTATATCGATGTCAAAAAGCTATGAATGTTGCCAGTTGCCCTGTGTACCCATAGTGTTTGTATTACGATGGTGTTTTCGCGCCACGCCTACCGATCAAACCGTTTGTTGTTGAGAATAAAAGAGCAGCACAATACGCGCGTGTCATTAGCCGGTAACGTCTTCGACTAAAAGCTTCCGTAACATCTCTCCCCAGGCAAATGAGCGCTAAATTGACAAATATGAAGCGCTGTGTTCTGCCTTTAATACAATTTGCAATTTTAATATAAGGAAGATACGTAGAGATACCAAATCTCGGCAACATAATTTTGACAGTAACGTATTGAAGACGATTCTCCGTTCTAATTGGGAAGTTTACCGGTAAATGTTTCTAACTTTGAATATCTTTGCTTCAAAGGAAAACACGGAGATCACAAAAGTAATTTAATATTGCGCGCTGTATTTCGAGACTTGTACTTATTATAAATTTCATGAATATCGGGTCGATATTGTTTAATTTCGACGAAGCTCTCTATCTCATTCTAAGTGTTGTTGAGCTGTCGGGTATTAGAGAACATTTATTTGATATTTGATAGGCATTTTAAGGAAAGACTAGGCAAATGGAGTATATCTTACACGAGCATATGATATAAGACGGCTTTCGCTCCCCTGGGCCGCTCTAGGAAGTTGTAGAACTTGGACTGCAGTCGGCGGTAGCGCGCGTCGCGTCGCGTGGCGCGGTAGCTGAGCGGCTTGCCCAGCAGCGACATCCGCGGCGTCGCCAGCCGGTCGCCGCCACTCTTGCACTCACTGCAACCAACACACGCCACCCTGCTAGCTCGCGCCGCTTGCCCTGCGTCACACATCTACTGCCTCTATACACTCTATACACTGGGAACTTAATCGCACTGCGCTGGTAAAGTATGCTCTAGAATACTCACCCTCGCTCAGCCAATGAGTTTAGACGAGCCAGGGGGACTGAACTGAAGTTCATTGATATCAAATATAAATATGTTACGAACACGAAGTTTCCACAAAGAAAATATGAAAAAAAATTGGCAATAATAATTGATGTTGAACACGTATTTGTTGAAAAAATCGTCTGGCCCAGGCGCTGACGCGCACTATCACGATCACTATACACTGCGGGAATGTTGCCGGAAGCGCTATTGTTAGTTTTTGATCCACTTCGTGGTACGCCACGTCTCGCTCTATCCCCATTCTGTAGCCAGTCTACAAATGAAATAACATCAAGATCATGGATACTTTGTAAAAATCCCATTTTAAGTGTAGTTTAGACCTTTGTTAAAATGTTCTACATTATCTATAATCTAGCAAAAAATCTAATTTAATCACATATGGTAAAAGTTGCCATTATACTATTATTATATACAACTTCATTCTGCAATATCAGAGAAGCGGCTCGTGACAGTTGAATTTATCAACACGTCGGCGTGGCGATGAAATCGGTGCGATAAACTCCTTGCCAATGCCTAGTTTACTTATACCGCATTTTACTCAAGGTGACCTAATAAATCAATGCATTGAAGCACGTAATTTTAGCAAAACAAATATATCAAGATCACTATCAATTGTACCTACAACTCTTTGAATATTCATTTAATCCATTTATCTCTTCAACGTCTCCAATATTTGGCAATGATGATTTCGTAATGTTTTACAGAATCAGAAACTTCTCTTTGTATTTTACAGTATTTTGCTGTATGCCTGTCAATCATGTTCAGTTAAACTAAAAACTGAGGTATTTTGGTTCTATTATTAACAGTTACCCATGTTAAATATGGACCAAGGCGAGAACCCTATCTAATGAGTTTAAATAAACGTTGTTCTAGATTTCCAAGCGCATCAGTTTATGAAATGAAACTTTAATATTTCCGCATTCTATCAAATGCAGATGCTTCTCTTTCATTTCAGTTGCAGATTTAATTTAGATAATGGCAAAGGCAACTTCTATTTGTGTTAAAGATGTAAACGAGAAGAGAATATCTTTCTGATATTGAGGAAGCTGCTTTTTAAGGCAGTGTTTACATACTTATTTCAGTTTATATCGTAAACAGAATTAGAAATTTGAAAGGTATTTACGATTACCAACGTATTTGTATGCCTTTTATCTTTTTTGGTTTTATGAAATAATTGAGTGTGTTAATTACGAGTATGACATGAGAGAGGAGTGAGTGCGTAGATGACAACTGATAGAGAAGAAAGGAAAATTTGATGGGTCGACCCCACCTAGTGGGATAAGGCAACGAATAAGATGATGGTTATATATTTCATAGATAAAATAGGTTACAATTTTATCAATTAACCTATGTTCACATTTGAATTAATGAATAAGTAGGTATTTAGTTTGCAAGTTACTTTAAATAACGAATAATCTACAAAAATGTGTTTAGAGACGAATTATAGTGTTGTCCGTGAAAAAGCACTTAGGTACTACGCACTATGAAATGCAAACAAATAGCAAAAACTCACAGGCACGAAAGGTCATGTGGTGTTACTTCTAGTTTTACATATTAACATGCTCGAATTCCTACCGACTAACTTAACTTTACAATCTCTACGAAACAAAATTAGCTGAAACTTTGGGTATTAAGTTTATTTTAAATACTGAAAAAAAAACAATAAAATTTACGGAATGAAGCCCAGAATTAATAAACTCTTTTTTTATCCCTCATGAAATTCAGACTTCGATAAAAATCTCTTTTTCAGGAAAAGTGTTATTGCCCACAGTCGTAAAGAGCTTGTTTACACCGCGGCTCCTAAGTAAGAATCCTCTTTTGACACGTAACGACATCCCCAATGAAATATACATCGTTCCCTTCGCGGAAGAGAGCACGAGAGTGGCGCCGAGAATCTTATCATAATGATCTTAACAAGTGACTGAGAACCTGTATTATGTATGATAAATAAACCTTAATTACTCACATTACACAAACTAATCGAGTAAAACCTCTTCACTATCGAGTGACAAAGATCCACACCGAGGCTGTAAGGTGAGCTGTCATCGAGATGAGCGTAAGTTCATCTTTAATAATTCCCCTGCGTTGAATATAATATGAAGTGAGCCGCAACAGTTAATTACCTGTCGAGAAAATTAGCCCTCAAGTATGTGGTACGAGATAATGTTTGCTCAGGGTTCGGCAACACTGAAGTAGTTCCGATTTTCAAGTCTATAATATAATATTGGCAGTGTTATCGCAATCTTTTTACCCGACAAGATTTTGTTTTTAGCTCGTATTATATTATATTTTTTTATTTATCCTAACAACACCACGTGTTACCACGTGAATATTTATTTTAACAATTGAGTTACTTTTGTTTAATTTCTTTAAAAGGCTAGTGTCTTAATACCTACGAGTAGATGTAGGGGAGAAATAAATGGTGGGTTCCAGCACGAAATAGTAGGTGCGGATTTAAAATTAATGAAATAAGAAAATAGATGACAAAATTAAATATTTTTAGTGTACTTCCGCTGTGATCCGAAATCCAAATTAAGACAAGTAAAGGAAAAATCAACTAAGATCAATTAACCAAGCTTAATTAACTAAGACTAATTAACTAAGATCAATTAACTAAGATTAATTAAGATTAACGTTAACTATCACAATTAGGAAGTTCTTAACTCTACACGTGTTTCGCCTAATCACAAGGCATCATCAGGAGACGCTGACTCTTCGAACGACAAGTCGAGAGTTGTCGTTCGAAGTAATTGATCTTAGTTAATTAGTCTTAGTTAATTAAGCTTGGTTAATTGATCTTAGTTGATTTTTCCTTTACTTGTCTTAATTTGGATTTCGGATCACAGCGGAAGTACACTAAAAATATTTAATTTTGTCATCTATTTACAATGGATTTCCGCAAAGTAACGCCTGAGTCAATAAGTTAAATAAGAAAATAATTACAGACATATTTATAATTTGTTACTTGTATGTTAAAATTTGCTTAGGTTTGTTTTGGTGGTAGATATAACCATTTTACTGTTAGAGTTTTAATGTTTGGTAAAGTTTTGGTGACAACTTAAAAAAAAATATTTTACTATCTCCAATCAAATGTTTGTACCATTAGTAGTATTTTAAAGCTCATTAGCTTAAAAAATAAAAAATAACTAATAGAAATTAATTTAATTATTTATTACAAACCGATTAATTATGTACTAAAATTACAACACTACAATGTAGGCACAAATAGTATGTACCTACGGTTGATGTCTAACCAGCTAGAAACGATGTTGTACCCACATACAATACAACCGCGTATTTGCTAATTAACGCTCCAATTATAAATAACAATACTTGCTTGTTACCACCACTTGTACCGGTGATTTTCTATGAACCGTGTACAACCAGTACACGGTTGATAGAAAATCACTCGGATATTTATCGAATAAATCTCGATGTGAGTAAGAGTGCTCGTAACCCATCGAGTAAAGATAAATGCTAGAGCACGTATCACAGTCGCAAACAGAGGAGCGTAGGTGGCTCGAGATACGAACACCTGTAATAAAATACACACGACTCGATGGTAGTAATGACCTCGGCTTCGTCTACCCTCTAGGGGCCAAATTTTAGGCCAATCTGTTGTTTATTACCCTATAAAATACCAACTGCTAGGATGGGTTCATATGGCGCT
Source organism: Mellilla xanthometata (assembly GCA_035578125.1). Taxonomy (NCBI): domain Eukaryota; kingdom Metazoa; phylum Arthropoda; class Insecta; order Lepidoptera; family Geometridae; genus Mellilla; species Mellilla xanthometata. The sequence continues at coordinate 7,832,830 of JAPUBQ010000007.1, read as the reverse complement.
TTTTTATTTTATTTGAACTGCACAAAAATGGTATAGTACGAGTAAGTATATGGAATGTGTAAAATTAACTATTTACTAAACACCAGCAGATGAGATAGCAGCTACTTATTTTTCATTTAAGTACGTTGATAAGTTGTGGTAAGTACCTAATGCTTAACATTATTTAATATTTAGATTTGATTTATTATTTGTTATTGTAAAACTGTTTCAAACTATCTTTTACAATATCAGTGAAAGAAAGTGTCGAATCTTTTTTGGACATCCTTATACCTAATTCGAGCAATATTAAGAAAAGTTAAATACAGCCAAAATATTAAACATAAATTGCGTATATATTAGCAATTTATAAACGTATTCCATTAATTATATATTTCAAAGATTTATTTTTACACAATTAGATCTAGCACTTCAATGCAACATTAGTCATATGATAATAGGGAGAGTCACAGATAAGCAAACATAGGTATGTATGTAGGTACAGTGGGAAATCTATGCATTTCATTTGCGCATACAAGTAGATATTAATATAGGTAGGTAGATATCAAGAAAGGAAATTAATTATTTACATTAGAAATAGAACACTTTTTACATAAGTAAGTTTTTGGTAAGTAAGTAAACTAGCTGATTTTATTGAAAATCACCGCGAAAATTTACACATGGGATTATGGACTCAAGGAATTTGATAGTAAAAAAGAAATAATTCTTTACTATATAGGTATAATCTAACTACTGCTAGCGAAACATTATAAATATAACAATATTTGTTATGAAATAACAAATCTGTTAAGTCTCACAGTCTAAGGTCAAAATAAATGAAATTAATAGGGAGCGTCTACATTAGTCTACAGTAAGTAAGTAATAATAAAAATAGTAGATGGTGTGTATTACCTATGACGTATAGCATCTTCATGTACCCGAACACGCCTGGTCGTTTTCATTTTCACCTAAACATTTTATGCCAATAAATAAAAGTAACATTGCTTTGGGCAATAAATTGTTAATTTGTTAGACGCACGACTTATTTTTATGAAGGCATTTAGAAGGTACAGGCGTTTGTGTTAATTATGTATACTTAGTAAGTATTAGAATATCAAACAACGTATGTATAGGAAAGAAATAAAAGTGTCATGACAAAGAGTTTTTCAGTTTTTAGCATATTCGGCATGTATAGCATATTATTATCTCAATTTGAACATTGTTATGGCTGCATTATGAGTCTAGCAAAGATAGCATAGTCGCTCAAATCTCACAACACATTCTCCTTTGTGAAGTTGTACTACCCGGGGTCAAACGTAAAAGGTCAAAAACTAACAGCTTGCACTCGTTTCAAACCAGTTAAAGCTCGGAGCCCACAGAAAAATCGATATGTTTTATAGCTATGACCGAGTAATAACGCTAGCAAATATTATAAAGATCCCTTAATTGATTGTTGTTGGAAAGTTAAGTTAGGGTAGGTAGGTACTGGCTGGTATGAATATGTATCTAGCAATTTGGCACGTTCGCGGCGGCGCACTGTCGATGTCGGCCGCTTGCCGCCGTCATTATTTAATGTAATGCGAAAAATCACTCAATCCAACGCTACCACTACATTTAATAGTTTAACTATCGATCCATATATAGAAGGGTAGGTACTTCGAGCGCCATCAAACTCAAGTAATCATTAGCAATTATGTACAGAGGCATACAAAGCTACACGGCACCGAACAAGCATGCTTTTAAATTAATTTTGTAATTAAATCGTACAATGACCATTTCTCCGGACGCCTAGCTGAAAGGACACTACAATAACATCGTGCAACAACGAAACATCGTCGTAAGTTACGTACCTTAGAATTCACAGCCAATCTAAACAACTGAAAACTGACATCCATAAATATTTACATTGGGAGCGAGCGCGCGGGTGAGGGCGGAGGCGCGAGATGGCGCGGCGGCCGGCGGCACGTGGGCTGCGGCCCCGGGGCGCCGGCATACTAGCGGGTACGCGCGCCGCGGGGACCGGGCGCCGACTGCCGCGCCGCCCGCCCAGCGCCCGCCCGCCGCTCAGCCGCCTCCACCGCCCCACCCGCGCAACCTCCTCTAATTCTAATTGTTGGTCACCTATCACTATATCCAGGTCATCGTACCTGCATTCCGATTGTTCGCTAAACGGAAGAGCCGGATGGGATTTGCATATTTAACGTTGTGATTCAATCCATGCCGGGATTAGGCGCCTATCTACGCTCGCATAAAAAGTTACTAGCCCGTAACTTAAATAATTTATTTAGAGCGCGGCCCAATAACGAACCCTTAGCGGGGATAAAATCGTTTTGTTTGGATTAGCCTAAAATATAGACGTCGTCATAGAGAAAGTTTTTTAATGTTTTATACAAAGCTTGAAGTCGGCAGGACACATCAAGAGCGCTATTTTATGAAACACTCGCTTTTTCATGAAGTCATGTTTAAAGTTGTATACTGTAAACATAAGTAGACTAGCATTTCCCAGTGCACCCTTTACAAAGTTTGTATAAAGGAATATGTAATAACGCGGAAAGGAAACCCCCGTGAGAGTGACGCTAATAGTATTGTTGGCGAGTTAAATTGAAAATGCAGGCTTGTAGTGTTATTGTGTTAGCGGGGCATGCCGTTTCGAATGTATCTGTTTTCATCTTGCGTGGAAACTTACACATTCTACTCTAACGCTACGTTAAATGTACTCATATAAACGAGTCACTTGTTTCTTTTACATTGGTCTCTATATACTTTGTAAAGTAATTTAAGTGTGTATACCAAGATCTAGGTAACTAGAAAGAGAAGTAGAGTACAATCCATCAAATATTCAATAGTGAAAATTACGTCTGCTTTTTATCGTTCTGTATTCCTATAAGAAACTTATGTAGTCACAGCAAGATGATGTTTCTCTTGCTGTGATTTTTGTAGGCATGTGGCAACAGGCATACAAAATAAATAATTGTTGTCAATTTTTGTTGCATTTACGAATATGACGAATTCTGGACTACACTTATGCACGTCGTAAAAGAACGTAAAACATAAAATGTCGTCATTTTATGTCGCTTTTCAAACGACATCCAAAAGGTTTATTTTATATGTTTGTTACTTTAGAACTTCGTATTTAGTAACCGATTAATAATTATATTTTATTGGAAAGGGTACTATCAGATTGATTTCGCATATACCTATGTATATATTCCTTTGTAAATATATTTTTTTCTGTTCCCTTAATAGGCGTGTGTAGACCCGTGTGTGTGCGATAACCCTTTGAATTCGTCCATGTCTGCCCCAGATTTAGTTTGTCAGGCTTCGTAACTTTAGCAACTGCGAGTTAGCCTTATCTAGCGAAGCTTATCAACTTACTGTCTCAGTTTAATAATGATGACGGTGCGGTATCTCCATCTAGGCCCAGATCAGTGTCACAAGTCAATTCACGGACTATTATCTAATTCATGCATTGAGACTCGATTTGACAACTAACTAATTAATCAATTTCGAAGTATTGAATTAGTTTTATAAGCCCTTCATTTGTACTTATTAGCCATATACGAGTAGATGGGTACAGAAAATTGGCTGTTTAATACTTAGAAAGTTAATCCTAAACACACTTATGTAACACTTTATATTAAAAAACATTTATGTAGTCAGCAGTGACGATGAGTTACGAAATAACCAGCAATAAAACAAATATAAATGTAAGGTGACTCAGAGGCTAACTTTATACTACATATATGTATGTATATAATTATCTCTGCATGGACTGGCCAATCTCGCTTTTGTATGTCTGTGTGTATGTTGGTTCTCGCGTAGATGCCGCAATTTCGAATCAATCTTGTAGAAACTGGTACACAGGTACACTGGTAAATGACTACTCAACAGATTTATGTAGTCGCCGCTGATTTTCGATTGGTAGGATGATTCTAACAAAAAAAAACGAAATATGTAACAACGCTATTTACTCCTCGATTTTTGATATTTGGCAGATCGATTTTAAATACCACATTCCAAAATGAATTAGCCAAGTTATTGGTGAGATATGAAGATCGTAAATTTCCGGTATATACCTAATACAATGTTCCGTGAAATCGTGTTCACGAGGTCTACAGTTCGGAGTACTACTCGTTTATATACGCATTATACGCAGGTGATTTGTTTGTCCTGACCTGCCTATCTAATACTCCCATCAGCATTCATCGATCGGTTTATTTGATGGCCCTACGAAAACTTTGTACTTATACGTATGTATTATTTATTCATCCTCATTTCATATAAAAAAGCTCGTTTGGACTTATTGTTTTACAATTATTCCAACAGGTAAAGTAAATCGGATTCGTAGCTTTTTGATCAATGTTTACCGAAATAAGCCTATTACGATCTCATTATCGAAAGCAGTCGAGTAATTCTCGAGTTTACCCATTGGAAGGCCGGTATAACGCGGGCATAACTTATAAGCCGCTTATTTATAAGTAGGCTTGGGCGAGTAAAGTATTTACTTTCCACACTTAGCTCATAGCGGCGTTAATAATGAGAGGTAAGCAATTGATCGCTATACTTAGGAATTAAAGTTCTTATATTAAATAACTTATTAATCGAGTTTTAAGTTAAGTATTTGTTATAGTAATGGTAATGGTTCCAAACCCTTCGTCTGCTACAAGTGCGTAGGTGCCAACAAAAATGAAACTATCGCTCCGACCTAAATACCGCAAACACATTTAATAAATCTATCGACGCCATAATCCATCGCGCGGCTGTTATAATCGAATTGTTTATTGCTAACAGTCTTGTTAGCTACAATCGGACAGCTCGTGGGGCTAATTTTCGCTTTATATTTGTAAACAATATGCGCACATGGCTGATTGCACACCTACGGACCGCGTCCCTCGTGCCTTGCACAATGCGTGTAGTGGAAACGTGTTTTATTATTACCGCACTGATTTTGTGCTTACGTAGTTTTCACGTCAATACTTATAATAAGACAGTAAAAATAGAATGTCTTTACATTCAATATTTTTCCAAAAAAGTGATAGGGGGCGATTTGTTTTCTTTGTCTATGGGGGCGATTAAAGAAGAGTAACAAAAAAAAATGTTTTTTTTTTGTCTGTCTACTCAACGGATTTGAACACGAAAGGATTGACAGGTGGATTGCAAATAATTAGGAGCGTTGTCAAAACTTTGCATTGTTGTCAAAAATTAACATCAAAATCGATTGAAGGAAAAAAGTTATGGTCAGTTGAACTTTACTAATTTAATTTACTTCAAAACTTATGAACAGGCGGTTTTTTATTAAACGTATTTAAGAATAAATTAATATTATAAATGTCAAAAAGTTTGCGTGTATTTTTGTTACTTCTTCACGCTCAAACGACTGAAATAATTTTGATGAACGTACGTACATAGTTTAGACTCTAGATTGACGCATAGGCTACTTTTAACCTCGGAGTAACGCGGGTGACACCGCGGGTCGCAGCTAGTATATGAGCTTTCAATGCCACCGACGTCGTGCGCATTATAACGGAAGCAACGACGTACGTAATATGTGCTTTTGAGTGTACTGACAGCCGTACTAGGCCACTCTTGCACCGCCCGTCGAGTCTGATATTTAAGACACTGCCAATGATTATAGCCACTGCTATTAGTTGTAGGTATAACATACAACAATTATTATGCTGAGCTACGCGACAGTAAGCTAAAATTTTAGCCCTACTACCATGCTATGGTTTTTTTTCCTCACGATGTTATCCTTCACCAAAACTCGAGCTGGTTGAGAGATCTATCCCACGGCCTACAGGACGAAAGACGGCCGCACGCCTGACTGAGTTGTCATCGCTTCAAAAAGGAATACATAAAATTGAGACTCGCGTCGCTCAGCATAATAATGTTTGTATCTATTGGCACTGATAGCAATGGCAGTGGTGACAGTTGCTTTACTTAATACCAGGAGTGGGTGTATAAAATAGGGCGTAGCTGTAAGAGAGCGCCGATTTTTACTGATTTTGTCTGTGGGTGTAGCTAGGATTCTAGGAGCAACAAAATTACTTTAAATCTTCTCCATCATCAGCAGTTTTGTACTGTGCAAGTAATACCTACCGCTGCCGAACCTAGTTATTGTACGCTTATTGAAAATTTCAGTCCCTTTGTTCGTTAGGCTTCCGGTTAAATCCTTTCGATCTATTTTGGAATCACTCATTTGAACGGGATTATCCGAAGCTTTTCATTCATCAATGTCATTCCCAAATATCGCGAATTTCGGACAGTTATTTTTTAGCTCCCGATGCAAAAACGACGGGGTGTTATAAATTTGAGTCTTTAGCATTATTTTGCTTGGCTTTAGCTCCCGAACGAACCGATTGTGATTTAGGTTTAGAAAAGGTGTTTGTTGAGAGTGTTCTTAGCTATGATTAGTGTAAGGTAAAGCTCTAAATAATTTCCTAGAGGAATGCACTGTAAAAAGGTAATATAGCGCTGATAACGTCACTATATCCAGGGATCAGATAGAAGGCTATTTTATTTAAATAAAGTTATCAAGAAACTAATACGCAATTGTGTTATGGAACTCTTAGGCACAGTTGCATCAGCTTACTTTAACATAAACTAAAACAATCATAACTTTATTATTTTGAGCAAGATTTTAAACTAATTTTCAAAATGTTTAATACAATAGGTTTAGTTATCAGGATTTGAATAAATCATTAATCTGAGTGTTACGACGTAGCTTTAATAATATACCTATTTATTTCTTCGTTCCAAGGTAATCTATATAAACACGCCATATACCAATGTTGGATACCTGGGCCTGGATGTTGAATATAATGCTGGATATAATGCCTAAAACGGTCAGGCAATTTATGAAAATGATTTTTCGCTTTGTATAATGTTTATCAATTGTATAATATTCCAACTGTGCCAAATGTAATGTATGCAATTGATTTTATACACATACATTTATCAATTTTTATGTCGATGACTCTACCCAACATACACAGGGATATACAAATCCTTCCATGTTTAGAACACTGGCAAATGAGAATGAGATGTCATTTTCCAGTGTTTTAAATCATTGGGTGTGATGACTCCCAATAATTTAATGTTAGTTACGGTTAATAAAGATCATAAGTAATACAACAATTGTAATATTTAGAACAAAATTAAATACTCACCAATGTTGGGGCGTAGGTACGAGTACATAATAGCTTGTTATTAATACTGTCGTGATCGTGCTGATCACATATAATTGATATAATAGCTCAAGGCCTATTATTACTTGAGGACGTAAGGTACCTAAACAAAATTAGACATTTAATTTTGAGTGTGGGCGCAGCCGTTATCGCGAGCGTACGTAGGCTGAATTCCTGCCTTGAGAATTGATTGTGCTGAAACTTGTCAGGCTAATACTGACAAAATAAACGTAAGTGATAGCCGGTTATACAAACATTATTAAAGTTAGACATGGACCAGTCGCTTTATAATAACAACTATAAATTAAACAACAGCAATACTTGCTAATTATTTATTCCTCACTCACAATAAGGAATCAGTCAAGAACATCAATGCACCTTGAATTTGTTTCTTTTTACAATTCGGTTAATTTACTAAACGAAACCACAAGGCTATATTAATTGTTCTAATATTAACTATAAGTTGTCTACGACTTCGTTGAAAATCTTACATTTTCAAGACAAAGTATGCAGCAGATAAATTAAGTAAGTACAGTTAGATCAGTGAAATATAACAAAATAAACAAATTGGCGAAATTATACTTCTGTTCCATGTTTACAAACTAATAATCATTGACAATGAAAGAGTGAGGGTCATTAAATTACACTAAGAATAATATTTACACAGTCATTATCCACCTTTCTTCCACTTTTCACCCGGAGTGTATTCCGTCATAGGCTTGCCTGAGATACCGCAGGTCCCTATGCCTACTCTGCCTGAGAGGTTGTCAGGGGAGGCAAATATACTTTTATTTCTTACTCCTGGCTTCTTAGCAGCTTTGGTGTGGAAATTTAGCCATTTATTCTTTTCACTTTCTCTCTCCTCCTCAATTTGCTTAAATCTCTGTTGCTTTTTCTGTTTTTTCTTTTTGAGGTATTCTCTGTTATAACCTTTACCTTGTCTGTAAAAGATAAATCCCACAAATCATAATAAAATCCAGATACAAAATAGGACTACAAAATATAAGCTTCATTAAAATGTTTATTGTTATTATGAATGTTATGTACTAGAATGTATTTATCGTAACAATATTATTTCTACTACACTATATCTTAATAATATTTACTTTGGTGCTATTTCAGATAAGCTGTAAATCAGACGTAAATTTTATTGCTCTTACGATTAAATAATGTTTTAAACTGAACTAGAAAGTTCAGTTTATGAGGGATATAATTTTGAGTTATATTTAGATCACTGAGATACACACAGAACATGGATTTAATGGAATGAACACAATATGACTGTGAAGTATGATGGCTCTAGGAATGTATTAGTCTAATGTATACTAATATCATAAAGTTGAAGAGTTTGTTTGTTTGAACGCGCTAATCTCAGGAACTACTGGTGCGAATTGAAAAAATATTTGTGTTGAATAGATCATTTATGAAGTTAACATCACACTGCAACTAGAATATAGGTTAGGTTTAACCATGAATTAACACATAGGCTACTTTTCATCCCAAAAACAATTATTGTTCCTGTGGGATACGCAAATAGCTTCAAAATCTGTGTTATTCCGTCACACTCTAGCGGCTTGACCAATTTTGATGAGATTTACTATGAAGATAGGTTAGATCTTGGATTAACACATAAGCTACTTATTATTCCGGTTTAACTTTTTTCTGTGCCGGATTAACGCGGGTATCACCGCGGGATGCAGCTAGTTTAATTATAAAATGGGTGAAGAGTGCATATAATATAACATTAAATACAATATTAATTAAATTCCTATACACTGAAAAAAATATCGAATAAATTAAGTGACATACTTGCTCTCATCTCCACTCAAGGGTCTCTTGACTCCAACTCCAAGAGGTTTGATATTGTCAACGGACACCACTTCAAGGGTTGTGTACCCATCAAACTTTACTTTTAAATTATCAGAAGCCACTTCTTCAATAAGTGCTTCATAAAACCTAAAAAGATTATAATATTAGTAAGCTTACAGTTTAAAAGTTCATGTGAAAAAAATGTTTCTAAATAGCTCACTATTGCACTAGCATAAACTTTATTAATACAGTACAGTAAGTATCTTTTAGTGTTTCATATCCAAAAAGTATCAATGGGACACTATTATATTACTACAACTTTGCTGTGTCTGTCTGTCATCAGGCTGTAACATAACTGTGATAATTATAATGTTGGAATTGTCACCAGTCATCAGTTGCTACTACAATTAATAATACATATTTAAGGGGTTTCCTACAAAATCTCATGTTTTAGGGTTCCATACCTAAAAGGTAAAAACGGGACTCTTTTACTAAGCTTCTGCCAGTCTGTCTGTGTCGGTCTCCAGGCTGTATCTCAGAAACCGTAATAGCTAGATAGCTGCCACTTTTACGAAATATATATTTCAAATGGCACTATAACAACTAGAGTAAACACGCAAACAATAAAAATTAAAAATATTTAGGGGATCCCCATACTATAAATGTGATTTTTTCGTATTTTTTTGCTATATATCAATAACGGTAGGTGCTAAACACTTAAAACTTTCACAAAATACTTAAAAATATATCAAATTAAATTATAAAATTTAGTAAAAATAAATATTTAAGGGGGGCTCCCATACAACAATGGTATGAAACCCTTGGTTATTTTTTTAATAGATAATGGTACCAGACCCTTTGGGTAGATAATAATACCAAACCCCAGCTCATACTTGGACAATTCTTTTTTTTCTTCTAAATATGTAATGCTACCCACACACTCCGGTTTTGAAAGTAAAATGAAAGCCTTATCATTGTAAAGTATAAATAAATATTATACAGTCATATAAATGTAAACATTTTACAATTGTAAGTCTGAGTCTTTACTGTTATTTTAACCAGATAGTACAGCTTGTTCTCACCACCTGCAGAATGTTGGTATGCACCTCTGTAGTGCACTTACCTCCCACCCTCTAGAAGGATTTTTATAATGATAATTACATAATAGAAATACAGAAACAGTAGGTACCAAACAGATATGACATAGCATTGTGTAGGTGTATGTAGTACTTCTTCCTGAACTTAAGCCAAGTCTAGTCAAGTCCGTTCGGGCGGTATTAAAATTCTCGACATCAGAGCTTGGCAACTCAGCTCATATGAAGATGAACCTAAAATGGGCCTACTAATAGGTTGGCACTCTCAGGAACTAACTCATTAATTGAGCTTGACAGTCTATTTCATATTTACATACCACATGTAGGTAATGTCTAATGAGTTTACTAACAATTAACTATATAAGTTAACAAAAAGCAAAGTTGCTATTGCTGTTTGTATCTTAACACACTCATCTTTCAAATGAATTTGCTGACCTTTGCATGTTACATTATATCATTTTGATGTAACTTTTATTTATTATACTTTTATTAACTTTTTTTTATGTACCAGTGTTTGTTTCATTTGCAATTTTGAATATAACAACTTGTACTCAGTAAGACAGCACACATGCAAGACAATAACACCAATATTTTGTGATACTATATTATTATAGAATAGAACAGTGTGCATAATTCAAAATACTAGCCTGCTGTGAGTAAAGAATAACAAAACTAAATGGACATGAAGTATTACCACACAATTAGCTACTTAACCTTAAAAGAGATAAACATATTCAGGTTTTTTTTCTTAATTTTACTCTAACAATAGTATAGTAATGATTTATACAAATATTAACCTTTTCAGCTACATGGGTATGTGGCATAGGAATGTTCAATGTAATCTTTTAGAATAACGTAACAAGAATAAGGTACGTACGCTCCATCAGCTCTCCATTTGGCTAGACACTTCTCTCCCACTTGCCATTTCGAGTATACTTTCCGAGTTTCGTAATGAGTATCTTCTTCTGCCGCCAGCAGGGTAGCTGTAACATCATCATCATTACTAGAACCATGAATATTAGTCACTTTCGCTTCACCATCTTGGGTTTTTATTAGATCTCTTGTTAACTCTATTACTTCCTCCAGATCCGATTTCAGCTTCAAGAGTTCCTCATTTTCTGGATCTGTGAGCAGCGCTGCTTCCACCTGTAATTCAATTTCATGCCATGTAAAATAATACTCTTCAGTTTATTCATTGTTTTTTTGGAATACTATTGACATACCTGCTGTAACTGTAACTTGTAATTCCTCAAATCATCAGCCATATTGTAAATAACTATTTGTTTCCTATATGTGGCTGGGATATTTTAATAAATTAACTAGATTACACGTGAAATATGCTTTTACTTATCACTCTGTGTTAAACATTTCCAGCAGCAAGCAAAACGACGCCATTTGCAAAAAAAAATAAGTTGACAGTTGGTTGGTTGAAATTTGTATTTTTTTTAGCTTGACAGTGACGTCCAATTTAATTTGTTTGTTTGCTTCACACGATTTAACCACAGGCCGGCCCCACCTAGTGGGATAAGGTAAGGAAGAAGAAGAGATTTCACCACATTGTTAGAATATTATACATATATTTTTAGCTAGGCATTTGACCGGTTAGGCACAAATAGGCGATACTCTGGCCTACAACGGAGCAAGCCTAGTCTGGAAGAACTGGTTTTTACGCTTAATGATAACAATTTATTATAGCACACGGTTCTCAAGAAGGCTGCCAAAACACACTGTTACTGCTTGGCGACAGATTTTTCAACTTGAGGGTGGTTGCTAACCAGGCGAGCATTAGACAATGCCCTAATACCTATAGGTAAATTTGTAAGTGGATGTTAATCCACTACATACATAGGTATATACACGCTCACTAACTGAATCGATTCTAGTTAAATTTAATTGGGTATTCTTGGCTTAACATATCAGCACACATAGCATGTTGGATACATTGCTCTCTTGAAGTGGAATGCAGCGTTTGGAATAAGTTTAGTACATTATTTAAGTATATTATAACTTTTTAGGGTTCCGTTCCCAAATGGTATCAACACGACTCTATTACTGGAATTTTTTTCGCTATCCGTCCGTTTACGATCAGACTAAATTATACCAAGATCATTCATTCAGTCGGCTAATATTTATTTAAATACTGGCTTAGTTAGCAATGTTCTTTTATGAACTTTGTAACTTGTATGTAAGGCTTATTACTTGGACTGTAAAATAGACGAATGTATGAGCTTGAGCTTCAAACGGACGTTTCAAAGAAATTTATTGGATTGGTCATGACTCTTGCTGAACAAAAATGTCAAGGTGATAGTAAAATTATTTATTTTTCATATTCTTAGTCAAGAAAGTAAAATATTGATTCCTTAAGATTTTTGATTCTTCATTGGTAAAACACATTAAATGTCAACAATAGGTACAAAATTTTATAATTGTATGTGTAAGCTATCATGCAAAGTAAGTACAATAGTTATTAATTATAGTGAAAATATTATAATGCTATAATAAGTTACTTACTTTATCGCTAATAAATAACATTACATTTAAAAATCATAAATAAGCTAAACTATAATTATTCACATTATATGAAGCGTTTTCCCAACAATGGGACTAAACAGACTTAAAAATAATAAAGTTATTCACATGTGATTGACAAAAAAACGTTCAGTTAATATGAAAAATTTTTAGCTATTGTATTTTTAGAACTAATTCATATACATATGTAATTATTCTGAAATACAAAGGATAGATTAAGCTTTACATTGGAATTGGTTACTCTGTTCTTGGAATGTTAAATAAAGTCAACGAAGGCCAGGACTTTTGTAATGGATGTACATTATCACCGTTATTGATTACAATACATCTCATAATCACAAAATGTTTTTGTAGACTAGTCGATTTGGAAAGTATAACAAATATAATCTAATTGCATGTACGACATTTTAAACAGACACAATAGACAGGCAGACATAGACACTTCAAACACACCACACTTACATAAATATAAAATCTCTGTAAATACAAATTGTGATTACATATTTTGACAATTATACTGTGATCAGTAAATAAAATTTTATTGCTGACAAGTGAAAAGTTCTGTTTTATTACCAGACTAAGTATGTTTTTATTGATTTGCATAATGTAACAAACAATCTCTTACATACTACGTCATATGCATATTTTTTACGCCTTTAATCCACCACATTTCTAAAGCATAAAAAAATCAATAACTGTATATAATTATGTGCAAAATACGTTGTGCCGCTTGATGACGTTATGAGATCAGACTATTCGTAATTATGCCACAGAATAAATGCAAGTTTTATAGCAGAGATAATGCTATTTGACGTCACATTGCGATTTGACAAATGATGCGGATTTCGCCTGCCTGTTGCTAACTCTAATATTTACTACTTTTTAATGATAATTAACATTTAGACAACAGTTTAGAGCGCGACTTGCCTGCAGGATGACAGACGAGGTAGTGACGAGGTACCATGTCTATCTAGCTCACTGTTACATACAGATAAACGGATAAATCTCGCTGCAAAACCGTGATAACTTATAGTACTTTAATATATTATGAGTAAATCAAAAGATAAGGCCAAACTTAGTTCATCTATACATACATAATTTATAGTTTGTAGATTGAATACAAATAACGATATATGTATTTAGAGGATGTATATATATTTGTATATAAATCAACTTCTACTCATCTGATATCTTAGAATGTCATCTATACCTTCGTCGGTCACCCTGCAGGCAGGTCGCAAACGAAAATGTTAAACTATAATAACATATGCATACACAAAAATAATGGTCAAAGAGTTAATATTCCCTATTGCAACAGTATATTATAAAGAAAAAGAAAACTACAAGCGGCTCACGTTTGCGACGCCGACGCAAGCATTATAAGCACCATTCAATAAATATACTTCTCTGCCATGTCATTTTCTAAACGAAATAAATGGTATTTATAAGTAAATGGTTCTCTTTCCTTAGTATACAAAATGGTAAGATCGGTAGTTATAACAATAGTTTTTCTTTCCAACCCATAGAAGCTTGGGTTTTCCAGTTTGGTTAATTAAAGCGTTCTTACTTCATTGCACTGCATCGACACTTTATAGACCATTAATATAAATATCACACTTAACTACGTACCATAGATGTTTGCAAGAAAGGAAGCATCTATAAGTTCTCGCTTTTAGTTTATTGTGATCTGTAAGTTTAGAAAATCACACAACAGTAGAGGTTTGTTCATAAATATTTACCCAACAAGTGGCAAGTATGTATAAGTTAGCTATCTACGCTAACGAGATGGCTCTGCAGCGCCGTCGACTGGTGGTAGCGGCGGCGGGAAGCGAAATCTTCATTGTCATCATTCAAACGTTCCTCCTCCATTGATATGCCTGCATGAACCGGGGTCACCACAAGCTGTTCGTATTCCAGCGGCCTTTTGCTGGAAGGAGACACAAATTATTGTGAATTCGAAAGAAGAATATTTATATTAATTTAAGATTTAGAAGATATTAATATTAGTTTCTAGGCAAGATAGATCCATCCTAGACTGCGATATCACTTAACATCAGGTGAATTTTGATCAAGACCAAGCCTATCATTCGTAATTTTTTTTTTAGGGTTCCCGGTTAGCTATTACTAAGGGACTCTATTATAAGGACTTCCCTGTCCGCCTGTACACTTGGATAATTAGTTGAAACGAAAAGTAACCTATATTTTGAGCTGTGGTCCACTGCCAAGTTTCAATTAGCTACCCAGTCTTTTTATTCATTTGCATGTATTCTGCGTTTCCGTACAATGATAAAAAAATGAAGCACACACCCAATCATCTGCAAGAATGCAATCTTGAGCCAGTGGAAGAAGCGAAACTCGGAGGCGCGTCCCGGCTTCACGGCGGGGTTGGCAGCACCGATGTACAACCACAGCAGCCACAAGCAGCCGAGGCAGCCGAGCGCGTAGTACCAGTTCACCAGGAACATCAGCAGCAGTTTTATCGCCACCTGATAACAGTTTGCATCACTCTCACTTTTTGCTTTATGAGACGGAGACTATTCCGGGATTATAGACATTTACAGATACAGATAATTGGTAAACAAAGATTTACAAGTCTATTTCTATTACTAATAAATTTGTCATTTAAAAAATCTTTTACACTATAGTGTGCATTATAAAATCAAAATAATTTTATTTCACTTTTCAATATGTTTGGGGAAGCTGTATATCTGGCATACTCGGGCAAATGGTTAAACAGTCTGGGTCCACCACCAAACACAGACTTCCCAGACCTGGTCAAGTGGAGTGGAGTCACCAGTCTCTGTCTATATCTTGTCTTGTTGAAATAACTTTAAAGATGTTTGTTCTAAATTAAATGAGAGTAATGGGTTTAGTTTATTAATGACTTTAGTCTAAGTAACATTATATTATAATGTACTATACATATAGGAAAAATGTGCGTACCCCAGCCAATGAGAGCCATCTATTGCAGAGATGCGAGTACCAGTTCTTGTTCTTAGAATGCACACTGACTGTTGGACGGCGCGCGTCACCGTTAGCCGCGCGGCCATTCGCTAGGCCAGGGTCGGTTGGCGACGGGGTGAAATCCTAGAATAAAGGGAGATTACAAATAATAATAACAAAGCATTGTTTAACATATGATGGTCATAATGATATAACTACTACTACGTAGTTTAGTCTTTAATTAAACTGGCTAATGGTATTACTTCTTGAATGTATAAAAGTCCTGGAAGACATCACTAGTGTCTCAAATGACAATATATTTAAAACTAAATTAAAAAGCTGCTCGGCTCGTTCAAAACACGTTCTACTCTATTGACGAATTTACTAGCCAAATGAAAAGTTTTCGGTTCATACAAGAGAAATAATTACATAGATGTATTAATTTTATTATATTAACAATGACATGCAATAACTGACTTTTTTTATTCATTTTACATGTTTATGCATTTTATAATTGATGAGTACTCTAATCTGCTAGAATTATGTGAAGCTACAATAACAGTAAACACATTAGACAAATCTCAGTGCCAATATTAGGTCGCGATTACTGGTCTGAGAAGGAATATTACGAAGTATGTTTCATATTAATATTGTAAATGCTTAAATTGAACTACATATTTATGAACACTAGTATATCTCTAATCAATAATGTTATACCTAAGTGTTATGATAACATTATCTAATCAAAGAACTTCGTTTTATTGTGGGTCCTATGTCTTGTTGGAAGTAATTTTATCAGAAATAATACACTTAATGTTAATGAACCAAAAAGGCAAAAATTGCAAAGTACTGAAAGCATAATGAGTAAATATTGCTGTGGATAAATAAAAAGGAATTTTACAAATAGTATAAACAAAGTAAGGAGCACATTGTCTAACTTCATTTGATTTTCAGAATAAATAGGATTTTTCTTCAAAAGAACAACCAGTTCAATCCGCAGTGTGATGACTTATTTCTCCTAAATTATCAACACATATTTTCCTTAGTGACTGTTCAGCTAGAATAAAATAAATAAATAAATATTAGGACACATTTCACACACGGCTGGTTAACCTCATACTGAACGATTTCTAGTATGTATTATGGTTGCTAACCCAACAGAATACAAAGTATAGTATTTTTATGCCAAATAGGTATGGTTTCAGCCGACACTTTTATTCACTTCTACAATAGGTACATGTTTTATTTTAGATTTGTAGACTTCAGATGGTAGGTACTGCTCAAGTAATAGATATATTCTATGCATATACTCACCCCAACATTTTTATGTCGTATTCTCTCGGGAAACAATAGATCCAGGTCACTGCCCGTTGCGCCGTATACTTGGTTCTCTCGTTGCGAGTGCCCCTGAAATCTGGTTATATCAACAGGGTTAATATTAGAGAAAGTATTGGCTAATGTTATTACAAGTCATTGTTATTACAATGTATGCTATTTTGGAAATCCTATCTCCAATCTATACAAAGTATCTGGTAGCATAATAGATACATTTAGCCATAAAGAATCTCAAATTCGAAGATTGGCTAATGTGTGTGGTAGGTACATTTAAGGCGAACCAGAAACTTTTTATTATTTTTGTTTTTGTTATGTGATCTCTCAAAAAAGGGGGATGTTTAATGCAGCATCTTTTATCAACGCACTTTCATAATATTTGATAAGACAATATTGGATTGTAAAATCTTGGATATAGGCGAAAAATGCATAAATCCATGTGTACATGAGGTGTTCTGAATGAAAAATAGCTATTGAACGAACATGATAAAAAATATCTTATAAAATAAAAGTAATAGGAAAAATAAACCACAAGCAGCATACCTCATCTCACGTTTGTGCTGCAAATCAAAAGTCTGTGCGAGGGCAAAGTAAGAGTAATCTATGCTAGCGTAAGTGATGAGGAACGGCATGGTGACGATGGGAGCGAGCTTGTTGATGTCTCCGATGATGATGAAGGTTACAGTCACTATCGCTACTACCACCATCGAATACAGCGGCACCTTGTTTGGTCCTCTCTGGAAGAAATTAATGGAGATTGAGGTGCAGATAAACTACGAGTATCTAATAACGGTATATTTGTTCTCAGCGACACATCATAATTTGTTTGCCAAAGACACAAATATGGATAACGATGTGTAGTGCTGCCATTACAATTTAAGGTTTTTGGATAGAGATCGCGTTATTTTTTTTTAAATTAATAAGTAGTCTATAAGCAGCTAAATAGTATATTTTTGAGTGTTAATTAGAAAAATAAACAAAAAGAAAGTTTTAGCAGAGGCACGAGGAATGAGTCTAAATGGGTAGGTTGCATCATAATAACAAATATAAAGAAGAGTGATTTAGCTACCACCCGACATCAAAGTTTAATGTGTAATGACATTCTTTTAGTTAAATCGGATCTAATCTGGACTTTTTCGACGTCATAAGGTTCAGAGCGACGTCCTTCTGGGAGAAGCTCAGAAGTACCTATTGAATATTACAGAATAAAATTATTCCGATTACATGAATATTACGGAATATAACCGTAATATTGTTTAATTTATAGGTCTTGGTGTTGAAGTACTCGTACACCAGATTACAATCCGACAATAAATCTTGATTGTTTTGATTTATATGCTAAAATATTTGGGGTGGTAATATGTTACTTTTATTTATATTATCGTGAGTTTTATAATAAAGTGTTTATCTATCTATCAATAGCATACATACTTTCATCATTCTTCTAAAAACCAGAAACTCTAAACCAAACTAAATAGATCAAGTTCTTGTGAATACTTACACCATGGCCTAAGATGTCTAACCCAGGTATGACCTTCTCATTGGAGATACTCTGCAGCACTCTAGGTGTTCCATACATGGCTCCTAGACATGAACTCATTGAACTGACATATAACCCGGCAAGCAAGAGTACTCGAAGTGCGGATATGTCAGCAGTTATAGAATAATTTGTCAGTAGGGCTTCTCTTGTAACTGTGGCTGCCAAGGTTATTATGAACATGAGGTATAAGAATGTTCTGAAAAAGAAATTTAAAACTTATTTATTAACTATCTAGAATGTTATTGTTTTGTTTGTATTGTATTTATTCTATAGTTTTGCGTTTGTATTGGTTTATATTGTTATATTGTATGGCTAGTTTATAAGTATATTGTATGTAAAATTGAGAAGGCACTAGCTTTCATACTAGCAAGGAAGACAGGGCTACCGTTCAAAATGTTACTTGTTACTTACATATTTAGTTCAA
Organism: Mellilla xanthometata; assembly: GCA_035578125.1. NCBI lineage: Eukaryota > Metazoa > Arthropoda > Insecta > Lepidoptera > Geometridae > Mellilla > Mellilla xanthometata. Next base: position 7,813,996 of record JAPUBQ010000007.1, on the reverse strand, counting down.
TAAATATATATTTGAATAATTTGATTTGATACTTAGAGCTTGTTACATAAAGGTAAAAGTACCCAAAGTTCGAAATTATTAAACTTTATTAGACATTGTTTTTGCCATAAAAATAACTTATTTACACCAAAACAATGTAAGTTCAAGTGAAGGTCACAAATAATTGGCCAAGTGCGAGTCAAAATCACGCACGAAAGGCTCCGTCACACATAAGTGGTATTTATTTATTTTTGTAGTTATATACTAGCTAGCTATCACAATTCAATAGAGACAGCCAAACAGGAAATCAGAGAAGTCGAAGTAATAGGATCTTAGTACCTTGGATACAGGACCCTTAGAAGAAACCATAGTATACATGCAAAAAACATTATTGAATAAATATTACATACCCAGTGCCAATAGCAGCCAAAGATCCATTTGGAATATTGATCGAGGGGTTCTTCAAATCACCACTCATGTTGATGCCAGCTAAAATGCCTGTGATAGTTGGGAAGAACACTCCAAAGCACTTGAACCATGTGTAGTTGTCCTGATAGTCTGCCCAAGTGTTGTTGGCAATTGTCCCACCGAGCCAACCTTTAAAATCAGTAGCTGAAATGTATGATTATTAGGTGAAATAATTGTACAGTGAAAAAATGTATTGTGTCATTACAATTAATTACTTATAGCTTATATAACTCACATCAATAAAGTAAATGTTTAGTACTTTTAGTTAAATTCCAATAACTTTGTACATGCTTAGCTACGAAAATAAATAAATAAATATTTGAAAGAGTGCCTCCTCTAGCTCACACTCATTTTGTTATGTATAAGTGAGAGGACGTGGGGCTTCAAATGTTTTATTTATTGACTCAAGTAATATCTACCTATTAATACTCATTATTGTCTCCAACCATCCCCACTGAGTGGTTGGAACAACTTATTTTGTCCTACCATTTCTATCTCCATCAGCAGTCATTTTCTCCTATATCCCCTACCCTCTCTCTTTCATACAGCTATCCATTCTAATATGATAAAACACTTCAACTCTGTGTTTGTGCAGCTGCAAGTCTGTCAGTCCCTTATAAATGCGAGGTTATAATTTGATTTATAAGAGGTTTTAATTTTGTCAAAACAAAATATATGGTTGAAGGATGATATAAATTGTATTCAGTATTGTTTATTTGTAATTTTAAAAAGATGTTGATATATATTTTGAAGGTTTATTTATAACAGACATACATACTTGGAGTAGTAGTAAGAGATCCCACAAAAAAGTCTAGGGCTGCCAACAGTATAATCAGCAATAATGCAAACTGCAGTTTGATCACCCATTTGACGCCGGCTATGTTGATAGTGCCAAGTAAAATGACAGCAGCTACTGCAAACCCTCTCGCTGCCCATGTGTTGTCTGTTGAGACAAGGCTGGCCATGGATTCACCAAAACCAAATACATTTAAGGCACATCCTACTGCCTGGAATTGAATAAACATATACTGTATGTAACATTATATAGTCAATCTAAATTTTTGACGTGACAACGTCTTAAATTAGGTTGCGGCTGGGAGTCACTTATGAAAAAGTGTAACGCCCAGTAACGTTACGATGAGTCACCGAACGAGAGAGAGGCCCGCCGAATGCCTTGCGTCTCTCTCCCACTCAACTATGATCGGTCTGCTGCGCGCGCAGCACGCGGCAGACGTTGTCACGTAAAATCTTCGCCCGTAAAACCGACTTTACAGGCAACCATTTTTTTTTTGTTAGATTAAATTATGCCTAATAATGACAACAGTAACCAAACAGTGAAAGTTTTATGTGGCCTGTTTACTCTAAGGTTCAGTTGAGAAAGAGTATGATATCAATATAACTGAGAATTATGTTACTTTAGCCTTTAAGTATGCTACTAATATTTTTCACAAGTTGAAAGGAGTATGTTTGTCATTTAGTATATCACAATTTATTAAAATGAAATAATGGCATATGTGAAACATCAACTTTATTTTGTAAAAGTAATATGCAGGAAAGAACATATTGTCATAGAAACTAAAATGCCATAATGATAAAATATTACAATATTTTTCCAGATAACGAGGACTATTTATTGAATAAACATTTATTTTCATGAAATACAAATATTGCATAATTTATTTGTTTTTCACTAATAAACTCTGTTTTTAAAGAACTGTGTTTTAAGAAAGTCTTTCTATACCATCATATAGTAATATATGGTAAAATCGATTTCTGGTGATAAATCGGTGTGGCTATAGATGTTTCACTTCAATAATTGTAACTCATAAAAACTTTAATTATGTGAACAGGATACAATTAATTATTTAAAAAATAGATGACATCATTTTTAAGCCTACACAATTGTGTGTCATGGTATAAATCTAAACAGCAATAAACTTCATAGTACCTGTCCAAAGCAGTACACCATCCCCAGAGCCCCACCCATCCTTGAGCCAAGGGTGTGTGCGAGTAAGAAGTACACTCCTCCACTCTCTATTCTGCATCTCTCACATATACCAACAGCTGATAATACTGATATCAAAGCTACAAATACTGAAAAAATTAAAACATAGTTTATTTGTGGGATTTCATAAAAAATCATGCCTGAAAACGATCTGACTTTTTCAAGTTTGATAAAGTCATATCTAAAATCATAGCTACGAAAGAGGTTATTGTCTAAAATGATACTTTTTAGTTATGCGAACTTGTGGGACTCATCAATGATAATAATATAACACTAATAAATGATAATAATAAAATGTTAACTAGTTCTCATATATATTTTATTTATTTTAATTATGTTAGTAATAATGAATAACATGATAACTCTCACCTGTAAATATCACTATAAAAACTCCATTAACTAAGCCCGCCTGGCCAATAATCCAGCCGGATCTTAGAAAGACTATAACACCAAAAATGTTAATAAGGCAGGATGTAAACACTCCATCCCAGGTACCGAAGAGAACTGGCTGGGATATAAAGAAGTTAGACTTCCACCACGGTACATCGCCCTAGAAAAGATGACCGTAATTACATCAAAAAACAATCTAAGTTAGCGACATTACCACCGTATGTGACATTCTTACTTGGATATCTGCAAAGATCTCATTAGCTCCAGATGCTTGATGACCACCGGTTCCATATTGTGATTCATTTCCCAAGTCCACGAATCCACCCGATTGTCTTCTCATACGAGCACGATCAAACCCAGGCTCGTCAGTTCGGAAACTGTCTATATCTAAATCACTTCTCCTTGTGCGATTACTTTGATCCATTGTGACTTATCTCTAGTTATTCTAATTTCCATGAAATTTTAATAAAATCATCAATTTTTTCTAAATATATTCAGATTTACAAAACTGAAAACATCCACAACCACAAATTTTTAAACATAAATGACATTGACAAGACATTTTTTTGGCATAAATACATTGACGTTGAAATAGATTTTTAAAGTGTTCTCAGTATATGTGACTTCGACAACATAATAATTTATTTATCAGACAAAACATACAATTTAAAATAAATTTAAAAACTAAACCACTAACAAAACTAAACGCTCAAGATAAGGCTCGTGGCATTGCCGCGTTAAATAGCGATGGATAGCCTTTGCGCCAGGTACAATACGCAGCGGAATTCACCCGACCTCTCTCAAGTCTGCGGCTCTACGCCCAATTTCAGCAATAAAAAGTTTGGCCTAAGTACCCCAACAACCCATGGTTTCAAAAGCAGCGGGCACAAAAAGATATTGAGGCAATTCGACAATTGTTTTATAGGTAGTAAATAATAGCTATTTATAATGGATATTTATATAGATACTTAACAAAAACAAATACGAAAATAAGACCACCTTAGAAAAGAAAATAATAAGAAAAACCCAATATCGACCAATCTTGGTGCAGGTACAGGTACTATGTAGTACTTAATAGATTAGTCAAAAATCGTATATTTTCATTATTTGACTAAATATTCTGTGAAAATGGTAAGAGTCTAATAATATATAATTTACATTTAGCACAATTACAAAAAAATATTTAGCAAAAAACGTTTATTGTTTGGCCCCTTAATACTTAAATTTTTAGAATTTGTTGTTATAGCGGCCACAGAAATACATAATTTGCGAAAAAAAAATCAGCTTCTTAGCTATCAAGGTTTATGAGGTGCATGCAGCCTGGTGACAGACAGACCGACAACAGAAGGTTAGTAATAGGAACCCGTTTTACCTTTCAAGTATGGAACCTTAAACTAGACAAAGTACTATATGGATACCTTGTCTAGTTTTAAGTTACGGTAGGATCGCAATGTTGATAAATCACCAAGTGATACTTAATAATTCAACTAAATAATTGTTTTTAATTGTTGTTTTATTATTTTGCTCTTTTTACTATAGAAGAATATTATGGTACAGGAATTCGACTGATTTTTTTATTAAAATCACGTAATATTTATGTTTGAAGTCCGTATCGCCTCATTCGCTTTAATCACGGATAACGGAGAAACAAACTAGGCATGCTCTACCTTAGGCCAGGTTAGCTAGCTTGCCAAAAGCCTAGCAGTGCTGCGTAAAGATATCTAGAGAAAAAAAATAGCCAATGGTAATGCTATAACGAAATACATTTTGTAGTGCAATCCGTCATTTTATTAGAGACTTTATTCACTGTTTGTTTTTAACAATACGAGAAATATTTGAGACACAAAATATGTTTATTTTTAGAGCATTTAAGTATTTAAACTTATGAAAGTGATGTAAAATTATGCGTATTTTATAAGATCTTTTTTAAGGTTCCGTACCTAAAAGGTAAAAACGGGACCCTATTACTAAGTCTTTGCTATCTGTCAATCTGTCAGCAGGCTGTATCTCATAAACCGTGATAGTTAGAAAGCTGAAATTTTCACAAATACGTATAGTCCGACCCGATATATCAACAAATGCTAAAAATAAAAAAAAATGTTAAGGGTCAATACAATAAACGTATTTTTTGCTATCATCAATAACAGTAACTGATAAGCGCTTAAAGTTTCACAGCATATATAAATGCATATAACCTTTCAAAATAAATTATACAATATGAATAAAACAAATACCTTTTTAAGGTGGGTTCCCATACAACAAACATATATTTTAAATATTTTTTACTCCATCTTCATAACGACATTTCTTAGACACTCTAAACAGTCACAAAATATTTAATTATGGATTAACTTTAATAATAAAATTAAAATAAAATTAATATTTAAAGAGGGCTCCCATACAACAATGGTACGGAACGCTTCATGTGCGAGCCTGACTCGCTTTTGGCCAATATATTTTTTTTATTAGTTTGCGTAGGTACCTTGTGAGGGGTAGTAGTTCACTTGTTCGTTAGTTCGTTATAGTCAAAAAGGTCACAAATGTAGAATTACCGGTGCCTCTAGAACAACAAATTGTTGAAATAAAAATAAAATGTACTAGAAAGGGCTTCCTTACAACAAACATTGTTTTATACTGTTTATTGTGATAATTGTACGGATATCAATGGACGAGTCTGACATATTAAATCTCGGCAAAGCATCACGTGTCGACGTGATGCTTTGCCGAGGCTTGACAAGCGTGTGGAATCGGCTTAAGAAATACCTCACCAATGTCACCATAGTGGTATTTTTCATTAGTACAGAAGTCATAACTGAATGATATAAATATGTACAATTTTGTACTAAATGCTATGAAATTGAACATACTTTGCTTTTCAAAAAACAATTTTCAGCGCGCTTTTGATCCTATTAATGTGTTTAAACAAATGTTTTCAATCTCCACTATGACGTTAGGGTATGTTAAATAGATCACGAAACAAATCTTAAAAAAAATTTAGATAATCGAAATTAATACAATTTGTACACCTCTAATTTTAAATAAATATATTGCTGATGCTAACTCAGCTCAACTCAGAACACAAACTATAAAAATGGTTTAGTATAGGATTAACCAGCTGGGTGTTAAATGCATCAAAGAAGAAATAGAGATGCCAAAAAAGGCTTTAGTACAAAATGTAATTATAAGATAGACTTCGAGTGGCCACCATTGGGTACCATTAGGGAAATTTTTTGACAAGTTGGTTTTTGGGTTCTGTACAAACAGGGCCCTATAACTAAGACTTCGCTGTCGGTCCTTCCGTTCTTACGTTTATCTCCTGGTTGATTATCATAAAATAATACAATATTGATTAAAGGGAGTCCCCCGCGCAAATAACGTATTTTTCTCTCGCCTTTTATACATAATAATAAGGAACCCTTGCGAGTTGGACTCGCACTTGACCGATTATTTTATATTGAAAATACGGAGAATGTTTTTATTTGTAAAAATGTAAATGTAAACTATAGTTTAGTCATTACCTTGTAACACATGTATGACATAAAGCTGTGTTTAAAAAAATCTGTACAAGCCTCGGCCATTATCAGGTCATAATGTTTATTCCACGTTCACCAGACTTAAATAGTGTTATGGCAGTAAAGTGTTATTAACGAACTCTTTAAAAATTTAACTAGAAACTTTAAAGATAGATTTTCTTTCTACGACTTTTTAGAATGCCCAAATAAGTCTTACCTATTCCCCATTACGCCAGCGCCATGGACACAGTGCATTGACCAGAGTCTTATATTTTTTACTATGAACCACATCATATTTAACATTTTGTGTAAAACTATTTTTAGGGTTCCGTACCTAAATGGCAAAAACGGGACCTTATTTACTAAGCTTTCGCTGTTTGTCTGTCACCAGGCTGTAACTCAGAAACCGCGGTGATAGCTAGAAAGCTCAAACTTTCACAAGTTATGTATTTCTCGTTCCGCTATTACAACAAATACTAAAAATAAAAATAAAAAATACCAAGGGGGGTTCCCTTCATACAATAATCGTGTTTTTTTCGTATTCTTTAGCTACATATCAATGACGGTAGCTGGTGTTCACAGAATATATAAATGTATTTATTGCCTTCCAAAATAAATTACCTATAAAATTAACATTAAATAAATATTTAAGGGGGGCTCACATACAAAAAAGGTTACGGAACACTTTATGCGCGAGCCTCACTCGCACTTGGGCAATCATTAATTTTTAACATAATGGGTTACTTTGCGCTACGCAATGGTTACGCCGTAGCAACTTCGTAGCCATTTCGTAGCTTTGCTACACACTAACAGCACCGATATTTTTTTGTATTCGATTGCACATATATGTTGGCTTGTAATTGCTTACGCATAGCGCTTATGATGATCCAATATTAAAACAACAATTTCTTTCTTGAGCAACATTAAAACTGTAGACTGTTACAATGGACATTTCTAATTCAGTGTTTGTTTGTTGCAGTTTATACAGTAAAATAAATTTCATTGTATGGTCATAGAACTTAATAGATAAAAATAGTAAAATATAGCTACATACTTAAATAATAATAAGTTTGTTTCTCCTCTTGAAATAACACTACATGTCATACTAGTAATCAAAAGTTTATAACTAATGATGTCCTTCCACTTTTTTCTTTCTAGTGTAGAATAATCCTGGATGGACCAAAAAAAGAATCTAGCTTTCAACTTTTCCTGATAAGAACTTTTCCAGGATTTCAGTGCTTTTAAAAACTATACAAAAGGATCCGTTTTAGAAAATAGGACAGTTTAACTTTGACTCGTACTCTATCGAATATTTCTTTATTCTTGTAATTTCACAATAAAATATCGCCGACAAAAAATAATAGTAATCAAGTTTTCTTGAAATTGTTTCAAAATTATGGCATCTACGTGAGAACCAACATATACCTATATAAGCAGAGACCTTGTACGCTTCGCTCGCTCAGTCATTAAACAAGCTAAAGTATAATTCCAGGTGTAATAAGAACCCACTGAATATTCCACTAATCATCCGAACCTTTTTGTTCTAAAGCGGTTTTGCAAGATCACTTTTGTAAAAGCCTTTTCGCCCCAAGCTCTTCTGAATATCGAAGTTTCCCTCAAAAGTACATAATATTAGGAAAGGGAACAGGGTAGGCAGGTAATGGCTCGAGGCGGGGTCCGCACTTCGACACCGTTCCGGGCGCTATCTTAATCGTCCAGCGTTTAAGCATATTTATGTAGCAATAAGTTATCAGGAGGCTAATTACGCCTCGAAACCACCTGTCCGCTATCGTCCGTATATAGGCCTCCGCATATACTTCCGCGCGTCTTACGCTCGGGCCCTCCCCCTGGTCGGGATTGGTCGCGGAGCGCGGTGCGCGCGCCACCGCCTCCCGGCGCGGCGACTCGGCGCGACGCCGCCGGGCCGGCCGCGCGCTCCGCCAGTGCCACCGCGACCTGCCGCGACGCTCGCCGCCTGCCGCCGCTCGCCGCTCGCCGACCGACGCTACCGCGGGACACACTCACAACTTTTCACAAACTTTCATTTTGAGTCTACCAGTAACTATACTTTTTATAAGGTCTAAAAGAACGCTTCCGAGGACTCGGTGTAGAGGAGGAGCGTTCGGTGATGTGCTATGGGTAGGCACGGCGAGCGCACACCGGGCGCGGGGCGCAGCGCGCGCCTCGTGGTGACCAGCTGCGCGTGGGCATGCGCGCTGCTCGCCGCTGCTGCCGCGGACGCGCACGCCGATGTGGACACCTCCACTGGTCTCGGGGACAACACTCTCACCAACTCAGGTGAGTCATTACAGAAAGAGGCCGACAAGTATATAAATTAAAGAATGTCGAGGTTTCGCGAGCATTCATAATAATGAAAAGGTAAGCACTGTGGTGTAGCACTTTGCAAGATGCTGTCAAATTGGCGTGCATTCTAGCTTGAATTCATTTGTTTAAATGTCCTTGCTCTGTATTGAGCATCATTCAGTATAGCTTCAATTCTGGGTATGGATATAAGTTGTAGGTAGTTAATTTACATATACCCCTATATGTCTCAACATAACAAAAAGGTATAACTATCAGGATTCATAATATAGATTTAAATTCTGTATATATGTAGATTAGATCAGACGATCAGGCAGTGATAGGTACATTCTTAGTTACCGTTTACGTTGAACCACATGGACATAAAAATCATAAAGGTAGTGAGTTAAACATTAGGGATGATTGTGTTACGTAAATCAAGTAGGGCATCTAATTAATAAATATTTTTATGAAAGGAGGAGGAGAGGACACATAAAGTAACCTAATAATTGGCAAGCAGTCGCCGTGGCCGAAACCGGCCCATCATCATCATCATCATCATTTTTATGAAATTACACAAAATGAATTGGATATAACAATGCTTATTTAACAAAAAAATAAATATATGAAAAATTTGTGGGATTCTCACTTACACATTTCAACGGAAATTAAAAATACTTCGTGAGCAAATATTCGCCGACGGAATCCGCAACGTTTCGGCGTAACGGAGACCTCAGTGGGCGGCGACTAAAGAGAACAACACCTTCTTTACTCCAAATGTACATAAATTTATAACGAATTACGAGTATTGTGCTCTCTTTTCGGCTGAACAATCGCATTCACTGAATATTAAGAAGTAAAGACGTGAATAGACTCAGTGAGGTAAGAAGTAAGTTAGATTTTCTTGAAGTCTACAGTGAATGAAATAGGTACTAATCGTATTTATAAAATTGAGAAAGTAGGGTGGGTTTTTTATTTGTATTTACGTGTCTTGCTATACGCGTACATTTTTATTTTAAATTATAACGTTATATTGCGTCTGAGTTTGATTTGATAATAGGAATTACATTTGATTTTTTTACATTAAATGGGTTTGCGCTTGATCACGGAAAAGTCGGTTCACTTTTACTTTAATACCTATAATTTTCAGGGAACAGGGCGTTTCGAAAAGAATTACATATCCTGCTAGCAATATCACGCAATGAAAGTGTACGCAATTTATAATATCGGTTATATTTTATACAAGCTTGTTTTATATCCGTGTATTTTGGTTCAACTATTCCGAACATTTGTTTGGCCTGTTACGATTTGTAATTTTTGAGAGTGTTTTGAGTTGTCTCATGTCGGGACAACGGGCTGGACAGGTAATTCGAGAACACAAGTAAAAATGCAGCTGCAAGATGGCAAAAAATAAAGGGGGTATTATAAGTTTGACGTGACTGTTTTTGGATCTGTTTGTGAAATCGAACGGATGATCCTCCTACTTTGATTTTGTTTGTAAGGTGAATTAAGCATGGGGTGAATTTAGGTCCCAGGTGACCACCGCCCCAACATGGCGGATCACATTTATTTTTTTGATTCCCTCTATATTAGTTTTACTCTGAAACCGCAATAAATTATTTGACTTTGACTTTGGTGTCAAATTGGACTTGTCCAGTAGTATAAAATTAGGATTGAATAGTAGTAAACTATACATTAAAGCAAATTTTAAATTCAAGATAGCCACCAACACACATGTTGTTGGTTTTTAGGGTTCCGTATCTAGCAGGTAAAAACGGGACCCTATTACTAAGCCTCCGCTGTCTGTCTGTCTGTCTCCAGGCTGTATCTCAAAAACTGTAATAGCTAGAAAGCTGAAACTTTCACAACTTATGTATTTCCCGTGCTGCTTTAACAACAAACACTAAAAATATAAAAATTAAAGGGGGTCCCCATACAATAATCGTGTTTTTTTTTCCTATTTTTTTGCTACATATCAATAACGGTAGGTGCTAGACACTGACTATCAAATTAAATTATAAAATTGAAAAAAAATATATAAGGGGGCTCCCATACAACAATGGTACGGAACCCTTCAAGCGCGGTCCCAGCTCATTGTTGTATGGGAGCCCCCTTAAATATATTTCTTTTATTATTTTATGTTTTATTTTTAATATACAATTCAATATTCTGTGAATGTATAGAGGGTCTACCAAAATATATCGTTATAAAGATCGAGTAAAAAACTACTTAAAAATTACGTTTGTTGTATGGAAGCCCACCTATAATATTTATTTTATTTAAATTTTGTAACTTAATTTGCTAGCTAATATACATTTATACATATATAATGGAAATTTAAAGTATCTAGCAGCTACCGTTATTGACCCCCCTAATATTTGTATTTTTATTATTTTTAGTATTTTTGTTGTTATAGCGGCACAAGAAATACACAACTTTTGAAAGTTTCAGCTTTCTACCTACCACGGTTTCTGAGATACAGCCTGGAGACAGGCAGACAGGCAGGCAGACAGACAGCGGAGGCTTAGTAATAGTGTGCCGTAGGGTACTGAACCCTAAAAATATAGCAAAATAAAATTGTAGCTAAGGCTTGCTTTGTTCTTCAGTAACCTTTAAGTTTACATTTTCACTATAGATAGTAAGTTGAATAAAATTTACCAAAGCAGGAGAAGAAATGTAAAACAATTAATCAAATCAATCAAAATGTTCTTTATTCAGACTACAGAAGGGGTCCATGGGTTAGTAATTACAACTTAAAAATAATGTTAGTATCTGGTGAAAAAATAAAAATTTGAAATGTGAACAAAATCAATTAAACTTTGTTTATTTCTCATCTTTTAGACTTCGTTATGGTGTGGATTTGATCTTGGTTCTTAATAGGCAGAAAATAAGGAAAAACCCTTGCACCATGGTGATTATATTAACTACATACATATCTAGATACTATTTATGTTGAGTGCAAAATACAAAGGCACTTTGTTAACTGACAGGTATGAAACCTTATGATTAAGATTTTCTTTTTTGTGTGTCATGTAGTAAAAAACTATTCTCACTTATTTCTAGCAGGATGTTATTTAATTTAATTTCATTACCTGAGCTCAGGAATCCTAAACGGAGCGTGCTCAGTGTATGAAATTTATCGCCCACGACAAATTAGCTAAGTGGTTTCTGTAGAATTAAGCCTAATTAAACATGCCCACTAACTGAATGTGTTTGCAAAATTTCATATTACGAGTAGTCTACAGATAACAAGTTTCAATTTGACCGAATTATTTCTAACCTTCAAATAGTTAAGTAAGTAAATAATAAATAAAAGGATTTGAGTAAATTAAATAATTGAATTGGTTTATTTAAAATCAAAATCAAATCATCATTTATTTCAGGCAAGTCCATACAGAATATAATTAAAACATATAAAATTTAAATTAGTACTAGTTCAAAAATAAAATAAACAAGAGACGCGCGACACATGATATTTTGTTTTATTTATTAGTACTTGTGCTTACTGCCGCGCCTCTGCTGAGTAATTGTAACGTCTATTAAAAAAATATGCACCAATCACCGAAAAAAATCACTGAAAACTATTTTGGAGATAAATGACAACATACGTTTGTACAAAGAATACTTCAACGCTTCCTGGTGAGTCGCCACAATAACACGAATCTAAGAACCTGCGTCAATCAAATCTCAATCTATTATTGAAATCCCCATTAAACCGGACAAAGTTTTGGAGATATGGCAACATTGGTTAGCGCAAACACACAAACATTCTCTCACCCCAAACGCATATACCCCGTGGGTGTCCGTTCCGTCACGGGTAAAAAGATATGAATGCAGTGCATGGTACTTTAAGTCATAGAGTGATATATTATATATAGATTAGTTAATCCATGCTGTGCAATTAACCCTGTAGAAAAACGCTTGTCGTAGCTGAATAGTTTTTCAATTGTATAAAAGTGTACAGTACAATACACACATCCGTGTTTAGGTTTGCAAATCTAAAATGCTGATAAATTCCCGTCCGCATTCATTACAGCGGCGGCTCGTAATCGCGTTACATCGAGGGCCGTGCATCAGATAGCCAGACACAGTGATGCCAGTAATTTGGCTAGTCATAAATTACTCGTTTAACTGAATTACGCGGGTTGAAAGCATTCCACCAGCGTCGAATGCCAGCCGTATGATATGTCAGTTCGGCGCGCGGCCGCGGGCCACTTCACAAATGAGCTTTGAATCAATGAAATTTAATTAGCCAGAAATTCGGACGCCTGTGTCATATGGGCATCGAATTAGGACTGCAAGCTGTGTGGTTACATTCCTTGAATCCCGGTGAGCTACCTACTGCGCAGTATGCTGTAGTCAGTATGGCTATCTATATCTTGACACTAATTTATTTTAGTTCCTGTTACAAAATGGTTTGTGCAAATCGTTTTGACCAACTTTCTTAAGTAAAATCTAATATCTAAATAGATAATAGAACGATACCTATCTAATAATGTTGGAACGAATAGTGCATAAATTATAACTATTCTGATAGCAACGATTATTGACACCATTTTAAACATAGGCAAGTATAAATTAAAAATCCAAAATACCCTTAATAATTCGTGTGAGCTACTATCTTAAATTTGACATATACCTACAGTGTATGCATTTGACTAGGAAAACTGTTTTATTTGGTACCCGATTGAGGGAGTTTTGAAAAGATATGTCATCCGCCATTTTGTGGCAGCGGCCACCTTGGTCCCATTTCCATCAAAAAAATAAACTAACACATTTTCAAGCAAAGAAACGAAATCAGTTTTTCCGCTCTGGAGCTTCTTTAGCTATTAGAACTTGCTCGTTTAGTAAAACTTTATATTTTATGCAACCTTAGCTTTAACGTTTCGTTTTTAAAGACTTTGAAAATCAAGAATACTCCTCCAATGCTCTTCCAATGAATGGCCTCCAACATGGCGGTGTTATTGGGAATAGGATACTAGTATATTGTTAAAACATATTTAATAGTCCATCTTATATTATATTAGCGTAAAATATTGAACCCGTATTTTTTATTCTCCACTAACTAATAAGAACAAATATACAACTAAGTAATTCGAGAAGTCACAAGACCTTAATAAACAACCATGGCAGGTACTACCAAAAACGTATTCTTCAAGATAAGTCAGACTAGTGCACTCCAAAGAGTAGACCTCGAGAACAAAATGTTTTAGAACATCATTTATAAGTACCGAAACATTGTCACCTCATAACGTTATGAAGTAGTACAAGAATCACTTGACCCATTTTAATAATATTCAGAAAATCCACCCAATGCCTGCATACAACTTATCTGCTTAAAGTAAACACTGATCCAAGATACAGAAACGGATCAATTTTTTTTTATAGAAAATCATTTCAGAATACATTATTTAATCACTCTGCTTTATGTCATTAAAATCGAGCAAAAAAATAGCACTGTAGCAAATATCCCTTATTTTGTGAGCTCTGTAAACTATCTTCGATCAAAAATCGCCAACTTTTGAACTTAACTTGATTAAAAAATTATAATAGTAGTGTAGTAAATTATATTTAGTAGTAGTACGTGTATACCAAGTTTCTTTAAAACTATGGTTTCTACCCGGGAACAACCTTATACATAAATATAAACATAAAATACAGACAACAGCAAAATTGGCCAGTTCATATAAAGACTTCGCTCGTTCGGTCAATAAATAGATTGATCCACTAAATTTGGTACTCAGGTTTTGTGAAAACCGTATATGTGAAGACAACAGCAATCTACTATTGCTTCTACAAATTAATTGTTCATTCGTTATTAAATTCCTGTGCACTTCGAGTATAATAACTAGCAGCACTAGAAACTAGGCCGGTGCAATAATTCTAAAACCCCTTTCAAAGATCTCGACGACAACTGAGAACAGTGTAACAAATTAATCAAAATTTCACCTCCGGGCCTAATATGAGGCACGACTTGAGGCCGCGAACAATAGACGTGGAGGAGTAGAGTATTCGAATCGAAGTTGAATCACGGCGTACATTCGGGAGTTCCATTGTTACTCGGCAGAGTAATGAAAGCGCTAGCTGATAATAATTTACGAAGAACAGAAGTGTCGCTATTTAATGGCGAAAATAGGGGTCCGAGGAGCATTCCAGCGCCGGCCGGCGCGCGACAACCGCGCCGACAGCAAACTAAAATAATTATCATCATTGTCCTGGCCACGGCGAGCGCTTTAATTGTTCATTTACATTTGCAACGATGATACCAGTTCCGAACTATTTCGCTCGCCGTTTATTTTACTCTCGCCGTTCCGCTGCCGTGTTATTGTTCGGAGTTAATGGCCTGAAAAATAGAAATGAATCGCAATTTGTATGATGTTATTGCTGTGAGTGTAGTTACGTAAGTTATAGCCACCGCTTAATTTGGGAATGCTGTTGGATTTATGGAGAGTTCTATCGGTGATAGGGTTTTTTATGTTAGGGTGGCATATACTATATCTAGACTCACATTAGACAAGTTACGAGTATCTTCATGCGTTTTGTGTTTGTAAGTAGATTTGATTTCACGTGGAACTTACATATAAATAAATAACAATACAATATTAGGTTCCTTGCCTCTGGAAATTTTCATTATTATGTTCGACATTTGTTTCATTTTCATAATAAGGT
The DNA here is from genome assembly GCA_035578125.1 of Mellilla xanthometata. Classification (NCBI taxonomy): domain Eukaryota; kingdom Metazoa; phylum Arthropoda; class Insecta; order Lepidoptera; family Geometridae; genus Mellilla; species Mellilla xanthometata. The sequence continues at coordinate 7,798,672 of JAPUBQ010000007.1, read as the reverse complement.
TTATGTACACCCACGTAATCCAAAATATTGTGAAGACACCAGATAAGAATTCTGTCACCAAGGAGCATATTGTGTTTCTGCGAATAAAGCCGTAGCTGTGTATTAAGCACGTAGGGCGAATTTCACGTATTGTAATGTTTTCCGCCGCTCGTGAGGGCGCGCGGTATTACAGAATGAAATTACAAGAGACGTTCGCAGAGTCCTTCCCGCGGTATTAATTTGTATCAAGAATTTGTAGAGATTTAGCCAAAGCCGGGAGTGTTGAGCGCAGGCGGCGAGCGTTAACACTTATTAAGGGGTGCATCCTGCGACAGATGTAGGGGAGGACCCGCCGTTTGCGTAATGTCAGGAATGGCTACACTCGATTTAATAAAACTCCTGCGAGTTTCGTTGTGAAGAATTTAAGAGTCAATTCGTTTTAAACGCCACAGAAGCATAGCGAGAAAAAACCGTGAGCCGAAACGTGCTCGGAATACATTGTCGAGGCTTGGATTTCTTATCGGTAGCAATTGAGATGAGTACTTATGGCTTTTCGAGTGGCTCGGCTTCGTTTAATTTGTTGTTTCAGCGTGGAATTTTTATTAACGTTGACTCCCCTCACTTTGCATTTTTAGGAACGTGTTCCTTATTGGCAAGTCAAGGTGAAGGAAAAGTTACGCTCCACCGCTGAGTGTCGGGTACTTTGAAGGTCTCTCGCGAAGAATGTAAATAAGATTAAAGCTGTCTGCTGTTGATTACTAGAGCCGTAAACACTGACATCGCGAAGGTAAATATGATATACATTTAACATTCAAATACGTTATTTTATGCTTAAAATCGACCACAACTATAAAACTACTATTATTACTAATTGTCTATCAAATCTAATGATACTCGTACCTTGAAACTTGGATATCAAAATTCAAGAAAATGGAAAATCTCCTAACATAACATTCACTTAGGTGCTACGCTAATCTGGTTCAGATTCAACTGTTAATAATTATGATGCCGACAGATAACCAACGCTCCATATGAACATAAGAAAATATATACCAGTTAAAGTCTAGGCGTATTATAGCAGAACTAGAATAAAAAGATAAATTGTAACGTGCAACTTTTATCTGTAATTTTGATAAATCAAAGCTACATCGCATTTTATGTGTCTATATGTAACAGACGTTGTTCATCAACGTTCGCACAAGGATTTTCCTCAGACATGATAATAGGACTGCATAAAATTATAGTGTTATTCCCATTTTACTTGCAAATATAATCACATTATGTTAGCTTTGTGACAGGGTGGAGAAATTAATAGCGGGGTAGAACGTGTGTCGATGGAGGGAGCCACTCAGCTGATGCTTATCTGCAGCTCCTGGCTGTTACACTCGTGCCTGGTAAATACGAGTAGCTGCTTACGGGCTTACTTAACATATTACTTGCTCTAATTGAGAGCAACTGTAGCAGGAATGAAGAGCTTAAGAAATTAGAAACAGATAACGATTTACATGGCACATTTACCTCTATTATTTAACTAGTCGTAATATTTTTACAAATAGGTATACAAGCAATCATATTGGTATGAAATTACTAATCTTTCAGACTTACCCGTCTACAAATTGATGTGTGATGTGACATTCCCAACAATGCTTGTATATTCCATTAAGGACGTAAACATACTGTAAACCATGTAAACATATTGGTTTAGGGAAGCAGCAGTAATACCTAAAGTAGGCACTCGTAGCACTGAGTCTCGGACTTTGTGAGAGCTTTCGAGTGTGTGACGTCAACACGGAACGAGGGTTTCCTCGCCACTGTAACATGTGGCGTGTAAATGCGAGTAAACGTAATTAATGATCGATTGTAACATGTCGACCGAGGAGAATGGGACCCTCCGCAAATCTTGCCGACTCAAAATACAAGTCGCGGGGGACCGCCGCGCCTTTTAATTTGCGAGTATTAGGGGTGCTGCCCGCCCGGGGCCTGATTACATTTATTTTTAAATTTCAACGATCGATATGTTTTATCTCAAGGTTTTGGGGTTAGATACTGCTGGTGAGCCTTTCATCATAAAACGTGAACACGAATACGTTCTCAGAAATATTGTAAAATTACTTCTAAAACATTTGTATTTTAAAATTTACTGATATATTCATGCATAATTAAATATGCTGTGTATATTACTACCAAATATCGTTATAAAGATCTAGTAAAAAAATCATAAAACTTACGTTGTTGTATGAGAGCCCCCTTAAATAGTTACTTAATTTGTATTTTATTATTCATAATACTTTGTAAATTTTATTTAATTATATATAATCTCTGAAATTCAATGATTTCTAACTATTTCATATTATAAGATACAGCCTGGTGACAGAAAGACTGACAGCGGAGGGTTAGTAATAGGGTTCCGTTTTTACCATTTAAGTTTTAGGTTTTATACGGAACTATAAAAATCGAGTATATGAACTTCATTGTATCAGTTTACATACATAGTATGTTCGCAGTAAAGCAGTCAGCCGTACCCATATGGTAGATTGGATTGTCTAATCAAAATAACGCTTTGTTCGTCAATCCTCCGTAATGTTTCGTTTATGGCGTACAAAAACATCGTCGGAGCCGAGATCCAATCGTAAATCAATTTTGTGGACGAAAAAGGCGATATCGATATTGGTAAAACCGCACGCTCCCCCGGTATAATATGAGACGGCAAGTCCGTCGTAATGTTTATTTGATACATGTAATCGCCGCGTGATGTATGGAAGCGATCGCCGCCGCTCGTCGCCGCCGTCGTGCCAAGCTTTACGATGATTATTCCATCTAAATTATGATTTATTACTGGATTAGCCGACACACGGTCCATTTTGTGGGGTATCGGTTTTATTTATATTATAATGCCCTCATCTCGCAAAATGTGTAAGAAATCCGCTGCGTCATTTATCAGCGGATCAACTCTTTATCGGACTACTGCAACAGTATTTTTAAAATAAAAATCAAGCTGTTTGATCAAAAAGTAATAAGTATTTGCTAAAATAAGTATTGCTGTATAAGTGGCCACGGAGGCAAATATTGTGTTTTGAAGTTGGTTTTTATAAAGAGAAGGTAAATTATTAAGACAGGAGGGCCAAGATTTAAGAATTTAATATTGGCAACAGCTGCTTTCAATGGTCGGTTGCCTTTTTCGTTACCATATTTTTATCTCGAGATAATCAAATTATAATTTGTCAAAATTAAGGGGCAATCTTAGATTTCCACGAATGTTAATAACTGATCTACTTCAAAAATTAATGAGGTTTTTCTGACCACTCCGAATTGATGTTTCAAACTTAGTAATAAGTGTCACCCTACCATATAGGTATACAATCCGCAAAATGGATAATGAGCCACGTTCTCCCCATCCAGTGTTGGGTACACAAAAATACAAAATGCATAACTTCTAACTTTGACCAAAGAATAACAAAGACGCAATTTAAATTACTTTAATACAAGTTTGTTTCTTTGAATCGCAACGTTGTTGAGGGGAAATTTTCGGAATGTATTTTAAAGCATTTCTTGCGGAGAAGTTTCCGTTTCCCGGAGTTAGACTGCTCACAACATGTAAAAAGTAAAATGTAGTCTGCGAATAAACTCGCCGCTGCCTCATAACTAGACTGAGAGCTTGTGTCAGAGGACTCGAGATCTTGAATCTGGTATAAAATTAGCCAAGATGTCTCCTGCTTCCTGAATACGTTTTCTGAGATTTAAACTTGCTTTTTATGTAATAGGGATTTGCAGGTATTATGAAATGTTATGGTTTATAGCTTTTATACTATAATGATTAAGATAAATTTTGTTGATCGATTTTACGACTACGTACCGAAGACAAAGTTGATAAAGATAATTCAAAATTATTATAAGCTATCTACATATACATATATTTCTTTACAAATGTTCATAGATCACTTAGATGTGGTTGAGAATAAATTAATAAAATCATAGTTTTATTTAAATGTCAGATTCACATGTAAAATATCTATAAGTAGAGGACGAACCCTCCCCACCGACCGATAAGCTTGCCAGCGTCAAAGTGCAATGTTCAGAATGTGCTCGTAGGTAACAAGGCCCGAAGCAGTCATCGATTCGCGAAAGACAAGTACGAACTTCCCCGCCGAAGACATGAAATCATAGAACGATTTCTTTTACGACTTCGGTTTCAACTTCATAGCGATGAATTATGCAGAGAGCAGAGAAATTTCCTGCGATAAAAGTCGTAACACCCCAGAGTGTTCTAAAAACAACTCTTAGGATATGATAAGGGAGAAGACTATCTGTGGATACGTATGGGTGCAGCTCACGCACGAATATAATATCGTTTGTTTTTATCTATTTTGTTTTGCGAAAAGATAGAGATGTGGATACATAATATTGTCGGATAATCGTTAGCTTATTTCAGTACATTAGCAAATCAAAATATTTTAAATACAATTTGGCCAAGTGCGAGTTGGGCTCGCGCATGAAGGGTTCCGTACCATTGTTGTATGGGAGCCCCCTCAAATATTTATTTTATTTCAATTTTATAATTTAATTTGAAAAGTAATGTACATTGATATATTCTGTGAAAATTATATGTGTCTACATTCTACCGTTATTAATATATAGCAAACTTATATGAATAAAACACGTTTACTGTATGTGGCCCCTATATTTTCATATGTATAACCCTTAATATTTTATTTTTTTTATTTTTAGTATTTGTTGTTATAACGGCACGGGAAATACATATCTTGTGAAAGTTTCAGCTCTCTAGCTATTACGGTTTCTGAGATACAGCCTCGAGAAAGACAGACAGACAGACAGATAGCGGAGTCTTAGTAATAGGGTCCCGTTTTAACCTTTTAGGTACGGAACCCTAAAAAGGTATCTGTACTGGAGTGCAAAGTTTGGTATAAATAACGAGATACGAGTAAGTATTGATTACCAGGTATTTTCTAAGATCAAGCATTACCTGATTGAATACACGTTTACTTAACTTTGTCAATAGAGGCTAGTTTAATTGGCATTGCAGCAGCCAGCAGCAGGCACGGGTGCCAGGCTAGACGCATCGAGCTCCGCGCGCGGCCTGAATACCTAATTGACTAATATTAGTTGCTGTAGAGGAACTTCCTTATAGGTGAGCGCAAACTTGAGACAAAGAACACGTACGAGCTTCGTAAGGGCTACTTTTTAACTTTTAATACGTGAACTTGGAAGGACGAGGCGAGCTTCGCGGTGTTATTGAGTTAGCTTAATTACTTTAGGTCGTTGAACGTTTTCTTGTATGACTATGAGGGAAAGAGATAGCACAGATGTCCAGTAAATATTTTGCTCAAATATAAGCTGTTCTTTCTTGTATTTTGTTTACTTTATGTTCCAACGATGTCAATGTACAACGATGCTCTGTCCTTATAGTTTGTAAATTGTATAAGAACGTTTTTGTGCAGCCTTGCATAAAATTGCACAGTTGAACGAATTTATGGAAATAATAACACTGTCTCTGTTTCTAAATAATTGGCCAAGTGCGAGTTGGGGACGCATATAAAGAGTTCCGTACTATTATCCTAAATAAATGACAAAAACACGTTTGATGTAGGCGAGCCCTCCTTAAATATTTATTTCGATTGGTAATACTTAGTAAGTATATAAAAATATCTCTATATTACGATTAACCAGCCGTGTGTGAAATGTGTCCTAACATTTATTTATTTATTTACCTTTTAGGTACGGAACTCTAAAAAACGCAGTTTTTTATCAACGGTTTATTTGAGATCTTATTTGAGACTGCTATATTGTTTTTTTGCATCTGCACTCTTTATTTGGGCAATAAAATAAACTCCATTAATGTAATTGGCTACGATAGAGCCATTTGGACCAAATTAACGTCCCGACAGACGGATATAGGTACATATGCAGTAGTTATGCCACGGATCAGAAAATTATGTTTCATCATTCAATTATGATAAAACTATCATTCATTAAAGTTGAGTGTTAAATTATTGATTAATTTTAAATTATACCGACTAATCAATTTATTTTAGTTGCGTAAAAATTTAATAATTTCTACAATAAATAAACTAATTTCGAGCGCATAGCACCTTCTCATTTACTTTATAAGAAAAAAAATAAGTAAGCACGCAAAGATTTGTGAGTTGCAAAAGGCGACGCATTCCGTGAATACAGTTCCAGTTTACTTTGTTATGCTAATCTTCATAATTCTTCAGGCGGCGGAAGTTTTGGGCGAGTTACTTTTTGAAAATAAGTTGTAATTTTGACATAATTTGTTACGCAGTTGTAGAACGCGCGTAGGAATGAAGGTGTGAAAATATGTCGGTAACGTTTTTGGAGATATGTTTTATAGTCAAGGTTTAATAAAATAACATAAACAGAAAGGTAAACGAAATGGTTAATTAATAATTGACCAAGCGAGCGAAGTCTGTGTATAACTGGCCAATTTGCTGTCGTCTGCCTGTGTGTATGTTTGTATGTTGGTGCTCTCATAGAGGCTGTAATTTTGATGAACTAATCTCGACGAAATTCAGTAAAAGGATACAAATTAATAGATTTTTTGACGTCGGTGATTTTTGATTGGGGAATAGATTTAAATGACATTTGGCAGAGCGATTAATAATATTTAAAAAAATGTATTTCAATAAATTTTGTCAAGTAGTTTAGTTATAAAGAGATAAAGTCTCGGTAATTACAAATGATGTTTGAGGAAATTGTAGTTCGCGAGGACTGCTAAAAAAAAACAAAATGTTTTTATTTATGGAATGCTGTTCGGAGAACAACTAGTTATTTGAAACAACGCTGCAGGATTACTTTATAGTCGGTTATAAAAACATCCGTGCTATTTGAGAGTTAACAATCAAGTGAAGTCGGAACTTAGCTTCTATAACTAGCTACTGACTGACAGTCTCACAAAGCCTGTCTTGTACAAATTAACGGAGAAAACTTCTCGATCAAGTCAAGTCCGTCTACCTGAAAACACAAAGTAAACTTGGTGCCTTCGCAACTTATCCATTAACTTAAGTAGAATCTGTAGACACCAAGTAGTGCCCGTCCGTCCTACTCGGGGTAGTTTCAGCGTTAAGCGAAATTTATGATATCAGATTGATTGGTAATGTACGGTGTACTTCTTTGTTCTAGTCGTGAATTAGCGACGATGGTGCTTTTGTTGAAACGAAAATTCTGTGGCATTTTGCAGTTTATTTTATTTTATAATAGGTAACTTCCATAATTATTTGGTGAAATTTTTAGTCATAAATATTTTAATTTAATTTAATCGTATTACTTATTTGATTCGTATTATTTTAAAAGTATATAGAGAAAAGTGTACACGGCAAATTTTCTGTTCATGCGTCATCCGTTGTCAATAAAAAAATCATTCAATCAAGATTTAATCATAATTTTATGAAACTTCCACAATGTCCTTTGACAAGGATAGGCGCGGATGAAAAATTGTTTTTTGAATTTTCACTTCAGTTATAATCTGTACTGCGTTGTAGTAGACGCCCGCTTTATTATTTATGACAAGGAACGCGAAACTCATCTCGAGTTATAAAGTTCTTGGAATTTCTCCTGAAGTAATACAGAGCTATTATTATGATGTCCCCACAAAAAATATTCGCAGAGACAGGGAAGGGCAGAGGGCGCAGGCGAAGCGAACCATAAGCAATCGGAGTGTTGAGTCTGTAGTTCAGTACGCCACCGGCACTCTTACAAGGCAGACTCTCCGCTCTTACCAACTGTATTTTTCTCTAAAATTAGATTTACGTGGTATTTTTACTTCGTGAATCGATTGTTTGACAAATGTTTTATGATGCTGTATTTGTACTTGAACTGCTGTTTAAATAACATTACTAGAGTTAAAATTGTAGTCTGCAGTAGATACTCGTACAATAATAAAAAAATCTTAATGTTTAAATATTTAAAACAGTCTTGGTTATTTGAAAACTCGGTGAGGATTCGATTTTAATTTCTCTTGTGCGTTAATCTTTTACGAGAATTTGACAGTCGTAAAGTTTTATCTACATCCCTTATACGGAAACACCAAAATACCCTTTAGCAAATTTGTATTCTGACATTTTCAAACTTAGGCACATTTAGTACAAATGAAACATCAAAACATCTGCTTTACTCTTATAACACATGTTGCAATGGCTAATTTACCTGCTGTTATTTTGTTTTGTAAACTTATATGCTTTTTGGGATTGGGAAGAATGGCATATTTACCCAGCAGTGGGACACATCAGGCGAAAAACGACAAAAAATTAGCTTATTGACTCGCTGCATAGGTGTACACACAGGAACATAAACCATTCATTTCACAAATAAAATTCATAGGAATGTTAAATCATTAAAGGATCAAAATAAATCATCTTACTAAATATAAGAAACATTCGCCGCTTTAAGAATACAGACACAAAGAGATAGTTCATGATTACACGCTCGAGTTCGCAACGTAAAAATGGCGCTCACCTATACAAAAGAAATATGCCTTAAATGGCTTACGACAATAAAAAAGTTTTTCTGATGTTTTTCTTCCAAACCACTTAACCAGCTTGGCGCACATAGACATGTTTGCGTCGTGCCTGCATTATGACACGGTGTTACTATAAGATTTAGAGGGGACAAAAGTGAGTAGACTGTGTGGCGCCGGGGATTTACTCATAACTGGCGTACAGTGTAAGTGGTGTGTTCCCAGGGCAATGCGGGATGCCGATCTACGCAGCCGTAGGATTTATTGTGTCTAGCCATGTTAGCCTACAAGCCAAGCTACGGGTACATGTCATTCTAATATCACAGTATCAATACGTGGGTGCGATGAAGCAGAGCAAGTACTTTACTTACCTTCATTTTGATAGTAGCAAGAGTGAGGTCAGGCGTTATTAAAGGGGAGCCACATGCTGAACGTGCCATTAATATAGTTTGTTGTCATAACTACCGAGGGTTCGGGCGGCGCTCAAAACATCCAAGTTTTCCCCGTTACAGCGATTAAATCGAGTCTTCATGTTGTAATGAACTTAACTGCACTGTTTTATTTGGAAAAGGCGCTTTAATAAGCGCCTTTTGACACAATGAGCTTTGTCAGAGTGAACTGAGAATCTGCCAGAACTATGTCGTTAGGGGTGGCGAGCGACCGACTAAAGTGGTTTTTATTATTTTTGTGTTCGCTATCGAGCTAATTTCGTGCTAACGATGAATAACGCACATTTTAACGTAGAGAAAGCGAGTTAAAGTACGCAGCGGGCGATGTCTCAGCCCGGGTAATATACGCTAACGGCCCCGGACAAGACAAATGTGTTTTCTCTCGCTTGCTTAATAGCAACTTTCTGCTGGTTCTCGCTCTCGTACGCCCCTCAGATTGAAAACTATGGTTTATTATTGGGGTTTAAAGTATGTTGCTGCTCGGACTCTGTTGATTTATATTTCTTTTGTAGTGTCAATCTGTTTGTTTTTTAAGACGTTGAGTAGAATCTTTAAGAATTTTATCGTTGATTAAAATGGCAGATTTCTGAATAGTGAAAGGAGAGCGGGATTGAAATCGCTTCAGAGATATAAGGTATTATGAAGACAAGGGTGGCAGCATTCACGTCGCAGCTAGTTAGCAGCGCAAACTGGCTCGTCGTCGGCGTTCGCGCAAATTGAATTTGTCTCGAAGCGCTGCGAGCCAGGAGTGGCTGACTGGCTCTGTCCTCGCCGCGCAGCCGGCTGGACGCTACCGCTACTCTACGCCTCCGTTCATTATTGTCAATCGCCTTACCGATAGAATTATCTCTATTTATTCGACAAATCCAAAAAACCTGTGCCTAATGCAAAAAAATAATTATGTTGACTTATACTGAGCTTACGTTTTTTTTTTTTTGTATCCAAGTTAGTTTTAAAGATAAAACTATTCTCGCCACAACCTATCAATTAGAAAAGTCACGTTTTAAAAGCGCATTGCTTGTCACTTATCTATATTGTATACTTACCTATATTGTCATGTTTTTAAGCACCAGCTGCTCCTTTTTGTGCTTGGCTAATTTGAATAATCGTCCAATATAATTTGGCGAGCGACAGTGCACATTCCGCGGGCGGCTCGGCGCGCGATGCGATGACTTGCGTTTCATCGAACGCGCGAGATTAATGGCGACGTCACACGCGCCAATTACACGCGCAATGTAGCGCGATCTGACGCTCTCTCGGTCCTCGCTGCTGCGGAGGGTTTGCTTTTTCTAACATACATATGTAAAGCCTTCGCACAGCGTGTTTATAAGTGACTAGCAGCCAGTCCCGGCTTTGAACGGACTATAAAATAATCCAAGTAATAAAGAGAATCAAAATAAAGCCTTTGTTATTTGAGCAAAATGAAGCTTTCCAACGGTGAAATAATTTTCTAAATCGATCCAGTAGTTTCGGAGCTTATTCGTTTCAAACAAACGAACAAAGAAACAATCAAACTTTTCCTCATTATAATATTGGTATATAACATATAACATATAAATGACTTCTTTAGCTTTACTCAAAATGTATATGAATAAAATTCTCAACTCTAAGAATGTAAAGTACATTTAGATATTCGTTAACGCTTTATACATTAATTATTGTAATATTTCTCTTATATATTATAATTTTCCTACACGTGACCTTTGGATAGTGCCAAACAAATTATATACTAGTGGTAGACTTATGATATGTTTTTTTTAATGCAAAATGCAACGTATGTGATTAAACAGAAGCAAAATTGAATTGATTTAACTGTTGAAACTAAAATGTAGAGTATTAAACTAAATTGTAAATGAGCTCTAAAGAACAAATTCATTAGACATGAAATTATTCAAATAATGTCCGTATAGTAGCCGCGTCTCATACATATGAAATGCTCATTCATAAAATATTCAAAATGGTTTCATGCTCCTTAATTAGCCGCTTGTACGGCTGACGAAAACTTTCATACGGGTTACGTGGGGTTAGACTGATGACGTTTAAAAATGAAAAGATAAAAAAAATCGCATTAAATTATATACAGGGTTAAGTGGTAACTTTAATAACGCAGACTTTGAATGGTGGCAGGTTAATTCAAATAACTTTTATTTTCAACTTTTGTAAGTAGAGCTATATTATAAAGCTGTTTGCATTTGTATTTGCTTTCCTTTCAAATGTAAATACTTTTTTGACAAAACTACAAGTAATGATTAAAATAAATTTAAACATTACTTATGAATAATATTTACAAAGCATAGTAAAAATGAAAAATTTATAACTAAAATTTTTTTTGTATTAAATACTTAAAAATAATCCTGTATTCTGTAGTTCTGTTTAAAAAAGTTTGTTATGTATGTTATGTATAAATTGTAACAAACAGTCATTAAAGTAAGAATAATCCTATCGTAGCATGTCTACAGATCCAAAATAGTTGCTACGTCGTAGCGACTATTATAGCGCGGCACATGCTCTACGCGCAAGCACTCGGAGATTAGAAACAAGCATAATTTTGTGCAAATAAATTTAATAAGGTTTTATTTTCAAATAGTATCTAGGTTGGATACGTATTTTTTTTCTACAATGTATCGAGTAGCTCTCTTATAGTCACCATGTCTATCTATACAAATATGCTCATTGCTCTAGAAAATTGATAGATAGGACAGATTAATGCAACCAGTATTAAATTATTAATGACCACTTTATAGTTAATGTAATCTATAATAATCTTTTGACATTGTAAATAATTAATAATAATAATTATTGGTGTCTTATATATATTTAGTCCAGTTAAAATCAACATTTCTTTGGTATATAACTCATTAAATTATCAAGTTATGTCAAACGTAAAACAACTTTCAACACAATTTGTTTCATATGATAATGAAGTGCCTCTCGTATCGAGATAATATATCTGAAAACGCCGCAGGCTACGGTGATACCTAGCAGGGTGGCGCGGACGTTATGTCCACGTGTAGTTAGGAAGTTATAACTAGCGCTCACTATTCTACTAACTTAGACGGAATGCAAACATGATTTGCCGTTAAACAAACAATAAAAATCACTTCCAAATACGTGCAAGAAAATATAAACTTCCCAAATAAAACCACTATTTCCAATCCCATTCAATAAACAGCTCGAGCAAATCTAAACATACGCTTACCAAATCTGCTAAGAGGCCCATCTCGCCGGTACGTGACTGAATCAGAAGGAATTTGTCCCGGTCCTGTAAAGCTGCGGCTTTTTCTCACACCCGATGGACAGATGAAGATAGTGGTCCCTTCCGACGAATGGCCGCTAAATCCTTAACACTCTACTTCACTTGCAACTCCTTTTATTTTACTTTAATGTTTACAAAGTGGAATAATCGAGTGACTTTTGAACATTTTCCGATAAAGTTTACGTTTTCCTGACATCTATTAAAACACAACTCTTAAAATATCAAAACACTCCCTAAACGTAACAGGAAAAACGAAGCACAAACGTAGTTTTAATAAAAATCAAAGGAAGAATAATGAAAGGGAATCGTCAGTGAGCGCGCGGCAAACGCGCCTCGCGGGACTCCCGCCAGGTGCGAACATGTTTCATGATTTAATTTGGGACTTAGGGATCTGCTCTATTGAATCTATTGAAGCGTGCAATCTTTTTATCGCACTCGAGTTCCGCGAACATCGATTTACGTCCCCGCATTTACTGCAAACACTATTAATCGCCGGAGTATTGACTCGTCACACAAATATTATTTGACGCAGATAAAGGCAATTTGTGTAAACACGCGCGATTGGGTATTACAACGGCGCACATTAGCCTGGCCTCGAGCACCGATCGAATATTGCCACTGTTTTATTTCACTACAAATGGCTTTGGGAACGGTTCGAATAACCGCAGTAAAACGCACAGACACTGAACAAGCGTACAGAAACAAAATCACGCATGGATAGGCGCGCCGCGAGCCGCCGGAAAAATGAATGGATATTTTGGCATAATTGCGACCCCAGACAGACAATACACATTGCATTTTATCGATGGTGTCTAACAATATATCACGCCTGGCCTTTTATACGGTGCTTATTATATAAAGCTTACTGTTATGATGTTTTCGCAACATGATTATGTTGAATTAGTTTTTTTTTTAAATCCTGTATTTGCTGGTGAATTATGAATGATTCATAATTTATAAATCTGGCTGACCACAATTTGAAAGAAAATTGAAAAAAATAATAATAATGTTTTTTAAAAGTTATGGTAAGATGAATAGTCTAAAACATATGTTACTCGTATAATTATAATTGCGTTAATATATAATGTAGTGCGTAATTTCTATTCATAAATGTCGAAAATTCTCTACGTAATAATGTGTATAGAGCAGAGATAGATAATATAGTGTATAGGCAGCACCAGCGAGCTAATGCTGCCGTCGGCGCGAGGCAGTCACCGGGCGAGCTCGCCGCGCCGCGCATACCAAGCAGCCCGCACACACCAGTGTTTAAGCTCCTTGATAACGATCTCACACTGGGAAAATATTGAACTGCTGAGCTTTCTCAAATGCGGTCACGTAAACTCTGGTTTTGCATAGAAAAGAGTAAAGGAAAAAAAAAATCTAATGTAATTCATAAGTTTTTCAAAATAAAAGTTTCAGGAGAGTTTCGTTTTTACGAGTATCTTGTGGGTTATTTTTAAACAATTAATGAATCCCAGTTTGTAATGAACAGCTCAATAATAATATTACAAGATAAAAAATGTGATAGCAAATATTATTTTTATCATACGAATAAAGTTTATCTACGAGATCGTATCGTCTATATAAATAATAGATTCGAATATTACGGTTGTATTATATGAAACTTTCTATAATTTATATGCGAGTGTCTTAAAGTCTTGTCTTCGTTTTTGGCTGTTTATTACTACCCAAAACCACTAATAGGAAAAAAAGCTTGACTTATACAACTGCACGTTGTAGTATATTTCTGTATAACATAGCTTCCCCTGGGCGCGCGTCGGTTTCCTCTAATATTGTGCTGACTCACATCCGCTAATAACTGCTGTAGTTTTATTCCGCGCTGCATCCCACACGGAAACTTGTACTAATCAACTTTGTTCAAGTCCGTCCTGGTGTCATCTGTTGTTTACTTTCATATACGGAGTATACTAAGAGGAATTTTGTTTACATTTGCAAACAGAGCCCGTTTTTAGCTAATCGGTTTGGTTTTACAAATGATTTGTTATAATAGTCAATAACTATATTTGCTCTACAATTTTAGTCTGGTCAGTTATATGCTAGTTTGTCGAGTCTAGCTCTAGTCTAGCTAGTCTGAGTTACAAATACAGTGAATTGAACTGTAATTATGTTTTGTTATTCAAATTAGTTCAATGCATCTGCGCATGCAGTAATAACATTGCTGGGTATGCGGTGTGGTATGCTATAGGTACTATTATCGTCCTTCGCTATATTAAGGTATCTCGACTTGTTATTGCACTCTCCCAGCGCTGGCTGTCCGTGATGACAACATGCAGACTTGCCTCGAAAATAACATATATTAGAATGTATTGTATCTATCCATACTTATTCATGTATTAATTTTCGGTTATGTAATTTGCGTAAGCACTTTAAAATATTCGGTCGTATAAAGAAAAACATCACACGGGATATATGAGTAAACGCAAAGAAACGAAGAGAATAAACGAATAGAGTATATCTAAGCCGATATCAAAATTGGAAAAAACACGAGGAGGCGTAACCGTGCGTTAATCCCGCAGAGAATATAGCCAGTAACTTTTCGCTTTCTTTATCGCACCGTTGAAATCGTACTTCTTTGTGAGTAATCCCTCCACGTCTCGGCCATGTCGCCGACGAAGATAGAGCACGATCTTCACAAATAATGTCACATGCGATTCGTTTCAGACGACGTGACTGGCATCACCGGCGGCTCGCGCCGTGCCTGCATAATGGGATAAATATGCTGCGGTTATGTGGCCACACATGGCCCCCGAATTAAGCGAGTCATATTTACTGCACGCGGCTCCTTGCTTCATTAACTCGATAGTGTTTACCTTTACTCCTGGCTTGTGTGGTGTCGTCACTCTTCACAGACACATGTCGTGTGAGCGACGAGCATTTCATATATTGCTCTGAAAATTATAATTTGAAAACAATTCTAAAACACTTTTAGGAGCAGTATATTCGACGCGTTGCTCTTTTGGTGTTTGTTTTAGAGCTGTAACAGCCGTAATTCCATTACGACAATGCGCTGTTTGTATTCGCACGAGAAGGCAAATACCTAATTCTAATCTCTTTGAATTTCTTCACTAATAGGGCTTGCCGAAACAAGTGCGCGATTCCGAGAACGTCTCGAGTAAAATATGTAATTTGAGATAAAGCGGCATCCCATTCGAGATAAGAGTCGCGACCCACGTCGAGCGTCGCCTGCGCCGCCGACTCGTTACGAGCCGCCCGGAGCGAGGTGTGATACAAAATCATCAATCTTTCCCCAGATTGTACTATTAAACGCCTCTTCGCTCTTTTCCCTCGAACTCGAGACCAGAAACAAATGTAAAAAGTTGTGTGATAAGTTCAATTTGAATTTGTAAAGCCCCTTTCACCGTTTCTCGCCTGTTTATCTCGGCGAAGAGAGAACGAAAAATACAAAAGTAAGAGATAGGAAATGAAGAGGCGGAAAAAAGTGTCGGTCTCCGAACGAACGCGGAAAAGTTGGCGTTATCCGGGAGACAAGTTAAATCGCAATTTATTAGGGCGTACCTAGCGGCTTAGCACCACCGTCCGGCGCGGGCCGCGGCCGGCGCTATCTGCCGCCGCCTCTACCACACCACTAGCGGAGATAAAACTTGTTGGTACACTATACTATTTGTAGTTTCGTGTGTAATGCACAAGTAAAACTGTCGTTTTGATAATGATCTTAATTGAAATCTTAACCACACGAGAACAACGCGTGTTTATTAAGATAGTTAGGTATTATTGTTATTGGCGGAAGCGATAACAACTACGGTTTTTGATGTCATAAATTTAATCAGTGTAGTAAACATTGGGTGGGAGAGTGCAGTTGGCGGCACAGGGCCGGCGCGAGGCGGCGGGCGGCGCACGTGCTTATGCCGCGGTTGTGCTATCGCGCATCTCCAGCCTCATTCACAAATCTTTGTTCATACCCCATATTTATGCCGCGCTGCGAGTGCGCTTCTGAATATGTTAACTTACTTTCGTGTAGTCACTAAACTTTTATACCAGTTAAGTTAAAACATCTTTCGAATTTTGCACAATTTTATTCATAAACTGACAACTTTTCCACGACAAATACCACTGTGACGTGTAGCGTAGAGGTGGCTCTCTAATTGCGGCAAGGACTAACCGGATCAGCTCCCGTGTGCAGATTCTATTATCCGCAGGATCGCGTTCGCCCCATACATATTCATACTACGCTCGCCGACTTCTATACGCCGCGACTCGATCCACTTTTATTTTCCACCCACTCTTTTTTCAGTTTTACCCATATAAAGTGCATTCACAGATTGGCAACTAAATTTAATTCCGAATCAAACAAACTTGAGTCCCACTTCGTTTCTACTTCCTCTCAGAAGTTGGTGGAACAAACTTTTTAATTAGCGTCGGAGGACAAACAAGCTGTGTCGTCTCTCCGATACGTACACGTACACTCTCCAAATAGAAGCCGGTGTCGGTTATTCTCGGTGATTTATCGGGACGCTCTGTGCCGACCCCGTGAATATTTCAATAGCTACTTTATACTGTTAATTAACAAAGTTCAGGTAGATATAACAAAGTTGCAAATTAATTAACCACGTAATTATGTACGTATATCTGAATCGCTTCAACTATGCAGGAAATCTAATAACATAACAGAATTGTTTGTCTTTCGGCGAGATGCTTTAATGAATAGTCAACAAGCAGTATCGTCGCACGGTACGTGGATCCTCATTGTTTTATTACGGCTATCATAACAAAGTTATGCAATGTTAAACCTGTAACTAGTTCTAAACGCAATAACGTGGATGTAAAACCAGGAGGTTGCGAGATGTAGCTGCAACGAGGATGACAAAACCTACAATGTTGTTAAATTATACAACAAGATAAACCTACTGAAGAGCTTTACTCATTCGTGTGGCTTCCTATGTTTGTTCTTTGACTACTTAGTAACATAAGGCGAATGACTCGAGCAACAAAAAATAATTGGCCATGTGCTAGTCGGACTCGCGCATAAAAGGTTCCGTGCCATTAAAAATTATGTAAAAAAAATGTCAAAAACACGTTTGTTGTATGGGCCCCTCCTTAAATAATATTTTTTTTGTAATTATTTTCAAAGTTGATAATAAAAATATTCTGTGAACATGTGAAGGGTGGCTAAAGAAATTTTAAAGAACGAGTAAAATATTGCTTAAAAAGTTCGTTTATTCTATGATGACCCTTTAATATATTTTTTATTATTATAAGTATTTGTTGTTATAGTGAGTGACACTGGAAATATTTCTGAAAATGTTAGCTTTCTAGCAATTATGGTGTCTGATATGCAGCCTGGTAACAGATAGACAGACCGCGGAGGCTTAGTAATAGGGTTCCGTTTTACCTTTTTCCGGAACGAAAAATAGCGACACCATAAGTACAATACAGTGTAATTAAACAGTTCTAACAGTACCTGTTATCAGTGTACTGCTGTAATCATGGTGTCAACTTGCGGCGGTGGTGGTCGGCTGTACTTAATGCTGTGGAAATAAAGACGTAGGGATAATTGGGCATTTATAGGCTACTGTATCTATCTATAAATCTATGTAAACTCTATTCTGCACGTACCTGTACATGGAGGTAATCCCCGTAAATCTTCATTTTTCTTCCGTATTTAATTTGTATTTCTAAAATTAAGCGCCGAGTTTGTACTCGAATTAGTCTTGAAAATAACTTTGATGCTATCTAGGATCTGTTTTTGTGAAGCTGAAAGGAAAATAATCTTCACGAATATTTCTAATATTAACGAGGTTCAGTATATGATTTTACTAAGCACCTTGATTCTATATCATTATGCTTTTATGGAAATTTATTTAAGGAGAAAACGAAGGCCATCAAATAGAAGGCAAAATTAAATATTTAATGTATTTCCGCTGTGATCTGGAACCCAAATTAAGGATAAAGATAAGAAAAGGAAAAGTTAAAATATTTTAAAAAATGTAGGTGTGTCTCTCCGACCGACCACCACACCTCCACTACAACTCACACACCAGTACAACTAATCCCAAATCTACCCCCCTCCTAACACAATGAAGTTTCACTCAAATATTTTAATTTTAATTCTTTTGCTTATCTTAATTTGGGTTTCAGATCACAGCGGAAATTTACTGAATACTAGCTGACCCGGCAAACGTTGTTTTGCCTCACTTAGGGGTATGAAAAATAGATAGTGTAGCTTATATGACACATTCGTAGATTTACCACAACAGCGCCATCTATTGATTACTTACTCAACCCAGTCGAAAGGTATCGACATCTGTTAGAATCATTTGGAGCAGATAATTGTGACTGTCAAATAATAACAGACAATAATTAGCAATAAATTAAAATTGCGACTATAATTTGAGATTTAAACTATCTTGTCTCTCAAATTGGATTGAATTGCACATGGTGTGCGAATTTTATTGTAATCGGTTAAGTGGTTTAGGAGTCCATTGAAGACGAAACATTGTGACACGAGATTTATATATATTAAGATAAGATTTAATTTTGTTTTCTATTTACAATGGATTTCCGCAATGTAACGCCTGAGTCAATAGGTAAGCCAGCTTCACAAAAAACATACGCATAATTTGCTTAACGTTTACTATAAAGTGTCTAATTAGTGTAATCCTCTTACGCCGAGAGCACGATGGCTGACAGTGGCAGCAGGCTTGCACCGACTCGCAGGCGCCACAATTACGTCGCCTGCGTAAATCATAAACATCAACCCTCCATTTAATCCAAATAGTCCGTCGTTAGTCGAGCAGCCTGTGTCTAATTTGTCTCCCGTTACCGGAGATTAATTTATTAACATTAATTACGTGACAATAGATTGCGGGAGTTTGTAACTGCTTACGTTGCGAATTAAAACATCATCACATGGTAAGGAGATGACTCATTATGTATATTAGACTGTTTTTTCTTTGCGTCTATTAGTTGCATTTGTTCGGAATAAAATATGCTTTGTGCATTTTATCTTAAATTTTATTCAAACTTGGTTTGGTAAAAAAATCTAAATTTATTCACTTCATGACTACATTGCATATGAGTATTTTTCATTTTTCGTGTCCATGAATATTAGAAAGTATGTAGTATAATTAATGAATGAACTAAGTCGGCAAATTACCTTGCTGACTTATTTCCAAAAGTGAGGCATATCTCAAGCTCTATTATGTTGTGGTCGTTTTCATTTCCCTATTTTATTAATTTTCTTTGGCAATATGCTGCACCCGCTCCCTAAACTATGAGAAGCTTGGATGAAACTAAATTGATCATAACTTTTTATGGGAGGTAGTTTTGTTTCAACTTGTATAATATGGAAGATATGATTTGTGGGCGTTGCGAGTTAGTCATTATGTTTGACAAATGACATGATTTAAACAACAGATGATAAATAGTTAAAAATATAATTGAAAGCCATCGTTCGCTGCTATAGTATAATGTTCTGAACATTCAAAACATAATACACTATTATATTATGAAAAAGCAAAATCGCTTAAATAATGCTGTTTCAACAGCAGAGGCACTCCATTCGGAAACGAAAAATACTTCAAAGTGCTATCAATACATTTCAGTCAATTTGCATAAATTTCAACTCACTGCGGAGTGCTTTGACCATTTTTATTGGAGCCTTTTAGTTTCTGTGGTTGCATGACTCTTCCGTAATGGTTCCATGCGTTCGGTTGCTGCGGTTTGTTGGGGAACTGTATACGTATTTTGTTGCGGAACAGATGCATTTCCTCACCAATCAACAAGTTGATCATATTTTCATGACTATAAGCTCTAAATTTCAAATACACTATTGCCATACTTGATTTTCTTCCTTATACTTAGTTCACGTTTACAAACTCGTATGAATACATACGAGAATGTACAGAGCAAACTTTTATCATGTGAATATAAAATGAATTTCGTTGGTTGTTTTGGAGCGATGGAAAATTGCCCATGGAAAAATGGCTTAGGGCAGTGAGCGGGGCAGGCCACATGGCGCGACGCTGCGCCTTCCATAACTGATGACTTTTCAATGGCCATCCATTCGCGGCCGCCGCCGGCACTCGCCTCGCCGTGCATACATTCGTGTAATCGTTAGCGCGCGGGAAACAATTACCTGTGGCCGGGATCATACAAATCTGCTTTCACTTTCATTCGATGACATTGTTTTTTTACATTTTATGCAATTACATGACCACAACTTTCAAAATGTTGCATAACCATATGACAATAGGTTTAGTCTAGTTTTAGATAAAGTCTTTAATTTAATTTATATTAGAAAAGATTATCTTTATTTCTACTTTTGCTATAAAACATTTTTGTTGTAAAAAAAACATATGACATTTTATATGAAAATATTAAAAATTAAAACGGCTAGTAAAGTTTCAAGTGGTTAGGAAACACTGAAACTAAACTGTACTTACCCAAAGAGAATCATAACTATCCTAACTTCAATTTCGAAGACATCATTATTCAATAATGAAATTGGAAGCAATAGTAAAAGTTTGCGTGAGGTCGCGCGAGCGATGAGCCGGGAACTCCTATCCTCGATTATTGTCGCCCAACTAATTAAAAAGTTGATCCTCCGCCGCGAGGGTTTGTGCTTATCTGTCGACACCTCAATACACATCTGCTTGGATCTGTAAAAAACTTTTCAAAATTGAATATTGAAATACACAACAATTGTTCGAATTTGGTGATGATGTTATTGAAGTGTTTAAGATGGATTACGCCCAATGTATGTATGTATGGTCAAAACTTGGTTTATGTACTGAGACATTCATATTAAGATTATTATTAGATTGTAAGTACCTGATCTAGGATAGTACCAGGCATAGCTAGGTTAGGAAAACTTACCGTAACTTAGTCACCTAGGTACCTGATTCATGAAACTTAGTTCTATTTCTACTCGTACTTGCAGAGACGACAAGGAACGTTCCTTACTCAACCAACTTTACAAAATTATTGTGTCCAACCGAACGTAAACGTCTCTACCGATTGAACTAACGATGAAACATCGTACAATAACTTGCTCTGCACTTCGAAATAGGACGCTTCTTTGACAATACCTCGAGTTGAGTTTAATCAGGACGAGTAGTTACAAACATTCGGCAGGCGAGCTAGCTTTGCTCGTTGCTTCAGCATACAATCGCCGGTTGTATAATGTATTTAACCGTTGTCACGATGTGTTTCAACATTTGAACACGATGAAACATGGGATCCACTCGGCCAGGCGGCGGCACACAAAGCACAGTGCTATCCATTCATCGCTTCGTTGCACAGTTTTTCCGCCTCTCGACTTCTAAATTGAAACAAAATCATACACGCGCTCAAAATTACCCTTCTCTAACCAACCTTGTAATCTATAGGTCCATAAATAATTGGCCAAGTGCGAGTCGAGCTCGCGCATGAAGGGCTCCGTACCATTTTTGTATATTAAATATTACCCCCCATAATACGCTTGTTGCATGAGAGCGCCTATTAAGTATCTATATTATACATTCCGTGGAAATTTTAGGTATCTGCAAGCTGCCGCATATCCAAAAAAATACGAAAAAAATACGTTTATTATATGGAGTCCCTCCTTAATATCTAACAAAAATTTCAGCTTTCTTGCTATTACGGTTTCCAAGATACAGCTTGGTGTTAGACAGACGGATAGATAGACAGACAGACAGACGCACAGACGGATAGACGGACAGACAAACAGACAGATATCGGAGGCTTAGTAATAGGGTCCCATTTTTAACTTTTAGGTACAGAACCTAAAAATAACACCCGCCTTTGGTGTCTATTTTAATTACTAACCACGCATTGAGAAAAAGCTTTTGCGCAGTAATTGATTTACTAAACGTTTCGTTGTTCTATTGTTTCTGTTAAGAGTTGCAAAGTGAATCGTTACTCAAAGGTGCTAAATAGTGGGGCGTAGTGAAGCCGAGACGCTAACTCTCAGGGGACACGGACGCAGCCAGGACTCTTTGATAAATATTTTATGCTCGGCCCGACTCCACACACTACACATAACTTGTGATATTTCTCCTTGTCTAGATTAAAATAGTTTCTTTTGACTCTCTTTTATGTGCATCTGCCTCATTGATATTCATACGGCTTCTCTTTGTGTTGTCTTGTTTCCATCAAAAAGTCAAAATTGTTGTTTAATAAAACAAAGACGAAAACAGATTCTGAAATGTGTACGTAAGATGTCCTTATCCTTTTTATGTGTCTTATTAATATTTTATTGAAAGGCCTTGTTTTGAAAGGATGGAGGAAAGATAAACGTATATACGAGTACATTAAAGTATCTGAGTTTCGAGTGATTACTCGTAAATAAGTTTCAAAGTGAATTTAAGATTTTGTGAAAATCATAGATATATAGATAGATAATTCTTTATTGGACACAAACTTATTTAAACTGAAACTAAAGAAAAAAATAAAATTAAAAACAAAAATCGTGTGCCACAATTGGCGGCCTCGCTTAAAGCGATCTCTTCCAGGCAACCTTTAGATGGAAAGAAGTTAATAAAAAAATATAATTGTTTGTGATTCCCTCAACCTTTAGCTACATATATATACTTACAGTACATTGCAAGATTTATGTTGAACGAGTAACATACGGAACAGTTGTTTTCGATGCGGCTCCGCTAACAGTTAAATAAATTAGATAAGGCTACAGCCGACGCAGGCACTTACGAAACTTTGTGTTGTCGACATATTGGGGTGTGGATTAGTAGGACCATTACACTGATGAGAATATCCTTTTATGCACTTCTAATTACTTACTTCTTAGCCCTAGAAAGTTTGCTATCACTTAATTTCGTATGACTTTGTTAGTCAACATTTCTTTTTAGGGTTCTAAGATTTCGCTGTCCGTTCGTCTGTCTGTCTGTCCATATATAACCTAGTTGTGTTTCATTACCGTGATAAGTGATAACACTAGAGAGTTAAAATTTTTACAGATGATGTATTTCTGTTGCAGCTATTACATCAAATACTAAAATGAGAATGAAATGAATATTTAGGAGGGGTTCTTATACAAAAAAAATGATCCCTTTTTGATAGATTTTTATATATGGCACGTAACCCTTAATTAATTCATATTACTTAAATTCTTATAACATCAAACAAAAATTAACACACCTAATTTTTTTTATATTTTATTTTTTCCTTTGCTTATCTTAATTTAGGTTTCAGATCACAGCGGAAGTACACAAAATATTTAATTTTGTCTTCTATTTACAATGGATTTCCGCAAAGTAACGCCTGGGTCAATGGGTTATAAACAAAAATTGTTTAGCTACATATCATCGTAGTTTTATTTTCATCGATACCTTTTGCAAAACTATTCACTAGTCTAGCGAGGACGCTCTGTTTAACATAAATCAGGAAATCAAAGGAGCGTTTTTCTTTTTATCGTTTCCTCTTTGAAAGTCTCGTAAAGCTGAGCCGCAGCCTCGGTCGAGTGGAGCTGTAATATCGCCGCATCCATCGTGGCTCGATGCAGACGCTTCATTTAATTATCTAACCAATTCCCGGTTCCCTGTTTACTTACTCCTTGCATTACATTTTATTGTTAACTTACGATTATTATGTCTCATATGTTATCATACATTAGCTATAGATATAGCCTTTCTCAGAGTATATAAAAAGGTTTTATAGACATTTATCGTAATGTCTTTGTATACAGGGTTACAAGTAGTTAACGCGAAATCGCGTAAAATAAGAAAAAATACTTATTCTTACAAAAAGTGTGGCGTTGCGCGGCTAGATGGTTATATGGTGAAGTTAATGTTCTCAATCGCGAATATCTAATATTTGTTCTCTATTTAAAGCCGCAGTAAATCTGTGTATATTTATTTCAGACTACCTAAACTTTTCTAGGAAAGCAAAAAGCAATACCTTAGATTCAAATAAAAGTAAATAACATACAATATATAATTTAATATAAAATCTTATATATCATGGAAACGAAATCTGTTCGCAATATGAGTCGTATAAAATACATAAGTAATGTTATAAGAGGAATATCCCGCGTCGTATAATTTGTATAATAAAATAGCAGGAGTCGGTTGTAAGGAAAGTTTTAATATCTATTCCGATTAGATTCAGTGTCAGGAAAGAACGCAGATAGCGTTGGCGGAGTTGGAAGGAAATATTAGATGGATCGGGCTTCGAATACAAATATGGGGAGATAGGGAAATCGGATTTGCCAGCAGTCCCAGACGTGTCGTATTATCGGACTCTTTTTGTGAAATATATCTCATTTTAATAAGACAACCCACCTAACGTAACTCATATTTAGTTAGCGCCAGAATACCACACTACATATAAACTAATAAATTTTCGTGTCGCGCAATAAGCCTTACATTTTTATTCCAAAACATTGTGTGAAGATATCATCTTTTCCATTTCAAAATCATTAATATTCTTCTAAATCTCATAATGTAACTGAAGCACGGTGCCACTAATAGGTAGTCATCTGTTTGCCCTCGCCAGCAAGCCAGAGCGCTCTGTAACACAGGCTAGGTAGAACAATTTTATAGCCGTAGATTACTGCGAATGTAGTGGTGGGAGTGCTAGCCGACCACTCGACTCCCTCACTAATTAAATCCCAGCGACGACGCGGTTTTAGACCGACAGCCTCTTAATTATTGTTCCGGCTCTTAACATCTGTCTTAATGTCACTTTCCGTTTAATTCACAAATTCCTCGCGCTCCGGTATGTTATAAATGTTAATTTCTTCGGACATTGTCGCCGCCTTAATAGCACGGAGTGCGATTGCGTCTTTATCATTTGATACCTATTGATTGGACTGTGTCTGAAAAATACATTTAATATTTCAAATTGATTTACCGAGCGAACGAAGTCTCTGCATTAACTGGCCAAATTTCTTTTTCTATTCTAATATATGTTAGTTCCCGCGTAGAGGCCGTAATTTTAAACATATCTCGATGAAACTTGGTGTACAGGTACTTTACACACTAGAATTATTTAGTCATCTCCTCCTCGGTTTTGTGCCACTTAAATGTTTTTTTTTTATTGTTTATTATGTTTGTTTTTTTATTGTCTTTGTGTCACAAAATAAATGTTTCTTTCTTTCTTTCTTTCTTAATGATTGTGAGGATGGTTCTCATAAAATAGAGAAATTTGTTGGTCAATTAAAATTATATTTAGCAGCTCTGCTATTTCGTTCTAGATTTTCCGAATATGAATACAGTTAGTCAAATAATTGTTGAGTTATGATGTTTCGGCAATGACACAAATGCCACAACAAGAAATTTTGTTCGCCAGGTGTAATAGAAAGTAGTATAATATTAGTTTTTGAAGCAGCCTCAAACGCCAGGACGTCTACAAGGCTTATGAGGCTCGTCAGATATTAGGTATGCTTCAGACGCGCGTTACCTAACTTCCAAGAAGCTAGTTGCTCTCTTAAAAGCTCAACAGTAGATAAGCTACTTAGAACTTGTTCGCGATTCCATCGAATGTTTCCGGATTAAAAGCTTTTATTGCGTTAAGAAGGTAAATGGGAAAACATCCGAAAGTTTTTAATTTTCTTACTGGTATACAAATTGGTTTCTGAAGCTACAAAAGGAGCACACGCCCGACTCTCTCGGGCCGTCCGAGGGCCGAATACAAATTAAGAGGCAGACTTGGCTCTCAGAAAACTAGTTAATGTGTGCAACGTCTGGATTTGAGATAGTACTAAAAGCAGAGCCACTCACTACTTGCGAAAGCGAATAATTCACTTTATCGACATAATGCGCACGCCAGCTCCTTTATTGGACCGCAGCCTTGCCAACATCGGTTTCAACTTACTTTAAAACATATTTACGGTCATCGTTTGTAGTTGTCGTAGTTAAAAACTATTTTGAAATGGCTTGAACACTCGAAAAGTTTTAGAGCTAGGTGTTACATATATTTATATCTCGATATAAAAATTATATCAAATTTTTATAAATGTTTAAACAAATAAAATTGAATTTGAACTCTTGCAAAACTTTATTTCTTGTTTCAATAAATGACTTTCGTATTTCTCACTAGAAACACGCACTTTTTCTTGAAATTAATAGAGATTAAATTGAATCTAATTAGCGCGAACAAATTTTTAAGTTGGAGCCAAGCTGCGTTGAATCCTTTTTTTATTAATTATTTATGCGCTGCAGGCTGAATAAGAAACACAACATCGTACGTTTTGCTAACAAAATAAGAAGAAAATACGGAGAACAGTAAACGCTTAAATTTGTATAATTAAATAGGTTTTGTAAAACTTTACTTATCGGGCTGTATAAAGAAAGTACTTTAATTTGCCCGTAGGTGTAAACGTAACTTAATTGTTCGTGCATTGCAGTCGACAAATAATGATAATAATTTATTATATATATACTTCATATATAACAATAGTGCGCGTTTAAATATGGCTCTGTCTTTTACTTTAGTTATAAAGAAATCAACCAAATTATTGTGATTCGTTTTTGATTACCTGCTACACAGTTGATAAGTTTTTATTTTCCATTGTTATTTTATTATTTAACAGGTTCTAAGAGTAGAATAAGTTAAGATGCGTCTTTAAAAAGCAGATGAGGCGCGAGCACGGCCGTCTGACTTGACTCTCCCTTACAAAGAGGGCAGAGCACGACGGGCGGAAAGTTTTAATATCCTTGCGATTGGATTCAGCCGCAGCCATGGTCGGGAGTACCTACTCCCAACATTTGAAAGGAAATGTTCACCATTGAACACTAATACGAAAATCGGACGATAAGGAAATCGACTAAAGACGCCCGCGGTTTCCGCCGTTTATCTTGCTTCCCCGGATATGTTTGCATAGGGTCTGATTTTTTTCATCACGAAAATATTTATTCTGATTTTCTTTCTGTTTTTCATCAAGTTTATATTGCTTAATACGATTGCAAATAGTGTTAATATTAATGGTTTGAGTGATTTGAAATAACATTATTATTCATAGCACACGATGTTTCGAACGAAACCCAAGATAAAAACAAAAACGGCAAGAATATCAACGGCCGAAAACTTTCTGCAATAAAATCTCGAGGAACGCCTGCAATGGGGAATGTGCAAGAATTTGTACGGTTGTTTTATTAGAATGGAGAGATTATTTTTCGGGTGTCCGACCGCGTCGATACGCCACGAGGGTGTGATGTGAAGCGAACGAAGTAGGGACGACTGTAAATCCATATTCGATCTGCGGGTTCTGCACTGAGCCGATCTGACAAGCTTCCGCCCTGTTTTGCATTTATATAAACATCTTGAAGATTTTTGATAATGTTGAGGTAGGTGATTGACATGTGCGATTCCATGAGCGAATATTGAAAACACACTATGTAAGTAAGCTTATATTTATATGTGTGTATGTGTCCATAATAAACTATTTGAATTTAATTTTCTGTGCTAGTTGTTTAAATCACATGCCTTCCAGCATATGTTTCTTTAGTGTTTAAAAGTATATTTTCTATACTACTACTACTTGTTTAAATTAATACTTGTTTTACTTTTGCTCTTAGGTTACTAAGAGCCGAAATAGAACAAGTATTGTAATGTAATGTTTAAGCCAACCACCTGCGGTGGTTCTTCTAAACATTCTTAAGTTGTAGCTCGGAAGACACAAAAATCAATTTTGCTCAACTTTAGTATAACAAATAACTCTTTCATTTTATATTAAAACTTATACTACTTTTAATTACTGGTGCTTACAAGGTATGAAGTAGGTATTTCAAAATTTTCATGGATTTTATGTACGTATAATACTTACACAGATGTACAGAATAGATATCCATGTAGACACAGGAAGGGCTCAGGCGAACCTTCATCAAGCGGTTGACTGCTATTACGCCCTGCAATTGTTCCATGCGCGCATTCCAAGCCCGCTCCTTCCGTACCTCCCCTAGCAAAAGTATTTCGCTTCGAGATTTCGGAAATTAGCACTTACATCCATCCTATAAAATATAGGATTGATTCTTCATAACGGAATTAAGTACATTTAATACGTGCGGTTGACATAAAACTAAATGCCCGAAGTAGACCTCCCAGTACAATTTCTTGAAACATCGTTTGTACCGAAACTTTGTAACTCAACGATTGCTTGACCAATATTATTTATATTACAAAATATTACAAGGGCATGGATATTTGTTTGCTTATCCAAATATTATTGATTTAAAATTATGGCCTTTACGTGGGAACTAACATACATACATACGTTTTTATGCATACATTTACATACAAACAGACGAATGCAAAATTGGTCAGTTCATACAGAGATTTCACGTGCTCCCGAAATTCGCTCATACTACTGAATTTCAATTCAGTAGATTTCCGATGTTAGCTAAAACAAGTACGTGGAATAAAAATAATTCGTCGCTCCTCGAGGATCGTTTGTAAAACGTCACGCGTAAAACATATTATAAAGCCAATAAAACGTGTTTACAAGGGTGAGTAGAGCTCGCCGTCCTCGGGGGCGTTTCGTTTCCGCGCGATATCCGTAAACATTTTAGCACTGCAATAAATTTAACATTATCCAAGTCGCGAGACATTCTGTTTTCTTCCGTCCCGGGATCAGTCGGTTAACGGTTGTAATCTCGGATGTCTCGGATTTTCCCCGCTCTCCTTACAGGAATTATACAATTATGTGGAATTCGCATGCTGCTTCCGCGCATCATTATTTATGACGAGAGATTTTGAGGTATCTCTCTCTAAAGACTTTCTTTCTAATTTTTTAACTAATTTAAACGATATTTCTTTCTTAGTTTCAGTTTTAAGAACCCAGACAGTTACTCAAACCGTAAAGCCAGTCGGAGCCAATTAATTGTATATGTATTTGATGCACACCACCCTAATTCGGATCGTGTTGCCCCAGGGTCCGAGCAGGTCTCGGGTAAACAGTGGAGAAGTAACCGCAAATTAGTCCGACAAAATAAAAGCTTGGCTTTTTGCTCGCGTCGTTGACAGGGGCACGGCCGAGTGGCCACACTGGGAATACAGTTTGGCCAATGGCTGCCCATCTGCCTTCATTATGTCGGGAAAACACTTGCCCGGGATTTTTATGAGACTTGTAAATGTTTAACTACGCATTTGAGAACTCAATGGCGTTTTTATAGCCAGTTACGACTTGTGTGCCCCGTAAGCGGTTTGCTCGTAATATATTATGAGCGAGAGTGCAGAGAATGTGCGTTTCTATTTTAAATTTTATAAGCAGGTTTGATTTAGGTATTCGTTTTGATAACTGCTATTAAGTTATAAGTGGGTTTGATGTTACTAAAAATAACACACGGGTTGCTTATTTAGCTTATGTTTATTCAACGCATCTGAAGTCTACGGCTTAATGTTAATTTTAACAGAAAATTTAATTAACTTTAAAATCATTTAACGAAAAAAGAGTTTGTAATGGCTCGGTTAGTAAACGGGAGTTCATCGCTTACCGAACTAAGTAGACAAGGATGGCTAATAAATATTTTCACAATAGATTAATCAGAAGCGCTCCTGTGACTACCGTCTGCATCGCAATGCCCTTTGCAACGCTGATCCACTTTCCTACGGATGCGAGATTAAAGGGGAACGTAACAAAATGAGAAATGGAACGATTTCAGGACGCATTGTTAGACGGCCGCCCGTTGTCGGATTTATGACAAAGAACATCGGATGATTCAATCAGCTCGTCTTTTTAGTTTGTTATATTCATGTTACAGTCCACCATCTGCGAGTCTTATTGTTATCGTCGATGTTGTTTTTTTGTTCCATTTATTCGTACGCTACTTCGGCTCGAATTCAGTTTTCTCATTCTCCATTATAGGATGCGCATAAAAACAAATGTTTCGGTTTTCAGGTCTACTCTCTATACAAATACGTAGATAGATATACAAAGTCATCCGAATTTGCATCTCATCGTATTCCAGGAAATTAGGCAAGTCTTAGCCGAAATAATATGCATTCTTAAACGAGTTTCTGGGTTTGGCGGGTTATTTTATAAAACGGCCAACTTTCGCCGAATAGGTATTCAGTGCAGGGAGCAATTTACAATTTAAATATTCTTAATGTCTCCAAGTTGTCGCAGCGGAGGGTTCGCACCGGCTTCCACTACATCAATCACTTGCGGCCGCTGCCCCTGAACATTTCTAATTATTCGCCTGGCTTTGTACTGGATACATTCTTAACACTTTGAATCTTTACACTTTAAAGTTAACGTTTACGTAGTTATTTTTATCGTTTCTAAGCGATGTAAAAACTTTAGCAA
Organism: Mellilla xanthometata; assembly: GCA_035578125.1. Taxonomy (NCBI): domain Eukaryota; kingdom Metazoa; phylum Arthropoda; class Insecta; order Lepidoptera; family Geometridae; genus Mellilla; species Mellilla xanthometata. The sequence goes on along the minus strand of JAPUBQ010000007.1, from coordinate 7,768,256 downwards.
GTTTATAAAAGGTGTCCTATTGTGTTGTATAATAGCGTACGTGAAACTTATCACCATGTTCTGCATATTTGAGGTTGTTTGTTCACCCCCGCCGCCGCGCCGCGCCACGAGGGCTGAGGGCTCTCGGCTCGAGAGCGCCGCAAGGTGGCAGCCCTGTCTAATCTCCACAGCTTAGCTCCAACCATTGACACACTTGTACTGTCAAGGACACTCGACACTCAATCGATATTTGGGAACTTGTTGATTGGCAATTGGCTTATGTTTAACTCAATTGCTAGTGAATTTCGCCCATTATGCCAATTATTACGTTTATTGTAAACATTTCTAGGATTCCGTAGGACCCTATTACTAAGCCACCTCGGTCTGTCTGTCTGTCACCAGGCAGTATCTCATAAACCGAAATTTTCACAGAACATATATTTCCGTTGTCGCTGTAACAACAAATACTAAAAATAAAAACAAAATATATTAAAATTAAGACCATACAATAAATCTGATAATATTGTGTTTTTTTATTGCTCGATGTTAATAACGTTTACAGATAATATCAATATTTATATCCATACAACATACGAAATTTTCCGCCATTTTTAAAACATAATGGTAATAATCGGAACCCTTCATGCGCGAGCTCAACTTGCACTTGGCCAATTATTTTAGTTTTGTTAGTGATAAAGAACCAGTTGTGTTGTCGCTAGGTAATAGGGATATGCTTATTAAATCGTAACTCGTCTATATTAATTACAAATTGCTGATATAATTGAACTAGCACTAAAATTGTAACGAGCACAAACCATATACAAATCTATAACCATAAACATAATTTTGTAATCGCATTATCTAATTAAACGCGGCAGGTGAATTGAATGTTGTGTTAACTCGCACGTGAAACGGTTAAACACGTGTAACGTAACGTAGGTAGCAAATAAAATGATTCCCATGTTGTATGCGAGTGTTGGCAACACAATGGATGTGTTTACAGGAAACCCGAGCCAAGTGTGAACGCCTCCTCGGCGCGCTGCCTGCGACACCTCACTTGCATAAACACAAGAACCCTACACGACGATATACGGATCTCATGTGTAAATACCCTGAATAGACCAGGGTCGATAATTTTTAAAACCAAAAAAAATACCTGCAGCTTTGCCATTTAACTATTTTCGATAGGACTTTTAGTTTTGCCGGAAATCGAAAAAAACGTTTTTTACCCTTAAAAACTCACCCCCATCCCCTTCTAGACCTCAGATCGCCCGTAAATTATTTTTCCTTTAATTTTTACAATATTCTCCTCCTTTTCTAATGGGTTTCATCCTACTTTTTTTTTTATTCGCCTTTTATTTTTAAAGGCTTCTGGGTTTGGCATTTGGTCTAGAAAATCGAGAAATCCACGATTATTACAACTATCGGTATATCTCCTCTGCCGGATTCAAGTATTAAACGTTCATTATAAGAAGCATTCCGAAGACCAGTGAATAAGCTTTCACTTATAGAAGGGGACGCGCATCGCGAAGATTCAATAAAATAATTTTGAACGGATATTTTATTGGATCACGAGTTAGTTGCAGCGCTTTGAAAACCGTCTAGAAACGTTCAATCGCAATATTTTTGAAGAGCGTCGCTATTAGGAGGATAATGCGGAATGTTCCGACTCATTGAGTGGTCGTACGCTCGTATCATATTCCGTATTCATTCACAGCGCTGAGGTGCCGTTATGAATAAGTATAGCGTGTCGCCGGTATTATCTTCGTGTTCGGTAATGTATTCAAATATGTATCAAGCCTCATCCGCACCATGTTGCCGTTGTTATTTTATTTCATACGCGTGTCGGCGCACCAGCTTTATTTTTCCCGAAACAAGAATATCGTATTGTTCCGCTGCCGTTCGCAGTGCTTATATTTTGCATCGATGAAATAAATGGGTATACCTATCTGTATTGATTGAGAGCGTTTTGTAGCAACCCGATTGTGAGGTTCGGTTGGTATGCAGATTTTTTTTCCTAAAAAAATTATATTTCTGTAACATGTACAGTGACAACTCTAAAGTGCGCTAAAAAAGAAAAATGAGTCCGCATAAGACAAACGTGGCCGTGCTCTCGGTGCTCAACGGATATTGATTACTTGTCTGTAAGGAATACAAATGTATCAAGGAAACTGTGTTCTAGCGCTCCTGTGAGCGCCATCCTTTGTACTGACATCTAACATTAAACTTCATAGCCCACCCTCGTGTTTTGTATTTCAGGAACTGTCGTTTGTGCGGAAGTTGTGACACGTGAAATTTTTATTTAGATATAGTCATAACAACAGTGGGGCGAGTTTAGCCGGCGTTTGCGCTAGATGATAAAAGATACAATTTATGTATGTTCAGTCGGTGCGAGCGTCCACCAAGGCTACGGAGCGATGAGGGCCCGAGGCGGCTAACTAGCAGGTGCACGTAACCAAAGAAAACTGAAATAACGCAAAAAGGAGAAATCGAGTCGGGCAGGGGGAGCACAAGCCGTCGGGGTGGTTCCTTCGAGGAAAGCCAGTTTCCTTTAGTGGAAACAGATAACGATCCGCTGCCGACGACAGAATACGTAACTGCAACCACTAACGTACATAGCCGCGAACTTAAGTAGCGCTCGCTTATCAAAGGTATCTAAACACGATTCCGCTGTGGGGAGCGGGAGAAAGTGCTCAGTCAGTCAAGTCATGATGTCGCGCAAACCCGACCATACGCTTTTCACAGCTATCAATTTTAACCGTGAAATAGAAAACAATCTGTTTATTTGGCTGTTTTATTTTTTGTTTTATAATGCATATGCAGAAACATGCGAATAATGTTATTGTTGTTGACCGAAGTCAACGACATATGCATCGTAATAAGAGTTTATACTTTAAAATAAGTTTTCAGCAACGAAAATAAAATAAATATAATGACAAAAATATATTGAAGATTTAGAAAATAGTGGAGTAAACTGTACCTACTATCAATCTATAACATTTTTATCACTTGTAAGAAAGTAGTCTCATCAATCACATAGCCGATCGAAATATTACACGTTAACTTTCAATAAAACGTGTAAGAGGCAATGATCAAAGTTCAAATGAGGTAATAGGTAATCGGTAGACGAGCGAAAGAGGCACACCGCACGACCGGCGTCGCGGCGCGCCGGGGCTCCTTATAATGGCCAGCATTACCATTCCGTGCCGGTAGCTGCCGGGAGGTGAGCACAGCGAGGCTACCCGCAGAACACGCCGGGGGAATATGCAAAGTGGGATACGTTAAATATTGAACTGAACCGAATTGCGCCAAAGATTAGTCTCATTAAACTGAGACTAATTTTAAGCACCATTGAGAAAACCAAGCTGTTTCTTTTATGAACTATTTCGTCATCATACTAGTACTAACATTATTTATCATTGTACCACCTGTATCTCGGCTAACGAAGAATATTTGACGTGATCACCAAAAGTCAAGCAATGGTAGATGCGGATTGTTTTCGGATGACCGAACAAAAAAGACAACCACATAAGATTAGCATTTATATAAAGCACCATGTCTGTCTAGTCCATCAAAAACTACTAAATGGCTTTTCGTGCTTTTGCGTTGCTGATAAACCACCAATAAATAGTGCGATTCATGTTTGTTTGTCAAACCGTGGCATTTGAAAATTACATGAATGAATTCGAAGCAGCTTATCTCATTTAGATTTTCTTATTTAAAATGTATCTTAGTTTGAATGTTCTCAAGATGGCTGCAGTATACTTTCCATAATTCTATTTTGTAGTTTCTCACTCTGCTGTAATAGGACAGTTTGTAGAAATTCATTCCAACGCAAAACTTGACAGTGCTATTATTTTCCTAGAATTTATAACTACCTAGTAATAGTACATTCTTGAGGTGATTTCAGCGCAAAAAGACGGTAAAGCTTAACAGACTAATGTGTGTTTATGTAAAAATTGCATGAATGTTTCATGTATAGGCAATTTTTTTTCATGTAAAAGATACTTATTTTTTATATTATATAGGCACTAATGTAAATAAATAAATTGTCTATGTGTATTTTTTTTAATTATAAAGTGGATTATGGAAAATACAATGTAGGAAGAAAAGCGACTTGATAAAAAAATACTGAACTGATTGCAATTGAATTTTAATGAAACTAAGTAACTTTTCTGATAAAAATATTATCAAAAACGGCTTCTCCCTGTTTTTTGTGATCAAAAATTTATAATTTCAATAACAGCTCCGTTTTGAGTAACAACTACATACCGAATATAATTGATATAAATTCGGTCACATTAAAATTTATATAAATTCGGTCAAATTGTGATGTAACATCTCTTATTTTTAAGTCGGTTAAAAAGCCAGATAACTATAAATAGCGCGGCATACGTTCAAAATATTCTCCGATAACATGATAAAAAGCACACGCTGACGCGTCACCGGGAGGCATGTTAAAGCAAAAATTGCGCGTCCCCGCCGCGGCATTGTGCCCGAAATGACACGCGAAAGGCGTCGAGAGCGGCGCGCTCTCCCCTCACAAAAGGCTTACAGATGCGCGCACCAGAAGATTTTAATGAGGCAACGACTCTGTGTGATTTTATCGCGTGTGCCGTAATGAGAAATAACCAAGCGCATCCTCTTTGACTACACTCGTGTGGCGTGCCAGCAAAATGCTACAAGTGACAACCGCGCGCCCTAATTTATACAGCCGCCTATGCAAATAAAATGCGAGCGTAATTTCGGATCAGAGAGTTCCTTCTAAACTAAACCTATGAATTTTTAACAGGTTTAGCGCATGTTCTCGAGTTTATTGTGGATTCTCTCGTAGCTGCCTACGAACCATCTACGCCGTAGACGCCTACGCCTGTCTACACTTGACGCTACAGTGGGTTCAAGTTCCATTGCGATTCTACAATTAATTGTACTTTTTATTATACGAAAATATTTCCTCAGCATTATTGCAAAGAAAACCGAATTGGTATCTATGCAAATAAGCCATCGAAATAAGTTATTCGTCCAGAGTACATCGGCCAATTTTCATCAATGCAAATCACGTTGTCGACTCGTCAACCCAATTACCAAGAAGTGAATTTAAATAAAGATAAGTATCGCCCTCTCGGAGACAATGCTAATAGGCGTCGGAGGCGTGTTAATAGGCTCTGACTGGGGTTCGCGGCGCACCGACACCGCTGCCGCTTCACGGTAGGTGCTTTAATTACATACATGCCTCGGAGAAAACACTAAGAATATTCGCAGCACTAGATTTCTTTCACACAAGCAAGAAGTCGAATATTTACACATTTATTAGTGTGTATTAAACAATACATTAAAAAAATGTTGTTTTGAATTCTTATAACAAGAAAAAACATGCTATTTTGGCACTCTAATAAAACTTACTTGTATCTAAATTCTTAAAGTTGTCAAAGAGTTTTAAATCTTGACAAAGTGGGTGTCTGAGTGGAACACTGCCAGAACGCTTGCTTGTCTGTGTAAAATATCTACACTCAATAGAGAGATTTCAGTTCGTGCCATAACTAAATGTTAATAAGCATTAGACTTTAAATTACAGTGCACGTATGCTATTTATACCCTCTGTTATTTATTCGATCTGTGCCGCGTTGCCGCGAGTCTCTAAACGCTTGTTCATTTAGTATTTTAACTTAAGAACTTGCTAACCAAACATGATCCCGAAAACGTCGCTGTTTTAATGTCGATACAGCTCTTGAATACAACACTGTAATATTAACTACTTTATAAATGACTATTTAAAAGTAAGTTTATTTTAAAAATACTTCTTAAGGTATTGTTGTTAGATTATTTAAGAATCTGCTCTTGTGTTGTCAACATCTTGTCTTCAAGTTACATGCCTACACGTACATGGTATTATGTTAAAATATCTCTGATATCAGATATTGGAGCCAAATTCGAGCCGTCAGTTTGACACGAGCAGCGTTGACAGCTATGGCGGAAGGCGCGCGGGTGGCGCGGTGGCTGACATCTGCTTCCGCACTTCCGCCTAACTGACCGCGCCGCCCGCCCCCGTGACCCGACTAATATTGCCCTACGCCGCCGTGACATGGCAATACACGAGGTTACCTCTTAATGTGTGTAGGAGGCTCTGACAAGCATAAACTTGCTGTCAGCTACTTAAATGTTGTGTAGTTTTTAGGGTTCCCTCCTAATAGGTAAAAACGGGACCCTATTACTAAGCCTTCTTGCCTGTCTATCACCAGGCTATATATCAGAAACCTTGATAGCTAGAAAGCTGAAATTTTATGTTAATTTTATTTTGTTTTTAAAATTAATTAATTAATAAGTTCATGTCAAAAAATTTAACCTAAACCTAATTTTTGAGAAAAAAAATTAATATTAAACTTTCATATGTGATTTTTCGTAGAAAAAATATTTAAATAAAATGAATATACCCGGGCTCCCATACTACAAACGGATTTTTACTCGTTTTATTAGATAATGGTACGGAACCCCATCATGCAGGAGCCTGATATATATTTATTCTTATTCCTCGACCATAATATATACCTTCTGGAAAACTATAAATTCCACAGAAACACTCACGAACACGACCAAATCAACCCTGATTCAATAAATATATTCTTTACGTGATCGTTTTCAAAACACTATATCGAGAAACATGTCACAAGCCAACCACCCGAGCATCTTGCTATCATAAACAATTTGATATGAAATAAGACGCGGCCGGTAATAAAACAAAAGCTAGCCATGATATATTTTCCACAATCCGTCCACAAAAAGATAATACGTATGTAACTTTATTTCTATTTTTCTGTATTCACTCAGGGTGTATGTATCTCGAATAGTCACGTGCCCGTCCGGCGAGGCCGGAGCATACAAATAAGTGAAAGTCCGAGACCGAAACACCCGACGTTCTTTATTTGGGGATCTCTTAAAAGAATTTGATCGTATATGAGAATATTACGGACAACATCTGTGACAAGGGACGTATAAACTTCACATTCGCTTCTTTAAGGACTTTCCTCAACTGATTTTATCTTACATGCGGATTTGAAATGTAACATAATGTTTACATTATTAAATGATGCACTGATATTTCACGTTACACTTAATCTACTAGCATTTACCCCTGATTGGCTACGAACACGTCTAGATTGTGGGCAAGTCTAGATTGTGGTATAATTTTGAATTAGTTTCCAAACACAAACTTAGGCGTGTGAGCGGAGAGGGACGCAATATTACTCTCGTTGCATTTGGAGTTTTTCCAGGACTCTTTTTACCAAGTTGAAAACACATAACTTTCAACCGTACGATGGTAAACATCGAATAAGAGTTCACATCGGCATCCCTGTAAATTGATTAGTTCCACAAACTCCGCCAACTGCAGTTCACATATTCGGACAAAAACTGAATAAATATTGTTGCCAGCTTTGGTTTCAAACTTTTATGTTTTGCGTACACATACGAATACACATGTGTATGGTTAAAATATATACGATGAAGCTAACATAGTTTGATGTGAAAAGTGGACAAAAAGTAAAAATTCATAACGAGAGAGAGAGGACGCGCGGATTTGAAGTGGCTAAACAAAAGGTTCGTAGAACGATACGTTATTTGTCAGCGGCATGTCAGTGGTATCATAACGAGGTGTCTGCGGGCCGCAATCAATTTGGCGGCACGGGCGCTGTCAATTTGTGGCGCTCCGCTGTCGGCGCTCCGCCGCGACGTCCGCCACTCGACCGGTGCCGGGCAGACCTTCCGATTAGTTCGGAATACTCTTTGTGAAAATCATGCGTTCATTTTGCTCGTCATTGAAACTGGTATATCTTATATATCTTTACAAAATATTTCCCCATTTATATAATATATTATGTTTTTTTTCTCACAACATCTCTCTAAAACATGTTAATTGTGAACGTAAATCCTATTTATCCCTTGACTAGCCCACGCCTGATGACTTCCGAGTGACCACTCTTGATTTGCATAAGGGCCAGCTTTAATACGAGATTATTCTCGAGTTAGGAGCGCCGGCGGTGGACCCATTCATTATTAGTTTTGGAATATTTAGTCGACCCAATCCGGGACGTACTCGTAATTATTTAAATTGCCACTAGCATTTGACTTGTTCGATGCTAAATTGCAATTACACACAATTGTTTTGATGACTATTTGTGTTTGCTTCAAATGTTCGTATTAGTTCAAAATTGATAGTTAAAACAGTTGTTTTACATAAAAGTTTAATCTTCCAATTAAAGCAGAGAAAGTGATTTTGGAATCAATCTGACTGGCACAATAATTATTAAAAAACTAGACTAGTGACCCATATATGACTGTTCCTACATAAACTTATAGCACGTTTTTACTCGTTATCTTATCTGTATAAGTGTCTTACATAAATTTACAAAAATAAAGTAAAATTAAAAATTAATTAAAAGGCTACAAAACCATTGTGTTTCCTCTGCATTCGTAAACGATAAGAAGTATTTCCTAAGGCATCCAACTGTACTTACAATCCAAGTAGGAAGGTAGCAATATCTCGGCATGTAGCTATGGAGTGTTGCCATCGGTGACAAAGGGATTACTTCCCCGCGCGCCGCCGTCTGTGGTTTCTTAATTAACCCCCAAATACCCTTGCAACCGCGCCGCTGCGGCGTGTAACAATATTGCTAACGTGCCTTGTTAATTTTAATGTACGACATTATTGAAACAAATACGAGCCTGCAGCCTCGTCACTCTCGTAAGCTTCCGTAACAGGTAGCTCATTTGTGGGTCTTATTTCGTTATTACTGGAATTAAAAGCTCTGAACGCGGTCACGTTTTTAGGGTTGCGTCTTCGTACAAGAAACTCTTATAGTTTTGCTATGGCTGTTCATCCGCCCAGTGCTTTCTTGCACAATTATGAACATAAATTAATAAAATTTGGCTGATATCCAATGTTTAATATGTATTTCATATTTTTTTAATAATTATATTTAATTTTAGGGATGACTCATATACAAGTCAAGCGTACTATGACAATCATAGATTATCTCAAAGATCAATCAAAAGGTCAGCTTAGCATTACCAAACTATAATTTGTCGAAACTTTTATTTTTGCCATGTTGATAAATTATGGCAAAAACTCTTTGAAACGAAGTTAGAAACTATAAAATAATCTATTGCCTATTAAGGAAATCAGACGGCGCTAGTAAGACGCAAGTTTACTGACTGATCTATCATTATGACACAAAATAACATTAGTCTAATCTGCTCATGCGTTGCGAATGAAATCTTGGCTGGACTAGCCAACTCAATATCAATCAGGTGCTACGCCACGACAGCGTCGCACGTATGTCATAAGTAAACATTTTGATAAAAATACAAAGCATGTTTTGTTGCGATCACTATATTCAGGTAAAAAAATATGTGGTTCGGTTCAAATTAGAATCCCAGAATTTGACAAAAAAACCTTAAATAATTTTTGAAAACATCACACTGCCAGTTCTTACGAAATCAGCTGTTCAGTACAATGAACTGCGAAATCCATATCTAAAATCTGCTTAAGCGATTCTATAATAATCATGTGTAAAATCGATTGATAGATTCATGGTTAGAGAATCGCATACACAGCTAATAGGGTGTGCGAGGCAATGCAAGGTTTACAACCGCCGAGTCAGACCACCCGGGCAGAAAATGGAGCGTCTGCTTATAGCTAATATGATCAGAATGAGCAAACAGGCAAACCAGCTTTCATCTTCACTCGAGTATCTCTTAGCCGAGTTCACAAACATACTCGCATACCTATAAAACCGCATTGCCGCATTCCAAACCTTACACAGTACGTAAACTCACAGGTATTTTTGTACGATGCGCTACTTTGCTTGATTAAAAGTTCTAAATACAGACCGGAAACGTACAGCACGAGCCAATCTATCGCATTGATTGATTGTTGTCGAATCATGGAAATCAAAGAGTGTGTATAACAAAATTGGATTTTATTTTTGTTTGTACTTAAGATGAAATTGTAGTAAAATTATTTAAAAGTGGTATTGTTATTTATGAAATTTGTTTTTAACTTATAACTGAATTTATTTATTTACAGACTGAATAGATAAAACACGCAAAATAGTGGACGAATAAACTGTAATTAGACTAGTTTGTGTCCGTACAATTAGAAAGAGTTTTCATTGACAACTAGGCACTTGCATATATCATTTTGCATGTAATATAAAATTAGCTATAATTATTTTCAAATTATTAGCTTGGCTATTAGGAAAATGATTTTGATAAATTGGAGTTTCAGTTCTGTTCCAACAAACTTTCGTTGTAAAGGCGTAATCGCCCGATACGTGCGCGTGTAAACCACGTTAATATTATTCGTCGTTGTATTCACCCGACCGACCAATGATAATTTTATTTTATTCCCGTGTAATATCTTTGTGAGCATGCAAATTAATTCTCCTCAAATTGTATTTTTATTTATTGCTTAATTGCGCTAATTGGACAATGTTTGAGTACCCTTATTATATTTTCAACATATTACATTTTATATCGTATCTTTTTCGGGTTTCGTAATCCAAGGACAATGACATCAATTTTAAAGTTATTTGCGTATCCCACGGAAACCACAATTGTTTTCGAAATAAAAGTAGCTTATGTGTCAAGCCAAGGTCTAACCTAATCAAACCCAAATTTCATCTAAATCAGTAGCCGTTTAAGCATGAAGAAGTAACAAACACTTACAATTTTTTGCATTTATAATATTAGTAGGCCGTTACATATTAAATGTGATTACATACATTTTTATTTTTGAAATAAGCATATTTTCTTATAAGATAGAGAAAGCATTTGTATTTTAAAAAGGCGTGCGACTTCTAACACAATAGTAAATACAGATAAACTTTCTACGTACTAGCACACTGCTACAAAGCATTCAGTATCTGTGCATAAGAAACGTGTCGTCGTAGTTTTGTGCACAAGCGTGATACGTAAACAAGGGAAGGAAGTATTGCCACTACGCAAGTTTATTCAACAAACAGCTAATACGATGGCTGGCTAGAGGTGCGGCACACTGTACCTACAGATACAGTTTATCTCCTTTGCACAGGAGTAGGGGCAGTAGCCGCGGAAATGTATGCAAAGTCACGTGTTCACTACAGACTAATCTTTATAATTCTTAGTTATTGTTTAGTTTCACGCTAATGACCAAAAGGTTACAGCATAGTTTTTCTTTTTTCTTAATAAATCCTAATTTTCTGTAATGTACTGAGAGGAGTATAAGCGCGCTGAGGTCGTACGTCTTTAACGATATCGTCATCTAATCTTATATATAAAATTTCCATGTCACAGTGTTTGTTACCGTACTCCTCCGAAACGGCTTGACCGATTTTTTCCAAATTTTATATGCGTATTCAGTTGGTCTGAGAATCGGCTACTGTATATTTAGAAATAATTACTAAGGCAAAACAACGTTTGCCGAGTCAGCTAGTATTATATAAAACAGATAAATACAGAAACAAGAGGTATTTTTTTATATAGAAGCAGTAAATTCTAAATTAGACAGTTTTTGTTATTTGGCATAAGTATTTTGTAAATGTTACATCACGGGAGAAGTCATTGGCTTTCGAGTTACAGTTCTGTGAACTAGTTCGAAAGCCTTTGGACTCTTATTTTATAATTGTATAACTTACTTGTGTCACAAATAAAGAATTTTGTATTTGTATTTTGTATTTGTATTTGTATTTCAATTACAAGATATTACATATGTTAGGAAATGAAAATGTACTACGATCTCGCATAATTTGTCAAGTCATAGAATTTATTACAAATTAAAAAATACTTTTAGCTTAATTATCTTCTTCATTGATAAATATTAATAATATTTTATCTGCACCACCAACTCAGCTACCATATTAAAGAAGAGACAAATTTAAGTCTTTTGACATCAGGGAATGAGTTTTAATTAGCTCGCTTTGTTTAATAATAAACCTAAAAACAAGCATAACACGATCGATTTTAGATAAACTTACTACTTACTTAACCAAACTTGTAAATATCCACAATTACAGTATTAAGCATCATATGATCAATGATTGTAATCACGTTACCGAAAATTATAATGAGCTAAAAATAGCTTCTCATAAATTGTGTCTGAGCTTTATTCTCGTTCTTCCGCCGTCTGCCACTCCAGTCGGCTACTGTTTACCCACTTTACCCTCCACAACCCTCGTGTCTGTCGAAATGCAGCTACGGAGCTTTTATAAACACAACGTTTTACAATCAATCGATATCCGCCTTTTCATTCTACCATCTAAGCGACGAAAGTGAGCGAGGACTCCAGAAGAAAACAAAGCAAGCCAATTTGGCAAGTCGAAGACAAACGCATTTAAAATGGGCAGAGCATAGCTCCGGCCATCTATCTTGGAGCTTGATAAACGACGACATTATTCCTTATCGCCCACTCAATTTGTTTAAAAGCGTTCTGCTTTGATAATTTGAGAATTACAAATCGTATTTTCTGACACAAAAATGTCCTCATAACTGCAAATACGCCGTCTTGATAAGGCCAAGGAGAGAAATCGTTCCGATTTATCTAAATTTATATCTTCGGAATATGCTACGTCGCCGACATAAAGAGACTGGAATATAAATAATTAGGTAGATTGGCCCTCGTAAGTGTTTTATAGCCGTGGTATTGTATGTATTTATCGTATTGTATTCAATCTCTATACTTTTATATATACTTTATAATAATTTATCCTTGTTTACTTTACACACACTCACTCATATTTAATTAGCAATCAACAAGAAAACATAACTATCCCAACTTTATTTTTAGCACCTCTGAAGAGAACTAGCTCCTGCAAACCCTGCGTTTGCATTATCCTACTGCAGGAGCTAGGCATCACACTTACATTACGACTTAGCTTCTAGTATTAGTATTAATTAGTTAAGGTTCCACGAGATAGGTCTTAGGATAAACAACATCACCGGTGACTCCCGCTCCGGGTCGTTCTTGGTGCAGAGGTTGGCCATAGCTATTCAGCGCGGTAATGCAGCAAGCGTGATGGGCACCTTTGCACCGGGGGCGACCAGGGGTGGGTTATTTGATTAGTATTAGTTTAAGTTTTTAGTGTGTGACATTTATATTTGAAGTAATTTTATATAATTTTATTGATTAAAATGCCTGTTAAGGTACCTATACTTAATGTTTGTTTTGTTTAGAATGTAAGTTGGTTCAATATAATTATTTTGTATTTGTATTGTTCCAGTGGTGGAGGAGCCGGAGTTCACGGACGTGATCCAGAACGTGACGGTGCCTGCCGGCCGCAGCGTGCACCTAGCCTGCTCCGTCAAGAACCTGGGTTCCTATAAAGTAAGTACACATTCAATACGACCCTACCATCATACGTATGTTCGTATTCATTGTGCTTTGTAATTCTATTAATCTATCATTAATGTAACTCGTGTTTACGGTGCTAATTATGATCAATAAATACAATAAATTAATAAATACACTGGCAATCCAGTTCCGTACCTAAAAGGTAAAACGGGACCCTATTACTAAGCCTCTCTCTGTCTGTCTCCAGGCTGTATCTCAGAAACCGTAATAGCTGGAAAACTGAAATTTTCACATGAAATGTATTTCCCGTGCCGCTCTACAACAAATACTTAAAATAAAAAATATTAAGGGTTTACACGTTTCTTTCTTCTTCGCACCCATATTTTTTCGTATTTTTTTAGTATTTATCAATAAATGAATAATAGCTGCTAGACACTTAAAACGTGATACGGAACCTTTCACGCGCGAGTCTAACTCGCACTCGGCAAATTACTACGGCATTGTATCTATTGTGTGATAGTGTACCAAAATAGCTGGGATTTTGGCTTTAGCACGGTGTTACAAATAAATAAATTGCACGTGATAATTAATTCTTACTCGTACACATATGTTTATACGTCACGTAAATAATATTATTTATTTTATCTGACAAACACGCTACGAGCATTTTCTCCTCTGCGTAAGCGGTGCTAAATAACAAAACAATGACAATAAATAAAGCATGTAAAAGCTTGAGCTCTTACACTTAGCTCGCAATCTTAACTACTCCACACGGCACAGCCGAGAGCCACAATATGCGTACAGCGGCGAAAGGAAACATAAAATAAGAAGCATTTTATCATTTGATTTAGAACGCGGCGGCGTAATAAAGTGTCCATATAAATGGAGGAAGATATGATTTAGGGCCGTTACGCCGAGTTTTCACCTCGCTCTGGTGCCGGGGAGGTTTAAAAACTATAATATTTCCTGTGCAAAGTTAACTTATGCGCTGCACGCGGTCCTTGTAGTAGCTCCTTATTTTGGTTTTGTGGGTGTCGTTATTTATAGCTACCGAGAATCGAAATGTTCCAAGTTTATAAAGGTACTTGTAGGTTGATGACGGTAATTTAGCAGTCCAATTTATTAGCCATGTATTAGGGAAGCGGGCAGCAGCCGGCGCCGGGCGGCGGCCGGACGGCCGATAAGCCGCAAGGTGACGCCGCCGTCGGCTAACTGCCGTCACCGCATGGGGGGATCCGGTTCATTTGGCGCTCGGACCCCCTCGCCCGGCGCACCCCCGCTCACTACAAACGTAGATTAGTTGGAGCTAATCGTCAAATGTCATGTAAATTCCGGTGAACTATCAATGTGCTCTCGAAGCTCAACGGTAATTTATGTCCTACAGTCAGAATTAGCGTTAGCAACGTGTGTTGAAACTGTATTTGCATTTACCTAAATAGGTACGTTTATCTCGTAGGCGTAGGATTATTATCATTGCCATATAATTTAGCCTAGCACAAACAATGATCCTTTTCACACGTGTTAAGCAACGAAAGACGTGTAAACGAAGGAACCACAAAAACATCGATAGATACTTCATCGATTTCCGTTTGACCGAGTTTTTCTTCTCATTTTATTGCATTTACTTACGTCTCGAGTACGAGCTCAATAAAAGCGGAGATAGTGTTCTTCAGAAATAAAGGCTTAACGGAGGGAGCCATCACGGTTGCCTTGTATTGACAACAAGAAGAGGATTTTCCCGAAAGCCTCGCCTGTGCCATTAGTTTCCCGCGTCGGTTAAAAAGATTTGCCTCTTCGACCGCATTTTTTATTTAGAATTATGGACTCATGCGAAGTATTGCGATGAAACAGCGGGAATCGTTTTATCTTTGTATTCATAAGTGATTGCAAGAGAATTTTTTACTTTTGTGTACCTCATGCGTCACTGGTAAAAAGAAAAATTGGCCAAGTGGGAATCAAGCTCGTGCATGAAGGATTCCGTACCATCTAAATAAAATGCCAAAAAAACAGTTTTGTTATACGGGAACCCCTCTTTTTATTTTATTTTACTTTTATAATTTACTTTACCTAAACATTATTTGTACGTAAAAGTATATCTAAATTTTTAAACGAATCACTCTATGTGCATACGTATTAAGCTAAAAACTCCATGAAAATCCATACAAGAATTTTACTACGGAAAGGCAGACGCAGCAGAGGACTTCAATTATAAGTATAGGTAGTAATATATGTCATCATAATCGTGTGATCTATATAAGAAAATATCGGTTCGATTGTTCAGTCTTAAAAAAAATATTGATGACCCAAATGCTCCGAGATTTCTTGTTTCATGCTGCTATTTCGGCAAGATGTGCACGTAGCCGGTTCATCGGCATGAAATGTCAGATAGTCGGCAGTATCACGTATGTGGGTTTGCAATAACATGCCACAACGAGTCGCAGCAATGTTACACTCGCGCCACATGCGAGCGCCGGCTGTTCAAATTCTGGCATATTTGTCGTGTTCGGCGCAGAGCTGCCTCGCCAAACTGAGCCCAAGACTGCGCGCCGAGAGCGCTAGTTGCCGCGCCCGCCCGGAAACTAATGATGCTGTTCCCTAACACACAGCTACTGATAACACTTTTAATTAAAAACATTGTACCTATACGAATCCGATCGCAAAATTCTAATTCAAAAAGTCTCTTTTCCCCTTCATATACGGCGAGAGGGCTTATGTTTTCGATCGGCATTAACCACATCAACCCCAAAATATCTCGGGCGCCTATCGGACGAAGATTTTGCGAAAAGTTCGAGAGCCCTCCGCGTAAATCCGCAGTCGAAGAGATCTCTAAGTGGGCTTTTAGCCGGAGTAGGCTAAGCCGTCTTGTGCAAGATGTTCATTTCTGTCTACGCCATTGCATTAGTGTGTCAACACACTGCCAGTTTACTGTTTCATTGAAGCTTAAACGTGAGAAAATGTACACGGAGAACTTTTCGATGGTAAGTTTTATGACGTTGACTATTTGTTAAGCCTTTTGTAAAGCCAATCAAAATCATCCAATGAAATATAAAATGAAACAAAAGAACTTAGGGCCATGCCGTAAATGCCTAGTAACACAAATTTATGACAGTACTAAGAACGCTTAAGTTCGAAGTTAAGCGAACAAATCGTTCAACAACATAAAGTGGTTTACCGAGTTTAATGTGGCACGTTAAGCGCTCCATAATTAAATCTGTCGTAATATTATTAAACACGTCTAGGAATCATGTCCCGGAGCGATAGGGTCCGTCGTTAAAGAGGTCGGTGCTGCGCCAGAATGGGCGAACTTTCCGACGAGTCCATTATAAATCAAACGACGCCTCGGAGGCATGTCCTGAGGGACGCAAACATCTCCCACCGTGCCACCGAACTTCAACTTTACCTCCTTAATGCCTCAACAATTAAGATAAAAAGAAAGAAGGGCCTAAATTAAAGGTGGTTAAAAGATAACGAGTTAATAGGCCCTTTCTAACTTTGCCGGTGAGCCGTGGAAACTGAGATTATCCATAAAATACCCTGAATATTTTAACGTTTTTTTTTCTTATACATTTGAGTTTTGAAATAAAATTTGCACATTTTCTACCGTCAACCGAACGATTCAATCCGTCTAAGTTTAGTAGGAGCATTATACTGTGACGTTTGTTCCTTTAAATTTGTAGTAAGCTTTTCACCTATATTCTGGTATTTTCATTGATTTCCATGAATAATGTCTGCTTCATTAATTCAAATCAAAGGCACACCGTGTCGGTGGACCACTGAGCGCAGCCGCTGCCGCCAGCGCTGTAAAACTCGTTTAGGATCCGCAGACGAATCAAATTAGTTAGCCGTTGCAGTCCGCTATTACGAATATTATATTTGAATCTGCCACTTCCGCCAGCTTAATTACTGCACGAGATTAAAAAATGAAGCCCTGGATGTAATCTTTCAAGCGGTAAACATTTACTGCGCTCTCTCCAGACGGCGAAACTCGTAACACAGTTACTGCAAATCTGAAAAGTTCACTTTCTCCAATCGTACGATGTGATTTGAGAACTTCGTCAAGTTTAACACTCGACGCTTATCTTCAAACCGCTTATAAAATTTTGATTCCTATTTAATTTTATCTTAATTGTTCATTTTGAAGGAGAAGTTTTGGGTAATATCGCTCCGGGTTAAGTTATAACGGTTTTAAGTGGTTCAAAGTAGAAGTTTGTGGGAGCGGTTGAATCATAGCATTACGGTCCGTGACAGTTACTGGCACATCGGTTCCAAATAAAAGTTTCGCTTCTGTGGAGTAGAGTTTATGCCGTAAGTACTGGTTAGTGGTAGTTAGCGGGGACGGCCGCGGCGTCGGCGTCGAGGCGGCGGCCAAGGCTCGTAATTCAATCAGTGCGGTGCAGAGGGACACACTGCTGTGATTAGATTAGACGCCGGCCACAATTACGCAGATCAGATTTACATCCTCCGTCTCTGCCGAGTTACGTTGCCTCTTAAGGGTGACGTCGCACTACCTGGTTCCGAAGCCTTGCTCTCAATATTAGGTTTCAATTAACCACAAGCTGCAAATAAATATATCTATTTCGGTATTAGTCATCTAAAACTCCACCAGAAACTACAAATTATTAACATAAAGTATTCCCCTTGACTTATTCGCAAGAACATGCTAAGAATTTCTGCAAGTTCATGAAATTATGTAAGTATTTTAATGTAAATCTGAGGAAATTTTCGGAAGCTCGGTTAATATCTGTGAGCCCCAGGTTACGGCGACAAGTTAGGTCGGCGGTCGGCGTCATTAGAGGGGTTACCGTCCCATTGCATAATAAAATGGCCGAAGTTTCCACAAGTCCATTATAAATTAGACAGCGGAGAGCCGCATCAGTTAAGATAGGTAAGATGTGACCCGGCACGAGTTTTAGCCGAGTTCCCCTATATTGCTCCTGCAATCTTGATAAAAACTAGCCATGATTCAAACTTTAAGCTGGATTATGAGATAATAGATGCTCGTCGAACTTTCAGTCTCCGGACAGGGGTTTTCTTTTTATATTTTTACACTGACCTACCAACTTTAATTAAAACAGGTGAGTCTTATATTTTTATTACGTATGAATAGTAAAGCGTGGACTGGTTTAACGTTGCGGTAAATATAATGTATGTACTAGCTGTGTCCCGTGGCGCTAACCCCCGTTAATCTGGGATATAAAGAATCCTATGGATTAATCCAGAGTCTAAACAATTTCGCATGCCGAATTTCATTGGTTTAGCCTTCCGAGAGTGAGGAAGTTACAAACATACTCACACAAACTTTCGCATTTATTATATTAGTAGGATTGAATTACAATTAGTAGGATTGAATCACATAATGTATTTTTTTTGATTATTGAGGATAAAGCTTGTAAATTAACCAAAAAATCGTATCGTACTTTTGTATCTAGATTTTTTTAAGAGTTAGACTTGAGTTTTAGCTTCGTCGTTATCATCAAAGCTGATAACAATTATGATAATTTTTAGGGTTCGTTACATAAAGTAAGTAAGTTTGGCATACTTGCATAGGCTACTTTTTATTAATTAACAGATTAACGCGGGTAACATCGCAGGGCGCAGCTAGTTTAAAATAACTTAAAAGATTTGCCTTACTTATTTCCAAGTTTGCCCACACTAAACCAACTCGAGGCAAAATGAGTCAACGCGGTAAACCTTTTGATGGGATTAAATTATTCGAGAGCGGTAAAAGTGGCGGGTTCACTGGGAGTGAGTATAACAATCTGTGTAAAATGCATTTTGAGCGCTTAATGCCCCGGAAATTGGTGCGGAGCGGAATGACGCGGTGTCGTGCAATTACAGAAATGTCGCAGCGATGTGCGAGGATGCTACAATAATAACGATGCCGGGACTATTTTCACATAAATTAATTTAATATGAGTGCATATAAATTGCTCTTTAATTACCTTTCATAACAAGAAAACTCACACTTTTCATATTAAATATTATTATTTCGCAGAATAAATCTATTAAGTATTATGGTGTTTTTATCAAAAACAATTCTCCAAAAAAGAAAAAAAAAACCTTTATTGACATAAGTAAGAAATACACAAAATGAAACCAACGCTCATTAAATAGTGTTATTGCGAAAATGCATTTTAAATAACTTACATTTATAGTCCCGATTAAAACAACCAACAAAATCGCTCGCTCAAATAATCGTAGAAACGCATAACCGCCGTTTTTTAATTTTGACGGTTTGGTTGCTAAGTTCAGTGCAAAGACGCTATATTATTAGTTTTAGTCCGACCGTCAGCGTGAGTGCACGTCAGCTCGTTGCAAAATGACCACATGTCGTAATAAATCTAGACAGACATTGTGAAAAAAATCATCTGAAAAAATATATGTAAAAAAAATTATTTGCTTCTCCTGTAAAAATAGCATGTTTCGTCATGTGGCCCTTTTGCATTTAATGAGCGAATTGTAATTGTGTTGAGGAACATTATACGAGTACTTCTTCGTATGAACTCTTAGGAAAGAAGTGTATTAGTGACCATTGGTTAAACCAATGTCTGTCGTCTAATATCGGTGTGTGTATCAGCAGCCTTTTTGAGAGCCATATATACCAGACTAGGCATGCTCCGCTTTAGGCCAGAGTGTCGTTGACTGATGATGCTATGCGACCTGCTGGTCAAATGTCTACCTGTAAGAAGTAAAAACAAGTTAATTGGCAAAGCTCTGGCGTCATAAGTTTTCAATTCACCAAAAATTATTACGAGTATGAGAAATTACTGAGACATACATTCAATACTTTCAATGTATTGTGTTATTTATGATATCGTGCCAAACTTCAAGTACAACAGATTTTTCAACAGTTTTTAGGTAAATTGCGCTCACATTCTGATTAAAAATTCTTCTCTAGTTATCGACGACCTCGTTGTCGTAAAGGTTACCATGCCGGTCTGCTAATCAGAAGGTTCCGGGTTCGATTCCCGGCCCGGTCAACATCTTTGTGCTTAACTAAATTTGTTGGCTGCGGGTCTGGGTGTTAAATATGTATTTATATATAATATGTATGTATGTATATGTAGTATATCAGTTGTGTTAGCAACCATAATACGAGCTAGAAATGGTTCAGTATGGGGCTAACCAGCGGTGTGTGAATGTGCCCTTATAAAAAATATATATATATTTAGCTGGTAATATTGTAAATTATAAAACCTTCATAAACGTAAATACTTACTCACCGTCGTCCAAATATGAAAGTGTGTTTGAAAAGAAGCGACATTTTCTTTAATTTCCGTTACGTCACTCGTCCAATTGGGAAAAATTGGAAATCATTGAAGCGCTCGCCTCTCCCCTACATTCCCTTATACTTCTATATTTTCTCAATTATTTCGTGCAGATCCCCACAATTATGTTTATAATTATGTTTTCAAAGACATTAGCCATAAATTCCATAACTCTCAAATTTGTATTATACCCATATATTTATACTAAGTTTTTAAAGAATAAATGGGTAAGACCAACTGGTTTCGGTCTACTTTTAACTTATAATCTTACGAGTTTTACAAACTACGACTCATATACTACTCTACTATCCCTCTCCATTCCCGGTTGCCTGGTAGAGATCGCCATATGTGATAAGGCCGCCTTTGTGCTCCGTTTAAATATTGTATTTACTTAATTTAAGCTGTTTTTATGTGGTTGTACAATAAAGTAATATTCTATTCATATACCTTTGAACCATGGACAGCTCAGTCGGGTGAGCGGTCGCCTCACGACCTGGTCATGGGTTTGACCCCCACCAATGAGCTCGATCTTTCGGTGAAGGAAAACACCGTGATGAAACCATAGCATGGTGGAAGGGCAATTTCAAAAGCTCGCCTCGCTAGCAACCACCCTCAAGTTGTAAAATCTGTCACCAAGCACCTTATAATGTGTTTCTGCAGCCTCATTGAGAGCCAGTTATCCCAGCCTAAGCATGCTCCATAATAAAGCCAGAGTGTCGCCAAGTCATGTGGTCACTTTTCCTGTTGGTTATATAGCATAGCTGTATGGAGTACAAAAATATTTAGCCCACTAATGTATTATATGGACTTCCAGTACTAACTAGAGCTAGCTGTTATTGCGAGAGGAAACATTGCTAGGAACTTGTAACCTAGTCGTCAAACTAGTTTCCAACTTATTTAATCAAATAGACGACACTGTCTTATAAAGTTTCATGACAAGTTATTATGGAAAAGTGATTTCCTGGGTATTCTTAGAGTTAGCGACCAAGATTTTGTTTACAGGTAAAACTAGCGGATGACAATTAAATTAACATTTATAGAAAGAGCTTGGCGACTTCACAGCGGAAGTTGGTTCCACTGAATTTAGTTTAGCTGAGACTTCAGTTTACTTTAGCGAAAAGAAACCTTTGTATTCTGGAAAGATTTTTCACTATCTTTACGAGACGCTGCACTAAACTTATAGTTTCATTTTAGAAACGGTCCCATCTCGTTGTACTTAACGGAATCAAATCAAAGGGGAGTGCGCTTTCCTAAAGTATTTAACTAATTTGATTTTATAGTTTATAACAAACAAACAAACTCTTCTACTCTCACTAAGATTCTACTAAGATTTTCTTCTGAATCGTTGTAAGATGCTATAAACAGAACACAAATGCTATGAATTGTATTAAGTTTAATAATATAGTCATATATTGTTTACTAGTACGCGCGAATAAACCATCGATTTATGTTTACAAGCATGGAATTTTTTATTGATTTAAAAAGAGAAATTAATTAAAAAGATAATCTATTTTTTTTTAAATATTTGTCTTGTACGAGTATAATCACAGTACCTTTAAATAATATAGCTTCAGATAGGGTAGCTACAACACTTATACGTAGTACAAACAACATTTGTTCAATGGCATCTGTAAATTCGTAGAAACAAAATACGCTTCCCCGTACTTTTTGCTGCGCGTCTACAAACTTTTTACGATGCGATTTTTTTTGCTAATTTATAAAAGTCGCAGAACTAAAGTTGTTTGTCTATAGTTCTAAAGACATCCTTTTAGATTTGAGTTGGATGCCAGTATTATCTATACCAATATTATAAAGAGGAAAAGTTTGATTTTTTGAATGTTTGACGCGAAGAGGCTCCATAACTACTGGATAGATTTGAAAAATTATTTCACTGTTAGGAAGCTACATTATCTCCGAGTAACATACTAGGCTATTTATGTTTCTCTTTGCTACTCTGATTATTTTAGAGCCCATGCGAAGCCGGGACAGGATTCTAGTGTAATATAACATTTTATATGTTTGTTTTATTTTTTAATTATGACGTTGCTATTTCAGATACCTTAAACGTGTTTTGAATTACTCGTAAATATGCAAAAAAAACAATGTAGTGTGACGTCTCTCGTGCATAATTACCTCGTTCGCGTAATGGTTACCATGCCGGACTGCCAATCAGAAGGTTGCGGGTTAGATTCCCAGCACGGCCAACATCTTTGTGCTGAATTAAATTTGTTGACTAGCGGTCTGGGTGTTAAATATGTATTTATATAAAATATATATGTATGTATGTATATGTAGTATATCAGTTGTGTTAGCTACCATAACACGAACTAAAAATGGTTCAGTATCGGGTTAACCAGCCGTGTGTGAAATGTGTCCTAGTATTTGCTTATTTATTTATCTGTTCTTGTGTCAGGTGGCGTGGATGCACTTCGAGCAGTCCGCGATCCTGACGGTGCACAACCACGTGATCACGCGCAACCCGCGGGTGAGCGTGACGCACGACAAGCACCGCACCTGGTTCCTGCACATCTCCGACGTGCGCGAGGAGGACCGCGGCCGGTACATGTGCCAGATCAACACCGTCACCGCCAAGACGCAGTTCGGCTACCTGCATGTCGTTGGTATGATTAAACTTTAACTTTTTTTCATAATTTCACTAGCTGACCCGGCAAACGTTGTTTTGCTTCACTTAGGGGTATGAAAAATAGATAGTGTAGCTTATATGACACGTTCGTAGATTTACCATAGCAGCGCCATCTATTGATTACTTACTCAACCCAGTCGAAAGGTATCGACATCTGTTAGAATCATTTGGAGTTAACAGATAATTGTGACTGTCAAATAATAATAGACAATAATTAGCAATAAATTAAAATTGCGACTATAATTTGAGATTTAAACTATCCTATCTCTCAAGTTGGATCGAACTGCACATGGTGTGCGAATTTTATTATAATCGGTTAAGTGGTTTAGGAGTCCATTGAGGACAAACATTGTGACACGAGATTTATATATATTAAGAAGATAAGATTTGACCGCTTTCTATAAAACTACGATATATATAATGTAGCTCGGTTGTTCATTTATCTTAAAATTAGATTTCATTTTTAGACCTCGAAGATAGTTTGTATTCGTATTGATAGAATGTAAATTTGTTTTCAATTGTATTTTGTATGATTTTAAATTTGTTTTACGATTTCTCGAAGTGTGAAAAAAGTGTAGATCCGTAGAAGAGCCGTTTTGATTACTACGATACCGAAGCTACGCAACTTTATTCAAATTGTTATTTTCAGACTTGTATTTTTGTACAAATTACCGCTAGGCATTTGGCCAGCAGGGCGCGTAACCACACCAGTTAGCAAAACTCTGGCCAGACAAGGTGTAGCATGCCTAGTCTGGATTAACTGGCTCTTGCTGCCGGAACACACTGTTAGCGTATGCATGGCGATAGATTTTCAATTTGAGGGTTATTGATGGCCAGAAAATACTCTACCACCATGCTACGAGGGTGAATCAAAAAGTTCTTAGAAGTGCATATATATGAAACCTTTTTGGATCAAGTTCGATATTCAAATTATAGAGTGTATATCACACTATATTTATGCAGACTGTCACTTGTTTTTGTCAGTTCGTTCGCATGTAATAAATTTTTTTGTGCAACGAGTTGCTAAAATGTTAAAATTATGGATAAAAGTGAGTTACGTGCGGTGATAAAATATCTCAGTTTAAAAAAAATGTCTACGAAGGAAATTTTTTTGGACATTCAGCAGACATTAGGGGGTGATGCTGTACCCTATTCTACGGTTGCGTACTGGGTGGCTGAATTTAAAAGAGGTAGATCAAGCTGTAAAGATGACCCGCGTTCTGGGCGGCCTGCAACCTCCGTTACAGAAGAAAATGTCAAAAAGGTTGAGAATCTGGTTTTGGAAGACAGAAGAATGACTATAAAACATATAGCTGAGATCCTAAAGATATCTTTTGGTAGCGTTCAACCAATTTTAATTGATTCACTGGGGTTCAAAAAAGTGTCTGCAAGATGGGTGCCACGAATGTTAACCGACGAAAACAAAAAGCGACATTTGGAAATTTCCAAGCGTAATCTCGAAATGTTGCAGCGTGATTCGGATAATTTTTGCCGTCGTCTTGTCACCATGGATGAAACGTGGGTCCAATCCATTTTAATCCTGAAACTAAAAGACAAAGCATGTCTTGGAAACGACCATCCTCTCCATCCATTAAGAAATTTCGAGTTGCTTCTACCGCTGGCAAAGTTATGGCCTCTGTGTTCTGGGATAGTGAAGGAATCCTTTTTATTGATTACATGCCAAAAGGCCAGACGATTACTGGACCCTATTATGCAAATTTAATCCCGAAAGTGCGTGAAGCGATTAAAGAAAAACGTCGTGGAAAACTGTCGTTGGGCGTGTTGTTCCTTCAAGAAAACGCTCCTGCTCATTGATCGGAAGTTGCGCTCAACGCAATCCGCTGTGCTGGCTTCAATCTCCTTGACCACCCACCATATTCTCCGGACTTAGCCCCAAGTGGTTTTCACTTATTTCCAAAATTAAAAGAGGAAATTCGTGGAACAACATTTCACGATAATGACGCGGTTATAGCTGCCGTAGAGGACTTTTTCGAGAGTCAAGAAAATATTTTTTTTCACAAGGAATAAGGAAGTTAGAAACCCGTTTTTCTAAATGCATTGCATTGCAGGGAGATTATGTAGAATAAAATTGTTTTAAAAAACAAACAACCGACTTCAAAAACACAACTAAAAAGGGAAAAATAATTTTAAGCCTAAATCAAATCAAGTATATATAAATAGAATAGGAGAGTTTATTTCATGTACTTATAAAAAACTATTTGCAATTTTTACTAATCCTGTATTCTTGGAGTCGGTGCCAGCAAAGAAAGACAATTGAAAATAGTTTTTTTTAACAAACATTAATTTGTTCTTATTAGATGGCACCGACTTCAAGAATACAGGATTACTAAAAATTGCAAATAGTTTTTTATAAGTACATGAAATAAACTCTCCTATTCTATATATATGTCGGCGTCAGCCGCTTATTGCGAATGACAACGTGCGGTTGAATCACCCGTCAGCGCACGTGCAGATGAGTCACGGCGCCCCGACCACTATATAACACCTGCACGCGGCCGCCGCAGGGACGGTCGACTACAAGCGCTCGCCGTGTGCGCACGTCTCGGACGCATAACTTGTAATTGTGTAATAAAAGTTTGTACAAGCATCACTTGTTGTATTTCTTCACACCGGCATCCTGTAGTCTTCGACATGTCAGGCTTTCACGCGACATCAGAAGTGGTCACAACCCTAAAAACGCCCACATAAGGAAGACACACATGACTTAACCCGAGCACCTACTTGGGGAGGATGCAACCCTGAGTACCTGCGTCGGAGGGGGGCCCAGACTGGCACTGAGATAATCACTGTGAGAGCACGAGTTTATTACACTGAGTCCAGACGCAACGCCAGCGAGCAGACAACTGCATGCGACGGACGGCGCCGGCGTGTGAGGCGCGAGAACATGAGGCTGCTCGTGGAGGCGCTGACCAACCCGCCAAATACCACAGCTAAGGCCATCAAGCTACCTACATTTGTACCAGAGGATGTGGACATGGACGCCCGGACCAGCTGGCTACGGCGGACGCAGCAAGTTATTCGAAGCTCACAGCACCCCAACACGGCAGTTGCTGCGCGGGCCCTGTGACTTGAAGTATGGTGTTGAGGGTCACGTGTTCCAACACACTGCCAGTTGCGAGTAGCAGTACACAGCCCATCACCACCGCACTCAGCGTCGTAAATCGAGTGGACGTATGCGGTATGAAACCTGTCGCCGGACTAATTATGCAATTTGGTGAGCAGTTTTCAATTTGGTTTGATTGCGGAGCAGATTGTTCCCTAATTAAAGAAAGCGTCTCTCGTAAGCTGATGTTACGTTGCAGAACCAGCAGCCAGCATCAAGTTCTTCGATGTGCTGTGGATGACAGAAACCAGACCACCTCGCTGTACGGTGCAGCAGTAGCAGCGGCAAGCAGCCGGGTGACAGCGGCTGCAGCGCATAGTGGGCGCAAGTAACAGCGTGTGCCGAACGACGCGTAGATATCTGTGTTGTGCTACCCTCATTGGAGACGTCGGATTGGGTGAATGTATCAGTTTTACTTAGTTATGGCGTGGAATACTCGTTATTCAAGAAATGGCAAACTATGTAGTAAAGTTGCGACAATAATGAGTGTCTGCGAGTATAAAGTACAGAATAGATTTCGATTTTCTTGATCCACATTTATTGCCACGATAGTTATAATTATTTCTCTGTTAATTGTGGAGTGACGTTTTAATAGATGACCAAGTTTTTAAATGGGGTTTAACGTTCAGTTACCTACAACAGACCTTCCTTCGTAAAGATTTACTGCATTAATTTGGAGATATCAAAAACACACGTAAATTCAAAATTATCTTGCAGGTACTCTCATATAATTTAGTGTATTGGAATTTTCAAGGTTTTTGATATTTTGTTCCTTTTCAAACTGAGAGTCTATGTCATCTATCTTTAACTGTCTGTTTAACTTAAAGCTTTAAATTTTGGCAGCAGCAGAGTAGTCAGGCGCGGGGCGCCCAATCACTCCCCATCAGTCTTGGATCGAGAGCGCAGATCGAGGGCGACCTGTTTGCAGAATGGCCAGGTCGGCGCCAACTAAGCAAAGTTTTCTACAATGACTTACAAGCGCAACGTGTGTTCCCGAGCTTCGCATGGTGTTTTACAGATGAGTAACATTAAATTATCGTTTTTAGTTTGATTCTAGTTTTGAATGAAGATTCTTTAAACAGTATCAGTTTGTAATTACATCGTGAGCAGTTTCATGATCACGCCCTTCTAATAAGCGGAAGTAACAGAAACCACTAGTTTTGAGGCTAAAAGAGAGTACAGATCCTTAAATTTGATGTTCTATATAACTTTCACTGGATGAAAATGATGAATTGACGACAGACACTGATGTTCATGAAACTGATGACTATTATGACTTACCGTGATAAAAAAAATTGTATCACGATGGCTAAAGGGATAATAATCCGGTCTAGCATTAAAAAACAGGAGAGAAAAACAATAGTCTCTCACGACTTATGATTTATTATGACTTATCCAGTCTAGCATGAGAAAAAAAAAGTTTTATGATGGCTTTGAAGGGATTTTCCGGTCCATTGCCATTGCTAAAGGGAAAACTATAAAGAGAGAAAAAAAAAGAGTCTCTCATGATTTAAGACTTATGATTTGTCCGGTCTAGAATAAAAAAAAAATAATAAAAAAAAGTTGTGAGTGCGTTGAAATAGATTATTCCGGTCCAATGTTGTTGCTAAAAAGGATATCAATCCAGGCTAGCTTAAATGAATGTCTAGTACAATTCAGTCGAGTTATAAAACCGAAGGATCCTTCATGTCGATTCCTTATATGTCAGGATGAACGAGCGTTTCTGTTGTTCCAGGAAATTAATAGCGCTCGAGGACGAGCTTATGTCAGTATGGCCGTGTCGGCGTCAGCCGCTTATTGCGAATGACAACGTGCGGTTGAATCACCCGTCAGCGCACGTGCAGATGAGTCACGGCGCCCCGACCACTATATAACACCTGCACGCGGCCGCCGCAGGGACGGTCGACTACAAGCGCTCGCCGTGTGCGCACGTCTCGGACGCATAACTTGTAATTGTGTAATAAAAGTTTGTACAAGCATCACTTGTTGTATTTCTTCACACCGGCATCCTGTAGTCTTCGACATGTCAGGCTTTCACGCGACATATATATACTTGATTTGATTTAGGCTTCAAAATTATTTTTCCCTTTTTAGTTGTGTTTTTGAAGTCGGTTGTTTGTTTTTTAAAACAATTTTATTTTTACATTTTTAGTGGTTGGTAATGATATTTTGTTTAAGTTTTAGCTATGGGGAGCCAAATAAACTTCACGATGAAAAAATTTGGCGTGTGTCAGGCAGGCAACCAATTGGGAGCAAATCGAGCTGGATGCGAGCGAAGCGAGCGCGAAAATTTTCACCGTATTTGTTCCAACCGTTTGAGCATAAAGAAGTCCAAAGCAGCACCAATTACATAATGTTTGTTGTGTCAAAGCTTACTAGAACCAAGTGCGAGCGAAAAGAGGTGAATGCGAGCGAAGCGAGCTGTGCGCGAGCGAAGCGAGCGCGAAAATTTTCACCGTATTTGTTCGAACCGTTTGAACATAAAGAAGTCCAAAGCAGCACAAATTACATAATGTTTGTTGTGTTAAAACTTACTAGAACCAAGTGCGAGCGAAAAGAGGTGGATGCGAGCGAAGCGAGCTACGAGCGAGCGAAGCGAGCGCGAAAATTTTCACCGTATTTGTTCGAACCGTTTGAGCATAAAGAAGTCCAAAGCAGCACAAATTATATAATATTTGGAGTGGCATAAGCCCAGAACATCCTGGGGGAAATTCGAACGAAGCGGGATAACTCCTAGCGAAGCGAGCGCGTAAATATTTTCCCTATCCGTTCGAGGGTCTTGTCTATTAATATATCAAATTTTACAGTTCTTTCTTCCACTAAGTATGACCCAAGTGGCCAAGCTCTGGCGTCGAGAGTTTTTCAAGCCCCTGATTTAGTTTGACCCCTGCTTGTACTAAGAGTAGTGGTCCAGGCCCAACAAATTAACGTGTTATCCGAAGCACAGTAACGCCCAGATGAAAATATCATATTTTTTTATGGAAGTCTTGTGCATGGTTACCCATCCAAAGACTGGCCGCATGGGCCATTGCTTAGCCTCGATGTTCGCGTCAGATTACTTTTGTTAGCCAGGCTGCTAATTTTATGAGCGAAATCTGTATTGCCGTATGAGCGCGAAGAAGTAAAATAGGTTATCCAGTTATTTGGGCTTCCCACGGGAATAGCAATTTGACTAATTGGACTTTTAAGATAAAAAGTAACCTTCGTGTTATACAAGGTCTAGTCTAGAATCGAACTGCCGCTCCGCGTTCCGTACTAGCGCTGGCTGTTGCGTCAGAGCGGGCCTCCGACGTTAGTCACAAGTCAGTGACAGCTGACACTGACATCGCAACTCGCCCGCTCTTCAGATCGAACGCGCCGTCATATAACCTCCTCCTTTTTGAAGTCGGTTAAAAATAAAATATTATTAATTAAATCTTTGCATTTTTTATATTGATTCCAAGATTTTTTTGATTCACCCTCGTATAATTTCCTCACAATGTTTTTCTTCGCCGTAAGCTCAATCTCATTCGCGGGGATCCAACCCATAACTCATAGGACGTAAGGTTGCAGCACGTTCAACTGAGCTGCCATAGCTTCGAATAAAAAAATATATGGTTAGACATCATAGTTTTGGTACAAAAACGTCCATGTACAGCTCATGTGTGAGTAAAGCATACGTAAGCGAGCGTGGCACAACAAATGTAGTTGTGACTGGTGTCCGAACAGCCGTCGATATCCTCCGACACACGAGTACAGCTAATCCAAACGTCGTAATTCTGTGGACGTGGAGCCGCCGTCGCTCACCGCACGTTTGTTTGCAGTGCCGCCGACCATCGACGACTCGCTGAGCTCGAGCGACGTTATCGTCCGAGAGGGCGCCAACGTGACGCTGACGTGCCGCGCTAATGGCTCCCCTAAGCCCACCATCAAGTGGAAACGGGACGACAACACGAAAATCTCCATCAGCAAGGGAAACACCGGTGAGACATCGAATTAGTTGATGACCCTAATTGCCGTCACTTTTTGCCGACCTTTTTTCTTTTTTCGGCCTGTCGTTTAACTTTTTTTCATAATTTCATTTGACCGCTTTCTATAAAACTACGATATATATAATGTAGCTCGGCTGTTCATTTTTCTTAAAATTGGATTTCTTTTAGACCTCGAAGATAGTTTGTATTCGTATTGATAGAATGTAAATTTGTTTGCAATATTGGTTTATACATGTCACATATTAAATACTAATACTAATCAAATAACCCGCCCCTGCTCGCCCCCGGTGCAAATGTGCCCATCACGCTCGCTGCATTACCGCGCTGAATAGCTATGGCCAGCCTCTGCACCAAGAACGACCCGGAGCGGGAGAATTAAATTTTGCAATTATACATTTTCATAAACTTTTCACGCACGTGTATGTAAGTACTTATAAGATTTGTAAAAACTTGTGTTGTTTCAGTAACGGAATGGGAAGGAGAGATTTTAGAAATGGCTCGTATATCTCGCCTGGACATGGGAGCGTACCTGTGTATCGCGAGCAACGGCGTGCCGCCCACGGTCTCCAAGAGAGTCAAAGTTAGCGTGGACTGTAAGTAAGAAAATATTAAGCGAAATAATAATTAATTTTAGGTAAACAACCCACATTATTTATATACGTTCTTAAAAGAAATGACACGAACTATGACAATAAAAAGTCGCAGTAGCAAAGTCTATAAAAATATCATACGACACATAATAATATGTCAACGATTCTTCAAACAGAAATACAGTAGAAACTCGATTAACTAGACTTATTGTTGTTGTAAGGAATTCGGTTAATCGATAATCCGTATAATTGTAAATATGAAGAAAATGGGTTTTTTTATTTTCCTATAAGATGCCCGGCGTGGGCGGGATGATGCCAGTTCCGTCCGACACATTCATGCTTGCAAACTAAAGATTTTTGGACAATTCGTCTGTAGTCCGGATAATCGCAAATCCTTAGTATAACTGAGGGCCGGATAATCGGGTTTCTACAGTATATCTTCTAAGTACTTATATCTGATACTTCCTAAGAATGCTACTGCATTTGTGTTTCTCCATTGCATAAAATAATCTACTATTCATTCCGATCCCTAGTCCCACCAATGCTCTGGATCCCGCACCAGCTCGTCGGCGCTCCTCTCAACTACAACGTGACTCTGGAATGCTTCACGGAGGCCCACCCGACCTCCCTGAACTACTGGACGCGAGACGACGGTCACATGATCCACGAGAGCTCCAAGTACCACATGGAGAACACCGTGGGAGCGCCCGCTTACAAGACGCACATGAGGCTGCTGATAAGAAACATTAATCACGAAGACTACGGCACGTACAAATGCGTAGCTAAAAACCCGAGAGGGGAGTCGGATGGGACGATTCGCTTGTACAGTAAGTACTCGACAATATTGAATGTGATTTACATTTAGATTTGGGGATTTTGAATGTGGAGCTCTTGCTGTTTAATATTGAATCGCTTTTGGTACGAGTAGATAAAATATAACTAATAAAAATTGCTAAGATTGTAAGTTAAATATATATGAAAGAGATTTGAATCACTTCTATGACGGAGTTGTTAAATTTCTTGAAAGAATTTTCACATGATTCACATTATTTGAACGAATAAGATCACACACTGTATGGGCTTATGTTTGTCAACTTTGAGAATGTTTAGTTCATATCTGATGAACATTTTTGTAATGTTTAGCATCATCACCGCCTACGACGACGCCGGACCCTCGCGCGGTGACACTACCACCTCCGTCGCGCCCACCCAGACGAGACTCGCCTTCTTCCGATAAAGGTACACATTCGTTTCTTCAAGTGTCATCAACTTCTATTCAAGTACACTTTTTTGTTTGTTTTTTTTTTATAAATATTAGTTCACATTTCACACTCGGCTGGTTAGTCCCATACTAAACCATTTCTAGTTTGTCTTATGGTTTGTAACATAATTAATATACGACATATATAAATACATACATAAATACTTTATATGGATACATATTTAACACTCAGACAGCCAACAAATTTAGTTCATCACAGATATGTTGGTCGTTCTGGGAATCGAACCCGGGAACCTCTGGTTTGCAGTCCGGCATGGTAACCTTTACGCCAACGAGGTCGTCATCAAGTTATTTCAATCAGTTTGCCATTTACGAATTCAAAGACTAGTCACAAAGAACTCTACAATGATATATTAAACAATTTTAAACAAAATACACGTTTGAAAAAGCCTTCATCAGTAGACTCGTTAATTTAACCGTTCAGTTATATTTACGCAGACTGCGCCACCTATAGTATTCTGGCTGTGTACACAATGCGGTGATTAAAATACGTAACAAAATTTCCTGCTACACCGATTCCATTAATACTCGATACGGATTCGATAAAATGCATCAGAACAACATTTTTACACCAACGATTCTGTTTATTAAGAGATAATATTACCTTTACGAGTGTTCCCCCGAGAGCGGTCGGTTTCGTTGTTCGCAGTTGTTTCGGTTCTGTTATTATTAGTGGCAGTTATTTGTTTATAGATCGTAAAGTTGCCGATCTGCCTGTCGCCAGACTGTAGTTTGTTAACTGACTTCGAATGTTATAGCCGACCGTAAAGTATAAACAAATCGTCGAGCTGTAAACAAATGTTTCTAGTGGTACATAAACGATTATGATGTTCGAATCAGTAGATGTTATGGTCGCTATTGTTTTGTAACTTGAGTGTCTTAATAGCCCATTATAACTATATTACCCTATGATGACCTACGTGTTTACGGAACGTCTGAATTATAAACAAGCTCGACCCATAAATAGACAGGAGGGAGAATGGACTACATTTATTAAAATTTGTGCGAGCATGTCATAAGTCGGTGGGCGGGCGCCATTACCCGCGTTATTGGCAACTTGGCCGTGCCCGGACACATCGCCGGACGACATCTTGCGCGACAACCTATTACGGCCAAGTGTTCGCCTTTCTTGTTCCAAACTCTTAATAAGCTTTGTAAACACGACAAATTTAATCACAATGAGCGAATAAAGGCACCCTCGTAAAAATCTTTGCAGAATTATGAAGTCTACGTTGCGGGAAACTGCGCACTTTAGCCGGTAGCGTTCAGTCGACATATTTTCAGAACTTATTTTATTCATTATTGCGGAACTCGAATGAACTTGAAAAATCCATTTGCGACGGCACCGATGTATGTAAGTTCGGCGGCGGGTTGTTTTTGCGCGCATGGCGGCTCGGCGCGGCGCGGCGAGCTCCTGTTTTATTTTTTGCGTCCATTACGAATTTACGGCTACCCCACCACTCGACAATATTGCGCAACTTTTCAATAACTGTTAGCCGACCGCCTGCCCTCGGCCCGTCCCTTGCCATATTGAATCCTTTACGCGATCAGTTCACTTTGTCGTTTCGCCCCTCGTATATTTTTACTGAACCTGAAATATTAGAAATGTATTTGTTTTTATAGGGACAAGATACCAATCGAACCTGAACGAGATCGACAAAGGAAAGCAGAAGACGGACGAGGGGGGTGGGAAGATGCAGCACGACTGGGTGGGGGGCGCCTCGCAAGTCACAGGTAACCATTCATTTCATACCAATTAAATTAATTGGCCGGATAGTAAAGTCTAGCGTCTTGCTGCGCTTGTGTCGGCGCTTTTATCAGATAAAAGTGGTCTCGGGATTTATTTCATTGTAGCGTTTGTAATGCACCTTTTGTTACAAAACAAATCTTTGTGTAGTTCGCATTTTACTAGCTTTACCTGAACAGATTATTCATACTTTGTGTAAGTTATTAACAAAATTGATATATATCAAATGTTTTTTTTTCACAGGCGGAGCAGAGTGGAGTAGAAGCCAACTACGATTTTTGCTATTGGGAATATTGCTATTATTTGTAATATAATTTTCACATTTCATTAGTTGCTATCTAAAAATCACTGTCCATTCTTTATGTATGAATAAGTATCCTCCATATACGTATTTAGTATTGACATGTTATTTTTTCAAATTATAGCGACAGTTTAGAAAATTGTGTTAAATTTCTGAATATTGCGTTCAATGTGAGCTCATATTGTTGAGTTATTCATATAATTGAAAGTTTGTAATTAATACAGAGCTTAGAGCTTATATGACCAAGTGATCAGTTATCTGCAATTCATACGAATCAAAAGTTTAAATAATTATGAATTTATATGTCCTTGAAAACAGGTAAACTAGAATAAAATTTATATTAAATGGACATTGATATAGAGCCGTTAAGATAAAGAACGAAGGCTACATGTTCATAATCAAAAGATATAGGTACATAATTACAATTAAAATGTTGTTGTTAATTATACATTCATTGCATATACATAATAGACACTATAGTATTATATTGTATTACGATGTTCCTTGAACTATGCCACGATTCAGTTGATCCGGAAACTAAGCTAACTTTGATTCTAATTAGTAACATCAGATCGAATTATTCAGCACATGATATAGGTACAAGCATTTTTGTTTTAATTTTGCTATACTATACTGTTCTATAAGTTTGATTCTCATCTGCGAATAAGAATATTTCAAATATGTGAATAAGAATATTTAATTATTTTTTTTATCGAATCTATCAAATTAGCTCGAATATGTTCTTCTGAATCGTGACTAGTTATAGAAAAATTAACTGCACACACTATATTAAAGATAATATAAAGTGCACTCTTATCATAGTTTATTTTATTTTAATAAGTAGATAGGTAGGTAGAGTAAGACTGAATGAATTATAACATCGTATTAAAATAATATTATTTTTGGGCTTATGTAAACCTCATGTTCGCTGTGATACATTTATGATTCAATATAATTCAAAATTAGAAAGTGCATGTACTTGTACTTACATAGAAGCTGATTAAATACGTCGGTTAAGTTGTATTCTTAATCTATGTGACCCGCACATTAGCCGGCTTTTAACGCACCGAACGAATTGAAGTCAAGAGAATGGACGAATAAGCGATACGCTTAAACGCGGGCTAGTGTGCGAGCCGTGATAGACCTCATATATACATACATAAGTATTCTTTTCTTAAATTCGTTTAGTCCGGCGCGTTCGCCACAAGCTAATGTGCGGACACCCTAATTATTATTGAAATCTCTGATGAACAGTAAATCTTAATTGTATTATTTACAAATTGTGTAAAAGAAGTTTTTCATTTCTGATCTTCGTACACCCCATCAAAAAACAATTTCTCAGCAAATATTCCGAGTTTCTTCTGTCAATTAAATCCTTTTAATAGTGAATGTCGTATGTAAATGTTACCGTTAACATGTTGCCAAATTGCTAATTGTAAGCTAAATAGATAGAAATGTTGTAAATATTAAACAGTAAGCCAAAGCAAATGAGTGCGTTTTTATGAGAAAAATATTGAATGTTTAAAGAACTCCGCGAAAATGTTCGAAATGTAAGCACCTACGTAACTAATGTAACGTTCGGTTATAAGGGAATAGGTTATATTGATTAAATAAAGCTTGTTTTAAAATGAGATGTTTTATTTCAAGTTAAATAGTGTTTTGATAGGTTTTGGACATCTTTTAAATAATTTTGTAGCTCATATAAATCCTAATAAAATAATGATTGCGAAGGTTTGAGAGGATTGTATACTCGTACCTATGTATGTCTGTTTGTTACTAATTTACTATCTATCAGCTGAATCAATAAGAATGGAATAGCATGGAGATAGATATTTTATATTCTGGAGGCTTGATGACACTGCTAAGCTAACAAACTACCGAGTCTGCGAGCTGCTTCTAAACTCCGAGTCACAGAGAAGGCTAAAAATGATTTTGAAAAAGAATTTATTTATCTTACCTAAACCTTTAATCTAAGTATTAATTTTAATTATATTGAAGTAAAAGAAGTTACTAGTACTACTACTACTTCTACTACCATTTTTAGTCGTTATTAGTTAGCGGTTGAATGCCATTTTTTAAATTTTATATATACCGTAGGCAGGTTAATCATGCGGTAAAGGTTAAAAACTTCAAAAATAAACATAAGCGCATATTATGGATTAAGCAAAAAGCTTAAGTTTTAACCGCTGAAACTCTGGGTCTTATTTCGCAAGGAGAAAAATCTGAATATGAAAATCCTTAATCATTTATTTTGACCAAAAAATATAATACATTTGTTGAATGATATTTCTTAGGTGGGCCTGGCAAGCAATTAAGTTGAAAAATCTGGCACCACGCACCTAACAATGTATTCCGGCAGCCTCCTTGAGAATCAGTTATTCCAGACTAGGCATGCTCCGGTCAGATGTGTACGAGTAGCTTCGATGCGTAATACAAAATTCAAAAGTTTATTACGTGTTCGTTACATTTATGCAAAATAAATTTGGTTCTTGATATTTAGATGGAGCGAGATGCTCACAAACAATCTGGCGCGGATCTAGCGAGATTAGGGCAGCCCGGGGAAGCGCGTGGCCGCAAGCCAACTGTAAGCCAATCTAACTTCTTTTAAATGTGTTTTTGATGTAAAGAACACATTACCGTACGCACAGCTTCTCAGCTCCCGAATCTCGGACCAAATTAGCTTTTGATTTATAGGACTTTAAGTTTGTTGCGTACAAGCTCTGCTCAAGGCTTTCGCCGCATTAAACGAATTATAAGTTCAGCACATTGTTGTCTACTCTGAGCTCGGGTGCGGTACACGCGCTTACCTTCCTGATGTATTCATACAAGGTAGATACAGAACTGATCCTGCTGTATCCAAGTAAATGGTTCGTTAGAAGATTGTTCTCACTTTAGAGCTTATTTTAGGAAAAACCATATTTTGTCTTTCAAACTGTATATTTTAGGGTTCTATACCCAACGGGACCCTATTACTGAGACTTCGCTGTCTGTCTGTCTGTCTCCAGAATGTATTTCATGATGAACCGTGATAGCTGGAGAAGTGAAATTTTCAAAGACGATATACTTCTATTGCTACTATAAGAACAGATACTAAAAACCGAATAAAATAAATATTTAATTTCCCATGCCAACAAACAACATTTTTGCCATTATTTTATAAATAACGGGCTGCAACCCTTTATGGCGAGCCTGACTCGCACTTGGCCAATTATTAATGTTTGCTGACTTCAAGTTTTATTTATAAAAAACATTTTATAAATAAAACATGACATTGTGGTAATTGCATAGCACCGCATAAACTAATCATAGACGGCTAATGATCGAACCATCCTTCACTGTACTCGTACACTCGCTCTAAATCAGCCACAAATATACTGGTTTAGGTTAGTAAGGTGAAATTATCATGTTGGTTTAATGTGATAATTTATTGGCAGGGACAAGTGCAGAGTTGGTAACATTAGCCTCATTACTTAGCGGCGGGTAGGCGTGTGCTTCCGGAACCGGATACGGCACGCCGGACAAATAAAATTAACGCTTATTGCCCTTTGTACGCTCTAATAGAGGACCCTCCGGGTTAGTTTGCCAGTTTACGGGGAAGGTGGTGAGGAAAAATTGAATGCTGTGGATGATGTAGAAAACACCTCATTATTTACTTGGAGCGTAAGTATTGAGTTATTTAATGTATATTAATAGATTTATTTTTTATAGACTTTGTTAGTAATTGCTTAAAATATCAAGAGGACTCTTTTTGGAAGGCCCCCCTGGGAAAGTACCAAACCTTTGCTAGTGACCCAAATCCAAGCAGTGTACTAGTTTGATGGGAAATATATTCTGCAAAATAACTGGGCCAATAAGAATATCGCAGTGTGAGTTGTACAGTTTAGTGAGAGGCTCCTAATTTTGTTATTCAATGCAAAACTCGGAGTGATGCTGTAGTTGAATGAGCCTTATGATACCTAATGCTTACTATTAGGCTAGCGCTAGGAACTGGCTCATCTAAACACCCATAAACATAAAAAAATATATGAAAATTTATTCACCAGTCAAAACTTAAATTGCAATCACCGCACGCTCTCAATGACTCCAATAAAAAAGGCAAGAAGAAAAGCAATCGAGGCGGTAACCGTGAGCGGCGAACACCAGGCGGAAACCAAAACAATAACACCGGCGATCGTTGCGCAAGCCTTCCATAATTTCCAGAAGGCAAATTAATCCGAGCCGGGCCGATCGCCGGTCAGCGCGTCCTCGCATACTAATGCTATTGTTTATCGAAGGGGCTAATCTGTGCGTACCCAGCCGTCACTGTCCACCCCCACAATTATAACGGATCACTTTCGGGAGCGTCTAATCCGATGGATCGCCTCCGTGGCTGATCCACCACGTGCTCTCGTGCACACCTTATTATTATGCTAATCTATTTTTAATGTAAACAGTATTACGTTAATTAAGGGATCAGGTGTGTAGACACCGTAAAATGAAATAAGGATACCCGTTACCATGTAGACTGAACATACTTAATTAACTTGAAAATTAATGAAATCGCTTACATCATCATTAGCATCAAAACTCTACATGTTATTTTTTTTAGTTTTCATTAAAAATAAGCGCTAACGAAACAGTTTTATCGGCGTCGTTCAGCTATCAACCGCAGACATATCTATAAGCGCAACAAAATAAAAATGTTCAGACACAACTATAAAACACGGCAGGCACCCATTCCGGCGTTCCTATAACATGTGTAAAGTTGTAAAAGAGTCGTCCCGCACTGAGTGATAATAAAGGTAACCCTCGGCGGCACCTTTATTGTTATCGAATAAAAATAATCCAGGGATTTTTCGGGATGATCGTAAATTATAACGGGATTCAGAGGGTGGAGGTGCTAGCGACGGAGATCCCGCTGAGCTGAGTGCTATTTACAATGAATCGTGCTGGTAGCTATGATTTTAAAGATTACATCTATTTTTAAAAGTTATAACTCTCGCCTTGTTATATATCTAGTTTAATTTCAATAATGTTTCCAAAGTGAAAGTTCGTGCTATCACTTTATCAAAGGCTGGATACACCGCAGTCAACCAACCCTCTTGAAAAGGCCCAACTTTCAAAGAAGCGTCTCAAACGAAACTCCACAAAGCGTTACATTCATAATTCTCTAAATAATTCACAGGAACCGTTCGCGGCACGACACATTTAAAATAAACGAGTCTGTGAAGAGTAGAGTTCTAACAATAACCAGCCCCTGAACGCATATTTTTGACGGTGTGAAGCGCTGAAAATCCACCGATACCAACAAAAGTGGCAACTGAAACTAATGAATTATTCATAGAGGCGGCGCGGTGCATGTTCTATCACTGTTTTATCTATTGCGGGGCTTAGGGGCGCGCCGGCAGCTCCGGTGCGCGCCGTGGCTCCTTGCCGGCCATCTTCTTACCAGACATCGATAAGAGAAACTCAACTCGATACCAAAGATCTATATTTAAATCTACAAAAGTAAATCGCAAGAAGAATACGAAACTACTAAAAGTAAGTAGAAAGCTTCCCCTGTAGGGGCTGAGAAGATATACGAGGGTAAGTGGCGACCCTATAGCGACCAACAATTTTAGAGCCGTTTGAGAAAACTAGATAAGCACCATGCTGGGAATAAACATTAGCTTAACGCTGCCTCAGACGCAATGAGTGTTAATAACCGGCCGTTTAATTATTTATTTAGGCCACGGTTGGTTTTATGTATTTAAAAAGCTTAGTGTATTTGCTAGACAAGATACTGGAGCTAAAGTTTTAGCTCCGTTTTTTCACTTATAATTCTTACAAACTCTCGTTTTTTTTGTTCCAAGTTATAAGAGGGTTCATAGCGGTTGGTCGAGCGAACGGGCAAAAAAAAGGACACCAAAACGTTATATACTAAAATTCACTAGTAAAAATCTACTAGTCAAATATTTTTTTCAATCAATAGAAGAAACGAGATATTTTTACATGGAAGAAGAAAAGGCTAAAAAAGTTAAAAAGTTGTTTTAAAGTTAACATCCCTTGCGACTCGCAACTGTGTGCGTTTACTAGCACATCATATAAACCTAGTCTGGCTCGCGCCACGCTTGCTACCTAGTAAGGATTACCTTAACAATTTAAAGCGGCATTAGTCTCGATTCGGGTTCCTTTCAGACACTAAATATGTGGCTAAGTGCTTGTCAGGACACGCTTTAAGTATATATTCGTACGTCTCTTTTATCTATGGTATTTATATCAAACTGTCATCAATTTCTTACATACCATCAATGTTCCATACACCTATCCTACATGCATTAGAAAATTCTAATTACTTTTGAAAATTTTAATTGTCTCTACAAAGCTAGAAACTGAGTTTAGATCATGTTCGTATTCATAAAAAAACTTCAGACCAAAGTCTACGGAGTCGTAGTTTAAACAAGGTACATATGTTTTTATACAACTGCAGTTTCCGATGCTATTGACAAAGTTTGCTTATTATGATTTTATGCGACTATGTTCGAAAAGCCACAAACTTGTTTACATAGAATTCAAATCGAGTTTTTAGTTTGAATTATACAGCGGTATTTGCTGCCAACTGAACAAAAGCAATAATAATATGTTAAGTACCATTCAGAATCACATTTACGGCTTCCGAAAATAACTTTCGACGTAATTTTGGTAGTGCTACAAAACCTTTTTTTGGTTTGAAATCCTTGTAAACTAATATTACCTAATATGAAACACGGAGGAATATAAATTTTCTCATATATACAAATGAAAAGCAAAATGTAATATAGCCCATATTACACTTTTACCTTTATTTTAATAATCTTATATATAAAATTTCCGTGTCACAGTGTTTGTTACCGTACTCCTCCGAAACGGCTTGACCGATTTTTACCAAATTTTATATGCGTATTCAGTAGGTCTGAGAATCGGCTACTGTATATTTAGAAATAATTATTAAGGCAAAACAACGTTTGCCGGGTCAGCTAGTACGTAGATATAAATTAAACTTTTATAAGTCCCCGACTTTTTAAATTCAAAGTCAAAGTCAATCATTTATTGCAGAAATTAAATGTTATGTAACAATCTTTGCTTAGATAACACTTAATATACCCATGGTCAGGGTGTAGCAATATAGGTTTGGAGCGGGCCGATTTATATAATATACATTAGTTATTATTCAATTCTAAGTTTATGTCATTTAAATTATTGTCATTAATATATTATTTTACGTCATAATAACATTTATACAATAATAGATTTTTAAGATATTAAATTTATAGATTTATGATGGCGGCCGCGGATTTTTATTTTATTATGATGTACTCGCACTATGAAAACCCTTCCATTTGATGACCATATTGAAGGAGTTTTGAAAATATATGTAATCTGCAATCTGAAGCGACACGGCGGTTATCTAGGATCGATGTTCATCAAACATAACTAAGAATATTCTTGACAAACGCCTTTCTAACCAAAAATATAAATCATCGGTTAATCCGTTCGCGAGCTACGATGCCACAGGCAGACACAAACACACACATGTATACAGACACACAAACTTTCTACTTCTCGTCGTTTTTGCATCCGAGGTTAATAAAAACTAGTAAAAATGGTTGCCTGTAAAGTCGGTTTTACGGGCGAAGATTTTACGTGACAACGTCTGCCGCGTGCTGCGCGCGCGGCAGACCGATCATAGTTGAGTGGGAGAGAGACGCAAGGCATTCGGCGGGCCTCTCTCGTTCGGTGACTCATCGTAACGTTACCGGGCGTTACACTTTTTCATAAGTGACTCCCAGCCCCAACCTAATTTAAGACGTTGTCACGTCAAAAACCAAATCTTAAATTCTAATGATAAATTTTAGAAAAAACTTGTAAGTGTCTGGCAGCATGCCCTAAATGCTGATTGCATTACTCCGCTGAATAGTGTTTCTATCCCTAACGGCACAAATACTATGTAACTCTAGTCGATTGTTACATATGTATTTGCGCCGTGAAATATGCTTGTCAATAAATAAATCTGTTCAAGTAACAAACGTTACGGGAAATCATAAAAACCTCATATACATAATATGTATACACTAGCATTCCGGCTTCGCACGGTCTCTAAAATAGTAAAAAAAATAATCTGAGTAGCAGAGAGAAACAAAATATAGCCTTAGTTACTCGGAGATAATGAAGCTTCCCAACGGTGAAATAATTTTTCAAATCGGTCCAGTAGTATCGGAGCCTATTCGCGTCAAACAAAGAATCAAACCGTTCCTCTTTATAATATTGGTATAGATATATATTCATGTGTATACATATATGAGATTTCTGCATACACACCTCATACGTATCTACTGATATACCTCGCATAGATAATAGTATTCACTAAAGAGCAAGCGTTATTCTTAGTCAGTGCCAGTCTGTAAGACCTATTGGTGTTTATCGTGTCTAGGGATTGTAGAGAGCACGTTGAAACATAGTTCTTGCCTTTCAGCGCGGGGCGAGGCTCGGACGTCACCCGGCTGGTCTGGCAGACCCGCTCGTGTGTCGCTCTCGCAGACCACGGCGTCCGCACATAAATCTCGCTAGCAATATGAGACGCCGCAATATCACAATAACCCTTCCCGCGGCGACGGCGACGTTGATACTACACGTAGGTATACGCAACACTATATTGGCATTGAGATAGAATAACTGTAGTAATATGAAACCCGTTGGACGTATATCCAACGTTTTTTAAGTAAGTGTGACCGTTTTGTTTCGTGTAAATATATAATATGCCTTACGATAACAGTTTACAAAGTACAATAGATAACCGTTACGGCGCGGTTTTTCGTAATAAAGTGAAAGAATTCACACGGTTACGGACTAAGCGAAAGAAACTGGAGTGCGGTTTACAATACGTTGTGAGATGTCGGGATAATGGTGTGATTCCGAAGTTTGCGCGTATAAAACCAGTGAAGTGCTTTCGTGATTATGTTGGTTTCTTCCGTATCGCGAACGAGAAATTACTCCGTCAGGTGATTGCTGACTACCACCGTCAACTGACGTGTATTAACGAGAAAGTGTACCGGTTACATCTACAGCTAGCGAGCGCACTCAGTAGTGAATTATGGGAATTGGTGGATAAAATGTCTTTTAACAGAACCGACAAGATTGGTTGTAACACATTAAAAAGACATGACAACAAATTTAACAATTTAATAATACAATATAAGGAAGCGGGGTCAAAGTCCATGTCGTGTAACATAAGGGCTCGTTCACATGTTAGCGATAATGTTGTCAAC
The DNA here is from genome assembly GCA_035578125.1 of Mellilla xanthometata. Lineage (NCBI taxonomy): Eukaryota > Metazoa > Arthropoda > Insecta > Lepidoptera > Geometridae > Mellilla > Mellilla xanthometata. Next base: position 7,724,766 of record JAPUBQ010000007.1, on the reverse strand, counting down.
CTGTCGTCGTACACAATAAGTGAACCGGCAAGGAAAGGTTTGTCTCGAGGCTTAAATTTCGCTCCTGCTCCAAATAGAATACCCGTGGAGACCATTATCACCAGTATCGAGGATGCCGTGATGAGGAACAGAATACCACATAATGAAGCGGAGTGTTTGAGACAAGATATTGCAACTTGGCTAAGAAGGGCTAAACCGCCGCGTAGTAATATTAGTAAAGAGGAAGCCAGGGCGTTAAAGGATCTGCGTAACAATGAACAAGTTTTGGTTTTACCGGCAGATAAAGGAAATGCCACGGTCATCGTGAATACGGCTGATTATAAGCAGAAAATCGAAGATCTGTTGAGTGATAACGGTACATATAAAAAAGTGAGTTATAATCCTACTACCCGCATTACAAAAAGAGTTATCAATCTTTTGCAAGCCAGTGACGATGCTGAATTATTAGTAAAACTACGCCCTTATAACCCTACTTCCCCAAAGATTTATGGCCTTCCTAAGATTCATAAACCTAATTGGCCGCTGCGTCCGATTATTAGTCAGATTGACGCGCCTACTTACAAAATGTCGAGACACTTGTCAACTGTTTTGCAGCGTTTTACTGGAAAAACCGATAGTTTTGTGAGAGACTCTAGGCATTTTGTTAATTTATTATCGGACCTAAAGATTAACACCTCGGAGATCATGGTGAGTTTTGACGTCACGTCCCTGTTCACTAATGTTCCTGCTGACGAAACAATCAGTATCATAAAGGATCTCATTCAAAGTACTGACTTACCTACGGAATATATTGATTGGACTGAATGCTGTTTGAAGAGTGGGTACCTGATGTGGCAGGGGGACCACTACCTTCAGGTTGATGGCGTGGCGATGGGATCACCAGTGGCTCCAGTGGCAGCGAACATTTATATGGAATGGTTTGAAGGAGTGGCGCTACAGAGTACTGTAATTAAACCTCGCTGTTGGTGGCGTTATGTGGATGATATTTTTGCCATCATAACACAAGAGTCACTTGCCCAGTTCACTGACCACCTAAATAACATTCACCCGAAAATCCAGTTTACTGTGGAAACGGAGCAGAATGGTGTTTTGTCGTTCTTAGATGTGTGTGTGGTTCGTAATTTAGACGGTACAGTTTCACGTACAGTATACCGTAAACCCACTCACACCGATCGCTACTTGAGAGCGGACTCTCATCATCATCCGTCGCAGTTAGCATCCGTACCGAGATCATTGATTAATCGGGCCTTGAGTGTATGCGACCCACAGTATCTGGCGCAGGAGTTGGATCATGTACGGTCGGTGTTGGAAAAGAATGGGTACGAGTGGAACCAATGTTGGCGATGGGCGACTAATACCGGATATAAACGAATCAGGGTGGACCGTGCGCCGACATATTTGCCTTTTATAAAGGGAGTGACCGATAAAATCGGTTCATTCTTGCAGCGTAAATATGGCATACGCACCTTCTACCGTCCGCCGGATAAACTTCGTCGTTGGTTACGGTCGCCAAAAGATCGTGAGCCGCTAAATGTACCGGGTGTATACCGAATTCCCTGTGAGTGTGGCGAGTGTTATATTGGGGAAACACGGCGAAACGTCTCGACGCGGCTGTTAGAACACATTCGTAGTGTTAAGAATGCAGATTCCACAAAATCCGCGGTGGCGGAACACGCAGCGGGGCATGGCCATTTCCTGCGGTTCGATAAGGCGTCTGTCTTAGCGCGAGAGAAGTTTGTGGTACCACGAAAAGTGCGCGAGGCAATCGAGATTCATCGTCACCCTAATTTCAATCGGGATCGCGGTTGGACGTTGGCGCCATCATGGAAGCCCGTTTTAAATATTGTGCGATCCGATATGACGGAACCTACTCAAGACACAATCAGTGTAGTGTGTGCGGACCCGAGTATACTCTCTCCAATACCATCCAGTGATGAGGAAGAAACAATCTCCATCCAGCCGGCGTTATCTGCGCGGGAACGGAGGGCTGCGGCGCGCGCAGAGCGTCGCGGGGTGCGGGACGCGCGGGTCGCTGACGCTCCCGCGCAACATGCGCCGGGCCAGTCTGTGCGCGGATCTCGTCGGTGACAGTCCGTGTGCAGCTCGTCCCCGATGAAGACGCTCTTAATGCGTTGAAACCCGTTGGACGTATATCCAACGTTTTTTAAGTAAGTGTGACCGTTTTGTTTCGTGTAAACTGTAGTAATGTTAGAGAATATTAAAATAACATATTCTTGTAGTTTGAAATTAGCACTAGAATACATTGCTTAGTAATAAACAAGCGTCAATCGGTTTTTACAAACTTGAGTGAATCAGAGTAAATTATAAACTGGGCAAAAAAAAATATATAAATAAAACAATTATAATTATTATAGACAATACACAATACATAGGTTAAACCCATATAGTCAGAAAAAAAAACCAAACGTATGGCTACGCTTTGTCGAAAAGGCCACCCCGAAAATCTCCCTATCAAAAAGTAAATTATTATTAAAAATATAATTGAAACTTAAATGGGTATGATTGATAAATTTATACAATAATCAGCTGTATTTGTACGCTATAAAAATTTAAGAACCGTAGCCTTTTCACAACAAATAAAATAGTTTTTAAAGCCGCTGACGTAATCCAATCCACTATTAGATACGGTCTCATGGATGGATGTCGGATTAATCTCTCCATCGCAAATGATAATACGTTTTACAACTGAGCAACCTTGATAGATATACAAAGGCCGAATAGACTCACGGAGGGAACGCGCTCTCATTATTCAAATGCATTGAAGCAAATTATGGTAATCTGGGAAACCTGTTCTGTTTCAGCAATATTAATAGGTAGACAAACATTCGTGTCCCTGCCGCTCGGTCGGTATTGCCTTTGCTCATTCGGGGCTCATCCCGACCTGCTTCTCTTCCGCGGACATGGTGTCCATGCATTATGCAACGAAAGCGACCATTGCTGACCCTCGCAGTTCGACGCATGAATAGTCGCGCGCAATTAACATACTGTCATCATAGACAGGACATTGAGCTTGGCTATTTTACTGGTCTATAGCTCATTCGGAAATTGCTATCAGATATTCGTATGTATATGTAATTAGACAAAAGTAGTAAAATGAGTAAAACATTTCGATCATCTATTTACGAGAAATGTTTTACTTGACTTAACAAATTCATTCAGTTTTATTATTATTTAAAACTTGCATGTATGTATGATGCAGATGAAGCCTATTTTAATTTTTACTCAGGACTAGTAAGTTTGCTTATCGTCTTTAAAGTAAAAAAATACTTTATTTTACACCTCAGAGTCTGGAATATCTAGATCTCAAGGAGGCTGCCGGAACACACTATTACGTGCTTCGTGACAGGTTTTTCAACTTGAGGGTGGTTGCTAGCCAAGCGAACACTATATCAAGCCCTACCACCAAGATATGTGTATTTATTATTTCCAGTGAAATCTACGTAAGGTTCGATTACATAATTAACTACTGAATAAATGGAAATGTTCATCATCAGAAAATTTAATAAATAAACAAAGGCGTTATTCTGAACAGAGATTGGCAGATGCCGAAATTAAATAAAGCAATACTATTTCCTGTTGTCACGTTACCAGTGCGACGTGTTCATCGACATGGTTCGGGTGCGGCGTGCGACACGCTGCGACACGCTGCGACACGGCGCGACACGGTGCGACACGGCGCGACACACTGACACGTTGTTTGGTCGCTCGCAGCCAGCTGACTGCCGCTTGTCACATCTATCACCGCCGCGCTACAAATAAACTTTATGAGTTTTCATTTGCGAATTCAACACGTTGACTTACGCCATTCTCGTCCGTGTAATTACATGCCTGTCCATAATTAACTGACCGCAATACCAATCTTCTTTAATTTCCACCACAATTTTCCTCGTAAGCATGAAGGTAATCAAAAGCAAACGTTTTAATTTAACGAAAAACATTAGATACGATCTGGGTATAGACTGATTTTAATCAACGAGCTTTCCCGTACATTATTTCTTAAAAACACATTTCGCGCTGTCTAGTTGCCGGAGTTTTTTTTGCGGTTTTATTTTTATGCCATCGGAAATTTCATGCGGCTAAAGTAATTTTCCACGGGCTCGGATCGGAAATTACCACATAGTGTAGTGACGTGTTCGACAAACGTCACGTAGCCGTGCCGAGAACGCAGATCCTTATATCCAATTTCCGGGCGTTTTTGTTGGAAATAAGAATTAGCTGACGTGACGTGACGGAAAGCTAAATATCAACGGTGATGTTATCGCTCTTTATCTTATTAATCTCTATCTATAGGGATAGGAGCTATTTGATAGCAAAATAAATAAAAGCCTTAACGTTTTTCAGGTTTCGTACCTAAAAGGCAAAAATGGGACCCTATTACTAAGACTCCGCTGTCTGTCTGTCTGTCTCCAGGCTGTATAAAAAAAACCGTTGTATTGACGCAACTGATAATAGATCATGGAGGGTTCTAATGGAAACAAAAAAGAAATTTCCTTTTTTCGCCTATTAAAAGTTTTCCATAATTCGAAAGCGTTAAAAGCATATTTACATGTATAGATATGTACATACCCAGCCTACAAAATCTAACTCCACTCCAAGGTGCAAACTACCAAGTTTGTGTCCCGTAAACTCGTTGAGATGTTGAAAGAAGTATGTATTTTTTTTTATATTTTAATACTGGGGTGATATTCGGTGAAGAGACTCGCAGCATCACTCGCGGAGTCAGTGGAGCGAGCGTAACGAAGCTCCCGAGCCAGCACGAGGCTACAGTGAGAGTTGGCTGCGACGCAATACACACCTCAAACAGATTAACAACTTTATTCATTAACTGAGAACAGACAAAAACAAAAAACGACAGTGGCGCGGTGGTACAAACGTCTGCTTTCAATCAGACGGCCCCTGGTTCGATCCCAGCCCTACACCAATGACTTGTTTTTCAAGTTATGTGTGGATTTGCACTCGCTTTACGGTGAAGAAAAACATCGTGAGGAAACCGACATGTTTGAGGACCACAATATCCGAAGACATGTGTCATCCGCCAACCCGCACTTGGCCAGCGTGGTGGATTATGGCCTATATCTCTCTCATCGTGAGAGAAGGCCCAGAGTCTCCGCAGTGGGAACGCATAGTGGGCTGCTTATGCTATGCTAGACAAAGAGAAGAAGTGAAAGTTTTCTTTTGTTTAGTCAAAATACTATACTTTTAAAGTTATGATAAGTAGCGAAAATATAAAGCGAATTATCCCCCTAGCCTAGCATTGACCTTTTTCAATTTTTACCCCAAGTTATGGACTATAAGAAACTCAGTGCGTCACCGGACTGAGATCGTCAACCTGAGAGAATGTTTTTTTTTTTATCCTTGATAGGTTAGCGTTTGACTACAGCTAGCTTGATGTTAAGCTGCACTGCAATCACCGTGTGGCACGCTTACCTAGAAGATACCTATTAACTCTACTTTTGAAGGCCCCCGGATGATACCTCTCAAGAAACAGCTTAAACAGAGACTCAGGTAGTCAGAGACTTAAACCTCATTTCCCAATGATTGCACCGGAAACAATGTCTTTGAAACCGTAATACAGTATTGCTTGCACTCACTGCTTATAAGAAAGGCCTAACAAAATAAAAATTCAAGTATATTAGTTGCGCTACTGCGTGTTATTTATACGTGAGGCTGTAGGGCTGCAGGAGAGCGTCCCAGCTCTCTCCAGTTGAGGGCTCCGCCACAAACACGGCGCGTGCAAATTATATCTGCGTGTTGCTGTCAATCCGAATCAAATTCTACAATAATCTGGCTATCTTATCTTAATATATATAAATCTCGTGTCACAATGTTTGTCCTCAATGGACTCCTAAACCACTCAACCGATTATAATAAAATTCGCACACCATGTGCAGTTCAATCCAACTTGAGAGATAGGATAGTTTAAATCTCAAGTAATAGTCGCAATTTTAATTTATTGCTAATTATTGTCTGTTATTATTTGACAGTCACAATTATCTGTTAACTCCAAATGATTCTAACAGATGTCGATACCTTTCGACTGGGTTGAGTAAGAAATCAATAGATGGCGCTGCTATGGTAAATCTATGAACGTGTCATATAAGCTACACTATCTATTTTTCATACACCTAAGTGAGGCAATACAACGTTTGCCGGGTCAGCTAGTAACCATATTCATTAGAAAAGCTGTTCCATTATACTATTTGACAGAGAAAGCATTGCATTACTTAAAGAATTGTCTCAGTCTTAAGCTATCTAGACTCGGGGTATCGCATGCGATAAATTTAAACGAGTATATAATTTAACGAAACTAATTCTAGCTCAATTTCAGAAACAACATTTTCATAACTGAAGGTGGTTTGTAGTACGAGCGAAATTGGATTCTCGTGCAAATGTGCTTGACTGCTTCTAGTTGCCCATTCGCTTACCCGTATTCCCTTCTATTTTCGTATTCACTATCTAATATAGACGTACCTCATATCACAATAGTTCTGTAGCCAGTGTGCGTGTTATTGAAACCACATTCGAAGCTTGTAAAATTACTTTTTTGCGTCGTCCCGACATTCCTTTTGCCCTCACGCATGTTCACTCCGATGCAAATGCGAGACTCCGGGCTGAACGAAATTCAAGAATTGTTATTATATTATCTTGTAACTTTTAGGCATATTATTTGAGATGTTTTTATTTTAAAAGGTAATAAACTCTAATTTCTTACTGAAATTCAGTTTTAGTATAAAGTACTAGACATTAATTCCACTACTAGTACTAGAATAAGACCTCGCGAACAAAATTTCTCAGAAAATCGGTTGTTAAACTTTATCTCTTTATATCTTAAATTTACACACAATGCACATAATTGGTCTTTCAGCGGTGCAGGAAATTTCCCCCTTATTGTGAGAAAAACCTTCAATCAAAAATAGCCGACGACTAAAAAAATCTATTTAGGGATTCTAAGAATCGTAAAAAAATAGCCAAACGCAAAACTTCTGTGGCCATAACCATAGAAAACAATTGATAGATTTCAACATAATTAACAAAAGAGACATTTACTCGTAAATTATATATGTATATGGTAAACGCAGTAAAGTAATTAAACTTCAATTAATATAGAGGCATTCAATTAATTATATCATATTTTTATATAGAAAATCAAACAATGAGCCAATGATCCAGTGATGTTCTGAATTTCTGCGAAGCCGGTGTCACTCCTTCAAATTAGTCGAAATAATTAAAACTCATATCTACTTAGTACTTAGTATTAGTACCACTTAGTACTTAGCAATTTAACTGTTGCCCTAGATCTCCAAGCAGCGCGTTAAAACACGACACATTTTTCTCCACGGCCATCATTACGAATAAAACGTTGCTCGACTTAATATTAGGCTTACGGACTCGCCGGTTAAGCTCGTCGGCTGGTAATGCGCTAAGGGGAGTAAGGGGTAAGAAACTTTCAGGTAAAGCGTCTTCTTTCGAGGGACGTGATCCGCCTGCCGTATGTTACTTCTCGTGTAGGCACCAACGTTTCGCAATAGAAAAATTACTGTCAGCTAGAGCTATTTTGTCGTGCTGGTGAAGTATTGTGTGAACTATGAACAGTGCACGTACAAAACAGGTAACAAAAGGAACAAAAGAACTATTAGATTTAATACTTTATTAAACGTATTATTTACGCGCTTGATATCTATTTCAAAAACTCTTACATCTTATCTTCTTCTTATCTTATATATAAAATTTCCATGTCACAATGCTAGTTACCGTACTCCTCCGAAACGGCTTGACCGATTTTTACCAAATTTTATATGCGTATTCAGTAGGTCTGAGAATCAGTTACTATCTATTTTTCATATCTCTAAGTGAGGCAAAACAACGTTTGCCGGGTCAGCTAGTAAGTATATAGAAGTAAAAAAGTATAAAAAAAACTTCAAGCCGTACATAAAATTTCTAGGTTGAATTGTTTGCATTCAAGATGATCTGTTTCTTACGCACTGCAGCTCCGCATCGCTGTCATGGGACTCACCGAAGATGAAAATATAATAATAGAAGCGTATCAAACGTGATGTTATTAAAGCGGCCGTGACTGGCGTGGCGATGGACCCCACCTCGTCTCGTGCATTGAATACCACACGCATGCATCCCCACTGTCATGCTAACACTGCTGATCCCACCCTGCATTCCTCGGGTAGAACTATGACAAATATTTCTCGTATCATACAAGCTCAAGAAACAACAGCAAAGACTTGAGAGGCAAGATTATACTGCATTGACAATAATCGCTTCCAACATTATTTTTCTTTTTGCAATAATGTTTAATTATTGCGCATTAAAGTTTCTACAAAAACAAAACTTGCACCTCAAAGAAAGGAAAATCTTGCTTGCACCATTGCAAAAACAAAATATTTGCTAAATCAAAAACAAAGATCAAAAACATAAAATAAAATTCACTTCACCTTCGTGCACATTCCACGTTCTTTTTCAGCGAATTCTTACCGAGCGGGGAGATTCTTTTATTTGTTGCGGCGGGGAAGCATCGTTCGCCTAATCAAGGAGTTGGCCGGGACTTGCGCGGCTAACGAACAGGTGTACCTATAAATACTTTCCGGGGCGATTGCTTGAGGCTTTAATCAGCGCGGCACCAGTTTACCGCTGTTCATTGACTCCTGCCTGACCTGCCGCCGCGATTGGAAACCTACTCCAGATCGAACGTTCTACAAAATTTACACGCCATTTCGGCAGGTTCGTGATTACTACTCGGAAAAGAATGGCGAGTTGATGAGATCGTTCCAATATGTTCTGCTCTTATATGGGTATGTAGGGTGAAATAGAACACATTCTATGTCAACAATGGCGAATATACTTCTAGTACTTGGTTTATCTACAGTGGCAGGAAAACATTCGAATTATTTATTTATTTTAACCGATTGCAAGAAAAAAAATTGTTTAGAAGTTTTTAACTACATTTTAGACGGTTTTGTGATATTTTTTATTGTTTTCTTTTTGTAGGTACTCTATTTACTATGATTCACCTGATGGTAAGTGATATTGATGGTTAATGATAAGATGACATGTGCTAATGATTTAAATAAATGTTGCTAGTTCTCTATAAGGCAATGAAAAACAAATAAGCAAATTCGTAATAATTAAACTAGGTACAATACAATTATTTAAATAAAATGATCTCACCTTCTGGTAATGAATACAAATAAATCAGAGTGAAAGCAATCGGAACTTCTCCAGTAAATTAATATAAAGTTGTGCAATCCTTCGTACATTGGTATTCAGGCTCTACGCTCATATAACGCGGAACGAAAGATTTTAATGAAAGCCTGACATCTGTGGATATCTATAGAGTATCGAAAAATGGTTCAAAGTTTAATGCTACGACGTAGCACACTTTGTAGACATTGCTACATCGTATTAAGAAAGTGTTTTATTTTTGCTTGTTCGAATATTTTTTAAAGAAGAAGATGCAAAACGTTATATTAAAATAAAATCATCTTTGTAACTAAAATTTAACCTTTCAAGCTACGGTTGCGTTGTTAAAAATGCTTTAACCAGAGATAAAAAGTAGCTTTTGTATACATGTCTTTGGCAAAGTTTATCAAAATTAGTCCAGCACACACACAAATACACAACAGGAAAAAATAGTAGGATTTTATATATCTCGAAAATAGCCCTAACACTTATGTCAGTAAACATCTAATTAATTTATAGAAAATATTATAGAATAAAAATACATTACTTAAGGCCATAATATGTAAAAAATCGTTTTTAATCATAAGCGGTAAAAAATATTTAAAAATAACTTAAAGGCCATCTAAAGAACAACTCTTAGAATATTTATTTATACATACTTTGGTACAAAAAAAAAACTTTTGTAGAGCCTATTTTTTTCTCATTGCTAAATCTGATTGGTAATAAACTAATTCTATCCTACTATTATAATAAGAGCGAAAGTTTGTGTGTGTGTCTATGTATGTAATATGTACATTAATTTATGACGAAAACCTGTGAAATCAGGATTTTGCCCTTTTGCCGTAATAGCGGTCAAAATTCTTCCATAAAATAAAGAGGATCAGAAATGTTCACAAAGTGGTTTTATCAGCTCTGTGTTGATCCACGCAGCGAGCACAGTTCAGATTGTGCTCGCGGCATCTTGTGTTCTAAGTGGTCGCTACTTCCCTCCGCCGCGGTTTGTGCTCAACTTAATTATTCGCTACTTCTACTTATAATATGTTCCATCCTATTGTTCTGTTTTTTAGTTTCAAAGGGATCTCTGTTTTTTCTCTCGACTTGTCTTTCGAAGAGTCAGCATCTCCTGATGATGCCTTGTGGTTAGGCGAAACACGTGTAGAGTTAAGAACTTCCGAATTGTGATAGGTAACGTTAATCTTAATTAATCTTAGTTAATTGATCTTAGTTAATTAGTCTTAGTTAATTAAGCTTGGTTAATTGATCTTAGTTGATTTTTCCTTTACTTGTCTTAATTTGGATTTCGGATCACAGCGGAAGTACACTAAATATTTAATTTTGTCATCTATTTCAAAGGGATCCTTTAACATTGTTCAAGAACTAGACGCATATTTTTTTTAATGAATCGAAAGTGATACGTCGTAAATATTTTAAGTAATAAGTTGTTTTTTATTACTGTGACTTTGGTTATAATTTGACATAATATGGTTTGTAAATGAAAAAAAATAATTTATATATACTTAACTTAAAATAGATATATGTACATACTAAGTTGTTTTCAATAGAAAATATACTATTTAGCGCCTGTAGCTCGGCTAGCTAAGGTGATCTGACGCGATCATTGAAGCTAAGCAACGCTCGATGCGGCCGGTGTTTGGATGGGTGACCATGCATAATACTGTCATTTTTCAAATGGCACTTTCATCTGGACGCTACCGTGGTTCAGATGACTCCTTAAATTGTAGGTTCCGGCTGTTAGACTTAGAACAAGCAGTCGTTAAGCCAAGTCGCCTTCGGGCGGTTTAAAAAACTCGAGACCAGAGCTTGGCTCTGATCACTTAGCTCATACGAAGAAGATAGAAAATATGTAACTACCTATATTTTAAAACTAAGATAAATGTGAGTTTTTATGTAAATATAAACAATAAAAAGCAAATTAGCTTTAAATAGGTACTATGTAACAAGAAACATTTTTGTTTTATATTTGTTTTTAAATATGAAATTTCTATCATTAGGATTATAGCATTATAGGATGGAACATATTTCTATCTGCAATCAGTTATCATTACTATAAGTAGATTCAATCTGAGTCAGTATCGTCGTAAAGTGTGCACGCCATTCGTAACATCTCATTGTTGTCAAAAAAGCATAATACATATTTTAAATTGAGAAGAAAATATTTATTTTATTAATTCGTACGGCTCGGTGCCTAGAACTTTTTTATTGATCATAAGCTTAAAGGTATTTGACACCAAATATACATTTAATGTGCAGTAATATAATTTACATATTATTGTGGAACGTATTTGGTGTGCACTGGACCACACTCCAGGGTGTTCTTTTCTGTTAACTTGTTCTCAGATTCGCCGAGTACGAAACATGATATCGTTGAAAATGATAATCTGAATGAAATAAAGCCAGTGTTTGATTCGCTGGGCACGGTCGTGCGGTCGAGCAGTGTGTACGCGGCCGCAGGTAGGTTTGGCGGGTTGACGGCGCTCGCATCGCTCTGCCTCATTAAACGCCTGTATTTGTTTAGGACCGCAGCCCAAACACAACGTCACTCCACCGCGAATAACGGATTTTACGATTTAAAATATTTAGCCAGCAATTTTACCTCGCAGCGTTTATGACAACAAACATTCGAGTTTTTGTCCTCTCAGCGTGTAAACGCCTAGTGTACACCAGATACGAGGAGCTATTCGGGACCGCACTTTAATGACGCTATTGTTATTCTGTTAACTGACAAAATTGGTAGCGTAGCTAGTAAGCTTTACATCTTTTAGATATCGTCTATAACAGTATTAGAATGAAGCAGTTTGTATTTTTGTTTGTTAGACACAATATAGGCCCCGAAACTACTGGATCGATTTAAAAAATTCTTTCACCGATGTGAAGCTATATTATCCCTGAATAACATAAGCTGTATTTTGTTTCCCTTTGCAACTTACTTACCACTACCAGAGACCAGCGTGCCTAACGTGCGGGCGGCATTACCCCGTTGAATGGCAATGCTGACACGTTGAGCCACGAATATCAATAACAATATTGAGTATTTATTTAAAAAAAAAATATATAAAGTAAATATATATAAAGCGAGCTTTTACAGGATAGAGTATGACCATTATCAGTTCCATCAAACCCTTTTAGATCAGCCCAATCAAGAAGGGCTTATCTAGTTTATCTCACAATTTTCTATGGTAGTCTCTTAGCTTCATCATCAGAGCAGCTTCGTGGTACTTAATAGTTAATTGTCTAAGATATATAGGTAACTACATCATTTTAATGCAACTGGAGATCGAAAAGTGGGTCTTTTAATCTGTAGTTTAGCTTGCTAGATTTCACCCAAAAAAAACATACTACATATACGTATACGTATATGCATGGAATCCAAGTAGTTTTGTTATTAAAACTTGTAGTCAATAAAAATACTTAGTAAAATATCATCATCATCAGCCTATGCTCGTCCACTGCTGGACATAGGCCTCTCCCAAGGCACTGTAAAATATACAATGTGATTAATAAAAAGTAGACACCTATTTAATATTTTGCTTTAACAGAAACTTTCGCTTTTATTTTCTGAATATCAGATAAAAAGACCTGTCTGTTTTCAATACAATGGAACAGTTTTTCATTGCATATTCCAGCGCCATTGAGGATTCACGGAGGGACCCGGGCAAACAGTGGGATTATGGAAGTGTAACTTAAACGAACCGAAACCGAGCTCGGCGCGACTACGATCGACAAGTCAACTTCCCCGATACATCCCTACAGGGTTGCAGGGGTTATTGGGCGAAAAAAGTTTACTTGACGTCAACTATGCCGAATTATCGCTTGGAGATAGTTTGGGATTTCTTTTGGCAACAGCTGCGTAATATTTTGGTTGTCGCTTGATGTATTGTTATCGCATTTTTTGGAAAGACCGACTTCGATTCTATAAAATCTAAGCCAATTGTAGAAAATTTATAACTATTTGTAAAGTATATGTATGTATATTTATCGCACCGTTAGAATACACACTGAAACACATTTTTAGAATAGACAACACATACTTACAAGACTTACAACACAATAAATGTATATACATTGTAGTTTTACAAAAGACACAAGATAGAGCAAACAAAACAAGGTGTAGAATAGAGTAGATAAAGGTCTGCCCAATAAATCACACAACATGTATATAATGCTCAAAATTGTTTGGTAAATTACAGATTTTGTTTTAAACGAACAAAAATAAAAGCATTGGGAACTTTCTTATTTTTGAAGTTGATACAAAATAAAATATCACTTGTATATTTCAAATGCAGGATCATGCAAGCTGTAGTTCAACGCAAACCTAAATATTGTATATTATAGATAGTTATATAAACCTATTATTTGAAATCTTTAACTATACATTATTAATACTTATAAATTTATACTTATTTTGCCTATGACTCATTTAGAATAAAACAATAGCAATACTAGAATTCAGAGTACCTACCCAAGAATTTTTGGAATAATATACTTCTAAAAATTTAGGTACATCTAGTTGGTTCTTTATCAATCGTCATCAAACCATAAGCATAACTATAAGCATTTTTAGATTTTATTTAATAAAAATGTTCAAAATAAAACACTTCATTGATAAGTACAATCAGCCCCTGTAGGTTTACAAAAAGATTTCGAAGTTATCTTTGAGAGTATTCTACTCTCGAACGACAACAGTAACGAACCACGCGATACGTGAGTTGTCTCAGCGAGGCATTGTTGATACATTTCTGGCAAATAACTGGAGACTTTTTGTCAGTTGCGCAAACCCACGTAGAAAGCACTATATATTATATAGTACGTAGCTACTTATATTGCCGTGAACACAGTCGAAAGCCTGCGAGGTTTATTCGTTTTTACATGTGATACAACACGAGCAGAATTCGGAATTTAGAAGCTGCTTAAGATTAGTTAGATCTAAGATTTATACAAATTTTGAATGAAATCATAACCTCTATAAATATATGTACATAAACATATTGATGTATCTGTACACATTCTACTCGCAGTCAATATTCAAATCCATATATTCTAGTAGACAGAAATAGCAGTGCGAGAAGCACACGTCTATTCACGGCTTGTGCGCTCTAATCAGTGGAGTGTCGAAGTTGGGTGACCAGCGGCGGATTGCGGAAGCAGCGGGACTGGAAGACAGATATGGCATATTGATCGAGTCATCGGTGCGACAACAATTTGCCGGTCCGCTCGGCTCGAGAGCCTCTATGCAAATGCCTGCGCTCCATTTTACGCTCGGCGAAGGAAGCTCGGAGGCAGGTCCACAGGGCCCCGCGGGGCGAGGCGGGGCGGGGGTGCCACGGATGTTCCGCTGTCGTCGCAGGAAATTGGAACCGCTGCATAAATCCTGATCCTACAAACCAAATTTGATTCGACCTAATCCGGATATTGATACGAAACAAACACTGCTGACGGAAATTTTAAAGATTTCCGCCAGATTTTTCTACGGGCTCGTGTATAAACAGTTTTAGAAGGTTCCAAAGCCGCAAAATTGATTTCATTTTGTATGTTTTGAACCTTGTAAAGACTTCGCGAAGGCTAAGAACCCGTAGAGTGAAATATTGTCGGGAAAATTGAAAACGTGCAAGCATTCACAGCCATTTCAGTGGCCTTAGTAGGAAGTGCTCTTCTAAGTGCCTATACACGTGCCGACTAATGTTGAAATTGAACCGAGCGCGGTGTTAAGTCGAGTAACATCGACAAATGTGCCACGAACAACATTCTATAGACATGTTAAATTACTTCAATGCAATTATTCAGCTAGTATATTTCAACGCTCAGAGCCGTGATTAATGTCTTATTACATTTCAGATCGTGAGTCTGGGTAAGAAAGCTTTGAAAAATTGGCCAAAAGAAACAATTATTTTTTATACTATTTCGGAGGAAGGAAATAAGAAATTCCAATATTAAAAGTGGTGGAGGTTCTTCCCACCTGTTCTCTGTGATTAAAGCTTGTTTCTCGCAAACATTCGGCTCGAGGGCGGTGAATGTAAATGTTGGTCTAGCGCGACCTCTGCCGACAGCCGAGGGGAGAACGCGCAAACACTCGCAGATATGTCTGATTTACTATAATACAAATTATGTAAAAGAAAAGTAAAGTAAAAATTTTTTTATTTTCCAAATGTATTTATACGTATTTTTATAGTGCCGCCTCACTCGGATTTCATTGCAAAACCCGCATTAGATTTTTCGACGTTTGACGATGGTTTTGTTTACTCAAAATCGTTAAAATTTTCAATAGTTAACTTGTGACATTAGCATACAACTTACCAAAACGTCTGATTTACTACAAGCCACGCGTTCATATCGCACAAAGTCCCTGTATAATGCTGACTTACAACTAATATCGAAAAGAGAGCACACATTTGATAACGATGGTAATATGTCACTAGTCCAAGTAATTCTATCGGCAGCGACTAGAGCTAGGTACGTCGAGGGTACATTAAATTCAATAACACGAGTTAGGAGTTCGTCGCTCCTCGAGACCGTCCTCAAAATAAGTAAAGAAGAAAACTTTGGAAAAACTCGCGCAACTCGTGCGGCTGTTATGTATGGAATTTTGCAAGGGAAACTAAAATTATACGTGTTTCGTCAATAAAAGCTTTTCGGATGCGCGTGTCGGCGGCGGCGTGACTTGGATTTCAATCTATTGTCAATTTCGACAGGCTTCTTCAAATTGTCAATGATTTATTTCATTTTCTCAACTTGTAAGACTGAAAAAATAATTCTACTCATTTTGACTCATACCTAAAAAAGTAAATAATTCATTTATTCAATTAGTTTATTACTACAGCTATGAAACCAAAACGCTATTTTAGATATAAAAATGAAAGTACAAATTCGTCACAATATTAGTCATAGCAAATTTAAATGTCTTTATTAATATAGGACATTAAAAAGTACCCTGGCACTACTAAATACAAGTCGATATCTTGCATTTGCTCGTCTGGTAGGGCCGTTTCAGTATATCCTGTACGAGTGTATGAGACACACATGAATGCTTCTTCTGATTTCTAGCGTTTCAATACCAAATATACCTGCTACAGAAAAAGGATGGATACATTTACGGATAGTATCCATACATTCGATTATAGATATAGCATGCAAATTTTCTTTGAATCCTTTCAATTAGTAAAGTATTCTTTATGCCGCTGGATCTCAAACTATACCTTTAAATTCTATCTACATTAGCGACGTTAAGTTATTTATAGGTGAAGAACCCAACGTTAACTCCCTGTTTTAACCGTTATTTATTTCCTATTGACTAACAAAGAAATAAATTTGTTATCTCAATACGTAAGTTGCACTTCAGTGCATTCCGAACTACTTCAATAGAAGACACTCTAGCGCATTGTATCAAAGTCTAAATTCGGAGCTCATTGTAATACGAGTAATATGGGTACGTGCGCGCTGATTGCTGGTCGCGTCCGGCGCCCGCCGTAGTTCCCTTGTTAGCGTGCTCAACTATCGTAGTTCGGAATCGCCGCCAGTATGTGCTTATCGCTGGACTATGCTCGCTGTTTAGTGTTTACCCTCTAATTTTCACTCGCAAACATGTTAACGGAGCTACAACTTCGAACTTCAACAACTTCATCTCGTGTCGCGTTTGCGAGTCAACAACGCATAAAAGCTATTAAAACTTTGCAGTTTTACAATATTTTCTCTCGAGTGTCATTATAAAGACGTTATTACCGAAGTTTCGATTTCAAAATCTCCACAACAAACAAGATCACGCAAATACCAATTAAATTCAAATGTGGAGTTGAAAAGCGTTTGTTAAAGCCAGACGTGATTAAAAACTTTATATCCGGGTAGATTCTCATCACGTAAATACGTGCGCGAGGAGGCCGGAGTGCAAGCGGTGGTGCTCTCATCAAGCCATCATTATGGACGCGCCATGTTTTTAAAACGGCTCCGGCTCGCGCGTCCAAATTAATCCGCACTACAATGTCGGTACTGAAATTTCGGTAATCTATTTCCAGGCATCGTTATAACGAAAACATAAAACTTCACAAGACCCTGTATTAATTATTCTCGCCTCTACCTTTACGCTGGACCGTGACTTCCGTCGTGATTTTGCATATAATTTCCTACTCAATGAACGTAACATTCTCTTTGCCGGTCGGATAATGAATCGTGAAAATGGAAAATACTTTCAGAGCAAAGGCAAGGCTTTCAAATCTAAGTAATCTTTTTATTTCGTGCGGCTGACTCCGTACGGATGAAGTGCATTCAAAGAAAAGATTAGCTCCGATATCTAGTTAATGAGCGTCTCAACGCAGGAGTATTGTCCTATTCTTTGCTGATTTTTTTGTCTAGAGTCTGTGATTATTTTCTTCATTCACTACTTAAATCTATTTGGAAGAAAATGTAAAATATATAGTCGCTGCGTATACCAAATATAACATATTCTTTACAAAACTTTTATTTATTTATAAAACGAAAATTATTTGCGTAGACATACTAACGTCAGCCTTAAAAGGGTTTGCGTTAGTTGTCCTGGTTATGTTTCTATGTTATTTCATACTCTGAGCTAAAATAATAAAAGTTCTTTTCATGTTATTTTTAATAGTTTACTATATTTAGTTACCTTGCAATCGATATTAGATCAAAACTATAATTATTTTGATATGGGTATAATTAATTGCTATAATACCTTCTAGGTGTCTAATGCTCCGCGGTCTTTTCAGCGTAGATCCGATCAAAGTAGACACTAGATGTCTAGTCATCTAGTGTCTATTTACGGTGAAGGAAAACATCGTGAGGAAACCGGCATGTTTGAGGACCACAATATCCGAAGACGTGTGTCATTCGCCAACCCGCACTTGACCAGCGTGGTGGATTGTGGCCTTTATCGCTCTCCTCGTAAGAGAAGGCCCCGAGTCCCAGCAGTGGGAACATATAGTGGGCTGCTAATGATATATATACATTTACATCACAATAAATATATATACATTTACTAGCTGACCCGGCAAACGTTGTTTTGCCTCACTTAGGGGTATGAAAAATAGATAGTGTAGCTTATATTATGACACGTTTGTAGATTTACCATAGCAGCGCCATCTATTGATTACTTACTCAACCCAGTCAAAAAGTATCGACATCTGTTAGAATCATTTGGAGTTAACAGATAATTGTGACTGTCAAATAATAACAGACAATAATTAGCAATAAATTAAAATTGCGACTATAATTTGAGATTTAAACTATCTCTCAAGTTGGATCGAACTGCACATGGTGTGCGAATTTTATTTTATTATAATCGGTTAAGCGGTCTAGGAGTCCATTGAGGACAAACATTGTGACACGAGATTTATATATATTAAGATAAGATAGAAGCAGTGGACATACATACTCATGGTATGTAGTTATCTGTATAATACGACGCTAAATAGACGCGGTTGAAGAAAGGTTTTTTTTTTTATATTAGGACACATTTCACACATGGCTGGTTAACCCCATACTGAACCATTTCTAGTTCGTATTATGGTTGCTAACACAACTGATATACTACATATACATACGTACATATTTTATATAGATACATACATATTTCACACCCAGACCGACAGCCAACAAATTTAGTTAAGCCGGAACCCGAAACCTTCTGATTGGCAGTCCGGCATGGTAGCCATTTCACCAACGAGGTTGTCAATAAACCCCCGCGCCTTTCAAACCCATGCGCGGGCGACGAGAGATCGTCCCTCAGTACACTCTACTAAAGCAGGTACACTTATCTGCTTCAGCATTTCTTAAATAAATAAAGAAAACTTGTTTAATAGGTAACTGTTAAATGTTCAGTTTAACTACAAATCTGTAGCGATTAGTAAAGAAAAAGTCATGGACCCTTGGAATGTCAGATCATTCTCGATAGAATCCAAAAAAAAAAACATTTAATTAATAACCTAACGGCACCGTGCTGTACTGGACAAGTCAATTCACAATTATTAATTGACAGCTGAGTTAATGCACATAGGTCACTCGAAAAAAATTTATAAAAGTAATGGGTTGGGAGTTGGTAAGAAAATCGATAGCTAATATTATTTAGCTTCTTTGATATACAAAAAGGTTTTATCAAACTCACACTCCGCTATGTGAAAGAAGTATGAGTCAGTTGCTTTACCTTGATAAGGTACGATCCTCCCTCAGCCCCTCCCCCCCGGCAAGGGGTAATAAAAGCACGCATTCCACTTGCAAGTCACGGAGTAGATTACACGGGACACCGCGACAGCCTTCCGATGCGCCCATCGGCAATCAACTGTACGGACGCCTCGTTGCCAATGCTACCACTACACGGCATATTATATTTTAAAGAAATTTAAAGATTTATACAAAAAATATTTAAGTTTAAGTAGTTTTTTTTGTACCACTGCTTTTTTTTTCTATCTGTACTGGAGTTTTTAAGTTGTTTTTCTTACCACCGCTTTTTTTTCTAACTGTACTGTCCCTCTCCATTCCTGGTTGCTTCGTAGAGATCACCGCCATAAGGCCGCCTTTGTGGTCTATGTGTAAATATTTTATTTCCTTAAATTAAGCTGTTTTTTATGTGGTTGTACAATAAAGTAATATTCTTTTTTATTCTATTTAAATATTTAAGAAGAAAAAAAATATTTAGCTTTTCTCAATCTTATGAGACGTATAAAAGGAAGATCTGCTAAAAATATTGTTCGTTGTCAAATTTTAGAATAAAATTCAACTGGCATTTTTATTTATTTATCATGGTGGTGAAATTAACAGCAAATATTTATAGCACCTAGTTTAATTCGAGAACTATTGCAAAGGCTGGTGGAGAAGACAGGTGACTCACGCGCCGGCTCTTTCCTGGTACAAAGATTGGCCCAATGTTGCTAGGCACGTCATAGGCACGTTTGCGTTTATTTTGACCAGGCTTTATTTTAATTTTAAGTTATTAACGTTGAAATTTTTATTCATTATACCGATATTTTTTTTTAATACGTATCCATTACATAGTAATGGTAAAATAATTAAAATTGGTAAAAGTAACAAAAAATTTGCCAACGTTTACCCAAAAACAAAATAAATTAAATGTAAAATATCGAACTTAAAAGTATCAGTAATTGACAAACGTCCTCAACCTAAAGTTACTTACTTAGGCATTTAATATGTAGAGAAAAAGTATATAACAGATTGTCTGTCATTCCTAAGACACGATACTCTTTGAAAAAAAACTAAAAGTACCACTGGCAAAAGCATCAAAAGTTTCTAAACAGAATCACAGTTCAGTTCCATCCGCCACTCCCGCCAAATTAAGAGCGGACAAAGAAACTAAGTAACTACACATATAAGTATGTATAAGTATGTATGTGCTATCAATAAGTGGCGGTGAAGTTAGCAAATTGAATTGAATAAAACACACAGTTCTCTAACGAGCCGGTGTTTACCCAAGTGGACACTAATTGGCTTAGCCAGCGGTCGGCATCGCGCCGCACGGGATATACGAAGTTATCTTAATGTGATATGGTAAAAATGAATTATCTCTTATTAAAAATATGTTGATATAAATATTTAAGCACTTATGATGATTTTTTATTTTATTTTATTGAATAAGGCTTGTCAATAGCAAATACAATCATGCACGTATTTATTTTCTAAAGTTGATGTGATTTACAGTTAATTGTTTCACTTGTTAAGACAAACGCAACATGCACACATTAATATAAATATTGGAAAAATAATTAGTTATATAAAAATAGTAAATTATGGCAATCAAAAGAAACATAAATTTAAAAAAAATGGTTGCCTGTAAAGTCGGTTTTACGGGCGAAGATTTTACGTGACAACGTCTGCCGCGTGCTGCGCGCGCGGCAGACCGATCATAGTTGAGTGGGAGAGAGACGCAAGGCATTCGGCGGGCCTCTCTCTCGTTCGGTGACTCATCGTAACGTTACCGGGCGTTATTATTGTAGATCCCGCCCGATTGTCATTTTGTTCATCAGTTGTTACACAAATCCCTGGAACGGTTTGAAAACTCTCGACACCACAGCTTTCACACTTAGCCGGTCACTTAGCTCAAGCTCTAACTTTTATTATATATTCCTAATAAAATAAATTAAATGAATACGAAGTCATTATTGTTATAGTCCTGTTCTATTAAGATTATGTGTATGTAAATACGAGTACACACGGTTTTCCAAGCTATGGAAACCCGTGTCTGTCATATATACCACATCCACGTTTTTAAAACCTTTCTTAGCTTTGATGAAATATTTGGAAGTAGGGTGACTTCAGAATGAAGATGCAATCACAAACTTTAGTCGCCACACGTACCCTTCTTGAAATTTGACCTAAAAAGAAATGTTATGTAATCATTAATGATAAAAGTTAAATTTACTGAAATTACGATCAAATTATGACGATACTAATACTTGTGGAAACAATGGATTGTTTGCTTGTTTGAATGCAAAACAACGGAATCGATTTGTAAAAAATAAATCACGGTTGGTAAGCTATTTTTTCTTGTAAGATAAATATACGAGTAGGTTATATTGTGTTTTAAGGTGTATCTGAATACGAGTACGTAATCTGTAATCTAACGGACTAACTTAATTTTTCAAATTGATATTTTTAGCTTCGTTTTCTACCATGTCAACGAGATATTTTTTTTTTTCAAAAATTAAACCGAGTTAATCTGCTACAAACATCTGCACTTTTATACAAATTAATTGTTAGTTGGTAATATTTTTATTTTCGTACCTAAGTTAATAACCAATCAAACATAAAAATGTAATCATTGTCCAAAACGTCTTCTGGAACATCTATTAGTAAAAATATTATTTTGTAACCCATTCAAAGCCAGGACGAGTCGATAGTATAAACATATATGGTATGTACGAGTAGGTAAGGTGTATAAGTCAGACTTCAATCACGAACATGTTTTTGTAAACTTCAACATTAATTTTATCCGGTGCGGCTCGTGGGCTGACCAAATACGATATAATATAAATAAGTTTTCTAGGAAAATATTCCTAGAAAGCTTTTTGGTGATCTAAGTTCACAGACTATTCACAGAATTTGTAAAAAAAATATTACTGAAATTGGAGATTTTGATTTTATGACGTGAGTGGTGCTTATTGATTTATACACTGACGTAGACTCTTCTTTTTGAGTTTATATTTTAAAGACTAAGTTCATTTTTGCTGTGTGTTTTTTACTCTTATTGGCATTTGACCTGAAGGGCGCGTAACTTACGAGTTAGCGACACTATGGCATAAGGTGGAGCATGAGTAGTCTAAAATAATGGGCTCTCAGGGAGGCTACCAGATCCCTTCGTTAGGTGCTTCTTGGCAGATTTTTCTACTTGAGTATAAATACATATTAGGACTTATTTTACACACGGCTGGTTAACCCTATACTGAACTATTTCTAGTTTGTGTTATGGTGGCTAACACAGCAGATATACAACATATACATACATTTATATTTTATATAGATACATATTTAACACCCAGACCCACAGCCAACAAATTTAATTAAGCACAAAGATGTTGGCCTTTCCGGGAATCGAACCCGGAACCTTCTGATTAGCATTCCGGCATGGTAACCATTGCGCCAACGAGGTCGTCGTATGTTAGTATGGCTGCTAGCAGGCAAGCTCTATACAATGCCTATACCACCATATAACCAAAGTCAAATTGTGTCAAACCAAATTAAACGATCAGCACAAAATTAATTCATTGGACTTCAAAAAAGTGCTGAATAAAATTGAATAGACTTATACATATCAGCCATGCAAATCAACGGTATGCATATTTACCAATTTCCCTGTATGATATGAATATTCCTCTCGCAAAAGTAATTTTAAAGGCCATCAGAGGGCTACCTCTTGTTTCCATAGCAATCATGTTTTACGTTCGTCGTAAATAAATCATCGATTATAGCTCTAGTTTTTTTTTCACACACACTCACTCACCCACATACACACACACACACACACACACATACACACACACACATACACACACACACGCGCACACACACAATATTTACTGGTAATATATTAGTATTAGTATTGTGGCTTTAATCTATTTTAGTATAAACAGCGTAAATTATTTTATATATTATAGTACTTTAGCATAAGTTCACTGTTAACGTAGATTAAGCTTGGGAGAAGCCATTGGCTCCCATAACACAGTTTTGAAAACTACTTTGGGAGCCTTTGGATTCTTAAATATTACTTTTATTCATTATGTAACCTTTGCCCAAACAAACGTTTTTAATTTTTTGATTTTTGATTCATTATTTATTTGTCAACAAAAAAATAAACGGTTAAATCTAGATCTCTCAAAAGGAAAATAAGCTCTACTACATAGTAGTCTACTCCTAGAGTTTATTTACATATTGACAGCACCAATAGAACCTAACTGCGTCAGGCGCAAAATGCCAGGATTGTGTTTGAGATGAGAAGTTTTAATTTTTAACAAATAGAAAATAAACGGGTACATGGGCTACAATAAAACTTAGACTTCCTTCGCCCTGCGATGTTATCCACATTAATCCAAGGTTAACTTTATCTCGAAATTTACTTTATATAATAATTGCAACATGGTTTAGTATAATTTAGCTAGGACATTTTATAAACATTTCGGAATAAATTATCTTCCTCATGCTGAAAACTCAAAGATGTAGTCAAACAGACGCGGAAGGTGACTTCATTTCTTTAATATCTACTTAAAATTGATATTAAAGTCTAATAATAACACAGAATCTCCTCCTTTATTAAAATTTGAAGTCATTAAAATTGGTGATTTCGGTGTGTCATGACTATTAACTTCTTCTTTTTTCTTGCCTTGTCCCTTTTAACACTCATTGATCTTTTACATAAAAAACAAACATATTAAAAAATATATAAATGTATTTTAAAAAATATATGGTCATATATAAGAATGAAATTATTGTTAGTAGTAATTAACCTTATACCACCGTAGACCAAGGTATAATATTAGGGTAAAATACACGCAGCAAAGAGGTTCATAGTTTCTACTCTCGCTTGTCTCGTCTATACTTTTGGCCTCTCCGTCGTCGGCTGAGGCCAAAGTGCTGTTGAAACTGTATAAGTTAATATATAAGGTTCAGTTTAGTTGTATTTTATATAAGGTTAAGTTTTTGCAATAACTAGATTGCTTTTTGTCATAGTGAATAGCCTAATGGTGATGGCGCTGTCACTGCGTGACAAAATCCTTCCTAAAAAATAAAGAAAAAGAAATACTCTATGATGGTTGAACTTGTAGTAGCATCCCAGAGTACGAGAAGCCAATGCGTTTCCCTATAGAGCTGGAGACGGGGCAGATCAGTACGAGTGGCGCTATCTTGGTTGCCGCATTAGCATATAAATTGTATCTTGTGGTCAGACAAGCGGCCAAGATGACACGCGTCCATGAGGGCACGCTTGTTGCCTGCATATTTACCAGAATGTACCAGTGCTCGGCTTGTCTCGCCGCCTTCTGAATAAAACATGCTGATAGACAACTGCGCTCACTGACGAGAGATCTGTTCCCCTTTATGTGGTTGCGCTCGACTTTTTGGGATTTATTTTATTGACACTTTTACAACATCACAATATTGACACTTAAATGGTTTTATATTTCTTGATTAAAATATATATTTTGAATTGCACGTTTATAGATTACTACTATATATACGATTGCATTATTCTTAATCATACATATGTTACCTTCGATTTTTTTTTTTTTATATTATGACACATTTCACACACGACCTGTGAGCTCCATGCTAAACCATTCAACGTTTGTATGGTGCTGATATAATTGTAATATTTATTTAATATCTAAAAAGATACGTGTACGTACGTCTAACACAAGTAATAATTATATCGTATATTAGTTTTTTAACTAACGCTATACTTACTCGTATATTTTTAATCCCCCAATGGGTACACTGGCTTATCATTTTTTAAATACATTTGGTATATGGCTTTTGCGGTGTCATCTTAATTTACCGAGCATTAAAACTCGAACAAAACCGGGTAATGATAATAAATCAGCGGTAGGGCACAGAATTAGCGATGGTATTAGTCTTCATCAGTGGCTTCCCGATACGAGGCAATAAAACGATGAAAGAAGCTAATTTTTCAACGAATCATCTCCGCTTGGGCCCATGAAGTCATCAATATTCATTTTGCGGCGCTCCCCGAAACAACACCTTGCTTGAAATGCGTTAGGAGGTGACCGGCATTTTAAGTGTGGATAATCTCCTGAACCTGAACAATATCCGACTCATATTCAAATAATATATTTATCATTTTCTATAAAAAATTGATAAGGGACTTGATCCAGAAGCAAATGAATTTGAATTAGGTAAGTTGAAATGAAAGATAAATAGGGTTTCGTTTCTTTTTCAAATAATATGATATTATTAAAACCTATGATATATATATTTGAAGCTTGGTTTCGAAACTCATGCTTTTATTACCTCCTACGTTCCTGTAGTTTTAAGTAGATAGAGTTTTACTAAAGATATTTAAATATATGAAATCATCATAAACCATTCTACCACGTGAAAAACGTTATGAAAACACATCCACCTCCTCGCCTATAAGACATGGCGCGTTTCCTTTGAGGCGGCCGCGGGCCCCGTGACAAGGCAGCGCCACCGTAACTCAATTTATTTAGATAATTGCTTGTTTCGCTAACCTTCCGATGCTGATAATTGTTTCTATTCTATTGCGTTATTATGATATTCAAACTTTGTTGTGATTTACTCAAAGATATGCCTGCATTTTATGTATAACTTTGTAGATTTCGATTTAAATCAACATTTTTGTAAACAGGATTTTAATAACATTTCTAAGTAACAAACACTGTAGTATCTACGATTTTAGAACAGCCTAGTCTGTAAAAAAATATCCTAGAGCTCTTAAGATGGAAGGTTTAGCGTATGCAAAACTTTTATCCATTTTTTTTATTACCTAAAATAGTTTTGCCCCAAAACATCTCTTTCTGGTTTGGAAATCTTAGATGGGTGAACCAAGCTTTGAATGCCGAATAAACGAAAATGGTTTACTTCCTAGAAGAACCATGTATGATATAAATTTAAAATTACCTATTCGTAGATATCCCACACGTTATCACCCCACGCATACAGACAGAGCCAACCCAAGAAATAGACTTTGAAAATATACACTTCATCAGTTTCCTTTTCCAATTTCCCAGATTTCTACAACCATTCACGTTGGTTCAATAGACAATGTTTAGTAGTTAATTCGTTAATGTAATCATTCTATGCAATCTGTCACTATTAAAATATGATAACAAACATAATAATACGATAATGCGATTCACGTTATTGTATGACTAAGTACTTATTAACAACGATTGTCAGTTTACGGTTCAGCACAATTTGTTGGTCGTGTCTGTTTGTTAGTGATTATCAAATCACAACGCCACTATTACCGCTCGGATCATTAATATTCTGAATAGTGAACCGTTTCGGCATAAATTAGGTGTAGTCTCTACTAGCATTCAAATTTTCAACTAGGAAATTTACACAAAGTTTATTAAATCTAATAGAAATATGGTTTTTGATGAATTGTAGGTGCTGTTAAGGTTTGGATAAATTTAAACATACGTTTCTATTAGGTACACTAGTACAATTTTTCAGTCAGAATTTTAAAGCATTTATGTAATGTCATTAATAATTAATAGCAGGTAATAAAATCTGTTAATGGCTCCGTTCGCAAAGGATGTCAAGAGGACCCTATTCCTAGTAGAACCCTGGATATTCGTAATTTTTTAACATCGTTTTAATTAGCCATTGAAACTTCTCTCAATCGAATACTCATCTTGAGTTTGATTAAAATACAACTGACCACTAAGTTATAAACTATATGGTTAATACTTTTTTTTATTTTTTATGTATCTGGTAGAGAACATAGAAATATAGCTTTATCAATTTTCACCTAGAGATAGAATTAAAACATACAAAAAATATGCCGCCGGTTCGGTCGTGATTTACGGATATTTATGGCAAAATTTACTTATGATCCTGTATCTGGCAAATTTACTTATGATCCTGTATCTGGCAAATTTTTTACGTAATTCTACTCAATCCAATTGCAATATCGTGAACAACGATATTTCAAATAAATTTAGCTTATCATAGTTGAGGGAACAATCTACTTCTACTTCTTCGTATGAGCTAAGTGGCCAAACTCCAGTGTCGAGAGTTTTCAAGCCGCCTAAAGGTTTCTGACTCAGCTTAACGACTGCTTGTATTAAGACTAACAGCCGGGATCTAAATTTTACCTCTCATCCGACCCACGAAAGCACCCAGATATTTTATTTTATTCCCTGCCCATATCCGCCCTGTTTAAATGACGGTATTGTGCATGACGGTCACCCATCCAAAGACTGTCCGCATCGACCGTTGCTTAACCTCGATGATCGCGTCAGATCACCTCAGTTAGGCGAGCTACAGGCGCTACATGTAATAATCTAGTGTAGATAGGATGTGGTGAAAGCAGCAGACAACGCACGTCGGCGAGCGCAGTCTGCGAGTTGTTACCGCGCCGCGCCGCTCTGTTGCGCCAAATTGCGATATCCGCCACCTTGCACTACGTACTTACGTACGCTCGTACGTAGCTTATATGAAATATAGGAAAATACGTTAAAAAAATGTTTTATTTTTAATGTGGTTTCAAGATTACCTTAGAGTAACATCAAAAAACGTTAGAACTTCAAATATGTAGAAAACACATCTAATATAACTCGTGTTCATAAAGAAATAATTTGAAAATTCTGATTCTCTTGCTCACACTCATTTGGTCATGCAAGTGAGAGGACATTAACTTTCAAATGTTTTCTTTAATAACTCGAGTTAATGTTACAATGCAAGCAAAAAGCACAGCAGTCGCGGCCAAACTTTAGCTGTACGGAATGTTAACTAAATTGCTTTCACTGTAAGAAACTGGGTTTGAAAAAAGGCGAGTGCGCCCGCCATGCATACAAAGTAGGAATGATCGGGTGAGCAGCTACAGAACCCGCCGCCCGTCGGCCGCGAGCCGGCGCGGTCGACTCACTACAGCCGCTCCACACAGTAACAAGCCACTCTTGTTTATTTTACCGCAATGAATTTCCCAAGCAATATTTTCTTCATTTTTTAATTTTGAATACATTTGAGTATAATTCTCCGTGGTGCGCCCCCGGCAATCTCCAAATTGCCTCTTTATGTGCAGATGTTCCGACCCTCGGTTTTTCCGTCTTTTGAATGTCGTTTTGCTGTTAAATAACGTGCTCTTTTATTGTAATTGAGGTTTGCGAGTAACTTCCTGCTTCGAATTATCATCAGCGTGGGCTTTGAGGTGTCGTTTGATTGTATCTTTTTCTGATTACGTGTAGGAGATAAACATTTGCTGCAAACAGTAACAGTTTGGTGTAGAAAGTGAAAAGCTCTCGATACCTTTCTACGTAATTCTGTTTCCAATATTTTCAATTCGCCTGCTCACGAAAATATAAAAAAAAATCTAATAAAAGCAAAGTTATTTAAAAGGCACTCAACCACGTTCTTTGATTATGATTTCAATTAATTGTTATAGCAATTTTAAAGAAATGAATGGTAAGCAAGAGGCTCCCCTCAAACGGGCGGCTTTCAAAATTGTTTCCTACAACTCATTTTGAATTTAATTTGCTGCGATTTCTTGCCAAAGATCACAATTACGTTTCTCGACATTCCGACTCATTTATTTTTTCTCAGAGCAAACTCATTTCTGTTGAACCAAATTAATTCCTTAGCATTATACTTCTTTCAAGATCTGAATAAATTTGAACGAGATTTCTTAAAAAAAATAGACGACTGGAGCCCTGCGGCTAACGCCAAATTACGTCTTTATTTACAAGCATCCACCTTTTATTTTCTTTGCGAAATAGTAAAAATAAGCGAGTTTAATTTCCTTTTGGGTAAATGATAACTCACAAACTTTTGAGTGAAACACTTGAATTTAACCCTCGATCTTTATTTTTAAAAACAGATAAAACGTTAAAATTAAATTAAATAGAAAATCTGCTCTCTTCATCAGCTGTCGATTGCGGTTACATCAAGAAGTAAAACTGTAACAAATAAAAAATATTAGTATTTTGCAGAAAATATTCATAAAAAATATGTAACTTCACATGTTTTTTTTTTAATTTTACAGATAAACATTATAATTATTAAAATATCGGGTGATTACAAAAACAACTCGCTAAATAAAGCTACTTTATTTTAAGGCGAAGATAAGGGCAAAATCTTGATTTTACAGTTTTTTCGTTGTAGAAAATAAAAAAAAAATAACTATAAAGGCCGTCCAAATAACCACTCTGAGAATATTTATACTTATTTTGGTACCAATCAGACCTATCTTCTAAAAGAAAACTGGTTCAAAAAACTTAATTTTAGATTTTATGAACCATTTTTATTTCTAATTCATGATATTAAACTTAACAGCAACTTAGCTACATTATTATATATTTGACATAGCAGTGGGAACGTATAGTGGGCTTATGTAGCCCACAGCTGTGACTCGAGGCCTTAAATAATAAATATAATGGGCTAAAAGGGCTAGCGAACATTAGACATCTTTAGAATCACAAAATTTCTCCACAATGCCTTTCTTCACATTAAGCTAATGAAAATTCCACACATAACTTAAAAGCAAGTCATTTGTGCACATCATGATTAGAGACAAGGTGTCGCGGATTGCAGTCCAATAAGTCTGAAGCAACAATATAAAAAAAAAAATTTAAACCACGGATCAGAAAAAAAACCGTTTTAAACAAAAATGCTAAGATCAAGAGGCCCCTTAAAATTCAGATGCCTTTCTATTACTACGAGTTTGAAAGTCGATGAATATTTGAGAAGATAAGTTTCTAGACAGCAAAGGTGTTATCGTTATAGTCAGCTATTATGATAACAGCTCCTCAGCATATTGGATATATTACTGACAGAGCAATCTATACAAACAATAATTTTTTTAAGTTAAACAATTTAAGAAACCCTCAACATATCTATGTATTTTTTTCCATAATTTAGAACCCTATATTTAGACAGGTTTCACGTTTACAAGGGTCAACGTGAAACCTGTCTAAATATAGGCACTAACCAAATACAAATTCGTCACTGGCAATCGTATTAAAATCAGATTTCCAGTTTTGTTAATAAGTGTCAGCATTGTCTCCTACAATAAATATTAGCGCCCTTTGGTTACTTGTAACTTTGACGCTTATCTAAAAACACGCACCAATCAAATTACAAGGCATTACTGAAAACCTCATCAAAATCGGACTACAAGTGTTGGAGATAAATGGAAAAACCAACAGCATTGGTTTTCACAAATAAACATCCTTTCACCAAACGCATATACCGGTCTCCGTTGATTTGAATTCTTTACTTAATCGATTTGATTCTTTAGTTGATCCGTTAATATTTTTCGCGATTGCGATTGGTTTTCAATCATATCTACTCTACTTGCGCTGTATCCTCTGTCTGCATTTTCTTAAGTTCAAGTGACGAGATACTTTACTCTGGGCGCTAGTTGTCTAGAATAAAACCATTCTAGATGTCCTAAGAGCACCGATATCTGAACAGCTTTTGTTTGACGACACTTCAACTTGTTCCGAAGCGATTTGCGTCTGACGTGTTAGGCAACTTGTTATACAAGTAAAGAAGTTTCAGCAGAACTTTATAAACAATCCCAATGAAGATTTCAAAAGAAAAAAATTCCCCCACTTATAAATACAGAAGTCCAAGCCATCTTGTATTTCAAATGTGTCTTAAAGAACAGAATTGTTTAATATATAATTTATTCTACTTGAATTTCCCTTTAACTTGATTCCCATATTAAGTGTAAAACATATGTGGACCGCCATATTGTGGCGATGCGGTGGCCATCTTGGGCCGATTTTCATCAAACTGGAATATACTCCCGATTCCCGATTTATACGTCTCAAAAAATCTTAAAACAGAATCGGTACTTTCGTTCTGAAGCTACGATGCCACAGCAATATGACAATCATATACTTATGTATATTAAAATAAAAAAACGCCGTCGATTTTTACGTGGGTTGACTAAAAACTAATATATAACTTCCTAAATCTTTAAATTAGTTAATTTGACTCCATACATTTATTATTCCCTGTAACACAACGAAAATACTTGTTGGTGGTAGTAATAAAAAGAGAAGATTTTTTAAACTCGAATAATGTAATATATTGAAATAACTTACGTCTGGATCCAGCTCATAAGAACATTTGTGCACATCAAATGCTCTCTGACATTTGTCTTTGTCCGGCGTGTCTGAAACAAAACACGATAAAATGTTTAATGTCTTCGTTCTTCCAATGTGAAAAAGCATTTCTAATAATATTTTCTTTTTATAAGTTACCAAGTTTAAATGTAGCATTACTGATCGCCTTTTTCAGCTTAGGTTATTAAATTGGCAAACCTAAAAGCCACTTAACTAAGCTGTAAGCTCTCTTTCACCCATCAAAAGCATATTTATGTATATACATAGGTCGTAAGTACACAGGCTTAGAATCAATATACGGGAGTCAACAAATATGTTCATGCGTGCTTCTCAGACTTAGCAGAAGCTATAGCTTACCATGTTTTTTGCACCCGAGAATCATTTTGGAGGCGCGTTCAAAATACTCTTCTGGTATCAATCCGACCAACATTTCGTAGTCTACGTTACCATCTTCATCAGCCTAGAAATAAAAAGAGAACAATTTTAAATTGTTTCGGAATCCATTTAGTTATTTGTTTTTTAAATCAAAGTAACGATATTTCTCTGGCGAGTATAAAATATAAACTTTGCTTGAAATTTATTTTCTAAATATCATTTATTGTATCAGTCAAAAGAGTTATTAATTCTACCTCTGAAGCCAGTTGGCGGGTTTTAACTCAAAGCAAACAAATAGAATTAAAAATAAATTAAACGGTTGTTTGTATCTAATTTCGAGTTGTCTGCAAGGGTGGAGCGAGGAGCAAACAAAGGTAGATACTCGTATATACATATGTATAAATATAACTTACCAAGCTTGCCTCTTCGAGAAGGCAAAACATATAGCACTTCAATTTCGTGTCCTCCTTAAATATGCCGTTTTCGCAATTCGTTATATCCTCTGGGGGCAAGTAGAATAAAGACTCTTTAATGTACACAAACATGAGACATTGTATTTCAAAACAATAATGGGGATAGAATAAGATAGAAATGACGACTTTTAATATTTTGGTAAAAATAGACTAATAGAAGTAGGTAAGTAAAAAGAAAATCAATGGTCGCGTTAGATTTTTTACTTTGCCTTCACTAGTGTTGATTTTGTTAAAAATAAACATTCGTTTGAAATAAGAAAACGTAGGAAGCTTTATATTAAGCTAACTTTTTTGCATGAATTAATTTGCCAACTCCAAAAAAAAGGCGTATGCATATGTGTTTAGGTGTGATTTTTTTTTAACAAAGGAGTACTTTGTTAAAAAAATTAAATGATTATTATTTTAATGCGACATATGAGAGATACAGTGACATTTGTAACCATTTGCCAATAAAAGCAAATAGTTTCAAAAAGTGGCATGTCTGCAAAATTCTGAATACTATGCCGCGAAGCTTAGCCGCGCCGATTGCTTTGCGTCATTCGCATGCTAACGTACTACAAAGGCGAAATAAAACATAAACTAAATAAAATGTTGTTTGAACATTCACCCTCTGCGACCCCGGTGTTCCCAACACATGCGTCGTGAACGGACTGGATTATTTCTTTGATTTCATCACTGAACACCTGAAACAAACAGTTTTGTTATAGTTCTACAGGTATTTAGGTACCCATTCCAGCTTAGGCATGCCCCACCTTAGGCCAAAGTGTCGTTAACTATTGTGGTTACGCGCTTTGCTGGTCAAATAGTTATAAAGATTAAAAAAATATCACAATTGTATATGTAACTAGTATTTAATTAAGTGCTCACAAAGAAATAAATTCTATGAATGTATTTCGAAAGCATACATTATTAGTCTATTTCTAGGTTTCTTTCACATCTAGTGACGAAGATAGTTAGAAATTCGACTTCATTCGTATTTCATTCACCTAGCATACACGTGTCAAGTAGCTTCATACATTTTATGTACATATTTTCCCGTTGTAGTGAATATATCGCATACATCAACCCCCCTCAGGTCTTCACGCACTTTCCCTTTGTGAGGGAGCCCCACGGGTGTCCTCCCGTAACTCACTTCAATATTAAAAATAATATAACATTCTCAAAGAAAATATTAAGTCGTAATTCCGCGGAGACCAGCTCGATTCGCGTCAACTTGTATCATAATGTTAAATATTCATTTAAATGGTACAAGTCGGTTTCTATTCTCGTTCAGCGTAATGGGGTGTGCTTGAGTTTCAATGGCAGCCAGATTATGGAAGTTTAACAACACATGAAATGCTATTAACGGTTGTTTGGATCGCTTCAAATTCTATGAAGAACTTAGATAGACCAAGGTCATAGTGAAAACTGGATTTAGAACTTAGTTAGCCAATTGAACGAATATATTTAATAGTCAACTTTGTTCTAAACCATTTGCGTAGTGTTAATACTTAGGCACTATACCTAATTCAAAGGTTTATAAGGCAATACGATGAATAATAGTAAAAGTAACTTTAAGTCAAGTAAAAAAAACTCTAAATCCAAGTCATAGAAAAGCAATTTTGTTAAACTTTCTAACAGAAAACGACTCGCTATTCTATGCGGATCTGCGTATGGAGAGCCACAGTAAAGATGAAAGTTAGATATTCGCGGCAGACATTGAGCAATGGCTGCGACTGCGTGCAACTCATCCATCAAGGAACCTTGCCCGTTACTTGACTACATCTCTCGCTCTGACAAATTGACAACACTACTCGTATACGCTTGAGAAGAGAAACACTCGATTGTAACAAGGGATTTAGTGTAACGCTTTCGATATAATGATATCGATATAGCTACTGATAGATATAAGAACTCTTAGCAAAATACTTCTAAGTAGCTATCTACTCGTACTTAGAAGTAGATTACGAAATTTTTAAAAATGAAATGAAGGAAATGTTGTCCAAAATGTTCACTACCTTCAGTGATAAGCAAAACGAACGCATGAAAGCGATTGAAAAGCAAATCATTGAAGTAAAAAGCCACACATCACCCATTCCCGACATGGAAAAGTCCATCACCTTCATATCAGATCAACTAACAGATATGCAAAAAAAGATAGATGCCCTAGAACTAGATAAGGATAAATTGAACAAAGAACCTTTGGATTTGCAAGAAAAAATTGAAATTTCTGACATACAGGCAAGAAAAACTTGTGTTGAAATCAGAGGTGTTCCACGGAAGCAAAGAGAAAAAAAGGAAGAATTATTCTCCTTGTTAGAGAACTTACTAACATCTCTTAAGGTCGAGTACTGTGCAGCGGATCTTCGAGATGTCTACCGAATTCCAAACAAAAACAACACCAGTGTCTCGACGCTAGTGGCTGAGTTTTCCAGCACGCTAATAAAAGGAAATCTACTCGGTAACGCAAGAAAACACAACCTCAGCTCGGCGTCCTCCAAACTCAGCACTAAACACCTCGGACTCGATGGAACCTCCACACCATTGTACATATCAGAGCATCTCACCCCTAAATCGAGACGTTTACACTACCTTGCGAGAGTACTAGCCAAAGAACAAAACTTCGCGTATTGTTGGACATCTAATGGAATGATATACATCAGAAAACGTGAAGGTCAACCGCACATTCTAATAAAGAACGAGGCTCAACTCGAATCTCTGAAGAAGTCTGCATGACTTACTAACTATAGGTTACCCGTAAGATACCTAACCACAAAATTTGTTTGCTGTCTATTTTTCTTAATAACTTTACCTAACATTATATTTTCTGCATGCACTAATAAATATAAAAATATAATCAAGATACTTAGACTATGGACATATATTAAGCTAAATAATTTATTTTTTTGTGTGAAAAATACTAGTGATTTTACATGTTGTAGATTTGAAACTAAAATTGTAACTAAAACTATCTACTTAAGTTATCTTATCGCTCAACTACATAAGCTAAATAGCTTACCAATTAATCGGACCCAATTTACTGAATTTTGTTCTGTAATATTTAAATATTGTAAACTCGGAAAAATAACTCCTTCTGTGAAACTAGCTACTAAAATGCTTCTAACGCCAAATATACAAATAATATGTTTACAACAGCCGCTAGCTGTACACTCAAACCATGTACTTGCCTATTTATCACGTCGCTGTTTACCGATAGTGCAGGAATTCACTCCACTTGTCACTAATCGCAACCACACAATGGCAATTCATACTACAATTTACACAATCACAATTCCTAGTACACCTTATCACACCATCTTACAACACATTCCACACTATACCAAAACATACTTAAAAGTAAACTGCATTTCACGGCTTTTAAACACATCGCCAAACACGAATATTAGCGATTTACACAACCAACGCCAGCAAAAAAAATGTACGACTGCCTGGCGCCAGTTACCATGCAAACTAATCAATCTATGGTGTGCAGTTTGCGCACGAGTTCTATATACTTGGTATCTAGCTAAGTGCATAGATACTTCTTGGAAGCGGCTATTCATAATGTTTTACATTGTGTGCCACACAATAAGCGCAGACAACTACTACTGCTTATTACACATTAAATTGATATGTATTTCAACTAAAAATATAAAACGTGAGCTTTTTGTAATTTATAATAAAAATTTCACACCTTTTTATTTACAAGATAAGACTCAAATTAACCATTCCTTATATTTGATAACTTTGATACTACTCAGCTATTTTCATTCACCAAAATCGTGTATACTACTAACACACTCTTTTAAATTTAATGCCATTTACAACTTAAATGGCTCACTTACAACTCGAATATATTCAGCACTCAGATATTTCATGATCTTCTCATATAGCAAAATAAGAAATGTTGTCGCATGCCACAGTGAAGCAGTAAATATAAAAATATTTAAAAATACGAGTAGTTTTAAACCAGCTTATTATTATCATAAATTTCACATTTTTGCAATATTTTCAGAATCGGAAAAGTTAAGCCTGGCTTTAAACGCATCTACCTGTCTTAATATTTGTACATTTGTCATATATTTAAATTTTAAATTATGAATAGTGACCTTATAGTAATAGATGATATCGACTCGACTGAAATTAATCATACATATCACACGTTAATTCCAGAACAATGCAAAGAGTTTCTGGGCATTAATGCGAACAAAAAACAATTTACTCTAGTTTTGCAAAATATTAGGAGCATCCGGAATGCAAAAAATTTTGATAATTTTACAGCGTTTTTGCAAAGATTGAACTTTGTACCAGACATTATTGTTTTTACGGAATGCTGGCTTGATCCATCTTTTACTAGCATAAATATAGACAACTATTACTGTTCGCATTCCAAACAAAACAAAAACCAAAATGACGGTGTAGTGGTGATGATAAAAAATGGTATACCGGCTAATGTAACAGAAGCTCCCCTGATAGATGGCACCGGTCTCCTAATTAAAATCTCCAACGTCTACTCGATCCTTGCCATTTATAGGCCTCCTTCTTTCCAAAGTATGACTCGTTTCCTACCATCACTGGAAAATATACTTTTAGAAATGAACTGCCAGACATCTGTTGTCGCTGGAGATCTAAATATCGATATTAAACTAACAACCTCGGATAATAAAGCCAAAGACTATTTAGAAATGCTTTCGTGCCACGGTTACACCGCTGGCCATCAAATACCTACGCATGACAAAACATGTCTGGATCATGCGTTTGTAAAATGTGCAAGACCCTGCTCTGTAGTTGTTTGCTGTAGCCAAGTAACCGACCACGACACTGTTATTATGAGCATTCCTGGCAAGCCCCCACAAATTGATATTCCCAAAACAAGAGTAAAAATTGATTATAAGGGTGTCGTATCTGAGCTCGAAAAAATAGACTGGACCAATTTTTATACACACACAGATCCCAATTCAGCTGCCGAAGATCTCGTTTGCATTGTAAATACTGCAGTAAACATGAACAAAACTATTATCACGATACGGAACTCAAAGAACATACGCAAAGATTGGATAACGCCCGGATTAATTAACTGCATGAAAAAGAGAGATGCACTATACTATAAAGCTAAAAAAAATCCTAATGACAAAGAAATGCTGAATAAATATAAGAAATATAGAAATCACTGTAATAATATCCTACAAAACCTAAAAAATACATATGACCTTAATAAATTGGAGTCAAGCAAGAGAAATAGCAAAAACCTTTGGGCATCAATAAAAGACATCTGCCACTTAAAATCCGCAAGCTCTAAAAATAGCGATCTACTCAATGCTGCTGCCAATCCTAAAGATGCTCTTAACAAAGTGAATCACTATTTTGCAACTGTTGGTGAAAACTTATCAAATGAAATCTTACACCAGCTTGCGACAACAGAAAATGAACTAGCTCAATCCATTACCCTAACATCATCTCCTGCAAATTCACTATATCTGGCTCCGACAAATCCTTTCCAAATATCTAAAATTATTGGCAGACTTAAAATAAATTCAGCTCCTGGACCAGATAATATCTCAAATCAACTACTCAAACTCGCCAATCATATTCTAGCAGCACCTATAGCTTTTATGTGTAATTTGAGTATTGAAACTGGTGTTTTCCCTCATTCATTCAAAACTGCGTACATCTGTCCCATCCATAAAGCTGGAAACACGAATCTACCATCAAACTATCGTCCGATATCACTTCTTACATCACTATCTAAAATTCTTGAACGCGTAGTAAACATAAATCTAATTAATTTCTTAGAAAATCAAAATCTTCTTTCTACCAATCAATATGGCTTTCGGAAAGCTAAGTCTACGGAGGATGCCGTTTCGTCTCTAGTGGATCACGTGGCTGGTAATCTAGACAAAGGCCAGAGATGCATTGGAGTCTTCCTAGACTTGGCTAAGGCCTTTGACACAGTATCGCGCCCCATACTTTTGAAAAAACTGGAACGTCTCGGAGTGAGAGGCATTGCACTCACATGGTTCAATTCCTACTTAACTGAACGGAAACAACGGGTCAAGGTTGATGAGCTGCTAAGTGACTGCGAAGAAGTCACATATGGAGTACCACAAGGCAGCGTGTTAGGGCCGTCCCTCTTTCTGGCTTACATAAATGACTTGTGTCAAATTAAAATACCTAACGCTAAAATTATCGCCTTTGCAGATGATACAGCAGTCATATTTCATGCCAGAAACTGGGAAGAAGTATCAAAAGTTGCCAATAGTGGCCTTAGGGAAATCTTTAGTTGGTTAAAATTGAATCTACTAACCCTTAACGCTTCCAAAACAAAATTTGTAGCATTCAGAGTGTCTAGCCGTTCTGCACCTCCCTTTCCGTTAAGCATCAAACTTCACTCATGTTGCATCACAACTTGCCTTCTTAGTCACTGTAACTGTCCCAAACTAGAACAAGTGAAAGACATCAAGTATTTAGGCATTTATATTGATGAGCTCATGTCATGGATCAAACAAATACAATCCATAAGTGGCAGGATCAAGAAACTCATTTTTATCTTTAAAAGGCTTAGGATAGTTGCTGATAGTCGAGTCATAAACATGGTATACACAGCATTGTGTATTCCTATCTTAACGTACTGTATCACTTCTTGGGGCTGTGCATGCATCACACACCTCATTAAAGTGGAACGCGCACAAAGATTAGTACTGAAAGTAGCACACAATAAACATTACAGACATGATACCGACGCACTATATATAGAAACTAAGCAGTTACGGGTACGTCAGTTATTCATTGAAGCATGCACGTTGAGATACCATAAGTATGCACTATCTATGGTTACTCGAAAACGAACGCTGAGATGGGTAACTCCAACATGCAAAACAGAAATAGGCCGGAGATGTTATTCCATACTAGGTCCATACATATACTATCAACTTAATAACAAACTTAAATTTATAGACTGCAACAAACATGCACTTCGAATATTAATTAGAAATCACCTGATGACCCTTAACTTCTCGGAAACGGAGGGTATAGTCCGCCTAAAAATATAACCCGGACTGCCCTTTTCTTGACCTCCAAACTGCACCCTGCACTACTACACACACACACATACATAAGAACACTCGCTCTCTCTCATACAATCACACATACACACACACACAAACACACACATACACACTCACACACACACACAAACACACACACAAACACACACTCACATACACACGCTAGCACACTTTGGTGGTCTTGACACCCCACTCAGTGTCCACTTCGTAGCGGTATATATATACTATTTATACATTTATATTTACTTGATAATTATTTAATTTACCCTTGTTTACAACATATTTATCTGAACTATATTTTTTGCACCTCTGAAGAGAGCTAGCTCCTGCAAACACAGGGTATCCTACTGCAGGAGCTAGGCACCATACTTACATTAAGACTTAGTTTCTAGAATTAGTATTAATTAGTTAAGGTACCTATATTTAATGTTAGTTTGTTTAGAATGTAAGTTGGCCTAATAAAATTATTTGTATTTGTATTTGTATTGTAGTAGTTAGCTACTTAGAAGTAGATAGCTACTTATCTAGTTTTCGTTAGTGGGTATCTATGTACCCACTAACGAAAACATCTTTATTATATGATCTGAATCAATAGATTTGTGCAGCGTTGCCATGTTGTGACAAGTATTAATAAAAAAAATTGAAAACCCCTAACATTTTGTGGTGGCCAACATTTTAGATTTAAAATGTAATGTAACGTATGTATTTTCCTAGTCAAACCCTTTTATTTGATACCCATATTGAGGGAATTGTGGCAGTTGAAAAAAAAAATCTCACCGTCGTCATTTTCATCGGTCCATCTTGGACCGATTTCAATCAAACAGCTAAAAACGAAGAATATTCTCGACTAATACACCTACTAAATAAAAAAACTCAATCAAAATTGGTTCATCCGTTCGGGAGCTACGATGTCACATACAGACACACACGTCAAAGTTATAACACCCCATCGTTTCCAGGGGGATAAAAAGATATAAAATACCCATAATATATTTTAATATTTCTCCAACTTACCGGTTTATCTTTCCCACAGTATCCGCCCGCGAACAGAAACAGTAACACACTTAGCGTCGCGGTGGTCATGGCGCCGCCGCGCCGCTATCGGAGTGCCGCACCCACAACACACACATCCACTTATACCTCTACGCTTCACCCTGAGGACAAAACAATTCACGTAATGACCCGATTAATAACACTTTATAAGAGTCTGATTAGCCCAAGCGACAATTGCTGCATTAATCGTCTTGTTGCGGTAGCCGCATAATCAGGAGGCGGAAACTTTTACAGCGAGAATGAATAAGCAGGTGCAGATGCTCTGCATCAACTACGAGGAAGTTATGTTTAGCATTTAAAGCTTCATGTTGTAAAATTTTGTATGAATTGGTTAGTGATTAAGTTGTGATTTTGAATCATGCATAAGACATATTTTTAATAGCTACTGAATGTATTTTTGGCAATAGTTTTCTATAATAACTAATAGAGGTATCATGAGCACAACTACCAGTCAAATCATTTTTCATCATCATCAAAAACACGATATTAATTATGATAGATATATATATATATCTTACGCAATCGTTGAGGTTAAGCAACGGTCGATGCAATCTTTGGATGAGTGACCATGCACAAGACAGTCATTAAAAAACTGGCATGTTCATCTGAGCGCCACCGTGGATCGGATGTAATGTTAAATTGTAAGTCCCGGCTGCTAGTCTGCAAGCAACGGTTAATCCAAGCCTCGAGCTTGGCCACCTAGTTCATACAAAGATGAAGGAAATTGTGATGCTGGTAATAAACCCTAAAACTTGGTTTGGAGTCTAGTCAGAGAGCGCTAAAGTATTAACTAACTGCACAAAGTATTATCTGTTCAAAATATTCATAGAGGACGCATTCGCTTGATGAATAGCAATTAGAAGTGATGTCTAGGTGATAACATCAAGGCGAGCAATTAAAAACTGTCAACACATAATTTACTCAGGTATATAATTTGTGTAGGTACCGTTCCGTATAGTACAATAATTCTACTACATTCTGAAGGATTTGTAAAGTGGCACGTTTAATGTTTACGATGTTACAATGTAATGTTGATGAACATGAATTAACTATGTAATTATAAACTATCAAAGTCCACACATTCGCATACTCAAAGGTTATTTTTCTGATTTTTAAAACAGTTATTTACTTACCTGCTGTTACATATCTGTAACTTATCCACATATTTCAGTGTACTCGTAACTGGCTAAACACGAAAGAAATCATAAATATTTAAATCGGAGCCAACCTAAACAATTTTTCAGAAACTTTGTCTCAAACTTGTGACTCGTGAGTGACAGGGTTTTCCCGAGTCATTTCCTAACTTTGCAACAATCATTCATTGTTTCGCCGCGAACAAAGGGAAGCTTATGTTTTTGTGCGCCCTCTATTGTACCCTATACAATAATTATTATAAAATTAATGTCATAATTTGCCGTGTTCGTAGCCCCGGGCTACAATGAGGCGCTACGTTATCAGCTTTAACGATTATTAATGGTGAAAACAGGCTGCGAAACCTCGCTTCGTCTAACTATGTGGACGAAAAGTTGCTTTAACATAACACTTTGTGCCTAACTAGTTCTAAAATTATATAATATTTTTATGCTAGTAAAAAACATATTCTTTTACGATGTCATAACAAAGATGGAAATTATCAATTGCTCTTGAAATAACATAAATTAGCATACGAGTAAATACTCACGTGTTCCTTTCCGTATATTACCTATGAAAACATAAAACTAGCTTTGAATTCATGAATGTTAAGTTAGAAATTATTTAGAAGCCAATTCCCCGTGAATTTTTCGATTATCTTCCACGCATAGGATTTGAACGGTATGCT
This sequence comes from Mellilla xanthometata, assembly GCA_035578125.1. Taxonomy (NCBI): domain Eukaryota; kingdom Metazoa; phylum Arthropoda; class Insecta; order Lepidoptera; family Geometridae; genus Mellilla; species Mellilla xanthometata. The sequence continues at coordinate 7,682,495 of JAPUBQ010000007.1, read as the reverse complement.
CAATCGACATGAAAAATCCATTAGAGTTGTTTGCGCTGGCGTGCGCTTGCAGGCGGCGCTACTGACCGAAGCTAAGAGGATTTGTTGCTACCCTGCTGCATCATACATCTGCATTGTTTCATCCGTCTAGTCGGCAATCAGCGTTCGCAAACTCACATTGGGAACTCATGTTCCTCAAACAGTTCCATGTTTTACTTTTAGGTGTATCTGTTACATAAAAAGTTTTAATTAAAATAAAAGGTGAGGTTTTTTAGGTCAGAATATGATTAATGTCGCTGTTCCCTCAAACACTTTAAGATGACCAAACACGATGGGCCTATGACCGTCTTCAGTCTTCATCCTCAGAACAGCGCCGTCGTGCAATATTGTTTTACTATCACCGAAGATACAAACGAGTAAGTGTGTCAGTTTTAGATAAAACAACTATTTCCTTTGACATAACTTAAATTCGCACATACAAAATTCGATGCGATGCGGTGAATTTAACATGTACTTGGACTATTTGAAAATCCAATTATATGTCTACGTATTCATTCCTGTGCTCCTGTGATTTGTAGTAACTACGCTGTAAACTCGTAGACTTGCTACGAAATAATTAAAAAATCAACGCATCTTCTTTTTTGCAAAAAATACTCGATTGAGTAATTTCTGCACTGACTATTTATTTAGTTACCCCTCATTTTGTAAAATATGCATGTATTTTTAGTATATAAAGCTTAACCCAGTTAAATACATCATCTTTATGTGTCTCTATAACATTAAACGTCCCTTTAATCATCATTAGTGAAGAGCTTAAATTCTAATTACGAAAACGTGAAACAAGTCCAGATATAGGTACTTACGAGTATATCATGAAAATGTTCATACATTTTACTACATAATTAATCTACAGAAACTATTCCATGCAAGCTTTCAGAATCTGAACATGTATGGATATGTTGCGTTATCGCGTAATTAAAATACGGGCGTCATTAATTTGCTCGAAGGAATCCTCGCAATGATTTGAAGATGGGAGAGACAAGTGGCGAGCGCGGAGTGGGTAGAGCAGAGCGACGTCATTACCGCAATCAAAGCACCGGCCGCGGCCGCAGCCGCCCGCGCCCTCGCTAACGAGAGCTCTCGATAAAAATTAAAAACACGTGCAGCCCAGCCCGAGGAAAGTTTTAATGAGAACACGGCTCCGCGCCATGTCTACATGTTTGAATGTTTTACGGGTTACGTTTGGTAAGTACTCGTTACTGTTACTTCCAACCTTCCATTTGATAATATTCATGTGAGACTTTTTGTTTCGAGATCAAAGAATAATTGTAACAACGAGAAATATAATAATATATGTTAAAAATAGGAAGAAAAGAACAACATATTTATTCAAATTCAAATCATTTATTTCAGACATAGTCCATATTACATATAATCAAAATCATAAAAATAAAAATCAAAATCATAAAAATAATAAGTCACGGTCATATAAAAAAAAAAAAAAAAATTAGGTAAATGTCAGACGGAATAATAATAATAATTAAAATTCAGGTATTCGTATAAACACAATCAGTAGAAAAAAGAAAAAGCATAAAAATACATAGTTAGTAATGTTATGTGTATAACATTACTAACTAAAACTTAACCTAAAAAAGACCAGGGGTAGAGGAAAAGGTGCCCAAAATGCTAGCAGCATTGCCATGCATTGGATGACAATGCTTAGTTTCTGGCCAAAATAAAAGCCAGCATTCGGGACACCCGAAACCTCTACCAGCCGCTTGGAGTTCTCTATTCAGCTGCAGGGCGGCCGGCCCCCACGGTCCCATCGTCTCTACCGCAAACGGAACAAACATATATTAATCTTACTCTACCCCTATCAATACCTAGAAATGGTAAAATGTTTGTGTGCGTGCGTGTGTATTTATTACTTCTTCACGCTAATCTACGAGTAATTAGTATGCCACTAGGCATGAAGGTTTATACCTTATAATATGCAGGCTATTTTTTCTCGATTTACGTGCTCCACAAGCCACAGCTACCTATTTTAAAAATAAGTTTTCTGTGTAAATGTTCCTAACTGCATGATGTTTTTGCATATTACTAGCGAACTTACATAGTTATGCAATATAGAGTAGATAGATAAATTCTAACCGCCAGTGAATACTAAAAGCAATCTGCAATCGTCGCTTTGACGTGAACGATAAAAATAAAATCTGATTTATAACGCACGAATAAAATCCTTTTGGCAAGGTGCATTCTCAATTTTATTCATATTGGTACTTTCGCAGTGGAACATAAAAAATCCATTAGATTTGTGCATTGGCTTAACGAGCGGGAACGCTTGCCGCGGCAGCCGGCAGCCGGCAGCCGGCCCGGGCTGGCCGGCCGGACGACGTCACTTGACCGTGCGAAAACGGCTTTGTAGCGGCCCTATCAGCATCAGAGCTTGCTAGCCACGCTAACATCCTGATAGCTGGTCTTTGTTTTCCTACGGCTTTCAATTTCACGGCTAGTGGGGTTGTTTCCTAATCGTTCTTTGACTTTGTTTTAATACTTACTATACAAATACAAAATAATTTATTTGCGCCAAAATATAATTATTCACTATATGGTACAAATTATATATTTTTTTAAACATATCATAGATAATTAATAAAAGGCAAACCGAAAACATTATTTTTAAATTCACTTAGTATTCAATAAAATAGTTTTTAGTTATTACACCAAAGCGCGAATGCGCTCTCAATTTTAGTTATGGCCCTACAGAAGACTTGGATTTCGGATTATAGCTGGTAGCGTAGGGGCCGTTTTAGTATATTCTGAGCAAGAATAAGGGACACTGAATAACTTGTGCCATCGACGGCTAAGTTTAATAATAATTAGGGCCATGCAAATAGAAAGAAAAAGAAAGAAAGAAACATTTATTTTGTGACACAAAGAAAAACAATATATAAAAAACAATAAAAATCATTAAAGAGCTTAAAACAGTCGGATTGACAACTTTACCGTGGGGTACCATACAGTAGTGCATAACCACATTTATGTTTATCGTGATTTCTAGTGTTCATGAAGTAAAAAAAATTAAAACAATAGAATTAATCAATAATTTTTTAAATTAGTCATTATTTTACTAAATTGGTTATTAAAATTAGTCATATTATTATTTGCTCTATTATGAGGATAAAGAAATAATTTATATTTTACCCAGTCAAATGCGAGCACCTATGTTTTAATTGTTTAACATGTGGTAATAAAGTCTAAACCATAGATTCCAATATCACCTTGGTTTTAACTCAATAAAAAAAATAGTGATTTAAAAATGTTAGTACCTATGGCCAAATTACAGCTCGGTTCACGTAGTATCAATCAAGAGCGATCAATTAAGCATCCAATTTTCTATATTGATCACGAAACAAATAATTCAACTAACAGGCTTCCTCGCTTTGCGTGAGCACAAAGCAAACAGCCGACTCGACTCAATTCAATTTAAAACCTACTCTGAAAACATACCAAATTGACTGCGTCTAAATAGCCACCTTAGCCCCCGAAAAGCATTTCAAACACAACAATAAATCTTCGCTGAAATCACGGTCTAATTTCGTAAAAGCCCCATCTCGCTTTGCTAATTAATATGAATGGCATTTGCATCCGGCTTTTTCTCCCGTACACCATTCCAACTATTGTTTTGCAAAGATTCTCACAATTCATTTCTGTTTTTACCCTACTACGACGCGGGGGTCACGGCGAACAATAAAAACATCAGTTTCATGACTGTTCCCAAATTAAAAGCTTTTGTTGTCTTTTTAATTAATGGGCTACTTACGTTTTGAGATTTTTATGAGAACCTACCCCAAGTTTGGTGGGCTTTTAGAGAGCATCAGCTAAAAATCTTAAAAATACCAATCTCTTTACTAGGCTACTGGTTAGGTACAGCTTTCTAGCTATCCCGGATTTTGAGATACAACCTGGTGACAAACAAATAGGCAGCGGAGGCTTAATAAGGTCCAGTTTTTGCCTTTTAGGTACGGAACTAAAAAAAATTACCTTAAAATATTGTGCGTTAGTTACTTAGCAAATTACATATAATCTGTATGTTTCAGTAATCTCGAAAATATGATATGAACATCTCTAATTACAAAGGTGGCTATAGATTTTTCTAGTATTACCTAATGGTGAGGTCATAGCCACCCTGTTGGAAGCCAGCCAGCCCTTACCAGTTTACCTCGGCGTTTCCTGTCTCAAATCTAGACCGCATCACTGTCCTAGTAAACTACGAAATCAATATAAAACAGGTTGCTAGCAGAATTCTGTCTCATTTGTATTGTTTTTGGAAGTCAGTAGACTTCCTATAGTTATCAATATGTCTACGAGTCTTTTATACTTGAAAATATAACAATTTGAATTTTACTACCCGAGCGCGTGTGACGTCATAATGTTAGTTTTCACTCAGACACTCAATGCAGTTGATAGGAAAATAATGAATACAAAGTATAATAAAACTAACATTATGACGTCACACGCGCTCGGGTTTGTTCGGGAGTTGTCGGCGTATCTTCGGTACTGGATTCAAAAATTAATTTTTATTTTGAAATAACTTTTGAATTATTGCAAAAAAAATAATAAAAAAATATTTTTGTTATAAAACTAATATATAATCTTTCTATTTATCACAAAAAAATTTTTTTTTTCAAATACCCAATTGGGTGTGTTCTAAAATCGCCTACATTTCCATATTTGATTATTAAAGAAAAGTAATGGAAAGGACAACCAAACAAAAATTAAAACATGTGTAGTTTTTATATTGGTTTAAATTTTAATTCATATTTTCTGGTATGTTACAAAAGTTAAACTATCCTACGTAAAAGATTGTTTAGCGTTGTTTATTTTGGCGATTTCATACATAAAATCGTATGGATACAAAATAGTAATAAAAAATTAAAGTAGGTAGGTTAATCTACAAAACAGTTTTAAATTACTTAGTAAATATTTTTTGAGCAGGGTGCTCGTAATTAATGTTCTTTGTGACAATATGGAATATTTCATGTTTTGTTACTTTCCATGCTTACCTACGGTTTAATTAAGCATATATAACTTATAATTACACTATTATCATATATCATATTTGTATTTTTAAATATTAATTTGATAATATCTTTGTTATTTTTCCATAGATTGGTTGCTATTCCAACTATAAACATTCATACGTGAATGACTTAATATGTAAAGTATGTAAGTACAATATGAAACGGAAATCTCATTGGTAAATCAATTTTCACAATGTATTTTTGGCAAGAATTTAAACTACATTCAAATTTAATAATTAATTAAATACCTGGGAATAATGTAGATACAAAAAATAAAAGATAAGTATATTTAGTACCCAATGAATAATTATGGTTAATTATTGAAGTAATTATTTTCAATTACTGTTCTTTCAAGGTTATTTTAAAACAAACAACAACTTGACTCTAAAATATTTTAGATATACATCAGCCAAAACTATTTAATTAAACATATCTGCGTTATTAAATTAAACACTAAACTTAAAATTAATTCAACAGATTACATTATTCAATCATTATTAGTAGTGAACTATAATGATGAGAATTAAACGCATATTATAAAACAACCTTTATAATTCATGAATGAATACTTTAAGACACAACCGCAAAATTAAAAGTAATATATAGTAAAGGTCCCAAACGATTATTTCAATTCATCATCTATATTAAAATAATTATATATAACCCAAATAAATATTATGATTAAGTTGCGAATAGGAACTAGTAGCTACTCAAAAGACACCTATGAACAGTGTTTCTGAGTGTAAAAACGCAAAATACAGTAAAATAACTTAAAGTATACTTGTACTTGTACAGAGAGAAAAAAATCTAAAATGTCCCAAAAAATTCAGTATCTGTATGAATACACTCACAACAAAATTGGTATTCAGATGAATTTGTACGAAAATTCACGAATTTATTGACATTAATATAGTAAATCAACTGTTACTACAGTTCTTATGGAGACCCAAACAACAAACTAACAGTTGTACCATTTGTTACGCCAGAACAAAGGTGTTAACAAAATACCGAATCATACCTACACGTATTTTGTCTCTCCTACTAGGTATTGTGTTATCATACGATTTATTTTAGAGTTCTTGAATTAGGTGTGACCAAAAATATCAATACAAAGGAAAAATATTTTAGCAATATCCGCTTCATATTTTCTACAATACATTTATTACCTAGATTTAGATTCTACAATACTCTTAATAGCCTTCATAGTTCATAATTGATATAAGTTACTTAACTAATAATGATATATTATGAAGAACAGGTATTCCATACATATAAGCTATAAGAAAAAAGAAAATATTCTAAATAAAAAGGATGGTAGTTAAAGTTGAGCCTTAATATGTTGTGTTTTGAACACAAGTAAAAAATATATTTAAAAAAATGTACAAGTTCAAGAAAATAAACCTGAACCTATCTTGTATAAATAAATTAATATAAAAATAAAAGCCAATAGAAAAAAAAATGTACAGTAAAAAAAATTACGAGTATTTTCAAAATGTCTATAAATGTACTGTCATCCTGTTTTTAACTTCCCCACTCCACTACTTATAGCCTAAGAAAGAATTTATTCCGAATTATAATTTATCATTGTTCCGAGTTACATTTTATAATATTCTTTGTCTCAATTGGGATTACTGGTACAATATCCTTACAGAATATTGTGCATACTGGGCTTTTTTAAAACACTCTGTCACAAACATGGCGGAGGCAAAGGCATATCAATAAGTTTACATGCTTCAAGCAGGAAGTTTTTCAAAATGGCAGCCTGGTGATCCTTCGACTTGTTCATAGTTATAGTTGGTATAAAGGTTGGTTTGAGTATGTGCGTATCATCACCATATTTCTTGAGTAAAGCTGATCCATGCTCATGAGATGCACAGTTTTTGATTGGATCTGCATCTATCTTCATTTCTTTGGCGCACTATAATAAAATAGGTAAGATAAGTTAGTAGGTTAGGTAAATAAGTCAGTCAACTCTAGTTGAAATATTTATTCTTCTACATATGAGCTATGTGGCCAAGCTCTAGGGTCGAGAGTTTTTCAAGCCACCAAAAAGTCATCTGACTTGGCTTAATATGTAACTTAAGACTTGGCTTAATAACTTTATTAAGACTTGTACTAAGACTAACAGCCGGGCCTACAATTTGACGTGTCATCCGACTAACGGTAGCACGCAGATGAAAATGTGATAAAACGACAGTCTTGTGCAACAAGTTGCTTATCTTCGATGATTGCGTCAGATCACTTTAGCTAACCGAGCTGCAGGCTACCGCTTTTGTTGCATTGCTGCATTATACAAAATAACGCCCTTCCCTCACGAGGAGAGATATAGGATAATCCACCACGTTGGCCAAGTGCGGGTTGGCGGATGACACACGTATTCGGATATTGTGGTCCTCAAACATGCCGGTTTCCTCACAATGTTTTCCTTCACCATAAAGCGAGTGCAAATCCACACATATCATGAAAAACAAGTCATTGGTGTTGGCATGGGATCGAACCAAGGGCAGTCTGATGGAAAAGCAGATGTTATTACCACCGAGGCACACACACTTGATTATTGTTGATGCTATATGTACATGTAAGATATATTGTATATTTATTATAAATGGTACATACTCTTGATAAGGCTCCACCAGGGTCCATGTTATCTTCAATCATGCATGTAGTGAATTTCACTGAAGTTGTCATGTTTCCAATATAATCAATAGAACAAGCATGGATCTTGTTTGCGTAACACTCATCGGGCCCGTGCTGACAACTAAACACATACTGCCCATTTTTTTCTTTGGTCTGAAATCCAAGGACATTATTTAAACATTAAATAGTTTTCTTATCTGTATAATGAAATAAAGAGCTTAAAAATAGTTTAATATCTACACAATTACAAATTGATAACAAAAGATAAAGAAGTGTTCAACTAATAGACACTTTCACCTGTGAATTGCATACCACTGTTTTCATAACAAGTGCAACATACTAACCAAAGGAAGGTATATTATATTCTCTTAACAATAAATCCTACTAATGTTATAATGTGAAGTTTGTGTTAGTATGTTTGTTACTTCACATGCACAAGCAGACAAGCCTATTGAGAAGAAACTTGGTATGGATATAGTTTAGACCATGGATTAACACATTGGCTACTTATTATCCCGGATGAATGCAGATAGCACTGTGGGGCTCAGCTAGTATATGTATACTTAATTAAAAGTTGAATATCCATAAAATAAAGTGTTTTATTTGTTGTTTAGCATAAGCAGCCAACTCTATGTTCCCACTGCTGGGACTCGGGACCTTCTCTCACTAGGGGAGAGATATAGGGCATAATCCACCACGCTGGCCAAGTGGGGGTTGGCAGAAGACACACGTCTTTGGATATTGTGGTCCTCAGACATGCCGGTTTCCTCATGATGTTTTCCTTCACCGTAAAGCGAGTGCAAATCCACACATAACATGAAAAACAAGTCATTGGTGTAGGGCCAGGATCGAACCAGGGGCTGTCTGACTGAAAAGCACACTCATTATTACCACACTCGCTTTTATAAGTCCAAAAAAAAGTTGTTGTTTATAAGTCCAAAATAAATTAAAACCATGTGGAATGCTTACAGTAGCTTTGCCGTAAGGAACTAGAGTTACATCAAGGAAGTCTGACAGCTTCTCAGTCACAGGTGCCAAATGTTTTATGAAGAAATGCTTGGAGTCAGGGCAGAGTGCTTCATAGTAAACTCTTACTTTCACTTTATCTTGCTTATGTTTGTTGTACCTATCATCTTCCAATTCCAAAATATCAGTCTGGAATAAAATATGATTTAGTTAAGTTAAAATTATAGCTAGTATCTATGGTTGAGAAATCAGCCACAAGGTAATACCAGATAAAGTAGGCACTCATTTTCTTTTCCTTTCTAACTTATATAATATTATATTGGACCGCCAAGATACAGGATCACACCTAGGTTGGGGGCCATTGAACAGTGACAGCGAATAACACAAGCACTGTTATATCCAATCTTGAATGTAAGCTTTTAGTAATTACTTTATTAAATTTTGTTACCACTAAAATATTGTTTAGATTTCTAAGAGGATCAAACATGTGTAACAAACATATTATAAAAGGCTTACAATTTGGGAAAATTAATGTGTGTAGCTTAAGGTAAATAAATATATTATTATTATTATATATTTTTGTAAAACATAACAATATCATACCTCACATTTTTAAAAGGAATTACATAATTTTAATCAGGGGTTAGCCAAAATCTCCAGAATAAACGGAAAAAATAAACCAGCTTACCTCGGCTAAATCTGACACAGCTTTCTGGGGTAGTAAGCGGAAGAGCTGCCACATAATCAAAATTAACAGTATAAGGACAATAGTCCTGTAACGATTACAGGAATAAAATGCCATATTAATTTATAAACAGAGCTGGAAGCAAATAATTTCCAACATGTTCAGTTTGGAAACGAATATAAATCAATTCCCGAAATGCATATTAGGCGGATTATTGAAACTGTATTCCGAAGCTTGTGTATTTATGTATTTTAGCAAGAATAATTAATATCTCAATATAAAGTTACGCAGTCACGAGCCCATTTTTGTTTACGTGATCATGCGTGATGTGATATTATTCAGTGTTGCCGGTTCAAGTAAATAAATATCACTAGACTATCTCTAAATGAACGATAGATGTTACCTATTGTAAGCGGTTAATTGAACTTAATTGGTACTGTGGCTTAATTAACAGCACTCTATAAACACTGACGGAAATTCATACAAAATACATAAGGTTCGTTTTACCCCCCCCCCCCCCCCGTTGACGAGGTGGGGGGGCTCAGTAACCGTGGCCTGGTCACGGTGAAGCTAAGGAGGTCCCTGAGGCGGGACACTCCCTAGACTTGTACTCTCCCAAGCCAGTTCTAGATGGAGTGGCACCAGTAGGTTGCGGAACCTCGTTCCGGGGGGGGGGGGTTCACAACTGAGGCAGGCTTGCGGTGTGATGTGGGAGGCACCGCAGCCGAAAATGTGGGGCTGGAGAGAAGTATACAAACTCCCCTCCCCCCATCCCGGTTTGTCAAAGAATGTCCATAATATGTGATATTGAGGAGCTTGTAATAAGCTTAATATAGTCTAAATGTGAACAAATGGATTTGTAAGAACAGCATAAATGCACTAAGGGATTGTGATTCCATATAATAATCATTTCTATGGCTTTGTGTTTTGAAAAAATATGCAATGTCGATTATGACATTTTTTAAGGGCCGCCCTAAAAATGTACTAGTTCTAGTGCCGAAAGAACTACAGCGGCAACACTGAGTACGTCTTTATTATTTGCTTCCTCTATGGATAGACATATTAATCTTGATCCGTCATGACCACAAGTTCTCTTTCTACGGTCTTGATCCTATTTGACATTAAGTGTTAGTTTTTCACAATAAGTGTTTGCATTTTTGCCATATGAAAATATTTCGTACAAATTCTTAGCACTGAATATTTTATTAGTGTTAACAAAAAAAATTGAGAAGCCTCATTTGGCGTTGATATGGGCAAAACCTTGAATTTACAGTTTTATCATAATAAATCATAACATACAAAAAAATAAATCAATTAAAGAAAAAATACAAAACACGAAAATCCATACATCAAAATTTATTTCTACTATGTAGGTACATACTTATTCAGTTAACTTCAGAGCATTAAATTTTTCCACATTGTAGAAACCTGCCTTGACTAGTCTGCCACCAAAGTACCTGCCATTTAAATCAACTACTGCCTTAATGGCACTTTCGATTCGCTTGAACTCTACGAATATTCTGACTGCTTCATCTGCAGCAACATCAGGCATTTCAAATATCAATACTTTGATAACATCACCATATTTGGTATTGCATTCATCTTTCACTTCTGGCTCAAGCTCTGGATCAACATCCCCAGGACCAACCATATTCTGGAGAAAAAAATGAGCTGTTTGTAATATGTATAAAAAAATATAAAGTGTGCAAATATTTCTTTATACCTTACCCTTAACAAAACTACTTTGCTTGGGGATTTCATTATTTCTGTGATTGAGGGCTCATTTTTATTTTGCGGTGAATTTGAATTTGCATTTGGTGAATCTGGAAAAACAGTTAATGAAATAATTAATGTAATATTTACTAACAAGGTGATAGAAGAAAAAAAAACTGAGTGGAATTTGTTTTTCTTCCTCTTGTTAGTTTAAAGGACTTGGTAACGTTTCTATAATACTATTTTCCAATAAGTAAAGACCACAGACCTGGTCCTGGTGGTGCAGGCATAGCAAATCCAGGGGGTGGCATAACACTGCCATCTTTCTCATGAATGATGCGACCACCACGCTTTGAAGTCTTTTCCACTTGGAGCGCCACAGACATGCCCTGCTCCTTTTTACCTAGCCCTTGGCCTTCCTGTCAAAAGAGGATGCAAATTAAAATCTGCATAACACCATTGTTAATCTTAACATTAAATAGCGCTTTGGTGTAATACCTGTTCTAACTATTTTATTGAATAAATTAATTATGAAAATCATAACATTAAGACTAGTACAAGCCTTAAAGTGAATTTAGCACACCTTAAATCCATATTTGGCCATAATCCTAGCAGCAATAGAGCTAGATCCATATCCACCAAGTGAAAAGCCACTAGAGGGAGTAGCAGCTGGCAGTGTTGTTGGTGTTGATGATGTTTCTGCAGTGAGGGATGGTGGTGGCGCAATAGCCGCCCCTGCTGCTCGCTTTGTGATCTCCTCAGCTTCTTCTTCTTCAGGTGCCTGTTATAATGAAAAACATACGTAATAAAGTAAAATAAATACAAGGATAACATGGAGATTTTCTTTGATTTACCCAATTATAACAATATTAACTATAATTCAATGATTTATAATAAATAATACTAGTAGTATAATTATAATAATACTAGTAGTTCCTGAGATTAGCGAGTTCAAACAAACAAACTCTTCAGCTTTATAATATTAGTATAGATTAACTATAACCTTCTTCTTACTCCCACTTTTTATATTATTCAAAGAATATGTTATATTGTCTTTCTGTCCTACTTTAAACAATATACATAAAGAAAACTAAAATATGTTTGTAATAAAAGAATATACCCGCGGCATGAGAGTTTTTTCGAGAATTATATTGTCATCTTCACCAAATCTGGATTTTCGTTTTCTTTCTGATCTGTCACCTCTGTCAGTATCATTTTGTCGTTTTGTCTGTTGTTCTGAAACAAAACATCCAAGAAATAATTAAAATTTACATCTAAAGGATTTGTTTCATTGGACAGACACTGGAACTAGTACAAGTATAAATTTTAAAAACCCCTGACTCAACATAATGTGATGTTGTTCATATATTTGAAATGTATCATAATGTAATGTTTTCTACTTGTCAAGCTCATTCATTTGATACACATACTAAGGAAGTTGCGAAAATATGTGATCCATCCTTAGGCCACAACAAATAGCGGGGACCAGCTTAGTCTCATTTCCATCGAACGTGGCTAAGTACTCTCCCACCTTTTACACCTTGCACACAATAAATTTTAATCAAAATTGCTTCAGACTAGTCTGTGTCACGACACATGAAACTAATAATACCCCAATGTTTTTGGGTAAGGGTTAAAACATTATACCAGATGTAAAATTGTCTAAGCACTATTTTTTATGACACAGAAGAGCATAGGTATCAGTTGGAAGTGATAAATGGGACAGTGTCAGTGTTTAGTGCTCTGTATGAAAACAAGTACCACGAGTCTGTCTCTCACCAGGCTGTGAACTGTGGTGGCTGGACAGTTGAAATTTTCACTGGTGTGTTTGTTGCTATAACAACATATATTATAAATAATTCAATGAGGGTGACTACAGGACTGATTTTCTATTAACTATATACAAATCATACCTTTTGCTACTTTTTCATAGTCATTTGGCCACATCGGGTCATATTCATTTGTAACATTCCAGTCAAGATCTCCAACATTGAATGTTGCTGTAGGTGTGCTGACTTGTAAGCTTGGACTGTTTGTAATTGTTTCATCTTCATCTTTTACTTTGCTTTTAAGGTCTATCACAGGAGTCAGAACCTAAAAATAATTTATCAAATTTGGTATATATGACTGGTGTCATTAAAATTATATCAGTCGAGTGATTATCCCATCAACTGGCAAGCGGCCAGATACTGGTTCTTTTAAAAAACATTTATCTGGCTACCGGCCAGATACTGGACGTTTTTTTAATGTTATTCTCACAGTTGGAATTGGAACCTACGTTTGGAACCACAGACCAAGTGTTATTATAGTATTAAATCAATACAAATATTGAGATTAAGTCTGAGATAAGGATGATGAACATTTTTAGAACATCGAAATAATGAAGTGTGATCAATGTTTACCTGAGCTGATCTTCTTGCCGCCTCTCGCTTTGGCTGTGTTATAGCCGCCTTCTTGAGTTGCAACTGAGATTGCAGAAGTTTGATGCCCGAGGACCATCCCGCAACTTTTTCAGTAGTCCGAGCTTTGATTGTATCAACGTCGTCGTATAAAGACATGATAAATTGAATATAATTTTAAGAGTGCACTAACAATATAAAAAATATTGTTATTGTATAAAATTTAACTATCTTCCATTCAATATTTTCCCTGGTCTATTTGTATTTTGCAAAGGAAAGATGTAAAATGTATTTTGTTAATTCTTTTTCTATGATTTTGCTGACTGGTTGCAAGTATGTCAATGTCACGAACTTTGGTATTTATTTTATTTGAACTGTTGAGACCTGATTTGAACGTGTATCACACCTATAATTTAAAGACCTTTTAGCCATTACAAACTTCTTAAATATTTACAACTTTGTCATATATTAAGTCAAATGATAGAAATTTTAGTTTATCATTTAAATATTTAAAATTGCACGTTTAATTCAATTTGTGCACTTCTTGTTAAAAATATTCAGCTAAGATTATAAATGTAGTCAGTATTAGTAGTCCAAAACATGGGAATGATAACAAGTAAAGATACTAGACGCATTAGTTTTGATAATACATTTGCGCTTAGTAAATCAGCTATAGCCGTACCTAAGTCTATAGAAAATGAAAATATGATGAGATTTGATGATTTAGCACCCGTAAGTATCATTATTTATATTGCTTCAAGTATGTTAGGGCCTATCGTGTTGTCGATGACCAAAGTCTACCAAAAAAATTAAGGCCTTCATTATTTATTATTGGCCCAGTGTGTGAGCACTATTCTATACTACGCCACGATTACTTTGATTGAAGCATCCTTGTTACCACCATAAATTGATAATACGCGCCACAATGGACACTTTTCTTCCAAAGTATACACAATGGGCAAGGCCTGTGCTGGGCCAACATGGGCCCACAACCTATGGCCTTTGTAAAGGATTAATATTATTATTGTGTGATGAAGAATCCGCACTCAGTAAAACACATAGTTTTTGTACCCAGTATGTAAAATATAGTAAATATGTTAACATGTCGTAGGTAAACTTACAACACTTAAACTTACATAAACTTCATGGGTAGGTTTCTACTTGCAATTTTCAGGAAACTAGTGGAGATTTAGTTTTTCCGGAAATAAAGAATACTGAAGTAGCAGAAGATAGAGAATTAGATTACTGGTCACAAAGAATAGAAAACCTAAAAAAAGAACATCAAATGATCAACAAAATTGTAGAAGCTGCATACGAGAAAGAGATAGAAAAAATCGCAGAAAAATATGAAGGACCAAAATTAATAACACAGGAAAAAATGATACAAATTAAACCATGTTTTGATTGGCGCAATAAGGTAAATCCTAAAGCTTTAATTATAATATTGTTCCTACTCGCGTAGTTCCTGAAGCTCACTGAATCAGTCATGACAAATAAGTAGGGCACGTTGTACAAGAGATAAGTCAAAATACTAAAATTCAATATTTTTATTCAGACTAAAGGGGCGTTTTTGTACTTCAGCATTGATTACTATTTTTCAGATCATGAAATGTTACGAAGATAATCCGCACCAACCTTTAGTGTGTTCACCGTATGTCAAAGCGTTTACTAATTGTGTAGCGTCCTGTCGAGATAGCGACTAAATTCTATATATTTTTGTTTATATTTTTTTACTATTTTTATATTTGGTTATATATATATTATGTACCTCTTATCCACAGTTTATTAATTTTGTAAGTTTTAGTTTATAAGGAAAATCATAAGTTAGTCATTAACGATACCGTTTCTTGGAAACTTATTGTGTCGGGTGTCTATTATGTGACTTTTAGGGTTATCCCGCGGTATACTCATTTTCGCCATCTGGCAATTTTTTTATTTTACCTAGCTCGTTTGATTCGAAAAATGAAATATGTGATTGTGATTCTGTTTTGATTTGGAAATGTTAATAATGCACAGAAAATATATGTAGGTAGTGGTAAAACACTTGATAACATTGTTAGTGGAAAAATCATGTCTACAAATGATTCTAGAGAAGATGATGACCCTACTCGACATACTATTTTGGAAAAAATCAATGCCATCAATGTTGTTACAAAGGTGATAATTTTACCACGCTTATTGTTATTAATATGGTAATATCTATCTAAGTAACTGTTTCGGTTACAGCCTCCTGATATCAACGATTTCACAATCGTTAAACCAATAAGTCGCGGTGCGTTCGGTAAAGTGTTTCTGGCACACAAGAAGAATAATAAGGAGATGATGTATGCCATCAAAGTTATGAAGAAGTCAGAGATGATCAATAAGAATATGGTCGCACAAGTAGTCACAGAAAGGAATGCGTTAGCATTATCAAGGAGCCCATTTTGTGTCCACTTGTACTACTCTCTGCAATCTACTTCATCTGTTTACTTAGTAAGTCTGAAGCAAATCGTTAGGCAAGGAGCCCAATCTTGACTTTACAGGTTTTTCGCTATAACTCGTAAGCGGAAATAAACGATCTTACAGCTTAAAGACCATCTAAAGAACCTCTAAGAATATTTACACCATATACAATTTAAAGCAAAAAAACTGTAAAATCAATATCTCCTCCTTAAATGGGGAACACAACATTTCCATCAAAGCTGTACTATTTGCAAATTGGTTGTTTTTTTGTTAAACCCTTTCCTGACAAATTTCCAACTAAATATAAAGATATACCCATGTCTCAATAGAAGATCAGCGCTGGTTGGCTGTAGCCAGCACATGCTGAGTTGAGGCCAGCTTGTGACAGGAAATGTTCATGTTTATTGTTATTTAAGTACCTATATGTTTTTTCTGACAGAACAGACAAAATTGGAGGGACGGTAGGGAAGCTTTTGCCCTGCAGTGGGCTGATTAATAGGCTTAGATAGATAGATATGTTTTTCCTGTCACAAGAATAAATAAATGAATTTGAATTTATATGATTTCAGGTGATGGAGTACATGGTGGGTGGTGACTTGAAGTCTCTGCTTAGTGTTTACGGCTTCATGGAAGAGTCGATGGCAGTGTTCTACATAGCAGAAGTCACATTAGCATTGGATTACTTACACAAACACCACATAGTGCATAGAGACCTCAAACCTGACAATATGCTCATATCTAGAACTGGCCATGTAAAGCTCACAGATTTTGGACTTTCCAAAATTGATATTCATAGAGGTAAATTGTTAATATTGTTATTAATAACCCTGAAGATCTGTGAATGCTGAAAAATAAAACATTTCTAGGGTACTTAAAGGTAAAAATGGCACCCTATTACTAGGTCTCCACTGTCTGTTACATCAGGCAGTATCTCTTAAATCGTGATTTCTGGAAAGCTGAAATTGTCACAGATTATGTATTTCTATTGCCGCTATAACAATAATAAACTATTCAAGGCATTACCATGCATGAACATTTTATTTTTTGTGTTATGCTCTATATTAATAACATTAACAGATTATGCTTAAAATTTTCACAGATTGCTTAGTTGTATGTTACCCTTGAGCTCGACTTGCTCTTGGCCTATTATTAAATCATTTTTTGAATTGATTGCTGTATATATACAAAGTCATAAGACAAATACATGTCTGAGTCATATGTAATTTGAAATTAAATTCTTAATTTTGCTAGGTAAATTAATACAGCATGGCAATTGGCTAAAATAATAATATTTATTGTCCTTCTAAATAAATCTTATATATAAACTAGCTGACCCGGCAAACGTTGTTTTGTCTTAGTAAAAAAAAAAAAAAAACTAAATATGCAGTAGCCGATTCTCAGACCTACTGAATATGCATATAAAATTTGGAAAAAATCGGTCAAACCGTTTCGGAGGAGTATGGTAACAAACATTGTGACACGGAAATTTTATATATAAGATAATTTAGTACAATGTGTTTGTAATTTTTTCACAGATTTAGAAATATCCGACTTTGTAAACTGCACACCGAGCCTGAACATGCGGACACCTGGACAGCTTCTCTCCCTCACTTCTCATCTCTCCTTTGGCTCTGGGGGAGACAGCACATACAACTCGGTGCCTCCCGACGCTTGTGAGAACCTTCTTGAAGTCATCAAAGATTGTATGATTAATTGCTTTTGTAATTCCCCTCTAGGAAAAAAATTACAGGGTGTTAGTTTGACTTGTCTCTGTTTTGTGGCATTATAGCTCCTGAACAGTTAAACTGATCTTGAATTAGATTATGTCGTATAAAAGACAGGTTAGGTTAGGGAGTGTTCTTTGTTATGTTTGATGAAAGGCAAACCTTAATACCTCAATATACATAATATGTAGGTATCAAATAAAAAGGCTTGACAAGTTGAATACTACATATATGTACTTTACACTCTAGTAGACTAGTAATAGAAACTATCAAATGGATCAAATCATGCTTTAGTTGTCTTACCACACAAAATCAGATAGTTTTAAAAACTGATACTTATTGACTAACTGAATAATTACATAATATGATCATACAATTTCAGGTAAATTGAAGGGGTTATTTCAAGCTGGCTCCGGTTATGAAAATTCACCAACATTAGATCACTCCCAACTCTCTGGGATACATCCATTTATAAGTGCAGAAAGTATACATTTTTCAAAAGAAGTAGTGAGTATATTGTGTAATGATTCTAGATCTGATATTTCAAATACTTGTTTATAGGCCAATGGTATTTTCCATATAAAATATAATCAATCATTCATTAAGTATTTAATAAATAGTTTACTTTCCTATACTACTATTCTATTATAAGTCTATACTTAACGCTTATGAGTGTGGCTTGGTGGGAAAACCTCTGCTTTCAATCCGATGTTTCGATCCCGGCCCTACACCAATGTTTGTTTTTCAAGTTATGTGTTGATTTGCACTCGCTTTACGGTGAAGGAAGACGTTGTGAGGAAACCGACCTATTCTAGGGCCACAAAATCCGAAGATGTGTGGTGTCTGCCAACACACACTTTGCCAGCATTTGGAATTGGGCTTTTATCTTTCTCCTCATGTGAAAAAGCCCCGAGTCCTAGTACAGGGAACATTTAATGCGCTGCATATGCTATGCTATGCGAAATGAGACGAAAAAGCAAGAAAATGGTGTGTCACAATCATAATAAATGAAAATCTAGTATCTAACATGGTAAGTGGTGTAGTTATGTATGCTACATTACTGGTATGATATTGTGTGGATGTTGATATTACTCATGTTGTTGTTGTTAAAGAAAAGATGTAAAAGGGTATGTGCTCTCACTAGCAGAACCTAATAAGTGTGAACAAGAGGATACCGATTTTTTCTATATTTAATTGAGTTATATGAACAGAGGTTTTATAGTCAAGTAAGGGCAAGTAGCTTGTAGTTTAGCTTTGGGTCTCTGTACATCGCCAAAAGTGACATGGAGAATTAAGATATCCGAAACAAACTGTCACAATTTTTTTCATTTAATTATTCATAAATAGGCTATAATTTTTACTTGGTCTTTTTCCCAATTTCTTACAAATTTAACTCTTTTTTTTTCAGTCTCAAGACTCTGGATCGGAATCTCTTAGCTCGTACCACACATGCGAGAGCTCTAAAAACAGTAACACAACTAATACAACCAGTAACAACAACACTCACAGCACCAAATCCACAGATGTTAGCAGTCAGAATGGATCTTCCATTGGAGAGTCGGCTATTTTGTCAGATTCTACACACGATCAGTCTACGTCGCCGCTCTGTAGAGGACATTCGCTCAAGAGGATACCAAGGTATTGCATACGGTTACTAAGTGTAACTAAGCATTACTATGTTGTATCCTTATGTTGTAATGTATTAAAGATCGATCTTTCTTTAGAATAGAATAGAATTTCTTTATTATCACACTAGCTGACCCGGCAAACGTTGTTTTGCCTTAAAAATATATAGTAGAAGATTCTCAGACCTACTGAATACGCATATGAAATTTGGTAAAAATCGGTCAAGCCGTTTTGGAGGAGTACGGTAACTAACATTGTGTCATGGAAATTTTATAATTCTTTATTGGACACATAAATAAAAAAGGCACAGTAAAAGACAATTAACTTAAAATTAGTGTACCACAATTGGCGGCCTTATCGCTTAAAGCGATCTCTTCCAGGCAACCTTTGGATGGAAAGGAATTTATAAACGACTAAAGAAGGACGTAGTGTACAATAAAGAATAATAAAAAACATACATATTATATTAATAATCTTATCTTAATTTATATAATCTCGTGTCACAATGTTTGTCCTCAATGGACTCCTAAACCACTTAACCGATTATAATAAAATTCGCACACCATGTGCAGTTCGATCCAACTTGAGAGATAGGATAGTTTAAATCTCAAATTATAGTCGCAATTTTAATTTATTGCTAATATAATTTGTTATAATTAACTGTAAGTAACCTATCTATATAGTAATTGAATTTTATCAATGAAGTAATTTGTAAAAATGAAGTATCTTTTTGTACGTGTTACTCCTAACCAAAAAGAAACCTGGCAATAACTAACCTTAGGCCTATATTACTTAAAGTAGGCGACCATACGTTTTTATCAAATCCTAGCGATTTGATTACATACAAACTTTCGCCTTTATAATATTAGTAGACTACTACTATTATAAAGGCGAAAGTTTGTATGTATGGATGTATGGATGTTTGTTACTCTTTCACGTAAAAACTACTGAATTGATTTGAATTAAACTTTACCACAATATAGCTTATACATCAGAATAACACATAAGCTATAGCTTATACATCAGAATAACACATAGGCTCCAATTTTTGAGGTTTTTAATGTGAGGTCGTAAAAAAAACTATTTTTTTGCGCTTACATTGCAAACGCTGACTGAATCCTACAAGATAGATGAAAACAATTTACTACAGTATTGTACAACTTAAAAAGGTCTACAAAAAAGTCCGTGATGGTATATGTTTATCTCTTAGGAATAACCCACAATAACCATTTTTTATCCTTTACTTTGTACGAGAAATAATGGCTTATTTACGAAGCGATTTTAAGCAATACAGTATTAATCCTTATCCAATTAAGTATCTTAAATACATTGTGCATTTAATAAAGATCAATATGGCTTTTTACAGCATGTAAATTAAATAAATATTTTCGAAGATATCACAGATTTAAAATGCAGAGTCATAGCAATTTCGGCGATAAATACCGTTTCGGTGATAAATACCGGCAGCGGCGCCAGGCGAACGGGGCGTGGGGGGAGCGGGGTAGGTGCGGTGGGGAAGAAGTGGCTCATCACTGAGTGCGCGACCCGAACGCGGGTAGACGCGTGAGGGCAGACGGCGTTGACGGTTGTGTCCGTTTTGCGAAATCTAGCGATTTGATAAAAACGTATGGTCGCCTACTTTAAGTAATATAGGCCTAAGGTTAGTTATTGCCAGGTTTCTTCTTGGTTAGGAGTTAGTTACACGTACAAAAAGATACTTCATTTTTACGAATTACTTCATTGATAATTCAATTACTATATAGATAGGTTACTTACAGTTAATTATAACAAATTATATTAGCAATAAATTAAAATTGCGACTATAATTTGAGATTTAAACTATCCTATCTCTCAAGTTGGATCGAACTGCACATGGTGTGCGAATTTTATTATAATCGGTTAAGTGGTTTAGGAGTTCATTGAGGACAAACATTGTGACACGAGATTTATATATATTAAGATAAGATTATTAATATTATATGTATGTTTTTTATTATTCTTTATTGTACACTACATCCTTCTTTAGTCGTTTATAAATTCCTTTCCATCCAAAGGTTGCCTGGAAGAGATCGCCTTAAGCGATAAGGCCGCCAGTTGTGGTACACTAATTTTAAGTGAATTGTCATTTACCTGTCCTTTTTTATTTATGTGTCCAATAAAGAATTATAAAATTTCCATGACACAATGTTAGTTACCGTACTCCTCCGAAACGGCTTGACCGATTTTTACCAATTTTCATATGCGTATTCAGTAGGTCTGAGAATCTTCTACTATATATTTTTAAGGCAAAACAACGTTTGCTGGGTCAGCTAGTATTTACATAATCATAACTATCATCAATATGGGCTCGTCAGTATTTCATTCAATAATAATATAATAAATTAAATTAAAAGGATTATTGTTTTCCAAACAGTTTCAGAGCAAAGAAAAGGAAGCGCATATTAGACGGGGATGGCGACACGCCGACCGGTGTGACGAGTCTCGCCGAGTCTAAGGAGAACCACAGCGGCCTCACGCAAGAGATCATGGCCCTGGAACTCAGCCAGAACACGCCTAAACGCATGGCCCTGCACCCCACGCCTGACCGACGCAAGAACCCTATCAAAGGAGTTTTGAAAAAGAGGTAACAACACAATCGATTTTATGATTTACTCAGTTTTATTGTAAGATTAGTTTATCCTATTATAAATGCGAAAGTTTGTGTGAAGTGTGGTGTGTATCATTGTTTGTTATTCACACTCAAACAGCTAAACCACCTGATTTTGATCGAATTTGGCATAGATATAGGTTTCACCATCTATAAACACATAGGCTACTTTTTATCTCCGTATAAACTTTTAACAATATTGTTAAAGTATTTATGAATGTATATGTAGCATCAGTTATGTTAGCAACCATAATACAAACTAGAAGTGGTTCAGCATCGGGCTAACCGGTCGTGTGGGAAATGTGTCTTAATATTTATTTATATATCTTGTCAATTTTCAGATGGGTATCACAAAACGACAGTCACCATTTCAATGTCGGCGTAATTTTCTCAACGCCGGTGTCTAACAGCAATTGCCAAGAAACTAAGAAAATGCTAAAGGAAACCAGATTCAACCTTCCAAAAGACGATCTTTCGACCTCCGGTGTCAAAGAAAAGTCATTCAACTTCAGTAAACATATTTCTACAAGTTTAGAAATATTTCCATCAAGGAGAATGAGCAGGGTATGTGTTAAAGTTATTGCAAAATTGTTTCTATAATATCCGAAGAACTAACCTAAAATTTTGTTGAAATGTGTCCTAATATTCATTTATAAATTTTATGTATTTACTAGATGACCCTGGAAACGTTGTTCTGCCTCACTTAAGGGTTTACTTAGAAAAATAGATAGTAGCCGATTCTCAAACCTTCTGAATACCCATATAAAATTTGGTAAAAATTGGTCAAAGCCGTTTCAGAGGAGTACTAAAATTGTGACATGAAAATTTTATATTAGATTTATTCTCTTTATTTACTTATTATATAGTAATCAATTTAGTTTAGGTGACTTAAAAATTAGGGAGAATGTTCTCAATTTGAGAATATTTTTTAAATGTTTGTTTATGTTTAATAACTTCGGTTTGTTTGACCGATTTTTTACTGGCAAGTACAAAATATCTTTAGATTATAATATTTAATAGAAATCGGTTCTCTATTTTTTTACAATTGATGACCGCCTTCCAAAGTCAGTTTATAAATTGGTCACTTGTAAACTATCAGACTTGTGTGACATTCATACAGGACTCAAATTTCAAAATTTAAATTCGCCTATTGTATGTATATATCTTAGAGTTGGTAGATAAAGTAAATAATAGTTATAGCTATGTGAGTGGAGGGCTGTGTCGTACCTGAGAAAGGTACCTCAAGGCTTGTAATGCAGAGCAGCAGAGATCTCACACTACAATCCAAGTTATACCACAGCTTACTTCTTACTATGACTATGTGCTTACTAGGACCATGTACTTCATTATGATAAACTATTCACAGAGTGACTCCAGTAACAAATCCCCGACAGACGTGTGCAAGACGCCGCTAGCGACCGCTCACACGCCGTACCGAACTCCTAAAAGCGTGCGCCGAGGTAACCAGGTCTCGGACCAGAAGATACTGGGCACGCCGGATTATTTGGCTCCTGAATTATTACTCAGGTAAGAATCTAGATTTTAAAATGATGGCGATATTAAATTTCTGCAGGCGCTTGAAAAACGAATGAAGAAAGGTACCATCCGTTTCTGGCCCATGGAGCTAAGTTCTAAAGTTATATGCGTCCTTTGAGAGCTAGTAACTCCAGACAAGGCATGCTCAACCTTAGGCCAGAGTGTCCTTAACTCGTGTGATGTGAACTTTTCGATATTAATAATAAATATTAGGACACATTTCACACACGGCTGGTTAGCCCCATACTGAACCATTTTTAATTCGTATTATGGTTGCTAACACAACTGATATACTACATATACATACATACATATTATATATAAATACATATTTAACACCCAGACCCACAGCCAACAAATTTAGTTAAGCACAAAGATGTTGACCGGGCCGGGAATCGAACCCGGAACCTTCTGATTAGCAGACTGGCATGGTAACCTTTACGCCAACGAGGTCGTCAAATATTGGACTAATATTTATGCTTATGGGTTGTACCCAGACCCAGATATTTATATAAATAATTTATGTCATATGTGAACTCTTTGGTAAGGGTTAGATAATATACCAGATAACTGTAGAGTCAGAAAATCTAAAAACAAAATGTTTTTTTATTATTATTCACACAACTAAGGGTTTGTGATGAACTGAGGCTGCCGATGACTCAAACAATATCCATATGAAATTGAAAATTTAATTTTGTGTGTTTTCAAACTTTGTTTGTGTTCCAGGCAGGGTCACGGCGCGCCGGTGGACTGGTGGGCGCTAGGCGTGTGTCTATACGAGTTCATGACTGGAGTGCCTCCCTTCAATGACGAAACTCCGCAAGCAGTCTTCAATAATATTTTGACTAGAAGTAAGTGCATTGTCATTATCACCATACTTTATATTGTATTATTCCATATTATATACCAATAAGGTAGGGTGTTCTTAACCGGGCCTAGAAATTATGACAGGTAGGTAAGCTTACACAATACAGTTTAAGTTCCATCATACATTTTCAATGAGCACTCTTGCTGAAACAAATATCTACCTACAACAAATAGCTTTGAAAACAGAATATGATTTAAAAAAATTAAACAAAAAACATCCGAGCTAGGTGCGCTCTACGCTCCCACAAAAACTCTATATAACATACCCTTACACTAATAACTTAGATTCTGTTCTCACTCTTCAGACATAGAATGGCCAGAAGACGACGAAGCGTTGTCATCTGAAGCAGTGAGCGCTATCGAAGCTCTTCTCACGATGGAGCCGGTAGCCCGACCGTCGGCGGTTGCTGTAAGGAAGATGCCGCTCTTTAGAAACGTGGACTGGGACGACCTGCTGAACAAAGAACCGCCCTTCGTCCCTACACCTGACGATTTGCACGATACGGGATATTTTCAAGGTAAGATCTTAAAGTCATAGTAGTATGTTATATAGACGTATAATCCACACCTTTTTTTTTTTTTTTTTTTTTTTTTTTTTACGTGAGGAAATGCATTTACGCATGCCCACCACACCCGGGGAGGTGGGTGGGGTATGTCGGGCTCGATGCCAGAAGGGCATCACTACCGACTAAAACCTCACGATGGCCTCCTCACCGGAAAGGGCGGGGTGAGGTTCCGCTCTTCGCATTAACTCACCACCCCGCCCACCTCGGCTAGCCTGCGAGACTCCTCCTCGGGGGATGACTCCCCTTGCAGTGCACCACGTGTGTACCGCAACCACCTCGGGGACCGTGAGTGCAATGGACGCCGGACAACCCCGGTCCGACGTCCTTGGTCCCCCGCAACGGGTCAGGTCTGTGGCCCCGTTACCTGCCACTACGGCCGCAGAGAATAGGGAAAGTGGTAGTCTCCGGTTACCACTCCCTTCTCCCTGCGGCCCCACCGCGTCCGCCATCATCCGGTGGCGACCCCGTCGAGGCCGCGGCAGGTAGGAAGAGCGGCGCATCGTAATACCGACACTTCTCTCCTGCCGCGGTCCCACACCTTCGGCTGCGGTGGGTGTCTCCAAAACCACACCGCAACCCGCCTCAGTTGCGAAACCTCCCCGAAAACCCCCGGAGCGAGGTCCCGCAACCTACTGGTGCCACTCCATCTAGAACTTGCATGGGGGAGGACAAGTCTAGGGAGCGGCCCGCCTCAGGGACCCTCTTCGCTTCACCGTGGGTGACCAGGCCACGGTTACTGAGCCCCCCCGCCTCGACAATGCGGGGCCCCACGGGGGGGGACGTATAATCCACACCTGGCGGCATTCTCTGCCAACATAGATTTTTCACTTTAGAAATTTTATAACTATTTGCTTCGTCATTCATAAGATCTTAGAAAATAATTTATAATTAAATTGTAATGCATGTTAAAAGCTTTTTAATAACAATATCTTACACTCGAACATACACTTTTTGCTTTTTTACAATGCTATGCTGTTTTTGATAGATTTGGATCTTAGTTCCTGTGTAATGATAAAAGCAACACATAAGAATATTTAATTTTGTTTCAGCTCGTAACATTCTTCAACACCTGCACGTATCCAACTTTGATATTTAATGTAGATATAATAGTTGCCTTATTAAGGTGTAGTATAGGTACATGTAGAATTATTACTATATTATGTTACTGTTTATTTTACAATTAGTATGTACTTGCTTTTTGTAAGACTGTCTGAGAGCTGTGTTTTTGTAATTTGTGTGTAATTTTATTATTATTAGGAAATTTAGTTTAATTAATGAGCTTGTTAAATTATATAAAAATAACCTAGTCTAATTCAACTGATATGAAATAATAACACTTTAAATATTATTTTAAATCTTTTATTTACGAAACTAAAATTAAACTTGGCACAATTTTCCACATAATACATATTATATCAATCAATTAAGAAAAACAAGATTTCCTTGTTGTCTTTCTCAAAATGATTGATTTACAATTTATTCAATGAATAAAGGTAAGTTTTTTTAAAGTGACAATTTCTTGTAAATACGTCTTTTTTTGTTTGTTGGTTTTAAAGTTTGTGTTTTTTTGTGATTGGTGTTCCCATACATCTACAGTTTAATAACGTTTAAACATGTACTTAATTGTTACGATGCGATAAAAAGGGGGTAGACCTTATCTATAAAACGTATGTCTAATAATGTTTGTCGTTTTGCCATTGTCATGGTATCTGCATCAGTTTACTTGGAGTTCTTCTGTATCCAAGGCAGGAAGGAAGTGACTCTAGTGTATACTCCAGGGTACTGTCCCTTGCCGCAGCCAATGCCCCAGGACACCACCCCGACCTGGCTCCAAGTGCCACCTTCGTTCACCATCAGTGGACCACCACTGTCACCCTGTTAATACAAAAAGAAGACGTTAAAATTCACAAAGAAAAAATAAATAAGTTAAAAAATAACGTCAACGATGTTTTTATCTATATACGTCACAATTTAAAACTATATAGAAACAATATATGTGATATTAATACATTGTTTACTATGCCCTAATATGGTAGTAAAGGCTTCTGGTAGTATATGTATCTCTGAAGTGGGACATCGATGCACCGAGTCGAATACTTAGCAGATCTATATATCTTAGTAAGTATTATTTTTATATCTTTGCACTTGGTAACCGCGTCTTTGCTTCTTATGTAAGTTGATAGCCAAACATTATATGTATACTATACGTGCCAACTAAGAATAGGACTGTCAAAACCGCCATCTTGCTCAATAATACGCGCTAACGTCATTACCAAAGTGTAGTAAAAGCTTATGTTTAAAAATATATTTTTTTTCATTGTTGGCACTTCTTTTTGTACCAAATAAAAAGAGTTTATTATACTGCTTACATCACTCAAGACGAAACTATCCAAAGCCAATGTATCGTCACGTGATTTTTTTAGGTGTTGTTAATTTGCCTTGGGTACTTCTTACTTGTAGAATTAACTAATCCAAAATTATCCAGTAATAAAATCAAGAATAATTAAACTTATATCTATGAACCAAAAAAAATGTTAAATTTCTTTTTTACGCTTTCTTTGCTGGCAGTACTTTTTTTGACAGTTATCGTGTGAAGTTAAAGCAAGCGCGATCCTATTCTTAGTTGGCACGCATAGTAGATAAGATGTTCATAAGCTATGTAGAGTTGTAAATAAGTCGCGATTATCAGGACTTTACTAGCTGCACTCCGCTATTTACCTCGCGTTAATCTCGGATAAAGAGTAGCCTGTTTCTTAATCCTGAGTTTAAGCTGTTGGTGAACCAAATATGCAAATTGAACTGCCATACAACAACTAATGCAAAACCTTTTAAGGGCGACTCTAGCAATTTTAGATTGATAATTTTTATTCTATGTTCTAAATAATTGGGAATAAAAGAATCTTTTCTACATTTTGTAACGGATCGTAGATTTTTTTGTAAGAAATAGCTGTTTTCTTTTGCGAATTACCAAAATTCTTAGCACGAAAGTCTAAATGTAATAAAATGCCCTTAAAACTTTGCGTTTTTATCTGTAACCGTCTACTGATAGACATGTATTTGTGAACTCACACTGCAGGAGTCCATGCTAGCCTTCCCGGCACAGATCATGTGGTCGACGATGCCGCCGGGCGCCGCCGCGCCGTACTTGAGACGGCATTCCGAATTCGTCCAGATTGGGATGTTCACCTTTTGCAGAATCGACGGCTGTGGACCACCTGGGAAAAGAACGCGGTAAGTAATTTTTCATTCATTCATTCAATAATTAAGAGCTGGGCTCTTGTCTGTGGAGGTTTTTCCAGGTAGTTCTATCTTCGGCCAAATCCTTGACCATGAAGGTCACTATCACTAGTTCTTCCTCTTCCTCTCCTGGCTTCTATCTTTCCTTCTACGATTTTTTTAATGAAATTGTCATGTCGTATAAGGTGGCCAACCATCTTTCCTCTTCTGTTGTATGTTCTATTTAATATTGTTCTTGGTTCTTGTACTAGGCAGAGTACCCCTTCATTCGTTTTCAAGTTATTTAAAAAAAAATGTTAAATAAGCAGTAAGTAACACGTTTAAAATAAATAATTAGTTTTAAAACTCGTCTGTACATATACATAATATATCTATTTTTTTTATGTGTAGGAAGGGAGTTAATACGGAGATGACGAATGATTGAGATGTGTAGAAGGAACATGCTTTACCGACCCCAAATAAAGTGAGAAGAGATGAAGAAGAAGAAATGTGAGATGAAGAGTGTTCATTTTTTGTATGTATTCTGTATGTTATGCCATTTAGATTATCTCTTACTTGATGATGAGATCATAAAATAAAAAAAAATTATATCCTAAAAACATGCAAACAAATTCTACTTACTCTCGCGCAAGCTTCCCCATCCAATAACAGTAGCCAACATGCCAGAGTAGGCTCTCGATCCCCCTGGCAGGCAGATTGGACGGATTGTCTTGCTAAATGTCACAGGCTGGTCCAAAGTCAACACCGCCACGTCGTTGTACTGTAACACGAAACGTGGTAAATATATGTGTTTTGATAATAAACACTTATGAATGTATGTGGCCATAGAATAGGAAAAATAAGCTTGTAGTAACCATAGCTAACGCGACTTTTATTAACTCCTGGGCAAAACAGCCTCACGACTGCTGTTTTATTAGTTATTTAATAGTTCAACCCTCAGTAAAAGATGATTGTTTTAACTTTATTTGAAAGAACTGAATCAAGTTTCAATCAAAATCAATTTTATGTTTAGGTTTCCAAAGTTTTGCGACCATGAGTAAATATTTCAAAAATAAGTAAGTTTACCAGTGTACGCATATCGAATCCACGGTGTCTGACCACTCTCTTGATCTTCCTCTCGACATGTTGAGTCTCCGTGTTAGACTTAATGTTGTGGTCTCCGAGTCTGGCGGTCAGTCGAGCCACATCCCATGACGTCATACTGTAACATTCGACTCTGTTAGATAACAGTTAACCATTAGAATATGGGAATAATGGTCTGGTATTACTCACTGGGCAACACAATGCGCAGCAGACAAAATGTGTCTGTCATCTATCAAAGATCCGCCGCAAAACTGCCGACCGCCGTTGAATAGAGCGACCGCCCACGGGAACTCATTCAGCTCGGCGTTCTGTCCACCGACGATACGCTCCTCGTCCTGCAGTTCGTAAGTGCTTCCGTAGGTCTAGTAAATCAATAGATAGGCGTAAGTAAACAAACATGAGTAATTTTTAGAATACATTATCTCGCTTCCCAGAACTAGCGGGCCTTTACTAAAACAGACACATTGCGCAAATACCAATTTTCAACTCGAAATATCTGTACAAACTGTCCCAGAAAACAGGCCCACTTTTTCTGAATTTGTCAGAGGTCATCCAACTTTGATACTTGGCATTCGGGTCCGTAGGCGTCGTATAGCATATCGGAGGGGCTCGCCAGATTTTATCACAATTTGCAAAATTATCTCATGCATTACCGAGTGGGACTGAGTTACCGTTTCTGATATCATACCTGAGCCCCATTTTTCTTTCCACAACCTGATACCACGGGCTGCGTAGGTTTAGCGGGTTGCGTGGGCTTCGTTGGTTGAGCAGGCTTGATAGTTTGCCAAGTCTGCCGAAATGAAAAGAAAGTTAGACGAAATTAATTAAATCAAGAGCTCAATAATGATAAATCTAAATTACCTGTTTAGTTGTGGGTCTGGTGGTAGTAGGTCTTGTAGCCCAAGTTGTGGGTGGTTTTCCGTTTGCGGGGGGTTTTGTTGTAACTCCCGCAACTGAATGAAAAAAAAATGTGCTTAAGCCTCGGTGTATATATTTGGAAATACTTTCAATAATTGCGTGTTGATAAGCTTTTCTTACTCAAAGATGGTGGATGCGTAGGTGCAGTGTGGTCAGGGGGGTGGGTTGGTAGCGGCGGAATAGTGGGCGGCCATCCCGGAGGAATTTGACGTGTGTCTATACCGTGATTCATAGCCCACTGCCTGGAGAAAGTGGACGCGAAGGTGCCTGGAAAACTGAAAAAAAAAAACATGTTTATTATTGAAATAGATCTTGAATACTTAGAATACTTGACGTATTTTTTCTATTCAAATACCCGAAATGCATTGGTGGAACTTGCAGCGGCACTACGGGAGGCATGAATCCCAGGCGCTGCACATCCGGTTCTTGTTGAGGCGGTGTATCTGCAGGGTCCGTACAACATACTCCAAATACCTGGAAATATATCACAATAAGAATGGTTCAAGTTTAAATGGAGATGTCTTACTCATATTTATCCAGTATGCTTGTTGTCTTCGTACCTCCATATTATCAGCGCTGATATAGCTGCAAGTGTCATAATGGCCCATGATCCACCCGTCCAAGCCGGTCAAGTCAGCCACTTTGATCAAGGGGTAGCATTCCCGGTAGCTTTTGCAAGTTCCCTTCTTACCGATGGTGCTTATACACTCTGTTCCAAAAGCTCCTTCGTCTGTCTGAAAAAAAACAAGATGTTATTGTACTGCTCGATTATATAGTGAAAGGGTATTTAATTGGCCATTATTGGTCACCACCAGGTTGCTCCAATTATGTTTAAGAATGCAAATAAACTACGACGCCTTTGAGGAAGTTGTTTTATAGGCAAAGGTGTGGACTTTGTTTTGCACTTTTGTTTTTTGCGCGGTCGCGTCGATCCAGTTTTCATCTCGCCACAACCAAAGAATAATAACTTGTACTTCGCCACAACTTATATTCGAATGCCGCTGATTTACCGGAATGTTGAGCATAAAATAAACGTTTATACGTTTTTGTTTACATCAATTTATGGAGTGAGAAGATGCTCAAGTTGTAAACTTTAATGGCTCGATTCATTGAGGCCTTAAAAAAGCTACGATATATGTGGTATGCGTGAGTCCTTAGAAAGTTTTTGTAAAGTTGATGTAGCTGCGATTGTAATGGCCTTGAATTTGCCTGGCCTTCACAAGGTCTGTCAGCGTCTTTACTAGAGGAAAGTACCCACCTGTCTCGGTCTCATGAACATGAACTGTCGGGCTACGCGGGTCGAGTTCTGGGCTGCTCTCTTATGACGCCCCACGTGTGCTAGCAAAATAAACAAAATATATTTTATTGTATGATTGAAATGATTATTTAAAAAAATGCCCAAATACGAGTCTGGTGACAGACAGGCAGAAATCTGTAACTGGTAACTTTTGTGTTATCAATAAATGATTTGTATTTGTATAATCAATCAATCATTTGTTTATTTAAAGCAGACGTTCCCCACCGAGACACACTCGCTTTTTTATATAAGGGTTCCACATGTAGGATATTACGTAGGTACTTAACTACAGTGTAAACTCCATATGACATCAATCGATTTAACGACAAACTCTCTAAAGCGTCGAAATCAATTGGCTTTAGTTGTTTTAGCTTGTATTGGAATACAATGATACATTATCTCCATTTAACGACCACTCTCTATAACGCCATAGTCGTTATATAGAGTTTACACTGTATGTAAATACAGTTTGTTTGAGTTACAGCCTCTATCTGTCCTTATCGATCACCGATAACAGAAAACATTTGGGTATGGTCAGCCAGAAAATGGTCTATAGTTTTGCCAGATTGGCTTAATTGAAGTACAACAACCGTAACGCAGTGTTACGCCAATTTCTCAGGTATAATGGCTTGGATACTCTCGACATCAGAGCCTACCACTTAGCTTATACGAGATTAAAACTCCTACCAACGGTCGATGGTTTACGTATAACAAGTAGTTATTTCATTTAGATTGAAGCACATTATTACGATGGATATCCTTGCAGGTATTTAAGCACCGTAATACAATATTATTATTGATCTAATTTATGCTCATGGTACTTGTTGTTGATACAGTTTCCTAAAACTAGTTTGACGTAGCGGTATCTTATACATATTTTTATCCTTTGCGTTTTGTCGGCACGCTTGTACGATTATTTATGCAAATCACTTCACATCAACTTTTATTAGTATGTATTGGTCAAAATTGTTACTTTTTATGCCTCAGATTACAATGTTTATAATGGGCTATGATACATAACTCTATTCTCTCTACTCGCGTATGAAGAGTTCCGTACCATTATCATAAAATTATGAAAAAATACGTTTATTGAATGGGGTTGCTGACCCCACTTTATTTTTTCATTTTCAGTATTTGTTGTTATTGATTAGTGAAACTTTCAGTTTTCTAGCTATCACGGTTTATGATATACATTAAAGCCGCTATCAACAGACCAGTCGTAAAAAGTTGTATCCATAGAAAGTTCGTTATATGAAAGTCTTTTGGATAAGTTAAATTCTGAATCAAGATATCTCATAAAATCTTATCGGCCCAAATTATTATTCAATTGGCGAGCAGCAAACATTGTTGAATACAACATAAATAAGTCGTAACGATGCATGTTATTTGTTTCGGATTGCGCATAACGGGAACTCAGTTAGGTATCTACCAAATGTTTTCGTTGGAATTTAACAGGACCCTCCTTGAATACCAAATCGATTTATGACCTAAATCTGCCCTTATCTTCGCAATCTATATGATATTTTACGGACATACAAAAGCGGCACAAGTATGTTTGTTAATACAAGTTAAACTGTCTAAATCGAGTAAATTCTTTTTAAGAGGCAGGTCAATCGTGTTAATAATGAACATATTTTTTTTCCATTAAAAATATCTACACAAAAGTAACTTCAGTCATCTACGTCTTCATTTTACAAGTCAGATAAAATGAACTTATACATTTGTTTACGTTTCTTTTTATAAAGTGGAATGAAGATATAATAAAAGTGTATAAACAACCAGCCTTGAACGTTTACTTGTGGTGACGAGTAGTCATGACATCGGCAGATCTCGAAAACCAGATATCTAAATAATTAAACTCGATTTCCAGAGACACTGATGAAAAAATACAACCTTTAAAGGTTCCTAGATCCAAAATGAAAAGGTATCATTTTATACTTGAGCAACACAAAGTAGACTTTACGCTCGTTCAAGAAGCTATAAAGTACGTTGCTGTCAATTGTGAATGGACGGTTTTAAATAACTTGATTTTAGTTATGCCAGCCTATACATACATACTTGACTTGAGAGAACAAGAATGGATAGTTTAATATTATTTCAGGATTTTTTTTTTAAACATTTAGCCACTCTACATTACTACAACACCATCCTTTGCTAACTAAATTTCAACAATTTTAGTGATACCACAATGTTTTTGTGTTGCGTTCCGATCAACATTTGATATCATCTAATTGGCTACGCTTTTAGTCTTCGATTGTTCACTTGGGATTCCGGGTTCAGCGTTCTAATGCTAGGAAATGTCACGGGCGTCCTCCCGCTTCAATATCGCTTCACCGATCTAATTAATGTCCTCGATGCTACACAAAAAACTTAAGTGGTTCGTAGCAGCGACCGGCAAGTGTTAGGAGACAATGCCTTGATTGATGTGCTCTAACGCGGACATGTGGGCGTACACAGATTTGCATTGAATCGATCCCGTAGTTTTTTGATTCCAAGTAACTGGCCCACGTGATACGATCTGAGAAGTACACAAACCGTCATCCTCACGGCCGACCAAAACATAGAGCTCCGTGTGTCATCATACTGA
The DNA here is from genome assembly GCA_035578125.1 of Mellilla xanthometata. Taxonomy (NCBI): domain Eukaryota; kingdom Metazoa; phylum Arthropoda; class Insecta; order Lepidoptera; family Geometridae; genus Mellilla; species Mellilla xanthometata. The sequence continues at coordinate 7,648,499 of JAPUBQ010000007.1, read as the reverse complement.
TCGCATCCGAACACCGGTATCGGAAACAGGTTCTGCAGAACTCGAAATGTTTTATTGCTAAATTAATCTAATTTAAGTCTAAAAAGTGTATCGATAGTAATTTATGACGATAGTTTTCGCCGTGGCCGGACTTCTCAGTTGCAAATTTTAACTTTCTCTAGCCTCAAAACCTCATACTCGCATGTGGCGTGCATTGTCTGGACACCTCACTAAACAATACTAGAAGCGACCGTGACATTTCTTCGGTCGCCAATGTAAATAGAGCTTTGTTTCGGTTTCATCGAGCGTTCTATGAGTAACATTATCAAATATTTTGTGATTATTTGTCATGATAAAATAATTTATTGAAAAAAAAACTTACAATACTGAAGGCAAACAAAGTTAATTTACAAAATAAGTAAATTATTTTAGTTTCAAAATGATTTAAAAAAGAAAATATAAATTTTGTTCACTGGTTCTGTTGTCAAACTTCTAGTCCACGCATGTTAAATTAAATTAAAAGAAAATTAGAAATTGTATTTGTAATATGTAAACAACGCATTATTAACTTACCGGTAATAACAACTGCATCGTCAGTGTAAAATACGCCATCTCTCGATGAAAATCCGTATTTAATGTTGTCATCAGATACACTCCCGAAGCCCGGCGACAACAACCCTATCCATAGAATCAATAATTGAAGTCTTATTAACATTTTGCCCGAATTTTATTTCATTCACTCGAAGGAGCGGAGGGGTGAGTGATTCGCGCGACGCGGTAGTGTGCAGCGCAAGGAGTCGCTTTGCAAAATGCTTCGGACTGTTGGCACCGCGCCTTTATAATATTACACTGACGCTCTACATTAAGCTCGAAAGATAACAGAGCTTTTTCTTCTTTTGTGAGCTGACATTTGGCTGGGGCTAAGCTTTATAAAATATGACAACCATTCTGAGTGTTCGGCAGAAAGACAGCCAATTGATGTTCACACGACACCATTACAAAGGATGATTTGGGAGATCAGTGAACCTCAATCGTTTTTATCATAATTAGGGTCAAACGCTTTGTAGATTTTTGGAACAAAAGATTAGGATTTACTTATAACAGTTTCTTAGAAAAAAGCACCTTAATTATTTGATTAAGGCATTATCTTATAAAGTAGTTATTTATAGGAAACAAAAACATGCGCAAAATTATACTGGGTTAATATTACGAATACACTAAGGCAATATTTGCAGAAGCTCTACGACCCTGGAACGAGTGCTAATATGAATTTATTACAAAATTATGCGAAAGTAGCAAGCGCAGGCCTCTTCAAATTGTCAATATCTTAACTAAAGGATGGATTAACATTCACTCCAGAAGTTCAAGATAAGTTTCTGACGGAGGCAAAATGTCACTCTGGTTTCTTTAAAGTTTTCCTGTTAAAATTGACACAAAGATTAATCCACATCAGCGTACCGAAAATCCGAGATATTTTTTGCGCTGATTCCGACTGCATATAACAAATCGACATGTGCGAAGCGCAAAAGCACCCACACCGGGTCAATGATCTCTTGAAATAAAGTGGTAGGGCCAACATTTTTATAGCAAGTCATTAAATCATTTAATTTTCTCAGGGCGGGGGCACAAAATAAAGGTTTAGTAAATGCTTCATTGGGAGTAAAGTGCTGCGATAAAAATGCGTACCATTTGAAATTTCCTTGTATTGATTGATGTTGGTTTGTTTTACAGTCTTTTATTTAATTTTGGTTGTGTGTACGTATATATTATATGAATGTGTTTGTTCTTATTTATTTTGGCTAAGAGTACTTTGGTATTTTATTATATCCAGCGTCTTACAAAAAAGTCGGGAAGGTGGCCATATGAACGTATTCTCACCATCGTTTTTAAGCTTATTTAAGTTTTAAATCTACAATGTAGTATAGTAAAAAAATAATACGTTCTGCCGTGTCCTATCTAAAATGCCGTTATCCTAGTCAAATTGTTCAGTAATTAACGCGGCATTCTAGTTAAAGCACGGCAACGTTGCTGACTTAAAGTGCGGTGAAAAAAAAGGGTGAGCGGGAATCGAATTTACAAAATGTGCGGGATGTATTTATTATGTTAACTACAAAAGCTTAAAACTATACACATAATTTAAATTTTCCCGCCCCCACGGTCAATTCGCCTTAATTAAATTATCTGCTTAAATAAGCGAAGTGCTGAAACATCATATTTTTGAACAAATTAATAAGATGTAACTCGTCATGCGCATGAATTGGAAGATTAGCAAAGACGTATTAATCTTTGTAAGTCAGTGCCGATGATACCGTTATGTCAGTGTCGACGATCACTATCTTGATGGGAGCACCAAATTAAAGGGGTATACAGGGCTACTGATAACTGCTTCTTGTTCATAAGGGGCCGGCTCATACCGGAATGACATGACATGACACAGGGCCGGCAGCGATGCGTCGAGCATTTGCAGTCTGAAACAGGTATGAATTTTATCTACATAGCTAAAAGAGCAGTATCACTTGAACAGCATGACGCGCGTTTGCCTGCGGTGCCGCGCGTTGAATCTGCCTGGGCCGCGTTCTCATTAGAAGACCGCGCGGCGTGGTGATCAAATGTAGTTAGCATAGGTAAAATTTAATGTAGGAAAATCTTTAAAGGTCACGTTTCATCTTCGTAGGTGACGCAAATTATTATAAATTTGATTTGGTTGCCTTTATCCATTACGTTACCTCGCCTGCCTATGCCCGGGCGCCGGCGCCGGGCGCTGTATGCGTCTTGAAACCTAACCGTAGTCTAGTAGTCTAACGGCATCGTTGCTGTGGTTATATCGGTGTGTGTGTGTGCCCTACGCACAGAAATGTAAATTATCATTGAAATATCTGTGATATAAGGCTGTCCTTTGGTTTGATAAAAAGGATAAAAATTCTTTTGAACGTGCTTCAAATGTATGGCAGAATTTATCCATTCATGAATTTCTTTACAACATAAAGTTATTATTTTTATTATTTTTTTTTTAAATAGGAACCATTTAACACACAGCTGGTTAGCCCCGTACTAAACTACGAGTATCACTAGGTACAAACTAGAAATAATAAATAAACACAATACATACACAAATACTTTAAATCGATACATATTTAACACCCAGACTGACAGCCAACAAATTTAGTTCCTGGTGAACTAAATTTGTTGGCCAACAAATTTAGTTCCTGGTGAACTAAATTTGTTGGCTGTGCCGGGAATCGAACCCCGGACCCTCTGATCGGCAGTCCGGCTTGGTAATCATTATGCACACGAGCTCGTTATTTTTTTGTGTCAACGTCAAAACTGTATAAACGGTCACGAGAAGTTACATGTAACCATGAACCCATGATGTTCTAAAGACATGTAGGTCTATAGCACAAAATAAGTAGTAATACATACAGCATAGGTACGAGTACATTGTCGTCAACACAATGTTTTATTGTTTGACCAAATATGTGCCTCGCTTAACGGGACGCCTCACGATTACTCATAATCAAAGGTAAAAGACGCAGCGAGGATGGAGTCAATAGGACGAAGGAAACAAGTGATATTGCTGTACAATCTAAATAACTTAATTATGCTGTTGTACAGTTTTAATCGAGAGCCTTTTTGCTTCACTTATTTGTTATTGATTGCATTGGTAAGGTAATGAAAAAATAATTGGGCAAGTGCGTCTCGGACTCGCGCATATAAGGTTCCGTGCCTATAAAAAGTTGTTTGTTCGAAGGGAGCTTTTGTATTTATTGTTTATTTTACTAGCTCTCACAAACTCAGGGTATCCTAACGTGAGAGCTAGGGACTTATACAAGTATTTAAAATCAATAATCAGTACGTTAAATATGATAAATTTGTTGCTCAAATGAAATTATTGTATTAATTGTTGTTTTTTAAATGTAATTTTTGTTATATGTACGTCTAATTATTTATATATGTGTGTCAACTAAACGAATTATTATTATTATTTTGAAAGTAGTAAATTAAGTAAGTTGTCAATATACAATTAAATATTCTCTGAATAATTTAAGCTCCTACCAATGGTCATTAAGATGGTTTTAAAGATCGAGAAAGAAAAAAAATATGCATGAATTGTTGTATGAATGGAGCATCCCTTAAATATTTATTACTCCTGTTTTTTTAGTATTTGTTGTTATATCGGCAACAGAAGTTCATTAAATGTAAAAAATTCGGCTCCCTACTTATAACGGTTCCAGAGATTCGCCCCAAACGGGCAGACAAAAAGACGGTCGTTAGTGCCCTTTAGGTATCGAACCCTAAAAAGTTGATCCAAGCAATATCAGACTTTCATAAAGTCTCTCTTAAATTATTTTTATGATCAAAAACGTATCAGTAATTTCAGAGTATTGAACGTTGGATTGCATTTACTGTACGCATCTTTGAGTACAATTTATTTTCGAAAGAGTTTATGGCTTGCAATAATTGTTTGGGTTTCCAAGACCTGTTAAACGAGTCTTGGGACTCTCGGACTGCGATCAGGAGTGCAAGCATGAACACAGGCGCAGTTGATAGTACATTTATATCGCATATTTATGAGTAAGAGCTTAATCTATTAGTTGAGACATATTGGTTGGTTATGGGGGTATATGGGTTGATAATTCCAATTCAAATTCTATAGAATCGAAAGAAAATTGAGTTGGTGCAATTTATAATTTAAAACAATAAATATACTATGTAACTTCTGCTTACTTTAATTTAAATTGAAGTGTTTTGATTTTTCTTGTTCTCTCCTTGTTATCTTTAAGTTAATTAATAGTTTAATAGTTAAGTAATAGTTATTTGTAAATAAGCTGAAGCTATGTAACTTCAATGTAATATATATATTTACATGTACATTTTTGATCGAACCTATGTTAGAACAAATATGTTAACTAGACTAATAATCAAATGTAGAAGTTTTTCTTGTATTCATTCATTTTAGTGGAAATAAATGATAACCAACCACCTTTAAAATTATATCATTGATTGTTTAGTTTAGATATGACTGCTTATTTGTGTAAACATCAATTTAATAATTATCGTATATTCGTGTCAAGCGATTTTCAACTCTGAAGAACGTTGAAATCACAAACGGGCCCGCCCTTAACACAATGTGGCCGTACGTTCTCATTTTGTAACTTTTTACAAATAATGCACCACGAGCGGTTTAATGCATATTTAACCCTTGACGCGAAACTGACGGGGTGTTATAAGTTTGACATGCATGTGTGTGTCTGTCTGTGGCACGACCCGAACGGATGAATCTATTTTTATCCTTTTTTTTTATTATTAAAAGGTGTAAGGTTCTTAGATAGCTATGTTTGGTAAAAATCAGTCGCCGCTACAAAATGGCAAGTGACATATTTTTTCGCAACTGCTTGACTAGTAAAATACATACATAAATTTCAAATCTAAGACGGCTGTCCCTTTTTTGACATGTAATGCATTACCGCATGGCCGCCAATCCTCGGGAGAGGCGGCGGGATATGTTGGAGTCGGTGCCAGAGTGGCGACTACTACCGACAAAAACCTCCACGGTGGCCTCACTGCGCCTTAAAGCCGGGGGCTGCTACATGTATAGTGGCCGGCAAATAACTTGAGCAAAAGTCGACGTAGAGGGGGTAAGTCCGCGCATGTACACTTCCGGACATATTTTATTGGTCATTGTTGATACCAATACAAACATAAAAAAAAAAATATTGTGAAACATTATTCGTAAAAACAAAATTTATATGCAAAAAATATTAATTTTACAACATTAAATTATTAAACAATTACAATTTTCAATCTTTTTTTGCCTGGTGTCCTAAATACGGTAAGCAACTCCGAGTCTTTGCTTTCTTTTACTATTCGTTTTACGGTACTAACAGACGTTTTAGTTGCTTCTGCAGTCTTTTTTATAGTTTCCATTTGTTTTGTAGATTCCTGTTTAAGGAAGCAATACACATCATACACCATTTTTCTAGCTTGTCTCTTCAGAACTGTGTTATGTTTTCGCGGCATAGTCAGAAAAGTTTTATGGTATAGGTATAAACACAATATAACAAAAAACAAAGTAACAATAATATAAATTAATATAAAACTTTAACAACAAAACTTCTTAACTCGAAATAGGCTATTCAAACTGCACGCAAGTGTAATCGATGCCAGTACAGATGCTAGCGGGACGTATGTTCGGCGCGGGGGACAGCGGCAAACTGATCGGCCAATCGCGGGGCCGCGTGCCGATAGAATGCCCCCGCGCACCTCTCCTACCACCAATGATACCTTAAAATCGTCTACTGCGCACTCAAGGTCATTGCTCAAGATGTTTGCCGAATATTATACGTACTCTTCAACCTCCCCGGCTTCACAGATGGCTACCCTTACAAAATTGCGTCGGGGCTTAATATTTTTTTAATTTAAACTTGCGGATATTTTACGCACTGCAGGATGCCTTAGTACTTTAAATATTTATCCAAAAGTGTGGTTTGACACAAATACAAAAAAGCCGTTGTGTGGTCATTTTACAGTTATCTCAAACAACCCATTTTATTTTCGTACTTTCAAAAAAATAAAGTTAGTATGGAGTTTTTATTGCGTGTATTTTTAAAGAGACGATTTACTTATGTAGGTACTTTTCAAACTGGTACTGATTAATTTGATAAGTCTGGTTTGGCTGATCGTCACGAGTCTAAAACTAACTACCTCAATAAAATATAATTATTAGAATTAAAGTGCTGTCTAATTATGGACCCATTTAAAGGACCTGTACAAATGTACAATTATATTCATAATTACTATTAGTTTTAGTTTATTTACTTTACTCTAGTTGTTTTACTCGTAACTTTAGTTTCGTGTTCCATATCCATGTTAAAACACGCTCCTCGCGCATTGTTTAAAAAATCCCTCCAGAAGCTGTGCGAAAAGCAATATAACAATACGATTATTGATACTTCGCAATTATTTTAAGTACATTTGGCAGAGCGATTAAATACTATATTCTTAAAAGATTGTGTAAACACAAGCACAAGTAGCCCAATACACGTTCTCACGCGGAGAGATATTAAGGCCATAATCCACCACGCTGGCTAAGTGCGGGTTGGCGGACGACACACGTCTTCAGATACTGTGGTCCTCAAACATGTCGTGAGGACCACAAAAATCAAAAAAAATCAAAATCAAAACGTTTATTAACCTTACGGCATCGCACCGTACTGGGCAAGTCAATTTACAATTATTTATAACTAAAATTTAATTTACATAATACACATACATTCACGACAGCTATTATGTAACTTAAAATATGACATAATATATATATAAGATACACACATATGATAATAATAATAACACTATTTATATCATCCATTGGAATCGTTCAAAGTTATAATACAAAAAATTATGAGACTTTTCTACGAGAAGGAAGATTCTGTAATTGTTTGCGACATAAATTCATTAAGTGAGTAAAAAGGGTGCTTCTGAAAAAAGTGTTTAATTTTGCGTTTAAAATCACTATATGGCCGTTCACAAACGCTTCGTGGCATCTTATTGAACATACAAATTTTGGTATACAATCCTTGTTTTTGAACTTTAGCTAGCCTGTTTGCTGGTTTTCTTAAATTTATATTATGATATCTGCTAGAATATTTTTTATTCATCGCCCAGGACTCTTTTTCGTCATAAATTTCTAATAGGCAGTTATATATATACATAGAGATAACGGTCATTATACTATGCGCCTTAAAATATTGTCTAACTGAGGCAGATTTTTTCAGGCCAAGCATATTTCTAACTGCACGTTTTTGCGCTCTCACTACCCTCTTGACATCAGCAGCATTTCCCCAAACAGTGATGGCGTATCTTAAGCAAGAATGTATATGGGCATAATAAACGGACATCATAGCTGGCTGATCTAGCAGTGGTCTCAGTTTATAAATTGCGTAACTAGCACTTCCTATTTTCTTGCATAACTTATTTATATGAGACGAGTGACTGACTGTATAGTCCATAGTGTAGCCGAGGAAGACGTTTTCTTTTAAATAATTATCGTCATTTGGACCTTTTCTTGATTTATAATGCATGACTACACTTTTTTCTGCATTAAGGACAATACCATTTGCGCAAAACCAATTTTTTAGTACAGCCATTGCTTTATCTATTTTATCATGTAGTATTTCCTTTTTCTTATCATTTATTCCTACGTGAGTATCGTCAGCAAATAAACTAATGTACGTCCACTCAGGCATAACATTTGCTAAGTCATTTACATAAATGAGAAATAGGACTGGACCCAGAATTGAACCCTGTGGTACTCCTACATCTATAATGCCTTTAGATGATTTCACCTCGTTCACATATACTGTCTGATCTCTATTTTCTAAGTATGTGCGTAATAAATTTAATTCACGTCCTTCAAATCCATAATACTTTAATTTTAATAGTAAAATGTCATGTCGCAAACAGTCAAATGCCTTAGATAAGTCGCAGTAAATGCTAGCACACTTTTTTCTCTTGTCCATTGAATTAAGTATATAGTATATAACTTTTCTGACAGCCATTTCTGTTGAGCGACCCGAGCGAAAACCAAATTGTGAAGCAGTAAATAGCTGGTGTTTGTCAAAATATGAAATTATTCGTTTTTTCATCACACTTTCTAGTATTTTTGATATTGTGGGTAGAATGCAAACGGGTCTATAGTTACTAACATCGGTGGGTTCTCCTTTTTTAAATAGTGGAATAATTTTACCTGATTTCAGACAGTCAGGAAATATCCCTTTTTCTAGACAGTCATTTATGATTGCAAGCAATAATTCTAATAATCTTTTATTTTCTAATAATAGTTCTCTAAATGTCTTCGAATTCATGTCAAGGAAATCTGGAGTCAGTTTTTGCTTCATGTTTTTTACAAGTGCCCATAGCTCTTCAGCACTCACTAAGTCAATTTTAAATCTATTTACAGTTCTTTTCTTTATATTTAAATATTCTAAGCATTTCGCCGTATCTATATTTGTCTTACATGTCAATTTATTGGCAATATTCTTAAAAAAGTCATTAAACGTATCTGCTATATCTTTGCAGTCTGTTATTACTTGACCCGTATCTGTTTTAATCTTTTGTATTATATTTCTGTTATTCTGTTTCTTACTAAATCTTATTTGTTCATTTATAATTTTCCATGATTCTTTTATTATATTATTGGATTTCCTGATTCTATGTCTGTATTGTAATCTCCTAGAGGCTATAAACACTTTCCTTAGAATTTTCTTATACTTTCTTATGTGCACCAGTCTTTTGTTACAAGGCTGAGATTCCTGTAGATGTTCCATCTTGGCCAGGTTTTGTTTAGATGTTTGTATACCTTGTGTTGTCCACTTATTAGCAACATTTTTTTTAATAAGAGTTTTCTTTGGAAATGCTACATCGTAATAAAACTTTATCGCATCTTGAAAAATCTTCATTCTGTGGTTGGTATTTTTACATGACACAATTTGTTCACTTAGTTTGTCGTAATCTATATGGATTAAGTAGTGAAAATAGTTTTTATTACTTACTGAAATATGTCTCGCCAATCGTGGAAATTTACTTATTTTATCACTTTTAGTTACATAGTCCACACCTAACTTAATTATCTTATGGTCTGCTATTTTATGATTCATTACGCAGCTACTGTATGAATCAAAATTTACAATAAAGTTATCAATACATGTTGAGCTTGATTTTTCAATTCTAGTAGGGTCGTTAATGACTAACTTGCAATTAAAATTATTAATAATTTTTAAAAATCTCTTAACAAATTTATCTTGTTTCAATAGATTAATGTTAAAATCTCCTGCAATAACAAATTTTTTATCTTCTTTACAAAGTTTGTGTAACAATTTGTTGAGCAACTCGAAAAAAAGACCTATATCCTTATCTGGCCTATAAGCTGCTATAATAATTAGTTTCGTAGACCGTAGTTCGATTGCCGCCAGCTCGAAATTCATCTCAAACGATAAGTTGTTTAAATCTCGACGAATCTTGAAATCTAAGTCATTTCTGACAAAAATTGCTGTACCTCCGTGAATGAAAAATTTCCGGTTGAAGTACGCAGCTAGCTCAAAATTAGGTATTACCATTGTTCCTACACGATCGTCCTGTCCCCATGTCTCTGATAAGCACAATATATCGCATGCGTGATTATTTAAAAAATCTTCAATTTGGAGATATTTATTATTGATACTTTGCACATTTGCGTGAAGTATTACGTGTTGCAGGCGTTTGCAGCCTGTGCTTGAAAATTTGTATAAGATTCTTCTAGCTCCTGACATGTTACAAATTTCAACGTTGATGACCGTTGGAATCTCTTTGACACTATTTGTGATACTAAAATGTCTATCATTTGATTTTTCATATTTGTTAAGTTGGATACTTTTCCACGGTAATCTCTCATGTTTGGGTCAATATATTTCACATTATCTGCAGTATTTGCTATTAGGGCTAATTCTTGGTTAATACTATATATATTTTCATCATTTCTATTATTGTATCGGATTCCGTAAATTATAACATTGAATTTTCTGTCTTTTACATCGATCAACTCTTTGACTTTCCTTATGTAACCTTGGTTTCTTGCCGTATATTGTAAAGATCTGTTGTAACTGTTTATTAGTATCACTGCTATATCATCTTTTTCTAATATTTTAGTATTATATTTGAAGTTGCTCAGTATGTCGTTGAAGTTTGCCCCAGGTTTGCAGTAATTAATTATGGTGTTGTTCTCGTCTACTTTATTTATGATTTTATTAGCTATACCCTTTCCAAGTATGTCTGAAAAAATTATTGTCTTCCTTGCTTTCTTATGAATGTCTTTACGAATACTATTCTCTTTTACTATTTCTGTTGTTGTCTTCTTATGTTCTTGTGAATTCCAGCTGTTGTTTCCTTTGGTGTGTGTATCTGTAAATAATTGTTTTGTCGTGTTTACTTGTACCAGTAGTCCTTCGTTTTCTCTCTTGACACGCACGCATTCTTTTTCAAGCTTCAATATTTTTCTGGTTAACACTTTTATTTTCTTTAATGTCCTAGGTGGGGGTTTGGATTTCAATTTGGATTTTAGATTTCTATAGTATTTTTCTCTCTGTTTTAATTTACCCTTAGATATTTCGTAATTATTATTTTTTTCTTTTTCTTCTTTAAGCCATTGCTCCAATTGTCTTATTTTTATATTCAGCTCATCTATGGATTCTTGTTGTCTTTCAAACAAAAAATGTTGTCGCTCCATATTAAGAGATGTTCTTGAGCGTGGAGTTTCTTCTACGCCCGTTGAAATGTGCGTCCTTTTTCTTTTGCTACCGAATATTGGAGTAGCCTGAATGTCGCTAAAATCAAATTTTTTATACATATCTATTGTTTTCTGACTTTTTTCCACCTGCCTTTTCAGTTGCTCATTTTCTAAAATTAGTTGGTCAACCATATTGTTAGCAGATAATAACTGTTTTTCTAAATCTCCAATTTTTTCGTTCATGCTGTTGTCTAGCCTAACACTATTGTCAAAATCTGTTAAAGGTAAACTTACGTTAAGACAAGACGAGTCGGAAAGATTCCCTACAGACCTTGCCCTCTGTGGTTGTCTGCTTCTAAAATTTACATTGCATGCAAAGTCCTGTGACAAATTTGACGAATTCATTATGAACAGGTGCAAAGCAAAAGTAAAATAACCGGCACCAAAAAAAAAAAAAAAAAAAAATTAAAATAAGAAAATTAAAATAAGAAAATAAAAATCACTATACAAATAATAGTTTCAGATTTTTTTACATACAATTAAAATGTCAAACTTTAAATTGTACTTCTATACACATTTAAAAATAATTCAATAAAATTATATTAAACACAAAAAACAAAAAAAATAAAAATCACACTTAAAAGTAATAGTTTCAGATTTTTTTTTTTTACATACAATTTAAATGTCAAACTTTAAATTAAACTTCTATACACAATTAAAAATAGTTCAAAAAAATTATATTAAACACAAAAAAAATAAAAATAAAAAAAAAAACTGTGTCTGAGATTCGAACCCACGTCACTTTAAGCCACCGCGGCAGTCACGACCGCTAGGCTGTTCAGTCGTTACGATGTGTGTCGAAGTACGCTATCTGGCTTCACGATGTATCCGAGTCGTGCGCAGGTGGAGTGAGTGTAGTAGGTAGATAGATTCAACGGCGGCGCGGCGTGACTCAGCGTCGCTTACCGTTCAATTTGTAATTGCGCGTCCTCAGAGAGAAATCCGTTACAACACAATTCTGCTGATATCTTCTTCACCACTGAACCGATTTTAATGAGATAAGCGGCATTACACGCGCAGTATTTAAATCTTCTCAACAGTGTTAATCGCGCCGAAGGTTCTTCACTTTTAACCCGCCAATAATTTTAATAGTTGCGGAGCAAACTTGCGTGGTGTCACCTCTAAGAGCGCTGCGCGCGAACTTCCACATTATACCACATCGTGTATAACCGTCACGATAGTTTCCTTCGCCGTAAAGAGAGTGCAAATCCACACATAACTTGAAAAACAAGTTGGCGTACGCCTGGGATTGAACCAGGGGCCGTCTAATTGAAAAGCAGACTTTTTCCGCTGAGCTACAGTTACAAAAAAAGAGATAATGGAGATCAAATTTCGATAATTTCAAACGAAATACCATGAAATTTTTTACGCGAGGTCTATATTGCTCGAAAAACTAGTACCTATAGTAGTACTGAAAGTGTGTCACAGTAGTGAAACAAGACGTACATATATGTGCATGAATATCGATATAATTTACTTTAAATTCTCACATATATTTGTGGTTAACATATTTATAATGAACATCATTATGTCATCCATCGCTACAATTATTGTCAATATATATTTTTATCCAAAATATCGGTTAATCCTTTGCGTTTCATTATAACCACTTCCTATAAGAATAAGCAACTAGTTTTGGACCTGACCTACAACTACTATTTACCTAATGTATTAACCGATGATTGCTCTTGACGTGTGAGTAACATTGCCAATGAATGTTTACGATAGTCCCGTAATAACTGTAAATTATTAGCAATTGGACTGTGCATAATTTTTCTTCGTTAGAGTTTCTATTTATCTGTGTTTATTAATATCTGAAGATTTATTTTAACAAATTAGTAAGCTGATTTATGTGTTCGGTCTCAAATCTGCTAAGTAGGTTCCTCTACATTCTCCATTTAATTTTATTTATGTGCAATGTTTTCATTATTTTCTTTCACTTGTTCTCAAAATGTCTTTTCATGTGTTGCAGAATACTGCAGATTAATCGTTAACAATAAATGTATTTTATTAAGACTCTTGTTACTAATAAATATCTTTTGCGACTTTGTTTAGATATATTTAATGTCATGAAGTATTTTTAAAACTATGTACCGTTAGCGGGACCGTTACTTATAAATAAATTAGAAATGATTGACAATTACCCGCAACTATGTTAGTTGAAAACTACATACTTGTAACTGATTATTCTAGTCGTTTAGAGGTTACTATTTGGTGAACCTCCAAATGGACTACATAGGTACGTATGTGATGTGTAATTTCTTTTCATGGGGCGCGAATCCCGCTAATTTGGTATTGAATGCCACATTTTCTAATTGTTATAATATGAAGTCATAAATATTCAGTACGGGCGTTATTACAAGGTACCTATTGTGTTGGTTAAATCTGCTACTATTAAATTAAACTACTATGAAGTTACCGGTAACTATAGTTAATATTATTAAGACTTAATACTTATCAAAGTACCGATTTTTTTTTCAAACGGGTTTGACAAACACCTGGAGGATTGGTCCACAACAGCGCTAGATAGGGACAAATGGAAAGAGGGTAGGGAGGCCTTTCCCCAACAAATAATAATAATGGTTTTGAACCCTAAAAGTACGGTGTCTCAAAAATAAGTAAAAATAAGCCGTATTAAAAACTTAACATACACATCTTGTGCCTTCTCTTTTAAATATACCTACGGTGTGAGCGTGTTCCGAGTTTTGTTGCATTAAATTTTCCGAAAGGATCGCAATCTCTGCTATTCTTGATGTATTGATATGCGCACATTACCAGGCGCTTAGTGAGCTCTAGAATCTAAAGAAGCTGAATGATTTCAATAAACCATATTGTAGCAAAGTTTTATAATGCAGGAATATTATACATTTTCATACAATAATGTATGTATTAATACTAATAATCTCCGAAGAGAGACCTCGCGAATAAAATTTCTTGGAACGTCGTGTGCAATTACCGAAACTTTATGTTTTAACAATTACTTACTGGACCAATTTTATTTATATTCACCAAATCTTTTCTATGAATATGGTACTTAATCGCTCTGCCAAAATCATTTAAACCAGTATTTAGTGCTGTAGCAAATTTCTCCCTTAACATAAACAAAAACTAAAAAGCTGTTTTTATTACTCTTGGCTACATAGTTAAAGTATGTGAACATACTATATTGTTGATAAAATTGACCCCCTATTCAGAAAGTTTAGTTTAAATTTATGCATGTGAAGAGGCGGCGGTGCGCGGCTGATTAAAGATAAATAAATAATAAATAAATGTTTGGACAAATTTCACTCACGGCTGGTTAACCCCGTACTGAACCATTTCTAGTTCTTATTATGGTTGCTAACACAACTGATATACCACATACACATACATACATATTTTATATACATAGATACATATTTAACACCCAGACCGACAGCCAACAAATTTAGTTCAGCACAAAGCTAGATGTTGACTGTGCCGGGAATCGAACCCGGAACCTTCTGATTGGCAGTCCGGCATGGTAACCATTACGCCAACGAGATCGTCGTCACAAAAGATAGGTACATACTCGTACACACATACACGTTATTAAAAGTTTTTAGCGTCTAACATTATTTATGTACCTGGATGCGTTATTTTATTTCGTAGATGTATGTAGATGTTGGAACAACCATTTTAGCTCAATTAGAGCTCTAAAGCATATCGTCCAAGCACACAAATCAAGTTGGTAAATTTTGCAAGCACCTTCAGTAAGCACGCTCGCGTATCCTGTCCGTGAAGTTTATGCGGTAAAGATTGAACAGTACGATGTTTCGACTGCAAACTATAAGCGACGAACTGGTGCCCTTCACTGTGTTTAATTACTATACCATGTTATTACTAT
The DNA here is from genome assembly GCA_035578125.1 of Mellilla xanthometata. Taxonomy (NCBI): domain Eukaryota; kingdom Metazoa; phylum Arthropoda; class Insecta; order Lepidoptera; family Geometridae; genus Mellilla; species Mellilla xanthometata. Next base: position 7,633,338 of record JAPUBQ010000007.1, on the reverse strand, counting down.
CCATACCGCGGTTTACCTAACATAATCCGGAATAAAAAGAAGACTATGTTTTAGTCCAAGATGTAAGCTCTCTCTCTCTCTCTCTATTTACCAACATAAATAAGTATTAACGTTAGGACACATTTCATACACGGCTGGTTAGCCCCATACCAAACCATATGTAGTATTATTTAACAATCTTCATCATAATTAGTCCTAACCGTTTGAGCGTAAAGTTTCGACTAATATTAGTAGTAAGTCAAGTCAGAGGCCTTTGAGCGGCTTGAAAACTCTCAACACCAAAGCTTGGCCACTTAGCTCATACGAAGAAGAAGAAGAGAGGCTTTTGAGCGGCTTGAAAACTCTCAACACCAAAGCTTGGCCACTTAGCTCATACGAAGAAGAAGAAGAGAGGCTTTTGAGCGGCTTGAAAACTCTCAACACCAAAGCTTGGCCACTTAGCTCATACGAAGAAGAAGAAGTTTAGAGGTATATATGTATATGCGCCTATTAAAGGTTGCCTGGAACAGATTGCTTTAAGTGATAAGGTCGCCATTTGTGGGACACTTATCAGTAAGCCTTTTTTTTCATGTTTCTGTCCGATAAAGAATTGTATCTATCTATTGCTATGGATGTGCTGGGGCAATAACGTTATGCAGATAAATAGCTATAATTTAAATAATTATTTCTTGTATCTACGAGTAAGTCGATGTTTTAATATAAAATCTAGAACGCGGACGTTGAATTATAAATTTTGCATTTTTCATTGTCATTAGTAATTGATTACTTGACCTCTTAACAAAGCTCACGATTTTTATGTTCAGATTATTTAAAAATATCAAAAACGTCTGAAAGTTGTAAATAAAACGTGACCAACGATTTGCTACCTAACCTAGTCTTTATTACAACAACCTAACAACCCAAACAATTAAGTAAGGTTAAACTCTTACAGCATGTGAATAAAATCATCTTCGTGAACAAAACAAAGTATGTGCACGTGTTATATGATCCACGTGACAGTAGTAAATTAATATAATACTTAAACCTACTACCTAATCTAAAGCTGAAGTTAATTATTGTTTGCGGCATAAAAATCCTGTTAAATCACCTTATTTGTTCACGAGGTGGAAATCTTCAACAAGATACCTGGCTACGATGGGACGCAAAGTTATGTGGGATTTTTACCCACTAAAACTCCCGGTGACCAGCCTCTGTGCTTAACAAAGGACTCCGGGTTCTTCCAGAAAACACACCGAAGACCTCCTCACACTGCGCTGTGGCCAGCGAACTAGAATATACGGAAGAGTAACTCCATACAATTGCCTCTTAGAATCTGGATCCATCTACGCACACAATTATACCGCTAACCCAACGAAACTCACACACACAAAGCTCGCACGCGATTGGTCGCATCAAGGTCACGCAGCGCGCGGGTAGCTGTTTTGCCCCCACCACCACGGTATTTTACACGTGGACTGTGGAACCATTTATCGGCCAAGTTACTATTCTATTTATTCTAGTTCGCTGGCTGTGGCCCTTCCCGGATTGCTGACCAATCTGCCAACGACGGTGACGGTCACACGCCGCTTTCGTCCTCCCCGGACTCGATGAATCGGGTGTCGGGACCCCGTCTCTGATTACCCTAGAGTCTGATGCGCTTTTTAGTCGCCTCTTACGACAGGCAGGGGCAGTTCCGAAGCTTTATTCTTTCACCCTGGCTGTAGGCTTCTGGTATCACCTAGCATTTATTTTTCCCGCGATGGAACGGAGACTGGCTGGTACATTACATATATATGCGTTTGGGCTGAGAGGGTGTCTATGTGCTTATGCAAACCAATCTTGTCATTTACCTCCAAAACGTGACTGACTTTAATACGGTTTTCAGGTAAGAAAGAGTTTGAGTTTATTTGGTGCGTGTTTTTGAGTACATAGATGTTACGGTAACAACTCAACAGGGGGCGCTGTAGTAATCATTTGTTACATATACTTGTTCATGTACTTATAATGTATGATGTTTTATAATTTTAATTTAGTACTTAGATATGTACTACAATACAATGTATGATAAGTACTTAAACCTAATCAGGTAAACTCGTACAGCATTCGAATAAAGTTCCCTTTTCAAGCAAAACAAAGTAAATGTGGTATATATTCCAAATTACGAGTACGTGCATGCCTAAAAACTTCTTGAAGATAATTGCATGTCCGCAGTCAATAAAAACCTAGCCTCAAATTAACTTAATATAAGCAAAAAACCAGTTTCATTCGTGTTATTACATGTATAACTCAAAGGCTCTAACTTTGACTTTAAATAAAATGACTTCAGAGTTAAGTGCATTGTAACATGGTAGACGGGATTTTAATATAAAGAATAATTTATAATATTTATTTTTTAACAGCGCTCCAAAGTTGACCAGGTTCTTGAAAACTTTTAAGAGTAGGATAATAATTGGTCAAGTGCGAGTTGGGCTCGCGCATGAAGGATTCCGTACCAATATCTTTCAAAAAACACGTTGGTTTTATGTGAGCCCCCTTTAAATATTACTTTTATTTTTATTTAAATATTTATTTAGAAAAGTAATGTACGTCTATATATTCTGTGAATATTTTAAGTGTCTAGCTATTACCACTATTGATGTATAGCAAAAAACCACCTTAGTAATTTTTACTAGTTCTGCCCCGTGGTCTAACCCGCGTTAGTCCGGTAACTTTGGATTAACACAAAGTAGCCATTGTGTTAATCCAAAGTCTAACCTATTTCCATAGCATATTTCATTAAAATCGTAATGAAATTCGCTAATCGTAATTTGAGCGTGAAGAAGTAACAAACATACAAACATACACTCAAACTTTCGCATTTAATGTAGTAGAAGTAGGATAGGATTTTTTTATTTTTAGTATTCGTTGTTATAGCGGCACGAGCAATACATAACTTGTGAAAATTTCAGCTTTCTAGCAATTACGGTTTCTGAGATACTGCCTGGTGACAGACAGACATCGAAGGCTAAGTAAAAGGGGCCCGTTTTTACCTTTTAAGTACGTATCCCTAAAAAACGAACTCAAATCCGAACTCAGAATATTATTGGCTTATACAATAATTTGAAAGTTTTGTGTATGGTGGATATTTTTACAAAATACATCGCGAAAATAGTTAATTGTTTGTTTAGACGTACTATTGCCGCTGGCTTAAATGGTCTTGCTTTAGTAATTATAAACCTGTAAGTCGGTAGGTTTATATCAGCCTTTAATATTATTATCATAGCCTCTTATATATTACATACATTAATTAATAAAAAAATCGTTGTCGTTACATATTTTTTTAAACAATTTCTAAACAGGATAATACAAACAGGTATCATTATCGAACAGATGTAGATAAATTTGAAATTCCCTGCATCCTTTTTATAAAGTGCGCGAAGCTGTGTTTAACGACTAGTGTTGTATATACATATACTAGCTGACCCGGCAAACGTTGTTTTGCCTTAATAATTATTTCTAAATATACAGTAGCCGATTCTCAGACCTACTGAATACGCATATAAAATTTGGTAAAAATCGGTCAAGCCGTTTCGGAGGAGTACGGTAACAAACACTGTGACTCGGAAATTTTATATATAAGATAACTCGAAATAAATGTCTTATACATAAGAATCTTGCTCAATGTGATTTATCTATGTATATGTATTAATGATCTCTTATTACTTAGTCATGTTCTTTTGTTGCTGTGTTTTTATGCTTATTTTTATAATAATTAGTTAATGGCTATTTTATAATATTCTGGTTTGATTTAATTTTGTAATTATACAAAAGTACAGGTATGGGTTGTCTCTTAATTGTACAATTGCTTACAAACAATGAAATTGGAGCATCTGACTTGACGTGCATCTACTTTGACAAGGTAAACACGTAAATTATATACTGGATAATGAGATAATCTATTACAATCAACCACACACAATAATGGTAGTCTCACTTGATTTGAAGGTTAACTAGACTTCTTTGCCTATTTTAAACCATAGATAAAAATAAATGCAAGTTGCCACAGAGTTTGTATTTAAATGTAAAATAGTGTTATTATTAATAGAGCAATGTAATATGTTTAAGGCGAGGTCCGCTTATTGTAATACAGAGCGCTATAATACCCGAAATTCTAGAGTAGAATTCCAGGTATTATTGCGAGGTATGACATTAAGTATAGGTACCTTAACTACTTAATACGAATTCTAGAAGCTAAGTCTTAAGGTAAGTATGGTGCCTAGCTCCTGAAGATATACTTCTTCTTCTTTACCGTTTCCCACTAGGTGGGGTCGGCACAGCCTGTTTTTCGCTTCCACGCCACTCTATCAGCCGTCCACTTCACAAAATTTATCCACGTCTTCGACCTCTACTTCCGCTAGATATACAAGCTTAAAAAATGACCATAACAAGATAGTGAAAGTTAAATTCAAATTATATTACTTTTACTTAAAACACAAATTGCTATATTTAACCAGTAAATCATAACTACTCTAGATGACCAAGAAAATCTCGAAGAAGGTCATTATCACGGTAATCCGACAATAGAATAAATTATTTTGGGCACGCCTCAATGTTACCACGAAGGTCCTTCCAACCGGCTTCATCGGGTAGAGGCTAACTAAATAAATTGATAAGATAATGTGATTTTGATGAACCAACCTTTTGTATGATCTTGCCCTACAAACAATCCACAAGCAGCCAACAATGATAAAAATATGAATTGGAAAAATTCCGTTTCAATGTATGTACCTACTAGTCTCTAACTCTTCTTAAGCATTTTAGAATGTGACAATGAACGAATATTCTGCTTCCTCCTTACCAAGGAGTCGTTCGATCGTGGAAGCCTTTGTATGTCGGCTTTGATATTATCAAAGTTTACGATTATAGCCGAATATTACGTATTCCGAGAACCAGTACGTGACATTGGACTGTGTTTTATGCAATCCGTGATCAAGTAAAGCCTTTATGTGGACAAACGATGCCGCCAGTTAGTTCGCTATAGTCGTGTTGCGTATACATAAATAATAAATTAAATAATATATTCTTTTGTTTTAATATTTTTACGTTAATCATGTCTCGTGCTGAGTCTGGGTTTGTGTGCCTGGTTGCATTGTTTGCCTATTCCTTTGCTGCTCCTGACATAAGTAAGTGAATTTGATTTTTTGAATACTTATGGATATGTTTCTGCTATGCGCTTGTTAAATTTATGAATTGGCTTCAATTCTAATTGATTTAATTTTGGTGGGTAGATAGTTTGTAAGTACGAAATCTTAAATAGTTTTGTTTAGGGAAAATACATCTTACTGAAAGTATGTCGTATACATTAGCTTGCGCAGTAGTTTTAAGATAAATTCTAAAAACATATACATATTTTGGTGAGGGATTATTAAGAAAAACGTGAAAAATATGTTTTTTAATTACTATACTTATTTATAATATTTGGGATAACATTTTTTGGAAAAAAATATATTTATATCGCAAAGTTTTCATTTAAATTATGAGGGTACGTACTACGTATATTACTTAGGTGCCTAAAGGTTATTTTATTGTAATAAGTGGTGTTTATTTTAAACTAAATTTTATGTTTATAATTTCTTCTTACATATATTTTAAGAACGTTTTTATGACATTCCTTAATATTTCTACGGTTAAAGTCGCAAAATATAATTAAGTACGAGTACAGTTTAACTAACGAATATCGCAAACTTGTAGAAAATTGGGTAGGTATTGTGAGCTTTGAACCTAACACATACTCGTACCAGCAGCTTGGTCGAGGAAAATTACTTTAACCATAACGTACATTGAAGACTCTTATCCATTCCCTGAAAATTTATTTTGGAATATTTTTTTAACGAAAACGAACCTCAACATTTGCAAAATCTTCATCCTCTTATAGTGTTTGTTAACTTGGAAACCGTAAAATTTTCCGGACATTTTCTAGAGTCTTATGTCTTAATGCTACTGATATTACAAAATGCGCAAGTTTGCGTCCTAGTGTGAATGTCTATGTCTGTCACTTCTTCACGCTCAAACGGTTGAACCGATATCAATGAAATGAAGCTTAGACCCTGAATTAACACAAAGGCTGTTTCGATTTCGGATTAATGCCGACCCCAGCCACGGGGCTCAGCTAGTATATAATAACAAAAATAATAAAAATTAATTGTGCGTATAGGTAAGCGTAACAAATCACAGTAAAAAGCGACTACTTTGGTAACTAACTACAATTTTGTTTTCCAGAAAACTATCTGAAAGTATGCGAAAGGAACTCCGTTGACATCAATGACTGCATGCTAGAAGCAGTCCAGAGTGGTATTCAAATGATGGTGGGAGGCATAAAGGACCTTGACGTGCCTCCCATAGACCCGTACCGGCAGAAGGAGCTTAAAGTCGAGTATAAGAGAAACCAGGTTCGTTTTTTACCTTTCTTTTTTTATTTTCGTGGTGGAGATGACGTCTGATAGACGAGAGTGGAAGAAGAAGATTTGCTTTGGCGACCCCATACCTAAGTGGGATAAGATAAGGAAGAAGAAGATTTTTATTTACGATCGGTCTGATTAGACATACTTCGCGGCTTTAGTACTTATTAATCAGATTAATAGCCAGGAAGTATAGATAATTTGTTATGTTGTCTTAATTTTATATTCTCTTTTAACCTCTCGGACTAACGCGGGTGACACCGGCAGGCGCAGCTAGTAATAAAATTATTATAATAAATCTGTTTTATTCATCATGCGGCTATCGTAAGATACCTATCGTCGATAGGTAAGGAAAAAAAATCTTGCATACTAATGTAGGTTGCACAGAGGTTATTTGGTATGTATATTCTCGCCTCTGGTATTTAATGATATCCGGAACTATTGTTAATTAAAGCGACGAGATATTTTTGAGCCTCGGTATTTGAGTAAAATATCATATTTTGATAAATGCTACGTAATTTTAAGGTCTACGATTATTTCAGTTTTATTATCTTTAATTTAGTGTCGTTATATATTCAAAACACGATTACGGAAAATTAGCTCGATAGTCATAATACGAGTCATGGATGTTCTCTACATCTTTTGAAGAAGGGTACACCTAAATTATCTCTAGAGTATCTACAGTACAGTTTAATTGTGCTTGTTTACCTCGATTACTTATATAGCTCAAGGGTCCGCTTAGGGTTTACCATACAGAGCCTTTCCAATCTTAAAACTTGCTTGCCTAAGTCAGTTTTATACAGGGTAAAAATAACTGGTAAGTATTTTTTGTTACACTTTAAAGCTTGGCATTTGTTAAGCTAGAAAAACTGAATCAAAGAGGCTGCCAGAACACACTGTAAAGTGCTGGGCTACAGTTATTTTCAATTGTAGGTCCCGGTGGTTAGTCAAGACTAACAGTACAATTTCCAAGCAGTCGATAAGCCAAGTCAGAGGCCTTCTTACTTGAAAACCTTCGACACCAGAGCTCACTTAGTAAATACGAAGAAGAAGAAGTTACCAGTAGCCGTGTATACTTATTTACCACTTACTAGGTCGAGTTGCTTATGTAATGGTCACTTAAGTGTGCCCTTAGTTATCCTTAAGCATTTACGTATATAGCCATAAACTTGTTTAAAAGTGGTATATAGTGGGTAGGTATCGTATATGTATTAGGTATATTATGTCACACATGGAGTAAAATCCTACTTGGAGTTGGTAAGTACATACAGGGCTACTGGTATTGCTGCTTGTCGACAAAGCAAAATTGTTATACTAATATTATTTAGAATTAGTGGTTTTTAAGGTTACGTACATAAGGTACCCATCAACTGGACCCTACAACTATTAGATATAGGACTTCGCTATCTGTCAGTCCATCTTTCACTAGGCTGTACTTCAAAAACTTTTGATGAAAGTGTTTTTGCTTGTTTGGCGTGACTGTGTGTATTCGATTTTGATTTTATTTTATGTTTGAAAGCTTTGTTAGTCGAGAGTGTTCTAGCTATGTTTGAAATCAAAAATAGCTATGTTCAAATATAAAGTCCAAAATGGCCTATTACATATTTTTCACAAAAAGTATAAATATCAAATAAAAGGCCTTGACTAGTAGAATACAAACTCTACGATAGTTTTTGACTGAAGTCAATATGACCGTCACAACAAAATTTCGGGGGTTTTCTACATTTTTAATTTATACTTCTTGCTTAAAATGGTTTGGAACATTTCGTGCTCGAATACGACTCGCGCTTGGCCGCTATCTTGTCTTTTGATCTTTTCTAGAGTTCCGGCAAATTATCGCGCGGTCTATGTCATAGAAAATTACATACAGTAAACCTTACCTTCGTGAACCGACGTACTAGCACCGTATAATTAAAGATCAAATGGACACATTTTTTGTACCGGTTTGCGAGATTTTTCAAATGGTGGTACTTTTTTTATACGATGTAAAACGTATATTCATCAAGAAATTATAATATGTTATTTTTTCTGAGCCTTTTTGATTGTCAAAAGTTGTTTTGAGAGGCCACAGTTATTTGAATAAACAGGTGCTAAATAGTTGTACGATAGTTAAAAAACCCCATACATGAGACTAATTAAATATCACTACACAAAAAGTGTTTTAATGTTCACTCCTATAAAAAAGTGCTTTTTGTTTTTTTTTTGGTCATAATCATAAATCAAGTTTTTTCCGTGCTCGATAATTATGTAGCCATGCTAATGAAAAAGTTAGTTGCTACAAAAGATTTTAACATTGTGCTAAAACAGTAAAACATTGTCTAATTTCCTTAGTGTTTAGCGTAATGGTTTCATTTCATAGTATAAGATGTAGGTGTTAAATATGTAAAATAATTTGTATTCTTCTATTGATTAAAAAATTAAATAAATAAAAAATCTTGTTTGGGCCCATGTTTAAAAAGACCCATAGGTGTTATTAACGTAAAAAATAAGTTGTAGAGTGAAAATATGTACCAAAATGGCTTGGAGGGGCTCGGTGATTATTTCGACTTACAGAGGGTCAAGATTTCAAGTAATGGAGGTTTTGGTGTTTGAAGGGAAGGGAACAAAACATTTTTTCGACATTTGGAGGTTTTTGACTTATAGAGGTTCAACTGTATTATACATTTTAAGTCCTGACGAAGTTTGACGTGTGAACGAATGTTTTTTTTTTTCGAAAGGTGAATCTAGATTGTTCTTGGTATGTTTAATGAGAATCGTACCGAAATGGCTTTATACTTATTAAATTAACTAAAAAGTCTTGACTACTAGAATAAAAGCACTATGATATATTTCAAATCCAAGATGGCTGCCACCACAAAAGTTTTAAATATTAATATTTTAATATATGTATATCTAAATTAGTTATTAGTTAAAATATTATGTAGCGCATTAGGAACTTTTAAAACTCTGCTAATTAGTTCATGACAAATAAAGACATCCATCCATCCATATTAATTTGTCATTTACCTACTATTTTAATATTAGTGTTCACCTTAGGCATAGTCGTAGGTCAAGTCATAAAGATGCAGACGTTAAAATTCACAAGTTCTTAATATGTAAATTTATTATTTTTTCAGATCTACGCAAAAATGCACCTCAAGGACATGTACGTGGAAGGAGTCAAACAAGCAACAGTCCATGACACAAGGTCAGTTGTTTTTAGGGTTCCGTACTCCAAGCGTACCTACCAACGAGACTATTACATCTTATTAATATTTTGTTTCCTTTTTATTACTATTATTATTTTACTTCTTCGTAATAGAGTTGTCCGTCTTCTGCCAGGCATCTTAAGAACTGTGATAGCTATAAAGGAGTACTTGAAATTTTCACTAACGATGTATTTCTGTTGCTGCTATGTCAATAACAACAGAAATAGGTTTGCTCATTGCTTCAGGGGGCATGTATACGTATATATTTTTTGTAATATTTTTGGAAAACTGGTAGATACCAGTTTTCATTGGTAAGACAAAACATTGAATTGCACATTGAACAAACAACACAAAACAATGTATGTTCAAAAACAGTGTATCAAAATTTATTATAAAATAAATATGTAAGGCGAGCCCCGATACATCAAACAAGATCTGTTTTCCCTTTTAGTAGATAAAGTTTTGAAGCGATGATAGCTCAGTTAGGCGCGCGGCCCTTCACGTCCCGTAGGTTCCACCATTATTGGCTCGAGCTTTCGGTGAAGGAAAACATCGTGAGGAAACCATAGCATGGCGGTAGGATATTTTCTGCTATTGGAAGTTCAAGTATCAAGTTGAAAAAATCTGTCGCAGCACCTTAATAGTGTGTTCTGGCAGTCTCCTTGAGAGCCAGTTATTCCAGACTAGATATGCTCAATCTTATGCCAGTGTCGCTAAATTTGGTTACGCGTCATTCTGGTATAAAAAGGTTACGGAACCCACTGTCCGCGAGTCTGACTAGCACTTGCCCCGTTATTTGTAAATACAAACAAAGATTTTTTATTTTTACCAAATTTGACGTCATATTATTCCTTTCACAAAAGTCGGTAGGCATTGTACCTACACATTCAGTGTCATAACAATTGTTTGCCTGCTTTTATCTGAAATGAGACAAAAGACATTCGAAAAATGAAAATACTACAACCATAATTGAGGTGGTAATTATAGCTTTATTTTTATTTTCCGATGCAAAACGTCGGTCTTATAAGGTTGACGAGTCATTATGTCTGGGTTTGTAGCTCCCAAATGAATCAGTTTGAATTTAATTTTTGTTTGATATGTTAATCGGGGAGTGTTTTTATCCATGTCTGATGGAAATTGGTTTAAGATGTCTGCTACCACAAAATAGCATTTTTTCACCACTTCTTCAATATCTGTTTACTAGGCAGTTTTTTTTAACGGCTGAAATATCACTTGGCTAATGTTTGCCAGAGTATATTAGTATTTACTTGATTCAAGCGTATTGTAGCGCCTGTAGCTAGCTAAGGTGATCTGACGCGATCATCGAAGCTAAGCAACGGTCGATGCGGGCGATATTTGTATGGGGTGACCACGCACAAAACTGTCGTCTTCAAACTGGCATTTTCATCTGGGCGCTACCGTGCGTCGGATGACACGTTAAATTGTAGATCCCGCCTGTTAGTTTTAGTACACGCAGTCGTTAAACTAAGTCAGTGGCCTTCGGACAGCTTCAAAACTTTCAACACCAGAGTTTAGCCACTTAGCTCATACAAAAAAGAAGAACTTTATTCAAAAGTCATGTTAGGTACACGGTAAATTTTATTTTTTCAGTTTTTTGTTATAAATTGTAAAGGGTAAAAAATATTTATACTTATTTTGGTACCAACTTCTGAATTAGATATAATAGTATTTTGAACCATTTTTTTTTCATATTGATAAGTGATTGATACCAAAATAAGTAGAAATGTTCTTAGAGTGGTTCTTTAGACGGCTTCTAAGCTATTTTTTTCGTTTACGATTTAAAATGAAAAAACTGTAAAATCAAGATTGTGCAACTAAAAGACAAAGAATATGCTGATGATGATGAATGATATTCAAAGGTTGTATTTGGCAGAGTGCGAGCAGACGACGACCGGCTCCACATAGAGATCGACCTGACGGCGCCGAAGGTATCAGTGCGAGGCGACTACCAGGGGGAAGGACAGTACAACGCGCTCAGGCTTAACGCTTCCGGCACATTCAGCTGCGTCATGTGTAAGACATGTACCATACGCACTATACAGGGCTACTGCTAACTTAATAAATATTGAATAAGATGTTTTATTCATACATGTCACATTATACAGTTAAAATGTCAAAATTTATATGTTTGTTGTACCACAAAAAAGTTTTACATTATAACTCGTGTCAATAAAGAAAACTTTTGAAGTTGATTTTCTCGTTTGCATAACCAAAAGGGTCGAACTAGCGGCCACAAAATGGCGGATCGCATACTTTTCACATCGCCCTCATTATGGTTATCAAATGAAAGGGCTTGTCTAATTAAATACGGGTAGCTATAGTTCGTGTAGATCATAGACAAATGAATATTATTCTAGTATTCTGATCCCCGGTTGTAGACAACCAACTTTTGTTTCAACTTTTGAAAAAACTAGTCGACTCTTCGTACATTTCGATGCAACTTTTTGTATGGAAAAGCTGATTTATCTGATTTATTATTCTCGAATTTTCCTAAATACACAAACTAGAAACAAGGTTTAGTATGAGGCTAACCATATGTCAGATGTGTCCTAATATTATATTTATTTATTTTAATTCAATTTTTATTTAACCCCTTTAATCAAAGTAACAATTTTACCTTATGTGAGGTACTAGAAATGTTATTATCTCAAGTGTATGTATTTTATTTGCAGCGGACCTCGTATGGACGTGGAAACTTGACGGTGTTCCTGAGAAGAACGGTTCAGAAACCTACATGAGGATCGAATCCTTCTACATGCGGCCCGATGTCGGGAACATGGTCTCGAAACTATCCAATGACAACGTTGACAGTAAAGAACTGAGTGCGTACCTGTTTAATTTAAATACAAATACAAAATTATTTCATTATTTGTGACACTAGTAAAAGATAACAATATGAAAATAGAGTCCAAAGGCTTTGAAACTAGTTCACAGAACTGTAATTCGAAAGCCAATGACTTCTGCAGTGATGTAACATTAAACTAAGTACTTATGTCAAACAAAAACAGTCTAATTTAGAACTTATAAACAGCTTATACATAAGGCGGATTGATAGCGCAGGACAGGAAAATTCAAATTTGAAATATCAAATTTGTTTTTTTACGGTCAATGCTGTCTGCCTTTAAGCCAAGCCAGAGGCTAGAAGGTGGTTAAAATTTTTTCGAAACCAGAGCTCAACCATTTATGAGTACTTATATAAAAAAATCTGTGTCCTTTTGTGTACGTCTGTACACAATCACCATTCATGTCTCATTTATCTGAAGTACATGTAGTGCAAATGCTCAAAATCACTGGGAATGTTAGCAAAGTTTATTGACCAAGCGGGCAGAGTCTCTTTTACTAGTCAATTTTGCTTTCGTCTTGTCTGTACGCATGTTGGTGTTCACGTAGAGATTTGTTATTTCGAATAGTCTTGACGAAATTTTGTACACAGGTACTACTTATTCCTCAATAGAAATTTTATGTCGTTGGCGATTTACAGGTGGGATAAGGGAAAAATTCGCTGCATCGCTATTAACTGGTCGATTTGAACATAGCGTAACAAAGAATTTAAATACCATATCCTTAAAATGTTTCGTAACTATAAATCAAATTAGTCGAGTTATTGTTCAAAAGGTCTTAAACTTTCAGTACAAACGGCTTATTAAGTAATAGTGTTTGCGAGGTCTACTGTTCAGAGAACTACAGTACTAGTTAATAACCAGTTAAAATCCTAGCCTGCCTGGAAGAGATCGCTTTAAGTGATAAGGACGCCGTTTGTGGCATGATGTAAAATTATTAAGTGTTACTTTTTTTATTGATTTGTACCGATAATCTGTCCTATAAAGAGTTAATCTATCTCTCTAAAATCAGACAAATGATAAAGAGGGAATGTATTTAAGAAATGTTTTGTTACAGCCGAACTGGGAACCCGGTTCATGAACGAGAACTGGCGAGTATTGTACAAGGAACTGCTGCCGTACGCTCAAGCCAACTGGAACAAATCTGGAATCCGCATCGCTAACAAAATATTCCTCAAAATACCTTACGATCAAATATTCCCTATTGGCGCGTAAACATTAGGTACATATTATGAGTATGTAGGCAATATGATAAGTTACCATCTACTGTGATAATTTGAAAAATCTGTGTGGCGGTAAATTCTTCAGAACTATTTTAGAAATAAATGTAGTTGTCATTTTGGTATTATTTTGATAATAAATATGGGATATGTTGACTTTGTGTTTTTTTTCATATCAGCCTAAACCACATTATTAGTGTACATATGTACATATTTGGCAACGGAAATATTACCATTCGATCATGGTTTATGAGATAAAATGGTGACAGACGAACTTTTGATACGGAATCCTAAAAATAACTTTTCTACGGTTGCCACACTGCCTGTCTGTCAATGACACTGTCATTACTGTCACTGTCAGAAGTGTCAGAACGCAGAGTTCAGGAGCAAATGAAAACAATGTGAAATTGGGATTTTTATCAGAATTACTTGAACAACTACTGATTTTGTGAAACAAATTAATTAACTTCAGGAAAAATGGGGACGTTGTTGAAGTACCTGGTTGCTGGTTTAGTCAGATATTGGCTAATTCACATAGATTATTGGCAAACTATATCCAACCGGGTGGAGATCGCGACGCCTCTCAATTCATGGAAGAGGTTAATCGAAGGTGTTTACTTGTACGACCGGAATATAAACCCTTACGAAGGCGACTCTTTTCACGAATCCCCTATAATGCTAGTATTTTTTCACTTCCTGATGAAAAACGTGCCATACTTACTACCACTCATCTTTACTTTACTGGACCTGTTGACTGCTCACCTTCTCTATAAAACCTCCAAAGCATTCATACGCATTTTGAAGAACTCGCAAGAGAAACAGATGAATGAAATATCAGAGGAGTCAAAGGACATGCTGCTGGATGATAAGCAACTCAATGATTCCGCAGAGTATGTGCTATCAGTGTATTTGTTTAATCCATACTCTGTATTAAATTGTGTTGGAATGACGACGACCGTAATCCAGAATTTATTGGTAGCTGCTTCATTGTGGGGAGCCTCTAATGGCTACAGAGTGGTTGCATGTGTATTCATCGCTCTAGCAACCCACCAGGCACTCTATCCAGTGCTGCTTATTGTACCTATTGCAATACTACTGGCTGATGTGACCCAAGGCTGTAATAAATGTTCGTACATCAAAACTCTACTGGCATTTGTTCTGAGCTGGGGCTTCCTAATATACCTTTCAGCATTTATAATGGATGGATCTTATAGTTATGTCTACAATACATATGGATTTATGTAAGTATATTATAAGTTAAAATCTATAACACTTTTTCATAGTTGATAAAAAGATCAGTGTACTTAAAACCTTGTAGTATTACTAAATAAATTAAGTATGAATCTATTGCAATAACCTGTGTGTAAAATATTCCCCAAATGTCTAACCATTTTGTAAACAATCAAATTTCTAGGTACATTCATAGAAAATATATAAAAAATTGGCCGCACTACAATTAGTTTGCAGGATCTGTCCAGTTCTTTTTATTCTCACATTAATGGTAGTGGTCGTCACACTCCAGAGATTATTTGTTGTAGTTGAGAGTTTGCACACATTTCACCCTATAATTATTTTACATAAACACTGAATTAAAATATACTCTTACTCTACTACTTCAACGTTTATTCATATATAACAATTATCTTATTTCAGATTAACAGTTCCTGATTTAAAGCCTAACATTGGCTTGTTCTGGTATTTCTTCACAGAGATGTTTGAGCACTTCAGGCTACTATTTGTGTGTGCATTCCAAATAAATGCGCTAGCACTGTATGTTGTTCCCCTCACTCTGAGGTTTAAACGGGAGCCAGTGTTGCTCGCAACAGTCTTGATAGCTCTATCAACAATATTCAGATCATATCCGTGTGTCGGTGATGTTGGATTCTATCTGGCTTTGCTCCCCATGTGGAAACATTTGTTTGCATGTAAGTATCAGAATTTCACATTGGTGAACCACAGACAAAACAACTAAAATCATGTCAAATATAGAATGTGCAGGCAGTTTTACAGGTGATACAAGAGAGTGTGGTCTAAAGTCGCCTATATTTTCTACATTTGACGTAATTTTAGTTGGTTTGACAATGGTGCAGAACGTGCCATCTCTTTCTGGCCACCTAAGATGAAAAGAGACGAGGCTTCTTTAAATTTAGTTTAGTGGTGTGTGCCGTTGAAACACCACCAATGTGTACTTATTTTAACTACAAGAATATCAACTGCATTGTTGACTATGCCCTCCTGTTTTATAAATGATACTGAAAAGATAAACTAAGAATCTGGGCAAGATTTTTTTATAGTATTACTATTTTCGCATTACATATAATCTCATATACCTAATATATTTATTTTACACTTGCTGATACCTGATATATAATTCATATTTGACAATTATATTTATAAGGATTCATTGTTTACGCTGAACTTAACAGTACATTTTTTGAGATAAATGAAGATATGTAGTAATGGAAATAAATTATGCCTTAATTTTGTCAAATTTAAGTTAACAAGATTTTTTTTTGTATTTCAGTCATGCAACAAAAGTTCATAGTTGGATGTGCCTTCATCATCACATCAGCGTTGGGTCCAACTGTATGGCATTTATGGATCTACTCAGGGTCAGCGAATGCCAACTTTTTCTTCGGAGTCACTCTTTCCTTTGCTACTGCTCAAATATTCTTAATAACTGATGTTCTTTTTGCATACATCAAGAGAGAATTTACACTGAAACATGGGTCTTCTAGAAAGATTGATGGAAAACCAGCTAAGTTGGTACTGCGATAATATTGCTAATGTCATAGATATTTGAACAAGGTGAGTCAGAAGACTTCATGATTTGATGATTATAACAGTAATCTTAAAGACTTCATTGTGAGCAATAGGAAATTGTATAAAGTATAAGATATCCTTTCCAAGTGTATAATATATCTTATGATATATATGCTTTGCACAAAGATTTTGCAAAAACCAAAGCACTTTTTTGTTTTAGTGTAGATTATTCTACTGTTTTAAAATGCATTTGCCTTGTTTAAATTTATTGTACTCATAAGTATTCATGAATTCAGACTGAAGTTTTTTTTTAAACTAGTTTTGAATTGGGAAATAGCCACCCATTGAAATTTATAAGAATGTGTGGTTTCAAAGCTATGAAAATAAGTATCACTAACTGAAGTGTGACTGATGGATGACAATTTGATAATGGAATTTCCACTGGCTTATTAGAGACGGAAGCTAGACTTTTTTTTCAATTTACTACATTTACTTGCCCTATTGTGACAAAATGCGAACAAATGATGTATGATATGAGTGATGTATATTTAGGTTTTTAAAATAAGGGCCTATTACCAATTAGTGTTCCTTAGGGTGCAGTTATGGACAAAATCTCGAACATACAATTTTATCGCAATAATCACAAGCAGTTAAAATATAAAATAAATATTTCTAGACTGTCTAAAGAACAACACTAAGAATGTTTATAGTAATTTTGGTACCAATGACACTTAAGAATCACAAAAAAAAACAATATCTAAAATCAAATGTTGTATATAGTCGGAAGTTAGTTTTGATAATTTTTCTCTTATATTATAACGATAAAATTTTAAATTCAAGAATAGTCCATATCTGGTTACAATTGAATGTTCAAATTTGAAAAAGTTTCACTTTAGTTAAAGATAGGTATATTTTTGTGCACTTCACAAATAGCATTTACATTCTACATTTCACAAAGCACTTACAAAAATGTTCTTTTTCTTTAACACTTTTATTACGGTTTCATAAGCAGGGTAAAAAATATTGAGATTTTTAAGTATTATTTAAATATATTTAGTACTTTTCTTTGCATTGCTAAACGTTACAATTCAAATAGTGAAGGAAAATTACAACACATTTGATAGAAATAAATATATAGTTCACTAGTCTTGACCAGAAATATCCTAAGTCAATATGATTTAGTACAACTTAATTACATTGTAATTTTAGTCAGTTTGTTATTATGGTCAGTAAATTGTTAATGATTTATTGTAAGTGACCAACCAGCCATCAGAATGTATTTTATTGTATAAAGACTATTAACCATTTCATACAATTATTCATTTTATATATCATACTTCAGGAAGCTGTGTTCCATATTTAGTATCAGATTGATTAAGATTTTTCCTTCATGTATAAAATATTAAATTAGAATAGAATGTGCTAGAAATATTAAACTCGGTTGTCAGTCAATAAAGTAATTTATTTTTAACAATATCTCTCATATTTTATTTTATTATATTCCTGTATATTTGCCTTTAATTATAGTATTTGCTTGGATTTTTACATACCTACCAGTCTGTATTATTTATGTTCCTTTAAAGATGTTATGGTTGTTGTATTTTTTAGAAGATCTGGTTTTGACCATATAAAATAAGGTTGTATTGTTTGTATATGTACATGTGTACTTATGAGTATATACAGTACTTTAAGTTAATACTTATTATCGTTGTTGACTACATTTTAAGCTTTGGACGAGTGACCATTCGAAATGACTAACAGATGGGCGCTACCGCGGGTTGAATGACGTTATTTCTTAGGTCCTGGCTTTTAGTAAAAAAAAAAATCAAACCAGTCAAAGGCACTTGGGCGGCTTAAAACCTTCATAGCATAGCCTGGCCACTTAGCTCATATGCAAAAGTACAATGTAATGTAAAATGTATATCTGCATATACATTTAATGATTAATGTCGTTATTTTTGCTTAATCTTGCGGTAGTTGAACCGCGTTTGAGTAACAATGAATCATTATCTAATCTTATCTACAATAGCACTGTGATCTATATTGTAACACACCTAACGCGGTCGCCACACTGGGTTGTTTTCTTTCCTTTTATTTTTGCTAAAATGGTGAAATGAAATGTGCGTGAAAATCCGCTTGTGGGGTAAATCATGACAAGACTTGTGTTGGTTTGTTTGTTAATTGGATCACTCACTTGTAAGTACAGTATTTAGTTATTTACTCTATAAGTGGTTGCGTATAGTCATTGTTATTTTATTTTCGGAGTAACTCTTAAATTAATTAGTGAATTTATTGTTGTAAATATATTAAATAATATCTTAAATTCAGTAGTGTAGTAATTGTAAATTTAAGAGTATTCATTTATTGCTGATTGTTCTTTATAATATTGTAATCAAGATTATCTAAAATTCAACATTTATATTTTTGTAATATATAAAATTAATAAAACACAAAATTTACGAGTACCTTTAGTGATTTTACAAAAGTAAGAGAGGTTGGATGTCTAAATGTGTTAAAGCCCGCCGTAAAAGACTACGTAAAAACCACTACGTAAGTACCAATGCAATTTGGATTCCATGTTTGGATGTACGAATTTTTTTTTCCCGTAGAAACACAATACGCTCCTAGCGGGATCATCACCCCCACTTCAAATTAGAATTAGAATTTTCCCGTAGATGCAGAATGCGTGGTTCTGCCGAGCATCCCGTCGCACCTGCAAGGCTGTTACCGCTCGAACTCCCCCGACCTGCAGGCGCCGCGGCGGATGGACGTCTTCCTCTCCCTACTGAAGAAGGTGGAAGCCAACTCACAGCTCGACTTAAGGATGCTTACAACTGCCTTGCTTAGGAAGTGAGTAACATAATTTCATTGATTCTTGGGTTCGAACCCTTCGAAATTTGTAATTTTTTCTCGAATTAGGGTGTGCATCTTGGGCATCTTCATGACGCTTTAACTGTGAGAGTTTGATTGACATATTTTCGAAATGAAATATTGGGTTTAATTCACAAATCCCCTTAGATGATCCCCAGCGTAGGAAGTTTTTGGAATATTCGTCCATAAATGTATTATATTATTGCGGCAGGCGATTTTGGCTTTTTGTACACAAATCGTATGTATTACAGCCTCTTTAGTGCCGCTTAACTATTATTAGAGAGTAACAATTTCTTTAAATGTGTAAATTAATACCAAATATTTCTCTCTGATCATATACGAGTATAATAATAATGTGTAATTTTATTCCAGTCTGCGTCTGGACGGCATTGAGCAGTCGTCCGCCAACGCCGTTGAAACCAACATCGTTTTGCCGTACCGAGCGTCAGCCTTCCAATTCCACCGATACAAACTACTCATGGACTTATTCCTGCCCAGCCAGGACTTGTTGGACGTTGACGAGATATTAACATTAGAAGAAAAGTGTTTACTACATAAGATGATAAGTTCTGGAGTGCGACAGTGGGAGCGAGGCGACGAGAGTGTTGTTTGTCCGGTGTCGGCGGAACAGTCCCAGAATATGGCCACTGACAGTAACAGTAGGTCAGAAAGGTTTATACTGTGTACCTTATCTCAAACTGTAATGAACTACAGGCCGCTGTAAGCCGAGTGCAAGTTTTGTCGTATGCCTGACGCGCTCGACGAAAACCGCGTTCGCACATGACTTGTATGAAAAAAATAGGGCGCCACCTAGCGGCGCAAAAAGTTTCAAAAACGCGCCGCTAGGTGGCGCCCTATTTTTTTCATACAAATCATGTGCGAACGCGGTTTGCGACAAAACTTGCACTCGGCTCTCTGTTCATAAAGCGAAATCTACAAATTTCGTTGATTTCATATACTAGATTTCGTTGATGATGATGCTATGCGACTTGGGCTGTGACGTTGAGTACAATTAACATAAAATACACTAGTGACGTCACGGCCTAGGTCGTATACCATTTCAAACGGGTTATTAGCTGATCTTAATGTTAAGTCATGATATGATAGAAAAATAAAGAAAAACCTAAACTTTTTTCATACTTTCGGTATGGCATGATGGGATTACAGGATCTACAGCAGGTGTCCTATAGAAGACGGTGTAGTGCAGACGGAATGGGGCACGGTGTCTCCCGGCACCGTGATGGCAGCGATCGCAGCCTCAGTCGAGGCCCAACGCGTGTCCCTCACTGATATCCTCAACGCTAACATATTTAAAGAAGACGTGGCTGAACCACTCATGGAGGAAGCTATGCAGGACTGGTTTGAAGATATAGAGACGCTAGGAACTAGTCAAAGGCAGGTCGAAGCTGTGGACATTGGGAATGTTTGGGTGGCGACGTTAGCTGGTAAGGAACGGGTTGAATTCTAGTATTAACTATGATACCAACGTGGTAACACCGAATGGTGGCCGAGTGCTCGGTCGTCCAGTAGATGGGTCGATGATATTATCAGCTTCGCACGTCATTCCTAGACTAGGTCCGCCCGAGATGGACGCAGAAAGCACATGGAGAGGATGCTAGCTTCCTAGCAGTGGTGCAAGAAAGATTGGGTAATGATGTTATAGAAAAGCTAAATTTAATTGCTTCCTCATATTTCTCGCAAGCCCTTGTAGAAATAAAATATTGTTTTATTTTACAATATTATAATATCCACAAAGTGATGAACATTTAAAGACATCTTTAACATTTTCGGAAAATCATATTTCAGGAGATCTAGCCGAGGTGGTAGTGAACCAGGGTCCTCGCGTAGGCTCTGTGGTCCAGAAACTGATCGTCGGCACCAACCACAGGTGGAATGACACTCTACTACCGCGACTTCACTACATCTTCCCTCAGAACAGCTCAGTCGTGGACTGGCATTTTACTGACGCGGAGATACTGGCTGGCATCGATGGTATGTGTGAACGAAATTTCCTATAAATAATTAACTAATTTAGGAATTCAGGTCTTTAACGAATCCAAAAAAATATCTTATGTTCAAGGTCTCTAGTAACTAACGGGACTTTCTTACATCTAGTTTCTGACTTTTGAAAATCTTGATAAATAAACCGTGTGGTCTATTTTCTACAATGTAATCTATAAACATATTGAAATTCATTATTTATTCATTTGTTTGAGCAAACATGTACATACCACAGAATGTGTCTTCTGTAATCCTTGCTAGTATGACACCAATGCATTAAAGAAGAACCATAGATGAACCAGCTCAACCAGCTGTTGAGAGCTAGTTGAGCTGGTATTATGTTCGCCTATAACATAATACAATTTATATACATTATTATGTTCGTCTATAACATAAAACAATTTATTTACATTACATCTTTTAGGCCAGGATCCGATACGGGTCGACGCGCCAACCCAGTTAGTTTAGTTTTTAGTTCGATCTTTTATAATATTTCAGGTCTCATTCTCTCAAGCTACGTGCCCAAATGGCTGGAGCAGCGTCGCTCGCTACGTCTCTCACAAATCATAGAGATGTACTATTCTCACGACGGCGTTTCCTTCGACCCGAACATAAAAGCCTGCAACCGGCGGATGCTCTTCACAACCATGTTCAATACTACGGATTTGTTCTCGGAAACTTCTAGATTCGCTCACGTATTGTCTCTGAGACAGATCACGGTTTATATTCCTGTTGAAGAGATGGAGAGGATTACTAATGCGGCGGTCGATGCGTTTTTCACTTATGTCAGTAAGTTTTTGTCGGTAATGTGTTATAATCATAGCAAAATGTTAAAGACATGACTAAAAGTAATGGACTTTTTCATTACAAATGATTCAGCTCATGCGTCGCTACTTTTCTAGCCGCCAAAAGGCCTCTGAACTGACTGGCGAAGAGACTAAACCAACGGGTAAGATTAAAAGCCGTGACATTATTAATAGGTTCGTTCCTTAGTTTCGAAGGCACCGAAAACCAGGTGGTATGTGGTAACAATAATCTAATATACGATGCATACTTTCCTAAAAAAAAACATTAAGTTTTTTTCTGACTAACAGTCTTGCATCACGGCCATAAATAATACTCTTAGTTAAAACCATATCTCCGTTCCAGCATCTCTTTTGAGACAACATAATAACGACTGCCAGCTGAATCGCGAAGTCCCCGTCATGGACTTAGTGGTCGCCACCGATGGAGCCTGGAAAGGCTATGATGTTGAACAGTTTATGTCGTAAGTACAAAGTCAAACGCACTTACCTATGTCTGGGAAGTGCTTTGTAGGTGTATATAATATACATACATTGATTAGGTTTTATATATTATCATGAAATTTAAACAGTTGACCTTGATAAATAAGAATTTGCTAGGCATCCTTCCATCTAGGCATAGGCATGATGATTGGGTCGTAAATAAATTGCATATATATGATTATATCTTACTAAAATCTAATATATATTATCTTACTAGAATATAAAAAAATCGTGACATCAGATTTTCATACAATGTTATTTTGGATTTTGTATAACCCATTTAGTAAAATAAAGCTCAGGCAAAAAAAATAATAATACAAAGAGTACTTAAGCGAACAAGATGTCATAATCCCTATTCATACTTTCCTTAGAAATAATCGTAAAAAAATCCGAATAAGGCTAGAGCAATTTCCATATTACTCCTGATGTGGTTATGTTTTTCGCATTTCCAGGTGGATAGGCGGTGCTCTCGAGGTAAACATGCTGCGGAGCACAATCTCCCTCCTGCACGGCAACACTGGTAACTGGGTGGTGCCACCCTCGCATAACCTCACAGCGGCCTTCTCGCACTTGGCCAATTTCACTGATGGATGTAAGCTGTTACTAGTTTATCAAATAAGCAGAATATCCAGCTCAAGTCTATAAAGAATGGTGTACGTGAAGAGAAGTCTATGCTCAGCCGTGAACGATAGAAAATTTATAATGATGAGGACTAGTTTACTTTTCACTTAAATTTATGTATATGGGTAATCATCGTTCTTATTTCTACGCAGTCAATGGGATTGGTATGGATAGTTGGTGCCAATAATACTCAATTTAGTTGGCTTAATAAGTGTGCCACAGGTGTGCCAATTGTGGCACATTTATTAGTAGGTAAGCCTTTTCTATTTCTTTTTAAAATTTCATGTTTTTGTCTAATAAATAATTTTCTATCTATCTATATATAGTTTAGAACTTCGATATTGATGTGGAATAATTTTGCCCGTTTGAACATGGGATGCAAGTTTATATATAATCAACAAATGATTACCTAGGTTCTAGACCACATCCATTTACCTTATAATTGTTGATGTCAAAACTAATTTTTAACTACTCTAATTCTATAACACATATATTTTACTTACTAATTCCAGGGCCCACCCGTCTCAACCTTCCAAATATAATGTCCACAATGATCCAGCATTCTCGTAACAAATCCCTCGCCGAAATCGAATCCCGTGCCAGCGCGGGCGCAAGTACCGTCGTTCTTATCGTTAGTCCCAGCGATCGACCTTCAGCTACCGAGTTAGACAGAGCTAGAGATCTCATCAGCTCGCTAAGAACTTCACATTTTGACGTGTATTTCGCGTATTTAGCGCAAGATTTGACGGATTTCCAGAACATTAATAACGAGTATTTGGATTATTCGGAACGGTTTCTAAGTGTAAGTATAAATTAATGATGTTTGATAGATTTGAGGCTTTTTCTTTTATGAGATAAATTAATTAAAATGCAAAAAAAGTAGTGGAACAAAAAATATAAAGATAGTTAATTTCAGTTAGGATAACACCGTACACGTACCAGGATAACAGTTGTAGCCTATGTGTTAATCCAAGGTATACGAAATTATATCTAAATAGGTTTTGCTGGAGCTCGGTAATGCAGTTGTGCTTCTTGCCCAGATGGCCCTCGCAAAGGATGCCATTATACAAATAAAAGAAGGTCTTCTTCATTTAAAAAAGGAGGTAGACTTATCTCAAGGGGTCTATTGGTCTATATTTTTTATTTACAATTTACATAATATACATACTATAGTCGTCTAGTGGCAAGAACGCGGATTGCACCGACAGACTGCAAAACAGGAGACCTGTACCTGGCACTGGGATTGAATTGGCTGAGGATGATCATGACATTATATCTATTTCTAGACGGCGTCAACGTCAGTTCTCGATGCGATAGAAGCCGTCGACACTTACCTGATCAAAAGCACTCTCCCAACGAGGATCTTTGGAGCACAGTGCCCTTTTAATGAATCTACGTTTGAACAAGTCGAGTTTGAAGACTTTGTTCTGCCGAATAAAGAGATGGCGTATAGAATACACCCGTTTTACTTGAGGGAACAAGCGTTGCTACAAGTGCAGGTAAATAGTTATTGTTTTTACAAAGACAGTGTTTTAAGAAAAGTTCATAAAGATTGTAAAAGTTCCTAAGAGAATTTTAAAGCCGCCTCAAAAGTGGACTTAGCGTAATAATGCTTGTACTAAACGAATAAACATCACGTTTTTCCTATCTGGGCATCCAGTAAGTATCTATGTTACACATTTCGAAACGCCTTATTCAAAATACTTATTATCTACAAATCAATTTGATTTACATTAGTCGCCTGATTTGCGTGTAACACTAACACGTAAAACCCGCTAACGCATGGCAATAACGTAAAGTGCTGCCATCTTATTAAGTTGGTGGATTCAGGAACTACGATGACGTGATAAAAGCGACATGTATTCTAAAATTTACCATATTACTAACTCTCGTTAAACATTATCTCTTAATGCTTACGCTAGATGGCGCACAATGACCTCATTATTTTACTTGATAATTAAAAAATTAAAAATACTGCTATTATTATTTGGCTATCATTTAGTCAGTTTATAAATATAATCATAATTAAAACAACATACAAGTTTTAAAAGACAAATATGTGCTGAATATCTACCGTGAGAACACTATTATTATATGTGTATGGATTAGTAAACGTACACTAACCTAGTGACAAACATGTCCCGTCGTCGAATGCCAATTTATTTCTTTTTCTACTGCTAAAACTTAGTGCTATCTTATACTCAAGGAGAGCCGGCGAGAATGAGGACTTTGAAGGTCTGGAAATGTCGGTGTCTGATCAACTTGGGTCCACCCCACAAATCTTACTAACATGAATAATCTTAGGTCTCTGCTATTTGACCTTCTAAACCAGTCATAACGCCACATTTTTTGTTCTTTGAGGTGGCTTGGCGATCTTAGCCATTTAGCTCATTCAAAAACTGGACAATCATAACTCTATGATACCACCATTTCAGTTCCGCAATGCCGGGCAGGGCCGGCTGATGGTGTGTTTTTGGCGCGGCGCCGACACCTCCCATAGCTGCCAGACAATAGAAGAGCGGGGAACCTACACCTTCAACCTTACAACACCGTGCCCGTCGTATGACTTCTGCCCACCAGCGCACTTCGACGTCACTGCGCTTAGCACGGAAAACTTGTGTGCTCGTGAGTAGTTTTTGTAATTCCAGATTGAAAGCAAACTATTTGTAACTTCCATACCTAAACTACATTTAAACTAAGTGTCATAAGTTGCCATAAAATTGGAAGGATACAAAACTTAACATTATGTGAGTCGGGTTCAACAGCAAGCCTCATAAAAAAAACAATCACAAAACTCACTGATAAAATAAATTTACTTTAAATGTAACTGTTATTCACAGTTTACAATTCAATAAATAACAAATTAGCGTGAAAGGTGCACAAAAATTAAGCCGAAGTCAATTTTCGACTAGGCCCCGGGGGGATTCGAACCCCCGATCTCCTGTTTACTAGACAGGCGCTTTAACCAACTAAGCCACGGCGCCGTTGACACGATGAGCGAAAGTAACCGTAAGTTCGTTTTTCAAATGTGTATAGTTTGTCGTAATTTAGGGTTGCATCAGATAACAATAACTTGCAGGGTTGAACTTGATAGTAAAGTTCATAATTTCACTCTCGACTTGTCGTTCGAAGAGTCAGCATCTCCTGATGATGCCTTGTGGTTAGGCGAAACACGTGTAGAGTTAAGAATTTCCGAATTGTGATAGGTAACGTTAATCTTAATTAATCTTAGTTAATTGATCTTAGTTAATTAATCTTAGTTAATTAAGCTTGGTTAATTGATCTTAGTTGATTTTTCCTTTACTTGTCTTAATTTGGATTTCGGATCACAGCGGTAGTACTCTAAATATTTAATTTTGTCATCTATTCATAATTTGATGTTAAAACATAATATTTTGAGATCCATCTTCGTGTTTAAGCGTTTAATAATTCGGTTAATATAAGGATTTACTAAATTACTTTAAGTACTTAAATAAATTATATTTATTTGTAGATAACGACTGCCGGTTTCCGAATCAAGTGGGCTACTACATTCGGCATACGGGCTTGAGGTGCTTGCCGCTACGAGGATCGGCAGTTTTCGTTAAAACTTATAATATACTTGAAATGTCCTTAATATTGTTACTGTTACTGTTTAATAGTATTGTAATAAATTAGCCAAAAATTTACAAAAAAAAAAAACAAAATTAAACTGTACCCCTGGTGGGACTCGAACCCACAATCCCCGGCTTAGGAGGCCGATGCCTTATCCATTAGGCCACAGGGGCTTGCGTAATGTTGATGAAATTTAAGTTTGGTAACTGCATCGCATATAATACATTATAATTATTTTACTACAATGTGTTGTAAATGTTTTTACAGAAATAAAAGGTTGATTCTCTAGAGGATGAGCTTATCGAGCAGTCGAGTACAAACAGTCAACGCTAGGTGTCACTAGCAGTCTTATTACTTTGTGTCTGTCAGTCGAACGTTTTTTTTTAAGGAGTAAAACAAATCAACAAAACCCAAAAATAAGTATTAAAAATGCTTGTCAACTACAAAGAGATCTTCAAATGGCTAAAAAAAATCTCGTCATCAGAGCTTGGCCACTTAGCTCAAACGAATAAGAAGAAAAATTAATGGCAGGTTTTTTTCTTATAATCACACTGACGATGGCTCAAATTTATTTTTGATAATAATTCTATTTTCGAACTGCATTGTGATCGATTAAATCTGCATTAATATCTTAGATGACAATAAAGGGTTTGTAGGGGATGTGTATTTTTATCAAATATCAGTATTTCAAACGCTTACATATCGACTCCGTGGCGCAACGGTAGCGCGTCTGACTCCAGATCAGAAGGTTGCGTGTTCAAATCACGTCGGGGTCAATGTCTTTTTTTGAATTTTTTAAGTATTTTTATGCTGGGTTAGACTTTTTTTAACGGGAACCAAAACAAACTGTCTTCCTTATAATTATTTTCGTTTACATTTTAATCACTGCAAGAAATAGCTATGTTCAGGCCTCTACGCAAGCATTCTTTTATTAATTGTTTGCATTCAGCATTGTTGCGATACGTCAGCTGGCGGCCCTGACTGAGTAATAAACTCAAATTATTGACTAGATATAACTAAAGATACCGACTGCAAGCAACGCGCTCTGCTTTGAGCCGGATGGGTTCGTGGAATGCAAGTTTGCGATCGCACTTAGCAATTATACACGAAAAACCTTTTTGTAGCTTCAAATAGTTGACATCGTGTCGTTTGACTGAAATAGAATGACTTGCATTTATTATTTAACATGACTTAGGTAGGTATGTCATATGTGAAAATTATATCTGAGACAAAAGTTCTAGTGTATATTATATAGCTGGTGTCAAACTCAAACAATTAGTTTAGTTTCTGCCTACATATGTAACCTAACGGGATATTTTTCAGTTGTAAAGATAATAATAATGTCAACTTTGCAATTAGTATTGTCTTGACAAGACGGCATATGTCTAATGAAACACGTGTAGGTATTTGTAGCCTTACTTTTACAATACTGGGAGTGGCATTAACGTCATTACTCGTCCCAATCTTTCAAGGCTCTTGCTGAAAAAACTGTTTGTTAGTTCGAAGCCACTTACGCGCGGTAGTGTCATGCCAATATATCTATTAATGTATATTAAATACGAAAGGCGCAAAGTCTATTTTATCGCAACATGAACTTCAGGATACGGCATTTTAAATTTAAACTGGAAAATCTTCATTCCGCGTCAAGTTTTCGATACCTTCGCGAAGGCGAGAATGGTTCTACATTATTTTGAAGCTTCCTTAGCAGCTATAAGGTCGAGATTCCGGTTCTTTAATATTCAGTAATGACGTTTCGTTTTCATGGGGTTGGTGGTCGAGACGGTCAGGTGACTGTCTTACGTTTCTACTGGCGCCTTTTCAAATGAATCGCATTGTTCGTACACGCATACCTGCATAGCATCCTTGTGTGCTGCGTCGTGTGTACGTGCAGTTTTGTGCACGTACACGAACACGCCTCTGCCCCAGCGCGCCTGTGTGCGTCGCTTGCTTGTGCTGGTAGGAGGTCATGAAGTGATCGGTACGTCTGGCTGACTTACCACTCGTTTTCATCACCACTCATGTTAGTTTGCTTAGCATTTAATAGCTAAGATTTCGGCCGGCAAGTCTTGTATCGCTTGTCACTGGGCTATTTTCAGCGATGCGGTCATGCAGTTTATTTCAGGTCGCACAAAAAATTCCACGTTCCGATAATGGAAGTTTTACGTTAATTTTATGGCGCCGCATTAAATGTCGCGACCACTGCATAATTCGTAAGTAGCTACGACCTTCGGGACTTCGAGGGGCAAGAATTTCCATGAATCAACGGCGCCATGTCGCCAAATGACGCAAATCATCTATCGCCTGATGTAATTGGTAGTAGGTACATTAATGTTTTGAAGAACTTTTAGATCCAATTGACCCTTATTCTGGTGGTGGTACACGTGAGCTAGCACATGTGTCACGCAAACTGTTCAGTAAAGTATGGCAATATAATTTGTCAGTATGCACCGGTTATTCACTGTTCCAATACTTAGGAATAAAGTAGGTGAGCAATTTTCATCAATTGGCTCAAATTGTTTTGCGACAATTGGTATCTATTGGATGGGTTTTCATGGAAACTTTGTTTCAACTGTTAAACAAGTACGATAGGTATGAAAATAATTGTGCGGCATTGCTTTGTAAGAGACAGAACTGTGCTATTATAAGAGATTTCAAATTCATATGTAGGTAAACTGCATATAAATGCTAAGCAAGCAAGGAAGATGAAACTCCGTCTAAGATATTTATTAATAGCCTCATGTGTTTTCTTCATAAGGAACGTGATAAAATGGCAATCTCTACAGATCGGATGTTGCCTACGCATTACCATTACGCAGGTAAGTACGTAAAGATAAGATGATCGAAGGTTTTAAACAAAAATTTCCTTAGATCGACACGTAGCAGTTGCTAAACAAGCGATTAGACAAAATTGCTGCACAACCGAAATAGCTAGTTTGCCTAAAACTTGATATGTATAGCAAAAATAGCCAGCCGAAATAAAAAGAGAAAAGGTCAAAAGACACTATTACATAACTTATACAACTGTTGCTATTATGCTTCAAAATATTCAGCCTCTTGACGTCAATAAATTCACACAGGTAGTTCTTAACAGCTTGTGTTTTTGGAGGCTTTAGTCATGGCTGGCAGTTTTAAATGAAACTCGTAATTACTATGAGGCTAGTCACGAGTTCAAGCAGCCATACCTACGTATAATAATACCATACACACATACAATAGTTTTGTTATCGTTCGATGACGTAGTCTGGAGGCACGGTTGAGGCAGCCAATCATACCTCGCCACCGACCACTCTCGTCACTCACACAAAAACTAGAAATCGCAAAATACATTCGTTGAAACTGGCTCAGACTGTTTTTCAAGGACACTAGTTTTATAAATAGATTTCCAAGTACAGCGATATTTAAAATATGTCTAACGTTTCGTCACGTAAGTAAGAGAAAACACGTAGGTACCTTATAGTAATTCATGTAAATTGATCTCCGTGGTAAGAGCATTATCAAAACTCTTATTTAGTTTCAGGCTGTTTGGCCTAGGCCAGGACACGAGTCAGCGACAATCTGACCGAAGGTTAGAGCATGCCTAGTCTAGCATTACTAGCTCTCATGGAGGCTATCGGAACTCACCTGTTGGTGCTTAATATTTGTAAAGTTTCGTGATGCAATACTTAAAAGTTTTATGGCCGAGTTTTGTCAGGATTTGGCAATCAGGATTCAGACGCTGGAAAATTACCTACACACGATCGCACGTGCCTTTATCGCAACATAATGCTGTCGATAAGAACTGAAATTAGCTTTACAGTAATAGCTGATGCAACACCGAGTGTAGTTGTGGCTATACAGAGTCACTGGTAAAGGTCTGTTTGGACACCTTAGAAAGTGTCTAAATGGTCAATAAAAATAATACCATGGTTCTTAAATGAGAGACCGGCTTCCTATAACAAAATCTACTGAATCATGAAATTCTGCTGCACTTAATCTTTCATCCAATCATAGTTCACTTGGTATAGTTTTGTTACTGAAATCAGAATGCTTCAATATACATATTTAATTAACTCAAAATTACACCAATTGACAAAATTTTAAATAATTATTGTTGACACACAATACCAGATAGCAACAAGCCTTTCTACTCATATTACCATAGTTATTTATTTTCAAATTTCTAGACGCTGTTTTTTCGTCGTTTATTGTTAAATTTGTTAAAAATCTTTTATATATTTCGTGATTAATTGCGCTACATGGTTGGAACCATAATTTTGTATAGTGTGTCATAGAATATTAGATCCTACGTAAAAAACTGCAGATATCTTTTTACTTTGCTAGCATATAACGCAGTTTGCTTCATCGTGGCATGAATTGCCAGTGTAAATACGAAAAAGTCGCTTAGCACCTCTGCCTCTGACCCTGGCTCCGAATATCTTGGAGCGCGCAAGGCTGTCAGAACGGGGTCGTCAGCTCGTCCGGTACCTATGAGTACACAATAACTTGCAGGCTTTATTATGTCGTACCGTGTGAGTAAACTTCCTGATTGAATAACAATTTATTTATTTATTGGTCCTAAATAGTATCTCCTTGTACATATTTTACATATTTAACTTATTACTGTAAGTCTACTTTGTGAAGGTCGGCAACTAGTGACACACATATTTTATTCCAGTCTAATGCCGAGTCAGGATGAGACAAACTAAATATTAGAATCTGAGTGGATTGGTATCGTATTGGGGGAGAAACAATTAACTATGGTAAAAAGCGAGTGTGGCTTGGTGAATAACGTCTGCTTTTCAATCAGACGGCCCTTGGTTCGATCCCAGCCCTACACCAATGACTTATTTTTCAAGTTATATGTGGATTTGCACTCGTTTTACGGTGAAGAAAAACATCGTGAGGAAACCGGCATGTTTAAGAACTACAATATTCGAAGACGTGTGTCATCTGCCAACCCGCACTTGGCCAGCGTGGTAGATTATGGCCTATATCTCTCTCCTCGTAAGAGAAGGCCCCGAGTCCCAGCAGTGGGAACGTATAGTGGGCTGCTTATGCTCTACTATGGTACAACCTTGTCTAAATATGTCGACCCCTAGCACTGTATGGAGGGCAAGTGAAGCGTCCATGCGCGCGCGCACGCGTCGGTCGCGGTTCTCGTGTCGCGAACCACGCGCCGCGCTCACTGCGTCGCCAGCGCCACACCTCCGCTATAATTGACGCTCTGCATGAAACACCAACAACTTTCTAATCAGCCACGTCATTGACCTCGTCGCCTTGTTTTACAAGGGCCCGAAACTACACTTGCGTAAATAATTGTTTATACAGATTTATACTAATTGAAACGCATAATAACCGACCGAATTCGGTTATGTAAAATCATCGAATGTTATGACGTAGAATGGTCGCATGAAAACTCGTTATACTTTCAATGTGTTGGTTAATTATATTAATGGAAAACAAGTCTTTGATAGAGATAAAAGAAAGTAGGCATAAGAAAATTTATTTTCCGGTTACGGAAGAAATAATGCATGAAAATCTGTAAAAATGGAAAAAAACTGATATCAAGCCTCAAATAAACCTTCTAATGAAGGACTGTGTAATAAAAACATTTACCTAACTTGAATAAATTACCTACTTCGCTCTTTAATTAGTTAATTAATATTTTCCAACACAATCACCAGTAACTAATAGGTATTTACCATTTATTCTTTTACGGAAAAATAATACTCATAGTTCATTTTCTAATAGCAATGCAAATTCTAGTTTAACGACGCCATGGAAAGCTAAATACTCTACCCATGTGTTATTAGAAAGTGTCTTTTGGCAATTAAATGTAAGTACTCTCCAGTAAAACGAGTGCTATACTTTTCAAACAGACAGATAGATGGATAGAGAGTTGATGACAGGAGTATGTAAGTATCTATGATCTTAGAAAAAGATTGATCTGTAATAAAAAATAAAAAATACTTTCAGGCAAGTCGGAATCGGTGTCGGATTTTTTTAAAGAGGTTTCGACTGCATAAGCAGTCGAAACCTCTTTACCTCTGGTATAAACCAGAAAGGAGAAAGACTCATTTAGAAACCATATCTAGTAACCTTTCCCTTACCTAATTCATGAAGCTGATTGATGCTGCAGCTTCGCAAAATAATAATTACAAAGTACCTACGACTGGTACCTACTAATCTCTTAATTGGATTTAAAAAAAAACAGTGAACGTAAGTATCTCTTTGTTCTTTTGCCTACTTGTATCACATATGAATATGTATGTGTATAATTTTAAAATAATGTTTACTGAGAAAATTACTTTTGAACACACCTACCTCTTTTTATGCCTAGCAGGAAATTCTAGCTTTCGGAATGTTAATAAGCATAACCTGCCTTGTTTCTGCAAGGTTATTAGAACGGAGACCAGGTTTTGGGCAAAAAAGACCTAATGTTACGTGACAACAATCATCTAGCTGATTGGTTTTATAATTAGAAGACTAGATACCTAGACGCAGATTTTAAATAGGTGCCAATCGCCCGCAAAGTTCCCTGATCTCTGCAACTGAACGGTTCACAATTTATTTCTGTAACAAACACATACGTAATGCATACGTGATGCAGGTATTGTACGCATCGTGTTTTTCCCTGAATGTGACCATGTAATATGTTAGTAGGCTAATAACATAAAGCATTCATATAAGTCAAATACATTTTGGTGGCTGTATTCAATTTTATTTGAGCAAACATTGATGTCACAGCAGCAGTCTTCCAAGAAGAATGATGATAAAACAAAACGAGTCTCCACACACATAAAGTTTAATAAGATACATACTATCTACTATCTTATTATTAGTATTAGCGCCTGTAGCTCGACTAACTAAGGCGATCTGATACGATTATCAAGGTTGAGCAACGACGACAGTCTTTGGATGGGTGACCATCCACAAGACAGTCATTTATAAAGTAGCATTTTTATCTGGACGCTACTAAGAGTCGTATAATGTGTGAAACTTTAGGTCACAACTGTTAGTCTTCGTAGTCGTTAAGCCAGAGGTCTTCAGGTGGTTTGAAAAATCTCAACACCTAAGCTTGTAGTCTTGTGCTTGGTCACCCTTCCAAAGAATGTCCCCACCGATCGTACTTCGGTGCGATTTAACGAACAATGATGCAAAAATATCTACTCTTCGCAAAACTACTTGTATATAGTTATTATAAGATACAATAGCAAATAATAAGGGTGAAAGTAAATAAAATAAGGTTGCATTCCATACTGTTAAACGGCAGGATATATAATGGCAAGTAGGTAACATCAGACTACCCCCGCTCTGCAATAATTCTCAAGATAGAAATCAAGCTCGGTTGTGTCAGACACGCCAAGTCTCTAATTAAGGTTCATTAGCTAGCGGTAATTAATGTTTGCTAACTCTTTGGCCTAACTGCTTCTTAGGTTCACTGATCCATTCACATTGTAGGTACCTACGTAACTTTAGCGGTATTGAGTTCCAATTTTTATGATAATATAACTTTTTGGTTATTTCTTTAAACCCTAATAGGTAATGGCTAGTAATTTAAATTTATTTATAAAAAAATTCTAACTCTAGTATAAGTATTCAGTTGTCTACCTAGACACATTAAGAACCATCTGTACATACCTAGCTTTCGAAAAAATATATTATTTCATAATCAAATCATATAAAGTATCTTATGACTTTTCAAGTTCAACTCTTCAATGGTAAATCCGCTACTGAATATCGGCTAGTGGTACACGGTTCTGTCAATGCACCTGGAATCTTCTCAATCGTCTCTCAGATTGCATACAGTGTCAGTGCTATTGAACGATGTTTGATAAACATTGCTTTATTATTCGAATGGAAAGTTACAGAAATGTAGAGTGACCATTTAGGAAACAACGAGAGACTTTGTATCAGCGTGACATACTTTTAAACCAAAAAAATACAGAAGGACAATTCAATATTTATATAGATATGTATTATTTTTAGAACAGCGCCATTTTTAAGTGACTTTTTTATTTTAAATGGGCCTGCGCTTAATCGCAATTCACCTGATGGTAACCGATACTGCAATCTAAGATGAAGCGCGCTTTTAAAAGAAGTAGATATATTTAAATTCGACGTTACATTTTTGTTGTTTGCTGCCTCTTAACTCCGTCATTTATGCCATATTTTTTTATTAAAAAGGATTTACTTCCTGGATGGTCCAATACCCACTTTATCGAAATCGGTTTAATATTTTTCTGAGGAGCGTTTTAATTTTTTTTGTATTGATTTGTTATCTATACTGGTATACGAAGGTAATTCAAAAAAAAATCTATTTACTTTTTATACAAACTATTGAAAATCCTCAAAACTAATTATTTGTTTATACTTTGGGGCCACTTATTACTTAAGTCAAGGAAAGAAAACCAGGATTTCGATGAAATACCAGGTAAGATGGATGTCTAATAATTATTTATGTATCTAATTAAAGTCTGGGTTTTACCTGATGTGGTATAATGAAGAAGCAGCCTCGATCTATTTTTTATACTGATATTACAATTATCACCTTGTTTATGTCATTAATTAAAGGTTTATGCCATTAACAAAACCCTTCACCTTGGTAAGACAAAAATATATCAGTAATTCGAAACTTCCAAACAAAAAAGGTCTTGAACCTTGCAAATTTTCCGTATCACGCGACAGCTATACAAGTTTCCAATCTTTACGATATTCATTTTGTCGTTACAGGAATATTCGAAGATAATACTCCAAGGTCTTAAATAATTTGATGTAATAAAAATAAATAAAGGTCTTTCGGCCAAGTTGATGGTCATCCTACTGCGGCTGCACAGCGAAATGTGTGGAGTTTCTGGAACATTTTGTTTGAATTTAATTTACAAAACAACCGCTAGCTAAGTATTTCATGTACTTAATTATGTATACACGTGGGACGTTATTGATGATGAAATAAGAATGTGTAGGTAAATAGGTACGTTTGTTGACTCAACATGTGTACCAGTATTTTGAAGCCCATTTTCCTGAAACGTTCCAAGCAAAACACGTGATGCAATAAACAACACACCTACCCCGAGGCGGCACTTTTGATAACGATTAGATCACGCATGATTATACTTATTTAATTGTAAATCGGGCATTAGACATGAGCTTGTAAATAATAATCGTTACCTGACGCAATGTTTATTTCCATCCAAGGCTGTCTATAGTCCAATGCATCGAAAGCACTGATTACAGTTTGCGGTGGATGGCTGTGATTGGCTGGCGTCGGGGGCCTGGCGGGGTGTGGCGAAACGCGCTCTCTTTGAAATGCCACAGCTCGCGCGAGCTGTGCTTCAACTATAAACAAGAACCAGGAACTTGTCCACATGATTCTTTGAAACATGATTGAGAATAAAAAAAACAATCCTCTCGACAACTCAAAAGTCATGTAGTACGTACTACCTGTGCGTGATGTATGACTGCAATGTAAGATAAACATCATATGATGCAGAATCACGGCTTGCATAAATAATAAAAGGTAAACAATGACTGTATAACTGTATTTTAAGAGAAGTAAATAAGAGAGTAACGATTTTCGTATGAAGTAGGAAGTCAAGTACAAAGTAAGGGCATCTTATAAACGAAGCCTTGAACCAAATGATACGTGAATAGTTATTGTAAACCTGCTTACCTACATCTTTTTGTTACTTATTTATGCATCATAAGAAAACTTATTAATTTTATGAAAAAGACAAGCTTAAAAATCTTTCGGCCAAAGCGATGTTTTGTGTTGAAAGGAAGCAAATTTGCCTTATTTTTCATGGTTAAACTGATTTTTCGTTTATTAAACAGGCAGAGAAAGTAAACAGTTTTGATACCCTATGCAATTTCTAATATACATTTTATTAAAATTAATGTAAGAAACTCTTCTTTCATTTTTGAAGACCTATTCGTAGACACAATGGGTTGAATGAAAAAAAAAATGGTAATTAATTTATATGCATAATTGTAGAAGGTAGGTTACGGACGGACAGACAGACGGAGTGAGACAACGTAATCCTCAAGTGTAAATTAAAAGTTAAAAATCCCCCAACTCAATATTTTACGGTGGACGCCATCAAGGATTTAAAATTAATAACATTGTATTCTACTAATCAAGCCGTTTCATTTGATAGCAGAAGCAGAAGAACACTTACTTAGCTGGATATTTTTCGTCAAATCAAAGTATGCACGAATAACAGATAAAGTTAGTGTTAAAAGTTTGTCAATGCGATATAATTGGTCTCTATTCTAGTTAATTCTGTATACCTATCATGTACGTATATTCTGTATGGCACCTGTATCTCGGCTAGCTAAGGTGATCTGACGCGATCATCGGAGCTAAGCAACGGTCCATATGGACGGTGTTTGGATGAGTGACCTTACACAAGACTGTCGTTTTTAAGTGGCATTTTCATCTAGGCGCTGCCGTGGGTCGGATGACACGTTAAATTGTAGGTCTCAGCTTCGTACAAACTGTAGTTAAGCCAAGTCAGAGGTCTTCGGGTGGCTTGAAAACTCTCGCCATTAGAGCTTGGCTAAGAATTAATTTTAATTTAATTCTTATATAATTTGTGTATTCGCTTATCGTTAATGCTACTTGCCCAAGTCTGCAGATGTAATTAAACCACCCGTAGGAGGTTGTGCGTCAGTAAACAGTAGCCCCGTGTATCTAGGTAACAACCTGATAACACTAATAACTGAGTACAAAATCCAGCTCACAGTCTGGCGCCGGCGTCTCGGTTACTTCGGCCCAGATCGTTTATTAACCATACACTTCTCTGCCTTTATTATATTATTGAAGTATTAGGTCGCAAAGCAATTTGATTGCAATTTTATAACTGGACGTGCATTTCTTAAGATATAAATTAATCGTTTCGTTCAGTGGAGATGTCTACGCAGTATCCACCCTATTGAATAATTAAAAAAAAAGTTTTGAACTTTGAGCAATAACAAAAGTGACGCTGGCGAAAAAAAAAAGATTTAACATTTTCTCTCATTCTTTTTATTTTTTATCCAAATGTATTACCACCACGACCAAATCAAGGGAGGCCGGTGAAGGATTTGACCGAGCATAGAAGTACAGTATAAGCTCCATCGATTCGTATCGTCACTCGATTTAACGACAAACTCTCTAAAGCGTCGAAATCAATTGGCTTTAGTTGGTTTAGCTTGTATTTCATACAATGATACATTCTCTCTATTTAACGGCCACTCTCTATAACGCCATAAAATGCACAGTCCCTTCAGTGTCGTTTTAATATTAACCAATATTTAAGAGCTGGATTCTTATCTAGACCTCCGCGGCTAAAATAAATAAAACAGTAAACTATTTTCGTGTGAGAGTGTAGCCAGGCCAACAGTAGACAAACTATTCCGCCTTTTCCAGTCTTTTTTTAGATGAAGGGTTGTAGACCTCATATAGTGCTAGTATTCTTTGACAAAACTCTTTGTTGCCTGAATAAACGATTATTGTTATTATTATAAATACACCTTATATTAAGAAACTATGCTTTCTATTGCTCGTTAGCTTGAGTTAATATTTCGAGTATTATCGTAAACTTCTCAGTTTTCTGTGGTAGTGTACCACGTAAAATTTAATTTTAATGTATAATATTTAAGTGACTTACTGACAAACATTTATTTTTTTCTAAGGTTTAGGCAATTTAATGACATTTTAGTTAAACTGTTGTGTCACATTAACCATAATCATTGAATTTATTGCTTTTACTTTGACTTTAGTATTTTACTGAGCACACTGACTGTGCATCGAATTATAAATTATATTATTTTACACTAACCTATTAGTCTTCCTTTATTTATCTATCTATATATAAATTAATAAGTAAAGAAACGTAAATAAATAAATATCCTATCAGTTTAAATCTGTAATTGGCGTGTAAGTTTATGAATAAACAACCTGCGTGTACCTATATAAAAATATATAATTAAATTAGCTTTGTCACTCTTTCTGATTATCTACAACGAATGACTGATTAATAATAACATAATTACAAAAAACATATTAAAAAGATTTTGCAGTTATCAAGTATTTGGGGATGTAGTAATGCGTAGTATTGTAGATAACCTAATGAATTACAGTAAAGGTTAGATATAAAAAGTAATTTACGATACTATGATATTTTGTTTTAAATATCATTATGTTATCTGGTTCAGATACAGACCTTACTCGTGTCATGTGATTTGTTTATAATACATAACACACATTCTTTTTTCGTATTCGCAAATAATCAAACACAGCAACAGCTATGCAGATTTTAGGATTTCACATGATATCAGATCGCGGCAAACGTCACTCAAGGTTTACACAGAATTGTGTACTTATGTTTAACGTTTGTGGATGTTTCTTTTTCAAGAACCTGATATTGTTAGTAACCTTATATTATTGTAATACGATTTTAGTGTCTTTTTGCATCAGTTATTGAAAACAAGTTTGAGTTTAAAGGTGCGGTGATATTTACGAGAATATTAACGGATAGCTCACTTTTATGAATGCGTTGGACGGGCAAACTGTTTATTTACATGTACATTTAAATTGCTTTGTAATTTTATAGTGGCGACGAATGTTATAAATAATATTAATTCAAATATGTTCTCATGTAAGTGATAATATCGTTTGTGAGAATAAATATCTTTAAACCTAAACCTATGTCTAATATGTTATGTCTGGTATATCACAAAATCCTCTTATTCTTTAAGTAAATGCAGATTTTAGGATTTCACATGATATCAGATCGCGGCAAACGTCATTCAAGGTTTACACAGAATTAGCAAGCAAGCGATATATATTTTCGCTAATGGTTTTGTACACGGGTATCGCGTGTCGGACTTCCTTATCAGCAACGTGGCCATTTTGTTGACTCCTTGATAACAGCACAGTTCGTGCGACAAACAGTCGAGGCCACGGCGCAGTCAGAATCAAACTCATTGTTCCATTCTTTCATTACATACATTACTCGTGATCGCCAATAAAATAATTATGTTTATTTACGTAGATAGTACTTTTTATTATACTTTGTTCTAACTTTTACATTGGCTTGGCTTATTTTTCTCTTCAAATATGTTTCTCTTAGTCATCTGTAAGTTTATAATAAGTTTACGAACAACACACAAAATGCTAGAAACTAACATCCTAAGGTAGAAAGGTCGTTTGTCGATGAAAATGCGTTGCCTACATAATAACTATCTATTAAAACGATTCTTATTGATATGACATTGGTCATATCGATCTTGATGAATTGCTACGCATCTAAAGAGCCAGTCACCATAGTATATAATGATTGGAAAAGTACTGCACTTTATGAAGGTAACTGCAGACAGATGCTTTCGTTTTCCCGTACCTCCCATGAGACATATAAACAATCTGGCACGACAAACAACATTCGTCAATTCACATTATTACATAAGTATATTTCCAAGCAGGTTTGGACAGAGCAGTGCATCTAGACAAATTGCATTGATTTCAATTCGCTATCTTCAAATTACTCAGGTTATGGTTTCCTCGCGATGTTTTCCTTTACCGAAAGTGCAAGGTCATTTGCCCATATTAAAATTTGAAAGAGCTGCCTTCATTAATTTAATTTGACGAAAGTGGATAATAAAATACAATTATGTATATTCATTGAATCAAAAATTATTTAGAGGCACTCTGGTGTGTTTTGAATTTTAACATTACGTGGCCTAAGTCAATTGTTACAGCAGAACGTTTTAAATACGGCCCTAAATTAATCTTAATTCCTTTGGTTTAGGCGGCGTACTCGTCATGTACAAACAAGCAGTTTTTGATCGCCTAGTCTGTAATACTTATAATAAGACGGCTCAGAAGGAATACAGACATCACTAAATACTTGACATCTCGGATACTTCGAAGGCCAGTATCGCTTTTCATGTAATCGCGTTACACAAAATCGAAAAATTTCAGATTTATGTTAAAGCAAAAACGAAATTAAAAGTTCAGTGGCGGTCGAACCGTTCGAGGTTTCCAAAATATCAAACAAACTATGATATTTATTTTAATTTGACAAAAAAACGCTTTGTAAACTGTTATCGTAAGGCATATTATATATTTATTTGCACGAAACAAACGGTCATACTTATTTAAAAAACGTTGGATATAATTACGTCCAACGGGTTTCGACGCATTACGAGCGTCATCATCAGGGACGAGCCTCACACGGACTGTCACCGTCGAGTTTTTTTTAAAATAAGTGTGACCGTTTGTTTCGTATAAATAAAAAAAAAGCGTTTCATAGATCACATGGTATTGTAATTTATTTCTAGCAATATGCATTATTGATAAAAGTTTCCATCGAAAGTAGCGCAAGACAATGGAGCACTTACTCTTATTTGTCATTATGGGTGGCTTTCCATATGTATGCATGGTGTTCAGACACCGTAGTGCAAAGCCGTGACTTGGGTTCATTGTGGCGTTGATACAGACACAACTTTATATTTGCGTCAATATGATATTTATTTTGCGTTCATACGTGCTAGATATGTACTTAATAAAGACAATAAGACACCTTATTTATGTTTAACGTTTGTGGATGATTCTTTTTCAAGAACCTGATATTGTTAGTAACCTCATATTATTGTAATACGATTTTAGTGTCTTTTTGTATCAGTTATTGAGAACGAGCTTGAGCTTTAAAGGTGCGGTGATATTAACGAGAATATGTCTAATATGTTATGTCTGGTATATCACAAAATCCTCTTATTCTTTAAGTAAATGCAATTTTTAGTTTCAGTCAAACTCTTTATACTTCAGTACTTTAAATAGGTCTGAAATCATGGTAAACTTTCCTAACCACGTCAAAGTAAACTATGCGATCGACGGTGAATAAGTATGTTTGCTTAGATGATTAATAGCTATTATAATAACAATCCATGACGCTGAAATGCTCGAGCTAACAATGTGTAACGGCCAATCATCATTAGCACACATGACTGCATACGTCCTATGGGAGTTCATTAGTACTCCAACTATTCAGATCACCACAAGTGTATTGTCGTTTCCGATGAAAAATAAACCACTAATTGCCCTATCTCAATACTAAATAGAATACAACCAATAAATGATTACGTCAATAAAATGACATCGTGTTATGTAATTAATCTTTGATTACGCGTTAACTCAGAATAGAATGTACAATAAGACTTTACATAGAATCATTTATAAATTATTCAATGCAGTTTAACACAAGTATTGCGGTCGTAGCTCATGAATAATGTAATTTCATGAATACTTACTAGATTAATCTGTACTAACTGAAATAATACACGCAAGTCACCATTAGTGTCATTTTAAATAGACACTAAAATTATATTATACATATATATCCGCCAACCCGCACTTGGTTGATAATGGCCTATATATCTCTCCTC
Organism: Mellilla xanthometata; assembly: GCA_035578125.1. NCBI lineage: Eukaryota > Metazoa > Arthropoda > Insecta > Lepidoptera > Geometridae > Mellilla > Mellilla xanthometata. Next base: position 7,591,112 of record JAPUBQ010000007.1, on the reverse strand, counting down.
TTGAGAGAATGCCCCGAGTTCCTGCAGTAGGAACATATGCTTATGCTTATTATGCATAATTTCATATAAGATGTTGAAATGAAAATAAAACGTATAATATGAAATGAAAATTTTGTTTATTTTTACTATTCCTATCTTATAAGGAGGAACTTAAAAACTGTACCGGAGATTGCTGTAGAGGAATGTTTATTTGCCCATGCGCTGTATGGACCACTCCTGCTGGCAGAGTGGACAGCGGTTGTTCTGCTTCACCCACAGAGACATGCAGCAGAAGTGGAAGCTGTGGTTACACTCTCCCCACACCACCACGCAGTCTTGCTTGCCGTATGAATCCTTCTTGCTCTCCCCCTGACAGCGGAGACAGGCATCTGTGGAGACAAATATCTCTATGAAATTCAGTTTGAATACTTCTATCAAATAATTGTCTTTTTGGTCAGAAGTAACATGGATGTTTCTAAACAATATGGAATATTATAAATTAATGAAAAAATTACTTCTATTCTTTTGTCTTCACCTAGACAGATTAAGACAAAAGAATGAAGTAAATTTAGGCCTATAAGTACAGAAATAAATAAATGAAATACACATAAGGCTTGGTTGTAAAAATATGTAAGTTTTTAAAGTAGTAATAAAACTGACGGCAACAAACAAGTCATTTTTTTAAATTAAAACCGAATACATAATGGCTGTGTTACAACCGTTTTATATTCAGATTTGCAGATAGGTGTAAAAATATAATGAACTTTATGAGATCAGATCAGATCAGAGTACCTACGTAAGTAACAAGGTCTCTGCTTACGTCTCTAAACGTATATTAAATAAAAAATACTGTATTATGTGAATAGTATTCGGTCTTCACTGACGGAACGGACGATAATTTACCGGCATATCGAGAAAAAAATACTTCTACGAATGCACGTTTATACAAGGCAACAAAAATTTAATCTTCATTGCCAACTGACATGTACTTATATCCTGAGTAACTTATTTCTGAAACCTTAAGGAGTAATAAATAATTTTCAGCTCTGCTAAAAATATGACTGAAGCTTTATCTTGTTCTTGCTGTAATAGTAATATTTTTCACATGATTTTGAATGGCTGCGCTCATAGTCTTTCGTGTTGCCCGTTCGCTAAGCTTTATCTTATTCTTGCTGTAATAGTAATATTTTTCATATGATTTTGAATGGCTACTCTCATAGTCTTTCGTGTTGTCCGTTCGCTTATAAACCATATACATAACATCGGTCTTCTTTTGACAATCATTGTAAATATACGTCTATAAGAAAACATACGCAGAAGTCACATGTGTGTCAGTAAACTTGCAAGCAAATGACACTAATTAATCTTAATTGTCGACAGAGAGTCAACACAGACTTAATCGACCGACAAGAAAAGTAGTGTGGTGCACCCGTCACCAAAATACACAAATACCTGATACGATGGGTATGTCGTTAGCCTCTGAAGATTTTAACTCAATTGCTTAAAAATTCGTATATCTTTCTCATTTTCCCAAGTTACAGGTATTCGTTGATACCAACTTCAAATTCGATTTTCAAAAGACAAACATATTTTGTTAATGCGAAGGGCAAAATCTTGATTTTACAGTTTTTACGCTATAGATCGTAAAAGGTTAAAAATATCGCAAAAATAGCCTAAAGCCGTACAAAGAACCACTCTAAGAATATTTATACTTCTTCTTCTTCTTTTGAGTATGGCTCTCTGCGGTCGCTATGGCCACAATTTAGCCAATGTCGCGTGGTGTGATATTTATACTTATTTTGGTACCAATCAGACTTATCAATATGAAAAAATTACTGGTTCAAAAAACTAAAAATTAAAATAAAACTAGATATTTACATTTTTGAACCAGATTTATTTCCAATTCATAAGTCTGACTTGTACCAAAAAAGTATACATATTTTTAGAGTGGTGGAGTAGCCGGCTTTTAAGCTATTTTTTAGATATTTTTATCTAAAAACTGTAAACTTAAGATTTTTCTTACAATCATAGCTCTAGTGGTTGTATGATTCGTTATGAGTCTTTTTGAACTATTTGTCTATTCCAATTAATTGCAATTTCATTAGGTATACGTGAATCTACTTTTGAAATGGGTATTCTGAATATCATGAAAATAGAAAATTCTATTTTAATCGAACCAATCAACAATTCTTGAATTCAACATCGAATACTACAATTCTTTGTCAGAGAAATGGATGATTCTATTTTTGTAAACTAATTATGGCAGCTTTAACTTCAATAGTATTAAATATTCATTATTCACACACGGGTAAAAGTGAATCCTATTAATAAGGCATAACAACTGCTGGTATAATTAAGAGACCATGGAAAACAAGTCATGTTCTTTCCCTTTTATTGCGAGTTCTACTCAGAATTTTTATAATTACAGCTGGTACTTTATGTAATTCATTGGCATTGACTAAGTATAATTGCTACTACTCCCTCTTAATCATAATAAACTACTTTATTTCAGGTACTTGGCCCATATTCTAAAATAGCTTAAAGGCTATTTTAAATACATATATAGAATAAAAAGGATAAATAGATAAAGTTTGGTTACTTTGGAGTTCTTTATTCGGTGCCGCCTTGCAACGGAGTACTGGCTATGGAGAGGATGTCTTTGTGCTTTAATGATGTCAGAAAGGTGCATAATTTATGGTTTTGATCCAATTTTATCCAAATAATCATCTAATTCTATATAACAATCAAAGATTTCCATGCGGTGTATAAGTATAATACTTGTATTAGTCAGAAATTATTAATTTATTAGTTCCGAATGTCACGGAATAGGTGAAGAAGTACATTCACTAACTACATTAGAAAAAAAATAACTTTAACAGAAAGCATATAGAAAAGTATTTATGAGAATTTAAAATAGTAAACTGTGGTCTGCATGGTATACGTTGTGTTGGTATACAGTCTGACGGTAAACCATTTTAACGGCATAAGGTAGTATACCTACAGCAAGATAAATATTTGAATGTACAAATACATTGAACCTTTATTTAGTTTACAACTTCATAACTATTAGTTATGCATATTAAATACGAAAAACGTAATGAACTGTAATTTAAATTAACATGACTGCATCCATGTAGGGATATACATCTATACATGTACATACCTCTACGATACACTGTGTATAGCACAAAGAATTAATGTGTGGCTGATAGAATAAGATGGAAGGGAACAACGGTGTGAAAAACCCGAAAAAAGAGTGATAATATGTGCATATTCAACTATTTATATTTCTCAAACACATGTCCTGCATTTTAAAAATGTACAACATAAAATGTAAACGTACCTAAGTAATATGTCAAATTTAAAACAGTTGCCAATACATGAAATTATTTTAATTTTACATCTCAACTTATTTACAAGGAACTTATCACGTGCTCACAGATTGACACTTTCAAAACTTTCTAAACAAATTATTAGGAATCCCAATGACAAGTCACAAAACATCGTTATGAATACATAATTTGTTTGACAGTACCGGATACTTAAATCATTACGAAGCTGAAGTTACCTTAATATTTTAATTAGTTGTTTAGTTTTACTTAATATTCGATGACAGATGCAAGTATCTTTATTTACTGGTCCCTTCTAGTCCAATTCAAACTGGAGTAATGTTTTTTTCTCTAGGCCATACATACATATGTACTCGTTATTCACTCGTATAGGGATGACTTCAGAGCCCGTTTTAGGGAAATACATACTATTTTGTAAACACATAGGGTAGAATGTTGAATTCGATTCTCAGTTAACAGTCTATGCACTTTATTACATTTCTGAAAACCAGTTACGTCTCAGTGAAAATTGCATTCACTCCTACGCTTCCAGCGGAGATATTACCAGAATAACCGAAAATAAGTTCGGTGCCAAACGTTATATTTTCACGGGATATGCGTCAGTAACTGACGGATTTCCCGAATTTTATGATTTATGATTTAATACTTTCTATCAATATTCAATATTATTACTGTAATGTTGACTCGTAGGCGTTTATTCCTTATTTAAATTTGAACTTAATCAAAATGTATGTGAATTCGAGTAGGAAAAATCCAAAATCTTTAGAGTATAGTGATCGATTTACATACATAATTATGTATGTTATCAATCTCAGGCTGCAAGAATTTGTGCCCAAGCCGGGGGTATGGCAGCGTTAGAGCGAGCTACGAGCTCGTATGACTCCTACGTTATAGAACCTCCTTAGGTTCGATTTAGATGTTTTATAGATCTATTATGACTCTTATTCTTAGCACCTAATGTTAGTTGGGATAATAGGAGACTTAGAAAGCATTACTGCAACAAATTCAATCGGGGGGTGTGGTGGGACGAATTGAGCAAATGTAACATTTCAATAAATAACAATATGGAGCACGGTGTGGCACTGCCCCCAATCAAATTCAATCAAAGCGCGCGTCATTCGGCTGTGCCCGCGCACGTCAAGGCGTAATTCAACACCTTTTCAATTTAGCGTGTTGACCTTCTAATTTGCAAATGTGAATTTATTGATCTGCGACCAAAACAAAAGCTCATACTGAAGCATAGATAGTTTTTGACGAATGAATAATCATATCGAGAAGTAAGTAGACAAAACTAGATTCTATAGCTTTGCAATTAGTTAAGACACTGCAGTAAGACAATACGGGCTGTGCCGACCCCACCAACGACATTTATAATACCTACCCACATAGTGGGAAAAGGTGAAGGCAAAGAAGACTGCAGTAAGACAATACATTAATTAGAAATTACGTGAGTCAGTGCAAAGTACATTGAACACTAAATTCTACGACGATTGCGTCTACAGTGTTAAAAGGTTTTTCATAAAAATATACAAATGTCAACGCTCAAAGTATTTCGGCAAACGTTAGTTGTTTAGACAATTCATACATCAATATGTTTCTCAGTACAACTGTTCCGATTATAATGGGTTTTTGCGAAAAAATACGTATTTTAACGAAGTGTTAATTTTATATTCGCAATTGGTTCTACACACGAAGAACGACTGTGAACGTGATAACTGATTTAAATTGTTATAAGTACATATACACACTAAACGGCGAAAAATTGGCTCATTACAAATATTATACTAAGTGAGGGTATTTGATTAGCGATGCATATTTACGGTGGTGAGCGCGCATTGGTATCCACACCATCAATATTATAAAAAACAAATATATGGTTCTTTGTTTGCTTGCATCGAAAGGTTACCGTTATTGATGTATAGCAAAAAAAACAACGTTTAGTGAATGGGGAGCCCCCTCATATTTTTTAATTTTAGTATTTATTGTTATAACGGAACGGGCAATTCCGCTTTCTAGCTATCACGTTTCCTGAGATTCAGCCTGATGACAGACAGACGAACAGACACACAGATAGAAATCGGAGGCGCAGTAATAGGGCCCCGTTTTTACCTTTTAGGTACGGAACCCTAAAAAAATCTAGCCCAGTTTCAAAAACGTCTTCTAAAATATCCTTTAGAAACGTAGATCATTTAAAGCCAGTGCGAAAACGGGACAGGTTAGTGTTTAGTTTTCTTATATCAACAGCCAGAAAGATATTGTTTGAAGAGCTCGAGTAAATTAAATATTCCACACGGGTCACTAAAGAATTATTAAGAAGAATTACATAGATAAGGATGTGTTTAGAAAATAAGGAACTAATGTTTAGGTATACATTTTCTCTACAAGAGTTTGAACAAATACATCAGCTTCGGCTTTCTAATAAAATGAGAAAAAGCGTATCACTACGCCTAAACAAATAAAAAGTTATTTGTGCAAAGTGAACATTAAAAAAAAAATTATTCTTAGAGTAGTGAGCCAGTATTGTGTTTTTATTCATGCTTAACTACTCGTAATGATACAAAGATTGAAGTATCTCGAAATAAAATTTAATATTAATATTATCCATAGATTTTTTGTGCATTCCATTTTATTGTGTAAACAGACTTAAATTTATAATAAAACTACAATGAGAGTTGTTATATAATATGCACATAGGTAAGTAAATAAGAGTAAGGATGCTCGAATCTTGTACTTCGGACTTGATACTTCACACATGTCGCTCATAAAAAAATAATATTTTTGTATTTTTAAGTAAGTAAGCTAAACAATGTTGTCATTAATTTGTCATAAAAAGAAGTCTTATAACTTTTTGTAGTATGGTCCTTGACTTTAAGTATCAGGAAGAGACTGTATACTATACAAATTTAGATATTTGTTCATGCTAGTTTGCACAATTAAAGGAGTTGATAGTCACCACTGCTTTTAATTTTTTATTCGGTTTGAAACTGATATTTAATTTAAGATGGAAACAGCATGTATTAGTAACATTAGCGTGCCTTAAATTTATACCAATACTAGCAGTTTCTCGCGGCTCCGCCCGCGTTTAGGACGCTTTTCGCATAACTAGTAGAAACTACATTTATTCGGACCTGTAGATAATAGACTCAAATAGTTCTTTAGTATCCTATTCCTGTGCTAATTTCATTATAGACCTTACATTGCCAAGATATCGATCGCATTTGTCATTCCGCATTCGATTCCTGAAATATTAGTTGCAGCTTGATGTTATATGTAATATTATAATTTATGAAAGCTTTGAATATAAGACATTCATAACAGATGAGGCTAGCCATTTGTTATGAATGTCTTATAATCCTGAAATAAAATAATAATATTCATATGAGATGCAAAAGTATATTAACATAATGATAAGAGAACAAACAGCAATACTGTAATTTATGAATCGCCTTCGACAAAATTCAAAAGTACATTAAATCGTGATTTGCCAAATTAAGACTGGTACCTCGGATGACTTGCTTTACTTCTTCCAGAAAACAAATGTAAATCCAGAATAGAATAACGAAAGTATTTGAAGAAAGCGCACTCGAGAATAATCATTGGCGGAAACTTGTGCCAGATTCGCCCATTAGGTAAGGTGATTGATCCCTTGCATCGAGTGCCCATGAGGCCATGACAAATATAGATTAAGGTGACATTTATAAATATCAACAAAGGAAGCGTGGGCGACCGACCACATGGCACATGCTTCATTACGTTTATACTATTACCATTCTTATGCAATATAAGATGTAGATGCAGATGGAATTAGCATTGCAAATTATTAATTACGCATTGCACTTATATTTGAAGTCTGTCTCATGTTCCAGTCTCATACAAATAATTAATTAACACAGGTAACCACTTAAGTAAATTAAATGTTACAAGTTATGTAAAGTTATATGCATTTATATTTAATTTCATTATTTTGTCGATGTATGTATATGTCGATGTATGTATATAATATAAATATACAAGGAAAGATGTGACAAAAATAAGCTGTTTTTTTATTTTAGCATCGGCCTCTCTGGTATTTTTGCTGAGGAAGATAAAATGCCATTTCCGCTGAGTTTAATGTAATTTTACCGTTTTAGAGGTACATTATATTTACATCATATTTATTTTGGGGATAATATAAAGGTAACAAGCAAAGAGGCCAGTGAAGATCAAACTAAGTTTTGTGAAGAATTCAGGTGATTAGTGAGCACGTCTAAGAATAGACTGTACTCGTATATAGGTATCGTACACACACTAGATGCGTGAAAATCACGACCATGCCAGTAAAGACTCGAGATTTATTACTCAATCGACACCATGAATATTAAATAACTGTATAATCGTAGCAATCGTACTGCAACACAATATATTCTTGTCAGTTTGCGAAGATGGACTAATGTGACGTTAGCGTCGCCGAGTAATTTGCCACTTTCGCAGGTATTCGTATCTCTACAGTGCATACATAAAGCATTTTCACAAACATTTCTATTGTTCGTTTTTGCTTCCGTTACGGAAATAGTTATACTTCTACATAAACAAGGAAGTGTTGACCATCGTTTTAATGGAACAGAAACTAGGTGGAGGTGGATTTATCTTTGTACCGATTATGCCAATATTTGTAATGTATTGTGCAATTTGCAAGTTATCACGTTATAATCATACTAGGTACTTAAATATTTAATTACTTTATGATATCTGAAATATACGGGATATAAATAATGCAATATTAGGCACTTATAATACACCTTTTTATAACATTATTTGATAAAATAATATCTTAATTTAAAACTCCTATAAGGCAAATTTTAGTACTAATCATTATTTAAAAAATTAAGCAAGTACATATTTCCAATATACTTTCACACAAGCACAAAATTGTTCGTCAAAAAGTTTGTTTGTGTGCGAGTTGCCTATAATTATGTGTTACAAAACAGAGAGGATGTGTGTGAGTGAATATTTCACGCGCTTTAAATCAGCCTCAGTGGCGCACAACCGTTCAGAAATTATTGATAATTTCTAATCTAAAAAATATAGCCTTATTTTTTACACCAGCACTCAATTGACAGATACGAAGACTGCAATATTTAAGTAATTAAAAACAATCCATTAGTTAGATAGTCGCGAACTTAAATATTAAGCATTCAAGTTAGTTAAATGCTCGATAAACGAAACCGATGTGAGTTATAACAAAAATAAAAATGTTACGCGCACCTGTAATGGAGAAGGACCGTTCGCTTTTTCTCGGTACTTTTCCACCGGAGCCTTGATGCATTCAAAACCGACCAATATAGTGTGTCTCTCGCACACATTGAAAGCCGAGCTCATGACTATGTGCATATCTCAACGCCGCCGGCCGCCATCGAAGCATTGCTTTATTGCACGTAGGACGCGACATTTCTTTGAGATATACTACTTTTTTTTTACTGGTAATGGGCTTGCGCTTGACCGCAATTCAGGTGGAGCGCGCTTGCCCAGAAGAAACCGGTTAACTCTTGCCTTGAAAACCGCTAGATTATAGTTATCCGGGAACAAGGAATTTGGCAAAGAATTCCACACCTTGGCGGTACGCACAATGAAGGTGGAGGCAAACCGCTTAGTACGCGACTTAGGCACCTCTCCACAGTATAAAGATGCGGCCTTGGTGTTTCCCTACTCGTCCGATGGTGGAATGGGGCGGGGTGTCAAACGCAAACCTATATACCTGTATACACGAAAAAACCCCATGTAAAAGACTAGTTCATTATACTTAATCATTTGACATCACTGACTCTTTCATCTGTTGCAGTTTACATTAAACGGATGAATCTTCGGAACGTAGCTAGCTAATCAAAAGTCGCAAAAAAGCTGTAGTTCTTAGTTATAATACATGTCAAATTATTTAATGATAGATTCCGCTTTAGCAAGTAGTGAGAATTCCGGTTTGTGGCGCAACTGATCTGGGCAGTATTGGAGCACATCGCGTGATCGACTGACCAATGCAGCTGCGACAACCACTATGTCACTTGGATATTTGCGGCATCAACTTTCTCTCACGTCAATAGCAGGGTTCTGCGTTACCAAACTGCACTGCAGTATACCTATTGGATAGCAAGAACATATTTATAAGAAGTATTTCAGTGTATTGATCCGTGCTTTATTGTCTCCGTCATCTTTATCTAATAACTATAAATTCTAAATTGCCATAATCATAAAAACACTACTTTTGTCTATTAAGACACTTTATATTGGCTTTTAATTATTCTACCTTTATATTAAACTTATTATTTTTAAATACCTAGATTGGCAAATTTTGTAAAGTAACTTTCACAAAAATAACCTTTTAATATGCTATTCCAAATTTATTTTTCTAAAAATTATTTTTTGTAACTGTTATTATAACATCATTTGTAAGTTAATATATAACCAAGACTTGTAATAACTCTGTGGGAGAGGCCATTGGTGTTGAAACACAGTCTATGACTAAATCAACACCAATGGTTTCATTTTAATTGTGTATTACTTACTTATGTCAATAAAGAAATATTTAAAAAAAAATATCATATACGATATATATCGTATAGCAATAATGTATGCATTTTTTTGGTGTATCCTATTATATTACACTTATATTTGTTTTTGTTTGCCACGTAATCGAACGCAGTCACAGTAGACGTCAGCATGACTGGATACACTCCAAAATTTACTTATAATAATAACGTGTGAATACTAACTTGCTGTAAACAAAAAACAAGCTGTTGCAAACTTGATTTTACTCAATAAATGAAGCGGCGAGGTCTAGGAGAGTATTTAGCTTCTATTTATATCTAGGGCCTATTCGTCTTTACTGTAGAAGCGTTTATATGGCGCCAAGAGCAACTAAGACATGCAACTAGTTAAGGAATCCAGGACCAGCTTTAGAGTCTAGAAATGGCCGCTTAGACGGTACGGGATTTCTTTTTCTAGACATTCCAGGAGCGGGTTTAACTTAGCACTAAAAATAGATGCGTTAAGATTCTTAAGGGATTATAGCCACTACACTTTAGCATATCAAATAGATCCCATGTGAATTGAAAAACAGTGCACATAATAAGATAATGTAACCCCATTCAAACAATGCATATTGCGCACTGACACTTGTCACAAAAGAATATAAAGACACAAGATTACAATCGAGGACGAGGCGAATATAGCATTGCGAAATATAGTAATATATGCACATTCATCGTTAAAGTTATCATTTCGCCCGACGGAAATGTTTTTACGCATCAAGGTAACCTTTACGAGAGAAGTGCATACAAGTGCGTATCAAGTCCACGAAATAAAAGTCTCATAATGCACTTTATATGGACTGTGGATTGCGCATAATTATGCAAATACCTTAAATGTCACCTTGTCGGGAAGCTCCGGTTCTACGGCTCACCTTCGATGCAACGACTATGTTGACGCCACTCAAGGACGGCCTTTGCCACTCTCAAAAACCTGTTACCTATCATCTGAGCCATCGCCCATGTAAATGCGTGTATAATTACGTCATGATTTTCGCACAAAATAACTTGCAGATGAGATGTCGATGCTCTAAGCAGGACTAGAATTTTAAAAGTGTCTGCATATGTATCAGTCTGAACGATGGGAAAGAATTTAAGCACTAGCAATAATATTTACGACCAATTAACTGCAGTGCTAGTTTACATCGCAAACTGGATTTTTATTTTTAGAGTCAAGATATTTATAAGATACGTACACAAATCATATAGTTATATGAACGCATTCCCTTCATATTTTTTTCCTGGGTAAGCGCGCTCCACCTTAGATCATAATGTCGCTTGCCATCAGGTGAATTGTGATCAAGCGCAAACCCATTTATTATAAAAACATATATTCCCATCACTAGAAATAAACATCGAAACAAATGACGTATTTATATTGTATTATTGGTAAATAACTTGATGTTGTATTTTTATTACCACGGAAGAGTATACTCGTAATATATTTTCAGATGTACCTACACAACGCAGTATCCATCGATTTTTAAAACCTTGAAAACCAACAATAACGGCAACTGAGGTTTTAAGAGATAAAAAAATATATCAACATAAAGATCTTGCTATTACAAATAGTTTATTTTGGATGTGTGAGAATGTACCCTACATTCTCACTGGCGGTAAAACTGTTGAACTACGGATTTTGTACAATTAAATAACTTCTTTTTGGTTTAACTAATGTAATTTAGCAAAATTTGTATAAAATAAATGAAAACATTTTCAAGGTATACGCTAGTAATTTTTACGACTATATTATATGTAAGTGAGCATATATGTATGTTTTTTTATTGAACAACTTATTCTTTTTCGCGTAATTGATAAAAGTGAATGAACACGAACATACTATTGGGCACGTAAGTTTAAGTTTAATGAACCTATATTATTTATAAATCTACGCCTACTTTTAAGTATGACTTATGACATTATTTCCCTTCAACAATAGCTGGAATTAATTGATTGTATGAAGAATGTTTGATGAATTAGTGCAGGCTGTAGTGCAGGCTAGTATTATTGATCGCCCTACAAAACAACCACCAGACACAGCAGGTACCGACCAAGGTCGGCGCTTATTGATTTATTATTTAAACCATTCTGAAATATTCTAAACAGAATCCATTTCATAGTAACGTTCGAATACAGCGTTGAAGAAGGGTGGCCATTCATATCCATTACCTCTTCACCGACAACGTGTGTCATACATATAATATTCCAAGTACTTATTCCTTTTACAACTAGTAAAGACACCCGTACTTATAGTTCGACATTAAGTTCCAACTATTAGCATATAGGCAAAAAAGCTGGAAACGTTTGAAGCAAGCAATTTAACCGGAATATGAAACAGAGTCAGACTATTATTTTTAAGTACAGATAAAACCATGCACATAATGCCGTAATATTAAATCGCCGTGGAATTTTTTTAATCGGGTATTTATCTCACTTTTTGTTGATAAGATAAGACACTCCCACTTGTCAAGACGCGTCTGCAAACGTATGTTAACAATTGTTATCAGCACAGGTGAGAGAGAAAGGTTTTAAGCGCATAAACTTTCCGTGCGATTGCATTACTACAGAAAGGCAGCGATGGTTTTGAGTAATCGAACAATATTTGAAAGGAAATTTGAGATTCTAGTTATAGACGAGACGCATGTTTATTTTTTGCGATGGAGCCGCAGCTAATTGCCGTGAACGGTGGCGGACAGCGCAGGCGGCGCGCATACTATAGGAATATTCGAGAACCACAGAGCAGACAGGGAGCAGCCTTTACTTGCCAGTATTATTCCACTGACATTTTTGACTGAGGTTCATGTGTGCATGTATTTGTACAAGTGCGTACACACATGTGTGAGTGGCCGTACAGTCACGTCTGTGGTCTCACGCAGACGCCGGCAGTGATATAATCTAACCACTGTAACGGGAACTGAACCTTCCCGTCGATTTGTGATGTTTATACATAAATCACAACTGAGATAGCCAATTAATTATTTAATTGTGTCATATGAATAGACTTTTAGTTTTGAGTGCGAGTAAATTTCCAAAATGTACCACTGCACGTAAGGTTTAACACAAACGTTCGATGAACTTGGAAAATTACTAACTTGTTTTAGCACAAAAAACAGCGGTTTCCCACTACAAAATCCAATAAAGATCTTGTTTTTCTTCGATTCACGTTTGTGATGTAAGTGTGGGGCAACCACGTCCCACTTTAGCGTGATTCATCTATGACGCGTGGTTGTGTGACGAGACGAACAGTCGAAAGCTCAACGAACGCTTGCACGTGTGCGTCAGAGGGCGGGGTCAGAGAGGAGCTTTCGGGAACGAGCAGTGTCTGCACGTGACGCCAAACACGCGCCCATTCATACAATCGATCAAATACCGTAGGTTATGGCAAACCCTATCTACTAGAACTTTCCATGCGCCAGACAATGCTATCTGTCTAGAAGAAACGGCGCGACTACCGAGTTCACACACTTTTTATCTGATAACATTCAGATAAATATTGCCAAACCAAACAATTTAATGAATCATATAGAATCTTACTTTTTTGCCATAATATATCTATACTCATAATATGACATATGTTATTTTGTGATAAAAAGATATATATACTTCTATATCATTTATTTATAATCATAAGTACGAGGAGATCTAATTCTGCTCATGAATTCTGATTCATAATGTTAAGAATTGATGATTGATTGATAACCTTTTAAAAATCTTTAAAATTTTATGGATAACCGTTTCACCTATAAATGTATGTACAATATAAATGAATTACAGAAATTTACATTATACTAGATCGGCTTTACATTATGGATTAGCAAAATATTAAGGTAGGTACTTATAAAATAGTAACTTAAGTAAAAGTAACTTATAACAAGAGCAAAAGGGAAAGAATAAAGATTGTTTAAAAATGTCTTAAACAACAATGTCAAACAAGATACGCTAAATCTTCATGCAATAAATAACGTCTACAAGCCAACACCTATGCACTTAGAACTTCAGGTGTCACTTGGTATAAATAAAGACACGCCGCAAAACCACATGCAAGGATGAAAACAGATTAATTTACTTTAAACTACATAATTATAATAGGAAGGCTGTCTCACTATCCACATGGAAAAATCAACAGTTTTGTTTGAAACAAAAAAGTGAATATGTTTCTTCACTCTTCATGTTCAAACAGCTGGTCAAATTTTGGTTTAATGTTGTATGTAGCTTATACTCTTAATTAAGAGCGACGTTGTTTTAGCTTTGGCGTGGCTGTTAATATCTAACGCGTACTGACGAAATACCTCGTTTATTCATTTTTGGTTTTAATAAAAATTATGATTTCAGGAAAACAGAAGGATTATGGTGTATGGTAATTCCGTATTCATATAAATTTACCTTATATGTACATTTAGTACTTGTTTCCGCTAAGCCAGTCAATCAGCAACAGTATATTTTTGCGATAATATGCAAAAGGTCAAGTGCGAGTCGAGCAAAAACGAAATCATTAATATCATGTATGAAAACCAACGACATTAATAATATTAATGTCGTTGATGAAAACAGCAAAAAATACGTGTGATGAATGCAGCTCTTTAAATATTTATTTTTAAGTAACTCAATTATTAATGATATATTACATAAATTCTCTACCAAGCGACTATTGCTACTAAAAAGTGTGTTCGGTAATAATAATGTATATATGTAACACTAGTGTTTAAAATTGTAACCTAGTCTAAACTGAACTAATATCTAACAATGTTAATGTTAAATATATCAGCAGTCAACAGTTATTCATGTTATTACATATATCTATCTGTATTGTAAAAGTAATTCATACATGTATGCTTTGATTGTTAACTTGCATTAGTAGTGATAGAAATAAAAGCTTATTTAATTTAATTTATTATTACTTTTAGGTTAAAAAAAGCATACGCCAACAAGTTAAAAATTAAGTTATTTTCAATAGTGTCCTAATAAACGTGCAAACAAATTTGAAAGCGCGAGCCAAAGTACCTACAGCAATAAATTATTACTTATCGTCATAGTAATACAATTTTAACAAGGAAAACGGCACTTCAAATAACACGTGGAGGTGTGTCACATGAAATAGAAACGTAGAGTGGTAGTAGGTACTTACTAGAGACGGGGGCAAAGCCTTGTGTACGTGTCGATATGATCATATTATCAAGGATGACACACCCCCGCTCAGCGTAAAGGGCTTCGTGACGTATTCATACTCGTACAACTGTTTGCTCGTGAAAACAGGACCGGCTTTCTGATACATAAACTTTGAGTAAACATTTAGGCTCGTTATGCAAGATTGAATCAAGGTGACGTATAGGTACCACTTTTATTGATATTCGCATTGTACTAAAACAATATCGATGTTTTTACTCGAGTAAATATTACAGGCAGACAAAGTATTGGCAAAAATACTTGTTTTTAAAGGAGCGCAGTTCTAACTGTTTCTTTAATATAAGTGCATATGGAAAAATAGTTTTTTTTTATTGCTTTTGTACCTTTGTATTAATTTTATAAATACGAAAGTTTGTATGCTAGTGTTTGTTATTTCTTTACGCTCAAACGGCTGAAGGGATGTGGATGAAATTTGGTATGGGTGTAGCTTAAACATGGATTCACACATACGAGATATTTTTAATCCCGTAATAAAACGGGTAACTCCGCGAGACGCAGCTAGTCATGTTGGTAGGTATTGATTTATAGTAACTAAATAGTTATCTACGTGTATTACCAGATACTTTCGGTCAAAGCATGTCAGGGAACTGTAATAGAAAGGCACCTTTTTTGTATTCCTATAATTTTATTTCCTACTTGCATCATTTATTGTATGTTTTTTTTTGTTTTGTGCACAATAAATTTATTTACTTTCTTTATTTTTAAGTAATTAAAAGGTTTAAGTGCTCATTAACGTGCGCCATCTAGTTCATTTATGCAACAACTTAGCGGACAGTAGGCATAATATTTTTAAAGACTTTCGAAGAATATTATCCAGATTTCATTCAAAATATTTTTATTAAAAGTGTATTCGCGTTTTCCTTAACAGCACGAAAAATACAAGAATATATCGTCATAATTGATATTCTTCTTTCACAAGTCTTTATTTTATGTAAATTAAATTCAAGAATTATAAAGTAGCATGCCTGAAGATACAAAATACATACACCGTGTGCGCAAAATAAAATAAATAATGTTAGAATATCGGCAGAAGTTAGTTTTTAAGCCAAAATATATATTGACCGCTGCAGTTTTAGCCTTTGCATAATTCAAACATTTTGAAAAAGGTTAATATTTATTTGTTAATACCAACTTATCTTGATAACAAAAATTGCAACACAAAAAAAATTTCTATGTGTTTATTCCTTGCTCAAAGCTAAGTATTGCTATAATTAATAAGTGAAATGTAAACTATAAATAATGGATTTTGTATAAATTAAATTGGCATTATAAATTATAGTTGTATCTATTCTAAAATACAAATATTTTAAAAAAAACTTATTAAAGTAACCGAAAATTAATACAAGAACAGTAATTTGGAACTGTGTGATTAATTCTAGGTAATTCAGGTGCAAGCAGCCGCCGCGAGGTAGTGTGCGTGCACTGAACACTCACACTGGGAAAATTCAGCACTCACACATGAAAAGCGGTTCACGGATAGAGGCGGGTGCGGTGCGGGGGGCGAGGGAGCGCCGCGGCAGCCAGCTTTGCTATATAAAACTCGGCGCTGCCATCTGCAAGTTTCAATAGATAACTTGAGCTCTGAACGTTTCGGTACGCGCTGCCAACATATCCGCTGTTGAGCAGATTAAGTTGAATGTTGTGCACCCTTGCAGGACTCAGCGGGAAATTTGAATAAAAAGTTCGTATGAAAACTGTTCCGGTTATTTAACTAACAAACATAAACGACGCGTTTGCGATAAATCTGTGTCAAATCGCGGTCGCGGCTAAAACTGCAGTAGTCGTAATCTGCAAACCCACAGCGACGGTGCGATGCGTGCTGCCCACCGGTAACACTCGCGAACCTGGATTATAAAGACAGTTTAAACTCCGAGAAAAATACCGCCATTACTAGTGTTGTTCTCCACAGACATTATCATTTTGACGTTCCTTGACAGACTATTAAGTGCGACGTTAGAGTGAAACCACGAAGATGAGCTTCAACAAGAACAACCCCAACGCCTTGGGGAAGGTCGTTGGGTACCTCAAGCAGCTCTCCACCGATATGGTAAGTGAATGAAGCAACAATACTATCTCCATAATATTGGCCTTGTTTTATTGGAGCTGTACTTAATTAAAACAGTCTTTCGTATAATGATATGAGCATGTTAATGTAGCCGCCTCGTATACATTGGCCTGGTTTGAAGTGCGTTGTTGTCAAGTATAGGTTTAATTGTTGTAAAATGGGAATGTTTGGCGGAACTTCGCGAAGTTTCCATTCGAAACGGAAAGTATAGCAAACGGCGCGCGGCGCCGGCTCGCGTCCGCAGGCGCCGACGTGCGACGTAGGGTGTAGGGTCGATGCCGGTTGCTTGGCAACTTCGCAGCCGCAGCCAGCTGATAGTGGACCAAAACACTAATAACATAAATATCAGTTTGGCTCATTCACTGGAGGTTATGTTGTAACCTATCGAGCCGGCAGAGACCGTCGCGACGCCGGCTCCAGACGGCCTTGCAAGGTCGCCGCAACCCGGTGCCGGTGCTTGAGGGGCCAATACCATCTAATGATGTAAATAATCTACAACTGTAGCTAATATGTTTGTATGGTCCACGTTACAAGTAAACAAATATGAAAGTAATAGATACATGAGTAAGAACAATCATTGCATCAGATGATGATGGTGTAATATGTGTACCTACCTAATGTTTACAAATACTAGTTGAGCCCCGCCGTGTAGCTCGCACAAGACACAAGAATAAGTTAATCCGGATTAAAAATTGGCCAAAAATTGTTAATCCATGGTCTAACCAATCTTCACACCAAATTTCACCAAAATCGGTTCCGCCGCTTTAGCGTAAAGAAATAACAAATGTACACAAACTTTCACATTTGTTATATTATAGTAGGATTTAATTATTTTAAAGGGAAAGAGTATTAGAATATCAATAAATTCTCGTCATTATTTCAAACACATTTTATTCATAGAATATTATTAAACTGTAAAAGTAAAGTCACGTTTCAAGGCATTAACGATATAAATAATTTATAATATTCGGCAATTCAAATAGTTGAATTTTCTCCACAAATATCGACTGTGGCGCTTCAAAAGTTATAAACAGCGCTTTTAGAACATTAACAAACACAAGGGCGACATCTATGAGAAACCGCCGCAAACAGTTGATTTCATAAGGAGGGTTTAGTCCCTACTACGGTTATAGGTGGCAGCACTCATTTTATTTTTATTAATCATTGAAAAATAATAAGAAATAATGTTTTAGGTATAAAAATCTTTAAAATATTATTGATATGTATAATTTTCAACTACTGTGCCATAGTAGCGGGCGTAAATAGAAAGAATATAAACTAAACGTAATTTGCAAATATGAACCTTGGTAAATTTAAGCAAATTTTTTAAAAGTTTGAATTACAGTTCATTATTTCATATGTTCGCATTTCTCAACGGTATTTTATATGTTCTTTATAAACATATACTCACATATCTTTGTCTCCTGCTGATTCTTATACAATAATTTTCATATAATTATGTTCTTAACTGTTAACATATTTTTTTTAAAGTCATAGTGCAAAATGTACCTTTGCGTTTTAGCTAGCGTTGATGTCGTTTACATCTCGTAGCACTTTCGTAGAGGCACCAAGATTTCGTAGCATGCGTAAATTTAGAGTAGACTGTCTAGTAAGTAGCAACTGCTAGAATGCCAGAATCTCGAAAGATGGTATATGTCTATCACAGCCAGAGCAAATTGGCACAATAAACAAACTTAGCAATGAGCAACTGCCTGTAGCTCAGTTGACTGTGATCTGATTCTATCATCGAAGTTAAACTAAGTTTCATGCGATCAGGGCTTGGATGTTAGTCACGCCTGTTAGTCTGAGTACGACAGTTGTAAAGCCATGTTAGCGCTCAGATATAAATGACATTATTGGCTTATCCACACAGACCAAATAAAATGGCTGTAAATTCTCGATCGGTAAAGAAGATGCCCAAAAATACTTCGATCAAATATATACCAGATTCAGTATGGCATGAATTTACTATACTATTGTATCTATTACAGTATGCACAGAAATACAAAATTTGAACACGTCACAAATAATATTTCAATTTAAGTCAACCTTACCACTTTATCTTAAGGTCGAGTTTAGACTAGTGCCGTAATAAAACTTGCTCCGCGATAACGGTTAGGGCTCGTAAAATTGTATGACCGTGCGCAGTGAGTACTAGTACTATACTAATAACGCTTAAATTCCTCAAACTCAAATAAGACCTTACTCTTACTTGTGGTCTTACCGATAGAATTATTTATATCAAAAATGTACTAGACTTAAGGTAATAAGACCACACTCTTACTTGTGATCTTATTTTCCTCGCCGTTGTTAGAGACATCACCTTGAATCTAGTACATTTTCGATCGAATCAAAAATGGCAAAAAATATTTCTATCGGTTTCTCTAGCATATGATGTTTCTACTAGCTCTGTAGAGTGATCATAAGTCTGTATAAATGCTGCTATTTCGGTTCACGCACTAGGCGCGGTGGAAAAACAGCGATAACAATCCAACAATGATGGAAAGGCACCTCTATCCGCCTGTGTCAAGACTTCACCCTTCCCTGACCACATTACTTCCAATGTCAAGTTTGCCCTTTCAGTTCTTTCAGGATTCTATTTTTAACCCTGATATTTTTTTAAACAGCTTTATGCGTTTGGAAAACAAAAAAAAACGGTTCATAGGAGTTCATGTCTTGTCTATATTTTTTTGCAGTACGATAAAATTACTGAATGGACCAGATATCAATTACGTTATTTGTCTATAATAAAATTATGTAGTTATTGAAAAATGTCTTATCTATGCGTTGGTTGTTTTTGTAGTAATAATATATGTATATACAATTATTGATTATTGTATTAAAAATACGTATGTGTCTAAAATAATTGTACGTAGAAGTGTCTAAATTAATATTTTGCCTAAATTAATCTTAACAAACGAAACATTATAATTGTGCAAATTATCTCGGTTGCCTAAATACACAGAGTAAACAAGATTTTGCGATTCTGAGAAGTAAATACAAAGTTAATCAGCGAGTAAATAGTTGACCCATTACTATACATGAAAACATGTGACACTAAAATTAATGTATAAGTATGAAAAACGTGACGGCTGAATTTTATTAGAATAATAACTACTATACTTCTCTTTCTTAGACAAAACGGGTTATTCAAATGCTAAAATAATATGATAATTGATAAATTGGTTCCCTAAAGTCAAAATGCATTCAACATAATAAAGCTCATGTGACTAACAATAATGCAGCCTCACCTTTTCTCAAAAATAATAGTTTTTGAATAGAAAGTATATAGGTATAATTGTGTTCAAAGATTAGTATGATAATATGTAAAGAAAGACGTAGGAGGAAAATAATTTAAAAGATCTTTGGATTCGCCGATTTGTTTTTATTTGAGCTTTTTAAATCTATTTTATTTATTTTGTCTGTCATCTTAAATGTTAGTATCAACGTCAGTACAATTTGATTGAAATAATTGGCAGTCACGAATTTTAAAACATCCAATACAGTTTTGAAATTCTATAGTATTTATAATGCATTTAAATAAAATAAGAAATATCACACATTACAATACTTTTCATAATGAATCTGAGGTAAAGACAAATATCTGATATATTTGTTGACGCTAACACGACCAAATAGGACGCACAAACATTAGGAATGTTCTCCAAAGTTGGTCACCATCCGAACACTATCACTCAATCAGGTACGCACTGTCGAAGAAAGTGTTTATATGTACATTATGTTTAATAAACATCATTATAACAAACAGACAATCTGACGATAACGTCTAGAATACCGTCGAGGTTTGAGTTCGTTAGTCGACGTCCAGTTATTATTATTCGCATTGCTCGAGGAACAAAGGCCGCACTTACGTTCCTACCTCAAGTTGTGGATACAGGAATATAGAGATGTATGGACGGGGTCAGGGTAGGCGCCTTTATCACCAATAGGTTATCTTAAACATGCACTGGCCATATGACTGAGTGTGGTCAATAATGTTTTCTTGATCTGACCTCCGGCTAGCTAGTTCAGTATTCTTATCTTACCGACTGAGTTACGCACGACACAATAGATAGCGGATATAATAAATGGGGTGTGTTTGCGAACAACTAGCCCAGTATCAAATGTCCAGTTCCAAGTGATCAAACGGCTTTTAGGTAATGAGCGTTAATTGTCCCAGAAAAGTAGCTTGGAAATAATTATTGTGTATTGATCGATTTATTGTCGTTATTGCAGAGTGGGAGCGAACAGTCTCGGCGCGGACAAGGCGAAGAAGAGAGGCTGTACCGGGGCTCCCGTGGGCCAAAGTACGCCCGAGTGCCGTCGCGCGCGACCCTCTCGGCATCGACGACGTGCACCTCGCTGGCCACCTCGTGCGGCTCGCAGGGCACCCTCGCGCCCAACTACTCACCCATCCTCGAGAACATCTCCACCGAGAGCAGCAGCGAGGACGAGCAGGACTTCGAGAAGACCCGCCGCCACTTCCAGCAGCTGCGCCAGATCAGTCTCGGGAACGAGTTCAAATACAAGATGGAGATGGAAATCAAGAGTGCTAAAGATGAGAATTTGCGCAATTCTGTTCCGTTCGTAAAGCAGCTAAGCACTGACAGCGCAAAAGTTAAATCGGAATATTCCATCAATGGTGATACCCCGTACGCATCGACCACGCAGCGGATATACCTTTGGACCCAGGTAATATTGGATTTTTTAAACATTTAAAATGAACATGTTAACCATCTAGGCTTAATCAATTTGTATTCGAGAAATTACATTCGGTAGTAAAGCCCACGTGTGCGATAAGAATTAACAGCAATGAATGGAATAACCACAAAACATAAACCGGTTGTTTTGGATTCGCGAAAGATTAGTCAGTTAGTTGAGCAGTAATAGAGAGAGAGCATTGATTTTCAAAATGTTATTGCCTTTTGAGATATGGGTACCCAATTCGAGTTTTAAGTTTAAAGAACAAGTAAGTACTGGGAGTAAAAGTGACTTTCGAGCTTTTGCGGTGCGATCAATCAATTATGACGCGCTTCCCACTATGCTTGCTTAGCATTGGGTACACAGGAGCGAGTATAAAACACAGTGTGGCGGCTTTATAAGACTTCATAGCTTCCTGGAATATGTTCGCGGACGAACATTATTTCTGTTTCTAGATGCACACAAAATATATTTTATATTTGCAAAATGACTTTTAAAATTTTGTCTCAGGTGACTTTTGACCTTAGAGTTCAATATAATGCGACATGGATTATAATTTGTTACGTTTTGTTACAGATTCTGTCGGCGTTTGCCGTGTCGATGGGTTCGCTGATCGTCGGCTTTTCATCGGGATACACATCACCAGCCCTCCTCAGTATGAGCAATAAAAATGGCAGCTATATAGAAATTAGCAAAGAAGAGGTGAGTTTAATTCAATAGACATTTTTGTTAATTATCTAATTATGTATTAATTATTTTACAGTATTTTTGTAAATATTTAAATCTTAATTGAATAAATACAATTTTTTTCAAATTATTGCTCTTAAGTAAATGTTAGAAGAAGTGTTTTTGAATAAAAAAATTATCAATATAGTTTGCAGTAGTGATAGTAAAGAGATACACGCCTAAAAATTGTTTCTCTTTTATTTCCAGGAATCATGGGTCGGCGGACTAATGCCTTTGGCTGCTTTAGTTGGCGGCATTGCCGGAGGGCCGCTCATAGAACATCTGGGCCGAAAAAGGACTATAATGATGATTGCTGTTCCCTTTTTCCTAGGATGGATGATTATCGGAAATGCACCAAACGTAATAGCCATATTCGCCGGACGAGTATTTTGCGGAATCTGTGTAGGTATCGGTTCCTTGGCGTTCCCGGTTTACCTCGGCGAGACAATCCAACCAGAAGTTCGAGGAGCACTTGGGCTGCTGCCAACTGCATTTGGTAATATTGGAATCCTGCTGTCATTTTTCGTAGGAGGATTGCTGGACTGGGATAAATTAGCATTTTTTGGTGCAGCCCTATCAGTACCTTTTTTCTTGCTCATGTTTTTAACACCGGAGACACCGAGATGGTATGTCACTAAAGGCCGTGTTGATGAAGCCCGCAAAGCATTACAATGGTTAAGAGGCAAAAATGTTGACGTCGATATGGAAATGCAGGATCTTACTCGTTCTCAGGCCGAAGCAGACAGACAAAGCGGCAATGCGTTAAAAACATTACTTTCCATGAAATATGCACCCGCCGTCACCATCGCACTAGGACTAATGCTTTTCCAACAGCTGAGTGGCATCAACGCTGTGATATTTTATGCCGGAGAAATATTTGCTAATTCTGGAAGCAATATCAGCAGTAACTTATCCAGTATCATACTTGGAGTAGTAAACTTTGTGTCCACTTTCATCGCGACTGCAGTCATCGATCGTTTGGGGCGCAAAATGCTACTATACGTATCATCATTATCTATGGTTGTCACCCTGGTTACTTTGGGAGCCTATTACTACATGAAAGATGCAATGCACGCCGACGTAACTGCCTACAACTGGGTTCCCCTCGCATGTCTAGTGATTTACGTATTGGGATTTTCTATTGGATTCGGTCCAATTCCGTGGCTTATGTTGGGAGAAATTTTACCATCAAGAATAAGAGGCACCGCTGCATCCCTGTGCACCGCCTTCAACTGGGCCTGCACATTTATCGTAACAAAAACGTTCCACAATATTATTGATGCCATCCAAATGTATGGCACGGTGTGGCTGTTTGCTGTGATATGCGTGATCGGATTGTTCTTCGTGATTTTCTACGTACCTGAGACCAGAGGCAAAAGTTTGGAGGAAATTGAAAAGAAGCTGACCACGCGCAGTGCAAAGGTCGCCAGCACTAACAACAAAAGAATGCAGAACCCATGCTAATTTGTTTAACAAAGATAAACGGACGTTCCGGGGAGCAGACTCGTAGGTGCAAAGACGGAATCTGAAATGCGCTGAATTTTGAGTGTATACTGAAGACTGAATTGGGAATGTAGCCATAGATTCTCTATTGTAAATATAATGTAATTTAGTTGTAGCAGTTAGAAAGGTGACAAATAGTTCCTTTAGAAGTTATTGTTTCAGTCGCATTCCGCTCGTTTTGATGATTTCGATAGTTTGTAACTAAGGTTGTAATAATGGATCTGGTAGACTTAGAATCCACGACACAATCTCACTAGTTATTGAATATTATTATGAATATTATAATGTGTGTTGTAATTTTGTCATACTTATATTATATTATTGCTAAAACACTGGTCATTAAGCCACGTCTTGGGCGGTTTGAAAACTCTCGACACCAGATGTAAGCCATTAAACTCATACGATTCTTTTGTCAAGACTATTAGCATTTTTAAAAGTATACTTTAAATTAAAAGATACGTTAACTTTAGGCGCAGAGTGCATCAGTCCATATATTTTTGTAGTGCATAGATCTGTTAAGCAAATCCAATGTTAATCATGACAAGGTTAAATTTTAAGTACTTTATTTTATTACCAAATGTAAATTTTTAGCAACTAAAATAATTTATATCATTAGATTTAAATTACGAACGATTCCGTATATTACGGAGATTTCATATTTATTTTGTTGTTTTTTAAATATAAAACAATTTACCCTACTATTCGTGCGCTTTTATTTCCGAAATAAAATCCCAGTTTGGCGAAAATGATAGTTATTATCATTTCTACTTCTTGAATCTAAATATCTTATTAGGTATTTTTATAATATAAACGTATAACAGTGGCATTTTCATGGGCGCTACCATGGATTGGATAACACATTAAATTGTAGGTCCCGACTGTAGTCTTACTACTAGGAGTCGTTAAGCCAAGTCAGAGGCCTTCCGGCGGCTTGAAAACTTTCGACAGCAGAGCTTGGCCACTTTGCTCAAACGAAGAAGAAAAAGAAGTTTGTAGGTAGAAAAGTTTAGAAGGTATGTATGGGCATAACCAGGATCTAACAAATTCGTTACTATCTATCTATCACATAGTTTATTTTGCCTAAGCACCGAATTTTATTAACAGTACAACATAATAACGACAGTAACAAACAATTTTGATCAGAAACTGTTTAAAACTTCTAGTTAACGCAATAAGTATTCTTCTCGTAATACTACTATTATTATTGTTTAGAATCAACTGTTTTTACCTGTGACGGACAAATACTGGTTTATGGATTTAGGGTGAGAGTAGAGCTTCCAATCCCGCAGCCTGTCTTCAATCTTGGTATTTGTGGGACTGTACAATTTGAATCCCGCGAGATCTCGTTATTTGCAGGTTATTTTTGTTGTGTTATATTGATTGTATTCAATTATAATGCAGAAGATCAAACTTAGTATTGGTAAGGCTGTAAGTATGGAGTTTAGGAGACAATGAAGATTCGAAACTAGGTTCTTCTTCCAGTCTCAAAAATCTAAGCTTTTATAAAATACTAGCAGCCAGTTCGGCTTCGCACGGGCTATAAAAATCCAAGTTGCAAAGAGAAACAAAATATAGCCTATGTTACTCGGGGTTAATTTAGCTTCCCAACCGTGAAAGATTTTTTTAATACGGGCCAGTAGTTTCGGAGCCTATTCACGCCAGACAAACAAAAAATCAAACTGTTCCTCTTTATAAATATTGGTATAGAAAATAACATTAAATCGTGCCTTATATTATTTCTTAGTCTACTAGTATGGTTTAACCTGAAGTAATATTTTTCAATTAATTTTATGACTGCCGAAGGGCATGTTAAATCGATGATTAGCTATATAAAGTAAATTGTAAAACGCCTGAAGAAAAACTCGTATTTTTCAGCACTGTTTCTGTTTACTGAAGCAAAGTTACAGGAATGACTTCGTACCGAGTGCCAACATAGCATATTAGCAAAATAAAAAACGGTGTAAAAATTAAAACGGTAATGCAAATATTATTTTATTTCCTTATCGTTTTTAAGTACCTTTTGAATTTTCAATACAAAAAATAAAAGGCAAAATTACTGCTTATGATTACGAGTCATAATTGCAAAGACCTAATACGGAAGTAAAATAAATTACCTCTTGGACATTACAAAATTAAACTGGTTAAATAGGGAACAATTTAACTAATTCATATGTTTGTGCTAAAACAGTAAACGATTGGAAAAAAAGGATATTTTAAATGCTTAATCTACGACACTAAAAAGAAGCTAAGAAAGAATGTGGTGGGACCAAAACCTCCAAGGTTGTTATGCAGTCGAAGCATTGCGCAAAGAGGTTTTTAGGTGATTTTATTCCTCACCATCTTCGGTTTTGATTGAAGCTCACCTGGATGGTGAGCTTCAATCAAAACCATCATTGGTGGTCAGCTAACCTCAGTAATTCTGTTCCAAGTTATAAGACTACCAGAAGCTTTACCCAGGTGTTTAAATAGAGATTTTTTTAACAAATGAATGACACTATAAGACATTATCAAAGTGACTACTCAGGGGTCAATACCATAATTTCTATCATTTGTATTACAAAATGAGTTCTGTTCCTAAGAAAAATAAAATAGCAATAATTACAATCAATATACAACCAAAATTAATAAAACATAAATTAGATAGAGCAGGCATTATCATAATTTAAATAAATTTTGCTATTCGAGCTTATTAGACGGTAAAAAAATAAAGATTTAAAATCAAAAAGGTGTTGCTATGAAAAAATATGTACCAAGGCCATTGGTCAACCTGGTTGTAAATGTCAAGATGAACAGCTAATTACTACAAATCGGTGCTGTTTTAACAGGAAACAATGTGATCCACTTACCAAAAGTTTATAAATATACAAATGCACAACTGATACGGACTGCACAATATCGTAGTCAAGATGCATGGATACGTTTCATTTTAAAACAAGACTTTTCATATACGCTATTGGCGTTTTATTGTTCATTCATAACAATTAAAATATAGGAATTGAAAACTACTTTAGTTTTTATCGGGCTTCAAAAATTGGAAGAACTCCACTGCACTTATGTATAATTATTTTTTTAGTTTTAGTGATTTACATTCAATCTAAGCGTATCTTATTCATAGTATATTTCACTGCTCCACGGATTTTGATAAAACTGGTATGCCTAAAGTAGTTTCATTTTGGCTTTACGTACACATACGCATTTTTTTCATTTATAAAAACCAAATACGATCGATCGATGATAATAATATAAGAGTATTATTTATTTTACGTGCGTACATATTTATAAACAAAAAATAAGGTACCACTTATTACGATAAACTGGCAATATTACTTTTATGCAGAAACCCATTATTTGATTGCAAAAATAAAATAAATCGATCGATGATAATAATATAAGACTATTATTTATTTTACGTGCGTACATATTCATACAACAAAAAATAAGGTATCACTTATTACGATAAACTGGCATTATTACTTTTATGCATAATAAGAAACCCATTATTTTATTGCAAAAATAAAAAACGGGTATACCTTCATTAAATATAAATAAAATATTTGCATCCATCGGTTGAACGTAAACACCATAAAATGACGTCAAGACTCACGACTGAAGGTGTGGCAATCTTGTAAGCTATCCCATGTGTTCAGTTGTAGGCACGATACAGGTAATAAAAACATGTTTATCCAACGATAGACAGTACATATCGTTAATAGGGAATCGGACATTGGTATACAGTACCTAACAGTTTTTTTTTACTCATAATGGGCTTGCGCTTGATCGCAATTCACCTGATGGTAAGCGAAATTGCGATCTAAGGTGGAGCGCGCTTGCCCAGAAGAAACCGGTTCACTAAAGTTTGTTAAAACAAGAGTTACATTCTAATATTAATAACATTGGCTACCAAATGGCTATAGGTAGGTACAAAATTCTCAAGCTAATGCCCGACATCGGTCATACGTTTTTGTAATTATTAAAGTATATTTAAAAATTATAAGATGACTGTAACTAATAAATGATAATAAATAGCTGTTCTAATAACTTGGCAAACACATTTTATTATCAGAATGATTTTTCTGTGATTTAAAACTTCTTAACCTCATATTTTAACAAATTATTGTTTACTTTGGATGATATCCGTAATAATCGGAATAGTATTTCCAATTCTGTCAATTGTCATAAAAAAGAGGTCGGTAAATACGATTCTTTGTGTCGTTTCGACAACAACAAAAAAAACGTTAAAATAACATATTTAATATTAAGATTCGTCTAAATACTGCTTGTAAATTAACGCTTATATCAAAATATATAACATTATAAATAAACATAGGATTTACAGATAAAATGAAGATAATAGATTGGGGCAGTTGATGTCTTACATGGCCAAAAATGTCATCTTTGGCGATGCTGGTTTTAGCTAAAAGTTAATTAACTATAGTTTAGTATAGTATTCGTGTCATTCAGATACTTGCATATATAGCAATAAAAATATAACAATTTTCCATGAGTAATGGAGAGCACATGTGCGTAAAAACGTTATGTGGGTACTACGATTGCAAAGAGGTCAAACGACCGACCTTATTCGACACGAAGGGTATGATAATTATTATTGTAGTACTGTTAAATAGTTAAAATTATTATCTTATTGAAATAGATATAAATTCACACTATTATTAGAGATTTAAATGTACCCAAAATCCATCTACAAATTCAGATTTCATGAAATTGAACGTTGTCTAATCTTGAATGGGAAGAAGCATCGCTAGTTTCAGTTTCATGCGTAATAACACAAGACAATCCTAATATCGTTTTCAGAAGTTTGTTTTGAATATTACAGCCTCGAAAGCCAATCAAGTTTCGTCAGTCAATTGTCCCGATATAAAATGGCCAGTTCAGTTGCGCACCACTCATTTCTTCAGTAGACATTTGTAAGAGAAGCGGTCAGTGCACGCAAGCTCCAACTTAGTGCATACGGTGATGCTGTGCAGTGATTTTTTTTGAACTGAAGATTTGTTAAACAAATAAAACAATGAAAGTGTTAATGAGAGCCGATACTCATTACAGTATCGTGGTGCGAGACTCTAGTGAGATTCCGAAATACACGTTTTCACAGGTAGGTAACGCGATATTCTTTTCTCATGTGAACAGAGGAATGTCCTAATGTTAATCAGGCAAAGGTGTGTTTAAGCGCAAACCTTTTAAAATGATCCTATATACTGTGCCTGTCGCGTGGGAAATGCCACATGAAAAATGGATTGCTGCTTTTAGATTTGAAATTTTGTTGCGACTCTTCTTAGAAAAAGAAAAATTAGAGAGAAGATGACAAGACTTAAATTAAAATACGCGTTGCCAATTGAGTAAGTCTTCACCTAAACAACCAATTAGACAAACATACCACTTGACCATCAGCAAATTAATTATTACTTTCAATTTACCAAACACGTGACTATATTTTGTTGTTATGTACATATTTCAGTCTTTATTCATTATTTTCATATGATTAGAATCTTTTCTTGAAATATGAGGAAAAGGTATTCAAAAGATACTTAGACTGTATAAGATTTTCAGTTTAAAATACAGAAAACATAAAATTAACAATGGGCTAATCATTATCATTATCTACATGAGAAAATTATAAAATAGGTAGGTATGTATATTAATGGTTAAGACAATTAGGATTCATACTTTTGCGAGAGCCATATCGTTAGATTCGTACATGTATGTACAGTAATGAACTCGCATGAATTATATCTTGTGACAATAAATTGTCACGTAAAAAATACAATAACAATTTACTGCTGATTTATTATGGGGCTCAGTAAGTGGGTACAATCAAAGTCGATGATTGTATAAATTAATTGAAAGCGCGCGGCGTCGGCGCGCACACCTCCGGCAAATAACGTCATACTGCCACACTTGCTTAGAACATAGTACTCACTAAACTATAGAATACGTGATGTTTAATTGTCCATTTTATTAATCAAGCAATATTATGTAATGAAGTGTAACATAGGTAATGCAACACATAACTGTCATAACAACTTTATCGCTTTTGCACCTTTTTGTATTTGTATTCCTAAGTTATTTTGCCGCCGTGACTTTAATCGTACTCGTTCAGAATTCTAGATATTTTATTTATTAAAATGTTTATATTCAACACGCATTTCCAGGTGTTAGCGGCGGTAGCAGTCTCCCTAGGCTCTATGATCGTTGGATTCTCATCAGCTTACACATCGCCCGCCTTAGCGTCCATGGAAGAAAGTGCCACATTTTCAGTTTCCAATGAACAGGTGTGTTATGAAAACCTTACAAAAACTATTTCCAAATTCTATCATGTGTTATGCTTACATGCAAATGTATTTTTTAATTTTTACTAGGCAAGTTGGATCGGAAGCCTTATGCCATTGGCTGCTCTGGCCGGCGGAGTCATCGGCGGCCCTCTGGTGGACTACATAGGCAGACGGAGAACAATTCTATTACTCGCACCGCCATTCTTCGTCGGATGGATCCTGATAGCAAGTGCGAACGTCGTCCACCTCGTGCTCGCGGGACGGGCAGTCTGCGGCCTGTGTGTCGGCATCGGCTCCCTCGCATTCCCTGTCTACCTGGGAGAAACTATACAGCCGGAAGTACGCGGCACGTTGGGCTTATTTCCAACAGCTATCGGGAACATTGGCATTTTAATTTGCTATGCAGCCGGCAAGTATCTCAACTGGTCTGAGCTCGCGTACTTAGGAGCCGCGCTACCTGTACCCTTTTTCATCTTAATGTTGATGATACCTGAAACTCCCAGATGGTTTATATCGCGAGGGCGAGAGGAAGAAGCTCGGAAAGCTCTGCAGTGGCTGCGAGGGAAGAATGCTCAAATTGACAGCGAGCTACGAGATATCGCTTTGTCCGACGCAGAGTCCAAAACCGACACCTCAATAAAGGAACTCTTCACAATGAAATACATGAAAGCCATATTCATTTCCCTGGGATTGATGACCTTTCAGCAATTATCTGGCATAAACGCTGTTATCTTTTACACAGTTAAAATTTTTAAATTGTCAGGGAGTGCAGTGGACAAAAAACTGTCAACCATAATAGTGGGTATTGTAAACTTTGTTTCAACTTTTGTCGCAACAGCTGTTATAGACAGAGCAGGTAGAAAAGTATTACTTTACATATCTTCTGTAACAATGACTTTAACACTTGTTGTTCTGGGCTCATTTTTCTATGTACAAGATACTTTGAAACAAGATGTATCGACGTTGGGTTGGTTGCCCCTAGTCAGTATTATGATTTATTTGCTAGGTTTCTCGTTGGCTTTTGGCCCAATACCTTGGCTAATGATGGGCGAAATTTTGCCTGCAAAAATAAGAGGCAATGCCGCTTCAATATGTACAGCGTTCAATTGGCTGTGTACGTTCACTGTAACGAAAACATTTCAAAACATCTTGGACGCAATCGGTCCCGCCGGTACATTTTGGCTTTTTGGTGCTATATGTTTCGTTGGTTTGTTCTTTGTTATTGTATTCGTACCGGAAACGCGAGGTAAAAGTCTTGAGCAGATAGAGAACAAAATGACTGGCAGAGCCAGCACAAGATCACGTAGAATGAGCGCAATAGCTAATATCAAACCAATGCCAAGTGGTTGCTAATACAAAATAAAACTTTCGTTCAAACAAAAGAAGTAAGCCCAGTCTACATGAAAATTTTATAATCCTGTAAAGATTTTATAACATATGATGATTTACCACCAGAAAGACCCTCTTTTACACAAATATATAGTTGTTTATAAAGTAAAGTATTCAGATTTAGAGGTAAGTTAGTTATATGAAGCACTATGAGTTATTTAGGTACCTATTTATTAAAGAAGTTGCTCTCTGTATTCTATGCCCTACTATTTAAGAGTTCTCGATTTAATTTGTACTTAATATACTACATATAAATAGGTCCAGCAATTATTTATAAGTTCTTATGAATACAACTTGCCTAAAACATATAATATTTCAAATCAAATCTTTGATATCAATATAATTTGGTTGTGAATTCTGAATAAAATTAACAAATTAATAATTTAGCAAAGAGAAACAGTAGGCTGTGGATACAATGAACATAATTAGTGGAGGTACATATATCATGTACTTACTAACATATCATAATAAAATAAACTGTGTCTGACTAGGGGCATTTAAATTAATTAGTTACAATTATTCTAAAAATATTATGTTATTATCATATAAATAAAGATACTCTACCTTGGTTTAATTGCTAATTGTACATTTTAATTAAGTTTCCAAACTTCAAGAGAATGAGAGGATTCAAGCTGCATAGGTTAAAATTATAAAAAAGCGAGTGTGGCTCGGTGGTAACAATGTCTGCTTTTCAATCAGACGGCTCATGGTTAGATCCCGGCCCTACACCAATGATTTGTTTTTCATGTTATGTGAGGATATGCACTTGCTTTACGGTGAAAGAAAACCTCGTGAGGAAACTGGCATGTTTGGGGACCACAATATCTGAAAATGTGTGTCATTCACCAAGCCGCACTTGGTCAACGTGGTGGATTATAGCCTATATCTCTCTCTTCGTGAGAGAAGGCAGCGAGTCCCAGCAGTGAGAACGTATGGTGGCCTGCTTATGCTAGGTAAATATTATATTATACAGATCTATATAGGATAGTATACAAAATAAACACAAATTATAATAAAACCAGCATGTACGGGCACAAGAGTATGACCCCTGTCATCATTTCAGCAAACCATTTTAGGTAGGAGAATGGGTTTATAATGTTTAGATTTATTTTCTATGGCCACCTGACAAATCTGTCACCAAGCACCTAACAGTGTGTTCCGGCATCTTCCTGGAGAACCAGTTTGTCTTAGCCTAGGCAGGCTACATTTTAAGCCAGAGTTTAGTAAGCCATCCATCATAAAATCCATCTATTAATTACAAAAGTGATGAGAGTAATCATTAAAACATATAAGCAGTTTGCAGACTGGGCACCATTAAGATTCGTAAGCAAAAGAAAGAAACTATATGTTCTTACAGCTGGCATTCAAAGCATTATCTTTCAAGGAGAGAGTGATAGAACACAATGCACCACATTGATTGACCTAGTGCAGGTTGGCAAATGACACATACATTTAGATTTTGTGGTCCTCGGAGCATGTGGATATTCTCACAATCTTTTACACCAGTATATAGACTAGTGCATTCAGTCTTAAATTAATTTAGCATTTTTCTATCTGAGTAGTGGCATAGTACATTTGACAGAGTAGTGCTAGTATATCCATAGCTTCTGTTGAATTATAATTGATATATGAGACCTAAATTGTATAAGCATAATCAATAGTTTGAACTTTATCTCTCTTATGAATTACACTTACGAATATAATAGAATACAACTTTATTGTACCACCACAAGTAAGATGTGCTAATATTATGGTAAAAAATATAACTTGTATCATTTCAAAGCTTAGTTATGTATTATAATTTTTCTCAA
This sequence comes from Mellilla xanthometata, assembly GCA_035578125.1. Lineage (NCBI taxonomy): Eukaryota > Metazoa > Arthropoda > Insecta > Lepidoptera > Geometridae > Mellilla > Mellilla xanthometata. The sequence goes on along the minus strand of JAPUBQ010000007.1, from coordinate 7,557,560 downwards.
AAAACTACATAGTTAAAGAGGAAGTTTCAAGGAAAATTAAGATTCAGGATTGCTGAATTGAATATGAAAAGGCTGTTATTTAAAGAAATAATTTCAGAAGGTTTTCCAAGGTTGAACTGGCACAATGAACTGGTTTAGTTTATAGAACTTTGCAGAGGTTACATACGACACTTAATATGTAGGTACATATGTAATCAGTGCTCCTACAGGTATGGAACTTTGTGAGGATGGTAATAAGTGGTTATAATTATAGTATTGCCATGCTCACCCATAACTTGGACGCGACAAATGGCACAAGTATCGCATTCGACATCCCAGCTCCACATAGCAACAGCGTTCCATTTCTTCAATGTAAACATTTTGTCTGGCTTCTGCCCATCGTTATCACCACGGTCCAAGCCGTCACAATCTTCTCCGGACATATTCACAGGTAAAAATATTATTTTACGCCAATAATACCAATCTAAAGTTTTGAAATCGAAAAATTAGCTGTTTGCAAATAAAAACAATTTTGATCACATTTGTGTTGTGATGAGATGTCAATGTCACTCACTCACTGTCAAAACAGCAAATTTTATTCATTTGGCTTCTCAACAACTTTTCATCGTTACATTGCTAGTGCCATCTTGTGTCGAGCAGTGAGAGCATCGAAGTTAAAAAGGGCGCGACATCGGTTTTTTTTAAATGTGTACATTGTACAACATAATAAAAGTGAATATGTACATATGGCCAATATAAAAAAATATGTTGTTCATTTCATATATACTTCTCAAAAATATTTAAAATTAATATTTATCTCTACGAGTAGATATTATTAAAGAATTAAAAGAAATATGTACTAAGCTACTTAGAAGAATTATTATACTCGCAAAACTATATTTGGAGGCCATAGATTTTCTAGACATTCCCCAAGGTTTGAATGTAAAATCAAGATTAATAACAAATTTCACTATTATTTTATTCCTTTTATTTGAAACATTTATAAACTAATATACACGTACATATAAAATTTGTATTTTTTACATAAAAACAATATTATTTTCATTATAGGTAAGCACTAGTGTATTTATTGGTAATTGATAACTATAAAACATTTAGGTACTTAACATGCATTAAGATTAGATTTATTCATTAGATCACCCTGATAAGTACAGCGATAGATAGTACATTTTCACTTTTTCGGTTCTAAAAGTGATTTTAAAATTTTAATAATATGATATTATTAACTTAGAAAAAAGAAAGAAGAGGGATATATTCCTTTATTTTTACATTTCAAAGTGGAGCTTCGTTGTAATTATTGAAATACTGATAATAATTTTGATGTTGGCTCTGATATTCTAGGGTTTTAATACAAAACTCGGAGTATGCTATTGAAAAATTACATTGAATCTCAAATAAAACCCAGCCAAGGGTAAAATAAATATATCTAGATAGGTAGGTAGTCCATGAAGTCACTTGATTACAATTTCTAGATCTCCGCTGATGTCTAGCTGAATAACATATTCTGTATTCACTTATTTTAGGATATTTATTTACCACCCGGTAAGGGTATATTAAAAATACTATGTCTAAATTAAAAGGTAAAATTGTGAAATGTCAAACATGTCATTCTAACTTATAAATAAAGCTTATTTAATCGGTAGGCACTAAATGATAAGAAGTACTTTTAGTACGTTCTTATAGTAAATCTACAAATGTCGCACCACGGTTACTATGTACGCGAAAAGTACGAAGAAGATACTGGCGCCAAAACTCCCTGCTCCACTAAAACATCCCAAATCCTCGATCTGCACTTGATACCTGATGTTGTAGGGGAATCTGCATGCGTTATCTGCAAAGGAAGAAAAATATTAGGGAAGAAGTTTGTGGATTTAGGTTATATGACTAAGATATATATAGATACTAATATTTATAGGTATGTTTTAGTTTACCTGTGCAAACAGCCGAGGTAGCTTCAGTACCGGCTGAGTCAGACTGCACAGACAGGTATAGAGGCGGGCATGTATTGATGGTCCAGTAGTCGGTACAGGCATTCTGCAGGCGGATTTCCACGTTCCCGCTAGCAGCCAGCGTCTCGCACGTTATTGCGTTTTCCTCTAAGCCGATGATGGTCGAATTGCGTCTGGAAGTGTCAGAAAATGTTATTAGATTTTTTTTTAAGGGACATCCTACCAGGCCTTTTGGTCTGGTAGCTCTAAAACTGTGAACTAAGCAAGATATGATAACTTAAACGAACGCCGTGAACAAAATGTAATAATATATAAGGCATGAAGAAAATAAACTCACCTTGGTTGCTCAACAACTCTTGAATGGCAAATGATAAGGCTGCCAATACCGGAGCTGCTGCGTGTTATCCTGACCCTTCTGTTGTCGTGATGTACGAAGAAATAATTCGGACTCAGTGTGTAGAAGTTGATGTAACCGGGTTCTACGAAGTCATCGAATTGCCTGGACCCAGATAGGTCTTTGTTAGTAAACTCTGATCCACAGAGTGGGTTTACTATTCTTCTGCCAACTGTAAGAGAGAAATATGTTTGAGTATTTGTGTAACAAATTAAGTAAATGAAGTAAATAATGGCCGCTGAATCGCCATTTGTCGCTAGCGATGATCATGGTGATTTATATAAAAGTGATTTAATGAATATACCTATAGTATAGATCAAAGTTTTGGAAATCTATGGTATAGTTACTCACTTTGTTGAATACGGTTAAGCACAGGTTCCATGACAATATCAACATTAGTTCCAGCTGTTGTAAGCGATATGGTCTTAATGTCGTTGTGCATGTCCCGGACCAAGTTCCAGAGGTTGTCGAACTGATTACTGGCAGTGGCAAACAGAATCCTCAAGTCTGAAATCGAATAAGAATACTAAACTACTTCTTCTGTATTTTAAAATCCATCACAAATCTTTAGAAATGCGATCTTTAGAAATGAATTAGAAAGTTATCGTGAAATTACTTACTCGTAAAGTAATAATTACCTATACACTTGCAAGTACAAGTGTTTTATTCGTTTTAGAGGTCTTAATAATAGAAGAGGTACTGTGTGTGTATGTATCATAAGTCATAACACTCACCAGGTACGGTGTCATTTAGCAACTTGGCTTGTTCCCAAACAGCTTCGTTGTTTTGTAAATTGCCCGAGTTGATCAGGTAAAGAAGGACAGTAGAGTTTCCTCCAACGTAGTGGCTTAGAGCTTCGTTTTTGAGGCGTTCTTGCATCAATACCCTGATGTTTGTCAAACTCGTCTGAAGGTTCACTCCTGTCATCACTTAATACAACAAATATTATATTAGTAAAAGTAGAGATATCGATAAGTTGAATTTGATGTTAAAAGCATTAAGGTTAACCAAGAGAACACTGTACTGATCGCTTTTAATGTAGGTAAGCAAACATTTAACTATATGTAAGCATAGATTTCGAATAAGAGCTGTAAGTTAGTAACTTACTTGTCTGATGAGACGTCAATGTATAGTTGGTATGGAATTCGGCAATAGAGAAAGTGGTATTGATGATAACGCTCCCATCAAAAGCGTTAAGCAGAGTCACACTGGATCCATATTTGCTGACTTCAATCTCATCCAGGAGGTATGAAATAGCCGGATACACAGCGTTGTACTGCCATGATGCATCGAGGGCTATGTACAAGTTGGTCTTCGTACGGAAGTCGTTGCTCGTGCTCTCTGAGGTAATGCAACTCATTTCGTTCATTGTGTTTGCTGAAAGATGTAGTAAAATTCAGAATGTTACGTTAGTATGTATTTGCTTAAATGTTGATAGTGTAATCTAATTTGGGTTGGTTTGGATTCTTACATGAATATGTCTGAAAGTTAGTGACAGCGCTGTTAACCAGTGACTCCAAGCCACCTATAATAGTCCCTCGAAGAGGCATGTTGGTGTCCAAAGCTGCCGCAAAAGCATACGCTTCGCTGGCAAGAGTGTTCGTTTGTATGTATTGTTGACTTAATGCTCGACGGTTGCATGCTCTGAAGCTTGAACTAAAGACACCGTTCTAAAAAATAACATAAATGGTCAATATATAATATTAAAAAAATATATTTATTGCTAGTATGTCGAGGGAAGAAGTAAGTTCTATAAAAATGCTTATTACTATTTAGAAAACGCGTGGCGCGGTGCCACATGGCGCATTTTTGAAAAGGCCTTCATTCATGATAATTACTTACTAAGTGATCTAAGAGAAAACTACCTATGTGAATCTTCTTACCCTCGGTGAATAATACATATCCAAAAGAGTGGAGAGCTTCATAGTGCTGAATGTGCCCAAGAAGCTTGAAATAGAGTTTCCGAGCACAAATCCGTCGATGTCTCCACGGATCTCAGGGTCAGTCATTTCTGTGTTGATGCGACTGTGAATCATGTAGTGTCTGCGGGCTTGGGTGCTGTTCCAGTTACCAGCGGTGCCTACTGAGATTGAGGCGCTGCCTCGATCAGTCCCTTGAATAAGTACGGCTTCAGCCAAATCACCTACAATAAAAATAATTTAATGAAAAGACAGCTACTAAATGAATAAAAAAAATTACTATATGATTTTTATAACATAACATTAATTATGGCAACCAAATTGACACTGCTAAGAGTTTAACGTTACCTGTCAAAGTTGCCGGGTAAATGGAATTAACAGTTTTCTGAACGTCGTCGTAGTTCACAACAGACCCTTTAGCCAAGGATAGCACTGGCACTTGCTGAGGCTGGGCACCAGCAGCTATACCAGCGATGAGATTACCAGCAGACACCTCCCCCCAAGAAGTAGAGATCACTCCATCGAGTAAAGGACATGTGCTGTCTCCAAGTAGCTGCTTTTCAGACTTGGTAGTACCGTAGTTAGTGTATTCGACGTCTTCCTTAGGGTTGAAATGACGCATATGACCCATTTTATTTGCTGATTTTCTAAAAAAAAAAACAAATTTAGTTTTATAAAAACGCCCTAAACGTTCTAAACTCGATCAGAGTAGTTCAATTTGAAGGATATTATAGGTACAAACAATTGATTTTCATTCATGATTTCAACGTCGTCGTCAATAGATCGAGCAGTTCTTAGTGCTCGGTACTGCGATAGTTGGCTGCAGCTTCCTTCGTCACCGCGAACCCTCGCGTCCACCGTGGTTGAGAGCATGTGATGCAGTGCACACTGTAATTAATAAAGAGACTCATATATTGTTATCTTTATCAGATTTCATTCTTTCCTGTACTAGATTAAACTTTGTTTGGTGTTCAAATTGATTAGCTTTACGAAATCCATAGTACCTTAATTGGTGCTCGCAGTGTGTCGTTAGCTAGTGTCTGCAGGTTGCTCGGGATGAGCCAATTCAGCACGAGCCGGTGGCGATGGAAGGAGTGGAAGGTAGGTGCATAGGGTAGCACATTGGAAGAGAACTGCATGGATACCTCCGGCTGGTGGTACTCGATACCGTCTTGACGGTAACTGGAATGTTCATAGAGCACAACGTTGGTAAATTAACACAATAAACTCGATTTGTGGGCAAAAAAAAACGTAAAAGTTGCCAATGAACGCCTTAAGTCTCTTTAAGGAGAGGGCATATTTGAAAGATACTTTTATTGATTCAGGCGTTACTCTACGGAAATCCGTTTAAGACAGAATAATATCAGCATAAATCAGTTAAGTGTACTTCCGATGTGACTATCATAAACTACCAATCAGATTCAGTTATCTCAATCTGAAAGTGTACATCCAATTTCAGATATACTCGTAGTTTTATTCTATCTTTGATTTACTCTCGTATTTTCTAAGCCAGCATCCTAATCACATTACTCTTTACAAAAATAATGTCGTTTTTCGTAAATGATAGGAAAATGAAAACCCAATCTATCACTGAATTCAATACTACTAAAATTAATGCGAAAGATTGTATGGGTGTGTGTGTTTCTTACTACGTCAAGATCAAATGACTGAACCGACTTAAGTGAAATTCGGTACGGATGTAGATCACACATTAAAGTATATATATATATATATATCATTGGCTTTATTTATCTAGCATTAAAACTTACGTATGCAGCAGCAATGCTGACAGCTGCCTTAAATCCATATTCACGTTAGGGTTATCTTCAATCCTGCGTAAGATATCGATGAGCACCGCCACTGTAGTCGGTGGAAGGTTGTTCCTGTTGACTAGGAGCGGGTCCAGGTAGCATTCTCGCAGGTCTGGCGCGACGCTGGTCTGCGCCGTCATCTGCGCGTGCGCAGAGCCCACGAGTGCCACGAGCAACGGCAACCAGTACATGATGGTTGATTCTGGAAAGACAGAAGAATAAAATAGGTACGTTGTTAGTTTCTATTTTTTATTTTATAGTTTTAGAATAAAACAAGTGGCCGTGTACCTGACTTGAAAGCACAAGTGCGCACTATTTTCTGCCGTTTTCTGACCTGAATGGCTGGTATTTCGTCGCTAATAGGAGGCGAAATCGCAAGCGAATGATAAATAGCCTATAAATAATAATCTTTATTTCATTAGTGTCTAAGGTATTTAAGATATGAGCTAAGTGGCTAAAAATAAATATGAAAATAAGGAAATATACGAGTACTCAATAGTACTCGTATATTTCCAGTAAGCAACAATTGTATGAGCATTTAAAATGATAATTATAAAAAGTAATCGTTACTTATTCTACTGGTTAATGATGATGATGATGGTTAATATGACCTACCTACCAACAAATTGTAAAGACTTGATGTGAGGGTCATGATAAAGAATATCGATGATACCTACTACGGTATTTGGGCACGATTATATTGTTTTCTTTATCAGGCATTCCTGGGTGCGGCTAAATGAATGTCCTTGTGTTAGTGATGTGAAATAGAAGGTAGTCAAAGTATTTGCTTTGTCTTACTTCTCATGAATCTTATCAATGAAAATAGCCATTGCCTGCTTCATATCCGGTTTTTATCTGTGAATGTGTGACTCAATCACACTCGTAATAGTAATGAGGCATATCTAGGTACAGCATATTACGTATTTAAAAGAAGATGATACAACAGTTTTAAAGTGTTCCTTAAAACAATATCATTTTTCACTGGTAGCAGGCTACTATAATTGCCATTTTCCAAATATTCCATTTGATCTCATGTATCATGAGCGTTAATATATGCAATATAGATTTCCTAGTTTTTTTTCTGGAACAGTTTTTTTAAAGTATCGTTCATGTAACCCTACTTTTACTTTAAAACAAGAATTATGTCAACAAAACAAAAGAACATCTTTGCCTTATATACTGTAAATGACTTGGCACTTACTTTAATCTATTGCTCTGAAGCCCTTTATTGAATGAGGTACTTTTTTATCGCTAGAAATTAAGGTTACCCTTATCAGCACGAAGGCAAGTCGGGTAAATACAAAAAATTCAGAATTAGAATGTTGCCCAATTCATTGTTAGCACTTGCCTGAACTGCTCTAGTTTTGATAAGGATAAATCGAAAGATTAAACGATGTGATTCACTCGAATAATATGATGACAATAAAAAATGCTAGAAGATAGTTACATAGTTACCGAAATTCGAAAGAATAACGCAATATAGTACTTACTATTTTAATGTTGGGATGAAGTAGAATGTATTGTGACGAAAGTTTGACACTAGATACAGATCAAATACAGATATGCCTGCTAGACTTATTATATCTTCATGTGATATTAATAAAACTTGATAATCTAGAAGACGAAGATATTAAACTACAGGTGAAATGATACTTATAGGGTGAGTGTACTTGTAGTGTGATTGTTTTACAAAGACATTGGATTAATTTTCATTCGCTGTTCGGTATACTTATTTTAGACCTTAGTCATCTCTAAACAAAGCTGAATGAGTGGAAAACGTACTCACATTCAATAGCAATGTTTAATCCAAAATTCACACAATAGTCACAGCTAAAATTCTTATCACTCCTTATCACTATGCATTTCCTTTCTCACGCTCTTTCAATCACAGTTTGATCACAGTTCAGGTCAGATTTCACTTGTAACGCGGCAATCAGCTCACTTCAATCAAAAGAGCCTATTTTCCGTCGCGCCCAACGAATGCCTGACTGTAACTTGAAAAATAAAGGGTGCCAGTGCCGCGATAGGTCGATAAGATAAAAGAAAAGAGGTCTAGATAAATTCGAAGCGTTGATAGCCGTACGCGAACACTATCTGTTTTTGCTAGCGATTATAGAGATAACGCCTGATTAAAAGGAAACCTGTTGGTCAACCATGGCTGAAAGTGCAAGTGGAGTTGCAACTGGAATTTACTAGTATTGCGTGATTCAACACCATCAGTGGTCTGTACATCTAATGGCTAATGATAATTAACAGTTTTTTTAATTATTTATTTTTTCTTCTGATAAATATAATGAAATTAATTTTTGAATAGATAGATAAGGATCTCGTGGCGTGACATAGACCCAAGGCTATGTCCAGTTCTCGCAGTCGGGCTATTGATAATGATGATTTCTGACTCACAGGCAAAGAGATAGTATATGTAGGTAGTTATATGTACATCTATGCTCACAGAGAATACCGAAGCCAGAGCAGTGCTGTATCGAATACCAAAGTATAAGGAATCTATTTACTGACCACACAATCATCACAAATTTTCCCGAAAAATCAACACTAAAAAACATAAATTTTAATCTAAAATCGAATATTTTATCGGTTTCCCGTTCGTCCTTATCAGTAGCATCATTAGGAATAACCAAGTTCTTTGACTTTTGCTGCGGCTTGCAAACTCTCTTTACCACACGAAGCCTCTAAGCATACACACTAGTATCTTATCTGTGCTCTTAGCTCATAAAAACAGAAATAAGTACCTATGTATCTTAGTCGGACCCAGAAATGTTGTAATTTCACCTAAAACGTAGCGTGGCTGGCACCTATAGAAACGTCGTAATTGTTATAAATTTACAAAATTACTCGCTCATTAGTAACAATTTACTACAAAACGAACGAATCCCTTTTCCTGTATTCATATAAAATTACACAAAGCAGCAAAACTATCGACGAGGATGGGATTCGAACCCACGCGTGCAGAGCACATTGGATTAGCAGTCCAACGCCTTAACCACTCGGCCACCTCGTCCGGTGTAAAGACGTGCCAATTTTATGATTGCATTATTTTAAAATCTAAATGAAAAAATAATACTAATTGATTCAGGAATACGTAATATTACATACTATCATTATAGAAATAGTGAAAACACCATGCTTGTAGAATTTGAATAAAATAAACAGCTGTTCTTTCTTATCCAAAATCGATTGAATGATATTAAATGATTATTTACATACACTAAAATTAAATCATCAGAAAGATAGAAAAGAGAAATATTGTAAATTTAATTTGTGTTGAACTTGTCAAGGTCAACACCAGGGAGTTGTGTATTGTGTGTTCAACAGCGCGCAGCGACATCTATCGCATGTCTTCAGCACTACGAAACAAAGGCACTCTAAGTATGCGCCATACCTACACTTACTTAACTTGACGCACGTTGCCTTTCAATAGACTACGTGTAAAATAAGTATTTCGATAGATGTCTCTCAAATTATATAAATTTAATGTCACATTTTATGTACCTCTTTGATTTATAACACCTCATTTGCACTGCACAAACTTTTGCAAACATACTGTAGGTAGGAACGCGAAATGTGTAACGTGTGTTATGCAAATTGGTTAGTATAATAATGTAATTGGTTATAACAATAACAAAAAAACAATATTACCAACTAAGAAGAGATTATAAATTGGAAATAAGACCTAAATTTTGAGTACTAGAGCCGATTTCGATAAAATTTATATGGAACCAATCGAGATGCTTTCGATAACGACAAAAATAATAAAATTCGGTTAATTATGACGGAGTTATAAATAGGTAATAAAAAAGAAAACAATAATAAAAACATACAGCCGAATTAAAACCCCCTTCATTACCTCCCCTTTTTCTTTCATGATTTTTCGTATGACCTAAGTGGCTAAGCTCTGGTGTCGGGAGTTTTCAAGCCGCCTGAAGGCCTCTGACTTATCTTAACGACTGCTTGTATACAAGCAGCCTAACAGCCGGAACCTACAATTAACGTGTCATCAAACACACGGTAGCGCCCAAATGAAAATGCCACTTTAAAAACGACAGTCCAAACACCGTCCGCACCGACCGTATAGCTTCGATGATCGCATCGGATCACCTTAGCTAGCCGAGCTTTAGTCGCTACTTCTCCCTAAGTTACTAAAAGGATACCATGCATTTTGGAAAACTTTAGCTAATAATAGAAATAATTCGAATGCTATGCCGAGGTATTCATAATTATATACAATTGTATATATGCTTTATAAATATGTATACCTATGTCAAAAATGAGTGAAAAACATTAAAATAACTTTTCTAAATCAATATAAGATCCTTCACAAATAAAATTAGCTTGTGTGACTAAAGTTGATTGCCCTATTTATCCGCAGTTCAATCACCCGTGTTTACTCGACTGGCGCCGATTGCAAAGTTCAAACTCGACTTGAATGGAGGGCGAAGGACGAAGCCTCTCACAAAGCCTAACCTACGACAGAGACGTAAGGACGAGCGAGTAAAAGCCTATCTAATCTTTGCGAAAATAGTGTATAGTGACTGCAGGATTAATCTGTGTCAAGGGGTGTTACCAAGAGATTGAGCAATCTTGTTTTAATTTTTGTTATGTTATAACAAGATTGCTAAATGTATGGCGTCGAAATTAAGTTCAAAGATTGAGTTGAATGGAATGTTGATGCTTCTACTGTTTTACTATCGTCTCCGTTACTCATAGGTCAAGCCAATCAGTCAGTCTACAATTTTATCATAGTGAAGATACAACAATAAATGTAAATCATTAGAACGGGGAAGACTGACTGCTGCAACACAGCTCACGCTAAAGCAGCAGGCAGGGCCTCTACATTTACACTATTAATGAATCAAGTATATTGTTCTTTATTATTGTACGCGTAAACTGTAACGTTGTAATTCTGTCAAATAAAACATTTTGTATTTTTGTATTTTTTGTACAAACCATACAAACCAATAAATAAATAAATACTACACACATATACTAAATAAATAATATACTCATCAATAAAAACTAATACTCATGGAAAATAAATGATGATTGAATGAGGCAGTAAAAAATTACCTTTATTCTATCTTATATGTATGTAGGTTCATGTCCATTCTGTATCGTGCATAATTTTCTACTCAACAATCAGGTCAATCATTAATTGTATGCTTGTAGTAAGCCCTCAGGGTGAACTGAACATTTTTCTTCTCGTCATAGTTACTGTTAAGTATTCCATGGTCGGCAGAGTACCGTCAGACAACCGCGTCCGTCGCGTCGAACCCTCGGTTGCTAGGCAACGCATCCCGCCTGTTTGACCCTGGAGGGCTGCAGGCAGGTCACTCACTCTGCCCTCGTCCCTTCATTTGTTTGCTGATACTATCGTGATGGATTCGCCTTATCGATTTCATCTCGGATCGGAAAATAAAACATTAGATACAGTTTGAATTATTGATTAGCTGTTTTTTGTGTTATTGTTATACGTACTAAAAAAAAATATTAAACAACTCAAGACATAAAATTAAATATTTACGACGACCTCGTTGGCGTAGTGGTTATCATACTGACAGCCTATGGGTCCCGGATTAGATTCCGGGCACGGCCAACATCTTTGTGATGAACTAAATCTGTTGGTCGTCGGTCTGGATGTTAAATACGAGTATGTATCGATATAGTAAAGTATTTTATGTATGTATATGTAGTATATCATTTGTGTTAGCAACCATAACACAAACAAGAAATGGTTTAGTATTGGTGCTAACCGGCCGTGTGTGAAATGTGTCCTGATATTTATTTATTTAATTATAAGTGCTTGTTGCAAATGTTTACTGCAGCGCTCTCTGGTGAGTTGTCGCTGTAACACATACCTATCTTAGAAACATTTAATCAAATCTGAGAAGCGCATCCAAATCGGCCTTGTAGTTTTGGAGATACATAAATAGCAACATTGGTTTGCCATAATTAATCTCGAATGCAACTTATTTTCATTTGCAGTCAATTTCATACTGGAATAATGGATATTCGTACGTGACCTAAGTATTTAGGTCACGTACGAATATCCATTATTCCAGTACATTAAGTTCCTATAAGCACCTCCCTCATTTTGCGTAAGTTACCTATCTACGCATACCCAAAATACCTTGACTCATAAAATCAAATTATCAGCTTTTTTTTCCGTTTAACAGTCAAGCATTTCACCCGCAGAACGCGTTTTGTTCTGACAGACAGGGAGAATATGTTTTATTTTTGTATCAATTAGGTACAGATTCAGTGTAATGCAGTCTCTTAGAGTCTAGACGAGATTTTACCCCCCTCAGGAGGAGGTGCGCCCAACCCAAGCACATAAAATTGATTTGTGCGAACAACCGTGCTCTTCCTAGTGGAAGGCCGTACCACAACCTCTATTGTAGGAACAACCGAGGCACTCTTTGAAGACCTCGTTGGTAATGGTTACCAAGCGGGACTGCCAACCAGAAGGTCCCGTGTTTGATTCCAGGTACGGCAAACATCTTTGTGATGAACTTGGTCTGGGTGTTAATATGTAATGACATAAAGTATTTACGTATAATAAATATGTTGTATAGCAGTTGTGTTAGAAACTATTTCTAATTAGAAACTATTTTTAATCCATAATACAAACTATTTCTAATTCCTAAGTCTGATTGGTATCATAATAAGTATAAATATCCTTAGAGTGGTTCTTGAGACTGGGCTGACTAGGCCTATAAGCTATTTTTAGTTCTTTTTTACCGTTTACGATTTATAGCGAAAAAACTGTAAAATCAAGATTTTCCTATTGTGTTCGTCTTAATATATCGAGTTATATTGACAAATCAATCAATCTCACAGCTCTGATGCCAGTATCTCACTGCTGCTTCGGAGTACTTGTTAATATTATTTTTAAGAGCACGGTGAGCGGGCATAGGTTTTGGTTGGTGGTACATCCCCAAGTCCTCTATTTGAACTGATGCGATGCAATCAAGTAAGAGAGCTGCATATTGAAGCTGAAACAAACAAGTGGTCTGTGAATTTTTAAATAGGTAAGGAATAGAAAACTTTCAATGCTTGACGACCTCGTTTGAGTAATAGTTACCACATCCGTCAGAGGGTCCCGGATTCGATGGCATGGCCAGGCCGGGCAAGTTCATATGCACCTTTGTTGAACTTGTGATGAACTCACTTATTGGCTGTCGATCAGGGTGTTAAATATGTATCGATATGAAGTATTTATGTATGTATATGTAGTATATTTTTTGTTATTATAGCTACCATAATACAAACTAGAAATTGTTTAGTATAGGCCTGATCAGCCGTGAGTGAAATGTATCTCAATATTTATTTTTTAATATCACGCAGGTGTAAAAATGAAAATTTATACGTTTCAAAAAAAAAAAACAGTTTTCCGCCTATTTTTTTTTTGCCGCGGGGTTTCATTTTTTGTTTAATTTTATGATTTTTTTTATTTATAAAAATCATAAAAAACCTTATTCATTTAGATGTGCAAAAACTGGCACACCGCCCCCCTTCCATAGTTTCAATAGTTACCAATAATCGTGTATCTAATATATAAAATGTCCATGTCACAATGTTAGTTACCGTACTCCTCCGAAACGGCTTGACCGATTTTTACCAAATTTATATGCGTATACAGTAGGTCTGAAAATCGGCTAATATCTATTTTTAAGGCAATACAACGTTTGCCGGGTTAGATAGTATCTATATATATATATGGCTATCTATCTCTATCAACTAAAGCCTACCTATAAAACAGCTCTAAAGGAACCCAGGCTACCAAGTCGACACTAAAAAGGATCACAGGCGTGTTTCCTTTTCACGACTATACCCGACAGCCTCGGCCAGTCGCACTGGTCACGAAGCGACTTTAAAAACACGTACCTTTCCCACTACAGAAATAAATAAAGCCACTAAACCACCCGTGAGCGTAATTCACACGTAGTTCCGGAATAAACGTAACAGTGTACTAACATAATACGAGTGGCAGATTGTTTGAGTTTATGAAGACAAACTTTAAGTAATGTACGAAGATTGTAACAAATTTTAACGTATGTACGAGACATATCAGTTACAAAATATATCATATTTTGTACTAGATATGTATCTAAGAGTACGTTAAAAGTTTTTATTATCTTTTACATCATTTTGTCTATTGACGGAAAATTGTAACAACTTTTAAATTATTTACATATCAGCTACAAAATATATAACATTTTGGACTACGAGTACATATGTATCTACGATCAAAGTTATCACATTATTTTGTCTAGCTAAGCAGTTTGTCTTCATATTAATAAAGTATTTAATATTCAAATCATGTAGCCACTAAAATATATAGATCAGATCTAAAGTGGCTACCAACACCATCTATGCACCTACTAAGTGGGTTACTGTAGACCTACTACTAGTTCTATGTTTTGTCATTAGAAGCATAGAAGCTCTTTGTCTAATAATCTTCTTAAATATTTGTAACAACAGGTTGGACTTTAAATATCAACGTTGATATACTTTCTAGCGTTGAGATAATAAAATTTCTTTCCTTGTTTATGTAATTTGTTATTTGTTTGGAAATAGTAGAATTAAACCTATTTACTTTTGTAAATAATCATATAAAGTCCTATGTAATTTAGATTTTTGTAACTTTGTTAAATGTTTTATAACTTTTTTATTCTTAAGTGCAAATAAATGATTCGAATTGAATTGAATCGGCATTAACACGCTTACAGAATTCTCTTTTCACAGCCATTTCCCATAATTCTTTCAGCAAACAGCACTCGAATAACTTAATAACGTAGGTAAATATTCTGAAGAAGACATAAAAATGTCCGGGACTTAGTCGCGAATGCCGGGATTTGCAGCAAGAACATCGGAAGGTCTTCGGCGTCGGTGAATTTGACGGGATTAAGGTTGCTGGCTTCAATTACAATCGATTTTATATGATAACTCCTGGTTATAGGGAAACTATTGAATATTGTTTCGTAGAAATATTGGAAAGATCTCCTAGCTGACGGCTGAAGGCGATCTCAAAAATCTACAGTATCATCCAATTAATAGCCAAGGTTGATGTGACCAGACTGTATCTATAACAATATTATAAAGAGGAAAAGTTTCATTGTTTGTTTGACGTGAATAGGCACCGAAACTAATGAACCGATTTGAAAAATTCTTTCACCGTTGGGAAGCTACACTATTTCCGAGTAACATAGGCTATATTTTGTTTCTTTTTGCTACTCAGATTATTTTAAGCCCGTGCGAAGCCAGGATGGGATGCTAGTGGTATATAATCTTGCAGCAATAGTGACTATTAGGAGTAGCATTTACTTTTGGGCGCTACTGTATGTCGGATGATGATAATGATCAAACGTTGAATTGTAGGCTCCGCACGCGCTGCTTGATTGATTGTTTCATATTTTTAACTTACAAAAAGATTATAAAAAAATGTGTCTGTCTTTTATATGCCGAATTAAAATTAAAGCCGCTTTTTAATTAATTTATTATTTACCAAAATGCAGTAGTGAATAAATTTGGTATAAAAAATCTCTTGTGGATAGTCTACGTAAAATACCTTTATCATTGAAAAGCCTCTTAAGCTTTCTAGGTCTCTAAGATTTTATCTCGCCATCTCACAAAGACTTTCAGGCAAAATTGGTCGAGAGAGACCATCGATCATATTCCCAGTTCGACCATATTATCCGTGCTCCCCTAGCAATATATTTATATACAAAGAAGACGTGGCGTGGTTGAAGGATTATCCACTTTCCTACGATGGATTTTTCACCTCGTTTCCTCAAAGAATGTCTTTAAAATTAATTCTATTCTGGGAGATATAATGGTTTTTGATTTTTTTATATCGATATTTTATTTAGGCAGATACTCACAATAATTATTGTTTTGATTTGGTTGAAACATTTCTCATAATTTTTCACAGCCTGTTAAACTGGATCAAAATCAGCTGCTAAGAATGAAGCAAGATCCACATTCAGGTCTTATTTTCGCTTTTCTTTCAATCTTAGGCTGTTGATTACCTTATTTATTAGTTAAATCCCTAGTAATACAAAGTTAAGTTATACAAATCAATAATTGCATTTAAAGGAATTTTAATAAATAGATACATTTTCAACATATTTATTGTTATAAATATATCTTACCGTACATTTAAAAATATTGACTGGACTTAAAAAAGAGTAAAGAGTATGAAATATAAATACTTACAGTAATAAATATATTGATTGAGATATAGTGTTTATTTATATTTTATCATTTCTGGACTTAGCTATGTGAAAATTGGTATATTAGAACCTGCTTACGGATAAAAATAATCCGCGTGGGTAACAATATTAATAACAACAAGAGAATGTTATTTTCTACTACTTAATACCAGGGAGTTTCTATGGAACTGCCTAATTATAGCGGAGTTTAACTAAACTTAAACGCGGACGAAGTTGCGGGCGAAAGTTAGTCTACTAATACAAGTTTGATGTAATCAAAAATTAAGAAAACCGGCCATTGTGTTATGGTAGCAACAATCTTGTAATTGAAATGTATCATAGTAGGTATTCTACTAATTGTACCCTTTATACTATGATACTCGTGTCCATATTAGCACTTGTGAAAAAATATGTCATTCACCAATTTGTGGCGGGCGCCATCTTTGATTTATTTACATCCAACATAGATAAAAATACTCTCGACTCACAATTTCAACAAAATTATTAAATTTAAATCGGTTCATCCTTTCGAGAGCTATGATACCAAAGATAGATACAGATACACACACAAACGCACACATAGAAACGTCAAACTTAAAACTCGACGTCGTTTTTGGATCGTGGATAAAAAACTAATTCCCAAACCAAAGCGAATGCGACTATTGAAGGAGAGCGTGTTTCCCATACTCTGAAGTGCCGAACCAAAACCTTCTATCCAGTCTGCAACCATTCAATCTAGTGGCAGGCAAATTGTCTGTGTTGAGCGGAAATGTGCGGTGAAGCGAACAATGGATGGACGTAGTGAAGTGATGCGCTATGCTTCAAAGAATACTGGATCTCCGGGCACGTTAGGAACTAAAAAAGCTTGTTGAATATAGCCTGCCTTTGTCTGATACTATAGTCTTTATCATAGTAGTAGGCATCAAAAAATTACTTACTTTTTTACACAGCACATTACAGCTAGGCGCGCGACTCTGGCTTAGAGTCACTGATTTAAGTGGAGCTTATCTAGTCTGGAATAATAGACTCCCAAAGAAGGCTGGCGGAAGAAACCGTTGGTTTCTTGGCGACAGACAATTCAATTTGCCGGAGGTTTGGCAGAAGAGATATTTTTGGTAACGTCGATCATAGATATAAAATTTATCATGATGTATGTATTAATTTGATACTCATATTGAGGGAATCGTAGAAAAAAAAAATTAGGGACAGTGGCCAACTTGGACCGATTTAATCTAACATAGCTATTTTTCTTCTTCGTATGAACAAAATGGCCAAGCTTTGGTGTCGAGAGAATTCAAGCTGCCCAAAGGCCTCTGACTTGACTTAACTATTGCTTGCTTGTAACAGCCGAGACCAAAAATTTGACGAGTCATCCGATCCACGGTAGAGCCCATATGAATATGCCACTTTTTTAAAAGACAGTCTTGTGCATGGTCACCTATCCAAAGACTGTCCGCATCGACCGTTGGTTACCCTGGAAGATCGCGTCAGATCACCTTAGTTAGCCAAGGAACAGGCTCTACACGATTTTATTTATATGAGTATCTCGTATAATATTATTTAAAGCTAGATACATTTATATGCCTTAGTTTTGTCATTATAGTGAAAATCATAACTCATATTTTATACGCCTAATAAATGGCGTGACCCGTATTTTCGATGTCAATATTCACATCACGTCAAGGGTCCGATCAAGGTCTTCAAATAGCTTTTTTTCGCATCATGGTTCATGGTCCCTTTTTGAATTCATATATTTGCTTTTTTCTTCTCTCCATAGACGGTTTTTTTGATCTCAGAGTTAAAAAGCCAAGATATCTACCGACAATTTGAAGTAAACATATTTATTTATAAAATGCATGTTTTATTTGAATACTCAATTGAAACAGATGAAACCATTTTTTGAGTATAATTTTAGCTAAGGTACGTAGCTCATACCAATAAGTCTTACAGAAACGGAAATATAATGACGAAGACGAAAATAATAAGTACATACTCGTATAAAGCATATATGTACTTATTTGTATTAATTCCTAACTAGGTATTCATTGCTAAGAAGGTATGTTAAGTTTGTGCGTTGAATATTCTAGGAATCAGAATAAGCACTAACCTAATGAGTTCTGCTAGTGGCGAGTGAGCTTATCTTCGTGTTTGAATCGTATTGAATCTGAATCGATAAGTTTCTAGAAGTTAGTATATATATATTTAATCTGGAAATGTCATTCGTGTTACTTCCTAACATATTTAAGGCTAGCTTAGGGTACCGAACTATTAGAGTATTAAAAATCATAATCAATAAAAAGTTCTCAATAACTCGCAAGAAAAGTGTAAAAACCATGTTTTTATGGCATTTTTCAGTAAAATATCTATTATGTATAGTGTGCTGGTTTTGCATTAGTAGCTCTATACCTATATACAATTATGTATATCTTATATACTTGCGAGCCTGTTTAGTGCGTTTGCGGCACTTTCTACGGCACTACATCTAACCAACTATAGGTAGTATTCATTATTTTATTGTAGAAGCCGATGTAGCCAATTGCACGTCAAAGTTATAATCTATTATTTGTACTCACTTTAGTCTTTAACTAAGAAACTTTAAACTCAAAATTTGATGCGTAGTAATTAGACGAGCTAGTTCTAATGTTCAAAAGTAGATATCGTGTGAGACCTACACATTGACAGATCTTTATTCCTGAGCCTAAAACACAAAAGTCGCAATTGGCGACACACAGCTTTATGGTTTTTGTATTTTAATTTGGCACATCCATAGATATAAATAAGCATAAAGCATAAGCAGCCCACTATACGTTCCCACAGCTAGGCTCCGGGGCTTTCCCTCATGAGGAGAGAAATATTGGCCATAATCCACCACGCTGGCCATTTGCGGGTTGGTCCTCAAACATGCCGGTTTCCTCACGATGTTTTCCTTCACTGTAAAGCGAGTGCAAATCCACACATCTTGAAAAACAAGTCATTGGTGTAGGGCTGGGATCGAACCAGGGGCCGTCTTATGGAAAAACAGACGTTATTAACACCGAGCCACACTCGCTTTCATAGATATATACTTTTTTGTAATGACGTGCCATTTGTTTTTTTCTGTCCGTGATGACCATATATCGCCACAGCTTGCTAGCTGAGGCTACACTATGTTTGCCTACAAGCTCTAATCCACGCTCAGTGAAGCGTGTTGGCTTTGATACTCTGTCTGCTAGGATTACTTATAGACAGATAGCATGTATGTGGATTGCACTAAGCTACTGCTACAAGTGACCTACAATATATTGAAGACCAAGAAACCAAACCTTGCGAAATAATAGTAGGAGCACATACATTGCAAGTTAAATAAAAGCTTTTAATAATATTACCTCTTGTAATTCTTATCTTACCCTGACAAATAACTTCTAATACATTAAGTATGACGAATAATAAAGAAAACATTTTTTTTTTATTTCTTTACTTTAATAGTTAGTTACTTAGTTTAAATACCTTAAATAATTTTGAAAATATTTAAACTTCTTATAATTTGTTGATTTAGTACATTTAAATGTAAATTATACGAAAAACCGTACTTAGCATAAATCAAAAAGTATCCTCAAATGCAAGCCCTTGTAAAAATCTTCGTTGCAAATCGTTAGCCTGAACACGACATTTTCCAGCATTTTCCAGCTCTTTTCTACACCAAACACTCCTTTCCATTTCAATTCAGAGACGTCCACGTAAATTAATTGCCGTGAAGCTTAGGCACCTAATTACGTTCCTCCAGTTCCTTGGATCTCGGACTGCAGTTTGTTTCCGCACGAGCATCCACTATTCTCGCCAATTACTTAGAGATCTACTGAGTGCAAGATGCAGATAGATTTATATGGACTTTGTTTCTTATTTCTCTTTGTATCTTTATCTGAAGCAAAACCTATCCCACTAATATTATAAAAGCGAAAGTTTAAGTGTGTATATGTTTGCTACTCCTCGACACTAGGCATTTGACCACCAGTGCGCTTAACCACATGAGTTAGTAACATTCTGGCCCAAGTTGAAGTATGCCTAGGCTGACATAACTAGCTTTCAAAGAGGCTGCTGAAACACACTGTTAGATGCTTGATGGCAGATTTTTCAACATAAGGATGGTTGCTAGCTAGGCGAGTATTAGAAAGGTGGGTCCGCAGGCCTGGGCGGGGAGAGAACCGGCATTGTGCGAAGCGGTCCTGCATCCCTGCTCCGTCCGCATCGTGAGATAGGACACCATGAGGCTTTAGTCGGTAGTAACGGCCCCTCAAGCTCTGGAGTCCGACATACCCCACCCGCCTTCCCAATGCTTGCGGAAGATATGTAAATACAATTCCTCACGTAAAAAAAGGCGAGTATTAGAAAATACCGTTCCACATTGCAAATGGCGCCAGCTCGTGTGGCCTTGCTGGTCAAATTCCTAGCTGGATACACAAAGTTGAGTCACACTCGGCATTTTCGAACTAAGCTTCTTCATAAAAGTCAAATAAAGTTAACGTTAGTTAAACAATCCATTCCACACAATTGTATATCTGAAATTCAAGAAAAAGAGTTCAACGTCCCTGTATTCTTATAGTTCGTACTTTTAATTTGGCCTCCAGACGCCTTTTGGTTGTAAGTAAGGATGCTTTGTGCAGACGGCAACTGCAGACAAGAAACGGTAACAGCCAAGTTGTATCGTGAACGCTTTTTAGCTAGACGCTAGAGCTTCTTTATCCAGAAAGCTAAAGGTTTTTTTGTAAGAAATCTTTTGTGTTTTATCTGCAAAGTGGTCAAAGCGAATAATTTTCTGCTTACCTTGTACCGAAACCAATTTGCTATCTAGTCCCTCGTGGACTTTTAAGTAGGGTAGATATTTGTCCTTTTATTATCGTTTCTAGGTCCTTCGCTCTGAGCGGAATACTTGAGTGCCTATATGTTCAATTATTATCTAAGCTTATTACGAGTACGTTCGTTCAATTAGAATTGAACTAAAATTCTTAGAGGAAACCATGTATCGAAGTGTTTATCTGTGAGTCGTGTATGTGTGTAAATGTGAGCGGAATCCAATGTATGATAGGTTAGTTCAACGTCATGTATAGGTACGAGTATATATAGATGATGATATCGGTCAAGAAGAAAAAAAAGTAATTTATATTATGATTTCTTTATCTATGGTCTGTAACTTAGCAAAAAAGTTATCATTATGAAATATAGGTACCTAACTAACATCGAACCGAAATGTAGTCCGAGTTAATCTTTGATAAAAAGGGCCATCCCAACTTTCAAAAAAATTGGTCCAACTTTTAGAGCATGCAACAACACACAAAAATTTAAACCAATTAAAAAAAATGTTTATTTGTAATTTTAGAAGTGAGTTACAGAAAATGTTAATATCACATTTGCCTTTATATTTTTAGTAGAATAGACACACAAAGTAAAAACGATCTTTAGAAATACAGTTAACGAAGTATCCACTCCACATTGTTATTCTGTATAGTGTTCGCGGTATCAAAAATGATAGGGAACATAAAATATAGGCATTATATACATATATGTCCATCCAAACAAACGAGCGATTCAATATTTGAAATTTGCCATATTGGTCAAATAAGACAAATACATTATTAAGTATACACACATACGTACACACATTGTAATTGTGCTGAATACGTGAATTTAAATATCACCAAACTTCCACATTTTAACAAATTAAAAGTTTCATTATGGTCACCCAATTTCCCTAGATTACCCAGAGCATCAGAACTTTTTGATCGCGTGACACACGCATTATACTCCCTGTAATGTACGTATTATACGGGGTTATTGTCGTGGAAAATCAGCAGCTCAATTAACTTTTCCCTTTTTTACCGACTTCGAAACGGAGTAGGTGCTCAATATTTTTCTGTTATCTCATCGGCATTCTTTATAAACCGATTGAATAAAATATTAACTTCAGATCTGATCAGATAATTTCATTTCCATTTACATTTTATTGAAATTGGTTCAGTGTTTTTTGCTAATTTGGAGTTAGTTTCTTAAATTTCTATTGATTTACTTAGTAGATACCAACTTATGTATTATTATTAAGGCTTTTAAAGGCTTATTATTTTACCTTCATTGTGTGAACTGCGACGCTTTGGAACTCAGGAAAACCTTGAGTCTCTTTTTCCTGAGAAGTACAAGAAGTACATATTTACTCTAGATTTGAAGACCCCCAAGTCTTCAAATCTACAGTAAATAGGTTATTTCTAGGAAAACTAGTTACATCTTAAACCACTGTAAAGCATCAGGCAAGCTGCGGTCAATCGTGAGCTTATTCAGCATTAAAACCTAACAGTCTGAGAAAATAAGTTGAACTGAATAAAAAGATGATATAAAAAATTGGGTTTTAACTTATTTATCTTTCGTTAGATAAAATGTAAATAGATAGATAGAAAATTCTTTATTGAATACAAAATATAGGAAACAATTTAAATTAAAAGAATCGCTTAGAATCAAAAATATTTGCCAAAATCGGCGGCATTATCGCTTAAAGCGATCTCTTCTTCTATTTTATTACGTCTGTAATAAAATAGTTTTTTTCCAAGCGTAATTTAAAATGTAATAATATTTATTACAATAACGCGTCATCAACTTCGTCTACGCGTGTAAAAAATCAATGTCAAAATTAAATACAAACATCTAAAAATACATAATACTTTACGGCTATTTACTTCCCAATAGCTTATTTCACAGTTTAAGTAGCAAGCTGACATGTAGGAACTAGGTCTTCCCTTTGATCTCATTCATATGACTTGTTGGAAAAGGCTTTTCATCTACACTCGGTAGTATAAAAGAACTTGTTCACACTTTGAAAACGCTTTGCACAGCTAAGACGCGGGTCATGGCCAGTTGACATCGTTTAGGGGTTTCCAGATTTAGTGAAAAATTCGTCTTCTTCGTACTAAGTGGCTGAGCTCTGTTGTCGAGAGTTTTCAAGCTGCCCGAAGGGTTTCTGACTTACGGTCGGGACCTACAATTTAACGTGTCACCCGACCCATGATAGTAAATCTAAAAGTATTGATTACCGGGTGGTAATTATAACTCATCATTAAAACCTTGATAAAAATATAATTTTATTATAGAATAAAGAATTTTTCTACATTACACCTGTGGAGGGTTAATAAATTCTAACGATCTACGAACCGATGCTCTAAAATCATCGCCGAGATTAAAACTTTGAAACCCTCGCGTATCTGCAAATGGTGTTCAACAAAAGCATCGCCAAGTCATTATCAAAATGAAACTTAGTCGATTTCAGCTTTTGCGCAAACATTGCAGTCGATTCGAGAAGTACTTACCTGCGAGACGAGACCCATCCAATCACTCCGACAACGTTCACACTTTTAATGGCTAAGCAATAAAAAGTTACATTTGACATGCTCAAAAACAAGCTTCGTGAAACGAAATGCTAATGACTCTTATCGATCCCATCTGCTACATCTGAAACGAGCTCATGGCGATGTGAAACCGCTTCTACTCATATCATCATTGTAATCTAGATTTCAAAGATCGCGTTTATTCGCTCGCGAGGCGCTAACCTCCGGCACTTCTCGAGATCCAATAACCCTTAAGTTCACTGTAATCTTCTTGTAAACGTGCTCATTGTGAAACAGATGCTCCCAATTACACAAGGTGATCGACCCTGGTGAACTAACCTTACGACATTGCTGGAGTGT
This sequence comes from Mellilla xanthometata, assembly GCA_035578125.1. Taxonomy (NCBI): domain Eukaryota; kingdom Metazoa; phylum Arthropoda; class Insecta; order Lepidoptera; family Geometridae; genus Mellilla; species Mellilla xanthometata. The sequence continues at coordinate 7,533,555 of JAPUBQ010000007.1, read as the reverse complement.
TGACTCGGGGCCGCGGCCCCGGGATGAGCGGTCGGGGACCCGTCTGCAGTGCAAGGGCGCTCGACCCTCGGCTTGCGAACTAAACACGTAGTCTGTGTTCCAAGGTCTCAAGGCGTCAACCTCGCGACACAGGAGGAAGTGCCCTTGTGACTCGGCTCGGATTGAGTGCGATGAATGGAGTACTGTGCTAGTGGAAGCAAGTTTTGTAAGGGTGGGTATAGTGGGGCTAGAATTACTCTTATGGCGTGTCGTATGTGTTACAGGTAAAGCAAATAACATGCTTTCATATGGTGTATAAAAAATATCATTATTATAACAAGCGTACAATTTTTCAATACTTATTACAAAAAAAAGATGAATGGCACAGATAAATAACACAACATGTGTTATAAAGTTACAAACATCACAAATGAAAATTGAAATAACTTTCCCGCAAAAGTGATGTGAGGAAATTAGGGGAATGTATGACTCTACGCAGGGAAGTCGTTAAACCCCTAGGGAGGCAACAGATCGATGTCGGCTGCGATCTGCGGCGCCATATCATAATTTAACTGAGCCTTAAAATTGCTTTACTAAGCCTAATAACTCCAATTCTGTGGTAACGGCGCCTTTCCCTCTGTAACATATTTCTCACGTAAAACAAACATTAATTCCTCGAACAGGTGTTTTATTAAGCCACACGCCCGGCGATTTCAGGCCGCATATTGTGACAAATTGAGGTTCAATGACCTCGCGTATAAATCCATAGCATGAGTTGTGGATACAGTCCTACGCGTAAATATTTTCTCGCGTCGGCGACGCACCACACCCTTCTAGGGGGTAAAAATAATCATAAAAACACAGACTTTTTTCTGTTCGTAGACGAGGCGAGGCAATGTCTCTCGAGCCGAGGTGTCGGTGCGCTGGCCTCGGGCCTTTGATAACTCATGAAATATTCAACTTCTCCCGACAATATCTGGAGATACGAGTGCTTGTAACACGAGTAGGTACCTACCGGGCTCCTGCCTAAATCTCTCCACTGAAACGAACGGCGGGATAGCAAGGATTTATTTTTTGGTAAATGAACTAGTCTTGTTGAGTTGACTACTCTAGCCATGCATTTTAAAAAGAAAAGAAAGGGTTGCCTGCTTCATTTTATGAGACCGCAGAAGACAAAAAATTGTATTTTCGCAAAATAGCGCCTGATTTCATTTGACCAAACGTGGTATATCACCATTTGAAACTATCATACAAAAACTCAACGTTATATTTAGTAATTCCAAACATAAAGAAAAAGAAAAACATTTTGATACAATAACAAAATTACGCAAACTGCAATGTCGCGTATAAAAATGATAATTTCAGTCATACCGATGCAAATCGCATCCTCCCGACTGGAATCTGTTTACTCCAAGTATGTTTACTCTCTAATAAAAACTCGTGTAATAGTGCAATCTCAGCTTCCCTTTCAGATACGGTAGATATATTGCCCTCATATCGGCTACGACCAGTAAATTGACGGGAAAATGCTGCCGATCCCTCACGCGGATAGAGAAAAGTAAGTAATACATATTTCATCAGGCTACATATAAACACCGTTCGTTACTCGCAGTACCGATATCAAACTGTTATTTATATTTTGAATCTATGTCGGTGGAAAAAGACAGGAAATAAGAGATGCTATCGGGCTTGGAGGCTTTTGTGGCGCCCGCCGCAACGCCTATATCGAACAAAGTTTTACGGCGGGCGGCGTCCGCCCTTTGTCGCTCAAGAATTACACTTTCTTGCGACGTTTTTTTAATCTGGATCTAAAAAGATTCTTATCACAGAAAGAGCTTACAAAATGTTAGACTTTAATATTTATATGAACGTAAGATTAATGTATTCTAAAAATGTTTTCATATTTTTTACTCGTACGTAGTATATTAAGTAGGTATTACAATTCACATTTTTCATGTAAATTTTCTACTCATGCTGAAAATGTAATCAGTAAAAGCCGACGCTGACTTCAAGAGGATTTCACGTATGTAAATCAGTTTACCTGAACCACGCCACGATTGGCGGTAAATTGAAGACATTCCGAGGAAATTTTGCTACAATCATATCAAGGAACATATCCTTTTTTACCGTCTTTAGTAACCACATTTTCACATGTAAGTACTTTTCAGAACATAATAATTTCGTATTTACAGGAATTCCTTTATGTGTGGATTTGCAATCCCTCATACGGTGAAGGAAAAAATCGTAAACTCTTATGTTCTGATGATCACAATATCGGAAGAGGTGTGTCATCCGCCAAGCCACACTTGTCCAGCGAACGGCCACAGTTCATCCAATAGAAACGTATAAAAGCAGCCCACTACGCTTATTATGAGCCTTATCTCACAAGAAAGAAAGTATACTCACCACGCTGACCACGCGCGAGTTAGTAAATGACACATGGGTTCGTATTTTGTGGTCAGCATTTGGTTTTCATATATATGTATATATATTTTATCAGGATATTTTCTTTCACCGTATGAATGAGTGCAAATTCCATATATAACATGAATGACGAATCAATGGTGTAGGGCTTGGTTAGATCCAGGGTGTCGCGGACTGCAATCTTACATTCTCCACATACGAGCCACATTCACTCATTTCATTTCATTTCAAATTAATACATAATAATAAATATTAGGACACATTTCACACACGGCTGGTGTTTGCTAACACAAAAGATATACTACATATATGTAGATATATACATATTTTTTATAGATACATATTCTCTACTCACTATTCGCACCCATAATTAATTTTATCCCGGAGACAAAACTAGTTACTTTAATCGTAGTGAATGGATGAAACTTTAATAAATCAGTTGGCGAGGCACCTGCGGGCGGTGGGGGCACGTCTGCAGCAGCTCAGTCTCAGTTTCATTACCTACCACTTCAGTGGGCGTAAATAAACCACAAAGCAGTGGATCCAGGGGGGGCTTGGGTGCTTTTTTTTGTCGACAATAGATTTCGGGCCTCTTACTCTTGCTGAAGGTTTCATAATTACTATTAGATGTGGTGTCAAACACTTAATACATACATACCTAGAAGCATACGAGTATATGTACACAGACAAGCAATACGGTCATATACAAACTCGTATACATATGTTTATGAATTTAATTACTCTGGAACTTATCATTATCATCAGCATCATTATTTTTTTGTAAAATGTGTTTTTTCTAGTGCATTGAGCTTGCCTGAAAATAAGCTTAAATTTATTTATTAAAGTATTAATCTATTATATAATAGTATTAATTTGTTATTTATTAATTAAATTAAGCTATTTACTTATTCAATATACGAGTATGTGTCTCAGGATGAATCTCAAGAAACAGAGAGTTTTTTATGAATGCTCCTTGCACCTTCCAGACGAGACCTTGAGTACGTCCCCAGCTGGATGTAAATCATGTCATTAGGTGCCGCGATCGGGCCCCGTCTAATTGGAAATAAATCTCATTACATCTGCCAGGGTGGCTGAAGCGCATTTTCCGTTTAGTTAATTCAATATGGACGCTAACTTCTGTGGAATATGCAATTAGGATTATGTAATTAGCAGTCTAGATTACAAAGGAATAATTAATTCATATTATGATTACCCTAGAGTCAAAATAATTGAGTTTCACAGTGTTATCGTTGTTATACATACTTCTTACTTTTACACACATGTTTTAGGCACTTTAAAGCTTTGAAAAAGAAACTCAAATAAAGTACTTTCATTATTTATTAAAATTTAATTACCATGATTAAAAAATTGAATTAGTAAAACCATTAAGTTTTCAAAACGAATACTTTAATTAATTAACTACGTATGCAAGCAACTCACAGCTAATTTATTTGAATAAGTAAGCGAAATTTTAACTCCGCTTCTGAAACAAAACTGCCCACTTTGTGTGCAATAGATAAGGGTTATAAATGAAGACCGATAGCTGCGATGGAAACAAAGCCGGTCTGTTTGACCTGACTCAGATATCCCGAGCGGAATTAAACGAAACGGGGGCAGCGGGAACTATGCAGCTTTTCATGAGGCAAGCTATTCGGATATTCAAATAAAAAAGATTGAATATAACCTGCTGCAAGCTAGTGAAGTGCGATACTAATAACATAAGCTATTTTTGTAATTTCAGCAATTTTACAGTTGCATTGCGCAGTTTGCTGCCGTAGCAACTAACTTTGTGGAGTTTAATATTTTAGAAAACTAACTAGAAATAAAACAAAACATATGTATGAAGTTTTGATTAGAATTTCAAATAACGCGGATAAAAGCAAACCCCTAACATACGGGTAGCTGTCAGATTGTATCCAGATTTTACTTTTATTTAAAACGGCACGATTTTCGGGATAGCCTACAGGATATTTTTGCCATCTATTTTCGCAGCGCACGTTAGACTGTATTCTATTTTTGAATCGCAAAAGGTTTCGAGGGTACTGGGTAAATTGTGAGCCAAAAATATTGGCCGCATTTTCCCGAGCACAGGATAAAATTAGCGGAACGAACATTTTTCATTTTAGCCACGATATTAAAAATAAACTTCAGGAAGACACGTCCGAAACAAACTCGGAAATGGCCGTCAACGCCGAACGAAAGGTACCGGTATAGGTAGAACCTTCGCAAGGGGCATTCCCGTTAATAATTTAGTGAGAACGTGGATACTTGGGCAGGGAAACCCTCCGATGAGGCTTTAATGAATTCACGGCATCGTGAGATCCCGCACGTGTAGTGCTACGATAATTTACTACTGTTACATGCATAGGGTGGGAGCATCACTCACTTTGCTTATTATTTTTGTAACAAATAACAGTTGTAACAGTATATAGTATACGATAAACGAAGCGAGTGTGGCTTAGTGGTAAAAACGTCTGCTTTTCGGCATTTGGTTCGATCCCGGCCCTACACCGATAACTTGTTTTTCAAGTTCTGTGTGGATTTGCACTCGCTTTACGGTGAAGGAAAACATTGTGAGGGTGTACGATATTTTCATCCGCCAACCCGCACTTGGCTTGCGTGGTGGATTATGGCCTATATATCATTCCTGGTAAGAGAAGGCCCCGAATCCCAGCAGTGGAAACATATAGAGGGCTGCTTAAGCTTATACAATACACAAAGGGAAAATCAATTTACCTACATACCAACAGCTTATGTATTTTGGATGCATGGACCTATCACTACAATCATGATGAAACTTCACGAGGACTGCTTGAAATTTCGCTGTAACCTCGACTGGAAAATAGTTTGATAGTCTACAGTTTAACTTGGACGTTTTATTAAGTTGTTGTAACTTGTTCGATTGCCTCAACGTCTGGCCCCGTTTGAAGGCTTACTTGGACTAACAAACTTTGGAGCCCTGATTCTTTGTTCGCCTTGATTCTTTCGCTGCCGTTGGAGAGTAGGAAGTTAGGATTAAAGAGTATTGTTTTGATGAAAAGGATAGCTGAAACTCACCAACATAGGATATTATAAACAATTACTTTCAAACTAGTAGCTTTACTTAGAACAACTCGATCGATGTTCATAGATAAAATAATCAATCTTATTGAACACGAAAATCGATTAAAAATTTGTACGTTTATAGCTTATTAAACATTTCCGCGATGAAAACGGTCACACTTACATTATAATTAAAAGTTGGAATGAGTCCAACAATTTCGGTGCTCGGAAAGCACCGAAATTGTTGGACTTTCCGTCTAACAGTCCAACAGTTTCGGTGCTTTCGTTTCGGTGTTCGGAAAGCACCGAAACTGATGGACTCATTCCAACTTTTAATAATTATGTAAGTGTGACCGTTTTCTACGTGGAAATATTAAGATGCCTTGCGTGAACAGTTTACATTGTTTATTAAACATTGACAAGTTCATACAACGGTGCAGTTGATAAAATATTCAATATCATCCTGAAACGGAATGCACAAAGATTTTATTTGCCCGACAGGGCTGCTGTGTGCTTATCGCCGACAGCAATAAGTGGACTTCGCTGGAACTTCGATAGATCACGTTTGGAGTTCAATTTTCAGTGCAGCAGTAGGCACTTACACATCCAATTTGTTTGTAAAAGCTCTGTCAAAGCAATTCGTTTAAGGGTTACTTGGAATGTATTTAAAATTGTAAATGCAAATCGCGTTAGCTACCTGTAATCAGACTTGGTTCAGGTAAATCTCATTACCTTAGGGGATTGCAGACGAACGGTCGGCGCCTTCAAATTCAAAACTCTCGAGTTTTAGATGCCTCGGTATTTGTTTTAGTATCAGTACTTGACAAATAAACTGCGAAAAAAACATTTTTCAGTTGATTCTTAACTTTTTATTTAAATTTATATTTACTTCATATATAAAGACGTGTTTTATATTTGAGTAAATCCTATTTCAACTGATTTAAGATAAGATTAATAAGTTTCGAAGGAAATAATAGATATGTAACAACCATCGAATAAGTAATGCTGTGTTTTAACACAGTTTTTTGTGGGTCTAATATAAAAATGTGTCTTATATTTGATTAGGTACTGGTTTCTTCTGCTTCAAGATAATATTAATAGATTTAAAAAACAAAAATAAAAAGAAATATGTTATTACTAATCGAAAGAAAAATTAAAGGTAAAGAGTGCAGGCATGACATATTGGGGTATTAAAATTGGTTACACATGATAAATTGATTTTCTTTCGATAAAGAAACGGTATCGTCTGTAAAAGTAATATGCGATGTAACAAAACCTAGACTATTAGCCATGACGTTCACGTTCTTCAAATGTTGAAGTGTTTAATTTGTCAAAGGAATAACACCCTAATGATTACGATATAGGATCTAAAATTGCACGAGTCTGCACTGCTAAGTGTAAGCTGCATCTCACGTCTGCCTTTCAGACAACTTCCCACATACAATATTTCTATCTACTCTAGGATCTATTGTACCTTTACTACAACCCACATATTTTCTTTTGCACAAAAGTTACTTGCAACTTATTGATTTGAAATTTTCTGAATACACATAGTATGTTTGCATTTATAAAGTTAGCAACAGTTCTACTCGGTCCGTGTCTGTCTATATTCTTTTTTATATTACGGTATCTTAAAATTTTAGCGATACGGCGAATTCTTTATTGTACATCTATACCGTGCTATGTAAATTAAGGCCCTATAGGAGCAAAATAGCATACATTGAAATAACCTATAAAATGTTAGAGCTACAGTTTTTTTTTTCAGTTTAATTATCTTTAGTTTCAGTGTTAGGAGTTGTTAGAATTCCAAAACACGACTACGTAAATTCCGCTCAGTAACAGTTCGATATTTTGAAAAATAAGTTGTGTTACTTAAGTGTTAAAGAAATATAAAATTAATCTATTTTTTTTTACTTTTTTAGAGTTTATAATATTAATATTATAATTTGTTGAATTTATATGAATTTATTACGAGAAAATTCTACAGCTGCTTCCCTCAAATTTGTATTCTGGTGCGGCAGAACGCGGTATAATGGCGCCTTAACTTTCATAGTTTTCAAGAAAACGTATTGTAACCGAGCAGTGAGTTACCATACGATTCATCTATCAACCCGCACTTGACCAGCATGGTGGATTATGGCCTATATCTCTCTCCTCGTGAGAGTAGGTCCCGAGTCTTAGGAGTGGGAACGTATATAGTGGGCTGCTTATGCTATGCATGCTACGCTATGCTGTTACCATACGATGCTATAATGCTTTATCGAAGAAATAGTCAAGCATCTTCGTCATCTATGACGCGTTTAAGCGATTTTCAAAACTACATTACTAGTAAATAATAGTTGATACAAAATATTTACCTGCTATTTATACAGGTAAACATTTTATATCAACAAATAATAACAAACCATAGCAATTTATGTAATCATCATAAAGCCATACCTTTCAATAGAATTTGCTATTTTTAACTATCAGTATAGAGAAGAGCAAAAAATGTGAACTCAGAGAGCAAACATTGCATAATATGAGCTCGAGTTTTCCATCAGTGTCAGGTGTTCTGCTTTGGATGCCTCGAGCGAAATGAAAATTTGCTCGTTGTTCAAACAAAAACCCGGGCCATCGCTCTTCCATCAAACAAGCTGAGGAGATACCATGAACCATTAAACATTACTGAAAAGGTATTGTTTTCGCCAATTGTCTCCCTCTGAAAACCGAGATGGATAGAAATAAAGATGGAATCAATGTTTATTCCGTAATGTTACGAGTAAGTATGATTGTAAACCCTCAGCCAATCTGACTTTTTACTCCATATGTAGAATTGGTTCAATGACTTTGTATTATTAAAATTGGGAATGTGTTTTTCGCATCCACTAGTGGCAAATTGTTCACATATTTATAATTATAAACATTCCTCCGATCAAAAACAACTGGCAACATAAACAATATATTTCATTGCATAGGAAAACAAATATAAAGTTTCGCTAAAATTTGTTGAAAATTGCGCCCGCTATGCGAGCATCGGCATCCAGATATAGAAGATAAGAGTAGAAATAGACGCAAGCTAAATTGGCTAGTTAGTGTAGAAAATCTTCGCTTGCTACGCTCGCTCGGTCAATTAACTAACGAAGTAGGCAGGTAAGTAACACCGTTTCAAGTGACAGCTATTGAATTATTCCATTACAATCAGCTATCTCCACGAACGCTGCTATCAAAATTTCCCTGGCATTTTCTATTTGCTTTTCTACAAAACTAATAATATTCTGTTAGGCGTTCAAACTTACTTGGTTCCGACTTGGTTCTCAGCATCCGCCATTTATTTTCTGAGTGAACTAATACTACCTATCCATGGGGAACTTTAGAACTGGCAATCTACAGCTCGCTTCTGCAAGCTCGCTCTGGTAGTTCACAATGATAGTTGAATGAATATAAATCCTAAATATTGCATACAATACACGACTTTGTCTTTTGTAATATCATATTGACTATTAGTTTTTTAGCTAAAAGGCCCTTTATAATAAAAGTACTGTGCGGGCAAGCGTAGTGTTTGTTCATATACGCATATTGCTCAACAACGAATATCGCTTAAGAAGTTTACAATAGTGACAAAAACCTCAGGCATCATACATAGCAACACTATTCTTTCTAGCCAGAAATAGCTAAGGATAGTGATGATGGTGTATTGAGACTAGTGGTTAGGTTAGTGTTGATGATCATTATTATATTACGTTGTATATAGAACGATTAAAAGATCTCTCTGATCTGATTTAGACTGAGTGGGTCAGATTTTTTAACAGAGTTCTCTGAGTCTTTTTGTCAGTAACGGCCAAATTTCAATACGGCCATTCGTACGGTAAAATCTTGTATTTTAAACGATAAACTGTTTTTTCTTTATTTGGCCATGTCTTTTTTTAAACTGGATTCTACACAACATAGATCGAGATCTATGTATTATTTCCTGGAGTGCCATGGTGGTACGATAATGAAGATGACAGGAATATGCAAGAAGCAAGGCACAAGAGTAAATATGTATGTACGAGTATGTATCTATAAGATCTTAACTCACGTGGCACTAGTACCTAGAAAACTAATTGAAATCTAATGGTTGAGTTATTTGTTAAGGCACTAAAACTGACAATTGTTGCAGCAATTTGAATATAATATAGTTCAGGGGTCAGAGGATCACTGGCATGTGAATGAGGCATAGCGACGCAATTGAAAAAATTGATTAGTCTACTGACTGAAGCGAAGCAAAATGTTACGATCAATATTTTTACAAGCAATTCTCTTGTTTGTTTTCGCGAACACACAAGGTAAGGATACTCTCTCGTTAAGTCGTTAACTAATTAATTCTGAAACATATGTAATGTTACAATCTGTGTGTTTTTAAGAACTATTAGTATAACCTAGGGATGTAGGTACTATCATTTTAAAACACAAGTTTTTTTACAGAGGTTGCAAATAATTCGACCATCGAGGAAATCCAAAACAACAATAGCAGCAATGAGATCACAGTAAGATAATCATAAATACATAAATGTACTAAAACCTGTTCTAATTCTTATTGTACCATCTCGATAACCATGCTTGGTTTTTTCTTTACCGCACTACTTAAACATGACAAGGTTTTTCTTTTTTCAGGAACCAATAGAAAGAGTAAAATTTATATTTGTATATGAAACAGGTTGTCCTTTTAGTTTAAACAAATATTGGGAACTAGAGGAAATATACAGAGAGTTGGGGCCTTATCTCGATATTACCACTATTCCTTTCGGATTCGCAGACGTAAGTAACTAAGTTTGCAGCTAACATGGGGCGGCTTTTTCGAGAAAAATCTCACTTTCTTTCTCCGCAGAATGGGGAGTACTTAGTGCAGCAGATTTGCCTCACTATTAGAAAGGGAACGAGGTCTGATGTAACTTATTTATTGGCTAAATATATGTTTACCTACTTGTGCTGCATAATAGCCTTTAGTTCATTCTAACTATTTACATAGTTTTTTAACGCTTTTCAATCTATATCATTTGCAATTTGTATTTGTAAATACTTCGTAAGACATGTCCGATAAGTTCATATTCCTTGGATATGTCTCATGATCTTAAGTTTTATATTTTGAAATCATGCTTATGCTCCATAACATGAAAATAACGTATTCTAAACAGTTATGCATCTCTAATTATCGGTTTTTATGTAGAATGAAACGCAAGATGTTATTATTTGTATACCTTCTATAGGATTGTTGTTGTTGTAAGGTAAGCTCAAGCTTTGAATCCCATTCAAAGTTCGACACACAAGTATATTGTATTTTTAATTTAATTTTCTTTTAATAGACTAACATTTTTCTAAAATCTTGAAAACTGTAATTCAACAACATCAATTCATACAATGGATAGTGCATGTATATCATGAACTATTTCTGCATTACCAGCTGACATTGACCGACTCCGAACTGACGATAGAGTGCCAGCATGGCGAAAGAGAGTGCTACGGGAACAGACTCCACGCGTGTGCTATCGATGCCTTGAAAGAGCCTTCCAAATACATTCCCTTCAATGCCTGCATGATGCGCCATAAAAGAAGGACTATTTCTAACGACGCGGCAGCTGATGCGGTGAGTATAGTTGTACTTCAGGCAGTTAAAGAACTTCTGAACTTCATACCCAATCAAAAACTAACTAAACTACTTTGCTTCGCAATGGTTTTAGCCTATACTTACTATGTTCAACAATGTAGTTGTAGATCATAATAAAATGTAGCAATCATAGTAAAAATTGGATGACTAGATAGTCATCCTTGGGTTCACTGTATTAGAACTTTCGAAAGGCATATTTGATTAGTCTCGTACCTACATTGGCTGTATTCCTGCCCTTGAGAATGGCACACTGATTGTACGGGCTAATACCGGCAAAATAGACGTAAGTGATAGCCAGTTATACAAACTTTATCCTTGGGTTACTAGAAATCAAAATATCTCAGTAATCAGTAATAGTTATCAAAATATCTCTTTTATTTGTCAATACATAGTAATAGAACTACAAACTAAAAATACCATATCTTGCAAGTTCATCAATAACAAACATGTTTTTTATTTTTCAGTGTGGGATTCAATTCAAAGTAACGTCTGATAATATCAAATCCTGTGCCAAGAACTATCGTGGATTTCAACTTCTTCTTCAGTACGGCATAGAAAGCGAGAAGCTGACGTACCGAGGCGTACCTTGGTGGTTCACCAATGGTGAATCTAAACGCAAAAAAAAGTCAATGAAGGAATCTATATGTGCTGCTTTCAAAAGAGCACCAGAAGTTTGTGAATCTAATAATGATGAATGATGACGAGATTCGCACTTTATTTAGGTCGTTATTTTTGGAAAATAAAACTTTGTCAAAATTTTACATCCATTTTTATTGTAGCTTAATTATTATTTTTAACGCGAAGATTTTGCCCTTATCTGTGCTAGCTATAAATCGTAAATGGAAAAATATATTGAAAAAATAGCTTAAGGGCCGTCTAAAGAACCAGTCTAAGAATATTTATACTTATTTTGGTACCAATTAATATGAAAAAAAAAACAGAGTCAAAAAACTTAATTTTAGATTTTGTGAACCAGTTTTATTTATAATTCATAAGTCTGATTGGTACCAAAATAATTATAAATATACTTTTGACGACCTTGTTAGCGTAATGGTTACCAAGCCGGACTGCCAACCAGAGAGACCTGGGTTCGATTCCCGGCGCGGACAACATCTTTGTGATGAACTAATGTTGGCCCAGACCAACGGGTGTTGAATATGTATCGATTTAAAGTATTTGTGCCACAATACGAACAAAAAATTGTTTAATATGGGGCTTACCAGCCATGTGTAAAATGAGGCAAAAAAATCATCGAAATCAGTTCAGCCGTTTGAGTGTAAAAAAATAAAAAACTTACACTCTCTCTCTCACACACACACTCATAAACAAATACAAATTTTAGCATTTATAATATAAGTGAATTCAAATACTAAGACATTTAATATTTTTTCAAAAAAAAAACTGATTGAAGTCAACCCCTACTAAACGCGGTTTTCACACAATATGTGAAACCGCGTTAACTTGTCTGGATGACAAATAATTGGAGCGTTGTAAAACTTTGTTTCGTCAAAATCGGTTAAGGGAAATAAAATTGTTACAGTCTGTTGACAATTTACCTCAAGCACTGCTTTAAAAAATTTATAAAATAAATAAATAAAATAATAAATATTAGGACACATTCACACACGGCTGGTTAGCCCCATACTGAACCATTTCTAGCTCGTATTATGGTTGCTAACACAACTGATATACTACATATACATACATACATATTTAACACCCAGACCCACAGCCAACAAATTTAGTTAAGCACAAAGATGTTGACCGGGCCGGGAATCGAACCCGGAACCTTCTGATTAGCAGACCGGCATGGTAACCTTTACGCTAACGAGGTCGTCAAATTTAAACAGAGTTCTATGCGGTTTGCGGTGCATGTATTTAATGCGTCGACAATTCATTATTGGTTTCTCTACACATAAGTGTAAACTCTATATAACGACTTGAATGAACTGTGCATTTTATGGCGTTATAGAGAGTGGTCGTTAAATGGAGAGAAAGTATCATTCTATTGAATACATGCTGGTTTAGCATGTATTCCACTAAAGCTAATTGATTTCGACGCTTTAGAGAGTTTGTCGCTAAATCGAGTGACGTTACATGGATTTTACACTGTATTACATATTCCAAGGTAGTTGTATTAAGCTTGGTTGAAACGATTTGAATATAATTTGAATCGTTTATCTTTTAACGATCCAATTAATATTCAATTAAAATGCAGAAACAGGTGACTTGTAAGCCAGTAAATTGTAAACCATCGTTTCATTAGTACACATCATCAGACATTCAATGATGATGTTGCTCCTATTACTTGTACAAGTGTTTTTCTTGACGCTGGCAAAAGGTAAAATACTACGTATTTTTATATGGAATTAGAATTTGGTCTAATCAATTCATTCTTCTTAGGTTTGATCTTCTATTTGCAAGGGTTTTTTTTAATTTTAATTATTGTGTGATATTTTTTCATGTCATTTTTAATTTTGATATAATTTTAACATTTGTCATGTTATTAAGTTGTTAAAGAAGTTTATATATTTTTTAATTTATTTATTCCGAAGGTATAAATATAAATCTGTAAATTCATATACTGGTTTTCATTTATTTACTGTACCTATTAATTGTTTTCGTCAGAATACTCAATTTTATAATTTCATACAGGTAAATTAATATTTCATTGTGTGTGGTATTTTTTGGTGTGTGCAAAAATAAATTAGCAAAGTTAATAATAAATAGTATCAAAATCATGTTTAAAATTTTCTAGGAATTTCGGCTGATGTAGTGCAGACAGATGAGGTATGTAGAAACTTACAGACCTATCAGATTAGTAAAAAATATAATATTTAATTTGAAATGAAGTAAGTACAGAAAGTGAAACTCAATCAAGATCTGTAAATAATATTAAATTGTTCAATATGCTTATTTTGAACATAATATGTATATTCTAATGCTTATAAAATAATTTAGCGTCACATTTTCACCTCTTAACTCTAAGATGTATATACAACATATTTGTAGACTAATAGCAGTCCTCCCCGGCTTTGCATGGGCTATAAAAGAGCCTGTATTGGATTTTCTTTTTCACTCTTGGATTTTCAGTAGAGATCCCTAATCTTTTGAAAACAAAATATATCCAATGTAGTAAGATTAAATTATTATAAGTAATGAATAATAATTTTGCTAGAATGATGTAGCTTCCCAACGGTGAAATAATTTTTCAAATCGGTTCAGTGGTTATATATTCTAGCCTATTCGCATCAAACATCAAACGTACAATAACACTTAATGTATAGACTAGTATAGATAATGAATCAGGAAAACATAATATATGTCCTTACATGCCTTACTATCTAGTAAGTAAGTGGTATGTTACATTCCTTACTAGGTAGTAAGGAATGTAAGATACCACATATCCTTCATTGAGTTTTAAACCATTTCTTGGTATGTACTTAAAACATGCAACAATACTAAAGGAAGGTAAACCTCAATCTTAATTCCACAGAGCCCAACGGAAAAACTGAAATTCGTATTTCTATACGAGACTGCATGTCCTTTCAGTATAAAAGCATATTATGACCTGAACAGCACTATGACTGATCTTGGACCCTACATCGACATTACTACATATCCTTATGGAAATGCAAATGTAAGAAACAACTTTTGTACATACTTCACATATTTATTGTATAATAAATGTCCCTAGTTATTCAGTTCTACAGATTTCTATACAATTTGTTGCAATTACATGGGATACTTTTCAACTCGAATTACAGCGGGAAACTGCGTTTAACGAATGCTTCTGCATTAACACAGGAAATCTACCAGTTTGATAGCCTTTTGCTAATACAACCAAAATTGGAATAATCCGTCAGCTATTTAAAACCGTGTTTTGCAATTAATATAATTGTGGTAGTGGTTTTCTACAGGCATATGCTCTACCATTTCAGTTATTACTTTCAACCTAATAGTTAACATCCATACCATAATTTGACAACCTCGTCGGCGTAATGGTTACCATGCCATACTGCCAATCGGAAGGTTCCGGTTTAATTCCCGGCACGGCCAACATATTTGTGCTAAATTTGTTAACTGTTGGTCTGGGTGTTAAATATGTCTATATAAAATATGCATGTATGTATATGTATATATGAGTTGTGTTAGCTACAATAAACCAAACTAGAAATGGTTCAGTATGGGGCTAACCAGCCGTGTGTGAAATGTGTCCTAATTTTTATATGGTCTTTGTCCTATCTAGTTCAAATTAATCTACATACTATTAAAATTTCCATAGATGATTGTGAACAACTCTCAAATGACGATAGAGTGCCAGCACGGCGAAAAAGAGTGCTACGGGAACAGACTCCACGCGTGTGCCATCGATGCCTTGAAAGAGCCTTCCAAATACATTCCCTTCAACGCCTGCATGATGAAGTACGCGCGAGAACATTCGCGTCTTAGGACATCCGATGACGATTCCGCTGATGCGGTAAGTCATTTACCATCAATTTCTCAGATAAATGAATGGTCCGCCCGATTTCTCTGGCGACCATTCATTTGTCTCCTCGTAAGTATCCACTCTTTGTCTTGACCTTGACTTTTAGACAATTAAAACCTACGTGTTTTTGTTTACACATTATAGTTAGCTATTTAACCAGCAGGGCACGTAACATGTGATAGTGACACTTCAAATTGAGGTGGAGCATGCCTAGTCTGGAATGTCTGGCTCAAGGAGGCTTCCGGAAAACACCGTTAGGTGCTTGGCGACAGATCTTTCAACTTGAGGGTAGTTCCTAACTTGGCGGGCACTAGAAAATGTTCTACCACCATGCTATGAAAACTTCATGACATTTTCCATCACCGGAAGGTCGAGCACATTACTGGAAATCGAACCCATGATCTGCGAGACGTGAGGCGGCCGCACCTGCTCCTATATACCTGTTGATCTATGGTCTGTGGTTTTGGGGAAACTAAATTGAAAAATTCATGATATTATACAAATCAAGTTAATATACAAATCATGATAATATACAAATCGTGGTTATATACTCGTACAATGATTTTATTTTTCTTATTCTATTAATTATGTTCTTGTTTACACATAATTTTGCTTCTTAATTTCAGTGTGGTGTCGGACAGGATGTGAATGTGGAAGCAATAAAGACCTGTGCTAAAGACTATCATGGATTTCTGTTCCATCTCCAATATGGGGTAAAAACTAATGAAACCAACTACCCTCGCCGCGTTCCTTGGTGGTACGTAAATGGGGTAGCCAAAAACACCAACCCTGTTAGAGAAACCAGACCGTTCAAGGTCATCTTTTGTTCTGCGTTCAAGAATCCACCAGAAATCTGCAAATCAATTATAGCAACTACCACCGAACTGGATTAAGCATGAGGGTTATCATGGACAGAAATTAAAATTCTTATTCATACTCGTATTTATACGTTTATATAACGTTTATTCTATTTTTATTTGTTTTTTGCTAAATCTTAGTTTGATATTTATGTGTGACAGATTAGGTACTTTGAATTCTTTCAAAATATATTATATTATGTAAAAAATTCTGAGCAATAATGTCTTCTATGTGTAAATAAAATATGTTATCGGTGTAAATGTATGTATTTCAATGTATTACAAACACAAGTATAGTGTAATATATTTATTTATATAAAATCAGGTAATTAGGATCTTACCATAATTTAATAACGTAATTAATCTTATTAAATACTTAACTGAGCAGCACCATAATTACTTACGTTAATATTGATATTATAAAAAGTAAAACATATGCGATAAAACACTTAAAACAATAATATTGTATTATCGTTTTACCTACTATTTCATTCCTATGTATGTATATGTATTTTATATGCTACATCGTGTTAATCTACACAAAACTGTGACCGTTATTATACATTATATTTTACTCGAACTCAGATCTTCGTACAGTGAGGTCTACGGTCTACTTGTACAAATAAATTAATTAAAATTTAAAATGTTCAGTACTTTTTTAATATTATTAATTGCGGTGCTTTTACAACCTCATGCTGCTTATGATAAAGGTAAGTACTTATGTTTCATTTAAGTTTAAAATACCTTAGATTTATGTATAATAATATATAAATAAATCTAAGTATCTTTATATTTCTACGACTTTAGTAATTTTACCCGAGAGCTGTCCTTTCCTAACAATTTCCTAATAATGTCAGTTTTATAGGTTCTAAAACATTTTTTTTAAAGCGGTGATTGCTCAGTCAGACTATCAGCCTCCTCGCGTCCAAAAGATTGTAGGTTCGATCCCCGCCAATGAGCTCGAGCTTACGGTGAAGGAAAGCATCGTCAGGAAAAATGTAATGCTCGCCTGGCTAGCAACAGTATGTTCGGGCAGCCTCCTTGAGACTCTGTTATTCTAGCCTAAACATGCTCCACCTTGGCCAGAATGTCACTGGTCACATGTCTAAATGTAAGGAGTAAAGACAAAATAAGAATAAGATCTGCTGTAATACCTATTAATTACACTTATGAAGACACTTTTTAAGGCTTCCGTACCTAAAAGGTAAAAACGGGACCCTATTACTAATATTCCGATGTCTGTCTGTCTGTCTGTATCCAGGCTGTATCTCAGAAATCGTAATAGCTAAAAAGCTGAAATTTTCACAAGTTATGTACCAACTCGCACTTGGACAATTTTCTTCTGTGCTGTTTACTGGGTGTTCTCTATAGTGTTACCCATAATAAAGCAATATAATATAATAAGAGTAATCAAATAAATATTGACCAATGTACATATTATTATGTATTCCAAGCTAACTACATAGATACCGCTATTCATTTATTTGAGCGAAAAAAGAGCATTGTAATACTATCGTCTCTATAAATTTATTTACGAGTACGTGTAGGTTATCACTCGATGCAAAGTCTATGCTCTCATTATGTATAATTGTTTACTTAAGTATGTTACTTATCAGTATGCCTATTACAGACTTGTACTCCCCAATAAGCAATCATTTTATTATAATAATTATCAATTTAGTTTACGTCTACTGTCGATGTAGGCATTAATTTCTTTAGGTAGAAAATAATTCGGGTACTAACTTAATATGTACTTATTTATACGTATTAGAGGAAAATTTGAATTTTTGTTTGTTCGTTTGACGCAAACAGGCTCCGTAACTACTGGACCGATTTTTAAAATTCTTTCACCGTTGGGAAGCTACATTATCCCTGAGTAACATAGGATATATTTATTTCTCCTTGCAACTTAGATTATTTTATAGCCCGTGCGAAGCCGGGACGATCTGCTGATTGTTTTATATTTCTCCTAATTTTTTTTCAAGTATTAGATTGATTGCATGCATTAGTCCGTAATCATTTGTAACATATTTTATGGAAGTATTTTTAAACTTTTCAGATCGTTATTATATGGTGGACAATGATATATACGGTAACTATTTCTACCCTAATATACCAACAGGAGCAGCAATAACGTCCTTCAAACTGCAAGACTTACTGAAGGTGATAGAAACAGCTTTTACTTTATTTATGAATAGCATGGCAGTAGATCATTTTTTGCCTTTTTCACTTTGAGAGCCAGAAAAAGCATGTTGGATGACGAGACCGGATAGTCAAATACTGTATGGAGTATAAAAATATATATTTATTTACCTATGTCTATATAAAAAAAATACAGAAGATTACAACAGTATTTATTTTATTATTCAAGTATTTTCAAGTAGCTGATAGGTACACTTACTTGTAAATTAATTAAATTTTAATAAAAAACATAAAGAAAAACTTTTACCTTTTTTAAATTAAATTTCTTAAAATTAATTTTACGCTTTTGTTTTCTTAAATAAAATTTCGACCGGTCTGCGAAAGATTGGTGTATTTTTTTCCTTTACATAACACTTGATTTTTTCTAGGTGTTTGACAATGTGGTTATTATAAAATACCTAGAAAAAATCACGCACAATAAAAAAATAGTAAATACTCTTTTCAGTTGAACCCCGTTAAAACCGAGAAAGTAAAAATCCAGTTATACTACGAGTGTCACTGCCCGGACTGCAGAGAATTCGATAGTAAGCAATTAAAGCAGACCGTCCTTGCTTTGGGATCTTATTTGGATGTCAACGTTTATCCTTATGGAAATGCGCAGGTAATTTTTAATTAATTGGCTGCTATGGTCACTTATGTATTTGTAATTTTTATCTATAGTAGAGATGCGCGACTGCAAATAATCTGACCAGTCGATTTATCTACAACTACTAATATACACGTTCGATTTGAATATTAGTAATATACTAATGTTAATAATCGAATGATGACTACTAATTAGTTACTAATGGCGTTTTGACTCGATTGTTAGCGAATCTTGTCAATGTCACTTGTTAGTTTCAAATGAATGAAATATGAATGAATCGTTGGAGTGGAGTCGGCTCAAGTAGTAACTAATGAACTCGTAGTATTCATCCAGTCCGGTTAATTTTGAGTGGGTATCATGTTAGTTACTAATTTTCGGAGATCATTCGAATGAGTCGAATGATTTATAAAGTCGAATAATTCGACTTAAATCATTCACAGTCGCGCATCGCTAATCTATAGGTGTCTTAGTCGAGCCTCAACCGCGAGCGCAGTGTGGCTATGAATGAGTCATCGGTCTTACGAGACATAGAATATACCAAATTTTGTCGTCAGCTATTTTAAAAAAGGGATGAATGTGGTATTCCCTTAAAAAAGGGGGAAGTTATGGCGCCATCTATCAACTGTACCAGATTTTGACGATAACGAAAAATTCCTAATTTTGATAACATTTAATGAATGTTTTTATAACCAGCTACCACAATTACGTTTTTTTATTCATTTTTAAACATGTCGGGCTAATACCGACTAAATAAATGTAAGCGATAGCCAAAAATGGTTGTTTAAGTCGGTTTTACGGGCGAAGATTTTACGTGACAACGTCAGCCGCGTGCTGCGCGCGCGGCAGACCGATCATAGCTGAGTGGGAGAGAGACGCAAGGCATTCGGCGGGCCTCTCTCTCGTTCGGTGACTCATCGTAACGTTACCGGGCGTTACACTTTTTCATAAGTGACTCCCAGCCGCAACCTAATTTAAGACGTTGTCACGTCAAAATATTCAAATATGCCTTACGATAGTTTCAATACTGCGGGTATATAAATATATATGTAAATAATATGCCTATAGTAACATTTTATGAATTAACAATTGATGTTGAGTTATGAAGTTTAGTATCGGAAAATAATTAATTTAGCTTAATAAATTAAATGTGCTCTCAAGTTGAAAGTAAATATTACGGTTTTAAAATTATATCCAATTAAATGTTATAGGTGTATGCTATGGTTAAAGTGATATCAGTTGTAACGAATGGGTTATAGTTTAGTATCCGAAACGGCTACGACACACGACAACCGACGCCGTAACTTGCGTAGCACGTAGACTTAACGGCTACTCGTACCGCTATAATAAGTTTCGTCTTTTTCTATACCAATATTATAAAGAAGAAAAGTTAGATTTATTGTTTGTTTGACGCAAATAGGCTCCGAAACTACTGGACGATGTGAAAAATTCTTTCACCGTTGGGAATCTTCTTTATCCCTAAGTAACATAGGCTATATTTTGTTTCTCTTTGCAACTAGCCCGTGCGTAGGACTATCTGCCAGTATTTTATACGTGTAGAGTACGGAAGCCAAAGAGCAATTTTATGAAGTACAAGATAAAAACAAATATTAAAGCGTCTATTTCCAAAAAAATAATCTTTGATTACTTTACACTCACAATTATATTTCTTTAGGTAAAATAGTAGGTATGTCGATATTATTACGATAAATATGATCGTGAATCTGACAATATTCTTAAGTTATAACTATTAGACAAAATTCTATCAGAATATTCTTTTAAATATTTAAAATACTTGTAAACTAATCTAGAAGAGAGCCCTCTCTCTTTCTCTTGTCTCTTAACACAGTCTAACAAAAAAAAAGAAGAACAGAGGCTTCAATAATTAAATTTATTCAGTTATAACAACGTTAAAACATTATAATTTTTTATTATTTTCATATTTGTATCAATTGCCTGAGGAATATTGACAATAAGTTATGGCGAAGTACTCAGTTGTTTACAAATACTGCACTCGTCAAAAGAATTGCAATGGAATGCGTTAGGTAAATGTGAAGATATTTATGAGCCTGCTTTGGTCACGTAACCAAAACATTTTAGCAACGGTTCTGTAATAACTAAACACTGTGTTAAGTTTACGAAAAGGTAATCAAACCGACTCAATGTTCCGAGATTATTTATAAGCCTAACCCTTTTGTTTTGAATTAACCTATGGCTTCGGGCGGCTTGTAAACTTTACCAGTTTACTGAGTCGAGACGTAAGCGGGTTTGCCAATAACTATATAAAGCAAATATTTCCTTAAATCGATGACCTACAGTTATAAATGAATAACTGACCGACTGAATTGTTTGGTAATTTTGTAAAGCTTATTATTATTTCATTTTCCTTCATATTTACGTAGGTGTTTATTTCTAATTTTATATACGACGAGTACCTATGATGATTCATAACGAAAAAACCGTAAATTTAAGGTTTGGCTCTTGTCATGTAATTTATTGTGTTTTAATAACGCTTTGATCTATCTAATTTATAGTATGTATCATCCATGTAAGTCCATGGATGATACCATCCATGTAAGTCGATCATGGCATGTATATGCCATACCTTATTTTGTCATCAATTTTTTTTTTACTACATACTATAATTACCATACAATTAATCGTCCTATGGCATATACATCTTGGGCCTTATTGTATAATTTGCATTTCAGTTTATATAGCTGATGAGTTTTGTGTAAGGCCGCTGAGTTTACTCCATGGACCCCAACCTAGGCGTGAGCCTGTGTCTTGGCGATCCATATTTCCTCAGGTACCTTATCTGAAGTTCATCATAATTCTTTCTTGTCATCACCTGTAAGACCGAGGAACGCGACGGTCGCACCGAGTTCACATGCCAGCACGGTCCTGCCGAGTGTTACGGGAACAAACTGCACGCGTGCGCCATCGACTACTTCGGTAACATTACCTTGGCGGTGCTCTACAACTCCTGCATGATGGACGCCTCGCAAGCGGGGAAGGGATCTGATGATGCAGCTGCTGACGTGGTGAGATTAATTATTCATTTTCAAGTACACTCACTAATAATGAAATGCAATCTCTAGTACTCATAGAAGTATTACATAGTACTACACGTACAATCTCTTCAGACGATAAAGGCTTGCTATGTGCTTAGTTGTTCCATTGGCACCAAGTCAGGGTCTGATCATTAGATCCAAATAAAAACGTGGATAAACCAGAAACTTGAGAGTGATCTCAGTTTTTTAATTTGATTAGTTGTCACTATAAGGCTGACATGAGCAAAATCTTGAAGTTATAGTTTTTTCGTTATAAATCATGAACGGTAAAAAAAACTAAAAAATAGCTCAAAGACCGTCTAAAGAACAAAATAATTTTTCGATATTTTTACTGTTTATTTTTTGTGAGGAAAAAACTGTAAGTTCAAGATTTCACCTTTATCGTCGTCTTAAAAATAGTTTAGTTAGTTCAACTTAGTATCATACCCTTAATACATAAGAGAATATTTGTACACTACAAAGGACCATCCAAGTTTCTTGAACGTAAACTTTGAGGAAATTTAAATAATTAATATCATCTTAGAATTTATTAACTCTACATAAGTACCTATTTACCTCAAGAAACACAATAAACAGTTAGTTCTAATTATTTTATTCCATACTCAATAGTTTAGAGCTTTACCACAATTCCTCTTATCCTTGTTTATATATTTCCTTTTTAATGCCTAGGAAATATTTATATTCATACGTTTGTTTCAGTGTGCTCGCTCTATGGGCTTCGACTATAATCCCATAAAGAACTGCGCGAAGGGTCCGAGAGGCACTGCACTTCTTAAGTACTACGGCGTCGAGAGCAAAAAGGAAAACTTCAAGTCTGTCCCACATATCCTCATTAATGGAGTTGAGAATAGTGGTGACAACTTCATGAGGGACGTCTGCAATGCTTTCAAGAACCCGCCCGAGGCTTGCGCTAGCGCCTACTAGCTGTAAAAGTTAAGACAATAATAGAATGGCCAAGAAAAACTACTTGTCAGACAAATCATACCATATATATTGACCTAGAAACATTAACTCCGATCTTCTTTTAATGTCACTGTCACTGCTTGCGCAAGTAAGAACTTTAGTATATCTAGACAAGGTAGACAAGTTTTGTTCGAATAGTACAGTTCTGTAAGTAGCCCTGCAAAACTCAACTTTATAATTGTTTTCAAATTATGACAAGATCGTCACTTATATAAGTGCTGTATAGAATATCTGTTCAGTCATTAGAATTGTTAGTGCTCAGAATAAAACTGATCTCGGCATTTGATTTTTATTTTCTTATAATTTCATATCTTAATTTGCCGTAAACCTTAAGCTTTATTATTTTCCTAAAATAGTAAGCCTTTTAATAACTGTGTTACATTTTTGTTCGATCATTTTAGAATATTAATAT
The DNA here is from genome assembly GCA_035578125.1 of Mellilla xanthometata. Lineage (NCBI taxonomy): Eukaryota > Metazoa > Arthropoda > Insecta > Lepidoptera > Geometridae > Mellilla > Mellilla xanthometata. The sequence continues at coordinate 7,509,904 of JAPUBQ010000007.1, read as the reverse complement.
CGAATATCAATCAATATATGGGTGCAAAAATTTTGCCTCTTCCCCTTCTTGGCAGTCTGTTAAAACCAACAAACACAGTTAAGCCAAAGTGACAACGCCTTGGGGTGCACTACATATACCTACTCGTACTTAAGTCCAAAGGAAGTAGTTTGTATAGCGTCTGTCGCAAAGTGTTAGGAAGGACGATAACTACTGCAGTTTGGCAACACTCCGAGACAAGGCGTGTGGGAAAGCACCCATGTGGTGCCATTGCCAGTAGATACAGCCCCACTGGTCACACTCACTATCACTACACATAATAAATGTACGAGTAAGATGGGCTTTTAGTTGTTAAAAAACTCAACGGGATAAATAATTCTACTAGTTAAGATTATACATAGTTTTGCTCCATACCTAATTCAACACTTGTTAGTAGTCTGTGGTCGATGTAACCTCCTATATAGCGACGATGGTCTGCCTCCATATAGCAAAGGGATATTGACAGATATGCATTGTAGCTAGGACCAGTTGAAAATACCGTTTGCGCGATTCAGAACAAACGCTTTGATTGGTAGCGGGCGATGAAGTGCAACAGAGACGCCACACCCTCTTTTACAAAACTGCTCTGCAATAAAAACGGTGCCCATTTATGTGGTGTTTAAATAATAAACTACTCATATAAAATCCTACTTTAGTAATCGATATCTGTAATATTCGAAAGCTTGAATAAAGTTGTTTAAAGGAAAGGTTTATGATTTTTCATAAACATCATCTTCTCCAAAATCTTCACTTTCCTCGTCTTTATTTTATAGCATTGACAAATTAAAATATTTGGTTTCTTGCACGGTTTTAAAATAATATAATAGTAGAGTTTGTGATGCACTTACATTGTACCTTCGTTACAATATTTGAAACATGAGCCAAGTAATTATTTTTAGAAATGCAAGCTTATTTCCGTCAGTTCGAACAGCACAGCAAAACTCTTAACGAATTTGTTGCGGTGTACCAAAACAATATTCCTGCTGGAGCGATTTCGGAAACAATGCTCTGTGTTGGAATAGGATATCGATTTAGCCGTCTTCGTATATTGAATGGCTGTGCGGTTTTCTATTAAGTCTAGAGAAAACTATTGTAGCAATAGCATATGCATGAAAATACCGTTTGCTAAGAGAAATAAAATAGGCGAATCTGGGCATAAAGTTACGAAAAGAGATATTGCTTTTAAAATAATTTAGGCACTATTTTTCCTAACTAGTTATTTGGTCCAAAACTGCGATATTTAAAAGCAAATAACTAATTATCTACCAAAATTAAACTAAAAATTATGTTCTATATAAATTTTTACGTAAAAAAAGCATTAAACTGTAATATTTGATAATAATTCACCGATTACCATTTGGCTGACTACTTAATTAACTTTTCTCCAGCTGGTTTTCGACTTTGTTTGTTATTATCGATCGTATTTTAAACTTGCGACTCCATAAATTTAAAAAGCTTCGCGTAGCACTACACTATACAAGAATTCCATTCATTAGGTTATTTATCAACTTTTGTATTTATTTTATCTGACCCCGCGATCCAAGGTCCGACACCGTCCATCGGTGATTCATTTACCAAACATCCAAGAAATTTGTTCCGTTATGACTAAGAGCATCAGCCATTGGCCGTAAGTTATTTATACACTCTCTTTACATACATTCTTATAACTCATTTCCTCGAGAATTATAAATGTGATGTAATAATTGACGAAGACAAAGAATGTAGACAATTATTACCATACTCGTATATACTAACTTATTTTTGACGACCTCGTTGAAGCAATGGTTACCATGCCGGACTGCCAATCAGAGGGCCCGGGTTCGATTTCCGCCCAACATCTTTGTGATGAACTAAATTTGTTGGCTGTCGGTCTGGGCGTGAAATATGTATCGATATAAAGTATTTGTGTAGGTATATCAGTTGTGTCAGCAACCATAATACAAACTAGAAATGGTTTAGTATGGAGCTAGCCAGCCGTATGTGAAATGAGTCCTACCTAATATTTATTGTTTATCTTAATTATTGGCACTTCCTTTATATCAAGTAATTACTTCATTTTAGTCTCCCATCTTTGTTAAGGATACGAGTATGTGTAAAAGTTACACCGGTAGCCCAATTTATAGAAAGCAAAAATGTAGACTGAGATTTAGTGTCACATTGAACAAAGTTAAAACAATGACGCGCGAAGGAAGTGAGGCCCTAGGTAACGAAAAGCCTTGTTGACATTTTATGTCACTTCCAAACATTTCACGTCATTTAACGATAAAGCTTTTAATCGATAGCTTATAACGATAATTAGCAATACATTTTACATTTTAATTCCACGGCAATTAAACTCGAAGAACGTCTACTATTCTTAACGTAAGGTAAATAACTAGAACGCTAAGTCACCTGCCCTGCTATCCTCAGAGGGATCCAAACTAATTAATACCCAGAGCTTGGAGTTGAAACAATGTCTCTGCGGCTCCGAGGTGCAATTACGACGGTCACAAGTTGCTCGTAGTTTTGTATCTGTTTGTGGGTCTTGGGAAAAGTCCGCTGGGAGTCCGATTTGGCGTGTGTGCTGTAGATGGTGGGACTTACTCGTAGAATTAGATTTGTTGAGGTTTCGGAACAAAAACAATAGTTACTTCGTAAATGTTACTAGATCTTTTGAATTTATTCGTAGCAGCTAGGTATTTGACGTAGCGCGTAACACACAAGCTAGCGATACCCTGACATAAGCTGAGGCATGCCTACCCTAGGATAACTGGTTCTCAAGGAGGCTGCAGGAACACACTGTTAGGAGCTTGGCGACAGATTTTTGAACTAGAGGGTCGCCAGCCAGGCGAGCACTAGAAAATGCCTTACCACCATGCAAAAAAATAATTAAAAGAATTATCATGTATGTACATATATATCTTATAGCTCGTTGGCCCCTGAGACGATTCCCGTGGCGCGACAAATCATCGAATGGTGAATTGGAATTACTCTCTCGTGTTTAGATGTCTGTGACATTCCCGAAATACAATCCTAAGTGGAGAACTAAGATTATGAATTTGTTTAGTTACGAATATGTTAATATGAAACTATCAATTTTATTAAGTAAGTATAAATACCTACTACTACTTTCAGTAAGTTGTGACCTGTGATAGTTACAATTACGTTTTAATACTTCTTTCAACGGGAGCAAGTGTGCCTCGTCGGGAGAACATTGGACTGCAGTCTGCGATACCAAAGATCGAATCCAGCTCAGCACTATTCAAGTAATATGTAGTATTGGCACTTGCTCAAACGGTGAATTGGACAAGATAAAGACACATACATGCAAAGGACCACAAAATGCAAAGGCGTGTGTCATCAGCCAACCGAAAGCACTTGGCCAGCGTAATGGATTATGGCCTATATATGCCTATCAATGTAGGAGAAGGCCCCAAGTCTCAACAGTGAGAACGTAAAACGGGCTGCTTATGCTCTTTATACATGTTATGTGCGAGCCGAAACGAATCTATAACTGGGGTAAGTACCTAAATTGAACAAGTCTCAAACTTGAAAATTAATTTCCTTCACTGATTGCATTGCCTAAATATTTTCCAGGCCAGGACTCCCGATTAAAACTAATTAAAACTCCAGCAGTTACAAACGTGGCACTACCCACAGGTCCAATTACTTTGCTTCACTTAGTAGTTACAATACAACTATCGGACTGTTTAAACGACCGGTGGCATTTCCTTGGGGTTTACAAATGGCTTGTTTAATATTCTAGATGAAGCGGTCTGGGAAATGTCTGGATTCGAATAGAAATTGTCTGCTTTCATATCTGGGGTTGGACCGAAATTATTTGATTGTGGTATGACCAATGTAATTTTAGTACTCATGAAATGCTAACACTGTTTTCGAATATTAGGTAAATACTTCGGATTTGGTCGGCACTTCCTTACAAGAAAATGATTTAAAGAATATTGCCAATTAAGTTCGGAAATTCACTTTAAAAACTCCTCGAAAAACCTTACCGGCGTTTCCCGAACTATGCCAGGAATCGTAGTTTTCTACACTTAGTGAGAACGTACTTGATAACAATTCTACCGCAGTCGAATTATGGAGTACCATTGAAACTAGACGCCGGAGCCGAACCAAGTTAGACGACTCGCTTAGTTTAGATACGACTGCAGGATGGGAGTCGACGAACTAAATAATGATCCTGGGTATAGGAACACTAACTATGCACATAAAGGTAAGAAATTTTACCTGTATTTTCATTGGGGATCGTTGAAGCGCCTGTAACTCGTAATATGATCCGATGCGATCATTGAGTTGAGCAATGGTCGATACGGACAATCCTTAGATGGGTAACTATGCACAAGACTGTCTTTAAAAAAAAGGCTTTTTCATCTGGGCGCTACCGTGGCCGGTTGACACGTTAAATTGTAGGTTCCGGATTTTAGTCTAAGAACCAGCAGTCGTTAAGCCTAGCCAGAGGCCTTCGGGCGGCTTGAAACTCTCGACACCAGAGCTTGGTATTTTTGCTCCTATTGAAGACCGTGGATCAGACGAGAAGGTCCCGACTGTAAGTCTTAGAAAAATTGAAGTATTGTGGCACAAAAAAACAAACTCTAGAGCTGTTTTGTAAGATAAGTGCCCGCCTTCTACTGCGAGCTGTACGGACTCCACTCAGCTCTTCGATAAGTTCTTGGATGGGTGGCCTAAACCGACATCTGCAAAGAGGCGTTTTAAGAACGGTAACGAGCGACTAGAAAACTGCATCGAATTAAAAATATGTACCCTCATACGAACAGGTGTACCACTTTGTAAAATACATAACTTCGAACACTGCGCTAGCAGATGCTTTTCGTAATTTTTCCTTTGTGCTGCCCTACCGCAAAAAAATCATTTCAATATTCCGCGCAAAAGCTTGCAAATATCGAGATCTCGTGCAAGGCAGCGTAGGTTCTCATTACGGGTGCCTGGTAATCCACGAACGCACTCCATCCATCCGCGCCACTATGCGTGACAACCACACACGCTAGCTCAGGGGACTACCACTGACTTGTGAATACCACTCGTTTATAAGCGTAATGGTTTTCATACTTTCGATATTATTCAAATTCAAATGTATTTTTATTGAACTATAAACTTAAGGCTAAATATATACACCATTACTGGACTAAACACAAAAATGAAATTATACTAAACGCTAGTTGGTTTGCCGCTGGACCTAACTCCAGTAATGGTGTATAATTATAGTTCAATTAAAATACATTTGAATTTGAATTATTTTAGCATTGACTTTGGCTGGTAGCTGAATACAGGAAACTTTAACCATTCACCAACTTGGCTTGGAACTTTTTTTAACCCGAGCATTCCAAACTATTAGCCATGATCCTTAGGGTAGTCTCGCTGACGCACCCTGTTAGCCTAATACCATGCTGAAATGAGAAAAAAGGTTTATTAACATCCTCATCTTGTCTTTTTTTGTTGCAGGATCAGTAATGTAATATAGTATGGTTGCCATATACATATACATCGTAATGTTGCGAGACTGTTGTTAATTCTAAACTAAGTAATATTACAACCATGATTGTTAAAAACCCCGTGGTTATCACCCTTGCCCGGAGGCAAGCATTCTCAATTATTTCCAGCTTTGACAAGCCTTGCATGTTAATTAAAAAAACTACGTAGAAAATCTAGTGAACCTGCCACGACGTATGCAAAAACCAGATGTAGAGATTTTGTATAATTATTGGAATAAAACTATTTTACTTACCTTTTTCGAACTTGCTGCGCCCTCGCTATTTGCGTTGCATTGTGGTAAAAGTAGTCAGTTTTAAGATACTTAGTAACACAACTATGATTATAGAAGTTAAACTATGTTCTTTCCAAATTTCATTTCGGTCATCATCCATCTCATAAACGTACACAATCCCTAACTTTCGCTATTTTAAACGACTTTAAAGTTCCTTTCCTTCAGTAAAGGAGATTCGGCTTAGGGTTTTTTTGTGTTTGTTACCCCAATACTCCATCATTTATGAACCCTTTATTCAATGTATATTGGACCATTTGGTCCAATATACATTTAATGAAATTGATGCAGATTAAAAAAAATGGTTTTCAATTTTGGTAAATGTAATAGAAGGTCTAAAGAATTTAATAGTTTTTGCTGTTCAAATATTGCTACAAATGCGCGAATCAACTTTAAACGTGTTTTCGTCAAAAGATGAGATAAGCTTTACCAGTGGTACATCTGAACTAGGTAACCAAGTAACACATGTTAAAATACCAGTTCGAATTTTACAAAGTCATGTTTTCGGCAAAGCATTGAAATTAATATAATAGGCAACACGTCACTGCGGACGATCCATTGAAACGAAGGTCTTTCTATTCACTGGTTTACGCTATAATAGCTCATTAGAATCGAGACCTTGGCTTAACATTTGAAATTGAATACTGGAACCGCAAATCATGTATACGGCGCCTGCAATGTGATATCTACGGTATCGTTGGACACTGGGTACGTAGTTGTGTCATTACGGCTGTCATTATTGACGATAGAATTAATTGGTTTGATGATGTTTACATTTGTTTATCTACAAGCATGGTTGTTAAAAAAAACAGTAAAGCAAATATTCTCTTAAAATACGTTTATCTAACAACTAAGTAAGTAATAAAAATCTAGTTACATTTTTGAAGTCTATGACTAGAAGTTTGTTTTTTGTTATTAAGTTGATTTTAGATAGGCAAGATATACGTGGGCCTACATTTAATAAACTAGTATAATATGTAAGCTATCGCAGTACGTTATTCTTAACTTCTAAGAAATACTATGTATGAACTGGTACCTATTACCCGTTCAAACCATAATTTACATAAGATGACGTGTATTTGAAGCATAATAAAACGGCGACAACATGACAAGGCCAAGGTAACGCCAAATTATAATAATTTTCTACATTCAAGTGCTATACAGTGTCTATTTAACGCTGTATTGGACAAAACATCATCACTAGTAGGTATTACTTCACAAAACTAAGATTTTTTTACAAATATGACTTGTTAAAATATTGGTTGTATAATACGAGTATTAGCATTAGTAAAACTATTCAGTTTATCTTCGTCAGGAGCTCTGGTGTCAAAAGATTTAAAGCTAGGGGATATGTGACAGATAAGATTTTGTTGCCAAGCAATGATGTGTGCCGACAGCTTCCCTGAGAGCCAGATATTCCAAACTAGACATGCGTCATCTAAGGCCAGAGTGTCACAGACTTGTGTAGTTACGTGTCCTGCTGGACCAATGCCTAGTTTTTTTGTATAAAAATACCCCAGGACCTCTGAATAGGTCGTTTTCCTTACATAATATTGTACCTACTAAAATATCAGGTCTAACAATACCTATAACGAGTCATTCCGACCCACGGTAGCGCCAAACCACCTACCATTTTAACTTCCAAATGTAAAGTGAGTTTATTTTTATTTTTTATCTAAGAGGAACTATGTAATTATTAAAGGCTAAGAAACTACAAATATATTTTTACTTCCTTTACATAGACTATGAAACTATTTTTAAATGCACTGTATACATATAACAGCTTTCTGGAAAATCCCAGTGCGCGGAAATAAGGATAGAATAATACCAAATTTTAAAATGAACAGAAAGGTATTGAAAACTAAGTACACTTACATATAAGTGTGTTTGATTCCGAGAGCACACAGAATGAATGGGAAAAGGCAAAACTTTTACTTTGTGAAAACATGGGGTTGGCAGCTATAAGAGGGTTGATATGAAAACGCGTGCAGTGAGCCGACAAGTTCATTCATAAATAAATAATATAAGAAATAAGAAGCTACAGGAAAATATGAATAAACCAGACAGAAAAAACTTTAGTCACTCTGCCGTGACAATAACGATGGCTATGTTAATTTTTCGAGAGATTTATGCGCAGACTAGACTTTATTCATTCATTATTATGTTTTTATTAACGTTTCAAATTATCTGTAGAGATTCTTTTCTGTTCTTACTATCTTCATAGTGTAAGTTTAATTTGTTTTTGGAACTTTATTGCTCCTTATAGCTTTGTACTTAATAAAATAGAGGTAGGTAATATCTACATACTTAGTAAGTATACGTATAGAAAAAATCTAATTATATCGCATTTTTTTACTCTAAATAGGTCAGCGCTTGACCACTATTTGCATTCTATTGTACCTACCTAACTTACCTAAGAGTAGATGAACAAGAAGAAAATCAAATAAAGCTTTATAAACTACAACTAGCTGACCCGGCAAACGTTGTTTTGCCTCACTTAGGGGTATGAAAAATAGATAGTGTAGCTTATATGGCACGCTCGTAGATTTACCATAGCAGCTCCATCTATTGATTACTTACTCAATCCAGTCGAAAGGTATCGACATCTGTTAGAATCAAATGGAGTTAACAGATAATTGTGACTGGCAAATAATAACAGACAATAATTAGCAATAAATTAAAATTGCGACTATAATTTGAGATTTAAACTATCCTATTAACTAAACTATACTCTCAAGTTGGATCGAACTGCACATGGTGTGCGAATTTTATTATTATCGGTTAAGTGGTTTAGGAGTCCATTGAGGATAAACATTGTGACACGAGATTTATATATATTAAGAAGATAACTGGATATTATAGACATATCATTTAGTAGGTATATGTATGTGGATGCTCATCCCCCACGGACTTGGCAGTCGGCCCAGTGACGCGTGCCATGTGTTACCCAAACAAATAATTGGCATGCTTATTGTAGTACCTTTTAGTAACAATAATTTTATTCGTATAATTACTGCTTGTGTCATCCAATTCCTACTTTAATATTGTAAATGCGAATTTTTGTGTTTGGGTGTGTATGTTTGTTGCTTCTTCAAGCTCAAACGGTTAAACCGCGGAAAAGAAAAAACACAAAAATTAAGAACGGAAGAGAAAAAACACAATAAAAGAAACAAAACACAAACTGTTTTTTCTCTTCCGAGGGTTAAACCGATTTTTGTTGAAATTTGGTATACAGATTGTGTATACCGTGAATTAACACATCGGATATTTTTTAACCCAGAGCGGTCCTCCGCGGTTAAGTATAGTCAATTTTATTAACTAACAAAAAAACATTCCACAGAGATACACATACTCATAAATAAAATTTTATCTATGTCATGTACATATTATATTAGCATTTTCATTGCAATGCATGATGTCCGATAATAACTCAGCATGTTTATTGGCATTCTAGCAATGATTGCTAAGAGTAGGCGTAGTCAGATGAATCTCTGGTTTGCGTGCATCTCGCAGGTTTCTGCTTGCATTGCTCCCAGCCATCAATTACCGACCACTAGACCACTTTACAAACAACTACATCTAAGCTTTCATATGTAGATGATATCGTATCGGTCCAGAAAAACAACTAGTTGCCACAACGTGGTAATTAATATCTGGGTCGGACGTAGAGAGGTCAGTTTTCATTAACGATGTTATCACTTCGATGATTTGAAGCCAAGGTTTTAGGAAATCATGCTGTGTTTGACTTATTAGGCTTGCCCGATGTACGTTATTGTGAAATAGTGTGCGTGGTGATTCAGTAATAGATCACGTTTTGGACGTAAACGTGTAGACGACACGATAGAGTTTTATTGGTGTAGAGATAAGACATCTCTTGATCTCGTTCGATGGTTCCACGGGAAATGAATAAGCTTATTGTTCTGTTAGTACTACTAATAGCAATAGTCTTCCATACTTCAATAAGTACAAGATATACATCGAATTATTTTCAAGTTAATTTAAAACTTTATCAGAAACACAGCTACGCGTGTTTTTTATGGTCCCGTCAGGATCAAAGCTCCAAATGTGTTGTAACAATAAAGGGCATTCAAAACGAGAGTTACGAAGGATGCACGGATGGGTCATCTCGATGACGTCACCGCATATTAACTGTGGCAGGCCACGCCCGACTGCGCTTACGCATGCTCCGCCTGCGTCTGCGGCTTCGTCTACCAAAAACGATGCCAAGTGAATAATATGCCGGCAGTCACGCATTACTAATCTAGGCTCCTTATATTGAACGCATCCTCTTTGGACAAATCGCATGTAAATTGAAAATTAGTAGCCTCACCAGAAATACCAAATTATTTAGTAACACTTCGAATTTGATTTTACTAAGCTGACTCATTTTGTGAGATAAGAAAGCGAGTAACTACTACGTTTCGGTATTCCTACAATTACTGTTATTTTTTCTACGTAAACGTTGAACAGAGAAAAATTCAATAAAAACGGTAATACAGTACCTAAGTCATTTGCTTTCAGCCAGAGTCAGAGCAAGCAAGCTTTGACGATCCTGTGCGACAAGGCGAACAATAATAATTGTGATTGTATGTAGATGCCAGTTAGCTGTTTGCGAAGCTCGGCACGTCTCGACGAAGTGGCCATCCGGCTCGGCGCGCATTCCCAATCCCATCAGACGAACTAATAAAAATATATTAATTCCACACGTTCCAACATCAAAATAACCTCAAGGCTCACATTAACTATTTCATCAGAGCATCGTAAATTGCGTTAACTATTTTTATGTAGCACAGTTCATTGGACTTGTGTGAAATCATACAATACAATAAGTGACATCCTGTTTATTTCTGCAATATCAGTGTCGCGCACATGCTATGGAAGCATCAATCAGCTCGGTGATAACGTAGCCCTGAGTGCGAATACCAGTTGTAAATCACGCTCCGTTGTTATTGTCGCCTGCCAACTATATATCAATCATACTTCACTTTAATGATCGAATTATAACCATGTAATCATAACTGCTATTCGTGACGGCCGTACACTTTTAAGGCCTCTTCTTATAATCACTCTTAAAAACTTCTCTGAAACGATGTAAAAGTTATTCAATAAATGATCAATTTAATAACTCCATTAAACCCGTGTTCCGGATGAATCAGAATTCCAACGAAAAATTTATTCCGAAGCTGTAACAAAACAAGTCGGTCGATTCATGAATCGATCACCTCCCGCCCGCTTGTTTTTGTGAGTTCAAATATGTCTGGAATAGACAAGTCGAGAACTTTACGCTTTCGATTCCAGGAAGCTGCCGGTGTTTGCGTCCTTCTTGAAGGTTGACGACATAGAAGTTAATCACTACCCAAATAAATATCTGTCTTTATGTTTTGGAAATCTCGGCATGATTTCTCGCTATTTACAGATATTCGGGAGGAATTGAAATCCTATTTCGTGGGCTTATAGGATATTAGAATGATCATTAGGTAGCGCGTGCGATACATATGTGAGCAGGGGTGAAGAGCCGAGCCCGGGTCGGCTGATAAGCGCCCAGCCGCTCCCGGTATGTTTACCGACGATCATTATAAATCATATACATACATATATGTACTTACTTGTATGTACGTAAACACAGAACCCCTGACCCTCGTTAGTGTTAGATGTTTCCACTGGCTTATAGTGACGATAATAAAAATTTACAAAACTATGCTACGAGTATTAACATTTAAAAATTTAATTTCTCAATTTGTGAACTGATACCCAGTTAAATACTAACTACACATATATGTACAAGCCCAAATGCAAATGATGTGTACTTAGAAGACAATGTTAGCGTTTACGTATTTATATAGGTAGTGTAACTAGTAAATATATAACGCGTAAAAAAACTACTTCTCCTACCATTTTGCCGCGCGCCTGGGAACTTCTTTTATGGAATAGCAGATTTTAGCCTTCTTTTGATACTGTTTAGCCGAGGGAGCGAGTGAAGTGTTTCTGCATCAGTTGATCTTCTATTGTTTGTCTATTAATAATGTTAAAATGTTTGAATATATGTTATTACTCGCGTAGAGGCCGCTATTTTAAACCAATCTATGGAGATATTTATTTTTTGTGTTCGATTATGATGGTTTAATCATGTCAGACTGATTTGCTTATTTATGTATTACACGATTTTGTGACTAGGAACTTAATTAGTCATTAATCTGTCGAGAAATGAGGTTTCGATATGGGAAGAACAATATAAGAAAAAGTGCATTCACAGTACGCGATGCGTCCATGTCTGTGGTTACAACTAAAATAATTCTATAAATATAATTATGTAGGTAGGTACCCATGTATATATTGTATGTGAAAATGACAAATAATATTTTTTATTCAGATGCAATAGAATTCCTAGTTTTGATTGGCCAACAGCAGCTATAAATGGAATAACAAAAGCTGTCGCAAACAGCGGCCACAAAGGCAGGCAGCAATACAAGTACAGTAACAGAATAATTACCGCACAAAGCGTCGAAGCAGCTGGTTTAATTTAGTCGTGGAGCGACGCGACCGCTGTTTCCTGCGATACGCTGGCTCCCGATAAACGCTACTCGACCACTTCCGTCGCTGTCTCATCTTTATACGTATAAATCATAGGCTATCTCTCGTTGGTCGCCTCCCGTTTGTTTACTAGCTAAACACAGCTTTGTTCGACCAAAATTGATTCACTTTTCCTTTTATAAGTTCATTATAGTTAGGAGGCACTGATATAAGGTGGAAATGTTGATGCATTCACAAATATGTACATATAGACTATTGTATATAGTACGGCCAATCTGTGAACACATATATATATACACTATAGAACAAATAGTACAGACGGCTGTGGATCTGTGGAACTCCTTGCCGAGTTCCCTGTTCCCACTGAACCACAATCTTACGTCTTCAAGACGAGAGTGAACCGGTTTCTTCCAGGCAAGCGCGATCTATCCTAGACTGCAATATTTCTTAACATCAGCTGAGGTGCGGTCGAACGCAAAAGTTCGTTGGTTCGAAATAAAATATTATTAGCATTATCTTACTGCTATATTATGTATTTCTGGAATTATCGCTTAATTTTTTATTCTCACCCACAGATACGAGAATATAGTAGGTACTCAAACCCGTAAGACAAAACAGAAATCCATTTCACCAGCCAACTCTCGATGTTACAGTAGGCAAATAAATGTTAATTTGACAAGATCATGACTGTGAAATACTAAACAATGAATTCGGGCGTCGTAATTAAAACCCTCTAAAAGCAAGTTCACACAATCTTTGGTAATCGCCAGCCTTGGCAAGGTTTCTTCAATTCGAAACGGTCTTTGTTTTTAACCTCACTTTAATGTTTTTCCGTTTTATGGACATTAATTTAAATAAAGATTTGGAAGATAACACTGGTTCATGTGAAATCATCAGTCAATTTTATCAGATTTTCATCATCATTTTTAATTTGTATTAATGTTCCTATACAAGGTTTTGCTTTTCTTAGGTAGAGTTAGCTCTATCCATATTCGTATTATTCGCAATTTACAACATCATTTCAAAAACCATTTGAAATTTGAAGTCACACGGTCCAGCAAACGTCGTCAGGCGATAATAGTGTCGTTGGATATTAGGGTCAATTGCTTTAACACGAGCTAGTCTTCGATAAGGCTGTTTGAACTGCTCGCTACTGTCGCCGCCAGCAAACACACAAATAGTATCTCCATTACATAAGCTTATCACTTCTGTTTTGACACCATTACTAGCCACTCACTAATAACTCATAGGATTTTTCTTACATCACTGCCCGTAATACGATGTATGATTGATTTAGCTTATTTTTCACTACAGTGACACACATAATTGTGTCTTTAATTAACATGCTTACGTCCTTACTACGTACTTGATAAAGTCGAAAATAATTTGAAGAAATCTTTTGTGTGATAAATAAATCAATTCGGTTTCACAATTTATGATTTTGACAGTTTTTATGTCTATCCTTGTTTATGACATGACATTACTAGTTACTAGCTCTATTATAGATTCTGTTCGTGCATTCAACTGCATAACTGTATTCTTTTTAACATTAGCTTTTTATATGCTTTCATCGAATACAATTATTGTCTTGATATTACGTGTAGTAAAGACCGCTGCTATTATTATCGTCATGAGACCGTGAATTGCAATGTTCGAGAAATATGTAAGTAGTTAGGTAGGTACATACTTCTTTTTTTCTGAACTAGTAAAGCTTCCTGCTAGTTACTACATCTTCACTGTATACCTATTAAATAGATTGATCGGTGTTAGATGGAAAAAACTTACGTCTACCTGCATATCCCGAGTTAATATAAGGGTATTGATTCCAACCTTGTCTGCTTTTTTCTTTGTTTTTTGCTCTATAGCCGCAAAATCTTCAAGTCCGTTAGACGACGGTAAAGAATAAGGTAAAAAGTTAATTCTAGTTTGTTGCTGGAACAGGTGGTATAAAATTATAATATCTTGATTTTTAATCTTTCAAACTTACCTGTGAAAGTTAAAGATATCCTACAGTTAAGTTAGGTTCTTTAAAAGCTATTTACTCAGTGTAAAAATATAGTTTATTAGATAGTTTTGGCGTTGAAATAAATAAACGACAGCCAAAAACTAAAAGAGTACACAATAGTAGATTTTTATGTGCCAAATTCCAAGGTATAATTATTTGTCATCAAAGTAAACATTTATGAGCTCCTTGAGCATACCTAGCAAATTGACGCCATCAAACCACACGTTCATAATTCTTTATAATAAATCTTACTCAATAACCATTACTTCCCTACTTATTATGCCAAGACTCAACTCATTCTGCAAAAGCACTCAAGAAGGATGCCATCACGAGTCAGACATTTGTGATTCATTAGCCAGTCCGCGGTTTATTTGCTCAAATCCATCGAAGACGTTGTTTTCGATTGATTACACGGAAACGTACTTACGTACTTAACGTTTTTCCAATGAAAATGAAAACGTAAGAGACGATAGAATATCGCTTGTGGCCAACGTAGTAGCGATGTCATGGTCACGCACGGTTGCGTCATAGGCACAAAAGCAAGACGTGGCACCGAGCAGCTGCACCGCGCTCTATTACCTCCACTGACCGCTGATCTCAACACTCACGATATATAGGTTACGATACGATAAATACTAAATTGTGTACTCCACAACCTCGATAATAAACAAGAACATCTGTTCACAAAACGTGAACGTTATCTTCCTCACGATATACACAGATAAGCCACCGCGTCCGAGTTAGAAATATTGATTCTCCCAAACAATGTTATTAAAGAACGAAGTACGGAAGTAACCATATCACGATCTTATATTTCCGCCGAGATATTTACGCAAGATAAACTTTCCTCGCAGACGCGCCCGAGTCCAAAAGGAACTTTCTGAGAAGAATAAATTAAAGGGGACCGCTAAGGCAAACACACGCCAAATAAGGACGAACAGGATTATGTTATACTATTGTGGTTATGTTAGTTTACCGCATTAATATTCAAGGCGATGGTAATTTATATGCATATTTATCGATGGTTGTTGCGCTGTAACTAATTTTAGATATAATCCTGGACTGATCAAGTTTTCTAAATTTATATGTATAGAACGTATAATTACTCGTTAAAAAAGTAATTGTCGACTTCTAAAAATAATTTTGGCACGAAAACTAACGCCAGAAAAAGAAATGATAAATAATCCGCTTCTAGAAATACTAAAAAGAGCATCTGAAAATGTAGTTCACAGTCGGTTCCTGATATTCATGCCATTCCACTGGTAGTTGCGGCATAAAGGCTTTTGCTAAACTTGTTCAGCGTAAATGCATTGCGACGAGTGACGCGGCAAATGGAAAGAGCGAGCAACCAGCGAGTTTGCCAATAATTGGGCCTGAAACGGAAATGTTCATGGATTAATGGTGCGTAGTGCGAGGCTTGGAAGAGCTAAAGATTTGTAAATAAAATCCTAACAAGGTAATTAATTAAAGTATACTAGATTATATATAGGAAGACTATCTTAAAAAGATGTTTGTGTATTTTCATTACATTATAGTCAGCGTCAGGAAATTCTGGAAATTTGATTTGGCCTGTAAATTCTGGCAATGTGATTTGACCCTTTGGATGTTTGAAAAGTCTCATAAATAGCATAGGTTCAGTAAACTCATAAAAAAATAAACCTATATTCTCCCGTATACTTAACAACTGTAAGTATACAGGAGAATACCTAGTCGGTACTGAAGTATATACTCGTAGTACCAAAGAGAAAGGCTGATACTTATCACTGGGCAAAAAAATCAAAATATTCCAAAAAGAGACCCCTAAATTTATTTACGAGTATCTCTAAAAAGGTTTCCGTCTCCGGCGTCCCACAATCACCAACACATTACGGATAATATCCAGAAAATCTTTATTTTCCCGGCGGTTGCGTGCTCTGAAACGAACAGCCACATTGACGTGAATGGGAGACGGACCGTCTCACGGCCTATTATTTTAAATCCCATCGGACGCGAGTTCCATTATCCCTATGCGCCTCTTGCTCCGTCATGGGTATGGATTCAGACTCTTGCACGGGGTCATAAAACTTTTTCAAGTTCAAGTTTTAAAATTAAAATAGACCATGGTACAGTAAAGCATCTTCAGAAATTAATATGCACTACCGCAAGCTGCTGGTGAGTTTCTAATCTACTAGCGACTCAAAATTTACAAATAAATGTATACATATTTTATTAAGACTGTGAGTAAAAGCAAACCTTCTTTTCCCAAAGTTTGTTTAAATTTCAAGCATTTATACAAAATAGTTATAGTTTCAGCCCCCTAGCTACATTCATCTCTGGTCTTATCTGAGTGGGCATTACACTCGCTAAAGCAATGTGGATCAACAACGAAATAGCTCTCTACAACTTGAGATAGAGAGGGGTCTCTACTTGACAGATCTCTCTGCAGAAAGGATCCGCTACGCCCGTTGCCTGTGGAGGCTGCAGAATGCCGTAAAAGTATAAACAAATATTGGGATAACAAATAATGCAGCGGGGCTGGTTATTTTTCCCTTTTTGTATTTTTTTACATGCAGATATTTACTGTATATCATATTCAGTGGAATTACATCTATTTTGCTACCTACCTATTTGAATTCTTTATTATGATCCAGCATCATAATAAAGAATTACACTACCCTTTGCTATTTGTATTCGTTATTCTGTGTTTCATGCACATGTGCTCTAAATTTTGACGAATACGCGAACAAACAAATACAGGCAAATACGTCCATTGACACAACTTTTTACTTGGTGATCGGGCTGGTTTCCGCAGTCAGGTTCTCTTCCGAACTCCCATTTTGCGTGTGAAACAGCCATTGCACAAAGTACGCTCCAGAATGTTCTATTTTCCATATTCGTCAAATATACGTATATACCGTCCTTACACCGTGGTTGTTCGCCAAATATTATTTTATATACTGAATACGCTATACAAACATCAATGTGTGGTGAATACCATAGCTCACGTGCAAGTTCGAGTATATAATGCGTACGTGTGTACCCGAGTAGTATTACGTTTACCCACTAGTCGTGGTGTTAGTAATTTTACAACAGCCGCTAATCAATTCGATCTACATTGTATCGCGGACAGACAATATGAGCACGGGCCTTGGAGGCCAATGGATGGATGGATTGTAAACCATAATACCGGCTTTAATTGTCCACAGCCATTGCGGAACTGAAACGTTAATCAACACAAACGCGTTGAATTTGGAAACATCATTGCCAGAAATCAATTTGGGTCGCTTTGTCGTTCACTTTGAAGGGTTTTGTTTGATGGGGCAATAATAATTAATCAGTTCACGGGCCGGCGGCGGGCGAGGTGCCGCCTCTATTTACAACTTCCTTTGGAGAATTGTGGAGATTTCTAGCGCGGAATGGAATGGAAAATTAGGAATAAATTACGGCCTCCGCCCATTTTCTGAGTTCGAAAGATCCCGTTGTGAAATTATTATCAAACCTAACCACGCTGAGAAAACTAGTAAAGTTGGTAGAAGTCATTATGGTTCTGGGACCTAAATAACGTGACTAATAAACAAGTGTCTGGCCAACACTGCACAATAAAGAGCATTCAAACATAGGTAAATAGATCTACAGGAAATTTATTAAAGACAGATAATTCTCAAGACAGGTCATCTGTTTGCAGCAGCATTTTATACATGTCACACTCGCAGCTGACTAATCGTTGCGTAAACTGGAATGTGACAACAAAAGGGTCCAAGACGAAGTCAATTAATCTGAACAGACTTTAATTGTGAGTTAAATAACCATTCCAGCATTGTCGAGTGGCATTGACGAAAGCTAAAATTATCGTTACGGATTCTGGTCGAACCTCATCTTGATAATAGATTCTAGTTTCTAAATCCAATAATAAGAATTATTCTAGATATCTAGTATCGGTTTGTTTTATCGAAGTACTAAGTACCTAACCTGCTTTTTGTATCGATAAACTATATGCTATGAACGTCTTGCCTAGCTACTAGTTTATGATTTAAAACGAATATATGTACTTTGTTCGGCCAGACACAACCATAAAAATATAACTCGAATCAATTTTACTGCTTGCGAGAGCTATAAGCGCAAGCAATTTGTCTTCAATAGTACAATGGACACCGTGAACACGAGTCATGTTTAGATTATAGAAAGAACATTCTCCACCATTTTCTCGACTTTTCGTATACATTATGTACAGAAGCAAGTTAGTAAGTTATTGCATATAAAATACCTGACGTAAACAGAACATCCCAAATCGACTATTCAAATACTCTTCTACCTCTACCGGTGCCAGGCAAATAAACACTTCGGGGATAACTTCTGTCTTTTCAATATTTAAACATCCCCACCCTGGGACTGTATAAGGTCAAACCGATCACGTTATTAAATAGTTAAAACGTCGTTAACCTTTGGGCATTGGCACGTATCGATCGGGGTAAATCGAATTAGAAGAACTTTCTTGCCCGTTTTTTCCCAACGCAGTAGGCCTGAACGGTTGCATAATGAATGACGACGTATGACCACTTTCTGCGTCTTAAATGGTCAAGGCTCTATAAGCAGAAGTGTTTCAATTAGCGAGTTTAGCGGCGCAGCGGTTAGAGCGGCGTCTGCGTCACGTCGGTCGGAGGGCATGCAGGGAGCAGGGACGCAGCGACAGTAATTATCTTGGCCGTGTCGACGACTCCGGGCAGAGCGTTCACCCCGCGCCGAGGGTCGCACAATACGAACACTGCCACCAGCTATCACAAATCTGGGACGAGCGCAGACCGCCGCCGCCGCTCCACGCATCGCGACCAATTGCTCCTTACTAGGTTTTCATGTCATTCGCATATACGTTTAACGTAATAGACGCCATCTATTTGCAAGGTACCGAGAAGACACAATCTTAGAATTTGTAAAATTTGCTTTTCCATTTATTGCGAGTCCTGATGATGTAACGCGTGAAATACGCTCCAAGTCACACATGCATATATACCTACGTATATCAGGTAATTTCATTGAGGAGTGCGCAATTTGAATTTGGCGCAGTATAGCAGCACTGATGCACATCATGATCTCGGGCTCAGAATATGAAAAGTATTATAATAGGCGATTATTTATGTAGGTGCAGTGTCGCAAGGCGGGCGAGGCAGCCCGCTAATCGTGCAACCGACGACGCTCACGGCCGCCGGCCGCCCACTCTCCGGTTAAGCCCATATAGAGTGCTCGACGCCCCACTGCACAGTAATATTCATATTTTTATATCAGTGAGGCAATATGCTAATTGGGAAACAATCACAGTGCAATTGCCCGTCCGTCTTCTCCCGTCCTCTTGAGTTCTTCAGCTCTTTAAGTTTCTATTAGGTACATTACTAACTCACAGTTTAGGTCAAACTTTCCTTCATATTTTATTTTTTAGATTCATGTTCGTTAAAAAATTGATATGTAACTTCTTGTAATTGATATTTAGGATATTCTTTGATAACGACGAGACCAACTTCAAAATCGTAACTTTTGAATTCAAAACAATGTCTTGCATTACAATTGACGTATCCGTCTTGTAATAAAACATTGGATCTAGTTAGCCATTAGCAGGAGCTAACATTGCCATTGTTCTAGTGTCGGACTAGTCTATCAACATTCCGCGTTGAGTGTCAGGCGGCCGGCGCGGGCGCAGGCTGTCGCGCCTCGCGCCAACACAGGATACGCTGCAAGGTATCCTGCCTACGCACCGACACCGCCGACTTTATCGCACTACTTTCCTATTCCGATCTGTGCTTATTGAATAAAATACATATAGAGTCCGCTCCCGTATGTATGTATGTACATAGATAGTAGGTACTTCAAAGTAATTCCTTTTGAAATTGAATGCGGATACCGAGATCCGCTATGCAAAATTCTGCATCCCGTGATTTCTAGATAGCAACCCTACACAGATGAATGCATTTCAACAAATGGGATCATCCATTATCCCTTTTGAAAATTCAAGATAAAGATAGCGGCTGCTAGCATCAAACGGGAAGAACTCGATTTTAACTGTCTCGATGACCGCTTTTCTGAAAACAATTTAGTAAAGTGAACCAGTCCGCTATTACTATGATTGTGTGGTATGAGTTGTGGTTGAAGTAACATGGCGTCGATGATCTGTCCATATAATGTAGGTAAGCCTTGCTACTACATGCAAAAGCAAGCTATTAAAGGCAGGAAAGAAACCCGTCCTACACCTTATTAAGGGTTCGCTTACAATAATTTTATACCTTATAGTGCTCGAGAGTATTCTCGCGATCGCAGCACTAACGACACAACTAATTACATGCCACCCGACACTTGTAAGCAGTGAAAGCTTCCTGATAAACAAGAATTTGAGATTAATATAGCTTATCAGCTTACAATGGAATGGCGACACATCACTCCCAATACACACTGCTATTATATCAGATATCATGCTGCGAGCTGTCTTAAGATTTATTATGTCTAATGATGTGCCAAATGCCTGGTTCTGCTCTGTTACTTCCGTACACGAACCAGTAGCTGAATTCGTCCATTCACTGCCGATTGAAAGTTATTCATAGTTTTATATTACCAGCTCAATTTGAGCTCGCATCATTTGAGAGCAGTTTTATCTCAACATTTTATCGTGTACCTGATATATTAGAAAGAGTTCTTTGTCTCGCGGTCGTCAACCCCTTTTATCAACAGGTGTCCCATTAGACTCTTTACCAATAGACGAAGCGAGGTATTTAAAGAAGGGTGGTATTAACCTAGATATTTTGCCATAATCTTACGGAAATCGATAAAGAATCAGTTAACTTCAAATTTCTTCGCCAAATTCGCAAATATTATATTCACGACTATGTATATTGGGCCATGTCTTATCTGCCAGGGCAAACCACTTATCTAATCTTAGCATTGCAATTTATAGATTAGATGGAATATACTTATACCTTTTGGCAAGGAAAATAAATACGGATGGCATGTATTAAAAGTAATAATTTCATCGTCTTCGTTTTTATTGCACAATTCATAACGAACTTAATACTTATCACTTATCTCCTCATTTATTTTTATTTAGTTAACATAGTATTTGTATGCCTACAAAGACAGCTATGAGGCCCACCATGAAATTTAAGCTGTCACCCTTCATTTGGGCGCGGGGTGTTCAAACACACGCATAGTATGTAATGTAATATGTTGTTGTCTCAGTATGTACATATTCGAGTACTTACACAGGTATAGTATATTCGTATCGTATATGAAGTTCATACTGACCCATAACTTTGTACACTCGATATCAAAAAGATTTCAGCAACAAATAAAAAACACTCCACATGGCTTAGCTTTTTGTAGTACATATACAAAAAATGCAAAGTATTAATACAAAATATTTAATTTTAGTTTTTTCCGTGTTTGATACGTGTTTGTATACTTTGTACTTTGATGATATTAAGAAAATGACAATTTATATTTCATAAAAAACTCATTTGTGGCCAGATTATAATTATGCCTTTGAAGTAGATGACGTAATAACAATATAATTATTCATTATTACGTAAGTCGGTACTTATGTACACGATATAGTCACTGATTTTCACTTTTTAATTACCTTCGATATTTGTGTTTATTAGTTTTAACAGCAAAGACTTTGTAAATACGTACCTACCTATGACAGCATACAAGTGAAATCTGATCGTATATTTTGTTTATCTTGATAGTGTTCTTTGGTATTAATTCTTATTGTTGCTTTTATTTTAATAAATTGTTTATTAAGAATCAAAACAAGAATTTTATGAGAGTCTAATGTACGAAACGCATATTGGTTTTTGTATATTAGTGTTGTAAATTAGCCATACAATTTATTTTTGACTTTGTCATCATGTATTGTATTGTATTAGGACACATTTCACACACGGCTGGTTAACCCCATACTGAACCATTTCTAGTTCGTATTATGGTTGCTAACACATGTCTGTTAAGTGCTAAGATATTGTCGGCGACAGTACCTACTGTATGTTCAAATATAATACCGTTTTAGCAAGAGTGTCTTGTCGGAAAGGGCGCACTGTCTAATAACACAGCTTCATAAACTACATAATTAATCATAGCTGAGCATCGTCTAATTCTCACAATATACCACCCAATGTAAACTTTGACATAGTTCAGTGGAATTGGGGTTAGCCGTATTTTGCATAGAGATACTCGTGAAGTTTGAATTCGTTGTTTATGATTCGCAGAAAGTGGGGTTGAGATACTCGTAGTGACCTATTTAGATACTGAGATTTTGTTGAAACTTTATTGTTTCATTTAGAGCAATCAAAACTAAAAAATTAAGTTTTCCAACTTAATAGGGCCTCTTTCATTCTAGTAATATTATAAATGCAAAAGTTTGTGCGTAAATGTGTAGATATGTTTATTACTTCTTCACGCTCTAACGGGTGAATCGATTTTAATGAATTTTGGTGTGAATTAGACATTAGATTAAAACATAGGCTACTTTTTATCCCGAAACAATAGTGGTTCCCTTGAGATTCGCAAATAACTTCAAAATCTGTGTTACTACTTTATGCTCCAACGGCTGGGCCGATTTTGGTGAGATTTTCTATGAAGATAGGTTAGACCTTGAATTAACTTACTACTTTTTATCCCGGATTAACTTTTTTTACCCCAGTAACACCGTGGGGCGCAGCTGGTATTGAACAAAAACAAACCAAGCAAGAAATAGCAAAACGTTATATTACTAGTCAGCTTAAGAAAAAGTAAGTTGGGCCACAAGTAAAATACATAATAAGTATATAGTTAGCAGTAATAGCTGTAATCAGTGAAGATTGGTTAGAACTCTACTGCAGTAGGAGCAATTATTCTTAAAATAACTATACCTGATTTAGAATAAAAAAAACACGTAAAGAGATAATTTAAATTTAACTTCCCTTAAAAATTGTACTATTCGTAAATTTATTACAAAACAACTTTTTCATTGTGAAGTTACTTTTAGAACTAATAATTAGGTACAATCACTAAACATTGGACTAAGTATACAGTTAACTAATATAATTGTCATATTAAAAAGTAACAAATAAGGTTAGATATGTGAATTGTTATTACAAGTTGCTTATATGTTTCGTTGTCCCAAACAAACAATCGACAAACGACTCTATCGTCGGACCGTTACACAGATTAGTTACCAAAATTAGTCTGTTGTGGGTAGTTTGAACAAGGGAACGGAAGAGAGGGGCGTCCGTGCGTCGATAGGAGTGGTACGCAAATAGCTACGTGACCCGGCCATTGACTCGGTTGTCCTAATCCGTCCCACTACTCCAGATCGGGCCTGATCCGAGCCAATCCCGCCCCGAATCGCCTACCACTCACTGCTTCACACATTCGAACTTTCACATGACCTAATAGTGCACCTGACTATATCCACCATCTGCACTCTCCTCCACAAAATAATAACGAAGAGCCTAGGTAAGTATATACACGAAAAAACAACAACTTACTTGTATATTGAGGCACAAAATGAAACGAATCATAGATACCGGCCTGTACCGCCCGTAATGTGGGTTACAATATTCCGACTTGCACCAGATGTGATACGGTAACCCCTCGTCCGCTGCCAAATGAAAATAAATATCTCCTCATGGTCTACTCAAACAAACACATCAACCTACTTTTATATTTAGAAATGCGTACTTCAAAGACCGCCCATTTTCTGTACGAGTTTGTTACTCCTCTAAACGGTTCAAATGTTTTGTTTTCTTATAATTTAAAAGTTTAATGTGGGATTTAAAGTGAAGTTAACGAAAGGTTTTTATTTTGCTGCACATCGTATTTTGTTTATGGTTTGAATGCGCTGTAAGCGTTATGAAGAGCAATGAAAGGGCTGTAACGATAGTACTCGGTAATGCAAACACCTTTGAAATATCAGCCGAAAAGAATCAGCATCATAATGAAGCGCTCGCGTAGTGTACAATTCTATTCAGAGGCACACCGCGAGCTGGGATTATGTAAATGCTGTACTGGCTCTGCCCAGTGGCCCTCGATGAGCATTCACCGCGGCACCTCATGAGATGTGGTACATTTAACAGATTATGGGGCTTTATATCTGAACGGGACCGCTTTATACTAAATTTAGTTACTTTATTTCAGTAAAAAGCTTTTAAGTTTTAAAAAGAACATAAGTAGCTATCATTGACTTAATATTCTGATCCCTGTAGCTACTTGTAGATACGACTGACTTGAATAGTTTGTCCTTCAGCCGCCATCCACTCTGGTTTAAGTCTGATACAATTCCAATAACTGCGGGAGCCCAGCCCCAAGCGCAATGTTGAGTGACGACAAGTCGCAGCGAGTGAGACAGCCCGATAGCGACGCCTTCGTAACTCATTTGTAACAACTTCAACACTTGCAGTGCCTGTCCGCTATGTAGGACACTTCAGTGTTTCTCGCCAATCAATATCTGCCATCGGCAAACAACCGTATTGTGTAACATGACAGTATCATTTAAAGCACACCAGATATCTGGTTCCGAGCAGCCTCTCCACGCCGTCAGACACACACTTTCAACTCGAAGTTCACACGCTTTGTTCTAACACAATGACTCTCTACGTTCTTTTTGTTTTCGTTCAGACGACCTTTGTTGATAATATACAATATCGCGACTTTAATGAAAGAAATCATGCACCGTGAGATTTTAAAATCATTTATTTTGCAATTGACACATTCCGGTTCTATTGTGCCCGCACATGCGAGTCCACATACAGTCAAGGTTTTGTAAATGAGCAAATTGGGTGAATTTCAGAATTCAATGCACGTTATTAATTTGCGAGCTTAAATGTCGAAATGTTTTTAACGTACCATAAAACTATTCACCAGCAAACACAAGGATTTTGCGGTGCTTCCCACGTCCGCCGAATTGGTTTACGTCAGTGCGCCCATTACGCCCAAAATACACGCCACGCGAGCTCCAGCCGGATAAAAAGCATGTCAATCAATTCACATTAGGCTCGCGATGATGCCGCTAGAAATGCTGGTGCAAATACGTTCTTACAAGATAAAGCTATCAAATAGCCACGTGTGCAACGGTTACTAGGTGATTTACTTTGTGACTCGCCTCTTCACCGGGATTTATATGGAACTAATGTAGTAAACGTTCAGAGAATGCGTTGTACTTGTGCATATTTCGAATCTCTCTCGAATCCTTTATTGAGAGTTGCCTCATTGAAGTTATGCAACATTATTATCGGAGACAGTGCGCGTGACATTTACGTATGGCGGCGCCTCGCAGGCATCGCAGCCTGCGTCTTCGCCCCAAATTGACTTCTGGCCTTCACTGCGCTGAAGTGGGCCACTGATCCGACGCACGCGCCGCCTTGATGCTATCTCCATACCACTCCACACCAGGCACTTGGCTTGCATGTGCACAATGTTACCTGTCAACTGTACGCTCTACAGTTATTTTACATGTTATTTGTCTCTACTTTCTAATTTCTTCTATGTTGATTTAGGTTTTGTTTTGACACTCTAGTGACCATTTAATTTAGTTACAAAAGTAGGTGTAGCTAGTAGTAGATATTACTATAAATAATGCTATTTTATTTATTTATTCTTAATGGAACAAAAAAGTAGTGTCCCAGACTAGGCATGCTCCACCTCAGGATAATGTGGCGCTAGCTCGTGTGGTTACACGCTCAGCTGTTCAAATGCCTAGTTGTAAGTACTAGTTAAAAAATAATCTAATGGTCTCCGTCTCAGTTATTATTCACCAATTTAAAACAGTCTCTGAATTCCCGAGTAGGTATTGAGATCAAGACTCAAGTCATACGAAGCGTGTTATGAAAACGCAGACCGGTTTTGAAAATATATCAATTGAAAGCCCTCGTCTGCGTGCATGTATAATGTTATTGTGCAGATCTGCGCGGGCGCAGCTTGCGACACCGACGCCGACGGTTACATGACAGATTACCAGACGCCACTGCAACCTGACCAGATAGGTCATTCTACTTATCAATCACATCTTCGAGATTAATATGTTATCTATTAAACTAAATGACATACAGAATTACGCCCCCTACTTAACTCAATCCTAGAGAAAGTACGGACTTTGCGAAATGCGCTTCCTCCATCAGACACAAGCTTCACAGGTTTTTCGCGTGTTAGTCAATTTGCATAACAGTTCGTGTTACTGGAATCGTTCAATATTGGATAATCGCCCCGCGACGTATACCAGCTTTACTACCCGATGACACCGCATGCATATGCAATAGGGTCATTAGTTTTTCTCAAAATTCATTCATAAAGGTTTTCGGAGAAGTTGACATCACTGATTTCCTTTATATGACACACTCTTAGTCATTATTTGTGTGTAATTTACCTGTTCCAATACCTATTTTTTATTATTAACTTATAACTTATAAGATGCTAGAAAGTAGTTCGAGTAACACATTCAAGAAATTAACACATTTTAAAATAAGGTTCTTCCTCTACTCAATTCCAATATCAAATATTCACTTCACAAAGTTAAAATCTTGAGCATGATAAATTCTTCTTTGTTTATCAGTTTGACGTCAAGTGGCTATCTGTCCCGCGCATTGCGTTGTCTATAGTTGATACACGACCTTGCCTGACACCAGCGGCCAACCGGTCGGTCATTTCCGCATATTTGTTTACAATATTTTCTTGTAGTATATCACGTACTAAGCCTGTGTAAAAATCAAGTAACCGTTACACGTGTGTCATCGCGGCCTCCTTACAGCGCCGGTGTTGCTTCGACCAAACCTGTTCTCTCGTACGGACTCATACCCTTATTTCGCGCGGCACTATTGCCGAATTCGCAACACGTCGCATGTCCGTCCCGTACGTATACTGCCTCTACTTCTTCTGGCACGGTGTCATGTGCCTCATTAATCTCGACATTCTCTCTGTTATCTGTGAAAAGAATAAACATTATACAGACTCGTCATGGGGACAAGGTCGCGAAACTATTTCAAGAGCAAACATCGTCAATCTACTGTGAATTTTTAAAAGCCTCAAGTACTGCCTCTTAGCTTGTTATTCAAATGAGCCTTTTATAAATAATTAGCTCGTTTGTTTTTGCGTCAGAGCTACTGACTGGCAATAATTCTTAAACGTTACATTTATTGTCGTGTCACATTTTACATGCGTCAGAATAATTTCCTATGGAATAATATGTTGGTAACAGAAAACGAAAGCAAAAATGTTATTGACTCATTGATATAGAGACGAAAATATGAGTAAACTACATATGTATAACAAAATTATTTTGGTAATATAACTTTTCCAACCTCAGAGTACTCTTGACCTAGCAATGTACAACAGGACTGGTTCTTTTTAGAGTTGCTCTAACACACACCACACTAACGAGCAAACGTGAGATGGTGCAACCAAACACTCGCAAGTTACCACTGGCTATTGTTAGTAAAATTAACTGTTAACTGACCCGGGTGTTTATTGTAATTGCGTTTCTGGGTGATGAATTTTATGATACTAAACTTACCTATGTACTTTCATTGTGGGTCGGTTCTGCACTCCTTATTTATCTGTGACATTTAGGTCTTGCGCCAAGAGTACTTTTACACCAGTAGTTTCTTTAAACCCGAGTTATAGTAACCCGTAAGTTTGTACTTAATCACTTATGTACCTTGGATGACGGTCGGTCGTATGCTAGTCAGACCAACCAAGTACCGCTGGAAAATCTTGGTAATGAAGGACCTATGCAAATGACAATCCATAGTAGCAGTAGGCGGCTCAGGATTTACAGGTTTGTTGTCTTAAGCCAAGAACCATATTAACTCATTGCTTCAACTAATTTAAGAAGAAGAAGAAACCGTAACGGGATCATATTACTCTATTCTTCTCTACGAAGGCAAAATCCGTCCAAGTGTTCTAGTAACATACAAAAATACTTTCCTCATAACAAAAGTAAATAAGAACAGAAGACTAGGGGAAACTGGTCAAATAAAACATACGAATGTACTTAGTAGGAATGAGGTTATTTAAGTCCGACAGGAAAAACTGACCGGTGAACCTCAGTAAGTAGGCAATATTATCAGTTTCAGGAAAAAAGACCAACGTTATTATGCACATAATATGTGAATCATTATTATTTCTGTTAGCTATTCCTTATCATATTTAAAAATTAATTGTTGTTATTGTTATAGAATGGAATGCATGTATTTAATGATAAATGTAATGTGTACTTTGACTGCTACTTCCATGTGCACAAAGTTCACCCGCATCTGCTCTCATTTTAGGAAATGTTGAGTATCGCTATTGATAACGTTGAACCCTCAGCAATATGTTCCGCCCGCACAAAATGTCAGATTCACAAGCATTAAGACAAACAATAGCTCTGTATAGTTAGATTTTTTGGAAAGCTTTTCAAATATTTTTAGAATGTACATAAACATATTATATTTAAGCCTAGTGATATTCCAGCTGCTAACAAGATGCTTTATAGAGATTCTTTCGGGTGGAATGACATGTGAAGTTGTAGGCCCTGGTTGGTGATGGCTTTACGGTCGATAGAGTTTTGTTTTTCTTAAAGCGATGACAGCTCATTCGCGTGCCTCGGTCTCAGATCCCGCAGGTCGTGGGTTTGAACCTCGCCAAAGTGTTCGAGCTTCCGATCAAGTTAAACGTTGTGAGTAAACCAAAGCATGGTGGTAAAGCATTTTATAGTTCTAGCTAGGCTAGCAACAACCCTCATGTTGAAAAATCTGTCGCCAACCATCTAACGGTGTTTCATAAGATTCCTAACGAGCCACTTATTTCAGACAAATCTGGCATAGAACAAGAAAGATAACTAATGAAATAACTACTTAGGTATAATGCATGTGCAACAACAGTAACCCGTTTAAGCTAATTGATTCTAAACATATGGTTAGCATTACATTACAAGTAATGGCAAGCGTTATTATTATTCTACAGTCGGAGCGATATCAGCCTGCAGCTAGACAGAGCTAACAGTTACGGAAGTTTAGCTAACTATAAGAATGTATATACAAGTTTGTACTACATAGCAATATTGCACCATGGCAAAAGAAGAAAAAATCGTCACGATTAAAAATGAACTTTGTCATAAAAACAAATAAAAGTCATCATATTATTATGATATAATAGATAAATAGCGGCCATGGTACGAAAATAAATGCATACTTAATCGTATCAATATTTCTAGAACATCGAAAGAAAAACCAAACACGATAAGGAAATTCGTAGATAAGACAACATCGAAGGCAGAAAACAATACAATTAGGTAACGATATTGAACGTTGAATTTTAAATTGAGGAAAATCCTATGCGAAATCTTTGTTTCGATTTCATAAAAACATACGACCGTTGTCTGTAAGTAGAGTCCTGTGTTTAAAGCAAAATGTCGTCAGTAACGTTAACATTACAAAAGGTTTTTACAGCCAAAGAAGCTTCCGTGATTGAAGCGGCCGAGTGAGTTCCTATTCTTTTAATCATTACTCAGGCATATCCTTCGGGGAATTCGTCATTTGCTGGCCAACGATGCAGTGACAGGCTAATGACTCAGTTCTAATGACGTTTGACGCACTTACTCTACACGTAATAGTCTCCCGAGGTAAATAGACAGCAATTAGAAGCCAAATAAGCTTTACCATCGCATAACAAAGAACGGTTTCGAACAAACTGTTATCCCTATTCGAAAGATTTTATTTTCAGGCTTAGTACTAAATCTTTACTATAAGACTCTTTGTCCTGACCTATTCATTCATTCATTCATTCATCTATAGACAACGCAGAGCCCAAACGGCTGGTCCTAGGATTGTGAAATTTGGAGGGTGTATTTGTTTTGGTATGTAGACGCGTACTAAGAACGGATTTTTGGAAATTCCACCCCTAAGGGGGTGAAAAGGGGTAAAACAGTTTGTATGAAACTTCTTTGTTTTTGAACTTATAGCAATGAAATTTGGAATATGTATAGTTTATGTAAAATTAAAAATAATGGTATCAAGTTTTTTTTACCAGGGGTGAACTAAGGGTTTGTTATGGGGGGTGAAAGTTTGCATGGAAAAATCTTTATTTATCAAGTTAAAGTCTTGAAAGTTGTTATGGTAGTAGTTTATTGAATGGTTAAATTAAAATTTTAAAAACTTTTGCCAGGGGTGCATTAAGGGGGATGCCATTGGGGTTGAAAGTTAAAAATGAAAGTTTTGTGTTTTTGAACTTAAATGTGTAAAATTTGGAGTGTGTATATATTTTAGTATTTAAACGTGTACTAAGAACGGATTTTTGGAAATTCCACCCCTGAGGGGGTAAAAGGGGGTAAACGTTGTTTTGGTTGTAGTTTATATGGTGGTTAAAATAAATTTGTAATGATATTTGCTAGGAGTGAATTAAGGCATTGGGGTTTAAAGTTCAAAGGGAAAGTTTTGTGTGTTTGAAATTAAATACTTATGAATTGGAATTTAAGTATGTGGTTTACTTAGTGGTATGATTCACGTATTCTTATTATTTATATTAAAATAATGGCTTGGAGAAAACGATCTAATCTGTAGCATCACCACCAAAATAGCTAAAACAGAGGTTTTCATAAGAATATGTGAATCATACCACTATGCGGCTTATTTTGATATCGTAGCAATGTAGTGTTTATATAAAATTGGCACGGGAATAAGATACAACAGATTTTTTCCACAGGTTACGCAAAAAGCGACCTACACGCGGGCGGAGCCGCGGGCAACCTCTAGTATAGTATAAAATTACTAGCTGACCCGGCAAACGTTGTTTTGCCTTATCACTTGGGTATGGAAAATAGATTCTCAGACTGAATACGCATATAAAGTTTGGTAAAAATCGGTCAAGCCGTTCCGGAGGAGTACGGTAACTAACATTGTGACATGGAAATTTTATAGATAGGTAAGTGCCAGTGCCAAAACAGCCCCAACTACACCCAAAAAATGTTGTTCTACTGTACAAGTAGGGCTTTAATTGCCCGGAGCGTATTATCGATTCACAGACTAACATGTAGTATGTACTAAAAGTATTTTTGGATCATCGTGCGATTTTACGAGCCCACATATTGCTCCTGACTAGTGACTTCCAACGTCTTACGCCCCCTCTCAATGTTTTTAACATCCGCTAGATCTCTTCTGACCAATAATAGTATCCCACTTGACAGCGCTTAGCTTTACCCCTTTTTCAAAACAAGTAAGTAATGCATCACTAACTCTTGCCATACAGTGTGTTACGCACTCATCATATGTCGATATAAATAAAATCCATAAGTCTGAGGCTTGAATTTCTCTTTACGGGTAAGTTTAATATTTCAGTAATAAGTAACTATAGTAGTAAGAGGTGAATTGCTCTACTATGAGACATTAAGAGACATTATTTCGGCCTTCGAGTGGGATATTATCATTGCTTATGACCCACTGGCCTAGGTACTTGAACCGCGTTACTTTTTTCACCAATGTGCCTAATACAAAATAATATTATTACTAGTACTACTAGTAGTTCTTTCCACAGTAGACCTTGCGAACAACATTTTTTGGAACATCATTTTTAACAAACCTCATGACCTAATATCCGATTTAATTCATGTTCACAAAATACAAGAAATGAAATAAGAATGTGAAATGTCATTAAAATCATCAATCTACAAGATACATACACATCTCTGCATCGAATTTCACATTTTTGTGGGACCCAACTCCCCAATCAAAAATCTCCGACGACTAAAAAACCTATAGCGTAGTAGGTGCCTGTATAGTTTCATTGAGATTGGTTCAAAATTACTGCCTCTACTCGAGCACCAACTTACAGACGAAAGCAAAATTGGTCGGTTAATGCAGAGACTTCGCTTGCACGGTCAAAGAAAATTTATTTTACATTCGTGTCCTAGAAACCGAGATCGAAAGACTAAATAGTTTGATCTTTTTGATTTTGTACCTCAGCCCGAATCGCCCAGCATATGCTTAACAGATCACGAGGAGCTCGCAATTAACGAGAGACTAAGCAGGACCATGTCGTCAGCCATATTGGAAATAGATATGGAATAATAAACAATATCTTGAAGCGAAGTGAGTCATATGTTACCTATCTTATCTAGCAGTTTCCTCTGTGATTGCGAATTGGCGGCTATAGGCTGTCAAACGCCTCCCGGTTGATATTGAGTAGAAAGACTGGCGTTGACTCATGATAAACAACGTAACATATCAGTTACTGGAAACTGCAAATGCTGTAAATTTATTGTAATCGGTATTACATACTTTGTAATAGTATTATTTATTTATGCATATCTAATATTCGAAACAATGAATTTATTATAATAAGTTTTATGAAATTTATAGTCCAAGGAAACTTTACTGTTTGCTTTAGCATTTTATTCCAATCTACTCGTAAATATAAAGTTTATTAATATTAGTTTAGTAGGTGATAATTAATTATAATTTTAATAAGGAATTAATAAGGACTTCTTGAATCATAATTAAAAATACAATGTCCTTGATGTTATAATGATAGCAACAATGAATAAGTACGTATCGGTAGGTCGGTAATACAATATGTCCTCTGCTGCCCCATGTGGACAAAAAAACAAATCTAATGAATGCAAATAATAACATGGCAATTACAAGGTGCAGAGATGTCGTATTGTTTTCTAGAACGTAGACAGTAATATAAATGTAACTACTTAGACAATTCAGAATAATATAAATGATCTCCAAATAATAGGTTTGACTTTTTTTCTCTCAGCGTAAACTGATAAGGTTATCACTTTATCAGTTTACGCTGAGCTTTTCGTAAATTGATAGGACTTTTAACAAGTCCATCATTGCTGTTTAATAGTATTTCTCCTGTTTACAAGTATTTCCCAAGTACTACAAAAGATAAGAAATAAGAAAAATATCAGATTGTTCGAAAATAGTACCTACTCATTGATTAAAAACAGTTCACGGTAAGTGCTTCTTTAGCACATTGTATCGACAACTCTGTGGTGCCGTAATGCGAAAATCCTTGAAATGCTCTATTGGCTACCGAAATCACGTGGATGCGTGCCCAGCCAATCATTGCGTTACGCTGCCGCTGAGTTATCGATACAATGTGTTTAATAAGCTCCGCACTCGGTACTCTGAACCTTAATTATGTCGGTATATGATAGACACAATGAATTACGGAGATTGATTGCTGCTTAAACAATTTCTCGAACATTGTCTACTAGTATGCTTACATAGTACCTAGGCCTAGGAATGTGTGTGTGTTGTGATGTATCGTGTGAAGCGCTTATCGACAGGAAGCGACCCGGTTTATTATTCGTGTCGTGCATCATTCGGCTGCGTGCGCCTGCGCAGCCGTCCACACAGCGCAGGATAATTGCCGCCTCTCTACCTACTCTAGGACTACTCACTTTGCCTCTATATGTAGTATAAACATACCCTTTATGTATACATATATATATGGAATACAGTGCTACTAGTAACTTTCGCGAAATCTTTTAAAGACAGTTTTAGTGCAAATACAAAAGCAACTTTTGTTCCACGACTCGGGAAAATTCACTAAAAAATATTTACGAGTATTTTGTGTCGAGTTTTTTTTTTGCCGCGAACGGCTAGAAGTATTGAAACAAAAATTGCTATTTTAGATGAACTAGCAACGTAGTATTTAGTAGACTTATTGTCTTTAAGGCGAGAGTGAACCGGTTTCTTCTAGGCAAGCGCGCTATATCCTGGACCGCATTATATCATTTAACATTTTTTTGTTAATATGATGTCATATATATTAGGAATATATCCTACACTTACATTTAACATCTCTAATCTCCATGTTGAAATACAGATTTTTAAGAAACTGAAATATCACGTAACACCAGTTAACTTGTGGACAAGCGCAAGCCTGTCATATAGAAAAATAGAAACCAGTAATCCTGTACATAACATTAGTAAATATTGTGTACATTTGATGCTGTATGCCTCTAGCATTACTGTAAACATTACCAACCTTTGTTGTCCCAGGCGATTCCTCCATGTAGGAAAATTACAAAAGGTTATTTATGTCTAATTTTAGTATGTATATAATGTTTATAGGTACTAAACCCTAACACAATAGATGAGTCACATGAAGATAAATAGATAGAAGGAAAAATCCATCAATTATTTGTATAATTTAATTAAATAAATGTAGTTACTACCGTAAATAATAAATGCAATACCATAATAAATGTAACAGCCGTGTAAATTAATTAGTTTACATACTATAGGTGCTGAAATTACTAACATAATAACCGTGAAGTGATTTTATATAACACACTTTTACCATGGATATATAATATTTATCTGCCTGCAAATTTAATTAACGATGCAATTTCTGAAACCCTCATAAGTATGCAATATTGTATAGTTTTATTCCCTTCATACTCGTATATACTTTAGATGAGGTCCGTTATCTCTACAAATTTACCTTAAACACCAGTCTACAAAAACTAAAGTCATGTGCGCGTCCTATTCCAATAAAAAAGCGAAAGTTTGACAACCCTCTGCTGTTTGGGAACCGGCTAGTTAACCTACCTACGACCGTCCTACGACTGGTCGTAACGGGACATAGATTATAATCTCTAATTAGCCCAACTCACATAAGTCAGCGTTAAACGTTTCCTCAGCGGTCCTAGAAAACCAGGTCCAGCTATACCAAATGGGCACAGGGCACTTTGGACTTAAATGTAATGACAGACATGGATGAGAGGTACCGCAAGACCGGAAAGTCTGGCGTCCTAGAAGAGAGATCTATGCTCAGCAGGGGACGATTAATGATTAGGAGTTTGCCACTTAGCTATTTTAAAAGATAAGTTAAGATAATTGGTCAAGTGCGAGTAGAATTCGGGCACATTCAAAATTACTTTTGTTGTATGGGAGCCCCCTTAAATAACAAATACTTGTGATATTATTTAATTTTTAATTAAACTAAAACAACAAATACTTGTGATATTATTTACTTATGGAATAACTTGTGAAATTCAAGTTTCTAACTATCACGGTTGCTGAGAGTCTGGTGACTGAGAGACAGACAGCGGAGGCTTAGTAATAGAGTCCAGTTTTTACCTTCAAGGTACGCAACCCTAAAAAAGTTTGTCGGTTAAAGTGTAGTGTAATGTACTGAATCGACGACTTAACAACACAACTCTCTAGATTTACTACTGAGTAAATCGAAATATAATATTAGAAATGGGTAAAGGAAATTGAATATCAACAAAGTCCCGGTATCGGTCTGAAAGATAAGAGTAATCTCCTATTTACATTCTAATCGACCCTTAGCTAATAGGTTGGTAATTAAAATCTATAACTTGCTTTAGGTAGAAAGCGAAATAATTATACAGCCATTAAGTAAGAATACAGGAATATTGTTTTAGTAACGTTTGCTTATGGAATTAGTTTACTAAATTATTTATTTTTATTCTTATATTGACTGGCACCCCTTCTTTTTTTTCATCATTCGTAGTTCCATAAATATAAAAGTAAAGAGCATAGGCCCCAGCATGATGCCCTGAGCTACTCCATAATAGAACTCAATACTCATATAACTTACCTTCAGTCAATCCCCTCATGACTTGTTGACAATGCGCGGCTAGGCAGTAAAGAGGCCTATTTTTAGT
This sequence comes from Mellilla xanthometata, assembly GCA_035578125.1. Taxonomy (NCBI): domain Eukaryota; kingdom Metazoa; phylum Arthropoda; class Insecta; order Lepidoptera; family Geometridae; genus Mellilla; species Mellilla xanthometata. The sequence goes on along the minus strand of JAPUBQ010000007.1, from coordinate 7,473,958 downwards.
TGAAATTCGATTGTTATTGTTTTATTATCAAGAATCCCCTCGGTAGGGCTTGCCGTCCCAACCGGCCTGCCAGAACAGGTTTGACTATAGTCAACGAGCTACCGCTTTCTTTAACTACGTCTAAATACTAATATCCCTAACGTATCTTGTTGTCTAGTAATGGAATTATTAAGCAAGTAGATTTATATAGCTTCGTGAAGATAAGTAGGTGCATAATTACATAAAAGTATAGGTATACATTTATTTGCAGGTAGCCATGAATTAGGTGAGATGAGTAAATAAATATAATAATAATAAAAACTCTTACGATAGTTTATTGACCGTCAACTTTCTCACGCTTACTAAATGACTATAATTATTTAAAACTAAACCTACGAGAATCAATAAATTAAATTATTTGCCTAAATAAGCATAATAAATTATATGACAGCCACAAATCATAGATTGCATAAATTAGCACGTTTGCTAAGCAAACATGCGAAATTTCTCAGATTGGTTTAGCTTAAGCTCGTTATAATTTTGGTCAACGGCCTCCCACCCAAAGGAGGGTGCATGCAGGTCACCTTACTGATCCAAACACGTAGGCTGATCGGCGAAAACCTTCCTACGCAATACTTTCTGATTAATATCAGGAAAGCCACTCAGCAACCTCCGTTTTATTGCCCATTTTATATTCCTTTGCCTCGGCATAACATATTCTAATGAGCTATTTGATAATGATAATGGCTACGGTAACTTGCGTTAGCTCGATGCTATAACAGAATAATTTCGCAACCGAACTGTTGATTATGGCATTTATTACGCTTGGAATTAGTGTTCAAGTAGGTAGATAGTTCACTATTTGTGAATATGTGATCCAAGTAGACATTTATATGCCACTAACTTCTACAGCTAATTCATAAACATAAAATATACTGCTTCATAACTTATATTGCAAACATGTATGATCATGATAAAAACGAATCGATGAAGTCGTTTAAAACTTAAAACATAAGACAAAACCTATATCGCTCTTTGGTACGTACTTTACTAGTTTTGTCCAAAGCGAGTTTTCTTAGAAGAACAGAATGGCAGCGAGGCCCTTCAATAAATAGCCAGTCCAGTGTATAAAAACATCTTTGTAAACGAGACAAGAGCCATTTACATTGCACTTAGTGAAGATGCAAAAAGCATAAAAAGAAACAAAGTCGGGCGGTTAGGCCGCCTGCAACCGCTAACTAAGGAGCTCAATGCCGTAATGCACCAGTAATGCACTCGAGCTGAGCACATACCTACTTAGAATTGCAGATTTGCAAATTGAAAAGATAAATAAGCTGTTAAAAAGTAAGTCTTGAAGAGCATTCGTGTCAATGGCGAGATTTACAATGTCAATGTTACGGCTTTCACGTTTGAGATAATTTGCGTCGTTACAGTTTGCTCTAGTTGGCAACATTTGCAAAAATAGCGATGCTTTATAATATAGGTACTTATAAGTTTTTTTTTTTGTGGTAGTTGAAGAAGTTAACTACAAAGGAAACAAAATAACATCGGCCAGAAAAAGGAAAAACTCAAGTCTAGTTTAAAAGTTGAGACGTTCACAGAGAGAGCCGGATGAACCAATCAGCGGTTAAATGAGTCACACGCATACAACATGCAGGGTTGAGAACCTGCGCACGCGCACTGCACAGACCTACTTCGTATATTGAAGCCGGCGATGATCGGAGGAAAAATAGACAAAATGTTGAAATTGACAATGTTAAAATAGAAATAATAACAATTGTATTTCAATGGCGGTGAAGAATGACAATTTCAATACTATTTTAATACTTAGTTAACAATTTTAGAGACAAAAGTGCTTCTGAATCTTGTATCTACATTAGTAAGTAGCTTTTTGTAAAGATACAACTGAATTTATAGGAGAAACTCAATGCATATAATAGAATTGTACCTACTAGAAACTGATCATAAAAGATAAAGCAACAGCAACTTTCCGGTACCGTTATCAGCATTAGGTGACTAGGTCTAGACTCTAGCGACGAGAAAACTTTGAATATTTTACTCTTCAATGATGTTTTCTGAAGAACAAATTTACCTTTCAAATCCAGTATAGCATTGGAATGGGATAATCATTGGCTGCATACACGCAACAGCTAAGTAAATGTGTACAAGTCGTATCCTGTCCTAGTAGGGAGCTATCTCTTGCAGTAGCAATTACGTACACTGGCATCGCATTAGGAGGGATCAAGCTACAAACCGGAATTACACACGATATAGCGATGAGTCGGCTCGTATCTCGACTTTATGTAGCAAATGTTATGACGCGAACCCACTATGTTGCAATCGTGCAGCAATAATGCGGAGATAGCTTACTTCTGAGATCATAAACCTTGAATGTTCGGTGGTACCTAATCTCTTATTTCTCTTTTAAGTCAGTTCTACCAGTTGAAATCGAAGCTTTAACGTGTTGCACCTCAACAAATAAAAGTCAGTTTTCAGTCCATTAAAATTGATTTAAAACAATTAAGATAGGTACTTAACAAAAGAATCTTTGCAGATAACGTAATAGTAAGAGGGTTATCGTTTTGATATAACATAGCTATAGACGTCAACAAAGCGAATTAATCAGTTGAATAATTAACTGAAATTGCTACCTAGTTAACTGAATTTAATTTATTTATTGACCTCACAATACGGATAATAATGGGATAAAAATATCATGAAATAAAGGATTCGTCGCGATAATGAAAATATTAATTGGAATGTAACCAAGACCTGATTTCACATGGCCAATAGCAGTTGTTTTTGCACGAGGCAATCACCCGTTGGGAGTTTAAACGAATTTAGTCCAATCTGGTGCACATAAAATCGAACAATTATATGGTGGGTTTCTCTCGAATTCTCGATACTGATTTTAATGAAATGTAACCGAATTGGCGAAGCTGTTGCGTAAACTGTTCTTGAAATCGGTTTCTGCGTCACTTCGCTGGACCGGTGATAAGGAGAACCTTTGCTTACGTAAATCATTGTGGACTAAGAAACACAGTGCACCTTACCTTACCCTGCCTACTTACCCACATGCACGCGCGACGTTTATTGCGTCTGGCGATAACATTTTCTTATTTGCCGTGACATTCGTCGTAGAAGGAGCATGCGACATGACTTTCACATCTAAAGTACTCGTACTTACCACAATTCGTATTATACGTTATAGTACCAACTCGTAATCAACTCTCAATAAAAAATAATGTTTTTTTAAATACCTACTTCAACACAATAAGTACAAAATTTATTGGCTCTATAATCAATAAATTCGTTAACTACCTACATTTTATTAGGAAATTCTCGTGTGCTAAAAAATAATAATATAGAACTTTCAGTCATAAATTACTTATAAACGTACGTAAAATAAATATACAGGGCTACTGCCAACTAACGCAAAATCTTATAACAGCAGGTTTAATACATCTAATCAAAAAACTTTGCTTCTATTGATTTTGAAAGCTGTATATAAATAGGTTTTTATATACAAAAAGGTCGCCGATGCGCGGCAACATGTTTGTAGAAGCGATTGTTTTTTTTCGCGAATTTCCATGTCGTAGACCAAAACATATTATTAGTATGTACTAAACTAACATTTAAAGACTTTTAGTAGAAAAAGAAAATATGATATATTTAGTGTAAGTACTTCCGCTGTGATATGAAACCAAATTAATAATTATTTTTTATTTAAGTAACCAAAACATAGCCCTGTATAGTGATATAGTTGGGAATAGAGAACTGATAATAGTATAATTTTGCAATAAACAGTAGGTATATCTAACACCTATGGCGATGCATGGCGTTCTAATTCTAATGTTTGCGCCCAATTCAAACTGCTAATTCCCGATCGCGGTCGCAGCGCGAACTATTCGCCACGACCCGCTTACAAATTGATTATAATTATCGTCCAAATTGCTCTTCTTCCGTTTATTAGCGCTGAATTGCGCAACGAGCGTTTCCAGTAGCTGTGAATTCGTAGCCAATGCCAAGCAGTTTGATGTTATACACTGTGGATAAATTAAAAAGATTTAATAGTGAACTGCGCTGCCTCACAAGTTGTCTTACTAATCTTAATGTCTACCTTTGTTCCATTTAGTTATACATAATCAAAGTTTGAATCCTGGTGATAGGGATTTTAGATGAAGTTTTTAAGCATTTATTTATAACCTACCTATGTTGTAATACTTACATCGGAATTAAAGAGTCTGAAATGGGCTAGAACGAGGTGCATTAAAACATATACTTACGGAGATCTAGCGTAAGAAAGTGCTATAAATATACTCGTAACCATTGCAATTTTAAAGTACCAATAATTCTAATGTTCGTAAAAGTTACAGATTTATACGGTAAAAGTTGCATTAGCAAAGTAAGTCGCCATTACATTCGATCCATGAAGTTATTTAGCATTCTGACTTATTTTAAGATATGATGAAATTTCAACGTGCGTGACTTTGTTTATGACACAGTAAAGCCTAAATAGGAACAACTGCAAAGGTGAAGAGCATGACGTCATCTGCAGCTGACTGCAGCGCTGCGTGCCAGTCTCCAACGGTCGGTCCCACGTTCACTTTCTAGATGCTTAACGAACTTTGAGGGCATTTAAGACTTGTCTTTCAGTTCTTCATAAAAAGCGACCTAGGCATTTCTTCCGTTAGGGGAAGCTTGTAACAACGTCCAATCATTCTTCTTGTATGTTTTATATATAAATAGTAGTTAGATGTCTACCTGTTAGTTATAAATAACAAGTATGAGCATAATATAACAGCGAAGATACAGAAAGTTTTCCGTTCCTACATAAAGTTTCAGCGAGTCCTTGTTGTAAAAAATATCCTCCCTTCCAAAGATTTATAAATCTGGTACTACTCGAAATTGTGATCTCAATATGTTGGACGTAAAAATAACAAATAGCAGCCTCGCGACTCGAGATAGATTTGTTTTCATTGATGTTGATCCCATTATTTCCATAAGGACTGTTTAGTTGGCGTCGTGCCATCGGCTGCGCAGTTAGTTCTCGACTCCAATACACACAACACAACACCCGCTATGCCGGTTGCGAGGCGCGCTTCACATATTTCAATACAATTAACCACTTGTACCTACCAACCACAACGATTTTTTGCCAACGGCGTGTGAGAATAATAAGCGATTTCACCGGGAAACGCAGCACTATGATGATACCTTTCGCTCGATTCGACGGCAGATACATAACAGTAAAAACAGTTGTGCCACTTCCCAGTGACCTTTGTTACAGCCTGCCAACTACTAGAAAACACTGGTTATCCACCAGTCGACGCTATTGAGAGAAAATCATACACCTTTCCATGATTGTTCTAAAAGTGTTCGTCGTAAGAAACAAAGATTCGCTCCAACTCGTACGGTCGACATTGAACTTTGCGGCCACTGAGAGAGGAAATTGGCAAAGCACCAAGCGCCGTCAGCGGATGTAGAGACAAAAATTTTGCTCCTTTTGCCAATAATACTGTAATTAGCGTTAAAACATATCGAGTACAATAGCTACAAAATCTGATGAACCCCCATAGCGAAACTTTTTAAGCGGTTGACAATGCCACCCCATGAACTCGCCCCTAAGCCGCCACGTGCGTCCGGGTGCATGTTTTATGAATGAGCTTAGCAATTTCTGCAAGTTCTTTTCCCTTCGTTACTTCGGGTACAAAACAGGAAAGTTATTATGAGGGCTCTGTCCCAGAATATTGATAAGATAAGAGTATCATTAAAAATACAGAAGTAATTAGACAACAAATTATTTTATCTCCGTTACAAAATAGTTATGCCGTCATGATAATGAGCAAACTGTTAATATTCTAATAAGCTCGATGGCATAACAAAAGTTAATTGCGTATGACTCAACACAATCGTATCGGATTAACAATAGATTAACATACAGACCTAAAGTGTAATTTTGACCGCGCGCTTTGGAATAGTAAACTATTTTATAACGTGTCTCTACCGGTATTGTGTTAGCTTCAAATCGTTTTATTGCTGAATTAAATATAGTTGGCATTGTCCGGTTAACAAACGCTCGAGGCATTCCTTTAAGTACAGCTACGAGTGAAGGTAGAGCACCTGCCACTGCCATCAATCTCACAGATTACTAGCAAGTTCTTAGAGATCTCTCTGAATGGCTACAGTCGACAGACGGTAGAGCGAGTTTCACTTTTTCAATGCAATAAATATCTACCTATTTATTCGCTTTGAGTAATTTGGTAGTAATATCGTATCTGCATTGCACGCCAGTACAAGGCACGCACGGCACCACAATAACAGCCAACACGTACAAAACGTCCATTCGTGATATACGATTTGATGTGGTTTCACTTCTGATGGGTGCGTTTGTTACACTTTGCACCTACTTTATAACGTCGTTGATAAAAAATTTGTTTGTAAAGATCTAGTAAAAAACTACTTAAAAAATTACGTTTGTTATATTGGAGCCCCGTTGTTTAATGTATAAAAAAAGCGAGTGTGACTCGGTGGTAAAAACGTCTGCTTTTCCATCAGACGGCATCTGGTTCAATCCCGGCCCTACACCAATGATCTTCAGTTTTAAAGTTATGTGTGGATTTGCACACGCTTTACGGTAAAGATAAACATCGTGAGAAAATCGATGAACCATCACTGTCATATATCACTGACTATTGCTCACCGCTCGTTCTGAATCGCACAAACTAGATTTTACGCTCTTACCGTTGATCCAACTTACCATTCGTTACTTTTCGCCATCCCTTGTAGATTCTGTACGGAGCAAATTTCCTCTGCCAAAATGAAGGCACGCTAATGTCACCGTCGCTCCACAAACTGTTTGAACTAAACCTTATCGTTATCATTATCAATCGACCATTGACGACCATGTTGGCGTAATGGTTACCATGTCGGACTGCCAACCAGAGACTCCGGGGTTCGATTTCCGGCAAGGCCAACATCTTTGTGATGAACTAAATTAGTTGGCTGTTGGTCTGGGTGTTAAATATGTATCAATATAGATTTTTTATGTAGGTATATCAGTTGTGTTAGCAACAAACTAGAAATGGTTTATATAGTATTAGGCTAACCAGCCGTGTGTGAAATGTGACCTAATATTTACTTTTATTATTATTTTATCAATGTAAAATACTCGTAATCGTGTTCAAAATCTAAATAGTGGCCTTACTTACTCAAAGAACCGTAGATCTTATGACCTTACCTTCCTAGGTCAATGGCTGCTTTAAAATTTGAAATGTTTTATTCAAAAGAAACCGATCGGTTCGTTTTGTTTCTTATCAAAGTAGTTGGACAATAATCGGGTGGGGTCCGCCGACCTTCTCGACCGGAAGTGCTGTCTATAACCAAATGCTTTTGTGGCCTGCCGCATGCTTGCATTGTGTCCCATCCCATCGTATGATGATTGATATAACTTTTATATTAGTACATATTTAGCAACAAATAATCAACTCAGCGGAAAGCCTATGGTAGAGTATTGCTACTGAAGAACTGCTATTGCTAGATGAAGAATGGCCGCTACACACGCTTCATTTTTTTTAGTATAGGACTGTATAGTTTAAACTGTAAAGAGAAATCTACATGTGTGGATGTGAAAAAAAAAATTACAATTTGTCCGTGTGTGGGAACTACGGAACTGGACCGTCCCGATCGTAACGATTTTTCCTTGTGGGCCATTAAAAACGACCAGCGTTTCTAAAATAGCGAACCTACTAGATGAGATAAAGTAATTAAGACATTAATATAAAAATTGCTACTAAAAACATTAATAATGGCACTTTACTCGACCACCGAAAATAAATTTAATTTTTCCATAAAACGTAGCGCTATGAAAAAAAATCTAATAAACAAAGTCATTATATAATTTTCATGTTTTTGTTATTTAACACAAATTTGGTTGTTGGACTTCACATATTATATTATACCTACCTACATAAATGTATGTACCTAAATGGCTATTTGTTACAAATAGTAGTGAAAAAAAAAAACACGAGTAACACAAATAAAGGAAGTTGATAAAATTCAAACCTGTCCACCACGTGGCTGCGTTTCGTCACGGAAGGGTCCCGGACAATAGCGATCTTTCATTTTCATTTTGTTATTGTGACGAGCAGGCTCGGGCTCGGAAGCACGTGTTGCTCATCCCAGCAGGCAGCTAGTCGATTATAAACATCCATTCAACCAGCGTCCTTTCTCGTGGAACTAGGGCCCGCCGCAACACAACTCGGCTTTCATCGCAGCGCAAATTACGCTTTTTGTCGCTTACGAAATTAGTCATCCATCTGCGTAATCTAATGCCAATATACTGAGTGTAATAGGACACTCAGTAAGTCGCGATGAGTGATGACATGATAAAGAAAAAACTTAGATAAAAATATTCCGTGCGTATGTATAAATAATTCACTTAGGTACACGTAACTCCTTACCAGTGAAGTGCTGTGGTCCCTGCATATTTTCCTAGAAGGTTCTTGTAGGTCATATTGCCCAGTTTAAAGTAAATACTACATAGCTTGTCGTATTGCTGTGAACATCAGCTCAGCAGATATTACACTAACCCAGATTAGCAAACCATACCTAAATTGGTGCCTAATTACATCGCGTAGAATAATTATTGCTCACCTACATTTCTTTAAATAGTTATAAATTAACAGCTTCAAGCTGAGATTTAATCGATTTAGTAATTAGTAGGTGGAGGACATATCATCGTGTCCGGCGGATTATGGTGAAGCATGACAAGACTATTGACAAGCAAACTGTAATAAGTGCATTACCGTGTAGTTAACTGCAAGTAATGCAAGTCAAGGTGCGCTTGCGCAACAAGTCGAGGATCGCGCAACTACTCTGGGAAGTAGTAACAAACCTGATGACACAGATAGAGCTTAATCAAGCCGACTTTGTCCGCTCTTAAAAGCAATATCTCAACAGGAAACATCGTACTGAGAATGGAATTACAATTCTATTTCATTCCATAGGCAAAATGATGCCAAGATAATCCAGCTTTGACGTAAGATACGCCGTAGAGTCTGGCAATGGCGCAGAAACAAGCCCAGCCATGTTAGGAGCTGATTCAAGGCAGCTTCTGCCTACACGCGTTGCATTGCACAACGCGGTGCGTGCACTTGGAAGTCACGTAACGGCTGACGTCCTCCTTTGTTTGACCACGTCTTTGTATGATGTAGACTCACCTATCACCTAGCCTAGTGATTATCCGATTATGGCTTAACAAGGCCGTTCAGGAAGTCTATTAAGAACTTATTAGATGGATAATTCCTGTACGACACGAATGCAGTTAGTTATTTGACGCATAGGATTTAATAACACCACCACCACGCCCGCTTCGATTGTTTCCATGAGAACGTTCGAATCATGAGAACAGAGGAGAGCACCCAGCCATTCATGTCGCAGTTACGGACCTGTGTAAACAACAGAACCATTATATCGGGCTCGCCAACTGTGCCGTATTTAACTATGCATTCTGTTACAAAACTTGCAAATACGAGGGCTACGAGTATGTCGCCATGAGGGCTGTCGGGAGTAACACAAAGGGAAACGTTGCATTTGAAATGTAGAGTTGATTTATTGTTTAAGTGCTCTCAAATTTTTGTATTTCTCAACACGGTGGTGATAAGTAATAATATTGTATGGAGCGGACGTGTAACGTATGTTAATAGGGTATTTATAGACGCCCCACACGCAGGCGCGCGCGAGGTGCGCGGGAGACTGCTACTCGCTTCTATTCCAAGCGAGACCTTGCATGCTCATGGAGAGCATTTCAATCTGCTGTTTAGAAGCGGCCTGAGTTATGGTTCGCTTTAAGATTTATTAGATCCATGTTGCCAGTGTATGGGATTCCTCATTCCATCAACAAATTACGATAAACATAGATTGATGACTCTACATCTAGGATACGTACAGAAAAACGACACAAAGTAGATCAAAATAAAAACAAGGCAGAATGTCTATCAAACTGACAAATTTCACTTTGGATAAAATTGAGAATAGGATTCGAATTATTTGTAACAGAATTTATGTGTGAATCTGAGCATAGTTATGACGTTATACATGGTGTTCTTTACTTATTTCGTACTAAAACTTGACGAGACATTATGTGTATTTACGGCTTACCATTGTCAATCTCACCAACAACTTCGCTGCATTTCCTCGCATATATATCTGTAGGTACTTAGTAGTAGGTACCTATCAAGAAACATAACTGTACCAAGACAAAGGTCAAACACTTCCAGACAGACAACAGAAAGCTCTGGCCACATAACGAATGCGAGGGCACAATGTGACTTGATTACATGTGAATGAATAAACAAGCCGCGAGCTCAAGTGCACTTTATTGTAATGCATATTAGGGTCTCTATGCGGCGACGGAGCTCCAAAGGTCCGGCGACGATGACAGGCTGCTACCAAAAATATTCAACGCACTCATTGTATTGCTAAGTACCTGGAACTGTGAGTCAAATGCACGTTTACCTGTTCCTCTATATGCTTCACAAAGAATAGATCACACGTGCATTAGGTACTATGATCCCTACCTGAAATAAGTTCACATAAGTCTTTGATGATATTTTTAGCAGGAAACTAATAACGAAAATCCTACACGCTCCCAGGCACGCGTAAACAAGACGGGGCATTGATTTGCATTGAAAATTCAGGTGTATGACGGCTAGACGAGGGTGAAACTATGTATAGGTATTTCCCTTTGTGTAATGTAATCAATACCGAGTCTCGGTCCCGGGGGATATAATGAAATGTACGAGCTGTTGATGCTTTTGACATAAACCGGGTATGAAAACAACGTTCGTGTTTATTGGATTCGCATTGTTTATAGCATTGTACTGTTAATAACGAATTCCACGTGTAGAGCATTATCTCTATTACTTATTGCGCTGTATGTTAGCTTCTATGTTATAATAATTTACGTACGCGCCTTCGAAAATCCATGAAATAGTTTTGTTATCACGATGTTTCCTTAACGAATATCTTAAAGTGGCTTTAGACACGAGTAGTCGTTAAACGGTAGGCAATGAAGCTACAACCGGGGACACCTACGTGTTTTCTGAGCATCAATTATGCGTCATGTCATTATATGAACTCCGACACATTGGATGAGTCTGGCTCAACTCAACAGATGTATTTCCATTGAAGCTATTATAAAAGATTATGGTTACGAACTAATAGGGCTGACCACGTAACTCTTAATAGTTTAAAAAGTCGACAATATTAGACGTAAGTTATATTATTGCCATGCATGCGATAGAATATTTATTTATATATTTTATTTTATTTACGAGGCTCAACTTCCTATGGAGATGGTAGAAAACGAGGATGATTGCGTTGCGTATCGACGCTTCACGCTTCAACAGTTGATTGCAGAACAATTTACTTCGCTAGTGCTTTGAAACACTAGCGGTCACGCATTGGCAGGAGAAGGCACAGGACCGAGAACAGTGGCGTCTCCTAGTATCGGAGGCTAGGATCCGATTCGGGTCGACTCGCCAACCCAGTTAGTTAGTTTTTAGTGCTTTGAAACATTATACTACTTCCTTACATATTACATTTCAAATTAGTTTAGAAATTACAAACTTATAGCTTGTCTCAGGCGACAAATATGCTATAATCTTCGTGCTATAGAAATAAATGTTTTCTTCAGGGCCAGTCGAGTCAAACTCCAGTTGCGTGCGACTGCGTTTGCCGATAACTGCACCAAGGACTCCCGTTACTTCCACATAATATATTTTCGGACCAATAAACACAGATTTGAAATTCGTAATGAGGCATACATTGGAGCCACTCATACAGTTTTTTATGAAGGAAATTAAAAACAAGTTCGTGGACTGGTTGTGGGATGACTGTTTATACACAAAACTTTCAATATGTATGAATGAATATTTTATAGGTACCTACATGTTAATCACTGAGAAAGGACTATAGCTTCTAGACTAGACTTCCTTGGGCAGTAAGGTACCTAGCTACAACTTAAAGTTATCAGGAAGCAAGATATATTTTTCTGACAACAAATGGGAGTTAAACAGATATGGGGTCAATGAGTTCATTGACCTATGTCAGGTCTTCATTCACAATCCCTTTTATGATATAGTAAAATTAATTAGTTAAGTGACCATGACAATAGCTATTCTTCACATAAGTACTTCCAATTAATTAAATAAATTGCTGATATGATAGTGATGAAAAGGTAAGTCAAACACACTTTCATACTTTTGATTTTAGTCTGTGTTAGGGATATTCGTATATAAATTCACAATCAGACCTTGTTAAGATCCTAACACTAAGTCAGTGAGGTGATTTAAGCAATTGCTAATCATTAGAAAAGTAACAAGGTAAATAATGAGCAACAGAGGGAAGTATGTTGGTAAAGTACAAGCATAATATCTATCTACTTGAAATAATTTCTACCACATAAGTAGATATCTTTTGCGTTGCATGCATGTAATAAATGCAGGCCTCACATTAACTGCTGCTTGAGTGCCCACATGGCATTTCTAACTACTGTGTTAGACTGTGAGTACACAAATGAAACAAAAATTATGAAAATAAAAAAGTTAAAAACCAATTTGGTTTCAGAATTGCTTTGTTCAAATTTAAGGTTCCTTATCAATTTTATATGAGACATGGGGAGATGGTAGAGCTAGATTTTTATAGAAATAAGTACATTTATTATTTTTAACCTTACAAACTTTTTAACATATGAAAAGACTAAGATGTTATAACTGTACATCAGATTGATAATATTAAAAAGGTAAAATTTGACAGACTTCTTTGTCATTGAATGTGAAATTAAATTTATTATCCAGTAATTGATACATATTTATTGCTAGTCTACAGTTTGTTGCCCTTGATATGAAAAATGATTTTGAGTCTAATTATGCACACAATTAATTATGAAACTACCAATTATTTTTAAAGATTAGCTCTGATTTTTCCAAAAAAAATAATAAAAAATGTATTTTTTTTTTTTTGCAAGATGACACATTGGACGAAATTAAAATTGCAAAAATTCATAAAAATACAAGTACATTAAGCACTTTTATGAGTATAATCATAAGCAATCTTAACCATTTGCAATAATATGATGTAGGTATGCCGTCAACAAAATATTTTTTTGTTGTAGGCTTATGAAATTTATGGGACACAGGAAAAGCCTACACAATGTTTTAACTGCAGAAGCCAGCTTGATGGTATATTTTATAATAATATCTGAATATGGTTAAAGAAAAATAAGTCTTTACTTAAAAGATATATAGCCTGCATATATTTCTCTAACATCACTAATTGAATCATTAAAAAAAAAACTGAAACAGTACATACCTACATGGAATAAGAGCCTAATTTCATTGCAATATATACTTTTTGCATATAAAACATTATCTTATCTAGGTATATTATTGGTGATCACTTGAAAATTACAAGCAGGCTAAATAATTACCTCCATATTATTATTCAATTTTTATGATGAATCAAACAACACTATAATTGTGTGTAAAATCCAAATTGGTAACATAATTAGGTGTATATAACAAAATTTGTTAAGAGTAAGTTGTTAAGTTTAATTTGTTAAGTTATATGAGTTAAGATTGAAAATTACTCTACTGGTACTTGAAGGAAATATATCAACAAAATAACCTATGGTGCAAAAGTAATAAGAGTACTGAATATTAGATTATAAGCAACTAATATATCCGATTGAATTTCAATACCTTTATGATGATGTAAATCTAATTCATACAAGTAATATGAAACAGTTGTTACCTGAACATCCGCTGAATAAAACTTCACTTTTAATCTCCCACTTAAAACTTTTATTATACTTTGTTATATTGTATTATCACAAATCCTGGTAGATTTTAAACACAATCACGCAAATCTTACTGTTCTTTGATTACTGATTTTCCATATAAACATAATTTACACAATAAAACACAATCTGCGACTTGACTTAGGTGTAAACTCTTACTCGCACACCCCTCTACACAAACATTATCCTTATTGCATATTGGATGGCTTTATATTCTCTACATAGTCCTTGTCCTCCAACATATGTAATCTCATGAAATTATATACAAACTTGACTAATCATTACTTTACATTACACAAGTGTCCCGGGCGGCCTCAGCCCACTCCCGGGAACACACAAGATACTAAGCTTATCATGATTTTGATGCTCTTTCACACTGAGTATGTACACTTCATGTATTTTTCTTTTAACATGCCAAACTGCAACTGCGGGAGTATCTACCAGTACTAAAGTATGAAAATATAAGATAAAGCACCTCGTTTGGACAATGGTATGTATCAAAGATATTAACAACGTGATATGACGCGCGTCGCGACCAGCGGCCGGCGGCCAGGGCAGGCGCGCCGCTGGCTCCCGGGCCGGCGCCGGGCGGCCGTCGGGCCGAGGCGGCCGCTCTGCCGCCTGGCCCTTGCAGTCTTACGAGAAATAAATGCCACATTACACTCTAAATATTAAAGCACTGTACAACAACAATAATTTTTCTTGTCCTTTTCGGGACTAACGTTCATTTCGCGCACTATTTCGGCGAACATCTCGTTGACATTGGTACGGCTCTTGGCGGAGGCTTCTACGAAGGGACATCCCCACATCTGCGCGAGCGCAGAGCCCTCGGCGTGCGATACCTCGCGCTGGTGCTCCAGGTCCGCCTTGTTACCCACCAACAGGATGGGCACGCGCTCCGACCCCTTCACGCGCGTGATCAGCTCTTTCATTGGCTTAATGTCTTGAAACGTTTGGTGATTTGTCAGGGAGTATACAACTACGAATCCTTGGCCATTTTTTATATACAGGTCTCGCATTGAAGCGAATTGTTCCGTGCCGGCGGTATCCAATATTTCTAGAACACATGGTGAATTGTCTACTTCGATTTCTTTCCTATAGAAATCCTCTATCGTGGGGTCATATTTTTCCATAAAGCATCCGGACACGAATTGCACGGTCAGAGCACTCTTCCCGACCCCACCCGAGCCCAGCACGACCACTTTGAATTCGCGCATTATTGTGCTCCGTTATTCACACTTGCGAGTCCTCCACACAACGTTTTAGAAACGTATTCACACTGTATGCTATAAAAATGTCATTGCTATGTTGGTTTATGACTCACTCAGATGCGATCACTGAGTAACGTTCACATAAAGCGAGCTAATTGATAAACACAGTCGCCATTTTAGTTTTACGAATATCAAAACAACTCCGATTGCATCGCGATGTGGTTACTTCGAAGATACAGACGCGGAAGCAAACAACTACTTGACTGAAATTTTGTTCGCCTTTGCTGGAGATCGTCAGCAGCGGCGGCAGGTTGGTCAATGCACCATTGCAATGGTATGATTGGTGAATAAAAAAATAGTGCCGGATGTTGGTGTTGCCAGTACAATAGTGTCCAAATCCTTAATATGTAGAAAAAATATAGCGCCAAAGGTATTCTTGGCACATGGATCTAAACCAAAATAAGATCTAAGAAGTACCATTGTTACATTTTTATTCGAAGTTAAGATATGACCGTTTAATTGGAGCTTAATCAGTTTAATTGACGCAGTTCTCTGTATTTTCTTTTCAATGACCAAACATAAAATAAGCATCAAAAGACAAAAGGTTTGATATAATTATTCTAACCCATTTAACAAATAAGTTTTATTGTGATCCCTTGAAATACTACAGATATTGCGGGAGAATTAATATTATGGCTATTAAAACCGGATATTTTTATTTTCTCAATGTTGTCAGCAAAACTTTGTTCGGATACACGTTTTAATATACACTATACGTTAAAATATGTCACACGTTAAAATATGTCACATTAACAGTCGCTGTTTTTTTTTTCAGTAGTTATGAATCAAATCGTGGAATTGCGTATTTTATTTGTTCTCTGAGTACTACAATTTTAATTATCTAGAACTATAATATTATATTCTGTGGTTATATTAAATGTTTATGACATTGACATTTATGTTTTCAAAATTTGTGACATTGATTTTACAATGTTATGTGACATTGATTTTAGCTATATGGTAAATGTTGCAATGTTTAGGAATTATATAAGCATATGTACAATAATTTATAAATTGTTGGTAATTCTCAGGCAGTCATTACATGTTGGATTTCAAAGCCATTAGCTATGACACTAAAATATTTAACCACTAAGGAATTTAATTAATATAAATAGAAATATACCTATCACTTTGATGGTCTTTCGCTCTTCACGTTTGTTAATTGGGAGTGAAACTCATTTTTTGTTATTCAATAATATATATTGGTCGAGAAGATTGCCAATAAAAAGTACACGCTATTTAGCCCCCCAAATGACATTTACTTTCTTTATTTTAATATGTTGTTAAGTAGCAAAATAAATACATCACCTATTTATGATCATTCATCTAATCGATAGCATCTAGCTAGATGTTATTGAGATTATAGGCGATAGCTATCTCAGTTCATAAGTGGATAATAATAGGTTCATGTCACCATGGGTACGGAACCCTAAATACGTACATCAATTCCATGACCAACATCCCATACCGACTGTTTTTTGTTATTTTCCAATGACAACACTGGGTGTGAATGCGGCATTCAAAGCAGTTTTTGTGTGCACTATAGTATAGGTATATATTTTTAAATTATTCATACATAAGTAAGTGATGAATTAAAATAGGCGGCTTCTTGCTGATTGAACGTGTATTTCAGCGGTAAGTTCATAATAAGTGTAGATTTATTTACAAGCAACTCGAGGCTGCAGAGCTTTCAATGTAATTCGAAGGTATCTGTAAACATACCCCAAAACCTGCTAGTATACCTAAACAATGCCGGCCGAATGCTAATGTTACATTAACATCCGGTCGGCGCGCGATGCTTAGCCGATTTGGGAGGCTGGTAGCTGAAATAGCAATAGAATTTGGTCAATTAATTCCAATTAAAACCACTGTAAGGACCTAATGAGCCCAATTCGGCGTTACTAGGTGCCTATATGATGGATGACATCAATGTTTGGTAGGTATATCATTGATTTAGATTTGTTCTGTGTCTCAGTTTCATGTCTCAAATCTTCGGCGATTAGTATTAATGGTGATGATCATTTTGTCTATGTGATTGGAATATTTTTCTCTTAACTCTCATAAGATAAAGTTATTACCTATCAATTTGAAATACTTTGTTAATTGTTGATAACATTTTGACAATGTAAATTGATGTTTTAACCTCAACCATGTTCAATACATACAATATGATGAGCCAGAAATACGATAAACACACTCAGCATAAGTTTGGCTCTCAGCCAAGACTCAGAATTTATTCCTAGATGTGGAGAGTAGGCTATCGATATATTTTAACCTACTCTCATATAACCTACCTATAATTTTATTATTAAATAGAGATAGAGAATAGATTTAGTATAGTATAGAGCAACTATTGAAATATAATGTATGTAAACAACACATATTAATTTCAGGATCTAAAAATGTCGCACAAACCAGTTCCATACTCTCCAAACTTTCCACCAAGCCAGGGATATGCTCCTCCTCCTGAAGATTCCAAGATAGCAGAGAGCTATCCTATGAGCCAAACAACTGCTTATCATCAGTCTGCAGGGTACCCTCAGCCCTCTGGGTACCCTGGGCCGCCTCCAGGACCTGCTGCTCCCATGATTCCTCCAGGGGCTCAGCCTTTGCCGGGCATGCAGCCAGGATTCCAACCAGGTATTAGTATAATATTTTTGAAAATTTAATTGATTTGACCTTTTTCTTTTAATTTTGACCTTAGGATGCTATGTGTTAAAGACATGTTTGATTAGTTTCAAATTCTCAACAAAAATACATAATATATACTTTCCAGGATTCCAGCCTGGGTTCCAGCCGGGCTATGCTGGAAGCTACCCTCACCCTCAGCCAGGGTATCCTGCACCAATCATGCAACAGCCACAGCCAGGTGACATATATTTTCTTTTTTGTTTATCTACGTTTCCTTGTGTACATACAGGAAATGTGTATATAGGTATATAAATACATAATATGTATATATGAGGTGTATTCAATAAGTATCTAGCCTCATCGCCAGAGGGTGCTATAGTTTTAAAAGAGTTTTACTATAGTGTAGCACATTCTTTTTACACGCTTTATATTAGCTTCACCTGTATGTTTGTAACCGACTTCTTTGGGCGCGATTTTGACCCACTTTAAACGGCCAGATTTCGTTGAAACTTTGTAGATTTATTGAGGACCGATGACAATACACTAATTTGATAATTTTTTTTTTTTTTTTTTATTTTTGTTTGTTTGTAACCGACTTCTTCATACAGGAAATGTGTATATAGGTATATAAATACATAATATGTATATATGAGGTGTATTCAATAAGTATCTAGCCTCATCGCCAGAGGGTGCTATAGTTTTAAAAGAGTTTTACTATAGTGTAGCACATTCTTTTTACACGCTTTATATTAGCTTCACCTGTATGTTTGTAACCGACTTCTTTGGGCGCGATTTTGACCCACTTTAAACGGCCAGATTTCGTTGAAACTTTGTAGATTTATTGAGGACCGATGACAATACACTAATTTGATAATTTTTTTTTTTTTTTTTTATTTTTGTTTGTTTGTAACCGACTTCTTCATACAGGAAATGTGTATATAGGTATATAAATACATAATATGTATATATGAGGTGTATTCAATAAGTATCTAGCCTCATCGCCAGAGGGTGCTATAGTTTTAAAAGAGTTTTACTATAGTGTAGCACATTCTTTTTACACGCTTTATATTAGCTTCACCTGTATGTTTGTAACCGACTTCTTTGGGCGCGATTTTGACCCACTTTAAACGGCCAGATTTCGTTGAAACTTTGTAGATTTATTGAGGACCGATGACAATACACTAATTTGATAATTTTTTTTTTTTTTTTTATTTTTGTTTGTTTGTAACCGACTTCTTTGGGCGCGATTTTGGCCCACTTAAAACGGCCAGATAAGCTTGTTTTTTAGTTTTTTTAAACTACTATTATTTCTTTCATTTTCTTTTCATTCATTTTCATTGTATACATGTATGGTAAAATCAGTAAAATCTTTATATTATAGTGGTTTGTTTATAATGGCCAAGAGATTTTTTAGATGCTTATGGAAGATCTCGTGCGCATAGATAAGTACTGTGTATGAATTCTATCACATATTGTTTTTTTTAATTATGAATAGGCTTATGTTTGACCGCAGCTTGCCTGATGTTATACGTTACAGTGGTGTGTGAAGGAACCTATTGTTATTTATATTAAAACATTTTTTCGAATGTAGTACTATGTATTGGGGAGTGTAAGTTACTAGCACCATATACATGTGTAATCATTATGTTGACAGACATTAATTTAAAAGTATTTTGTCAATGATGTGTCCCAATGATCAAATGACACACAGCTTGGAAGGCCAATTTATACTTGGAAATGGTGCATATGATAATGACATCAAAAATTCCTTAGCTTTATTATATGCACAACCAACAAAATTGAGTTGAATGAAAAAGAGATTATCTACACATAACATGTAAAGGCAGGTCTAAAAATTATATTATTACTTAATGATGCCAAAAATATTTTTTTTACACAATACATAACATATTATACTGAGTTTCATGCATTCATTTTCATAATAATTGTAGTTCTACAAAAATAAATCAATAATGTCTAACTTTGAACTTAGACACAAGGTGGGCAGCCTGACAGAGATTTTAGTACTTAGTAGTAGTAGATATATATAAAAATAGAGTTCTGTGGAAAAATGAAAATATACAGAATATTAACTTGAAAAATGTATATCTATTATGTTATTGCAAAATGGTTCATATTTCTCTTACAAAAGAGTGTATTTTATTCTTAGAACCTACCTAGTAAGTGATGTAATAGTTATTTAAATAACCAGCCAGTCTGAGCCTCTATTGAAATCTGTGTCAGCATTTCATAGGTTCATTCAAGTGGTAAATTTTCTGACAATGTACAATAGATTTTTTTACAACTAGGTTTCGATGCTCATTCTTTTGCCAGAAAAGAACTAAGCTTGGCTTTTAACCTTGGCTACTTTTTTCTGCATGGTTAATTTAGTTGTTTGACAATTCAGAGTCATTTTGTGGTTGATTGCTTTTTGTGTGAGCCCAGCACCCAGGTTCTGGTGGCGAGAATTTTCAAGTCTCTGAGATGGTTTAATTTTGTGACCAATGTAATATTTTTGTTATAAGTCATTGGCCAAGCGAGCGGAGCGCGTATTTGTTTTTATAATTTTTGATTTAGCTAAAAATAAACACTAATCAAATATCATAAATAGATAGGTACCTTCTTCTGGCCACAATGCCACATATCGGAATATAAAAAAAAATACATTGTGACCAACTAATCTGTGATTTTTTTGGGAGTACCCATATTTCTTGCTTTTATAGTATTTGAGGTGGTTCATATGCAACTTAGTGTCATATGGTTTGGCTAATGAACTGGATAATTTTAGCACTTAAATGTATTTTTAAGCACATATAACATTAAGAAAAATTGGCCAAGAGCGAGCCGGGCTCTCGGCTGATGGGTTCCGTGCCATTATCTTAAATAAATGCCAAGAACACGTTTGTTGCAAGGAAACCCTTTAAATGTTTATTTTAAATTATTTTTGATTTAATCCATATGTCAATATTATGTGGATGTTTACATAGACCCTGTGTCCAAATGTCGTTATAAAGATCGAGAAAAAACTTGCTTAAATAATAGTTTTATTTTTATTTAATTATTTATTTCGAAATATCACTTTCATTGCATTGCAACCCTCCTTAATATTTTATTTGTTTTTTTTAGTATTTATTGTTTATCGAGACTTAGGAATAGGGTCCCGTTTTACCTTTTAGATACGGAACCCTAAAAACAAATATATTTGTGTCAACTTTTTGAATATTTTGAAAGTTGAAAAAAATATCAGTGTTTTAGTACCTAAAATGTAAAAACGGTACCTTATTACTAAGTCTCAGCTAACTTACAAAATTATTATTTTAATAGTCTCTTTGTTAATTATCTTATCTATGTTTAACTTGGTATAAACAAACGAATCTGTTTTTATTTTTACTGTCTCGTTGAAGGAGTTATTGAAGCGTTCTAGATTACAATTTGTTGACACAACCCAATAACATATACAGTTGTACCTAAAATACTTAGGTATTGGTATACTGCGGGGAACACAAACAGTGCTAACGACTTTAACGCTGATAAGATGTTTATTCGAAACACAACATCGCCCTGTCAGTACATGTATTCTGATAATAGGTAGTTAACAATATTTATCATATAACTAGTTGCAGCCTGTGATAGTTCTCGCGTAGACTTGTTCTATTAAGAAAATTTAGATTAACTTTGGTTGACCATAGTTATCAAATACTAGTTAGTAATCTTCTATTAGTACAAAATTCAGGAAAAATCGATTCGCAAAAAAATCGACCTACACGCGGGGGGTGCCGCGGGCAACAGATAGTTTGGATATATATTCACCCTGATCGACTTAACAAACTTAACTAAAATTTTACGAGTTTCATGGCGAGCGGAAAAATAATATTAGTTAGCGGCATTCAATATAATTTTTCAATAAATACTTTTGTTTAATGATTTTGTAATATTGTGCAAAAAACAAACGCACAAACTCACTTTTATGTTCTTATGATCTGTTGAGGTCTTGTCCTTACTGAGGCGTTCATTCTTATCCAGACTCTCTTCTGATGCGCAATTATTGTGCTTATTCAGTATCTGTTATTCTATTTTCTTTAACATATATTTTTTTAAATAACTATGCAGAGTAAAGATTTCGATAAATTCGAGCAAACTAATAATGCGACTCAAAAAAACAGTAAAGTGTTATTGAAGTGGTCTAGATTCAAATGTTTGGTCGCGAAAAAGCGTGTAAACATTTCCGATATTAAAGATAAGAGAATTTATGTGGAGACTTTGAGCGTAGCGAGTGTTAAACGAAGCTTGTGCCGAGCTTACAATAAGATCTTTAAATCTAAACGCAGTGGTTATGAAAGATTTTTGACGGACGAAGAAAAGAGGTTGATGGTTTATATTGACTACAGTGTGGTGGAGGGAGTTTATTAAATTGTGTATGGTTTGTGGTTGGGTATGTTTTGTAATGATTGTGAATGTGCATGTTATGCTTTTTTATACCGGGCTGCCACATGAATAAAAAAAATATAATTCATGGTAGGTTAGTTGTTAAACTTTGTAGTCTTGTATGTTTGCTGTTAAATGTAACTTATTCCTTACAATAATCGTGCGCATGTCATGCCCTGTGTAACCGATTGTAAACAAGTATTAATATTTATAATAAAACTATGTAGTTGCGCCCGTAATTAGTCATATTGAATTCGGGATAAAAAGTAGACTTTTGACTAATATTTCAATTTTATCCCAATTGATTCAGCCGTTTGAGTGTGAAGAAGTAACAAATATACACACTTATTTTCGCCTTCTATAATATTTCTAAGACTGTTAGGTTCGGGAAATTAATGTCAAGGACTTTTCTCACTAAGTACCTAAAACATAAAATTTCTTTCAACAATAAAAAAATTATAGTCATCAATATCTTATTTTTTTTGTTTTAAATAAACGTTTTATTATTTACTCGCAGATTTTCCCGGCTTCGCAAGGGCTATAAAATAATCTGAGTAGCAAAGAGAAACAAAATATAGCCTATGTTACTCAGGGATAATGTTGTAAATGTTGTAAACCCAACGGTGAAAGAATTTTTAAAATCGGTCCAGTAGTTTCGGAGCCTATAAAAAACAAAGAAACTAACAAAAATCAAACTTTTCCGCTTTATAATATTGGTATAGATTTACTTGTATAAAGAACAGGGAAGCAGAAGTTTTGTAGCGCAAAGAATCTCACACATATGCATGCAATACATCACATTACAGTAACTCCAAACAATCGTCTAATGAAAATGAAACAATCTCTATTCCAGGTGGCTGGATGACTATACCGCAAGGGCTGAACAACTGCCCTCCAGGTTTGGAATACCTATCTATGATTGACCAACTGCTCGTCCACCAGAAAGTCGAGTTGCTCGAGGCGTTTGTCGGCTTCGAGACCAATAACAAATACACAGTCAAGAACAGCGTCGGTCAAAAAGTTTATTACGCGGTCGAAGATAACGACTGTTGCACTAGAAACTGCTGCGGACCCATGCGACCTTTCGATATGAAGATTATGGATAACTTTAGCAATGAGGTAAGTAACTTGTTATGTACCTACTTTTATTTAATGTAATTGTCAATAAAATTATTGTTTATATTACAAGATTCACACTACTAAAATTTAAACCCAAAGACTGACTAGTTTTTGGGTTTAAATATAGTAATAACTATAGTAAATATAGTAGTTAAGTACTCGTTCGTAGATGTTTGATATTGTGTAGTCTATTATTATGGATTTCCTTTCCTCACGGGTTTATAATCGTACTAGCTCTGCCCCGCAGTTCCCTGTGATAAAAAGCAGCTTATGTGTTAATCCAGTGTCAAAATCTCAAAGTCCAAAATTCATCAAAATCTGTTCAGCCGTTAGAGCGTGAAGTAAGACTAACATACAAACTTTTTTATTTATAATATTAGTAAAGTATTCCTTGTAATTAGATAAAGCAAGGCTAATAATAATATGATTTACAATTCCTATTGTGTGTTTATATTTTGTTTGGTCCAGTAAAACATTTTATTATGTGCCAGCCAGGTGCGCAACCCTCATATTTGCGTCGTAGGTTAAAAATGTAGATATAGAATAATCTAACATTTATGCCAAAGTTATATCTATAAATCTATACCTATGGTGCAAGTTTATTATTTTCATCGAGAAAACATACGCGTTACATCATCAGCTATGTTTTATCATTGTTCAAACAAGAAATCATAACAACTGTTGCTGGTGCAAAAGTAATTTTATCATTAAACTAACATATTGCATCTCTGATACCACTTGGTGTAAGGACAGAAAAGTGATTTCTGATTTCAACACAACTATAAATTACAAGCACCACCCCGCGGTGATACTTGAATTAAAAAGTAACTTTGGTCTTTATCCAGTACAGTTCAGCTTTTAGAGTGTGAATGAAGAAGTAACAAACATACAAACAAGTAATATTTTGCCTAGTTACGCCTAGAGCGTGGCTTGGTGGTAATAATGTTTGCTTTTCAATCAGACGGCCCCTGGTTCGAACCCGGCCCTACATCATCCACAATCCCCTTTAACCCCACTGCTATAATGTAAAAGACCAATCAATGATGACCTATGTTAAACTCTTATTGTAAGTACTCTATTTTGTAAAAGACACGGCCTCATGTTCATTTTATTCAAGCCATAGACTAATCAATATAATAGACGCTCAAGCTCTTGTTGTAAATCATACTGCGTGTATCATTTGATACACGTAGTGCCATCTATTCGTATTTTCCTGAAACGACTTCACTCGGGTCACGCAATCTCCTATCGTTATATCACTAATTTGTCTGAATTTGACGGTAGCTATGCTGCTCGGTCGATTTGCAGCGCCATCTAAGTTTCAACGATAATTATGGCAAACTTCCGCGCCCGCTTTGTTGTATGGGAGCTAGCAATCCTCTTTAGTATTATAATCTCTGTTCACGCCCCTTTAAACATAATTAAAACCTATTTTGCAGGTGATTCACCTCAACCGGCCCCTAGCCTGTGACTCGTGCTGGTGCCCGTGCTGGCTCCAAAGCATGGAGGTCTCCTCGCCCCCTGGGACTCCCATAGGATCTATAGAGCAGGAGTGGTCCATCTGCAAACCTTGCTACTCCATCAAAGATGCGTCTGGGGAGGTGGTGCTGAAGATCAAAGGCCCTTTTTGCACTTGGTCTATTTGTGGAGATGTGGAATTTCATGTGAGTTACATTTCTATTTTTATTACTACCCACAACGGAACAGAGACCAATATATGCTTTTGGGATGAGGCGGTTTGTAATATAACCAATGTTACTACATTTCTCCAAACCTATGTATATTAGTTGCGGTCGAGTAAAGAGTTTGGGTTTGATTGGTGCATCCTCTTAGATAGGTGTTACGTATGTACGTTACGACAATTCACCAGGGGGCAAAGCTGTAAACATAAGTGCTCATGAATAAATAAAAAATATGGAGTGTCGCGGGTTTCTTTAATTTTTTATTGAGTACTTGTTCTTTATAAAATTGTCTTTTATTAAATAACGATTAAAACAAATATTTAAGTAGGGCTCCTAAACAATTATTTTCAAAGGTCACCCTTCGTGCACTACCCCGACTTTTTTATGCACTTGTCACACTCAACATTTGATTCTCACTTCCTTTGTTCTGTATCGGCAGGTGTACTCCAGAGACGGCGAGCGCAAAGTGGGCAGGATAACTAAGCAGTGGTCCGGTCTGGCTCGGGAGGTGTTCACGGACTCTGACTACTTCGGCATCAGCTTCCCCATGGACCTGGACGTCAAGATCAAGGCTGTGCTGCTCGGAGCATGCTTTTTGATTGTAATTTTAAATCAGTATATTTACCCCCACAGTAGTGGAAATTTGGTGTCTATGATCAGAACAGTAGTCAATAGTAAAAATAATCTGAATATAATGTATGTACCTACATATACATATACTGCTATGGTCTAATATGGTCTTAAGACCATCTTTACTCGCTCGTGGGTACTGTGTATGTCACCTTTTTTTATATCCAGCGAGCTATTAGTATGGTTTTTGATGTAGAGTTTGTTTTAATGTAATTTATTGATTACTTTAATCTGTAAATTAAAAAAGTCCAAAAGATATTCTTCGCTTAATATTAATAGCTATACTCCGCACGAAGAAGACTAATTTGACTAAACTTGTCTGTTACAGGATTTCATGTTCTTCGAGAAACAAGGCCAAAACGAAAGGGACAGACCGGGCATGCTGTAATTGCATCCATTACTCGACATTTATAAGATTTCTAGTTATTTTTACCTCAGCAGCCTAATGCAAATGAAAAGTACTCGAATGATCACAGATATTGATCCAAGTAGACTCTCAAAACGGGATCCTGTGGCGATATAGTAGATAAAAATATATCCTTTAGCAGTCTTATAACTATGTTTATGTAGTATAACCAACAAGCTAAATTTTCATATACAGTTCGTGTCACAAAAAAATGCGGGAAAAGCTGCGCCGAAGGCGATAGATAATTTTCTCTAACTTATTAAATTATACCAAGTGCCTAATTTCGAACACAAGTAATAGAGTGTAGCTATACACAATCTCTTCCCTTCCCTTTTTTGAACTTCTTTATAGATGATCTGGCTTGTAAATGGTTTGAGAAATAAATATTATTATCTATTTAGATCAATGTCTGTGAATAGCTTATGAAAAGCCTCATTATCTTGTGGACAAGTGGAAGTTACGTACAATAATTCATATTTAAATATTTACATATTCTTATGATGTTACTGTTCAAAGTATATTGCATTAGTCTTAAGTTTTTGTACTTGCTCTTATGATATGATTCGTTATGGTTTGCCTTTTATTAATTTTAGTAGTTCACTTTCTGTCTTCTTAACTTTTGATACTGAGTTAAAAGAATACTGTGACTTGCCAAAATTAATGAAACAATCAAGCTAATTTATTCAGGCCAATATAGTCTGAAAAAGAGAACGATATGAATCTCTTATAAAAACGGTTTTGCTATTATTCGAATATTATTATTAAAAAGTAGTATCTATGTGTATGTGATTGATTTGCACAAAGTGTGATTTTCACATTGTTTATTGTATTTGATAGAATTTTTATATTATTTTGTTAAGGTGAAGGTAATTACTAAATATACTGATTATGACTCCCACATACGAATCTCCATATTAAAGCTGAAATTATAGGCGAGCGAACGAAACTTCCGCATCAGATGAACAATGTTGAATAAAAATCGAAGATTTAGAACTATTTGTTTTTTAAGAATTAAAACAATAAATGTATGTGTATTTTTAGACCTGAACTATATATACTTATCGCCTTGTATGTGCTTAAAAATGTATTTTTCGTCTGTTGCGATCCGTGTATTAGTAAATTTACCTAAAGCCAGTTGAGTGATTGTTCGTTCACTACTAAAAAACTTACAAAACAGCACAAAGATGT
Source organism: Mellilla xanthometata (assembly GCA_035578125.1). Taxonomy (NCBI): domain Eukaryota; kingdom Metazoa; phylum Arthropoda; class Insecta; order Lepidoptera; family Geometridae; genus Mellilla; species Mellilla xanthometata. The sequence goes on along the minus strand of JAPUBQ010000007.1, from coordinate 7,446,766 downwards.
TATTTTCCTGACATACGATATCTACTTTTTTCTGTCATCTGTGGCCGTTGAAATGTTCTTCATAACCAGCCCACTATATATAATTTCCATTGCTGGGACTTAGGATGTTGCCTTGTAAATAAAGGTTAGATTTAACAACTTGCGCATCCGAAATTGTTTCTTTGTAAGTGCATATAATACTTATATACAATTAAGTAGTAGCAATGTTATCAACCAGAGAAGCATTTCGTTACTCTAGACTAGATGCTAATCTACCTCTAGTGAAATAATATACCTACAACAACAGTCATTTTCTATGCATTTATATTTTTATTAATTATGCACTAAGATTCTGTTTTAGAAATAATCTCATCTGCCAATATTCTTGTGACTTAGACGATCCATACATTTTCTGTCTAATAAAATACGTATTTTATTGTCAACTTGAAACTAGTAAAAAAAACAGATATTTACTATAACTCTTTCGTTTCTGAAAAAGAAACTGCAGACTATAAACAAACTAATGATCTGTATAATAATTGTATTTCAATATTTGAGTAGCTTACAATAATATAATTATGTACCAAGAATATTGAATCTAAGTGATGTACTTACCTAGTCAAGGCTATTTTCAAAATTATGATCTGAATGATTTGTAAATATATATTAAATTTTGTAATTATTGTATTAGATCCAAGAAATGTATTTATAACTATTACAAAATGTAACTAAAAGGCTTTACTTAAGATATACAAAGAAATATAAAAAGTCTGGTGCTACTGTTATATTATTTTGCAGAGAATAATAATTTAATTTTTTACCTATTGCATTTTAAATAATATACCATTGTTTTCAATATAATAATGACTAAGTAAAATTAATATGTATGAACAAGCAGCTTATGTACTTGATGAGGAGGCTTATAATATACCTACCTGAAGTCAATGTTACAATCTAGTGGAAACTATTTTGATATGTGTAGACTTGCTAATGAATGTTTTTTAAATATTATACTGTAGTTTTATAATCGAAATAAAAGTTATTGTAATCATAAATTATGTTTAATTTAAATAAAACTGCATAATATTTCACAAAAATCCTTGAAAATTGGCCCACATTTTTAGTGGCCATGGTTAATGTCATGATTATGTTCACAGATCTAGAAAGAATGGATAAAGACACATAAGTAGATAACTCAAACTATGTAATAGGAACACAACAGTATAGTTCAAAATCTTTCTAGGTGTATTATATAGAGACAAAAAATATTAAAAGTATGACAACCTCACCATTCAGAGTGGAATTAAACAAGTACTAACAATTCAAATCCCAATTGAAATAAAATTAACTAAAACTTCTTAATATGTTTTACTTGAGTACAAACAGACAGGTCTGCTTGGGCACAAGATAAGTCAGCAACACTATCCTCTTGTAGATGTATAAGAGGCTTTCTCTCATGACAAAACTCTCTGGTCTGATGTTTTAATATAACTGGGGGTTGAGGCAAGGTAGATAACAGTTTCTTAGCCAACTGGCGCTGGGGTCTCTCAACTACTGGGGCATGTACCTGAAAGAACAGTGAAAAAGATGGGTAAATAATAATAATATTACTGAAATGAAAATATTATTTAGTTGCATATGGACTTTGATACTAGCAAAATAATCAGACTAGGAAATACAAAAATAATTATAAAGAATGCTGAATGGGAAGCAAAAGAGCATATTTTAAAAATCTGCATAATGGATAGAGCTACAAGTTTAAATTTTATTATCTTTGTTTCAATCAGCATAGACTAATATTAAAAAACATCATTATCTAAAATTCACTTTATATTATTATTTATCCCAACATTGAATTTTTTTTCTATAGGTTAGAATTATTGGATTGTAGATTTTACCTGTAATTAATTATGAAATATGTTTATAATTCTTCCATGAGATTATTAGAACTTACCACTTTAGTTTTCTTAGCGCTTTTAAACACAGTAGTAGGAATGTTAATATTTTCTTTATTGACAGGTTTGTTCACAACTTGATTTTTTACTAATTTTGGAATCATTGATGATCCTGGCAAAGGTTTCTTTGGGCATACATTACGTATCATGGGTACTTCTATTGACCCTTTGATGTAGGATGCTATTGGACTTTGTATATGCTTAAACGTTGTTGATTTGGTTGGTGTGAATTTTAATGAGGTAGCTGAAGCCTTTTTAGCAGAAACAGGATTAGCTGGAGTTTTAAATGCAGGTGTTTTTGGTTTCAACATGTTTGTAGATGGAGTTTGGAACTCATCCTCTCGCTTTCTTGGGCTTTTACATGGAGTAAAGTACTTTGGTGAAGCCAGTTTAGAGGGGGAAGTTTTCAGAGGCTTTCTTGGTTCATCTTTGATATATTTTGAACTTTTTGCCGGTGTAAGTACTGGCGAAGCCTGTGGAGTTTTAGCTTCTATTATATTTTTAATCAATGGAAATTTTGCTTTGCTAGAATTGATTTCTTTTTTAGGACTCACTTTAGTAGGTGGTGACTCTTCCAATTTTATTTCTTTCTTAGGTGTGAATTTAGCTAAAATATTTGTCTTGAGTGTTTCTATTTCTTTATTAACATTATCACCCTGCTGATTATGCATATTTTCTACATCAGTATTCTTTGTTTCAAGTAGAGGTCCATTGTTTAAAATATATTCAACCATTTCAAATGTGTTATTAAGCTCTGCTAGTTCTGGTTTATTGGGGGATGTTAAAATCTCGTTCTTCGCTAAATTTTCCTCAGACTTTATATGATTTACTCCAGAGGGATGTGTGGGAGACATATTTAAAGGAGTATTCCTTAAATTAGGCTGCGAATGAGATTCTATAATTTGTATACTAGCATTACAGTCAACTGGTTTGGCGTTTTCAACACTGGACCTGGAAAAGTAAAGATAACTGATCGACATCTCTTAACGCGTTTACTTATGTTATTCTCTGAAATGAGAGTGATAAATCCGAGTGATAGCTACGTTACATAGGTACCCACATAATAACTATATGAATCAAGAGTGTGTGTGTGAATGTGTTTTTAACTAAGTGTATCTGGTAAGTACTCGGCGATTGAAAAATAAAGAATCCTTACATTCTGTTTTTTCCATGATTTAACCAGATGTGTTTCTTGACTTCTTTAAGTGTCATTTTACCGAAGAATACATCTTCATCGCTCAAATCCTCAGCACATATGTCTGTCATAGTTGCACTAAATTTGTATTACTTTTAGGATAATTCTCAATTATTCTATCCAAGTTTCCATAATTTTCGAATACAACATACAACGAACTTTTTGATTCAAAATAGAAGAATTCGAACATATCAATGACTTTGATTTTGACATTTAAGACAATTTTATTGGCCCATGACGTAGACAGAGAAAGCAATATGGCCCATGAGCTCATGGTTTATTGAAGCTATCATCATCATCATAGTCAGCCTGTAATCACCCTTTTGGACTAGTAATTTAAGTTTTGTTCGTAAAATATTTTCAATACATAAGGGTTCCTCTAAATCTTTTTATTATCTACAACTCTACCATTAGTTTTTTTCCATATAACTTATTTTATGTTACATTCTTCTTTCCACCACTAAAACTATGTACTTGGTAAATCAACTAGCGTGTGTACTTTTATAGGTCCCCTTGTAGTAACTAGAATCTAAAGTACAATAAGTTTAACTGTTGAATTCCTAAGTGATTTTCAGTCTTATATTGGGTTGGTTACAGCATCTTTCTATGGGTTCTATGATTGATTGATCTACCTACTAATTGATAACAATCACAGAATAATAATGATTATAAAATATTAATTATAGGAATTATTTTGACTCAATACAATACATATAGCAAGAGGGTGTATTATATAAATTAAACACAATTTCTTATATATTTTTTATTCGTTTTTGTAAATTAAATACTTTTGTTACGCAGAGGCACATTGCTTATCCTAATATAAATATTGCAGAAAATATATCCATGGTATAAGAGATTCTTGGTAAGTTATCACTTAATTGTAAGCAGGGGAGGTTTAATTGTAGGTAGGAAGGTTATTACGAAGTACTTGTGCTTGACAGTATCTATTGCTACTGATAGCAGTGGGTATTATCATTTGGAGTGATGCCAGTCGCCAGTGTCCTAAACACAAGGTTTGACCAGCTGGTATGTATATACATAGTAATACTTATATATACCATATTGTCAAAAAACCACGTTTTAAGCCGAACGAAGGTACTACCAATGTACTTGAATGAGTAAAAAGAAACAGTAATAGCCAACTCTAAAATACGAGATAAATAATTAATTAAGTTGTTCCACATATTTATGCATAAAATAGCTGATTTTAGTGATATGGGAATTCCCCCAGCAATGGCTTATGTTGGTATTGCCTAAAAACAACCTCCCAAGAGCAATATGATATAATATTAATAAAGCTACTTTAATTTCTTTAACAATTCAGCAGCTTCTTTATTAGCTTGGTGATCATCGTTAGATTTGGCTGGATAACTTGCAGCCAGTTTCAAATAATACTTTGCCTGATCGTCTTTATTTAATTTCAGATAGCAGTTACCAAGCCTCAAGAGGTTTAGACTGTAAAATCTTGGCTGAGCTGTCTCAGCTCTTAAAAAATATTCTAATGCATCTTCATAGGTAGATTGTGGAGGAGATGCGAATAATACTTCTGCTATTTTCCTGTGATGCCAGGGCATGTCCGAAATCTGGTAGCACCATTCTCCCAGCATGTGTAAGATGGTGGCATCATCAGGGTTAAGAGTTACAGCAAGCTGGAATTATAACAACATCATGTATTGGTAAATTTTATTTGTTTCTTCTTTATGCCCAAAGGCTTTTGACTTGACTTCCAACTGCTTGTACTAATTAAGACTAACAGCTAGGACCTACAATTGAAATCTATTCTATTGAGCAGTAATGAAGTATTGTACTCACATCCATATGTTTTTTAACAGTTTCAAGTTGCCTGATTCTCTCCTTCATACCCATGTATGTGCTTTTGGCATCTAATAATAAAGCATACCATTTGTGTACTGCATAATGATCTTTGTAATCATCCACTAAAATAGAAATTAAGTTATATGCTTTATATATCAAGTCTTTCTTGTATGATTGCTCATACTTGGTCTCTTTTGACATGTTGTAGAGTACTCTTGCAATTCTCCATTGTATTTCTACATTTTCCTGGCCCTGGAATTTGAGATAAACAAATTTTTTATAGATTATGTAAAAGCTGCAATATCTTTGAACGGGTTTTTATGTTCATTAATTATGTTTTAATTCAGAAAGATTTAAATCAGTAATGAACCTATATATGGTTCTTCAAATCAGGTAATACTGTCAGACCTGCACTAACAACCAGCAAGAAGTGTTTTGTGTATTTTCCCATACCAGCCAACCCAAGCCATCCAAGCTACATTAGAACGCAAAAAAGTCCACCTTATATTCACGGAGTACTTGATAACATTCCTCATATTTTCCATTATCAAAAAACTGGTCTGCAGTTTCAACTATGTTGGAAATAACTTGTTTCTCATCAGAGGTCTTTTTAGCCTCTTTTATAGGCCACAGGAATGCCAAACTTGCAAATGTCAGAGTGTACTTTTGTATCAGTGGGGCCTGGAAAGAAATGGATTAGCAAGATTTTTATCCATTCTTATATTCACCTTAATAACACTGTACTGCGAACAAAAGGCTTATAACACTAACTGGCGTTATATTTTTATTTTGCACAGTCTTGCTCCAAATCATGGCAGAATGATATAGTCTTGTTAAAGGGCGAATTCTGCGAGCATTCATGTTCTTAGAACAGATTTGAGAATATTAGTAGACAGATTACACGTGTAACTAGAGGTGAAGACAAAATTAAAAGAAAACAGTAACTACAATTACTCGTGTAGCTTTTGTTAGTCAATAAATAGTGCAAGTTTGTTTTGTACATAGACAAAAGAAAGTTTTGTACAAGCAAGCAGGCAAGAATGACAAAATGATAAGGATTCTTGATGTCTTGCTCGCATGCAACGTCTCGAAGTAGCTAGTGCTACCTATAAGAATTATTGTTTGTTGTATATTTATTTTTTCCTTGGATTGTTTACTGTAGGTATGTGTAATTATGGCAATTTAAATAGTCAATAGATATTATTTCAAGAAACGTGTTTATTTAGTATGCTTGTTATGAGTAACATATATATATATATATATATAAGTAATTTTAATTAATTTACCAAAGTTTGGCCTAGAAAGCAAAAATTTCTGTAAACTGGTATTACATTATAGTGTGGTTGACTTTGACATTTATATGAATGTGACTTTGAAGTTTAATTTCATTCTGCGCATTTGCAACAAAGCAACGCTTCTAGCTCGGCTAAGTTGTGATCGAGTCAGAAGCCCTTGGGCGGCTTGACGCTCTCAACATCAGAGCTTGATAGTTATGATAGTGTAAGATGCGCATTAATTTCCTATATTTTATTTGGTTCTGGCAACTATTTTTCAAAAATCAATTTCTCTCAGGGCGGGTTAACTATGCTGTTGACATTTTGGTGATGTTTGGAAGTGCAGCAAAATTCGTGTTTTGAGATTATGTTTTTAATTTGAATATTGTTTATATAGTGATAACAGCATGCAGAGATCAGGTAATAAAATGATTAAACTCTCATTTAATTAAATCTATTAGCATGGTCCTAAATACAGTTCTAGATATTCCCGCTCAAGGCTTCGCATTTCGGTTTGAAATAAGCCGATAACGTATTTGCGAGCATCTGGAATTTGTGCGAAATTGATAAATGGTTGTACTGATTCAGTCGTACCTGGCTAAATTTTTTTTTCTAATTGGCTTTTACCATGGGGAAAACGCGAGTAGGCTGTTGATAAAATCTTGTAACACGTATCTTACTTAGTTAATATTTTATGAAGGATACTGAACAAGCGGCTAAAAATTTCGTATTGCATGGTATATAACCATTTCTTTAACAAGCTAAATAACAAAGTTATACGACACGTTTTAGAAAGGGTTAAATAAATGTTCATACATTATGTGACCCAATAAATGCAATTATTTCCATCACATTATACTTGTTCATCAGCAATGCCCAAGTAAAACATTTTTAGAGTAAATATTTGCACAATAATAAGTATAAGGTATTAGAAAATAGGTTTTAAAAAGCATATTTGTTGTAGCTACTAAACAGTGATATTTAAAACACAATTTAAAAATACTTATTACTTATTTATATGTGCACACTGTACTCTTAATACTACAACACAGATATTCTAATCTTATCATATATCAGGAATAGGTATATCAGGTGATATTCTATTCTGGTGAGTTGTTCTTTGGTTTTTATATCTGTTCTGTTGATCACGAGATAACTCATAAGAACTGCCAATAAAAGGTGATTAAAAGGTGTCAATTATCAAGTGCCCCATAACCTTATTAACCCTCAGATATAGGGCCCACCAGCACCAGTACTTTGGGAGCCTACTGGGATAAACTTTGTACATCTTGTAATTAGATAAAGCACCAAGAGTGTGTCACACATCTAATGAAGCAGTTTGTTTATCTGTATGAGGATTTCATTACATATTGTTCTTTTATTTCAACAACTATCTGCACCCCGCGGTGCTACCTGGGTAAATCCAGGGCAAAATAAAAAAAAACAGAAGTTAATCCGTGATAAAAAGTAGCTTATGTGTTAATCCAAGGTCTAATATATCTTCATACTAAATCTTATAAAAATTGGTCAAGCCATTGAAGTGTGTTGGGAGTAACATAGATTTTGAAGTTATTTGTGTATCCAATGGGAACCACAATTGTTTTCGGGATAAAAAGTAGCAGACATGTAAATCCAAGACCTAACCTATCTTCAAACCAAATTTCATCAAAATCGGTTTAGCCGCTTGAGTGTTAAGAAGTAACAAACATTCACACACACGAATTTTTGCAAATTAAAATATTATGTAAATTTAAATTTAAAATATGTGTGTATGTATATATGTAGTATATCAGTTGTTTTAGCTACCATAACATGAACTAGAATTGGTTCAGTATGGTAATAGCAGCGGGTGAAAAAATAAATTACTAATGGTCATAAACCTAGTTTTTAAATAGTTGCACTTTAAAAGTGTATAAAATAGAGAAGTATTATTTACATAATTTACGAGTACAAATAGCCCCAAGACTATATCAAGAGAATTTACCCGATCTGAATCCCCAATATTGCTGCACATAATAACATTTTTGTGCGAACCTATGCCTGATCCAAGTTCGCTGTCCAGAAATAAATACATCAAAATGGGACCTGTGTTTCGAATTTCGTCAAGATTGGTCCAAAGTTACAGTCTCTACACGAGTACTGACATCCAAACATAATTATTATTATGAGCCTGTTTTGTCCCATTGAAGAGCAAAGGCCTCTCTACCCTCTTTCGATACGAAAGAAAATTTTACTAGTTGATGCAGAGTAGTTTCGCTCGCTCGTTCATTTATCTAGCTCTTGCATTATAATTTAATCTATTAACAAGAGCTGCAAGCTAGACAATTATGAGTGGATATCTCACGGTTTCATGCCGCCGAGGGCATTGTGTCGTGTGCATAGAGCGTGCGACCTCATCCCGGAGAAGCCTTCACGCGGAAACTGTCCGTCTTGTAATCCATACGGTCTCCATACATCACAGTCCCAGAACTATAGCCACACCATTTACCATCCTTACCAATATATACAGAAGGTCGAAATTTGTACTGTCTACCTGCACCCCGTTGGGATAGTCATAGTACGACGTATAAAGCAGGTCCTACTACAGCAAAAGACTTTCAACTTATGTGAAATGGAATAAGGGTCAGAGTTCTATCATGCTCACATTTTGACCAGCGCATTGGAGGAGCATTGGTTTACGTATGGCGTAGTAGATTCCACTATTGTTTTGTACTGAGATTTTCGTAGCAGTATTTTTTTTTTGCACAGACTTGTCACTTGTTTGTTTACTTGGATAGAAAGTCAGGCGAATTGCGTGATCATGATATTCCGATTGCAAGTGGTTACAGTTCAAGGTGATCAAGGTATTGTAAATTGGCATTAAATTCGTCATAAAAAATGTGTTTCTAAGTTGATTTCTTATAAACAGATTTAATGAGATCAGAATGCTTCAGTTTTATGTTTACTACTGTATTTTACAAGTTTAATCCTACTAATATAATGAATGCGAAAGTTCGTGTGTGTATGTTTGTTGCTTCACGCTCCAACGGCTGGACTAATTTTGATTAGATTTACTATGAAGATGGGTTAGACCTCGGATTCACACATAGGCTACTTTTTATCCCGGATTAACTTCTTTTGTCACGGATTAACGCGAGTAACGTCGCGGGGCGCAGCTAGTAAATAATATATGTTTTTTCGAGTGGAAACTTGCAAGCTACGAGTAAATTAGACCTACTTTCCGTTGCCCATTGCACTTGCATTCAAATTTGAAACATACAATTGTGCATTTGCGGTAATAATATAATCAAATAGCTCCATGGAGCTATTCTGATAACGAAGCCAGAGGAAATTCTGAACTTCTGAACTAAATAAGATAAACACATCGTGTTTAAGCTTATCTAAAAGAGTTTAATGAAACAATGACATTGCCATCATAATAAAACCTATAAATATAAGAACTCGCTTTAAAAACACTTTTAAAATAAAAACTTATGATTGAAAACTTCTTAGTAAGGTTTTCAATTATTTTAGCTAGACTTGTATAATTTGTGTTTAGCTAGGTTCTTGAGTTCTAAATTTATCTTCAAGCTGCATATGCGCTATAGGTTATATTACTTTATGTAAACATAATACATACTACAATGTTACCGATGTATTTTAAAACTACTCGCACCATAACATTTCGCATGACACAAACAGATCAAAGTTCTCGTAAAATTAATTGGCAATAATTCAGTGATGTTGAGCCGAGCTCGATGCGACGTCGTCATTAATTAATTTGACCTTTAATCATTCATTTTATTGCAAATCCAGCATTATGGCTTCATATTGTGCAGCTGACACTTACGCATATTTTCAACATTGTCGAAAATAATCATTGGTCTGCTAAGTAATTTTTATGCCAGCAGAGTCCCAAGTATTTTTACACGCTTTATATTAGCTTCACCTGTATGTTTGTTTGTAACCGACTTCTTTGGGCGCGATTTTGACCCACTTTAAACGGCCAGATTTCGTTCAAACTTTGTAGATTTATTGAGGACCGATGAAAATACACTAATTTGATAAAATAACGGTTTTCTGTAAAAAGCGTGTTTTTTAGTTTTTTAAACTATTATTATTGTTCTTTTAATTACGAGTGTATGTATACCTACGTAACGTATCGATCAAATGTTTATTATTATCGCCTAAACTGTTTTTATTTTATTTTATTAATGAGTTTTGTGGTTTCCTAATGTTCGCACCATTGTCAGGTTGTTGTGTTGAAACAAGGAGCCCACACGAATCAGCTAATAATCGTGATGTTATTAATTAAACGTCTTAGACTTCCCACATCACCTATGAATTAATTGCTTATTATTATTACCAGACAGCAGTCGTTTAAGCTCGAAGTAAATATAATAATTCTAAAAAAATCAGGTTTTCAAATTATTATTCTGCCTTTGCGTTTATACATATTCTTAAACCGCTTTATCAGGTCAAACGTAAATATCTATTCTATTAATGTTAAATAATCTAAAAAAGCTTTGCTTTGCCTGCATGTTTTGTACTTTTCGAACGAGCAAGTCATCTGCAATAATCCAGCGAGTTATACAATACTTGCTACCATAACACAAACTAGAAATGGTTCAGTATGGGGTAACCCGCCCGGTTAACAATGACAGTATGCCACTTGATGTCCGATGTAAGCAATGTCGCATATTAGCGGTGTTCGCCTCTGCGGTCGCAGGACGGGGAGCTTGGAAAGGACAGAGCTATTGTGTGTCCGTGCGATAGAGCAGGACGGACTAAATAGTTCAAAAAATTACAAATTTTGACGAGATCGTCATAAATTTCTAAAAAAAAATTTGCTTACCTTTAGAAACGTGTGCAAGTGTGAAAGTGCTTACAGCGTTATACAAACATTGTTCAAATATGCCTTAAGAAAGTTTTAATACAGTGGAAAAAAAACACCTTTCAGACGCATTGATTAAATTAACTTAGACTTGAAATAAGCGCGTAGTGCACTATGCAGAAAAAATTAGAGATGAAAAATGACTTACTTTTCGGAAGAGGGGTAATGCCATGCGCCATCAAGTGGTGTATTATCATTGCTCGTTTAAGACGAAGGCTGACCTCAAAGGGCAGTGGCGGCAGGCGACGCACAGGCATCGTCCACCCCGGCCGCGCGGAATCCGCCGACTTGCGAATTCTTTGCATGTATTGAAATAGCTTCTAGTGCAATTGCACGCGCTTTACTGCGTCTGCCTCAGTGCTTCGCGTTCGTACGCCGCGCCGCGGTCTCTCCGCAGCACATCTCACACGTAAACATTGCGCGCTTACCTAAACGTGACATTATCAATTATTTGCCATCCAACACGGCACTGGGTCGACGAACAGATTAAACAACTAGACAGTTTACGGGCGGACTACGAAAGTGTTGTGACTGCAGTAACATGTTTGTTTTGCCGTACAATTGTTTCTACGTTACGGTAAATTAATGTGACATTGACTATTGGAGCTCTCTTTACTAAAATGGATAGAGAAGAAAGTGACAATGTCTCATGTAAGATTTTTTCTATTATATTTTCTTTAAATATTTTTTTTGTTGTGTTAAAAACTATGAAATATCAAAGTTTGCCCAAATACATTCCTTAATGTTCTGTTTACAATAGATATTTCTAAATAAATTAATATTAAGTAAGTGACAGCATATGATTAGATTATCCACTACTTTTATTTATATTATTACTTCTAATAGGATTCTAGAGCGATCTTATAAAACTTTTTAAACGAAGCGCGAAGTACGAGTGTGCGACAAATGCGTGTGCGCATACAGAACATGAATAAATTGTGAAGTAAAAGAGGTATGCGTTCGATTATATGAATATGCATTGATATTGACGTTGTTTAAAATATTCTCAGATAAATATTGCTCTGATTGATATTGATTGAAAACAATCACTTCTAAAAACAATACTAGCATACAAATTCAATGAATCACTGAATCGTGCGATGACATTAATTTAAAATACATAGTCTCGGTTTGGCATACATGCGTACAGTTGCGTATCGTTTATCTTCTAATGTGTTCAATGAGTTCCTGAATACTGTTGTGATAAATTGCTCATGGACGTAGACTATGTGAGCACAGACAGCCTCGAAGACGTAGGTACATGTTGTCTCCCTTGCCTAGGTATGTAGAGTTTTGTCAACGATATTGTGGTTTGCACCTCCAAAAGAACTCCATCGACTCTATGGATTACTTCTAACTGTGAAATAGTTTTAAATTGTCTTTTTTTGTTTCATGTGCTGCTTCTCGTCCATCGAATGTAGCGGTAAGTACCAATTTTTGAAGAAAACTTTTGTTGCAAATTTAGAGCAGTAATTTCGGTCATCATAGAATACTCGTACTTTCACAAGTTAGTTTTCTATCGGTCTTGGTAAGTGGAGTATAGGCAAGTGGTCGACGCGTTTCACTTATGCATTACTATCACATGTATTAAAATTATATGAAGCAGGAGTTATTGGGTCGCCAGGACCGTTTGTCCGGTGAGCACGTACACTTCGCGTGCGTCGTTTGAATTACGAGTAGGAATTCGCGACCGCTATTCGGCCCTCGGGTGATTGTGTGGTCCGGCGAACACCATGACACCGATTACCAAGTCCCTGCGCTGGGCCGTCGTCGCCGGTGACACTTGCATATCGGCTTCCAATGCAGTGACGAACGCGTTGGCCATCCGTGACGCGCGGTTTGTTTTATTGTTTCAGTTAGCGAATTCGTAATCGTGGAACGGTCGCGGCTCGCGAACAACAGCGTAAATAACTAAACGTTTCAATTTATTTTTCAAAGGCACTAGGCGGTTGCTGAAACCTATTTTTAACCCTTCACGCGTGCTGGCATTCCTTACCATATAGGAATGTGCCATATATTGATTAAGTAGTTCTAAGGGCGTAGAAAGTTTGAAGTCCATTTTTTTAGTCTCGCCTTTCTACTTGCTACAATAGTATAGCTTGGGAGCACAGATAATTTTGTGTGTAAAAAAGTCATTAAGTTTTATCAGCTCGCGGTGGTTCTTGTAATCGGTTGATTCACCCGCACGGGCTTCACTTCGGTCTCCTCCGGATGTGATTTGTCGACGGAAAAATGTGGTATCTTATTTGCTAGCGGCAGTGGCACATATTGCTGTAATTGTAACAGTATGTTTTCCTCCTGAACGTTCAATGGGTGTGTTAAGTACAGACTACTCACTCGCCCTGCTATATTACGGTTTATAACTTTAGTGCAAGTGATTTTGGACTAATCCCAGTGATAATGGCGTCTGTTTCGGAATCTCCGTTAAACAGATCGAGGAATAGGCCAGTGTTGTCTCGGTACAAGCCCAATGGTAACAACAATGCTCCAACAGATCAGGTAATTAATTGGTAAATTAATTTTTCATTCTAAACTTACGTCAATAATCACACAATTTATGTTTTAATTTTCTATGGGTCTTACTACCCATAGTAATTAATGGAAAAATTATGTAATGTAGTCATAGTTATTTTGTAATAATGGTATTCAAAAGCAAGTAATACACAAGATTTCATACATAGAGAAAATAATACTTGTACAACACAATATGAGGGATGCACTTCATTTATCTATCAAAGCCCGGATAAATGCAAAGAGGTCAAATAAAAGATAACAACATCAACAGTCATTTATACATATAGTATATTAATGGTTTGGTAAAAATGGAATTATTTTACAGTGGTTCACACTTTGTTTTTAGTTACAATGTTATAGTTACGTCAATCGTAAAATTTTCCTCATTCATGGTGTTTGAATTAAAGTTATTATTATTTTCTACAATTATTATTCTTTTCTTATACACATAACATATATTGTATGTACTTATTTGCTCCGCTTTTCTGTGTTCTTTGTCATCGATAAAACTTGCTCGTATATGTAAAACACATGCCTACTTATACATAATAGACCTTCTGATATGTACATACTACTACTAGGCTAATAGGTACTATGAATCACCTATTCAAGGCTAGTTGACTAATCTTTATCATCTTTTTCCACCTAGGTTTACAAATAGGTAAGTATAGTATGTATAGACACATAGATAGATACGTGCGTATTTGTTCAGAGATTTACCATGCCTTGTCTGCGATACCTAAGCATTATCTACGTGTCGTGTCGCTTGACCAAGCCTTTTTCTGAGTTCCGTCATTATGTAGCTAAATAGTAATTGAACATTATGTAGTTATGCTTACTTTATTTTATTCTTATAAATCTGTTAGTTTATGTCTGCGGATTAAACTTATTTTATCAGGTGTTACGATTGTAGACGCATAAATTATGGCCAAGCTTGCCAGTTTCCTTGAATATGACTTTATGATTTCTTCGTTATATGCACCTTATTTAAATGTAATAATTGCTTTTATCTCAACAGTTCGTGATTTAATGGTCCGTCGGCTGAACGTCTTCAAATATTATTTAGAACCATTTATCACTATCGCGTAGGATTCAGTTAGGGTGTTTGCATTATTACTATTCACCTGTTGTGGGATGTACAATGATTGTCCAATATCGTTAATTAATTTCGTAAGTGTCTTGTACAATGTACATGCATAGACTTTATATATAATGTTTAAAATCGGATTTACTCTACTTAAACATGCTAGATTTGTTCTCAATCAAAAGGGTTTAACTTATCAATAATAGTAACGCGTTAAATATCATTTCTCATTATTACCGTACCGCTGTGATTGGTTACTCAAACAGACTCCAGTTTTCGCCAACTCCGTTGCAGAGATACGCACTTATTCTGGCCCTTCAAATTTATATTTTGCGATTTTTTTTGGCTCCACAATTAGGTACATAAACTAGTGGAAAAAGACAACCAGTAGGTATGGTCTACGATTACAGTCTTAAGAGTTCACATAGGCTACTATGTTTAGATCTAATGCAATTAGTTCGTGTGCTTGCAAAACTACCTGTTATTAGTCTAGTACCAAATTCAGCTGCCAGGTCGAGTATGAAATACGTGGTGAGGTTTGGGTAATGTTGTTTTCTTTTCCTTCCTTTTCTATATAAGAAGGAATCAATAGGCAGGAACAAAACAAATGCTAAATAGAGCAACGTAAATCAGTAGGATATAACCTACACGACTGTTTAAATTGATCTACTAAGACATTAACATACACGCACTTTGTGTCACTGAGGAAACACAGACCCTACAAATAGTTTACTTAGTGCAGGGTCTGTATACCTTCCCCCCCGTGGGGCCCCGCATTGTCGAGGCGGGGGGGCTCAGTAACCGTGGCCTGGTCACCCACGGTGAAGCGAAGAGGGTCCCTGAGGCGGGCCACTCCCTAGACTTGTAATCCCTGTACGCAAGTTCTAGATGGAGTGGCACCAGTAGGTTGCGGGACCTCGCTCCGGGGGTTTTCGGGGAGGTTTCGCAACTGAGGCGGGCTTGCGGTGTGGATAGGGAGGCACCGCAGCTGAAAGTGTGGGGCCGCGGCAGGAGAGAAGTGTCGGTATTACGATGCGCCGCTCTTCCTACCTGCCGCGGCCTCGACGGGGTCGCCACCGTTGATGGCGGACGCGGTGGGGCCGCAGGGAGAAGGGAGTGGTAACCGGAGACTACCACTATCCCTATTCTCTGCGGCCGTAGTGGCATGTGACGGGGCCACAGACCCGACCCGTCACGGGGGACTTAGGACGTCGGACCGGGGTTCTCCGGCGTCCATTGCACTCACGGTCCCCGAGGTGGTTGCAGTGCACCAGGTGCACTGCAAGGGGAGTCATCCCCAGAGGCGGAGTCTCGCAGGCTAGCCGAGGTGGGCGGGGTGATGCGTTAATGCGAGAAGCGGAACCTCATCCCGCCCTTTCCGGTGAGAAGGCCATCGTGAGGTTTTAGTCGGTAGTGATGCCCTTCTGGCATCGAGCCCGACATACCCCACCCACCTCCCCGGGTGTGGTGGGCATGCGTAAATGCATTTCCTCACGTAAAAAAAAAAAAAAAAAAAAAAAAAAAAAAAAAAAAAAAAAAAAAAAAAAAGGCTACTATGTTTAGATCTAATGCAATTAGTTCGTGTGCTTGCAAAACTACCTGTTATTAGTCTAGTACCAAATTCAGCTGCCAGGTCGAGTATGTAATACGTGGTGAGGTTTGGGTAATGTTGTTTTAGAAACACCGGGTGTTGTGGTAGCGCACGTGCCTGTTTTGCTTCGCGGCACGTCCCTTAGCGGTACATTAGTGTACAGTGATAAAACACGATTTATGTCAATGATCTTTTGCCGTTCTGAAAATTAGTCTTTATAAGTCGCTGACTGTTCTTCACGGTTTATCTCAGTAAAATGTAGCTTATGTGTGTGTTTACTCTATAATATTGAAATTTACAATAATACGCATAAACACATGGCTCAGATTCCGAATTTGGCCGTTGTTAAGATTTTCCACTTAAGTAATTATCCTGTCCAAAGAATGTAGTTAAGTTTACATAAATCGATTGCATGGAATACCTCCATCGGTAATTGTTAACCTAAATTCTTCTATCGCAGTTAATGTCCACACATATTATTTACTTGTTACTGTTATCGTTGCAAGTACCTACATGTGGTTCTCGAAGATAACTGTACCGTTTAAGCACTTAGGAATTGTTATGTGCTTTATGATTTGTTATACGAGTAACTGTACATGCAACGCACAACATATACATACGTACATAAATGATTGTTTCACTCAAAGATACTTCTCATTTGTCCAAATGAAACTGCGACTTTATCGGCGACTCGAAGACATCAATGCACATAAATTACCTAATGAATCATGGCAATTGGAGGCAGACTCCGTCGTCATATGTTTCGATTTAGCTTGTACGCAGCGAAGCACGTTACTTGCATGCGATACTACACAATTTAAAGGCATTCCTTGTTTGGTATGCTCTGGACAGTCCGCAATGATGTAAATAAGAATGGTCTCCTTTCATTCTAACAACACTTCTGTTTTTACTATAAGTTTTCCTGATTCCAGGTTTACAAACCTCACGTCAGACTTTCTCTTCGCCCTTATTTGAAAGGTGCTGCTTCTAAACTTAGCATTGATTACACTACTGAAACTTATGTTTACGTTTGCTTCACGTCTTTACTAGGTGTGTAGTGTAGGTCCACGTCTTTATTATATCTTTCAACACGTTTACAGTTCAACAAACTTTCAGTTTCCGTAGTTTTGTGGAGCACCTTGCTCAATGAGTAACAAAATATCTAGAACTGGCTATAGTAATTTTTGTTTCGCTTGTTACCGTCTTCAATTATTTCTTGTAGGCTTCATTCGAATCATAACAAATAAACTAAAGTTATTGTTTGTAATATTTGATTGAGAAAACCGCCTATAGGTTTAGCTATGCCTTATCGATTTACATTTCAAGGATTTGAAGATTCCTACAAGTTATTTTCTGGGATTAAAGTCAATATTGCTGAGTGCTTTATGTTCGAAACTTGAATAGATATTACATTTCACACTTTTAAACAGTGCCTATATTTTTACCATTGCAAAAATTCTGTAGTGAGTACCGACTGCTCATAAAAGTAATGATGATTGATATCAGTTCTCCTGGTCGTTTATTAGTTCTTTAACTTTACATGTGGCGCCATCTAGTTAGTATAGCGTGCAATGCAAATAGACGCACCACGCACGATGCACTCAAAGAGGCCTGTATTATAGTGGTTGTGAGCAGCATACGTTAATGTGTCCCCATTTTAAATGCTGTCAGAGATGTTAGGTGGCGTTGGCGGGCAGTTTATTTAAGTTCTGACTGTTTGAATAATTTTCGTTTAATATATTGAATACTTCATTCAAATAAAACTTGTGTACGTGCCCTGTGTAATAAAGGCTTATACAATTCTACATACTATTTGAATACTGTTTTGCGAGACTTACAAAACGCAACATTTGGTTTTTCAATGACATGATTTCCACTCATCATATGAAGCTTTACTGGACAGTATTGAAAAGACAATTCTTTTTTGTAAAATACACTTATTTATGACATATTACTTGATATTACATACATTGCATAAATCTCAATCTCAATTTTTAAATGGCAAGTTAAACAGGTGTGCCTGAAAATCAAGTTTGCTTACTTTCTACTCGACTTGTTGACCCGAAACCGGCTCGCGTTTTTGAGTTTACTTAAAACATTTTAAAATGTTGCGATGTTTGCTTTTCAATAGTCTATTCTATTATAGTTTTCATACATGACTTTTTTACTAAGTGTAACAATTTCGAGTAATCAAATCAAAATTTTACGCTTTTCTCGCCATTATTTTATTAATGAGCAGATAAACTGAACTACGTCATAGGATCACTCACGGAATTCCGGACTAGTGTTTGGGATAGTTTCCGCAAAAGAGAGACAGCTAGAAGCTGCTGGACTAATATGTAGTAGCTATAATGTAATCTGTTGAGAAAAGCAACAAGCATTCCACCAGCATGAACGATGGGAGTGCGTGCGATGCACCGAGGGTCGTGGTGGCCCAGACGGACGCAGGCGAGGGTGCGAGCGCGCCTGCGCGATGCCGCGGTCGATGCCGGACGCGGACGTCCCCACATGCGACCTACACGTGCTTTGCGACAACAAACTAGATGCAAAGGGACCAAGGTCATATTCGCCGACTCGACGCGACGCTATTGGAAAATCTCAGACTAGAACCGTTTTCAGACGTAGCGAAAGGAACGCTTCCAAGGCCAAGGCTTTTCGCACTAAACGAGATGAGCTTTGAGTTTCCACGTTATCTGACAATCGTAAGCGTATTACTTGTACATACTTACATACGTTATCGATGTAACTAGAAAAGCAAATAAACATATTTTTGATATTTGATTTTAGTAACGGTTGTCTTACGGTTTACGTAGTGGTATCCTACTTGTAGAGTTTTTACGACACCGTCAAAGGTACTCGGGGGAAATACGATATAGTATGTCCAATGTTCGAAGATGTCGACATTCGCTGATATTTTTCTCATAAAATATTCTTATGCAGTCGAGAACAGAAAAGTCAATATTCTGTTTTACATATGGGGTACTATATGGTAGGTATAGGTATATCACGTGGACAGGATAGCTTTGTCGTGTCTTACGGGCAGGCAGACGCATAAAGTACATACTCTTACTTACCATATAAGTACATCCGTTAATAGCTATCCTATAGTGTAGTTGTGTGGCACTACTTGGATTCAGGCCGATGAACCAACTATAGCTAGCGTCACTTCCTTTCCTTTAGCTCGTTATTGACAATCACTAAGTAAACGAATAGTATCTATTTCAATGTTGACTTTCTTTAGCGATACGAACGAATTTATTGTATGCTGTGTTTTCTTTTAGTGAAGAGAGTGTATCGATATTTCGTGTGTCGTCTTAAATTATTTTATTCCTTTTGCAACCCCCGACGCAAAAACGTCGGGGTGATATAAGTTTGTCGTGTCTCAGTGTGTGCCTGACTGGCATCGTAGCTTCTGATCTGATGAACAGATTTAGATTTTTTTAGTTAGTTTGAAAGGAGTGTATTTATCTTTTTTGATGAAAATAGACCTAAGATGGCACAAAACGGCGGATGACATATTTTTAACAGCTGCCTCAATATTGGCATTAAATGAAAGGGCTTAAGTAGTAGAATACATACACTGTAATAAATTTGAAATCGAAGATGGCCGCCATCTCAAAATGTTGATTTTTGTCGCAAATTGATGCCGGGGGTCCTAGATTTTCTTTTTATTTATACTTGTTGCTAAAGTTTTTAAATATCCTGTAAAAAAGAAAACGTAGGTTTTTTTCACAGACTTTTAGTGTTAAAAAAAGCTAGCTAGCACTGTCAACGTTTCAATAATTAAATATTTATATAATAAGTAATAAATCGCTAGCATTCCTACACTAGCAAATTTCAAGTGCCACAATAGATCGGTTCATGCAATTTTCATTGACCTTGAAAACTTGAAAGGAAAAATCCGCAGTGCATTTTCAACCCTCTGTTAGGCTGGTCGTGTGGCAATAATCCAGAAAGCTAGGGAGGGTCGCGAGCGGTGGTGTGGTGACGACGGCGTCGAGTGCGGGGCGCCGCCGGCGGCGAGCCTCCGCCCGCGCGCCTCTGTCTGCCGCGTGAGCTGTCAAACCGCCTCCGACGGGCACCCGGCTTGAACGCTCCCACCTCAATCGCTTAAAGTCGCGATCGCATCGAAGTGCGCGCTCTGTGACTCAGTGTGTGATTTGTTGAACATTCGCATGACGGTAAACTTGAGGAGATGAACGGCAGCACTACGACGGTGAATGGCGGCGCCGTCAACGGGGCCAACGGCGCCCTCAATGGGATAGGTGCTGCTCCGCGAACTGCCACTCTTGGAACCCCCAGCAGTTACGCGTATACATCCAGTGGCTCCCTGCTAGGTCGCGGAGGAGCAGCTCGGCCTGTTCCTCCGCCGACCTTACCTAAATACAGCGGCTCGTTCAGCGCCGGCAGCAGCACCGGTCTTCGAGAACGCGAGAGAGAAGGCGCCGGTGGTTCTCACCGGCTGGCCAGCCTAGAAAAATTGGCTCTCCGGCAGCGCATTATTGAACAGAGTTCTAATAATCAGGTGTCGAGTTTGACGTCTATTTCTACGTCTTCAAATGGAGCGCCCACCTCGGCTACCGTTACCCTCACCGACACGGCCACGGTGAGTTCCCCTAGCCATACGTCTTACTGCACCCTCTCACCGATCCCCTAATCGTAGTTAACGCACCCCGAAAAGGGATAACTGTGTTATTTTAGTGCGCGCACTGCAACCGCCCCGAACGATTTATGTTTTTATCGGGTCTAAACTTCGTATTCCAAATTTAGTGTGTTGGGCTCATATTTACTGGCCCTTTAACGTGTATTACAACAATTTGTTTAGTCCTAATCAGCGTGTAACAAAGACATTTAACTCGATTAAAGTGTAACATGAACGCGGCTATGCTTTGATACGGTTTGTTTACATTCAGCCACACCGATGCAATAACCACATTGAGTCAGGTGTTGTATTACTTACGTAAAACAAGCTATACTGCATCAGGTTATGGTTACTTCAGTCTCGACCCGATAAACTCTAATTATTTAATCAAGCATGATAAACACTTAATCGCACTTATAAAGTAATTGCGAGTGATCAATAAAAAGTAATAGCTGAACGGTATTCGTGTCTTATAAGAATTCTCATGCTAATATATAGTAATTTTAATTCGCTCCTTTACGACGATAATAGATTTAGTTTTAAGGTGATTATTTTGGTTCCTAATGTCTCGGATACGTAATAAGTTAGTCACAATCGTGATTCATGTTAAACCAGTCTGCGTCGTGAGCACGATCTCGGAATCTGCTTATCCTGGATAAGTTTTTCAGTTGGTTTTATTGTCTTTCTTGGGTTCGGGACTGCGGGGTAAGGGCAAGGCGTGCTACCATATTCCCACGCAGTTCCTCATATGAAAGGACTGGTTCGCGCTGAGGGTGGGGTGAACGGGTGACTGACCCCATGTCTCAGGGTTAAAAATAACCTCATGCGCCGGCCATTCTGCTCGCATGTGTCGAATTCACTAAACAGACGTTAACTGTTTCACGGTCGCACCCTGACCTGAAATTCTCGGAACATTAAAATATATAAAGGACTCATAGTCCGTTCGACCTACTCTTTTATGTATGCATTACGGAATACGTCAAATGTATTCGAATTAAAACTCAAGGCTATACGACGACCATAATTCTTCGTCCTTTTTTTATGACACTATAATAATGTTTACCACAAAAATATTGGATCTGTAACAAAGTAATCTCCATATTTAATTTTATACAGTCTCTTTCTCTATTTAAAGATCGTCATATTCTAAGAATTGGTGTTATCTGCTATTCCTTATCGCGACGGTACTGTCGAGAAAGTTACAGATAACACTAATAACTCTCCGTTTAAAGCATATATTCCATCTACAATCGTCATGCTTCGGTTTAAATCGCCCTTTGTTCCTAATTTGGAACAAAGTAGTTCTTACAAAGTTCTTTAACATAAGGTTTTGGTCTGAGTTTTTCACCAACTGGCAAACCCGGTCGGGGCACGTTCTCTTGCATTGTTACACTCGGCGTATAAAAAGCTAACCGCCTCTTAGCGTCAATGGGTTTTCAGCTTTTACACGATTGTGTTAAGATTCATTTTGAGTTTATCGAGCGCGAGGTTTGTTTTCTTTGGATTCGATTGGCCCTTGCTTTTGTGTGTCTGGCTGGTGGGTATGAGTGTGACGGCTGGATCCTTTTGCCTCTCTATAGATATAGACATAATTAACTTCGTTGTACCTGAGTTACCGGGGCACAACACACGGGCTGGTTTTTGGACAATCAGCCTTTTAATTTTTATCAGTTTTTTTAAAACGGATATTAATGATAGTCATGATTCTCATATGATTGGTATATATATCACTGGTGAATTTTAGTTTCTAGGGTAACTTAATATTGGGACTTGGATTTTTTTTTATCAGGTATTGAATCTTAATATAATAAATACTTAGATAATTATGCTCGTACTATACCAGGTCAACGACTTCTCCACACTTTCTTATGGAACATGTATGGTAAATAAACAGGCAACGCTTGGCCGCTCAGGCTCGGCGCGGCGCGGGCGCAGGTGTGTAAACTTCCCCTGTGTTCGACCCAAAACTACGCTTGTGTTGCTCCGCCAACCGGCTGCCGGTATCGCTGTAACTTAACCTCAAACTGACATCAGTCGTGAGTGGAGCTTCGTCTTGGGACAGTTTTATCTGTTTTAAAATATCTACACCACCTGAGTTATGTTTGCAAAAGCTTAAATCTTCAGTGTAACGTATTTCAAATCAAATTCCGTTTAAAGTTCAACGATTATAGTAACAATCGTGCTAAAACGCTTCGAGTTACTGCGGCAAAAAAATAAATAAAGAAGCTTAAACGCGGGCACAGACTTACGCGCTTTGCATGAGAACGATTATTTTTTGTGAATTGAAATGGCCAACATGCTGGCTTGTGTATGTGTGTGAGATCAGTGCTGAGCTCTTAGTAAAGTGATAGGTATCTATTTGTGCGGTTTTTCTGTGTGTTTTGTTAGTACTCTCTTGCGGCGTGAATGCATTGAGAATGGCAAATCGAGCCTTACATAACGGTAATATCCATCAGACTAAGTTAAATAGATGCTCTAGTAATGTTGGCGACAGTGTCGTTGATAAATCTAAAGTTGGATGGACAAGTCCGAGAGATATCTGGAGGAACTTGTCGCTGAGAAGAAAGGCCGAGGTAAAGGATAAACATATTATTTATTTTGTTATGTAAAATATATACTTAATTAATGCCCAAAATTTCTTTGGGATCTTTAAATATTAGGCATCTGAAAATAACACAATCATAACATAATATTTGAAACAATGATTTTTCTTATAAGCACGCCGGCTGTTTCAGAGGTTTTAACTTTTAGAACTCTCCTCTGTGAATTTTTCATTCCTAACTTCTGTTGCATTAATTATCCTTATGACCGATGATGGGTATTTTCGCGCGTATCTTGTAATTTCTGTGTCGATTCTTTGGATCTTACATGCATATGTTACTCGTTAAATTATAATGTGTATATTTTTTACTTTACTTAGACCTTTGTGCCAAAGTTAAATCTTTATAAAATGACTAATGATTTATTCTCTTCTATTGTTGTGTGTTTCTGTGATGTTATAGTATTCTCGAAGTGTAATTACGCCTAGTCTAGCGTAGCGGTATACGCGCTCGACTTTCTTTAACCACATGCAGATCAAATCAAAGTATCCATTTCCTAATCCTCGTCGCTGCTGGGTCGTTGACACATACGACATAAGTCCAGAATATATAGCAGTGCCACTATATAAGTCACAATCGCACTCGGCGCCTTGATGCACTATCTATAAAATAAATGTGTCTCACTGTACCGCCCCCCCGACTTTATAAACGTATCAGTGTTTTGATCTATGAGCGCTGCCTGTATTGTTCCACACGCTATTGCAGCTTGGAAGTTTGAAATTGTTCGTCGAACAACGCTTTTAAAAGTTTACAAACTAATATGAGATTGTAGCGTCCAATCGATATTCATAATTTTATATCAGGTTATGTAAGACCGTCGTCTATGCTAATACTATGATTCTGCAACTAGTTAGAGATAGCTTACCGGGAAAATGCTTTGAGATTACTTTTCTTTGTGCAAACAATTATTGCAATTTATTTTCATAAATAATAGTCTGATTTAAATGAAGTTTTCAATGATGATTTCAGTTTTGATTGCTGTATGTCTTTTAAATATATACTATTTGATCAAAGCTGTTCTTAGTTAGGGGTTTCAGTGAGAACTCCCCATGACTTTACAACAACATTTGATGATGATGTGTCGTAGGTTCTTTAATTTTGTAATTTAATACTTGCTATTGATAATATACGAGTAGGTTATTTCTTCCCAGTGCGTAACATACTCGTAGATTTTAAAACAGGTCATATCACTTTGTCTTTAAGCCATTATATTCTGACGCTCTACAGGTCGTTTGGCGTAAGCTATTTAACGAAGAAGAATTTGTGGATGGCAACATCAAATTGTCCAAACTTTTTTACTAGAAAGTCTCCTAGAGACAACCAGTATGTTAGGGTGACAGTGCGTGCCTCAAACATTGCAGAGTACGGAGCTGCGGATACCAGATAGGCTTGTTCGATGTTCAGCTTTCCACGCAAAAGTATAGCATAACACAGAGACGTTGCTTTCATCCGTTTCAAGATGTCAAAGGCTCATAATAATAATTCCTCACAATAAAAATTACATTAATTTATATAAATAGCATAATATGCACCGGCACAACCAAATAGCACACGTGTGACTTTAGTACGATAATAGAATTTTCAAATAGTTTTATCCAAAAATATCCGGGCGACGACTAGATGCCACATTTGTCGTGTTTCCATTTAGAGAAGAGTTTAGAGGGTTTAGTTACTTTTTTATTTGTGTGCTAGGGCTTTATAACCGTTAAAGCCGTCGTGACTATGTTCCAAGCTATAATAGAATTGTAAAAGTGTAAGCTTAGGTAAGTTACTGCCCAGGTGCAGACTTCTTTGATCGCTATATTTGTTTTAGTCCGACCGAAACCGGTATTTTGGCCTAAACCGAACTTTCGATCTGTCACTTGTTATTAATTTCTATTCCTAACGACACCGTACCCTTTACCCACAATACGGTTGCTATATAATTAGTTCATCATGCAGACTCGCAAGAGTACTATTTCATGAAATTATACTTCTTGTGACAATTAAATTAACCCCATTTAAGAAGTTCAGGGCTACACAGAGGTCATATTCTTCCGTTTAATTAATATAAAACTTACAGCGGATGTTTACGACAGTTGTGTTAAATTAATCCATTGTTAACTTGCAATTTCCATAAAAATATGAAATCGACGCTAAATGTCCGAGGTTGTTGGGCTTTCATTCAAATTCTTCTTGAAATGATTTCTCGTTATGTAACAATTTTGAGATGAGTAGATGCACAATTTAATGCATATTTGGTTGAATGAAATTAAGTTTCTAAACTTGCCCGCCAGACTCGTCTTCTCATCACGTCGTCGGAAAAGGTATGAATTATGCAGTAAGTAGCTGCTGGCGATACATTCTGTAGAATTCATGAGAACTTGATCCTATTGATTCTAAATAAAACCTCTTTTTCCATTCTATAAAATAAGTACATACATACACAAGTTAGCTTAACAAAAACGTTATAAAAGTGTCATAAATGTTATTAAAATTGCTGTAGCACTTCATATTGCGTAATTCGGAGTCTGCTGTAACAAGCATAATGGCAAATGATTGGAGTGGCGGGAGCAAAAACTCACTACCTTTTGTTCTTGCGGATAGTAATTTCACATCTGGGAATGAGAAGGCAGACAGTGATTGTGCTGGTTTGTGCTCGAAAGATTTATACACGTACGCCATATTGTTTTCAACAAGATATGTACCTATTGAGCCAATTCTCTTGCTTTTTTCAAGTTTTTTGAAGTTTGAATGATCTTCATCTAGTTTAACTGAAAAATATCTTCAATACTGTTCCCTGTCTCCTACGGCTGTGTCTTCTCGACTCCGGTTTGCCTACGCTTCAAGATTTTACGCCCACGTTTCATAAACCCTGCTCTGAACCATCTGAAGATTAATAAAAGCGTAATTCCTGTTGGGCGTAGGCATACGTGCAATCTATTTAATTTAGAAACGAGTTCACTCGTGTCGACGTGTCATTGTTACGTGGCGGGTCATTTGTGTTTTATTGATTTGCTTTCGGAATGTTCGTTGAACTTTGAGAATCATTAAAAGTGCAGCCAGGTTTGTATTCAAACAAAAAGTAATATTAAATGATTGATTGATTCGGACTAATCTAGGTCTAACTTAAGGCCGGTCAGTCTTAGCGGTTACTTACGTAATGGAAGCGGGTGCAATTTGTTTGCTTAATTACCCTAAGGAAAAGTCCGATCTTGTCTGCGATCTATGGCACATAAACTTCAAGGATTCGTACGTAATAAGGTTAGGTATTTACATAACATTTTCTATTTAGACTAGACTGTATATGAAGTAAAAATTTACGAGGCGGCTGTATGATAGGTATTTGACCGAGTAGGTAGAGAAAAGATAACTGTCTAATACTAATTGACCGAGTAAGCGAAGCATCACTGCATCAATCCATGAGGTCTACAGATCGGGGGCCTAATAGTAAATAGGGATGATCCAGTGTTGAATGAAACATGTTAGATTACTCATATCATTAATCATGTACTTCCATCTCGTTATCAAGACCATAACGAGCAAGAGGCGACAATAATGAGTCAGCAGAGACAGGAAGAGCCTTACCGAGAATTATGTGCTCGGAAAACTGTAATAAATTGCAGAATAACAAACTCTAAAGCGTTGTCACACAAGTGTCAACATTTTGAGAAACGGGCAAAGAGTTTCTTGGTAAGACTGTAACTTCTCGGTTTTTCGACTTGAATGTCTCCTCAGTTGGCGCCGCGAGCGAAGTATTGCAATTAAACTGCAAGCCTCTGAACGGTATTTTTTATTTTGCTCAGAGGACGAACGCGGGCCGTGCACATTGTCGGGCTGCCAACAGAACTTGTTTTTTATTCCGCACAGGAATCTAAGATGCTTTTGCCCTCACTAGTACAGCTTAGACGTATACAAATAGCTGATTATAGGAGTACATTTCTCTACTAGTTATGGGTTTCATTAAAACGATACAAATGGACTCTGTTAAACTCTAATGCACAAATTGTACAATAGAGAAATTGGAGCAACCTACAGTTGGACTTTTGGCCGTTGACGCCGGCTCTTCCATTGTGTTCATACAGTATTGTTAATACCCAATCATTCGTGTAATGATTGCTTTTATTAGCTCTATTAATTTCTCCAAATCAATGTTATAAAAAAGGGAGGAATGGCCCATTAATTCACCTTTGGTTTATCTTTATTATTATCGTGTGAGTTAAGTAGCTGAGTTCTGATGTCAAAAATTGTAAGCTGCAAGTGTCTGCGTGATAACTCGGTCATATATTCAGCGTTAGTAAACACTGAATATAATCATTAACCGAGTGAGATCATCTTTGATAATTAATTGGCAAAATTTCTCGTTCTTCTGTCCGTTAACCCTTCATGGTATGGTTGTACATATGTATACATATATGATTATTTATATGAACGAATATGAAGTAACGCCGACGAATCCACTAGTTGAGGTTAGGGCGAAAAGGGGTTGATGTTTTGAAAACAATTTTTGCAAATTATTGTCAATTTACATACTTACTTGGTTTGACAGCTAATTCATGCAGGACTCGCATATTAGTCAGCTGGTGACCTACAATGGGATGGTAAAGATGACTTCATGTTTTGCAAACAATATAATGACGAGCTAGCCTGCTAATTGTAGGATTTTCTCAGTCGGGGAAACGTTTACAATGAAAGCAGGTCTGTGCTGTGTAAAATAACATCGATTTTCCTCGACAATGCAATGAAACAACGTTCTTTTAAATAATTATCATGTAACATTCATTTTATTGATCCGTGTGCGTGTCTTCCTAATGTAAACTTTGTGTCAGTGCTGTGGATTGAGTTGTGTCGATATGGGCATGGATTGTAAAGGTTTACTTTCTGATTTCAAAAGGAAAATGAGTTTTAAACGTCGTAAAGCTAAAGACAAAGAAGTCAAGGAAGACGCATATGTGAGTACTTTTGGGATAGACTTTATTAAATAGAATTTTATCGATTCAAAAACAAGAAGGTTCCACAAGGGTTTTATTTTATCTGTTGGATTCATTGACTCTATGTATTTGCTCTATATATGTATTGTATACCAAACGCGAGAACAAATTTTATAATGACGCATAATATGTTTTACATATTTTAAAACCGACGGGGTGTTATAAGTATGACGCGTCTGAGTGTGTCTGTCTGTGGCATCGTAGCTTCCAAACGGATAAACCGATTTAATTTAGATTTTTTTGTATGTAAGGCATATATAATAAGCGGTAGAGTTCCTAGCTATGTTTGATGAAGATCAAAATGGCAGAATACTTTCTCCCTAATATGGGTATCAAATGTAGGAGCTTGACGTGTAGAATGCTATACACTATGTTACATTTCAAATATGTAAGTTGGCCACCAAAACATAGTGTCACATGTTTTTTTTTTAATTATAAATTATACTTGTTAATTGTAATTTTCCACCTTTTACATTAATATAATAAAACAAGAGAATTAATTATTTGTTTATTCGCACTGAACTTTTAATGAACAACCTTGGGTTTAATTTCGCCATTTCATACGACCTTTGGCTTCTGAGCGGGTGGTCCTGATATGTTTATTGTGTCGTACCTCCACTGGAAACAAACAAATTCCATAATTGTTTTGCTTATTGCCGTCCATGCAACAGTAAACATTAGCCGGATGAATAGTCCAAATCCATTTTAGTGTTGGTACATATAGTATAGTACGTACTGTATTATAAATTTAAATTAATAAGTCAATACTTCTACGTGAATATGACTGTAATATAAATATACTACATAATTTCATTATACAGGTAAATAAATGAAATAAATTGGTCAATACTTCTACTCAAAAATTTTAAATTTGCATTTGTCTTGAATTGTGCAATCAGAGACGTTAGCTGGACCACTTTGGCATAATATGTTTGTTTTCTATATGAAAAACAGATTTACGTGATTGCTTGTGTTACTGTCCTACCGAAATTTATTATATCACAGATGGTTTGTGACGAAAGGTCATCATCAACATCAGGCTATTGGATAAGTGACCGCCAGTCACACTTTCACCTGTCTAGGATGGTTATTTAATTTATGTGACAGTTGTTTAGTACCGGTATCTCTCTCACAAAGCATTCAGAAGTAGCACACTGAATGAATGAATAAGACTGAAAAATTCATTCACCGGTTACTCGTTATAATGCGTGCCAACTAAGAATAGGATCGCGCTTGCTTCAACTTCACACGATAACTGTCAAAAAATTACTGCTAGCAAAGAAAGCGTAAAAAAGAAATGTAATTATTATTTTTTTGGTTCATAGATATACATTTAATTATTGTTTAATTACTCTTGATTTTATTACTGGATAATTTTGGATTAATTAATTCTACAGGTAAGAAGTACCCAAGCCAAATTAACAACACCTAAAAAAAAATTACGTGACGAGACATTGGTTTTGGATAGTTTCGACTTAAGTGCTGTAAGCAGTATAATAAACTAATTTTATTTTGTACAAAAAGAAGTGACAACAATGAAAAAGAAATTATATTTTTATAAATATCCTACTCATTTATAATTAATTTGCCGTAAAATGTATAAGAAATAGCAAAACAGTACAGAAATAGTACATTAAACATATAAACTGAATATTCATATTGATTGTTCATACAGATTGTTCATAATTTTTTTTGCACACCATACACTTTGGTTATGAAGTTTTGCGCGTATGATTGAGCAAGATGGCGGTTTTGACAGTCCTATTCTTAGTTGGCACGCATAGTACACGCAACCATTTACCTACTCTGCTTGAGAACGATTATTCTGAGTTCATCTCTGGACCATTATGAAGACGTGGTTACAAATAGTACCTTTATTCATTCGGGTCACAAGCTAGGTCAGATAAAGGCAACATGCATGATGCAATAGGTATAGTACTTGTACTCGTAGTTATAAGTAGGGGGAATATAATTTAAGTATATTAGTAATGATTTTAAACTTTAAAAAGTAATACTGCTTACCGAAATTATTGTTAAAATTGCCTAAAATAATAAAGTATTTTATTTTAATTGTTACAGTATAATTTTACAAAAGCAGGAAACCTTATCAAGTATTTGCCATACTTTACTCGTATATCTAAATGTTGAATTTTAGTGATATATCTATTTAGCTTGGAAATTAAGTTTCTTCCGCATTAGCATACAAGTCGTCCGATTTAAATCGATCTATGAATATACATAACAACATCAACGTCTGTGGAATGCATCTTGTTTGTTTTTCTCAGCCTTCAAATCAAAGTTAAGGGGACATTTTACTTGTACTTTTTCCTAATAAACATATTCACTGTTTCCATCCGAAAATTTATGAGTATGTTATTAAGTGCCCCTGTGTTTTGCTTTCTTTGTTATTGACAGTTATTGTGGTGATATGATAAAAAAATTAAGATGCAAAAATATTTTGTTTTGTTACCGGCGCAATCAAGGAAGTTTCCGATGCAATATGAAATCTCTAAACACACAGAAGTAGTATATTATATTAAAAAAAAAGAATCTACTTGTAAATGATACCGTTTTTAATAAGAGAATACGAAAAGAACTACGTCTAAAACCATTACCACCACCACCCACCACCATTTTAAAAATATAAATCGATTTGTGCTGAAGCTATCCCGTAGCCGTTGATGGCAATTTTTTTTTAATGTTGTGGTCCTAGGATTACTTACACCTTAACAGCAAAAGGTAGGTGAGTTTAGTTGCATCGTTGCGTCTATTATTAGAAGCAAACGTTCTCGTCGCAGTTCCATACGGTCGACGCACTTTGCATACGTATACTTATTAGTTCCTCACATGTGATATTTGCCATTTTGCATACTTACTACTTTCTAAACACTAAACCGATGACTACTTTTGAAAGTCATGTAATTTATCGTCATTGGCGCACTCACTGTTCAAGGAATGGCCAGAGATTATCCAGCGCTCTGCATTTTGTTGTAATAATTATGTACCTATCTTTAACGTTCGCCTTCATGACTAGAAATGGTTAGGAGAAACTTCGTGTAATGTGTAAGGCCATTACCTATGTATTACACACTTTTGATTGCGGTTGGGCGTGGCCTCGACTTTTACTTAATTTTTGAAACACCAAAAACTTCTTATTTCCAACTTTGGCAGTGCAGTGTTAGCAAATAACGGGACTTGAGTTCATTAGCTCGTTTGCTTTGGGGCTCGTTCACATGGGGAATGTGCTTGTGCATCGAATCCACGAGTGCTGCAGTAATGACGTTCGTGAGCCGATGCCGACTACGTACAGGGCCTTGATTCTGTAAGGCCATTTCTCTATCTTACCACGGCAAGACACGTTAAAGGCGTGTAACGCGCTCTTACGGTATTCGCTATGCCACTAACCGATTCCGTAACCACAGTGACGTAAGGAATTGAGCTGTCAACTTATCGTGCCCTGCGAGGGCACGTAACGCGCCAAGACACGCTTTTTCCCATAGTAACTTCTTAATATTCTATGTCTATGACTTGTAAACAAAAAGTTTCGCATTTCATTACACATGCTCACGCATTTCATCACATTTTTCCATTTTTATTCTTATAAAATAGTATCCTAAAGTACCTAATAATACTATCCTACTTCAATTGTAAGTTTAGAAGGACATATTCAACAAAATATGTCAGTTTTTAATCTATGTGTTATAAGAAAGTGTGTATAAATAGGTGATTCATTGTGAATGGTGTCGTTAAATGTATAAACATTCAATATAAAGGAAACATGGAGCCATCACCTAGACGTTGCGAGCGCAGCCCAGTCAGCCGTCCAAAGGCGACTCCGGCCCAGCTGGGATATTTGGCTGAGTACATGAAAGACCATAGAGATATGGCTTCAGGACTCGGCCATAACCTAATTTCAGGCATGGCTCGATATGCGTAACAACGTAAAAAGAAGGGCTGCTTACAACCGGGCAGAGTACCGGGGCTATGGCCCTGGAAGCACCGGACCCCCTAAAATAGTGGAGCTCAACAGCACCGAGCACCAAGTGCTGGAGGTGTTGGGGCCTGTAGCCGTCTTTGGCATGGAGGAGGTGTATTCTTGTTACAGATAACTTTGACGCAAAATTAATACAAATAGAAGAGAAGAAGATTAAAATTGAGGAGGAGAGGAATGCTAATTTTGGCAGGTACATTCAACAATAAATAATAATATTTTTCTTCAATTAGAATCTACATAAGAAGAATTCATAATTTTTTTTCAAATATCTTTATGAACCTTAGTAACAACAACATTATAAAATATTTAAGTTATTTTTTATAATGTTGTTACTAAGACTTATGTATGTATGTTATAATAAATAAGAATAACAGTTATTGTTAGTTGCAATAGTTGTATGTTACAACATAACTAATTGATCCACATGTAGCACTAAAATAGATTTGAATATTATTATGGTATTTCAGTATAAACATTCATGTATGATCATTAAAATTATTTAGCTATTTTAATAGATACTGACACATTTATTTGATGATTATCTCTAGCTCCTGACTACAAAATTGAGAGTCTTCGCAGCAACCCGAGTATACCTACTGAGAGTGATCCTAACATATCACCAAGGATATATAAGTAAGCTTCTAGCATACAACAGCTTTAAGGCTAAAGCACTTATTTTATTATCTGCTTGTCTTTTGTGGTTGTGGGACTATGGGTGCTATTGGCTTCTAAGCTCTATGATTACTTTGTCTTGTATTTGTGTCTATTAAATTATATTTTTACAATTCTTATATGTACTAGAGGGAATTTGAGCCCTATTAACACTGATTATATTAATCAAGGCACTGAAGGAAATAAAACAGCATGTTATTGTTGCTTAAATACATTTTTATTATACACTCATTGCTAACCAACAAACAAATCTCATGAGAGATTCAATAGCATACCTATTTTACCAATTATATAATTCCATATATTAATGTATGTTTTTGTTTCAGGTTGGTGCATGTTATGCAAGATATTAGTAATAAGTTGGACAAACTAATAGAAAAATAAATCTTTTAAAAAGTTCATAAGTATCTATTATTTTAAACATAGGTACCTTACAACAAATAATTACACCAGTAGTTCCTGAGATTAGCATGTACAAACAAACATATCATACATATCTATACTAATATTATAAAGCTGAAGAGTTAGCTTTATAATATTAGAATAGATATATACATAATTGTTTATATTCTAGGCCGATTTTGCCACAAAATATTAATAAGTTGTTGTCTTACTAAATTGCCAACAAGAGAATCAGATTGAATTAATATATTATTTTCCCTTAAACTTGCAACTGTAGTATCAATTTCAACTGCATCATTTAGGCATACATTATGCAGCACTGCACAGGCATTTACAATTTTTGCACATTTTGTGGCCTTATAATTTATAATGCAAAACACTGTGGTGCAATAAACATCGCCTCCGTGCTTTCAAAAGTCCTATGCACTGTTCAACACAAACACATGTATGAACATGCATATTAGTGTAGTGGGCTTCTAGAGTGTTATCATTAGCATCTAACACAGGTGTCATTAACCATGGCCTCCATGGGGATATCCAGAGTCACCCAAAAGCCATCCCGTTTTCCCACTATTGTATTGCTGTTCGAGGTGTCTGCTTATGCTCCATGCACTCCACACAAAGCTATCATGAGCAGCACCTCCAAATATTGCACAAATGCCTCTGATATTTATATTGCTGTCACATATCTGAAACAACATATGTTATTCAATATTATGTTATTCAATAAAAAATAAACATAAATGTATGCATATAACGCTAGTCTTTAGTCTAGCAGTTAAACTTACTTTGATTTCAACAGGAATACAAGTATTCTTCGTCGGTGCTGTCAATTTGTCCCCCAAAACTGCACACAGATATGTAAACAGTGATTTCGTGACTCGAAAGCACTGCACAAACAGCCGGGGACAAATCAACAGAGGGTCAGCAGAATCCCGCATGAGCCTTGTATTTATGCTGTTGCGCCTTTGACGCCGTCGAATTAGCATTCTCCGTGTTTTTATTATTTTTTATTTGGAAAAAAATGGTACGGAAGATATTTACAGTGACAAGACGACAGAGTTCATAATTGTTCGTTCAAAAATCATAGTTCAGAGATTTTATTTTAGGAAGAAAAAGTGATTTTGGAGCTTTTAATTAGAATTTATGCAATCAATCAAAAAATTGTGTATTATTTTATGGTTTTCTCGACCTAATTACCTTTTAATTAATAAATAAACGCTCACATCAAAAAACCGCAATTTATCGAAAAAACCGGAAAGAAGATTTTTGGACGAACACGTGTAATTGTAACGTGTCATAGACAACCTATCGTATGGCATGTAGAATACCATTTTACCATGTCTTACCGTGCCGCGGTACGATATAAGTTACGATGTCGTGTGACGTCACGCGTTTATGGCAAGACAAGTCTGGGCCTTACAGAATCAAGGCCCAGTTCCGTATGATTCACCGCTTTCATTCTTCACACCTACATTATTGTCGGTTATTGGCAGCTGCTTTACTTACTCTACGGTTTGCTTTACTTTACGCGCTCGAGTAATTAGCACATGTGCTCGTTTATGCAGTGAAACCGGGCTTGTTTGTCTTCGCGTCATTGTTTTATAAATTACTATACGTTGCTTGTCTATTTTGCTTGATCGCATCTGATCTAGATGTGCGGATCTTTATTACCTTGCTGGGTGGTCTTTCTATACCTATTGCTATTGATTTTATTTTATTGTGACATAAAGTTCTCGTATGAGTTACTACGGCTATTGTTACAAAGCTCGGAAATGATACCTTCGTATCGGTGAGTCATCTGACGCCGGTACTCGGAGCCGGCTAGACCGTGCCGCTACCATACGACCTTCTATATAACGTAGGTATATACATATCCTATAATACTGTTAGTGTAGATATGCTACTTACAGTTCTCGTCGTTCGAGAGCGAATTTATGTCTTCCCGCGGCGGGAGTCTCGTTAGCGGGCTCCCATTACTGCGACACACGCGTAAAGTTTTTGCTTATGTGATTCGAACCATATTGAGTCTGAGATAAAGCTATTGCAGACTGTGACATATTTCTTAGGTTTTATGTTGCCTCACGTAAATAGCGGTGTCATTAGATATTTACTGCGCTCTAAGTCTTTGATGAAATTGCGATCGAGTGTGGCGCAGTTTTATAAAACAGTTATTTAGTCAGTTCGTGTAAAATACTGTTATATTGTTACATAGTATCTTATTAGTCACTTCTGTGGGTTTTAAATTTACAAGTTCTTTATCTCTTACTTGTGACAGAAATTTTTCATCGATATTCGAGAATTTTAGCAGTGATCAAACATTTATTTTTAATTCCAGTTACAAAGTAAACGCGAGCTGTTCTTCAAGTCGGACACAGTGAGCGGCGGCGCGTCGGGTCCGCCGAGCACGGCGCCGCCCGCGCCGCCCTCCGCGCTGAAGGACGCGCTGGCGAAGCGCGCGGCGACACTGCCCGACGCATTGGAGAACAACCACCACGAGCCGAATGGCACGGTGCCCCCGCCGCCCGCCAAGCTGAGCAACAGTGTATCGGTTGATGGACCCAAGATGCCGAGCTCGCAGCCTCCGCCCGTGCCCACCTCTGGCCCGCCGACCACCGCACCGCCCGCCGCGCCCGTACCGGCGCCCCTGCGGAGTACAGAGAACATCATGAAGGTACTTATCACGCGGGAGTTGCTTGCTTGCTTCTGGTTTTGAATCATCATTATCATGTGCCGTTTTACTTCTGACATGATTATAACAGTGGCCGTTGCTTTTGGACGTCATAGTTGGACATGTCTCTTACGTTAAAAAAAACATAATATGTATTTTCTTGACTTGATATATACAGACGGAAATGTGGTCTACATGGGTCGTTACAACAACAAACTAATAAATTCCGATTTCGTTTGAATATGCATGATTTTTGCAATGCGAGTTGCGATGCATTCTGATTACCAACGACCCGACCTGACGTGCGTGAAAAAATCCCGATACATATATGTATGTCCAATACAAAATGTTACATGTGCTCATCAAGTACGAGTATTTATGTAAATGACGTTATAATTAACTAATCAGCTAGAACAGCAGCATGTATTTATCCTCATTTCGGTTATTAACTGTTTGCGCCATTTGTTGCACAAATATGTTCCAAATACCAGCTAACGACGTATGATAAAGATATCAGTATTTTACTACTATCACATAATAAGACATTGTTTAAGACTGCACACAATGACCACTTATGAATAAACGTACATACTTATCCACTCATGTAGAGTTCACACTGCTTAGTTTCGTCGATCAATTTCTTCGTTATTTTGTGAAGACAGCTTGTCAACTTAACATCAACAAGAAGAAAGTTGATTCAAAGATAATCCCTTCTTTCTAGGTTAATTGACTCTATCTTATTGTTCTAATTATGTATTTGGGAAAGTTTTTGTCAACTGTATTTTAAATAATTACTTTTTCACATTTCGCTTGGTTATCTTTATTAATTCGTAAAAGCTACACAGTGACAGCTGTATTTGTATCCAAACAGCTGAAATGACTTAAAATTCAAATTGAGTAACTATGCAAATTGATTTACATTAGCAAAATGATTATGTCCAATTATCGTCTATATATTCCCTCGTTAATCATTAGTATTCTAATCGCCTGTGTTTGTTACTGTTTCAGAAACCCGATCACCCGCCAGTAGCACCGAAACCAGACCTACCTAAGATAGAGAAGCCCAAAACCAAAGAATTAGATGGATACGTTGGATTTGCAAACTTACCAAATCAAGTGTACAGGAAAGCAGTCAAGAAGGGATTCGAATTTACATTAATGGTTGTCGGTGAGTGAAATAACTTAAAAAAATGCGCCTGGAACTTGTGTATATAGATACACGCATCTTGTGTTATACTGTTTATTTAAAAAACTTACATCTTTCTTTCTTTATTAATAATCAATTCCTTAATACCGTTACTTAAAAATATAATAATATAATTAAAAAATATATGTATATTAAAAAGTTTTTACTAAGAGCCTTACGAGTCTTAATTCTTTGTGACCTCTGTGCAAAGAAAAATAAGTTTCTTAAAACTTCTTTCGTGAATGTTATCAGGCACCGTAACCCATTTGCGGAACATAGCAAAGCACTCTAAACGCACTACACTTGTACTAGTACACTTGTCAGAGGAAATTAGGGTAATTGGGCATTAGGCAATGACCTCTATGGCAGGATAGCTCAGTTCAGTTGACCTGTTGTTAACTTCTTCCTGGACACAGGATGCTGTATGTTCTCAGCTTAAATTGTCTAATTTATCGTTGACAGAAAATGAGTTAGTTAAATTAGTACGTGATTCTGCTCCTTACTTCTTCTATTATACGTATATTTCTTATATATATATAAAATATCGCTTTTATTGGCTACCATAATGGTGATTCTTTCCAACTCCTTTTACATAATATTAATGTGAAACGAAAACATGACTTAACTGGTCGGGAAACGTAACAAATGACCGATGGTGTATCGATATGTGTTATGGGGTATATTTAGTGTCAAATTGAGTCATTATTTTACGAAATCTGTTATTAAAAGCAAAGCTTGTTTATTATTTTATAGAAATCTGGTGTATAAGAGTCATATTGTTTTTTGGTGTATTATTAGAGTAAATCAAGGGATTTGGTAAATCAAGAGATAATTTATTTTTTTCCCAGTCAACCCCATTAATTTTCAGGGAAAAAGTTGTGACAAGAAAATTCCAGACAGTCCGAAAGTTCAAACACATATAGGTATTGAGCCAAACTTATACAGATATGACATGTATATGATTCAAACAAGGCTTGACCTATTTCTTAGTCAATCGTCATTAGCCTTCGATTAGGTCTAATAACTCTACAACAGATTGACGTCATAAACTACAGTTGGCTTGCAGTTAGCCACGCCCTAACTGCGAAACGCACGTGTTCAATTCATTGCAATTCTTGTATCTTCATACATAAACTGATATTACGTACAACGAGCTCTTGAGTGCGTGACTCAAATACAGCTTCCGATTCGACCCAACACAATCTCAAGTGTTTCGCTGAATGAAATTGAATACATCGTTCATCTAGAATTAGCTTGTAATCACAATGTTGTGAGAAGTTGTTGTCAAGTGGCTAGCTTGAGTTAGATTCAATTAAAAAATTATAAATTACAACCTTAACTCCTTACGAAAACTGCTAAAATCGATCGGATTTTTGCATTTGCTAGTTTTCGTAAGGAGTTAAGGTCTTATAGTTTTCACTATATCAAGAGTCACTATGTCAAGAGTATGTATCACTTTTATTTTTCACCTGTTGTAAACACGTAACGTCTGTCACAAGCCATATATGGTTGTTTATAAAACAGACCATATGACCGTTACTAATAGTTAGAATTCAATTGGACGTCCTTTGCATCGTTGAGGTGAACAATTAAAAATATTCGACTTTTTTTATTCGTAGGGTATTCATTTGTTTCTAAACTTTCAAACAAAAAACTTAGAAATCTTTTTCCAACTGTTTCCAGGTGAATCAGGGCTTGGCAAGTCGACGTTAATAAACTCGCTGTTCCTGACCGAGGTGTACGACAAGGACAAGCATCCGGGACCGTCGCTGCGTGTGAAGAAGACAGTAGGTGTCGAGACCAGCGTCGTTCTATTGAAGGAGAACGGCGTCAACCTCACGCTAACTATAGTCGACACGCCCGGGTTTGGTGATGCTGTTGATAATAGCAATTGGTATGTTGAAATTTGATATACAATACTTTATTTGCTTTGTTTTTTAATTCGTAGAAAAGCCTTCTTTTGCTTATACTCCTCAATACTGAGGGTCGTGACTCGATTGCAGAGTTAATGCATCGGGAGAGTTCTCTTGGTCAAGTATATAGTAGGTATAATAGTATATAGAATAAGTTGTTGGGCATACGGTCCTTCAACGGAAGACACATGTCCTCGGATTTTAGGGTGGGTCCCTCAAACATATCGGTTTCCTCAAGATGTTTTCCTTCGCCCGTAAGCGAGTGCAAATCCACACATATCTTGAAAAGCAAGTGATTGGTGTAGGGCCGGTATCGAACTAGGAGGCGTCAGAAAGCATGTTTACTCACCGAGCCACACTTGCATTTTCCTCTCGATTTGGTACCTGAGCGACTTTACATCTCAACTCTCAACAGTAGCTCCGAACGAGAAAATAATATCCTAATGCCGTTGTTTTAAACTTTCAGTTGGCAGCCGATCATCGACTTCGTTGAATCGAAGTACGAAGAGTTCCTAAACGCTGAGTCGCGTGTGACGCGTAAGGCCGCTCCGCCGGACACGCGCGTACATTGCTGCCTGTACTTCATAGCGCCGAGCGGGCACGGGCTCAAACCGCTCGATGTGGAGTTCATGCAACGACTCAGCGATAAAGTCAACATCATACCCGTCATCGCTAAGGCAGATACGATGACGCCCGAAGAATGCAAGGACTTTAAAGAACAGGTATTTACCGGATATTATTATTCTCTATTTTAATGAAAATTTATTTTCATTAGTTTTGTGTAATTCCTCCTACTAAAGTAAGTATTTAATAGTAAAGTGTATGTGTGTGTGCAAATGGCTCGGAGCGGATAAAACTGCAGCCCCGCAGCACAGAATCGAAAGATACTCAGCGTGGGGCACAGCGTCCGTATAACGTACCACACAATGTTAACTACTTATTCACTCTTTACATATAATGACATGTACGTACACAATTTTAAAGGAAATAAAATTATTTTGTATTTGTATTTTTTTATATCAAGTCTTGAAAGTTTAGTATTTTTATTAAATCGTTAAGATTGCCTTTGATTTGGCCATTCACCTTGAAGCCAAGCCGTTAATCCTATAAAACTTGTCTAAACCTATTTAATGCTCCAAATGTGATCAAACGATTTTATTACATAATCTGGTTATAGTTTATTTGAAGTTGTAATGAGCGTTGTTGGCATAAGGTTTGTGACACCATAGCCAAATTCTTACTCAAAAGTGACTTAACATAAAAATTGAACCCGTTGAAACTAATATGCTTTTGAATTTGAATTTGAACTTTTGCTTTTGAATAAAGAAAGCACTATAATATTTTTGGTCTTCTAGCCAGATTAGTATCGTAATGTAGCGGGTCTTTTGATGGGTGATCATGCACTGTCTTAAAAAATATAATTTTCATCTTGGTGCTACCGTGGGCCGGATGACACGTTAAATTGTAGGTCTTTGCTATCAGTCTTAGTACAGGTTTTCATTATGACAAGTCAGAGGTCTCTGGGTTGCTTGAAAACTCCCAGTCACCAGAACTCGGCCACGTAGCTTATACAAAGCAGCAGAAGAAGACGAACTATCCTAATGAGCTCTTCAACTGTTCCAGATAATGAAAGAGATCAGCCAACACAAGATCAAGATCTACGACTTCCCGGAGAGTACGGGAGAGGAAGGGGACGCGGCGGACGTGACACGCGCGCTGCGGACGCGGGTGCCCTTCGCTGTGGTAGGCGCCAATACCGTCATAGAGCAAGATGGCCGCCGCATCAGGGGACGCAAGTACCCTTGGGGCATTGCTGAAGGTATGAACACAAATATTTTTTTAAAGCCTTTAGGCGCGTAATCACATGAGTTAGCGACACTCTGGCCTGAGGTGGAGCATGCCTAGTCTGGAATAACTGGCTTTCAAGCAGGCTGCCGGAAGATTTTTCAACTTGAGTGGTTGGTGGGTGGGAGCATTAGAAAATACCCTACCACTGTATGCATAATATACATACATATATGCATAGTGTATCTGTCTCTTCTACTTATGTCAGCCTCCTCAATATTCGTCAATACAGTCATTTTACATCTTGGGCGATTGTAAA
This sequence comes from Mellilla xanthometata, assembly GCA_035578125.1. Lineage (NCBI taxonomy): Eukaryota > Metazoa > Arthropoda > Insecta > Lepidoptera > Geometridae > Mellilla > Mellilla xanthometata. The sequence goes on along the minus strand of JAPUBQ010000007.1, from coordinate 7,405,329 downwards.
ATAAAGACGGAGGCATTCTTGTAGGTATTGTGTTTGCCTGGCCAGTTACTACCCTCAAGTTGGTAAATATGTCGCCAAGCACCTCACAGTGTCGGCAGCCTCCTTGAGAGCTGATTATTCCAGACTAAGCATGCATGCAAGACTAAGCACCCTGTTAGTTGCTGTAATGTGTAGGAAAAGTTACGTGGATATATAAAAAGTTTTATAAATAAGAAAAACCGGAAGCCTTAATACATGAGACAAAGGGGACTGAGAATATACGCGAAAGCATTTCGTCTCCAAAAATCATCGAATTCTTAGAAATAGTACCGTAAATCTTTCCGGCAAATGCCGGCCAGCATCCCCTGGGAAATCATCTAGAATGATTATTTATTCTCGTGGGAATAAAAATAAATGAAGGGTGAATCTGATTACGCTGCGCTATACCATAAGGGGCTTGATGACTTTTTTTTGTTTCTTTGAAAGAAGGCGTTATTTTTTAAATTGATTTGATTCTACCGGTAATTTGATTTTTCTATCGTTTTACTTATATTTTTTACGCTTGATAGGTTTGCGTTTGACTGCAGCTTGCCTGATATTAAGCTACGATGTGACACGCTTACCTAGAACATACCTATTTACTCTACTTATCCTTATAATCCATTTTAATATCCACGAAAGTTCCTAATAATGTATCGATGTATGTCGGGAATTTGTTACGATGTAGAGTCTGAACAGAGTCTGGGGTAAAACTTGTTTTAAGATAGCATAGATTCTCCATTCTAAGGCGGGCGCAGCTTGTACTAAATAAATAAAATCCACTATTACAATAATATTGCTTAAAATGTACATACATATAGTAAAGAAATTGATTGTAAAAATATAACCATATTATCTACCAATTTCAGTGGAAAACCTCGAGCACTGCGACTTCCTAGCACTTCGCAACATGGTGATCCGGACACACCTGCAAGACCTTAAGGATGTCACCAGTTCAGTTCACTATGAGAACTACCGGTGCCGTAAGCTGGCCGGCCTCTCCGATGACGGGAAACCGCACAGGATCAACTCTAACAAGTAAGACTTTAAATATCTACTATGGTCATATTTTTATTACATTTTCCGTTATAAATTGATATGTTCCGAAAAGACACGTTTTTCGGATTTCGTTCATGCAATTTTCTTTTCAATAGTAAGAATATTGAAGATTCTTTTTATTTGTTGGGTTTAGCATATTTTGTATAAAAATATAAGAATTACTGAAATGCGTAAATTCAGTATCATTCGAAAGAAGGAGCAAAACGTGTGTAATCATTTTTGGTACACATTGAATTAATCTAAATCGATATAGTGCTCATTTTGAACAATAGTATTGATTAGCAAATAAAGCTAGATAGACCACTTAAACTTTTATAGGACCAAGAAATGTTTAACAAAATATTCTGATAAACTGAGCGAGCCCATCAATCATACAATTTTTACAAATCATTTAGAATATTATTGTGAGCCGTAGGCCATTTCTAAATTATGTTCCTAACGAAATAATATTCTGCTTAGATCATGGTATACTTAAATTTACTTACTTTATTTAACATCTAACCTAGTGTTTATTTTCATCCGCTCTATACCTTTTGTTATTAGCTAGTGGTAAAAAAATTTGTTTTTCTTATTACAAATCATGTGTGTCGCACCAGATAGTATAACTCTAGTAGAGCGTATAAAATAAACACCAAATAATAAATTAATAGGCATGGTACATTAACTGTAACAACCTGAGGAGACTGGGTTGGAACTCATTTTACTAATAAAATAATTAGTTTGTTACTGTTGTCACCACTTCTAAGGTGACCAGACTAATTTTTGAAGTTATATTGAAGTTAATAATTATATTGTGTCTCTAATCATTCTTCTAGGCTGCGTTCGGAATTGAGAGAATGAAACCCTGATGATGTGATGTTTTAGTAAGAAAAGTAGAGAGAATGGCTTTGCCTTTTCGACTATTGGGCGCGTTTGGACTTGTCTTTTGAAATGTTATGACAATAACATCACCAGGTGATTTTCACTCGTTTTCGAACACAGCTCTAATGTTTCTGCCATTCATTGCTGCATGTCTGGTCACCTTCTCTATAATCTATCCGTCGCGATTGTGTGCTACAGACGCTACGTTATATTTTACTGTTCATGTTAGCTGCATACGACATTCTTCCGTAATCTCGAATGTTCTGTGCTTGGGCATGCAGAAATGAAGTGTTTGTTTAACATTGTCATTATTTGTGGTCGTTGATTATTTTAAAATCGCTTCTCAAGTATAACACTATAAAAAAAGTTTTTAAAAATAAAAACTTCATATTGAAAGTTTGATCTTCATATACTTGTTCAGAAGAAAAAAATAACAGGCACATTTTAAGATGATCACGACATTCATTAATCAGAATAACTTGCAGTTCACGCGCTTATACGGCGGCATTAGTAACAGTTTATTTCCCATTAGCTATTGACAGGCGACAGATGCAATTTATGTTCGCACATAATTTGCAACACTTTACGACTGCATTCGATTGTAGAATAACAATGTGTTGTTTGTTTTGATTCAACGCGGTACTTGATAAGTAGTAATGAGTCAATGTCCTTGTTTAAACTCTGATTCATATGCAACAATGTACTAATGATGCATTTAAAACGTTTAATCTTCATAATGAAGGTACTAAGAATTTTTACGCTTTATGGAAAAGTACTGGTAATTAGAACTACAGAGGAAAATATTAATTATTCATGACAACTGATTGAATTTATTTATAATATATTTCTCAGTTGAAAATCTCTTAAAGATACTTCTTTTCATTCAAAAGTTTGACTTGCAGTTTTTAGAACATACATACTTCAATAAACGAAGGAGATTTCAACATGGAATTCCAATATCAGTTTGTAATTTTAATAAAGACTTTAGTTTTACCGCTGAAAAACGAAGGAAGTTTTCGTCCTAACCTATATATGTATATAGGTTTTTAAATTAATACCACATACAATCTTTTTAATGAACAAAACGGTTACTAATGCCGGCGTAGTGTGTCGCGCGAGCACCGTGACGCTAACTGGTTGTGTTGGTGTTCAGTTTGTGCCCGCAAGGACTGATGAACAGTTTCATGACCGTATGGTAAGTTACAGGAATCACTTACTAAACACACCACCATCCCCTATTCACTCTACTTCCGAAAGAACAACTGAAAGCCTGTTATGCTCTGTCTAATTTAGTTTTGTTATTTGACATCTCACAGCTTCATGGTATGTTGCCTCTTGTTGACTTCTCATCGAAAAAATTCATCTTCTATTTTTCGCCTAATTTCCATGAGCTGATAAAACTAAATTATACAAAACTTTAGTTCACCTCTTGTTTAATTGACTTCGAAAGAATTGAATACTGAATTCGAATACACTCTTTATTTAGCTGGTCTTCGATCACCTACCGTTTGTATTCAATGCTTTTCTATACTATACATATTATATTTGAATATAATTTTTAACAACATATAATCAGTTTACTCATTAAGTACTTCACTTTATTTCAAGTTGCATAATTCAATCGCGTAACTTATTGATCGATTTTTTCTTATTTTGTAAATATAGAACAAATGTTCAGAATATTGAACATTTTGTAACTTCTATTATCGTACCTGTTATACATTTGTGTCACCATATTATAATGAATATACATTACACATTTGTACATTTACATTTTTTATTTTATATTCAGTAAATTTTATAAATATATGCGCTTTTGGCTTGCTTTTTGGAACTTTAATAATAATAAATTATATACTTTAATAATCTTTGTCAATTTGTGGATGTGTTGTATAAAGCTTTTGCTTGAATAAATCTTAGCTTGATTATTCATTATTCAATGATAAATCTGGTAGTATTCAGTATGAAGTGTCGCATGTTTATAATTATGATAGATTGTAATAAAACATTGGGTATCTTTTTAGTATGAAGAAATGAATTTGTAGTATTTGTAGTAACGTAAGGATTGTTCGCAGGAATCCGCTGGCTCAGATGGAGGAAGAGAAACGAGAACACGATCAAAAGATGAAGAAGATGGAAAGTGAAATGGAACAGGTAAATGTAGTCCAGTGCTAGTAATTTTATGTTAGGTCCTACATTTTGTTCAGCGTAAAGTAAATTCTTATAACTTTACTTAATATATTTTAGAAGAAATCTGAAAAGTTGAATTACTTCTAAAAACCCGAATTGATATTTTACGTGCTACGACGAAAGTTATTGAAGCTTGTCTATCAGTCACATTTTTCCAAGCATAGGGTGGAAAGAAGTAGATCGAAATACCCAGGTTTGGAGTGTGTGTATTATGAAATGGAAAAAAACAGTCAAGAGGCTAGTAGAGCAAGTGCTGACCCCGTGTAATAGAATTAGATAGTACCATAGAACGACGCAAAAATACGCCGTATATTGGTCGTTGCAGGCTTGACAGGGTTGAAATGAGCTTTTGCGCTTTAAGGAAATTGGGAGATTTCCCTTTATTAGCATTCTCATGGACCAGTAGCTTCGCCAGGCGATGTTTATGCGATATTTCTAATAAAAAAAAAACAGTTAATATGAGTTTACCTCGTTGGCGTAAAGGTTACCATGCCGGACTGCTAATCAGAAGGTTCCGGGTTCGATTCCCGGCCCGGTCAACATCTTTGTGTTGAAATAAATTTGTTGGCTGTGGGTCTGGGTGTTAAATATGTATTTATATATAATATGTATGTATATGTAGTATATCAGTTCTGTTAGCAACCATAATACGAACTAGAAATGGTTCAGTATGGGGCTAACCAGCGGTGTGTGAAATGTGTAAAAAAAAAAGAAAAAGAGTTGTAAAGGGGCTTATAGGTAACCGAGTATGTCGTGTGCGCGCAGGTGTTCGAGATGAAGGTGAGGGAGAAGCGCGCCAAGCTGAAGGAGTCTGAGGCGGAGCTGGCGCGGCGGCACGAGGCGACGCGGCGCGCGCTCGAGGCGCAGGCGCGCGAGCTGGAGGAGCGGCAGCGCGCGCTGCAGGCCGAGCGCGCCGCCTGGGAGCGCGAGACCGGCCTCTCGCTCGACGAGCTGCGCCGCCGCTCGCTCGAGGCCAACAGCAAGGAGTGAGTACACCATAAGCACCACCCTGAACGTGTTCCCACAGCTGGGACCTTCTCTCACGCGTAGAATTTTAACGTGCTCGTAATATAACAGCAAGGAGTATGTTCACCATAAGCAGCACCCTGTACGATCCCACTGCTGGGACTCTCGGGGCCTTTTCTCACGATTAGTAATTTTACGTGCTCATAATATTCTTTACGTGCTGGACTAGGCACTCGAGATAATTGTTTGGGTATATGACTAAAACGTTGGTTTCGTGGATAACTTGGATTTATTAACTATGGAATCTCCACGCTAACGTGACGAGTTACGATAACTGCTTACGATTTGGACGTTTCGACGTGTCTTCCAACACGTCGAAACGTCCAAATCGTAAGCAGTCGCAGTCCTTATTCCTCGTCGGAGTCGTACACTCGTAGACACTAATCGCATTTTTCGCTCGGAGTAAACCCTGCTACTACTCGCAGTTAACTGTCGTCGCTGGTCATGTCCGGTATTATATATAAACAAGCCTCTAGAATGTTCTAGGTATCGAACTTTCTATACGATTCCTCAGTACAATCTAGAATGTTCGAGATACTGTGTGAGTGAAATAGCATATACGTGTGAGAGCGAGACCGAAGCTGTTAGGGTGTGTTCCAGAACAATCTTCTCTGGAAGCTTCGCGACAATATGTTTACTAAGTCTTGATACTTGCCCTTACGGGAATTCTTAAGTCCGTAAATTATGAAAGTAAGCTTCAACGAAGGCTCCAACTAAGTAAATTTACTTATGTAAATGTTTTGCTAACATTGTTCTTCTTTAAATTCCAGGACTGTAGACGGCAAGGAGAAGAAGGACAAGAAAAAGAAAGGTTTGTTCTAATGTGTCGGTCGGTCCGGCCCCCACCCACCGTTGTAGCGTCACTAATCGCGCTCTACTCGCGCCTCATCGATCGACGCCTCGCGATCTTCACTAAAACTAATATCTGTTGCATTCATACGTGTAATTTATGACGCAAACTCATGAAAGTTGCACCTATCAGTTTGAGCCAGTGTGTATTCGGACTTACACAAAAATGTGCGACAAAGATCAAGTTTGCAACTAAATTGTATGCCAGTATGTAACAGCCTTAAACAAGTACAAACAGGACTCCTGTCCTGAACACTTCGGTAGTTGCATTCTACACGATAGAAAATTAAAACGGCGCATCGGCATATTCGAAAGACGAATCGATTTGAATATAAATTAGCTTCGATCGATGATTTGCATTCTAACGACATTTGTTATCTACTACCGTAGTTTGTTAACGGTATTCTAGCATTGTGGTTTAACATTTCTTGATCTTTTAGTACTTGTGTACTATTGTAATGTTTTTTCACACTTTTCCTCTTGTAATAATTTCTTTTTGACAAACTATGACGAATAATGTAGGACTGTACATATCGCGTTTGAAAATGAAGTTTGAATTTGAGATTAGTGTAATGTGGCACCGCTATCCAAGGATTTTAGGGCAACATTTGAACATTTTATTATCAAATTATGAATCGGAGTGCCATCGCCTTTTTAATGTAACTTTGTTGTCGAGTCAAATCAAATTAATCGCCCTAAAGTCTCGATCAATAAAATAAACAAAATCTTGTGATTTACTGTTAATCAGTCAACTGGCATTCAGAGTGCTTTGAAATCTTTTTGTCTGAGCTTAGTTACTCTCGTAATTATAATTCTCGAAGCAAATCTTTTTACTGTTAAGAACTGTAATAGTAATAATTGTTAACTGACTAACAGTAACCATGTTCAAGATCAATTGAGAATTATTGTAATTTAATAAGCTTCGTGTCATAGTATGGCAAGTCACTGTGTGTTTAAATTACGAGTTATTCACATATTCATGTATCACATTTCTTTTCATGTTTCGTTATGACTATCCCTACAGTCAACGTTGGTGAAAGTACCTGGATTTCTGTAAATATTTCTTGTTCCCTTATCTTAAAATGGCCTTGCATGATGCCTTACCGAGCATAATATCTGCACAGACTGAAAACTAAATAACTGAATATGTCTGAAGGCCTACAAAATATATATGGCTGAGTAAATCAGACGTCGCCTTATAGAGGGGTTGTATATTAACATTCTATTTATGTTTAGTTCTAAGATTTCTGTTCCTTCATATACCTTTTGAAAATGAGTTATTAATATTTTAATTTTTTTATTAATTTTTCTGTAATTTACAGATTGGTCTTTTAAGAGTGTTGCAACCGGGATAGTTATATAAGGACGTTCGTCCGATGTCGACGCACTTTATATTAAACATAGATAGTGTTATAATTATAAAGTTATACCATAAAGGAACAACGATAAAAAGACTACACACAACTCGTTACCGTTCGAAATTGTTCACGTCTCACTACCATTTTACTTTAATTATTTATGTATGTTATTTACAGCGAACTAGAATAAATAGAATAGTAACTTGGCCGATAAAATGGTTCCACCGTCCACGCGCAAAATACCGCGGTGGGTGGGGCAAAACAGCTACCCGCACGCCGCGTGACCTTGTTGCGACCAATCACGTGCGAGTTTTGTGTGTGTGAGTTTCGTTGGGATAGCAGTATAATTGTGTGCGTAGATGGATCCAAATTCTAAGCGGCAATTATATGGAGTTACTTTTCCGTTTATTCTAGTTCGCTGGTTATTTATTAAGAAATCTTTTCCATGACGCATTTATATTTTGTAAGTGAGGCCTAATTTTATATCGGTTTTATTCGAAAGACTTTTGTAATGTTTAATGATTTTATGACTGGATACTAAGTACGTATTGTACCGCTCTAAACTAAACATAGCACAAACAGTAATTACAGCTTATGAAATGACGTGTACGTCCGTAAAGTTGCCAAATAGCTTATAATTATATTGGTCTGCTTATAACGATTCTACGCGATCGTGAATAAAGACTTTCTAAGCAGGTTAATTACTAGCTAGCGATAGCTGATTAATCGTTTCGCTCAAATCTGAATAAATAAAATGGAATATCTAGCCGATATAAAAGTCTTTACTGATAAATATAGCATTATAATATCGAATCAATACATCGTAGAAACTTGTAATATGGAAAAGAAGTTTTATTTTCTGTTATATTTATAAGTAGAGAGGTTGACAGATTGTAGTGACTCAACGATATTGCAGTAGAACCACTATTCTAAATTTAGCGTAAACTAGTTAAGAGATATTTTTAAATCGATTGAATAAAATTTCCGATATATTTGGCTTGATTCGGTGCATTTGCCTTGTACCTTGTGAGGTTGGATGGGCACGCCGTTTGTTTGAGACTTTATTTAGTGTTGTCGGACTCGAGTTGTTTGTTTCATAAAATTCTCCATTCTATAATATGGGTCGATTGCAAGGTCTAAAGGTATTCATAGGTCAGTAGATTACATTAAAACAAAACTTTCTAACCTGATAAAATTGGATCATAGAGAAAAAAAAATCGTGAAAATAACTAAAAATGTTTGAGTCGCTTAGATCAATTTAATATTTGATTGTGAAATAAGAAGACTCCTAAAAAGACTTTGATCTTAATCGAATTAGTTCTGTAAACTCGAGTCCTAACAACGCTACTTCATTGGTATATCGCTTAGTGATATTAAAGTATGCTCATAGTTCAGTTGTGAAATAGTACTCTAGCCTTAGCTAGGTAATAGTTATCTTATATAAGGGTATCGTATGGGATCTCTCAACTTGCAAAGAAATATTTAGCTTTTAGCAGTCTGATTTATCAATCTTCACTCTTCAGTGTGTTTAAACTTGTCATATAATTTACTTAGCTAGGTATGATAACATTATATTGTGTACTCCTAGTAGTTATATGATTATCCATTTGTTTATGTAAATATTTAGTTTCTACGACTACGAGTATATCAACAAATTATAGTTATATTAAATACAATACAAGACTATATTATGACGTTTATATAATTCTTGTTTAATCAGCACTCGCCATGAAAATTTGTATTATTTTACAACTACAGTATTTACTATTGACTTCCGATTGTTTAGGTGTTAAGATGGTAAGAGTATGCTTATTTTTTGTATTTTATGTGGGTCCCGCCCACTTTACCATACCGATCTTTGCTTAGTCATTTCTGAGGACATGTGATGTACGTTGAGAGACGAATGGAGATCAGGCGATGTAATATATTGTACCTTTGAATATAAATAAATACGTAATATATAGGAATGAATAGTTTTATTTTAGAAAATCCTTGAGGAAAGATACTTTTAAGTATTGGTAACTTAGGTACGTGTTCAGGTAGTTGTCATTAATGAAACAATTCTAAAATAAAAATTTTGAAAACCCCTGACTCGTCACGAAAAAAGCCTTCTGATCTGAAAAAAACTTATAAACTTATTATACTTATATGTACATAACACGCTTGCCTAGAAGGAACCTATTTACTCTAGATTTGAAGACCCCCAAATTGTACTTTAGAGGAAAAAGAGACTCAGGAAGGAGTTCCAAAGCGCGCTTCCGCGCGGTCCATAAGTAAAAGACAGAATTTAGTTTTTGGTATTTTGTTCGTTTATTTGGTGTGATGCATAAGATCACGTACACAGTGTTACATTCGCCGACCACATTAATACATTCCATAAATTCACGAACAACCTCAAAATATATTCGCATGTAAACAACATTGTACTACATCTAGATCATATTAAATATATTTGGCAGCACTATGGAAAATATACTTCTACCTATTATTATAAGTAATGAAAATGCAAATTTTAAATATGTATAATAATATGGTAACGATCACAACATTTCTCGACGTTACAAATACACAAAGTAACATTAATAAATAGATATATCGATTTTAAAATATCTGTCAATACAATAGGTATACTAAACCATCTGAGTAGATTCTAAATTATTTATTTACAATACCTAATTCATGTCGGGGTTTCACTCCTTCAGAGTTTTTGGTAATTACAAAATACGATTAGAGAACCATAAAATATAGTGAATAAAAGAATATGATTTATAGAATAGGTGCATTTTACCGAAACCAAGGATTTTGCCTTGGAATTTGTTACCAGCTGAATTATTTTGGTTGTTTATACTTTAGGTACTGTGTTGAATAAAAGGCTTTTTTACTTTACTGTGTTGTGATAAACCTTGGATTGATGATATTATCCTTCACAGCTTTAGAAAATAGTTTTAATCGGTCTTTTCTTGAAATCTAAATCATTGTTTGTAGTCATGATTTATTGTTTAAATAACGCGGTAAAAGACGGCTATCGCCAAAGGTGAAGGAAGCTATTAAAATTTCACAATCATGCAAAAAGCGAAAAAACTTGAATTAGAAAGATATAAGATATTACTTTCATTTCTTACAATTAAGTTTGCTCCTTATATCCCACATAACTGAAAAAAAAGGCGTTAAATTTCTGGGTTTCTTTAGGTAGGAATTTTATTCACTATATATTCTTTTGCATTGCAAAAAAACTAGGTTCTTGTTTCGTTTATACTGACGCTACCCGGCTCAGAAGCAGTTACATACATATTAAATTTGTTTTTTTTAATTTTCTTATCTGGTTAATAAGAAAATAATAACAATTTAGTAAGTTATATTGCTTTTTCATAATTTTCTTCCTTGCAGCCGTCATTTCATTTACAACCTCAACTACACTCGAACTATACACATCTATATCTAGCTATAATATAATCTATTATTGGTGTTCTCTTGTGTCAATCTAAATTTAATAATTACTCTAAAACGTTGAAACATAGGACGATGATGAACTCTTAGTAAGACGTAATATCACAAATCACTGTATATCTAAAACTACACTAACCGATATTACCAATTAATGTGGAATATTTCTGTATTAAGTACGCGAAAGATAACTCTACGCGCAACGGATGGTGGCGCTTTAATGCTAAGATATGGGCAAAATATTGATTTTAAAGTTTTTTCGCTATAAATCGGAAACGGTAAAAAATATAAGTTTTATTTCTAATTCATAAGTCTGATTGGTGCCAAAATAAGTATAAGTATTCTTATTCTTTAAGCTATATTTTCGATATGTTTTTCCGTTCACGATTTTTAAAGCAAAATTTGTAAATTCAAGTTTTTGCCCTTCGCCATAAATGCTGCCAGTTTAGGTCAGTATAATATTTCATAAATAGCGTCAAAAGTGACTTTTACACAAAATTATTACTATTTTGAAGGTTTAATGCTTTTATTATTACTTGAATTACCTACTTCATGAGTTAGTTTCCGATTTGGGCCGCGCTCAGTTATCTTGCGCGTACTCTCAAAGTTAATACGACACATTAGTGAATATGAAAATTCGATAGCACCTCGAGGGGTCGAGCAAGGAACTCAAATTTTCATACTTAGACGTTATCGTACTATCTTTATAATAATATGTTCCAACTAAACACTGTATTTTTTTTACCTAAGACTTATATGGAACCTGTTAGAATGAATCATTGCTGTTTGAACGCTTTTTGATTTAGCTAAATTATTTAGGCTATTTGATAGTTTACGCGGTAGGCACAATGGCACAACTATTGGTATAATACGATATATTTAAATGTGGTATACTTTCAAAATATTCAACAGATATTACTACTCTGTGTTCTTACAGCTAATGTAATAATATTCAAACGAGTATGTCGAGGCCATGTAATTTGTAACTGTAGGTTTATATTTTGCATAATCAACACAATATTTACTGTATTTTAAAATTAGTGCCTTTTGCTTTGTGATACATTAAATTTGGTGAAAACTGTATCTGTCTAGTTATTCGTTTGAGATAATATTTTGTATAAAATATTGTATTTACCAATTTCTATAAAATACGGAAGATGAATGTATGAAAAGGCCGCAATAAACTACATTAGCTAGCTGGTCGTAATTTGTAGCTTTCACTAACGATCTTTGTATTAATTGCAATACGTGAAACGTCTTATAAGAATTATTTGATATCAATAACAGTCAAAGCAGATTTATTCTAATCATTGAATCTAATGTTAAGTGGCCACAAGTTCGATTCACAACTCTTCTTTATAAAGCTTTACGAAGCTCTTTACATTAATCATTAAGATAATTTTATTATTGTAATTATTCTAATTATTCCTTATTACAAATTGAAACCGACTTGCCTACCATTACCAATGGTAGGATGTATCGGAGATACAATAAGTATTATTAAAATTAAACTATGAAGGCGATAATATTAGAGAATAGATAAATAGTAACAATTTCATTAAGACTACTTATAGAACGAAAGCCAACAATGTTAGTCGAAGAGTAAACGCTTAAGTTAGACAAGCGAAGTGTTATATAGACCGGCGCAAGAGAAGTCGAGCTCAGACTACGTAAAGGCATCGTTCCACTGGCCAGAAGTAGAGGTGGCGAAAGCATACATCCCATCAGGTTAATTGACTAGGTGCTTCTAAGAAGTTCGTTCATTCAGGAAGATATGCGTTTGTATAAATGGCGAGCATTGGAAGTTAACAATAATCTCATTGCGATAACCTCGACGAGCGTTACGTCACCACACATATATGTATATATATTGTACACACATAGTTCTATAGCTATATAGGATCTAGCAAATACTGGAGTGCCAATCATGGTTACGTAGCGCAAAAATACTGAAAAACGTAGACAGACATTAATGTAAACAGATTAGACAGATAGTAAGTTTTTTTTCAAGCGTCTATATTTCTTCTTCTATAAAAATATCATCACTTATCGCCAGACCGATTTGTTTATAAGTAGGTACCTATAATTACGAATTAGTTAGGCACGTTGCAGCTATTCTTAACTATAAAAGACGACTTTGTCGTGTGACAGGCGATAACCTACTATTATGATATGTTGCAAGTTATTGCTGCGCGAGACATGCCGGGCAATGATTTCTCGATTGATCCGCAGTCAGCCAGCAGCCCACAGATATGCATGCATGTGTATAGGTGTAACCAAGACTTGAGACTTACCTCAAGTAACTAATGCGTAAGGCTTACGTGCCGGTTGTTTCTTTTCTATTGTGCCAATTATAAGGACTACAATTTTAGATTATGAAAAAGGTACGAGTATTTCAATCTAGTGTCATATGATACTAGGCATTCTAAAATATATTTTTATGGAATTTTCCGTGTGAGTGTGCGGAACTGGTTACACCTACAGTAGTTACACCGAAAGCTCGGCCAGTGTGTGCCGATACGTCACGTCGTGGTCTATATAACACTCCGCCGGGGCGACTGGGAGCTGCACTTGCATCCACCAAGGTCAATTTCCCTCATCTTAACGATAAACATCTCCCCGTCGGAAAGATGACGTACGACATCCATATAACCACGTTTTTAACACACATGCAACACACATCAATTTTTTTTTCTTTTTCACAATCATGCAATGCAGTCGTCGCGCGATCCTTTTTTTTTTTTGTGTATGAGTTATCTAATGTATGTACAGAAACTGTTGAGACACGACTAGTAGCGGAAACATCGAATGCGAGAGATCGTGTCGTTCTGCGGTCATGTTGGAATTAAAAAGATCGATGCCAAAACAAAGTGTGAAGCGTAACGTGCGAGTAAAATAAAGTGCAACAGGACCACGGAAAGTGCGATAGGGTGCGCAGTAGAAACCAATGCTTCGGTGTAAACTATACAGAACAGGATCTAGAAATAGTAGGCATTAGACTAGATTAGGGTTTAGAGGCACTTATAACTACAAGAAAGGGAAACTTAAAAAAATAGGCTTTCTCTGTGTTGTCGTTAACGTATTAAATATGTAACAATGTATGTAACATTATGAAAGTGTAACAAGTATTTTATTATTGTACGAATTTCAATCTTCTTAATTTATTGATCACAAACTCTATTCGAGGCAATAATAATAAGGATTGAACAATTAATATAGAAGATCATTATGAGCATGAAGTGTGGCTCCGTGGTGTTCGTATAAGGCGTAATAGTAACAAGTGTTTTTTTTTATAATACATAATATTAAAATTATTTGTTTTCTACCCACAGCCAATGCGTCGCGTCCGCAGATTGCTAGCGAGCGTAATTTAAAACTAAATACGCTTTGTGTGTCGCAAGTGCTCTATATGAACTTAATTTGTATATCGTACTGTCCATCTTAAATATAACTACTTAGTCTGCAATCCGTCAATAATCGTTGCATACAACACACGCATTATTAAGGGATTGGCAGCATTTGGTCGTCGGTGTAAAAGTATCACATGCAAAAACGACTACTCGTTTTCAAATGTGTGGGGTAGTTATTGATGCATGTGATGCCCTGGGCGGGAATCGATCGTGTTGCACGTAAAGTGGACGTAGATATTCGTTGTTCGCAGTACTTTTCAAACGGTATGCTCTATAGCTTCACTCTTTCTTATTGTCTTAGGATTCGAGCTTCGTGTAAGTGCTCGTTTGCAGCCTATTTTAGTACCTTTATTTTAAGTAGATCGCAAAAATTTACTAATGCAATCATTGTCACGTCATCTTGTTAGTTATGACTAAGAAGACGTGATAAAAATGCCATCACACTATAATGCCTGTGCTGATCTATCATTCATATATTTATTTTTCAAAGTATTAATAAAGTAGTAAGTATCGATTCTACGTCTGCTCTATTTGCTGGATCGGTCGAGCCCGCCCCCGACGCAAGGCGACGAGTTTTCAATGACGTTTAAGTCTTTAAAACAAGAGGAAGCTGACCCTGGTCCGGCGCGCGTCGCCCTTGCCGCGCCGGCCCATGCCGTACTGTCACATGGCCGTGTCGGTGCTGGAGCCCCCAGGCTTGGCGTCCATGCCGCCGCCGCCGCCGGCATCCTCGTCCCGCGCGCCCGCGCGGCCCCCGCCCGCGCCGCCGATACCCGCCGACAGACCCGTGAAGTCCAGTTTGTACTGCATCAGAAGGTACACGTCACAATATAATCTTAAGAGCAAATGGAACACACAAGGGGTCTACTGGCTATCAGCATTTGTCGCCCGGATAAGTGATCTGAAAGGATCCCATTTAACAAATAATTTTATGAGACCCGTTCAGATTTTAGTTGTCGAAATGACTAAGTTCGGTGAAGCTCTTAGTTCATTATGCATTTTAAACTTTGCTTGTTAAAAAATGCGAAACACCATGCATTTTTGTTGTTTGTGGAAAGCATGATGTGGATATGAAACAAAAGATAGATTCGTTAATATTTTTGTTAACTGTCAAAAGGGTTTGTATTAGTATTGTTAGTTCAGATATTATGAAGGGGCGCATCGCTTAAAGTTTATAAAAATACAGCTTATAAACTTTAAGATGAATGATTAAAATACCACACAGATACTAATCTAGTTAACAAATTATTGCAACAACACATCAACGACATTCAAAAATTAGCTATTGTGTTACACCATCAAACAATTCTACACTAAACCAATAAACACTGCAGTAACTTGTCAGTTTGTATGTTAATATAGAATAGTGACAAACTGATTAGAAGAGGAGTTATTCACAATTTTGAATCCACATAAGTATACCTACGTCAACCATTCAATACACTATTTTCACTTTTATATGTGGATGCTTTCTGTAAATTAGGCTTCCAATGCATAGGGACTCTCTCAGGCATACACAGGGAATACTGAAAATATCAAATAAACATAAAGGGGATCATAAAAACGTATAGCACATATAAAACTAAGCAGTAAAATAAAAAGTTAAGGGGACAAGGGAAGGGTGGCAATATCGTAGACGTCGACACGGCATTGATTACATTGTAGCTCGTGAGACGAGAATGGAATAGCTTTTAGCGATTTTGTATTTAGCCAACAGTCGATGTATAGTGAATATATATTGGGTACACAAATATATAATGGTAATGATATAAGGTACGGCGCATGCTGAGGTCGACACTACATACAATACACAGTTACACACATAAACACATGGATATCAGGAGGTATCGTATGGTAGTGCATAGAGACAGACCGAGTCGTCCCTTGTATTCACTGAAGATTTGTTTATCGCTTTCTCCAGCGGTATAAGACCCTGGAGGCAGAAGGCGTCAGGCAGAAGGAAAACAGAAATAAACAAATAAAATATAAGTACTGAAAACCAAAACGGGAGTTACGATGTAATTTCAATTCTTCTATAACAATAAAACTAGTTCTAATCAACTATGAAGACTTATTCTTGTCTTGTCTCGATTTAGCCTCGACAACAGTTTTGACTGAGTTAAAATTGAAATGTACTATGAAGTCTGAACCAAGAATAAGTCTTATAACTGTAATCACACGTTTCACCCTCTCCCGAAAGTCTAACAATCACGAATGAAATATAATCTGTAAAGTACTTAACGGGTGCAACACTCTGGTGCCTTTTAACCACTCCCACACTCGCCTCCCACGGCAAAGGTACCTAAGGAACATTACGTTCCAATGCACTAAAATCTTTATATTTCCTAAGATAAGAAAGACACTATGAACAAATGTGCGATGTGTTGCTCGAAAAGAGTATCGTAAATATTGTAAGTACAAGAAAGGTTAGCAGAAGTGGGATGATCACCTTGTTTGCGCAGTCGAAGCACGTCGTCACTACTTTGCTTATGACGTTCATGAGGTGCTTCGTTTCCTGAATGACATTGTCCACTTTGCTGAAGGTGGCAGCGCGACCCACCGTCGGCTCTTTTACAGTAAACTGTAGTTGTTGTACATAAGTTGGAACCTTATCTAAATGCTCTAGCAGTTCTTTTTTCGTCGTCCCCGCGGGAACCTTTAAATAAAAGTTTCGGTGAGATTTTAATGTCATTTGTATGCACCTCAACTTTCTCCGTGCGTTGCTTACCTGATATGAAAACTGTCTAACAATTTTATAAAGTCTATTCGCTTCTTCCGCAAAATATTCGGCTTGTGTGAAGAGGTCTTGCGTAGTGTTTAATCGGCCTTCGCCTTTAGTGAACTGATACATAGCGAAGGCCATGGAAGACATATTTTTTGCCCTGTAAAATATTTTTCACATAAATAAAGTTTGTTTTAGAATAGCATTTGTTGCGTTACGTCAGCTTACGTAAAGCTTGCCATAGCTTAAACGGTTTTTTATTAAGGCTGTTCGTTAGCATGCCACAAGTGCTCAGATGCCGCTAGATGGCGTTAAATTTTCATAAGTATGTTTTCTTTATCCTAGCGGCTCAAATTATCCCTTTCAGAACTTCTGAATCGTTACGCGAAATCTATTGTTAATGTATTATTTTTAGGGCTCATCACAAAACACCATCTACTAAGGCGTCGGTAGCAAAAGTCAAATAAACCCATATCTACTATCATCTATTCTGTGACGATGCGGCTACACTCACACTAGCATTGACAATTTTTTTTGTCACTTGAACTTCAGCATATTTGAATATGCATGCCAATTTCGAACGCTCAATTGTCGATTATATGGCTCGTTCGTAGAGGAAGCATTTTTGGAACAGGAAATATTTTTATGATTTAAATTGACTATGGTTCAAATCTCATGAATTATTAATTTTGCTATTTTATTTTGTTCGAAACTCTTTTTTTTTTAAAGGAATATTATGGGAAAGTCAATATTTTCAATAGGTTTCGTTTTCGTGTATGTTAATATTCATAGTGCATACCTTAAAACCTCAAATGAAATTAAAAAATAAATCTATTGGGTACATGATACGAGTAACAAGAAAAAACTTTTCTCACGAATCATCTAACATATTGCATGAAACAGTTGTATTTTTCGCATGATTCCAAAATGTAAGCCATTTCATTTGGGAAAGTTGCGAATAATATCATATCCGCTATTTTGGCGGACATCCGAATATCATCAAACATAGCTAAGAACATCAAAATCGGTTCATCCGGAATAACAGCTTCAAGTCTAATGATTAGAAAAGTAAATAATTACATATTATCAGGGAATTTATATATAATAGACTATGGATATTATTTTAGCTTCATTTGAAATAAAAAAAAACTATTATTATTATTCTAAGGTAAGAGGCCTGTCGAAATCTTAGTTATTATAAATATACACCTGACAGTTTACATGTATCGTTGATATAATTATACACTAGTGGCCCGTCCCGGCTTAGCACGGGCATAAAAAAAAAATCAATTCTAGGAGATATGTTTGAAAGTCGTTCAGAAGTGTAATATTTTATTCGTTACGAACAAACATTTAAACTTTATCGCATTATAATTTTGACATAGATTAAAGTTTTTTTTTGTATATATGGGTTCCGCTGCTCTCAAGACATACTAAACGACACCCGCCACAACTAACTTTTCTTAGCGCATGCTATGAAACAAATTTTTTACTCTTTTTTATACCTTGTGTTACATTACTGGAGTCTTAATAAGAATTTCTTACCCTTTGCAACAAAATATAATGCCTATGTCATTTGGGGATAATGTAACTTCCCAACGGTGTAAGAATTTTTAATTTTAGTCGAATAGTTTCGGAGCCTATTCGCGTCAAAAAAACATAAAAACATCCAAACAAACAAACAAACAAGCCTTTTGTAATTATGAGATTTTTAAAGATATTGATAGGTAAACAAAAGACGTAGGTATAAAAATTTGATATAATTGGCCAAGTACGAACCGGGCTCGCGCGTGAAGGGTTCCGTACCATTATTAAAATATGGCGAAATAACATGTTTTTTGTATGGGAACCCCATATCAAACATTCATTATATTTTGAAAGAAAGAAAGAGAGAAATCATGAAAGAATCTACCAAGTGTCATTGTAAAGATAGAGTAAAAAGAGGTAATACGTAGCTTAATATTCTGTAGAATTCTTTAGTGTCCTGTTATCGTTTTTGATATTGAGCAAAAATACAAAATATAACACGTCTTTTAAGGTACACTTTAAAAACGTGTCATCCACCCTTTATATTTGTATATTTTCTGTTTTTAGTATTTGTTGTTATAGCGTATCTAGTACTTGTATACTCTTGGGTTATAGCGGCAACGGAAACAAATAATTTGTGAAATTTTCAGCTATCAAAGTGTATAAGAAACAGCCTGGTGACAGAAAGACAGACAACGAATATTTTGTAAAAGGCATTCGTTTTTATCTTTTAAGTGCAGAAAAGATCGCAGTAGTATATTAATTTCATTCTTAGGGTACCTAACCCTAAAAATTATTGCTGCAATATAAATACGTTTTTTTAAGTATGTCAAATATGACAAACTGACATTGACATAACTAAATTTCATTCAAATAATCAAACAAAATTATACATATTTTAAATTTTTAATTCTATTACGATACTTAATATAAAAATAGCAATAATTTATTTAAAAATAATAAATAAATTTCATCAAACTCTTTAACAATACTGTTTTTGATCCTGCCATCTATCGGAATTTTGTTGATTTATTACTACGGATGGTAAGCTTGGGTTCATGTTTGGCAGAGAGAATGACACTAACGGAAACGGAAACTAACAATGTATACGTATACATGTCACCAACTTAGCTGTTCAGGTGGCCAAAATTGGAATTACAAGTTCGACAGCACTCTTAGGTGGCAACAAATCTCCACTAGCGACACTGTCAACTGAACAGCTAAGTTGTTGCACTGCACTCATACATGTGTATTTTGCTGGAAAAAATCACGCTGATATATCTGTTTTGCGATAAAAAATGTATAATATTACCTATTTCGCGCCACAATTAGACCATTTTAAGTTTATGTTAAGTGATTACTATTTAAAAATCTTAGAGGAAATGGTTACCAGTCTGAGAAGCATTTAGTATGGGGCTCGGAAAGCCTTAAAAGGTATATGTTATTTGTCAGCTTAGTGATGTTTGATGAAAATCGGAACAAGATGAACGCCGCGCTGCCAAAAAATAGCGAATAACATATTTTTTCACAACTCTCTCACTCTCAGTATGGGTATCATATGAAAGGGCTTACGTAGGTACATATTAATGCTCAATCAAATCCATGATGGCTGCTGACACAATATGTCTGAAATATTATAAATTTCGAAAAATGCCCATTTTTTGACGTGACAACGTCTTAAATTAGGTTGCGGCTGGGAGTCACTTATGAAAAAGTGTAACGCCCGGTAACGTTACGATGAGTCACCGAACGAGAGAGAGGCCCGCCGAATGCCTTGCGTCTCTCTCCCACTCAACTATGATCGGTCTGCCGCGCGCGCAGCACGCGGCAGACGTTGTCACGTAAAATCTTCGCCCGTAAAACCGACTTTACAGGCAACCATATTTTTTTTTTTAATTGTTATCACTGAAGTGTTAGGGATTGAGTAAGGATACCTCTTCACAATATCGTTGTTCTCGTCAGCGGCAGCTCCTTGCCACTTGTCAGTCTCTGCGTCCATCTCAGAGGACATCATCTTCATCTCGAGCCCGGACTTGGCAATCTTCGCTTGCTCGTCCGAGTCAAGACGCACTGCTTTCAGCGGCTTACTCGTTGTACCGTGTTTCTGGAAATAGGGAATAAGCGTTGAGAATAATAATTGGCCAATTGCAAGTCAGGCTCACGCATGAAGAGTTCCGTATCTAAAAAATAGGCAAAAAATATTACGTTTGTTGTCTGGAAGCCCTTTTTTTAATGTAATTATTTTTAAAGTTATATGTATATAACTATCGTCATAAAGATCCAGAAAAATAATAATTGCAAAAATATTACGTATGTTGTAAGGGACCTCTTAAATATTTAGTTAATTCTTTTTTTTAGTTCTTGTTGTTATAACGGCAATAGTAATACATCATTTGTAAAAATTTCAACTCTCTAGCTATCTTGGTTTAGATACAACCTGGTGAGAGATGGACAGACAGACGGACGGACAGAGAAGTCTTAGGACGGACCGGGTTGGTACATAGGGTACAGACGGAAAAAAAACTTTTTTGTTAAACTCATATCCCCATTTGAAAGTGTATAATCATAGAGATTTATTTATTTGTTTGCGAAGTAAAGAGCTAAAAGTAGTAATTACTCTATTTTATACATGCACAATTTTAATGTAAGTACATAATATAAATTCAGACAAGATGCTTGATGATGGTAAAACTACTGTGTTGTTCGAAGTCATGGGGAAAAAGCGGTTGGGATCCACTGTCGATCTGCATAACAGGACCATCTGGTACCTAGTGCTAAGCGCAGCGACTCTCATATACATGACCTCAACCTCAAGGTATTAAATAAACTCTATTTGTATGTTCACTTTACCTATTTGTACTTACATATATATTTATTACTCCTTGTTGTAAATATGTATTTTTTTTTAATATTAGGACTCATTTCCCACACAGCTGGTTAACCCCATACTAAACCATTTTTAGTTCGTGTTATGGTAGCTAACACAACTGATATACTACATATACATACATATATATTTTATATAGATACATATTTAGAGAAAAACAGGCTGTGCCGACCCCTCCTAGTGGGAAATGGTAAAGGAGAAGAAGATACATATTTAACACCCAGACCCACAACCAACAAATTTAGTTAAGCACAAAGATGTCGGCCGGGCCGGGAATCGAACCCGGAACCTTCTGGTTAGCAGTCCGGCATGGTAACCGTTGCGCCAACGAGGTCGTCATTGCTGAAATAATAAAAATTTATTTGTATTATAATTGTAATAGAATGGCATCTCACCCCAGGCCTCGGCAAGCTGCTATACTGCTGCTTATCAGGTCTGTCGTCTGTAAGGTCAAGCAGCTCTCTCGCCAACCTCGCCGCGTCTGCTAGCAACCACGCCCACATATCCACGAACACATCTAGGTTTTCTCTTGCAGCCGCACTACCTGGAAAAAGCAACAAAGTTCAAACGTTACAACAAAGCTGGATCTCAAAATTGCTTTACAAATTATATTTTAACACAAATAAATAATTAAGAATCATACGGATGGCAATAATATTTTCGTAACGAGACTCTCTTTCGTTGAAATCTTTTATTGAACGTGGCTCTAAATAGCTTCGAAAGTACTACTAGTTCAACTGCGCATAATTTCACTGTCTTTGTAGATAATGTAATTCTTGTGAGGTGGTCAAAATGTAGTCGATGTCGATAAATAATAATGTTAATATTAATATTATTCTAACTATAATTTCGAAAAGAAGCGCAAGATCATGCTCAGAAGTGTGTTTGGGAGACCACGATGTTCAGAGCCCCACGCTAAAATGACTTTACCACCAGAAGTAATGAAACTACCGCAATATCCAATACTCGCAATATAAACAGACTCTTTCAATGGATGAACATTAGCTGATGCTGATGATTGATTTAACTGTATCGTAGAGTCTTTAGTACCTGGGTGTGCCGCAAGCGTCCGCGCGGCGGTCACAACCTGCGGCCCGTATATCCTCAGGTTGATCTCCGCAAACTTCGCGCTTACTTGTAATGTCTCAGACATCGCTATGTGCCTGAGCAATTTGCATACCTGGAAATGTAAGGGAAATACAATAATTATGTGCTACAATAATTATGTTCTAAGAGTGGGGTAAGTAAATTTTGTGGTACGTTCTTGGGACGCTGTGCCCCGCGCTAAGTATCTTGCGATCCTGTGCTGCGGGGCTACAGTTTTATCCGCGCCAAACAGAGAACTAGAATACTCTAGTTCGCTGGCGCCAAATATACAGGTTACAAGTAAATAAAAAATGTGGAAGCGATTGTCGTTATCAGGCTACCTTTTTATATCGGTAAGTGTCCTTTGCAAATTTAAAGATCGAAACTTGTATTAATTTTACGTTTTAAGTATTTATATGCTTTCACAAAAAACTTAAAAAAAAATGTTTGATGATTCAGTATGCGTATCTCTAGAATACTAAGCATATATTTAATTAAATTTAGTGTAGAAAAGACATGGTTAATCTCTTTTACTCAAGTACATATCTCAGTACATTAGATTGAAATCCCTTTTAGTATTTTTTGACCTACCTCTATTATATGATCTAACTGTTCGTGAAGCCGGCTGGCTATTTGATGCAGTCTCTCTGATTCTCTCTCACCACAGGAACTAGCTGCAAGATAACTTCGCATAAATACTCCGGTTTACAGCAACTTAATATATTATTAGTCAGGCCTGGATTACGACGCTACGGGGCAGTGTGATAATTCAAATGTTCAATATCATTTGTGCTATAAACATTTTCACTTTACGTTTGATAAACATAATCCAGACCATTATAAGAGCAGAGGCGTCGTACGCTGACGTCCAGGGCAAAAGGTTTAGTACCGTCAATTGTTTTAAAATTGGAGTGAATTGTGTGACTTCTGCATCGTCAAGGCACGAGCCCAGCTCCTCACATTCTGGGAGTAGGTACCTAAGATTCGCGGGGGGTTACCTATGTGCGCGAGGTCGGCGGCCAGCCGCTTGGCCTCGTCCGCGAGAGGCGCCAGGTCCCTCGCCTGGTCTCTCGCGGCGACCACCAGAGCTCGCTCGAGTTCACTAGCGGCCGACGTCGCGCCTGTGCAAGCGCTTTCCAGCGCCGCACCGCCAGATGACGCCGCTTGCTCCTCCTGCGAACATTATTCTTGACCGAGCGAGCGAAGTGTCGGCATTAACTGGATAAGTTTTGTTTCGTCTGCGTTGTATTTTGGTTCTAGTGTAGAGGCCTCCATTTTTAATCAATCTTGACTAAACTTTCTTTATTTCATTATTTATTTTATTTTATGTCATAAAATTTCAGTACAAACGATGTTCAAGTTTGCGAGATTTACTGTTCGGAGACCCACTAGTATCTTGTCATAGAAATACATAGTAAACACTAGTGAACCAAGAACTAGTGAATCTTAGAGCCACTACGAACTTGCATAAAACACATCACATTTTCGGACAACAAACAGCTGATTTACAGCAAAATACGTTCGTCACATAATATCAAGAAGAGATAATATTTTAAGATTACTCACGTCTACAAATATATAAAAAAAATTACAGTGTCCACATTGTCAAACCTGACAATGAGGACAGTTTGCCAATACATATGTAGAGGTATTTTCCGGGGGTCTTCAAAAGTAGAGTTAAGATATCTTCTAGGTAAGCGTGCCACACCGTAGACTGCAGCGCAGCTTAACATTAGGCTAGCTGTTGTCAAACGCAAACCTATCAAGGCTAAAAAAAGAAAAAAAAAATGGTTGCCTGTAAAGTCGGTTTTACGGGCGAAGATTTTACGTGACAACGTCTGCCGCGTGCTGCGCGCGCGGCAGACCGATCATAGTTGAGTGGGAGAGAGACGCAAGGCATTCGGCGGGCCTCTCTCTCGTTCGGTGACTCATCGTAACGTTACCGGGCGTTACACTTTTTCATAAGTGACTCCCAGCCGCAACCTAATTTAAGACGTTGTCACGTCAAAAGGTACGAGCTTACCAGGGAGACAGCGACGGCAACCAGCCTCTCCAGCTCGTACGCTATCCGCTCGGCCAGCGCCAGTATCCGCTGGCGGTGGTCGTGCGACGTGTACGCTGAGTCGGTGAAGTCGTGCGTGCGCTCCACGAGCGCCCGGAGCGTGGAGGCGAGCGCGCGCCGCCGGACGGAGTCAGCGCCCCCGCGCGCCCGCGCACTCCGCACCTGCGACGTTAGGCCACGGAGCGCGCCTAACGCCGTGCCTGCCTCCCATTGCGCTGCCTGTACCAAATGACAACGCTGTATTCTCATATACTCAACAGTAGAAGGATGTATGGTACGAGAATATGTAAAACATATATATAAGAATATGTTACGTGTAACATTCTGTAATTCGAAAAGGTAAAATTTTAAACACATTTACAAAATTTGTTTAATTAAAAATGAGAATATGTAGTTTTAAATAATAGATTTCTAAGTACATTTCTGGACTACACTATTAAAGGTTGTTAACCCACAAGAATTTGATTACATTGTTTTATAGGAACGCGAAGTTTGAATGTACATAGTAAAAATAGACCTACACAATCTTTGGGTTAGGGATAATCGTCATTGGGATTACTCTAGTTTTAAAAAACAAGTTTAACTGGTTTGGTAAGATAACAAGAAAAAACGAGAAAAAGAAAACAAATATAAGAAAAAAAGGATTAGCAGAGGTTGCAAGATATTAAAGAACCTACATACTACTCAGCGTACTTACCCAGTAACGACTGCTAAACTAAACTAGTTGTACAATATACAGCAAGCCGTGTAGGTAATACGAACATCTTGTTTTACTATTTTACTATTACGTACTTTGACTAAACATGTGCTTGTGTTCCCGGCGTCAGAAAGCGTTGTATTAAGCTTAGCAAAGCTTAATTTTTAGCTTAAAGATGCGTGTTGTTAGCGTGACGTGTATTATTGAAGAGTTGTTTTATTTACTTACTAAACTCTACCTACAAACCTAAAAACATTGGAATGCTCCCTCAAATAAAATTGCAAGTACGCAAGTAACACTCGTCAAAAGTGTAGTCATAAAACATGTAACTTTAACTTTGTTCCCGAACTCAAGACATGAATTATTTGAACAAAGTAAGGAGAAGACAGCAAGCGACATCGCTTTGTTCCAACGTCTTACTTTGCTGTTCTAGCACTCATACTGAATTTGTAAATACAAGTTTTCCTTTGTAATATTGAGGAAGCAAAGTGGGTTTAAATACTCTACGGAGGCGGAATTGCAAAATTATTTCAAATATTAAGCGTAGTTATATGTGCATGTTGAAAATACATTGTAGATATAAAAAGATAGGCACTGTCTAGCTGCGGTGTTGTTTTTTTATACCTGTTCATGACTATCCGAGAAAGGTTTCAACTACAAGAAAAGAAAGAAAAACTGTTTATGCACGGAATTTTGAGCAGAGTATGCAGTGTATCCGGAAGTAGAGGAGGAATGTCAAAAAGGTCAGTAAGTATAGAGAGAAGGTAAGGAAACGTCTTTTGAATATAAAACAAGCCGCTAAAATCTATGTTATCGTAGAGTGCTACTTACCTATAAATATATCCTCTATGCGCTTAAATAAATAGGTATTAAATAGGCACAAGCACAGATTAGACGATATAAGTTAGTTTAAAGATACTACTTTAGATACCACTTAAATAGTTGATGTTTTGTTCCTATTTAATAAAATATCACCGTTAAGAGTTATTTTACCAATCATAATTGTGCTAGTGTTTTATATGTTGTAAGATAAAACAACTTTAATACCAGATATGTTATTAGTATTATTTTATCAAATCTTTTATTATAGGAGTTGGCGCAGACTAATCTTTCTTCTATTGTTATTTTATGATCAATAATTCTTATGCTCGCAAGTACTACTTATAAATTATAAATTAATTACACAGTCAAAACTATTTATCATCCATAAGCAAGTAGATTTCGATTCGATTTTTCTAAACAATATACTTACTCATTAGTTTAGTTAGTAGTAGAGTAGGTATGTGATTTTTGGTAACTATACAATATTCATTTCAATAATAGTAACAAGAATATAATAAACCTTTTTTATATAGAATGTAATAAGCAGATGTTTATTATCACAGCTATTCCAGGCCCACAAGCTGGGCATGCCCATCTAGATAGCAATATGAGAAGATCTTTATCAAGCCTGCGATAGACGCGAGCGTGTATATCTATGTATGTATATATCTATAGCCTGTTAACTTGTTCAAGCGGATCCTACTTACAAGTACAGAGTTGACCGAGTGAGCGAAGCGAGCGTAGCCTCCACATTAACAGGCCAATTTTGCTTACGTATCTGTTTTATGTATGTATGTTTATTGGTTTTCGCGTAGAGGCGGTATTTTGAACCAATCTCGACAAAATTTTACATACAGGTACTTCTCAGTACTATAGTTTTTTTTGGTGGCGTGGTTACCACAAGAAAGGGGGAAATTTGTTCTAACGCTATTCATCGATCTATTTTAAAGCTGTTTGGTACAGAAAATAATTGCAATATGCAGAAAAGATTTTTTAAATATGAATAGAATTGGTCAAGTGATTGTTGAGATATGAAGTCATATTGTTTTGAGAATAACAAACATTATTTACAGGCTTTTATGATAATGGTTAAGTAGGTCATAATCTCCCGCAGAAAATTACGAATTATTTAAAACATTACGAACGGGGAATATTTATTCTGTAGAGCGTTAAACTTCAAAAAACCGTATTAGAAAGAAACTATTATTATCAAAGGTTCCTTAATATTCCTTAACGTATTCTGGTTTTTGGAGATTAATTTCTATGTATCTTTTGGAAACTCACTCTTTGAACAAAAATTAATTTGGGGAATAAATGACATTGCCATGGTTTGAGTTTACGCGCTGATTCATGCCTAATTAAGTGTACACATGTACCCTGTGCAATTTAACCGGAATTTAATAAGCTGCCTTATTTAACTTACGAGTAAGCCCGGGATTACAAAATTATTTATACATTATAACAGGAAGATGCGGGAAGAATTTGCTCAAAGTACAAAACATTTTGTTGACTGGTTGTGTGGATTGGTTTGAAAACTCATACAAGGAAAAAGAAGAAGAATCTTCACTTTTACTAAGTATTTATTTAGATGCTACATAATAAGTGCTTGAAACAAAGCAATTTGTTGTTGGAAAAAGTAAGTAAACTTATTTTCCGAATACTGCAAAAGAATCGCAAAGCCATGTCACGAAAATGCCTAAAACAGTCGTTAGCGATTGTTGCTGTTAGGTCTGCCGTGTAGTTTCCGACAATATGCACTTCCGGCGGAAACCACTAGTCTCGACGACCTGCTTCTGTGTTTGAACATTGCAGGTTTAGTATACATACTACATACATGGGGAAAAGTGAGCTAGTATGTAAATGCAAGCATTTAGCGAACTAGTAGGTACCTTAGCTCAATTGTTGTAAACAATAGAAAGGCTCGCTTATGCCGACGATGAGGCAGTTATACCCCATTAGGTTTAAAGCTCTAATGCTTATCTAGCTCAGATATTTCTGCTACCGTTATTCCATATACATAATATAATTATATAACCTAGCTTAGTAACGAATTCTCCAACAGGAGTTTAAAAGTTACTAGCGCCTATTGTCTCGTTAATAAATACTTAACACAAGTTAAGCATTCTAAGTAAATCAATTCAAGCCCACTCACACCTAATTGGCAGTCACGGAAATACGCTAACCTAATAAACCTTTGTTAGACCGAGCCGAGTCGAGAGCTTATCCGAATTTAAATAAAGATTCAAGAATAGAGCGGAAAGGTTAGCAGGTCAACCGTCTCATTGGAGGCCTCATTAAGTGTTACCCAAACAAAAATATAACAACGTAACAGTGAAGTGAACCCTAACCTTCTGTTTGTGATTTAAGATAGTAGAGTCAAGGGCGGAAGGGCGCCAACCCGTCTGCGAGTTCCTATGGCAATGTGCCAACCTTATAACTAGACCTGTCGAACTTTCATTGCTTTCCAAACGTGCCTAGATGTCGCTCCTCCTTATTTACTAGTCACGTAGTTAGGGCACTCTCGCGAAGGTAAATGTTTGCCCTCAACCTGCCGAACTTGCCCCTGCCTCTCCCACTTCCGAGCAAACTTTTCTAAGTGCTTGCTAGTTAAGGGCTTATCGGCACTTTGCGATCGGTTTTGAATCATTAATCACTTCGAATTATCCATGCAAGATAGATTGAGATGTAAACTTTTTTCAAGGTACAGATTTTTGTATACCTACCTACTCGTTTATTTGATTGTATGTGAATAATCAAGTTATTAACTATCTGGGCCCTGTGGCTTATACCCGAATTAATTTGAAGTAAATCGTTGCCTATGTGTTAATCAAAGCTATAAGTCACCACCGTACCAACTTTCTTTCAAACCAGTTCAGCGGTTTGGGCACCTAGAAGTAACAAACATTTATAACCACATTACATATTCCAACTTTTGCTTCTATAGTATTAGTAAGATAATAATATATTGTATATATTGGATATATTGTACAATAGTAATGACTAAAGAATGGCAATATGATACTCGTATCAAAAGTAATTTAATGTTATGTAAAACATGTGCTGAAATTTTGTAGCCATATTAGAATTCAGATACTGTCTGCATTCAAATAGACTGGGTGTTGCATTAATGCTATTATAAGAGCGTATGCAAATAATAACTATTTTCATTTGCTCCAACAAAATGGCTGGATTCAACGCGAATGGGTCGATTAAACGTCATTATGAGTATCACTACACATTTGCTGAAGATTAAACCGACTAATTTAGATAAAAGAAACGTGTATCTCAGTACATTAGATAACTATAGGAACAATAATAAAGCTATATGCACGTGGAGGATACTTTCAACTGCTAATTTTAGTGACAATCAAATTAAAACGATATTTTTTATTCAAAAGATAAGAATTGGATTTGTTGGTAGTTAAGGTGCTTATTCATTAGTTTATCTTCAATTAATTATTTCTTAAGTTATATGTTGTATAGTTGTACATACTGTTCCTATTTGTTATTGCAAAAATAAAAATATTTTTATATATCGGTTAATCGTTCGTTCTATCGAACTAATATACATATTACTTTATTTAATGTCGTGATTACAAAAATAATATATCTCGATATAAAAAGGTCATTTGGATTTTTAATATGGGTTTTTTTAGTTAATAATTCTATCCATAGTGCTGTCACTCTCCAAAACATAATTACCAATTGTTAAGACAGATTTTAACGCATTCAGCATTTTTTCAGACTTTACTATTGTAAAATATTGCTGTGCAGGGAATCTTTGATTCTGTGTAGCTAACACAAAATGAAAATTAATATTATGTAGGCAAATCTATACGAATTCAGCTTATAAGTGCGTTTCGGATCTCGACGGATATTTTATTTGGATTGGAAGCGATGCCGGCGCTTGTCGAGGGTCCTACAACTGGTTTAATAGATGATGCGGACGCCACTTGTGAAGGCTGTGTTAACTCCACTGTACAGCGATTTTTGAAAGCAAAATTAGATATAACTTTTCATTTGGTTTTGTCGTTAGGATTTTTTTCAAGGTGCACTTACAACGTATTTAAAAAGTAGCATTGATTTAGTTTGTATTGAATATTAAATAAGAATTAAATATCACTTTTTGTTTGGTTTTGTAGAGAATTGGTTTATATTATTATATTTATTTATTTTTCAAGGTAAGCACTTACTACGTATCTAAAACAATGTCATTAATTTTGTGTCTATTAAAACCCTATTAATATTCAAATGGAATCAAGTATTATTCATATATGTGTTTTTTATACTATATCTTATAAGTACATACTATAAATACACAGCACAGGGTGAAATTTTCTAAAAGAAAATATTCCTACATCTTTTTCAGTGACTGATATTTCTTCGAATATATTCCTGCATATTCAAAGTTTGACCGTTCAGTTAAGCCGTAAGTGTACAACCGACATGGAAGTGTACAACATACACTCTTATTTGTAAGATATCAAACCTCGTGTCCCGCGTGTTCCTCGTGTCCCGGCAGACCGTCTCGCACCACGTAGTGTATGAGGTCCATGGCTCGCCGCATCTGGCAGAACACAGTGTCTCGGTTCTCTCGTGCCGATGCGCTGCCTGGGTGCCTCATGCAGGTCTGTATTATATGTACAGTTAACTTACAGTCAATAACTACAAAAACATTTAATATTTTCAGAATAAAGAAGCCTGGCGATAAGCTTAAGAACAATCCATAGATCATGTTGACGGTTCAAAATGTATGATAATAGTTTTCTTTATTTTGGTCTGATAATATATGTATATATCAGAAGAAACTGAAAAGGTTTATAGTGAGTTAAATCTTCGACAAAATATTATAAAGCTCTTCATACAGACTAAAACTATTTATAACATGTTTACCCAGCTTATATTGGTTTTATGTAGCCATATTCCACAGATTCTAATAAATTTAAACTAGGTGAGATACTCTTGCTTAAACTTATTTAGATTTTAGCAATATTTCGTTTGCATACATGAATAATTTAACACAGAAGACTGACTGAATATGAAAATTTATGAAAGGATCAAATGCAAATAGTCAAGAATTCAGTGAGAGTTTGGAACAACCGGACGGGGTATAAGCAAAGCTTTTTATCGCCCGTACGCCATCGCTATACCTATTTGCAAACCCCCAGAGTTCCACATGGGTTCCATTATCATGATTTCACCTGTCGTGTTATGTTTCCCTTGACGTTTTTCCTGGTTCTCTGCTACGTGTGCAATAATGATCCATACGTCCATCTTATATTGTCATATTTTTACTTGATAAATTGGCACATTGGAGACAATAACATAACGATCTGAGAGAGTCTAAAACCTGATTGTTATGGCAAAATATGTCATGGTTGAGCAATAAAGTAATATTTAAAAAAAAAACTATGCCGTATATAAATGTAATCTGTTTTTTTATGTAGTGTGAAATTATGTAGAAACAAATCTCCTACTTTTAACCTTCGAAGCTAAATTTAATTAGCAACTTCGTGGCTACTTATTATGGTTATGAATTTAAAACTTGCACTTCCTTGTCTCTTCCAACGAATTTAGAAGGTTTTAGGGTAAGGTAAAGCTATTGCGGTCACCGGGAGACCTCGTGGCTGGCAGTCGACCGCAGTCCGACATTCCGGCCCAAACATACTGCGATGGCAGACGAGCGGAGCTAGCTTAGAACTGAAACTATTTGAATAATAGGTCAAACTACACGTGATGTTTGGTGTACATTCTGTTTAAGTAGAAGCAAGGAATTGTTTATTAAATTCGAACTAGTATATATAGGTCTATCCACTATTGTGGAGTTTATACGAAACTCGAATTTCGTAAAGAGATGAGAAAGTCAACAGGCATCAATGCACTGTAAAAGTGTACTAATTTTTGTAAGACTTTTAATCTCCTTTGTAACAATTTGTTAAATCAGGATTAATAACAAAATTTGTACATAAAATAGAAATAAAAAATACACGTTACAGTTACAGTTAAACAGTTTACTTTATCTGTCGTAAGCAATGAAAATGTTTCCAATTTGACACAGCCGGTATATCGAAATAATTCACCATATAAAGTTCTAGGAAATATGTCGTGGCTTATGAAAGAGCGGCAAGAATTGATCGAGGCACGCTCGTCCGGTAGCGCTGAAAAATTGCAGATGTCGTTGTCGCCGCCGATTGTTCACAAGGTACATTTCGGGACTTTCCAGTTTAGAAATATGCGCGCTTCACAAAATCTAATGTCCCCTTTTATTTCACACAAGCAGCTCACGCGACATAGCGTTCCCATAACAATTATACGACTCAAACCTGCTAAATTATGCAGCACAATGTGCACCCTGCACGACACAATGAATGAGCCATTAACTAGATTACAGAGTTTTTGCTCACTTTGGCAAGGGAGGAGATCCTGCCTCGTTCTTTTAAACGGGCCTGGCAAAGTTTGCACCGCAAGCCTGCGGCACTCTAATGGTTTCATTTCTTTAATCTTGTGGGATTTGTCGTAAAAGTGCCATTAGGCAGGCTTACGGTGAACTTTTGTATTTCATTGTTGTTCACACCGCTTGTGGCTACAAAAAAAATCCCATGTGAAAACCAGCATGGCGCATGGCGCTGGCCGGGATACCACAATATTATTAATGGATTTTTTTTTTTTTTTTTTTTACATTAAATGGGTTTGCGCTTGATCACAATTCACCTGATGGCAAGCGACATTATGATCTAAGGTGGAACGCGCTTACCCAGAAAAAACCGGTTCACTCTTGCTTTGAAAACCGCCAGATTGTAGCTCTCAGGGAACAGAGAACTAGGCAAAGAGTTCCACACCTTCGCAGTTCGCACTATGAAGGTGGAGGCAAACCGCTTAGTACGCGCCTTTGGAACCTCCACGGTATAACGATGCCTCTTTGGAGTTTCCCTGCTCGTCCGGTAGTGGAATGGGGCGGGGGGAATCAACTCATGCAATTCCGTCGCACACTCACCGAAATGTAACCTATAAAAAACCGAAAGGCTGGCCACCAGGCGGCGATGCTCAAGGCTCTGCAGCTTTGCCTTGCACAGAGCATTATTGCCAACTAGCCTCTTCGCTCGCCGCTCTATTGCCTCCAACGCCTCAAGCTGGTATTTAGCCGATCCATCCCAAAGGTGCGAGCAGTACTCCATGCACGACCGAACTTGTGCTTGATACAATATAAGCAACTGTTCCGGCTTGAAGTACCGGCGCACCTTCGAGAGGATACCCAGCTTCTTGGCTGCCAATTGAGCCTTAGACTCAATATATGGGCCAAAGTTGAGGGTTGAAGACAAAGAGACTCCAAGAAGCTCGAGATGGTCAGTGATCGGTAAGGTTACATTTCGGAAAGTAGGGGCCAGATTAAAGGGCCTCTTTTTTGCGGAGAAAAGACACGCCTGGGTTTTGACAGCATTAAACCTGACCAGATTGGCATCGCCCCAATCGGAGACTGCCTGAAGAGACAGGTTTAAGCGCCTTACCATAGCCTCTCTATGAGACTGGATGTCAGCCGCACTAGCTCGCGCAGTAGATATGTAGCTCTCTACGACGGTGCTGTAAATAATAATACCAGGACTAAGCAGATCATTGATGTGCAGCAGAAAAAGCGTCGCAGAGAGCACCGACCCCTGGGGGACACCGGCATTAATAGCCATAAGATCAGACGAGCAGCCGTCGACGACTACCCGAATAAATCTATCCCTCAGGAAGTCCGATATCCATGCAATAAAACTAGCGGGCAGGCCGTATGTAGAAAGCTTACTAATAAGGCCGTCGTGCCAGACCCTGTCAAAGGCTTTGGAAATATCGAGGGAAACCGCTAGGGCTTCTCCGTATTTCTCAATAGCCTCACTCCATAAGTGCGTGGCGTACGCTAGAAGATCCCCAGTAGACCGATTCCGGCGAAAGCCATATTGTCGGTCACTGATGAGGTCGTTAAATTCTAGGTACGCCAGGAGCCTGCGGTTCAAGACACGTTCCAAACTCTTACAGAGTATGGACGTGACTGAAATGGGCCGGTAGATGGATCTGAATAGATAGCTTTTTTAACGTTCATATTCTTTTAAAAATCATGGCTGTGTTTGTAATAGTTAAATTCGAAAAACTACTACAGCTATTATAAGTAAGTGTATTGAATGAGTTCATTCAGTAAATACAGAGTAGAGGTTCAATATCTATTTTTTCATTTTCGAACCTCGCTGTGAATATAAAACTTTCTTATAGCCAACAGAAAGAGCATTCAATGCGATCTTGAATACCGCCGTAAAGTCAAACGAGCGAGTGATGTCCATAAACTGGCGATGTCACAAACAACGACGCAGTGTGGTTCAGAATTGGCTCCCGCACCTACATAATTGATAGGGGTGCGGTCAGTACCGAAAGTGCTAATTTACGAGATAGGGATGCTGGACACGCCGATTGAAAATTTATTACGATCCATTCGTGTTAATAACCCTCCCTCGGGCTGAGAGTTTCGCTTTGTATCTTAAAGGAAGCTGATGAGCTTTGAAAGTCCATTAAGTGTAATACTCAAATTGCAGAATGATAATGGATCTGGAAGGACAAAGTGGGCCACGGCTCCGTTCTTTGTTTATTTATGGAAATATTTTAATTATTTTGCGAAGTGCTGGGGTAGTTTCTCAATGAATTTCTTAGTCTCAAACTGATATCCCTACTCGTACCTTGGAGGATGTGAGGAGCATTAACGTAGACCGTTCCAAAACGTTTCTAGCTGCAGCCACTTGCGCTCTTCGTCTCTCGTCTCTCAGGTCTGCTCTTCTTTCCGCAGTCAATCTCGCTAGCTCCACCATTCCCCCGCCGAACTCCGTGAAGGCTCGGACAAACTCGGCAAAGTTTGAGACGGATTCCAGTCGGTCCAACGTACGCGCCACCTGAACAGACCATTACCAAGTAAACGCATTCACAACTATGTTACTAGCGGAACTTGCGGTCCCTGAAAGGTATATCCGTAGTTCCGTAGGTAAGTTTGCACAATGTGCTGAGAAACTAGTGCAGTTGAAACTTTGACATGAGACTTACGACTGAACTATGCGCAATAGGTAACGGCTTACCGTTAATAAGGTGATATCGGAGACATTTTGGTAATTGGAAAGATAGTGTATTCAATTATTTTGTAGTTTTATGTGGAGTAAGAAGTCAATAAGACGCTGTGAGATCACCACGCTGACATCAATTTTTCTCATAAATGTATGTATAAAGCTAAACAAATGCAAGGGACATAGTGTCCCTTTAAATTACGATTCCAGCGCCGTCAGAGCCAGTGGTTTTGGCAACGTAGTAAGGCACAGAGTACTGTTACAGTTTAGTTACTACGCTACAGTAGGACTGTGTAGCGTAGTAAGGCACTATACAGTGGCCACTGGCTCTGAAGGCGCTGGCATCGTAATCTACTATGACTCTGCACTAGTAGCCACTCGGTGCTAGTTACCTTGTCCTTGGCTAGCAACAGCTGTCGTACCACCACCATGTCGGCAAGCAGCAGCACGCGTGTGACCGCCGCGAGCAGCGCGCGCGCCGCCGAGACCATGCCGGCGCCGTCGGTGCCCGTACACACGCGCTCGATGGCACGACCTGTTTACAAGAAACAGAGTAATTATAGTACAGTTCTTATATATACAGACTTATAAACGCGAATAGTCAGTCTTAAAATGCCCATACTTACTTATTTATATATTATGAGTTATTATTTCTTGTTTGTGTAGTTTTAGGACAGAGGAAAAAATAGAATTCAATATTCAAAATGTATTTACTGTTACTAAAATTTTGTGTCTGGCTCTAGTTATCAAATTAGGCGTCAGCTCGTGTCTTGATATGTAGTCTTTCCCGGTGTGAATGAATGAATGAGCATGAATATATGCTCGTGTACAATAATAAGCTTTATCATCATCATCATCATCATCAGCCTGTGTCTTCCCACTGCTGGGTATAGGCCTCCTCTCCAATACGCCATATATTACGGTCTTCAGCCAGTTTCCACCAGCTCTTTCCTGCGTGCCTAACGATGTCATCTGACCATCGGGTAGTGGTCTGCCTCTCTGTCGTTTTCCGTTCCTCGGATAAGCTTTATGACTCAACCATAATATGCTGCACATTCGTTTAAGGTAAAACAAATATTCTTAAAATTAAATTATTCTTATAGTGTACTGTTAGTTTGTACATAGGCTTAGTTATAAAAATAACTTAATTCTTTAAAAAAAACATTCTTAATGTACCTAAGTACGTTTTTCTAACTCATATTTTTCAATCATTCTCTAACGTACGTTAGTTTTTTAAAGTCAACTCTAGCAGTTTAAGCTAAACTTCTGTAAAATGTTACTGCAATGTCAATGGCATTTAAGATATAAAATTCCCGCCTGAAGCGCGGCTTGTTATTAATTGTAATTTATTGAATACAACATCTAGGTTACCGAGGCAAGAACCACTGTTTGTAGAATAGAACATAGTATAGATAACTTCAAAATATAGTGCTACATTAAAATATAAAAAAAATATTTTAAGAATTTGATAAAGATAAAAGAAGCTGAGTTTCAAGTGCAGTGAAAGCTATATAAGAACAACTTTTTTTTTAATTTATAATACTAACTTCAAACTAACGAAAAAGCTTTTTGGCACTTTATATTCATTCAGTTTTCTAATATAAGATACTTCTTCTGAAAACAAAGCGATATCAAACAAAATAAAGTGAGATATAAATAAATATACAAACGGCTCGGGTTCCAGTAATTACGCATTGTTTCAGCTTTCTAAAGAAAGGTTAGTTCCGTTGTGAGATAACGTGAAAGAAGCGAGCCAAATTGCAGTCTTGCCTGTTTATACTATACACATATACTTAAAACAAAGTAGTTATTGTGAAGCTTTTGTTTTATGATGGCAAATCAATTGTTAGTACTTTTAAATAATCTTGTAGGAATACTCGAACATAACGTATAACCTTTCTATTATTGTAGTCAGGACTACATTTGTAACTATTTATACTTTTTCTGTGAACTATTTGTTTTGTAATAATGGCTATAATCATCTTTATTGGTATATATAATCTATTGGTATAAATAATTTACAAGTCAATCGTTTGTACATTAATATTGAATAGAAATAAAATAAAACTACAAAATATACAGAAGTAAATTTCAAAGATTATTGAAAACTAGCAGCCGGTCCCAGCTTTGCACGGGCTATATAATAATCTAAGTTGCAAAGAGAAACAAAATATAGCAAAATATGTTACTCATGGATAATGTACTCGTAGCTTTCCAACGGTGAAAAATCGGACCTATTTCTATTTCGGAGCCTATTTGCGTCAAACAAACAAAAATTCAAACTTTTCCTATTTATAATATTAGTATAGATGCCACATCAATGTTAAAAATTATAAAAATCAGTGTCAAATTCTTATTTTGTAGTTTTTACAAATTCATCTAAATCGTTGAGAGTTTTTTCGACAAGCCAGCGTTCACAGATAATATCTATAGATAGGTGATTAGTGTAATCTACAAAGAAAATACCTAATTATATCATTAAATTTGTGAGTATATTGATTGAGTGTTCATGTATCTATATTTTCTTTGTTTGAATCGTTTTTTCTAATTACATAATTCTTTCTACAATTTGCATTGAACGCAGGTACGCCCTAATTAGCTGTATACAGTTTAAACGGTGTTTCTTGACCACTGATTTGTTTTGTATCGATGCAAATTTCAGTCTCTTTTATTAAACACGTTTGTGCATTTGTTGACTTTAACTATTGATCGCACTTATCATGCAACACCAGTTGTGCTGTTACTGGAATAATAATATTAATATCGCTTATATCACACACTCGATTTTGAAAACCTACAGACAGTTAGCCTTTACTGATTTACGAAAAAAGTATTCGTCCTCATTTACAATCAAGGTAGGCAACATTACACAAAAAATATGTAGGTATCAAATCCATAATTTGAATTTGGTAAATCTGATGAAATCGCTCACGCGCGTTTGGGGCAATCGAGCTTAAATGTGATTAATAAACGGGCTTGAGCCGTCGAAATGGGATTTGAACACCTATAACCCCATAATTTAGAATTTGTCGGCTCCACCGTTTCAGCCCACTATTTTCCATTCCGCGCTATATTTTGCCAGTCTGATTTATGATTCACATAAACTTTGTGGGTGTGAATTCTAGTTTTGATTTAGTTTATACATTTCGAGGGAAAGTGGGAAAGATTTTTCACTAAATAGCGGTTTTATTTTATAGAGCTGATATGGAAAAAGGTTTGATTTAGCACAGCTTTAAGGTGGAATATGGGCAGCGAAGAGAAAAATGATTGAAAAGAAGAGCTAAAGATTACACAGCTCTACAAAAAATCATTTTTTATTGTTGCCCTGTTTATCATCGCAAATTGTTACGTTTTTAAGCGCCCAGATTACGAATATATTCGTAAAAGTACTAAATTTGCTCGTTTTTACAAATTGAATTTTAAACGGTTTATCGTCAAAATTTTAATTTTCAGTCATTTGTTGAAAAAAAAAAGAGCAGATCTTACAAAATCATTGATATTTTCACGAATTGTGTGTATAAATAGACCCAAAATCATCATCATATCAAAGGCAACAAAACCACTGTAGACCAGTGTTGTTATAAATAGATAGATAGAAAATTCTTTATTCGACACAATTTAAAAAAAAAGAAAAAGAAAGAGCTTCCAAATTAGTGTGCCACAATTGGCGGCCTTATCGCTTAAAGCGATCTCTTCCAGGAAACTTTTGGATGGAGAGGAGTTTATAAACAACTTATTATAGACTAGGCATACTCCACGACATGGCCAGTGTCGTCAACTAGTGTGGTTACGCGCTCTGCTGGTTCAGTCTTTAAAAAGTTTAAGGACTTCGATTACTTAATATTCAGAATACAATTTTATTAGTATTAAAACAGAACATTAACATTACATAATAAGTTAAAATAAAATATATCATTGTAGTTACTGAAACCTAAAGCCGCGGAGTGAGCTGTCAGCGCACTATGAACCGGTCACGTGTCATTCCGGTGTCACGCTAGTTAGCGTATCAAAACATTTAACAAACATTACAATGCTTTTAGCGCACCCCTAGGGACCAAGCTTTTGTTAGTTAAATACCCGTCACCGGCTTAATAGAGTTCGTTTGAACTGTTTTTATTGACGATAAAATATCAAACCACACGAACGTGGCGAAAATTATGTTTTAGTCAATTTTGTCCAATCATAAGCAGCCCACTCTACGTTCCCACTGCTGGGACTCGGGGCCTTCTCTCTCGAGGAGTGAAATATAGGTTATAATCCGCCACGCTGGCCAAGTGCGGGTTGGCGGATGACACACATCTTCGGATATTGTGGTCTTTAAACATTTCGATTTCCTCATGATGTTTTCCTTTACCGTAAAGCTAGTGTAAATCCACATATTATAACTTGAAACACTAACCATTGGTGTAGGAGCTGCGATGAAACCAGGGGCCGTCCAATTGAAAACCAGACGTATTACCACTGAGCCATGCTCGCTTATTTACTTGTGCCCAATAATATAATTACTTTCTATATATTAACAAATAGCTAAAATAGTTTAATAATACCTACCTACTAGTTTACCAAGTTTATTTTAAATTATAAATACGTGTAAACTATGGTTAATTTAAAAACAATTAAGACCATGTTAGCAGTAGCTCGTTATGTCATTAAGAACAATTAATTACCACAGTAATAAAGTATTTTAATAACTATAGTTCGTTAAGCAAAGACGGGCTTCCTAGTTTACACCAGATGGCGCAGATTTAACTAGGGTATGCTGAATACAAAGTAATTATGGAAATTAACGCTGCTTGCTAAATTTAACTTTAGTGTTAGCGGTAAAACGTTGTGTGGCGGTAAGGGTTATAATCGTGAAACTCGTGGGACATTCGTCTTAGGTGGGTACTACAGGGCTACTAAAAACAAAACAAAATAAAAATATAATAAAATAATAATTGGCCAAGTGAGAGTTGGGCCCGCGCATGAAGGGTTCCGCATATTGATGTATGGGAGCCCCCATTAAAAATATTTTTCATATTGTTTTATAATTTATTTAATTCAAAATTCAATATTCTGTGAATGTATAGAGGGTATACCAAATATCGAGTAAAAAACTACTTAAAAATTACGTTTGTTGTCTCGGAGCCCCCTCAAATATTTATTTTATTTAAATTTCATAATTTAATTTGATTGCTTATATACATTTATATGTTTTGTGAAAAAAATGTTTAGCAGCTACCGTTATTGATATATAGCAAATACGAAAATTTCAGTTACTGAGATACAGCCTGGAGACAGACAGACAGACAGCGGAGTCTTACTAATAGGGGTCCGTTTTTACCTTTTAGGTACGGAAAGAGAAGAGATCTTATTTGCAGTTTACTATTTGTGTTGGAAATTGACTCGATATTTTTATGAATTGTTTCCATATTTTTTAACATATTTTTCTCGTTGGTGTCGACCTTGGAAATTGAACTATTGAAGGAAGAGATAGTCGACTTGATAACGTGGATGTTATCTTTCATTAAGCTGAAAGGGAAATTTTGGGGAAAAAACGTTTTATTTACCTCAACCGAAAATTAAAGAGAGTTTATGGTTTTGATAGTGACAGTAGTGGTTTTGTTAAGTGTCGTACAAGGGAAGGTAGAAGGCACCAGACCGCGCCGGTCACCCACGAGGTGGACTGACCAAATCAAGGCAGCAGTTGGAGGCACCTTAAATGACTGTAGCCGGATGACATCCAGCAGGCAGATATGTTACGAGATGTCACGAAGCAAATTATATCCACCCCCTCCAGGTAACCGCCATGACGATCACGACGGTTTTGTCAAAAGCGTCACAAATAAGAAGAAGTGTTAGTAAGTACTTCTAAATGTTTAGGTGGTCAGTAAAAGTTTAAGGTCTGGTCCAATTTTTTCCATAAATCTCGGCCAGAGAGCCCCGGCTACTTTAACTATATCTGTTGACCATCTTTGTAGAGGCCAACCTCTGGGTTACTGGGTTAAACCAGTCGAGTTAATTTTTTTTTAACTGCAGCAAAGACAGCTAGGCAGTTAGACCAGTAGGGTGCGTAACCTAAAGTGGAGCCTGTCTTGTCTGCAATTACTGGCTCTTATTTGGATTTGGCTTAACGACTGCTTGTACTAAGACTAACAGCCGGGAACTACAATTTAATGTGTGACGTGTCATCCGACCCAGGGCAGTGTTCAGATGAACATTTCACTTTTAAAACGACAGTCTTGTGCATGGTCACCCATGCTTAGCGACTTATTTTTAACTAGGCAATAGCAAGTTCGCGATGTAAAATATCGCATACCGCATATATCTGCTGATGGTCTTATAGTTAAACTCACATCTTAAACTGAATCGTTTGGAGCGTAAAATTAAAAAGAAGGAA
Organism: Mellilla xanthometata; assembly: GCA_035578125.1. Classification (NCBI taxonomy): domain Eukaryota; kingdom Metazoa; phylum Arthropoda; class Insecta; order Lepidoptera; family Geometridae; genus Mellilla; species Mellilla xanthometata. The sequence continues at coordinate 7,363,852 of JAPUBQ010000007.1, read as the reverse complement.
AATCTTTTGAGCAAAATATCTTCCATCAAGCCTACGCTCCCTTGTTTCTCAAAACATTCTGATAAAGTGTTCATTTTGTTTTACGAGTTTTCCTTGCTCATATCATTAAGCTGATGTGACTATAGAAGCATACTTATAGAGAGAGGGTCACAGTCGCGGAGCCTGCGCCATGTGTATGGAATTTTGGAGATGGAAATGTTTGACTGTATAGCTCGAGGGTACAACATAAACGCGGCAAAATAAACCATAATCTCGTTTCAAGCCGGTTCTTACCTGCTTCGCGAGTCTCCCGAAAAATAATAATACAATTGACATTTGGGAAATCAAATAGCTGAAAGGGAAATCTATTTGAGTCAGTATTTGCGTAGGTAAAAGCCTTTGTTTCGGGCATCGGCAGGCTGATTCGCATTGTACCGCACCTGTGTCCGCTGCGGGCAAGCCGCAGTTCTTACTAAATGCGAATGTTGCGGAAATCTATAACACTGAGATTACGGGTACTACGACCTTATTAGTTTTATTTAAGAAGGCTTTAATTAAAAAAAATTACGTTTTTGGCTTTACTTACAAATTTTACGTTTTTGGAAAAATATCAGTAAGTGATTACTACTACATAGTAATATAGTTCAATGAGTAAAAAAAAATCGTTTATGGTATACCGTCATTTGAATTTTGAATGCTATAACAAAAACAAAAATCTTACTACTAGAAAAACATCGGATTCTTAGAATCTATTAAATGTTTATAGAAATTTACTTCGTTATAATAAAATTAGCTTCGACCCTAGAGAGCTTAGACCCCAATGTCCCAAAAAACTGTGACGAGCTTTGATGCGAGATTGTTTGATAAATATTTTTTTTTTCTGTGTAATAGACGACTCGCTTTAATCTCAACGAACGTAGTAGATAATATCTGTAGCTATCTGTTGTGGAACTGCTGTCCCTGACGTAGTAAGGTCATGACATTTCTCATCTTTCTGCTGACGAACCGAAGGCATAATAGATGTTCTGAAATGTCTGGAATGGCTTACGTTGCAATGTTGTGAAGCCACGGCCATAAAATATATCGTGTCATGTGCAATGTATTGGATTTTATTCATCGTTGCTCTGCTTTATTGTACGAAAACCAACTCTGATTAAATAACAGAACCAAAATAAAGCATGAAGTTTGGTCAGTTATAACGTTAAAATGTTTGATACCTTTAAAAGAAAGACAAATGAATTCATTTTATCGGGGCAAACACAACTTGTGCATTTTACAATGTTTAAATAAAAGAACTTTAACATTGTATAAGGCTTTGAACTACTAAATAACATATTAGTAAATAACTTATTGACTCAGGCGTTACTTTACAGAAATCCATTGTAAATAGAAGACAAAATTAAATATTTAATATTTAGTAACACAGCGGAAGTACACTAAATATTTAATTTTGTCTTCTATAACATATTAGTAGTTCAAGTTATGGTTCATGTCAAATTTAACGATAACTATAACGCTAGCTTTAACATTGACCGCGGAATGTGTCATCATAATTCATAGTATAGTTAAGTTATCCAGGTTACTAGTCTATTGACGCATCTGACAGATAGTTAACGTAAACTAACTATAACTTTAACCACCGAAGTTTGGGCGGTTACGGATACTATTAAAGTTATTACGTCGCCTAAAAATGTTTCGATGGTGCAACTTATTTATTGTCTAACCAGTACTTCAACATTCTGTTAATGTTGAAGTACTGGTTAGCTGGTGCAACAATGAAAGTGAAATCTATCAATGTCAAAAATTTAAAATGTAAATATAATGTAATGTATTTTTTTGTAATGTATTTATGTTTTTAATGTTGTTTTTAAATGTTGGGTTTCGTTAAGTGATAAAATTGCAACTACGAAATTCAAAACAATAATTTTACGATACTGATAGCGCTTAAAACTAGCTCTCACCAGTGTATACTAGATAAATTTTACCCGTAGGTAAAAAATAACTGGTTCCGAGATCAGATTTTTCGCACGTACAACGACACAGAAGCTTTACAATGTTTGCGGTGGATACGTTACGGAATATACGGCCTGTGGTTCTACATAAAAAAACATGAAAAAATAATGGCAGTTTAACGCGTGACTTATGACCCTGTGGCGCGTGATTTTCATCAGAGCTGCAAATTAAATCGAAACAATGGATATCAAAGGTCTCTGGTTTTTATGAAGGTTATAATATTTTTAATACGCAAGCTCTCTATATTATCAAGTTAGTATACTATATAGCCAAATAGTTAGCAAGTCAAATAGTTTACTAATATGCACGTGTATATAATAGTATACTTGGGTGTGAGTGTCACGCTGCTTAACCTTAAACGAACAATTTACTCTGAAGTAGAAACTCACAAGCAGTTTGTCAAACATCGACAAGTTACAAGCGTAGCTTGCTTTCCTTGCTCTCGCAAGGAAAAGATTTATTTCGTGTCACAACACATATTGCTCAAAGATGGCAAGTGGTTTTACGGCCTTTTCCGATAACACATCAATATCCTTCAAAACCCATTATGGGGGAACTCGGAGGCCTCACGTCGCACCTTGTTGCCAAATTCTCAGAATATATACGATGGTAGATATACATTTATTTTCCTAGAAATATAGGTACCCGTATTATGCTATCTTTTGTACGCACGTGCTGTGCGATGTCGGTATCTCGATACAGGATAGGTAAGTTTCACGAGATATTAAAGGCTGAAATGGTGAATAAAAAGCGTTCATAACATATGCCACAACAGTTAGTTAGATCTACCAATAACATTAAAGATTAGAAAAGGAAAAATCTACGCCATGTTTAAGAAAATTCGAACGGTAACAGGCAAAATGCCACATACTCGTTTATTTTTCCGCTAGCCTTTTTTTTCAGTAACCTCTAAAGTAATTTATTTATTTACACTAGCACACCTCCATGGGGATTGACGGAAAGCCGTAAGAAGCTTGCGGAACACCTTCCTCCTTATATCAGTGAGAATGGAATATTTATGAGGCTCGCACGGAGCGGCGGAACCGTCGGTTAAAGCGGCGAGTTTAATAATTACGCTCGCGCTAATTGGAGGAGGGTTAATCAGAGTTTGTATTCAGTTCTCGTTCTTCGTTAAATTTCCCAAAATGCCAATGACCTAAAAGTTGGTTTTAGCGGTTCTGTCAATAAATTGGATACTTTATTACGGCTGATATCTGGGAGTGGAGCACAATTTACGGCGCCGGCGGCGTGCCATCCTCGGTAAGGAAATAAACCGGGCAAAATTCTTTACGACCGCTGTTCAACTGCGAAATTGAAAAACGAAACAATAAAATATGCTAATTTCACTTTGATGATAAGAACTTGGCCTTGGTTCAAGGCTTTTGAAACGGAGCTTCGATGTAAACGGTTCAGATAGCTTGTTTTCAAATCGTTCTATAATCTGATGCTACACATTTTGTAAAATTATTTATTTACAAGTACTTAGTGAACATTTTCACGGCCATTTATAAGATACGTATGATGTGACCGTCAATTAAAAAATAACAAAACCGTCAATTAGAGCGCACTAATTAGTGAAGCTTTTAATTAGATGCTTACTCGTATTTATGCGGTATTCTAATGATGATAGGTAAGTCACGTGGAAATTATTCAATCGATTAAATTACGCTGCCAAGGTTGGCAAACTATATTAGCAAATTGCTTCTAACTCGTGTCTTCTAATGAATGAGCTAATGAGGTTAGCATCTCAACACGTTTTGATATACATATTAAAAGTACTTTAAAATAAAATGAAAATTATATAATGTAAGCCCATCAATCAAATTTGTCTTTTTTTCTAAGTTAACAAAATTTTAGTTTTTTCTATCCCTTGTATGACTAAATAATTTTTATTTATCATTCTTAAGTTATATATAAATCTATTTTTATCATTTTATCATTTGGTTCTAAGTTGTAATAAATTTGTATATAAATAAAGGTACTGTATTGTATATACGTATTTATGTAAAATTATAAGTTAATTTTTCAAGTACTTAAAACACAAATTATAAATGTCACTAAGATTTGATAAATAGTTATGCCAAAATAATCCACAAAATAATCCTCTATTCACAGAATTTAACTGGGTCACATAATTTAAACATCAATTACGAACAGTTTTGCGATGGGTAATGCAACAGGTTAAAAATCCTTTTAAAACCTTAACTGATTCAGGATACTTATTAGACAGGAAAGAGTAGAAACTCTTTCCGAATTAGTTAGTCATTTAAAAAAATATATAACTTGATTGTCTATATGTATAGATACCATACTAACTTATTAGTTTAAGTTATTAATCAATCGATAGCTATTAATTAATTTTGATGCGAGGGTGAAGTGATGCATGACGTACGTCGTGGCACTGAGGGGGAGAATATGTCACAATTCTCACAGATACAGGTGGATATAACTTCCTCTGTCGTTCACAAGGAGCGAAGAGTGCGCTACTAAGTATGAGCACGCAATATCTATCAAACGAAAGCCAGGGGGCGGAGACGATTCCCAGGATTTGTTCCATTTGTATTCGGGCCGTGGAAGTGGGGCATGCGTTATTTACGCAACCCTCTTAACTTGGAACAGATTTGACAACGTTCACTGCGTGGTAAATTACAATTTGAAGAGCTTCATCTTCGGAATATGAAATCAGACTGCGTGCTATCAATACCTGCTGAAACATCCGACCGAAAAGTTTGGAAAACATCACCTAATTGGAAAGTAAAAATCTCCTTCATATTGTTTACGAGAGGTTTTACTCAAAGAATTTTATTATCGTCTTAATTGCGTTGAATGAACAAATTAAAACTGAAAGAACAAGAATAAAAGAGTAGGTTCACAGGAAAGGCACGACTGTAGAGAGTGAATTACGGCATATTACCTTAGCGACACTGCGTAATGGACGGAGCTTTTGAACAAATTTGAATAGAAAGTTAGGCGCCGAAATAAAAGAAAATTACATTTTAATTTGTTGCGAATTCAAATTGGAGTAAAATAAGTGGGCCGCATAGATTTTCAGTAATTGCTAATTTGACCGTTTTAGGTTACATTCACAGGCTGAAAATATTGGACGTAGAAATACAATTTCATTGCAAATGGCGTACAATTGTATCAACTTGGCAGTGGTTGAATGGCGCCGACACAATAATAGTAACGGGTTTTAAGTAAATTGAACTAAAAATTTAGATTGAAAATGTTGAAAATAGAGCCCATTCTTCGTTTTGGCAAAGTACTAGTTATTATTCTGTGGTTTTGGGTCAGAGTTCACACTACTTCGAATATATTCATTTTGATAAATGTTCTATTCAATTTAAAATAACAGATATTCCTGTAATTAAAGCTTACTAGCTGTGCCGTTTTATTATAAACTATTTGATTGTTTATGCTAACCACTCGAAGTCAGATCCAACTGCAATAGGATTCAGCTAGTGCTGTATTCATCGGATTAGCTTTGGATCCTATAGGCCGCTCTTAGTAGAACATGCCGTTACGAGCTTAATTCCTATTGTTGGTCCACAAGCTGACCAGTCACCAACTGCACCGAGTTAAGAGAAAGAGATTTTCATTTACCTCTCTTTCTCTTTACTAGGTGTGTATGATTTTTCAACAACTATGGTTGTGTTGTAATTTTACTGTAGGTTAAAAGTTTTGTAATATAACCTTATAATTTATGTTCTAATAACTATATGACTAAAGCTACGGTAAGTAAAAAAATAAAATAAAATTGAAAGCAGCCTTTGTTTCTACTACTTAGGATACATACAACAATCGATACTTACTTAAATATTTAATAAGAGTTAGTATTAATAATTGCGGATTTTCTTATTATTTAGTGAATCAATACATAATTAGATGCTTTCATAGTGCTCAATTTAATTAAGTATGGTAGATATATAATTGGGATTGTTCCTGAAAAAAAAAACTCAACAAAAGTAACAGGCTTGAATCATCAAGAACAAATATGAGGATTAAGCTACCATAATATGGCAGCGGAGTAAATAGTTTAAATTTGCGCGAAAAGGAAGTACCATTTAACGACTGCATTTAAGTAGGTAATTACATCTTCTTTCTTTTATACAAAATTTCCATATCACAATGTTAGTTACCGTACTTCTCCGAAACGGCTTGATCGATTTTTACCAAATTTTATATGCGTATTCAGTAGATCTGAGAATCGGCTACTATCTATTTTTCATACCCCTAAGTGATAAGGCAAAACAACGTTTGCCGGGTCAGCTAGTATTAGTTTATGTAACTGAATCGAACTTTTACTTGCAGGTATTATTACTTATCATGAGACATAATAATATTTTAAGTCAAATACAAAGATTGCTTTCATTAGTTTTAAGCATTTGATTGACTTTTTTAATATTCTGACGCATTAATGTTTTGCAGCAGTATTATAAACAAAGTGACTATTTTAATAATGTATTAAAGAGATAAAGACAGTAAAGATGGTCGTAGCAATGTTACCGTTACAAAGTTAACCGTTCCAAGTCATAAGCCACGTATTTCCGCCACATTACACTTGAGGCTTCTCCTTCTCCTAAAATTCTATTACACTCACGATACCACAAGTTTTGTTGTGATATTCAATCTCCTTGACGGGTAAATTAAAATAGATAGATAGATAGATATACTCTTTATTGCAACACAAAAGGAAATACAAAACACAGAGAAAAATAATTAATCAACTTATAAGTAGTGTTACAAGTGGCGGCCTTATAACTTAAATAAAAATAGTAATTACCTAATTTACCGAACATAATAATAATAAATAAATATATTTATTTGCAATTTCATTATCATTTGCGCGCAGACAAGTTTGCTTATAATTTTAATGTAATTAATGAAATTAATCATATTTTACTAAAAACAAACATTGAGAAAGTTCAAACACATGAAAACGAATTTAATTGAGTCTTAATATAAGATTGGAACTTTCAGCTTGAATATAAAAATTTCTAAAAAAAGCCTATTAGCGTTCATAAACTATGTCTAGCAAGTTTTTTAACGAGCTTTTTTGGTATAAAACTTATTTTTCTATGCTTAATTTTCTTTGAAACTTCTTGAATGATATCGCTATTCAAAACAGACTGTTTTTGTACTCGTAAATCCATGGATTTACGAAACTCATTTCTAAAATTGGTCATTGATGGAGAAAATCTTTAGAAAAATAATGAACATTTTTTTTTTCAAATAAAATAGCGCTTTGGTTCTGTCGACCATAATATTGCTACTATTCTTATTTTGCAATCCGGTAAATTATAATTTTATTTACGTACTTTAACTAGGTAAAATCATTGTCATTCTCAAGCCGTCGTAAATATGCCGAGATATAAAAAAAACAATCTTTTTCACAAAGGTGGTATCTTCATTTTTATAACTAGAACAATAAGAGTTTTTTTACTATTTTCAGTTAAACTTCAGTTGAGCTGTAAATAGCGCCATTGACGGCTCAGCGGGTGCAGTGCGGGGAGAGGGGGGTAGGATACGCTAAATATAGACGACCCTTACTAGGACAAGGCCGTGCTCCCGTATAACCTCTCCCAGGTGACTACCCAAGGCACTGATAATATCTGGAGAAGAACAGAGCTCTTTGTCAGACTTTTGTTATATCAAGAAAGAATGTTACTCGTATATAGATAGATAGAGAGATAGATAATACTTTATTGGACACAAACTTAAAACTAAAACTAAAGATAAAATAATAACTGAGAACAAAAAAAATAGTGTGCCACAATTGACAGCATTATGGCTTAAAGCGTTCTCTTCCAGGCAACCTTTATATCCGAGTTACCTAAGTTCAAATTTTTTTTGATGTGAAACATCTATAGCCGCACGTAAAACCGATTTCTGGCGTGGCGACGCATGGTTTGGCGACGCTTCGCCATGCTATTCGATGGTACATATATACAGTCTATAAGCTCTAGTGTATACGGTGTGGCGACGCGTCAATCGACTGTGACGAATTAAGTAGTCACGATTTGCAATAAATACATTTTTTTTTGTATTTCATGAAAATAAATGTTTTATTAATAAATCATCATCATCTGGTCATCGTCATCTGGAAAAATAACATAATATTTTATTTTATCATTATGACATATTTAGTTCCTGTCACAATATATTATTTTCTGCATATTACTTTTACAAAATAATGTCAATGTTTCACATCTACCAGGCGTCCCGTAACGGCTCACATATTTTTGTATCAATTGCTCAAATACTGAAATAATATTTGTGTTGGTTTGCTTAGACTCACTTAGTAGATTTGCATTGTCGGGTTACAAAACATCCATAGCGATTATCTCATCTTCATCATCACTCCAATCCACGGGTTAGACAAGCTTATACAAAATCTGAAGTGTCTTCCAGTTCAAGTTCGAATAAATAGATAGATAACACGTTCAAATGAACTGCGATTCCCGCATCAAGTGCTGCTCTGAAATCTCTATGAATATTATATTACGCTCGAGCAAACTAACTCTTAGAAGATAGAAGACTTTCGGCGGATGCCATTTACGTACAGACGGAGAGAAAATGTCGGTCTTTAGAAATGTTTAGCGAGAGACGGATATAGCTCCCGGGATCGAATAGGTTTTTATATATGGCATTGACCTACATTGATATTTTTATACTCCTACCTGCTTGGAAAGAATTTCAAGGTGGCGTTTTTGTTTCATCGATTGAAAGGAACTATTTTATTGTAGCTTTACATGATATTGTAGCTTAATAAGTTACTGTTAATTTCATATATTGTAAGTAGTATTACGTCCTGTAAAACTCTTGACATATTTTATAACAGTAAATAATATTTGTATTTATTTAAAATTAACTTTGTGAGTGAAATTTATTAGATATAATAAAATGTAATATTACTAATCTCTCTATTGTACGTTATTGTACGTTAATACTTAATGGTTGTCATGGTTTTTGTTTTACAACATAATAATCATAATTACAGAAAAAACAACTAAAATAGTATATACAAACTTACCGATAACAAGAAAAATGTGAGTGAAATAAGTTTTAAGTGGAGCTGAAGTTCCGAAGGTTGCTTCTGCAGTATTTAGACTTCGACGGTGATGAATGACGACGCAGAGAACGTCTAATGACACGCAGTTTGTTCTCTTGCTCAAAGATTAATGCGCGTCTACCCTTTTAATTACATAGTTTCCGTGAGGAATTTTAATTTTTTCAATCAATTTAGAAGTGTCATTGTTGTTGTGATACTTTGTAGGGTCATTTGTCATAGTCAGGTTCAAAACTTACTAAAAGAAAGCACATCCAATTAGGTTCTAAAATTTACTAATGGAACGACTTTGGGAACTATACATACAAAAATGTATCTCCATCTAAATGTATATTGATTTCTAAGATTCAAAATTGATAAAAAATGTTGACCGCCTTCGATAACATTTTTAAAATCACCGCACCCCTTATGGTTTCAGTTCGCATTAGATAACTAGCTTTTATTTTATGTACCTGCTTACTTAACGCTGTAGTAAATTCTAAATATTCTGCCCTAGGTTAAGGCATAAGGATCTATCAAGGGTATTTTATAGCATTCGACCCACTAAGATGGAATCAATAGACAATTGAAACTCTGAAATCTCCCAGCACATTACAGTAAATTCAAATACATACTTAAATACTCAGTGTTTATTAGGAACACAATTTTTGTATGACATACGATTATTACACAATTTTTATATTACATGTACAGGCAGCGCTTAGTCTAGCTCGCTAGTCACTATCTTTTTTATTTAGTGGAAGTTACAAATACCTAAACAAAACACTCGAATGCGTCTATCCCGACCATATCCCCGGCAGTACCATACTTCTTGCAGCTTTTATGTAGACCAGCATTCATCCACTAGGTGTGTCTGAGAGCGGTGAATGCCGTTTTCACGGAGACGTTGGAGCAAAAAGCGCCAATGTGTTCAGACCATTGTTCTAAGGTTCGTGACGAACTCGCAACCTTTGCCTAAAGTTGTAGGTCACATTGTACAAGGTGACTGACGAGAAAAACAAAAAACCCGCTATTAGTAAGATATAATTTTCGTTGGAGGGAGAGGAAGTGGAAGACCTAGAAGATCATTTTTAGACCAAATTAAGGAGAAGGCAAAAGTCATGTCGTATAGGAAGGTCTAGAATTTGTCCGAAGATTTGAGAAATACCTGGAAAAAACTCCACAGACAAGAGCCCAGTTCTTAAATATCGAATAAATTTTCGCCGCTCATATTCACTAATTAGAGTCAATTACTTCAACGCGTTTAATTTGGAGGAAGTATTGTCTAATATACTTTGAATGAGTTTAAGGTTTTACTTAGTCGGATGTCTTTGGGTGGCTTGAAAGATCTCGACACTAGAGCGTGGCTACTTAGCTCATACGAAAAAGAAGAAGTGGAAGTTTTTGTATAATATATCCAGCATTTGTCACCCATAAATGTTTGTTGGATAGTTGTTATTTAAATAAAGCAACTCTGAGTATACTTTAAGATGGGTGTAGCAAATCTTTTACGCGTCACCTTGTATGTAGGAGTACTTATTCAGATGAGAACTGCCTCTGAAATGGAGAGTATTATTTTTGTGGCTTACATATTGCATCCACAAACGCGGGACATTGGTTTTTCTTGTTTTGTTACATTGTTTTGGTGTCATTTAATCTTTGTAGTATTTTTTCTAGTTTTTGTTTATCAGAGTTTATTTTAGTCACTACAATGCTTATTGATGCCATTTCAGTTTTCACAGTAAATCTTTTAAAAATAAAATGATAATGACATAAATTAAAAATGGTAATAAGAATGTATATTAATGTATATAGTTTATTTTACAAGTCTAACTTCCACAATTTTGGTGTAGCAAACATTTCATAAACAATCTTAAGCCTACCCAAAAAACATTTTACATAAAACGCAAAGTCTCTATTGTCCGTTAGACACGTCATATTCTGAGTCATAAATCGTATTGTGCCATTAAGGTGTGAATATCTAACACATCGTTTAAAAGCAAGCTTTGTAATAAACATGATATGAAAACCTATACCTTGCAACCTAAACCGCTTACTTAATCTAACCGCTCGTGTATATAATAGTCGGTAGACCATTCTGTAAAATAATATAAGAGCGGGTGAGGAATTTAGTCTACGTGTACGAATACAAGTAGGTATTATGAGGCCCACCGCGAGGGCCCTTTGAACTTATGTGGCTTCTTTACGGCCTTGTTGAAATCGTTTGAAGTGACTGTGTCGGCAATTGCGTGTGCTAGAATATTATTACGAATGAAATGTAATGTAATAATCAACGTTTACTGTGAACGTTGGAAATGTAATAACAATTTCGTTGAGTACAAAGCAAACCAACAACAAAGTTTGCGTCTATAAAATTATATTATGTATGGTATTGTTAAAAGTTACATAATGTACAATTTGTTGGCGTTATGGTTACCATGCCGGTCTGCCAGCCAGAGGGTCTGGATTCAATTCCCGGCACGGTTAACGTCTTGTAATGAACTAAATTTGTTAGCTGTCGGTATGTCGGGTGTTAAATTTGTATTGATATTGGAAAGTATTGTATATGTTTTATATCGGTTGTGTAAGGGATCATAATACAAACTGGAAATGGTTTAGTATGGGGCTAACCAGCCGGGTGGGAAATGTGTCCTGATATTAATTTATTTATATTTTAACAATAGTCATGTTGAATGTTGTTGTTAAGTTTAATAAAGATTATTACAAATGAATAATGAATAAGCTGGTAAGAAGCCGTTATAGCCCATCAACCGTTTATTTTTTTGGAAGCACTAATAGAACGTAATTGCGTCATGTAACGCAAAAGCAAGCTTTTAATTTGAGTTGATAGGTTTTAGTTTTTGACAATAGGAAAAAAATAAAACTATTTTTTTTTGAACGTGCTTGGTGACTTATTTTACGTTTGGACGTGCTTTATGATATTTATAATTATAATTAAATTATATTTAATAAATACTTAAAAAAACAGCAAATTCTGATGCCAATAAAATGAAAAGTATGTTGAGTGTTCATCATCTAAAATAAAATGTGGGCCAATTGTTACAAAACGTAGTGGCTATAAATTGTGTGTCACCTGCGCCCGCGGTAAAACCCGAGATAAAAATATTCAAGCCTGCGAGATATGGTGCCATAATTTGGCCAAATTAAAAATGTACACTGAATAGGGACCGCTTCATAAATAAAGTTTAAGCGCAAAACAAAATTACGACAGGCAATTTCGAGCAAATATCTAAATGCTTACGTTACGATTACGGTTTGATGGTGAAAACGTGATTATGTTTTTTTATAGTTCTTTACAGCTAGGCGTTTGATCAGCAGGGCTCGTAACCACACGAGTAAGCGAAACTCCAGCCTGAGGTAGAGCATACCTAGTATGGAGTAACTGGCACTCAAAGTGACGTCAGGTGCTTGGCGACGGATTTTGTTGTGACAGATGGTTACTAGCCAGGCGAGCACTGGAAAAAGAACCTTACAACCATACTAAGGTTTTCTCACGTTGTTTTTCTTCACCCAAAGCTTGAGCTTATTGGTGGGAATCGAATCAACGACCTTAGGCACGTGATGCAATCGCACAACTGACTGAGCTGTCATCGCTACAAATCTTTATTTTTAATTTTTTTTTACCCCGTTGCACGTCTTTTGAAATGTTTTGTGCACTAATAATCTTCCGAAGTGCAGAAAAAATTCAACTCTGTAATTATCCGGTGGCACCAACACGCCAGTGCATTCAGCCGCCATTAATGAGAGCTCCGGGGGCTACTACAACCTTCCTTCATAACTTAACCTAGACTTACCACAAATAAAATTTATCTTTGTCTTATCTTTATCTTTGTAGATAGTAAATAATTAACGAGCTGAACATTGGATTTGTGTATATTATGAGAAAATGCTTACCCATAAATACATTTGAAACGTGGTGAATAAATCGAATAGCATCATTATCTTTTCTATAATCACCTCCTATCATGCTAAAAGATAAAATGAATATTTTTTATTTTTATTAAAAATTAATGATTACTTCTAGATGTTACTAATTTTAGCCTACTTTACACCGACTTATCGTCTTCTTTACGCGGGCAACTCCGAGGGCAGAATCGATGTAGGCAATTAATAACTCAAATGGTCCATGACCCGTGATGCGTGTCCGTAGAGGTCACAGGTCCGTAGCCCTTGCTGCATGTGACTTATTGTATTGGCTACGGGGAGCTACGCCGCGCCGTAGAGACTCTACTAAGTCTTGTGCTACGAACCGTTGCTCTTTTGATTAACTATTTATGAAACCAATGTTCTAAATAGAACACTTATCAACAACAGTATTGTATAAAAATAAATAGTAAAATACCGCTGCTGTAGGCACAAATTAAGGAACATCGAAAGTATTCACGGGTCAGCGCAAAATATGTTTTTTTTACCCTGTCTGTGTAGTCTTTAGACCCGTGATCATCCGACATTAAAAGTATTTGCATTGACATTGGAAACGGCTGGATCTCGCTTCTAAAGACCCAAGAGCTGGCACCAAATTTTTACATAGACTTAGTTTACCGTATTCAACGGGGCAATGCTGCCAGTATCTTGGGAACATCGAAAGTATTCACATTCCATGCAGCGAAAGATAGGACGGTGTTCTTACTCAAGCTTAAATTGTTGAGTGTATTAATTTTTCTTGTTCATTTTATTTTTGGTTTAGAGTTTTTAGAATAAAATAACAAGCAAACAGAAATGACAAGTTTAAAATATGAGTTACAAAGACTCAGAAAGGAAATTTGAAAAACGTTCCCAAGTTATTTTCAGCATTTTTCTACCAGCTTTTTGTTCGTTAAAAAGTTTGCGAAAGAGATAAAAGAATGATAATACCATACCGTGGCGAGGCAGTCGTCTCAATATCTACTTACAGCTAAAACTTGGCCAATGTGGATTTAAATATTATAAGCCAGGATTTCATTATGCAAAATGCCGTCTTTTTACTGCGTTTGTTTACGTATTTTTAGGTGAAATGAGATTTTCAGATTTGCATACTTTGCTGTAGCAAGTTAATTTGAAAATGAAAGCTTGCTCATTAGTATGGTGATGACGTAATATAATTTTTCGAAATAAAAAAAGAAAACTAACAAAGAAGGCCTCCATGCATGCGGCAGTGGTCTTTGTACCCAGAGAAAAAAATATCAAAAAAAAATACATTTTAAGAATAAAACAGCAATGAATTATTTGTTTGTCTGCAATTTTCAAGAAGCAACTACATGTCGTGGTCACCTACGTGGGTTATAAAATTTTTAAACGGTTTCATAGGTTTCTTTTCTTTGAGACTTGTCACACCTCGCTTCTTCTAGTTGGTTATAGTTGAACTAAAACCTACCGCAGAGTCAAATATTAGAGTTATAAGGAATAGATACATCAGACCTAGATTAGGTATCGAGAGTGGTAAAGTAAAGGCAGCGATGGCACGGCGCCAACTTGCTCTTACCTACATCTGTGGAGACGTCCGTCTTCCTTTCCCTACTTTGTATTATTATTGTTAGGGGTTCAAGATTTTGCACAGTTGGTGGTTATTTCCATATGTGCTACACAGCCTACACATTCGTTGTGAAAATTTACTACTACGTGTTTGGGGTATCTGAATTTTGTGGCTCGAAATTTTTGCTTTTATTCGGCATTAAATGTAAAAAAAAACTTATTGTATTTGTACATGTTATATTAAGTTTAATTTAAGAAAACTAATTCAGCCCCCTTACTTCGACCATCCACGGTTAAATCGCTGATAAGTCGCTGATAATTCGCTGGGATTAGAGATGTGAAATACCAATAAATATTATTTGTGTCACTTATTTTTTATTTATTTGAATAACCTCTTTTTCCGCTTTTTTGTTTTCAGGCTATCTAGACCAAATAAAACTCAGTAATAACAAGCGCTAAATTATTTATAAAGTTTAAACTTTTTCCCATGATTAATTTTATTGTTTATTGTGCTTTTATTGTACACTGTTCGACAACTTCTGTGAAAAACAAACCAACCTCTTTCATTTATGCTACAAATGTAATTTACTAAAACACCAAACTGGAAGTGGAACATAATTAAAAAGTCTGCAGCTGCTGTCAAAATTTCAAACACATGTCAACTGTGTTTATTATTAATAAATTAGTTACTTTACATACGTAGTTTCTAAAAAATAATAAAATTACTTCAATACCTAAGTATTGAATAATATGAAGAATACAAGCAGACAATCAAAGTAAAACAGAGAAGGATACAGAGAAAAAAATCAATGATTTTGTTATTGTGATTTCATGTATGTACGAAGCCATCTTCGACTACCATAGCTTGTGACTGGAATAATTTGTAAATAAATATAATTGTATTACATACATACTTAAGTCGAATTGAAATTATATAAATTGACGAAAATTGAGTTCAGTTATTTCGCTCCTAATTGAAACCTTTTTATTTCGCCATACAACCTATTAGACAGAGCGTTTTATTGTTTCAAAAAGTAAGTAAAAGTAACTAGGTAGGTACCTATTAGTTATCTAAATATTGGTGAAGCAGCGGCACTAGTAATACTTTATTGGACACAAACTTAAAACTAAAGATAAAATAATAACTAAGAACAAAAAAATAGTGTGCCCTTATTGGGGTACTCAGTATGTAACATAAAAGATGATTATTTATATTCAGTATTCTATTGTGACGCCGCTGCCACGTAACCACCTTTTACTAGTAATCACAATGCTCATTTCACGAAGTTTTCAACGCACTTGCGATGGCTCCAAGATATGCACTCAGACTACAGGAAAAAAGGCTTTATTCCTGTAGTCTGAGGATACGCATTGTCCATCCTCGGGCACATATTTGTCCCTTGCTAAGTAGAGGCAGACCATATTCGCTCTGTAATGGTACAACAGTCCCATAGGTATCTACTAGATCTTCACCTCGTAGGTGACCTTCTACTTGATCTGGTGCCTTCTATCTTTCTAGACTACAGGAAATAGTAAATGAAATACAAAAATAGAAAATGTTTTTATTTATCACTTCCAAAATATTTCCAATACCTACATATTGCCAAAGACAAATTAATATTACTAACAATGGTTTTAAGCTAAGATTACAAAACTAACAGGTATATTGTTGTAACAAGCTACTAGTAGAATATATCTATATTATTTAAATGTCAATTTTTTACAAATTATTTAATAATCAACAATGGTAGGTATATTATGTTGTAATCCAATAAATAAATTGATATTGGTGCAATTAGAAAGAGAGAAAGAAAAATTGTTTATTGTGCACAGACTCCTGAGTTTGACATACAAAATGACTTGTGTATTGTGTATGTGCACTAAAGGAGCAGGTTCAGCATGTGCTGAAAGTACACTTGGTACTCCAGCGCTGGTTTTCAACCTGCTCCTTTACACACATTAATTAGTCACATAAATATAGGTAGTACACTATTATATAAGCACATGGTAATAACTTCAAAACTAAAAAAAAATCAGTAGAGACCATCTTATAAGTTCTGAATAAAGATAAATAAAATATTTCAACATCATATTATAATGTAAAATAAGGCATGAGATTTTACAAAAGATTTACACGTTTAAACTAGTTTTATTTATAATATACATATTTTCTTTAGTTCTATTATATTAGTACAGAAACCACATGGTTAATCAATACAGCAATAGAAATAACTAATCAACAGTTTTAATAGTAAAATGATAACAATTTTATTATTAAAGCAAATAATGGCACGGATAACATACATTTGTCATTGCTATCCTGCAGTGAGTGCAAGCACACAGCTTACACCTGCCATTCAATCCTTAATAATTATAAATTATTCTATATTAAACGTTAGGTATCTATAGACAAACATAAATTAAAATATGTTAAATAGCTACATTAATCGGTTGGTAATAAGTATAAAATAAAAACTAGGCTTAATTTCTTGTGTAGGCATCTAGGTCCTAAACATTATAATTAAAGTGTTAATTTATAAGCACAATGAGTTAGTATGTATGACTAAAAATTTATATTTATTAAAAACATGAAGAATATCATTGTCCTGTTTTACACAAAACTTTTCCACCTTAATTTTTGCTTAATAATATTTTGCCATGTTGTGTTCATGTATATTTCCAATTTAGTCTTCCAATCTTTTCCTATTTGGCCTTATAAAAAGTTGTTTGTTGTATTTGGTCAGCTTTTCATAAAAATAGACCCGTTGCTTAGCCACTGTCTCGGGTGGGAGGCCCAGGTCGCCGGCGCGGGTGCACCCGTGCGGCTGCCAACAGCCTCACATTTCAATTGATCGAGACTCGCCAGGACAGCATCACTACACGCATTTCTTACAGATTCTTCAATATCGCTCAATCTTTTTTCTAATTCATTGGCTTGATCGCCTAAGAAATTTACATTGTACACACAAGTTTCAAGCTCTGGTTGCATTGAATTTTGATTAGATCGAAGCTTATCAAATTCCAAATTCTATAGGAATTCAGCTATCTCTGCACTAAATTTTTGCATACAGGTTCGAAATGATCTCATCACATTGATAAGTTGGTGTACCGTTGAATCTGACAAAACCGAGGTGGCAGATGGTAACTGAAGTGAAGACCTACAGGAAGTGCCAGGCATTGGTTCGGGATCAATGTATGTCGGAGATTTATCATTTGTTTCAATATTTTTCGCTACGCACTTCTCGCATCTTCACAGGCTTGTTATCGTGTTCTTGACCTTGAGGCAATGTTTATGATAAACACATTCACAATCGTTGCACTTTACGAGTCCCGTTGAAGACACAAACAAGCACAACATTTCACCATAGTTACTTTTTAAAATAACACTGCCGATGAAATGTTATAGGTATGTATAATTATGACGTATTTGTATATTAGTTGTAACTTGAGGTTCAAGTGTTGAAAACCACAACAAGGCCAACTTTATTGTCGAAAAAAACACTTCCATGTAAGAATTATTGCGTTTTAAACAAATTAAGAGCAATTTCTTAGTATGAATTGCGGATTTACTAAAGATATCGAATTCAAATACGAAACAAAACAAACAATTATAAATGCACGATTGACATTCCATGAGTTTGGTACAGGGTTGCCAGATGACAATAATTTTTACTGTTACCAAGGATGCTAAAATATCTTGTAATTTCAACGGATAATCTCGTAAATGCATACATTTCAAGAAACTCTAATAAAATCAATGCTATTTATTTACTGTACTAAGTAACTTGTGTAGTCATATTCTTTGCTTGGGGTTGTTCAATTGAAAGAAAACAATTAAAATTCAAATTATGTATAATTTTTATCAATTGTATTCGATATCAGGGATGTTAGTAAAATAATCTTTATTTTTAGAGTATATCATTTCAGCTGTTATTCTGACGTACATTTCTATTGATGGTTCGAAATGTACGCAATTGCCTATGCGATTTGGGCCTTTAGCGCTTTCGGAAGCTAATAATGTACCATTTACTGTATCTGTGATAAAGGTATGCGAAAGAAGTCGTCATTGTTAAAATCTCATAAAAAAAGTGTAGAGATTTTTGTTAATCTTGAATCTCGTACTGACCCTCTAAATTTTGTAATGGTACGAGATTTCTCGTACTTCTGGTAACTCTGATTTGACACAATATTATTTTTTAGAGTTGAGAAAATCTTAATAAATTATTTACTAGATCCAAAAAGGTTGCACACACTGAATGCTTAATAACTTACAAAATTTATTATAAATCTGGAACGTACGACTCACTCGCCTCCAATTCAACCACCAACGCTCCAATTTAGCTACCAAGTCGCTCCAATACGCCAACACCAAATCCCTTTGTTGTCACCATAGAATGTTGGTGCATATTGGAGCGACTTGGTCGGCGTGTTAGTTCGCTTGTTAGGTCGAAGTAAGGGGGCAGTTCCGTATGTGTTACATATTCTTTGCAAAAAATGGACTACATTGAATTAGTATCGGAATTATGGCTTTTAATTTATGTTTTTCTTTTCGATAATATTTATCTATCTTTAAATCAACTAAACATATTTGTTAAGTTTATTCTTATATATAAAATTTCCATGTCACAGTGTTTGTTACCGAACTCCTCCGAAACGGCTTGACTGATCTTTACCAAATTTCATATGCGTATTCAGTAGGTATGAGAATCGGCCAACGTGGAACGTTTTTACCCCTAAATGATAAGGGTTGTTCACCCTTAAATATTTTTTTTTATTTTTTCGACGAATTTTTTTTATTTGAATTTTATATAAAGTGGCATCAAAAATACATATAACCCTAAATTTTTACTTTTTTATCATCAACCCCTATTTTTTAATGACCATTTTAGTAAATTTCCGTGTCACAGTGTTTGTTGCCGTACTCCTCCGAAACGGATTGACTGATCTTTACCAAATTTTATATGCGTATTCAGTAGGTCTGAGAATCGGCTACTATCTATTTTTATACCCCTAAGCGATAAGGGTTGATCACCCTTGAAATTTTTTTTTCATTTTTCGACGAATTTTTTTATTTTATTTTTGTATAGAGTAGCATTAAAATACATACAACCTTATTTTTTTTATTTTTTTATCATCAACCCCTTTTTTATGGCCATTTAAGTATTTTATTATTTTTTCATCTCGCTTGATAACTGATCAAATATAGTGTCTTTAACTGTACTTCGAGTAAAAATCTATTTTTTTTTGAAGAAATTAACTAACAAAATTTAACCTGATATACATATTGCTTAGTATTACCAAAATTAAAATAAGCCGCGCCTTTACTTTACTGGTGAGTGAAATGCCACACTATGCCATAGACTGAAGTCGGTCTCCTGTTTCACTCACAAAATTCTTCTTCAAAGACTTCTCTCACTGTTTACACAAATTTCAAACCTTCGTTATTGTTTATGTATCGTATGTAGTAGTATTGTTTAGAATTATCATTTTGCTATCTCAATGTAACTCTCTTATTAACTACTAGCTATTGCCCGTGGCTCCACCCGCGTGTAAGTCGCTTTATTGCGTAACCTCTCCTGCACATGACTGTTGTAAAAAAAAATTTTTTTATCTGTGCGTTACTGTGGATCGGATTATACGTTAAATTGTAGGTCCTCTTAGTACAAACAGTCGTTAAACTAAGGCAGGGGCTTGAAAAACTCTCGACACCATAACTTGATCACTTAGTTCTTACGTAGAAGAAGCTATAAAATTTGATGTACTAATAAACTAGACCGCGAACGTATGAGCAAAAAATTTTCAACAAAATATATGATGATGACACTACAAATATTTTATAATTTGTTCTGCTTTGGACTTCTTTATGCTCAAACGGCTCGAACAAATATGCTAAAAAATTTCGCGCTCGCTTCGCTCGCGCATAGCTCGCTGCGCTCGCAACCTACTCGCGTCGCTCGCGATTGATCCGAGGACGTTTTGGGTCATAACTTACGACACTACAAATATTACGTAATTTGTTCTGTTTTGAACTTATTTATGCTCAAACGGCTCGAACAAATATGCTGAAAATTTTCGCGCTCGCTTCGCTCGCGCGTAGCTCGCTGCGCTCGCATCCAGCTCGCTTCGCTCACGATTGGTCCTAGGACGTTTTGGGTCATAGCTTACGACACTACAAATATTATGTAATTTGTTCTGCTTTGGACTTCTTTATGCTCAAGCGGCTCGAACAAATATGCTAAAAAATTTTGAGCTCGCTTCGCTCGCGCGTAGTTCGCTATGCTCGCTTCCGTTTCGCTTCGCTCGCGATTGGTCCTATGACGTTTTGGGTCATAGCTTATGACACTACAAATATTATGTAATTTGTTTGGTAAAGACTTGAACGGAGTCGCTAAAAAATTTTGAATACCTTTCTTAACTTTGGAAAAGTATCATTACTAACCTTTAAAAAATTACAATGAAATTGTATTATACAAATAACAGACTTCAAAATCATACCTACATTTATAAATTCTAACTGTATCTAAAAAGTGAGAAATAATTTTATGCCTACACATAAGTAAAATCGAAGACTTTATTTGATTTACTTATAAAAATGCTATTTTAAATTATTATTTATCCTGTATTCTTGGCGTCGGTGCCATCTAAGAAGAACAAATTAATGTTTGTTAAAATAAACACTATTAAATAGATATGGTTTTGGAGTCGGTTATTTGTTTTTGAAACAATTTTATTGCGTCTAGCATTCCAGTATGAATTCAATATTGAATATAATGCTCATTTAAAAGAGGTAATTGGTGCTATGGATAAGGTTCACGCTATAGCATTAAAAGATTGATGTTGTTTGTTATTGTTCCTGTCGTAATTAATATGTGATATGTAATTTTAGGTAATAAACTATAAAAACTTGAACATTATATTTTTTGGCGATTGTTATTTTTATATTTCCTTAACATTTGTTCATAGCGCTCCATACCCATTTCACGCATATACCATACACACTTATAATAAGTAAGTAACATTTTTATTATGCTAGAATTTGTCTAGAAACTAGAATAAAAATAATTAATAAGGCAAAACAACGTTTGCCGGGTCAGCTAGTATGAAGTATAATTTCAGCACACTAAATGAGTGTCTCGTATTTAACAATTAATTGTGTAGTTAGTTATACAATGTTCATAAACAATAATCAATAGTTTTAGTTAGAAAAATATATATAACTCGTTTTACAAAAAGAAAACAAATATAGAAGCATTAGATAACTAAAAACACAAAGTTTGGCCAGATAAAATACCTATTTTCAATATATTGTTCGAGACTAATCCGCCGATAAAGAAGCGTTAAGCCCCCAGGGAGCTCGCACGTCGGTGGCAGGTCGCCAGCTCTGTCTCACCTACATACCGCCTGGGACCCAGCCAGGGACCAATCTCGGCTTCAAGGCAGCGGGTCACATTCGGTATGCACTACGGTCTGCGACTTATAGTATTTCTGATAAGTTTTTGGTTAGTTTGACTTAGTTTTTTTTAACTTTGTTGTGCAGGTCATTTACGTAGATCGAGAAGAGGCTCGGACCCAGGACGCTACCTTGAGATACACCACAGGTGCTCTTCACTCATGGAGATGTAATTTTTTTTTGCATTTTAACACTTATGTAACTCTCAAAAGAAGAAAATTAGTATTAACATTGCATTACGTAAGAGCTTTATAACTAAGCTCAATTGTAATACTTAAGATTTTCCCTAAATCCAAACCTGTCCCAAGCTTTCTTCTTTCATTTGTTTGTTTCGATTCGGTCAGGGTCGTATTACATACCTTATTGGCACATACATTATCAAGTATGTATTTTCATTTTTGTTTCTGTTAGCATATTAGGTAACCGATTTTTAATGACATTTAGTTTTGTATTTACTTAGGGTAAAAGCTATGATTTCATTTATTTTATCAATACAAACAAATCAAAATGTAAGTGCAATTAAAGTGCAGCGCAGGTGTGCGAGCAGTAATGTTGCATATCGACTCTGCGCAAATGAAATCTCAGCTACAAATGAGTATACTATGTACACGGTAATGGGATTTGGTGCAATCGAATTCCACGCTAGCCAATTGTCCATGAAATTGCTCTTGACAGGCCAAAATTGAGTTTGTAAAACATTGTTTGTTTATTTAAAGTTAGAGCGGGTATGCTATAAATACTGACAAAAGCTGGAGCAGCCGCTGTCCCGAGATTAATGTAGGCGAACTTATCCAGTTAAAGTTTCCTACCATTTCGATGCCGCTGCTTTGCTTTTAATTCCTTAAGCATTAACTGGAATCCAGGTGTAGCGTGCAATTATTCGACGGTCGGTTGCTAGCGTAGATAAACATCTTAATGTTGTGAAACCACATTCCCGGGCCACTAAAACTTCTTTACGTAACGTCCCGGATATAAAAACTTGTTTTTCCCACGTCCGAAAGTTAGTTCATGGCTAATGTCTGCTATCGGAAAGTTCTCGTCCGTGCCCCAAATACTAGTCGACAAACAGAAAAGTTTCTAGGTTTCAGGGCGATGAAATGATCTTTCCCAGCTTCTATTAGTTTGAAATGTGATCTTTTATTCGCCAAATGATATGAGTCGTCGGAGTGGCAATTCGCGTCATTTATGACAGTTTAACTGTATTTTAATGTGTTATGATGAGGGTAATTTGTGAGGTTCCCGGTATCTAGTGTGATATATTCCGTTGGCGTGCTGTCAGCGTTCATATTTTACTCCAACCTGGCTAGAGAGTCGGTTGAAGTGAAGCGTCGGATGGTTGGAATACCTAATACGCGTGGGGAGCACTAACAAGGGCTGACACGGCAGGACGGCAGCGGCGCGTGTTTCGTGACGGGCGGTACGATCACGTCGAAAGACGTTACCTTTTCTTTTCATGCCTGCCTCAGGTTGCATGCAAATGCTTTACCATATTGAATTGTCACCGTGCCATGAAAGAGGGTCTTGCCAGACATGTCTTTATAATTATATTTTAATTATGAAACAAAATTGTAGGTACAACATCAATTAAAAAACTAGACGTTTATTAAGAATATTTTAAGAACTAGGCATTTATAAATTAATCGCTAAATAAATAAATAAATCGCATATCACTTTATCGCTTTTGTCGATCTAGTTTAAGGCGATCTTGAGAAAGATTATTCTAGTTTGAACCCGATGTCGCCTTAGAAAGCGTTGTTTTGACATATTGTTTGGCTTTGTGACAATGAAGCAAGCCGGTAATTTACGCTAAACCAAAGTTTACCTCACAGAAACCCTTAGTCTTTAAACGTTAAAACTAGATAGATACTTGCTCGTAACTTTGTCATTTTAATAGCCTGTCACTGAAGATTAATAATCATAGCGATCTGACATGAAACAGAAGATAAGCAAGCACCAGGCAAGAGACAAGGATTAGGCAAACGATGTCAGGTATTTAGCGGGGACTGACATCTGTGCTAACTAACGTTTCAATTCAATAGCGCGATAAATCACGAAAGCACGTCGGCCCAAGATGACTCAGGATTAATTACACTATTGATTGGGTCTGCTAGTCCCAACTATTCATAGAGGGCATTAAGGGCAAGCTCAGATTGCGCTCGATATGCCCCATTCGTACGGATTTCCGGCGATTTGCTCGACGACCATTTGTGTCAGGTTACTGATGGGGCTATTATAAGGTCGATTTCGAGCCGATACAATGACAGCTAGATTGAATTGAATATAATTTCAGTAAATGCTTCCTTAATGGACTACTGCACTCAAGACGTTTATTTTAAAATAGCACCAATAAAGCCTAAGTCATCAAAAGTCTATTAACATTTTCTAGCACTATCTTGGTCTGCGAGCAAATCACGCTATTCTTCCAAACGGTTCTTTTTTAAATCGGCACGATTGCTAATCTCGCAAACAAAATGAGACGGAAAAAACTGCAGCAAAAGCGTCGGTGTGTGTTATTAAAACGTCCACAGGGTGTGGAGTGGAACAGGAGCAGTAATTGAAGTAGAATGCAGCAATATATTCGCGCTTCGGCGCTGCTTCTGTCTACTCGCGCACATTCAATCCTTGAAATATTGGCGCTTCTTGTGTCACTTACATGGTGACCTTTACTTCGCTATTTTGTATTGATGTGTGACAAAGTTCTTGCAATTTCTATTTATTTCAACTTATTAAAAACGTCCAATGATGTCTCTTAAAAGAGGTAGAATGCGTTACACTCAACTTACCGTAGCCATTAGCGTTATATTACGTAGCCGTAGCGCATCCGTAGCGCATGAGGACTTGCCTAGACTAAGCCAGTAATATTACTTTCATGCTAGATAACCATAACTTTCTGTCTTTTCATGTCAAAGAAACCAATTCTTTAAAAACACAATTAGCATATTTAGATAATATATTATTTATGGGCATTTATAAAATTTGTGGGCATCCTGACACACTCACCGTGCCGGATTGTAATCCTTTTACACAAGAGCGGTCGAGACGGCCATGTAAAAACTTATTCAGGCATCATTCAACCGTGACCTCTATTAAAACAATAGCTCCAGGGAGATAACAGCATAACGAGGTCATGTTTTGCTCTGCAGTTAGTACAAGAACCTACATACGATACCCCTTACTAATGGTCAGTCATCAGTCCGAATACAGAACAGCAGGGTTAAAAGCCCACCAAAGGGGCTGTGGCACGATTATTTTATCATAATGCGCGATTTGTTTACGTCAACCTAGACAAGCCCTTCTAAGGTATATACATACATAACACATATATCTTCGTAATATTCATGAATAAAAGACAGGACCATGTTTGTTCCGTAAACAAATAAAGTGGCTCACAAGCAGCCGATTGTCCCAAAAATAACAAATGATTCCCTAATATGATGTGTGTAATTCAAATAATATATTCGAATAGAATGTTTGGGGCAAACATGAATGGGACGGAGGTACTAAAATTGATAACTCGTATGAAAAAATATGATACGAGGGAACAAGTTTAAATTAAAAATTTAGAAATTCGCTAACAACGTTTTCAGGCGGCGGCAATCATGTTTTTTTAAGTAAGAATAGAATAGAATTTATTTATTATCTTATATTCTTGGCTCCTTTCATGCAAAAAAAAACTCAATTAAAATCGGTTCATCTGGATTTGGGATGTGGGATGAAACAGACAAACATATACACATACACGTTTGACTTATAATCTCATTGTTTTGGTGTTGGGGTCATCATATGCTACCTACTGCCTACTATATGCAGGTAAATATTGATCGGTAAGTAATATCTACGTAAGTAGTACGATGTATCCACTCATAACTAGATATGTCCAAAAACGGTATTATTAAAAGTACTGCTTTTACATATATTTTTTTTTTACCCTGAGCCTACGTAGGTATATAAATATGCCTTCGTGCAAACAATATTTAGCATAAAATGTAGCATAGAATTAAAAATAACCTTTTGAAAGCCGGATAGAAGCCTTAACTATGCAAACTTCACAAGTAGTTGGTGCATCGTGCCTCGGCATGAATGAGTACTAGATGAGTCGCTCGATATCTGACCCAAGTTACGACCACGGAGGCTCTAATATTTGAGGTTATAATATGACATTAAATTCCAAATTCAAATCATTCAATAATATTTTTTCTTAATCTTCGTTGTCTTCGTCTTTTCCCACTATGTGGGGTCGGCACAGTCCGTTTTTGCTTCCACACTATTCTATTAGCCGTCATAACTACATTCACTCCTTTCTCTTTCATGTACTCGAGGTCGACCTCTACTTCCATGTCTTTCATAGTCCATGTTGTTAGCTATTCCTTCCCATTAGATCCAATAATTTAGTCCAACGGAAGTTTTACACAGAATAGTTTCAATTATAATTATGATGTAATTTGTTGTTAACCCCGGTGGTCAAATGCCTAGTTGTAAAAAAAACTTGACTGACAAAGACTGTGACGTCAATGGAGAAAATCAAATCAAATCTAAATTTTCTTTATTCAGACTACAAATTGGTCCATGGATTAGTAATTACTACTTAATAAAAATGTTAGTATCTGGTTAAAAAATTAAGAATGAGAACAAAATCTGTTCTGAACAAAAGCCTTACTGAGGTGATCCTGAGTCATCGGAAGGATGCTCGCGTTACTCACTCGTCACTTTCAGATAATGCAGAAAAAAGGTTAAGCGAAAATTTGCAGATACGTACTGAATATTTACCACCATCAAGTTGAACAGTATGTCACCAAGCAAGTTGCGGTGTGTTCCAGCAGCTTCCTTCAGAGCCAGAAAAAATACAGACTAGGCATGCTCCATCTTAATATCGCGGGCTCGTGTGGTTACCGTCGCTGCAAGTTAAATGCCTAGTTGTAAGAAGTAAAAAATAAATGTACGGTGTAAAAGATCTCTCAATTTAATCTATCTGAAGCACCAAAGCTTTCCTATCAGCTTTTCCAACTGTATCTGTCTTTGTGTTGAGATTATCACTATTCATTACCATTGGTAGGTAAGCAAGAAAGTACACTGAAATGAATAAGATTTTCCCGTATTTAAAATCCTCCTCTTTTTCCTATTTATATTCTTCATTTATTTCTAGCGCTCGAGAAAACTTATCTTACATTTTCCATTTAAGAAAATTGAAATTTACTTGATAAATGCATAGGCAGGCTCCTTATTTGCCACCAATTGGCTTTCCCAACTATGAATAATTTATTTCGTTTATATTTTGAGCACGGGAATGAATTTTAAAGCTGAGCACGTTTTTAGTTTGAACCGAGTCGAGGGAAATAGACTAACCAACCGTGAATACTAAATGAAAGCTTTTATTTATGTCTCATTAGGATCATATAGGGATATATATAAATCGTATAACGTTTTGCATGGCTAAGTAATAATTTTCCAAGTGAACCTAATCTATTGACTCAGGCGTTTCTTTGCGGTATTCCATTATAGATAGAAGAAAAACTGAAATACACGTAATAAATGCCTAACATAATGGAGTACACTAAATATTGCTGGTTTTCTTCTACCTACAAATAAACCTACCATAGACTAAGAATATTTGTCTATCCTATTATGTACAAAACATTAAGTCATATTGTCTATTGCTAAGAGCAATTCATCATTTCAAAAATGAAAAGATAATTACCTAGTACACTATCTTTATAAGATGCGCGTTGTTAGCATTTTTAGAAAGGATTATCTATGTATGTAAGTTATTGCACGCCATAATTTATCTGCGCCCTACATCCCATCCCTCCAATAATATTATAAATGCGAAAGTTTGTGCGTGTGTGTGTTAGTTACTTCTTTACGTTCAAACGGCTGTGTTGATTGCGGTAAAATTTGGCCTTGAGTTAGTTCAGACTCTGGATTAACATATAGGCTACTTTATATCCCGGGTAAACGCGGGTAATATCGAGGGGCGCAGCTAGTAAACCTTTTTATCTTTTATTTTCATCTTTTTATCTCATTTCCACTTTAGTATCTTGATCCCAGTTGCCTGGTAGAAATCACCATAGGTGATAAGGCCACCATTGTACTCTACTTTTAAGTTCTTAATTTTATATATTTACATCTTTCTTTTTTTTTGGTTGTACAATAAAGTTATATTCTATTCTATTCTATTCAATCTTCAAAACACTAAAGATGAAGGTCCCCTTTTTTGGACATACATACTCGTATCAAACAATGCCCAGTGACATAAGATATGATTAGCCAGCACCTTCGGGGAGGTAAGGGCGCAGTGACGCGTTCCTTTGTCGCTCGTTGCCTTTTGTCAGACATAGATTAATGCTACGGAGCTTCCGGCACAAAAGATGTAGCCAACTATTTTTATAACTGGGAATATTCGAGAATATTCATTAGCCGCCGTGAGACGGACAGTGAAATATTGGCTCGTGGAAACTATGAAGTTACGATTTCTTTATGCAAGTAGTGTAGAATATATATTACACAAGTTATGGATTTTATTTGCGGTGTTAAATATTTTACCTAGATATAAAATAAGAGAACTTTATTCAGAATAAAAACAAGAAAATAACTAAGAGAAATTTGTCTTTGTTTAACAATTGCAATAGTAATCACATAACAATGGATCAATGGCTTCATAATAAAAGAATATTAGATAGAAGATATTATGAGGTACAAAATTCGCTTGAACATTTTTAATTTTACGATATCTTACAGGCGCTTTTTATATGTATATTATTCTCACCAAGGGAAAATGTTTTATATAAATATTAAAAAGAGATAGGTTGATTATTATATAAAATATATATGTATTCTGCGGCTATTTTCCACGCAAACTACACAAAGGTGAGAGAATCCTCTTTCAGAGAGCTACTTTCTAACCCTCTAGTCTAAAATCAGTCGCCAAGTACTTAAGGGTGTGTTCCGGACAAAGTTTACTGACTTGTGCGGTTACCTACCCTACTAGTCAAATGCCTATTAGCTGTACAGTGTACCTACATTGAATAACAAAACTAAATATTAACCATCAGAAACACTGAATAATTTAGGCATGTAGACTGCGGCGCCGGTTCCAGCTCCGATTCAGAACATAAATCACAGGCTCATTTGTTATCGATTAGTGGACATTTTTGGACATTATTTTTACATTAGCAAAGCGACTGAGTTAACCTGTCTTTAATGTAATGGAGAATGTAGGGGTAGGTTATTTATAGGTAGAC
The DNA here is from genome assembly GCA_035578125.1 of Mellilla xanthometata. Taxonomy (NCBI): domain Eukaryota; kingdom Metazoa; phylum Arthropoda; class Insecta; order Lepidoptera; family Geometridae; genus Mellilla; species Mellilla xanthometata. The sequence goes on along the minus strand of JAPUBQ010000007.1, from coordinate 7,334,652 downwards.
TTTATGGTGTGTTAAAAGATATAAGTAGTATGGCTAACCAAATATTTTGACAACAACAGAGCAAAGATGAAAATTCACTGTGAATAAATCTTGAAGATTTATTTGATATTATAAGCGTAATAAAGTTACAAATGTAGTATCGGCAATGGATACTACTTTGCATATTTTATTTTCTTAGATCATCATTATTTATTTAATTTTACTACTGAATTTTTGAGCTAAAAATCAATTTATTGAAACCAATTTTACTAAAACCTTCTAATAAACATCTTAGTCCTATGTTTAAACCCTATTTAAAAAATGATATATTGTCAAAAGAGCCTTATTGTAATATTAAGGTTGCAATATTAAGGTTGGCATGTACAATTGGTTTATTACTCGGCTATTTATGTTTTTTATACTGAAAGCTACGACTTTTAAAAAAGAAAGTTATGTTTTTGTACTGAGAGCTTGGAAAACAAACATGAATTTGTCGCTCAAGGGTTTCGTGCTGAATCCTGAATTTTGAAACGGGCAGCAAATTACATCCAGCTTCGATGAATTTCCGTCGGCTGACTCCGTGCTTCCGGAAAGTGACGAAGCGCTCACACGTTCTCTACATGAGGGATTTTAGAACTAGTCACCAGTTTTGACAAAGTGATGACTATTGGCTTTGAACGGGCTAATGGCTCCACCTTTGTTTAAAGAGTTTAGCGTTATGAAACTGAAAATTAATCTTGTAAGTTTGTTTTTACATAAATTGTTGAAAGCGTATAAAATCATTAAACCAAGCGAGAACTCGGAACATGAAACGAAATGAATGAATTGCTACAGAAATTTAAAAAACATTGTAAATATTACTACCAGCCGCCTCCCCTCCCCCAATCAAATGACTAAAACCCTACTAAGTAGAAGTAATACCTACACTAGTAATAGTTATAGCTATACTTCGTCACGATTGAATCAAAATGAAGGCCTCCACGTGAAAACTAACATGTATATGTAATCATAATCATAATAATCATAATCATCATTTATTGGTAAAAATGTTTTACAAGTCAATTCATACATACATTTTCATAAAATATTATAACAAAAATAAAATAAATATACTTCTGTACATTTTTGAGTTAAATACGAGTATGTCATCAATCTAAAAAATTAAAACAATGTCAAAAAACGTATGTACGTACATACATACGTATAGACAGATATACGAAGTGGGTCTATAATTCATGATATATAGCCAAGCTTCCTTGAAATATTTTTCATTCGAACCCACATATCTTATCAAACCATTATGACATTTACAGATGTTACGAAGTGAAAACACAGTGTAGTTTATCACTTTTTTATAAACCGTCCGGGCAGGTTTACGACGTCTGTAGCCATATCTTATTTCGTGAACTTCGCGGATGTTATAAATATTTCAACACGCCACCACTCACAGGTTTAATAAAAATTTGCCTGCGTCTATCAATTTCATTTAGCTACAAAGTTAGTTTAGAAGCTGACAGTCTGATAATAAACATGTTACTGTGAATTTATTGTTCTGCTGATATAGCCAGGTTAATTGAGTATACTAGTCAAATAACCGAAATACATTTATTTTATCGTTAACAGCAACCATATGTAGCATGCAATGTTAAATTAACGCGCTAACGAGGTTATTGAAGGCTTTGAGATTGGAGTCTCGAATTTCGGATCGAATTAAACATGTCCCTAAACATAGCCTTTGATCAACTATACCCTTTGACGACGTAGTTAGGGGAAATTGCAGGGGAAAATTTTCTTTACGCTAAGTCTTGGAACAATTTGTTTCTTATTACACATTTTCTCGGGTCTTGGACATTGTGATCAAAGTGATTTTTTATTTACGCATGAACATTTTATTTAAGATAAAACAGAAAAAAAGATACACTGAGCCTATTTAAAAAAAATCAAATTAATCCTATAAATTATTTACTTATTCGAGAAAATGTATTAAAACTGATACTATGAACATTTTAGAATAAAGCAAAGAGTCGCCCTTTATGTGTTCAATGTTGGCGCATCAGGCTTCGTTTAACTTCGTCTTGACGTAATTGCATTTATTTTGTGTGTCTACAAGAGTCTGTAAGTAGATATAGGTATGGAAAAATGTTTGCGTTCATTCAATTTGCAGCGAAGCCTCTAAAGGCGGTGATCCTAGGCTTAGGCCTGTTGCGTTCCGTATTTGATACATTTTCGCCACATACCTAAACAATGACGATATTTTTACAGAACATTTCTTCCTTATGTATTAGAATATATATATAATAAATATTTACAAAGGAAAAACGGCAGCCCCCACTTCTGAAGACCCAAAAGTCTCTTCTTTCCCCTAGCATGTAACGCGCCTATATCTTGGACGGTGACTTTTGCTTACCCTAATTTAAATTGTACAGAGTGTTTATTTTTCATGTTTTGTTTTAATTTATGTCATGGTAAAGTAGCGTTTGTTTCTGTTAAAGTATAGAAGACAGTGTTTAAATCTCATTTTCCTATCTGCTACTTTTATATATCGTCTCCTTAATATACTACAAATTAGCTTCACTATATCCTTGACATTCATAATTTCTCATTATCTACTAACCGAAGAATATGAAGATAATATACAGTCTTACAAATCATTTAAAGTTTCTGAATGTTAAATGTAGAGCCTAAATATTAACAAAGCCATATTTTTTATAATACATATTAATTATCAATTATTATCAATTTTTATTTATATAAATAAAAAAAAATACATTACACAGTGTACAGTGGCTACTTGTGTGCTGGTCCCTCGACAACTGACTTTTATCTTGCCCTCGGCCTGAATTCCACTGAAATGGGTATCCAATTATGGGGCTTTTATAGTACGACGACACAATCTTATAAAATAAATAAGAACACATTTTTTATTCTATTTTATATTAAAACACGGTTCTTATAATAAATGCATCGCACAACTATAAATGCATGCAATTTATTAATTCTTAGTAATGATTAATAAAAAAGAGAAATCTAATTGCTATGCTATTTCTCTACACTAATTGGTATTAATAGTTTGGTTGTTCGTGTGCATTGAATAGGCTCCAAAGCAACCTACATATATCAATATGAAAAATTTGTTCAGCATTGAAAAGCTACGCTAAATTAAGAAACCTTACTTAAAATCTAATTAGGTGTCAATTTCTTAGGTTTTGTTGCAACCAAATTTAATATTCTTCGAACCCTATATTTCAGTAGTTCAAAACTCCGGGGTGAATAGGTGAGCCGGTAAAGCTGCCAACACCACATTAGCGTGTAAAGTTCCACAAACAAACTAGGATTTCCTGTATCGAGGATTTTTCCCCAGTTTGTGTGATTCCATGGACATATTGCGAAATACGCACGAGCACGTTTGAACTCTAGCCAAACAATCACGTTTATTATTAAAAATCTGTATCGACAAGAGAATTGAACCTGTACCGTTAGTTATTATTATTGTTACTAGGTCCCTCTACGTTCTCTATATTTTATTGTGTAAATCACGGATGTGTCTCTAGTATTATTTTATATGGCAACACTTGGTTTGCTTTTGAGAACTCGATAGTTCAATAACGATTTATTAAGTTCTGAACTATTGTTACTTAATGTTGATTTGTTGTGATGGTAAAGATGCGTTTATAGAACATATTTCATTTCGTTTCATTTCATTGCCGACGAGTCAGCTCAAATCTGGCAACACCATGAGATTGTAGCGACGATAAGCTCCCTATTTCCTGTACAGTTTACACGGCGGAAGCGAGGCCCCCGGGGCGTGAGTATTTCGAACACAATATCTACCTACCCGCACTCTTTCGGACACTACCCGCGTAATTTTCATAACAAAACATGGTGACATAGTGATGAAAAGAGTAACAATATGTTTACTCAAATTATTCACAATTCGAGTAAACATGTTATGAAAAATGGTGTCGAGGTAAAGAGTTATATTTTGCCGTGTGATCTTTGAGAATCAAGTTTTACTTTTTCTAAGGAAATGCACGATGTTGTTCTTTAATCAAACTATAATCTAGCTTACTTTGCTATTAAACAGTACTATTTAATATAAACTTATACGTAGTTAAAGTCCATTAGCGCATTCCTTAATGTCTATATTAAGACAAGTACAATTGGTTCATGTATTACATGTTATGACACTAAGATTTATCACGCCAACTAATATTTTATGGTACCATGCTGTTACGTTTTTTTCCTATGAATGTAATTCCAGCTAGGCACTTAGTTTTAAACATAATAGCTAAACCGCAACCAAAGGACTTAAACGGAATTAGGTAGGCAAGCTGAGGCAAATTACCTGAAGCTACTCGTAGCTTTAGCTTGGCTTATCTGATACGAGCAATCCCGAGGGAGCTCTAAAACTAAACTATCCAGCTTGTTCGCTAGAAATTCTCATTTCAACAACCTTCTATGTAGTTTGAAACGTGTAATGTGAACGTAATTGCTATTAAGAGAGACTAAAAAATTGTAAGGAAAGTAGAAGCACAGAATGGAATATTTAATATCCACTTATATCAGCACCTAATGTTAGTAATAGGATGATTCTTAAGAAAGAAACTCTCATAACCACATTTCTTTACACTGCACAGTTAGGCATTTGTAATTTTTTTAGGGCAGGCTGTGCCGACCCCACCTAGTGGGAAATGGTAAAGGAGAAGACGAAGAGTTGAAAACGTTCAACAACGTAATTTTGACCGAAGTTGTAGCAAGCAGTATGAAATGATTGGCGGCCAAGGAGTGGCTCACATGCTATGTGAGCACCAATTATGCTTATCCACCAAGTTTTTCTTCACCGGAAGCCGGACTGTGCTATCACCGGTTCAAAATTTTAAAGTTACATAATATTATTTTATAAAAAAAAACTAAATCGTTGCAATCTATATCAATATGCATTCATATCCATATATTTAAAAAAAGGGTTTTGTACAGAACATAAACAATAGGACAAATAATATGTACAATTTCATCAAACAAATTGACACTGCAGATCCACTTAGTCCAAATGAGTTCAACCTCCGATATCTATTATTTAGAGTCGCACAGAATGATAGAATGCGGTATCGCGTGAGTAAGACGAGTTAGCGGTCTTTCCGCCCGCGGACTTACTAAATAACAGTTTCTGATTTGAGCCTCGCCAAATGGCTACAACTTACTTTTAGCGATAGCAAAAATAGAGTAAGAAAGTTTTCAAATAGACGAATTGGACGAACTAGTTTCAGCGCCTACTGGGAGGGGCTTTAGCTAAAGTAAATATCTAATTATGTTTCAGTGATTTTCGCATGAGACAAGTATGAGTTCTTTAAATTAAAAACAAATGCGCCTATGTTTGTATATTTGTAAATCATAACCTTGTCTTGGTTTACTACGTTTAGATATCTTATTAAGTAATTTTATTCATTGAAAACTATAACTTAGGCAGCAGTTCTTATTAGTTTTAATCAGTTGTCATTGCCTTCTTGTATCTGTTAAAAAAAAACTATATGGATCGTCATTCCCAGTACTTACAGCTAATGCTCACGGGAATTGACAACTCGAGCAAAACTGTCAATTAAACTTTGTCGAATTTCGATTATGGCATCACTTTGCTCGTGCCGTTGGCATGTCTGACGCGAAATTAATTTATGTTCTTGAAAAGCTCATTGAAACAACTTCGCTTGTACACACAGACTCATAAAATATAACCTACTTTAAAGTTTAATTATTACTTAAATTGTTGTTTAATAACTCGAAGCTACAAAATAGATAATATTGTTAACGAGTAGCCATTAAAATCGGGAAAGTTCTTGTCCTCGTTATCCTAGACAAAGGCGGTCGTAAGAAATCCACTTTACATTTTGATACAGCTGGGCACTTTGGCCGCAGGCTACCGGAATTACAATCTATCTCACAAAGGATGGCCAGGCAGGCATGAAGAGGTTATTTGGGGAGACGCGGCCATAATCCACAGGGCGCGGGATCTAGGCCGCACTCAAGCAGCGCATTATCACGGAATTATGCTGATGCCCACTTTTCCCCGAGCCGTGACGTCACTGTTTGCAATACATCTGAGTATACGATCTACATGCGAGAGAATCGATCTCACTTACGAGTGTACTTTACTCCCGGTGCGATTGACTGAAGGACTCTCGAGCCTATTTTTTATGTAAAAATATAGATTTATGTTATTTTTCTTTAAATAGGTAAGTGTGAGAGCTTGCAAAAGCGTATTAGCGTAAAGCGTGAAAAACAAAATAATCATCTATGAGCTTACTTTATACGAGATTTACCAGTTGACCAATATTTGGAATGATCTATGCGACTCTAGATTTTTTAACACTATACATTCGGGTATTTTGAACAGCAGGGCACGTAAGCCGTTAATGACTCTGGCCAAAAGAGAAGTATCCCTAGTCTGGATGAACTGGTTCTCAAGAAGAAAGCTGCCAAAACACATCTTTGTGATTTTCTAGAACTTCTAAAGATTAAAAAAAAACCTACAGTTTAAGTAGTTATACGTAAAGACTTGAATCTTCTTTGTTTTCGCTTTTCCCGCTTTGTGGGGTTGGCACAGCCTGTTTATTACTTTCACTTCTTTTTCATTCATATCCTTTTTTACATTACATTTTTAATTAATATAAATGTTATTATGTCTTCAAATATAGGAATTCCGTGTTTGAGCAACCTTTACTTATCGAATAATACGGCTGAGCTGCGAGGAAGGTCAATGAAATGCTCACTCGTGCGAAATGTAGATTTTCTTTGAGACACGAAGACTACTCGAAATGATTTTTTATCAACTTAACGTACATTGATGGCAATTTGGACGGATATATATATATTTTTTTTTGGACACATTTCACACACGGCTTGTTAGCCCCCACACTGAACCATTTCTAGTTCGTATTATGGTTGCTAACACAACTGATATACTACATATACATACATACATATTATATATAAATACATATTTAACACCCAGACCCACAGCCAACAAATTCAGTTAAGCACAAAGATGTTGACCGTGCCGGGAATCGAACCCGGAACCTTCTGATAAGCAGTCCGGCATAGTAACCTTTACGCTAACGAGGTCGTCTGTACGCTACATTAAGTAGTAATTACTTACTACTTACTATATGCTACATTGCTTACAAAAATTACGTGAATTTTAGAAATTGACATGAAATTAAAAGTATGCGCTCTAATTGAGGGTTCTGAACAGAGTCTGCTGATGTCTGATCAGAGATATTTTAGGTATAATTAGTTTAGAAAACGCATAGTCTAAATTTTAGAGTAGAACTTTCTAGTAACCTATTCATAATTACGAGTATTGTTGTTCCGACGTTAGTTTCGGAATAGACACTGAATTAAAAAGTAATAAGCGTTACATAGGTTTTTTTAGTGTTCCGTACCTAAAGGTAAAACCGGGACCCTATTACTAAGACTCCGATGTCTGTCTGTCTCCAGGCTGTATCTCAGAAACTGTTATAGCTAGAAAGTTGAAATTTTCACAAGATATTTATTTCTTGTGACGCTATAACAACCAATACTAAAAATATAAAATATAAAAGGTCCCCATACAACAATGGTACGGAACCCTTCATGAGCCCACCTCGCACTCGGCGAATTATTTTTAATTTTTATCCTTTACAAAGTTATTAATTCAAAGATTATCTTACGATACTAAGAAAAGTGAGTCGTTGCGATTCACCTCGGCGTCTCTATCATCGACTCACGGGTCGCTGAGTTCTTGCTCTGGAGTTGTAAACTCCTGGGAATGATTCAAGCGAGCTCCGCTTAAAAATAACATAAAGTTCACAGGGCACTAAGTTTTCGGCTTCAGCGGTTCGAGCATAAATAAAAACTTCGAAGCGAACAGATAAAAATACAAAGCTTCGATTTGGGAACAGTTTTCTAAGAAAGATTTTAATCTACAAGCTTCAACTATTTTTGATCAGTTTAATTGAAATTCTTTTTAATTTTCAAGTGATTCTTCACTTAAAAAGCCTAGGCAATTAATTGTACGTACGTTTAGTTCCAGTTCTTCTGGAAAATAAAATCCAACTGGTTTTCTAACGGGGCTTTTAAGTGCGTACTCGAGAACCATCAAGAACAAGTGTTCATGTACTGAAAGTGACGTCTAAGTGAAAAATAAGTTCAAGTAACAAAAAGTAGAACAAGAAAGCGAGAGATTCTCAACACGACATTATAAAAGTTCTTTCGCCAAGTCTACTGTTCTAAGTAAGATGTTATGTTCCTAGGATTGGGGTATCCAATAATGCTTCCCAACTTGTTTTTACGACTCATCTCTACAAAATCCATGTAATAAGTATGTTCTAATCGCTACCACACATACACGCCATAAAAAACGCCATAAACGACGCCCGGGAGAATTATATTATATTTCATAGCACGCGTCGGTATTTTTTTCCGCTGCACTTAAATCATTCTCATAATGGCCGCACGTAGATATGTCGTTTCAGCCGATGTGGAGTGATTAAACGGGTGCGAGATTGTGTAAATGTAACCAAACGTGGGAGACCGTTTGTACCAACGTAGATAAAGTATGATTGACGTAGGTGATTTTGAGGAGATGGCAGCACAGTTGGGCGTGCGGCCGCTTTACGTCCCGAAGGTCAAACGTTCGATTCGCGCCAATGAGCTTGAGTTTTCAGCAAAAGAAAACATGGTAAAGAAACCATAGCATGGTGGCAGAGCATTATCAAGTGCTCACTTGTCTAGCAACCACCCTTGAGTTGAAAAATCTGTCGCTAAACACCTAACAGTGTGTTCCGGTTTCCTGCCTTCAAACTAGGCATGCTCCATCTAAAGCCAGAGTGCCGCTAACCCATTCGGTTACTCGCGCTGGTCAACTGTCTAGCTGTTATAAGTAAAAAAGGTTGTAGTGAAAATACTAACTCCTTTATTGACTAATAATTATTATTAAAAAGTATTTATGCAAGTGAGGAATGGTGTGAACTTATGACATAAAGAGTATTTCAATAAACTAACTGTCCTCTGAAGTAACGTAACGGTATAATTAAAACACCCTCGGCATGCGAGTTGCTGTCACTGTTTGTTATTTACGAGCTACTAGTCTCACTCCAATATCCAAGTATTGGCATTCTAAGCCCATCTGGTAAATGTTAAATGATTTTACGTCATGGCCACACCAGTAAAGATCCTAACGTCTTCAGGTACGACGTAACCGCCCGAACCGCAATTCCGGAAAAGTTACGTGCCGGTGGCGAAGTCTGGTTACGTACATACGTATGAATATTGCATCGGTATGTGTAGGGTCCACAGTTTGTATGCATAGATTTAGAGCAGACGTGGAACGGTAAATTGTCGTAGATAAGTGGGTTAATCCCGAGCGTTATCGAATGGTCAGTGGGTAAACTATTGAGAGCCCTGACTAGATAAACGTGGCTTGCGTCAGACTATTGGAGTGGGCCAAAATGAAGATTGATCCGTCACTTTTTGGCACTAGGAATAATAGTTGTAAAAATTTGGCTTTGTACATTTTACGGATATGTTTTATAGCTGTTATTTGAGCAATACGTTACTGAATCGACTGGGTAAAATGTATTTTATAGAAGCCGCACTCCGCGTTGTCACCCATGTTAAAACTTAAAAGTAGCCCCTGTATATATCTCTAAACCAAATTCAATTGAAAGCGGTTGATCGTGAAGAAGTAACAAACATAATATACACAAATTACGCATTTATAACAAGTATTAGTAGGAATTTAATGTTAATATATATGTGTAATTCAAGCAGTTTTTTTAACCAATTTTCACGCACCTTGGTAAACATCTTTTACTTTGAAATGATTATTTTTTGCAATCGACAATTTTATTTATAGTGGAATGTCAACCCTATGCTATTTATTTGTTAAATTTATTTATATTACTACTGTTTATTTTCAATGATAAATCAATTGAATTTCAGCACCTTTATTATCGAGATCGCTGTCATTACTTCTGTTGTATCTATATCACTTACCTTTAATACGCTGCGCGATATCACCCCTCAAGGCGACAGGTGGGTTAATAAGCTATGTAGCTGTCTTGAAAGCTATGTACATTGTGGTACGGGCACCCGCAAATATTTACCTTCCTATTCCGTTTAATAGAAGTTGTTATTTAGTTTCCAGGGGTTCGCTTTACTATATTCTAGAAGTGTCTTACAAGTTAGCTGATTTGTGAAATTAAGCGAATCGAGAAATATACTCGGAGTTCTTTTGAGTAGTACTTATTTACTGAATCTAAATGTAATTTGTGTTTGGTCTACTGAAAAACAATGCACGAATAAAATGTATCGTTGTATATGAATTGGTTTTAATAATACTCGTAGTAAATTTAACAATAATAGTATGTAAATGGTAATATTTAGGTAACCTTTTAATTGTTTTACTCTAGTCACTATTTTTATAACAAAACAATCTATTTCTACAAATATAAAATCAATCATCCTTTCACACTCCAAATCAATAAGTAAACAAACATAATCACTTTAAACGTGTGTTTTTGAATTTCTCTATTAATTTAAAAAAAAATATTTTGATTTTGTTTTCAATAAGTACTCGTGTATATAATAGTGGTTGTGTTAGCTTTCAATCTGTGAACACTGTTTATATATAAAACTTACTTGATCGTATTTCAAATTATTGCAGTTTTCAATAGTTGTACAATGAGTACTATGAATATCAATAGAATATGTATAATATAATATCAATAGTGTAAGCATTGCACTATTTGCTATATTTAATAATCTGTGCTGTATTAGATATATTCATATTAATTTATTTCTTGTCTAATTTTGTCATTTTATGTTTTACCTACTTTCGAAATTATACCCACAAACTAATATAATAATAATAATCTACATGTATATATATACTCAAACTGAAAGGCACTTTATATCACAAGTATACGAGTACAAGAATCTTTACAGAGTTAGTGATCTCAAAATTCATTGCTGCTTATGCTTATACTAGGTATGTGACTTATAAAACATCCCTAGTACACGTAGTAGGTATAGGCATTTTCGATTAGAATAGGCAGCTGACCTTTCGGTGAAGCTGTGTCCTCAAAAAGGACACAGAATAAAGAAAGCCTTACACGTGTCGAAACTCAACCTGTAATAATAATATATCTTCACTAAAGGCTTTCAAGCACATGATACCTGCCGCTCGATGCTTACTGGGTTATACCTATGTACATACTCGTATATGTAGAAAGCGTTACCAACAACAAATGTCACTTAAAGTCGACCATATTACTATGCGGTAGACTAAGTTCATTTAAATATGTTTACTGCTTTGTTGTTAATTAACGTTTTTTTTATTAATATTATTTTATGTATTAACTATAATACAACTATGTATCGATACAAAAGATATATTAAAATAACCAATTTGGATAAACGGTCGATACATTATTTAATTTAGCTGATGGCAAATAGATTCATAAGTACAGTAAGTAGTATTAAAAGTGGATGCAGCGATGATAAAGATGCTATCTTTGAAAGAATGCCATAGTAGATATTGCTAAAGTTCGGCACACAAAGGATACCAACGGGACCTTATTACTGGGACTTCGCTGTCCATCGGTCTGTCTGTCACCAGAATGTATTTAAAGAAACGTAATAGCAAGAGGGCTGAAATTTCCACATATGATTTATTTCTGATTCCGCTATAATAACAAAAAGTCACATACAAAAAACTAAATGTTTTGCCTGTTTTCGTACGTACGGTATGGTTGGTACCGTACCCTTTATGGGACAACTCGACTCGCAGTTGGCCTATTATTATAATCGTAATTAGTTACTTTTAAACCGCTTTACGGCTTAGTACACGTCATCTAACCCAGAGGGCTTGGTGATTGGTTCCAAATATCTGTATAGTAAGAGAGTTCTATTACGACCGAAAAATCTTGTCCACGCAGGGTGCGGCGAGGCGGGTCGGCCGATGCCAACGTAACAAGATTATCTGGGATCGAATCAAATCTAATAAATAACAGGTGTCGTACGTGACCTTCTACCGTTCCTACACTAACTTAAAGTGCAAAAGCAAGGGATCTACAACAAAATATGTATGTTTAACAAACTGCCTCAAAGTATGACAGACCTACCTTTTCACGCATTTAAAAGAAAATTGAAAAACTTCTTCGTGGAAAACCCTTTTTATGCTTTAAATGAATATATGAGGTTGCCTCTTTCAGAATCTCTATATAGGAATGCCGGACTGTAAAGTGACATGAACTATATGTAAATGTGTTGTTATTTTCTATTTTATTATTACGACATTGTACGAATAATTATATTATTATGACATTGTACGAATAATTATATTATTATGACATTGTATGTGTAAGTATACTATTAAGATATTGACTAATTCATTAATTGATTGTTGATGAATATATGTAATATGTAAATTTGACGTGCTTAGTATAACGCAATGTTATAAGGTTAATAAAGTTCTATGATTTCTATGATTTCACTATGCACTCGCTTTTGAAATTGAATTAAAACTGACTTACTGCCATGTTGAATGTAGTTTCAGCTTTAACTTAACCTAATTTGATTTGTTTGTTATACTGCCGTGTAAAGTGTAATATAGCATTGTAGACTCAATTGAATGTGAAAACTTATTTGTGTAATGTAAAATTACACGTGTACAAACGGGTTGTACAAATTACAGCCCATGCATCGGAATAACAAAAGGCCTTCTTTTATACGACTTCTTTTAGCAAAAACGGCAGAGTGGTGGTTTTGCGTGCGTAAAAAAACAACTACCGTGCTTTTTTTTTATTTGAAAGATGTATGAAATTTAAGTGTGTAAACTCCCTTAATATGAGTAATAGAAATAAATAGCAAGGACTTATATATAATATAATAGCAAGAATTGGGCTGGGCACATCAGCCGGATGTCGGAGGATCTGTGGGCTAAACGCACCACCCAGTGGGTACCACAGAGCGTCCGACGTCGCGGCAGGCCCAGACGGAGATGGCGGGACGAACTGGATAAACACTGCAAAAAACTGGCAAGAAATAGCAATAGATCGTGATAAATGGAAAGAGGGTAGAGAGGCCTTTGCTCTTCAATGGGACAAAACAGGCTCATAATAATAATAATAGCAAGAAATGATAAAAAGAAGTATAATATAAAAAAAACGAGCTGAAACGTTGTCTTATTAAAAAACGGTTTCAAGAACTGATACGACAGCCGTAGATATGATAAGTAAAAATTCATTATCATGGTGATCTAGCCATCACAAATTAAATTCGTACATTTTTCACAATTCACACACTATATTTAAAAATTATAGCTCTGTTAAACTAATGTATTATTGGGAACTTTCATTAAAATTCATTCTTTAGTTTAGCGTGGAAGAGGAACAGTAGAAGCATACGATTTCTTATAATGCCGCCACGAAAAAAAAATCTCAGAGGTTTTTATCTTTGAATGAATATTTGTTTGCTGTAGAAATTTAGTTTTACTTCATTATGTAGTGCAATGTATCCGTTTTTCTATTTTGTGTATCATGAAATGATATGGAATCATATTCTATTGAACAACAGCAATTTCGTAATTAAGTCGTTATGTTAGGTCGTATGTATGCAAAATAGTCCGACGTTTGTTTCAAATCGAATGGCCGCGATTGTCATAACACAATATCTGATAGACAACGTGTTTGTATTTCTGTCCCATGATTGATGAGTGCTGCGGTCCGAATGCAAATCCGGAAACAATATAGAGTTCGTCGTTTTGAAGCCATATTGGATTCGTCAATGCCATTCTGCTAGTCGTTAAGCTGCGGCTTTTTATGATCCAATAGAGAAAAGGGAAGTTCATGCTGCAGTAATGTACTAAATTGCTAAGCAAAAGAGGTCGTTGCAAACAAATGACAATATCCTTACTTAATTATACTAACTTATCTATTTGAATTAGTTTTAGTCTTTTGTCTAAAGGTAATTCAAAGTGCTTGTTTTCTGTAGTAGTTTAGGTTGCAACGAAAACAATGGTGGAAACGCTGTGAGTCTGATGGGCACGAAGGGTATTTTTCTTAGATTTATTCAATTGTATTTATTATTTTAGCTGTGTATTACTCGTATTTGACATGATGAATGTTTCGGTTAAATGAGTGTATAAATTTTCCTAAAGAAATCTTAAGGAATATGTAATAAGTTATACTTGCAAAATTATATCCGTTAGGTAACGTGGTAATTAAAAGTCACAATATAGTGATGGTTTTGTTTAGGTAATTAATTCACTTTTCCTGTAACCTTGTGACTGTAGTATAATGTGCTGTGCTGTTTATATAAATAAAGTTTCAACGATATTATCAGAATAACGTAAAAATATTACTGATGTCTCTTAATTTTTCAGGCGTTTGATATTTTTTTCACATTCTGAGGAAAGGCTTCTTCTATATTTAAAACCTAAATGTGTGAGGGAATTTATTTCAAAAACACGCCATAATATTGTGGATGTATCGTTTTATGTATCTGGGGCTAGTTAAAGCTGAAATTTTCACAAACCACGTATTTCCGTTGCCGCTATAAGAACATCTACTTAGAATAAATAAAATTAAAATTAGGTTATAACATGGTAAACTTTTACCGTAACGTTGTTACCATTCTGTTTACCTTCTTGTACCCATTTTACCCAAAATAAATGTTTTGTTTGTCTATAGCTATGATAGTGTGGGCACTTATTATAATTGTCGCTATAATAGTTTGTGGTAGTCCGTATAATACGAGCGGCCCCTACAGGCATGATGGGAAGCAAGTTTGAAAGGGCACGCATAAATCCTGCCGAATTGGTATTTAGAATTGATTAGTGTTCTGGCATGGCGCGGGCGGCACCGGGAGCAAGCTATTGTCTGCACCTATTGTTTGTGCCCTGCCGAGCCGGCAATAACTTCAAGCATTAAAATTCGGGTCAGGTTGTTGACACAAATTTATGAGAGCCCTAAAAAGGGTAGCTTTGATTTTAGCACCAGTACGCTATCGCCTTTAAAGGTCAATATAAAAACTAAATTATGAGCTTGAGTAACGACTGACCTTTACAATTACGCTGAGTTTCCTAGACCCTGAAAGTATCTGGGGTAAGAATAATGACTGCCTCCCATTGTAGAGTCAGCTCGACTAACGGACTGGTCCCGAGCGGATTGTAGCAATAAAAACTTTAAATTAAATCCCCAATCAAGAACAAACATAAATTCACGTAAGCAGTCGTTCTGTGGAGGCGTTTCGTGAAGTTTTACTAAAGCAGCAGTAACAGCGGGTATCGTAAACTAGCATAAATGCTTACTTATAGCGTGCATTTTCTAACCTCACGCACGTTTTATGGCATCATAACTTTAAGCTGTTTAGCCGTAATTCGTACTGGAACCAACAAATCTTGACCTTTTGTAAAAATAACTTTTAAGGCAAGTAATACTGAATTGAGGTGTTAATAACTTATGACTAAAGTCAAACAGTAGACTTTATGAAATGTTCATAAATTTTGTTAAACTAGGATAGCTAACTAGTGGTTTTCCAATCTGAATTATCACGGTATATTGATAACGAAATAAAGTTATGTTTTTGAAGTATATATAATTATGCACATAAGTTTGAATATTAAAGCTAAAATCATTAGGTAGAGTTTAGTAAGATAATAAATACCTTTTATGTAAAACTAAAAAAGAAACTCTCTTCCTGAGTCTCTTTTTCCCGAGAAGTACCATTTGGGGGTCTTCAAATCTAGAGTAAATAGGTTCCTTCTAGGCAAGCGTGTTACATCTTAGACCACAGTCAAGCTTAACATCAGGATAGCCGCGGTCAAACGTAAGCCTATTCATCAATAAAAAAAAAATAAGATCAAAGTAGCTTTTAAATCCGAACAATATAAGTCAACTCTGTAGATATTACATAAGATGAGATATTTGTAAAGTGTTCAGAGTCCCACAAAGTATATTGCATTGTACACTCCAGTTCATGTATGTATCCTCTTTAGACTCACAATGGAGATATCGAGAGAGATTTATAGGTCACGCGAGCCCTGATTAAAACCCCCGTGAATGGTACGTAATATACAGCTCGGGCTAAATCTCATCGCTTTCAATTTATACGTTTAATATTCATTCAATTACGTATTAAAATGATTCATTTCGAAATGGATTTGGATGAGATTTAACTGTTCGGTATTACAGAAGAGAAAATATTTCTCCTTGGGCCGTTGGTGATAGATAGATACTTGTAGATAGATAGATAGATAAATTTATATACTTTATTAAAACTCTGACATAAAAAAATACAGAAGACACTTTAAGTACTTTAAAGTGCCTTTTGGCGATCTTATCGCTAAAAGCGATCTCTTCCAGGCAACCAATTCCAAGAAAGAACTTAAAGACGAAGTGTAATAAGTTTAGTGTATATGTGCCTTGAATTCGGGCATAAGTTTGTTACCATGTACCCATAATAATTAAAGAAAAAGTTTAACCATTTTTATTAAAGAAAATAAGACTCATAGATACATATGTATACTCATAGTGACTCATAGTAAAGTAGTTTAGGTATAAATGTGTAATACAAGTTTCTACTATAAATTTAGCACATTAAGCCTTCCGAATAAGAAATTGCTCTCATAAATAAGTTCCTAGAATGTCTTCAAGAACTATGTGGAAAGATGGCGAAACGTTGTGAATGGGTAACTTTGAATTCCAAAAACTATCTACAAACTTAGCCTCTTGATTCTAATATATAATTTTCTAACCGTACTAAAATGACTAAACATTGTAATACCACGTAGGTATACCTTATTAAAAACTCATACTTTTTCATATTTAAGTCTTGTTTCGTGTAGTTTTTTAATCTCTATTAACAAAATAAAATTGGCCAAGTGCTAGTCGGGTTCCATACCATTGTTGTATGGGATTAATTGAAAATAAATTTGATTTGAAAGGTTACATACATTTAAATATTCTTTGAAAATGTTAAGCGTCTACTGCTATATATAGCAAAAGTATACGAAAAATACTCGTTTATTGTATGGGGGTAATATTAAGCCTTACCTTTTAAAATCTTAAAAAGTAGAATATAAAATAAAATAAAATAAAATAAAACTTCATGTCGTCTATTTCTGTTTAAATATTCATTTTATGTTAGCAGTTGTCATATGTGTTGTTGTTTTTTTTTTTTCTATATAATTATTTTCTTCTTTCGTTTATGTTAGGTATTAACATAATTTATTTGTTGTATTTTCTTATTTTGTTTTGAACGCTGTTTGTTTACACCACCGTCTCTCACTCTTGCCATGATCCGTTTCATTCACGGTTGCCTGGCAGAGTTCGCCATAGGCGATAAGGCCGCCATTGTGCTCTAGTTTTTAAGTTCTATACCTTGTATTTATTTCTCTATTTCTTGGTGTGCAATAAAGTATATTATTATTATTAATATAAATCGGACATCCCAAATTTTAAACACTTAGTAAATATTGTAAATAGGAATTAACATTATTTGAATAAGCTAATTGTATTCGATATCGTAGCAGCACGTTGTGACTGTTTTTCATAGAAATCGTCTTTCCCCAACGGGTTGTTTTATCTGTCCGGGAAAGGCGCCGGTTTACGAGCAAAATTAAAAGGCTTTGCCGCGTTATTACGAGTAATTTAGAACTTTCCTATCAAAATGTTACTCTAGGGACGGTTTAATGTGGTAAAAAAAACAACATTTGATTCGTTTAACATAACGAAATTGTCCCGTTCGAGTAAACGGTTTAAAAAATAAAACAACACAAACATTATTATACTAAACTTTCGTATAGTAACAGTAGAAATATATAATTTTCAACAACAACGGTTGTAAATGAAAAAATATTGAGGCTGCAGGTTTTTCCGTACAAAATTACATAGACGTATATCAGATTATTTAGAATTAAACATCATTATTTTAGAATTAAAGATCTATCAGTATGCATGTCTTCTCACTGGATATTTTTTTAAATTAGAACCAGCTTGTTCAATCAACGAAAAATGATAATTTTAACTTTAACGTTTCATAGTTAAAGAGCTTTGAAAGTGAAAAACAAATATAATACCTCAGACATTGTTACAATCTAAATAGACTACTAGTCGTGAAAAACAGCTTGCCTCGGCAAAACTCTTTCTGTGTAGACTTATTGGGATTAGTTGTCAGGTGACCACGACCAAAACACAAAGTGACGCTAAAGTGCTCTTAAAACTGCATAATATTACCAGATTCGTATAAAATGGATGAAACATCGTATTCTACATACGTACGAGTATTATATAAAATTTTACGAATGTGTCTATCTAAAGTGAGTGTTTTTATTTTTATAATACTTATTTAAACATTGTAAACTCATGTAAGGTATCTTAATATTTTCGCGTAGAAAAACAGTCACACTTACTTATTATTTAAAGTTGGAATGAGTCCAACAGTTTCGGTGCTTTCCGAGTACCATCTTCAGGGGCGAGTGTTACACGGACCGACGGCGACGCCGACGAGATCCGCGAGTGCACTGATTGCATTCCAACTTTTAATAATAAGTAAGTGTGACCGTTTTTCTTCGCGAAAATTTTATAATACTTGTTTTATTACCAAACAACCAAGACGTAGTCTTATGCCTTATTTAAGAGGTAAATGTGCCCAGAACACTCAGCGCAAGCTCGAATCTTATTTGTACCAACCTGCAGCCCTGGCCTCCTTGCAGGCGAGCACCATGCTGTGTCGAACCTCCGGGTTGTCATCGGCGATGGTCTCTCCGACGGCCACGAACCTCTCGACGGCGCAGCACACGGCGGCACCGACGCGCTGGACCGCCGCGCCGCTCGTCGCCGCCTCGCCCCGGCTCGCCACCAGGGTGCCGATCTGGTATAACAAATCATTTTTCAATTCTCATACGCTGAAAGTAGGTCCGAAGTTGCCTGAGGAGCGGGATGAAAGTAATACATTGCATCCCTAGGGAGAATCGCTTTGCAACTGACTGAAATTGAAATTTATTGATTTGATTATGTGTGTGTGTGTGTGTGTGTGTGTGTGTATTCGCAATGAAAAGCACAGTGTTTACCTCGGGTGAAAGTCTTATTTAGTCCCTCGAACTATTAGCGCCCCCACTTCGTTCGGGCGCCAAACCCATTCTCGGGCCTAAATAAGTTACTTTCATGCCTTGTGTAACAATGTACTATATATTGGTGGCAGTTGGTGACGACCTCTTTGGCGCAATGGTTACCATGCCGTACTGCCAATCCGGGGTCGCTTCCCGGCTCCGCCAATATCTTTTTGCTGGGCTAAAGCTTTTGGCTATCGGTCTGAGTTAAATATGTATCTGTATAAAGTATTTATGAATATACTAGCTGACCCGGCAAACTTTGGTTTCCCTAAAAACACTATAATTGATCAGTTGCCGAGCGGGATGAAAAATGATAACATTATCAATATCACTTAGGGGTTTAAAAAATAGATAGTAGCCGATTCTCAGACTTACTGAATACGCATATAAAATTTGATAAGAATCGGTCAAGCCGTTTCGGAGGAGTACTGTAACTAGCATTGTGACAAGGAAATTTTATATATTAAAATTAGATATGTAGTATATCAGCTGTGTTACCAACCATAATACAAAACTAGAAACGGTTTGGTATGGGGCTAACCAGACGTGTGTGAAATGTGCCCTTCTAATTCGGGAACAACTGCACTAAACTAAAAGTAGTCGCACTTAATGTTATACTTTAGTGCAAATCTAGTCGCCCTTTCATTTGATACCCATATTGAAGTTGTAGTGAAAAAATTGACATCCGCCATTTTGGATTTGTCAATCATAGCTAAGAATCCTAACCGGCTAACACAGCTTACGAACAAAATAGAAACGAAATCAAAATCGGTTATCCGGTTGCAAACTACGAGACCACAGACAGACACACATACAAACACGTCAAACCTGTAGTAACACTCCGTCGTTTTTGTTTCGGGGGTTCAAAATATCAAAATGATGAACAACGCCTTTGTCACATGGTAGGAAGTAGGAACCAGTAGCTAAGCACTCTTAGCGTCAACCGAGTTACGATACGGATTAAGGAGCCCTCAAACTTGTGGGGTTTGGGTGAGTTCATTTCCGTGCCAATGAGTTTACGTACTTTATAGATTAGACGGCACTTTGTTATTAAGGATTTAGACAAACCAGTGATAAGTTGACACAACGTTTTTGAGTAAATATTGTTTTTTATCTGGTTCCTAATTGTTTACTAATGATGTGACTGGTGATTTCATATTAACTTGTACGAAGTGTAGTTTATACACACATCATGTAGAATTTAAAATGACCGCCGTACGGTTTTTTTTTTGAGAATATCGCCATACTATGAAAATGCATACGATCGGACGGCACAGTTCTAACTACAATGATATTTTTTCTGCGTGCGAAAGGAAATTGTACCGTTTGTCCGAGTATAGGCTCTACGATAACTGCAGTTAGAAAAGTTCCGTCCTACTGTAACGGATTATCTTAGCATGTGTAGCCATAAGAAAGATGTATGTTATCACAACTTCATATAAAAGAAACAACTTTATACTAAAATATAGTCTTCAAGGTTTTTTTGTAGTAAGCGGCTGCTACGCTACGGCGTTTACGCAGCTACATAGTAAAGATTATGTAGTACGTAAGTTGTATTTTACTTTTACCCTTTTCTTTGTAAAAAGTCGAATTAAAAATAAATGATACATATATCAAGGGCCAATTGTAATAATCTTATAAAAAAGGTTATTATTCCTTTATCTATGAGTATGTAATAATTAAACAATTTTGAAACATTTAATCGTTATTATAATTCTAATCCTAAAGAGCTATCAGGTAATAATATTGCTCTTATAACTCGAGATTAGGATTACACAAAGGATTCTATTATCACTGATGAATATTTAAAGTAGTCGATATCTTCTTACCATTATATGATCTGAAGTTAATCTCTACGACTATGAAAAATGTAATATATGTGTAAAGCAGTGACTTTAAAACACTTTTACTTATTCGGAATAAATATCTACCGAAAATAAAAAGAATCCTTTTGAAAATAAATTTCTTTTAAAGTTATAGTAAAAAGTGAAAGTATAATAATGCCAGTATGACTTGAACACATAAACAAAATATCAGTGTATAATAACACTGCGTGCCACGTCCTGTCACGAAGCCTTACGATAAATTGAATTATACTTGTGTTTGAAGTATCGAGAGCGCGAAGTGTGTCAGAGTCCCGGGCGAGGCGAGCTCGCTCAAGGTCAGGCGAGCACGCGACGCGCTCCAGCGGGCGACTTGTTGCGCCGAGCGCGCGCACGCTCGTGCTCGTGCCCGCGTGCTGGCGGCGGCTCGCGGCGTGTACCGCGCGCACGTACCTGCGGCTCGCGGCGCGCGAACTCCTCGTCGTCCGACAGCACGTCCATGTCTCGCGCTGTGCGGCGCGCGCTCGGCGGCGCGCTCGGCGGCCGCGTGCTCCGTGTGCTGCGGCTCCGCGCCGCGCCGCCCGCGTCCGCCGCGGTACTGCCGCCCGCCCGCCATCGATCCGCCGCCACCCTCCGCCCGCCCTACACCCCCACACTACCACGTGGCCGCCCGCCCTACACGACGCACCCACTTCATTCTCTAAAACTTCAGCAAACTTTTCTCCGACATGTTTACCGTTTATCATCAATGAAGGACCTATCTAAAATCCATGAGGAAGACTGAAAAGTATTATCGAGCACTTTCGCATAGTTGAGAGCGACGTGCAGCTCGAAACCTCATTTGAAATATTGCGCCAGTTGGAAAGCTCGAATGCGATTGCGCGAACCGAAGCAACAGTTTGTCGACGTCGGCGGGAAATTCTAACGAGTCGCGTAAACTTTACTAGCGGACGAAACAACATTAGTGTCGCACCCGAAATAAAACTACGATTTTAGATCGCTTGCGTAAACCGGCGAGTTATCGTCGACGTGTCGGCGACGTCAACGAGAAGTCGTCGACTCGGCGGCGGCGGGCGGCGCGACGTCACCGCGTCGCGCCGCTCGCGGAGCTCAGGCCGCGCGACCTGGAGCCAGCAGCCTACCTGCTTGATGAGGGGGAGCAGCGTCCT
Source organism: Mellilla xanthometata (assembly GCA_035578125.1). Lineage (NCBI taxonomy): Eukaryota > Metazoa > Arthropoda > Insecta > Lepidoptera > Geometridae > Mellilla > Mellilla xanthometata. The sequence goes on along the minus strand of JAPUBQ010000007.1, from coordinate 7,312,531 downwards.
CTCGATGGAGCGCGTCTTGATCTGCGAGAGATCGAGTTCGGGCAGGCCGGCGGCCGCCATGGCTGGCGCGGGCGCGACTGCGCGTGTGCGCGCGCACGCCGCCGAGCGCGCCATTGGGTGGCGCACGTGCCGCCGCCCGCCCCCCGCCCCCCGCACCATCGCGAGTGCTCACTTTTAACACCTACTCTTGCGGGCTTTAAAAACTACACGCTTCACTTTGTTTTGATTTTGAGCGCCAATTACACGCCACATGCCGGCTTCGTCTACATATTATAAGTTTGGCTCGATGTTTACGTTACTCGAAACACTATATGGTTATAGTTAGGTACATCTCAAAAGGAAGAATGAAACACAAAATAATGATAGTAAATTTATTTCCACTCTACTAACGGTTTCAACACGACTTAACAATAATCATTGGCACGTTATCACATAAATTGTCAATGATTCCTCGGTATGTTATTCGACATGCAAATGTGAAGCATAATTTCGGTATTTGATGGCAAATCGGATAAAGACAATTTAAGAGATCTTTTTTCGTTACATAATATTATAAGCTTAGCGATTATAATAAGTGTTTAGTGATTAAATTGCAATTAACATTCAAATAATACTGACAATAAACAATAGAATTAATGTTTTTGTAATAACAATTGTTTAGATGCAGTCTTCTCACACCTTTCTAAAGAATAATGACAAATCTAATACATGTTTTCTACAAATTACAGTTATCCACGACTATAGAGATATACAACTTTGGTAATTGATTCATAATTTAAGTATTTAAATGTATAGATAGATCTGTCTATATAAAAGTTATCTTACATTCTATCATAACAACATTTAATCATGGATGTTTCGGCAGGATATAAGTAAACCATATGTGTAATATATGGACGGATATACGAGTATATTTAAACCTACACAACACAAACAACTTAGCAATTATAATAATTCCTTGCATGCTAAAATCAACGTGGCAAACAATGGCTTACATAAATCAATAATAGGATATAATTATTATATTCTAAAACTTCTGTATTATTTCCCTCCTTATTTCTGAAATAAAGTTTCGCTTATCGATACAACAAAGGACAGATGTTCGACGTAGACTTACATCTATGTACTTAGTAGCCATTTAATTCTTGTCACTACATAACAGCAGAGGCCCCGTAAAGAACGGCCTCCATCAAGCTGGTTAAAGGAAAAATATTATCTAATGCAGTGGAATAACATATTCAATTATTTATTTATTATATAATATGTTAAATATATTGCAAACAATTAAAAAATAATCATCTATTGACCAGTTGCAGTTCGTAAGAAGGGAAAAAATAATAATAATGATGCAAGTTATCGTAATAAAATACGTTAGTTGTAAAATACTCCCATGCTAATCTGTGGGCGTCGTTTGTAGAACTGTTGTTTAGAACTCGTACTGTCTTGTGAACTGTCGGACATCCACGGGCTTTGTCCGGGAGAGTTTCTCACTTTCCTCTTTCTGAGACTTTCAGTGGGTCCCAGAGTTGGTCTCAAGAGTTGTTTAAACCGGAACGGTCCTTCGTTGTAATCGTCATCTGAGCTGAAAATAGGTGTAGCGAGGATTTCTGGTGAGTTGCGCAGGATCTTACGAAGATCCGATTCAGGGTCTGGTCGGTATACCGGGCGAGGTGGTGGAGCTTCTAGCTTCTGACTGTTGGCTTTACGGACTAGCTCGTTGATTTTGTTGCTGAGGACAGAAAACACACGTGTTAGAATAATTTGATCACTGGATAATGTTAGGGTAAGTGTTTCTACATGTTCAGTGAATGTAGCGCCAACTACGAGTACTAACACTAAGGTGTAGGTCTCTAAAACCATAGCCAATCAGTTAGATTTTATCACATAATATGAGTGTGATCTTACAAATATGAGCTGTTTTGGTGTCTAGTGTTTACATGTCGTCCAAAGGCCACTGATTTGGATCAACAGCTGCTTCTACTAATATTAACAGTAGGGACCTACAATTTAACATAACATTACTTTTTAAATGACAGTCTTGTCTATTAATCTATCCAAAGACTATCCACGCCGACCGCTGCTTAACTTCGGTTATGGCGTCAGATTACTTTAGTTAGCTCAGTCACATGCGAAGACATCATCATAAGAATTATGGAGTAATATAACTATCCATTATTAGTGAGATTGATGACATAAAATTGTCATTTCAACACTAGAATTACACTATATCTAACTATTATCATCGATCATGTTTACACCTAAGATAACATATTCCTGTCCTAATGATGGATGAGCTTGATATCTGTATATTTTTAACGTTAAACCAGCGTTAAATACGTAGAATGAATAAAAATACGCTTCAGGGTTTTATCGAGCGTCAATATAACGTTTACGACTGGGACAAAAAGTATTTTCATCATTAAAATCAGCCTATTGTGACTGCGGAAAACATAAAAAATAATTCAACTGCGGCGTTTTTATGCGCATAGCTGGCGTACAAGACGAAATTTATGAATTTTTATGTGATTGTAAAATTTTCGAACGGTTAAAGACAGTTACGTCATTTTTTGCTGTGACGAAATTACGAGCATGAGTTTCGCAGTTATCCTATAAAATGAATATAAAGTGACTATTTATCACCCGGAGTAGCGTAAACAAGTGTTTGTGCCAACAAGACCAATCGATTTCACCTAACTACCACGGTATTATAAAACTTGTATGTGATGGTTTGGGGTCATCTTTATATTTTAGGGTCCATTGTCTACAACCGTATATTCGTATCCCCGATGCAGCCTTTACCACGAGGTTTGAGACTTAGGATTTAGCAATCAAACAATACATTATTTAATTTAGCTGACTATTTCTCATTACCTATTGATATATGAATGTTACTTTCGTACCAATATAATAAATGCCTCGTAACTTTGATATTATGTCATGCACATTTAAAAAGTGGAACTTTCATCTGGCCACTACTGTAGTTCAAATAACACATTAAATTATAGGTACCGGCTGTAAATCTGCACACAAGCAGTCGTTAAGTCTTCCTTCAAATCAATGAGGCCTTCGGACTGCTTGAAAATTCCCACACCATCGGAGCTTGTCCACGACATACGAAGAAGAAGAAGAAGAACACATACAATAGCGCTAAACTAAGGATACCACGCTAAACTAAGGATACCACTCATTTTCTAGCAGCTACCCGCAAACCAATCTCCATACCCATGATCCCTGTAAGTCGGCATGCAAAGAACAGGTTGTATGAGTCACGGCCAGTGCGCCCAGATATCGACGTGTCGTCCGTACCTGACCAGCCCCCCGCACTGCCGGCTGCAGGGCAGGTTCTGCCAGTTCTGGTTGTTAACAAGATGTCGGTCTTCTTCGTAAGGGCTCGGCGGGTGCTGGTGACCGTTGCTGGGTTCATGTTGGTATCTGCAGAGTGGATAGAGAATGCGTTATTATTTTTCTTCTTTTCAGATTTGGCGATCTATTAATTAATTAATCGATTTATTAATCTTGCTTCTATACCTATATAGTTCAATTGACATTCGTTTTATAAGTATAACATGTGTGTGTGTGTCTGTCTGTATCTTAGCTCACGAACGGATAAAACTATTTTGATTTAGTTTTTTTTTTTAGTCGAATAGGGTGTTAGTCGAGCAGGAACAAATACTGGCATAAATAAAATGCTCAAGCACCTACGTTGTATTTTTTTCGACAACAAGTAAACTCCTGGCTAAACCATGATGATGTAATCAAAGAGATACTAATGAGTATATAGCTAACATACAATATGCGTTTTACGTCATTATTTATGCACAATGCCCGTTATCATATTTTCTCAAGGACAAGAAAACATTTCTAGAACAATGTTTTTTCGATGTATATGTTAGAATATTACTTATAGCACTTGTGAGCTACATTTTATCGATAAATTAATTGTTAGAACAAGCAACTACAAACTAACTAAAACGAACCTTCTTGGTTTGATCTCAAAAAGCTCTTTCTGTTTCAGCAACGGTTCGTCCCAGGGACGCGCCACACTCTCTAAAAACTCCGGAGATGGACTGATCCAGGGAAGCATGCGTGATTATATTAAAGTGGTTAAAACATAAATTAACATAACAAAATATTATAGGTCATAAACCACTTTACTATGTTGAGCCTCTATCTCAGCTAGCTGCATTCTGCATTCCCATGCAGTCGGGGATCTATGAAGATTTTACCCCCTCATAAATATAAAAAAATCGCGAAAATTTATGCGAACGGTGTTTGGATGGGTGACCATGCAAAAGATTGTCGTTTTTAAGTGGCATTGTCATCTGGGCGCTACCGTGGGTCGGATGACACGTTAAATTGTAGGCCCCGGCTGTTAGTCTTAATACGAGCAGTCGGAGGCTTTCAGGCGGCTTAAAAAAGCTTTCGTCACCAGAGCTTGGCCACTTAGCTCTTACGAAGAAGAAGAAGATCAACAATTGTTATGATTGCATTACAAAAAGTTAGGTTTGCGAGATTATTAATAGAATGCTGATACGATTCGTTGAAACATAAGACTAAATAGCCGTCCTTACACCGTAGTAGATAATATGAAACAAATCTCACCTTGACATCCGACTAGCATCCTTCTCGACCTGCGAAGGTTGTCCCCTCACGATGGCAGGCACGATAGTGAAGCCAGGCGGAGGTCGGTACTCCTCAGGAGGTCGCTGCACCTCCACCAGTCTGATGCCAGGCTTGTTGCGCCGCAAGTTCTTGTGCAACTCCTGGTTTTTGTTGTGCACCTGAAAGTTATGTAAAACAAAAAAATGAAAAATGTGTAACTTGTTCAACTGATGTTTTTACCGCTTTTTAAATATTCGTGTACAGGGCAAATAATGATCATCATACTACTAATATTATGAATGCAAAAGCTTAACACTCAAACGGCTGAACTGATTGCGATGAAGCTATGTATGGATCTTTATCCATGTTAATCCAATGTATCAAGGTATCTGTAACAGTGTAGACCTTGGATTAACACAAAGACTACTTGTTATCCCGGATTGACGCGGGTAGCATCGCGGTACGCCTCTAGTTATAGAGAAATACTTAAAAAATCAACACATCACTATATTTACCTGAAGTTGTGAGTGATTTATGACTATTATTCCTTTACTTCAAAACGGCCAGTCTGGTTAGAATGACTAATAGTGATGTACTTTAAACCCAGTATTAAACTAGAGACTATATTTTATTAAGGATTGACGCAGCTACCACAAGATGCAGCTTGTAAGTAGTACCTGTTCCGCAAAGGTTTGAAGCTGTGCAGCTCTCTCTTGAACAGAATAGTGCTGCATGAGCTGCGGAGTGGGCGCCTGGTGCGTCGGCGGCGGCGGCGCGCGACCCTTCGCCCACTTGCGCCGTGCTGTGTAGCCGCGGAAATCTGAAACAGGTTATTTTTGCACAGGCTTAAAGCGATGCCAGCTCAGCCTGGAGTGCAGGTGCCTAACGGCCCAGTGGCTATGGGTTTGATCCCCATCAATGAACCTGAGCTTCCGGTGAAGGAAAACATCGTGAGGAAACCTTAGCGTAGTGGTAGGGCATTTTCTACTGCTCGCCTGGCAAGCAACCGCCCTCAAATTGAAAAATTTGTCGTCAAGCACTTAACGGTGTGTTCCGTTATTCCAGACAATATATGTTCCACCTTGGATAAGAGTGTCACTAACTAGTGTAGTTACGCGCCTAGCTAGTCACATGTCTAGTGAAAAAAATGATTTCATGCACATTCACAACCCTCGAGTTTGATCTAAGATAAACCACTATTGATTTAGAATATCCTTAACATCACCCAATTCAGAAGTATCGATACTATACTATTCGCAGTTAAAAGATAGCCAAGTAATTACTATAAAAAACCGTGAATGCTCGAAATTCAAAGTGTTTAGATTTTATATTACACCTAAGTATAAGATCGAATTTCAATTTTGAATCACTAGGCGGCTATAAGTCAGATGAAGAAATACTGACGGCTCTGTATGACGACGGCAGCCTTGTTGGTGTCGATGTTCTCCTTATTGCCCGCGTCGTTGGAGTCGCTGTCGTCTGACGTCATCCGACGCAGCACCTTCGCTTTCATCATCGCCTTGTTTTTATTCGGAACACCTGAAATTTTAAACAACGATCATTATTATTAGCCACTTCACAGGTACATTAGTAACCTTCAAACCTTCCACAAGTTGTGCCACACACGTGTAATAACGTGAAATATAAGAAAATAGTATTAAAAGGATTTTTGTGGATACCTTACAACGAATGAAGATAAAAACATCTATATGTATCTATTGCAACGAGTTTACTAGCAAGAAGACTACAAGCAGTAATTCACAAGGGTACCTGATATCATGTATTCCATCTGATGTACTATAAAACAAGCAATAATTTACTTTAGAAAATATACTTTCAAAAATATATCTATATAGGTATCAGGATATCTTATCACCTTTATGATGTTTCCTCTGGGAGTCCTGCTCTCTCTGGAACTCCCTGGCTAGCTGTCTCTGTCTCTCCTGCAGCCGCTTCCGTGTGAGCCAGCCCCGTACGTGTCTCTGAAGAGTTAGTACTGATATCGCCATCTGTGCCTTCAGACGAGCGAAGTTGTGGCGCGCGAGCCATGCGCGTGCGCACGCTTGGACGAGGATCACCTTTCTTATCTGAAAAATAATAATAATAATTGACCACAATTATTTATGGCCAAGGTTATGAGAAATTAATACATGGAAATCAACACGTTTACCGCCATGTGAATGATAATTACACAACACTTTGTCAGCAATCCGTATGTAAATGACTGAGCAAGCGAAGCAAGTGAAACTTCTACATTTAATAACTGGCCAATTTTGCAATATGTTTGTATGACGTGTAGAAAACATATTTTTGAATCAGTCTTGACGAATCTTGTTACACTTCTCTGAACATGTTCAAAGTACTACTAGGTTTACTTGTGATAAAGGAAATAATACAGGGAACATTTGGTTTCTTTATCTTGATAAAATATTTAGTATTGAACAAGGTAGGTTTACCTGCTCTTCATATATCCTGGCCAGCGTTTCAACATGATAGTATTTGAGGAACACCTTGGACTTGCCGAGCGCCCACCCATCCATCTTCAGCCGCATTAGAAGCATGCGACAAGTGTCGCGGTTTGGCTTCACTTCTTCCATGTAGCTGAATGCTAAGAAGCTATACCTGTATAAAAATAGAGATATGATTTGTGAAATAGTGATAGCAGTGGTAATAGTGGTATAGTGCACGCCTGGCTCGCAACCGGGTGGTTGCGAGAGAGTGAGGTGGTTCGTGTTGAAAAATATGTCGCCAAGCCACCTTACGGTAGGTTCTCCTTGAGAACCAGTTATTCCAGACTGGGCATACTCTTCTTTGTGAAATGAGTAATTGGTAATAAGTAAAAAATAACACTTTTAACAAACCTTTTTAAGAATTCTTCGAAAGTAAGTCGGTGGGAGAATCCATTTTGTCGTATTCTAATTGTCTCAAGCACGCCCGTGTACCGCAGCTGCTTCAAGATTTTTGCGGAATCAAAGTGTTTTGGTGATCGCGAGTCGTTAGGTTTCAGACATCGTACGAACTGAGGAGTTCCGCTGACCATCTTCTGCAGTAGCTCCATCAAAGAATAGCGGAAATACGTGGAAACTGTCTGCTGTGCTCTGGACTGCGATGCCAGGCCTCGACTATTAAAGCGGTCCTGAAAACAAACACAACCATTACCTAAAGTGTCTAATAAATTTAGTCTGAATACAAATGAACACAAATTCCAGAAGCAACAAAAGCTCGCTTGGTGAAAATGAGCAATTTAATTGTAGTAATTACCCTAGTGTCGGTCGGGCTCTCTAAGCTGCGACTCGAATCCATGTCGCCCTGCAATGGCGAGTATAAATTGCCGGTTTTTGTTATCGGGCACTGAAACAGGAACCTAATTATGTCGTACTGGCTCTGTCTCATTAGTTGGACCACTTCCGGTGGCAGGAAGTTTCTATTCTTCTCAAGGAACCCTTCAGCTTGATAAACTACACGGCCCGCGAAATGGTGGATCGCGAAACATATTGCGTCTGATTTCGGCCGAACGTAGTACTTGCTCTTCACGTTATTATGAAACTTTTCTGCAACAAAAATTGCATGTTAGGATTACACGTTCTAATCAGTGGATTGCATTGTTTCATGTTTCATGCAAATTGTGTATTGTGCAATGTTTTTACCAATGAGGCTCCGGTCGGTGGCGCGTGGGAATCGGCTTTCTTCATCAAGCAGCGCTAACAGTCCCATTGGCCTTGAGAGAAGCATGTCCAGTACTGGCCTATTGTCTGAGAATTCTACGAGATCGACCGGTACACCTTCTGCCATATACTCCTGCTGCTCCCACGTAAATATGTGTTGGTTGAAGTAATACTGTATTTGTTCATTAGCTATATTGATGCAGAGTTGCTCGAAAGAATTCCTTGTAAAGTTCTCAAAGCCGAAGATGTCAAGTATTCCAATTGATAGTTGTTCGGTACTGTAAAGTAAATTGTACGTATCGTTACATTAAACGTTTTCGGTGCTGAACCTCCACATTTATAAAAGCATGCTACCTAAAATGTCACCATTTATTTCACTAAATGTCAAACAAATCCTGGTATATTGTTTGTTTAGGCCTTCATATTAACTCAAGGCTGCAAATGTCCTTTTACTGAAAGTTTATGTTAAATATACCGTGTGAACTTACTGATTAGGTCTATTTTGGCACAATAAAGCGTTGATCCTCTCTACGATCCTGTCGAATGCTCTCGCATACAGCCCTCTTGCCGTGGCGTCTCTCGCCACAGCAGCCTCGGTTGGGGAGCTGTGCCGAGCGATGGTCTCTCCTCTTGCTACCACGCTACTGCTGGTGAGACATTCGCGGAGGTCGCTGGTCTCAACTCCCAGAAGACATGAAGCTGAAAAATTATATTAGATTTTATGAACACATTTGACAATTCTAATGAATATAATATTAATAAAGTTAGGCTCAATTAGTAAAGTATTTTAATATTAATTAATTGATAAATAAAATAATTACATAAATAAAAACACACACACAATAAAAAAAATCTTACAAATAGTAGATAAAATCTAAGTCAGTGTCCGCGGGTAAGGTGCCTAAAATGCTGGCGGCATTACCTCGCTGGATAGCCAAGCAATGTTGACTTTAGTATGAATACGAGTACATTATTTTTTTTTTTGGTAAACTGAGTTTTTATACATAAACTACTATTACAAACATTCAATGTGCATGTTACTAGCAAAAAAAAATATTTCAAAAACTGCAGTAGGTCAATAGGTACTACAAATCTCTAGCTCAAATGCCGTATCGACATAGTGCCCGTTCAGAATAGGTTTCTCTACCGAATTTTTGCTCGAACCTTGTTCGGCTTCTCCGTTTTGCTCGAAACCGAAACATATTTATACTTTACATATTTACTGTATGCTGATGTCTAGTATACTTTAACAGTTTTTAATACGGATACAGATACTACTGATTTCATTAGTGGTTATTTTTATGGTAGGTAGTGAGCGAAATTTGACATATTTCTGTGTCACATAAAACATAATAAATATTAACAATTATGAATATGTTTTTTTTACCGGAATTACCCTCAGATGAAACACATAGAATATTTGGTTGGTCATTTATTTTACGAAGTATTTCGAAACGAGAACCGTTCATGTATGACTGATTGATCATACTAGTAACCTTGCATGCCTAATCTTATGATAGATATCAGTAATAATATTTTTAGTCATGCTCAAGGTGTTTTAATGTTTATACTCGTATTTACCTCGATGCAAAGGCGCCGTATCAATTATGGTGGCTTTATTGTCCCCATTGTTTTCATCTATAGCTTCACCAAACTCGATGTCCCCAAGGTGCAATATGGCTGCCAGCATTTTGTAAATTATCAGCACCTCTTCTTCCAAGAATCCGACGACCTGAAATCACCAAAGAATGCATTGAAATTGATTATGCAAACTCTTGAATGTTTAAGCAACTGCATGCATAGCAATTTTGCATACATGTTTTGCAAAAATTTATTAGAATCAACAAGCCATGACTAATTTTAATGCATATGTGTATTAATTTCTTGCACTATAGATATTAATTTATTTTTATCGACACGCAAAGAAATTTAACTGTTTAAATGGTTATATATTTATTTATTTATACTTTAAAACACATTATTTACAATACTAAAACACGCACTTCTATGTTTTTTTAATTCTAAATCTCAAGGCAACATAACGCAAATAAAGTAATAACGATAGCTACACAGATCAGATAAACTTCAGATACTGATATTACGAGTACAACGACTATTCGTGCATTAATTTATTTAAATAGAATCTCTATGGGAGTGTTTAGTCACCTTAAAAGCTTGATTGAGCTGCCTCCACCGATGTACATTGTGTTCTCGATGCGCGGCTGACAGAGGCTGCAGATACCGGTGTCGCGAGCGAAGCTGCTCATCCAGGTAGAACTTCCTCCATCGACCCTCGCTCTCCAGACCGTCGTAGAGATAGTAGAATACGTGGAAGTTACTTTCCCCCCTGAAACATTACAAACATATTACAGTAAGTGGTTGAATATACTGTTAAAGAAGCTACTCCGTTATCAAGGTAAGAAAGTAAGACAACAAAATAATATGTTCATGATATAATTTATGGTTAACATAGTGCCTGTTCATATGCAAGCAATAGTAAACTTAGAATTGTAAATCTACTTACAAAGCTTGATGGACCACTCTAGATTGTTCCAGAAGGTAGACTGATATCCTGGCACCGGAGATACGACCTACTCTCATCATGGCGAGGTCCAGGTATTTGCCAAATCGAGAACTGTTTGCATTGATACCAGTCCGAGCGTTACCGAATGATTCCATTATCGGATTCACTTGCAAGATCTTCTCTTCAAGATTACGGTTCTGTGCCTAAAAACAAAAAAATAACAAATAAGTTTTATATGTATGTTTCATAGATTAATGTAAATTGATGATTGAAGATGATTCTATATCTGTAATTACCTTAGATAAAAATACGAGATGTTTCAACAATAGATTAGCGGACTCGGTTTTCCCAGCCCCACTTTCTCCAGATATCACAATCGCCTGATGCATTTTCTGATGCATTAGCGCCTGATGTGCCGCGTCCGCAACCGCATATATGTGAGGAGGGTTATCCGACCGGCATCGTCCCTGATATATCTGCTGGCTCTAAAAACAAACACACATTAGCGATCCGCAATTAAAATAACGAGGAAGGAAAGTGTAATAATTCCCACCTTTGTTGTGTAAATTCCCACATCAGTAAAGGGATTGACCGCGACTAGAATGTCTCCTATGTAGGTGTATATTTGGTTCTGATTGTATCTTGTCTGTAATTGTTCTACTATGGCCTCCTCCGTAAGTACTTCGAGTGTTGCTAGGTCGTCGGTGTACATTTTTTCTGGTCGTTGCTTGCGGTGGGACTTCAGCTTGCCGCGTTTTGTCGTAGCTTCGGGGGCACGACAACTTCGACCTTCGGCCCTCTGTCGTTTTATTTCGGCCTGGAGCTCTTTACGGATCTGAAAATATAGCCCGTAATATTAAAACGATGCAATACCAACGTTATTATTAAGAGGTCAATATTGTAAGCAGTGACACTGACCTTGTCCTCAAAGCTACTGACTGCGAGTAGCAGAGGATGTTCCAATAGCTCCCTCGCAAACGGTCTTTGGTTCATATCTTTCACTAGACAATCGGCAATGAAGTCTGACAGTTGATGAGAGAACGACTCCGGGTGAGAGAGTGATGGAGGGGGATTCCGTGGGATTTGGAACAGCGCCCTCATTGGATGCAGGCCCGATAATGGTGGTTCACCTTCAGCGAGTTCTATTGCCGTAATACCCACAGACCAAACGTCACATCTGCAGTCGTAAGACTCATCTAGCTGCTGTTCGCACGCTATGACCTGCAATAGCAAACAACATTAACCTTAAGTATAATGAACTAAGGTGAACTGGGCAATGTCGCTTTCAAAAAAGGCATTGGGTCTGAGGTCATTAAAAAGACTCGTCACGACAAAAGCCAAAAAGAATACGCACAAAGTGATTCTCACGGCCGAGATAGAGATAGAAATAATACCTCGGGTGCCATCCAGTATGGGGTGCCGACTGAAGTATTTCTACGTGCTGCAGTAGCAGCCAAATGAGATGATACCCCAAAATCGACTAGCTTGACCTCCGCATCTTCTGTAAGGAGGATATTATGGCCTTTGACATCGCGGTGCATGCAGCGGTGAGCATGGAGATGTGTCAGTGCCCGGACGGTGCCGCGCAGGACGTAGGCTAGCTGCGGCTCGGTTAGAGAGCCGCCGCGGGCGCGCATTCCTGCGCATAAATCCGTCACGGAGCCGCCGGTGCAGAGCTGCAAATCAAACCAGTTCACTTAAACCTTTCAAATTAACCATTACAGACATAAAATGTTGCTACGTTCTATGTTTGATCTATACCTCCATCACGAACCATATTTGGTCGTCGTCCGAACTTGCGCCCCGTTTCAGAAATAAGCCGAAAAATTCCGGGATGTTTGGATGACTGGACAGATCGCGGAATACTAGAAACTCTTCTTCTATCTCCTCTATGTTCTCCGCGATATTTTCCAAAATCTGCAATACAAAAAGTGAGTGTTAGCAATTATGGGTTAAATAGATTGACACAATAGTTATAATCGTCGACGTCAATGCAAAACGAGAGGTAGCCTCTGTATTGTTCTACGGCCTTGACATGGATGCTGTGTTTAGAGATAAGCATCTTAGCGATTAATTAAAAGCCGTACGCTAACAATACCACTATAAAAATGTATTGACCCATTCTTTACTCTGGCGCGTTGGCATGTGCGAACGGATATGTTAATTCGGAGTTACACGCACCGCCTATCGCACACTCTAATTACCGCCATTACTTACTTTATTTAAAGAGGTGGTTCTCGGCGACTACTTATCTGTTGATTATCATAAACGTTATTTTAATTTAACCACTTAAGTAGACGATTTCGCCGCAGCAATAACCATTTTACCCATAAAGTGTGAATTCGTAATAAGCAGGAGCTGGTAGGGCCGGCGCGGCGGCGGCTGTAATCCGAGTAGTTTCTCTCGTTTTCTCCGATGCAATTTATGAGTTACAAGCCCTTGTTTGTTGTACCTTGGTACTAAAATAGCGTGGTGAGACTTGCGGGTCATTGTATTGGCCGTGCAGGTAATGCAAGTTAAATAGTACTTCAGGTCTAAGTTTACTAACTGTAAGCACGTGCCAAAGCGGATGTATGTATTGCCTAGCTAAAACAATACCAAACGAATATCACGCGATTATAAATTAACGATAAGAAATTAATATCGCATGTTTTTATTCTGTTTGAGTATTTCCGCAAACACGCAAAGCGACATTGTTAATTTCCACAATTTGAGCTAAACACGAGAATGGGGCCAATTGTTTCAAGAGAGTTAGCGCTTGCCTGATAACAAATTAATCGGACCGCCGCGAACGACCGCTTTGTAATTGAATACCTAATAGGGTGTTTCTTTGGAATACAGTTTGTTGCTATGTTTCCACATCATTGCGTAAGTTTTATTGTCTGATCTAAAATAATCAGAGATATCTTTTAAATAAATTTTCTAGAGCAAGTTTCATCAAGGCTATCCAATCCAGTCTGTAACAATAATAAAATATTCGTATGACCTAAGTAGTCAACCTGTAGTATCGAGAATTGCCAAACCAAGAGCATCTGACTTGGCTTAAAAACTTCTTGTCCTAAGACTAACTTAAATAATAAGATTAACGTCATCCGACCCATGGGCAAACTAGCTGTAGCTCTCAGATGACAATATCACTTTTCACATGACCGATTTTTGCATGATCACTCAGCCAAAGAATGTCTTTCTGTAGAATATGTAGGTCTCAAGGTAGGAACATCAAATGAAATGATTTTGGACTTCATAATATCTTAATCCATTGCTTGGATGTAATGTTTAATTCTGCCTTTGTTCATATAAATAACGATAAGTAAAAGGTAAACCACGATTCCATAATGACCTTTAGAGCACATTACTCCACTGAGTCATGCGAATAAATGTTAGTCAAGAATAACAGCTTTTACTAAACACGGCATAGGATATAAAATCAATACCAAAATTATCATCAAATTTTGACTCTTTTCTGCAGTAATAAGACTTACATCTATAAGACTACATGATAAAATTAAAAATAATAAAAGATGATAAAATTAAAATATAAAAGATTTCTGATCCTCTTTTCTTTGAGCTGAGTGACCAGACTCTGTTGTCGAGAGTTTTCAAACCGCCCGAAGGCTTAGCTACTTAATTTATTTTACAAACGTACCTTAACAGCGACTCGTCTGCCAGTCTTCTTGTCTCTCGCGCAATAAACCTCTCCATAGGTTCCTTCCCCGATGAGCTCCTGCAGCGCGAACCGGTCCCGGGGGTCGGCGGCCCGGTCCAGCTCCACATGCTGCGACAGCCCCCGGTAAGCCATGTCGCTGCGCATGGCTCAGCCGCTTGAAGACCTCATCTACAACAAGAGAAGGATTTTTCTACACTACATGGCTAGTCATTCGAATCTCTGACCGAAGAAATTCAAATTATATATTTCTTGCAAAATAGGTACAATTGATGTTATTACAGTAAGTTGGCCCTCTATTTTGACCGTCAGGCATGCAAGATTACAATGTCAGAAAAATAATTTAGAACAATGTCAGTAAGAAAATTGATTAATTAAAACATACATTTTGTCAAATAGATACATGGCTAGTCTGGAACTACTCAAGAACACTAAGAAAGAGCATGCCTAGTCTGGAACTACTCAAGGTGGTTCTCAAGGAGGCTGCAGGAACACGCCGTTAAGTGCATGGCGTTAGATTTTCAACTTAAAAGTAGTAGCTAGCCAGGCGTATACTAAAAAATGCTCCACCACCCCGCTTTTCTCCGTTTATTTCTACATGTGACATTATTACGATTACTTACCTATTTATTTATTTAATTTTATGATTATCTTATATAATATACGACACGCTTACCGCGACGAGTTTTGTATTCCAAAAGTACTCTACTTTACAAAAATGAAAATGCTAATGTTATTTTCAATCAATCATCATCATTATTTTACTTTATAACATTACAATGTTTATAAGTCAAGCCTAAGATTTTTCGGGAAGTTACCTACCTCAAATATACTAACAAAATTGAGAAGTACTAATTATGGCATTAAGCTTTCCAACACATCAAAATATATCAAAGATTTGATATTTCGAGTTTATATACATACATACAGCTTATGAGTTAAATGATCACTTTTAAAATTAGAGTGAGCAACATATTTTGTTGAATAATGTTTTCTTTTTAACTTGCGTTTTCGTGCTCTTTTCATAAAATATACACTTACATAAGTAATCAAGTTATTTTCCGCATCGTCACAATTACAAACTACAGTGTGAAATGTGAAAAGTAGGAGGAATGTTAAATATTTTGCGTCAGATAAAATCTGAGGTGTTAAACTGCTGGCTACTGCATTTATCTCGAGATCAACGGATAACTTACGATGTGAAGAAACACGTTCGCCATTTAGAAATTATAAATAAAATATATAGGTACAATGCAAAACTTCTTTGTTAAGCAACACTATAGGTAAGACAGTATTTGTTCTGGGATTTTAGAATTATTATGAATTAAAATGGTTGACAAACAAAATTTAGTAGAAAAACAATTTGCGAAAAATTTTATGTGCTAACATTGTCCGTCTTTTTTTAAATTATTTACATATCTAGTAGAGCAAAAGTTGTTATCAAGATGCGCTTCAGCTGCTTTTGAAAGGTTTTGTGTAATGCTTTAATTATAATATCATTTATTTACAGTAAAAAATAAATATATTTATTGAATATTAATCTATCGGGTAAAATAACATGTTGTTTAAAGTAAACATAAAAAAAAAACTAAAATAGAAACTATTAAACAAGAAACATACCATCGCTTTACGTAGAATAATCAGGGTCGTGATCTTTTAGATTTACATAATATAATTTGACATATAGTGATTATTTCTGAAACTAAACTATTTCGTTACATATGTACTACTAACCCTGTATTTTATTACCTACTAAAATAACGATCCTACAAATAAGGTACACGAAATGTGTATCGTTTTCTTTAGTAACATTACCATAAAAAAACAGATAACACTTTCTACCAAAACTTTGTCTCTGCTATTCTTAATTTAGAAATTAGAAAGTGAAATGAATATTTCGTCATCTATTATACCGATGACGAAGAATGAAGTAATAGAATACGCATTTAAATTTATGGAAATGGGTGAAAATTTAACTTAGAATTCAACTTTGGTCTTGAATATTTGTTGCTACCTCAGAAGCATCTAATAAATAATTGCGTGAAAAGAAATAAGACAGATGCAGTCATACTTTATAAACATTTCTAGAAAACTTGCAGCGCATTATTTTATTATTTGAATATTACTTTCTTTATTTTAGTTATATATCAAATAAAAACTATGCCTAGTAATGTGACGAAAACTATTCTAAGAAGTGTTTTCTGAACGAATTATTTATTCAATTCGTTCATTTTATTCTAATATTTCACCCAATATGGTTGGCCTACGATTCGTATATGGCATTGCATGGAATAAATATATGACAAAGTACCGTTGCATGCTTATACGCATTTCACGCACTTACACACACACCACGCTTATAAATATGGTGTGTTAATCGAAGAGGCTCTTATACATTATAATAGCTATTGAATATGTAACTAATATAGTTCATACTAGCAAGCCACATAAGATACGAGTACGCATTTATTTAATGAAGCAAATTGTTAATAAATAATAATTAAAATGGAGAATTTCCAATTATTATCAATATCAACCAATTAATATTTTAATTACCCACAATACAATACTTTACGTTACCCTTGAAAAAACCCGCTCGGACCTAATAAACGAGAGATTAGATTAAACAAAACATTCAGTTAATTTAGGAAAAAAACATTTATTATTTTATTTGAAAAATATTCCAAACACGTTGTTTTTATGGTTGATTTTACACAGAAACATAATTTTGCTCTTAACAGTTATTAATGACTTATTATTTACATTTATTACTATTTTATACAAGCAAATAGAATAAAATAGAAATTCGATACAATAACTGTGAAATCATATAAGTCATGAATAGATACAGTAGGCTATATAGCTCGGAGGTAAATAAATCTGCATAGCAATAAAATCCAATGAATATTAATGTTCCGCGGTAAAACAGATATAATGAAAGTAGAAAATAAAACGAAGTACATCTTTATAACTTGTATCTCACGAGCTGTTCACGGCATTTTATGAGTTTTTAAACGCACGCTAATCTCGCTAATTGAGTTTTGAATGCAGATAATAATCAGGGTAATTAATGTGCTGTAATTACGTGCATAAAGTAAAACATAATTGTATCAAATAACAAAATGTATTTGATTTGACACCTTATATCATAAATCACTAAAGCTGAATAAAATGCTCAAACATAAGTAGTATAAACTTGCAATTCAAACGATAATCTCTCGTCATAAAACTACTTAGAGTATTAGTTACGTCGTTTTTCGTAATACGTCTTTTATGTACTTTGTTATTTGGTGTCAACCTTTTGACCTACCCGTGCCCGCGTGTTGTAACGGTGGCATGAATGGGCAATATTATTTGTACGTTTATACAAACATAGATTTTGCTATTGAACCAATTCATATAATAAGCACGCACGCATATTAACCTAGGCTACGTTTGGAAACGGTTTTTGCGTTTAGAAACAATGTGAACGTTCCCCAATAGCTACCATTACCATTGGTTATAATCATCCTCTTTTCCTTTACTGCTGTATTATCTTGTTAAATATTATGTTAAAGAACTTTTATTAAACGATGAATGCTGATTTTCGTATTGAAAAAAGATTTATTTAAATTGTAGATAGATAGATCAGATGATAATAGTTCACCAGGCTGCATATACTCGATAGGAAAAATAGCACCTTTTTATCTCAAATAATATGTGATATTCACACTCACATCCAAAGACCATAAAATACGGAGACGTGAATCAACAGCAAACTTGTACTTGACCAGCTTGGTAGATTATGGCCTGTATCTGAATCTCAGCAGTGAGTATAGTATAGCGGATTCCTTACATGCTAAGGGTGATAATTGCGACGTTTCCGAACGGCGCCTTACATGTAGGTAGGAGGAGGATTCTTTCTATCGCAACGCATTGGACCGAACCGGTATGACAGAATATATGTGACATGTGATTGACGTTTGTCTCGTTGGTATAACAAACATGATTCACGAGCTGCCTTTTTGAGATTAGTCCACTTTGCAATTACAATGCAGTAATCTGTTATTTATATATTCTTATTAATAGATAGTTGTTTAGATAAATAAATTACAGTCCAATAATTTCTAAATATATGAAATTATCCAGTGAAAGAAAAATTAACCAGGTAGTAGAGACCAAGTAGAGACTTCGCTCACTCGGTCAAGAACCATTTTAATATAACAGTAACTAGTCAAAGTCAAATGTAGTATATATTACGATTTTATGTCAATTTCTACAACTTTATGATTATAATACATCAGCTTATCGGATTACAGTTAGAAAGCAGTATTAATATTAATTAAGTTCCGATTAGTTACAATAACGTTTTTATTAAATCCTAATTGGTTAAACTTTTATGCAACTAGGAAATGTGCACGAGCAAGTAAATTATTTTTTCTTATGCTAATTGTGGATAAGATTAATTGTAAAAAAATATAATTCTACTATTAAATTTTTACTATTTAAGTTTTTATGGAAAAATATTTTATTTGGAAATGAGTATGACTGACTTATTTTAAATTTCAAAATTCTAGGATATTGAAATAAATGGAATTTTTATCACTCACAGTTTACAAAGCATACAATTTAAAATAAAATTAAAAACTAAAACATAACCACTAATAAAACAAATTAAAAGGCTACTCCGGACAGAACCTGACGGAAAGGTACCCATAACGCTCGTGGCATTGCCGCGTTGTATAGGTACGATACGATACGGTACGATCCGGAGCGGAATTCACCCGATCAAATAAATGTAATATAATAAATTATAAAATGACAAAATTTAATCTATTTTGAATTTTCGCAAATAAACGTTCTCTTCGTTCAATAAACTTCCTTTCAGAGTTTGATTTTGGTAAATGGTAAACATACTGTACCCACTCATGAAAGATTCTACATAACTCTGTTTTCTATATTGTGGCATTTATAAGGCCATTGAATTTCAGTTAAACTCGCTATAAAGCCATCAATTATCGCTGACAATAAGCCGTGGATTAATTAACCGAGAGAGCGAAGCGAGCGAAATATCTCTGCTTCAACTTACAAAATTTTCCTGCTTTCCGTAACTTAAGTTTGTTTGTTTTAGTAACTTAGCCGTCTTTTTCGTATAAGCTAAGTGGAAAAGCTCTGGTCTCGATAGATTTCAAAACGCCCCAAGATCATCCATCATCCAATTCGCGGTAGCGTCCAGGTGAAACTTCCACTTCTTAAAAGGCAGTCTTGTGCATGGTCACCCATCCTAAGACTGCCTGAATCGACCGTTTCGCGTCAGTTAACCGAGCTACAGTAGCTTAGTAACCAAATTTGAGTTGAAATTTGGACGTTATATTTATTAGTTTATTGGATTTTTGTTACAGTCGGTTTTCATTGAGAAGAAGATTTACGGGTGGTTCTTCTTAAATTGTCGATGCAGCGCCGTTTACTGGTAAAATTTATTATATTCGGTAAACACCATAACTCTGGCGAGATTTCATAAATATGAATGAATTGATCAAGTAATTCCGAAGATATAATACTACAGTTCAGAGTTTCTATACAAATAATGTTCGGAGAAATTGTGTTCGCAAGGTCTACTGTTAAAAGAACTACTACTTAGTAATTAAAATGTTTTCATGCAAAAAGGAGTATTTGCGATAACGGACGGGCTTGACTAGAAACTTTCACTGGCAGGGGTTACTAAAAACATCAGCAGTCATTGTTTTAGTGTCCATAGTCAGCAGCTTACACATAGTATAAATCAAATAATAATTTCGGAGATTCTACTTGAGTAAATCTGATTAAATATCCTAATTGGTTAGATAGATAGATATAGAAATGATTAAGTCACAACGACTAAAATAAAAGAAACCCATAAATTAACTAGCGATCTTATCGCTAGAAGTGATTACTACCAGGCAACCAATTTATGACAGTACATATTGAAACAAGTGACAGGCGATGTGTATTAATATACAAGTGTATGTGAGTACGATTAATCACACAGATTTAGACTTAATAGTTTTAATAAACCACTAAATACATGTCTGAATTTAAAAAGAAATAGCAAACAAACAAAACGTTTTTTGCAAGTTAGTTACGTATGGTGTCACGTAGAATGGTGCGAACTACCGCGTAAAGACTGCTAAAGTAAATATTTGTGCCTTGGTACACGTACGAGTGTTATGACTGCTGTTAGGTTTAAATCCGAAACCTGACCTGATTATAATTCAGAAGAATGTGGTGGAAAGCTTATTTTTTTACAGATTTACCAGGCACACATTTTTGTTCTCCTGCTAAATTATATTTCATTTGCATTTTGTGTAGTATAAGTTTGTTTGGATAGAATTTTGGACCAACTTTTTGCTATCTAATTGGATTCAAATTTGATGCCATATTTAATATTGGATTTGATGACAATGTTAGCGTTGGTCTTCGAAACTTCCGAACTATATAAGTCTTAGGAACTTCCGAACTCAACAAGAATAGCCTATTGAGTTAGCGCTTATTTGTTATGTTTAGGTAAGAACCGACTTTGAAGCAACATTCTACAAGGTTTTAGATAGAGCTAAGTGATCATAGCAACTGTTTAACCCCAAAAAAAATTAAACCGAAACCGAAAATACATTATTAATAATTGTATAAACTAATTCTATAGTAAGTGCTCTTAATTTCTATTAATACACCTTTATGTAAACTTTAAAACTTATGGTTTCCGTGTCGTGAATAAAAAGATATCTCTAGCTAATGATGGCCATTCCACCATGGTCGAGCATTACTTTTGTTCAGGTAGAACCATGTACGCCACTAATAGCCAATTGCGTATATCGCCGTCAATAACCAAGATAGGGGCCCATTGCTGTGTACTGACATTTATTTTATAGTGTACGTAATCAATTTTACAGTCGTAATTGTAGCGAAAGCGTGAAGAAAAATTTTGCTAATGTTCCATGGATGAAAGGTAAATTATAAGCACGAGATCGATTCCCGAACTCAAAGTTTTTGTTGAATTATTTCTGCTCGAGGTCAACGATAACAGTAGAAGTAAGACTAAGTAAGTTTATTATTTAAGTAATGAAAAAAATGACACGGTGCTCATGTAAGCATTTGAATATGAACAAGGTATACTATAACTGTGAAGTGTATTTTACCCGTGCCATTATGTGCTATAATAAATTATCATTATCATTACGGTTTTTTTTGACCAAAATCTGCGATCAAAAAGTAAATTGAGTGCGACTTTATGTCACTAAAAAATAACATTAAATATTGAAACTACATTCATTGAATCAAAGCTTCAACTCACAGAAATACTCTAATAAGATAACATGAACCTTGTCCATAAATCTAGAAGCTTTAGCTTGATTCAATATTGTAGAACAGAAGCCTCGGAGCTGCAATCCTTTCACGCCATTACTGAGTGACCTGTAATGCGCGATCACGGCCGCAGGGTAACACCCTGTGCAGGCATTCAAGCCTTTAAAGTGTTGACTGGTCGGAAACAATGAATAAAAAAAACATAAACAGGTTTGAATGAGTCAGACGTTCGAAGACGCCTTTGGCATACACAGAAGCGTTGGTCGATTCGCTATTTCTGAATCTCGTATTGTTGGAAATCTTTTTATTGACTTATCACTGATTTGGAATTCAGATGCCTCTGAAAAATTAATTAATTTATAATTTTCCCAAAATTTTCATTCTATTAAAAATCTTGGCACCTTTCTTATCGATAAATGAATTGGCAAGTCTGTGAAAGAAAAATCAACAATATTACGAAGTTGTTTTGTTTTAGACGAAGATTTTATTAAAGCTTGTTATTTATTCTGCTAAAACTGAAAGTAGAACATATATGTAATTATATATGATAGTCTGACACAAATATTTCCAATTGAATTCATTGAATAAAAAAACAACAACAATCTTAAGAAATCTCAAGGGAAACTTGATACTTGAATTAAGAAATACGAGTATTTTTTTATGGGAGTGGACACCTAGTTACCTACTTAATTGAGCAAACATACGAATCGATACCTAAACGCGGTCAGTCCAACATTTACATTCGATCCAACTTCCGTGACAATTATACCAAGACCGACGGAGTAATTCTAAACTTATCTATCGCATATCGGTAACGCATATTATATATATTATATATAGTTCTTTTATTTATATATATTTTTATCGACATTTTTGTAACTATCATAGACAATAGATTGCTTGTAGGTCGGCTAGCTAAAGTGATCTGACGCGATCATCGAAGCTAAGGAACGGTCGATGCAGACAGTGTTTGGATGGGTGACCATGCACAAGACTGTCGTTTTCAAGTGGCATTTTCACCGGGGTCGGATGACACGTTAAATTGTAGGTCCCGGCTGTTAGTCTTAGTATAAGCAGTCGTTAAGTCAAGTCGGCCAAGGCCTTCGGGCGGCTTAAAAACTCTCGACACCAGATCTTGGACACTTAGCTCATACGAAGAAGAAGAATAGAATTTGAAGCAGTAGGACCGTAGGACCTACTTTCTCTCAGTAGTTGTTTCCCATATCTATAATAGTATGCAGTTTCATAATATTTTATTGAAAATTTATATAAATTAGCGTTAATTTCTTCTTTGACTGTCCATTATGTGAGCATTCACCTAATATGTAGACAGTTTTATTGCACTTTAACAGCTATCGTGTCGCTATAAACCACACCATAAATTAATTAAAGGGAAAGACACGTGGCAAAGCAACGTTTGCCGGGTCAGCTAGTTTACGTGTTATAAATCTAAGTAAATACTGAAGTCATTTGTTATACAATAATTCAAATTTGCTTTTTGACCGCATGTTTTCAGATTCACAAACTTAGTGAACACAATGTTTGTTTTTATCGTATAGCGGATAGAAAAGATTTTTGCCCTCAGATATAAAAGAGCAAAATTACTCTTTCCGAGATGGTGGGATGTTAAAATAAAAAGATTACCTCCAGATACCGATGGTACGATGAACGATTACTTCATCCTTGCTTGCATGACTAACAAAATCATCAATTTCAATCAGTCAACGAAACAATGAATGAAGTTACACAACTCAATCAAGCCTCAATAAGAACTGTATCATCACAATCGATTCACCGCAGTATTTTACAAAAGCGTTATTTTGATGCCGTGACAATAGCTTGAAGACCGTGGTACTTGTTCGAAAATAATCGTGAAGTTAGAATGATTGTTACCCGCAACGGTGAGAAAGCTGCTTTCTATTGTAATCAAGGGAATCTAATGGCTGCATTTATAGCCGGCTTATAAGTAGTTCATGAAGATTGGGTCTTGCTGAAAGCTTAGTACTTATATTCTTTAAGGCTATATGTTTTTTTTTTCAAAGTATTCCGAAAACTTCTATCTCATTCTGTCAAAAGACAAATTTAATTAAGTCTACTTATGAGTAAATTTTAACTAATGTGAAATATTGGTATTTTTTTAGCTAAGAAATCGTAAATTATTTATTTATTTATTTATTTGATTTATAGGCGAGCAGCAAAATGCTGATATGCCTATATCACACTGAGTTGAAATTAGATTTTTAACAGTTCATAAAATGTCCATTGTTCTATGTCAATGTTTAAAGTCCACTGGTGCACTGATCACAGGTTAGCAAGAGATTTTTTTGATTTCTGCAGCCAGCTATCAAGCCGGTTTTTAAAACTGTTCACTGACGTAGCACTGACTACTTCCTCGGGCAACTTGTTCCAATTGTGAACCACTCTGTTGCTGAGTATATGATGCCCTGTATTAGTCTTGGCAGGATCACGCTGGATTTTCTGGTTATGGCTTCTGCTATTCTCGCAACGATTACAATTTTTAAAACTGTCTGCTTAATAAGGAAGGTTATAGAAGCCATTAATAATTTTAAAAGTCTCAATTAGATCCCCACGTAACCTCCTTTCTTCCAGTGTGGTGAGACGCAGGGCTTTCAATCGCTGCTCATAAGTCTTGCGACGTAAGGCTGGAGGAATCTTGGTAGCTCTTCTTTGAACACTTTCTAGGAGGTCAATGTCCTTTCGGAAGTATGGGCTCCAAACTTGGAACCCATACTCCAACAGCGGTCTGATGTAGGTCTTATATATCTTGGTGAAAATTTCAATGGTCATTGAAGAAAAAGCTTTACGGATCACATAGATAAAAGAGTTTGCCTTTTTAGCAATCATGCTTATGTGCTCTTCCCACTTTAGGTCAGATGAAATAACAACTCCAAGATCTTTTTGTTGCTGGACTTTGGCTATGGCATGACCCTCTAGGCTATAAGTTATCTGGGGATTATTCCGTCCCAGGTGTAAGACACTACATTTGGCAGCATTCAATTTAATGACCCAATCCATTGTCCAGAGTTGTATACGTTCAATGTCTTGCTGGAGTTGGCCTGAGTTAATGAGCGGATTAGTAAAGAGTTTTCCATCATCAGCGATTACCTGAAGGGAATCTAATGGCTGCATTTACAGCCGCGGATTATAAGTAGTTCATGAAGATTGAGTCTTGCTGAAGATTTAGTACTTATATTCTTTAAGGCTATAATATGTTTTTTTTCCAAAGTATTTCGAAAATTCTTTCCTACTGTGTCAAGTAAAAAAGACACATGTAAATAAGTCACCTGTGGAGTAAATTTTAACTAATTGATTACATGTTGGTATTTTTTTTTTACAGACAGTAGAAATATTGAATTAAATGAAATCAGTATTCGCACTATGCTCAATCTATATCATTCAGTTATGTATTAGTATATCATACGTTAACAAATACTTACGTTTTTGCTTTGGGGTTGGTTTTGAAAAGATTGATTGATGGATCCATTTTATTCGCATTAGACGATAAAGTAGCTAAATTAAGTAGCTCATTACGGTGCATGTCATCTCCATAGAGTGACACTAATGTAATATGTTGCTTGGTAAAATTATAAATATCTATGATCAATTTATTATGAGGCCTAATTTCCGCATAATACATCAAGGAATCTTTTGTTATATAAATAATACTATCTGCGCCCTGCGGTGGTACTCAGCGTTTAGCGTCAATATTTATATTTGAGAATAGTTTAATTAACCCAGGATAAAAAGTAGACTATTAATTTGTACAGTTTCTTAACTATCGTCATACTGAATTTCATCGCAAAACAGTTCAGTCGTATGAGCTTTAAGAACTAACATTCTTACACAGTAATACACATACACAAATCTTAATTTAGCACAAATAGCGCCACCGTTCGCATAGAAATCAAAATTAAAAAAACAATAGTGAACTTTCGACGATAACGGTGAATCGACCATAGCTCAGTGGTTAGACCGTTCGGCCTGGTTTGCCGGTAAACGCGGGTTTCAATCCCTAAATTTTCGATTTCTTTTCTTAAATTTACATTTATACAAATCTCCGTTTAAACTACTTATATTATAATTAGTAGTTTATTTATGTCAAGACACATTTATTTATTTGCCATAGATTGTATCAAGTAAGAACAATAATGTCGATCCGAACAACGAAAACACGGTTCATTGCGTTCATTTTCTTACCAAAATGAAACAGCTATAGAGTACCAAAGAGCTTGCGTACAATTCCAATTAAACACTAATAAAACTCAGCGGGGTATTTTATAATTAGCGGCTTTGAAGGGTGACTATGTGCCCGTAACTAAATGTTGCAATTTTCACGACTGCGATGAGAACAGCTTAATTGATTGCATAAATATCGTTGGTTTAAATTAATTAGTTAGTTATTTTTTCTGATAAATCAAGGTAAAAATACTTTTAAGACTTACAAAAAGTTAAGCCGCGCCATATATTTGAGCGAACCGCCTATCGAGCTTCAGTAGGTAGATACTTCCCGAAGTAAATTCATATAAAATGAACAATGAACAATTTACAGTAATTAAATTATAAGTTCTAAAGATTTAATAAATAATAAATTTAATTTCTATATAACTTTCAGAAACACAACACTTTATAATTTTAAAACGAATATTTTAATATAAATAATACTATGGAGCTATGTTTACGTTATCGTGTTATGGAACTCTCACAATTCTTAGCACTGAAACAAAGATAATAAAAATGAAACAATCGTAGCTCTATCTAGATGTTATAAGATTTTTTCAAATATGCTATTTTGCTCCCATTCCGCCTTCCATGTAGTACATGGTATAGAGTTGTTATAACTTATCATTTAAACCTTTATTAATTATTAATTTTATATGAATTTATTTCGTAAAATACTCATGTAGCGCGTCAGGCGCTCCGCTCAAACACGTATGGCTAAACTCGGTACAACATCGCTTTTATAGTCAAAGCCGCTTTTATAGAAAAGTATAGCATATCATAAGCAGCCTACTATACGTTCCCACTACTGAGACACGAGGAGAGAGATATAGGCCATAATACGCTGGTGAAGTGCGGGTTAGCGGATGACACACGTTTTAGGACATGCCGGTTTCCACACGATGTTTTCCTTCATCGTAAAGCGAGTGCAAATCCACACATAACTTGAAAAACAAGTCTTTGGTGTAGGGCCGGGATCGAACCAGGGGCCGTCTGTTTGACGCGAATAGGCTCCGAAACTACTGGACCGATATGAAAAACTTTTTCAACGTTGGTCCTAGGTTACTCGGGGATAATATAGCTTTATATTATCCCCGAGTAACCTATAGTCCAGTCATTATAGTAAGTTCACCTCGGAATTCGAGATACCCAGCTGTAAGTCTGTAAATACTTGTATATTGACACCCTAAAAGTTGTCTCAAAACCTACATATGGTAGGGTGTAAGCAACTATTAAATTTCAAGGTCAAAGGTCACTAAAATCGGTTTTTTGCGCTTTTTTTGGAAATATCTCATTTCCTATGGATTTTTTGCTATATGTATGTATTATCAATATTGTAGAATACAAAATTCTCTACAAATTTTGTCTAAAAAATTTTTTCATACGGTGAACCGTTTTCGAGATAGAGGGCGGAGAGCCCGCGGTCACAGCATCACTTCAGGTCAACCGGTGCCTCTGGTCGAAAACGCGCCATATATAGTTGATGAACTATCGATAAATCAATGATTATAAATATTTGTCAATTTTTATTAACTATTATATTATATTTTATCATTTTCTTCATGTATTAAATCTAGATCTATTCAATTATACTGATAACCGTTTACTAAAATTAAAAAATAATTAAGAGAAAAACTTAAATTATAATTTCATTATATTCCTATTTACACTTGTTCGGCCCAGAGATTATTAGAGAGTGGAACTCAAACCTTATTGGCAGTCTATAATGCTCCAAAATCTGTGAAAAGTCTCGATCATCTTCGTTATGTGCATTACGTCAAGTCTACAAAACTTAATAAACCTGTGCAGCTTTCAAATATTCCACCAACAAGTGCAACTGCTCATCCACATTTTAACCGTGTATATTATCAAGTTCAAACTTGGTTAGGACATGATTTGGAACCCCAGATATGGGGTTGGGCAATGCGAAACGATTTTCTGGAGCCTATCATGACAATTTTACCACCTGCTCCAGAAAATTTGCTAAATACAATTTTCTGCAACTGCAAGAGTGGTTGTGGTTCGCGATGCGGATACAGGAAAGCGGGCTTGCAATGCTCTTTAGCTTGTGGCCAATGTAATGGGCAAGCTTGTCTCAATGCTGTACCATATCAGAGCGACATTAACGAAGATGGAACCTTTGACCCTGAAATCATGGAAGAACTTGAGACAAATGTCGTTGAAGACGATAATGAAGGCCAGTTTGAAATTTACCAGCAGCCGTAAAATTTAAATGTATTCAATGATATTTTTTAATAAAAAGATTAATTCATAATTTATTTGTTTTTTTTTTCATCATGTAAGAAGTTATAAATATTAATAAGGTTAAAATTCAAATATAATTCCTATATTTTCATTAACAATTCTGCAATTACATGGGCAGGTAAGTGTTGTTAAATAAATTAATACTGAATAAAAAGTGGATAAGTTAGGAAAAAAATGATAAAATATAATATAATAGTTAATAAAAATTGACAAATATTTATAATCATTGATTTATCGATAGTTCATCAACTATATATGGCGCGTTTTCGACCAGAGGCACCGGTTGACCTGAAGTGATGCTGTGACCGCTCTATCTCGAAAACGGTTCACCGTATAAAAAAAAAATCTTAAACAAAATTTGTAGAGAATTTTGTATTCTACAATATTGATAATACATACATACAGCAAAAAATCCATAGGAAATGAGATATTTCCAAAAAAAGCGCAAAAAACCGATTTTAGTGACCTTTGACCTTGAAATTTAATAGTTGCTTACACCCTACCATATGTAGGTTTTGAGACAACTTTTAGGGTGTCAATATACAAGTATTTACAGACTTACAGCTGGGTATCTCGAATTCCGAGATTCTTACCTAATTTAAGCTTAAATGACTGGACTACTAGGCTTTATTTTGTTTCTCTTTACAACTTGTATTATTTTATGACCCACGCGAAGCCGGGACTGGTTGCTAGTTTGTTATACGAGTAGTACGCAAGCGTGCCGATGTGGATCGATCATTTAGTTCATTAGTAACGGACCGTAATGTCACGGTCTGCGATGTGCTGCGCATGCGATTATGTAGATGAACATTATTATTGCTTTTTCCGATAAAAATGCCAATGGCCTGAGTATGTTAGACCAGCCTCCCAAGTCTGGTATTTAAGACACTGGCAACTATCACCACTACCGATGACAATAGTCACTGCATTCGGTGGTAATAAATACAACAATTGCTATGAAAACCACGTGACAGTAATTTAAAATCTTTAATAATAAATAAATTGATTGCCATTCATAGTAGTGCCTATTATAAAAGAATTAATAAATATTATGAATATCAAAGTTGATTGTAGATGGCCTTTACATAATTTACTATCTTTAGGTAATTTAATTCTATTTATCCCGCGCCTTAGCGTGATGGGAAAATATAAATTTTAAAATTTTGTATTGAATAATTAGTTTATCATACGTTGATGATAAACTAATTATTCAAAAAATTATATTCCGTTAAAGAATTGTGTTTAACACAATTCTGGCTAACCGTTTATGTAGGTAGATACATAAATTAATTGATGCTCTTATCTGATATAGCATTGCCAGATTTAGAGACTCTCTTTAAATCTGCAATGAGATAGGTCATAGTTTTATTTTTGAAATAGATGGTTAAAATTGTTAATTTGTATAAAATATTTTTTACTAACAAATGGTAAGGGTCTTGTTACTCGAAATAAATTAATTTTATTTATTTATTTCTAAATAGGTATGAGTATGAGTATCACCTAATAGCAGGCTACAGGATGTAGTTATAGTTCGTTCAGTAATGAACAGCTAAAGTGAGTGACACATTCAATTCAGTAACCTATGGCCGCACCTGTATTTAACGTCATTGTTCACAAATGACCCATGGAATGACTGCCAATATCCCTATTCAGACAATCAATACACAATTTGAGTCACCAATTGTCGGTCGGTACATGTGTGGGCTGTTCAGGACTATTAATAAAAGTGTAATGTTGTGTATTTAACTTTGTTATTTTTTTGTAGAAATGGTGTAGGCACTTATTTTGATAGTGGTCTACCTACTCTAATATAATTATTTTGTTATACCTACTATGTGTTAATTGAATGAAAATTTAAAATAAATTATCGCATTAACCCGGTATAACCATTCGATCGTACGCCCTACTAGATGATTATCCTTTCATTTCATTTGTGTTGTTTAAATAATTTTATTGACAAACGGTGAGCTTACAGTCACGCTCCGTTATTACTCCAAATTCGGCTGCAAAGGAGTATAGATAAAATAAATATGGAAGGCAAATATTAATACTCTGTAATTATTTATGTTGGTAAAGTATCAGTGTAAAACTCGCGTTAGTAAAGAAGACATTTGAAAGTTCGGGAGTCTCTATCTCCCTCATACTCGAGGTTATGAAAGTGTTCATTAATTTTAGCTATTAAAATTCAAATACTAGTCATTTTGCCAATTTCCAAGTCATCTCCCTATTTTTCTTCGTACGAGCTAAGTGTTTAAACTCTGGTGTCGAGAGTTTTCAAGCCGCCCGAAGGCCTTTGACTTTTCATGTTGTCATAACCCTCATAAATGAGTCAGTTCAGTATTACACCACAATGTATTGGTACAGCGATAGGGAGATTGGTGATTTCTACTTGCATTGAGCAACTACCTTTTACAGTTCAGGATCAAATGTCATGCCTTTGTGCTCGAGCCGACGAATAGGTGTAGCTATTAACCCTAGTATCATATCACGACTCTTGGAAGTTCGTTATACGTTACTTGATTTAGATCCTTAATTAAACGAGATCGTTTATTGAGATTTTTTTTTAATTGCTATAGTAATATTTATGTTTCTGTAAGCTTCACCTGGTTTTGACGACCTCGTTGGGGTAATGGTTACCATGCCGAACTGTCAATCAGAAAGTTCCAGGCTCGATTCCCGGCACAGCCAACATCTTTGTGCTGAACTAAATTTGTTGACTGTCAGTCTGGGTGTTAAATATGGATCTATATAAAATATGCATGTATGTAAATGCAGTATATCAGTTGTGTTAGCAACCATAATACGAACTAGAAATGGTTCAGTATGGGGTTAACCAGCCGTGTGTGAAATGTGTCCTAATACATACATATATTTTATCTTAATTTTGTAATAGTAAACAATATTGTTCAAAAATTATAATTCGCCATTTTGTAGCGGCGGGCATTATGGACCGATTTTCATCAAACATGGCTTAGAACACTTCCGTCTACTATACTTGTCAATAAATAAAATAAAATAAATGAGTTCATCTGTACGGGACCTACGATGCCACAGACATACACACACCCACACACACACTCTCACACACACACACGTTTTAGAGTCAGTGGTTAATAATTTGCACACAAAATACGAGTAATACTACAACGTGCTATGAATATAAACATTTACAGATTAATTTAAACATTTCTCTTATCTCCTTTCTCTCCGATAAAAAAGTGAGTCTTAAATGCATCAGCGGAGAATAAAATCAAACAACATATTCTGTACTTATTTGCATAGAGAGTCTGCGATAGTGAAACTTTTGGAACGATACGTGCATTTTATTATGTTTTGAAAGCAACCTCTCCGGATTCATGTCACTTGCCTTTCCACCTTTAGTAAAAATCTTGTCATTAAAGGTTGCTATAAGCCTGCCCTTTCATCTGCTACTGGCCTAAAGTTTTTAAGTTTAGAGACTAAGTAGTTTTTGACTAAAGCTAATCCAAATTGCTAACCTTTGTAGTAGTCAGTTGATATTATAAAGCCTGTTGTGTCCCACTACTGGGCAAATGCCTCCCTTCTCTCCTTCTAGTCTGGTTTTCGGCTGGCCCAGTCCTTATCAAAATTACATAGATCGTCGTGCCACCGTTTCCTGGGCCTTCCTCGAGGTCTAATAGTCTTTGGCAGTTGATTTCTTTGAATCGTAAATTATAAAAGAGTGGTAAACAAAAGATTAGCGTTGCAGCAGGTAAAAGCATATTAACCCCATAATTATATTATATTTGACGACCTCGTTGGCGTAAAGGTTACCATGCCGGACTGCTAATCAGAAGGTTCCGGGTTCGATTCCCGGCCCGGTCAACATCTTTGTGCTTAACTAAATTTGTTGGCTGTGGGTCTGAGTGTCAAAGTCAAAGTCAAAGTCAAAGTTCTTTATTAATAAATTCACAATTTACAAGTCAATAAAATAAATAAGGAATGTCATAGAATAATAAAATGTCTACCTACTAACTTATAAGTAGTCAATATATTATTATTTGTAATAAATAGGTATATACTTAGTTACAATAGTAACCGTTTCGGACAGCCGTCGACATTGATTTTTAAAAATTCCTCAAAGCTGTAGAATGTTTGCTCGACAAGCCAGCTCTTTAATCTAATTTTAAAACTCGCGAGGCTAGAAGCATTTTTTACAGGATCTGGTAAGCGGTTGTAGACATCAGGGCCTAAATTATGGATTAGTTTGCTCGTTTTTGCCAGCCTGTGAGGTTGTCGCCTTAGTCTACTGCCATAACGAAAATTATACGCAGCCGACTCACCGCGCGTGGAGAACAGATCTGAATTGCTCTTAACATATATTGCGACCTGATAGATAAGAATAGCAGGTAATGTGAGTATACCTAGATCTTTGAAATATGGTTTGACGGAAGTGAAGCGCGACACGCCCACGATGGCTCGCACAGCACGCTTCTGCGCTCGGAACGCGCGCTCCCAGTCGGCGGCGCGCGCGTACAGCTCGGCGCCGTACTGCAGCCGCGAGTGCACCGTGGCGAAGTAGCAGGCGCGAGACACCTCCGGCGACACCACGCGCGCCACCCGCCGCAACGCGAAGCATGCGCCACTTATTTTGCCGCACAGGGTGTCTATATGGTTCTCCCATGTTAGACTTCTGTCGATCTCGAATCCTAGGAATGTTGTACTTCCTACCTGTTCGACCTGAACTCCATTCACCAACACCGTGAGTGGTCGCACGGAATGACCTGATAGTACGAAGTGCACGAAGTGTGTCTTCTTTAAGTTCAGTACCAGACCATTCACACGGAACCAGTCGGCGAGGCGCGACACGGTGACGTTCAGGTTCCTCTCCAGCTGGTCTATGTTGGGGGCAGTTATCACTCCCGCGACATCGTCAGCATAGAGAAGGATCTCTGCGCACGTCACCGCGCCAGGAAGGTCGTTCAGCAAAAGGGAGAACATTATGTTAGAGACCGACGAGCCCTGTGCGACGCCCATTGTCGTCGTCAGCGGGTCCGACTTATTGTAACCGTCACCGGCATCGACGATCTGAGACCGGTCTCTCATCATGTCCGCAAATACCGCGAGAGCTTTCCCGCCTATCCCATAATGTCTTAGTTTAGCACCGAGGGCTTGATGATCGGCCACATCGTATGCCTTTGACAGGTCGCAGCACAAGACGGCGACCTGCTGCTTGCGCTCGCGGGCCTCCAGGACGCGGCGCACCACCTCTCTGGTCAGGGATGTCGTAGATCGACCAGTACGATAGGCATACTGGTGTTCAGATAGAGCGCTTGTGTCGATCAGATACTCTACCAACCTAGAGCTTAGCCCGTTTTCGAACACTTTCGCAATAGCGGGTATTATAGAAACCGGTCTATACGCGTCGATGTCGTTTCGCTTCCCTTTGCCTTTAAATATAGGAGATATTTTAGAAATCTTTAGAGGAGTGGGGTACACGCCTTCATAAAGACACTTGTTAAATAACATAGACAAGACGGGCGCAAGCGATCCTATCGCAGTACGTAAGAACTCCATAGACATTCCGAAAACATCTTTAGATCTCTTTGGGGGGATACGAGTCATTACTATCCTGAATACCTCATCGGCAGAAAAAGTGCGCAACCTCAGCGAGCGATCAGCTGGCGGACGCGTAACTCCTAAAATACGCTGAACAGCATCTACATCAGCTCTCGGCGCTCCGCAAGCCAACGCGGCATTTATAAATCTTAAATTCATGCTATCTAACGCGTCTTTTTGAGAACTAAAAGTTGCTCCATCGCTATCCTTAATTATTTTTGAAAAACTCACTCTGGGCGAGTTGTATTTGCCTCTTTCAGAGTTTACTACATTCCACATAGTTTTGGACGGATTTGCGCTATTTTTTATTGAATTTGAATAAAATCGAGACTTGATATTTTTTATTAAGATGTCATATTTAATATTTAAATCATCAATAATTGTTTTTAATGTCAATTGGTTGGGAAATAAATTATACAGATTGGTAATGTCAAAGAGAATAGATTTCAAATTATGAACGTCGGGTGTGACCCACGACGAGTCGCGTTTCGTACATGGTTTCTTTTTAAATGGAAAACATATATCATATTTATTCAGTAGCACATTATTTACGGCTACTGCAAACGCCACTGCACCATTGTTCCGTGCGTTAATTTCGCACCAGTCGACACTATCTATAGAGGCTACGAAGTTAGCGCGGTTAGAACGTGAGAAGTCCCGCACGAGTCGGGTGAGCGGGGGCGGCGCGCTCGGCACGCAGGTGATCTCGGCGCGCACCGCGAGGTGGTCGGAGATGAGCGTGTGCACCGGCGCCGACAGCACGCCGCCCGCCGCGCCCAGGTTATGGTACAGGTGGTCGAGGCAAGTGGCGGCGGTCGCGCAGATGCGCGTCGGGAAGTCCACCGCCACGTCCAGGTTGTGAGAACCGAGCAGGTCTCGCAGGTTCCTGTTGTCAGTGTTGGCAGGATCTAACAAATTAATGTTCACATCTCCTACAATTACAAATTTTAGGTTATTTTGACTAAGGTTATCGAGCAAACGTTCCAGGGCTTTTAGAAATCCGCCTACACTAGCCGAGCCTGTCCTATATATACATATAACTGTGATATGCAAGTCTAACAGATCGATCGCAGATATTTCACAAAACCGTTCAATCGAAAGGGAAGTTATCGCTAGGTTCTCTATACAATTTACATTTTTTTGTACAAAAATACAGGAGCCGCCGTGGCCAATCTGAGTTCTACAGAAACTAGAAGCTAATACAAAATTGTTCAAATTAACACATTTAATATTTCCAGCTGAAATCCAGTGCTCTGTTATATATGTATATATATAATATGTATGTATGTATATGTAGTATATCAGTTGTGTTAGCAACCATAATACGAGCTAGGAATGGTTCAGTATGGGGCTAACCAGCCGTGTGTGAATGTGACCAAAAAAAAATTAAAAAAAAATATATAACTTAACATGGTTTGGCTAACAACCATTTGTCTAATGAATCCAAATAGCCAGCACAGTCATAATGTTCAGCCATTCATCGAACGATGCCTATCGGTATAATGGGCACACGTTGTGCAACACAGATGTTATCACACCTATGTTTTGACAACACATTTACCGTGTATATGTGAATTACCTCGATCCACTTTATGACAAAGGTTGCTAGGTCACTGTGAGCTTCTGGTTCCAAAATATGTCAATATTTGATAGAGCGAAACAAAAGATTCGGAAATAAAAATATGTTCTAATTGCTTGGAGATATTTTTTGACTTTGCACACGAAGTCGCGTTCAAATCTATTTGAAGGATTATTAAGTTTATTTCCAATCAGATATTTTATCCTATCGTAAGTATTCCACAGTCCAAAAAATAATAATTAAATATTCGACATTTTTTTACACAGATTAACGGAATCGTGTTTTATAAGCTTAGATATTTTCCTGGAAATGTGTAAAACCATGCAATACCATAAAAAAAACATAACGACAATCTATCTTACTGACTTTCAATCAATTATGTTTCTTACAAGGCTAAAAATAAACAAAGAGGAGCCTTTATGCGCTCTTCTTAATAAAACTCGACAGTCTGTCTATCTGTTAGTCACTTATCTCAATGTCGTCGTCTTTGTAAGTCTGAATAAACTTGAGTTAGAAGCCAATTGAAAACTGTTTGGTTCAATTGCAAAATCGACGGCTCGAATCGCACTCAAGTTATTTACTCCGTAAATTATTTAACTCCTAATAAAGTCATAGAATATGTATTTCTTGCTTACTTATTAGTTAAGCAGATTATTAGTAAAAATATAGTAGCAAAGTGATTATGCAGTGGCATCTTTTTGTAGATCTTATTATCGTCTAGAACAAAGGTGTGTGTTTTAATGATATCCTTGAAAAAAACAATACTTACTTTAATTAACTCATAATATGTACAGTACTCTTATTTATCATTCTAACCCCCTTAACCTACAATCAGATCAACTCGATATCTCGATAATATGCATAATCTTGTTGACCATCAAGTGGCATCGATTCACCGAATTGCACAAATCTGTGGGCCGGTTGGCGGTCGCCGGAGAAATCTTGAAGAAGGAGGTCGGTGTCGTGCTTCGGTCGCATCCATCCGCTCCAATTGACAGCTGCCGTGACAGCCGATCCGATATTCGAATTAGAACTTAATAAAAAACTAGATGTTGACTAGATCTGGCACACGACTCTTTTGTAGCTATTTTTAGTTACTTTATTTTACCTTGGAATCGCTTATTTAAATATCAATGTGTATATTCTGAGAACAATACACCTCACTGATACTTTATTGCAACTAGATCGGCAACTTAACTATGAACTCTTAATCCACAATTGCTTTGTGTATGCTTAAATTCACAGTGTTGTCATAATTAAAGAAAATCTTTTTAAAATTATTAGATAAGTCTTAGTTTAAATTATTAGATAAGTCTTAGTTTGTAATATTTTCGTATTGATTGTTTTATTTGTATTATGTTTTATTTGTTTTACTGTCTTGTTAGAGGTTAAGTTTATTTTAAAATGCAAACAGGTTGTATTGGACTATTTAGATTCAGGCCTTGCCTAGTTAAGTAGTCAAAAGAAAATATGTAATCTAGTAATAAGTTAGTTAATAAATATTTTTCATTTTTCATTTTCATTTTCAATTAGGATTTTTTGCAACAATTATCATCAAAATCGTCTAGTAAATAGCGCTGCAACAAAATTTATTTTTCCCAGATCAATGCAGATAACACCGTGGGGCACAAATAGTATTATATTTAGTAAAAGCAAACGTATTTTTAATTATGTATGTGTGTGATGTATGTTAGTTAGTCTTTAAGCTCAAAAGTGGTTTTATTGAACAATTTGGTAACGGGGTGAGTAAGATTCTGGACTAATACATATGTATGTATTCTGGATTTACTGGTATCATTGCACAGCACTGCTTGTCATGACATAAATAATAACAATGTAACATTCACACGCCCACATTCAACGCGACACGCATGACTGAAATCAGTTCATTACAAGTGTAGGAATCTGGCATTTCCAGCGACTAACTGCTAAGCTTAAAGGAGTTTAAACTCGGCTGTAGTTCATAGAAGCTGTAACCTTATGTGTTCCAAATAAAGACTATTTTGCCTTGCAATCATATTTTTAATAAATCAAGCAGTGCCGAGTGACAAATGCTGCGTTTAGCGGTGCATTTTCTATTTGCACTATCAGCTAAACAAAACAGTGTGACAGTGAATTATAATTGTTGTTTTTAGACGCTAAGTCACGTTTGGCAACAATATAAGAAATTAAATTATGGACATACAGACAGACAAAGACTAATGAATGAACATTAATCATCATTGTTATGTGTTGCTTTTGAAGCTTGCTTTAAGTTAGTAATGATTTCGTATGAGCTAAGCGGCCAATCTCTAGTGTCAACAGTTTTCAAGCCGCCTATGGGCCTCTAACTTTGCTAAACGATTGCTTATTATAGGACTAACAGCCGAGACTTACATTTCACCGATTAATCGACGCCACCGTATTACCCAGATTGGGTGGTACGGTGCAACTTTTTTTTCTTTACTTTACACACACTTACTCATATTTAAGCACTAGCACTCAACATCACAATATATCCCAACTTCATTTGTAGCACCTCTGAAGAGAGCTAGCTCCTGCAAACACAGGGTATCCTACTGCAGGAGCTAGGCACCATACTTACATACATTAAGACTTAGCATTTAGAATTAGTATTAGTTAGTTAAGTTACCAATACTTAGTGTTTGTTTTGTTTAGAATGTAAGTTGGTCCAAAAAATTATTTTGTATTTGTATTTTTAAATGACAGTTTTTTGTATGGTAACCCATCCTAAGACTGTCCGTATTGACCGTTGCTTAACTATGATAATCGTTTCAGATTACCTTAGTCAGCCGAGCTACAAGGTCTCCTGAAATGAACAGGTGAGTGTCCAAAACAGGTAAGTTCATATAAAACTGTTTAGGGCCATAAAACTCATACAAGTTTTAACTGATAGATTAAAAAAATAAAAGGTTATAAATGTATAGATATTGCATTTTCAAGATCAAATAAATAGTACAGTTCGAGTTGAATATGTTAAATACTTTTGCCATTCAAGTGCCATTGAACTCTTAAAGTTCGTTAAGCAAGTAAACGCGAAACAAAGGCATGCACGGTATAGTACATTGTATTCAGGGTTAGTTACTATCAATTCACAGATAGAAATCGGTGAGAAAATAAAACAATCGCTTGATTCACCAAACTCCCACCGATATTTTGGTAAGTTCCAATACAAGCATGGATTAACACACAACAAGCAAACACAGGATAGTTATAATGCTAATTCAATGTACTTTATGATTTTTAGTAACAAGCATAAAGTCTTGTACTCAAAATAAATGTAGGTACCGATTTTTTTTAAATATCTTAGTTTCAAATTAATGTATTTAGAAAACATGTTTACTAAAGATATTTTAAAAAAGTGTCATCCTTTCTAAACTATGATCAAAAATGTATGTTCCAATCACAAACACACAAATAATTTAATTTAAAATTTACTAATTTCCTTTTTTTTTTAAATATTAACATAAAATATCAATTGTGCAGAAAGAGTAGAAATTTTGATTCAGGAAACCCACTCTAAAAGTAGTGACTATTCAGTCAATCTGTGCCAAAAGAGAGTTTCTGGTATTTTGCTGTTCTAATGTAAAACATATTAGACTAACAAGAACATTTACCTTAATCAAATAACCCTTTATATATAGTGAAAGAACAGTCAAACGATCGTCATCGTCACATCACAATTAGATCCGGAAGAGTCTTTAGCATCCGCCATGGTTGTGATTCCGAGACTGCAAGTTTTTACTTTACAGTCAAAATGAGACTTTAAATAAAATGACTATTTTGTTACCAGGCTAGCAATCGGAACTTATTTCTACGGTCGACGGAAACGCCACCGGTATTTGGGTATACCGGCGGAAAAAACGTAAACAAAATAACAGTTTTTGAAAAATCCTATAGAATCCTGTGAAAATGATTTCAGTGCTAAAAATCGTAAGAGTTCCACGATTACGTGCAATTCACCACGATAGTTTTTTTTAATAGTCGATTTCTGAATTGTAAAATTTTGTGTTGCTAAATTAATAAAGAAATTAAAACAAATCTAACTTTTTATAAGTAAATATATTCTGGAATCGTTAGAGCCTATTATTTCAATACTGTTGATTTTATATTGATTCTTCCGCGAAATTCCTTCTGCTGCGAATCAGGTGCTTAGCTCAAATATGCAAGGCGCAGCTGAACTTTGTACAACAGCACCTTAAACCATAGCCTACTTTTTATCCCAAACAAGCTGTTGCCCGCGGCTCCGCCCGAGTGTATGTCGTTTTTTGTAACCTCTCCCTCTCCCTTTTCGCAGCGCATGCAACGGGAGCCCTCTAAGATGAATAATCTTCCCGGGTTTTTCCACATTTTCCTTTGTTTCTTTGCTCCTATTAGTTGCAGCATGATGTTTAATAGCTTTAAACCTTCCTCGATAAATGGTCTATCTAACATAAAAAGAACTTTTAAATTCGCATTAGTAGTTCCTGAGATTAGCGCGTTCAAACAAACAAACAAACTTTTCAGCTTTATAATATTTTAGTATACCTAGTATACCTACCTACCTATAGAAGTATAGATTCACACGGATAACACCGCGGATCGCTGCTTGTCAAAAAGATAAAAGAGAAAAACTCGCATTTGACTTTATGCACGGAAATAGAATAAGTTACACTTAGCGATTTTATTTTACATCCGTAAACCATCTGTAGTTTTCCACAGCAATTGTCAGAATTTTATGTAAATAAATGCCACACACGTAAGCACAGCATTTATTTCACTATTGTCGTAATTTCGTGCCTCTTTTACTTTATTTCGGCGATGAAAGTTAAAGAAAGTCATACGAGTGATTTAGCATCATAACCATAATACATATCAACGAAATGACCTTTCGTGCGGCCAGCCGCAAATTATATGAGAAATTATGTTTGAATAGCCAATGTTTTTATACAGTTGTACTTGAATATTAATGACTATATAAATCAGACTTTGGTTTAAGTAACGATTAGATAATAATAAACTTATATTTCTGATGATAATAATTATGTATATGAATCTACAAGATAAACCATTTTTTGATAATTAGTAAATTATACGTAAAAAAAATAGATGTCAATCTATCTCTTCTAAACTATCTATTTATACAATAATAAAATTTAATATTATAAAGAGAAAAAGTTTGATTTTTTGTTTGTTTAACGCGAATAGGCTCCGAAACTACTGGACCGATTTGAAAAATTCTTTCACCGTTTAGTAGCTACATTATCCCCGAGTAACATAGGCATATGCATATTTCCAAAAATATCAGAGATCCTTAATAAAATGGGTAATAAATGCTCTTATATAATCTAACCTGTGCGAAGCCGGGGTGGTCTGCTATTATGAAATACAATAAATTTGTAATAGATGTCAATATTTATACATAAATAATAATATAATACAGCAATTTTACTCAAACTACGTGTACGC
The DNA here is from genome assembly GCA_035578125.1 of Mellilla xanthometata. Lineage (NCBI taxonomy): Eukaryota > Metazoa > Arthropoda > Insecta > Lepidoptera > Geometridae > Mellilla > Mellilla xanthometata. The sequence continues at coordinate 7,271,651 of JAPUBQ010000007.1, read as the reverse complement.
AATGAAGAAATTTTAATGTATGGAGTGATTTATTTTCCTCAAAGGAGTCATGTAGCTATATATATATGAAAACATTAGATTGTTAATAAATCGTAGATACGGTCACATAAAACGAACAGTTTCCTATAGCCATTTTCCGGAACACAATTGCATCAGTGTCAGATAAAACCGTGGGCATGTAGTAGGAAATCATGTGAAAATACCAGAACAATAAAATGCAAGCTCTATGTATGGTAGCATGCTCTCGATATAGAAGTAAAAAATAAATAGGATGATCGTTCGATTGTATCGGATCGCTCCAGTCTGCGATTCCGACCGCAATGCGATGCAAGATCGAACCTCGGTCTGAAGAAGTCTTTATTAGTAGGGTTGTCGAGTCTTGAACTTAGAATGTAGAAGTTAAAAGTTAAAATAAAAATAATATTATGTAAGCCATGTTAGAATTACTTAAAGTATGCTTTATTGCCCATTTTCACATATTGATTTAAAAAATATTTATATTTTCGCGTAGAAAACGGTCACTTTGTATTATTTTAGAAAATATATGAAACACGGCGTTTATTGAGAAACTTATTTCTATTTATTGTTATTAACTGTCTTCAAGACACAGAATAACACAAAGGTCAAGACAGACGATATTTAGAGTGAGAAAAAAGAAAACAGAAAGTAGTTTTCAATTCACTGGATTTTTATTATATATGGACTAAATAGGATCCTTCAAAGTATAGCTTTAACATCACGCAAGCTGCGGGTAAACGGTTGCCAATTTAATATACAAAAAAAATCTAGGATAAGTATTCACTTACCATGTGTTAAAAGGCAACCCTATCGATGCACAGTGATGCAGCGCATTACGGTAAATATTTGTTTACGTTACCACATCGTATACCACTCGTTACATATCTCTTAATTAACCACAATTCAAGGTCAACTCTGACGAACATAATTAACTGTAACTGGACTAAAACACTAAAAAGTATATTCCAGTTAAAACTTAACTCAATTTATAATTAAGCTTGATAGTTAACTTGTAACTTATGTTTCAGAATTACGGAAATGAGATATGTAGAAGTTGAATTGAAATTTTTGACTGTCAGTCTGGGTGTTCAATACGTATCGATAAAAAAGTACTTATACGTAGTATATCAGTTGTGTTCGCAACTATAATACAAACTAGAAATGGTTTAATATGGGGCTAAACCGTGATGTGAAATAAATAAATGTCTCAATATTTATTTATTTATATGGGAGCAATTATTTACTTAAGCGTGAAAGATAAAAGTAAAAATGTACAAAATATCAACGAATTTAGTGTTAGCATTTATCTAATAATGACTCTTTTATCGAAATATATATTATATACTCGCTTATTCTTGGAAAAATAATGGTTTTGTCTCCAAAGTGTAGGTTTTAAAAGAAGTAGAGTAAGATCCCAGGGCCCCCAGACGTTCCTTATTTTTGAAGTAACGAATTTTACAGTATAGACACTCTTCTATGTGTTTGAGAGTGTGTGTGTACTAACTAGTTTGACTAGGCGGCCCGTTCACAGGTAGCAGGTAGAAAAGGTAGACAAAAACATAACTTACTTTTGTTAAATTCGAAGTGCTGATTTTTATATATGTCACATAGAATATTATTAAAAATAATTATATCATATTGACAGACCGTTTCTGTGGGCGGTTATTTCTCCCAGACGCTTGAAACCTCATAAAAAAATTACCGAACTTTTGTTATATTCGAAGTCTTCTGCTTTATATATGTTGTTTGGGGGGTTATTTTAATACCTTTTGTGTACAGCCAGACCAATCCGAAGGGCCAAACATTCTCCCAGACACAATCAAAGTTCCGCTGTAAGTGCGAGTGTAGGGGCATTATGCAAGCGCTTGAGCGTGAGCGAGAGCAATATATTAAGTTTTCAGAACTACTCTAGTATAACATTCGGCAAACATCTTGAGCAATGACCTTGAGTGCGCAGTAGACGATTTTAAGGTATCATTGGTGGTAGGAGAGGTGCGCGGGGGCATTCTGTCGGCACGCGGCCCCGCGATTGGCCGATCAGTTTGCCGCTGTCCCCCGCGCCGCGCGTTCGTCCCGTTAGCATCTGTACTGGCATCGATTACACTTGCGTGCAGTTTGAATAGCCTATTTCGAGTTAAGAAGTTTTGTTGTTAAAGTTTTATATTATTGTTACTTTGTTTTTTGTTATATTGTGTTTATACCTATACCATAAAACTTTTCTGACATGCCGCGAAAACATAACACAGTTCTGGAGAGACATGCTAGAAAAATGGTGTATGATGTGTATTGCTTCCTTCCGCCATACCTACCATCCGGATTTAAATCCCATCGAGATGGCATGGGCCGCTATCAAAGGCTACGTCAGTAGCAAAAATGTGAATTGGAATGTTCAAAAAGTCATGGAGTTAGTGAAAGAAAAGGTTTCCTTAATGGGTGCACAAGAATGGAATAAATTAAGCCAAAAAGTCAAAGATATCGAAGCAGAATACATCAAGAGTGACCATATCGTAGATTTGGTCACTGACCAATTTATAATCGTGATTGATGAAGATAGTGATGACACGGAAGTAGATGATACCTCAGATGATGATGAAGATGATGGCAGCGACGATGCTAATGATTTATTGACCCCCAGTACTAGTGCTTCTGCTAGTTTCGACCTAGTAGAAGGAGTATCGTTTCTTCCTCAAGATTAAATTGTAATTGTTTAATAATTTCATGTTGTAAAATTAATATTTTTTGCATATAAATTTTGTTTTTACGATGTTTCACAATATTATTTTTTTCATGTTTCTATTGGTATTAACAATGACCAATAAAATATGTCCGGAACAACGACATTTATAATACCTTATAAATGTCGTTGATCCGGAAGTGTACATGCGCGGACTTACCCCCTCTACGTCGACTTTTGCTCAAGTTATTTGCCGGCCACTATAGTTATGAGGTGTTTAGTTGTTCAGTGTGTGTTAGACATGCGCAGAATGTGCCACTAAAATGAAAAGATATGTACATATCTTTTTATATCAGTGAACTATATCTTTCTTTTAGTTCAGTAGTTCATTTAGTTCAGTACTAGTTTTCTTTCAATATTTCATTCAGGGCATCGCATCTCTGTCACCTTGGGATAGAGTTTATTTGCCTGGTCAGTCAGATTCGCCGAGTGAATGTATGTATGTTTATTGTTATTGTATGTTTATTGTTATTGTATGTTTTTGTATTTTCAGAAGATTCGAACAAAGATAATAACGATGATGATGACTTGAATATTGAAATCCAGGATTGGTTCGAGGATGAAAGTCGAAACTCATATGAAGCTAACTATGAAGATTAAGACTTAATTAAATAATAATGGAAGAAGATCATATTTTTACTGCATTTCTATATTTTTGTATTAATATAATAATAATAAATTGTCATTTAACTCAATAATTTGTTGTTGAAAACAAACTCTTTGTCGGCAAAAAAATTAATTGTTTCGGGGAGCTTAAAAAATTTTAATTGCGTCTGGGAGAATGTTTGGCCCTTCGGATTGGTCTGGCTGTACACAAAAGGTATTAAAATAACCCCCCAAACAACATATATAAAGCAGAAGACTTCGAATATAACAAAAGTTCGGTAATTTTTTTATGAGGTTTCAAGCGTCTGGGAGAAATTACCGCCCACAGAAACGGTCTGTCAATATGATATAATTATTTTTAATAATATTCTATGTGACATATATAAAAATCAGCACTTCGAATTTAACAAAAGTAAGTTATGTTTTTGTCTACCTTTTCTACCTGCTACCTGTGAACGGGCCGCCTAGTCAAACTAGTTAGTACACACACACTCTCAAACACATAGAAGAGTGTCTATACTGTAAAATTCGTTACTTCAAAAATAAGGAACGTCTGGGGGCCCTGGGATCTTATACTAAAGTAGGAAAGAAGTTACGAAACGGTAACTTTTCACACTGCAAATTCAAATTTTGTTATTTATTCTAAAATGCATAAACGTGGGTAAGCAGAAACAAATGACAACGTCTAATCTGTTGCTAACTAGCTACTTTACGTCAGATAATTAGGCGGTATGCACTAAAAAAGTTTAAATTAAAATTTAAACGTCAATAAACAACTTAATCACTAAAACAAAGGCTAGACTATGAACAATATTAGTTACAGGAACTTACCCGCTAACGAAATAAATCGGTAAATAAAGAAGCGTCGTTCAGTATCCGTTCGTATTATTGTCCGATGAGGAAACAACTGCACAATCACTTTTTATTGAAACTGGCGTGTTAAACGAACGTCCGATAAGCTATTCAAGTAACCGGCATTGTATTGCAAGTGGAGCGCAGACGACCGCGCCGCTCCGGAGTCGAGCACATGTGAAATCAGCTGTGGACGCAGAGCTGCGGCTGGCGACGCGAGTAACGGAACCCCCCTCCCTCCTCGAGCCTCGAGCCTGCAAACTTGCATTTATCTGATAACACTGAGATAACATTATCACTTGTTTATTTACGAATATCATACTGAAACTGAAACGCGCTGAAACTACACTGCCGTAGGCATAGAGACCGCTAAAACGTTTCACACCTCAGCAGTGCATAGCGTGTTCCGCAATTTAGTAATTCACAATAATGATGCGTGACTTTAGTTTTGGATTTAGCCGAGAGAAAGGTTCATTCACATCGATAAGATATCGGTTTTAGTGTAAAGAAATCGTGTGTCACGCAACGCTTCACACGCCGTTAATAAATGCTTTGCTGCTGGTAAGGAACACGGCTAAATACTTCAGCATCATTACCGTCATTAACCTGTTGTTGATCACCACTGGAAATAGGCGTCTCTTCATCAACACTGGTCCACTAGCTGGTCAGCCTCATACTAAACCATTTCTAGTTTGTATTGGTTGCCAACAAAACTAATATACAACATATACATACTTAATATTGATACATATTTACACCCAAACCAGCAGACAACAAATTCAGTTCATCACAAAGATGTTGGCTGTGCCGGGAATCTAACCTTGGACCCTCAGGTGGGCAGTCTGGCATGGTAATTGTGAGTCAAATTTTAATAATAACTAAAATTAATTATAAATTAACAACGAATTAAAAAAACTATTAATATCAGAATAATAAAAAAGCGATTGCGTGACAGATTTATTTTTGATGATCTTCTTGTGGTTCAGATGTCGCCTCACCGGCGTAAGCCTCCCTCAACATGGTCCATATTTTTTGAAAATAATATTAATATAAACTTATGGAAGTAAAATTCATATATGCATGTTGAAGTTAAATCATGTGATAGAATCCACAAACGCAAACTTTACATAAGCGTGTGCAGACAAGCATTATTATTGTTCATGTATTATTAAAAAAAGATAACTACGAGTATCCACATATGTCTATTGCGAAACAAGGATTAACAAATAATCAAATCGAAAGATTATGATATTATCTAGTAGTTTATGCCACACCGAAAAGATTATGAGGTCAATTCTAGGCTTACATCTCAGACATAACCATAACAATCAATAAAATACAATAAATAATAATATAAATGATCCTCAACAACACCAGTGGATTATGTAAGTCTAGGAAATATACTCGAACCATTTGAATATTTGGCAACTTTTTAATTTTCTCTGCAATAAAAATTGTTAAGCTTCTCGAAAACTATTGGATAACGCAACAAGATTCTTTCGCGTTGCTAACGATGCTAAGCGCAGTTTAATTCTTCTTTTTTGTAATGCAAGTAATTAAGCATTGAAATATAACGTAATTTGTGCACTGAGGTCAATTTGCTTTTTACCTGATTACCTAGGTTTTTTCCACATCATGTAAATTTGCATCGAACAAATAACATTCATATATTTAACAACTAACTTAAAATTTTCTACAAGTATCAATATCAATTTAAAACATTTATACCATCAGGTAAAATTTACTTAACTGGCCTAACTTACTAATCAAATTTTGTGAATTAATTTAATCAACTTATATTCACTCCAGTTACATGGTTAAGTAATGAAGTATATAACTTTAAAACGAGATGTTAATTAATGGTGATGCTATAAAATTCACAGCAATCAAATAGAATTGACCCATACGTGACTTTTTGCATATTAATTTCTGTTTCTAGCTGCCTGTTTACTGAAAGCCAAGCTAATTTAATTACATTTTGGTAAACTTAAAAAAAAAACTAAAATAACTATGAACGTAGTTGAGGACATATTTGTTGGCACTAATATTTTTAAATTTAGTATCTCCATCAAGAAATAACGTAGTGCTGCATGTCATTGGCCGTAGTTCATTGAACTTTTTCTATATAAGCACGGAATTTCCTATAATAAAAAAGATTCGCTGTATTTGCCTGTACTTCTGTATCTAGAAGAGCATATGTCACGTAGTCATAAATGAGCATATAAAACTGTTTGTTTATACAGGGGCCTCCAAGGAAGTACCACAATTTTGTTAGTTATTCCACCACCTATAGCAGTACAGTGTAAGAACTACTGTATTTCGGACTTCTGAAGACGACTAAAGAAAAGGACGCCTTATACTATAAAAAACTACTTCTCTTCCATAAAACTGATTTTTTATATAATTATTTTACTAGATAGTATCTACACAGAAAAGCTAGTGTGGCTCGGTGGTAATAACGTCTGCTTTTCAATCAGACGACACCTAATTCGATCCCGGCTCTACACCAACGACTTGTTTTTTTTTTAATTTATGTGTGGGTTTGCACTCGCTTTACGGTGAAGGAAAACATCGTGAGGAAACAGGCATGTTCGTGAAACACAATATCCGAAGATGTGTGTTATCCGCCAATCCGCACTTGGCCAGCGTGGTGGATTATGGCCTATATCTCTCTCCTCGTGAAAGAAGGCCCCGAGTCCCAGCAGTGGGAACGTATAGTGGGTTACTTACGCTATTTCCATAGGAAGTTACTCTGACAGCTGAGTACCATGATTGTAGAACCATAGTCTGACAAATATGGCAAACACGCCGAATCGTGATCCAAATGTCAAACAAATTCATGGGACATTACGTAAATGTCCCACACGGTACCTCTGATCATGCTCTAATAACGACCATATTTGGATACAAGAGTACCGCTAGAAGTCACCAAACACCTTTTACTTGAGCCTATACGAGTAAACATGTGAAACTAGCAATTAAGCTAAAATTAGTGGCATCTAAATTATTCCAATAAATATAATAATATGATAGATAGCCTATAATGGCTGTAGCTCGGCTAGCTAATGTGATCTGACGCGATCATCAAAGCTAAGCAACGGTCGATGCGGACGGTGTTTGGATGGGTGACCGTGCACAAGACTAACGTTTTTGAAAAGGTATTTTTCATCTTGGTGCTAACGTGGGTCAGATGGTCCGTTAAATTGTAGGTCCTGGATGTTAGTCTTAGTACAAGCAGTCGGTCAAGTCAGAGGCCTTTGGGTGTCTTGAAAACTCTCGACACCAGAGCTTGGCCACTTAGCTCATACGAAGAAGAAGAAAAAGATTGGACACTACAACGATACAACTTAAAATAAAATTAAAAGTAGTACTTAGCGCAATTGGCGGCCCTATCGCTTAAAGCGATCACTTCCAGGATTCTCATTCGTATGATATTTTATGAACTTGAATAAGCATTGACTCGCGGTGTATCTTGTAAATTGAATGAGTTCTTTTACAGATAAATAATGATATTGATATAAATTGAGAAGCACCTTAGATAAAGTGAAGAATTATTTCCTAATATATAGATCAATAATTAGTAGATAGCTATCTAATTTTGAGAATTCTCCAACCTTCTTTTGAAGGGACTTTCTTAAATTTTCAGAAGCAAATGTTAAACATTTTAAAAGAGACAACAAACTTACAAATTTATTTATTACTTTAATATAACATTAGCATACAAGTTACAGAAGCAACCAATACCTATCATCTGCAGATTGTATAATTTTATTAACTTATTTTTTTTGCAAATGATTGATTTTATTAGTTTATTACCCAATCATATGAATCCGATTAAAGTGTCAATGATCCTGATATTTCTAGATTTTATAGATATAATTAAACAAACTGGTGTTACTTCATCTAGAACGTTATATTTAATACTATTAAGCCAATTAGAAGATTTAAACACAGGAAGTGTTGCAGGAAGTTAGTGATGTTACATAAACTTCCAATTTATTAGGTTTTGGGCAACTGACTCGCTATTTACGATTTACGCGTGCTATTTTATATAAATTTTACTTGAGTGAAAGTATGATATGAACACAACATATTTCGCATAACGATGACCAAAAACAAAGTTAATTTACACGTTCGAATACAGCATCAGACTGCGTCATGCGTGTCACACTATAACACGATGATATCATTTACATATTTATCAATCCGACTGCCAATTCCAACTGAATCATTCTAGAGGAGTTTTAGTAACTTGAGAGTAATAAAGAGACCTACACAAAATGCAAAAAAACATGACTTTAAAAGTACCTTGGAATATGATACTCGCACTTGTTGACACTATGATAGAAACTGGTCGTTGAAGGGTGTCTGTGATACATCTACAGAGAGAACTGTTCTATTTTATTTTGTACTATTACTTAGCCTTAAATTTTGTTTCTTTTTATTTTAAAGGAGGAGCCTGGACCGCACAACACAGGTCTCCCTAGAGTGTGGTCCAGTGCACAACAAATTCCACAATAATATGTAAACATGTTACTACTGTACTTTAAATGTATCTATATTTGGTGTCAACCTTAGCTTATGATCTATAAAAAAATCTTATTTGCCCTGTGATACATACCTACATATTATATTACAAAAAAATATGTCCTTAATTAATCTTTAGCCATAAGATTAATGAAAGATTTAACGGCGCAAAACAGTCTCAAAAGTTTGATTCTTTTATCTAATAACGATACTTTAAAGGTAGTGCTTAAAAGTATGCTTGTCTAACAAGGCCGATTTTATCTGACCGTTTACCTTGATCTTTAGTTGAAGCTGCAAATACATAGTTTGACCTCCATACTTTCAATTGTCCAAGCTTACATAATAACAACTTAATTTTACGAGTATATACCTATTACCTACATGTATGAACAATTGAGATTGGTCTTACACATTGATGTTTTATTACTAGGATAGGTATTAGTTCAATGGCATGATATAACTACTATGACAGTACGTTAATTCCCGTGGACCCAAATTTGCAATTTTTTATATTATAATCTTCTTAACTTAAAAATAATAATTTTATTTTTGGGAAATTTATGTAAGTTTATATTATATATTCCCAAAAAACAACACTCTATGCAATTCTAATTCTATATTTTTTTTTTATTAAGTCAGAATTTCGTGTTGTTAAAGGTGTTAAGGAAGGTGTCCATTTTCAACACCTTTAACACCATCTCGGTCGTAAAATCACTGAGAGAGAATCGTATACACATCTACGGAACGTTTTCGGTTTGACAAAATTTTATTACAAACGCAATCGAGTTGTAAAAAAACCTAATGTATTAACAATTATTTTAACTAACTAACAGAGATTTTCTTCGCATATTTCCTCAAGCACCCATTTTCTAGGGCAATCTAGTTCACTTCGAAGGAAAGCTGGCAAGAAATCGCTGTAAGTCTATAATCTAATAGAAACGCTAAACAAGAAATATGACGTTTAGCAAGAACTGTAAGCCTTCAATTTTGTTAGCAATAGCTCATTTTATATATGTTGTTAACTGTTATTTGTTAGCAGTTATATATGCTGCTAACATTTAGAAGTTGGATACTTGAAGCGTTAATAACAAGGAAATACGAGTAAATTAGTAAGTGGTTAAATAGTACTTAGACAAAGATTTTTGTCTGAATCTCTTTTCTATGATTGCTGTATTTATTGTTTCGAGTCATTTATATCCCGACATGGGTAATGCTAATTTACGTAAAACTACTTAAGGATCGCTTTAGAGTAATAAAATGTTCTTCAACTATTTATTGAAAATTCTAAATATGTTGTTCCATACCTACAAAAAGTTCGATATGTCGCGACGAAATGTACTTATAGGTATATGAAATAAATTTTCTTTCTGAACAGTAAATTATACAAAAACAAGTTATTCTATTAGAATAACTATTATACGTCGTATACTTAAGAAAATATTTAGATATTCCGACTTTTTATATTTATCGAGATATATTTATACTTTACAAATACAAATTATTTATTGATAACACCTAAGTTACAAGTCAAATAGTTTAGATTCCCACTTGACTCTCCGAGAAGGCCATTAAAAGACAAATTCTTTACTATGTTCTGTGTGTATTCTATTTCAATGAATGTTTCGATTGCACTAGCTATTTCAATAAACGTTTCGATTACACTGGCTATTTAGTCAACCAGAAGTTTAAATTAATTTCAGTTTGTCAGTTAAACCGAACTTAACTGAGAGAGGAATGTGTCATAATAAGCAGCTGCCGCGATCAGATAAGATCAAACACAGATACACCTGTAATTAATATAATGGTAGAGTATATTACACTATAGCGGTTTTGCGTGTTAAAGACGATCTTGCGCAACCAATGGGCCAAGAAATCACCTTAGTTTGATTAACTATTAATATTTAAATTAGCCAATCACAAGCTTAATTACTGTTCAGTATTGACGGATGAATCTTTAACATTTTTTCGCTTAAGTAGAGATTACCGATTTTTAGCTTTTACTTTGACCCTGCTTAGACGACTTAAGTTTTCACGGCACTTTCTATGTACTTATATTTTTTTTTATAAATCATTTTAATGATATAGAATACTTATTAGGAACTTATTACGCTCTTGTTGTATTAACATTTTTATTACATCTATGATTATACATTTACATATACATACGTTCGGATATGTATAGGTATTAGTGACTGATTCACCTTGAGGTAAATTATTATTATTGTTGTATTTGGCAAAACTGTTAAAACCAAGTATAATAATACAATACATACCTTTAAAACTAATTTATAATTTAATTTCATGTAATGATATATGTATGTGTTTGTTGATGATAATTATTTATCTAGCTTTAAGAATCTGTTGTAACTTACCTAACTACCAAATATGAATAAAATCTATGAAAAAATGATGATGAATCAATATTATTATTAAAAGATGATTTTGTAACAAGTTCGATACATTACTACGAAGTAAAGTTATTATTCTGTGACATTACATTAATGGAATAGTGAAATAACAAATAAGACGAATTGAGAACTTCCTTTCTTTGAAAATAAGAGTATACTTATTTTCTGCTCAGAAAAACCTTAATTATGTACCAGATACACCTTCTTACTATACATACATTCATACTAGTTCTTTTCACATCAGCAAAACAAATCTTCACCATTTGTCATCGACTTATTTATTGGTGTGCAAGATTTCTCCGCGATTATCTTGAAATACGTGGACAATACGCATAATCTGCCTCAATAAATCAACTCTGTAGGTGACATCTATTTTCATTTTACACTCTGGTGCGCTATGGGTTTATTTGCTTTGACTAGTCATTTTATTCGTTATATGATGATGATAATATCTTATATATATATATATATCCCTTTATTTCTGTTTCCTCAGCCGATTCTTAATTTTTTTTAGGGTCAAAAACCGAAGAACTCCGTCGTCGACTTGTATTTTTTTAACTTGTATCACAATTAAAGTTCTGTTCCTATAAAGTAAAAATCGGGACCTTATTAACTCAGCCTCCGCTGTCTGTATGCTGCCACCAGGCTGTATCTCAGAAACTGTGATAGCTGATATTTTCACAGATTATTTACTCGTATTTCCGTTGCCGCTATAACTTAACTAAATAAAAGAAATAAAAATTTAATATGGGGTGTTCATACAATAAACGTGTTTTATCGTTATCTTTACTAATAACGGTACCAGATAGACGCATAAAATTTTCACTAAATAAATTGTTAAAAGTGTATCTTTGAAAAAAAAAATTAAATAAAAGTACAACAAAAGTATTTTTGCCATGGTTTAATGATAATGGCATGGAACCCGTCGCGCGAGACCAACTCGATCTTAATTGTGTGAAAAATGAAATATTCAGTTTATTTTTGTAGGAAAAATACTCCCATTGCTGTTCATTTTGTATTAAGCGTATTTATTTATAGAATAGCATATTTACAGAATATAATTTGAAAAATACTTGAAAAGTGTGAATCTGCGGCTGGGCTTCTTTATGCCGGTTTTACTAGAAATCCAAGAAATGTCTTCAGTATTAAGGTTATCTATCTAGGAACTTTATCTAGGATACTGTTTAAGCATGTCTAGCATAAATCTACACCCATATATGTGTCTCAATATAATCCACTTTCTTGTAGAATTACACAGTTACATACGAATAAAAGCTTAACATGTATGATCGTATTAATTACCGCTTCCATGGTCTCATTACAAAGATCAAAAAACATAGTCTTCTTTCTCTGTCATCGAGGCGACAGCTTATCTTAAAAGCAGGTTGTGGGAACGTAGTAATGCGTGACAAAGTCTCCTATTGTGCCAACTTAGTCTGTGACTCTTTAACTTTCGAACTAAATTAAATAATAAAATAATATTTATATTATCCCACGATACTGAAAAGTTAAATAAGTTAAGTTAGTTATAGTATAGTATTTTAATTGGACCCATTCACCAAGTTGGAAATTATAATTGAGTATTTGAGAAATGATTTCATGATATAGGTAAACAATTGCTTGATTATTACAAGAAATGTGGATGAGTAAACTATGAATAAACGGACAGTTTGCCTGTAAAATATGCGTGTAATACGATACTATTTACACAAAATAGTGTTTATATTTTATTATTATTTTATTCTCAGCCTATTGTGTCCCACTGCTGGGCAAAGGCCCAAATAGTGTTTCGTTCAAATATTTAAATCGATTTACTTTAATTGCTACGAGAATTTGCAGAATAAATAACTTATCAAAATTGTATCACAATAATAAGTTTACCTTATCAGGATTTCGCGGATCTCATACATAGCACACAAACGTCAAAACGAACATAATATGTATTTTAATTGTATCAAAACCTGAACCAGCAGGTATTTTCTGTCCAGTTATTTAACATCAATTAATTGTACTAACGTTTCACTTTTTGATTGTTTCGAATAAAGCGAAAAATTATAGGCTTTCTTTGAGTTCGTATCTAATTGAATGCTATGCTTATTATGATATAAGCTACTTATGACACCGACTGCATTCCTCCGACTTATTTGTCATGCTAGCTATTACAAATGTTATGTTATTTACGCGCCTTTATCACGGCAGGTATACTGGGTTTTTTGCTAATAGTGTAGCGAAGACAAAATGTATAGATATAAATTAGTAGATTTGAACAGCCGACCTCGCGATCAAAATTTCTTTGTTAACTTTTTAATTTTTGTCTCAACAATTACTAGGCCAATTTTATTTTATTCATATTCACAAAACCAAATTATGATACTGGATTGTTTTACAAAATATATTTACAATCGATAAGTAAACAGCGTAATAATAATAATAATAGTAAGCAGCAATTTCTCCCTTTTTGTGGGAATTTATAATACTTATAAAACAAAAAAGCCTCCTCAGGTCTTCTGAAAAATACTGTAAAATTTGAGCTTTGACACCATTTGGATTTTGACGAATTTACATTATCATATTGTAGTAGTGAGTATTAATCTGATAACTTACCTTATGGAATGTCGATTTTAACGAATTAAAATAATAATGGTGCTCTGTCAGTCCCTACATTGCCTTCTCGACTATATGTACTTATGTTAGCTCATTCATGGAAGATTATTTTAAATCGCGTCAATAAAAAAAGCATTTGAAAGTTCACTTCCTCATTCTCACACTCATTTGTTTGCAAGTGAGAACACGTGAACTTTCAAATATTTTCTTAACTGACTCAATATATACGTAAAATGTATTTTATTTATAACTAGCTAACCCGGCAAAAATTGTTTGCCTTAAGTACAGTTATAATTATAACAAAAAAAAAAAAAAAAAAAAAAAAAAAAAAAAAAAAACATAATTTATAAATAAATTATAATTTATCAGTTATCGAGCGGGATGAAAAATGATTAAATTACTAAAATGACAATGAAAAAATAGGGGTTGGTGATATGAATTGTAAAATAATAATATCATAAAATTACGCCATAAAATAAAATAAAAATAAGGGTGAACAACCCTTATCACTTAGGGGTATGAAAAATAGACAGTAGCCGATTCTCAGACCTACTGAATACGCATATAAAATTTGGTAAAAATCGGTCAAGCCGTTTGGGAGTAGTACGGTAACTAACACTGTGGCATGGAAATTTTATACATAAGAAGATTATAATTTATCTATAGCTCTGTGTATTAGGTATAGTACTGACTTGTATGTTAATGTAAAGTTTGAGATACACTATCGACATGTACAGGTTCTACTTACATATTTACACACGTAACAGATTCGACACGAAGTAACTTAAAAACAAGTCTTCATATGATTTATAACGATCTTACCGCTTTCTTAGGCGTAAACACGTGCTACTATAGTTTATGTTTCATTAATTACGTATTTACGTAGTTATGTCATCTGGGTATGTAACGGTTCATATAAAGAGTAATCTTAGAAAAACTTTTTACTATATTTTTGTATTTCTCAATATCGTATCCCTTGCTTAACGGGCCAATCTTCGATTGCAAATTATTGCAGAAACTGGTCACCATTTTAATTATTTTTCACATTATTTAATCGTTTAAACTTCAACAAAAGCTGTTGTACCAATGATGTAATACCTTATTCATTAGAAAGCCTATGTTTTATTCTAGGATTTAAAGAAACATCATTCCAAAATTCAGCTTTTTGCTCGTATAATAATTTGTGTAAAATATAAAAAAAACACTATAAACAAAAAGTTAATTCAGTAAACATTTTTGAAATGTTTTTTCTACATTTAATCGGCTTGTGCGTAATCGTAATTCACCTGATGGTAAGCGATATTGTGATCTAAGGTGGAGCTCGCTTTCCTAGAAGAAGCCGATTCACTCTTGCCTTAGTATATGTAGTTAAGTTGGTTTGCGCTTCGTGTCTGGGCTAGGATTTCTGTAACCCCTCAGTAATAATTGCATGTCATAATAGGTCATGTGATGAAAGGAAAAATACTCAGGATTTCTATACATGCAGCATTTCCCTGCTTGGCCTTGGGGTCCCAAACACTGAAAGTAAAAATGTAACATTTATCACGCACATTTTTCTTTTGGTAAGTACATTTCTTACTATTTTTTTAATTATTTTTACCAATATGACGAAAATATAATAATATTACCTCTTCAGCGGTACATCTAAATATACCAGTTGGAATGCAGGGCAATGCTGGAAAATTTGGCCTAACTTTGTTTTCAGGCAAGAAATGCCCATACTTTCGACACTGAAAAGTAACAAAATATCAAACGTTTAAATAAAAAAGATCAAATATATTACTTAAAGATTAATTAATACTTTATATTGTTTTATTTAATCTTTTTTGCATAAAGCTAAGGGTAAATATATTTTTCAATACGTCTAGATAAATAACTTTAGTCCTACGAAAAATTCGTAAAAAAAAAAAGAAATGGATCACTTAATATTTTTTCGCGAATTCACTAAGTCCGAATTCACATTATTTTTCATCTTAAAAACAGTCGATACCCGGTATTGTATTAGTTCTTGTTTACCGTAAAAACAAAGTTACATATTGAGCAATGTATGAAGTACAAATATAACAAATTTCAATAAAAAAATAATTTTGTGTATTTGTTGAAGCAGAGTCATCTTCAAAATTTCGTTTGAAGCTCAACACGAAATTGTTGGCTAAATTTACTTCCACAACCATCTACATATTACATCAAAGCGACTAAATTGTTCACGCCACATAATCTAGATGGCGCCTTTTTAAATTACGTACAGTTTCGTATAATTATCATTTATAGTATATCGTTTCAGTTTCGATGTTAAGACAAAATTATATTTACATCAAGGCGCTTCTGTGGATCGGAAGAGATGTTAAATTGTAAGCCCCGTCTGATAGTACAGCAGGCGTTAAAATAATAAATATCAGAGACTTTAGATCGACTTAAAAACGTTTGTTGACAGTAATATTTACCAATTTTCTTACACGAGAACCAAGCAACTGCTCGTTAAATTATATCTCCCTTCTGTTAGTTTTAGTACAAGCCGTTAATCCAAGTCAGGGGATTTCGGGTGGGTTGAAAACCCTCGACACCAGAGCTTTGCCACTTAACTTATACGAAGAAGAAGGAGAAGAAGAAGACTATGATGCAACATAACATAACCAGCCCACTATACCGTTCCCACTGCTGGGACTCGGGGCCTTCTCTAACTAGGAGAGTTATAGGCCATAATCCACCACGCTGGCCAAGTGCGGGTTGGCGGATGACACACGTCTTTGGATATTGTGGTCCTCAAACATGTCGGTTTCCTCACGATGTTTTCCTTCGCCGTAAAGCGAATGCAAATCCACACATAACTTGAAAAACATTAGTGAAGTCATTAGTGTAGGGCTGGGATCGAATCAGGGGCCGTCAGAATGAATAGCAGACGTTATTACCACCGAGCCACACTCGTTTTTTTTTGACGTTACAAAATTATTGTCTTAGACCGAAGTACAAACCAAAACATACATCATATGCAGAAGCTGGGTGGCAGTGACCAGGGCAGCAGCTACAACAAGGACAGGAGCAGCCGTTCTCATCTCCTTTGTCTCCAACATTTTTGTCATCTCCAGGACAACTACCCAAGTATTTAGAAAGAATTTTCAAGTTGTTCACTCGTAACGTTTTAGTCAATACGACTGTACGAAAATCTCTAAAGCCTAACATGTTTATTTAGGTAGTATCGACTTAATTTTAACTTGTATAATTTTTCCGGTTCTAATAGTACTATTTTTTTATTCACATTTTGATAAATATATATATCATAGACAAAAGATCTGTCTACGATATATATAGAGTCATAGACAAAAGAAAAAAAAGACGGAGGTACTGTGTGACCGCACATGAGATAGCGATATTTTCGGACAATGTTGCCACTTTAGTAGAACTTTAGCCACTTTAGGAAATTAGGGTTAGGGTATACACATAATAAAGAAAAAGACTTCAGATTATATTTCTACGTTTTATTAATTTTTAAACAAAATCAGTTTATTGTACACATTCCTTACTCTTTATTTCCACGCTTCACAAAAACGTCACCCATAAAATGGTTGGAACAAATCCTGGAATTTTGCGTTGATTTCCAATCATAAAATATTATCTACCATATGCTTCTATCCAAATCTCTACAAGTTCAGCATTCGATGGAAATCTGTAAAAAAAATATTAAGAAATATAAAATACTAGAGGTTGCCCGCAGCCCGCGTGAAGGTCGCTTTTCGGGTAACCTGTGGAAAAACTCTATGGTATCCTACTCCCGTGCCAATTTTATGTACACTTTCCTCATTCGATTCCTGAGATCTAGTTAAACTCTGTTTTTAGCTACTTTGGTGATGATGCGAGCGATTTCTCCAAGCCATTATTTAAATATGTAACTAGAATACGTGAACCATACCACTAAGTGAACCATTTACTTAAATTCTAATTCAGAAGTATTTAATTTCAAAAACACAAAACTTTCCCTTTGAACTTTAAACCCCATTAGCATACCTAATGCACTCCTGGCAAATATTTTTACGAATTTATTTTAACCATCAAAGAAACTACAAACATAACAACTTACAAGACTAACTAACTTAACTTGATAAATAAAGAATTTTCCATACAAACTTTCACACCCCATTACAAACCCTTAGTTCACCCCTGGCAAAAAAACTTGATACCATTATTTTTAATTTTACATAAACAATAAATATTCCAAATAAATAAAAAAAAATTCACAACCCTAAGACCAGCCGATTGGGCTCTGCGTTGTCTATAGATGAATGAATGAATGAATAAGTCAGGACAAAGAGTCTTATAGTACAGATAATTATATAATATGGTAACTTCATGTCAAATAACTGGGCTTAACTTCACTGGGCGAGCGCGGTCCACCTTAGATCACAATATCGCTTACCACGAGGAATATTGAGACTAAGCGCTAACCCATTTAGTGTAAAAAAAAGCCCGACTAGCGAGCGAATATTTCGATGGAAGTAGATTAAATTAGTAAAAGGACTGTTTAAGCAATTCTCAAGTACAGTGCAAACGGTTTTTGTAAAACTAGGGTTAAAATTGAAAGTCAGATTATGACAACCCTTATTCAATTTCTTGTAGGTTATGTTTTTATTTTGCATTTGCATGTTTTACCACTTTGAAGCAGAACTTTACATCCAAATCAATAGTACTTGAATTAACCCTATTTAATTAATATTTGGATTGATTTTAGAAGATATATTGTATATAAAAAAGGCCAGTACCAACCTGTGAAATGTAACATCACATAAACCAGGTTCTGTTCTATTCTAATAACTCAAAATACAACACTGCACCATTCTGTCGATGTCCAAAACTATTCACCGCGCGAGAATAACACTTACACTTGAATTTAAACGATATTTTTTCGAAAAAACACAAAATTCTCAGAATCGCAGTAATGTTTGACACCGAAACTGACAAATATGCTGGTGTCAAACAGTTACAGCGACAGAGAGAAAAACAGTATAAGCCTTTCTCTTTCACGGATGTTATTTTTACATATGGCTGTTTCGCTGTTGAGTAAAAGAGATGGAAATGTGACTCCGTCTATTGCCTTCTCTGTCTACGTATAGAGTAGTCAATAACGACCTGTCATTCTAGAAGATTTCTTTAGATAAGATCATAGATTATAAATACTAAACCTCTATTCAAACTTTATTAACTAAACCTCCTTAGAGAAGATCTACATCTTTGTCTAGGATCTCTTACTCAGAGTAACGACTAAAGCACGTTACTCTGAGATCTCTTAGACTGGCATAGACTAAAACAGCAAGTCGCTACACAAGTCAGTCACACTCTGACCTAAGGTGGAGCATGCCTAGCCTGAAATAAATGGCTCATGAGAGCCAGTTATTTTTATTCAACACAAGCGAGGTGAGCACTAGAAAACGCCATATCACCATGCTATGGTTACCGCATGATATTTTTTATTCAACCAAAGTTTGAGCTCATTGGCGGGATCGACTGATTTTGATGAGATTTACTATGAATATAGGTTCGACCATGGATTAACACATAAGCAACTTTTTATCCCGAAAATAATTGTGGTTCCCGCGGGATACGCAAATAACTTCAAAATCTATGTTACTCCTTCACGCTCCAACGGCTGGACCGCTGTTGAGATTTACTACGAATATAGGTGATCTCGGATTAACACAGGCTACTTTTTATTCCGGATTAAGTTGTTCGTCCCGGATTAACGCGGATAACACCGCGGGGCGCAGCTAGTGATTCGAATAGTTCTAGCTGTTAAAGTTGTCTGTCTACGTTTTGGACCTATCTGAAATTAGTATTCAAAAGAAACAAAGAATAATAAAAAAACAAATGTATTTGCATTTAATTATGTTGATATTTTACACTTTTTCTTAAGCTTTCCGAAGAGTAGTAATGTAGTTCAGCACAGCTTCATGACCAGCATGGGCATGCCGGCTGCAGGCGCGCCACCACCCGCCGCCGCACTGCCGGCCGGCGCGCAGCAACCTGTACAACAATCAGGTGTCAGCACTTTCATCTTTTGTTGCTGCCGTCCCTGCCCGCCGGCACCGGACCCCGAGCCCGCGGCTCCGCCTCCCGGCGTTAGCGGGTTGCGGCCCGGCCGGACCCCGGGCGGAGTCTCGAAGCAATCGGCTTTGCAGGGCAAGTCCCAGACGCAAGGTGGCGGCGGCTGCCAGTGCACGCATCCTTCCCTAGTACACGGCTCCTTGACCGACGGTTTCTTTAATTTTCGCGGCCGGCCTCCGGGTCCTATGTATACATCGTCGTCGAAATCGGACACGTTTTTGTTATCAAAGCTAGATAGTATTTTATGTATGGTCTTTTCATCGAAGACAAACATTCCTTGCGCTCCTGACGAAGATGTATCGCTGTGGCACGGACATTTCTTGCTCGAATCTGAAGAGGCCACAGGCTTTGAGATCGGAACGCTGGCCAAAACGCAGGCTGCAGGCCTACCACCACTCAACCCCTGTGGCGGGGCCGGCTGTGGAGGGGTTTGATTAGGGACACACTTACAGCACTTTCCAGTTTTATCTGTAGCAATATCGGGCGTGATCCCCTTCAGTTCGCAGACAATGAACCTCTTGCCGGAACCACTAGCAGAGTTTCCGGAACCTGCCCCTCCAGTACCGCCATCTTGAGTGCGCAAGTGCCCAGCCAGCGAGACAGCGTCGGCAAGCCCGCGGGCACGCGCGAGCTGGCTGGGGGCGCACAGCGGGTCGGGCAGGTGCAGGCACGCCGGCTCGCCGCCGCATCCGGTGCGACGACAGTCGTGCTGAAGCCCGTTTCGCTTGATACAGTGACAGCTGTAGTACATGATACCGCCCCGAAGCTCCCTACTCTTCGTGCGCTTCAGCTGGTTTTCTCTTTCATTCTTTTTTTCACCGCCGCTCTCCTCCGGTCCGGAAGAGCCGCCATGTCCTTTTTGGCCATGGGCCTTACTTCCTGACTGTCAAAGAAAAAAGCTCTTAGTAAGGATGTGTATCGTGCCCGTCCGCCGTGAACGATTAGAGCTGCATTTACCGGTTAGGAGAGCGCCGACATGGGTCGCGCTACCATTGCGATATCAAGTCGAAGTCACTGAAGCGCGTGACGTAGGTCTTGCCGGGGGGCGGGCGGCGCACGCAGGGCGGACACGGCGGCGGGCAGGGGCGCGAGCAGCACGGCCCGGCCCGGCACAGGTACCGGATCGAGCCTTGCTGGAAGAACTGGCAGTCCTGCAGACCGTTGCGCTTGAACGCAGACCGCGGGAGACACTGCAGCTGCACAATCACGCCCTTCATGTCAGTATCAACGCCACTAAAAACATTACATAGACAAATACAGAGACTGAACTTACCGCAGGACCGCAGTCTTCATATTTATAGCATACCATGGGACCACAAGGGGAACACCTGAAAATGACAGACGATTTTCATATTACCTACTTGGCTTCCTACAATGAGTTTACGGTTATACTTACAAAATAGCATACTTACATTTTGAGACAGGACTCTAGCACAGAACAGAGGAGAGGGCTTTTTAAATAGAATTGATATAAAAATATTGCAAAAATTACATTACAACTTGAAAATTTTGATATAAAATATTTTTATTATAAAAATTAAATGTTTACAATTTTTATACAAAATTCATCAGTTCTTGATGAAGTCGGAGCTTCTTCTGTCAATATTTTTCATTTTGATATATTCCGATGTTTTTGTTTTTCTCATTTTGAAAAATAAGAATAGTGGTCAGTATGTACGTGACAATGCCATGAATACACTATGTGGGAAAATGCAAATCAATAGTAGATAAAGAATAGTAATTAATGTCTCATTCTGCAGATGGCAGTGTGTGCCTCAGCGTGAGGGTTTCTGTAATGTGACAGGCATGTGACCCTGGCCTGTTCACAGCAGGGCGCCGGCAGAGTGTCGCACCGAGGATCATTCCGACAACCATTCCGCATACAGTCGTGTTGTAGCCCGTTTCGACGCAGACAGAAACAGTCGGTGTACAATTTACCGCCACGAAGTTCTCGGCTCTTGATCATACGCAGAGGAATACGATAATCTTTAGGGCATATAACTTTATATTTCTTTTTACAACACTTTTGTTCTACATCGACTAGGTTTTTAGGCTGGCGTTGTTGTGTGCAACACGCTCCGTTTCCGTTGGAATTTTCTTGAGAGCAGCAGTGTTTGCCCATAGTTGTATGTTTCTTTTAATCTGAAAAAGTTAAAATTTAGTAAATAAAGAAACTAACACTGAACAATTCGTATGTTTTTAAACAAATGTTTCCTTCTTCTTTTTCTTCTTTAGCTTATCCCACTTAGGTGGGGTCGGCACAGCAAATCTTCTTCTTCCACTATCCTCTATCAGACGTCATCTCCACACTCAATCCTTTCTCATGTCCTCATTCACACACTTCATCCATGTCTTTTTCGGGCGCGTTTGTAAACAAATGTTTTTCTATTAGCTACAAATAATGAATGAGTATGTTATTGTTATCAAAATAATTCAGTGTGAGGTTAAAATACGGGCAAGTTGCTCTTTTCCGCAGCAACTGCATCTACCAACCTAGCCTTGTCTTAGAGGAGTGGAATATGGGCCAAAGATGTAACATTTCAAATAGTCATACTCACTCAACAACGATACCTACGAAGATTTAATCAACACAATAATTTAGAAACACAAAAATTTTTAAATGTATAGGGCCGAAAATATTTAGAGAAATTTAGGAAATATGTTATTTATTTTTTTGTGTATAATTCACATTTTTTCGAGATAATCTATATGGCTATGCTTTGGATTCAGCAAGACTTCTTTTAATTTTAGGATTCCATACCCAACCCAAGTGCCAAAGGGACCTTCGCTTCATTTACTAATTTTATTACAAAACTTCGCTGTCCGTCTGTCTGTCACCAGGCTTACTCAATAACTGTGACAGCTAGACAATTGAAATGTTCATAGATGGTGTAGTTTTAGTGCCCGTATAATGAATTATAAATACTAAAATAAATGTATAAAAGAGACGTCTATACAACAAACATGTATTTTTATAAATCGGTTTATTATCTTTTTAACAACAACTAGTAATAAACGCGTGATTAATTCACAAAATATTAAATAAGACTTTAATAAGAAATAATGAATAAAAATAATTACTTTTATTTTAAGGGGCTCCTATACTACGAACTACATTTCGTTGCCGTTTCATAGATAATGGTACGGAACCCTTTGTGTGCGAGTCAGACTCGTATTTGGCCGCTTATTACTAAAGCTTTTGTTTTTTTGCTATTTACATAATGCATAAAGTTTGATCATCTGCCTTAAACTTCTGCAGCTGATGAAAACGGAAACAAATTAAAACTATTTTTTTTATTGAAACAATGTGTTGTGTGTGAAACGAGCCTTACTAAATACTCTGTAATTCCTTCATGGTTAAAAAAAGGTTTTAAACTTCAGAACACTGTTCAGCGACAAAAAGAAGAAAATACCAATAGTTAATTCGAACGTCCGATTCAAACTGAAACCGAGGTGTTCTTAGAAAGTATTTTTCATTGTAAGGTCAGTACAGTCAAATCGTCAGTGATATACACATTAAAAACGCTCTAAAAAAATTTACAAACATTACTAAAAGTTTTAAAAATATTTGGACATCCACTTAAAACTATTTAAATCATCAACTTATTTACAGGTCTTTAGACCACGTCTTCGGAAGTCTACTGTACTCTATCGCATTAAGCCAAGATGTAAGTATTCTTCTCCGGGAATCTTCTCCGGGAATCTTCTCCGGGAATCTTCTCCGGGAATCTTCTCCGGGAATCTTCTCCGGGAATCTTCTCCGGGAATCTTCTCCGGGAATCTTCTCCGGGAATCTCCTGAAGTTTATGCTTTAATATTGTTTTTGATCTCCAGGTGCTGTGGAGGATGCTGTGGAGGCTGCGGCGGCGGGTGCTGCGGTGGCTGTTGCTGCCCCTGCATAACCATCTACACGTGCTGCACGAAGATCTGCTAGTCGAAGCAAGGCAGCCATGGCGTCTCGCGCGCCTGCAGTCGCAGCAGGCTAGCACTGTGAAGTGTATTTTATCCGTGCCGTTATGTGCTATAATAAATTATTATTAAGCGTATTCTTGACTATTATTGTTCAGGGATTCTTTAAATGGGCTTCGTCAGTGCGCCTAGGCAACGTGGTAGTTCGGTTTCATAATTAGTGTAGTAAGCAGTAGGTACTCGAGAAGGGTTGGCCCGAGGTTTCAAAAGTATCGGTTCACTGGCAGATTGATAAACTTAAACCTTTTTTACATTACACATTTGTGATGCTAAGGGTCAGATATACTTTATTCACTACACGAAAACCCTTCGTCCACTTTCGAAACACTTATTCGTCCGCTCGATATGAATATGGTTTTTTTTCAGTTTCGTAACTAGGTTTTTCAGTTTCGTAACTAGTTACTAACAAACACATATTTCGCTACATTTCCAAAAAGCACTTTTTGTTGCAGTGAATAAAACTTTCTCCCCTTAGTCCACTTTTGTAACTAAACATTTCGTAACTGGTTATGAAAATGATTTTTTTCACTGTTTCGTAACCAGCTACTAACAAACACTTATTCGTCCACTTTCGTAACTAAAAATTCCGTTACTCGATATGAATATGGATTTTTTCACTGTTTCGTAACCAGAACACATATTTCGCTACATTTCCAGTTTAAAAAAGCACTTTTTGTTCTCTGCTATATACATAACCAGTGAATAAACTTTCTCTACAATGTAGTAACGGAAAGCGTGAAGGAAATGTAAGTACCTACTGAAACCGTTAAAATAAATACACTTTTTTAATATTTGTATAAATTTATTTTTCTAAACCCTATGCAATGACCGACACTAATTTTCTTTTCTTTCAAATCTTCAATCGTCGAATTTATTTCTTTATCTATTTATTTTTATTTCTACGGGCTGAAACTGCGATAGGCGGGCGCCCGCGACGGGCAACCGTCGCGTTCCTACGCGCGTGGACACGCGGGCGGGCTCCGTCGGAACGCGTCGGTCCCCGTTGCGGGTCGGAACGCGTCGGTCCCCGTCGCGGGTACCCGTCGCGGAGACCGGATAATTTTATTTACGCAGTAACGCAGTGTCGCTAGTTCAATTTTAATGGTGTGCATGGTTCATTTGCCTGGTCCCAAATGGCAGGGTGACTCTGCACTTCTACAATTACCCTTTCTGTATCGAAAGACATTGTCGCGTGCGACCCGTATCACCTAGCGTTGTTGACTGAGAAAAAGCCCGTGCGTGTTACCGCTCGCGGGCACCGCGCGTGCCCCCGCGCTGGCGTCCGTCGCACGGAGGCGGGCCCCGTTGCGCGGGTGCGGGGCGCACCTCCCCGTGACGGACGCACGCGCGGGTCCCCGCGGCGGAGCACTTTTGTATGAAACCGCGCGGGCGCCCGCTTAACGCAGTTTCAGCCCTACATTGCAGAGAAAAAAGTTTTATATGTACATATTTTATTCACTGGTTATGTACATATAAGAGAACAAAAAGTGTTTTTTTTAACTGGAAATGTAGCGAAATATGTGTTTGTCAGTAACTGGTTACGAAACGGTGAAAAAAATTCCATTTCCATATATCGAGTAACGGAATTTTTAGTTACGAAAGTGGACGAATAAGTGTTTGTCAGTAATTGGTTACGAAATAGTGAAAAAAATTCCATGTTCATAACCAGTTACGAAATTTTTAGTTACGAAAGTGGACGAAGAGATGTGAGGCAGCCACATGCCCCTCACCTATCATAATTTTAGATCCTAAAAATGCCTGCCTAATCCGGAGACCTAAATTGGACCAAATAAAGAAGTCAAGAAGAATGATTCACATATTTATTGCCTGAACTAAACACATCCTAGAGGACACGTACGGTAGTGTTGGAGAGCTCCCAACTACCCGGACACCACATCAGCATATCTTCGTGCAGCAAGTGTGGATCGTGATCCGGGGGCAGCCGCATCCGCAACACCTGGAAAATGGAAAGAAATTAAAATCTTGACCACAAACGGCTCTTTGAGACCGTTCGTCAAGGAAGAAAGTCAATGTTTCCCATCGTACTGAAGATACGAAACCAACTTACATTTTGGTAGGATTAGGAAGTTCGTTAAGAACCGAAAAGAAAAAGTAAAATAATAAAGTTTTTCTTAAAAATAAATAAAAATTATTTTTCGATAATTTATTTAAATTTTTAGCTTTTTTTAAGATTTTCTGATTTACTAGGATATAATAAGTCAATCTGTATCTGGAGCTCCCTTTTATAGGGTTTTTGGTATGAATTAGAAGTTCTAAAAAAGGAGATTTTAAATTTGAAAATGATAAGTAAATCATTCACTAACAAGGAGTCTTCTTTAGTATTGAAAAAGAGCAGATGTCGAGTGAAAAATATAAGAAAATTAAATAGCCTCTTACACTTTGAGCCATACTCGTAATTTTAGCCCATTTCATGGCGTGGTGATTTAACATTTTCGTTATAAAATGCACATGTTCGACGTAAAATGAATAATTATAATATTACTCAGCGGCTGGGTCAGATATATCAATCTTGAGGTCACGCAGTGGCAGGAGAAGGCACAGGACCGAGAACAGTGGCGTCTCCTAGTATCGGAGGCCAGGATCTGATTCGGGTCAACGCACCAACCCAGTTAGTTTTTTTGGTGGGTCAGAACCCTTCAAGTGGCCTAAGAATGGACAGTTACACATGAGGAAGAAGAAAGGAATGGCCTTGTATAGCTAAGTCTAACTAAGTATCTGCAATACGTGTCTGAAAAAACTAGACCAGTCAGTGGACGTGGACCCATCAAATGACCTTCAGTGCCACCGTCATCTTTGTACCATGCACTGTGTGCCATGATTATGTACCAAGTGGTGGGCCAGGATCAGCCCATTGTGTAAGAAGAATTTTAATCAAGACGAAAAAAAAGTGTGACATAAAGTCATGATTAGTCAGATAATGTGGTAAAAATCAAAAACAATAATTTGAGAAAAATTAAAATTTTAAGTGCAATATTTATCTATTTGATATCACTATGTGCAGCCCTCTACGCCCCCTGCCTCGGAACAAGGAGCCTCCAACATGTATACCATTTTATCCAGTTACGGTATGTGTATAAAATACGATGTGACTATTTGTCCGGGTACTGGACGAATAAATAATATTTATTCGTATATTTATTAAATGTTTAGGTTTTTTATTATTATCCTATAATATGTGAAATTTCCACTTTACAATGATAGTTACCGTACTCCTCCGATACGGCTTGACCGAATTGTACCAATATTACCGATTCTCAGACCTACTGAATAAGCATTCAGTAGGTCTGAGAATCGGCTACTATCTATTTTCCACACCCCTTTTTTATTAATAGAAATATTTTTTTTGGCAAAACAACGTTTTCCGGGTCAACTAGTTATTATAAATAATATAGGTAATATTATTTATATAGAATATCATCATCAAAAATCATTGATTATTGATTGCTCGTCTTTATAAAAAACTAACAAACCCAGCGAACTTTGTTTCGCCACAAAGTTGAAATTTTCCTCGAATTTTGTATGCTACAAACCTCACGGAGCCCGAGACCTTTCCAACAAATGCAAAACCGTGGAAACCGGTTCATGCGTTCTGGAGTTATAGCGTCAGGAAGAAAAAACCCAACTTTATTTATATTATAGATTATACAGATATTCTTCTTTATGTACTCCCAGGGCCCAGTATGTCTCCCCTGCGGCATGGACCCGGTGACGGTCCGGCGGCCGCTAATCGTCCACGACAGCACCTTCGACTACCGCCCCACCAGCTGGCCTGGTATGATCCTCAACAACCAGGACAAGAAAGTCCGATACCAGCTCATTAATTATGAGAGACCGGTGAGTTAATATTCCTCGAAAGTTTTATTTTTAATCTACATACATCTAGGCATTTGACCAGCACGGCGCGTAACCACATGAATTAGCGGCACTCTGGCCTAAGGTGGAGCATGCCTAGGCTGGAATAACTGGCTCTCAAGGAGGCTGCCGAAATACACTGCTAGGTGTTTTGTGGCAGATTTTTCACTGTGGCTTGGTGACAGATTTTTCAACTTGAGGGTAGTTTTAGCCAACTTTAGAAAATACCCTACCACCATGCAAAGTTAAGAAAAAGCATAATAATGCAGCGTACTAATATGCAAGACTAAGTTCTAATGTTAACGGAACATGTGCAGCTTAATTAATAAATAGATCGATATAGATAGGGTCGATAAACAATTTCAATATGATCGACTTGTATTTATGGAGCCAAAACTTATTATATCTCGTAAAAAACAGTTATTGCATGAAATATTTCGGTTAATCTCGGCATCGTGTTAGTATCAGCTTGGTATCAGTTAATGTTTCCCTGTGATTACAATGCTGACCTCATATAAAAGAGTACATAATATATATCATTAATGCTAGTAATTCTCAGTATTCAATTGACTCGCCCTTATTTTTTCGCATTACAGGTCCAACCACACTACGCAATGTGTGCCCATTCATACAATCGCTAAAAGGTAAGCGTAAAGTTTCTGAGAAGTTTGCTAGCCTTTAGATGACTAAATACAGTGAAACCTGGTTAAGTGAGACATCAAGGGACCTGCAATGTCGTTTCACTTATAGAGGTATTCCACTTACCCAGTGTATACATGTATAAATAAATATCTGTCACATTTACAGAGGGTTATTCAGAAACAGCAGACTTGACGACAAATAATACAATGCAAACATTTTGGTAGATTGTATAACAAGTAAGCAAAGTAACGTATGTAGTATAGTAAGTTACAAATACAAATACAAATCATTTATTGATAACACCAAAGTTACAAGTCAAAAGTTAGCATCTAACTGAGTATTCCGGCAGCCTCCTTGAGAGCCAGTATATCCATACTAGGCATGCTATGTTGTATCATATGTTCGATGAACCTGAGATCGACAGTATTTTATTTCAAATTCACTTGTGTGCGAAATAACTTTATATCGAAAATCGCTGCTACGCATGAACGTTTCTTCGAAATAACTTTATATCGAGAAACGCTGCTTTCGATTTATAGTTAAAAGAAAGCCAAAAGAAAATACTAATAGGCTTTTACGTTTTAGTCCGAACCCTAAAAAGGGGATAATGATAAGATGACTATTAGTTGCATTCTCAGATTGTTACTATTCAAGCAAAAAATAGTTTTGACTTTCTACAAAAATCCAGTTCTATTAGGCTAAATTAAGCGCCATCAATAATTATTTTTACAAGTTAAACTTATTCGACCTTTTATGAATCAATATACCTAACTAACGTTATTTTGAACAAAATATGTCGATTTGCAGCAGCGATTCCGAGATAAAGCTATTTCGAACAAACGTTAATTCTCAACAGCGATTTTCGATTATATAGTTATTTCGCACACAAGTTAATTCGAATTCACGTTCAGTCTGTAGGGCCTACATATTATGGATGTAACGCCTGTTAGAATTACCATAGCATAAGTTTTAGTTTAACATATAAAGTAAGAGTGATCATGTAACTCATACAGTTGCTCACTAGCGCTCCAATAAACCGCACCTCAACAACAAATCGCATTTCATTATTTAGGTTCACCTGTGGCCCACTATCAAGTCATCAACCAAGTATAGCCCAGGCGTCCTTACCCGAGGTAACGTGCTCTACTGGTCGAATGCTGTTAAGAGCAAAATAAGTCCTATTTTTAAGGCAAGGGCGCTCTTTTGTGGCCGGGACTAACGAGTAATTCAACGCAATCAGAGGCAAAAAATAGTTTTTACTCAGGTCGGATTACTATATCGATTTCACTATACAATTTGTCGTCAAATAGCTGCTCTAAGCTAATAAAAAACTCTTTGAAATAGGTGTAAAAACTTTTTGAAAACAAAAATCATTTTGCTAATTGTCAAATTGGCATCCAAGTTGACATTAATTTGGCGGCTCAACAAAATTATCAAGATTTTTTTGCGATTGATTTTATTTTACTAAATTAGTAGTAAGCAAATAAACACACATTTACTTTTTTGGATTAGAACAATTAAAACAAAGAAAATGTGCGATAGAATGGGCGTTATCAACCAACTACAAGGCGTTATTAATGCTATTCGGTGAGAATTTCGTGAATTTGGGTACCTTGTTACATAGTGAAACAATAATCTTATTTTTCTTATTCTTGACTAACATTGGGGCGAAAAACATATTGTTTCTGGTTATTTAGTAGGTAGTTAAAAATATACAGCATACTACCTAACAAGCATAGCTTAGTCATATTCTCTCTATACATGAGTCAATTAAATTCTGAGTGTAGTGAGTTTGTCCGCGTCGCGTCCGACGATGGTGACCATGGCAATTTTCTGGCGTGTGCTCGGAAGTGGGTCGCAAAACCAAACTTCTCCTTGAACACCCGGTCACATGCGGCGCAATACAGCTGACCGGGACTCTTGGAAGTTTAAACGTAGGAAGGGCGGTTTTTACGAGCTTGTCCCTGTAAGTCTAGCTCAGATAGTCGAGTCTGTTCAAAATGAGCAATTCCTTTTAAACACCAAGCTGTTCTCATTTGTGCATCCTCTCCCTACTTCTCCCCGGAAAGGCCTTCTTTTAAAAGCATCCTTATAACGAAGGATTCTGAGTAAGTACATAAGAGCGGGTGAGGCGTTGTACGTGTTAATATGTGTTGGTTTCTCAGAGGCCCTTGCTGCGGAGCTCCGTGCTGCAGACCACCATGCTGCGCACCGTGCTGCGGCGGCGGAGGCTCCCTCGTCACAGTTTACAGTCAAGTAGCACATATCCAGTGACAACCGGCTTGCCAGTTTAGCATTTAGTACCTACTTACACTATTTAGTTTCCTGACTTATCTCTTAGTTTCCTGACTTAGCTCTTAGTTTCCTGACTTAGCTCCTAGTTTCCTGACTTAGCTCTTAGTTTCCTGACTTAGCTCTTATCAACAAATTTGGCGATTTGATGTCCAGTGACAACCGGCTTGCCAGTAGCATTTAGTACCTACTTACACTATTTAGTTTCCTGATTTAGCTCTCAGTTTCCTGACTTAACTCTTAGTTTCCTGACTTAGCTCTTTTCAACTAATTTGCCGATTTGGATGAAATTTGGTATGTAGATAAATAAGACATGGGATCTTTTAAACCAGATTTTTGAAGCCATTAAGTCGCCTTCCGTCCTGCTGGACATGGGTTCGATCCCCACCAATGAGCTTGAGCTTCCAGCGAAGTTAAATCATGTGAGGTTTAGTGCTTGTTGTGTAGCCCATTTGCCCAGCTTTAGCCATAAAAACCGTTTTAATGGCTAATTATGTGGCGGTGTACTTACTCATTTTACACAGAATTACATCAATACAATCCAACTCTTGACACCATCTGCTAATTTGTTGAGAGGCAGGACGTTTCGTACTCGTATATGTGTATACGTGTTTATCTTTTTTAAGTAGGTAGGTACATAGGTACATCCGAACTTACTTTCAAATATTTTATTTGAAAGTAATGGGCAAATGAAAAAAATATGTTTCAAGATAAAACTATAGCTTTTTATACTTGATTAGTCTATACATATTTATTTTGTTTCTTGGTGAATAAGTGCATATGTGTTGATAACAAACTTTTCTTCTGCAGATGCTGTGCTTGCAGTAGGCCAGCCTCCTCAACCAATAGCCGCTTTTGATAAGGCTACCATTGCTGTTGGCTGCCATGGGTGCCCATGAATCTAAAATTGAAGATCGTCATCTCGTCTATCATTGAAAACCTTTTGATGGAATGTTCGTTTTGAATTAAACTGTCCGTGTTTGTCTAGTCATGTAACTCTTGGTTGGTATTGTGAAAATGTAATAAAGATAAGTCTAACATGATTGTGGTTTTTATAGAGAGTATATATGAAAAAGGTAACGTAAAGTATGCTTATGAAAAAATAAATAGTGCCTAGAACAGATCAGTGGTAACAGTGCCTTCCAATTTGGCTACATGATAGGTTTCTCCACCGCCTATATGGGTGGATTAAATCTTAAGTGCGTATAGGAATCAACCAAACCATAGCTAATTCAAATGAATAGCGCAGGGTAAGGTCGTGATTTGCGCTGGTAATATACTGAAATAAGAGTGCAAGAATACACAGTCTTAGTGATGTGGTAGGAGGGCTTGATGGGCTGTTTGGCATTGCGTCTGTAAAGAAAACATTAAAATTTTTATGTCCTCTCATTCGCAACTAAATGAGTGCGAGCTAGAGGTAAGAGACTTTCCAATGTATTCTTTATTGAATCGAGTTATATCGAAGCTTATTCTAAAAGAATTAATGAAAACTCGCCAGTATTAGGTAAATGGACGTGCGACCCCGCTAATGCCCCTAAGGTTTGAATCGAATGTATAATGGCCTTCAGGCATTATTCCCAAAATACCCGGTCTGCATCCCTCAGATGATTCCTGAGATACTAAAGAGCTAACCGAGGTAGGCGAAACGTGAAAAATCGAAAATGTGATCGAATGAAAATGTGAAAAAAGAAGAGATGAAAACATTAGTTGTCCTAACTAACTATTCTACGCAGTTGTACATAAAATATGAATAGAATCTTTATATTCTATTAGATCCGGAACGCACGAACCGATTTCCACGGTTTTGCATTCATTAGAAAAGTCTCGGGCTCCGTGAGGTTCGTAGCAAACAAAATTAAGGGAAAATTCAATTCGCAAAAAAATGCGAGCGGAGCCGCGGTTAGCTAGGACTAGCGGTTGCAGCTAGCTACTTACATATATACAAGGTTAGGCACAAGATCGTTATATATTTTTAGATCATCTATTGTTTTATTTTCTTCCATCTACATTTATTAGATTTTATACCTATCTGCATAAGCACTTTGAAACGCCTTGTTGTTTTGCCACTATCCGAGGTGAATATAATATCTTTAATATTTTTAAACAGATAATGTAACAGACCATTTTTGTTCAAATATTCTAGAAACTGCTGAAAAATATTATAGGAAAAAGATAAAAACGTAAATAATTAATTACAACTAAAAGTTACTTATAAAAACAGCTTTTGTTATATGATAAACGTATCCAATTGTCACAAATCTAAAAAAAAGCCTACGCGATCAACCCTCAAGGCGAATAAATATTTAATTTGGGCAGCACACTAGCACATTATTATCTGAAAGACCATCTAGATTTCATAAAAAAACGCATACAACATAGATTTATCGCAAAAAAAACGCGATGGCATCGCCGTGGTTATAAAAAGGTAGGAACCATTGGAGCCATGCTCATTTCGCCTTCAATAGTTTCGGGTTACATAACAAAATTTACAAGAGTGAAAATGCCTGGTTGCTGCCCTCCCCCCTCGTGCTGCAGCCCTTGTGGGCCCTCATTCAACATGGGAGATGGGGGATGTGGCCCGAAGTCAGTCTGTTTCAACTGCAGTACTCCAGCGGCCTCGAGATGTTATACCTTGAGCCCTTGCATCAACATCTACAGTTGCAACACCCAGATTATGTAGCTGAAGTGAGAAACTACAACTGAACCATCACAAGAAGACGCAAGTCTAAAATCTATCTAATTTTTAGATGTACGTATCACACCTTGTAATGTTTTAAGTGTTGAGACTAAATAAATTTGTTATTAAGTCTAGCTGTTCTATTATTTGGTTGTTAAATATAGGAATAACTGGTATGGTTTAGGTGTATTGCAATGGGTTGCACTAAAAATATTCCTACCCATTATTTGTAAAACCAGACATACACCTTGATAAAAATTTGGTTAACTTATTTGCGTATACTATACATATAGCTGAGAAAAGATGAGGGTACAGTATTAACTGTTGATTTAGCTTCTGCAATCTTCTTATATTAGGCTAACGAACTGGTAAGAACTCTGCCAATTTTCGAGCGGATTAGAATATAGTCGGATGAAAAAATTGACATTACCGGCCAATTTACGAGCTAAACATAATATAAAAGTGTTTCAAGCAAGTACGCCTGTCACACATTATTATAGCCCATTGTAGTTGTAGACAAAGTCTAGATCTGTATTCCATTTTGTAATGCCTGTTTCAAAGTTTTGATGAAATCTGAAAATTGAAACGATGAATGCATATTTATCAATGTTATTAATATTTACGTAAAAACCAGTTGTACAAAACAGTCACAGTATATAAATAAAAATAAAACATATTTAAAACATCACAAGGTTCGATACTTGTTCCTTATAGCTACGTTAGTGCTAAATAAGCGGCACATTCACGTGGTAGCAGCAGCCAGACTGCGGACCCTGAAACAAATAAAATCATCGCATAACCATTGCAAGTAGGCGTAAAGTAAGGAGTAACATTCACCGCGGCAAAACAATACTTACCTGTCGTACATAATTATTGGGCACGGTGTATCGGACATTAGGATTACGTCTCGTGAAGCATTCGACAGGCAGCCCTGAAGGTCTATTCTGGAATACACTATCGTTGACAATCAGCGGCCTTCTTCTAGTTACAGGGTCAAGTTCACATTGTGGACAGCAGCTTCTGCCGACTGGTAAACAAGGATAGCAAGGCGGTGGAGCTCTGGGGCATATCGGCCGCTGCTTCGGGACAATAGGGGGTGGGCATTGAGGGTTACAGCAAGGCAGAACTGGCTGGTAGCAAGGCGTTGGCTGAACACACGGGAGAACCTGAAAACAAAAAAGACGTAATGCTTAAAAAGTGATATAGTAAGTAGGGCATGTAAGAGTAGTGCATGCGGCAGAGATGCGAATGTTGAGATGGATGTGTGGAGTGACAAGAATGGACAAAATAAGGAATGAGTATATTAGAGAAAGTTTTAAAGTAGCACTAGTGAGTGAGAAACTAAAGAGTAGGAAGTTAGCGTGATATGGGCATATGATGCGTAGAGAGAAGATGCATGTTAGTAGGAGATGTATGGAAATGGAAATGCAAGGAAGAAGGGCAAGAGGCCGACCGAAGAAGACATGGATAGAGTGTGTGAATGAGGATATGAGAGTGAAAGGAGTGAGTGTAGAGACGACGGCTGAAAGAGGAGAGTGGAAGAGGAAAATTTGCTGTGCCGACCCCACCTAGTGGGATAAGGCAAGGAAGAAGTTGAAAAAGTGAAGAAGTGTAAAAAATCAAACTAAGTATATATTTCCATTCCCAACAAATGATCATGCAGAAAAAAACAATGAAATAAAATATTTACTGGTGGTGGATCGCAGGGCGGAGGTGGCATTTGACACGGCAACATAGGAGGAGAGAAGACCGGAGGTGGCGGTGGCGGCACGCAGGGCTCACACGGCGGCGGGCGGCGCGGCTTGCACGCGGGCAACACTGGCACGATCGGCGGGACCAAATCAGGTAGGACTGGTGCGGGACACTGTCTGAACGAAGGCTTACA
The DNA here is from genome assembly GCA_035578125.1 of Mellilla xanthometata. NCBI lineage: Eukaryota > Metazoa > Arthropoda > Insecta > Lepidoptera > Geometridae > Mellilla > Mellilla xanthometata. The sequence continues at coordinate 7,236,471 of JAPUBQ010000007.1, read as the reverse complement.
CTTGCAGGGCAAGACGGGCGTACAAGCGCACGGGGGCGGACAGCACGGCTGGCAACAAGGGCGCGGTGGCGGACACGAGTAGCAACACGGCCCGGTCCCGCACGGTATTATCGGCGGACATGTTGGGCAAAAGTTCATACTATTACACATTGCTATTTTAAAAACGTTATTCACTTTAACAATTTTCACAAGCTTTTTTAAGCCTTTTCATAGGTTTTATAATTTTTTAGACAATTTTCATGCACTTGTCATAATTTTCTGCTCCGAGATTTTTGCTATCTGCTTTTTTTTTGTCTAATTTGACAGGTTTCTTTTTAGTAGCTTACGTCGTCATTAAACACTGTGGAACTCTTTGGCAAAGACCTACCGTCAGTGTAGCCTTAGTGTCGTAGACAGAGAAGGCAAGGAAGTCTATGCTTAGTGTGCACCGTAGACAGAGAAAGCAAGGAAGAAGAAGTATTGTTTAAGTATTGTTTTCTTTGTCTATGGTGTGCACAGAAAAAAAGGTGTGTGTGTTACCTACGGTTTATATGAAAGCTCCCAAGTATTGTTTAAAGAAAATTTTGAATAGGTATATAGAAATAATATATATATTTGATGGAGGCTCCCATACAAATAACGAGACTAGACTTTGTGACGTGCCTTATGAGAGAAAGAAGCGATAGTATGATATTCAGAAATAGTTTTGACTTATCAATTGTTAAAACAACATAACATAATAACTTTTTATTTACTAATGATATTGTGTTTACAGATACATATATGCACATGTTCACTTTTTAAATACTTGCATTGAACAGTTACCATATAAAAAGCTGGTAATAAATTTGCTATCACCATCACATTTCAAAATTAAAGAACCATCACCAATAAGTTACACCATTACTCCATTCCACATGTTACAGTTAGCAAAGCGGCACTGGTACGTGATAGCAACATCCAGACTGAGGTCCCTGTGAATCAACGATACATCATCACTGAAACTTGCAGTTACAAGATGATATGCGATATGATAACTGAACGACGAATAAATTGTTAGTGAAAGCATAGTGCCTTAATTTTGTGCATTAATAAAGAACTATTATCATTTTATGATAGGCCGAAACTCAAGTTTATACATATTTCATATTCATATTCATTTATTCATATATATTTAAGTATAAACATAAACTTACAGCATTTTAGCCAACCCTTCTATGTTTATTATATTGACTATCTAGAACTAGTATATACACTTATTATAATAACATAACAATAAAAAAATATTAAACAAAAAAAGACAATAATAAAAATATAATATAATTAAATTCATCGCCTTTCAACCACTTACAGACATAATTCTTGAAAGAATTATTCAACCCAATACAAATGCAGAATTATTTATTTACTTTCCATTACAACTAGACAATAAGTCAGTTTGTCGGAATTACTAAAAGTTTACAGAAATTCTGAGATGCTACGAACGAAATTATGTTATGGAAGATGAGGGTCATAAACTAACCTGTCGCACATAGTTATCAGGCACCGTGTACCGGACGTTAGGATTTCGTCTTGTGTAACATTCACTAGGCAATCCTGATGGTCGGTTAGCGTAAACGCTATCATGGACGATCAGTGGTCGCCTTCTTGTTACAGGATCTAATTCACAGTGTGCACAGCAACTCCTACCGACTGGCAAGCACGGGTAACAAGGCGGTGGAGCCCTGGGACATACAGCACGCTGCTTGGGAAGTATAGGGGGCGGGCATTGAGGATTACAGCAGGGCAAGATTGGCTGGTAACAATGCACAGGCTCCGGACACCGATAGACCTGAAAATAAAGAGAATTTCAGGAAATAGCCATGCAACCAACAAAGATTGATTTGATAAATTTAAAGAGAAGACAAAATTAAATATTTAGCGTACTTCCGCTGTGATCTTGAAACCCAAATTAAGATAAGCAAAGGAAAAATTAAATTTTCATTTTAATTTTTCGTTTTTTATTAAATTTTTCCTTTGCTTATCTTAATTTGGGTTTCAGATCACAGCGGAAGTACACTAAATATTTAATTCTCTCTTCTCTCTCCTATTTACAATGGATTTCCGCAAAGTAACGTCTGAGTCAATAAGTTATCGATAAATTGAAATATTTACTGGAGGCGGGTCGCAAGTAGGGGGCGGTGGTGGTGGAGGGAGCACAGGTCCCCAGCAGACAGGTCGCGGTGGCGGCTGGGGGCACTCACACCGCGGCTGACGACGTGGTCTGCATGGAGGCAAGATGGGCACTATCGGGGGAACTAAATCGGGTAGGACGGGTGCCGGGCACTGCCTAAACGTTGGCCTGCACTTGCATGGAGGACACGGTGTGCACGGCACGGGAGGCGGGCAGCACGGCAGACAACACGGCGGCGGTGGTGGGCACGACGTGCAGCACGGACCGGTCCCGCACGGCACGATAGGGGGACATGTCGGACAAAAGTCGCAGCAACAGTTACACATCTCAGATTAGAAAGAAACGTATAAATTGTTGACTTTTCATTGGGGTTTTCCAATTTTTTGTATTTTTTACAAAATATTCAACTCATAATTTTGCGTCCAATCTGACAGAATTTACCATTTTGTCAATTCTTTCTTTTTCTGGAAGAGGACATAGAGAAGATAATGCCACTGAAGAGTTTTTATTAGCATCTGATTATTTAGAAGAATATAACTTTATCTTTGGTTAAAACAAAAAAAGTACTGTCTTCTTCTGTCTGTCATCATTTAAAATTTTAGTAAACCACAAAAAGAAAAGCATTTTGTATTTTTAATAAATTTTATATGAAAAGTATACTAAAAACAGCAAAAGTATTGAAATGAGTGCTCCGTATTACAGCTTCGACCCCTGCGTGTGCAGTGGGATGCCTTGCGGTGCCTGCTACCCTTATTCGACCAAGCCTGGAGCGGCGTCAAGAAACAACTTAGGGCCTTGCTCGGTATGCCCTGGAGGCGGGTGCTCGCCCTGTCCTGCCCCGGTCAGACCTTGCCCGCCACCATGTATTCCTGAGCCTGTTCTCCCCTGCCTCCCACCCTGCCCTCCGTGTGACAAGGTATGGCAAAAGCGAACGAGTGTTTATATCCGTTACAATTTGTATCGGTCGTGAATATTGTGTTGGGTACGTTTGGCAGTGTGCCATTTTGGTTCACTACCAAGCCAGTTCACCTGTAAATTTCCAGCGTTTCAATTTTGTGGAAGAATTGTTCTCGCCCATTAGAAACTGTCTGTAATTTATACGATTGGTGGAGAATTTACTAAGAGCTACTTCATTTTCTTTATTAGATAATTTATTAATACTCTTGATACCAGTAATTGGCCTCTTAACAGAAAATAAGTACTTATTGTTCATGATCAGGACTGCCTTAATTATCTGCACTATTTACCGGAATCTTAAGTTCCTGACCTATCACGATACATTTTTAATCTAGGTACTTATCTAATTTCAGCCATGTACACCAGTCCCATGCCCGCGGCCGCTCTGCGACTCCGTAGCCATTCCCTGCTGTCGGCCAAACAGGTGCAAGCCGTGCCCTTGTTACTGCTGCACTGAACCGGCTATATGTACGCCAAAGCGATGCAGTTACCCGGGAGTTCCCGTTTGTGGTTGTGGGTGCTGTGGACCGTGTATGCCGGTTTGGTAGAGCGCCGGAAGCCTCAATTACGTGAAGTCATGTAACGTTTTTGAAATAAAAGGTCCTTGATAATTATTCTTGTGATTTATTTACACCATCATTTATATTCTGATGAATAGCTACATAGGTATTAAAAAGATAGAAAGTTATGCTTGTTCTTTAAGAAAGTTTGTTAATGGCTCTTAGGTAATATGACTTGGTAACTCGAAAAAGTTTGAATGTAATGAACTTTTTTCACTTTTCTGTACATACTTCTATCAATTTATTTATCCTTTTTTTTCTATGTCAGCTAGAAAATGACATAGCGACATTTTACAGTAAAATTTCAAAGTGTAAAAACCAATAAAAGTACAAACAAAAATCTTAAAAATTGAAAAATTATTCTGTAAATCGTAAAAATCATCAGGTAAGTCATTATTTAAGATTTACTAATTCATAAAATTGAATATTTTGTTTCTAGAAAACAATAAGTCTTGACTGCTAACCTACTCCTCAAATTTCTAAGGCCTTTACCAACCAGTTCCAAATAATAAAATATCAATAGCTGCACCAATAATATCACCATATCCTTTAACTTCCAGATCCAATTCCCCAACCAGGCGGTGACGATTCACAAGCATGTCAGTACTACCTCGAGGCTACGAATGCTTCCGCCCGTGCCCTAGGTTCGGGACCGTACAGGGAGAGTACAGTATCTTCTACAAAAGACCTCGGTGCGGACAACCGCGGCCGCAGCCGTTCCAGAGAGAAGTGGCGCCTTACCTGTGTGGTGGACCCTCTAACGCGCCGAGAGAGAGGTATTTTAATACATATCCCATTATTTATTCTTGCATATGGTAACATTTGCCCATAAAAAAGTTTCAATACGTTATTGAACTTGCAACATGCAGGTAATTTAGAAGGCAATTGACTTGTGCGCTGTCTAACGTAACACGAAAAGAGACAAAGGCAAGTCTGGTGGCACCTACCATCGTCTGTAGAGAGTAATCCTTATAATACTAAATAATACCTTATTTAACTTACTTGGCTCAAAAATCTAATCTATCAAATTCCATATAAATTTTAACCCAAATTGGTACAACAGAAGAACATAAGAAGTCAGAAACAAATTATTTTACAACTAAATAAGTAATACTTATAAACTTCAATTTAAAATAAAATATATATATATTGTCCTCCTAGGCGTATCCGCCAATGGCGAACTTAGCTAGTTCCGGCTATGTGCACGGATATGGCTGGCGAAGCCAAATTTTGTAAAAAAAAAAAAAGAAATTAAAAAATAAAATGAATAGGTACCGTATGTACTCCTCGATAGCATTGAAGAGTGGAATATTTGATATATTCCATGAGTTTTTAATTACTTAAATCTGGACTTTCAGACCCTGCTGCTATGACTATCCATGCAAAGCGCACTGCTTCAACCACGGCGCCTGCACAAGACCCAGCGGTCGCTACGCGCGCACAGTGTGGTACCCCGGCGAGTGCTGCCCTGCTGTGCCTCCCTGCCAAGCCTTCACCTGCCCCAACCCGCCTTACCATCCTTGCTGTTACCACACGTGTAATAAACACGTGTAGACGTCCTAAAATGGCAATGGTACAAACAAACTGATCCAAATGTAATTTTTTCGCTTCGTGTCTTTTTCTCAAAACGATGAAAACAATAATTCGATCAGTATGGTTCTACCAACGCTGAATATTGTATGTATTAAGTTTAAAGATAACACAGAGACTACATTGTAAGCCTGTGTCGTGAAATATCTTACGCATTGTCCACTTTAGCACTATTAGAGTGCTATACATTACATCTTAAGGTATCCGTTGTTTTATAATGGTTTGTGTTGATGAGTTAATAATTTTGCTTTTGATAGTTTGTGAATCGTTAACCGTGCTGTTCAATAAAGAAAGTTAAAATGTGTATGTCTGACGTTTTATTTTACAAATATTTGCTGATTTATGACCCAATGGCCAGACCAAAATGGCCGTTCAGTAGCTCTATTTATGTACGAGAAGAGTTTACATATAACATCTGCTTGGTTTGTGTATCTGTGCTCAGGGATTGAATAACTAATCAATAAATAATTTACTATGGTACAGAAAAACTTATATCTAGCGTTACAACGATTTTAATTTGGTAGAAACATTTTTGTAATATGTGGCAGTTTAGGGAAACAATGCTTGGTCTATAAATAATCGAAGTAATAAAATATCAATGGAATAAGCCGTCCGGGAGTCAAAATAATTGTGACTGCATTTGTGTGCGAAAATCCTACTTTCCACTCATAATATAGGTACCGACGAACGTTTTTGTATGTTTGTTACTTCTTCAAGCGTAAACGGTTCTACCAATTGAGGTGGAATTTGGAGATAAGCACGTAGACTTATACTTATATCCGAAACACATAGGCTACTTTTTATTCCAGGTTGACGCGGGTAACACCACGGGGCGCGGCTAATAATCCATAAGTCATACAGCTTTTTCCATTATAAATCTGAAGAGTATTAATAACAAGGTGGGTGAAATATAAATATTTCTCGTGATTCTCCTAGGTGGTCAAAGATAAAAAACACATTTCCCCAGGTATTCTCAAGAGGTGGATATTATTTCGCCCACCTCTTGAGAATAGGTACCTGGTGATAACTCGTATTTATTCCATCTCTGTACTGGATAGATATAATAAAAATAATATGCAATAGACATTACGCAGTAAATTATAGCTGCAGGTACTTATGCCAAGTGAGAAAAGCATGCCAAATATCAAGTTTCATTAGAAGTTTCCGAAACCGGAACAATAAAATTATGAATGCCAATTTTCATCAAGTAATTAATGAATTACAACGAAATATGACAATGAACAAGCGAAGCATGTGCAAAAACTTATAAATTCTGCCCCGTTTATTATTAAACAAGTTTCTAGTCTACCGAGTGCGAGTCCCGCCCACGTAGCTTCAGACGCGATTGAGCTTCCGATATCAGTGGTTTTCCCAAGATTTCGCTTACAGTAGTGTTGGCTCCTTGGTTCGGAAAGTGCGATAACACTTTAATTTTCTTATTATCTGTTAAAAGATTAAGTGTAGTTATATTTACGTTACGGGTTTGACGGTTATAAAAGTGGTTTAGATTCTATTAGGATTTAAGAAATAGCTGCTTTTGAATGGTTCCCAGTTTTAGAAGATGTCAATAGCATCGACTGTTGTAATTTTAATTTTAATTGGTAAGTGTGCTTTTCATCTCTTAGTAGTGAGTTGCATTATCTTTCATAAATATTTCAATGTATTTTTAAATCTTAGAACCCTGTATCCTGTATAGATCTGCATAAAGATGATGATGCATATTTTCTATCCAAGAACTTATTAGGCAGAGCGAGCGAAGCGAGCGAATACTCAGCGTTAATTGTTCGATTTCACTTTCGACTGTCTATATCTATGTTTGAATTTCGGTTCTTCAATCAGACCATAATATTTGACCAATCTTGACGAACTTGGTATACAGGTATTGCTACTCAATATATTTTTAAGGCGTTGGTTATTTTTATTTGGTGGATGGCTACCACAAAAACAGAGAAATATGATGCAGTGATATTCACAGGTCCAATTTAATGACAATAAGTGGCAAAGCGATTAAAAATCACATTTTTTAAAGATTATGTAAATATTAATACAATTGGTATTCTAATTCTGGAGGCTATAAGGTTTCGGAAATTACAAAGGCGGTTCCAAGAAGTTATGTACGCAAGGTCTCCTATTCGGAGAACTACTGGTGTAGAGAAACTAATGTTGACGATATCACTTTTTATGTTAATTATTTTATTTCTTTCTTATTAAAGTTACCATTTTTATGTTTGTTAAATTAATTATCTATATATTATTATGTATATTTTACTTTTATATATTATTGCTATATATTACTTATATGGATAATCTTATTTATATTTTAGTAAATAGCGTATCTAATTAAAACCAAAACTTGATTTGATGAAACCTGATGTGATATATGAAATTTATATTATAGTGTCTTAGTTTGCTGTATCATTTAGTGATATTTGTTTATAACTGTAAGGTAAAGTAATACATAATGTATTGATTAGATAACAGGGAAGCTAACTGGACCATAAAGTCCAGTCAGCAACTTAAAACCCCAATGTCAATAAAATCAAATCTTTGACAACATTAACTTCAAAAAAAATCATAACTAAGCAAGTATCTGTCTGCGTAATCTAGACATGTTTGAACAGTACATACAAAGGTGCTCGGAATTTTAGGAACAAAAAGTATATTGACAGATTTTAAGTAGGTGGGATACTTAAAATTCAGAAGTGACCTTATCAAATCTCAATGTATTAAAGTATGTACTTGTCTACATACTTTCAAAAAATGAATACCAACATATTTATTTCATGAGTAATCGACTTGATCACTCCTAAGTGATTTCAAGTACCTAACTACCTAGGTACCTACTTAAACATGTAAGTGTCACGTCAGCTTAAGAGTCGATGATATCATTTCTAGTGCGTCTCAGAATCCGTTTTATGCAGATTACATTATTACAATCCATTTGTAAGCAAAGTATTACAATAGTCGTTTTCTAAGTTCAATCGTGTTGTAATGATAATTACATTAGTTAGGAAAATGATATAGGTAATATTTTATGTAGATACTCAGCTACGTACATAATAAATCACATAACCAGTAAGTATACAATATTTATTTTCCATTATTTTGACATCTTTCTGGTGCCATTGATAACTAAGTATTGTTATAGAACATGGCCACAAATTAAAGACACTGCACCCATGGGACATTGACTAGAACCTAACAAAACTTGAGCTCTGGTTTCGTAAAAAATATCGTAATATAGCAATGAATTGCATCACTAGAACGTTTTCCATGTTAAATACGGTGTTGCTTGAGTTTTCTAGAAATCGGTATTTAATATCGTCATCAAAAAGCGGTTCTCCTTTTTACATGAATAACTTTCTAATGGCGTAATTCATCTGAAAAATTTAAACCTGACACCAATTAAATGTTAAAAAATTTAAACATGACACCAAAATAGGGTTAAGCCTATCAGAAACAGTCCTGGTATCAAACATTTCTTAGAAAAATAACGGTTAACACTGTACTATTTATATTGAACCTAGAATCAAGTGGTCAAAAGAGCGTCAGCTTTTACCTATTATTTCGGTTAGTAAACCTAGGTCTAGACTTGACACTTCAGCAAATTGTACTCACATTAAATATTGTTTATAGGAACACTCGGCGCCTGGCGGCCGGACATAGACATCAACAGGTTTGTACAAAAAAAAGTGTCATAAAAAGAACCTTAATACTAGGACATAAAAGTGAAAACTGGACTCTATAAGCATTGACGCAAAATGTTTGGCACTACATTTAACAGCATATTATCGTCTCGGTGCACGACCGTAGTATCATTTCTTTAAATAACAACATAATATTTAAGGATGACCGTGAAAATGTGACACATTTTCTGAAAAAGTAAATTGTAATGAAATTTGAATCTTAATTATAGGGCTATAAAATTCAATTTTGTTAGAGAACTAAACAATTTAATGGCTAACCTGTAATTTTACTATGAATAAACAAATCTAATCTAATTATTTTATTTGGATTTGCTAAACAAATCCAAATAAAATAATATGTTCTTATAACTAGCAAATATAGCATAATAAACTAGTCATAAGAAAAACAATTATTCACATATAAATGGAGGAAGTTTGTAAATGATTAGATAAAATATAGGTACGAGTAGGTATGTAGCAGATAAATATAGGTAAGAGTGTCTATGTCTGATCCCGGCAAACGTTGTTTTGTCATATTACTAAATTGGCCAATTGTGAGTCGGACTTCTCTCTTTTCCATCTTTAAAAAAATAACGAAATTACACGTTTGTTGTATGGATGCTCCCTTAAATATTTATTTCATAATATATTTTTAATGTTAATTGAATATTCTGCGAATGCTTAGATGGTCTACCAGATGTCGTTATAAAGATCCAGTAAATAAATGCTTTAAAATTACGTTCTTTGTATGGGAGCGCCCCTTAAATATTTATTGTAGTTTAAATTTAAATATTAATTTCAAAAGTTCACATATAAAAATATATTTAGTAATGAAAGTTTAAAGCGTCTAATTGTTACCGTTATCAATATAGAACAAAAAAAAACACGAAAAGAACTATTTGTTGTTATAGCGGCACGGCATCGTGAAAATTTTAGCTTTCTAGCTATCTCGGTTTCAGAGATACAGCCTGGTGACAGACAGACAGATATCGAAGGCTTACTATCTAATAGGGTTTATTTAGTTTTTACCGTTTTACTTTTTATGAAAATCTGCGAAAGCGTGTGTCAAAGCGTGTGTCCTCGCTACGAGTGTGCTAATCCTTCATCTATCTCGCTTCAACTTCGGGTAGAAACAGAGGATGATGTTTTTTTATGCTAGATCTTTTTACGAAGTATAAGCAAACATACTACAAAAAAAAGTGTCGGTAAAGCCGTTCTTCAGTTATAGCGTAAGGAGAAATAGTTTTTCTTTCTTTATATTTGTATAAATCTTATCTTATATATAAAATTTCCGAGTCACAGTGTTTGTTACCGTACTCCTCCGAAACGGCTTGACCGATTTTTACCAAATTTTATATGCGTATTCAGTAGGTATGAGAATCGGCTACTGCATATCTATTTTTAAGGCAAAACAACGTTTGCCGGGTCAGCTAGTAGAGTTGTAAATTCACTCTCATAGGGTTAAACCGATTAAGATAACATTTGATATGGAGGTATTATAAACATTTGTTTTAAAATGCTTCATTTTATATAGGAAAGTAGTACATCAACTAATAATTCAAATAAAAAACTCTATTAGCAATAACAAATAAAATATACGAAATAAGAAAGACTAAAAAAAAAACTTAAAATAAAAGCACTTGGTCCAAAAAAATAGATAAAACATTTAATAAAAATAGGCAGATAAAACATTTAATTATGGGTTTGCTACCTAGAAATATCTTTATGGCATCATTTCAGTATCAATATTTGGTAGATAACTAAGATCTTATGAGCTTAACGTGCAGTTAATCTACATTGCATCTAGGCTTTCGCTTTAGAAGATTTAAGACTAATATCAACCTACTTCGCCTAATCCCTAAACCCACATTCAAAGCAATCTGGTAAAAGCACATCAAACTGATGCTAGGCATTTAAATCAATTGAAGCTATCTTTCAAGAAAATGCTATGTTCAATATTATTACAATAATCTTGTTGCTTTCAATAATATTTCAGTAAATCTCTTCACATCAAACCACCGAACTGTGTCTGACGTCACAAATCTATTCATATAATCCTTAAGCGTTCTGAGCTTTTGACCTGCATGCATAGACAAGACACGTCGAAGTAACTACTATGAATACCGTCTACTGTGAATAACACTTTTTGCTTTTTATAAACAAACATGTTCGGAATAAGATAAAAATATTTGAGTGTACGATGAAATAAATCAAGCAACTACTACAAATATTCGACGTGTAATTTATTTTGTTTAGAATCCACTTTTACAGGTGAAGGTAAACTTTGTCTATTTTACGCGGCTAAGTAGATATTAATTTTACCCATTTTCAATTTCAGGGTCAAACTCCTGCCAAAAGAATATTCACTTTATTCTAAAGTAAATCACAATAGCCACAATAGACGGTCGATATTTCCTTCAGATAATGATTATGACGATTATAGCAGCGGGTTCTCAGAGCCGCAGTCGCCGATGCAGTTCATGCCTCGAGGGTTACCGACCGCCCCACCGAAGACGATCAAAGTTCACCAACCGAGAGAAGACCCACGGCTCTTTTACCTCTCTGATGCGTACGCTAAAGAAGTTAGTGAAAAAAATTTGAATAATGAAGTCACAGGGGTGTATCCCGGAGACGATGTCGTGCGTGCAAATGGGCACAATTATTATCATCGGCACAACAGTCATAAGTCTGCAAGAATGACTGATAGGGCACTGAACTCCATTCATAACGAAGGTGAGTTATGATTTACAGCTTCCTCAAAGTATTGATAATATGTAAAGAAGACAACAGACTCTTAACTGACGTTATTAATATTATGATTTTACTGCAGTAGGTATTTAAAAAACTGCTAATATTCAAATAATAGCATAGAGCATATAGACATTAATTAATGTATTTTACAAGACCGATAATATATATTTTATTAAAACTGTAAGTATCTCATCTACTGATTTTTATTTTCACAGATTTCTACAGCTACGATGACTTCTGTGTGAAGTGTCCCAATGACAGAACATTGGTAGCCAAATCTGGTTCAAATCGTGTTATACTGCCCTACCCGTATATAAAGACATGCGCTGGAAATCCAATCCCGAAAGGAATGCAATATGAACACATGCATGGCGTGCAGTTTGGATCAGTACTTTTCGAAGGATCCTACCCAATTGTTGGAAGGATCACTTATAAAGGAAAAGTAAGTTCTTCACCGTATTATTACTAGTCATTTAGACGTAAAGATAGCCAAACATGCGAGCGGGCTAGAATTTAAACAAGCATTTATAACGTCAAAGACTTTAAAGACTTATTGAGAGCTCACCAACAGAGATAATAATCACTCTCTTTGAGTTGAATCAAGAGTTGATTCAACTCAAATTCACGAGCTTTGTAAACAAATTACTTATCGTGTCCTTCATTGAAAATGTTTTCGTTCCAGATTCTCAAACATTGTTTTATGGAGGTGCATGTGTTGACTCAATCATGCCCATTGCCAAAATATTTGGTGGCGCATTGTGGGGATCAAAATAAAACGTGCAATTTCGCGTGTCGTGATCCTAAAGCTGATCTACATGGGTCGAAGAGTCTCATTTGCGGAGATGACAAGAAATGGATAGGACATCTGCCGTTCTGCAAAGGTGAATTATTTCAACATTGTGCCAAACGCATTATTTTTTATTTCAGTTGGTAGGTATGTACAGAAATATTTTTACAGTGAATTTTCGGGCGATAAACAATTTTGTGATTTTATGTGATAGCACATGATGTACGGGAACTTGAATAAAATATTTGGGCCCCTTGCCAAGATGTGCCAAATACAAAATGTGTCTTGTTGGAGCGTATCATAGATTATCATACAATAATTTGATGCAACTAATAATGATACCTTCTTTTATTAAATATTATATTTATTAATTAGGTCATCAACAAACAGACACTATTAGGAATTAATTATACTCAAAAGTGTCTTTATATTTATATCTATAATTTATCTCATGCTACATCCTTTTATACACTATATTTTAACCTTTGGATGTTATATAGGTAGGTAAAATGCGTACTTTCTGTAGCAATGACGGAAACAATTTAGCCGTGGAAATAATGCTGTGGAAAAGCTCTGAACGAGCCAAGATTTCAACATTTTCAACACTTCACGTCCTTTTCATATGAGTTATATGACTTTAGGCGTCATAACAAGAGTTATGGCTACTTTGCTATTAATATTAGCTTCCAAACTATAGTGTTTGTGCTAACGGAATTAATAGTCGGAAGGAATGTATCAGGGTCAAGAACAAAACTGCTAAATTCATTACCGCGAGCTATTCTTCGAATTAGAACAATCTTGGTAATGATTATGTTAGGTATCTATGTCATAAAAATATAAGTATATATACTACTACTTTTACCGGGAGTAAAATAAATTTACTTAATTAATTATCTTTCTACATGTTTTAGTAAAATAATCAGATTAGCTTTTGTTTTAAAATAAAAATACATAATTATATACACGTTTAGCGCACGCCTTGACGTAGGTACGACACGCATAGCGATATTTGATGAATCGCCAGGAATAGGGGCCTCTTTAGGCTTGTTTTTATTTGTAAGTAAACACAACCATAAAAACATATCTTAACAAATCTATGCAACTATTTTAAGCATTATTATTGACCAGAGATAGTTACAGCAAGAACAGAATTTACCTAGGTAATTTATTAGGTATTTATTTTTAGGATCTCGTGGTGACTCGTAATCTGATTGTTATGAATTTGCCTTAATTATTTCAGTTCGCTCCTGGTGCGAGTCGCCGCCGCCACCGCTCCACGGCCGAATCAGCTGCAAGGGGTCCACAGTCGGCTTCAAATCATCTGGTTTCTCGGAGGGATCCACTTGCCACGTGAGATGCGCCCGCGGCTGGAAGACAGACTCTCACTCGGTCACAGTTTGTCGCAGGGGCTCGTGGACTCATGAACTCACTTGTAATCCACGATAAAATTACATATACCTATTATTGCTTGTATCTTATCGTTCAAACCAACATTTTATGTAGGTATTTCGTATGTCATGTTATGTTTAATTTTAAATAATTAACTATAGTTACTTGTACTTGCGGTATAATAAAAAACTACTTTAACATTGCAAATAAGTTTCATTTAAATACTCAGCTATACAAGATTTTCAAATTTTAGCGTTTAAAACTCTTCACAGTCTAGTGGCCATTTTATTTTAACTATAACTACCTAATTAAGCGTCAACCGACAATTTAATTTTGGCGCCAACGCCATGTATTTTCTATCCGCCCATAAAACGCAGAAAGAGTAGATACTGCATAATTATCTGTGGCAAAAAGAGTGAATTTAACGGAAGCAGCAAATGAGCTTGACGTAAGCTCAAAGACCATAGAAAATGTAGAAATGATAGAAAACGTTTAATTAATACGTTCAAAAAGAGATTGAATGTATGTAGCATTATTTATATACGTAGGAAGAAATGTTTAAAAATTACAGAACTTGATTTGAATATGGAGATTTATATAATCTATCAAAATTGTTTTAATATTGCAAGTTTCACAGCTGTTTGAATTTGCTTTAGAAGAGTTTATAAAATGACGTACTTATAACATAGCTGAATCCCAGTTTTCGAACGAACGTTAAATTCGAAATCTGAACTGGGTTTAGACTCTTGACATTTTCGGCCGTTACGTGTTTTGAGTTTGTACTTCGTTGAAAATTGTAACCCATTTGTAATGAAAATGTATTAATTTCTTTGAAAACAGTTGTGATAAAGTCTATACATACGTAAGTTAAAACAATGGGCAGTAACGGTAGCAAACCTAGCAACGAACTCGTCACCATACAAAATAACGACGTAGAGATCAGCCCAACAGATCCCAGATCCCCTACTCCTGAAATTACACGAACACCTCTACAGGTAAAAGATAAGATGTTGTTATATCAATAAATCTCTCGTTTAATAAATTTGGTATGTTCCTGAAAGTCAACTATCCTGTTAAATTTTTTGTGACTTGCACTAAATCACGCTATGTCAAAAATGCCGCCAAAGTACAATATCTAAGTTATAGAAAAAACAAGACTTGCTTTTGTATTAAAACTGTAATATATCCTCCTTATCTACGTAGATGCAGCCTATAGCGGGCCTTTCCTGTATTCTAAACTATCATGAATGAACAGCTGTTGCCTATTTAATTCGGGTTTGTTGTGCTTTTCAGGGCAAACCAGGTGTTAAACACAACATCACAAAAAACTGTGACCTGCGAAAGACATTTGATACTGCTGCAAATGAAGAAAACTTGATTCATAACAATCCTATTCTCTCCGCTGTGATAAAAAATCATTTAAAATCATATGACCCACGATCTCCCACTCAAGATTTTGAAAGAACACCAATTGTGATATCTTCTAAAATTGATGAATTAAAAAATGGAAGACAGCTTATTAGGCACTGCAGTGATAGCTGTGAAAGTCCTCAACTAAATTGTTCAGATGGAGATGATAACTGGGGCAGTTGTTCCGAAGCTCAGGAATTGAGCCCAGAAATAATTGTGCCTAAAAACTTGTACACCCAATTCTGTGATATCTCTCTCAATGGTACTATTGAGCCTGAAGAGCCTTTGGGATCCTCTACTGCTTCAAATGAAGTTATAAATAATAATATTTCACCTGAATTGGAAGATAAGAAACCAACTATGCTACTAGAAACTAATTTTGATTATGTGGAAACTGAAGATAATCTGGGTGACAGTTGTGAAGATGTAGAAAGTCCTTGTGAATCAGTTCCAGCTGCAGACATTATGAAAAATATTCCAGACTTTAAAATTTTGGACAGTGATCCTCGATCTCCATCTATTGGGATAGAAAGAACACCGATTATTGCAGCTAAAGTTGATGAAAGCAAAGAAGATAATGTGGAAGAAATGTCAGATGATTCTCTGTTAAAAGTACTCCAGAGTACCAATGCTGAGATATGGGAAGCTATCAAGCATAATAAACCTGATGAAGGGTTACTGGTATATGAAGATGAAACTACAAATATTAACAATACTCCCAGAAAATCAAAACACAATCTTAATAGTGGGTCTAGAACACCGTTGTCCTGCATGAAAAATAAAGATGCAGCTGACACTAGATCAAAATCTGCTAACATGCTGAATGATCAGAAAAATCAAAAAAATTTAGCATCCAAAATTCCTAAAAGAGTATCCCACATTCCAAGATTGAAGACCTTATATAAGACCACGAAACTCGTGTCCACGGGAAGTAGCATATCACTGAAAAATATCTCTAAAACCACAGCTATTGGTGGCGATTGTGAAAATACTCCACCACATTCCCACCGTGATAAATGGGATAAAGATAGCAGTATTGTCCTATAATAACTGTAGTTTCAAACATGTGTGGTTTAATTTTAACAGTACATCATTATTGTTGTTCATTAGGTGCGTCCACACAGAGCGAGCAGCCTCGCGAGGCATTTGCCGCGAGGCTGCTCGCTCTGTGTGGACGTGCCTCGGCCGAGGCAAGCGCGCGCTCTGCCGCGGGCGAGCGACCGAGCGCCCGAGCCATTGAGTGTCGTTTGCCTCGCGCACTCTGGACGCTCGCGTATTTTATTTCGTGCCTCGCTCGAGCATAATACGAATTATGAATAAAAATTAATATCTCTCTATGGTACTATGCTAGACACCTGAATGCAAGCGATCCTAATTATACTAATAGATGACTTAGGGAAGACGTTGGTTAAATATTAGCCGCGAGATGCGCGCGGCAGCCTCGCGATGATTCCGAGGCTGCCGCGCTCGTTCGTGGGTAGTTTCCTTGCGCGGCAAATGCCTCGCGAGGCTGATCGCTCTGTGGGGACGCGCCTATTAACATCATTTCCTTGTACTTAGATAATAATTATTTGAAAGCTTAGAGCAATTACTTTCATTCTTGACATCATGTTATTAGATTTCACATTTACAATTAAGTATTTTTAGACTCATTAAATAAACAAGTTTCAATATATCATTTGATGTTTTCCTTTCTATGTAGTGGCCAGGTAGGTATATACCTAAAAAAATACAATAAAATAAATTGTTGGATACTTTTTAGAAACGATAAATATTTGGATGATGAGGTCATTATAATATTTATTATGGTTACCATGCTGGACCTCCACAACCCAAGAGGGTCCCAGGTTCGATTCCCGGCACAGCCAACATCTTTGGATGAACTAAATTTGTAGGCTGTCATATGAATTGATACGATGTATGTATATCAGTTAGCAACCATAATACAAACTAAAAATGGTTTAGTATGGGGCTAACCAGCCATGTGTGAAATGTGTCTTAGTATTTATTATTATTTAGAAATCTGATTGTATGTAGTGTATTTATGCTATAGAGGATAGGAGATGAAAGTAAAAAAAACAAAACAAGACTGACAATTGATTTATTAAACTACAGGCTAGTAATAAGCTAATAGCTATAAATAAATTATGCAAAATATTTTCCTAACATATACATTTTTTAGCCAAATAAAATTATGCTTAAAAATTGCAGCAGAGTTGCTTTTATTGGAATGGTATCGAAAATACATAAAAATGGAGATGATTTAGTTCTTGTCAAACAAAAAGTAAGCCCCACATGTTAGATATGATTAAATTAAATATAGGTAGGTAAAATGATTAGACACACTCTTCTCCACGTACTATCTTCACAGCATCATAAGAACTATAACAAACAATAATGTATATCAATAAAAATGCTAATTTGGACACATGGAATTAGTTGAATTGCAACAGTGAACTGAAAAAAATTGCACATTTGTTACTGTTTATTTTCCGGTATGTGTGGCTGCTACTGGGTCAAACTCGTAAATATGTCTAGTAGTAGTTCATATCAGTGCTCATATACAAGCTATAATAACACAATCAAAATCTTCCTTACAAAAAAAAATTGTAAGTTTTATAAATTACAATTTAACAAATAATATTATAAATTCAATATGCAAATATGTATGGGAAAATAAACAGTCTCTCTAGTGACTTGTATGGTAGGTAATAAACAATTTACAGTGCACAATATACAAAAAAATACTGATCCAAAGGATCTAGGAAAAATAGACACCTATGAGACAGTACACATTCAATCACTAATAATGCTAAACTAATATTGTTGAATTTAAAAGTCATAGACATTGTAATAATATCTAACATTAATAGGCTCATGGATAAGCATGTCTACAATGTAAGAACTACTTATTATTTTAGTTTTCTACTGGCTTAGCTACATTCACAAGCTTATAAGAAACAAATACTAGCAAACCGAGATCTACTACCCAAACTCAATTAGGCTTAGTCGGGGTCTGATCACCCCCATTAACAAAAAAAAAATTAGGCCTACATAAAATATTTGAGCCTCATTTAAGTTCACAGCAATAACGATATAATTTAAATCTTTACTTTGCATTTTTTTAGTAAAAAGAGTTTCAAGTGTGCTCTTACAAAAAGTATGAGAATTGGTTTGGCACATTACAATGATAAATGCAACAAAGTTCAAAAACTTTCAGGTACTTTCAATAATGTGGTGCACTTAATTAATATTTATAAGATTTAACTTTTATAACAAAATGCTACAAGATAAATGTATAATGAACATGGATTGAGTTAGTATTTAAATCTCTTTACATCATAAGCATAAACGAGATAATTGCCGAATATGATATAAAATTAATTATAATTATAATGTATTTAATTCTGTCAAGAGATTATGGGAGAGAAATTTAGTTATATATACTTAGAAGAGATGTGTATTGTAAATCAGACCTTACACGTTTATCAAGTAACAAAGTAAGATGATAATTTGATGACCTTAAATTGTAGACAATGTTCTTCAATATGGCAATGTAATGTAACACATTTTATCAATCTTGTTATTTAAAATTACGGCAATCTAATAGATAACATGTAAGTAAGTGATAAGCTGAGATTCAATAATAAATAATGTTAATTTGCTGAACATTACATCATTTCATACATACTATTAGATTGAATATCTATATATGAATATATATTAGTTAAACATTTGATTTTAACAACAACATTCAAAATGGAAACACGGCTAAGCTAATGACGTACAAACTCTATAACTATTTGAAATTTGAATTAATTTATTAAGAAAGAACACTTAGAAGTTAAAACTCATAGCAAAACGGCGTAATATAATTATGAGAAAAGTATTACAGAAAACTTCTTTAAAGTGCCATTTTGTAAGCCATTATTTCTCAAATATTTATCGCATATTTTTTATTACATAATTATTTAAACACTCAAGTAAGTAGCCAGTATAAGCAATTAGTACCATTATATGGCATATTTTACAATACTGTTAACTTTTCTTATGATAAAAACGGAGGTAGGTTTTCTTTTATAAATAATGTGTATAGCTTATTCTATTGGGGCCAATTTAAAGTGCTAAATTAGTCTAACACTGATTCAACAACACATAATAAATGGGAAAATCTAATTTATCCCATTTGCTTTCTACTGCATGCATCATGCACTTCACTTTTCTTTGGCCTCATCTTCTGCCTGAGAACCTGTTGAAGAAAATGTTAGTAATGTTAATAAAATACTCAAAAACAAAAAAAAAACGACAACAAAAATTATTAGAGACTAAAAATATGTAGAAGACTGTGTTTACACAAATTCTAGTGTATCAGCTGGAAAACTGTATAAGTTATTTCATAATCATGTTTTGTATTATGTAATTATTTTTAACAGTAACTATAGCCTTCCAGCCTTTATGCATAAACACAAATCAAACATTTGTTAGAATAAAAGGTTACACTCCCCATGCTTATTCATTGTCATAGAAAATAGACCTATGAATAAAGTAAATTATTTATTTTATGTTTATGAAGTTGACCTTGGCAATACATCTGATTAACCTGACTTGATCTGAATCTAACTGAACATAAGATTCACTATATACACATTTAAAAAAATTTCACTCCATAGACAGTCACATTGCTATATCTAGCTCATTGCATTGTTGATTGAAGATTAATAGACAAAAGCATGCTTAGTTCCAATTTTGTTAGAATACCATACCTTCTTTATTGTTTTCCAAATTTTTAGTGATGAAATCGCGCAGCTCAGTGTATGCCTTATCCAGATTATCATTAATAATGATGATGTGGAAGTTGCCAGGCTCCTGACCTGAAATTGATAAGGTGTAATGTTTTTAGGATAGCTTTTCAAAATATATGACCTACTTTATCCCAACAATTTTTGAAAATCTCTATGACTTGATGTCACACTGATTGTTTTAATCACCATTCACATGTTTTTACTGTTTTGTTAATTACAAGCTTTTTGTTAACTTGCATTGTATCATAAATTTATGTGGAAACTTTCATGCACGCGATTTACAAATGACCATTGTCCGTTTAGATTTAAAAAAAAATTACACCTAAGTACATATCTTCAATGATAATACAACAATATGGCATCAATATGATGAAAACCAAAAGGGGACTATAGGTACTTCTGAACTAAATAAGTTAAACTCATCCAATTATCAGTTTATATCCTTCATAATATCCAGGGTATGATGATGGAGTTGGTATGAGGCCATAGGAACTTCTCAACTAAACAAGATACACCCATTGTGTTTGGGCTCATCTAAAAGAGTTTGAAATAACATTATTTTTAAATTAAATCTTATTATATTATTTGAGTTATAGGCAGCATTATGCTGAGGTAACCGCACGGGAGGTCAACCACTCGATGGACTGACCAAATAAGGACAATCTTGGGTACCCCCTTAAATGAGTGTGCCAGGATGACCTCTAACAGAGAAAAATGGCGAGGCATCGTGAGGTGTGTACTATCTGTCCCATCCACCACAGACCACAACCACTCTGTCAAGAGACTTAGAAGAAGATGCTGAGGTGTATATTTATATATAGTTTTATTAATATAAATTAAAAAGCAATAATCATATCTTCTGAAGTGATCAAAAAATTTTTTTACATATAATACATGACAGTTTGATTTCATCCTGTATTAACAGACACACTAGAATAAGACATAGTTTCATTATTTTAATCCAGAATATTGTAATGAAATAATTACTGCAAAGAGAATTAAGATTTTTCTACTTTTACCAGTCAAGAGTACATACCATATACAATTTCTTTGCGCGCAGTCTCCAGCCTCTTCCGTAGGGCATCTTCTTGTTCAGTTTTTCTAGCCCGCAGTCGTTTCTCTAGTTCTTCAATAGATGGAGCCATAACAAATACAAGTAATGGATCCAGGTCTGTTGTTTTTATCTGCCTGACTCCTTGAACCTCTATGTCAAGGACACAGATCTTGCCTTGACGACGAATTTCTTCTACTGCTTGCTTGCTGAAATTATAATTGAAACCATATTTGCAGACATCATCAGGTATTATTGCTAAACTTTACAAATTACAATTATATAAAAGTTATTTATTTTTTCATACAAGATACAATAAGAAATACAAAAATAAGTATTAAATAATACAAATACACTGAATTGCATAATTTTAGACACTTTGATAGAGCATGCATCAAATTAAAAAAAACATATTGGTGCTTGTTCTATAATAATAATAATCATTTATTTTGCACCAATAGGATATAGGTCCATACAAAGCAGATCACATTATTCTATAATAGTTACAATGTATCCTTATATTTATGTACTGAAAGAAACTGAGTGTGATCCTCAGAACTAAGCAAACTTGTATCTCTGAGGAGCAGCTTCCCCAAGTGTCATATATTGCATTTCTTAGATAATCTTGTTCTGCCTGCATCATATTGATATGATTGATTTTATGGATACCTAGAGCTAGGAACACTCCTAGCTCCTAACCAGTGATATACTTCCATGCTGTGAAAGGGCTATAATATAAACAAATTATTTTCAGGACTGATCTTGGACAATTGACTTTGATTGAACCTATTTTTAGGTGTTTTCCTCAAACACTGAAAACATGTGCACCAAAATAATCCAGCAGTAAATGAACCAAGTAAACAATGATGCTACGAAACGAGTACATGCGGACTGCCTACAACATGTATTGGAATGATGCCAATAATCTCTAAACAACGAGCACATGGCCACATTGATAGTATATGAAGTCTGCACTTACCTGGTCCCGTACATGTTACCGCTAAAACAGGCGGTCTCAATGAACTCGCCTCTTTGGACCGCTGCGGTCATATTCTCCTTCGTAGTGAAGTGATAGTGAATCCCATCAGATTCGCCGGGTCGTGGAGCGCGAGTAGTGTGAGATACGCTAAACCCAAATCTGTCTGGGAATTCTTTCAGGAGCAGCTTTAGCAAAGTACTCTTGCCTGACCCCGAGGGCCCGCATAACACCAGTGGACGAGGCCCTTTCTGCACCATTGTCGCTATAACTACAAAAACCAATTCAATTAGTTAACTAGTCTCACATACATATAAGATGTGGAATGGTTATCAGACTTTAACTCACATCTAATGAAACCCGTGATGGATGTGGGAAGGGGCAAATTATCTTATCTTGCTATTAGTGTAAAGAACTTGTTATTTATGAGAATGTATAGTAAAACACGCGCACAAAATCACACTGCGTGCTGTACCACACAACTTATTAAATATATATATCGGTGCAGTACAGGGTGACCGTTTCAATATTAGCAAATCTGCTACACACCCAGTATAAAATTAATCTGCCAAACTTAACGCAAATACGACAAAAAGAATGCCCTTAATTACAAACATGCATTTATATAATGCACTAGGCATTCAATATTAATTTTAATTTATAAGTATTTAAATATTATTTGTAGTTTCCGTTATCCTCTTTTTGGTGAATCGAGAATGAGAACAACATGTTCTAAGGACTTATTCATTGCCTCATAGCAACATGGATATACAAATGTATCATTACCTTGTTTATTGTATTTTAATGTTTTGTACACACATTCAAGTAAATAACCCAGGACCCATGGATTATTGCGCAAAATAATACTGGTGATATCTTGGTAATTATAAATTTCCGACCGCCAAAATATTACCTATTATTAATTTAGAAGTCATAGATTTTAAAGTCAGAGATGATTTGAATTTTCTTTAATCTATGTTTGCTATTTTTGTTAATATAGCACAAAATCTAACAAACATTAATTATTTTCCTTCAAAATTTGCAAAAATGGCATAAATCTGGCCCGAATGGTTACATTAAAACTGTCATATAATTTTTAGCTCAACTCAAAGCAAACATAAGGCCAAAATTAAAAACATCTGTGAAAAATATTATTTAAATTTACAGTCATATATGCATAGCTTAGATAGTTCGCGTAGCAGAGCATAGAAAGAGACAGAAACCAGCAATCTTTTTGTTATCTGTGGTTTTATTTTATCTGTGAAATTATACGAATGAAGAAACCAATCAGAAATGTGCTTGGTGGATGTATAGTTATCAACATAGTCTATTTTAAATTTAAAATGTAATACAAATGAAAAATATATTGATTTGCAACAGAAAAATAATATATTAAATTAAATTGAAGTTATTAGCTTCACGTATTAATATCTCTTTCTGCGTCCTTTTTTATCTGGAAGCTTGACTGATGATTTGTTCAAATGCATAACCAATCTCGGAATTCACAGCTGACATATATCAAATGATGGGCCAATCAGAGAGCATTATTTAAAATTAAACATTTTCGGTGCGTTACTATAACCGTCATTTTCGAGACGGGCACTTGGAGAGTTTGAAACAGTCGTGTGCATAAGTTTTTGACATTGTGAAAATAAAATAAATCAAGCAGCAGACTAGAAAATCAGGCGGCAGGAAAATTTAATGCAGTGGGTACAGTTTCATTGAAGTAATATCTGTCCCACTTGCTACCTAGTAGCCAAAATGGAAGTGCAGAGCCGGAGACTCAGAACGGTAATTAAATGTGTAATTTTCGTTTACTTCTTGCTAATATCGTTGTTGAGTGTTAAATAAACGTATTTTCAATTATAGGTGCATATTCAGGAGCAAGAAAATGTGCACGTTATTAAAGGAAAAGCGAACGTACCGATTAAGAAACAAGAATTAGGCGTACGTGCTTTGGGAGATTTGAACATCAATGCACAGGCTCATCGCGATATAAATGTGGGGAAAGTTGCGGTTACTACGGCGGAATTTGAGAAGAAATCGAGCATGTGCCGTCCAGTGAAGGGGTAAGTAGATAAGTAACAAAAGATATTACACACTATTCTACCCTCATTTTTCATGTCACTATTATCTTATATATAAAATTTCCATGTCACAATGTTACATTAAATGGGATAGTCAATATCATTCATATATTATATCCACAATCAGCTGACTAACTGTATCACATGATATATAATGTTGTGCCTTATCTAAATAATAATAGGAAAAGCCTGAAGAATTCTTGGCCAAGTCAAAGCCAACTTAAAAACTAGATTTTTTTAACAATTTTCAGCTATAATCATGTCCAATCCAAAGTGGACACAGGGAGAACTTTCAAACCTGCACAGCCATCATCAAGGCCTCCGCTACGTCGGGAAGAAAGCACTGCTGGACTCGCTGTCAAGGCCAGCGCTCGGGTAAGGAGTTCTACTGTTATTTGATATTCATAGTATAATTCTATTGAGAATCCATTAAAATGTATGTTATATTTTAAAATTTAATTACACAAGTATGCAAGTCATCTTATTATAAAACACATGAATATAAATAAATTATACATGTAAACATTTAATGTTAGGAAAACCCACCCATGACCATACCTGGTGCAAAGATGCCCATATTGAATAACTATATTATTATATTGAAATAGATTATTCTATTATGTTAACATTGTAAGAGGTAGTGGAAGTAGAGGTCAACCTAAGAAGACGGATGAATTGTGTGAAAGAGGATATGAATGAGAAGGTAGTGAATGTAAAGATGAAGGCTGATAAATAGTGTGGAAGCAAAAAATATCCCATTACTTGATATTTTATAACTAGGATGGGGTTTATTGGAAATTCATATCAAAACTTTTTGATTTGGACAACAATAATTGAAATATTAGTAAAATTTGAGGTTTAATGATATATTTTTATCAAGGCATTTTATTATTCCAGTCTCTCAAAGAAGCATCCCGCTTACCTGATAAAGAAAACATGGGAATCCCTATTCTCTCCAAGAAAGTAGAAACAAAGAAACCTGCAAAACTAGCATCAATCAAAGAAAACCGGGTTGCGAGCACAACCTCCTTGAAACCCATTTTGAAAGAGTCTACAGATGCTCTGAGAAAGTTAAAGATTAAAGAACAGCCTTCAATCATTGACATGGAAAAATTGAAGAACCACCCTTCACTTGCCAAAGAGAACAAATCTGGCTGTAATTTGGAATATTCTTTAATAATTCCTGAGGATATTGAAGACATTGACGCTTCTGATTACAAAACTTTGACTCTGATACCTAACTATATTAAAGACATTTATAGATATCTGCGAGAACTTGAAGACAGATTTCCTATTAAGGAAGATTACTTGAAGAATCAGGTTGGTAATTTTATTGTCAGCTGTATTTGATCTAGAACAGGAATTTGAATGAACAGCAACTTAGGCAAATCGCCAAAGGTCAAGCCCAATCAATCTATATTAATCTGCCTTAGACTATGTTTTAGAAAAATAATGGTATCTCTTTAAAATGAATATTCCTGACTATCCATGCCCACCACAGGCCAGTGTCTGTGCTTTTTACGGTCACGCGCCTTGCTCGCCGCCTATTAAATATGCCTAGCTGTAATGTGTAAAAAAAACATTTTTTTATAATACCCTATGTTATTTTTAGCGCGACATACAGCCTAAGATGCGCGCGACCCTGATCGACTGGTTAGTGGAAGTCCACCTGGAGTTCAAGCTTCAGCAAGAATCTCTTCATTTGACTGTTGCCATTATTGACAGATATTTACAGGTATGTTTCCATTGCAACAAATTTTGTACATGCGAAAATTTGGGAGGATGAATTGATATTGTATGTTTTGAATGTTACTCTTTCGCGCTCTAATAGACGACGACGACCCGGCGAAATGGTTACCATGCCAGACTGCAATCAGAAGGTTTCGGGTTCGATTCCCGGCACGACCAAGATCTTTGTGCTAAATTTGTTGGCTGACATTCTGGATGCTAAATATGTATCTATATAAAATATGTATGTATGTATATGTAGTATATCAGTTGTGTTAGCAACCATAATACGAACTAGAAAGGGTTCAGTATGGGGTTAACCAGACGTGTGAAATGTGTCCTAATAAAAAATAATATAATAGCTGAACCGATTGGGATGAAATTCGAAAAATAGATTGCTTAGACACAGTAGTTGCTAGTCATATATAATACTCAGTAACCACCTTTTATAATACTGTTATGAGACCAGAGTTTACAACTTTAGTTTACTTTAACTACCCCTATATCTGCTACGTTTATAAATACTTCATCGATTTGATTTTTTTATTAAGTTGAAAATTTAACGCTATTAAATTGATATATTCATTTAATTAAAAAAAATATACATGTGTATTATTTTGTTAATTATTCATTTTAATATATTTCGTTCACTAGCTGGGTCTTAGAATAAATAATATCACCAGTGACTCCCGCTCCGGGTCGTTCTTGATGCAGAGGTTGGCCATAGCTATTCAGCGCAGTAATGCAGCAAGCGTGTTGGGCACCTTTGCACCGGGGGCGAGCAGGGGCGGGTTATTTGATTAGTATTAGTTTTAATTATGTGACACATATAAAACCAATATAAATAAATTTACTGTTTTAATATATTATACTAGCTGACTCGGCAAAAGTTGTTTTGCCTCACTTATGAAAAATAGATAGTGTAGCATATATGACACGTTCGTAGATTTACCATAGCAGCGCCATCTATTGATTACTTACTCAACCCAGTCGAAAGGTATCGACATCTGTTAGAATCATTTGGAGTTAACAGATAATTGTGACTGTCAATTAATAACAGACGATAATTAGCAATAAATTAAAATTGCGTCCATAATTTGAGATTTAAACTATGCTATCTCTCAAGTTGGATCGAACTGCACATGGTGTGCGAATTTTATTATAATCGGTTAAGTGGTTTAGGAGTCCATTGAGGACAAAAATTGTGACACGAGATTTATATAATATATTAAGATAAATGTACGATTCCAGGCGACACCGAACGTGGGGCGCGACCGCTTGCAGCTAATCGGCGTCACTGCCATGTTCATGGCGTGTAAGTACGAGGAGGTGTACCCCCCGGACTTGGCAGACTTCGTGTACGTGGCGGCCGGCACATACAGCAAGAAGGAGGTGCTGCAGTGCGAGCGGGACATGTTCAAGAGACTCGGCTTCTGTCTCGCCAAGCCTATACCACTGTGGTTCTTGAGGAGGTGAGGGTTCACTTTAATAATATGGCTGTTTCTCTTTCTTTAAATGTGAAATGTAATTTAAAATTCTATGTATTATTCTATGTTTTAATTATGAAGATGCTATTGCAAATAATAGCTCGTAGAGTCGAAAACGCCTGGAGGAGCTATTGGTCCATGAAAGACCTAATGAAGGGGCATTTGCCACTATCCCTCAAGCGCAGGCTCATGGACGCGTGCATTCTCCCTATTATGACTTATGGAGCCGAAACTTGGTCTTTGACAGAAGATCAACGGTTCGCTCTCGGGGTCTGCCTGGTTTTGTGACGTCTCTAAGTGCATATTATATATGTAAAAAGAATAATAAATAATCTATCTATCTATCTAATTGTTCCGTACCTTCTTCTTCATATGAGCTAAGTGGGCAATATCTGGTGTCTGAGAGTTTTTCAACCTGTCCGAATGCCTCTGACTTTTCCATACCTAAAAGGTACAACAAGAAGAAGAGAAGTTTTCAAGATTTTGATTGAACAGTGATATCTATGTATTTTTGATATTTTTATAAATGATGTTTTTCTGTTACCGCCATAACAAAAAATAATAAAATAAATATTGGAGGGCCGTGTTTTTGTACCCTTACGCGAGTCTGACTCCCACATGTTCATTTAATTTATGATATAGAATAACAAAACAAAATTGTTGCTAACCAAAGTTGTCGCAATTCAAGCCAAATCCACACATTTACCCGACCAGGATGGAGTCAAAACATTTTATGTTCTTGGCAGTCTATGTAATATTTATTGTATGTTGTCATCTTTAGCAACAGTATTTTCTGTCTATATATATTGTTATTGTATTAGAAGTACTTTTATTATTTGTATTGGGATTCTTCACACCAAAAGAAAAGATTTTACCGGATGATTCGACAATATTAATTAATTTGACGACCTCGTTGGCGTAATGGTTACCATGCCGGACTGCCAATCAGAAGGTTCCGGATTCGATTCCCGGCACGGCCAACATCTTTGTTCTGAACTAAATTTAGTGGCTGTCAGTCTGGGTGTTAAAAATGAATCTATATAAAATATGTATGTATGTATAATACATATGGAGTATGTCAGTTGTTTTACCATAATACAAACTAGAAATGGTTCAGTATGGGGTTATATTTATTTATTTATTTTGTAATTTTCATTTACAGATTCGTAAAAGCGGCGCACGGTGACACGAAGCGGCACAACATGTCCAAGTATTTCGTAGATTTATGTCTGGTGGACTATTCAATGGTGCACTACAAGCCCTCTGAGCTGGCTGCGGCTGCCCTGTGCCTCACACTCCACCTCCACTCGGGCAAGAGCCTAGAGAAAGTATGGACTCCGACACTGGCATTTTACTCGTGTTACGAACTCGACCACTTGCGGCCGATCGTCAGGCAGATTGCCCGGATCGTAGCCAATGTAGAAAACTCTAAATTCCAGTCTGTCTACATCAAGTACTCCTCCGTAACGAATTCTCAAGTTGCGACTTTCCCCGAACTTAAAAGTGAAGCTCTGCACAAACTTGCCAAGTTACCCTCGAGAAAATGACTGCTCAGTATCATGCGTGCTTTCTTCGACTGAGATTTGATATGTTTGTTTAAGGTACCTGTCTTATTAGTCTTATTTTATTACTGATAATTGATATTTAGATTTAGTATTTGAATTTTTCGACGCAATTATTGTAAGACACAGCAATGTTTATAAGTTTTTTTTATTGAGTAGGCAGGAGCTTAGACTGTATTTTTAGATATAATGTTTTAAGAATTATTTGTAATTTATATGCATCCATGTGCTTTTAGTATTTATTTATGTGTACTGACGTCTGATGCGATGGCGTCTACATTGTAGTTTTGTGATTTTTGTAATAAGATAGATTTATTATTAGCATTTGAAGTAGATATAATAAAATATGTTAATCTTAAAATTATGCTGACTAAAAGATCCTGCTTAGTAAAGAATTCTGGAGAAGTTCTTTGTAACTAACATTTAACTATTAAATAAATTTCTTCTATGACTCTTGAATGTGAACTAATCAATTCTTATTTTGCTCTGGTATGGTATGCGTGCCTACTTATTTTATTTGGTCATTGCTTATTTTCCTTGTCATTTTCTAGCGAAATAGCTTCTGAAAGCATTTACGACTCACTTTCAAAGCCTACGAGTATTTTCACCAACTTTGATTTCACTTTTATACTTTGATAGGTATCATAAAATCTTATTTAATTTTAAATAACAATCTATCCTTCCCAAAAATTTTTCGCAAGTTGTAGTTAGTTCTTAATTAGTGAGATTATTATGATGTGTATGTTAATTGTTGTTGACTTCGTACGAATAGTGCGACAATAAACCAAAATAATGATATCTGTAATTGTACTGGTAATTTTTAGATAGTGTGTTTAATTTGTAAGATATTTTTGTAACATGCTGGTTAATTTAAATAAAATGAAATGAACACAAACGGGATTGTTTTCACTACAATGCTCAAGACTTGGCTAATATTTTTACTTTAGGCTTAGTAGTAGTTAGGCAAGTCTGAGGCCTTCGGGCAGCTATAAAAATGGACACCTGAACTGGCCACTTAGTTCATACGAAGAAGAAACGTCATCTGTAATTCGTTGTAATAACAAGGAAAGCAAACATTTTGATGAACATCTGCTAAACTTAACTCGACATGGATAACCAAAAGCAAGCTTCTCTTTCTAATGTTCTAATTAATTAAAAAAGGGCTTTCTAGAGTTTTCTTTATTTAATCTTTATATTGCTTACTTAGGGTCAATTTCTACTAGTTCATAGTCGGAGCGTCTATCCAAAACTGAACATAACACCCAGCGTAACGCACACTTCCGACATTTTTTACGTTTCCGAGAAATGCACGCGAATTTTTAAAATATCAATCTTGTTCTCCTTACACTTCGACTCAGCTCTAGTAGAAATTGCACCTTAGTACCTAACGCACACCATGTCCAACTGTTAGTCAAGGTAGACCATCTTATTATCCAGTAGTTACGTTACGAGTGAAGCCGCGGTTTATACAAGTGTTTAAATAAAAGTAAGACTATTATAAGGTCCTTATCTTCCTGTCAGTCATTGCAGTCTTCTCGATAAATTCTCTTGTAATCCTTGATCTTTCAGCGCTAGGAAAGTCTTCAGAATCTGACAGCTCTCATTATAAACTTTCTCGACTCGGCCCTTATAGCCTGATGATCGATTATTTTGTGCCTATTTTTAAGTTGTATGAGCCGGGGCTGATATTGAAGGTTTTGCAGAATACGTTCTTATATATTGTAATTTAGCTTCTGTTTCTGTGTCAGTTTCATACCCATTCTATGGTATCCTCTACTAGCAGATAGTCCCGGCTTCGCTCGGCCTTTAAAATAATCTAAGTTGCAAAGAGAAACAAAATACCCTCTAAAATTTAATTAATTGTAATTAATTTTAAAGATTATAAGAATAAAATAAGTATTTGAGGTGGGCTCTCCTTTACAACAAACGTGTTTTAACCATTTTTTGATTATGGTACGGATCCATCATGTGCGAGTTCGATTCGCAATTGGCCAATTTTTCTTTGTGTTTCTGGTTTTCACTACAGGCTGCAATAAGTGCTCGATGCTTGCACAAAATCTGTCGACATGGCCGGCCTGTACCGCGTTACGTTTTCCACTTTTTCTCTGCACAAATTCGAAGAATTTATTAACGCTTGGCGGTTAGCCGAAAGGTTTTTGTTCCCCTTTTTACGCTGACCGGAGTCGTGCACCGAGGCCCGATGTACAAAGAAAGCAAATTTTTTTAACTTTCAACCCCCATGGCATCCCCCTTAACGCACCCCTGGCAAAAGTTTTTATAATTTTAATTTAACCATTTAATAAACTACTACCATTATAACTTTAACTTGATAAATAAAGATTTTTCCATACAAACTTTCAACCCTATTACAAACCCTTAGTTCACCCCTGGCAAAAACACTTGATACCTTGATGATATTTATTTATTTATTATTTTTAGTTTTATATAAACTATACATATTCCAAATTTTATTGCTATAAGTTCAAAAACAAAGAAGTTTCATACAAACTGTTTTACCCCTTTCACACCCTTAGGGGTGGAATTTCCAAAAATCCGTTCAAACACATTCTATGACTAAATGAACACCAATGGTTTCATTTTGATAGTGTATTTCTTACTATTCTTAAGTTATATTGGTCTATGACTAAATCAACACCAATGGTTTCATTTTAATAGTGCATTTCTTACTATTCTTAAGTTATATTAGTGTTGAAACACAGTCTATGACTAAATCAACACCAATGGATTCATTTTGATAGTGTATTTCTTACTATTCTTAAGTTATATTGGTGTTGAAACACAGTCTATGACTAAATCGACACCAATGGTTTCATTTTAATAGTGTTTTCTTATTATTCTTAAGATATATTGGTGTTGAAACACAGTCTATGACTAAATCAACACCAATAGTTTAATTTAATAGTGTATTTCTTACTATTCTTAAGTTATATTGGTGTTGAAACACAGTCTATGACTAAACCAACACCAATGGTTTCATTTTAATAGTGTATTTCTTACTATTTTTAAGTTATATTGGTGTTGAAACACGGTCTATGACTAAATCAACACCAATAGTTTATTTGTAAATCCCTACCCTATTCCAAAGTGCCCTTGTACACTTGCGAGGTTCAACAGTAAAGAAGAGACAATTAGACGTTGGTAAAAAATAAAGTGCCTGAAAGTGGAACTGACCCTGGAGCACCCCAGGGGATCTCCAAAAGTATAACAAAAACCGAGCAAAGCTCGGTCAACCAGGTACTTAGATTTATTTATACTTACTTATTAGATGTTGTCCTACTTATATTATAAATGTGAAACCTTCGCATTTATAATTTTAGTTTCTTGACTTTCGAACTGGTGAAGTGATTTCGATGAAATTCGGTATAGAGATAGTTTAGACCTTGAATTAACACATTTCTACTATTATTTTTTTAGGTTATTTTTCCATATTTTTATTGTTATATTATACCTATTATTATTCTGACGTAGGTATTATTGAACCTTTTTTGCACTCTTTTTTATAAGTGAGTACTATACCTACTGCTCTTCAAAATAAGCGCAGTGAATGTAACGGGGAGCGGTTCTTGTTGCATTTTTGCAACAACCGCCCGCAATGTATGCACATAGTCGTTGTAATGCCGCGAAAGCCTGTCTCGTAAATATTTCCACCGCGCAATTTACAGCTTTGGAAATCCTCTTAACGAAATACACGGCAGTTAGTGAGTGCCTGGTATTTATGAGTAATTTTAATTTAACCACATAACGTTCGGTGGTAGGTAATTTTAAATCATTGCAGTATATGTAGCTCGCGTCAATAAAGAAAACATTTAAAAATATGCTTGTCCTCTCGCTTGCGTAACTGAAGTACGAGCCAGAGGAGTCGAATGTTCAATTGTTTATACGTACAAAATGTTCAAGTTGAATTGATATATAAAATAATATAAAAATTGAAATATATATCTACTCACTAGTGTAGGTGTTTTTGTGTGATCTCCTTTTTTCAGAGTACTCTACGAGTATTATGGATTTCCGCGATTTATATCAGAAAATGAGAGCAATTTTTATACACTCACTATTTGGGCCTCAATAGCGTACATGACATCATACTGCTTAACAACAAAATCTGTCTATTATTTGAGAAATAAGTACTTCAATTAAAAAATGTTTGTGTATTTGTCAATTTTTCTCTCTGAATACCGCAAACACTGCATACTAATTATAGCGATGTAAAACGCCAGCGTTAAGAAGTAACAGACACACAATTCCTTATGTTCGTAAAAAGAATAAAAATATCATTGTGGTTGAAAAAGAACCAAAAAACTTCTTTCTTGTACTTTGTGGTGGCCACATCTTGTAAGTTAGAAGTTAGTATTATTGTTATCAAGTCACCGCGTGTGTACAGTATTGCACCACGGGCGGTCATGTCCAACGAACTCGTTAAAAGTTGGCGACACCGCGTCACCGACTTGCAAGTAGGGTTGCCAGATTAAAAAATCGAAATTCCGGAGTAAATTCCGGACATTTGATAAAAATTCCTCACATTCTTGTAAATATAATATTAATGAAATTATGCATATTGTATGTGAATTAACGCAGCAAATTCTCGAATTTTGTCGCTCCCGCGCGGAGCGGAACATTTCTGGGAGCACTAAATATCAGTAAAATTATTAAAATGAATAACATATAATGTTGATCGTTACCTTATTTTGAAATAAAAATATTTGACTTATATTTTTTTTATTTCACTATTTAATTAAATTTTAGAAATTCGGGACGGTTTAGGATTCCCTCCGCATTCCGGACAAAGACCTATATTACCGGACATGTCCGGAAAATTCCGGACGTATGGCTACCCTACTTGCAAGACACTTGCCACCCTCCACGCTAAGTACGGCTTGTAACACGACAATAATATGAAACATTTTGTCGAAGGAAACAACTTGCCTTGACTTCTTGTTTGAGATAGTTGCGAAATATTGCTCTTAGGTAAAGGACAAGCAGTCTGTGCTGTCTTAAAACACTAAAAAACTGTATCTAATGGCTAAGAAACTATAAAATACATAGCATAAACATACTTGTTATCATCTTTATTTGTGTAAAAGTGTTTACACACATTTTATGTAAGACACCAGGGTTAGGGTTAGAGTGTTAGAGTAGAGATACATTTATGTCATAATAGTAGAAGAGCCCGTGAAGATCGTCCTTCACCGATCTGATAACCAGATGTGACGTATTTTTTATTAAATATTTTTTATAAACAAATGTGCCTAAAATTGCTTGCCCATCGAAAAGTGCTCATGGCTATTTTTAATTAAATAAACTTTTATTGATTTTTTCTTCATCACCTTCATACTTTTGATAACCAAATGAAATTTATTTCACTGATAGTTTTTAATACACAGAATATGCCTCGGTATGCTTGCCTACTCATTTCAGTGTATAACTACCTGGCAAGCAGGTGTAAACAGGTAAGTCAAAATAGGTGACTCATTCGATTTTGATGCGCTTCATAGGAGTAACAACGATTCTGAACAGTTAGAATGTTATTTTTATTTTTGATAATTGTAGCTAAATGATCATTTGACAATACACGAGCATGCGCAAAAAAAAAGCAATGAGCACTTTTCGATAGGCAAGCAACTTTAGGCATATTTGTTTAAAAAAAATACTTCATAAAAAATACGTCTCATCTGGTTATCAGATCGGTGAAGGACGATCTTCACGGGCTCTTAGACTATAATGTATTACAACGGTGAACCAGTGAAACTAAAGCCATACATACACATACAGTCAGTTCTCAATTCACTAGAATTTCTAAGCATAGCACTTGCCTATATAGGGTCAGTTCAAACGCTGCCTATAAATATCATAGTATTTACGGTCGACGATATTTTCCGATATTCTTTCATTTCCCGAAAAGTGCTCTTCTAAAATGTTGCCAAAAGCGTCTAAATAGTTTTCGTGTCTGAGTCGTATTCAGTTCTCTCTAATGGTTTGTGTAGGATGACTAGACGAATGAACGAGCGTAGTCGTTTATTTGACTCAGTATTTACTTTACGAGTAAGAATACTATACACGTAGATATATATATAAAAAAAATATTAAGAACATAGGTTAAAGTACATACTACAAGGTTATAAGGAAATAATGCGGAAATGGAAAAAGCTTATTTCGTGAAAAAAATAACATCTTGTCCTTAGAATTTATCACGAATCAAAGAAATTTTGGTATTGGTCATCTTATTATTTTTTACACGGTTTATAGCTAAATGCTTAGACAAAATATTTGTCTATGCTGAATGTCAAAGTTGTTCGTATGAATGAGATTTATATACTTATACTAGAGGTTGCCCGCGGCTCCGCCCGCGTGTAGGTCGCTTTTTGCGTTACCCGTGCAAAAAATCTATTGTATCCTATTCCCGTGCCAATTTTATATAAACATTACATTGCTACGATATCACAATGAGCCGCATCTGTCTTTCCGCATTCGATTCCTGAGATCTAGTTAACCTCTGTTTTAGCTACTTTGGTGGTGATGCGACAGATTAGATCGTTTTCTCCAAGCCATTATTTTAATATAAATAATAAGAATACGTGAACCATACCACTAAGTAAACCACATACTTAAATTCCAATTCAGAAGTATTTAATTTCAAACACACAAAACTTTCCCTTTGAACTTTAAACCCCAACGGCATACCTTAATCCACTCCTAGCAAATATCATTACAAATTTATTTTAACCACCTTATAAACTACAACCAAAACAACTTTCAAGACTGTTAAATTTATAAATAAAGAATTTTCCAAACAAACTTTCACCCCCTCCCCCCTATAAACCCTTAGTTAACCCCTGGCAAAAAAAACTTGATTTTACATAAACTATACATGTTCCAAATTTCATTGCTGAAAGTTCAAAAACAAAGAAGTTTCATACAAACTGTTTTACCTCTTTTCACCCCCTTAGGGGTGGAATTTCTAAAAATCCGTTCTTAGTATGCGTCTACACACTAAAACAAATACAACCTCCAAATTTCACAACCCTAGGACCAGCCGTTGGGGCTCTGCGTTGTCTATAGATGAATGAATGAGTCAGGACAAAGAGTCTTACAGCACGTATACGTAGTACTAGTTATTATTCTGTGCTTATAGTATAGATAGATATATAGCTGACCCAGCAAACTTTGTTTTGCCTCACTTAGAGGTATGAAAAATTTAAAAATAGATATATATAAATACGCATATAAATTTTGGTAAAAACAGTCAAGCTGTTTCGGAGGAGTACGGTAACTAACATTGTGACATGGAAATTTTATATATAAGATTAAGCGTATCTGGATAAGTTTTACACCTAAAGTTTTTTAAACCACCCATTTTACGTCCGTAATACTTTAAGTTTGATTTATTCCCTACATTAACATCTTCATACGTGCGTGGAAAGGTAATAAGTAGGTTAGTATAGAGAGATTTTGGCCTCTCGCCTTGATTAAAAGTTGCTAATTAGTTCGCTTTTAGTTATCTGAGAAGTTTCAGCTGATACTTAGAAAGCTATTTAGGTAGGTCGTGTACATACACTAAGCCTAGCCTTTCACCAGCTGTGTAGTTTTGTTGTAGTATTTTTTTTAAAAGTGTTTCACAGTTTTATGTCTATATCCGCCTACCCTCATTTGGCCAGCGTAATGTATAATTGCCTATATCTCTATCTTCGTGAAAGAAGGCCCCGAGTCCCAGCTGTGGTACCATATAGTGGGCTGCTTATGTACGAGTATATTATATAGATGGGTAACCAATAAACAAAATTAAGTAAGATAAATATTTTCATTGTTAGTAGGTACTAGGCAGGCTAGGTTGAATATACATACGTGATACGACTTTGTCACTAAAAACGTGAACCTAGACTTTTTTAAAATACACAATAAGAAAAAGTATGATACAAAGGTGCTTACTGCTTTTACGTGAGCATAACGATTTTATCGACAATGAATCACTTCAACAACGGAAGTTAATCTCACCCATTCAGTGCTGGAATATTTAGCCGAGAGGTACCTTAGAATAGTTCAGTTCAGGGCAACAAACCGCATTATTATGCATATTTTATTCCAGATCGCTCCAGCGGCGGGAGCAGTAAAATGCCTATTGTCGATGCACGTAACCCCTGGCATTAAACTGAAAGCGATTCTCGAATGTTCTCCAATGCGTTGCGACGTAAAGTATCGGGCTACAGCGGGAAACCAGCCGACTCGCCTTGTTTTGTTCCCTACTCGCCGTTTTACTTTATGACTCTACGTGAAAATGACTGCTGTCTCGGAAAGGAAAACCAGATCGAGTCTTATAGCATGGCATTATACGACTTACATTATAAATTCTGTAATACCGTGTATTATTTTCAAATGATAAGTGTATAAGTTATAAATCGGTTTATAAATTGGATAAACCGTCGGCCAAGAGTCGTCTCATGAAAGGCGTGTCAATTTTCCGAGTAAAAATACGGCCCGATCAGAGAGGCACGCTGGCGGCGCTCTGCGGGACGCCGGCGTCAATTGCCGGATCCTTTCCGGTTCCGGCTGCCAGCACTTTGCTGCCGGTTTAGATTCATAACTCCGATGCTTAGAACATTGTCGGCGTTCAACTGAAAAATACGATATCTGTACGTATAAGTATTTACGTCGGTGCAATTTTCCAACGAGAATTCTCGAATTATTAGCTCCGCAGCACTTGGGGTTTATTATTGATCGCTGCCGTTTTATTTCGCCTTGTTTGCCGATACAACTTTGACTTTTTAAAAGTAGTTTCTCGGATAAATTTATAAAGTACGCCTTTAAGTACGGATTTGTTTGAGGAAATACGGAGTTGGAGCGTTGCTTCAACTACTTAAAAGTTCTGATGCAAATGAAGCGTTACAAAAATGAACGCGCCTTTGGGAAAAGCCTGTGGGAAAAGCGGCGAGCTTCTTTCATAAGCGTTGTCGTGTCTGGAAGGAAAATATTTTTATAAATAATTGAAATACTTTGCTTTGTAATTTAATAAAATGACCGACGACGTTAGAAAGATGAATCCAGATTTTACGGAGAAATCTTGAATTCAAACTTCGTTATCTTATTTCGGAAAGCATCTGTCTTGTCGGGTAATATCATTACGGATGTAAACGACAAATAGGACTCCATTGCAAACATCAAGTCTAATAAAAATCAAGAAAATGTCGGAGCGAAGCCGAAGAAGTGATTACGAGAGTAGCGGGGTGTAATCGCTGTGCTAAGACTGCTCGGGTCATGCGATCCACCGCGTCTGCTCCCCTCGACAAAAGGTCGTGACTCCCAGAACTCACTTTTAAGCCATTAGTTACTCGCTTGTTTTCGATTTGTTATTTTTTTAGTAACCGGAAAAAGACACCGAGGACTGAGTAACTTTCGAGCAATCGACAGGCTCGACTCAGGAAAGGATTAAATCAAAGGGATCCAGTTTTATGAAGACTTATTCCAGACTTACCTTGGAGTTGAAATTAGATTTAATCTGGCTCGAAGCTTTTGGATTGAATTTTGTAAACAATTTCGAATACCTCTACAACTTCCAGGCTTTGTTGAAATGCCATTGGGAACTCGGGATTCCGTTGTTTAGAAATTCCTTTGAAATGAATTTGTACTTATATGAGGTCGAGTTTTGTAAATATGTGGACCATTTCATGTTCAATGGGTGCGTTGGATTGTCTAATGATTATTTAATCTTGTTTATATTTACTTCGCTGTTGTATTCAATGTTGAACCTTTATTTTGTACTCACAACATTGTTTTGTTCTGTTTCATTTTTTAAATCAAATAACTATTACTTGTTGTGCTCAGTGAATAGAATTTAAGTCATTGCTCAAGTTGCAAATAGCAGCGTTACTCTCATTTAATTAACTGAATTCAAATTTAGTTTATAATTATGCGTCCCTAGAACATTCCAATTCAACACTTACTAGGTACTAGTTATAAATAAACACGTAGCACTTATTTTAATGGTAAGAAAGTATTTCAGTATTTTTCTCTCCACTCAAGGGATCAGTATGGTTTGTGAAGCAATAGCCTCCACTCGTGTAGTTTTCT
Organism: Mellilla xanthometata; assembly: GCA_035578125.1. Classification (NCBI taxonomy): domain Eukaryota; kingdom Metazoa; phylum Arthropoda; class Insecta; order Lepidoptera; family Geometridae; genus Mellilla; species Mellilla xanthometata. The sequence goes on along the minus strand of JAPUBQ010000007.1, from coordinate 7,197,416 downwards.
CATGTCGTCACCAACAAAACCCCAGCGGATGCGTGTTTCCTTTTGTACTGGAGCTTTTAAGCTTCGCCACTGATCAGGACCGATAGCATACAAAGGGAAATATAGTTTAAGAAGAAAAAAAGCTTATGTTTAGATAGCATTAGGAATAAAAAGGGAAAAATAGTTGCGGAAGAAAAATAATCCTATTTTTTCGGAATGCGCGTTTGGTAAGGTTATAAATAAAATAAATACATATTTCAAAAATGCAAGGCAATTCACAATTATTTTCATATGATAGATAGATTTGGAACTACACCAATGACTTGTTTTTTCAAGTTATGCGTGGATTTTGGACCACAATATCCGAAGACGTGTGTCATCCGCCAAACCGCACTTAGCCAGCGAGGTGGACTATGGGTTATATATCTCCTCGTGAGAGAAGCTCCCGAGTCCCAGCAGTGGGAACGTATAGTAGGCTGCTTATGCTATGATAGATTTGAACAATTTCACGCGGAAGTTTACTTCGGCAAAGCTTCCAAACTTCTTTAGCTTTTTTCTAGTCTCTTTTGTCATTTTTTATAGAAATAAACTTGGTTTTGAACATAAATGATAATGGGAGGAATAAATATTACAAGCATTGAAAACGAAAGAGTATTGTTCCGTAAGTTATTAGTTTTCTATGAAGTATCATTGTGAACCTATGTTCAATTATTATGCTATCTGTACTAGCCCTTTTGGTTTTCTGAGGCGACTTTCATTGCGTCGCCACTCCCGCGGTACCCTTGTGCAGTTGTGTTTGACTATTGTTGCGATTGCCACCTCGGTAGGAAATCGATGCCGTGCCTTGAATACATTTCTTATTTTGAAAGTATGTTTCAGAGTAGGTCCGAGTGTTAAGTTTAGCTATTTTTGTTGGTGTTCAATCCGCAAATTTGAATAAAAATGTGAATAGCTTCGTTTATTATATTATTTGCTGTCCCATATATTATACCGTTATGAAAAACCCATCGATAAATAGGCCAGGTAAAGAGCTAAAAGCTAATTATCCCCATGTTTCTGAGAGCACCGCCATCAAATCGCTCCAATAGCTCGCTTATATTTACGAGGCGAAGAGGGCAAAACGACGTGCTGAATTAAGCCAACATTTTTTCTAAGTGGGCAGTAAAGACTGCCTTCCCCGTGTTCAGAGTGGCATTAAAGAAGTGTTTTTTTTTTCTGTTGAGCTCACAGTTTTATCTTTATTAATAACTGTAAGCGGTTAATGAATGGCAAAATATCTGGCGGTATGGTCCTTTGTGGCATATTTCTGGTTTAAAGTATTAGCTTTGCCGTTCAAAGTAGATGCCAGCAAGTTAGGCAAGTTTCCGTGGGAAACGTGCGTTATTGGGAAATAGTGGGAAAAATATTTAGCCCACTAAATATTTTTCAGAAGGTAATCCAAATTGCAAACTTTTTGCAGTAGATAGTTAGTGTTTTTACAAATATTCGTATTCGCGTTTATTCGATTCCACGTTGTATGTTGAAGCGTCGTATATTTTATGATCCATACCGCTTGAGGGCACTTATACTGGGCCAATAGGGCGTACATCCCCACTGAGTGGACAAAATTACCTCGACCGTGTTTTACAAACCAAGCTTGATTGTTTTATGTTTTCCCGATCACAATTTTGGGTATGATGTCCCCTTGCTCGATTTTTTGCATTGTTTGCAGTATAAATAAAATGGATTATTTATTTATGAATGTTAGGTTAAGCTTTTGTGTAAGATAAAGCATTATATTATATTATTATAGATAGATAGATTTTTGGGCACAAAATAATTACAGAAAAGATTTTTTAATAAGAATTGGCGGACATCTCAACGTCGTTAACAAATCTAAGCGTCAAAATGTAGTAAAAATTTGGTTACAAGTTATGCAAGTAATACGCAAGGATCGAAAAATCTTACTATATCAAAAATAATTTGTAAAAAACAACCCCATTAAAAAACCTGACCCCATTTTTAAACTTAAATTGCTACAGCACGTTGTAACAATACAGGGTGTTTCCGGAGAATGGGACGTTTCTTCGGACATGCAAACAATTAATTACAAGGGTTATAAATGCCGGACATTAGTCTCTAAGCATGTCAGCGGTCTTTCGGACTCGCGTACCCGCAACCTCATCCTTTAGCATATTAAAACCTTCTTTAAAATAATGCTTTGCATTTTCTAAAGCTTTAAGCAAAGTCTGTAGATATAATTATCCTTTTTGCATAATTTAGACGTTATATATGAGCTCGTATTAAATGTACTCGTAGGACTTTTCATTAGACTTGTGAATATACTCAATCTTAATTTTATAACTCAGTTAAGGTATGAGGTGATAAATATCTGGGAGTATTTTATGCTTTAGTCTAACATCTTTCAACGTATCAAATTTTAAGCTTTTAAGTAACGTCTTTTAAAGGCAGATTTTGTGTGTTTCATAACCAACTTTTGTTCAACGAATTTTAGCAATTTGTAAAATAAAATCTGCTGGCTGATACAAAAAGTTGGTCAATATGCAGAAAATGCATGAAGAAGCGGTTTTATGTTATTTGCTAGTAAGCCTGTAAAAATATGTAAATATTGATGGCGACGGACTAATGATACTCGTATCTATGACACGATTCAGAAGTTATGGTGACTAAATATGTACTCAAAGTAAAACAATTAGACAAGTCCATAATAGCATAAATGCGAAAGGTTTAGTACATACGTGTGTATGTGTTTGTGTGTGCACATTCATGTATCTATAGATGTAGTATGTATGCGTGTGTGCGTGTTTGTAGTTTGTTACTACGCTCAAATGATTGATTTGGTTAATTTATATGAGTGTATAAAGATCAAATATAAATAAAAAGAATGAATATTGCAGAATAACGCGGTTAGCACCGCAAGACGCAATTAGTAAAAATAATCGCAATAGAAGTACTGGCTCTCAAAGCACCAAAATCTTTAATAACGACTTTTTACAACCTCAAACAAATAAATAAAAAACAAAAGCAATCTCAGCAATACTAAAAAGGCGAAATAAAAGTTCTGTCTACAAAGTTTGTGGTTTTTATTTACTGGAATTCTAGAATTATCAGAGTTATCCAGCCAGGTTGTTAAATCAAGGTATTTTAAATAATGAAAGCAAAGTTCGCGTGTATTTACGTGAGTTACCGGGACTTTTTACCTTTACACACCTGGTTATTAGAAAAGTTTAAGATAGGCTTGTATCTCCAGACACTTTACAAGTTTTAGCGAGTATTACGACGGCAATATAATAAAATAAGTACAGCAATATAAAAAAATATCGTTTGACTTCAATAAATTCGCTGTTTGTTACAATTTTTGGATTGTCGTCTGCCAATCAAGGATGGTACAAAGAGTACAAAGCGATCGCCGAGGGGGCTGAGAAAACGTAGGGCTAGCACTGATCTAATAATCCAACTTATATAGTTGGGACTTAATTTTGTCTATATATATTTTATTACTATGTTTCCTTTCAATTAAGTTTAATGTTATTTAACTATTATTATTCTTAAGTTATATATTAAACTACTGTTATAATATGTTTATAACTTCTTCAAGCTCAAACCGCTGTTCTGATTTACATGAAATTTTGTAAGAGATATGGATTTACACATAAAATAATTTTTATCCCGGATTAACGTGTATAGCACCACGTCGAGCAACTAGTGAATATAATAAAACAAAAGATTTTTTAAACTGTAAATTACATTTTAAATGTCAATACATTGTTTACTGCTAGAACTAATTCTAAATATTACCTACAATTAAAATCGAAGAACCTCAGTTATAAGTAAAAAGTGTAAAATAAGTTTCTCTACATAAAATGTCAACATTTTATTATTTTTTTAAACTTGTTATATGATAATTTAACTGGCCAACCCTGTAAAATGGATAGGCAAGCTATCCATAAACTCGTCGGAAAAGGAAAATATAAAAAGTTTATCTTAATTCCATATTTATTTATAAAATGTGTTATTAAGAATAACTTCGAGAAGTATTTTTGTAGGACATGATAAGATAATTAGCAAATTTTCTTTGTGCATGTACTCAGGCAACTTTTAAATCAAATAACTATTTTTTACTAGCAACCTAACTAAATAACTAACCAGATAACTGAATTATTTGTTATAATTCAAGATTTGTTTATCTTTAACACCCTAGTAAGGGAATAAGTCCGAAAATAAAAATGTACAGACAAAAACAGAAGTCTCTCATTACTTGCAATAATAAGTTCCTAAAAACATTTATTTACTTCCGGCGTCTAAAGTAGGAAATTTCTTTAAATAAAATAGGAATAGGAATAAATAGGAATTTCTCTTGTTTCTATTTGCTGATCAAAGAATTACATATAAGGTCTGTGCATTAAATAATAGTAATTATGAATCAAGTCCGACGAAATTTAGTATTCAGGTCAACTATACAATGTAATGTGCATTGATGACGACCTCGTTGGCGTAAAGGTTACCATGCCGGTCTGCTAATCAGAAGGTTCCGGGTTCGATTCCCGGCCCGGTCAACATCTTTGTGCTTAACTAAATTTGTTGGCTGTGGGTCTGGGTGTTAAATATGTATTTATATATGATGTATGTATGTATATGTAGTATCAGTTGTGTTAGCAACCATAATACGAGCTAGAAATGGTTCAGTATGGGGCTAACCAGCCGTGTGTGAATGTGTAAAAAAAAAAAAGTTTTATGTATACGTATATTATATGTATTTAAAATGTATGCATTATTTACATTGTAGAAGTGGCAGAAGAAACAGGCTTGGTACAAAATCTTCTTCGATTTTGCTCTGTATCTTCCATAGTTCCTCTTTTATATAGGTATCAATTAAATTAACTAAATTCATTATTAAATAATTAGGGTTATATTTCTACGCTAAAATCCAAAATAAGTAGTCGTTTTATTGAATCGCAAATCGAATAAAACAACAAACTGTGCCAGCGCGCAGTTGGGTTTCTAGCTTTTTATTTCCTCTATTATAAGTTGAGTGGCACAACCTGTGCGCTCGAATGTACTTGTAATCGGATAAAATATATTGGTACCTATCTCTCGGCAACCGCTCGTTATTTGTAATTACATCTTAACACGTTTTCTCAGTACGTGCATTTTCCTTCATACGGTGCCGATAGATAAAATGTTATGGAGTTTTTCTTCTGTGAACGAGTATAAGAACAAGGTAATGAGGAAGGTAAATGGTATGTAAGAGGCCAATGGTTAGGTTTCAAGATGGATGCGACGTTCGGTGGGTTTTTTTTATGTATTATAAGTTATAACATGCGCCTGGCTGCGTTATTTGACGTACATTTTTAAAGAATAATTGAAAGTTACATACTTTCGCAATGGCTGCCAAAATCGTATTAGTAGATTAGAAAGTTTAGAGAGTTCTAATAGTTCAAAATCTCTATACTCAGTATTACAGAACTCACAACTTGCAGAAAACTTTTCAGCTTTGGCTTATATGGCGAGAAGGTTAGTGCTCATTAAGAGAAACATAGTATTTAGGAGTAAGGTATTTAGGATTGGTAATGTACGGACTTTAAAATAGCGCTAATCCTGTCCGGATTTAATCCAGGTCACTTAATATCACTTTAAAGGGAGGTCTATGGCAGAGGAATAGAACAGGATAGGATATGTATGATGATGATATTAAAATACATAGTTTTTTTACCAGGATGTAGCTAAACTGTCACAGGAATAAGATCAGGACACGTGTGATTGTTCTGGTTTGGTTTTGCGTTTATATATTAGTAAATGTTCTCTTTTATCGTACCGACAAAATTTACTGTAGTGAACGTGTCGAACAATGTTCAAATGTTACGTAAATATGATATACCAATCTTAAATAGAAACCTAAAATCAAATCAAACCACAATCGTCCACTATTAATTTGTACATAACCGTCAGCCAATAATCATATTTTAATAAGCCTTCCCGATTAGGCTAATTGGCCTGGGATTTAGTCAATAAAGAGTAATTTGGACATTATCAACTATGAACAATTAACATAATACGCGAGTTATGGTTGGTTTAATGTTTTGTTATTTAAGAGAATCAAATTGACTCATAACACTGAAAATGTATTTATAATAATCAGTTTTTTCTTTGAAACTTCCGTTGTTTATTTAATTTTATTTAATTTAACATTTATTTTATATGAATAATTTTTATTTTATCCGATTTATGAAATGCAATAATTTTACTATAACAGTCAAGAAATAAATATGATTATATGAACCTACAGGTCATTTAAGTAATTTAGTGGTTAATTTATTTGCTAACAGTGTCGTACGATTTTCTCTAAAATAAACATACAATGAATATCAAATCAAAGCTATCAAAAGAAAAGTATGTTAACTTTTACTTGAATGACTGCTAGCTAAAACTTAACCTAAAAGACCAGCAAAGGTGCCCAAAATGCTAGCAGCATTGCCACGTTAGATGACAATGCTAAATTTTCTTTAATGTGCTTAATCACTTGATTTATTGCGTCTTCTGTACATCGGTTTGGTCTGAAACCATATTGGTTGTTGGACAGTAGGACTTTTGTTTCCAAATACTTTTTCAATCTGACATTCATAATTTTTTCTAATTTTTTTGAGAAAGATGATAGTAGGGAAATTGGCGTATAGTTGTGCACACCATCTTCATCCCCACCCTTATGTATTGGGCACACCAATGACTTTTTCAGAGCTTTTGGGAAAATTCCGTAATCCACACTTGCTTGGCAAATTTTGGTAAAGGGATCTACTCGTAGTATATAGGGTAAGATTGTTTTAATAAGTTAACCATTAACTTTGTCCCTGGTGCAGAAGAGTCCTTAAGATTCCTTGATATATTATATACCTCTAATTCGTCAGTTGGTATCAGTCCAAAAGATGATATTATACGAGTATTATTATTCTAACCGAAATAAAAGTCTGCATTTTGGAAACCTGAAACCTCCACCAGCCACTTGGCGAGTTCCCGATATATATCAACTAGCTGCGACCCGGTGTTACCCACGTTAATCCGGGATAAAACGTAGCCAATATGTTAATTCAAAGTCTTACCTTTCTACATACCAAATTTCATCGAAATCGGTTCAGCAGTTTGAGCGTGAAGAATTAACAAACATACACACTTACACACACAAATTTTCGCATTTATAATATAAGCACTATACATTTTTTAAATTTTCGAGTAAATTGCTTGCATAGTTAGTAAACGTCTCAAGTTTAAATGTGTGTAATACCTACAATTACATATTCAAGTTGTTTAGCAACAGGTTTAATGAGGCAGATATGGATCTGGCCAATAGGTACTTATGTACAGACTTAGATTGTTATCAGTGTAAGTTACAACGCATGTAAATGTCAGTAGGAATGCGCTTATCTATTGTAGTCTGAAATATACAATCAAGACTAACGGAAAATTTCCTTTGGTTGAATTCCAACGGAAAAGTTCAATACGATCTTAATATGTATACATAATCTCGTGTCACAATGTTTGTCCTCAATGGACTCCTTAACCGATTATAATAAAATTCGCACACCATATGCAGTTCGATCCAACTTGAGAGATAGTATAGTTTAAATGTCAAATTATAGTCGCAATTTTAATTTATTGCTAATTATTGTCTGTTATTATTTGACAGTCACAATTATATGTTAACTCCAAATGATTCTAACAGATGTCGATACCTTTCGACTGGGTTGAGTAAGTAATCAATAGATGGCGCTGGTATGGTAAATCTACGAACGTGTCATATAAGCTACACTATCTATTTTTCATACCCTTAAGTGAGGCAAAACAACGTTTGCCGGTTCAGCTAGTATATTATAAAGAAAATATTAGCTGATTTCATTATAATTGTGAATATTATGATTTTATTAACTACTAGTTGTTCCCCGCGGCGTTACACGCGATAATCCGGGATAAAAAGAAGTTAATCCGGGATCAAATGTAGACTATTTGTTAATCTAATAACCTATCTTTATCATTGGCCGATTTGGAAAATTCTTTGATAATCGGAAAGCTGCATTATTCCTAAGTCACATGCATAAGCTAATATTATGTATCCAAAAAATATGAATGCCAGGAAAAAGCGGTCTGCTAGTAAATTTATATTATCATATAAATTAAAATACAATAAAAACAATACGTTTAAACTGAATAACCAATTTAAAGAATCAAAATAAGGTAATCAATTGGCAAATTTAGATACTTTTGCAAAAAATATATTTAGTATATTTTTCTATTTATAATATTTAATTTATTGTAGTAAATTGAGTTTCTGCAGCTACAGAACAGTTCCAAATAATAACATTAGCACCCAGCAAGGTGGTTCGCAGAATCTTGCGGTTGGTCAGAGACGCTGTGAAACCTCAATTGCTTAATAAATGTTGGTCGGAACATCCCTTGTGGCCACTCGACTAGGGCTGTGTTGAAATTATCTATTATGTATGTGCGGGAAACAGCGGAAAATGATCTTTTCTTGTTTCAATTTTCAATTCTAAATGAAAGAGAGAGGAAAGAAAATTATCACTAAATGTTGCTGATAAACTTTTAATACAGCATGGAGAAATACAAACAAAGCTCTGAACAATTAATGATGATAATTTACCTAAGTGAAGTTTGAAGAAGTATGCACCGGTTTGATTCATATCGATGAAAGATAACCGGTACTTTTTTCTTCACGAAAGACTATAAGATAGACATTACCTACTATAATTCTCTAAATCAAATTTCGCAGATCAGCGATTACCGTGGATCCATTATTACTTATATTTATTGCCATAGATCTATCTTGTCTATTCCGTTTGTAGTGGTCATACATGATAAATTATTTTGTTAATCTGTAATCTTAAAAGCCACCATCATCATCATCAGCCCGTCTGCGTCCACTGCTGGACTTAGGCCTCTCCCAACGCACGCTACTCGTCTTTATCCACTGCCCGCTTTTTGCGTATATGGTCGCTCCACCTCGTTGCAGGACGTCCTATAAGCTACGTGTACCGGTACGCGGTCTCCACTCCAGAACTTGTCTACCCCAGCGGTTATCGGTTCTGCGGCAGATGTAACCAGCCCATTGCCATAACAACTTACTGATGCGTTGAGCTATATCGGTCACCTTCGATCTTAAAAGTAATTGCGTAATTTCATATCCAATCAAATCACAGAGACACACATTTACAAAGTAGGTATATTAGGAGTATAGAATAGAATAACCATATTTAAAATAAAGATGTTGAATAGGTGCTCTTCCTGCGAACCCCAAACAGCCTGTTTTTCATTGGTCCATAATATAGATTATATCGTTTTATGTATCTTGATTACATTAAAATTATTTATAGTTAGCTATGCACCTCAACTTGGTTCAAAGTATGCCCTCTGACGTCTGGGTGCGATACTGAAGTGGTGACCAGCTTTGACTCGCAGCTTCAATTCCACCCCGTTTGATGTGTTTAATTACTTTGTTTGTTCTAGTTTGAGCAAACGATGCTTGCTGCGGTTGCCCTAAGTCGTGAACGTTCGAAAACTGTTACTATTCCGAAATTACACACTCCCGTACTACCCACGTCAAACTAACCGAGTGTCGAATAGTTTTATACGTTCAACGTAATAATTAAAACGGATACTAGGCGGGGTGAAATGTCAATCATGACAGCAACTTTGTGTTTTTGTTGTTTCTTTGATGGATTACGGTGTGGATGCTAGCCAATTATTGGTAGAACATGTGTGGGATTAACTAAAAATAGATATTTTAATATTTATGCCGTATTTTAATAATCAATTTTTATGTAAGTATCTATGTATTTCTTTCGTGCGAAAATAAATAAACTGAAACATCAACTGAATATGAGATACCTACGCAAATACTGTTATGCAGTGATTTAGCTGCAATGTTACGGTATAGGATGAAGGTACAGAATAATTACCAAAACGGTTAATTTTAAAGTAGCGCGAGGTCCGGGCCGTTCCACAAGGGTGCTCCTTTGGGTCTACAATATATCTTGTGCGCAGGCAACCGCGATTTGAGTGACGGCCCATTCTGAAAGGACATTTATCAGTCTCACTACTAGGGTTACTTTAAACCAAACAACAATGAATTCTCATTGACAAATTATCCTAGCGTTTGTTGGTGTTAAGTCCATTCTTTTGACTAATCGACGTTAAGATTGCTCCCAACTGGTGAAAACTTACCTTTCTCTATTTTCCGACCCAAAATTATGCCATTGTTTTCTATTTTGACGTCAGCTCACTTTTCTAATTGAAAATTTGGTGTAACAAGTTTTCGTTTTGATATAATTTTACTTGGAAGTAATTGGATTACAAAGTTTTGCAAGAATTAATCTTTGAATTAAACGCTTGACAAACTTATTATTTTATAATATCTTTGGAGACGAATTGTGGTGGTTAGAAAATCAAATTAAATATCGTTTAATTTCAGTTGATTTTGGAATCCTAGGCATAACAATATGAAAAAAAAAACTTTATCTGTCGATAATATGGTTTTAAAGTTACCTTGTATATGTGGATATTTATTATCTTTTTGAATTAATCCAAAATTCGTAATAAAAATAACCTTTCTGAATAGCTTGGTCCAATTCCATTTCTAGCCTCTAATTTTCATACTAACGAGAAAGCCATCTTCTCAGTCTTTTCACTAACATCCAGTTCCATTCATAACAGCATTCGCAAAATGAAAGCCACTTATGAAAATGAATGTGAAACGCGGATAAACCAAAGCCTATTTTCCGCGGTGCAAACCGGCCGGTTACAAATTGCTTTGGGCAAAGCGTAAATTTTAATTTTATCTCTAATACCCGAATGAGTACCGTGACTCGACATAATAAATGTACTCTTACCACGTTAGCGCTGAGGCTTGCTGTTCGTGGGGAAAACTACCCAGTTGCTATGTCATAATCTGTGGCATTACAAGTAAAGGCTGTATTTGCAATAATATACCGGTAGAAAGAAGCTTCAGATATTAAACATTAACTGGATAGGGATTTTAAGTTTAACGTCATTATTATGTATCTAATAACTTTTAAGCTACGGGTGGATTGTGTCAAATAACAAAGTAACCAAAATGTAATACTTCTTCTATAAATAAAGAATACATTGTTAATATTATTCTTATATATTTATGTATGTATATGTATTAGTATTTTATGTAGGTCTTATTATGTATTGGTTATTTGTAGGTATTTTTAGTTATTATTTAATCTCTTTGTTGAACACCCCGTATCATATTTATTGTGATTTCCTCTCCATGCTTTGGTTGCCTGGAAGAGATCGCTGTAAGTGATAAGGCCGCCACTTGTAACACTACTTATAAGTTGTTAATTTATTTTTCTCTTTGTTTGTATTTCCTTTTGTGTTGCAATAAAGAGTATATCTATCTATCTAAAGAATACATTTATCTAACTGATTGATTCTACAAGTTGGTTACCTAACGTCAATAATTTCAGGCCAGCTCTCGATATCAGCGTGCCAGTCACGGCGGGACAGTTTATTTCAACTTCTCAACTTCTCGGAGCTCGAATGGGGCATAATTTTCATAAGGAACGCGCACCCGCGCCCGACGCAAAAATTAGATTCATCAGAGATGCCAGCATTCTCTTATTCCAGAAGCCTCCATGGGTAGAACTGGTGAATTCGATTCAAGTTCGTAACGAGTGCGTGAACAATACGTAGTTAACTTCTGTTCTGTTACTTTGCATTTTGCTTTGTTATTATGAGGATGAGACACCATGAGTTGGCCTCGTTATTTGTTTTCACAATTTATTTTGCGATGATTATAACGTTGGAATTGAAGTGGTATACAATCAGTATTGTTTATTTAGTCCTTACAAACTGTTCGTAAATAAATATCAAACGTAGATTTTATACGACGTATTAAAAGTAACCATAATTTGAAATATAGCTCAGTGAGCTTCTCAGCAAACGGAAGACAATTTTCAACATTAGGTACACTCGTACAAACATTTCTCTAGAAGTCGAAGGTGCTTCGTATGCTGCATGCATAAGAACCGAGTTTTATGAAATTTTTCCATTCGGAATACAATCTTGAAAAATAGAAGGTATGTTTATTTGAGCATATCGAATCGCAGCGAGCGACACATTGAATACAAGGTGGCGTTCGGGACGGGAACATAATTTAGTTATCTCAGGCGAGACCAGAAAGTTTCGTTCAAACAAATAATATAGGTTTCCATGCGGGAGCACCTGGGCGGCGCTACGATCGGTGTGTCCCCGGGGAAATAAAAACTTTGCTACACGTCGCTTGTCCTAAAGCCTTCTTACAGTCTCCCCGACACGTTCGCCGATTTGCTACCGACGACCGACGTACACTTTATGGCTTTGATTCTCAACGATACGTTTACGATATTGTTTGGCATTACTGCTGCGTGGAATGCGACTGTAAAACGCTGACGAAGTCTCTCCAGCCGGATCAGATAAGGTTACGCTTTACCTATAAATATTTTGCCCTTTTCCCTCATGTGACTTTATTTTTATATATTTATTTTTAGTCGAATTAGTTTATTCATATCTACGGTGCATGCTAGCTGCAATGTGGCTAAAATGTATTGGTGGAATATTAGACCAACACAACCAATTTATATATAGAATTATAAAATGTAGCAAAAACGTGTTAAATTACAATACGATTAAAATTATTATGTGACTTACAAAATATGCACGAAATGTCTAGAATTTAATATCATCTGACACCTTCGACATAACTAGAGGCAAAAGTTGGAGACATAACGTCTCAAGTTCGATAACTGCACAGAACTCAGGAATTTTTAAATTAATTCAAACGAAAAATAAAATTAACGAAGTTGGTGAAGATTAAATTATACTCGCAGTAATTTGTGTCACGAAAGTTGGGTGTGGATCGCAGTATCGCCAACTTTTAAGACTTTTTTACTTAGTTGGAAGACATGACTTTGTGTGTTATCTTCTTATACTTTCACTGATTACTTTGTAATTTTTTTTAAATGCTTGGCATTGACATAAAAGAATAAAAAAAAAATATGTCAAATTTATCAAAGATATTCCTAGTAAGGCAAATACCATGTTTGTAATAGTAAAATAAATTATGAAGATAAGAAACATGTTAACTAAATATCCGAAACATATATCGACGGTCGTCTGTGAACATTTATTTTCCTTTACAGCCAAACTAGATAGAAACGAAACTTGAGAATAAGTTGATCCAATTCCCGAAGCCTACCTGTACTTGGAGTTAAACCTACTTTGTCGTTCTTTCTCCACTGATCTATGAACTCTCGTCTCCCTTTACTCCATACAATCTATAAAATCTTTGAATAAACATTTGCCTTCTTTGCCCTTTTGCACTCGTAAAAGGGGTCTGAGAAAACTCCCCTAAACTTATTTAAACTTTTACCCTAGGAAATCCTTTTCGCAAGCAGTTTAAATGTGGAATTGAATATGTATTAGAGAATAGGGAGTGGTTATTGGGAATCGGTTCCTAAGGTAAACAATTGAACGATAAGCGCTTCCTAATAACGACTCAATGGTTTTCCTGAAAACTGGGTTGTAGGTTTGATGCTCTTGGAGAGTGTCGGACAGCGAGTTTAGCTACTGCATTTATTCTGTTGATGGAAATATTAATAAAATAAAATAAGTCGGCTCTTGACCAAAATGCTGGTTTACTTACACCTTGCCCAAAAAATAAGTATCAATATAAGATAATGCAGCCAGTATTTTGGGCACGCTGCCAGACACAAAAAAGTTATTAATAATAAAATATATTAAGCGAGTTATTAATAATAATATTGTTATATCGTTTTATATATTTATTGTTTTACACAATTGTAATAATGTAAATATTTTTAATAAATATATGTAGTTAAATTTAAATGTGTAATTACGTAGTTTCATTGTATTTTACACCTAAATAGTTAAAACAAGTTTTTTTAAATTATTTATACTTTTTGTGTATTTCATAACTATCTGTGAGTTTGATATGTCTACTCGTACGCATACCGTAGTCAGTCTACGTCGACACATATATAATATGATGGAAGGTAGCAACTTCGCTAAATACTTGACTGGTTTATTGACAAGGGTACGTATCTAAAACTTGGGGCAAACACTCTCTAATAACGTCGATCGGCTAGATCAGTTTTACAGTTTTCAAAGGGTTCGCCTAAAGTTTGCCCCGAGGTATTTCTCGGCTCATCACGGTTTTCTAATTTCAACTTCGACTAAGGAACGACGGCGATTTACAAATTAACCTTTTTTGGTATGAGCTAATCAAAATTCTGTTGATCTTTCTCGGAAGTATCTGGAAGTTTTGCTAAGTAGTGGAGGAGTTTTGAAGTTTGAAAATATCTAGTTTAATTAGTGTGTTAGTTATTCCTAACAAGGGTTGATTCATTATTTTACAAATTTATTACATTAAATTATTCACAAAAATTACTTAAAAATAGTGCCGAAAATGGCAGCCTTATAGCTTAAAACGATCTCTTCCAGGCAACCACAGTAAGGACAGTGATAATAAAACAAGAGAGGGATGTACAATTACAAATAATAAATATATACAAATATACTATATAATACACACTATCATACTAAGGGGTTGAATATATTTTTAATGTTTTATATTTAACACATTTATAATAGAATTCAGCGAAGGTATACGAGTATATAGGTGTATTATACACATATAATATAATTTAAAAATGATTTGAAATAGGTACCTATATCAAATGAATTTTAAATTACACCTTGTATAAATATTTATTTAATTGTGCCAATTAAATGACAAATACTACACAATAATTATAAACTAACAACCTAAATTACAAATGGCACATTTTACCTAAGTCAGTGTCCGCGGGTATGGTGCCTGTATAAATTAATGTATTATAATTTTATGTGTAAGATATGTACTTGTGAAGCTTGTCCGAATCTTTAAATACCTTTCTTTTCCTTCTATTATGTTATTAAGGTTAGGTTGAGATTAGGTTGAGGTTAGGTTAGGTTCGGTTATGTAAAAAAAAATATGTAAAAGATTAAGTTATGTAAAAAAATTAAGTGTCTAGCAGCTCCCTGTATTAACATATAATAGCTAAAAATACGAAAAAAAAACGATTATTGTATGACCCCTCTTAATTTTTTTATTTTTATTATAGCAGCACGAAAAATACATATCTTGTGAAAGTTTCAGCTTTCTAGCTATTACGGTTTTTGAGATACAGCCTGGAGACAGACAGCGGAGTCTTAGTTATATGGTCCCGTTTTTTCCTTTTCGGTACGGAAGGCTAAAAACTGCTACTTTGCTAAATGTAAAGAAACATAAACAGAACATGTTTATCATGAAAATAAGTGGACCGAACACAATCCACTTAAATTCTTCAATCAGTCTAGACCAGACTTCAAAACGCCAGATCTGGCGGGAATGTTTTTACCAGAGCACGAATCTAATTATCTCCGGCTGCACATTTTCAGCTCTTTAATCAAGTAGATTAACCGGCTAAGTTCTAGCTTACCGAGTTAGACACCTTCTCACATACCTCAAGTTGGGTGTCAACTCCGTATGGTAGCCTTGTCATCTGCTGTTAGCTAAGTTATACTTAAGTTAGTTAACACCCGTAGCTCGGCTATCTAAGGTGGACGTCATTGGATTGGTGACCAATAAAACATAGAAGATACATATTTAATTTGAACCATTAGTGCTGAACTAGTATGGAACTGTGATTCAGCACCGATGGCCTCTCCCACAGAATATGAACAAGTCTGTTTGACACAATTATGATATAAAGGATTTGAACAATAGATAAAAGATGAGAAAAAAAAATCAAAAATCATAACAAATGTTACTTAACTTAAGTTCATATAAAAGAACATTATAAAGAAAAACAACAAATTATAATGTTATATAATGAAGACTATTATTTTATTTGACGACCTCGTTGGCGTAATTGTTACCATGCCGGACTGCCAATCAGAAGGTTTGGGGTTCGATTCCCGGCACGGCCAACATCTTTGTGCTGAATTATATTTGTTGGATGTCGGTCTGGGTGTTAAATATGTATCTATGTAAAATATGTGTGTTTGTATATTTAGTATATCAGTTGTATTGGCAACCATAATACGAACTAGAAATGGTTCAGTATGGGGTTAACCCGCTATGTGTTAAATGTGTCCTAATATTTATTATTATTTAAATAGTGCCATTTTCATCTAAGTGCAACCGTGGGTCGGACGATACCTTAAATTGTAGGTCCCTGCCTGTACTAAGACTAACATCTTAGTACAAGCAGTCTGTATATGTGACATATATAATATATATTCCTCATGCTTCATATTTATTTTTTATCATGTGATGCTTCGACCGCTTAACCAGGAAAAATGTGTACATATAAGGTCCTAGTTATGTCCACACTTTTTTGCGTCATGAATTACTAATAAAAATACTTCATTCACAAACTTTCACCTTCATGTTGTACTTAAGTAAAAGCTAGTGTTACTTACGGCAGCTAATAGTGAACTGCCCGTTTTACACTGTACTGAGGCAATCTTCCAATTTAAAGTAGCAAAACTTTGCACGGAACCATTTGACTTTACGAATTTTAGCGTGAAGCTGTTAAAGCGTGCTCTCACATAAAAACCCAGTTAATCTTCTTGCATGACAAAATTATTACAAGGTGTACTTTTAATTTTAATCCGTACTATTATATCCGCACACCACACTAAGTTTAATTTTACATTGAGATTCTATAAAAAAGTTGGTATTGTTATTGTTTGGAAATCCAAGAAGCAGACTACGAACTACTTTGATGCGATGACAGTTGAATAGGTCATGAGTTCGATTGCCGCCAGTGAGCTCAAGCTTGCGGTGAAGGATAACATTGCGAAGAAACCATATCATAGGCAGTGGTCCCACCGGCGACGATGAACGAGAAACGAGTAGAACTAGAAACTATAAATGAGTTGGCGATAAGCGGGAAGCGAGTGTAGTTTCGATAGTTTTATCGTCGGTTTATAAGCGAGTGTGTAGGTGCAACGAGCGATTTCTCGCGTCACTCGCCTCGTGCGCCATTCAATGCCGCACTGTATAGAAATGATGAAGCGGGCGAGTATCGCTGAACGAGTATTGCTGAGCGAGTTTATTTTTGAAGGCTCGTCGCTTAAACGATAAAACTAGTAAGGCGAGTCGTCGCCGGCAGTGTGAACAGTCAGTGATCAACTATTTGTATGTGCTTCTCTTTTATTTTAATTTCAATTAGTAAGTGTTTAAAAAGCGAAAACATGCTCATAATATCACTGAGCTAACAATTGAGTTTGTTAGATAACGTAGAGAGAATTAAAGTAAAATGCATATTTTTTAATAGAAGCCTGCATACCAGAGAACTGGTTTAACTGAGGCCGTATGTCATTGTTTAGAGATCTCGGAACGTCTCCGGAGTCAATATGCGGAACATTTCCTATTACACGCCCTCTTCTTTCGTGGGCTCGAAGATCTATATAGAGAGGACAGCACGCCTTATGGCCTTATGAAAATGTTCCTTAGTTTAATTTTGGTACATATATTACAAATACTGTCCAATATTTTGTTTTAAAGATTATTGATGTCAGATTAAAGATACCAAAACGTACGAAATAAATATTATATTGTACTGATAACAAGTTAATCTTATATATAAATTTTCCGTGTCACAGTGTTTGTTACCGTACTCCTCCGAAACGGCTAGAGCGATTTTTTCCAAATTTTATATGCGTATTCAGTAGGTCTGAGAATCGGCTACTGTATATTTAGAAATAATTTTTTTTAAGGCAAAACAACGTTTGCCGGGTCAGCTAGAAATATTATATATATAAGAGACAGCTGCCATCTTATCACATAAATTACATATGAGAAGAAAGAAGAAGAAGCGCATATATAGTTATTTTATAATATATTTCAGGAAATACCAAAAGTACCTAAAGGGAATACATTTTTACATTTTTGCAAATTTGCTTGGCAATAAAAAAAACAGATATTGTAAGTAAAGTCATAATGGTTTTAACAGCACCATAAGTATGAAGCCATATTTTTATCCCAACACAATTTGTAATGGAAGCGACACGCGGAGACAAGAGAGCAAGCCAGGGCGGGCGGAGTGCGGGGGCGGACGGGTGTTAAGGCGGGCGGGGGTGAAATTACTTGCAAATTCCATTTACGAACTCCGCGGCCAGGCGTCAGAAGAAACTGCTTGTCTGCCGCCCGCCTGTTACTTCTAGTGGATTGCGGTCGGCTAATCGTAAGGTCACAACAACAATGACTGCAAAACAAATGTAGTACATATTTTCGGTAATATTTAAACTATTTTCGTTGCCTAAATATTTAGCGGATAAATGAAAATGTGTAAATCATTTATTATTAACGAGAGAGAGAGAGAGAGAGAGAGAGAGAGAAAGAGAGAGAGAGAGAGAGAGAAAGAGAGAGAGAGAGAGAGGGGAAGTATTTATAAGTTTCATAGAAAAACTAAAATTTAATCAAAGTTTCTCTTCTGTGAAATGCCACTAATATATATAATCATCATCATCGTCATTTTTATAACTCAGTACAGCTAGACGTTCGACCAGCAGAGCATCTTCTTCTTCTTCGTATAAGCTAAGAAGCCAAGCTCTGGTGTCAAGAGCTTTCAGGCCGCCCGCAGGCCTCGGAATTGGCTTAATGACTGCTTGTACAAAGACTAATAGCAGGGTAAACACACGAGTAAGTGATTCCTTTGCCTAAGATAGAGCATGCCTAGCCTGGAATAGCTGACTTTCAAGAAGGCTGCCGGAACACACCGTTAGATACTTGGCGACAGTTCTAAAATATTTTTCATGGCCGTGGTTTTAAGTAACCATAAAATACCTACAGTTTATTTTTAACACCAGAAAATACGCAAAATCTTCAATATTTGTTACCAAAACTTGGGATCATGACAAACACGATCCGAAGTTAGGTGTTTGCGCGATGATTACCAATGGTCTCCGGTCCGATTGGTATGTAAGTTACGAGGCGTTACCGCGAACTTAGCTCATTACCAGTAGTACACGGATAGAATGACAATGCAAAGAATTTTCACTTTATTCTTTTTCACGCTTATTATGCTGTAGAATGATAGACAGAGACTTAGGCAAGCCTAGACCGTAATATTACGTAACTTATTTAACATCAGCTGAGGTGATTCTATAACAAAAAGACATACGTATAAACATATGGTAACATGAAGCTAATTTGTTAGTTATTTTACAATACAGAATGCATCTTTTCTTTATCAGATTTTTTTTAGATGAAATCAGTGAATCTAGAAAAAGAGTCTACATTAACTGATCAATTTTGCTTTCTTCTGTCTAAATGTTGATTAGTAGTTAACAGTAGAGCAATATTTTCCTATTTTGTAAGAAATCATTCGAGATAAATAGTATCAAGAATGTACAAGTAAATCGTTCAAAAAGTAACATAATGAAATTACTAACTAAGTACCTACTACCTTAACTCTTAATTTGCCCAGACGGTTTTTTATCTATCTTTCTATATGCTATCGATTTAGGGGGTAATTGGTGTCTAGAAAACATAAAAAATATTTTTTAAAATCCTATGTCAATAGTTTTTGAAATAAAGGGCAGAAAGTGTGAGGACTTTTTTATAATTATTATTGCTGGGATTTTTTATGAGTTTAGAGCAATCTTTTTCTTCTTCGGAGGGAATCATTTAAGATAAATAGTATCAAGATTGTGAAAGTAAAGAGTTCATAAATTAATATAACCATAGAGTCAAAGAGACTAGTTAATATCTTAAACTAAGCCAGTATTTGTTAACTTAAAATAACGCAGTTCTAGCGGTTTTCAAGGCAAGAGTGAACCGGATTACTTCTTGGCAAGGGCGCTCCACCTTAGATCGCAATATCGCTTACCATCAGGTGAATCGCGATCAAGCGCAAGCCCATTAGTACGACGAGTAAAAAAAGTATAACAATATCTCTAAACACTCAGCTTCTTCTCTGTTTTCCTTCAAGCTTGCACTGTCTGTGTAGTTGCAAGTCGGCGGCCATATTGAATTTTTCACATTAATTCCAGTTCTTTGTTACTGCTTAAAATGCAGAGTGGGAAACAGGTGCAATTGTTACTCTTTGTGACCGCAAAATTATATTTAAAGGCCAGGTCTAACTAGAGGTCTTCCATGAAAATAATAATAAGGTGCTAGTTCCTTTTTTTTGTTTTATGTTGTGCAGTATTCAGCTAAGCATTTGACACGCAGACCGTGTTATTACACGAGGCACCGACTCTGGCCGAAAGTAGAGCATGCATAGTCTGGAATTAGTGTGTAGGCAGCACTAGGTAAAGCCATAAGCGACGCGACATAATAAAACTTTAGCAAAAATACCAGTAAACTTTCTGTAAAGATAGGTAATGATGTGAAATAAAAAGTTTTTCACAAAAAATATGCAGTTGAAAAAAAACACTTTTTACATATGGAGCTTGGAGCAAGGAGAAGCATAATCCTTTTCGCCAATACAAGCGATGACTGGTGAACCAGTTCTGCAGGTTTGCCTCAAAGTAAAAATGAGAAATAAATAATTTATTTATACTAATAATAGCTGCGCTCCGTGGTGTTACCCGCTTTAATGTAGAATAAAAAGTAGCCTATGTGTTAATTCAGGGTCTTACTTATCTTTATACAAAATTTCATCGAAATCGGTTTAGCCGTTTGAACGTGAAGAAGGATCAAACATTCGCACTTACACACAAACTGTCGCGTTTATAATATTGGTAGGATAACAATTTCGATAAACAAACAAAACATATAATTTCCTTTTAATGAGTACTCGTAAATACAACGTGCTTTTAACATTTGTATACACGCATTTCTATTCACCACTTTTGTATTTTAACTATTGTTTTCTAGAACGGTGTATTTGTGACAAAAACTAACGTGTTTATTTATGGTACCCTCGCATTATCTAAAACAAACAACCGCAGCATTATTGGCAGCATCTATTCTAAGACTTGTCTCGAACCTGCGACCTATGAATAATTTACTCCCTCGCCACCGCAAAGTGTTTATTGTGATAGCGCCTGACTTCACAACCGCAACCTCATGTGAAATAAAACACCTAGATTTTTCCTCTCAATCTCCGAGCTCGTCTACCAATCTCCTCGTCACATAACATTACAAGTAGACACGACAGTCTCGCCAAACTGAGTTATATTTCTGCCGCTATAAGTTGTAAAATGTTTAGACTTTTCTTAGACACTCGGGACTTGGCGGTCGAGACGGAATCAAGAATGTAAGGAGTTATGCCGGTTGTTTAGCGCAAGGAATTTGCAGACGAATATCAACGGATTAAGGTCTATAATTATTTTGAAGTCAGGAGGCTCCGTTTGCGGGAGCCAGGAATCGAGGGAAAGCGGCAGTAAATAACAAGCAAGATCGGATTATTTCGATAAGATCGTAAAATGAAACAAGGCGTGTCTCGGCGGGACGCTTTCTTTTTGAATATGTTACACGTTTACCGGCACATTGGCCCCTGTTCGTCTAAATGTGAAAGTTCGACTCGGTTCCTTTCCGCTCGCTTCAGACATTTTAATGGTGGAATTTTTGTATGCGCTACGAGGCAACGAGATGCAGCGAATATGCTACGATAACGCTACGGACGCTCTACGGCATTCGTTTGTATGTGGGTAGTTACCGTTTACGGCGTGCTTCCTCGTAAACGAAGCTACGTCTGATATTATAGCACAATGTCGTTCCGTACTTGTTCTGAAAGTGTATTAAACGTTTGAGCACAATGTTTTGAATATTTTTGCAGTTCACGTTCTTTGTATTTCTTAAGAATTTAATCCCTAACGTATATAGCTTACTTAATGTCAGATATTTGTTTAACTTTAGAATAATATAGTCGCTTGGTGTTGATTGTATTGCAGTTTTTGATCGCTTATGGCTTTAATGTTAGAAGTATAAAACAATAGTAACATTTTATATTCCGAAAAAAAATCTTGATGAAAAGTGTCGAAAATGACCGTTGTTTCGTGATTTTATTCATTTATAATTTCTATTAGACATATATTAATTTAGCATATTTACAAACCCTTACTAAGTTTCACGTTTTTAACACCAATGATTATACTACCGGTTTCACGTGGGTACGGATATACTACGGGGTCACTATACTGAATAAGGAGAGTAGTACGTAACCGGTACGTTTGAGTGTAAGGAGTAGTACGTAACGGATACGTTCTAGCGTATGTAGGCACGCGCGGTCCGGTCCTCCAGTGCAATCTTATTTTTCCGGGCTCTGGCTCGCTGCCGGCGGCTTATTGCCTACGTGCTGCCGGGCCGGTCGCGCGCCCGTCATATTATTCTATCGGGCGGCTATCGGCACAGCCCACATGCCAGATGCGGTGGAATTTCGCCAACAGTACGTTAACCGTAATGTATCTTTTGACTTCTTGGAGACCTGCTGATAGTAGTGCCGATTCAACGGCATACACGACTAAACTAAATTTAAAGAAGCCCCGTCTCTTTTCATCTTAGGTGGCCAGAAAGAGACGGCACGTTCTGCACCACAGACAAAACAACTAAAATCACGTCAAATATGGAATGTGCAGGCAGTTTTAGAGGTGATACAAGTAAGTGCGTGCTAGAGTCGCATATATTTTCTACATTTGACGTGATTTTAGTTGTTTTGACTATGGTGCAGAACGTGCCGTCTCTTTTTGGCCACCTAAGATGATAAGAGACGGGGCTTCTTTAAATTTAGTTTAGTTGTGTGTGCCGCTGAATCGCCACCAGTTTATAGCAAAAAATCTCAGATATTGAGGTGCTCAGAAAATACACAATAAATATAATAACGTGATTATTTTTTTAATTACATTGTAAACTCCATAAAACATCATTTTTGATGCTAAGTCAAAAACTCTTTTTTAAGTAACAGAACTAAGTTATTAAGAGATCGTACAAACAGCATGATCATACAAATAAAAATAGAATATCTTGACTATGACTGAAGTAATAGTTAATCTAGGATCTACTAATTCATAAAGTCAGTTTTATAGGTTTATATAGAAACTCTTCATTATCTTTATTTAACCGAGTAGGTTAACTTTGGCTCATAAAAAAGCAATAGAAGCAAGCAAAATCATCGTTTTCATAGGCCTCTTTCAAGACACGCCACGAAACTATCTGTTTGCGTACATGATCTTTCCACCTAGTTGCAGAGCGTCCTTCGCTAAAACGTATAAAAGTAGAAATACCTACACATCTAACGATTCAGTTAACTATCTTGGTTATTGGTTTACCATAACCGTTAGAAAAGAAAGTTATTCAAAGGTTTGTCTCTGCTTTCCACGGAATCTCTGATATTAGTATACTCGCCTGCCTTCTTCAGATATTGGGCCGGACCGTAAATAAAACTGCTGTGACCGTGAGCTAGTGGCTACTCGGTACCAAAGCCGTATTTGTCACGTTAAGAATGTTGTAGTGGAATAATCGCGTTACGGACAAATTGGCCGATCTTTCCTGCGACATGAGAGATTCAGTAAGATGCTTATTTACGGTTGTATTATGGTCTACGTAGATAATTGCCGTTTATCGTGTACGTTCAATTTGGATGGTAAATAATAAATGTCTTAAGCGACTGATGGTTTAAAATAACTCACCCATTTCGCAGTCAGGGTCATGTGGCTGTCGATTTACGATTTTAAAATTATTTTCTTGTAAAGTTGAAATTTTCCATATCTAATTTATCTTATTTCACAACTTCCTTAAATAAAGTGAAATTATTTTCAAACCTGAGTCATTACGCGCTTCGTTAAACTTATAATTTTTTACTGCCCAAAAGACGCTGGCAGGTATTCCAAAGACAGCTGCAGATAGGACATTAATATCGTATGCACCTGACCCGACCGATAAATCGCCTAGTTATGAAATTGCATATTTTCTACGTGTGACCGCAGCTTGCCTTATATAACGCTTTACCTACTGTGGTCTTAGATGTAACACGCTTACCTGGAAGGAACCTAATTACCCTAGATTTGAAGACTCCCAAATTGTACTTCTTAGGAAAAAGAGACTTAGTAAGAGTACCAAATCTTTGCAGTTCTCACAGTGAAGGTCAATGTAGAACGCTTTGTGCGAATCATCAGATCTGCTTCTTTTGATCATTCAACAGAAAACTAGCCGTAACTATCTCAGAAATAAGATTAGTTAAGAAGCGCATTTACGTCAAAACTGGTTTATCACAATTACGCAAACAATAACGTAATAAAGGCGGTCGCAGCCGGCGTTATTGTGTGCACGAATGTCACCGCCGAGGGTTGTCGGAAAAAGTGAAAGTTTTTATCTGTGGCGGTCCCCGGCCGACCGTTCTCATTTCCACCGCTCTCGATGGCAATCGCTCGGTCAGGGTTGAACGGTATATTGGAGTTAAAACTCTGTTTAAGTCAAAGGTGTATTATTCAGAACAAACGTTCAGTGGCGATTCAGCGGCACACTCGTCTAAACCAAATTTAAAGAAGCCCCGTCTCTTTTCATCTTAGGTGGCCAGAAAGAGACGGCACGCTGTGCACCATAGTCAAACCAACTAAAATCACGTCAAATGTAGAAAATAATATAGGCGACTCTAGTCCGCACTCATTTGTATCACCTTTAAAACTGCCTGCACATTCCATGTGGTTCAGAACGTGCCGTCTCTTTCTGGCCACTTAAGATGAAAAGAGACGGGGCGGGGCTTCTTTAAATTTGGTTTAGTCGTGTGTGCCGCTGAATCGCCTATTATCATTGTTCTGGTTTTAGTTTTATACCTATAACTTATCTGTAAGCTTCATAAGGCTGCCTAATGAGTCTTCAATTTTGATGTATGCATTTTTTATTATATTGGATAAATTAATGGATATTTTTATAGCAGCGATGCACTATATTGGAATTGGAATAATAAAGTGTTTGACATGTGCACATACATAGATAAAAGGAGATTTCACTAAAGGATATGAGCATAATCTTGATTGTACAGTATTTTCGATATAAACGGCAAACGAAATTGAAAAATAGCCTAAAGACCGTCTTCAGAACAACTCAAAGTATAATTTTATATATTTAGGCATTAATCAAGATTTATAAATTAGAAATACAATTGGTTTAAAAAATTAAGTTCTTAGAGTTGTTCTTTAGAAGATATTCTTTTTTTATTTTTGTGACAGTTTGTAGATTTAAACGAAAAAAAAACAGTGATGTCAAAATTGTGCCCTTGTCATTTTGCCTTAAAATATTTAAAGAAAGAAGAAGTGTCTCTGATTTTGAGTAATATTAAAACTGAGTAAATATCATGTAGAATAGTATTTTTCATTACTTATTTGTAAAATAGCAAGTGTCAGTAGAGGTAGACCCCTAAACACGTATGAGTACAGCTTGAAGCGTTATCCGACTTTCTTTGTTAGTCCAAGGCTCCAGGGTTGAACCAGCGCCCAAACACGGTGCTTAACCGCCGGGTAATTGCTGATTAACTGATACATTTTCCGGCGGAAAGTACCGGATTATAAATTGGGTATTGATGTTTAAATACCTTCAGAATAAACGAGATCCCTGTGGTTTATCGTGTAAATTTTGACATAATTGACTCTGATACATTTTACCTAGTTAATTATTTAAAACCGATCCAGCGAGGTAATGCCGCTAGCATTTTAGGCACCTTACCCGCGGACACTGACTTAGGTTTAATCTACTATTTGTATGGATTTTTTTATTGTGTGTGTGTGTTTTTATTTATGCAATTATTTTATTTATCAATTAATTTGAAACTTGTGTAGAATCTTAAGTTTTTTAGCTACTCCTTACAGCCAGGCGTTCGACCAGTATGGCGCGTAACTACACAAGTAACCGATAATCTGACCTAAGGTGGAGCATGCCTAGTCTGGAATAACTGGCTCCCGGAACACACTGTAAGGTGCTTGGCGACAGATTTTCTACGTGAGGCTGGTTGCTGGACAGGCAAGCACTAGAAAATGCCCTATCATCATGCTCTGGTTTCCTTATGAAGCTTTCCTAGACCGAAAGCACGAGCTCATTGGGACAGATCAAACCCACGACCTTCGGAACATGAAGCAGCCGCACGCCCGACTAAGCTGTCATCGCTTCGAAAAAGTAAATATATATATTTTACTATATAAGGCAAATTTGAATAATGTTTGTATAACCGGCTATCACTTACGTTTATTTTGTCGGAATTAGCCCGACATGTTTCAGCACAATCAGTGTGCCATTCTCAAGGGCAGGAACACAGCCAACGTACGTCCGCGGTGACGAGAGGGCCTGCACTAACATGTCGGGCTAATTCCGACAAAATAAACGTAAGTGATAGCCGGTTATACTAACATTATATATATTTTATTAGATGCTGTGTTAAATAATTATGTTTACTTTGAAATTAATTTGAAATTTATGTTAAATTCATACAATATCAGTCACGTCAAACTTGAACTTTAGTATAACTAAACTAACAAAGGGTTAAGTAAAGTTTTCGTAAAGTTCAGTAAACAACACTTAAGTCCAGCTTTAACGCCAAGAACAAAGATACAACCCTACTTGTTCAAGTGACGGGGTAACAAAAGAAAAAGTTACACATGGGATCGATATGTCAAATATAAGGTGCCTTACGTAGTTTTAAAACTGACTTTGTTTTCAGCAAATTTATATATAACTCTATATATATACGTAAAAACTCTGTTTGTTTAATACTATGGCAGAAATTGTACATGTTTGTACGAGTAGACAACATATGGATGATATTGAGTTTTTCTTTCCTTGTTATGCTCATAAATAATATTCCAAATTTTTTTTTTTCCAAATTTTATATGCGTATTCAGTAGGTCTGAGAATCGGCTACTGTATATTTAGAAATAATTTTTTTTAAGGCAAAACAACGTTTGCCGGGTCAGCTAGAAATATTATATATATAAGAGACAGCTGCCATCTTATCACATAAATTACATATGAGAAGAAAGAAGAAGAAGCGCATATATAGTTATTTTATAATATATTTCAGGAAATACCAAAAGTACCTAAAGGGAATACATTTTTACATTTTTGCAAATTTGCTTGGCAATAAAAAAAACAGATATTGTAAGTAAAGTCATAATGGTTTTAACAGCACCATAAGTATGAAGCCATATTTTTATCCCAACACAATTTGTAATGGAAGCGACACGCGGAGACAAGAGAGCAAGCCAGGGCGGGCGGAGTGCGGGGGCGGACGGGTGTTAAGGCGGGCGGGGGTGAAATTACTTGCAAATTCCATTTACGAACTCCGCGGCCAGGCGTCAGAAGAAACTGCTTGTCTGCCGCCCGCCTGTTACTTCTAGTGGATTGCGGTCGGCTAATCGTAAGGTCACAACAACAATGACTGCAAAACAAATGTAGTACATATTTTCGGTAATATTTAAACTATTTTCGTTGCCTAAATATTTAGCGGATAAATGAAAATGTGTAAATCATTTATTATTAACGAGAGAGAGAGAGAGAGAGAGAGAGAGAGAAAGAGAGAGAGAGAGAGAGAGAAAGAGAGAGAGAGAGAGAGGGGAAGTATTTATAAGTTTCATAGAAAAACTAAAATTTAATCAAAGTTTCTCTTCTGTGAAATGCCACTAATATATATAATCATCATCATCGTCATTTTTATAACTCAGTACAGCTAGACGTTCGACCAGCAGAGCATCTTCTTCTTCTTCGTATAAGCTAAGAAGCCAAGCTCTGGTGTCAAGAGCTTTCAGGCCGCCCGCAGGCCTCGGAATTGGCTTAATGACTGCTTGTACAAAGACTAATAGCAGGGTAAACACACGAGTAAGTGATTCCTTTGCCTAAGATAGAGCATGCCTAGCCTGGAATAGCTGACTTTCAAGAAGGCTGCCGGAACACACCGTTAGATACTTGGCGACAGTTCTAAAATATTTTTCATGGCCGTGGTTTTAAGTAACCATAAAATACCTACAGTTTATTTTTAACACCAGAAAATACGCAAAATCTTCAATATTTGTTACCAAAACTTGGGATCATGACAAACACGATCCGAAGTTAGGTGTTTGCGCGATGATTACCAATGGTCTCCGGTCCGATTGGTATGTAAGTTACGAGGCGTTACCGCGAACTTAGCTCATTACCAGTAGTACACGGATAGAATGACAATGCAAAGAATTTTCACTTTATTCTTTTTCACGCTTATTATGCTGTAGAATGATAGACAGAGACTTAGGCAAGCCTAGACCGTAATATTACGTAACTTATTTAACATCAGCTGAGGTGATTCTATAACAAAAAGACATACGTATAAACATATGGTAACATGAAGCTAATTTGTTAGTTATTTTACAATACAGAATGCATCTTTTCTTTATCAGATTTTTTTTAGATGAAATCAGTGAATCTAGAAAAAGAGTCTACATTAACTGATCAATTTTGCTTTCTTCTGTCTAAATGTTGATTAGTAGTTAACAGTAGAGCAATATTTTCCTATTTTGTAAGAAATCATTCGAGATAAATAGTATCAAGAATGTACAAGTAAATCGTTCAAAAAGTAACATAATGAAATTACTAACTAAGTACCTACTACCTTAACTCTTAATTTGCCCAGACGGTTTTTTATCTATCTTTCTATATGCTATCGATTTAGGGGGTAATTGGTGTCTAGAAAACATAAAAAATATTTTTTAAAATCCTATGTCAATAGTTTTTGAAATAAAGGGCAGAAAGTGTGAGGACTTTTTTATAATTATTATTGCTGGGATTTTTTATGAGTTTAGAGCAATCTTTTTCTTCTTCGGAGGGAATCATTTAAGATAAATAGTATCAAGATTGTGAAAGTAAAGAGTTCATAAATTAATATAACCATAGAGTCAAAGAGACTAGTTAATATCTTAAACTAAGCCAGTATTTGTTAACTTAAAATAACGCAGTTCTAGCGGTTTTCAAGGCAAGAGTGAACCGGATTACTTCTTGGCAAGGGCGCTCCACCTTAGATCGCAATATCGCTTACCATCAGGTGAATCGCGATCAAGCGCAAGCCCATTAGTACGACGAGTAAAAAAAGTATAACAATATCTCTAAACACTCAGCTTCTTCTCTGTTTTCCTTCAAGCTTGCACTGTCTGTGTAGTTGCAAGTCGGCGGCCATATTGAATTTTTCACATTAATTCCAGTTCTTTGTTACTGCTTAAAATGCAGAGTGGGAAACAGGTGCAATTGTTACTCTTTGTGACCGCAAAATTATATTTAAAGGCCAGGTCTAACTAGAGGTCTTCCATGAAAATAATAATAAGGTGCTAGTTCCTTTTTTTTGTTTTATGTTGTGCAGTATTCAGCTAAGCATTTGACACGCAGACCGTGTTATTACACGAGGCACCGACTCTGGCCGAAAGTAGAGCATGCATAGTCTGGAATTAGTGTGTAGGCAGCACTAGGTAAAGCCATAAGCGACGCGACATAATAAAACTTTAGCAAAAATACCAGTAAACTTTCTGTAAAGATAGGTAATGATGTGAAATAAAAAGTTTTTCACAAAAAATATGCAGTTGAAAAAAAACACTTTTTACATATGGAGCTTGGAGCAAGGAGAAGCATAATCCTTTTCGCCAATACAAGCGATGACTGGTGAACCAGTTCTGCAGGTTTGCCTCAAAGTAAAAATGAGAAATAAATAATTTATTTATACTAATAATAGCTGCGCTCCGTGGTGTTACCCGCTTTAATGTAGAATAAAAAGTAGCCTATGTGTTAATTCAGGGTCTTACTTATCTTTATACAAAATTTCATCGAAATCGGTTTAGCCGTTTGAACGTGAAGAAGGATCAAACATTCGCACTTACACACAAACTGTCGCGTTTATAATATTGGTAGGATAACAATTTCGATAAACAAACAAAACATATAATTTCCTTTTAATGAGTACTCGTAAATACAACGTGCTTTTAACATTTGTATACACGCATTTCTATTCACCACTTTTGTATTTTAACTATTGTTTTCTAGAACGGTGTATTTGTGACAAAAACTAACGTGTTTATTTATGGTACCCTCGCATTATCTAAAACAAACAACCGCAGCATTATTGGCAGCATCTATTCTAAGACTTGTCTCGAACCTGCGACCTATGAATAATTTACTCCCTCGCCACCGCAAAGTGTTTATTGTGATAGCGCCTGACTTCACAACCGCAACCTCATGTGAAATAAAACACCTAGATTTTTCCTCTCAATCTCCGAGCTCGTCTACCAATCTCCTCGTCACATAACATTACAAGTAGACACGACAGTCTCGCCAAACTGAGTTATATTTCTGCCGCTATAAGTTGTAAAATGTTTAGACTTTTCTTAGACACTCGGGACTTGGCGGTCGAGACGGAATCAAGAATGTAAGGAGTTATGCCGGTTGTTTAGCGCAAGGAATTTGCAGACGAATATCAACGGATTAAGGTCTATAATTATTTTGAAGTCAGGAGGCTCCGTTTGCGGGAGCCAGGAATCGAGGGAAAGCGGCAGTAAATAACAAGCAAGATCGGATTATTTCGATAAGATCGTAAAATGAAACAAGGCGTGTCTCGGCGGGACGCTTTCTTTTTGAATATGTTCGTCTAAATGTGAAAGTTCGACTCGGTTCCTTTCCGCTCGCTTCAGACATTTTAATGGTGGAATTTTTGTATGCGCTACGAGGCAACGAGATGCAGCGAATATGCTACGATAACGCTACGGACGCTCTACGGCATTCGTTTGTATGTGGGTAGTTACCGTTTACGGCGTGCTTCCTCGTAAACGAAGCTACGTCTGATATTATAGCACAATGTCGTTCCGTACTTGTTCTGAAAGTGTATTAAACGTTTGAGCACAATGTTTTGAATATTTTTGCAGTTCACGTTCTTTGTATTTCTTAAGAATTTAATCCCTAACGTATATAGCTTACTTAATGTCAGATATTTGTTTAACTTTAGAATAATATAGTCGCTTGGTGTTGATTGTATTGCAGTTTTTGATCGCTTATGGCTTTAATGTTAGAAGTATAAAACAATAGTAACATTTTATATTCCGAAAAAAAATCTTGATGAAAAGTGTCGAAAATGACCGTTGTTTCGTGATTTTATTCATTTATAATTTCTATTAGACATATATTAATTTAGCATATTTACAAACCCTTACTAAGTTTCACGTTTTTAACACCAATGATTATACTACCGGTTTCACGTGGGTACGGATATACTACGGGGTCACTATACTGAATAAGGAGAGTAGTACGTAACCGGTACGTTTGAGTGTAAGGAGTAGTACGTAACGGATACGTTCTAGCGTATGTAGGCACGCGCGGTCCGGTCCTCCAGTGCAATCTTATTTTTCCGGGCTCTGGCTCGCTGCCGGCGGCTTATTGCCTACGTGCTGCCGGGCCGGTCGCGCGCCCGTCATATTATTCTATCGGGCGGCTATCGGCACAGCCCACATGCCAGATGCGGTGGAATTTCGCCAACAGTACGTTAACCGTAATGTATCTTTTGACTTCTTGGAGACCTGCTGATAGTAGTGCCGATTCAACGGCATACACGACTAAACTAAATTTAAAGAAGCCCCGTCTCTTTTCATCTTAGGTGGCCAGAAAGAGACGGCACGTTCTGCACCACAGACAAAACAACTAAAATCACGTCAAATATGGAATGTGCAGGCAGTTTTAGAGGTGATACAAGTAAGTGCGTGCTAGAGTCGCATATATTTTCTACATTTGACGTGATTTTAGTTGTTTTGACTATGGTGCAGAACGTGCCGTCTCTTTTTGGCCACCTAAGATGATAAGAGACGGGGCTTCTTTAAATTTAGTTTAGTTGTGTGTGCCGCTGAATCGCCACCAGTTTATAGCAAAAAATCTCAGATATTGAGGTGCTCAGAAAATACACAATAAATATAATAACGTGATTATTTTTTTAATTACATTGTAAACTCCATAAAACATCATTTTTGATGCTAAGTCAAAAACTCTTTTTTAAGTAACAGAACTAAGTTATTAAGAGATCGTACAAACAGCATGATCATACAAATAAAAATAGAATATCTTGACTATGACTGAAGTAATAGTTAATCTAGGATCTACTAATTCATAAAGTCAGTTTTATAGGTTTATATAGAAACTCTTCATTATCTTTATTTAACCGAGTAGGTTAACTTTGGCTCATAAAAAAGCAATAGAAGCAAGCAAAATCATCGTTTTCATAGGCCTCTTTCAAGACACGCCACGAAACTATCTGTTTGCGTACATGATCTTTCCACCTAGTTGCAGAGCGTCCTTCGCTAAAACGTATAAAAGTAGAAATACCTACACATCTAACGATTCAGTTAACTATCTTGGTTATTGGTTTACCATAACCGTTAGAAAAGAAAGTTATTCAAAGGTTTGTCTCTGCTTTCCACGGAATCTCTGATATTAGTATACTCGCCTGCCTTCTTCAGATATTGGGCCGGACCGTAAATAAAACTGCTGTGACCGTGAGCTAGTGGCTACTCGGTACCAAAGCCGTATTTGTCACGTTAAGAATGTTGTAGTGGAATAATCGCGTTACGGACAAATTGGCCGATCTTTCCTGCGACATGAGAGATTCAGTAAGATGCTTATTTACGGTTGTATTATGGTCTACGTAGATAATTGCCGTTTATCGTGTACGTTCAATTTGGATGGTAAATAATAAATGTCTTAAGCGACTGATGGTTTAAAATAACTCACCCATTTCGCAGTCAGGGTCATGTGGCTGTCGATTTACGATTTTAAAATTATTTTCTTGTAAAGTTGAAATTTTCCATATCTAATTTATCTTATTTCACAACTTCCTTAAATAAAGTGAAATTATTTTCAAACCTGAGTCATTACGCGCTTCGTTAAACTTATAATTTTTTACTGCCCAAAAGACGCTGGCAGGTATTCCAAAGACAGCTGCAGATAGGACATTAATATCGTATGCACCTGACCCGACCGATAAATCGCCTAGTTATGAAATTGCATATTTTCTACGTGTGACCGCAGCTTGCCTTATATAACGCTTTACCTACTGTGGTCTTAGATGTAACACGCTTACCTGGAAGGAACCTAATTACCCTAGATTTGAAGACTCCCAAATTGTACTTCTTAGGAAAAAGAGACTTAGTAAGAGTACCAAATCTTTGCAGTTCTCACAGTGAAGGTCAATGTAGAACGCTTTGTGCGAATCATCAGATCTGCTTCTTTTGATCATTCAACAGAAAACTAGCCGTAACTATCTCAGAAATAAGATTAGTTAAGAAGCGCATTTACGTCAAAACTGGTTTATCACAATTACGCAAACAATAACGTAATAAAGGCGGTCGCAGCCGGCGTTATTGTGTGCACGAATGTCACCGCCGAGGGTTGTCGGAAAAAGTGAAAGTTTTTATCTGTGGCGGTCCCCGGCCGACCGTTCTCATTTCCACCGCTCTCGATGGCAATCGCTCGGTCAGGGTTGAACGGTATATTGGAGTTAAAACTCTGTTTAAGTCAAAGGTGTATTATTCAGAACAAACGTTCAGTGGCGATTCAGCGGCACACTCGTCTAAACCAAATTTAAAGAAGCCCCGTCTCTTTTCATCTTAGGTGGCCAGAAAGAGACGGCACGCTGTGCACCATAGTCAAACCAACTAAAATCACGTCAAATGTAGAAAATAATATAGGCGACTCTAGTCCGCACTCATTTGTATCACCTTTAAAACTGCCTGCACATTCCATGTGGTTCAGAACGTGCCGTCTCTTTCTGGCCACTTAAGATGAAAAGAGACGGGGCGGGGCTTCTTTAAATTTGGTTTAGTCGTGTGTGCCGCTGAATCGCCTATTATCATTGTTCTGGTTTTAGTTTTATACCTATAACTTATCTGTAAGCTTCATAAGGCTGCCTAATGAGTCTTCAATTTTGATGTATGCATTTTTTATTATATTGGATAAATTAATGGATATTTTTATAGCAGCGATGCACTATATTGGAATTGGAATAATAAAGTGTTTGACATGTGCACATACATAGATAAAAGGAGATTTCACTAAAGGATATGAGCATAATCTTGATTGTACAGTATTTTCGATATAAACGGCAAACGAAATTGAAAAATAGCCTAAAGACCGTCTTCAGAACAACTCAAAGTATAATTTTATATATTTAGGCATTAATCAAGATTTATAAATTAGAAATACAATTGGTTTAAAAAATTAAGTTCTTAGAGTTGTTCTTTAGAAGATATTCTTTTTTTATTTTTGTGACAGTTTGTAGATTTAAACGAAAAAAAAACAGTGATGTCAAAATTGTGCCCTTGTCATTTTGCCTTAAAATATTTAAAGAAAGAAGAAGTGTCTCTGATTTTGAGTAATATTAAAACTGAGTAAATATCATGTAGAATAGTATTTTTCATTACTTATTTGTAAAATAGCAAGTGTCAGTAGAGGTAGACCCCTAAACACGTATGAGTACAGCTTGAAGCGTTATCCGACTTTCTTTGTTAGTCCAAGGCTCCAGGGTTGAACCAGCGCCCAAACACGGTGCTTAACCGCCGGGTAATTGCTGATTAACTGATACATTTTCCGGCGGAAAGTACCGGATTATAAATTGGGTATTGATGTTTAAATACCTTCAGAATAAACGAGATCCCTGTGGTTTATCGTGTAAATTTTGACATAATTGACTCTGATACATTTTACCTAGTTAATTATTTAAAACCGATCCAGCGAGGTAATGCCGCTAGCATTTTAGGCACCTTACCCGCGGACACTGACTTAGGTTTAATCTACTATTTGTATGGATTTTTTTATTGTGTGTGTGTGTTTTTATTTATGCAATTATTTTATTTATCAATTAATTTGAAACTTGTGTAGAATCTTAAGTTTTTTAGCTACTCCTTACAGCCAGGCGTTCGACCAGTATGGCGCGTAACTACACAAGTAACCGATAATCTGACCTAAGGTGGAGCATGCCTAGTCTGGAATAACTGGCTCCCGGAACACACTGTAAGGTGCTTGGCGACAGATTTTCTACGTGAGGCTGGTTGCTGGACAGGCAAGCACTAGAAAATGCCCTATCATCATGCTCTGGTTTCCTTATGAAGCTTTCCTAGACCGAAAGCACGAGCTCATTGGGACAGATCAAACCCACGACCTTCGGAACATGAAGCAGCCGCACGCCCGACTAAGCTGTCATCGCTTCGAAAAAGTAAATATATATATTTTACTATATAAGGCAAATTTGAATAATGTTTGTATAACCGGCTATCACTTACGTTTATTTTGTCGGAATTAGCCCGACATGTTTCAGCACAATCAGTGTGCCATTCTCAAGGGCAGGAACACAGCCAACGTACGTCCGCGGTGACGAGAGGGCCTGCACTAACATGTCGGGCTAATTCCGACAAAATAAACGTAAGTGATAGCCGGTTATACTAACATTATATATATTTTATTAGATGCTGTGTTAAATAATTATGTTTACTTTGAAATTAATTTGAAATTTATGTTAAATTCATACAATATCAGTCACGTCAAACTTGAACTTTAGTATAACTAAACTAACAAAGGGTTAAGTAAAGTTTTCGTAAAGTTCAGTAAACAACACTTAAGTCCAGCTTTAACGCCAAGAACAAAGATACAACCCTACTTGTTCAAGTGACGGGGTAACAAAAGAAAAAGTTACACATGGGATCGATATGTCAAATATAAGGTGCCTTACGTAGTTTTAAAACTGACTTTGTTTTCAGCAAATTTATATATAACTCTATATATATACGTAAAAACTCTGTTTGTTTAATACTATGGCAGAAATTGTACATGTTTGTACGAGTAGACAACATATGGATGATATTGAGTTTTTCTTTCCTTGTTATGCTCATAAATAATATTCCGATGCAACATTGAAATGTACCACATTTTCTATATGTAAGTTATAAATGTAGAACAAGAGTATTTAAATTTTCAATTGAAATGATTATCAGAAGTTTTTTTTGAGCTTATATATGTATGTTGTACATTTAAAAAAATAAAAGCCTAAAAAAGGAAACATCATCACCTCATACTTTTTATTTCACTCATAAGCATAGCAAGCAGGCCACAATGCTTTCCCACTTCTGGGATTTTGGGCCTGCTCTCACTAGGAGAGAGGTATAGGCCATAATCTACCACAATAACCAAGTGTCGGTTAGCGGATGATACACGTATTCGGAAAATGGTCCTCAAACATGTCGGTTTCGTCAAGATGTTTTCCTTCACCGTTAAGCGAGTGCAAATCTACACATAACTTGATAAACAAGTAATTGGGATAGAGCTGTGATCGAACCAGGGGCCGTCTGATTGAAAAACAGATGATTTCCCACCGAGGCAAACTCGCTTTTTATAATATCACTCAAAAATGTTTAAATTTAGAAACCGAAATGGGTATCTCGAAAAAATCTGGGTTTATTTTGTCCATTACTCACTTCTATACAGTAGGTGCGCAAAGATTCGTGTTTCGTTGACACGGCCACAGCCACAGATTGTACCATAGTTATTTACTCTAGGTACGCGTAGTGGCAAACAGTGATAGATGTTCATTAATTTATGATACACTAGAACATTTGAAATAGGATTTAAAACAATAATTTAGTTAATAAATTTTTAATTAAATCAAATTTATTTAAATAAAAGTTAATAAAATTACTATTTTATTTAATTTAAAATAATGATAATACAAGTCAATTAAAAGTTAAATAAAAAATAATTACATTATTAATTTAGTTGGAGCAATGTCATAGTATGAATTTTAGAAAATAAATTCTTTTGAAGTTACTTTATATGTCTTTATAACATCTATTAGATTAAACTAAATTCTTTAGGATACACTCCATACTTTTTTAATTACAATTTTTTATAGACTTTTTGGTTCGCACTCTAAGAGAAAACACACCTACCTAAAATTAAAATCACACATCAAAAATTTTTGCCACTTCAACGAAAATCACGGAAGAAAGTAAGACTTGATGTCATTTGCAATTCTTATTTATATGTTTTAGACCGACTTTTAGGAAATTAGTAAGATGTATCCTTTGACCAAATAAGAGAAATCACAAATAAAGTTAAATAATAAGCTTACATTGGCGGCGATTCTGGTGTACATACGACTAAACTAAATTTAAAGTAGCTCTGTCTCTTTCCATCGTTAGTAATTAGAAAGAAAAAGCACGATCTTAACCATAGACAAAACAAGTAAAGTCACGTCAAATATGGTAAAGGAAGGTAAGTTTAGAGCTAATGTATTTGGGTGCGTTCTAAAAAAGTCCACATTTTCTATATTTGACGTGACTTTAGTTGGTTTGTGTATCGCTCAGAGCGTGCCGTCTTTATCTAGAGACACTGATGTTGAAAAAAGACAGGACTACTTTAAATTTAGTTTAGTCATGTGTACGCCAGATTTGCCACCAATATCACTTCATGGTATTAATTGGACGAATCATTACAATGTCGCTAATAACTGAAGCTAATTTACGTGAAGGTCAAAACACATATTGTTAGGTATATTATAACAGTTAGATGTTATTTCATTTTAGCTCAACCTCTAGCACTGTGTCTACGCGTTTCCACGCGCGTCACAGGTTAGGCAACAGTTATTACGGTCGCGGCCCCTAATAAAATGAGCGGTACTAACGCGCTGTTTGCGTTGAAGCTACGCTGATGATAGATACGGCACGCCAGCATCCCACCGACGGCGGTCTTATAAACTAACCGTAGTGAACGAAAATTTGAAAATGTTTTTGTTACCTATCCGTCTATTTATGGTAATGGGTCGTTGGATTACGGGTGTAGGATTAGTGGGCTATTTGCGGAAACCGAAAGAGAAACCTAGTACACATTTTGTACTATTCGAAAAAGAAATTTACGTGATTTTTGCTTCTTTCGTATACAATAATTGATAGTAGCGCCTGTAGCTCGGCTATCTAAGATGGTTTGATGCGATCATCGAAGCTAAGCAACGGTCGATGCGAACGGTGTCTAGAGGGGTGACCATGCACAATACTGTCATTTTTCTAGTGGAATTTTCATCTGGGCGCTACCGTGAGTCGGAAGACACGTTAAATTGTAGGTTCTGGCTATTAGTTTTAATGCATGCAGTCGTTAAGCCAAGTCAGAGGCCCTTCGGGCGGCTTGCAAACTTTCGACACCAGAGCTTGGCCACTTAGCTCATACGAAGCAGAATAAGACTAATTCATAGTATAATATATATTTTTTTATCTTATACCTACTATGAATTCTACTAATTCATAGTATAAGACACATGGATATTAAGTTATAAGTGAAGACAAGATCAATTTGAAATAAAAAAGTGTATAATGTCATATTTATTTTTTTCCCACACGTGATAATCTTAACTTAATTAACTTTAAATTTTAACGTGATATTGAACTAAGTTGAGCCGAGCCATACATATTTAGCAAAGCTCTTGAAGCCTTCAGAATGAAAGAAAGAAAGATAGTCCATTGAAATGTTACATTTTTTATGCCTAACCTTGCGTTTTTTAGAGGACGCAATTTTATTTT
This sequence comes from Mellilla xanthometata, assembly GCA_035578125.1. Lineage (NCBI taxonomy): Eukaryota > Metazoa > Arthropoda > Insecta > Lepidoptera > Geometridae > Mellilla > Mellilla xanthometata. Next base: position 7,158,833 of record JAPUBQ010000007.1, on the reverse strand, counting down.
TTTGATGTGTAGGGGGTTAAAAAAGTTATAATAACAAAATAAAAAAAAATAAAAAAAATAACTAATGACATATTATTAGTATACACATATAATATAGGTAGGTATAGTTAAGAGTACTAAGCAATAGTACTCATTTCGGAGCGCTGTAAAACCTTAGCTATTAATTTAATGAAAAAATGATGCAAATAAAAGTTGTTCCCCAAAAAACGATCTACAAAAAAGGTCTGATATTATTTTTTCGTAAAATGAAAAAAAAAAAGTTATATCGATATAACTTCGAGAAAAAAAAATATAATTTTTTTCTTGAATTTCTGAAGATTTTCGCTTATAACTTTTTTATTTATAGTTTTACGATAAAAAGTTACTGGACCAAAGTTGTAGAGAATTTAATTTGCAACAAAAAATGTGAACAATTTTTTTTTATCAAATAAATAGTTTAAGAGATATATCATAAAAACCGTTTCAACCCCTATTTTCAAGATGGCGGCCGTGGGACAAGGGTGGCGACCCCACAAACTTGGTTTTAGCTTTACACTGACCCCCCCTACACATCAAAAAAATAAAATTGCGTCCTCTAAAAAACGCAACCCCAAATGTAACTTTTCAATGGACTAAGAAAAGCATTTTTAATTTAAATTTGGCTATAGAAAAGAACTCTATTGAGTTACGGTTGATACTTGTACAAACAAAACACTTAAACCCAGAACTGAACATAATCAAAGATTTAATTAAATAAACAATTATTGCTCATTACGATTCAGTACAAAAACGTAATAAATCTCAGCCGAGTTGTGTATAAATCAACAATTTAATATAATTATACGGAAAGTTAGCGGAAAACTTCCCCGCTTTTAATTCGCTTGTGAGGGGTTTTAATTTAGAAAACTGTTTCCTCAAACTTGCAATAATGTATTCATATATTAACAAAATACCGACACAGAGACGAGTTTATGCATAAGTGTAAACTTTCGAATACATTTCTACTACTTATGACTCAGATTAAGTTGCACATTGAGATTTTTTTATGTGTAATTTTTTTATTGTGATTGTGTATATTTTTTGTTGTTGTATTTGTTTGTTTGATTTTTTATTTTTTTTGTTGTATGTTCAGACGTTGGCTAGTTACAAATTGATCTGAAACAGTTCCATAGATCGATTAACAAAATATTTTAAAGTAGATTTACTAATTACAACTAGATCTCCGAACAGAAGACTTCGTGAACGTTGTTTATACCGAAAACTAGCCAAGGATTTGTTGGGGCCTAATTTGATTAAAAGAATATAATATTTCTTTTATGTATTCGTAGTTGGCTAGCTTTTGCATACACGTAATCGTGGGTTCCGCTAAAACGAGAAAGCATTACTTTGCACTGCAGTGACATTTTTCTTTATGAACTCCCCCGGCCTGTTTTTATTAATTCCTACTCCCTCATGGCCCGAATAAAAGCTAAAAAGGAAAATGTTTTCATACTTGGAATGCGCCTCAAAGCGGGAATCCTTCGCTTATCTACAAACAAATCTAACTCGACTCCTTGTTTGCACGTTTTTAGTTTAATAAAACCGGTATAAACTAAACTTACTTAACGTTCGCTCGTTGCCATAACAGTCTTTTTATAATGTTAGATAAAAGCGCGATTAAAAAGAAGCAAAACGTCTGAAAAAAATAATAAAATTTTAGTACTCGTACTTGCAGCAAACATGCTAACGACACTGCAATTAACGTAAGGATCGTATGCTCTCTTATGGTATTTGCTCGCCATTACCTTTCCGCTGTGCAGTCAACTGTTCACAGCATTTAAATTTCATGCGAACATATTGTGTAGTTTATCAAAAGAATATTTTATTAACCATAGTCAGAACGCCGCGCGGCCAGTTCGTTATAAGTTAAACCTTTTTATGAATCTGCGTGTCCTATTTTAATTAAAATTCTTTGGAGTTCTCGAATATTAAGTGCTTAATTTCTGCGTTTATTTCTGTGGTAATTCGTAGACATACTCTCTGAGAAGAAATCTTAATTTTGTTGCAATTTAAAACACTTTAATTTGTTGTTGTACTTGTAAAAGTAAAGATTTAATTTTCAATCTCCAAAGGCTTTTTTGCTTCAGAAATCCAACATTAAATAATTAAATAAATATGCACATATTATTATATAAACTGATTTTGTGAAACTTTCATACAACGAGTCTCTCTTCTATCTGCTGCTAAATTTATATACAAAAAAAAATATAGCAGACTGAATAATTTGCTTCTCCTGATCTATAGGAAAACGAAGGCAAGTTTCTCCCTCTTTTGATTTAAAAGGCAAATTATGTGCGAAATATTTCCACCAGTTTTACGGGGTTGTAGAATTGATTCGACAAGTTAACGACTCGTTCTGGCAGTCATAAAGTTGGCGGCGTCTCACTGCTTAATATAGTCGCGTTGCAAGAAACAATTAGAGAAGCGGCACAATCATCCTAGAGGGGACCGTGGAACTTGTAATCGGGAGTGTTTGGATGTGACTTGAAATTGTTAACTCTTTCTCTAGTAAGAAGAATAAACACAAGTTTGTATAAATTAAAATTTAGAAAACCCTAGACTACATGAATGGACCGCAATAATAATTTTGGACATAAAAACAATTCTCTGTACCATAGTATGGTAACTGGCACCAAGTCAGGATCTGCTCCCAGAAGAATTGAAAGTAGTTGGCACAGCATTTCGTAGTTGCATACGGGGAGGAATATGGAGGATGCCTAGGTGATCACCTAGGCATCCTCCATATTCCTCCGCATTGTCGAGGCGGAGGGGCTCAATAACCGTGGACTGGTCACCCGCGGTGAAGCGAAGAGGTGGGCGACTCCCTAGACTTGTTTTCCCAGTACGCAAGTGTACTTTTGTACCTATATTGAATAAAATAAACTGAACTGAAATGAACTGAATAATATCATAATTAATGTTCATTTGTATAATATTTATTTTGTTTTGATTGTGTAATATTTTTCTGTAATAAACAATTTGAATTTGAATTTGTTACGAGCATTTTTGTATACCCGTGACAAATAGACAACAGATGAGGAAAGATTGTTGGCCACCATATAAGACATGACAATTTCATCAAAAATATCGTAGAAGGAAACATAGAAGCCAGGAGAGGAAGAGGAAGACCTAGAAGATCATATTAAGACCAAATTAAGGAGAAGGCGAAAGTCATGTCGTATAAGGAGGTCAAGGATTTGACCGAAGACAGAACTACCTGGAAAAAACTCCACAGACAAGAGCCCAGTTCTTAAATATTGAATGAATAAATGTGACAAACATCTAGATTCCTACCTCGACGTTCTCCAGTGTCGAATGGCGTGTAATACTGCGCACATAAATCGAGCGGCAGCGTGACGAGAGCGCACTTACACGCGGAATGAGAGACATGCGCCGCGTTCCCCGTGAACACCCTAAAATTTCCTTTTAATCGTCGCCTCGACGTACGACCGCCTTATTACATGCCAGCGTTCAATATCAATTAACATCTTGCTCTATTAAAACACAGGCTGTACCTACGCTAGAGTCTACAATCTACACGTTCACCAAGTTTGCTGCCGCTACGGGACAATCTGCTCTATAGAGTTTGCGCTCAATTCCTAGAGGATGAGCTTGGTTTGGCCGTAGTCTTATGTATAAGTGAGTATAACTGTTATGGAAATGAACTTTTTAATTTAATATGCTTAATGTGTTTGATGATGATAATGATGTATGTTCCTGTCAATACCTACAATTTCATACCGATTACTTTTTGTGTCTTTAAGAGAAAGAGTAGAAACAGTTATCCTGTCTAAGCTTAGTCGTACATGTGGCCACCTTACGTAGCCATTGAGCTCGAGCTTTTGACGAAGGGAAACCATGCCATAGTGACTCGCTAGGCTGGCATCCTCAAGTTGAAAAAATGTTTGTCAAGCATCTAATAAATAACTGCTCAAATGCCAAATGTATTGAGTTACAACTTATGCTCGTAAGTTTAAAATCTTCTAAAACATATTTTTTTCTTTATAATAACTACTTTTTGGCATACATCTACGATTTTATACTACTTTTACGTGAGTATAATGACGTAAACGTACTGAATAGAAATTGTAAAATTCAAAAAACTACACTCAAACCATTTACCAGGTATAATACTGAACTTGCACAATATTCAAATGAAATTGCATCTTTGCCAAAACTAGAGAGAGAATGGCCCGTTCACATTAATATACAATAGCGTTTTCTGACCCTTCTTGTGTCGCGACCGCCTCTTTGTTTTTATAGGTTGTTGAATAAGCATTAACTAAGTAATTTCAGCAGCAGGTACAAATTGAACCGCGTTTAAAAGACCTTTATGTTTCTATAGGTATGGAAACGACACATGTGACCTATGCTTGAATTAATTCTAATGTCATAGTCTATCTCATTGAATTGTTTATCGATATGTTACTAACATGGTTATTGTAAGTGAAGCATTGAACTATTTACATATTTTATTACTAGCGTACGAGTACGTAGTAGTAATACCTCAGTGAACTGAAGTGAATTCATTTTTGAAAACTCATCCGATTGTGAAGGTTTTATCTCAACCAATATTTAAAAAAATCTATACTGAAAAACAGTTTAGAGTTGATGAGAATGATTGTAGCTCGTAGAATTATGTATGTTGAACTTTCGATCAACGACACTTCTATTATAGCCCTGCAACAATGACTTAATTTTCAAGATATATGCAGAATATACATTTTTTTTTTCTGGTCCACGCATATAGTCAGAGGAAAAATCATCTAAACAAATGTATTATCCGCAAACATGCAAATGGTTAGTATATTGCATTAAGGGTCTCGCTTGGAGCCATCGCTCCAAGTTTTAGCAGTGAGAACGTTAAGGTAGCTGGATCAATCCGAATTCTTATCGCATATTGTCTCTTCTTTCTTGCCTTATCTCACTTGCTTAGCTCAGAAAATTGTAATCTTTTACTCTCCTCTATCATCTGTCATCTCTACACTCACTTATTTCTCTTCTGATTGCATGAAGGAAAGAACGTACAAATTTGTACAATATAAAAAAAAACTTGGTGCGTAGGGAAGTCTTTAGATGGAGCAGGGCAGTAACCGAGTGATATCCGAGGAACGAAAAACGACAGAGAGGCAGACCACCAGCCCGATGGACAGACGACATCGTTAGGTACGCTGATAAGAGCTGGTGGAAACTGGCTGAAGACCGTACTGTATGGCGTGTTGGAGAGGAGGCCTATACCCAGCAGATGGAAGATACAGGCTGATGATGATGAAAAACAATCTTCGGTATTACTTAGCAGAATGTAGTTCAGTATCTATGACTGACGGATGTATTCACTAACTTTCACCTCCAAGCTGAGCTCAGCAGGTCGCTATAGGCCCGTATCAATAGCAGATGCAATTAGTTAGAGTGCATCGTTTTTGATGTAGTACCGGACGCCGACAGGCCAGTGTGTGGAGTGCACGATATAAATAAATCCATTAGCTTAATCGGGTGCTAGAGCAGTTGATTTTAGTTTTAGCTTGCATTGGATTTGCGGTTGTTTAGTCAGCTTCAAAGGGTTTGTTTTGAACGCAAATGAAACATGCGGTAATATTGTTTTCATAAGATATGGTAAATACAATTTAAATTTAAAACGACAGATCAGTCGATTATAGGTTCAATAGCCAATGAGTTCGGCTTTCGGTGAAGGAAAACATCTTGAGAATGATGGTTAGACCCACGTCATTGCTCCACGTCAGGTCAGTGTCGCTGACTCATGAAGTTTCAGGCCTTGCTGGTCAAATTCCTAGCTTTACTGTGTAAAAAAATAGCAACTTAAACTGGAACACAAAACCTCTAGCTCAGTTTTGCATTATTTAAAAGAAAAATTGAATTGAACTCAAGAGAAAATTAAAATGAGCATACATTTTACGAACGACGCTTACAGATATATGTTGCCAACGGAATACCATTGATCACAAACCAGACAAAAACAGTGAATCATAAAACCGTTCCCGTTTCTTTGTTTCACTTGTTAAACTATTTTTCAAGGCACATTTAAAATATGGGTGTGCAGTCACTTGCAAACTTATTTTATTGCCATGCTGAGTGTAAAATATTAGACACTCTATTTATTTATCCAAATAACCAACTCTTTTTGCTGCCAAGTTCAGAATAAACGTATTACTTCGTTGGATGCCATCCAAAATAGGTAACGGAAGTTGCGCCTTCTTAAGCGATATGTGATTATTAATTTTTGTTTACTCCGACAACTTTATGGCGATTCAAATGGAAACACTGTGTATGAACCACTTTACTATATATGCTACGAATATTGTAAATGTGAAAGTTTGTGTGTAAGTGTGTATGTTTGTTACCTCTTCACGCATAAACGGCTGAACCGATTGTGATGTAACTTGGTATCGATATGTATGTATATATGGCGCAGATAGTTTCATATATACAAGAGAGATACAAGTTTGCTTATTCTGAGGAACCCGCTCATTTTCCTTCGGTACATTAATATAGGGATAAATTGTAACTATCATACACAAATACAAACATATATTTTATTTAATCTCAACAATTTTATTTCTAATACAATTTCTATGGATCCAGACAGATTTTTAGTTTAATTGTATTTACTTAAAATAAAAATAAATAAACACTAGCGCCTGTAATAGTTCAACTTACTAAAGTGATCTGACGCGATCATCGAAGTTAAGTTTAGTCGAGATCTTTGGATGGGTTACCGAGCACAAGACTGTCTTTTAAAAAGTGTCATTTTCGTCTGGGCGCTATCGTGGGTTGGATGACGTTAAATTGTAGGTCCCCGCTGTTACTCTTAGTACAAGTAGTCGTTATGCGAAATCAGCGGCCTTCGCGTAGCCAGAAAAATCTCGACACCAGAGCTTGACCTCTTAGCTCATACTAAAAGAACCAACATCATACTAAAATGATCCCTAATACAGTACCAATTTATCATTTTATTTCTTGTACCTTTTCTATGACATCTATGTCATAGAAAAGGTACATTTGATAAGATGCAGTTATTGAAAAGCCTTTAAAAAATAATTTTGATATCAAAGGAAATACTTCAATAGTTACGCCTAGTTTTGGATAATGGGTAAAAATGCTGTATCAATGGTCAATCCTTAGTCCTAGCTCTAGCCATTTATATGAGTTTGTCTAGCGGCGTAAACATGGCAGTTTTTTATAATATAAAAAATACTTTACATAAGTTATTTTTGTGTTATAATCTCATGACTAAAGAATAAAATTTATTAGTAATATAATACGAGTAAAAAATATACATGTCAAAAACATTTAATGTTAACAAAACCCGCCCATGACCGTACCTGGTGCAAATGTGCCCATAACACTGGTTGCGTTTCCACGCTGAATAGCAATGGCTATCCTCTGCACCAAGTACGATCGAGAACGGGGATCCCCCGTCCTATCCACTAGTCTTCGCCCGAGTTCTCCTACTAGCCTCCTCGCATCTGCACCCCAACTGCACATAGCCTCAACAGCGAAAGGAATAAAAAATATTGAGACTAAAGAATTAATTATGAAGATAAAGTTGAATAGATTTTATTTATTTTTCACACCTAGATCCTATTCACATCAAAGTACACATAATCGCTGCAATCAGTCCTCACTACATATTGGTCTGTAGAACTAATGAAATCGTAAATCAACAGCGTGCGTACAATCGACAGATTTCGCGCAAATATTGTACATTCCGGCATTACTCTCGACTGAACGGGCGCCTTGTTAATTAATAGAATTACTCTTGATGAACGGCTCGAACTGCATCAGTTGTCTACTGGATTTTTGTTTCATGTTTTTTAGTATCTCTGATCAGTTGAGTTCTTAAGGTGCTATTGTGCAGAGTTTAGCCGCCGTACATATTTGAGCATTTATCTTACGCGGATGTTGATTTTTCACGAACTACATTCTTATTAAATCAAAAGTTTACAGTATTTAAATTGAAGGCTCTATCCTTCGATTCTAGATAATACGTACTATGTATAATATGTAATAGACCTACGAATAAAACGTTGTAATTACTTAATCACTTTTAGAAATACGACATATTATATAAATATTAAAATAACTATTTAAAAAAAACTTCTATGTAATCGCGTATTCTTAACACTAAATTAAAGCTAACGGAAGTAAAAAAGCTGTAACTTTTTTAATATTATTTTTTACTTAACTTTTCTAAAAAAGAAAAAGTTATGTTTAATTAGCTACTTACATGAATTGAAGCTTATTGCTTTGCGACATAAAAATTAAACTGCAGATATGGATGTATGATAAAAAAATCTATGTATTTCCACTTAAATTTTTAATGTATTTGATAACCATAAACCAGACGTATTTAATAAAGAAAAACTAATAGGTGAGTAAGTCCAATAGTACCTGAGATAAGCTGGCCACTAAGGCTTTTCCAAACATTTACCGTCTGCAAACTGCATCCGATCTGTTTTATCTACTTTGGGCAAAGGTTTATCTGTGGAGCGTATCGAAACTATTTGCTAACAGCAAATTGGGAATCCCTATCAGTGGAAAAAACTTTGTAGACGTAGAGAAAAACAAGTTGGACCTCAAAACTTTCCGTTTTCATTCAAAATAAATATTTTTTTTGTCATTATTCCCTTGATATTCTTCCTAGGATTGTTTACCTAAAATGTAAATGGGACTCATCAGTCCCATATATATTTTATTAAAATTGGTTCCGTATTTTTAGAATTGACTAGCTGTTGCCCGCGGCTCCACCCGCGTGTAGGTCGCTTTTTTGCGAATCGAATTTTCCCTGAATTTTGTTTGCTACAAACCTTACGAAGCCCGTACCTTTCCAACGAATGCAAAACCGTGGAAATGGGTTCGTGCGTTCTGGAGTTGTAGCGTCAGGAAGGAAAACCCGACTTATTTTTATATTACAGAATATTCCCTTTTTTTTTTCGTTCATTTGTTCACACTTACGATAATTTATACTTTAGCTAGAAATAAATCTTAATATATATAAATCTCGCGTCACAATGTTTGTCCTCAATGGACTCCTAAATCACTTAACCGATTATAATAAAATTAGCACACCATGTGCAGTTCGATCCAACTTGAGAGATAGCATAGTTTAAATCTCAAATTATAGTCGCAATTTTAATTTATTGCTAATTATTGTCTGTTATTATTTCACAGTCACAATTATCTGTTAACTCCCAAATGATTCTAACAGATGTCGATACCTTTCGACTGGGTTGAGTAAGTAATCAATAGATGGCGCTGCTATGGTAAATCTACAAACGTGTCATATAAGCTACATTATCTATTTTTTATACCCCTAAGTGAGGCAAAATAACGTTTGCCGGGTCAGCTAGTAATTTATATGTTTTGAGTTTTAACCACATACACTATCCCTCACAAATGACTCTTACTAAAGATTAGCTACATAGTAGCCAATTCACTAGTTGACCGAGCCAATCAGCTGACGTTTTTGCATCGTTTTACACGTTGCCCTGTTCCGCCCCGCACCGTGTAGATTGATTGCGTTTCAGGCGTCATCGCATAGAAAATATTGCGAATGCGTAATTGGATATGCGAATAACATTGCAGAGGCGACAAAGTTAGGAGGTGAGTGCAACTGTGCACTGCGGTTGAAGTAAGGTCGTGCATGCTATCGTATCTAGCAGTGTTACCCGAAGTAAGACGGGATAAGAGGTAATTTTGGGCTAAATAATCCCAGACCTTAAGTTCTCTAAAATGATTTTCAAATCAGTTCAGCCTTTCGAGCATGAGGGAGTAACAAACACGCACACACGCAAACTTTCGCCTTCATAATATTAATGATCTTATTTCCATTGTATGTAACTGTATAATGATTCTTTGGTTATTATCATGCACATATAGGTAGGTTTACTGTAGAGTATTTCTCGTTTAGTCTTTTGTGGGTTTTTTTTCCGTCAGTTGACAGTATCAAATGATTGTATTACGAGGTAGCACTAGTTTTGTAGAGGTGTAGTATTTGTAGCAGCGTAGCTATAGATATAATTCAATAGCAAAGTTGTTTAATGATTATTATAGTATATTTCTATCGGATAGTAACATTACTAAACCTTAAGATCAAACTCACTAATCACACATCCTTTCTGATTGCACTCGTAAAGGAGTCTGGCAAAATAGAAAAGAAAAGAGTCGAGCGATTCTATTTAACATTTGATAAGGGACCCTTATTAAGAAATCAAAACAAATAATTTGTTTAAATAATTAGGGAGCTTTTAGGGATAGCTTTTTTGACAACACGTTGGCCTACGTTTGGTTTGTTTCTGACTATATGGGATTAACCTGCATTGTATATTGACTATTATTATGTGTGTGTATGGATGGGTGACCATGCACAAGACTGTCGTTTGTTTTTCGTCTTATCGCTTGCTTGATCAGAATTCATCTGATGCTAAGCGACATTGTGATCTAAGGTGGAACGCGCTTACCCAGAAGAAACCGGTTCACTCATGCGTTGAAAACAGCAAGATTACAATGAAGGTGGAGGTAAAACGCTTAGTGCGCATTTTAGTTTATAAAAAAATAATTATTAATTTACTGTGTCACGTCCACATTTATTTTATATCTCTTGAATACTCATACGCGTCGCTCGCACCCGCGTGCCTGTGACGCGGCTGACAAATAATATGACGGACGATGAATATTTGCTATTGGCTAAATGCAATTTTATACGAGAACCGTATGCTGCTTCAAGTTGAGGACGAGTGTTTTTTGATACTACTGGGCTTTCATTACGTATTATTTAACAATTGACTAGTGCTATTTCATCTTTATCGTACTAGGATTTTGTACATAGCACAGCTAGCTAACAATTGATCAAGGCGCGTAACCACACGAGCTATGCCTAGTCTGGAATTACTGGCACTCAGGAAGACTGCTGGAACACACCGTTAGGTACTTAGTGACAAATTATCGTCTTGAGGGTTCTTAGCTGGTAGGAATTCTTCATAATGCTGAAGCTCATTTGAATTAATTGAATCCACGCCCTGTCGGACGTAAGGCGACCGTCCGACCAACTGAGCCTGTCATCGCTTTTTTTTGAGATAATCTCACACATATATTGTAATAGCTCATGGGTTATGTATACGTATGAATGTTTGTAAAACACGCAATTGCCTTAAAATACTATGTGATAAATAAATATAAGTAAGATCAAGCAAGCGGCAAGCCTGATGGGCACGTTTGGGCGGGTGGCTTAATTTTGTCTTTAAAATTTATGTTTTATTTTGTCTGATTCTTTTTAGTATTCATATTTTTACAAATAATTCTAACGTAAATTAACAATATTGTGTTTTGTACACACAGTAAGATTAAACATTAATTTCTTCGAATGTGAACCAGAAATAAACACACATGCGACACACATACGTTTCCAAACGTCCCAGTTTCACAGAAAGAGTTTTTTCGCAAGGCCCTTTATCGTAGACACTTTCCGCGGCCGTTCACTGCTAGTTGAATAGTGCTCGGTTTATTTTTCAAGCTCGCAGAGCAAAATGTTTTGAAAGGACCGATTTCACTTTGCGTCTGCAGCGTCCCCGCCCGCATGTCTCCATTGTGGAAGCAACTACAATCGGCCGTACCTACATTATTGTTTCGAATACGAATCCGCCTTCTTTTTATTCGAGTCGCCGTGAAAAACCGTATCTTTACACGGCTGAGTTATGGTGATGAAATTAAAGCGGGAGCTTTTAGTCGAACGTTTTGTTCCCATCGCCGAGAACTCGGCACTACATCCGTACTTTTATGAAGATTATTATTTTTATGATCCTTTTCATCTTGAGAATGGATGGGAGTAATTTTGCGCTCGAGAGATACATTTTTCAGATCGTGTTTGAATAAAACTCTTGTTATTAATACGAAGTGTTATCGCTGGATTATCGTTTATTTGGTTAAACGTTTCCGCGTTCGCGATGAAACGCGGAGGAAATAGATTAAACGTGTTTTATTAGAATTGAGTACTCGAAGAAAATAATTTTATTTTCTGTTCTTGGAAATAGGTTGGATATAATGTTTTCAGATCGAGCAAGTTTTAATTGAGAGTAGGTAGGCATTGCTTCTATTAAAATGATAATTTCACCACTATTACAATGTTACTTGGCCTTAAGAGGCTGGCTAAAAATGATTTTCCATAATCAAATGATTTAATTATTTCAATGAATTTGTGATCCCGGTCATTGACAAGGCATCTTATTTTTTGTTTTATTTTAATTTTAGTCTTTGCTTACTTGTTTAACTACCTAACGATACTGATAATGTTCAGGAGTTCATATTCAGCTGAGGTCTATAGGCATTTAGCTTAGTCCAATTATTGTGGCTACAATTATATGAAATCGTAGATTCTATACAGGATTACAAAAAAAAAATAAAAGCGGTTTAATCAAACAATTTAGTTACCCACGTCAACAATATGACCATCAAAATGTATGAAAATGTTTCATAAATTTATTTCCGGTTACATTTTGTCAAGGTATATCGAACATTTTGTACTAAAGTTTTTGTTTGTGCAGTTAGGTTGTGCTTTACTTAATAGTGAAGCCCTAATAGCTAATAATAAATACTTCGGACTTGTTAATCAAAGAGTAACTGGTCTTTAAACCTGGTTTTTGATATAATATTAAAAAAATGGAGTAATATTTACACTGTATCATACTAATAAGAGGATAACTAGCTTTTGGTACAACTATTGCCTGCAAGATTTAAAACACTTAAATAGAAGAAGAAGAGACTTATACTTCTATTTATAAATCCACTTTTGAAAGCCATTCCGCTAAACCGTTTTGTTCCGATCTTATCGGAAACAGCTCCCAATTAAGAAAATAACATACTTATTTCGTTTAACCCATGTTCGACGTAATCCTATTTAAAATATATCACGGGGTAAGAACACGGATCCAATCTGAAGGGGTATATTCTAATGTTCGACAGATTAATCTGTACGGACTTAGAGCTGGGTGAAGTCAGTGCATATTTTCAGATACAGTATCTCAATTTAAACATTTTTATAATCAAAAGAACGCTAAAGTAACAGAAAAGCTAGTTGTTATCTTTCAATCACACACGAAGCGTTTATTTCTATAGTGTCAGTTTATCATTCAAATTATTATAAAACTAGTAAAATAAGTATAGTCAGTGATTTTTCATTCTATGTAATTTTCTTTATAGTCTGAAAGTTCACCCTTTTTCATGTCATGACTTAGTTACCATATATACTTGGTTGTGGAGATTTCAGGGCATTTATGGGTGATAATAATTCTTTCATATATTTGTTAAACCTATTTATTTTGTATTAATTGTATCTGGGACTCATCACCTCTTAGTGCTAAATTAGTGGTAGAAGGTACATCTTTTTATACGGATTTTACTCTGATTTTGATTTAACAAAATTAACTACATTTAGGTCCCACTGATGATCTATTTTTAGTGGTGATGACATTTTTTTCTTTTTTACTCCGAAGCTAGGCTAGCTAAGCTAAGCTAGGTCAGCGCTTGACCACAATTTACCTGATGGTGAGTGATATTGAGGTCTACGGTGGATTGCGCTTACCTGGAAGGTACAGGTTCACTCTCGCCTTGAAAGAAGCTAGATTGTAGTCATTGGGGAACAAGGAATTTGGCAAGGAATTCCAAAGTTACACATAACGTGTAACAGCGCATAACACTTTATATACCAAACTTGATACTGATTTTTGAGTACACCATTGTTCAAAATCTATTTCGTCGTAGGATTCGAATTTTTAATAATGATTTATTGTAGTTATAATGTAATATTCCCAACTGTAGTACACGAAGCCAACTCACGGCTACACTGCAAATCATTAGCAGGATAGAGACGGCTGCGGCAGACCACACTCGCTGTTTGCATTTGTAATTAATACACTGTTTGTACTTGTGATTTACGATAGCGTCCGTTGTGCAATACTAATGTGTTAATAGTTTAGAAAATTAGCCTCGTATACGGCTTTGAGTAGGTACGGTCTGAGGAATAGCAGAGCTTTCAAAACAGAAATCAGAAGGTTTAATATTATAATTATTTATGTTTTAAGTCTAAAGTTAATAGTTTTAAGTCCAAAAGTGTCCGACTAAGAAGAAGTTTTAAGTCCAAGATTTTATTACCGAACGCGAAGGTGAACACAGTGAAGGTGAAAAATTAAAGAAAGTATTTACCTCTGGAATGTCCAGCGCACTACCACTTGCAGTGTTGTTGTGTTGCGCTGAACACTGCATAGGTTAAATAAACCAACTTCGTTGTACTGGTGCAATCTCGAAAGTATTCGTATATAAGATACAAAATAATTACGTACTCGAGTATTTGGGGTATATACTGGTGTAAGTTCCCCATAAATTTATTATATTTTCCTCATAAATTTATAACCTCCTCTTTTTATGGAAATCGGTTAAAAACTGTGTAGGCGTAGTAACTAATATTACGTAAACATATATTTTCACTTCCCAGACATACGAGTACATCTAATAAAACCGAGCCCATTCCCGAAATCACAGCGTGTAATGAAATACTGACAAAGGACCAACTCCAACGCACTTCACGGCTCCAGAGGGTGTGTCTCCTGCTCATTTTGGTTTCGTGAAAAATTGAGCCCCCACTCTCGTAGGTCCCTAAGTCAGCGCCGGCTGAGGGCGTGGTGGCATTCCGAAGAGAAATTTGCATTTTTAGCGAAAGTACGAACGCACGTCTCGAACAGACGGATTGCGAGACGGATGATCGCGCCGCGATGGATCGACACCCGCTTTTTGTGCGGAAGCTAATTTTCCCCGAATTAGATTGCGACACCAATATTTTGCGCTAACACTGTTGCGTAAAAACAAACAGCGCGACCGCTTCAACTAGTTGAAACGGTACCCCAGTAAGTTTTAACGAGTTTCCAGAAACGGCAATTAACTTTTCCAACCAATATAAAACAATAAACTCGAGAAAATCCCGAAGAATAAACGCGACTCGCTGCGAAAACTTCGCGTACATAAACCAGCTGTAAATAGTGCCGGGTTCAACTAAAATTTTAATAATATTGCGTCTCACGTTGTTTAAAAGCAATAAAAATCCAAAAACTTTAGTTTTCGCGAAAAGTTTCGCTTTGCTCTCGGCTTACGGTCGGCGAGTGTACTCGCTCGGTACGGGAACGCACCCGGCCCGGAATCTACAAGGAATAGGCGTGTGCGGAATGCATAATAAAGTAGGAGATTAAAAACTACAAAACCTTGTCAATACCAGCCGCTTGTCGGACGCTTCGCGGATCGAACATGATTGAATTACTTTACAAGTAATGGAAATTCAGTCGAGGAAAAGTTCGCGTCAAACGCGATTCACTTAACCTTTGCCTTAAATTCGCAGTCGATTTTATGAAACGTAAATCTAATACTTTGTTTGTTATACCTACGGATATAGAATAAAATAAAACTCGTTTGCAATTGTAAACTAAATGTAGTGCTAAGACGCCCAGAAACACCTGGTAAGAACGGGAAGGGTACAAATTAAAATTTCATCAACCATTACCACACTTTTTGTGTAAGCTATGGTTTTCTCTCCTTACATTACTTAAAGCATACGCAGTATAGGACTCGTAGACACCAATACACATGTTAATTATCACACATTTTTTTCTATATACCTATAGTTATTAATGAAGTGTATTTGACAAGCGCTTGTGCGTTTTTAAAGACCTACCGTGCATTTGCAATTGGAAATTTCTCCGAAAATTTTATAGCAGAATAATTTCATAGCATTTTCATAGTAAAGCAAAGGCAGTAAAACATTTTTAACACCTTTAGTGGTTCCTTGAGAAATACATAATTCTTTACACATTACTATAATATAGAATTGAATCAATGTAATAAAATGATAATTTGAGTGAAAATATGATAACAATTTACAGATTAGTGAGGCTAGACGAAAATTTTTATTTTTTTTCTACATAGATGCATGCGCACTTTTTGCGTATATTCATATTCAATAAAACACATTTGACGCTTTTATTCATTTCATTTGAATTTTAGACCCGTATGGCTGTAGACCTGACATAATTACTGATTTACCGTGTAATTTATTATAAAAGTTCATGAAAAACTACAAGTTCCTAAAATGCAATTGTAAGCGACCTACTTAATACGAGTATATACTATGGTATTCGCAACCGTGTGACAAATAAATTGCTAGATTCAAATAACAATCGAAACATTTTCAAACGTGGGTCGACACCTGAGGCGTCGCTCCGTTTGAAAAATGCTTATTATATTGCTTCCCTCGTAAATAAACAAATAAACCTACACGTAATGTATTCTGGAGGAGCATTCGTCTATTAAAACAAGTCGTTTGGAAATATTTTCCATAAAAATCTATTTTGAAATGCACGTTTTTGCTATAAATATTGCCACTTGATATACATTTTGTAAAATTTTAACAGCCAGGCTATGTTGAGGCTTTTTTATTTACATAAAAAAGTATGAACTAAGAAGATCTTCACATGTTGAATATTGTAAATAAAAAAATGCGTAGAAAACGGTCACACTTACTTATTATAAAAAGTTGGATTGACACTGACAATGACACTGGCCCCTGAAGATGTTTGCACTCATTCCAACTTTTAATAATAAGTAAGTGTGACCGTTTTCTACGCGAAAATATTAAGATGCCTTACGTAAACAGTTTACAATGTTTAATCATCAAATTTGGAATCTAGTGATGAGTACATACGTTCTTACCATAGATTTAGGAATAATATAAGACACGTAATCGGCACGCGTGAACGCTCCACATCTCAAAGCAAATAATTATTTCGGCAAACGGCCAATATTAATAGAACATTCGCGTTTAACCCGAAAGCACGAGGAAATGAGCGTCTGTATCTAAGGATTCACACGCCAATGAACCACTGTGCAGATTGTTACGAAATGTTGCGTTACTAATGTACCTAATGTCGTATGAAAGGGGCGCTATTGCTTTATCACGACGTCTCGTGTCAGACGTGGTCGTATAAATGATTAGTGGTATTCGGAATTTAATGTGTTGAGAGATGTAAATATAATTTATTGCTGCCACTTGACAACTTCATAAGTATGAGGAAAATCGTGCTTATTGACGAGTAGTTCTCGTACTTTTCGCAAACTACATAAGGAATACTATTAACATGTCCTAATATTAACCTTAGGCCTTAAATCGGTAGTAGTTCATAACACACGTAAAATACGACAGTGATTTATGTAATAAATAGCGCAGAAAACTAAATTTCCTAGATTGTCGCTGAAAATCATATAAAAATAAACGATAAATATTATTTTACAATCTAAACAAAAGGTCAGTCTATCGCTCGTTCAGAAAATAAACATAAAGCTAAAGACTGCATTCATCCCGTTCAGGTGCATAGTTTAATTCATTTGAAAATCTGTGCAAAGTGCAGTCCCTCGCTAATATGAATATCTGCACGGCCATGCATCAATTACGTAATCTTTGACCGTCGAAGCGGCCGGCAATACATCAATCAGCCGGCAGCCGACGGGCTGCAATCAAATAAAATTTAACTCAAAAGCGTTAAGCTTTCGCATATTGTGAGCTGTTCATTGTACTCGCTGATTTCTGATGTTATTGTTAAGTCTGGACGGCTTTAATTGGCGCAAGTGCTTAATTGTAATAGGGATTTACCTGCTTTCACAAGTTGTCGATATAATTAATGTATGTACTACGTATAATAATTGGGTTCAGAGTATTTGTGAAGGAACGTTTTTTTTTCACTATACGTTCCCACTGCTGGGACTCGCGGCCTTCTCTCACGAGGAGAGAGATATAGGCCATAAGCCATAATCCACCACGCTGGCCAAGTGCGGGTTGGCGGATGACACACGTCTTCGGGATATTGTGGTCCTCAAACATGCCGGTTTCCTCATGATGTTTTCCTTCACCGTAAAGCGAGTGCAAATCCACACATAACTTGAAAAACAAGTCATTGGTGTCGGTCCGGGATCGAATCAGGGGCCGTCTGATTGAAAAGCAGACGTTATTTCCACCGAGTTACTGTCGCTATATTTTTCTTTATGATTATGGTTAACTCAGTTGCAGGTCCTCATATTTTAGGGCATCAACTCAGTTTTAGAAATTTCGACGACAGAGGCAGAAAGCAATTAAAAGAACTCTTACACAAATAGAAAAAGAACTTCGGCTATCTCGAGATTAAAAGCGTTAAACCACAAAGTTCCACGGAACAGGATTTAAACCACTCGACCCAAAATATAAGGTTTCAAAAATTTACGCACGTAATTAAAATTCTTATCAACCGAGATTCAACTTGAGGTTGTTAATTTGAGTGTGTGTTGAGCTCAAACACATTGTTCGTCCAATAATAATTTGTTTGAAACAATACCTGGAAGTAGCCGCAAGCGAGGTTGGAATGTCGTAATCAACCTCTCATCTACCTCGATTGTAAGGTACTTGATACACGTGAAGTTGAAAATATCTAGTTTTGGTGCGGCTGGGTCGTTTTGATTTCGAGAAGGTTCTCGGGAATTAGCTCGTATCAAATGTTCAAGTATCTAATGTTAGAATCTGTGGTAGAATACTAGATTTAAGTGACATTACGAAAAATCTGGCCTGTATAAGAGAGCTTATACAGGCCAGTTTTTTATGCAATGATTTAAGTATGTTGAATATTAAATTGCTGATGTTAGAAATGTCAGACATGCTCAGTGCGGATATCCGCACTCTCGTAATATACGATAAATCGTATGTATTACGAAAGTCTTAGTGAAAAAATATGTCCATGATAAAATATGAGTGACTAGAAATAATTGGTCAAGCGCGAGTCAGGCTCGCCCATGTATTTATAAAAAGTGTCAAAAAATAGTTTGTGTATGGGAGTCCCCCAAAAATAGAAAAATATCTAATTTATTTTAATTACTTATATTCTTTATTTTTAAGTTCATGGTTTGTAGAATTTACTTGGCTTTCCCAAGTTAAGTAAGTTTAAGTTCATATATAATTTATTATTCTGTAAATACTTCGCATCTACCAATTATGGTAGTTATAGCCTAGTAACAGACAGACGGACAGACGGGCGGACAGCGAAGTTTTAGTCATAAGGCTCCGTACCAACACTTTGGGAGCGGATCCCTATGTACATGACTATAGCTAAAGTAATACCTAAACGAACCATACGTTCTGTATGAATTCACCGACCGCACAAAAACCGAAGCTGAAATTTCACGCTTATTGTCACCCATCAATTGCGTCTGTAATCGACAAAGTCGCGATGCGCATCGTTGGTTTTAAATGTATTGGCTGCGTAACGTCATGTCAGCTGCCATCCACACGCCCATGAGTGCCCAAGCACCTGCAGTCAGTATCACCCTGGAATTGGCACGTCTTTTGAAGCGATGACAGCTCGGTCGGGCATGTGGTAAACTTACATCCGGCAGGACGCGGGTTTGATTTCCGCTAATGAACTTTAGCTATTGGTGGAGAAAAACAGTGTGAAGAATCCATTATACAGTACACAGCTTTTACCAAAGGCAGTGATTTTTACACAAGCATTTTTGTCCTAAACAAGTAAAAATGTCTTTGTTTCAATCAGACGGCCTCTGGTTCGATCCCAGCCGTACATTAACGACTTGTTTTTCAAGTTATATGTGGATTTGCACTCGATTCACGGTGAAGGAAAACATCGTGAGGAAACCGACACGTTTGAGGACTGCAATATTCGAAGACGTGTATCATCCACAACCCGCTCTTGGCCCGGCGTGGTGGCCTGTCTGTGTCTTAGTGAGAGAAGGCCCCCAGTCCCAGAAGTGGGAATATAAAATGGTCTGATTATGCTTATGGTATGCATGATGGACAGAGAAGTTTCTCTAAGTCATGTATCTATACACCCTGTTGGTATAATGCTTTTGTAAAAAACATTTTTATATTTTTTCCAAATTATATCTATGTCACACTTTTATTATTTCATCACGCAGATGTCTCACTCATTTTATAAAGGGTATCTATGTGACTTTGTCAACTCGTATGTAATATCTAGCCAAATTAGAATTATTACTAGAAATTCTTCAAATATAGAAGTTGTGGAAACTATGTTTACAACATTAATTTAATACAAACTTCATTAATTCATATCTCGGCTGCTAATTACTCGTATGTTCATATTCTCAAAACATTGATAGAATTAGGTATTAAATTGTTCTGTGAAATATTATTGAATCCAATATATGATAATTAGCAGTAAAAAAAATTGCGGATGGCAAATATATATCATGGACTAGAGGTTGCCCGCGGCTCCGCCCGCGTTTAGGTAGCTTTTCGCGGAACCTGTGGAAAAAATCTATTGTATCCTATTCCCATGCCAATTATACATTAGATTTAGACATTACATTGCTACAATATCAAAAATGAGTTGCATCTGTCTTTCCGCATTCAATTCCTGAGATCTAGTTAACCTCTGTTTTGATTTTGACTTGTAACTTTGGTGTTATCAATAAATGATTTGTATTTGTATCTACTTTGGTGATGATGTGACAGTTTAGATCGTTTTCTCCAAGACATTATTTTAATTTAAATAATTAGAATACGTGAACCATACCACAAACATAAATTCCAATTCAAAAGTATTTAATTTCAAAAACACAAAACTTTCCCTTTTCAACTTTTAACCCCAATGGCATACCTTAATGCACTCCTGGCAAATATTATTAAACATTTATTTTAATCACTATATAAACTACAACCATGAGAACTCTCAAGACTTTAACTTGATAAATAAAGAATTTTTCATACAAACTGTTTCACCCCTTTTCACCCCCTTAGGGGTGGAATTTCCAAAAATCCGTTCTTAGTACGCGTCTACATATTAAAACAAATGCACCCTCCAAATTTCACAACCCTAGGACCAGCCGTTTGGGCTCTGCGTTGTCTATAGATGATTGAGTCAGGACAAAGAGTCTTATAGTATAGATTGATCCATGATATACATTTGATATAATTTATCAAAATATAGCGCAAGTCAGGCTCGTGCATGAAGGATTCCGTACAATTATCTATTAATAATGGCAAAAATGACGTTCATTTGTCCTACTCTTACTTATTGATTTTAGTATTTGTTGGTATAGCGACAAAAAAAAATATATTTTCTACATACAACACACGGACAGGCAGACAGACGCGTGGACCTCGAAGTCGGGTAATAGGGTCCCGTACCGAATTGAATGTAATAAAACTGAAACAACCGTTTTATAAGATTTTTCATATTTTTCAAAGTTTGCTATTTTTCTCCCTTACCGCTTCAATGGGACAGATCTAGTAACACTATACTTAAGCTACGCGAGCACTATGACTGACATTAACTGTTAATGCGGCCCTTTATGATCCACCTGCCTGATGCTAAGTGTGATGATAGCCAGACCCGTGAGCTAGTCTAGATCCCACGTATTGGAGCGCGGTTAACTGGCGTGGAGTGGCAGACCATGGGCCTTGATGGCCTCGTCTTATAATGAGGTACATTATGGCGATGAAAAGGGAAAATCCTTACATTTATAGTTTGTCGATATATATTGTAATTGGTAAAAAATATGGAAAAAATAGCCGAAAAGTCGTCTAAAGAATAACGCTAAGAATGCTTACACTTATTTTGGTACCAGACTTTTGAATTAGAAATAAAATTGGTTCAAAAATCTAAAATTAAGTTTTTTGAGCCAGTTTTTTTCATATTGTTCTGATTGGTACCAAAATACGTATAATGTTTTCTTAGAATAGTTCTATAGACGGCTTTTAAGCTATTTTTTCATTTTTTTCCTGTTTACAATTTAAATTATATATCATATTACTAGCTGATCCGGCAAACGTTGTTTTGCTTCACTTAGAGGTATGAAAAATAGATAGTGTAGCTTATATGACATGTTCGTAGATTTACCATAGCAGCGCCATCTATTGATTACTTACTCAACCCAGTCGAAAGGTATCGACATCTGTTAGAATAATTTGGAGTTAACAGATAATTGTGACTTTCAAATAATAACAGACAATAATAAGCAATAAATTAAAATTGCGACTATAATTTGAGATTTAAACTATCCTATCTCTCAAGTTGGATCGAACTGCACATGGTGTGCGAATTTTATTATAATCGGTTAAGTGGTTTAGGAGTCCATTGAGGACAAACATTGTGACATGAGATTTATATATATTAAGATTTGTTTTCAAATTGTATAAAATGTCAGGTCCCATGTCGCATAGCATTTAAAACGTATTCTACGTACATAAATACCTAACATGTAAAACACCACGACCTCGCGCAATCCATCCGAAATTTCTGAGCTGACAACATTATAAATCACAACGCTGCTATCTTTCGTTATTAAAATTCCATTGTCATATATTTTTCCCCTTTATGTGTTCGGTCCATAACTGAAATGTTATTGTGAATAACAAAAATAACATCGCAGCCGAAGTGCTGCTTAAATAGCATCAACACGTTCAATTATTCAGCGAAAATGCTATACAATTTCCTGAAAACATCCGTCAATTTAGTAATGTTTGCAATATTAGTAAATTGACGTATTTATTAAAGGCGTAATTTTTTATTATATAAGTGTATGTTACTTCTTCACGCTGAAATTGATTTAGATAAAATCCGGTATGACTTTTTATTCCAGATTAACACGGGTTAAATACCGTGGAGCGCAGATAGACTAAATAATATAACGGTTAATCCACGACATATTATCAATGATTGAAAGAAATAAACCAGTAGGTCCGGAAAGTAAGACATAAAGCCCAGGCCGATAAAATAAGGAACGAACTTAGAGAGCAACAGACGACAAAAGCCGCAACATTGAAGCCCGATCACAAACACTTCTCGGTGCGGGTCCAAATTCAATTGGCAATACCTGGTTTCACTCGATCGCGTCTCGTGATAGCGCGGTATCAGTTATTTTTGCCGTGATCGAAGTGGCGTCCGTTCGCTCGCTCCGCGTCCCTACACGCTTATTTGAATCTCCTCTCTGAGCGACTTCCTTTTCTGTGAGTGTCAGGTAATTATCTGTGTGGCATTCCAATTTTACGATCGAACGGTTAATTCAGTTTAAATCTCTTCGTGTAATACGTACTCGGCGGTAGGAAGTGCCTAATCCTAGTCCCTCGGAACCAGCACCCCAGATCGCTTCAATTATATGGAGATGGATTCTTCATTAATGTTTACATTCAACTCGGCACATGTTTTTAATGGGAATGCATATTTTTATTTTCAGTAAATTTGAATTTTAAATGTTTGAACAGACTTACACGAGTGTAAAACTTAAGCTCCGCCCGCATGAAAAAAAACGTATAAAATTTTATTGTATTTTTTATGAATCAAGTAAAAGAAAGGAAAGCTGGTTGCTTAGTTAGAAAGTTAAAATTAATTTTTTAGTTGAGTTTTGAGTGTGCTTAAAATTTTTATTTGAGGTGTCCGTCTCCATTAAATGGTATCGTCGTATCAGTAAATAAAGTTCTGTGCCAACTCATCAGCCGCTGTGGGTTGGGATCAGATAAAAGTTGTCTGAAACTTTCTTTTGCGATATCGCCACCTTCGTCATGTAAATTGGACAAGTTGCGGCTGAGGATGATGCTTGTTTCATTGGTAAATATAGATTAGCTCTTAATCTCACCAATTCTCGTACAAAATTGTTTCTCGATGAACGGGCGGGTCCAGTTTCGGGTTGGCTTCGATTTTTCGGGTCAAGTTGCTTTTGTAATAATCTGTTGGTCAGGTCAAGTATTTAGATAATTGAGATGGTTGAATTATAGAAAATTGCGAGGTGCTTAAATTAATTAATTACTATTATAGGTGCTGTAGGTGTAATTAATCAATCAATCTTATATACCTACGTGAAATTTCTCTTAATATTTTTTTCATAATTTATATTCATAATTATATTTTTATTCATACTTTATTAAATGGTTCTGTAGCTAAGAACGTACGTATGTACAAAACACAATTGACTTAGTACTCGTAACAAAGAATATTTACAAAGCACCAATGAATTTAAAAGTATTAAATCTTTTATCTATCAAAGCCAGCTGAAGTCGAAAAAGTAAACAGCGGTGGATATTTTCATCCTTTTCGTCGGGCTAACCCGTAAACCATCTCAGTTTAAGGAGGCATTAAATCGCAACTCAAACAAGAACCGTTACACTGAAGTTAACTCACATATTGCTTTGTGTCACGAACGTTAAAGCGAACAGAGTATAGTTGAAGAGACGTGGCCGGAGTGAGACGGGGGATGCCAGATGGGAGAATGGGTGTGGAGGGCGTAAAAGGAGAAAAACTACACTGCTAAAAGTGAATGCGGTCGAAAGCCTCGCTTATTTTCAGCGCTAAGTGCATGGATTTTTTTCAAGTGAAGCTATGAGTGCATGCGATATACTCGTAGATGTTTGTATGTGTGCAGTCAAACGTCGCGACGCCCGTCGGGGACTGTTTGGATGTGTAATCGAGCCGGTTTGGTTTGTTGTGAGTTTACGGTTGTGTTTGCTATCGGATTTCTTTCTTTCAATTTTATCAGTACTTTAAATTGTGCGTCAACTATTCGACACTATTTCGACATGATTAGAATTTGGTTAATGCTATAATAATCAAATTCTCAAGTAAAAAATAAGGTATCAAATAATATCAAATATAAATATTAACTTAAAAACTTTACATCGATATACACAATAAAAAAATGTATCATAATACTATCAAGTATAAATTATAATTATACGTAAAAAATCTGTCGCTAAGCACTAACAGAATAGCGAGTTCTGGCAGCCTCCTTAATATCCTGTTATTCCAAACTGAGCGTGCCCCATCCTCATCTTAGGCCAGAGTGTCGCCGACTTGTATGCATCCTGCTGATAATTTATGCGAGAAAATAAATTTGGGCCATAAACTGCATATCTCAACATGATTTATCATAGTATTTCAATGATTATAGATATGACAACAAAATTAATTATAGTATTTCGTCACATATTACTACAGAGCTTTAAATTTAATACCTGCTCAAATCAGCTTGCCATGGTTACTACTATGTTTATCATTATTTTGGTCAGGGTTAATTTTGGGTAAATTACGTGAAATTTCCGGGTTGTTTTCCAGTGGTCAATGTTAATGCATATAAAGTTGGATCATGGACATAATTGTTCAATCATCAGAGTGCACGGTTCAATATTTCGCGGTTTGTCTGCAATGTGCTTTACCTAAGGTTTAGTAAAATAATTTATGAAATATATACCTATAAACATCACGTTATGTTTATAGATTTTAGTTTACTTTCTGAAGTATTAGCCAATGTAGTAAGATTTTGCTTTACTCTGAAACGTACTATAATAATAATTAGTAGATTTAGAAAATCAATTATTTGTAATTTGTATTTTATTGTAGCATTTTGAGTGCTTTTATTGAATGTATGTTGGCACAATTATTTTTATATTTCGTACATATTTTATAACTTTGTTATGATTGAAATTAACGATACACTGGTATTAAATATATATTTGCAGTAAACCTCCGCTATCAAGAGGTAACGGTAAGGTTTAAAAACTTTAAATTGGGTATATTAGGTTAAAAGTTCTAATCATAAGCACAAATGCAATAGGATATGAAAAAATGGATATTTTAAAATCACTTCTAAGTCTATTTAGAAAGACATACTAACTCAATAAATGTGAAACGAATGTTGTTTACTTCGTCCATCTGAAAAAGTTAATTAGTCAAGGGAGAACAAAAGTTTAATTTGCTTCGGGTAATCGGATCAGGGCATTACCGAAAAGGCTAATAAAGTGATACTTTTGTTTTTCGTATTCTTCAAGATATATTTGTAACTTATTTGGCTTTAAGTGGGTATAAGATGAGAGACGTATGAAGCAGTGCGTGATTACGAACTCATAGCATTAATGGTGTATAATTGTACAAATAATATGATAAACCTAATTTGTAAATATGATATTAGAAACATATTTAATAAACTTATTTTGTATTGAATTAACAAACATGAAAGAAATTAATTGTACAGTGTTTATTTTTTAATAAAGTACTCGTATAAAATATTTATTTTTTATTTTATTTATATTTTATAGCATAGATGGTAAAAAATGGTTGCCTGTAAAGTCGGTTTTACGGGCGAAGATTTTACGTGACAACGTCTGCCGCGTGCTGCGCGCGCGGCAGACCGATCATAGTTGAGTGGGAGAGAGACGCAAGGCATTCGGCGGGCCTCTCTCTCGTTCGGTGACTCATCGTAACGTTACCGGGCGTTACACTTTTTCATAAGTGACTCCCAGCCGCAACCTAATTTAAGACGTTGTCACGTCAAAATGATGGTAAAAAAGAAATAATATAGCTTTTTATATAAATATTATAGTTGGGCTTGACAATTACAACAGTATCACACTAAAGATTTATTTTATTTTGCACTACAAATAAAATAGTAAATAGTTAGTTATTTAAGCTAGCACATATTTTATGAATAGATTGTTAGCAACATGTTAATAACAATTTTCTCTAACAATTTAAGAGCGGTAATAAATATGAAAGACTCCAAAAATACGCTCAATAAACAATATTGGATCACGTTATCGGCTGTAACAATACATTTAAAGGTAAATAAAAATATCGTCTTTTTGACATTCATAGCGTTATTGTAAGTGAATGTAGGGAAAGGCGCACCTGAGGTCTGACAATAGGCCCGCACAATACGGTACCGGAGTAACTGAATAACTTTATTTAAGAACACAATAAACCACTTTTTACTGTTAAGGTTCGGAATACGCTTTAGGTTGTGGTATATATTTCGTGTGGTATATATTTAGGTATATTTTTTTGTTACTCGTATTTCAAACTTCATTGTGACAAACGCCTGAGAACATATTTGTAATTAATTCTAATCGTAACAAATTGCTCAGTCTGGTAATAGATTATACTTAATTTCTATATCTACCCCAAAGTAAAGAAATATTTAAATAAAACATTGTATTTAACTTGTTATCATCTAGATTGAAAATTGTAATTAATTCTTTTGAATCAGAATACGTATGTAATTTCAATCATTCTTTACACGTAGTTTTCAAGGAAAAATCTTTAGCCATAACAAAACTGATAGGATTTATAAATAAATAAATTATTAAATTCTTACTAAATTCTTGGTTTGAACCCGGAGTTTAAATTTCTTATACAAATCTGAAATGAAAAATCAAATTGGCTTCAATTGCGTATTCATCATCATCCACAGCCCTTCTTATCCCACTGCTGGGTATAGGCCTCCCTCTGCATGTGCCACCTCCGTCGATCTTGTGCAGTCCTCGTCCAGGTAGGACCTGCGACTTTGATGACGTCGTCAACCCATCTCGTATTAAAAACATTAAAATAAAACTCAAACATCCAATAGTTCAACCACATTGTACGCAGTAATTACCCGTAACCATTCAGAGGTTTACGAATTAAATTTAAGAACGTACCATTATTGCAATCCGCCGTAAACCTGCATTTACAGTCGGGTCCAATACACAATGTTTAGCAGACGACATTATGCACCATGTGCAGTGAAGCCACATTTTAGACCTTATCGTTGGTAATAACAGGGTCCGTTACTTTGACAATTAGAGCGTTTATGCCGCCTCGTGTGGTATTCACAAATCCGATTAAAGTATATTGTGTTATGAACACGGTTTAGACAAAGGATCTTGTAATCTTATAGCTTGCACTTTGTGTGGAGTAGAGATATTTATGTCACGCTTGACTTGATCTGCGATTAATGATGTTGTACTGATTGAATTTAACTCTTAAATGGACAATGTTGTTATTAAACAACATACTAAAAATCACAGATAAAATTGACCTTCATTTAATTATTTTTTTATTTTGCGCAATGTAGTTTATAAACAACACTCACATTTTTGCAAAAAAGTATAGTAAATTAATGTCTAGATTTTTTTACCAATTTTTCTTAGACAACAATGCATGTCTGTTACACAAATATTTTTTTTTTTTAAACGTGAAACAAAAATCGTCCATTTAAGGGTTAAAATAAATCAATCTTATTCATGAGATAAAACATACTTAAAGTATATTATGAATACATTATGTAATTGTGATCTATCATGCTTTTGGTGGAGTCAGCAAATTCTAATTAATCATCACATTATAAAATATACATATAATATTAAAGTGTTCCCAGATATGAAACTAAACATACACATACACATAAGTGTTCCCAGATATGAAACTAAATATACACATACACATAAGTGTTCCCAGATATGAAACTAAATATACACATACACATAAGTGTTCCCAGATATGAAACTAAAATAAGTAACAAAATAATAAAATTATAACATGATATATACAAATCACATAATATTGGATGATGCTCAGAAACAAATAATATTTCCAGTTTTAGTTACAATGTTAAGAACTAGGCAGTTCAACAAAAATAATTTGTATGTTTAAGGCACTCAAGTCTTACTGATCGGGTCACCTTCCCCAAAGATCAGTCTCGTGGCTGTATGGAGGTGTCGGTCCACTTCATTAAGACATGAATTATGAATGGAGAAGGCATTAGCATCCATCTGGAGAGGCAACTATGGCCACCATTGTTATGCAGATTGTGGCCGGACGTCCCGCGCGGCCGGCTTGCGTATTCCCTCGATTATTATCAGACGTTTGTAAACAAGCGGACTTGTATCTAGAACTTGAAGGGGGAATTTGCATACATTTCGGCCAATTTTTAAATTTCAAAGAAATAATACAAGTTCGAGAGTTCAGCCAAGGCTTCGGTGTCAAGACGAGGCTAATATGATTTAGTTCCGACGAGGTTAATATTAGGGTTCCGTACCTAAAAGGTAAAATGAGATCCTATTACTAACCCTCCAATGTCTTTCAGACTATCACCAGGGTGTATCTTGGGAACCGTGATAGCTAAAAAGCTTATATCAATAGCGGTAACAAGTAGACGTTTAAGCATTTCACAGAACATATAAATGTATATTACCTTTCGAAATAAATAATAAAATAAAAATATAATGAATATTTAAGGGGGGGCTCTTATACAAAAACGTGTTTTTTACCATTTATTTAAGATAATGGTACGGAACTCATAATGAGCAAGCCTGACTCGCACTTTATTTAAATTTTAGATCGAAATTATGTAGCCATAAATAAACATATTAAGCTCTTTCATATACAGTCAAACAAATCGCTTTACCATATATTGATCATGTGAGTACTCAGTACGATAGACATTGATCACTTAAGATGCAAACGGGTACCGGTCAACCCGTTCCTATGGGAGCGACGGGACATGCGCTTATATTGAGTTACCGGACGTTTCTCACAAAGACAGCCCCAATGCCCCTGGCTCTTCAGATATCAGCAGGCTTTTCTGACAACATAAGTCATGTCACAGAGTAAACCTACCGGTATTCATAGCAGGAATGGAGCGATCTATGTCTACATATTCTTATTCTTATTCTATGATGGGGGCGATCAGACCTGCACTGACAACCCGCAGGAGGCGTATTGTGCATTTCCCCCTACCAACCTACCCAAGCCATCCAAGCTCCTTAAAGTAGCGGAGCACGGTCTTGGGTCGCTGGCATACCTGTTCCACTGTCATAGCGTCAGATGTTGTGGTACTTTTTTTTTATAGCAGGAGGCGTCCAAGTGTAGCGTAGTGTTTTGTTGAGATTCCCTTATGTCTACATTTTAAAAAGGTACCTACGAAACTTAATGAAATGAAATGAAATAATTTTATTTGCGTAGCCACAGGTAATATAAAAACATGGAAATAATATAAAATGTCCCTTGTAGGCTACCGCATATGCGGTGTGCAAAAAGGCAATTAATTAGTTACTACTATTACTTACTACTATTTAATTACTAGCTTACCCCAGTATTGTTGTTCAGCCACGAGCGCAGATGCAATAATCATCCGGACGCTACATTAAATCATCTTTCCTAGATGAAATGGGCCAAGGATGATGATGATGGCCCCGGTATTACCCGCGTTAATCCAGGAAAAAAGAAGGGTTATGTGTTAATTCAAACTGATACTTTTAACTAACTTTTAACCTACTATTAAATCTGATTAACCGTGAAAGCGTAACAGACACAAATTTTTACCTTTATAATATTAGGGGGATTATGTTAAAAATAGCCAGAGCCGTCCGTGCAGAGTGCACTGGAATATTGAGTGCAGTGCACTCTGCTATTGTACGTGACTATAAGTTTTTTCATAAGATTAATAGTTTAGCTAATTTTAACATAATCCCACTAATATTATAAAGGTAAAAATTAAATACATTAAAAATCAATACACAGGGTTACATGGCATGATCACACGCAGCCATCATTACTGACTTCCATGGTTACTGAGTTGAGCGGTGTTTTTTTTTATATAAAATACTGTTTTTATAAGAGTTTCTTCTACGAAGACGAAGTAATCCAACTGGAGTCTGTTTTGGTAGGAATTAATATAATTTAAAAAATACGTCTATAATTTGAATGATACTTATTGTAGGACGTCAGGATTTCTGTAAATATATAGTACTCTTTCACATTTGGTCTGATAACTAGTACGAGACCAGAGGCCATGTATATATTTATGCTCCATTAAATAGTGTTGTATATTTTTTTTATTTAATATAATACAAGGTAATGCAAGGCGATTGAGACGTTCACTCAAACAATATCATGATTCTCAGTGCAAAACTAGCAAGTGTTGATTAGGTCGGAATGTAGGTTAGCTAATTATAGGATAAATAAAAAATAGTGTACTGACAATCAAACTTGAGCATAATTAGCGTTCCGTACCTTAAAAGGTAAAAACGGGATCCCATTATTTAGCCTCCGCTGTCTGTCTGTCTATCTCCAGGCTGTATCTCAGAAACCGTAATGGCTAGAAAGCTAAAACTTTCACAAGATATGTACACCGTGCCGCTATAACAACAAATATTAAAAATAAAAAATAGTAGGGCAGAGTACAGTAAACGTGTTTTTTTCGTATTTTTTTGCTATAAATCAATAACGGTATTTGAGGGGGACTCCCATACAATAATGGTACGGAACTCATCATGCGCGAGTCCAACTTGCACTTGGCCAATTATTTTTATTTATGTCTTCCCTAGTCTAACCAAACTTAATCGTCTTTGTAATGAAACCTGTGTTTGTTAACATACAGCTATCAATTCAATAATTTGACTATTGAATTTATTACATTCAATAAAACCCGATCCGTGTCGATACACGGGCGGGATGGAGTCGTCGAAAAGCAACAGTGATTTATTCATCGGCACACGATCCGCCTATATTTTAGTTAAAACCAACAACCATGTGTTATCCACCTATGTCCTATCAGCATTGAATGAAGCCAGGTCCAATTCTCTCGCTGTATGAAATTAACGCGGTAATATAGATTGGACGAAATTCGGGTTGTTCCTGTTTCACCTACAGAGTTGCAGCACACGTTGGTCCAAATACAAAGTTGGTCAAAATTTGATAATGCTTGTATACTCAACAGTTCCTGTCTTAAGTAAGGTGAGCAATAGTATTTTCTACTCTTTATTTACATAAAATATGTTTGATACTTGGTTAAGAATCACCACGTTCCTATCCTTAGAATGTAAAATATTTAAATTATGCATACGTCAGATATAAGTTTCACTAATGTTTTAAATGTCGCGCTTCCATCTTTTGCGTGTCTTCTTCCATTTCTTTTAAGATTTGCGAACACTTTTAACTAGTCACGTGCCTTAAGTGATGTTTCCTTCAAGGGTACCTTCATATAATTTAGTTTTAGTAAACAGGTTTGATTTGATATAATTAATTAGTTTGTTTTTAATGTGTTTTATTCCAGACGTCAATATCTGTTGTAAATTTGAATTTGGACTCTAAATAATATTTCACAGTTGCTCCGACTAAGACGGGAAACTATACAGCCTCCACTACTGCGCAGATAACTATACCGCTCCGCATACAGGGTTGTCGCAATGAAAATAACAAAGCCTCAGGTAATTTCGCTAATGCAAGCGGTTACATCCTATCTACATCGCACTTACACAGGCTCCCCTCGAAGGTACCTATTAAGAGGGTCGACGCATGATATTGTCAGACCCTCGACGAAATTGTCTATTTTGACTAAGTGTTAAATTAAGGCAGGATCGTCGTGGGATAGTTTGGGTATATGAATTTTCCAAGCAGGTATATGGGATCCATTAGGTGAGATCCTAGTTTACGCGCTGCCTGTACCTACGTGTATTTAAAAATAGATGTACATACTAGATGTATATACTTAATATAACTACAAAGCATAGATTTATTTCCTAAGCTATTCTAAAATACCAAACTATATAGCCGCTGTTATACAGATGAAGTGCCTAAAATTTCCACGAAGCGTTTCACTTTCACATTTATTATGCGGACAGTTAAACTTTGGAGCTCTTTGCCGGAATCTCTGTACCTTCTGAACTATAACTATGGCTTCCGAGGCGAGAGTGAATCGGTATCTTCTAAGCAAACGCGCTCCATTCTATACAGGAATGTCACTTAACAACAGGTAAGCTGGGATAAAGCGCAAGCCTATCTAGCATAAAAACCTAAACAAAGTATAAATTATGTATACCAGGTTCTTCTTTATTATAAGGACCTATAAGTATACTGTCGCAAACGGGAAACTAAACGAGTACAAAACTACCTCAAACAATCTTCAAAAATATTAACGTGAATGAGTTTGTTCAATGTTAATAAAAGCCAGGTAGTGTTATCCATGACCTAATATATCCACTTGTGACGTAAAATAAAAAACTTAGATATACTCAGTTTATATTTCATTTCGCAGGCATTAAATATTTTACATCCATACAAGGCCGATAAGTAAAGACTTGCATAATAACAATCATACACATTTTTAAACCACATTTTGAACGAAACTTCAAATAATATTTGCAATTAACAACTATGTTAAACACAAAATATTTGTCTACACAAATTTAATTCTTATCCAATAGATTTAAAAAAATGATCTTCATAGAATTTAACAATGTTAAAAACATTTAACAATTTACAAAACTCCCTATAAGTACAATATAATACGTAGCTCTTTATTTTTAATTCAAAATGGCTATGCATGTTGTTTTAACATAAAATCGATTAATTGATTATGTTTTACTATAAATGACAATGAGCAAACTAAACTTCTTAAAATACATTACAGTAGCTACGTTTATATACATTTACACTTTTAACATTAATATTTTTTCCACATTTAGTTATATTACTGTTAAATACATAATTTTAATCAGTAACACTGCATAGTCAATTGTTAATTTTTTTTCCATGGAATTAATTATTTAAGATAAAAAAGTTATATTTATTTTCATAGTACAAAAATAAAATAAAAGTTAAAAACAAAAATAAAGATCGGTCTATCGTTTTAATTTTAAAAATGTATCCAAACATAAAAAACCTATTGGGAAAACTGGTTAATGTTAAACCTACATAATTATTAATTATTGCAATGTCAATTTTACAGGAAAAGCATTTACAATGTAACTCTTGATTTTACTGAGATTATTTATAATGGTTTCTTTATTATCCTACGGCGCAGTATATGTTTACTCGATTCCTCATTGTAACGATCTTTTGCCAAAGACGAAACTAAATCGCTTTAATACCTTCAGTCAATTTCATTCGTTCTGAAACTAATAAAATTATCATAAAAGACAAGTACAAATTCCAAAAGATTCTAGATAATTTCCCAAAATCACTGACCCTTAGTTGGGTCAGTGATTTTAGAAGTTTCGTTTATAGTGCACTACTGTAGTTTTACACGCGTTAACCCGAAGAAAAGTAGCCCATGCGTTAAATCAGGGTCTAAACTATCTCTTTTGTAAATATCGAAATCGGTTCTGCAGTTTGAGCGTGAAGAAGTTTAACAAACATTAATGTACTAACTCAAACACACTTTCGCATTAATAGTATTAAAGTATTTTTAAATGTATTTTTTGGCCGTGATATACAAAAACAAAACAATAACCAATCTATTTTAGACCAAAGTTTCCGCTGTAAATACATCACACTGTATAGGTACTTCGAGTTTGAGACAAGAACTCTTCAAGTTTGCACATGGTTGTGACGACCAAGTTTAGCAGAGGGCGTACACTAAAGCCGATATTAAAAAGATGGCAGGGGTGGTTCTGTGGGAAGTGGACGGGGGAGGCCCGCCCCCTCCGAGGAAGCCAGCGTCTTCTGCCCGAGGGCCACCTTCTCTAAGGGGACCCTGGAGACTGGAGCGGACATCGTTCGTCTCCTCCGGGTAGTCTCGATCATCTTCTTTCTTACGATTGGGAAGCTCCATTTCTGAAAGAAAGAAAAATGTTTGTGTAACGAGCCGAGGTCATTGAACTTGAGTGTGGTACTAAGTGAAATGTTCTTTTTATTCAGTCATTACTTGATTGACGAAAAAAATAATGTTAAGTGACAATAAAATATATAGTAAATATATCTAGTAATTAAATAGAAAATGGAACGGCTGAAAGATTGCTTTAAGTAGTACACATTTTATGAATACGTAAATGCGGTACTTGTGTCAATCAGATCCGTCAGTTTTTAATGCATATTTTTCATAAGTGCGGCGTTAGTATCACATCGACAAATAATAAAAAAAAAAACATTTTTTATAGGAAATGTGTTAAAATATGTAAATGTTTTCTTTATCTTGCTAATCTCAAATATGTTAAGCGTGGCTTAACACGGTAC
Organism: Mellilla xanthometata; assembly: GCA_035578125.1. NCBI lineage: Eukaryota > Metazoa > Arthropoda > Insecta > Lepidoptera > Geometridae > Mellilla > Mellilla xanthometata. Next base: position 7,124,004 of record JAPUBQ010000007.1, on the reverse strand, counting down.
ATCGCTTGATCTGTAAGAGTAAAGAAGAATTAACCTAACTGACTTACCATATAACCTAATATTTCCCTCAGCGTCACCGATGGAATTCTTTGATATACACTTGTACCCTCCTAGATCGCTACGCTGAATGTTACGAATAATGAGTCGCATCTGCACGCTGTACGCTGAGCTGTTGATTTCGCTCATTGTGTACTTTTCGTTGGTGATTATCATCTCACCTGTAAACAGACAAGCAAAGGTTGCTATGGTATCCTAACTTGCAGTATTTACACTCTTTTTTTTACACTCTATTTTATACACAGTTCACACTTGCAGTATTTACACTCTTTTTTATACACAGTTCATACACGGCTGGTTAACCCCATACTTAACCATTTCTAGTTCGTATTATGGTTGCTAACACAACTGATATACTACATATACCTACATACATACTTTATATTTTATATTGATACATATTTAACACCCAAACCAACAGCCAAGAAATTTAGTACAGTACAAAGAATATGGCCGTGCTGGGAATCGAATCCGGATTGGCAGTCCGGCATGGTAACCATTACGCCAACGAGGTCGTCGTTTATTTGCGTACTTTTAAGGCTATAAGATAGGATACCAAAGTCATTTGAAAGCGCGCCTGCTCGCGCGCGCGCCTTGAATCTTTAATAATGTTTAACAAAAACTAGTCACCGTAGTCATAATCAATTAGGATGCAATGACATATTCAAAAGTTAGTAAGCTCCTGATATTTATTTTGTATTAGTAGTCTAAGAGCCCGTGAAGATCATCCTTCACCGATCTGATAACCAGATGAGACGTATTTTTTATTAGGTATTTTTTATAAACAAATATGCCTAAAATTGCTTGCCTATCGAAAAGTGCTCATGGCTTTTTTTTTTTGCGCATGCTCGTGTATAGTCAAATGATAATTTAGCTACAATTATCAAAAATAAAAATAAAATTGTAACTGTTGAGAATCGTTGTTACTCCTATGAAGCGCATCAAAATCGAATGAGTCACCTATTTTGACTTACCTGTTTACACCTGCTTGCCAGGTAGTTATACACTGAAATGAGTAGGCAAGCATACCGAGGCATATTCTGTGTATTAAAAACTATCAGTGAAATAAATTTCATTTGGTTATCAAAAGTATGAAGGCGATGAAAAAAAAATCAATAAAAGTTTATTTAATTAAAAATAGCCATGAGCACTTTTTGATAGGCAAGCAATTTTAGGCACATTTGTTTACAAAAAATATTTAATAAAAAATACGTCTCATCTGGTTATCAGATCGGTGAAGGACGATCTTCACGGGCTCTTCTACTATAGAAATGTATCATAACGCATCATGTATCCCACTAGCCAATACCTTTCATATGATGTCCAAATTGAGGAAGAGATATCTTGGATTTTTGTTTCTTTTATTTTCATATCATATCCTAAGTGAAGGAGATAAATTTTAGATTTAATTTTTTTATCAGAGTGTACTAGTACTTTTTATTTGGTGACCTTAATGAGATTTGAACAAATATGTAATCCACCATATTATAGCGGCAGCCGTCTCAAACAACTTTTCATCAAATATGACCAAAAATTACTTAACCTAAATTGATATAATCATTTATTTTGAACCAATAGAATATACATACAAAGCAGATTAAATTATTCTATAATAGTTACAAAGTATTCTTATATTTATGCCCTGAAAGAAACTGAGCGTGCTCCTCCGAACTAAGCGAACTTGTATCTCTGAGGAGAGAAGACCTAAATGGATATAAATAAGTACACAATCTAACAATGGTAAGTAGATCAACATTTATACACACATTAAAGCCAACAGGCCCTATTCGGACGCACAAGCCTTTCCGTCCATTTATATACGGTCAGTTCCGGCTACTGGTCCGATATCGTATTGAAATATTGTTCCGCGCAGTGTACAGAACAATACAGCTGGGTTAATGTATCACTTTGAGATAAAAGATAGACAGTACTTGTCCAAATTAATAAGCTCATTTTTAAATTAAATTACTAAGCCTTTGTTCTTGCTAGGCATTTGATTGGCAAGGCTAACCACGCGAGTTAGCGACACTCTGGCCTAAAGTGGAGCATGCCTAGTCTGGAAATAACTAGCTCTCAAGGAAGCTGGCGGAACACGCTGTTAGGTGCTTAGTGACAGATTTTTTAACTTGATTTGTGATTGCTGGCCAGGCGAGCACTAGAACATGCTCTTCAACCATGCAAACGTGTACTAGATCTGTAGAGATGTGTATTGGTCAAATATGAATCTTTAAGCCAGAAAAATAATCATCGAAAAAAAAATATTATTACTATTTGCATAAGCAGCCCACTATAAATTCCCACTGCTGGGACTCGGGGCCTTCCCTCACGAGGAGAGAGATATAGACCATAATCCACCACGCTGGCCAAGTGCGGGTTGGCGGATGACACACGTCTTCGGATATTGGGGTCCTCAAACATGACGATTTTCTCACGATGTTTTCCTTTACCGTAAAGCGAGTGCAAATCCACACATAACTTGAAAAACAAGTCATTGGTGTAGGGCCGGTATCGAACAATGGCCCGTCTGATTGAAAAGCAGACGTTATTACCTCCGAGCTATACTCGCTTTCTATTATTATTGCTATTACTTAAACAGAACTATTTCAATCAAACTCTCGTAATTGGATCTAAAAAAAAAACTCAAGTACTACTCAAAATTTTGAATCTACGCCTAGTATGTAAATCGATTCCAAGCAAAGCACAAGCAGATTTCCAAAGTCCCCGCTCTGTATGTACATCCGATAATGGATTAACAATCGCAAAGCGGCAGTTTATCGCAGTAATTACAGTTACAGTTGTTTTGTGAAAAGCATTAAGCTTTCTGACTGACAAATTGAACCCGAACAAATAATGTTAACACTTGCTCTCAAAACCAACAGTGCGTGTTGATATTGCAACATTGGATACGCTCGGATATTATTTTAACCTCATGTATTTGGCTTTGATGTAGGAACAAATACGATACGAGATAATACGAGTATATGATTTCGGTGCGCTTTGATGTGTTTTAATTGTTCCAGAGGCTCTGGCTATTTAGAATTGTTGGAAAACGTTTAATTTTGATACCAAATCTATAAAATCTATTGTCTACTTTAAAAGGTTAGATTTGTATCCTTTTAAAAATCAGTGGAACAAAATTTTGTTCTCATCTCTTTCATCACTTTATTTTTTCACCAGATACTAACATTATTATTAAGTTGTAATTACTAGCTCATGGACCCCTTCTGTAGTCAAAATAAAGAAAATTTTGATTTGATTTGATTTGAAAATGTCATAATACAAATCAGATTAAACAAAGAATCCTTAATTTGTTCTAGAGTTGAAGTTTTCAGAGGAATTGGTAAAAATATATCTATAAATAACTTATCAAGGCTATCAAATCAAATTCAACCCGATATTCATTTAAGAAATTAGGAACGGGTCCTTCTAGAAAAATCCTCCCAGGATTGTGGACATCAGCTACATTATTAACACGGGGAGGTTTGCGCTACATTAAAAATTGCTCACATTCTTCGCCCCGGCCGGAAAGCGCATGTTATGTTTTTATTTTCATCTAACCATTCTCCTCGACCGAAGAAATTTAATTGCCATTTTTCGGATACCATACTTTTAGGTCGCTTGAAATAATTAATTTTGTGTCAACTTTCTTGCGTTATTGTCAACGTTGACTTATATACAACTTTTACGAACCGCAGGCAGATATGTAGCGATACTAATTTTATTGACACGAATGTATTGTGTAAGTATTTATGTCGGTACAATTTTGACATATTTAGACAATACAGTTCAACTTAAGCTTCTTATATTAATTTTAATAAAGTAGAAGAACTTCTTACATGTCTACCAAGTTGTTGCTAAAATGTTTCCATGAATATTGCAAGCTTAGGATAGTAATAAATTAACATAATGGGACATTTTAGCTACTGTAGACCACGCTGGTTTATGGCTCATGTTTTCTTACTGAGAGCAGTCTTGTGCTTAAACTAGCAGAAATGTACAAAATACTATCTTTAAGAGCAGTCCACGGCTTAGCTTTACTCAATTCAAGTATTTTGAAATCACAGTACCTGCTTTAGCGGCAGATAAAGGTAAAAGCGTTATTCAACTATTTACTACTCTATTCGTCTAATATACGAGTATTTATAAGACATCATAAGAAAAGGTATAACAACAATCCATCACTGATCAAAACAGTGCGCGTAAAACGCATAACGTCCGTCGCACATTACTAACAAATAGAGGGAGGCAGACGGCACTTCTGCGCCCATAAATTGTGGAGAGTACAAATTAAATTAGGTAATACACGACCGTGACGAGATGCGACAACCGGCTGGACTGGCGACATGGAATGGGTGTAACCGTTGGCTCGCAGCACGTCCGAACTGCTCGTTTTAATTCGTCTTCATTTATTTAAAGCTATGGTGAAAATAGAATGGCTAGTAGATTAAATTGTTAAACTGACGATAGAATAAAAAAAAAAGATAAATTGAAATTATTTACCGTTACAGTTTGTGATTACTACTTTTACTTCAATTCATTCATTACGTTTTTTGAGATATAAAATTCACATATTCATTTTGTACAATTCAAATCACGAATGTAATTGATTAATTTTCTAATTAACAAGTAATTTTAAGATGATCGCAAGTAAGTTTCTGAAATAAAACAAATATAAACGATTTTTCGATAGTTTGAAATAGTTATAGTTTAAAAAAACTAAAAAACACGCTTATCTGGACGTTTTAAGTGGGTCAAAATCGCGCCCAAAGAAGTCGGTTACAAACAAAAATACAAAAAAATGGAATAATTTTATCAAATTAGTGTATTGTCATCGGTCCTCAATAAATCTACAGTTTGGACGAAATCTGGCCGTTTAAAGTGGGTCAAAATCTCGCCCTAAGAAGTCGGTTAGAAACAAACATACAGGTGAAGCTAATAAAAAGCGTGTAAAAAGGCTATAAAATATACCTTTATAGTTTACTCAAATTAGAATTGCATAAACACTTTTTAGATAGTACAAGTTAAATCCGTTAACTTCTGTCAATCAATCGTCAATGACCTAGCACTTTGTTCTTCTGCCCTCAACAAATAATTCCAATATAATTTAGGTTCATTAATAACCGTGGTCTGGCCGAAGACAGGCTCCAGGATGGCCAGGGCCGGCCACAAATCTGTGCCAGTCTGTGGTTTCTGTCGCTGACATCGGCCAGATACAGATACGCCCACTTTTGTGTATTGCCTGACAACTTTGGTAATTAATTATTTGTTGGTATTACAAGATTCTGGAGACTCTTAATGAAACAAGAAGATCAATGTTACTGTAGAGTGTAAGTCACTATTGATTAATTTCCAAATTCCAACAAAGAGTTCCGATTGCCACCAAAATTAAAGCAGGTCAAATTAAAATGAATAAATATTGGGACACATTTCACACAGGGCTGGTTAGTTCCATACTAAACCATTTCTAGAATGTATTACTGTATTACGGTTGCTAACACAACTGATAGACTACAAATAAATACGAGTACTTTATATCGATAGATACTTAGAGTATATATTTAACACCCAGACCGACAGACAAAAAATTTAGTTCGTCAGAAAGAAGTTGGCCGTGCCGGGAATCGAACCCGAGACTCTCTGGTTGGCTGTCCAACATAGTAACCACTACATATTCATGGATAAAGAAGGTCTGAAGTCGATTGAAGCAGACAAAACAGTCTATCCTGAAACCCATTCGTGTTTTTAAAGTAATTTAGAATCAAATTAAGATAAAGGAAATTAAGATAATTATAAGAGTACATGTTTTCACACAATGACACCAAAATTTTGCTACGAAACCACATTTATTTCTCTTAGGATAAAAGAAACTATTTCTCACACATTGTATTACTCACAGGGATAAATACTCGGCTGTGACTGTAGCGTAAAGCAATTTGAGGCGGGCGGGCGGCGGTCTTTGTTGCATATCGGATGGTAATAGAATTTGGTCCGCTTTTTGCGCGGCCGGCTCGGACCGCGTAATAGCGAGCTGGGTTGCTTTTGTAACTGCATCTAAATCTGCCTCGCTATGTACACGCTTGGTTATGGTATTACCAATTACGGGGCTGAGTACGTTTTAATGTGCACATTCAGTGAGCAGCTATAACAGTGGAGCGGACAGGGTTAGAGGCGGATTTGGAAACGATGAGACTGTGAGTCTACGAATAGAAGTGTGCTTTTGTTTTGCTTTGTTTTTGAAACCTTCTTCATCAGCCTATGCTCGTCGACTGCTGGACATAGGCATCTTCCAAGGCACTATCCTGTGGTTCTCTTTGTCATTCACTACCCGCTATCATTTTGACCGTTTTGAATCATGGTGATTTGAAATGAAACTTGTTTTTAAAACACCAAAGTCACGTGACGTTTACTTCACTTTGCAATTTATTCAAGATACCATAAATTAAATTAACTTCAGCACTTATTGGAATAAAGAGGCCAAATTGGTCCAAAAATTGAGCAAACACATTCAGAATAATTTACCCGAAGCTCTCGATCTCAGGCGGACGGTCTTGCTGCAAATGAAATTAGCGAGCTTATGTAGTTTGTCGAGTTGAATTCTAGCGGAGACATCTTGATTTTCATTTCGACTTCTCATTTATGTGTTTTTATGAGTACCATTAAATGATTTTATGAGCTAAGTGCGCCTGGCTCAGTGGGAAAAGGTCTGCTTATCAATCTGATGGCCTTTGGGTTGGTCTTGGTTTGTGACTTGTTTTTCAACTTAGGTGTGAATTTGCACTCGCTTTACGGTGAAGGTTAGCGTCGGATTACAAAATCTGAACATATGTGTCTTGCGAAGAAAGGACCATGTACACGACCAAGAGAACTGCCCCAATGAATAAATTCTGCGAGGATATCATGACCCACAATAATGAGGAATACGACTCAGGAAAATATGAGTATCATTAAGAGATATACAGTCAAAATCGGATAAGCAGTTCGATTAGACGAGAAATACGAGTTTAAAGACCGCATTGCGAAAAAGTTTAGTTCGTTTTGTCGGTATTCGGTCAGAGCACACATGTCGCGGCGCTGCGGTCAGGGCTGTCACTCCATCCGAGCCGGGAATTGAAACCGGAACGACATTAATACCAAGAGTGACAAAACGAGTTTTAGGGTTATGTTGCAGTTCAAATAAATTGGATATTGGCTAACTTCGTCCATCAGTTGGTATACTTTTTCAATATCGGTTTGCCGCGGAATTGGGTGATTTAAGTCCCGAGTGTAGCTGTCTAAATATAGAACAAGTTACATTTAAATGTACTAAGAAAATATTCACTAAATCACATAGCACCTGCAGCAAAATAATAATAGTAAAAAGCGTTATAAAATGTTGAAAACTGGTTTTACTATGATACATATTAGTAACTAGCTGACCCGGCAAACGTTGTTTTGCCTCACTTAGGGGTATGAGAAATAGATAGTGTAGCTTATATGACACGTTCGTAGATTTACCAAAGCAGCGCCATCTATTGATTACTAACTCAACCCAGTCGAAAGGTATCGACATCTGTTAGAATCATTTGGAGTTAACAGATAATTGTGACTGTCAAATAATAACAGATAATAATTAGCAATAAATTGAAATTGTGGCTATAATTTGAGATTTAAACTATCATATCTCTCAAGTTGGATCGAACTGCACATGGTGTGCGAATTTTATTATAATCGGTTAAGTGGTTTAGGAGTCCATTGAGGACAAACATTGTGACACGAGATTTATATATATTAGGATATCAAATGCTGTCAATTATTTCCGATACCTAGACAGCCCTTGTGACCGATTTGGAGTAACAACTGGCTAGCCACCAGACCCTGCAGTAAATTCATTCTAGGCTAACTCGACTTTAGTGTCTGAGCTCCCAAGCCAGATCGCTTCCGGCTTGTTTTGACACCTCATCCGGTTTCTCTCTTTACTGCACCGTCTTCTCGACTTTTATTTAAAACCACTTTGAATTTGTGACTATTAAAATATTGTAATATAGTTACATCATATGTTATAAAGTTTTCATTTTAATATATGAATTAAATAAATATTCCGACACATTTCATAAACGGCTGGTTAACTCTTTACACAACCATTTATTGTTTGTATGTAAAATTATCCGTATCTCGGTTTTTGCGGAAAGAGTCTACGGATCTCAGCAGTGATATAAGGTAGCTTCTTTTTTGTAACCGACTTCTTTGGGCGCGATTTTGACCCACTTTGAACGGCCAGATTTCGTTCAAACTTTGTAGATTTATTGAGGACCGATGACAATACACTAATTTGATAAAATTATTCCATATTTTTGTATTTTTGTTTGTATGTTTGTTTGTAACCGACTTCTTTGGGCGCGATTTTGACCCACTTAAAACGGCCAGATAAGCGTGTTTTTTAGTTTTTTTTTAACTATTATAATTATTTTAAAGAACCTAGTTCTGTGTAGCTGACAAAATATAATATAATATCAGCGTCTTCATTCCAAAAACACAGAGGAAAATGAAGTTTCATTAAAACGTTGCTCCATTTCTGCAATAAAATCGCACTGAGCTGTGTAACTTTACACAGCGAAGCTTATCTTTAGCTCATCGCCCTTCAGAGAGCGGTGCTTTTGTCCATCTGTCACCGGGACACTAAATAAGCAACTTTTATCCTGAGGGTGCCATTTTAATGAGGAATAATGAAGTTCCAGACCCCGCCAATGTTTTGTTAGGTTAAGAGCCTTATTTTTATTAGTTAGCACGTGTTTTTATATTATTCTCGCAGGCGATTCTCTCACGTTTCGTAATTAACTTGTGATGAATGTTCGTTTCTACTTTATCATTAATTAGCAGTTTTTTTTCGAATCGACAAGCTAAACATTGGCCAACGTAATCCGGCGACTAACCGTTAATTTATTAATAGGGATGTAGCGCGGCTATAATTTACGCTGTCATCGTTGCTATAATTACGAGGTCGTTAATAAGCCATAACATAGACGCCATATAATCAATGTAAAAATAAATCTTTGCGAAATGAAAAACGGCCATGAAATAAGCGCATATTTCTGCCTTTAAATACACCATAAAAACGCCATAACTTGTAAGCAGCCACTAGCCCGTGAGCTGTCAAACAAGATAGTAGAAACATGAAAAACGGCCTATTTAATGAGTGCCTTAACGCTTTCAATGTTCGTTATGAATAATGAAATTAGCTTATTCGTTTCTCAAGTTTGTTGGCTGGGATTTAATGAGATTTATTAGCACTCGTAAACGTGTTTGGAGCGCAATAGTAGATTGCTATTATTAAAACTGTTATCAGACTTGTTGCAAAGTGATATAAATTGTACGTTGACTGTAATATTTTAACGACACAGCTATGTAATAAATCAATGATAATAACTGTAATTTGTGTGTTTGTTTAAATACTGAGATACTTATAATGAATATGTGACTGTCGTGGACAAAGAGTTAAGAGTTTAAAAGATCTAGAATTATGATAGTAATTAAGCAGTCTTTGTGATTATCTATCTGCTTCAAATTGTATCTACTTGTACAGAAAAATAATCGCATAATCTTTTTGATTTAATATTAAGTGTTTTTAACTCCTGTAAAATATTTATCAAAGAGGACCCGCGACCTGGTAGACGCAATGAAAGGTATCGTGTTATCAGGTAGAGCGATGAACTGACAAAGAGAGCAGATAGTGGATGGCGCAGAAATGGTCAAGGCGGCATGCTTTGGGAGAAGCCTATGCATAACAATGGCTAGTATAGCGACGATGATTACACACTTATAAAATATGATAAAAATAAATTGGGTCTTGATCATTGAGTGAAACAAATAAGAGTTGTTACCATTCTCCCTGGTCCAATAGTTGATGGCTTTGGGAGAGGCTTCCACATGGCATTGTAGAGTGACGTCAGTCCCCGTGGGAGCTCCTACGAGCTGGTTGGGGACTTGCACCAGTGGGTGAACTGGAACAAACACAATTACATACAGGTTTACTGGTAACTAATGTAAAACCTTTTGAGGTAGCTTTGATATTTAATATACAAATACCATGTTTTTAGTCCGGTCAATCTAGACCTAAAAAAGAGAGCGAAGGTGCATAAATTCCCATTAAGCTGAAAATCAATAAGGTCATTGAAAAATATGATAAAAATAAAATTTTAAAGTTTCCCATCTTTCCCTCGTATGGAAAAAAAGCGTATTTTTAACAACCTTACTGATTTTCAGCTTGATTAATTTATGTATCTTCGAATATTTAAATTGACCGGACTAGTGCTACTACTTTTGATATTATGTTGCATAACCTCCTCTTTTTTTGAAGTCGGCTAAAAATATATCGATGACGTCAGTTCGCGATTTTAAGAAACAGGCTTTATTACCCTTTGGATAACAGACTTCTAATAAAATTAAAGGTAATTTAATATTTTTCGTTGCACAGTGCTAAACAACATTTTCACACAACAGTATACTTTTTTCGGATGCGCAAAACGGCATAACTTTCGTTCTGTTAAAGTTCTATACATATACAAACGATACAAGTCAATCTCAGCGGTTCTGTCTGATCATTGGTTTTGTTAAATATTTCAACCAATGAGATGATTTAGCATGGTGGTAGAGTATCTTGTAATGCCCGCCTGGTTACCAACCACCCCCGAGTTGAAAAATCTGTCGCCATACTTCTATCGTTGCGTCCAGGCAGCGTCCTTGAGAGTAAGTTAATCCAGACTAGATATCCTCCATCTTAGGCCAGAGTGTCGCTAACTCGTGTAGTTGCGCTCCTTGCTGGCCAAATAAATGCCTATCTATACTAAATAAAAATAAATCGAAATGAAAACTATATTATATAGTTTTGTGTTCATTCGAATTAATGTATACCAGCTCTATAATTTACTTCCGGGATCATTCTGCATTTCGGGTGGTTGCTTTAAATTGATTTTTCGTTATTTTATGAAATTTGAACCAAAATTTACAAAAAGCATTTAACAATATCACACTGAAAATATAATATGCACACGCGCCAAAATCCCCTGCAGTCGAATGCTTACAAAGCGGTTTCCAGCAAATTTTTGCTTCATAACTCTCTGTTTGCGCCTTGCATCCACTTTATTTATATAACTAACGTATAGGCATGCCAAGCCTTTTGCATTCAACACGGAATTCATGTGAATAAACATTTTACTACGCTATTCATACAGAAAACTAGCAGACACCGCGTTGTTAATGTTTCATTTTCAGTACAGATTATGTTATGGCCTATTTAGATAAAAGTGAATAACTAACACGTGGAAATATTAACTAAGAGATGTGTGTTCGTGAATTTGCTAAATTCATCCAGCTTTGTGAAACTTCAGAGCAGTTAGCGTTTGTTGAGAATACAATATTATTGATTTAGAAAAAAAAATAATGTGAAAATTTTGTACAACTAAAGACACTGTTTTAGAGCAATTATAGTTACGTAGGATTGTTATTGAAGAATATTGGTCAAGTTGTTGTTTATTATTTATTAACTGCATCACAAGGAGCTTAGGCTACGTTGACGATCGTTATCCACCAAGCTTCCGCCAGACGTGAGGAGTTGTCCCAGGGAGTGGCATCGTGGATGAAAGGTACGTGGTCCTATCTAAGTTTCGCGTTTCCTTGTGAGAGTCAGAACTTCCATATAGTCCACTCACTTTATTTCAAACAGTAGTACATAATATGACCTTAAAACTAAAATTAAGTAATTTAATTTTTGGTTTCCAATAATGATTTGAGTAAACAGGTACCTAAGTTATTAATACTTATTAAATTTTGAAAGTTTTGGAAATTTCAAGCGATGTTTCACGATATTTTCTTCGCAAAGTCTAAACTAAACGTTAAGTAGCCCGTCTATCGTATGAAGTTTCCATATTTCAAAATCAGAATCATCAATCAGTAGTTCAAACAGTATTAATGAAATAAATTAAAATATGAACTTGGTCTTTGTTATTTACCCTGTTTAAGTAAGTCAAACATAATTTGACCGCGCATTTATTGAGATCGTGTTCAAATAAATAAATTCTTTGATCAATCGAAACAAGGGTTGCTGAAGAGCAATTTAATAATTTCCAAAGCTAAAATGAGGTATTATTGCTGGTGTAACATGAACCGGAATAATTACAATGATTTTACTAAAAGCTCATTACGCTGGACTGGAGAGTAAGGGATACCCAATTGAGCGTATTAAACGATTGGTTTTATTACATTGTAACTGAAATATTACAAACAAATTATATGTATACACACATAGTGAATGATTAAAATTATCGGGTCCCGTTGTTTTAAAATCATATTTGTGGTGAACGGAAGGTCGACTTTATGTACATAATAATATGCATGTTCGAATTACTGCAAAATTATCTGCTATGCGGAAAAATATTAGGGACTTTTTTATCTTCTACTAGCTGACCCGGCAAACGTTGTTTTGCCTTATTAATTATTTTTATTCTAGTTTCTAGACAAATTCAGTATAATTAAAATGTTACTTACTTATTTTATGTGTGTATGGTATGTGCGTGAAATGGGTATGGAGCGCCATGAACAAACGTTAAGGGAATATAAAAGTAACAAAGCCAAAAAATATTATGTTCAATCCTATCTATTTAATAGTGTTTATTTTAACAAACATTAATTTGTTCTTCTTAGATGGCACCGACGCCAAGAATACAGGATAAATACAAATTAAAAATAGCATGTTTATAAGTTAATCAAATAAAGTCTTCGATGGTACTTATGTGTAGGCATAAAATTATTTTTCACTTTTTAGATACATTTAGAATTTATAAATGTAGGTATGATTTTGAAGTCTGTTATTTGTATAATACAATTTCATTGTAAAATTTTTAAGGTTAGTAGGTAATGATATTTTTCTAAAGTTTTAGGTATTCAAAATTTTTTAGCGATTCCATTCGAGCCGTTACCAAACAAATTACATAATATTGGTAGTGTCATAAGCTATGACCCAAAACGTCATAGGACCAATCGCGAGCGAAGCGAGCCCTATGCGAGCGTAGGGAGCTATGCGCGAGCGAAGCGAGCGCGAAATATTTTAGCATATTTGTTCGAGCCGCTTGAGCATAAAGATGTCCAAAGCAGAACAAATTACATAATATTTGTAGTGTCGTAAGCTATGACCCAAAACGTCCTAAAACCAATCGCGAGCAAAGCGAGCCGGATGCGAGCGCAGCGAGCTATGCGCGAGCGGAGCGAGTGCGAAAATTTTTAGCATAATTATTTGTTCGAGCCGTTTGAGCATAAAGAAGTTCGAAGCAGAACAAATTACATAATATGTGTAGTGTCGTGAGCTATGATCCAAAACGTCCTAGGACTAATCGCGAGCGAAGCGAGCCGGACGCGAGCGCAGCGAGCTATGCGCGAGCGAAGCGAGCGCGAAAATTTTTAGCATATATGTTCGAGCCGCTTGAGCATAATGAAGTCCAAAGCAGAACAAATCACATAATATTTGTAGTGTCGTAAGTTATGACCCAAAAGTCCTAGGACCAATCGTGAGCGAAGCGAGCTGGATGCGAGCGCAGCGAGCTATGCGCGAGCGAAGCGAGCGCGAAAATTTTTAGCATATTTGTTCGAGCCGTTTGAGCATAAAGAAGTCCAAAACAGAACAAATTACATAATATTTGTAGTGTCGTAAGCTATGACCCAAAACGTCGTAGGACCAATCGCGAGCGAAGCGAGTGCGAAAATTTTTAGCATATTTGTTCGAGCCGTTTGAGCATAAAGAAGTCCAAAGCAGAACAAATTACATAATATTTGTAGTGTCATCATCATATTTGTTGAAAATTTTTTGCTCATACGTTCGGGGTCTAGTTTATTAGTACATCAAATTTTATAGCTTCTTCTACGTAAGAACTAAGTGATCAAGTTATGCTGTCGAAAGTTTTTCAAGCCCCTGCCTTAGTTTAACGACTGTTTGTGCTAAGAGGACCTACAATTTAACGTTTATCCGATCCACAGTAGCGCACAGATGAAAATACATTTTTTTACAACAGTCATGTGCAGGAGAGGTTATGCAATACAGCGACTTACACGCGGGTGGAGCCGCGGTTAAGTTAATAAGAGAGTTACATTGATATAGCAAAATGATAATTGTTAACAATACTACTACATACGATACATAAACAACAACGAAGGTCGAAATTTGTGTAAAGAGTGAGAGAAGTCTGTGAAGAAGAATTTTGTGAGTAAAACAGGAGACCGACTTCGGTCTATGGCATAGTGTGGCATTTCACTCACCAGTAAAGTAAAGGCGCGGCAAATTTTAAGTATTTAAGATTGGTAATAATCATAAGCATAAGTATATCAGGTTAAATTTTGTTAGTTATTTTCTTCAAAAAAAAAAAAGGATTTTTACTCGAAGTACAGTTAGATACTATATTTGATCAGTTATCAAGCGAGATGAAAAATGAATAAAATACTAAAATGGCCATAAAAATAGGGAATGATGATAAAAAAGTAAAAAAATTTGGGTCGTATGTATTTTGTTAATGCCACTTAATACTAAAATGAAATGAAAAAAATTGTCGAAAAATTAAAAAAAAATGTTTAAGGGTGATCAACCCTTATCACTTAGGGGTATAAAAAATAGATAGTAGCCGATTCTCTGACCTACTGAATACGTATATAAAATTTGGTAAAGATCAGTCAAACCGTTTCGGAGGAGTGCGGTAACAAACACTGTGACACGGAAATTTACTAAAATGGCCATAAAAATAGGGGTTGATGATAAAAAAGTAAAAAATTAGGGTTGTATGTATTTTTAAAGCAACTTTATACAAAAAAAAAATATTGTCGAAAAATTAAAAAAAATATTTAGGGTGATCAACCCTTATCACTTAGGGGTATAAATAAAAGATAGTAGCCGATTCTCAGACCTACTGAATACGTATCTAAAATTTGGTAAAGATCAGTCAAACCGTTTCGGAGGAGTGCGGTAACAAACACTGTGACACAGAAATTTACTAAAATGGCCATAAAAAAATAGGGGTTGATGATAAAAAAGTAAAAATTTAGGGTTGCATGTATTTTTTAATGCCACTTTATATAAAATTCAAATAAAAAAAAATCATCGAAAAAATAAAAAAATATTTTTAAGGGTGAACAACCCTTATCACTTAGGGGTAAAAACGTTTCACGTTGGCCGATTCTCATACCTACTGAATATGCATATGAAATTTGGTAATGATCAGTCAAGCCGTTTCGGAGGAGTTCGGTAACAAACACTGTGACACGGAAATTTTATATATAAGATTAACATGAAAATTTCAATAAGTTTTTATTCATTAGAAAGAAAGAAAATAATTTATTACTGTGACACAAAATATATTTTTTATATGCGCACGAATGACAATATAATATTAAAAGTATGTTTATAGCAAACTCTTATATGACAACATTCATCGTTTCAGCAAATCCTTTAAGAAGAGCCCAAATTCAATGGTTAATCTTGTTTAGTTTAGAAATTGTAATAGCTAGCTACCTCCCACGGAGTTGTACCTCATTAATTGGTACAACTCCGTGGTACCATATTATGCGATAGATAATTCAAACAAATACAAAATACAGATATAAAATGTTTATTACGCAAAAATATGTTAAAAATATAAACGTAGAGGCTCTGCCTGCTGCTTTAGCGGGAGCTGTGTTGCAGCACTCAGTCTTCCCCAAACAAATAATTATAGTTTAAACACTCATGAAATACATTTTTTTTTTGTTATATACGTACATCTAGAAAGTTACATATTTTTTAAAGGTAATTGAAATTAAAAATTCCTTTCTACTATCGCAAAATGTAGTAAGTACATCCTAGAAACTGCAACATTGGCTGTGGCAAGTCTGACGATTGACTATATTATAGTCCAGACTTTAGTGGCGGCAAGTTGTAAGTATCACTTTCACAAAAATTTAACCAACAAGCTAGTCTGGAAAAACTGGCTATCAATGATAGCACCCATCAAATACAGTAACTCCGTCGCAAGGCGCTTTGGCCTCTATTTAATTACTGAGCAGGTAGATTCAGCTACAAAGTAGTTCCCCAAAACCGAGTGCATCAACTGTTGACATTGGCTTGAGACTCTGTTTGCGCACACTACTCCACGCCACTTGAAGGAAAACTCTGCGACTGTCAGGTGTTTACACTGAATATCATACGGAAAACTGTCTGCATTGCTTGTATTTGAGTTAAGTTTGACTTACTTACAGTGAAGCGCAGTGTGGAGATTCATTTCGTACTTAGTTCTTGTTGGAGCGCTATTCAGACGCAATGCCATGTAACCGACGCAATCATTCAAGATACAAATAATACAAAAATACAATGATCTTTACTTGAGCTACGGCAAATGCAGGCTGATGTACTATGGGTTTAAGAGGTGAAATATACAAATTATTCAAGTGGCACGCCAGTTTTCAAATCCTACCTTTTATCAGTAAAAAAGTTGTGAAAATATAATTTTAATTTTATTTTACTCGACTTGCCGTAATATCTTTTCTGACAGTGAACTTATGTTTAATACACTAATTGTAGGTTTCAGCAAATGTACAGATTATTTCTTTATCTATGTCATTATCATCTTAGACAATCTACTGTTGACTTCTTCTTCTACGTATGAGCTAAATGGCCAAGCTCTGGTGTCGAGTTTTTCAAGCCGCTCGAAGGGCTCTGACTTGACTTAACGACCGCTTGTACTAAGACTAACAGCCGAGGCCTACAATTTAACAGTGTCATCAGATCCACGGTAGCGCTAAGATAAAAATGACACTTTAGAAACAACATCCTTGTTTTTTTTTTTCGTTCCGTTTATACTTCCTCCGACATTAATTGGCTTAAAAAATTGCTTACGCAAATTACTGAGTTCTTTTTTGTAGATGATTCACCTTTTTTTTTGAATGGACAACACAAAACTGAGATTACACATTCAAAACAGAGATTACACACAACATTCTCGTGCATCGTCACCCATACAAACACTGTCCGCTTCTATGATCGCGTCAGCTCACCTTAGTATTATTTACTAGTATTTATATATTTGTAATCAATTAATTTTGAGTCTCACCAGCCACCGCGGCGAGAATGACTTACGGCCGTAGAACTAGAGCGTAAATTGTTTTGCTTTATCTGTAGCGGATAAATAAATCTGTTGTGATGAAAAGAAGGGCTCGAAAGGGATCTGTATCAAGTGAACCGTTTAGTTCTTTATCGTTTATGCATCGTCACGTTTCCACAAAAGAATCTTGAAAGAAGGCTACTTTGCTTCAATAGGTTACTCGAGTATAGTGTAGTATCAGAAATACGGGTGAGAATAATATTGGCCTATACAGAGTCAGCATTAATACGCCACAAAATATTTTGCTGGATTAATTATAAAAATTAGTAGGAGAAATATTAATTTGCTCTATATTTTTGGTTTCAAATTTCGTATGAACGGTCCACGTGAATAATTAAAAATGGCAAAACAATTTTATTTTAATACAATTTGAAATTGATTTTATTAGATTGGTTTGGATTAATTTGGTATATATTACTTAATATAAAAAAAAAAATAGGTTTATAAAAAGTAGTTTTGTTATCACTCCATAAATTTAACTCACTCCATTAATTCGTAGTATAATGTAATTCTAATCATTTTATCACTATGATGTTCATAAATAATGACAAACAATACAATAATTACAAATTAGTTATGACTGAATAATAGATAATTAATAAATAATAATTTAGATTGTAACAAATGATTTGTTCCAAATAAAAAACAATTTTTCGTTACAATGGAAACCATTGAAAATGCACTCCATAGAAAGTTTATTATAAATTAAGGAAAAGAGTTACCTAAGATTGGAGCTTATTTGCGGTTATTCTCTTTGACCGTCGTTAAGCTTCTTTAGAAAGCTTTTACCGGTTTGAGTGGCCAATTTAACGAACAAAATGTGAACGATCTGAATTTTTCTCTAATTAATAGCTGTAAAGCGCAACGAGGGTTGTTTTTGCTCATTAAATAGGGGTAAAAATAATTAACTGTCAACCCGTTTATTTTGCTGCAGCAGTGATTTATGATTGCCATTTTTCTAATGCTGAGGAAGTTTGTTTTTAAATTTAGTAGACAATCTTAAGGGCGTGATTAAGCAATCCCGAACTGTATAAGTAGATAGGGATTCTCAACAGCAATCAAAAGTTACGCGAGTTTTCTCGGCAAGGATTCCGCGCGGAATTCTTTAAGTGACAGTTTGATTAACCGAGCGGCGCACACGCTTTCGGATTTCTTGGCGTTTTGTAGCTATTACCTGACTTTACTTGACTTTGGAATTTCGTACTACAGAAATAGCCTCCCTGTTATACAGTGGGGGTAGTGTAGCTTTAGCAAAGTTTCTGTTACGCTACATGCACACACTCGTGCTACAGCAATATATTTCAGTCGAGGCATTTTACAAACAATTAATTACTAGAGTACAATCTGGTAAAATAAAAAAAAAACGTGTTTGAATTATTTTTCTGTCTCTCAAATATTGCTGACAAAATTTTCCTTAATTCATCATTTTTAGCATCGAGGAAAAGGGAGACTGTTGAAAATGAATTACTTCAGTGTTGCTATCATTTTTTATGCAAACCGCTACAGTCAGCCGCACCTACTGTGCCTCGGTCCATGCTGTTATCATTCGTTTCGGGGGAGAACATTTAGATTAAATATTTGAGAGCGTTAATTTTGTCTCCTCATCGAGCGAACGCGACGCATTCTTTGTGAAGTAATTAAACTGAGTAGAAGGGTTTCAGACGGCAGTAGTTTGTTTGTTCGCTTGAAATTGCGTTTCCTATAAAGCGAATTTCTCTTCGCTCGGCTGTTGTCACGAGATATGAACTGTTGATTTGTTTGTGCTTAAGTAAGTCACGTGCGATGGAATTCAATACTATTTTGGTCATTTTGGAGGCAGCAACAAATGCTGTTATGCAAATTGGGCTTACAGTATCTGTGCTCATATAAATACATAGTATCCAATCAGACGAGTGTTTACATTGGCACTGCCAATAACAGAATGCAAATATCTAGCGGACAATGCATTCCGGTCGGCACCACAGAGCGCCGCAGCCAGCGAAAAACTCTCACACAATATTGACCGTAATCAAAATTTTGTATTCCGCGATAACAAAATTTTTCTGTTCAATTAAAATTATTTTTGACACTTTTGTGATCGAGTAGCTTTCTAGAATACTGTTCAAACATTAATATTGATAAATGGGCCGTCGGATTGTTTCAGGCGTTAAGTAAGTATAGGTGCGAGTAGGTTCTACTGAAAAACGAATTAATTAAGACTTTCAAGGAGGTTTTCAATTCGTCAACTTGTTTTTTTTTGAGTTTGTTTCTTCGTGACAGTTAATTGGGATGAGAACGAAAAATGTTTATAAACAGACGACGTGCAATGCTTTGATTTAAATTACATTATTATAAATATTTAAGAACCGATTATTATGTACGATGATTGTTATTAAAGAAAAAATATACTCCTATATAAATAATAACATCATCAAAATGGTATTTTGAAATTGAAGTTGCTTTGTATGTCACTGAATTAAAAAGCTATAATCTTATTGTTTCTATTTTAATTGATATCTGAACAAAACTAGTATTATAAATTAACATTACTTAACACATCTACACCTATGCATGTCTGATCATATTATTATCACGAATCTATCAGTCATGAGTTGTTAATACGAGTACATTGTAGGATTCATACAATGGTGTCAATCCCAGGAAACAGAACACTATCCATGCAAATGCGACGCAACTGTGTCCAACGTCACCCTAATTTACTTGAATTTATTTCGTTGCATTGCACGGACTGATATACATTTACGTTGACCGCATTAATACATTCTGAAATGAGTTCTTTGTTTATACTATGCTAGTTTTGTCTTTCAATGTGCGTAGCCACTAGAGTCAGACAAACTCTGGCCAAAGGTGCAGAATAACTTAAGATTCAGTGAAAGAGACTACAGGAACGTACCGTTAAGTTGCATAAAATAAATCTAAGATGTCCAACTTTTCCAGTTTAGTCCAATTATTTTGGTGTTTTCTGTAGTTTCATTTTTGTCAGTGTTTCAGAAAAGTGTTTATCTATATATCAACACACTAAGTGCTGATCACAAATTACATATATTTATTTAAAGAACTGTTATTAAGTATATATTTTTATAAGTGTTTGACAGCTAATAATTAGCAGCAAAACATGATTTTGGTAAAGATGGTAGGACATTAGTTGGGATAACAACATTGATTGGTCACAACAATCAGGCATTCCTACTTGACTCGTCAGTAAGTACTAGCTATTAAAAGCAGAACATTCGGCTGACCGGAGATAGTTGAACCCAAAAGTGTTATAAGGAAACGCGTTTAAACAGGTCTCATCTTCTCAGATACTTAGGTTTTAAGGTATTTATGTGGATATCGAGAAAATAGAGAAACTTGAGGCCAATCGATCTACGCAAAGCAAATGGAATGCAAATTGGATATTACAATTAATGACAGATCAAAATTCTACTTATGTTTTTGTTTTATACAGACATATTTTAGATAGATTAATTAATCAGACGTAAATATCATATAGGTTATGGCAAGCCACCCTAAAAATGTCTCACTTAGTCTAGGTATTTACGCATAAGGCTAATACACACAGTAAAATAATAATTGACTATATAGTTGTAATAAATTAAAAGATAAAATAATACTCTTTCACAATAATGAAAATTCAGGATAGTTGATACATTGCATAATTTACTTAAATACACGCAGACAAAGACTGCACCTTTTACAAGTATGTATATATTTAATTTACTCTGCATCATCAGATGAATTTTTGTTATACTCCAACTGTATAAAAAAGACGATCAATTGATTAATGTAGACAAAAGAATATTTTTTCCTGAACTCAAAATTAATTCAGCAAAGAATTCATTTATTGTCGCTGTTAATGAATTTAATACGTGAAGCTTAACGAGCACGGCAAGGGAAATTCTTTCGTTCAATTAACAACTTTAAAATATTTAAAAATTATTCGAATAACGTTTACTTGTGCCGATTAAAAAATACCGATTAAATATATTTTTTGTAACTATAAAATACAAAAAAAAAACAAAGTTTGTGCTAACCTAACTTTGGTTGGTTAGGTCTTTTAATAATGTATTTATGTGTGAGCTAAGTTCAAATTATCATAAAAAAAATACAAATTTATTTTGTTAGTGATCTGCTAAACATAAATTTTATTTATTTGTTCTTATTAATGAAGATTACAAATCAGCAACTCAATGAAATAATTAAAGTTCAATAGTAATATAAATATTACTCTAAATATTACTATTGAAACTTAATTAAAGATCAATAAAAGATTTAATTAAAGATCAATTATTTTGGAAATGTTTGAATCATACGAGTATTCTACTGTATGAAAAAAAAAAAATCATGATATCAGTGTATTGTATTTCGAGGTATCACTAAACTGATATATCGCTATGATATCTAAGCTCATTTAAAGTCAAAGTCAAAGAAATTTATTGATAACAATACAGTTACAAGTTACACATTAAACATTAAATCGAAAATGCCAATAAATAAATTATTTTCTAAACTATTGATATATAATTATAATTAATTTTCGTCTTTTCTTAGCTTTGTAAATATTCTTAAGTCCTATAAATGTATGGATTTTTAAATATAGCAAATAATACTCAAATTAATTACATATCAATAGTTTAGACTACGAAACATAGATGTCAAAATTTTTTTTATTTCAGCAAATCGTCAAAAGGCTAAAATTCCTGTTCGATAAGTTCATTTATCAAAATATTATTATTTTATTTAGCTTCTCTCAATTAAATCCCCAGTCGTCTTCAGACTGAAGCCAAAACAGCGTACAAACATCAACTATTACCCTGCACCACCCTCCGAGTTACCCGTACTTTCACTAAACGCCCTCACCGTCGACTTAAGATGCGCGCCACGCTCCGGAGATGATACGTGATAACACGAAAATCTCCCAATTGCTTACGTGTTCAAGTCATGCCTGTCCCGACGCCTCCGCGCTAACCGACTGACTAACTCACGGTTATAAATTAGTCCACGATCCTCTGATAAAGTGGGCCCTGTAGTACAGGTGGTTTTATTTGCTATTGTGATACGATTTTGCGTCTACGGCTGACAAGTAAATTTTTTTTTTTTAATACTGGAATGTTTTAAAAAAATTCATGCGTCTTTTATTGTATAATTATTTTTAAATAGACCTATCCACCTTTGTGGTATATGAAAACGACGTGAAGAAACCGATATGTTTGTTGATATTATCGGTAGAACATTAATAACGTTACATACATATTTTTTATTCCAATTAAAACCATGATTATACGTTCTGCATCTATTACAAACTAGCTATGACGATGTATGAAATTGCAGTACTAAAATTTTCTGTAGAAGTAGTAAATGCTTTTTGCCAGTGCTTTACGCAGGTGAGTAAGCTTTATCGATGATTGAATTGATACGTGCGATGAATGAATAAACGGCTTTTTGTTCAGACGGAATCCCTTGTTTGATGTTACGGGCTTTGTGCGTAAGAACCAGATCCAGATATGGGGTATGAATGGTTATGGGGATCGTTTGAGGTTATTGACTATCGGTTATCAATTGAACAAGGCGCCACGTGATGTTGATTTGGCGTTTTGGTTATAAGCATTGGTTTAGGGGAAACTGGCTGTGTTCCTAGCTGCTTCCAGAGTTGTAGTGTGAAAAAGATTTTTTACTCACTACAGTTATTACAGGCATAAGATTAGCACGTAACCTAACGAGCTAGCGCCACTTTGGTCTAAGATGGAGCATGCTTAGTCTGGAATAACTGGCTTTTAAGGAGTGTTAGGTGCTTGGCGAAAGATTTTTCAAGGAAGCAAGCACTAAAAAGGCCCTACCACTTTGCAAACGATTTTAAAATTGCCCTTGTTGTTTAAAAACAATATATGAAATATATTTATTTTACTCGTAATTTAAAAATATTTATTTGCATTAAAAATATCGATTCAGTTAAACCATCAAATGTATCTTAATGTGTCTTAACTTTCATTTATTCCGAAGTGATCTGAAAATGAAATGTTAAAATCACATCCGCATTATCCTATTTTACTTGAATTGATTCGCTATAACGAGTGTGGCTCGGTGGAAAAATGCCTGCTTTTAAATCTGATGCCCCCTAGTTCGATCCCGGTCCTAAAGTTATGTGTGGATTTTCATGTGAGGTAACCGACATGTTTGAAGAAAACAATATAAAAAGACGTGTGTCTTCAGCCCACCCGCACCTGACCATAATTGTAGATAATGGCCTATTTCTCTCTTCGTCAGAAAAAATCCCAAGCTGCAACAGTGGGAGTGTGTAGTGGGCTGCTTGTGGTAATTGATTAAAAGAAATTTGTACTTACAATGGACATGCAGCATTATACGCTTACTGACTGAAGGCGGCACACCGTTCGCTGCGATGCAGAGATACGCTCCCATCTCTGAGCGCGTCACTTTCGTCAGGTTCACTATTTCACCTTCTAGTGACGTCACTGGAAACAAAAAAATACATGACAGATATAAAAAAAAAAATATAAAAAATTTCATATCACAATGTTAGTTACCGTACTCTTTGGTAACGGCTTAACCGATTTTTACTAAATTTTATATGCGTATTCAGTAGGTATGAGAATCGGCTTCTATTTATTTTCCATACTCAAACGTAATAAGGGTTATTCACCTTTATTTTTTTTATTTTAATTCACCCTTAATTTAAAACAACATTTGCCGGGTCAGTTAGTAAATAAATAAAATTTGAATTCCACTCCAGATAAAAGAAGCACTAAGAAATCTTATAGAAAGTGAAAGTTTGAAGACGTTGAATTTGAAAATGACGTCATAAGATTCGTCAAGGCTGTTCACGCCTCAATAAACTCGTAAAAGGATGACAGGAATGATGAATACTATTATTTAGGTTACCTACATTTCCGTTAACTCAAAAACAAACCCCAAAACTTCTCCACCTCAACATATTGAAATTAATTTCCCCCAAACTTCCTCCACACCTTTTATTATTACAGTTTCCAAAAGCGTGGAGCCAAAAACTGAAAGCGCTCTAGTGCTTACTTTACATCACCAATAACTGTTAGAGAATACTTCAAGCCGCGAAAAGTTGACGGGCTGAGTAAACAAGTACCGTTAGTGGTTCCCAACTCGGTCTGACACCTTGCCTCAAATGGCAAAGTACGTTTACAGCCATTATTCAAACAAGTGGATAAAAAGCTGGGGCAATATTTTCCGAAGGAACTGCGGAGTGATGGTTTAAAGTGTAGAGCCCTCGGCGCGGGCGGTTCGTTAGCAAACAATGCGAGCGCAATGAAAGCCGTGGAGTGGCGTGTTGTGTGCTTGTAATCGAATCACGCATCGTATCGACGTAAAAACTAAGTGCTCTGTTGTTTGAAGTGTGCTGTGAGCTTTGAAATAGTTGGCATTGTTTTTTAGTTTCAGATTTTTACAAGCGTCAATTGTCAATGTGAAATTCGAGTATTCACTACAGCTACATTTCATATTTAAATTGTTTGTTTGGTTTCAGGTTTTATTACTCGTTGCAGCTAGAATTTTGTCCAACAGGGCGTGTAATCACACAAACCAGTGATACTCTAGCCTAAGGTGGAGCTTGCTTAGTCTGGAATAACTGGCTCTTAAAGATGCTGCCGGAACACACTGTTTGGTGATCGGTGACAGATTTTTAAACTTGCGGGTGATTGCTAGCCAGGTGAGCACTAGACACGGCTCTACCATCATTTATAGTTTCTTAACGATGTTTTTCTTTAGGTACCAAAAGTTCAAGCCAACCTTCGGGATGAAAGATTGCCGCATCTCTGATCTGTCACCGTTTTAAAATGAGTAAACGTCATGTACTTAATAGGCAAGTTCTAGAGTCTTAACATCACCTAAAGGCTTAAATAATAATAAATATAAGAAGTATTTTTCGTCTCTATAACTTTCTGTTCCGCCTTAGGAACGGGCCGTTGAATAAACTTGGCCTGTCGATGTGTCATAAGTCAAGTGACGCTTGTACGCCGCGGACCCCAATGGTTTCTATACAGAGCTATCGAGAAAGAGTGTGTCAAACAAATTTGTATATTCCTTCAAAAGTGATGTAGTCGCTACGTGTATATAATAAAAAAAAAACACGTTTTGAAGCTATGAAGGCTCAGTCAGGGCTGCAACTGTTTTAAATCTCGTAGTTAATAAGTTCGATTCACAAGTGACCTCGAACTTTCGATGAAGGGAAACATCGTGGGAAACCATAGCATTGCTGTCGAGCATTTTTAGTGCTCGCATGGCTACTAATTACTCCCAAGTTAATAAATAATAGAAGTAATTAATAATTATTTGTAATCAAGCACCTAATACCTATTTGACGACCTCGTTGGTGTAAAGGTTGCCATGCCGGACTACCAATAAGAAGGATCCGGGTTCGATTTCCGGCCCGGCCAACATAACTAAATTTGTTGGTTAATATATATACAAAACATATTTTATGTATTGAATGTATATGTAGTATATCAGTTGTGTTAGCTACCATAACACAAACTAGAAATGGTTCAGTATGGGGTTAAGCAGCCGTATGGGAAATGTGTCCTAATATTTTTAACCGACTTCAAAAAAGGAGGAGGTTATATATTCGACTGTATGTTTTTTTTTTTTTTTATGTATGTTCACCGATTTCTCAGCCATTTGTGGATCGATTCTCAAAATTATTTTTTTAATTGAAAGAGTATGGTTCTGAATTGGTCCCATTGTCACCAAAATAGGATCTGATTATGGATTCCTAGGGAAATCGAAGGAAAACCTAAAAAGTTAGGTTATGTTTACGGCCAAAGAGAGATTCACGCTCGTTCAGCTGTACTGATATTCATGAAATTTGAGATGAAAATAGGTAAGACTATGTGTTAATACATACGCTACTTTTTATCCCAAAAAATAAATACTGTTCCCGTGGGATGCACCAAATAACACATGACACACTGATTTCGCTAAAATTTGCTATGGGGGTAGACTAGACCTTGTATAACACGAAGGTTACTTTTTATCTTAAAGAGTTATTGCTATTCCCGTGGGATGCCCAAATAACTCGATAACCTATTTTATTTCTTCGCGCTACGGCGATACAGATTTCGCTCATAAAATAAGCAGCCTGGCTAACAAAAGTAATCTGACACCAGAGCTTGGCCACTTAGGTCATACTAAGTGGAAGAAGGAACTGTAAAATTTGATATATTAATAGACTACACCCTCAAGCGGATAAGGAAAATATTTACGCGCTCGCTTCGCTAGGAGTTATCCCGCTTCGTTCAATTTTCCCCCCAGGGTGTTTTGGGCGTATGACACTCCAAATATAATATAATTTGTGCTGCTTTGAACTTCTTTATGCTCAAACGGCTTGAACAAATACGGTGAAAATTTTCGCGCTCGCTTCGCTCGCGCATAGCTCGCTTCGCTCGCATCAAACTCGCTTTGCTCGCAATTGGTTTTAGTTCGTTTTGACACAACAAACATTTTGTAATTTGTGCTGCTTTGGACTTCTTTATGCTCAAACGGTTAGTACAAATACGGTGAAAATTTTCGCGCTCGCTTTGCTCGCGCATAGCTCGCTTCGCTCGCGCATAGCTCGCTTCGCTCGCATCCAGCTCGCTTCGCTCGCAATTGGATTTAGTACGTTTTGACACAACAAACATTATGTAATTTGTGCTGCTTTGGACTTCTTTATGCTCAGACGGTTCGAACAAATACGGTGAAAAATTTCGCGCTCGCTTCGCTGGCGATTGGTTCTAGTACGTTTTGACATAACAAATATTATGTAGTTTGTGCTGCTTTGGACTTCTTTATGCTCAAACGGTTCGAACAAGTACGGTGAAAATTTTCGCGCTCGCTTCGCTCGCGCAAGGCTCGCTTCGCTCGCAATTGCTTCTAGTACGTTTTGACACAACAAACATTATGTAATTTGTGCTGCTTTGGACTTCTTTATGCTCAGACAGTTCGAACAAATACGGTGAAAATTTTCGCGCTCGCTTCGCTCGCGCATTCCTCGCTTCGTTCGCATCCAGCTCGATTTGCTCCCAATTGGTTGCCTGCCTGGCACACGCCAGATTTTTTCATCGTGAAGTTTATTTGGCTCTCCATAGCTAAAACTTAAAAAAAAAATCATTACTAAACACTAAAAATGTAAAAATAAAATTGTTTTAAAAAACAAACAACCAAGAATACATAAATAGAATAGAAGAGTTTATTTCGTGTACTTATAAAAAACTATTTAAATTTTTATTAATCCTGTATTCTTGAAGTCGGTGCCATCTAATAAGAACAAATTAATGTTTGTTAAAAAAAAAACTATTATTAATTGTCTTTCTTTGCTGGCACCGACTCCAAGAATACAGGATTAATAAAAATTAAAAATAGTTTTTTATAAGTACACGAAATAAACTCTTCTATTCTATTTATGTATTCTTGATTTGATTTCGGCTTAAAATTATTTTTCCCTTTTTAGTTGTGGTTTTGAAGTCGGTTGTTTGTTTTTTAAAACAATTTTATTTTTAATAGTGTTTACCCGCACCTTCTTTGAGAGCCAAATATTCCAGACAAGGCAAGTTCCACCTTGGGCCTGAGTACGTTATTGTTATTTTTGGTTTGTTGTAACCCTGTAATAAAAGGAATATTGAGGAATCGATTTTACACCACTCTATTTATTTTTCTGTAGATAAAAATAGAAGCGTTCAGCCATCGTGAGATTGCTAGGTACAATTTTTACGCTTTTTAGGGTTTCATTGGAAAGGCAGAATCTTTCCATTAAAAACCCTCTGCAATGGGTTACATTATAAGTTTAACTGGCTAAGTACCCATAGGATGGATAATAGTGAAGTATTACACACCTAAATATATTAAAACTCGTCCATTAAAGGTGAAATAACTCCCAATATGATAGTTCCAAAAATACAAAAAACTTATGTAGACATAAACTAAAAGAGGCATAACAACACAAACAAGTTCGCAAAATTTAACGGGCATTTTTTTATAAATAGTATTTTTTTAAGAGGACAGATAGAAAATATCCACTCAATTTTAATAAACTTAAAAATACTTCAACTTTATGAAAAGACAACGAAGTCTATGAACAGTTTGTTCGGTAAGTACTCTCAAGTAAAATGGAAAGGCAACAGTTTTCCATTAGGTACTTTAACTTCTTAAGTCATGTTTTCTTAATTAAGAGTTTGTGACGAGAAAAATCTTCAAAATGTATAGGTACACTATATTTATTATCTGCGACGAAAGAGAGACCAGTTTATTGTAAGAAGATGTTAGAGTATGTATTTGAAAAAGCCAATATTCATATATCTCTAAACCACTAGTTCGATTTTAATGAGGTTTTCAGTGTTACGTTTGGATTAGATAAGTGCGTGTTTTTAGTTAAATCTTTTGTACTTAAATAATTCTTATAGGTTACGTTTGGTTCTCCGTTAAACAATTTTTACATTTACTTTGATTTCTTTTCTAAAAACTCTAAAAAATAAATATAATGTGCATGAGTATATCGATTGTATAAGTATCTATAATTTTTGATTACAAATACCTTACATGTCAAATCTAATAAATTAACCTGATACATAAAATATAGAAACGGCTTCTTATTTGATATATTTTTATTTCATATAGTAAGTAAGATACGGGTATTTATAGATCTGAATATTAACATTTTGTATTTATTTAATTTGTTCGATCATCAACTGTGTGTTCATTAATTTAACTAGGGCAGTATTCAACTTATCCGATAATGGTTATTAACAAATCTTGGATAAAGCAGTTAGATCCCTCCTCTCGTATCTATTTCAAACTTCGTTGAGTAGATGAAAACTGTCGAATAGAAGGATGGAGTTAATTTGCATCAGTCTACGACTAAGTTTGTACCATTCATTCGCTTATCTGCATAATTTGCTGTAGAACGTGAAACAAATAGCGCTGTTTAGGTATATACAGTTCTTTGTCCCTATATTTTGAAGCAGTGACGTGATTTCACGCACAAGTACAATCTCATAAGATATTCTTAGTTGAAATTAAACGCTACGCGGAGCAATTTCGTAGCGGTGCTACAAACTCTACGGCGTAGTAAATCTCTGTAGCGCAAGCTTCAGAATTGATTGAGCTACAGACTAGTGGGTATATGGAATCTATGGCTTAATAGAGATCAAACCATATAATTTATAATATAAAAAAACATTTGTACAATTAATTCTTATTTTTCAAAATGTATATTAATATATGACGGCGCGTTCGATCTGAAGAGCGGGCGAGTTGCGATGTCAGTGTCAGCTGTCACTGACTTGTGACTAACGTCGGAGGCCCGCTCTGACGCAACAGCCAGCGCTAGTACGGAACGCGGAGCGGCAGTTCGATTCGAGACAGCAATCGGTTCGCATCGTGCGCAAGCGCTACGTGTTGGCTGGAGTGTCGATCTAATAAGCGGAAATCATTGTTAATCTACCTACCTGCGATTATATTTTGTGATTCGATTGTAATATACCTTCATTATAAATTGAGTGCCACGTTTTCATTTCTCCACGCCTGAATACCTACGCTACCCACATCTGCAACTAAAATGGATGACGAGGAAGAACGCTCTGCCGTCCCGTCATCAGAAGTGGGATTGCAACCTTAAAGGCCCACGTAAAGAAGACACATGACGTAATCTGACCCACGTGACATAGATGCAACCGTGACTACCTACATCGAAAAAAAAACGCAGACGAGCACTCAGATGATCACTGTGAGAGCACGAGTTTATTACACTGAGTCCAGTCGCCAGTGAGCAGACAACTGCATACGACGGATGGCGCCGGCGTGTGAGGCGTGAGAACATGAGGCTGCTCGTGGAGGCGCTGACCCACCTGTCAAATACCGCAGCTAAGACCATCGAGCTACCTACATTTGAACCAGAAGATGCGGACACGGACACCTGGACCAGCTGGACATTTGAACCAGAGGATGCGGACACGGACGCCCGGACCAGCTGGACATTTGAACCAGAGGATGCGGACATGGACGCCCGGGCCAGCTGGCTACGGCGCGTATGCTTGTCGGATTGTGGAATACAGGGAAGTAAATTGATTCTAATACGTTTGGTAGTTTTCTCAAATAGTTTTTCCAAATATGAAGTGGGTAGAACTTAAAGAAAATTTTCTTTCTTGATGAGGCTAGAAACATGTGGTGACTATATTAACAATGCTTATTAGCAAACCGTAGCGCCTGTAGTTCGGCTAGCTAAGTTGATCTGACGCGATCGTCGAAATTAAGCAATGGTCGATGTGGAGAGTGTTTGGATGGGTGACCATGCACAAAACTGTCGTTTTTCTAGTGGCATTTATATCTGGGCGCTACCGTAGGTCGGATGACACGTTAAATTATAGTCTCGGCTGTTAGTCTTAGTACAAGCAGTCGTTAAGCCAAGTAAAAGTCCTTCAGGGCGGCATAAGTAGACAAACCAAGCCACAGTTTCAACGCGATATTTTTCTGAAGAAAAACTGCCCGTAGTTAAATACAGTGTGGACTGATGACTTTTTCTTATTGTGAACGAAATTA
The DNA here is from genome assembly GCA_035578125.1 of Mellilla xanthometata. Lineage (NCBI taxonomy): Eukaryota > Metazoa > Arthropoda > Insecta > Lepidoptera > Geometridae > Mellilla > Mellilla xanthometata. Next base: position 7,093,246 of record JAPUBQ010000007.1, on the reverse strand, counting down.
CCAGGAGCTTTCAAAGAGCGCTGCAGATTTAGTGTGTGATAATAAGCGTTCTACGTTAGGTTATTTTTCTACAAAAAGATAGTTGCGGAAAATTGAAATTTTGATCACAAATTGTTTGAATGTTTCAGTCGACTGCATAAGACGCAGCAAGTTAATCCAAGCTCACAGCACCCCAACACGGCAGTTACTGCGCGGGCCCTGTGACTTGAAGCATGGTGTTGAGGGTCACGTGGCATCGCGGAGCTCCAACACACTGCCAGATGGGAGTAGCAGTACACAGCCCGTCACCACCGCACCCAGCGTCGTAAAGCGAGTGGACGTTTGCGGTATGAAGCCTGTCGCCGGACTAATAATGCAATTTGGTGAGCAGTTTTCAATTTGGTTTGATTGCGGAGCGGAATTTTCCCTAATTAAAGGAAGTGTCTCTCGTAAGCTGATGTTACGTTACAGAACCAGTAGATAGCGTCAAGTTGGATGACAGACGCCAGACCACCATGCTGTACGGTGCAGCAGCAGCAGCGGCAAGCAGCCGGGTGACAGCGGCTCCAGCGCGCACAGTGGGCGCAAGCTGCATCGCATGGCGAGCGATGCGTGGATGACTGCGTTATGCAACCCTCATTGGACACGTTGGAATGTTAAGGTGAATGTAATCGTTTTATTTGTTTTTTTGGCGCGGAATACTCGTTATTTGAAGAATGGCAAACTATAGTAAAGTTGTGACAATAACGAGTGAGTGCGAGTATTCAGTACAGAATAGATTTAGATTTGTCTTGATCAACCTTTCTTGCCAAGATAGCTTTTTTTAGTTACCATATTTGTCGCTTAATTGTGGAGTGACGTCATAATAGATGACGAGATTTTAATTATGGTTCGATGTGAAGACAACAGAGCTATGTTTCATAAAGATTTTTGCGTTACTTTAGAGATTACAAAGACGTGCGTAAATTCAAATTTATCCTACGGGTACGCATTTAATTTTGTGCTTTGACGTATTCTGCAAGCGTGGTAGTAATTGCGCACAGATGCCAAATAAAACTCATTTGCTGCTTCTGATTAGTTGAAAGTTTGGTTGAAGATAAAAACTTCCATGGGTGGCCGGATGGAGGCAGCTTGACTATCTTGAATGTGTGATGTAAGGGTTCCGGATGGAGGTTCCCTGGAGTTACCAGATGGAGGTAGCTAACTCGTTGATGATTTTTGAGATGACTTTATGCGGAGTCTCTATGGTGGTTTTATTGTTTTGATCTTAAGCGTTGAGACCAGTTTAATTTTTTTATGGCATTGAATTTTGTTCGGTAATCTTTAGCTTCCGTAATTTTACAATAAGGTGGAAACGATGATTTTTGTGTGTATTCGCTAGATGGAGGCAATGATTTGTGTGTATCCGCTAGATGGAAGCGATGGTAGTGATTGCTTCAAAATTTACGATTTTTGCAAGTTTCCCGAAAATTAAAGCAAAACAATTTCTCTGTAGTTGGTTCTTATTTTGACACGTAATTGAAAGAAATGATTGCAATTGAAGTTCTTATTTCAACACTGTGGGTCAGGGCTGGCCGAAGCGATATCTTTTTACTGCCAAGACTTTCTTTCCTTCAGATCTCCCACACGAGGACGTGTGGTGCGTTAGAATGGCCGTATCGGCGAGTGAGCAACGCCATCTGGCGTCGGTCGGTCTTCGGTCTTGCGGCTTCTACATCACACCAGGGCACATCTCTTCAGCCTGTCCAGAGAAGGTGGTCAAAGAGGTCCACGTCTGCAACCATCAAACTGCGAGGAGTGCGCTGGCAATATCATCGGGTGAGATCGTCCAATTTTTATTTGATAGTGGTTCTGAATGCTCTTTTAGTAGCTACTTTGTCGATTAATTATGTTGATGATGAAGAGGAGGAGGCCGAGACGGCGGGTCAAAGTCAAAGAAATGAGGCGGTATCATCAGATGATGATACAATCTCGGTTGCTAGTTCGCACGCAATGACCGCCACCTCGGCGACCCACTCAGTATCGGAAAGCGATCAAGAGATTTGATTGAGAATTGAATAATGCACTAGTCGTATCATATTCAATACTACCACTTACGAGTAAGTAGGCTACACGTCATATGAGATGACGTCGCGTCATATGAGATGATGTCGGATAGCATTGACATACATCGGTGCTCCAACTGCGGGGCCGTCCGGTCCAGGTCGTCACACGAGGTGTCGAGCTTGGTCGAAAGGACACCCCGCAGAGGCTTATTTGAAGGAGGTCAAATAATACTACTGAGTGGTGCTCCAGCTGCAGGGCTGTCCGGTCCTTCCAGGTCGTTACATGAGGTGGCGAGCCTGGTTGTAGGGACAGCCTGCAGTGGTACTATTTGCAGGAGGTCAAATAGTACCACGGAGTGGTGCAGGGCTGTCCGGTCTTTCCAGGTCGTTACATGAGGTGGCGAGCCTGGTTGTAGGGACAGCCTGAAGTGGTACTATTTGCAGGAGGTCAAATAATGCCACGGAGTGGTGCTTCAGCTGCAGGGCTGTCCGGTCCTTCCAGGTCGTTACATGAGGTGGCGAGCCTAGTGGCAGGGACAGCCTGCAGTGGTACTACTTGCAGGAGGTCAAGTAGTACAAGGAGGATGTGTGATTTAGTGAACATGGTCGGAACGACATCTTGACGTGATCTCAGTTTCTAGAAGCCTAATGTTTATGCGTAGAGTACTGAATGATATCTTGCTTTACTGTCAGGATAGACGAGCGATGTGACATTCGTGATCCCAGATGTGTCTTTTTCTTTATCCCAGATCATCGGACGCGCGAGGAAGCAGATGCGCACGAGGGCGTGCGAATGTCAGTCTGGCCGTGACGGCGCGTTCGATCTGAAGAGCGGGCGAGTTGCGATGTCAGTGTCAGCTGTCACTGACTTGTGACTAACGTCGGAGGCCCGCTCTGACGCAACAGCCAGCGCTAGTACGGAACGCGGAGCGGCAGTTCGATTCGAGACAGCAATCGGTTCGCATCGTGCGCAAGCGCTACGTGTTGGCTGGAGTGTCGATCTAATAAGCGGAAATCATTGTTAATCTACCTACCTGCGATTATATTTTGTGATTCGATTGTAATATACCTTCATTATAAATTGAGTGCCACGTTTTCATTTCTCCACGCCTGAATACCTACGCTACCCACATCTGCAACTAAAATGGATGACGAGGAAGAACGCTCTGCCGTCCCGTCATATATATAGTGTAAAATAATATTGACAAATACTTTTACACAAACATTATTACATTTTACAACTTAGTAAGCGTCTTAACCGTACCAACTAAGCTTTCAAATCAATATTGCAAGTTTATTCCTAACCACGTCAACTCGTGTCAATACATCAGTTACGCTTTTGATTACTCCTTTGAGTCCTCGACTATAAATATTCGGCGAGACCACTAGAACTAACTGCGGCTCGAGGTGTAAGCCACTATTTATTAAATAACTTGTAATCATACTTTTGACTAATATAAGTTAACACCAATATTTTGAGCCTAAAAAGTAGCTAAAGTGTTGTGTCTACTATTCCCGGTCACAAATGCGGGATCGAAGCAAGCCTTTTTCTTATTACTTTTCTTTTTTATTATTATCAGACTGTCTTTGGATGGGTGACCATACAAAAGACGGTCATTTAAAAAATGTCTTTTTATCTGGGGTCACGGCTGTTAGTCTCAGTACAAGTAGTCGTTAACCCAAGTTAGAAGTCTACAGGTGGCTTGAAAATTCTCGACACCAGAGCTTGGCCGCTAAGCTCGTACGAAGAACAAAAAGACGGTAAATGAGTAAATTAAGAATTTTTTTAAGGGAGAATACATTATTTATGAGGTCTAAAAGTAGAGTCGTTTAATTCCCTCAAATCAAAGCGCTAGCAAAGCAAACGCAAATTATTATGCACTGAAAACATTATGAAATTACTTAGAGGTGGGTTCTAATGCAGCAAAACTAGAGGCAATCAGAATAATAGAGTTTTAAACAATGCCTTACATAAACTTGATACCATGCGTGAGAAAATTTTGTTTTTCAATTCAAATTCAAATGACTTTATTAGAAATACAACTAATGTGCTCTCTGTCAAATGAGACTACTTAAAATTGATTATTTAATACTCATTAGAATTCGGTATTTTATTTAGATAATAATATATAATAAATAACACATTTATTTGGTCAAATAAATTGAGCTACCTAATATTTAGACTAGTTTTTTACAAAATTAGTTTAAATTTTATCATATAGCTATTAGGTGTGCCCTGCGCTTCACTTATGTTATGAAGCAAAGTGTCTCCTCGTCCTAACCTAAATATGTAATAAATAATTACATTTAAGTAGGTGATAGTGGCTGTAATCCAGTACTAATTGTGCATAAGTATTATTACTTTTTCGCATTTAAATTCAAATATTATTTATTATTTTTCATTAGGTACTGTTAAAAACCGGTCAAGTTAAGGAACTGTTACTATTTAAAGTGTACAATTAGGCAGTTGGATACGCCATTGTCACGACTAACATGTTTTACGCGAACAATAAAGGCCAGATTTTGAATAATAACCCTTTGTTGTTACCACTGTTTTCTGTCGTCATTATAATTATTATTGTGTGTCGTGATGCCTGTTTTGCTCCGGATTTGCTATGAAATATTATGGATTCCTTTTGTGGGCACGGTCTGGTTTTGTTTGGGGCTTAAATAATTTGGAGTTTCTAGAAACTTCTAGAAACTTGAGCCCTAGTACGAGCTGTAGTGTGTTTGCATTTTCAACGGGGAGTTCTCACTACTTGTAGAAGCCGATGTAGCCAATTGCACGTCAAAGTTACAATCTATTTTTTGCAGTCTGCAAAATCTATCCAAGGTGATTTGACGCAATCATGGAAGCTAAGCAACGATTGATGCGGATGGTGTTTGGATAGATGACCATGCACAAGACTGTCGTTTTTAAAGTGGCATTTTATCTTTACCTTGTCTGGGCGCTACCGTAGGTCGGGAGACACTTTAAATTGTAGATCCCGGTTGTTAGTCTTAGTACAAGTTACTTGGAACTTAGACAGATCTTTATTCCTGAGTATGAAATTCAAAATTGGCGTGACACGGAATTTTGTCATGGTTGTTGTATTTAATTTATGCCAATTTGGCACAACAATGTTTCATCCTGACGTAGCATTTTTTTTTTTCTGTTTGTGGATGTTCTGTTTTGCACGCTTGAAGATTGTCGTTACTTATTCTTTACAGAATTAAGATTTGGAAGATTTAGAGGTTATACCCTCTGTTTATATAGTGAGTATTAAGTATTTATAGTTGTGATCTATATTTAAACGAAGACAATATTAATTAAAAATTCGTTCGTAGCTAAGCTTACCAATTATTGCGTTGCTTAGAAACTTATTTTTAAGCAACGCAATTATTGGTATCTAGTCCAATATTCATTTATTTTTATTTTTTAATGTCATATTATTGTCTAGATTTGTACCATAATAAATTAAGATAATATTGAATATAAAATTGTGCCCATCACGCCCGCTGCATTGCCGCTCTGAATAGCTAAGGCCAACCTCTGAATCAAAAATGACCCGAGAAACCCAACTACTATCTATATTTAATTAACGACTCTATGCTATAATACATATTCATACAGTTTACAGTATATATATCAATTTACATCTACACCATAATGTTGTACTCAAAGCTCTGTTGTTCTGCGCATAATCAAGCTAAATTGCTATTCAAGATACAATGTATTAGGTATCGAGGCATTAATACAATTACGAACGTCATAGTTAACAGCTTCTATGAGTTTCTTGAGGTGATTAATGCAAGGTGAACAGGAGGCTACAGTGGAGATAACAAATTTAAAGTGTCAAGACTCTCTTTAAAAACTATATTTGGCTCCAAAGTTTCCTCATTCGAATATTAGCGAAGGAACATTGGCCGTAATGGATAGCCGGTATTGTTTCCCGTTCAGATTTATGGAGGTAACTTGTAACGGCTTCTTTAATTAGACTGCTTCACTCAAATTGATGATTGTTATTGATGTTAGTTAATTTTAAATTGCAGAGTTTCGTTGCGGCGTCAGTGGGTGGTTTTCTTCGGTTTCTCTTTACTTTCCGTAATGGAGTTTCCGTATTTCCGCAGAGATGTTTCGCCGATACAATCTGCTGCAGTCTTAGATTCTCGCACACACGTTGCGAGATGAATGTACTGTTAGCTCCACCGTGGAGAATTCAAAACGGCTTAGTGCGCTCTAATCTTGACTAGTATTGAAGTGCTCGGTTCGTTGTGAAAGTCATTACCGGTAGTACTTTGTTAGCTTAATGAATTGACTGATGGCGAGAGGTCTCAACATTGGTAGGGTTAAGTGGGAACTGCTGATTAATCACCCTGTCAGTACAGTTTCCAATTGCCACTCGTCACGAATTCCCTTTGCTTGTATAATTTTTGTGTCGACCTTTCACGTGGATCCATTTTAACAGTGTTTGGACGGCGCTGCTCCGAAAATAGTAGTTACGATTTCAATTTGATAAATGGTATTGACGGTTGAGCTTGGTCACATATACGATTTGTTTTATTGAGCTCACATAAAATAGATCGAATTTTTTACTATGTTTACTTAAACCTAACTCAGTTGAAATATTTTCTATGCTGATGTTCTTTTTTTATTTTTGTAATTTAAATAGCACGATGTATGTGTATGTAACATGCCAGTAATAATAATTGACAAAGTGCGAGTTGGGCTCACGCATGAAGGGTTCCGTACCATTATTGTATGGGAGCCCTCCTTTAATATTTTTTTTTATTATTCTTAGGTTTATGTATTAATTTAATACATAGTTCAATATTCTGTGAATGTAAAGAGAGTCTACCAAATATCGTTATAAAGATCGAGTAAAAAACTACTTAAAATTACGTTTGTTGTATGGGAGCCCCCCACAAATATTTTTTTTTTTAAATTAAATTTAATATTTTATATAAATTCATATATTTAGTACAATTTTTAAGCGTTTTGCTGATACTTTTAGGGTCCCGCTTTTACCTTTAAAGTACGGAACCCTAAAAATGGATTTAGTATGTCGTTGATAAAATATCCTGTAAAAGTAAAAAGTAAAGTTATGGATATCAATTATTTTTCAGTCTCATACGACAACTATAATATTACTATAGTAGTTTTATTAGTAACATAGTTTATTCGTTCCTAAATCATAAATAAAACATACAAATGTCATTACTAAAACGTGTGTGCCCATTGTGAATACTGAAATTAATCCAGTGAGTCCAGTACAATGTCACGAAATTTCGATTTCAATGATTGCATGTGATCAAAGTAGTAGAAAGAGGCTCTTAAGAGTCGAAATGAAAGTTCCAGCAACTTTGATCGTCATGGTAACCCGTTAGCGTGGACTCTATCCCAGAATAGTGAGGAGGTAAGTAATTATTCTCCAACCGTCTCGAGATTGTAATCCGCTGGGATTAGAAAGGGCGCCGTGAATGGTAATACCGGTTCCTGAGTCGCTGCGGTGTGATTTAAGGTAAAGGCACCTATTTCCGCGGTATTTTCACCAAAACTTGAAAGGATATTGAATATTAGGCATTAACTGAACCTTTCTAACAGTTTGGCAATTTTTTTTAGAATCTTTATTGTTTTTACTTTTTAAATATACTATATAATTAATAATTAGGTTAAACTTTGTATTTAAAATTAAATTAAATCTGAAAAAAGTCCTAGGCACCTTATTCCGATGTAAAAATCCTTATTCCGATGTATTTGGTCCCTAATTCCGAGTGTACAAAATAAAATCGGTAGGAATGATACATGTTGTTAAAAAAAATACTACTTATTAACATTAATTATTATTTATTAACCACATTATTATTATCAATATGGCTCCTAAAGAGCTACGTTGAACTGTTTGTTACAATTTGTTACTGGACTTCTTAACAATGAGAATTTTTTGATCCGTGTAATAGGATTTTGGAGATCGTCTTCTGTATATTTTATTCTAGCCTTCATTATCCTATAACCAAAAAAAAAAAAAAAATTGAATAACCTCACCTATTTAATCTTTAAAACAAATTAAACAATGAAGTGAGCTATATACAACGTGTTGCTTTGCATTCTCGCCAAATTTGTAGAGGTATATAGCAATAGCAGACCATGAATAAACGATGGCGCAACCTTGAGATGGAGACAAAACATCTATTCCATGCATAAAAATTCGTTGATCGTCGACAAAATATATAAAACAGCAAATGTTTTTTTTCCAATTTCAAGGTTGCCCTTAGTTTATTCGTGCTCTGCTAGTGGAGTAAAACTACCTCTTCACATTTGCAAAGCAACATGTTGTATATTAAGTTAAATCAAATCCATGCAGTAATGCAAACGTCTTAATATAGGGCTCTCTGCCAAGCAAGGCATTATGTAAAATTATATTAGTAATAAGTACATACATTATTTGTATTTGAAAATTATTCATAAACGTTTACCGCTATATTTCTTAGTTTGTGATAGTTACTAATGATTATGATAGGAGAATAGTAATTTTATAAATTTTTATTTAGTTTTTGCATTTACTAAAACTAAATAAAACTACATTGTTACCTGTACAAGTTGTGAACACTCTGTATTTTACTTGAGTCTGTGCCGCGGAATTACGTGCGTATAGAACCTTATCCCGACCTACTGTACATCGGAATAGCGTTTCGTATAAAAATATCATGTTTCCTAATTCCGAGTACTAAAAAATGTATAAATTTGTCATATTTTTTATACAGAAAAAATCTTATTTGCTATATCGTTGTAATTATATATATTACTTGCTAACACTTATATTAGATTAAATATGAACTTTAATTTTCTTTCTTATCTTCTCCATACAACGAATTAATAAAATAGGTAAATAGATCATCTATAACATGCTATCATTAGTGAATGTGATGCAAAAACTTACCTCGGAAATAGATTTTAATATTCATTTCATATTTAATTTGTCAAATCCAAACCGAGATATCCTTAATCATAAAAACAACCCAGAAAATCAAAATATATATCAATACTATGAAATCGCTATTCCGCGGTATACATCGTAATTAGGAACTGACTAAAATATTTAGCACCTAATGCCGAGGTATATTCAAAATACATTTGGAGCTTAATTTACTCAGAAAAATGCACAAAAGTTAAGTGTTTTAGATTAAAAACATATTTTTTAAATAGTTTAACACAAAGAAGTAAACACAAAGTACAAAAATAACGAGAAAAACACTATTTAAAAAAACATGGTATTCACGTGCACAGGGTCCAAAATGTATGAAGCGTGCGTTTGAGCCAGCTGCTGTCGCTATTCTAACCGATTATTTCAAACTGTTTACACATGACACCACTTTTTTGATGTTATAACTACGCAAAGATATATTATCTATTGAATGGAAAACCTTGCATTAATTTTCATTAATTAAATCTCTTGTAAGCGCTATTTTTCTGAATACCTCGGAATATGGTGCCAATTCCAGAACCCCTCGGAATAAGGTGCCTTTACCTTACTGCTAAGATTCAAAAGTGAATATTTTAAACGCTGATTTATATGACCACTTGTTTCTGCACTTTTTACACGCTTTATATTAGCTTCACCTGTATGTTTGTATGTTTGTTTGTAACCGACTTCTTTGCGCGCGATTTTGACCCACTTTATACGGCCAGATTTCGTTCAAACTTTGTAAATTTTTTGAGGACCGATGACACACTAATTTGATAAAATTATGGTTTTCATATAAAGCGTGTTTTTTTTAACTATTGATTATTTAAATGAGTATTGAAACTATTTTTGATGTTCCAGCATTTTGAATTTATTATATGAGTATTGAAACTATTTTTAATGTTCCAGCATTTTTAATTTACAATACTTAACAAAGGTTCTCTATATATTATGATAAAACGCATTTATTATCTATTACTAAGTATTGAATATTGGTAACAATTTTCTTAGAAATAAATTAAAATAGTGAAATTAATTAATGTTAAATATAATCTAAAATTAATTAAATTAAAAGTATATCTAATCTAAAAAAACCAGTGCCAGTGGGAAGAGTAGGTACCTAAAATGCCAGTCGAGTTGCCTCTTTGTATAGCAATAGTTATCAGCTTTTCAGTACTCGCTATACGGTGAAGGAAAACATCGTAAGGAAACCGGCATGTTTGAGGATCACAATATCCGAAGACGTGTGTCATCCGCCAACCCGCACTTGACCGGCGTGGTGGATTATGGCCTATATCTCTCCCCTCGTGAGGGAAGGCCCCGAGTCCCAGCAGTGGGAACGTATAGTGGGCTGCTTATGCTTATGCTATAAGCTTTTACAATTCATGCAGCTCTTGGGTAGTATTATTAAGCTATTTAAGTCGTCATCCCGATTTTTTTAATTTCGTTAAGTATTTGTTATATGGAAGACGGTCCCGACAACGTGGTCTATTGGGTATATGAAATTAATTTAATATGGTGTTACGATAAATATCAACCATTAAACTTTATTATACTAAAATTAAAAATTACATGAAAAAACATCTTCACAGTAAAAAAAAACTTTACAAATAGTGAATTATAAAATGAACCATTATAAAATATCTGAAAATAAGTATCAAAAAGACCATCAAGTGTGAGTAGGACTCAAGCATGAAGGGTTCCAAACCATTGCCTAAAAAAAGTATAAATACGTTTTTTTATATTGGTACGGTTTATGAAATACAGCCTGTTGACAGATAGACAGCGGAGGCTTAGTAAAAGGGTCCCGTTATTCCCTGTTAGATACGGAATACTAAAAATCATAACTAATTTATCGTACGGTGCATATATATTGAAGCTAAAGCTCAGTAAATATCTATAATCATCTTACAAATGTTAAAATTTAAAATATTTTTATTAATATTATGAAATACAAATTATGAGCTTAAAATAGCTAAGAATATTCGATTACCGTGAAACATTCTGAGAATTCGTGACCTCCCGTTTAATATTCTGGAAGTTTCCGCAGATAATGGATAAATAATTTGGCTTAGTACATTGTAACGATATTTTAATCTGAAATAGTTTAGCGTTGTGTGACTAGAGGCGAGGTTTAGGGCTTTGGCAGATTAGATACGCGATTTTTGACGATCTCGTTGGCGTAAAGGTTACCATGCCGGACTGCCAATCAGAAGGTTCCGGGTTTGATTCCCGGCCCGGCCAACATCTTTGTGCTTAACTAAATTTGTTGGCTGTGGGTCGGGATGTTAAATATGTATCTATATAAAATATGTATGTATGCATATGTAGTATATCAGTTGTGTTAGCTACCATAACACGAATTAGAAATGGTTCAGTATGGGGTTAACCAGCCGTGTGTGAAATGTGTCCTAATATTTATATTTATTTATTTTATAAACGACTAACTACTACTAATAAATAATTATCAAGATTTTGTAGTGAATTAAAAAAAAGCTTTTTAGTGAATTAAAAAATTGCTGGATAGATCAAGCGTAACGAAATATAATTACCCATCTCCTGCTTCCGTCCTGGTCATAATGTATTTTTATTTTTGGCCTCTGTTATTAATGAACTCTAGCATGGGAAATTGTATTTTTTTGATAAATAAAATAACTGATGTGAACCAACCTAGTATAAACCCGTATCTAAATATCGTATTGTGCTTAAAGCCTTTATCTAACCTACCCCAGCAGGGCTAGCATGGGACGAGAACTTTACTAGTCTTTCTATCTTTTTTCTACCCTAATGTGGAAATAATAATCTTTACACCATGAAAGCATGCTAAAAAGGGACATTTTCCCTCTTATAAAATATTTTCACTTGACGTTTATCGTCAGCTAAACGATAAAAAATACTTTATTTTAAAAATACTCTTCGATTGACATATGACAGGAGATAGACTATCGTCTGATATGGAGGTGGTACAGAAAAAGGGCTGCATTGCTTTTTTTATTCTGATAAATAATCGTAATTCATTTAAATTTCCATTTTCATAGCAATATAAGATATTATTTGTATTGCAAAGATTTTAAAGAAATTACAAAAATATACATTAGTTATATACATCAGCATTAATATAAAAAAATTCAAGTAGAATTAACAAAAAGAACAGATTATTTCCTCTCCTGGAGGAGAAATTATCCATTGCCTGTGCTAGCGCCGCTGTTGGAGATAGCTCTACAGCCTCACAGTTTGAGAAGGGTAGCTGGCGCAACTTATATGAAGCCGCGCACTTCACATGCATGCATTTCCATGCAAAATTGAAAACGGAACCAACGCTCTGTTTATTTATGTGCGTTCGCATTTTTATCTCATTTAGAATGTTGCAGAGTTAACGAAAATATATATATTAAGGATTATTTTTAAATATATGGATGAGCTAAGAATAAAAATCAATCGTGTATCTAAAAAAGGTGGTACGTCAGAAAAACACACTCTATAGTTATGTAAGAAATACAACAAGTATAGCGCCATGCTAAATAAAGTTTCGACTTTTAGATCTCAGGAATAAAATACTATCAATATCGCACTAGATAAATTGATATAATAACCTTAACGTTTTGAAATTAAGAACTTTCCTAGGGCAAAACACAAATTGTAACATAGACGTACATTTGGCTACATCAGCTTTTTGAGTAAAGTAGTGAGCACCATCCGGTTGTAAAAATTTTACGAAGATTCATTAGCGTAATCTACTCTGTACTCTCTGTACGTAAAGTTCAGAAGTACGATTGCAGAATGTTTAAACGTTTTATTTTTATTCTTTTTATACTTACAAAACTAAAACAAAGTCTGCTAGCGAAACGTATAACCGACTTTTTGCGGTTAGTAAACAGTTCTTTAGAATATTTTTACATTCCAATGCGTGTAAAAACGGATTTTATGCACACGAAAGTTGGGAACACATGTCTCGTAAATAAGGTAGTGTTTATTTGCTGCCTACGTAAGTCACCTTGAGGTTTTTATCTGATAAATTAGTGGCGAATTATCGCTGCTAAATGCAGTTTATGTGCACTTCATTGGCGTAAATAATTCGTGCGCGGCACGCAAACGGTAATGACCTTAGTTTGCATTAAAAGGATTTAGTAAATGTTTCTAACGCTGGCGTTCTACTTTTGGTAGTAGCAATCTTAAGCATTGTTTTTTTTTTAATAAATCTTAGCTTTATTTTATATAACAAAATGTATCACTTTATTGATGGCATCACTAATCTGCATTTCACATTTAGAATTCTTAGCCTCAAATCATTAAATGGAGGTCTACGGGATAAATAGAGGATATGGAATATTATGGAACTTATAATTTGGGTAATTTTTTATGTAAAATTAAAATCCAATATAAACGTAAATAAACATTTTTGTAAAAAAAAAGTTGTGCATTAAATAAACTTTAATATATTATAGAATGAAACAAGAAGATAAGGCATTTTGCCTCATTTTACTATCTTTATATATAAATCTTGTGTCACAATGTTTGTCCTCAATGGACTCCTAAACCACTTAACCGATTATAATAAAATTCGCACAACATGTGCAGTTCGATCCAACTTGAGAGATAGGATAGTTTAAATCTCAAATTATAGTCAATTTTAATTTATTGCTAATTATTGTCTGTTATTATTTGACAGTCACAATTATCTGTTAACTCCAAATGATTCTAACAGATGTCGATACCTTTCGACTGGGTTGAGTAAGTAATCAATAGATGGCGCTGCTATGGTAAATCTACGAACGTGTTATATAAGCTACACTATCTATTTTTCATACCCCTAAGTGAGGCAAAACAACGTTTGTCGGGTCAGGTAGTACATTATAAATCATCTCTATATTTTGAAATCATTTTGCTCTTAAACATTAATTTCCACAATACGCCGACTCCTGTGGCACTTTACGGGTAACTTAAACTTGCTGACATAGTTCTCTAAGTTAAACAATAATTTAACTGGAAAGGTTAACCTTCTAGGATTTGATGAGGTTTCGAAGTAAGGGCTAATCCGTTTACTTAATTTGGCAATAGTAAATACAATAGCATAAACCCTTGTTTATATAAATAAACCTGTCTAAGTTCGGATGTTTACGTATGTACTGGCATTGTTTTCTGTCCGAAGCTTTTAATGATCAAACAATGATATTAATTAACAATAAGTTTAATTCAAACTATTTTTTTTTGTTTCACTATTGAGCTGATGTAATTGAAATCATATTCTTCTTCTTCTTCGTATAAGCTATAAGTATAAGCTGTAATTCGCCTCGTATAAGCTAAGTTAAGTTGCCAAGCTCTGGTGTCAAGTTATTTTTTCAAGCCACCCGAAGGCCTCTGACGGCACCCGGATGAAAATGCCACTTTAAAAACGTATCTTGTCTCGCCTAGTCTTGTCTCTCCGCATCGTTGCTTAGCTTCGATGATCGCGACAGATCAACTTAGCGAGTCGAGCTACAGGCGCTACTATTGAAATAAGTATTACTATTAGTAAAAATAGCAGTAAATTCAGTTAAAAGTAAAAAAAAATAAGTCGATCGAAAAAGTTTGTGGATCGATGTTTAAACGATATTTGTCTTGAATATTGTCTGATGCTTATAGCATTCCTGCCACTGAAAAAACAATAGAAGAAAGCTATGAGTGTAAAAATATTTGTTTGCTTACCTTTAGTCTTGCCCTGTGGTCCTCCTCTGGAAATAATGTCTCCACCATCCTCTCTGCGCCAGAGGATCTTCGGAGGCGGAAACCCTCGAGCCTTGCAGACCAGTTTGGCAGACCCTCCTTCAGGCACCATCATGTCGCCTGAAGTTTCTTCGTAGATTATATCTGGTGGTATCACCACTTCTAAGAAGGCTGTCTGTGAAAAGACACAATGAAAACGTTCATGGATTAAAAATTAAAATAAATAAATTAATATATTAGGACACATATTTTACACACGGCTAGTTAGTTAACCCTATACTAAACTATTTATAATTTGTTTTCTGGTTGCTAAAACAACTGTTATACTCGTACTACATATATATACTTTACATCGATACACATTGAACACCCAAACCGATAGTCAACAAATTTAGTTCACGACAAAGATGTTGGCCGTGCCGGGAATCGAACCCCGGACCCTCTGGTTGCATGATATCCATTACGCCAACGAGGTCGTATGGGTTTAAAGAACTTTCAAATAAGCTTTTAGCTAAATACAGGCATTTACTTAAACACTTATTTGTAGTATTCATCAACATCATTGTGTATTTGCATGAAGAAAAATCAAGATACGTACAAAATAATGTAAACAAAGCAATCCACTTAATTTATTTCAGCACTTTGTTGGTATAATACATACATTGAAAGCATTCTTTTTCCAAGAAAGTTGCTACAATTCCCTCACTTTGTTTCCTAAATAAGCTTGCTGACTAGCATCGTACAACATAGTTGCACATTAATATATTAAACTAAAAAATAAGCTGATTTACAAAAATAACAAATAGGCTTGAATATGTTATACAAAATTTAAACAGGGGGTAAACTAAAACCTGTCGTATGAGCTTAGTAACTATGGTGTTACATCAAAGTCAAAATTATTTGAAATGTTTAAAATATCAAACCGTATTAAAGTCGAACCTGAAGGGACTGTGCATTTAATGGTGTTATAGAGAGTGGTCGTTCAATGGAGATAATGTATCCTTATATGGAATACAAGCTGAACCCACTAAATCCCATTCATTTCGACGCTTTAGAGAGTTCGTTGTTAAATCGAGTGACGTTACATGGAGTTTACACTGTACTTAATAGCTATAGTTTTATATGGGGAAAACAAACAAAAGACAGAATAAATTATTATAACATAAGAAAGAATAAATCATTAAACATAACAATAAACAAAAGAAAGAAGATTACTAAAACATTACAAAACCAACCTTACCTGCATTTTCATAGGGTCCGTATTCACTTGGCACATATACTGTCCCCGGTCTTCTCTCTTCACGCCCCTAATGTTGAGCGTCCATGTGTTGTAATCGTTGTGCGTCACACTCAGTCTCGCGTTGTTCGTGATCACGTGCTCGTGGATGGCCAGGATCGCCTTCGTGTCTGCTTTTATCCAAGCAACCTGCTCCCGAAACCCAAAAAAGAATCCCGAACCCAAGGGCATATTATAACTTTTGTTCTTAAAATTCTTGGAAAAAAAAACATGTAGTGCTCTGAATTTATGAGAAAAATAAGGTACTTCGTTTATTAATTAATTTATTTAAGGGGGTTTAGGCTACTTGGTTGTAATCTATGAATATTCTTAGGATCGATTCACTGTCGAAGTTCCGAGGATTCGCACAAAGCGTTTTGCTTCTACCTTCATTGTCAGAACTGCGAAGCTTTGGAACTCTCTTCCTGAGTCTCTTTTTCCCGAGAAGTATTATTTAGGGGTCTTTAAATCTAGGGTAAATAGGTTCCTTCTAGGCAAGTGAGTTACATCTTATACCACAGTCAAGCTTAACATCAGGCTAGCTGCGGTCAAACGTAAGCCTTAGTAAGTATTCATCAATAAAAAAAATACAAAGAGCTATCCTACTAATAATAAATCCTTCTTCTCGCTCCAACGGCTGGACTGATTTTAATGAAATTTACTATGAAGAAAGGTTAGACCTTGGATTAACACATAGGCTACTTATTATCCCGGATTAACTTCTTTTCGTCCCGGATTAAAGCGGGAAACACCACCGAGCGTAGCGAGTTACAAATATTTGTTGCACCAAATAGGTTCGAAATTCCGAGCACTACATGAAAAGGCGGGTGCTATAAACGCCACATTTCCGTTATGTCCACGATCACGTGTGTTGCAATGAAGACTTTCCCGAACAAGTGTAATAACAAGTGAATGCGCCCCGAGAGGCGTAGCGACAACTACCCTCTCGACTGCGCAACACTATCTTGTTGCGAGCTCCGAGCAAAATGCTCTCGGAATTTTTAATTACATTTTCGTCTGGTCGCCGGTATGAGACTCACTGTGGGCGCGATGAAAACGATGTCACTGTGCTGGGTCAGTAGCTCAGTTTTTGTAGCTCAGTAATAATGGCTTAAAATGTGAACCTGGTAGCAATAGGTAAGCAAATCAACTTTCGTCGACACCACCGTTGTAGGTTAGTGATTAGTGTTTAGCGTATTTACATTTAATGTTTTCAAACTTTGTTTTTAAGAGCTAAGAAAGATAAATAGTCTGTAAGTAGCAATATTAATTAAGATACATTTAAGTGCGGACAGTGTCCACCTTTTAATTTGTTAATATGTGTATGGTGAATAAAGAATTTTGAAAACAAACAGTAGCTCAGTTTTGTTCTTAGTTGGAAATTATAGCTAGCATTTTTTCGCGTAGAAAACGGTCACACTTATTATTAAAAGTTGGAAAGAAATGGAACGAAACTGTTGGACTCATTCCAACTTTTAATAAAAAGTAAGTGTGACCATTTTCTACGCGAAAATATTAAGATGCCTTACGTGAACTTACATGAGTTTACAATGTTTATTATAGCTAGCGTAAAATATACGACTATAATGTATCTGCTTGTTAAATAACGCCTGATACTTTTATATGCGCTATAAAACAAATCACCTGAAGTTTAAGTGATATTAAGGAATGCATTTACCTTGTAACAAGTTTGTATAAATTAAACAATTTAGTAACATAACATTTTTGAGGTGCCTTTATGAATTTAAAATTTATCATAACGTAAGTTTATACTTATCAAACTTTAATATGTTACCCATAAATTTATGAAACATAGTTGAAAACACTCCCGACTAACGCTACTTTAAGACAAAAAAGAAACAAAATCGGTGAATGCATTCAGGAGTTGCGATGTCACAGATTTCTATGACATATAACACCCTATCTTCTGTGTAGGCTAGAAATAGGCTTACTTTCTATTACTATCACCGCTAGATTGCAGTAGTTGACAGGAAACAGGATTTTTTTAGGCTATATTGAACTTAGTTAGATAATTTAGGCTATATTGAAATTAGTTAGATATAGGCTACTGACCCTGTCACAGTATGTGAAGCGTACGCCCTCGTTTCACCCGCTTTACCAAAAGCGTCGACATCGCAATAGAAGCTAATTTCCTGCATAGCGCGTAAAAAAACGGACAGAAATATGGCGTTCATGCTTTTCTATACGCTCAGAGTTGGGAATTAAAACTTAATCTTCAAAATTTTATATTTACTGCAGCTATTTCTTTATTAAAAAGACTTAGAACTGATTATTTTCTTGTAAAACTGGGAATATTATCATCTAGATTGTCTTTTGTTAATAAAATTGGGATTTTTAGTTACTTAAAATCTAAGTTTAGATAGTGTGAGAAAGAGTGCACTAATAGAGGTGCAGTTCGGAAAGTTTCACTACAGTTTAATAGTGCTTGTGCAAGAACACTAATAGTAGTGTCACTAAATTGGTGCTTAGTGAAGAATGATGCGTCCATTACACTCGCCTGATATCAGAAATGTTGTGTCCAAAATAAATTGAACTTTCGTTACATATGAAGCCATTCTGCGTTAATTATAAATGATTTTTGTATCAATGCCTTAAAATGCCTTAACATCGAGATACTTTTAGCTGTAATAGACGCATACAGAACATCTACAAAAAAATAATTAAATAACAAACCCTGAAATACCGGTTCATATTTCAGCGCTTCGTAATAAAGTGCTTTACAACCGTTTCTTATTCCGCTATTCTTCATTCTATTTGCTTTATCTGCTTTTATTCAAATTGAAGAAACAATTGTAAAAGTCATAAAACACGGCGATGCAATTTCATTGCTAATAATCAAACGAGACGAAATTGTATCGCTTGTAACCAAATTACATAACGAACACAAACGAGTTGAAATAAAAAATAATATTTACCAATTTTTCGAACCCATCCGTACCAGCGGTGCATATCGAATTTTCGTGTTAAAAAATATTAAATGTTGTTTTGTAAATTCTGTGTATTTTGGAATAGTGTTTGTGTTCAGTTATAATAATGCTCACAGATATATGATGTAGGTATGTTGTATAAGCCCGTCCATTCTGTAGGTACCACCTAATCAATGTGTGTGAATACCCGAGGGCACAACGGTCAGATGTCTGCCCAGAAGTTATTAGTAGTGTGTGATTTCGATTACTCTAGGATCGATTTAGATGAGCAAATATGTACACACGAGTATCGATATTGAGATCTGGATAGCGTATCTTGAGGAAATAGAGTGACTCGCCCAATGGCCCCAAAGAGACTATTATCGAATCTCGCTTCTTGTAGGAATAGATTCGCGAACGGAATCAGTATTTATCTCTCCTTTATAGCTCAGCATCTTGTTTTGTGTTGAACCCACGGGAGTGAACAAGATTACCGCCAATAACAATGTTTACGCGATCAAAATACAATGGCTTATGTACGTTGAAAGCAATAAAAACAGATAAAATTCGCCCGGGAGCCGGCTCAAACTATTTGTTTAACTAAACGACTCCCTCGATTGCATTATACCTGTCTGAATGGCCAAATTAAGCAGAGCCTAGCTTATTTCGGTACAAATTTTTAACATGAATTGGAATATGTACAAAGTTTAAGCCTATAAAATAAATTTTATTCAACACTTACTATTTGGTAACAGTAAGAACTGCGTATCTACAATTTAATATCGAATAGGTACCTAATCGATAGTGTCGAGATAGATTAACTCTCAGGACAGTTTGAGAGCTCTGCTTTTCGAAATGATTGAACGGGGACTAAGGGGGTTTGTCCCGGCTTTACTTTAATTTCGTAAAGTGGCTGTTTTGCAACGAATTCCTTGGTCGAAGCAGTTCAATCATAGTGTCTTTGCGGCCTTCAGACATTGATATAACACATAATTAATGTGCAAAGTGCTCTAAAAACGCGGAAAAACAAACTAGGTGCTTTTGTTTTTTCATGCTCAGGAAATATAGTTGTTGTGGCGACAAACGAGCAAGTTGTGCAGTTATGATGCAAAACCCAAGAACAAATAAATTGCAGTAGTTGTAGTTTTTGCTGTACTCTTGGGTCCTAGTTCTATGTGCAAATTTAGTGTCTAATACAAGTGGTGTCGAGTAAACTAAGAGCTACGACTATCGTGACCGTACAGTTTATTGTGCAAATATAATTCGCGTGCTCTATTCTAGGATAGAGGTACTATCAGTGCTGGGTCTGAAATAGTGCTGAAGAAGTGCATCGAAGGTTGTGTGCTAGGACAGTGTGAAAGTTAGTGCAAAGGTCTATTGGTTGAGATCTATAATTTTCATCCTACATAAACATCAGATTTTCGGCAATTTTGTCATAAAAAGGCAGCTTCTTCTATCATTAAGTAATACGACAATTCTATTCATATGAACTGAAAGAAAAATTAATAATATTAATGTGCAATTAATTAATTAATTGTATAAACTACATAAAAGTATTTTAGCTACTTTTTAAAAAACATAGATGTAAGGATGCATACTTTAGATTTACGACAAATTAAACCTAGTTCTGTAATAAACAAGGCTCATAAATGATTTTCCACTGATTGAATTCCTTTTATTTAGTGTCATGACTATCAGACAAAAAAATACATTCTAGTTATAGGGCCTGGTATCAATTTTTTGCAATGTAATATAGGTGTATTTAAATATTCATTTATTTTTTAAATGTCGCTGTGCTTAAATTCCACCTAGTGTGATAAAATACAAAAAGTATTTACTTACAAAGTGTATGTTCACATTTCTAACCCTGAAACTGTTGTAGAGTTTAGTTATTTCCAGTGACTTAACTATATCGTACATCGGTTATTACATTAAGTTACAAATCTTTGCGACTTTCTTAAAGTTAATTGATAACGTAGACGTTATTTATTACATATTATCATTATTTAATAATATTACATTTAGAAAACCAGGTATAACTACCTAAGGCCTACTAAGTGAGCCTTACCTGTGTGATAAGATAAAATCAAAGAAGTTAAATGTCAATATCTTAATATATATAAATCTCTTGTCACAATGTTTGTCCTCAATGGACTCCTAAACCACTTAACCGATTATAATAAAATTCGCACACCATGTGCAGTTCGATCAAACTTGAGAGATAGGATAGTTTAAATCTCAAATTATAGTCGCAATTTTAATTCATTGCAAATTATTGTCTGTTATTATTTGACAGTCACAATTATCTGTTAACTCCAAATGATTCTAACTTATATCGATACCTTTCGACTGGGTTGAGTAAGTAATCAATAGATGGCGCTGCTATGGTAAATCTACGAACGTGTCATATAAGCTACAATATCTATTTTTCATACCCTTAAGTGAGACAAATCAACGTTTGCCGGGTCAGCTAGTATAATTATAGATCTCAGACCGGAAGTGTGCTCGGGTGCTGCTACGTGTTGTAACGGATCAGTTGGATACACACCCTGGCCGTGGCTGAGTCGCCACTCACCCGGTAACCGCCCAGGTTGTTCACGACACATGTGAACATGGCGTCTCTTCCCTGGGCTATCGTCACGTTCTCCAGCGGGTACAGGAAGTCGGGCTCCAGGCCTAGGGCTGGAATTAAAATGAAGCACATTTTAATAGATGCGCCGTGGTTCTACCCACGTTAACCCGAGTTAAAAGATGATAATCCAGGATCAAAAGTAACCTTCGTGTTAATTTAAAGTCTAAGCTGTCTCTACACCAATTTTTATCGAATCCGTTAAGCCGTTTGAGCGTGAAAAAGTAACAAATGTAAACACTCACACACTTACAAACTATCGCATTAATTATAATATTAGTAGGATTACTAAATTAACCATACCAACCATATCAGACACCCAACAAAAAGTGTTTTTTTTTACACTGTACATCCGTTCATACTTTTTACACATTATCCGCGCCGTAAATTGTTATCATTAAATTGTAAAATTTTGATATATTTAAAATAAGAATCTGTACTGAACCAAGTTTCATAAAATTTTACTCAAAAGTATATGAAGTAATATTTAAAACGCAAGCACAATTAAACATCCAAAGTATATTATTTTTCGTAACTAACCACATCCTATATTCTCTTTTGGTATGAAATTCAAGAGTCATCAAGCGATTGAAAACGCTTGAGTCAGACGTTCACGGCCTTGGCACATTTGCTTACATGTCTCCTGTCCCAAAAACACACCTACCAAAACTTCCCAATTTAGAAATTCAAGTACCACCGAGTAGTTAAAGTCTTAAATCATTTGAGTTCCGCTCCAAGCAGGTTCACATCATCAATCCAGAGCGTCTCGAAGCGACCAGACAGCCGATGTAATCGCATAGTTTACGACACTTGCACATTCACGAATAATTCAACAGTGCGATGTCCATTCTCGGAGCAAATAGATAGTCCCTCACTTCCGACACATGTTTCCTTGGACGGCGTACAACCGGTCACGTAGAATATTGACGCCTTGGGCCATACATTCGCCGGGGACAATGCCTATTCGCTGCTGGCGACATTTTTATATGGAACCCTGTTATGTTGTTCTTAACACCGCAGATATGTTTGACGTGAATTTATAGAGCTGCCAGTTTAGCTTTGATACAGTACTTATACGACTCGCGACTCAATTATATGAAACAGTTTATTTTTTGGTTTTGTCAATATTTTTTAAATATCTATAGGTTACAATAGTAATCTTAATCTTAATATATAAAAATCTCGTGTCACAATGTTTGTCCTCAATGGACTCCTAAACCACTTAACTGAAAAAAAAAAAAAAAAAAAATTATCTGTTAACTCCAAATGATTCTAACAGATGTCGATACCTTTCGACTGGGTTAAGTAAGTAATCAATAGATGGCGCGGCGCTGCTATGGTAAATCTACGAACGTATCATGCTACACTATCTATTTTTCATACCCCTAAGTGAGGCAAAACAACGTTTGCCGGGTCAGCTAGTATATATATATATAGTAAATCCAAGTATTATATTAAAATTCTTTTACCGAATAATATATTTAACGCAATTAATCCTATAGTACATAGGGTAGTTCTCTACAACTGAAATATTCGTAAAATGTACTCCAAAGGCTATTTTCAGATATCGAATCTGCACCGAATAAACTTTACGCTGTTTATGTAAATCGACGAAGACGTCGTGAGAGGGCCAAAATCTCTCAGCACGAGGCAAATTCTTAAATAGGAAATATTATTATTGCTGACTCTCCGGGGACACGTAAATAAGAAGACTGTTTTGAGTTTTAAGAGTGAAATTGGTGAAGCACAAAGTTAGTCTCCGTTGAGAAAAATATCGTGTATTAGGGTTTTTATAAGTTCTGTCTGATATTGTCAAGGTTAAAGGAGTTTTCGAATATGTATATGCCTGAATTATTCAATAAAACCGGCTATTTAATATTTTGTTGTTATTAGCCGGATATGTATTTGGTATGTAATCGTTTTAATCTCGTGTACAATAAACTTTTTACTTTCTTTCTATATGCGTTTCTACGTAAAGGAAGTAAAACATGTAACGGGGCTTATTAATGCGTTCTGGCTATTTTAATATGGGTCAGTTGGGTAAATGCCGTCTTGTCAAATGTCATCAACGGCTCGAAATGGGGTTGTCAATTGCCATCCTTTGTCACAAAACTGTTATATTTAGTTAATTGTTACACATTTGTAGCTTTACAAGTGGAAGCGTAGACGAAACGATAAAACTCAAACAATAGGTCAGATACTGATAAATGCATATACCTTATGTAGAAAAAAAAATACAAAAAGTACTGTCTTAAAAATATATGGGCAGAATAAAATACCAAAATGTTTGGTTATTTATCTAATCTGAAACAACAGACAGAAATCAAATAACAAATGCCTTCAAAACTTTTCCATATTATAGTTTTGAAAAATAAATATCGCAACCCAATTCAATTTACGCAAGCCATACTGAAAACAATTCGCTAACATGATTTCGTACTTCTAGGAGATCCAAAGTTGGACACCTAACAACTTTTGACCGAAGTCGACCGGCCGCCGTTGGTTGGATTTCGCAATAACTTGATTGGTCGGCTATACCGAAACTTGATGCGAAACTTATTAAGTAGGTATAAGTGAACTTCGCTGTAATTAGTATCTGCAACGTGAGATGACAAATTCGGCAAATAGTAATTACAAACGAGCAATTACAAATTTTGTGTAAAATTTGATCCGCGACAACAGCAACACTCAGAGTGGCTTGTTGATAGAGATAGAGATTCCTAATTATCTACAAATAAGTTAAATATGACTACCGTTTTCAAAGAATATGTGAAATTCGATATCGAAAAAAACATGTGTCATACGCATAAGTATTAAATAGTTAGAGTAATAAATGTATAACGTTGTCTACGTAAACGCAGAAAGCATTACCTAGATCCGTAGTAAACCACTTAAAGACTCCAAGAAGACCTAGCACGAGATGCAACTTTCCTTCAACGAACCTCCTACACCCAAATGAGTGTACACTAGTTAGGTTCAAACTTAAAAACAGGAAATAAAATGATTTTTTCATTCTATACAATTAGGTACATATATGACCATATGGCACATTACACGAGCCAGCGGCACTCAAGTCGAATGTAAATTATGCCTCGTCTGAAATTTCACTTTTTATTTTCCTTGTGCTTCTTTCATTCACAAGAAGCTCAAATTCATTGATAGGTTCCGAACCCACAGGCCCTGTTGTACGTTAAGCAACTACACTCCCAACTAAGCTTCATTATTTCAAAATTCATATTAACCATATTACGAGTACGTGTATTTTAAAATTGCTTGTATGAATTTATCCTTACCTTCTATGTGTCAGTGTTTCAAAGTGATCTTGATTGTTATTACTTGTTTCCTCGACTGCACTTGTTGCATCTTGTTTGAATACAGGTGGTGATAAATTTTGTGGTGAAAAATGTTTGGCCATGAATCTAACAAACTGTAGATAACCTGGAGCCCCCAAAGCGCGGCCATAATTATAAGACCTCATGTACGTTAGGAGCGAGCTTCATTTGCAATTTGGTTCAGTGATTCCGTTCGGCTCTCGACCGAGCTGTGAAGCCTCCGGGAGTGAATTACTAGAGCCTATTGTTGTTTTAGTGGATAGTGGTAGGGATGCGCCAGCATTGTTTTCACGATTTATCTGTGTTTCTAATGTCTCATTTTGATTATGCCGATTTTATTTGTGATTCAAATTATGATGGAGTTGTGTGCTCTAATTTAAATTAAAGTGCTTCATATACAAGCGAACGATATACAATTTGAGAACTGACTTCGGTTTCAAAAATATTGCACCAATTTCGATGAAACGTAAAATCCTAATTAATGTAAATCCTATAAAAGCTATTTTCGATATCGGTTCACAAATAACGGAGTCAAAAAATAAAAATTTGAGTCGAGTTGACTTGAACTCCTTTTGTTTTGAAGTCAATTAAAACCTAAAATAAAATTTGTTAAATTTTGTAAAATTCTGAGACTTGAGAATTAGTTAAGTAATATTGAGTATTTAAAAAAATATAAGTATACATTTTTCAAAAAAATATATCTTTTTGTTAAAAATGCACTGCAAATGCTTCAAAAATCGAATAGCAGCGCAAAACAAACATTTTTCCCGACGTTTTTGAAGTCGTTACCAACAAGTTAAGTCAAAGCCGGTTGCAGTTCCAGAGTCGCACTCGGGATTTGTTTGGTCCAACTAGTTAAATGTTGGCCCAAACTTTATTTCGGATGAACACTTTGAGACGTTCCACCCTTGTTATTGTTGGAGTATATTTACGAGTGGTTTTAAGTTCGTATGAGTTTGAACTTAGGAGTTTGTTAGTATAAATATGATAACCGAGAGATTGTCAGGACAGTCTAATGTAAGGGTCCTGTATTTGTATACCATGTCATTGTTAGTTAACACAATATAATCGAAATTAAACTTAGCATAACCACTAATCGTGAGTAAGATAAAAGTTATGATGTTTACAAACGCCATCAAGCTAGTTAAACTACTTGAGGTAAATGTATAGTATTATGTTTACTAGTTCATGTTATTGGTAATACAGAGTATATAGAATAACTTATATGCATAAAACAATCCGAATCTCTTGAATATATATTTTGAAAATCCCAAATTAGTCCTTGGCGCATACACAACCTTTAATATTCAATTTTATAATTTTAAATTATAAACGATTCAAGTTATTAAAAAAATCACTGCCAACCTATCCAACGAACAACCCTCAAAATCTTTTGAAGCTGGAAAGTAAGCGAAATAAAATAAAATTAATGGTGTTTTGTATAAATGTATGCATTACAAAGTATATCAATCAGATTTTAGTTTTTAATAATACATACTAAAATTATCTTATCTGTTGAGTATCGTATTTGAACAATAATAAATTCCAATAACCATAACAGAAAAACAAATTACACGATCGAAAGCCGGGCAATATTAACCAAGAAACAATGTTGAACGAAACCAAGAATTCTGGTTTGGGGCTACGGAGCTCCTCGCTCCCAGTAAGGAAATTCTTCGAGAACATTGTTTCTAAATTAAAACAATCTCATAATTGCACATTCTCCAACTTCTTTGATGCAATGTAGGTATCTTTAGGATAGGGAGCGTCGGCCGTCAAGTTAGGGTAAGGGGCTCACTCGGACCAAGTTTCCAGGCAAAGTTAATACGATTAAGTGTCATTTCCGCCGCGGAACTAGCTGTTCATTAAATATTTCAAGTGACTTAATTGCGTAGGTCGCTCGTCTACCAAGTTTTGATGTGAACAGATTCGTTTTGCCCTTTCTTTGTCTGTTTGAATAAAACACGAGCAATCAGATCAAAGAGGGAAACTTTATGAATCTGTTGTAAAACGGGATGGTTAACGCCAGTTTGGGAGGAATACTTGGAGTTGGATATCAAAGAGATTTTTCACAAAGTTTTAATAAAAAATGTTCACGCAAAATCAATCGACGCTTATGTATAGAATGTATAAAAAATGAATTTACTCAACACGGCTATTTGGGATCAAATCAAACACGAACGTATCTATTTTTTTTTGTAAAACGAGTAACATCTGTATTCATATATTCACTGTTTGCTTACACCCAGTGATTTTTTTCCGTTATACATATACGAACAGGCGGTAAAGTCCGGGCTACATTCGCCCGAGCACAAAGTCCATTACGGTCAATTCGTCTAGACGAAGGCACGTGTTGAAACTATTCTCACGAGTAAACGAATTACCTGCTCCGTGTAAATAAAAGAAACTGCCGAGTACGAGGATAAACCGTATAACAATTAAGGCCGGAAGGGATAAAAATTGTGCCGTTAAGTGCGGTTGGTCTTTCGCAGATGTTAGTGGAGAGCGGGTATTTGTTTACACTTGCGCTATCTTGCTCACTGTAAATATAATATTGATTGTGTTCTACAAAGGTACCATTAGTTACTGTTATACTTTGGATCGGAACTCTTTAATGAGAGTGCAGTGTGAGTGGGAGTGCTAGGAAATTATAGTTTTCACGACCGCGTGATTTATTTGACTGAATACGACTTGACCTATCGGAATCGATACATTGAATCGGATAGAACAAGCGAAAGAGAGGCATTAAAGAGTGTGGATGGTGTTTTTGTGGCATACTCGTCCGTACGGCGATCGGTGTGGCTCACTTTTTCAATATCCCGAGACCTAATGGCCGCCAGATGGCAAGTTGGGTAAAGTGATGCTATCAAAAAGCAATAGGCTGCGGTTTCGTCGGTTATCGGGGCACTTTGCGCTTCCCACCCTGACGTGGGTCAACTATATATACAACATGTTGTACGCGGCTTTACACGATTTGAGGGAAATAAAAAGGTTTGCACGCACTATTCGATGTTTGACGTCGTATATGGTTCCATATCGTTTGTCTCCTAGACTCCAGGTACTAGAATCGTTTTTAAAATACATAGTGAAAACTAGCCAGATACAATATACACAATGTTATGTACCTTTAATACTGCCATGAAAATGCAAGTAGATATTTGAGCACTTAACGTTTGAGCCTTAGTATTCAAAGAAGAAATGCTGCCAGCATCCTGGAAACTTTGCCGCACGCTGATATATTGGACGGTGTAGTGCGGAAGGTAGAACTTATTAGAAAATTCATTGCGCTCCTTTCTAATATTTTGTACAATTTTTGATAATATTCAAAGTTGTAAATTTGTACACACTCGTGTAAATAAAAACCTTGCACAGCAACTAGATGATTCTATTGGCTAATTTACTTTGTTCTCGAAGTCTAGATAGGAATTTAATAGTCAGCTCAAGTCAGATAGACGGCAAAAACTTTCTATTGGGAAGCGCGACAGTGGCTTCACTAATACTATTTCCTCGGTTACTTCTGCATAATACGAAAGCAGCATTTTAGTCGGTTTGCATTGTTATTCAGAGGATGTTGGGCCGCGCACGCCCTCGGCTTATCGTCAGCTCGCAGGCGCTGTAAATTAAATAAATATACACCTAATGAGCGGAAATACAATGCATGACTAAGCTAAATAATTGCTTCATCTACTTATTCGCAAATTTTCGCGACTCCGCGTACGGTATCGGAATTTTAACACGTTTTATGGGACTTTTAGGTGACGTTTTTTGTGGTTTTGTATTTTTTTTTTTGTTTTCAGCTTATTTAGAAACTTCTAACGAGAATCAAGTACCCACTATAATGTTTGTGTAAGTGGATTGAAAAATCATTGTTGTTAATTTTGAAGAAATAGTAAACGTTCGTAATGTTATTAACTTTATGTAGGTTGTTCAAAACAAAATAAGTGTTAATTGTATCCTTTTTGACAAAAGACCTGCAAATGTCACAAAAAGTCGATAATTAATGATTACATTCAATTGAAGAAAATTGAGCAATTGATTAGAATTGGTCAATTAAGGGACCGAATTTGTTTCATTCATTGTTGGAATATGACGTTAAGGAATTTTGATAAGAAACTCGATTTACCAAGTAATATCCAATAGTAGTAATATAATGATATTGTACCAAATTTTACCTCTTTTTGTGAGATACACTCCCTCAGTACCTACGCCGTTTGCCTACTCGTAAATTTAACCTGAATAATTACTACAGTTTGTCAAGCAACAAAAACAAGGAGGTAGAAAAAGAAATGATTATATAGAACTAGAAAAAAAATATAGGATTAGTCCAGTATTTTTTTGTGCTGCATATAACTATTTCCATATTTTTATTTATATTATTTCTCTAACAATAAGCGCCGCTGTCGAGAAATACAATTGAAATAATTATAAAAGCTATTCGTATATAGCAAGTTTTATTAAATTGGTTCATAGTAACAGCCTTTACTTGAGTATAAACACTCAAATTTAATAAACTGAAAATACACAAACAGAAAGAAGAATATTAGGCCATTAAATTTGTTGTTTATAAAATCAAAGTTAGCTCGTTTGGTCAATTAGAACAGTTTAATAAAATAACATAATTTTATACCCATTGCCACAAAGATTGACAATAAATAAAGCCGCTTAAAACATTTTAATATGTTGAGAGAAATTTATTCGCTTAGGAACATGTCCTATCAAAATATCTGGGGCCACACGTTATGTTGGCACATTCTTCTCTTAAATTGAAATTCTCGAACGCTCCCCTTGCAGGGACGAGGGCGAGCCGAAAGACAAATACTTTGAATGTTCGATTAATGCTATTACTTATAATTTTTTCTTGGATGTAGAGATTTTTTGTGACTAAAAATTGTTCGTATAAAATTATTTCGGATTGGATTTTCATTGAACAAGTGAATGAAGCAGGTTATGAGTCTTTTTATCTTGCCATTCGCTTTATATTTATATTTTGATATCTAGGTTTTGAGGCTTTAATTTCAAACCAGCCATATGCCCGTAGGCTGTCAATAAAATAACAATGGTTATTAGTGGGACAACAAAACTCCAAAAATAAAATAGATTTATCAAAAATAAATACAAGATATAAATATTGTACAGTTTGCGTTAAATTTTTTGCTACTTGACGTACCTAATTCTAATTATTATTTTTGTAAACTTAAATTAGAAAAAGAAATCGTCTTAGAACTTAACACATCTGTTGATATGTTGTATCAAATTGCATTAACGTCTATATCAAATAGAAAATCACTTCAGATATCGTGAGAACGAAACAAGCTGCAGTTTTCCACTACACCAAACCCACAACAAAATCTCCGGTTTCCTACTTACAAAAGTATGTACTTATTTGGTGAAAAAAAAACTCCTTTTCCTATGCCTTTGTGAGAACGGTTATCGAGACCCTCGGTCGAGACATCGGGTTGCTACTTTACATAAAAGATAGTCACGTTTCATAGCCTTAGTGCTTCACTGAGCTGGTGATTTTTATTTTTTAACAATTTGCAAGTTGTTAGGGATACGGTTTATTATTTTTTATGGTATCACTGTACATTGTTTTTTGCATTAATTCTGTAGTAACTCTGAACTTACTAGGGAATGCTTTATGCATTTCCCAGTAAAATTATTAGTTTATTACTTATTTTTTCATGTTAATGTCTTTTACAATAAATGTGTCATGCGATTCGATAGACATTAAGGCAAAGATGAGGGAAAAATCTTGATATATGAAAAAAACTGGTTCACAAAACTGGTTTAATTTCCGACAAAATAAACGTAAGTGATAGCCGGTTATATAAACATTATTCAAATAGGTATGCCTTACGAAAGTTTTAATACAGTGGTTCACAAAACTTAACTTTAGATTGTTTGAACCTTTAATATCCAACCAATAAGTCTGATTGGTACCAAAATAAGTATACATATTCTTAGAGTGGTTCTTTAGACTGCTTTTAAGCTATTTATTTGTCATAAAAACTGTAAAATCAAGATTTTGCTCTTAATTTCGCCTTAAAAACTAATTTTACATATTTCGGCTATGGTTAATCACATAAACAAAAATAGACATTTAAGCTTTGGTTCATTTTACAAGGCAAAGTAGTACAAGCAAGTAGAAGGATATTATTTACATTCATACATAAAATAGTTACAAGGTATATCAAATATAAATCTTCCCGAAGTATTAATATTTTCTATGCACCCGAATAGGCAGTGTAAATAAACCTTAAAGCAATCCATCTAAAAGCCCGTAGAGCTAGTCAAATCGTATAAAGTCGCCCTCAATCATAAGTTTCGCACGAAACTTCGTACGCTGGGGTCATACAAGTCTTGGTATTTTTCATTCCGACTCTTTGCTTTTGAATAAAAACTAACACAGCGAACGGAAAGCAATAAATAATATATCAGTAGAAATGAAATTTGAATTTTTGCTGAGATAAATCTTGAAATGTAAATAAGTACCTACTCGAAACTCGTTTATATACAGGTTTTGTTTTACAGTCATATACGAGTACTCATATACGGGGATCAAATAAAAGGTCTTGGTTATTGGAATACAATATCTAAGATAGCTGCTACC
Source organism: Mellilla xanthometata (assembly GCA_035578125.1). Taxonomy (NCBI): domain Eukaryota; kingdom Metazoa; phylum Arthropoda; class Insecta; order Lepidoptera; family Geometridae; genus Mellilla; species Mellilla xanthometata. The sequence goes on along the minus strand of JAPUBQ010000007.1, from coordinate 7,061,801 downwards.
AGTCTGTTTCCTAATTTTTAATTCCTACTTGTTTGCGTAGTGGTTACCATAACGGACTAGAGAGTCCCGGGTTCAATTCCTGGCACGACCAACATCTTTGTGATGAACTAAATTTGTTGGCTGTCGATCTGGGTGTTACATATATATCGATACAAAGTATTTATGTATATGTTGTATATCAGCTGTGTCAGCAACCAAAATACAAATTAGTAGCGTTGTAGTATAGGGCTAACCATGCGTGTGTGAAATGTGTCCTAATATTTTTTTTATCTTCTTCGTAATTTCTACTACGACGAGATTCCTTACCAAGCTCTGGTAGAAATACAAAACAAAGAGCAAGAATCAAGAAACACTTACAGATAACACATTGGAATTTCCAATTGGCTCGAGGTATGCGGGAAGTAAGAACCGCTGAGATCTGCATGGCTCCTCCAGCGGGTTACTTCGCAATTTATTGTATCAATTTTGTACAAAGGCAGTGGAAAAGACTACGTGGAATAAACGAGGTGAGTCGAGGTGAAATAGGCGAGGTCGAATGTGAGGCGCTTGAAAATTCTTCACAGCACTTGGCGATGGATGAGTCGAAAAAAGAAATCGTAGCTAATATTGTATTCTTATTAAATAAAAATAAGAAGAGCCTTTATTTCCTAACTAAAATACATCCATTTACAACAATCTTATTATATTTCAAAAGTGAGTGATAAAAATTAGTAGGTATTCTTTTTAGATTATTTACAGTTATAGTTTATGTGTCAAAAGCTATTCTAAAGCTATATATAAAGGGAAAGCTATTTATTCCCCGTGAAAGCAAGAACCCAATTATTTTATGATAGTATTTTCTGTATGGGTGTAAAAATATACAATAACTTGCCTCTGTCAATTAGAAAGACCAATTCTTTGTTTGCTTTTAAGATAAAATTAAAATCTTTCCTTGTTCAAAAAAGGTTATAGCATATAAGAGTTTCTAGAAGGTAAATGATTGGAATATTGTTAAGACTGCTTATTGGATTATTTTATTATTGGATTTTTTGTTAGGACTATTTATTGTGTTTATTTATGTACCATATAATGTAATGACTGGATTTAAATTAGAATAAGTTTTAGTAATATATAATTTTTTGCATGCCTTAACAGACTAAAACATGGTGAGACTTATCATCATTACATTATATTCCATTATTATGTATTACCCGTGTTTTGCAAAATAAATTAATTGAATTTGAATTTGTCAAAAAGTATTTATCTGAATGTTAAATTTTGAGTGTATTCATAATACAGATGTGTTATTACTAGTTCGTGTATGAATGGGATCTTCTTCTTCGTATGAGCAAGCTCTAGTGTCAAGAGCTTAAAAGCCACCCGTAGGTACGCTTAATGGCTTAGCCGGGACCTACAATTTAACGTATCATGTGACCCACGGTAGCGCCCTGATGGAAATACTATCTTTTAAACGACTGTCTTGTGTCTTTGTATGATCTAAGTGGCCAAACTCTTGTGTTTATAGTTTTCAACTGCAGAGTTCCTAGAACTAAATTACTATTATATATATTGATTAGTGTGTATATGTGTGTTCTCTCTCTCTCTGCCTGTGTCTGTGTGTGTGTGTGTGTGTTACTTGTTACTTATTCACGATCAGACGGCTTAACCGAATTTGATGAAATTTAGTGTGAAAATAAGTTAGGCCTTGGATTAACACCTATGCTACTTTTTATCTCAGATCAACTTCTTATTTGCCTCAGATTAAAGCGGGTAACACCGTAGGGCGTAGCTGGTATTATAAAATTACTAACAAATACACTCACGATTAAACAATGCGAAGAACATAATAGAAGTCCGTAAGCCATATCAAATTCATTAAAACAGTAAACTCCCAAATGTATTTACGAGGGATCATGTCATGAATAAATTTCGTCAGCGCAAAGTTTGACGCGTGAAATGGTTGCGGCTACTTAGGAAGCTTTTAATAAATGTTTGAAAAGCCTTCATTTAATTTTACTACCGTCTTTTTACTTGTTTCTATAATATTTTTAATTAAATTTAATAATTGGCCAAGTGCGATCTCGAGCATGAAGGGTTCCTTGCTTATTTATGATGTAATTATTTTTAATTTTTGCTCAATAATAGAAACGGACCATGCACAAGATTGTTATTTTATTCTAGGTGCTACCGTGAGGCAGATGACACGTTAAATTGTATTTCCTGGCTGTTAATCTTAGTAAGACAGTCTTTAAGCTAAGTCAGAGGCCTATGGGTGGTTTGAAAATCGACAGCTTGGCATCTTAGCTCAAAAATATGTATTTACGAGTTTGTATATATTTCTCCGGATCTGTATCACAGGCCCCTCGAGCTAGCACAGCGACTTTCCCAGGTTCGACACAGCCCTCCACTCACAGCTATAGTTATACGATGTGACTATTTGTACGGGCACTGGACGAATAAATATAATTTAGTCGTCCAGTAGCTGTACAAATAGCTTGATTATACATTACTTTATGTACCTATGATTTATTCACAGGAAACTAACTTAGATATTTAAATATGTTTTTTTTTTATTATTATTAGATTTCCATGGAATAGCTAACTACGAGTAAGTACCGTGCAAGACACACCAATTCTTTTGGAAGAACGAGAATATGACGACTAGTATATTTTACAATTTTAGTGGGATGGAATGGGAAGGAAAGTGGGATAAGATGACACGACATAAACAGTTCATAAAATTGCACAAATGTCCACGCCGAGGGCAGATGGCGCCCCTGTCGCCAAACATAACATTTTTACATCACATAAATATTCATCCTATATTTTCCGAGTTTACTAACACTATAAAAGTTATTAGATGTAATAAAATGTAAACGTGAATAAAAATCTTAAAAACATACAATCCATAGCAATAGGTTGAATATTACTTGCCTTTATACAAATAATATTAATATATATAAATCTCGTGTCACAATGTTTGTCCTCAATGGACTCCTAAACCACTTAACCGATTATAATAAAATTCGCACACCATGTGCAGTTCGATTCAACTTGAGAGATAGGATAGTTTAAATCTCAAATTATAGTCGCAATTTTAATTTATTGTTATTGTCTGTTATTATTTGACAGTCACAATTATCTGTTAACTCCAATAATGATTCTAACAGATGTCGATACCTTTCGACTGGGTTGAGTAAGTAATAATAGATGGCGCTGCTATGGTAAATCTACGAACGTGTCATATAAGCTACAATATCTATTTTTCATACCCCTAAGTGAGGCAAAACAACGTTTGCCGGGTCAGCTTGTAATATATATGAGTAGTTTGAATAGTTATATAGTTAGTAGAGAAGCTGCAGTTTTGTTTAACTGTGTGCCGTGCTGGTCTATGCCTGGCCTCATGTTCTACTCAGACAGAACTTTACAATGAGTCATACTTTTTTGTGTAGCCGGCGTATTTCGATTTAAGACTTTTTTACCACTTCAAAAATATAGATATACTAGCTGACCCGGCAAACGTTGTTATGCCGTAAATTTGATAGTAGCCGATTCTCAGACCCACTGAATACGCATATAAAATTTAGTTAAAATCGGTCAAGCCGTTTCGGAGGAGAACGGTACTAACTAACATTGTGACATGGAAATTTTATAGATAAAATTAATTACTCGTCGTGAGCTTGATTTTTGATATATTTCGTTTTGTGAAAATTCTAGTGATAGGATAAAGATACCTATGTATAATTTAATCAAATCTAAGATACTACCAAATGTTTGACCCAATGAGATCTATCTACAGATAAAAAATATAAGAGACGGAAACTTTGATGTAGTTTTACGCATTTAAAAACTTTTACCAACTCAACAGAAGATGGCAACCTGATCATCGATTAGTCTATTCTCTATTTTCTGTCTTAGGGATGAGATTCTAACTGGTTTTAGATTAGGCGACAGTTACAATAACGAAATGTTCAATAACATCTTTAGAAGAATAATTATGACCAAAATCTTTTGCTAACGGCGGTCAAATTCCTACTTTTTAACAAACAAACATTGGAGTGGTGGCGCGAAGAAGATAAAACCTTTATGGACTTCCGTCGACAAGTGACGACGGTCACGTTTTTAATTACCCGACTCTCATCCGTAACGTGTCACTAGGGGAGTCCTACAGCGTAATACTTTTAGTTTAGAGATGGATAAGATTGTGATCAGTTTGACTTAATTAAGAATCAGATCAGGAAGAGATACTAGAAAATATTACTATAAGAAGATTTGGTCACATTGTCGGGCAAAGATCACCCTACCTTTTCAGCTGTTCCTATCTAGTTCTATTTTGAACCAATCCATCTCTTCTATTTTAAAAATAAATAAATAAATAAAACTTTCTAGTCTTTGTCAAGCTCATCCCTCCATCGCTTTTTTAGTCTACCAAGATATACTTTAAAAAATCTCCCGCACTTGAATTACTTACCTCGGTTCAATTAACGAATATACTTACCATCAATAAAAGTAAGTTTTAGTATTATTAGTACTGGTTGTTGGTTTATAAATAATGATGAAAAAAAATGAAAAAAATCTAGAGTTAGAGATACAGAATAGAGTATATTTTTCAGTTAGAGTATATTTTTACCATGTCTATTTCAGCCCAAACTTTGGAGTTAAGCCTTCGTAAGCAATGTGTGAAGAGTTTCTAAAGTTAAATGAAGGCCAGACTTAGATCGAAACTAGTTTGATTAAAATAGAGATGTTTGTTTGGGACTCGTACGTCTACGCTGTTCTAAGACTTATTATTCCATTCAAACATATGAAGATTATTTTACTATTGTGTGTAAGGTAAATTCAGATACAAAGTAATATTTATGTATATAGAGTATATTCATATGGGATTCCTGGTAATGCACCCTAAAACTTTAAAAGCGCTATATTAGAAAAATAGTAATTATTTATTAATTTATTCATAAGTTTCATCTTTCAGGAAATATGTAAACTTACGTAATCATGAGTTGTTCAATATTCAAACATACCGCGACAAAATTTGAGTAACTAATATTGTCTTATAGCCAAAATTTAACAATGATTGATTTTAAAGATGTCTTCTAAGGCGTTGTTGTACCGAGTTCAAACGCGCCATACATATTTGAGCAAAGCGCCAACACCAGGCATTTGAAAATTCCTGAAAACAATTCTTATAAAATCAACAATTGTCAATATTGAAATTATAAGCTCTAAAAAGTGTTATCTACACACACATTACCAATTAGAATGTAAGATGCGTTAAAATTAACCGCAACTATTTAACTATGCCAAAATATATTCAGTTCCCTAACGAGAGGCATAAATATGACGTTAAAAACTCCACACGTCACGATCACGTAAAATAATGTAAAAAATTGCTACAACGAATATCACTTTGACACAAAAACTTATTTTCACTACGTCCCCAAAGTGCTGGAATTTGGTTGCGACTTTTTTCATAAAATTTTCAAGCTCGTTGAGTGTTTCCAATCTTTGGTACCTGTATCAGTTGCGTCAGTTTATTTCCAGAGTGGATATAAAATATTTATGCTATTGATAGCTACCACAGAGACACTTTCACAACGATGGTGTACATTTTACGCTTTAGCTTGTAACCATACAGTTGTACAATTTTACATATATTTTAGTATCCAGTATTTTTAGATTTTTCAACTAGATATATTTGTATTTTTTTTTAAATAATTTTTAACTATAAGTAGACATAGATTAAGTAGATGTAGCTACACCCTATGTACAGGGTACAATAATTAATTAGCTAATAAGTTAATGTAATTATCTGTTATGCTATATGAATAAATAGATAAATAAATACTCGTAGGTGCATTATTATATAGTTTTGCGTCTGTATTGGTTTATATTGTTAGATTATAAGGCTAGTCCTGCTTCTGTAATACAGTTCATACTAGCACAGAAGTCAGTACTAGCATTTAAAATGTTATTTTTACATATATATCTGATTTGATATATTTTATTAGTGTGTTAGGTCGTGAGTGAGGATTGTTTGTTGGTTGGCCTTTTTAGGATTTCATAAACATTATACTCGTATTCTCTCCTTAGTCATGACCCTGCAGAATTTGTTCATTGGGAGAATTATCTATGGTAACTACATCGTGGATCTCCCACTGACATTATACATAATGAAACAATACGTCAAATTCAAAACCTATGTATATACAAACGCTGAGTTCCGCTCTCGCAATAAAAATAGAAACCAGTACTTATAACGTAACATTTTAAATATAAAACAAAATATCAGCTTTTGATTTTCAGGTGTATAATCTCATTGGTTTCAAAACCAACTCCAAAAAAAGCTGCCACGTGCCAGAAATAGTATTGAAACACGTTTGTGAGGTTCAACTGCAGATCATGAAAAAAAAATTGTAACATGCTAACTCTAAAGCTGTAACTACACAACTTTTTAAATCTTTGCTTTTCGGAATTTTGTTAATTATTATTTTGATTGTTATTTTAGTGTGTGTTATATTAAGTCATTCGAACCAGTTTTTCTCTAAACAAACGCGCCGCAAATCCAGTGCAACAAAAATTTCCTCATACATACATGTAACCAGGAATATTTTTCTAATAGAGTTATTAAACAAATCCCTTGTAAAATGTTGATAAAGCCACTCGCATCACTCATTTATACGACACCTCCAGCAGTGACGAATGAAGTCAAGAGAGCAATAAATAAAACAGCTCCCTTTCCCCAATTTTACATAAAAACTCGCCTCATCCGCAATCTGCATGTTTATGACGGTATTCTATAAACAAGTCAGCAAGCTCGGCACAGTACATGGGACCGAGCTTTTACATGATTTAAAACGCTAGACGTAAAAATAACTTGTTATTTCCCTATTTTACAAGAGCTGTTTTAACATAGCTTAGTGCATCTACGTCGTAGCACGTTGTTACAGCTAGTAGAGTAATGCTAAATTCTACAACTTGTCTTCTTCACTGTTAAATTTTCACAAGATCTGTAACTGTTTTATCAACTACAAAATACTAAAAGTGCTTTGGGGACAGCAATACAAAGAATTGCATGCAAATAAGATAACAGTAATAAATAGGAGCTCTGTTGCTTTGCTCCATGCAATTTCCTTATTGTTTAACAAGTTTATGGGTTTCTTGACCCTCCTTGCGACATCTTTTGGGTGCATTCTATTTGAATTGAGAACGGGCCGCAAAAGGGTCGTTCGTGGTATGTCTTGACATGTGTAGGTTACATGCCTTTTATTTTTTATGTAGTGGTAAACCATAAGCAAAAATAAATATATAAGGAGTGATTAAATGTTTCATTAAAATTAACTTCTCGGTCTAAATAAAAGTAAAAGCTTGCAACTTTAACATTTTCTGCGAAATATATTTTTAAAAGAGTTATTTCTCTAGATTGTATTGCCAGAGCACCAGAAAACTGGCTAGCAATCACGTTTAACTCTCGACCCTTTTAAAAGCAGGCCATTTCATAAGCTTCCCCTTTCGCAATAAAATTCAAAATGCAAATTCCATTGACATAAATTTTAGCGTACTTATAAAAAGCATAACTTTTGGTCCATTTTGGCGCCTGTCAGTAAATCGCCAGGGAAGGATTTATTCATCGGCGGTGGGCAAACAAAACGGCTCATTGACTCCGTGATTAATAGGAAGGAAAACGACGGTGACATTCCGATGCGGAATATTATAGGCAAGAAATTAATACTGCCTCATAATTAACATGAAGTATCCCGAAACAATTTGTCAAAATATTAGAACGGCACTTCATTCAGCTGCACACAATATTATGATAATACGTAATTGTAATTCCGAGATGCCGACGCGAGTGTGTCGTATTTCACATAAGTAGGGATTTACCAAAGAGGCGGTAATAAGGTATGCAAGCCCTCTTTCCTTTGTCGGCCACTCACTCGCAACGTGACGTGAATCACCACACGAGATTTGCTAACACCATGCGAAGAATTCGAGAGGTGAAATGTAGACTACAGGATTCGCAAAAGTGTTTACCCATTCAAAGCCGGGACGAAGCCGGAGACGCGTCGCCGATTCCGGAGCCACTTTGAGTACGGTTTTGTGGGTTAGAATATAGTATCCATTTCGTAAATACGGGAGGTCTTCCTCATTTATTATAGAAACTCGAATTTGTATGATAGCGTAAAGGTAAAAGCTGGGTGTACTGTGGCGGGGTCGCGCGGCCGCATCATTGTGCGGGCGAGCCGCGGGCGCGCGATTACAATGCCCTCGCAGTGACATTTTCGCTAATGGTTCCAGGGTAGGCACAATAAAACGACAATACGACGGGAGATAAGGTGGCAAGTGAAAATTTTACAACGGGATTAATTCAATTCCGTCTTGTGTTTTGTTTAGATACTCAGTGCTGAGCTAGGCATGTCTTTAATCGGCTTTGATGAAACCACTACTCGCCAATATATGTTTTCCAAAAACTTGTGTAAACGAGTGCAAATCAATATAGAGATCAAAATAATGTTTGCATAAAATGCAATTCTTTTAAACCATGTTTGATCAAGCAGCAGTTTAAAAGGAGACACTTAAAAACGTGACAACAACTGCCTATAAAAACGTCCACTCTCAAACACTGGCAATCCATCCATAATCTATAGATACATCACAGGGGACGTGTGTTGCTATACGGTGTGACATTTTAGCCCGTCGGCCGTTTTTCAATGAGGATTCCAAACTGGCATCGCTTTGACTCTTGAAAGGGTTATCCTCGCCTCCCTACGGTGCTTTTATATTTTTATCATCATCGCATGAATCGCTTTAAAATGCTGTGCGAAATATCTATTTTATAAATTGTTTGGACGTTATTGCGTGTGAGGATGAGTTTTTGAATGGCACTAAGTGATTAACGTTGGATAAGATGTATAAAGGCAGGTACACAGTGATGTTTTGGGCTCGAGAAAATTAATATTTTAACGAAAAGACTATGATTGTGTGGATTTTTTGACGTTTTTTACGCGATAGTAATGCAGACTTAAAATGGCCTTTGACTCATTCATTTATGTATTAATCTTCCGACATAACATTTTGCATACAAATGACAAACCGATTTTTTTTTCTTTTACTTAATAAAAAGTGTTTACTTAGTATAAACTAAACAATGATACTTATACACAATACGCAGGTTACACCAATATAGTCAAAAAACGAACCAAACGTACCCTATGCGTTGTATTAATTGACTTTAAATATTATTTGTCTGTCCTATACCAATTTACATGCAATATCTATAAACAGTTTTTTTTCTAATATACTAAATCCAGCCATTGTAACCAACTGTAAATGTGAAAGAAATAAAATATACTCTAAAGCGAGAGCACTTATCCTGCATATAATTTCAGCTGTGCACAAAATACGGACACGGAAATCAAATTTCGAGATAATTCTGGACTCAATGTACGTAACAGAATTTAAGTTCTGCGAGATTTGTCTTTTTTCATAACAACAAGTTAATAAAAATGTTGCAGATTTTAGAAACCAATACATGACTTCTATGTATTATAAAGTCATCGTTTTCCCTATCAGATTTTTTGTGAGTTTTAATATCGAGTAATTTTAAAGCCAACTAAAAGGCTCAGTCATGGCTTGATAAATAAGAATAATACTTTTTTATGACTAACTACAGCTTTCTAGATTTTAACGTCATTGCATAGCGGTCATTATCGTGGTAAATAAAGAGATAGCAATTTAACGGACGGATGAGTCTTAATTTCTGTGATATTTTGGATTGCGTGAGTTCTTTGCACACAAACTAACAACTGGTTCTGTTTTTGCATAGATTCATATTTAACCAGTAAAAAGCCTTAATAATATTCCAGAACAGTAAAACCCGCGATCAAACTTTCCCGATACATCATTAATTTCATATTATTCTCTCATTTATCATTATTACCTACGACACTAATAATTTCATGTTTGAAAAATCACTTAAATTTTTATTTACATCCTCAACAAATATTTTAAAAATATTGTTTTAAATTGACCAGCTGTAAATTGTAGGATAAATAAATAGCGCAGACGACAAGAATACACCTGTATATTAAAGTCTGTCAAGATCGGTTTAAAATTACAGTGTTTACTGAAACCAACTTAAACAGAGTCAAAACATAAAAAAATATAGTATAAAATAAAAACAATGAAACGAAAAGACAAAACAATTTTTTTTCATTCACAGCTGGTTAACCCCATACTGAACCATTTCTAGTTCGTATTATGGTTGCTAACACAACTGATATACTACAAATACATACATACATATTTTTATAGATACTTGTACATATTTAACACCTAGACCGACAGCCAAAAAATTTAATTTAGCAAAAAGATATTGGCCATGCCGGGAATCGAAACCGGAACCTTCTGATTGGCAGTCCAGCATGGTAACCATTACGCCAATGAGGTCATCAGTTAATGCGGAGACGCTTCACTCTCTTCACTCGCTTGGTCAATAGGACTAAATCAGTGATGGCCTAGTTCTAGTTTTAGCTTAGTGCATTGGGACTCGATCCTCGCAAACGGCTCCACCGCTTGCACTTTGTGAAATGAGTGCAAAACAAAGCTGACCAGCGCAACGCCGGACGCGCGCAATTGTCGTTGATGTGCGGACGGCATAATAGCTAGCTAACATCTATAGCGTTTATATGGAAGCCCTTGTGCGGTCGGGTTTAGAAGCGTGCCCTTGTTTGGCCGGATTTAAACGCGTGTCCTTATGTGGCCGGTTTTAACCGACAGCCCTATTTGTTGGGTTTAGGCTGATGGTAGCTCACTGGGTATTCGACAAATATTGTAAAACAGGCGAGATTTTCTTTGTACTGTTGTTTTGTATTCGTCGCTAAGTTTTTTTTTCAGGTTCAGTAAACCTGTAGTACAAACAGATTTCCTAAAGCATGTACGGGATGTATCGGTGGCGATTCAGCGGCACACACGACTAAACTAAGTTTAAAGAAGCCCCGTCTCTTTTCATCTTAGGTGGCCAGAAAGAGACGGCACGTTCTGAACCACACACAAAACAACTAAAATTACGTCAAATATGGAAAATGTAAGCGATTTTAGAGCGCACCCAATTGTATCAGCTCTAAATCTGACGTGTTTGACGTGATTTTAGATGTTTTGTCTATGGTTTAGATCGTACCATCTCTTTTTGGTCATTTATGACGAAAAGAGACAGAGCTACTTTAAATTTAGTTTAGTCGTGTGTGCCGCTGAATCGCCACCATTGAGCTTAATTTATGAATTAAGATTATTTCGCTTTTTCCTTTTTCTAATATTCTTCTTCTTTGTATGAGATAAGTGACCAAGCTCTGGTGTGGAGTCTCTGACTTGGCTTAACGATTGCTTGTACTAAGACTAACAGACGGGACATACAATTTAACGTGTCATCCGGCCCACGGCAGCGCCCAGATAAAAATGTCACTTTTAAAATGTCAGTTTAGTGAATGGTCACCCATCCAAAATTCTCTCTTCTTAAATTTTCCAGTGTCAAGTTGGATAAACAGACTTATCAACCCAAGGTATTTATTATCAGTGTACTGTTGATCTGATGGTACTATGATACTTACCAACAAAATTGACGTGTAATACAGCGAGGACTAGAATGCGCGCGAGTGGACCGCCGCACGTCGCGCCCGCCGCCATCTTGCCTCAGCGAGTCCCCGACGAGTGCTGCCATCTACTGCCACTCTTCAGCTTCCACGTCACGCGCGTCCTTCTCATTCTGCTACTGCAGCATCTACTTCAATCTGAAGGATCTGGAATGTAATATAAACCTTAGTTAATAGATAGATAGAAAATTCTTTATTGGACACATTAAATTTAAAAAAAGAAAAGAAAAAGAAAGCGCCTATAAATGAGTGTGCCACAATTGGCGGCCTTATTGCTTAAAGCGATCTCTTCCAGGCAACCTCAACAGCACTAATAGCCATGGTTAGTAGTGCTGTTTGTATCCCGGGAATTGTTAAAATTGAATGGAAATGTTGATTGTTTAAATAAAGTTTTTTGGTCTTATAAGATAAAGTTAGATCAGTTTTTGCGTGAGTATTTCAACCGAATCTCCATAAAAAAACAGATATTAAAGTAAAGAAAATATTGAGTATGAAATCCTGGTATTTTTATCATAATAAACCGAAACCTGTTTTATTTATGCGTCATTTTTCTCTCAACTAAATATTTTCCTAAAGAGCAAAAATCCAGGTAAGATATAGGAGAGGCAATTCAAATCTCAACACTGAACTCACGAATTTCACCAGAACAAAATTTCAAACAAAACCCGTTTCCCAAAATATATTCGCCAAGTGCATTCCTCAAATAGATTCTTTAAACTTTCAACCCAAAGAACCTTTCATTCTCCATTTCAAAGCGAAATAAAAGCACTACACTTAATACCTTACACAATAAATTTCAGTATCTTTGTACGTTATAGAAATGGTAAAAATATTCGTATTTTTATTCGCGTTCCGGCGTACTCCGCAGAAACAGTCGAATGTTATCTAAAATGGAGTGAATGTGGGGTGACTACGTGCGGTCCGTTCTTTAAGAATTTCATATCAAAGATACGCTGCAGGCAACATAAAAACATGAAGCTTGTACCCCGTGACACATCAAAGCGCTAGATCAAATGGAAGTGTCACGCCTGACACTGATATACATGATAGTCGGAGAAGTAAAGATACACGTAGTCTAAGATACGAGTTGACAGAATTAACAAATAAACTGAAAAACTATGTTGCATTCAAGTTTGATTTTTCTCTAATCTTAAGCACTTAGAATCCTAATATACGAGTACATAATCGGGCTCTATAAAAAACTTCGTTTATCTGCAGATTAAAAACACACAACGTGAAAGTATTGAAGAATAAGCAACGCATATTTCTAAAAACAGCAAATAACGTGTAAACGACCCCTTTCAAAGTTCAGATTTGACGCTGCAAAATGGATAAAAGGGGCCAATAAATTTCAAGAAAAGGTTGGTGATTTAAGAAAAGGCCTAACGCTCTTGACCTTGTCTCTTTCAGTGGATATAAATCTACAACTACAGCCAATAATATAATCACAAAATGACTGTGGTCTCTTTTTGGCTCTCTTTCTGTTAAGCCAAATATGAGTGTGCTTTTGGGCTAATGGAAGTTGTTTACACACAGCGTTACATTTGTGAAGCTTGCCAACAGAACTGTTTGCAGAAAAATACAGGTACAAGCTATATTTGATGTTCTCTTTAAAAGATACTTATAAAACTTGGCAAGATTAGCCAAGTTAATGTCAGTTGTGTTCTGTGCGACGTCAGTTTCGCACGCGTATCGAACGAAAACAAGTTTTGAATAAAATGTTGACGTCAGATTTTGATGTTGCAAATATTATACTGGGGCAAAAAAAAAACCAATCAAGAAAAATACTACGGTTCAAATGTAATAATAATATATAATAGCATATTTTTCAACTTAAACAATATTGACAACAAGAATGACCTTATTAGCAAAACATAATAGTTATCATTAGTTGATGCAAAAGATTTTTATACTCAATGGCGCTTTAGAATTTAACTTTAATTTATAAAAAAAATCTACTTCCTGTTAGGTCTTAAGCTTTTTTCAACTTTAATTCTTTTTAAGTGGAGTAGAAGAAGAAGAACGATGTTAGATACAATCTAACACTAAAATACGATTCCCACATATTTTTGTAGTAACTTATGCTTCATGAATATTTTATACTTGAAAATTTAAGTTAGAAAATATTGAAAATACATTTTCTCTCCCAAACCAGCGTGCATTCTTTGCATAAAATGAAAGCGCATTATGCGATGCATCGATTATTGTGCCAGCGTACAGGGAAGTTCTAAAGAAGTTCTTGTGACATCATTTTATTTATTGACTATAAAATTTACTCTTTTAACATTGACCTTGAAGTAACAAATTTTAATTTTATAGTTATTATAAGTTTTGATTAAATAACATTTGGATAGATTACAATTACCCAAACGTTTCACCTATAACAAATTATAAGATATACAATCTTCTTTTGTTTCCGTTCCACTGTTTTAAGTATATACATACAAACTGTTTGTTATTTGGTGGTTAAGTAATGCAGGGTTTTCTCTAGTGTGGGACATAGTGAGAAAGAGTACAAATTAACTGTGAACGTACATTTATAATTATAGTTAATTTTGTATTTGTACTTTTATTATTTTGCTCGCGTTTACTGGACTAATAAATGTTATATCGTTATTATTATTAAGTATTCACACAAACAAACAGACATTTGCTTTATAATATTACTAGCATTCCGTCCCAGCTTTGCATGGGCTCTAAAATAATCTAGTTAAAGACAAAATATACCCTATGTTACTCGGTGATGATAATGTAGCTTCCCAACGGTGAAATATTTTTTCAAATCGGTCCAGAAGTTTCGCAGCCTATTTGCGTCAAACAAACAATCAAATCTTTCTCTTCTTCTTTGCCTTCGCCTTTTCCCACTATGTGGGGTCGGCAAAGCCCGTTTTTTGCTTCCACACTCTTCTGTCAGCCGTCATATCTACATTTACTCCTTTCTCTTTCATAACCTCTTTCTCACAATTCATCCACATCTTTTAAGTTGACCTCTACTTTCACTACCTTGTACAATCATATTCATACTTCTCCTTTTCAACAATTTCAAATAATCAAACGTTTCTCTCTGGGACGATGATATCAAAGAGGTGGCAGGAATGACGTGGAACAGAGTAGCCATAGTGAGGACAGAGTGGAAAAGGTTGGAGGAGGCCTTTGCCGATTGGCAAACAGATCGGCAAAAGATAACTAAACAGCAGATAGTAGAATAGTTTAAACTTTAATGATTTTTTTATTTAATTATTTTTTGTTTCTTAAAATCTGAATAAATGGCTATATTATTATTATTCTCCTTTATAATATTGGTATAGATTAGGTAATAGTATGTGTCAGTGAGTAATCACCGAACGCAGCCGTAGCTAGCGATAACGCCGCGATTGCTACCGGATGTCGTAATTAATGCTACCACCACATTATGCGTTTCCTTTCCGCCTGCGTGCACTAAGCGTGCGGGAGGTGCCCTAGGTAAGCTGACTGATTTACGGTCTAAATTATAGTGCTTGGTTGCAGGTCACAAAAATAAATAAAGCAAGTTTAAATAAAAATTAGTACCTGGTTGACCGAGTTTTGCTCGGTATTTTTTTTTATTATGACATTTTCTAAAAATGATTCCTAGCTAGATCGATTTATTGCCCCCGAAACCCCCTATATACTAAATTTCATAAAAATCGTTGGAGCCGATTCCGAGATTCCAATTATATATACAAGAAATTGCTAATTTAAAGATATAAGATATAGGAATTTTCAGTTTAACATTATGTGATATTTCAAATGTATCATAGTGAGTACTTGGTATAAACTAATCAATTTACTTATTGTATTCTTCTTGTCATGTTAATAATATTAAGCAAAATGCGAAAACCTAAGTTGTCCGCCATTTTGTAGCGGCGTCCATCTTAGTTCGATTTTCATCAAACAAAGTTAAGAATTATTTTTTGTATGCATGATAGACTTGCGCTTGACCACAACTTAACTGATGTCAAGTGATGATGCGGTCTAGGATGGAGCGCGCTTGCTTGCTCTTTTGCCTAATACACCTTTCATACAAAAAATCTTGATCTACATCGATTCTACTATGCCACAGATACAAACATACAGGATCGTCACACTTATAACACTTAGTAGCGTTGTGTAGGGGGAAAAAAAACTGTTAAACAAAAACACATTAAAATGTTAGAAAGCTAAAAGGCGAGTGGTAAAAATTATACTACAATAGTTTTCTTCAAAAGTAAGATTCAATTGTATTCGTGATTTTGGAGATATAATAGTTTGTTCTAAACCCAGGCATATCCGTAAGTCAGTTTCAAGTCTAGTCTATATTATGTTCAAAGAAACGAGACTATCCTAAGTCCATTCATCAATTTAACATCACAAACGGGAATAGACCTAGTATTCCCGACATACCGGCTAAACCGTTCCATTTCAAATGCGTAACCCCCATTAGCTGATTAGTGTTTGTGGTTAAATATATTTAGCTGGACAGACTACTCATCATTTCGAACGTCACTAATCACTATATAGACCTGATTCAGAATAATGACCACAGTCCAGTGGCTGATTACGCTAGCTTATAATTGCAACCCTTTCAAATGAGCCAGAAATGTCAACTCGGTAATTCTGTAAAGAATTGTTTGCAGTACTTGTTCTCTATACGATATTTTTTTTTCAAATCAGTCATCACTAACTCAATTGTAATAGTAGGCAGATATTAAAATATGTTTATCGACCAGAATAATGTTTATGAAATAATTCATTGCTTAATAAGAAGATAAGAGAAGAAATTAGGGTTCCTTACCTAAAAGGTAAAAACGGAGGCTTTAGTAATAACTAAGCCTCCGCTGTCTGTCTGTCTCCAGGCTGTATCACAGAAACTGTAAAAGCTAGAAAGCTGAAATTTTCACAAGATATGTATTTCCTTTAACGCTATAACAAAAAAAAACTAAAAATAAAAAAATAAAGATGGGTCCCCCCATAAAATGAACGTGTTTTTTTTGTATTTTTTGCTATATATCAATAACAGTAGAAGCTAGACACTTATTTTTTTTTTTACAAAAAACATAAAAGTATAGATATTGGCTATCAAATTAAACTATAAAATTGAAATAAAATAAATATTTGAGAGGGGCTCCAGTACAACAATGATACGGAACCCTTCATGCGCGAGACCAACACAAACGTGGCAATTTTTTTTCAAACTTTACCTTACGGTTTAAAATTGCACCCATCTTGGATTTGACACATTTCTTGAATTTGATATCGACTTTGGAGAGACAGACTGACCACAAAAAGATTCTACTAGTTTTTTTCTTGGTAAAGCATATAAGCCTTAAAAATCCGGATAATACATGTACAATTGACGTATAAAAAAACGTTGAAACAGCCACTAAAGTAACACTCTACTATATACTATCGTATTGCTTTACTTTTAAAATAGTTAATCTCCGTCACTGCATAAGCTGTACACAGTGCTTCTGCAATTTGTCGATAAGGTAATGTTTTGAATCGATCACTCATTAATTTGATCGCATTGTGTCCACTCCGATAATTGTCTGTTTAATGCTCACTGTTATCGAACGATGCGCTTGAAATTCGACTTTTAGTTAAATTTCATGAATGGGAAATGAGATTTTGGTAACATTTAACAAATATATGTCACCGTTTATAAAATTAACGGTAAACGATTTGCAGCGGCCGCAGCTTCAGGGCTAAGGCAAATTCTACTCAAATACATATATATTATTTTTTTTATTAAATACGCTTGCGGGTTGATCACAAGATGGCAAGTGATATTGTGATCTAAGGTGGAGCGCGCTTGCCTAAAAATACCGATTGACAGCATAGCATTGGAATTTAGCTTTTAATATTTATTTATGTTATGGGTTTTTCATTCGGTGATGTATTCGATGGGTGACCAAAATATGTAATTGATAGGAGTTAAATGACATATTAAATAGAGGTCTCCCCATATGAAAAATAAATAAATAAAATTGGTGTACGTCATTAATGGAACTACGATAATACGGCAATGAGAGAGAATTTGTAAATTTGTCGATGAATAACTTTATTTTTATCAAATTAACATTACAAATGTAACTTTATTATGTAAAAATTCAAGGAATATTATTACCCAAACTAAAACAACTGTTTCTCAGGGGAAACAGACACAAAAAATGTTGCTTAAATCAGAACGCGCAAACTTTTATAGTTACACCGAACGATTTATATTAACCTTGTACGCTTACAAAAACCGGCCATGCGAACACAAGCTCTTAAAAACTTTCCCACTTTGAAACAGTTGTGAGACTTGCAAATTGAAATAATTCACCCGGCCGGGGCATAACTTGAACTCCAGGCTTTAGTATGGACGGGACTGGAGGAACGTGGTGATCAAAAGATAAATATTGCCACGGCAACCTTTACGTGATAGTTTATATATTTCTCGCGCGTATAAACGGTAGGGGTCGCACCTCAGAAAACATATCAATGGTCACACGAAAATAAGAGCCAAAGGTTTATGATTATGTATTTTTACAATTTACCACTCAAGCGGTTGAGATGATTTGTATAACATTAGGGGTAAAAAACAATGGACATAGCTTAGACTGTGACATGTAACTGTACTGTTATCAATAAATTACTTTGACTTTGACTTTAGACCGTGCATTAAATAGAAAAGCCTTTTTATCCTGAATGTCCGCGTGGTTACTCATTATTTTTATCCAAATGATTTACGTGAATCAAGTTAATACACTAAAACCTGTACTATTTATGTGTAGTTTATTTTGTGATGAATTAAGATATTACAATTTTAGTCAGACATAAAGATGCTAATTGAATGGATTTTATGACAATGCAAAAAGTCGATTTCACAAAAAAAGTTTAGTTATTTAATTTTCCAACTACGGCGACGATATGTACTTCATAAATAAAATTTTAATGAAATGTATATTATGTTTTTACTCTTTACCAGCCAGCAGGTTGCGTAACCACAAAAGCTAGCGATACTCCGGCCTAAGGTAAAGCATGCCTTGTCTGACATAACTGGCTCTTAAGAAGGCTACCGAAACACACCGTTAGGTGCTTGGCGACCGATTAAGGATTGTTGCTAGCCAGGCAAGCGGTAGAAAATGACCACTGCCACAAATATGTGTATATATATATGTAGGTATGTATACATGTGTGTATAGTTACAAACTTTTCAGCAAAAGACCACTTGAACCAACAAGCAGCGGGCGAGCGCTCCCGCCGGCCATCGGGTGTCAGCTTGTCATTCGTCAACAGCCTCCTGTAATTAATGCTGACATGGACAGCGAGGCCTAATGAATGGCGGGTGTAGCGTGACGCAAAAACTGGGACGTCATACTACACGGGGGCTGGAGTAGGTAAAAGGTAAGAGCGGAAGAACAACTGAGAAGCTTGAAGAACTTTTCACGTTGGCAATTGTTTCGTGGATAAAATTCTCTCTTTCCAAAGGTCGATGTGCAATACTTATCGCCGGGTACTTCGGGAATTGTTAGAATGGTTGTAGCGGCGAAATTATGTCTTATCACGTATGTACGATGTAATGTTGTAATAATAGATTTGTTATTTTTACAAATTGCTAGAGTGGACCTCGGAATAAAATGTTTAATATTCTATAGATAGATTTTCATGTCTTGTAGTCATTTTTTGAGTCGTCATTGATTTATCCAAAACCAGTTTTAATAGGGTTTGCTCTGATGTTTTCAAATAAAGACTTATAACTTTGTTACTGGCGCTTACCTCGGCCAATGTATAAGCTTGGCGATCCAGCGAGGTAATGTCGCTAGCATTTTAGGCACCTTACCCGCGGACACTGACTTAGATTTAATCTACTATTTGTAAGGTTTTTGTGTGTGTGTGTTTTTATTTATATCATTGGAATTAACTAATAAAAATATATCCTATTTTGTTAATGCAATTCACATTTTTACCGAAGTGGCGATTTACGAGTATAAATAAAATTATAAACAAGTTATTTATCGAGAGAAATAGAGGATATATAACTAAAAATAAACAAGCAATTATCATAATGACTTATGTAGTAGGTATATTGCGTTTTTAAAGGATACAAACCTTCTGTCACAAGGGTGACATTTTATTAAAACCCTGTATAAAAATAAATAAATGATTTAAAAAAAAAAGGATACAAACCCTCAAGAACAACCTAGCAATTTAAAACTCGCTACCACCTATACATTTCTCCAAACTACAACTCTGTTACCAAAAGCCGCGCAAAATTCTGGATGTCAAAATGATGGGCACATATTGGCTGGTTATTGATTTCCGACAGACAGTGACAAACTTTGCGAATTTATACCACGCGTGGACAACATTGTTTTTTCAACTAAAACTTTAATACTTGAGGGTACGCGTGTAATAAATTGGATAAGAAAAATATATTGTAACGTAATACGTGTTTTGGAACTCTAACAATTATTAACACTGAAATTAAGATTAATAGAACTGAAAATATCGTAGTTCTAATATTGACGCAAAACTTATTTTATTTTTATTGTTAGATACTTTTTAAATTTATATGCATACTCGTTCAAAAAAACATAATATTCTTTAACAGTCAGGCAAATAAATGACAATAGGTACGTATACATTTCACAATATTAAAACTTAGTACTGCAACTTAATTTAGCTCTAGTCTAAAGTGGTATTAGTTAAACTCAACGCAATACTTTCATATTAGGAAACAGTAACTATAGTAACTACTACAAGAAGAGAGGCCTATGCTCAGGAGTGGGCGTCTACGGGCTGATGACGATAAGGAATAGTAATTCAACCAGCGTACTTTTTTATCTATTTGTGAAAAGGTGGAACGTCTGTTCCTATAAATCTAGGTCTCAGTGGTGCTCGTAATTTTTATTAGGTCAACAAAGCCTATTTAAACGGTGACGTGCGTGAAAAATGCGGCTTGTGCTCGAATACGCCAGAAAATTTATTGGGATTCCACTATTTCAACAATGCTGCATTTTTGTCGACAGTATTTTTTACTCAAACCCAGTTAAACGAGCTTTTATGCTAATTTTAAGGCGATGAAAAATCTTGAGTTTACAGTTTTTTGTTATAAATTATAATGGCATAGTTTTTATATTTCATTATAGCTTAAGAGTCGTTCAAAAAATGAACAAACTTTGATACCAATCAAGCTTAAGAATTCGAAAGAAAACTAATAAAACTTACGTTATTTTTTCAATATTTATTACCATTTAGAATTAATAAGAAAAATCTGGTTAGTTCTTGATTTTATCTTTGTCATCGACACTTGATATTTTTATTGTATATTATCAAATATTATATTTAAATTTGGCATTTTGTTACCCGGCTATCATTTACGTTTTTACGATTTATTACGCTAACACTGACAAAATAAACCTGGGATCCAGTTATATGAGTACAAACATTATTCAAACAATAGATTATTTTGCTCAAACTTCACTGTTTTATAAAATTAGTCACAATATTATATAAAGCTTGGTATATAATAATATTAATACCGTAGGAAGATTACACGGACCTTGTTATGGAATTTCTAATTAGCTAGAAGCGTTGTTAATCCCTAGATAACATCTTTTAGCAATTAGGCGGACAAGGTTTGCCATTTCATAACACTAACCACTACCTGAAACACTCATATATTTGAAAATTACAGTTCAATATAAATCAACGAATAAGTATTCCTCCTTATAATTTATGGCACACCTCTAGCAGGCTGGTGGAAGGTAATGGATGTGCCTTCAGATATCAGTGGTAACCCGTCTTTAGGGATGTACAGATTTGATTTTGGCCGAATATCCGGCTTAAATATAGGTATGCCGGATCTGGACTTGCTAATTTAAGTGACGATTATGCTTCATTTTTATGATACTATTTTATATGACATTATGAGCCTTGGTGCTAACTTATAGAACAATCTGAGTTCTATTGTGAAAAACTAAACCCCAATTGTAATGTATAGTATATAACAACTAACAAATACAAATACAAATCATTTATTGATAACACCAAAGTTCAATTAATAAAATGTTCAATTATTAAAATTAACAATAATTAGTTGTATAAACTAGTGAAGTCAGTTTATCAAAAGATAAACGTCAATCAATGCAAACTCAATATTTTAGGTACAAAAAGCGTTAGTGTTTATGCGATCTAAGCAAACAAACTTAATCAAGTGTTGAATTTATATGTTGCATGAATACCCCTGATAGGGCTAAGGAAGGTTTTTGCACTAAAAAATGCAAAAGCCAAAATTGGCCGGATATCCGGACATTTCTTCTAGCACTGCACTACAAGTTACCGTCTTTAAATTACTCACTGTTCAGGAAGCAGAGCCTCACTCGTGGCTACAAATCCACTTAACTGTATTCCTCACACTATTAAGATAAGGTTTGCAGCTATAAAAATATTTAAATCGCCGTTTAGCAGTTATTTTAATTGATATTAATTGTGTTTTAATTCTCGGTGCAAAAGCGACGGGATGTTATAAGTTTGACATGGTCTGTGTGTCTGTGATAAAGCGATCTCGATAAAGATTTTTTTGTTTGAAAGGTGTGTTAGTTGAGGGAGTTATTGTTTTTGTGTATGTTTGAATAAAATAAGCCCAAAATGGCCGCTGCCATAAGATGGCGCATGACACATTGTTTTACTATTCTTTCAATACGGGTTTCTGATAAAAATGTTTATTTGGTAAATAAATACATTATGGAAAAATCAAAACGTTGGTCTACTAGAAAAACAATTGTCGTGTTTTTTTAATGTTTGGCGTAGGTCAATAAAAATACAAAAATAAACACTTCGCTGATTAAAAATAGTACATTTAGTAATACTATCTATAATCTATATGTTATCCACCATTTTACTGTTGCGAGCATTACATTCATTTTCATCAAACATAGCTAATAACACTTCCGCCTAATCCACCTAACAAAAAAAAAACATTCAAAATTGGGTTCTCCGATACATACACAAAGATATGCCAAACTTTAAACACCCTATCGTTACTATCGTTACAAGTTATAAAGTGTGAGCTTTCTATTTAAAGACGTATGTAGCTACTTACTCGTATAATGAGTTATATACATCACACAGATTTTTGATCCCATTCACAAAACCAAGGGGTCCCGTTTTAGCATTAAATTAAGGTTTACTGTGATAAAAAAATATTTGAAGTACCTACGTGTGTAAAGCTAGAAATTAAAGCATAGAGACTTTTATATCAAAGCTCTCGAAAAATTCCCGTACAGAATTCATACAAAATGAATAGAATATTAAATTATGTTGGTCCGTATTTTGTGAAACTGACGAAGCGCCTTGTTGAGCTTTCAAGAAGCTTTTAAGTTAATGAATGAGTAAGAAAAAATCTATTGACTCTTTATTTGCACATTTAAAGCTAATTAGGAAGCAGAATTATTTTAAAACGGACGCAGTATGTACGATGACGATGAACTACTGAATTAATTTTAATGAAAGTACACAATACTGTAAGCTAACCTATACTTCAAAAAACACAAAGGTTATATTCCTAAAGTGTGTCAGTATAAAAGAAAATGACGTAATAAATGATGGTTGATAGTGATGATATTAAATGTTACTAATAATGTAACCCATTTTACAAAATTGTCAGTCAAAAACATTTTGTCTACAAGAACTGTCATTTCAATTTTCTTGAAACAGTTTTGTTATTAATACGGCAAAATAACGTTTGCCGGGTCCACTAGTTAAGAATAAAATCAAAAGTGAACTAAAAATAAAATCATTGTAAAATATACACTCTCTTACACCTGAAATAGCTTGTTAAAAGTACGAATCAAGGTTACATTTTGTGTAAATCTAATATTTTGTGTAAAACTATTATTGATTTAAACTAAATGTAACCAAAGCTTTCTAATGCAGAAATGTTAACATTTAAACGTACATATATTAACCCAGATAAGCCTACTGTCCTATATTTAGGACAGTAGAAATAATAAAAAATATCAGAATACCCTCTTTATCTAAGATTATTTAGTCTTATGATTTTCAGTAAGAAACGTGTCAGCTTTATTAGAAAAAATAAAGAGACAGTTATTTTAACAGTTTTTACCTTATATTTTACCTTATAAGTGTGTAATAAAAGTGCGTTGCAGACATGGCAAATGACAGGTATGTATAAAAAGTTATATTTTACTCATGAGTTGTTTTTTTCTGTGTTAATATTCTAGTTGATAACCTTAACTTTTGTACTAAATAAATATTCTATCAAAATAATATAAATAAATTACGTATAACTTGTTACAAATACTAGCGTACTATATATAGGACAGTAGGATAATATACATGATTTTAGTATAATGATACAACTTTTTCTTTACAGACCGTTAGCTGCGCATGAAATTTTAGATGCTTTAGAAAATGTTTCTGATGATGAAGAAGATTATAGAGAACGACTGATATGTATTCTACCTCCTCCTGTTGATCCTGACTGACCACTGACGAAGATTCGGGTGAAGAAGATAATGTAACTTTGAATAATTTGCCACGAAACATTCTGCTTCAACCGGCTGAAGTAATGATTCAAGGGCAGATTATGGTGATTGATACAGAAGAAGAACCTTCTGATTCTACAGGTCGAACTAAACGTAGGCGTACCTACGCATGGAGAAAACGGGACTTGGCAAAAAACCCCGTGAATTGGCCAGATGTTCAAGGCGCTTGCCAAGATAAGCGCCCAATTGAGTGGTTTGAAAACTTCTTAGATGAAGATGTTATTTCGTTGTTAGTGTCAGAGAACAATAAATGCTGTCAAAAAGAATTTACCTGGAGACATAACCACTGAAAATATGAAATGTTTCATCGGCATATTGTTGGTTAGTGGTTATTCATGGCTCCCCCGTAGAAGAATGTATTGGGAAAACTCCCCTGATACAAAGAATGAATTGATCAGCTCGGCTATGACTAGGGATAGATTTGACTTTATTTTTCGCCACCTCCATGTCAATGATAATCTGGATTTGCAAGACAAATACACCAAAGTACGCCCCCTAGTTACACTTCTAAATAAAAAGTTCTTAGAGTTTTCTCCTCTTGAAGAGCATTACAGTGTAGATGAGGCCAAGAAAAAATGCCAAAAGAGGGCCTAGTCGACCCTCCCATCATGAACATGCTGATAGTCGTAAAGACCAAATGAATCATCTGGTTATTCCTCAATCGAAGCAAACACACTGTCGTCAATGTCACAAAAAATGTTTGACACGTTGCAAGAAATGTGATGTTGGAGTGTGTGTCAAGTGTTTTGAAACATATCATTCATAAATAGTGTTAATCTAGTAAATTACATATAACAATGGGTAATATAATCAATAGTTATCTAATAAACTACACTTTTTGATTACATTCTGTTTTGTCATAAATGGTCTTTTATTTCCTCTTATTATCCTACTGTCCTACATATAGGACGGCTGTTTCCCTGAAAGCCTTACACTTAATTTTTTTTTCATAATTTTTTTTATGTTGCATAAGATCTAATAAACTAAATAATGTAACTTTTTTCAAAATTTTCAGAAAATTTTAATTTCAGGCTTATCTGGGTTAAGAAAAGTCCGCAGACTATTATCAATTATAATGTAAATTTGATAGACTATTTTTGTAATCACAAAAACTAATACCTAGCCCTTGAATAGGAATATCCAATTTCTTTTTAAACTTAAAATCGCTTAAGCTGTTTTTTTTATTCATCTGTATTATCATGCTGCTGGGGTAAAGGTAAAAAAGAATAATAAAGCATTTATAAGAATACAATATTTTTCATCAGTAAATTGTTACTTCAGATTTTAACAGAGCCTTCGACCCGAAAAACAAACCCAGGGTTCGCTGGTTCTCAATAACATATTATATTATTATTTCGACATAGGTTTTAGGTTCACATTATTTTCATAGCTAATGTAAAACCCAATCCTAAAACAATATGATGCCTTTTAACATTAAGAAAATACTTGTATTAATTGGGGATAACGAAATTATACAGACTCTATGTTATTACTAGAAATATTAATTACAATCGCTTTTTTTTCAAATTGAATAAATTTTTGTGTGTGATATAAAGATTTTTTGCTTGACTTAAGAAAATATAAAAAGATTTTAAATTCGTTAAGGTCACTGTCACGAGGAATAAACGTTTTAAAATAGTTTTGTAAATTTTATTCCCAAATGTATGATAATAAATATTTATTCTCTTTTATTTGGGGTATATGTCACCCTTTGATAAAAAAAATCAAGCCATCAAAGTGGTTTATATAAAGCATTAAAAATAGAAAGTAATATTATATAACAGTTAATTTACTTCAAACATTGAGTTAAAAGCTAAATTAAATATATTTGTTTTACACGCAACTCACCTTGACAAGTTAAACGAGTCACAGTTAGTAAGTAGCAACTCAACTGCAAACAACCATGGCTACAACTAAAGTTACATTATCATTAATCCAATTTGCATTTGCAAACCACACAGTCACTGAACGAGAAACTCACAAACTGGGCTTAATTAGCGAATTATTTGTTTACGACCATTACTTCGGTCCGTCTCACTTCCTCAGTTCATCCGGTGAAGTTATATTAAATTTGAGCGAAGTCAAACAGGGAAAGTTTGTGTGGGATTGCGAGAGTCGAGTTCGTGGTCAAGTTGAGGGTAGGCGCGACACAGCCTCACCGCGCGTTTCGAGTCATACTGAGTCAGTTGGCGGTAGCTAGCCGACTTGAGCGCGAGCCGACGCGATCCATGCGCGATCACTGAGTAGGAGGAGTCTTTCCCAAAACCACGCCTACCAAGGAGCTACACATTTCTTTTTCAATATGTGTAATTCAATTTCGCTTATGTCTTCGCTGGGAAAGTTGATGCCCCGTTGTCGTTCAACACGATGTTTTTATGTAAACTGTAATGTAGTTCGCGAACCGAGTCGGCCCACGGTGATACGCTTCCAACGTATTTTCTCTTTTCTGTTTTTTTTTCTGCAAGCAATTTCACGTGCTGCTGCTTGTTTCTACTGTAATAATGTTAAGTGTCTAAGTTTTTATGATGAAGAAATGATATCGTTTGAGTTCGTATTTATAACCTTTTTCTTACGTAAGCATATTGAAGAGTTCAAAGTTTTATTGACCTAGCGAAAAAAGTAGCTGGCTATTTTTTTTTATCTGTATAGTCTGTATATTATATATATTAAGTATACGATGTTGGTACTCGTGTAGTAGCCGTAATTTCAAACAAATCTGTACAAAGTATACAAGTGAAATTAAAGTAAATAAAAATTATCATTTATGTCGGCGATTTTATTGTTAGGGGGAAATTTACTGTAGCACTAATTACTAGTTTATTAAATTGACATTGGCCAGAATATTTAAATATCATAATATAAAATATTTTGCGAAATTGTTGAAGCTCATAAAGTTTCAAAAATTACAAACTACGAGTAACTTCCAAGAATGTATATAATTATGTTCGAGAGTTCCACTGTTTGCAGTACTTAGTATTATTAAGAAGGCTCGCACACGAAACGTTTTGTACAATTATTATGGCCAAAAACACGTTTGTTATATGAGAGCCCCTATTAAAAAATATTTATTTCTTAATTTATTTCTTTTAAAAGTTAATGCGCAATTAATAAATGGGCAATAATTCGTGAACGTTTAGACGGTCCACCTGTTCATTATGGAGACCGAGTAAAATAATCTAAAAATGACGTTTTTTGTATCAGAGCTCCCTTATTTATTTGTTTTTAATATAACTTGAAAATTTTAAGAGTCCTTCTATTACGGTTACTGCCATATAGCAAAAAAAACGAAAAAAAAACGCGTCTCAAATATATTTGATTAGTTAGCACACAGAGACTAAATTAAACTATAGATAAGAATAAAAAGATAAGAATCTTCGCACAAATTGGTGTTCATTCATGAAACAATCCAGCGTTGCATGCCAGCACAGTAAAAGCTCACAAACGGCGGCTCCACTCCGCCCTATATATGCTTTAAACCGTTAAGGAATTTACTAAATTATAACAGTAAATTAAGCGTTAGTTTCATTTGCGTTACAAAGTGAGTTATGCGTTGGTGTCTTAGTTCTGTCACCACCTAAGTTACTACGGTTCAAAATTAATACACTGCCATAAGGCAGCTCTAATACCCGGCGTTCTCAGACTTCTATTTACCGTATCAAATTTTGAGATCCTTGTTATTTGAGTTTCAACTCTAACTTGGTGTCATAAGGCACACATTTCCATCCCACGGTAGGAGACGAATAGGCTTTTGTGTTTACGTTTCGTCATTATTAAGTGTACACCTATTTGTTCGTGTCTCATGTAACAGGATACTAATGACGACTGGCATCAATAATAATTTAATTTATGCAGCGTAAAACTTGGTTTGACAGGCAATAATTTTTGACTGACAGAACAATTAATAGAATGAAAATTTTTAAATATATTACTCGAATATATTTTTTTCATCATTACAGCTAGGCATATTACGAGTAGGGCGCGTAGCCTCACAAATTAGATAAATTACCTATATACTGACTCTCAAGAATGTTGCTCTAGAATACTCTGATAGGTCCTTGAGAAAAGTATTACTTGTTTTTGACATTAATAGATGGAAAATTCTTTATTGGATACAGGCATGAGATGAATGATATTTGTAATCCAACTTTGATTTTAAACATACTTTGGTTTGCATGGTAGAAAAACATTTTCTGATCGCTTATCTAACACCCACAAGATGAAAAACTGTCGCCAAGTTACTAATGGTGTGTTCCCGCAGTCACATGAGGGCCAATAATTCCAGACTAGTCATTATCTGCCAAAATGTCGCTAATTCTTGTAATTACGCGCCCTATTAATCAAATGCATATTGTGTAAAAAAAACTCCATTTTAAGAGTACCATAGTTGAATGTTTGCTTACGAATCATTTACTACGACACTTCAAAAGATATTTTAGCAACTAAAAAAAGCAAGCAAAATTTCTTTAACTAGTATTTACTCGTACTTTCAAGAAATGTAATGAAAAGTAAGCAAACAGTGCTGTGAATTTCATAGTTCATACAAAGTTTTTTTACTTACTTATTTCGTTTTAAAATCAGGCGTTTAAAGAAGAAGAGGTAAAAGAATGAAGTAGCACTTTTGCTATAGTTTTTAACTACTATTACCACTTTAACTGGCGGTACCTAATCCGAGATCTAGATAAGTTGTTTTAAAGCGGATTGACAGCGGCGCAAAAATTCATATTTAAACACAATAATCTTTTTTTTTTAATGAAAATTAGACTTGAGCTTGACTACAACTCATCTGATGCTATGTGAAATTGCGGTCTAGGATGGAGCGCGCTTGCCTAGAAGAAACCGGTTCACTCTCGCCTTTAAAATAGTAAAGTTGTTTGTAGTTCAGTGAAAATAAGGATTCCGGCAAAGAGTTCCACAGCTTGGCCGTCCGTTTTGTTTCAAACAATTTTATTAGATTTGTAGTTAATCTGGATACCGTTGATTGTTGAAGATATTGGTTCTAAATGACAACCTCTAAGTGAGAACTAATGCGTTAAAAATAAGTGATTTAATAATACACCGTTTACCGTACCTTACAGCCTTAAGGGCGAGTGTAAAGAAAGCAAAAGGAGGCCGATAGCAAGCTGAGTCTCGAGAGACTCGTTTCGACCGAAGCGATTTCGCGGCTCATTCTTATGATTAAGTCAAACCTTCAGGGAGTAGAAATCGAAGCGATGCTGGAACATTGGAAATTATTGTGAAATGCTGTGATGAAACATTTTTAATTAATTTTCTCTTATTATGTTTAAAAGAATCTTTAGTTAATAATATTACAAC
This sequence comes from Mellilla xanthometata, assembly GCA_035578125.1. NCBI lineage: Eukaryota > Metazoa > Arthropoda > Insecta > Lepidoptera > Geometridae > Mellilla > Mellilla xanthometata. The sequence goes on along the minus strand of JAPUBQ010000007.1, from coordinate 7,032,310 downwards.
AAGAGATAAGCCTTCAAACACAACAAAATCAGAAGACTTTTTAGCCATTTTCCGGTTTCATTATTATAAGATCAGCGTAATGGTTCCATTTTACAAGTAGGTATTGTATTGTGGTGTGTATTATCTTCGAAGACAAAGGGACGAGGACCTGACATAGCTTGCAAGAACCATTCCGAAAGAACATACACACATAATGCAAGGTTGGTAGACGATCTCGTTGGCGTAATGGTAACCATGTTTCGGTTACCATGTCGGACTGTCAATCAGAGGTTTTCGAATTTGATTTCGGGCACGACCAACAATCTTTGTTATGAATTAAATGTTTGTTGGCTGTTGGTCTGGGTGTTAAATGTGTACCGATATTAAGTATTTATGTATATATTTGTAGTATATCAGTTGTGTGAGCAACCATAATACGAACCACATATGGCTTAGTATGGGGCTAACCGGCCGTGTGTGAAATGTGTCCTAAAAATTAAATACCGTTTAAAAAAAAAAACCAAAGAACTTCAATTTAACAAAAAACTCAAAACACATCTGACAAATTACAAAAAATATTCGATTTTCACAGTTTGAATTATTGGTTTGTGTAAGTTCATATTTTCGTTTTTTGTTATTTTTTTATTATATAAATAATAGATATTTCCAAATTAACTTGTCAAAAATTAGCACATAGAAAGATATGCAAACAAATAAGACCAAAATAAAGATTTTTATTGCGCACAAAATACCCAGATAATGGAATAAACGTAAATAAAGTTTATTATAAAAAGAAACAGGAAAACACGATAAAGGGGAAAGAGCCTTCCATTTGAACGGAAAGTTGTTTCGGCAAATTTTCTTTATTTACTTTCGAGTATAAAAAGAAAACTTCACCTGTTCTCTTGAGGTAGTAAATTCGATACATTACTAAAGTGATTCGATCACAACGATAGATGTGTGTCTATCTACGAGTACATGCAGAATGAAGAACAAGCACGAACTAAATGTACTTTAGCTTCATCAATACCAACTAACTATTTTGATTATATATGATTGATTTGGATGTGGCTCGCTGAAAAATCGTCTGCTTTGCAATCTGAAAGTCTCTGGTTTGATCCCAGCCCTATACCATGACCTCATTTTCAAGTTAAATGTAGATTTCCACTCGCTTTACGGTTACGGAAAATATTGTTAGGTAACACGTTTGAGGACCACAATCTAAAGATTTGTGTCTTCTGCTAGCCCGCATTTAGCCAGGGTGCTGGATTATGGCCTGTACCTCTCTCTTCATGAGAGAATGCCCTAAGTCCCAGCAGTGTGATCGTACAGTGGGCTGCTTATACTTATGAGTAGCAGTTCCGATTTTTTTTTAAAGAAATAATTTTTATCCTTGTCGCCATACACGTAATCAGGTGTGCAGTTGGAGATTTATTTGACCTCAATGCAAGTAAAGTTAATTATCACTGCATATTTACGGTGGACGAGAGGGTCCTCGCTTAATTTGGCGGTTTCCATGCCAATGGGTAATTAAACGATTGTTTGCCATTTTGCGATAATTGATGTTGGTGTGTTTGATTTGCACTAATTATCTTGTACGCATTAAATTATGAATTCCCTTGAATTGTGTTTTGGGAGGGTTAATTGAGTAATACCTGTATGATTGGTGTTTTGTAGTTGTGTTGTAAGTTTTGTTGACTCAAATTTGTGGCAAATCGTAATTATACAAAACATATCCATTGTTTGATCATAAAAAAGGACTGTATAAGTGTAAATTTAAATACTGCCTCAAAAAAAACATAGAAGACCTTTCATATATGATACCTTTCCAGCAAAAGTTAAAGTAACTCTGAATCTAAATACATTTTTTGTTCGATCTGAAAAAAGTGGACTGTGTGAATGTTAAGTATGTCGGTTTCAATCATGAAATATTATTTCAAAATCCCAAATTTACAGAAATACTCAAAATCAAATAAAATAAATGCTTTTTCACACAAATGATGATAAAGATCTTTGTATTATATACTACTCTATTACATATACTCAATTAAAAAAATCGTAAATGTATCACGAAACAAATACCATGTAACCAACAAACCGGCAGTGCAATAAAAAATAATATACTTATTGCCTTCTTTGCATGAAATTCCAAGCTCCGCAGAGCTTGCCAGAATTTTCCCCGGTTGAATTGCGAATCTGCAAATTCGTACATATATTAAAATCAAGTTTCGTTTTATTCTCATTCGTCTCATAATTTCGTTTCGTTGGTAGCGAGAATTCGTTTTAGAGTGTTTTTGCGCAAACATCCACCCATTTTGGATATCAAATGAATTGTTAAGCAGTTTTACACTCAAATGCATCTTGGGTTGGGGCCAAAAACCTTTGCTTTATGTTTTTCAGGAAAATATACATAACCAATATAACTTCCATGGCTCGATCAATACCGCACATTTGGTGGCAATATTGAGTAAAAGTTTTTTGAAAAACAAAAATGGAGTGACTCGAAACTGTTTATAAGTAATTTTAGAGTATTTTAATTATTAATAGTATAATAATATTCATATAGCCATTATCTTCACATACATAAAATTCAAGCAAAACAAATAATTAAAAGTTCAAACTATTCTACTGTCTGCCGTTTTTTCCACTCTGTCTTTACTGTGGCTACTCTGTTCCACATCACTCCTGCCACCTCTTTGATGTCATCGTCCTACAGTTTCCTTGGTCTCCCTCTTTTTCTTTTACCTTCCCTGGGGTACCAACTAGTGACTATCTTACTCCATTTGTCAGGACCTCTTGTCATATACCCCGCCCATCTCCATTTGAGTCTTTTGATTTTAAGTGTAAGCATCTGTTGTTTTTGTTTTATTTCCAATGACTTTGATTATTACTCTGTCGGATCTCCTGATATTCAGCATACTCCTTTCCATAGCGTACTGGCAAGATGCAAGTTTGTTGATAAACAAACTTCTTGAGTTATAGTCCATGATTGGCAGCCATACGTAAGGACAGGTAGTATGCTAGTGTTAAACATTCTCCTTTTCATGTTTATATGGAGTGTTTTTTAATTATTGTGGAAAGAAATAGTTTGGCTATTTTATCAAAAAAACACACTTTGAGGGCTGCTCATACAAGGAGGTGCTCTGGCGCAATTAACTTGATTTATATCAGGCATTTACTTATTCACTGCTTCGGTGCTACGCCGTAGAGCCTCGTAGACCATCGTAGCACGCAAGAGCTCGCCCAGTGCTGAACAATTTTAATCTAATTTGGACCTTATTATTTAGATTTAAGAGTTCTTATTTAGTTTTGAATAGATATGGACGAATATAGTTTATGTACCTATGGGGTCATCTTCAAGCATGCAAGTTTTACTTATTTTACAATACAAGAGCCGTTTTGGTTCTGAGTTATAGGTCTGTTTAAAATTGCATAATGGGGAAGGGTTGGAATGAATATGATAATGATGTGGTAGGCTAGGCTATCTGTTATCGCCGGTGAATTGAGTAATTTAAACTTTCTTTGAACTAGACCTATAATGTACGTATAGTTGTTGGATATACGAGTATATATTGGTTTCCTTTGACTTTGTTATTTATAAACATCAAATTGTGTTTTGGTTGGGCTTTTTTTTGTTTTTCTCTTTTAGTTTATTTTAGTCTGGATCACATAAGCAAAATTTTTAACGAACCAGTTGCAACCAATTAAATTCTGCTATAATACTAAAACCAACACCAAAAATAAGTCAATTCAATTTAACTTCATAAATCTTTATTTACCTTTATAATATTTACATTGGACAAAATTGCTAGCATATATTGTATCTTTTCGAAAAATAAGTATTAAATTGAAAATTTGTAAACAGAGTATCATGAGAAGGATATTAAAGTAGCTGCAGCTATTATGAACTAATTTACCACGAAGAAACCTTCTCGGGAATGGGCAGAGAGCCATTAAAAAGGCGTGAGGCGCCTCCGGCGAATTTGTCAGGCGACGAAATTAACACTAGGCGAACATAAGTTACAGTAGCAATGCTGTCCCTTGAGGCTATTATATCGATATCGATAGAAACGTTTGATTAAAGTTCGTTACACTAAGCTGAGCAGGGTTGCATTGAGAAATATACTTATAAAAACTTACTATAAATCGTTTTACTAATACCTATAGTAATTTTTAATGACTGTTATTGTTTTAAAAGTAAAAGCCATAAAAAAAGGTTCTTAGATTTTTTTTTCGAATAATTTCAGTTACTACCCTTTATTATGAAAAATAAGTGTGGTGTTTAATTTTCTACTCCACAAAGATCTTCCATTAATCTATAAGGCTAACCAATATACCGAATATATAGACAATGAGGTTTTTACTTAGAAAATCACCCACTAAAGACATCACTATAAGTTTAAGGATGTAGCAATAATTGCAGCGACTCTAGACTGGTAGCAACGATGTTAATAAGCCGAAGTGTACAGACATTATAACCGCTACGCAACTCTCATACATTGGTCTTCAGTACCCAAATTACAAACAAATATATTATAATCAACAATATAGATCTCGCGGATTCAATTAGATTAGAATCAGCGTGGTCGTCGTCGTGGTCTGCCATTATGGGTTTTAATATTGTCAGTGCGCACAAATGGCGCAGGCGCTGTTTCGTGGCAGACTGAAGAACATTCAAGTCAAACCTCGAGTAAACGCACTACTGACCAATAGGAAACAACTTCATTCGTACATTCACAATTGTTCCTTCAATCAGCACAGAAAACAAACTCTTGCGTTCACAGTGCTGCCATTCGATAGGAAGGAACTACTAATCGAATAAATTAAAATAAAACATTCCTCTAACATAGATATTATCTCCAATAGAGGTATGTCTCTGTAAGATAAGCGAGTATTTTATTCATAACTAGCTACCTACGATGCTACCCACGTTGATCCGGGACAAAATGAAATTAACCCGGGATTAACTGTAGCCTATTTCTAATTCAAGATCTAACGCATTTTTGCATCAAATTTCATTAAAATTGCTTTAGCTGTTTTGAGCGTGAAGAAGTAACAAACACACACGCTTACACACAGATTTTCGCTAGGATAGCAGCAACCAGCGAGTTTTGATTTTTATTTGTTTATAGTACTTGTTATTATTGCTTACTGCTGTGCCCCATGATTAGTTGTACCATAATACCAATACATATCACTGAAAATCTCATTAAAATCGGACATGTGTAATACAAAAACAATTAGATACAGTGTCCCATTTTGAGTGGTCAGTAGAAAACTTATTTAAAAACATACATCGATCAAATTTTAATCCAGCACTGCATAATAATAACCATAAGTAGGCCGCTATACATTCCAACTGCTGGCTCGTGAGGCCTTCTCTCACGAGGAGAGAGGTATAAACCATAATTTACCACGCTGACCAAGTGCGGGCTAGCGAATGACTCACGTACTCGGAAATTGTGGTCCTCAAATGTGTCGATTTCCTCACGATGTTTTCCTTTAAGATCCAACACTGAACACCTTTTGAATATATGTTACCTTATTTAAAGTGAAAACCGCAGTAAAATCTGAGTATCATTTTAACAAACAAACATCAATATTTGTTAGCACAAATACGAGTACAACGCATAATCATACTGGTCTTTGTGTTGTTACTTTTTATATTGAATTGTCCCTATTATCTGTCCAATAAAAAAATAATCTATCTATATATGATCTAAAAAAATCCATGCTAACGCGAATAAAACAAATAAGCCAATGCACCCTACTTTAACATTTTTGTTTCGACGTAAAATAAAAAGTATTCTTTAAGCAGAGGAAAAACATTCTATACAGTCAGCTAATAATAAAAACATTCTATACAGTCAGATAATAAGAGTTTTTTACTGTCCCGATTGAAAATTTTATTTGAGATAAATTAAGTAAATTATGTTTGTGTCTGAAAACAAGATACAAACTAATTTACTTGAAGATAAACAACTGTTTCTAGATAAATGTGTAATATACCATTTGTTTTCGAACTTCACAAACAGTGACATTGGCTAAGAGTTGCAGCCAAATTTCTAAGGACTGGGAAACTCGAATGCAAAAAAATACTATTATTGACAGCAACCCCTTACTTGGTGCAATTGTTCTTCACGTTCAATATTGTAAGATCTCGTCAGATTCACATGCATCTTCCCAGCTCGTAGAATGACAAGAGCCAGTGCCATTCTGGCTGAAACTGTAGAATAGGCATGCTGCAGGTCCAAAGGCTAGGTGTCTCACCTAGCCTGGAATTGCTGGCTCTCAAGGTAGTTGTTGAAAAACCTGATAGACGCAAAGCGACCGTTTACCTGAACTGCTTTTATTTGCAGAGTACGTAACAAGTAACTTCCAGGCTAGGTGTCTCTCTAGCCTGGAATTGCTTGGGACCTGCAGCATGTCTATGCTGCAGTTTCAGCCACTCTGTACTAGTACTGTAATTACTAACTCCTCCTCCTTAACTGTACACAGTTTATTGCAAATAAAAAAACAATATCAAATATTAAACTATTGCCTTAAATTATACAAGCTTGGTTTTAAAGCTAACTTATTTTTCTATTCAAATATGTAGAAAAGATTTTCTTACACAAAATCGAGTTTTGACACAGTGGTAGCGGAAAGATGAGCTTGATGCTTCTCGGAAATATCCACCGGTTCTTGGCAGAACCTTGTAAAGAAATAGAATTTTATTACACGAAATGATATTAAGTTATGCTTGACAAAAGTTATTTCAGTTTTATTCCACTTAGAGATATTAAGAGAGGATTTAGAAAAAAGTTTAATTTTGCGCTGATATAATTTCAAATTTTATTTTGATAGTAGGCATTTCGTAAGTTTACTTTGTTCAAGTTACATATTTAAAATTAACAGTTAGACAAACTTATGGACAATTCTATCCATAGGTTTAAATATTCAGTCTAACTGTTAATTTTTAATCTGTAACTTCTATAGTCTGAATAAAAATCTCATTAAGTAACACTTAAGTTAGCTACTAGCGTGTATAAATAACATCTATCAGATTTCAAGTAAAATAAGTATTTTTAAATATACAACGGCTTAAATTTAAACCAATTTTGTAATATATTTGAACACGGTATTTACCCATATCAGTATATTTCGTAAAGCAAAATGGCATAAATAAAACACGAACCTAATCAGAAGTTAGTTCAGTGGGCGCTCTTGGTTTCGACGGCTCGGTTTCCATCCAATAACAGAAATGTTATAGAGTCGACATTGCTTCAGTATATAATTATTTTAAACTAATAAACTAACTTTTAACTAGTAAACTAACTTATTTATTTGTAGGTATAATAAACTATTTGCACTTAAGTTAAATAAATAACCTAATTCATCTTCGATCAAAAAAGTACTTTGAACGAAGTTATTAATAGCTAAAAATAAATTCCTGCTAAAAATACATTTTAACCAATAACTAATAATATTAATTGTTAACTGTAATTAATCTGTCTTTATTGATGAAGGAATATTGATAGAATGGATTTAAAAAAAAAATAGAAACTAGCCAATGGATTTTAGAACTCTTCTTTATACTTTTGCTATATACTCGTACTACAAAAGAAATAACTTAAGTACCACGTTCTGATATTATTGATTTACAAGTATAGCCTCCACGCGAGTGCCTACCTGTATTCATTGGGACAGATAAAAACGTGATCAATAAAATTTTTAATACCAACTTACTTACCAATAAAAATATACTTAAAAAAACTTAAAAAACGCCTGACTTAGAAGCTGATCATTTAAATTTACTGTTATTGAATTATTTTAGATATTTTTTTTCATTGACATAGCATGCAGTGATTTTCAATTTACAACACAGTCCAGCGTGTTTCGATCCCCGTCGATGTGCACAAGACTCTCTTGACCAGAATCTTGACTCTAGGCCACTTATCTCGTACAAAGAAGAATATAAAATAAGCACGAGCTTTAGGTGAAAGAAAGCATCATTAGGAAACCGTAGCATGATGGTAGCAACCACCGTCTAGTCGAAAAAATGTTGCCAAGCATCTAACAGTGTGTTCCGGTAGCCTCCTTGAAAACCAATTCTTCCAGGCTAGGCATGCTCCATCTCGGGCTGAAGTGTTGCAGCGCGCCTTGATGGCAAATGCTTATCTGTAAAGAGTAAAAAAAGCTATAGCTAAGAGAAACATAATTTTAATTATCTACGACTAAAAAGCATCTATTTATTAGTTTTTGTAGTATTTAGTACTCGTATTTTTACAAATAATTTAATCTAGATAAATGAAAATTAATATTTAGTTATTCTATTTTATTATGATTGAGTCAGATAACTTTGTATGTCGATATTAGAAATAACATGAATTTAGCGTAATTCTATCTACTCTATTGGTTTTGGATTCAAACATCTGTAAAAACTTGGTTCATTTGGTCGAATGCATCGGGAATTTCAATACTTTCCTTTATCTTGAACTTTACTTGTTAGAACCTTATCGACGGAGCTGCACTACTTTTTTGCACATTTTATTATTTTTCTGTAGAAAACCTATCCTAAGTACAATATAAATGAGTACACCTTTGGAACTGATCCTGGAAAAAATAAATTAGTCCAAAAGAAGGCATGTTTAAGGTCTATAGGTATATTGAGAACTCTTTACGACAGATTTCGACCAGTTAACTGTAACGAAAAGTCATTAAAAAATTATATATATTTCCAAGATAAAAATAGCCAAACAATGTTATCAAGTTTGTTGTTTTTTTCGTTTCTTGCGTCTTAAAAGTTGTATCTTCTTGTTTTGAATTATGTGTTGCATATTATTGAAATACTAGGTTGCTTGGTCTCCAAATATAATGTTTTTTTTAGTTATGATTTTATTTTGTAAGAATTATTTTCTGCATATTTCATGAATATACTTGAAATATATGCCCATATGTAAATATAGAATATCATTAAGAGCAGAAGATTAAATATACTATTTTATAATTATACCGCCTAGAAATTTATACCTTGATTATATCCATTTACATTACATTTATGTATGATAATTCCAAACTCCATCTATTCCAACTAACTTAAAACAAGACGTTAAATGAATTCAGTTTTCAACCTGACGCTTAGGGTAGCGCATGACAAGTTTAATTGTGCAGTGCTACAAGCAGGAAGTTAGTAGTTTTGCTGCTAAGTCATAGATGGCGCTACTCATGCTCACTAGAAAGCCAAAAGTTCTACTTTCCCCTATAAATAATTTAGCAACCTTACAACTGTTTAAGTTCAACATAATAATTACAGATGGCGTCACTATCTGGAAAATTTTTGGTTCTGCTTTAGCAAGAATATTGTGAGTACTGTACAATTTAGTTTGCGTACCACGTGGTTTCACCCCAGTTTTGCAGATAGTTTTCTGGCTTTTGGTTAGATAGCGTTAGTGATACTTTTTATTAATAAATTAAAGAAAACCGCCGTTAGAGATCAAAATTAGTATAATTGGCATAGAAAATTGTTGTTTGTGTGAGTCTCATTATTATTTTGTTCTTCATAAAATACATAATTATATGTTATGGTGTTTTTTTTGTAAAAGTCTGTTGTTATTCTTGACAGCACTTACCGTGTGTAGAATGGATTTGTTTGCGAAAAACTGGCATAATGAACGCTGGCCTCCCTCGATTATCAGCTTAGAGAGAACATTCCCTGCATAACTGTGTATCAGACACAGGCAAAATTGTTGTGAGGGTTTGTTTAATGCATTAATAAAACTGTTGTAAATTTTCAGATGCAGGCCAGGCTTTACTCATGACTGGGCTATTAAGGTGAAGTTTCATAGAAAAATGGTGCAGAAAGAGTGACCGTAATAATACATCGTTGAATGACGCCACTAGAACGTTATGTATGAATGACAACCTCGTTGTCATAGCGGATACAATGCCGGCCTGCCAATCAGAGGACCCCGGGTTCCCGGTAGAACCAACATCTTTTTAATGCACTAAATTTGTTGGCTGTCGGTCTGAGTGTTAAATATGATATAATATAAAGAATTTATGTATGTATATGTAGTATTTTAGTTGTGTTAGCAAACTACCAATACAAACTGAAATGGTTTAGTATGGGGCTATCCAGCCACGTGAGAAATGTAAAATAAAAATGGCGAGATTTCCTAAACACCAGTGTTTGACATCGATGCGCCAAAAACGGTACTAACAATTGCAAGACGATCGTGTTTCTACCGAATAATCCAAGTGCCCTCCATCAGGCATCGAGGCAGGGCACCGAGGGGGCTTATTGAAGATTTGCCTCTTGTAAAAAAGGAGATGTATAGACAGGGAAAAGTAGAGGGTACTAGACCGCGCGGGAGGTCACCCACTCGATGGACTGACCGAATAAGGATAATAGTGGGTTCCCGCTTAAATGGATGCGCCAGGATGACCTCTAGCAGAGAAAAATGGCGAGGCATCGTGAGGTGTGTACTATCGGTTCCATCCACCACTACTTCAAGACGACCACGACCGCTCTGTCAGGAGTGTACCGACTAAGAAGATAGACTTTTTTATGAATGCGGTAGACCTATTCATATAGTTACTTATTGCTTCAATGGAGCTACTACCTTTCATCACCGGAGAAATAGTAATCATTTTTAAATTCAAATATTGCGACCGCTTTTTATTGCCCGCAGGTGAAAAAATGGTGCAAATTTTGGATTTCAGATACGCTAACTGTCAATCTACAATTATTTAAAGCTGAATATGTTCTGTATTCTGTTTTGTACTTTTATTCGTAAAATAATTTTATGAAAAAATATTTTTTGACAAGCTTTTACAGGACTGTTATCAATTTAGCAAACCCTTCTGGACAAGCCTTAACTCGATTATGATTAGTTTGTTTAGTTTAGAAGTTACCTTTCAACTCCATCGGACCCTGGATATAATTTTTTGGTAATTGTTACCATTGGACTGCTTACCAGAGGGTCTCGGCATGTCCAACATCTTTGTGATGTACTAAATTTGTGACCCGTTGTTCTGGGTGTTAAAAATGTATCGATATAAAGTATTTATGTTTGTATCTATAGTATACCAGTTGTGTTAGCAACCATAATACAAGCTTAAAATGGTTGTGGGTCTAAACAGCCGTGTGTAAAATACGTCCTAATATTTATAGGTACTTATTTTATTTATTTATCTTGTTTACTCCAGAAGTTTCTCTGTGCGTTTTTTAACATCACAATAGCTTAATGATGACATATTATTTTATTTGCACCAAATATACAAAAACGTTCGAAATTTTTTAATTTAATCCGACTAACGCTACTCAGGTTTTATAGATTCCACACGAATTATACGTATATACAATGCAAGTTAAATAAAAGCATGTAAAATGGAATCTCCCATTTGCCCTCGGAGAATTTGACCAAAAATAAAATACGTTAACTCGCTGCATTACCGAACCGAGAGCGTAGATTAATTGAGGTTGAAATAGTAACATTACTGATGCAATTTGCTGACTAGCGAGCCGTGTAAATTGTAGAACTTGTTGTGCGGTCACTAATTAAACTGGAACTTCGTATATTCGCGATTAAAAAGGATTTTGATTCTACTATAATACTTACTTTAACTAAGAGTTTTATGTATCATATTACGGCGCTGCTAAAAAGTAAATTGGATGGGAGTTCATTATGCACTACAAATTTAATGTACTAGTTAACATACTTACATCATTTTTGAAATACTTATTTTATGTAAATAACGTTGAAAATAATGTAATTTTCTGAGAGAACATTTGTTAATAAATCACTTACAATGGCAAATACAGGTATACTATAGGTCTTTTAGAAGTGAGAGAAGGTATTTTTTTATATTTAAACATAAAAGAAGGAGTAATATAAATCTCATAAAGCTCACATATAAAAGGTACCGAATTAAACTTATTACATTAAGTTTCATATCTGTCAGGTTCATCCGAACTGGGTGAAGCCAGAGAAGGTTTCTATGTCAGTATTTTGCTTAAAACATGGAGCGTAAGTAAAGCTGTCAGATTTATGTAAGCACCAGATCTGTCCGTTTAGTGCGGCGCAACAGTAACTACTTACCCATTAGCCGTGGTTAGCCTTATCTAGCCAAACTCTGTACTACAAAATGAACATACTCGTACCTTATTAGTATTAGTCATAAATAATTGGCCAAGCGCGTGTCGAATTCGTGCTTGGAGGGTTCCGTACCAACACCTTAAAACAATGGCCCTTTATATAATTATATATTAGCTGACCCGGCTAACGTCGTTTTGCCTTAATAAAAAAAAAAAAACTAAATGTACAGTAGCCGATTCTCAGACCTACTGAATACGCATATAAAATTTGGAAAAAATCGGTCAAGCCGTTTCGGAGGAGTACGGTAACAAACACTGTGACACGGAAATTTTATATTTAAGATATTTTTTTATTTCTGTGAAAATTTTAAGCATCTACCTGTTACTGTTACTGTAATATAGCAAACGATACGGAAAAAACACGTTTATTGATTGGCCCTAAATGTTCACATTTTATGTTAATAATGTAATAAGTTGAGCTGCCCCAACATATTTCATTATGAACCGAAACGATCGTTTCTATTTACAAACGTAATAATTCGTAAATAAACCCAATCATAATCACAATCGTACCAAATAAACGGACTCTCACACCTTCCAAAGCCAATTAATGGTCCCACCAGCAAAAGTAATGGACAAAATAAACGCAAATAACAACCGTAATAACAAAACTACTATACTTAAACAAATAACACATATTGGTAGAAATCGGTCAGACCAATCTTACATTCACTCAATAAAATCACCTACCACTTGGTCTTGTCTGAGTGCTTCCAATCATCTCGTACAAAAATTACGATAGAAGGGGGCTAGAAACAAATTGGCTAATTTCTCTTTATGTAAGTATACAAAATGAGCTCCTTGCAAATTGGTCGTTAAACACACTAAAACAATTTGCTGTGAACGCGCGAACCTTATTAGGATGTTAAATCTGGCATATGAGCATAGTCCATTTAATTTTTGAATAAATCTTAAAGGGTCTTCTGCTGCGACAAGAAGGTTAAAGGAAGGCGATATCGTGAGGGTCTTAAAGATGACTGATGCTACAAAACTATAGAATTTATGAAAACTAAGTAAAGAAAAATGAAAAAAACAACAACATAGAATTGGCAAGATTTAAGGCAAACTTGAACTATTTGTTTGCTGGCAGTTATTATCAACGTACGAGTAGAATAACAAATGTTTATTTTTTATGTTTGTGAGAAGATAGCACCAGCAAATAAATTACATAAATTCTAAAATGTATTGTAACTTTATTTTTAAATATTTTTGTTGTTCAACAATGTAGGTATGGAACAAATGAAGTGCTATATTCCATGAACTAAAAGAGCATATTTTGCATTCAAAATCAAATTTGTAAGCCTGATTGCACAGGGGGTGCATACAAGCGTTGCTTTTAACACGTATCTACGTGTAGACGGTACCTGTGAAATTAGATGAGCGTTTCGAACGAGTATCGCCTCGCTTTTGATTGTGTTTCTTTCAGCAGGCAAGAAACCTCACTGTAAAGTGACAATATTCAAATTTTACACCCATAGATTCATGCTGTTAGTAAAATGTTGACTTTTTTTTTGAGGGTGTTTTATTGACTGAATGAGTGAAGCGTCCTTGCATCATAAGGCCCTTTTCTCACGTCTTCGTGTTAAAATGGTTGGATATTGATTTGATTGATAAATTTGTGTGTTTGTTTTCATCTTATATTATTTCCTTATTTATGGTTTTCACGCAGAAGCCAAATTTTGCATACAATCTCCTACAATTTAAGACTTTTTATCGCAATGATATTAATGGCCAATTAATATAATATTAGTCAGATTATTTTTTTGTTATGTTGGCCTAGTAATAGTCAAGTTATAATAATAGAATGAGATCATAAAGTTTCAGTTTCAAAGAAGCGATGTAGACAAAAACTACGACTAAAAATTATGGTTAAAACTAACAGAATGACGAGTTTTACAGTTAAATAAAATTAAAATTAAATCATAGACTTCTGTGATTTATAAAATAAAGATATCATAAGAAAGCTATGTTATTAGGGAAATGCAGTGCCTGTTGTATTTATTCACCTAACTAGATTACCATTGTTTTCAAATTAGCCAACTAGTTATGCATCAAAGAGTAATTAATTACTGTCTTAGATTATTCACTACACTAATGATAACAATTTAATGATAGTTTAAAACTATACGTATAATATATAAATTTATAAGTATAGCTTCACTGAACATTCTGTCTGGCGATGCAGTTTTTATTTATATTATTAGATGCTTTTAATTTGCATTATATTTTTTTTTAGATAAAACTGAACCTAACCTAACATTGTGAATTAATACGTCAGTATAGCGGTTACTCATATATATTTATGTGATATGTTAATGCTTTTACAAACTTCTTTGTTTTATTTAGACGCTTCCAAGCTTTTAATGTGGCAAAATGGAAATGAAATAGTAACTGCGTTCTACGTTTTCTTTTCATGTTATCCTCATCTGTTTATACTATCAAATAAATTCTGCGCTACACACTTTACACAGAGTTTTCTATCAATATCGGTTTACCATCGGTATAGGTTTACGTTTGCTGTTGACACGACTCATAGGCCTCCAGTTTTCAATTTCTATTTCTGCGTCCACAAGATAACTTGGCCTGTAATTGAACCTCGGACGTCTTTGATATATCGTCTCTTTTATCGGATTGGACGGACGCAATAACAGACTGTTGATTGCTTCCAACTGGACTGGGAAGATTGATTATTTTCTCCTAACATAGACTGTTGTCTTCTGTTTTTTTTATAGCGTGCGTATAAGCATTTTCATACGATACTGCGATTGCTCTTAAAAATTAAGAAAGATTTTTAGTTACGTTGAATTTTAACGTTGTTCTTAACATTACTTGCAATTTCACGATTTTGTTTAAGCCCACACTGAAATTATCTTGCAGATTCAAGAAAAAAATAATAGCACTAATGGTTAAGCACTAAACAAACAAACAAACATTTATTTGTTGAAGCAAACAATTTTACAGTAACATTTGAAAAGGTAGCCTTGGCTTCTGTGCTAGTATGCACTGTGTTACAGAAGCCAGGAGGCCAAGTAGCTAAAAACAATAGTGAATTCTCACGTTCAGATGAATTGCGCAGTTGCTATAACGTTTAACCCGGTGGTGTATCGGACGACACGGGTTCGAAACACGTTGATGTTGGTAATTTCGATTTTAAACTCTACTTACAATTGGTTCAGTATGTGAACCCAAAAGTCAAATCAAATAAAGACCAAATATAAAGAAAAAGGCGGTAGTGTTTTGTTATTATACTCGTCTCTAAAGCAGGTGTAGACAGAGCTCTAAAAGCAATGTCAATTCATCAATTAAAACAATATGTTCTCGAAGGTCGCCAGGAATTATTATCAAAATATACATATTTCGATGTCATGCAAATTGGTATTGCGAAATATAAATAAAAAAACATTAATGTAAAAGTATGGCCGGTCAGCCGTCCGTCGGCTCGCGGTAGCTAAAGCTCATAAATAAACAAAACTGGGTGTTCTGTCGAAAAGTTTTTCGAAAAAAAATGTGGAAAACGCAAATTTACTGCTCTGGATTCAGTCGACTTTTTAATTAACCATAGCCAGCCTGCCAGCCTCATGCAATTTGTTTTTGATAATTTTTTACTTGATGCAATTCGGTTGGCAATTGCTTACAATTTTTAAGTTTATTTAAAGAGACGTGAAGTAACCACTAAGTTACATAGTATACCTAATAATAATTTTCATTTTATTTAAATGTAATTATTTAGAATACTTTTTAATAATTATTAACTAATTAATTGACTTTTTGCACACCGCATATGCGGTAGCCTTTACAAGGGACATTTTGTATTATTTTCCATGTTTTTATATTACCTGTGGCTACGCAAATAAAATTATTTCATTTCATTTCATTATCAATACAAGTATGAAATCAATGCGATGAACATGTTTATGATAAAATACTATTTTATTAAATGTTTGAAATGGAAAAAACATAGAAGTCTTTAGGTCATAAAAACGTTATTATTTTTACTTTGACATACGATACGCACATATTATTTAAACATCTTAATAATTAATTAGACATTTGATTTTTTACTAATTATAACATATTCTTAATATAGGAAAAAATACATCAAAATAATTGTGGCATTGCGACTTATTATCAGAATTGAAGTTTTTCTGTAAACTAAGTTGTGACAAATAGTTGTGAGAAAAGAATGACAGGGAAAAAATGGCATAATCGTCGGAAGAGAATAAGTCGAGATAAAATATTATATTTAGAAACCGGAAAATGATCCCAACCTGTTTCTAAAAAAATATCTCCTACGCCTGTTATTACACGAAACAATTACAAAGCAAAGATAAATCTGGTTGACTCGCAAAAATATAAGCCAGGGAAAAAACAACCCTATTACGCGGCCGCGGGTGTTAAAATAATACATACTCGTACCCACAAAGTCAACAACTGTGTAACCAAAAAGTTTATTTTGTTTTGTAACTTAGCGCGGCTTATTTGCATACATAGCAAAACAATACAGTGCGGGAGTCGGCAGGCGCGTGAAAGTGACGAAGTTCTACCGTATAATGAAGATGAGAGAAGTGTTTGGGTAATCCGGCACATAGGAGAAAACTTGGAGTCAAGGCGCCCGACGCCACGAGACATTTGTTTGACTTTACGTGTACATACTATGTACGTAAGTACATATACATATACTGATTGAAAACTCGCGTGTAAAGGCGCTATTGTACCAAGATCAGCCACGCTATAAATATTAGAGCGATGCGACTGACGTTCAGCAGTGGATTTTTTACTAAATACATTCATATAAAAACAACATATAACAATATTGAAATCATAAGCTAAGTTAACGATATCATTACCTGCATAAAAAGTAAATCTATTGTAATATCTATATTTTTCTCAGAACACAACATTTTTAAATAAAACAAATTTATTTCAAAAAATAAAACTATCTAGCAAATTTTACGTAACCGTGTTTTGGAGCTCTAACGATTCTTAACACTGAACCAATGCTCATAAAACTGAAAACCCAGAGCCCTATTATTTACGCAGGATTTTGTAGGATTTTTCAAAATATTATGCCATTTTGCTACCATAGCGCCTTGTAAATATTTTTCAGTAATTTGATTGCAATGCAATGAAAAAATGCATAAAGTTCAGCAACTTACTAAAAACTATGGCATAAAAGTTAAAACTAAAATAATTTTATTAGTAACTTTAGATTTTAGACTTCTATACCCAAAAAGTGCCAACGGACCACCATCAATCACTAAGACTCTTGTCCGTCTGTCTGTTTGTCTGTCAGCAGGCTGTATTTCATAAACCGTTTTATCTTGTTGAAATGTTTTACAGATAATATTAAGAAATTATATTAGAATATTGTATATACAACGACACATTTCACGCACGGCCGTTATAGCAGCAAATAATCCTATTCAACATACGCGATATTCAACCATTTTTTTGTATAGACACTGGTACAAAAACCTTCGTACGCGAGTACTGTATACTACATTTGGCCAGTGTTTATGGTAGATAGGTATATTTTATTCTAAATAAAAAAACCTGTGTGATATCCTTTGCGGCTTGATTACAATTTATTTAATAGTAATATATTATGTGATAAAATCTAATGTACATATAAGGTTTTATCCGTATATAATTAGGTGATTGTTACAATCGACTTAAAATTAATATAATGAAATATTTCATATATCTATTTACATTCTCATCGTAATTAATTACGTACATAATTATATGTTTTATTTGTCACGTTTTATTAAATTTACATACATTTAAGCGATATTTTCATAATATAACTACTTGTTAGATAAGAAGTCAGTTAACATAAAGTATAAATTGGATGTTGCGTTTTTAGAATGAACGAATTATGCTCTGGTTTCATTGTCAGCGATTAGGTTTACCAGTTTGTAGGCGAGCTTATGATTTAGAGACCTCATTTGAGGAATGAAAGATATTTTCTTCTAAATTTGTATTTAAAAAAATTGTCATCGTCTTTATTATGATAAGCTTCAACAAAATCTTCATTCTGTTTCGAGCCTTAAAACTAGCTGTTTCACATTTTTCTTTAGGGCGGGTTTACATTTATTTTAAGAAATGCGGGAGAGTGGATACATATGTATATATCGCCTCGAATGAAACCATTCGCATAATTCTGATCGAACTTCACGTCTCAAGTTCGTTTGATCATTAATTATAGCTAGGTTATTTGTTATTAGTAAAAACATTCATGAAACAAATTACGATACATGTATTTTGAAGATTTTGCTAATATACAACAAGTTAAATGTTTAATTTATTAGCATAGTAATTATTTTTGGTTATTAATATGTAGGTATTGAATATAATCTTTGTGGTACTTATTAAGAAAACTTAATTATTATCCCTAGTTAGAGTATAATTTAAGATGGTTATGACTTATTTGCATTGTTGGGACTTCCAAATTCAATAATTTGGTTGTCTAATTGTATGATGAAATTAATCTAAATAATAGTTTGGTAATTTGTAACTCGATTTGAGAACTGTCAAACGTGATTATTAGAATTAATTTTCAGCGAAAATAACAATTCAAGTGAGGGTAGACACTTAGACTTAGGCTCGTTGGTAAGCGAAAAAAAATTACAATTATTCAAGATGATTGTTGACGGTTCGAACACTAGCAATATCGATATTCGGCGGAATGTTCGGTGATAAAATTACGTTCCAAATAAAAATAGCTATTATTTGACTTCAACATTTAAGTAAATACATAGATATATGTTAAAATTCTTCACCGCTTGCCGTTATGTGCAAGATTAGTAAATTAACTAAGGTTCAAAGACAGACACGCTCGCGCGTGCGTGTGTACATTCGGATACACGATAAAATAACAACGGAAAATATTATTTCTCCTTATATTTTATGCAATTTAGTCTATAAACTTCATAATTTTCATTCATATCAGCAATTGGCATGGCGTTAATTATTACTAGTGTTCAAACATCTATCGTGTACATAAACGTCTCTGTAGGTGGGATAACATGTTAAAAGTTTGCCGGCTGTTGGTCCAAGTCATCAAACCGAGTCAAAAGCTTTTGTAGCGGAAAATTTAAAATTCGAACAAAACACGTGTACTCGACTAGCTAGCTCATACAAAATAGAAAAAAAAAACATCGAGGCGCAGTTTGTATATCTATGTTTAAATACAATTTGCGTACATTTAATGTATTATACCACCCGCATTATACTAAATTAATTTAGCAAGGTTGTTAATAATATTGCGCCAATATTACTCCGATCGGATATTAATTTTCATAGTGCGGAACATGCTCATCAATTTCAATTTCAGTCCATTTGAAAATGTTCAATAAATTGATGTTTACTTGATGATAGAAGCGTTTTGTTTATTTTATAAAATTACTTTTGTAAAATAACAGCTACGCCAAGTTTATGATATTGCAATAAATAATATGAAATTGACAGAGCTCACAGCTGAATTTTTCCAATTTCAAATTATGACATTAGATCCCAATTATCGGGTGCTTTTTTTTTTTGATGCAGCAGCAGTCCGGGTTGATGTCCGTTTAAGGAAAAGAAGTATATACATACACGGGTAAATCTGCAATATAGGTACAATAACTGTGTCCTTGCCAATAGAATTATTTGAATAACATTTCATTAGTCGTTTATAGACTAGACTTGCAAATATTTTATTTGCATAGAATAATTCACGCATTGCAATTTCCTGTGAGTTGGTGTGTGACCATGACGTTACCAAAGCAATGCTTAAGTGCAAGATGAATTTAGTTCCATTCAAACATAGTTCATAACAATTTGTTCTTTTAACCTCATTTAATCATTAGACGTGAAGTATGAATTGTAACAAAGCATTACACATGAAAAATTGATTTAGCTCTTCCATTGATATCGATTTAATTTATTTGCATACATTTTTTAAATGTTTGAATCTACACGCAAAAAAATATATTATTTAAATAAAAGTTTGAAACATTACTAGTTCAATAATTACGTTGTCAAGACGAAATGTATTACGACAAAAATATACATATGTATGTCAATTGAGCATAATATACAAATAAATCTAGCTAGGTAAACTTGTACGTTGAATCTAAGCGCTAAATGAGCAGCACAAGTAAAATAAAAATAAAGAAAGAATTAGGAATGTATTGGTTTGAAATAGACTTCGCTATATTGTTTTCGCTGTACTGGGATTCATTAGTTTCGTTTCTATTATTTACTTTACGAACTTTGTTACTTAATTTTTGTTCATACACTGGGATTGCGGGAGAATAACTAGACTTGTTTTTGTTCGAGTTAATTACTCTATTGTTGTTCCTTTCTGATTCTGTGCTGGATTCTCTATCACCTTCGTCGCCCGACCTTTCGGCTGAACCGTATTGGTTTTCTGGAACTTCGGTTGGGCTTGCATAGTTGTATTCTTCTTTCTTTGACATTGGACTGGTAATTTTCACTGTCGGCCCCGGTATTTCTGTAAAAAACAATTACATCATTTTATTATAATATTTTTTGTGTAGTTTTAAAGATGCTTACACAATTTTTTAGGGGTGAGGTTTAGTAAATAAAATGTTTGATTAAAAATATCAATACAGTATCGTAGAACAAATTAGATTATATTCTTTACATACCCTTATTAAAAAAAGGGTCTTTGGAAAGTACCTAACGTAATGGTTACCATGCCGGACTGCCGACCAGAGAGTCCCGGATTCTATTCCTGGCACGCCCAACGTCTTTGTGTTCAGCTAAGTTTGTTGGCTATCAGTTTGGGTGTTAAATTAAATTATATGTCGATTTACTTTTTATCACTTGTGTTAGAAACCATAATACAAACTAGAAATCTATAATAAGGAGACAATTATAAAAACATATATATCAATATATTATTTTTTTATTTATATAAATTAGATTAAAAGACCTATAAGATAACTTACACAAGCACCTAATAAGGCTTCTTTGATTACATTTTGTATGAGGTCCATGGCTTGTAATAAAACCCTTTGACATAAAAGCTATCAGTTATTGATTAGGTCCAATACAAAACTTGAAGAGATTCCTTTTATATAGGAGCTTAAGGATACCAAATTAATGAGAAACAGATGAAATACTAGCTATATTGAGACGCCTATTGAGTTCTTTAAGGATATCATGTTGTACATAAGTATACCTTTACCGTAAGTGTTGATGCGGATGGTATTTGAATGGTGACCATGCACAAGACTGCCGTTTTAAGTGTAAGTGTACGTTAAATTGTAGGTTCCAGCTGTTTGTCTCAGTACAAGCAATTGTCAAGCTAAGTCTGACGACCTCGTTGGCGACTGGCGTAAAGGTTACTATGCCAGACTGCTAATCAAAAGGTTCCGGGCTCGATTCCCGTCACGGTCAACATATGGGTGCTTAACCAAATTTGTTGGCTGTTGGTCTGTGTGTTAAATACGTATCTATATAAAAAATATGTACGTATGTATATGTAGTATATCAGTTGTGTTGGCTACCATAACACAAAACCAGAAATGATTCAGTATGGAGTTTACCAGCCGTGTTTGAAATGTGTCCTGATGATAATAATAATAATAAGAAGTCAAAGGCCTTCGAGCGGCTTGAAAACTCTCGACACCAGAGCTTGGCCACTTAGCTCATACGAAGAAAAAGAACCTAAGTGTTTAAGTATAGATCAACGTTTACTTATTTTTGCTGAATACAAAATTATGATTTTACAATTTTATCATTTAATTTTTTTTTCTTACAGCTAGAATTTACAGCATTGACCAGAAGGGCACGTGTCCACAAGAATTAGCGACACCCCGGTCTAAGGTGGAGCATGCATAGACTGGAATATCTTTATTTTGTTTTTGACGTGACAACGTCTTAAATTAGGTTGCGGCTGGGAGTCACTTATGAAAAAGTGTAACGCCCGGTAACGTTACGATGAGTCACCGAACGAGAGAGAGGCCCACCGAATGCTTTGCGTCTCTCTCCCACTCAACTATGATCGGTCTGCCGCGCGCGCAGCACGCGGCAGACGTTGTCACGTAAAATCTTCGCCCGTAAAACCGACTTTACAGGCAACCATTTTTATTTTTATTTACCGTATAGTCTGATAACACTGTCGACTTCCCCTAGAGAGTTCTTGGCGATGCACCTGTAGCCACCAACATCGGCCGCCGACAAATTCTTAACAGTCAGCGCCATTCGATTTTCGAAGGAACTGATTACTGTATTCTCCACGTGGTACTTGCTTGACAATATCACCATTTCATCTGAAACGGAAAAACAACTTTTATAACGAGTTACTGAGCCAACTACAATAATAATCTTTTTAAATGTAACTGATATTTAAATTATCATCCAAAAATTATTTGTTTATAATGTTCTGCTTTGTTGATAATATTCTGCTAGTTTCAAAGCAAACATAATGTATATTCTCATTTTATTTTTATATTAGCTAAACTCCCCCCCGCGGCGTCACTCGCGCTAATCCGGAATAAAAGAACCTGTATCCATATTAAATTTCATCAAAATCGGCCAAGGCGTTTAAATGTGACCGAGTAAAATTGAAATTATTCGTGCATCTCACAGGAACTAGTAATGTTTTCGGGTTAAAATTAGCTTATGTGTTAATCCAAAGTCTAACCTATCCGGTAATATACCGGTTAATCCGTTTCAGCGTGAAGGAGTTACAAACATACACACACACATACAAAATTCGCATTTATTATATTAGGATTATGTGTAATCAACATGTTCATAATTCTATAAATTTTATATTGTATATTTTAGACAAGTCTTCAGTTTAAAATGTTTTTAAAATCATAACTGTAGCAGATAAGATACGAGCATTGTTATAAACTCGTATTTAATTTGCCATTTATCAATAAAGATGTTTTGATACTAAATATTTAAAAACATAATATTATTTAAGGTTCGGTACCTAACTTATCTTTCTTCTGATCTTCAAAACAAAAGAACAGTAAGTATATTTATTTTTAAAATCTTAAAACCACCAAACATTATTAAATAACAGTGAGAAAATTTTATATTCAACTCGTCGCAGTAAACATCTAGTAACTAGGTTGGAAGATAAGGCAGACAATGTCCCAGCTGTCAGTCACAATACGCCGCCGGCGGGGAAAACGATATTTTTCAAGGAACACCAAATCGCAGACATTTCCTCTAAGAGACCCCTCTATAAGGCGTCCAAACAATCCCGGCATTGCGGTACCCAAGTATGTCGTTCGTTGCCTCTCCGAGCCACGTAAGCTTCCATTGCCTGTTGTCCACAAATGATAAAGCGACTGGCTTTCTTTCAAACAAGATGGAGCACCGCCCGCCTTGTTCAACACCCGCTACGATAGCAACACCCGTTTTATTACTACCCAATAAAGCAACTAAGATACACTAGTAATTTTGCTAACGGAAGACTTCAAAAAAAACATGAGTAGCAACACTGTTCGTCTGAAACCGTGCATTCAAAACTTCATACTTCCAAGCCTACTTAATCAACCTTGCTCATTTTCTCAATATCTTATTTGAATAAATGTTACTTTTTACTTATCGAAGAATAATCAACATCCAAATAAAAAAAAAACGTAACTATTTGCGTTACAACACTATTGGTAGATAATTGCAGTCCGCACACAAATAATTCTAAAAACACATACAAACAATTGAGAGAAAATTTTGCCATTTGATACAGAGAAGCTTCACTGACTGCGTTCGTTCAGTCAGTTATTTCAAGCACAACAATATCTACAAGATAGCTGAGTATTTTATACGGGAGTCGTTTAAAAGCGCATTAATTTAAGTCGACTTCACCCTGTGAACTTTACAAGGAAACGATAACACCAGTAACGCCTTTCCTAATCTTCATTTCGATCGAAACTTCGGTTTGTTTACTCTCCAGTGTACTTCGGCTTTACGACGTGCGCCGAAGATGGCCTTCGAACAAAATTACTCGACAACCCGAGCTTCCCTCGTTTCATTATAACAAGAAATTTCATCTCAATTAATGTCTAAAATAACACTGTAACACTCTTAATTACGCTCGAGTGAGGCCTGCTTAATTAACACTTACATGTCAGCCGCCCTAACATAGATTGATGACAAACGAAAATGACGAGCGTGCATTGCGCGGGTTGGTTTTCGCAATGGCTGGAGTGAAAGCGCCAGTCACTTGCCGCAAGTTCGCGTTAGAACAAAGGGCAGGATCTGGCTCGCGCGGACACAATACCCGCGCTCCATGGATCATAACCCAGACTTACAACAACTCGGGCCCTTAATGCGTTTTAATAATTAGCGCTAGAGAACTCAATGGCATAGTTTTCCTACAGACCTTCCTCGAGGGCCAATTAAGAACACTTTTCAGTACCCAAGAGTTTCAACTTTCTTGTAACAGGCCCGCTTTGCAAAAAGTTTAAATGACTCGAATGTTTTTACTCAGAGTAGTGGTTAAAAATCCCATCTTTTGGTATTAGTCCTTTGCCACGCTATTTTGTTTCTTATAAAATACTGATTCACAGAGAAAGATAGAGGATGATACATGTCTTCAGAGCGAGAGTGGATTCGTCAGGGCATAAAAACCCATGTTTTATTTAGCCCACTACATTAATTTTTGCCAGAAGAATTTTGGTAAAGCGCAAATGTATGTAATGAACAAAAATATGCACGACACTTATAAAACACCTACGTATCTCGTTCACAAAACGTAGGCGGAGTCTCTAGCTCGGTAATTTATCATTCTGATGTGTCTTGTAATTGAGTTTATTTCTTCATAAATTATGAAGTATTAAGAAAATGATTTGAATCTGATCGAGGCAAATATTGCTTTTGGAAGGCAGCTTGTTATGTCTGTTGTTATTTTCAACTGTAGAGTTAAAATTGAAGAATAATTTTATCCTAAATCAGGTGACAAGTACTTTGCGCGTAAATAATTTTCCCTTTAGTTAGACGCATTATAAACTACATAAATGTATGTACGTACCTCTTGCCACTTCAACTTCGCGTACAATTATTTTCAAGGACAGACTACTTAGCTCATACAAAGACGAAGAAAGCAAAGTCCAAAGATCGCCTCTTCGCTGAAAATATTATGCTACATTCATATCCCCTAAACATACCTCCACAATTTTATACTACCTATTATATGGATATATGTACATGTGGAGCGCTGTATCAAGTGCACGCGAAAGGCATAACTTCATTAGTTCGTATGGAACCGGAAAGCTTTGTTCCCCGCCCGTCCATTACGAGACACTCGGTGTTTGCAGCCGAAACGCCTCTGGAGACGGCTAAAGAGGATCTTGCTTAGACTACGAGAACTGTGGACAATTTTAAAGAGGGTCGAATTGGTCAATTGATTGTACATAGTCTACAATACTGAATAGTGACATTTTTCGGTCTTGAAAACAACCTTCGTTCATCTTCAGGTTTAGAAGTATCGTGTAAAAAAAATTGAAGATATAAAAAAATTTTGTTCGTCAAGGACAATGTAGCAAACAGACAAATAGTTACAAAAGTTTTTAATGTATAAAGATAGATAAAGAATAACAGCAGGATTCGATATTTTTTTAGCAGAACAAGAAGACATAAGATGACAAAGGCTTTTTTATAATATAGATAATATGGAAATATGATATAGCTACTCTTGTTATTCCAGTCTATGTAAAAAAAAAACACCTACCAAAGAATGAAAACATTCTCTGTAGTTTTGATAGGTAACAAAACTAGATGTATCAAAATACATAAGGGGATATTATTCTAAAGGTATTCCTGAACGTGACATTTTGCGTTAAAAGGTCGAAGAGCAACTTTCGTGTTTATCTACGACTTCTATCTTCGTTCACCGAAACGTATCATCGCATTACCTCGTAGCATCATAGCAGGACTACGATGGTTGCTATTGCAATTCTATCATCATTTATTTATTGAGATTTATGTAAACAGAACATAAATTAAACAGTTCATTATCATATCTTAAGTAGCCTGTCAACGTAATTTCATAAAGCATATAGTATACTCGTATTGCGCCAACTATTTATAATTGTACTTTGCAAACTGTTACCGTAAGGCATATTATACCGAATAAAACCTCACGATGGCCTTCTCACCGGAAAGCCCACCTCGGCTAGCCTGCGAGACTCCGCCTCCGGGGATGACTCCCCTTGCGGTGCACTGCAACCACCTCGGGGACCGTGAGTGCAGTGGACGCCGGACAACCCCGGTCCGACGTCCTAGGTCCCCCGTGACGGGTCAGGTCTGTGGCCCCGTCACATGCCACTACGGCCGCAGAGAATAGGGAAAGTGGTAGTTACTGGTTACAACTCCCTTCTCCCTGCGGCCCCACCGCGTCCGCCATCAACGGTGGCGACCCCGTTGAGGCCGCGGCAGGTAGGAAGAGCGGCGCATTGTAATACCGACACTTCTCTCCTGCCGCGGCCCCACACCTTCAGCTGCGGTGCCTTCCTATCTACACCGCAAGCCCGCCTCAGTTGCGAAACCTCCCCGAAAACCCACGGAGTGAGGTCCCGCAACCTACTGGTGCCAGTCCATCTAGAACTTGCGTACAGGGATTACAAGTCTAGGGAGTGGCCC
This sequence comes from Mellilla xanthometata, assembly GCA_035578125.1. Classification (NCBI taxonomy): domain Eukaryota; kingdom Metazoa; phylum Arthropoda; class Insecta; order Lepidoptera; family Geometridae; genus Mellilla; species Mellilla xanthometata. Next base: position 7,005,579 of record JAPUBQ010000007.1, on the reverse strand, counting down.
GCCTCAGGGACCCTCTTCGCTTCACCGTGGGTGACCAGGCCACGGTTACTGAGCCCCCCGCCTCGACAATGCGGGGCCCCACGGGGGGAGCTGCGCTATGCCTAGTTGCTTGAACCAAAAACGACTATTTGAACCATGTTATCAGTTTACTACCTACAAATCATTAGCATCAATTGTGACTATTAGGAAAATCACGTTAACAAAGCTTCCCTAGACGCCGAGGACCCGAAGAGCTGTTTCTGGGAAAAGCGTCGTAGATAAAAAGTAAGCACGAGATCCTTATTTCATTTCACTTCTAGGCATTTTTTTTTTATTTTATTCTATTTATTTTAGTCCACTGTTGAAAAGTCTAATAATTATAATTATACTGGACGGAGTACATTGAATTTTATATGGATCGTTCATTTCAATTAAATTATTAATTTTTAATTTTTTAATGATTTCTAGCTTAACTCATCTACTAACTTACTTGACGTGACATTTAATTGTTCTTATCAACGCGAGCTTTTATACAATCTTTGTGAGATTTTCCATTGTATTTTTAGCAAATAGTGACCCTCTTAGCCCCGCACAACGTTCGACAGAAGTTATTATGACTGTAAGTACTCTCCCTCGGGACGTTCCTAGTGGACTACAGCGAGCAGAAACTCGGAACAAATCCTAATGAAGTTATGTTTTGCACGTGCGATATACTACCGTAACAACTTTATGCTTCCAACTATACCTTCTAATTTCTAACTACTAACACTTGTATTTAAGTAATAGCTGCATCTAATTATTTTTCGTTTTTGACTCTTAACAAGGATATTGGGTTGGCTATCCAACAGCGTCCCAACTTACATCTAGTTTTGAATCCCACCTTGCTCCAAAGCTTTTTTTTGAAGTTATGTAATTCGCATTCGGTGTAAGAAAACATTATGATGAAAGCCAAAATGTTTTGAGAAGAAATCTACATTCACAAAAAAAACATACTTACCTACCCAATTATTGCCATAAGATTAATTCTATATTTTATAAAAAAAAATAACGGTGCGTAATTAGGTGAAAGGTGTTACGATGAGAACTCACGAAGAGGCGCTTCAAAAACCCTTAGTAATTTAATTTAGGTACTAATTATACTTTTTATTTATTTAATACTAGTTTTAACAATGTTGGTCGTATCAAAATGTTGACTAAAAGTACTGCACTTAAATCATTACATCGGCTATAATAGATACGACAGATACAACTAAAAAAAAAAACTAACTACAAGTAACTTTTGACACGCTTTTTCTGAGCTCCAAAGGTAACAAAATATGATTTCATTTCTTAGTAACACAACCGTTGCTAGATCACATTCTTGTTGAGTGAAAACTGGCATCCGAACCAGTTTATATCCTTCCAAAGGATTTACGTGGCAACGTTCATGTTCATGCAAAGTTGCTACAGCGCTATCGCTTGATTGCCACATCTTTGTTACTCGTATATCGTTGCCCTACCTACGGCCAACATCTACCCTACTAGTTTCTGCGAATAAGAGACCTTATCTCAGTATTACCAGAGATTACTAAATGGTATTACGTTAGAGTCAGCTTTGTTTCTGTGTAACCTAAACCAATTGGATTTCATTATTATTTTTATTTAAAAACACACAAAAAACGAGCTTTAATGAATTGATCTTGATACTATTAGTCAAACACTTCTTTTTTAACTCTTCTGACTAATCATCAGAACAGACGGTACCATCCAATGTAAAACTCTGTTGAACCTACCGTCCAATCGCCTAGCCGGTCTAATTATGTGTGCAAGATTTGCCGAATAAAATGCTTGTAAAATTAGTCCACGCCAACCAATCTTGGATATCAATTGTGTAAAATGTTGTTATAAAGGTGTTATTATTTTGCCAAAATACAAATAATATGACAAATAAAAAAAAAATGCGTTAATGAAGAACCGCATCGCGCACTTCTCTTGTTTAGTTACGTAAATTAAAGGACAAGATTGCACCCTTTTGTGGGCCTCGAAAAGGTTGCAGATAAAAGATTTCGACTATAAAATACCAGTTTTAGGGCCGCGAGATAACGTGATTGCCTACAAGATATGCTATTGAGGTTTTTTGAGACATAAAAATATGATCGGTGTTGGATAAGACCGTATAGTTTTGTAGGAAGGTTTTTGGTAGGGCTAGTTTAAACAAAATTACTAAACTGGTGAAACGGAACTCGAATATATGTTATTTCTTCTCTATTATATCTTATATATCCTATTTTTTTTAATTCAGTGTGACCGTTTGTTCTTGCATATATATAAAATGCATTACATATTTCTTCTATTTTACTCCAGCTCGACTGATTATGGAGCCTGTAATAAAATATGCTTGCCTGGATACCGACCAGGCTTGTTATAAAAGACGAATGTGGCTCAGTGAGGAAAATTCTGCTTTTCTATCTGAAGACCCCTGGTTCAATCCCGCAACAATAACTTGTTTTTCAAGTTATGAGTAGTTTTGCACTCGCTTTACACTGAAGGGAAACATCCTAAGGATATCAACATGTTTGAGAACCACAATATCCGAAGACATGTGTCATCGGCCAACCCGCACGTGGCGGATTATGGCCTGAGTCCCAGAAGTGGGGACGTATGGTGGACTGTTTAAGCTTATGAAACCTCCTTACTTTTATCTATGATCATAGAAGAGATCGACTTTCATAAGGATATATTTTCGTATATTCTAGAAATGGAAATTTCAGTTGTTCCTCTAAAGTAATGCGTCACACTTCACGGCAAAGCGAACCCCTTGAGGATAGCACGCGGCTTCGCCATTTGTATTAGAGAACCGTCATCTGTATTGTCACCAAAAATCTATGTCAGCGGACGTACGGTCACATAATTTTCAAAAAACTTGCAGCACATTTTTGAGGCAAAATTAAAATGAGCTGAAACGAGACGTTATCTTCGTGTTGGTATGGAGTTATAGTTTTTTGCTACCGGAGTTTATTCAATAATATGATGTTTTAAAGGCATTATAGTTCTGCGTACTAAAGTATATGTTCACACTAGCTGCGCCCCGTGGTGTTACCCGCGCAAGCCGGGATAAAAAAAAAATAAGTTAGTTATAAAAAAGCCTATGTGCTAATCCAAAGTCAAACCTTCGTAGTAAAATCAGCATGAAGGAGCATCATAGATTTTAAAGATATTTGCGTATCCCACGGGAACCACGACTGTTTTCGGGATAAAAGTAGCCTATGTGTTAATCCAAGGTCTACCTATCTTCACACCAAATATCATCAAAATCAGTCAGCCGTTTGAGCGTGAAGAAGTAACACACATACACGCTTACACACACAAACTTTCGCATTTATGATATTAGTAGGATTGTAAAGTCCTTAAGAATGACATCCGTACTGTATACTTTACAAGGGACATGACACACACAGAAGCAGCCCACTATATATTCCCACTGCTGGGACTAGGACTCTTCTCTTGCGAGGAGTCTTGCGAAGACATAATGTACCACGCTGGCCAAGTGTGGGTTTGCGGATAACACATGTCTTCGTATATTGTGGTGCTTAAACATGTCGGTTTCCTTACGATATTTACCTTCACCATTAAGCGAGTCCAAATCCACACATAACTTGAAAAACAAATCATCCGTGTAGAGCTGAGATCGAAATAGCAACCGTTAGACTGAAAAGCAGACGTTTTCCCATCGAGCCAGATTCGATTTACAAGATACTCTAACTTTAGATTTACTTAGAGAAGAAAATAAATTTTATCACTAACAAATCTATAAACAACAGTAAGCAAGGGAGCTAGTTTATAGCTCTTATTTAAAGAAAAACTTTCACGTCACAAAATACGCCTTATTCTCGCCAAGCATAATGTGAAACTTAAAACTCCCAGAAGCTCAAACCGTGGCCCATTGAAAATTAACCCGTAAATTTCACGCGACAAGTGCCGAATGGCGAACTTTGCTCAACCGCCGACGGCTGGTCGGGAGCGTAGCTCAACTCAACTCATTACATCGCAGGAATAAGGCTTATTTGGAACGATACGGTTGTCACGCTTCTGTAGGTGAAATTTGAACTTCTAGATCAAATTCTGAATGCGGTGCACTCGACTGAACACGACTAGGGGCTAAAATAAATTAAGTTTAAAACAAACACAAATACAAAATTGTAAAGACATTGGGAAGCGGTTGGTCCTCGCTACTGTAGATCCAAGAGCTGGCAGCTATTTCTTACAAAGACTAAGTTTAGCTGTTCAACGGGGCAATGCTGCCAGAATCTTGAGAACTCTGCCCCGCAGCGACAGCCTGGATGGTGAGCTTACTCTAATTTAAATTGTAGTGTTTAAGTTTGTATATAGTATTTTAATTGATGATTTCTCTAATAGTTTTTTTTTTATTTTTATCATAATACAAAATATAAAATTAATAATTTTCTAATAACTTTCCAAAAAATACTTTATTAAATTAAGTCCAACAGATTAATAAATGATGCAATTTTAATGACACTAAAGTAAAATTAAGACAATACGGAAAAATATAGTAGTACATGATTCCTAGTAGCTACCGAAGCAAAAACAATGAGGTTTTTTTAGGTTTCACGTGTCTTTGTCTGTCTGTCTTTGGTATCATATCTTCGGAACAGAACAAGATGGCTGCCGATCTGCTTTCAAAATTTTATATTGTTTTGGCATTGTTTGGCTTTGGTCATCAGTGAAGATACGCACTACATGAAGAAGGAAGCATTAGGAATGGTACGTAAATAAATTTCAGTGAAAAACTTGTTGTATTCGCTAAAAACGGCGAGGGAAGCAAAAAACTATTTGTTGCTGGATTGTGAACGCGAATAATAAAAACTTAGGTTGTTTTCTAAATTCTAAATTTAAACTTGTTCTACATAATACGGAAATATCACCTACCTATATATACTTACAGATATATAGCGACAAGTTTTAGTATGATTCCCAGTGGTAATGCCTCAGTATTGGAATGTTATAGAGGTGCATTCGGTTTTATGTGACGGAATTACGATCTGGTTTCTGCGTGACTGGCTAGATATTGGACTGCACCTATGGTGTGAAAATGGAAATCAATTCCAGAAAATATAGGAAGCTTGATCAGATTTCTATACTAAACTTGTGATACTAAGCGATGTCACGGCTAAAGACCAGATGCTTTTGTATAATACTTGCGTGAATAAAAAAGACATTTGACAACCTCGTTGGCGTAATGACTACCATGCAGGACTGCTAACCAGAGGGTCCCAGGTTCGATTACCGGGACGGCCAACATTTTGGTGATGAACTGAATTTGTTAGCCGTCGGTCTGGGTGTTCAAATATTATTTGAAAGTTATTTTCCTCGTGATCAAATAAAAGAGATCAGTATCAAATATTGAACTTAATGTTTATATACATAATATGCTTCTCACACGTGATACATGAATAAAATATGGATTCATCAGGAGAATAAACGAACATTTCGCGCTCGAATCACCAGCGAACGTGGTGTATAATGATGCAGCTCTTTGAGAGGTGTGAAAACTGGAAAAGGCCTTATCTGTTTTAGGAATTTACGTAGAAATCCACGTGTAATAATCTAGTATAATAAAACCTTCAATAAGAGAGGTGATTGGTTATTATTTCGACTGCATCAACGATTAATTATAAAATTATTAATTATTATAAAAATACTAGCCGACCCATAAACGTTGTTATGCCTAAAAAATTCAGGGTGAACAGCCCTTATCACTTAGGGGTATTAAAAATAGATAGTAGCCGATTCTCAGACCTACTATTAAAGTTATTTGCGTATCCCACGGGAACCACAATTGTTTTCGGGATCAAAAGTAGTTAATATGTTAATCCAAAATCTAGCATATTATCACACCGAATTTCATCAAAATCGGTTCAGCTGTTTGAGCGTGAAGAAGTTACAAACATACACACTTACACGCAAACTTTGGCATTAACACTCGTAATATTACTTATTAGTAGGATGAACTATTCATTACGTTTAAAGTTAATAATGTTATTGAAAGAAAGACAGCTATAGATATTATAATGTGTGCTATACTCAGCATCCGTAGAGTATAAATTAGGAAGGCATTGTTAGCTCTTCTCTTGCTCAGAGGAAAGCTCGTAAGCCCGTCCACTCACTTGGCACTAACTACCATTGTCTTATCCACGACAATAGGTCAATTTCCTTAAGACAGAAACCGGCTGAATCGTAAATTTAAACTTAATATCTCATTACTTGCAAGAGACGCTCAATTATTATAGTACCGTGGCAAAAAAAAATAGTTAAAACGCTATGCAAAAAAAAAGAAACGTCATATAAAATCCTGAGTAAATGATTTTTTTCAGTGTTACCATCTTTAATTCAGTGTCAAGAATTGTTACAGTTCCAAAACACGATTATGTTAAATTCGCTAGATAGTTTTATTTTTTGAAAAATAGTGGTTTAAACTTTGAAACTCTTTTTTGAATGTCATAAAGAAATTGAAATAAATCTTACTTTTCTCTGTAGATAATAATATTGTCTAGAATTGTTAGAACGCTAAAATTTATTTATAACCATCATAATAATGATATAAAACACTCAACTAAACCTTAACCTACAAAAGTCCATGGGTAGGGGGAAAGGTGCCCAAAATGCTGGCAGCATTGCCACGTTGGATGGCAATGCTTAGTTTCTGACCGAAATAAAAGCCAGCATTGATTTCGATATATTTTTTTTTATAAAGATTTATTTCATGAAATTGCAACTGCCGGGCGGCAGCCACTTCGCTATGGCGTGGCGAAACTTAGTACAATAGGGCCTAAAGTCTTGAGTAATATGTTGGAATAAAAATGATGTTTAGAAGACTACAATCATCTTTTGTGGTTCATACTTATTCATATTTATTAACCTTTTAGTTAATACTAGAGACGTCTGATATAATGAAAATTTCATTTTAGAAGTACAAGATTTCTTAAGCTTGAGCTTGCTTGAGCAAGCGCAGGCTTAATGATAATCGTAGTACAATTATTTTCTCCTGAAATAAAGCCGTCCCTGAAATTAAAATCAAAGTATTTCTATTCAAAACTATTCTATCAAAGAAAGGATTAGCTTCATGTTAAACCTTTCAACTAATAAAGAAGATAAGCTCAGGCAAGACTAGAAAGTTCAGTTTATTATCCACTATTACTAAAGATTAATTGGAATTACGGTAGATCTTTATTAAAACTAGAATAGAGAATGGGATCAGATTAATCTTTGATCTATTTACGTAGCTTTAACTAAAATAGAAAATTACGATTCCTCGTAACTAACGATAACATTTACTATGGCTTTTTAAATTAAGGCGAAGATAAGGCCAAAATCTTTGTTTTTACAGTTTTTGCTATATATCGTAAACGGAAAAATAGTTAAAGAACCACTCTAAAAATATTACCCATTTCGGTACCAATCTAATCAAAATGAAAAAAAAATCTTGTTCAAAAAATTTAACTTAAATTTTTTTCAAGTGTTCCAAAAAAATCGAATCCGTTACCTATAATAGCTACCCGTCTGTGTTAAAAAATCTCTGCCAGTAATGAGCGCTTTTGTCTTAAATGGTTTGGCCCAAATTACTTTCTCACTTGCGATTAAAGCCAGTGGCTCGAGAGGCGTTCGCGTGTCGTACCCATAGCTTCTAGACGACGGGAGTTCCCCGGGGAGCTCTAAACTGGTGGTGGACACGACACAACGCTTCTTATTTTATACCACAGAATAGAAAACAAGCAGAAAGGAACTATTCTACTTCCTACTAATATTTTAAACGCGAAAGCTTGTGTATAACTACGTATGTTACACTTCGTCACGTTCTTACGGCTAAACCGATTTGGATTAAACTTGGTACATGAAATTATTACATAGAATTTTTTATCCTGAATTAACGTGAGTAACACAGTAGGCCCAGTAAAAATTGCTTAATAATAAAATATAATATTATTTATATATCCAGTACAAAGGTGCCCACGACGCTGGCTGTATTATCGCATTGGACAGCTGTCTTTCTCTGATCTGTGCTATGGCTTCACGTTTATCCCGATAGTAATGAAAGTAAGATGGTAATACTAATGTAATAAATAATATGGCTTTGTTACATTCAATCCCTGCCTGTTGTCAAATGTAAATACATTTGCAGAACTAATTTTGCAAAAACAGTACACCAAGTTTAATTTGTTAAAGTTTTTCTTCATTATTGAATCTCAGCTTTTTAGAAGAATATTTAGTTAAAAAGTAAACGTATGTTTTTTTATTAAAAATAAAATTTGTCAATCTTTAAAGAAAACGTTAACTACAATCAAAAGTTTAGCTTTAAGTTTATTGTTATGTTTGTCAAGTTAGATAAACTTGCTGTGAGCACGAAAGCGTTGGTTGTTTGTTTGTATCTTTTGTCTTCCCAAAATCACCATCTATTTTTTTTCTAATCTTTGCCAAAGTTCTTCACTACCACGCCTCCACGTCAAGTACTGTATTATTTAACAACTTGCAGGAAAATTCTATTTTATTTTATCAAACTTTTGATATTGAGACTGACTTTCTTTACAGGGAACAACACGATGAATAGTGAATTTAACTAGGATCTAAAGAGACTAGAATATCCGTTGAAACGTTGTACCAAATAAATTCCTTTCTAAGTATTTTATATTTTAAATATTGGTCAAAAAATTAAGTACTAGAATATTTTTAAATATTGTTTATGTTTAGCTCTTAATTGCGCAAAATTGGAAAATAATTATATAGTAAATTATATAAATTATGTACCATCGCCATTTTGTTCATCTTTAATCGGATGACTAAAATAATATTTAAAAAAAAATAACAAATAAACCATATAGCCATAATTCAAGCATATGAATTTTTCAGTCATAATAAATTTAAATAACTTTTTAACAACATTCTCAAACACATCTCTATATATGTATTTCTCGTTTATCTATAAGTTTTCTGTTCTAAGTTTCCGTAGACTATAAGACACCTTTACAGCTTCCCTTTGTCCGTCCGTCTGTTCGTCCACTCCGTGTCTTATTTCAAGCATGATAATGATTATTTAACATACATTATTATTGGAATTATACCAATTTACTTGTATTTAAAATATATATCTAATAAATATTAACATCATTATAATTGTATTTTAAACACGAAATCCCTTACACTTATTTAGAAAGTATGAAATCAAATATAGTAGCAAAATAAGGATCTTCCTTCTAGTCCACTTCCTCCCTCCTTATTGAGAAGGTTTGTGCACTGCCCTCAAGGATCCTCTCTTTGGCAGGATTACGATTATGTATATCATGTAGATAAAACGAACTTCAGTAGGCTGACGGCCAACCTCCAGTAGTGGAGAGGCACTTGAAGAAGAAGGAGATATCATGTAGGACAAACACTTACTAGGATCCCGGACCCAGTAGACGATGGACTTGGGCGAGGACTCGACGTAGCACTCAAGCGTGACGTCAGTGCCGAGCGGCGCGCCCACGAGCTGGTTCGGCACTTGGATCACCGGGTGGACTGGACACAGGAAAAAAACCAATCATAAAAAGATTTTTAAAAACACGGACGCAATCATCATATTTATCCTGATACTGTAAAGGTTCTAGCACGGGATACAAGCAAAATATAGTGTTAAGAACTACTTGATCCCATAACCGGGTAATAGAAATGGTAAAAAATTCTTCAAAACATGATAATTATTCAAACTATTTTTGTACTTATTTTTATTCAATTACGGTATGACCAGTGTTATTTTTTTTATTATTTCCAAAGGCAACGCACAAATTGAAAATATGAATGGGTATATAGTAATGAGTATGTACGTATACAAAGTAATGAGTATGCAGTTTTATACAAATTAAGATGAGTGTAAATGGTATATTATAACACTTATAACAAAACTTCATGAAATGAATGAATTTTCATTATTGTATTTTCAAAACTGCATAGTTATTGTAAATCAGTTAATTTTGTATGTGGGTCAAAAAGCAAATCTTAGCTAAAGACCGTAAGACTGTTTTACATCTAAGAAAACTAAATGGGCTGGCAACTTATTTAGTGCCTTCATAAATAGCAACGTTTTATTATTCAGCCTATTACATAAAACAGGCATAACCAGAACTCTCGACGCTCCAGCGATATTTTTAAGCTAGCTTACAAAATTCTAAGGGAAAAGGGCCAGGACTTAGATAATAATATTAAAGTTAAATCTTGCATAAAGGCAAAATGTCCGCTCGAGTTGACGTGAAGACGCCAACACTTCTCTGCAGGCAGAAAATAATTAAAAGGCACCACTCGCTGACATTACATAGCACCATTAATAACAAGGAACCTCAGAAAGTTGTTGAGATAAACAACAATCACTGTGAATTTTCGTCGGACCTATTCCGTCGGCGAAACGGACGCGTTTCTAAAAACATTTCCGCCAGGAAAAAAGCTTCGAAGCCGGACTGTTTCTTATTTAATAAAGTAATTTAGCGATAAGAGGTTTACCTATCCTGATTCTGAGAAGGGCATTGATAGTTCTTCATTAAATTAGTATTAGTGGAAGCTATTTTTATATGATGGTATTTAGATCATATTCATATTATATTTAGATCAAGCGTCATAGTCCACGAGCTTTTCTAAAATTTCTTTAAGGAAATTTGTTATAATGTACAGGAAAGTGAGCCAGACTATAAATATTTGTAATATAAATATATACTTTTTTATCACTTACAATGTACTTTAATGAGGATTCTTTTGCTGACAGAGGGCGGTATACCATTGCTCGCGATACAAAGATAAGCGCCCATGTCTGATCGCGATATCTTGTTTAAGATAAGCGTTTCTTCTTCGAAAATTGCCACTGTGAACAAAATTGGTAATTTAATAACACATTTTATTTATTTTGTTACAGAATATATATTTGTACATATTTCATACTGAAAAAAGCGACTTTTTACATAAATAAAAAGAAATACCAAGTCAACCATCCCTTTTCTGGTAACCAAGCCATTCAACCAAATAACCTACAGAGATAGCAATATTTCCTAATTTCAAAATTAACAAACGTATCTCAAATATGAACCAATCTACATCGTCATTTGCCCTAAACCTGAGTACCTCACATTTGAGCCAAAATAAATTGTCAGGTTTAATTAAGCGTACCTTTTGTTTTTCCGCCACTGGGATCCCTAATCACTAAGTCTGTTGTCCCTTCGTTGTCGTCAGCCACGTATATTTTATGTTACAGATGTAAGTTAATATCTGTTAATTATATTGAAATACTCCTATTTCAATGCAATAACAGAATAACAAATAATGCATCATTATGCTTGTATAAATGTATAAGTGGTCGATTACTTTATACTTGCTTGTATACTTGTTACTTTATTTTGCTTGTATTTGAAAAAACATAAACAACGTAAAATCTCCAGAAAGTCTATCAGCACGATATTTGGGAATACGTCAAGTAACACCAAAGCTTGAAAAACAGTGCTCTTTATATAAAAAGAAACGCCCCTACCTTTCGTTTTTCCTCCATGATTATCCCTAAACACTATATCTCCTCCATCCTCACGCCGCCACATTATTCTGGGTTCTGGCATGCCTCGAGCTTTGCAAGAAAGGCGAGCTGTACCACCTTCGGGCACCATCACATCACTTGACGTCTCCTCTGGTATGAAGTCTGGCGGTATCACCACTTCCAGGAAACCCATCTAGTGAAAAAACAACTTGTTTTTACAATAAAATACTTTTAACTACATCTAATACGCAGTAAACAAGCCTGAAATTTCTAAATTAATTTAGAAAGTCACTATTAATCAAAATTCTGCGAAACAAACTATTTGTTTGTTATTGTTTTTTTTTAAAAAAGAAGAAACACGATCTGATCAAATACAGTATCCAAGAAGTTGACGAAGTTGAAATAAAATTACCTCATTGGTACTCGTAATAAATACATTTTCGTGTAATTCCCAAAAATGTGTTGCAACTACCAAAATATTATTGAAACAGCATTGTGTCAAGTGCGTCATGCTGCGTCAACGGTGACATCGAACCCTACAACGCTGTCGGCGCCCACGATTTATGCCGTTATCAGGCCTGGGTATAAATTACGCCAGAGCGCAATAATTTAGGTGCACCGTGCACGAATCATTACCCGCTGCGTCCCATACTGCGTAGCTTAATTCACTTTATCTCCCCAATGTTTACTCTAATTGCGATTTAATTCTCGTTGATCCGTTACCCGAATTGACAACGCTAACCATACATCACGGCCATCGCGTCCACTCCTAACCACTACTAATCTAGTTGGACATGCTATGTGAAACAATGGCGGAAGAAGAAAGTTACAGCAACCACAAAAATTCCACCAGCGAAAGTCAAAGTCGATGGTCGAGTTACGGTAATTACCGGATTATTATATGGGTTTGGATGATGAATGAAGTCACAGTAATGTTCAGCCCGTCAGAAATAGCCCACAATGGTTACTATTATCACGCCGTGGTACAAGCATTCGGAGTTGTATTTATCGGGATTCCTTTAGTGTATTCGGAAATAGTGTTGGCTCAATACACAAACTGCGACATTATCAGCATGTGGAATTTCTTTCCGCTCTTTCGCTACGTGGGACACGGAACATTTTTTTTGATATTTTTGAAGATAATTTACTTAATGGTGTTAGTATCTTGGTATTTTATGTACACTTTTTTTTCTGCCCTGGATCCCCCACCATGGTTCTCGTGCGACAGCTTTCCTGATGAAAAATGTATGGTGAAGAGTATAAATGTATCCATATTTCAACATTGCCTGGAAGCTCTGACTCTATTTGGTGTTGACTGCGGAATGATAAGTGCAAGTTACTGTTTCTATGACCGTGAAATTGGTATCAATAGCACTGCAGGCGAAGGAAACTGTTTTTTCTCGTGGAAAGCGATTATTGCATGTACCACCATAAGTATTTTTTTGTTTGTGTTATCAATTAGAAAAGAGAAGTTGATGCAAATTTTTGTAAAGATTTTGATATTTTATTTATGTATCGTTGCATTATCTTTATTTTGTGTAGCATTATCCTCAAGCGGGACTTGGTATGCTTCAACAATCACTTTGCATTGGAAACTTATATTTTTTTCTAATACATTTAACTCACTTACTAGAGGCATGTTATCTGTGGGTACAGGGTCCGGTATGCTAGTTTTTATATCTCAAGATGTTCCTTTTCGTAGTCCGGCTACGATGACTGCTATAACAACTTCATTATTTTCTCTTTTTTTTACTTTGCTGTTGTCACTAATAGCATTCAGTGGTATTAAGACTATGTCTTACTACCACGGAGAAGAAGAATATGTTATTGAAGTTGATGATAGTTTATATTTCGCTGAATTTGCCTCTATAACTGAAATTATGACTTATTTTCACAATTACATTTGGGGTTTCTTTTGGTTTTCTGCGATTGCGTCTTGTTTACTTGCTAATATTTGGATATTACACTTGTACATTGGCGATATGATGTTTCACTATAGAGTAGCACGTAGATATAAAAATTTGGCTTGTGGAATACTACTCATATTCATTAATTTTTTAACATGGCCATTTTTCTGTTCGGATCTTACCGGAGCACTAACAGATGCTACAGAATTGATTCAAATCATGAACAATTTATTTTTTTCAATTGCTTTATATTGGATATATGGCTTAAATACACATAGCGTCGACATAATTTTTATGATAGGGGTAAAACCAACTTATTTTTGGAAAATTGCTTGGTTATTTAGTCCAATACTGCTGAGTTTTATTTTATATTTTAGATTTAATGATTTAGAGGTAAGAAAGTATGGCGCATCTTATGAGTTTTGGTTTTTGCCTTTTACTGTTGATTGGTTGTTGTTTTATATTCTTATAAGTATTTATGCTGCAATTATTATTGTTGGTATTATCACACAGTTGGTTAAATATCATCGTTTTGGTGCCATACGCGATGTAGTGTTACCGACGGAATGCTGGGGTCCGCGTGATCTGATTTTGTTTAAGAGTAGAAAGATGTTTGTTCCGGAAATTATGACGACCGAATTTTTGTATAGACAGGGCAGGATTCGTGGATACAGCAACGCTAGAAAAAAACGCCAATCACGTGTGCAGAGCCAAGAGCGACGCGAATCTATAGAGAGTTTCGAAGAGGGGGTCGAGTGGAGTCCTTTGACTTCCAACTGACATTTTACACAATCATTAAATTGAAACTCAAATAAATAACGAATTTTCTTTAGTTTACAGGCATACCAGAAAATTATAGTGATTCATAAAAAAATATTCAAACATAGATACAGTGTAAATTCTATAGTGTTGTTATATAGAGTTTACACTGTATCTAGAAGGGACTGAGCATTTATGGCGTTATAGAGAGTGGTCGTTAAATGGAGAGAAGAAAAATCATTGTATGTAGTTCTAGCTAAACCAACTACAGCCAATTGATTTCAATCGAGTTTGTCGTTAAATCGAGTGACATTACATGGAGTTAACACTGTATGTCCTCATTCAAAGAATAAATGTCAGTGCTTCGAGGTCATGGACAACTTCATGGTCATAGACTGAGACTTTGTGAAATGCCTATGAGTCTAGCGTAAAACGTTGTCGTTGCCTTGATCATTACTGAAGCTCAAGCTTTAAAGGCACACATACCTGGCTTTTCATAGGGTCTGTATTGATTTGACACATGTACAGACCCCGATCTTCCTCTCGTACGCTTCTAATGTGCAAATTCCAGACCGTCGGTCCATTGTGTGAGACGGCGACTCGCTCGTTGTTTGTTATTACGTGTACGTGTATTGCTTGGATCGCTTTGGTATCGGCCTTTACCCACCCCACCTGGAAAAAATTATACAATTAAACATAGAGAATAGATTAATATTTCAATTTAAAATTATGTTACACTCTACGCTGTTATATATTATTCTAGTTAAACTATCTAAATCATGTTATGAAGTTAAAGTGTACAGTTATACAACAAAAGTAAGATATAGGATCAACTTTAGATAAATCTAAAGATCGAAAGAAAAAATCTGTAGTACCTGTAGGACCCAAGTAATCTATAGTACCCAAGAAGAATACGTTTTATTCTATATATATTAGTTTTAATCATAATCATTTTTATTGGAAACAAAACATTTTACATGTCAAATTTCAACTTTAATATTAAATTTTGCTACAATAATTATAAATAAATATTCATTTCTAAAAAAGGGAAAAGAGTTTGATTCAATTTGATACATTTTCTTACCCTGTAGCCTCCAAGGTTTTGCACCAAACATCTGAAGGTAGCATCTCTGCCAATAGGTATAGTTAAATTAACTAGTGGCTCTGCAAATTCAGGCTGGAAAGCTTCTCCTGATAAAAAAAAAAGATATCTTTTAAAAAATTAGGTGATTCTACTAATTTGTTACTTATAAGACTTTTTTACTCCTTACAGCTAGGTATTGACCAGCAAGAAGTGTAACTACACGACACTATGGTCTTAGGTGGAGCATGCCTTTTTTTTCGTGAGGAAATTCATTTACGCATTTCCCGCTACAAGCCTGGGGGAGGCGAGCGGTGTATGTCGGACTCGACGGCCAGAAGGGCCGTCACTACCGACTAAAACCTCACGGTGTCCCATCTCACGATGGGGGCAGAGTATGCCTAGTTTGGAATAACTGGCTCTCATGGAATCATGGAAGTTGCGTGAATACACTGTTAGGAGTTTGGCGATAGATTTTCCAATTTGACGACTAGCTTTTTATTGTTTTGCGTAAGCCTATATATTACGTACAATCAGGATTCTAAGTTACTTTCCTGCCAAATTTCATTTAAACCGAATAAAACGAAAGAGTGTTTAAACTTTCGCATTTCATATAATTTTGTGGTAATAATATTTTGTACTACGTACCAACAAGCTTAGAATCTAAGCCAAGCATGAAAATGCCCATCAAACATAATGCCCAAGAACGCTGCTGCATATTTCCGATCACGCTTACGATGTTCAGCCATCAAAGTCTGCGACAGCCTGTATCTGGAACAAAAGGATAAACATAGTTTTAGCATATATTTACCCAAATCCTAGAATGTAAACGACTTTGAATAAAATTCAAAACATATACACTTTGAAAATTGGTGGCGATCCAGCGGCACACACGACTAAACTAAATTTAAAGTAGCTCTGTCTTTTCGTCATAAATGACCAAAAAGAGATGGTACGATCTAAACCGTAGACAAACCATCTAAAATCACGCCAAACACGTCAGATTTAGAGCTGGTACAATTGGGTGCGCTCTAAAATCCCTTACATTTTTCATATTTGACGTGATTTTAGTTGTTTGGTGTGTAGTTCAGAACGTGCCGTCTCTTTCTGGCCACCTAAGATGAAAAGAGACGGGGCTTCTTTAAATTTAGTTTAGTCGTGTGTGCCGCTGAATCGCCACCTTTATGTATCTTATTAGTAACTATAGGTTTAATGTGTGCCTGCAATTATGATATTTTATTTGTTTATAATTATGTATATAATGAATGGTGTTCGTCGCCGTCCGGTCAAACGTCAACACGTACTCCGTCAATAATTGATTTCAAAAATTGTTTCACCGCTCGCGCTTAACTGTATTTGCTCTAAACCTACTAAATACTGTGTTTTCTAGTGATACTGCATATTATCTTCGAATTAAAACTCAAATATTGTGCAAAAATAGTAAAAAACCCAAGTGAAATATTACGATCTCCAAAGTTTTTAATATCTACCCCATTGTCTGGCTAAAAAAATATATGTTCATAATTTCTTACAAGTTACGTAACTCATTATATAATCAATATAATGGATAAAAACATAAACATGGAAGAGTTGAAGAAAATAATGATGGCTATATCAGAAGATATGAAAAATCAAAGCACGGAAATGACCAGGGTCATCACAGAAAATGTCAACAAAAACATTGACGAAAAGTTTTCGATTTTTGAGGATAAACACACAGCAATTATTGTAAAGATAGAAGAGCAGGACACCCGAATTGATAAATTGGAAAGGGAGGTGAGAAAGAAAAACCTACTTATATTTGGTGTAGAAGAGACTGAGCACAGTTATAAAGATTTAGAGGAAAAAATAACCAATATTTTTAATGATCACATGAAAATCAAATGCGGATATTTAGAATTTAGCTGTATAAGGAGACTGGGACGAAAAGATGAAAAAGTTCGACCGGTTATCATAACATTTCATTCCATGGGAACAAAGTTAGAAATATTAAAGAAGAAAAAGAAATTGGAAAAATCTAATTATTATATTATGGAAGATTACCCACCTAAAATACTAGCAAGAAGGAAAGAATTAAAAGAAGAAATTTTAAAATTGCACCAAGATGGCAAGAAAGCTATGATAAAATATGATAAGATCATTCTGCTGGATGATAGTAAAGATAATAGATTAAACAACAAAAGAAAATATCAAATAACTCCGGAACGGAAGGATGCTAGTGAAATAAACATGAAAGATCAACAACAATCAGCTAAAAAAGTTGCTATAGGCTCAAATAATCTTGCTTCATTTGTAATACGTCAGAAGCCTGGCAAGTAACCGATTCTCAACATATGTATGGCGACGACTATGACAAAATAAGTAACTATACATAATCAAAAATGTAAACAATCATGAATCTCCTCCAAGCCGGCCGGTCACCGTGGAGGAGTAGACCATGTCCCCGCAGACACAAATAAATAGTTAAAAATAAATAATCATACAAAAGTGTATATCATTTGCTTTGTAGTTTAATAGTCTGTTTTCCTTTTTTCTATTTCAAATAGTGCAAATTAAATGTAAATATTATTCAAATATCAAAATATGTGTTAAAATATTGTTTGTGATTACAATATGTGAACCTTCCTTGTCTGCGGGAGGCCTTCGCTTAAAAAGCGACTTTTACTCGAGAAATGATATAAAATGTATTGCATATGTTTATAAACAAAACAACCTCGTATTAACTAATTACCTACCTATGTAAGTTCTTCAGACATACCTCTATTCACATTATTTAATCAATTTTTTCCTTAATTGCTATGTTATGTTTAGAACGCTTAATTTTGTGTATTTATAGTGTCAATGTAAGAAATAGGATGTATTTATTACCTTATATATGTACATAGTATATGTCAAAAACTGAAAAAAAACTTGTATTAAGTTATAATTATTTTCTATTACATACTCATATAATTTTCTTAATAGGTTATCAATTATTTGTTTCGGTGGCAATGCTTATAGGTAGTGTATGTTACATTAGCTATGGGCATTACTATTGAAGTGAAAAAGAGTAAATGTTAAGCTAATTTGTGCAACACTTACGGTAGGTACTGATACTGCTTACATAAATTGTTTCTACTAGATTATTATTATAATGTAAAATATATATTGAAAGTTATTAATAATAATAATAATAATAATAACATCATAAATTAGCAAAATATAATAATTTGTTATATGAACAATAATAATGTCATATATATAATTCTCTGTAATGTTTGTGAGTAATAGTAATAAAGGCTATTTTCATTTCATTTCATTTCATTTCATATAATGATATTAAATAATGTTTCCAATTTCTATTCCAGAATAATATTGGTACTTTATAATGGTCGACAAACTTACATGTGTTTATGAGAGTTTTTACTACAAATTAATATAAATTAAATACGTATTGAATTGTTGTTATAAATCAATAAATTATGGTTTAGTGATGTATTTATAGCATTTAAAATTAAATTATGGTTAAATTATAGAACATTGTTACAAGACTAAAATATAATGCAGGTAAACAGTAGTTACTAAATCACCCGGCCGCCTATCTAAAACGCTTCTTGTTTGAACGTTTATTCGATACATCAGCATCAACCGAGCGGTTCAATACGACTATTATGATAACACATAGCCTGTTTGAATGACGAAATGAAATCATGACGCGTGTGAAATAGCGCGATCTTACGAAGAATGATACTCGGTCCCTTCCGATATGCCCCATGTACCGATAACGACGAGTATTTTCCAAGTATTTTCTTCTCTATATGAGAAAAAAAATACTCGTTTGTGTATCGTAACGTCGTGACAAGGCTTCGGAAAGCGTACGAAATGAGTGCGGATGCGATCGCACACCGGTAACTACTTTTCCGTGAGATAAAATAGTAAAGGCGTATTGTGATACGCTTAGTGAGAAAAACGATGTGTGTAAATGTTTTCTTGTCCATATAAAAATAAAAATTTATATTGTAAAAACAAGAAAGTGCACGCACATAAGTTCTTACGTCTACATGAGTAAGAGTTAAGAGTTAAGAGATACCTTAGATAGATAGAAAATTAAATTCTTCAAATAAATAATGTAAGTGTAAGAGTTTTCTATGCGGATATATTAAAATGCCCCACGGGAAAAGTTTGCAAAAAAAATTCTTTATTTATATTCTTTAAATATAGGATAAATAGATACAATAGATTTCCGCAAAGTAACGTTAAAATAAAACATATGGCACAGGGTCGCACTATAAGCTAATTTGAGTAATCTACTTATGAAGTAATAATTATGACATGTCACGTGATTAAACAAACGTTTAAAAACGTATTCTAGTTTTTAATGAAATGTCCTAGAACTATTTAAAGTTTAATTGAATACAGATAATGTGTTGAATATAATCAAAGAGTGGTACCTCCATAAAACAATGTGAAATACTAAAATACAAATGCACGTTAAAAAAAATACGATAAAACAGGTGTAGTATTTTGACATAATGAATTGACAGCTGGATGGAAGGGTTAATTCAGTAATCCCTACCTTTTACATAGATTAACAATATTTTGCCGGCCAATCTTTCATGACATTAATTTTATATGAAAATGTTGTGTTTAGAAATCCTTAGCGGAAAAAAGTTACGATTTCAATACATTAAAGTAAATGTCATTGTTATATATAAAGTTAATGTACAGATGAACCATTGGAAGACTTTGTCTTTAGCACCACCATTTTTAACTAAAGCAAAAGCAAAGTCATATTTAAACATGTACCAAAGTGATATGTTTGCAATTAATGACTAACTCATTTACTCGAATTTACCTTAATTTTTAAAATATGAATTTCAATTTAATTCAATAATATAAAAAAACTCAAAGCTAGCGTGCCACTGGCAGCGAGGCAAGGCCCAAGCTACCGGCGGTAGTAGATATAAGGAGAGGAACCTCCGAAAAATGCGCGCCATGTGATCCATCTCTCTAGCCCTTTGGGTGCCTTTTGAGATGTTGGCCGATAGAAGAAGAAGCGAAGAGTCGCTTTAATAATCATTAATAAATAAGTATTATTAATGACATACAACGTCCATAGTATGTACTTGGATGATAACTGGCCACGGGATAAGCTGAGGCCCACTCCTCACAGCGGTGGTCGGCGGCGATTAAAACCAATTGTGATTATGAACATAATTCAAAGCTTACAGTAGCCGGTATCCGTTTCAGATAAAAGTGTTTTGATGTTAAAATAAGCCTACAAATTAATTGCTTGTACTATATATAACTGGCTACATATAATATGTAGTACATTATGGTCCAAGTGTGTAATGTTAAGTAAGGATCTTTTGAGAGACAAGGACGGTAATTATCAATACACACCAGTCTCAAAAGGTATATTTCAACACATTTGTGAAAACAAAAAACACATTTTTTTTAGTTTGGCAGATACATAATTTATTTAGAGTAATAATTAGTAAATAGGTAAAACTCACTTGTGAAAAATGACTAGTCATATTTTGTTTACACGTGTCATTATTACGTGCCTAATTACGCTGAAATTAGAGTCAATTTATAACCACATTAAAGCGTGAGTGAAGCGAGCGAATTCTTTAGAGGCAGGTAATTTTTTCTTGAGCCTGTATGTTTGGTAACAGCTTAAAAGATTTCTTTAATCTTCACTTATTTTTGGTAGAGGTGAAGGTTCCCACAAAAAAGAAAGAACTTTGTATCACACTATAGTAGTCGGTGTTAATATTTTTTGGCCGAACGATGACATATATATTTACATACAGGAATATTCATAATTTTTTTTTTCGAATAAATAACAATTGTCAAGTAATTGTTAACATTTTTAATATACAAGAAATATTTTGAAGACGTAAAGTCCGTTAATTACCCAAACGATGTTCCAAAAAATTTTGTTCGCGAGGTCTACTGTTCAGAGAAATACAAGTATTATAATCTGACCCTGAGTCACTAATACTTGTAATAATTCATAGCGCTCACTTTGATGTACATTGTCTCAGACTTGGGGTACTTAGTTCAGACAAACTCCGTTCAAGTTAGCCATGGAAACAAAGTTCCAGCCGCGACGTCGGAAATTTCATACCGGGCTAGGAAACTTTGAACTACCACCCAAACATTTATACTTGACTCAATTACAAGTACCTATAAGTATACCGATACAGATTTCTTGCAACTTGTATATAGCCCAGGTAACACAACAGCGGGAAAGACAATTTTATCCTTACATAAAAATAAGATATTGCTCCCATACAATACGTCACGAGCAATTTTTTTATAATTAAGTAACAGCTATGTATCATTATTTTTACTCATATGTCATACTCTTAAATTGAAAAATGTTTTTATAAAAATATAACTTGATTATTTACTTAAAAAACATAAAGATGAAAACAACGCCAAGAACCTAACAGTTTTTTCCAAGGGCCTCCTAGAAAGCCATTTATTCCAGACAAGGAAGGCTAGAGTGTCGCTAAACTCGTGTGGAGTAAAAACTTTATGGAGTAAAAACACAATAATCCAGAGAGAGGAAATAAACTTAAAGCTAATTTAATTTTTACTATAGTCGGGAAATACATTATGTTGCCTGTGATAATGTATTTCCTCTCATATTTCATAATTCTGACCAGAAACATCCTAATATATTTATAATTTTATCATTCTAAGTTTCATTTGCGTTTCAGTTAAAAGCGACTCGATATTCAACTAAACAAAGTTAATGAAAGGGAATTTGTAAGGTACTCCATAAATTAAGTCGTAAATAATTAAGGAACTGAGTTTTCCGCCATACTACTGTTAGATGGTTGCAAGATGTTAAATAAGTGCTCTTTAATATTACACCATAACGATTGTCAACGTGCAATGGAGCGCAGTATTCTTGGAGTTAAGTTAAGAGACAGGATACGCAAAACCACACTGCGCTCCAAAACAAAAATAATAGACGTTACGCAAAAAACAGCTCAACTGATATGGGACTAGGCAGGGCACGTTTGTCACATCATGCTGGACAACCACTGGGCAAAGGCCACCACAGCATGGGTGACAAACACTGCTAGACTTCGAGTAAGACCCTGGAAACGGTTGCACGACGATCTATGTAAATTTGATAAGGACTGGGCCACCAAAGCCGAAGACTTGGCTAACTGGAAGGAGAGAAGGGAGGCTTTTGCCCAACAGTGGGACACAATAAAAATTATGTAATATTATAATATCAATATCTTAGATATAAAATTTCCGTGTCACAGTATTTGTTACCGTACTCCTCCGAAACGGCTTGACTGATCTTTACCAAATTTTTATATGCGTATTCGTAGGTCTGAGAATCGGCTACTGTATATTTAGAAATAATTATAAAGGCAAACAACGTTTGCCGGGCCAGCTAGTGTGTATATAATAAAACAGTAAAAATATTGCGTTTCTACATTATTTTTTTCCCAAAATAACAGATAGGGGACGATTAGAAGAATAACATAAACAAAAAAAGAGTTAGAGAAAAAGAAATTATAGCCTGCTGAAAAAAAACTTTAAGCACTGCTTCAAAACTTTAATCAAAGTTGAATGCAGTTTACATAAACGTTTTTAAGAATAAACTAATATTATAAATGCTAAAGTTCGTGTGACGTAATTGTATATGTTTAATACTTCCTAATGCTGTAATTATTCCGATGAAATAGATAGTTTAGACTCTAAATGAACGCATAGGCAACTTTTGACCTCGACATCAGACGGGCGACACCGCGGTGCGCACCTTGTTAAAGTTCTGCCTTTGATTTTTTTTTCTTCCATTATTATGTTTGTATGTTATTTTTGCCCTGAAGAATGGTGCAAATCTACTACGATACTACTTCATAAAAAAGGCGACAGAAGAGAACTAGGAAATTACAGGCCAATAAGTTTGATGTCCAATTTATACAAGTTGTTTTCCAAAGTGATACTTAATAGAGTTACGCTTATCTTAGATGAGAATCAACCATATGAACAAGCTGGATTTCGAAAAAAGTTTTCAACGGTTGATCACATTCAGGTAGTGTCGACAATTATAAGTAAATGCAAGGAATACAATAAGATATTGTATATCGGGTTCGTCGATTTTACAAAGGCATTTGATAGTCTTGAGCACAGAGCGATTTGGCAAGCACTGCAGCAACAAGGTATTGAAAAAGGTTACATAAAAGTCCTAAACAACATTTACTCAAAAAGTACCGCAAAAATACGCATGGAAAGAGATGGAAAAGAGTTTCCTATTAATAAAGGTGTGCGCCAGGGAGACCCTATATCGCCAAAAATATTCTGTGCGGTACTGGAGATGGTCTTCAGAAATCTGCCTTGGAACAAAGAAGGCGTAATTATTAATGGAGAGTACCTGAGCCATCTTAGATTCGCAGATGACATTGCTGTTTTCGCGGAGACTGCAACACAACTAGAAACCATGTTGAACGATTTATCAAGAGAGAGCCAGCGAGTTGGGTTGGGTTTGAATGCAGCGAAAACAAAAATTTTAACCAATGGACAGAAGGAGACAGTGATAGTCGACAAGGACGTAATAGAATATGTGGATGAATACATTTACTTGGGACAGTCTATAGCATTTGACGATCTAACAGAGAAAGAAATTGACCGGAGAATTGTTATTGCATGGAAAAAATACTGGGGACTAAAAGAAATTATGAAGAATCAAAATCTGGACATGGAAATTAAGAAGAAAGTATACGACGTCGCCATCCTGCCTTGCTTAATATACGGCTGTCAGACGTGGGCACTGAGGGTAGAAGATGAACAAAAGTTAGCAATATGCCAGCGAAAAATGGAAAGAAGCATGCTTGGAGTAAAGTTAGCGGACAAAATTAAGAATGACGTAATAAGAAACAAAACTAAGGTTCGAGACATAACAAAAACAATACGGACATTAAAATGGAATTGGGCTGGACATATTTGCAGAATGACAGATGAAAGATGGACAAGAAAAGTCTTAGAGTGGATACCCAGAGCCAATGTACGGAGCCGAGGCAGACCATGCAGAAGATGGGCAGACGTGTTCACTCAAAAATACGGACAGGAATGGATGAGATTGGCGCGAGATAGACAACTTTGGTGCAAACTGGGGGAGGCCTACGCTAATGAGGCGACATCAGCATTCCAACATTTGACATAATTTAATAATAATCACATTGACATTGACACATTATAATTATACTTTGACATCATTATAACTGACAAAATACTCTTTAAATAATCATAATCATAATTTGACTTAAAATAATATTAAATATAATAAGATAATGCGCATGTTAAAGAAGTAAGTAATCAGAATGTAATAATGCAGATGAATAAAGGCTTTTTTACTTTTACTTTTACTTTTACTTTTACTAATGCTGTAATTATTCCGATGAAATAGATAGTTTAGACTCTAAATGAACGCATAGGCAACTTTTGACCTCGACATCAGACGGGCGACACCGCGGTGCGCACCTTGTTAAAGTTCTGCCTTTGATTTTTTTTTCTTCCATTATTATGTTTGTATGTTATTTTTGTACTTATTTATGATGTTTACTTGTACCACCGCCTTCTTTTGTATGTTTTATTATTCCATTTCCGGCTGCCTGGTAGAAATCACCATAAGTGATAAGGCCACCATTGTAATCTACTTTTAAGTTTTTAATATTATACTACAAATTCAATAATTATTACTTAATGTTAAATCTAATCCAAAATTAATTAAATTTAAAGTTATATATTTTTTTTGTGATTGTACAATAAAGTTCTATTCTATTCTAAAAGTAAGAATATAATGTGTATTCCTTCCCGAATATATTTCCTTTCTATTCGACGCGTTGTGGGCGGAAGCTCAACTAGTTAGTAGAGGGGTGATAATTGCCTACTGATAATTCTAACAACAATCAATTGTCGAGCCCTTAAAGAAAGGAAGGATACAGCCAATAAAGCTTATTAACGCCTATACTACGGAATTATACGTTTCTTTAGTTTTAAAACAGTTAAGAAAAGCAAGCAGGCGGAAATATGTATTTAGTAAAAAATAAGATTGTTTAGTGATTTATTAATACTGTTTCTGGTTCATGAATAATACATCTTATGGTTTACTACTTTACTTTACTTATTTACTTTAATAATGTTTTTTTTTTATCAAAGACAATATATTCATTATTATACATCAGTTGGTAATATTTAATGTTGTAACTCCTAAATTTGATATACAAACAAACATTTTCTATCAGGATAACAAATAAAATATTTTCAATAATCAACACGATCAGAAACTAGCCTAGACTGAATGTAACAAACAACTTAAGCAAAAAAATAAATAAATCCTTATTCAAAGTATGAATCCATAAAATTAAAAAATAAAATAAAACTTACCTGTGAGATAAATCAGCACGTTCCAGATTTAAAAAATAAATTTAACCCTTCGACCGTCAGTTCCCGCGCAGAGCGTCAAAGTTCCCGCAAAGTTTGGCGCCCGAGGGAGCGAGCGGACGGCAGAGTCGGCAGCGCGGCACACACTGAGCGATTGTTCATTCAAGCCTCCGCATCGCCGTTATTCTTACGCAGATGTCTGCTGATTGAACTGTTATCAACTGTTTGCCACAATTTTGGCACAGCTTTTCAGGAATCGTGATAGCACTGCAACGCATTGGCTCTTTAGTTCTGTTGGGATCTGTATGGTTCCGTAAGGTAAAACTATTGCCGAGTACTTCTGAACTCAGAGTGGATAATATATCATAATTATATAGTCATTTATGTGTTCAAAACCAATAACTTTAAAGTTGTACTTCATTATTATTTCAAGTAAACAATAAATTTAAATTGCTATAGTTTTTTACTTAGTTTAGGCAAGAGTTTTATTATTTTCGTTTTTAGCCAGCCAGACCCTAAACTAAATATAAACATTATATTTTATAGTGGGTAGACGGAGTTTATACGCTGATTATCAATCGAGAAAGACATGTAGGCAAATAAATGTCACTGTCAAAGTATCTGTATCTGTCTTAAATATCAGAAGATAAAACATAGATAATGTAATACTAGTGTTCCATCGTCAAAGTTCAATTTCATCGCAAAACAGTTGCTGTTTGTTTTTGTTTCAAATGCAATAATGCAATAATTTGACTCAAATGCAATAAAAATCAACAAGAAGCAAAAGACATGCCAAATAAACGAAGTACCAAGTACAAGGAATGAAAATTACACAGAAAAACATTTGAGTTCATTAAAATTACATACAAATAACACAAACTAAACATTTCACATGTACTCGTAAGATAAAGATTTTCAAAACTTTTTAGAAGAATGAAAATGAAATATCGGAACGTATTTTGCCGTTAAAAACATTCAATCCTAAAATATATGGAATGTCTTTAAACTCTGCTGTGATGTTTTAGTATAGAAAAGTATTAAAAAAATATATTGTTATTAATTATAGTTTTGTAATCATTCAAATGTATCATATTTATTTTTAAATACATAAATTGTGAAAACTTATGGAAAAGTAATAATTCTTGTTTTAATTTTAAAAGTTCTTAATTGAAATGTAGTGTTTCTATTGTCTAGACAGAAAACACAAGGATCACATTTCTTTAATTTACTTTGAATAAAATAAACCAAACATCTCTCGTCGAACAATTATTTTTGGAACAAATTTAATCTTCATTTAAAACATCTGCAGAACTAAAGCATTTTATTTCACAAAAATATATATTAACTCAAACTCAAGAAAAAGAAACAATATGAGTTCATTTTATCTTGTTAAATATTTAAATTCTTGGTTTTTACCTCTCATTTTTTGGGCGGTGACATTTTAGTACTGTAACCTTCGTGAAAGTTGTTGAGGTAATTCCAAGGCGACTCAATTTGGTAACTACGATACTCTTGAGCATATTCCACTGGCTCATACACAAGTTTCTTCTGCTCATCGTCGTATCTTACTTCAGTGTAGCCCACCAATGGATAGTCCTTCCTCAACGGATGTCCTTTGAAGCCGTAATCAGTCAATATTCGCCTCAAATCTGGATGATGAGTGAAGATTATCCCAAACATGTCATAGACCTCACGCTCGAAAGTATGGGCTACCTGCCATAGAGGGTAACAAGAATGTACCGGAGTAAGTTCGTCAGTGTACGTTTTTACCCTGGCTCGTTGTCCAAATCTCAAGCTCAGTAGACAGTAAATGACTTCAAATCTATAGAGTCTGCTTGGTACATCCATGGCAGTGATCGCTGAGCACGCGTTAAAGCAAGCATTTTGATGATGACACATGAAACTCAGTACTGGAAATATTCCATCCGGGGCGACCAATATCTCCAGTTCATCTGTATGCTGCATCTGCACCTTTTGCACCCATTTAGGCATGCAAGCGGCCGTATACAGACCAAATTCGTAAAGTCTCTGACGCTTACTGTTGTCGTGAGTTTTGATCGTGTGACTTTCATGCTCAATCGGTTCCAAGCAAAATGGATTATTGCAGTGACTCTTGGAAGGTGCTTGTCCTTGGTAAGGTTGTCGGGTTGTATGGAAATGACGTTTGAGAGCACAGAGAACAGCTTTTCTTGTAAATGACCACATTGAATGTAATGTGACCGACGTTTCGTTTAATCTGACAAAAATATTCTACCCAATTTATAATATATAAACGTATTTATTATTTATACGTATTTATATTTAGCAAAATGAGTTACGTCTTGTTGCTTGATTATATATAATATTGACATTAATTTTGTTTGACATTTGAAGTCTCAGAAATAAGTTCGCATGTATAAATCAACATTCTATTATAGGAAGGAAGCAGACATTCGAAGTGCCCAATATGTTTTCACAATTATACGAAAATATCACATAGGTTAGGGGCAAAACCAAAGTGAAATCTTACGAAAACCATCCACTCTCTTAAACAGGGTAGCTATTAACTAATGTAAATCCTTCTAATTGTGGATTTGGTGCATGTAGACGATTTACACTTATTTTACAATTCTGGAAAATAGATATTCCAGTGAAAAAGTTCGTACACTTGTGACAAAATATATGGAGAAGTATTGAAGTAAGTATATTTTTAAAATTCCTAATATACTAGGAATGTTGTCAGTTTATGTATAAGTATTGAAGTAAGTATATTTTTAAAATTCCTAATATACTAGGAATGTTGTCAGTTTATGTATAAGTACTGAAGTAAAATCCTTTAAAAGTTTTACGTTTGTAACCACTAACCCTGAATAAAAGACAATTAAAATAAAAGCTTTTCGGGTTTTATTAAATTATAAAGACACGGTACCCGAGGCGGTCGGTATTTCTACCGACTGCAGATTTTAAAGCTAACAGATATACAATTTTGTCTATTTTATGGGTTATTTATATGTCTATTCGTACAGAATGTTCTTATTAGTTTAATTACTTTTACACCTTACTTATCTTATCGAAATAAAAAACCTTCGATATGACTTTGGCAAATAATAATTGCTAAGAGCAAAATATAGTACATATATTCGTATGTGTAAGTGTGTATTATGGACATAACATCTGCACCCTGCGGTGCTACCCGCGGTAATACGGGATAAAAAGTAGCCTCTATGTCAATCCCACATCTTAACTATTTACATACCAATTTTAATAAGAATTTGTCTTGGTGTTTAAGCGTGGAGAAGTAAGAAACATACACACACACTTACACACAAACTTATAATTCATATACCATAAATAAATTAAGTACAGATATAACAATCTTAATCTTAATATATATAAATATCTTGTCACAATGTTTGTCCTCAATGGACTCCTAAACCATTTAACCGATTATAATAAAATTCGCACACCATGTGCAGTTCGATCCAACTTGAGAGATAGGATAGTTAAAATCTCAAATTATAGTCGCAATTTTAATGTATTGCTAATTATTGTCTCTTATTATTTGACAGTCACAATTATCACAACAGATGTCGATACCTTTCGACTGGGTTGAGTAAGTAATCAATAGATGGCGCTGTACCCCTAAGTGAGGCAAAACAACATTTGCCGGGTCAGCTAGTAGCATATATTTTTCAGTTCATTCGAGTTGTATCTCTGAGTTTACCAGATCTGTGCCCGCACTGCTACAAGGCTTTACTCTTCGGAGTTGCGAGAGAAGTTTTCGACATGTGTCCCGCAACTGTAGAACCTGCAAATATCCGTCTCTGTTTCAAAATACATACATGTGGGTAAGTATCCTAAGACGGATAAGACGGACGAACTTTGTTCTGGATATATTTTTGGTGTTTCGCTCTTTCTAGTATGAATATTTTCTAAGCGCCTGTGAAACGGTAGCTGACTAAAATTATATATTTTACATTACGAGTATATCATACGATATATAAAGTTAAGGCAAAGATAAGTACAGAATCTGTATTTTAATTTCTAATTTATAAGTCTGATTAGTATCAAACTGGTTCTTGAGACGGGATATTTTTCTTCCGTTTACAATTTATAGCGGAAAACTGTAAAATTAAGATTTTACCCATATCTTCCCCTCTCTCTCATTTAACAAACGATAACATCTAAACAGTTCTTGGATATACATGTCTCTAATACCCATAGTCAACGGGTATGAATCAGTGAACTTCCATAAGTAATGCTATAGTCAAACGCAAGCCTAAACAGTAAAAGAAACTTAGCTACCACTTAAATATTTTTGATAGTTTTTAGTAATCTCGTATTTTCCACAGATGCTTGTTACAAAATATGAGCATTTATCATAAACAGTTTCATACATAAAACAGAGGTTGCAGTTGATGCAGTGTTTCCCGGTGACTCCAGATTGTGCGCTACACCGCAGCTTCCTGTTTCCGGGGCGAGCTTGCGCTTGCGCTGTTCGCGGATGTGACGTCATTTGAACAAACCATGTTTGGAAGGTTGTAGTATTGCAATTAGTTAAGTGATAACTTGTAAAATTAAAAATTACTTTGATTGACTTTTTGTGACTATGTTTTATTAATTTAAAAATAATTTGCCGACCTTGTTGGCAAAATAGTTACCAAGTCAGACAGCCAACTAGTTGGTCCCGGGTTCGATTCCCGGCACGGCTAACATTTTTGCGATGAACCTAATTTGTTGGCTGTCGGTCTGGGTGTTAAATATGTATCTATATAAAGTTCTTATGCATGCATAAAGTTTTAGCTTAGAAAATATAATACAAATAATAAATGGTAGTATAATCGTTGGTAGTAATCGCCGCGCGAATTCCGGCCTTATTCTATACTTATTACGCTTTATGGCTTTTAAATATTAGCGCTACTATGGTATGATTAAAATAACATGGTAACTATTTGAAAATTGGCAACGAATCTAAAAGACCACAATAACACCTTAAGCACATTTTTAGCAGGAGCTTAAAGTAGGTTAAATTGACTAGTATAAATAATAGGTTTCCACTGTTTTTGTCTAATACTTAATTGTAAACTTAATGTAACGTCCCTCGATTTTACTACAAACTCTCTAAAGCTTCGAAATCAATTGGCATTAGTTGGTCCATACAATGATACATTCTCTCCATTTAACGACTATTCTCCATCACGCCATAAAATGCACAGTCCCTTCAGTGTCGTTATATAGAGTTTACACTGTATTTGTCGAAATTATTTGTGGCGGGTTTTAGGTCAGTATCAGAGCAGTATTAAGTTTTATACATTTATTTGCTAGTCAAACTCGTATCCGGAGAGTTTTGTTTTTGTCATATCACGTAATTTTTTCCTGTCTTGTTTTGTTCCTGACAACATTTACCTATTAGTTAATTTCTAGTATACATTAACACGTGCAAAAATTCAAAATATTACTGTTTCAGTGGCTGGTTTCCCCTCGTATCTATCTCATGAGGCTGCACTTACATATTTAAAATGTTACTGAGTAGCGAATGTAGCTTTTAATTTGGGTACCTAAATCTTCCTTTCCGGCCACAGGAGGTTGAGGTTGCTACCACTCAAATTTGGAAAACGTTCTCTAAAAGTGTATTAATTTTTCACAGTCCTTGCTTTTAAAGTTTGTTCAAAATTGTATTAAATATACAAACTCAAACTGTGGTCTGTTTCTTAGCCGCAATGCTGCTTTTGGTTGCGTGCGAAAGTTTTTATTTTCAAATCTCATTTTGCAGCTAAGGGGTGAACATTTTATACTGGCAACAAAGTGCAGTTGTTTACACTGAGTTTCTTTTACTCGTTGAGAAATCGAGAGTCTTAAAGGTGAGCACATCTTGAAAAATCTATTGTTGTATTGTGAAAAAAAGTTTTATGTTAAGACTAGCTGCGCCCTGCAGTGTTCCCGCGTTAATCCGGGACAAAAATAAGTTGATCTGGGATAAAAAGTAGCATATGTATTAATCCAAGGTCTAATCTATCTTCACACCAAGTTTCATCAAAATTGGTTCAACCGTTTGAGCGTGAAGAAGTAACAAACATACACACACACAAACAGTCATATTTATAATATTAGTAGAAATATTATTTTATTACAAATCATATTTATCAATGAAATTTTACTTTCCTAGATATCTTTCTAATTGTCATAGATTGTTTTAGAGCTATTAGCTATTTTATTATCCTACATAAAGCGCATTTGAGCTCTGCGGTCTGATGTTAAGCTTTAGCGTAGTCTACGATGTAACGCTTACCTAGAAAAACTTAGAATTATATAAATTTAATGGATTCCAAATTTGTATTGCAGTACCTTAATACTTACAATTACTTACCCTACCTGATTAACTATGCACGTTTAACA
The DNA here is from genome assembly GCA_035578125.1 of Mellilla xanthometata. Taxonomy (NCBI): domain Eukaryota; kingdom Metazoa; phylum Arthropoda; class Insecta; order Lepidoptera; family Geometridae; genus Mellilla; species Mellilla xanthometata. Next base: position 6,973,541 of record JAPUBQ010000007.1, on the reverse strand, counting down.
CAGTAGTATATCTTCAGTCTATTAATGCTAAAGATCCTGGAAGCTTACAGGCTTAAGTAGTTATCATAAATCTTGGAGCTATGCAATAATATAACCTGAGTGGAAGGATCTACGGCAGATCTGTAATACCATTTTCTTGGTCAGTTTGGTGCAGCAACTGATAGGTACTAAGCTTAAATAAGCCGTAACGTATGTTAAGGTTTGAACGTTAGGGGTCAGACCTCGTAAAAACGCTCACTGGCCTACCTATTGCCGAAGCTTTTAAGACCGCCGAGGACAGGAACAAGTGGAAGACCATTGTTAACCGAGTATTAGACACGACCTTCAGTAATGAAGATACGACTAAGAAGAAGAAGAAGTGTATGAATCTACAAAGCGCCAAAACTGCACTTTAATCTTCTTTAATTTTAATCTACTCGTAGGTCCTCGATATACTTACTGTACTGGCAATCATCCTCTACGAATCCGATCAACACTTTTTTGTGATAAGGGTCATTTTAAACGTAATACCCATATTGAGGTAGCTATAAAAAAGTATGTTATACTTGAACAAGTATGTCTTAAGCCAATTGCCATGAAAGATTTCCGTCTAAAGCCCAACGCACACGACGCTTGTTTTGCTGCACACGACGCTTGTTTTGCTGCTGGATTGCTTGCGGGGCCCTCTGCTGGCTACTCTGCTGGCATCGCTGCGAGAAAGTGACGTCACTGCTGGCTCTGCAGCGTGGTTGCGTGCTGGCTGTCGATGATAGAACGTGTGCTATTTTTCGTGACGGCTTGCTTGCGTGTTCTCTTTTTTTCGCAGGGTTGCCAACTCAGCACTTTGAGTGCTAGATAAATTTCCACTATTTTTGTACTAGTCTGTTCGCTCAAAAAACGCAGTCTCGTGGCTGAAGAAACAAAACGCAACTACAAAATGCAGCCCATGGTCAGCCACGTGTCTGCATTTTGTAACAAACACAAGTAAAGTGTATTAGTCCGCGATACTTTGGTAGGGATTCTCGTGGAAGATAAATAAAAGGCTAGTAGGGTGGACGGTGCGGACAGTCATATGTTTGTCCTTTTCTCTAAGATAACTAATGAAATCGGAGGACAACAAACAAGGTTTGAGAAATAATGAGTTGTCTCGAGAAAATGATAAACATTGACTGCTAACATATCCCTACCAAAGTGCCGCGAACAACAGATAATGTTGCTTGCATTATGTTACAAAATGCAGCTGCATTTTGAGCAAACAGACTACTTCAAAATAGTGCTAGATGAAGTGCTAGGTGCTGTTCCTTAAATTTCAGTACTAAACACTTGAAAATAGTGCTAAATCTAGCACTCAAAGTGCTGAGTTGGCAACCCTGATGGGTGCGTCACTTCGATGCACGCCTAGCGACAAGCACCGTGTGAAGCCAACCTACCAAGGGAGCCATCAGCGCACCCAGCGCCACAGCCAACTTCGAACCCAGCGGCAAATTCTAGCAAGCTATCTAGCAGCAAAACAAGCGTCGTGTGCGTTGGGCTTAACACAATTTTGAAGAAATCAAAATTCGGTTCATACTTTTGAGAGCTACGATGCACACAGATTCATATATAGAACAGACAGAAACACACACACACACAGTCACGTCACACTTTGTCTATTTAGGGAACAGCATCATTTGAATCCGCTATACAAGTTTCAAAACAAGGAAAAAAGACTGCTTTGGGAACTGTATTGAAAATACAAGTAATAACAAAAATATTATGTTATGCATTTTATAATATGAAAAGCTTCAGAGCAGTATTCAAATGTATGCAAATTAAACCACGTCCAAACAATATTTTGAATATTTTGTTGTATCAATCAATTTAGCACGACCAATTAATTTAATATTTATTTGTCGATTTTCACCGCAGGGAAATCTCATTACCTACGAACACTACATGAATAAGTATGTTTGTATCTCTTTATTACTACTTGTTTATTGTCTAGTGAGAAGAACATAAAAAATATGTTTTCTCCTTCGTATTATCGCGGTTTTGCACGCGACCATACATATATGTAAGTATGAACAAGGCACCTATCTTCTTGCGGAAAGTAAACTAACTACACACATACACACTTAACCATATTTACAAGAATACCATATTACTACTACGAAAAGTAAGTAAGTACAATTTGTTAACTTGCAGTAAAAACAAAACAAAACAAGTCAAAAAGGTACTCTAGTTTTGAAAATTCGGTCACCATGCAGCTAACTGTGTGTTTTGGCGACCTCTTTGAGAACCAGTTATTACAGCCTAGGCATGCTCCACCTAAGGCCAGATTGTCGCTAACTCATGTGATTACGTGCCCTGCTGGTCAAATGGTCCGGGATTACTAACGCATGGTAACATCGCGAGCTGTTGCTAGTTAAGCTCAAAACTTGTGTCAACAAAGAAAATATTTCTAAGTTAATATCCTCTTGTTCGCACATTACATACTATCACCTATGACATGTTATGTTGTTTTTCAATGTTCTATAACTTAGTATTAGTTGATAACTTCGACAACAAAGGTAATTTTAGGATTGGGCGAACAGAAAAATAAATAAATAAAGACATAACTGAAACCAAAATGTCATTTACTGAAATAAACTTTCAATTTTACTCAACAGTGATTTTATATAAAATTCCTAGACTCATCCACTCAAGTAATTTGCAAATGGCCTACTCACAAATCTACCTTATCGGACGTCCGACCACAGTCTTTTCGAAAACTTCGTGCTTTTACTTTTTTAAAGTAATGTCACGACGCCGCTTGTTTAGTGCCCCTCTAGCGATAAGAACTCTTAAAAAGATATTAAGGGCTTTTAAAGAAATTGTTTTACTTAAACGCCACTACTTAGACTACTCTACTAAGTGAAGCTAGCTTAGTTTGTATTGAACTTTATTTTAAATACGATTTCATTGATTTTACTTCTCGTTCTTTGAGACCACAATTATAAAATTTGGCCGTAAATAAGAGAAATGATTGCGTAATAAGTAAGATATTAAATTCTAGTATTAATCTATTAATCCCAGACAAAAAGAAGTTATTCCAGGATAAAAATTGGCCTATGTATTTATCCAAGGTTCTTTTTTTTTAATACTAGGACACATTTTACACACGGCTGGTTAACTCCATACTGAACAATTTTTAGTTCGTATTATGGTTGCTAACACAACTGATATACTACATAATTATACAAACATACATATTTTGTATGTATCTATACATATTTAACACACAGACCGACAGCCAACAAATTTAGTCCAGCACAAAGATGTTGGCCGTGCCGGGAATTGAACCCGGAACCTTCTGATTAGCAGTCCGGCATGGTAACCATTACGCCAACGAGGTCGTCTATCAAAGTTGATCTAACCTAATTTAATCAAAATTGACCAACCACCAAGTGACCAACACCAGACACATAAACTTTCGCATTTATTATATGTATTAGTAGGATTGAGTAGGATACCTATAAAAATATCTTTTAACAAATGATTTGATTATTATTTTCCCATAGTCGTTAAATTTATCTTCCAAACATGTGCTTTGACTCGACCACGGTTATAGATTTTTTACTTCTTATGGAAGAAACAATCTTCTCATGGCTGTCATCGCTTCGAAATGGGAACGTTACGTGCTACTTTTTAGGGTTCTGTAGTGTGGCATTGGGAATACTGATTTTACAATAAATACTATTATTATTTGGACGTAACACAAGGAAAGAAAACATATATGGAAAACATAAATGAAAAATATTAAAACAAAAGTTACTAAAAAGTTATTTAAATAATAGAATTAAAATAATTGGCCGTATCCCCCATTAAATGTTACATATACACTTATTACACCTCGTCTTAAATACTTTCCTAATTTCGTCTAATTTCTTAGAATTGGTTGCCTTGAAGAGATCGCTCTTAGCGATAAGGTCGCCAGTTAAGGCAACTTGCTTGTAAGTTCTTAGTGTGTTCTCTGTAATTTTATTTTATTTCGAGTGTTTTAATAAAGTGTTTATCTATGTTTACTTTTCTTATTTATGTTGAAATGTAATACGTGTAAACGTTTATATATTCTGTGAAAATTTTAATTGTCTGTTTGTAAACCTTATTGATTATAAAAAATACGAATAAAACACGAATCTTGGAGAACCCCTCAGTAATTTAATTAAAAATACATAACTTGTGAAAATTTCATCTTTCTAGCTATCATAGTTTCTGAAATAAAGCCTGGAGACAGACAGATAGTGGAGGCTTAGTAATAGTATCCCGTTTTACCTTTTAGGTACGGAATCCCAAAAACTGAAAGAAGTAATTAACTTGTATATTTGGCAAAATCTAGTGTTTATTTGAAAAAAAAATCGCCACCTCCACCACTTGAAATAGGTAGCTTTTTTACAGTTGACAATGGTGCTATTTTTATTACCTATTTCTATTTAATTCTGTAAAGAAAACAAGTAAAAATAGAAATGGTAAATGTATACGGAACCCACTTTCAAAGCAACTTTACATTATTTCACAAGTTTAATGTTTACGAGTTCTCAGCTTGCATTGATAAAAACAAACACTACTTTAGAGGCGCTCCGATTTGTTTATATTGAGCCCACTTGTTCGAAACAAAACACGTAGAAAAAACAAGCTAACGTCGCCGACGATCGATTGTTGTTTTTACTAGTTTTTATATAACTTGCATCGTAAGTTTGTATGTATGGTAGTAAGTATGTACGTATGTTCGGGTGGAATCAAATAATATTTGACGTCCTTCTGTTATGGGAGCCCCCCTCAAATATTTTTTTTATTTAAATTTCATAATTTAATATGAAAGGTCATGTAGATTTATATATTCCGTGAAAATTTTAGGTGTCTACATGCTACCGTAATTGATATATAGCAAAAAATACGAAAAAAACACCTATATTTGATATTTACTTATTACTCCCCTTAGCCCTCGGCATGCTTGGTGGCAAAAATTTACATGGCATGCCTGTTGGGTCTGTGAGAACCCTAAATTTCATTTTTTTTTTGCCTACAAATTGGTGTCAATTAGAAGAAAATATGCGTTAATATTGAAATTAAAGATGTTTTAAAGGGATTTAAATAAAATACATTGTTGAATCTCGTATTCAGTACCTACATCCTCAATACCTGGCTCAATTCTATCATCAGTAGAATTTTTATATTGTTATACCGTCAATTGTTATAACTGGCTTTTAAAAAAAAGAAGTAGATTCTGAGTTAACTATATCTGCTGTTTCTTAGGATCTGAAGTCTAAGAGACATAAAAAAACTTTCATTTTTTTTTTCTGTTCTCTCCACAACGATTTTCTGATGCTAAATGTTGACTCCAATAGGGTCTCCAATATCATTTGTTGAACAAATAATTAACTATATATATTTTTTGGTATTTCTTAGAATCAATACTCCACTAATTTACTAAAGTTTAGTTTACGAGTAATATTATTGGAATCTAGCTCACCAAACTGTAACTATTACCTTTCTTTTAATGCTTCATCTTATTCTGTCTTGAAATCAAAAAGTTTCCTACACTTGCTACATCGAGTCCGGGTTGAACGACAACAATCCGGGAATGGCCACAGCGCAGTGCAAGGAGGTCTCCGGAGTGTTTCCCGGAAGAACCCGGAGACCTCCGTTAAGCACAGAGGCAGGTCGCCGGGGGAGTTTTAGTGGGTACCTACAAATCCCACATAACCTGGCTGCGCCCCATCGTAGCGTATCTTATCGAAGATTTCCCCCTCGTCAACAAAAAAAAAAGTCTTACTGACCGATTGCAACTCTCAGAGCAAATATCCGCAGCTCCCTTAAATCAAGTTTCTCACAAATTGAAATTCTAAATGAGTCGCAATCGCCATCGCAGTTCTTGCATTTAATTCGCACTCCGTAATGAGGGTGAGAAGTGCATAATTCATCGAAACCGGGCCGCGCGCAGGGCGTTAAGTGGGGTATTTTATTGGCTTATTATACAATATTCTAAGCTAAAAATCGTGGAAAGAGTACGTTTTTAATTGGGCGGCGGCCTCGCGTGGCTCTGACGCGAGTATTATTCATTGCCGCTTCAGCACCCGCTCCGTCGCCCAGTTATTCCGGATCCAGTTTTTTTTTTCATAGAACCTAGAACGCTTTTTGCAGTATATTATCTCACGCAGAATGCGGTGTGAGGTGTAGCATTACACAGTCGTCTTAAAGTATAATAATAATTAATAGTTTGCACAGAAGGTAAAGAAACAGAGCTCGAGGAAACTGCGATGCGAGGAATTCAGAACTTTGAAAAGGTTTTCAAGGTTTGAAAAAGACAATACTGATAATATTACGTGCGATATATGTGAATGTGATAGTTTTATTTAACTTTAAAGGTGATGATCTTTAATTTACAGTTTTTCGTTATAAACGGTAAAAAATATTGAAGTATTACGACCGTCAAAAAACCTTTCTGATTAAAACTAAAACTTATCTGATTGCTTTATAATACTACTATGGAGCATTGTGCCCAACATGCTGGTAGCATTACCGCGCTACATGACATTTCTGATAATCAGGTATATTTCTGCTCCAGAATTTCAGTAACGTGTAGTTCCAACCAGACAAACAATTCGTGTAAATGTTTGAAGCTTGTGTATTGTTTATTTCTACACGACCAGCTAGGGCCCAGTTCAACTTTTCTGAAATATATCGACTTTGAAGATTTGCGGGCTTGCTTTGCCTGGAATTCTTTTGTTAGTAAAGTAAGCCAGTTAGCACTGTTATCCAGGAATTATAAGTTTTGTATTTGAAATAAATAAGTTCTTGCTTTTTTTCGTATGCTGATCGGATTTAAATGGATGAGTTTGCTTATTATCTATCGCTTAATATTAATTAAAATATAGTCATTTCAAGATGAAGTTACCGTAAGAGTTAAATGTGTTTTGTTTTTTCGCGGGATGTTTGAAGTTTTCAAGTTATTCTTAGGGGCAATTAAAGTGTATTGTTGAGATACATTTTTGTTACTGAGTACTAAAATATACAGATTTTATATACAGCTAGGTAACGAGTCTGAGACACTCAATCTGAAGTTGGCGCCTCACTTTCGATTCGTCGTTCGAAGAGTCAACATCTCCTGATGATGCCTTGTGGAAAGGCGAAACACGTGTTGAATTAAGAATTCCCGAATTGTGATAGGTAACGTTAATTTTATTTAATCTTAGTTGATTTTTCCTTTACTTATCTTAATTTGGGTTTCGGATCACAGCGGAAGTACACAAAATATTTAATTTTGTCTGCTATTCTGAAGTTGGAGCATGTTTAGTTAGAATTACTGGTTCTCATGGAGGCTGCCAAAACACACCGTTATGTGCTTCGCGAAAGATTTATGACTTGAGGGTGTTAGCAAGCCGGATGGGCACTAGAAAATGCTCTACTGTACCTTATGTATCTTTTTCACAATATTTATCGAAAATTCGACAATAGTATTGACATTATAAGACATAGCTCTTGTGGCCACCTGATAACTATTTTAATTAGTTATAAATGTGAGCTCAAATGCCTTTGACCTGAGATCCTAAGCATAGGGTTTACGTTAATGAGCGCAAACAGGTATTGATGCTCCATCGAGGTTTTAAGACTTCTGATTGGTTAAAACTAATGTCTTACTTCATATTGAAATGTTAGTTAGTTAGTTTGCAAATTTAATGAAGCTTAGTTTTGAAAAATACGAGTATTATTAACAACGTCGTCTTGTATTAAAAAAATATTTATCATTTGATAATTGAGTTTTACCACACGACTTCCCTCTTTTGGGATTTGGGTTTTCCGCAAATAATAATATAATTATCGTTTTGATAAAAGTCATAAATAAATATTTAATTATCAGATAACCTTGAGTCATTAGTGATTATATAAATACAGTGACTACCGCATTTTATGTTTAGTTTGAGGCAGAATAGGTGAAATAATAAAATGAAAAGTAGCTGGTTACTGGTTTTTGGCCTCGTGGCTTGTGCCTCAGGTAAGTGTAGTGACGTACATGTATGTCTAAATCTAGTACGTGACCTAGGCATCGTTAGGGTTGAGCAAAGTCAAACAATTTAAGAGTTCTTTTGTACATAATAGCACAGTAGCTGTCCAGGCGAGCTTTGTTCTACCTAACAGTCAGTGAATGTGCATAATTACTGGACGGCTAAAATTTGTCTTTTTTTACTATTGATTTTATTTTAACTTAGTGAACTGTTCACGTAAGGCAAATTGATCTTTAATTAAACGTGCGAAAGCACTGCAACAGTTGGCATTCCAAAACATTCCAAGTCTTAATATTAACGTGACCGTTTCTACGCGAAAATTATTTTTAATTACTCAGTATTGAATTCCGGACGAAAACAAATCTAAGAACACAAAATTAAAACGATTGGGCAGTCTTATCCCTAAAAGTGATATTTTCCGGAGTAGTGTAAATTATTTTTTTTAGCGGCTGGCGGAGGTTTCTGATGTTCAGAATGCTGGCTATTATTTTGGTAAGAAACTAAGCATTGCCATCCTACGTAGCAATGCTACTAGCATTTTGGGCATATTTTCTCCTAGTCTTTTTTGGGTTAAGTTTCAGTTAGTAATCTAAATGTATTCTTATGTTTCTGATAAATTGGTGAATCACATTTGTTTTACATTTGTTTTACAGCCGTGCCCACAAGAATCGTCGGTGGGGATGAAACTACCATCGACCAGTATCCTACCATCGTGAGCATGCTGAGCTCGTGGGATGGGAGCAGCTTCTGGCAGAGTTGTGGTGGTACCATCATCAACACGAGGAGTATTCTCACTGCTGCACATTGTACTATGTAAGTTCATTAACCAATCAGGTCTCGAAATTGGAATAATTGGGTATTTGAAAAAAATATTTTTTTGTGATAAATAGAAAGATTATATATTAGTTTTATAACAAAACTATTTTTTTTTTGCAATAATTCAAAAGTTATTTCAAAATGAAAAATTATTTTTGAATCCAGTACCGAAGACACGCCGACAACTCCCGAACAAACCCGAGCGCGTGTGATGTCATCATGTTAGTTTTCACTCAGACACTCAATGCAGTTGATAGGAAAATAATGAATACAAAGTATAATAAAACTAACATTATGACGTCACACGCGCTCGGGTTTGTTCGGGAGTTGTCGGCGTATCTTCGGTACTGGATTCAAAAATTAATTTTTATTTTGAAATAACTTTTGAATTATTGCAAAAAAAATAATAAAAAAATATTTTTGTTATAAAACTAATATATAATCTTTCTATTTATCACAAATTTTATTTTTTTTCAAATACCCAATTAACTTCATCCCTAAGTCATGACTAAACTTGGATAGTAAGAACAAATGGACTCTTTTTCATCATAATTATTTACAGCCATCTATCGCCCATTGCTGAGCATAGGCTTCCCTTTGTGTAAGCCATTCGTCTCGATCTTGTGCTTCCGTTCATCCATGTACTGCCCATAATGTTTTCGGATGTCGTCGACCCGACGAAATAGTGGCTGACCCACAATTATCCTGCCTGACATTAGTCTCCAGTTTATTGGCGCCTATATTATGGTTCTTTGCGTATAATAAGATCGTCAGTCGAGACAAAATGTTTTTTAGTATCAGGTGCAATTAGTGTCTAAACGCGCATCAGTGAGGCTCCAGCGTTTTAATAAAAAAAGCAATAGAATTGAGTCTTCCTTGTAAGCTTTTGAGTAAAATAGACAGACACATGAATACCTACCTAGTTAAATTCCTTCTTAAATTTCCATTCATGATTTCAGAGATGACACACGCCCAGAACTGTGGCGCGCTCGAGTCGGATCGACGTGGGCTAACAGTGGTGGTACCACCCACTCCATCACCACCATCATCAACCATCCCAACTACAACGTCATAGCTTTTATGGACAGTGATATCAGTATCGTTCGAACTGTCTCCCCTATCACTTATATCAACAATGCAGTACAACCCGGCACCTTTGCTGGACCTAATTATAACATAGGAGACAGCGCTGTAGTTTGGGCTGCAGGATGGGGATTTACTCAGGTAAGTTTTTTTTTTAATCTTAGTAGATCAGCGCTTGACCACAATTCACCTGATGGTATGTGATCTTAAGGTCTAAGGTTAAGCGCGCTTACTTAGAAGGAACCGGCTTACTCTCACCTTGTGTCTCGAAAAATAATAGTTAGGATGACCAGTTAACTCTTAAATAAGAGTTTTTCATCACACACACGGCTGGTAAACCCCATACTGAACCATTTCTAGTTCGTATTATGGTTGCTAACTCAACTGATATACTACGTAATATACATACATACATACATATTTGATACAGATACATATTTAACACCCAGACCGACAGCCGACAAATTTAGTTCAGCACAAAGATGTTGGCCGTGCCGGGGAACGAACCCGGAACCTTCTGATGGGCAGTCCAGCATAGTAACCATTACGCCAACGAGGTCGTCATCTTAACATTACAACGAATTTCTCCTTATTTTTTATAACTTTTTTACCAATGCTTATACTCAAGTTGTTCCTTTCTCTATTTTAGTCCTACGCTCAAAATTAACTGGTCAGTTTGTATATTTTTTTTAATGTTTTTTTTATACTACAGCAAGGAGGTCCGCCATCAGAGCAGCTTCGCCACGTTCAAATCTGGACCGTGAACCAGGAGACGTGTATTCAGCTTTATAGCAATACTTGGCTTACGATCAATGACAACATGCTTTGTTCTGGCTACGTCGGTGTTGGGGGTCGTGATCAATGCACTCAGGACTCTGGCGGTCCTCTCTACCACAACGGTGTAGTTGTTGGAGTCTGTTCCTTCGGACAAGGCTGCGCTGACCCTAACTACCCGGGTGTTAACGCCCGTGTGTCACGCTTCTCAAACTGGATTCAGGCTAATGCTTAAAGAAGTTATATGATTTTAAGTATTGGTATTTATTTATAAAATCAGCTGTATAATTTTATTTATTATTAAGTTATGATTTATTATTAAACATAATACATAATAAAAAACAATAATAGTTGTTATGATTAATACACAATAATTTAAACCCGCAGTAGTTTAAACCCATATAGACTGAAACAAACCAAACGTAGACCTACGCGTTGTCGAAAATGCCACCCCGAAAAGCTCCTTGTCCAAAAATGACATTATAGCGGCCATGTTAATTAATTAGCTTAGTAAAACTATAGTGTTATTGTTATTATTTATTGAAAATAAATTTTGATATTTAATCTAAGTCAATATTTACAGAAATAAAAGTCAATATATACATATATTGGGCTTACATATATTTCTAAAAATTCTCTATGATATAGATGACTTTGTAAAAATTACAAAAAAGATAATAAGGTACTCGTGTTTGACATTGTTTTTAATTTTTAACCGACTTCAAAAAGGAGGAGGTTATATATTCGACGTGTATGTATTTTTTTTTTTTTTATGTATGTTCACCGATTTCTCAGCCATTTGTGGATCGATTCTCAAAATTCTTTTTTTAATTGAAAGAGTATGGTTCTGAATTGGTCCCATTGTCACCAAAACTGGTTCTGATGATGGACTCCTAGGGAAATCGAAGAAAAACCTAACAAGTTAGGTTATTTTTACGCATGAAGAGAGATTCTAGCTCGTTTGGCTGTACTGATATTCATGAAATTTGAGAAGAAAATAGGTAAGACTATGTGTTAACACATACGCTACTTTTTATCCCGAAAATAAATACTATTCCCGTGGGATGCACCAAATAACATATAAATCTTTTTAACTTCTTCACGCTCGAACGGTTGTACTGACATTGATGAAATTTGGAATGAAGATAGTTTAGACTATGTGTTTACACATAGGCTACTTTTTATCCCGAAAATAATTATTGTTCCCGTGGGATGCACCAAATAACACATGACACACTGATTTCGCTAAAATTTGATATAAGGGGTAGACTAGACCTTGTATAACACGAAGGTTACTTTTTATCTTAAAAGTCATTGCTATTCCCGTGGGAAGCCCAAATAACTAGATAACCTATTTTACTTCTTCGCGCTCATACGGCAATACAGATTTCGCTCATAAAATTAGCAGCCTGGCTAACAAAAGTAATCTGACGCGAACATCGAGGCTAAGCAACGGCCCATGCGGCCAGTCTTTGGATGGGTAACCATGCACAAGACTTCCATAAAAAAATATGATATTTTCATCTGGGCGTTACTGTGCTTCGGATAACACGTTAATTTGTTGAGCCTGGACCACTACTCTTAGTACAAGCAGGGGTCAAACTAAATCAGGGGCTTGAAAAACTCTCGACGCCAGAGCATGGCCACTTGGGTCATACTTAGTGGAAGAAGGAACTGTAAAATTTTATATATTAATACAGAATTAATAGACAAGACCCTCGAACGGATAAGGAAAATATTTACGCGCTCGCTTCGCTAGGAGTTATCCCGTTTCGTTCGAATTTCCCCCAGGATGTTCTGGGCTTATGACACTCCAAATATTATATAATTTGTGCTTGCTTTGTTTATGCTCAAACGGTTCGAACAAATACGGTGAAAATTTTCGCGCTCGCTTCGCTCGCGCATAGCTCGCTTCGCTCGCATCCAGCTCGCTTCGCTCGCAATTGGTTCTTGTACGTTTTGACACAACAAACATTATGTAATTTGTGCTGCTTTGGACTTCTTTATGCTCAAACGGTTGGAACAAATACGGTGAAAATTTTCGCGCTCGCTACGCTCGCGCATAGCTCGCTTCGCTTGCATCCAGCTCGCTTCGCTCGCAATTGGTTCTTGTACGTTTTGACACAACAAACATTATGTAATTTGTGCTGCTTTGGACTTCTTTATGCTCAAACGGTTCGAACAAATACGGTGAAAATTTTCGCGCTCGCTTCGCTCGCGCATAGCTCGCTTCGCTCGCATCCAGCTCCCTTCGCTCGCAATTGGTTCTTGTACGTTTTGACACAACAAACATTATGTAATTTGTGCTGCTTTGGACTTCTTTATGTTCAAACGGTTCGAACAAATACGGTGAAAATTTTCGCGCTCGCTTCGCTCGCGCACAGCTCGCTTCGCTCGCATCCACCTCTTTTCGCTCGCACTTGGTTCTAGTAAGTTTTAACACAACAAACATTATGTAATTTGTGCTGCTTTGGACTTCTTTATGTTCAAACGGTTCGAACAAATACGGTGAAAATTTTCGCGCTCGCTTCGCTCGCGCATAGCTCGCTTTGCTCGCATCCAGCTTGCTTCGCTCGCAATTGGTTCTTGTACGTTTTGACACAACAAACATTATGTAATTTGTGCTGCTTTGGACTTCTTTATGTTCAAACGGTTCGAACAAATACGGTGAAAATTTTCGCGCTCGCTTCGCTCGCGCATAGCTCGCTTCGCTTGCATCCAGCTCGCTTCGCTCGCAATTGGTTCTTGTACGTTTTGACACAACAAACATTATGTAATTTGTGCTGCTTTGGACTTCTTTATGCTCAAACGGTTCGAACAAATACGGTGAAAATTTTCGCGCTCGCTTCGCTCGCGCATAGCTCGCTTCGCTCGCATCCAGCTCCCTTCGCTCGCAATTGGTTCTTGTACGTTTTGACACAACAAACATTATGTAATTTGTGCTGCTTTGGACTTCTTTATGTTCAAACGGTTCGAACAAATACGGTGAAAATTTTCGTGCTAGCTTCGCTCGCGCATAGCTCGCTTCGCTCGCATCCAGCTCGCTTCGCTCGCAATTGGTTCTTGTACGTTTTGACACAACAAACATTATGTAATTTGTGCTGCTTTGGACTTCTTTATGTTCAAACGGTTCGAACAAATACGGTGAAAATTTTCGCGCTCGCTTCGCTCGCGCACAGCTCGCTTCGCTCGCATCCACCTCTTTTCGCTCGCACTTGGTTCTAGTAAGTTTTAACACAACAAACATTATGTAATTTGTGCTGCTTTGGACTTCTTTATGCTCAAACGGTTCGAACAAATACGGTGAAAATTTTCGCGCTCGCTTCGCTCGCGCATAGCTCGCTTCGCTCGCATCCAGCTCCCTTCGCTCGCAATTGGTTCTTGTACGTTTTGACACAACAAACATTATGTAATTTGTGCTGCTTTGGACTTCTTTATGTTCAAACGGTTCGAACAAATACGGTGAAAATTTTCGTGCTAGCTTCGCTCGCGCATAGCTCGCTTCGCTCGCATCCAGCTCGCTTCGCTCGCAATTGGTTCTTGTACGTTTTGACACAACAAACATTATGTAATTTGTGCTGCTTTGGACTTCTTTATGTTCAAACGGTTCGAACAAATACGGTGAAAATTTTCGCGCTCGCTTCGCTCGCGCACAGCTCGCTTCGCTCGCATCCACCTCTTTTCGCTCGCACTTGGTTCTAGTAAGTTTTAACACAACAAACATTATGTAATTTGTGCTGCTTTGGACTTCTTTATGTTCAAACGGTTCGAACAAATACGGTGAAAATGTTCGCGCTCGCTTCGCTCGCGCATAGCTCGCTTCGCTCGCATCCAGCTCGCTTCGCTCGCAATTGGTTCTTGTACGTTTTGACACAACAAACATTATGTAATTTGTGCTGCTTTGGACTTCTTTATGTTCAAACGGTTCGAACAAATACGGTGAAAATTTTCGCGCTCGCTTCGCTCACGCATAGCTCGCTTCGCTTGCATCCAGCTCGCTTCGCTCGCAATTGGTTCTTGTACGTTTTGACACAACAAACATTATGTAATTTGTGCTGCTTTGGACTTCTTTATGCTCAAACGGTTCGAACAAATACGGTGAAAATTTTCGCGCTCGCTTCGCTCGCGCATAGCTCGCTTCGCTCGCAATTGGTTCTTGTACGTTTTGACACAACAAACATTATGTAATTGGTGCTGCTTTGGACTTCTTTATGCTCAAACGGTTGGAACAAATACGGTGAAAATTTTCACGCTCGCTTCGCTCGCATACAGGGAGCAAATCGAGGCTCCCAATTGGTTGCCTGCCGGGCACACGCCAAATTTTTTCTTCGCGAAGTTTATTTGGCTCTCCATAGCTAAAACTTAAACAAAATATCATTACCAACCACTAAAAATGTAAAAATAAAATTGTTTTAAAAAACAAACAACCGACTTCAAAAACACAACTAAAAAGGGAAAAATAATTTTAAGCCTAAATCAAATCAAGAATATATAAATAGAATAAGAGAGTTTATTTCATGTACTTATAAAAAACTATTTGCAATTGTTACTAATCCTGTATTCTTGGAGTCGGTGCCAGCAAAGAAAGACAATTGAAAATAGTTTTAATTTGTTCTTATTAGATGGCACCGACTTCAAGAATACAGGATTACTAAAAATTGCAAATAGTTTTTTATAAGTACATGAAATAAACTCTCTTATTCTATTTATATATTCTTGATTTGATTTAGGCTTAAAATTATTTTTCCCTTTTTAGTTGTGTTTTTGAAGTCGGTTGTTTGTTTTTTAAAACAATTTTATGTTTAATACAGATGACTCTAAAATAAACATTAGTATATTTTTGTTATAATATTTTATTAATAATTGTGAATTGACTTGTAAAATATTTTTACTAATAAATATTATTATGATTAGGATAAAATAAAATAGTTTTAACATAATTTTTAGCTTAAGTAATTTCACGTACCTATGCTGTTAATATAAGAATTAGAAGAAGAATTACTTAAATATTTACACGACCGCAACGTAAACTATAGGAAACATTTTGACGACTGCAGACTTATACAGCTACAACCCGCTTTTAAAGCAACAAACCAACAATCCGAGTCTAACTCTATGTCATAAGTAACAATTTACCGTCTCAAATAAATGCGATATTGTTATTATTGTCCCATGTTCCCTTTGTTCCCATTTGCCACTAGGATGTCTGCACATGTGATTACCTCGGTGGTGCACAGCGGGGTGTGACCGTTATACTGCTTAGTCGGGACAACGAGGCGCCAGGAGGAATGGCCAGAAAAGAAGATCTGGACCCACCTAGGACATTGAGTAGATAAGTTAAATAACGTAGGTATTGAATATTTGTCTCCTTTATCATTTGTCAGATCGATTTTGATGCCAGATACCCAGTTCCTCGAAATTTATAATATACTAGCTGACCCGGCAAACGTTGTTTTGCCTCACTTAGGGGTATGAAAAATAGATAGTGTAGCTTATATGACACGTTCATAGATTTACCATAGCAGCGCCATCTATTGATTACTTACTCAACCCAGTCGAAAGGTATCGACATCTGTTAGAATCATTTGGAGTTAACAGATAATTGTGACTGTCAAATAATAAAATTGTTTTAAAAAACAAACAACCGACTTCAAAAACACAACTAAAAAGGGAAAAATAATTTTAAGCCTAAATCAAATCAAGAATATATAAATAGAATAAGAGAGTTTATTTCATGTACTTATAAAAAACTATTTGCAATTTTTAGTAATCCTGTATTCTTGAAGTCGGTGCCATCTAATAAGAACAAATTAAAACTATTTTCAATTGTCTTTCTTTGCTGGCACCGACTCCAAGAATACAGGATTAGTAACAATTGCAAATAGTTTTTTATAAGTACATGAAATAAACTCTCTTATTCTATTTATATATTCTTGATTTGATTTAGGCTTAAAATTATTTTTCCCTTTTTAGTTGTGTTTTTGAAGTCGGTTGTTTGTTTTTTAAAACAATTTTATTTTTACATTTTTAGTGGTTGGTAATGATATTTTGTTTAAGTTTTAGCTATGGAGAGCCAAATAAACTTAGCGAAGAAAAAATTTGGCGTGTGCCCGGCAGGCAACCAATTGGGAGCCTCGATTTGCTCCCTGTATGCGAGCGAAGCGAGCGTGAAAATTTTCACCGTATTTGTTCCAACCGTTTGAGCATAAAGAAGTCCAAAGCAGCACCAATTACATAATGTTTGTTGTGTCAAAACGTACAAGAACCAATTGCGAGCGAAGCGAGCTATGCGCGAGCGAAGCGAGCGCGAAAATTTTCACCGTATTTGTTCGAACCGTTTGAGCATAAAGAAGTCCAAAGCAGCACAAATTACATAATGTTTGTTGTGTCAAAACGTACAAGAACCAATTGCGAGCGAAGCGAGCTGGATGCAAGCGAAGCGAGCTATGCGCGAGCGAAGCGAGCGCGAAAATTTTCACCGTATTTGTTCGAACCGTTTGAACATAAAGAAGTCCAAAGCAGCACAAATTACATAATGTTTGTTGTGTCAAAACGTACAAGAACCAATTGCGAGCGAAGCGAGCTGGATGCGAGCGAAGCGAGCTATGCGCGAGCGAAGCGAGCGCGAAAATTTTCACCGTATTTGTTCGAACCGTTTGAACATAAAGAAGTCCAAAGCAGCACAAATTACATAATGTTTGTTGTGTTAAAACTTACTAGAACCAAGTGCGAGCGAAAAGAGGTGGATGCGAGCGAAGCGAGCTGTGCGCGAGCGAAGCGAGCGCGAAAATTTTCACCGTATTTGTTCGAACCGTTTGAACATAAAGAAGTCCAAAGCAGCACAAATTACATAATGTTTGTTGTGTCAAAACGTACAAGAACCAATTGCGAGCGAAGCGAGCTGGATGCGAGCGAAGCGAGCTATGCGCGAGCGAAGCTAGCACGAAAATTTTCACCGTATTTGTTCGAACCGTTTGAACATAAAGAAGTCCAAAGCAGCACAAATTACATAATGTTTGTTGTGTCAAAACGTACAAGAACCAATTGCGAGCGAAGGGAGCTGGATGCGAGCGAAGCGAGCTATGCGCGAGCGAAGCGAGCGCGAAAATTTTCACCGTATTTGTTCGAACCGTTTGAGCATAAAGAAGTCCAAAGCAGCACAAATTACATAATGTTTGTTGTGTTAAAACTTACTAGAACCAAGTGCGAGCGAAAAGAGGTGGATGCGAGCGAAGCGAGCTGTGCGCGAGCGAAGCGAGCGCGAAAATTTTCACCGTATTTGTTCGAACCGTTTGAACATAAAGAAGTCCAAAGCAGCACAAATTACATAATGTTTGTTGTGTCAAAACGTACAAGAACCAATTGCGAGCGAAGCGAGCTGGATGCGAGCGAAGCGAGCTATGCGCGAGCGAAGCTAGCACGAAAATTTTCACCGTATTTGTTCGAACCGTTTGAACATAAAGAAGTCCAAAGCAGCACAAATTACATAATGTTTGTTGTGTCAAAACGTACAAGAACCAATTGCGAGCGAAGGGAGCTGGATGCGAGCGAAGCGAGCTATGCGCGAGCGAAGCGAGCGCGAAAATTTTCACCGTATTTGTTCGAACCGTTTGAGCATAAAGAAGTCCAAAGCAGCACAAATTACATAATGTTTGTTGTGTCAAAACGTACAAGAACCAATTGCGAGCGAAGCGAGCTGGATGCAAGCGAAGCGAGCTATGCGCGAGCGAAGCGAGCGCGAAAATTTTCACCGTATTTGTTCGAACCGTTTGAACATAAAGAAGTCCAAAGCAGCACAAATTACATAATGTTTGTTGTGTCAAAACGTACAAGAACCAATTGCGAGCGAAGCAAGCTGGATGCGAGCAAAGCGAGCTATGCGCGAGCGAAGCGAGCGCGAAAATTTTCACCGTATTTGTTCGAACCGTTTGAACATAAAGAAGTCCAAAGCAGCACAAATTACATAATGTTTGTTGTGTTAAAACTTACTAGAACCAAGTGCGAGCGAAAAGAGGTGGATGCGAGCGAAGCGAGCTGTGCGCGAGCGAAGCGAGCGCGAAAATTTTCACCGTATTTGTTCGAACCGTTTGAACATAAAGAAGTCCAAAGCAGCACAAATTACATAATGTTTGTTGTGTCAAAACGTACAAGAACCAATTGCGAGCGAAGGGAGCTGGATGCGAGCGAAGCGAGCTATGCGCGAGCGAAGCGAGCGCGAAAATTTTCACCGTATTTGTTCGAACCGTTTGAGCATAAAGAAGTCCAAAGCAGCACAAATTACATAATGTTTGTTGTGTCAAAACGTACAAGAACCAATTGCGAGCGAAGCGAGCTGGATGCAAGCGAAGCGAGCTATGCGCGAGCGTAGCGAGCGCGAAAATTTTCACCGTATTTGTTCCAACCGTTTGAGCATAAAGAAGTCCAAAGCAGCACAAATTACATAATGTTTGTTGTGTCAAAACGTACAAGAACCAATTGCGAGCGAAGCGAGCTGGATGCGAGCGAAGCGAGCTATGCGCGAGCGAAGCGAGCGCGAAAATTTTCACCGTATTTGTTCGAACCGTTTGAGCATAAACAAAGCAAGCACAAATTATATAATATTTGGAGTGTCATAAGCCCAGAACATCCTGGGGGAAATTCGAACGAAACGGGATAACTCCTAGCGAAGCGAGCGCGTAAATATTTTCCTTATCCGTTCGAGGGTCTTGTCTATTAATTCTGTATTAATATATAAAATTTTACAGTTCCTTCTTCCACTAAGTATGACCCAAGTGGCCATGCTCTGGCGTCGAGAGTTTTTCAAGCCCCTGATTTAGTTTGACCCCTGCTTGTACTAAGAGTAGTGGTCCAGGCTCAACAAATTAACGTGTTATCCGAAGCACAGTAACGCCCAGATGAAAATATCATATTTTTTTATGGAAGTCTTGTGCATGGTTACCCATCCAAAGACTGGCCGCATGGGCCGTTGCTTAGCCTCGATGTTCGCGTCAGATTACTTTTGTTAGCCAGGCTGCTAATTTTATGAGCGAAATCTGTATTGCCGTATGAGCGCGAAGAAGTAAAATAGGTTATCTAGTTATTTGGGCTTCCCACGGGAATAGCAATGACTTTTAAGATAAAAAGTAACCTTCGTGTTATACAAGGTCTAGTCTACCCCTTATATCAAATTTTAGCGAAATCAGTGTGTCATGTGTTATTTGGTGCATCCCACGGGAACAATAATTATTTTCGGGATAAAAAGTAGCCTATGTGTAAACACATAGTCTAAACTATCTTCATTCCAAATTTCATCAATGTCAGTACAACCGTTCGAGCGTGAAGAAGTTAAAAAGATTTATATGTTATTTGGTGCATCCCACGGGAATAGTATTTATTTTCGGGATAAAAAGTAGCGTATGTGTTAACACATAGTCTTACCTATTTTCTTCTCAAATTTCATGAATATCAGTACAGCCAAACGAGCTAGAATCTCTCTTCATGCGTAAAAATAACCTAACTTGTTAGGTTTTTCTTCGATTTCCCTAGGAGTCCATCATCAGAACCAGTTTTGGTGACAATGGGACCAATTCAGAACCATACTCTTTCAATTAAAAAAAGAATTTTGAGAATCGATCCACAAATGGCTGAGAAATCGGTGAACATACATAAAAAAAAAAAAAAATACATACACGTCGAATATATAACCTCCTCCTTTTTGAAGTCGGTTAATAACAGACAATAATTAGCAATAAATTAAAATTGCGACTATAATTTGAGATTTAAACTATCCTATCTCTCAACCAACTTGAGAGATAGGATACCATGTGCAGTTCGATCCAACATCGAACTGCACAAGGTGTGCGAATTTTATTATAATCGGTTGAGTGGTTTAGGAGTCCATTGAGGACAAACATTGTGACACGAGATTTGTATAAATTAAGAAGATAATATGGGAGTTCTCAATGCGTAAAAAGGTTTCTTGACTGTTCATCAAGCAAATTCTGATTAAATTGAAAAAAGAGTCACGTTTTAAATTAGCACACCCGACAAACAAAAAAGATGTGCAGGGTCAAAGGTAACGCATTCCCTACCCTTAAGTAAGGTTAAGTAAGTTAACCTAGAAATATATATTTCTAACCTAGAAATACATATTTCTAGGTTAAGACTACCTTAGGTTCAGTTAAACTAGAAATATTTATATTGTTCTAAGATTTTTAAATTTCTCAAAACATAAACAATGTTAGCGAAGTCCCGATAAACTGTATGGAGATGTTTACATCGCCATCTGGAAACATAAATTAATTTTTTTGCATTTATATTTTTTTTTATGTTTTTATTCTTGACCTTGTATTATACCTATCTACAAGTATTTATCTGAGCTACATTATGATAATTATGTTAAGATTTTGATATTTAGAAGAAATTATAAATGCAAGCCAAGACACAGTTTGTCTTCAACTTATCAGATCTTTATCTTCTGTGTGAGATAGGTATTTAACTACGAGTAGGTAGACCATAATTTCTGTGAACAATGTCTACGAAAATCCGCCAATTACCTAGCTCATCTGCTCTTGACAGCCGCAGCTAATGAGTAATTCGCTACCGTCTCATTAAATACCTATTATAAGACCTGCTATATTACTTTACGCCAAAGTATTATACTTTGGCGTATTAGTAGAAAGTTAGTGGTGTAAAAAGATGGATAAAAAGTGGTTCATTCTTGAACTTGCTGCGTTCCACGGTATCATACGCTTGACTCCGAGGCTAAAAGTAGCCTAATATACGTTATTTTAGAGTCTAAAATATGTACGTACTTAATTTCATTGAAATCAGTTCAGAGTTTGAGCGTGGAGCAGTAATACACATACTCTCATAAAATTTTGCATTTATAATATTAGGTTTTTTCTTAAACGTTAAACTTACTGCATTCAGCTCTGTTTAAATGTTTTGAAACAATGCTGGAAGTAAAATTTTCAACGAACTCTTTTTCCCGATCACTGATTTTGACGAAGTACAGTTGTAACAATGTTTTTCATTATAATATGTAATCCATTTGTGAAAACGGATTTGATCACTCAAATCCGTTGAGTAGTTTTGATATTATAACTTATCATATAAACAGATAGATTAAAAAAAATACATCATTTTACGCAAAACATTTAATGTATAAACACTCAATTTTTACTGTCTCAATGTACATATGTATTGTTGATGTAAAGATGTTTACCCTATTCTAATTTTAAATACGATTAACATGCTAGACAAATTAATATGTGTAGTGCATTTAGACCGTAACTATTGAACCCTATGATACAGGTCAAAGCAAAGGAAGTACGCTCTAACCGTCGTAGTAATATCGACTTTTACATCTGAAAACACTGACTGAGACAGTGACTAATTGGGGACCATATCCTTTCTGAGTCATATTTCAGACACTCAGTGAGTATGAGCAAATACCTTTTGAAATTTTACTTTATTCGCTACACATTTGTTTTATTCAGAAAAATAAAACATTTTCACAAAAACCGCTAAATACACATTTACTATTCCCAAAATCAAAACCATGACACATAACATTGTCCCCGAAATCAATACCACAATTACGCTTCAATAAGACGTATTGCAAAAGGGAATATAAACATACGTAATATGTATCATGAACAAGGAAGCCAACAAAGTTGAATAAATCATAAAGACCTCGTAAGGCTCCACTCTATCTCGAGAGTCTATCGAATAATGCCGTCTATTATAACTAGTGTCTCATACTCATATCATCGAAGTGCTCATACTCGATGTTCCAATAAAGTTTTGTCAGGGGATCTTTGCCGGCACATAATAAAGTATTACAAAAGCCAAAGACCGTCATTGTTGGTGGTACTTCAATCCCAAGCGCTGGGAGCGTTTTAACGGGTGAGTCTACTTGAACGCGTTACGAAATAATTTAAATATTTTGCTTAGATACATATAAATAAATAAATATTTTATATAGTATATATATACGTAAATAGTTTGATTTAAATAATATAGTTACTCCTAACTAACACTGTTTTACGTTATTTGGGCTTTAAAAATATAACATGCATTGGATGTAATATTTTTAAATTAATTTTTATTACTTACATTAGTGATATTAAGAAATATGTTATTATTTTACTTTGCATCAACAAATTGTGTCAAATAGCTTATTCTTAGCTTCTTAGCTTATTAAAATAGCTTAGTTCTACAAAAGTAAAAATCTATGTAAAATTTACCCACAGCGGACAAGAATTGCAACAAAGTGTAGTAGTAACGAGAGAGTTTCGTCAGTATAAATATAATTTAGGTTTTAAAATATAACCTTTATGGCAAGACACGTAAATTACACCTCCTGTATGAGAGTGGAAGTGTAAGCTCCACGACAGAAAAATAAAAGACCACAAACCTAGTACCACTAAAATAATATGTATAAGTCACTCACACTTACCATGCCTTTCTAGTGGCGTGATGCCGCAGTCTTTATTTTCGTTTTTAGTGATGATTTATTGTATTACCCATATAGCCTAATACGTATGAATTGTAATACGTATGTATGTATTGTAATTGTATGAATTTCATTATAGGGGCTTGGTTGTGGTCTCGTCAACGCATCATTGATAACTAGGCTGTGACACCACCTGCAGAACAAAGAACAACACCTAAAATACAGGAGAACAAATATTAAACACACATATAGCATAGTTTTTGATCGAACCATGTACTTTTTTCTAGTAACTCTTGTAGCTGTCATCTAATATAAAAAAAAAATGTATCAACACTTGTTCCAGTCACCGTTCCAGCGGCAAGTGGTAAAATGCGTGTAATCGCGGCACGAAGGGTACAACTCGCAAGATAAGGTTTTATGACTTCGCCGCGCCGTCGTTTCAACGCTGTGGACAGGGATTGTTGCTGTATAGGTTTTGTCCAATCAATTAATATTGATTTGTTAAGCATTATGTTTAACCGACTTAAAACGACAATTAAATCAAATCAATTTATTACCATTATGGGAGAGTAAAAAGACACGTTTTGGGTCGATTATAAAAGTGCACCATATTCTGCCTTCCGGCGCTTACTTACATACAGACTTGACAACATTTTTTTAACACATAATTACAGCCATACAATTAGCCAATACACTTATTTCATATACAAATCATATAATACAAAACAAAGATATTAATATTAACAAAAACAACATAACAAAGAAAAGTTAATCATGCAGTATTTTTTATGTTTTCGTAAATTTACCGGTTCAATATGTTACATTATTAAATAAATAATTATTAAGTAAAATTAAAATAAGTAGATTAAGTAATTTTTGAGGTATGTTCAATGAAATCATCAACGTGGTCTACTTTTAGAAAAATCAATCTTGTGTTCAATCAATAAAATTACGTAAATAAGACGACTGAAGTATTTTCCTAATTTCCTTTTTTTAAATATTTCAAAAAAATTAAGCCAAATGAATAAGTTTGCATCCAGGTACATAAATACGTTGGGACAGTTACTCATAAATTAACTGGATTGGCCTTAACATTTGTGACCTCTAGGTTACCTTTGCCTTGCTAACAAATTGAACGAAAGGGACTACATTACGAACTACATATCTTACTTAGTCGTAAATAAATTGAATTTTAGTGAGCAACCGCTGGAGTTGTATCTCAATTTGACGAAAGCTGAAAAAAGTTTTGAATTTGAAAAGAACCTGTATTTTAATATTGACTTATTAGTTTGTTTACACATATTGATTGACGCCAATGTGTTTGTTATGTTTTTCCCACGAATCTAAAGCGACGGGGTGTTATAATATTGACGAGTCTCTCTCTCTCTCTCTCTCTTTCTCTCTCTCTCTCTCTCTCTATCTCTCTCTCTCTGTGTATGTTTGTTTGTGTATGGCATCGTAGCTCACAAGTGGATAAACCAATTTTAATTTAGTTCTTTTTCTAGGCAAGTGCGCTCAACAGTAGTTTTTTCAACACTTGACATCAAGTGAAAAGCGGTCAATTGCTAATCATTCCAGACTAGGCATGCTTTATCTTAGGACAGAGTGTGCGTGTGGACACAGGCACACAGCTGCTTAACTGAAAAAAAATATGCAAATCGACATATCATAAAAATATGCAATAATGTATATACTCCTTTAGATTCAATATCTACGTAATTCAAATAGTCCGTACTCATACTCGTTCATGGTTCACAGTTTTAGTTTATTGTAGATTTAGTTAGATCTAGCATTTGTAGAAACAAGGCATTTCAACACATTTCAATATATTCCATCCACATAGCTTTCAAGTCGTGTGTCCGTGCACAAACGCTTGTACAAATTGTCCTGTTTGCTATTGGTGTCTCAGAATTCGGTTAACAGGCTACGTATTTACGTATTTTGCTGAAAACTCGTAGACTTGAATGCAGAAGCATAAAAGCAAAACAATTAGTAATGGACATAATGGAAAATTTGTTCGAAAGTTATCGTCAATTCATTTTAAATTCAAACGAAAAAAGAAATCTACTAGCATCGCAAAATTTTAAAGTTTTTATTGGTACACTAGCTAACGTTCCGCGGTGTGCGTGAATCTAGTATTAGCATTTAATCCAATGTGTTAATCTACTGCCATAAAAACATCGAAATTAGTTAAGTGTAAGAACTAGCACATTTTTGTTAGTTCTTTACACAAACACACAAATACTTACTCCCGCATTTATTAAGAGGATTGCATGATTTATTTAGATATCTAAAATATCTAGGTATATACAATATAATTTTATTTTTAATACCCGATTCAAAAAACGGGGGTGTTATAGATTATATAAGTTTTAAGTGTAAAAAAGTAATATTATATTGATTACAATCAATAATTATTGTTGTCGCGAATAAAATTCTGTATTTGTTAAATTTTGGGTTCATTTAGTATATTTTTTGTAAACTAATTGGAAGTCTCTAGCATCTGATGTGCAGTTTAATTACTAGTGTGGGTTACCAGACACATCCCTTATTTATTTTCTATAACACTATATTTAGTAAGCTAATATTGATATTTTCGAGTTGAATGTTTTAAGAGCTCTAAGTAAAAATATAATATATCAAATGAAATTTACTCTTTTCAACGATAAATAAAGAAATTTGGAAACTGAAACTGAAATGAAAGGGCTAGAATAGTAGAAGACATATATAATGATAAATTTCTAATTCAAGATTGTCCCTACTCAAAATTTTAGGGGTGTACCAAATTTTTAATTTAAACTTGTTTGTGATTACCTCATCTCTGAATTGTTTTCCTTCTAATATATAGTGCACGATGAAGAACGTCAGTGTAAAGTGAAGCGACGCGTCACCGAAGCACCAGTAATGGAAATCTCATGCTCGTCTCGCTTCGGTTTTTCCTTAACAAAGAATACTTCTGATAGATACGTCACAAATATTTTACAGTCAACTGTTTTAAGAGAAGGCACGCAAAAAATAAAGGACACTTTTTACAAAAAATATTATCTGAGTAAACAATGTGGAGTATTGTTTTTCTGGGTAAATGCTTACTTTACCTAAGAAATGCTATTAATGAAAAATAATAAGAAAACTTTAAAAAAATAACATGAAATAAGAATATTTCGAAATTGGTATTTAAGTATATTAAAACATTTCAGCGTATTTAAATACGCTGAAATGTTTTCTTTCTTTCTTTCTTTCAAATCTAAAAAGAACGATGTCACTCAAGTTCGCCTATATTTTCATCTTATTGTTCGAATAATAAAACAATCGTAGTATGTAGTTCATAGTGGTAAGAGTATATTTTTTGGTCTGCAATAATATAAAATAATAATAAATACAAAACAGTCAGTCAGTACGAAACTCTACATATCCGAGTCCAAATCACACTTCACTGGTTATTTACATACTTAGTTATTGTTAAAGTAACGTAATCTGTGCTCACTTAAAACATAGTTTAAATTTGCACCGGTAACATCCAATGCCCAAACTTTCCCAAACTTTCTAAAGTATCCAAATGGGCCTTACTATAAACATTATTCATACCAATGTAACATAATATGTATAAAGAGAAACGATGTTAACGCATGAGTGACACAAAACTTGTCAATTGCTAAGTGATATATCTAATAAGCTATTTAGCTATTAAGTATTCTTCAAAATCTATCAAAAATCACTTCTTTCCATAACTTTAATTACACAATTTTATTTACTGCCAAATTGAACTCAGCTAGCTAATTTCTTGAAAACTGTTCAGTAAACTTCTATTTAGCGTCTCAAATATCCTTAAACATTAATAAGAAAAGTTATATCAGTACTATGTAGTCTTAAGTGTTTTTTTTTTCTCTATAAAGGTTACTTTTTTCAAATCAGATATCAGAAAACTAGAGAGGATTGCTGAATCCCGTACGAAATAACATAGCATGGCGCGGAAAATAGCCATGATTACCGACGAAACATAGGTGGCACTGCTAATCGAGCGTGTAGCCTAACTGCCGTCACATTCTGCAACGCGCTGCAGTCATATAGTGATATAACGATCGTAAATTGCATGACCCCAAAAAGTCCTTTCAGGAAAATACAAATAGAGGGCGCTTCATATACCGAATCACGTCTGTCATATTTATTTGACTTTTTTCAAATACACGTATCTTCCGTGTTATGGAAGACTAGCAGATCGCCCCGGCTTCACAGGGGTTATAAAATAATCTAAGCTGCAAAGAGAAACAAAATATAGCCTATGTTACTCTGGGATAATGTGGCACCCCAACAGTGAAAGAATTTTTCAAATCGGCCGAGTAGTTTCGGAGCCTATTTCCGTCAAACAAAGAAACAAAAAATCAAACATTTCCTCTTTATACATATATTGGTATAAATATAGATTTATATTCAAACAATATCATAAAACAAACTTCTATATTCCACCCGTTCCCTGCCTGCAAACAGCACCATTCGTGTTTCAACTCACCTACAAGACACGTAATCTAAGCAAAATATTTGTTTTTTCCGTTCCCGCTTCCTTTTCCAACCGCCTGAAAGAAACAGCTAATTGCAATAAAACCGTATTATAAAAAGCAACATTCAATTCCATTGAATGTTCGCGGTTGATTGGATTTGTTTCGTTTTCCATTCAACTCTCGGAAGCAGGATCCTAGTTGTGTTCAGTAAACGGTACACGGCTCGTAGGTGTGTTTCTGTTTACCTGAGAACATATTAAATAATTTGGGTTAGTTAGTGCTAGCATTCATAAATTAAATGACTTTAATTAGTCGGCTAGTAAGCCTTATTAATTAAAACATCCAAGTTAGATATTATTTATTGCGTATGATCCAAAATATGGCTTTATTTTCCGTATAAATGAAGATGCAGGGATATGGTTTCATCTACACCAATATATAATTATAAAGAGGACCTGTAAGATTTTTGTTTTTTAGTTTGACGCAAATAGGCTCCAAAACTACTGGACCGATTTGAAAAATTCTTTTACCGTTGGGTAGCTACATTTCTAACTAGTAACATGGAGTATATTTGTTTCTCTCTGCAACTTAGATTATTTTATAGCTAGTGCGCGAAGCCGGGACGATCTTCTAGTCATCATAATAAAACGTAATGATGGTACTAGATTCCGGATTAGTTTTTATTTCGACATCAATTTAACAAATTATGAGTATTAGGAAAATAAATAGACTTGCTCTCAAGGAGGCTAACGGAACAACCTGTTGGCGAATGATGAGGGTATCACATTAAGGGTAGTACTCGAGCTAGGCAGTCGAATGCTAGAAAATGCTCTACCATCATGCACTTTTCGAGGTTGTAGTTTTGTATAAAAACACGTCTACCCAGTGACTACGATTCGCATTTCCGAAGCTTTTTTTCTCTCATTCTCTGTATTTGTCCGCGGCCAGCGTTCATTTGTCGAGTCCATTTATTTGCATTGTGGTATTCATATTTTATTACGATAACATTTCGTTCGTTAACAGGATATAGGATTTTATTATGTGAATCTACAATGATATTTATCGTTAATGCTAATCAAGGTATAAATTACTATATAGTGTTAGTTGTATATTTATTTATAAATAAATGTCCAAAATATTATGCTGATGATTTTAATTATTTTTATGTTACATGGATGACTTACAATTTTGGAAATTGTGCACGTAAGGAATGTAAGCGCATGTGACCGTTTTGTACGTGGGAATGGATGACTTTAACCAACTTTTAGTAGGTATGTTAAGCTATATCACAAAGATTTTCTGCTTCTTATTCTTCTTCGTATGAGCTAAGTGGCCAAGCTCTGGTGTCAAGAGTTTTCAAGCCGCCCGAAGGCCTCTGACGTGGCTAGACGACTGCTTGTACTGAGACTAACAGCCGGGACCCTCAATTTAACGTATCATCCGACCCACGGCAGCGCCAAGATGAAAATGCCACGTTAGAAGCCACCGTCTGCATCGACCCTTGCTTAACTGTTATGATCGCATCAGATGATATTAGCTAGCCGACCTACAAGCGCTACGTTGTGCTAAAACTTACAGAACAAATAATAGTTACTAGTATGAACGAGCACTATACGTTTACCATTTAGATTCGCTGCAGTACGAACCAAAATATCAGAAGCTCAGTGGCTATTTTGTAATAAATCGTTGAAATTCTTAACCCTTAAGGTAGCAGAACATGTTTTGGTAAAATAAACCAAAAATTTTATGAAAAGTTATTTATTTAGACACTAAAGATACACGGAAAATTATTTTAAAAAATCCTACTTTAGTAGTTTAGAAAAAAAACAATGTATATTATACTATACATTGCCACATCTTCACAGAACAACAGACGGATGACAATGTATAGCATACTATACAATATCACTTTTAGGTAATTTTATTCGTTTAGTTTAGGTCACCTATGGAGATAAGCTATGAAGAAATTTCTACCCCAAAATAGCTCAAATGCACTTCGCATTTAGTGCAAACAATGCTTGCTTGTCCCTCTTTACAGTATTTGCATCTTGGCTACCCAGTCAGCCGTGGTCAGTAGTCAAACTGGTCGTTTTTGATGTCGTCATTGGCTCTTGCTGATTTGTTTTTTTTTCTTTTATACTGGAGCATATTCTCTATTCACTGGCATTGACTTGTTCTTTTTCAGCAATTGGGTGTAAATGTCATATTTGCATTATTTCAGAAGATTGGGCTTCTTCGTGATTCATTTCATTTCAAAATGCTTTCAGCGTAAAAGCCAATCGTTATTGCTACCAAAGTCCAGCAGCTGCTAGAATATGTTGGGAATGCATGTCTGGACAAGCAGCATGAAAGCCAAGGCCACTCTGCCCATATGGCTATTGTAAACCTTCACAATCTGGGGACATGAAACATCAACATACCGTATTCTTCCTTTGCTATAGCGCTTGGTAGTTTGGGCGGGATAGCATAGCAAAATGAATCTCCTTTTTTGTTATCGACCGATTATACGACTCCCAGTCTATTTCTGTTGCATACGATCTAAAAAAATACATATTTTTTCCAGAACCTTGTCCACAACCAAAAGCTTATCAGCTCATAGTAATCTGTATGAGTCGGTGAATCCTAAGCTAAAGTAGTTCTCCCACAATAATTGACTAACTCCAGCAAGCTAAAATATTTGTCAAATAGACAACTGGTGCTAGTGTCTTGATTGCTATTTATCTTCTCTTCTTAGTCGAAACTTCATTACTGAAGCTCGTGTCTAATACGGAGTGTCGATCACTCGGTTAACAATGGTCTTCCACTTTTTCCTGTCCTCGGTGGTCTTAAAAGCTTGGCAATAGGTAGGCCAGTGAGCGTTTTTACGAGCTCTGACCAGCGGGTAGGAGAGCGACCTTATGCTCTTTTTCCGTCAACTTGGCCAACTACCACAAGCTTCTCGAGATAATCAGGGCTTCTACGAGCGACATGTCTAAAATATTTGAGAATTCGCTGGTAGCTGAGAGTGGAAAGCCTCGTGGTTATTCGGAGCTCATCACGAATAGACATTGGTGCGGAACGCAGTCCATGGAATTCGCAACATTCGCCTCCAACGCCACATCTCAAAAGCGTCAATCTTGGCTCTTTCCTTCTTTCTTATCGTCCAGAATTCGGCACCGTAAAAGGAAATAGAGAACACCAACGTACGCACCAGCCTCACTTTAGTTTTACGGGATATATTGCGGTCTTTCCAAATCCTAGTGAGTTTAGTCATCGCTGTCTTAGCCATTTGAATTCTTCTTTTTCACTGCCACCTTCGTTACTGAGAAGGGAGCCAAGGTATGTAAACTGCTCAACGAATTCTAGGTCTCTGAGTTCATAAGAGCGAACAAGCATGCCTTGTCTGTCTACCACCAACACCTTGGTCTTTGCCTTGTTAATGGTGAGGCCAACTAATTCACTTTCTTTCTCTACTCTAGAAAGAAGCTGAGCCAGTTCTTGCTCTGATGATGCAAACAGAATAGTGTCATCTGCGTATCTCAAATTGTTTATTCTCTTCCCACCTATGACAATATCACCTTCCCAAACATCTTCCTATTTATAAAGCTAGTAAAATCTTAGCTTTAAATCGTAGAGTATCTTCTTCATGCGTTATGTAGGGTTATACAATGTTGTTTTGGTTGTCCGGTGTGTCTTTATATACTTGTACTAAAATAACAAATCATACCGGAGTATATCCCAGGCCTTAGTAAGTTCTTATAACGATTTTTTTTAGTTTATTACGAGTGCGCTGCCTTCTGCTGCCGGCTTTCTGTCTTTTTCAATTCTGAATGCAGTATCTTCTTCATCTTTGGGCTCGTAATCTGTCAATGACAGGACTGAGAAGGTGCATTAACAGCCTCCAGTGTCAGTAGTGGTATTGTCGAAAAAGAAACTATCATTACTAGTAGGTAGTAAGCTTATCAACAAAAAAATTGCGCCAAAATCAAGATTATGCATAAGTGGCAATGTGTATTATGCTATACATAACCAAGAAGTGTTCGTTTGGTTAACGTTTGTCGATGTATAGTATGCTATACTATCACATAAAACATATGTATTCGCGCAAAATAATACACCTAGAACAATTTTTATTACTTATAAGTAGTCACAATATATTCTTTTTCTTATATTATGAGTCTTACAAACATAATTTGAAGAAAAAAATATAGAAAAACAGTATTTTTCCTTGCACTCGGAGCAGCTACAAGCGTTCGTTCAGCATATTTGAAAATTGACACAAAACTGTTAAAAGCACTGATATCTTGATATTTTTTTAAGCAAGAAGATGCATACCGAAACATGTTTTTACTTATAATAAGGTTCCATACATTCATATTTAGACGTCAGAATTTTTTGAAATGTATGTATAGTATACTCAACGAAACTACCTTAAGGGTTAATCTGTCTTATTACGACCCACATTAAAGAAAATGATCGCTCATCAAAGTAGCAGTTTGGCCACAAAAATTCTATCTAAGCATTTCAATTAAATCTTGAAAATTTCCGGAGAAATACTTCCTCCACAAAGTTTATATGTCTCCGACACGATTTAGGAAAGTATATAGAGATATAATTATAGTCAACTGTAAACTTTTATGTTTTATGTTTGTAGGCTAATGTGTCTTATATTATGAACGTTAAGGTAGCTAGAAATATGAAGAAAAATCGTTACCACCCGACATAACTCTGAATGCTAGGATACATTTATTCATGTATGTTCCAAAACAGTGAAGTTTGAAATGTATCATCCAATCGTATCTTTTCGTAGCGTATGTATCGGCCATTACGTATATACATACATACATACTTTGGCATTGTTTCCCCGTCATTATTAAGGTATCACAGTTATGTGTATTTTTTATAACAATTACATGCGAACCAAGTGAAATAGACAAGCAATATAACAATGACCTAGTAACAAAACATCGGATCGTAATTCCTAATTTTCCTTCCCCTCAGACAAAGGAGTTACAAAGTCGTTTCAGGTAATTAATCCTGACGGAATTCTTTCGACGTGACGTCTTGAGGAAAATAATAGCGATCGGCTAACTAGGAGCCAAAGTTGGAAAAGAACGGGAGCGAAGCTAGAATTTAGTAAGAGGGGGTAAGAGGCCCAAATTAACTATTGATTTTAGGTATTATTCGAGTTCTATAATTAGGGTGTATTTTTTATATAATGCGCTTATTCACAAGGCGCCTGATGGTAAGTGATGGAGCTCGCTGGACTGGTTCACTCGTACCCTGAAAACTGCTTCGTTATTGTTTTTTTTTATTTTAACACTTGCACTTTAGTGCGCTAACCGCTAACTGTAACAAAATACATAATATATACTTGTCACAAATTTCAAAGTTTGCAGATTACAATGAGCAGTTTTTATTTTATTTTGAAGAGATTTATATCTTTTTATCGAACAAGTGTGATCTTAATTTAATTGCTGTTTATTTTTTTATTAAAATTTATGTTTGAGAATACGCCGTGTTAGATAACCCTTGATTACGTCCATGGGGGGGAATGTTTGCGTGGTGTTAGCCGACAAAGATTGCGAAATAAGATTTTTTATCTAACTCCCCACTAACATCATACGAAAGTTCTGATCTTTGTTTGTTCACGAAAGATGCTGAAACTTTTACACGTACATAGTTACGTTACTTTTCTAGTGGGAATTATAAAGTTGTTTATTTTAACGGTTGATATCAGTTTGATTTTACACTAAATGACTACCTAAAATGGAATTAGATCCAAATTTAGTTCTAAAAACAAGTAAATTATAAATCATCAATTCTATCTGGTTTCAGTTTTTATGTAATACAATTGATAAAATAATGGAGCTAAAAGTTAGCATTATTGTACGCAACAGAATGGATTTCCGAGATACAAGCACAATACATTTCTTGCTATTAGCGCCAAATATTCTGTAAGTTTATGCGCACCCTATTCCTGACATAGAAATTGCTCGAAAATGCAAGAACCAAATTTAGTTATGTTATCTTTTTAACAAGCTAATCCAACAAAAAAAATTACTCTATTCATTTGTTGTTTTAATCAGACTTAAATGTATTTTATATTTAATTTCAATATCATTACAAGATTTTAGGAAAGAGGTCCTTAGCACACCGACTTAGATGGAGCGAGACAAATGATTTTATAAAATTCCTTTTTACCTTATAAAGAACAAAATCTTACAAAAGTTGGCTGTAACAAGACGAAGTTAGAAATAAATAACAATCTTGTTCTATAAATAGCACAAAAAGCTAGTCCAGAGAACGAAGGCACTTAATTATTCCCGTCCATCTCAGCTGAGGATGTTCATTAACTTATTAAATTTATTTGTAAAAAATAATTTGAATCTTTGACTCAAATATTCTACTCGCATTATTAGTAATTTTAATTGCAAGGTGAAGTAAGTTTGCAAAATTGACAAGTTTAGTAGAACTTTGGCTAGCAAAAACATAAAAATATACTTACTCTGAGAAAGTATCTAATCACACTAACGATCGACAAAAAAATTGTCTTGTTATAATGTATAGAAATAGTGGTTAAATAACTGAAAAAACAAGTTATGTAAGTTAAAATAACATAACTTAAAAAGGCCTCTTTTTATATTCTCATTCCCATATAGTTACCCATGAAAATGCATCTTTTTTATTTCTAAATCAGTCACAGTTTTAGGACAAAATCAGATCAAAGTTTCAGGCAGTGGCTTTAAATTGAAACGAGAATACGCTCGCTCGGTTCTGAGCACGGGAATTCCATTTACCTGCCTCGGTAGCTGTTAGCAGCTTACAGATAAAGATAGAGTTTTTTAAAACTATAAAAGGTTGTCTCGTCACTCCTTTACATAGAAGAGTCAAACTTTAAACGAACCACGACCTCTAAATTCACCACACCACAAGCAGCATTATAGAATTTCCAATAACTATCTATTTGAAGACACGTCTCTGTAACCGCAGCGCCTGGTCTACATAGTTTATACCCCGATAAAGCCAAGCTATCACACGTCAGCACTCCTCAGATACCTTTTAACCCAGAAAATGGATGACACTGTAAAGTTATAAAAAGAAATACGGCATTCCTCGGCACTGTTTATTACTGTACATTAGTTATACGGCTTCCGTAGTGTCGTCTCGGCATGAAATGGGAACTAATGAGATTTTGATGTTTTTTTGACTGTGCTTTTATTTTCCCCGCTAACATGAAGACCTTGTTAGTGAGTGTAAAGTTTACTAGGCTTTATTGTATTTTAGTACGTCGGATAGTGAACGGTGCTAGGTTGGTGGGTCAGGTTGCATTTAGCATTTTTCTAGTTGAAAATAAACGACTGAAGACTTTTAGTAGTTTGTGTGTGGTGGTTTGTGAAAAATGCAATTTCTAATATTGCAATTATTTTTACTATATCACAAAGATCCAGCAAGGAGGTATGATAGTGTACTGAAAGTAGCATCTTCATATATACGAACTTTTGTAAAGATTACTACAAAATTACGGCTTCTACGCGATGTCCGACATACATTAGGCAAACTTGAAGGAGCTAGTGGAAACTGACTTAAGATCTAGCAGTAGGAAGGTACTAGCTGACGATGAATTAAAAAATAACGTATAAAAGTATCGAATCGTAACGAGTTTTTCTTATCTACTTTCTTGAAGGCAGTATTAAAATCAAAGCATCTTCAACCATAAACCAATATACTCGTAAGTCGCACGCCGGTGGTTGCAGTTACCTAAACTCATAATGCAGTTGTCCCTGGTATTGAATGCTGAAGTATTGTGTTAGACACACAGCGCCCGGATCACACAAAACAACGCGGTTTTGTAAACAGCCGCAATATTGTTTCTTCGTCTAGAATTCTACGACTGTCTGTAAAACGAACTAGAAACAAGTAGACAGGGTAGCCGTCTTTTATCTTTTAGTATTTAAAAACGGTTTCTTAAGTCTAGGTCTATTAGCGTAGGATTATAATTGGAGGTGTCTATTCTTGGTGAGCTCCGAATAACCACGAAGCTTTCCACTCTCTGTTACCAGCGAATTCTCAAATATTTTGGACATGTCGCTCGAAGAAACCTGATTGCCTCGAGAAGCTCGTGGTAGTTGGCCAAGTTCACGGAAAAAGAGCACGAGGTCGCTCTCCTACCCGCTGGTCAGACCTCGTAAAAACGCTCACTGGCCTACCTATTGCCGAAGCTTTTAAGACCGCCGAGGACAGGAAAAAGTGGAAGATTGTCAACCGAGTGATCGACACTCCGTATTAGACACGACCTTCAGTAATGAAGTTACGACTAAGAAGAAGATAATTGGGGGTAGAATATCAAATCAAAAGAACTATGAAACTTAATAATCACAATAAGTAGAAAATTCATAAAAGCGTACGATAATTTATATGATATTTTTTCTTATTATTTTTTTGTTACATAATTTTTGTAATTTGCTCTGGTTTGCACAAGTATATTTAACCTCAAAGAAAATTTGTTTGTTAACCCAATCAGAGTGCGGCACCGTCAAAGCAAGTCCAACACACCAACGAAAAACATCCAACAAAAACGTGTTAAGGCGCTATTGTACCGATATCAGTCGCGCCATACAAATTGGAGCAAAGCGCCTGTCACCCGGCAATGTTAATTTCACGAAATAAATTCATAAAATTTAACAATTAACAACATTGAACTTTTAACCTCTAACAATTCTATATAATATCATTACTAAATTTTTTATTATTTTAAATTTCTTTATTACTTTGAAGCTGAGATTTTTTTTTATTTATAACGACAATTTTTCAAAATATAAAACTATCGAGTTAATTTTACGTAATCGTGTTTTGGAACTTTGACAATTTTTAACACTGAATTAAAAATAATAAAACAAAAAAGATACAGGTTCTTCAGTTTTATTATCTTAACTAATTTTTCCTGCCCCAACTTTTGCGCAGAATTTCATAGGATTTTAAAAACATGCTATTATGCGCCCATAGCGCCTTAAAACCGCTTGTCAAGTACCTACGAGTATCGCAACTAAAAACTGCCACTGACATTACGTTGCAAACATATTCACAACAAACACCGAGTCGAGCGTTTAAATAATTTCATTGAGACTTCTAAATTATTTATAAAGCTCCTACACAGAGGATAATGTTCAGGCGGCGTACGTAAAACAAAACCGTACGGACAGCGGCTGTGTGCAACGGAATATAAATTGCTATATTATATCGCATAGCGTTTTCCCCAAATTAATTACTTAACGTGAGCACGTTGCAGCTATGTGCTAATAATTGCACATGTCTCAGGATTCTCGTGAAGGTATTCAATTTCTGTCAGTTACTCAGATTGCTTATTGTTTGCAAGTATACCAAGGTATAATTACCTAACTACGTATACATGTAGATATATTAAAGGAACTAGTAATTCTATGAATAAATAAGTCGCAGACCCAACTATTGGCAGCATTTTTCATCTCATGAGATAAGGCAAGCAAGAAGAAGACTAAAACATGCACTCGTAGCATAAGCAAAATAATTAACTGTTTTTTTTACACATATCACACACGGCTGGTTAGCCCCATACTGAACCATTTCTAGTTCGCATTATGGTTGCTAACACAACTGATATACTACATATATATACGTACATATTATATATAAATACATATTTAATACCCAGACCCACAGCCAACAAATTTAGTTAAGCACAAAGATGTTGACCGGGCCGGGAATCGAACCCGGAACCTTCTGATTAGCAATCCGGCATGGTAACCTTTACGCTAACGCAGTCATCGATTCTGTTATTGTGAGCAAATTTTTTTCAAAATGATCTATGAATTTCGGTTGCATTTTAAATTTTGCAAGTTTGTTTGGCGGTTAAACAGACAAACAAACTTATTTTCCCTGGGAATCCTTGACGTAGACAATAATCGCATATAAGACAATAATAATAATGACATTAAACGAAAGTCGTGATCACCCATCCAAAAACTGTCCGCATCATCGTTGCTTAACCTCTATGATCGCGTAAGATTACCTTAGTTAGCCGAGCTACAGGCGCTCTATTTATAGTAAAAATGTCGTAGTATATTTTTAATACCTACAAAACCATATTTTTATAATATCGCGGAAAAGCAAATAAGATAATTATTTTCGTAATAACCGCCTGTGTAATATGACAACAGAGAGCAAAATGTATAAATTTGGAGCCGAGCGTAATCCGCTAGTCTCTGCCCTCTGAAATATACAAAAAGAACTCCAGATTTATGATCTCTCTTACACCGAGAATGAATTTATTTAGCGCCAACTAAATTGGGTACAAATGTATTCATTTTAGAATAAAGGAACCTTTTTATCTGCGAATTCCGAAGATATTCGAGGTCTTTTGGAATCGCATGAGGCGGAACAGTGTTTTCTCACGAAACATGATTTACTTATCTTGTGGAATACACGATATGTTCGATTTCAAGTAGGTGACCCAGCATTACACGAGGATTTGTCTTACTAGGTCATCTAAAATATTGACGGTTTTAATACTTGAATCAGTGCTCTTTTGATAAAAAAGCCTTGCCACAAAAATATTGCACACTTATTTGCACACTTATTATAATTCTTGTGCACACATATTTATAGGTTCGTTTTTATTTTACATAATATTAAAAAATAAGGATTTTATTTGACGTCGCAGACAAGAAATACTTCATTATTAGGCATCTAATTATCTGATATACGTTTAAACAAAATTACGTACCTAAATAAGATCATGAATTATATATTTCAACAGAAACATACGAAGTAAATCGAGGTTCTCAAGCTTGTCATTATTTAGCTACATAGCTTTAATAAATGTTCTTATTGGAGTGGACTCCTACAACTATATTTACTATATTATTTTTTATAGGTAAGCGTGTTACAACGTAGGTCACAGTGCTGCTAAATATCAGGCAAGCTGTGGTCAAACGCAAACTATAACATATTGGAATAAAAATGCTACAAAATGACGTGTTATGTCTAATTTAGTGTTTTCAAAGCAAAATAGTTATAATCCTGTAAATAAATCAAAATGTATACTTTTTAAACTGTACTCGTAAAGAATTATATATGCACGAAAAAAACGGTCACACTTACTTTAAAACTCGCGCGGATCCGCTTGTGACAGTCCGCGTGATATCTCTTACATGGTGAAAACGTTATAGGTATATGCGTCTAAGAGATTGGACTTCTTCAAATGTTTAAAATAAGTGTGACCATTTATTGTGCAAATAAATCAAGATTTTCATATCAACTCGTCATCAAAAAGAATCTCAGACAGAACTGTTCATGCATAATTCAGTCATCTAGCCACGTAGTCTGTGTCGCGAACAGACGCCGCGTACGCGAATACGCAATGTTATGAGAAAGCCAGCTGAAATATCCAAATTAAAACTGTATTTGCAAAGGTTTGGCTTATATTATTCGTCATTAAGTTTCTATTTTACCACTTACTTCATTATTCTGATATGTATGTGGAATACTAGTGACCAAAAACCTGCATATTCATTTTACCTTTACAATTATGGATAAACTCTAGTATTCACATGTTGACACAGGCAGCTATTTGAGCCAAACGCATTAAAAAAATATATACTTATTAAAAATGTTATTTATTTATATTATTACCGTTATAATTATTGATAAATTCTAGTATTCAAATGGTGACATAGACAGCTAGTACCAACCGTATTTAGGTTTTAATATTATTCCCCCTCCGTGGGGCCTCACATTGTCGAGGCGGGGGGGCTCAGTTACCATGGCCTGGACACTCACGGTGAAGCTAAGAGGATCTCCGAGACGGGCCAACTTCTAGACTTGTACTCCCATCATGCAAGTTCTAGATGAAGTGGCAAAAGTAGGTTGCGGAACCGGGGATGTCAAGCGTCCATTGCACTCACGGTCCCCGAGGTAGTTGCGGTGCACCACGTGCACTGCATGGGGAGTCATCCCCCGAGGAGGAGCTTCGCAGGCTAGCCGAGGTGGGCAGGGTGGTGGGTTAATGTGAGGAGCGTAACCTCATCCCGCCCTCTCCGGTGAGAAGGCCATCGTGAGGTTTTAGTCGGTAGTGATGCCCTTTTGGCATCAGGCCCGACATGCCCCACCCATCTCCCTAGGTGTGGTGGGCACGCGTAAATGCATTTCGTCACGTAAAAAGTATTATATTCTATTATTAGATTTCTTTTGGCTTTTTTGCTAGCACTAAAAGAAACAGACTTACGCGCAGCGGAGTCTTAGTTATTGTTTCCTGTTACTGATGGTATCCTTTGGGTACGCTTCCCTAAAAACGCTTTTTAATTCAGGATGAACTTTGCTCAAGACAGTAATGCCTCGTGTTAGTATGTCGCATAATCAATAGACGTCATATTCATAATTCAGTACTCGTATCTTATCGTTTATAATCCATCCAAAGATTATGTACCGAAGTATCTCTAGGTCAGTTAATACACCTACATACTATCACGTTTATTTTCTTAAAGTAATAAATTTCTTATGATTTGGTTGGATAATAAACGAAATCTTGTTAAAAATGGCACTATAATTAAAAAATACTGACTTAAACTAACTTTATAAACGTTATTTTGAGGAAAGCTTATCAAATAAAACTGCGAATTTTTAAACAATTCTATTCATTTAATTCATAGTTAAGTATCACATTAAAATATCCTACATAATCATTAATCAAAAATATATTTACATCACATAATATTTTTGAACATTTGGCAACCATCTAACACATCTTAGCCGAAAATTGTTATTATAGTTCAATACACTTACTTACATGATTACTTATTTTGCTATATTGAGCGCCTTAAATTAATAAACCTCTAATGTATTTTTTTCTTAAGACAGATATATAAAATAAACAGTGGTTTGTTCTCATGTCACAAGTGTCACAGCCAGATTTAACAATCTCACTCAAACCTCTTTTCTTCAACTTTCAGAGATACCTGAGTTTCAGAGTATTTTAGTATTTTTCTTGTGTGTTCACCTTTCACAATCTACGGTGCCTGGTCTACTTCTACCTGCTTAACTTTACGATTCCTTTCCTGTATCTTCAAGTACAGCATATCTGGTATCCAACAGACCAATAGTATCACAAGTAAGAAGTTCTGTGCTGTTATACAGATCACATAGCTCCCAGTAGCGTCTCTTATCCAGCCTAGGATATACCCTATCGGTGGAGTCATCAGACCCATACTCAGCATTCCCAAACCAACGGCTGCAGGTACTTGCTCTGCTCTACAATTTTCGGAAATGGCAATATTTCTTGCCACTATAATCATACTCCTTCCGAACCCGTATAGACAAGACATAACAATTAGAACAGTCATCTCGCTCTGGTACGCCAAAACTGAAAAAGAAAATAAATAATAATTAGTCAAATTTCTACTGAGGGTCCCAAAAGTAAGTAAGTAATATTTGATAATTAAATCTACAGCACTGGTATCAAGTATCGCTGGGAAGACCTAGTGCAGCAAGACGAAAAAAAGTCATTGGTGTAGGGCTGGGATTGAACCAAGGGCCGTCAGATTGAACAGCAGAAATTTGCTCCACTGAGCCACACTATTTTTTTCGTACCAATTTTGTAAATGTAAAAATCTACATTTTCAAACAATAAATAAAAACTTATTATTTGTTATTGCATCGCAGGAGGTACGCCCATATCAAAAGATATTCCGATAAATAAGTAAAATGAGGTTGAAAACAAATTTATCTCTTGTTATTGCAGATATAAATAAAGTAATACATTACATTTGAGTCGTAATAACTGTGAAAGGACAAAGGTATTGTCCGATAAGTAGGCGCAATAATTTAAACCTTGAAGTTTAGTCTTGAGATAAATTCAAGTACTATTTTGGATCTGTTCTGATAAGTGAGCCATATTTTACTTCACATGAATCTTAAGTCATTGAAGCGTGTTTACTGTCAATGAATTGGTGGTCATTTTATACTTTTTAGCATTGATAATACAATATTTTTCAATCTATTAATTCTTTTCTGGCAGTACGAACCGTACGGCTGTATATATATATGTGTGTGTGTGTGTTAGTCACACTTGTCACAATTCACGTGACAACATAATATAATTTATTTAAGTTATTTATGATTATTTAAACATATCGCCAGCAAGGATAAGACCAGTGATAACGCTTGATTAATCGTGAGGCATCTGTCTTCATATTTTTTTCGATTTCATGTTTTTTTTTTACCTAATACTGCTGAGAAGGGAAAAGAACTACGTAAACATCACTTAAGCTGAAAATGTAATATGCCTAGTTTGAAATTACAAAAGCTATTGGAACAAAACGTAAGGTACTTGACACATGACATCTTGAGTATAGCAAACTAGTCAAGCGAGCACTTGAAAATGCTCTTTCTATTAAGCTATGGTATTTCTTACAATTACTTACTCTACCGAAATCTCGAGCTCATTAGTGATATTGAAGGCACGTCTGACTGAGCAGAAATTGCTTAAAAATACGTTATTCATCAGAATAAAAATATGTATATTGTCAACTTACTTTGTCTTATAACAATCAGCCATGCGCAGGTCATGACCAGCATCCACCGCGCCCCGATCCTGTACTT
The DNA here is from genome assembly GCA_035578125.1 of Mellilla xanthometata. Taxonomy (NCBI): domain Eukaryota; kingdom Metazoa; phylum Arthropoda; class Insecta; order Lepidoptera; family Geometridae; genus Mellilla; species Mellilla xanthometata. Next base: position 6,931,317 of record JAPUBQ010000007.1, on the reverse strand, counting down.
GTCCTGGAAGATGGGCAGCGTCAGTCTACCCATGATGTCAGCTATTGCCACCGCTGACATACAGATTGCTGTATCACTCTTGTTCAGTTCTGCAGATTTCTGAAATATAAAATGTAGTCATGCTGAAATTGGATAGATACGAGTCGATAGACAATTTTTATTGTATGTTCAGTCATAAATTAAATCTGATTCCATCACGCATCCTGTAATAATTACAGGATAATAATCACAAATTATTGGTGTTGATAAGGGTTAAGATTTAAAAATTTCGGGAAACATATTTTAATAATGTTTGTATAATCAGCTATCATATTCTGAATGGCAGGCACATTGATTGTGCTGAAACATGTCGAGCTAATATCGATAAAATACACGTAAGTGATAGCTATTTAGACAAACACTATTTAATAAAGGGTTTTAAATGATGTTCAGATGCAAATAAAAACCATTTATTAAATAAAAAAGAAAGAAAACTACTTTTGATTGGCGCAAGCATAAACCTTAAATATAAATGTATTAGTTAAATTAAAATCAAAAGAATAAAGTTTGCGGCAACACAGTTGCAATTCAACAAATGCGGCTGGCGAAGGGCTCCTGGCGCTACTGGGGGCTTCTAAATAATAGCTAATTAGCAAATGTCCAACATACCTGCAAAAAGAATGGATACAGCATACTGAAGTTTTGAATAGAACAAACAGCCATGGCGGTCCCGAAGATAACATTGACGAACCTCGGGCTCTTCAGTAGAGATAGGTCAAAGAGGTCGCTCAGTTTCCTCCAACAACCCACTTTAACTGGAGGTACTTCTTTTTGGTATCCTGAAAGTAAAAAAAATAATGTTAAAGTAAAAACATGAATTTACCATTTGTGTAAAAATTTTACTTGACACAAGATGTCACTAAAAATAAAATCTATGTATACTAATTATTTCTTTCATATATAAATCTATCAGACATTTAAGCAAACTTTTTCCCTGGTAGATATTTAAAATTATTATAATGAAACTAACATGTAAAATACAGTTTTATACACTGAGCAAATAGGCGAGTCAGCGTGGTCGAAGATGGATCATAACTAGTTTTTTTTTAATAGAATAGATCTACGCTTGACCATCAACTCACCTGATGGTAAGTGGAGCTGTGGCCGAAGATGAAACACGTTGATCTAGAAGAAATCTATTCACTCTCGCCTTGAAAAAGGCTGGAATATTTGGTTCTCAATGAGCGCCAGTCTTTTACACATCGTAAGGTGCTAAATTGAGGTTGGTAGATAGCCAAGCGAGTACTAGAAATGCTCTACCACCAAGTTATAGTTTCCTCACCACGTTTTGTTTCACCAAAACCCAAATTGGTGGGTGTCGAACGTACACCCTGCGGGACTCAAAGCCACTGTACTGTCACTGCTTCAAACTTACCGTTCTTATTATTAGTTCCGAATTTCTTTTCACCAAGTCTGAGTTCATTGTGACTCAGCGATATTTTGGCATCAAATTCATTACTTTTCTCGCCGTTTCCTAGTTCTGGTTCAGTTGCTCTTCTATTTTTGTTAGATTTCTGTTTTTGTAACTCATTTGCGATTGAATTTTTCCTTATGACAATACTGCCGTGCTTATTTTCTGGTAGTAAATGTAGTTTTTCATCTATTACCACTTCTTCTTCCACTCTTTTCAAGTGCCAAGCCACTGGTTGGATGAGCATTGTCCCAGCAATCTACAAATTATTACATCAGAGTAAGTGTAAAATAATAAAATTGCATGTTGTATGAACCAGTGCCTTAAGACATGTTGCGTTTGCATCAATTTAATAATAAATATATATTTTTTGTGTTTATCGTAAAATGACATTACCTTACATCTTATTAAATTTATAATTTCCAAAATCAGTATGTAATTAAGTATTATAGTAGATAGCTATTTTCATTTTCAAAGAGATGTTGTGTATTATTTCGATTCAAAAATTTCACATTTGAAATCTCTTTCCCTCGTGCTAGCACTCATTTAATAATGCATGCTAGAGGGCAAGGACTTTTAAATATTTTCTTTACTGACACGAGTCATAAGCCTTTTCCTATGCCTATATATGTACTCGCAAGTACTTTGACACGTATTCCATGTCATCACTCAAGCAAAGCACTTTGTTTTACGCGTCAACCTATAAAAGTGCAACTTACACTAAAAGTAATATCAAACCATGAGTAGTTACCCCATGCAAGCTGAGCGCCGAGAGAAGCAGACATGCCCCTTGGAAACCGTAATTCTCCAGTAGGTACCTCACTAAGTGAGGCATTAGGGTCTGGCCCACACCTGTGCCCACGTTTGCAAGACCCACCGCACGGCTTTTCCGTAACTTGAAATAGCTATTTATAGCCACAAATGAGGAGTTCTGTATAAAACCTAGTCCAAGACCTGGAAAAATAAACACATTCACTTATATCCATATATAAACATAAATCGTTCTTTATAAGAATCGGATCACGTTCAAGCCCCTCGCCCAAACATGTCCATCAGACTCGCAGCATTCCCCCACTGTATGGCAACGCAGTTTCGCCCCCCTCTCACGTAAACGACGAAGAAGAATCGTAAGCACGAATCGGAACAAGTTTACTTGATAGTTACAAAAATATCACTGATTAGCAGATTATTGATCGTTTTTTTACTTCAAGTCTTTGAAGGTGCTGATTCTATTTTCCATTCAAAATTGATAATGAAGAGTATACATGATAACTATATTAATTCAGTTTACGTCCCGTAAAAGGGACGAATAATTTCTTGGCGTTTTCTTACCCAATAACAGCCCGTAGCTCATCATTAAGTGCACAATGTTTGTTGAAAATCCGCTCAAAAATATTCCCAAAGTGCTGAAACATGCTCCAGTGACTGCCACAAACCTCGTGGAGGTTAATTTTACAATGGCCCCAGCTATGGGACCACTGAAGTTAGAAACGAAGAGCATACAGCTCATCACTATCGCTGCTCCTTTGATCTCGTGGCCCATCGCTTCTAGTGTATCACCGTAGAGTAAACTGAACAGGGACAGCATAGATTGATTGAAAATCTAGAAACAAATTGATTAGTTTGCGTTGAATATTTGTATACCTTTTTATGTACTAAAGGCCTATAGAAATATGTTTTAAATACTTTGCGACCCTGATTGTTATTATATTATTCTCATTTGTTACTATATGTTTTTTTTTATTTAACATTTTTTTATTATTATTTAATACTTAACATGTTTAAATGTATATTTTTCCAATTTTACCAAACTAGTTAAGTGACATCGTGAAAACAGAATTGTACGAGTATGATCAATAGTGGGTGTAAAGGGCTTTTCAATAGGCTATGTATATACTCGTACCTATTACACGTTATTAAGCTTTAATAAATAATTTTCATACATAATATTCACACAAAATTGTTATTTATTTTTTAAAAGGACTTTTAGTCCACAAAATACATCAAATACATTTTATGACTTATACAAGATGCTTTTGTTTTCGTTTAATTAAAATTATTTCAACAAACAAGTTGTAAACAAGCCAATTATGTTGATTGATTGATACATTGCAATTAAGCGTGTCTTATTATACACAACATTTACATATAATATATCTCTCCCTACAAGAGACGATCTCAGTCTTATCATTGAAAGCTGATAATAGGCTAAATATAATTTATTAAGTAAACACTTACATTACAAGTAGCAGTTCCGACGAGTACCATCCACCCCCATCCTCCGTCTGGTGGTATATATTTTACCACGACTTTTGTTTTTTGCTGCGCTGCTGAATTCTTTTCACTCCCCATTTTGTATGCTGATTAGTTAATTTGGTATTTTCTACTGTATCATGTTATGGATGTTTTTTTTTTAATCGCCTGAAACAATGTAAGTTTACAAATATCAACACATATGTTATTACGAGTTTCCAGTGTTATCATAAAATAAATTGTTAAAAGTTGAAAATATTTTTTATCTGTTTTGGATTAGCAATTATCGGACATGAGTTTGCGTATACTATTATTGCTAATGCGAGTTAGAGTTAAAGTTTATTTACAATTTAACGAAAAATCAAATATAAATCTCAAACCTAATTAGTTAAATTATAGATTCATAAGTTTACTTTTGTGTCTATGTCCAATAAGTTTTTTGAGACTCTTAATTATTTCCAAAAATATTCTACATTGTACTGTCACTCAAAGCTTACTGAGATAACCTAAGTCATTTTTCATTTTAATGATTTGTAGATGATTTGTGATAGTAAAAAACTGTTACTATGTCTTGATAATTGTGTGTGTTTTTATTCATATTATTTTGTTGAAACACCTATTCAATTTATAGTTTTATGTACAACATAATATCAATGTATAAGCTGAGACCATGTGCAAAATAATATAATTATATACCTATTACTTTAATATTTTTCTAAAAAAAGCTTGTAGTAAAAAAAAAACATTATTAATTCATATTGTTATACGACAATCGTAAGTACTTTCTGCAAGAGACAATTTATAAATGGTTACCTAATAATGACAAAATCTATTAATTTATATAGTTTACGGATATATGGTAAATATTTATTTTATTTTAATACAATGACTGTAAGCTGATGGATATAATTGACTTGTAATAAAACAAGGGGTGTGTCTTTAAAAACAAACATGAGTGTCGTGAAATGAGTTCGTTTGATAACCTCATAATATGATAACATAACAATCATGACGTATAGTTCACTCTATGTGTGCGGTATCACAGTTATTAGTATTAATTTAGATAAAATTTAAGTAAACAATTTTTAATAGTATCCAATATAAAAATATTCTAAATTTGCGTAGCAACAAACTAAATAATACAATTTGGTAAATTGTTTCTTTGTTCACAAAGCCTTTAAGTAAAACTTGTTACAAATAAACTCCTTTTTTTTTCGTGAGAAAATGCATTTACTCATCTCCCGCTACAAGCCTGGGGGAGGCGAGCGGGGTATGGCGGACTCGACGGCCAGAAGGGCCGTCACTACCAACTAAAACCTCACGGTGTCCCATCTCACGACGGAGGCAGGGATGCAGGACCGCTTCGCGCAATGCCGCTGCTCTCCCCGTCCAATAAATATACTACCTGGTCCAACAAACTATCTTTTTTCTAAAGTGGGTGTACAGGAACCATAATCATCACTAGACACTTCTATACACATTTTAAAACTAAAATTAGCCAAATTAGCCTGCCGATCTCGAATTTTATCCAGATTAACACACGGCAATTACCTAATATGAAAACTGATATAGATCCGATTTATTTTCAATTTATTTATTAATCAAAATAAAATATACATTTATTACTTAATTTACTGTTACTGCACACACAGGTGGTTGGTTAATTTTTGTTGATAATATAAATGTAACTTTTTATTTGCTCAGATTTACTTTTTTTATAGGAACGCGTGATTTAATCTAGCCTACTAAGATTAACGCATTGATTTAACATAAACTACTAAGTACATACGTTAAGTCTCTAAGAACGTATCCATTAGCACATTTCTTAGTGTCTCTATTAAGTACACTTTGTTCATGTGATACTGATTTACTCAAAACTAAATTATCAATTTTTTCTTTATCTTATGTACTAATCCCAATTTTGTTAGAAACATATTACCGCCTATAAACGGCGTTAACAGTGATCACACACTAAACTTTTTGGCCAGTGTCCAAAACTAATGGCACTACACATTATCAGCTGAAATTTACAACCGATATTCACATAATGATAGTCGGAGTTGAAGACCGAGCACGTCCTATATTAAATGGCGTACCGATTATATCATAAATCGACATGTTTCAATGTTTATGTTTATAAAAAATACCATAAGTAAAGCTTAAAATCGTTTCTGTTTCATAGTATTTCATGTTCAAACGGTTGAACCTATTTAGATGAAATTTAGCTACGGAGATCGTTAAAAACGTGTATTAACTAACACAAGTGCTATTTTTTAACCAAATAAAAAATATATCATATTTCAGCGTCATGCTTTAGTTTGCAATCACTCCCATTTATTTACTGAATAAATGATAAAATCCTAACCTATTATTATTACAATCTTAGGTCTGATGTAATATTACTCGTAACTCATATCTCTAAACTTTGACTTGTCCCTCATTCGTTATTGCAGTGAAATGATACGCTTCTGGTTAACGTACGATTCAAATGTAATCTAAAATTTAAATGTATTAAGTTTTTATTTTCGAGTATGAACTTTATGATTATCTGACTACCTTAATTATTTTTGTCTTATTTTAGGCAACTAATCATAAATAAGTTAGACTAGAAATTGAATTCAACACAAACATAATGTTATTTACATTTACTTTTCAGCCCTCTTTTATCAACAGACAGCATTGTATCTATAAAATATACTAGCCGAGGCTAGACTACAAGCGGAGAGGGCAAAAATGAGTGAAGCGAAGAAAAAGTGACTAACTAAGAGGAAAGTGATCTTTCTCTGCTTCGTTTTACTTCGCCGTGCCATCAGTTTTGTTGTGAGTCGAATATAAGCGGGGCCTTTTTCACACATCTATACTACATGTTATATTTTAAGAGCTTAGACAAAGTTCCACCAGCATTCTCTCCTCGCTTAACTCAACTTTAGCAGCTTCGCTCGAGGTCGTAAAAGTAAATATTTTTCTCTTACACATATCATGACAAAATATTGCATAATCATACGCTATTTGACAAACATATGAATTTGATCGCAAACCGGATAAGCTAAGTAACTTACAAATTTTATCAGCTGTAATGTATTTTTCCACCAGCATTCCTAAATAGATAAAACGGTAAAGATACCATCGACCTTTGAGTGTAACCGTTGAATTATATAAAAAAAGTTTTTATTTTATAATAGTATTTTAAAACATCCTATCTATATAATAACAGTTGCAAGCCGAGATTTGCATTACCTACAAAACTCGGCACCTCGCGCATTGTGCTTGTCAACTTAAAATATTTAATCTTATATCTCATTTTCCAGATTACTGTTATACAATTAGCGCAAAATTTTCTGTAAGTGGTGTCATTATATTTATACTCCACTATGTTTGGACAAACGTCACTTAAGGAATGATTGCTCTTTCTATATATATATATATGAACAGTTTGAATATAAATAGATAGGCATAGTAACGAAATCTTCAATACTAGTAGTTCAATTCAGAAAATTACAATTAATGTAAAACGTACGTTTGAATGCACTCAAAATAACAAGTAAATAATAACTATTATGAACTTATATCCAAAGGAACAAAGTATAATTAACGTTGGACACGATGATTTTTAATGTATATAACAGGTAATATTAAACATTTTAGGGTTTCGTCATAATATAGTACAAATTGTTTGCAGATCTATCTCGCAAATATTTGAATAATGCGAAACAAAGAAACTCGTTAAATTCCATGTTGATAGATAAACTAGAAATACTACAACATAATTGTTTTGGAAGAAATCAAAGAACTTTTGAAGTTATATATAGGGCTTCTTACTTGTTGTCATGAAAGTTGTTATATGCAAAATTTGATGATTTCGATGTTGTGGTGAAGACGTGAAAGACAATATTTTTAATAAGTTGTAAAAATCGTATACGAAACACTAGCTAAACGCGTCCTGGCAGACTTGGACACTTATTTTGTTTCTTTTTACAACTAACAAACACATTATAATCGTAAAAAGTGTATCGCACATTTCTCATAAAATATATAGATAAAGCAATATCGGCCCTACGACTATAATAATAGATGTTCATTTTCCGATTCAAATAATTTTAATTGCAAAATAATTTGCAACCGTATACACGTGTGAATTAATAGGAAGTTAGATAGCAGATTTCACGGAAGCAAAAAATTATGTAGCCAAGTGACCTCACTAACCACGCTCTAAAAATATAATACCGAGTATCAGTTAACTTATATAGCACGTCATATTATTATGTGTATTGCAATTGCTGTAATATAATTTTATTATTTCTCTTATACGTTATGTTCGTTAGTTCATAAAGAAAATAAAATTTTGCCAGGGCAGAACAATATAGAGTGGAGTGAGAATTTAAAACTAACCGATCAGTGCGTAATACTGAAAAAACTTACGTATCACACCTAATTGGTGACGAATAATCACTTATTGGTTCACTGTAATTACTTTCACTGACTCACGAATGTTTTTCCCAATGAAACAACCGTCCATCACGATTCCTCAAACATCAATGAGCGATATTGTATTGTGCCTATATCGGTGGACAAGTGAAGTGATTAAAATATGATTCGAACGCACCTATAGGACTTATCGTTTTGATAATATTGTGCCTGTGATAAAAACTGGGGGAATAACAGCAAAAACCAATTCGATTTTATTGCTAGCTATCTTAAAAAGGTTTACAGTGAAACCTTTATTACTAGTCCGTTAATACTACTAAGTGTAAAGGTTCACGATTTTTGATGTTTCATTCACGAGAGCTAAGTGTCATAATGAATAAATAAAACGTACTGGTTTTATCAAGTTGTGACGTATTTTTTTAATTTTAAAACCTTTGCCAATGTTGTAGACAAATTGATTTGTTATGAATTATTATAAGATAACATTGATCTTATAATTAAATATTAAAATGTAATTTTAAATAAATGCTACTTAATCACGGTTGCTAAATGGAAGACCCCATTAAATATTTATTTGATTCTGTTTTAGTATTTGTTTTTTTAGAAGATTATTCGTAAAATTTCAACTCCTTAGCTATCAAGGTTCATAAAATATGAGATTCAGCTTAGTGACTTACATACAAACAGACGAACGCACATCGAAGTCTTTAAATATAACCCTGAAAAGGGAATACGAATTAGATCTCTTTTCGAGTATTAATTTCTTTTGATGAAGTTTCAACAATGTCGATCAATTATGAAAATAAAATATCAATAACATTTGATTATCATAATTAATTATTATTAATGAATAGATAAAAAATGAATTGAATATTATACGTTGTTTTAAGTACGGGTATGACTTCAAAACGTGATTTTTATCTCAGCGGTATGATAAAATGAGTAGATAGCTTTCCAAACTAAAAAAGACCTTACTTACTTATACCAAATTCCTTAGGTCAGATAGCACACCGTCATAAAATCATTTGGGTATGCTTGATAAACGACATTGTAAAATACTACTCGGTTCTAATTTTCGGGTATCCACACAAAAAGTACCGTGCCATTTCAATGTGGTCCATTTCTTTCGATGGCAGCCGTGGTAAAACCATATACGAGTAGGTCTTCAATTTGCATAAATTATGTTCGTGACGAGTGGACAAAATACTTCATGCTTACTAAATTTATGTTTCCTTTAAGGAATTACTTGAACCTGTGTTTTTATTAAAAGCGGTTTTCAATGACTATTTTGCGTACTTTTTCACTTAAAAGATACATTCACTATACGTAAATGACTAAATGACTATACTATGTGTAAAAATATTGTGTTTTTTAAATTTCATAACTAGTTTTGAATCGATTTTAAGCCCTTCGGTTAATATTAAATAATTTACAAATGCCACCCGTGAGGAATTAATCAGCTCTATTTTTTTTCATAACTCGATGACAAAATATATAGATAAGTAACCAATTAAATCGATAGAATCGTGCACTGAAATAGGTAGTAAAGATAATCCAAGTATAATAATAGCTTTTAAATACTATGTGTGTAAGAACACATGTGTTTAAAACGTGATGTGGCAACTCATACTTCAATTATTATTTCACTATCGATTGAGAAGCAATTCACATGATATAGATTAGGATTTTATAACTATATACAGAGAGTTTAGACTTCTGAATACGTTTCTAGTCATTCTTCGAACATTAGACCTTGCGAACATAATTCCTCGAATACACGTTTTATATCCATATTAAATGACTTTATCTCAACAGTTAATTGGCTATATATGAGTATTATTGACTTTTAAAATATAATTTCAAAGAATTTAATTTATCCAGATCGTACTCACTATGATTCACTAGTAGCCGATGCATCAAATCGTACGTCAACAATACAATCTATGTACAGCCCAGCATTCATTAATAAAAGAGCAAATTTTTATTTTTAAACTATGTGTCACGTTAGAAGACATTCAATCTAATAATAATCATAATCATAATCGTTTATTTCGTAAAACCATTTTACATGTCAAATTCTTATAAATAAATCTTATAAGTATGTACATACTTCTTTAAATCATTAAAATAATAAATTAATTTAATAAATTCATAAATAATAATTAAGCATGTCAATGTTTATGTAACATAAATTCATTAATACTATAAAACGAGTGCTCGATAAGCCAGCGCTGCAGTCGGAATTTAAAACCAGCCAGACTGGGAGCATCCCTTATGGAGACCGGGAGTTTATTATAAACTGTCGGGCCCATGACATAATAGATTTTATTCTTGAGATTTAAAATTCGAATTTGCGTCATATAACTTTATCAGCCAAAGTCGATTATTTTTAAGTTAGTCGTGACTTAATTGCACCCCTTTTTCGTGGGTGCTCAATCAAATAACAAAAATGAAAAATTTATAGAAATTAATAGAAAACATTATTTATGGAAAACATTAATAGAAATACAAACAAAATATTATTTAGGTTTGGTTAAAGATTGCGGCCTCTACGCAAGAACCTCTAAACATATGGGCAGTTGGAGAAAAAACGTTTAGATAGCCCGGGCAATAAATATTACATTATAGTTCATAGTTCATTTATTGATAATAAGGAATATTACATTATAACTCCCGTATAACAATTTCTAGCGTGAAAAATCTGTTAAATGTAAAAATATCTATAGTTTTTTTATTGAATGTAATTGTTTTGAAATTGAATTGAGAAAGAATCTGTTAAAACTTTGAGAACGTGAGGTGAATAAAGCTACATTAGACGGTAGACGTTCTTGCAAATTCACTGTATGAAATGCTATGAACACAAAAAGTAATATTTATAGCAAGAAGATGATTGATGTGAATAAAAACGTTCTTCAATATAAAAAGTGTTCACAATAATGTGGCTACTTACTCGTAATTACGTTTTAGAAAGCTTCGTTCTAAATTCATATGTGTACTAGTTGTCATCCGCAGCTTTGTCTGTACTATTAAAGAAAATAAGCTTGCATTAATTAACATAGCAATCAATAAGTAATTCACGAGCAAAAAACATTGACCGTGCTCTAATACCATAGACGAATAAATATAATAGATGCTCAACCTCTTGTTGAAAATCATTCGTTACACGTAGCGCCATCTATTCGTATTTTTTCTAAACGAGTTAACTCAAGTCACGCGGTCTACTATCGTTTTATCACTGTGCGACTGCAGCGCGTTGCGAAATTTTGCAGCACGCTCGATTTGTAGCACCATCTAGGTTTCATAGTTTATCAATTCTAAATCAATAGTTTTGGTGGAATTGATATTAATGCTATTATTTATAATGGTACCCTAAAACGGCGTGGACATATTTAGTTTTGTTAAAGAGTCATAGAAACATTTTAGATTTTTTAATGTAACGTTATTATTACGATCCTAGAGTTTCAAAAAAAAGAAGCTTAAACCGATCTTTTGCTTAATCGTAATGTAATCAGACACACAGATAAACTGACAGTTACAAATGTTTTAATTATATTTATACAGATAATATAGGCTGACAGAAACTTACCAAATCCTTGCACCTTCGCTTATAACAAACACTGACTCCGCCTGCAGTTTAGATATAAAATAAATGGAAAATACTTTTCAATCAGATTCAAACATGCATCTATTTTAATATTTTTTTATCTCTATTTAATCTCAAAGACTATTGAAAGTTATCGATTATCTTTTTACGTCACTATCGCCTCATGATTTACTGTATATCGAGATAAATTCAAGTGTTTATGAGATGTTTTTATCGATAGTATTAAACAAACGTAAAGCCGTTTTGTACGTGTAATCCTAGATCATTCTAAAGTTACTCGTGTTTTCTATTTCAATTGTAATTAAGCAGTCAAATGTTATGCTTATATATTACATCCATTTACTTTTAGGGTTCCGTACCCAAATCTTACCAACAGAACTACTTTAATAACTAATAAAAATAGAATAAAATAAATATGGGTATAGATGGTTATATCGACCCTGACGGAACCTTATGAGCGATCCTGACTCACACTTGGCAAATGTTTTTGATATAAGAAGAACATATTTTGACAACAAACAAACAAATGCTTGCATCTTATTACTATCTCATTGTTGTGAATGATGTATGTTTAATAATGTTATGTTATAATTGATTATCTGTGGCATCGTAGATCCTGAACGATGAACCAATATCTATTTATTTCAACATCTAACATTAACAACATCATCTTTGTGATGATAAATTTGTTGGCTGTCGGGCAGGGTGTTAAATATGTAACGATATAAAGTATTTATGTATTTTAGTATATCAGTTGTGCTAGCTACCATAATACAAACTAGAAATGGTTTAATATGGGGCTCACCAGCTATGTGTAATAAAAAGAATAAGAGTTATTTTTTTGTATAAAAGCTGTATTCCTCATTTCGGAGAGTCATGACTCCCTCGCAGAAATATTCTTTAGGGGTGTTCTCTTTGGTAAGTAAACTATGGTAGGCGCCGAAGTCCTCCCATTGAAGGATGTATTAGGCGAGTGTTATTAGCTATGTTTAATGAAAATGTATTCAAAGTGACTTCCACCACAAAATAAACAACTTCTTTTATTACACTTGTCTATTATTTTATATTTTATTCAACCAACTTGTACGAGTAAATGACAAACATAAGCAGCGATGAAACCGCGCGTTCACAAGAGCCTCTCCAATATTCGAGTAAGTAGGTGTAAACTAGAGCGTGCTTTGAAACAAAACCTGCACCGCTAAAGGAATTGTGAACATTTTATACCGAACGCGGGTCGATAGAACAAAGATATACCGAGGCAATTTCGAGCCAAGGAAGCGTTGGATGGTGAAAGCCAGTGCGACGCAGCGGGTACCGACTTACTAAGAAAGGGATGTGCTCCGTGACAAGGCTCAAATTAACGAGGACCCGCTTCGCTCCGAATTTACATGGGTATGCATGTTGCGCTCTAAGATAGCAGTACTGGCAACTGGATTTAGTGCCACGAATAGTTTCGGAACAACGAACCGAGAGCTACTTGCGTAAGGAACTGTAATTAAAGAACACTAGAATCAACTGTGACTGAAACTTGTTTGTAATAGAGTGATTGTAATACCTATTAGATTAACCATTGCGTACGGTTAGATCATCAACAACTTACATGTATTATATGTACATGTATATGTTAATAGAAAATCTTATAGATATTTTAGTTTTTTTCATTACAGTTAGGCATTTGACCTGGAGGTGCGTAAATACACATCTCAGCGTCATTCTGGCCTAAGGAGAAGCATGCAATGTCTGGAATGTATGGTTCTCAAAGAAACATACTTGAGGATGGTTACTAGCCGGGCGAGCTCTCGAAAATACTCAACTACCATGCTATGGTTTCATTTCGATGTTGTCCTTCATCGACCGGGGTTCGAACCCATGATCAATGCAACGTTAGACAGCACCATGCCAGACTGAGTCATCCATTTATATATTACATACTTTTACGTCGTATGAAGCACATTCCGAATTTGTGCTCAAAAGCGTCGTAAATAGACAAAATCAATCATTTGATAGATTCTCAGGCCAAAAAAAGTCGCATACCTTCAAAAAATTAAACAAAACTGCTCAAATTGCTATTCCCCCTTCCCACAACTAATAAACAAGTTCAAACCCCAAAATGTACCGATCGAAACGGAAACGAAAACGGCTCAACTTAAATTAAAATCCAGTTTAATTTGGTTTATTTCCTTGATAAATCGATCATTCATTGAGATAGGCGATTCGTTTGCAGTTAGTGGATGCGGGCAGTATAGCGTAACACATAGCTCCGCAGAGCGCTTAACACGGAATTCGATTCAACTAATGCTGGTTAATCCTGACCGGTGGCTCTCAAATGGCACAGGACGGCGTTGGGTGCAGGGCGCATTCCGTAAGGCCATGCGCAATTCGCATCTGGTGATTGATGATAATCCCCACCCCATCTGCGCTGTGGACGAAACAATGCACTCGCCGATTCTCTGCGTGATAGAATTTTTGGATGCTCGATTGTTTGCACCCATAGAGAGTTAGTTCGATTGTTATATCGTGTCATCGAGTAAATAAATGACGGTTGTCGTGTTGTTTACGGTAACGTCTACAAATACCATTCATAATAATTGCTTAGCTAATGCAATCGTGTTTGTTTCATGCACTTAAAGTCTTATTTATTTCTAGCTTCGGGGTGCAGCTAGAAATAAATAAGACTTTAACAAGTTTTAATCCGGGAGAAAAAGAAGTTAATCTGAGATAAAGGTAACCTACGAAATAATCCAAAGTCTAGGCTATAATAAATCTTATCACAATCGGTCTAGTCACTAGGAGCATGACGGAGTAACAAACATACACCTTTACACACAAACTTTCGCATACGAGTACATTTATATAAATAACTAAATCAAATAGAGATAAGTTTTATTTGCTTATCTCAAGTTGGTTTCTACTCACAGTGGAAGCACACAAAATATTTCAGATTTTTCACCCAACTACTATGGATTTCCGCGAAGTAACGCATAAGTCAATCTACGAACACACTTTCATATTTCTAAAACAAAATAAACATGACGTTGTAAAAATAAAATTTGGCACAACATTCCCGTGTTACGGGCAAAATATTTACAAAACCCACTCAAGATAGCTTAACAGTTCCAAAAATGATACATGGAGCTTATAATGCCTTGCATAAAAATGTAGCATGTTTTATTCTAAATAAATCCCCGCGTGTTCCGGTGTGCAGTGCGACGGAGCGGAACCGAGCGGAAGGTGGGCCTCGGCAGCGGATGGTGTAAGATAAAGAGAACATTTCCTATCCAAGACTTGGGAGATTTACAAACATTCCAAGACGACCGTGCTCTTTTAATGTCGGCCTGTTGTTGCCTTTTTCTGTACTCTATTTCTCAGCTTAGTTGGGGTGTTTTACGTTTGCGAGAAAAGGATTTTTGGGATTACTTGATTTGGTATTTCTGGTACTATATGAAAATTATATTTTTGAAAAAAAAAAACAAAGATGGGTCTGCGAAAAAATGCTATACGTTACCTTGTTATTATACTAATGTATATTTTTAAATGTATGAATGATGTAGTAGATGTTACATTATATAACTAATTGGTTGTAGCTCGGCCTATCTTTTATTTGAATCACAAAACTCCAAAAGTATACATATCTTTACACGTACCACATCAAATCAAATAAAGTTTATTTCATTTTTTTTTTCAAAAGTTCAAAGGGCTAATACCGACAAAATAAACGTAAGTATTAGCCAGTTATACAAACATTATTCAAATATGCCTTACGAAAGTTTTCATACAGTGAACAGTAAGATATCCAATAATTTAAATTAATGAACAAGAAAATGTAAAAAATATATTAAAATTAATATAATAAATGTCAAGAACATTAATTGTTAGGGCAGCCCGGCCATGTCCGTACCTGCTGCAAAGTTGGCCATAATACTGGCTGCGTTTCCACGCTGAATGGCGATGGCAATCCTCTGCACCAAGTAAGTTCGAGAACGGGGATCCGTATTATCTACCAGTCTTCTGCAACATTGTTATTAATTGCAAAAGCAAGAAAAAACCAATGTAAGACTCACATTACTGAACTGGATGTATTTAGTAACAGTCTCAGTCAATTTAGAAATAATATAAGTTATAGGTTAAATTGTTAAATTGTTTTAGTACTTAAGATTTCCCCTTTTTTATGTATATATGACCCTTCTTTATCATTTAGTTTCCACTAGCATGCTGTGTACTCTTTTTTTGGATTGCAGACTTGTTTTTGTTCCTTTTAGTTTAGTTATGTTAAAATGAATGTTTGTAATCTGTCTGAGTGCCTAATAAATAAATAAATAAATTGTTAATTATATTAATTATACATGTTGGCAATTAATGTTGTTGTTAGTGTTGATTTATTAATTTTAACATTTTGGTATAACATATGTATGTGTCTCAGATTACAGGAATTAAGGCTACAGACCTTTATTCCTGTAGTCTGAGGTATGTGTGTGTATAATCAACTATCGACTTACAAGAGTCTCGATCAAACATCTCCGTCCCAGCAATTACCGTCCAAACATGCACGCTGGCGTCAGAATTAGTATACAAATCCAGTGAATATCCCTAGAGACTGCGATGCACGTGAGGCTTATTAACAGCTCCCGGGCTCGGGTTCTGCAGCTAGCTAATCTGTTTAGCTTGTATGTCATATGTAATGGGCGTTGCTTAGACGTCTTTGCAGCTATGAGTAAGGTCTTTGGTAAATCGTTGTTTATGAATCTGCTTACTGCTAGGATAGTAAGTAACCTATTTAGTTGGTGTGTATAGTGTATATGAAAATGCAGGTTTTGTAAAGACTTTGTTTATATATCAAAGCGTTGTTTATGAATCTACTGGTTGAATCTGTTTAGCTTGTATGTCATATGTAATGGGCGTTGCTTAGACGTCTTAGCAGCTATGAGTAAGGACTTTGGCAAATCGTTGTTCATGAATCTGCTTACTGGTTGGATAGTAACCCATTTAATTGTTGTGTATAGTGTATATGAAAATGCAGGTTTTGTAAGGACTTTGGCAAAGCGTTGTTTATGAATCTAGTGGTTGGATAATAACATGTTTAGTTGGTGAGTATAGTGTATACGAAAATGCAAGCTTTATGCTTGCATAATAACCTATTTAATTTAAGTAAGACGTGTATAGTGTATATGAAAATGCAGGTTTTAGGACTGTAATTTTTACTATTGAGTGCCGTTGCACTGAGAAAACCTGAATTACTATTTGATTATTGTGAAATTGTTAAGATCTCACCATTACGGTTAAGTACTTTGCTATCATAAAAACTTTTATTATTTTTTGTATAATCAGTCATTTACGAGAAAAAAAAATACAACTGACCGTGGCTAGGTGAAATAACAACTTATTTAAAATAAGATGTACCACGCGGCGTAGTCACTTTGATCAAGAATAAAATAAGGCGAGTTGAACAAATTACTGCATAAGATACAAGCCGTTTAAGCGTGAAAGAGTAATTTTATTATCTCGAACAATTACACTGACACTTTTTCCTTTTTAATATTTTTTCACACAGCTATGCATTTGACTAGCAGAGCACGTAACCACTCAAGACTCTCCGGCCTTAGGTGGAGCAAGTCTAGTATGCAATAACTGGCTCTTAAGGAGGCTGCTGGTACACACTGTTAAGTGCTTGACGACGTATTTTACAACTTGAGGGTGGTTGCTAAGCAGGCAAGCACTATATATAATATACCACCATCCTTGGTTTCTTCACAATCTTTCCTTCGCTGAAAACCCGAGCTCATTGGCACGCCTGACTGAGCTATCATCGATTCAAAATACTAAGTGTGATTGTTAAATTTTTATTGAGTTCAAGTATGTTTAGGTTTAAGCTTACCTGTAGAAAGATTTGCCGCTTTTTGCTTCCCATTGACGCCCAGACAGGTGCGTTTTTGTCAAACTTTTCAAAGACAAACTTTGCAGACGGCAGCGAGTGCTATCGGTGCGTTTCGTTTTTTGCTCCATTTCACACCCTTCGCTTCAATTTGCCGACTGTTTGCATTAGCTGAAATGAGAGCATTGTCTTTGAGAAAGATATGGAAAGACGAATTATGCCTAAAATTTACAGTTCGAAAAAATATAAGGTTTTTGAAACAAGTTCAACGACAATGTGATTAGTCACAAGTGAATTTTGAATGTATTTTTGTGTTATTGACTGAGAAAGAGAAGTGTGGGAACTATGAAGAAGTACACATAAAATAAAGTGAATGTTTTTAAACAAAATAATAAGAAAGTTTTATTACATATAGGTTAAAAAACCTTTTCTTTTCTTTAATTTTCAGAAAACCAGACTCTCGCAACTTAAAAACAATATATGATTTAACTATAAATTAAAACTGATACGCATATACACTGATTTGGCAGTTTCCTACGATTTGGGAGTTTTGAGGAGGAGACGGCGGATCTGTGGTGCGCGGAGGCCAAGAAATTAATTTCTGATACTGACTCGCGTTTAAGAGATAGGAGGCAAGATCTCCGGGCTGTGTATGGTTTTTGATACAGCAAGTATCAATAGCCATTTAGCGGGGGAACACGGCTGCTATAATGGCCACTTTTGGACAGGGAGTTTTCCGGTGCGGCATTTTCGACTAAGCGTAGGCCTACGTTTGGTTTGTTTCTGACTATATACATATGTTTAGCTTATGTATTGCATATTGACTATAATTCTAATAAATGAATTGTACTAAATACTAATACATATAAATATAGCATACATTATTTGTATATCTTTGATAACATGTTTCTGAATATATTTATATTTATTTATATATGTTAGCGTAATTGGGCTAAATTGACACAATGCGTTAAATGATAAAGGGGTGTTCACAAATTACTAGCTTACTTAAAATCAAGGCAAATGCAAATGAATAAGGTCCAAACTACACGTACAGTGTTGCTGAGTGGCGCTCCTTGCAGACTGTCGGTTGCACAGCGCACTCCAGTGATTAGTGCAGTGTACACTGTAGTTAACTGCCAAGTGCAAGCAAGACGATGTGCACTAGGCCTTATGCACACATGATTGGTGATTATGGTTTCGTTCTATTTTTTTATATATATAATTTTATTTTGTATCCGTATTTGTAATTACACTTAAACTATAAAATTCTAAGTGTAAATGCTACTACTACTAAATAAAAATATTTTCCTTATAGTATTTTTTACCAGACAGCCAAGAGAGTGTTGTTTTTTGCACGTATCTTACGTGAATATGTTTAATATGTTTTTCTTTAATTGTATTGGTTGCTAAATAGGTGTTCTAAAGGTGTTGTAGGTGTTTTTTAAATCTACTTATAAAATTATTTTACTCAAAGCTATTCTAGCGAAACCATTACAAAGGTTAAGCCTGTCCAGAGATAAACGCAAATAGTACAATTAAATGAGTCCTAGTACTTTTTCAATTCCACCTAGATCCCCACAGATGTTCCCGTCTCTAGCTAATAGTCCTAATAAAGTCTGATATCCACATTTTAATAGCAACTATCTGTTGTTTGCAGAGCGTGCCGTAAAACTTGCGCTTTTACGGTACGGCGAACAAAAGAGGCGGTAATAACTTCCCCCTTTGATGCCACAGTGTTATAAAGCAATAAGAATGAAATCACTGTATAAATAATACAAAAAAACCTTCCAGGTAGATGCCGCATAGTTATTACCGATCAGGAAACTGTGGTCAGACGCGAACTTATCCTACTGCAATTCTCGAAACATTTGACCTCTCGAACAAAAAATCTTATAACAACGTTTTTACGCAAGGTAATTAACGAAAATCTTATTGCAGTTAATGCAAAAATTTTGCGTTCTACGCCAACTTTTCGCTCATACAACAGTACCTATTCGTTGAAAATTTGTTCGATTATAAATTAAATCTTGGACTAACACATGGGCTACTTTTAATTTTTAATGCAAGCGGCAACATCACAGCGCACTGCTAATAAATATACACATTTTTAAAAAAGACAAAGATTCGCTCTTGGTTACTCTATACGGGTCTTTAGTAAAAAAAAAACTGTTTGTATTACAATATGTGTATATGTAGCAGTCTAACATCAGGAAATAATAATCATTCGTGAATAAAATGGTATTCATAGTATCGTTTTTTAATAGCGAATAAACAACCTGTACTCCAACCCGCTAATGCATATGCTACGCATTCATCAGGCGTTATGCATTCTAGGTAGAGCACGATATTTAATAATTCTGTTGTTTTCTTTTCTCTTAGCTTCTTAGCATACAACGTTTCCACGCTCGTTTTTTGAAGAAGAAAGTGATAATTTTGTTATATTGCATTGTAATGAAACTTTATAAAATGATTCTTTTATTTATATTTTATAAGCATGATACAGGTTTGATTATATTTTTTCCTAAACTTATTAAAGAGAAAAAACTTTGTTCCATGCCAGACGCTCGTGTAAACGAATCCTAACGTACCGAAGTAAGACAACAGAAAACAACTCCTTGGACTTCTGGAAAGCGAAGTCCATTGACGTCCACAGAGGTGTGTAGTTTCCAAACTTTTTAAACAGAAACTTTCAGTAAAGAAGTCCTTTCGGATAGCCTCCTGGATACCTTTTGTTGTACATTTCATTCATATTTGGATTTGAGTAGCTATTCATTTTTGACATATACATAGATTTCTTCACTACTGTTTGATTTCTTTTATCGTGTAAGAATGTGGCAAAAATTTATGCTACTCTGGTCATTGTGATAAACTTTATCATTATTGATTATTATTTTTATTTTATTATTTTCTGGGAAATATAAATAATATTTATTATATTGCTGAACAAGGTATGTACTCGTAAGCTTACTAACTTCGTAAAATTTTACGATGAAACTATTATTCATAACATTTTGATTTGTGATGTTTTAAATCTCTAAGGAGCATCTTGTATGTACATAATATGTATTCATTTTAATTTACTCTTTACAACTAGGTACCTACGGTCACAGAAGGCGCGCAACCGCACAAGTTAGTATAGCCTAAGGTAGAGTTTGTCTAATCTGGGATTGGTAATAAAGATTTTCAATTCACAAAATACTAGCAAAATGAAACACCAGAATTTAACATGTCCATAATAAACTTTTGAGTGTACTTCAAATACACATAAAATCTAATTAATTAGAAATTTGTGCTCACAATTTATTAGACTGCGTAGAGCAATATCAGCAGTTGAAGTTGCAAAGCTTTAGTAGGTAATATAAAACTTTGCTGAAGCAGTTTCTAACATTGAAGACGTTAGGTTATTGCGATATAAAACTATGAGACTCCAAAGCAAGTGCTCGCAGTTTGAGAGACTCGAATAATAGAGGTTGTCTGATACACTATTCCAAGTACTTACAAGAGCTTTTGGAAATTGTGGCGAGACAGAAGTGTCTCATTTAAACTTGATAATGTTTGAAGAAATGTCAAGCTTCTTGCAGAAAATTGATAAGATTCTTATAAATATTATAAGATGATATTCCTTCTATTTTATATTAAAAATGCGAAAGTTTGTTTGCAGGTGCGGAATTCATTATCAAACGCGCTATTTCCGCGCTGTTTTCTTTTGGCTTTTGGCCGATCGATCAGTGAGTTGTGATCAAGCGCAGCGGTCGAAAAGATAATTTAGTTTGAATGAAATGTAGTAGGACGATAGCTCAGACCCTGTATCATCAAATAGGCAATATTTTACCCCAGAATAGAGAGTGGACGGTGCGACCGAGTTGATTGGCGGCAACAATGTGGCGTCCCAAACAAAGATTAATTATTATTATTAACGCGGGTAACTCCGCGGGGCGCAGCTAGTGTACAGTGTTTGGTTATGTGGATCTGTATATTATAGTCGTGGTAAACATTTTCCATCCTCTGTGGTGTGGTATTGTGAGGAAATACGACATAATAGGCAGTCGGTATGTTTAGGCGTCTTGAGTGTTTGGGTTTCGTATTTCAACAAGGACCCTGACAGTTCCTCCTATCCACTTTTGGAACCATATCTGTTTACGTGTCTAAATACTATTTGGCTTCTGATATTGAACTATACTAAAAAATGATTGTTTTTGGTGAGCAATAAAGTAATATTGTATTGAATTGTTAACGAGAACTGTAACAAATTTTAAAAATAATGTCTTGCTTAATTTGTGTAATGTAATTTTAAATTTGTTCATTTTTGTTTTTTTATTTATTTGTTAATTTGTTTATTTAATCACAAGTAGCGGTATAACGGTCAGAAGATTACCTTGTGTTCTGGCAGACTCTTTAAGAGCCAAACATTCCAGACTAAGCATGCTCCATCTTTAGTTCCCCTTGAGATAGGTCCGCTCGGACTGCGGACAGCGGCCTGGGCGGGGAGAGCTGCGGCAATGCGCGAAGCGGTCCTGCTTCCCTGCCCCCGTCGTGAGATGGGACACCGTGAGGTTTTAGTCGGTAGTGACGGCCCTTTTGGCCCTCGAGTCCGACATACCCCGCTCGCCTCCCCCAGGCTTGTAGCGGGAGATGCGTAAATGCATAAAAAAAAAAACATGCTCCATCTTACGCTAGAGCGTCGCTGGCTCACGAGCCCGTCAAATGCCTGGAAAAAAATCAAAGCAGTTGATTCACGATGTTAATATTGATATTATTTTAAGAAGCCTTCATAAAGCAGAACAATCTCCAATAACAATTGGCTAACACTTGACTTTGATTAGACCATCTGGGACATCGGACAATGAGTATTTACTAAACTGCTTATAATCCCGCGTTATGTGCAATTAATTTGTGCCGCTATCCAAACTAATTACCTTACCTGACTTACTCGGTCGTAATGAAGGGGGAACCAGAAGTATCAAATTCCGGAAAGTATTCTCGAATACTCCGCTGTTACTTCAATCATCACAGGGTAGGGTTAAATTAAGCTATAGTGGGATACGTTTGAGTAAGTATATTATATACTTACCCTTACGTATCCTATTATATCTTAACACTAATATTATAAATGCGAAAGATTGTGTTTAGGTGTGTATGTTTGTTACTTCTTCACCCTCAAATGGCTGAACTGATTTTCATGAGATTTGGTGTCAAGATAGGTTAAGCCTCGGATTAACATATTTGCTACTTTTTATTCTAAAAACCTTTGTGGATCCCGTGGAATACGCAAATAACTTAAAAATCTTTGTTACTCCTTCTTGATTTTGATGAGATTTACTATGAAGATAGGTTAGACCTTGGATTAATTTTCTAAAAATGATTCCTAGCTAGATCGAATTATCGCCCCCGAAACCCTCCATAAGATATATACTCGTATCTCAATGGTTCTTCGTAAGAATAATGTGTTTTGTCAATTATAAAATAAGAATAATAGATACATTTAACAAAATTAATGAAGATTTATTCCCTTTGCTAACCACTAATAGTAATTAGTAAGAAAATTCGAGTAAGTACCTAAGTTACTCAATTATATATTTTTGTCATTTTTAGTTAGGCATTTTTACTAAAAATGTAAATCTCAAACTCCATCAAGCAAATAGACTATTTAAAAGTACATTTTCACAGTAAAGTAATACTTTAGTTTATCTTTGAATTCATAAGAAAAAATAATTAGTCATATATATACTTTGTGTAACTACAAATATAAGTGTGAAAAACAAAGGATGTTTTGAGTGAGAGTTATATATAGAGTGAGTGTTAAATTAAGTTTTAACAAGCAACATTTAGTGGCTGGATCAACTAGGTAGTTTTAAATACAGATTAGTAGTTAGTGTATGTATTTTATTTTATAACAGTCAGATACCTGACTGCAACTCTGTCACACTGGCGACTAATGTCGAGTAATTTGCAGTACATTATCGCTCAATGTTGCATTACTACGGAGTTATCCACAGATTTGTCGAATAATAGATGATGCACAGACCATCTGAGCCTCGCGTAGGTACTTACCTAATAGACTACATTAATCCCAGGGATTGTGCAAACAGCGTTAAGCTTGTTAATAGTATAGAGCGGCTTGGACAAGTTTGTGTCCCTAAATGGAAGTTTAGGGGAAAATTGTAGAAAGCACAACAGCATAGTTCAGACAGTACATCCTAAACATATATCGACTGCAGCAATTAACAAAGTCGGAACTAACATTTTGGCCATTTTCGTTTTATTGCATGAGAAGTCTTAGAATACCCATATCTTGAACCTCACAAAGTATAAAAATTCAAAACTGACGTTTTCTGTGTTTTTTGAAATTAAAAAGGTCGGATGTTTTCGTGACGCTCGACTAACAATGTAGGTAGTTACGTTACGACGTTGTTCCCGGGGCGCGCGGGGGCTGAGGCGGCGCGGATCTGCCAGTTCCCACATTGTTAGCGGGAACAGCGCACGCTCCACGTTTCCCAGATCAACTTCACCGTTTTTTATGGATTTATGAAGTTTTGTTAATTTTAATGATGGCTCGGTCAAGACTTATGATAAACTTAGCTTGGCAACATGATTCAACTAAAGAAATTCTATTAAAAACAAATTTAGATGACACCGGAGTTCAAACCAAATCCGGCCAGAAAAGAAACAGTAAGCTTAAAATATTTTTTTTTATATTTTTTAAGCCTATAACAGTGATTGAGCTATTAATTTATGCTTTCATTGTTTTTAATAACGTATTTCTAATAAAAATTAAAAATATATATTTTGAGCGGCTAAGAACGTAGCATATGCCAGATCCTACAATCTTAACGGACTCGCATTTTATTTTTTGTGTCGGATGTACCATATCCTACAATATTAGTGGTTGGTTTATGAATATCGTTTGTCGTATGTGGTACTACCGACGTTGTTTATTGTATATCATATAAACATTTTAGTTGGATGTGGTAGAACCTACTTTATTATTCGAATAGACGTCGTAATATTTAAGTCGGATATGTATGGATATAATAATTATAATTATTATACGCATGATATATCCGACTAATATTTACTACTGGTAATTACCAATATATTAAAAAGTTTTTTCTTGCTTATTATTGACTTACTAGTTGTTTCATGCTTAACTTAATCTTACTTATTACACGTTTGACTTACTACCTGTTTAATGCTTATTTTTGTGTATTCAGTATGTTATATTTATAATAACCTATTGAAGAATCAGCTGCAGCTGTTTGAGCGTACTTAATACACAAATTCGATTTTATTACCTTTCGGATTTCTAATGTTATAATCAAGAAAGATGAAGTCGATGTCCATTCTACACACTTAACTGTCTAATCAAATATTTTTTTGGTATTTGTAGGAAAAATTCCCCCATTCCGGAAGAAACGAAAATCTGAAATAAACTGAAACTGAAAAATCTAGACTTTGACGTCCAATGAATCCCTTTCTTCCAAACATTCCTGCACCTTGCACATTGCCTTCAGAACATCTCTAGTGGAGGCATCAAACAACACATAAACATCCTAATCATAAGAGCAAGCAATTGTACATACTACAAAAGAAAACTGCTTTTTCACCTTGTATGATCTGAGTAATAGCTACATGTGGCACGATGGTATTGCTAAGCAAGGATCAGTAGATGTATCCACTTGTCTTTTAGATTTTATCAAACAGCATGTTCGAATAGGTGTTAAAGAATTCCGATTTGGTCTGTCTACTGCGTGGGACAGATCTGCAATCTAATAGTACTTTTGCTCAACTTGGTTGTGGCTAAAAAAATTTAAGTTAGTGACTGTCACGCATAATTTCCTTGGATAGGATTACACACAAAACGAAGGACACACGTACACTCCATAATCAAGCGGGCTTTCCACGATACGTCATCATGGGTGCCCGAAGAATGTTAATACTTAGCTCGATGGGCTAAATCCGAAGGCATCCCTTACGTAGGAAAGGAGATTATACAATTAGAGGTCTTTGATTTTAAAACGCTGCTTATCAATCACAAATTGGATCAAAAATGCGGCAAATCAAAATGTTATGAGGACCACTGCCAGAGAGATCACAGCTAATGCGGATAAGTTTGATCTTAAAGAGTACAAATACGATTTCGACGAGGAGCCAAAGACTATCTTCGTATTAAGGGCGAGCAAGTGAAACCAACAACGTTAACAAACAAATTTTATTTGTAACATGGCTATGACATACCTAATTCTAATTCTATGATGGGGTCGGTCAGGCCTGCACTGAAAACCCGCAGGAGGCGTTTAGTGCATTCTCCTACCAGCATACCCAAGCCATCTGAGCTCTTTGAAGTAACGAAGCATGGTCTTGGGTCGCTGGCATACCTGATCCACTGTCGTTGCGTCAGATATTATGCTACCTATATACAACAGGAAGCGTCCGAGTATAGTATCGTGTTTTGTTGGGATTCCCTTGCTAATCCGGCTTTCTCTGTTGTCTCGCATTGCTGTTAAGACCTATCAGCAAAGAGAAATGGAAAAACTTAACAGATCTTTGCAAAACGGGAATTATATCCGATCGCATTATTTTTGACGTATAATTTAAAAATAAATATTTAATTTAAACTTACTCAAAACTTATGCTTCCAATTCGGTTACTACTCAATATGATAACGATGGCATGGATTTGGAATAATTTAGATTTGGAATAACAATGATTGTGCGATGTGAACGTATATAACTGTAGTATTTTTGTATTGATTTGGTCTTCGATATTTTTTTTATTTTCTGGAACGACTTTAGAAGTCCCAATTGTAAGATTTTTATGTTATCCATAAATTAGTCTCATGCAAGTTATCGATACCAGCCCAGCCAGTTAGATACATATTAACATGGGTTATCAGATGAATCTAGGGTTGCTGTGATAGGCAGCAGACGTCAAACAAAATATGAAACATTTTAAAACACAATATAAACTTTGAAACACTCTGACGTATGTTGGACCATGCCTAGTTTAGAATAACTGGCTATCAAAGAGGCTGCCGGAAAACACTGACACTTTTTTGGTAAAGTTAAAAATATGTTTAGGGCGTATCAATAGCACTGAGTGGGATACTTATAATTTTTAATGTTTTTAGGTTTCCGTACCTAAAAGGTAAAAAAGGGGCCCTAAAACCTATTTATTTTCTTGATATATGTAGTATCTACACCATAGTGAGTGGACAGGGTGCAGTTAACAATGTAGGTTCTCCCACTTCCAACACATTTTCCAGTTATAATTCCGATGAATAATGTAGGATATACCACATCCGACAAAATCAATGGATACAACTCCAGCGAATATTGTAGGATGTCCCAGTTCCGACATTTTAGTAAGGCGTTAAAACGGTTAATAATGTCACATGTGCCTTTTTTCAGCTTTCCTGAATATAATATCAGTTTTCACTGAATTGTCTTTTAGAGTAACCTAAACTATTTCATCATACCAAATATTGTATCAATCCCCGGCTTTGTGTGGATTTTATACAACTTATAAACTTCATTTGGCCGTCCTGTAAAATTGTGTTTTTGCAGTTCCGACTTTGTTAATTGCTACGGTCGATATATAAAATTGAACCCCAACTATTCGTGGCAAAGTTTAAGAAAAAAATGCAACGTAGATGCATAATCTTACGAGGAGATAAGTAGAGACCTTAATCTAATATTGCTGTCCATTATGTTGGTAGGAAAGGTATTCGTCTAGGGGTGTGTGTCATATGCAAAATTCATACATAGCTTGAAAAAAAAAATACAACACAAAAAAACACACAAAGGGCTGGACCGGGGTGTCAAAACTGATAGTCCGGCAATCTCCCTATAATAACCTCGCTCATTGCACCATGATAATTCGTGTATTTTTCCTGAACATAATCAAATTATATAAGTAACGAATGTACTTCAATAGGCTTCGATAATTGCTCTAATAAAAAGTTTAGCATATTATTCACAAAAAACCTTTTTTGATAATTATTTGCTATTAAATTTTTGTAACTTTATTTGATAATTATACAATTATTAACTAATAACACCATTTATTGGAGCATTTATAAACCAAAGATTGACACGTAACAGTAATAGTAATTAGTAAGTAATACTAATATCGCTAAAATGCTCCTTTAAATTAAAAAAAATAAGTAGTACTTAATACAATTGCTAGTTCAAAGTTAAGAAATGCAATGTTAGGTTATTATTTGATGAACGATTTTTTTATATTTGTTCGATGTTACGTTTTGTTTCTGAGCCATTTAGCCACAAGATACCTTAATAATGTTACGTAGTCTATTCTAGTATTGAGTCTAGTTTGCATGTCCAGTGACCTCAGCATTAGCAGACAAGAGACTGTCGGAGACAGCGTCTAGCAGTTATTTATTGCATCTCGCATTCGCCTGTCACTAGTTCTATTGCTTTCGAGTGGTAATGTTTTGGTGCAGGCAGTTTTAGAGGTGGTACAAGTGAGTGCGGTCTAAAGTCGCCTATATTTTCTACATTTGACGTGATTTGACTATGGTGCGGATGTGCCGTCTCTTTCTGGCCACCTAAGATGAAAAGAGACGGGGCTTCTTTAAATTTAGTTTAGTCGTGTGTGCCGCTGAATCGCGAATGTACCTAACTCGAGTTTAAAAATAAAAATGATGTTTTTTAAATGTCTATACTTTTTATTAGCTAATAAATGAATTTCTAGTACTCATTTGGACTTTTATGTCGAATAGCTCGTTTGTTTTGAACAATCTTGGTTTGCAGCGCAAACGAAATTCAAAATTACGAATTAGTTAATATAGTCTAATTGGAACTGAAAAATGTTTATTTCAGACTTTCTGTTAAAAGTTTTACTTCAAGTAATTTGAATGGTTTTTGAGACGAGCATGTAAAAAAATCTGCTGTTTTCTTTGAATGTGAAATGGTTTGAAGAGTAATTTCAAAGAATACTCTCAGCTGAAACTCTAAATGTTCACTTCGCAACGCAATCTGAATACTGTTTAAATCTATATATCACAGTAACTACTTGCACGATCTTTATATCAACTGGAGCGTATTTAGGTGAAGTTATAGTATTCCCTACGTATTTTGAAAATCTAGAAATAAATCACGATGGAAAAGCTATCGTTGACATTCCAATTTTACATTACCTTAAGGTAATTGTAAAATTAAAAAAAAATCGTAAAAATATAATTATATATATTTTTTTAATGAAGAACGAGTTTTATATGAAATTGAAGTCTGACGTTTTCTGTTTTGGAACTTTCAAGTCTATTCATATTACTGTCGAAGTACATTTTACTTAATATTTATTTATATTCCTCGAAAAAATGAATGTTATTATTCTAAAGTAGGGTAAAATTGCCCTTAAATATCATTCCTTAGTACGTCTTTTCTTGTAAGACCCATTTCCTGCGATCTGCAAAGTTTAACGTCTTTGCTTTGTCTCGTACCAGAATGCACTTTTCATGACATTATTGCTATTTATATTTTACGAAAAATTTTAGCATAACTATTCGTCAAAGTACGTTATATTACATTTTAATCCCATTCTACGAGTACAAACCACTGAACTGGCTATTTTAAGAACTAATCTTTGGGAGTATTAGTTAAAATACTCGTTAACAATGTTTTTGTTTTAAATTTGACACCTGTCATATTTGTTTTAGGATGTTTTTTATTTTATTTTATGATGTTTATAGACATGATGCTTTTCTTTTTTCAATATTTAAATATGCCTATACCTACTCAAGCATCACAAAGATTTTTTTTTCTCTGTGTAACATATATTTATTTCAATTTTTCTTGCCTAAAAGACAAAACCAATAAGGACAAAATTATATCCCGTTCAGAAAGATCACTGCAACAGCAAATTTGCTAAAAGTCCAAACTCCCGAATAAAAAGAACAAAGTCATTGTCGAAATGATAAAAATCTCGTTTCTCTACAGAGTTTGTGTACTCCGTGTCGTATTCAACTCGTTTCGTAAAATTCAATTTTGGGAATTTGTTTCCTCTCTTCGGATGACGCGTGGAATACTGATGCGGTGTGAGACACTTCCCTTCTTAGAATCCTCCTGCTTTTTATTTCGAGGACATAAAATATGTATCCACCCTGTATATTTGACGTCTAATCCGCCTCCACGAGTAACCGCGGGTAGGGTGATAATTGAAACTTTTGGGGTCGGAAGTTGAGAAAAGTTTATGAAAAAAGGCGAGACAACTTTATCATGTCGTGCATGAGTTACGATATAAAATATTTGTAACAGAATTTTAATTAATGCTTATATTCTTGTTTTTGGCTCATGTAAATATTAAGTACTGTTATAATGTCGTTATGTACGTTCGTCCGTCGGTCCGTTTACCCTCTTTTTTTTTTTTTGTTTTTTTTTTTGTGAGGAAATGCCTTTACGCATGCCCACCACACCCGGGGAGGTGGGTGGGGTATGTCGGGCTCGATGCCAGAAGGGCATCACTACCGACTAAAACCTCACGATGGCCTTCTCACCGGAAAGGGCGGGATGAGGTTCCGCTTCTCGCATTACGCACCACCCCGCCCACCTCGGCTAGCCTGCGAGACTCCGCCTCTGGGAATGACTCCCCTTGCAGTGCACCTGGTGCACTGCAACCACCTCGGGGACCGTGAGTGCAAAGGACGCCGGACAACCCCGGTCCGACGTCCTAGGTCCCCCGTGACGCATCAGGTCTGTGGCCCCGTCACATGCCACTACGGCCACAGAGAATAGGGAAAGTGGTAGTTGCTGGTTACCACTCCCTTCTCCCCGCGGCCCCACCGCGTCCGCCATCAACGGTGGCGACCCCGTCGAGGCCGCGGCAGGTAGGAAGAGCGGCGCATCGTAATACCGACACTTCTCTCCTGCCACGGTCCCACACCTCCAGCTGCGGTGCCTCCCTATCCACACTGCAAGCCCGCCTCAGTTACGAAACCTCCCCGAAACCCCCCGGAGTGAGGCTCCGCAACCTACTGGTGCCACTCCATCTAGAACTTGCGTACAGGGATAACAAGTCTAGGGAGTAGCCCGCCTCAGGGACCCTCTTCGCTTCACCGTGGGTGACCAGGCCACGGTTACTGAGCCCCCCCGCCTCGACAATGCGGGGCCCCACGGGGGGGTCGGTCCGTTTACCCTGTGTTTTCTTCTAAAATCACGCAAATGAACATATACTATGCATGAAATTTGGTGCAGTAAATAATATTTTAGAGATTTATGTAACTAAAGATATAAATAAATCGGGTGACACCCATGCCTTTGAAAGTTACAAAGATATTTTTAAAAAAATACAGCTCCACTGCAAAAGTAATGATTGAAGACTACGGAACTCAAAAATCACAGTCACATAAATAATATACGAGTACATAGTTTTGTCCAGTTCTGTTCCAAACGTCCGTCCAGTTTTTTAACCAAAACTCTTTTACTATTAAAACAATTTTATGGATCGCGTGACTCTTTAATTAACAAAGGTGGTATAATGATGTCAACTAAAATAATAAAGGTTAATAAGAACACATCAAACTATGAAACTTCAATAACTCTTTCACGGTTAAATTAGCCTTGAAAGGTAATAAAAACCCCCCACTCACTCATGTGAATAAGAGTGAAATCGACGTAAACTATTTTGACCCACTTCTAACTACGATATTAATATTAAGTTAACCATAACAAACTCATTTAACGACCCATAAAGTCTTCTCAACTATACCTAGTGCAGTTATTAGAGTTGGTGACCCAAAAACTGAACTAGGATAAGTAGGAGTGTGGGCATCAATAAACTTCAGCAAGAAGTTTCATATCTCGGCTTGAATGCAAAGATTCGCTTTGCTTGCACAGCCGTGCACCCAGTAAGATATTGCCGATGCTTGGGTGTTGCCAACATGGATATTATTTATTTGGAAAGGCGCACGGGTAGGTACTATTTATATACATAATCGCTAAATAGCAAACGTCTTTTATTAACCGACTTCAAAAAAGGAGGAGGTTATATGTTCGACTGTATGTTTTTTTTTTTATGTATGTTCAGCGATTGCTCAGCCATTTGTGGATCGATTCTCAAAATCTTTTTTATCTACTAATATTTTACAAATAGCCGTGTTATTTTTTTCATGGTATAATTTTTTGTTATTAGATACGCATTAATGAAAAATCTGTCGCCAAACATGCGTGTTCCGGCAGCCTCCTTGGGAGCCAGGTATTACAGACTAGGCATGCTCCACTTTAGGCCAGAGTGTCGCTAATCCATGTTATAATAAAAATTACTTAGTTATTCAAGTTTCAGATGGAAGAAAAACAGAGAAATTTAGTTTTTTGTTATAACAAAAATAACAATATATAAAAAAAAAGTTGGTGTGTTCCTCGGTCCGACTACCGTATCCCAATATATTTTATTTAAATCGATATTTTAATGTTTTCTTTGCTTACCTCAATTTGGTTTCAATTCAAAGCGGAAGAACACTAAATATTTCAGATTATCTTCCATTCACAATTGATTTCCGCAAAGTAACACTTGACTCAATAGGTTAGAATCAAGTTTCAATAAAAATAAAATATTTCAATTTAAATAGCAAAGTATATTAAATACAAGCAAATTAAAAATAAAAATAAAACAAAGTAAACAGAGACAAGGGTTTTAGTTCAGACTTTTTGCAGAGATTTACTTTAATCGTATCAAAGTATCTAAATGGGGACGATAAAAAATAAGATTTCAAGTCTTACAAGTTTAAGTCCGTCGGATAAGTCGTCAGAGCATTAAATTTCCAGTCTTTGTGCAATTTAACAAGTGCAGCTTCAGAGATAATTCAGGGTTCCTAGTCATTTGAGCTTAGTTCCCTGCTCGAATACCCTACAAGTTAGTAATGAGGCACTGGAATGTCTACAGAGCCTTGTTATATTTGTTTTTAACTTAGTTGTTGTTTGAAAAGAACTGGCATTCTTAACACAACATTGAGTTTTATTGCTAAGAGTTAAAACTTTTATTTGATAAGACTTGACAGGATTTAACGATGAAAAAAAAGAGACACAGGAACCAAACGGGTATTAATTAATCTAGAGTGCATATTTATCTTGTTCATTATTTCCTACTACTCCAATTTTTTATATTACGTTGCGGTAGTTAATAAAACATACACTAGGACATGACCCAACAACTGAAAATTGGGGGATTCAAAATGCTAAGTACACCCACACATATAGTCGAGATTGATACTTTTGGTAATTAAAAAATTATTTATATTTATATCATGCGCGAGGCGATCTGAGCCGACCCGTCGCACAAGAAGAAGGACAGCAAGAAAGACCCGGCCAAGCAGAAACGCTGGAACAGAAGCAAGCTGACATTGGCAGAGAGGAAGAACAGGATCAAGCAGAAGAAGATCTCCTTCATCAAGAGGGCCCAAGCGTAGGCCGCCGAGGCTTAAGCTTCTGTCCAAATAAATTACTGAATTACTGATTTATTTAGTTGTCATGGAATAGGAATCCGATTCCGGCTTTACTTTTGAGACCGGACACTTCAAATGCCAAATTAGTGTCAAAGTCATATTGGGTGTCTAAGACTTATTTTGAATGTGATTTATACTCGCTCATATAAGGGAAGTTTAAATCACAGGGAAACATGTTCCAAGGAACACAAACTATGAAGATGAATGTTATTACCCAAATCACATATGATCATCATAATAAATTAAATCCTATATACCTCTCTCCTTGCGAGAGAAATGCCGACATCTTTGTATCTTTGTGGGAACATATGTATAGTAAGCTGTTTATATTATGTCTAAAAATACCTCTCAAATAAGCAGTGACGTCATAAATTGATATCACAGCTAATTGATTTCGAAATCCAAATACGTAAAATAGAGTTAACAAATTATTAACACCATTCATACTCAAGTGGTTTGGTTCACTATATCTAAAGTCAGAATCTAATCCATTTACTGAAAAAGATAATGTCCAAGTCCAAAAAATAACCGAATTACTTAGAAGAAAAGAAATAAAAATTATAAGGAATTAAATTTAAAATTATAAGATTTAAAATAAATGAATCAATCTTTTTTTAAGAGCTGTGCTTTTGTCCATGGATGTTTTTCCAGGTAGTTCTATCTTTGGCCAAATCCTTGACATCTACGACATGACATTCGTTTTCTCTTTAATTTGGTCTTAAACTTATTTTCCTCTTCCTCTTCTAGCTTGTATCTTGCCTTCAATGATATTTTTAATAAAATTGTAATTATTTTTTTTAATTATTATATGACATAAGACAAAAATAATATTACCTACACATTATTTTTTCTTTATCAGTGTAAAAAATACTGGCTCATAATATCAAGAACATAGTTTCATAACAATATGGCAAAACTGAATCAATGCACAGAACAAGCGGACTCGCAAAATAAACTCACGATTAACTCTAAATTGTTGATCAAATAAATTACAGCAGGTTTCAGGAGAGTTAATATTCTGTTTACTTAGGTATATTTTACCCTCACAGAATGTTCACAAATTGGTATTCAACTGGCAATATACGGTGGGCGTGTGGCGAAATATAAATGTACTAAACTGGCATTTATTGATACCACAATCTTGGTTCCGATTTATATAATATCCCTATGATTACACGAGAATTTTATTAGAGATGTATGGGAAATGGGAGCAAAACAGCAATTATGCTATTTTGAGATTTGATTTAGTGTAAATAACGTTCCAAAACGCGATTATTCACACGATAGTTTTACGTTTTGAAAAATAAAATCATAGAAATAACATTGATTTAATTGTTTACTATAATCTAACTTATAAAGAAATAAACAAGTCAGCTATTTTTGTGGGTTTTAATTTTTTTTGATATTATATGAATTTATTTCGTGAAATATTTACTACCGTGATTTTGGCGCTTAGCTCAAATAATATGTTCGGCGCTTGATACATACGCACCACATCTCGGTAATAAAGTAGCATAACTATTGTAAGAAAGTTTTCATCCTCATACATCACCAAATTGATTCATGTTTTTTAGTTAAAGTTACTACAGTAACCATGACTATTCACCTATTTATTTGTACACATGTTCGCTCCTCACTCAGACTTTTTATACTTACAAATATGTATTGTGTAAAGTTCTACCTACAAACAAGCACAGTAATTGGCACTTGGTAAATCATTTTCTAATGCTTGCCTGGCTACCTACTAACCAACCATAACCCTTAATAGATGAGTTTTAAAGATGTGTTTTCGATCCAGACTAGTCTGGTAAATACCTAACTGTATGTTATGACATATAACAACTGAAAAGAGAAATTGATTTTAGAGTAAACTGATGCTATTTCAATTACAAACATATAAGTTTAAAGCCTACTAAACCCTCACACTAGAGGTGCCTATATTTTAATTGCTCCACGCTAAACGACGAAAGTAATTTAGTAAATTAAGGCACGTAGGTAAGCTTATAGTCTTAAAAGTTATAATAGAAAGAGCACTTCGTCATGTCATACTCTTAACAGGCCGTTTAATTTCTCTTTGTGCTGGAAATTAAGACATTAAATCGTTTACGTCAAAGTATAATGAAAGAGAGGTAAATGAATCACAGCTTCATATGCGAAGCTTTCTTAGCCCCATACATGTACAGTCTTGTACTTTTGAGTAATTATGAATGTTCAAGGCTGTAACGCACGTTCGTTAACCCCCGATGCAAAAACGACAAGGTCTTATAAGTTTACTGTCTGTGTACGTGTGTGTGTCTGTCTGTGGCATCGCAGAACCCAAACAAAGGAACTGATTCTGATTTAGGATTTTTTTGTTTGAAAGGTATGGTAGTCGAGAGTGTTTTTAACTAAGTATATTTGATGAAGATGGAACCAAGATGGTCGATGCCACAAAATGGTGGAAAAAATATTTTTTACATCTCCCTCAATATTGTTTGTGCTTTTTTTATTCGAAATTTAGTTGAATCATAAAATGTTAAATGCAATGTTACTTAGAATTATTATGGGTCCTTGAAACCGGAATGAAATAAAATTTAATGTATTATTATTATAATATGGGTATCAAATGAAAGGGTTTGATATTCATTAACTATGCTAAATTTCAAATCCATGACAGCCGCCGCAACATAATGTTGTCGGGGAGTTTTAATTTCTTTTAAATTATATTTGTTTTTATTTATGTACATTGGGTGGTATTAAAATAAGTAACAGCTGAACATTCGGGGTAAATACGTTGTATTATGAATCAGTAGGTTGTATGTTTACGTTATTTACAAACGGTGAAATACGATAATTTTCCGGAATTAAATACCCATTATAAGAATAATAAAGCACTTCATGGCTATTTAAACTCGATTGCTTATCAATTATTTATGTCATTTATTTTACCAGGCACATACTAAAATACGTCATTACAAAATTACATAATATGTGTCGATATGATATATGTAGAATATCAGTTATGTTATGACCCATAAAACAAACTATACATTTAGTATGGGGCTAACCAGCCGTGTGTAAAATATGTCCTAATGTACTAATTTTATTAGGTATTTTTCATGTTATATAGTATTGTTTTTGTTTTTGGGGTACATAAAAGTTGTATTGTATTGTATTTTTTTTTTAGATAATATACAGAATATTCAGAAAAAAATAGGAATGTAAGAATTTAATTAGGAATAAAAATAGTTATGAGACAATTTCTAAAACCCCATCGTTCAAAGATAAACAAATTATTAGCCGAAGCCAAACAATTATCAACTATCTTTCTTAAATTTTATAAAGCACTATAACATAAGCAGCAAACTTAGCCGATCTAAACTAACTAAACTAAACTTGACTAAAGCCCCAATTCATTTATAATTAATACATACTTTTTGTACTTTGTAAACTGTTATCGTAAGTTAAATTAAATATAATTTTATTTTGAAGTTAGTGTACCGTTTGTTCGTGCAAATCTTCTTCTTCTAATCTTTCTAATACGAGTATATAAAATGTCCATGTCACAAGGCTAATTACCGTATTCTCCGAAACAGCTTGACCGATATTTCCAAATTTTATATGCGTATTCAGTAGGTCTGAGAATCGGCTACTATCTATATTCTATACCCCTAAGTGATAGGTGATAAGGGTTGCTCACCCTTATTTTTTTTGACAAAGTTTTATGTTTTTATTTTTTTATAATGTGGCATTGAAAATTCATACAATCCTAAATTTCTACTTTTTATCGCCAATGCCTATTTTTGGATTGCCATTTTAGTAATTCCATATTTCATTCCGCTCGATAACTGATCAATCATAGTGTTGTACTTAAGGCAATACAACGTTTGCCAGGTCAGCTAGTTTGTATGTAAAAAAAAAAACAGTGATAGAAGAAGGATCTTGCTTTTACTGTTGGAATATATATAGTCCTCCTGGACTATTTACTTGCATATTCTAGCAGTAACTTTGTTCAAAAATATACAAATCTGTATTTTCTTAACACCAGCACCAAAATGCAAAAGCATTGTGCTCGCTTGTATCGGGCGGGCTCGTTTTCCTAGATTCAATTTTAAAAATTTGTTCCACTCTCAGTTCGCGTTCTGAATCTCAATGAGGAAGAGTTATGAGTCGTGTTGTCTTAGACTTGTTCACTGCTTATTTTGTTTTGAAACTAGATTCTACACAGAGTTAAAATTCATACGTTATTTATTGTTTTTCTTCAAATGCAAAAAAGACAGTGTAGCTTGGTAGTGAAAACGGCTGCTTTTCAATCAGACGGCCCCTGGTTTGATCCTGGATCCCGGCGTTATGTGTGAATTTGCACTCACTTTACGGTGAATGAAAATATCTTGAGGAAACCGACGCGTTTGAGGTCTGCAATATCCAATGATTGCGATTGGCCGACGTGGCCTTTATCTCTCTTCTAGTGAAAGAAGGCCCCAAGTCTCAGCAGTGGGAACGTATAGTGGGCTGCTTATGCTTTAAATACCAAGGTATTATTAATGTCATTGTTAAATACAATATACTATTACATTACGTTATTACACCTATGAGTTATATATTGTTAATTCGCAATTTAGGTTTATCAAAAATATCGTCGTTGGCATTGATACTAATACGTAATATAAATTTAAGTATGTCTAGACCAACCGAGTAGCACTCGCTACTTTTCTGTTAAATTCGATGTAGACAATCGTTCGTCATAGTTACAAAAACTATATGACGTTGACACATTTTGTTTCAAACAAAACCAACGATAAGGGCCTCTCCCTACTAAACCTCTTTGAGAAGTAGCGAGTACAACCCGTCTAGATCTTCTTTACCTTACAATTTTCATAAACAAAAGCAAGTTTTTATTCGCAAAACATATCAAATTGATCTCCCATACGTAGCTGTCTGTACGAGCTTCGGCGGAAATTGAATGCGAACTATCGACGTATGGCAGCGACGACATGACGCGGGACGGACGTACGGACAACGTATACAGGGTTGAATATAAATTCTGACTGACGCTATCAGGATACTATTACAATACGTATTTCACTAACGTTGCTCGTAGCGCCTGTGGCTCGGCGTACTAAGGTGACTAGGCAACGGTCACAGCCTTGTGAAGGGTCTTGTGATGGATGGGTGGTGTGTGAGTTGATGTACGAAACTGTCTTTTAAAAAGTGTCACCTGGGCGCTGTATTTTCACCATGGGTCGAATGACACATTAAAATGTAGTTTCTAATCTTCATACAATATTCTATACCTACCAACACTATACAATCAAACTTTTCTTAAAGTTTGATTTTTCGATTGTTTGACGCAAATAGGCTCCGAAACTACTGGACTGATTTGAAAAATGATTTCACCGTCGCGTTGGGAAGCTATCCTTGAGTAATATAGGCTTTATTTTATTTCTCTTCGCGACTTAGATTATATTATATCCCGTGTGAAGCTGGGACGATCTGTTAGTTATATATAAATACTTTAAACCAAGTCAGAGGCTTTTGGATATGTCTATCCATTGGCATTACTTTCATTCTCTCACGCTGAAATTTGTAAGTTTTGTGTTGGGGCAAAATACGTATGCTAAGCTCTATACAATAATATGATGCCTCTAAAAAAAAATACGCCAAAAACGTGGCACGCATTTGCAGTAATGAATTCCTGTCCATAGAGTATGTTACTGGGTAAGCTGATGACCTTGGCGTAATAGTTACCATGACTGCCAACTACAGGGTCCCGGGTTCGATTCCTGGCACGGTCAACATCTTTGTGACGAAATAAATTTGTTGGCAGTCGGCCTGAGTGTTAAATATGAATCGGTATAAAATATTTTTGTTTGAATATTATGTAGTATACCAGTTGTATTAGCAACCATAATACGAACTAGTAATGGTTTAGTATGGGGCTAACCAGCCGTGTGTGAAATATGTCCTAATATTTATTAATTTATTTTTGAAAGTGCAAGAAGTATAAAGGTCGGTACATATATGTATTTTCACAATTAACACGTAACCTTTTTTAGGGCTGACCTTTTTTGGACGCTAGGGGACACATACTGTCTTTCTTCTTTTTTTCTTGTTCGTTTTATGTAATTTAAAATAATGTATATGTGTCTGAAATAAGTGTGTTCTTTCTTTCTTTCTAACCCTGTACGAGTTTACGTTCCCTGACGTATCTGTCCATCAGAGGAAGGACAAAGACAGTCATCTCGCGTCCGTCAACGGCCGGTTGACATGATTCAATTAGCTACGATATTGGATACAACTTGTTTACAAAGAGTTTATCGAGTGGAGATTTTTTATCGAAACTGTGTAGTAGAGACATCTGAAAAGATCTTGAACGTAAGTTGGAAAAAGTGAAGAGTTAAACTACACTTGAACATCTGAATACTTGGCTAGTTAAGTGTATTTAGAAACTCGCATACTCAGACCTCAAAACTTTTATCTGGATCAATGCACGGTTATAGAAATGTTAAAATATATCAGTGTGCCCTGATTTTTACAAATAATAAATACAGTTAATATAACCATCCGACTAAATTAACATATTAAATTACATTTAACTTAATGACTAAATTAAATATTTTAATAATAATATGTCCCTAGCTCTCACGCTAGGATAGCATGAATTTGTGAGAGCTAGTTTCTCGTTTTAGGGGCGTGTTAATAAAATATAAAAAAAAATATAAGCATGATATGGATGTAGTGACATATTGCACTTGAATATTTACTAGCCTGTGTGTGTATGTCTGAATGTCATAATTAAACATTAATTTTGGTCATTGACGAAAGATGTCGTACCTAACATAATTTTGTAATATCGTCTGAATTGAGAGCCTGCCAGATTTTCCTTAGACGGTAACCGTCGACGCAAAAAAGACGGACGGAATGTGTGTATGTGGATCGTAGCTCCGTAACGGACTGACCGATTTTGATTACGTATCTTGTCACATAATATTATACTTTAGTGTAATATCTAGAAACTGAAAAAGCTTGCCTAGTAGAATACACTTACTAATTAAAAAAAGGAAAAAAGATTTTATTAAAAAAAAACATTAAAATTTGAACCTGGGGTACAAATGCTATTTTACTTAAGGTGTTTGTACATTCGGTTCAACTTTGTGGAGCTAGCTGATGGTTCTAATAACTTGAGGGAGCACTAAGTGAAACCTCAGTTATGACGGACCTTCAGCTGGCAGGCGAAATTGTTCCTTACTGCTTTAATATGATGTGCATTTGACTATAGTAACAATAATAAAAAAGGTAAATCATTTACCGACCATAACAATAAAAAGTAAACTGCGTAAGCAATATGTTTGGTCTAATAATGTCTCTGACAATTATGGTCAGAGGAAGTATTGACGGAACAAAAAAAAAACACTTGCTAATATAATATATTTTAGATTCAAGACCGTCTATCAAAAATGTATTATTGTAGGGGGTTTTCTAAATGCTTAATTTTATACTTGTTACCGAGTAACTTTCACCAGCCGCGTGAAGTTTGTATCTAAAATTGGTTGGGAAGCTTAAACGATTAATTTACACGTGGCGCGTAAATATTAATTAGAATATAAGCTTAATTTATTGCGCAGTAAGTTATAACATTTCGATGCAATAAAATATGAGCATATTGGGTAAAGTATCTATTATGAAATTGTTACGAGAATTTAATAGACAAAAACGGGTAGAAATTGTGTGGTTGTATTTAGATTTTGTAACGTTGTATTATTTCGTGGAATTTTGACTTGCTCAACAAATTAAGTTAAGCACAAAGATGTTGGCCGTGCCGGGAATCGAGTCCGGAACCTTCTGATTGCGAGTCCGGCATGGTAACCATTGGTCGTCAAAAAATGTAGGCTTAGTTTATGTAAGGCGTTTCATTAGTAAGATCTATCAATGTCTAGTGAAGACATATTTAATGGTTTCGTCAGTATCTGAATTGTCATCGTAAAAGGCACGTCATCTAAGATATGTGTATTTTAACGATAAGTAGGTACATAATAAGCGATAAGGGTGTCTGCCCTTAAAATATAAATTATTAATTTTATAAATGGCCATGAGGGAAAGATGGCCTCCCTCTCTCAAATTATCTTATGGGTTGTTGAGTCGTTAACTCATAAATATTCATTACGTTATCAACGCTATTTGGATCCTGTGATATTATTTTTATTATTTTACCGAGTCATAATAGTAAAATTAATAGAGGAAGCAAAATATTATATATACTTTAGTTCATACATAACCACTTAACCATATAAATCAAGACAATAAATAACTTCCACAGTAACTTCCACACTTCAAGTTTCATCTTAAAATTGTATATCATGGAATTATACCTGCATTGTGCGTACCGCCAAGGTATGGAATTATTTACCAATTTCCTGAAGCAGTTTTCAAGGCAAGAGTGAACCAACTTCTTCTGGGCAAGCGCGCTACATCTTAGTTCGCAATATCGCTTACCATCAGGTGAATTGCGATCAAATGCAGGCCCATTAAGAAAAAAAAAACAAATAAAAGTAACAAAAAATAATCTCCAACCTTGCCTTAAAATAAATCATAGCGTGACACCCAAATTACCGGACAGTCCCAAACAACAAAGGTAACACAATCCTCCGACCAATTCTAACATTTCAGCCTCACTGTAACTCGTTAAGCGTAAATTAGTGAAATAGTAAAATAGTGCTGCGAAATTAAGCAAGTTCATAATGAATATTTATTGTTTTAATACTTAGCAGCTGGGTCGGGGAGCGCGGCTAAAGTGTACAGCAATCGGCAATGCACACAGGAATTGCTCGGGTAAATGGCGTTTTTATTGCAATTCCTGTTGCAAAAAAAGACTTGCCCGGTAACCGGGAATAGCGTGTCTACGGTATTGCTTTTGTTCGCCGATTGCTAGTAGAAATAAAGGAATTAATGTTTACACACTGCATGATACTAGGATGGATCATTTACAAAGAAAAGTATCAAAGAATTAGGTCTAGGTTTAAAGAAAATTATTTCCCACAAAGATAACATTGATCACTTACCCGAGAACATATTTGCAATAACATTTTCGAGACATTAGTCGTCACTACAAAACTAATTCAATTCGGTAGAATTAACTAATTCTATTTTCACGCAGCATTTTACTGAAGTATAAAAAAATAATATTAGGACACATTTCACACACGGCTGGTTAACCCC
The DNA here is from genome assembly GCA_035578125.1 of Mellilla xanthometata. Lineage (NCBI taxonomy): Eukaryota > Metazoa > Arthropoda > Insecta > Lepidoptera > Geometridae > Mellilla > Mellilla xanthometata. The sequence continues at coordinate 6,889,064 of JAPUBQ010000007.1, read as the reverse complement.
ATACTGAACTATTTCTAGTTCGTATTATGGTTGCTAACACAACTGATATACTACATATACATACATAAATATTTTATATAGACACATATTGAACACCCAGACCAACACCCAACAAATTTAGTTCAGCACAAAGATGTTGACCGTGCCGGGAATCGAACCCGGAACTTTCTGATTGGCAGTCCAGCATGGTAACCATTACGCCGACGAGGCCAAAAAGGTCTTTATTGTTTTTTTTCTAATTTGAATATAGAGATAAACTTTGTTTATCTTTTCTTTAAAACTAATTGTAAAAAATAATGTGTGGAGTCAAAACCAACATAAATTGGGTTGCATAAGTTAAAAGCTGCCAAAACACCTTCCATTACTAGGTAAACTGTGGTAAACGCGCAATACCTAGATAATAAGAAAAACTCCGGGTTGCCTGATAAGAGGGAAGAAAAGCCTTTGTCCATCATAGTAAACCATAGGTTAAAATAATTACTTGATAGTTGGAAATATATCTCAGAAGTACCTAAAGTCCCAAAACTAGGTTTTTGCAAAATTTCATTTCACTCTTAATGAAATTTCGTTACGTGGTATTTGCGATCAACATTCGAGTTACAATAGCGCTTTTAAATCTAGTAAGTACTCTCATGTTATAAGTTCTAGGTAACGTTTGCTTGAAGTTACCATGATTTTGTGAAAAAGAGATTTTTAGAATTAAATTCAATGAGAATATTAAAAGCTGAAATTGAAAGTTACAAACGACTTTTCACTATTAATATACTTACATGCAGAGTGTATGAATTTTATTGAAACATAATATGTATTGAAATACTATGTGTTATGTCCAATTAGGATATAACATTACTTTAATCCATTAGCCAGGTCGGTCCTGCACAAACAAACATAACCTTGTAATTGTTATGTTTTATTACACAAATATTAATATAAGTATTAAGTTATATGTATTTGCATTGAGAATGAGATTTATTAATTGTAATGATAATTATTACATAATGTTAATTTATGAAAATCTTAGTACGGTATGATAGCTTCTATATGGAAGGTATTGTCATCGTCATCATCATCATCAGCCAGTATAACTTACAAATAAAAATATTTTACTAAATCATGTCCGGTATTGTCCCAAAACGTGGTCTTTGCAAGCCAGACCGATGCACCGTTGTTGTTTGAACGACGGAAGAAACTGGCTACTGCTATTAAACCTTAGGAAATTGCCAACTACATAAACTAAAAGGACTTTTCTTTAGAACTATTGTGTTTCAAAAAACTCTATGTTTGACATGATTTTTTTTGCCACAGACTAGACAATCACGATCGTATAAATTATCGTATAAAAAGTTCAATGTGTCTGTGTGTGTGTCACCGTAACTCATCAGTGATGTGCTCAAAAAAAAAATATTAGTACCTACTTACCTTTAAAAACAATTGTTATTACACGAATATTATGTTATATGTAACTAACAAATCTAAATAAAAAAAAATTACGCCTAAAAATTCTCAAAAGTCAGTTACTTTGCAAGATCGATCCTTAAGATACGACTAACGATAGCTAGTTATTGTGTTTACTAACAAACGTCATTTATCTATTATTTATTTCACAAGACTGGATAGATTTTATTTTATTTCTACATCTAAAAATTAAAATGATTTTTTATCCGTTTTCAATAATTGTACATTTAAACTTATGCACTGGTGGCGATTCAGTGGCACACACGACTAAACTAAATTTAAAGAAGCCCCGTCTCTTTTCATCTTAGGTGGCCAGAAAGAGACGGCACATTTTGAACCACAGACAAAACTACTATCACGTCAAATATGGAAAATGTAGGTAGTTTTAGAGGTGATACAAGTGAGTGCGGACTAAAGTTGCCTATATTTTCTACATTTGATGTGATTTTAATTGGTTTGACTATGGTGCGGAACGTGTTGTCTCTTTCTGGCCACCTAAGATGAAAAGAGATGGGGCTTCTTTAAATTTAGTTTAGTCGTGTGTGCCGCTGAATCGCCACTACTAACTCTCAAGCTGGATGCATTCACACCCGTGTCATGGAGGCTAGTGCCTTCCGATCAATGGCTTAGAAAATGTACACATATAATTTACGAATTTATAAATAATGATTATTTTATATGATTGTATTATGTATTATGAATTTTTAGATGAAACTAGCTGACCCGGCAAACGTTGTTTTACCTTGAGTACAGTTAAAAACACTATAATTGATCTATTATCGAGCGGGATGAAAAAATATTTAATTAGGGGAAAGGGGGGTAAACGCGAACGCGGGGTAATCCCGAACCCAATAGTTTTAATGTGTTAGAAAGAGATAGCCGTTTATCACTTGGTGTAGCTTTATTTCTATTGAGAATAGTTATTTAACCTTTACATAGCGGAAAGCTTAACTACTAACCATTCAAATGACAGTGACGCATTTGGTAAAAGTTATATAACCTAAAATATTTTTTCCTTTTTATTTTTGTCGACCCGGTGGGGTGAAGGCGAACGCTGCATGTCGGGTAATCTCGAACGTTCGGCATTACCCCTCTCTCCTTTTTTGTTAGTTCCCTGTTAATTTTTTTTTTCCAACTACCCACTGGCAAATAGGGTATAGTGTTGTATAATGCTGTAGCACGAAATTATGTTGTCGGGTGATTTTGATGATGCTAAACATCAAATAAATTGTTTCAGATACCCCATAATTATAAAAGAAAAAGCGAAACTACATACAGTTTAGAGGATCTCAAAAAGGCTATAGTCGATGTTCAAACCAAGACTGACTGTACTGACGGACAGTCAACATCGGTGGGTTACAAATGTGATAGATGTCGTTAGTAATGTTAGTACGTGATTACCCCACTTGGTGTTCGGCTTTACCCGACATCAGTTGGGTAAAACCGAGCACTAAGGGTTTTGTTTTTTTGGTCATTTTGTTTTATTTTATAAAAATAAAAATAATGTTGATTATTAATACGCTAATTAGATAAGTAAAGTTTATAATTCAATAATTAAAGAAACTCTGTGATTTGATTTCACTGTTTTATTTATGTTTTCCCTTAGGTGTTCGCGTTTCCCCCACTTTCCCCTACTATAATGGCCATAAAAAAGAGATTGGAAAGTATATTGTAACCGTATCTCAGACCTACTGAATACGCATATAAAGTTTGGTAAAAATTGGTCAAGCCGTTTCGAAGGAGAACGGTAACTAACATTGTGACATGGAAATTTTACATATAAGATTAAATTACAAATCTGCTATATATGTCCAATCTTTCAATATATTAGCTGCTTTATCATAACTATCATAATGGTCACACGGAGCTAAACTTACACGCAATATAGCAAATTATATAGCTATCTTCGAAGCACACAGTTCATGTAACATCCGATCAATTGCAGCACATTACACGCATTGATTAAGCTTATACATAGTGGCAAATTGACATTCAAAGCCTGGCTTACGTAATAAGCTATAACTGTGACAATATTTGCTGTAGCTTAATTTAATGCCTTTAATCGTTATAAAAGCCTTTATTTTATTCATTAAGTAGCATTTTAATATATATCTGAAGAATCATAAGAAAGTGAGGCAGGCATCATGACCCAAAGAGGTGAGAAAGAGAGAGGCAGAGAGTAGAGGCATTTAAAATGTGGTGTTGGAGAAGGATGGAAAGGATTAGTTGGACAGAAAAACTAATGAAGAGGTACAAAACAATATCATAGAAGGAAATATAGGAGCCAAGAGAGGAAGACGTAGAAGGTCATTTTAGACCGAATTAAGGAAAAGGCTAGAGTCATATCGTATAAGGAGGTCAAAGATATGGCCGAAGATAGAACTACCTGGAAAAACTCGGACAAGAGCCCAGCTCTTAAATATTGATTGATTGAGCATTTTTTTTAAATAATTTCTTTTTTATACGTATGAGAAATGAAACGTGGAAGGAACCCGGGCGCTCACCACGATCTACTTTTTTCAAGAGAACTCTTCCATCGAATAAATTCAGCGAGGGAGTCACGACCCTTAGTAATGAGGAATACAAGTAAGAACGGCGAAAAATGAAAATAGCCAAATTTTGCGGCTTTAACTGTATAGGAAACCGAAGTTACATTGATATACATACTCGTGTGTACCTATAACTTATAAATGAATAGTATTAGTAGGTACAGTAATTATAAAATAAATAATGATGCTGATGCATACATGTCACCTTATTTTTTTTCTAGGCATGTAACAATCGAAGTGGCAATTGTAATTTTGATTCAAATCACCAGAAGATAATTAAAATTTTGAAGATACTTAACAAAAAATCCCTCAGACAAAATTTACTCCAAAAACTAGATTGCCTTGGAAATCAAAACACAACATGCAGAACGAACAAATTTGTTTCATAATAATACTATAAGTGATATGTATAATGAAGATAAAGAAGATTACAATATAAAGAAGATTTATTTCCCGGAAAAAAGAAAAGACGCGACAAAGCATTTTTGGCGGCGACATTTTGGATTTATAATTCATAAACATACAATAAAATACAATACAATACAAAAGTCTTTATTGTACTCCAAAAAAAAAACTATTATTATAAGGCCTTATCATAGGTATTATTATAAGGTAGGGAGGCCTTGGCCCATCAGTGGGATAAAACAGGCTTTTAATAATAATAATAATAATAATAAAAAATATGTTCGTACTCTCTACTTAACTAGTCGTGCCCTTTAATTTGAAGTCCGAATTGTGGGAATCGTGAAATTACTCGTACATACGTAATCCGCCATTTTGTGTCGGCGGCCATCTAATCAGTTTGTCCATGCCATAGTCAGATAGACACCATATACACTTATACATAAGCTTGTCAAACTCATAACACCCTGTCTTTTTTGCGTTTGATGTTAAAAACAGACCGAAACACAACGGGCTATTACCCTCGCTTGTATTTTACAGGGACATAGCAGTACGTTTGTTTGTTCCGGACCGTATCTTTCTTTTTATAAGCTGTCTTCGGGTCAGGAGTTACAAGTACAGCGCTGGAAAGTTTGTAACTTTTTAAGAGCCACAAGATTTATAATTTTTACTTCGCTTCTTTGTAAGGAGTACGTGCGAGGTACGTAGTGGATTTGAGTAAAGATTCCAATTCCTTTGTTCACGTGCAGTAAGTGTTAAATAAAATCGAAATGATATTTTAAAACTTTAAATGCCGGTGAATAGAGGATTTACTCAGGATTGCGTGTCTTGTCTTGTGCTTTCTAGATTTTGACGAGTTCTTGAAATGACGTGAAAGCTTTTGTATCTTGTTTGTATTTATATCTACGTGTAGATATGACCCATTTATATATTTTAATAGTAAATTTAATAATTCAACTACTAATCTCGATAATTCTAACATTTTAATGCCCACACTAATAAAAAAAAAATGCCAACTAAATCCTACTAATATGATAAATGCGAAAGTTTGTGTGTGTCTGTATATGTTTGTTACTTCTTCACGCTCAAACGGCTCCACCGATTTTGATGAAATATGTTGTGGAAATAGGTTAGCTACTTTTTAACCCGGATTAATGCGGGTAAGACCGCTAGGCGCAGCTAGTACAAAAATATATTAATTAAATCATAAAACCAGTAACGATCTTTCACATATTGCGGAAAATGATCAAGCTCTTTCCCTCACAAACAGTGCCTAACAATTGATGAAATAGCCTCATTGGTAATGCTGATTACCAATACTTCCACAATTACCTTCGATGAGAGTTCTCCATCATGGCAGCGGAGGCCTGCGGTCCAGTCCCGACGCCAGGATAAATAGCCTGTAATACACTTACGAAGGCCGAGAGCAGAAGATACCTAATAGCTCTCGCGGTAACCTGATTTGCCAGCGCTCTATTACCTTAATGCTCCACAAGTATTCCGCCGACAAAGGAAGGATCTTAATATTATATCAGAGGGAAAGCGTCGATGTATTATACAAGCGTCACGTTCGCGTGCGTAACTGCGTGTTGAATTTGAATACGACGTTGTACCTCGTGAGGTGGCGGGCTAGCAAAAGTTTCTATTATCCTTGTGGTCGGGAATTTCCCGTGGGATTGGGCCGTGTCGGCAGAATACGCGGTCAACCCTTTTAATCCGCCCGTTAATGCTCCAAACTTGTTCCATTTTTCAAAATTCTTAATGTGTTAACGTAACGCCTGTAGCTCGGCTAGCTCAGGTGATCTGACGTGATCATCGAAACTAAGCAATGGTTGATGCGGAATGTGTTTGGTTGGGTGACCATGCATAAGACTGTCGTTTTTAAGTGGCATTTTCATCTGGGTGCTACCGTGGGTCGGATGATACGTTAAATTCTAGGTTCCAGCTGTTAGTCTTAGTATATGCAGACGTTACTATTGTTACATACTTCGGCTTAAAACCCTCGACACCAGAGCTTGGCCACTTAGCTCATAAAAAGAAGAAGAAAAACGATTGCTCTTGACATTGCCAAATTGGCTGCCAACAGGAAGTTGTGCGAAGAACTTGAAAAAATAAAGACTTGTCATTTTGAAATGTACTTGATGAACAAATCTGTGAGCAAAAGTTTTGTAAATGTTTCTAATTGTCAATTAGCGTAATTAAAAGAGTTATCTGTTCAATAAAAATATAAAGTTCAAACAAAATAATTTTTTTTTTTTTTTATCAATAATTTTAGGCTAGCTTTGCCCCGTGGTGTTATTTCAGGCTAAGAAGTATTCAGTGTCAGTTTATCTGCTTCAAAGAGGCGTAGGTACTTATTAACGTTCTCACAAACTTCCGGTTTTATAACATCAGTACGAGAAAATAAGATAGGATAGTAAGATTCATAAAGAAAAAACCTTTTTATATAATTGTAAATGTATAGTTCTAATAGGTACTCATTTCTTCCAGTCCAGAAACCTCCATACAAAACTACGTTAAATTCTACTCATCTCTAGTTAGACGTCTAATAACTTTCAATTAAACTAATATCGTCTAGTCTGTGCTAGCAAATGCGATTATTCGGTTAATCTAGCGCACGTCTATAAAGATATGGACTATCAAACCGTAGCCAGGAGTTAATAGTGTGGGATGGCTCTTTGAGGGCAATGCCTCTATAAGTGCACTTCAGTCGGTCATCACTTCGGACTTTGAGCATGATACTCACACTTCTGATAGTGACACTGATGCTCCTTGAAACTATTATCTAATATACCTCATCAATTGTCATCATTGCTGTGGGCTTAATAGATAATGTTAATTATTCTTTAATTTAGTGAAAATGTGTATCTACTTATTACTCTATAAGCAAAACTAATGATGAATCTATTTGATTTGAAAATATGATGTTCTTAAAATACAATTACAAAAACCACTGTAACTATAAGTTTTAATTAAACCCATTTTTAGGATTCTGTATCTAAAAAGTGAAATCGGGGCCCTATTACTAAGCCTCCGCTGTCTCCAAGCTGTAACTGAGAAACCGTAATAGCTAGAAAGCTGAAACTTTCACAAGATATATATTTTTCGTGCTGCTATAACAACAAATACCAATAATAAAATAAAATATAAGGGTCCCCATACAATAAATGTATTTGCTGCTGAGTAACGGTAGTTGGTAGAAACTACAAAATTTCACAAAATATTAAAATGTACTCGTATATTAGCTATATCACATTAAATTATAAAATTTAAGTAAAATAAATATTTGAAGGGGGCTCCCATACAACAATGATACCGAACCCTACATGCGCGAGCTGAAATCGCACATGACCAATTTTATATAACAACGATCATGTGCTTAAATACAAATAAAAAAATAACCAATCTGTAAAGACGAAATGAAATTTGGGATTGACTTGTTCTTTGCACTGAATCTGGCTTATACAGTACACAAAGCTTCGACTGATGCCTATAACGTAGATATTCATAAAGCAATCATCCAACCTCAAAACCTTAACTTCAGCATGCTTCAGTTAAATAGTTGAAAACGTTTCGTTCATAAGGCAAGTTACACACACGTTTGACAAGTATCGAGTTACCAAGAAGCGGTCGAGAGGCCGGGCCAAAGCAACCTTTTACGTTTGAAGTGCACTCACGGCGGGCGCCGGCCGATTTGGGAAATCACGTTACTTACGGCCGTGGTCTTTGCCGAACGTGGATTGTACGAGATTCGCTTGAAGAAGTTGTAGATTAGTTTATTGCTTCACATTTACAAGGTTAACTCATTTACGAGATTATTTTGCTGAAATAAATAAAACAGATCATTAACTCATAAGGTAGCTGAAATTATTTTAGTAAAATAAACCAAAAATTTCATGAAATTTTATTTATTTAGACACTAGAGATATACAGAAAATTATTGAAAAAAATCATACTTTAGCAGTTTAGAAAAAAAACAATGTATAATAAACTATACATTGCCACACATGCAAATAACAACAGACGGATGACAATGTATAACATACTATACAATATAGTAAGTTAGTCACTATACAGTTTAGTTAAGGTCACCTTTGGAGGATAATCTATGACGACATTCCTACCCCTAAATAGCTCAAATGCACTTCGCGTTTAGTACAAACGATGCTTGCTTGTCCTACTTGTTTACCTTTCATCTTCTAAATACATTTAAAATATGAGTCGATGACATTATATCAGTCGCAGGTCGAATCTGGACACTATTGTCACAGGACCGAGATGAGTAGCATGTTAGAAGGGAGGCATATTCCCAGCAGTGGGAGAGAACCGGCTGTGGATGATGATGACCTATCTAAAATTAATTTTTTGATCACTTAGTTGCTTACAGAACCCTATTTGTTTTGTTTACGGACAGACATAGCCACGAACGGCGACACTAGCAAGAGACAGAAAACTTAGGTTAAGACTGGGGAAGGCCTGTGCTAAGGAGGCGACATTTACAAAAAAAATAAATGAGAAAGACAGCACAATATATACTGTACATAGTCAATAACACTAAATTCTAATTCTATTTTTTACAGCTTAGGTAATATTAATTTAGTGTCTAGCATACCTTTATTGATTGAAAAAATAATTTTATGCATAAAAACACACACACTCAATTTATCTTTAGTTATTCGTAAATATAAATATGGTATTATGTACATACTTAGATAATATATTTAGTATTGTTTTCATAAATACGAAACTATTTGTACAGTGTTAATCTTTGAAATATGTATATTTGAATTAATGGCCTTTGCTATTTTATTTTATATAATTTCATTTTATTTATTATTTGTTTTACTATGTTCAAACGTAATCTCAAAATTTTACTATGGAAATGGGTTAATGAACCGGAAAATAAACTCATCTATCTCCGTTGGCTCCACAGCATCCTCTCCGACTTAATTCTCGTCATTAATGTTGTTTTTTATTCCACTGTGCATTAAAAACAAAGATAAGCTGAAAAATTTATGTGCTTTAAAATGAGACTTAACTTTTACCGGTGACGTTAATTGCGGTTGAATTGGTTTTTAATTTAATCACCAACTGAGAGGATTCCTCGCCTGGTACTCGCATAATGTAAGGGCAAAACATTTGACGTTATTGCTAAGTGTTTGGAGTAAAGTATGTATTTGTACAAGTCTTCTTTTACTCATTCAATTGTTCTTATGTTCAATAAATACTTATTTTCAATATCTACATATAAAATAAAGTGGTGTTAGTTACACCACTTTCTTTATCTCTAACTCAAGAACGGCTGAACGGGTTTAGTTGAAAATTGGTGGGAAGATAGCTTATAACCAAGAAACGGACATAGGGTACTTTAATAAAGCTTTTTTTTGTCCCGGAATAACACGGGACACACCGTGGGATGCAGCAAGTTAAAAATAAACAAAAATTGAAGGTCAAGCCCTTTCGCTTCTATATGTAGCTAAAATAATGTAAGCAAAAATAAAACATCTTTCGAACTGTGTATTTAATGGCGTAAATTTGGTACTTTCGATCACAACTGCATTTAAGTAAGTAAATGCTTTATTGATTTAATTACATGTGATCTTTGTATATTTGTTTTGGCACAAAATTTCCAATCATATTTCTCACATTTAAGTCATGAATTGAAAAAAAATCATAAACGGTTGAATATCGAGAGCATCTTGCAATTTATAAAACAGATTAACTGCTGTCTACTGTTTAAAGACTAATAACTAAGTTTCGCGAAGTTAAGCAATAGTTTTACGACTCGTGAAGTATACTCGTATTACGAACGTCATAAGCTATAAATAGCTATAATATTTAATTAATCGCGTATTTTAATGGCCATTGTTAAATTAATTTAAAAATTCATTTCACTTCATTAGTGTACTAGGCATGTGTGTTACTTATAAAGCTGTTGATTTTTCTTTACATTAAAAGTTATAAGATGTATTAGTTCAAATGTTGTTGGTGTATATAGATAAAATATCGTTATTATCGAAGCCAATCCGTCGATGCGGTGTTTTTATAAAGAAAGTAATTTAAAAAGTAAGGATTACATCAGAATGCTGCCGTATTAGCTAACACGATATACTCTTGGTACCGAGTGTTAATCTTAGTACAAGCAGTGAATAAGCTAAATCTATATAATAAGGACGGCTTGAAAAATTCCTGACTTTAGAGCCTGGCCACAGATAGAAAAGGATGAAAAAGTTTAAAGACAATTTTGCAAACAAATATTAAAGTACCTGAGGTTAAGAAAACTGCTACTAGTAAGATAATATTAGCATGAATTTACCTGGAAGCAGAATTTCCGTATAATCTAATAGTAATCAATCCCTTATTCTCTAAACGTAGGCGTAACTCTCATGTTATGGAAATTGAGACATGACTAGATTGGATAGGTATCCTAGCAAATCCTTATCATGTTTGGCAGCTTTGAAACTATATATATAGCAGCTGATAAATACAATAGTTTTATAATATTGTTTTACGTATTATTGTTATTATCTTAAATTTAAGAGAAAAATTAATAAATCTTGTGGAAGTATTTTCGATTGTTTTAGGAATGGTCGGTTTTACCAAACACATCGAAATACAAAAGTTTTCGAGTTTTGTATATTTATCACTTACGCAAAACACTTTTTGTTTAGGTTATGTTTAAACATTTTCTGACGATACTCATGCCATTTTTCTTTTAGATTAGAGCAGAATACATGTAAGTAAGTCGTATCAATAAATCCCAACATAAATGAAAACAATCTTCTATTGACACAACAAACATACACAACTCCACATTATTCAAACGTTATATTGAACGATCCACGGTACATTTGTAATAAACTAACGGAGTAAGCAGGAGATATCTATTTGAATAATCTTTTGTGTCGCCATGATAAATTACTCTATGATTTTAGAACGATGAACCCGACACTGTTTGCTTGGAAGGTCGTTGTATTGATTTACGAAGCTCTATGTGGATATCACCAATAACAATAACGGGGATCCGTCGGTTCCGATTGTACGGTAGATTGCCAATTATGTCGAACAAGGCACTGAGACAAAAAGTAAGGAAAATTCATTGTGTCAAATGGCAAGAGTACGAGTACAATTCATTAACTAGACTATAAATGAAAGCGTAATTTCGTCTCGCCTTTATTGAATATTGTTAGCTAATAATTTTATATTATAAACAAAAGATAATTTGAGAATCGGTACACAAATGGCTGAGAAATCGGTGAACATACCAACATAAAAAAATACATACTAGTACATATATTAACCTTTCTTGATGTCGGCTAAAAGAAGGTAAATATTATAATTAAACCAGTATCCTACTTATATTATAAATGCAAAAGTTTGTGTGTGTGTGTGTGTCTGTGTAAGTTTGTAACATCTTCACGTTCAAACGATAGGACCAAAATCCATGAAATTTGACGTGGTGGACATACTCTGGGTTAAAACATAGATTATTGTTTATACCGGTTTAATTTACTTTAGATCGCGGAGTGCAGTTAGTTATTTATAAAGCGTTTTCAAGTATCTTATCTACGAGTATATAGCAAAGAACAAATACCTAATCGATAAGTGTCATTCTTGGTTCTTGATCTAAGTACCAACTCCAGTATTGTTAATTGCTTCAAAAGTCGCTAAGACATATATGTCTTTCAGTTTTTGAAACAAAGTCGCAGTTTTCGAACGCTTACCTTATACATGGTTACCGTGATGCATCTTATGGCGGTTCTGCACGAATGGTATCGCAAAGTATGGCTGTCATATCCTCATGACCTTACGGTATCAGATGTTACGATGCACTAAAACTTTCAGTACTTTCGTACTGCCTTGAAAGCTTTTCACGGTCTTTCTGCGTTATGTAACATTACATTGTTTATAGTAGGTACCTGCAAGACACAAAATGTTCCTATTTTGGAAAATAATCAAATCGATATTTTGAATTTCCATATTTATTAGAAGTGGCATAGAGACATATATGAACGAGTACATACAAAATGATCACAAGGGCCCAATATGTTTGATTTAAAACATGAATCTTGGTGATAATTCAAAGATAAAGTTAGTTTAGTTTAGGACTGTTAGAGCGCGAAATGATATGCTAAATAATTATAGTCAAGTTCACCAACATAATTAAGCTACTTGGTAAAAGGGACAGCTATCCAGCGCGATAATGCAGCCATCATCATGAGCACCTTTGCACCGGGTACGACCAGACCTGAGTTATAACTCAGAAATTTATAAATGAGTATTTTTATATTTTTTACCATGATTATTGTGAGGTTAGTTTACTTAATATTGTAGGCATTTTTACATAGAGCTGGTCATTTGACCAGCAAGCCGTAACCGCACAAACGTACGACTATTTGACCTAGTATGGAGTATTCCTAGTCTGAAATTATTGCCTCTCAAGAAGGCTGCTGGAACATACCGTTAGGTGCTTGGCGACTTATATTTCAACTTGCTAGCCATGCAAGCAATATAGGTATTTTTAATATTTTATACATTTTATTTAATATCTTGATATAATTTATTATACCATTTATTTCGACTACACTAAAATTAATAATGTTAAATTATAATTTTAATTATTTATATTTGACGTTGTTGATGAACTGACCCGTAATTATACATATTATTTATAAAATGTTTATCTCTTAAAAAATACATGAAAAACATTTACACAAAAATAAAAATAAAAAACTTATTAATAATAGTGAATTTAAAAACCTAAGTAAAACATTTTATTAAATATCAAACAGAAATAAGTACAATATTTTACCTGCCAATAAATACAAGTAAACTGCAACTGTAAGATGCAATAACATGTAGTATACATGAATAAGAACACACTTCTACGAACAATAGTTTGTATATAATATTATATACTTGTAGAATTTGTGTACGCCCCATCGCCTTAACGTAGGAGAAGCTCTTATGTTCAACCATAGATTTAAAATATTCTCTAAACCAAAAAGTTTAAATTTATTACATTCTTTACATGCACACATACTTTTACAATTACTGAAACATGCAGTATTTAGCAGAATTTGTAACATTGATCATTATTTTCTTAAAACTGGATCATAATTTTTTTTCTTTCTTCATTATTTTCATATACAAGCAACGGCTTCGCTTACTGGGGAGAGATAAACTTCGTTGTATGTAGGAATGTCCTTTAGTCACAACGGTGTGAGTTCAATGGAGTTTTCTTTATATATTCAGATATTTTCTTTTCTTACCCCAATTTGGTTTCAGATCACTATTGAAGTACACTACAATTTTCAGAGCTTTTTCCGCAAAGTAACTTCTGAGTCAATTAGCTTGTTGCTTAGAAGCATACACATAAGCAGCTCACTATACGTTCCCAATGCTGGGACTTGGCGCCATCTCTGACTAGGAAAGAGTTATAGATCATAATCCACCAACCTGGTCAAGTGCGGGTTGGCACTTAAAACAAAAACAAGTAAACTTTAAAAAAAAACAAGTAATTGGTTTAGAGCCGGGATAGACCAGAGACCATGAGATTGGAAAGCAGGCGTTTACCCACCGAACCACACTCGCTCGTTCTAAGAAGAGGGAAAGGCAATATGGTAGATCTTGTACCCCTGACTATTCTAGTGCCTACACCTCTTATCGGAAAGCCCAAGCGGACGCTGAGCGGCCTTCATTTTGCATTGTCTCCGCTTACTGAATGTTGTTTTGTATTGAGGATCTAACGGTAACGTAATTCGACAAGCTTATTGCTTGCTATTCAAAGGAATATAAATAAGATGAACTTGTTTTAACTTTGATACGTTTGAAGTGGTGTGTAAAGCGATTATTTATAAATTTATAGCACACGCAGCTTACTATACGTTCCCTTTACTTGGTAAAATTGACCATATATTATGTACTAGCTGACCCGGCAAACGTTGTTTTGCCTTAAAAATATATAGTAGAAGATTCTCAGACCTACTGAATACGCATATGAAATTTGGTAAAAATCGGTCAAGCCGTTTTGGAGGAGTACGGTAACTAACATTGTGTCATGGAAATTTTATAATTCTTTATTGGACACATAAATAAAAAAGGCACAGTAAAAGACAATTAACTTAAAATTAGTGTACCACAATTGGCGGCCTTATCGCTTAAAGCGATCTCTTCCAGGCAACCTTTGGATGGAAAGGAATTTATAAACGAATAAAGAAGTGTGAAGTAAATGACGCCGATATTGATCGTGACATAGCGAGCCGAATAAACGCTGGTTGGATGAAATGGCGACAGGTCTCTGGAACAACTTGCGATCGGAGAATTCCGCTTAAACTGAAGGGGAAAATTTACAAAACGATCATTAGACCTGTCGTATTGTATGGATCCGAGTGTTGGGCGACGAAAGTAGTGCATGAGAGAGGATTGCATGCGGCAGAGATGCGAATGTTGCGATGGATGTGTGGAGTAACAAGAATGGACAAGGTAAGAAATGAGTATATTAGAGGAAGTCTGAAAGTGGCGCCTGTTTCAGAGAAAGTGAAGAGTGGACGGTTAGCGTGGTACGGACATGTAATGCGTAGAGAGGAGATGCATGTGACTAGGAGAAGTATGGATATGATTGTAAGTAGTAGCGGAAGGAGAGGTAGACCAAAGAAGACGTGGATGAATTGTGTGAAGGAGGATATGAATGAGAAGGGAGTGAATGTGGAGATGACGGCTGATAGAGTGGCGTGGAAGAGAAAAACAGGCTGTGCCGACCCCACCTAGTGGGAAATGGTAAAGGAGAAGAAGAAGAAGAAGAAGGACGTAGTGTATAATAAAGAATAATAAAAAACATACATATAATATTAATAATCTTATCTTAATTTATATAATCTCGTGTCACAATGTTTGTCCTCAATGGACTCCTAAACCACTTAACCGATTATAATAAAATTCGCACACCATGTGCAGTTCGATCCAACTTGAGAGATAGGATAGTTTAAATCTCAAATTATAGTCGCAATTTTAATTTATTGCTAATATAATTTGTTATAATTAACTGTAAGTAACCTATC
Organism: Mellilla xanthometata; assembly: GCA_035578125.1. Taxonomy (NCBI): domain Eukaryota; kingdom Metazoa; phylum Arthropoda; class Insecta; order Lepidoptera; family Geometridae; genus Mellilla; species Mellilla xanthometata. Next base: position 6,873,598 of record JAPUBQ010000007.1, on the reverse strand, counting down.
TATATAGTAATTGAATTATCAATGAAGTAATTTGTAAAAATGAAGTATCTTTTTGTACGTGTTACTCCTAACCAAAAAGAAACCTGGCAATAACTAACCTTAGGCCTATATTACTTAAAGTAGGCGACCATACGTTTTTATCAAATCGCTAGTGCCTTGAAAATTCGCAAAACGGACACAACCGTCAACGACGTCTGCCCTCATGCGTCTGCCCGCGTTCGGGTCGCGCACTCAGCTATTAGCCGCTTCTTCCCCACCGCACGCCCCGTTCGCCTGGCGCCGCTGCATTTTAAATCTGTGATATCTTCGAAAATATTTAGTTAATTTACATGCTGCAAAAAGCCATATTGATCTTTATTAAATGCACAATGTATTTAAGATACTTAATTGGATAAGGATTTATACTGTATTGCTTAAAATCGCTTCGTAAATAAGCCATTATTTCTCGTACAAAGTAAAGGATAAAAAATGGTTATTGTGGGTTATTCCTAAGAAATAAACATATACCATCACGGACTTTTTTGTAGACCTTTTTAAGTTGTACAATACTGTAGTAAATTGTTTTGATCTATCTTGTAGGATACAGTCAGCGTTTGCAATGTAAGCGCAAAAAATGTGTTTTTTTTTACGACCTCACATTAAAAACCTCAAAAATTGTAGCCTATGTGTTATTCTGATGTATAAACTATAGCCTATGTGTTATTCTGATGTATAAGCTATATTGTGGTAAAGTTTCATTCAAATCCATTCAGTAGTTTTTACGTGAAAGAGTAACAAACATACATCCATACATCCATACATCCATACATCCACACATCCATACATACAAACTTTCGCCTTTATAATATTAGTAGGATATGCATTATGTATATGCATAGGTCATAATTGACCACGCTTGCCAGTTGCGGGTTGGCAGATGGAACACGTTTTTGGATTTTTTTCACACGTTCATTAACAATTATTATAAGCGAGAGCAAATACCACACATTGAAAAACAAATCGTTAGAGCTGAATATAACTAATAAAAATTATAATAAAATTAATTATAATGCTATTTAGTTTACAAACAAAGTGTTCTGTGTTCCGATAAATCTTTATTTCTGGTCGGCTCAGTTCATTCAAATGACATATTATGTTGTGCAATCAGGCTATAATTGGATTTTACTATACGTTGACTAAACTAATGTATAGTCAAGGTTCAACCAACAAAACATTCTTACGTTTGAACTTTTGGCAATAGTGCAAAAAACGTGTTACGTATATGCAAAATAACATTAACAACACAACAAATAATTAATACGCAACAAAATGTGTTAAACTAATGGAATTTTTCAATTGTCGTAACTATAACAAAAGTTAACTAGGCTTACAAAAGTCAACTAAGAATGTTATGTCAGCAATCAGTAATATATTCTGTAAGTACCAATATCATAAAAAATACATGAGTTAATAAATAATAACTCAAATAGGCACATTTTTCTTCATTCTTCCATAAAAGTAATAATATCATGACAAAAAAGATTTTAGCTATCATAAAAATACTCGTAAATAAAATGTTATAGAACAGCTAAATAAATACTCCACGAAAGTGTTTCTACAAGATTTTGTTTGTATTGTATTTCACATCACAAGCTTTTAGAGGTGTTCAAACTTTGTAAGCTCTATCTTTAGATTCAGTTCAAGCTTTAGAAAAGCATCGTATTTATTAAAAGTCAAAGAGTTAAGTGAATTTAAAACAAGTAAGGTATTGTCTTTAAGCTCAAACTACGATTAATTGCGCTAACTCCGAATTCGAATGAATGCTGGATTTGTTCGAATTAGATTGTGATTTATTTTAATCCATTCTTATTTGAAATCCATAGAAATGTAAAGCAAGTTTTCAACTGATTTGAATAGAGCTTAGAACTTATTGAACAGAATTAATGTTACAACAGCAAATTTAAATGAATTTAAATTTCAAAGATCTATATTTTATATAATGTTTAGTATTAATACTGTTTACATACAGTGTAAATCATCTTTTAGTGCGTTTGTAACTCAAACCAAAATAACGGGAGTTATAAGTTTGTCATTTTTTTGGTGTGCGTGTGTGTGTGTGTGTGTGTGTGTCTGTTAGTGGCATCATAGCTCTCAAACGGGTGGGCCGATTTAGTTGGCAGTAGGAAGTCTTTTGCATGGTCAGCCATCCAAAAGACTGTAATTTTAGTCAGTCATAGTTTAACCTTATCTGTAAACAAATCCCTATATCCCTAGTAAAAGATAATGTACGGGTGATCGCATCACGGGATGTCCGACGCTTATCCGATTTCAAGCACTAGCGTTCATCCACTACGTCCGAACAAAGATTTTCCATTAGCTAGAAAAAAATAACCCAGCTAGCTTCTCGGAAAAAAACTTATTTTTGGCATTTTTTTGGGATATCTCTATTAGGAAGTTGTTTTTTGTAACTTGATAGTTAGACGCAAGAGATACATAATAAGGGTTAAATGTGTAAAAGTGTCGCGATAAAAACACTTGTGTCTGTGAAATAAAAAAAATCACCATCGTCATCAGCGTATACTCGTATGCTGTTGGACATAGGCCTATCCAAAGGTACGCCACTTGGGCAAAAAAAAATACCATACATATGTATATTTTTATGGTGGTATGGTTTTTGCAGGAGTCTTCCGAGAAAGAAATACATACACCTTTGCCAGTTATTATACCAAGTAGTAGTGTATGAACATTTAGTTTAAAGGGCAACGTTTCTAGCAAAAAGACTTGTTATACTACGATCGCATATACATATACATGTGTGACAAGCGCAACTCTTGGGGCGCCAAGTTTTGTATTGCAATACAAAATTTAAAGTGCCATGCCTGTTATTGTTATACACCAGAGTGATGTTTACAATCAGTATAGAAAATCTCGCTTCTACAGTCATTAGAATTAAAACACATAAAAGTAGACCTTTATGTACATGTGAAAAGCATCATTACAGGACAAAGTCACAACTTTAACGTTTTTTCGTCATGCATCTTACACCGGCAGCGTCGTTGAGAGGCAAATATTTTATACTAGGCATGCTCCACCTTAGGCCACTGTATCGCTGGCCCGTGTTACACTCTTTGTTGGCCAATCGTTTAACTGAAATAAGTAAAATACAATAAGCGTTCATTACTTCAAGTTCCGTAAGAATAAATGCAAAACCTTTTGAACTACTTCCTGCAATTGTTTCCTCTTTCCTCAGTACAATAACTCAGCCATTGTAGGTATTCCTAACTAATTAAAAAGAGAACTCTATTTGCAAAAGCGATAAAAAGAGCAGTAAATAGCAGCTATCGTTTAAAATTAAAGCCTGGTATTAAAAAGAAACAATCTAAAATTGAAGTCATTTTATATGAACCGCGATCATTGTACTGCAAGCGACTGCCGTTCCGAGATTTTGGGATAATATGGATAATCCTCGACGCTCGAAATGAAGCCAGCTAAGGATCCTTTGCCGTTCATCCAGCTCGAAAATTATTTATTCATTGCCCTGTTAATTACAACGATTATGCTGATACTTTACAAGCAATAATTATGATAACTTCATGTTCTTTCGCAATGATACAATATTTTGCCACATGAGACTTCTTCGACGAAGAAGATAGCGGGTAGTGGATGGCAAAGAAAAGCGCAGAATAGGGCCAAGTGGCGTGCCTTGGGAGAGGCCTATGTCCAGCAGTGGACGAACATAGCCTGATAATGATGATGATGACATGAGACTGACTTGGTACATGCATATTCACCACACTGGCCATGTGCGGGGTCGTGTACGACTCCCGTGTTTTTTTTATTCTGTGGCCCTCAGATTGTGAGTTTTAGGATGTTTTCCTTTAAGATATGAGCATTTGAAAATTACACACATAGCTTGAAGATAGGTAATAAATAGACGTAGGGCTGGATTAGATTCGATGTGATAAAAATAATTAATCGAAATTTTAATTAATAGAATTAAAATTAATTATAATTATTTGCATAATGAATGTTGTTTTAAATATTTTTTGGCACAATTAAAATTATCTTATATATTGTATTTTTAGGGGTTACTGTTCAACGATATCTTGATGAGCCATACTTGCTCAATTTTGCTGAGCAATATGCATATTTTATATGTTAGTTGAAATTTAACTTTATGGTGTAAAGCAAGACAAATATCTATATGTATGATATACATATCTTGTATGAAAATATTGCAGTTGGTATTTTTAACTTCATTGTCGAAAGAAAAACGGCTTACATTTTCTAAGAATAATATATGTAACTCTGAAAACCTTCATGTTGGAAAATTACATTTTTTTTCCGTCTCCAATCCCAAAATGTATCAAATACAATAACTTCTATCCAATTTCACTTTAAAAACCGATCACGAAAGCAAACTCTCGATATAGTTCGTAATGATAAGTGAGCAAAGCAAACGTATAAAGTCCACAACGTGCTTCCACAGAAGCAATAATATTGAACTCTCACAAGTAGCGATTCACAATATCTACTTATTATATTCCTTTTTGTTCTTGTCTTGGATCTGAACATTTATTACTGTCTTATTGCTTGTGGAGTGGTCGAGCCGCGGGGGCAGCGCGTGTCAACAAGAGATTATTATGTTGAGACTGGCGAAAAACGAGCAAGAAAAGATTTTTGCATTTTTGCATTTGCGCCGCGAAACTCTTGAGAGTAAACGCCTAAATTAAAATTGGTTTTTGGAAAACACGAGCTGTGAGTGTTGTAGATGCTCTACGTTTAATAGGTACGTCAATTGAGTTTTATTTTTATCATAAGTCCAACAAAGATCATGCAGTAAAAAATATAAACTTTGCAAACCAACTAAGTTTGAGTAATTTTAAAAATCTAAACGTGGTTAATAATAACTCCCCCCCGTGGGGCCCCGCATTGTCGAGGCGGGGGGGCTCAGTAACCGTGGCCTGGTCACCCACGGTGAAGCGAAGAGGGTCCCTGAGGCGGGCCACTCCCTAAACTTGTAATCCCTGTACGCAAGTTCTAGATGGAGTGGCACCAGTAGGTTGCGGAACCTCGTTTCGGGGGGGTTTCGCAACTGAGGCGGGCTGCGGTGTGGTTTGGGAGGCATCGCAGCTGAAGGTGTGGGGCCGCGGCAGGAGAGAAGTGTCGGTATTACGATGCGCCGCTCTTCCTACCTGACGGGGTCGCCACCGTTGATGGCGGACGCGGTGGGGCCGCAGGGAGAAGGTAACGGGGCCACAGACCTGACCCGTCACGGGGGACCTAGGACGTCGGACTGGGGTTGTCCGGCGTCCATTGCACTCACGGTCCCCGAGGTGGTTGCGGTGCACTACGTGCACTGCAAGGGGAGTCATCCCCTGAGGAGGAGTCTCTCTCAGGCTAGCCGAGGTGGGCGGGGTGGTGGGTTAATGCGAGAAGCGGAACCTCACCCCGCCCTTTCCGGTGAGGAGGCCATCGTGAGGTTTTAGTCGGTAGTGATGCCCTTCTGGCATCGAGCCCGACATACCCCACCCACCTCCCCGGGTGTGGTGGGCATGCGTAAATGCATTTCCTCACGTAAAAAAAAAAAAAAGGTTAATAATAACTAATCCAATAGACTTTAGTATTCAGATATATCATGTATAAATTATGTTCATTAGTTAATTTTAATGTAAAAAGTAGTACTCAATAAAAATTATTAATCGACCGAGTTAGGTCTTTGTTTCAATTTTACTGTATGTTTGGATGATGGTTTTTGCCAAGAGGTCCTTATTTTGAACAAATGTCGACAAAACTTGAAGTACTATACCTACTACTCAATATATTTTTTACCGTCAACAGTTTTGATTAGAAGTATAAGAAAAGAAAGAAATTAATGAAATTTGTTGCAGTGCTTTTATTGATCAATTTTAATTACATTAGGCAGATCTATTCAGATATAATAATTATATTTGTAAAAAATGGTGTAGTGTTAATTAAAATAGAAATTCAGAAAGTTTCTGTAATTAACAAAGGTTTTTATGGGGCCCACTGTTCATAGAACTAGTAGTAATTATTAATTAAACAGGGTAAAAATGAATAAACAAACTCTATTTACACATTGCAATTCAATACATTTACTTAATAATATCAAATAGTTCAACTACAGAAGAACAAAAGCACTAATTAGTTAGAAACACACGCTACTAAGTTTAAAATTTACTCATAAACGTAAATAACAACCCACATTATTTAACGTTCATTCACTTACCCCAACCACGCAAGAGATAGTAAAATTGAACTACGGGCGCTCTCTCTAAAATCAATATACAGTAACGTTTTTTTCTCGGGTTTAAAAGTATTGTAAGGAAAAAGAAGGCCCGATGTTATGGCATTATGCGTATAAAGGTACATTTGGCTGGGATTTATGGAGGAGCCTTGCCTGGTTTATGATGACAATGCGTCCCGAACCGCCGCGAGCACCACCTCATTTCCTACTGAAAGTTATAAAAACATATTGAAAATGAGATTCCCGTTGTGGAAGACCTACCCAATGTTATCTTGTTTCGTGATTTGCTTGTTTTTTTATGTACATGCCTCGAGGATAAGCGTATTTTAGTGGAAACACCTACCGAATGGTGATACTGGAGACGTTTTTTGTATGCAAACGTCTGGGAAAATAATGAAGCTTGCGTATTTTAATGGTTGCTAAATATATCTACGAGTACAACATAATTTTCTAAAAGATATATAAATGTGTATCAGTTAACATAAAATTTAAATTACGAGTATGTTCGAACGATTAGTTTTCTGCGTGTAAATAATTGTAGCATTTTAAAACAATGAGATTTTTTTTAATCAATAATTAGGTATTAAAGTTAAATTTATAGCGATATAATATTATTATGTTATATATGATTAAATATTATAATATGATATACGAGATGATTAAATATTTATGATATTTATACCTATTTTTAAACAAATAGCCACATTTCAAATGAAACCACTGGAATCAGTGAAATCCTGGCCAAAGATGGAGCAGGCTTAGTCTGTCTGGAATGGATAACTCTCAAAAAACGCTGCAAGAAGACGCTCTTTGTTGCTTAGCTACAGTTGTTCAACTTGAGGTTGGTAGTTATCCAGTCGAGTACTAGAAGAACTAAGTACTAGAAACTAATAAGTAAGTTCTAAAGCAACAAGCAGATGAGAGTAGGCGGTTTTTGTATCAACTTAACGGATCATTTCTATACGTGTAACGTAAATAAAACAAAGAAACGCGATTCGGAGGTTTATATTCTTAGCCTACATATCGTCGGTAGATCCGTAGAGGTGAGAATAATCCAATCCCTAAGGCGTGCACGTCTGAAGAGTTTCGCTTAAGTACGTTTTGTGTTTCATCATAATTAATTTAAGTTACAGAGGTAACGTGAAAAGTCTTATAATTTAGTTAACAAGTTTGTTACTTAGCTAACTTTGTGTTTAAGCTCGCTTACCGCGTGATTCCTATTATGCTACGTATGTTGAAGAGAAAATCCGTTGCAATTTTCTGTGATGTTATTAGATTATCTTGAAGTTAGAAACTAAGCTTACGTTCGTTTGGCGGATATAGATGTTACTTTTTATGTCTGAGATTATGGTATTTATAAAAACATGTTTTTTTTACTAAGGGTGGGCAAACACCACGAAATCTAAACTAATATAATAAATATTTTGAACTCCAAAATTGCATATACGAGTATATAATTTAATACATTTCGAATAATAATCCATAAAGACCGCGTCATACTGATTTATAATTCACTAGTAAGCAACAAATTATTACATGTATTTTTTTTTGTTTTTTGACGCGCTGACAGCTCAGTCAGGCGTGCTCCGTAGGTCATGGATTCGATCTGCACCAATGATCTTGAGCTTTTCATTGAAGGAAATTATTGTGAGGAAACCATATCATGGTAGTAGAGCATTTACTAGTGTTGAACTGGTTAGCAACAACCTTCAAGTTTCACAACAAAATCTGTCACCAAACCTTTTGGTGTATTCCTGCAACCTTCGTGAGAGCCAATCATTCCAGTATGCTCCATCTAAAGCCAGAGTACGCTATAAGAGTTAGCGCACTCTGAACATGCTGCTGAAGCATGAGCTCTGGAATAATATGATGGCACCATAATATTATTCCAGCATGCGCCAACGTAGTAGTCCTCCGCGTAGCCCAGGCTATGCGCCCTATTTTGGTTGAGTGCCTAGCTAGGCATTCAAAAAAATCTCAGTTCAACTGTTTTTTTTTAAGAACTAGCTGTTTATTCAACCGACTTTCAAACATTTCTCAATTCAACTGTTTTTTTTTTTTGTGTGCTACCCCAGAATTCATAAATTTACTCGTAGTTTACCAATTCTGAAAAGCTTGAGAGCTAGTTATTTCAAGTTAGGATTGCGAGTTGCAGGACCCGGAGACCTCCGTTAAGCACAGAGGCAGGTCACCGGGTGGGTTTCAGTGGGTACAAATCCCACATAACCTGGCTGCGCCCCATCGTAGCCAGGTATCTTGTTGAAGATTTCCCCCTCGTCAGCAAAAAAAAGGATTGAGAGTAGCACAATGTACACATTAAAATTTAAACATGGATTAACGAGTGAAACCGCAAGGTGAAGCCAGTAAACAGTACTTTAAGTTTCCCTTCATTCTGAGAGCTTGTTGTAAGCGTTCTAAGCTATTAACCAACAAACGCCAATTAGCAATGTGAGTTGTTAAAGGGCGGCGGAAGACAATACTCCCGTTACGAGTCTTTACTCGCATGAGAGCCTGCGGCATGTTGAGAACACTGTGTTTGTAGCTTAGAAATCAGAGTAAAGAAGAAACAACAGTTTTAAAGATTTGTTTTAGAGTTATCTTACATGCGAATGATCGTGAGTTCCAAGATCAATTGAAACGTTTTTTAAAAAGAAGATTCAAATAAATATATCCTTTTTGGGTGCTATAAAATATATTTTTACCTTTTGTCTGCATAAGCAGCCCACTATACGTTCCCATTGCTGGGACTCGGGGCCTTCTCCCAATAGTATATCACTGTATATCAGAGATATAGGCCATAATCCACCACGCTGGCCAAGTACGGGTTGGTGAATGACACACGTCTTCGGATATTGTAGTACTCAAACGTGTCGGTTTCTTCACGATGTTTTCCTTCGCCATGAAGCGAGTGCAAATCCACATATATCCGTCTGATTTAAAAGCAGACATTTATACCACCGAACCAAACTATTGTTTGACTTATTAAAAACTCATTTTTGAAGTACGGTGACATAATTAATATTTAACGTGCAACGCTAAAAAATATTAGTTTATAATGCTTGAGCCATCTGATATAGAAGCTTAAATAAATATTTATTTCTACAGTGAATAGTTTGTTTTAATAATCTTTATGTAAAGTTTTTTATTCAGAAAATAAATACGCGGACTGATTTAAAACCTAGTTTAGGAACTTGGTTTTTATTCCAAACGCTTATGATTTAAAATCGTTTGCCGCGCTCAGCGTCAGGATGCCGGGTCTGTTAGGTGGAAAGCTTGCGAGTTGTTGTATGTCGAGGGCCACTGTACGGGCAAAGATTGTCTTGTCAAGAGGCAAGCTCAGTGCGACTCGCCCACCGGTACGGGGCGGACGTAAACCCTCTACGCTGCGTAGACACGCTACGCCGACACTGGTGTAGCTACGATACTTCAACGAAACGTTTCTAACTTTTTTGTAGCGATAACGGTTATATTGGCATGATATTAAAAATTTGTTGGAAATTTTGTGTGAACTATTAAGCGAAGTTTGAATTGTGGACGCTTTTTGTGTAAGGATTTGTAAGTAGATATTTACTTATTTCTTAAAAAAAAGTACAACTACACATTTATTTTTTTAATAATATTTAATCATCCCAACTGGTTAGTTACCAAAATATTCTGCTACATCAAGAAATAAGTTTATTAATTTTGTTTTAGCTTAGTTAATGATAGCGCTGGGCTGCAATGAACCCCAATTTGTAATAATACAGATATTTTCTACCAATTTCTTATTATTTACTCTTATTAAAGACAAAATAACAAAGAAAATTACTTCAATGAAGTTTACGTGGGTCTTCTCCAGTTTGTTTAAGAATCCTTTGTTTTCAATATAGGAGCTTGAAGTAGCTTCGAGATGAAAGGAAAAATAATTAGAGACGCTTTGTCTTTTTTCGGAACGGTTTAAGACGATATTTGATTAATTAAATTAAAACATTGTACCTATTTAATAAGCAGTATTTATATTTTATAGCATTATTTTTACAAAAAAATATGAGTGTTAAAATTAACAATTAAGTTTGTTTTATGCTTCAAAAGTGCGTCCGGCTGGTGGATGACTTATATGTCTTATTTACTCACGATGTTTCTTACCGTTATGACCGAATACAAAGTCACACTTAACTTTCAAAACATTTTATCGTTAAAAATAAACAAATTAATAATAAACAGGTAAAATAATAAAGTAAAAATAATATAACATATTATTTAACATCAACAAATATAACCTTAATTTTTTATTCGCGTACTACAAATAAAAAAACGTAGGAATTAACAAGTGAAGGGATACTACATTTGATCCGGGGTGTCACGGACCACAGTAAAATTTCTTCAAACGAGACATTCGCCCATAAAAAATAAATAGTATAAGACAAAAATATATGCTTATCATTTTTTATAATTTTAAATGAAAATATTTTTATTTCAATGCGATAACATAATTTAATTTAACGTTTGCCTTAAATGTTGTACGTACTCAGTGAGCATTTATATTGTACGTACTGCTGGGATTCGGTGCCTTATTTCATATTCTAAGGGAGAAACATATAAGTCACAATCCACCACGCTGGTAAAGCGCGGGTTGACGAATGACACATGTCTTCGGATATTGCAGATCTCAAAAGTGTTGATTTCCTCAAGACGTTTTCTTTCTCCGTAAAACGAGTGCAAACCCACTCATAACTTGAAATACAAGTCATTGGTGTAGGGCCAGAATCGAACCAGGGCCGTCTAATTGAAAAGCAGACCTTTTTACTACCAAGCCACATAAGCTTGTCACTCTTTGAGCAGAGCATAGCTGTACAATATTAAATTCAATTGGTTTTTGTATGTATGAGCATTGCTAATCAATTGTTTAAAAAAAATCTAAGGAAACTACAAAATATAAGAAAGTTCCAATCTTAAACTGTACAGTAATTATACCGTTCTTAGTAAACAAACGAGTAAGATACGATCCAACTCGCTTACATAATTCTGATTGAGTTTCCATTAAATTGGCAAGTTCCTTTGATCCCCAATTATAAATTTGAATAAAACAGATTACACTAACAGGCTTCTTACTTTTGAATTCAACGAAATCATTATTTTTTTGTAGAGCTCTATTATTTTTGTTTCAAAGGAGGCTATCATTATTGAAGACGAGACTTACCTTTGAAAATGATCATACAAAATATCATTGAAAAGCAAAATAAAATTTTAATGACGTTGGGAATTCAATTAAAAAAATAAATGTTAGTGTGTTTGTACTTCAGTAGATACTAATTAATATCATCTGTATATAACATTTTGATAAGTAAAGATTAGAAAAACTTATAGCCATAAATTTAATCCAATCTTTCCAGATTATAAGATTTACTTAAAAAAAATGTCGGACAATTTATTTACAATGTTATAAACTTTATACTTATAAACAACTTAAAACCAAATGATATCAATACAATAACTTTATATATCTGAATTATATAACTGAATAATAATAAGCTACGGTCTAGTATTTAGTATATTAAATTGGAATATCAATATCGTTTTTCTCTTGCAGAGATTACTAGAAATTATTTCATAGGGTGTTTGTTCGATTAGGATTTATTTTATTTAACACTTGGTCTATGGTTTCAAACGAAGGTTCCAATTCCAAACTGTGGTTCCAAAGAATAACATTAATAAAACGACCAGTATCTGTCCGGTTGCCAGATGAATGTTTTTTAAAAGAACTAGTATCTGGCCGCTTGCCAGTTGATGGGATATAGGTACTCGTATATAAAAAATATGAAAAAAAATGTGACGTTTTATTTCATATTTTAAAAATAATTATAAATATTCTTAGAGTTGTTCTTTGGATAGTCTTTAAGCTATTTTTTCGATATTTTTAACCGTTTATGATTTATAACAAAAAAAAATGTTAATTCAAGCTTTTGGCCCTGCAAAGGACGTTGCTTCTATTAATAATAATAATAAGTTTTTTTTATTTATCATAAGCTAAGGTTTCCATTTGGCACCAAATACAGATACATTTTAAGTACTGTTTACAAATATTGACGAATTTGGTGTGCACTGGACCATACTCTAGGGTGACCTATGTCGTGCGGTCTAGACTCCTCATGTTACTTAAAATGTTTCCAGAATATTTTCGTATAAAAATTTAAAAACTGAACAATATTAAGTCTTGACCTTCAGCCAAAGGCTTCGCTAAGCCTTATATGTACATAAAACTTTCTGTGCCTTTCAGATAAGCTTGCTAGCCCATTGTGTGCTAAGATTACTTTATTGAATCGGAAAACTTGTGAAAACGGAATGGAATTGTATTGGCAGTATCGTAAGCAGACAAAACAATACAAACAAACAACAGTACAATACATTACTCGTATTTAAAACCTAATAATACCTATATTTTTCACAATCTATGTATCAATCTATCTATGTATGTATCTTTTATTTGTGAAAAAGCTTGGTATTTATTATGCGATATGTATCTACAAGTATTTTTCTAGATTAAAGCTAACTGACAAATTGAGTTTGTTCGATCGAATTAAAATTTGGTACACTTAGGTATGTGCCCCCAGTTTTTGTACATATAATATGTACCACGGAACTGTTTTGTTGAAGGATACAAAATGTGGACTTCAAAACTAGACAAGATAATTCCATTGATTTTGGGATTATCTCAAAAGATTTATGACACAATGACAGTATCTAACCATATAATCATTATGCATACTCGGATAATAAGATAGTAAAAACAGAGTGTATTTACATTCAATATTATTCTAAAAAAACTGATATAAGGCAACTAAAGAACAATTACAGTTTTTTTTTGTCTGGTACTTTATAATTTTTCTTAAAATGTAATTTGAACTCGGTTTTCGCAAGTAGATTACATATAATTAGCGATACAAAAATAGGTGCAAAGATTTTTCTTTTAAATAAACTAGGGTTTAAAATTTAAACCAATTTGAATTTAGCCATCACAATGTAGTTAGGGGCGCTACCCCTTAGTTACCCTTCAGCCTATTTACCAGATAAACAACTGTCGAGCTAGTTTCAATAACAAACGAATTCAACCCTAATTAACTGGTTTTGACCTAAATAAATACGGTGGACAACCATTGTAGTACTAATAGGTACATTTTAGTTTATGTAGCAAGTCTGTAATGGCTCAAACATAAAAAAACAGGATAATGGTGGCGATTCAGCGGCACACATGACTAAACTAAATTTAAAGAAGCCCCGTCTCTTTTATCTTAGGTGGCCAGAAAGAGACGGCACGTTCTGAACCACAGACAAAACAACTAAAATCACGTCAAATATGGAATGTGCAGGCAGTTTTAGAGGTGATACAAGTGAGTGCGGTCTAAAGTCGCCTATATTTTCTACATTTGATGTGATTTTAGTTGGTTTGACTATGGTGCGGAACGTGTCGTCTCTTTCTGGCCACCTAAGATGAAAAGAGACGGGGCTTCTTTAAATTTAGTTTAGTCCTGTGTGCCGCTGAATCGCCACCAATGCAGATAGTAATACACAACATATGTTTACTCGTACCTGTATCTGCAATCTACATACTCACTGAAACAAATCTCGTACCAACCAAACGAGTTTAATCAAACTTGTTCCACTTGCTCTGATTACAAGAAACAAAAGTATCACCCAATCATATCGTTATACAGGGTGACCGCTCCGTATTACAGAAAATTCCATGAATTTTTTTACATACCTATTACAACTAGGCAATTGACTAAAAGAGCGCGTTACTTCACGGGTTGGTGAAGTACGGGTAGTTTAGTGCACTCTAGCCTAAAACGGAGTATGCCTAGCCTGGAAATACTGGCTCTCAAATAGCCCACCGGAACCTGCCGGTGCTTGAGAACAGATTTTTCAACTTAGGGTTGCTTGCTAGTCAGGCGAGTACTAGACAATGCCTTACAACCATACTATGGCTTCCTTACGAGGTTTTTTTTTTAATCGAAATCTCAAGCTCCTTTACGGGGATCGATACCGCAATATTCTGCTTGTAAGGCAGCATGCCCAACTGAGCTTTAATCGCTTAAAAGTCGTTATGAATAATTTAATATTTAATTATGAGGTGGCATCCAAGGTTGTATTTTTCTTGAACAGTCAAATTAAATGCTTTAATCTTTTTTTTCAAATAAATCATATTATGGACAATTTTTAAATTGCTTATTTTACTAACACTTCTTGTATTTTTTTATGTGAAATTCTAATCCTAATTTGAATTTAAGTTCAAATAGACTAGTTTGCCATGACAAGAAATAATGTTTAAAACTTTTATCTTTAAAATAACGTCATAAAAGTCGAGAAAAATATAACTTAAGACCAGTCATCCTAACGTTGTTGATCAGTAACACATCTTACCTACTTACATATACACATTCATGTACATATAGGTAGATGAAGTGTGTTACTTCGGAACCCGAAACTTTGTGAACACTCAGCGGCACTCTGTAATTACTTACCGATCAATTGTTTCATGTTTACTAGATTAATGTAACACTGTTCAGTATTACTCGATGATTTAGTAAGTATTTTCAGGTAAATTTCATATTATATCCCATGAGTTGGGATCTTTACTATTTTTCCACAATACAGATAGGCATTTGACTAACCGGGCGCATAACCACACGCGTCAGTGACCTCTTGCCTAAGGTGGAGAATGCCTAGTCTGGAATAATAATAATATCTGACTCTCAAGGAGTCACTAACACCGTAAGCTGATTGGTGACAGATTTTTTTACTTGAAGACGGTTGCTAGCCAGGAGCAATGGATAATGCCGAACCACCAAGCATGTTGTACTTTGACTTAAGCTAGAATGGCTTTAGACAATAATTATGTATCGTAGCCAAAAACATCATCGTAACAATTTTTAAATTTCAAATTACTTTATTGTCAAGTATCAAAGATTCACAACCAAATAGAATACAAATAAACCATGAAATAATAACAAAAAATAAAAACAAGTTAAAAATTAAAAACAAGTCAAACACATTATATTATTGTTCTTACAAAATTAGCGTTGCCATATTTTTTCTGGGATTCATTACATACTAACATAGAGCCAACAAGACCAATAAAGAAGTAGTTTTTAAACAAAAAATAATAATAATAGAAAGCCTCATTATGTATCAGCGGCAGACCCATTTAAACATTTTTCAGATGTTAATTTTTAAGTTTAAGCATTCAATTAGCCAACATTTTATGCGCGTAAACCCTCACATAAGAAAACAGTTATAGCCAAAATAAATCAATCGAGCCCAAAGTCTGTGAGATTATGTTGTTTTACAACGGAAACAAATCATGCTAAAGATTGTATTGTGTCCAAACATATTTTCCGAGAAAAAAGTAAGGCATTCATAACTTCGAACGGACAAGGACCATCCCGAAAATTTCAAACTTCTTATTCGAGTTCATAACCATTACACTTTTCACTTCTACCACAGTTTTCTAAGGAATCTTTTTCTGCCGACGGGCTGTAAACTTATTAAAATGAATAATGAAGAAAGCTGGGCCGTCGCAGTCATTAACGGGTGTGTTGTCCGAACTTATTATCGTTTAATTTATGAGCACACATTACCGCTTAAGGCGCCATTAAGCCGGGAAAGATCCCCGGTATAAATAACCGTGCAGTATCTCGAGCTAGTATACACGAAGTACTGCCGAGAGTTTCGGTCGGGTCGCCACGTACTCGTTAATTTACTCCGTCACAGATCATAAAATGTTTACTGTTTTCTATTAGCATCGTACAAGTTGTACGTACTTTGTTACTTAACTAGGTATATATATATGATATGTATGGAACGAATGCTTTACTCTGCTCGTTATTTTCTTAAACTGATTTAAGTTTTCGCATGGTAGTAGAACCACTTTCTATTGTGCTTGCCTGTCTACTAGCTAACTACTATTAAATTAAAAATCTGTCGTCATAAAAACCGTGAACCGATGTGTTCCAGCAGCTTCTTTCAGAAATTCCTGACTAGGCATGCGCCTCCTTAGAACTGTGTTGTTAACTCGTGTTACGCGTTTTGCCAGTCAAATGGCTAAGTGTACGAGTATATATAGTATGAAAAAAGTTATTTAGTTAGTTTATTTTGCAATATACATTTTATTCCTTATTTTACTCTGTACGGAGAATACGTTTGTTTTGGTGGTAAATTAAAAATGTTACTAATTAAGAAAATTATTTGCTTAAAAAACTCTTAGTCTATTTTCAATGGTCTTCTTGGTGGATATAAAGTTACTAGAAAAGTACGATTAATTACTTAAGAGAGTTCAAATACCAAATTCCACCGACAGGTCGGACATTAAGCAACCAGAGCTACGCTTGACATGTTTCTATTTACCTTACAAGCGTTCCACTAAACGAAAACACGTTTTAGCTTACAAGTAATACGATTGCTTTTTCGCTGCTTCACACACGCCCGCCAATGCAGTCGGTCGGGGGAAATTGTGCTCTAAGCGTAGAGTTTAGGATTTCATATCCCTTTGAAGTGGTCAGGTGTGCAAAAAGAGAAGATTTGTTATACTGCGTGGAATCTATTACACGGCGAAAAGGTTCAGTTTAGTCTGGCAAACCAAGGGTCTGAAGATTACCTAGACATGCAGACGATAAGCGCCGAGTCGTTATAGAGGTTGTCGTAGACCCTCAAAATATAAACATCGTCCAGATGTCGCAGATAAGCGGAGAGAGCTTTTTGGCCTAATGGCAGATTACTTCAGTGGAATGTGTTGCGTGCCCGCCCTCCGTGATGCCTTGACTTATTGAATAGAAATTTTCCCACGATCTGATAGAGATAAAAGTTTCCACGGAAAATATGAAGACTCCGTGACGGGTGGAATTAAGTACGCTTTTTGGGGTATCTTTTGATAAATCTTGCAGATTTTATGTCTAACGCCTGAGGCTTTTACGAAATATGTTATAACTATTAACATTTTCCTTTTATCTTGACAATGAATACAAGAATTCCTTTTAAAAATAATCGGGTATTTTACAAATATATACTTGTATAACAAAAACAATATCGTGTGAGCGACCAGTGACATGTTTAATACGAGTATAAAATATGTACATTTATAGAAGTAAACAACCATGAATAAATGTGCTTCGATGGTGGAATGCGATTTTATTTTTATTACGTCAACAAAAAGCAAATCGGTTTTATGTGCAGATTTAAATTTCAGTGTTCCGTTGAGGGCCAAAACATCGCAACTGTAATAAGGCGATGTTTTTATTACCGTAGGCCCTTCTAATAAGCGGACACTGGTTGTTTGCTCACAAACAATCTCGTTTCATTTGGTTATTTTACATCTGAACAAAAAAGCAAGAAATTGCCGAGCCTCAGAATATCTCGTCGCAAAATTCGTAATGTTAATAACAATGTGCTGTACTCCGTAGTAAAAACTATCATCATAATGCGTTATTATTTATCTGTAACCCCTTTTATAAGATGTTATGCAATTGCGCAAATCTTTCCATAGACAAACAATATAAGTTAATGTCACTTATTCTGCCATTTTTAACCAATGCAATGAGATCATTTGCTTAGATTTTTTTAAATAATTTATGCCTTTTAGAAACGAAAATACTTTTTCTAGAGATAGATCGAAAAAAAAACAGAAATGAGACAATATTAATTATCACACTGCTCAGTCGCTTAATATGAGAGAACGAGATTAATTTTATTTGTCACATATCCACCGGAGCGTATAAGAGCCCAAACGAAGGAGAATGAGTCATTAAACATGCAAAATTAACAAGTACAACCCTAATTGTATGCCGTATTTAAACCGAGCCTCGTGTGCATTATAACTGAATTTGTGCTCTTAATATGCATGAGCGAGGAACTTCCTCAAGTGACGGTGACAAATTCAACGACTTATCCTCACCGCAGCGTCTACGCCATGAATATGTAGACACATGAGCTCCAGCACCGGCCAAGATAAGTGCCTTAATCGTCAATCACCCTCGATGACCCGACATTAAATATAAACGACCCGATCGAAAAGAAGCGGTTCGACGGACAAAACGCCTTTAAAAATATACGGTCCATAATCTCGTACATCATGGAACACAGATTAAGCCGTGCTGGTGAGTGGAGTGCTATCGCTTAAATAAAAATCAATATCGGAATCGCTTGAGTTTGCTCCTCACAGTCCATTTGCTCTAAGAACGTAGTGCTTTTTCAAAGGGATTTCTAAGGTCCTTATTTCAAGATCCTTTAGGGCCACACTTGAGGAACGGCAGTGCCTTTGGGGCCCGCGTTTCCGCCCCTCCGAGAAATGCCCAAGATAAGAGAGACGTTTTGGCGCCATTCATGTTTATGGCAAGGCAAATGGGCCTAGAATACTGCGCACTTATTATAAACAAGTGTCCGTGTAATACAAACACATTTTGTGGTGGTCTGTCTACCCGTAGGATAATTATTTCTCATTTAAAAATCAAAGCTTAAATTTAAATACACATTACATCTAGGCGTTTGACTAACAGAGCGCATATTAATCACACAAGTCAATGACACTCTGCCCTAAAATGGGGCATGCCTAGTCTAGTGGAATGTCTGGCTCTTAAAAAGGTTGCGAAGCAAACAGCTAGATGCTGCGGACAGATTTTTCAACATGAGGTTTGTTGCCTACCAGACGCGCACTAGATATATAGCTTAGTGGTAGAGTAACCTCTACCACCATGCTATAGTTTCCTATCCATTTTTTTCTTTCAACGAAAACTCGAGCTCATTTTATGGTTCATCCAAAGTATCGCTTCTCTGAGACAATCTTGCTTTAGTATGTTATGGATAAAGAGAGAATCTATAGAGAATGATTGCAAATAATGTTTTTTTTTTTTTATATAATTGAGCTTAATAATACGCGTTGTTAACTGCAAACTGATCCTTAAATATTGAAGTTTCTACTGCATCGCGATAAATTTTTAACACGACAGTATCTTTTATGTCAACAAAAAAGTTGAATTGTTTTAAGATAATAATTTAATTTAGTATATCGTCAATTTTAGCATCTGAACTGAGGGATTGTATTAAGAGAAACAATAATTATTACATTTTCTTACAATGCCATTCTACTTGGCAAGACGAGAATTTGAGACTTGTTAAAATATCAAGCCAGAAGTGCAAGATAAGACAAAATGAAAAACTCTTTGTACGCCCTATCCCACACAGGAGACCCAGAAAAGTAGGTCGATTTACTCGTTGCTTACCAACTTTGTGATCAACGTAATGAAATTGTCACTGCCCATTAATATTCGTGCAATGTCTAGTTATTTAACCCAATGAAGGTAAGGGTCAGTCAATATTGCTTTATTTTACAAAATGTAGTCCCGGTAAAATTTTATGGCACCAGTTTGGTCGGGTCGTGTCATTAGCAGTGTATCTACGGGCTAAAGGCGCGAAGTAATTTTCAAATTGCGGAATAGAACAGATACGGCAAAATGCCTTTGGCCTTCGGGAAATTTATTTAATCTTCATCAAAAATATAAGGCAGAAGGTGGCAGCTCAAACAAGCAGCTATATTTAGTACTAAATCTAGTCTAATTTACTAAATCTAGTTGTAAATTCTTTGCTTAAATAAAGTTATTTTATGTAAATGTTATGTTATAAGCTTAGATTTGTTTGTAAAAATGTAATAGCTTCTGAGCTACTGAACTCATTTGGTTTTTTTTAATCATTGGACTACATTATTCCTAGTGACATAAGCTATATTATGATTTGAATAATATCATAAAAATACTCGTAGTACATGATATACATATATGTACGTGGACGAGTACTATATGTACGTATATTTTATAACAATATGATTCTGATAAAATAATCTAGGATAAAAAGCTTACAAGCTTTCCATCTGCGATCATCTTGTTCTTTGTTTATACTTATTTGCGTCCAAATCGTTGATTTCAATTACTTGCCTAACGCTTATTATACTTAGCCTTTATTATTATTAGAAGCTACGCTTCTGATTCCCGGATTTTATATTAAACCTAAAACAGACATTGTTAATTTGATTTCATCTTTAAACCCCGACGTAAAAACGACGGTGTTTGTTTGTCTGTGCCATCGTAGCTCCCTAACATAAACATACTTTGTTAGTACATAGTTATATTATTCTAAATATGTTTGATGAAAATAGATCTACTAAATGGCAGATGACATATTTTTGACAACCGCCTCATATGGGTATCTAGTTTTTTCTAAATTTTTGATCAATTGTTATTTTGTCTACGACTCAAAATCAAATTAATCCGTCTTCGGCGTATTTTTTTTTTAGAAAGCGTCTCGTTTCAATATTAGCTAAAAACTGATGTTTTCCCGTCCAGTGTATTTAGTATTTCTGTTTTTTGGTCGAGTAATAAAAATATTGTTTACTCTGTTTACTGGTTTAAATTAAAAATATTTTATATATATTTGCGCCGACCCGGCTCAATCCGCGTATTCAGATTAAGTACGCTGATATAGCTTGCTTCAGTTTTTTATTAAGTGAACCTTTTCTCTATGTGTCAGTAAGATATGTTGATATTGATATCAAATCAATATTAAAGTTACATTTAATTAGATACGAGTATCTGTGTAACTTTAGTGAAGAATTGTTTATTGTTATAAGTATTGTTTTGCGAAAAGTTAGTTTTTAATGTTCATTAAATATTTTTTTATTATTTATTGCTATGTATTTAAAAGGCCGCATTTAGTCCGCGTTTTTAAATTGTTTCCAAAAATATATTTGTTTAACCCAACTATTTGTTTTGGTTAGCTAAAATGATAAAACTCAATATTACCTAAACACACAATCTTCAAAATGACAAAGTAGAAGGTGTATATTTGCCATTCAAATAAATTATCCGCATTGACACGTCCGAAACATACAAAAAGTAAATTGGAATATAGAAGTGGGGTCCCGCGCGGGTCGTCCTAGGGGGCACTTGCCAAACAAAGTTTTTGTTTTATCAAACTGGTAATTCTCATTTTTTGTTTTATTGCCTTAAAGCTCAGGAGATTTATGGGTAGCCACTTTGCATTAATTTCTCATTCATTACAGATCTCTTGAATTTCGGATGGTGTTTTTTGTCGGGTGGAGTGTAAATCACTAAAAGTTTGCGATTTTTTTCGGTAACGCTAATGGGTACATCGTTTAGTTAGGTTTCTTTTAATAATATGTTAACTATTTCATCTTTTTAGGGCTCTGTACCTAAAAGGTAAAAACGGGAGCCTATTACTAAGACTCCGCTGTCTGTCTGTTCCAGGCTGTATCTCAGAAACCGTAATAGCTAAAAAGCTGAAAGTTTCACAAGATAAGTATTTCCCGTGCTGCTATAACAAAAAAATCTAAAATAAAAAAATATTAAGGGGGGTTCCCAACAATAAACGTGTTTTTTTCTCATATTTTTTTGCTATATATCTATATTGGTAGCTGCTAGACACTTAAAATTTTCACAGAATATATAAATGTATTTTAACTATCAAATAAAAATATCAAATTTACTAAAAATATTTATTTAAGGGGAGCTCCCATACAAAAATAGTACGGAACCCTTCATACGCGAGCCTCGCACTTGGCCAATTATTATAATTTCATAAAAAAAAATGTACTAAGTAAAGAAGGTTGTCTATTTATATCTTATTACACACTAAAAAGAAACTTTACGAAACAAAACTATAGATCAAAACTTCGATACACAAAACACAATAGTAAATCATTGAGTAGACTAACGTCGTTATTGTACCAACCTCCATTCAAATAGTTCAACTACATAGCAAAGACAGTACAAAGGGAGAAACATCTAACACCGTTGCCTGCGGAAACCGCACATCGCTTAAGTGACCCATTAATGAAGATTAATTGTCACCGATGCGCATATAACTTGTCTTGAAGGATACGCACTACTTCCGTCCATCCGTCTTGGTACTGATAAACTGATTCTAGTGTCTTATGTAGTTCATTTATCAAAAGGTATCTTCCCGAGTCTCTTTTTCCCGAGAAGTACAATTTGGGGGTCTTCAAATCTAGAGTAAATAGGTTCCTTCTAGGCAAGCGTGTTACATCTTAGACCACAGTCAAGCCTTACATCAGGCTAGCTGCGGTCAAACGTAAGCCTATTTATTCATCAATAAAAAAAACCTTCTGTAATTGCATTTTGAAGTCAATGTATATGTAAGTATACGAGGAAAAAAATAGGACGTTGTATTTGAGTTCCGTTCCTAAGAGGTAAAAGCGGGACCCTATTACTAAGACTCCGCTGTCTGTCTGTCTGTCTCCAGGCTGTATCTCAAGAACCGAAATAGCTAGAAAGTTGAAAATTTTACAATATATATATTTCCCGTGCCGCTTTAACAACAAATACAAAACATAAATTATACAATAACCGTGTTTTTTTCGTTTTATTTTGCTATATATCAATAACTGTAGCTTCTAGACACTTAAATATTCATAAAATATATAAATGTATACTTATCAAATTAAATTATCAAATTTAAATAAAATAAATGTTTGACGAGGCATCCCATAAAAAACTATTTTTTTAAGTCGTTTTTTTCTCGACCTTTATAACGATATTTGGTAGATGCTCATACATTCACAGAATATTGAATTATGTTTTCATTAAAAAAATGTATATAATATAAAAAAAATAATGCGGGTTTTCATACAACATTGGTACGGAACTCTTCATGCGCGAGCCCAACTTGCACTTGGCCAATTATTTAGGAAATTAACAGTAATAATATTTTTATGTACATATCTATTTAGGTACGCTTTCGTGAAAACCCTCATTTCGGATCGGTCATAGTGCGTATGCAGCCCTTGTGGTAGATAACACGACATCCTAAATAGATGTTTGCGGACATGACATTGAGGCTGCTAAATCATACTTGCATGTTGATAGAGGAGATACACAGCACGCTGCAATGTTTATTAGCATACGATGGTCCTATACATATTTTCACAATTGAGAGCTAGACATTGACCAGCATAACCCTGCAGCCTGGGTGAAAGAATAAGGCTGCGGAACTGCCCCTGCCTGTCGTAAGAGGCGAATAAAAGGGGCATCAGACTCGAAGGTATTCGGAGATGGGGTTCCGTCACTCGCTCCGTCGAGTCCGGGGTGAACGACGACGGCGTCGCGTGACCGTCGCCGTCGCGTCGTTGGCTACTCGAGTCAGCGATATCTAGCTGAAGGCGGAGTATCCCTAGTCTACACTAACAGGCCCTTAAGAAGCCCGCACATACCATTAGGTGCTTAGTGGCTGACTTTCAACTTGAGGGCGGTAGCTAACCAGGTGAGCACTTGAAAACGCTCTACCAGTACGCTATGGTCTCCTGCGATGTTTTCCTTCACCGATATTACAAGCTCATCGGTATTCTTTTAGTGTAATAATATTAAATAACGTCTCATGTTTTTTAAATTAATAGATTGCAATTTATTTTAAAAAAATGCAAAGAAACATGTAATACCTATTTTGTTATTACTAATTTTGTTTCAATGATTTGTTCAATGAGTTTTTGCAATAAATTTTAGTTAATTCTATAAAAATGCATTTATTCGAATCAGAAGCGTCGTTAAACCTTCAACAAGCTGGGGCAACAATATCAATAATAATATCGGTGATGATACATAAATTATATTCTAAATGTTCATTGCTCATATTCTAGATTTGTTTACATTCCCTAAAGGTTTCACAAAATAATTGGTAACGGGATATCTACAATTCAATTCGCAGCTCAATCAATCGTCGAGTAATTTTTAACAATGTTAGAATTCCCAGTAGTAACGTATCGCGGGCCAACCTATTGTACAGCTCATGTTTTATCAGTATATATGTATATACATATATGGCCTGATATGTGAGAATAAAATATGTTATGTTCCGCTTCTGACCTTTTTATCTAAGTTTTAAGGAAATGTTTTAATATACTCACTAAGATATAACAAATAAAGATAAACTTGACAAGTTTATACTTCTCTAGTTTAGACGTTTCTTTTATGGTCGATTCAACAATCAGAACAGCTACGTGGTTCTATTAAATTTGATTGTCATCAAAAATACGCAATTGTACCAAATTTTGAATTCAATAGGTATAACGGTAAGTGTTTTTATAAAGCTAAGCATTTGACCAAC
The DNA here is from genome assembly GCA_035578125.1 of Mellilla xanthometata. NCBI lineage: Eukaryota > Metazoa > Arthropoda > Insecta > Lepidoptera > Geometridae > Mellilla > Mellilla xanthometata. Next base: position 6,849,195 of record JAPUBQ010000007.1, on the reverse strand, counting down.
AGTGCGGGTAACCGCAAGAGTCAGCAACAAACTGGCAGTAGGTGGATGTCCTTCACGTTACTTCTTCTTCTTCTTCCTTATCTTATTCCACTTACTAGGTGCCGGCACAGAACATTTTCTTCTTCCACTCTTCTCTATCAACAATCGTCTCTACAGTTACTCATTTTATCTCTCATGTCCTTACACACTCCGAGCTTTACGATTGATGTTAGATCTAAGTGGTTGAAATTGCCGTTGAATATTTTACTTTCCAACCAAACAAATATGAATATGCAAAATTTTACAATCATAGTGTTCATAATTGTTGTTGCAAGTTAAATAAAAGCTTGTAAAATACCATGCAAACAAAGCGCCATTGAAAGTTGTATAAAATAATAACTATTGAAAGTTGTATAAAAATAGCACTGACCCGAGTTTGCAGCCCGTCAAAATCTGATACGGTGTTCACTCTTCTGGCATAATCCGAGTGCTTTAAAATACTCGGTTATAATGCCTCACCCTCTATTGCGCTACAGTTTAGACCAAAGCTGAGCGAAGTTGAATTTATATTAATTTCACTCACATTTCTTGGTTCCAGAAATTGTAAAGCTTGTAGCTTTGATAAGGAAAGTAGAAATTCATTTGGTTTCATATCTCTGGGAACAACAGTTAAAATAATTTCCTACTGAATAGCCTTCGGGGATTTCGTTGTGAGCATTTCAAAAGACTCATTGAAACAAGTTTAACGGATAGAAACTGCTCGGGTCTACTGTTCCGGGTTGCAAAATAACTGATACTGTTAAACTGTAGACATTAATAGAACTTGCTGCCAAATCTGTTCCATTTGTATTTATTTATATAACAAAAACATGAAAATCGGTATAAATACGAGTATGTAAATACGTCTATTGTGTGGAGGCTATAAATATATGAACCACGTTTATTGTATACCCCCCTTAATTTTTCTATTTCACTATCTATTTCAACTTTCTAGCTATCATGGTGCAGCCATAGTGACAGACATACAGACAAACAGTGAAGACTTAGTAAAAAGGTCAAGTTTACTTTAGGCGCAAAACCATAAAATCAATATCTAAAACAACAAGTAGTTATAAAAAAATTGATCCCTGTTTTTCTCGGTCATCACATCATCTTGGGTGGGCCGTCGAACTGGCTTTGTTTTTACGTGGAAAAAAAACACCACATTAACAAAACATTACCTACATATCTACCCTAAAATATTGAGCAATTCCATTACCTATCCCACATATAAATAATTTTACTATTTTCTTTTGGCAACCCTAAAAATACACAAACATACTACTCTGCCTAATAGGCTATTGAGATTTTTACGCGTCCCCTATTATTGCGGGACGAGTTTGCGATTACATTAACGCAGACGCCGTTCGCTTATCTTTCGGATGTGTCGTGTAGTTCCCATTCCACAATAGTCGTAATCGACTCGCCCCGAGCTAACGACTCTTTGATTAGAACAAAGCATTAACACATTTCGCTTCTGGCACCGATTGAGGAAACACTCCGATCGTAACTACTGTACGTCTGCTATTCCCCCACGAAACGACAATTTGGTTAATCTCACAAAAATAACTGTGCATAGACACGATTTATGTTAAATTGCTCTGGAGATAACTTTACTTTAGGGGTAAAGTTTAGCAATTTTAGAGGGATAACCCTCTGTATTATTTATTCATGATGCGAAACAATTTATATACCAGATCCATTGAAAATATTAGTTTTGTAACGTTAAATATGGTTCTACTCTATCAATGTAAGAGAAAATAAGCGAGTCTAGGTAACAATTTAATCAATTGCAGATGATATAGTAGTGTAAGTGGCTTCCCAAATCGCATCTGTCACTGCGAGCAATAATAATCTAATCCACTCAACCGTCCCTTGGTGATGAAATCCAATTCATTACATCCCTTGTAAGCGTTGCAACAAACCTCCGAAAGTAGATAAATTGTAACATAGTTGCAAATCTCGAGGTTCAAATCACTCGACGCTAGCTGGGGCTGTTGGGAATCATTTATCTAAAAGCTGTTCCCTTCCGCCATCAAAACTAAATCAAGTAGGGAGAGGCACATAAACCTACCGCCCTTGCAGTTAGATAAAATGTAAAGAGAAGTTTGATTCACTCGTTCGTCACCGCACGTAGGGTCCCGACCTCCATAACGACGTCTTTACGCTCGCCTATCTCTCTATTTGCCTACGTCTCATATCTCCATCTGAAGAGTACTTACACGGGCATTATTGGAAAAATCTTACCTAATTTCATAACTCAAACATTCCTGTATCGTACTTGAAACAACGAAAGTATTCGACTTTTCGATTGTTCTCGAGTGTTCACCGTGAGCTTTACAATTTTAAAAAGATCGAAATGGATCCGCCCTTAAGTATAGTTAGGTATATGTATATTGGTTCATCGCTGGAAATAATTTGAACAAATTGTTTTCTGGTGTTCTGCCGAAGCTTTTTCCGTGACACTCTTACTCGTAATTACCTAATCCCCAATTAGATTGTTAATTAGAGCTGGCAGGGTATGGGAATTGAATCCTGTAAAAATGTAGCGGAGCGCTTCTTAGCGAATATCGTAGTGGCTCTAGGCGGGTGGTTCGTCTCGGCGGGAGCGGCATCTGGCTCCGTAATTAAGCGCATCTGCCTACGTTCAATTTTGAAACGCGGTGGATGAGACTTGCCCCGCGCTCTCCGGGTCCATTCGAGAGGGTACGAGCAAATTGCTAAACTTTCAATTAAAGAGTTGTTATTCAAACCGCTTCCGGTTCTTCGATGGTATTATATTTTATTCCACAACGAAAATTCTCATTGGTACTTGTTTCCTGCTCTACTTAGCCGCAGCTTTACAATTTTCTTGAAAGGAAATTGCGGGAATTTATGAATAACTTTTCTATTTTAAATATTCTTGTATTTGGAGTTGAAGCTTAAATTCGATGATCCGTCCATTGATCCGAGATTAAAAACTTGAGCGTCCGCTTGTTTAAATTTTCAGTGTGTTTCTTGGAGCTTACGATATAAATTGGTTGGATTTTTGCTGTGCCTTTATCTATGGCCGTTCACTCGAACGTCTGGAACCCTCTTTAGAACTCGATCCCAATGAATAGTTTTTGTCTCAGTAGGTGAAGGCGTTATCGCTACACACGGCGTTGTGATTTATTATTATGTTCGGTACACTGTCGTCTACACGAGGGTATCCGTAATATGAGATGAGTCAATTTTCCTTTCATGAAAACTCATCTTCTTTGCTAAGTCGAACATTGGTTCATGTATGTTTTTTATCTTGCGTTGTTTTATTTCATTTGCATTTTATAGAGTAGTAAACAAATTATTTAAACTTGAATGAGCACAACATTTTTGTGTTGTTAAACATTAAAATGAATAATATTTACATTAAAAAAACAATCATTATCTTAACACTGTATTGAAATTGAATCACCTTAAAAGTTTAGATATTTTTTCTATTTCCTAATAAAAATATTTACGTGTAGAATAGATCGCGAATTGAAATTACTCACCATAAAAGTTAGCTTATGGGGTTAGGTTAGGTAAGTTGTTAGGTATGTTTCATCTTCCATTTTTTAAGCTAGTAACAATGATTTAGTATTGCATTTTTTTACAAAGAATTAACTTTTATTCTTTATCCTATTTATTGAAAGCTACATCTAATAAAGCATAAAACCCTTTTCACACATAGCTCTCACTAGCTTTTGATCTTAACATTGTCCTATGAATGGTTAGGAATTCAATGAACATAGACATAAAATATTCATAAAATCTCCGTTCTCCTTTCATTTTCGAACGATTAGAGCATCAGAGAAGAGACACTGCAACACAGTTCAAATTCTAGAGTCTGCGAAATAACAAAGAAATTAAAGGAATGCGAAACTTTGAAACATTATTTCCTTTGTGACGAACTTTAAGAGACAAGGTAGAAACAAGACTCCTGTCTCAGTATTCGTGCCATGACTAAATATTTTGTTAAAGATCACATAATTACACTACTTCTTGTAATCTAATTCTTGGCCACAATAAAATATATCAATTTAAAAGGCGCATAGCTGGATCTCAGTAGAAAAAAACACGGTATCCCATATGGACACAAACGTACATTAATAAATAAATAACACAGCAATGCATGTGATTGATCTTTTGATTGATTGCTTTTTATTTAATTCAATCTTAAAATAATATGACAAGGTGACAATGTTTCAACTTAGTACTACCTATGCTTGCTATGCCCACTTATTATTTTTATTGATCAACATTCTGAGAGCACGCCTAACTAAGGTAATCTATCGCGATCATCGACGTAAAGTCGGTCTATGCGTCTTTGATGACCATACACAAGACTTTCAAAAAGTGGCATTTTCATCCAGATGCTAGCGTAGGTCGGATAACACGTTAAATTGTAGGTCCACTTATGTAGCTCATTAGAAAAAGAAGAAGTCATTGTTGCATTGATTGAGCCACATGTAAACTTGAGATTGATGTATACCAATCGTGGGTCAAAATCCTTGTAATAGAGACGATTTTTGAATGCCATACAAAAAAGTGTGGCGCGGAAGTTTGCCATAATTACTGATGAAACCTAGGTGTGTCGAGCGTGCAGCGTAGTTGCCGCCTAATTCCGCAACGCACTACAGTCGCATAGTGATATAACGATAGTTGTAACGTGACCTGAGTAAATTCGTTTCAAGAAAATACGAATAAATTGCGCTACGTGTATGGAAAAAAATAAATTTCACACACGGTTGGTTAACCCCATACTGAACCATTTCTAGTTTGTATTATGGTTGCTAACACCACTGATAAAGTTGCTATTATACTTAATATACATACATATATATTTTATATAGATACATATTTTAATGAATGAATAAATAATAAGTAGTATGATTTTTAACAAGAGGTTAAGCGTCTAATATATTTATAAGTCTATGATATCCACTAAGTATCTTGTAATATTTGTTGCAGTATAGCGGAGTGGCGTGTCGCTCGGCCGGATGTGCGTCACCAGCGCGAGGAGAGCATGCTGGTGCACCTCTTGATACTCAGCACCGCGCTCGCGGCAGCCAACACCGGGAAACAAGGTATGCACCTCTTGATACTCAGCACCGCGCTCGCGGCCGCCAACACCGGGAAACAAGGTATGCACCTCTTGATACTCAGCACCGCGCTCGCGGCCGCCAACACCGGGAAACAAGGTATGCACCTCTTGATACTCAGCACCGCGCTCGCGGCAGCCAACACCGGGAAACAAGGTATGCACCTCTTGATACTCAGCACCGCGCTCGCGACCGCCAACATCGGGAAACAAGGTATGCACCTCTTGATACTCAGCACCGCGCTCGCGGCAGCCAACACCGGGAAACAAGGTATGCACCTCTTGATACTCAGCACCGCGCTCGCGGCCGGCAACACCGGGAAACAAGGTATGCACCTCTTGATACTCAGCACCGCGCTCGCGGCCGCCAACACCGGGAAACAAGGTATGCACCTCTTGATACTCAGCACCGCGCTCGCGGCCGCCAACACCGGGAAACAAGGTATGCACCTCTTGATACTCAGCACCGCGCTCGCGGCAGCCAACACCGGGAAACAAGGTATGCACCTCTTGATACTCAGCACCGCGCTCGCGGCAGCCAACACCGGGAAACAAGGTATGCACCTCTTGATACTCAGCACCGCGCTCGCGGCCGCCAACACCGGGAAACAAGGTATGCACCTCTTGATACTCAGCACCGCGCTCGCGGCAGCCAACACCGGGAAACAAGGTATGCACCTCTTGATACTCAGCACCGCGCTCGCGGCAGCCAACACCGGGAAACAAGGTATGCACCTCTTGATACTCAGCACCGCGCTCGCGGCAGCCAACACCGGGAAACAAGGTATGCACCTCTTGATACTCAGCACCGCGCTCGCGGCCGCCAACACCGGGAAACAAGGTATGCACCTCTTGATACTCAGCACCGCGCTCGCGGCCGCCAACACCGGGAAACAAGGTATGCACCTCTTGATACTCAGCACCGCGCTCGCGGCCGCCAACACCGGGAAACAAGGTATGCACCTCTTGATACTCAGCACCGCGCTCGCGGCCGCCAACACCGGGAAACAAGGTATGCACCTCTTGATACTCAGCACCGCGCTCGCGGCAGCCAACACCGGGAAACAAGGTATGCACCTCTTGATACTCAGCACCGCGCTCGCGGCCGCCAACACCGGGAAACAAGGTATGCACCTCTTGATACTCAGCACCGCGCTCGCGGCAGCCAACACCGGGAAACAAGGTATGCACCTCTTGATACTCAGCACCGCGCTCGCGGCAGCCAACACCGGGAAACAAGGTATGCACCTCTTGATACTCAGCACCGCGCTCGCGGCAGCCAACATCGGGAAACAAGGTATGCACCTCTTGATACTCAGCACCGCGCTCGCGGCCGCCAACACCGGGAAACAAGGTATGCACCTCTTGATACTCAGCACCGCGCTCGCGGCCGCCAACACCGGGAAACAAGGTATGCACCTCTTGATACTCAGCACCGCGCTCGCGGCAGCCAACACCGGGAAACAAGGTATGGACCTCTTGATACTCAGCACCGCGCTCGCGGCCGCCAACATTGGGAAACAAGGTACCTTGTCACTCATTCTTTTGACGACCTCATTGGCGTAATGGTTACCATGCCGGACTGCCAAGCAGAAGGTTCCGGGTTCGATTCCAGGCACGGCCAACATCTTTGTGCTCAACTAAATTTGTTGGCTGTCGGTCTGGGTGTTAAATGTGTATCTATATAAAATATGTATGTATGTATATGTAGTCTATCAGTTGTGTTAGCAACCATAATACGAACTAGAAATGGTTCAGTATGGGGTTAACCAGACGTGATGTTAACCAGCAGTTATGTTTTCGGGAAAAAAGTAGCCTATATGCTAATCCAAGTTCTAACCTATTTCTATATTAAATTTTATAAAAATTGGTTCATTTGTTTGAGCGTGAAGATGTAACATAGCATACACACACACACACACACACACACACACACACAAACTTTCGCATTAATGATATGTCGTCTAATTTTTATTCAACTCAATTTCGGAAAAGTGGTTAGTTAATGTAATCCTGTGTAATTTATCTTCGGCCAAATTAACACTTTATATTAAGAGCGTAATAAATACACTTTAAGTTATTAAGTTATAAGTAAGGAATACTCATAAACCTCAGGATGGCTCATTCGCTTCCTGGTACCGGTATTTCTCTACGGGTAAACTACCTTGAATTTCCAATCAAACGAATCCCGTCCAAGTTGTGGTCGACGATTCTGTTTGTAGACCACTTAATCGTTTGAGGCAAGAGATTCGTTCGAGCCAAGCGTAAGTTTACTAATGTATTACATGCTAGCTGTGCCCCTCAGTGCTACTCGGAAAGATGCGAGTTTTTTTTTTTGTATGAGCCTATTTGAAAGGCTCTGGTGTCGAGATTATTCATATAGTGATCAAATTCAAGATGAAATGTAACCTATGTGTTAACCTAATCCTAGAGTCAGAATATAATGTAGTAAATATAATAAAATGATAATGTAATGTAATATAATAATAATTAAAAATTAATTTTGTTAGGATAAGAAAATTAAAGCATGTCACAAATATTTGAAATTGTAGTCCTATTACATGATGTACGACATTCTAATTTAAGTCATTGGAAGGAAATAACCTCCATGACACGGGCGCTCAGTCCAGTTTGAGGGTTAGGGAAAATAAATTATGTAAAACATTTAATGAATAAAAATATTTTGAATTTTGAGTTTTTTTTTTTTTTAATCCGGGTTTTTGAGGTACGAGTATATCTATACCAAGTTCGTCCGTATCAAAATGTAAAACTAATCGGTTCAACCGTTGAATCCATTTATTTGTATGGTTGGATGCTGGGATTAACGAACAAAAAAATCTTCGACTTGCTAAACAACTTTCATGGATATATCATTAATTTAGTCAATTTCTACTTTTTAAACTTCGGAGATTTCTCTTTGTTAGCGTATACGCTGGTGCTTCTTGTTATTTGTATTTAAAATTAAACATAAGTTATAACCCAATTTATAGATTTTAACCCAAGTAAGATGAGCAGTACAATTAATCTTAACTTGCATTTAGCTCAGCATCACATAGCTTCCGAGCAACTAATGCAGTGAGAGTTATTCGACGCTAACCTAATACAGTTGAGAGTTCCCAACTATGCATCTAATATAGTTCAGGCCAAGACGGCGCGGTACCTCTATAACAACGATAACACGCTCAGATACTTCAATAACAAACTGTCAGTATCTATTTATTACTCGTTGTTATAGAATAGAATAGAATACAATGTCTTTATTATCATATTGTTAAATAATTGTTACATTATATAAACATAATCATAACTATCATCAATATGGACTCGTCAGTATTTCATTCAATAATAATTAATAAATTAAACTAAAAGAATAGCAGCTGTTTAGGGACTTTGTCGAAAAGTAAATAATTATAAATAAAGAAAAAGTAAAATTATTAAATAATATCCTTATTCAATTTTTTAACGCATCATTATTATGAGCGTGCTCGTATGATGCGATATAAATAGACTTAACTTGTTCCAGTTGAAATGCAATTACGTCTTTATTGTTCAAAAGTTCTTTAAGATTATTCAGTTTAAACATTTTTAGGCACACAGCGGCTGTTGTTCGCAAATAATAAGAATACAAAAGTTTGAAAGATAAAAAAATTCGCGTAAAATTTGCATAAACCTTACGGGGCTTGTACTTTCCTACTTTACTTTTTATCTCTGTTCTTATACTTTTAGTCCGTAACTGAATTATAATTTGCAGGTGTACTTTTTAATTTTGTTTTGAATATAGATCGATTTGAATTTGTGTGAAAAGGAAGCTAGAACTGGAAAACAAATTTAATGCGTTTGCGCTTTAAAACTACTCACCTTTTCAACAAACAAACAGTAATACTGAATAACTCTTCTCTAAGTTGAATTCCTGTTTTTAACCGACTTCAAAAAAGGAGGAGGTTATATATTCGACTGTATGTATTTTTTTTTTTATGTATGTTCACCGATTTCTCAGCCATTTGTGGATCGATTCTCAAAATTATTTTTTTAATTGAAAGAGTATGGTTCTGAATTGGTCCCATTGTCACCAAAATAGGATCTGATGATGGATTCCTAGGGAAATCGAAGGAAAACCTAAAAAGTTAGGTTATGTTTACGGCCAAAGAGAGATTCACGCTCGTTCGGCTGTACTGATATTCATGAAATTTGAGATGAAAATAGGTAAGACTATGTGTTAATACATACGCTACTTTTTATCCCGAAAAAAAATACTGTTCCCGTGGGATGCACCAAATAACATATAAATCTTTTTAACTTCTTCACGCTCGAACGGCTGTACTGACATTGATGAAATTTGGAATGAAGAAAGGTTAGACTATGTGTTTACACATAGGCTACTTTTTATCCCGAAAATAATTACTGTTCCCGTGGGATGCACCAAATAACACATGACACACTGATTTCGCTAAAATTTGCTATGGGGGTAGACTAGACCTTGTATAACACGAAGGTTACTTTTTATCTCAAAGAGTTATTGCTATTCCCGTGGGATGCCCAAATAACTCGATAACCTATTTTATTTCTTCGCGCTCATACGGCAATACAGATTTCGCTCATAAAATAAGCAGCCTGGCTAACAAAAGTAATCTGACACCAGAGCTTGGCCACTTAGGTCATACTAAGTGGAAGAAGGAACTGTAAAATTTGATATAGCTCGCTTCGCTAGGAGTTATCCCGCTTCGTTCGATTTTCCCCCAGGGTGTTTTGGGCGTATGACACTCCAAATATAATATAATTTGTGCTGCTTTGAACTTCTTTATGCTCAAACGGCTTGAACAAATACGGTGAAAATTTTCGCGCTCGCTTCGCTCGCGCATAGCTCGTTTTGCTCGCATCAAGCTCGCTTTGCTCACAATTGGTTTTAGTACGTTTTGACACAACAAACATTATGTAATTGGTGCTGCTTTGGACTTTTTTATGCTCAAACGGTTCGAACAAATACGGTGAAAAAAAAACTCTTCTATTCTATTTATGTATTCTTGATTTGATTTAGGCTTAAAATTATTTTTCCCTTTTTAGTTGTGGTTTTGAAGTCGGTTGTTTGTTTTTTAAAACAATTTTATTATATATCTTCTCCTGATTTTATGTATCTTCTTTATCATTGCCCTGATAAAGAAAGCACATATTTAATTATTGATAACTAAAATATCTCTTTATCATCCCTATATAAACAAAGGTTATTATTTAAAAAATAACTCCATACACAAATTTTATTTGAATGTCACACGCGGACCTCTTTTTTCCCTTTTTTTAATATTATTAAATATTACACATTTCACACACGGCTGGATAACCCCAATAATACTGAACCATTTCTAGTTCGTATTATGGTAGGCTAACACAACTGATTTACTTTATATACATACATATTCTATATAGAAACATATTTAACACCCAGACCGACAGCAAACAAATTTAGTTCACACAAAGATGTTGGCCGTGCCGGGAATCAAACGCGGAACCTTCTGATTGGCAGTTCGGCATGGTATTTTTTTACGCCAACGAGGTCGTCACTTTTCTATCCTGCAAATCTCAGTTGAATAATTGTGAAGAGATAAACTCTTGCAGGACAATTTACATTGTTTTTGTAGGAAATTTCTTGAATTTCTACGTCTTATTTTCCTACTAACTACTTAGTCTAATAGTTCAAGGTGAAGGCAATACTATCTAAACGTTACTAATAGTCATAGTCGCAAAGTTATTGTTGCTTTGGTTTCCAAACCCTTAATTCACCTTTGAACTTTACCCGTACTGCTTGTAAATTGATCATAGATTTATTAGAAAGTTGTTTAAGACTTATGATTGATAAAAGGAAAAGTTAACTCCTAATTGGCGTCTAGAAGTTACAAACTTTGTTAATTGCGCTAATTTAATAGTCACAAAGGTGTGTCTCGATCGTTCTAATTCTATAAATTCTGTTCAAAACTAACCACGAGTCAGTGGTTAGTTTTGAACAAAATTTGTATTATGTTGACTATCGATTTCATTGTGAAATCGACACAACTTTTTCAAACTTATTGTCATGCATGTAAATAATAAATATAAGGACATATTTCACACACGGCATTAGCACCATACCAAACCATTTCTAGTTTGCATTATGCTTGATAACACAACTGATATACTACACACATATACACAAATACTTTATATCGATATATATTTAACACCCAGACCGACAGTCAACAAATTTAGTTCATCACAAAGATGTTGGCCGTGCCGGGAATTAATCCCGCGACCATCTAGCTGGCAGTCCGGCATGGTAACCATTGCGCCAACGAGGTCGTCATGATAATTGTATTTGAAATACCTAAAATAATATAATATAATAAAATAATATATAACAGAAAAAAATATACAAAACAAAAACTGCGTACTGATATGCGTTACCTTCATTCACATTCAGAACACTGAAATCTTTTTCACAAAGGTAAGAACTGTTATCTAGTCTGTGGCAAAGGTAACGATGCTACCAGAGTGCCTCATTTGCCTAACCTACAGCGCCAACTAGCCTCAGAAAAATAAACTAACACATCTCTGAGTCCGAGAAAAAGAGCTACACAAAACTCAACGAACAAAAAAAGCATTATAACAATCACATTGTGCAGAACACAGAGTCGCGAATAAAAATATCTAACGGCACATTGCCTTCGTGAACTTAGAACCGAATCCCTGGAGGTTTATGTCTTTTCGGATCAGAGGGCTTAAGGGGAGGACGAGCGAGGAAAACTCCTTTCCCTCATAAATATTTACTTTATGAAATAACGCGCCTCAGGCTCGGCTTAGCCTTACACACTGGCTGCTACCAGGTGATAACTGCTGTGTAGTAAAAAACTGTTTTTATTTCACACAGCTTTGTTAAAAATATCTTTGTTTTAAAAGTTTTGTGGTAAAAATAGGAGATCATTTATTTTAATTACTTAACTTTTTTGTGTTAAGTATACATGGTAGGCACTAGTTAACCATTTGCAGTGTAGTTTAAAATGAAGAGAGCTAAAATTAATTGTATAACCTAAGAAAAGATACGGGTATACAAGAAAATTATATTAAAGTTCCTGTTATAAAATATAAACGAACTAAGAGTTCTATTTAAGGGAGCTGAGAAACCCGAGATTTGTTCTGAAAATAAAATACTGCCACAGATTTATTTTTTAACTATCTATAAAACTCACAGAATTTTTTTAATTGCTATGTACAATCTATTTTATGACAGCGACCTGCTAACCAAAATAGATAATTATAAAACAAAGCTGCTGAAAAACCTAGGCGTATAATAGACGAGTAATTGAAAATCGACATTCTATTCAAATGAAATTAATACACTATTTAGTTCAGTTAATGACAATCATGTTCAAATGAAATGCTTCATGCGCTGATGCAACTTCTAATATGCTTTGTTTGACGTTGATTAAATTTAGCGGCACTATAATTGAATGGGTTGACTAGATGCGAAACGAAAATTAATATACTAATTATGTGTTTTCATTTGTGAATTTTGAAATGTGATATTATAACTTTAATTTACAATTACGCATTCTGATATTGCCTTAATACATATTTTAAGTTATAGTTGCCCTATTTGCCTTATACAATAATTGAAATTAGGATAGATTAATTATATGAATATCGCACGGTTACAAAATTAGTATTTTCAAAGATTCTCGCGATTTCATCCGTAATAACAACTTTTGTTGCAGAGTTTTTGCTAAAAAGAAACAATAAGACAACAATTTCGTTAACGTGTTCAGCATATCACTTTTGCAATTTTTCGAAAGTCTTTTAACTAAAATTTGCTTGTCTAGTTATACTAAGACCAGATTCAAAAAGTTTTATGTCAGTAAAGTGTAATTCAGTATTAATAAATTAAACTTTATAAAGCGAGGACGCAAAATTGGAAGCGAAATTGTATTCGCATCTCATACTCATCATTAAACCATTAATTAACCGATGAACGTCATTCACCGGCCATCATATAATGGGACGCATTGACGTGTGAACATGTGACGTGCTGAACATGAAGCATGAATGTGAGCTTCGGTGAAAAGTTACGTCCAATTACCGGGATTCGATGACGCGCAAACCTCGCTGGACCGATCTTACCATAGAAGTGTTAACTTTGTAGAGGTAGGTATTATGCCGCAAATGACGTGAATTCGGTTTATAAGTTGGCATATATTAAGTGTAACTATATAACGCAAACAAAAATTAACTAATATTATATATTATATAATAATATTGATGTAAGGTTATATTTATAGGTGTCAAAACTGATGGAAAACAACTGTGATTTATTTATTTGAACTATTACAGGCTACTAACGCCATCTTTTTGAAAACGGCGGGAGCAAAGTTCAATATGGCAATCTGACAATTATAATGGCATTACAATTGTCAGATCTACAGCCTTATTATGCTTCACTTTAGACTTCACGTGGATACAAAAAATTAAGAGACATCATTTTTCATTACTATAAAGAGAGATAATTTTGCGAATGAAACTTGTGAAAGCACAGGATCAAAAAATACCTAGCGTGGGGCATCTTATTCACTCTTTGCATTTATTATTACATGTATGTATATACATGCATATGTATACGTACACAATTTAAAGAATAAAAATATTTTGTATTATATATTTTTTTTATTGAGTATCAAAACCTTATAATTGTTTACAGATCATCATTTGGTGACTCACCCGTAAGCGAATAAAATGAAACAACAGCTAAATCATTATTGCAAAATCTTTTGCGAGAACACTCATTTCTCCCATTACCTATCTCCCTTAATACGGTTATGTTGGATATGTATGTATGTAGGTATATACATAAGGTTGCATATTGAGAACGACTTAAACATAGAGTATTTCATTTAGACCAAGCCCAATATTTTAAGCAGGTAAGCTGTCATGTAGAACACTGGGATGGTAGATGATTTCTATCAAATGTGTCTTTTAACTAGATTTTCTAATTACGCAGTACACGTTTATTGTGTAAAGTAGTTTTGCATGGTGGTAGATTATCTAATGCTTACCTGGCTACTTCGATCACGTACATATTTGATCGAAGCCTGGTTAGCAACCACCCTCAAATTTAAAAACCTTTTGTTAAGCTAACCTAACAGTTTTGGCAGCCTTTTTGAGAGCCCGTTATGGCAAACTAGGCATGCTCCACCCTTAGGCCAGGGTGTCGACGACAGGGTGTGTTGTGTGGTTAAGTGCCATGCTGGTCAAATGCCTAGCTGTGTAAAATAATAATTGTCCAAGTGCGAGGTGGACTCGCGAATGAAGGGTTCCGTACCATTAATATATGGGAAATATTAATTTTATTTAAATTTTATCATTTTTACTAGCTATAGCACCTACTGTTATTGATGTACAACAAAAAAATACGAAAAAAACACGTTTATTGTAATAGGCAATATTAATTTACCCTCCTTAATATTTTCATTTTTAATTTTAATAATCTTTCGATATAGCGGCACGGTAAATATATATCTTAAGTTTCAGCTTTCTAGCTATTACGGTTTCTGAGATACAGCCTAGAAACAGACAGATAGACAGGCAGTTTTTACCTCTTAGGTACGGAACCCTAAGAATATGATTAGATTATTTTTTTAATAGTGCGATTGTGCACCCTTCGAATAAAAAAGAAACTCATATTCAAGTAATCTTATTTTCAGTATTTAACATCATTAATGTATTCGACCCTATATTTGGAAATATACTTTTTTGAACACGTTTCAGTCGATTATAATAATAAACGAATGAGGAAAATAAACTAATTGGTTCCCAAAAAGAGTATCTAATGATGTTACCAGAATACTGACGTTTTCAGTCAATAAGTTACGTAAAAATATAATAACATCTACGAAAAGAAAACAGGAAAAATATAATATTAGTAAATAATAACATTCAACTGATTTAATAATGAGTATAAAAATATATAAATGCGAATATATGGACAGATAAATAGATTATGTACTATCAAAACAAAACGTCCTTAAAAGATGGTAAGTAATATTACGAATGAAATCAAAATATATAATAATGAAGTTAAAATACTATTTTGACACATGGCCCATATAATCATCGAATAATATTGATATTTGTAATTTAACTAAATGTATTGAGTAGCACCTGCAGCGGTCGCTGCGGGCAGTCTTTGGATGGGTGATCATTCACATTTTTTTTTGTCTTTTAAAAGCGGCATTTTCATCTGCCGCGCCCAGATATTAAATTGTAGGTTTCGGCAGTTAACCTTAGTATAAGCAGTCGTTATGCATAGTCAGAGGTCTTTGGATAACTTAAAAACTCACGACACCAAAATGGGGCTACCGGATCTGCTTCTTCCTATAAGCTAAGTCATAGGAAAAAGCAGATCAAATACTGGACAAACTATTGATAGCAAAATAATTTTGTTTCTAGATGAACTAACGAAAACTGTAACATAACCTATGGAGATCACTGTGAACTGTATGCTACTCTCGCAGTTTCTACATATTCCCCAAATGGAACGCAAGCAGAATTGCTCCAATGTATGTAGATTGGCATGTCGATACGTCTATGATATTTTGAATTTACTCTGCAAATGGCTTGCATTGCTCGTTCCATTGATAGACCACACGCATTATTTGTTACTGGACAAGTGCCAGATGCCATTCTGGTGGTTTAAGGTTTTGAAATTATTCAACATAACAGGTGTTGATTGAGTGTGTAACGCAGAAAGAAAAACTATATATATTTATAGTAAATACTGACAAAAAAATTTAAATAGTGTTTTTACAAGAACCGAGAAGAAATATAATATCCCCTTTTCCGTTTATCTTGTGTATTTTATAAGTTTGTACTACACGGACCTTTTTAATTTGCACCTAATTCGTAAATATGCTCCGTCGTAAATTGCATTGACGCTTATTATCGGATGTGTTACAGTCAGATGCAAACGTATTAAACATAAAGACTACCTTATCAGAAATCTTCATAAATATATTCGTATTCATCAAAGTATTATTATTATATTTTAAGTATGAGTCACACTTAGACTCTCATTTTTAATTCTATATTTATATAAAGGAGTAAGGCATAGTGCATACCAAAAACTATGTTTTCTATACATAAAACTCAAACGACATCAACTTAGCAAAACCAGTCTAGGATTATGTTTTGCAAGACGGGCTTGCGTTTGCCCGTGACTTAGTCTAGACTAGTCACGGCCAAACGGAAGCCAATCTCACAAACATATAAATAATAATAATAATAAATTTATATAACCCTAGACTGGTGCTTCTAGACGTACTAAAGCTACCATAAGAAGGCTTGTACTAGTGACTAATTACCTTAATTTCTACATGCCTATAAATATACTTCGTTCAGTCACAAGCGCCCCACGCATGAGACAGCTATCAAATAAGGGGATTTTCACAGCAATGAACGTCACCTTTACTGAAAATTAATTGTCTAACAAAGCTCAGACAAATTCCGGACTCAGTGCAGTGCCATGTGGAAACAGAAGTAATGGCGACTTATAAAATCCCCTCGTTGTTTCACATTACTTACGTACATAAATTTTGGGCTGTGTCGGTAAAGTTTGTAGCCTTGAATGTTCTACAAGCTACGTCTTGGTAATATTTAGTCATATTTTGAACTCTAAATATTATATTACACGGAATTGGTTGGTGACGAAAAAGGTAAAAAAAAAAGTTAGGTGGAAAGCTAGGTTTTCCGTACTTCTACACAGATAAAAGTTTCGGTAATATTACTTTTTTATGTAAACTGCAGGACTTAAATTTGCAAGTCTCGCAGAAAATAGATTTTCAATATTAGGTTATAGTAATATTGGACGTTACTATATTTTTTCTTACAATTCATAAAGATAATTTATTGTAATATTTAGAGTTCATAAGGAAGATGCAAGACGTGGATGTTGAAAGGTTTCATTAGGAAAGATATTGCAGAATAATAAGAAAAATATACTACGATAAAAAATAATGTATAGGTAGGTACTGACAAAAATATTTTTGACTATAAATCGATGACCGCCGGCGAAAAAGTTGTCGAAAAATAATGACTCATTGTCACGGTCTACTTGAGCCAAGCGAGAGCGAGGACTAAACGATCAAGAGGTACGATCGGCACAAACGTTTGGCTTTTGACGCATCTTCATAAGTATTTTCTCTGTTGGATGATGCTGCGTGCTTTTTTTGAGTTATTACATATGTTCTTACATGTTACTGAAGTATATCAAATCAAAGAATCACAACACCAAAAAATACAATTCAATACAATACAATAATTTATTGATAACTCCATGGTACATGTCAATATTTTGCATTAATCTATTTACTTTACTGGATGGCCAATATCCGCTTCTACGCTTTGCTAGAACGCTATTTATTAATAAGTTTTTCCTTACATACATACAGAAATGTCGATTTTTTTTTCTCACCATCCTGTTGTTGCGGAAGAGCAGCCTTAAGCCTTTAATTTAGTTCTGTATAAATAGGTATTCAAGTATAATAACAAAATAATATAATAAGGATTTCTTTTTCTTTCCTATATTTTCAAATTAGTCCACTTATTGAAACCCAGTGCACGATCTTCAGAAAACTTGAAATAAAAGTCTCGAAAATACTTGTTTGGCAACAAGTAATAAGGCCCTCTTTAAACTCCCAAATGAGAGCGTTTAAATAACTTCTTTGAAATGTTAATTAAGAAGATTTTTCTATAACAGAAGTGTGAACTTGAAACGTTTTCCCGATATTATTTGAGTTCTTAATTTTAAGAATGTTTTTCTACGATCTTGTTTGTATCTCATTTTAATTTCACCACGGTTGCTTTTGCTTATACTAAGTTTTCAAATACGTTGATATAAGTAAATTATTATTTATTGTATTAACATTTTCGTAAGACATATTTAAATAATGTTTGTAAAACCGGCTATCACTTACGTTTATTTTGTCGGTATTAGCCCGACATGTTTCAGCACAATCAGTGTGCCATTCTCAAGGGAAGGAGTTGAGTGATAGCTGGTTAGACAAACATTATTCAAATTATTTATTCTGTAAATCTGATCAAAATGAAAATAAAAACATGATTTTCCCGCCACGTTTCTTACACTCGGTAACAAAGGAAAATTCTAGCAATAAAGACAATGTCAATAATTGCGTATCCACACTGGCACAGCATTTCGAGAAACGAAACGAACAGTAGATATTGAAATGCAGTATCACAACTTCATTTTATAACTTTGAAATTAATCTAATGACAAATTTAAGTAGAGATGGTTACTCAGTTGTGTTAATGTATGATAGAACTAAAATATTAATATATCTATATGTAAATTAATTTGATTGACAAACCGAAAGGAAACTTTTTATCCGCTCGTTACCTGACATTGCTTGGGGTTTGGGAGATTGTTTGCTACAGCGCGCTGCGCCGAGGGAGACCACAACAAGAAGGGCTTCATGTTATATCAATATGTATTTTTATATAATTGCAAATAGTTCACTTAACAATTGAAACTGAAACAAACAAACCAAAGTTTGTTTGTTTCAGTTTCAGTTTATTTTATTCAATATATGTAAGTACAAAAAGTACACTTATGAATGTCAATTTACAATATTAAAATGTCAATTTACAATATAACAATATTGTTTTATAATTGTGACAATGTAAATAGCGTACCATAATAATTATTTTTGTCACTAAACTTTTAATTTTTTATTTATTTTAGTTTGTGATTCACAGGTGGCGATTCAGCGGCACACACGACTAAACTAAATTTAAAGAAGCCCCGTCTCTTTTCATTTTAGGTGGCCAGAAAGAGACGGCACGTTTTGAACCACAGACAAAACAACTAAAATCACGTCAAATATGGAAAATGTAGGTAGTTTTAGAGGTGATACAAGTGAGTGCGGACTAAAGTCGCCCTTATTTTCTACATTTGACGTGATTTTAGTTGGTTTGACTATGGTGCGGAACGCGTCGTCTTTTTCTGGCCACCTAAGATGAAAAGAGACAAATAATGATGGTACCTATACCGTAGCATTATTTTGTACAGCAAAAACTTTTGTTTTTGAGAAACAAGGATATGGTAAGGGTGCCCCCCTTACCATATCCTTGTTTCTTAAAAGTTTTTGCCGTACAATATAATGCTACGGTATAGGTACATCATTATTTGATACTAAAAAGGCGGCGATTGATCTACTGTTTCATTATCAAAGCCTTCTTCGAGGCATCTTCGAGCTTCCTTCGTAGCCTATTACAGTCTCGTTTGCGGTTTTTAGTACAAAAGATGCGCGAACAACGAGTTCCCAGCTACCAGCGGCTTGTAATTGTTTGTTTTATTTTTAACTGAACTAAAAATCGGGAAATGATGTGGGTTTTAACAACAGTGAATTTATTGCAGGTTTTCTTTTACCGCAAATATAATAAAAAGTAAATTAATGTTAATTAATATTGCATTAATGATAGGTATACAAATAACAGATAAACAATTTTTTTAGTAAAATATGACATTTACAAGTCATTAGTACAATAATAGGTATTATATTTAAGTATTGGTAGGAATTATATTCATGAATTGTAATTATTTCGAGTTAGACAGAGATTTTTCTAGATTAAACGTTAGATACTCGTAGTTTTCTATTATCTGTCTTTTTATTGCGTCTAGAATAAATAACTGATTAATATAAAACTTGCCATAATTATGTTTAATATCAATCAATAATTTGACTACCTCGTTGGCGTAATGATTACCATGCCGGACTGCCAATCAGAAGGTTCCGGGTTCGATTCCCGGCACGGCCAACTAAATTTGTTGGCTGTAGGTATGGGTGTTAAATATGTGTGTATACAAAATATGTATGTATGTATATGTACTATATCAGTTGTGATAGCCACCATAACACAAACTAGAAATGGTTCAGTGCGAGGTTAACCAGCCGTGTGTGAAATGAGTCCTAATATAATTATAATACTAGCTGACCCAGCAAACGTATTTTTGCCTTAGAAATTTAAGGGTGAACAACCCTTATCATTTAAGATTATGAAAAACAGATAGTAGCCGATTATCAGACCTACTGAATACACATATAAAATTTGATAAAAATCGGTCAAGCCGTTTCGGAGGAGTTACCGTACTAACATTGTGACATGGAAATTTTATATATTAGATAATAATTGGCGGTCGTCGACCGGTTGGACGTCTCAGGTATCGCCGGATAGACAAAGTGGAGGAGGACCTGCGCAATCTTCAGGTCACGCAGTGGCAGGAGAAGGCACAGGACCGAGAACGGTGGCGTCTCCTAGTATCGGAGGCCAAGATCCGATTCGGGTCGACGCGCCAACCCAGTTAGTTAGTTTTAGATAATAATTGGAGGACATTAATATCTACACAAATTTACTGAAAATTTATCCATCGCATTGCTTACTCTATCGACTACAAAATAGTAAAGCGACCACGAGGAAACGTTTTAAGTACTCGCAATTTGTAATTTCACGCAATGCAGTAACAAACATTCTAACAACTGTATAATCCTACAGTGTTAATTACTATCAACAATTAGAGCCGCATCAATCCGACGCCGTTTCTACTTCAAACAGTTGGAATTAAGATAAATATCAGCATGATGATCTTCGCCACTAATTAAAACTTTGAACTGTGTGGGAGTCACCTCCCATTAGTGAGCGTATTAAGGATTACAATGCTCAGGACCTTAAAACCCACCTACTTGGTAAATATATAATACAATACAAAAACTCTTTATTTCACACCAAAAACACAGTTATAAAAAATTTATACATAAATAAAAGATACAAAAAGTTGCACGCGGCCTTATTGCCTATAGCGATTTCTTCCAGTCAAACTTTGTTTGGAAAAGTGAGAAAGCAAGAAAGGAGGTGTACTTAAAAAAATATAAGAATAGAAGAAACAAATTAATTTATGTGATAAACAAAAAACAAGGATAAATTAAACCTACTTACAAAAATATATTCCAGTTCATAATGTTATTACACGTTGGGTTTTTTTTTTTTATTTCATTAATGTTGAAACCCTAAATGGTAAAATGGCAAGAAACATAAAATCACTACTTAATCTTTTCACCTACGCAATGTACGCTCTACAAACGCAAGTATTAAATTGAAATTGATTCAACTTTTTACCTTTAAATTAGCTTAGTGTTGCAGAATAACTAAAGAAGAGAGGGCCACAAAATCCGAGTACATGTATTTTTCACGAAAGTACCTGGGCGCCTATGGTGTACTTACCTAATAAATACCCCGCCAATAAAAACATTCTGCGGTTGAGTCAGAAATCTCAGTATTAAGGAATAAAACTTGAAAATGTGGTGGTGGTTTGTGGGCTATATCTCTCTCCTCGTGAGAGAAGGCCCCGAGTTCCAGCAGAAGGAACATAAAGTGGGTTGCTCATACTTAATTTCATTACTTAATTTTTTTGCTGTTAATTAGTATTTAAATTGCTAGCAATAGAAGCATTGAATTTGTGTGTACATTATCCGTATATCATGCGAGGTTCACAGATAATAAGTTGCCCCCAAAACCTACACTGAGTTCGTGCAAACACCCTTAGCAAATTGTGACATTTAATTGTACACCCCTTGGATCGTTTACATTTATTACCCTGAAAAAGTAGCGCGTTTCAATGAATATTACGAGTACATAGAGACGGAGACAATGAATTTGTTGGAAAATTAATGTCATGGATTTCTGTGCAAGGCTTGTTTTATGAGTTATGTCTTTTTTCGTGTTATTATTGTTTTATTGACGTTATAAAATATAAGGGAAGTAAATCTAAGAGTAGAATTATTATTATAGAGAACAAGCTTACCCGCCAAATGTTATTCTGCCTTGTACAAAAAAAATAAGAGTGAAAAATCCTTATCACTTAGAGGTATGGGAAATAGATAGTAGCCGATTCTCAGACCTACTGAATACGCATATCAAATTTGGTAAAAATTAGTCAAACTGTTTCGGAGAAGTACGGTAACTAACATTGTGACATGGAAATTTTATATACTTACTTGTGTATTAGATAAGGACATTTGAACTATTTAAAATTGCATGCCCAGTTTGGAATAACCGGTACTCAACGATGCTGCTCTCTATGATAAATTTTAAATTAGGTTAAAGGATAACACTTTCAATTGTGGCTCCCGGCTGTTAGTCATAGTACAAGCAGTCGTTAAGCCAATTCAGAGGCCTTGGGTGGCTAGAAAACTCCCAACAGCAGAGCTTGACCACTTAGTTCATACAAAGAAGAAAAACAATTAAGTTGTAAACTTCGGTATTATTAGTATTCGATATCATAACATTATTCTCAAACCGTTGACTTTTAATGAAGCAATCTTGTCAGACTAGACTTGTAATATTAAAAACAGAGCCGCTAAGGAAACTTCGAGACAAAAACAGCCTCTCAGTAAACAAGGACAGAAGGTTTAATCTGAACGAGGTACAAATCGGTCGTTATGCAAATTGAATCTCTTGCAAATTTGAATCGCTTTCATAAGCCAATTCCCCTTGAATAAAAACAATAGGATACTCTCTTAGATGTTATCTGGAGAGAGGGAATTTACCGTGGCTCATTAATTATTTAACAGACTACATGATAATATTTTAATTACTTGAGAGCACTGCGTGAATGTTTCGAGCGCTTTGTATTACGAAACTGTAACAATTTGGCTAATTAATGTCTTAATGGCTTGTCGACCCACGATATGCCGACAAATTATAGAAGTGTAAATTTTACCTGGAACCAACATTTTGTCTTATCGGCCATCTTGGACTTTATATTCTTCATAGTAAATCTTACTAATCAAACTCCATATTGAGGCAGATGTGAAGAAATATGTCATCCGGCATTTTGTAGGGGCGACCATCTTAGTCTAATTGTCATCAAACTTAGCTAAAACACCACCGCCTAATACTTATTTCATACAAAAAATCAAAATCGTATACAGACAGTATCACATAGATAAATAATGAGACAGGTGCGAGCTTCACTAGCGCTCCAGGGGTTTCGCACCATCGGCAGACTAGTGACAAGGCATTGTAGCATTTGTCGCATAAATATGTCATACCCATATATACTTTTATATATGGGTATGACATGTTTATATTTACTTTTCGACAAAGCCCCTATACAGCTGCTATTCTTTTTAACCGACTTCAAAAAGGAGGAGGTTATATATTCGACGTGTATGTATTTTTTTTTTTAATTTAATTTGTTAACTATTATTGAATGAAATATTGACGAGTCCATATTGATGATAGTTATGATTATGTTTATATAATGTAATAATTATTTAACAATATGATAATAAAAACATTCTATTCTATTCATTCATGTTTTTAATTATATCGATTTTAACAATGTAACATTAAACTGGTGAACAAACTTAGCTCGTGCAGCCTCACAATATTTTTGCTAATGTTATGATTTCTTTATTCCAGAAACTGTCTTTATAATCTTAATTCATTTTGTTCCAACATAATTTTCTTCATAAAAAACATTACAATTCCAACATTTCATTCAATTTGGTTCTAATTTTTGGCAGTTTCTGGCTCATCTGCGTTCATTAGCGTCGGCCATTACAATAATATCTTTTTGGCTAACATTGATGCCAACTGTTACAATCTCTATGTTTCGGTTCTCGGTTCAATATTTCCTTGGCACAACTTTCCGTGCTATCCACAGAGACATCTTTCTTGACTTTCTTTAATTATTGCCGTTTTTAGATTATCTTTATGTAGTTTTAATTATCGACTTGCCCTACGTAGTGTAAAATAAAATGTAGCGAATAAAAAAAAATTGGCCAAGTGCGAGTTAGGCTCGCGCATGAAGGGTTCCGTACCATTGTTTAATGAGAGCCCGCCTCAAATATTTTTTTATATAGTATAATTTTTAGTATTTGTTGTTAAAGAGGCACAGAAAATACATATGTTGTGAAAGTTTTATCTTTCTAGCTATCACGGTTTCTGAGATACATCTACATACAGCTTGAAGACAGAGAGACAAATATAGGAGTCTTAGTAATAGGGTTCCGTTTTTACCTTTTAGGTACAGAACCCTAAAAATGAGCATGCATATTAGTTCAGTCTTAACACATGGACTGCATAGCTTATGCATAGATAGTTTAACCATTATTTTTTATTAAAAATTAGTTAAACTATTTAAGCATATATAAAATAAGAAATTCTTTGTCTATGGTACGAAGAAGTGACAAATACAGTAACTACCGACCAACATACCTTCGTAATAATACGCATTATGCAATAATAAAACTTTTTAATTAACATTACATAAATTGAACATTTTATCATCGATACACTACTGATAAAATTAGGTGTTTAAATAACTGGTCAAGTCAGAGTCATCCATGAAGGCATGTTACATTAGCATGATGTATCAAAATCGGCTAAAATCACTAGTTAGGAATGGCCTTAAAATTTAATTTTATTCTCATTCGACTATTTGTTGTTAAAGCGGCAACGTACTAGTACATATACGAGTATACATCATTTACAATTTTAACTGTTAAGCTTTCGGTTCATGAGATAAGCCTGTGTGTGACAGCGCAGTCTTAGTAATAGGGTCCCATTGATACAAAATTATTCGGTAAATGATTTTGTATGTATGTAGGCACTGGTTCTAGTTCTCAGTAGTCCCAATTTTAAGCCGTGCGGTGTATGTAGACTATGTAGGCATACTCTGGCTTACTCGTACGTTTTCAAACTAAACGAGGCAACTGTCACAAATTGGAGCCATTCATCGTTGAAAAGAAGATCAAATGCATTTACTGCGGAGAATTTTATCTACATTTTTAAGCTAGACTGCTTGTTGCCGTAGAACAATGTCGTAACGTGATATTTGCCACGCAGACATGGATAATTTTTTAAAATATTTGTTAACAGTTTTAATTTCAAGAATTTTTTAATAGAAGGCGCAGCAAATCTTTTTTTACCGTTTTTAAGAAGGAGACTATCAATTCGGTTTTATGTTTCTTCATGTTTATACGATAATAATAATTCCGTCATTGATAAAACTTAGTGCAGTGTAAACTCCATGTAACGTCACTAGATTTAACGTTAAACTCTCTAAAGCATCGAAATCAATTGGTTTTAGCTGATTTAGCTTGTATTCCATACATTCTCTCCATTTAACGACCACTCTCTATAACGCCATAATTAAAAAAATGTAAGTCCTTTTTCTAATATTCTATTGTTCACATGTACTGGTTTAGTTCTTTTTAGTTAAATTCATGTAAAAGAATGTTTAAAATCTTAAAAATTATGTAACCTATAATTCATCAAACGTCACATAATTGTGACACAAAAAATATGTATATCATTAAACCATCCGCGAAAGCGCAACGATCGTCGCCTCAAAGATTAATTTTGTAAATGATGTTAAATCTACAAATATTAACGCAATGTTTCATCCACACAGCTTGCAACAGATCTGCAACAAATGCTCCAGCCATTTTAATTAATCTTTTTGACTTCTCGGGCTATATTTTCCCGGTTATGTGTCTAAAATATTGTCTCGAGATGTATTTTGATTTGTTGAATGGATTAATTTTACTACGCAACTGAACAATAAAGGCAGTTTTTTTGTATAAAGTTTATTAAAAAATATCTAAGCTTCTGCAATGTCAAATGGGCTGGTATCATTTTCGACTCTTTTACAGTTGGCTTTGTCTAGTCGCACACTAAGCAACTTGTCGCTAAGTCATGTTGTCACTAGTAGCGGCGTACGTATGTAAATGTATGGCGTATATAAATGTATGGGAGTGACGTAAGCTATCTATAAAAAACCTGTCGACAATCTACGTTGCGTCTCCGTGACTCTTTCGACAAATGAGCAGGACTTTTTTCTGTCGTCACGTCTAGTCGTTGTCGCGTGTCGCATTGTCTGAGACTAGGCTTAAGTTCCTCATTGTCGCCACTTGAATATAAAAAACGAGGTAGCACTGTATTAAAAAAGTGACAGCAATAAAAAGGGAACGAAACAGTACCGTGTCGGTTTGCACAATGTCAGGGCAGACGCGGTGTCAAGCGCAGAAAATTATGTCCATTCATCCGAAGCCGGCGAGGATTAAGGGGAACGGGGTCGCGTCTTTAGCATTCGACTTGATGCTGACGTCAAGTTTAAGCGTTCCGGGAGTGACGTAAGCGTAGTGATTAAAATATTTGGCGCTTATTACGTAGGATTTTGGGTCGCAATAGTATCTTATATTCCTAATGACATACGTTGTTTTGTTTCTTATACAATATCATCATTCTAATGAAAGGCAGTAAGTACACTGCCTTTCATTCAATCTTTTATATTGTTTACAAAATTAATTCATATAATTGAATTGGTTGTACAGGATTACTAGCAACTAATACAAAACTTTTAAATTGCGTTTAGTTCGTTTAGATAAACTGATTTTAGATCTAAGATTCTTGAAAATTCGCTAAATAGAAGTTGTTTTTAACATTAGTTTGTTAATTCGCAGCGAAATGTGCGAATCGGTGATATTTTTCGCGATTTCCAAAAGTCACAGTACTTAAGTTGTATGTCTAAATAATAAAGCTACCCTTCAAAAGTTTAGCGTTAGTTACCAGTAAAAAAAATAACACATAATATTCGTTGAACAATAAAAAAAATAATACAATTCAAAAATAAACCACAAAAAACTTTTTTATCCGCACTGCTTTTTCTAATACAAATCAACCATATTTTTCACAGTTTTTCACGTAACCGAGCGCTGACAGATTAATGTGCAGCAGAAATTGACGCTTCGTTTTATTTTCATGGCGATTTGCGATGAAATATTGTCACTCCGTCATAGTATTTTCCAGTATTCACTCAGTGGATTCCATGATAATTAAGCTGGAAATGCTTTCAAGCTACTGAAATCGATTATTTACATTAAGTTATAGAGCATCAATACAATAATTCTCAAGGAGCTAATCTTATAGTACGCTAGTAACTATTCTTCAAATAATATCTTGTAAAACAAAGACATTCTGTTCAAAATAACTCGTATATTTATAACGCACAAATCCAAGACAAGAGTTAAGAAACTCCAAGAGTTTCTCTAAAAAATTAACGCGCATTAAAAGTAAAATCGAGTATTTCGGAAAGTAGGGCCGCGACCGAGATAGAAGTAAGAAGAGCCAGATAATGTCCTCTGGCACTAATTAAAACTTTGGTAACAACGAGAAAAAGGCTTGAGAAATATAGCGTTTGGTGGATAGTAATGACACTGCGGTTCGCCGTAATTCATACAGTTTGTCTTCAGGCGAATACACTTTGAAAGAGATTTAAGAATGTAGGGGCCTTAGTCAAAAATATTTTTGAAGAATTCTAAAAACTCACCGAATAAGATAACAATAATTTAGTTTTAAGGCGTAGTCAACAAACTAATTTATCAATTGACTTTAAATCAGAGATATTATTATCATTATTTGATTATATTATCAGAGATATATTATCACAATGATTTTGTATAAAAATCATTGGGATAATAAAGTTGGTAAAATCAGACCATGCATCAAATGTAATGCAATGTATTAGAGTATAATATAGTACACTATATTTAATATTGATTAATGGGATAACTTTTAAACTACAGTTTGTGGTAGTTTTAACTTTAAAAACATCACAGAAGAAATATTTAATCATGACACAGTTTTCTTTATTTTTTATTAAATATCTTCAATACTCATAATTAATAAAAAAAAATAGTTTTCAATAATATCCTTATCCAAGGTTATAACAATTTAAATATTTTTTAGTTTATTTGCAAAAGTAAATGTTTGATATTAATTTATATAATAGATAATTTCAAAAAAAAATCTTTATAATATTTTTATAACATGAGATTTTTTTTTAAAAACATATTTATGACTCTAGTGAATCACTTGTAACTGAGAACTAAACCACGACAGATATTACGAACTTATAAAATACTAGCATCCCGTCCCGGCTTTGCACAGGCTTTAAAATAATCTATGTATATTGCAAAGAGAAACAAAATATAGCCTATGTTACTCGGAGATGATGAAGCTCCCGAACAGTGAAAGAATTTAAAAAGCAAAAAAAATAGACCATTGGTATAATTTTTTCTCTTTAGTGTTTTGGTACAGATAAGGTAAAATAACCCCTTATTTTTGTTTTTGAGAATCAATGAAAACTTATTAATTTTAATAACGTCAATCAGGCAATTTTCATATTCAACAAGTTAAGCTCCTGCACATCAAAGAAGAAAAGATTGATTTTCCCAAGTAGAAAACGTACAAAATGACTTGCCTCTTTCAATCAGAAGCCAAACTAACAAATTAACGGTATCTCGAGTCGCTCATTTATTTTTTCTCCATTGCAAAGAGAAGTGGCGTATTAATTAATGAGGTCATCAATCATTGCCTTCTCTTAGACCCGCCGTCATTTACATTGTTACAAGCCAGCAGGGGTGGTGAAAAAACTGGCCTTGGTTATCGTAGTGGAAACTCTAGGTATTCTACCTATTGTTATACCCAGAAATAGGACACGATAGAAAAAAAAAACATTTTTGGTAATTAATGTGATGTGGTTTTTCTAGAGGATCTAATTTTAGGAAAATCTAAAATTATTTCATTCTAAATTTGATTTGATCAATCAAGAAAATGAACACTAAACGTTGACAATATTTTAATAATAGTTACTATTAAAATATTTCAATTCCGGGTTCAATTCCCGACGCGCCCAACATCTTTGTGATGAACTTATTTAGTTGGCTGTCTGTCTGGGTGTTAAATATGTATCGATATAACGTATTTTTGTAGGTATATGTAGTATATCAGTTGTGTTAGCAACCATAATACTAAATAGAAACAGTTTAATATGGGGCTAACCAGCCGTGTGTGAAATATGTCCTAATATTTATTGATATTATTGTTTGTGTACATTCTACGATATCATTCCTTTAGATTTGATGAGATATGAAACAGTCACATGCAGTAGATAGAATGTTAAACGTTTTTAGAATATAATTATAATTGATTGAAGTGGACGTTAATTGGTTCGTACACTATTGATATAATTATTTAAATTGAATCAAAAATAAAATATTTTGAAGTTGATGTCCTCTTCCTTGAATAACCTAAGTGCAAGCAAGAGAAAGAACTTTCAAATATTTTCTTTATTAAATCGAGTCATACCTACTCAGAGTTGGTTCTGTGTAAAGGTTTTGTTTTTTACGCGTACAATTTTCTATTTTATTTTCCTAGAAAATTATAAGAAAGTCAGATATAACATTGCTTAAAAAGTTCACCGCAAATGTTATTTATGTTCAAAGTGTTGTATATATAATGAAATCTTTATTGAACCTTGTGACATTATTCAAAACACTCCTTGGCGATACAAGATAACGTTCAGAACAGATTTTTGCATCAGAATGGAAAACGGAATAAAATCTGCACTCCATCGACCCACCACACGTAGAGGTGCTATATCGCATCTACATAAATTGCAACGCTAAAGTTGAATAAAAGCATCTTGATAGATCTAAACAACCAACGTTTGTAAGGCTGAGTAGTTGCAGAGTTAATTATGTAGTATAGTATCTGGTTGACCGAGATTTTGTTCGGTATTTTTATTTTGTTTTTAATATGACATTTTCTAAAAATGATTCCTAGGTAGATCAATTTATCGCCCCCGAAACCCCCTATATACTAAATTTCATGAAAATCGTTGGAGCCGATTCCGAGATTCCAATTATATATATACAAGAATTGCTCATTTTAAAGATATAAGATTTATACCCGTTGCATATGTAGTTCCAGCGTTAAATATACACATAATATATATAAATTTATATGTTATATTATTATTACCATGAAGTCTTTTTCGTATGAGCTAAGTAGCCAAGTTCTGGTGTCAAGGTTACAAGCAGCCGAAGGCCTTTAAGCTGGCTACTAGTACCCAGCTGTATTATCATTACTTAAGACTACACCCGGATCCCACAATTTAACATGTCAAACGTCCCGCGGTAGCTCCCATGTAAAAATGCCACTTTAAAATTACATACTTATTCATGGCCAGCCATCAAAGTACTGTCCGCATCGACCGTTACTCTATGATATTAAAATTAAACTGAATTGCCGTTTTAAAATAGCTTAGCATTGAGACAGCATCGCTTTCAAATACAGGACACTGTGTTTTCCAATCGCCAGACGGAGTGAAAACTCCCTGTTTGAAAGCAATCTTAGGACTTCCGGGCGGCTCGGTATTGCTGCAATTAGACACAGGAAGCTTTTTAATGACGTATTCTCGGACTGAATGAGCTAATATTCCCCCTCTTCCTTTACTTAATTCTGTTTAAGTACTCGTCTCTGAATTTGCTTAACAGATCGCATTGGAATCGATTAAAATACAATATACTACTCGTAATCAAGCGCAGGTTGAAAACCAGCGCTGGAGTATTTACGAAGTACTCTCAGAATTATCTGAACTTGCGCCTTTTGTGCACAAAATTGATTTTATTGTTTATATTATGTTTGTGATTATTTTTTGTGCATAATAAAACACTCTTCTTTGTTTCTTTCTTTTTTCCAATTTCTGTGACAACAAATTTTGTGTCAGACAATTTTTCACTATCATACGAGTATATCATATTAGGACTTTTGTTCGTATTTTTATAAAACTGTTCCATAAAACAAAAACAATATCAATAGAGTTATAGTAAACTCGCTTTGACGAATGAAACGCTTTGCTTAAAACATAAATTACGATATACGTAATATTACGAATATATATTTACTTCATGCTGGGTGTCATAACTTGCAGTTGTGCAGGTTTCAAGTTATGTGGTCTCACCATAAAAAGATTTACGACTTTCTTGGTTTGCTGTATCGTATATTGAAAATTTCTGATTAAAAACGAGTCAAACAGAAAAAAAGCGTTACTAAAATAATAATAAAACTCAGAATGCAAATTTAAACAAATTTATTGCTTAACCTCTATGTTATTTCCGCTCTATGGAACAATTTGATGGCCTCTTTGCTTTTCTATTCTCTTTTGTTGTTAATATGATTCTTTTTTATTGTACTATGTTGGTCATCTTATGTGACACAACAATTACATTAAAAACACCATAGAAAGAAGGATGTAATTTTGTATCGTGTCAAAGTGTAGTAAATGGTAGATTATCCTACGACGATTTCATTTAAAACATCATAGAAAAAAGTTAGAAGGCAGGAAAAAAAGAGGAAAACTACTAAGAAGGTCATTTTAGACCAAATTAAGGAGAAGTCGAAAGTCGCGTCTTATGGGAAGGACAAGGATTTGGCCGAGGTTAGGACTATCTGGAAAAACTCCACGGACAAAAGCCTAGGTCTTAAATATTTATTGATTAACGAAATAATGTAAATTTCAGAGATCACTGAGCATTATAATACCCAACAAATAATCCAGGCGCAGTCATTATAAAATCAAAGTAATGCCTCGTCATGATAATTGATTGCAAATACCAATCACATTGAGAGCACTTTGCAATTATCGTCGACTTGTTGAACATGAAAATCAGAAAATATTTTCAGCTATTTTTATCGGAAACTCCATAAATTGCGCTTTGTTTCCTTGATCTTTTAATAGCCACTCAAATTAAAATATGAATATGTTCGTATTGTTAGCTTTGAAAACAATGAGAACACGTGTAAGAATAAGGAGGATATTAGTAACGTAAGAAAATAAAAACGTCTTAATTTAAATCGCGAAACCATTTAAATTTAATACTTAGAATTAGAAAACTGATGTTAAAGAAACTTATTAGGAATGTCGTTGCATTAATACAAACAATTAAAAATATGAAAAAAAAAGAACAGCAACATATTTACTTATACCATAATAATTACTAAAATCAAGATACTACCTAATTAGTTATTATGATATTTGTTTCTATTATAATTCACCTCTTGATGGGTTTGGTTAGCGAAAATGTTACTGTTTCGAATCTAAAATCAACCTTCTCTTTTAATTGAAGATATCGTCGCCGTAGTTGGAAAATTAAATAACTAACCAATTTCGTGAAATCGACTTTTTTGCATTATCATAAAGTCCAATTCAAGCGGCATCTTTCTGTCTCACTAAAATTGTAATATCTTAATTAATCATAAAATAAACTACACATAAACATTACAACACACTGTAGTTGGAAAAATAAATATCGAATATAAGAGAATAATTTAGCGAAGGAAAAGAAGCTAACTCTGCAATAATTAGCTAACTACACCCATGCGTCAATTCAAGAGCGAATAAAGTGCATAAAGTCTTATGTTTAATTTTCCCTCGACACATTTATTCTCTATTGGACCAATACGGTCTCGAAAAAAGTTATTAAAAGCAGTTATGTAATATTTCGTATCTCATGGAATGTGATGGTTATACAATTATGTAATTGTTGTGTGATCCACAGTAGCACACAGATGAAAGTACCACATTTTTAAATGACAGTATTGTGCAGTATTGTCATCCATTCAAAGACTGGCCGCATGAACCGTTGCTTAGCATCGATGTTCGCGTCAGATTACCTTTGTTAGCCAGACCAAGGGCTGCTAGGAGGAGCTAGCGGGAAGAAGTAGAATAGGTTTTTGAGTTATTTGGGCATTCCACTGGAACATCAATTACTTTTAAGATAAAAAGTAACCTTCAAGATCTAGCCTACCTCCATATTAAATTTTAGGAAAATCAGTACAGCTAGAGGAAGTAAAAGAGATGTGTTATCCGGTGCATCCCACGGGAACAGTAATTATTTTCGTAATATAAAGTAGCCTATGTAGCACATAGTCTAACCTATCTTCATCCCAAATTTCATCAATATCTATTGATGAAATTTAGCCAGTACAGCCGTTCGAGCGTGAATCTGTTCAGGCGTATAATTAACCTAACTTTTTATAGTTTCCTTCGATTGCCCTGGGAAGCCATTATCAGATCTTAACTTGGTGCCAATGGGACCATTTAAGGACTATACTCATTCAATTAAACGAATAATTTTGAGAATCGGTACACAAATGATTGGGAAATGGGTGAACATACATAAACAAATATATGCCTCTTTCTTTTTGAAGTCGGTTAAAAATACTACAAATTACTTTTTCAGAATCATTTCATTCCATAGTTCATCATTACATTTCATTTCATACTTCATTCACATTCTAAATACATTATTAATAACATTACTCATGGTTTTATAAAAAAAAAATTCAATACAGTTTTAGGTCTCTCATTCCTGGGCTAAAAATCCTATCTCGCATGTCTTTTTCCATCTCGGTTCGCCCATTTTTGAGCAGGGCTTGCGGGATAGCTAGAAAAAACAGATTCTGATCTCACGGGCTGATCAGTTCCAACACCTGCCGGCACACGTCTCTATGGTTCTCATGCGGGCCTGCTTCGGGATGCCCAACTTGACTTATGTCATGCGTACGGCGCCAACATGGAAGCTCCCGAAGGAGGTCCTTCAATTTGATGGCAGTTTGAAACGTGTGATCGAGGATCGGCTCAATATCAGTCTTAGTGAGGAGCAATGGTGCCAGGCTAATCTGCGTGTCCAATTCAGAGGTCTGGGTGTTAGGTGATTACAGGAGTGCGGTACCATTGCTTTCCTGGCATCAGCTTATGGTGTCTCCGGGTTGGTTGGGCATATTCTGCCTGAATGTGGGGACTCGTTCAGCATCCCTTTTGCATCAGAGACGCACGATGTCTGGGTAGCGATGCATCCTGGTGCAGCTTTGTCAACGAAGCCCAACTCACAAAGGTGTTGAGATGATTTATCAAGCTCCCACATCCTGTCTCGCATGCGCGTGTGGGTCTCAGGAGCCGAGTTGGCTCGCCTCAATGCCGCTACTAAGCCGGAGTCCGGAGCCTGGCTGCATTCACCTCATCTGGACACACTGCTGGACGACGACTCTTTTAGGGTTGGCTGCAAATCGACTCGGTTGTGTGGTTTGTGAGTCCCACGTTTGCATCTGTGGCGTGAGAGTAGAGGCGTATGGCTTACATGCTCTTAGTTGTTCCCGGTGTGCAGGGCGCAGACCTAGGTATCATGCCATTTATTAAATTTTAAGGAGGGTTCTGGTGCTAGCCGCAGTTCTGTGCGTGTTGGAACCTCCCGGCCTATCGCGCTCCGACGGTAAACGGGCGGATAGACTTAAGTTGATTCCTTGCCAGAAAGAATGCTGTCTTATCTGGGCATGCTATGTAATCAAGGTACTCACGAAAGTAGCATTTGCGTGAGTACCATCGCATTTTGCCATCTTCCAGCTACTCAAAGAGTGGCTGGTGAAGGTGTGGATGCGGCTGCGCTCAGTAATCACCAGAAGTATTCTGCCCTGGAATCGGCGTATGAGTTTGTGCCTTTTGCTGTTGGAATAGCGGGGCAGTAGGAGGAAGAGGCAAAAAAATCTGTCGTAGACATTGGGCGTCGTTTGCGTGAGAAAGGGCGAGACCCGGGGGCTGGGCAGTACCTAAAGACAGCAAAGTTCCCTTGCCATACAGCGGGGAAATGCTGCGAGTCTGATGGGCACGTTTGGGCGAAGGACTTGGATGATCTTACGTTTGAATATTTTCTTTTTTATGTTGACGTTATATGTAAGATATTATTAATAATAAAAAAATTAAAGAATTTGTTATAACTTAATTAGTAATCAAAAATAAATACTTAGAATTGGGTTGGATGGCCTTAGTAATAAATAAATAATAGATCGATTATAAACTTTCCCGTTAGAGGAAAATTAAATAAGTGCTTTTATTATGGGCTTTTTATATATTAATGAAAGATATTGGCGAAGTAGAACTAAATAACTAACATGCAAAACTAAATAATTACATAAAATATTAAAATTTTGGGCGAGGGAGAAATACATAGTGGCTATTTTTTGCTTTTCTCACAAACGAATCAATTAAAATAAAATTTCTTTGAAAGAATAACTAGATGCTTTATCAATCTTTAACATATTAAAATTTGGACAGCAAAATTATTTTTCAAAAAAAAGTTATCATCATTTTTGTTGCAAAAAAACAGTAAATCGCGTTTTTCTCGCAATTTTGATTTTGTTAGTTATTTAATTTTCCAACTACGGCGACGATATCTATATATCTTTAGTTTGTCAAACCAATGCAACAATACTGAATAACTGACCAAATCTACTCAGCACTTCGGAATATACAAAATAATAGACATACATACTCGTACTTACACATACATACAAGATGCGCGCGAAAAATAATAAAACTTTCTGTGCCATATTAAAGTTATTTTTGGCATACTACAGTCGTGTATTAAAAAAAAAATACATAATGAATGTTTAAGACGTATCTGTAACGGTAATTTCCACAACTAAAACCAAAGCTGGTATTTGGTTACTGTTTAGGTTGATCCAAATGAGATAATACGGATATTAAAAGCAAAGTTATTGCAAATGATTTTACTAGATCAGAATCAAATTATAAAATCTATGTTCAATATGATTTTAGAATTTGTGTTAATCGAGATAGATCAAGTAAATTTTCCGGGGAGCTAAGCTTATTAGAATATGGTATTAACAAATTTACTAAAGTGGTCGTTTTGAATCATTTCAAAAATATTACTAGCATTTTTAGCTTTATCAAACAAGCTTTATTTGATAAATTTAGTATAAAAAGTATAAAGTTGTCTTGAAATTTTCACTCTTTTAATAAACTTTTGTATATGAAGAAAACAATACTTTGGTTTGAAGTACCTACCGTTATAAACTCTGTCTTTCTCTATTCTTATAATTCAATTACTTGGGATCGTTTACAAAGTTTGAGTGTTATTAAGTCGTTTCAAAATAAAATGAAACGTTCTACGTTTATTGTTTCATAGTTGTCATGGGTATTAAGCATTATTTGAATTAAAATGGAATGATGTCTATAAAAATAATGAAAATGTGTATTTCGAAATTACAAAGCTAGTTTTGTGATTATCTTACGAATAGCATGAAAAAAAAATCGTAAAAAACTTGTTCTTCACATTATTTTCGTACAACAGAATAAATCTGCTATTTTTTAAGCATTGTTATTATTTTTTTACGTGTCTCTTATATGATTCTTGATCTCTTATATGATTTTTTAATGAATGGCACTCATCTGGCAGTATTTTTTATAACTGTTGGAATTAAATTGTCTAATGTCTGTTATATCATACTTATATATCATGGAATGGAATGTTATCCAATTAACTTCGTATGAAAATGTGTATTATTATTATTTTACGATTTGGTTATGAAGTAGTTACAGAATGGAGTGGAATGAACAATTGAAATACATATATCTTAATTTTTGTGTAGAAATAAGGCACTACATACTCGTAGGTAAATAGCCGTGATGCGTACAAAACGTCGATTAGTACGGAGCCTGCGTAATATCAACACCGACAGCCCGACAGAGGGAGATCTTATCAAGTTATTTACACGCACATTCGTAGCCACCGAACATCGAACAGAAGGGTAATCTATTGTGACATGACAGCATTACACCTAACACGCTTTAGGGGAATAAGAGATTTAATCAAAACATTAAAAAACATGATACAAAATGACATTACCGAGAGATAGCGGGCGTACGTCACACGATCTCTAATGGTGTAATAAAGTTAGAAAGAAAACTTTGCAGCCCAGGCCGCTCTTTTGCGTATTTATTAACGTGTCCAGAATACAGAGAGCCGCGCGCCGTCTTTTCTTTTTCTTTTATGTTGATGATGGCCTTAAGTCGTTAGAGGTCTGGAGGCGGTGGTGTTGTTGTGAAATCTGTTTGTGCTAAAGTCGTCACGTGCTGCTGCTGATGAGCCTTAGACGTGATAACACTCACTGGTACGTGATTCTCGTTTTATTTGAGTTACCGCGCCTCAACTAGGTGCGTGCGGTAAGCCTTTCGCACCAAGCGGCTGATTTTAGACTGCGCGCTCTGTTTATTGGTGCAAATATATTTTATGTAATATTTGGGGGAAACAAATGAGAATATACACAGCAAAATCGAACAAATATACAAATAGAAAAGAAATCCGCTTATAATGCGAAGGCAGGGTTGTGCGATAATAATGATTAGGTACTTAACATTTAATATTAGGTTAAAAAAACAATATCAAGGAAAAATAAAACACAATTAAGTGAATAAGAGAGTAAGAGAGTCAAGAAGTTCAAAAGATACAAATTAAGAATAATTTTCATTTGAAGGCAGTGTAACTCAAAAAAAGTATGACATTCAATCAACTTTCCTCTGACTGCTACTCACTTTTAAGTTTTCTTCAATTAGACGTAATTACGAAAATGAGAAATGGTAAAAGTTTTTTTCATGCCGCCATCGAGTTGTGACCAAAAAAAATTTAAT
The DNA here is from genome assembly GCA_035578125.1 of Mellilla xanthometata. Taxonomy (NCBI): domain Eukaryota; kingdom Metazoa; phylum Arthropoda; class Insecta; order Lepidoptera; family Geometridae; genus Mellilla; species Mellilla xanthometata. Next base: position 6,811,651 of record JAPUBQ010000007.1, on the reverse strand, counting down.
GAACTCCGAAACGAGTGCTTTTTATGCCGTGAAATAATAATTTTCCTCTACACAGTAAGTGTCTTTAGCGAACATTTTACGCTAATAAGAATGGCATTAATTTTTCATTATACGAAAATGGGAAACCAGCTGGTTTTATTTTGCAAAAATTAAAATATATCTTTTCATTTGTTTGACCATGTTTTGCTGCCACTTTCATTTATCTCCTTATTATAGAATTATCGTACTTAATTAAAAATCCTAAATTAGTGAAGTATAAAAACAATGTAATATTCAACAGAAGATAACCAGAAAAATAAATAACATTTCTTTAGAATTGGTGTTTATTTGGAGCGATTATATGAAATTAGATTTAAGGCGTAATAAATTTATTTTTATTACATTATGTTGGTTTCTTTTACTTTTTTCAAATGTTATGCTAAGCAACATCGTTCAAGTACGTGATTTTTTTTGTGCGCTAAAGAAAGAAATGTCTTTTTTTATTTTTTTATCCATGATAGGTTAGCGTTTGACTACAGTTAGCCTGATGTTAAGCTGCACTGCAGTCTACGGTGTGGCACGCTTACCTAGAAGATACCTATTAACTCTACTTTTGAAGGCCCCCGGATGATACCTGAGTTCCAAAGCTTCGCAGTCTTGTTTCCTTAAATAATAGATAGCGTCTAAGTATAATTATATAGAATTTATAATGTATAGCTAAAGAAAAGAAATGCTATTTTAAAAGAATACCGTGTAGAAACCCACTGAAGTATAATGTAAAACATTATTCAGTCCAAACCCTCGAGCATATTAACAGGGCATCGCTACACCAATAACCGCAGCGCATAAAATATGCCTCCAGCGTTTTACACCCAATTTCCGGGGCGAAAAGCTAGACTCTAGTGAAAAACATATGTAAAGCCGTTGCGAAAAAACGGGTCACAATACGGGCAAGCTGCGCCGACCACATTAATAATTTATCAGCCGCATGACGGTTGTTTGCTAATAAAGCGCGGATTCGCTTGGAAATATTAATAAAAGCAGCTTGCGACCGGAACCGGCCTGTCGCCTGGCATAGCCGTGACAAATGACCCGTTGCAACTTTCATGCAGTTACCATGTGCATTTGCAAATGGTGATCATTTTAAATTATGAATTAGTGATAGCTCTCATTTTCTAAGCATGCTGGCGCTTTCATCCCCGTAGCGGCTGTAGCTCAGCAGACTCAGGTGATCTGACACGATCATCGAGGTCAAGCAACAACTGTCAAGGCGGACAGTCTATGCGATGATGCACAAGACTGTCTTTTAAAAATGGCACTTTCATCTGGGCGCTACCGTGCGGATAACACATGATTTTTCAAAATTAACACAACGTTGTTATTTTAGAACCAATTTTGGTGGTTGATGAGGCAACAAACATACAAATTCATTTAATTTGAAGTCAGTAAAACTATATTTGATTTGATAGTCTGGTCTGCCATTCTTGCTTCAAAATATACATATATTCTTATGTATTTGTTTCAGGAGACCACACGAAAGGAACTATAAGTGCGTATGGTTTATTTAAAAAAAAAACACTATTAACAGGTCCCTTGGTATCGAAGTAGAGTGATAGATACGGTATGGTATCGATCACTCCACTTCACTGTGACAAATATTTTAAAAGAGGAAGCCAACGTGCGCCCAGTGATAGGTATATTAAACTCTTCTGATTTATCTCCCGATGCTAGTGTAGACATTGCAACGAGCCGTCGCGAACGGAAAATATATGGCCTCTTTGAAGCGCAGAAAGATGGGTAATTTCATTGAATTTATGATCGTATCACCGGTGAAATTGCGAGGTTGAAAATTCGGACGTAAAAGTGTGATAAACATTGTATTAGTACGAGTAATATGAGAGTCACTAAAAGCTGGTGATTGCAATTTGGCACTTAGAGGTTTATGGTGTCGAGCCAATTTGCAATATCTTTGAGAGATAATAATTCTTTAGTCTTATTCTCTCTTTTATGATACTACAATGACGCAGTACGATGAGTTTTTTTATATTTATCTAGATGACCGAATGAGTGAAGCGAGCGAAATTTTTGCATTTATTGGCTAATTTACTTTGGTCTGTCTGTAATTTCGCATCAATGTTGACGAAACTTGGTTTCTTATACAACTCAAGATATTTTTTTTAATTCCTCGGTGATTTTTGGTTGAAGGGATGGAATTTTTAATTTATTCTTGTTATAATTTCCAGCAACTAATGCCTGTTAACACCTACTTAGGTGTTATAACTATCTCTATCCAATTATAACAGACTATGTTAAGAGCTTATTCTCTTGGGCTACATTTCCATTACCATGTTTCAATAATGGATGCTGAATACAATAAACACTAAGACAGTTTACTCGTATCTTATTGTGGCACTTCACACCGTAGTGTATTCGGGTGTGGTATATTTGATAAACAATTATGAGATAATGACGACCTCGTTGGGTAAAGGTTACCATGCCGGACTGCTAATCAGAAGGTTCCGGGTTCGATTCCCGGCCCGGTCAACATCTTTGTGCTTAACTAAATTTGTTGGCTGTGGGTCTGGGTGTTAAATATGTATTTATATATAATATGTATGTATGTATGTATATGTAGTATATCAGTTGTGTTAGCAACCATAATACGAGTTAGAAATGGTTCAGTATGGGGCTAACCAGCCGTGTGTGAATGTGTCCTAAAAAAAATGTGGATAATATGGTGTTTATCTCACTCGCCTATTTGACGACTATGACGATCATAAAATGTTTGTGAGGCTGAATAGTATGCACATTATGCAAATACATGCAAAAATGGTGTGTAGTGTATTCGTCGATATTTTTTCGAATACACAAAACCAAGAAAAGACTTCTAATACGATTAGCGAAGTAAAGTGTCAGCATTAGATATCTATCGCGCTGTCTGTATTATAGTAGAAATAAATACTTAAGAATTTATTTTCGCTAAGACAGTTACAATACAGTTTCAGTGAATTACACAAAAGCATAAGTAAGTTATAATGCATATATAAGTGGCACCTGAAGGTAATAGCAGAAATCCTATTTCCTACAAATATTATAAATGCAAAACTTTGTGTGTATGTTTGTTACTTCTTCATGCTCAAATGGATAAACCGATTTTATTTAAGTTAGCTGTGGAAGTAGCATACAGTATCTATCTTGGATTAATAAATAGGTTATTATTTATTCGCGGATAGCACCGCGGGCGCACAAGTATTGATATAATTTAAAATTTGTTATACTTAGTTACTGATCAATATTTCAGAGATTATCTAAAATATACGTTAGACTTTAAGTAGGTGTTCAACTATTGCACAAGGTAGGTAGGTAACCGCTCACCTAATTATTATGGATACTGGGCTATTGGTAAGTAGTACACAACCATCTAAAGATATTTTAATCATATAGCTCTTGACGTTTAAGAATAAGACAGTATACTAATAACAATTTAAAAATTAAGTTCATTCATAGTATTGGTTGTAAAGTATTCGAAAGTTACGCAGATAATTCAAGCAGAAGTCACAATCTGAAATACCACATCAAGTTACACAAACAAATTTTATTTCCCCCTTTAGTGTGAACCTCGGAAGCGAAACCGGCCGAGTCAGTTCCCTCTAAAACGGTAATACAAAAGCAATACTACATTCCAGCTCTGGCCATAACTGAAACGGGATATTTTGTAAACATTTTACTTCTTCTATCGTGTTACATTTTACTGCGTCCCAGTCTGTGACGATATTGTGGACGCTGTCGCAGCAAAACGACACTTTTTACTGCCGCAACCGCTTTGTATACCGCATAGTTATGTACAAATACCCTGTTTTGAATAAAATAAACAAGAATTATTGATACTTTCACTCGTTGAGCGAAAGTTTCAGATAAAGCGTTAAACGTTTGAATTTTAAAATATCTGAAGTTGTACGATGCAAAAAAGTGCATTGTTAAGCACATAGCCCTAACTAAACTAACTAATAGCACACTATAATTTTATAACTATTTTGTAAGTTACTTAATAAAATAAGAACTTTTTAGACGAATCCATTTCTAGGAAAATCTATTCTAGAAAGTAGGATTTTTTTCATAGGAATGCATTTTTTGGTTGGTAAATAACACTTAATCGGAAATCAAACAATTCATATCTTAGTCATTCAGGTTTAACATGTACGATGTACTTACAGTAGTACAATAATAATAAATTTATTTGCACCAAGACTTAAGAATAGCTTACATCGAGTTACATAGTAACTTATATCGAGTAGTAGTCTATGCACTTTATTCTTCTATCTTATTATCATCAAGCCTAAGGCATATCCAAAGTCGCCAAACTTTTCCTACTTTTTAAACTCAAACCGCCAAGGTAAAGTAATATGGAAAAAGCAAAACGATGTTTTGAATGTTGGTAAGAGAGTTGTTCCATTTCGCTGCCTCTAGCGTCTCGTTAAGGTGACAAAACAACGCTTTAGTTCCCTCTAACGCACGATATTTCCGGCAAAACTGCAATTTTCACTCGTAAGCTATGTAAAGTTATGCTTTAAAAGTATTTAACTTGGACACTTAAGTTCTACTTAGATGCCACTTATGGTATTTCACTTTTACGTATAATATGAGTGTTTGTTATTTGACTACTGATATGTAGAGTCTACATATTTTCCTTATAGTATTGCTTATTGTAGTAGCAGTGTTTACAAAAAAAAAACAAGCCCAAATAAATGCCAAATAAGAGGCTAAAATTGTAAACAGTTACGTTTGTCTCTAACAATTGGTAAGATTCTAGGTATAAAGGAACGAGTACCAATGTAAAATAACGTTCTAATTAACAGTTCCAAAAAAAGATAGTTATTTAGCTCCAAGCTTTAAACTGTTCTCCCTGAATTATATTAAGTTAGGTATTTCTCATCGTTGTTGAAATTGATTCTATCGAATGGATAATGATTTGATGAAGCTTTTTTGATACTTCTTTTGACTTTGAACGAACTTTAGAAGTCTTAAATTAAGATGCATTTCGTAACTTAATATCACTAATGGCACACAATTTATAATTTTGCAATAAAGTAACTTGTGTGTATCTCTCAAGGACAGTAAAAGGCATTAAGATTTATTTCAAATATTTCTACGTGCCCCTACTTTCAAAGCAACCAAGTCGTACATTTACATAATATATTTATATGAACCATCATAAGTTAATATATATAAAGATCAATCAGAAAAGAAGCATATGCACATAGCTTGACCAATTACGGTGATCCGAATCTATCACCAACGTTAGGCAACGCAACAGTTAATGGCTTATCAAGCAATGAAATACATTTCTAGCACTTTCGTGGGAAAATTTAATTTTAAGTCTAAACTTTAAGTCTAAGTCACAGAAGTCAAGTCATTTCAAAAGTCTTTGTGAAATACTCAAGCTCTCTACGCAGCTTAACTACGATTATTATTACGATGATGAAGACGAAAAGAACCACAAATTCAAACAGAATTTCAGCAAACAAATTTAAAACTCCTCAACTAAAATCCACGATTTGAGCATTCAGAATCAAAATGTCAGTCTGCGCCAAGCAACGCGGTGGCCACAATCAGTTGTAAAGTTATTCGTGTCACTTCACATTTCTCGAGTTGCTCGAATGGCGGAGTCGAGGTGGTTAGACACTTTGTTGCAAGGTCTTCAGTGCGAGGTGCAACTGCCGTCAACTTTGTTGTTACGTTAGTGATAAGCTCTGCAAACTAATGTAACTGGGTTTCACTTCCGTTCACACTGTTTCGTTTGCTTATCGTGGGTCTGGTAGTGTCTTGTGTTAGCGTAAAAGCGACTGTAGCTCGGTGGTATAAGCGTCTGCTTTTCAATCAGACGTCCCTTGGTTCGATTACGGCCCTACACTAATGACTTGTTTTTTAAGTAATGTGTGGATTTGCACTCGCTTTACGGTGAAGGAAAAACATCGTGAGGAAACCGATACGTTTGAGGATATTGCATTATCCGAAGACATGTGTCCGGCACATAGCCAGCGTGGTGGATTATGGCCTATATCTCTCTCCTAGTTTCCTAGTAAGAAAAGGTCCCGAGTCCCAGCAGTGGGAAAGTATAGTGAGCTGCTTATGCTTATGCTTGTGTTAGGACGTCTAATTGTGAAGGGAAAACTAGTAAAAGCTAATATTAAAACTGCTTTGGGGAGCGGTAAAAGTTTTCCGCAGCGATGCGGTCCGCCGTGCTCTAATGAATCTTTTAACTGTAACTTATGTGCCCATAAATCACTTACTCAACGGTGAAAGAAAATATTGCGAGAGGAAAAGCTCTATATAATATTTATTCTCATTTGAATTCTACTACTAACCAGACAAAAATATTGATTTATCAAATTTTAGATAGAAGTTCAATGATTTACTTAATTCTCATTAAAGTTGCATTTTATATTTTGGTAACTACAGTTGAAACTTGATTATCCGACCCTCGGTTATTCGAATTCGCGATTATCTGGACTACAGACCAACTGTCCAAAGTCATATTATTGCAAGCATGAACGTGTCGGGCGGAACTGGCATCACCTTGTTAAACATTTATTTTCCGGCGTTTCTCATCGGAAAATAAAAAAAATCCAGATTTTCTTCATACTTTCGATTAACCGAATTTTCGATTATTCGAATGTCTAACAACAACAATTAGCCCGAGCCCCATCGAGTTTTTACTGTATATCATGACATTGCAAAAACTTTTAATGTAATATTCTTATAGTGCCTACTATACTTGAAGTAATTAACTTTAACTTCTTTATTAATTTGACCCTATTTTATGGAGTGACAGCAACGCGAAAGAATAGTTAAGAACTTTATAAAACTTTAGAACTGGAATGAAGACGCTGCCCTTTTTCCTCTTTTAGGTTTTTACAACATTAATAAACATTGCGATCCAAACGCGACGTTTATGAGCAGTGAGAGTTGTGAGACTACAAAAACTATTTAGTGTGGTTCTTCTTCTTCTTCAATCTTTTCCCACTAGGTGGGGTCGGCACAGCAAGTTTTCCTCTTCCACACGATTCTGTCAGCTGTCATATCCACATTCACTCCCTTTTCTTACACAATTCAGCCACGTCTTCCTAGGTCGGCCTCTACTTCAGCTACCTCATACAACCATATCCATACTTCTCCTAGTCACATGGATTTCCTCTTTACTGGTGTAGTTATACTATTTTCTATTAAGTGTAGTTATACTACATAATTTCGCGGGTAGTGGATGGCGAAGAGAAGCACAGGATAGGGCCAAGTGGCGTGCCTTGGGAGAGGCCTATGTCCAGCAGTGGACGAACATAGGCTGATGATGATGATGATGATGATGATGATACTACATAATTTACCGATAAATTCAGCCGCGTGGGTTTCTCTAGATTTCACCATCAGTGAGGCTACTCGTATAAACCGTATATTATGTATATCGGAGCGGAATGTTGCAAGTGGTGCCATCATCATCGTAACTATTGTACCGTTATAAGAAACGCTAAGCAAAATCGATCATGGGTCATAGAGAAAATCAAAGAGAAAAAACGTTTTCATCAAAGTAAACTGTGCCTAAATAAATCGTCGTCAAAGGGGACACAACCAACTACCCACAGTTATATTTACACGAAACAAACGGTCACACTTACTTAAAAACGTTGGACGTATATCCAACGTTCACACTTACTTAAAAACGTTGGACGTATATCCAACGTTTTTAAGTAAGTGTGACCGTTTGTTTCGTGTAAATATATAATATGCCTTACGATAACAGTTTACTAAGTACCCACAGTTAGTTGGTGGCAACGCTTAGACTTTACCCTTAACTTAAAATTTTACTAATGAAATTCCATTGTTTCAGGAGGAATAGAGGTGCCAGAGTTTGGAGAGCCTATCACTAACCTCACGGTGCCTATAGGGCGCGACGCTACCTTCGAATGTATAGTCGTGAACCTGGGGAATTACAGAGTAAGATTATATGCAATTCGATAGATAGATAGATCGATTTATTGCAACAAAAATAACAACATGGTGGCGCTTACTTACTGTAAGCGCATAAATGTGTACATTGTTACAATTTGACAAAAAATAACATTAAACTTAAACATAAGCGCTGTAAAGGGGCGAAAAAAAAATATTATAAATAAAAATTTGACGACCTCGTTGGCGTAATGGTAACCACGAAGGACTGCCAACTGGGTGTCCCGGGTTCGATTCCCGGCACGGCCAATATCTTTGTGATGAACAAAATTTGATGGCTGGTCTTCAAGTATTTGTGTATGTATAAGTAGTATATCAGCAGTGTGAGTAACCATAATACAAACTAGACATGGTTAAGTATGGGGCTGACTAGCCGTGTGTGAAATGGTGTCCTAATATTTTTATTTATTTATTAATTATGTACTAATTAATTGTTAATTAATCATTCTCATAGCCGTTAAAATATTTTATCTGATACTTTTTATCTGCGATGTAGGTATACTCGTACGTTTGGGGTGAAAACATGTTTGTGTTTTTATGCAAACCAATGTTTCATTTGCTATTTACAGTGATGAGTTGATATTTGATAGGTCCAAGTTTTTAACATAAGTGACAAATCACTAGGGGCGCTGCTGTATTTTTTTTTTTAGAATTCTATGTTTCCTGCTATTTCCAAACCCACCATTTTCTGTGATGAGAATAGAATAGATAGAATAGAATATATCTTTATCTCAGACCAATAATATAAGTAGTATTAGTATTTTTCTTTTCTACTATTCTGATTCCTGATCTTTATCTTACAATCACAAATTAGTGATGACTTAAGTTTTAATTGGAACATTTAAACATTAAATGGGTTTGCGCTTGATCACAATTCACCTGATGGCAAGCGACATTATGATCTAAGGTGGAACGCGCTTACCCAGAAAAAACCGGTTCACTCTTGCTTTGAAAACCACCAGATTGTAGCTCTCAGGGAACAGAGAACTAGGCAAAGAGTTCCACACCTTCGCAGTTCGCACTATGAAGGTGGAGAAAAACCGCTTAGTACGCGCCTTTGGAACCTCCACGGTATAACGATGCCTCTTTGGAGTTTCCCTGCTAGTCCGGTAGTGGAATGGGGCGGGGGGGAATCAATTCATGCAATTCCGTCGCACACTCACCGAAATGTAACCTATAAAAACCGAAAGGCTGGCCACCAGGCGGCGATGCTCAAGGCTCTGCAGCTTTGCCTTGCACAGAGCATTATTGCCAACTAGCCTCTTCGCTTGCCGCTCTATCGCCTCCAACGCCTCAAGCTGGTATTTAGCCGATCCATCCCAAAGGTGCGAGCAGTACTCCATGCACGACCGAACTTGTGCTTGATACAATGTAAGCAACTGTTCCGGCTTGAAGTACCGGCGCACCTTCGAGAGGATACCCAGCTTCTTGGCTGCCAATTGAGCCTTAGACTCAATATATGGGCCAAAGTTGAGGGTTGAAGACAAAGAGACTCCAAGAAGCTCGAGATGGTCAGTGATCGGTAGTGATGTAGGTTACATTTCGGAAAGTAGGGGCCAGATATTCTTAGACAACATGTTCTTAGATGAGTATTACAGTGATGGGCAGTAAACATTTGTTTCAAGTACTTTCAACTTTCAAGTCGCTAATTTAATAATAAAAAAGTAACGGTCTTTACGATGGTCTTAATTATCTAACAAATAGTTTCGATAATCCCAACACTAAGATAGAAATAAAACTTGATTGCGTTGTAGAAACAGAGCTTGACTATAATTTGTTAGATCCATTTCATAATGAAATTCTTAATTGAGCTGTATCCTTCATCAACTAAATGAAATAAATTGGCTCAATTTCCGTATTCCGTGTATTGAAACCGCACCATCTTTGTATTGTATTAATTAGTTTGCAGAAATTATAGTAACATAAGCAACTAAATCTCATTTCAAAAAATGAAAGTATGCAGAAACTTATGTGGCTTGAATGTATAATTACGAATTGTGCCTTTTCTTTAAAACACTTTTCTGTTATATACATTTTATTACGTTATTTCACCCGTTACTAAATTTTATTTTTATTTACAGTATGGCCATTTAAAAATGAAGAACAAGAGCAAGTTACATTTTTTTTATTCAAAAGCCCAACTTTTTTTCATATATATATTTGTAATTCAATCATCAAAAGACTAAAAATGGAATACTATAAAGATAAACTACGAGTACACTTATGCAAGGGAAATTTAAAAGTTACTTTTTACATACACAGGTGGGCTGGGTAAAAGCAGACACGAAAGCCATCCAAGCGATTCACGAGCACGTGATCACCCACAACCCAAGAGTGTCAGTCTCACACAGTGATCACTCCACCTGGTACCTTCACATCAAGAGTGTGCAGGAAGAAGACAGAGGACAGTACATGTGCCAAATAAATACAGACCCTATGAAGAGTCAGGTAAGGTGTAGAATGGTTTAGCAAAAGTTAGATGTGGTGGACCTTTAAAATATATGAATGCAATAAGAGCCCAAACTTTTGGTGTCGAGAGTTATCAAGTCACCCAAAAGCCTTTGAGCTATCACATGGACATCTCCATTGTAGACTTATCACAAATCTTAATTCAAAGATTTTATTTCTTCTCTTATCATACTTACACATTATAAAGTCGAAAGTTTTTGTTATAGTGTGTATGTTTCTTACTTCTGTACGCTCAAGCAGCTGTACTACTTTCAAGATAGGTCAGATTTTAAATTAGGCTTCTTTTAATTGCATGTGCCTGCAGTGCATGCCTGCTACATAAAATATTTGTTAATTTCTCACGATCGGATCACATGTTGAGGTATTGAACATATTTTCAAACAGGTATTGTAGTAGTAACCCAGAATACAATAATAAAAAAAAACATTTCTACCGAATTCATTTCGGAATTTAAAGAAACATTTCTGCCAGAGAATGTAATCTAATCCAACCACGAGAGAGCCAAAGGTTAAAAAGACAGACAATTTCACCCGACATTTGTAGAACTGTATAGAGCTCACAAATAAGCGTTCATACGTACAAGGTACAATCATGGCACAGTGACGAGAGAAGAGCACTCATCGCATCCATTAGACATAACGGCCAACAGAATTGAGGGGGCGACTTGATGGAATTCAATTTCGTCAATTTGTTACTTTCTGAGAGAGAAGTTTTGCTCTTTTGATACGTGGTTGTTTCGAAAATAGATAGCAACTGGCTTTTAGATGATCATTTTGACTATTTGAAAGAAACTAGTTTTATAGATGGTGACTCATACATAACATTCCCATCACAATGAACAGACTCTCAAACAGGAGTATATTAATACAATTATTAACATCAAATTAGTCCCTAATCTAGGTACTATAATTTTAACAAGTTTATCAATAAAAGCGTGAAGAATTTGGGTGAGAGTTTTAGGTAAAATTTGCAAGGCGGAATTGCAAATTCACTTTAAATAAATATAGCTAAATTGTGTGTTGTTAATTAAAATGTTTAATGAATTTGGGACAGTAAATACAAATAGCTGTTTCATGAAACAACATTACTATTCAAAGGCTTGATGAAAGATCACGGAAGTAAAATTTGCTTAAACGTTTCTAGAAACTGTTTTTACTGTAAGTAACACCTAAATTGAGTATCGGATAAACTGTTTGAAATTCAAACTGGAATAAGCTTCAAAGTAGGAAGAACGAAATTATTATGTAAATATTTTCAGCGAAATAAATAGGTCTGTAATTCAATTACTTTTGCGTTACCACCAACAGAGAAATGACGATATCGCTCATTTTACTAAGAGGTCTTTAGAGTTTTCTTAGAAATAAATACCTACAACTATTAATACTTTGTGAATTACAAAGTATTTAAGCCGAAAAATTTAAAAATAACAGACAAAATAAATGATGAACATATAATGAAAATAACAGATGTATCAACAAAAAAAAAAAACGATTTAACCAAATAAAAAACGCCGCAATAGCTATAGTACAACGCGGCAATGCCACGAGCGTTATGGGTACCTTCCGTCAGGTTCTATCTGGAGTGGCCTTTTAAATTAGTTTTATTAGTGGTTTTGTTTTTAGTTTTTTATTTTATAATTTTATTTAAATTGTATGCTTTGTAAATTCAAATAAAGTCCCTGAAATTTCAAATAAATATCCTATTTAAGTCCAAAAAATAAAAAATATTCTACTATATTAGTAAAGCCAATAAGAAAGTAAAATGCGTCAACGCGAAATAAAATAAATGAACGATGAATACGAGTATCTGCTAACTCTGCTGAGAGATTTGTGAATAACATCTAAAAGAAAAGTCATATTTATTACAAAAGTAAACGAAGCGGCTTAATTTTGACATAAATATTGTCCCAATGCATCTCTCGGCGCGCTGCAGTTTTCCCTTTCCTTTTTTTGCGCCCTGAACTCATTCTTTGTTCTCCATTGTTCACGAGGAAACTATTTGTTTCCAATTTTTCGTGAAATGAATACCGCGCAATTTTGCTGTGACAAAGAAAGGGCATATTTTGCTTGATGTTACATTAAACTTTTCATAACTTTAATTCCTTGTTTTTTAGAACAACTTCCCCAGGCATACTGTTAAAAATTTTGTCCAAAAAGTATTGTCATAACACAAATAGAAAAAATATATATTAAGTGTCTGTTTCAACGAATAAACTAAAATTAACCATTAATTTTGAATTAATATAAGACAATAGATATGTGAAAACCACAAGCTGTTAAAAAGACATCGTCGCCTCCACACGTACAGGAACACACCAAGAATACTGCTCTGTGGTTTTTTTTGCACACGTAAACCTACGCTTGTCATTGAACTAGCCACTACGTTATTCAATGTTTCAAAAGTAATAATGCTTGACAAACGTTAGAATTTATTGATATTTAATTTTACAATCCGAATTCAGTTACGTATTTAATTACTTATTATTATTTTAGTTTCTTTATTTCAATTATTAAGATAATTTACAACTTTTTTTATAGACACAAATTAGCTAAATATCAATTACATGTGAAAAATAATAAAATTAAATAAAATTAATTTCATTATTATTGTCTTATATTCTATAAAGACTACGTCAAAGGCCCTCGCCCAGACGTACCCATTAGGCTGGCAGCATTTCCTCGCTGAATCGCGAGAGACATTTGCTGCCGCAAGTATTCCCCAGCCCGCGGATCTCCACCCTATCTCGTAACCACCGTCCGAGATCTGCCACAAACTTCCTTGCCTCGGTTAACCAAGGCCCGCTACCTCGACAGCAAACGGCACGAACTCATATGCCACTTCCAAGGCAGAGTACGTTCAATTATTTCGAATATATAATAACTTATGTGTACATATTTTTTAGTCTTTTTGTAGCGCAAAATATTGACTCACCACTAACTCTCGTAGCCTAATAGCTTCGAATTTCGTAGAAGCTCTTCGCCACCTACACTATTCCACAGAATAATAACTTGTACTTACTATTCGCAGAATCTTTCATTCATAAATTGTACACTGAACTACCACGTACTGTTAAAAAAATATTACAGAATTCTTATATTATGAAAGCATTAGCATGACATTTTATAACATTTTCTTTGTCTACACAGATGGGGTCTCTGGACGTGGTAATACCACCAGACTTCATCCCTGAAGAGACTTCAGGGGACACCATGGTTCCTGAAGGTGGAACTGCCAGGGTGTCTTGCAAAGCTAGAGGAGTGCCGCCACCTAGGGTGATGTGGAAACGAGAAGATGGTCAGGAGATTGTGGTGCGAGATCCTACGGGATCAAAGGCTAAAGGTATATTAAGATAAATAAGATGAATAAAAATATTAAAAATCGGAATAAAAACTTTATGCAATGAAATTTCGTTATGTTAGTATTAAAAAATCGTAACTTTCTTTCAAAAGTCAATGGTAAAAAAAAAAATGGCTAATAAAATGACAGATCATAATTTACAAGCTGTTAGAAATTATAAAAATAATAATAATAATAATATTGTCGAAGTCCTAAATGAAAAATAATTAATCTTAAATTCTTTAACAATAAACACATCGCAGGCACGCAAACTTTTTTAATAATTTATCTACTCGTATTGTAACATAACCATTACCTACCGGCCACGTACTTGCAATACGTTTTGCATACATATGATATAAATGTATGCATTTATTGCTGTACCACTATTAGAATTCCCAAATCCGTAGAGTTTGTACCTACCTGCCAATTTAACGTTACGCTCAGTTAAGTACGCTGACTTGATTAAACAGCTACGGAAGAGTACTAAAATCTTGTTAGAACAAAACGTTATTATACATTTATGACTCAACTAAAAACGGCAATGAATTCTCGACTGGAGAGATTGTTTTACAAATTACCTGAGGGGCAATATTCCCGTTAGCAATACTCCAAATTTACTTTGAAATTGAAGTTTTAATACCTAGCTAATTATAGCCAATTTCTGGAGTGCGGGCGGAAATAAAATTACCCGTCGCACGATTGATTTATTTATACCACTTGAACAAACTTTCTCCCTGTAATTGTTAAGGCTTACTAGAGAAAAAAATAGGTCTTTTCTTAACAGTAAAACAAGTTTTGAAACTAAGTACGCAGTAATTCAAACTCAGCACCTAACTACTGTAGTCGTTTTGACAACAGATTGCTGAAATGGCGCAATAAAGAAGCGGACACCCCATTGTGGGTTGTAATGCTAGATTGTGGAGATAAATCATTGTTCTTAATAATTCAGTCGGTATACCATTGACCTTTGATATCTAATACGAACTGTGACTTCGGACAGGTCGGGACTTACATCGGGATTAGGAACAAGTTTAATTGGTACTGCGGTCCTTTACCACTCTATGTTCAACCATTGAGTGCCATTTCTAATGAATGTATGATGTCTGTTTCAACAAAAACTTTCAGGAGCTTGCTTTGTGTAAGTTCAGCACTTTGTTAAGGATGTAAGTGAACCTGAACTTAAAAGACACGCGTCTCAAACATAAATTATAAACAACAAGTTTAGTGACCTGCGTGAGCCATAATGAGAATGACAGCATCACACACCGCATTCAATGGACAATTTCAAGCGTTCTCGCCGTCCGCATAATAAGACCTAGAAGTCCATTCAACGCAGAACTCTACTAATTACGACAAACTTTAAACAATACTGGACGAAACTCATCCCCGAACAGTTTCGTCGGGGCTCATTGTGGCACCACAAATGCGGTCACACAGACTCCCGTATTATACAATACATATTATTATTCAGAAAAACAATGCCTTCCTTGCGCCATTCATGGAAGGCATTACGCGACTTTTAATGTGTCATTTTCTTTCATTTCGCCCCATGAGCTTCTAAATAAATAAGGTACAATAGGGATACAGAGATAGGGTTACAAAGTCTTCAGCTTACAAACAATATGGCAAGATTTTAACGAGGAGGTCTTCAATGCTTACAAATATGACACTCATAAGAAAAAAGAACAGATATAATAAAAAATCGAATGTCAGAAAATAATAATATGTTTTTTTAGTTAAGGCAACAAGAGCAAAATCTTGTATTCACAGTTTTGTTATTAATCCTACATAGAAAATAGCTTTTGAACTCTCTAAAGAACAACCCTTGTTATATTTAAACTAATTTTGGCACATACAAGTACAGGCTTGTAGCTCATTTGAAACGCTTAGACAAAACGTATCTATCTCTTACCTGATTAAAATATTTTTTATTAATCTGCATAGTTAACTATAAATATCATTAGTATATATCATGTAATATGTTTGTTCCAGTTTTAGATAGTGATATTTTCGGCCAAATTACGGTAGTTTCAAAAGATGCCATCGTCTGGTCGGTAAAGAATGCGGATATGTGGCTAATTAGATTCGTCTGCGACTTGAAGAGTTTCCACAAAGATCGACTTCAACTGTTAATTAGAGATTGAAGCTCGTTATAAACTTTGTGAATTCATTTTAGCTATGAGCCGAGTTTTATACAAACTTCAGTCATATTTTAATGCCAGAATCAAATTAAAATTGTCCGCTTATTTTTTATCTTCCAAGTATTTCCCGAACTTAGTATTACTTACTAACTAACTAACATTCAAAGAGTGTAAAATAAATATGTTTAGTACGACACTATGTACGAGCGAGTTGTTTACTATATGTTTTCATGAGCTAATTTTGAACAAATAATATATCGGTTTACAAGTATTAATATATTAGTTACAGGGCTACTGCTAACTAACGCAAATCCTTATGAGGGTGGCTTTAGTATGTACATATAAATTTGTTTCGTTAATATTTTGTGCCATGAAAAAGTTTTTTTATTGTTTTCTATCTATTGTTTTTCTTTGTATCACAAAATACATTTTTCTTTCATTCTTTCTAAATAAGCAATAGTTTTGGAAATAGAATTGAATAAGAATAATAATTGAATAGAAATTTTGGAAATTCACAGAAAAACCTTTATTTTAAAAGTTAATTTTGAACAATTATTGTTTTGTTTTTTTTAATTCAGTAAAACGTTCCTTGTCCATGTCCCCAGTTCTCACATATCAAGGCGAAGTGCTGAAGCTGTCGAAGATATCTCGCTCAGAAATGGGCACGTACTTGTGTATCGCGGGTAATGGAGTGCCGCCGACGGTCAGCAAGAGGATCCATATTAGTGTACATTGTAAGCCAATATTTTTATATTTCTATGTTACCTATAGTAGTACCCGTAGAAAAATAAGCGAGAGATTCGTTTTTAATCTAAAAGAACTAACTAAGTATTAAACGGCCTGTTCCGGCAGCCTTCTAGAGAATAAGTTATACTAGACTTGACCTGCTCTCCCTTAGGCGGCTAGAGTGTGCTCGTGCGCGAACTGGTATGAAAGGTTTAAGCGTAGATCAGGCCCCAGACACTAGTCGGGGTAAGATTTTAAAAAAAAAAGAGTGTGCTTGTGTGGTTACGCGCCCTGTTAGTAAATGCCTAGATGTACTGTGTAAAATAAAAACATAATTATTTAAAGCTGCTTTCATAATTTTCAAACTATTTCTATAAAAAGCGCCAAATTTACGTGACCTACAGATTCTCTAAAATTTCAAAAGGTAAGGTATGTCAAAGCATCAACCGCTCAAATAACAATTATGGTGATCCGTGGCAATTTGTTGTAGCTGTATTTATTCTTCTTCCAAGAGAAGAGATGAGACTAGGAAAAGTATGAATATGATTGTACAAGGTAGTGGAAGTAGAGGTCGACCTAAAAAGATGTGGATGAATTGTGAAAAAGAGACTAGAAAGAGAGAGGGGTGAATGTAGATATAACGGCTGATAGAAGAGTGTGGAAGCACGGACTGTGCCGAACCCATACAGTGAGAAACGGCGAAGCAAAAGAAGCTATCCAAGATGCGTCTTGTAGCCAGAGCTAGAAGCCAGCCCTATATTTTGAAAAAGAAATCATTTCACTGTATCCAGATCTAGCTGCTTATATAATTGTACCTGTGTCCAGTCCACCCGGTGATCCAAGTGCCGAACCAGCTCGTGGGCGCGCCGCTTGGCACTGACGTCACGCTTGAGTGCTACGTCGAGTCCTCGCCCAAGTCCATCAACTACTGGGTCAAAGATCCTGGTAATTATGCCTACACTTCATCTGTTTCTTTTTAAATGTAACACTAATTACATTAATCAAAGTATGTATGTATGTATGTAATAATACACGCTTTCTATTAGCTTCACCTGTATGTTTGTTTGTAACCGACTTCTTTGGGCGCGATTTTGACCCACTTTAAACGGCCAGATTTCGTTCAAACTTTGTAGATTTATTGAGGACCGATGACAATACACTAATTTGATACAATTACGGCTATCTATAAAAAGCGTGTTGTTTAGTTTTTTTTTTAACTATAATAGTTATTTTATCAGAAAGATTTTTCGTAATGGTACGAGTGTAAAAAGGCTGCATCCATAATTATCATGTAGCTTTTTTGCTTACCTTAACCTTTCCACACTAAACAATAGCGTAAGCATAAACATCGTAATGTTGAAAATGTTTAGCAAAATTAATATACTAAAGAAATATGTGGTTCCGGTCCAGAATCGTGTGAATCATTACTTTTTTAAGCCTTACATTTTGTTACATAGCTCAGACGTCTGTACAGGTATTTTACCTCCCGTACAAACTAGGTTATCTTTATTATAACTCCCATGACAGTTGGCAAAATAAAACACAAGCCGTTACGGCATTTGATTAACTCGACCCGTGTACCATCCGCGATAAAAACGAAACAAATTATAAGGCAGTCATAAAACTCTAGGTGTCTGCTCAAAGTTTTTACATTTTTCATAAAACTTCGCCGTGGTAAGATGAAATTCTAATATTGAATTTGAAGCCAAGTGTTTTCTATACCGCTTTATTAATGCGAGTAATGGATTCTAAAAAAATAATCAAAAGGATTATCGAAATAGAAAAAAGGTAAATAGTTACATATTCTCTTAGCTAGTGTATTTATGCCCCAAATGTGCTCAACTTTCTAAGAACCTTGGAGCAATCCTTTGTATATGTACTGATACATCAAATAGCGTCAAATACGCATGAAATGTTTGTTATACTTTCGACAAACTCTTATTTTTATCAATGAGCAGCTACGTATGTATGTTAGAATCTTAATAAATTTCCCATAGTTTTCACACGGTTTACACGTTAACAATGTAAAACTCTTGTCAGTAAAGAACCCATATGAAAGTTATTTTTGCTCACATCAATTTTGTTATTGAAGATGACATGAACATTCAGATGTTTACTGACTAGAGTTACATACGTCAAATTGAAGTTATGTTTATTCTAATATAGCTCAATCTTTTAGGTGCCAAATTACATTTATAGATTTGATTGGAAATATTCAGTACTTATCACAAGAAAGCAATAGCTTTCCCGTGATAAGTAACATATAAAACTGATATTCCAGGTGAGCTGATAATTCCATCAGAACACCACGAAATGACGGTACGACAGAAGTCTATGTTCGAGGCAGAGATGACGATGACTATCAAAAATATTCGCCGCGAAGACCTTGGTAGCTACATCTGCGTAGCTAAAAACTCACTGGGAGACGTGGAAAGCAAGATTAGGTTATATGGTAACTATATTTTTTTATAAGGAAATATCGTATATCCTACTAAAATGAGTGAGTATGAAAGTTTGAGCGTGAAGACGCTTAGAAACGCCTGAAAACTTGCATGAAATTTGATATGTGAATAGCTTACGCTTTGAATTCACAAATACGCAACTTTATATACCTACCAAATTGGCACTGGTCATACCGCGGGCCCAGCTGAGAAAATCTTATAATGACAGATAATTTAAAATGCAAAACAAATTGCGTATAGTTTTACTTACATCAGTATATTTTTTTTAAATACAAGTCGGCTTGTCTAATAGGCATAATTATTTTCATTTGAGCCCTGTAAAATGTCGTAGGTGAGCTCTTTATTTTTTCAAAGAACAAAGGTTTTCTCATTATTTTCAATTGAAATTGTCTGTAATAATATCACTGTTGACGTAGTAAATAAACATAAAATTTATGGTAGATCCTACTTGAAATGTCTAGACTCTACTTAAAAAATAGATTCTACTTAAAATGACGACCTAATAACTACTCAAAACGTATAGCACTTTTTGTATTTATTGCAGTAATGCTGTTATGTGTACAATTCCACAGAAATACCAGGCAACGACCGGCACGCCTACCAATACCCTGACATTCGTATGACATCAGACGACGACTACGGTACAGACGGTTACGAAGACGAAGATTCTCTCGCGGACAGCACTAAAAGCAACCGCGTCCCTGACCGTGCCAACAAATGGTACTCGAGCGAAGGCAAAACAATAGTTACAAACTCAAACGCCGGACCCGCCATCACGATATCCCTAACAACAACCTTACTACATTTACTCAAGTTTCTACTATAATTTATCGTAACCCAACCGTTGTTTTACCTTCTGCGAGGGAATTTTCAGTAATAAAAGGCAATTTCTGTTTTCTTTTTTATCCGTAAATTGATTGCGTCGAATATTTTTAATTAATCTAGGCCTACGGTTACTTTTATCTGTTTAGTTATTATATCGGCGTGTAACGTGATAATAACTAGTCTTAATGTGATGTATATATATTTTATATAATAGGAGAATACATGTA
Source organism: Mellilla xanthometata (assembly GCA_035578125.1). Taxonomy (NCBI): domain Eukaryota; kingdom Metazoa; phylum Arthropoda; class Insecta; order Lepidoptera; family Geometridae; genus Mellilla; species Mellilla xanthometata. Next base: position 6,791,482 of record JAPUBQ010000007.1, on the reverse strand, counting down.
AGATCCGTGTCGCCATATTTTGACGTGATAATAAGTAGAATTTTATTTTATTGGACGGTTCTCATTACTTTCCTATGGCAGTTAGTATCTAAACGTTCGTTAATATTTTTATCTATATTTTCCACTCGGAAAAGTTATTAAATCTAGAAAAATAAACATTGAAGTCAAAAATTGCATAAATTTAATTTATCGACTACATTACTTGGCAGACTCTATCTAATTTCTGTTATGTTAACCGTAGCATTATTGTTCAAGTTGCTATTTGTCAATGAAACAACATTTCCTGTTTTAGAAAACAGGAATGATAAACAGGAATTGCATGACAACTACACGCTGGTAATTCTGTTCGTTTTGATAGTTTAATTATTTATTTATTTTATTGTTTTCCCATACATTCATAATTAATTAATAAAACCATTATATTCTTCGATATAATGAAAGATAACATAACACAATGTTTTTATAGGTCTAATTAAAAAGACAAAGTCTAAATAATGGCGTTACGGATCTATCTGTACTGATAGATAATTATGTTTGATAACATTCCAGATATCTTGTGTACCATCGAATACGAGAATTGCGTGTATTTTATAAGGACTTGTTTACTATTAAAATTGTGCCATGTATATTGCGATAGTCTTGGAGTTAAAAATGCTAATTTTTGACCAATTTTGCAACGTTGAATAAAATTATCGATGACCTTAATACGATTATATTTCTCTACTAGCTTGAACTGTTTTAAAAGTTACATTTTGGCAAATCGCAAACTTGAGGTCGGCTTTTGTGGTGAGAGCATTTTCAGGATAAAACAACAATCAAGCGATAACTGGTTGTTTTATTGTGTAGAAGTTCAAAAATGAAGAACAAGAAGCTCAACATTGATGTCGGCTTCTAACATTCCGATATGGACCAGCCCTTTACATGTTTGTTTGGTAGTAAATCGTACGAAGCATTCGAATAATTCTCGAATTACACCGCGTAAACTCATTGATACAATGTAAAATTTCCCTTATGGCAGATCTTTAATTTTCTTTGACGTTGCCATGGTCACTGACTTAAACAATGAGTAAATTGTAACGTGATTGTAAATATTAAAATGAAATTATGACTATTTAGGGTGACCACACATTGGTCGGAGAATCGAATGTGAATGTGAGAAATGAATCGAAGACTCTTGTCGTCGCCTCGTTAAAAGCAGACAACGGTGTATTCAAGTCTTAGGTTCCATGTGAAGAATTCTAATGTTATTTTGCGTTTGCCATTAACCAATGTGTGGTTACTCTTAAAACACAGAAACCATAGAGTATTGTTACATTATGTACAATTTATTTAAAAGTATATACCTGTTTATGAACAGTTGATAGTTGCTGAGCATTTACATTTTACCCTAATTACAGTTACAGTTTTAAAGCTTCATCTTCAATTGCAACTTAAAGGTTAATTTGTTTAGATTTATATTTGCTAGTTTGTTCCTGTTGGTACAGTCATTAAGGTCAGCGGTGGTCATTTCGTAACCTATAACTACTTTTGACTACAATCTGGATAAGTACATGGTTTGATATTGCAGTTTTCGCTATAACCTAGTAGTGGGCCGACCGCCTAACGGAAAGCAACGAAATCGTCTTTACGGTTTTTACTACGAGTACGTCTCGGTAATTTAATACCGCATATTTCACTAATAGATATGCGATTGGTTTAATTATAGTCTTTGTGTTTTGTCCTTTGGATGGATACAAAAGATTGACATTTAAAAAATGACATTAACATCTGGGTGCTTCCGTGATCGTATGTCACGATCCCAGCTGTAAGATTTAGTACAAGTAGTTTCGAATTAAGTCAGCCTCTAGATGGTTTAAAGACGATTATGCCAAAAATGCTATGATTATATGCTAAATTTGCGATTCTAACAAAAAAGTATACCTAAGTGGTATTATTATATTATTATGAGCAAGTTACAAACGAAAGCAATTACATTACTATCTGTTAGGTGGTCAGCCCTCTGATCTATTCAAGCCGTAAGTTTCCTAGACTCATATAAAATACCCAGTTAAATTAAGAATAATAATCTTACTATTAAAGCTTTAATAATGTTGATGGTAAGTATGCCTTTATAAGTTGCAAGTGGAGTTTTTTCCGTATATTTAACTGTAGACAGAATCATAAAATATAACTTCTTCCAAACAATGTATGTTAATATCCGGATCGTTACGAAAAATAATAAAGTAAAATCAAGAACACTGCGTCCTTTAATTTTACCCAAACCGTTCGTTCGTTGAGGATTTTATCCGTAATTTAATAAGTCACGGTGGCTTTTGTAAATGTTGCGTAGGTTTGGAACAACATAGCAGTTGTTTTTGGTGATTTTCCTAGTACATAATTATTCTAATAATAATATAATCCTTTAATGCGATATGGGAGAAAAATAGAATATATTCTAAATCGTATAAAATCCTGCGTAAGTATTTTTTTAGTCACTATTGAGAAACGTTAAAAGTTCACAAAACGTCTTACATAAAACACACTCGAAATCGTTATATTATTAACAATAATTGTTTAGAATTTCAAAATTGTGGCGCTACTGAAATAAATTAAAACAAAACTCACTTTATTTACTTGGTTATTAAATTATCTAGAATTGTTCGAGGTAAAGTTTTATAAAAAAAACTATAAAAATAACCTCAATGCGGGTTCGGGACTACACTTATCCAAAAATATACAAAAATACACAACATATCTTTTCCTCTCTCCTCTTTTACATATAAGAATGAAGCGGTAATATTTTATCCAAGAGGATGTACAAACTGCTAGTCATGTCCTAAGTAATTGCTTGGAAAATTAACTAAACTAGCTGTTGTTACTAACACTATCAATCACTTTATCTTCATGTATCAGAAGAGATTTGGGCCTGTGGATAAAATTGCGAGTCATCGTTTAGTGAAATTTATTTTGTGAAGAACAAAAATCTTATGGATGCTTAAAAAAATAATATTATATTACATTTGTAGTAGCATGGTTTTTGAGCATTTTCTAGTGCTCGCTTGGCTACCCCCACGCTCAAATTGATAAATTTGTTGCCAAGCCCCTATCGACCTGGTCCAGCCGCCTCGAAATCTAGATTTTCCTGACTATAGGCATGCTATACAAATACAAAGGCCAGAAAGTTGCTAATTTGTGTGGTTACGTCCTGCTAGACAGATGCTTAGCTATGATGTCTGAAAAAATAAGTTAATTTTAAGCTAAAAACCCCCAAATCCCTTTATAGTGTAAATATAAATAAATAAATATTGGGACACATTTTACACTCAGCTGGATAGCCCCATACTAAACCATTTCTAGTTTTTATTATGATTGCTAACATAACCCATATACTACATATACATACATAAATACTTTATATAGAGAAATATTTAACACCCAAACCAGCACCCAACAAATTTTGTTCCGCACAAAAATGTTGGCCGTGCCGGGAATCGCACCCGGAACCTTCCGGTTGGCAGTCCAGCATGGCGATCATTACGCCAACGAGGTCAAAACTCACGTTAAAGAATCTATAAAATATGCTTTCGTACGCAAGTGACAATGACCTTACGGAAATATACTACCACATAAGCTACAGTTTGCTTATTATCTAAAACTAGCCCCGCATTATTCCGGGATAAAAGTGGCCTATATGTTAATCCAGGGTCTAAGCTACCAAATTATCTACATACCAAATTTTATCAAATTCAGTTCAACCGTTTAAGTTTTAAGATGTTACAAACATACACACTTACTCACAAACTTACAACTTACTTACAACAAACTTTCGCATCTATAATAATAGTAGGATATTTTTTTATCTTAAAACTTAAGAAAATTTAATTGACTAATATACCCGTAAAACAAAATAATTTTATGTATTACAGTAAACTCGTTATGTCACATAATTAAGGTGTGTAATTACTTCTTTCATGTCTACGTCATCCATATATTTAGGCTAAGTACACACTCGTAAGTTACGTATTTGTAACGTTTGTCTTACCAAGCAGTCGTAATGTAACAAGAAGAGTTGAGTAATCACCCTTATTTTTCGCGAAGACAGGAGAAGTCTCGTGAGCGCCCTTAATTCTAGCAATCTAAGCATAGGTGTTAGGGTTGCCACTAGAAATCGTTCTTTATTATATTATGATTTCTTGAATGAAGACGTGTGTAACAAAAACCTATAATGAAACTAATATGGTTTAATTACTTACCACTATTGTAATCTGACTAGTTTTTCAGGTTATATGAGGATTTGCACTTGCGTTAGGGTGAAGAAATCCGACGATTTCTCACGATTTTTTCTGGTATTTCCTGATGTCGGTCGATATTTGATGACCACAATATCCGAAGACGACATCCGCCAACCTGCACTTGGCCAGCGTGGTGGATACGGCCTATATTCCTCTCCTCGTGTGAGAAAGCCCCGAGTACAGTGGGAACATAATATAGTGGGCTACTTATACTTATGCTACGAGTATACGATTTCTTATTAATTTTACTTATTTTATATTTATAGTCTTATTACTCATTTATATTATCTATTGTGCTGTTGAGATATAAAAATAGAAAAAATATGAAAATTTCAAAAAGGTATCGTTAAGCAAGAACAAACAAGTAGTTTATTTTTCCTTTGAAAAATCTTCCACATAACAAATCCACTTGAAATGAAGTAGTTAAACTAAACAAATTATATTCATAATCATATATTAACTAAGACTATTAAGACTGACTTACATGTCAAATTTAAACTCTTTGAAATCCACACAGTTCCCTTACATACTCAAATTAATTGGCAAATCGCCGATACTCAAAATAATTGCTTAGCTGAAAAAGGGGCAGCCCTAACAACCGCAGTGATTGATGCCCTCGTTCTACGCAGTGTAACAAGTGTTTACGTGTCTATAATCAGGGTGCTTTTCACGATTGTTATGGGGAATTGGAACACCAATCACAATGGAAATAAGGTTACAATAATCACCACTATACTTTCTCAAAGATGAGACTCGGAGCCTTCTCTCACTAAGAGTCTAGAAGAGTTCAGTTCAGTTTTAAACTATATTAATTACGCAGAAGTAATTTTACAATAAAAAACTTTTTATTATAATATTTTATTATTTCTTATTTACAAAAAACCTGTATACACTCAACAAAAATAATTGTCGCGACACCAAACTGTTCAATGCTAAATAGAAATGAATATATCAGGCTTGCTTTCTATAAGAGAGAGAGAGAGAGAGTCAGAGTAACATGCGCACGCCGAACAGCTTACAATTGCTTACTATAGGAAAAAGTGTCGTGACAACTTTTCGTGATTTTTTTTCTGTCTAGGCTCCTTTCACTTAGGAGCAAAATAAAATGTAATACAATAGAATGTTAAAAAATAAACCTAATTAAATAACCTTCTCTGGCCATTTGCAAGGGTGCTTATAACGCTAGCAGCGTGTTTTATATAAATCTAAGTCTTTGGTAGCAGCATTGAAGCGCTGTATGACAGTGGCCAATCTTGTTCTATAAGATCGGTAACTAAATAAAATAGGATTAATTGTGATGTCTTTTCCAAAAATAAAGATAAATGTAAAGAAAGATCACATCATTTACCTAAATAAGACATGAAAAAAAACTACACAATAATTAAAAATTAAAAACCTTACAAATAATAAATTGAACCTAAGTTTGTGTCCGCGGGTAAGGTGCCTAAAATGCTGGTGGCATTACCTCGCTGGATCGCCAAAACTTAAACGTTGGTCGAGGTAAGATGCCGTTTGGAAAGATCATTGAAGAACTTACGAGCTTTGGTCTTGGTCCCAAAGTTTCAACTCCAAAACGCGAAAAGATGTAAATATGTTTATCTTATTTAAACCTGAATAAGAAAAATAAAATACATTTACATAAAGTCCATTTGACACTGTATTGAAAATGCGAATACAACATGAAAGATAGTTACAACCATTCTTAATAGAACTTTACCAACATGAAATTGTGCTCTATTTCCGATCCGCTTTCGCTGCAGAACCGAACAATACAAAGACGCTGTGTTTCTTATTTTCAGTCTCAAAGGCACTTGCAGCGGAGATAGGTTATTAGAACCCATTACTAGCACCTGAACCAACTGAACAGAGGCAGTATTATATAGGTGAAACTAAGGTAATGTCGATAGCTATTAAGTTTTTCTAATCTATTATTACGTAGCTTACATATTAACGAACTCGTCGACCGTCACCGTGCTGGACGGCCAATCAATGGGCCCCGGGTTAGATTCCCGACACGGCCAACATCTTTGTAATGAATTAAATTGGTTGGCCCTCTGTTTGGCAGTCTGGCTTGGTAGCCATAATGCCAACGAGGTTGAATACTTATCAGTATCATCTTGAAATGATAAATAATATAACTTTTGTATATAATGATTAGTATATTCCAAATTTAATTGACAAAATAAAGGAAAAAAAAAATGGAAACCATAAAATAACTTGCAAAAAATATATATTAAAGAAGTGATGAAAACGCAACGAAAAAAAAAGAATAAATATACATGATAGTAAAAAAAAGGCTTCTACCCTTCCGACTTTCCGTTACTTACCCCAAAAATATCCCTGACGAGCATATATAAGATAAACAAGATAAACCATTTATTGATAATTTTACAATATTACTATATTTATATATATTGCTATTTTTTTATCAAAGTATTTTTCGCAATAACTGTTGTGAGTGAAAAGTGTTTGTTGAACAATGTCTCCGACGTAAATGTGTTGGAGGAAAGCCTGACGAACATACAAAAAAAAAATATAATTATGGTATAAATCCCGAAATTCCTCATGCGGAAATTTGACTTGTATTTGGTAGGTTATATAAAATATAGTTAAACATCGAACAAAATTACTATACAACTGCAGTATATCAACTTGATACTTCGGTCATTTTATTTAAAGTTTAATTAAAGCAGTGTGTTGCTTACGAGTACGATACAAGCTGTTCTCAAACAAGTTTGATAGTTACTACGACCAAGCAGGTGGACTATACTTGGTCTATGCGGTTGGTTATGCATAAACAACGCGAAAGCATACTCATGAAATTTCATCCATACTGATTAAAAGCAAAGCAATATCTCTATGTGATTGTATGTATGATTCCTTTAGTGGCGTCTAATATAAAATGCCCCAAATTAAATATATTTCATAATTTTCTTTGACCAAATTTTGTATGCGTATTCAATAGATTTGTGAATCGGCTACTATCTATTTCTCATACCCCTAAGTGATAAGGGTTGTTCACACTAAAGTTTTTTTTTTTATATTATCGTGTGGACGTTGCACTTGCTCATACTCTGAGGCACATATAAGCCGAAGTCGTGTTTCATTCGCCAATCAGCACTTAACAAGCGTGGTGGGTTAAGATGCAATAAATAATAAATTCGAAAAATCCTATAAACTCCTGCGTCATATAGAGCTGTCGTTTTTTTTAGTTTTATTATTTTTTATTCAGTGTTAGGAATTGTTAGTGTCGAAACACGATTACGTAAAATTCGGTCAATAGTTTTATTTTTTGAAAAATAGTATTTTTTTAAATGTGTTTTTATCTACAATGGTTATATTATTTCAATATTTTTGTTTATTTTTAACTTCATTCTTCTTAAGTTATATATAAATTAAATTTTTTCATTTGCTTTTAAATTGTAAGTTGTAAAATTCTTTGTTTTTTTTTAATAAATAAGAACATGTATATTTAAAAAAAAACTTATTGTTTTACATTAATTTATTTCGTGAAATTTCTTCTGCCGGACTACAGGCGCTTTGCTTAACTTTGTATGGCGGAGTTGTAGTCGGTAAAATAGTGCCTTAATGCCTGTATTCGCTCGTGACAGAATGCCTCAAACCCCGGCCCAAAATATACTTGGTTGTTTATACTTTGAACAGCTTTTGGTAATAATTTATATAGTTTCAAGTAATGTTTAATCATTTTTCCATTCAATAGTAGTAGTAGAATCATAAATATTGAATTATGTAACTGAAACTTACTAAATTAGCGCGAACTTTATATCTGGTAACAAGGTAAATCTGACCGCCAAAATACAGGCTCACGTCTAGGTTGGGGTCCATTGAACACTCACAGCAACTAATACAAGCACTGTTATATCCAAAGTTGAATGTAAGTTATTACTGTATTATTTAGATAAGTTCTTATATGTCTTCTTAAATATAGTTAACACTAAAATAATTTTGTGATTTCTAAGAGGATGTAACATATCTAACAAACCTTTTATAAAAAGCTTACAATTTTGGGAAAATTAATGTGTATAGCTTAAGATTTATGGAAAATGAATGTATATTAATATTATTATACTAATATGCATAAATTTAGCAAAATGTATGCTGCATTCAGAGAATGACTGCCAAACCATTGTAAGCTCAAAAGATAAACATAGAGCTAAAACACGTTGGAATAGAACGCACATAGCAGCTCCAGTGCAAAATGTTGAATGGGGCTGCATTATCAATTCAAAGCGGGAAAGTGAGTTTCCTGTATTAACGTATACGAAGCTCTACATTAGCTTAAAATTCAACTTCTGTTTATAACTTGATTAAGAGTGGCGTTAAATTGCATATTTTACTTATAACTTGATAAAGAGCGACGTTAAATTTGGCACTTATTTTGCTTATTTCATCGCAGTTAATACTTATGCACTATTTAAATAAATAATAGGAGACATTTCACACAGGCTGGTTAGCCCCATACTAAACTATTTGTAGTATGTATTATGGTTGCCAACACAACTGATATACTACGAGTACATATGTACATATACACACATAAATACTTTATATCGATACATATTTAACACCCAGACCGACAGCCAACAAATTTACGATCACTTATTTACGACTACTAAAATTTTGGCCGTGCCGGGAATAGCACCCAGGAATGAACCCGGGACCCTCTGGTTGGCAGTCCGGCATGGTAACCGTTACGCCAACGAGGTCGTCAAATTATTGCAATACTAACTGCGCCCCGTGGTATTACTTGTGTTAATCCGGGATAAAAAGTAGCCTATGTGTTAATCCAGGGTCTTAGTTGGTCTAAGTTACGTATCATAAAAGGTTTATGACCGACCCACCACCTTAAAAGGTTTTACATTATTTAACAGTACACTGCATATTATGCATAGAAAACAGATGTTGTATAGAAGCGTTCTAAATATTTATTTTATTTTCATTTAATTATTATATATATTTTTATTTCTAACGGCAACAAAAATATATCATTTGTGAAAATTTCAACTCTCTATGTATTATGGTTCATGAGATACATCCTGATGGCAGGCACATGGACGGATAATGCAGTCTCAGTAATAGTGCCGGTATCCTTTGGGTACGAAACTCTAAAAAACAATGCCATATGAAAAGATTGTTTTTCTGCACTTAAAAGTTTCAGAAAAGTCGACCTTAAAAGGTTTTACATTATACAGATATTGAACAGTACCCATCATATTTACCAAAAGGTACTCAGTATCGGTCAGACGTCTATCGCAAATCGGTCCGGAAGTTTACCGAAGCAGCAATAACGATTTCCGGCGTGTAATCTGCTCGCAATCGTACCACTGATAGGACTGACCCGGCTTTACACTGTGGATTGTTAGCAACACATACTAACTTGGTTAGTGACTGGCTGAAGGGTGTTGTTGTTACCCGTTTGACTTTTTTTATATAAACAAACTAGTAAGAATAAATAAATAAATAACAAATAAGGCCGAAGAATAAATTTGATAAATAATAAATTAGCCGGAGGCAAACGCATCAAACGAAACTGATCTTAGAATTATTTAAAGGATTTCGTATTTATTTTATTAATCACAAACTGAATACAATAAATATCACAAGCATATTGAATGTCCCAATCCGCCTTCCGCTATTTAATGACTGATGCGTTCGGCTCTGGCTAATATGCAGTCACCTTTATGATCCTCGATTTTGCACAAGCATTACAACTCATTAGCAGGAACAAAATCTGTTGAGAATTATATTTCTATGAAACCAAAAATTAGAGGCCTAGCTTATTGTCAAATATCCTGGTTATCTTATTAAAATTATAAATACAAAAGCTTATGTTTATGTAAGTGTGCATGTGTGTAACTTTTTCACGCTCAAACTGCGAAACCGATTGCAATGAAATTTTGTATGAAGATAGTTTAGACCCTGGAATTATAGTAAATAGGCTATTTTTATCCCAAATTAATGCTGCTAGTTTTTATACGTCTGGTCTATCTTGTGTCTAGTGCTTCTACTCTACATAGACGCTCGTCCCAATTTGATAACTCGCATTTGCATAGATAAATAAGCTTTGAAACCCACAGGTTGAAACATGTACTTTATTATGAATTCAGTAGACGTGGTGCATCAGTTCTCAGTGTAAGTGCTGGTCGCCATATTAATTATTATATAATATTTAATGTCAATAATCATTGTGTTAACTGAGCTATTTAATTTAATATACTTATAATGTGCTTTATATTAGTGTCAATAAATTAATTTTAATTTGAATCCAAAAATGAACTATAAAAAGAAAGAAAAAAGAAAGGAATATTTTTACAAAAATCTTCATTTGAGCTGTGTTCAAGCTCATATGGCGAAATTTTTAATACGCTAAATGTTATAAAGACTTCTTGCACTAAGGTTAACAGCTGAGGTCAAAAAAAAATACGTATCAACCGGCCAACGGAAGTAAATAGTTCAATGTAAATGTCACTTTAGTAATTTGGTGTGGTCATCCAGAGATTACTTGTTTTATTTGAACAGTTCTTCAACTAAGATAATATACACGACATAATATGTTATTTATTAAACAGTTCTCCTAAGACACATTGAAATTTGCACGTAATAAGTAATGGTCTAACTTACTAAAAACATCGAAAGAATTCCATCGGGTTTCAACACTTTTAGAGCGCTATCATCAAAGGCGAGTCGCACTGACTGTCACCGGCGAGATTCGCACGAATATGAGTGGTCGTTATTATTTATTTCGGTCAAATATGATATTTATTTTGATATTCATAAGCTTTACATACGTTCTATACTATACGTTGCCACTGCTGGGACTCGCGGCCCTTCTCCCACGTGGAGAGAGACATAGGCCTTAATCCACCACGCTGGCCAAGTACATGTTAGTAGATGGCATATTTTCTGATATTGCAATCTTCAAACTCAACCTCAAGTTCAAATCCACACAAAACATGAAAAACAAGACATTGGTGTTGGGCCGGGATCGAAACGGGGACCGTCTGATTGATAAGCAGACGTTTTTTTGTATTTTGGTTTTCCACCGATTCATGCTCGTCCTTTTATTTTGACACTAAATGCAAGCATTTGATGTATAATAAGCTTCCCTATGAATTAGCACGCCCTAATTTCCCCTCTTTACATCGATAGTGGTCATACAGCCGTTTGCGCTCTACGATATTGTAGCTACGAGTAATAAACAGAATATCATTAATTTGAACATGCAATTTCCAATTCTATTGACAGGTCGGTCCTGCGAGCAGAAACAATCATATCGAGTGTAACCACGCACTGACCGCATCCGTTTTGTCGGAAACCAATATTGAAAACGTTGTTTTAAAACAAAATCGAATAAAATCTCCGATTACGTGGTCTATTATTATTGTTACACAAGCTGCACCCCGCGATGTTATCGTTAATCCGGGACTAAATTAAGTTGCTCCGGGATTATAAGTAGTCTGTCTTAATCCATGGTCTAACATATCTTCGTAGCAAATCTCATTCCTAATTCAAATATTCCGTTACATTATAACACCTCGTCTCTCTTTCGTTATGTGTACGTTCTAGGAATTGGTTACCTGGAAGAGATCACTTTTAGCGATAAGGTCGCCAATTAAGGCACTAGTTTGTAAATACCTTTTTTTTGTTTCTGTTATTATTTTTAGTATGTGTTTTAGTAAAGTGTTAATCTATCTAATCTATCTATCTCATCAAAATCAGGTCCAGACGTTGGAGCGTGAACGAGTAACATAGACTTTGAAGTTATTTGCGTATCCCACTAGAACCACAATTTTTTTCGGGATAAAAAGTATCCTATGTGCTAATCCAAGGTCTAATCTATCTTTACACCAAATTTTATCAAAATCGGTTCAGCCGTTATAGCGTGAAGAAATAACAAACATACACACGGTTCACTTACTTACGAACAAACTTTCGTATTTATAATATTAGTAGGATGTATCAGAACTATCGAAATTGGATTCCTATGAATAAAGAAGCTGCGGTTTTTCGTTGATTCATTTCCTCCTTTCCTTACCTGTTTATGTAGCCTATAAATAAGTGAACAAGCACAATGGGTTTCTAAGATGGATTTCCTTTGTGCGAAAGTAGATAGCAGCAATGGAAATAAATAAGGTGAATAAATCAGAAAGCACTTAATTTGGAAGAGAAAACATTTTAAGGATTTTTTCATTCTATTTTATATAAGTCGAATTACGTGTTTCATGGAAAAATAATAAGTATCAAAATAAAGTTAATATAAAATATCTTTAGTTCCATATAACCTCTACCAACTTGCGAAGGTCAAGTAAACGATATGGTAATACTAACTTTTTAGGGTTCCTTAATCGTACGGAACATACGGAGATAATGATCAAATATTGGTACACTATGGGTTACGTACAGACGGCCCCTGGTTCGATCCCGGCCCTACACCAATGACTTGTTTTTCAAGTTATGTGTCAAGAATTTGTTCTCGTTTAACGGTGAAAGAAAACATCGTGACGAAACCGGCATGTTTGAGGACCACAATATCCGAAGACGTGTGTCATCCGCCAACCCGTAATTGGCCAGCATGTTGGATTATGGCCTATATCTCTCTTCGTGAGAGAAGGCCGTGGGCTGCTTATGCTTATGCGTTACGTAAACATTTTATGCAAAGTTTACCAATTTGTCTAGTACTGTTAACAGTTTTGAACAATAATAACTCTATCTATGAGTTTATCCTATCAAGAGCTTGACCTCTTATTACCGAGGTCTTATTGATACCTAACCATAAAATATCCCTCATAAAACGTAGTGTCTCTTCTCGTTTAAGACAAAGACATGTTATAGGTACTCGTAGGCATAAGATAAAGAAATAGTGCGCGCGTGCTTTGGTCTGCAGCCAACACAAACGTTAGTTTGGATGTGCAGTGCAGCGAATACGAAACAAACGGGTGTCAGGTATTTATGCTCCTTAACATTTATAAACAAAATAAAGAAAATAACAAATCTTAATAGAAGTATGTTTTAACAAAATATAAAGAGTTTTTGTGAAAGTAATTTCATTTATAATTTAAGCGAATATATGAATATGGAGCTTGCGGAATCGTTATAATTCATGTGTAAAAAGTAGTATTTTAAATTTAATAGATATGAAAAGCAAGTGCTATTTAGTGTGTGTGGTACTTAGTGGGGTGGAATATTAATTTAATGAAATTTGTAAGTCTATTTTTGATTTAATCGAACTAGTATTTTTAAGTTTTAAGTAATTATTGTAGTGTGACTTGCCTTTATCGTATGTTATTTATGGCTAATAAAGTTCTGAATTTTTGTATTAGATCCTTCAGATTAATCAGTTTTTATCATACCAAAAAATAAGCTGTAATAATAAATAGTAAAGTTGAGTTTTATTGAAATAATTTTTGTGACGTCATATTTTGTACTCTTATTTCTGTTTGTATCGTATACTATAGTAAACTCATGCCATATTATTTTTTGAGCTAGTTCTTTATGCAACAATGAATCTGAAACGTGTTTGATCGAAGCATATTATAGTAATTTTATCAATCAAAAAATTAAATAAAAAAGAACAAAGAAGCGTACAGACCAAATCCTATTATTACACACAAATTAAATTATAATGAGCCTCAAAATCACAAATTCATCAACAGCTAACCGCATAATAGGCACGAGAGAGTCAGACGCGTGTAATTAAGTTCCTCAGTTGGCAGCCCTGCATGACAATGAGTCGAGGAGACAGTGGTGCCAACACAAAGGCGTGAACTGAGCTAATGGCGCGTGCATAATCCGCACAAGTCTCTCTATTGACGAGTTCTGAGGCATTTTTGAACGATTCAAGAGGGTACGCGGCTGGAGTTGAGCGATGAGTATGAATGAGCTTCAAGGTGTTAACACATTCTTTGTGTCATTTTTGAACCGAAATCTGTTAAGTAAATAACATTTTTTCATTGATTTATGTGGTTAAAAATAAAAAAGATATTCAGGAAATGGTTAAAAAAATACCAATGTCGGGGAAAATTTTATCTCATTTGCGATGACGATACCGGTTTCCGAAATTCTAAAAGTGTTACTTATTAAATTGTTTTTTTCGTATATTTGTGATATGGATTAGCGACTTTTAGGTATATTAAATAATCGTCACATTACTAACCCACAGTTGGATTATTAACTTATTTTTCATAGGTCTAGATAATTTTTAAACGTTTTTAATTGTTTTCAATCAATCAGTAATTTCACTTTATTACTCATAAATGAACACGTTCAGAAGTCAAACATCAAAATATCCAGCACAAATTTAAATAAAGCATAAATTTTATGCCAAAACTATATAAATATGCCTAACCGAGAGGATACCAATTAAAACTTGAGTTGATGTTTTTATTTTTACTTAAAACTTTCAAACCAAACATGTCAGGTAATTGTACAAACAAATTTACAGCTCCCGAGTAAATGAACCAAACATTCATTATTAATTGAGTTAAAAATATTTTCTGGTAAATTGATTATGCTCCCGGCTTCCATAATGGCTAGGCTGGGAGATACAGGCTATTTTTTCAACGTTATACACATAAAACTTTTATTCATTTTCGTTTTTTTATTTCTTATATATCATAAAAGTTTATCTTGATTTAATATATGGGAAAAGTAAAAATGTAACTATACAATTATACATGAGGTTAATATTAATATAATGACGATGAAGCATTATTATTTAAAAGCTAACAACTTATTATTTGACTGTATTAAAACTTTGGTAAGGCAGGCCCAGCCGCGGACGTACGTTGGCTGTGTTCCTGCCCTTGAGAATGGCACACTGATTGTGCTAAAACATGTCGGGCTAATACCGACAAAATAAACGTAAGTGATAGCTGGTTACACAAACATTAACTTATTATTTTTTTAATGTATATTGGTAATATATGTGTAGGTATATTTCCGATACAAGTATAAGTACGATACGTTTTTACGTTTTTTTAAGCATAATAGGCTCGCGAAACATTTCACCTGATGTTGAGTGACATTACGGTCTAAGATGAAGCGCGCTTGCTTAGAAAAAACCGGTTCAATATCGCCTTGAAGACAGAAAGGTTGTATCTATCGACATTTTCATTCATTAAGTATCGTAATATTTTTAAACAGTTTCTCTACAACCAAAGTGATCTCATACCACCTGCCTACTTTCAAACGAACAAAAAAAATAAATAACACAGGAACCAGCGAACAGTTCAAACTCGTACAAAAACATATTTTCTGATAAGCGAAGGCGCTGCAAAGTTATAATTGATGTGTAAATCTGTTATCGTAAAGCCTCCCCAGATATTGAGTTATAAAAACAAGTTGTTAACATAAATTGGAAAAAAATATTGTTGCGTGATTTTTTTATTACCTGTCATAAGCGCTTTATGATTATTTGAACGTTCAAAATATACTATAATAATAAAATTTTAAAGGCTGTTTGCCGTCAAGTAATCTAGTGAAATTGCTCAATGTAAAACGACGAGATCCATAACAAAAATAAAGGCGTCCAGCGTAATGAGTATTTTCTATTTTAAGTCGTACTTATAAAGAAAATTTTATTTTCGCATTTCTTTGCAGTTAGTGTATTCGGCCATTTTGATGGTTGGGTGCTAAAATAGGGTTGCTTCTATAAGATTTGTCATTACTAACAGACTACTTTAGACGAGTAAGTAAATGTTAATTCTATCGCCAAATTAACAACTGACTGCGAAGCTTCGCTTAGGGTTAAGACTTAGCGAAGGAATTCTCTACATGAGGCTTAGTTTCCTGAGAAGTACCATCCTGAAATCTTCAAATCGAGAGTAAGTAGGTTTCTTCTAGGGAAGCGTACTAGAACTTAGGCCACAGCGCTGCTTAACATCGGGCAAGCTGTAGTCAAACGCAAAACTATTACAAATAATAAAAAAAACTAAAGTGCACATATGATGATAGCTTGTTCATGATTTTTGGGGTTATTTCTTTTTGTTTTATTTCGAATTTTTAGTTAGCATCGCGTTGTAAGAGAGCTATATAGAGAAGAAAAATAAGGAAAGCTGACCTCATCACCTTGTAGAAAATATGGATGATACATGTCTAGAAGAGAGAGAGAGAGAGAGAGAGAGAGAGAGATAGAGAGAATTAGTACAGAGTTGACAATAATACAATTTACTACTACTAGTACCAATTTGAGCAATAGACATGGTCTCAACGATATTGCTTGTTACGTTCCACATAATTATGATTTACTCATAATTCCGGCACATCAAAATTATCAAACAGCCACTCATTTAAAAAACTATCCTTTCTGCTTCGCAGGAGTGTTTTCCATTTTGCTCGCTCCACAACAGCGCAATTCAAGGTGCGCGGCAGGTAAATGATAAATAATACAGAATAATCTGGAAGGGTCTTCTCAAAGGTTTAAGTCGAGTTTCCGTGTCGGAACCGCAATTAACGTATGACCTTTCTGACCCCCACACTAATTAAAGAGGGGTCGGAAACGCATGCGGTTGCCTAAATGTACGCGTGAGAATATATTTTTGACTTCATTCTAATGTTCTGGAAGTGGCGGTGAGCGTAAGGTTAGCCGCGGTCGTGGTAAATTTTGAAAATTCTTGGAACAACTTCCTGGGTCGGACACTCTTTTTATATATCTCACAAACTTGCGTATGGGTGTAAAAAAACATTTTTACACGTTTTTTATTAGCTTCACCTGTATGTTTGTTTATAACCGACTTCTTTGGGCGCAATTTTGACCCACTTTAAACGGCCAGATTTCGTTCAAACTTAAATTTATTGAGGACCGATGACAATACACTAATTTCATAAAAAAAACTCAATTTTTTTTGTATGTTTGTTTGTAACCGAGTTCTTTGGGCGCGATTTTGACCCACTTAAAACGGCCAGATAAGCGTGTTTTTTTAGTTTTTTAAAGTATTATTATTTGGATATGCCTTATAGTAAGTAAAACAAAGTCTAATTGTGATAATTGTGACGGATTCAACGGGCCTATTAATCTAATTCGAAATATTTAAATCGCTAAATATTATTTATTCATATAAATCGCTTGCAATCCTCAAAATTATTCTAATACTTCCGTGTCAGATCCCTTTACCAATTTGTAACAAACTATTTTACCGAAAAAAAATGTTTCGGTCATGCTTGAAGTTGCACCTAAAAGAATGTGAAGCATCCTCTGCCAACTGCATTAGTGAAATATTGAAATCCGGGCATTGCGCCATGACTGTAAATTATATCGCAAACAAAGCAAACCGACCCAATTTACTTTGTGCATTACACCTTTGTTCAAAACTTCTGACCACATTAATAGAACTCAGTTCCAGCATACTGTAAAGGTCGCGTCATATTGTATTTCAAAGTTTTAGCTAGATAAGTACCAAACTGTTCTAAATAAAATAATAACAGAATAATGAAGAAAAATGTTATGATAAGTAAAAGAAAAATTAACTAAGATTAATTAACTAAAATTAATTAAGATTAACGTTACAAATCACAATCCGGGAATTCTTAACTCAACACGTGTTTCGCCTTTCCTCAACGCATCATCAGGAGATGTTGACTCTTCGACCGACGAATCGAAAGTCTTTTACTTTCGATTCGTCGGTCGAAGAGTAACCTTAGTTAATTCATCTTAGTTTAATTTTTCCTTTACTTATCTTAATTTGGGTTTCTGATCACAGCGGAAGTACACTAAGTATTTAATTTTGTCTTCTATTTTATTGAGCGACTTTGTGTAAAAAAAATATTGTAACTGAAAACGTTCTACGACTATCTCTCAAACCCTAACCGTGGCGCAGTTTCAGCATACATTAAACTAAACCGAAACTGTACACGCTTCGGAAAGAGACCACTATCATTCACACTCGCACCTGTCGCGCTCGGTGGAACCGGCACAACTCGCCGCATACATAGCTAACTTTTAATAGAATTCTAACTAGACAGAGGGAAAAGTTTCTCGATAATATTAGCTAATGCAGATTTTGTACGTAGACTAACTTTGTTTATATGTTCTTTTAGTAAAAATAGCTGGCTGACGTTCCAAATTGCAAATAGTCCGAGGCCTTCGGCTGGCTTGATAACTTTCGACACCAGAGCTTGCCACTTAGCTCATACAAAGAAGGGGAAGAAACACATTATGCCTATCCCAAGAAGCTCTATAGTAGGACTGTATGCTGAGTGTAGAAATTCAGGAATGAAAGTTTATGAAAGACTATTATTACTGTCTAATGCAAAACTCATATTGCAAACATTGTGACAAAAAGTCGTTGTTTCTACACCTTTTAGTTATTATCATTAAAAAATGCATAGTTGAAGGGCATATTCGCGTCGCCCGTCCGCCCATCCGTCCGATGGGTTGACGACATCATATAAGTCGCAGGTCGAATCTGGACACGATTGGCACAGGACCAAGATGAATGGCATGTTAAAAGAGAGGCCTATTCTCAGCAGTGGGAGAGAACCAGCTGTGGATGATGATGATGATGCTAACAACTGGCTAACAACCACCGTCAAGTTGAAAAATCTGTCGCCAAGCAACAGTGTGTTCCAGCAGTCTCCTTGAGTGCAAGGTATTCCAGATTAGGCATGCTTCACCCTGGGCTTGGGTGTCGCTAGCACGTGTGGTTATGCCGCATACTGGCCAAATGCCTAGCTGTAAAGTAAACAAAAACATCCATACCATTCATTGTGAGCAGCTGAACTTCACAAATTTCTTGAAAATTCCAAATTGTTTTATTAAGGTTCAACTCTATAAAAAATATCGACTATACATCGAAGAACCATATAAATAATTATAATTTTTCAACGAGTATAAGGATCGCAACTCTTTTGTTTTGTGCTAATTAAACGAAATGTTTGATGTTTAAAGTCCAATACGTATTATGTAGCTTTGTACGAAAGAACATTACAGACGCAAAACTCTGTTCGGCAAACTCAAACAGAACCTCACTTTAGCGGTGACTTAAGCACCTTTAATACACAACATAACTCAAATTACCTTAGCCCTCCAATACATTAGGAAACCAACATAATTCTAAATTAATTGTAAATAACGCCCTCTGTTTCGCCGCTTATAAATCTCTTGAAATATGCTCGGTCTCAGTACATAACTGTGTTCGTATTTGCCTTATTTAATTTTGCTTGTAACAATCTTCAAGGGAAATTTATATGTCTGTAAGTCTTAGTGCGGTAACCGTCGACATTATATAACCAGTAAGAGTAAACATATGTATTTTACTTTTATTCTAGGCGTTATTTGTTACTTTCTAAATTACAATTTCTTTTTACTGTGATCACATAAGTAAAACGTACAAAACTATCTTAGTAATTTACAGCAAAGGTTACCTTTTATTTTATTGTACATTAAGAAGTAGGTACCTATGCACTTTGCCCCGCGCTAAGTATCTCTGGATACTGTTAAGCGAGAATCGATGCATTACCTAATTTTTTTCAGATTTTTCAACTTGACTTCTCCATTTTTTACTAGATATTTAGTATAGCCATACTAAATTATATTATTGTTTAAGCTACTGTAACAACATAATATTATTGTGTGACTTGGTTGTGTTTCATTATTCTTCGAGCTAAGCTGAGGATAAGATTAGCAGCCTCTCACGGCACAATGCCTACTTTTATATTGTTTCGGGATATAAACTTTTAATAGATTGTCAGTAAAAAACCTTCTGCTAAAGCCCTTAGCCTCTTTAGCAGTTCTCGTGATTTTCAAACATGTTTTTTTTTTTCTTTTGCTTACGGGATTATTTGAGTTGATTAGGACGCATATTCAATGTAATTACTCAAGTATTTTGTGAAGAGAAAAAACAAAGTAAAATGATGCTGAAAACCTATCTATAGATGTATTTTTTACGTTCCTAGAATGTATGCTATAAATTACTAGTATCTAACACTCAATCTGTTCAAGGCCCTAGTACGAATGAAATTTGAACATTAAGCCCTTTTTATTTGAATTAGCTTATTTTATACTTTAAAGTATCAGCTGCGTATACACGCTCTTTTATATATCAAAATTTTTTATCTTACATTTTACAGCAAGTCGAATGCATTTTTAAATCGAATAACTATTTTTTTCTTAGAATAAAAGCTTTATTTTTTATAACAGATAAACTAAAGCCGCTCTAGCAAGAGTTTGCGTCAATTAAGTAATGCTGTACAATATCGTTCTTGAAATTGGTTTAAGAATAAACCTCTAGTACAATATAATCATCTCATATTGCTGCATAGCTGGACAAACAATGCAATTATTGTATTCTCAGTGCAATTTCTAATTATTCGTTGCGACTGTTGCAAAGTGAGAGCAAACAGGTGCCTCACAGAAAAAGCGACTCGTAAAACAATCAGCATTTCCGGACGAGACGGTGTCGCAAGCAGTAAGTGGCGATAAAACTGCTTTAGAATTATTCCCAAGCTGCCAGCTGCCGTGGTTTGCGTCTGTGCATTGCTATACCTGGAGAATGTTTATGTATACTTATATAATATACATGTAAAGGTATAAAACTACAGACATCAGCCTTGTGTCTGTGCATTGCTATACCTGGAGAATGTCTATGAATATATACTTATACATGCCTGTAAAGGTATGAATTCTACAGACATAATATCTAACACAGGTGTACAATGAATTTGGTGCCGCTAAAAGTAAAACTGATTTCAAGTACATTCGGTACCCTGATAAAAACGTGATACCTACTTTTTTTAATGCTATGTATAGTTTTCGAGATTTTTATAATTAAAAAACAAAAGAATATTTAATTCAAAACAGTGAAATACATTGAATTATACATTATATTCCACAGGTTAGAAGCTTCTCTTTTTAGATTTTCACCGATGGATGTCTTCAGGACATTCCCGTGTAATATTCCATTAGTCTTGTACCGTTAAGTACCTACCTACATAACCTTTATTCAAATAGAATCAAGTTAAAGGTTTAATTTTATCATTTTAATGCAAGTTCTATTAATATGAGAAAAAAATTACAGCTATATTTTACCTATGTTTCACCATCTATTTTCTTATGCTCTAGTCCAGTCATTGTATTAAATTAATAAAAGTTATAATTTTACCGGCCCCCTCAAATATATAAATTTCCATAATCATGAATAAATTATTGCGCCAGAGAGCTAACGGGATCATCACATTTATATATTCAAATGCCATTGTGTCGCCAATGTAAAGCTTACGGAGACATCGAAGTAATATTATGTATATTTATTCAATAAACTCCCGAAAAATATTCAACTAAGGTTTCGCGGGAGTAACTGATGCGATTTTCCCCTTTGTTCTCATTTTCTTCCCATATTTTTGTTTTCAACTTGAGTGAATATTTTTATTACATTTTCTTGTCTCTCAACACATGACTTACTTGGATGAGCTCTTCGTGTTTTTGCGCTGTTTCCGTAACCATTCGCCCGCAAAAACTTATAAACACTACACGTTCGAGCTTCCAGTTTGTGTTTTAAAGAGAAATATTTTCATACCGAACTTTTTGCATGAAACGTGAGTTGAGGCGTTTTATATTTGCTATTGCATACTATTTTACAGCGTTTTGAAGTAGACGAAAGAGTATGCTATATATAGTTGATTTAAATTTCTATACTGCAGTTTGAGAATATAAACATTGATAACAAAATACCCAGAGAGAAAAGAAAAAATAACTATATTTCCCTTTTTCTGTACCATTTCTACTGAATAATATGTAGGCACTATTAAATATTCCAAGATAGAAAAAAAAACACAAAAACATCACAAAGATAAACATGTGCCCTTATTTCCAGCCAACGTCGATAAGATCCTAGAAGTAACCCGCTCCCGATACGTTACAAAAAACCATAATATCCTATGAAAAATTCAACCGCTCCGCTTGCGATCAGCTACCGTGAAATCTCACAGAGAAGGCCCTAAGGAAATACGTACTTTGAACAGGCACAGACTAAGGACAGGGGATGATATAAAAAGGTCTGTTTATGACACCGTGTCACCGGACGTTTCTACGGTGCTACGTGACTGGCTCTTTTGGTAAATAATTTTACGGTAAATCTTTTTAGCTTTCAGAAACGTTCGGAATGCCCTGGAGCAAGTCTTGTTGAAGTTCTGGGCTACTTATAGCAATGTAAGTAAGATTAATCAAAACTTCAAATATAGATTATTTTTTGTCTTGTTGTGTCTGTAACAGATTATGATCGATACAAAGTGAGTGGACTGTATGGAAGTTCTGACTCTCACAAGTCACAAGAAAAAATCTAAACTTAGATAGGATCACGTACCTTTCATGCACGACGCCACTCCCCGGGACAACTCCTCGCGTCTGGCGGCTAACGATCGTCAACGTAGCCTAAGCTCCTTGTTTAAATGCAGAACAGTATTTACTGTACACGGCACAGTAAAAATCTAAATGTAAAGCGACGCGCGACACTATTTTGGAGATACTTGCGAGTAACTCTGCACTACGGCGCGGCGATGATAATCGCGGGTTGACTCCCATACGATTCTAGAGTGACTACCTCGGGCCGCGACGCGCGGACTGTAGGTTTTGTAGTATTACCCTCATATCACATTTATTCGTTTATGAGAATCGAACAGATTATTTATACTTTTTCTTTCGTCTATAAATACTTAGTAATTTTAGCATGCATAGTACTTTTCTAACCACTTTTTATAAAGTGTTGTATGTGTGATGGCAGGGCTAAATCGATTTGATTTTAACAAAACATATATTAAACGAGTAATATACGAGTAAGTAATTAATAATATATAATTATTAATACCTACTTAAAAATCAAATATGTCTTTGTAAACAACTCGATCTAAAGCTATTTAATAATATTACACAATTATTCAAGCAGATTAATTCCTTAAAAAGAAACAATAACAACAACACAAGATTTGTCATCAAAACCAGTGAACAAATTAGAAAAGTTAATCTTACATGAGAATAATTAAAGAAAATCATCAAACTAGATTGTATTACATCTTCTTCGTTTGAGCTAAGTGGCCAAAAGTTTTCAAGCCTGACTTGGCTTAACGGCTGCTTGTACTAAACTAACAGACGGGACTTACAATTTAACGTGTCATCAGACCCACACGATAACTCCCAGGTGAAAATGCCACATTACAAACGACAGTCTTGTGCATCACATCCAAACACCGTCCGCATCAACCGTTGCTTAGCTTCGAAGATCGCGTCAGATCACCTTAGCTAGACGAGCTACGGGCGCTACATTTTTGCATTAAGGAAAGAAAGAAAAGCGTTTATTGTGCATAAGTTACATAATTTTAAGAATAATTAATTGATAGTAATGTGTATGTCCACAAAACGATCATGTCAGCATGTGCTGTAAGTACACAAGGTACTCCAAGGTACTCCAATTACAATTATAAAAGTTTTTATAAATATGTTTTACAACTAACTAAGTACATCACATAAGAAAGCTATTCAAACTCCCATCCTAAGTCTATCTCTGGTTCCGAATGACTCAAGTTGACTCTCCCACAAACGAGTAGTTCGGCGCTATCTTATTCATAAGCTGTCGAACCTATACGGAGCGGGTGAAAGGTGAAAAATACCTCAGCGAGCACCTTAAATGTTGTAGTTTCTACTTTACATACGGTAAAATAAATGTAGAACTACGATTTATGTAGATACGGGTTCAACATGCTCACTTGCGGTTGGGTTTAAGTGAAAATACAAAACAGGATAGAACCTTTACTTGGTGTTTCTATTTTGTAACCCGCAGTGCGAATACAGAGCCTTTGCTAGGTATTTGCTTTATGTTACATTTTTCTTTAACTAACTCTTAAAATTAAATTAAATTGATCATAAATAATAAATAGATAAACTATTTATAAAATAGTAACCGTAAAAATTGACATTGATTGGACAAAAGTCCTGCTTATATTGTTGATTAAAGATTTTTCTATTTTTTATTACAACATTTTTTTATTTACTAACATTTTAGTTAAGAACATTCCTCTAGAACAGACATTAAAACATAATTATTTTATATAATATTCAATACACAACGCAATATGAAGGTCCAAGTTATTGGCATTTGGAACGAAGTTCCTTATCGCGCATTTAGACGGAACAGAAGACCTATTTGTGGTGCCAATCCAATAACTGCTAAAATACTGATGATGAAGAAGAAGTTAAACAGCGTAATTTTGCGTAAATATTGAGAAGTGTGGTCTAGATTAATAAAGACATTTTTATTGTTATTTCTGTGATTTTAATTTGTCATTTATATTCGAAGGATGACAATCTAAAATAAATTATTGGAATTGATTTTTAAAATTCAGAAATTCAAATCATTTTTCTTCACACACTAATACATGTTTTATAAAATAAATAAAATTCTTAACCTAAGGTAAATTAGAACTTTTTACATATGTTAATCGAAGTTTTAAACTACTCTATATCAAAATGCACATCCAGACAGATGGTTTATTGAGATTGACTAAAACGAACATACTCATTTATTCAAGGACAACAATATTATACATATACTCACACTTAGTATTTGAGTGACAAGACACATGGACACAATACATGACGTATTGGTGCATTATTTGACTCTCATGTCCTATAATCGTTAAAAATTAATAAACACCCCACTCATAATACTACACGAACTTAACTTACTATATTAAAATATTGCTATGATAAGTCTTGAAGTTTGTCACTTCAAATGAAAGCGCCATTACCATTAACAATTTTCGTTCTAGGTTAAATAGTACATTAACAGGTCGTAAATGGATAAAGTGTGGATGTAAATGAATTGGGCTTCAACAGTTTTGTTTGCTTCCACACCGGGATGAATAGCTCTTGACTGGAAGTGCGATGCTGTACATAAGGAAACAGTATCTTAGGTTTTTAGTGACTACTAACTCAGCAGTCTGGGTGAAAGAATAAGGCTGCAGATTTAACCTTTCTGTCGAAAGAGGCGACTGTAAAGGGAATTTGACTGGAAGGTGTTTGGAGACAAGGTTTCGACAACGGCTTTATCGAAGCAAGCAAACGACGGTTTCGTGTAACCGTTGCCTTAACAGGTAGGTCGGCAATGACCAGAATGGCTGATGTGCAATGCAAAGAGTCCTTCATTTTGTCAATGGTATTTTTCTGGCATTAAAAGACAGGGAGAGGAAAGAGGGAGAGGGGAGGAGGAGAGTCGGTCGCAGAAAAAAATCGTGGTTGCGAAACATTCGTGAATGGACCGGGATTAGAAGTGCCGCAGAATTGTTTCGCTTAGCAATGGACAAACTGAAGTATGCAGAGCTGATTTCCAACCTTCACTAGTTGGAGAGGCACCACAAGAAAAAGATGAGAATATATTATTGTATTGAATTCTTCCGTCATTGCTTTTTTCATGGTATTAAAAAAACTCCGCAATTTCCGCAAAATTCATGATTTTTTTTTTCTACTTATTTATAAAAAACTTATTTTACAATAAACAATATAGAATTGAGACAAAGGGTCCGCTCTGACGGACGTAACAAAAGTTTTATAAGGATTGCTTGCAACACGCCGGAACCTTAAAAACAAAAGCTTAGATTCTCTTGAACACAGAGTATTGAGTTTTGACTGAGTGCACTCGGCGGTTGCACGACCGCGTAGCCAATTTTACATACTATCTATATATATACTTACTCGTATATACAAACTAGGTATATAAGGTAGACTGAAATGATGTGTTAATTCGTTCTTTTAACGCTCGCTCCATTGAGCTAATTGGTTTAATTGAAGATAAGTAATTAAATTAAGCGCAGAGCTCTTTTTACTAATTAAGCTGCGAAATTTTTGTTTGCAAATTGGTCGATGTAAACAGAACTTTGTACTCACTTCCTCTACATTTTTTATTTAAAATTAAAGGATGATTGCTTTTATCTGAAATGTTTAGTGTTATTTTATACTGGCTACATCCTGTGACGCTACCCGCGTTAATCCTACTTATTTTGTTATACGAGTATTTACTGAGACTTACAGCCGGGACCTACAATTTAACGTGTCATCCGACCCATGGTGAAATATCACTCTTTAAACAACAATCTTGCGCAAGATCACCTATCCAAAAAAAGCATCGACTGTGGCTTTACCTCGATGATTCCCTGTTCCCTGATAACTATAATCTAGCAGTTTTCAAGGCAAGAGTGAACCGGTTTCTTCTGGACAAGCGTGCTCCACCTTAGATCGCGGTTTCGCTTACCATCGGGTGAACTGCGATCAAGCTCAAGCCCATTATGAGAAAAAAAAATCACCTTAGTCTTAGTTAGCCGAGCTGCAGGTGCTACATTTAGTGCTTGTTTTATAATTCCTTTCTAATTCTAGTTATGCGCCTCAAATGTCCGATACCTTGAGTAAAACTCTATTTCAGCGTTATGTACGATATATGTACGTACAATGTACATACATTGATATGCGTATAGTTATATCTCGTTACCACAGTTCAATAGGAATAGTTATACCCTAGAGCAATAACTCTCACATTAGGTTCCGATAGTGTATGTACGTGTCGAGAAACAAGATTAGTTAGGAGATAATTACACATTCCATTTGTCCGGTTAAGTCGGCTAATCGGCCGGTTTGAAGAGGGTCGAGACCCTAAACTGATGCCAACTCAGATGGGCCTTGAAATTTTCAGTTAACTTATGATTTAATTTTTTTGATAAAGTGGCCTTTGTTAATATAATATAGCATGTACCAATACTCATACTGGACTCAAAACTAACTCTGCACCTGGAAGTGACAACATTTCAAATCGATTGCTTAAGCTTGCTAAACATATTCTGGCAGCACCAATAGCGTTTATCTGCAATCTCAGCCTTTCTACTGGTATATTTCCTGACGCACTTAAGGATGCCACCGTCTGTCCTATTCACAAGGATGGCGACACATCGTCACCTTCCAACTATCGCCCTATTTCTCTGTTGTCTGCTATATCAAAGATTCTGGAGAGAGTGGTAAACAAGAGCCTTATATCTTTTCTGGAGAAGGAGAATCTACTTTCTCAAAACCAATACGGGTTCCGCACCGGCAGATCAACAGAGGATGCTGTCACATCTCTGGTAGACTTTGTTGCTGGTAAGCTCGACATGCGCCAGGGGTGTATAGGCGTCTTCTTAGATCTTGCCAAAGCTTTCGACAGCGTTTCCCGGCCAATTCTTCTGAAAAAGCTGGAGGGTCTTGGCGTCCGTGGTACAGCTTTGCAGTGGTTCCATTCATATCTGTCCAATCAGAGACAAAAAGTCAAAGTAAAGAACCACTTTAGTGAATACAAAACTGTCAACTTTGGCGTCCCACAGGGCAGTGTCTTGGGGCCGACCCTGTTCCTCGCGTACGTTAATGATCTCTGTCAGATGAACATCGCAAAATCTCAGCTCTTCGCATTCGCGGATGACACGGCTATTATATTCTATGACAAAAGTTGGAACGCAGTGACTAAAACAGCAAACGAGGGCCTTCGCGAGGTGGTGAAGTGGCTTCAGAACCACTTGCTCACGCTTAACGCTAATAAGACAAAAGTCATCGCATTTCATGTCTCCAGTCGCTCGTCTCCTCCTCAACCACTGATAATTAAATTACACGAATGCCACATTTCATTGACGCGTGATTGCAATTGCAATTGTTCATCATTGGAGCAAGTACAAAATATTAAATACCTAGGAATATATATAGATGAACTTTTGTCCTGGACTAAGCACATTGAAAACCTAAGTAAAAGGCTACGAAAACTACTTTTCATTTTTAAAAGGCTAAGAAGTGTTGCAGATACGCAAACTATTGATATGGTCTATACAGCGCTGTGCAGGTCTATAACGAACTACTGCATCTCATCATGGGGTACTGCCTGTACAACACACCTCATTAAAGCCGAACGAGCCCAGAGACTTCTCCTGAAAGTTGCCTACAAGAAACCCTACCGGTATCCAACAGACCAACTATATAAAGATACTGGTCATCTCAGGGTTCGCCAACTTTTCATTCTTGAAAGTGCCATGAGATATCACAAAACTGCACTTGCTATTTCCAATACTCACGTCCAGACCGAGAAAACACGTCGTGCTCACAGATGGAAACTCCCACACACTAAGACAAACATTGGCCAAAAGTGTTAAAACTATCTGGGAGGATTTATCTACAGCAGACTACATACAGAACTAAACCTAATTTATGACACCAAATATAAATGCCAAAATAAGATAAAAATATACCTGCAAGAACTAAGCTATGCCGAAACAGAACAACTAATCAGAAGCATCAAGTAGTAAAACTCTAGTACATACATACATACACACACACACACACACACACACACACACACACACACACACACACTCACAAACACACATGGACATGGATAATCATAAGTCAACTACAGACACACTCTTTAAATACACTAAAATACACACACATGCAAATACACGCACATAAGATTTTCTGACAAACACACACACACATTCATACATTGAAACACATAACGTTCAGTATACACTAATAAATAAACACTAATAATCATACACATAAAGTAAATAATCACGTCCAATATGTCACTACATCTATAAATTATGTCCCCACCCCAAGCCCCTAAGAAAAGAAACTAGCTCTCACAAACTCAGGGTATCCTAGCGTGAGAGCTAGGGACCTACACAAATACTGTATAATCAATAAAAGTTAATATTATATAAAAGTTAATATGATAAATGTTTTGCTCAAATGTTAATATTATAAAAAAAAAAAAAAAAAAAAAATACGAGTATATTTAAAACGTTTATAACTCTGTCTTTGTATCTCATCTCATTCGCATCATTGTTTATTTATATTGGCTTAACAAAACTTTGGTAATCCAATCTTTTGTTACTGCAATTTAACAAAAAGTTACTTTGACACTCGAGGACGAACATAGACTTTACTCAGACTACAGGAATTCCTGTAGTCTGAGAGACTATATTACATCATATTATATTTCGCAAAAAATGGATATAATTTTAATAAAAATATATTGTTTTCATAAGTAGTAAAATAGTATAGGGCCACTATTTTGAAAATATGTCATACATATGTTTACCTACCTATCTATTTATCAATCTATATATCTATCTATCTATCATGCTAATGTTTGTAATCGTCGGCGTTTTTAATTAGGGCGGTGGTTTCCAAGAAAGGGGCAAATTTGCTATAATGCTATTTTTAACGTCCATTTGAATTAAAACACAACCTACCAGGTTTCTTCTATTTTAAAATTCTACGAAGAGCATTGAATCAGCATCTTAAATGACATCCAATTTATCCAATTTAGCTTCACACTGTTCTATCTAATATAACCTCCTCCTTTTTGAAGTCGGTTAAAAACAAAACAGTGTTTCTACGAAGCTCGACGTTGGGTTCCAAAATTGGCCCGCGCTAAACCGAGTCACAATTAACTCTCAACATGTTTCAATTTCCACAGCCGACTAAATACTAAATCCTTTATTAATATTTAGTTGGCTCTAGGTTCAGTTACTTGACACAGTTGCAACGAACTGACAAAGTTCTAGACTGAAACTTACTGCGTTTTCATATCGATACTCGATAGTGAGGCGTGCGGTATTGTGCCGCCGAGAAGTTTGATAGAAACGGAGTACGGAATGCGAGATCTTATAAGTAGTTTGTAATATTGTTCTGTTACTTCATACTAACATTATTAATATGTTAGGCTAGCTGAAAACAAAACGTTTTCAAATCAGTAGTCTAAAAACAAATTATAAACAAATTGACGACCTCGTTGGCGTAATGGTTACCATGCCGGACTGCCAAACTTGTGCAGCACAAAGGTTCAGTGCTGAACTAAATTTGCTGGCTGTCGGTCTGGGTATTAATATGTATCTATATAAAATACGTATGTATGTATGTATGTTTGTATATGCAGTATATCAGTTGTGTTAACAACCATAATACGAACTAGAAATGGTTCAGTATGGAGTTAACCAGCCGTGAGTAAAATGTGTCCTAATATTAAAAAAAAAAAAAAAAAAATGGCCTATTGTGAGTCGGTTTCGCGCATGTAGGGTTCCGTGCCTTTCATTATGAACACATTAAATATAAAACTATTTATATTTAATTCTTAGTGTATTCGTGTAGCACTAGGTCAAGAACACTGGCACACATTGGCATATAGGCCTCTCTTTTTTGAGATAATACCCAACAATGGGTCAAGATAGCCTGATGCTGATTACGATGAATTGTTAGTTTCTTCTTGTATAATTAATCTCGGAATAACTCAAACGTTTCTAGTCAGACGTCACGACTCTGTAACTAAGCTTCCCAGACTTAAATCGGATGATTGAGCCAACTCCCATCAATGTCAAATAACTTCGATTTAGTTTGAACAGAATTGGATCATCTCTAACAGATGGCTTAGCATTGAAAACTCGGTTCGAATAATGCATTAGCTGGACGTCTTGATGTTAGTGGTCAAAGATGAAAACTTAATTAAAAGACATATTAAATTATTTACATGTTAATCAGTTCGTGGTAAAGATTTTTTACACATTACAGAAAGGGCACAGCATGGTGTGTAAAACAAGTCTCGAGTTGAAGGTGAAGAATGCCTAGTCTGGAATTACTGGTTCTCAAGGAGGTTACGGATAACAAAACGCTCTAATATCATGTTAATATCATGTTCCGTTATCAGTTTATTGGAAAAAGATTAAATGAACAGACACTGGATTTTTACTGTCTTATTGTATGTATGTTGTTCTTATTATTAGGCAAGCACAGTTTTGAGAGACAAGCCATGAAAAGAATATAGCTGGACTGGGCAGAATTTGGGAAACTCCGTCAAGCCTTACGTCGTCTATACCGCAAAGCCTGAAGACACGAGTTTTCAACCAGTGCGTCCTACCAGTCATAACTTACGGAGCCGAGACGTGGACGCTTACGGCAGGTTTGGTCCGAAGGTTCAAAGTCGCTCAGCGAGCTATGGAAAGAGCTATGCTCGGTGTTTCTCTGCGGGATCGTATCCGAAACGAAGTAATTCGACAGAGAACCAAAGTTACCGACATAGGTCAACGCAAAAGCAAGCTGAAATGGCAAGGACTGGTCATATCTGCCGAAGAAACCGATGACCGTTATGGTAGACGTGATCTAGAGTGAAGACCGCGTCTCGGCAAATGTAGTGTAGGGCGCCCTACAACCAGGTGGAGCGATGATCTGAAGAAGGTAGCGGGTAGTGGATGGCGAAGAGAAGCACAGGATAGGGCCAAGTGGCGTGCCTTAGGAGTGCCCTACGTCCAGCAGTGGACGAGCTTAGTCTGATGATGATGATGTTGATGATTATATGTATTGATATCAAAAACTAAAATCCCAAATTACCACCAGAACACGCGTTAGTACGTAGTATGTACGAAGTACATAGTTTAGGTACATAACAAACTTATTATTAAACATTCTTAATAGAGGTAACGCTGTATATTGAATAGCTACCAACAGAACATTTTAACCAAAAACATAAAATAAACCGGGCTAGAAAATTTACAAAGTATGTACATCGTGAATTTGCGAAAGTTCTCCACTAGCAATAATTAATTAATCAATTAATAACACAGATATTATTATCACATACGGAGCTCTCATTATTATGAAGTAATTAATTAACGCAATAGCTATAGGTATTTATGCAACAAAATTGATTTATCCACGTTTTTGTGGAAATAAATAAGCACTTCACAGCAGCGGGCCACCATTTATGTTGACAATAAACGTTTAAATAATGGTTCCCACGGTAATATAATATTTTACAGAAAATTGGGTACTTTATTAGGCAGCTGGAAAGATCACAATGCAGTCTGGGCGCGATATATCACACATAGTATCAACGCGGCAAAGGACAAGAGGAGCGCGCGGTCGCCTCAAAAGTAATTTTACAGGACCGCCTTTCTCGGCAGAATAACTTTGAGCTTGCGAAATAGGTTCCGTGACGTCATGAACGATACAATTTTCTAAAAGACTCCTGTGGTCACGCTTCGTTGATTCATATTTGAAGCTCCAAATATTCCTGTGGCGGACATAATTCCCAAAATTATAAGATTGAAATCTCATCTGGAAATTAATTTATTAACATAGAACAAAGATAAATATGGAACAGAATAAAATGGAGTCGAATAAGTATATCATACTTTAATATTTATCATGATCTTTTCTGTATGTTACACTTTCTTCTTGATTGAACCGTCTCACATTGAGTGCTCTAAAGATGCAAATGAGCTTTCAAATGAAAAAGAGAAATCTAATAAGCGTTGGCGCGCGGAGGCTTTTATGAAAACCGAGCAGTAAATAAGGCAAAGGTCCCAGTAGTATCCATTTGTCCCCCCGGAGCATTCCCGGGAATGAGCAAAAACAAGTGAAAATAAAGTGAAAACATTGTTATTCCCCTGTGGATTACCTTGCGCCTGTGTTCCGAGCTGTCTTCCCGGATAACGAACTACGGACTAGCTACACCCACACGTTTCAATTTGAGAATAATTTCGCGTCCGCAGAATTAATTTTAAATTTAGAAATACAATCGTGATTCCGAAATTGTGTTTTAAATTTAGAAATAAAATGCGCGAGCCCAACAACGTTCTCCAATCTTTTGAATTTAGAATATAATATGTTGTGCTAAAAATAAAAATGCAAAGCTCATGTAAATATTCAATGGACTAAAAATGAATTAGGACTTATTAACCCCGACACCAAAACGGTTTATGCTTACGTATCTGTGCGTGTAAAAAATGTGTATGTCTGCTGATTAATCTAATATGGCGATCAGAGCACCAAATGGCGGATGGCATATTTTTTCTACGATATTCATTTATTTGTTTATCATATCAGAAGAGCGAGAAGTGACTTCAATTTATTTGAAAGTCCAACAAAACATTTTTTTATATTCTATATCAAGTTACTAAAGTCTCCAATTGCATGAAAAAAAAACATTAATGTTATCGTAATCAAAATAAATAGATTTTATATTTTGATAACTGTATGGATTTCATTTGAAATAAATGAATTCTTAATAGTAATTAAAAACTGTCAGAAAACACTTACAATATTTAAGAGCTAGTGCCTTAACAGGCGACCTAATCGCTAAAAGCGATCTTTTCCACGTAACCAATTCGAAGATTGTACACTAAGAAAGAACTTTTAGAGACGAGGTGCTATGATATAAGTTTTTGTGTGTAAGTAAGTTTTTTTTCACGAAAGTCGTTTTACCAATTTTCAATAATTAACGACGAGTAACTAGCATCCACCAAAACGCGTCAGATTGATCTAACCGTGGCACGTTTGCGGTACAAACAGCAATGTTTCCCGCATACGAGAATGGATTGCTCGTATACATTTACGTTGACCTATATTCTGCACAAATATGGTGATGTGGCTGTACAATAGAGTGGCGAGACAGTGAAAGGCAGTGATCTAAGTTTAAAAAAAAAAAAAACAAAATGTTTTTATCCATGAAATGTATGTACATAATTTATTATCCCTAACCCTCAAAATGGACTGAGCGCCCGTGTTATGGAGGTTAGTTCCTTCCAATGACTAAATTAGAATGTCGTACATCAGTTAATAGGACTACAATTTCAAATATTTGTGACATGCTATATGTAGTTTGGTTGGTAACCGTGATTCTAGGTCCCGGCTGCTAGACTTAGCAGTAGTTTTAAAAGAAATACCACAACATCTGACGCAATGACATTGGAACAGGTATGCCAGCGAACCAAGACCGTGCTCCGCTACTTTAAAGAATTGTATAGCTTGGGTAGGCTGGTAGGGGGAAATGCACTGCTTAGCATCGGGCAATTTTCTGTCGCTAAAAGCTTGCATTAAAAAAGAACACGTACAATATATCTTTTTTTACCTGACGTTTTCTTTCCCTAATTAACCTATTTTTTACATCGTCCATGTAGGCATTTGACCAGCAGAGAATGTCATCACACAAATTCGCGACACTTTGGCCTAAAGAAGAGCATGGCTAGTCTAGAATGACCGGTTCTCAAGGAAACTACCGGAACACACCGTTAGGTTTTCTAGTCCTATCGAGGCGAGCACTAGAATTTCTCTACCAGCTAGCAAATACAATTAAACCTGCGGGTTTTAACATTAAGATGAGTCAATGTAAAGCACTGCCTGCAAACAGTACAGCTGCGGTGGTGTCGGCGTATTTGCGAGTGTAAATTGAAACATGTCGGCAGTTAATTGCGTCCAGGTCCGCGGGCGAAGGATAATCCTGCCATCCGACCCTTGCAGCCACTTGACGATTTAACACCGCGTTAAATAAACCTGCCTCTTAGATAGTGTCCAAATGTTGCCTTTAATTATCTTTCAAGACTGTTACAATTTTCTTATATCTTATATTTTTTTTACAAAATACTTGCATCCCGTCCCGGCTTTGCACGGGTTCTAAAATAATCTAAGTTGCAAAGAGAAATAAAATATAGCCTATGTTAGTCGGGGATAATATAGCTTCTCAACGGTGGAAGAATTTTTCAAATCGGTCCAGTAGTTTCGGAGTCTATATTATAGAGTTTTATATCATAACATAAGTATAATTATATTGCGTTAGACACACAGCTCGCTTTGCGACACTACTTATTAGGTTTTTTTTAATATTTACATTATAATTATTCCTGGATACTTTAGTCAATTGCATACCACGGTAATTACTATCCATATTCATATTTTAACGTTAAGATATATTTGTATATTTTTGTTCATATTTCATCTACTCCGCATCGGTGTACATATTAGATGGTTGCTAAATTCTTACATGCTTTTAGAACTAGAGGTATAGAGTTAAGGAAAAATTACGATGAAATGAAAAATGATGGAACGGAAGATCTTGGCTTTTTTTTTACCAATACTATATTTAACCTGTCTTGAAATGTGTATATGTACATACACGGTTGTGTATAATCGACAAATTTCTTGTACGAAACAGCTGATTCGTACTAAAGTCACGTGCCCTTAATGTGGTTTAGGTTTTATTTACTAGTACTTCTGTAACATTTTACTCATTCGTTCATATAAATATTTCCAAGTTGGCAAAATAGCTTCACTCAAAACCGGGTTAAACTTTTAACCGGGCCCCGACCGTATTCCCCCGCGAACCATCCGGACGGTACCTGATGCTATGCCCAGCATTATGTCCATCATAAAAGAGGTAGGGCGAGTAATTTTATCGTCCACCCGCTAGTTTCCGCGAACAGATTGATATGAATTAAAATTTTCCCCTCATATAAATAAAGATTTGGCGTAAAGGTTACCATGCCGGTCTGCTAATCAGAAGGTTCCGGGTTCGATTCCCGGCCCGGTCAACATCTTTGTGCTCAACTAAATTTGTTGGCTGTGGGTCTGGGTGTTAAATATGTATTTATATATAATATGTATGTATGTATATGTAGTATATCAGTTGTGTTAGCAACCATAATACGAGCTAGAAATGGTTCAGTATGGGGCTAACCGTGTGTGAAAGTGTCCTAGTATTTATAAAAAAAAAAAAAAAAGCCACTGAAATTTGTGCACGAAATAATATTTATAATTTTACAAACTGTGCTCCCTATGTGGTTTCCTCTCGGTTGTTAAAGCAAATTCTTGTATTTGTTTTGTTGGAAACGATTTGTACGGACAAATATTGACGTTCATAGTAAAAATTAGGATACGTGTTTTATCAATAACATAATAATATGAGAGATTTTTTAAAAATAGAATAACCGGCAAAATGCAAGTTGGACTCGTGCACGTAGGGTTCCGTAATATTGTCTATAAAAAAACAACAAAAGCTTAAACCCCAAAACAAAAAGCAAGTTTGTTGTTCATATTATGGAATTCTTATGTAAGTTTTCCTTAATATTTTAAATCTTATTTTTTTATGTACTCATAAGTTAATATTTTGTGATGATTCAAGCTTCATTCTCATTTCTAATATTAAAAAAACAAGATTGGGGAAAGAAAGCTCACCTGATATATATACATATTTCAAATATATCTCACTATTACAGTAGCAAGAATACATTGTTTGTTAAAATCTCAATTGTCTTCTTATATACGGTACATGAGAAATAGCCTTGAGAGACAAACGGACAGCGAAATCTTATTAATAGGACCCTTCTTTGCGTATAGCACCCTAAAAAGACCGTCACTATCTCTAACAACTACTGAACACGATTGATATTCCAACACAGGCGGGCTATTGCGGCAAACGAGCATTATCGGGCGAGATAGCGCGCCGGTAATTATAACAATTATGAGAACAAGCGAGCCACATCGCACACAGCTCACGTCTGTACCGTAGGGCTTGCCAGTTAATAATTCAATCACTCACTCGCCCCTCAGGAACCTCCAGCTTAAACGCACAAATATGCAAATTCCCCGTGCCCTGCTCTCGGTACTCACTTACAAACTTTAAAATTAAATTGCGACCAGCTTACGACACTGATAGCTGGTGAATATCATTTTATAGCCATTAAAGAGAATCGGGCGCTGGGATACGACGTAATTATGTTACGTTATGTGCCTGCCTTGAAAGTAAAAGATAGCTAAGCACAGTATGGAAGGTTTTAATCGCCCTTATTACGTATCTAAGTTATAACGTAGGTACACCTTAATATTACGTGGATATTGTAACAGTCATAAATGTCGTAATCATATAAAAACATAAATGATCCATTATATTATGGATAACTTTCTTTATAAAAATACAAGCTGCCCTGGTAAACGATGTTTTGCCTCAAAAAATTGATAGAAGTCGATTCTCAGACCTACTGAATACGCATAATATATAATTTGGTAAAAATTAGTCAAGCCGTTTTGGAAGAGTACGGTAACTAAAACTGTGACATGGAAATTTTATACAAAAGAATTTTTTTTATACAAAACATTTTTTTTTATTTTATTTTTTTATAATCCATATAATGGATTTATTTGTAGAATATGTATGAATACAATTTTAGTGACAAAGAAATATGCTTGACTAAAATCTTCCTTATTCTTTAAATAGGTAGTATCGGCTTAAGTTTAAAATTATATCTGTTAATAAATTAAATTTCCTCGCATCCAAACATCCATACTGTCACTGAGATAGCCTTAAATGTACTGGTAATTAGTTCCCTCGAGAACGAAATGTAATAAAGATTGCTGATAGAGACATATAACGTACGTTTATCTTCCGAATTAGATATAGAAGTACTTGTCTACAAATGAAAGATGAAGCTAACGAGGTTTCATCGTAAGGTAGAATATAATCAATCATGTTTGACCGTTTGAAAAATTATTAAAGAAATAAGTCTGCTAATTTAGTTTTCTATTAAAATGGTAAACACGTACGTTTGTCTTCCAGATATAGAAGTACTTGTCTACAAATTAAAAATTAAATTAACCAGCTTT
This sequence comes from Mellilla xanthometata, assembly GCA_035578125.1. Lineage (NCBI taxonomy): Eukaryota > Metazoa > Arthropoda > Insecta > Lepidoptera > Geometridae > Mellilla > Mellilla xanthometata. Next base: position 6,753,769 of record JAPUBQ010000007.1, on the reverse strand, counting down.
CATCGTAAGGTAGAAAATATTCAATCATGTTTGAGACATTGAAAAGTTATTCAAGAAATAAGTCTGCTAATATAGTTTTATAAACGGTATTCCCTTAGGAATAAAATAATAAAGAAACACGGGGCTATTAAGAAAGATTCAATAGAGTCTAAAAAGATCGGAAACGTACGTGTAAGAATCTGGGTGCAACAAGTATCCATTAACGACGGTAACTACCTAAAATCGGCCAGTCCTTATTTCTTTCTTTGTCATCTCGCCTATGCCATAAACAATGAATGAAGTAAGGTAAACTACATTTATCGTGTATAAAACCAAGCGTATCGTACAGTACTGTGTGTCTATTTGCTTGTAAGTTCACCGGAAGAAAATCTGAAATATTCTAAATATAACTTAACATGTACAATGGATTACCGTCAAAGTAACGCCTGAGTCTGAGTGAATGTTATTGTCGTAGCATCATCTCTACGCAACTGCTACGATACTACCAAGTACTAACGAATCATAACTTGGAAGCCTCTACAAACTACTAGCGGCTTTTGTGTAGAAGACAAAATCTATTCCTACTTTTGTTTCACCTTAGCTCTTATTTCTTATTATTATTTTACTTTATGTGTTTTATTCTCATGTTTATTGTTCACTACGCCTTTGTTCAGTCGTTTATAAACTCCTTCCCATCTAAACTCTGCCTGTAAGAGATTGCTTTAAGCGATAAGGCCGCCAATTGGAGCACACTTCTTAGTATCCTTTTTTTCTTTTTTTTCTTTTAATTTCAAAGTTTGTTTTTTTTTTCTATTCGAATATATTGTTGAGGCTTAAAACGGGATCCTTTTAATGCGAAATCTGTTCATAAGCCAAAAGATAAAATAGCGAATGACATTCAACGACCTATTAACCTTATCTAAAACCACATTAGCACAGGGCATAACTTCCTGTTGTAAATATAACCGCAAGTAAAACTCCAAATTGCAAATAAGTAATAAAGCCATTATTAGATATGGCAAGATATCAAAAAGCCATAATAAAGTAATGTCTAAAGTTGTTGTAAAATTTTATGTAACGACGCTGTGGTTCTGTTTAATCACAGAACAAATAACTTGTTGATATCTTATAAAATTTTGATTAAAGTAACACGACAAACCAACGCAAAGACAACGAGTGACTTACTGAAACCTTTACGTATCTCAATTAGCTTTAGCTCTCTCAATCATAAAGAAGAGGTGTTGAATTTGTAGCGTTTATTAGAATACTTCTCAAAATTTTACTATAATGAAATAATATTATACATGTCAATTATAAAAGTAAATAAAAAAAAAGAAAACAAAAAAACACACTCGTAAAATTAATTTAATAGGCCACTCCGGATAGAACTTGACGGAAAGGTATCCATAACGCTCGTAGCATTGCCGCGTTGTATAGTTATGGATAGCCTTTGCGCCAGGTACGATCTGGAGCGGTATTCGCCTGTTTTCTCTCCTAGTCTACGCCCAATTTCAGAAATAAAAAGTTTGGCCTCAGCTCCTCAGGTGTTGAATGACTTAAATTATTATTTCCACTGGTTCGTTCCATAAATAAACAATACTTATAATACTTTTACCTACTTCCGTCATAATATTATATATTGTTTTCTGATTTAATCGGTTGTCAGATGTGTATGATGTTTAACCAGTCAATACCGTTTATAATCTTTTAACTAAACCAAACTTTTGTGACGCCGATACGGACTTTATGTTTCTGTATAGTAGAATACTGTAATATAGTGGTACACTGAACTACGGTGAAAAGTTTCGAGCGTGTACCTACATATTTGGGGAGATGGGAATAGAATGAACTTTGTATATTTAAAATGGCTCTTATAAAACATACATGGTTTTTGCTGAATTTATAGATAAATTGTACAGAATCCTTCGTGCAAGAGGCCAACTCGAACTTGGCTTTAGTTCGTTATAAATATTATTTTCCATAGTGTTACAGATGTAACAATTATCGATTAAAAAAAATGAAGCTGCATAAGCAAAATACCTAATATTTTTTTATAAAGATTTCGTCGAACTATCTTAGAAAAAAGTTCTTTTAAAATCAGAATCTGTGATCTTCTTTCGGGTCACTGCTTAGTAATTAATCGGCTCAAATCTCAGGTGTCTGCGTCTTTTATTATTTCATTGACCACGTTTGACATTAATAAGACATTCAAAAGCCGCTTTTGCCCAGAAAATTCAATTGGAATATGGATGATGAAACACCACCTTAATTTAATTGAAAATTAGAAGATGAAAGCTTTTAGGAGCTTTTTGTTTTGACACTTCATAATTATTTGGGTACCTACAAATTGTCTAAACCAATGTTGATTTGAATAAAGCGGATTTCGGTTTTTTATTTATCGCCTGGCGTCTATTATCGTTGAGTTTTTCATTCCTTTGAAGCACAATAAATCTTTTGTTGGCTTAAACGATGTTTTGAATCGATCCTATTTACTAACCACTCATTAAAGAATTATATCTCACTTTCTTTCGTTTTTTTTTTGCGGGTTGGTTCTAGAATCGAAGCAAACTATTTAAGGTCAGAGGTATTTAAGGTCTCTTATTTGACCAAAACATTATCATAATAACCTAATCACAATTAAATTCGCATCAGCCTCCTTTATCTACATTTTAATAACCCATATCAAGAAAATAAGAAAGTTAATTGTGTTCGTCGAAGCAACGTTTAAAATTGCATAATCAGCGGTTGCCAGGAGGCATCTTGCCAGAACCCTGTAGTGATAAATCTCTCCGGATTCCATTCAATAGAGACTTGTGCAAATTATTAACGCCCCATTAGTCTCCGCCGAACGTCTTTATTTGTATAGAAAATCTGATTGAAATACCTATCTGTGACATGGGAAATTATAAATGGCTTATCGAACGTTCTCGATGTTTGCTAGCATTAATCAAGTTCTTGTGTGGGGCGTGCTACACAACGGTTAGAAAATATATCCCTACATCCTAAGACAGTGGTCTGATAGGTGAAAAGTTAGTGTGATGTTTTATTACTGGCGACTAACGCAAAACCAGTTCAGTGCCGCTTTTATGCGTTTAGAAGAAACTGCTTGTTACCGTGCTGGATAAGTAGTTTCAAGCTAAAAAGCAACGAGACCCCAGTACTAAGACTTAGCTGTCTATCCGTCTGTCTGTCTGTCTGTCTATATGTACTTATGCAAACTGTTTATCATCAAGAACCGTGATAGCCAGAGATGTCATTTTTACAGATGAACATATTTCGGGTGCCGCTATATAACTAATTTAATTATTATGCATGTCATTCTCTTGATTTTATGATGACAATCGGTAGAAACTTGAAATTCTCACATATCATTTAATTTTATATTTACTCTAAAAATAAATATTAAAGGAGGTCTCACTTACAACAAGAATGTTTTAGCTGTTTTAAAACGGCTAGCCATATAAGACGACTATTTTTTTTTACGAAACCCTCCATCCGCGAAGTTGATTTGCACTAAGCCAATTATTTACTCGAACGTTGCTTTTTAATACATATGAATGCACAAATTGTTTCATAAAAAAAATATTATCATTAAAGTCTGAAATGATGAACTTAATGGTTATAATTTTTTAATCATTTTTAGTCGATTTGCATATAATTAATGTCTTCTAATATCTCGATATGTAGATAATGTCCTCCTAAGCTAATTTTGTTGTCGCTTAAATTGCTAGTTTATAAACGAACAATTTTGGTCCGTTAAACATAATTTCTTTTTTCATAGCTGTTTTTCAATAAAAGGCAATCTGATCTAAGTATAATAGAGTTACAAAGTTTTCGATTAGAAGCAAGTTAAGTGTTTTCAAGTTAGACCTAGTTAAGCGATTTGTTTTCAACTAAGTGTGGTAATTTATATTGACTAAGCGAGCTTTTTAAGTGGATAAAAAGTTGTATAAGCTATCAAAAGAAAATTGTTGGAATAAACTGTTTTTGTTGAAATTTTTAGGGTTCAATAATCGGAAAAACCCATATTTACCATTTATTTGGAGTCAAGAAGCAGTTGCAAGCCGCTACTATTATCCGGCTTGATAGGCACTGCTTCTGTTGTCTCTATTAACACACAAAGCGAAGACATTTAAGATCTCGTATCTTAAAGAGAAACTTTGAATTACTACCGAACCTTATTATATTTATTTCTTATTAACAAATTACTTTTAGTCCACACTAGGTGCGCCCCGTGGTCTTACCCACGTTAAACCAGGGAACAAAATAAGTGAATCCATGATAAAAAGTAGCCTGTGTTAATCCAAAGTCTTAATCTATCTTCATAGTAAATCTCATCATTTTCGGTTCAGCCGTTGTTAGAGCGTGAAGGAGTAAAATAGATTTTGAAGTTTGATGTTATTTGTGTTTTCCACGGTAACCACAATTGTTTTCGGGATAAAATGTAGTCTTAGTGCAAATCCAAGGTCTAACCTATCTTCACACCAAATCAAATTCGGTTCCGCCGTTTAAGCGTGAAGAAGTGACAAACATATAGATTTACACAAAAAACTTCCGCATTTATTATATTAGTAAAATATGATCAAAAAATATATCCAAGAAGGTACTATAAGTACTAAAATTATTTCCTCGTACTCGGTAAATATGTATCAAAATATTTTTTAGAGATTTTTGATGGTAGCCCTAAAGAATAAGATATTCAATGATGGATATAGAATTTCACCCTTAAGTATTGCTCTCTAAAGAAAGAAAGATGTAATGTTAAAACAGAAAACATTTCGTTATAAAAACGTCGTTAAATTACAGATACACATGTTACGTGACGTGTTTAAGGGTGATAAAATGTTTAAATGGCGCCTTTAGTTATAAATCGAAGAACAGTCTCTGCAAAGTAGAGATTTATGTGTGAAATGGATTGTACCCGTCGTGTAACAAAGAGATTGAGAAATAAAAAGTACAGAGAAAAATGGATTCATTTATGTATGTCTTTATTGGGAACTGCTATCACTAGCATATAGAGATCTAAGTCCTAGGCCACGTAGCCTAAAGACCTGGCATTGATTTCTGCTTCTCTTCAGTTTCATTATTCAAGTGTTATTAACTTGTAGAGACATGCGCGATGTTTTCCTGCAAAGCATCGACGGACATGCGCCCGCGCCAGTGCCCCGGCGCAGACTGAACTTGACTGAAGGCGCGCGGCGCCGAAATGTTTATTTATAGGAACGGCGCCAACCAATGGTAAGCGCTTACCACAAGCGCGCATTTAGTTAGCAATAAGGTTAAGATATTAAGAAGTACATAATTAGAACAATTATTTAATAAAATTACGGAATTTGTATCCGGCCTTTCATTCGCAACTTAGACCTCACACACGCTTAGTCGAAGACTATCCTACAAACTGTTTAAAATTCATTGATCCTTGTATTATCTGATAATCCGCAGGTTCAACAATTTATTTCTAGAATACAATAGGGTTGCTGCATAATATTTACATAATTAAGTAATGTAGTAATTACGTAAAAGCTTTCACGAAATTGTATTCGCTTTTCTGCAATTCTTAAACTCTATTCGCAATTTAAAGTATTAAGATCTCTCTTAGATATTTTAAGGCGCTTATGAAAATAAATTAACGGTTTATCCAATTCAGCTCTGACATTAGCATGATAAAATCAATGAAAAACAACATTTATTTCTGTTATCAAGTGAAGAAAAAGATTATCGTTGGCGGCGTTGTAATTTGAAATAACGTTTTGTGTAATGGTTCTGCTCACGAAAAAACAGAATATTGCAAAAACGGTATGGAGCAGCTAACAACTGAATATATCGAAACTGTAACTTCACATTTTTACAGATCGCTTAAATTCATAATAAAAATATTGCAAGTAATATAGTTTTATTTTTTTGATGGCCTTATATGTTTCGTATTGCAATCCCGTTACTAAACGTTTATACAGGTTTAATAATTATTAAAAAATAAAAACTTTATTGTTAGTTACCCACTAGAATATCGGAGTCAAAAAAAATTAATAAGATTATATTTTTTTAAATAACCCTTACTAGTTTCGTCAAGCAACAAAAAAGAAACCGCGGTATTTTTGCCAAATTTCCCACGCCCCGGTCCCTATTACAAGCAAAGCAATCCGCAAAAAGATAAATTGTGAGTGAATTTATTACAGCGAAGTGCTCTCAGCAGGACAGATTCTTTAAAGAACACTCAGGTACTTGTACTTTATCGTGTTTTGTTAATTCTTTTTTTGAAGATTTTTCTCTCAACGCATTGTCTGGAGAGGCGTCGAGATCTAAAGAGAAACGTTTTGTAATAAATGCACGCCTTGAATACCAGTGCTGTTATGAATTGAGTGCAAAAAGCTTTTGGCATGTTATTTTTAGAATTGAAACAAAGGTTCGGGGTAAACCTTTGCAAATTTTGCATGTACAGTGTCATTTTACTAAATTGAAACATAATACATGCTGCTCGGCTCGTATCGTCAAAGGTCCAGCGCTCGCGTCCTAACTAGGTAAAATGACAGTGTGGGTTGAAATCTCTTGCTTATCTCGAGAAATCCTTGCGAAATATTGAAGCTGAAATGCTTTTTGTTTCTTACTCATGTAATTGTAACATGAACATCATGATTCTAGAATGCGTCCATATGCATTCTAGAATCATGATGTTTGCGATTCAGGTACGATTAGGAGCGGGTTGTTTAGGTTTGATGCGATATGTATTATATATACGAGAAATACTTCATGATTAATTTTATTTTTTGTAAATCCTAAATTTAAATTCTTCAACTTGCAATATCGAACATTCTTTAAGTCCCACATTTATCTCTAAAGCGTGAAACCCGATACACGTCGTGTGTCGCACGCGACGCGAGGGTACGCTGGACATCAATCGCTTCTGTCCTAATAACCGCTTAAATAGCACCAAGATTTATGGAAAATCCCAACAAAGGAGCCCTCGACCCTATCCGATAAATCTACGCACGAAATAATACGATCCCCGAGCGATTTGTACTGCGACAAAGACTGTGTTTCGTTCGGCTTGATAATAAAATTAAGGAAGGTTTGGCGAGATCGCGTCACGACCAGTATGGATTTGGACGGTCCCGGCGGTGTCTTCTGATCTTTTGCGCTCAGATTTGGTAGTTTATGGGCTTGATTGGGATGAAATTGCCAATTGCTTAGTTCTGATATCTCATGGGTCTGAAAGTTGTTTATTTGATAAGAAATCGGGTAAGAACGGTTGTGTGGGTATTTGAAGAAGTATTTTGGCCTAAACTGAACCTTTAGATAGAACTGGGAAAACGGAATGGTAACCACTTAATGAGTAGATTCTTTGTATCATCTGGCTGGTGAATAATTCAAGACTTTTCGTAATTATTTGTCGATTCGGACTCCGTTTTTAGCTAGTTTGGAGTTTGGACCTAGGTAAGACTAAATGTAAATTTTCTAAAACAAATTTACATACGCTTATTTGACCTATTTCTACATTTCGATAAATTATGACTAACTCGTAGTCAAAGTGACCAGAGTCCCTAGAGTTATTGTAGTACTCTCAATACGAATCTTAGTATAATAATTATATTAGTTTAGATGCTACTTTTTACTTAATTAGAGTCATCGTATAGAATACCCTTTCACCCGAATTGCATTGTTTGAGATTGTCACGTCAGATGAAATAGAATAGTCTAAATGACAGTTTGCTTATATTTTTTTAACCTCATATTTCTCTGCTGTTTTGGGAGCATGATATTATGAATTATCTGATTCATTTCTATATTGTAAAAAAATATATTCTCTTGTTAAAGAGTATATAAACTTTTGATCGATCATATTTATTGTGCATTTTATGGCGTGATCGAGAGTGGTCGTTAAATAGAGAGAATGTATCATTGTATGGAATACAATCTGAACTAACTAAAGCCAATTGTCCTTTGTTTTCGACGCTTTAGAGAGTTTGTCGTTAAATCGAGTGACGTTACATGGAGTTCACAGTGTATTTCGATCTACTTATATATAGGTATATTCTAAAAGTTTGATATATAAATGTATAACTAAAATTATATATAGCACTAACTAACACTAACAGATCTATACTCGTATATAAATTTAAGTCCTAAAAAATTTAATACTAAAAAGGGCGCCGCAGTATTCTCCTACAATCTCGTAACAAATGAAGATGTTAATCGCTAAAAGCTTTTTGCAGACTTAATTACGTACCTAAGTTATATATTAGCGCCAAATTTTCTTCCTTATAACCTTTGAAAGAATAATTTCGCTAATTCACAGAGAATGTGTTAACTTTAATTTCATTCTGAGGGCAATGAACGAATGTCCGACGTTGTTCTAGAGCTAGAGACAACGGCAGAAATAATTCATTAAACCAGCACGAACCCGTGCCTCTGATTCATATTTAAAATGGCCTCATGTTGGAGGTAGCTCCGACTCATCCCAGTTTAAATAATACAAACGAAAAGTTAGTGAAATGAAACCTTGTAAAGGTTATGGCGCCGAGTTATGATAACATAACTTTCGTTTGTGTCCTGGCATCGCAATATTCATTTGAGTCTCAGAACTGAATAGACAAAAGCATGCACACTCGCATCCAAGTTTATGACAACCGTAAACCTTATTATACCAATTTCATAAAACGTCATAGTTCACCAGCCTCATTAGCTTTTAAAATATCTATCAACATGGCATTCATATTCCCTTTTTGGTATATCATGACTAATCCTATCAGCGACAACGTATGGCATACACTGGTTTATTTTATCAAATTGTTAGCTATTACTCAAAGATATTTTTAAATTATTATATTGAAGTGTATTAGTCATTCACTGCCTGTGCTTGCCCAGTGTCTTAATCAATACATTTAGTGATTAAAAGAGTTGCCCCCCAATGTAACTATATTCGAAATCTTGCTCTAAAATCTATTCAAAAGTAATATAAAATAAGTTGCTTCCTTACTGCAACACATGGGCAATTCCTAGACGTAGAAATGGCTATTACACTCATTTCCTTATCAATTACAGATCGCTTGCACTCATACCCGAGCCAAAATGCTGAGAGCGTTTTTATCTCTTTTCGCTTGGCCGAATCGCGCGAGTAAGAAAATTATTGCCATATAGAAAAACCCGCAGAATAAGAGGTCAGGAAAAGGCGCACAAAGACAAAACACCCGAACAGAGGAGCCTCGAACGATCAGACAGGGGACTTCAAAGAACCGTTTCACTTTTGTGACATAATTGTACCAATATCTGAGAGGTTTCAACTTTGAGTTCGAGCTATTTCGCGGAGTCGTTTTATTTTAAGCGGTTGCCTCGTTTGTCTGTGTTCTTTCATTACGTTTTGTTGAAACGGTAATGGAGACTTGTTGTTTCCCTAATTTGGTTATTTAGTACGAACAACTTCTTGCGTTCTTAATATAACAACTTTTTGCGGTTCGTTATTTTTGCACAATATTTAGTAATTTCAGTTTCAGTTATGTAACGTAACTTAGCATAAATACCAGAATAAAACCTCAAATCTATTTTTAAATTCTGATTATAAATATCAGCTTTAAACTATGCGACAAGAGCTAGAGTCTGTTAGAGACACAAAAATAAATTTAATATGCACCAGATAGCGAGTTAAAATAATGTAAAATAATAAAGGCAAGGGAGATTTATACTTCGCCTAGAGCTCTACCGAGCAGGTTTTGTCTTAGAGCACAGAACGGGATAAAATAAACGTCCTAGCCAAACGGGCTTCTAGTAACATTGGGCATATTTCACAAAAGTTCATTTTTCAACATTTTTATTCGACTGTGCGAGCGTCTGTTCTATGACTGACTTTGTACTGTATTTAAAATTGCTTGCAATATTGCAAAAGAGTATTTCATTTTAACAAATTGTCTGCAGATAAATAGAATCTAGAATCATTTTGTTGGCGACCTCGTTGGCGTAATTGTTACAAAGTCGGACTGCCAATCAGAACAAATTGTCTGAAGATAAATAAGTAAGTATATATTTTAAAGTACTCGTAAGAATCTTACGTAATACTATAACATAGACTTAGATAGTGAAGTCTTCAGTTCATAGAACTGTACTAAGAGTTGATTTTATTTGACGCTGAAGACACTTAGCGACACTAATGTTGGATACTGCATCTACTGTATCTAGTCTTGTCGTCGCGGCCGCAGCTGTATACACTGAGTATCGAGAGTAAAGTGTCGTCTAATATCCTTGCCTAAGATTCTCCCCGTGTTTGAAGCTTCAGTTTCTTAGACTCGCAATAGTTGTGTGGAAGCCGCGTCGGCTCCCGGGGTCGAATGCCGGCTAATGGTCCGTTAATAATGCCGCCAGTCGCTCTGTTAGCGGCCTTACTTCCCCACGAGTTACGACTTCTAGCGTACAGTTTGGATGAACATAGAACGGCCATTGAAATAAGTTTTCTTTTGTTTTATTATTAATTACAGTATTCTTCATTTTTAACGTGTGAGTATAACGCAATAAATATAGCCACGATTATCTTGTGACGTATAAATTCAATTTTAATGGAGTCGTTTCCAAATCTTTAGTTAATGTACCTTTAATAACAATTAAAAACAAAACCGACTGTAATTTTGCATGCGATCCTCGACCAGTGACGTCTTAGACCGATAGAGTATTTTGAGTGAAATTGAGTCTTTATTACCTGATATTACTAAATGGGCTATTAAAATCTAAAGTGGAATATTATGGAAATCTGAGATATGAAAATCATGCTTGTTTTGGTTTATTATAGGGGAAAATCAAGAAATAATTTATTTGATTCCCATTCATTCCCTCATTTAACGACCCTATTAAATGTGAATGATTAAAAAAATATTATCTTAGCTAATTCTATTTATAAAATCTATTTTGTTAATTGCAAAAATATTCAATCAAAAAGTCACGTTTACATAACTAAGCGTTTAACATACTATTATATTGCGTACCTTAAACAAAAAAGAAAACAAGAAAAGGAGTCTTAACATTTTTCTTGTGGCTCCTGATACTTCTGAGGTACTAGCTGGATTTTTAACAAAACCATTCTATCTTCACAAACCTTTGTTATTTAGCAGCTTTCCCTACCACGAATTACGAGTGGGGGCTTTCTGCTAAACTGCCGAGAATCGCGCTCTCCCGAGAACGGTAGTAGGTAGCAGCCTTAATGAGCGGTCATGTAGCTATGATTAGAAGGCTTTAATGCCAACACGTGCCTACATTCACTTACAACTTGGGAAGTGATATGACTTTGTAATGTAACGCTTTAGTATTACGTTGTTGAGTTGAAGATGTAGAAAGGTTTAAAGATATTTATTTCTCACAAAAGATATTACAAATAATCGCTTACGTGAGAACATATTCACATTAAATTTTGTAAAATAATGATGAGATTTTTTTCCACGTACGTTTTTGTAGGTATATCTAGATATTGTTAATTTTTTCCCGACGCAACAGCGATGGGGTGATTTAAATTTAATGTGTTTGTATGTGTGTATGATTATGGTACTGTAGCTCCTAAACATATGACAGGATTAAATTTAGTTTTTTTGTTTAAAAAATATGTTAGTTAGTCCAGAGTCTTCTTTATATGTCTTATGAAAATAGGTGCAAGATGGCCGCCGCACCGCCATAAGGGAATCTAATGAATGAATTTTACAACTAAAAACATACTTGCTTCGACCTTCATTGTGAGAACTGCAAAGCTTTGGAACTCTCTTTCTAAGACTCTTTTTCCCGAGAAGTACAATTTGGGTAAGTAAATAGGTTCCTTCTAGGCAAGCGTGTTACATCTTAGACCACAGTCAAGCTTAACATCAGGCTAGCTGCGGTCAAACGTAAGCCTATTCATCATAAAAAAAAAAACACATATCATACATTTAAAAACAAGATGGCCACAGTCTACGAAATTTCGTTTGGAGGTTTTTTTTTATACGTGTACCTATACACATGTAAAACCTATCAACGGTAAAAAAAAATTGATTGCTTAAAAACACTAACATCATATTTTATGTTTTCGAGTAAAACTCTGTACTCTGTAGTGAACTGTATTGCCTTAGAATACTTATAATACACATCTCTCGTCTTTCCAGTCGAATGCCTCCAATCGACACGACAGAAACCATCTTTGCACTTTGGTCCTGAAGAAACAATTCTTGGAATTGGATCACTCAAGTAAATTGGTAACCGCACTTTGGAGGCGATATCGCAGATGAATATCATAATGCCAGACTTGCATGAAGTGAAGGGACGAAAATAGATTCGTGGCTAAAATAGTTCGTGGTTGTCTAAAATTGTATTCCACACAAACAATCTTTTGTTCTAGTTTTGCTAAACAAAGGAAAGGTCTTTATTTCTATTGCTTATTAAACGACTCATCAAGAGTGATTAAGTGCCTCGCAATTACTGATAAAAATAAAAAACTAGAGCATGCCTAAGTAATATAAGTTGAAAATAGAGTTTAAATAAATAACTAGCCGAAACTTTTTACTTAAACTAGCTAGTGTTCTTTTATTTTATACTCGCTTAGAAGCTGTTTTTTTATACTAATTATGACGAAAATGATTAAAGTCATTTAAAATATTACAAAAATAAAATAAAAAAAAAACTATATACAAACTTAAAGATAAAAAGAAAAGAACAAGAAACATTTTATAAGGAATTGGACGATAATTTCGTAATTTAAAAAAAAAAATGATTATGGTTTTTGTACACAGATTCTACTTATCAGTTTAAGGCTTAAAGATAAATAATTTATTGGCCTTACAACATCTCGTCGCATTTGGCAAGTCATTCATTACATTTTGATTTACATTGAATTTAAAATAGACAATTACATTATATACATTATAACTTACAAATACATTATTACTTACATATACAGTATTACTTATATTAAAATTAAATTAAATATAACTATATAAAATCTATTTAGTCAACTTAAATAAAGATTCCGCTAGGTGCATAGTCTTGAATTCCTTTAAGGAGTACAGTGGATTGTCTTGAAAAAAATGTTTCAGTGTTGTTCTGAATTTGGCGAGTGGCAATTCAATAACTTGACGGGGTAGTTTATTAAACATCATTATTTTATTATACATTCCTTGTTTTTGTACTTTGGCTAATCTGACACCTGGTATTTTTAAATGGTCCGGTTTCCTAAAACTATATTTATTATTCGAAACCAGTAAGTCCTTCTCGTCATAAATTTCTAGTAAACAGTTATAAATATAAAGTGATACCACAGTCATTATTTTATTAGTTTTGAAGTGATTTCTTACTGAAGTACGTTTTTTTAGTCCCAGCATAGTCCGAATTGCACGTTTTTGAGCTCTTTTATAGTCGACGATTTTTATTTTGAATGTGGTTCTACAGATGCGGTGCAAGTTTTTCATTTCAATCCAACAACAATATCGAATCGAAGCCTTACGTGAAAGCCATTCATGCTTCAATCATCAATGACATAAAATGTATGGGAGTTACGTACGTCACACGGTTACATTATATGCATAGACAAAAGAAAAAATATGTAATTTGAGGAAACTGAATTGAAGCGATGTCAACTTGTCTAGGTTCTCTGACTTTCACATGCAATCCTCAACATCCAATCCTCCCCAAAACAAGCAACATTGTTAGAAAGTCATTCACATTCCGTAACAATACTGTAACTGCACTAACTTTTATGCAAATACGAGTACACGGCGTAAGTGAGCATCCACCTGGGATGCTGTAATGAACGAGCGAAGTTGGGACAATATCTAAGCCAAACTCTGTTATTACTGCGTCGGGTAAAAATAGCTACAAGTAATTAACTCGGCTAATATTCTCAACGGGAAAGGGGGAAGATTTATTTTTATTAATTGTTGGTAATATTTGCTTTATTATGGCGATGATGAAATCTTGAATTTGCAGTTTTTTTGTTATAAATGTCAATAAATAATAAAACATGTACCCACAAATTGTACTATTTTTAATAATTGTAGTATAGGTATTCGATACGAAGTGAGTGGACTGTATGGAAGTTCTGACTCTCACAAGGAAAATGCTTAGATAGGACCACGTACCTTTCATCCACGATGCTACTCCCTGGGACAACTCCTCGCGTCTGGTGGCAGCTTGGTGGGTAACGATCGTCAACGTAGCCTAAGCTCCTTGTTTTAATGCAGAACAGTATTCAATGTGCACGGCACAGCAAAAATTTTAATGTGCTACACTATTTTGGATATATTAGCGAGTAACTCTGTACTACGACGCGGCGATGATAAGCACGGGTTGACTCCTATACGATCCAGAGCGACTGCATCGGGCCGCGACGCGCGGACTGCAGGTTTTGTAGTACTACCCTCATTTCACATTTATTCCTTTTTGAGAATTAAACAGTAGTATTACAAAGATATGAAGTCTTTTTATGGGAATCTATTGGTAAGTCATATTAATAAACACAGGATAATTTTTTCCTCTGAAAGATTGAACTAAAAGTGTACCTTTAAACTAAATATTCACCTACCTCAAAATACATGAACGAAGCTATTTACTGTTTAAAAGTAAACACCACTTACGGCATGGTTTTCTATTTGCTCGTCTAGACACAAGTTGGCTATCTAGAAAATTAATTACATTGAAGCTAAAGGACAAGAGATACACTGCATGCAAACATAAAGTGTTAAACTTTCACGCCCATTGTTTGAAAGCCACATACAGTCTTGTTCAACTTTGTAAATCTGCAAAATTGTAAGAAGTACATTTAATTAAAATATATTTCTCTAACTTTTCTGATTAATTTAACTTGCAAACATACATGTATTTAACAAAAAAAAATCCCCAATAAGATAATTTTAAGAAAAATACCTACAATGTCAAGTAAATTTAATAAATTTACCTGACATGTTATTTACATATTTTTAACGTAATTAACTTTTTTAATAAATTTAATTCAAGCCATCTTGATGTATATAATGTTGTAAAAAAAGCTGCTTTCTTTATATATTTTGCATAATAATATCCTATTTAATTAATTTGTACAACATGGTAACACTATGAAACCGCAATAAATTATTTGACTTTGACATTGATTAGTGCAGTTTACTATGAACTCACGAGTCGTATTGGTTTTTTTTCTGTTATTGGTGGTTTATCCATTCAGGAACTACGATGCCGTCGTTTTTGCGTCAGGTGTACATTTTGCATATTTTCGTGATGGTAATAGATTTTAATTGACATTGGTATGATTCTGGTAGAAAGCCTAAATAAATAGCTTCACAAGAAAAATTGTACTTACGCTATTAGTACAATGCATACGCATGCGGCAGCGAGTCTTTGCTAAATAATTGCGGTAGTGAAACATCTGCGGAACGTTAGTACACTGCAGGTCTTTCGGAAGGAAATGTCATTGTCATTTCATATTTTCGGCTTCCATTTTGCGAAATTTTGTCCTCTCTGACAGAACGCGTGGTGACGTAATGCGATGCGAAACTCCACAAGCGAAACAGCTGCGTCTGTGTTCCGGCCATTTGGCAGTTACTTGCGAAACAATACCGATAAGAACGCAACTATTTCATCCAGCTATAATAGTAGCGAGACATAGCACATGCGAAACTGTAAGTTGTATGGCAACCCAAACAACACACAGTTTTTTCGTCGTTTCGCTGCCGCATGTGAGTGCGTAGGTGTACTAAAGGCGTTAGTGGCACAAATTTACAATGTTTTTTTTAAGTGCAACAATATTTCGCGAATTTGCGTATATGTGCGCTACAAATCGGGCTCTAATTTAAAGTTTATTACAACTTGAATCCTTAGTGGCAATCTCAATCACATAACAAGGTAACCCCAAACGGGAACGACCCCAATTTCCCCGTACAAGTTAGGTATTTGGGCAGTCCGCAGGGCATTTATAAATGGAAGGACAAACTCATGGGCACATTGAAAATTTACAGAGTTATACCAATAGGAGTTTCTCTAATTAGAGGAAAGTTGAGCCTATTGACATGGGGGATTGAACTCTCTTTGTGTTTTCTTTATTGATTACAAATATTTTTAAACGAGACAGTAATTAAATACGTAACAAGGTGAACACATTAAGATTCTTTACGTACTTTGGTCATTTATTTTGAATATTTGTAGCTGTTTTTTTTTTTCAACTGATTTTTAAAAACATTCTAAATTTCTTAGGACCAGTGCCTGCCATCATAGTACCTACGCGGGTACTTCACCATCATCATCAGCATATGCTCGTACGCTGCTGGACATAGGCCTCTCCCAAGACACGCTACTTGGCACGTTGCTGTGCTTCTCTTTGCTTTCCACTACCTGCTACCTTCCATAGATCACCGCTCCACTCGACTCGACTCGAGTCGTGGTCTCCACTCTAGAACACGTCTACCAGAGCGGGTTTCGGTTCTTCGGTAGATATGTCAGGCCCATTGACTCTTCAAAAAAGTGAGTGTAGCTCGGTGGTAATAACGCCTGCTTTTCAATCACATGGCCCCTGGTTCGATACCAGACCTACAATAATGACTTGTTTTCCAAGTTGTGTGGATTGGCACTCGCTTTACGGTGAAGAAACGATAAGTGTTTGAGGACAGCAATATCCGAAGACGTGTGTCATCCGCCAACCCGCACTTGGCCAGCGTGGTGGATGATGGCCTATATCTATCTCCTTGTGAGGAAAGGCCCCGAGTCCCAGCAGTGGGAACGTATAGTGGGCTGCTTATGCATTGCCATTTCAACTTGCATATCCGTTGAGCTATGTCAGTAATCTTGGTTCTCTATCGAATTATTACCCATTAATTAAATAAATAACCAAATCTAGCTCTCTCATAGCTTAGAGTAAAAATTATTTAATATCGCTTTCGGCTACTTCTAGATGTAAATATGTTTTTGGATGCAGTAAGATAGGATTTCATGAAATTCCCCGAGGCAAGTCAGGGTTCAGCTGCTTTTCACTTTGCGAGTACAGAGTACTTGCGATTCCCGCACATAATACGCTATTCTAAACGTACTTACTACAAACACATCACGTGAGGTGTAGGATAAACTTAGCGCCCAGAGAATTCGCATTGTCATACCCTTATCTTGACTACTTGACGTTTGTATATGGTATTATGAAGCGGCATTTCTCTCATGTAAAATTCAGGTAGATAAGTACGAGTACATCGATATATTTTTTGCTAGTGTTTGAAAAGGGCATGTCGTAGGCTTTTCCATTGAGGATAAGCGATTCTGTCAGAACCATTTTGTATTTTTATCGCAAGGTTTCTGTGGATGAAGAGTATGACTTAAATAAGACACCTACATTGTTTCTGCGAAAGATTTCCCGTTTAATAAGTTTTTTTAAGTACAAGGAAAGTCTTTCCCCATACCTCAAATATAATATTCGTATATTAAACAGAAAATCCTACGCGTTCGTATGTTTCAATTATATCATACTCGTATTTTACAAAAATTATGAAATTACAATTGCGAGGAATAGCCACAAATACCATCCCACATAATACAGAAATAAGTAAAGCCAACATTATTGGATACTTTTCCGGCCAATGCAATATGAACGAACCCGAAATGAGAGCCCACTAATCCAGCTTACGGCTCTATTATCGCCGTAAGAAACAAGGGATCAGAATTAAAGAAAAGATTAGTAATTCCCGAGCGTCGCTGAAGTGGCGCAAACAATAAATCTTGGCCGTTTTCTTCCGGCTGGCCGCTGCAAAAACAGCTACGCGTAATTAATTACCGCGCTTGAGGCTCAATACATCTGCGGATCAGAGAAGCTTCAAATTAGAAAGGGAGAGGCAGTTCAGCGAAATTGGGTTTAGTTATCGTTCAATAAAAGGTATCTTAATCGGCAAGTAACAAAACATATTATCAAAACTACAGTTTAGTTTAGGACCAGGCGCAATGATTCGATATAAAAACACCATTGTGGATGTCGGTTATTAGAACAAGCGACCAAGCTACGTCAGAGAGGCCCTTGGGTGGCTTAAAAACTCTCGATGCCAAATATTGGACACTTATTTGTAGCTCATACAAAAACAGGTACGAGTTTTATAATAGCTAAAAAAACAATTTACTAAAAAAAATAACACATAGAACAATGATATTGTTTGTATAACGTTTATTTTTATAGTAAAAAAAAAATATATACGTTTTTTGCGTTCAGTAACGCCCCGTCAACTGAAAATTATAAAGATGTAATCTAAAAAAAATAAAGACGAAAATAAAAGCTAACAGTTTGAAGCATTAATGTTCAAATGTCTACACTAAAAATGACAAATATAGAAACATTGTTTCCAAAATAACGTTATTCTTCATTGAATTGCGCCATTGCTTATTAATTTCCATCAAACCTAGAACAGAAACCCGTTTCTCTACAAATTACTGTAGAAAACCGTCTGATAGCTAGACGAAAAAAAAAGAATTAAAACATCTCCCGAGCTGAAGATCGCAGTAATGATGTGCCGAGAGCGGATCGTTCTGAAATTGTTTTGGTTTTATTTACAGTTTGCTTTTGACCGGACTTTGTACTGAAACTGTGGTATTTGTTACTTACTTAGATACCATGAACTTGTCGGTAAAGTAAAAGTTTATGTAGGAACTACTTAGTCAGGTCATAAATTCTGTCACATGTGTAATATGAGATAATTTAGACATGTTTAATATTTATGTAAACATTTATATATCAAAATAAACTTAATAAAACATAGATTCTTTTGGTAATAAAATTTATTCAAAATGACCCCGCGATTATGAATACAGGCCTTCAATCTGCGCGGCCAGTCATCTATTGCGGCACGAACGAGGTCCATGTCAATATCGGCGGCTGCCTTAATCAAGGATGCCTTGAGTGACTCCAAATCAGGATGAGGCTTTGAGCAGGCCTTTTTCTCCAAGTGTTGCCATATCTTGTAATCTAACGGACTCAAATCTGGACTGGAGGAGGGCCAGTCTTCGTGTCGGATGAAGGCGATTTCACGCGCCGCCAGCCAGTCTTGTGTGCTTTTCGCTCTATGGGCTGGCGCAGAATCTTGTTGGAATACCCAGGGCCTGTTATCAAACATGGTATGAGAAACAAGTTCCACAAGGTTCTTGAGGACTGTATTTTGATACACAACTGCATTAGTTTTTACGCCTTTCTCACAAAAATGTACCTCAGTTAAGCCCCAATAAGAGACTCCCAGCCAAACCATGATCGAGAATGGCAAATTACCTCGATGGACACGCGGAATATGGTTGCTCGCTTCTTCACTGCTGTGTGCGTACACCTTATCATTTTGTTTGTTGTAGCTCTCTTCAATGGTGAAAATTTTTTCTTCCGAAAAAAGAATTTCCCGACGCTTTTTTCCTGCGTACCGCTTCAACAAAACGCGGCATCTCTTCAGTCTCAGGTCCATTAAACGAGCGTCCAAACGATATTTTGTTTATCTTCGATATGCCCTAAGCCTTAAGTTTTCATTTAACACCCTTTTCACTGTGGTCCTGCTTAACACCATCTGAAGGGCCAACAGTTTCTGCTTACGTTTGGGATTTCTTTGAATTCGCGCCTTCACAGCTTTTATCACTGCTGGAGTCCTAACAGAGCGAGGTCGACCACTTTTTGATCTGTCATCTACACTAGAGTCTTCATTGTATCGTTTTATGGTACGATCAACGAATCTTTTGGTTACATTCAAATTTTTCAGTAAGTCGAAAATCTGAATTGGCGCGTAACCGCAACGATGCAATGCAATAACCCCGACACGGTCTTCTTTAAGTGTCCATTCCATATTTAAAAATGAGGAAAATTCTAAAAAGTATATATTTTTATTTTCATGAAAAATTGGCAATTCAAATTCAATAATTTTTTTTGTGGACATCAATGAAAATTCTATAGTTTTTATTGTGTGACAGAACTTATGACCTGACTAAGTATTGTAGGTGTACTTCTGATGACAGAAAACAAATTTATCTTTATTTTGAACATTAAGCATCGTTTTGTTTTTTGGTAATATTCTTAATCATATACATGTACATATGTAGTTTACTATGGTAAAAAAGTAAACTAAGTATTACATGGATAGAAATATTATCTTCATTGTCGTTAATAGAACAGAAGTCAGATTGATATCAAATTAATTAGCACACAACTTAGCGCACATTTGCATCACGTGACAAAACCATTAAACAATGTTTTTCTTCGATCACTCAAAGTGGCAGCTAGCTCTTCTCGCGTAGTTAATCTAAACTGACGACACAGATAGTTCTGTGCGAGGAAATGTCATAAAACCCACTGAAAACTAGGACAAACTCGGGCGCCAAATTGAATTCGTAAACCTTCAGAATTTAACGGGAATTTGCAATTTGTAGCCAGAAAGTGGTAGCTACAGACAAATTAAAACACCTTTTCTTAAAATACTCGTGCTCTCAAGTGATTAAGAAATCGACGACAACAAAGATCAGCTGAAAACTATTTTAGGTACGAGGTTACTTTTTCTATTCTTTTTCGCTGGAATCACCCACCTCAGTGCCGCGCTTGTTTTTTTTTTAGGTTTCCCTTTGTAAAAGAATGACTGCACTTTGATCTTGCATTTGACGGGCATGTAACAAAGTGATTACAAACGGGTTTCATATCAAGGGATAGTATATTGCTTTTATTTTTATAACTTGATGTTATATGTGGTTAAAAAGTAAGGTTGAATGCCGCTATGAGGTTAGGTACCCAAAAACAATACCCGACTTCTCATCAGGTGTCATCGCAATCAATCAAAACTTCTTACTAAACTTTCACATCTAATTAGTATGTAGCACTTATTCAGTTAGTGGATCCAAAACGCACTGGTAGATACTTTACTGGATCATTTAAAATAAGTCTATACGTGTTTTATGTACAAAATTTATTTATACTAGATATAATATAATACACATACGCAGGTTTTTTTTTCGTTTCCCCTTTTACATTACTCGCTCTTGTTCCGTACAAATCTCATTTCACGCCTTTCGCATAGTTATGAATTATTTTTCATACTGTTATAATATGCGAGTACATTTTTTCCAATATTGTGGTTTAACTTTGGCAATAAAATTAACGAATATTCAATAAAAGAGATACCTACTAGGATTTGTAAAGTTTGGAACCTTATAATAATTATCGAAAAAGTCTATCACTACGTACGTAAAAGTATACACTTTAGTGTATACGGCTTTAAGATATATATAGACGCAGACAACAATTAAAGGTTAAAATTATTGACGTAAAAATTATTTTTTCCAAACAATTGCTTACAAGTAAATGTGTACGAAAGCGAAGAGACGCTGAGGTTTTGCATTTCAGAAAGACACCATTGTTTTCGAACCAAAAAAATGTGTCAGGGAGCGAGTCATCTTATTTTTATCAGGGCCCTTTCGCATGGTTGCTTTGTCTGAATGCCAAGAATTTATTGCGTTGTACAGCCTTCAACGGAGCGAGAAGAATTAGCCGACAATCAGTGGATAGGTTGCGGGGAGAAAAATAATGACAAGGCAAGGCTCCGAGAAATGTCGTCGAGTCTAGGTTGAGGAGCTGTTTTTGTTCGCAATTTATGTAGAATTAAAATGACATCGAGCTCAGATTTAAGCAAAATTTATTTTGAAAACACCTCTTTGGATACTTATAGGATTATATTATTGTTGGATCAGTGGGCTTAGCACGGCATTGAGTTGGATAATTCGTATCTCGCAAATTCAAATTGAATCCCTAAAATAGATAGATAGATAGATAGATAGATAATACTTTATTGGACACAAACTTAAAACTAAAACTAAAGATATAATAAAAACTAAGAACAAAAAAAATAGTGTGCCACAATTGGCGGCCTTATCGCTTAAAGCGATCTCTTCCAGGCAACCTTTGGATGGAAAGGAGTTAATAAACAGCTAAAAAAGGACGTAGTGTACAATAAAGAGAAAAGAAAAAATAATAAGTTACATATACTTACAGTAATTATAATAATTTATGCTAATACATATATAAAAAAAAAAAAAAAATATACATAAAATATACTAATATATAAAGTACCAATTCATAATATTATAAATAAACAAAAGTTAATAAAATGAAGGGAAACAAATAGCTTAAAATAACGCTTTAATCAACATTTATTTCGGTATACACACAATAAACCCTAAAATACTGCTCGTAATAAATGCAAATTAAAATAATAAAAGCGAAATTTTTAAAGCTGTTTATAAAATGGCGCCCGCTTCAAAGCGGACAGTTGCCACAGCGTTAAAGCGTTTAAAAAAGTACGTCTGTAACTGGATTGCTTCAAAGTACAAGCAGACGTGCATATTGTTTTTTGTAAAATAAAGAGCGGCCGGCGTTGCGTCCACAATTTATGTTTCGCCCGCGCGTCTACTGAAAGCCTCCGATGAAAGTTTCATCGTATCTACGAGCTGCAGGCGTGAAAATAAAATTGGAGCGAGTTTCGGGCTTCCGGAAATACAAGCTATCGTACCGCAGTCCGCGAACAGTCAGGGAATAGTTGCTTTCATCAATGTTGTGCGATTTACACGCGCGACAGAGTTGACAGACAACTGATGATGGATGTAGCGCTTCGGCGCTATCTGAGCTGCCACTCAATGCATGTTTGCATAATGTAGACAACTGGAACATTATGTTACATGTCACATAGCTACCTATACTGAGATTAAAGATAGAGACGCAAAGCGAGTTTATCTTTTCAGAACCTTTTGAAGATAATAGTGGATGTATGCCAATGAATAGTGTCAGTGTGGTATGTAACTTTAATACTAATCTACAAATTAATTACTTTCTAAAGGGGTTAACTTATTAGTAACGGGTTCGTATCAAAAGGACATTTAAGCAGAACGCCCTATTAGCAGATCGTCCTAAAAGCAAAACGACATATTAGCATAACGTCCTACTAGCAACATGACCTAGTAGCAAAACAGCCTAATGTCAAAACGACATGGACATTCATGTACACAAAAAAAAACAAGATTTAAATAAAACTGTACAGTCAAAAATTTTATTTAGTGTATCATCCCAATATCACTGTTTAATTTGCTAGGTTAATATTCTATGTACCCTAGCATATATGAAATGTAACCTTTATTAATAATAAAGAAATTTGGAAACTAAACTGAGTATAGTAAATAAATAGTTCAAAAAAAAATTTAAGTACCAGCGCAGTGCTAACGAGTAGCTCCACTAGGCACAAAGTGTAAAGCCCCATATTATGATGATCCTTTTTTAATGGTTACTCTGACTTGAGGTGGAGCACGCCTAGTCTGAAATTACTGACTCTCAAGGAGGCTACCAAAACTCACTGTTAGGTGATTGGTAACAGGTTTTTTTCAATTTGAGAGTGGTTGCTAGCCAGGAGAGCACTAGAAAATACCTTACCACCATGCCATGGTTTCCTCACGATGTTTTCCTTTAATGAAAGCTCTTTGGCAGGTAGCAAACCTATGCCCTTTTGGTATGTGAGGCGGTCACGCCCAACAGATCTGTCATAGCTACGAATCTCATCGATTTATTGCTAAGACCCAAAAATCCTGTGATTAAACACTAAAAGGAACTTATAAAAATATTGATAGTCATTTTGATGTCCTGTCATAATTTAGATAATATAGTTTAATCATTTTTATGAATATTTATGTTCTGATAGAATGATCTATAAATAAACTGTTTACTCTTGTTTATCAATAATTTAACCAAAGACTCTCTAGAAATTCAAGCCCTATTTTCCGTATAATAAGCCTATCGTGATAAATCAAGGTACGGAATATCACGAGGGCCGAAAGCTCATAACTGATAAATAATGTTACGTCAACAAAAATAGCCGCAGGAAGCATAATATCAGTTATTTAGGATTGTGTTGTAACCAATGTAATCAAGCGAAACGATAAATCGAGAATCTCAGTGAATATTATAAAGGCGAAAATATGTGGTTGTGTGTAGCTCCTGGATTTTAATAATTTTAACACTCTATATAACTACAAAAAGCATAAAAATAATACAATAAGATCCTTATATCACTGTAAGAATCATTGATGTATAATTAATTAATGAATAGTTGTAATTAATAAGACCTTGCGCTAAAAAATCATCAGTTTGTTAACAATAACGCTCCCTGGTTATTGTACCGATAATGCCGAAGTTGTGGCCAGTTGTTTCAAAAGTCATTGTATAGTCGAAAGTAAGTTAATGGATGTAATATTATAATTTTTTTAGTTGTTTTTAGTAATTATCCGTATATGTAAAATAATATTGAAATGATATTGTGTGTCTTATTCTTGATATACTCGTATAAACAATTTATATTTTTTTTACTTTGCATGCTCACGCTATAACCCTTAAATGGGCGATTTTTGTTTCACGTTTTAAAAAAATATGTTTGTGTAATAGATACCTATGTATTACTGTCTAGGAAAAATTAGTAAAAAAATGTAGACATTAATTTACTATACTTTTTTTGCTAAAATGTGAGTGTTGTTTATAAACTACATTGCGCAAAATTTAAAAAAAAATTAAATGTAGGTCAATTTTATGTGTGATTTTTAGTATGTTGCTTAAAAACAACATTGGCTATTAAAGAGATAACACACACGATAGCTATATCGACGTAGATGTATTAAGTTAGGTGTAAGAAAACACGAAAACAAAGCGCAAAAGACTCGGTTATAGAATCGCTACATTTTGTTTAGCTTCCGTGGAGTGTTACCTTTAGATTGACTCGTGGGTAATGTCGAATATAACGGTCAATAAAATTGAAAGATATGATCGTTCCCAAATTTATCAGCGGGACATCAAACGTGCCGCATAATTTCACACTACAACTGTTACAGACACTTATAATTTGTTTATTATTTTGTTTCAAATTAAAATTATTTGTATCACATAAAAAATAACTTACTTTAGTTTCATAACTATGAGACTGCTACAAGAGAATGCAGTCTCATAGTAAAAAAGCTTGTAGCAGTCTCATAGTTATAAAGCTTTCAATCGTTCCAGGTGGATGAAAAAATATAGATCATGTAACAAACAGGTGTAAATTAATAATTTTGAATACTCATGAAATCAGTTTTTGTTTGTGCTTACATGGATATCATGGATTAGTAGGAGTAAACTTATTAATAGAGATACTTATATTTTTATTAATTGTCAATACTTTTTGATATGTTTATCAAAAAGTATAACGTAAACAAAATCCCACACAAAACGCACCATGCCTCGTTATAACTCCCTGTCGTTTTGGAGGTTCGAAATTACAGTCGAATTAAGAACCGCTTCGTAATTGGAAGTCGGTCAAGAAAGATTTCAAAGCAATGAACATAATACTAACACGTTTTTCGTAACTCATAATCAAAGTTCTATCATAACATGAACGATCCAACATCCCTACTTATTTCACTCAACACCTATCTCGCAGGTCGTTCGTTCTAACTTCATTTACTTCACCCTTCACATCAGTACAGACGCAGATTTCGTAGATAAGTCCCCCTCACCTTACAAAGGTGTTATTTCGCCTGAAATATGGGTCCGTTATAAGAAGGAAAACCAATTTCCCGCTTGCCTAGGCTCAGGGTAACTTTTCGCGCGAGAAAATGTCTAGGCGCCTCTAACGTAATATACTCGTACTTACCTATTAGGCAAATGATACATCAAGTTAATTAGTTTATAGTGTGTATAAAAACCGAATCAAATACTAACCGACTTGGGCTATTACGTCACAGTTGCTATTTGGTACGATAAGCAAAAATATACGCAAAAATATTGTATTTTTTTTTATTATTGGTTTTGGACTACCCAATCCAACACCAATGGTTGAGAATTGTGACGAGGGGAATTTTGACATTTTCTACATACTATTTCGTTTTGATTTGTGTGTATTTATAATTTGATTAATTTTAATATTCTTACAAGGAATGTAATTATGTTCTGAGAGAAATATAAAAAAATATGGTATTAACGCTTGCTCATCCCACGTAATGATACAAATTTTAATTTGGCAAAACGTGCACCCAATAACGAGATTTTCAAAAATATTTTTTTCGTTTATTAACAATTTTAAAATAATCCAGGCGTTAAACAGCCACGGGTAATAAACTTAAACATATTTTTTTCAAATTATAATACAAAATTATATAAGACATGACAAAGGAGAGCGCACTTTGTAGCAATCGTAACACTTGAACGAGTTGGTAAAACTAAACATCAAACCTGAGAAAACCACAAACAAATACCAAATAGAGTTTAAAATCAGCAGACTCACTCCATTCTATTTACGAAACGACTTGAGTTCTCAAATCTAAACAAAATATCTAGACTCAGACGCTCTAAACCAGACTCAAGGAATTTTAATCTTGAAACGCGAAGCTTATCACCACTTAAAGGCGACGAAGCAAATTCAGAGGTCGCTCTCAAGGTGTCCAAATATCAGCCACTTGAATGGCTGACTAATTAAACTAAAGCTTTGTGCCGAACCCCTTCTGCTTGCGGAGATAAAAGGGCCTCCGCTGTTAGCGCGTTCGTTTGTTACGGAACAGTGTAAGGGCGCTATCGAACGAGAGGCCTTTTGAAACCGTAACTCATCTGAGACAAAGACAAGCCAATATTTTGGAATAATGCACCCGTACTTGCAAAAAACGTTTCATCTTTATATTCACTCGAGCACTTGCTAATGATTTTTTCCGGGATTTGCTTATTCTTTTAGTAGCTACTCCCTACAGTGTCTAGCGTCAATCTGGATTAAGTACCTTTGTCTTTTTTTCTTTTTCGTATGAGCTAAGTGGTCATGCTCTAGTGTCAAGAGCTTTCAAGCCGCCTGCAGGCCTCTGACTTTGCTTAACATCCGACCCACGGTAGCGCCCAGATGAAAATACCCCTTTCCAAATGACGTCTTGTGTATGGTCACTCATCCAAAGACTGTCCATATCGACCGTTGCTTAACCTCAACGATTGCTTCGGATCGCCCTATTGAACCGACTTTCAGGCGCTTCCTTTGTGTTAATCCAGGTCTTTAATATCTCCATACCAAATTTTATCGAATTTAGTTCAGCCGTTAGATCGTAAAGAAGTAACAAACACACAATCGTTCGCATTTTTATATAAAGTAGGATTTTCAAAATTTGGTTTCCTGTATTTTTCTGTTATTTTTATAAATTATTTTTTTTGTATAAAGGCGTTCTAAAAAATCTGAACTCTCTGAGAATTACTAGAACTTTTCTTCGGGATGTCTAATAATTTCAATATTCTAGATTGTACAAAAGAAGACGAATTCTTGTGAACTTCAATTCATCCCTTGTGCGAGACAACGCGAAATGAACAATGTCATCCATAATTTTATTGCTACGCCTGTAAAGATAAGTACCTAAGCATAATAACTGCACTCAGATTGATGTCTTATATGTCAACATTAAATTAAATTTGATGAGTAGTATAGAGGTAAATACTATCCGGACTAGCTTTTAACTCAGCACGTACCCTTATAAGGATACTAAATACCTCTAGAAAACCATTCTATCAAGACCCAAGATGCTACCGGCCAACACCTTAAGAATTGTTTAATTGCATAGCTACTTTTTGTCAAAAACGACCTTCGTTGACCCCCAGACGCTCTTTTTTGAACTTGTCTTGAGTTTTGTTTAAATATTTTGATAGAGCGGTTAAAATAAATTTGACGGACCTAGACTTCTTAATTGACAATGCCTAAGAAATGAAGCAAAGGGTTTGTGCACATTTTAATCTACGTGTATATTTAAGTTTGTGATTTTAAAGCAGCGCGCATCTCGACTGTTAGGTAGTTAAATTTAGATGAAAATTTAAACGGCATCGCAAAATAATCATCACAAAACTCTTTATTGACATAGATATTCGAGAAAAGTCGTAAAATTTTCATAGGTGACTCCTATGAAATATAAATTTCAAGTGGGTGTGTTAATACTCGCCAGGCAAAGCGTTTCGAAGTCATATATAGAGAGATGTTAAACCCACGAGATATCCATTGCTGCTTCAAGTTTTACGGGGTTAATATGAATAATTTCAACTAGAAGATTTATTGGCTTGTGAAAACAATGCTTAATAAATAGAATATACAGGTGAAATGATGAACAAGATACTTGTCCTAAATATTTCCATCTCCATCATGTGGCTACGGATGTTTTACTGGCGTAGTAAAAAAAAGATTAGATAGATAGATTAAGTACATCAAGAAGCGACTTCAAGTTTTTTTCCATCGTCCAACCGCAATGGGTATAATATTATACTGGGATTCGAGAACTGCATATTTGTTTTTTTTACCATCAGCATTTGTTTCTTTTACCATGATTACTTATCAGCTGTGTCCCGTTATAGGTACATTTAAAGAACAGATCTAAGAGTAATATATATATAATATATAATACATACTAATTTTGGTACCAATCGGACTAATAAATAATAATAATACGAGTAATATCTGCTATGGGTATTTTTACATTAGATGGGATTAGGCACGGTTTATTTTATTTCCTTAATTTTTTATATTATATCGATCTGTGCAAAGCTAGATGACTGCTATTGATTTATTACAATTTCTGCATCGAGGTGGAGCGACGATATACGGAAAAAAAATACATACAGTCGAATATAATAACCTCCTCTTTTTTTTTAAGTCGGTTAAAAAGCGGGCGGTAGATGGAGACGAGATGCCCAGGATAGGGTCGGGTGGCGTGCCTTGGGAGAGGCTTATGTCCAGCAGTGGACGCAGACAGGCTAATGTTGATGATGATGAACGAACCAAATACATACTAACTTACACCTCTTAAGAAATACTCATGAGCATCTCCGAAAATCTCGTTCGTATAAATAACAGGCAAAATTTTCAGGACACTTTCCCATAAATATGATAAAGGGGGTGTGAGAGGGTTCTCAGAGCGTCACCTAAGGCACTTACTGCTCGCTTCGACACCCATAATTTTAATAAGACATCCCGGGATTCGCTACATACGAACACACCTACCCTCTCCACTCTATACATAGGTGTCGATGATTCCTTTATTGAGGAAATAAAGACAGTTCGGGTATATGGACCGAAGCTTGACTTTAATACAGTGTTACTTTGAAAAAAAATACATACAGTCGAAAATATAACCTCCTTCTTTTTTGGAGTCGATTAAAGATGTGGTAAGATAACATAATTGGCCAAGTGCGAGTCTGCCTCGTGCATGAAGGATTCCGTACCATTTTCTCAAAAAAATATTATAAAAATATTGAAATAAATACGTTTATTGTATGGGAATCCCCCTTAATATTTTTCATATTTTATTTTTAGTATTTGTTGTTATAGCGTATCGGGAAATACATAACTTTTAAAAATAAGGCCTCTAGCTATCTCAGTTTCTGATACAGCCTGGTGACAGACAGACAGCGGAGGCTTAGTAATAGGGTTCCATTTTTTTCCTATTAGGTACGGAACCCTAGGAACCCTAAAAAACAAAGTAGTTGAGAATATACCGAAAATTTCACAATAAAATAATTCGTTAATTTTATGGATGGTTGCCTAATTTGTAGGGTTCCGTACCCAGAGAATACCATCGAGGCCCTTGTACTAAAACTTCACTGTCCGTTTATCCATCTACCACCAGACTGTATCTCATGAACCGTGATAGCTAGAAAGTTAAATTTATCATATGAATGTAATACAAATTTAAGAGGGTTCTATACAGGTACCGTATTTATTACAAATATTTATCTCAGACTTAAAAAAAATAAACAAACAACTGTAAGATGTATATTAAAAAAATATATAAATTTTATTCCATTACCATTCACGCGCGAGCCACAATAAAACTTTAATATTCAAGTTCTTTTGTTTTCAACTGATTGACAAGTCAACAGAGGCCATCGATCCTCTACTTTCTCTATAACCCAGTATTATGTTTACTATAGCTGTGAAACCTCGGGTATCAGGTATTATGATGCTGTTAAGTGGATATTTCGTGTCAAGCTCTATCATTTGATAAGGTACTGAAGGTCCGGAGGTCGGTTCGTTTATGTTGATTAACCATATCCTGTTTTTGATATGGCAATTTCAATACATACATTTTGTGTCGACTGGTCATTTCTTTATTAAATAAACAATAGTTATTAGAAACTAGCTCCGACCCGCAGGATGTTGTCTTATTTCGAATTCCAGACTACAAAACTAATCCAGACACTAGAGTATTTTAACTATGACATTATGTAATAATTATATTTATCTTGGTACCAACCCTACTTATCAATAACAAAAGTGGTAAAAAAAATCTGTAATCAAATTTTTTCAACCTTTTTTTCTTATTAATGAGTCTGACTAGTACCGAAATGTATAAATATTCTTAGCTATTATTTATCTTTATGATTTATAACAAAAAAAAACTATAAATTTATTTTCCCTTGACTTCGTCTTAATATGGTAAATACTTATAATGAAGAATGAAGATCTACTTCATCTACTAATTACCTACACATCAACTCCGCCTATATATAGAAATAGAGTTAGGTATCAAAGGCATTAATTACATTGCAAGCAAGCCTAACTCCATCTCCTAATGATGCGGTATCTAGGTGTGTGCCAATGATTGTACGGTTCACAGAGCTTGGATATAATCTAACTATGATGTTCATTGACCATACTGGCGGTGGTAATTGTTAGAATTTGTATCTAATCACTACGCGCGACGAATCTTACTTCCTACCTACTATATAACCTATCTTACTGTCCTAATCTTACTGTTATATCCTACTATCCTATCCTAGTATCATATTATACTATCCTAACTTAAAATAATAAATAAAATGCTGAGACCTATTATAAGATTAACTTAAAAGTAACTATTTACACAATATTTACAGCTTGTCTTGCGACAAAGGCTTTCTCTAAACCCTTCCATTTTTCTCTCTCTCTCTGTCTTGCTGCTCTCGTCCATGTAGTTCCTGCTATCCTCATTATGACATCTTCCCAACGTTTTCGTTGCCTAATGCTAACTTACTAATATTATAATGCGAAAGATTGTATGGATGAATGTCACTTGGCTTAAATCTGATGCACAAATAGCCGGAAACTACTTCAACGCTTCACTAAACCAAAGCAAGGCGCTAATTTTGGTCAAATCCAAAGTAGTCTTTAGCAATGGTAGCGTCACCTTAGTTGAAATATTTTTACAATGTCATAATTATATTCAAAAAATCATTATTCAATTTTTTTATTCATGGAATGTATGTACACTATATACTCTCTAGTCAGACTACCATGTATGTACGAGTACCAACTATCTCTACATACTAAAATACAATATTTTAGCGAGAACAAAAATGCAACCGACTAAAATAGACGCCCACGAATTCTGAACGAAAAATACTGTAGTATCATCGGCCGCAGTAAAAATCGCATTACTCGGACAAATAGCGATAAAGCACGTAATTTAGATACGAGAATGGATACAAAATGTGAATAAATCACCCACCGCAATAAATAACAATGACCGTGGGACGGGATGGAACCCTTTCGTAGATGAAATAAAATTGTGTTTACTATTTTCGGGCTCCCCTTAGTTACGATTTTGTCTGTAAGTAATTCATTTTATTGGAGGACCGTATTTGACCACAAATAGGTACGTGTCCTACACCACGGTTATTTGCGTATTTTATTAGGACTAAGGTTTATCATATTGAATCCTTATTTGAGTTATGATTGGCCAAACATATACAGTAGGTACTACTAGCAGATCGTCCCGGCTACGCACGGGCTGTAAAATAATCTAAGTTACAAAGAGAAACCAATAGAAAATATAGCCTACGAGTATGTTACTCAGGGATAATGTAGCTTCTCAACGGTGAAAGAATTTTTACAACCGGTCTTTTAGTTTCGGAGCCCATTTGCTTTAAACAATCTCACAATTAAACAAACGAAAAATTAAACTTTTTTTCATTATAATATTGGTATAAATGGTATAGATATTCAGATTTAGCGGCACCCTGCGGTGTCGCCCGCGTTACTCTAAGGTAGTCTATGCGTTAATCTAGAGTCTGAACTAGTTTTGTACCAAATTTAATCGAAATCAACCGTTTGAGCGTGAAGAAGTAACAAACACACACACACACACACAAACTTTCAATGCTATTAAGAATGCATCTATGTAATCCTTCAACTCTGTAAAAATACTGAAGCAGTGCTTGAAATAAAGTTTCAATTAACCATAATTTCTCCGAGTTTTACGAATGAATTGTTAAGAACGCTCCTTATTATGTACTCGTATAATATGTAATCCACCTGTGAAAACCGCGCTCAAATAGGTACGTTGAATAGACCGACAAGAATTCCAAAAAATGATATTTTTGTTTCTTTTATTATTCTTTTCACTCCTTATCAGTTTTTTGGAAAAATATTTAATGTACAGACACCCGATTTTTTACTGTTTTGTTACATGTATCGACGATAATAATTCGCAGCATACAAGTTTTATTTTTTGGATCTTAATCTGCCCCCAAGTCGGGTATATTATCCAATAAATGCCGCCAATCTCATTAATAATGACCTTTGCTGTTAATGGCAATGACAAAACAATTACTGTGCTGAGCGACGCGACAATCTACAATCTTATTTTTTATTTATTCTGTCTGTATATCACTATATTTTTTGTTAAACCGCGTTAATTATTATTTTATGAAACTGCATGTCACTTCTTACATTCAACAAATTTATTTCGCTAGAATTAGAAATGAAACAGATCTAGGAATCTAGGGGGGGGTTAGTTACCGACGTATACAGTAAGCATAAGCAGCCCATTATACTTTCCCACTGCTGGGACTTGGGGCTTTCCCCTCTCGAAGAGACATATCCCACCACGCTGGCCAAGTACGGGTTAGCGGATCACACATGTCTTCGGATAATTATAGTGGTCCTCAAACATACCGCTTTCCTCACGATGTTTTCCTTCACTATAAAGCGAGTGTAGACACACATAACTTGAAAAACAAGTCATTGGTGTAGGGCTGGATTCCAACCAGAGGCCGCCTGATTGGAAAGCAGACGTTTACCCGCTTAGCCTCACTCGCTATTCACTAACCTTCTAGAACATTTCACAACATGATCAAACCGTTTAAGAGTATTTGTTTTACCTGCTGGTGCAAACTATAGACGTGCTAATGATGTCTACGTAATGTAGGTACACACGGATGGAACAAAGAAATTTATGGAGGCGGTCACAGTATTTATTTTTCTAGGGAAAAGAAAAAAAAAAGGTGCCACTGCCACACATCACTGGTGGGCCGTTAGTAGAAGTAACATTCATCATCATCATCATTACACCATTAGCTACTCTTGTACGCTCTTTCTTTGGCGATTGTGTCAAGTTTTACTTTAGTAGTCTTAACCTGCGGGTAAAACGGCGGGGCGCAGCTAGTATCTTATCATTACAATCATTAGTATCGTAGGAAGTTTGAGTACAAAAAATTATGTGGATAAATTAGGTGAGTAGATCAATAAGCAACGAGTATTTGTCAAACTGTAAGTTAATAGGTAAACTTTTAATTTATTAATTCAGGTGTTAGTTTGCGGATACACTGAATATTTAGATTTTCTTCCATCTACTCGTGCAATGGATTTTCGCAACGTAGCGCCTGAGTAAAATAGTTTAACTAAAATTAATTTTATAAATAATAAAAAAATATAGTTTTACAAATACACTAAATGTTTCAGATTTTCTTCCATCTGTTAATTATTTTATGATTTGAAGAAAATTCAATGTTTTGTCATAGACAAAAATATAATTTGTCTATGCCTTTATGAAGGAACAAGGCTCCATTCCACTTTGTCCAATACCGCTCGGCAACCATGTTCGAATAGTGAGGCGTAGTGCGGCGCATCCAATTTTGCGTCCACATTATCTATGTTGTTGCAGCCATTGCCGGCTTCATTTCCCAAGGCGATCTGCACAAAATAACCTTCTTCGGCCGAGTTTAATTGCCAGCGGCCGTGGACATTATGCAATTACGTTTTGTCTAGAACTTGGGACTGGGATAGTGTTAGGACTACTCTCATACTATGTTGTATTAAAAGCAAACAGAGTATAAGGCTGTTTGTTGTGTGGACTTAAGGCAATGCCTCGGGCAAAATCGTGATATTAGTTTTATCGTTATAATTTAAATCATAATATTTTGCTCATTTCATCACTTTCAGTATATATTACATATACTATATTAACTTAGAAAATGTGAACTGAGCTGTTGATATGATTCGTGGACATATTTCATGGCATTACTCTGTTGTAAGAATTCAATAGAATATTATAATCATAATAATTATTTACTTCAAATAACTGATAAATTCGCTTACTAATCATATTCCCACAGCTCCACTCTTAAGGTCCCTGACCCGCTGTGGGTCCACGGGCCACCTAATTAAAATAATAAGCAGTTCCTACACCCGAGATTTGGTGCGTTCTCTCACAAGTAGAATTATAGTGTCTCCATGTGTAACATCACTCGATTTAACAACACACTCTCTAAAGCATCGAAATCAATTGGCTTTATTTGGCTTAGCTAGTATTCTATACAATTACATTCAACTGATACATTCTCTATCCATTCAACGACCATTCTCTATAACGTCATAAAATGCACAGTCCCTTCAGTGTCGTTATATAGAGTTTACACTGTATATACAAGCCGTAAACAACCAACATGTACCTATTATGCGGATTTGTGACAAAAACTGCACAGAGCAATCGTTCCAAGTAATTCGGTGCCTATCGGTATAACATCATAAACGATACAATAAGGAAACAGGATATTTGTATTTCACAATAATAAAACACATAATAAAAACCCAATAAGGATCATAATTTATTTAAAAAATGATATAATACACTTTACAATTGACCGTACACTCGTTGGTATGGCCGGACATTAGAATTTAACATTTCATATCAAATTCTATACAGGCACCTACGCATCGTGTCGTGCCGCAGAATTTAAATTATTTTTAAACTTAATAATGTCACCCCTATAACGCGGTACATTTCATACTAACAGTAACGACTTGCATAGAAGCGCCAAATTAGAGTAAAAGCCAAATCTTTGAAATATGTGGGTAGAAGGTAAGCGGTGCGGATAGGCGGACCTTTTATTGTTTACTTCTCTAAATATATATAATCGAAAATACTTTGGGAATTTAGAGTGGAACATGACTTACAGGGCAGGCATAATTATAAATATTTTTTTACAATTTACAACTAAGCATTTGACCAGCAAGACGTGACCACGAGTCAGTGGCACGGTCCGAACATGGAGCATTCCTAGTCTGGAATAACTTTGAGGCTGACATGACACCGAAATGATGTAGAAAATACTTAGTTACAACAATACAAGATTGCCATCACAAACAATACTATTATAATAATAATATTTAAAATTTTAGGATATAATTACAAATAACATCGAAAACACCCAATAATTTGTAAGTACAGATTTACAAGGCTTAAGAAAAACAGACATGCAAACAGTATAGCTAAGCCTTCGTTTTTCTATCTTTTTCGCTTCTATATAATGCTAATCTGTGGTAATGCCTAATACGCTCAGTTCTCCGTTCCCTAGTTTTAACATATAATATATACATTATATCATTGCTATACGAGTATCTCTTACATCATAGAAATAAGCTCATATTCCGGCCACACTAACATTCGTTCCGTCCGATGCATAAACGCATCCTCGACACATTATTTTCATTGGTAATATGATCATTTTATCTAGAACTTAAAATATGTACAGTTATATACAAAATCTTCGAGACGCTAGAGCATCATTTTGCGTAGCTCTTCGAACGTACAATCCGATTCAAATGCCAAGCCACCAGGGCAGTGACTTGTCGCGTTTAATAAAATTTGCAAAAATATACCCTGGATTATTATTATTTTTCAAACAATGCAGTTAGGCTTTTGCCCGTAACCACTCTCTATCCACAAATATCCACACTATGGCCTAAAGTGGAGCATGCTTAGTCTGGATAACAGGCTTTAAGTGTTTGGAGACAGATTTTTCAACTTACAAGGGTGGTTGCTAGCCAGGCAAGCACTACAAAATGCTCTGCCACCATGCAAAAATTACAGGCATTCTTGGTTTTACTTATTAATTGTATTTAATGATAAAATGTATTATTAATTATAGATTTTTTAAATTTATAATATATGTTAAATTCGAATAGCATTCATTATTTTAGTGTGTTTATTAAAAAAAAATCGAGTGTGGCTCGGTGGTAATAAAAATTTATAATATAAAAAAATATATTATATTTTTATAGCAATTTTTGCAAATTATTCCTAACGCGACTGGTAACGTCATAGCCCATGATGCCTAATATGTGAATCGGATTGTACGTACATAAGTCAACCAATAAGCTTCGCCGAGCGTACGGCAAAACGACACAAATTGTCTACTAAATTATACCTTAACAGTTAATCAGCGGTTGAAATGACGTTGAAAATTAAAAGGACATAATACTAGTCAATACTAACACGAATTTTAA
This sequence comes from Mellilla xanthometata, assembly GCA_035578125.1. Classification (NCBI taxonomy): domain Eukaryota; kingdom Metazoa; phylum Arthropoda; class Insecta; order Lepidoptera; family Geometridae; genus Mellilla; species Mellilla xanthometata. The sequence continues at coordinate 6,717,264 of JAPUBQ010000007.1, read as the reverse complement.
GAACTATGATGCGCTTCGATTTTTACACCGCAACGAATTTCCGGTATGTACATCGAAACAGTTCTAGCCTGTAACCCGAAATAAACAGGTGTACAGTCCGGAATTGTGTACAAGTTAAATGTGTACACCACGCCGGCATGGTTCCTTGCGAAAGACGCAAGACGAAGATAAGGGCGAAATATTGATTTGACAGTTTTTTCACTATAAATCGCAAACGGAAAAAATATTGAAAAAAATAGCAGGCCGTCTAAAGAACCACTCAGAAAATTTATACTTATTTTGGTACCAATCAGACTTGTCAGATGGTACCAATCAGACTTATTCATATTAGAATATGAAAAAAAAACTGATTTCAAAAACATAATTTTAGATTATTTGAACTACTTTTATTTCTAATTCATAAGTGTTGATTGGTACCAAAATAAGTATACATATTCTGAGTGCTTGTTTAGACAGTCTTTAAGCTATTTTTTCGATATTATGTACCGTTTACGATTTATTGCGAAAAACTGTATAATCAAGATTTTGCCCTTAGCATGAGTTAGTTAAAAATTTAGTTTAAGGTTAGACTGAAACATCAGAATAAGAATGGGTCTATGTAAATAAATCTTTAGTCATGACAATAAAATTAGTAAGTATGCAGTTTTTCTACATTTCGAAATTATTTTTAGTTATTGCAATAATTAATAGAACTGTTAGTAAATGCTATGCTGAACTCGACCAAATGATAATTGCCCAAGCTTTAAAATTAATATTTCATTTCAATTAATTTTAGCCAGTACAAAAATATTATAATTTTATTGATACCATGCAGCAATTTAAATTCATGTGCCTTGGGCTTCTATTAATTCTATGTACGAAATCAACTAAATGTATTTAACAGTCGGTCATATTTCATCATCATTTTTAATCAGTATACTAAAATTCAATAAATTTTTCAGATAAAAAAACAAAGTATCAAAATATTAATTTAAATTTAAAGTATTTACGAAACTCCCTAAAACAGGAAAAAACTGAGATAAAATCCGCAATATTAATAATAAGATATTTTATTATGAGGAAAAAAGGTATATAAACAATTATTTCATTAGGTGTTTAACGCGTCAGAGTGTGAAATATAATTACAATCTTATTCAAATGCTAAGCAACCTTGATAGTGATGTCATTAGTGGAGCTTTGTACATTAAAAAAATACGCTGAAATATATATTTTTTTTACATTATAAATCATAATATTATAATGAATAACCAATTTAATACCAAAAAAGTTACATATTTATACTTCAGCATATATTTTTTATTGTAAAAGCTCTACTAGTGACGTCACTACCCAGCTAGCTTAACATTTGAATCGGATTGTAAACTTGGTGCTTCTTATTCAAATAAATATAAGTTTTAACTAGTTGGAAAAATGACGTTTACTCAACACAAAATCGTATTGGTTACACTATACCTAATGCTTTAAAATAATAGTCATTGTGGGAAAAAAACAAAAAGTCACTTCACCAGTTATTCTAAGCTGAAACAAGCAAGCATTTCTAACTTGCACAAGACCAAAAATTATATTAAACAAATTGAATCTTTAAACAGAACTTGTATTCTAAAGAACCTTCTAATTGTCCAGACAACAATATCAGTTCTCTTAAAAACCATTTACATTTGTTGAGCATAATTTCCGTCTAAAAAAGTCCTCGAAAAAAATTGAGTATTTAAGCAAATTTATAATAAAAAGAGATAAGCAATCTTACAAAATCAATGTAACTTTTGAAAAGATAACGCATTTTTATCATAAATCTGGTAACATTGATAAGGCTTGGTTACAACGAGTAATATTCCCAGACTAGTTCAAACACTAAAGATAAAAAAACAAAACATTTATATATACAAGAATATACATACATGACATATATCAAAGATTGACATCAATTTTATAAAACATATAAGTAAACAACAGCATGAAGCTTGAAATTGAAAGATTGTATGTGACACTTCATATGACATTTTGTCTACATCCATGTATTTTTTTTTTCATTATGAATTCTATAATTCACATGCAGACATAAATATGTTTAGTTTTGTTTTTACAAACTTTTCATGCAGGAAAGAAAATTCTCCAATCAAAAAACGTCAAAGGTTGCAGTACAAGCACAATTACGATATACTTGGTGATCAAGCCGGTTTCCACATTCAGGTCGTCTTCAGAGGTCCCATTCTTACAATATATAAAGTATAGTTCACATTAAGAAGAACGCTGCAGGAAAGGCTGCGCAGAAAACTATTTATTATTATTTATTACCTTTAATAATATTGTATCAAATATATTTTCCATGTCTCTATCAACAGCCAATAAACGAAAAGACGAATTAAAAAATAAAACAATGGCCAACTGCTTGCGAGTGCGAGTGTACTCTTGCGCTAATACACGCCTCCACTTTCCTTCAGCGTTTTTATGAAATGGTAGTAACTAGTATTAATTAAGAAGTCCTGTCCTTTTGTCCGTTTCGAAATATACACTGTACAACCGCTGACAAACTGGGTGCAAACGAATCTCTAACACTTGACTAACACTTGTTCACTCAGTCCTCAGTCACTTTATACGACCCTAAATCTTGACAGTTTCGATTTCTCTAGCGCATAGTACTTTCATAGAAATGTAATGTCTCAAAATGCACATATGAAAAAAATACTATACTCAAATAAAGCTGTTTTTTATACTATTATCTAACCAAACTTGGCTTCATCTCAATTTGGTAGTTTTTAGATCAAAGCGAAATTACATATTTCAGACACTCTTCCATTAGTAGTAAATATTACCATGCAAAATTATCATGCTCATAAATGTTAAGAAATTTTTTGTGTCCACTTTACTTTTAAGCGTTCCAGAAAATATCCGGCAACCCACACTTAGCCAGCATGGTGAGTTATAGCTTAAAACTATCTCCTAGTGAGGAAAGGCTCCGAGTCCCAGCAGTGAAAACGTATAGTGGGCTGCTATATCTATGCATATGGCAGAAATAACATAAAACACAATTTCCCGACAACTTTTGATAAAAAAATACCTTGACGAAAACATGTATAAGATGAGAGAGAAAATACTCAATACTGATTAGGATACTGTTTCCAAAGCACACTCAAGATATTAACATTGCTAATAAAACTACTATGCGCGCCAGAGATCCGAACCCGTCAAACCAGAGCCTTATATTGAGCTTCAATCCCACCGGGCGTCCGCAAAATCAATTGTCCACGCCACTCGCATACACTAGCTGTGATTATTGCTGTTCCTATACAGCTGCGTGTTATTAATCCTCTTCATGTTCAGGGTGGCACTGCTGCCGTTCTTCTCTAAGCCGGTCAAGAAGTCCTCCAGTAGCTTAGCGAGCACCTTACGTTTGAAACGTAAGGACTCGTTGATCACGTCACGTATCACCTCCTTCTTGTGATCGACGCCGCCTTGTAACTGCTTGAGATGCTCGAACAGCTTGGAGAAATCTGAAATAAGATACATAAAGCTGTTCAAAATCAAAATGTTATGCGCTGTGTCGTCACTGATAACGTTTACAATTTGTAAAAACATGTGCTGAAATATAATATGTTTTGTATCAAATTGTAGTGATAATTCTAGTAATAATTATCTCACTAGGTGGGGTCGGCACAGCAAATTTTCTTCTTCCACTCTCCTCTATCAGCCGTCGTCTCTACACTCACTCCTATCTCTCTCATGTCCTCATTCACACACTCCATCCATGTCTTTTTTCTATCCAAATCCTAGAGCTCCTTCTACTTAGAAAAAGGAAAAAATAAAGAAAAATTAAAGCAGACTGTACAGCAGAATTTAGATTTAAAATCTCCATCACATGGACGGCTGGAATGAATTTGCAATTTATTTTGTGTTCCTTATTTTCAAGGGTACAATCATATGAAAGAAAAATTAAGAAAATCGCACAGCAAATTATTAAATTATTGAAAATTTAATTACCCTATATTTTTAAAGCGTTTGAAACTGTCAGTCACAAGTCAAGACCTGTCGGGTCATCTAGTTCTATCTCCTACAAATATTATAGATGCGAAAATATGTGATGTTGGATGGATATACATATAACGAATAAACAGTTTTAACGGTAGCATGAAATTTTGTACACAACTAAAGTTATTTCTGTATGAGTTACTCCATGGTATGGATTATGGCATGGCATATTCAAAGAATACTATTTTTTTTTGATGATAACATCAAATCAGGTATGGTCATGGGCGGGTTTTCCTAACTTTAAATGTGTTTGACATGTAATATAGCATCAAATAAAAAAATAGTTATTTCCATATGAGTATATCCAAAGTAGTATGCAAGCCCTACTTTGGATTAATTCAAAATTGTAACCACTAATGGTACTTTTAATCTGTGATTAATGTGGGGTAAGTAATAATTGGATACCGCAACTTGTTATAATTATTTATATAATTCACCTTTTCCAGGCCGCCGCACAGCCTTGAAGACTTGCGTCCGCACGTCTATGTTATGTTTCTTAATGTCAAGCAGCTCCTTCCGCGAGAACTCCGGCGGCGGGAGTAGGGGCGGTCGCGCTGCCAACTTCGATTCGCTCTGGGAAACGACAAGTGATCAAGATTATTATTTACACAATACAATAAGACATTATTTTCACCAGCAGGGTGCGCAATCAAAGGAGTCAGCGATACTCCAGTCGAAGATGGAGCATGCCTAATCTAGATTAACTGGTTCTCAAGGATCACAATGACAAACGAAGAATAACATTGAATAATGTAAAAATGCTTTGTAACTTCTATTTTAAATTTGCTAAAGGTCGTAAGTAGCTTACCGGAAAATGCATTTAATATATAATTAAATTGATAGTTTGTAATATTGGAGAAAATTATACTAATTGTAAGTTCGAAATATGTACTAACACTTTGTTGCATGAATAAACGATTATTAATTATTATAAGGATGCGATCCGGAACACACTAACAGATTTTTCAAATTGAAAGTGGTTACTAGCCCAGCATTAGAAAAAGCTCTACCACCATGCTATGTTTTCTTCGCGATGTTTCCTTCAACGTAAGCTTAAGCTCATTGGCGGGGAACGCACCTATATCCCGCGAGAGGTGCACTTGCCTAACGAGCTATCATTGCTTCAGAAATAAAAAAAAAACATGGCCAACGGAGTGAGAGAATATTGGAAAACATCAAATCATTTTTTACTGCAGACTACAGAAAAAAAAAGAAAAACAAAATCGACAAAAAACATATAAAACCAGTTACCACTGAATAAGTTGGACGTCCGATGGACGATGGACGTCCATTGTATAAAATATTCTCTCGTTACGGCTCGCGCTTGCCAAGAACTATCCAATCGCAGCAATGCGATTGGCTATCGATGGCAACAGCCTGACAGCGTTTGGATTCCCACACTTTTGTTTCAATTGGACGATTGTGATCACCGTTTGCAAGTTTGGAGGTCGCATTACCTTTCGTTTCCGCTTCTTCGCCCGCGCGTGCGAGTTGTTCTCCGCTGCGATGCCCTGCAGAATGGCGTTGATCTGCAACTCCTGCGTGTCGTGGAGCGGCGCGGGCGCGGGCGCGGGCGCGGGCGCAGGCGCTGGAGGCGGCGGGCTCGGCTCCGCCGGCGGGGACGGCGACCGAGACATCTTACTGCCCATTGTCGCGTATGCATCTGTAATTATAAGAGTCCAATATTTATTCACACGGCTGGTAACCCCATACTGAACCATTTCAAGTTTGTGTTATGATTGCTAACATAACTGATATACTACATATACATACAAACATAATATTTTATATAGATACATAGACCCAGACCGACAGCCAACAGATTTAGTTCAGCGCAAAGATGTTGACTGTGCCCGGAATCGAATCCGGAACCTTCTGATTGGCAGTCCGGCATGGTAATCATTACGCCAACGAGGTCGTCAATTACTTTTAAGTTGTAGAATACACGCAAACTATTGTTCAAAAACAGAGTAATATATGCTTTAATGAGCCCCGCGATTATAACAGTGTTATTCTGATCCAAAAAGGAGCAAAAGCATAAGTGTAGCGCCCGTAGCTAGGCAAACTAAGGTGTTCTGAAGCGATCGATGTGGTCAAGCAACGGTCGAGGCGGATTCTATGGATGAATGACCATTTACAAAATGGCATTTTTATCTAAACGCTGCCAATGACATGCTAAATTTTAGATATTATCTGCTGTTAGTTATAGTACAAGCAGCCAAGCCAAGCCATGGCCTTCGGGCGACGTAAATACTCATGTTACCGGAACTTAACCACTCAATCTAATACAAAGAAGAACAAGCATAAGAGTGTCAATCCAGGTTCTCTATACTAAATAATATCCTAATATCTGTTCAGTTGTTAGAACGTGAAAGAGTAACGTGTATGCATCCTCACTAGCTCTTACATTTTTAAAATGAGTAAGGTAGGATACATATTATGTAAAACGTATTAATGACTGACCTCCATTGAGAAACAGTTTGACGACTGGCGGCAGGTTGGTGGGCGCCGTGACGGGCGGCGCGGCGGGCGGCGTCGCGGGTACCGCCACGGCCGGCCCGCCCGTCTCCACGTTGGGAGGCTCCTGGAAACACAAACATTTATATTTATTTACTAGCTGACCCGGCAAACGTTGTTTTGCCTTCATAATTATTTCTAAATATACAGTATTCTCAGACCTACTAAATACGCATATAAAATTTGGAAAAAATCGGTCAAGCCGTTTCGGAGGAGTACGGTAACAAACACTGTGACACGGAAATTTTATATATAAGATTTAAAAAAAAACTATAAGTAACGAGGCTTTTAAAAATAATTTCACCTCCATCTACTTTCATGTCTGCCCGTTTGTACTACATAGATAGACAATGATGGAATAGAAATACATCTATATATTTTCCTCCACGCCTAGAAATCGTGACATCAGGTTCCTGACACATCAATGTACATTAACTATCACTTATGCTTTTAATTTTCAGCTGCTACTGTTAAAAGTGCGTTCTTAATTAACATCGGGTGTATTGTTGGGTGAGCGATTGAAACTATGTGATGTCTTCCTGAGAGGATAGGTGACTAGGTCCCTGACACATCAATGTACATTAACTATCACTTATGCTTTTAATTTTCAGCTGCTACTGTTAAAAGTGCGTCCTTAATTAACATCGGGTGTATTGTTGGGTGAGCGATTGAAACCATGTGATGTTTTTGCCAGTTAGAAGTCACCTATGGCTCTCAGGAAGACATTGACACTCCGGATACAGAAAGTCTTGTCCGAGTGTCATCAAGCTGTATAATTACGATATTATAATGCTAAGGACTCCACTACTACTTTTTTAACTGTATCACCTTTTTATGTTTAACTTCCGATTGTTTAGATAGCAGATACTCCGTTTTATAATTTCCTACAGTTATGAATGTATAAAATATATAACTAGTTCACCAATAAATCAATATGTATATCAATAATAAATTATTATTATATTAGTTCATTTATATGTGAATGTCACCTCAGGCGGTCGTCCGGAAGGCAGGTCGGAAGGCACAAGCGCGAGCGGCGAGGCGGGAGGGCGCGGCGATACAGGGGACATCGGAGACAGCGGCCCCGCGGCGACGACATGCGGCTGTACTGGCTCCGGCGATGATGGCGGCATGGTAATGACGGCCGGCGAGGAGGGCCGGCGCGCGACCACGTGCTGTGGTATCGGACCGGCTTTGCGCTTGGGAGGCGTGGCGCGGGGCGACTCAGTGCCCCGCTTGCCGCCCGCGCCGCCGCCTCCGCCCCCGCTCTTCACCGCCCCGCCGACAGGATCCAAGTCCGCTTCGTCAACCATCATGCGCTGGAAAATATATCAGGCGGTGTTATACAAGTTATAATGCAGGTTCTGCCTACATCTGTGATACTAGCAGTCGTTAGTCCATGTCAAACCAAATTTATTACACTTGGGTGGCTTGAGAACTCGTAGCATCAAGGATTTAATCTCTTAGCTCACATAATGAGAAAATTAATGGCATGTCTAAAATACTGTATCAATAGCAAAGCAGATACGTCAAAAATGTTATAGATTCGGTCCAACTTTGAGTTAGTTATTACTAGTATTTATTCTTTCATGCCAATTCAAATGTATGTGGATCATATTTCGTATACGAACGTAATATGATGATATGAATTAGATATATCTATCGGTGACTCTTTTGAGCCTCTGGCTATGATTTGCTGGCACCTTCTACGAGGTGATCGTACACAAGATTATCTATCTTAAAAGGTTGTATTGATCGATGTTATTTTTCATACATTGGTATATAAATTACCTTGTCTATCTTGAAGGGGTTGCCAAACATATGTTGCCGCACTGGTTGCGACTCGATCTCACGAAGCTGTGGAGTCATTCGCTTCAGATACTCCTGGTAGTTGCCCATCTGAGCCACTGGCATAGAATGCACGCTATCCTCGTCGATGAGACGGGTGTGCGCCATTGATGGCTGGAGGAAGTTTGCTCGCATTCGCACCACCTGGAATTGTTAAATCGATATCATGACATATTATAAAAAAATAAGATCACTTAAAATTATTTCGTAAATAAAAAATATTAGTCATCGTTAAATATTTAAGACATAGGCGAATTTGCAGTTGAAATAAACGATTAAAATTATTAAAAAATACCTGTTAAACCGTATAAAGAACCAACCTACTAATATCTATTCCAATTTTGGTACCAATAACCAATAATCAATAGAAAAAAAAAACGATCCAAAATAGAATTTAAGAATTTTTGAACAAAGAAAATAAAAGGTGCAGGCGTATTGCTGAATTTACGTTACAATTTTGCTCTTTTGAAATTATCTCCAACCTCATAAATTGAGTAGCAATCAACTGTATAACAGTTCTAAAAGATACGTCATGTAGTTTGAATCAAATACCTGATCTAGCAGATCCCTCCTGCCAATATCGAAAGGGTTCCTATAAGTATGCGTCTGCGCCTTATGCCTCCCTCTAGAGAGACCCACAACGAATCCTCCAAACTCGTTCAGCTGATCTCGTAGCGCCGTGAACTTGTCCTGAAGACTCGGGTGCGTGGTCAGGTCCTTCTTCAGAGGAGACCGGGGCATCACGCGGACGCTCTCGGCGGCCTGGAATGTGGAGAGTAAATGGTAAGACTGTGATAATAATATAAGCATATTTTGAGATAACATTAAATCACGTATTATGCAAAAAAAAAAACTATTTGCAATCTTTTATACTATACGTTTACATGGTTACTGAAACTAACGCAAAACCTATTGAACGAGACAAGTAACTTATTTTCTCCGATTTCTTTTTAATTAGATCGAAAAAATTGGTCGTGGACAAACTTTTACCAAATTTTATTCAAGCGCAAATCCAAAACTTGCAGAATAAAGGTTTTTTGTCTATAAGTAAAAAACACCCGCCTTTAAAAAGTTATGCGTTAATAACCTGTTACCCTGAATAAGTTCATTTTCAGGTAGGTCTCAAAGAATGTGATTGTGTACCCAACATCGTTATAAACTATTTTCGTATAAGACATATTTTATGCTGTAATTTTTGAGACACAATAAACTCTGTGTTTTTTGGTATCAACAAGAAACAAATGTACCTTTTGAGTATTATTCGACGTAGACTTGTTAATGACGTCGGCGCAAAGTTTCTCAAACTCGATCTTGGCTTGGTTCTTCAGTCTTTTCAAATAGTTGAGTACGGAGAAACTGAGCGAGTTGTCCTGAGTATCGGGGATCAAGCTCTGGAGCAGTGGAGCGGATGCGCCCATCTTGGTCAAGGCACGGCGGAGAGGCTGAGGAAAAATAACAAATAATGCTTCTGCATTATTTAAAATATTTTCGGTAAATTGTGCAATTTAGCAGTTGTATGAACCGCTACAAAAAAAAAACAACTTTGCGAAACACATACGGCCATCAATGTAGACTAATCCAGCATAGACTTGGGCAAAAAAAATCTACCTTATTCCAAATATGCAATAGATATGTTTTGTCACATAACACGATTTAACACACAAAAAAATAGAAGTTAACTCTTTATCGTTTGCGATCATTTAGTTGTAGAGAGAACACGAACACTTTAAATGTTTTCTTTAGTGACAAGAATTATATCTCAACTTGTGTAATTTTACATCTTTTTTACTGGTATTATTATATCATTTAATCAATTACAGAAAAGTTTACAGACAAATACAAACACAAAAATATTCAAAGACAATTCACAAATACAATATAATATAATAAAATAACATTTAGATTCAATTAAGTAGATAACATTACAGAGACTTACAGTAATTAAATCACTAACAGTTAAAATGTTCCAATATTTATGCAAATAAATATTTTTGATTTTCGAAAATAATTGAAATTTGTGCCCTGTCTACAAAGTAGCATAACCTGTAGCAGTAGCCAGGGTTCTTCCGATGAATCTCTATCATTATACTTCTTAAAATTGTGCTCATATAACAATTTATATGCCTTCTTCGCGTTATAAACAAAACAACAAAAATATTAACTTGTTATACTAACCTGCACATAATAAGAAGGCATACGATCCAAGTAGTGTTGAAACGCCATCTTCCACTCAGCCGTGGGCTTGCACCGGTGTACTTTAAACAGGTCATCCAGCAATGGCAGTAGCATGGGATAGTTGTACGGTAACACGAAGAGATTCACACAGGTCAGGTTGGTTGATGCCTTAAGGTAGCCAAAAGGATGATTCATTTCAGAGTTCTTGCAACCGCTGTTCGCTACAAACACCTGAAAGTAAAATATTACGAAAGGATTAAAGCAATTGTAATTAACTTCAGAGGCACAGATAGTAAATAAAAAACAAATACAAATGATTTTGATTCAGTTTTGTGTTAGTTAGTCTTATTGTCAAACTGTACATATGGTGTTACAATAAAAAAAAGTAACATTGGTCCCAACAACCGTTAGGAAACGTCCGTAAATCCATTTATATGTATCTTTGTTATTTAACCACAAACTTGAATACTTTACAGATGAAACTTAGTATGATCCTAATTCTAAAATTAATAGTGATCAAATGTAGAGATAAAACGTCAATTTAGTTTAAAATTTTGTAAGCAACAAAAACATTTTTTTTTTTTCGATTTAGCCCCCCTTAAAATATACTATAAAACTAGCATAAAATAACCCGGCTACCAAAACATTTTATTTTCTACAAAAATCCTATGTAGTGCATCGAAATAGTGCATCACAGAACAAACAAAATACATAACATTATCTGCAAAAGACCTTGGTACAAAGCCATTTAAATAATTCAAAGTAGCTACCTACTGTGTGTGAGATGGAGAATCTCATCTAATTAATATTTATGAACACTGGAATAAGGCCGGACGTTTGCACGTTCAGTTTAATAAAGTTACATGTCAAATTCGTTTATAGAATCTTTAGTAAGACATTGTTACAAATATATAATTAATAGCTGACTAGGCACAATTGTTCCGCCTAACAATCTATGAAAGTTCATGTTTGAGCTGGCTACACTGTTTACCCGATATTTATTTGTTTGTTTACTATTGATTTTTTAGACTATTAATTTATTCCAAACAAGGACAGATCCAAAAATACAAAAACCATAATAATTGGTTCAGACGTTACATTGTAATAGCGGCTTGAGTTCTATGTTCTACAGCATTTGCAAATACACAAACCCGATAAATTTCTTTTAAATCAGTTAATAAATGTTAGCAAATTTTCAGGAAATATTTAGTAATATAAAATTATCTAAAGATGAATCAAAACATAATAATCCTAATAACAAATTCGAGCTAATTTCCGAGAAAATTCTATTAACATAACATTGAACAAAAAACAGATCGATCTCGTTTCAATGCCTGTTGCGAGAGCAAAATCGTAAAGCTATTTTTTTGCCAGAAACAATGATGAAAAAAAAGTGAGTCACGAGTTTTAACACTTGATAGTTTATTCTAATAGTATGCACATCCCACGATGATAGGTATATCAGAGTATAAGTGATGGAGGTATTTGAACTAATGCGAAGGCCACAGGGCTAAAATCTTCAAGCTAAACACATCGTATAAGCATTGTACTTCGAAAAGTCGCTGACCTCTAATAATTTTCATATTCGTAGCTCTTTGTTTCGAACTTTTGAAACTGTGAGTCATGGCTATTGAAAGACGAAATATTGAGTTTAAAGAGATGGAAAGCGTACATATATCCGATAATGTACATACGCTTTTTAATATAAAACGCACAACTAAAGTAAATAAAGTTTTAACTGACTCTAAACTATATATAATCAAATTATCCTACAGAAAAATTTTCAAGTTACCACAGTTTCTACTGTTCTATGGCCACTTGTAATTTTATCAAATAGACGTGTTATTCTAATAATATTATAAATGCGAAGATTTATAACTTTGTGTGTATGTTTGTTACTTCTTCACGCTCAAACGGCTAAACCGATTTTGATGAAGTATGAAGATAGGTTAGACACTGGATTAACATAGACTACCTACTTCTTATCCCGAAATCGACTTCCAAAATCTATGTTACTCATTCACATTCACACTCCAACGGCTGGAGGCTACTTTTTTACCCTGGATTAACTTCTTTTTGTCCCGGATTAACGCGGATATCACCGCAAGCGCAGCCAGTATTTACTATAAATTCCAAGAATAAGTTAAGTTAAGAATAAGTTAAGTTTGTAAAGAAAGGTTTATATAATATAACTAGCTGACCCGGCAAACGTTTTTTTACCTTAATAAAAAAATAAAATCTAATTATACAGTAGCCGATTCTCAGACCTTCTGAATACGCATATAAAATTTGGAAAAAATCGGTCAAGCCGTTTCGGTGGAGTACGGTAACAAACACAGTGACACGGAAATTTTATATATAAGATAATTAACAATAGTATTTTTACATACCTGCCAGCAAATGGTAGGCTGTTTCCTCGCCAATATGTACTGTGTCAGAGGACTGGGCTCCAGCTCGTACTTGTCAAAAGGTAGATTGTCTATCACCATCGGCTCTTGACTTGAACACGTGAACTTCACCACTGGATGCGCAGATCGCGGCGGCTGGAATTAGTGTAAGCATTTTTACCATACTATTTGTATATAAAAAATAATGATAAAAGTAATTGATTGAAGAAATAATTTCAAAATCAAAAGATGCAATAAAAAATAGGGTTGTTGACTGGGTCAAACATTACTTATTGCTCTGCATTAAAATAAATACCCGAACTAAAAAAGAAATACATCATTTGATTCTAAAAACACACCATCTGACTGTGACGTCACTCAGAAAGTTTTGCTAAAAGTGTGATAACAAACACAAAGTTAGAAACAACTCTATCATTGATATAAATAGAATATTTGCAAGATAGGAATTGGTTCAGTTTCACAATCATATATGAATTCAATATTGATACGGTATTGAACTATCGTTTGACAGCCAACTTACTATCACAGCAAATAACATATGAAATACCTACACATCAACTAGAGCATATGTCAACTATGTTTGCTGGATTTGGAGGGAGATTCTCCTTTTCATTCCGTTAGATTCCTTTATCCTAAAGTTTTCGAAACCATGTTCTATCATAACTTTATCAGATTTATAAGAACAAAGCTTATCCTTATGATATTATATATTATGATGTAACAAGCTAGTAATAATTCACACTGACATTGTTACTGTACACTTTTAGTTTGAAATAAAGACTTTTTGAAACTGAAACTATCGTGGTATATAACTCCTTGTTTATTATTATGTCCGCAAAGGCCCCAAACCTCCGCAAGCTTCTCCCGTGTGTAACGCTCGATGAAGAAAGTGTAAATCACGCTTAATGCATTCTTTAATACGAAATTACGAACCTATATATAGTAAATTAAATCTAAGTCAGTGTCCGCGGGTAAGGTGCCTAAAATGCTGGCGGCATATCCTCGCTGGATCGCCAAGCTTATACGTTGGCCGAGGTAAGCGCCAGCTCTTGGGTCATTTGTTCATTTCACCTATATATAGTAATCTCAATTGGCTGAAATCAAAACTTACCAAAGTAGGAGCGTTAGGGTCAGACCGGAATGACTCTGGTATAGGCCAGAAGCCGACAGCGAAGCCCTTCTGTGCCACAGTTCGGGGCACGTAGATCAGGCGGCGACACGAGTGCCACGCTTGTGGCGCGCTGGCGCCTTGCGTTGCTGACGATTGGTAGGAACCGCCGTTCCAACGCTAGAACAAATAACAATAAATTAAATAATACATATAAGGACGCACATCCTGCAAAGCTGGTAAGCACCATATTAAACCATTTCTAATTTGTATTATGGTAGCTAACACAACACCAACCAACCTACCACCAACTTACACAACCTACAAATACATACATAAATACTTTATATCGATACATATTTACCACTCAGGTCGACAGCCAACAAATTTAGTTCATCAAAATGATGTTGGCCGTACCGGGAATCGAACCCGGGACCCTCTGGTTGGCAGTCCGGGATGGTACCCATTTTATACCAACGAGGTCGTCACCTGGCTCTAGTTACGAGAATTCGCAAGCCGCCCAAGACCTCTTAACTTGGCTTAATGACTGCGTGTACTAAAGACTAAAGCAACCGAGACCTATAGTTTTATAGTTTTGCTGAGACTAACAGCCGTGATTCAAGGTGCCTTTTAGAGCACCAATTTAAATGACACTTTTTAAAAGACGCTCTTTTACGTGATCATCCTTCCTCAGTCTGTCCGAATCGACCGTCGCTTAATTCCATGATCGTAGTTACCTAGGTTAGCCTAAGTAACACAGACCACCCAACCCTTGGGTGGTCTGTGCTAAGTAAGTACGTACCTATAAGTAAGTACCTATACCGTAAGTGAGTACCTATATAAAATATTCCGTAAGTAAGTACCTATATAAAATAAGTAAGTGAGTACCTACCTAAAAAATACGTAAGTGAGTTCCTATATAAAATAATACCGTAAGTAAGTACCTATATAAAATATCCCCAAATGTACAACCACGAAACAAACAGACGGCAAATTCTAGACGGACAGACAGTTTTCCCGAAGTTATTTGTTGACCCAGATGTCATGCTAATTCGCCCGGGTTGTACAAATTTGAATGCTTCCGTCGGTATCATACTTACGAAGCATTATTTCGAAATCAAATTCTTAGCATTGCCTCTTGTAGTGTGTAGTAGGGTGCCACAGTCAATTGTTTTAATTCGGTTCTTAGCAAATACTCGATAAGTGCAATGATTCTATAACCAATCTATAATTATGTAAGGATTGAGTATGTACATTGTTTTTGAATAAAGAAAGATTATTATTATTATGTAGACGGATCTTTTACTGAATATATAAATTACGTCAACAGAAAAATAAGAAGTGTAAATTAGAATTGTTCATTCGTCTTTTGTCTTCAATAAGACTTATACAGTCGGACTAGCAATCCGGCCGTCAATCCTTTATAAGTGGTCTGACATTAGCAAAAAGAATATATTATTCAGTTAGTTATTTGACCAGATGTACGTGTAAACACACGAGACTGTGGCGCTCTGGCCTTGGAGCATGCATAGTCGGGGATAACTAGCTCTCACCGAGGCTGCCCGAAGACACCAAACCGAACTCACGATAGACCGTACGCCCGACTAAGATGTCATTCGCTTCGAAACTAATTTAAGTACTATATTTAATATTTAAGAGCATATTCTCATATTTTCATCATTAAAATCTGAAGCAGAATGGAAGCTGAACGCCAAATCGATAATAAAATTAAATCACTTAACAAAATCCACTTAACGAGTATTTCCAGAGATTTCAATTACAAACAAGCAGCAGGGAGTGAAATTAAAATCGAAATAAATAGGAGATCGAGGAAAATAAACAACGATAATAATAAGGTTGCTTTTACCAAGAATCGTAAAGTTACCACTTTCATAAAGGCCAAAATGTGTTACTGCTACTTCAATAGCATGTAGGCGGAAGGAGAAATAATTAAGTTTATTCTTCTATTCCGGCGCCTTTATCAGAAATACCTGGCGTAAGTGTGGCACAATTATGAACAAATTGATCATCTTGCATAATGTCTAGAGGGATTTACATTCATATAACGTGAGGCAATGCACTGAAACTGTCTTTGTTCCAATTTTTGTGCAATCGTTGAAATACACCAGGTATGGGCAGCATTTTGGAGTGCTACATACGAATCTTTACAATGCATTAGCAAACGCGGGCCAAAGCAGGAACAAGAAGAAAATATAAAAATTTTTCATATATTGATTAGATTACTATTGAGGTTAATTGAATTGTAGCAGTGAATACTAAATTTTGAATTTCAGAAACCAATAATCTAACTTCAGTAATTTTACATACTTAATTTGAAACTCAAAATTTAGTATGTATAAAATGTGGTGCTGGTTGGTTTAAAACCTGGGACCGGACGTTGCCCACATGTGAACTATGTATGTAGGTATAAGTAAGTAACTCATTTGATTATGCATTTATGAGAGAAAATAAACTATCAAATATTTTCTTTATTAGCTCATGTTATACGCTTCAAATGTGGTCAATCTTTATGATAATGCCTAAACACGAGACGCTCCTAATTAATCATCAATAACTATAGAGTACGAGTATATACTAGTCGTTGACCCACATTAAATAATTATAGTAACAACGTCATAACCACGACTAGTGTTGATAAAATAATCTATTTAAAAAAATGTGAGCAAATGCACAATAGTTCGCCGTTTATTTTAGTCTCACCGACGTAATCTCTATTTCAAAGATTGGAAATGTGCACTGCAATTAAGATAGACGGTTTTCAATTTATGATATTTTATTTTTATCGACAATTGTTTAAGACGACCCACGCGACTGTACTGGCGAATACAAAGGTGGGCGTTTGATAAATATCGCTTACGACCATTCTAGGAAGGATCGAATCAATAGGGATATCAAAGCGTATTTTTTAGACAATACAATTTGTTTGACATTGGTATGTAATATCGAGATATAAGAGATTATTTTAGGTAAATAAACATGCTCATTAACAATAAACACTTTTTTTTATTTATTCTCAATATTAAAAAGGGTCACGCTTAAAATTTTCATAGATTGTATTACCTTTCAGAATCAATAATTTAATAATAATAAAATAAAAACCGAAGCAATCTCTTTAAAATAAATAATAAATTGTGTATTGGGCTCCTATACAATAAACATGTTTTTATCATAATATTTTTATGATAATGGTATGGAGCCCTTCCTGTGCGAACCTGACTCCCATTTGGGCAACACTCTTTCATCTTTAAATTAGTGTTACATAGCATTTGTTTCATAGGTAGTAAAATTCAAAAGGGCTAAGCTTGCAGTCTGCTGATATTAAATTATTTATGTGTTTCATATCGCGTAAGATTTTATCAAGCAATCAAATGAGCAATCGAGTAAACATTTTTATTAGAACAACATAGGATTAAATCTGTGATTTGCCTATTTTTCTCGGTGCTTTTAAAAAACAACTAAAGTGTAAAATGTTACATACATTTTGACTCTTCCACCAAAACCATAGTTTCCTTGCAATGTTTTCATTCAATCACATTACGTCAAGGACATTGGCGAGGATCGAACCAATGACCTGCGGTACGTAAGGCGATCGAACCTCCGACTGAGCTATCATGCCTTTACCATTTTCAGGGTGTCTGGCAACGAAATAGACATATTTTAAGGTGGCCTCCGTAATTTAAGACATAATAAACCTTTTGTACCATTACTAGTGGAAATCAGCGAAAAAAATGTCACATGTATTGCAAGTAATGTAACTTTCAATGTATTGCTTGTGGTCACATTAATTTATTTAACCTTCTTATTTAAAAAGCTAATCGGACTAGTAATTTTTACATTCGCTTTCATCTGCACAAATACACTTCTCTCATCTCAAACGCATATACCTATCTCGGTCTCTATAATAATAAATTATTAATATTAGTTACTATGCTCTTTTTTAACTTTATAGACTTAAGTAACAAATGCATTATTGGAACCATTGGTGCTGGTTTAGTCAGTGACTTTGTTTCAACACTATTGGCCTCTCCCACAGAGTTATTACAAGTCTTGGTTCTATATGTTTGAAAATAAATTAAAAATCTTATTGCTGTTATAATATTGACGAATTTTTAACGATAAGGATTTATTTTTGCATGCAAATAAACCGGCTCACTTCTCATGTGTATACCCGAACAGAGTCCATTATGAGATACCTATTTTTAAATGTTTAACACCATAATTATGTAACCAGAATGAAGCAATAAATGTATTTGACTTTGGCTATATATAAGTACATATATATGACGACCTCGTTGGCGTAAAGGTTACCATGCCGGACTGCTAACTGGAAGGTTCCGGGTTCGATTCCCAGCCCGGCCGACATCTTTACTAAATTTGTTGGTTGTGGGTCTGGGTGTTAAATATGTATCTATATAAACTATATATGTATGTATATGTAGTATATCAGTTGTGTTAGCAACCATAACACGAACTTAAAATGGTTCAGTATGGGGTTAACCAGCCGTGTGTGAAAAGAGTCCTAATATTTATTATTATTATTTATTATACAAAACTAAACTCACCCCATTCCTGTCAGCGTCAGTTTCGACTTCCTTATCAGGCTCATGGTTGACTTCTTCTTCACCCTCCCTTGCGTTAGCCCCGTCTATCGGCGGCGGGTCAGGGCCTATCTTCTCGAAATTGATCACCACACCGCTTTGCACCTTCTGGACGAGGCTGTCGATGCACTGCATCAACATGCGGTGGGACGTGATGCAGTAGGACCGACCTGTGGGCAAGATTTTTTTTTAATTCAGATTGCCATATTATTATAAAGAGGAAAAGTTTGATGATTTGTTTGTTTTACGCGAATAGGCTCTGAAAGTACTGGACTGATTTGAAAAATTATTTCACCGTTGAAAAGTTACATTATGCCCGAGTAACATAGGCTGTGTTTTTAGAGATCCTAACAAAAAATCCAATAATGTGAAAAATCTCTTATATAGCCCGTGCGAAGCCGGGGTTGGACTGCTAGTTATTGTTATATTTTATACTAGATGGGTTTGCACTTGATCACAATTCACCTGATGGTAAGTGACTTTGCGATCTATGGTGGAACGAGCTCACCCAGCAGAAACCGGTTCACTCGTGCCTCGGTAACCGCTAGATTATAGTTATTGAGGAACAGGGCATTTAGCAAAGAGTTCCACACCTTGGCAGTACGCATAATGAAGGTGGAGGAACTGAACGAACAATTTGAAAATGTTAAGAATTTCCAATGAATATGGAGATATTTATATGTTTGAACTTCCTCACAAATACTCAATGTACTTGTTGCTACTAACATTGTAAAACTATAGTAACAAACCTATTTAAAAAAAAAAGTTCGCTTCGCTTCTTCATTCTCGCACTCAATAGACTATTTAAGCGAGACATCGTCAACTTTTTAATGTTTTCTTTATTAACTCGAGTTATACACACAAAGCGTCACTCGGTGGTAAAATCGTCTGCTTTAATCCAAATCAAACGGCCCCTGGTTAGATCCCGACCCTACACCAATGATTTGTTTTTCAAGTTATGAGTAGATTTGCACTCGTTTCGTGGTGAAGAAAACATCGTGAGGAAACCGACACGTTTGAGGACTACAATATCCGAAGACGCGTGTCATCCGCCAATCCGCACTTGGCCAGCTTGGTTGATTATGGTCTACATCTCTCTCCTCATGAGAGAAGGCCTAGAGTTCCAGCAGTGGGACCGTATAGTGGGCTGCTTATACACAAAGGCCCTTATTATCTGCAAACTTTCCATTTCTATGAAACGATACACGACGCGTTCATAGCAACAATATCATTGTTGAACGTATGGGAACCAGATAGACATGTTAGGTTTACTTAGATATTAGTCTTCAACACAAAACGCTTTCATAGTTTTGTAAAAATGTAAACAATAACATAAACTACTATTTCTATAACTTCCAAAGATGCAGATGTTTATTTCTATAATTCCTAAAGATGCACATGTTAATAAGAATATAAAGAGATACGAAAATGTTGATTATTTCAGGAAGTATTTCATATTGAGGCAGCAGATCACACTGATCAAAGCACAAATCCGATCATGTGTGGAAACTGTCACATACACATAGACACACTGTCGCTTTCTATCATTCCGATAACTATAATCTAGCGGTTTTCAAGGCAAGAGTGAACTGATTTTTTCTGGGCAAGCGCGCTCCACCTAATATCGCAATATCGCTTACCATCAGGTGAATTGCGATCAAGCGCAATTCTGAGTAAAAAAAAAATATCGCGTTATGATAGCCAAAGCGTTAAAGGAAAACCTAACAACTACAAAAAATGCCCCATAACAATTTGTAACATTTTAGAGCCGAAATTAATACGAACTAAAAACTCGATTAGCATAAAACAACACAACCATAACTTAACAATGATACTATCAGAAACAAAAACAAGCCTCCACACTTTTTGTTCTAAAAAATTATAATAACAAGTTTTATCAATAAGAAACAGTTGGTTTTATTCAGAAGTATACCAGAAATCTGCTTTGAACGATCTATGGTTTGAGATTACTTGATACTATCACTTGCATGAAGCTGTGACACGCCCATAAATGGTCACTAAAATGTCGAAGTTGAATGTAGGATGTTATATTTATAGAAACCCATCACACATTAACTTGGTAAGTGCAAGCAACATGTGTTCAGTAAAGAGCGTGTGTGAATGCCGAGCAGGCAGGCTTCAGTTTTGCTCATCTTTAATTTTGCGTTATATAATTTAACTATCTGCGCCCCGCGGTTCTACACGCGTTAATCCGGGACAAAAGAAGTTAATCCGGGATAAAAAGTAGCGTATGTGTTAATCCAAGGTCTAACCTATCTTTATAGTAAATCTCATTAAAATCAGTCCAACCGTTGGAGCGTGAAAGAGTTACATAGGTAGATAATGAAGTTATTTGCGTATCCCACGGGAACGACTATTGTTTTCGGAATAAAAAGAAGCCTATGTGTTAATCCGAGGTCTAACCTATCTTCATAGTAAATCTCATTAAAATCAGTCCAACCGTTGGAGCGTGAAAGAGTAACATAGATAATGAAGTTATTTGCGTATCCCACAGGAGCGACTAATGTTTTCGGGATAAAAAGTAGCCTATGTGTTAATCCAAAGTCTAACCCATCTTCACAGTAAATCTCATTCAAATCAGTCCAACCGTTGGAGCGTGAAAGAGTATCATAGATAATGAAGTTATCTTCGTATCCCACGGGAACGACTAATGTTTTCGGGATAAAAAGTAGCCTATGTGTTAATCCAAGGTTTCACTTATTTTAACACCAAATTTCATCAAATTAGGTTTAGCCGTTTGAGCGTGAAGACGTAACAAACATACACATACACACACAAACTTTCGCATTTATTATATTAGTAGGAAGTAGGATTGTCTTTCTTGTAATTAGTTTTAAACTAATAAAATAAAATCACTTCGCGCGATAGTTAACTACTAAATATCGTTCGTGATGAAAATACAAAATGCACTCAAAATTATTATTCAGTACAAAGAAAAGCATTATCTCAACGGATATGCAAATACGACTGTATTGACATTTTTAACGTAGTCTGATGTCGTCTTCCTATTGCAACGAAGTTACGACATTAAATATCAGATGAATCTAAAAATCTATTACTGAACAAACTACGAGTTCTTCCAGATGTTTATATTAATTTTCAAGCATACATTCCTTTAATCAGCCTTTCCTCAATGGCATTCACTCTTTCTGTGATCGCAGCGCTTATTGTTTATTCAGATAATAGTAGTTTAAAAAACTAAAAAACACGCTTATCTGGCCTTTTTAAGTGGGTCAAAATCGCGCCCAAAAAAGTCGGTTACAAACAAACGTACAAACAAAAATACAAAAAAAAAACACATTAGTGTATTGTCATGGGTCCTCAATAAATCTACAAAGTTTCAACGAAATCTGGCCGTTTAAAGTGGGTCAAAATCGCGCCCAAAGAAGTCGGTTACAAACATACAGGTGAAGCTAATATAAAGCGTGTAAAAACACAAGCTCTAGGTCAAATCCTTAGCCAACGCGCGAGCATCTGCATTAAATCTGTATTGACGCAAAACGACACTGCATAATGTGTGTTTAAAATTTTAATGAAAATACAGCCTGTGTGAGCGGCGCTCAAAAACCCGTCAGACTGGTTTTGTAAAGGGCTTACAATAATATAAATGCCTCAACAACATAGCAACTGCACTGTCCCCGTGCATTCATAATAGTCTATTTACGTACTTACGCGGCGAATTGGTAATGACGTGAAAGTAATAATAATAGTAGTTTAAAAAAACTAAAAAACACGCTTTTTATAGAAAACCGTAATTTTATCAAATTAGTGTATTGTCATCGGTCCTCAATAAATCTACAAAGTTTGAACGGAATCTGGCCGTTTAAAGTGGGTCAAAATCGCGCCCAAAGAAGTCTGTTACAAACATACAAAAATACAGGTGAAGCTAATAGAAAGCGTGTAAAAATTGACAGATTAACTAAGTCTTCGAATGAAATAGTAGTAAACGATTTTGTATGTAACTATTAGAATCACAATGAAACTGTGTCTCTGATTACATTCAATCAGGTCGCTTCTCCTATCAACAACCTTGGCCCTTTTCAACAGTAACTAGTGTTCGTCTGGCTATTAAAGCTTTGCTCGTGGCCCCTTAACCCCTAATGGTGCCCACAGCTGGAATCCCATATTTTATTGTAATCTATCTTCCAACTAATATTATAAATGCGATGGTTTGTGTGTGAGTATTTTTGTTACTTCTTCACGCTCAACCGGATAAACCGAGTGCGATGAAACTTGGTATGGATATAGATTGAACTTGGATTAAGACATAGGATACTGTTTTATCCCGGATTAACGCAGATAGCACCGCAGGGCACAACAAGCTTACAATAAGTGCACATTGGCCGGAGCAGAACGCCCAAAAAATTTCATCAAAATCGGTACAGCCGTTTGAGCTTGAGGAAGTGACAAACACACACACACACACAAACTTTCGCATTTATTATATTAGTAGGATAGTTTTTAGAATGTTTTTGTAGGTTTTGTGTTTGCGTGTATGTAGGATCTGTTTTTGTACCTTGTTGTTATTTATGTTGCCCTTTACGTGGCTTTCCATTACTACAAAGGTTTCGCATTATTTCGTAAATACCTGTCGGGCGACCATGAAATAAATAAATAAACAAATAATCAAGGTTGAGGTCCCAAAGGCGCGTACTAAGCGGTTTGCCTCCACCTTCATTACGCTTACTGCGAAGGTGTGGAATTCTTTGCCAAGTTTCCTGTTCTCTGAAGACTACAATCTAACGGTTTTCAAAGCAAGAGTGGAGCGGTTTTTTCTGGGTAAGCGCGCTTAATGTCGCTTACCATCAAGTGAATTGTGATCAAGCGCAGGCCCATTTATTGTAAAAAAATAAATATATATTTTTTTATTGATGAATAGGCTTACGTTTGACCACAGTTAGCCTAATGTTAAGCTTGACTGTGGTCTAAGATGTAACACGCTTGCCTAGAAGGAACCTATTTACTCTAGATTTGAAGACCCCCCAAATTGTACTTTTCGGGAAAAAGAGACTCAGGTTCCAAAGCTTCCCAGTTCTCACAATGAAGGTCGAAGCAAAACGCATTGTGCGAATCCTCGGAACTTCGACAGTGAATCGATGTATCTTCTAAAATAAATAAATAAAGAAACTATATTTATTACTCACCACCGGTGACTTCACACATGGCGTCTATAGGTGAGGAATCAGACGGTACCAGACCAGTGTCTCTCTCTACAGCAGGTGTTCCTGCCAGTCTGAGAACCAATGAGAACAGTCTCTGGTCCCAGCGGAATGGCTCCCGGGTCAACTCTGAACCAGGTATCGGACAGTTCATTGGTAGATTAAACTGAAATTAAAGAGATAATATACAGACAATGAAAACAATATTTTAAAATATATTTTGCCTAATAAAAATATTATTATTTGCCTACTAATGAACGATAATCTTATATATAAAATGTTCATGTCACAATGTTAGTTACCGTACCGAAACGGCTTGACAGATTTTTACCAAATTTTATATGCATATTCAGTAGGTCTGAGAATCGGCTACTATCTATTTTCCATACCCCTAAGTGATAAGGCAAAACAACGTTTGCCAAAATATTGAAATATTCTAGGCCCTTTGGTCAGTAACCGGGAGAGAGCAATTGAAAATTATATGCTTATATATCGTTATGTACTGTTATCACCATTGCAATAATATTCATCTACCACTTATGTATGAAAGCGAGTATAGTTAAAAAACTCAAAACCTCCATTTCCCGTAAAGTAAAACCAACTTCAGATAAGATATGAGACATATTAGTTTCATGCATACATACTACATGTGTACCAAACTCATTTTGTTTTATAAAATCCTCAGCACATGTGTAATGTTTATTAAAGTTAATTTCTCAATCATTTTTTTAACACATTACAGCTAGGCACAGACCACAGGAATCAGTGACCCTCTGGCTTGTAGTGGAGCATGCATGGTCAAGAATATCTGGCTACATTGCAGCTAGGTAAACACCACAGGAACCAGTCACTCTCTGGCCGGCAGTGGAACATCTGACTCTCCAGTTGGTTGCTAGAACACAACATTAGGAGCTTGGCACAGATCTTTCAACTTGGTAGAGTTGATGGCGTGATCAAAAGCTTTGACTCCTGAGCCATTGAGCATTAGTGTGCAAGCACTACTGAGTTCTAATTTCAAGGGCATTGTATGCCATGAAGTTTTTAAGCAAAATCACCCATGAGCATAGTTTTTGTGACAGGCTGAGTTATATATAGTTATACTAGGTAACTCTCGTCAATAAAGAACACATATGAAAGTTTGCTTT
Source organism: Mellilla xanthometata (assembly GCA_035578125.1). Classification (NCBI taxonomy): domain Eukaryota; kingdom Metazoa; phylum Arthropoda; class Insecta; order Lepidoptera; family Geometridae; genus Mellilla; species Mellilla xanthometata. The sequence goes on along the minus strand of JAPUBQ010000007.1, from coordinate 6,692,238 downwards.
GTCTTAGTTAAACTTATTTGTTTATGCAAGCGAGAGCACATTCTCTATTGAATCAACTTATACTGCAATAGGTATAGGCCAACATGATGCTTAGAATCAGATGAGCTATGACTCATCTCGTGATCTGTTTGTTACCATTAAGAAAAAGGATGACATATCAAACATATGTAATAATGTATAATCTCTTAAGTTCTGAAGTAATTGGTAGCATATCTAACATAAATAATAACAGACTAGGTAACTGGCACAAGTTCGAATAATTTTGAATTGAAAAACAGAATATGAAGTTATAATTAATAATTAGATTTCAATGTCCTATTAATTTATTGAAAATCTCCATTGCCTTTACAAACTAAAAAGGGTTATTAGTAGGCATAACATTAAATAAGCACAATTTGTTATCTTTTAATTAACTTGTTTATGATAAAAATATTAATTATAAACTATAAATACCATATGCACTTATCCAATAATGATTCATCCTAACCTGATATCAGTTCATCCGACCTAGATCTGAGTTACAACGAATTATGAGCTAATAATTTTAGAACTAATAAGTTCCTTCTAATGCATTGTTGTGAATGATGAAGTGGCATGGCTATGGCTTTGTAAGTCACTACCCATTAGTACCATGAATATTTATGCCAGACATGATGAAATTTTCTATTAATTAAACTGTGGATTATAATAGTTCTTAAGTCTTTAGAGACTATGATAAAAAAGGAAACATACATTCATAACAATTTACATCTCATGAATATGGACCTTACAATTTCAAGTGCCTGAAAACAATAAAGGGTGTTTAAATATGCATGACCAGATTTGTTTTCACCGCTGCATTGCCTGAATAAAGTTTGGTGCAATAAAATAAAAAACGAACGTACAAAATTTACAACATAAGAGAATTTGATTTATGTGTGATATGCAACTTTTAGATATGTGGTTTCTTTAGTTTATCAGATTCTCAGGAAGTATTCACATACTTATAGTAATAATAATATTAATTGTATGAGTATATTACATTTTTCCCAATTATATGAAAAATCTGTACCCGATGATAAAGTTAATAGTGCATGTGTTCATACTGCCTCACTTAGCTTTGTTCACAAATTATTGAATCAAATATACCTAAGATGCTTTAGCTCTAACTGCTATTCACAATTATTCATAACAATGTACCCATATAGCTTGATATTTTATAATTTATAATAAACACTATTAATTAAAATATTTTCTCATTACTTTTGTGTTAAGTCGCACATAGTAACCTAATCTCTTGTCAAGGATAAATTGTCATTTACCAAATCAAAACAGGTAGAAATATTTAGGTATTATATTTATATTTATATATACATATGTATGTACCTACTTTAACAATATATTATTAATATTTATAGTACTCACTTCTTCCTGAATGCCCGCATTGCTCGACAGTTTGCCTCCATCTGTGATGACAACTATGACAGAAGGCTCAAGGTAGAATGGGCATCTCCCTTGTCCATAAGTATCTATGCCAGTCTGCATTCTGTTTATATTCAACACATCGAAGGCATGCTTCAATGCAGCACCCATAGTAGTCAGTCCCAGACATTGCAAGTTCTTCAACTCATTTATAAATGTAGCTAAATTTTCTTTCCAACCAGCCTGAAATAACAAATAATCGTTTGGTAGGGTTAACATTTTTAGTGCAGTTTTCAAGATGACTAATACCTCTTATCAGAAAGCCAGCTTAAATCACAATCTGATAGGCAACCCAATAAGAATTCAAGCTACGACAGTACCTATGTAAAACAAAAACACTGGGAGCGCGATAATATTAACAACCTGCTAAGTAGAGCAGTTCAAATTTCCCCCCCAAATCGCCATTTCGCAGTGGGTGGGCTCGGCCAATGGGAAGGTACGCCGAGCGCGCAGTAGCGAGCGAGCTATCGTATCGCGAAACACGAAGGTAGCAACGAACGGCGGTTCCTCTTGCCTGTTTACGTCGTGCTGCCTATTTCAGTAATTCCTTACTTTCAATATATGTTCATGTTCTTAAATTGCAGATTACAGTGCTACAAGCGTGGACACTGCCTCACCGGCGTAAATATGCTTATTCACGCATAAATAATGACCAAATCTTGGCTAACGTGTTCACTATCATGATACTAACCTTGATGTTCGCGGGTGGCTCTTCGAAAGTTAGAAGCATATACCTGTCGCCTCTGCTCTCTGGAGAACGCTGACGAACCTACGAAACGAAATCCATGAGTCCCACACATTCACACGAGATAAACACATCAATCACAAAACCCAACATTTGACGAGTCGATGACACTGCACGTACCTTTACGAACGTTTCCACGGCGCCCTTGGCTACATCGAGTAACGTTGGGCGTCCGCCCAAATAAGCTCTTTGGTTCATAGAAGCAGATGTGTCTATTAGGAAAACTATGATAGTCATTGTGAAAATTGGCTAAATGTCCTTGGAAATACATTTATATTAAACGCATCTAAGAACTAGTGAACAAATATGGCCGCTACATCGTACGCAGACTCGCTATAAAGCGACCGCCCGAGAGCCGCTTCGACAAGCAGCTGAACAAGCTACGCCACGAAGACTCCAAAAGTACCACGTGACCTAATCAAACGTTCGGGTATTGTCGGTCGCCAATAGAAAAACATTCGGCTAGTTTCGCCACACAGCAACTGAGTTACCACATTAGAATTAAAAATGAACTTATTGAGCATATAGTATATTCTCCCGATAGTAATAACTATTGACTAGCTATTAATGCAAAATAATTAGAATTGTATAGTGAAATAAGTATTAATAAATACAACAGTTTGTTTGCAAGTACAAATTTGATCTTAACCTCGAAAGAGTGTGTTTTTTACATAGTGAAAATTAGTGACAAAAACATTCTGTACATAATCATTCAAATTCTCTGTAGTATTTTTATTACAGTGTCACTGATTATAAACGCAAATTATTTTATTTGCGGCTATAGTACGTCCAAATAATGAACTTATGTTTATAACTATTGACTAAATAGAAGACAAAATTAAATATTTAGTGTACTAGAGAGTTCACTCTCAACTTGTCGTTCGAAGAGTCAGCATCTCCTGATGATGCCTTGTGGTTAGGCGAAACACGTGTAGAGTTAAGAATTTCCGAATTGTGATAGGTAACGTTAATCTTAATTAATCTTAGTTAATTGTTATTATTTGATTTTTCCTTTACTTGTCTTAATTTGGATTTCGGATCACAGCGGAAATACACTAAATATTTAATTTTGTCTTCTATTTACAATGGATTTCCGCAAAGTAACGCCTGAGTCAATAAGTTAACTATTGACTATCTTAAAAATCCGCGATATAATATTTGTTTATATTCTTTATTGTGCAACCCCTCTTTTTCTCGTCTTTTCAACTCCTTTCCATCCAAAGGTTGCCTGGAACAGATCGCTGTTAGCGATAAGGCCGCCATTTGTGGCACATTGTAAATAATTTTGTGTTGTTACTTTTTATTTTGACTTGTGCCTATAAGCTTCCCGATAAAGAGTTCATCTATCTAAAAAAATCTTTACCCTATTTATGCGGAAAATAATGTAAGTCTTGCAACCCTAAATCCCCATGCTTACTCAAAATAGTTCATTTAAATATCTGTCTTGGATATATTAGAAATACTTTGGTATAGACAGAAATATTAATGTGGTTAAATATTTATAAGACTGTATGTTTAGTACACTTAGATATAAAATGCAATTTATAAATTAAAAGATTCTAAGTTTACTAATTTGCGGGAAATTTGAATATGATACCTTGTGTTGTTAACAAGTAGGTTCTATAGGTACACGTATCAAAGGTAGGTTTATTGCTAGTAAACCTGTAATTTGATAATAATAATGGGATAGAGTAGTATGCGCGTGGGTCTTTTTGTAAACAATACATAGGAAGGAATCTACTCTACCATAATACCTAATACAAGATGCATCTCGAATTAATAATAGTAATAACAGGTCAGGATACTCTTGTTCCATTTAGAGTAAGCAAGCTAGCTAACGAATCTGTTACTCTTTAATAAATATCCATTATCATACACATGAGTAAATGCATTTATTTATCACTATTAAATGGGAATAACATATTATCATGGTCCAAATAGATAAATAATTTATTGCGTAATAGGTACGGTTAATTTATAGCTCAAAATATTGTACTATTGTAATACATTGGTACGATATCATACTAGGCTTCGTTAACTTTTAAATTATAAGATATAAAAAATATATTATATAATAGTATATATTATGTAGTTTAATTAATTAATTCAAAGTTATATAGTATTACGATACTCGTATACTTACTTTTCAAAATGACAACAAATTTTAATACCTATAGTAAAGTTTAAATACATCATATCATTGATTTTATAATAATTCAACATACATGTATTATTAGGTTTAAAACATAATCAAATTAAATAATACAACATGACGGAATCATATTTTTCGTTTAATGATAACTAATTTACATATTATTGTCCAGTAAATTAATGATAACAAAATTCATATCCGACAATATCTTCTTATATATAAAATTTCCGTGTCACAGTGTTTGTTACCGAACTCCTCCGAAACGGCTTGACCGATTTTTTCCAAATTTTATATGCGTATTCAGTAGGTCTGAGAATCGGCTACTGTATATTTAGATTTTTTTACTAAGATAAAACAACGTTTGCCGGGTCAGCTAGTAATCTTATATATAAAATTTTCGTGTCACAGTGTTTGTTACCATACTCTTCCGAAACGGCTTGACCGATTTTATCCAAATTTTATATGCGTATTCAGTAGGTCTGAGAATCGGCTACTGTATATTTAGAAATAATTATTAAGGCAAAACAACGTTTGCCGGGTCAGCTAGAATTATAGAAATGTAGGTGAGTATCGAAATCGTAAAAGAGTTTTGGTCCTCACATAACAAGTAGCCGCAGGGAGATAGTAGCTTGTATTTATTCTGTAGCTTTAAAAATGTATGTCGCATGCGCGAGCCCTGGGTACGAAGTACTAGTTATTATTCTGTGCCCTGGGCTAGGGTGGAAAGTGGGTGGTATCTATTGTTGGAATATCGCGCAGAAACCCCCTCACACGTAAGTTAACTAATTCATCCTGTTTTTTTTTTTTTTTTTTATATTAGGACACATTTCACACACGGCTGGTTAGCCCCACACTGAACCATTTCTAGTTCGTATTATGGTTGCTAACACAACTGATATACTACATATACATACATACATATTATATATAAATACATACATATTTATCACCCAGACCCACAGCCAACAAATTTAGTTAAGTACAAAGTTGTTGACCGGGCCGGGAATCGAACCCGGAACCTTCTGATTAGCAGTCCGGCATGGTAACCTTTACGCTAACGAGGTCGTCAATGATAAATAGCTAAATAATAATTTGCGTGATTTGTAATAACTTTTATCAATGCCATATAGGCTTACCTAACATTATATTGATACCAGTAAGAATCAGTAATTATTAAACCGCTGTTTTATTCAGTTACTACAGCTTCGCCCCGCGGCGTAACCTGGGATAAACAAATCAAAATTTGTTTCCAAGGTCTAATACTAAATTTCATTGTAATCGGTTTAGCCATTTGATTGAGAAGTAGTAAACACATGAAACTTTCATTGGCTAATTAATACATGTTGTGTGCGCCCTTGTAGTATTTATTATTAATAAATTAATTAAGAAATGATTTGAGGTATAATATTCTGACAGACTTTTAATTTGCCATGTAATAATAATTATAATAAATCTATATTATCAGACACAGAATCCATAGAATACAATGTTTATACAAGGTGTTCAAAAACAAAATAAAATATTAAAAACATAGGTAAAATATTAATTATAACAAAACAGTTTTTTTTTTTACAAAAAAGCAGAAATAATATACATGAAAAAACTTAAGGTATTATTGTTCCAATATTTCATAAATGGGCTATTGTATTGATTGCTTATGACTTTGAAGAATGGTATTGCTATTTCTGCGTTTGCGTAAAATTGCATGAAAACCATCAACTCGTGCATCGGCAAACATGCCAGAAGCGCTGCAAAATCGAGGCAGTTCTACCATCATTCGGAAAATATTGTTATATTGGACGCGAAGAGCATTGGCAGATCTGTGGGTGTAGTGGACCCAAAGGCTGCTGGTGTAAAAACATTGACAAAATGCCTTAAACAATGTGATCTTTGCTTCTAAAGAGCATCGAGCAAACCTTCGAGCCACCATATTACCCCTCACTGCCAATGCTCTCCGTTCCCTTTCTATATCACAATCGTCTTTCAAATCATGTGTTACAATATGCCCTAGCTACCTAAAATGTTTAACTAAGTTCAACGGTATATCGTTTTAATCGAACAGGAGGCACATGGTCAGGACGCTTGTTTCCCGCTAAAAACAGCATCACTTCACTCTTTTTTGTGTTATATTTAAGACCATGTGAGACGGCATATTCTTCACAAACTTTTAACATTTTTCTTAAGCCGCTAATAGGACTCAGCAGCACCATATCATCGGCATAGCTAATATTGATTACCATTACACCGTCAAGAGAGCACCCAACATGCATGCTGCTAAGTCTCTCTATCAGCCCATCTATATAAAAAAAAAATAGTTTAGGTGACGATAAAATATAATGTAATCGTGCCCCAGGTTAGACGTAACAATTCCGATATTACGTTTTTGAATAGTGTGTGGTTTGTTTGGTCCTTATGTATCGGTTTTGAGCAAATATATATTTTTTATTATTTGATAAATTGAACTAAGCCGTTGAATAGTGCTGCCAATAAAATCTACAATATGATTGTGTCTGTCAATGTCAAGTAGTGACCTTCATCAATATCACAGATATACATATATGTGCTCCTTTCACCACAGCTTTTTACGCATTTAACACAACAAATAAAAGTAAATTCAGGTAAATTGTTCCAAAACGTAGAACGTGCTTGTTATTATACGTTTCTTAACTGTAGTATAAAATAATCTATGGGTTTGATGCTTGATATTTCCTTCATACCTTATTCGTAAGGAAAGCGGCGCGGTTCGTCTTGTTGTTTATATTTTTCCCAAGAAATTCAGTAAATTTTATAGATATTCTAGGAACTTCAGGTAAGTCAATGTAATAAAAGTCGCAACAAAACCTTCAAAACCCTTAAGTAAGTTGTGTGTTTTACGAAATATTTTAATTTTTCATATATATGCTTGTTTGTAGGTTTGGAGCTCTATGCTATATCTCTACAATGGACTTCATACTAAGTAAACTAGAATGCACTAATATCACCTCAAATGAGAGAAACTGGAATAGCACTAGTTTTAATAGCTTGTACAAAAACTGGGGTAGATTTAGCAACCAAGAAGAAAGGCGAAAACAGACCCTGGAAACTCAGAAGAAGTAAGCTCATATTTTAATGATAATACACGCAAACAAACTGACTGATTATCTGTAACCAAAGTCTTTTTTGTTGTATTAGTAATTAGTACTGTGGTTCAGTAGTTACAAGGACTAAGATAGATACAGTTCTTCATAAATAAGTGTCTATAATTTTGATTAAAAGTTTTCAAGCTTGTTAAGATGAATATTGACAACTTACTTAGACAAAGGATTAATGTTATAATTTTTAGTTTCAAAAGGCCACTATGTATCTACAAATGATAGAGAGCAGTCCTGCGGAAGCTTCTGTCGCTCCGCAGGGCTGGCTACTTAAACAGTAAGGAAACATTATAAATAAATAGATAGTTAATTGTGCAAAATTTCAATGATATCTACTTTGACAAAACATAATTATGTCTTACTGAAATATTTGTATTGCTTTTTACCAGCAACCGCTACACCAAATTGGACAAGTTCAGAGGCATTCTGCATCTGGTCGAAGCTGTGGAAGGAGAACAAGTTTTCTGTGAACAAAGAAAAGTAAGTTTAATGTGGGGACATGTTACTCCAATGCACATTGTATTTAGAACTATTGACAATCTCTTTGGCGTAATGGTTATCATGCCGGACTGCCAATCAGAAGGTTTCAGGTTCGATTCCCTGCGCGGCCAACATCTTTGTGCTGAACTAAATTTGTTGGCTGTATATGCAGTATATCAGTTGTGTTAGCAACTATATTACAAACTAGAAATGGTTCAGTGTGGGGTTAACCAGCCATGTGTAAAATATGTCCTAATATTTATTTATTATTATATTATAACTTATGAATTTTTGATGAGCTGTTTGAATTTGAGGTCCACTTCTGTGTGGATTACTTTTACAGATTTTGCAATAGTTCATTTAGAATCTGATGTTTGATGACCTCATTGGTGGTAATGGTTACCATTCCGGATTGAACTGATTTCAATGAAATTTAGTATGGAGATAGGTAAGACCCTGGATCAACATATTGGTTATTTTTTAGGCTTTTTAGGCGCAGCTAGTATCTTATAACCCCATCATTTATAAAGCAATTTTGAAATAAAACAAATGTGTTTCTTCACTATTTTTAAGATAATAATACGGAACCCTTCATGTGCGAGCTCGACTCACATTTGGCCAAGTATTTTCTGTTATATGTGACCTACATAATGATATCTCCTGATTGCAAAATTGTTATCAATGTTTGCAGGTAGCCTACAGACCGAAAATCTTTGTGGCAGGATTCAACCAAGCACCTTCATACAGTGAGGTCCTCATGTTGTCTGAGTGGATGGTAGAAAAGCCAGAAGATTTTGAGACCAACTGGGTGGTTGTCCCAGCTCCTAAAGCAATCAGGGTGTTGCTGGTGGCTAGCAATGTTAGTACAAATTATGTTATATATCCACAGATTGTTGAAATTTTAACAGAGTGTGTAATTTGTTGATGACCAAGCTCTGGTGTTGAGAGTTTTCAAGCTGCCCGAAGGCTGTGAACAACTAAGTAGTCAGAGGCTAAGAGTACCAGGACTCACAGCCGTGATAAAGCCGTATAATTTAATGTGACATTCAACCCATGTTATCTATCACCCAGATGAAAATGCTTCGATGATCCACAGGCGCTAAAAAGAGAGAAAGAACAACAAATACTAAAAACAGAATAAAATAAGTATTTAGAGGAGGCTCCCTCCCATACACTGTAACAAACTTGTTAAAAGAAGATTACGCCGGCCGTCAATATTTGGCGCTAGGAGTATTAAGTTACAAGATTTACATAACTTAAAATTAATATTAAGAAGCTAAAAACGTGATTGAAAAAAAAATTTTTGAAAAAAAAACTCAGCATATTTTACAAAATCATTGATAGTTTCATGAATTATGTGCATAAATAGACTCAAAATAATTATCATATACATACTATATATAATAATGATTTAAGGGGGAAAAATCACTGTAGAAGTGTAGACCAATGCAATTCATACTGAAGGCAATGCTTATAGCGTTATTACTTGGCAATGCAAGACCCAGGACATTGTAAATTGCAGTAGGCCTGCATGATCCTTAACATTAGGCTAGCAAGTAACTAGTTTTCCCACACATAAACAATGTTACTAAAATATTAAATCGAATTTCCTTTGTATATTACAGGGCAGCACTCGACTTTACACAAAACATGGCCATTTATTATTAACATGCAGAACTGGTCTACCTGGCGGCAACAATGCTGATCCTCAGATGAGCAACCACTGCTGTGTATTGGATGGTTTCTACCACAAGAAGAAGAATACCTTCTATGTCATGGATATGTTGGCGTGGAACTCTCTGCCTATGACTGATGGAGAGGTAAATATAATAGCATCATCATTATCATCTAACAGTGTATCTTTTATATTAATGTCTATTTTGCCACTTTAATACAACCATAGACTAATACATATAATAGACGATCAACCTCTTGTTGACGACATTTTGTGATGATGGCCATCTTGCATTTTACACTTCTTGAGACATGTCAAAAAAATAAAAATAAAAACTCATAATTTATGTATTTCGCTAGTCAATACCTTATACCCATATTGGGGTAGATGCGAAAAACTATGTCATCCGCCATATTGTGGCGGTGGCCATTTTGGACCGATTTTTATCAAACAAAGTTAAGAGCACATACATAAGCAGCCCACTATACAATCCCACTGCTGGGACTCAGCGGCATTTTCTCACGTCTTCGGTTATTGCAATCCTCAAACGTGTCGGTAATAAATAAATAAATTATAAATAGATACTAGGACACATTTCACACACGGCTGGTTAACCCCATACTGAACCATTTCTAGTTCGTGTTATGGTTGCTAACACAACTGATATACTAAATATGCATATATACATACATATTTTATATAGATACATATTTAACACCCAGACCCACAGCCAACAAATTTAGTTAAGCACAAAGATGTTGGCCGGGCTGGGAATCGAACCCGAAACCTTCTGGATGGCAGTCCGGCATGGTAACCTTTACGCCAACGAGGTCGTCGTCGTCGGTATCCTCACGATGTTTTCCTTCACCGTAAAACTAGTGCAAATCCACACATAGCTTGATAAACAAGTTATTTGTAGAACCAGGGGCCACCAAGCCACACACTACTATTTATACTATTTTATACACCTTTTGATCAAAATTATAAAACCTCGTAGTTTTTCGGTCGGCGGTCACAAACAGAATTTTATTATAATTTCAGTTTGAGTTCCGAGACTACTGGATTCGCATGCAGCTTCCCGATCTACGTAATATCAAGTCCATCAACAAATTGAACGAACTGAATTTCAACCTGCTGCCTAAGGTGTCGTGTGCTCAGGACTCATTTCGAAAGTGAGTTTCATAACTTGATAGTTATTGTGGATACAGTTTTGCTATGAAGATTCGTGCATTTTAGGGTTCCGTATCTAAAAGCTAAAAACGGGATCCTATTACTAAGCGTCCGCTGTCTGTTTGTAACCAGGCTGTATCTCAGAAATCGTGATCTCTATATCTCGTGCCGCTATAACAACAAACACTCAAAACATACAATTAATTGTCCCCATACAATTAACGTGTTTTTAGGGTTCCGTGCCTAAAAGGTAAAAACTGTATCACAGAAACCGTAATGCCGTGCCGCTATAACAACAAATAAAAAAAAAACAGGGTTAAAAAAAATATAATAAGGGGGCCGCCATACAATAAACGTGTTTTTTTTTCATATTTTTGCTATATTTCAATTACGGTAGCAGCTAGACATTTAAAATTTTCACAAAATATGTAAATGTAGCTATCAAATAAAAACAAAATATTATATTTTGGGGATATCCCGTACAACAAACGTACGAGGTGTATTGAAAACTTCGCAGCCTAATAAATAAATACTTAAAAAACTATTTTAATGTAACCATGACAACCATGTCACAACTCTGGTTGTGAAATTATATCCCAATTGCATGAACTGTATTTAAATTAGGCTGAATTTTGTGAGCCTTTATTCAGCATTTTTAAATAATCGACGTACTTCTCAATAGCCTCACTCCAGATGTGTGTGGCATACGCTAGAAGATCCCCAGTAGACCGATTCCGGCGAAAGCCATATTGTCGGTCACTTAGGAGGTCATTCGCTTCTAAGTATGTCAGGAGCCTGCAGTTCAAGACACGCTCCATACTCTGAAAGAGTATGACGTGACTGAAATTGACCGGTAGTTAGCAGGGTCGGCGCGAATACCTCTTTTGGGCACGGGCTGCACATTGGCAAGTTACCAAGAACTTCATCCCCGAGTAACATAGGCATTAATTTTTTTTCTCTTTACAATTTGGATTATTTTATAGCCAAGTCGGGACTGGCTACTAGTATTTAACTAAATATAACTTTTTTTAGGTTCATGATAAGAATCCACTTCAATGAAGTTACGGATTTAGACGGGCTGCTGTTCTTCCACAAGAAGGGCAACTACCAACCCGGAGAGACCCCGCTGGTCGGCTGGCTCCTACCTTTCATGGTACCCGAGGTTCTGGGAAGCGGTGAGTACCTCCACTTTTTGAAGACGTAGAAAACATCGATCTCTTAAAATTTTTTTTTTAAATATTTTTCAAAACTTTTTTGTGTTATGTACAGTGTAAACTCTATATAACAGCACTGAAAGGAACTGTGCGTTTTATGGTGCTATATAGAGGGAGGGGTCGTTAAATGAATGTATCATTGTATGGAATACAATGATACATTTTAACGAAAGCTAATTGATTTCGACGCTTTAGAGAGTTTCTCGTTAAATCGAGTGCCGTTACATGGAGTTTACACTGTATATGTAGTATATCAGTTGTGTTAGCTACCATAACACATACTAGAAATGGTTCAGTATGGGGTTAACCAGCCGTGTGTGAAATGTGTCCTAATATTTATTTCAAAATACCCGCCTACAATGGGGCGCAGCCAGGTTATGTTAGATTAGCCGTTGTTTAGCCTTTTTAATGCGGTTGTTAGTATGGCTACACTGTTTCAAGAAAACTGACACGACTAACTGACTGGTTGACTGTCAATTATGTAAAATATCATAACGTTATATTTTAAGTAATTAATGAATATCGTCATCATTAACTATCATTCATTTTATTTTATTTCGGACAATTTACACACTTCTTTTTTATAGCCTATGTGTGTTCTGGTGTATAAGCTATATTATTCTGAACTTTTATTTTAAGCCATTATGCCCTTTTACGCATGAAGAAGGAAAAACATTGAGACCTCAATACAAACTTTCGCGTTTATAATATTAGTAGAAACAACGATTTTTATTACATATATTTCTTAAGTTTCACTTTATATTACAGAAATCATAGTATACCCCGCATACATGATCCAGAAACCAGAAAACTATACGAACCAAGCTGGCTTCATATCTGATTTCGAGGGAAAGAGGGTGAAGAAAACAATTCGTAGAGCTGACTCTCGCATTACTAGAATGGAGACTGCCACACCTGAGGTAAATAGTTTTTATTCTGTCTCTCTCCGTCAGCTTTCTTTATAAATATATTTTTCTCTCTCCCACTCTTCTTTTCTCTCTTCATGTTTCCTCCCCGTTAACAATCTCTCTGTCTCTATATCTCTTTCTTAAAATTTCTCTATACATCTCTTTCTCTCTCTCTCTTCCTCTCGTCTTTACTCTCTCATTTTCTTCACCCCCACTAACAATCCCACTCCTGTCCCTCTCTTCCTTTTTTCTCTTCTTGTCTTCACCTCTTCTAACGACCTCTCTCTTTCTCCCCTGTTCTTCTGAACCATGATCCTACAGTAATGGTTCATCTTTGCTTATCTTTCATCTCCACTTCACTCTCTATATGTATTGGTGGCGATTCAGCGGCACACACGACTAAACTAAATTTAAAGAAGCCCCGTCTCTTTTCATCTTAGGTGGCCAGAAAGAGACTGCACGTTCTGCACCATAGTCAAAACAACTAAAATCACGTCAAATGTAGAAAATATAGGCGACTTTAGAACGCACTCACTTGTATCACCTCTAAAACTGCCTGCACATTCCATATTTGACGTGATTTCAGTTGTTTTGTTCAGAATGTGCAGTCTCTTTCTGGCCACCTAAGATGTAAAGTGACGGGGCTTTTTTAAATTTAGTTTAGTCGTGTGTGCCGCTGTAACGCCACCAATGTCAGTGACATTGCACTCTCTTTTCTGCCGGAGAGATCAAGCTGTAGTGCCAAATAGCAATAAGCATGTGCCCTATAGGCAGATCACTACCAACGATATTGGGTTCATCGAGCGGACACTTTAGCTGTAAGGCATTAAATCTAAGTCATATTACACAAGCTGTTTTGTTGTACGCGAAAATATTATTTCCAGCACAAAAAAGCTTCCTTTATTATAATGCGAGCAATGCCGCGGCTAGTAACTATACAGTAAAATTTAAGTCGACGACCTCGTTGGCGTAAAGGTTACCATGCCGGACTGCTAATCAGAAGGTTCCGGGTTCGATTCCCAGCCCGGTCAACATCTTTGTGCTTAACTAAATTTGTTGGCTGTGGGTCTGGGTGTTAAATGTGTATTTATATATAATATGTATGTATGTATATGCAGTATATCAGTTGTGTTAGCAACCATAATGCGAACTAGAAATGGTTCTGTTTTTTTTTTTGTGAAATGTGTCCTAATATTTATTATTATTATTTATTTATTAAGTGACTGAATGTCTTTAATCTCATTTGTTAACTACAAAAATCATATACATTATAGATCCTCAATCCTGCGACCGTCTGGGGAATGGATTCCGTGACGGAAGAAGGTGAAAAAAGCATGGACACCACTCCCGAAGTCCAAGTTTTTAAAGAAGAATTAGAACGCAGTAACACAGAACACCACTAACACTGACAAGAAAGATGGGTTGAAGAAATAGGTTTATGTATCCTTAAGAAGATTTATCAACTTTGGATTTTGTTATGTATGTTTAATGAAAATAAGTCCAAGATGGTCGCTGCCATAAAATGGCTAATCACAATATATTTTTTCACAAATAATATTAATTTACTATGATACATTTTAAATTAATATGCCATGAAATATTATCTTATAATCGGTGTTTTTAAAGTTAAAAATAGATTTGTTTTCAGTTGTATCCGTAAATCGGTTCTGTCATACTTTGTATACAAACAGTGGACAGATGTCTGTGTCAAATTAATTATGAATGATTTTTTTTTTACTTTTACAAAAGTTACTAACCGCGTAATTCCATTGTTAGTATTCCACGTTTTCAATATGATAATGGTTAAATGTAATTTTTTTTCTATGTATTTTTAGTGTCTTCTTATATTATGTGCTAAGAATTTGCTTATTGTACTGTGTATTTGTTTATGTGTGAGTCTACTCGCTTTTAAGTTTTACATCGGTTTCGGCAGATTGTTTATGAGTAAAATGGCCATTGGTTTGGCAATTATGATGTGTACATTTTTATCTTGAGATGGTTTTTATGAGTTGTTTTTTCTTGAGCCTCTAGCTTGTTAGGAATACGTCTGTAATTGTTTTGTTTTACTCATTTGACGAGCAGAGCGCGTAGCGACACTAGTCTAAGATGGAGCATGCCTAGTCTGGATATACTGGCTCTCAAGGAGGCTGCCGGAACATAATTAAGTGCTTGGCGGCAGATTTCACAACTACTATAAAATTTCCTACTACCGTGTAAATTGTGTACTAATTGTTAGAATAAAGAACGTTATTTATTAGAATAAAATCTTGTTATAGATTATACTTGTAAGTATCGTCTCGTTGTTAGTATATGTGTGCAGGGATTTAAAGTGATCAGATGATCTGATTCGTAATTAATATTACATCGATTAAAATTGTCTACTTTCTGAAATACTTTTTTATTTTATCTCTAGTACTTGGTCTCATACCTTCTTTTAAGTTATTGCGAACAATTTTACTAAGGTGTAAGGGAGTCAGTGCGAACAGCATTTCTTATGAAACTAACACGATATAAAGATAAATAATTGGTCAAGTGCGAGTCGGGTTCGCATAAGAAGGGTTCTTTACCATTAGCTATCAGTAAAAATGGAAAAAAAAGTTTGTTACGAGGGTGGGCATCCTTAAATATATATACTTATTTTTTATTTAAAAGAAAGGATAACTTTAGATTATGTTAATATTTCAAGCGTTAGCTAGTTGTCTTTATTAATATTGAGAGACGTTTGTTGGGAGACTCCTAAAAATATACTTATTTCGATAATTTAAAAGTAAAGGTTTGTATTACAGTTTTAGTCAAGGTGGTATAAGTTTTATAATGACTATATTTTAGCAATTTATTTATCTTAATAAATGATTATAATATTATGACATCTAAGATTACGTACCCTTACGAAACCTTAGTATAACATATTAAAAAGATTCAAGTATAGATATTTTTAATAGCCGATATTTATTTCTGAAGAATTAATACGCGTATCGTGCGAAGCGTAATAATTCAAAACCTTAGTATTCCAAACTCTTTCTTAGTGAAAGGGCACGATTAACTAACTCCGCTCTGCTTACCTCTTTCACCTTTTCCTGTTCTTTTTCTTGTTTTTCCGTTCGCAGTGGAAGGCGGGCAGACGCAGCCCACTCTTCGTTCCTACTGCTGGGATTCGAGGGCATTTCTCACAAGGAGAGAGGTATTAGTTAATCATGAGCCATGGCTAGCCAAGTCTGGGTTGGCGGAGAAGTAACGTCTTCGGATATTGTAGTCTTTGAAGTATGAGGGTTTCCTCACAATCTTATCCTTCATCGTGTGAGCGAGTGCAGATTCCACACATAACTTGGAAAACAAGTCATTTGTGTAGGGCTGGATTCGATCCGGCGTGTCACAGCTGTCGTCCAACTTTCTCTCGATGAGCCATAGTCACTCATAACGTGCCTATATTGACGATGCAAATATACACTGGATATTTATAGTACGGGTCAAAAAGCTCGCGGAATGGATATGAAATAAAATACCATGTTATTTTCCTTTTTCAATATATTCCCCCCTAACTCGAATACACTTTTCAGATCTTTATTAACTTATTTATATCTACCGTCGAAAAAAATGTATTGTTTGTCCTCAAAATAGGCCGAAATCGCAGACTTGACTTCTTCATCATTGGAAAATGTCATTTCACGAACCTCTTTTTTTTTAATTTGGGAAATAAATAATAATTACAGGGCGGTTAAATCTGTACTGTAGGGAGGATGGTTTAACATTTCGAAACCTACTTTCTGTCTACTTTCCCCGCCTTTTTTCTTTGATTGCCGTTTTTAATTGTGTTAGTAGATCAGCGTAGTACTCTCCCGTTATAGAAAATATCGTACCTCATAATTATTCTAGTTATTAAATGCAAGTAGTCGATATATACATTATGATATAAAATAGCTATAAAAACGTTAGGTACTTACCCAAATTTAATGGTCATCAGATTGACAGTAAGAAAACGTAGTAAAATTTTAATGGTTATTTACAAATCGTAAACCGTTCATTTCTCCCGTTTAAACGCAGATAGAATATTAATAAAGGGTCGGTCGTAAACCGCTTCGGTAATGCCGAATGAATAGCAAATATTGTTTCGGATATTTCAATCTGGATAATTGGGCTGTCGATATCTGGGGACGATGCAAGGTCTAATAATGTTCTAGGATGGTACTGGGTTTTTTACGCATTTCACACACGGATATTTAGCCCCATACCATTATTGGTTTGTATTATGGTTGCTAACACAGCTGAAATACATATCAATACACGCATACATACTTTATATAGATATTAAACTCCCAGACTGACATCACATCACAAACATATTAAGTACATTCTAAGTTCATTGACCTGTGATAAAGTTAGTTGACTACCTAAGTTACAAACATAAATTGAGCTCAAAATCTTGAGAAAGAAACCTTCATATGGTTGCTGACTATTTATCACGTTTACGGTTCAGTTCTCAATAGTAGCCCATTCCTGCAGTAAATCAGTAAAATTTTGACAGGGGATGAATAATTGATTCTTTTCTATTCTGTATTCAGGCCTTAGTTTGAAATAAAGTTTCTCGGCGCTATGAAAATTGCTCTACGAAAGAAAATGTGAATTTAAATTTTATCTCAGTATTTTTTGTGACTATTTTATATGTTCTTTTCAGGCAGGGAAGCTTTTTCTCACAATTTATTTTTTCGAATGAGCAATGACCTTTTTATCAGAGTGATTTCACCCAGCAATAAAAAAATCCTATCTGGCTACATTGGAAATATCGCATATACATACGTGTATTGTAACTCTAAATAGGTAAATTTTGAACTTCATTAAATTGTTGGCAAATAAAAATAAATAATAACATAAAAATAAACAATGTATTTAAAAATTAAATTAAATTCGAATGAAAACTTATAGAAAAATTTTGTGTTTGTTTGGCAGTGTGCACAGGATACAGGCTGCATTACACCGCCGAATAACGATTGTCTCCTCATAAGAAAAGTTGTTTATAGTTTCTTAGTGATGTGCATAACACCTAACAAATAGCTTAAATACTGTTTAAAGAACTATTCTATTAATAATTGTACAAATTTTGGTATCAATCAGACTTATCCAAATGAAAAAAAAAAGGTTCAATAAACTTTATTTTAGATTTTTAATCCAGTTTTATTTGTAATTCATAAGTCTGACTAGTGGCAAAATATGTATACTTAATAATAATCCTTAAAATTACGCTCACGCTTTTTTAAACATAAGTCTAAACAATTCCCACTACTTTAATAATCTAAATCGATGAATCAACGTTGAGCATAAAAAAGTAGCCCCAAAAATATATTTACAGTTCATTCATGATTGTAATGTTAATGTAATGACTTGGTATATTTTATCTTTCTTACATAGGCCTTATTAAGCATTCAATTTCCCGAACCACAATTCAGCAAACTTATTTACTTGCCCCATGAAAGGGAATCGTAAAACTTCCGAGAGTCCTATTTGAAATGAAAGTTGGCGCGGACAATGAATAGGGCAGTCCAAGTTCATGACTGGGTTTTCTTTAGTTTGGGATAACATCGTTCGTCATATTTCTTGAAAGCTTTTGTATAACTCGGTAACTGTCGGGTTTATTTCTTAATGTTTGCGCGTGCTAAGGGGCTAAACACTGGTGTAGAAAACGTTCAAAGCGCTCGAGGTTTTCTCACGTATTTATATTACACGTATAATACTCGTACATTGTATTGTCAAATAATATATAACATTTTGGCGCCTTTTTTTACTAATACTACTTGCTGAAAAAATGTTTAAAATTTACATAGTAAAACAGTAAGAATAAGATTTTTTATTTTAGGTATAATAATAAGGTAGGTATACACATATAAGACACTTAAAAATTTGGAATCGATACCAAAAACCTGACAACAGCTTATCATCCCTGGCAAAAACCAAACACAATCAAATGTTGAATAGTGCAGTCATTTCGTGTGCTGGATAATAATTTTAGATCTCGTTATATTCTGTTATATTACGGCTAATTTACTAATTTATTTTATATTTTCTTGGTTCCTCTGCGAAGTACGCCAAGTTTGACATAATGGAACATCACTACATAACATAAGGTAGTAAAAATCGAGTGACTGTAAATTAAATATTATTAAAAACTGAATTATGATCTTAAAAAAAAACTGATTTGGGATTATTAAAGTAGAAAACATAAAAAATAGCTTTTTGGAATTTTTATCCGTTTGTCTGTCTGGTACGTTATACCTTCAAAACTACGCAACGGATTTGAAAGCGGTTTTCACATATGGATTACATAAAACTAACTAACAAGGAACGTTGTCGAAACTTTGTTTTGTCAAAATCGGTTAATTGGAAAAAAGAAGTTTTGGAGAGTTGCAAATTTATTTCAAGCTCTGCTTCAAAACTTTTATAAGATTGTGGTTTATGAAAGTTTGTATGTGAGTGTGTATGTTTGTTACTTCTTCACGCCCGCATGGCTGAACAGATTTCGATGAAATTTGGTACGGATATTATAGGTCTAGACTCTTAACGCATAGGCTACTTTTGATTTCGGAGAATATACATACGAATTTTGGCTAAGTGCCAGTGACATTCAAATTCAAATTCGTTTATTTACATAAATGACACTTACAGATAAACCAAACGTATCACTTAGACTAGTAGAAAATTAAACTAAAATAAATTACAATACTAAGAACTATTATTATGACTAGGCTTAATTGCTACAAAGATTAAACGTTTGATTTACAATTATAAAAATAAATCAAAGAATATTATCCCGGTGTTCCCACGTCTTGAAATATCTACATTTGACATGTCCTCTTAAGTAATCACTCACAAGTGCAATTTCTTATCTTATAATAAGGAACTTAAGGAGGACGCAAATTGTTGGTAATAAAAACAAACGAGTTGGGTTTGGGCACTTTAATCTTGTAATATTTTCACAGGAGCGAAATTATTATGTCTCAGGTGTTTTTAAGGAATTCGTTTACTGTTTACAATTATTTTTGGATGAAATTTTCAGTTTAACGATGTATTTATGGTAAGGTGTGTAATAAGCGAGACCAAGGTGTAGTTACAGTTTAGATCTAGATAAAGTTTATCGCAATTTAAAAAAAAAATATACATAACGAGTGTTGGACGTTCTGCAACGAGCAGAAGCGACGATATACGCAAATAATTGGCCAAGTTCGAGTTGAGCTCGTGCATGAAGTGTTCCGTACCTCAAAAGAAAAGAGCGCGATCCACCTTAGAACACAATATCGCTTACCATCAGGTGAATCGCGATCAAGCGCAAGCCCATTAAACGTAAAAGAAGATAGCAATAATCTATTTTTTTGGATGGGCCCCCTTAAATGTTAGTTTACTATTATAATTGATTTTGAAAGTTAATACATAATTAATTATTCTCTGACTGTTCAGAGGGTCTACCAAATATCATTATAAAGATCAAGTAAAGAATTCGCCTAAAATATAGTTTATTGTACATAATAAGTGTACCTAAGTTAAGAATTTCTAAAACTTCTTACTCAACACTTAACATCGGCGGCCATCGTGTATGAAAATTTATCACAGTGTATGTATTCTACGAGTCGTAACCTTTTTAATTGAGACAAAAGTTGTCTATGTTATAGTATATATCATAGTTCCTATGAACAAATATGTCTGCTTGCATTTTGGACCAATTATCATCACACATAGACGTATGGCTAAGAACACACTCGATTAACGCACGTATCGAATAAAATACTAAATTAAAATTGATTTATCCGTTCTGGGTGCCACGATAATATTTACGAGGAAGTTATAACACCCCGTCGTTTTTGCGTCCGAGGCTAAAAACTAGGTTTCAGGCGTGTTCTCCTAACTTAGGTATCCTATAGTTACCAAAAGTATCATTGTGTCAGGAATAAGCTACATAAATGGGATCATCTCTATATCTTCATAAAATAAGACTATAACTAAGCTGTTTGTACGTAACAATTCACAAAACTCGCCACCTATAGTATAACACATTATTCATGGCTCTTTTCACGTTATTACTGTAATAAAATCTGTGGAAATAAAAAGCGTTATTTGAGTCCGGCGTCTCGCAGCGAATTCGGGGAACTACCACTAGCTGAGTCATTCATTGATTCCTTCTTTATCCTTAGACCGCCTGATGATGTGTGAAGCTGCGTTGAAACTCATACTTCTTAAATACATAATATTTTCTTACCATACTGTAAAAAAAATACTTACTGCCCCGAATCGGATTCTGGCCTCTGATACTAAAAGACGCCAGTGTTCAAGGTTATTAATATTGAAAAATAGTTTTGTTGATAAACTTACGTTACTTCTGAACCTTCATACTTAGATACATATCTCACGATGATCTCTCTCAATAAGCACATAATAAAAAAAACCTACTGCGTCAATTTTTGACTTGAACATTTTTCTCTTTTATTAACCCTGCGTAAAACCCACAGATTTCTATCTCTCACTAATATCGTTTATAAAGTTTCAGGCTTTCACATGACACATCAAACATCGCAATCCATTCTACCGTTCAGCCTGACGAGCGACCTAAAAAAATCATCGTTATCAAAATAAATTCGTTCGTAAAACATAACCTTATTACCTCCTCATTATTTGCAATCGGGTAACAAACTGTAATACGACAATTTCAATATTAGTTTCCGATACTGTTTAGTAACCCCCTGCATTTATCTAACAGTATATAGCGGCGTAAAACTCTCATGTTTCTATGCTTTATTGTTTAAGAACCACACATAGCTGTCATAATTTTAATGTGACCGCTGGAAATTGGGCTCTTTACTCCCTCCCTTGATAGATCTTTAGGAATCATAAACATATTTTAAGAAACCTAACAGGCTGTGTCTTATTATTCTGAGTAGATAAATGGAAGTACATCACTGTGTTGTGCTTATTTGTTTTAAACATTCCGTGCTCCTACAAAAATTAATTAATAAACCTTGTTACTCTCCATCCGTATGTCGGTCCGCTCTATGGCTATCCTAATAAATATAAATAAATAATTTGTCCAAATAAAGTGGTGTACAATAATGAAGTAGAATATTTCTACAAAATTAACTTACACCTTGTTGTTGTACTTATTGTACAACAACAAGGTGCCCTGTGCTTCACTGTAGGACTAGCCCTGTGTTGTGATCCATTACAACTATGAAAAAAACATCATGAAAATTATTATTTTAATTTATTTTTTATTTTAAATACAATATCTAATTATTTTCTCGTCTATGTGCCCCCATAAAATAAATATTCTACCATACCATGATCTTTTAGAACTCCTATAGTATGAAAATCCTTTTATTGAGAGTATCGATATCTACAATATCTAAAAGTATAATGTTATCATAATAATTATACCTGATCAGACAAGGGAATGCAGCCTAGTGAAGCATCTGGGCTAATGAAACAGGGACCGGCCGGTCCCGTAGGCGACCGCGACGCGATATTTCCTATCCAATATTTTATTACGGGGCCAGTTTTAGATCCACATAAGCTTTAGTTCAGTGATAGTCCCATAGAGATAAAGGGACAATGGTTACATTCGTGTCACTAGTTTTATCTGTACTTTGGATTTAGGTCACAGTGATGCTGGCAGAATGACTAACCTTAGATAAGGACTAGAAACAATGAAAGAATCTTTTGAATTCTTAAGTTACTTTATAAAATGACATTTAAACCATACTAGAAAAAACTACATAATTACATACTTTCCATATATGAACACTATTTCATAATTGAGATGATACAAGTGACATTCAAAGTGACTTACACTTTTCTTTTGTTATATTTTGTCCAATACAACGTTTTTTGATCAAGTATATAAATAAGTCTGTGGCTCATTTTATACTCTGTGCAAAATCAAACTTCTTGGTAGATAATTATAGCTTCACTATAATTTACTCTGAATCATTTATAATGTCCGACATCATTTATAGTCTCACGAATTCCTGACATTATTAGTAAATATACCGAATTACATACGAGTAGATAAGTTTATGTTCCAACTTAAGCGAGTTTGATATGCATCGACTCATTTTATCTTGATGGGTTACCCACCCAAAAATCGCAATATGCGTATGCTACAAGCGTACGTTGAGTTGATTTTGATTTTGAAAGTACTTTATTAACATAATTATTATAATATGTTTGTACAGCATTCTTATTCTACACAACATTAACTTAATATACTAGGTTTTTATTAGGCTAACAGCGCCTTTTAAAAACTTATGTCTAGGTACCTACTCTAGGTTATAAACTAATTACTTATTATATCTTATTATAAATAACAACTAGCTACTAGTATATTAATATATTTATCTAAATATAATTACGTACTACGACCGTGCCAGCTCGTACGTTTATGGCAGAGGCTCGTACGTTGAGTTGTTAACGCTATAGTAAAAAAAACAAGTATACTCGTACTTCATCTGATTTTATAAAACGGCTCTACTTAAACAAATCCTATTCTTAAGTGCTAGACATTTAAAATCACTGGTAGCTCGTCTGAAAAATAAGTAATAGCGTAATTTTCTCATGGGCGGTGTGGCGTCGAGCTCATTTCTCAGGATCCAACTTATCGTGGCTTCACAAACTTGCAGAGTCCGGGGCGGATCCACATTTGCATTAAGCTATTTTGCGTTCGTGATAAACGTAACGTTGATGTGACAGACGAATGTGAGATCATTCACTCTGATGGATGAATGAGCTACGAATGTGTCTTATATAATTGACTGACTGAAACTTACTCGTGGCAATTATTTATACGAGGTAAACATACAGACTTCATTCTTTAAGGGTAACAACTTAGACGGTACCATCATCTAAAGTAATTTGGTAAGTAATAACTGGATTACTTTATAGTATTAAGAAATAACTTAACAATTATGTAACAATTTGTGCATTGACACAGTCTTATTCCAAATAACTTTATTTCAGGATTGTTACTATATTAAGTTGAAAGCAGACTTGAAATAATAAAGAGTGATAAATAAAAAGCATTTTAACTTAAAAACGTGAAGAAATCAAATTGGAAAATCGAACCGCGGTTTAAAAAGAATCTAATGCAATACGGGTTTGAGACGGAGCGGCGAGCGGAATTCTAATACAGAGCGAAATAAAAACTAAGGATTCAATCTCAGTTGAAGGAGAGCGGTGAGCACAGCTTAGTGTAAGCATGGCTTAATCCGGCAATACAAGAATAAATCCACGCCCGGGCCGCGCTCACACTTTGGAACTTTTTATAGATACTCCCTTGAAAACTTTGAACAAAATGAACAAGATTTTTGCTGGCGACACGTGGTATTTACTCGCGTGGACGGAATGAGTAAATAGGTCCGCGTACCTGAAACAGTCCTTGTTACAAGATATCTTCCGATCGGTAGAGTTTTACTTTGTTATGACGGGAAGTATCAAAACTGATGTTGTAGGTAGAAAAATAGAGGTCTCAAGATGTAAGAATAAGTCCAGTTAAGGACACCCTTACTTAGCGTAAAGTGTAAGCGACATTGTGTGTGAACTACTTCTATGGCAACAAAGAAGATAGAATTGCTGAAGTAGCTTACGCAGTTATCATAGCAACGAGCTCGTAAAAGATATTTTAACGGACGCCTTACTCGCAAGAACGGCTGTTTCAGTAACTGAACGGCTTTCAAGTAATAAAGCACGAGGAGACATTTACGTTGGTTTTATTGAAGTTTTTTTTGTTCGGAACATTTAACCGACGCGACATTGATGAGTCGCCCCGCGGGAAGGATTAGGCTGTCTGTCGCTATCGAACGCGAAAGGTTCCATCACGGGCGCTGTCTGTCGTCAATTATGAGCTTGCGCGGAATATTCGCCCAGCGACATATTAAAGGATGCCATTATGCTTAATGCATAATTCCCAGCGAGGATCATTAAAGCTGTCGGAAAGGAAAGCCGGCGGTAATGAAGCTCGCGTGCGCTGTTGTCTCCCGCCCGCTAATTGCTGCACTCTTATTAAGGTCGAGACGTTGCAACGGTTAAAAATGCACTTTTAGCACAAAGAGACCACTTTGAATGGCTACAACGAAATACTCATTCCGTTTCTTCCGGGAAGTTTTGCGGCGCTTACTGCGCTTAATGAACTAAGGCTCCTGAAAAATATTTCAGCGCCTTGTCCGCAGACACCATAGTGAAAATAAAATGGCGTTAGACGTTTAAATCGAGTGGAATCGAGGTCGTGTCGAGCCTAGCACGCGGGTTGAATATTTAACATTTCAGCGGGCATTCGTAAGCGTTGCCACCGTTCGTTTATTTTGCAAGCTGTTTGACGGAACAATTCCCTGTGTTCAATAGATTTTCCAATGAACCGAGGGTTTTGCTAATAATATGTTGGTACGGGATTTCAAATTCATTCAATGGAAAAATTAGACGATATAGAGGCTTGTTCTACAAAGGTTTACTCTTCAATGAACCTTGCGCATAAATTATTACATTTATTCGATTTAGATATCCCATTGTGTATAGAAACATATATATGCTAATAATTACTATTAGGTACTTTAAGTGGAATTTATAACAGACCTATATTGACTCTGAAAAAACGCAAATTCTCTCGTAAAAATTTGTAACAGAAAAAATGGACGCAAGCTTCTCAAATACAGCTGTATTTCCATTTATGTGCAATGGACAGGGAAAAACTGCTGAAAGGATAGCGAAATTATTCACCGACGTCAAAGCGAACCGACTTGGATGCCCTGGTTAAAGAATACAGGATTGAACTGCAGGCCTTTCCGGGATACTATATAATTTTAAAAACCTTATGCTGAAATTTCGAATAGATATTAATCTGATTTTATTTTTAATTAAATTAAAAATCTTAAACAATACCTAGTCAATTTATTACTGGATGTAGGTATGTACTTTTTGCGCCTATATTACTTAAGTAACACGTATTTCTGAAGTGGGGTTTAATGGTCTGACTCAAGTTTAGCTTGAGTTAGCTGACTTTTCCTAAACTTTTCCTGTTGATATATTTATCTTTGGAATATAAGTCGTATTAATATAAGTTGAAGTATATAAGAGTCTTCATGAATTTATTTGTTAAAATTTTGCGCCTGCATATCGGCTAACTAAGATGATCCCGCGCGATTCTCGACTCCATCGACCTCGCTGGTCGATGCGTAAGACTGTCTTTTGAAAAGTGGCATTTTCATCTGGCCGCTACCGTGGGTCGGAAAACAAGTTAAAATGTAGGTTCCGACAGTTAGTCTAATTACAAGCAGTCATTAGGTGTTAGGCAAGTCGTTAGGTCGATCTGAGGCTTTCAAGTGTCTTGAAGACTCTCAACAACAGAGCTTTGTCACTTAGCTCCCACGAAGACGAAAAATTAAAATAGTACACTATCGTTTTTTAAAAATGCGATTCATGAAAGTCTAGCTGTCTTCTGACTGCGATCAATCCATAGTTTTGCTACGTGATGTTTATTTTACGAACACAAGCAATACAAATATATTGTTTAAGGTGCATACACATCCCCTACACGTTGACAACAAAAAAGTAATAATCTTTGACAATCGATTTCACCGTATCTCGTATTTAAATACAAGGTATTTTTCGATAGCATTTTATGAAATTTTGTTCTATATTGAAGCTTATAATATCAGATTTTGTTTTATTTTTCAGCTTACCATATAATGACATTATTTTCATATTTTTTTGGGTTTAATAAAACCTACGAGTAAAGTAAACCTTACATGGTACTAAAAATTCATGTCAATGGCCGTAAGTATGTTAACGCCCTACGTTAGATCGCTTTCCCCCTAGGGGTAAAAACTACCGCCAACTTTTCTATTTGTCCAGTTTTACGCCAATAATATGATTACATATCTGCTATGTTTTGTTTGACTAGTTTTGTAATAGTTGACTGGCTTTATTTACTCGTGATTGAGTTTGTGTATTGAGTACTTAGTTTATTTTTACTAACTTTACCCGTTTTATGTCCTAGAAAGATCTTACGTAGAGACCACTTCATGTTTTCATGAAAAAAACTAGATTGATCTCTTTATCGTATCCTAATCTTATCCTACTATCCTACTAATATTATATCCTACTAATATTATAAAGGCGAAAGTTTGTAAGTATGGATGTATGGATGTATGGATGTTTGTTACTCTTTCACGTAAAAACTACTGAATGGATTTGAATGAAACTTTACCACAATATAGCTTATACATCAGAATAACACATAGGCTTTAGCTTATACATCAGAATAACACATAGGCTACAATTTTTGAGGTTTTTTAGAGACCACTTCATGTTTTCATGAAAAAAACTAGATTGATCTCTTTATCGTATCCTAATCTTATCCTACTATCCTACTAATATTATATCCTACTAATATTATAAAGGCGAAAGTTTGTAAGTATGGATGTATGGATGTATGGATGTTTGTTACTCTTTCACGTAAAAACTACTGAATGGATTTGAATGAAACTTTACCACAATATAGCTTATACATCAGAATAACACATAGGCTTTAGCTTATACATCAGAATAACACATAGGCTACAATTTTTGAGGTTTTTAATGTGAGGACGTAAAAAAACCACATTTTTTGCGCTTACATTGCAAACGCTGACTGAATCCTACAAGATAGATCAAAACAATTTACTACAGTATTGTACAACTTAAAAAGGTCTACAAAAAAGTCCGTGATGGTATATGTTTATCTCTTAGGAATAACCCACAATAACCATTTTTTATCCTTTACTTTGTTCGAGAAATAATGGCTCATTTACGAAGCGACTTTAAGCAATACAGTATTAATCCTTATCCAATTAAGTATCTTAAATACATTGTGCATTTAATAAAGATCAATATGGCTTTTTACAGCATGTAAATTAAATAAATATTTTCGAAGATATCACAGATTTAAAATGCAGAGTCATAGCAATTTCGGCGAACGGGGCGTGGGGGGAGCGGGGTAGGTGCGGTGGGGAAGAAGTGGCTCATCGCTGAGTGCGCGACCCGAACGCGGGCAGACGGGTGAGGGCAGACGTCGTTGACGGTTGTGTCCGTTTTGCGAATTTTCAAGACACTAGCGATTTGATAAAAACGTATGGTCGCCTACTTTAAGTAATATAGGCCTAAGGTTAGTTATTGCCAGGTTTCTTTTTGGTTAGGAGTTACACGTACAAAAAGATACTTCATTTTTACGAATTACTTCATTGATAATTCAATTATTATATAGATAAGTTACTTACAGTTAATTATAACAAATGATATAAGCAATAAATTATAATTGCGACTATAATTTGAGATTTAAACTATTCTATCTCTCAAGTTGGATCGAACTGCACATGGTGTGCGAATTTTATTATAATCGGTTAAGTGGTTTAGGAGTCCATTGAGGACAAACATTGTGACACGAGATTAATATAAATTAAGATAAGATTATTAATATTATATGTATGTTTTTTATTATTTTTTATTGTACACTACGTCTTTCTTTAGTCGTTTATAAATTCCTTTCCATCCAAAGGTTGCCTGGAAGAGATCGCTTTAAGCGATAAGGCCGCCAATTGTGGTACACTAATTTTAAGTTAATTGTCTTTTACTGTGCCTTTTTTATTTATGTGTCCAATAAAGAATTATAAAATTTCCATGACACAATGTTAGTTACCGTACTCCTCCGAAACGGCTTAACCGATTTTTACCAAATTTCATATGCGTATTCAGTAGGTCTGAGAATCTTCTACTATATATTTTTAAGGCAAAACAACGTTTGCCGGGTCAGCTAGTCTTCTTATATATACAGTTTCCATGTCACAATGTTAGTAACCGTACTTCTTCGAAACGGCTTGACCGATTTTTACCAAATTTTATATGCGTATTCAGTAGGTCTGAGAATCGGCTACTATCTACTTTTCATACCACTAAGTAAGGCAAAACAACATTTGCCGGGTCAGCTAATAATATTATATATGCGAAAGTTTTTGTGTAAGTTTGTATTTTGTTACTTCTTCACGCTCAAACGGCTGAATCGATTTTGATAAAATTTGGTGTGAAGATAGGTTGAACCTTGGATTAACATATAAGCTACTTTTTATCCTGGATTAACTTCTTTTGTCTTGGATTAACGCGGTTAACACAGCGTGGCGCAGCTAGTTAATATAGGTAATTTCTCTGTATGTATAGTTTTGTATAGTCTGTTAGTTATATTACAATGTTAATATACGTCCAGAGAGTTCCACATTATCAAAGGTAAGGTAAGTAACAATTTTGTACTAGAAGGCGGTTATTACAGATTCTTGGTAACTATTCGCACGAAGTGTTTTACTTTGTCGCTTATTACAGCAATAAAACACGAAATTGCCTTATTTGTAGGAAAGGGTTACATATTGATTTTCTAGGTTAATATTATTTCATTGACTAATAAAATTTAAAATTAATTGTTATTAAATGAACTTTACATATGTATATAGTAAGAATTTCGACGTTTAAGTTTGGCGATCCAGCGTGGTAATGCCGCCAGCATATTAGGCACCATACCTTACGATTTAGGTAAATTTTATTATTTGTAATTTAGGTTATTCATTTTTAATTATTGTGTAGTTTTTAATTTAATTTAGTTTTATTTATCTTTGTATTAATAAACACCAGAATTTCATTATGTTATATTTGTTCATAAAGCATGAATGGTATGTCTTATGCTTATATAATGTCAGCATAATTTGTGTTTAAAACATCAACGTGCTTTTAATTCGCATTAATATGGCCAAAAAAGGAGTAAAATGGTAAAGAGCACTGACTGTGCGCCACAATGCACCTCTTCAGATAGGGCACGGCTGTTTTGCAAGTCAATTTCATCGCGCACTGCATCCCTCTGCATTATTCCTTTCTGTGTATACTATATTTTCGGACATCTGCCACTCTAGCCCCGACAACTTTGCCAACACACCAAACCATCCCATCTCATTAAAATATTACTCAACGAGCACCAAAACCTTTTGTGCGTTTGTCCTAAAAATATAGTCCTACAACTTTGGGCCGTAGAGAAGTTCGCTGATATCGTTTTGTATATTTAACAGGATTTTTACAGTTTTTTGTTCCCGAGGGAAATCAGTGTTAATGAATGCTTTCGCACTCGAATTAATAGAAATGGAGAGCCGTGGCCGTTCTTTGGCGAATTTGTCTCAATTTGGGAAGGCTCTGTACGGCTGTTATATAGTTTTGTTTCGAGGATAACTGCGGTAGAAGACTAAAAGTATTTCGTTAGTTGGCGCGAGTTGTTTTTGTTACGCTTGTTTATTTGTCCATTAGAGGTAGGTTTGTGTATCTTATCTCGCCGTAAGGCCTAAAAGGCATCGGAGTGAGGGTTAATGCCCCCTCCTTCACCGATATTGAAGCAAAATGAAAAGAAGTCGCATAGAATTGAAGAGACTATGGCGTGTTTTGCGCAAGCCAAGAGCTGTGGATTGTAGGCGAGCTGCGAAGACAAGGAATGCTGGTTAAATATTTAATATGCGTACCTTTCTCTCAGCTCAGGTGGAGCGACGTCGACACCTGCGGGAATGAGAAAAAATTAAACAAAGCGTGATCAAAAGTTCTATTTCTATCGTAGAAGCTTTTTTTTAGTTTACGTTTTATACTTATTGAAACTAAGTTTGATTAAATTTCAATTTAATATATTTTACTTTATAAGCAAAGATACATTTTACTTAAAAATAATGTTTGGTAAAATTAATTTTAAAAGAGTGTTTTTTGAGGTTTGTGTTTGCCTTACTAAATAGATTTTCCCTAAAATAAAAAATAAAAGGTAGATTTCAATAGGTCAGTTTATTTTTTATCTTAGGACCTACGATATGTAAACCTCATCTTTTACACCAGCCGTCTGCTGTATTGCGGTTGAAAATTCAATTTTGTTTAAATATTTTACTCTGACCACACTGTTATTTTAATTTTATTTAAACTCATCTATTTAATTTCTCAGATTTTAGTCTCTAGTAACTTAAAATTTTAGTTTACTGAGCTGATAAATCGCCTGGTGTCATTATCCAAACCTTACGCTACTAAATTATTTTAAAAGGAAAGATACATTATCTTAAGCTTCGCAGATAAGTTTAAGCGGCACAAATTTATCGTTAAGCTACAACTCTTTTCGCGATTAGGTCTTAAAAACGTGCTTCGGATATCTAATCGTTTTTTTTGTAGTGTTCACTTTGCTTTATCTAAGTTGAGGAGAGATTTCAAATGTTTGTTTGGGCTTTGATAAACGAGCGGGTGTTCTCGCCGTTTTGTCCTTCAGTATGAAGACAAATAGCTCTACGAGACTCACAAAAAGTGTCTGCGTAAAGGCTTATTCAGATAAATTTAGTATGTGTTGCCTTCAAAGACAGTGAAAGTGATGCAGCAGTGAAGCAGGCCGGCTAAGTGATTATTCCAGAATAAGCATGCTCTACCTTAGGCTAGTGTGTTGCTTACTCGTGTGGTTACACGTCGTGCTATTCAAATGCCTAGCTGTTTAAAAAAATTGTAAAAAAGCACAGTAATAAGTAATACTCAGATTTTTTCCTATTACTACCGAGGTTGTAGTGGAAATTCGGTGCTTTTTTAGAGTTATGGCTATCCTGGGCTTATCCTGTTTTAGTTATTCTTCTTTTTCTTCATATTAAGCTCTGGTGTCGAGAGATTTCAAGCCACCCGAAGGCCTCTGACTTAGCTTAACTACTACTTGTACTAAGACTAACAGCCGGGACCTACAATTTAACATGTCATCCGACCCTCGGTAGCGCTCAGATGAAAATGTCATTTTTTAAAAAAACGACAGCTTTGTGCGTGGCACCCATCCAAACACCGACCGCATCGACCGAGGTGGCTTAGTCCTTCCCGGCCATTGGCTGACCCGCCTTTCAAACGTACGACGGCTTCGGTCACATGACGCAATCGTTCAACACATGTTCTAAATCGTGGGTGTTGGACTTCCATCTCCTAACACTGACTTTTAGTCCACAGACAGGGCTGTCCAGACTCCCCCCCGTGGGGCCCCGCATTGTCGAGGCGGGGGGGCTCAGTAACCGTGGCCTGGTCACCCACGGTGAAGCGAAGAGGGTCCCTGAGGCGGGCCACTCCCTAGACTTGTAATCCCTGTGCGCAAGTTCTAGATGGAGTGGCACCAGTAGGTTGCGGAACCTCGTTTCGGGGGGGTTTCGCAACTGAGGCGGGCTGCGGTGTGGTTTGGGAGGCACCGCAGCTGAAGGTGTGAGACCGCGGCAGGAGAGAAGTGTCGGTATTACGGTGCGCCGCTCTTCCTACCTGCCGCGGCCTCGACGGGGTCGCCACCGTTGATGGCGGACGCGGTGGGGCCGCAGGGAGAAGGGAGTGGTAACCGGAGACTACCACTTTCCCTATTCTCTGCGGCCGTAGTGGCATGTGACGGGGCCACAGACCTGACCCGTCACGGGGGACCTAGGACGTCGGACTGGGGATGTCCGGCGTCCATTGCACTCACGGTCCCCGAGGTGGTTGCGGTGCACTACGTGCACTGCAAGGGGAGTCATCCCCTGAGGAGGAGTCTCTCTCAGGCTAGCCGAGGTGGGCGGGGTGGTGGGTTAATGCGAGAAGCGGAACCTCACCCCGCCCTTTCCGGTGAGGAGGCCATCGTGAGGTTTTAGTCGGTAGTGATGCCCTTCTGGCATCGAGCCCGACATACCCCACCCACCTCCCCGGGTGTGGTGGGCATGCGTAAATGCATTTCCTCAGGTAAAAAAAAAAAAAAAAAAAAAAGGGCTGTCCAGACTGCAAGGTTACTCCATCCACTGCCTGTCTTGGCATCACACATTAATATAAAGTACCTGGTTGACCGAGCTTTGCTAGGTATTTTTTTTTAATATGACTCTTCCTAAAAATTTATTCCTAGTTAGATAGATTTATCGCCCCCGAAACCCCCTATATACTAAATTTCATTAAAATCGTTGGAGCCGATTCCGAGATTCCAATTATATATATATATATATGTATATATATATACATATATATATATATATACTAGCTGACCCGGCAAACGTTGTTTTGCCTTAATAAAAAACTAAATATACAGTAGCCTATTCTCAGACCTACTGAATACGCATATAAAATTTGGAAAAAATCGGTCAAGCCGTTTCGGAGGAGTACGGTAACAAACACTGTGACACGGAAATTTTATATATAAGAAGATATACAAGAATTGCTCATTTAAAGGTATAAGATAAGATAAGATATACATCTCTGTCTAAATAGTTCTTAAAAGCTACATCAAGTATGCTATAACCTACTTTTCTCTAAACGCGTTCCTGAATGTGATGATACTCGGGACGGCCGACTTAGGAATTCTTAATTAAATAGTTTCGAGAGTAATAATGTGGCAAGTAATAAATGATTTCCTCGCTATGTGTGCTGTTGTTATAAGAAAGTTATTTTTAGAATTATTTATACTCTCGGGACTAGACTTATTTGTGGATGCAATCGACCTCGTTGGCGTAAGGTTACCATACCGGACTGCTAATCAGAAGGTTCCGGGTTCGATTCCCGGCCCGGTTAACATCTTTGTTCTCAACTAAATTTGTTGGCTGTGGGTCTGGGTGTTAAATATGTATTTATATATAATATGTATGTATGTATATGTAGTATATCAGTTGTGTTAGCAACCATAATACGAGCTATAGTTCAGTATGGGGCTAACCAGCCGTGTGTGAAATGTGTAAAAAAATATATATATATGACGTATAATGTAAGTGCGGGTAGGATAAACATTAATTGATACTCGTATAGCGAGGAGTAAATTTCGTAAAATTTTCATTATTTAATTTTTCTATCATTGTTTCTAGAGGTTCTGGAAGACTAATATTCTATCTAATACCATTTAAACCAGTGACCTTATGTTACGGTAGTAAAGTTCCCCTTTTTCTCGTATATATTCTCTATTATTCGTTTATTCTTTATAATCTATATCGCAATACTACAAGTGTCGATATTTTTTCATAACTGTATGTTATTGGCGTCGTGTTCAATATATTGCGTTAGTGACGGGTCGCAGCCCACGGCCTATCATGTGACGACATGTAGAAATAATAGGGGTTTATATCTCCTACCACACGTAGGATTCGTTTGCCGGTTTGTTTTTTACACGAACAAAACAAAAGATTTCTGGATTTTGTGGGAGCTATCTCGCTCTCTTTCGAACGATATATCTCACATGGTGGTGGGTTATATCTCTTACTTCTTCACCTCGCTCTATCTGCGACATTAATGTTTGTGACTCTCTCTTGTCATTTAAGAAAACGTCATTCTAAGATTACGGATAGCCGTAATTAAACGTCATTCCATCTTGTCTTGGGCCGTGGTCTTCGACCGGATAGGTCAAATACTGACTTACATGAGTACCTCGTAATGAAACTTAGATAAAAACACCTTCGATCAAATATATACATATTATTATCGAATCGGAATCGAAGAAAAACACATTAAATATATGTACGTATAGATATAGGATTTAATTCTATAGGGAATACAGATATAACAACTTTTTTATAATAATACTATACGGGAATACACTTTTAGAGATAAACATCATAAATTTATGAAGGGAAAAAAGTTAAATATATATCTTTAATCCTAACTACTAGTAAAGATTGAGGTTTATCCCTTATGATCCCCATATAAAGCGGACCATTGAGATGGAAACCTGCCAGAGGGCAGCTACCGTATCGAAACCATAACAAACTGGGCAACGATACTGGTCGTTTGTATACCTACTAGACACATACACGGGTTTGGTGCTTATATATATACATGTGTGGTTGAAGTCGTGCTTAATCTTAAAAAGTGGTACTGGCCGTAAAAAAAAATAAGTATTAAACCTGAGATATTGTACAAACAATTAAGGTATACAAGTGTTTGGTATTAACAGGGCATTATATTAATTTATTAACGTAAGATACCTACACCGTGATTTAGGTTAGCTCAAAAACGTATGGCGCTTAACTCGATACAACATACATATATTTAAAAAATCTGGCTTTAGAACCTAGTTTAAGACTTTAAATAAATGTTATCGTGTTGTACAAACTGTACATAACTTTAAGAAAAAGTCATGTTTATATTAAGACTATTTTATTTGTCGTTCACACTGTACTTATTGGTATTTGTTTAGTATTTTTTACTTTTAAACAGCCCATTAACAAACGTTTAGGATTATCTTACGATAATCGTAATGTCTTGTTTTGTTAATCATGCTTTTGGGGTCAAGAGTCGGCTATTAACCTACGGTTACTTATTCGATCGTATGTAAAATATCTTCAATATTAACGCCAATATATTTTATTATTTTCTTCGAATAAAAGAACGTGATTGAATTAAGGTTTTTATACAATATTTTTTTTATTTAACCTTACTGTATTTCCGAGAATATTAAAGAAACATTAAAAGCAAGTCTCAGCCAATTACGAGCTTTTCACGCACAAACTGATTTAAAAGCAAATTATATAAAAACCTGAATAAGAAGGGTCAAAGCCCCAGTGAGCTTACCTCCGCTACGACGACTGTTCTTGGGTTTCCAATCGACCCTTCTGAACTCAATTATCTTCGATCGTTTTCTTTCCTCGTCGCCCAATGAAAAGGAATAAAAGTCAGCTAATTAAATAATCGGAACCTGCGGCTCCCTTGTTATCTAACGAAACCTACCTAATAGGAAATTATCCCAACTCCATCCCGCTGTTTTATTCGTGCCGACGTTCTCAACCTTTTTAATAGGCCAATTGAAAGGTTTTATAATTCTCTCTAGGAAAATTTACAGTTTCATAGCTTGATCAATATTGTTTCACCTCCCTTTTCCCCCACATTTACACACGGCTAGATAGCTACAGTTAGACATTTGACCAACTGGCAGTTAGTGACATTCTGGCCTAAGGTGGGCCATGCCTAGCCTGGAATAACTGTCTCTCAAGGAGATTGCCAGAACACACTGTTGGTACTTGGCGATAGATTATACAACTTAATGGTGGTTGCTAGCCAGACGAGCATAAATAAGGAAATACCCTACGACCATACTATGGTTTTCTCACCATGTTTTCTTTCATCGAAAGCTCGAGCTTATTGATGGGGATCGAACCCACAGGCTTCGTACGTGAGTCTGTCACTCGCCCCACTGAGCTGTCCCCTTTACCTTTATAAAATATATTTAGACATATTTAGTAAGCCTTTTAATAACTACCTGATATTCCCTCTTCCATCGGTTCATGAAAACTGCGTACGTACGTATCATAAAATCTACGCAAAGCAAATAAAATAATAAAATTTTAGCTACATAGACACGAGAACAATGCACAATGCTCCAATTCCTACGCTTTTAATTTAAACTCGGTTAACTCCTGGTCATTTATAGGCCGCCTATAGGCGAGCTGAATTGCAGTGGCATTTATCGTCCACCGCAGGCCCCTGCAAGCACACCCAGCTAATATTTCCATAGGGATGTGTATTGTAAATGTCACGTTCTACTTCCAATGCGATCGTATTTCTGACCTATATTGAATGAAAACTAGTAGGTGACATGATGCTGGACAAATAGGCTGACAAAACGATATAGATGTTAAACACTTATGTTTAACTTACGAATATCACCTACACAGATAAAAGTGATAAGTTTATCTTATCACCTATACCTTTGTACTCTATGTTTAAACTCTCCCTGTGGTTGTACAAAAAAGTATCATACAGTAAGGTATATTCTATCCAATATTGGTGTTTTAATACAAATGCTCTAGTATTGTGCTATCATGCAGAGAAGCAGTTGAACATATCAAAAGTTAGTAAAAAACTTACCCAGGCATTTAAAAGTGTGGGTTTTTTTTACTATATTGTGTTAATATGTTACTTTTTTAATTAATATTTGACTCAGTTCAGAACGCTTAAATACAAAACAATCTACAATACAATAAAGATTACGTTAGCCAATAGCCGTAACGCTCAACTTTAACAGCTGAAAAGTGTTAAAGCACAAAATCGCCACGGCGTCACATAATCGAGATTTCCCAAAGGACGGCCGGTTTTTATTAGCCACGTTATAGGGAATGACCTAAACTCGAGTTAGGTTGTACATAACGGTAACTTAACGTTAAACTTGAAAACAACAACATACAGTCGTTATAAGAAAAATAATTTTCAAAATTTTTAAATCATACAGTAAATGTTTATTATTTACGTTGATAAATAAGTAACGTAAATTGCATTTCATAATTTGTGGAAATTTTAGCTTTCTAGCTATCGCGGTTTATGAGATACAGCCTGGTGATAGATAGACAGACAGACAGCGGAAGCTTATTAATGGGATTTCGAAACCCTAAAAACAAGCCGGGATTGAACCAGTGGCCGTTAGATTAAAGTGTAGACTTTATTCACATAGAGCCACATTCACTTTCCTTATCTTCTTCTTATTGGCTTAATGACTTTAGCACCTTTCAAAAATGAGCAAGTTCGTTATATTGAGCTCGAAATAATTCAGTTACTAACAAGTTACCTACTTTCCAAAAGAATTTTCAATTGATTTTACGACGCCGAACATCTTAGAGCTACTTATCTGACAACAGGAAACTTTGTAAGATTTATGTTCAAGAGTTCCTGAGCAAACTTTTTGCCAATCTTAGAGTAGGCACCTACTTAACTGATTTTCTAAACTTATTTTTTATCAGAACTTCAGAGTGGTAAATATTTTGGTAGGGCCTAAAATTATGAATTTACTCGCATTTTTTTATTCATATTTGTATTAGACGTTATAGGAATACAATTAAAATTAACTTATTAGCGTTTTAACATATTACGAGTAAATTGTGGCCTGGCAGAGATCGCAATAAGCGATAAGGTAAATGACAACCTCGTTGGCGTTGGGTCCCAGGTTCGATTCCTGGCACGGTCAAAATTTTTGTGATTGATTAAATTAGTTCGTTGTCGGTCTGGGTTTAAATATGTATTTATGTATATGTTATATATCAGTTGTGCTAGCAACCATAATACAAACTAGAAATGGTTTAGTATGGGGCTAACCAGTCGTATGTGTCCTAATATTAATTAAATATTTATTGTGCTCTAGTTCCTTGTATTTTTTTTCGTGTTTTTTAGTATGTAAAAAATGTAACGGGCGATAAAAAAAGGCTTGAAATGTGTCACAAAAATAACATACAGAGAACCTCCTTCTAAGAACTTTTGAAATCGGTTAAAACACGCATACAACGCTTATTTCCAGACTAGGCATGCTCCTCCTTAGGCCAGAGTGTCGCTAAACTTACACGCTGCGCTGGTCAAATGCTTAGCTGTAAGTAGCAAAACAAATAAGTTAAAAATTCTGGTCATCAGTATATGTTACTTAATAATAAGTATCGATACCCTAATTTGAAAACCTACTAACTCCTCTGCGGGTTTTTTACGGGAGAGGCTCGAAATTTCGTTGTACCTATAAAGAAAAACTAAAATCTCGTGAAAAACTATGATTTATTTTTAATATCATAGTAAAAATATAGTTATATTACTTTTTATTTATCTAAATAAAATGCAATGACGTTTTGAGCTTCTTCCGTAAAAAATCTGCAGAGAAGTTAGTAGGTTTGCAAATTAGGGTATCGGTATGTAAGTGTGACTGTTTTCTACGCGGAAACATTGCGGTCACAATTACTTATTAATAAGTAAGTGTGACCGTAATATTAAGATCCCTTACGTGAACAGTTTACAATGTTTATCAGTAAATGTTATTAGAAAGGTGAACACACCCGTCGCCTTCAATAGTTTCGGCAGCTTACAGTCCGACCGTCGTAAGGCAAATCGTTTTCTATTGAGAGTAAGTGTTACGAGTGAAAACGTGCAAGAAATCGAGAGGTAACGCGTTTAGAGTTTCGGCACGTTTCTTTTGCTGTAATAAAGTCTATTGGCGATGGGCTTAGGTGCTTAAATAGTGCGTTGAATGGGTTAAGAACCTTTACTGATACGGTTTTTGCAGGGTTTATTTATTTACTAGCTCCGCCATGCGGTGTTTCCCGTGTTAACCAGGGCAAAAGTAGCCTATGAGTTAATCTAATGTATATGTTATTTAACTTTGATTTGCGATTGTTACTCGTGCGTAGACTAGGTCATTAAAAATATAAGCCTAGTGCGAGTCGGCATGCACATGAAGGAACCAATATCTATTAAACTAGCAAGGAAACACGTTTGTTGTATGGTAACTGCCATGAAATATATATATGTCGCGTGAGGGCCAGACATGTCGAAGACTACAGGATGCCGGTGTGAAGAAATACGACAAGTGATGCTTGTACAAACGTTTATTACACAATTACAAGTTATGCGTCCGAGACGTGCGCACACGGCGAGCGCTTGTAGTCGACTGTCCCTGCGGCAAAGTCATTATTCTGTGCCTGAGGCGGCCGAGTGCAGGCGTTATTATAGTGGTTGGGGCGCCGTGACTCACTGCGCGTGCGCTGACGCGTGATTCAACCGCACGGCTGGCGGCTTAGGCGGCATAGGCGGCTGACGCCGACATATACGTATTTTATTCAAATTTTATATATTTGTTGTAACATCAGCAATAGAAATACACAATCTGTGAAAAATTCTACTCATTGGCTATCACGGGTCATAAAATGCTGCCGATCAGGTTGCAACAGTCAGAAATACATCGAGTACTTAAATAAGGCCCCGTTGGTGCTGTTTGGGTACGGAACCCTAAATAATAAGCCCTACGAGAATGGAACAGTTTTGCCGGGACATAGGTGAATAGTTCTCGTATCTAAAACTAGTCCTTTTTTTTTCTAGTAAATGTTTATTTTTAAGTCAATTTAATAAGTTTGGAAAATATTAATACTTTAATTTATAGTACTTTTAGGTATAATAACAAGTGTTAAACTCAGTGAATTATTAATGATCAGAATCATTTATTATTTTCACTAATATTCTTT
The DNA here is from genome assembly GCA_035578125.1 of Mellilla xanthometata. Classification (NCBI taxonomy): domain Eukaryota; kingdom Metazoa; phylum Arthropoda; class Insecta; order Lepidoptera; family Geometridae; genus Mellilla; species Mellilla xanthometata. The sequence goes on along the minus strand of JAPUBQ010000007.1, from coordinate 6,652,312 downwards.
TATTAGCTTTATTTAAATATTGATATATTCGTATCTCATAAATATCCTGAAATGATTGCGAGCGACAGCTTTCAATGTAAACATCTGTTCTGTTCACGACATCACTTCCTTATTACTTACCTCCTCATAAAATTAGTAATGAAAATGTGGAAAAAAGAGGAAAAGTACTGTCTCTCACAAAATCTATTCAATAGCAATTTATTTCACATGCAAAAAAAAATTCAAAATAATAAATATGCTGAAACGGACCGAATATAATATAGTATGTGAAGCTATTCTGCCCTGTCAAGCAACGTACCCATTTTAATTGACGACCTCGTTGGTGCTATGGTTATCATGCCGGACTGCCAATCAGAAGGTTCCGGGTTCGATTCCCGGCACGGCCAACATCTTTGTGCTTAACTAAATTTGTTGATAGTGGGTCTGGGTGTGAAATATGCATCTATATACATTACAAATATATGTACGTATATGTATGTAAGCTACCATAACACAAACTAGAAATGGTTCAGTATGGAGTTAACCATCCGTGTGTGAAATGTGTAAAAAAAATACAATGACGAGCTAACTGTTACCAAACTATAAATTAGTCTCGAAGTTTCTTTTTTTGCGTAATATTAACAAGACATCTAGTTTGCAAATGGTTATAATAAAATGTTTCTTAATTAGGTGTGACATTGATGCCAAATATTGATAAAAATCTGTTGTTAACAGGTTTCAAGTCTAGATCTATTCTTATTTAACGTAAAACCTGTTTTGACAAATCCCCACACTCTAATTCGAAGTAATTTTTTTTTGTTATTTTTTATTATATTAGCAGAGCTGAAAGTGATTTCAAAAATGAAACAAAAATAATGATTTTATCATTTACATCATGATTGTACGTATACAAGTAACCAGATTTTATTGTCTACTCAAGTTTACTATTTCCGTTTCCGAGTATTTTTATAAGGGTCGGTATATTTGCTCCACGATATTTATTTTGATCATTGAAATTTTGCTTCAATTGTATTTCATGCAATAAAATATAAATATGCTGAATGCAATGATTTGCTTTTCTGTTGAAATAAAAAAATCCATGTTCCACGTAACCAGATAAGGTGTTTTAGTCACGAAAGTGGACGAATAAGTGTTTGTTAGTAACTGGTTACAAAACAATGAAAAAAAAATCCATGTTCATAACCAGTTACGGAATTTTAAGTTACGAAAGTGGACGAAGGGGAAATAATTATGAATATAAAATATATATTGAGAACTTTACTATTAGTTGCCTTTTGGGAAAAGATCTAACAAAAGTAATAATAACAAATAGTAATAAACTAAAATAACCAAGCGAGCAAAGCAAATAGTGAAATCTCTATATTAACTAGGAAATTTTGCTTTCCTCTGTCTTTATGTTTGGATGTTGATTTTCGCGCAAAGACTGCGATTTTGAACAAATTCCGCATTTCGCAGCTTGGCACATAGACACTACTTATCAAAAGAAGTTTTTAGTCATAGGCGATTTTTGACTGACAGATTTCTTCCCACAAAAAAAAAGAGGAAATGTGATGTGAGGACTATACTAGTTGATTTTGTTGATGTATTTGGTAGAAAAAATGTTTATCCTACTAATATTAAGAACGTGAGAGAGTGAGTGCAATTGTGTATGTTTGTTACTTCTTCAAGCTCAAACGTTTGAACCAAATTTGGTATTTTTAGTATGTAGATAGCTTAGACCCTAGATTGAAACATTGGCTACTTTTTATCTCAGTATAACTCGGGTAAGACCGCAGGGCGCAGCTAGTGAGGTTATAAAGTTTTGTTAATTCCAAACAAGTATCTATTAAATTTCAAATTTAATAGATACTTGTTAATAACAAATAATTTGTTCCATTGTTTGGAGAACTACTAGTATGTATAATTTGCACACACAAATAGTTATATTAAAAATACTACACTTTAATCTCCTATACTATAACATTGTACTAATAATACTCTTCTAGTGATACTAAACAAAACAAAGCAAAAAAGTTCAGCAACTTTCGCGCTCCGCAGCATATGACCACAGTTAAAGCTGAGTGGAGTTTTAAAAGTTACATTAAAACTGAGTACGTGAAATGTCTGCTGATAGCTCTCGGTAGGTATATATACATTTACACAAGGTTATTGGCATGTAACATTTTTTTTGGACTGATCTGTCCATACATCTATGTCTACCCACTAGTGGTGGACGGGGAATTTTCAATTGCCGTTATAATCAGTGCAGTAGAGATTGGTACACCGCTTTATTACACCACTGTTATAAAGCAATTCGACATACAATTATTGAATTTATATTCCGTTATCATTTTAGTTCATAGAAGATTAACTCTCAAAGCTCTGGTGTCGAGAGTTTTCAAGCCGCCTCTGACTTGGCTTAACGACTGCTTGTGCTAAGACTAACAGCCGGGACCTACAATTTAACGTGTCATCCGACCCATGGTAGCACCCAGAATGCTACTTGCAAAAAGGACAGACTTGAGCATGGTCACCCATCCAAACACCGTCCGCATTGACCGTTTCTTGGCTTCAATGATCACATTAGCTAGTCGAGCTACAGGCGCTTCTGGCTGGTTAACTGACCAGCTTCTGGTACTAAATTTCATTATTTTTGCTATGTCCCTGTATTTATTATCTGGCCACTGGTGTAGTGTGCGATCGCCCTGTGACTGGTTGCTCTCACGAGCTATTAGATAAGGACTGGACGCTAATTTATTAAAATTTAAATATATATCTTACGTTTTTAAATAAAATTGAGATTCTCCTGGAAACGGAGAGTTTTTGAGACGATACGAATGCAAATTTTGCAATCCGCTCGACAGTGCACATTTTCATAATTTAAAATGAATGCTACTTTTTAGACATTTTCTAGATTTTTTTAGTCATAGGCGATTTTTGACTGACAGATTTCTTCCCACAAAAAAAAAGAGGAAATGTGATGTGAGGACTATACTAGTTGATTTTGTTGATGTATTTGGTAGAAAAAATGTTTATCCTACTAATATTAAGAACGTGAGAGAGTGAGTGCAATTGTGTATGTTTGTTACTTCTTCAAGCTCAAACGTTTGAACCAAATTTGGTATTTTTAGTATGTAGATAGCTTAGACCCTAGATTGAAACATTGGCTACTTTTTATCTCAGTATAACTCGGGTAAGACCGCAGGGCGCAGCTAGTGAGGTTATAAAGTTTTGTTAATTCCAAACAAGTATCTATTAAATTTCAAATTTAATAGATACTTGTTAATAACAAATAATTTGTTCCATTGTTTGGAGAACTACTAGTATGTATAATTTGCACACACAAATAGTTATATTAAAAATACTACACTTTAATCTCCTATACTATAACATTGTACTAATAATACTCTTCTAGTGATACTAAACAAAACAAAGCAAAAAAGTTCAGCAACTTTCGCGCTCCGCAGCATATGACCACAGTTAAAGCTGAGTGGAGTTTTAAAAGTTACATTAAAACTGAGTACGTGAAATGTCTGCTGATAGCTCTCGGTAGGTATATATACATTTACACAAGGTTATTGGCATGTAACATTTTTTTTGGACTGATCTGTCCATACATCTATGTCTACCCACTAGTGGTGGACGGGGAATTTTCAATTGCCGTTATAATCAGTGCAGTAGAGATTGGTACACCGCTTTATTACACCACTGTTATAAAGCAATTCGACATACAATTATTGAATTTATATTCCGTTATCATTTTAGTTCATAGAAGATTAACTCTCAAAGCTCTGGTGTCGAGAGTTTTCAAGCCGCCTCTGACTTGGCTTAATGACTGCTTGTACTAAGACTAACAGCCAGGACCTACAATTTAACGTGTCATCCGATCCATGGTAGCACCCAGAATGCTACTTGCAAAAAGGACAGACTTGAGCGTGGTCACCCATCCAAACACCGTTGGCATCGACCGTTTCTTAGCTCCGATGATCGCGTCAGATCACTTTAGCTAGCCGAGCTACAGGCGCTTCTTGTTGGCTACCTGGCCAGCTTCTTGTTCTGAAGTGCATTATTTTTGCTATGTCCCTGTATTATTATCTGGCCACTCGTGTAGTGTGCGATTGCCCTATGACTCTGGTTGCTCTCACGAGCTATTAGATAAGGACTGGACGCTAATTTATTAAAATTTAAATATATATCTTACGTTTTTAAATAAAATTGAGATTCTCCTGGAAACGGAGAGTTTTTGAGACGATACGAATGCAAATTTTGCAATCCGCTCGACAGTGCACATTTTCATAATTTAAAATGAATGCTACTTTTTAGACATTTTCTAGATTTTTTTAGTCATAGGCGATTTTTGACTGACAGATTTCTTCCCACAAAAAAAAAGAGGAAATGTGATGTGAGGACTATACTAGTTGATTTTGTTGATGTATTTGGTAGAAAAAATGTTTATCCTACTAATATTAAGAACGTGAGAGAGTGAGTGCAATTGTGTATGTTTGTTACTTCTTCAAGCTCAAACGTTTGAACCAAATTTGGTATTTTTAGTATGTAGATAGCTTAGACCCTAGATTGAAACATTGGCTACTTTTTATCTCAGTATAACTCGGGTAAGACCGCAGGGCGCAGCTAGTGAGGTTATAAAGTTTTGTTAATTCCAAACAAGTATCTATTAAATTTCAAATTTAATAGATACTTGTTAATAACAAATAATTTGTTCCATTGTTTGGAGAACTACTAGTATGTATAATTTGCACACACAAATAGTTATATTAAAAATACTACACTTTAATCTCCTATACTATAACATTGTACTAATAATACTCTTCTAGTGATACTAAACAAAACAAAGCAAAACAGTTCAGCAACTTTCGCGCTCCGCAGCATATGACCACAGTTAAAGCTGAGTGGAGTTTTAAAAGTTACATTAAAACTGAGTACGTGAAATGTCTGCTGATAGCTCTCGGTAGGTATATATACATTTACACAAGGTTATTGGCATGTAACATTTTTTTTGGACTGATCTGTCCATACATCTATGTCTACCCACTAGTGGTGGACGGGGAATTTTCAATTGCCGTTATAATCAGTGCAGTAGAGATTGGTACACCGCTTTATTACACCACTGTTATAAAGCAATTCGACATACAATTATTGAATTTATATTCCGTTATCATTTTAGTTCATAGAAGATTAACTCTCAAAGCTCTGGTGTCGAGAGTTTTCAAGCCGCCTCTGACTTGGCTTAATGACTGCTTGTACTAAGACTAACAGCCAGGACCTACAATTTAACGTGTCATCCGATCCATGGTAGCACCCAGAATGCTACTTGCAAAAAGGACAGACTTGAGCGTGGTCACCCATCCAAACACCGTTGGCATCGACCGTTTCTTAGCTCCGATGATCGCGTCAGATCACTTTAGCTAGCCGAGCTACAGGCGCTTCTTGTTGGCTACCTGGCCAGCTTCTTGTTCTGAAGTGCATTATTTTTGCTATGTCCCTGTATTATTATCTGGCCACTCGTGTAGTGTGCGATTGCCCTATGACTCTGGTTGCTCTCACGAGCTATTAGATAAGGACTGGACGCTAATTTATTAAAATTTAAATATATATCTTACGTTTTCAAATAAAATTGAGATTCTCCTAGAAACGGAGAGTTTTTGAGACGATACGAATGCAAATTTTGCAATCCGCTCGACAGTGCACATTTTCATAATTTAAAATGAATGCTACTTTTTAGACATTTTCTAGATTTAAAATAAAAGCTTGATACCAGTAGTTTTGCTAAAATAAAGAACATTTTATTTATTTAAATACTATTTTTTCCAAAAGCATGAAACCTATACTTTTATATAATTGAACTTCATCAAATTATTTCAATGTTAAGTTTTAGTTTAGTGTTTTAAATCATTGTTATGTTGGTTATAAATAAAATAGTTTTCTATGTCTTTTTTTTATTTCTTGTCTATAGGCATAAGAAAAAAATAGTTGTATTGGTGCTTATAAACTAAGCTAGGCGTAGTAGTAATGTTTGTAGAGTCTCTTAAAAATCTATATAAATATAATAATATAAACCAACTTTATAAAAAGTGGCTCAGAGAATGTTCAGAGAGTATCCGAAATTCTAAATTTCTAAAATCGTGAAAAAACCGCGCACAGTTATCTGAAAGTTAAAGTCAAAGTAATTTATTGTTTACAGTTACAACTCAAAAACAAAAAATACATACGTAATCTACAAACATAGATCTCATACCAACTTTAAATTCAAAATTCTTAAACAATCGTATGTAGCTGTATTTTATTTAGAATATTAGTTTAAAAAGTAAAAAGACTTTTGGGTATTGTTTTATTTTACCTCTTGTAGCAAATAGTTTGAAATAAACGTAACAAATAGTAAAGGTTCTGCATGTTTGTACCTCATACAACAAGAAGTTTGCTCAATATAAGCGCGCTATTTGGCTAACGAACTACGAAACAGGCAGGAGCAGTTGATGTAAATGTGTGGATTACGCTTATGTAGATTCTGCTTAATGTTTTTTTTATATTATTATGAAAAAAAAATAAACATTTTGTTTTTGCCTTTATATTAAACTAGCAGCCGGTCCCAGCTTCGCATAGGCTATAAATAAAATCAAAGTTTTAAAGAGAAACAATATATTGCTTTTATTACTCGAGACTAATGTAGCTTCCCAACGGTGAAATAATTTTTCAAATCGGACTTGTAGGTCTATTTGCGTCAAACAAACAAAAAATCAAACTTTTCCTGTTTATAATTTTTGTGTAGATGAAGTAATAGGCCAAACACCCCTTTCAAATAAAAAAAACTATATTCAAGTTGGTTCATCGTTTGCGAGCTACGATACCACATACAGACGTAGAGATACACTTACACACACACTGAGACACATCAAACTTAAACATATACCTCATCGTTTTAACAACGAGGGTTAAAAAATAAAAGTGTAAAAATATGCTAAACAAATGACAACTACTGGTTATTACGTCATCATAAGACAAACTAAGCAGTAAATATGCGGTATCTGACAGGTAAACAAAGTGTAACTGTAAACAGCGACAGTTATGTGTGACCTTTCGAGAGCTCTGGGCGCGGGTCAGGTCCACAGTTCATGTTACATTCACTATATGGCCCACTTACTGAATGGTTGCACTCATCATTTATAGATGCTATACGAGTAGAAAAAGTAAGATTATTATGTAGATAATATACTACATATGCTAAGAATTTTTACATAAAACTATAACATCGTCAAGAACGTTTAAGATGGCACCCCTTTTTTTAATCGCAAAAGAACTGATAATAACAAAGTAATACCTAGTTTAAGTTTCTATTATTTTTAAACCCATTATTCAATCTATTATATATAAAATTAAATATATAAAACATGACTAACTCAAACTTAACCAAAAAAGACCAGGGGTAGTGGAAAAGGTGCCAAAAATTCAAGCAGCATTGCCGCGTTGAATGGCAATGGTTATTTTCTGGCCGAAATAAAAGCCAGCTATATACTACATTGTTTTTGTAAACAATGTATGTAATTTGTGTGGTGTTGTGTTAAATCTCAAGTGATAGCGAAATTCAATATGTTTAGTGCTGAAAATAGAACACATGAACAAAATGTACTCGACATTAAGAAATGTGCTCATAGACAAGTTCCTAGAGACTTTACGTAATTAGTAGTTTATTATATAATGATAAAAGTTATACTATTTATTAGCATAATAGGCTAGATTATAGTTTTAGGGATAGCCCCACGCTGTCCCCTATAACAAATTACAAATAAGATATTTTACTCGTAGGTATATTCATACTATGCTTGAGTTACATAGTATCCTGTTGTAAAATGTTTGCCTGATCCGATATTTCATTTAGCCAAAAACAGAGCTACAAACTTGTTTATAATATTAGTAAGGATTAACACGCATTCCATTATTTTATATTATTAGCGCCCCAATGTATACAAATGTAGTGGAAATTTTGTTCCTAGTATTGTAGATAAATTTATTTTATTTATTTAATATATTTTCACGATTTTAATCAAAATTTCTAAGCTAAATGTAACGCTTAACTCTTTGTGATAAATACGAGGGTGAATCAAAAAGTTCTTAGAAGTGCATATATATGAAACTTTTTTGGATCAAGTTCGATAATAAAATTAAAGAGTGTCTATCACACTATATTTATGCAGACTGTCACTTGTTTTTGTCAGTTCGTTCGCATGTAATAATTTTTTTTGTGCAACGAGTTAGTAAAATGTTAAAATTATGGATATAAGTGAGTTACGTGCGGTGATAAAATATCTCAGTTTGAAAAAAATGTCTACGAAGGAAATTTTTTTGGACATTCAGCAGACATAAGGGGGTGATGCTGTACCCTATTCTACGGTTGCGTACTGGGTGGCTGAATTTAAAAGAGGTATATCAAGCTGTAAAGATGACCCGCGTTCTGGGTGGCCTTCAACCTCCGTTACAGAAGAAAATGTCAAAAAGGTTGAGAATCTGGTTTTGGAAGACAGAAGAATGACTATAAAACATATAGCTGAGATCCTAAAGATATCTTTTGGTAGCGTTCAATCCATTTTAATTGATTCACTGGGGTTCAAAAAAGTGTCTGCAAGATGGGTGCCACGAATGTTAACCGACGAAAACAAAAAGCGACGTTTGGAAATTTCCAAGCGCAATCTCGAAATGTTCCAGCGTGATTCGGATAATTTTTGCCATCGTCTTGTCACCATGGATGAAGCGTGGGTCCACCATTTTGATCCTGACACTAAAAGACAAAGCATGTCTTAGAGACGACCATCCTCTCCATCCATTAAGAAATTTCGAGTTGCTCTTACCGCTGGCAAAGTTATGGCCTCTGTGTTCTGGGATAGTGAAGGAATCCTTTTTATTGATTACATGCCAAAAGGCTAGACGATTACTGGACCCTATTATGCAAATTTAATCCCGAAAGTGCGTGAAGCGATTAAAGAAAAACGTCATGGGAAACTGTCGTTGGGCGTGTTGCTCCTTCAAGATAACGCTCCTGCTCATCGATCGGAAGTTGCGCTCAACGCAATCCGCTGTGCTGGCTTCAATTTCCTCGACCACCCACCATATTCTCCGGACTTAGCCCCAAGTGATTTTCACTTATTTCCAAAATTAAAACAGGAAATTCGTGGAACAAAATTTCACGATAATGACGCGGTTATAGCTGCCGTAGAGGACTTTTTCGAGAGTCAAGAAAATATATTTTTTTCACAAGGAATAAGGAAGTAAGAAACGCGTATCTAAATGCATTGCATTGGAGGGAGATTATGTAGAAAAATTAAATACTATTATTTAAATCTTTGCATTTTTTAATATTGATTCCAAGAATTTTTTGATTCACCCTCGTATTTTAAGGTCCATGTTTATTGGTTAAATACGTATTTAGGTGTTACTTCCTTATACCTGCATCTACGAGTAAACACAAACTAATGACTGTAAACTTTTTGTTTACGAAGAGAGCTTCTAAATCTCCAAGAACGTTAGTAATTCAATGTTCCGATACATCGAGTTTCGACCTTCGCCGCAGTTTCCTGTTCCCAACTTTTTGCCTCTAAATAGGTATGTTTTGGGGTTTAGCTGCAGCTTTCTCGTGGAATCCACTTAGCAGTCTAACCCTATGTGAAGCAACTTTCTAACGCACTTACATTATTTTTTCTTCAAAATTAATATTTTTTTCTATCAATTAATTCAAATTTATGTATTGATGTGTATTAAGAAAAATGTAGTAACTATAAAACATTTTCATCTACAGCCGTTTTTATATCGCCTATATAAAACAAAGAGCATTAATTGACGACGTCATTGGCGTAACGGTTACCATGCCGGACTGCCAATCAGAAGGTTCTGGGTTCGATTACCGGCACGGTCAACCACTTTGTGCTAAACTAAGTTTGTTGGCTGTCGGTCTGAGTGTTAAATATGTATCTTTATGAAGTATTTATGTATGTATATGTAGTATATGTGTTAGCAACCATAACACAAACTAGAAATGGTTTAGTATGGGGCTAACCAGCCGTGTGTGAAAAAAATACGTGCGTAGTTTAAAACATCATGTGTTAAAAATACTTACTTAGCAAGTTTAAAAATAAAAGTTCTTAATAAACGTGTGAGATATTTGCTCTACGTGATTAAGTGCTGTTAGTTTCGTAGATTACGGAGGAAAAGTTAGGGAACATGCTTAGTCGAGGTGGAAAGAGAATTTACTCTATCACTGCTCCCGGGGTAATGCTATCGGAAAACTTTGAATTGAAATTTATACGTAAAAAAGAAAATTTTTATGGTGAACCCATAGAGAAAGCTATTCATATGGCTGGTTAAAATGTAAACACAAAATAAAATGTAAAGTGTAAACTCTATATAACGACACTGAAGGGACTGTGCATTTTATGGCGTTATAGAGAGTGGTCGTTAAATGGAGAGAATGTATCATTGTATGGAATACAAGCTAAACCAACTCAAGCCAATTGATTTCGACGCTTTAGAGAGTTTGTCGTTAAATCGAGCGACGTTACACATGGAGTTTACACTGTATGTCCTAAAGGCTCCGACACAGGTAGACAAACACATTGAATAGCATTAGCATAGCAAGTGCGGGCTAGCGGATGACACACGTCTTCGAATATTTTGATGACATGATGACATGTCTTCACTTAACTCATATGAAAAAAGAGAACCATATTTACATAAGAGAAAGTAATGTAAAGTAATTTGATTTAATAAACATTTAGTACATTAACGATGTTATAAATTCTTTTTTAGTAATATTATAATTATATGCAAAGTTTTATAGCTCTTACGTGATCGCATCTCTACTACATGAGTAGTGCTGACCAAACAATGCCTGGGTCGCTTATTTTAATGCACGGGAATTGCTTTGTCTAGTACAGAGCATCAATCCTCAGGGATTCCAGCAAGCGTCAGCTCTGATCCAAGATCTATTACACTACAGGACGTTCCACCGGAAAACCATAGCGAGCAGCGAGGTAATAAATATAGATGAGGCGTAGCGAACAACAATTTAATAACATTAAAAAATCAAGGTACTGGAAATTTAAATTTAAAAAAATTACTTGGGGGTCTTCAAATCTAGAGTTTATAGGTATTTTCTTGGTAAGCATATAACATCGTAGACCATAGTATTGTTAAACACCAGGCAAGTTGTGGTCAAACGTTGTTTTTTTTCAATAGTTTTTTCTACCAAAATAAATAGAAAGAAGCAATCTTCACTAATGCTACACACGTTTTAACAAATCGTTACGAAAGTACGGTACAGTTTTCGTAATGCTCTAACACGGAAAACTGTAGTTTTTATTATAAAATATATATATATATATATAGGTAGATTTATTGTTGCAGTTTGAAATTTACTGCTTATTCGTAACGATACATTTATGGTAACTATCACTACCGAAGAGTTGTGTATCATTAGGCAGATTAATGACAGTATTGTTGTCGATCCAGGATCGGATATTAAATCAAAGAAGGTGGTACGATATCTATGTGATCTATGTTTTTTCTAGAATCCTAATAATGATAACAAAATAATGTTTTATTTCTGAAAAAAGAGGTAAGATAACGGCTCTTGAATTCTGAATTTACCGACTCAGTGGCGCAAAAATTAGAACTGGATTTTTATATCTCTATAAATTAATACGTCAAAGCTCGAAGTCTGATTTATTGATCCTTTCGGTAGCCACCGGACATTAGAGTTGTAGGGTGGAAGTCGGGTCCCCTGGCTCGTTGATCATACGGGATGTTGGCCTGTCTGTGTGGACTGGCCTTAAAAAACACAGTAAACCCGATACAGGGGATTACAACATATTAAAGAAAGGCTACGTTAAATAAATATAAATATAATTCAAATTCTAACCAAGCGTTAATAATACTTTTTTCGAAGAAAGATAGATAAATAAACACTTTATTAAAACACTCACAAAAATAAATGATAGAAAACACTTAAAGTAACTCAAAAGCTAGTGCCTTACCAGGCGGCCTCATTGCCAAAAGTAATCTCTTCAGGCGAGATAGTTAGGAAATTAATTTCTTACATTTTGAGATTTATTTGCCTTTCTACATGAGATTTTATTATATTTAGCGCAGTGTGTCCTTGCTTGATAACCGTGTAAAATAAGTTTGGTATACGAGTATATCCGTAATCGTTCAATGTCATAGGTGCTTACAACTTTTCACCAAAGGAAAATCTTTGGTGAAAACGACTAAATCATCGTGTTTTTCCTCCATTGCTAGCTCAAGATTCTCACTTTTGAAATGTTAATTTAAAATATTGTTAGAGTAAATCAGTTGGCTGTTTGAATAATAATGTATATACAATTGTATTTAAATGATAATGTCAAACATTTATTGATAATAAATAATTGCTTATAAGTGTCTGTTCTGAAACGGGTAAACTACGAACGAACTAACAGATACTCGTAAAAGATTTTTAATTTTAGTTGGCAAATAAAATGTGGTATTAGAACATTTTAATGTCTAGGAACCAATATAACATTGCTATGAGCTAGGAGCCACGAAATAGTTTAATCCAAATAGAGTTGTCACAGGACTCCTAGAAGCTTTTGTCGGTTCTGCACAAGTTATAGCTTACTTGAGCGCTCACTCTGAATAGTTCCAGTAGAACACGTATTACGGACAAAGTTGCACAGACATCGCATGCCAATATGAATTTTCTCAGTCACATTTTCCAGATTTCATATGCGGGCTCCAGATATTCTTAAGACATGCCAAAGGTACGGGTACAACTTAAATTTTATGCATAACTTGCTAAGTCGGTAGGACTTTGCGAAATTTGATTTCAAAACCACAGTCGGAATTCGTTGAAAACAAAAAGGAAGACAAAAAGTCCGAATCAAATTGCTCTTTCGCATTTCCTTTTGACTAGGCTTTTGCGGTAAGCTTCGAGCTGAAACACATATAGCTCGTACGGTTCCAAAGGCGGCTGAATGTCGAATCTCAGCTGCATTGCCGCGCGTTTGAACTTTCGCGTTTGTTGAACAATAAAGTCCCGAGTCGTCTGCTTTGAAAGAGTTTTGAAGGTAGTTTACACGAAAGGAAGAGTGGATACTAATGCGCTCTAGACTACAGAATGGTTTTAGTCACGGATGAGAGCATTGACATGTTCATTTAAAAATATACTTTTTTTTTGTTAATTAAGAACTTAGTAAGAAGTAAAATAAAAGAAGTTGTATTATAAACTACTGTATTAGAAAACTCACGTGCCTGTAGATCAGAGGATTTTACATATTTTTGTAGTATTTTTTTGTAAAAACATAGAAAAAAATGTATACTACACTGCATACTCAAAATTTAACTTTGAACCCATAATCACATTGCAAATGTACCTAAAAAAAGAGTTAAGTTTAACGCAGCATCATACATTTTAATCTTACTTCCTTGGGGTACATTCTTTTATGTACCATTAATTTTACTTTGTAACTGCTGAGCAAAAGGATACTTGCCATAAAAAGAGCGAGAATTCACTTGGCTCTATATTTTTCTTTTCTCTGAAGAGAACTTGCAGAGGTAGATTACTTAATCAGGGGTTTAACGCTAACTGTGGGTAAAGTATATTGTTTAACCAAGTTAAGACTTTCTCGAGTTCTTATTGCAGACTAGCTTTGCCTCACTACTTTACTTGTTCCCTCTTAGCACACAATTCAAGTCAAACAGTACCAATTCTTTAAATTAAAGTTTAAAAAGTTCATTGAAACGACTAAGCTTTAGGAATGTACTTAATAACGCACGAAAATAAAAAGAACCAATACCAAATATCATTCTTGCGTACTCGTATTACGGCAACATTTGTACATACAAACCATCTAGAGGCAATTTGTATGGATAAAGTAGAGTATGACAAAGGAACTGAAGTGCTGCATTTTGTATTTATGAACGCCGTAATTTTAGATCGAAAAACTTTTATTTCAGTCTTATTACGGCGGTGTATTTTTACGGTAACTGTTATTAACAGTTCTTGCTTCGTAAATAATCTTTTATGATTATTGTTATGATTCAGCGCCCTCGAAATATGTTTTTGAACTGGGTTTGGTCTGTTAAATCCAAATAATGTAGTAATTGTAGAAGATCTATGATACAAAATCAAAATAATTTTAATTGTGCCAATAAACATTCAATATGCTTGTTATCATAAATTAACTATAGTTGCGACAAATTTAAAAAAATATGTTTGTGTAACCTTATTTCTGCCCTTGAGAAAGGACTTATGGAATTGTATGGGCTAATGGAAAAAAACATGAAATATTAGTGAACTTTTGCTGTAATCTGAAACTAAAACTAAAATTAAACCTATTTATTAATTTGATCGATATAAGCCATACAACATATGTATAACCTTTTTACTCAGGCATTACTTTACGGAAATCCATTAAATAAATTAATTCGGTTTCAGATCCCAGCAGAAACCCACTAAATATATATTTCAGATTTTCTTTCATCTATAAGGAATTTTTGAAAAAGTAACGCATGAGTCATTAAGTTATATGTTGGGCTAATGTCGAATAAATGATCGTAAGTGATCGCCGGTTAAACGAACATTATTTAAATATGTCTTACGAAAGTTTTAGTACAATGAAATTGAAAAAAATATGTAAAAAACAGTAATAAAAAGTGATTAGAACCTAACAAAAGATTGTGCTCTATACATTTTATAGTCCACATTTTCTGCTTGAAAGTAAATTCTACTCAAAGTTACACACGTATGCATTGTCGATATGTATGTCATACGATTTTATCCCGGACATAATGTACTAACTCTCACAAAATGCCTATCGTGTAGATGGAGTGTGGTATTAGGGATCAGTTCAGTCCCAACTCTCACCTACCTTAATTTCCTTTCTACCGCATGACATAGATTAGACCACAGTAGCTACGACAGCGTTCGTTTGAGAACTAATCTTTGTTTGAATTGTAGCTGCAGGAAGGATTTTATAAAAGGGCCAGCATTAGATTTATTTCTTTACTGGTGCAATTCGTATATGATACGTTATAGATATTTATCGACGATCTCGTTGACCTAATGGTTACCATGACGGACTGGCAATCAGATGGTCCCGGGTTCTTTTCCTGGCACGGCCAAAATCTTTGTGATTAACTAAATTGGTGAGTCTGGGTGCAATATGAATTCATATAAAGTAATTATGTGTGTATATATGTAGTATATCAGTTGTGTAAGCTACCATAATACAAACTAGAAATGATTTAGTATGGGGCTTACCAGCCCTGTGTTAAATGTGTCCTAATATATTTATTTGTGTTTTTACTTGTGGTTATTGTATATCACTTGAATATTTAATATAATCATAACACTTTATTAGACTGAGTGTTAAGCATATAAAGTGTTCTTTACTAGGCTATAAAGCAGAATATAAACTAGTCTTTATTATATGACGTAGAAAAAAATTTATAAAGTTATTTTAATATTTATGATTTTATATGGACAGTTGTTTCTAAAATTAGTCGAGATAACAACTGTTTGTTATCTCGACTAATTTTACTCGTATTCAGAATATAAATTCCATTTGTTGAGTTTATTTACCTCACAATTTTGTTTCCGTGCTATTTTGTTGCTGTATTTTACAAATAATATTATTCAAGTAAGCATAGCTAAATTATATACCGTCTTTTGAATGAACACAACAATTTATCTAACAACTCCCATTCATATTTTCTTTTGGAAGGCTACCATGAGTAAATAGTATATAGCAAAATTGCAAGATATGCCATATTGCTATTTACTATTGTAATTATTTTGTAATTATATAAATGTTATTATTAGTTAAGTAGGGTAGATTAGGTTGCCTGGAAGAGATCGCTTTAAGCGATAAGACCGCCAATAATGGCACACTAATATTAAGTAAAAATACTGTGTCCAATGCATTCATCTATTATTGTTTTATTTTCTAGAAAAACAACGAAAACTACTAATTAGTTTTGTCATTTTGAATTCACTTCAAAATTTTCAGTTGTTTTATTTGATTATCACAAGAATGTTAAGGAAGTGTCGTTTTGATAGTTAGTTGTTTATAGATACTTTATAAATAAATAGGCAATAAATGTAAATTTTCTATTCTATAATTTACGTCTATTAAAATGTTCTTATTATATTATTCTGTTAATCTAATTAAGTAATATTTTAAAATAATGATAATGACTTAAGTTTTTGTAAATAGTTAAAAATTGTAAAATGTCTTAGTAAAAAATTTCACTTTATTACTTTTAAGTTATGTTTATATTTATTTTTACATTACTACTAATTTTGTTTTGTTGTTGTATAAAAAAATTGTAATACATATAATGTTTCGTATTAAATTGTAATGATTGTAATATAATAAATACATTTAATTATAAAACAACATTTAAGTTGTATTAACGTGTCACTCCAAGGATATAATAAACACTAGTTCAATGTGATATTATTAACTTAAATAAAGATTAATTGTAATTGATTTTTTATAGATATATCACTCTAGTCACAGATTGGTTTGTAGTAGAACCTACATGACTGTTATAAGGTCACCTACTGACGAGCGTAATTTCAACCCAGTAAAGCAGATCCGGTATCAGTAGAAATAACCCTATTTACTGCTATTTTTAGATTTGGGGTAATTCTAGAACAAAATTATAGAGCTTGAACATGGGCAGTGATATAAAAGAATTTGACGTCTTAAAACTTTCTTCAATATGTTTTTTTTTTTCATAGATGCAGATTGTTATTATTAGATACATTATTGATAAATTCAGATAGGTATAAAGTAATTTTACAATTATTTTATGTATATTTATTATTAATCAATTTATCATTCAGAAATACTTTTACAATATGAGTGTGCGTTTTTAATTAAAAATAAAGTTAGCTTACTTTTAAATATGTTTGGGCTGAGGTGTATTTTTGATATGCTCAGGCAAATGGATAGTCTGGATCCATCATCATAATTTGGCCAGGGCCAGGGCATTTGAGCAGTATAATGAGAAAACAAATGAATGAGCGAAACGACTGGCAGAAAGTGGAGCATGCTTAGTTATGTTTTGTTATAGCAGCTAAAGAAATACATCATCCGTGAAAATTTCACCTGTTTAGCTTGATTACTAAGTTTCACAGTTAAAACCTTTTCTAACAATTAGTAGTACACCGTTCTTCAAAAATGAATGTAAATATCCAGAAATCTCTACAAGGCTCATGGTAACAACAAACTGATAAGGAAAAGGGTAAATAAGCTCGATGACCAATTGAGTGGAACCTATCGACGGAATCTTTAGATTATAGTTTGTATTTTCTAGTGTAGTCTGTATTTATTGAAGTGAAAAGAAACCTTAATTCATAAAGAACGTGAAAAACTAAATAAAAGTATAGCTATTTTTTTATTTGATTTATAATAAGTATATTGCACACATTAAGCAAGTCAATGTTTCATCAGTAACAATGAATTGCTCCAGTTTAAGAGTAATTTTAAAATATGCTATAATTAATATTGAGCTACTACTCAGAGCTTTAATTTTTTTATGTTAGCGCGCTAATTATTTGAACTTTTTTTCACCATAAAGTTCTATTTTAAATAGTTGAAATAGTACTTTACTAATAAAAATACTTTTTTTTTAAATTTAATACTTTCAATACTACAGTCACTGGTACGAGTTATGCACTAAATGTCACCGGTCACCAAGAGGATACCAGATAGAGACACGACATAGTTTATAGAGAAGACGACATAGCTGAATCTCGTAGCACAGCACGTAGCTCTCGTAGAAGGTTCGTAGAGACGTCGTAGCAGCGTCGTAGCATGTAGACGGCAGTCAGCGAGCGCGGTCCGAAAGCGCCGCCCGCACGCGGCGACTCCACGTAATCACCATCTCGATGGTTACACTTGACTTTTAGTTCACTTTCGATCAAGTGCCATGCTGTTCGAAATTTGAAATTATTCGAAAAAGGAACGCGAGTTTTTAACCGGTAAGTTCTCTGCTAGGTATTAGAACATTTCGAAGAGCGCAAAAGTTACTTTTTATGAGTAGGTAATTAAGAATGAGCTTTAATTTCATTTCGTTGTTAATTATTTTTTGTTATGACAAGCTCTCGTAAGATATGTGTTTTAGATATGAAAAAACAGTATTTATGTTACAAGTTTTACCAAATGACGTTTTTTAAGTGATATTAGTTGATGTAACCTAACTATCCATTACTTGTGTTTTAAGGTTAAAAAGGACACAAATATACACTCGAAATGAAACCTCCAACTCATGTTGTTAATATTTCATGTAGAAATTATTTATTTATAGTAGTTATTTAATTGAAAGAAAGAAATGATAGTTATTTCAATAATAGTTTTATACTACAATATTTTCATATATTTTACTAAAATTCCTAGTTATCTCATTTCAAAAATCACCTTGGTAATTTGAGAAGTTATCGATATATTGATTGATTTGCCCGTCTAAGCCATTAAGGTGCTGTTGGCAAATATTAATCAATCTCTTCTTAACACCTTACTGATATTACAGCAGTTCTCCGAACAGTAGACCTCGTGAACACGATTTTTTGGTTCATTTTTCGCTACATACAAAACTTTTAAATTTGTACCGAAACTTTACGTTATCTCAACACTTACTTGCCCAATTTTATTAATATTTAGCAAAATATTTAAGTGTACGATATTTAATCCATCTGATATCATTGACTACCGTTGAAGTTTTTTTATATAACTAGCTGACCCGGCAAACGTTGTTTTGCCTCACTTAGAAGTATGTAAAATAGACAGTAGCCGATTCTCAGTCCTACTAAATACGCATATAAAATTTGGCAAAAATCGGTCAAGCCGTTTAGGAGGAGAACGGTGTCTAACATTGTGTCATGGAAATTTTATAGATTAGAATATACATCCTAGTAAAAAATCGCCGACAAAAAAAAAACTACTGTAACTATGTACTATAAAACAAACAACCGAAAATTATTTCATGCTACATGAAATCAAGAACATAAAAGTAAAATCGAAGAGATTATTTGATGCACTTATAAAAAAGCTATTTTCAATTTTGATTAATCCTGTATTTTTGGAATTGGTGCCATCAAAACAATTTAATAGTGTTTTTCCTTTAACTAACATTATTTTGTTCTTCTAAGATGGCATCTGCAAAATCAGTCAAAATTTGTTTGAATTCAGTCAAAATTGGTTTGAAAATACGGCAATTACGCGAGAACCAACACACAAAAAGACATACAGACAGAGGAAAGTAAATCTGGCCAGTTAATTTTCAGACTTCACTCGCTTCGATCGCTCGGCCTATAATAGTATCACCAAATATCGAATTACTAAAGGGTGTGGGAAACGTGACCAAGAGGCTGTTAGTAATTACTGTAAGTAGATGTTAATGGAGGTGGTTATATATGCTTACGAAGAATTGTTTTCATAACTATCTCATACAAGAGGTCTCTTATTAGACAAATGTTTTAATGATTGAAAAATGATGTAATAAAATAAAAATGCATGTTGTTGTGCGCAGAAAAATTAAAATAATGTTTTAGTTATTAGAATTCTCATCAAAATCTTAATATTAATACGTACTTTAAATCACTTTTAAAAGTTGCTTTTAGACTTTGCGCTGTCCGTGGAGACTTTAGGCCCGTGGTCGTCCGACACAAAAGCTTTTTGTAAAGACATTGGGAAACGGTTGGTCCTCGCTTCTGGAGATCCAAGAGCTGGCAGCGTTTTCTTACAAAGACTAAGTTTAGCTGTTCAACGGGGTAATGCTGCCAGCATCTTGGGAACTCTGCCACGTAGTGTCAGCCTGGATGGTGAGCTTACGCTAATTGAAATTGTAGTGTTTGTATATAGTATTTTAATTGATTTTTCTCTAATAGTTATTTGTAAATAAAGCCTTATGACTTTGTTAAAAAGATTAATATAGATAACTAAATAAACTGAAACGGATTCTACATAAGTTATTTACGAGACTTTATTACTTTAAAATCTTAACTTGCCTCATAGTTATTTTGGTGCAGAATCTATATATTTTTAGTAGAAAACATTACATTACGAAATTTGAATTCATGTATTTAGTCAAAAAAAAACATAATTCATAATTAATTCATTCAATAGAATAGAAGAGTATTCAAATAGTTAGAACAGCAATTAGGTACACTCAAGTGCAAACTATACAGAGACGATATCAACATTGAATCTAATTACGAGTGATATATTGACTGACACTGAGTTCTGTACATAGTGGTTGTTTTGTTTTGTACACAAAAAATAAACTAGTGTATCACATACAGTTTAATTTCGGTGTTCAGATTAAAATGAGACCTTTGATATCGTAAGCTTAGATATAGTACTAGTCTAGACCTCCGTTTATTTACAAGCCAACAAAGGGGTTTTATAACTACTCGTATAAGTCTGTCTTTATTTACTTGTGTGTACAACTATTTAGAATAGCACCCGTGGAACCATAACAGAGAAGATTATAAAACATCAAGCTCACTTAAAAGAAACATATTTATGCAAGCCACTGTATGTATCCCATGAGCCTGATCAACTTCTTCTGGTGTGAAACTTAAAATTTCCTCGCAAAATATTTAAACAGTACTCTCTTCTATAAGTTTCTAAGTAAGGAAGTTCTAAAAAGATTAAAAAAGATTTTTGGCAACTTTTCGAATAAGATTACTGTTAACTAGTACGCTGTTGAGAGACTAGCTAACTTCTAAGGTATTCATGTTACGGTCTTACGAAAGTTTTTCCTAGTCTTTTTTTATGTGTACAATGAAATATAGCATAGTTTTGGATAAAAAGGAACCATATTGAGTTTTTAAAAGAGGCTTCCCATTTGATTGGTGTGTTATTTAAAATTTTACTCCTCTATATTTTTTTTTGAAAAAAGTTTTCCTACCTAAAATCATCATGGTCCTAAAATCCTAAGGTCATGAACAAATTAGGATCTCATATTTTGTTATCGTAAAACTGCCTTGGAAATGATTTGCATTTTTTCGACTAAGTAATATTATTTAGGACTCGATATTTTTTTTTAATACGTAGCAAAACACATAGTTAGATAGTCGTGAGTGTATGTTTTACTCGTTAATTATAGCTGCGAAGTACCGTTCGTGTTATTTAAGCAAAAAAACGCTGTCTTTACGAAGTGTCGTTGGCTTGAGACACGTAAACACCGCATATTTTCGAAAATATTTGCTGCATCTTTTTCTCCAATGATTATAAAACTGAATAATGTATGTGTTGGTAGACCGTATCGCAGAAAACAGGCGCGAGGTCGCACGGCTCTGCGGAAGGAAACTCTGAATTAACTGGCCGCATGAAAATATGTAAATCAAAGTCCGTTCTCTCCCTTAACGCCTGGATTATCTTTGGTTTTGTCCAAACATCGCTAACAATGGGTGCTAATGTTGCCCAACTTTGCCGATTTATATTCAGGCTTTAAGGTTTTAAATTGGCGACTGCGGGTTGGATGTTGAAAACAGAGAGTTCTCAACTGTATTTTTAGAAATATTAGCAAATATTTATAGGATTTTTATAAATATGGAAACACTAAACGATGTCTACATACCAGTCTCAATACTTTTTAGAAAATAAAAAGAAAATTGACTTACGTTATCGCTAAACAAATTGAAAACGAAAGCACAAAAGGAAATTAAGTCAACCGGCGTCGAATTTCATTACTCTAAAAAGTCTCTGTAATAAGTTTAGAATCCCGAAGAAAGCGGCGTCTCATCACTCCTGCCATTTACCACAAGCCGCTTGCAAAATGTCATAAGATTTCCTCTCACCCCGAGATTCAGTGGAATTATGGGTCAGAACACATTACGAGTAAGTTTATGCACGATACACAATATAAACAAATGATATATAATGAAGATAAACAAAATGTATTCATTTACGGTCCTAAAAAGAACTGCTGGTTTTGTGTATCAATCGTTATTTTACTAATCTATTATACGGTATGTAAAAGTGGATAATAAAACAATCTGAATATTTTTCAATTATTTATAATTGTGTTATTATAACTGTAACAAATTTTTACCACGAACAAATTAGTTAAAATTAAGCGTTCGGTATTATAGCAAAGATGCAATCTTTGAACAGCTTTAGCAGATGAAAGATAGTAATTAATCTTTTTCAATACAGAAATAGTTAAAAAAGTCAGATTAAGAGACATACTCACATATGGAAAGATGAAGTTATTAATAGATGTAAAATACGAGTACAGAGCATTTTAAATGAGCTTCTCTTACTATATATGCATCTTAGTGCAATATGCATCCTAGTGCAATTTAACCTCTGCGGGTATGTTCACGGTTCACGGCACTCCTAATGCAGCGGGAGCTCGAATGGTGTACCCATCCCGTCTCATATGAAAGCTTTTGAATTTTTCAAAACACTTGACTTCTTTATTTTAAAAGATGAATATGTAAAATACCAATGAAGGGAATTGTTAATAGCGTATTTAGTCATCGCGAGCTTACGTTGGCTGTGTTCCTGCCCTTAAGAATGGAACATTGATTGTCCTGAAAAATGTCCGGTTAATACCATCAAAATAAACGTAAATAATAGCTGATTATACGAGTAATTAATAATAAATATTAGGACACATTTCACACACTGCTGGTTAATTACAAAGTGTACCATTTTTAGGTTGTGTAATATAAAATTAGCTTACTTATTGTTGGATATCTTACTGTAAACACAACGTGATTTTTAAGCGAAACTCTAAAGAAGTCTACACATTTTTTCTTCCGACCTGTCTGCCTAAATTAAATAAACATTAAATTTCTCAGCTTAGAATCAGCTAACGGCGTCGAGTAATAAGAGCGCTATTTTGACAGACTTAATTAATGACTTCGTTGATTTTGGTTTAATACCTAACTTGCGAAAATAATTAGCCTTTTTGGCGGGAAAAAATAACAAAGTATCAAAAAATGCCAAGTCAAGGTTGCATACGGATTGATTGGCACATTGTTGATAAAAAAGTATCAACTTTTTAAGGTTCCGTACCTAAATGGTACCAACTCCCGTATGTCCGTTTTAAATTTGTAATTTTCACAGATAACGTATTTTTTTGCTGTTATAACAACAAATACAACAAATATGTAATCAACTCTCGCGTTGTTTTAGTACTAAACGATACCATTAGATGGCGCTGTAAGTTAAACAGTAGTTTTCTGAATCGCGGTAACGATATTTTGTATCAAATATATTCTGAATCTTAATAATGGTAGCCCTTTTTGTAGTGTGCGTATTCGACTCGGTCTTGGTCGGTCATAACAAGTGGTTTCAGATTAATTATTAGTCTTATCAAAGATAATAATAATAAAGTAAAACAGTAATTAAAACAAGCACATATAAAATAGTGAAAGTTAATTATATAGTTAAATAAAATGTATTTGTGGAAACTAAATATTAAAACGTATGAAATTCTCCTAAAGATTGTGTTGTATATGTAATTTATCATGTCAGTGGCAGCCGTTAATGGTTAGACTAAGACCTGTCGCCACAGATATTGGATTGTAATTAATATACGAAGTATCTAGAAATAATAGAATAGAATACAAATTCGTCACAACGTATTATACTTATAACAAATTAAGTCTTATTAATAAAAGGATACAGTATGTTCTCGTCAAATAAAGTGTTTAAAATATTAAAATGTCAATTTACAATATGTCAAAATTAATTACATAAATTTATTACAAATAACTTAAATCTAAATAAATAACCCGCCCCTAATAGTTCCCGGTGCAAAGGTGCCCATTGGACTTGCAGCGTTCCCGCGCTGAATGGCAATCGCTATCCTTTGCACCAGGAAAGATCCGGAGCGGGAGTCACCGGTCGTTTTGTTTTTCTTTAGTGTTTAAATGTTCTGACTCTTATCAAACAACGAAAATATTATCGAATTCTTGATCTGAGATTTGCCAATAATATATCTAGATACTCTCATAATCGGTAAATATAGTGTTTAACTAAAATAATTTTAATTATTTTAGTAATAAACGATAATATATAATAAGGTAATAAATTATATAGGTATATATATATTTATTACCTTAATAAATAAAGGTAGGTAGCAAAAAAATTTAATTTCTTTATTAACTAGGTTATTGCAGACGAACGTAAGGTGATCTAAAGCAAACACCGAAGTTAACTAAGGTCAGTCTCTAATACACAGTCATTCATTGCTGACCATGCAAAAATGAGTGACACGTTAAATTGAAACACACGGCACATATTAGCCGACCGTTATTATTAAAACAAACAACAGTTTGAAAACTCTCAACACCATAGCTTGGTCACTTAGTTCATATCTTAAGAAAAAGAAGAAACTCAAACTGTAGTACTTTTAATACGAGTTAATTTCCTACTCGTAGATACTATATAAGTAATAAGTAATTGAAAATGTAATAAAGTATTCGAACATATTTTTTTTTATGTTATATGCATATATACATACGCTATTTCTAATAAAATGTGAAGTACCTCAGAAAATTGAGAGAAAATTGCGGCGCCTCAGGTGCAAAATATTCGATATTATCTCCCTATACCTTCTAAACGTACCTACATATATTTGATGTACTCCTGGATAGATATAGGTATATATATCTCTATTTTTATAAATAATTTATACATAAGCGAAGAATACAACCATTGAGACTGAACACTCACATTTTCCCACGGCATATCATCTATGTTTGCATGAATGAGATTCAAAGAGCCTCCCTATACTGCTGTTTCGTAGGCCTACGGTGTGCTAGTAGATGTTTTAATACCGGGTTATCTATAAAATATCGCAAAACGTTTTAATATCAATTCTTTTATAAACTTTAGGGCTTTATTTCACTGACCTATTATTTAACTCGTTAGAAAATATATGGCGTATAAAAAAAACATAATCAAAATTGTAGATAAATGTAGTATTCAACAGATCCATACCAAAAGTTCAATCAATAAAACAATCAACAGATTACTGTAAATTAATTAACACCGAATTTTCTAAAAGTTAGTATCTATTTTATATCTCAAGATATTATATATTTATTTGTAAAATATTATACATATGTGTATTATACATATACACTACAGTTAGTCACAGGCTCTGTGACCTACCAATGTATGTGTAATATTGTAACAACATACTTTTCCGGCTTTGGGTGTGCAAATCTAATCCACCCTTGGCGTTTTTGTGTTACTTACTAATAGCCTGTATGTTTGCGTTATGTAATTTATCAAACTCGTGGCAGGGCAACGTTTTTGCATTCGCCGCTCCCCGACGTGCCACGCACGAGATACTAAAATAAATACGGAGACGAGAAAAAATATTCTTCGCGCGTACGATAAGAAAAGTTTGAATCGGAAAAAAATACGCTACATTGATTTGCTGATCGGGATCAATATTTGACACTGGTAAATTGTGTATACTCTAATATTGAAGGAAAAATAAATTATTATGTTGAAGTATTTTTTGGCACATCTTTTCTATAGACGCATCTATAGAGTGAATCTGTCTTCAAAATACAGAATTATTTATTTAACCGAGTGAGCATTGACTCAGCATTGACTGCTTTCGTCTGTCTGTATGTATGTTGGTTCTCACGTGGAGGTTGTAATTTAGAATTAATCTCACCAACATTTAGTATATAGGTAAGTACTGCCACTTAATAGAATTATTTCTTCATCGGCGGTTAGGTAAATTTGCTGTGGCACTATGTACGAGTACTAACCAATATTAAAGACATTTGGCAGATCAAATATTAAATCTGTAAACTATTTTTTCATATATTATATTTATGTTAAAACATAATATAGATCTTAATGTATATTACTACTTTATTTTAAACGTCAAAAAAATCTTTAACTTTTAAAAGATTATTGGAAATAAAGCTGGCCAAGCTATTGAAGATATGTATGTTCCCGTAGCTTCATTAGAAACAAAGCAAATTCTAGCTTTCGAAGAACTACTATGTATTAAAGTGACTTTAAGTCACCAGAGTTTAGAGAGAGTGGGTCATTTGTTTTTTGATTTCTTAAATTTTATTTATTATTTTGACTGTAATTTTTTTGGTAATTATAAATATTTCGTGATATGACTGCATAAAGAAAGACTTAAAAGTATTTATGATAAGAAAAATCATATGTAGAGAAAGCATATAGCTTAACCAAGTGTGATACCAATGAATGGGTGTGTATAAAATGCGCATAAAATACACTAAACCAAGTGTGATACCAGTGAATGGGTGTATATAAGATGCGCATAAAATACACTAAACCAAGTGTGATACCAATGAATGGGTGTATATAAAATGCGCATAAAATACACTAAGCAGCATATACCACTCTATACGGTAGCCTGCCGTAAATGTTTACAAATGCTTATTTTCCCGTAGCAAACGAGCTGTAGGCGGAAAAGCAAAAGGTAGTATAGTAGTATATTGATGTAGAGCTACGTAGGTCAGGTCCGGTATCTGGTTTATGTTGTTCCTTATTTCGGTTACAACGAGTTACTCTTACCGATAGAAAACCATTATGATTAACAGAAAAAGTAAGAAATATTTTTCGTTTAATGGCATGACTAGGACAGTCTTTTTTACATTACTAATTCTAAGTTGTTTTGCAATCAAAAAAAGGTTAGTGGTAGAAGTATATCAAATTTAGGCTTGATGCTAAGGATGGTGATGATGTTTATTTTTGATTCAAAAAAAGGTCAGCAATTGACCACAGGTGAATTTTTCTCCTGATGGTAAATGATACTGAGGTTTTCGGTGGAGCGCGCTTACCTAGAAGGAACCGGTTCACTCTTGCTTTGAAAATCGTTAGATAATAGTCATTGGGGAACAGGGAATTCGGCAAGAAATTCCAAAGTATTTTTCTGGGAGAGAAGTTGCTTGGTTCGGAACTGATAGTAATGATAGTTTTTTTATATAAGAACCTTCTACTAAGTACTAGAATAATGTTAGAATTAACGAAATCAGTGTAGCCGTTCTCAAGTTAAGCGTAACCAAAAGTAATAGAGATTATTTTTTTATCATGTTGATAGCATAATAATTTCAAATTAAGAATCAGAATCAATTCAAAATTGGCAGTAAACTTATTACGCTGAATTACAGTTTACAATTACTCTCTCACCAGAGTTTCAAAATAAAAATAGTAGTTTAAAAAAATTAAAAAACACGCTTATTTGGCCGTTTTAAGTGGGTCAAAATCGCGCTCAAAGAAGTCGGTCACAAACAAAAATACAAATAAATGTAATAATTTTATCAAAAAAGTGTATTGTCATTGGTCCTCAATAAATCTACAAAATTTAAACGAAATCTGGCCGTTTAAAGTGGGTCAAAATCGCGCCCAAAGAAGTCGGTTACAAACAAACATACAAACATACAGGTGAAGCTAATATAAAGCGTGTAAAAAGAGTTTATAATTTCACCCACACCTCTTTAATGTGTTGGTGTGAACCTTAATAATTAATTAAATCAATAATGATAGTAAATAATACATTTTTCTTACTTGATTATTAATACCATTCTATTCTTAGTTCTTTAAAAAAAAAAACAAACGTTTTAGTCACCGGATCACTCCTGAGCGCTTGCACGTTCGCGCCTTGAAACCCGCCCGCGGCAATAAACACTGCAAAATGTAGCGTTACGTTCTCTATCGTAAATGACAAACTGTGTTGGGGCAATAAGAGGCTTACCGGAGCGCAGCGAGGCGAGGCTTGCACTGTAACTGACTACCCGCGCCCTGAGACTCGCTTACACGCTTGATGTATGACGCTATACCTATAAGCGTACAGTATATACAGTAAGCATACACCATCGTGACTAATGAACTTTCAGTTATGTCATTTGTTTGAATCGCCAATTTTAAATAGTAGGTACAAGAAAAAAGAGTTTTTCGATCGTCTTTTCCCACTAGGTGGGGTCGACATACTCGTAGCTTCGGCTACGGCTATTTCGCTTCCACACCACTCTATCAGCCATCATCTCTACATTCACTCCCTTTTCATTCGTATCCTGTTTCACACTATTCATAAGTCTTTTTTGGTCGACCTCTACTTTCGTTACTTCATGCAATATTTGTTCTACTTCTTACAATAGTTGTACGTAAAATCTGATTGACATAATTTCATAGGTCCCATGTTTCATTATTTATTAGTATAAAAAAAAAACGTATATTTAATCTTATACATTTGTTGTTGTTGTGGTACTAAAAGTTCTGCGTCCCAAACATGGAGCCCACCAGCCGTGTAGTATAATTACTTGGTAAAAGTGCCCTCCGGGTATACATTATCAGAATCACCAGCAATAAATCCTTACAGACACACCTTGGGCATTCTGCTCTGTTTAGATTTTCATTAAGGCGCTATGGGACTCAAAATAGCACATCTTGGAAAATAATAAAATTGTACGTAAATGATAAGACTACAGTTTTTTATGAGTTTTATTATTTTAAACAAGGTTAAAGTTACAATAGACGATTACTTAAAATTCACTCGATAGTTATATTTATTGAAAAATACTCGTTTTAAAATTTAAAAATGTTATGCTAATTAAAAGAAATTTAAATAAAACTTACTATTTTTAGGAGTTGCTGATATTATCTAGAAGATTATAATTACAATGATCTTAATTGTTGATTTTTACCTGAAATTACTTCGTGATAATTCTAATACCCATCGGCAGGTGCTTTGCTCAAATTTGTATAGGGCGGCAGAAAATGGTACAAAAGCGCCTTAAGGAGGCTTTTAGTATGTCGGCTTATCTTTGGAAGTTTATACTCCTGTGAGAAATCTGTAGGTTTACAAAACAAGTGCTTTTCTTGAATAGGAAAAAAGGAATGTATCTTTTATAATACCTGATCTCATTTAGAGGCACTGATAGCTTTACGAGTGTCCAAAAATGTGTGATAGAAGTGGTACACTTTTGTACCACATAAGTCATAATAATTTGTTGCAATTTCACTAATTTTATAAAGGCCTTTATTAAAATAAAGTTTGTGCGGCAGTGTGTGTATGTTTGTGTCTTCTTCATACAGGTGGAGCGTTTTTGTTATAATTTCTTATAAAGATAGCTTTGATCCTGGCTTAAGGTATATATTACTTTTTATTCCGGATTAACGCGGTTAACATCATACGATGCAACTAGTAATTACATAAGTGGTAGTAACGAAACCTTTTAAATTTATCACTACCTACTAATATGAGATTTACTTATGTCTGATACTTGATAGAATAATATTACGTGGCTTCAACGCCAGTAGCTCATATTTCTTTTGAGCTAACTAACTGCTGCCCATTGACATAAAATCAAACCACCCTTTACTCTTTCCCCACGAAGAAAATTCGGCAATCAGTGAAGTCGGAAACAAATTATGATGTTGTTTGTATTGCAAAACTTTTAAAAGCTAAAATTGGGTTGTTGTATTTTTAGGTCAGCAATATCAAAAATAAGTCACTGGACGAAATACAGCCTATTTCACTCGAAGTTCGAGGGAACTGAAATAAAATCGGAACATTCAAATAAATGACTTAATGAGCAAGTATTCAGTAGGTAATTTTCTATGCTGATTGCGTTTGTAATCGGTTGACCGAAAGCGAAGGAAACTATTTGACCGAATTTTGCGTTGGTGTATTTGAGGCACTAAAGTGGAGTTCTCTAGCTCCTATGTGATTAAAACTTTTGTGATTTCTACTTTCACTATGCATTCTAAATCAGTTGCGTGTTTGCTCTAGTTGTAATTTTAATTTGCGTGAACAAGCGTACATACGACATGAGTTCATATTTTATTGAAATTTGTACATTATTATTGTTAAATAACACTTGTAAGCTTTTTGAATAGACGGTATATTGCAAAAAAAAGGTATATAATACTATTGAAAATTGAAAAAAAAAAAAACTACAGTACTTATACTTTATATAGAAGTGTAAGTTGGTCCAATAAATTATTTTGTATATTTGTATATTTGTATATAGAGCTTTTAAGAATCAGTTTATTTGGCCGCTTGCCCTAAAAGTATTTAATTCGACAATATTTTTCATCTTAAAAGGGTGATGACGATGGAGTTTTTTCAAAGGAAACAACCTTAAAAATTGATTAGGGTAATTACCTTTCTATTCAAAAAAAGAGGCTGCCATGCCTTATTTTATATAAGCAATTGAAAATCTTATTATTAATTTTAGGACACAGTCCGCAAAGTCACCAAACTAATATCGACAGGTATTACGTAAAAGAATGTACTTTTATATTTGTATTTTTTCTTTTTTTTTACGTATAATTGTTTAAACCTATGTTCATGTCTACTACTTATAATAAAAAGCAGTTCTCCGATCTGAACACCACGTGAACAATATTTCTTGTAAATAGTTTTTAATTCCCGAAACTTAATTATCTCATTTCTAACCAATTACTTGACTTCGCTCGCTGTGTCAGTTAGTAACTGCATCGTGTAATTTATTTTAATTCACAGTAAGCTTAATCACAAGACACAACGAAAACTACGCGATTTAATGTATTTTTGTATATATTTATATTTAAGTAAAATTAATTTCTACGTACAATAGAAACTCGATCCGGACCTCAGTTATACGTATTCGTATATCCAGACTACAGACTAATTGTCCAGTTGTATTTTGCAAGCACGAGCGAGTTGGACGGAACTGGCAACACCCCGCAAGCGCCGGCTTCTCATCGGAAAATAAAAAAAATGCTATTTTACTCATACTTTCGATTATCCAGATTTTTGATTATCCAAATACCTACCATGAAAAATTAGTCCGGTTATCAAGTTTCTACTGTATATAATTGCTCGAACATATTTTCATGCCAACTACCTACATAAAATGACATAGCGTGACAAACAAATGAGGTAAGCTTACTTTATAGCCAATCCTGTGTTTAATAACATCTTGTAAAGGCTACCATTAGTTAATGGACAATGATTGCACATAGAACGTGACGTGGATCGTAATTAAGCCTTTCATGCCCCACACGACTCGTTTCGGTACCTAATCGGCATCATATACAGTTACATAAATACTAAAGCTCGCAGGAAAACCCGGTCTATCCAGGAACAAAAGTATAAATTAAAAATTTAGAAAGCCCCCGACGGTAAAATGTTTGATCGCCACGTTGTATTTAAAATTTATCACAATTACATATATTGTTAACTATATTAATGAAGCCCTTTCATTTAATACCCATATTGAGGGACTTGTGAAAAAATATGTTTTCCGCCATTTTATGGCGGCGGCTATCTTGTACTGGTTTTTATTAAACGCAGTTAAAACACTCGCGAATAATAAATACAGTTTGAAAAAAAATGCTTAATTCAAATCGATTCACCCGTTCGAGAGCTGTGTATAAAATGTAAAAAAGAAAATAAAAAAAATAACAATAAACTAACGTAGTTAGTTTTATTTAAGACACCCTACAACCACTATTATAGTCAAACAAAAATTAAATAAGTAACCATTATACACGGTTCAGAAATTCGCTAAAATATTATAAAAGCAAACGATAAAACCAAGTTATCGTATCTCGAATCGCAAGCTGACGCTCCAAAAATGTTAGCTGAATTTATAAATGAGTTTCCACGGCACTCTGTAGATTACCGCAAGCGGTGTGTGTGAGACTTATTTTTACGTACACCTAACTTTTTTAACGAACCATGTTTGTAATCATCTATTCTATTCAATATTCTATAAGAAATAAGCAACGGCAACGACTTTTTAGAGTTTAGATTCAGGGTTAGAACCGTACATTTTTTTTTCATTGTTGAGTAGGCTTACGTTTGACCGCAGCTAGTCTAATGTTAAGCTTGACTGTGGTCTAAGATGTTACACGCTTGCCTAGAAAGAACCGATTTACTTTAGATTTGAAGACCTCCAAATTGTACTTCGCGGGAAAAACGCAACGCAGACGCAGGAACCCTACATAGAATCTGTAGTTTGACGCTGTCCGTCTGTCTGTCCGTCCGCCCTGTGTCTAATTCATATAATCATTAACATATAACTGGATTACATAAGAGTTTGTAATGTTTAAGAGGTGAATCAGTTGATGGCATATTGAATAAGCGACATATTTATTGAATTTTATAAAGTGCTTCCTATGCTGTTTTACTCCTTACAGCAATGCACTTGACTAGCAAAATGCGGGGCTCTTATTCTGGCTTAATTAAGGTGGAGCATGCCTAGGCTGGATTAACTGGCTCTAAAAGAGGCTGCCGGAACATTGTTAGATCTCGGCGATAGATCTTCGTCTTAAAAGTGGTTGCTCACCAGGCGAGTATTAGTAAATACCCTACCACTATGCAAATATGCTATATCAAGATACGTATTAAGAAAAAACAAATTTAAAACTTATCTAGTAAGTATAATATCAATAAAGACATGTATATTGCTAGTTGTTTCTAGTTGAAATTGAATTAAACAATAACACAAGCTGCATTGCATGCCACGTAGTATTAGGTTCACTTCAAAAGTCAAACGAGACGCTTTACAAAGTAGTAGTAACTTTGAGAAAGCATATAGCCGTCGCCTGGGAAATCTCACATGAAGTGAGGACACAAAATGGAAAGGCAATATAAAACCCTAGAAAGTTATATTCGTCCGATTTTTTATATAGATTTGATTCGTCACTCGAGCGTAGCAGTTTGCGTAAATCTGTGAAATTCGTTACGCAAAAAGTTGGTCCTAACTGGGGAAAGATTGGGGCAACTCGCCCACGTTTACGAAAAAAAGTGGTATAAAGAAATAGAATTTAGAAATATTGTTTCTTGTGTTAAATATAGTAAAAATCTTTTTGTTTCTTCTTTTTTGTATGAGCTAAGTGGCCAAGCTTTGGTTTCGAGAGTTTTTTAAGCCGGCCGGCCTCTGACTTTGCTTAAGGACTGCTTGTACCTAGGACTAACAGCCGCACAGAACAAGGATCGGGCCACATCGCACCGCGATGAAAACCCACATATAGAATCAGAAAAAACTGCATTAGTTAGAAATAAATATATACCAACTACCCAAGATGTTCTAAAAAGAGCATTAGTTAGAAATAAATATATAGCAATTACTTAAGATATTCTAAAAAGAGGTAGATATGTTTTGTAGCCTGCTCGTAGTAAGACAGACGACGCGTTGCGGATAAAATCCAAGCTAGACTAGCGACATGCTATATTACGACAATGTTGCACGCCTATCAATAGAAAATTTAAAAGCAAGTGTCGAAGCACATATGCATTGGTGGAAATAAAGAAAATTAGAAGAATATTTCGTTATATACATAAAACGTTATATTCGAGGTTAGTTTGTGGCATCGCCATTACGTAAAGGCATGAATGAGATGATAAGATGAAGTAGAGCATGTTGCCTTTTCTCCATCTAGCTATATTTAATTTTATTGTGTTAGTTGTTTGAGATTCTGACTTGTAGACTCTCATTGTGTTCTACAGCTTTAAGCTACCATATTTTTGTTTACAAAATGAAGTACTGTTCGCACCTTTGGGATGGATCGGCAAAGTACCAGTTTCAGGCGTTGGAGTCAATTGAACGGCATGCTAAGACGCTTATAGGCATCGTCTTTGCAAGGCAAAGATGCCGCAGCCTGGAGCACCGCCGCATTGTTGCCAGTTTGTCGGTATTCTATCAGTTGCATTTCGGCGAGAGTGCGAATGAATTACATGAAGTAATTCCCCCCGCCCCTTTTTACTATCGAAACGCCAAGGCGGCATTGGTTTACAGGTAAGGTGCCTAAGGCACACACTAAGCATTTTGCCTCCACTTTTGTTGTCCGAACCGCCAAACTTTGGAATTCCTTGCCGAATTTCCTGTTCCCCAATGTCTATAATCTAGCGAAACGGTTCCTTCTAGGTAAGCGCGCTTCACCGTAGACCTCAATGTCACTTATCATCAGATGAATTAGTGATCAAGCGCTGACCTATTTAGGGTAAAAAAAATAATTAATCATTTATTTATTTTCTTCTACAAAGTTTTCTGTAAGTATAAAACTAAAGTCATTTACTGTCACACGTGTCTCGAAAAAGTACTTAATTTTTCCAACATCTGTGTTTCTTTTACAAACTATTTACTGATCTGTACGAGCATGTCTCGTTCGACCCAGAAACTTTACAGCATCAACATTTTATGTGCCACAAACATTTTATGCATCTGGAGTATAAAACTATTATTCACTGATCCCTGCAACATATTATTTAATTGAAACGTACTACTGAACATTGAACAATCTAGTTATTGTAAACTGTTGTATACGATAAGCAGAAAACCGTGCCCCATAATTTGTAACTTAAAAAAATAGTTCAGCAATTTATTCATAAAAACATACACATGTTCCACTGCGCCGCGCAGTACCCCGCGTTAATCCAGGACAAAAGAAGTTATTCCGGGATAAAAATAGTCAGACTTATCTTCATATTAAATCTCATCAAAACCAGTCCAGCCGTTGTAGCGTGACAAAGTAACATAAATTGTGAACTTATTGGAGTGTCCCACAATCGTTTTCGGGATAAAAAACATCAAAATAGGTTCAGCCGTTTGAGTGTGAAGAAGTAACAAACATACATACTTACATGCAAACTTCCGCATTTATAATATAAGAAGGATATTGACTTTCAGTTGATACAAATTATGACGTTGACATATGACCACAATGATATTATGAATCTTATCTCTTTGATACCCGAGATAATGAGGCACATATGAATAATATATATAAACTAGCTGACCCGGCAAACGTTGTTTTGCCTTAATCATTATTTCTAAATATACAGTAGCCTATTCTCAGACCTACTGAATACGCATATAAAATTTGGAAAAAATCGGTCAAGCCGTTTCGGAGGAGTACGGTAACAAACACTGTGACACGGAAATTTTATATATAAGAAGATAAGATACACAGCGGAATTACATGTTTATACGCACATATTCTATATACATAAGTAATTAGCCAAACAAGAGTTGTAACTAGGCGAGCCTTTGGCTATTGCTATTGCTGCAGAAATGGTTCCCAAAGCTTGGTTTCGTTCGTCTAGTTTCATATAAGCACGCAATATATACGCTTAATTTGTTTACCAAAAAGTAATCCAATGTTTTAGTAAAATAATAATGGTATTCAGTACGATACTTTTTAATTTTCGAACGAACTGTATATTACATTAATTAATTTGAATCATAGTTATTGCATTATTTTGGAGTTATTCGTTTTATTAATTACTCAGTGAGGCATGATATTGACATAGAACTTGACATGATAATTGGCATAAAACTTATCTGTTTAAAATCAAAATACACTGATCGCAAATATCAGATATAGCGGAACCATAAAAAGTTACACACTTAGAAATTGTTAAAACTAAAATGTATCAAAACGCATTCTAAAAAAATCTTAATAATAGATCTGATTGAAGAACTTAGACACGGATTATAATCCGTGTCTAAGTTAATTAGTTATCGATAATTATCGACCAGGACATAAAATGTGTATACGGTTGAAAGGATATGTAAAGAATATTAGGTTCGGACGTAGTGCTGATTCATCTATGGTCCATTTTACGGGCGAGCATGAAACGCTTTAATGTGACGAGCAGATCCGTCAATTTCACAACCGTTTTTCAGACAAACCGGCGCTTCACGAGTTTCCGCTTCGTTTGTAATTTGAAATACAATTTTCTGAACTTTTTACAACATGCATACACTTTTCCAACAGCTTTTTTGTAAACATAACTTTCCTCAAAGTGATCTACGATGGATCTATTGCAAAGCTTTTTGAGGGTGACTCTAGTGCAATTATAATCTTGTGTTCTACGATTTTAAGAAGTCTACAAAACAAATTAGCTGTTCTATACTTTGACTCATAACGAAATTTTAGGGTCTAATTTTTTTTTCCCGTTAATCTTATAGACCAAACGTTTATTAGCTAAATAGTTATATAATAGTTTTATATATAATATATTTTATATTTAATAAGCGCATGCGTCAGATGCTTCAAGTGAAGTTAAACCAATCCAATTAGACTTCAAGACGTATCACTACCGTGAGCGATATCTGCAAAGACGTCATCTATAATGAAGACAGATTACCGAATCTAAATGCACACAGCACCTGGCCAGATTAGCATCAAACAACAATGCAACTTGGTAGGGTAATCTCGCTGCATCATCAATTAGTTAATCACTGAGCACGAGTTTAGCTCGGCATAATTCTGCAAGATTACCTACCTCGCTCGCTCGTGATTAGTCCAGCTTAACTCTTGGCGTAAATGATGACGTATTCAGAAACAAATTTGGATAACTTTAAATAAAAACTAAAGCTAACTTTGATTATATCAGAGAAATTATTCCGTTCTGTCCCTGCTATGTCCCCCTGAGGTGACAGAACGATCAAAAGAATTTGATCTATTTCCCTATTAGCGATAAGGGGCTGTTCTTTTTATTTTTCTCCGTAATGTTTTGTCTGCTCCCCTTTTGGGAAGGTAGCGTGCCCAATATGCAAGTATTAAAAACTCAACTGAACATTTAGAGAGCCACATCTATGCATGTATATGATTTAAACATCTAAACGTCGTTATTGGTTTCAATAAAGAAAATTCTCTGAATAGCCAAATGATTGTGAATAAAAGAAAGTAATTATGTACCTACGAAAAGTATTAGGAAACTAAAGAAATAGTTTGTAGTCGTATGTACCTGAAAAAAAAATTAATAAAGCTCATTTATTTTAATTTGGTTCTTTGTTCTCAACAGTTCCTTATAACAAAGTGTAAGTAATAAGACTGTTGTTTGAAAGTAGACAAACTAGTAACTTCGTAAAATTAAGGTTAAACCTGTTCTAATGACAAAATAGGAGCTACTTTGTCTACCCGCTCTGTGATCGGTGTTCAATAAATGGCTGGAATCGATTATGTCCAGGATGAAGCTCATTTCCAATTGATAGCGTCGATGCTGTAGCCCGCATAATCGGGGTCCGGCGTCGCCCGCGATTGCTGCCGCTTGTATCATCGATAACATTGCGCCATTTGGCCATGCGATAGTCGAACTGGCGCGAATCTAGGATGGTTACCACGGGAGCTTTACGCCCGTAAACCAAAGGCATAATCTACTGAAAAATTGATTTTACAAATCTTTATCTCCCAAATAAGTAATTTTTTTTATGGAAAATAGACTTGAACTTGAACGCAACTCACCTGAAGTGGCATTGCGTTCTAGGATGGAATATGTACATTTACACAAGTATCACATAATAATAAATGATAATTGATTTTGTTAAGATGAGTAAACTAAAGCATGTCACAAATAATTGTAAGTGTACGACATTGTAATTTAGTCACTGGAAGGAACTAACCTCCATGACACGTGCTTGCAGTTCAGTTTGAGGGTTAGGGATATTAAATAATGTACATATATTCTCAAATTAAAACATAACAAGCATATTTTTTTTTAAATTTTGAATACATGATTATTTTTTATTTATATGCACTTATAACTAATGTTGATTGCAGCGTCTCCGATGAGTTAAGTATATCGTAACATCTGTCTAATAACATGCCT
The DNA here is from genome assembly GCA_035578125.1 of Mellilla xanthometata. Classification (NCBI taxonomy): domain Eukaryota; kingdom Metazoa; phylum Arthropoda; class Insecta; order Lepidoptera; family Geometridae; genus Mellilla; species Mellilla xanthometata. The sequence continues at coordinate 6,614,716 of JAPUBQ010000007.1, read as the reverse complement.
CAGTCAAACTATGAGTTAACGCTGAAAACCGTATTAAAACCGGATACTAGTAGTTTTGGAGATCTTACTTTGTACAGAAAAACATCCACTCTCCCCGAACGCATATAACGGTCTCCGTTCCGTCTCAGTAAAAAGGAGTTTTATCACAACGCCCTCTGCCTCGTCGCCAGCCTGATGTTTTAAGCATTCTTTTCAAAGTCAAATAAACTAATACAGAATCAACTGGTTGTCCTAAAAAAACCTTTAAACGAATAGTTTAGTACAGTTTCTTCTCTCTCAAGGTACTAAATCTTCACACCATTTTAATTAATCAATTATTTCTCCTCGTCTTGTTTCCCTACCTGTCGCCCTAGTAGGAATAAGATGGCATAAACGCGTGGTCCGATAGCCGTAAGATTGTATAAGAGTCCGTAACGACGGATCGGTAGTTTGCACACCCGTTACGATAGGAAGAAAGGGTGAGAGCCCGTTTTCGCTACTGCTCAACAAAAACATTTGTTTTATATTACCTACTCTGGGCTTTTGTGTATTTCAGATTTATTAATTATCGTTGTTCGTATTCGTTAGTCGGTGCTAGCTGCATTCTGTATTCGGCAAATATATTGCAGAATCCGAAATATTTATATATAGGCAAATACTCTCAGATTTTGTATTCGCAATAGGTAAAAAGGTACCATCAAATATGCATGATGGCATGAGTTTACTATACTATTGTAACTATTACAATATACACAGAAGTACAAAATATGTTTTAATTCAAGTCAACCTTACCAATGTATCTTAAGGTTGAGTTTCGACTAGTGCCGAATAAAAATAAGTTATCTTGCTCCGCGATAACAGCAATAAAATTTTATGACTGTACATACGCAGTGAGCGTTAGAAAATTTAACTGTATTAAAAACACATTATATTTAAAACTGTAAACTCAAATAAGACCACACTTTAACTTGTGGTCTTATTTTCCTTGCCGTTTTAGAAACATCACCTTAAAGCTAGTACATTTTTGATCGAAGTACTTACCATAGATATTATTACTATCACATAATATATTCTTCATCACATCACAGTAGTTCCGTAGAAGGTCTTTAAATATTTTTTTCTATAACTTTAACCGCTAAGACTTATAAAAAAAAAATAACCATAAAATTATAAATTAAGGACTTTGCCCATTCCATTGCTTTTAATAAAATTAATATTAGAGTTAGGTATATGAATTCTTAGTGTGTAACATGTGCGTGGAATAGGCGTCAATTCAGCATATACCAAACAAAGCTTACACAAACGTTAGTTTCATAAATCAAGTTATATGTTTGATTTACGATCTCGTAGGTATATTTACCTTCGAAGGCTATTTGTTTAGTGGAATGAACTAGATTTTCTGTTGGCTACGTTACCTACTACTGTGCGTTGTTATTAATTGCTCTCTGTTAATTTCTTTCTCATGTTTACAGGAAACTGCCTAAAGTACCTTAGCGTACCTTTATCAGCATCTAGCTAAAATATATATATATATATATAGTACCTACATAAATTTAAACAATACATAATCAGTTATTTTAACTTTCCATCATTTATTTTGTAATATTTTACGTTACTAATAACAATAATAATAAATGTTTCTTATCAGACACGGAGTCCATAGTATACAATGTTTATACAAAATGTTCAAAACAAGAGTAAAATATTAAAAATACAGGTGAAATATTAAATATAACTAAACAGATTTTTTTATAAAACAGCAGAAATAATGTACAAGAAAAAACTTAAGGTATTACTTTTAAAGACTCAGTGACGAGACACCGATACAGATTTGAAGTTCGAAACTTTCGTGTACAAAAACGCTTTGCGTCCTAACCTTTATTGTGAAAACATCGAAGTTTTGGAACTCACTACCTGAGTCTCTATTTTTTTAAGAGGTATCTGCCAGGGTAAAATAGGTATCTTCTAGGTAAGCGTGCCACATCGTAGACTGCTGCGTAGCTTTACATCAGGCAAACTGCAGTCAAAGCTACCAAGGGTAAAAAAAATATAAAAACTATTTGGTATTTAAACGTTTTTCAATATTTCACTAAAAAGATTCTACACCATATTTATTTATATTTTAGTAGTTTAAATAATAAGAATATGAAACTTATAGAAAACACGTAAAAATACTGTCGCTCTAATAATATCTAAACTACCCTTTCGTTACTTATACATATATTTAAGTATAAAGTATACGGATATAAAAGCCCATGTTAAGCTCCTCAATCGCTGAGAAACTTTGGTAGCATTAATCTACTAACGTTAGGTGAAGGAAGTTGGCGGAAGCACGAAGGCGGCGCGTCGGTTTCGCGTGAATACGAAATTCTTTAACTTGGTTTGTTTTATGGGGTTAGTTGTGTTCACTAGTTAATTAAAACCGTTTTCAAATAACATAAACTACAAAGTCTGCAACTATAATTGTATTATCATAAAAGAAGAATGTATTTATATTTTATGGACACTAATTTATTTACCCAATTTATAATTCTAATCATCAAATTTGAAACGTTAGTTAAGGAAGATAAAACCATAAATTAAAAGTCTCTAATGGAATAAATCAATCAAAATTTTACACAAAGTTCGCTTCGTTTTCTAGAAAAATACCTAACAATATTCGTAACATAATGATTTCACAATTCCGACTACGTTTGCATTAACCATTTTCGTAAGTGTTATCACCAGCTCTTGGCTCTTTTTTTAACAACTTCTGATGTGATTCAACGCACAGCCATTATTTCAGCAACGAATCTTGACGTACGAGTACTCCCTGCCTGGATTCTGTCTCGTTAAAACCTGGCGGAAAATTAAGGCCCCTGCCGACCTGAGCCGTGCTCGCGAAAGCGGCCTCATTCATTGCCCATTAACCTCGTAATAGGTTAAATATGCTAAGGAGTAGAACTCACGAATAGTGAGTAGGCTTCTCAAACTTTGTCAGTTTAATACACGACGCGAAGGGAACGCTTACATGTGTTTATCCACGTAATTAGAAGTCATTATCTAGTTTGAATGACACTCGAGAGCTTCGGTACCGTCGTCGTCGTTCGTCGCTCCATCTACCCCACATTCGGGGATAATTTCACCGACAGATCGGGTAAAGTTAAACTTACTCACCGAAAACTTATGCAGACATTGTCATCTGAAATTGTCGTCGATTGCGATGAAATTTTCACCATTATTATAGGTCTGTCCGACTGAAACAGCCAGTGGAATAAAGCAAATTGCCGGAACGCAGTAATTAATCCGTTAACGTTTAAAGGGGCTATTGTTTCCTAATTGTTATCATTAACAGCGGGAGATAATAGCGATGAAGTGTTTCATTAAAATTTGCAGATGTTCACGATTGGTATTGTGAAGCTATAAATATAATCGGTTTAATCTAGATAGTAGGTATCTAGATTAGTGACTCGCGCTGGTTCGTTCTTTATGCTAACATTGGTCATTGCTATATAGCGCGGCGATGCTCCTAGCGCTATGTGCATCGTTGCACCGGGAATGGTCAAGGGTGGGATATTTGATTAGGTTTATGTTCACTGTAGCGTTATTTTAGTCAAGAGTTCAATTTCTGCTAATGAGCTTGAGCTTGTAGGAAAACATTGCGGTAGGGCATTTTCTAGTGCTTGCCAGGCTATAAAAGACCATTAAGTTGCAAAAATCAAGTAGTGTGTTGTCTACCTTAGGCCAGAATGTCACTAGCTCCTGTGTTTACGCGCTCTGCTGATCAAATGCCTAGCACTAAGGAACAAAAATACAATGTGTTCGAGTAAATGGAATATAATTGTTTATTCATATATTATATAGTATGTAAATAAACATGAGTCTATTATATCATAACAAATTATCTAGATATGATCCAGCCGGTAGATGTCCGATGCGCCGCGCGTCGCGGGGGGTGTTATTGTTTGACCTACTTCTCACATTCGCTCTGAAGTGGATCGAGATTAAGTTCTGTCACTCAATCGTCGCGTGTTTACTGTTCTTATTTTCTTTCCAAATGAGTTTTCCACGACTACTCGAGCACTCAGCATGTCGTTGGTGGTGCAAAAACCAAATGATCTATGAGGTCGAGGAAAAGACTAGATTAGAGTTAATCGATATGTCTTTCTTTGTCTCCAAGCAAGACGCAATCAAAAGCTGATAAAATAGATGCAAATGTAAAGCAAAGATTGTAAAGTCGATTCGGAAACACGGAATAACTTTGATCATTAGCATTATGTACTCCTTTCTCAGATTTGCATAAGATTGGTGTTGAATTCCCAAATGAGATTGGCTGTCTGTGCAATCTAACTTTTTGATTGCACCGTCCCACTGTCCTTTTGGGGAGAACGTGGCGAGTTTTCGGTGTTTTCTTTGAACTTATCAATGGAATGCTAATCACAGATAGTAACCGACTATGTGGACGATATTGGATGGGTGACCATGCACAAAACTGTCGTTTTAAAGTGCATTTTTATCTGGGCGTTACTGTGGATAAGATGACACGTTAAATTGTAGGTTCCGGCTGTAATGTTAGTCTTAGTACAAGCTATGGTTAGGCCAAGTCAGAGGCCATTGGACTTGAAAGCTCTCGACACCAGAGCTTGGCCACTTAGCTCATACAATAAAGAAGAAGACCGACTAGACTTAACTAAGTAATTTACTAGGTTTGAAACTAGTTGGATGTAAATAACACGTCTCTTTTACACACTTTTTTACATACATGTAGCTTCATTTGCATTTAGTAATAGTCTACGTAAGAAGATCGTAGAAGCTATTACCGTCTGTCTATCTTCGTTTACTTGCTCCCGGCTCTAGACCTGAGGTTGACGGCTATCTAGAACCGGTCATTTAATTTACCCTCCAGACTCGTGTGTACCTTCTGTGAGTATCATTTTATACAAGGTCGCTGGGAATACTTAACAATGGGAAAAATTACTTTAAAATTTTGAAAACATTACTGTGACCCATCCATTTTTTTATTATTTTTAATCCCTGACACAAAACAATAAGGTGTTAAGTTTGACGAACAAATCAGAAGGTATTATTTTTTTTTTAATTGTGTTAGTCGACAGTGTTTTAGCTAAGTTTGGTGAAAATTTATCCAAGACTGCTGCCATAAAATGCCGGATAAAATATTTTTTTCCCAATCGCCTCAAAATTGGTATCAAATAAAAGGGCTTGACTAGTAACACAAAAAATACATACATTTTAATAAAATCGAAATCCAAGAATGCCGACCTCTAAATGTTGGTCGGAGGTTTTGAAATTTTAAATTTACATTTGTTTATATTTTTTTGTTTTTAAAAACTACATTTACATACAGAAATACTTTGTATTGATACATATTTAACATCCAGTCCAACAGCCAACAAATTTGGTTTATCACAAAGATATTGGCCGTGCCGGTAATCGAACCCGGGACCCTCTGGTTGGCAGTCCGACATTGTAATCATCACACCAACGGGGTAATCATCTAAGTTACAATAGACTTTTAGTAAGAGCATATTACTTATTGCTACTACTAATAAGTTTTGTGATCTTGGGACTCTCCGGAAATGCTACGTTTCTCGAACTTAATTGTATGAAGAAGTTAGAGCTGCACCTAATTTGTTTGAACTTTGTCTGCAGCTGTACAATATACAGTCAGAACAGTCTATACACTTTTAAGCATAAAAAGATAAATTGCTAGCAAGTTTCAGCAACAATGGACGTTGGATCCGGGTCTTGAAGTTGTTCCGTTTTGTTCTTTGCTGAATATAGTTGTAGATGTGCTTCGTTTAAAACTAGGTTGGAGTAGTTGGCTGTTTTTATTTGCCAACAGGGTGCGTAACCACACAAGATAGCTAGACTCTAGCCTAAGTATCTCTAATGTGTGGCCCTGACATAACTTGTCTGGACTAACAGGTTCTCAAAAATGCTGCCGGAATATACCGTAAGGCCCCTGGCGACAGATTTTTCAGCTTTAGCGTGGTTGCTAGCCAGGCGAGCTAAAAAATGCTTTACTCCACTATGTAACAAATTTAATTAATTCATTTGTTAAAAATTCATGAATTTTTATAATTTCTATTTACTTTTTACCTGCAAAATAGGTATCCTTGGCTACTATTTTATACTATTGGCATTTAGCTTCAATTCATTTCCGTTGCTAGTACAGTTTGTGCCCTACCTTTACTGGCACTTTAACGAGCATACTTATTTTTTGCTTTTATTTTAAAGTACTGGCACTGATTTAAAGCTCCTTTGGGAACGGCGACACGAAATAGTTTGGTTTGAACAGATACTGCAGAAGTTTTTAGAATTTCTGTAAGAATATTTCTTAAAATACTAGAAGCATTGGTGTGGGCCGGAATCGAACCAGGGGCCGTCTGATTGAAAAGCAGACGTTTTTATCACCGAGCCACATTCGCTTTTCTCTTAGATAAAGGAATAATATGAGCCTTTTGAGGTTTGGTGCCAATAATAACAAAATGATACAAATTATCCTCTTATTTATGTTGATACATTATATACTTTCTAAGTATTTATAATATCTAACTAAAGAAAACTTAGTTAGATATTACGAGGTAAGGATTTATTTTCTAAGAGTTGAACAGTGGGAAAATAAAATATGGTGAAGCTGCATTTTTTATGATTATTTCTTTTGTTTCTAGAACGTTCGTGAATTTTAAGACTCTAAATTAGTATCTCTCCTTTCTTAATCTCGTGCCACATATGATATGATTGATGATAGTCTTATTCTTAAAGATTGATAGACGGATTAATCAAATATTCATTAGTGGGTATATATTAACTGGACGTAATCAGATGAACCTTGCCAAAACTGGCCAATGCCAAAAATGACTATCATCTTTTATGTTACACCAAATCCAAATCAAGATTTGGACTAATCCATGCTGTGTGGGTTGATTCGAACAGTAATCTTGGGAACGTTTCACAGTTACGAGCAATTTTCATGGTACAATAGATAAAAACATTATAGACAAGAATAAAACACATTATTACTGTGAAAGCGGTGGGTACAGTGAGTAAATATACTTTAACTATGATGTAAAGTTAAGTCTAAACCTAATCTTTTAACTTACAAAATCTTGTATTAAAATCACTGTATTAAAAATATATAATTATTGTTTTAATTATAAAATCTTATCAAAATACGAGAAGTAGTAATTCCAATCGCATCAATATTTATAATATAAGTATGAAGAATAATATATGATTTTTTCATCAAAAAAAACAAAACAAGTACTTATTTTATTTTTTCGTTTATCTTATGAAGCGTACAACATAATGAGACTTTCGTCTAGTCTTAGTAATTCCGCATGACCCAACGTTAACAGGTATGCCAAATCCACGGTTTTGCACTACACTATTCCGCAATACATGGACCGAGCCAAATGAGCCACACGGAGGCTTTCAGGCACATTTTGCTCAAGCCACAAAACCTGAAGGAAAAACATTACGCTGCATTTTGCGCCAGTATTTCGTGCTAAATTAACACAATGGTGGTGGAACTTGTTAGGTTTTTGGTCCCATGTAATTAAGAGACTTTTGTTATCTACCAACTAAATATTTTGTCAGTTTCATACAACATTTTTCTGCTCGTTCATACATTTTCAGCAACAACCAATATCACGGTTTAAATGTTCATCAACGAAATTCAACGAAAATCTGCCAATTACACGTGGAACTTCAGTGAGCCGGACGGCCATTTCAGGGATTAAATTTTAGTTTTGAGTTTCATATTAGTCAGATTAAACATATGGATTTCACAGAATTTATCTATATTTTTTAATTGAGAGAATGAGCATAACTAAACTTGTAATTTAAAAACTAATTAAATATGTACTTAGTAATTGACGTGATGATTTATTTTACAAGTATAGCCGTCTAATGTGGCTACCCCGTAAAGCTATCAGGCAGTAAATGAAGCAGTGTCTGACTCAAGACAGTGAAGAATTATGTAAATAAATGAAGAGCTCTTTTATCCTACAGATACGTCGACTCTTGAATACACAGAATTCAAATAGCAGGGATTTAAAAGAACCCATATCATTCTTGGACCTGACTAGGGACGGAAAAAACATTTGTAAATTATGACCCTCATCACTTAGAAGTGTGTCTACTTGGTTTTTATATGAGTTGTTTTTACTGTTGTCACATTTTTTGTAAATTAAAAATTGTATAAAATATAATTTTTATCTTTAGTTAAGTGTAATCATATTTATATTAGAAAATATATGGGTTTGATTTGACAACAACTAAACTTTACAATAATTTAATCTTATTTTCTATTAAATGTATTCAATTATCTCAACTTTATTACAAAATGTATAAAAATAATTATGTTTCCTTGTTACAGATTAAACACGCCAAAGTATAAAATAACAAAAAAACTAGGTATAAAATAAGCTTTAATTACTAAGCTACCATAGCTAATAATCAAAATAAATCATAAAACGCCAAAAAGTTAATTATAATTGCTTAAAATAAGAACATTGTGCCTAAGGATAAAGATAACAGTAACACCAAAACAAATTAAATGCAAACTGAAAACAAAAAGCTGAGCAAAGTTGATGGAGCTTAAAGTTGTTTGGAGTAATTAGCGAATGTTTGATGGAGTGCTGAAATTTGAGTGATTATAAAGGGAATATAAATTGTGTACTATTAGAGTGAGATAAAAAAGGGATGTTGCAGTTAGTTAAAGTGAGATAGAAGGCGGGAAGTATGTTGCCGGTGCCTCAAGACAGGCTGTCGGGGCGTCGCAGCAGCTCCATAGTGAGCCGGACCTTGCTCGGGCGGCGCGCCTCGGTCTACGTCACCAGCAACCAACAGGATCCTGCCAAGGTAATCAGAAATATTTGTAAGTACTTCTACAACAATAAACCTCAATATTGTACCTCACCTTAATATCATATTTGCAGCTCCTCAAAACTAAGTATTAATTCAATCTATCGAATTTCATCAAAATCGCGGCAACACAATAAAAGTATGAGTAATCATCATACTTTTCATATTTCTGAATATACTATAAATTTAAAAAAAGCTACTCAAGTTTTAAAAAGAGCTTTCTTTTGTGTGGATAATATTAGCCGATTTAATAAATATATAGTGTATTCGGAGAGGTGATAAGTTAAAACTCATACTTTTACTTGAAACCTAACATTATACACTACAAATGCCGTTTCTGAGAACCATTTAAGGCGAAAGACAAGGGAAAAATCTTGATTTTACAGATTTTCCGATATAAATCGTTAACGGTAAAATAATTGCTTAAAAGCCGTCTAAAAACACTTTCAGAATAATTATATTATTTTGGTACCATATTATATTCTTATACGTATAAATATTCGAAAAATGGTTCTTTAGACGACCTTTAAGATATTTTTTTTTTACCGAATCGAACTTACGTACTTTTTTGTAAATTTTCTTCCTGTTTTTGTTTACAAGACCAAATATTAACTTTTGTGAATATTTCTTTATGGCCGTTACTAAAATTCATTTAATTTTAACGGCAAGTAAATGAAGTGGAACAGTGAACGAAAGTAAGTAGTTCCAAGACTCGGCTTATAAAATGCGCTGCTATTACAAGTTTCAGCAATGATGGACTTAAAACCAGTTTTAATGACGTCAGACGCTTTTAGTTTTATAAAAAATATCCGGTAAGACGAACTTTTCAGTTTGCGTTTCAATATTATTAACGTAGGGTTCACCAATCTATTTTTTAAATATTACTTTGACCAATTTTTTATATCTTTGTATAGAATTTTTACCGTTGAATTAAATGGAACGGTGTGGAAATGTATTAAATCAATTTTACCAACCTACTATGGAATTTTGTAGAAATACAAAATTGTATGAACAATTGGGAATACAATGTATACTCTATGTAACGACACTGAAAGGACTGTGCATTTTAAGGCGTTATAGAGAGTGGTCGTTAAATGAAGAGAATGTATCATTGTATGGAATACAAGCTAAACTAACTAAAGCCAATTGATTTCGACGCTTTAGAGAGTTTGTCGTTAAATCGAGTGACGTTAGATGGAGTTTACACTATATATTTAATAAGTATAGATTATAAAATACGCACAGCGGTACTAATTATAACCCTTACATCGAGTACCTAAGACTTAGCTACAAATTAAATAGAATAAGCAAATGTAAATAAAAAAAAAAAACGAAATTGTTATGTGGTAGCGGAGACTAAAAATTATCAGAATGTTTCTATTCTACTAATGAAGCCCTTTCATTTGATACCCATATTTTCTGCCAGCCGCCATATTAGATCAGTTTTCATAAACAGTCAAAAAGCACTCTCTTGTACTCTCATTTTTACGTTGGGGGCTTAAATAAAGAGACACTGAAATATATAAGTATAAAAAACCGGGTGCAATGCCTAAATTTTAGGTATGTAACATGACAATTTCATTAAAAATATCATAGAAAGAAAGATAGAAGCCAGGAGAGGAAGAGGAATACCTAGAAGATCATTTTTAAACCAAATTAAAGAGAAGACGAAAGTCTGGTCAAGGATTTGACCGAAGATAGAAATACCTGGAAAAAACTCTACGGACAAGAGCCTAGCTCTTAAATATTGAATTAATGAAGTATAATGTAAAATTGGTATCTTCTTCTTCATCACCTTATCCCATTTAGGTGGGGTCGGCACTGCAAATCTTCTTCTTCCACTCTCCTCTATCAGACGTCATATCCACACTCAATCCTTTCTCTCTCATGTCTTCATTCACACACTCCATCCATCTCTTTTTTGGGCGGCCTCTTGCTCTTCTCCCTTGCACTACCATTTCCATACATCTCCTAGTGACATGTATAATGTAAAATTGGTATGTATGTATTTAAAAACATCAGAAAAAGTACGAAAACTAAAGCACACGTGTTTATAAGTCTTTACATTTTATTTTTATTAGAAAACACAAGTCATTCTGCTTTATACAACAAAATGATATCATAACATTAAATTGCAAGTTACATTAACCAACCCATTCATAGAATTGAATGAGCGGAATCCGCGCTCGCACTCTCTGCTTCCCGGCGACAGGTGATGCGAATTTCCATTATAAATCATTTGTTACCGCGCTGTAAAGGTTGCTCGCTGGGCTACCACGATAACTAAACCGTGCGTACTCTATACTTCAATAATATATTTTATCGAAGACTCTATAAAAAATATAATATAAATATTAATATGACACATTTCACACACGGCTGGTTAACCTCATACTGACCCATTTCTAGTTCGTATTACGGTTGCTAACACAACTGAAATACTACATATACATACATACATATTTTTATAGATATATATTTAACACTCAGACCGACAGCCAACAAATTTAGTTCAGCACAAAGATGTTGGCCGTGCCGGGAATCGAACCCGGAACCTTCTGATTGGCAGTCCGGCATGGTAACCATTACGCCAACGAGGTCGTCGATAAAATAAATACTTATTATGTATGTAAAAAGTAAAGTTGTAAGTCAGTGTAGCTCGTCGGGAGAGCGTTGAACTTTTAATTCGTGACACACCGGTTCGAATCCGGCACTGCACAAATGACTTGATTCTTTTGCAAGTTTTGTATGGAAGTTGCACTCGCTCTGTCATGAGGATACCCATACTCTCCTAGTACCACAAAATTAAAATATGTATGTATTATAGACGGACACAGGTATGGACTTGGGACATATGGCACAGAATCGAGACATATGGCAGACAGGAGAGAGGCCTATACCCAGCAGTGGGATAGAATCGGCTGTGGATGATGATCATGATCTGATGATGATGTCTTAAGACGTATGACCAACACGCACTTGAGCTACATAATAAAACATAAATCGGTAAATACCTCTCCTTACAAGAGAAGGTCTTCAGTCCCAGAAGTGGAATTGAAATCCTCATTATTATTCCTATTTCTCGAAAATAGTCATCTAGACCGTATTTAAGACAAGACAGTGTTATATCATCAAATGAATTGTAATAAAGCCTTCTAAACAGTACAAAAGAAGTTTGCTTTATAAATATAGAGTAAGTACTGATTTCGAGCGGCTTAAAATTCGTGGTAGCCCGGCTTTTCCTGAACACAAGTCAATTAGCGCCGAGCAAGTATCAATTCGGATTACAATTGGCACTGAGAGGTAGGCCTACCTCACCCTCCACGTTGTTTTGATACTGATCTATCTGGTTACGATAGCATTAATTATTGAATTTACTATAGCTGTGCCCCACTGTGTTACAACGTTGATCCGGGATAAAAAGTTCAGAACGAGCGGAGACTCAGTGAAGAGACATAGATAATAATAGAGTCTCTGTGTCCTGAGAAGTATCATCCGGGGGTCAAAAGTTGGTAGTAGGTAGTAGGAGTAAATAGGTATCTTCTAGCTAAGCGTGCCACAGCGTAGCTTTACATCAGGAAAGCTATAGTCAAACAAAAACCTATCAAAAATAAAAAACTAGTCATTTTGTCTAGGGTCAAAACAGCCAAAAAAAAAATACAGAATTAAACCTTTGTACTAAAACGATATGTGACTGATACTAGAAATTATAATTAATTAAAGTAAAATGTAATAATATATTTTTTACCAGAATGAGCCTAAAATTATCGTTTAAAATATTGTTTTAATGGGATTTAATTCTACCGGTAGCTTCGAAAACAAACTCTAGACCATTTATTTTATACAACCCTTTTACTGACATATACGTTTTAATTATGAAGCCTCAAAAGTTTATTTTTAGAGATTTAATCCCAAACCACCCCACGGGTCAAAAGCGTGATCTAAATTAATAATTCCATATTGTTCCAAAACTTTGCAATCTCCTCAAACTTTTGAATTTATAATTTACCAAGCAACATAATTGTAGTTAGCAAACAAAGACCTTGTGAATATTTCTCCACGTTTTCATCCGACACAATTTTTTTGTAAAGATATTGGAAAACAGTTTGTTCTCGCTTCTGGAGACACAAAGACTACAAGTACCTGGTTGACCGAGCATTGCTCGTTTTTTCTTTTTTTTTTTTTCATTTTCTAAAAATGATTCCTAGCTAGATCGATTTATCGCGCCCAAAACCCCCTACCTATATACTAAATTTCATGAAAATCGTTGGAGCCGATTCTGAGATTCCAATTATATATATATATATACAAGAATTGCTCATTTAAAGATATAAGAAGTTAGCAGTCTATTTTTACCGCCAGGCATGCAAGATTACAATGTCAGTAAGAAAATTGATGAATTAAAACCTACATTCTGTCAAATAGGTACAGACAGCAGCATTAATAACCCGCGTGTCATAACAATGTTATAACTAAACTTAGTTTGGCAATGGTGGCAATTCAGCGGTACACACGACTAAACTAAATTTAAAGTAGCTTTGTCTCTTTTCGTCATAAATGACCAAAAAGAGATGGTACGATCTAAACCATAGACAAAACATCGAAAATCACGTTTAACGTGCGCTCTATAATCGCTTACATTTTTCATATTTGACGTGATTTTAGTTGTTTTGTGTGTGGTTCAGAACGTGCCATCTCTTTCTGGCAACCTAAGATGAAAAGAGACGGGGCTTCTTTAAATTTAGTTTAGTTGTGTGTGCCGCTGAATCGCCACCAATATGGGGCAATGCTAGCAACATCTAGGAAACTGTCACGCGGTGATAACTTAGACGGACCCACATTTAATTTATACAGTGCGTTTATCTTTGCCTTTTTTGGCTAGGTTAAGAGTTTAATAACAGTTTTTATATAGTACTTACATCTTAACTTATTGTTATCATTTATGTTTGACGCTCAATGATACTGGTTTCACTTACACGATTTAAACTTATCTACTTTTAGTTACTGAAACGCAAATTTTTAGTGCAAGCATAGCATTAGCAGCCCATTATATGTTTCCACTGTTGGAACTCACGAACTTCACGAGAAGAGAGAGTGGGCATAATCCACCAACGTGGAAAGTTGGCCAAGTATGCATGGCACACGACTTCGGGTATTTTAATCCTCAAACGTGTCGGTTTCCTCACGATGTTTTCCTTCACCATAAAGCGAGTGCAATTCCACTCACTCTCAAGGAACTTTTAGTTACAGAAACGCAAGTGTTAAACTGTCAGTTATCTGTCAGTTACTTAAGCTAACGGTTGTATGTCAGGTACATACATTGTAACAGATATCTGGAGCTTGTTATACACGAGTGACTTTATCGTGCGGGTTTCTGCCGCCACTGTTAAATATATTTTGTCGGCGCCGCTATCCCATATAATATAACGGGCCGAATATATCGCGTATTTGTTTGGATATAATACAGGCACGCCTCGCAGCCTCCTCGCCTTCGTTCCAACATTCACGCAAAATACAATGTCTTATTTTGAGTTACGTGCGAAATTAAACAACCGCACACTTGGTACGCTCATATTTCGGGATACGAGGCGAGATGTTACGAGTACTTTGGAAACAATACAAAACCGTTGTGCCATATTATTATCGTGGTCTACTTTATATCTCTTAGCAATATTTTGTGGTATCTCAAAAAGTATGTTGGTGTACTAAAACTTCATAATCATCTTTTATAAGTTACAGGTACTAACGTATTATTTAAAGGTATACCAATATAACAAATAAATAAATAAATACTAGGTCACATTTCACACACGGCTGGTTAAGTATACTCGTATTTATAGGGTTAGTGTATATTTTAAGGTTAGTATATTTAACAAAAGCAGCAAATGACTTGGTTTGGCAAAACTGTAGCCTGTAGGGTCGAAAGATACTTAGCGCCGGGCACAGTGTTTATATAACGTACCACAAATTTGATTGTTAATACTGTTTACGATATCCATAACTCGAACTTCCACATTTTATAAGGAAAATTAAAATATTTTGTATTGTAGTTGAATATCACAATTCGTTTTTAGGTTTAGCGAGTAGCAATCAGAAAAAGTAGTGTATTATAGAAAGGATACTCTACAATATTATGAATTATCAACGTATTTAATATGAATCAATTATTATTATTTATTCTAATTGTGTTAGTCAAATTATTGGATTATTTTGGGAAGGACTAGCTGCCAAGGCACGAGCTAACGCCTATTTTGGCAACTAGAGCTAAATGATTAATATAATGTATTTTGTTGTGCTAATAAATTATTTTGAATTTTGAATTTGAATTATTAAGTTTATTAAATAATATAAACATTTTATTTAATTAACAAATGGAAAGAAAAATTGTCTTGTTTTTTACCAACACGTTTTCGAAGACACAAACTCATTCGATCTTCAACATCTGAAAACGATTCTCGAGAAATATGTACCTACCCGGGGCGAGCAAACATTTTCGCGAAATTTCTCTTGTCGACGCCGTAATTAAATTCGACTTATCTTTATTCGATCGTGTTGCATTCGCTGACGAGATTTATTGGATGTGTCTGAGGCGGGGTGTCGATTCAGCTTTACTTTGACAGCTAAGAAATTTGTTGAAAAGATTGGTGATCGCCCGAACAAGAAAAATATGGCTAAAAACATTGAACTATGTGTTACTACCGTACATAATTACTAATACATCATTGATTTTTTTTCAATCAAATTAAATAGTTTATTGACACATAACAAATATCATATAATACACAATCTTTATACCTAACTATAATATTTTATATAACATTAAAATAATAAAATTACACCAACAACCAAAAAAAATAAGTCAGGACAGCCCGCCTTCAACCGTGCCCGGCACAAAGGTGCCCATAACGCTGGCCGCGTTTCCACGCTGAATAGCGATGGCAATCCTCTGCACTAAGTACGATCGAGAACGGGAGTCCCCCGTCTTATCCCTCAGTCTTCGGCCAATTTCCCCCACTAGCTTTCTCGCTTCTGAACCTCAACTGCCCAGCGTCTCAACCGCAAAAGGGACGAACAGATATTGTGTCATCATTGAATAAAAAGAAACATATTACGTGCATATAGTATTACAAATATATTATGAAATATTATACTCAATTAAGGAAGTATATTATGATATTCTAGTGTATTTATATATCTATAATATATTAAGTCACTTAATACGACGTTAATCCAATAGAGCGTGGCAATTAAGACCTTGTTTCCGGCTTAAGCTAAGGTTAAATTTGTTCTTACTAATCACATATACATACCTACATATTTAGTCTTGTAAGTATGCTCTCATACATTTAGCTTCTTTGTGTTTGAACCCTACAATATTATATGTTGTAAGTAGGTTTGATATAGAAAAAAAAGTAAGAATACAGCTTTAACAAAATGATAATAAAGATTCAATTAATTAATAACATAAGATTTAATGTTATCTTGTACCCACCTTAGATGATTCAACCCAAGTATTATTTGATTTGGTTAGCCTATGTAGTTGCTTAGTACGACAACAGTCTCCCGAAACTATAATAATTGTGTTAAAACTGTATCCCCATATGCTGTTGAAATTAAGAAGTAAGCCATTTTAATTTCAAGGAAGTTCATAAATATTTCAAATCATTAACAAAACATCATTTAAATATCTCCGCATTAGTTTGAGAATTGAGTGTGTACTAATAACAGTGAAATTAAGCCATTCATAATTGTAGAGCAAGTTCAAACTCAAACGCTTGTAATAATAACCCACGCTATCGTCCACAAGTTGGATTGGTTCCGTGATAACAGATAGTGCTTTGTGCAAACAGAAATTATTGCGTTGTTGTGATCGATTGTTAGAACGCACCGATCCCTAATAATTGCTTTGATGGGGAACCGATATACGCGGCTGGTAATTACTATCTGTTTCTATGTCGTGTCGATATCGATGGTGTATCAAACAAATTCTGATGTTCTAGTTTTAACAATGTATATATTTTAATGTCTTTTTAGGTGGCTTGACGCTTGAACACTCTCGACTAAAAATCTTGTCAGTTCACACAACATTATTATTTATTAACGCACTCCTGTATTATAAACTGTTGGAACTGTATGTATTAGTAAAATATGTGTATAAAGTTGGTTATCATGCTCAATGCATAATTTTAAAATTTTTGTTTCATAAAGTTGAATTTTTGAGTTAAGTTTTGCTTAATTTTTCTCACAGAAATCAAGAGGTAAGTTTTTATTGAAAACCGCACACAACACATACATATATGTATAATGAACATTACACATGTACTGGAAAGTTACAGGAATAATAAAATATTTGGTAGTTTCGAGTATTTATTAGTTTCGTGATAAAAGCTAATAAATAAGTTTCGTATTTGTTCCGATGTGAGCGAGATAAATCAAAGTAAGGGCTAGCGGTCTCTGTTATTGGACTCGATTTCAGGAAAGAATTTACTTCCAATATGAATAGGTATATATCTAATATTATGAGGATATTTATTAATGTTAAATATTATGTTTTTTGTATTTATTTCGTCTAGTGTTAACATTTCGTAACTGACAACATGGTACATGAGAGTAACTATAGCATATAGGTTATAGTACATTTTTTGAAAGCATGTTTTTAGATACGACCACTAGCTTATCAATTCAGCAAATCAACCGGTACGCACTACTTTTCTGTAGCCGATGTACATCAAGTTGAAATTAATATTTTGCACTCGGAAAAGTCTCTAATTGCAAAACGTTAAAGCTAAAATTAGCGTAGCATTAATTTATTAAACGAGCCAGTTCTAATGTTCAAAAGAAGATGACGTGGGGATAACATATATTAACAATATTGACAGATTGATAATTCTGAGAATTAAAATACAACATTGGAGCAACACTACTATACTTTATGGTTGTTGTTATTCAGTTGGGTCAATGTAGCATAACGGTGATGTTTCTTTCTGACGTACCATACCCATTTCTTTTATTATCCATGCAGCATATCTTTTTAGACGAGCTCAAACTCGATGTTCTCGTACCTACATAGTTGAGTTTATAAAATCTTGTTACCACTATACGACTCCATATACAGATTCGAGACATCATTCATCATCACCATAAAAAGCTCTATATGCGTTTTCTAGTTAACAGTATTTAGCAACAAACCATAGAAACTATAATTGAATGTAATTAAGGTGAGATAATAATAAAAAATAAACCTCGGTAATAATACAGAATACCTAATAGACATAATAATTACTACCTGCCTGTCACGTAAACAATCACATTTGCACCATAACAATTCAATACACTTGCGTCTCATAATTTATGCGGCATTAGAATGTATTCCGAATTAATTAAACGGGATAAATTTGCTATCTATCCCGGTCACATCGACTAACTAACTGCGAAACTTTATGCAGATTTTGTTAGTTTTGTGATTAGGGTAAATGTCAAAGGGGTAAATTTCTATAAGTCAATACAGCTAAGGTATTTTTGTAAAAATTGTTTAATAACAACTTATTTTTTTCTTTTACTGCTTCTACAAATAAACGCCAAGATAAGTTTGAGTTTAAATGAAACCATGTATTATTAACTAAGTATTTGCTTATCAATCAACTAATTTCATTAGAACTTCGGTATTTTATATTACTCGAAATCGTTCGTAGGCTATCAATTTAAAACTCACTCCACAATATAAACAGTTGCAAAGGATCCGTTTAAAAAGTTATGGCGACTTCGACCGAGATATTATTAGTGATATTTGGTACAATTTGCAAACAAAGACGCTATAATAAATTTCTAGAAATTAATTATAAATAATAATTAATTGCTTGAAAATTATTATTTGTCGTACAATTTGCAAAAAAATATAACTATTTAGTGTATTTTTTTGCAAAACCACTGACGTCATGATATAAATTGTGTAGCATTTGAACAGTGTTATAGCTAAATTAAAAAAACTTCAAACATTGTATAAATACAAAAGTCTGCTATCGCTAGACTGGAAATCCGAAATTCCTTTAGCTAAAATGCGGTCGTAAAGAGCTCTGCTCTCATCCTAAACAAGCTTTCAAAGTTGTAAACCTTTCAACGCCGAGTATCGAAGGCCTAAAGAAATACTCGTAAAGAGTTCAAAAGTTTCTGATAAACTTAGCAGCTAACTTTAAAAGGTCTCATCTAATATAGAAAACTGCATTTTACATCTTGCGCTTTTAAGATATTTATCGAATAACTCAATTTTTTTATTGTTTTTAATAACCACATTAATTTAATTACACATTTAATTAATTATTCATTCACATTCGTTAATCAGTTGTTAAAATGTTATTAGAATTAGAATGTTAGAACGCATTTTCGTAGTAACCATTTATTATTATTATTATTGAGCTACCAGCGTCTAAACTATGTCCCTACATGACGAGTTAGTCCGTGGTATGGAGTACAAATTTTTTGAACATATTTTTTTTATACACGTCATCGTTCTCTCTCAGTCTCCAAGGTATACTTTTCAGTAATTTCACGGGAAACAATGCCCTAAAAACCAGATCACAGCAGTGCTTGCTCTCTATTGATTGACGGAAAAAATTTAAAAGAGGCCTAACAAGTAAACGACTTTTGCAAACTTATACGAGATATTGGTAACTGAAGCAAAACCTTTTGAGAGTGACTTTAATTATAGATATTTTTGTTGTTCTAGACATTCGGAAAATCATTACTAAAAATTATCTTGATATTCACGAAGTAAAAACCATCGTTTTCATACAAAAAAAATCATAGAAGTGCGGCATACTCATGTATGGTGAAGCGAACTTCTAAATAATTTTAAACAAAAGTCACTGCCCTTAAAAAAATGCGTTATTTACCAGTAGCGCTGTATAACTCAAGTTCTAGCTTAAAAGATGTTAAAGAATCCAATGTGTATAAGTCACATTAATCAAGAAAACATTTGAAAATTCACCATCTCCCGCTCACACTCATTTGTTTATGCAAATAACCACAGTGTTGCTTTTATTGGCGAAACTAAATTCATGTGGGCACGAGGAAGCGAAGAAGCGAACTTTCTAATATTTTCTTTATTGACTCGAGGTATAACTGGGTATAAGTTTTTTCACATTTTGGCATGAAATTGTACACGTATGTACGTGTAAGATGTTTGATTTCCTTCCCCCTATCATATATCATTTCCTGAGGTTCAAGGTTGACCTCGAGGTCAGTCAAATATTTGTGCCCAACGGAAATTGAATTCACGTGCTCACTATATGTCCCCTCCGTTGACCGGATCTTCGGAAAAACACCGCGGAGACATACCAATACATATAGCTATAGTGATTAAGTTTCTCATATAGTAATTCTGTAAATTTAAGAATATCTCAGTACAATTCTTTCTTATTTCATAAACCACATGTGCGTATTAAATATGAATGATGATTTAAAATATATAATAATTACTCTAGTTATCTGCTCTTTGCGTTCCGTGCCTAAAATGTAAAAACGGGACCCTCATACTATGCCGCCTGCCTGCCTCTGTCACTCTAAACCCAAAGTTATGATTAACCAATTTTCTAACCTGTGCCTTTCGAAATGTTGCATTCATTTCAGTGCCCCTAGAGAAATGGCATTCTCTTCAGGTAATGCTTCAATTCGTTATCGCGAAATGAAATAAAATAAATAGGAGTGGCATAAGCAATCGAAAGCCCCTCTCAACAGTTCACGTCATTTCCATATATTTTATATCATTTGTCGATAACAAATTGCGGCAATACCTGAAACGAGTGCCACTTCTTTAGGGGCACCGTACCTCTAGAGGGTTCACAGATCGCTATAATTCGTTGTCGTTCGATAGGATGACATACACTTACTACAGCGCTGTTAGACAGTTTATGTCATATTTGATACGTCAAACGAATCACGAAGGAATTATAACTTCTCTAGAGAACCTGTGTTCAAAATACACATACAAAGTATTTTTTTTATTTCTTTATTTCAGGCAACTAGAGGCCCATAAGATAGAATACACATATAAAAATAAAGCAATAACTAAGCACACGAGGTGACGGCGTCGTGTTACGCTGCGAGGTGTCGCGTAGCCGCCTTCGTAATAGCCGGTACAAGTTCACCTTTCGGCCAAAACTGTTCCTTGAGAAAAGTCACCTTATTATGGGTCGGAACGCGCACCACAAACGAATTTAAATTGGTGTTATGGCGCGCCTCCAACTTCTCCACTCTCAAGTTCTAGTTGGTCTTCCCCCGTATGTACTCGACGGTATGTTTAAAAATATAACATTTCAAAATACTTATTGCAACTTTTGTGTCTTCAATTCAATGTTGTAAATAGCAGCGTACAAGGACGCAATATTGCTGCAACATATCTGAGGTACCACTTCGCTTATCGATGTAGAGCAGACGTTGTATTGTGTTGGCGAGATACGACAAGCCCCGGCACTGTGAATCAGCTTCAGAAGCATTTCATATTGTAAACCCACGTCTATCTTACTACGAAAATAGCGATGTGATGATCTATCCTATTAAAACTTCTAGCTACAATAATTCTACACGCTTCCACGCATTGCAAATGCATTAGACATGCACGTGAATTATCCACAACACACACAAGTTGAGACTAAACATCGAATTCATTCATTCGAAAATTTGTTTATATGCCGACACTATTTCAGAAGTAACAGAAACAATTAATTATATTATTTTTTAATTAGCAAGAACTATTTTTGTTATAGCGTACGCTTCCATAACTGTCATTATTCTTTTTTTATTCGAATTTACAGCAGTAGTTATGGATAGTGCTCAACTTTAACTATTTTTAGTAGATCGAGCTTAACATATTGTTTATGTAATCAAAATGATTTCGCATAAAATTATCGTACCAAAAATATCTCATATATTAGTATATTTTATTTCACACTAGAATAATGAAGGTAAATTAAGTTAATTAATAGTTAATTACTTTCACTATTCTTAAGTTATATATTATACATATTAATTTTATATGTATACAGTGTAGCGGTTGGTTATCTTCATTAATATTTATAAAATTACTCATATAAACGTATTATTATTCCCTGTCAGTAAAATAGTATATTAAAATTGGTTCAAAATTAAAACTATTATATCAATATTTAATATTAATCAAATCAAGCACTAGAAGGAATATATTAGAATAAAACAAAACCCTAAACTGACAAATCTACATCAAAAACGTTACTTGTATTACTGAGGGAACTTCTCACCAAGTATTTAAAAAAATTCTTGAACATTTATCTTCATCTTCTCATACACATGAAAATAGTGCGTTTCCCTAAGTTTTTCATTTCCATTTAGCGCGGCCAATGATATTTACTTACCCCGACCAGAGTGTGTGTTGTCGTAAATACGTAAACGCACACGCTACAAACTCACCTATTCATTAAACTTTCCGGGTCTGATTGCAAAAAGTAACAGACATTCGGCGGTTATGACAAAAGTTTTCATACCGCAGCCTGCTGATTGGAATTCAGTACAAAGAGATATTTGGATGCGATAAACCAATGGTATTCCTGTGTACGTGGCCAAGTTTCCGAGAAGCCAATATCGTAAGGGAATAATGAATATGTTGAATCAAATGCTTTCTAATATTTAATAATACTGGTTAAATATGGTAAACAAAACTGATGCGTTCGACGTACGTATACCAACATTAATTAACATAGCATATGCGTCAAAATATAATTGAATACAATTTTACTTAAAATATTTTTGTAAGGTAGTGATTGTCTATTAACATAACTTAGTTAATATTTATGCATAACTGAAATTGTATAATTGTAAATATTTTTTAAGAGAATTACATAAATTTCCTTTTCTAGCCAGTGTAACTAGCTACTTTCAAATATTTTAGATAATTAATAAGAATTCCAGGCTTGAAAGAAATACAAAAATTAAAAGCGAGATTGAATATTTATTATTTCGTAACTACTTTACAATAATATGTTATTACAATTTATATAAATGGTGAAAATTAAGCGTCATTCGTTGCATAAGTTATCGGAACACAGCTAACGCTATTTTGCTACCACAAGCCTCCTAGCAAACAGGTTGAACACCCCTAGTAACAATAAATTAAACAAACCTTGAAAGTTAAGACAAAAATAAATTAAAAACAAAACAAAACACAACAAACTCTGTAGAGAAGCTAATTAAAATGTTAAATTCAGCTGACAGTCCCAGAGCCAAATCAGCCAGTTCACTGACCCGATTAATAAAAAACTTAATCGTAAAACGAAAAGAGCTGGCTCAGTCATTTTTCATCGGTTGCTAAAGTCGATTAAGGTTGAACAGATGGACAGAGGTGGAGTTAAATTGACAAAGTTGTGGACAACTGTGCCGTTCGCCATTCATGGCCATCCAGACTCAAGTTTGAATGAAAGCATTCAGAAGTTGTGCGGTAGACGCTAACACAGAAATGCTCACGAAAACAATCATTACCCTGACGGAAAGGACACAAACTAATATCTAAGTGTTCAAGAAATTCCTATTGAAACTGTCTTTGTACCCTATTTATGCGTGTATATTTGAAAATAAAATGTACTTAATAAAAAAAAAGGAATAAGATGTTGCAGATTTTTTTTTAATTTAAAGTATCGTCTATATTTATGTAATTTAAAACTTATTGTGGTTAAATGTTTGTTTTTGAAATGGAATCAAAACATTTTCACGTCTTAAATCCTGCTTGAGCCAAACCATGCATACTGCATCCAAATACCAATATTTTAGTTGAGATACACAAACATAAACAAACTCTATTGTTTCAATACTTCAATTATATGAAAGTATAGTTTTAGCTCTGTAGCTGTATATCCCAGGTGCAATGCGAAGATTGAAACACTAACTTTAGAGCGCAATATTTGGTCTAAAAATACATTGGTTTCTCGATGAAATAGTAGTAACAAATCTTTCTGAAGAGCTCAGTTCTCCTCAATTCAATACAGGCAGGGGGATTGTGTGCCCACTTTGTTGGATTTCGCAGCCACTTTTGTTTATTCGGACGGCTCAACCCAGCTGGACTACGCTTATTGCTCTCACAGTCCCCTTTTTGAGAGCAGGCTCTTTAATTAAATTCGATTTACAGCTTCTTTCCAATACGGTATTAGGTTCTATTACTTAAGGGGCAAGATCACGCTTTGTAACCTATAGAAACTAACAGGCAAGCGTAACTAAATTGTTCTTTCCAAATGCGATTGCAGCATACAGCGTAATAAAAAACATCGACTTAGACCACATAACAGTACAGTTACTAACAGGACACGGTGGTTTCTCCGAATATTTACATCGTTTTAAGCGCAAGGAGAGCCCAGCGTGTCCCTGTGATCCAAATAAAAATGAATCAATAGAACATATAGTAACAGAATGTCCGATGTATGGAAGTAAAAGATTTGAAATAGAAAATGTCATAAACATGAATGTAAATACCGAAAATTTAAGCAAAATAATATTTGATAAAAAATCTAGAGATAAGTTTATAGAGTACTGTAAAGAAATAATAACAATTGTCGGACAAAGAAATGGAAGCAAAAACATGGGAGCACTACCCGCCATTGTCAGTATGGCGGACTCAGTGCCCCAATAGCAATAAATAAAGATGATGTAACACATAAACTTAGATATAAATAAAACTATAGATAGCATAGGAATATATAAAGTAAATATGAAAGGTGACGGATAAAAGAAAGATAAGAAATGACGAATGAAAGTACGAGAGGTAGCACATGCGAGAACTGGTATGAAAGGGTTGAATAGTATAAGAATAGGCTCCGAAATATCTACATATCGGAGGTAGGTGTTAATTAAATAAAAAAAAAAAAAAAAAAAAAAAAAAAAAAAAACCTATAGAAACTTAAGACAAGAACTCGTATATTGTCCGAGGAAAAAACGATAAACTAATAAAAAATATAAAAAAACCTATAGAAACTACGTGTACTATCTTGCGCCAAAAAAAAAACTTGGTTTGTTTTAATATGTTTTGAAGCATGTTTAGTTATACAAGCAATCTCATGCGATGAACTACATCTCTGCAAAATGATTACGGATATAAGATCCACAACCTCAATGTTCGCATGTAACGGCGAAATGAATTTACCCGTCCCTCGCAGGCAAACGCAGGGATGTTTTCCGTCCATCTTGGATAACATGTTTCCATGTTAATTATAATAAAACTGTTAGGCCACGCCCATATTTTGTAAATGTGTGATGTGCCCTGTTTTCTAGCACCTAGTTAGAAACAAGGCGCAAGAAGCAGGATTTGACCAAAACAAATGTAGCAGGATGGTCGCGTTTTGTAGTACCGTATTTTTATTGCTTTTATCCAAGTAATTGTTTTTGGGATAAGGTAATAACAAAATCTAAGCAACTGCATGCTGTCATAACGTGCCTTTTTGTGATATCTTTTGATATTTCGAGCTCCTAGACTTTGTTTTCTTATCCATTATTATCTATTGAGACAATGATTTACGTGATTGTAAAGACTTTGAGTGAAGTTTTCCCCTTAAACATCCGATTAATTGGCCGATTCCCAATATTAAAATGTCAATTAGTCTGTGAGGTGGTTAAATACCAAAATTATTTTCTGCAGAAGATACGATGCTAGACAGATATGATTAGGCGGGAATGCTCATTTTGTGAGCGTGGAACCCGATAAATCTGCAATCAATCACCACGGACAGGACACCTAATGCTTGCATTTGTCTGGATTTTCTCTATCGTTTTTGTACCTTTACCTAGACGACTATGTATTACGTCTCATTCGGATTGTGAGCTTTTCTGTACTATGATTTAAAATGTATGTACATACACATAATAAGATAATAAAAATGTATGTACATACACATGTACATAATTAAAATGTATGTACATACACATAGTAAGTTTCCGATATGCACTCTTAGGGCTTACATTTTATAACATTATGGTGAAATATACGTGACACAGCATTCAAACATGTAAAAAGAGACATTTTCATATCAAGAAAATAAAATCCAAAGTTTCCATCCCACCACAATGAAGCACGTTTGCAGAAAATTTTGAATCCCTCTTGGTCCTTAATGGGCACCGCTTTTCCATTAGAGGATAAAAGGATGTAAAGTTTAATTAATGAATGGTTAACACCATTTGTGAATAAATATTAGATTTACCTCACAAGTTAATTTTCGGACGAGCATGTGTTGCTTTCAATCACTCTCAATAAATAATGGTTTTATATACCGTCAGAATTTTATGGCTTGTAAATAGTTTCCTTTTGATGTTGAGAAGGCAGTAGATAGAGCTTGTATATTATGTAAGCTATGCATATATAGGTACCTACATATAAGTATCTATATTCAATAATAAATAAAAAAATAACAAAAAGATTTTCGAACGGCACATTTTTACGAATCCAATGGTTACACATTGGTTGCGTCATTAGGCAAATGGCATCCATTGGAGTAACCTTAATACATTAAAGTATTTTGTGGAAAATTTCACCTATACAACTGTGAGAGTAAGATGCTTTGACAGACTAATTTTGTCTTAAATAATTAAGTCTGTTATATCGAATTTCAACATTACATTTCGACAACTTCTCAATTATTTTATTCCAATGGAATAGAAAAAACAAAATAGTCTTTACCTCTACTCACCACTCTATTTCTTAAGGTCAGATAGGCTAAGGCGATTCAGAGTGATCAGTCAATCAACCTTATGTATATATTCTGCGTATGATATTGTTCCACTGATAGTCAAGTTCGAGTAGTAAACAAAGTACGTGGATAGATTGATGAGGTGGTAACATCGATAACGACGGGCGAGATGCGAACCAATCCAGCCAGATTCATTCTCCTATATTAGTAGGTACGCTCCGCGCCAATAACTCAGTAAAAATAATATTTGTATTCTAGCAAAACTATTGTAGTGCCGAACGCTTGAGTGATTTATCGTTTTGTTAGTTTCGTCGAAACAACAGACGAGATCTTTGCGATGGACGACTGTATCCGGGTGCGTGAAGATTTATAAATAAATTATTTATTTAGCACAGAAAAGCTAAAATCTATGTAACAATAAGTTTAGTTATGGGCCTATATTTTGAACATTATTTAAGTAATTGAGTTGCTTATCAGAGAGCTTATTTATTGAGTTTTATCTATGATCACTGAACTTGATGTTAAATATTAAACACTAGAATGTATAGAATTTAGAGGACTCCGCGAAACATACGCAACTCTTGCATAAATGTCACCCTATTTTCTCGTATTTCTAATATAAGGTATAGACCCTGCACTAAGTAAACTATTTACACCAAGTATATGCGTGTGTGTGTGAGTGTATGAGTAGATCAACTTAAACAGTCGTGTAGGTAATATCCTACTGATTTATGCAGCATTTGTTTTGCTCCTACCTATTGGTTCCTTCTTGTATAGAAAAAGAAATATAAAATAAACTGATTCTAGAATCCGACTACAATGGTCGATTATATACTCGTATTTTTTAAATACGAAACTTTTTATGGTATGCATTTCACTTATGTACTGAAGCGTACATAATAATGGCAAAGTTAATACTGAAAATGTTGATACGAGTAAAATTGTATTAAAATGAGCAATCCAACTTCGTAACTAAGGGTCTTCCTGGCCATCATAACAGATTGCAATCGCTCGTTAATCATGGCTCCCATCCAGCGAGCTTTAAACGCCGCAGTACAAGTCTATCGAGTAAAGGACAATAAATTAAAGACATAATTAAAGTTCCCCGGACGTTGAGGGATATACAGCCTCCTGAAGCACATTGTGCCACAGCACAATCTGCTGGCTCGTTCGGTGTACCGAACCGGAAAAAATAAGGCAACGGTCGTCACGTCTCTAGGACAATTTATGACCAGGGGCGCAATCTAAAATTAGCTCTTTTGCAATTTTGTTGGCGTTTTGTAAAATATTATGCTGCGTTGCCGCTGAATTATGCGATAACATCGAATAATTACACGCGGTAATACGCCTGTAGGGAAACATTGTAGTCCAGTTATTCATTAACTGAGTCATACTTTTTTGCATACACGGGTCGTTGCTATAGTACCTAATTACTTAATAAAGTTAGAGTTGAAACATAGTAGTTTTTTTTTTCATGATGAATAGGCTTACGTTTGACCGCAGCTTGCCTAATTTTAAAGCGTGATAATCTTAAGATTGACTGTGGTTTAAGAAGTATCACGCTTAGAAGGCACATATTTACTCTAGATTTGAAGACCTCCAAATTGAACTTCTCGGGAAAAAGAGAATCAGAAAGAGAGTTCCAAAGCGTCGCAGTTCTCACAATGAAGGTTGAATATACACCATAGTATGTTAATTGTAGAACTTGTGTAAGTTTCCATTTATTTACTGTTTATTTTTCTCTTCTTATCAGGTATTTATTTTAGTTACTTTTGCTTAATGTTTATAATATATTAGGACACATTTCTCACACGGCTGGTTAGCCCCATACTAAAGATAACCAATAAAACCAATTATAGTTTGTATTATGGTTGATAAAACTACTGATATGTATGTAACACCCAGACCGACAACCAACAAATTTAGTTTATCACAAAGATAATGGTTGTGCTGGGAATTAAACCCAAGGCCCTCTGGTTGGCTGTCCGGAATGGATACCATTGCAATAATCAGGTCGACTAAATATGCTTAAAAAATAATATTCGGCCTTGGCGGAAGCAAATTTTTCCAGACTAAGCATGCTCCACCTTAGGCCAGAGTGTCGATAGCTCATGTTTTCATGCGCCCTGCTGGTCATACAGCTAGGCATTTTTCCAGCAGGGCAACAGCTGCAGCAGTAGTAAATAAATATTTTAGAAGATGGGTATTATCATTTTACAAATTTACTAGATCCCGGCAAACGTTGTTTTGCCTTAATACCACATTAAAATTTGGTAAAAATTGTTCAAGCCGTTTCGGAGGAGCACGGTAACTAACATTGTGACAGAAATTTTATATATAAGTAAATCAAATGTTTTTATTTGCAAAGTATTTTATAGGTGGAGAGGTGTTAGGGTGCAAATTTATGTTGGATCTAACACTAATGTAAGTATCTATATTTATCGACAAAATAAACGATATAAGGTAAGACAAGAAGCGTAGACCACAATTATTGTAACAATAAATTTGAAATTTCAAGCCCACACGCCGGTTGTGATATAACTCTCCACCTGAATATTCTAGATAGAAATAAATATGAATCGGCTATTACGACTCGTATTAACTTGTCACCGACACCTGGGGGCGGTGTTAAAATAAAATAGTTACTTTTTGGAACGAAATGTGTGAATTGCGTTGACCAGATATAAAACTTTTTATCGCAAAAATAAGCTGAAATAACTGAAAAGCAGTAGCTTATTAACTAAATTATGGTTTTAAACTAAACGCTTGTTCACTGATATACTATATAAGTACTTTATTTCGATGCATATTTTAACTTCCAGACCGCCAGCAAACAAAAATTAGATCATCACATAGTTGGCCGTGCCAGGAATCGAACCCGGCACCCTCTAGTTATTAGTCTGGCATGGTAACCATTACGCTAACGATTTATCAAAATAAAAAGAAAAAACTAATAAACAGGAATAAGTACAAGAATTTCAATAAACTTTTAACAAAACCTTTCTCTTTTAACGAATTTTTGCTATGCTTTCTTTTATATTATTATTATATTCTAATTAATACAATAATTAAAAGTGTGTATTTTTCTTTAGAGGAAATGCACCTCAAAATTATTTTAAATTTTCTCCAAAATACATAGCGAAGTCGCGGCATAGCTTAAATAAGTAATTCAATTTCATATGATATTCTCGCATCTGTAGCTATTAGAAATTCCGCTTGCGTTTGCTGTCGTAGAGGTAAACTTCTTATTCTGTATCTATTTTAAATAAGTAGTGTATCAATTTTTCATTTTCACTTTTTCTTTTAAAAAGTTAGTATAAATAAAAATTTGCAGTAGATATCCCGAATTTAAATTTGTTTATTAAATTAAAAACCTCAAGCCTTTATAGCCGAAGTACGAGTACATCTCGTAAAATAAAGAATTTAACTTAGTCATAGGTTTATGCCCTCATAAATTTGCATAGAGACTTCTAACCGTTTAAATAAAGAAAGGAATTTACAATAAACTCTGTCTTAAATCAAATAAAACAAGATTTTCTTTTCGTAATCAATTCAAGACTGATTTAGGGAGGGCACCAGGGAGCATCACGTCGCAAGATTGGTCGGGCGCTAGTCCTCTAATCTGACAATGGTACAGCCGTACTCAAAACTCATGTAACAACAGTTAGAGAGCTGTTAATAAGAGCGCAAATCTACACTATCTACACTTATACACTAAAATTATAAACCTTATAAAGAGGAAATATATAAAGAGGAAAACTTTGTTTGTTTGGTTGTAATGAATAGGCTCAAAAACTACTGAACCGATTTTAAAAATTCTTTCACCATTCTAAAGCTACATTATCCACGAGTAACATAGACTATATTTTATTTTGAAAAAAAATAGGGTTCCGTAAGATATTTAGGATTTTTCGGACACAGACTGAAAAAAATCAACCAAAGAAGTTACTTATTTTGCGTACGCTGCCTAAACTACAAAAGATAGAACCATAAAATGTTATAATTAATTGTACATCTTATAAATAACAACAAAAAAGTCCGCGACACACTATACTTGTCTATGTCGAGTGAGGCACAACAACCACATTTTTATTTAAAAATCTTGATATTTTTTTTGGCCTACATTTAAACGCGTTTATTTTACTCATGCTATTAATACTTATCAAAATAAATTATTTCATCAATAAGGACAGTTTATGTTGATAATATTTGGTCTTTGAATGATTAAAATTGGACGTTTGATTTTGGACGTTTGAAGTTGTGGTGAAATTAAAATATTACGATATAATTAGTTCTAATAGAGATATATTTAGTATCGGCTGTGCACCCGTGCGAAGCCGGGGCGGGTCGCTAGCATTATATAATTAGGCAGCCTCAACTTAAAAATGTATAGCTAAGCACCTAACGGTCTGTTCTGGCAGCCTTTTTAAAAGCCAGGAATTCCAGACTTGGCAAGCACCAAATTCAGCCGAAGTGTCACAGGCACCTGTAATGCATTGAGTGCCTGTGTGAAATGTGTCCTAGTAAAAAAATATGAAAAACATATCTTATTTTCTCACTAAGAGAGAAATATAGACCACAATTTACCACGCTAGCCAAGTGCGGGTTGGTGGATGACACACGTTTGAAGTCTGCAATGCTTCGGGTATTGCAGACCTCAACGTGTTGGTTTCCTTACGATATTTTCCTTCACCGTACTTCACCACACGTAACTAGAAAAACAATTCATTGGTGTAGGGCTGGGATCGATCCAGGGGCCATCTGATTGAAAAACAGAAGTTGTTACCACCGTGCCACTCTTGCTTTTCAAAACATGAACTTGCTAAAATATTAATAAAACAAAGAGGCTTCAAATTACTGAAGTCTTGGAAGATTATGATGCCTATGACATTAATTAAATGTCTCACAAATGATTTTGAGATTAAAATCGGATAAAGCTTCACTAAAAGTATCAGAAAACTTTGAGATGTCAAGGTCGAACATTTATTATATTACTAGATATCTATACTGTTTAAATATCACTTACCAAATTAAATATGATTTTATTGCTCGCCTGCCTTTTCAGTAAGAGACTAATTGTAACAAAATCTTGTACTATGCGCATAACATATATGTATCAACATATATATAAAAAAGACAGTGTAGCGCTTGTAGCTCGACTAAATGAGGTGATCTGACAGAATCATCGAGAATAAGCGAAGATCGATGCAGCCAGTCTTTAGATGGGTGACCATGCAAAGGACTATCTTTTAAAAAGTGCCATTAACATCTGGGCGCTACCTTAGATAGGATAAGACGTTAAATTGTAAGTCCCAACAGTCAATCTTAGTACAAACAGCCCTTAAGCCAAGTCAGAGTCTTGAAAACTCTCGACACCAGAGCTTGAATGCTATAGCTCAAACGAAGAAGAAGAAATAAATATCAAAGTAAGTATACTTTGTTATTATAAGTTTACTTTTTATTACAAAATCTTTGTGACTAACATAAAAGAAACATCACTACACCTCTATTCGGTAGGTACTAATAGAAACAATCCGAAGCGTGAATAAAATCGCACCGAAGAGTCAGTAGTACGGCCTCAGCCGACTTTGTAATTTGCTTTCAATATTATTTCGTTTCTTTCAGTCCGAGTCGAACAATGAAACAATCAAATCAAAGGCCTTGTTTAAATTTTATAGATTCGTTTTCTCTGACGAAATGAAAATAATAATTAGCTATATAGTTATCACTATAAAAATACTATTCTTACCTACATTACTCGATCTCGATTTTTTTTTACTCGATCTTAATAACGACATTATTGGTAGACCCTTTACATTCACAGAATATTTATTTATGTATTATGTTTAATTCAACTTGTTCGTTATTTATTACCATAATGATTTGCTGCCTATTTTTGCTGTTACTAGTGTATACTTATTACCATCTGTTTTTATTATACATATTTGCTAGCTATTTTTATTGCCACTGGGCATTTATTATTTTCTACTGGCGTATATTAGTGATTTTTAAACAATGGAAAAGTTTAATATTCGGACGAATGCGCCATCTGTTGGTGTTAGCTAGAACCTCTTTGTAATGCGCAAAGCTCCAGGCTACCAGGCTACCAAGGCTTCGGTCGGGTAAACGAAAGGAAAATAGTAAAATTGTATTCCTTGCTTGTTTCATTCTGGTCTGTTAGATGTCGCTGTCTCATCACTACATAACTACTAAACGATTACTTTAAAACTTATGGAAATATTTCTTAAAGCCAATGGATTTTACTATATATCCTTTTTTACAAATGAAAAGTAAAAATACGTATAGAAATACAAATGACAGATAAAAATAGATATTTTTTTATAGGTACGCTTTAGATGGCGTAATTTTGGAAATAAGATATAAATAGTTTACTGAGAGCGTCGCAAATTAAGTTAAAATACAATACATTTTATTCGTAATAAATTCGTTTATGGTAAATTATACTAATGACACTATGCTATAATTAACTACGAAAAAGAATATATGTATTCTGGATCCTTTTATTTACCTCAGTATATTGTATGTTCAGCACTTCTGAAGTAGGTACACACGTCTGCTTAATTCATAAATTAGCTCGTTATAACAGCATATCGGCTTATAGGGTTGTGAGAATGCGTAGCAAAGACAAAGTTACCTCT
The DNA here is from genome assembly GCA_035578125.1 of Mellilla xanthometata. Taxonomy (NCBI): domain Eukaryota; kingdom Metazoa; phylum Arthropoda; class Insecta; order Lepidoptera; family Geometridae; genus Mellilla; species Mellilla xanthometata. The sequence goes on along the minus strand of JAPUBQ010000007.1, from coordinate 6,581,517 downwards.
GTATTATTCCTTTATCTATGTTTAATAAAGGAAACTATAGATATAAAAACGTAAAATTATCTAAAAATAATAAGGTACAAAAAGTAGAAATATAAAATTCAGTGAGTATTTTTTTTTGTTAAGTAATAAAAACTTCCAAAAGATTGTTCCATAGATTTTCATGCCGTAAGATTTACGTTCAAAACTTTTCTCATTCAAGCAAAATGTTTCGAAACACTGCAACGGGCACTCGGAAAATTTGTGATTTTATGGATAAATATGTTCTCTTTTACACTAATTTCAGTACATTTAACTACATTAAAATAATCGGTTAAAAAGCGGTATTAAATGTTTAATTACATATAACTAGCTCTGCTCCGCGGTGTTCCACGTTTTAATTTGGATTAAAAAGTAGCCTATATGTTTATTCAGAGCCTAAATTATCTCCATACGAAATTTCGTTGAAATTGGTTTAGCTGTGCGAGCGTGAAGAAGTAACAAACATACACGCTTACACATTTAGAAACAAAACAAACTTTCGCATCTATAATATTAATAGGATATTAAAAACTTGGTATTTTATTAGTATTTACTAACAACATAAAAACCAAATTGATCATTTGTAAGGTACATGTACGATAAACAAAACATGGTAATTTTGTAAGTACTCGTATTTACACTCGCATTATTTTAATACGTATATTCAGGCTTTTTATGACGCAAAGGAGCGTCTTTAGGCCATAAAATATTTAACGGCGTTTTTTAACATTCTATCCAAATACACGAAAAAGTAAATTTAGACAACATTGTAAGTCTTTTTTTCCATTTCAATACTAGCCACGCCACGACGCGTTATAAACGTTTAATTTGAATTAAAATTATGACTTTTGAGTTCTTCCCGTGGCTAAGATACATCTTTACAAAATATTATATCGATCGGTTTAGCCGTTGAGCGTCAATGATAATAAAAATATTTACAACTTGTTTGAAACAATTCTGACAATTCTATACCAATTTACGTAGGTCAAAAATTAGTTTATTATTTTGTTTATTATTTAGTATTTATACCAAGAAAAATCAAAACACTACAATTTAAATTAAAGTAAGCTAACCATCCAGGCTGTCACTGTGGGGCAGAGTTCCCAAAATGCTGGCAGCATTGCCCCGTTGAACAGCTAAACTTAGTCTTTGTAAGAAATAAACTTATAAATTATAATATTAATATACAAATACAAAATATTTTATTATTTTTCCCTTATAAGCATATATTAGTTCTTGTCAATAAAAGCCGTAACACAATTTCCTTGATATCAAGTGGCTCATTTAGTAAAGTGGGTTTTCCTTACCAGACGCTTACATGAGATTGTAATCCTTAGCACTACTTAATTATAAGCTCGCGAGGGAACGGAGCTGCTTAAATTAGGTTCAGGAGTTCATTAACACATGAAGTGAAGGAAACTTTATTAGCAGTGTACTATGTATCTATTATATTAACCTATATATCTACTTAGTAACTGATATCATAGACGAAGAATATAATTTGTCTATGTTGATATCTTACGCATTATCAACCGTTTGAAAGATTCAGATTAATGAAATAATAATAATAAGCTCATGCTGTATTTTTTTAATTTGCTTGCGACTAAGCGAACAAAGCGAGCGAAATCTTTGAAGTAACTGAGCAATTTTTTTTCGTAAATCGTTATTTCAAACCATCAAACTAGAATAAATAGAATAGTAACCTGGCCGATAAAATAGTTCCACGCGTAATCGTAAAATACCACAGTGGGCGGAGCAAAACAGCAACCCGCGCACCCGTGTGGCGTCACATGGTTTGGCACGGTACCAATCGCGTGCGAGCTTTGTGTGTGTGTTTCGTTGGCATAGCTGTATAATTCGCCGTCCCCGGAGAATAAAATGATAACTGCAAAAACGCAACTTTTCAGGAGAGCCAAAAAACATGTTTTTGTTGATTTCTCAAAATATACTAGTCGGAGGCAGATGGTTCTTACCTTTATGTAAAGCTAATTTTTTATACATACATAATACTTCAATAGAACACATATATAATATAACATAATAAAGATATTTAAAAAATAAGAAGTTAGTCAAAATTAATCATCAGTTGAGTTGTATAATGTCACTTATCATTTTATTCTCGGTACTTTTTAGTCAAAGTTTGATATTGTATCACTGTCTTGTCATTTTATTCGGTAGTTTATTATGGTACAATTGAAGATGATAATGCATTAATATCGTCTTATTCTCCTTATCATTGTCTAACTCTATGTTGTTTAAAAGCTATTTCAATAAAACTTTGTGTGGTAAGTATTCACAAATCCTAATGTTATATTAAATTTCGGCCATCATGCGTCAGAACCTGGTTATGCTTTGACATAAAATATTAAAAAGGACACAGTTTTTACAAAACTAAAAAAAAAACGGTAATTTCTATTGATATTATAAGTTACCACTAATCAGCTATTTTCTATAATAATGAATTAAAATCACACTTGAAATCACAAATCACTTTGTAAGCGTCTGGATAACTTAATTTGTTATATGCCCTACTTTAAAAGCCTAATGAGATCATCATGCAAAGCCTTGCTATAAGAAGAAACTCAGTGCATAACACTTGCAATTCGAGCACATGGCTTGGGATAGGGCTTGATATAACCTATTGACTCATACGTTACTTTGTGGCAATCCATTGTAAATGGAAGAAAATCTGAAATATGTGGTGTATTTCTGCTGTGATCTGAAAACAAATTTACACCGGCATTAATTGCCATTAGATCAGACGAGCAGCCATCAATGACCACCCGTATATACCGTTCTCTCAAATAGTCGGAAATCCACACACGGAAACCAGAGGACAAACCGTAGGAGGAGCTGTCAAAAACCTTAGAAATGTCGAGAGAAACCGCTAGAAATTCTCCGAATTTCTCAATGGCTTTACTCCAGATGTGAGTGGCATACACTAGAAGGTCCCCAGTAGATCGGTTCCGGCAAAAGCCATATTGTCGATCACTGAAGAGGTCATTCGCTTCTAGGTATGCCAGGAGCCTGCGATTCAGAACACGTTTCATACTCTTACAGAGTACGGACGTTACTGATATGGGCCTGTAGTTAGCAGGGTCGGCAGCGACGGACGGCAGAAGTTAGCTTCGACCGCTTTGGCTAGGGGCCAGAACGCTTTACTACCCGCCGGGTACGAAGCCAGTTCGGTCCCTATTCGGCCAATATGGTCAAAACGGGCCTTCTGTATAACCTTCTTGCAGGACTTGGCAGCCTTATTAAAAGCTCTCTTTTTATCACGAATATCAGATGCCTTACGCTGCCGAGTTTCAGCCCAGGCTTGGTACGCCAGATGTTTTTGTGCCTTAGCACGTTCACATTCAGGCCCAAACTATGGGCGAGCCTTACATAAAAATGGTGCGTCAGAAAAAGGAATAAAATATTCCATGCCCTTACGCAACACATCAGTCACGGCATCAGAGCAGGCACTAGGGTCGCTAAAAGAGAAGCATATAGGCTGCCAAGGGAAGGATGCAAAGAAAGATCGCATCTCATCCAAGTCTGCTGACTTGTATCGCCACAGCCACCTAGAGTCTTTTGGGCTAGGATCTGGCAGGGAGTAGACAAATACAGACTTCACCAAACAGTGGTTGGATCGACCCAGTGGCGATGAAATCGCCACTGAGTACCGGTCTGGATCAGTTGTCAGCAGAAGGCCTTAGCAATAAGGTGTATGAGAGTCAACGTCGGGTACCCGTGTGGCTCCTTGCCTCCAGCTGGGTGAGATCTAACGTAAGAGAAAGTTTCCTAGTCTCTCGTCTAGCGTGGTTGGTGTTTAGTTATGGATACAGCCATTCCTGGTGATGGCCATTAAAGTCCCCTAATAACACAAGCTGAGCCGACGGGCACTCCTGTTGAGCTTCATCCGCCGCTGAGGTGCTCAATGAGCCTAGTTGTCTCCAAATCTTCGCTGTACGACCGGTAGACATAGGCATAGAGAATTTTCTCCACGACTGTGTCCACCAGTACCCATAGCACCGTGAAGCTGGGATCTTCAAATTTACGGAGACGCCGAAAACAGATGTCGTCACGGGCGTATAAGCATACGCCCGCGCGTGGCTTGAAGTGGTGCTGCAGGGTATACCCTGGGTAGGAAAGGTACGACACGTCAGACGGACATCTAATTTGGGTCTCCGCAAGAAACAATAGGTGAGGTCTGTATGTCCCAAGATGGTGGTGGACAGAAGCGAGATTTGAGTGCAACTCCCGTATATTACAGAAGTGCACTTTTACTGAGAGGGTGTGTAACCGCTGTGCTGTGTGTTTTTAATAATTTTGTTTCTTATCATGATGCAAGAGGAAATAATATGTGAAAGACAACAGTTGAACGAGGCATTCCATGTACTGCCTGCTCATCAGTTATCTTTTCACGCATTTAAGGTTTTATGCTTGTTTTGTCTAAAAATTCTGGCACTACATGAACCCGTTTCGGGTTGGTCTTTTATTCCTAGTAGACTGTGATATTCATTGTTTTTTTCTCCTAGTCTTAGATCCTGATGATTAGGTATCTTGCTCATAATATTATCAGTGACCGTTTGTTTCGACAATATACTATCGGAAGTATTATTGGATGTTATATCTAAACCAATGGCTTCATTAGATGGTGTTGTTTATTTTTTTCAACATCAATATCGTATATTAATAGTACTATAATATGAGAATGACGACTGATTGTCATTATAGAATATTTTATTTTGATTTATTTTTGTGGACAGCTCTGTTTTATTGTCCTTGATTGCATGTATTTGAATAATTGTTGAATAAAGGTATGTGTAAATAAACAATAACACTTCGGGAGAATCCCTGCCAATTTTGTAGCTGCCATTTCAAACTATTACCATAACTTCTAAGTGAAAGCAGAGCATGACAATATGTTTGCACCACGAATAGTTTTACTAACAGAACATTATACGAAGCGCACAGATTGTTTTGTACGAGAATAAAATGATAACTGCTATTATCATTATCCAATCGAATATTTTTTACGAGAATATAACTTCATGACTGTTTGTCATACTTATAAGTTTAAAAATATTTTGATAATATAACAATACAATTATATTCTTGTAACTTTAGGCATCGGTCTAATAATCGAATAACATTGTAATATTTTATATTTCCGTAACTAACAGTATTAGAGTCACGAAAAAAATTCAGCAGATGTATCAGTACCCACAGATATCAAAAATGGAATAACACTAAAACGAAGATAATGGCAGTTATCATTTTATTCTCCGGGGACGGCGAATTGTGTGCGTAGATGGATCCAAATTCTAAGCGGCAATTGTATGGAGTTACTCTTCCGTTTATTCTAGTTCGCTGTTTTGAACTTTTCGTGACTAAATTTGCCAAACAAATACTAGTTATTTATTGAATTATACTGGCGTCGACAATTTTTGAATGGATCCCACAAAAAGGTAGAAATTTGTTGAAGATCAATTTTTCGAGTTTAATGATATTAAGTAGATCGATTAAGCACGATATTCTTAAAGGATTTCCTCAGTATGCATACAATTGGTCAAGAAATTCTTACCTAAGATATGAAGACGAAGATTCCATTGTGAACATACTCTTTTAATTGGTAAGACGATTTTATAATCATCCCATGAATACCGATAGACATACACATCAGATGACTGGAGCTTAGACTGCAATCGCCACGACCAGCTTCTTGAGTAGCTTTGGACTCCCCTGTTAGTAAAACTTTAGTTTCAGTAATTACAATCATTTTTCCAAGAAATTTTCTTTGCGTGGATAATTTTTTCTGTTTGGATAAGTAAGTCATCCTCATTTTATGATCGGTAGTGTTAATGATATTTATTTGTACATAAATAAATAATGTCTATAATTATCGGACTCAATACAAGATCAGCCGAGATCGGCCTTGACAGCAATAAAATACGCTTTCTATTTTCTGTGGCACAAAAGGCTACAGCGTATGATGTTAATAATTCCACGAAATGTCAATAGCGCGTGTGAAATTAATAATTCGAGCCGTTCATAATGGTTCCCGCCTGAGTATATATTCGTTTTTACGGTATTTTGGTAAGCCATTATTGTATTATATATTGTATTATTTTTGCTTGCGTGTTAGCTTTTAAGTTTATGGTTTTAGGAATTTCGATTTTTAGTCCTGTAAAATGGGTTAACCATAGCAGCTTTGTAAGCAAAACTTACTATCTAATCTAATATATAAAATTTCCATGTCACTATGTTAATTACCGTACTCCTCCGAAATGACTTTTACCAAATTTTATATACGTATTCAGGTTTGAGAATCGGCCACTATCTATGTGTTGTTAACTGTACTTAAAGCAAAATAACGTTTGCCGGGTCAGCTAGATAAAAGTATAAAATTGTATTATTTGAATACTTCATACTCGTACATGTTTACATGTATCGTAGTATTGTATTGTAACTGTTGCTTAATTTTGAGTACCTTTTCTGATCATCTAGCCTAAAGTAGCTCGATGAAGGTTATCTATCGTGATCATAAAAGTTAAACATCCGAGCTACATGCACCATTTATACTTATAACTGTAGACCAAAACAAAAAAAATATAAAGGTATAAATAGCAGTTCCAATAGTTCCAGCAAGCCCAACTAATGTGCAACATTTATTGCACAATAGGTGGCCTTATTGATTGTAGCAATATCTTCCGTGCTTTTGTATGGATAATACAATTAACAAATGGGATGTCTACCAAACAAATACAAAATAAAGAATAATTTACAAATAAGTTACAATAGTTTGTATAAAAACCTAATTCGAAGAGTATAGCATCATTATGTGGCTTCGTGTGGTACTATATGTACCTATATGTATTTATGTAAGTACAAAAGAAAAATTTCAAGTCAAAGTCAAACAAACTTTGACAAATGTATTTAAGCATAATTTTACGTCATCAATAAAAAAATCTATTGAGAAATTACAGCGTCTCAAAACAACAATACATTCCTGTAAAAACATTTCTCATTGTTACTGGTATGTAATTAAGGAAAAATTACACATTTTTCTCGTGCCACCGTTCAACGATAGGGGCTACTATAAGCTTTAATCGTTAATCGATCTTACTCCGAGTATGTGTAATAATTTATTGAACTGAACTGTACGTTTTTTAAATAGAAAAGACAATATAATATAAATGTAATAAAAAAAAATATCCACGTGAAAAGCGAGAGCCTGTTAATATTTTGGTCGAGGCTCTTCGCTATGAGGCCTTTTACCGATAAAACTCGGACATCGGTACAATGATCATTGAGCCAATATCTCACTTGACGGTATCTCGTGAACAAAGTATAGGTACTTGCAGACTTTCTCGTCATCTGAGATGGCGATATCGACGATCATAATAGATGGTATCTGTCGACCATCATGATATCGTTCTTATTTTCACTAGAGTAGTCATTCAACTCTAGATACTTAACAGTTGACACATTTATTTTGGATACAAACTAGAAAAAAAAACCATAAAACATTGAAAGAATGAATTAAAAGCATTCCTTTTTTTTAACAACAATATAAATGTTGACTTTCATCGCCTTTCACTAAAAATTATGGACATTTTAGGTCCATAATTTTATGAGTGTGAAACGTGTGCTAAAGTAACGACACAAATTTTATTTCATTGGTTTAAAAATTTCTTAACCAATGAAATACAATTTGTGTCGTTAAAATTTAGCCAGCTCCTTAGTAGCCCCTTAGAAGTAATAAAGGTTTTCATTTTCGAAGAACTAAGACCACGATTGTGTTGAGACAGTTCCAATAACGACACAGCTGCTAAAATCTCCAGTTTGCGAAGTCTCTTAAATGAAGGGCTGAAACAACAAAGTTTACTTTTTACATCTAGCCATTTGACCAGTAAGGCGCGTAACCATACGACCCATACTCTGGTCTTAGGTCGAGCATGTCTAATATGGAGTAATTAGATCTCAAGAGAGTTACTGTAAAACCCAGTTTACATTTGATTGATTGATTGATAGAAAGGTACAAAATTGAGTTGAAACCCCCTAACACAATATTTTTAGTGGTAGCCATCTTGGGTTTGAATCGCATTGTTACTATTCAACCTTTTTCATTTGATATGCATATTGAAGGAGTTGTGAAAAGATGTGATACGTCATTTTGCAGTGGTGGTTATTTTCGATCTATTTCCATCAAACATAACTTAATACCCTCCCGACTTACACACCTAACAAACAATAAAAGCTTAATCGAAATCGGTTCATCCATTTCGGAACTATAATGCCACAGATAGGCACACATTACACTTAAAACTCCCCGTCGTTTTGGCATCAGGGGTTCATCATCATCATCATTATCAGCCTGTAATCGCTGACTGCTGAGCATAGGCCTCTCTTCTAGTACGCCAGTCATCGCGGTTTTGCGCTGCTCTCATCCATCCTCTCATCGGGGGCTACAAACAATTAATTATAAGTAACTTTGAACTACTATAGATAGTAATAACAGTGGCACCGTATTGTCATGGTAAAACTCAAATAACGTTTCGGTGTTAGCTGCTGAACTGGAACAAAATCGCAAGGCGCAAAAGTTGTTATAACCCTCATTGTATTACTCCGCGTTTTATATTACCAGGAATTGGGAACTGCATTTATAAGGCGTTTCTAATTTCCAGTTACTTAATTCTGAATATCGGCACGTGATTTTAATACAACAATAAGATTCAATTAACTATAAAGCATAGCTCCATTAGAAAAGTGTAATGAAATTCCGTTATTAACGAATATCATTTCTTTTAACTCTTACTCGTGCAAAGCGTGTTTTCTTCGCGTGACTGAAAATCACAGATTTTATTTGAAAGTTATATTTTACTGTTTAATTTTTTTATTTTCTTTTGCGCATAAATGGCACGAGCTTTAAAAGTTGGAAATACGAGTGTTCATTAATCAAGTTCTGACTTTTTTAGTAACTTGTAGGAGTGCTAAAGGTGTGGTTTTCCTTACTTAATCAGTAGTGTGGAATTTTAACATGACATAAATTTATTCTTTTATAGCTTTGTTTTTTAATTAAATGACACTTACTTTTAACAAGCTTCGCCCTGCAGATAATAATCATATGTTATGTGCTTATGTGTTAATAAAGACCAAAGCTACACACAAAATACTTACACGCAAACTTTCTCTTTTATAAAATCAGTGGGATCAATGCATATTTTTTTACAAAACACCAATTCTAGTTTTGTAGTGTTGTACCTAGAACTCATTTACTGGGAAGTATCACACGTTTACTAGTTATACTGCCGTCAAACAGTTGTGTGCAAGCACTACTGTGTTTCCATTTGAAGGTCATTGTTTTTGGCGAAATTACTGATAACCTGCATTAAGATTTTTAAACCTAATATATTAAGGTGAAAAGCATTCAAAACTCGGGATAACACAGCAAACAAAAGGGGTTAGCATCATGCTTACTTACCATCAGGCTATCGACTAGCTTGTTTAGTGTCCTACCACAAAACCATTGCAAGAGTTTAAACTATCCATACTATACTATCTTACTAATAGTGTAAGTGCGATAGTTTGTACGTTGTTTGTTTCTTCTTTCACGCTTAAACTGCTGACCCCATTTCGAGAAACAATCATTTGAATATAGTTTAATACATTGGACTACATAGGCTACTTTTATCCCGAATCCGATTCTGGATTTTTTTATACTCGAATTTTATTTCTACATATAGATAAATCAGTAATTTAATTTTGTGCGCAGTTGTTAAATTTAGTTGCTGTTTTTATTCGATTAGCTTTTGTACGCATTTTTCGGAATGCTAATTGTCTTGTTAATAAAAAGAGTAAATAAAAACAAATATCGAAAAGCACAAATATCAAATAACCAATATTTAATCACGATATGGTTGTTAGTGAAAGCCTGGTTGATGAGGAAGGTTTCAAGTAAATTGTTTCTCTTGTTCGAAGAAACCAATCAACAAGCGGTGCGTTTAATTGCCAATCAAAACATGCGGTAGAATATAAGCTTTATAGGACTTGTTAATAGCCCATATAAACGATTTAATTTCTTTAGCGTTTAACTGCTTTAAATACATAACCATGTTTATCACTCAGATATTCACCATTTGATAAGTTTCGAAATATATTATTAAATAAATAAGCAGCTAAGTAAATAAGTCTATTTGTAAATAAGCAGCTCCCTATACGTATCCACTGCTGGGGCTAGAGGTTCTCTCACACAAAAATAAAGATATTTATTTATCCATTACGCTGGCCAAGTGCGGATTGGCGCATGGCATACGTCTTCGGATTTTGTGATCCTCAGAGCATAATATGAGTTTCTTCTTCATTATGATCTTCTTCGCTGTAAAAGCGACTGTAAATTTCACACATGGCTTGAAAATATGTCACTGTTGTAAGTCTGGATTCGATTCGGAGTCACGGACTGGAGTATAAATTATTCTTTACGAGCGACACTCGCTCTCTTGTACTCTATTAGGTTATCGTACATACATATTGGCTTATTTTGGATCAATATTTTAGCTATAGAGTTAGTTATAATTGTATTAAATAAAATTGGTACGTGCCGTGTATGACAGAACTGACTGATTTTAAAAGTTCTTTATTCACATACAAATAATTTACACAATATACAAAGTTCAGCATAGGCTAAAATTTTTACAATCATAATTTTTAATATACTTATCAGGCTACACGCCTCTTCAAAGCTTATAATAACTAAGTGTTGGTTATAAAAGTCTATTATATCTTATATTTATTCAGTACTAAGCAGCATATATATTTTTAAAAATAAATTGCACTCGCTTTGCGTTAAAGGAAACAACAAACATCGTGAGGAAAAAAGCATGTTTGAGGACCACAATATCCGCCAACCCGCACTTGGCCAGCGTGGTGGATTATGGCCTAGGTATATCTCTCTCCTCGTGAGGGAAGGCCCCGAGTCTCAGCAGTGGGAACGTAAGTGGGCTGCTTATGCTATAATATGCTTATGTGTCACAAATTCTACCGATGCTTCTACAAATGTCGTATCGTGAGTTGCAAAACGTCGGCGCGAGATTTATTTCCAAGCGAGCAGTCCCGGGCAGGCATCGACTGTTGTTTGATTTGCCCGCCCTGCTTGTTACGTTACACATCGCTGGCTCGAGCCCTCCCCGTGTTTATACTCTACCTGTGCGCCGTTAGTTTGCCCTCTTTTCATTATGGAAACGTTATTTTTGCAGATTATCGCTCTTAGATACAGCTCATCAGAAAACATTTGAAAGTTCGCATTCTCTTGCTGCCTCTCATTAGATTATGTAAGCGAGGAAACGCCAACTTTAAAAATCCGTAGACTGAAGGATGAACTCCCGTTCTAGATCGTACTTGGTGCAGAGGATAGCCATCGCTCCAGCGTGAAAACGCATAAGGTACCTTTGCGCCGGGTACGGTCGATGGCGGGTTGCCCTGATTTTCTTGTTTGTGACTTTTTATTTTGACAAAAATTTAATTTACTTTAAAAAGTTTTCTTTATTGACACATAACATACTAAATAGCTCTATTACATCATAGTTTTACACTTAAGTCTTCTCCTGACGGCGATTTATGCGAAACACATCTAAAGAAATATTAAGAAGAGGAAATATTTGATTTTCTGTTTATTTGCACTGAATAGGTGCTCTGAAACTAAGTAATACATTTAAATACTTTACCACATGGAAGTAATTATTCCAACAAAGAGACAGCGATTTTGATCATTGACCAGTTGACGTGTCCAACGAGGAAATGAATTAGGTTTAGGTGAAGTTATAAAAATACATTACAATCAAAATCTAAGCGAGCAAATATTTGTTTAACTTGTGATATATGTTTGTTAAAGTAGAATCTTACAAGTTACAAGTATATTAGATTCATTTTCCGATATTCGACAATATTGGAATTTGGTGCACTTTTTTATAATTATATATACAGTGAATATATAATATATCTATAAGATGTTATCGTGTATTCAGTGACAAGTTTGTTTTCTCACGGGCTCGTAATGCTCATTTACTCACGTAATTCACACGTGAATATTAAATTAGCACAAATACACATGTTGTGCGAAAAAAAAGTATTTTTCCCTTTTGTTGCCAGTTTATTTCTAAACATATTTCTCAATTAAGCTGTTTTTCTAAGGAACGTAAATTTGCTTTATTGGCGTTGTCGCAAAGGTATAAATTAGGGAAAACGTGATATATTTCTTCAATAATTTCTTTTTGAACCCACTTTCAAAAACGAAAGAAATTCTCAATTCGTCGGAATCTTTGTCGATTTGTTTGTTAATGATTTTGTTATGTAATACGACTGGCCCAATTCAACATTTTATTTTTGTTTGAGAGGGTATTTTTTTTTTTCAATTTGTGTTGTGGCAGATCTAGACAGGTATACCAGATACAGATTTTTACCGGACAACCCAGACAAATCTTACATTTTTTTGGAACATTTTTTGACATAATTATATTCTAGTTGACTATTTTGAATGCAATTTCTTGTCATGGATCGATTAGCTCTTGAACTTTCACTACCAAATTCATAAACTCTGATTGAATAATATATGAATTGAATGAAAACTTTTTATTTTATTTTTTATTATGTTAAGAAGTCAATGAAAAAATAAAATCTTTATGTTGAAGATTGAAGATCAATTCTGATTTCTCTATTATGTCCGTTACCAAATGAAACTCACCTTCAATAAAATCCAAGCTTATAAGTATTACCCACACGCCATTATCGAACCGCTGCTTCTGTAAATGCAGTTCGCTAATAGGTCACGTGCTGCGAACGCAATTACTCACGGTTACAAATTTGCTGAACTTTCTGGAATATACTGCAGTACACCGCGCGATGGCTTGAGTTGAATAAGAATTAAATGCATGAGTACTTATTTTGGATTCGTTATTAATCAAATTTTTATTTAGTCATGTTTTCTGGTAAAAAATCAACACTTGTAATATTTTCTGTTCTTAAAACTGCTTGTCCAATAACTTCGCAAGAGGATAGATAGATATACTCTTTATTGCAACACAAAAGGAAACACAAAACAGAGAAACAAAATAAACAACTTATAATTAGTGTTACAAGTGGCGGCCTTATCACTAATAGCGATCTCTTCCAGGCAACCTTTAAATGCGTGGAGAAGAAATTACAATAAATAAGAGGAATTGTTTCATTAACTCGTTTTATGGGAGTGTTTCGATTGTAATTTGTACAATATGTATATCTTGTAACTACAAAATCATTGGCATAACTGTTTTTTCACTTAAATTTCTTATTCTATATTTTTGAATTCAGTGCTTTATAAATAATCGTGCATGAAGTACGGATCATATGTCTACTATTTCAGTTTTCAGTACGACTAAGCTACAATACAAAAAAATACGGGTAAAATAATAATAATAAATGGGTTTCTTTTAATAGCGGGTACAAAATGAATTATCTGCACTCCCTGGTCTGTGTTTCAGCCTACCTATTCCTATAAAGCCTGCAGGTAGGTTCGCAATTGCAATCAGCGAGGCGAGGCGCTATGTTAGTAAACCGCTAATAGACTAGTTGCCTTGGATTCTGTGTGTTGTGAACTTTGACTTTGAAAGTCAAGACTAACTCAATTATTGCACCTCTGTTGCTGCAATTCTGTAGTTTTTGTATAATGAATAACGATAAAAATAAATAACGGATTATATCTACATCAAACTAAGCTTACAAAAATATCTATTTTTATTTTGACGAGAATTATAATATCCAACCTATTTTTTAGTTAAAAATATGTCATTCCCTTACATTTCTTTGTCTGTCTTATATTAATTTAACTTACAATCACGTGACACCAGCACGTGTGATGCTTCCCATTGCGGCATATTTTTTACGTTTCTAAAATAGAAGGCGAAAATAATAAAATGGCGAATGATATATTTTTAACTACAGCCCCTATATGATATCATACATAGACCCAACAAAACGCTTGATTTGTTAAATATATGGTCTATGTAACAGATTTCAAATCAAAGATGGCCGCCACTAAAAAAGAAATGATAAAATAATAGACACGTGTTTATGGCTAGAACTGTGTGTCACGTTTTGTTGTGATAACGCCCACAAGGAGGAAATTAAGTTAACTAAGCGTTCACAAAATTCACTGTGAGAACGCTTCGGTAATTTAATTATCGGATATTGAAGAGAACTTTCAAGCTTTTATTAAGAGAAGCATGATACAGACAGGTCCTACGTTATTAAATTTGGTTGGGGAATATTGTGGCCTGTAAAATAGGTGAAGTATGTTTTTTTAATACAGATGTACCTATACATGTTTAGTAAAGTAATTAATCTCAACCAATATAATTATAGCGATCCATAATTAAGAATTTGTTTTACACATTTTAGGTAGGCTTTAGACCATAAGGATGCGTAACGACAGGGGCTCTGGCCTAAGGTGGAGGATGCCTAGTCTGGAAATATATACTTGAGGGTGGTTGCTAACCAGGCGACCACTAGTAACCCTATCACCATGCTATGGTTCCCTTATGATGTTTACCTTCAGTATATCATCAATAGTAACCTTTTAAAACTGTCTTTACAAGTAGGTACTTGTAAAGACAGTTGTGCCTAGGATACTATTACGCCTCCTCATTCTTATTCGTAATTCTCTTTACTGAGCGTTGTGACTCCCGCGCAGAATTCATTCATTGTAGGAATTCTCTTAGACAAGTACATCGTGATCGTTACAATTGATAATGCTTCAATCTACAATTGTTAACAAGACAAAGACTGCTTCTACGAGAGTCAATTCAATTCAATTTCAAATAATCTCTTTTTAAACTGGTAATATTAAATTGATCACAACTAGTGTATATTATATCCTAAGAGTGACACGTTTATACAATGAAAATGTTATACTATTCGGAATAATTTACAAAAACTTATATCATTATTATTTTATAAAGAATTAAATCCATACATTAACAGAATAATATCATCACATTTTAATATACGTAAACATTAGCATAGAATTACATTTATTGCCTATTAACAGCTTCTACGAGAGTACTAATAGGTTCCTTCTAGGCAAGCGTGTTACATCTCAGACCACAGTCAAGCTTAACATCAGGCAAACGTAAGTCTATTCATCAATATAACAAAAAACTACGTAAAACAAAGACATTCTCAATACCAAGCAAATATTATAAAACTAAAGAACACAAGCACTAAATTAAAGAAAAGATTTAGTCGGCACAAATCCCTCATAACCATTTAGCCAGGTATCTTGTTGAAATTTCCCTCTTCGTAAAAAAGGTAATTTTTTCTATCTATCGATTCAATTTCAAAAGCAAATAAACTGCAAAAACCAACTGTCATATTTAATGTAATACCTAAAAACCCACATATCTCTGAGATCGTTAGAATGCTGTAGTGGAAAGCCGTAACTGTAAACTTCGGCGGCTGTCCGACGCAGTACCCACTTTGTCATATGATATACGACATAGCTCTCACAGAGACGTGACAAGATTATCTCACTCGTTTCTCGCAAAACATTGTCTTATTAATGTATTTTGAGGATTGTAAAGAAAGTTTTATAGACTAGAGTATTTATGACAAGCTATAGTAGCGTATATTTCTTTTACTTTTAATGAGCTTGCGCTTGATCGCAATTCACCTGATGGTAAACGATATTATTTATATGTAACTCGTTTCGATTTAAAAAATTAAAATAATGTTACTATACTATTTTGAAACGATGATAGCTCAGTCAGTAAGGCTACTTCACGCCCAGATGGTTGCGGGTTCGATTCCCGTCAAAGAGAGACCACAGCATTTTCTAGTGCTCGCCTGACTACCAACCACCCTCAAGTTGAAAAACTGTGACGCCAAGTACCTAACAATGTGATTCGGCAGCCTTCTTGAGAGCCAGTTAATCCAGACCAGGAATACTCTACCTTAGTCCAGAGTGTCTTGAGTGGTTACACACTCTCCTTGCAGCTAGGAATTTGTCCAGAAAGGCGCGCCCTACCACGAATCAACTATTGAACCCACGACCATTGAGACGTGAGGCGACCCTACGCCCGACAGAGCGATGACTAGTAGTTTTGAACTAGTAGTTTTATGCCTGAAGCGAGTGCTGCAATACTTCGGGCATATCGCACGGAAACCAGCGGACAATCTGGAGAAGCTCATTGTCACTGGCAAAATGGTGGGAACAAGATCCAGAGGTCGAAGCCCAACAAGATGGTCCGATCAGGTGGCTGAACACACCGGCTCGAAAGCAAGTGTAGCCTTCCATGAAGCCGCGGATCAACATAACTGGCGACACATTGTCCATAAGGTGGCGGGTCGGGGTCATCACGATGCTCAGCACTGAGCTACCGACTAGAGGAGGAGGAGTAGTTTTGAACTATTCATCTAATTTTTAAGCGGTTTACAGAAATTTGTTTAGTGCATGGTTTTAGATAAGTGTCATTGTACAACTCACCAGGAACTCCATGTTTTGCATATTTTTTTTCAAACCCAATATTTTTTCATCTCAAACCAGCCTCTGGTCCGTTAAAAATGGAGTTCTGCAGTTCGTGAAAACAGTACTAACATTGCATTGATTGTGTTTGAATTTGAACGTTGCACAAGTTTTCACCAGTTAGTTTCTACTTAGTTCGCCTCTAACTGGACGGCTGATGCTCCACAAAAGCGATACTCGATAGTTTCTAGGACGCGTTACAAATAACTTACTCGACTTCGAATGGCAAGTTGTAATGCTTGTTTATTTTGTGATTGTATTAGAAATATACTCGTACAACTGGATTTTCATAGTTTATTTTCCAATTTAAATTTCTTTTCCTATTCGAAAAAATAAAACGAAATGTATAAAAATGTGGTGACAGTGAGAAAAAGACTAATAAACTTTTCAACCAAAAAAAACTGAATCATAATCGATTTCTGCTTTCGGTAGCTACGATGCCAAAGAAATACACACACGTCCAACTTATAACACCCCACCGTTTCTGTGTTGGAGGTAAAAATGGTCAAGTGCGAGTTGGGCTCGTGCACTAAGGGTTTCGTTTAAAAATATGCAAATACGTTTGTTGTATGCTAGCTCCTCTTAATATTTTATTTCAATTATAGAATTTATTCTCAAATTTTAAACATCAAAATAGTCTGTTTATATTTAAAGGTTCTATGAAATGTCGTTATAATGAACGATTATTTTTTTTTGAATACGTTTGCTGTGTGGGGTTCTCCTTAATATTTTATATTTTTAGTGTTATAGCAGCACTGGAAATACATAATCCGTGAAAATTTCAGTTTTCTAACTATAACGGCTTATGAGATACAGCCTGGTGATTGGCAGACAGCGGAAACTTAATAAGGGTCTGAATTTTACCAGTTAGGAACTGAACCCTATCTAGAATAAACTTACTTATTTACATTGCTGTATGATTAATGAGTTAGAATGACGATGCTCATTTCACATGTTTTGGTCGTAAAGTTTGAAATGCAGCACGATTATGCCAGAATTTCCGACGCAAGCATTAATTCTTGTCCGTTTGAAGCTGAACAAAGCCAGCTTTGTTGTTGACCAGTCGGAATATGAAAACACAGGTATATAGCGCCACAGTCTCAGTTTTATGGATATTACTATGAAGTGTAGATAGATACACTCTTTATTGGGCAAAGTATAGGTACAAATTGTACAAGGTACAACAAATAAAAAGTAACAACATAAAAAGATTTTCAAAGTGCCACAAACGGCGGCCTTATCGCTAACAGCGATCTCTTCCAGGCAACCTTTGGATGGAAAGGAGTTGAAAGGACGAGAAAAAAGAGGGGTTGCACAATAAAGAATTAATACTTATAATTATGAAGTTAATTGTGTAGCTTGTTTTGGTACATTGATATTAGGGTAATCATATTTTGTAGCGCCTGTAGCTCGGCTAGGTAAGAACGAAGCTAATGAACAGTCTTTGGACAGATGCATAAGATTGTCGTTTCAAAAGTGGCATTTTCTGGGCGCTACCGTGAGTCGGGTGACACGTTAAATTTAAATTCGAGATGGTGGCCACCACTTTATGTTAAGAAAGAGGGTTTTCTAAATATTCAAATTACATTTATTTCTCATCTTGTCATCATAATGCCAATAGTTTAGTCAGTTGCAATGGCTATTTGTAATGTAAATTTGATTCGAAACCATCTAACTTTATAGAGGCTATTAGTGATATTTAAATTTTATGTAAGTTTTATTTAAATCAACTGTTTTTTTATTTCAGTTTCGATTACGTGTATTTATAGTTGCATATTATTGATGGTAATAGCAGAGATCTTAATGATAATTACAGCAGCATGATGCATTGTGGCACTTGTGTTGATGGCTGGGTCAAAGCATATCTGTATCTACTTGTGACTTGTAACTGTATCAATAAATTACTTTGACATTGACTTTCACTATATATGTAAGTAGTAAATTCGTAAAAATACATTTGATACATTTATTTATAAGCACGGATAACAAAAACCATTGGATATGGTGCGTTTGTTAAAAAGTATATCCATGGTAATGCCAGATTGGCAATCATAACAATCATTAAGCTGTTTTCTCATTTCAACTTTTAGATCTCAGAAATAAAAAAAATTATCCGCAAGCATGTTTTCTTAGACGACGTCTTATTTTGAACATAAAAACTGGCGCGTTTAATAAATGAATCTTATGCAAATTAGAACTTTACCATTTGGAAATTCTAATTTTGGTGTCAACTCCGTTGGCGTAATGGTCGCCATGCCAGGCTGCCAACGAGGGTTCGATTCTCGACACGGCCAACATCTTTGTGATTACCTAATTTTTTTAGCTTACAGTCTGGGTGTTAAGTATGTATCGATATAAAGTAGGTATTTAAGTATGTATAAGTAGTATATTATGTATATTATGTTGTGTTAGCAACTAGAAATGGTAGAGTAAAAAAAACATTAAAAACTTTGTGAGTGCTAAACACAGATCGGCTTCTATAGAAATGCAGTGACTATAGTAAAAAAAAAAAAAAAATATAATAATGGTAGAGCTTCTACAGAAAAGCAGTACTTCCCGGTTGGTCAAAGATAACTCCTTGAAATGACACTCAAATCCTAACACAACAGTGCAACATACCTATAATCATAATACGAGTATAAGTAAAAAGCCAGAAAGTCCCTTTATACCGGCTAATGCCAACATGGCTCACGTACCCTTTGCTTGTGGGTGTTTGTTCTGGAATGTTTGTGTAGGACTGGGTAAGTTCACCTGAGCATAGAGTGGCTTCTATAAAATCGCCATTTAAAACTGCGTTCCATGCATCTGCGAAAAGGGCAGATTAATACATGATAAAATACTATATGGTTGTCATATAGGCACAATAAGAAAAAATACACGCACTCTTTAAAACAAATATTATAGGTATAAGGTTGATATTTTCTTTGTTTATCTCAATTTTCGACAAACAGATTTTCTTCCAACTACCATAGATTTTCGCTAAGTAATGCCTCAGTAAATGGGTTATAATAAAAATGTCTAAAACATGTACAATGTCCGATCACACATCCCTTAAGGTTTCAGGTTAACAAAATTAAATTAAAAATTTAGAAAACACCAGACATTATTTTGTGGTCGCGGCCATTTTTTATTTATCAAGCCCTTTCAATTTGTTAGTATATTGCGGCCTTGCGGAAAAATATGTGTTGCGGCACTATATTGTTGCGGCGATCATCTTGCACCTTTTTCTTTGCATTTCGTTAATCATAGCTAAGAACTCTCTAGACTAACACACAAACAAAAAAAACAAATACGGTTCATCTGTACAGGAACTACGATGTCACAGACTTACGCAGAGACACGTCATACATATTAAAATCCAGTCCTTTTGCGTCGGAGGTTTTAATAATGTTCTACGACTGGGAATCATATAAAAGATTTTATAGACTGTTTTTGCTCGAAACGCCATAAAATTCCCATGTTTTATTAAAATGGATTGGCCGTGTATTTGCTCCTTTACCCAGGCGGCACTGAGATATCATCAAAGAGTCTGTTTGTGTTATCGGCCGGCGAGTGACGGAAGCACACCCCATTCCTCGCAACAGGTGCTAAGTAGTGCTACAGGGTAATGATAAAAATATAGTTCTACGTATAAACTACCACTTCTTTGCCCATTTGCCCATTCACAAACCTTTGCCTACCTTACTTTGCCTCTAAGACTCTGCCAAATTTCCAAACATAAACTTATTCACAAGACTCATTTGAGCCAGGCGTAATATTAATTCGTCCAGGTAGGCCATGTGTCATTTTTTTTTTTATCTAACGTAAGAGTCTGATAGTAGCTTTGATCCAATATGAAAAAATGTGCTGTAAGTATCCCTATATAAAGAAACACAATTTAACCTACTCATTATTCGAATATGTGATTCCAAGTAAAGTGTAAGATAAAATGAAACTTAGAACTGGCGATTAAACTTTGTGAAATATACATGTAAAATGTATGATTGACGTGTTAATTCGAACCGTATTTATTTGTATAAGTGAAGCTTTTGAACCCCTGTGTGTGTTCTTAATGATGTTGTATGAAAATAGATACAAGTTAAATGCCGCCACAAAATGGCGGATTTTTTTCAATAATATGAGTATCAAATAAATGTTTTTGCTATAAGTACTATAACACTATATTAAATCCAAGACGTCACCACATATAATGGTGTGGCGGGGGTATTTTATTTTTATTTAAATTTATATACATAATCAAGATCCTTTTCTTCGACTTCTGTGTATGTACGTAGAATATACATACATATGTATCTGACGACCTCGTTGGCGTAAAGGTTACCATGCCGGTCTGCTAATCAGAAGGTTCCGGGTTCGATTCCCGGCCCGGTCAACATCTTTGTGCTTAACCAAATTTGTTGGCTGTGGGTCTGGGTGTTAAATATGTATTTATATATAATATGTATGTATGTATGTATATGTAGTATATCAGTTGTGTTAGCAACCATAATACGAGCTAGAAATGGTTCAGTATGGGGCTAACCAGCCGTGTGTGAATGTGTCCAAAAAAAAAAAAAATAAAAAATAAAAAAAAAATAAAAAAAAAATTTGTTTATTATATATTGTAAAGTAATATTCTCTAGTAGCTCTGTACGCTCGCGTACCTTCAGTTTATGCGATAGTCGATAGCGCTGTCTACATTTTTCTCGTTAACACAACGGCGGGGTGGTTCGTGCAAATTATATTAATACAGCACAGCATATAGGCCATTTTTAGGGTTCCGTTCCTAAAAGGTAAAAACGGGACCCTATTACTAAGACTCCGCTGTCTGTCTGTCTCCAGATTATATCTCAGAAACCGCAATAGCTAGAAAGCTGAAACTTTCACAAGATATGTATTTCCCGTGCCGCTATAGCAACAAAATTAAATACTAAAAATAAAAAAATACAATAAACGTTTATTTCTGTACCCTATGTGTACTATCCAATAAAAAGTTATTTGATAAGTAGTTAATAACGTACGAAGTTAACAATAACTATTTTTATACGCTTGCGTTACACACATTATGTAAGACTAGAGCCAAGTTATGTATTATATTCAATTCCTGCCGACTTCCCTGTTCCCCACTATATACAATCTAGCGATATTCAAGGCGATAGTGTGCCGGATGCATCTTGATAAGCGCGCTGCATCGTAAGCTGTTATCACTTACGTACCATGGGGTGAATTTTGGTCAAGCACAAACCTATTAAATTTTGTGTAAATTGTTGTTTACACTGAAACAAATATTGCAAATGTTTATTTTCGTACATTTAGAAGTATTATAAGTAATATAACATTAGATCAATACAGTATAGATAGGAAAGTATATTAGTTTCAATTCGCAACGTAGATACTAGTATATCGATCATATTTCATAAAGTGTTACTGAATATTAAAATTCCCAAGTGTCATAAAGATCCAAGCTTTGATATTACTCACATGTAAATCAGATATGTGACATATGTAGCTAATATAAACAGGGATTATAAAGGCCTGACTTTAGTTTATATATACAAGGCTGATTTTAGTTTATATATTCAAATAGAACTCATATCAAAAATATTTTAAACAATACTCTTTTGAATAGTGAAAAAACTGTATCAAATTTGCCTTAATATAATTGAATTAACGAATATGAAATGGACTAAAAAAGTAAATTAATTATTTTATCTCTGTGAGTATTATTGTAAAAATGTGTATCATCGAATTATTTTATATCACCAGTAATTTTAAAAATACACTATCTATCATTCTTCGTCGCTTTGTCTGCTACAATTGAATCGAGTAGTATCTAGTATAATCGACATGACAGATCGATTCAAACGAGCCTTTGATAGCCCAACCAGGATTGAGCTTCCATTTCTCTTGAGACTGCAGCTCGTTGCAACATGGATTACCACTGGAAGTCTGATGACTCAGCTGAATGAAATTCTTTACTACGAGTATAAAGAACAGAAAATAAATCAAACGATTGAGTAGTCGATCTATTTGTAAAAATATTTTACAAATGTGAAAATTACGTAATTTTTATATAAAAAAAAACATAAAATAAATGCAATTTACGAGTATTTCAGCATCTATGTATAAGGTGTTTACCAATATGTGCATTTGTATTTATGTTCATCATATTTGTATAATATCTACTTTTATTATCTTTAAGTTTGTATATAGTATTTTGATTGTTTTTTCTGTTATATTGTTGAGTGATATTATTTTGTTTAAATTTAGGAACTGTTTGTTGGATTGTTCTCGAGTAATAATATATCTATTATATTATACGTATTTATATGATATAACATTATTGATATACTAGGTAACCATACATAAATACATCGACACATATTTAACTCCCAGACCGACAGCCAACTAATTTAATTCATCCCAAAGATGATGGCCATACCGAGAATTATTAAACCTGGAACCCTCTGGTTGGCAGTCCGGCATGGTAACCAATACGCCAAAAAGGTCGTCAAAATACATAAAATTATTGTACCAGTCGCACACCTTGTTCTCTTATATGAAACCCTGTTGTTCCTGTACGCATTGCCTAAATGTTTGATGTTGGAGTTACACATATTCAGTTCTCACTGACAAGACAACTTTGGATTTCCCCGGAGATTATCACGAGCTCCAATGTACAAATATTTGATCGTTTTTCGGTTCAACCACTAAACTTGATACATTATTGCCGCAACAATGCGAGACACTTGCTAGGCTTGAGGTATGTAAGCATGCAATAGGTAAATTACCGTATATTACGCGCTATGCGAAATTATTTTGGGCCAATGTTATGCTAGTTTGGTACTCGGGCTGTATTTCGTTGCTTTTAATGTGACGTCTTGAGCCATAATAATGTTACGCGACCAAAGGAGAATTCCCTACCGCTAGCTATAAATATTTTTTAGCTTTAATCGTCACGGGTCGAACCTGGACTAAATAGGCATAGGACCGTGACATATGGCATGACAGGAGAGAGGCCTATACCCAGCATTAGGATAGAATCAGTGGACGATGATGATGATTTTATGATTATGACCTAACATATGCGTCTAAGTCGAAAAGCATTACATCTAAAAAAACGTCAAACTTTTAGGTTATTCGCACTCATAACTGTTCGTTCAGTTTTATTATATCACGTTCTATCTCAAATACTAATATGCGCTGGTATTAAATATGTATATTTTAATATGAAAGTACATCAAAACATATTGCCTCGACTATACAGTATACTTCATAATAACGACCTACTTCAGTGTGAGATCGAGAAAATAATCCTCCTTTTGAAATGTATTGGAAACGGAGATAAAACTCTAGGTGACATTATATTTACATTATGGGTACATGCGATGTTTGATTCAGTAAACACAATACTTCATAGTTTTTGAATCGTTTTTTATAAAGCAAACCTAATACTAGGATTATTGATTTTCAGCCCATTCAACATGACATACTCAGATTTACAGCTGAAACAAGGCTGACTTTCAATTATCTCTAAAACAAATATAAGTAAACTAAGGATACTCGGTCCACCCTGACCGAGTATCCTTTTGACGCAGCGAGTCTCCTGGGCAGAGGGGTAACGCCGCCAGCATTTTAGGAAACTTCCTTGTAGTTGTTTTTCGTGTTTGTGCAGTTTTTTTTTATTATAAATGACATGTACTTAGTGTTTTTGCAGGATGAAAGTAGTAAAGTGATCTTATAATAATCTTTGTACTGGTTTTATAATGGCTAATCGGTACTCTATTGTCAGTGCACACAGATGTACTCCAGGTTTCAACCTTGAATATAATTATGGTAAAATACTCGTTCAAATAAGGCGATACTAAATTTAAAACCTTACTGATTAAATCTATAAGTAACTGAAAATAACCTTATTAAGTATCTAATACGCTTTTTGCGCACACGAAAACGTAAGAAGCTCTTGGAAAAATCAAACCTATTTTCTTGATTATATTACTGGTAAAGCTTATGAAGCGCGCGAAAGTGTGCAATTCCAGAAATATGGCAAAGAATGCGCGTTTTTTTCAACTGTTTTTATTAAGGATATAAAATTAAATAACATGAAGTGTCAATGCACTGCTAAGTAATAGTAGTCACTGCGTTGAAATCAGCTTGTCCTAACACAAGCCGATGTACGAGTAATTAGTTTTGTTGTGTACGAATATGTATCTACTCGTATTCTAGGATAAGATGTCTTCTAATTAAACACGGGTCACCAAAAACACACATATTTTGAGAATAGGTTTTACTGTACATATTTTGCTATTACTTGTTATTTTGTTTATGTTAAGGCTCTATTTATCTGGATCATTATTGTTCTGAAATGTTTGCTATCTTGTGTGGAAGATTTAATTTTGCTCTATTCAATTAGCTATTAAAAGGCAAGAAACAAACATTCATGCCACATCTAATAATAAAATTTCCGTGTCACAGTGTTAGTTACCGTACTCCTCCGAAAAGTCTTGACCGATTTTTACCAAATTTTATATGCGTACTCAGTAGGACTGAGAATCGGCTACTATTTTTTAAGGCAAAACAACGTTTGCCGTGTCAGCTAGTAATTTATATTTTCATGAAATAAATGAATATTCAGCCAAAAGCAATGACAGCTCAGTCCGGTGTGCGGCCACCCTAAGTTACGAAGGTCATGGGGTCGATCCCCACTATAGGTCAAATGCCTAGCTGTCATGCGTAAAAATATATTTAAATGGTTAACAAAATATCCTAAAAAAAATTGTCTTCTGAAATATATTTTTCATTGACGAATGAGTCAAAAAGTGTTTTTTACACATAGATTGGAATTCGTTTACATAAATACATCACAATTTAATGTAGCGATAAATTCTGACTAAATGTAGGTACATTGGAAATGGTTACGCCAGGTGGGTTTCCAATGAGTTAGATTTAAGTGATTGTGTGATATGGCATAAATTAATTCGTGGTACGCAAGTACAAATAGGTTTGTTTTCTGAATTGGCGGTTTTTTCAAAACGTTCGTTTTTAGGGTTCCGTACCTAAAAGTTAAAAACGAAATCCAATTAATAAGCTTCCGCTGTCTGTCTGTCACTTATATTGACAGACATAACAGTTTTTCATGAAAGTGATAACTAGCCATGATAGCTGTTATTTTCACAAGTGATGTATTTTATTATATTTTTACCCATACTATAAACTTGTTATTCTCATTTTGCCCAGTATTAATAACATTAACAGTTACAGGTAATAACGTTAACAATATTTAATATTATATTCTGTCTTCCAAAACAAGTATTAATAGGAGGCCCCAATACATCAAACTATATTTTTGGATAATTTTTAACTCGGTAATATTTGAATATGTACCTTTTATTAAAGTTAATTATAAAATGAAAAACATTAGACACTCACATACATTAGACGTGTCATTTGTCATTTTTAGATGCATAAAGCATAAGCAGCCCACTATACGTTCCCACTGCTGGGACTCGGGGCCTTCTCTCACGAGGAAAGAGATATAGGCTCTAATCCATCACGCTGGCCAAGTGCGGGTTGACGACACACGACTTCGGATATTGTGGTCCTCAAACGTACCGGTTTCCTCACGATGTTTTCCTTCACCGTTAAGCGAGTGCGGCTCGGTGGCAATAACGTCTGCTTTTCAATCAGACGGCCCCTGGTTCGATCCTGGCCCTACACCAATGACTTGTTTTTCATGGTAGGGAATCCATCATGCGTAAGTTCAACTCTCACTTGACCAAGTTATTTTTTCAATCATTGTATACCTACTAATAATGAGCATGGCAACTGTTTTTATTTTCGTTTTTTATTATTCATTAACTACGGAAGTAAAATGAGTCTGTAAGGTAAAAGAATTTTTGTTCATAAAACCTAAACGGTAAGTACTAAAAACCCTAAAGATATGTAGCTTTTTTGCAATTTGATAGAAAGTTATGAATGAAACATTCGCACTTTCTTTATTTACAAATTTTTATTGCGATCCCAACTAACCGCAATTTTCACACGCAACAGAGAATGTGTTATTTAATAATGAAGGAAGGTGAAAAAATTAATAGCTATTATAGTGGTACGCATATATTAAATGGAAAAATTTAAAGGCAAAAATAGGATTTATAGAAACGAACAGTAATTTAATACGACCAAAGTAATTAAATATAACATAATAAAAAAAACTATTAAGCAAACAGTGTAAGTGATTAAACTTAAAAACACCACGTTATCTATGTAGCTCAGTTTCTTTCTAAATTTGAAATATAAGAATTTGTCAACTAATTTGCGTATCTACTCAAATTAAAAAAAAAACTAAATAAATAAAATAATAAATATTAGGACACATTCACACACGGCTGGTTAGCCCCATACTGAACCATTTCTAGCTATGGTCGCTAACACAACTGATATACTACATTTACATACATACATATTATATATAAATACATATTTAACACCCAGACCCACAGCCAACAAATTTAGTTAAGCACAAAGATGTTGACCGGGCCGGGAATCGAACCCGGAACCTTCTGATTAGCAGACCGGCATGGTAACCTTTTCGCTAACGAGGTCGTCAAATAGAAAGATATTGGGAAAAAAGCTATACGACTGACTCTTACTAATTTATCGCTATAACTAGATAAATATAAGCATAGCAAGGTAAATCAACTAGTGTATGGTTGTCCCGTACACCGCACTCTCCGGGCCCGCGGCCTCGACTGGTTGCGGCAGTCGCGTGCGGCCTCTACGACCGCCGCTCGTAGCGCGTAGACCCTAGCTCGTAGCTTCGTAGCACGGCTACGATTGTAACGCGTACATTTTTAAATTCTAAATTGGTATAAATATGTTTCATAACAGTGACTTTTTTTAAAACTTATGAGATAATTTATATTAAAAAAAATATTAATAACTGGAAATAATTAATAGCTTATTTTAGCTAAATAGTTTTTTTCATATTAACAAAAACATTGCAATATCAACTCTGAAAGAAAGTTTCATTAATATCTAATCCTTTTGCAAGTGTTATTTGACCGTCCGTGATTATTACATTATAGATATTTATTAATTTTTATTATATATAACCTGAAAATATCTGACCAAAATAATAATTATACATTTAAATTTACTAATCAGAATTTAATAACAACGTTGTAAAGTTCATGTTTAACTTTTAATTGAATGAAATTTAGAGTCAGTCGAGATACGATTCAATTAATAATCATGAATTGTTGTGCGTGATCCCTTTTATGATCTCATTTATACAAGTAATTTTTATCTGCCAAATTTTTAACTATATTTGATATTATATTATTTTCCAAATTCAAATCTGATGCCATAATTACTCGCTCGTATTTAAATTATATGCACCTATTGCAAACTTTATATCTTGTTAAAACTATAAATGGAGTTTGCTAAACTGCACATTCAATCTAATAAAACTAATGCATGAAAACTAATGAGTTACTTGAGATATTTATTTGTTTGAATGTAATTTATACAAAGATTTGTAACTGCAAATTGCAATAAAATATTGCCTAAGGTTCTTCAAAAACGACTGTATAAACAATAAAGTTGCGTATTTGGCACATAAGTATTGTCTGTTATTTATATAGTGAAAAGTTTTGCCAATATGACAGCTACACTTTAATTATTACATGCATTCATTAATCAAGGCATCCGTACTTACTGGCTAAAACGACCAGTTTTTTTTATTTATTATTGTATATTATAATATTTAAAAAAATGAAATGAATACTAAATCATAACACAAATTGAAACTAAGTTAAACAATCTCACTACTATAATAATAACCAAAATATGTGTGTAGGTGTATGTGTATGTTTGCTACCTCTTCACCCTCAAACAGCTGGATAGATTTGATGATGTTTGGTATGGAGATAACTAAAATACCTTGCATTAACACAATAGCTACTTTTGTCCCGAATGAAAGTGTTAAAAACTGCAGGGCGCATCTGTAATTAAATTATAATAATTTTACAGTGTACACTCCATGTAACGTCATTCAATTTAACGACAAACTCTCTAAAGCGTCAAAATCAATTGGCATTAGTTGGTTTAGTTTACATTCCATACAATGATACACTCTCTCAACTTCAACGACCACTCTCTATAACGCTATAGAATGCACAGTCCCTTCAATGTCGATATATAGAGTACACTGTAACTTAATAACATATCCATTAAAACAACTTCGTAATCGTAATAATTGATAAACATAACTTTCCACTGTTGTTTGTTGGAATTTACCCTCCCGTCCCATGTCCAGCTAATCTGTTTGTCCCAACTCTATTTAAACTTTAGTTTAACTATTTCCCTTGCTGCGTCCTGTTCCAAACTCCATTAAAATCTTCAATATCAATACACTAAATATTGTTAAACTCGTATACTAAAATATAATATGTTTTTACAAAAATAAAATTACGCACTTAAATAGCTTTAAATAAAATAGATAGCAGCTTTTGGGCTTCTCCAAAAGCGAGGACGATCCGTTTTCCAATAGTTAAAAATAGCCCTTATTATCCAGAATTAAATAACATGTCAGTTTCTAGAAAAAAAACTTTGTAATCTAATTTTCCAATATAATAACTTTAGCTTTAATGTAAAATTTCTAAAAAGCTTGTCAAGTTTAAATGAGATTATTATGTTAATTCTATTAAAGTATATCTGACATGTCAAAATTGTCATTCTAGCGCGTGATATGGGATCGCCCAGTCCAATAATTAAAAATACACTTAATCAAATAACTCTTCTCAGATCGGTCCTGATGCAAAACTTCTAAAACGCTAGCAGAATCGCCGAGCTGAATTTTGCACCAGTAAACTGTAGCATATACGAAGCAGTCATAAACGTTTCATAATAGCTACATAATTTTACTCATAGCCCTAAAATAGGTTACAAATCTTAGAACCAATAGCAACATAACAGCTGTGTGTCATACACAAGGTCAGGAACTTCTGTGTGGTAGAGCATAAGGCGATGGCTTAATCTTATAATCCGACTGTTTTTATGTTACGAGACATATTAATTAACTTTTTTCTGAGGACGCGATGAGTGGTGGCTAATTGTAACGGTGTGCCTTAAATCAATTCCATTAAATTACATTTAGAGTAATGACTTATGAAAAATAACACTAAGAATAAAACCTTTAATTAAAATTAATATTGTATAAGGCCCTTAAGACTAAAAAATGCTCCAAGACCATAATTCGTTTTTAAGGTTCTGTTTTCTAATAATAACAACAAAGCCCTATTAGTAAGACTCAACTGGCCGTGTATCTGTAACCAGGCTGCATATTATATCATGACCCGTGTCTGTTAGCACTACAAAAATTACTAAAAACAAAACAAGATACATTATAAAAGAGGCTGCCTTACAATAAACGTGAACTATAGCCGTATTTTAAATAATGATGCGGAATCCCTATACGGTGTCTGACTCCGACACACATTGGCCTGTTTTTTTTTTACATTTGGGTAAAAAGCAAAGTCACGATCCCTAACAAGCCCATTACAGTTGCTTTATACTGTTCACAGTGGAAACGAATGCTTGCGCTCCACGACATTTGAACTTTGCACATTCGTCATAATTATTTAACATTCCATTTTAGGGTCAGCGGACGCCGACACGGGCCAAAGGATCATTCTTTGGCACAATTAATCTCCTTGGAATTGTTAAACGCGACAATTTTTCATATTTTATGGTAACATAAAAAAGAAACAGAATTACAGAGGCTAATCCTATTAAATTGAATTCGAGATAGGAGATCTGCGTTACCCTCGTCTCGACTCATTTTGTGCATTTTTTTTTTGTAAAAACCCAACCTGTATGTTGTACACGTTATTTTTGAAGCGTGCCGTGTACTGAACTCGTATTTTGCAATTCTTATGATGCGGCTAGATTATTTTGTCAGAGAGGGTACAACAGTATACTCGTCTTTTTATTTTTTAATTTAAACTGAATTTTAATTGGAAATAAACACACATTTTTTTTCTACTTTACGAAATGTATTGCCGTCGCCCTAAACACTCATATAACATTTAATTTGTCTATGTTTTATATGTCATTTAATGTTTCTATAACATATAAAATAAGCTTTTCAAAAATAAAGATGTATCATTTTTTTATTTTAAACCACAAAGAAATGCCTACTAGTCTTTTAATAGATCATTGCTGTGGTAATGTCGAATTAAAATAGGTTCAACTCAAATGTCGCTCTCAGAATTTCTTGAATGATCCGCCTACACAGCTTCGTTTAATAGCTGTTTTGTAGATGAAAATATGAATGAATGCAATGAATGAATATTTTCTTAACAGAAAATACCTGACGAATTATCGAATCAACGTATTTTCAACATTTTGTATTACTCTTTACAATTCATTAAAATTGCACCAGGATCTTACTTCAATGAAATATGGTAAGATCATTAGTTAATAATTTAAGAAATTAAATGGTAAAATTGTTTACAAATATTTCAATTTTTTTTTTGAGTTCTTATTAAGGTACAACCGCATCAGTGCAGAGTGGATGTAATGCTGCTTTGCCTCAACTCTATAACTCTAAGCATTAGGGGAAACTCGATATAATCCGACGCTACGAATTATTGCCTTCATTGCAATACATTAGAATATAATTTTAATATGTTACAAATCTCGGTCATTAGCACTAAATATTAAAAACTTAGTGTTACTTACTAGAAACGAGATAAATTCTATATAGCGGTATTTTTTGCTCTAAAAACAGAGTGAACCTTTTGTGAATCTATGCAAAATATAATAAAAATATGTGATTATTAAATATTTACATGTATTGGCCGAAATATCTAGTTTTATAGGTATATATGTCGCGGGTGGAACTAGATTACTCACGGCGACCGAATCGCCGTATTCCGCCATCACGATTTATTCAGTCAGTACACACGTACGGTGGTACAGTCGGTGTCACAGGACAGAATGAATCCAGATCATTCACTCCTGCGATGACCGAACCACTGACTCACTTTGTTCACGAATTTATCCATCAATTCGTTCACTAGACTCGTTCCTTCATTCGATACGGCACAGCGTCTTAAATCTAAGTTCAGCGTAGCATGTGTGTAATTAACTGCAATGGAGGTTAAACCTCATCGAGGCTTTTTTCATTGTACATATCATTATAAGTTATATTTTTGTAAAACAAGTAATAAATAAATAAAAAAAACTAGTACAAACATTTTACTAAAATTAATTAATTGTTGGAGAAATCTTACGATTTTCTCCTACCGTATCTTCTCAGGAATAATAATTTTAAACTAAATTATGGAGCTACCTAACCTAACTTCTCTAAACTGCTATAGTTTGTGTCATCATGCCAGTACTTACCACACAAGCTACAAAGCTCAAGAAGGCCAATTGTTCACAACGCACTAATGAAAATGTATATCTCTCTTTATCTCTCTGGCTCTCTTTCTTAAGTACTAACTGGATTCATTCAAATCTCATATTACGTTTAGATTAATAAAAACTTTTAGACGAACGTTTATACGATAATTAGTCAGACATTGATTTAGTCAACGTATGATCAAAACTATTAAACTTTTAGGATCATTTGTCATCACAGTGGCATCAATTTTTCTAAACAATTTGCTTATTTAAATAAGAGATCTTCTTTTCTGGGCTACTGGTAAATAACGCTAAGATGTCTTTGGTACATTAAGAGAAACAATTTTTGTTCTACGACTTTTGAAAAATTGTGAAAATTCCTTTGTTTTTACTAACATTTTGTCGTGAACCAGCACATTTTTTTCTATGAAACAGCTGATTCATCTTTCAGAATTTCTTAACACAAAAGACGTTTTCTTGGAACAAAAGTGGTTTTTATGAAATTTACTAAATCACCCTTAAAATGTTACCATTGATTCCGTGTTCAGAGCGAGTTAACGCGCTGATAAGTATCATTTTCAAGCAGTTTAATGTTTCATTTTATTTAATCAATAATCAATTTATTATTTTATTCAATTATTATTAGTTCATTATTTTATTTATTGTTATTTCCTCTCCACGCATTGGTTGCCTGGAAGAGATCGCTTTCAGTGATAAGACCGCCACATGTAACACTAATTATAAGTTTTTCATTTTGTTCTCTGTTTCGTATTTTCTTTTAATTGTGTTGCTGTATATTGTAATTTCCTCTCCAAGCATTGGATGCCTGGAAGAGATCGCTTTCAGTGATAAGACCGCCACATGTAACACTAATTATAAGTTTTTTTTTAATTTGTTCTCTGTTTCATATTTTCTTTTGATTGTGTTACAATAAAGAATATATCTATCTATTTTAAAAGTGAATAAAAGAAAGATTAATTGTCTATACCAGTTACTTTAAGTAAACCAATCAAAGTATATTTCTTTCTTTGGTGTTTATAGTAGTTAGTACATTATCGCGTAATGAAAAATAATATCAATATTATAAGTGCAAATTAAGTTAAGAGAATAGTTTAAAACATATCATGTCAACTAGCTAAATGTGAAAGTGCGCGATCTCTCGTGGTGTCTACTTAAGCAAAGTGAAGTGAAATAATGTAGCCGCTGTAGAATGGCGGGGCCGATTAGACATCTCTCCACCTATCACCACGATACGGAACCCTCAGCCAACTCGGTGAGTTCCTTTTTTTCGAAGAAAGCGATGCGATTTTGTGAATATGAATAAAAAACATGGATGGAGTGTGTGAAGACATGAGAGAGAAAGGAGTGAGAGTGAGATGACGGCTAATGGAAAAGAGTGGAAGAGAATAACTATTTATCTATCATGTGTTCTAGCAATTTCCTTGGGAGCTAGTTATTCCAGACAAGTGATGCTTCACCTTAGACCAGAGTGTTGCTATTTTGTGTAGTTACGCAGCCTGCTTGTCAAATGTCTTGTATTTGTTGTATACTGTGTAAAAAAAACTCAGGAAAAGTATCATAACATATTTGTCAAAACTATACAAAAATACTTTAATTGTCGAAATATATCCAGGCTTTACAAAGATAATTATAAATAGACAAAGAGATGGTTGCATTCGGTAGTTTTATTAGGTAGGTTTATTGATAGGAAGGAACAAACTTTAAGTTAATATTAAACAAAAAAATACTTTTCAAAACCATTAAAGAGAGAGCATGTATATTGTACACTTAGTTCCAACCAGATTCAGAAAGATGGCGCCATTTTCTCACAAAAATAAAACGTGAGTAAAACCCACTGAAAGCATAAAATCTTAGGATTGCCTCTAAACTTTGCACTAGAAAAATAGTGTTAGCGAATGAAGAGACGTACTTTCCGATTCATGCAATAAACTACGGCCCAATGTTTTGAATTGAATAAAAAGGAATATGAAGAAGGTAACAACTGTAAAAGAATTATTCAACACTGCGCTGCGCTACGCGGTGTCACCCGCGTCTGTACGGGTTAGAAGATGCCTATAAGTTCAATTCAAAGTCTAAGTCATCTTTATTTGACAACCTCGTTGGTGTAATGGTGACCATGTTGGACTGCCGACCAGAAGGCTTCGGGTTCTATTCTCGACACGGCTAACATCTTATTTAATAATAATAAATTTGTTGGTGTTAAATATGTATTGATATAAAGTATTTATATATGTACATGTCAATTTTATTATACAACAACAAAACAAACCTAGTAGTAATGATAAAAATAAATTTAAACATAACTTAAGAACGATCAAGTGAAAAATATTTCCAAAAAATAGTAAAAAACCAAAATTTTGTACCTACACTTAAAAAAATATATTATAAAACAAAAATTGAAAAGATAAAATTAAGCCCAAACGTGCCCATCAAGCTTGCCGCATTGCCTCTGTATATGTAGTATATCAGTTGTGTTAGGAACTTTAGTATAAACTATAAATGGTTTTGTATGGGGCTAACCAGCCATGTATGAAATGTTTCTAAATATTTGTTTATATTTATATCAAATTTTATTTCAATCGGATCAGGTGTTTTAACATGAAAAGGTAACATACGTACACACACATTACTTATAACTAGATAATATTAATACTGGTATTTGGAAAATGATTTACTTAGTACACAACTAAACCTCGTTATTATTTACAAAAAAATATTTGCTAAAAAGATTACATTACTCTATTGTTTCAAACATTTTAAAATCCTGAAATATTTACCAAAGCAGTTTAAAGCGATTCAAGAATGTCTATCCGTTATGTTATATTAAAATCAGATCATTAGAAAGATGTTGGCTGGGCCGAAAATCCAATCCGGTACCCCCTGGTTGGCAGTCTGGCATGATTACAATTACACCAACAGGGTCATCAATATATCATCATTTGAACATAAAATACAATCTTTTTTCAAACATTTAAATATCAAACAATCAAAATATAAAATAAGATACAACACAAAACACACATGTTTTAACGGATTGAAATTGAGACGGATTTAACTTTTATGACGAATCCTGGCCGAAACGAATTTCACCCAACATTTGACGTATCTCGGTACCCATTACTATTCTGCTATGCAATTCCCTTTAGGCAGTCGCGCGAAGCGAAATAGAATTTTAATTAGATCATTCTACTCACGTTACTTACATGAGGCACGCCAGTCGCGGACCCAGGAGCTGTGGGGCCGATGCCTTGACTGGGTGAAATATCATAACCCTAATTTAAGAACAGGCAATGATATTTAAGGCTTTTGACAAGTGAAGTAAGCGCCAAGCGAAGTGCGGGATAAATACGAGTAGCTCTATTTATCCTTTTACCCACGGTCCAGCATTCAAAGTTAGAGTAAATATTCAGCAAATGAAAATTCATAAAATAAAAGTAGAAACGTTTTTTCGTACTAAATTATTCATTCTAGTTAGCCCGGGCTAGATGCGTAAAACTGGCGTGGTCTGCATAAATGTAACTTTGGCACGAACTCTATAGAATTTTACACAAAGTTGAGAGAAAAATCCAGACGAAGTATATTTGCATCCTGCCACAGTTTAAAACTACTTCAAATTCGGTAACTAACTGTTGAATCTCCATAACTCAAACTTTTATTTGCCCCAAATGAAAATAAATATGGTCCTACTCAATGTAGGCAGTTTTTTTTTTGAGGTATAAAACAAATAGCTTGTTTATAAACACGTTCAAATTACATTAGTCACATAGTTTAAATAATAACGCTTCGATATGATTGTATTATTTAACGATCGCCATTGATAGCTTTAACATAAGAGCCTATTATAATAGCTACCTAATTGATATGAATTGATATTTATTATCATTTTTTCCACAAATAATTAATAATAGTTGAAAACAACACCAGGCAACTAAGTTAGCGCCATCGTAATAATAGGTTTATTTATTCAGAACCGCAAGCCTCGTCACAAACCAATCAAGGTGCCCTACAAATATGAGTACAAAATGAGCCCTACGATATAGATAGCCATCATGCAACCATTACTAAAGAAAGAAAGAAAGAAAGAAAGAAATGATTTATTGTACAGGAAATTTAGGTTTACAGCTACTTGTACATTTGTATAAGACATGTAAGGTTTGCTTAATGCTACTGGGCTATTACTGGAAATTTTCCGTTGCAATTTTATCGGCATGCGTTAGTTAATGCAACGTGAAGTTTGATCTATCGATAACATAAGTTTTAACTCTAGAAAAGTTAATAACTCATTAAGAGTTAAAAGATTCCAAGTTGCGCCAAGTACAAAAGAACAAACATTAATTTTTAATTAAACAAAAAGGTTTTATATGTAGCTAATGTGTAACGTTACTAACGATTTTTGTGGCACTTACAATTCTCAGGCATTTAAAGCACCATAAAACTTAATTTAGGTGCGACACTCTAAGGTCGCTCTCTCGACGTGACTTATTCACAGCCTCAGAAGCTTAGCAAAAAGTAAAAACTCCATTCCATTTATCTTTTCCTTGACTGAATAAAAGATAAAAAAACATTAAACAACAAACCACCTCAGATACGAGTTTCGGAAACCGTGGAAACACAAACGAATCGTAAATAAGTCGCTCGAGCTCGCTCATATTTCTGCCGGCACATAAAATGCAAGTAGGTGTATATCAAGAGGCATTGGTCATATTTTGCTCGTAAAAATGGTGGATTTCTTTCAGAAATTGACTGAGTCGTTTGTAACAAAAACCCTATTTCCCGTCTCGAACAAAATTGAACTGGGTCGGATATCGTGATAAATTGACTGATCATTTGTGTGTGGCACTCGACAAAGCCTAACAGAAAGTTTGTGGGAGGGTGTATTACATTCTAATAGAAAAAAGAAAATGAAATGATTACTTGACTTATTTTAGGTATTTTACCATGCATAAAAATTGCACTGTAAGCTTCAAGGCCTTTTCAACCACACGCTTATATTAAAAAAAGTAGCTACATTATGCTTTATGTAACGATTAACATATTTTAGTATTTCATAAATAAAAAAGTGTGTAATCATGATTATAATGAAATGAGATTAAGGGCAAACCTGTTTAATTTACAAAATTCAAATTTTTATACCGGGCTACTGGGAACTAACGCAAAAACTTCTGAGGGCGGTTTTCAGCTAGCCAAAAAAGTTTCGTTTTACAACTTTTGGTAAACCTCGAAAAAAAATGTTTCCCCATACATGCCGCTTACATACATACATGCCCCATACATTTTTGCTGGCATTTTTGTATAGAACAGCTGTTTTTTCTACGAATTGCCGGAAGGCTTAAAAAACATACTTGTCTAAACTTACTAAACCCGCCCTTGATAGGTATTGCGCTAAGTAACAGTTACTATGTATAGTAGGTATCTAAATAAAAGCGTATTTTTTCATGACATTCGCTACCTTAATATGAAACCAACACCAATCTATGGACTAGCCTACCATCCGAAACAATCCGGTTCACAGAGCACTGACACAAATTACTCGTGAAATGGTCACTATTAATTAGTGTTCAGTATGTCGCACTGGAATCTATTTATTGCCGTCGAAAGGTTCATTAGCGCCTTTTTCCAGCCTTTTTCTAAAAGCTTTCACATTTATCCTTTATATAGGCACTAACATAGGTATGTATTTAGTATATACAGTACATATATTATTACTTGTTGTACGTCATAAGCAAATAAAAAGAAAACGGTAAGACTCTTAAGTGACGTTGAATATAGACTACTCCCCAAGATAAGTAGCATTTAAAACTTTCTTAAATATACGAGCTTAAAACTAAAGAACTTTGTTTGTTCAAGAAGTATCTTAATTCTTGGTGTACCTTCACTCAGTTACACAATAACAATATTTATCCAAAAACTATATACACACTTAATCCTTATTTAATCTGTATAGAAGAACACATATTATCGGTATTATTTAAAAAGTATTTGCCGACTACATTATATATGTTTCTTTATCATGTTTCTTTTAAAAAACCTGATTAATTGAATATAGGTAATGTTAAACATCGATATTAGAACATAACTCTAGCTTCTATCTTTAATCTATATCTTTGATAACGGCTGGCGATGTACTCTAAAGGCAAATCGAAGGTTCTTGAAATTGTTCAATAGATCTCAATTACAAAGCAAGTGAAATGAGATAGATGCCGTTTAATCTGGTTTGATAATTTGACTCCCTCACGAATTACTGTGAAATACGAGCATCGTTTTGGGAGAGGTTTATGTCTGTTCTCTGTCAGGTTATATATTAGCCTAGGTCTAAACGCTCGAGGTTTTCAGAAATCATCTGTCTGCCACAGCATAATATACATCTCATTTAGAGATGTAACATACAAAACCATTGTAAAATTATGTTCATATTATAATGTAACTCAGTTAAATTAAGTGATCTGCCAACCGATCATCGAAGAAATACAACGGGAGATGTAGACATTGGAAGTGTGTCCATTAAAAAAGATTCACATTTAAAATTGACTTATATGTGGACGCCACTGCGCGCCTAAAAAAAAAACACGTTAAATTGTACGTCCTGGCTGTTGGTTTTAGTGCAAAAAATGGTTAAGCCAAGTCTTTTGGTCGGCCTGAGAATTCTCGACACCAGAGCTGAATTATTAAAAAAATAAAGGTACAAGTTTGCAATACGAGTGCGTGTTACTCTTTTACCTAAACCAACCTATGTATGAAATTAAGCATAAAACTTAGAACTTGGCGAAAACAATTCTTAGCCTTTTTTATCTTGGACAAAAGTATATGACATTGAGCAAAGCTCAAAAACTAGCTCGTTCAGAGAACTTTCTATTTTATGGACGAATTTTTTAATATCTGAAAAAATATGTTATTTTAATAATGTTTGTCGTGACATGTAATTGTTTAATATTATTATTATTTTACTATGTAATAATATTCACATCATTACATATTGACATTTATTAGAAACTAATTGTATTTCATATTATCATTTTTTAAATTTTGACGTATAATTGAATAATGATCAATAAATGGGTTTTCTTGTTTACCTTTGTCATTGCGATACGTTGATACGTTTTATATGGTTTTTTGATCAGTTTCTTTTTCTTTTCAGCTCCTAACGGAAATCAACGTCCAGCTGGCGCTATTCCGTGACCTGCTCATCCACATCGGTCAGCCGCACGACTGTCCCGAGCTCCGGGAGAGGGTCCGAAGACTGAGGCGAGCCTGCGTGGAGGCCACAAAGCAGACAGGCCAGCTAGTTCTACCTAATGCTAAGAAGTAAGATTTTACTTTGTAAACTGTTATCGTAAGGCGTGTATTTATTTATATGCATATTTGCACAGTTCTACCTAATGCTAAGAAGTAAGATTTTACTTTGTAAACTGTTATCGTAAGGCGTGTATTTATTTATATGCATATTTGCACAGTTCTACCTAATGCTAAGAAGTAAGATTTTACTTTGTAAACTGTTATCGTAAGGCATATTATATATTTGCACAAAACAAACGGCCACACTTACTTAAAAACGTTGGATATACGTCCAACGGGTGTCGACGCATTACGAGCGTCATCAACGGGGACGAGCTTCACACGGACTGTCACCCGTTGGACGTATATCCAACGTTTTTTAAGTAAGTGTGACCGTTTGTTTCGAGCAAATAAGTAAGATTTTGTTCCAATTTCAAAGAATGTTACGGTTACTGAAGCTCTGGTGTATGTTGTATCCCTTAACTCTAACCACAATAAATCAAGTTACGGTACTCAAACTGAATGCTGTTTAGCTGAGTGAGCTTTACAAAGCCACCGAACCAGCTGGCCATATACTCTAAACTACAGATCTCCATACCAAATTGTATCAAAATTGGTCCAGCCAGTTTGCGCGTGTAGAGATAACAAACACACATACAAAATTTCGCTTCAATTATATTAGTAGGATTATCATTAATTTTCTCTTGACCATTGCACAAAACATATTATGAACCGCTATAATGTCAGAGATTTGTATTTGAAAATATTTATTATCATATTATTATATGTACATATAATCATGTTTCCAGAGTTAGTTTAGGGCTCCATCGAACCACTCCACCATAAGCTAGTCAAATATTATATCTGTAACATAATTTATACAAGCGCAGTATCGAAATTATCACATAATTCGGAAACAAAAGCAAACATAAACTATCCGATTACTCGTGCCACGCGTCATTAATACAATATCCATCACAAACAGATAATATTTCGTTTGGGATTCAAATTGTTCTGACATAATGAACAACTTATAACAATTGTGTAATTATGTACATGCTCAATATTGACATAATAATTGCGTTGGCACTATGAACGGGTATTTGAATATGAAGAAACAGTGCTATTAGCAACTATGTAACTCTAAACTTTTTATGGGTGAATTTAGTAGATAGGTATGTATGTACATATTAAGTATACGAGATGTATTGATGTTACGCTCGCTCGCTTTAAAAGTTAGCGGCACCGCTGAGATAGTCAAGGATTTCAGATATTCTTTCTTGAATTTGATCAAGGAAAATGTATTATATATATTTTTGAACTGAGAAGTAGGTATATTTTTAACACTCGTTAAGGTAACAAAACTCGCGAATATTTTTTGTAATTAAAATTTATCGGAAGGTAAAAATTTGGAAGGTAAGAAATATCTCTTTATAACATACTATAAGTTTATTTAGTGCATTATGTAAAATTTATACAGTATTAACCCAAGTACATAATTGAAACGAAAAAAGGTAACCACTAAGTAACTTATTAGCCGTTTTCATAAATTGTGATCAAGATTGAAGTGGCGTACCCAAACCGCTTTCCGTGTTCCACCCGACCCTACCTCGACACCCTCTGAATAACGTGACTGTCACAAAATTGGTTCACAAAGTATTTCCACCATTATTATCGCATCAAAATAAAATTAGAAAGGAGTATTTATAACGGGGCTTCTACACGCAAAACCATTCCAAAGGATCGCCGCCTACAAAGGACTTAAATTAAATTTTCTCGTCCAATTTCTCTCAGACAGTATTGTCGATGTAAATCAATATTAAACGGATGCTTAACCTTCTAATCCTGGGTCGTAAATATAAAATAAGACAGGGCTTGGTTCGATTGTATGGTACCACAGAATGGCAAGCTGAGTCATCGAGCCCTCGAATCTCTCGTGGGTCAGATCGGGCAGAGGTTAGATTTATAGTCTGCTCAAAACTTGTGCTGGCAAATTATACCGTGTGGTAAGGGACTTACTAGTACAAATACAATTAACATCTTCTTACCCATAGATAATAAAATAACAATTTCTTCTCTTTCTTTTGACCTCTTTAGAACTTTGGGTTTTCGTGAAAAAGTGTTTGTAAACATATTCTAGAATTAAGCAAACCAGTAAAGTAAAAAATGTCGAGATAAACAAAGTGTACCTTGTGCAAAAGTTAATCCTGAATAAATGAATGAATTATTTTGGACACAATTAGTATTTTTTTTTATCAAAACTGAGAGAAATAATTCTTGACACTGACCTTGGAAGCGCATAGTTTCTAAATCCCTCAGCTTATTAAAGCACTGCTTGAAACAGCACGTCCAAATTAGGTTTTTGAATTTGAAAACATAATAGTTCGTCTGTTAAAAAAAAATTACACATAAAAGTAGGTAGTTTTTAACATTCTGATTACATCATGTTTTTACCAATGAAGCTTTTACGAATTAACAGTTTCGCAATTGAATTTCCGTGAAATGAATGTAATTTATTATCATGTCGAAAATGGTGATTGTTAAAACTGGTTTTAAATAACCAGGTAAATATTATGTTCTCGGTTTAAAAGCTTATTTTAATGTTTATGCATTCGAGTTTATGTAGAACAGTGAGTAGTGGATTAACTATAACGTGTTTATAAGAAATCCTATTTCTTTTAAATATTACTCACTAAATTATATGTTTTGCTTTTTAGGACTGCCCGAAAATCTTCGTGATCAATAGCGATAAATAGAACCATTTCCGAGAAGTATTTAAAAGCTAAAACACGATTTTGCTTTTACATCGAAGTTTCTTAAGTAAAATAGACTGTGTTGTTATTTAATTCAGGATGAATTAAAACTTCTGAAGCTCATGCTTTATGCTTTTACAGATAAGTTTCGAGGAAAATACACTCTTCTTATAATTTTTGCATTGTTTTAATTTTAGTATTATGGCAATATTTTTATTTTGCAAAGAAGTTTGCTTACTAATTGATCTCAACAGCAACGTACCTACTGACATATGTACCTACGAATATGAAAATCATAAATATTACTAAAGATTTTTAGAAATTATGCTCACAAAGTATAATATAACATGCCTCACTAAATAATTTATGTTTCGTATACTTATGAGGTGTGTGTATTTTCCTGCTTTCTTAGCGCACCCTTTTCAGGTCAAAGCTGACAGAAATGGGTGTGAATTCACACATTCTGTAGCATTTAGAAATTGGTTGATAAAATAATCATAGTTTGCGAAACACGAATCTATTAAATGGCACGTTCTATTAACTTTAGTTGATAAGACGTAATATGTCTTGTAAGTCTTTTCCTTATTCCTCAAAGATCTTTGACGAGTTGTACCTACTATATACATACCTTGACAATTTGTGACAAGAATATATTTGCATTATTTTTAGATTCAATTATGATTACATGATGCAGTGAAAAAAAGAACTTTAACTATTAGTTATGCAAACATAATTACAGATTATATAACAAACAAAATTTAAGGAGTATTTCCAGTCG
Source organism: Mellilla xanthometata (assembly GCA_035578125.1). Lineage (NCBI taxonomy): Eukaryota > Metazoa > Arthropoda > Insecta > Lepidoptera > Geometridae > Mellilla > Mellilla xanthometata. The sequence continues at coordinate 6,538,748 of JAPUBQ010000007.1, read as the reverse complement.
TCAAGGATGACGTTATTGCTACTGACAACTGGGAAAAAATCCTATCTATTATAATAGTTGATACGATGTTTATACATAGTTTTATGCAATTATGAAATATCATTCAAGAAAATATATATGTACATATGTATGTACATGTTAAGCAATACGCATACCCCTCTGATTAGTTACCCACTTGAATTTCATGAATATATTCTCTTGCGAACTGAAATACCCTACACTACCTTGCGGTTAAATAACTAACAAAGGTATGGTATTCCAAACAGCCTTTGCAAAAAGGGCTTCCATTTACCTATTGAATTATTGGTAGAACTGAAGATATAGTAGTGACCCGAATAGCTGTTTGAGAATCCAATATTGAAAATCCTTCGGCGAATCTCAATATGCGTGAAAAATAGCAAGGAATCTTGAATAAAAAAGTTTTAGAGACCATCAAACATTTTAGTTCTCGTTAAGTTTTCGTGCTCTTTAGTTTCGTGCTAACTAATCGTGTAATACTTGCTCCGGATTTGTGAATATCATCCGCTTACTAATTCTATGTAAATCAGAGGCTTATATACTTAAATTGAATTCGAGAAAAGCTGTCATTTTAATCTCTTATCTTTTTATAACTTATGACCTTGTGCTACCAGTCCTTATTGACAATTGTAACTTGTCTTGTAGGTAATCTAAAATATTTTTTTTGAGATTACTTTTTAAATATTATATATTATCAAACGAACTTACCAAGTGAAGTTCGATCATTATTATATGGGTAACACATTTTCTTCTTATTAGAAACTTAAGTTTTATTCGGAGCGTTTTAAAAAGATTTTTTTAAATACGTCGTGTCGTTGCCTTGCACGAAAAAGGAATGAAGCCGAGACTGATGGCCGAGGCGGGATTGCCAGGCCAATTGATTCTGAGTATTTTTTAACCGACTTCATTACACAGCCGAAACACACTGTTAGGTGTTTGGCGAAAGGTTTTTCTACTTGAAGGTAGTTGATAACTAAGCAAGCACTAAAATATGCTCAACTATAATACTATGTTTTCGTCACCTTGTTTTACAGGTCCCTCACCTCGAACTTAGGTTCGAGGACCTTTTTTTTTACACATAATAGGTTTGCGCTTGACCACAACTCACCTGATGTTAAGTGATATTGCAGTCTAAGATGAAGCGCGCTTGCCTAGAAGAAACCGGTTCACTCTCGCCTTGAAGACAGTTAGACAGTTAGGTTGTAGTAACCTGCGGGATGTAAGGCAGCGATAGGCCTGACTGACATTGCTCCAAAAACAAATCTTCAAATTTACTTTTCTGATATGTCAGATCGTCCAGCGACTCCTGCACGGAGCAGCCACAGCTGGTTTTGCTGTTCTTCATGTCCCAACTGCTGCTGCGGGAGCTCGCCAAGTGCCACAGACTGGTTCAGCTCGTGCCAATGGACATGACCTCATATTATGGTAAGATTATGTCTGTACCTAAATTATCATTCAACGTACATAAATTATCATTCAACAAAATAAAGTTGTTCTTATTTTTTTCATTTATGTCGTAGTTCTTTTATTTCTGCAAAAATAGGCAGATCGACAAGCAAAAAAGGTTTTAAACGAAAAATGCAAACTGCGAAATTCGGGTAAAATTCACAATTCTACAAAATCGTGGATTTTATTTTCATTTTAAACAAATAAAATCTTCGGTAATCCAGAGATTGGTCTGGCATCTGTTCATATTTTATGAGGCAGATGTCGGTTCCAACGAATCAGCTTTCAGTTTCGGAAATTACATGCAAATATAACCTGTATTACCTCATAATAAGGTTGTATATAGAACTAAATCATAACGCTCCCCGCAATTTGAGAAGAGCTAATTTTTTCAATGGAGCGTTGCCAAGTTATTGTGAGGCCAATAACAATGAGGTTTAAAACAACCTCCTTGAAACTTTTTCCGTCTACTGGCAAAACTGTTGGACATTGCACGTTTCAAATGCTATGCAACCTGGCGCGTGATGTCACGTAGAGGTGCTTGGTACAGTTTGCAAACAGATAACCGAATTTATAATATTTTTCATTAATTGTAGTTTGAAAATAAAGATCTGATATCGCATACAATTGCTTTGATTTTACAAATTTTTTATTATTTATTTTTTAAATTCGGCAATTTTCTTTATTAACTTTAATTACAATAAGAAGTAACTCAAAAAATAACTATCACCAATAATATTTATTTAATATTCAGTTTGCGAATATGCTGTTAGCCGTAATTTTGTTCACAAGCGTAGTTAGCCGAGAGCCAGATCGCTTAGCATTTGAATCGGGATGTAAAATGAGTTTAATTTTAAATAACCAAATATATTGTTTATTTAAGTATTGGTAAGCAAAACCATACCACATTTTTATTAAATATCATATTTTATCGATAAAAACTTTAATAAAAACTCTTGTAACTTGACTTTGGTATCTTTTGTACCTTACTGAAGTTGATTTAGTTTATCCAATTATTATTTCTAAGAGAATAGTTTTCGCTTACTTTAAAGTTTTAGTTGCCGACTAGAACCATTGAACAAGATTAAAATTTAAGCCAGTTATTGCAAGAGAGATCTTATTTTTTTTTTGATTTGATAGACAATATAATTATTCATAATTATTTAATAAATATAACAAGGTCGAAAACTTAAAAAAAAAATAAGTAAGTTACTTAGAAATTATAATACATAGGTTCAACCCTAGTCAAGAACAAAACGAAAGCCTACGCGTTGTCAAAAATGCCAACTCAAAAAGCTTCCTATCCAAACGCGCCCATTATTAATTAATTGTATCAATTTTTCAGAAAACCGTGCAGGTCCTTCAAACTTCGGCAACGTAATCAGCCAGATCCTGTTATGCAAGCAGATCACACCTGATTTCAACCAGGAGGAGCTCTGCAGCATCGTAAAGGACACTCAGGAAATCAACAGGATAGTCACCGATATACAAGAGCTATTGCCGCAACACGATAACCTGAATCATTTAGGTAGGTGAGGAATTTTGGTTGGTTTGTTTTATGATAATTATAAGTTGATTATATGTAATATTATTTGTATATTTTATATTATTTTTATTTGTCTTTTCATGAATACATCTTTGTAAATTGTAAATTACGCATGTATTAACCCCTGAAAAGCTAATTTGAACTTTGCTTTTTCGTCATCTCTAAACTTTGTTAGTATTCGTACTCGTGATGTACTTGTTCGTATTAGTACTCTATGAAAAAAACACTAAGAAAAATCCCAAACTGAAATCATGATTCTTACATGACAGAGGCAATTTTACGCACGTATCTTTTTTTGTATGCATAGGTATGTATGTAGGTATTTTACTTTATTATCTCCTATCTTATCTAATGTCTGCCGTAAGGCTGGTTAGAGATCGAAAATCATATATAGTTCGATAATTATATCGTTGTATAGTCATGAGACCTTAGATCAAAGTTTTCTACGCGTATAGCGGAGCCACCTTAGTGTCGTAGATTTGCCTAGCCTACAATGTACGAATGGCTTAACCAAACAATTTTTGAAACAAAAAACACAAGAAAAACCTGCCTCGTTCTCACCATTTAAGACATTATAAAAAGCTTACCGTTGAGTTATGCAAGGTATAAACGTATTCTCGACCTTGAGCCTAAAACAACAGAAACAGCTGAAACCATATTGTTCGTGAATAACAAATATGTAAATACATCATAACCTTTCTCGAGGAGTTGACAAAAGAAATGTGGAAGATAACGCTCCATTTACATAAGGGGATTACGTGTTTTACGCCACATCACACTGACGTAGAGTTAAACAGTGTCTGGGATTTAATAAATTGTTTTTTTATTCAAGGATCGAATACAACGTAATACTCTAATGAGTTGTTGAAACAAAAAAAGGTATTTTATTATTACAAACAAATATTACAAAATACCAATCAACATATTTGATAACTTATACTGACCGGACAATATTGGCCATTTAATTTTACTTATTCTTTCATATTTCTTGGGTGTCGCAGAGGACCTTGGTATAAAACAGGATGTAGAGGATTGTGAACAACGTATTTTCGTGAATCGTTCATTCTGACTATTTAAACGAAACTCGTACAAAAAAATAATTTCACTAGCATTAGTTTCAGTACTGGCATGTTGGATATGAGGAGTCGTATCTTCATTCTTTATAGACATTAAGGACACTTCCAGGCAGTCTGAGGAAATAATGTTGTGTTATGTTCAGCCCTTGGACACATTTTATGTTAGAGATAAGTAAACACGATACTGTGTCTCTCTTGACTTGTGTCGTTTCATATTACATTAGTTTACACTGCGTAAAAAGAAATATTTTGAACTATTTTCAGTTTAAGTACTAAAAGTATGTTTAAGTACTAAAAGTCACAGCTTCGTTCTTTGTAGACATTAAAAACACTTGTAGATATTGTGAGAAAATAGTTGTGTTATATTCAACCCTTGAACAGATGAAATGTTAAGTTAAAACACGATTCTTGGCCTCTCTTGACTTGTATCGTTGGGTGTTGCTTAATTTTTTACATGTAAATTTTTTTGTGTGATGTATAAATGTACATACACTACGAATAAAAGCCAACAGAATGTCAAACGTGTCTTATCAATCTACGACCGAACTCTCAAGCCTCTGAAGTAAGCAAACTTTACCAGGAAAAGAAGCCTATTTAATGGAAATCAAGTACAAACAGCCTTTTCACCATTTCACTCTTCAGTAGCCGAATTTATGTACAACTGACCTGTTTTTCTTTTTCGATCAAATCAGTTAGCGTAATAAATATTTTAAAAGGAGAAGTTGGTTCAAATATTGTATAAAAGGGGGGCCTATAGTACCTATGTTAATTTTGGAAAAGTTTATTTGTTTAATCAATTTTGTACAGCGAGTCACTCTTGTTTCAGAGAGCAACATAGCCCTGAAGGGAGACGACGCGAACGGTCCCCTGTGGCGGAACAAGCGGAGAGGATCCCTGTACAAGGGCATGGGAGTGCTGTGCTGCGTGTCTCGGCCTAACTACCTCTGAGGGTGACGCGGGTCGCCCGCTCGCCTGCGCCGGCGCCGGTCGCTCCGCTGCGGACACGAGCCGAACTAACAGTCGCTGTCAGTGATCGAAGTGTTCAGTGCAAGCAAGTGTCACAAACAATGTGCAAAGCAAAATGAATGGGTCCACTAAATCGTTAATAATGTTTGACGGTATAAATATCGTAGACTTTAAAATTCACAAATTCAATTAAATTGTATAATTAATTAGTAGTGAATAGTTTATGAAGGTTGAAGTGTAATTTGTGTAATACTCGTATCATTCGTGTTGCCTGGGGTGGGATCAATTCTGTTTAAGTAGAAGATTTCGACTTGTTTTGCGAAACGATATTCGCAATACACTTAAATTGACCGACCGAACGCAAAGTATCTGCATCAACTGGCCAAATTTTCTTTCGTCCTTATATAACAAGTTATTAATATGTTAAAGAATGAAGAAACAAGATATTCAAGTTACTATGTAACTATACTCTTTTGTGACCGTACAAATGGGGGATGGTTCTCAACAAAATAAGGGAAGTTGGTTCCTGCGCATTTTATTGACCAAAGTATATAATAACTAACTTCAACAAAGTATTGTTAATATGATCATTAGTCAAGAAGTTATCGAGTAATGAGCTCATAAAATATCGGTACATGACGAACGAAGTTGTTCTTGGGAAAACTATTCTATAATGGATTCTCTATTCAAATAGTAGAGTTGTTAACTGGGTGATAAATAAATTGTTTAATCAATTTCCCCTTCTAGTTAACCAAAAAATATTTCCATATAATTGCGGTTATAATTTAAATATCTAATTTATTAAAAAAGACGCCATTCTGACTTTAAATAAACCATATGTCTATGAGTTCAGTAGACGGGTAATTTACAAACGTATGCGCTTTAATGTTTTATTAAAAGTGTATCAATCAACAAACGAGTTGGTAACATCCCTATTTGATTTCAAAAGTCGTAATACTAGATTAGATAATCTATCATTTGCATTTTATGTATGTTTATTTTTTGAATAAGATATTATTTACTAAGGCACAACTGATTCAAGTTCATTGTACATTCGAAGCCATCTTCTATAGACTGAAGAAAGGTACCTCTAGGTATTCTAAATATAATCGCATAAGAGAAAATATTAGATACTTATGATGGACATGGTAAAAATCATTAATTTAAAGTTTCTTTATTATACATCATAACGGTTTATGTTATTAAAAAAATAACTTATTGACCACTTCAAAAATCACCCTAAGAATATGTATAGTATAACATAATAATACCAGTTTTAGTACCGATCAGTTTCAAATCAACAAATCAAAGATTTAATGTTAGGTAATTTGAACAACTTTTTTTGTAAATTTAATATTTTAGCCATGACCATTGCCTTTATTAATAATTTTAGTACTATAAACAATAGAAAGCACAGTAGATTAATCAGGATATAAATAGCAATACTTTGTTAAGTTTAATCATTATGACGGTTAAATTTATTTATTAATGCGTCAATATGAATTGACACTGTTTAAAATGATTATATTTTAACCATGCATTTCCCAATTAGAAAAAAAGATACCCCGTTTTAGTATTATTTATTTGCTATATTTTATAAGGCCTAGTCAAATAACAGATGGGAATAGGAAATACAAAGTTCATATACATATATATTAATTAGATAGCTCGAAGTTTCTAGTCAATTATCTTAGTATTTAATATAGTTGAATTAAAAGCTATACGTTGATAATTGTGTATGTGTTATTTTCTGATATATGACGGTAACGAGAATTTAAGGAAATCCCATATATTTAGCCCATATTATAGGCTAAATAAATGGGATTATTTCTAAAATCTCAACTCTATCCGGTATATTATTGATATATGATGACTATGTATATTTGATTTGATCTTGATCGGCCTTGTGTTAGCCCATATAAATAAATAAATTAGAAATTCTGAACTAGACGTGCATTCAATACAATAAATAATTATTTTATTTCAATAAATGGTAGCCCCAATTTTTTATGTACAATTTAAACAAATATTAGATATTATATCTAATAAATCATTAGATGACTGTAAGTAATATCACATAGATGACCATAGGTGTAGTTTCGTCATAAAAAGTATTGACATCTTTGAAATATTCACACACATGATTATTATTACTTAAATAAATTTAACATATTATACATACACAGAGGTTTTATATAAAATTAGATATTATTATGAATAAAAAAATAGTTAATAAAAAATATCAAACAAATTAATAGATACTATCAGGGATCAGAATACTAGAGAAGATTGCTGATTCCCATACAATAAAGCGTGGCGCGGATGTAAGTCATAAAAGTCATAATTACCGATGAAACTTAGATGGCGCTGCTAATCGAGAAAGCAGCCTAGCTGCCGCTAAATTCCGCAAAGCGCGCTGCATTCGCCTAGTGATATGATAGTAGATTGCGAGACCCGATTGAAGTCGTTTCAAGATAAAACTAATAGATGGCGCTTAATATAATTATATATTAAGAACTTACTATAAAGTATATATTAAACGCCAATATATATATATTACTTGATATTATACAATAAAACATCGCCTACGTAGATAAAGCACCAGGACAGTTTCCTTGTAATTTCTAGTTAATTTATTTTAGCAAATAGATTCCTGTAAATATGATAATTTAACTATGTATTTTCCTGATGTAACTAAAATAAATCCACTTACTAAAGTGATGACTGTGATATACTCATAATATAAAACATAGAAAATGTAATATGTATTATAAGTAAAATACATATAATATTATGAGCCTCAACTGAATTTTGGTAGTTTTATTTATAAATGTCTTTTTAAGCCCTTTAAAAATTTTAAAATTGAGTAATACCCGCTACGCTATTTTATGGCTATGACTATCTTGGGCCTACTTTCTTTGAAGCTAAAAGCTTACCTTACGCTTACGTACGATTACACCTTTAAACAAAAAAAAACAAATTCAAATATTCAGTATACTACCGCTGTGATCTGAAACCAAATTAAGATAAGCAAAGGAACAATCAAAATATTTTAAAAAAAATAGGTGTTTTCCTCCGACCGACCACAACACCCCCACTACAACTCACACCAGTATGCCTTATCTATCTTCCTACAAACAACGAAGTATCTCTCCACTCGGCTAGAATCCTCACTCGCCGGACTGAACTGAAACAAAAAACCCAACGTAGCTACACTATTGTTTTTTTCTATCTACAATGGATTTCCGAAAAAGGAAAGTAACGCCTGAGTCAAAAGGTTATAAATCAAAATCGGTTCATCCGGCTACCGTCTATTAACTAAAGTACCGTTATTTGAGTCAAATTATCTAGTAATTAACGGCATTATCGTTAAATTCTGTTTATGGTATCATACTACCGTGAGTATATGATACCATAAACAGAAACGCACAAACACAAAGACGAAGTCAAACTTAAAACAGTCCTTCGTCTATGCGTCAATTGGGAAATGGCATTCATCTACACATCCTTTTTTTTCTTCAATTTACACGTGTCATACCAAATTCGGTAACCATGCAATTTCTTCAATAACAAGCCCGTTTTTCCTATTTACCTACTCAGAAATGTATTGAATTTCTCGCATCCTTTTGAAGGTAACCAGAGATGCGAGGCTCTAACAGATTCAAAATAAACAACACCTACGCAGCATCGGACGCGTGATTCTAAATTAAGTCAGTACACATATGGTAAATTTAAAAAAATGTGAGACTTACTAGATTCACAAAATATTTTTAGTATTAAAATTTAGATTAGGTAGTAAGTACCTACTCGTTAATAAAAGAATAGCTAAATACTTAAAATAGAGCTTATCTGTTTAACACTGATAGCTTTGTAGAAAAATTTGAAAAATTGAATAATTAATGTAATGATAAATTTATGTATTCATAAATTTTCACTTTCATTAATTACCTTTCATATCTCACGCTATATCACTTCATGATAATAATTCACTATACATTCACTACCTCTCCTATTGTATTTCTTATCTATATTTTAAAGGTTGCCTGGAAGAGATAGCGATAAGTACCTACGCCGATTGTGGCGCACTTTTTTATTCTAAGCTTTTTTTTTACTTTAAATTGCTTTCTGTATTTTGTGTCCAATTAAAAAAATTTCTATTTATCTATCTCTTTCACCCAGCAGCCGTAAAATGGTAGGGGTATAACAAACTTTACCCTTTGGTGTATTTGTCTAAAAACACCTTTGCGAAAAATTCCTAATTATGTCAGTAATAGTTTGAATTGAATGACAGTTACAGAGGCAGAAAATCAGAAGTACAAATCTGACCTCAAAAATGCAGGTGATATATTTCACTACAATATCTTTAGTGCACTCTCGATGCACTGTGAGTACTCAAACCACACTAAATTTGGCTGAAAGCCAACTCACAAAGGTACTCGAATCTATGTACTTCAAAACTGGCTCAGCTTTGTTCGATAAAAACACACAATCAAATTTCAGCTTTCAAACTAAAACGAACTGCTAAAGTATGTATATAACAGTTATTTTTATATTTGACATCAAGTATGGAATTATAAAGGATGTCTCCATCTAGCAAAAGGACTACCTCCGAACAGATGTTATGACGATCATCCAACGGCTCATTATTTACTACTTGGACTAGTATGTTAGTTCATATACTTAGTGCTTGGTGGTGATACTGGTCTGAAAAAAATTCATTTGTGCTAATAAGAACAAACGGCAGTGGCACTATAACAATACAGTTTTGGGTTAGCGTTTATTAGAAAATCGTTTCGATATAGCATTAAATTATGGTTAAAGAATTTTATTTCTCTATTATGTTCCACTTAAACAGAAACAATAGCTGCAAATAAGTTTTAAGTAAAGTTTTTATTAGCGATATTACCTAGATAGCCTAGCACATAGTCAGCATTTTTTAATTGATTAAAACAAAACAGTACAGCATTTATAAACATTTAATTAGCGCTGTCAGTGTTCTTTCTCGTAGATGTCTCCGCGGTGCCTGATGTACGGTATAGCTGTGCGGCCGCCGCCACCGCCCCCGTGATCGTTCCTCCCTCGCTTGGGCTTATAATCGTCATCATCATCTGAAAATACACAGCATATACTCTGTCTGGAAGGTGGAAACTCTGGCTCTCAAGGACGCTGGAAAACACCGTTAGATCAAGCTTAATGACATATGTATTATGACGATTCCAATCTGAAGTTCAGTATTAAGTAAAGCGTAAGATCGTAGTGAGCTATTGTAAAAAAAAAAGAAACATAATTACATTTAAAAAATATTTTTTCAATTTCTAAATTCATTCTTGACGACAGATTTTTCAACTTGAGGGTTACTAGCCAGGCAAGAACTAAAAAATGCTCTACCCTATTTATTATTATTTAGTTAAGTGAGTCGCGATTGACCACAGCTTACTTATTAAATTCCGCTGTAGTCTACGAATGCTTCCTAGAAGGCACTTTATTTTTCATAGAAAGCAGAGCCTCAGGCAGATTATTACAAACTTTTGCAGTCTTCACCATGAAAGTTGTAGCAAAGCGTTGTAAGCAAATGGGAAGACCAATGAGTGTATAGAGAATTAAAACCTTGAATGTCAACGACGACTAGAAGAGACGAGAGACTAGATATCACAGAGGCGTGTCATCTTACATCAAAAATAAATCTTCTATTAAATATTTGTTTTACAAAACAAATACAAAAATAAACAGTCTGTAATGGGCACTTTATTATTGTTTAGTTGTACGCCTCGAATTACAAATTAGAAGAACTGACGCTTCTGTTTCCTTTCGCCTCGAGGGAACGGGAATATCAGACACTCTCGAGTGAAATAAAAATAAATGTTGCTTTGTAACGAATACTTATTTCAACTACAGCGGTTAACACAAAATTTTATCATCTTAATTTAAACTTTATGAAAACTAGACACAAACTAACTCACGTAAAAGTTAATTAAGACATCAAAAGACTGGACAGATCTAATCAGACTAGATTAAAGGAAAAGTTTCACGCTTTACAGTCACAAGTATAAATTAAATATTTGTAGAAGAAGAATTGAAATGTAAAAAACCCCAAACACATATTTTGTAGTGGCAGCCATCTTGGATTTGATATAGTTTATCATAGTGTATGTATTTTACCAACCTTTTCATTTATTACCGATAATTTTGAGCCAGTTGTGAAAAAATACGTCATCCACCATTACGTAGCGGCAAACATCTTAGATCTATTTCCATCAAATATAGCTAAGAACACGCACACATTTCATACAAAAATAATTAAATCATGCGTTTGAGAGCTACGATGCCACAGACATACAGGCTCGTCAAATTTTATAACAACCCATCGTTCCTGCGTGTGGGGTGAAAAGTTCTTAATGTTTTACTTGTTATACGGCTTTCAATGAGGGTTATTTGTAGTACTTATGTATTTTTGCTAGCATTTGATTTTACTTTAAATCGTTTTTTTAGGGTTTTGTATTGGTTCGTGGGGTTTACTTACTATCGCCAGATTCTCTGTATCTTCTACTCTTAGCGTTATCTTTGATAAGGAACCCTTTATAGTTGTGCTTTGACTCTGCTCTATTATAACGGGACTTTTCCACTGCTGACGACGACTTCATCAGTATTTCTGATAATCTGAAATAGAATAAAAAAAACATATTTTTAATTTTCGAACATACATGTACTTATACATTTTTTTACTCACATCAGTTTCTAATACTAGCGGAATGTACTTACAAATTTTGAACATCATTCATATTTCTGCTGTTTTTAAGAGCAATAGGATCCAAGATAATGAAGATTTTAGAATATTGACTCAGTCCTTCGCTACTTTTTCCTCCACGATCTTCATTTTCATACACATACTGAGAAGGACTTATCAATCTGTTCGGAGTGAGACGTTTCTTTTTCAAAGGTTTCCTCTCATCTATCAGAATTTGTTCCACAACACGATTTTTAATTTTATTATTTTCTTCAACATCGCTGTTGGTTTTTTGCTGAAAATCTTGTATATACTTTTTTAAACTATAGGAAGCATCTCTGAACTTCTGTCGATCTTGGACATGGAATCTGTTCTGAACCTTATTACTGGCTTTTGCTTGAGCTTGCTTTATAAGGTTTATAACATCTATAGTATTGAAGTTTTGACCGACAACACTCTGAGTTTTATCATCATCGCTTGATGAGTCAGAAGACGTACCTCTTTCATTGTTGAGTTGATTTTGTAAAAGCTGCACGACGGCGTCTAGTCTTCTGTCGCGAGAAGTGCCGTTAATAGGAAGAGCGATAATTGACAGTACTGAAACAAAACAAATATATATTATTTTACACTAAACACTAATACTACAGCAACAATACCATTGAAATGTAGAGCCACTTTCTAACCAATCAAGCCTTTGTTTGTAAATTATAATATAACAAGTAGGTACGCACCAGTTAAGAAAATCACGATACCTAACATTTTGCGTGTTCATGTGAAGCACGCCTCGTTAAAATTGTTTCGAACGTTATCACAACGGTAAACTGGATTTGTTCATGGCAATTTAAGAATTTCAATTTCTCTTATCGTATTCGATAATTTATTACAAATTTACGCTACCAATGGAAGTAGCACTAAAATAGAGCCATTTACGGTTCGTTTGGCTTGAAACTAATGGCGCAAAGTTTAGTCTCTGAAATTAAACCAGTAGCTAAAGTAGGTAGGTACACGAGATAATTTTTAAATAAGGGAGTGAATTGAGACTTGGATACCTTTTTATCGTGTTTTCTATTTGTTCTTTTGGACAAACCACAAATACATAATAACTTTAATAAGATGATAGTTACTTTAATACTATATAGCTATCCTTAATATAGTCTCACATTATGCCAATTTTTCTACTTATTGTGTAACCTAACCTATCAAATCGTTCGTCCATTTTATTTGAAAGCAATGCACTTGAAATCTGATTTGCTAAAACCCTAATTCAATCGCCCATTCATGTAAGCTTTGTTAAATCCACAACAAAAAGCTCCACCGACTTCATATTACTTGCGACCAGATTGTTTGCAAAGGTTGGCATTCACTTAAATTATTTTCTTTCATTTCACGAACTGCATTGCAGACCTTAAATAAGAAAACTACATTGTTATCTCGAGACTCACAAACTATATATATGAAAGCAGAAAATGAAAAATATGTAGCTTTTGTTGTGAAAATCACAGTTCTAGGCTCTGAATAGTCTGGCATCTGCTACTCAGAGCATTAAATATTTGCTAGTGTTCATTCTTTGGTAAACTATAATATATTCTTATTTTAAGGTACAAATGACACAAGTACTGAATTAAAATTTTAAAAACTCTCGAAGAATAAACAAACATATAATTAATAAGAACTTAAAACAAATGTTCACTGTAGAGTCCCCTGGTAAGGTGTCGCACTTATACAACATACACCAATCAAACACTAAACCATCATTGAAACCTTATCAAAGAGGATTGCAGATAAATGGCACCATTGGTTTATCGAAAAAAGGATTTCTGTAGCACCCCCTTTGTCACGTCTAAAACCAAACACTGATGAAATTTTAACCAATCACTGAAATGTGCATAAAAATCGGATTTTAAGTTTAGGAGGTAAATGAAAAAAATATGGCAACATTGGTTCGCTCAAACGCACTAACATCCTCTCGCCCAAAACTCATATATGGATATAGGTCTGTCTGGCGGAACGGATTCCGTCGTGGGTAGATACGAGGAAGCTTAAAGCAATTCAAAATTTCCACCTTGCTTCACTTTTGTTGACGTCATAAAGCTTTGTTCTTCACTTTGTCATAAAAAGGTGTCATTTTACACACCGAATAAATTCAGCTATTAAGGGCTGTCGGGCTTTCATTTACATTTTCGCTCGCAAAATGTAATAGAGAGAGGGCCGTATGGCACTTTGCGTGCGAGTTTAATGGGTTTTAGGTAATTTGGACCGATGTAACAGCACTTTACCATGGAACTGGCTGCATCCCATTATATTTGTTGAGTATTCTATGGATTTAGGAATCCCGAAATGTCGTTACTCTCATTACAATATACATTTCCATCACTGCTGGTGACAGTGAGTCGACCATGACCTAGGTTACCATAACCTAGCTCATATACTCAGCGTAATGCTAATACCTTGACCACTATGGTCTAGGAATTAGCATTACGCTGGAAAACGTTGGTAGATATCCTATCGTAGACAAGCGTTGGTTTCTATACAGCAACATATGTATATTATTATGTATATTTACCAGCATTATGCTGAGTTAAAGCTGTGTTGTGACAAATTAAAGTTTACTCACTTTATTTATATGTATATTAATTATTTATTACTACTTGTTATTTTGTTTGTGTGTTACTTTTTGTCATAATAAATAATTATGTTTCTTCTTTTTTTCTTCTGTATTAGTCAGAAAACGTAAAAGTTTATTGGTAATTTTGATCTAAAACTATATGCACACTTAAAGTTGTGAACTAATTTAGAGAGAAACGAGTGCAATATTTATTTTAAATAACTATCGTATAAATACTGTTTTTGGGTCTTCTTGATATTATAAAATAGTTTATATCGTAAATAAGTTGTAGCATTGAGAATAGCATATTTAAATATAATAGCTGATGGTAGAAATGCAATGTATAGTATGGTCTGAGAAGCAAAGTTCTTCAATCTCTGTTTCTCAGAACACACTACAATTTATCCATTCCAGCGTCACGAGAACTAGCTTCGCATATGACTGCGCTTACTAATGATACCTTGCTATAACATGAAAATTAAATGAAGCATATAGCATCTCCTTGCTTGTATCTTGACTTCAGACAGGTAGGTAGGTACATACGATGCTAGTTTATTATTTAAATGATATGCATACTGACAGAATAAAGATCTGACAGTGTGTAGTATGTCTTCTCACACAAACATAGATGATGATGATGGTACAAGACATACATAGATTGTAACATCGACTAATAATAATTGGCTACATCGGTTTCTTACAGAAAAGTATCCAGATTATGACAGAAGAAAGCGTTGAAGATAACTCTACCGATAAGTGCTTAGTGTTATTATTAAATTGGATGATATTAACATATGCTACGCTATTCATAAATAGCTAACAAACTAATAAAGTTATTAAAATAGACTTATACGAGTACGTACAAGTATTGGCTAAGATACAAAACAAGCAACAAAGGTCTTTTAGTCATGTAATATTTCACATAAGGTCGTAAATCTTTTGAAGAAAACTAAGAAAATCGTTGCTTTCACGTCCAAGCAGCTATTAAGCACTCCGGAAAAAAGAAATTAGTCACTTTAAAGCTTTTAACCCCCAGAGGCTTAACTACGGAAAGCGATAGCGCATAAGCACGATGTGTGTGTCAGAGGTAACTTACATTAGCGAACATCAAAAATAATAATAAAATCTTTATTTTCAGATACAACTTCCATAGAGTTTTTCATACAAGGTGATCATAAAAAAATATAAAAAAAATATTAATTAATAAATTAACATATTATACATTTTTCTTGACAACATAACCCCAAAAATAAATTAATGTATATGAATACACTTAGAATATTATTGTTATAATCCAATGTTCCATTAATGGGCTATTTATTACTAATGACTTAAAGAATGATACTGGAACTATTACTCATTCTATTTTTTATTGAAAATATGCGTTTACGAAAAATTGCGTGAAAACCATCGACTCTTGCACCAGTAAACATCCTAGAAGTGCTGGAAAATCGAGGCAGTACCACCATCATTTGAAAAGAAACCTGTGCCGGAACGCTATCGCTTACAGTGGAATAGCCTTTAGTAGGTGTTAATCTTTATAGTTGCGTCAAAACATAATAACAGCTCTTTACTCACGCGGCGGTGTTTGACTGACTTATTTTACTGTTTCTAATTAACGTAGCTGCAAGTCGTAAAAGGAATATTACGTGGGTTGTTGTTTACGAATACACAAAAAAGATAAGAACAGAAGATGTCCCAGTACCTAAATGCAACAAAGGTTACTATCGATAATCTACTCACTTATTATCTATCTAGTCATCTTACTTACCTACATTAAATTACATAAAAATGAATGGACTCCATATACCAGTCTACCTTTATATTATATCTCATTCCATCAATCTAAATATAATTTGGTCCACCGATCACCACCTTTTACTGACAAAGACTGATTGAATAGTCGACAATTTACTAATGGAAAAACACCCCCTGACCAAATCAGTTTGTTGCGCATTAAATAATATACTACCAGGCTTTCTGATTTATTTATATAAGTATAAAAAAAAAATGATTATAAAATAAAGACAATACACATCAAACAATTTTAGTTCTACGTATATCTTAGAATACCGTGCTTGCTAATTTATATTATATAACGATATACCTATGTTTGTCAAATAAGATGATATATCTCAAGATCAAAACGCTGGTAAATCCCAATCGGCAGACAGAATAATTTAACACGTCGGTAGCAAAGCTATAAATTCAACAGAGTTATAGGTAATATTACATAGGTTTTAATAATAGGAAGGGACATTGTGGAATTGAGTGTATTTGTGAGTGTTTGTGAAAAAAAAATCTATTTTGATTAGAAGAAAAATCTAAGAACCAATTAGTTCTTAGATTTAGAACAATTTTATTCAAAGTAGAATTCAATTGAATCCTTTTAATTGTGGTCATCATAATATATAAATAACTATTTGTACTCGATTCAATAAGTTATTACATGTATAAACAAAAAATGTATATCAACTCTCTCACAGCTATCTCAATTTGCTATTATAATATTACGAACTCCAATCCTTTTGTTTTAGCTCTGTTAAATGGAATGCGATTGAATTTCCAATGTAGCCCTCAATCAGTTTCCAATTTGGCGGTTTCCTTTAGGAAAAAGTCATCAAAATGTACTTGGTACCCATTTCTTGATTTAATCTTCGAACTCATCTCGACAAATCCTATTTCAAAACAACTTCACAAGACTCAATTCGGTCATAAGAACGTTTTCGAAATACTTAATTTGTTCGGAAGTAGTTTAATCAAGGGTTGCGTTGCGTGGGATTGGTTTTGCAGCAATTAAAGAAGTCGTCGACCTCCGGACCGATCTAACCCAGGGCTGACCGAGTTTTTGGTAACGACTAAGGGCTTCAATAGGTGGTAGACGTATTTGCAAATGTTTTTACGACTAATGTGAAAATTGTAGAAGTCCCACCCGTACAGCTCGGCTGGTTAGGTGATCTGACGCGATCATCGAAGCTAAGCAACGGTTGATGCGGATATAGTTTGGATGGGTTGACCATGCATGACTGTCGTTTTTAAAATGTCATTTTTATCTGGACGCTACCGTGGGTCGGATGACACGTTAAATTGTAGGCTGTTTTCTAAGCATTAGAAAGTCAGATGCCTTCAGGCGGCTTGAAAACTCTCGACACTTGTCTCATATGAAGAAGAATGTAACAGGATAAGAAGAAATTTGATACCACTATAATCTAATTACTATCTTAAAATCCCACCCCATCCGACTAATACTATAAAGACGAAAGTTTGTGTGCAAGTGTGTGTTTATAATACCCCCCTTTAAGCTCTAATGACTGAACAAATTTGCATGAAATTATTTTTTTTCGTGAGATTATTTAGACTGTATTAACACATATGCTTTTTTAATCTCATTAAGACGGGTACCACCTCGGGGCGCAGCTGTTATTAAATTAGGTTAATTAGTCATCAACGAAAATTTATTATTTTATACCTTCTGTCGTTTCGCTAAGTATCTTAACCATTTAATTAACCTACCATCCAATTACCGAACATAACCTACAAATGTGGAGTTCAAAGGGCTAACCGCGAGCCATTCACAGGGGACGACCAATCTGCCAGCCCTGTGTATTGCTTCCTCAGATTAGCACCAAGCTTCCAGATAATTTCCTGCCTTCAATTCCGGTGTGCGCCATTTACGAAACATCCTTCTAAATATACGGCGACGTGGATGGCACCATTACGATTACCATTCAGGAAGGAATTAACTGTAGGCTCGACCGTACTAGCTCTGTAGAGACAGAAAATAGCGCCATTTGAGGAGTGAAAGCACGATTTGTGACAGCGCGCTCTACAGTTTGAGTTGCTTTACAAGTTAAGTGTTTTTATGTTGACCATGCCGGGGCCAATTTGCGATCAATATTTTATTAATATATTAATATTAATAAAGAAAAAATATTTATTTCGACTAGACCAAAAAAAACATGAAAAAAAATCTGCACAATAATTAAAATTTAAAAAAAAACCTTACAAATAGTGAATTAAACCTAAGTATATTTAATAAAATATATAATGACTATCAATAAAAAGTCAGTTTTATTTGTGTGCTTAAATTAAAACAGTAATTGTTTTTTTTCAAAATGTGTTAACTCACGTCGCCTAAAATTAATAAATGTTAATTTCTACCATCGGAAAGCCACGTTAACAACGCTATCCAAAACACCGGGGACCGAAGAGCTGTTGCCAGGGAAAGGCGTTGTTATAAATGAAAAGCAGGCACAAGTTCCTGTTTCTACACTTCGAAGCATTTTTTTACAGTCTCTTTTAAGATCAAGCAATTGTTATGGTAGAAAACTCAGCTATGTAGTTCTAAAACAATGTATATAAGACGTTTGCCTTCGTAATTAATTTGTTCGTGAAATCAATTTATGTTGCTATCGGCTGCGTCTGAAGTAAATAAACTTGTTTGAAGGAATTTACGACCAACGATGTCTTAAAAATATTTTTATTGAAATACATAATTATAATATCTATGCCAAAATAATACTAGCCCAAAAAAATACAAATATCCAAGTACTCGTACGTTTTGAATTAACGCAGTAATGTGTTGAGAGCGTAATAAAATAATGCGTTATTAACTCATAAAGACGTTTTTAGGTTTCATAAATTGGGTTAACCCACCCAATGGCTTAATTTAATGTTCATGCAAGGGAGACCATTAAAAATTCTGTCAGCTTTTCTCTTTGTTTCACAAACCCATTTGTGTTTTGTGTAATCTTAGAGTTTCCCGCAATCCTATTTAATTAAGGGGGTAAGAAGATTCGCAGTCTACTAATTGTTACAATAGTGACTTCTAAATAATCTGTGGCTGTACGGATATCCTGCTAAAGACGCAGAGTTGTTAATGACGCTTTAACGACTACGCTCAATGCTATTTCCTAAAATTCTTGTTTTAAGTAGGGCGGGTAAGCAGACTTGCCGAGTTGACATCGTTCTATGAACAACTTGAGCAAATAGGACTTAATTGATAATACGGTGTGGAATAATTTTCCGCGGTGTAAAGTTAACTGATGAATCATTAACATATTACACACGTATCTATCCATTCTCGTGTATAATATGTAGGTACGTATGTTAATAATTTATGTAAAAAAATATATCTAAGTGATGGCAAAATAATAAATATTTTATTTCAAAATAAATTCATTCAGCAAAGCCAATTTTTGGTTATTTTTTGTGCAAGCAAGCCATGTAATGTCAAAAGCTAAGCTGATTACTTGTTGAAAGTTTTGATTAGTACAATCAACAATCTTATTGCTTTTCGTTAAGATTTTATTTTCTAAAGACACTAGATATTCTAGATATTGACAAAAGCACCTTTGCTAGTTCTAATTTATATAAGTATGGCTAAATTTAGCCTTATCCAGCAGCACCCTTTTAATATACGAAATCTTGTCCCGACACGGCCTGTGATTACTCAGGAAACTGCTCTGAAACCGGAACATAATAATTTAGGGCAGAGTGCGTTGTGGTTTACAGACCATGACGGCGTACTCGCTTCAATAAAGAAAATATTCAAAAGTTCATGTGCTCTCGCTTGCGTAACTAATGAGTGCGAGCATGAGGGAACTGACTTGATTTGATTTGAACTAACTGTATTAAATCGAGTTATACTTAGATACCAGTCAACCTTTAACATATTAACTTTTTTGTACTATATTTAAAAGTAGGATGACAGTTATAGCGGGGCGGAGACCAACAGCGATTGCATAAAAAGCGACTGGCAATGCATGACGTTGACGTACCGAGTACGCTATATACTTCTCCTTCCATTTATTTATGAAACTGTCAAGATTATAATTTATTTAAAGCAAGCTACAAATCAGAGTGCCTCCGTCTGTGACTCAGCACAGAAATTTAGAAAGCCTGGAATGAACTAAGGTGAGTAACGTATCGAGTAAAAAAAGGAAGTAACGTCAATATTGTGGATCAGCTGATTTTTAGAGTTGCGTAACAACTAACTAAAAAAAATGTATGAACTTACATTTTAAATTACGTATAGACTTATATATTCCTAAACCTGTTAACTAATAATAATATTTTATATGGTAAGTAACATATTAAGATATACATTTGATGGAGTTCATGAAATAAAAAGCATGTTAAAATCCAACATAATTTATTTCATTACTAAGAGCAACATAGGTAGACAAAACTTCGATAGTACTGGTAACTTTCTATGTATGACACAATTATACGTATTTATCTAAGTACCACAGCGAAGTACCTTTAAAAAAATAATTATTTTTCACAGGAAATCAAAATATTCTTAATGTATACAAATATGTATGTGTTATCGTTCAGGAGCTATAATTTCATCGTGATCATGAAATCCGTGGCATTTCTCGCATAGAATTAGAAAATTCTGTAAAAAAAGAAAAATAATATTAATTTCTTAGTAATTGAGAATAAATTCTAATGTATTTTTATATTGTATTTGTTTTTAGGTGGCTACACATTTTTTGCCGAATCAAAACATTACCACAAAATATTTGTTACTTACCATATTATATTGAAGTCTAAGGAGGTCCATGGCGTTCTTATAATTGTTTTCTGACTTCGGTGCATACTTTTCCATCAACTGGACCGTTCTTCTTGTCAACTCTTCTAACTCTAAGAGACTTCTTGGCTCAGTATTAATTGCTTCTCTTCTTCTCCCGAACCTTGCACCCCAGTTGTGATGGCTTCGTGGATTCGTCCGGGCACTTCCTCGCTCGCCCACCGCTCTGCCTACTTGGTCAAACGGATCCGTTAGTTTCACCATCTTTATTCAAAATATTCACCAAAATATGTAGTTACAAAATATGTAGTAGGTTTCACGCAAATCCTAGACTAGGAATGATTATTTGAATGTGCACATGATGACTTTATAGCCCGATAATATATGCCTAATTAGTCACAAATGATGATGTTGACATTAAGTAATTAACACTCAAATATGATATGCACTCATTATTAATATGCATTGAGCATTGTGCTTATTCGAAATGGTTTAATTTGTTTACTAGACTAATCTTCTTTAAATTATACTGAGAAACAAAACAATAGGCGCAGGTAGAAGTTGTTAGACAATAGTCCTTAAACGGTACCTTAATAATCTCGCAACAACTAGTTAGCAATAATTGAGAGACAATAGCATTCCAGCGTTTCTTACCCCCTCCCAAAATGTTTCTAAATGCTCTCAAGAAAGATTTTACAGGTAAAAATCATGGTTAGTCTCATTTGGTCATTGTAAGGTGTAATAGCTCTGATAATAATTTTCGAATACATGAAGTCTTGTACCATTTAGTGAATATAACATACGAGATATGCGAAACATCACAGAATTATATTATTAAATCTATAAAACCGCGCACAGTTTAATTAAGGACAGTTAAATTCGTGAGCTTTTACTAAAGAAGATAATACTTAAACATGGTGAACTTACCGAGTGAAGACAACCAGTATCAGTTTCTAGAGGAAGTATATCTTCACCGAATGAGATCGCGACTACAGAAATCTGCAGTGAAATTAACCGATGTAGAGAGATTCGGCTCGTGGGCCGCTAAATGTATGGTGCCCGCTACACACGAGTCCTACCAAAAATATCGACAAGCTGCTATAAACCGGATAAGACAGTCAATTAATATGGTAAGTACGGCTTTATTCCAGTTATTATCGAAGCATTTCTCTCGTAAGCTATTCTAATCTTGCCTTATACGTGCGTCTCTTTGGGTATTTCCTCGATTAACGTATCTAATTACTAATGTTTTTCTTCTGCGTTCCCAAATCGAGTTTTTTTTTGTTGTTTGGAATGTTATCTTTTCAGACTGTGACATTGACACTACATCAGGTTCTGATTATAGGATCCCACGAAAATTGTAGAATTTCTAAAGCCAAATATTTTCATTATAGATGTTTTTTTTAGTATTTAAGTCTGGTACTCAAAATGTATCTAATATTGCCGAGCTCATGGTTAAATTATAAATTCTTGCTTAAGGAAGGATTTGCACTTTGAAGACGGTTTTTGATTATATTATTGACATATTTTGTATTCACTTAGAGAGATTGACATATTTTTTTTGGGTATTTCAGGAGTTCAAGATGTGCTGTCATATCTGCCGCAAACCTCATCAGCAAGACGAAATAACAGCACCCGAAAGATGACACTAAAATATGTTTTAACTGTCTTCCATAGAACGAAAGTCATCTGAATGTTTCTTTTTGTATTTGTATGTTTCTTAAAGACTGGACTAATACGAGTTTTTCTTTTTATTATTTGATACTCCTCTGCTTATCCTATCGGCAGGCTATGTCAGGGTCTAATGATGTTAGAAAAATAGCAATCCTCTTTTGTAATCAGCTCGAAAATGACGAGCTAATATAAATTTGACGAAACTGTGTGTCTCTCTCTGTCTGTGGCATCGTAGCTCTCGATCGGTTGAACCGATTTGAACTTAGTAAAATACTCTTTTAATAGATGTGTTAGTCGGGAGTGTTCTTAGCTATGTTTGATGAAGATCGGTCGACGATTGTCTAGATAGTTTCAGAGCAAAACCGGCCTCTTGGTACGTTGTATTTCTACAGGGCACGTGTAATATAGCTTTATGCTATTCACGTGTTGATAGCTAATAAATAAACTAAGTGAAATGTAAAATAGCCGCTGCCACGAAATGGCAATTTTTATATATTTTTTTCCAACTCCCCCAATATAAGCATCAAATTATGATAAATTTATTTTTTTATACTGATGTAATCACCGATAGAATCTAACTCAGCATGTAACTTTAATAACCAACTACGAAAAGCGGACGATATCTTAACCCGACAGAATATAATATTGTCTTAGTGCGTCTGGTAAGTATCTCAATTTCACGTACATATAGATCCGGTACGGATTTTCCGCCATTGTCACTATAATCTCGTCTTAGAAACTTCTCTGTCCTTCTTCGCTCTTTCTTACTGGTCTATAGCGTCGCTATTAAATTTTAAAGCGACACTAAAACATCCAATCCATCATAAACTTCCAACAACAATAAAACTTAAAGCGAAATTGTTGAGCTCTTGCTTTCTGCGAAGAATTTCTGAGAAAGTCACAAAGACACTTTGGACCACAAAGCTTAGGCATAGCAGAGTAATCCGAATAAAGCCTGCAATTAAAATACTTATCCTTTTCAGAGGTAGGTGTCTTATTTTTGGTATTTTATCTTAAATATTTTGTAGGACGTGGATTGTTTTGGTATTAACTGTTCCTTTTTAAATGAAGCATCTACTATCTATGTATTTTATTTCATCATTTAATTTAATCTATTATACTACGTTTTGAACGTTATTAGCAATTCATTAAGAGTGAAATTTCATACAATAGAATTCATGTTTTATTCTAACTTTGTTACGATTTTGTGAAGGGTAAATATTGTATTATTTTATGTAGGTACAATTTACCTAACTAGTGCCGGTACCCTACTAGTGTCAAATTTATTATAAAATCTATATTTAAATTATTATTGTTAGTTCATTGTCCAAAAAATTAAAATAAAACTCAAGCAATGCTTTTAAATTATAATAAACATGAAGTACTTAAATAATCTGTTAAAAACATTGCATAAATCTTTTATAAGCTAACTTAGTCAAGATTTAAGTAATATATCTTATTTAAAGTTGTTTATCGAGAAAGTTTTCACCGCGCCCTTTTCACCTCACTAAAATATTGATGGAACCTTTAGAAAGCGGTGCAGTTACATAATGATAGGACACAGGCTATATACGACCGGATTTTATCTTATAAAAAAATATTTTCGCAATTTAAAAGGTAGGATTTTTTACGATTTTAAATGTTTAGCGTATAGATAATATTTTCTAATTACTGAACCCACTCTTCTACGTCCACTTTACTACGTCGTGTGCTACGGAGATCTCTGGTACACCGCTACGAATCTAAATTTACAATGGTGCTACGGATTTCACAAAAATCTAGGCTTCTGTTCAGTTAAAAATTAAGAACCTAATGGCCTTACTTAATATTAGGCTATTGACCATACTTAAGTATTAATCACAGACTAGTTTATCACTACAGTGAACCTATTCTATGGCATAACAAAACCCAGAATAGGAAGGAAAATGTAGCATGCTACGAATAGCATGCTACATTTTCCGTTATAAATCTACATAATGTTATCGAAACCAATGTTTATCCCCTTGTGAGGCGACTCCGATAGAGTAAAGTAAGGGAACGCCAAACAAGTTTGCTTCTATATCAGATTGACGGCTGATTAAAGTTGTACAAACTTGTTTAATGGTGACATCGTGCGCCTACTACGAAATTAGGGAATGAATCAAAAGATTTTGAAATTAGAAAGAATCCTTGATACTTAAGATACCTCTATTAAGGCAGTTTGCATTTAAAGTAGGTATATACATTATAAATAGTTACTTAAAAAGAGTTTAAATCCTATTTTGAGTAGGACTCCTTCTTGTACCTACTAGCTTAGTGGCCAGGTTTTTTCCGGCAGTCGTCCTTTACTTTGACGTATCATCTGACCCACGATAACGCACATATTTAGATGCCACTTTTATATTTACAGTATTTTCAGCATTTTTCCTAGTGCGGATGTTAACTGTGGAACTCTTTGCCTTAATCCTAGTTCCCATTGTATTACTAACTTACTGTCCTCAAAGCGAGAGTGAACCGGTTTTTTCTAGGCAAGCGCGTTCCATCCAAGACCGCAACATCACTTGAGATCAGGTGAGTTAAGGTCTAGTATAAGCACATTAAATAACCTACTACTTAGCTTATACTTAGCTGTTATACGAACTAATCACATCCTATACCTACTATTGCTTAATTATGGCTGGCCGTACTATGTACCTATGTGTTCCAGCCTACCTAAAAGAGTATTTTTCATCTCTCTGAGACATTATCCAGAGTAAGCTGTCAATGGCCGCCAGTCCCTTTATCAATCAATCTCGGGTGAAAGGCGTGAGTGTACAACGCGATTGCGACTTCCAGATTAGGCGAAAACCTTGTATAATTATTCCGTAAAGGCTGGAGCTCATCAATCATGCTACAGTTACTAGTTCGCCGTGCCACCGACATCTTGCCGGCTCTTGTGATGCTTAGTTTTGGGACTCTTTAGTGTAGATAAGGGTTACCCACCGCCCCATTTTCCCAGAACATGTCCTAGAATAGAATAGGGGATGTTCTGAAAAGCTTTTCAGCAGCGTCTTGGATTTTTCATTTCTAATAAAAATTACCGCGTCTTGTTCTTATCAGATCATGTTTTAAACGGAATTATCCAAGTTACTTAGACTCCAATTCTGAAGATTTTTTATATCCTTCTGTAAGTTATAAAGAACTTAAAATAAAAAATACTTTTGTGCAGTTGGTATACTATAAAGAATCATTAATTGAAATATTGGTGAAATCGTTGATTTTTTAAGAACTTATTTCGTACCTACTTACAGGCTCTTTACACGTATACGTGTAGGTACACCATACATAGGTATTAACCTATGACAATTTATGGCGCGGTAAAACTCGGTACAACATTGCCTCAACAACTAGGGGGCACCTAATTGGGTTATCTAAAATCCCAATTTAGTTAAAAGTACATCATTTGAACCAAATATGATTCTGAATATATACTTTTCTATTTTTTTTTTTATATCTGCTGACAAACAATAAACCTGAAATAATAACACTGGTCTACAGTGGTTTTGTTGCCTTTGTTTGATATGATGATGATTTTGGGTCCGTTTATACACACAATTCGTGAAAATATCAATAATTTTGTAAGATTTGCTCGGATTTTTTTTAACAAATGACTGAAAAATTTAATTTTGACGATAAATCGTTCAAAATTCAATTTGTAGAAATGAGCAAATTTAGTACTTTTACGAATATATTCGTAATCTGGGCACTTAAAAACGTAACAATTTGCGATGATAAACAGGGCAACAAAAAAAAATATTTTTTTGTACAGCTGTGTTGTGAAACATCGATTTATGGAAATCGATTAAAGTTTATTAATGTCCATACCTAGTCGGTTTCTTTTACGGACATTTTGGAGTATTATCACACTTGTTTAAGTTATCCTGTAGCCAAGCAATAGTGTGCAATCACTAGAGTTCCAGTTTTATGGACAGTCTAAATAACAAGTCGTGGCTTACTACTCCTTATCACTAAAAATAACTACTCACACAAGCACTTCTAGTAGAAAATTACTCATTTGACCTAGAAGATCGACCGACTAAACTTTTGCCCTATTTAATTAACCCTTCATGCTTCACGAAGTATTAAAACGTTCGAGTTAAATTAAATTCTGCAACACCGACGATTCATATTTCGGAGAAGGAGTTATTGAATAATTTAATTTTGGGAGAAGGAAAGGAATGTCTCATTTTCATAATTTTTTTGTAAGTATTTGAAATCGTATCTAATAATTTCGCTGGAATTTTAGAGATATAATTTAAATATTTTTACTTGTTAGTACCTAGTTAGGTAAAGGCAAATTGATTATGGATTACCGAGTTAAATACAATAAAATTTTAAACAAGAATAGGTACATTAAATTTTTGAAACCCTACAGGATTTAAAATCGATACTAAGCCATTTTATTTGATGCCCATATTAAGGTAGGTACACCTATACAAGCGTGTTCCACGTTTTCCGTTAAAATGTTACTTTGAGTTAAATTCCAATAACTTTGTTCATGCTCATCTATGAAAATAAATAAACGTTGGAATTTACTTTCAAAGAAATCATAGAACAGCCTCTCCCGTACTAAACCTCCATGGTGGAATAGGGAAAGGAACAGACGTCAAGCAATGTCACTTGTCACTGGTTACACATGGATTACACCATCCAATAAATACGCACCAACAATTCAACTATTCGATGAAAAAAATAAATTAATATTATCAGTGTAATTATATAATAACATATTAAATTGTGCGATTTCACGATTTGATCAATCTGATGAAACATATTTCTAGTGGCTTAAAAAAATACTGTTACGTTACTAACAACAGAATTGACATAAGAGTACCCATTTCTATGACACATAGATAAAATACATAGGTACAAGTTTTTTAGCAAATAAAATATGATATCTAAGGGATTCTGGCAGGGTTGCAAAGTTAACATATTGCACTGAGCCAACAAACAAAAGTTGAAGCGGGCAAAAAACTGCATTTAACGCCCATTGGCCCGTAGACCTCGTTAGCGTAACGGTTACCATATTTTACTGCGAACCAGAGGCTACTGGGTTCGATTCCCGGTAGAGCTAAAACGGTAACATCTTTGTGATGAATTAAATTTGTTGGATCTTGGTCTGGGTGTTAAATATCATCATCATCATCATCATCAGCCTATATCTACCCACTGCTGGGTATAGGCCTCCTCTCTCTTATGCCAGTAAATACGATCTTGTGCTCCACGGACCCATAGCGTTCCCTCTATGGACCGGATGTCGTTTGTCCATCGGGCTGGTGGTCTGCCGACAAGGCGCTTGCTATTCCGTGGAAGCCATTCTGTGATAGTTTTGCTCCATCTGTTGTCATTACGTCTGGCAACCTGCCCAGCGCCACTTGAGTCGCGCAATACGGTTTCCGACGTCAGTAACTTTCGTCCTGCGTCTGATTTCCGTATTGCGGACTCTATCTCTCAGGCTGATACCTAACATGGCCCTTTCCATTGCCCGCTGTGTAACTTTGATTTTGTGTATAGATTCCTCAGTTAGGGTCCATGTTTCGGCTCCATATGTCATTGTGGGCAAGACACATTGGTTATATAGTTTAGTTTTTAAGCACTGTGGTAACTTACGGTTTTTCAGGATGTCTTCGAGTTTTCCAAATGTGTTAAATATGTATCTATAAAAAGTATTTATGTATGCATATGAAGTATATCAGTTGTGATAGCAATCAAAGTACAAACTAGAATAAGGTTTATTATGGGGCTAACCACAAGTGTGTGAAATGTGTCCTAATATTTATTTGTTGCCATGAATTTGATTTAACATATCCACATTTGTTATTCGAGTAACAAAAAACCCAAGATGCAGTTATAATATCATCTCTATTTTTCTTTGACGTCTACTCTATGATTTTAAACGGATGACAAACGTCAAATCGCAAACATTCAAACAAAAGTCAAGATCCGACACCTCATCTTATTCGACATTCCATTCGTAATCTTCATTGTTTTATATTTATTGTTTCTAATCCCCATTTAGTATAAATAGTGATTGTTGAGTGATATCAAAACACCGAGATGTGGGATCCAACTCATGTCCAGGTTACAGTCAGGAGAGCCCGTGGGTTGTTGATAAAAGGTAAAAACGGTACAAATAACTGTTTTGTTACCATCGCCCTCGGCAAAGAAAAATTCCAAACTTCCACGAAACACAAAGCTACGCAAAATGTAGAATGGATAGAAGAATGCGAATTGCACATACCAGCGCAAGGAAACACCGCCGAGATCGTCCTCAAAGTGTACAATGAAGATTTAATAAAAGATAATTTATTGGGTCAAGTATCGATTCCGTTAAAAGACCTCGATGCTTACGAGCAGCCACGAAGCCGCTGGTATCCTCTACAAGGGAAACCCGGCAAAGAAAACGATAAAAACAGGGGCGAGCTAGAAGTGAAAGTTTCCTTTACTGTAAAGGAAGGAAGTCTCACGGATCTGAGCAAGAAAGATAAACATCGATCATCACTGTCAAGTCTCGCCCATAACGTTAGTGGAAGTCTGATGAGTATAGGAAGTATAGAAAAACGTAAAAGCATTAAAAAGCTTGCTAAAAATCTGGGATCTAAAATTAACTTAACAAAAAAAGATAAAAAGAGTGATTCATCATCTTTAGGTGGCAGTGTTGGTAACCTCAAGAGCTCCCTGTCCACCCCTGATCATTCTACTCCAAAGAGATTACAAGGTGAAGCTGACCCAGGAGTAATAAGTGAAGATGAAGATGAATTTGCATTTGATGATCTTTCTCACAAAAGTTCTGGCAGCTCCTTGAATGTTCAATCCGCTAATGTGTTTGCTCCTCGAAATAGCATATACACCCCATCTCCTGTTAATGCCTCCCTTGAAAACTTAGGAGGTGGGGAATTCTTGAGAAGATCTACAAGTAGTACATTGGCTGTACCTGAAAAGTCTGTTCCACAGAAACCAGTCCGCCTTAGCCTTGATACATTTGCTCCACCTCAGGTTCCATCTAAAGTAATAGATAAAAATGATGAGTGGCAACAAAAACTATACTCACGTAAATCAGTTAGTCAAACTATGATTGATAAAGAAAAATCTGCTAGTCTCGAACGCAACAAGAAATTAGACAGTCCCAGTTCTCTGAAAGAAAAACCCAGTCCAAAATTCTTCAAGAAATTTGGAAACAACAACAAAGCTAAGAAATTGCTCGAAGAAAGAATTATTGTTGGTGAAGAAAATATTGTTGAGGAAGATGCTGTGAACCCTGCATATAATAGCATACCAAAAGCAGCACTTCAGCAATTTGATGGTAAATCTCGAGAAGACCTGATAGTGATGATTTACAATTTACAAAATGATGCTGAAAGGGAAAAGAAAAAGAACAAAGACTTAGAGAACTACCTCGATGAGTTATTGCTAAGGGTTATGGAAACAACACCAAGGATCCTGCAGAATCCCTACTCTAGAAATAACAGCATGCATATTAGAAACAAGTAATTAAACTACAAACAGAACTACCTATTCCAGTGATTTGTCTATTGCATGATTGCATAAAATTAATGTAGCATGTCTTCATATTTTCAAGTTTGTGTAATATTATTGCAAGTGGTAAAACTTTCCTCAGTTTATTACTCTGTTATTGTCTTATTGATGCACCTAATAACTGTATATTTAAATTCTTTACTTTCATTTTCTTATTGACATTTATAAAAGTGGCCACTGATGGTTAAAATTGAGACATCAGTGCTGTTCACATTAGACTTTGTCTTCCACAGGCCTGTGCTTGTGTATCTAATGACATTGCAGACTCAAATATAGAATATGAAAAATAAAATAAATTGAGTAAAAATATTCAAGAGTTCTTAGTGAGAAATTAACTTCTTTTAGAAATTTTGCCTTGGACAATAATCATAGTGTGGTAAATTATATTTTGAAGAAAATCAATGCCACCTTTAAAAACAATGCAGGTTATGTAACTGTGTGTAAATGTGCCTTATTGAAGTCTGTGATATGAAGGAATAAAGAATCTGATAAAAACTTGTCACACAGATTCCTGATAATGATAAAAAGTAAACAATTGTGTAACATTTGGAGCAATTGTTTTGATCGCTTCCTGTTTCCAGGTTATATTGTTGTTTTAATGAGACCATTTCAACTTCAGTGCTTCAGTCTTTACACTTACTTATTCTTTTGTTTGTTTAACTTGATGTACTTTAACTCAGTGCCAAACTTTGTAATTCATTTTAGAGTTATAATTTCCAAAGGGTTCTGTGTATTATAGTTTTTCTTATGAATACAAATATTTAAAACCAAGTTTTAATAATAATGACAACTGAGTTGAAGATCCAACAAAAGGTATTGACTACACTGATGACTCGTTGTACAAATATGATGCTTATTGTCAATGACTCACAATCATAACACAAAATATACTAGAATGATAATGAGAATATCTGTGTATCTGACTAAGGAATCACAATGCAATAATAAACTTTGAATTAGTTAATAATGTACAATAATATCTAGAAGAATTTTACAGATTTTTTTTATACATCAACTAAGATAAATTCAAAATCCATCCAAAAATTTGTGATATTTGTATATCCAGTATCAGAAATTCCACTAGACTTTTGATTAAAACTTAAGTAGGCAAAGTATTGTATAATAAAGTGGCATATCTTGTTTTAAATATTTTTGGTTGTTAGTCCTCTATGTTAGTGATATGATAAGTATTATATTTATTTTCAGAAAGTAACTTATTATTGGCATAGCAACACTTTAGCAAGAAATTAAAAATACCTACCTGTTTGTTTAGTCTATTCAGTTAAGGTATTTTTCTCATTTTTTGTAATAATTTAATTTTAGTGTCAAAGATATATTTTTACCTAGTTTAAGTTACATTTCTTAGATACCAATTTAATATAAGATTAAACTTAAATGCCATTGTGCAATAATTGCATTGTTAAGTTATAATTATGTTTCTATAACAATAAGTATCACTAACTGCACCACAATATAGTGTAAAAATATACACAACTAAATTAAACAAACACTAACAATTAACTTTTGCATATATACAAGGACATTATGCAGGACATATAATGTTTTAATGTTTCCAATATAACTGCCAATTTACCCTGTTAATGCAGAAGCTAAGCTAATTATTATTATTCCTATAAATGATAAAAGACAGAACAAATAAACCAATTATAATTTAACTTTTTGGTAGAAAGTATTGTTATTAGAGCATATTTTATGATGTACCTAATATTAAATTTGAAATTTAAAAAAAGTAACCAGATAATTTATTTTTTGTATTAACTACTTACTCTTAAGTTGATTTTATAAAAAAAAAAGTTAAGAGTTCAGTATGTTTAAATATTGTTCTGTTTTCTGTATTATGATTGAAATAAAAGTATTAAAATTCAATGAGAAGTATAATTTATAATTTTAGCTACAAATTAGTACAGATATTTAACTCTAATCTAACTGTACATTATTATGATATTTATGATCATTTCAATTCACATTCACTTTAGCACTCAGACACTTTAGGACGATAATAACATATCAAAGAACCCTCATCTGTTTTAGAGCATGTTTCGTGAGCATTGCTTCAGTACTTTTTTATCCGTTTTTCATAAATGTCAAGTATCACAAAATCATGCAAAAAAAAGAAAATTTTTTTTAGAAAGTAAATGTTTATTGGAATATTTGTTAAATAATAAAGTAAATATAAGTTATGACATTTATTTGTGACGACGGCTCTTGACTGGAACGGGTGCTGGTGCTGTAGTTCCATAAGTTTTTTGTGAAATCTTATTCATGTAGTAGATGGTCATCAAAGAGAAAATTAAACTGAAAATAAGATCATGAATTAGTAACATCAAATAGATTCACCCTCACTACTTAGAGTAAGATAAATAAATTAATTTAAGAACCTGCAAAACACCAGCAAATTTAAAAAAGAAACAACTAAAATCATACCAAATATGGAAAGTGTAGGTAGTTTTAGAGCTGATATAAATGAGTTTGTTCTAAAATTGTTCACATTTTCGATATATGACATTATCCTGGTTTTGTCCAGATTGTGTTGTCCCTTTCTAGATGCTCATAATAAAAATAGACAGGGCTACTTTCAATTTAGTTTAATCATGATTATGCCGGAGTTACCACCATCGGTATTGTAGTGTACAGTTTATGTATGTGGCCTGGGTGTGATAGTCTACAGTCTATGGCATATCTATTGGCGTGTGAGTAGGACATTGGCGGGGCAGTTGAATACGGATCGCCAAGCTAGTGACACATCTCCACAGAAATATCCTAGCAGTACAGTGCAATGCACCCAGACACGGGTAAGCGCAAAGATCTTGTCACAAACACATATATATCTCTCCATTCATTCACAGGTCAAAAACAAAAATATTGATGTCATGATACATGAACTTACCAAGTTGTAAAGCAGATTCTGTGTACCATGCCCGAGGCAATCAGCGAAATCAGCATGGATATGAGAATTTCAGGGAATTTCAACTGGAAATTCTTACCAAAAAGTGTAGCCTCTAAGTTACCAATAGCCTGATTTTGTTTGTTAAGGAATATTTGTATTCATGTTCTAAAACACTCACAAATCCTATATAATAATAGAAACATCAAGTGAGCTAATTAAAATTAAGAAGTAAAAACATTAAATACATACTTTTTTTTATCAACCAACAGTTAGGTAACACTACTTTTTTGTGGGCCCTAGAAGTAGGACAGTTTAGAACTTTTAATTATCATTATCACTCATGCAAGTATTGCATGAAATTTTACATCATCTGCACCAGATTCTGTCTCAGCGATGTCTATAATAATATGTAATGTATAGGCCTTTTTATATTTTTTAATTATACATGGTAATTGTGAATTCTAAAAGTTAAATCGCAAAATAAGCAGCTAAATTTTCACTGAGCTTTACTTATCTGTACTGTGTATAATGATTGTTTTAAAAGGATACAGTTGTGAAGAACATAAACATAACAGAGCCCAAATATCCGCCGAATATAATGGTCACAGGTGATTTGACTAGCCAGGGCTTGTACATTTGCATTCCGGAGAATATCAGAAGAGTCAGGATAGAAGAGATTGCGAAAGACGTGGCACTGTTAACCGCTGAAACAGAAACATATAAATAAGAGACAACGCTCCTGTCTCGTTAATAAAAGATTTATAACAGTAAAAATACTCAACCCATTGTTAAAGATAAAATACAATTCACTGCAAAGATTAACTAAGTGTTAATGCGATTTCTTTTCAGAAATAACTTCGGTTAACCAACCGGCATCAAACAACACACATTTCCAGACGATTAACTTTACGTTGACAGTATTCATTTGGTGACAATGACAATAATATAAGCGTTGACGCAAAGCTTTTAGGGCTCGTTTGAAATGTGATTTTGTTATACTTGGATAATTATTTTCAAACACACCATTGCTGATGAAATGACACAGTGAAATGATAACAAATAAAATAATGATAACGTTATCAAAAAAACAACAAGCAAGTATTAAAGTGATAAGAATTACTTACGAATGATTTCATATTTATAATTTATTCCAGACCTAAATGGTTGTTTAAGACAAAATGAATTCTATAAAAAGGAGATTCAAGTTCAATCATTGTTTTGCAGGCTTACAAAAAATCCGCAATATAGTAAGTACATAACAAGGTTCAAATGTTATTAACTCACTCCTCTTAATGAAACTTCATTGAATCATAACATTAATCATATTGTCTGCTATTTTCTTATTTTAGAGTTCCACAACATCAGATGTTAGAATTTACGAAGTCGGTCCAAGAGATGGACTCCAGAATGAAGCTAAAATTGTACCTACTGACGTAAAAGTAGAACTTATAAAAAGACTAGCAGATGCAGGAATAAAACATATTGAGTCAGCCAGGTAAATATTGATAACACTTGGCACCTATGTACCTCACTGGCATCATCTATGTGAGGTTTAGTGATCACACTGCACTGGATATATTTCAGTATTGTTTGCCCATTGTTTCTTTAGCCATTTTCACTCGTTTCTAATATCAAAAATAATGATAAAGTTTACTTGTATCAGCATCTATTCTTTTGTTTTATTTCAGCTTTGTTAGTCCAAAATGGGTAAAACAAATGAGTGATGGTGCTGATGTTATGAAAACTATACCGAGGGCCCCTGGTGTTAACTATCCGGTACTCATTCCAAACCTAAAAGGATATGAGATTGCTGTAAGTTGTTTTGAAGAACCATTTTTAGGGTTCTGTACCTGAAAGGTACAAATATGACCCTATTACTAAGCCGCTGCGATATGTCTTTATATTATCAGGTTGTATCTCGTAAATAGTGATAGCTAGTAAGCTAAAGTTTTCACAAATTATGTATTTCCGATACTGCAATATATGTGTTTATGTAATTTTTAGATAATGGTGTTATTTGCTCATAAGTTAAAAGAAATTGAATGTGGATTTTATAATTATTTTAATACCAATCATTCATCACAGACTGTTACTCAAAATTACCCTGGACTAAAAACTCAAGATTTAATTTTTAATAACTACATCATGACATTACAATTGAGTAATAAAAAATGTATTAAATATTAAACTAAATATTATTCAATACAATTTTTGGCAATTAAATTAATAAATAATTACTAGGACACATTTCACACACGGCTGGTTAACCCCATACCATTTCTCGTTCGTATTATGGTTGCTAACACAACTGATATATACTACATATACATACATATTTTATATAGATACATATTTAACACCCAGACCTACAGCCAACAAATTTAATTCAGCACAAAGATGTTGGCCCAGCCGGGAATTGAACCCGGAACCTTCTGATTGGCAGTCCGGCATGGTAACCATTACACAAACGAGGTTGCCTTACTAATCGAAATACTGACATTACATCCTTTCACTTATGAGCTGTCATCATCCTTGTTAGAGCAAATAACTAAATTCTGGAATAGTTTAGAGTATAGATTTGCTTGACCCAATCAACTGCAAGTACAGAAATAGTTAATCTATTTAAAAATAATTGCAGATGAAATGCAACATTGAAGAAGTTGCCATATTTCCAGCAGGTTCCGAAGCTTTCTCTCAAAAGAACCTGAACTGCTCCGTTGAGGAAGGGTTGAAGAGGTTCAAGCTGGTTGCTGACCAGGCTGTGAAAGATGGCGTGCGAGTGAGAGGCTATGTGTCCTGCATAGTGGGTTGCCCTTATGAAGGCCCCGTCAGTGCTAAAGCCATAGCTAAGGTATTGTTACTGTTAGGATTTAATATATTTTTACAAAACTTTGCATATTTTTAAAAGTTTGGTCAGACCAAAGGATGAAGAATATAAATTGTAAAATAAAGCTCTCTGTGTGAAGCCTCTAAACTAATTCTCTTAGCTTAGAGTTCTCACAGATAAAAGAACCTCTCTGCATACTAGATTAATAATGTGCTAATTTTTTGGTTCGGGCACCATTAAAGATGGGTATTTTATGTGTTTTTTTTTATTTTTTAAGTAATATGACCGTATTTTAATGAATAAATATTTGTATTTCTCTTGACTTTCTCCTGTATTTGCAGATAACAGAAGACCTGTTAGCTATGGGTTGTTACGAGGTGTCTCTAGGTGACACTATCGGCGTCGGGACCGCCGGCTCCGTTAGGCGCTTGCTCAAGGAGGTTCTAACTGTGGCCAAACCCGACCAGTTGGCTTTGCACTTCCATGATACATATGGCCAAGGACTGGCCAATCTGTTGGCGGGATTAGAGGTAAGTTCTTATTTCTATCATTTTCATATTTCTTACACTTCTTCTTTGCCTTCACCTTTTCCCACTATGTGGGGTCGGCACAGCCCGTTTTTTGCTTCCACACTCTTCTGTCAGCCGTCATATCTACATTCACTCCTTTCTCTTTCATATCCTCTTACACACAATTCATATCTCTTACACTGCGGTAGCAAAATGTTATCTGCGTTAAAATTGAAGACGCAGGTATTTTCTAAAAACAAAGCCTATGTTTAACTACATAAAAATCTGTAAAAAAGCCCACTAAAATCTGTCGCCAAGCACCTAGAAATGTGTACCGGCAGCCTTCTTGAGAGCCATTCCAGACTAAGCATACTCCACCTTAGGCCAGAGTGTTGCTAACTCGTGTGGTTACGTGCCGTAGGCTAGCAGCCTAGCTGTGAGGAGTAAAAAAAAGTAAATAGTACCCGGAGGCTAGTAGGTAGTTAGGGGCCGTCCATTTATCACGTAAGGTTCAAAAGGGTGGTAAGGGGTATATATAAAATCGCGAAATATCACAGAGGGGTAGAGGGTTGTAATAATATATCACGTGTATTTATTTTTTCGGAATATTGAACCGAAAAGCGGCGTTCGTCCTTTTGGCCTCACGCTAACTTATAGTTGCTAGCTAACTTATTTTCTATATCTAATAAAATTAGATTAGGTATATGCCGAAAGCTGTATTTTATATATATTTAAAAATAGTGTTTAAATTGTGTAGTTAATAAAAATTATTTAATATATTAAAATATTACCAAGGAGGAGGGGGTGAAAAAAAGCTAAAAAAAGTCACATGATTAATGGACGGCCCTTTACTATGAAGAGTCTTGAATTATTATCTCTATTTGAACTTAATGTTTATTTTCATCGTGATACATTTCATACATAATCATATCATAGCTAATGAAAGATTTAAAAGTAAGCAATGATAAGCATAGAAAACAGTGAATTTGCTATCTCATCTAAAATATAGATAAGAATATTCGAAATT
Source organism: Mellilla xanthometata (assembly GCA_035578125.1). Lineage (NCBI taxonomy): Eukaryota > Metazoa > Arthropoda > Insecta > Lepidoptera > Geometridae > Mellilla > Mellilla xanthometata. The sequence continues at coordinate 6,501,333 of JAPUBQ010000007.1, read as the reverse complement.
GATAAATAAAAATTCTTTGGCAATTTAAATACAATTGCCTGTGAATTCTACTTTTTAACGAGCAGATTCTAGATTTACTTCTTATGTTCTTAGACAACTTATCTAGGCATTATTCACTGATGCAAATAAAATTACCCGTACCTAGATTTTAGACACCGCTCTGAACATATTACATATTATTTGCTTGAGTTTTTATACTTATAGCTTATTGGTGATATATAAATCAAGTTGTTTATCAAAGTCAAACTCTTACCACAACCATGTGAAAGCAGCTCGTCATCGTGATATTTATTTAAAACTTGTTTTGCAGTTTGGAATAACAACCGTAGATTCGTCGGTGTCGGGGCTAGGCGGATGTCCTTACGCGCGCGGCGCGAGCGGGAATCTAGCTACCGAGGACCTCGTCTACTTCCTATACGGCCTCGGAGTCAACACCAACGTAGACCTCATCAAGCTGGTCCAGGCTGGCCGGTACATCTCCAACTTCCTCGGCAAACCTACAGAATCCAAGGTCAACAGGGCATTAGGTGATAGATTTAAAAACAAAGATGACGTTGCCAAAATCGCAGCTTGTGATATTTAAACAGAGTAATGTTATTTGAAAAGATACTTTATTTTTTGTAAATATGTTTTGAAGCCAAATGCATTTAATATACATTGTTGATCAGAATGAGTTTGTTGTTATTCCCGCTGCACCGAGTAGCTATCGAGGTGGTGAACGTTCGATAGCTGTAGGTACTTACTGACAGGTTTTATCAATTATCATGCGGAGTGGGAACGACCGCGCCGCGTCGCTCGGAGCCCGAGCGCGCACTAGTGCGGCGAGCGCGTAACCACTCGCTCGCTTTATATTAAATTGACCTTATTTATTCGGTTTGATCTTGAGCGGGAGGTTAATAAACCCTAGTTGGGAGTGCCAGCGTTACTCGGCGACCAGTCGCTGCCGAGAGCCGGTTTCGATTTGTTTGTTTTTATGGAACACGCGTTACTCGTGTCAAAATGGTCGAAGTCAAGATAACCGACGACATCAAGATCGGAGGGAGCAACCCGTGTTTTATCATCGCGGAAGTCGGTCAGAATCATCAAGGCGACATAGAAATCGCAAAAAAGCTAATAAAAGCTGCTAAGGTGAGTACATTTCCTTGTCGCTTTTATGTTTTTGTGTCGAACAGGAAGCAAAACAAAGGAAGTACCGGTTTTAATCGTATTGGCACAATACCTGTCCTTTACTCCTTTGTTCTTTACAAAACAACAAACGACGAAGTGCATACGAAAATTGCTAAGTAAAGGTACTTCAAACATAATATTGCGTCACAAGCAATGCAAATGATCAACCGATGTTGTGGTGATGTAATGGCATTAGCAAGACACAACAAAAGCGGGTTAATTGACTGACATCGTTTAGTAAGATATAAAATTGAAAGACGATTGAAAAATAAATATAGACAACGTTTTAATGCTACTCCTCTATATCTACAAATGAAATATATTTAACGCGTCTTTAAATTTACAGGAAGCGGGAGCCAGTTGTGTTAAATTTCAAAAGACATGTCTCAACGAAAAATTTACAAAGAAATATTTGGAGCGTCCATACGACAATGCCAACTCTTGGGGCAAAACTTATGGCGATCACAAAAGACATTTAGAATTCACAGAAAGCCAATACAGAGAAATATTCAAATATGCAAATGAGATTGGCATATTGTGCACAGCATCAGCTATGGACATGGTACGTTGTATTATCTGATGTATTTTTTCCGCGATTAGTGGTTTCATTGTATCTGTTAATTACTGTATTAATTACTCTTAATCATATGCGACGTATTAGGTAGGTATATCATACGTAAAAATCATTATCATAAGTAAAAAAAAAAAACATACAGTCGAATATATAACCTCCTCCTTTTTTGAAGTCGGCTAAAAAGATGTGTCTTCTAATAAATTTTAGTAGCTAACTATTAGTAACTTATCAGACTGCCACTAGACGACTAGACTTTTACATTTGACTGTTTTAAAGTAAGTATTAAAACAGTCAAATGTAAAAGTCTAGTCTTGGTATAGAGAGATTAATATACTCAGGTTCTTAGAAGTTGAATTGTTCTTTTATTACAATAGACCTATACAAGATATACAAACTTGCAGATTAAAATCGCATTCTTCTTGCAGGTCTCCTTTGACTTTCTCGTAAACAACAAAGTTCCATTCATCAAAATTGGTTCCGGAGACTCGAACAACCTGCTCTTCCTGAAGTACGCGGCTTCCAAAAAAGTCCCCCTTATTATTTCCACTGGAATGGTGGATAAAAGTGCTGTGAAAACGATATATGATATAATATCGGCGCAGCATAAACAGTTTTGCTTGCTACATTGTATTTCGGCGTATCCAGTGCCGTTTGAAGACTGCAATCTGACAGTACTCCAGGACTACAAGAATACCTTTGATGTACCTGTGGGCTATTCTGGACAAGAAGTCGGAACTGCTGTGGCTTTAGGAGCAGTAGCTTTGGGAGCGAAGGTAAATATTAATTGAATTTTTTTGACTATTTGATTATTATACATACGTCGACAGGGCAAAATATTCGACATGATAGAATTTAATTACTAAAACGTAGATCAAATAAAAGATACAAAACTTGGATTGAAATAGACTGGAGTTCCTATGACTGTTTTTGACAGCAAGCTGCCATAAATGAGGCAATATTGAGCCAATCATCAGTCGACTTATGCATTAATAATGTGTGATCGTTTAGTAACCTTATTGAGATAGATATGCGTACGTGTTTGCCTGGCCTTACTATCTCTTCGTAATAACTCTTGCTCGGCTAACTAAGGTGGTCTGACGCGATCATCGAGGTTAAGCAACGGTCGATGCTGACTTTGGATGGGTGACCATGCGCAAGGGCATTAATCTGGGCGCTAACATGTGTCAGATGTCACGTTAAATTGTAAGTCCCAGCTGTTAGTTTTATTACAAGTAGTCGTTAAACCAAGTCAGAGAGAATCAATTCTTGAGACTTGATGTTAAGAATTTGCTAACATAAAATGTATTGTTAACTTTACCCAGCAGAAAAGTTATTTTGAGTGCGAATAATGTTGATGATAATATTGTCCTTTAGTTATATGTTAGTTGACTATCTTTCGAAAGGCAAGCGGTCCACGGGCACGCCCGATAAGGATAAAAGTGGCCTTGATGTTTGCTTTGTAAATAACAACTCGTAAACATTGATAAAGATTGATGACTTTGTTCCATTTAGTCGTAAAAATGACGCCCACACTGACGCAAAACAATGTTTTCCAGATATCATGTGTTGTTAAGAAACGCCCTTATATTTAAATATCAATCATGCCTACTCTGATAATAAATGCTGACGAAAATGCATTTTGTCATAACAATTTTGTTAAAATGTAAAGCGGACTGAAACGCACACAAATAATCACTTTAAATTGCAGAAATATTTCGTTGGATATTGGAATCTGTAAAATTCACCAAAAAAGTGGCCAAAAATTAACTAAGCACTTGTGATATGCTCATAGAAATTTTATGTTAAGAGTCTTATCACATTGCCTTTGTACGAGTATAGTTTATAATACTAATTAAGGTTAACGTATCCGTGGGTCGGATGGCACTTTAAATTGTAGGTCCCGGATGTTGGTCTTAGTAAAAACAATCGTTAAGCCAAGTTTGAGGTCTTCGGCTTCAAAACTCTCGACATCAGAACTTGGCTATTTAGCATATACGAAGAAGTATACGCATCTAATGACTACAATCTATAAGAGTATTTATTTAGCTCTATGCTAATAATAAATGATACATGTATAATAAAAAAAAATATGATGTTTTATTAAAAGTTAGTACACGCCCGTCCGCATCGTGTCTAACTTTTGTTTTATACGACAGACAAATAGAAACTATAAAAATTCTTATAAAACTATGGAAACCAAAAAACCAGTTTATTGTTTCTGAATTTCAGGTGATCGAGAAGCACATTACCCTGGACAAGACAATGAAAGGAACTGACCACGTGTGCTCCTTGACCCCAGCAGAGTTCCAGCAGCTAGTCAGGGATATCAGAGTTATTGAGGCATCGCTCGGCACGCCTATCAAGAAAGTTGTTACCTCAGGTAATTTAGGAATTGACAAAAACAAATAGTAGCAAGCGCCTGTAGCTCGGCTAGTTAAGGTGATCTGACGCGATCATCGAAGCTAAGCAACGGTCGATGATCGATGGACAGAGTTTCGATGCGTGGCCATGCACAAGATTGTCGTTTTTCAAGTGGCATTTTATCTGACCGTGGGTCGGATGACACGTTAAATTGTAGGTCCCGGCTATTAGTCTTAGTACAAGAGGTCGTAAAGTCAAGTCAGAGGCCTTCGGGCGGCTTGAAAACTCTCGTCACCAGAGCTTGACCGCTTAGCTCATACGAAGAAGAAGAACAACAACATTTATCGTTCTCATAATCTTAATTTTGAAAACCTTCTCTAGCACTTTAATCCCAGATGCAGTCAGCAACAACATTTTAAAGTTATGCCTCTCAAAACTTTGAGGCTTTATCAAAATCATAACTAGAATACATAAAAGGCAACCATACCTTTTGTTTTTTAATGAAGAAACTAAGTAGAACTGCCATAAAATTGGAATAAATATTATCTACAATATTGCTGGTGAAAGTACAGTCATAAAATACAGTAAATGCTGTCTTGAAGAATGTGTTATCTTTGAAGATAATAACTCTTCTTTGAAGGCCCACAAACAGGGTAAATATTTCCTTATAAGTATAAAGTCTTATCTGCACATACATATAATATAGATACTTTAATACACTGTTCGGACCTTTATACGAGGTATATACAATACTAGCCATAGGTCAAAGTCGATCGAAATGAATACTGCTGGTACATTTATTTTAATACTTTAATATGCAAACTATTCAAACCGTAATACATAGCAACATCAACGATGTACGTCGACAACTTTATTGTTACTAATTGTCATAGTACGTGATAATAAATAAATATCTATTAGGACACATTTCAAATACGGCTGGTTAACCCCATACTGAACCATTTCTAGTTTGTATTATGTTTGCCAACACAACTGGTATACTACATATACATACATATTTTATATAGATACATATTTAACACCCAGACCCACAGCCAACAAATTTAGTTCAGCACAAAGATGTTGGCCGTACCGGGAATGGAACCCGGAACCTTCTAATTGTGATCCGATATGGTAACCATTACGAGGTCGTCATAATCGCTCGTGATGATCGAAAATCAGACATAGAATGAGTATTGCTCTATGATGTAATGTAATATTCGATTTTATGTGTAAACCGATTTTCATGGCATCTGAAGTAGTTTTTGCCCTTCGAAAGCCGATGTCTATCATATATGCAACATCAATTGTTTTCCGAGGTTACAATTTCAACATTTAGCGCGAACCTATTGGTTGAGAAATTGCTATTATTTTAATTGTCATTAAAGTAATGTTTAATAAATACATAATGTTTAATATAATGCCTGTAGGCATTATAAAATCATATAAGATTATGAGCACAATTGCTCATGAAGCAAGAACGTGATGATTGATATAAATTGAGCAAGTGAAATATATTGTGTATTCTTGGCCATCAGCCATTAAAATGGGTAGTGGGCACCTATCGATCTGTCGAACAGAGTATACCTACACATTTTATTAGTTGAGGGTCTTAGTATCACGAGTATAAATCTGAATCTTTTTAGCTCAATATCTTCCTTATTGACGATATATTATTTACATAGCAACAGGTTAAAAAATATGACGACCTCGTTGTCGTAATGGTTACCATGCAGGACTGCCAACCAGAGGGTCCCGGGTTCGATTTTCGGCACGGCCAACGACCAGCCACGGCTTTGTGATGAACAGAATTTGTTGGCTGAGTGTTAAATATATATCGATATAAAGTATTAATGTATGTAATTGTAGTATATCAGTTGTATTATTAGCAACCATAACACAAACTGAAAATGCTTTAGTATGGGGATTAACTAGCCGTCTGTGAAATGTGTCCATATATATAGGTACTAAAGTATATTTTTACGGGAAAATTATGCAATAATAATCAATAATAAATGTAAAATTTTGTACCTAAGTTTAGGCTTGAATTACGGCTTAACTGATTTTACATCTGATATGACATTTGGTATGGAGAATGCTGAAGGATGAATTTTGACGTATACATTTGCGTATAGTTAAGTAACGGTAATCGGTTTGCCATAAGAACAAAAAATATATATTGTCATACATTATGGTTGTTAGTCATCCAACGCAGGACTGAAATGGTAACATGACTTTTCCACCTTACATTAAAAAAAAACATTTGAATGTTCATGTTGTCTCACTTACATAACAAGCAAAAGAGTTGGAACTTTCTAATGTTTTCTTTATTGAATTGAGCTATATCTAGAAAATAACTTTGTTATTTTTTCATTGCAGAAATCCCGTGCATAGACAAACTACAGAAGTCCCTAGTTATGGGCTGCACAAAGAACAAAGGCGAGATCCTGTACCCAGGAGACGTTAAGATAAAGGTTGCTGAGCCCAAGGGCCTGAACGCCTTGCATTTCGAAGAGGTTATCTACAAAACACTTGTCTATGATAAGAAGGAAGACGAACCTTTGAACGAAGGCGATTTTTGCTAAAAGTGCTCAAAATGTAATATTAGATTAAAATTAATTATATTAATCTACATACCACGAAGCTAAGTTGAGCTAAAAATGCGTTGTTCTATTTCAAATTTAAGTATGGAACATTAAATTGCCCAAAAAAAGAGGAAAATTTGATGAAAATCTAATTATAGTATGCATTTTATGTTTGCCTTTCAAAAAAGGCTCAATTTAGCGAGCAATTCATGTGATATTTTATAATTATACTAAATGTGGTTTATTGTAAGTACTCTTTATAACTGTGTACAAATAGTAACCAATGTAATCATAAAACAAAAGATGTGAAGATGTGCCTTATGACTTCAATTCGATATTAGTGTTCGGTATTTACTGTATTTGGCAAAGAAATGGCGGATCTTTGAATGCGCAAATAGGGCATTCATATAAACGATCCCACAAAATCTTGATAATCTCCAAATTCGTCAAATATGCAAATATATTATGACAAATACATTATCAGGCATACCATTCACACATAGTAATTTGTTGGCCAAATGTGCCGGATAAGCGAATAAAAATAACGAAACGAAGTGTTACCATACTCATACATAAGAACTGATGTATTTTCTGATCATGAAGACTTTTGATCAATTATATAGCAAATAATAAAATTAAGCATAATAAGTAATCGAATTTATACATGTATTGAAATATAAAAATATATCTAGCAAGGTAGGTCTTTGTAATCGTTGTATAACTTTTTATTAGAATAAGACATGATATTTTTGTATCAAAATATAAAGAATGTTAAAGAAGCAACAGCATTATCCCTGACCTAACTCGTTTCTCATTTGGAACGCTCCGTCTTTTTAAAAATAGCTCCTTTCCTTAATTTACGATAAAAGAAAATAATTTTACTCGCTTTGACGTCAAGCCTCATTCATAAAGATATTAATAAACATTTGTCGTGCCAACTTTATATCTGAGATGAAACATATCGCTTATAAATTGGAATCATGATGATTTAATAAACAAATCATAAGAAAACGCCAGTCGAGGAGATCTACATGCTAATTACCTCGGTAAAGGAGACGTGCGCGTGCGCACTCGTCTGCGAGAGCGCACCCGACGCTGTGAAGCCTGCGACGAAATGCACCGAGATACCGTCTGACGCATTTACTTACGTTATTTTTACTGGACATAGTGCGGCGCGGCGCGGTTCAGCCGCATGTGGTGTAATAGAGCATAAGTGGCGCAGCGGGCGCTGAGTGTTGGCTCGCTGCCCGCGCCGCCGCCAGTCCCCGGAGCGCGCGCCCGCCCGCCGCCTGCGCCGTCCCGAGCGCCGCGGCTGCCCCCTGTCCGGCCCGACCTGCACACCGCCGCGCCGCCTCGAGGACGGCCGGAGCTCCCCTCGAGCCCGCCGCCGAGTGACCCTCGCCGCCGCCGAGAGAGCCCTACTGCTAGCGACTTCGCCCGCCGATTTAGGTCGCCCGGTTCGGCGCTAGCAGCGGGATATTTTTATTGCCACTGTTAGGTCCAGACGTACCGACTACCGAGCACGTTGCCGGCGAATAAGTTTATTATTTATAGAGTGCCCATTATCGTAAAATTCATTCCATAAACTGTCGTATTAGCCTTAGTTTCCTCGCGGACGCACGGTAGAGTCGGACGAGAGCGGCCGGTAGCATTTAGATTGGAAACGTTGACATTTGTAAAGTGCATTTGTGTGAGTTGTGAGAATGCATCATCTATACCCCCTGGCGAAGGGCGACCCGCTGTGCCCGCTGGGCTTCCACCCGCAGGTGCGCTGGCCCATGCGCTGCAAGCGCTGCTTCCGCGACTACAAGGAGCACGGCGGCGCGGGCGCCTCGAGCGGCCGCCGCCAGGACGACTTCACTGCATCCTCGCCCTCGCTCGCCACTTGGAACTCGCCGACGTCACGGTCAGTCCGCACCTTTACTTTACCTCAGCTACTGGAAAATATACATTGTTCTCAGTGATCAATGGCTGATATGACAAGAGAACCATAGCAATGCTACCGATATAATAAGAGACAAGAAATTGAATAAAAGCTAAAGCTCCCAAATAAGCTACAGACATTAATTAACAGTCCACAAATTATTAGATGTCTATAAATAAAATAGAAACAAAAGTGTACAGTGGCACAAATCCAAATTCCAACGTTTTGCGGATTGTTTGTATTGAGCCCGGTTACTCTGACGTTTGACGCAATGTACGCCTCCGTTTGTAAGTTGTACTCGCGTGCAATTACATTTGTCTCTTCATAGACACAATAGGAGAAACGCAGTTTCATGTCTGAAGTCACAATAAGTCTTTGAACAATCTTTGAATTCATTTAGCTTTAATTCTTGCAATACCAGCATAATAAGTATATGTTTTATGGCAAAGAACATCATCATATTATGTGGTAGGACTGTAGGTACTCAGGAACAATCAGCATTTTTTATTGTCGTGATGTTAATTTCAGTCATTTCCGGATAGTGCTCTGCAATTTACTTACCTGATTAATGTCAACGTTCAGATAATATTTGTGCACGGTCTGTTTATAATATTACACTTTTTACAGTTGTTAGGCAGATTTACGATCTTTGCATTAAACTTTGATTGACGCTGTTATACATTATCTTCTCAGCACTCGTATTTCTCACATCCGGAATTCCAGATTTCTCAAATCTTAAGAAAATAAAGCGTTACAGATGTTGGGCCTCTTCCTAATTCACTACACTTGCCTAGGCTTTGTTGGAGTTTGCGGGCAAACTGATTCATTCATTCATTCATTATTACTGTTGTAACTTACCTATCTTTTACAATGTTACATTAAGTATATTATTGGTCTAAGCTTAATCGAGATTTCATTTCTTATGTTTGTTGAACCAAGTTCGGTATACATATCAGTTATTGTTTAAACCTAAACCAAAATAGGTAGATCTTATTAAAATGTTCATTCATCCATTAATTTTTAACTGTTGTGACTTATCTACTATTTACAATCTTACATTATTACCTATTGGATTAAGCTTAGTAGATATTTCATTTCTAAATGTAGGCTAAAACTATATTACAATAAACTGTTTTTTTATACTTAATCATACTTTAGATACGAATAGGTCGCTTAAGTTTAAATAGTATGGAGAGACCCTATAACGCCGTAAATAAAAGCAATCAAAGTAAGGACTCCACTATGCCCCACCCTACCCCTATGTAGAACCTAGTTCAGTAAGAATAGATACGTTTCTGTCATTATTTAAACCTTAGATCTTACTAAAATCCTAAATAAATCACAACAGTATTCATTAATGAATTCATTCATTAATTGATTGTTTTATCTGCCTTTCACAATGTTTTATAATTGGATTAGGCTAAGTCGAGATTTCATTTTTCAATGTAAGTGTGTACGAGTAGAACAAGTGACAATGGCTGACACTTAGAGTGGACGTATCAGTAGATAATTGTTTAAACCTAAACCAAAAGAGTAGGTGTTATTAAAATATGTCTACTTTACCACTAGGGGTCGTGACGGAGAGAACGGTGCAGACAGTGGGAAGACGAGTCGCGGATGGGCGTCCAGTACAAACCTATCCTTAGATACAGCAAAAAAAGACGCTTTCTCCAACGGTATGTAAATGATGCAATTTTTACCCCACACCCAAGAGAAGCGAAGTAACCACTGACACCTAGAAAGTGGTAAAGTTAGGAGACTTAGAATCTATGAAAAACAAGTCGACTTTGAAGTAGTTCCAGTTAACTGCTAGGTCTAGCGTACTTTCATGGCTTGCTTTGAAGCAAGATCTAGCTTACTTTGCACCTTAGTACTTATGTGGCTATTTGTCACTGAAACTAGACGCTCCATTACCTTTTTATAAGTAAGCTCTTTTGCTCGCCCTTTTTGTTTACTGTCATTTAGCCGTTACATTTTTATAAAGAGATATTTCTTATACATAGGTATTTCTTATATATAGGTATGTATAAGAAATATGCACATTATAAATTTAAGGCAACGTATAAGCTTAGCGATCCAGCGAGGTAATGCCGCCAGCATTTTAGGCACCTTACCCGCAGATACTGACTTAGATTTAATTTACTATTTGGAAGGATTTTGTGTGTGTTTTTATTTGTACTAAAACCGACAATAAATTAATAAAATAATTTAAGGATGTGTTCCAAAAAGGCTTACAATCTTCAATAAATAAACAAAAACAACCCGATGCCTATGTAAATGTATACTTTCTACACATTGATAAATCAGAGTTACAGGCTCAGGAACAAGCATATAATGAAAACAATATGTAACAAAGCAGATGCACAAATGACCACTACGAAAAAAAGCGATCTCTCGGTAACTATCAAACACCTCTTAGAACTAATATACTTATTTGTCAATGCTATGACAAATGCTGGTCTCGCCTCGACTGTTGTTGTTTTCGGGCTCCCTCTCCTTGCCGGTTACTCCGCAGAGTTCAGTAAGAGCAGTGCATCGTGGACATCGACGCCGGACCTGGGAGCGGAGGACTCCAACACCGCGGTCACCGTCAGCTTCAAGCTGCCCAAGCGCAGGAATACGGGGCCGCTACCCACGTTAGACACGGGGCAGAATAGTGTTGGTGAGTCTCATCATTCGTACTTTATAACTTTTTATTTTATTTTAACCCTATATTCATGAGGTCTCCATCGCAATTGACCACCTCGTTGGCGTAAAGGTTACCATGCCGGACTGCCAATCAGAAGGTTCCGGGTTCGATTCCCGGCCCGGCCAACATCTTTGTGCTTAACTAAGTTTGTAGGCTGTGGGTCTGGGTGTTAAATATGTATCTATATAAAATATGTATGTATATGTAGTATATCAGTTGTGTTAGCTACCATAACACGAACTAGAATTGTTTCAGTATGGGGTTAACCAGCCGTGTGTGAAATGTGTCCTAATATTTATTTATATTATTATTTATTTAATTGTGACCGTCTCGTCAGTGTCCCTTACCCTTGTTCTTTTCGAGGGCCGCTACCCTGCCCTTGGCTCTTCGGTCTAGGATTGTCGGTTCTTGTTCATCCTTAACTTGACAATCACACACTTGGTGGATGCCGACGTAAGCGCTGACACCATTGGCTTTCTCACGCTGGATTCTTTTTTTTTATTACTCTCACAAATTATACGTCTTAGGTTACGTTGCCAATATAAATACACGAAAAATATTCAGTGATGTGCGAGTCAAAGTTGTGCACGAAAGTAACCATACTTATCTTTCAAAACGTCAACAAAAATAATGCATAAAAAAGAACCAATCAGGTTCTCTTTCGTCTTGTCCTATAATAAAATATATTTTGTAACCGCCTCCTTCTCTTTAGACGTACTTCATTACTGAGGGTCGTGACTCCCACGCTCAATTTATTCATTATTTGAATTCTCTTGGGTAAGTACTCGTACATCTTGGTGGGCGCCCCCACAGAAGATACGTCCTCAGATTTTGTTGTCCATGAACATGAGAACGCAGGCGTGCTAGTAAAACGTGGGATTTACGTAGCAACGTGAAGAAGATGCAACTGAAAGCGCCGGTACATAGACTTGTGAAATTGGAGAGGTCCGTTTACGTGTTGGAGCCCGCGATCTACAACCGCGTACCTGCGACTGTCCGGGATGCACGTTCCACCGCCAGCTTTAAGACTAGACTCAGGGTTTGGCTATTAGTTAAAACTTTTTATAAGATTTAATTATCTAGAATTGAAAATTGACTGAATATTATATTACTAGAATTAGTAGTGAAAATTGTCATTTTTATTAATATCATATACTATTATAATCATATTATATTACTTGAATATAATTGAAAATTGACATTGATACATATCATATACTTTTGTAATGATATCATATTATTTGACTTGTAACTTTGGTGTTATCAATAAATGATTTGTATTTGCATGTCGGTTTCTTAACGATGTTTTCCTTCACCAAATCCACTCAAGTTGAAAACGGGTCATTGGAGGTAGGGTCGGGATCGAACTAGGGTATAAAGCTACATATATGTGGTATATTGCAGCTGACACGGTGACGCTGCGGCGGCCGTCTCCGTCGCCGCCGCCAGCGCCCGTCACCCAGACGCAGATTACCATCAACAAGAATGACTCACTGGCTGAACGCGTTCGGAAGGTAACTTCATTATTTTTCACTTTTACAACCATGACCAGTAGAGAGAGAGAGTCACTACACGAGTTAGAGACACTCTGGCCTAAGGTGGAGCATGGCTAGTCTGGAATAATTGGCTCTGTTGTCCACAGATTTTTGAACTTATTAGCTAGTCGAGCACTAGAAAATGTTCTACCACCATGCTATTCCTCACGATATTTTCCTTCATCGAAAGTTTGAGCTCAATGGCGGGAGTCGAAGTCAAGTTAACCAGCTGTGTGTGCAAGGTGTAAAAAAAAGGGACACCATGCGGCAGCGCGGCTTAACCCGGTAAAATCTCGCCTTAAGTATATTTAAATCCCAGATAATAAATCTCAGTTTTACAGCTACCATTAAACTAATAGCTTTATTTATAACTAACTGTGGCCATTGTTTAGTTTAGACCAATTCGAGACAGGACGCGTCTTGATGCGATTACCACACACTCGTGAACAGGATATGATAATAATGATGATAAAAATGTTCTAAGTAGGTATATAGGTATGGGAAAAAAAACTGAAATATTTAGAACATTATTCGCCATTGCGAATAGCACTAATAATAATTAATACAGAGAGAAAAAATACAGATTTTCTGAAGTAACGCGTGAGTCAACAGGTCAGGCCACTATACCTTGTTAGATACTTTGTTAAAATGTAAGGACACAAAATGCACCCACAATAAAAGCATGTGGTTTCGTAACTGCAATGCAAATAACTGTAATGCAAATCAAACAATGTATCTAATAGGTATTGAATATTAGCGATCATAAAATTTAGAGACGGTAAACGCTACGCTCGTCGGAATGTTTTAGTAGTAAACTACAAAGTGAGTAAATCAGAAGCGTTTTGTAATATGAACTGTAAGCGTAACTGAATTTAAACAAAGTTCACCTTGAAATCTTCTTGAAAACTGTGAAGTGAATTTAAATGGGTCAAGCCAATAGAGCTGTCCGTTGGTTTCAGTCCGGACCGCTTGCGATGCGCCGCTCGAAATAAACATAAAAGGTCGCCATCGAACTTAGTGCTTGGCAATGCGCACGCGCAGGGCATATAATTAATTGCGGAAATGACCTATTATCTGTTTTCACTCGACTGAAATATGGTATTGCAAAACAGATTGTGCTTAGAGCTTTAGTTAAATTGATAATTGAATTCCAACAGTTGGTGGCTATGTTTCTGTTTCAGTTTCAAACTTTCTTTATTTCAATATGTTTATAAATTTGGCGTAAAAATATTAGTGTCGCTTATAATCCTAATATATTAATAAAAAAGTATAAATATGTATCCATATAAAGTATTTTTGTTTATGTAGTATATCAGTTGAGTTGCCACCATAATACATGCAGACTAGAAATGTGCAGCCGTGTGTAAAATGTGTCCAAAAAAAACAAATAGAAAAATTGTTCTGCGAGCATACTTGCTTATTTTAATAGCAAGTTTAAAATAAGCAAGTATGTATAGAGTTAAGAATTAGGTAAATTGTTAGTTTATGACTATAGTTAGCTACTCTTGTTCCTACATAAGCCTAGTTTTTACACGCGTTATGAAATCACATTAATTATAGGTACAAGCCACGGATCAGAAAATATACAACCTCACTATCTATGAGTATGCATTTGCTTAGCTACACGTAACGTAAAAATAGTTGACAAATATTCAAAACGCGCTGGAACTAACTCAGTTAAAAGCATAATAATGAAGTGGATTTTAGCAAGCGGTAAATCTTGTTACAAGCCAATTACGTCTATAAACAACGTCCCTGTCGTAAACGTGTTTGCACTTACATTATAGCCGGCCGTTTGGGGCGCATTAACTTGTTTTATTTTGGACATATTTGTTTATCCTCGACAGACCATCTTGATGTCTGGGGATAATGCAAGGTACGAGTAATCCGGGCTTGTGATCGACTGCATGATTCATACCTGTCTCCTACTGATTGAAGCGTAGCACGAGCTACGTCTATCACATCGTTTATACCCAAAATAGATCTCTGTAAATACTTCTGCAGCAGCGAAACAAAGAAAGTCCCAGCTTTGAATTTACCCTTTGGAAATATCAAATGCGCAATAGGAATTGTTCTTCGTTTTGAAGAGAAGCTACTCGTAGTTACATACCATTACGTACTAGACATTAATGACGTACCATGCCACGAAATCCATTAGTTAGGAAGACTGATTATTTAGACAATTTTGTATTGACAACTGTTTGTATTTGTAAAGACAATTGTTTATTTTTACAGATGCAACTAATAAAATCACAAAACAGTTTTGAAAAGGAGTCAAGTATAGAAAAAGAAAGAGAGCGAAGAAGTTTGTCAAAAAGTAAAGAAGAAGAAAAGACTGTAAGATTAAAAGAAGAACGAGCCGCCAAAGACGATGTCAGTTTCATGATTCAGGTAATATCCATGAATAGTAACGGTTTATTTAATTTGAACTTCATACTATATTATTGTTCGAAGGCGCAAACTTAGAGATTGAGGTAAAAGTTTAAACGTACAAGTAGCATAGAATATTGAAATAATAACATTTTGTAGGTAAAAAACTCTCGCAATGCCACAAATTCCAAGCCTCCTGTTCGAGGTGGTCCTTCAAGAGACAAAGAAGAATCTGATGATGAAAGTACGATGGGCACCTCTACCACCACTGAAGGCACATTGGTCGACGCTAATGTTAAAGAATATCAGGTAAGCTATCATAGATTCGCTAACAATATTTGCGTATTGCTTCAAAATAATTAATCTTGAAAAGGTCCACGCATGCATATCTACTTAATAAAACACTGGGCGTACCCAGTATGTATATACGAGTATAAGTGGCTATATATATTTAAAATCAATGTTAATTCTTTGAAATAAGTTATTCTTTAGATTCATTCTCCTATTTTTTGAATACGTAACGAACAACGAATCAAATGCGGTACCAGTATATTTTCTGTATCAAACAAATGCCCGGAAATTCCTGTCATTCCATCTTCTAACCCGGACTTCGATCTCAACATACGAGGGCGATCAGAAACGATGGACTGATTTATAGATTCACGGACCAACGATAAACGAGTTTATTGCGTTCGCAAAATAGTAGATGCTGCAAACATGTACTACCTAGGTAGGTATAAATATGTGGTGCGTAATTGTATTTCAAATGTAAAAATTTTACATTCTATTATTTTACTATTGTCATATAGAAATATTACACAATTACGCGTGTACCACGTACTGTACCTATAATCATCAACGCCAATTTTACTAAAACTAGCAGATTAGTTATAGCACGTGCAACTAACAGCTAGTTAGCGTTTGACGGATACTAAAACACAACGAGTTCGGCAGATCTTTACATATCTGAACTTGCTCCAGATGCAAAGAAATGAAATCTATTTATAATTCGCTCGTTTTACGTATCCGTGTGAGTGGCCTTGCTAACCTGCATTTTGCTGAGTTATGTGCGGTAACACAGGAACAAAATTATTCTGCATTTATTACCAAATGGGTTGGCATTGAAATGTAACGTAACTATGAATCAAAATGTTTGTACATACGAGTAACTTATTTACAAAGCTTTTGCAGGGCATTTTATTACGTTTTGTTGCAAGAACCGTGATGTTTGTCTATCGACACAAGATAACGCGTAACCGTAGGGAATCCCTCTCAGTAACATTGTAAACAAAAAAGTAGGTCATCTAAATACAGCTCTCCCTACATACCAGCACGCGTATCCGTCAAACTTAATGTTGTTTGTTTTAGGAACAAGTGGAAAGCTTAAAACAAGAAGTTGAAACGTTGAGAAAGCGATGCGAAAGAGTAGAGAAAGAGAAAAGTGACATCCTGTTACGAAGGCTGGCTAACATCGACACTGCAAATAAATACACAAGTGGGCGGTCGTCGGAGGTCCTCAAACTGCAACAGAAAGTAAATGAGCTGACTGCGCAGAATGAAGACTTGAAAGACGAGAAAAAACACGTCTCATTGAGAGTAAAAGAGTTGGAATCAGAGATTGAAGTAAGAAATGAAATTGCTCAATTACAACATTTAGGTACTCCTACATCAAACTTTAGCAAAGAAAGTTTCACCTTCAAAATATAATATACGATTTTCAGTCGCGGCCATCAATAGAAGCACAAACACGGCAAATAGAACAACTGCGAGCAAAACTACTAGCAGCCGAAACCTTATGCGAAGAACTTATGGATGAAAATGAAGATATGAAAAAGGAGCTGCGTGACCTTGAAGAAGAAATTGAAGAAATGCAAGACAACTTTAGGTGAGTAAAACTTAAATATCCGATTTTACCGATAGACAAAAAGATCACTAAATATTTTTACGGTATAATTTCTTAGGGAGGACCAAGCTGACGAGTATACTTCTCTGAGAAGAGAGTTAGAGCAGACCATAAAGAACTGTAGAGTTTTATCATTTAAGCTGAAAAAGACTGAACGGAAAGCTGATCAACTTGAACAAGAGAAAGCTGATCAAGAGAAGAAACTTTTGGAGGTAAACACTGAAGCCATTATTTTTATAATACTTGTGAACTGCAATATATTAAAAATGAATTTAAAACTATCTAGATAGTAGGCGGCCAAGACGGTATGCAACGCGAGAAGCGAATAAAGGAGTTGGAGCAAGAAGTGGCACGCTCCACAGAAGTCTCACTGAGATTACAAAAGGAACTTGCAGAGGCGAATGCTAAGCTTACAGCAGCCTCGGGCGGTCCTCCAGCTAACCTAAACAAACACCACATTGGGGACGGCGTAAGTTATATTTTATTCTGTAACTTTCTTCTACTTCGTCTTGGCTCCTGTGGTACGTCTATAAAATCCTTCTATTGTGTACAACAGAAAGTATCCCGTTCTTCTTTGACCCGAGGAGGTAGCCAAGAAGACCCGGCTCAGCTGCTTCGGGACCTCCAGGACTCCTTGGAACGTGAAGCGGACCTCCGGGAACAGCTACGTAACGCGGAGGAAGAGGTAAGCAAGATGCTTTAAACCCAATCACACAAAGTCTATGTTTAGATATGAGCTATCGCACAAATCGATCAAGAACGTAAAATTTCCATCGAAACAACTCTCTACTACGTCTTGTTTATCCATTGAGAATGAGTTAGAACGGCCTATCAAAAACATAAAATCATGCTATAAAGATATCGTAAAACAAATGCACCATACATTGAAATTAGTAATGTAGACCGGATTATCGCATGATAAAATTGGAATACTCTCTATTAGTTAATATGTGTCTAATATAATATCATATATTTAAAGAAACAAAGATTTCAATAGGACGTTAGCTCTAATACGAAAAGCAACCAATTGGAAAATTGCCAAGCACATGTGTGACTCAACATTACGACACGCATACACAATTCATAAATATTATTTCTTTGACTGTGTTTACGGCTATGAAAGAAATATTTATTTCGCATAGTAAAGGTGTTATCTTCACAACAGGCAAGTCGGTATCGGCGACGCTACGATGGCAGAAGAGTGCCACGACCGATGTGTATTTCGCACCCACCTCAGCCCGATCTCATTGCTTCCCAAAACTCGGTAGCCCAAAATGCTATACAGAATCTCGAACCTAATACGATTCAAAGAATGCTTGAGATGCAAATGAATCTTGACAGAAGCTTATCATCTCTCGACACCAGTCACATAACTATTGGGATAAATCAAGCTGCCCAATCACCACAAGATCAAGTGATGAACTTTTCTGAAGGCTGTCAAACCGATATTGTTATGGTACACGACATAGGAACAGATACGCGTAAAATCACATTGGACTCTACAGTACAGTGTATGTCTGATATTCTAGAAATGTACACCCAAACTGAAGCAGTATTTACAAAAAATAAGCAACTGCAAACTGGGCTTATCAATGTTAATGGCACTACACAAACTGACAGGCAGAAAACTCGGAATGCATGTGTACAAACAATAGCTAAAATTAACAACGACCAATGTTCGCAAGTTACAAGAAATAGCACTGAGTCTGTCAATGATAGCACGGAAACAGAACCGCGTGTTATGTGTGACAAACAAACAGAAACCGAAAATGAAATGAGAGAATCTAAATCTTTAAAGAGGTCTAAGGAAAAATCTGACAGCCCTCCTCTGTCTACCGATAAAGATTCAACAGAGTCCGAACCCCACTACTCTTTTCCTCTGGTTTCAATATTTAGCCCAATGGCTGTAAGGTTACCAAATATAGGTACATATAATAGCTGTTCCTATGTATGTTAACTCGATTGTGTTGTATTTCGTAAAATTGTATATAACCGGAAGATCTCCACGTAGTGCCCAATAATTTTACTATAGCGATAATCAAAACTAACGACATTTTCCAGGCAAATAACTTGCGTAAAACAGCATCTCGGGTCGAGGAGGACAATGAGTCCTTGCTACTACAGCTGAAGAAAATGGCTACTAAAGCCAAAAGTACGTCTAATGTTGTAGAAATCTGCTGTGTTTGCTAACGTTACCTTCATTTCGAGAATCATTTACCCATTTCGTCCTTTAGTAACAATAATGCCCGTTTCTTCTTTTATAACAAAACGCTAAAAACTAATTAAACCTTGTGAACTTTCATCGACTAACATGCTTTTGTAAATTGAAGGCGGTTCGACGGTAGCCATTTTCTCCAGTTCGGTTTTACTTTCAAATTTTGAACCTGCATTTGAATTGAAATTTAACATGATTGTCACATATTTTATTGATTTTTCATATGAGTGTATTCCATTATTAATTTTACTCTTTTTCATCATTAACCTAAACAATAACGGGAGACATGTAGATTCTATAACAATATTATAAGTAAACTTTATGGAGTGGCAATGTAATATATTATTGTTTCGTTTAAGGTCGGAAACTTTCACCAACTCCTCCAGCTAAGAGGCTTACTATTGAAACTGCCAATAATAAAGATGACAAATCAGAAGACTCGGAAGATCCTTCAGAATTGCGGCTTTTACTTGAACTTAACGAACAGGTACTGCATAACATAAATTATTCTCGTATAATAATATAGCCTGCTATGCCCATTTTCTTATAACATATACATTATAATTCGTAGGAAGCAGGAGTTTTACGACGTAAAGTGGAAGAACTGGAACAAGACAAAGATTCGTTAACAAAGCAAGTGAAGGAACTAAATGAAAAAGTGACAGCGGCTGCGATAAAAAATAATGCCAATTCGACTAACTCACTTCGTAGAAACGCCAATGGAAAGAGTAATAACTTAGCTGAAGAGAAAATTAAGGTAATGCTTCTGCTTATATCTATTAATAATCGATAAGTGAAAACCAAATTTAAAAATATAAACTTAATATACATTTAGGTTCTGGAGGATGAAATTGATGAATTGAGAAAGAAGTTAATAGAGAAAGAACGCGATTGTGAAAGATTACATGCAGAATTGAGCTTGGCTCAGAAGAAACCCAAGACACTCATGAAAGCCAAGTAAGTACCTTCTTCTTCTTCTTCGTATGAGCTAAGTGTCAAGCTCTGGTGTCGCGAGTTTTCAAGCTGCCCGGAAGGTCTCTGCCAAATGCAACTTTTTAAAAGACATTCATGCATGGTATTAATATGATATTTATTGAGTTTAAGCATAATCATGTCAACACAATTATAATAAATTAATATTACTTTTAGATCGTTAGATGGTGATTTACAAAACGTGGATTTGAAGCGGCAACTTCAGGTTATAGAACAAGAAGCAAGTGTTCTACGAACAAAAACACAAAGCTTAGAAGCTGACAACGAAAAACTACAAGCCGAAAATAAAAAGTTACAGGTAAAATTTATAAAATGACTTGCCGGAATTTATACAAAAATGAATCGTATATTCATTAAAATAATAATATTTTACAGCTTCTGAAAAATGCCAAAACATTAAAGTCAGATAAATCTTTAGAACAAAGTACAGTGAAAATAACCAAGTTGGAGAATGAATTGAAAGAAGCTTTAGAAAAACTTAAAGAATTTGAGAATAATAAAGACGACAAGGCAGAAAAGAAAGTCAGATTTGGTACAGATGTCAACAAAAAAGATTCAGAACTTCTAAAAGTAAAGCAAGATGAACTGGATAAATTAAAATTAACTCATAGCAGAGTAAGTAATTTCTGGCAAGTATATAATTTGATTACCTAATTTTTCTCGTCTTTTTCAAAATAATCTCTGTTCTAGTTGGAAAAAGAAAATGCAAAACTGCAAGCATCATTAAAAGCTTTAAAAGAAGATGCTATAAAATCCTTTAAACCACGTACACCAAAGAGACCAACAGATTTGACTACTAAATTACAAATGAAGAAGATGGTTGAGGAGTTAGAAAATGAAATTGGTGAGCAATATTCGAATTGACAATCTGCTTCTATATTTATGTATTTATATATAATATGTATGTATGTATATGTAGTATATCAGTTGTGTTAGCAACCATAATACGAACTAGAAATGGTTCAGTGTGGGGCTAACCAGCCGTTATACTTCATACAATGTATATTTTTTCAGGTGAAATGTATGTAATTATGAAGAATGCTGGGCTGTCTGCCAACGACATAAACAACAAAAAGCAAATGGAAAAGGATATTGAAGAGATACGATTAAAGTTGTCAAAAACCGATTCAGAATTCACTAACGAAAAGAATAAATTACAAACAGAAATAGCTAAATTAAAGGATCTCAACTCAAAACTAGAAGTAGATAAAAAGACGTTACAGACTGATTATACAAACGCAACGGGTCAATGTAATAAGCTAAAAGACGAAAAGAAAAATTTAGAAACACAAATAAATAAACTTAATTCTGAGCTTAGTAAGTATAAATGAATATTAAATACAATATATTTTCGTATATACGTATATAGAAAGTGGTTTACTTATACATTTTATACCTTTTATAATATTTTTTCATATTTACAGAAAATACTACATCACTTAATACTACTATGTCAGATTGTATGAAAAAAATTGAAGACCTTAAAAAAGAAATGGATACAAAAGACAAAGAAATAGATAAACTCAAGAAACAGATCGATAACATTAGCAAATTAGAACAAGATAAAAATAAATTGCTCAAAGAGGTAAATCACGTGAAATATTGTTCTCATATATTGTTTTACCGTTTGAGTCTCTCAAGTAATACACTGTTAAAACCTATTCCATAAAATTAAGTGCTGAATTCATTTTTCAGGTTGGAGACAAAACAAAGAAGATTGGTGAGCTAGAAAAGAAACTAAAAGAAGCAGAGGATAAAATCAAAAGAACCGAAAAACTGCTTTCAACAAAGAAAGATCGGGTAACGAAATTAGAGAAGGAGGTAAGTTAGATTCTACTTAATTTTCTTAACTCCAAGCTTTAATGATAATATTTTTTGTTTTATACAATAGCTGTCTCAAGAAAAGGAGCAGGCTGGGTCTTTAGCAGACAGTCACAGACGATTATCTGTTGAATTTACTAGCGAAAAAGATTCATTGCAAACACAACTACTAAAAAGCGAAACTAAAGTTTTAACATTAGAGGCAGACATGAAGGATCTAAAAGCAGAATACGAAAATAAAATAACACATTTGGAATCAGATTTAGCTGCCAAAGAAACTCATATCAAACAACTGGTATTTTGGTTTGAAGTGGCGTGCACTATTGCATGTGCCCTATTTACTAGAATAGACCATTTAGGTTCTTGGCAAGTTGTAATCATTATCAGCCCGCATGTTCATTTTCAAAGTACAATTTCCCACGTGTTCTCCTGAATCCTTAGACTAGATTTTAAAATATGAAAGCACATTTACAGTTTTGCACCGTGTTGAAAATTCCGCAGTGTTTCCCTCGATTTGGTAAAGCTATATCTTTGATTGCAATATTATTATTACCAATGTTTTTACAGGAAGATGCCTTACGTGAGACTTCTAACCAGAAATATGATGAAGCAGTATCTTCAGTTGAGTTAGCACAAATAAAGGAAAAACTAGATAGAAACAGCAGAGATCTACAAGAAAAACAAGATGAGCTAGAGAAGGCTAAGGACGATCTT
Organism: Mellilla xanthometata; assembly: GCA_035578125.1. Classification (NCBI taxonomy): domain Eukaryota; kingdom Metazoa; phylum Arthropoda; class Insecta; order Lepidoptera; family Geometridae; genus Mellilla; species Mellilla xanthometata. The sequence continues at coordinate 6,478,482 of JAPUBQ010000007.1, read as the reverse complement.
GATAAGACTGAAAAAGAGTTGGCTTCCTTGAAAACAGAAACGACTCAACTCAAGTCTGATATAACTAAACTAGAAAATGAAAAGAGGGAATTTGAGAATAAACTCCAAGCTGAGAAGAAGGAATCTAGCTATTGGGAAAGCAAAACCTCAGAATTTGAGACAGATCTTCAGGTATCTACATAATTTTTAGTAAAAATTAGTAAATGTTAATAGAAAATCTGTTTTTAAAACTAAACTAATTTGAAAATTTTAATTAAAGTTAAACATTTTTACAGTCAGAACGTAAGAAGTTGGAACGAATGAGAATCGCACATGATAAGGACATAAAGAACAAAGAAGCTGAGTTGGCCACATTGAAGGGAAAATTAAAGGTACTGGAACAAAGCTCAGGGGCTGGCGCAAAGAGGATAGCAGATCTCAAGCAGGAATATGAAGAGACTGTCAAAAGTAAGTAAACATAATGGCATACCGAATTTAAAATAAAAATTATTGGTTAAATCATACAAGAATATCTATAGAAAACTAGTCAGTTGTTATATTAATTGCTATTTCAGAGTTGGAACATTCGCTTGCCGTTGAAAAGGCTGAATATGAAGAACTAACTGGCAAATATGAAATTCTTGAGGAAGAGCACGTTGTTACCAAAGCAAGACTCACGGTGGAAAAGGAACAAGCTCAGAGGTAAAGTCGCTGACTACATCAGTCTTCTTTTAAATAATGCTAATCGAAAGCTGTCGGTTAGTGATTGTCCTAATGCGTGCATCTACATCTGATCATATATATTCTGTTTCATATTACATACATGTTTTCTTTTTAGCGAACTTGCGCATGTACAAAAAGAACTAAGTGCAGCATTGGCTGAGATCAAAAATCTTACCGAGAACTTCGACACACAATCTTCAGCTTGGGATAAAGAGAGATCAGAGCTACAGGTGAGTAAATTTAAATAGCTGGCCAAATTCTTATATGCTAAAGGTTTGATATATATATTATTCGCTTTGTTTTTTCGATAACAAATTTATAAAGAGGAACATTTTTAATTTTTTTTGTTTGTTTGACGCAGACAGGCTCTGAAACTACTGGACCGATTTGAAAAATTCTTTCACAGGCTATATTATGTTTCTCTTTGCAACTTAGAATATTTTATAGCCCGTGCGAAGCCGGGACAATCTGCTAGTATTCTACATCCATATTTAGAAAGTGGTGTCAACTAGAGTCGTTTCAAAACCTTGTTGAAAAAATGGAAGATTTTAGTATCGCCAATTGCGAACTTTGGTTCGCATAAATATAATAAATGGATTTAATTCGTTGACCATAGTTAACCTTGATTGTTTATTGTTTATTGTTTATTGATCTCATACTTACCTAACTTGTGACTGTTCCCTCAAGAGTACAGTGTCATCACTGCAAGACCGTCTTTGCGGCGGTGGCTGGGAAGTGGAGAAGGCCCGGTTGACGGCGCGGTTAGAACAACGCGAGAAGGATCTCAAGGCAGTGCAGGATCGCTTCAGCGTGCTTGAACATCACCACGACTTGGTCAAGAAAGAGGTAACTTTTTAGTTCATTGGTAACTTTTAAAATTAAGCAATTGAAGCGGATTTCATTTGTTTAAAAAAATAGAACATAGATATGTTAAAGCTATATAGCTAACTTACCAGCTTCACCAGTCAAAGGTCAGAGAGTCTGGGGCTTGAAAACTTTGATACCAGAGCTGCGTCACTTAGCTCTTACGAAATTATTATTACCAGCTTTGTCTCACAGAAGCTTAGAAGTTGAACAAATAGGTACAAAGCCACTACAGAAAAGTCTGAAACCACACATAGATAGCGATAGATAGCTCGTGTCACATTCGGCGGCCGTTAAAAAATACAATAATAAATACCAGTACTTATATTTCAGCTGGAGGAAGAAAAACAAAAGTTCGAAGACTATGAAAGAGTATCTAAGATCCAGCGCAACCTCACAACAGAGAATGCGGAATTGGAACGCGAGCTATCGGCACTCCAGTCCAAGCTCGACCAAGCTGAAAAGGCTAGGAAGAACGAGATAGCTGAAACAAAAATGCGGTACGATGGACAGCTAAACACAATGAGGGACGAGCTCAAATCTTTACACACCCAGGTGACTTTATTTTAGCTTTATTTCAAGACAGAAAACATGCCAGACCTTTTACCAGTGAAAGTCATTAGGAAATCGTCTGGTACATTTTTAATCCCCAGCGCAAATCGACGGGGCTCGTATAAGTTTTACGTGTCTGTGAGAGGCATAGTAATTCCCGAACAGATAAACTGATTTAATTTCGTTATGTAGAGTATTCTTAGCTATGTTTCATGAAAATATGGGTATGTGGCGTTTCTGTCGCACTTCATCGCCCGCTACCAATCAGAGCGCTCGTTTTGAATCGTGCAAGCGTTATTTCCAAGTCCAGCGCGTACGACTGTTTCTATCGTATAAGCTAATGCATGAACGTCGGGCGGCTGCCTCCGGACACAACATCTGTCCGGGGGATATCCCTTTGCCAAATGGAGGCAAATCGTCGTCGCTCCATAGGTATTCAATGAAAGGATTTGATTGGTAGAACACATGCGCTATGATAAATTTAAAATCCAAAATATTCTACCACCATTAGGTACAATGGTATGTCGGGGGATTTTTTTTTATTTAATTATATTTATTTATTGAGCCCTAACATAGATAAGTATCAATCGAGACATTTTAACGGATAAGAAGACTATCTGCTCGATAAATATTTGCATGAAAACTCTGATATAAATTTAAGTGTGTTCCTTTCTTTCATATCCAAGGTATCGCGGTTCAAGCGTGAAAGAGACAACTACAAACAAATGCTGGATGCAGCGCAGAAAACTATTGCCGACATCAAGAGCGGAGATAAGAATGTGAGGATGCAGAGGAATTCTATTTCGAGCACAGATGAGGTACACATAGTTGATTACTTTTCGAACCCAGAAATTATAAAAAGTAAAAATGTTCATATTTTTATTAATTACCAAAATTGGATGTCATATCATATTCAGAAACAATTGGATTAATAAGATAAAATTCCTCTTATTTACTAGAAAAAATAAGGAAAATATCATTAGAATAAATATGATAACCTTTTACTTCCTTTTTCGTTGTACTTATATATAAGAGCCTCTTTTTTTCTAAAGAATAAATGAATTCTAGGCCAAATGTTGTTCACAGGCGCGCAGAGTTTTTACAATTTTAAACCTTAAGATCTCAGAGTAACGTTTAGTCGTTACTCTGTCTAATAATAAGTCCACACTAAAGTCTACTTTTATTTATCTGATAACTACTGCTATGAATGCTTTGGACCGGCGACCATTTTTATACAATGTTTTGATTGTTACGTTACTTAGCTTTGTAGTGACGACGAATGTTTAAAATTTTGTAATATTTATGTTCTCGCGTAAGTCTTATTATCTTAGTCATTTAATCTATGTAAGAAACTAATGCCTTTTAACTTTAACCTTAGAACAACTGCCTGCTAATCCTTTACCGACTCAATTAAATTATGATTTTCTGAACAGGAGGAGTACCGCAACAAAGTGGCGACGCTAGAGCAACAGGTGGCGTGTTTGGAAGATGAATTGTGTGAGGCGCGACTAGTGTCTTCAAAACTTAACACGGAGTTGGTCAGCGAACGGTCCGCCGCTGAAGTCCGTTTAGCTGAGATGCAATCTCGACTCAATGAGGTTAGTGTGCTTTATCTAGAAAATTCGTTGCGATGGCTAACAGCAGTGACGCATATCAACAATATCCTGGCTTATACGAGATGAAATTAAAATTGTATTAAAGAGCACAGCAAAATATGTGCCTAATGATAATATTTCTTGAAGTGGCCAAAATTATTGTAAAATGGAAATAATCAGTAATATTATTACAGTCTATATTATATGCATATTCAAAGCAGAAGCCTAAACTCAACGGCCTAAAATCAGGCCTGGATCGAAGGGTCAAGATAACTAATCGAGGCTTGAACACGAAGGGAACTGCCAAAAATAAGCTAAGCCAGGTTAAAAAGTGAGATAATAATTTGAATTTGAATAAAATAAGACAGAGCAGGCATATTTCAGATTTGCTCCGCGTTAAAAATGATTTTGATTGCATGAATAAACTACGTCTATAGTCATCATTATCATTTGATTAACCTTTACTATAGCCCATCCTGTTCTGTTTATTTTCTTGTTGACAAAAATTAAAACCTCTGATCTCAAATTAAAACCTCGCGTTTAAAAGTGAACTTTTGCGTAAACATGACCCAGTTACCTTCTATTGGTGTTGTCAAAAAGAAAATAAATAAACGGTTGGACGAGCTATATTAAATGGCCAATTAAATGATCTGTATTTACCCTTTTATTTAGTACGAAGAGGAGCGGCTGCTCACATCGGGTCGTGCGCGCGTGGCCGGCATGGCCACCCGGATGGAGCTGGCGTGGCACAAGGAACGAGACGAGCAACAACGCCTGCTGCAGGAGACCTCCACGCTTGCGCGAGACCTCAGGCAGACGCTCTTCGAGGTATCAATCCTGTTACTATACTTACCACCATGTCTTAGCATCATCCTCATTATTTTCGCCCACTGCTGAGCATAAGCCTCCCTTAGTGTACACAAGACTGAGACAAATGGCTGTCTCAGTCTTGTGCTGCCCTCATCGCTTAGCAGCTAAAACTGAAATTTTAATTGCTCAACTCTTATCAATAAAGAAAATAAAGCAAAAACCTTGTTCATTTGAAATTGGTTTCGCAGGTGGAACGCGAACGCGACAAAGAACGTTTAGACATGAAGAGAAGAATTGATCAACTAAAGCGTACCACTGAAGAAGAAACGGAAGAGGCTAAAAAGAAGGTTGGTAAAATTCTATAATAACTATAATATTACTATTGGGGATACTGAAAACTAACGCAAACATTTTTAAAGACGGCTATAAACATTTAATGTCAATCAAGTTTTGTTCCAAATTCGTGCTTTATCTCCTAAAGCTTCTTTATCTATCAATAATTAAGAACTGGGTCTTTTTTTTCTGCTTATAATGTAGTATTAGATTATTGGAGTTACCTACGTATTAAGTAATTTAGCCACGCTCTATTTACTAAGAACAGGTTGGACTTTTATGTCTTAAAATAATTGTATCTCTAATAAAGACTATTTATTGTTTCCTTTTTAATAAAACAGTTTTAAATCTTAGAAAAAAGTTAATGGACACATATACTCACGAAACACCCTCAAAAGCTTTAGCATTATTTACAAGTAGCTCTGTATTTAGTAGAAATTTGGTTCTATATTTTATAATAGTAATAATTCCTTGTTGCAGTTACGTATTTTATATCCCAAGTAAACCTCATTTATAGGTGACGGAGCTACAATGCGATCTGTTAGAGCTGCGCGACGCTCACGCCAAGCTCCGCACAGCCAATGAGAAGTTACGCCGCGACAAGGAGCGACATGACAGAGATCGCGACCAGAACAAACTGCTCATTGCGTCGCTCAAGAGAGCGCAGCAGGTGAGAAAACTAGTTTTTTTTTTCAGTATACGACATTCTTGTACGAGATTTACAGCTTAGAATCACTGGTTTCGGAAGGAGGTTGCCGGAACGCATAGAGTCTTTTAGATGCATGACAGATTTTTGACGGAACGCAGTAATAAATAAATACGTATACAGTGTAAACTCCATGTTACGTCACTCGATTAAACGACAAACTTTCGAAATCGACTGGCTTTAGTTGATTTAGCTTGTTGAATTTATCATCGTGTGGAATACCACACGATCATAAATTCTCTCCATTTAACGACCACTCTCTATAACGCAATTAAATGCAGTCCCTTCAGCGTTATATAGAGTTTACACTGTATTAAATTAGGAAATAAATTTAAATGATATACAGTCATGTAACTTGTATTTTGTAAGTATGTTAAGTACAATAAACATTATAATATTTAATAATAACTTTGTTCATATATAAATAATGACGCTCAATATCGAATCATAAACCAGATACAAATTAATGTTGTTAGCATTTTTTTTTATTTAAGTGAACAAACTCAAAACTATAATATTATTTTTAATATACTAGAAAATAATGAATGTGTCTTTATGTTTTAGGAGGATGACAGAATCATCACACAATTGCTGGAGACCATAGACGACCTGATGAAGCAGAGTCCGGACCTGTTCCGCAACTCCACACCCGTTAAGCCAGAGAAAAGTTTGATGACTCCCACACCTCCACGAAGAAACAGGGTAAGAGAAGACCTTCATCAATTTCAAAATTACGTTAAATTTAGCGTCATTTTGTGTAATTACAATTGTGATTTATGCGATAGTTATCAAAAATAAAGTTTTAATATATAATATGATGGTTATTATCAATAATCGAGTATTAGTATACTAATCTTATTATGTGGGATCTTTGTTCATATTCTATATCAATATCTGAATCACAGTTCGATACTAGTTAAGCACTAATGGTTCAAATTAAATATGTATCTTCTATGTTTTATGCCAATAAAATACGAATAAGTAGATGGCGTTACGTGTATCGAATGATACAAGTAGTACGATTTTCAACAAGAGGTTAGGTGTATATTATACATATTAGTCTATGTTTATAACTTGCATTTCGATGTTGTTTCGTTCAGTCATCGAAATCTCGATCGCGCTCCGCAACCCCAGAAAGCGCGGGCTCTGAAGGCGCGGACGCGGCGGCTACTGCGATGCGCCTGCGACGACTTACTGACGAGCTACGAGCGTCCAGGATTGCTGAGAGAGCGAGGAGGCAACAAGCGAGCGCCAGGCGGTAATTACATATATTTTTTAATATTAGAACACATTTCACACACGGCTGGTTTGCCCCATACTGAACCATTTCTAACTTGTATTATGGTTTCCAACACAACGGATTTACTAAATATTTTATATTGATACATACTCGTATTTAACACCCAGACCCACAGCTAACAAATGTTGTTTAAAACAAAGATGATGTTGCCCGTGCTGGGAATCGAACCTGGAACCTTCTTATTGGCAGTCCGGCATGGTAAACATTACGCCAACGAGGTCGTCAAACTGGTGGTAGTGCTCTTTCTAATGCTCGCCTGGCTAGCAAACACCCTCAAGTTGTAAAATCTAGCCAAGTACCTATCAGTGTGTTCCGGCAACCTCCTTTAGAGCCAGTTATTTCAGACTAGGCATGCTCCACCTGAGGCCAGAGTGTCGCTAACTCGAGTCGTTACGCGCCCTACTGGTCAAATGCCTAGATGTGAGATTTTTTTTTGTTTTCATTAAATCGGGCGTGCAAATCTAAGTAGAACACATTAAAACTAAATACGCCCTGCTGTATCCCTGGTATTAATTAGGCCGACTGGATGGACTGGATTATCTCTATACCAATTTGTATGGCAATCGGTCAAATATTAGAGCGTAAAGCAGTAATAAATATCGCATGCATCACAAAGTTTCAATAATAAGTGTCGACTTGGCAAACACATTGTGTCAACCAGTTAATGGCGCCGTAATTCGTAAATCCTATTAAATGATTGGTGATGTTGACTACACATTTATTATATTTTTTTTGTATCCTTAGGAACTCTGATAAGGACTACCAGAATTTTACTGTAAATTATACGCATGTGATTTCAGAGCCATGTCTACGGAACCACGCGACCTCCTCTCGGTAACACCAGCCCCGTCGCGGACCCCTGCGCGCGCGCCGTCGCTCAAGAAACGATCTGTCTCACTCGAACAGACTACTAAAGAACAGGTTAAAATATTATTTTTTTACATTTTTGTGTATTTAATCTTATAATTTTTGTATTCAATGACAATTTTATAATAATTTTAATACTTTCGCGTAGAAAAACGGTCACACTTACTTATTATTAAAAGTTGGAATGAGTCCAACAAGTTTGTTATATAAAATATTAAGATGCCTTACGTGAACAGTTTACAATGTTTAATTTTAATACTTTTTTGATAATATATTATGAACCAAAAGTCTGAAATAAACAATTAGAATTTGAATTAATAAATAAAATACCTGCTAAATCAAATGGCACCGCGTCACCCTGATCGGTAGGGATACCTTTCCAATGTACATATCAATAAAGATTTTGAAAAATAGAACTGAACCAATTAAATTACATTACTACTATTATCATCTGATGTACCAGTACGTTGCTTTCCACAGAGCACGATTTGGAAGACGGTGGATGACAGCAGCGTGTCCTCGATGCAGTCGCTTGACGGCGACGCAGACGCCAGAATGTTTGCAACCATGCAGAGAGATGCCAGTCTTGATAGGTAAATTATACTTACTACAATTTAAATTCACATCGTAAAGTATGTTTATGTTTGTTAGCAGTATTTTAAATTGGATTTTTAAAAGACCTTAAAACATAATGAGACCCAATAAGTCTCATCGCTTTCTAAAGAAACTACAACCACAAAAAATCCTTATCAGAATGAATCCAAATATTGAGTAAATGCTAAAAACTTTCTAGGAATTACATAAAATAAACACATGGCAGCTTACTATATCTTTGTATTATATATTACAGTAGAAACTCGATCAACCTGACTAATTGTTGTTGAAGATAATCAGCTTTTATTTATTTTCCGATGAAAAGCCGGCGCGGGCAGCGTGATGTCAGTTCCGTCTAACATGTTCATGCTACGACTTTGGACAATTGGTCCAGATAATCGCGAATCCGTATATCTGAGAGCCGGTTAATCGAGTTTCTTCTGTATTTGTATTCTAATCCCTGTTATTATTTTTAATAACAGACAAGCTGACATACAGGCAGAATAAATACGACTGTAGACTACTGTCGCGCGCTCAGCACAGTTTTTTTTTACTAATACTGGCGATGGCGACTATTATAGATTGATAGTGGCGACAGTAGCCATAGTACGGTAGGATACGTTACTTACTCTAAGATACAATAACAATTTCTTTAATTGCCTTGTAGTCGACTCTCGGGAGGATCAGCTCAAAGTGAGATATTGCCCACGGAGAAGAAGAAAAAGAAGAGCATTTTCGGTAAGCTGAAGAAACTGACCAAATCGCGGTCAATCGATGACCAGGTGGATCAAGAAGCTGCCGTAGACTTCAGACCTATGGGCACGGTCTCACAGGTAAACTAAACACTAGATTTTGTTTACAGTATACAACTACGCACTTGATCATTAGGATGCATAATCACACAAATCAGCGACACTGTTGCTGGAGATGGAGCTTGTCAAGTATGGAATAACTGGATCTCAGGCAGGCTGCCGCAACTACTGTTAGGTGTTTATCGACAGATTTTCAATAATACCCGTCTACATGGTTTTAAAGATAACTTATATATAAGGCACTTTAGTTATAAGGGACAATATGCTCATCGATATTAAATTGTCATTATGCATTTGCTTCTTACAATAAAACTAACCAATAATATATAAGCAGTTCTACTTAACTCAGTACTGGATCTATAATGAAAATAATGATTGATTCTTTATTGAGAATTTAGTTGGTTCGGTAAAGTTAATTTACGACAACGTTAACACAAAGTTGCCTGGTGTCACAAATCGATTAGAAAACCCAATAAATTACGATAAATTTGGTCTTTGATACCTTAAAATACTCACAAACGGCAATTCACGCTTGGTTCTCCGGTATAAACCTGTTTTTTTGTTCCAGGGATCAGATTCAGATATGAGCGCAGCGGGCAGCAAGAGAGATCTTAGAGGACGGCTCTCAGATATGTTCAGTAGAAAGGGAAATATTTCGAGAGGGAACAGGTAATACTTTACTTACCGTTGATTACTAATAACACTTGAATATGAAGTTACCTGCCACTTTCGTTATAATACAGACTTATCTATGGAAAGTCCGGCAGGCAAGAAGAGATCATTTTGACCGTTGATTGCTCTACTATTATAACCCATCTCTATAGATCCTGCTTAAAACGCCCCGCTCATTCATTAGCTATAAAGAACTAAATCTTTATTGACACTTATAGTAAGTGATTTAATGAAATCATTGATGCTGATTTAGTCATAGTCTGTTTCAACAACATTGACCTTTCCCACAGAGGTACAAGTCTATTGGTTAATAGAAGTTAACAATAATTATTATTTATAAAAATCAAAATGTAGAGCAAAATTTTATGTCTAAGCTTAAAAGTATATATTTACGACTACCGTCTTCAAATATTGCAATCCTTTAACTTGTAATTTTAGGCTTTGTTCTCATAACATACATACTAACCTACCCACTCAATTATTGCCTTGTCCACATCTTGCCAGTCCGCAACCTGTATGTATTTTATCTTCATACAAAAATCATGTTTACTTACTTGATCTACACTTGTCCGAGTATTCTCTCGCAAGAGGCTCTAAGTCACGATTTCAAGTGAATTGTGTTATTTATTAAGATTTCTTACAACTCTTGCTATTGTGAAACAAACCTTATTACTTACATACAGTAAGGAGCTGTCACCGGAGATGGAGCGGCCGGCGAGCGCGATGGGAACCATGTCCGGCTCGCGCGCCAGTATGCTGCGGAACTCCAGCAACAGTAACTTGACTCGCGCTTCGCCCATCAAGAAGGTAGACTTTTCAACTGCGCTTTCTAAGTCATCTAACTAAATTGACAAGACCTAGAGCTATTAAACCTACCTATTTAAATGTAATGTAAATATATCACTATTTTTACTGGCAAAAAAATCATATCAAGTTAATTCTCTGTCAATTAGTAATAGGTAAAGAATAGTTTTTTTTAATCTTACTAATGTACTCATCAGTTTATTTTTAGAAATATTTATAAATCGCGTCAAAAAATAAAATATTTAAAAGTTTGTATGTTATATTTGGTGAGTTAGTCTTCTCGCTTACAATGTTAAAAGAGTGAAAGCAAGAGAAAACACAAGACTTTAAATTTTAGGCAAGAAAAAAGATGGAAATGATTTCAAGTTTAACCAAATATTAGGCTAAATACTATATTCGTTTCGGTTCCAGAACGACATCCCGAGCTCGCGCGCGTCGAGCGCCACGCCCGCCTCCAAGAGAAAAGGAAAATGATCACACTACCGATATATCGCTTCACTATAGTTTATTTACTCATAGTCCTATGATTTCCACATAGCATGTAATATCACAATACATATCAATCGTGTTTATTCCGTATAACTTTCGATTTTGTTACTCACATACATAGTGTATTTTGCAAAACCGGCCACTCACTTATGTGCAAAGGTTTCTTTAATATTTACAAACATATAGATAGTATAAAGTACATCTTGTTACTATAATTATATGTGTAGACTCGCCAAACTCGATCATAAGCACACCTAAATGTAGGTAGCGTATATTTAATATCATAAACTGAACTTAGCTAATTTACCTTTGCACATCTTTACGAAATCTGCCGAGATATTATAACTAAAGAAAGCGATAGAAAAATATTAGATCGAGAGTTATACGAGATACCCGGCCCCGTCACAGTGTATGGTGACGCCCCGCTCCCAATCCTCGCTTCGCTCGGGCGCAAGCCGACTCGAGCACGTGTTTTATACTTATCTACTCATAATTTCATAATAAAATGTTCGATCAAAGCGTCACTGTGTATTTTCTAAACATCTATCCAATTTAAATATCTCTTTACAAAATATCAGTTCATAAAAAAATGCAAACTCAAGAAAGGAAAATGTTTGGGAACCTGCGGGCTTAGCACGATTACATTTGCCGGTCCACAATCTGATTCTCGCCGCTGTTCGGCGACCAATCACGGCAAGGCTTTTTGCTAGAGGGTTGCTGTTGAAGAATCAGAGCAAGCCTTTTGCGAAAAGACTTGTGATTGGCCGAGTTAGCGTCAAGAATCGAGTAGTGAACGTGTGTAGCCATGCTAACCGTGGTCGTGTGTTGGCGGTTAGCTCTGGTCCATGAGGTTAGGATCGTGGCTGGCGCCGCCTGTCGAGTCCTTCAGGATGGATTCGAAGATCGGCTGCAGCTCGGGGAACGACTTGATCTGAGTCACGAAGTCCATCAGGTGCGGGTTCTTCTCTGTAACGAGCACAACCAACATTTTTAGCCAAAAACGAATGTAGCTCGGTGGATTGTGTCTGCTTTTCAATCGGATGGCTCTTGGTTCGATCCCGGCCAAACTATTTTTATTATTAGCTAAACTTAGCTTTTTATACAGGTTTGGGTGGATTTGCACTTTGCGGTGAAGGGCCGATTTTCATCAAGCATAGCTAAGACCAAACAAGAAATCAAAACCATACGCCATTTACCGACACACAGACACGTTAAAAACCCTTTTGTTTTAGCGCCGAATGTATAAAAAAATGTACATACCCGCTTCAGGTATCTGTAAGAGAGCGGCGGCGGCGCGCAAGGCGGACCGCTTGAGCTCGTCTTGTTTCTCGTACTCTTGTTTTACAGAGTTGGCCTTCACTTTCATCGTGCACGTCGCGCGGAGCGGCTCCACCAGACTCTCCAGCCCTGGAACACGTTATACCTATAATTGTGGTGCTAATAAAGACTAGAATATAGATTACGAGATTAAAATGAGGAATGTTTTTTAAACAAAAGACGAAAAATCGTGCTTTACAATGAAATAAATATGAGATGAGAGGCCACAGACCAAGGCCTATCTAGCCAAGTATCTGTTTTTATTTCAGCTTAATCCAATGCCTGACAGATGCAATTACAACAGACTAACTATATTTTAATGACTACTTAATTAATCATAGTTTACTGTAATCTGTGAATTTCAATACAAGCACTGTAATCATTGTGGCATGACGGTCTCATTGTAATGTTTGTATGGAGACACTGAATTTTACGATATTGAATCTGGAGATCACAGTGTTCAGGTTTATTGAGCCAAAGAAAGTAAGGAAGCTAAATACTCACTCTGCAGTACAACAGCCGGGCACAACTGAGCCAGCCTGGCACACATAAGATAGGTCAGCATCTTGATATCGTAATGGTCGCGCAGCCCGTCCTCCACGTGACGTAGGAACTCGAACACGTCGAGTCTGTCCAGGCAGGTTCCGAGCAGAGTGTACATGCATTCGAAGGCAGCTTTACGCAGGTCCAGGCCGTCGTCGACCGAGTGTTTGAACGGACCCATCTCTACCTCGCGGATTAGCTCTTTCTGTAAAGAGAAAAATCAATAGAAAATAATAAATGTGTGGGAGAAAAACATTATGTCTGTCTGTGGCATCTTAGCTCCCAAACGGAAAAACCAATTTTGGTTAAATTTTTTTGATGAAATAAATAAATTTCAGATTCAAGATGGCTACCACCATAAAAAGGCCCAGGAAATACAAAAACAGAATTTAACTTTAAATTGTGATGTGTGTAATGAACAGATTGTCCAGTTATTATTGTAACACAATTATAGCATAAACATTTTAGAAACCCGCCGTTCTCAACATTTTCTGGTGATGGCCATCATAGGTTTAAAAATGTATCATCACATTTAATGTGTTTTAATAATCAAGCTCTTTCATTTGATATTGGATTGAGACAGGAATAAAAAATGACATCTGTCATTTTGTGGAAGCAGCCATCTTGGATCTATTTTCAACAAAAATGGCTAATAACTCTTGACTAACATACACACACAAACAGAGAGAGAGAGAGTCAAGCTAATAACACCACTTCGTTCTTGCGTCGGGGGTTAAAGAGAATAAATATCTTGGTCAGATTTTGTTTTTAATTTGTGACAAGGTGTTATACGCTTGACTCTGTCTCTCTGACAGAGAGTCAACTTCGTTCTTGCGTCGGGGTTTAAAGTGAATACATTTCTTGGTCAGATTTTGTTTGACAAAATGTACCTTGACTTTGGTCTCGGCGTAGATGGTGGGCAGCACTTGCGGCAGCAGATCCCGCACGAGCGATGGCTTGTTGTGCGCGGCCGAGTTGAAGGCGACGAGCGCGACGCGGCGCACGCCCAGCTCCGGGTCGCACAGCGGGACCAGCAGCTCCGACATGCACGCGCGCAGCAGCCCGTCGATCGCTTGCGGCTGAACAAATACATTGCATGACAAATTAAACTCCTTCGAAAATTGGAAGCTTTGTGACAATATTAATTACTCTAATTTGTTATCCCCGACCAACTGGATGCAGGAAAAGTCTACGCCATGTGAATTTATATATCAAGTTGCACTTTTCTCACACACACACCTTGAATTATTTTAACGCAGGGGTACTAATAAAACGTTGGATTTACGTAGCAACGTGAAGAAAATGCAACTGAAAACGCCGGTACATAGACTTGTGAAATTGGAGAGGTCCGTTTACGTGTTGGGGCCCGCGTATCTACAACCGCGTACCCGCAACTCTCAGGGATGCACCTTCCACCGCCAGCTTTAACTCAGGGTTTGTCTATGAGATAACACTTTTTAAAATATTAGTGGCCACCTGGAGTAGTGGGTTAGATCGTCGAGGTAGTAGGTTCAACGAATCGTAAGTGTAAAAAAAGGCACTTGGGTAGTCCAGCAAGCGTAGACATATTTTGTGTTTTATCGAGGAGAGAACAGAACACATACTTGATCGGAGATGGTGAACTTGACCGCGGTGACGGCGGTGGTCCTCGTGAGCGGCTCCGGGGACTTGAGGAACTCCTTCACGTGCGGCAGCAGGGTGCTCGGCTCCAGCAGACACAGCTTACCCAGACACTCCGCTACCTGCCACAAACCGTTATGAACTATCAACTTAGTTAATATGAATATGAATCTATTATTATTTTATGCTAATTGTATCAGTCAAATTATTGGATAATTTTGGGAAGGACTAGCTGCCAAGGCAGGGGATAACGCCTATTTTGGCAACTAGAGCTTAATGAAATAATTTGAATTATAGTTTACATATTATTTATAACTAGGATGATATGGTTCTTATGTTTGTCTTCTTTTTGAGGGTTTCGTACATTAATGGTAAAACTGGGACCCTAATACTAAGCCTCCACTGTCTGTCTGTCTATTACCAGGCTGTACCTCATAAGCCCTAATAAAGTAAGCTAGAAAGCTGAAATTTATTACATTTTCCGTTGCCGCTAAAGGTACAGAAAGAACCCTTCATGCGCGAGTCCAACTTTTTTATATGGTATAAAGTAGCATATGCGTTAATCCCAATTCGAAGTTTTCTCTTACCCAAATTTCATCACAATCGATTCAACTGTAAAAGCGTTTAGAGATAAAATTTAAGATAAAATAGAAAAAAATATAATAAAATAAATATTTAATTAGTTTAAATACATTTATCATTTTTATTAGTATTTCAGTACGGGAGCTTCGTATGAGAGTTCGACTCCCTTGGACTATGGTTTTTGTTATTGGTAAGTTTGTTACTTCAGAGTGTACTCACAACATTCCTTGAGCCCTCCTCAGCGCACTGGCAGTGTTTGGAGAGCTGTACCCATATCTCCGGAATGAACGGCCGGAGCGCCTCCACGCCCTCTGGCGTGCACGACTCGCACGAGATTATCTAAAACAAAATTATGAACATTCGATATAAGGTCAATTACTCTGTCTACCACATTAACAATAATTATCAATGATGGCATAATGATTACCATGCCAAGACTATCAACCAGGGTCCCGGGATCGATTTTCGGCCCGGCTAAAATCTTTTAGATGAACTAAATTTGTTGGCTGCCGACTACCAACCAGTGTCCCAGGATCAATTCCCGGCACAGCCAACATCTTTGTGCTGAACTAAATTTGTTGGCTGTGGGTCTGGGTGTTTAATATGTATAGATATTAAGTATTATGTATGTATATCAGTTGTGTTAGCAACCATTTCTATGGTTGCTAACAAGAAAATCAAGAAATGGTTGCTAACACAGATAATGATTATCTAATGGTTTAGTATAGGGCTAACCAGCCGTGTGTGAAATTTGAAATTTGCCCTTATATAAAAAAAACTTTCTGGCGCAGGTCGAACCTGGTTTAGATTGGCATAGAAAGAGAGATGGCAAGACAGCAGAGATACCTACATCCAGATGTGGAACAGAATGGAATAGATGATGTTGAAAGATAGATAATTAATAGTATGGTTACACTTGTATAACGGTTTGTCCAGTCCATTAGGATGATGTGTGTACATGATGATAGAGATATAGGCCATAATCCACTACGCTGGCCAAGTGCGTGTTGGCGGATGACGTACGCCTTCAGATACTATGGTCCTCAAACGTGTCTGTTTCCTCACGATATTTTCCTTCACCGTAAAGAGAGTGCAAATCCACACATAGCTTGAAAAACAAGTTAATGATGTAGGGCCGGAATCGAGCAAGCGGCCGTCTAATTGAAAGGTCACATTCCCACCGAGACCCACTCGATTTCATCGATTATAGCCTATATCTATCTATATCTGATCTTGTGACAGAAGGCCCAGCCGTGGAAATATATAGTGGCTTCCTGAACATACCTCTCTCAACGAATGCAACAAAAGGTACTGTCGCTTCGGCTGAGCCTCGATCTCTCCCAGTATGAAGGGCAGGAACTCCGGCAAGTTGCCGACCGCCACCGAGCCGAGGGCGTAGCTGGCGGCCGACTTCACTTCCTCCGATGACGGCGTGAACGACGCTAACAACACCTCCTTCAGGTTCGGGATCCTGCTCAGATCTCTGGGAAAGGTAAAGATTAGGATTATAATGGAGAAAGTTTTGTAAATTATCAGGGATCTAAATCTTAGAGTGAATTGCTGGTTACAAGCGTGGCGCGGAAGTTTACCATAATTACCGCTTAAGCATAGATGCGCTGCAAATCGAGCGTGCAGCCTGGCTGCCGCCAAATTACGCAACGCGCTGCAATTACATAGTGTTATAACTACGAACATACGAATAGATTGCGCTACGTGTACCGGATGATACACGAAGTATGGTTTTTAACAGGAGGTTGAGTGTCTATTCTATTTATTAGTGTATGATTTTATTTATATGGTATCCATATGGTAACTAGCTATGTTTAGATACGACTAACGACGTCCAGCGGTGTTACCCGCGTTCATTCAGTATACAAGGATTATGTTAATTCAAGTTTTAGGCTATATACATACACGATTTAACCTGCTTCGGTAAAGCCGTTAGAGTCTGAAGGAGTAAAAAAAATACACACGCACAAACTTTCACCTTTGAAATATTAGTATTTAGTTTGTATTTTATGCTCACTTGGCTACCTCAAGTTGAAAATTCTGTCACGAAGCGCCTAACTACATGTTTCGGCGACTTCTTGGAGTACAGTCATTCTAGACTGGGCATGCTCCACTTTCCGTTAATGTCGCTGACACTAGTGGTTACCTATTGTATAAATAATAGTGCAATAATAAAACACGGCTACCACATTTAATACCAGCTTCTGTACCGGTCACACTCGGTAGGATCGAGAGAGAGAGAGACAGCATGCTTAGTCGACTCACAAGTGTCGTCCGATCTCTGCGAGTGCGAGCAGTGCGAACATATGGTGCGCGTCGGTCGTGGGCTGCGCCGCGTCGCGCAGGAACCCGCGCACCACCTCCAGCGCATCATCGCCACCTTCCACCACCACCGCCGCCACGCATTTGGCCAGCGAGTGGAAAGCCTGTGGAAAGAAAAATAATTAGCCAAGTTTGACTTGGAAGCCGAGTTGGACTCGCACATGAAGGGTTCCCATACCATTGTTGTATGGGAGCCCCCCTAAAATATTATTTTTTAATAAAATTATTTAAAAACGCTGCACGCTCACAAAATTCAGCCTAATTTAAATACAGTCAATAGGGATTTGATAACAAGAGTTGTGAAATGGTTGTCATAGTTACATTAAAATAGTTTAAGTATAGGTTTTTATTTTAGTATTTGTTGTTATAGCGGGAAATACATATCTTGTGAAAGTTTCAGCTTTCTAGCTATTAAGGGTTTTGATTAATAGCCTGGAGACAGACAGACAGCGGAATCTTAGTAATAGGGTCCCATTTTTACCTTTTAGGTACGGAACCCTAAAAATCAAGGTATTTCTTAAAGGTGTACTGTAATACTAATACTATACATATTATACCTAGGTTAGATATTTAGAATTCAGTTCAATAGGTTTCAGTATTCTAAGTGTAAGCGAGAAGTAAGCGGGACGGGCGGCTACGCCTACTTGTGTGTGTGCGATCTGATAAGCAGTGATGACTTGTTAGGAGTGCCGTATGTGTGTTGAATGGTACATGCTTTATTTGATATGCTTTGTAGAGTACCTGTTTGAAGTGGTGTGCGTTGAATGGTACATGCATTATTTGGTGTATTTTGTAAATACCTGTGTGATGTGGTGTGAATTGAATGGTACATGCTTAATTTGGAGTATTTTGTAAATATCTGTTTGAAGTGGTGTGCGTTGAATGGAACATGCATTATTTGGTGTATTTTGTAAATATCAGTGTGATCTGATGTGCGTTGAATGGTACATGCTTAATTTGGAGTATTTTGTAAATATCTGTGTGATGTGGTGTGCCTTGAATGGTACATGCTTAATTTGTAGTATTTTGTAAATACCTGTGTGATGTGGTGTGCCTTGAATGGTACATGCTTAATTTGTAGTATTTTGTAAATACCTGTGTGATGTGGTGTGAATTGAATGGTACATGCTTAATTTGTAGTATTTTGTAAATACCTGTGTGATGTGGTGTGCATTGAATGGTACATGCTTAATTTGTAGTATTTTGTAAATACCTGTGTGATGTGGTGTGCCTTGAATGGTACATGCTTAATTTGGAGTATTTTGTAAATACCTGTGTGATGTGGTGTGAATTGAATGGTACATGCTTTATTTGGTGTGCTTTGTAGAGTACCTCCGCCGATGCCGGTCCCAAGCCCGGATGCAAAAGGAGGAGGGTTGGTCCAGGAGAGACTAAACCCGGCCGTAAAACCGTCAACGTCGAGCATCGGGCGACGGTCAATTATCCCGACAACTTCGCAGCCACCTAGCGCTCGAAGCGGCTTCAGGAGCCGTGAGGAACTAAATCACCTCTAAAAGTCTGAGAGTGGAAGGACGCGGGAACCCACCACTTATGAATTTCCCAAGAAAACCCCCTCACAAATGGAAGTGCAAGCCAGAGATAACGATTTGTCATGTGATCCGACTAACGCTCGGCGCTGTCCAGTTCCCGGGCTGGCCAGTGTGAAATGGACTACCGATGCCCCCCCTGAGGTGAATCGTCAGGCTTTGGCGGGGAGAAATGCTACTGGCGATCTTAAGCAAACCAGTAATAAGATCTCAATACGCGCCTATCATCGTATTGGAGCTTGGAACGTGAGAGGCTTGATCAAGCCGGGCAAGCTCAGCATCGTGGAAAAGGAAATGATGAACCATAACCTAAGCATCTTAGGTATTAGCGAAACGCACATGCGTGGAAACGGCCATTTCATCACTACTGCGGGGAACACCCTCTACTTTTCGGGGTCAGACACCACGAGCACATGCGGTGTTGGCATCCTGGTTCCGTCCAAATTTAACAAATCTGTCCTCGGGTATAATCCTATATCTGATAGAATTATGACACTCAAACTGAATTGCAGGCCGTGTAATGTCCACATTGTGCAAGTATATGCACCGACAGCACAATCTTCAGAAGAGGACATCGATGATTTCTACGGATTACTCGAGGATACTCTGGATAGGATTCCAAGTCGTGATATCACCCTCATACTCGGTGATTTCAATGCCAAGATCGGAAACACAGCAGCTGATGATCACATCCGCCAGCATGTCGGGAAATACGGTCTTGGAGAACGAAATGAGCGAGGCGAGCGGCTGATAAACTTCTGTGTAGGAAAGAACTTAAATATTCTGAACTCCAACTTTCAGCACCACCCTAGAAGACTCTACACATGGAAATCTCCTGGCGACCGACATCGTAATCAGATCGACTACATACTCATTAGTTGTCGCTGGAAGTCATCAGTCAAAAATGCAAAAACCTTTCCCGGCGCGGAGTGTGGGTCAGACCATAATTTACTCGTCGCAGAATTTTCTCTACGCATGAAAAGGCGGAGAGAAATTCTAAGAAATTCAAGTCACCTGGAGAGCTCGCAACGTTTGGCTTTCCGTGATTCCGTCGAGGTGAAGTTGATTGAAGACCCACTTGGGCCACCCAACGACGCTAACACCCAATGGATGAAGCTGAAACGTCACATAACAGCCGCTTTAGAAGAGACGAGGTCTGGCATAAAACCGAGCTCCAGTAGGAAATGCTTCATCAGCAAGAACACCTGGGAGCTCATTCAGCAGAGGAAAGATTTAAAGATAAAAGGGCTACAAGATCCAGACACAGCCCTAGAGTTCTCTAACATATGCAAACGCATAGACGCACAATGTAGGGCAGACAAGAATAGATTCATAGAAGGCATCTGTAAAGAAGTGGAAGCACATGCAAACAAACTCCAATGTGCAGATCTCTTCAAGAAAGTCCGTTTGCTGGCCAAACGTTTTAAACCTAAAACATGGGTCATAGAAGACTCGAATGGCCAAGTTATAAACGAGCTTGACCACATTGCTGAGCGCTGGAGGGAATATTGCGAACAGCTATACAGGAACCCCGATGGTACTACAGTACATAGCAACCAAACGGACTGGAAATCTATTGACCTTGAGCCTGATATTCTCCGCACTGAAATAGTCGCTGCCATAAAGTTGCTGAAGCCGAAGAAAGCCCCTGGTCTTGACATGATAACAGGTGAAACATTGCAAGCCTTGGGTGATGAAGCTGTCGACGCACTGCACATGATTTGCAACAATATTTGGCGTAGTGGAGCGTGGCCGGATGACTGGGCCAAATCTGCTGTCATTCCTCTGCACAAGAAAGGATCAACGAAGAAGTGTGACAACTACCGAACACTTTCCTTAATATCACACGCCAGTAAAGTTCTTCTACACGTTATTAATCGTCGCATTAGACACTTCCTGGACTGGCAGATACCAGAGGAGCAGGCTGGTTTTGTTAAGGGTAGAGGCACTCGTGAGCACATCTTAAACGTTAGACAACTCATCGAGAAGGCTTACGAGTTTGACTCCCCTTTCGTCATGTGCTTCGTGGACTACAGCAAGGCATTCGACTGCGTAGACTGGAGAGCATTGTGGAGAATTCTGACGGAACTGGGAATACCGCAGCATCTGGTTGCACTCCTTGAGACACTGTACGTCAAGAGTCACGGTGTGGCGAAAATTGACACGACAATATCGAAACCGTTCCACTTTCAGAAGGGCGTCAGACAAGGCTGCATTCTATCTCCCATCTTGTTTAACGCATACGGGGAGTACATTATGAGACATGCCACAGATGGCTGGGAGGGTGGTGTGAGCGTCGGAGGCGTGAAAGTGACAAACCTACGGTATGCTGACGACACTACTCTTCTGGCTGCCTCGGAAGCCGAACTGAAATGCTTGCTGGAACGTATGGAGCGCATCAGCAACAATCTTGGCCTCCATATAAATAAGGAGAAAACTAAGGTGATGGTAGTCGACCGTACTAGCAAACTGGAGCTCACTGGGACACTGAACCTTGAGATTGTTAACGACTTCATATACCTGGGCTCCACAATATCCAATAAAGGCTCGTGTGAAACTGAAATTAGACGCAGAATTGGAATGGCCAAAGGTGCCATGGGACAACTGGAGAATATATGGAGAGATAGAAACATCACTCGGAAAACCAAGCAGCAGCTCGTGAGGGTTCTGGTTTTCTCCATATTTCTCTACGGGTCCGAGACATGGACACTAAAAGCTAATGACCGTAAACGTGTGGATGCATTCGAGATGTGGTGCTGGAGGAAAATGCTGCGGATCCCCTGGACAGCAAAGCGTACGAATGTCTCAATACTCAAGGAACTGAAGATCAAGACGAGGCTTTCATCCATCTGCCTACAAAGAGTCCTTGAGTATTTCGGTCACATAGCTCGTAAAGATGGGAGCAACCTCGAGAAGCTAGTTATCACAGGCAAGATCGAGGGTAAAAGACCGCGAGGACGAAGTCCGGTGCGTTGGACTGACCAGATTCGCACCACACTCGGAACAAAAGTTCATGAAGCCATTCACACGGCAAGTGACCGGAGTCGATGGCGCAAGATCGTGCGGGAGAAGATGATCCGTGGCGGGGGTCACGACCCTCAGCAGTGAGGAAAACGACGCGAGGAGGAGGAGGAGGTAGAGTACCTGTTTGATGTGGTGTGCGTTGGCGGTGTGGTCGTGGAGCGTGTGCACGGGCGCGACCAGCAGCTGCAGCAGCTCGCGGCGCGAGCACCCCGCCACGTCCGCAGACACCAGCGCGCTCAGCACGCCCAGCATCGCCTTCAGGGCACCGCCTGGCTCACAACAAATACACCTTATGTATGTTACTTAGTCTAAATTATCTTATTTTTCTTAACCTTATCCCACTTAGGTGGGGTCGGCACAGCAAACCTTCTTCTTCCACTCTCCTCTATCAGACGTGATCTCCACACTCAACCCTATCTCTCTCATTGTCCTCATTCACACACTCCATCCATGTCTTTTTCGGCGGCCTCTTGCTCTTCTTCCTTACACTACCATTTCCATACATCTCCTAGTGACATGCATCTCCTCTCTACGCATCACATGTCCATACCATACTAACCTTCCACTCTTTATTTTCTCCCTCACTGGTGCTACTTTCACACTTTCTCTAACTTTTTAGAGTTACTTAGTCTTAGTGACTTATGGTTACTTAGTCTATTAGTTTAAATCTAATTCATCCTGTAGGACGTATAAACTTTGTTTATTAATGACGATGATCGACATCCAGGGAAGAATCAGACCTTTGTAAATTATTTTACAGCCAAGCAGTAACAAGCACTACTGCTGTGAACTGCTACTGCAGAAGAAACTGTCGCGCCTCTAGAAGTTCAAGCGTGAATGACTAGCGAACAACTATTTTCCATAGTTACAGAATAAGTAAAGAAAGAAGTCAGACCTCTGACCGTCATTGAGAATGGTAATTTTTTTATCAGGTGAGACTAAGAATGGATGTCATTCTTATTTTCAGTGGCATCAATTGCGAATTGCTTTTCTTCAGACTCGAGATGCAGGCTTAGCAAAACTGGATTGACTTATAGTTCCTATATGAATGTTGCATACCTTGTAGTAGGGGCGACTTAGCGAGCGCCAGAATATTAGGCGTGAGAGCGGCGCGGACCTCCGCAGTGAGCGCGGCGGGGCACTGCAGGCACGCGTCCCGGACCAGGGTCAGCGCGGTCTGTGCGCAGTGCAGGTCCGACTCCGTTACTAGCGCCGGCACTTCCAACAGAACCTAGCGAGCAATAGTTATTGTAATAAACAGTACCTGGATGACCGAGCTTTGCTCGGTTTTTTTTTTATAAATAGGACAATAGGACTAAATATGATTCCTAGCTAGATCGATTTATCGCTCCCGAAACCCCCTATATACTAAATTTCATGCAAATCGTTGGAGCTGATTCCGAGAATCCAATTATATATACACTAGAAGAAAGAATTGCTCATTTAAATTTATAAGATATTAATTTTGTTTCAATAAAACCTTATTATTATTATACTCAAACTTTTTCTACTCTGAATTTAAAGAATTCCGGTATTTTTATGAAGGGCCTTAGTCAGGTGATGCTCATTTTCTGTAAAATCTTCTTGCAAAAAACTTACGTAAGATCCGACAAATTTATATCGCGGCTTTCTGCATCGTTATGTATGTATTTTTTGGTAAGTCAAGTATTTTTAAAGCGTAGTGCTGAAGAGTACCTCCGGCACAATGTATACTTTATTCATTTTTTTTTTATTATATTATTTTTACCCTTGATAGGTATTCGTATATATACTATAGCTTGCCTGATACAAAGCTGCGCTGTAGTCTAGGATGTGGCACGCTTACTTAGAAGATACTTATTAACAAAGCCTCACTGTCCTCGCAATAAAGGATGACGCAAAGCGTTTTGTACGAAATATTGGAACTTCAACTCTCTCGGTGTCTCTTCACTGACTCTTTACTCGTTCTGTAGTAGAACGGAGATGTTGTTGTATGTATCTCAATGTACTTTTATATTTAATACGAATATAATATTGCATTAACTCACCTTGCTCAATAGTTCTATGCTGATAGAGTTATTGTAATTCTGTACTAGAGTATCCAGTAGAACTAGAGTGGACAGCTTCAAGGCTCTCTGGTTCTTTCTCAAAAACGATCCCAAGATAGGTACTACATCAGACTGAAACAAAAAACATATCTTAGGTACAAATTTGCACGAAATATATTTGTTTTTTTAGAGACTGATAGAGTGGCGTGGAAGCGAAAAACAGGCTGTGCCGACTCCACCTAGTGGGAAATGGTAAAGAAGAAGAAGAGATATTTATGTTTTTTTCCACTTGTCACAGCTTAGTATTTGACCAGGAGGGCGCGTAACTACAAGAGTCAGCTTGAGGTGGAACATGCCTAGGCTGGAATATCTTGTTCTCAAGGTACACACTGTTACGTGCTTGGAGACCGATTTTCCAACTTGAGGTTGGTAACCACCATACTATGGTTCTCTCACGATGTTTTCCTTCACCAAAACCTCAAGCTCATTGGTGGCAAGCGAACCTACGACCTTCAGGACAAGCGGTGGCCGCAAGCCCATCTGAGCTGTCGTCCTTTCGAATAATTCGCTTCAATAAAACTTATTTTCAAACCAAAAGAAAGATCTCGATCGTTGAGATGAGATTCTTTCTTTGATTAGATTCTTTTTGTTTTGTAAGCAACACTTGAATTATTTTCAGACATTTATCGCCGTTGCTAAGCATAGGCCTATCCTGTAAGCCGTTTAAAAAAAATCTAAGTGGCTGAGCTCTGGTGTCGATTTATTCAAGCCGCTCGAAGGCCTTCGACTTGGATTAACGACTGCTTATACTTAGTCTAACTGTCTTGTTATTACTCATTGCGACAGCGTGTGCGAGCCAGCAGCAACAGCATCCTGAACATGATTCATGAGCGTCTAGATTGCCCTATACATTTTAAATGGATGAGAATTGTGACGGGAGAAAAATTATGACTGCTATTGAATTTGATTTGTATTTTATTTAATTTAATTTGATTGTATTTAATTGTATTTTATTGATATTTGTTTGAATTGTATGGATGGATTATTCTGAAATAAATGAATTAATAATTACTGCCCGTATCAACTGTTGCTTAACCTCAATGATCATGTCAGATCACCTTAGTTAACCGAGCTACGGGCGCTATAAAAGATAAACTGTATGTTTTTCTTACCAGTATAGGTCTCAAGTCGATCCTGAGCGGTGACGCGGCGACTTTAGTGAGAGCCTTCACAGTGGTCAGGCGGGTGATCTCATTGCGCAGCCGTTCCAAGAATATTGGCAGACATATTGGGAGCTCGCTCTGGAAACAATAGTTATTCCAATTATAATAGATCCGGTCGTTTATTTTCTTTTCGACAGATCTAGTTAGACAGTTATAGTGTTGTAACCAAGTGATTATAGTGGATACAATATCGATTCATTTTTCTCACGTTATAATAGGTAGGTCATGTTACGCAAAAGTTCACTTTAGACTGTGGTGCTGTTGCACCTATAGAACGTAAGTGCAACCGTTATTAGTCCAACCGTTATTTTCTTTTTTGTCAAAAAAAAATCCAACCTCGCGCTACCGTGGGTCGGATGATACGTTAAGGCGATGATAATGGCAACTTCTTGAATTTACAGTTTTTTTGCTATAAATCGGTAAAAAATGACGAAAAAATTGCTTAAAGACCGTCTAAAGAACCACTCTTATATATATAATATAATACTTATACTTATTTTGGTACCAATAAAACTTATGAATTAGAAATAAATGTAGTTAAAAAAATGGAAAATTACGTTTTTTGAACTTATTTTTTTATATGAAAAGTCAAAAAAGGGGGGGAAATGAGTCCTATTATTAATTTATTTTATGACTAGTATACTTTGTAACGTTACCTGGAGGTAGTCTCCAAAGTGGCAGAGCAGCTGTCCGCAGGCGGCTATGGCGCGCTCCTTCACCTCCTGGTCCATGTCGGTGGCACGCAGGCGCACCAGCGCGCACTCGTACATCGCCGGGATGAACTGCTGCAGGTCCGCGGGGCACGCCGCCACGCACCCTTCCACATCTACTATATCTGGCCAATAAACAACATCACAAGGATCAAAGTTAACAGATGGCTATTAGATTAACAAACATTATAAACATACTAGCAGACCCGGCAAACCTTGTATTGCCTCACTTAGGTAAAATAGATAGTAGCCAATTCTAAGACCCACTGAATACGTACATAAAATTTGGTAAAAATGGATTAAGCTGTTTCGGAGGAGTACAGTAACTAACATTGTGACATAGACATTTTATATATGTATAAGAATATTTTTTTTCTTCAATTTGGAACCATCTTAAATTTAGAATTCTTTATGGCGTATTAATTATACTAGTCACTTTCATTTGAGACCCATATTGGGAAAGTTGAGAAATAATTATGTATCCGTTAGTCCGAGTTTCATCATCAAATATAACTAGGAATACTCTTGCCCAATACACATATCAAAAGATAAAACCGAAATCAAAATTGGTGCATACGAGCCATAAACAGACACAGAGAGAGAGAGAGAGAGAGAGATACATCAAACCTAAAACATGTCATCGTTTTTGCGTCGGGGGTTTAAACATATTATACAGATATTCCTTGTATTAATTATTTTTTTTTTTGTTTTTTTTTTTTGTTTTTTTTTGACACATTCACACACGGCTGGTTAGCTCCATACTGAACCATGTCTAGCTCGTATTATGGTTGCTAACACAACTGATATACTACTTATACATACATACATATTATATATAAATACATATTTAACACCCAGACCCACAGCCAACAAATTTAGTTAAGCACAAAGATGTTGACCGGGCCGGGAATCGAACCCGGAACCTTCTGATTAGCAGACCGGCATGGTAACCTTTACGCCAACGAGGTCGTCATTATGAAACAATTAAAATGCATTCGGGTTTTAATAAGCATTTAAGTTTGAGAGTGGGGGGCTTTTGTCATCACTCCTCAATAAAATTCATGCTTCACAATAAAATGTACAATCGCGTTGTCTAATCATTGTTATTGGTTTTGTCGCCCAAAACCTTAAAGGATGCCCATGCAGAGGGAAGCCCATACGTAGCAACTGTATAGTTAAGTTATGCAGATACAGTTTTACACTATAAATATAATCTGACCAGTAGGCCGCATAACGACAGTGACACTCTGGCTGAAGGTAGAACGGCCTAGTCTGGAATTACAGCATCCTAAGGAGGCTAGAGTAGCTATTCAAGCACTAGAAAATTCTCTGTCACCATACATTTACAGACGATGGTAATGAAAAAAAACAGTGGAGACTGTTCTTTGTGCAAATATACACATATGCCTTACGAGAATAGTTTAAAAAGCTTAATAATAAAGTAAAATTCCTAAATACCTAAAGGCCGCATGACTTTGACCAGCGTCTGTAGAACTCTGAGTGCCTCGGCAGTGACCTTGTAGAAGGGGTCGTGCACACTGGCCAGCACGGCCGGCAGCAAGGCTGCGACGTGCGGCCGCATGGTGGCGCCACTGTGCCCGCGGACGAGGCACACTATGAACACCAGGGTCTCGATCTTCATGGACGACGCTGTGCTCTTATCACTGTAATGAAGGAGGAATGGTTGAATTACACTACGAGTTCAAGCTTTATATCGCCGCCTTACAACGAAAACCATTTATATTTGTACGAAACAAACGGTCACACTTACTTGAAAAACGTTGGTATACGTCCAACGGGTCGTCCACAATGAAGACGCTCGTAATGCGTCGAAACCCGTTGGACGTATATCCAACGTTTTTAAGTAAGTGTGACCGTCTGTTTCGTGTAAATATATAATATGCCTTACAATAACAGTTTACAAAGTACAAGAAAACCATTTAAATGGTTTTTTTGTCAAAAATGAATTATGAATACTTACTTTGGCTTAGCTTAGGCTTATAGTTTCGCTGCTAACTAATACGATAACCAATTATTTCGAAAATTTACAAGGGTTGTTTTAAAACATCAAACATTAAGTAGATTTAACTTGACTGCCGACATTTTTTTTCCAGCGGTTATGTTACTCCTTCACGCTCCAACAGCTGGACCTATTTTGATGAGATTTTCTATGAAGATATTAGACTTTGGATTAACACATAGGCTAACTTTTATCCTGGGTTAACTTCTTTTTGTCCCGTATTACGGGTTAAAGACATTTATTTCTCACAAAAGATTACATTTATCACTTACATGAGAACATATTTACAATAAATTTTTTGAAACATTCGTCACCACTACAAAATTATTACACAATTGAAACTTCACGTAAACAAACAGTTTGCCCGTCCAGCGCATTCATAAAAGTGAGTGAGAAGAGTGAGAATTAAGGCAGGTAACACTGCGGGGCGCAACTAGTACAGAATATATGTATATGGTGAGTACAGAACAAGGGCAAGAAGAGATAGGCTCGCAACTCCTGTTTACAGCCTCGCCAAATCTTCTAAATCGGTGTATGTAGGTGGAGCAAAGTTATATAACCACCTGCCAGAATATGTAAAAAATGCAACTTTCGATAATTAAAATTAAATTAAAATTGTTTTTAGCACAAAAAGCATATTATGAAACGGACGAATATTTTAATGATAAATTTGACGTTGAAGTTGACTTATGAAATCTATGAATTCACTAATAAAAATCTGTATTCTGTATTCATACGTGAGCGGCGGTGTGAGCGCGCGGATGACTCGCGCGGCGTGGTCGGCGAGGCAGCCGGGCGCGGCCGCCAGCAGCTCGCGGAGCAAGGCGAGCGCACAGCCGCGCGCGCGCACGCTGCGGCCGCGGATCACGCGCAGCGCACCGCGTACCACGCCTGCCACCTGAGAACACACATCAGCATTATCATATGAAAGAAGAGGACAGATGGTTGGCCACCTTATACGATACGACAATTTCATTAAAAATATCGTAGAATGAAAGATAGAAGCCAGGAGAGGAAGAGAAGATCATATTTAGACCAAATTAAGGAGAAGGCGAAAGTCATGTCGTATAGGGAGGTCAAGGATTTGGCCGAAGACAGAACTACCTAGAAAAACTCCACAGACAAGAGCCCAGCTCTTAAATATTTAATGAATTAATGAATAAATCTTAAATATTTTATATATGAAGGGTCCACTGCCTGGCACAAGACTTTATTACGATGAACTTCCACATGTTGCAAATATTAAAGATTCAGAAGTTAAGTAAAGTCATTTGGACACCAATCACTATTGACTATGAATGCAGTGTGGACAGTGATCATTATAGTCCTGATATTTAAAACCTTACTTAAGATTAGATTATTTTTTTATTAGTTTATAATACCCTAAGAATGATTATTTTCTAAAAAATAATACTATTACGCCTTATTAATAACAAATTAAAATGTGTATTTGAGCACATAACTGCATGTATAAAAACTCTAAGCATGTTTAGGGTTGGTTAATAAGGAGATTTTTAAGAGAGAGAAAGTGGTTATCTGGGTTATTACCTAATTACCTAATACTGATCAATTATTTGATTTTCCTACATCAGATGTAAAGTGTCATCAAAACATAACTTTGTACAATAGTTGCTTACTTTGTATAGTGGCAGAGAAAAGAATTAGCCGTGTGACACACCGAGTCAGTAGTATAGAGCGACATACCCTTTGTAGAAGCAGATATTGCGGCGAGCTGTCGTCCTGTGTGATGGTAAGCTGAAGCGCGGGCGGCGGCCGCGTGGCTCGGAGCAGGGCCGTGTACGCGCTCAGGATATCACACTTTACGTTCTCCTCACGTTCTGACAAAATATCAATAAAAATTTGTATGAGTATTGTGGGCACAGATTTACTCATATAAATTTATGTACTTCCGGTTAAAATAAAGAATTTTGATAGTGACTTCAAACATAATTGACGACCTCGTTGGCGTAGTGGTTACCATGCCGGACTGCCAATCAGAAGGCTCCGGGTTCGATACACGGCACGGCCAACATCTTTGTGCTGAACAAAATTTGTTGGCTATCGGTCTGGGTGTTAAATATGTATCTATGTAAAATATGTATGTATGTGTAGTATATCAGTAGTGTTAGCAAACATAATACGAACTAGAAATGATTCAGTATGGGATTAACCAGCCGTGTGAAATGTGTCCTAATATTTATTTATTTATAATCATCAGATATTTGTCCGCCTCATCTAGTCAGTAGATCAGTGCTGAGAGCATGACCGGCAACTTTCTTGACAATGTGTCTCCGATTATTTCGATATGCAGTTATCCTTTGGGGTTTCATGAATTGGCTACACTTGCTTTCGAGCCAGTGTTTTGAGCCTGATCAGACCATCAGATAATTGTCACCAATGATCTTGGTGAGAAGTGAGAATCATTTTATTATTAATACTAACAATGATCGCTGTCAGAAATTATCACCGTCAGTAATGTTCACAACAAGCTATTGGACATAAACATGCATAACCATTGATTCCTTCTCTTAATCTATTGTTAACTAATTAAACTGCCAGAAATAATAATTGTTCCTAACCAGGGAGTGCAACTGTATGCTGCAACACAAGATGCAAAGCCTAGTTGGATAACGGCTGATCCTTAAATATTAGCTTTAACAAGATTAATTATTTGTGTAAAACATTGATTAGTAAGTAACAACAGCTGTGAAATAGTTGTGAATAAAGATTTTTTATTTATTATTTTAATTTATCTAAAGTACAAACCGATTCATGATTGAGGCTGGTCCAAAAGCTAAATATACGAGTACAACCATTGTTTTACCATTGCCTATGATATGGACATTGACGGATTGAAGACAGAAACTTCAAAGTTTTTTGTTTTACCTTTGAATCTAGCAATGAGTGCCGGAGAGACAGTCTTGTACATCTCAGCGAGAAGCTCGTGGCGAGTTGAGATTACAGACTCCAAACATTTGGCAGCGGCGCGTCGCACCTACAAACAAGCAAACAAAACATGCTACTCTGAAGAGTTTTTATCAAACAATTTTTCAAACTAAAAATTTGATAGCCCAGCATAAACAGCCCGTTATACGTTCCTACTGCTGGGACTCTCAAGAGGAAAGAGATGTAATCACATCGCTGGCCAAGTGCGGGTTGGCGTATGACACATGTCTACGAATATTGTGGTTCTAAAACATGTTGATTTCCTCACGATATTTTCCTTCACTGTAAAGCGAGTGCAAATCCAGCATAATTTGAAAAGCAAGTCATTGGTGTAGGGCTGGGATCGAATCAAGGGCCATCTGATTGAAAAGCAGACGTTTTCACAATGAGCCACTCCGCTTTTTCCCAGTGTTTTTTTTATTGTCCAGAGCAAAAGATAATTAAGACTTATTCCAAAATTTACTA
The DNA here is from genome assembly GCA_035578125.1 of Mellilla xanthometata. Lineage (NCBI taxonomy): Eukaryota > Metazoa > Arthropoda > Insecta > Lepidoptera > Geometridae > Mellilla > Mellilla xanthometata. Next base: position 6,447,027 of record JAPUBQ010000007.1, on the reverse strand, counting down.
CCACGGTTCATTTCTGACTCAACAAGCCAGTAAAACTTTTTTTTTAAAACAAGAGAAAGGCTTATTCTATGGAAGAATATGTTGCCTGATAAAACTATACTAAAATTATACTACATATCTAATCTTATATTCTATCTATTAGTTATACTTCATAGCTGGCTTTAATAAAGAACACATAAGTTCATGTTCTCTCGTTTGCATAACAATTGATTATAAGTAAACAAGAGCTAGTTTCAGATGTTTAACCTTGGGACAAGTTATGCCTTTTAAATTTTTGTATACCTGATAGTAAATAGTTTACAATAGATTCAATTCAATTTCAATATACTACCAATTGATATTACAATAGACTGCATACAGTTCGTAATGACATATTAAAACTGAAACTGAATGATAGGTTCAGATTTTACCTTCCAAGACATGTCATCATCATCCGAGTACTCCTCAGAGTCAGACTCAGGATCTGCTTCAGGCGTGAAGCACTCCTCCTCCATATCCTCATCCTCTCCACCACCATCCTCTGTATCCTCGTAGTTGTAGTTAGGATCGTATGTTATCATCTTTAAGCATAGATCGATGATCTGTGGGGTTTATTGACATTTAAAATATGTTAGTTGTGTTAGCTGTGCTCAGCGGTGTCACCTGCTTTAATATATACTGATTTTATATTGACTAGCACCCCTATACAGTGTCTATAATTTTATTTTATTTTCTATGGGTAAATGTGCCTGAAATAAAAACTTTTTATTTGTATTCATTGAATCTGGGATAAGAAGTAGCTTATTTGTTAATCCAAAGTTTCAGCTATCAGCCGTTTGAGAGTGGATGAAGAATGTACATAAATATACATAGCAAACACTAAATAATACTAGTAGGATTACAATAATTCTTTTAATGACACACTAGATATTTTCTACATGTTCTGAAAAAAAAACCTAACAATCTCAGTATCTTACATTTAGCTAATACACCTTACCGTGGGAATATGTGGCTGGACTTCCTTGGGACATTTGAGAACGAAAGCCTCGAGAGCCTGCAAGCAATGCTCCCTCAGTTCTTCATCGGAGTCGGTGGAATATTCCAGAACTTTGGGCGCCACCCGCCACAGCTGTTCGCCGAATCTATGACCCGCTTGGCGACTGCAAACATTGTAAATAAGTTTAAAATAAATGTTCATAAAACAATATGAAACTATTTTTGGAAGCCAGCCAAGTGAGAGATGGGACTGGTTCACTAAGGGTTCCAAATCATTATTATCTACGAAAACCGGCAAAGTAAAGTTTTTTATAGTGGGAGACCTTTAAAATTCCCATATTTTATTCTAATTTTAGTAATTGTGGATATAGCAACATAAACACGTCCCCTGTGAAAATTTCAACTGATTAGCTATGGTTTATAAGATACAAATTCTTAAAAAAACAGTTTCATTGGTATTTTTTCTTTCGTTGTATGAAAACAACCGAAATTTAAACCTTACTATACACAAAATTCGATATTGTATTAAACATCAAACTACATATGTATGGTATAATGTGGATTCAAATTGATATGAAAACCATTGGAAATTCAATTATTCATTGTATGAAATTCAATTCCAGCCAATCATTCTATACTCTAAAACATAACTTTCCAAGCCATTACCTAATACAAATACAAATCATTTATTTATTGACACCAAAGTTACAAGTCATATAATATGATATCATAACAAAAGTACCTATATGATATGTATCAATGTCCATTTTCAATTCTAATTCTAATAATACAATATTATTACAATAGTATATGATATTAATCAAATGTCAATAAATAGTTAATCCGCTATGCTAAGTTACAGGACTTAAGCCCAACGCACACGACGCTTGTTTTGCTGCACACGACGCTTGTTTTGCTGCTGGATTGCTTGCGGGGCCCTCTGCTGGCTACTCTGCTGGCATCGCTGCGAGAAAGTGACGTCACTGCTGGCTCTGCAGCGTGGTTGCGTGCTGGCTGTCGATGATAGAACGTGTGCTATTTTTCGTGACGGCTTGCTTGCGTGTTCTCTTTTTTTCGCAGGGTTGCCAACTCAGCACTTTGAGTGCTAGATTTAGCACTATTTAAGGAAAGCACTGAAATTTAAGGAACAGCACCCAGCACTTCATTCCATTAGACCATTAGATCCAGCCAGCAGAACTAAATTTCCACTATTTTTGTACTAGTCTGTTCGCTCAAAAAACGCAGTCTCGTGGCTGAAGAAACAAAACGCAACTACAAAATGCAGCCCATGGTCAGCCACGTGTCTGCATTTTGTAACAAACACAAGTAAAGTGTATTAGTCCGCGATACTTTGGTAGGGATTCTCGTGGAAGATAAATAAAAGGTTAGTAGGGTGGACGGTGCGGACAGTCATATGTTTGTCCTTTTCTCTAAGATAACTAATTATTTGTCAAACCTTGTATGTTGTCCTCAATTTTCTTGATCCGTCTCCTTGTCTTGGAGACAGTTTTGAGAATGCTATCCTAACTTTAAAAGATACCAAAAAACAGTAAAAAATTAAAACATATTCTGTTATGTGTAATTTTTTTATTAATTTCATATATTTGGCACTATTTTTGGAAATTTCTAGCAATTTAGCACTATTTGAGATATTACCTAGCACTCAACCGAACCATTGAGTTGGCAACCCTGTTTTTTCGTGCTCTGTTGTTGAAAAAATATGACAATAGCGACAAGCACCGTGTGAAGCCAACCTACCAAGGGAGCCATCAGCGCACCCAGCGCCACAGCCAACTTCGAACCCAGCGGCAAATTCTAGCAAGCTATCTAGCAGCAAAACAAGCGTCGTGTGCGTTGGGCTTTAGCTATCACTATACCAAATTTCAGTTCGGGTCTGTTGTTTTACAAGCATCAACCACACAAGTAGCATCCATCAACTTAGCATTTTTATAACATTAGTGTGATTATATTTCACTTTACCACACAGAAGCAATGCACTGTATATGAGTGCGGCTGACACTGGACGAGGTGGATGAACCCAGCCCTTCCAGGAGGTGGTCAATAAGCTTGTTGTAGAGAGACACATTGCAGGACATCACCAGGTGAGATAGAGCGACAATGGTGCGCTTACGCACAGCCTGGAACACAAACATTTTTATTGATACTATAGTGAATATAGGCGTTTGCCAGGTGTTTTCAAAGCTCCTGGAAGAGATTTCGGGCCATGAAGTACTACATAATTTTTTTTTTCTTCACTTTTACTTCATCTGTATCCCCACGCGTCACTAAAGGTTGGTCCTGAAAATCAGTGCTGCAGAGAAATCTGTAGTGTTTATACTGAGGGATGACCTTTTTCGGATGCTAGGGGACACATACTATTCTTTCTTCTTTTCTTTCATATTCGTTTTATGTAATTTAAATAATGTATATGTATGTGTCTTCTGTGTCTGAAATAAATGAGTTCTTTCTTTCTTTCAACCTTCCACTAATTCTAATTTGAAGTGGGGTTGATGAGACCTACACTGATATCCTGCTAGGGGCGTAAAAATTCCACTCTCTTAAACATTAACTTATAGACGTGTGTAGTCTCCCCATCCTCACATATGGTGCACAGACTTGAGACATTGACCAAGAAGCAACAGACCACCCTTGGGGTTTGCCAAAGGGCAATAGAGGGCAGTATTAGGAGTGTCAAATTGGCAGCCAGGATCCGTAACACCATTCTGCACTCCAAATAAAAAAATACCAACATAACCCAAAAGTCTGCACAGCTGAAATGGGATGGGGCAGGACATGTCTGTTGAATGCCAGATGACCACTAGACAAAGGTCTCTACAACTTGAGCACCAAATATGAAACAACCTTGGGGTCGATCCAGAAAAGAGTGGCATCATAAACTAGACAAACATGACACAAACTGGGCCACCAAAGCTGAAGACTGGGCTATCTAGAAGGAGGGAAGGAGGCCTTTGCCAAGCAGTGGAATACAATAGGCTTAAAATAACAAAAAAATAGTGACTTTAAAATAATTTCTTCAACAAGTGGAACTAAAACAGAGATAAATGACTGGCACCTGATTGATCATAGATGATATGCATAAACAACATTCACCAAATGCAGCCAATTAGCACTGTCATCAAGCATCAACGGAGTGTTGCATTTCTAGTATGTTATATAGATAGTTATTGAAATTATTTTACATTTCTCACATACCTGACGTGGAGAGGCCAATTGAGGCAGCAAAGAGTTGAGCAGCATGGGATGGAAGGAAATCAGGAGGCCTCCAAACCTGCTGAGCAAGTCTGCCAGAATATCCAAAGCCTCTAGCTGGACAGACACATCTTCTTGCTGAAATGTATGTAGATAATGAATAAATGAGGTAATATAGGGACTTCTTCCACAAATTACACATAGATTAACTACCTAGTAAAATAAACAAATCTTGTATGAAAGTACATTAAAAACAACATGATAGTATGTTATGTTGTCACCAACAACAAAGACATTATTACAACAGAACTTTGTCTGATTTCCTGGTATACAGCAGGACATTGTATTTCTTGGACATATGCCAGTGTTATGTTTTTTTTTTTAATTTTATAATAATATAATACATTTTTTCATAATAATTATTTACACTAAAAATATGAAAAAATTATAATGTGAAAATACCTTTTCAATAGCACTGCTCAGTTTGCCAGTAATTTTCTTACACACATTAGCTGCTAGAGTATTTGAGCCGAGTGGCAGTTCTGATATGACAGTCTTAAGGCCAATGCTGCTGATATCCCTCAGCTGTTCTGTATCAGACAGCATGTTCGCACAGAGGCTATCCACAATGCCTTCCACTTGGAACTCTTTCACTTTGTTTACGAGCGGGCCCAAGCTGTGCAAAATAAATTTCTTTATCAAACACTTTTTGCACTAGGTACAATATGGGTTGATGAATGAACACTTCAAATAAGTCTACAAGACGAGTTCAAGCTTTTCGCACATACTCACCATTTAACAGCTAAATTTTGAACTTCACCGTTCTTATCTTCCAGAAGACGAAGAAGCATTTTGACCACTTTTCGCTCGGAGTCGTCGTCTAATTTTATGCTGTCCTTTTGGAGTTCTGTCATCAGATCGTTTGTGGCCATAAACCTAAAGTCTTTGTCATTAGAGGTCATCTGTAAGTTCAAATATTAATTGAAAATCTGGAACCTCACTACATCACAATATTTTGGGTTCTGCAAGGCATGCGCCGGTAGAACTTTACTCACCTTCTCGAGAAGATTTGCTATATGATACGAAACACTGGCCATTTTGTTGTTATTAATCGTATTAGTAAAAAATTAAAAACGACAGAATTACATGAACTATCTCTGAATTAATTAGTAAAATGAAATGAGAATTTCAATATCGAAAATTCACTTGGTGCTTTGTGGGTTTTCGTTTCTCAGTTCGTCAGTATCCAATTTTTTTTTTCAAGTGTTACCATTACTCTTCAGTTAAAATAGCTAACTAGCCAAAGTATGCTTCTATTTCAAAGTTCAGTTGCCTGCGTTGAGGCTGATTGATGATAGTACAAAAATGAAGATGGGCAGGCTTCTTCAAATTCCTTGTAAAAGAACCAACAGTTTTTTCAAGACTCCTTCTAATCTTGTTTTACAATTATAGTAATGTGTCCAAGTGATTATAGTTGACACGATATCAGTTCATTTTTGTTATGCGTAGTTCACTTTGAACTTTATCTTTTTTTCTATTGGTGCTGTCAAAAATAAAATAAAAACGGTTAGATCTATAATATTATAGTTGAGAGCGAGGTGTCAAAGTATTCGCTTGGTGGGTTTTATGTATAAATGCCCAAAACTCAATTCACCCAAATCTGTTCAGTTTTTAGAGCAACAAATATACATTGAAATTCACCAAGTTACCACATAAGTCCATGTTGCAGTTGATTAGTTTATTGATTCGCAAATATGGCAGAGCTTAGCAAAAAGAAATGTATTCTGGTATCATTAGCTAAATATATTTCGACAGGCCATAGAATACAATACTTCAGTTTGACATATTCATGATTTGACAAAATGAAAACCATAAATCAACTTTGCTCTATATTACCGGTTTTGACTATCGTTTGAAAAAATTCTTTATAAGCGCCATCTGTTGTTGAGTAGGACAACATATTAAGATGAAATAGTTCAGCTACTCAGTACTAGAGTTCTTTGAGTCAATAATAATTTCGTATAATCTGGTGGCCAAGCTCTATGAATCTATGAATGGCCATGAAATGCCACTTTTTAATGTTATGTCCGACCGTTGCTTAACTTCGGTAAGCGCATCCTTTGGCATCGTTATAACGTGGAGGTACCAAAGGAGCGTACTACGCGGTTTGCCTCCTTCATTTTGCGAATTCCTTACCAAGCCCCTGTTCCCTGAAATCTATAATCTGCCGGATTTCAAAGCACGAGTGAACTGATCTTTTTTTGTCTAAGCGCGCTACACCTTCATAATATCGCCTACCAGCAGGTTTAAAAAAAAACATCAGATCGTGGCAATAAAATTACATTATTCGTGAGAACTTAAATTTAACGTAGGTAAAAAGAGAAGAAATTTTAGCTATCCACGTCTCAAGAGAGTCCCGTTGGTAGGTAAACCTCCCTCGGGTACGGGGAACCCTAAAAACCAATGAAGATAAAATCATGATTAAATAAAAAACTTAGTAAGAATTATTATTTATTTTTAACTTTTAGTACAAAATAAAACTAGTACACAGGGATACATCTCAAACCTAGCATTTGCAATGTTGAATAGTCCGAGGCTTACGACGATAAGTCTTCTCATTTGTACTATTTTAGAACTATAACGTCACACAGTTCAGCTCATATTCCCCATCAAAAAATAAAATTAGTCATGAGAGATACAAAACTGAATAATGTAATCACTCTTCGAGTCAATCTAAAAATAGACAAACTTCCATGCCGACAACACATCTAAATCTAATCGGAACTACATCAGTGTTGAATTCATGCTTACCTAATCATATACAAAATTCACAAATTGAGGTTTGGAGCGGCTTTCATTTAATTTTTTTTCAGGCACATTCAAGCCAGTTCATTCCAATATTCAAAATACATGAAACCACTCAAATTACTAAAATGCAGTACAAGACAGGAGCCTCTGCCGGAATATGTTTTTATCCTCATGCATTAACAGATATTAATAACTTAGTTCCAGAAGTTATTTTTGGTATAATACTTTGATAAACAAAGAGCTCGTAGCTGCAACAATATGACCAATACCTACATGATTAATCAGCTTAATACATATATTCGATAAATACCTAAGTATATCTCGCTAATTCATAAAATAAATTATTATGTAGTGCATAATACATTTTTCTAAATATTTTGGGTCGTTTATGTATTTTAAACATGCCATGTTATCATGCCGTTTCCGTCGTAACGAAATATTCAAAATCCTTTTAACATACTTCCTAGTACTAAGTTTATTTATCCTATCATTTACATACCAATCGTGTCCGATTCTTATTATTAGTTATAAATAGCAGTGCGGAACAGAACTCCTTTATTCTACGCGAGTTGTATACTCATTTTACTTGATTTGTCTCTTGTTTACCATGACTAAACGTGGTCCGCATCCAATTGAAACAATACATGTGTATTTAGCTCAAACTCAAATCAAAATACTTATCTATCATACATACTAGTATGTTTGGTAAGGCATATTTGTGTATCAGTATTTATGAATTAGTACCAATTTTCAAACAGAAATATAAAAAAATAAAAATCATAATGTTGTTGACATATTTGAAAACTACACTATTTAAACAAAAACCCTTAGAATATTTATAGCAATTTTGGGACCAATCAGATACATTTAAAAAACTCGTTCAAATTGTGTACTTCGTACAAATAAATTGTTTTTCTATTTAGTAAGTTTGATTAGTACTGAAATCTTATAAACATTTTTAGGGTTGTTCTTTTGACAGTATAAATTTCAATTTCTCAATAATTTAATTTTTATTAAGATTCCGAATTTTGCCTTTCTTGTGTAATTAATAGTACCTTATGTACAAAGACAAAAGTATTAACTCGAATTAATAACGTCATAAAAAAGAATTTGGTCGCTTTTACATAAGCCATAACGATACATTTATTTTATATCGTTTGATTACAAATGTACATGAGACAGATAAATAATTAATATACTAATTACGTCTATATCCATGATATCCAAATATGTATAGACCTGAAATGCTAGCGATTTATTATTATAGAGCATGGTAATTAATAATAGCACCATACCAATAATGTGATATCTTTTCATAATGATCTTATATGTTTAAGTTCGTATTTGGCCATAGCTTTTCTCGTTTAAAGCTGCACCATGATCTACGATGTAGAATGCTAGATTAGCTAGGATTTAACATAGATATGAAAACCTCGCGATGGTCGCTGTAAACAACAAAAAAAGTTATGATCTAAAATTTTTCGGTTCGTTAAAAAATAAAATTTTAATTTTCCAGACATTTCAAAAATAAATCAGAGCAAATCCCACAATAGTTAATTAGTTGTATGAATTGTGTGCATAAATAGAACCGAAATCATTTTCATAACTAGGGCAACAAAACCACCATTTAGTCATCTAACATTTCAATAGTAAAATTGATTAAATTTCAAGTTAAAAAATAATAGCAGGCGGATTCATTACTATCCTCATGTTAAATATTTATGTTATTTAGTGTAATAAGAAAGAGATCTCATTGCAAGATGAATAAAAAGTACAACTACTATTGCTAATCGAGAACTAGTTTTAAAATAAATATATTCTATCACCAAATCTGATCAAACGAGACTGAACACAGTAAGTTATTATTATTAATACTACACTATTAAATTGTGGCAGTGCTGTTCTTAGAGTGGCGTAGCCTCGACATCAGGAACATTTTAGACGACCAGACATAAAAAAACTTTATTGGGATTCATTTGTTTTACCTACTTTATAATATATCGATGTTAGTGAATAGGAGTTCTAGACTCATAGAAGTGATCTCTAATATTCTGTAATAGTATTGCAATATACAAGTGTGTAACAGATAAAAAGTACTTTTCGGAATGTGACCCAATAATATGTTGGTATGTGATTTAGAACCCCAATAAAGTTTGATTTTGCTTATTTCATTCGGAAATCGCCATTTATTTTTAAGTGTAAGTGAAAGACAAGTTATTTAGCTTTGGAGGGGGTTATTGTGTATACTTATTGGTCATTACATTAACTGTGCAGCGTTGCTATATTTAATATATTATCGCAAAAATATCTGAGATATTTTACATATAAATAATTGATTTGTTTGGCAGTGACATTACGAGCGCACATGGCTAGTGACGCTCAATTTATATTGCAGTACAAAAGGCTACGCTTACCCTATTAATAAGAGTGTTTTCATCCGCGTATCTTACTTATCTTAATATTATGTTGTATATTACAGTGTACCCAGATATCTTGTTACATTGGCAGTTGAGCTGGACTGCAAAGATGTGAACATTATTCAAGTTTGCATTATTCGTGTCTTATATTGCATCATTACGTTAAAGACAATACTCTACTATGGGAAAATATATTGCTGTACTTAAATTTAAACTATCGTCGACTACATTATGCTAAACGAAACGCGACAATGTACTAGCGAATTGGTGCCTAATCATTCGGACAATTCAGTCCGCTAACTGCCTAATGCCTAGCCCGAGATACAACTAATTATTTATTTACATTACGTCAGTAACTTTATCGACGATATCGAGTGGCGACACCTCTATTATAAAGATTTCCCGAAGAAATGATTGACATTATTCAGACTGAGCATTCAGTAACATCGAAAACTAAACACAAAACAACAAACATGCTCGCGAGGCGCGGGGCGCGGTTCGCGGGGCTCCCTGCGCGCTCTCCGACTCGCGTATTTCAAACTCTACCACCTAAATGAACACATGAAATACAATCCGCCGCCGCCCGCCCGGGCCGGCGACGCGAAATAATTACAAATCTTAAACGTAAAATAAACTCAATAATATACATAATTACATATATATTCGAAAGTATAACAAGGAGCCGGGTGTGCGTGCGGTCCGTGCGGCGCGGGCCCGGCGGCGCGCGAGGCGGCGCGCGGCGCGGCGCTACGGCCGGCTCCGTCACATCGGCGGCCGCTCCCAGTCTAGCGCCGGCGGCGCGCTCCCGCCCCACGCGCCGCTCGCCCAGCGCTCGCGCTTGAAGAACCGCTTCTTGAAGTGGTGCGGCGAGGGCGAGCGCGGGGGGTGGGCGGGGTGCGCGGGCGGCTGGGGCGGCGCCGACGCGCGGCCGGCCGCCGCGGCCGCCGCCGCCGCCGCGGCCTCGTGCCCGATGCCGGAGTCCGGCGACGTATTACACGCCTCGTCTGACCGCCGCCGCTTGTCCTCCATGGCGGTGGACGCGAACGATATAATCTGATCGAAACGGAACGCGATACGGTCCTGCCACTTGCTTTCGTCTACCTCCTCGCCACCTTCGCCTTCTGCAACCAAAAGCATCTTCAGTCAAATACATTCCAGCAAAGTTAATTTAGTGAACTTGTAGTACCAAGCAAGCATCTCTGTGTCTTTTTTTTATTGATTTGATTAATTTAAACATGATAGAAATCAGACAGCCCTTAGCTTGATCCCAGCCTTATATCAATGACTTGTTTTTCAATTGATGTGTGGATTGCACTTGCTTTACAGTGAAGGAAAACATCGTGAGGAAACCGACATTTTTGAGGACTACAATATCCGAAGACGTGAGTCATCCGCCAACCCGCACTTGGCCAGCGTGGTGGATTATGGCCTATATTTATCTCCTTGTGAGAGAAGGCTGCTTATGCATGCTATGCATATGCTAAGCATGTAGTAATCAGTTGTGTTAGCAACCATACTTCAAATTAGAAATGGTTAAGTATTTAGAATATAAGAAATAGGTAGAATTGGTTGATCAAATCAAAACTAAATTTTTGTAGCAGCTTTTCTCTACTCTTATAACTGCATCAAAAAAAATTACGTAATATTAGTATTGCCTGCTTTGTGAATGCTGAATGAAGAATGCAATGTACATAATATTAGAGAAGAAGCACAAATAGCGGTATGTACCGGGTAAGCGCGGCGCAGGCGGCTCGGGCAGCTCGTCGACGAGCGGCGTGGAGGCGTCGGAGCGCGCGTCGGAGCGAGTGTCGAGCGCGGCGGCTGGCGGCGAGCGGCGCCGCGGCTCCTCCTCGCCGCGCCCGCGCCAGTACTCCGACGCCAGCACGCGGGCCTGCAGGCACGCCGCCAGACCTGGCGACAACAACAACCACTATGTACACTTATTCTTATTCCATGATGGAGGCGATCAGACTTGCACTGACAACCCGCAGGAGGCGTATTTTGAATTTCCCCCTACCAACCTACCCAAGCCATCCAAGCTCCTTAAAGTAACGGAGCACGGCCTTGGGTCGCTGGCATACCTGTTCCACTGTCATTGCGTCAGATATTGTGGTACTTCTTGCACTATGTACACTGTTTGCTGCAAATCTCGCATTCAGGTTCATTTGCCGCTTTGGATAACTTTAATCCATAAAATGCATGTCAGATTCACATCCTGAAGTTTATGCTAATAAGTTTTGTTTTCTAACTAAATGAGTGAAAAACCTTTTTTTTTATCTATACCAACATTATGAAGAGAATATAAAAGTTTTAATTGTTTATCTGTTTGAAGCGAATAAGCTACGAACGATTTGTAAAATTAATTCACCATTGTGAAACTCCATGATCCCTAGAGCAATAGGCATATATACATTTGAAAAATAGATTCTGTAAACGTTGTCAAAAGTTGCCAGGTTAAGAGAAGAGTGTGAAAAGTAAGTGCTCTGTATGGAAGCAAAATAAATCATACCATTACAAGGAACAGACATGTCTGAACCTTTTTTTTTTCGTGAGGTTTCATTTACGCATCTTCCGCTACAAGCATGGGGAGGCGAGAGGGGTATGTCGGACTCGAGGGCCAGAAGGGCCGTCACTACCGACTAAAACCTCACGGTGTCCCATCTCACGACGCAGGCAGGGATGCTCCCTCAACATGGCGAGCTGGCAGGATTCCACTCGTACAGTATCCTAGTTACCTTCGAGCGGCTGGTGGTGTTGGTGCGGGTCGTGGTAGCGCGCGCTCATGTTGACCGCGGCGTTGATGATGCTCTGGTTGGAGATCTCCAGCGTGCGCTCGATCTCGCCGTTCACCAGGTCGCCGATAGTGCGCGCGCCGCCCGCGCCCGGCGACGCCAGCCGCTCCGCCGACAGGTGCCGCCGGAGAGCCAGCTTCGCGGGGGACACGTTCTGCTACGGATGTTATACACACGGTCACTAAACCACACTTTTTAAATTAATTAAAGTGCATATTGGTTTTATCTTGCATATACGTTAAATACAAACTAATAACTCTATATAAACGAACTAAACTAATAATAAACGAAGACGGAAAGGGATAGAGTAGGATGAGATGCGTAACATGCGTACCTGCGAGAAGTCGGCGTCGAGATGCGCGGGCGCGGAGCGGCGCGGCTCGCGGCGCTCGGGCAGCGGGTAGCGCTCGCGGCGCCGGAAGCCGGGCGAGGAGGGCGAGGCGGGCGAGGCCGGCGGCCGGGCCGGGTACGCCGCGCGCACGAGCCCGTGCGCGGGCGTCGACGCCGGCCCGCGGCCCGCCTTGCGCTGCTCCTGGTCCTCGTTCAGTACCGACGTGATGATGCTCTTGAGCCTGTCCTCGAAGTTGATCACCTTAGGCGACTCCTGCGCCTTGCCCACCACGTCGAGCGGCTTCTGCGGGTCGGGGCGCTCGGAGCGATCTGGGCGCTCGGAGCGATCTGGGCGCTCAGAGCGATCGGGGCGCTCAGGGTGATCTGGGCGCTCAGAGCGATCAGAACGATCAGGGCACTCAGAGCGTTCGGGGAGATCAGAGCGATCGGGGCGATCAGAGCGATCGGGGTGATCAGAGCGATCAGGACGCTCAGAGCGATCGGGGCGATCAGAACGATCGGGGCGCTCAGAGCGATCGGGGTGATCCGGGCGCTCAGAGCGATCGGGGCGCTCGGGGCGATCCGGGCGCTCGGAGCGGTCGGGCGTGCGGCGCGGCGGCGCCGTGGCGCTGCGCGAGCCAAGGTGAGGCTGCGGCGCGCGGCACCCGTTGGGGCGGTGGCGCGACGCCTGCTCGAGCTGGCGGCCCGTCTCGAGGATCTTGCGCGCGAGCAGCTCGGGGTTCGGCTCGTCGATCTTGGCGACGTCGGGCACGTCGGGCCAGTCGGCGCGCGCGCGCAGGTCGCGCAGCTTGCGCGGCTTGACGGTGACGGAGTGCGGCTTGACGGTGGCCACGGGCACGGCGCCGGCGGGCGGCGCGGGGCGCTCGCCCGCCGCCGCGCGCTCCAGCCCCGCGATCTCGCTCTGCAGGAGCGACACCTGCGCATGTAACCGCTTCCGGTGAGCGAGCGTGGCCGTGATCTCGCGCAGCACGCACTCGCGCTCCACGCTCGGGGTCACCGCCGCCTGCGCGTCGATCGTGCCCAGCCGACGGTACTTATCCGTTATTTCGGAAGTCCGTTGTTTGACGAGCGCCGCCTGCTCGGCCTCTATACTGTTCACCTGCATCGAACGAAACACGGGTTTTGATCGACGAACGATTAGGGAGGCAAAAACACATTTTATCAGAACTGCCACCCCGGGAAGCGCCTGGGCCGACTAGAATAAAATTGTTATTGGCGATCGTGCCGAATTAATGTATGTGTCGTAAGCGAGTTAGTGTGTTAGGCAGGTTACCTGGTGCTGCAGCCTCGCGGCCTTGCTCTGCAGCTCCTTGTGCCGGCTGACGATCTCCTTGGCGCGCGCGAGCAGGTCCACCGTGTTGTTGGCGTGGATGCCCAGTTCGCTCATACGTGCCTTGAGTAGCGCCACGCTGTCGCTGATCAGCACGCTGATCTGCTTGTCCAACTGCGTCGCGCGCGACTTCAGCTTCTGGTTCCTCTCCTGTCACCGGCATACGCATTTTAGTTAAGCTCCAAATCGAATTGAGTATTGTTATACTTAATTTATGTATGAGCTTAACATTATTTATGTTTTTTCTGTTGCTCAGTCTATTTATTTGTGAGAATTTTATACCTACTCTAGTTAGTCTTCAGTGACTATACTCAACTATCATTCATACGCTACCAGAACAAATCCATTTTAAATTCACATACATGAATAAAGTAATAAACTAATAACCCATAATAAGTATTTTTTGATACCAAACTGTATATAAACTGTATCAAAAATGTTTAATCTGTTGTTTGTGTTATGAAAGTATAATGCATACCTTCTCTTTATCGATCTGTTGTTTAACCTCCTCAGCGTAGGAAGGCTCTGCCATGCGCTTGATCATGGCGAGGTACTGGTCTCGGAACGTGTCGAGCAGCACTTGCAGACTGTACGGGACGTCCGGCGCGCGAGGGATCTCTAACTCTGAGTGCAGCGCGTCAGCGGGCTGCAAGGCCACGCCGAGAGCAGACAGGCGTTGTCCCACGCAACCCGGTGGCGGTGAAGTAACCTGCAATATAACAAATTGATTAATAATAAAAAACACAGACATAAAAATAGTATTGATGCTGCTAACACGCAAGTTACATTTTTATACAACCGGTGCGGTCGCGGCTGTGGCTGCCGGATAGGGTTGTTCAGACACCGTGGGCGGGGTGGTGGGCTAATACGAGAAGCGGAACCTCACCCTGCCCTTTCCGGTGAGGAGATCATCGTGAGGTTTTACTCGGTAGTGATGACCTTCTGACATCGAGCCCAACATACCCCACCCACCTCCCCGGGTGTAAATGCATTTCCTCACGTAAAAAAAAGGGTTGTTCAGAAACCAGCGCAAATGCTCATTGACGGACTCTGCTTGAATCATCTGCTCAAGATGTATCAAGGCCCATGATAATATATCACAACTAGCTGACCCGGCAAACGTTTATTGCCTTAAGTACAGTTAAAAACACTATAATTGATCAGTTATCGAGCGGGATAAAAAATGTTTAAAATACTAAAATGGCCATAAAAAATAGGGGTTGGGGATAAAAAAGCAAAAATTTTGGGTCGTATGTACTTTTGATGCCACTTTATAAAAAAATAAAAACAAAAAATCGTTGAATAACTAAAAAAAATATTTAAGGGTGAACAATCCTTAACATTTAGGGGTATGGAAAATAGATAGTAGCCGATTCTCAGACCTACTGAATACGTATATAAAATTAGGTAAAAATCGGTCAAGCCGTTTCGGAGGAGTATGGTAACTAACATTGTGACATGGAAATTTTATATATTAGAAGAAGAAGAATATATTTTGAGCAATTCTTGACGGGCGGTCAATTGCCCCACATTACCGGTTATCCTAAACATGTCATAACAATATTAATAATATATTTTTTATTGCTCAATAAACAAAACATTTTTCCAAAAAGGTAATTCATATAATATAATTATTTATAATTCAGTATAAAGTGTGTAGTAATTTTATATTTTTACTAGCTGACCCGGCAAACGTTGTTTTGCCTTTAGTTATTTCTAAGTGTACAGTAGCCGATTCTCAGACCTACTGAATACGCATATAAAATTTGGTAAAGATCAGTCAAGCCGTTTCGGAGGAGTACGGTAACAAACACTGTGACACGGAAATTTTATATATAAGATAAGATATTCTGTGAAAATTGTAAGTGTCTGACTGTTACCGTTATTATTTAGATAAAGATAAATAATTTATTGGCCTTACAACATCTCGTCGCATTTGGCAAGTCATTCATTACATTTTGATTTACATTGGATCTTGGACTCTAATAGACAATTACATTATATACATTATTACTTATATTAAAATTAAATTAAATATAACTAATTAAAATCTATTTTATATTTATATTATCATTTGTTATTATGCAGGCACAGGTAATACATCTTCTTTTTCTTAACCCTATCCCACTTAGGTGGGGTCGGCACAGAAAATCTTCTTCTTCCACTCTCCTCTATCAGATGTCATCTCCACACTCAATCTTTTCTCTCTCATGTCCTCATTCACACACTCCATCCATGTCTTTTTCGGGCGGCCTCTTGCTCTTCTTCCAGGCACTACCATTTCTATAAATCTCATAGTGACATGCATCTCCTCTCTACGCTTCAAATGTCCATACCACGCTAACCTTCCACTCTTTATTTTCTCCCTCACCAGGGCTACTTTCACACTTCCTCTAATGTACACATTCCTTATTTTGACCATTCTTGTCACTCCACACATCCATCTCAACATTCGCATCTCTGCCGCATGCACTCCTCTTTCATATCCTACCTTGGTTGCCCAACACTCTGATCCATACAGTACGACAGGTCTAATGATCGCCTTGTAGATTTAATACATAACTTTAAAAAAAAACAGTTTTCTAGCTATCAAGGTTTCTAGAGATTGGCTGTATCTCTAGAAACCTGACAGACAGACACACAGACATCGGAGTATCAGTAATAGGGTCCCATTTTTACCTTTGAGTTACATAATCCTAAAAGAGACATCGGAGTATAAGTAATAGGGTCCCATTTTTACCTTTGAGTTACATAATCCTAAAAGAGACATCGGAGTATCAGTAATAGGGTCCCATTTTTACCTTTGAGTTACATAATCCTAAAAGAGACATCGGAGTATCAGTAATAGGGTCCCATTTTTACCTTTGAGTTACATAATCCTAAAAGGAAATATGAGTAAGTACTGACCGCGCCGTTCCGCAGAGTAGAGGCGATCGTGGTGGAGTGCAGCAGGTCGAGGCCGGCGATGGCGGCGGGCGCCCCACGCCGCGGCCGCTTGTTGCGTGCGCCCGCGCGCCGCCGCCCGCCGCTCGCACTCGCACTCCGCTTCGTCGTGCTGCGCCGCGTGCGGTCTGCGACAATGTTACATTTACTTACACTAAATGTTAAACGAGTGAGTGTGGAGATGAATGCTTCTTTGTCTTGACGACCTCGTTGGCGTTAAGAATACCATGCCAGACTGCTAATCACAAGGTTCCAGGTTCGATTCCCAGCCCAGTCAACATCTTTGTGCTTAACTAAATTTGATAGCGGTGGATCTGGGTGTTAAATATGTATTTATATATAATATGTATGCATGTATATGTAGTATATAAGTAGTGTTAGCAACCATAATAAGAACTAGAAATGGTTCAGTATGGAGCTAACCAGCTGTGTGTGAAATGTGTAAAAAAAAGAGGAGAGTGGCGGAGTCACAGAGACATTTCCTACTTGGATAAGGTAAAGACAATGAAGAACGTTTAGCCCAAACATAAGTTGCCAAATATAAAAGTGACTCTCGGGCTATGGACCATTACTTATACGGCAAAAACACATTTGTAGTATGGGAGCCATAAATATATATATTTTAAAAAAAGTCTCTTTTTAGAATATTTGTTATAGTGGCAAACAGAAAATAATTATGTGTGAAAATTTCAACAGTGTAGCTATAACGGTTTATGAGGCTGGTGCCAGACAGATAGATAACATAGGTTTAGTAATAGGACCTTATTTGGGTCCTGTGTGTGCGAAAACCTTAAAACAAACTCTAAGCGCAGATAGATGGACCTTCCCTCATCAACTCAGCATCATTAAATTATGATTACCCGGCTCCCATAAATACTTCTAGTAGTCACCTTTTCAAATAATTGAAAGAAAAATTGCGTGAGGATAGTTTTTTGAGTTAGGGGTCTAACTTCCCTTATAGCATCAATACAAGATACAAGAAAACAGTGACCACCTATTATTGTATTTAAAAATCAATTGGTTTTTTATTGAACTAATAAAGTTAAAACTAACTTAATTATTTACACCATTACCATTACCTAGACTTATGACAAAAAGCTTGGTTTGCCCCTGGACCTAACTCTAGGTAGCCCAGTGTCGTGAGATCCAGGATCCGTTCCCTTCTTAACACTAATTAAGTATGAAACCACCAATACCATTACCTAGACTTATGACAAAAAGCTTGGATTGCCACTGGAACTAACTCTAGGTAACCCAGTGTCGTGAGATCCAGGATCCGTATCCTTCTTAACACTAATTATGTATGAAACCACCAAAACCATTACCTAGACTTATGACAAAAAGCTTGGTTTGCCACTGGACCTAACTCTAGGTAACCCAGTGTCGTGAGATCCAGGATCCGTTCCCTTCTAAGCACTAATGAGTATGAAACCTAATTCATAAGTAATTCTTTGTTTTTGCAATTGTCTGTTTGTTTTATCATTATTATTTTTATTTTCGTTTATTTATTGTCTTATTCATGTATTCTATGTGTTTGCTATTTAATTTTTTTTCTTCACTTTTACTTCATCTGTATCCCCACGCGTCTCTAAAGGTTGGTCCTGAAAATCAGTGCTGCAGAGAAATCTGTAGCATTTATACTGAGAGCTGACCTTTTTCGGACGCTAGGGGACACATACTATGCTGTCTTTTTTTTCATGTTCGTTTTATGTAATTTAAAATAATGTATATGTATGTGTCTTCTGTGTCTGAAATAAATGTGTTCTTTCTTTCTTTCAAACCATCTATAAATGTACATGCAGATGTAACTTAC
Organism: Mellilla xanthometata; assembly: GCA_035578125.1. Lineage (NCBI taxonomy): Eukaryota > Metazoa > Arthropoda > Insecta > Lepidoptera > Geometridae > Mellilla > Mellilla xanthometata. Next base: position 6,428,388 of record JAPUBQ010000007.1, on the reverse strand, counting down.
TGGAGTCCGAGGAGGAAGCCCAAGGCGCGCCCCACTCACGGGGCGCGGGCTCCGGCGCCGGCGCCGCGTCGTCTGTCCCACTGGACTCTTCTTCGCTCTCCTCGCTCGACTGCCGCACCTGGCGCCGCTTGGCCACAGTAGGTCGCGCGCGCGTCCGACCGTTTTCACCCCTGCAATATGGAACAGGTCTTGCAGGCTAGTTTGACGCGATCGGACATGAAGCTAGCTACGCGGTACTAATCACATTTACGATAATCTTTAATGAATTCAACGGGAAAAGTCTCGAGTGTCACAAATCGATCTTCATTCGCCTTCATTGAGAGATAAACAGAATAAGTACCGCGTCTCATCAACTGCATGTCTTATCGCTTGGACGAGACCAAACCTTTGTAACACCAACCCACTCATCGCACATTTTTAATGCACCAGACCTCGATTGTAACAGAAAACGTTTACACGAATCATATTTCTGTACACCATCATTGGAAATTTAAGTCAATAAATTTTATTACGGTTTATCAAAATAAATATTATTCATGACTATCTAAAATTGCAAAAATAAAAATACAGCTGTCTATTTATTATATTGTATGTAACAGGTAATATTTTTTAACATATCAAAGCACGAAAATTTTATTCTAAAATTTTGAAAGCAAGAGTGAACTGGTTTTTTTTGGGTAAGCGTGCTCCACCTTAGATCATAATATCGCTTACCATAAGGTGAATTATGATCAAGCGCAAGCCTAGTGTAAAAAGCACAATACTTTACAAAACAGTATTTACAAAAGATGCTACAAAACTGCTAACTTAACCCAGCACTAAAATTCAAGCACATATAAATCTAGGTAGAACTGAATATTGATAGGAGCATTTCTTTTTTGTATTAGTTCTGATGTTTGTGTAAGTGATTCAAGGCATTTCCTACAACCAAGAATGATAATAACTAGAGGCAGTGTGTTCAGATGTGTTGTCATTGTAGTTTAATGTCTACTGTAAAGATATATTATTTAATTTTCATAGTAACACTGTTATTTTAACGAGAGAGAATTTTCACAAAATTCAATTAATGTTATTTATGGACATTTTTGATTTTTATATTCACTGCACTTTGCGTTTTTCTACTGTTTTGTCTACTACTTTGTGTTTTTGAGTCACTATATTTTGCGCTTTTTCATCTGAGTGGTCCTTCAATACCCACACTAAACTGATCACACTACAAAATAACTTGGTCAGTTTGTTGATTTAAGCATTGAGAAGCTTGGCTGATTCTCACCTGACGGCTCTAGCCCTAGTGACCTTCCGTCGCCGCTCCGGTAACGAGCCAGTACTATGATTGCTGTTCCCATTCATCAGGTCCGGGGTGGACTGCCGAGTCGGGGGCGCGCTCAAGTTACGTTTACTGCTCCCTTCACCCTCCTCGGTGCCCTGGAAGTTGTACATGCATTAGTTACAATGATTAATGATAAACCTAGTTGAATATGTATGTAAAACATTTGCGTTTTTAAAGCCACTTACAAATAAAAAATTACTTAGTAAACAAACTGATTTTTAGAGCTTAATTTCTCAGTAAAAAATGCTATAGGAAATTTGCTGACGCCGTTTCAAAATATATGACTTCAGTTATATATATGAAAGATTGCCTTACTGATTGGGTATGCAGGTAATATATACAATATAATAGATGTTGGGACTACTATTAATTACTACAACTATTAGTATTAATAAGTAAAAATTTGGAACAGACCCTTTTGCTGACCTTGAGTTTCGGATTTTTCAGTCTTTGAAAGTATCTCTCCAATTTGGTCCTATCTATAATGTGTAAGTAATAGGAGACAGGCTTGCCGGTCCAGGAGACCGAGCCCTTGAGCGGGGACATCTCGCTAACGTGCATGATCGTGCCGATATCGCTCAGATTCCTATCTGTTATCCTGAAGTTCAGTGGACAGAAGCTCTTAGACGACACGATCTTCGCCCCATCTTTTAGATCCGCAAATCTCTCCTTCAACTGGTGATCCACGTGCGGTCCGAAAGCGAAGTTGTTAACGAATACTATGGTTGCTGCGTTGATCTTTTCTCTGTGCTCATCCATTAGGAAATCTCCCTTTATCAATGTATACTCTCCAAACTTTTTGCCGTACCAATTCATCCACATTCTAAAGTGGGAATCCATACTCTGAAAACAATGTTTAAAAAATGTTAATACTTTTGATAATAATTTCTTACTTACAAGTTAAAGGGGGTAATAATTAAAATCAAACATGTCAATTCGTCAGACTCTATTAAAAATACAATCCTTTTTGGAGTTAAGGAAAGGTTTGTCGTATTGGGGTCGTAATTTTGATAGGAAAGTACATTAGAATAAATGTACGAGACGGTATGCCATTTATCTTCCTATTAGGTGGAAATAATTCGTTAGCTTCCCAAGCTTATTACTAGAAAATATTTCAAAACTACACACGGAATATGTTTCACTAACATCAGACCATCAAATCTATTGATTTGATGATCTGATATGATTTAAATTTATTAATTTAAATCATATCCTGAGTGTAATGACAGAGCAAAGAACCATCAAAGATTGTTCAATAACAATAAACATTAAGAAACAACCTCAATTATTTTTAATTTGCCAAGTATTTTGAAACATTGTTAGTTTGTTACATTGATAACGAAAACTCATAATTGGACAACATTATGTAACATCACAATTATGATTACGAGGACATCATAAAATACATAAATCCTAACAAACAAACATACAGACTGGTGAAACTTGTATGGCCTCCTCTAGTATTCGTAATAACCCAATAAAAATAATTAAAACTATTAACTAGGTTCGTGTGTCGGCCCACCCGAATTGAATCCTGGCCTCTGATAACAAGAGACGTCTCTGCCCTCGATCCTGTGCCGTCGTCTGCTACTGAGTGGCGTGTGGTCTGAAGCCTGCGAAGATCTCGTTCCACGTGATTTTTCCAGCGGTACCTGACCGACCAACCGGCCGGCAACCGCTCGCTCGTCTCAGGTACGCTCGATTAACTTTTCCGCATGGCCCAAGCCAGCGAACTCTTTCGCCTAATATATTGAGAAAGTTTTCAGGTTGCACACAGTATTTACAGTGTAAATAACATACCTAAAGTAAAATAGAAACTCGAACTCAGAATTGTCTCACCGTCTAAGTGCAGCTTTGCACAAAACTTAGGTGTCCAAGCTCATCAGTAAACGGTCGAAATTTACGGATGCGAAGTTTCAAAAATATACCAAATCAATCAAAAGAGGCCAGAAGTAATCCTCTAAATTTTTGGTCTGGCCCCAAGAGAGGCTCGAAGAAATCGAAGGTCCAGTTAGCTAGTTAGAAGTTTAACTACACAATTAGTTTTATTATCCCTACAAGTAAATGTGATCGTGTTGCTCGACAAATATAAAAAAAAAAAACGGTAGACCAAATAGATTACAGTTGCCCAATATTCCATTTGGATTTACAGAAATACTTGCCAATGGTGCACACAAGTTTTTAACTTTTTTTCTTCTATAATATCCTGTCATTGTGCCCTATAAAGAAAATTCTATATATCTATATACTTGCTATACCTCTGCATATTTGCTAGGGACTTCCGCCTTTTCAACGCCGACGCAGATGCGGCAGGGGGTGGCCGCGGCCATCTGCAGCACCACCTGGCCGACGCCCGAGCCCAGGTCCACGAACACATCCTCGGCCGTGATCTGGATCTGCTCGATCATCTGGCACACCAGCTCGTACGATGTCTCACCATACACCTGGAAACAATGAGTTCACAAATTACGTCTTTGTATCCTGAAAATGGGACGCCGAAAATTTTAAAACAAATCAAGTCTCGGCAATAAGGAATATGCGTATTTTTTTATATCATGAATTCGTTCCTCACATCGTTTCAATGTGGTAAATAAATATTAAAAATGTTTAATGTGCAAAATCTTATTTATATGACAGTTACAAACGTTGTATAAATATAATAAAGCTCCTATTTTCAGTTTTAAGATGCATTTTCCATTAAACTTATGAGTCTGATTACTTGGTAGTTCTAGAAAACTGATGTGAATACAAATAATTTAAGATCACGATTTTTTATAATTATTTGTTAGCTCAATGTTTAGTCTCTCTCTGTGTAGTAATACTCTGTGTAGTCTCTTGTATCCATTTAAGTTATAAAAAACTTAGAACTTACTTGATATCGTTTTTCAAGTTGGTATAGGTGACTAGTTAATTTATGCATCCTATAACAAATACTATGCTCATCCAAACTTGACAACCTCGTTGGCGTAAAGGTTACCATGCCGGACTGCTAATTAGAAGGTTCCGGGTTCAATTCCCGGCCCGGTCAACATCTTTGTGCTTAACTAAATTTGTTGGCTGTGGGTCTGGGTGTTAAATATGTATTTATATATAATTATGTATGTATGTATATGAAGTATATTATCAGTTGTGTTAGCAACCATAATACGAGCTAGAAATGGTTCAGTATGGGTTAAACAGCCGTGTGTGAATGTGTCCCAGTATTTATTTATTTAACTACAAATGAACATGTCATTTTTTGTAAGTATGTATATGTACATATATTTTTTTTGCTTGCGCTTGATCACAACTCTCCTGATGTTAAGTGACACTGCAATCTAAGATCGTCTTGAAGACAGTAAGGTTCAATGGGATTCCGACGAAGAGTTCCTCAGTTTGGCCGTCCGCACTATATTCAAAGAGACCTTACCTTGCATGTTTAACTATGGTAAAGTAGTACTCGCATACTAACCTCAGGCGAGAACGGTTCATACTGGTTGAGTTTATCAGGATCTGCCACAGCCTGATTGTAAGTCTGCTGAAGGATATGTTTGAGCAACCCTTTCGATGGGTACGTATACCGCTGAGCCGGTATAGACGTGCCTTTTTCCTGAAAAATAAAAAGATTGACTAATAAGTACGAGAATAAATTGCCAAGTGCGATTCGGGCTCGCTATCTGTAAAAATGGCAAGTGTGTTTGTTGTATGAAAGCCCTTCTTCAATATGTATTGTATTCTTATTGTAGTATTTTTTGTTATAGCGGCAACAGAAATACATCATCTGTGAAAATGTCAATCCTAGCTATCACGGTTCTTGAGATACTGCCTGACAGATAGTGAAGTCTTAGTAATTGAGCCCCACTGGTATATTTTGGGTAGGGAACTCTAAAAGATACAATGTGGTTAATCGGCACCTTTCCAAAAGCGTACCCTTATCCGCATTGCAAAGAATATGCACGGGTAAAGCTAGTGCGAAAAAAAAATTTATAGTGAATGATTTAAACTCGTTATCACGATGAGAGCTGCCTTTGGATAACTACGAGTACGTCATGATAAAACGACCGATAAAAACACAAACACTTGCGTAAAGCCCTATTACATAGTAACCGGCTCCAATAAAACAATATGAATAAAAAAATCTCAGCCTTGACACTGCGAACGCTGAGAAATATCTGATCGATATAGCAATACGTCTTATAAGAGCAATGTCGTTGACCTTCTGTGTGAACTTGATTCAAGGTCCACCTAAGCTACTTTGAATACCTACAGATTCGTCTACAGGTAATTGCGAGAGGTCGTTAGCATTATCAGCGCGAATAATAAAGATTGCGCTCGCTTCCGCAATAGTTAATATGCACACGAGCAAAGTAGTCTGGCGACATCCAAGTATGGCGGCCATTATCATTAGACTGTATATTTTACTTGTATAATTAATTCTATCATTGCCCCCGCCCTAATGGGTACATAAACGGCCTTCCTTCGATAACAGTGGGCGGATAAGGCTGATGAACGAGTAAAACAACCTTGTCATGTTGTGACACAAGCTATAAAGAATAGCGTCAATAGTAGTTACAGGCGGACTGTGATGGGTTAAATTGCTTTTTGTCCTTACAAATTACAGTGTAGCTCAACACAATACGGCGGGACAATACAAATAGGTAAATCGATTGAGCTGCAAACGTGAGTGTGACTATTGATGTAGTCGGTTATCGAGACCTCGGAACAACTTGTTGTATACTGGGCCACATAACTATTACAATGTTTCGTTTGTCAGTTGTTTTACTACATGTAGCATTGTTATTGATCACGTCTCACGCACACGGCGCACCACGTGGCTCGAGCTCGTGATGCGGTGCGTTCTGTGGACTCGATCCTACATCTACAGCTAGATAAGTAGACTCGACACTTCTACAAATATAGATAGGTGCTGGTTGATAGTTGAAACGAGTTTGTCGATGGATAAGTACACAATCGTAACGAAACGTTTTGCGTGGTAGAGGCTCGCGTTGCGGCGGAGCAGCAGTGATGCAACCACAGTGTTCTCATACATTCGGGCCAAACAGCCCATATGGCGTTGGTAGATGTTAGCTGATTGCGTCACTCGCCAGTACATAGCTTGCGGCCGATCCGCTTGGTGGAAATTAGAAAGTAGCTGCACACTAATTCACTGCATCACATCGCATGCCATAACCTAACAACACCATGCGTTGTTTGTTTGTTTTATTAGCGATAAAGTTTCTTTTCCGGCTGGATCTCTGAGAAATTAGGTCACTCGAACTGTTCTGCTTATACGAGATGATATGATTGATTAGACATGGATAAGAGCAGCACCAAATCGGGATGAATGGGGTACTAGAAGAGAGGCCTATTGCTCAGTAGTGATTTATTCACGCTGGTAATGTTGATGAAATATAACATTGATATCTACTAAAAATAACTAATAATCTACGTAAATTATCGAAGCCATGATTTGAGGAGAGAAATAAGCAATATGAATGAAGCTTACATCAATATGTATGAATTGACGGACACAATAGAGCTGCTGTATTGTGTTGTTAAGTCAAGGAACGCTATTGTTACTTGAAAAAATTGCGCCGATTTTACGCTCATTTATAAAAAAGACCCGAGCTTTGAAAGGAGCAGGTAATTCTTTCGCTTTAGTTAGCCGAACATATTCAAAGCATCACGCGATCACAGTTCACAATTACTTAGGCATGTGTTGAACGAAACCTGTTCAAGCGGATGATCTCAGTATTAGACGCATAAACCAAGGTCTCTTCAGGCTAAGCAAATAGATAGGTACGGAGCACCGACGACTCTGGCGCAACCAAAAAAAGGTCATTAACACTACGCGAGACATTCGCGTTCGTTCAATATTGCGGTCAACGCCCCCACAATTATTGGCCCACGTTGAACCACTCACTTTTATGCGCCTTTAATTTTATGAATGTAATTTATGCAATCTAATATGCAACCGGAATAGGATTCATAGAGCGAAATGAATGGAAATAGCAGTTGCATAAGCGATGTAGCTAAACAGTAAACTCCGGATCTTCGGTTTACAAATGGGAAGGAATAATATTACAACGCATAAACAGTTCTAAAATAAATAGAATAATAAAATTAGGTTATTTTTAACAAGGCTCTGACCTCCGTGACTTGTCGATAACAACGAAATTAATCAGTAATGTTGATTATGTAGGGCAATTACGAGTAAAGTCTCATTTATTTCGAACACTGTATCGTTACAATGTTTCATATTTTAATGCATAAATAACTCAAAGATTCTCATATTTCAACATGTATCCCAAGTACTAGAATACCTATCAGTTTGTTTACTATTATTTTGGTTTGTGTGAGCATGAAAGGGCACAGCGCGGAGTAGACGCCTACGCCTAGGGGTGAACCCCCTATGGGGTTACCACGAGTCAACATCGTTTTAATATTACTGTGCTCTTATCTCGGTCGTTGACTAAAAGATATATACGACGCTGGATAGGGTTAATCATGTTAGGCCTGTAGAAACTATTGGTAACCCCTGTGCGCCCGGCGCGGCGTCCCGGGCGGCAATGACGCGACCGTGCCACCAGGGGTCGCCGCTCGGGGAGGTGGAGAGGTCATAAATAAATGACACACTTATTACTTTTACTCGCAGTCTAGTCGACGCGCGTAAACAAACGATTGAGTTATGTAAATATAGCACCCGGTTTATTTGTTTGACTCTCTCTTTTTAGGGGAGGAATCAATGATGTTGAATAATATGGTTCTATCTTTCTTTATCTTTTCTCACCGCAACTAAATCCTACTCATATTATAAAGGCGAAAGTTTGTGTGTGTATGTTTGTTACGTCTTCACGCTCGAATGGCTAAACAAATTTCGATGAAATTTCGTCTGGAGTTATAGTTTAGATACTGGATTAGCACATAGGCAACATTTTATCCCGAATTAACGCGGGTGTCACCGTGGGGCGCAGCTAGTATTAGATATAGCCGATGGAAATGTGTTGTTTAACAAATAAAAATATATGAATATACCAAGTCTATCTACTTTCTCCACTGTAGACAAATGACTCCTTGAAAGGCATTAGCCTCAGACATTTTATAGCTAGGTTGTCTAACCTCTACAAGGTTGCCAGAGTCCTTTTCTCTTGCCCTAGTTTTAATGTCAAGGTCAGAGTGGATGTTATCGTTCTGCGAGTATACATTACGAACGTGCACTCGTGTTCATGTTCGTGTTCATGACAACATTACCTAAGACCACAGAAGATCTACGCTGTTTCAAGTATCGTGCGACCTGTTATTTTCCAATTACACAAACTACCACTTAGCGACGAAATGTAGGTGAGTATTGCGGGGACGGGAAGGTGTTCAGAACAGAGACATCACCTTACCTAGTCGACCGCACCTGCCTTCCACCTGTCTACTCTATCTGAACAAAAACTGCACCCCTTGCGCGTTTTTATTATTCAAACTGCACAATAGTGAGTTCATGCGATTACTTTATATTCAGCAATGAGGGTTTACCCGTACATGTACGGAAGTATTTTTCGTTAATATTACGGATTTTCAAAAAACCTACATATTTAACGTGATAAACACACCGTTGGGCATGGGCCAAATAAATGAAACGTCAAATGTTATGGAAATAGGCACCATCAGATTCCTAATTCCGTGTTAGGCGCATCTTCCGAACAGTTCAAGCCATTATGAGAATAGTATGCATCGTGTATGCGTGTGTATAAATAGAGCTAGCCTCGTGCGGCGTCTGCGGGCATCGATCGTTGCGTCCTCGCGGCGCCGCCATCTTGGCCCTCTTGCCTCTCGGCTATTCGCTCAGCCCCTCAGTGGCCCACATTCACCTCAGTCGCACAGTTTCGCATACGCCGGTGCGGTGCGCCTTCGCTCTAACTATTCTGCATCTATTATAGTCCGCACAAGAATATCTTCAAGGAGAATATCTCTTCCGCGTTTTTGTTTATTACATAGGAAGCGTGTGAGGCAGACTAGTTTTTGCAATGTATCGCTTTCCACTTTAATAGCTAGCGGTTTACTAGGCAGGTTATTTAATATTATTCATTTACAGTTTACTTTTAGACTTTCATGCATATTCTAACGGTAGAGCACTAAGATGTGTATGTACATAATTATATAAATGAATAATTCAGAGCCGGCGCGACGTATGTATCATATCAGTACATAATATGTACGAGTACGAAGTATTTTAGTACACTTAAAGTTATGCATGACTGTTTAGATATTTTTTATAGAAAGTGATTGAGGATAGAACAGCGAACAAGTTTATTATTAAAACAAACAGACCGGTCTGCCTAGAATTTTTTGTAAAGGGTATATAATTAATAGGCTTCTGCGCATAAATACGAGTACACGGCATTTGCATCAGTCGTCTTCAGTTTTTTTTTGTTATGTCCAGCTGTTGAGCAGCTTTACTTTGTAAATTCAAATGTATCCGGTGGTGCAATAAATATATCTAACGGTTCATAGAAACTACCTGGAAACAATGTAGACTCATAAAATACAGTCTCCAGCACTGACAATCGTCCTTCAATTTGTATACAGCCAATAAAAGATACAAATGAGAAGCTGCTCAGCTTTCTCTCAACTACGAACTTGAATAAAAAACTATTTACCGAGCCATAAGAACGCAATCCATTGTGTGGACTTTAAATTGCTTTATTTTTCAGCATAAAAACCACACAGACACAGAATAGGCTACTAAAAAGAGGCAAATAATAAAGATACGATCATGATTATTTAAAGAAGTCAACGAACTTCAATCTCGTTTGCAGTTCCGCTTTTCATGTAGCCGTCAGATGTTTTTGCGCTGTTAAAATAGATGGGAAGGATTCTGAGTGTTGCTATTATAGTGGTATAACTTACCAGTGCGACGACAGAGTCGATGGCTCGGTTGAATCGGTCGCAGAGAGCTCGCATGCTCTCGTACGAGTGCGTATCGTAATCGCACAGGATGTTGTGCTCCAGGGCAGCTTTCATCTCCGGGAGGTCGTCGCACACCCACCTGCCGCAACAATTACTCCATCAAAACAACAACAATGTGTATAAAAATAAATAAAATTCTGGTGGCCAGTTCGATCAACTTCAACTGTCGCGAAGAATGCAGTGAACCCACTTGTTACGTAATCGTATACGTAAAACAAGTTGCAACCGCATTGTAGATATTATTTTTAGTTTTGCTACTCGGTAATTGCTGTTTCATCCTATATATAAAATTTCCGTGTCACAGTGTTTGTTACCGTACTCCTCCGAAACGGCTTGACCGATTTTTTCCAAATTTTATATGCGTATTCAGTAGGTCTGAGAATCGGCTACTGTATATTTAGTTTTTTTTTTTTTTTACTAAGGCAAAACAACGTTTGCCGGGTCAGCTAGTGTCTCTATATAATTGAAGAGAAAGGGCAGAAAAAGAAAAGGAAAGAGAGAGGCCTTTAAGTCTTTATTTGCACTCGGCATTGGATTGTTTACGGCCAAAGATCCTCCAAGATAATCGCAGCGATCGATGAATATTTTGAATCTCATATTTATTCCGTACACGAGTCATTCGGGTTAAAAATGTTCCTGCGCTGTTTCGTACATACGGCCAGGTAAATTTAGACTCTTAACCTTGAGAGATCCTTCAAATTATTTTAAAGGTTATTCGAAAAAGGTACGTTAGTATTTTGCAGCTATATTTGTTGCTTCAGTACTTTTTGTGCTAAAAAGAATCGTCTAAATTAAAAAATATATATAATGTATCATACTTAGGATAAGTTTATTTCACTAATATTAAGTCCCCTATCGGTACTTAGGATTTTCTTCCGTAACGGAGTAATCTGACATACACCCAACACATGCATACACAAACATACTTGAGACGGTATAACCAAAATGTTCTTAAGGCTGCTTGCTACACACGTTCCGAAAATTTATAACGATTGGATGAAACAGTTCAAAATTACACAATAAAACGACATGTGTGTATGAGAATAATTGGCCAAGTACGAGTCATCTCACGCATGAAAGGTTCCGTATTAATATATTAAAATATTGCAAAATAGCTCGTTTTTTCTATGACAGCTTAAATATTTATTTTATTTGTATTTATTTCGAAAGATTATATTATACATATTTATATTTGTGAAAATTTTAAGCTTATACTGTAACCGTTTTATGAGATAGCAAAATAAAATAGAAAAAATCACGTAACTATATGTATGGGGACCCTCCTTGTAATGTTTTTTTAATTTTTGTAATTATTGTTATAGCAGCACGGGAAATACCTACGTAACTCCTGAAAATTTCAGCTTTCTAACTATCACGGTTTCCGAGATACAGACCGTAGAACACAGACAGACAGACATCGGATGCTTAGTAATAGGGTCCCGTTTTTACATTTTATGTACGGAACCCTAGAAACTGTCCCTCCTACGAAAACTACAGTTTAAACTGTACCGTCCGATTATAATGATTTTTCGTAACGTGTGTAGCAGTCATTACTCCGGACACGGTCAAATATGTCTAAACATATGTTATGTTTTATATTTTCTTGACCAATACTCTTCTTATAATGAACCCGATTCAATGTCGATCGACCGATACAAACAAAATTATTGTATAGATATAGGTATAATAACACATATTTGGGATATAGTTTATAATAATTTCCCAAAGGAACCCAAATCCAAAACAAACATCAGAGTTATTATTAGAACACGGTTTCAAGGCCACGAGCTAAACGTTCTTATGTATGTAGGCACGCGTATGTATGTCCGGACGAAAGGAGGTCAAAGTGAAGGCTCTTATCTCGGGTTAGGACTCTCGGATAATCTGACGTAGGTACATGGTACGATCGATTGCTTCTAATGAGACTTGTTTTTGCGCCGTACTGGTAACTTTTAAGGGCCAGAGATGTTACATGATTTCAATCATTCTAAATACGAAAGGATTGCTTACCGTATTGTTTCTACGATTTCCAGAGCGCCGTCGTGTTTGTCCTGGAAATAAAGCAATTATTATTAATTTATTCAGAGTTTGCGTCGGATTTATCCGACAAACATAAGCGGACCCTTTTAGACAGCGTCATTTGCGGATGTCGTACGACAAAATATAGTTTTTCGGAGTATTCATGCCGGATAGTAGGAGGAAAAGTGTCATTTTTGCATGCGGTGAAAGGGATATATGATAAATGTGTAAATTTTCATAATATATGACCTCGATATGATGCTCAGCTGGTTGAAGTTGAACATACTACGTAATTATTTGGCTGTTGGCCGAACTTATTAACAATTCTACTGAGTAGGATAGTAGGATAATAGAATACCGACCCATGCAAAGTTTTGGTTAAAAATAAAGCACTCAGAATTAGTTCTCTCTGAGTAGTACTCTAGCTAATCAAAATTAGGGTCCAAAAATGGCCCAGCCACCTTAAATTTGAGTACCCTGTTATGAATAACAAGCAGGGTGTAAAAAAACATTTTTTACTCATAATATCAACAATAAACTATCACATATTTCTATGAATATCACAAAAAAACATAAAAGTAACAGAAAAGAAATAAAAGCTAAAAAAATTACCCTGTTGAATTCACATTCATGTACATTTTAATATTCAACCATTCTATATCCTAAATGATGGTAAACTATCTACTTAATATGTTTCAGATGGTAGGTATTTCATTTAGTTATAGCAAATTTGATATCATACTCTTAATACACTTAATACATATATATTAATTTATAAGAAAAATAAATTCAAAAATGTACATTGACATTACAATATTTTTCCAAAATAAAATTTGCTGTTAAATATTAGATGATTAGTGATCAGACTTAGGACCTCAGGAACAGTGTTGAACCACTTGGTCACTCATAGAATAATAACTGACCTAGTTTCTTTAGATACTACTTGTATGAAAAAATATTAAATAGTAGTATAAAAAAAAACATTCTAATTTTTAACCAAAAATGTTTATAGTACATGAGTACTTAGAGCATTGCTTTTGTTAATTAGGGTTGATTTTTCAAAGAGTGTTTTATTCAATTAACATAATATAATCTACCCAGCTATTAAGTTTATTAAATTCACATTGTTTTCATAAAAAATATTTCAACTTTTCAATACCATTAAAGATTGGTTTTTAAATTTTAATCAGTATGTGCGAATGCTCACTTCATACAGCTGGCTCTGTATTGAAACTAATTATAACATGTACTCTATAGACAGGAACATTTTACAGTGAATGCATGCCTCTTTGACACAATTTACTTCAATGTAAAAATAGCTAACAGTTTCTCCCTTACTATAAATCTCTTTACATTAGACAGTCAGTATAATCTATACTTTAGAATGTACTACAGTCCAGCCATTTCGGCGACCAATATCACCCACCATCACTCCACATTCTATCAGTCAAATACTAACTATTTGATTTTCTGACCTGTTATGTTTCAGTGAAAATGAGCTCTTAAATATTATCCAGGTTTAAATTGCATCATATGTAGATACAGTTTATTCTCCTAAGCCTTTGTTTGTTTCTTCCATTGCATCTTAAATTGTACTTTAGTTAAATTTGTAAAATAACAGCAGGGATAGGTGGTGCTAATTATTTTACAATTAAATGGCTGGTACATATAACATGTATGAATATCATGAAAATTTCAAGTGACCTAAATATATATAAGCATTTTTTTTATCTATTATAGAAGTTAGATTTACAAATGTGAGGGAGGACATTTATATACCAAGGCCAATAGGAAGAATACACATGTAATGGAAATGCAATAGTTACAAAGTAATATATTACTTATTGTTTATTGACAAAGAAGGCACTCGGTAATTATCAATAGATCTACCTAAATGATTTGCATATGGGTAACCAAATGTATAATTAGTTAAAAAAAATATTTACAAAAAAAATAATCTTTCCCACCTACACTTATCAAAAATATAACAAACAATAATTTGCACAGTTATTAATAGTTAGTTAAGCTATCAGCCAAATGTGTTATAGTTAAGTATAAACACACAGATAAACAATTTAAGTCCATAAGTAGGTCAAAGAGTAAACAACCAATAAGAATGTAAAAATGTAATTACATGTGTTTATATGAGAGTTTTGAGTAAATTGGAAGATTTCATGGTGCTAAAATAAATTAGAATGAACTATATTGTATGTTTACATTTAGTATGAATATGGGTCAGCATTTGGAGAAGTCTATTTTACTACTGTTACTTCAAAAGGCATTATATTTAGTAACATAGGATAGTATACTTGTACATAATAAAATTGTAAATAGACTGCAGCAGGTATATATTTCATGCTAAAGTTATTATTAAATTTTGTGTTTAAGTTTCTAGATAAATATGTACATATATCATAATATGTACATGGTATATAAAAGAGGACTATAAGAGTCTAATGATACAACAGCAACAGGTAAAAAATATTAAGATAGTTATTAACTTTATTTTGAGTGGAGAGAAATTGAAAGAAAGTGATGGGCCAGGTACAGGCTCATTTGCATAAAATCATTATAAAATGTAAATATATGACGATTTGAAAACTACGCAACTGTGTGTACATCTAAAAAAAGCCGACACCTTGACAAAACACGAGGTCAATACACTCTTCGAACCCATGTGACGTGAGTTATCTAAATATGATACCATACAATAAATATACATACAAAAGCATGTTAAAAGAAGCACCTAGGTACTTCTGTCCAACAATATAAATATATATCGTAGACTGTTAACCTATGCCGTTAACAAAATTTAGCCTGCGAAGCGTAAGCGCCCAAAGTCACGTCTCATTCCAGCTCTGCATTTAAAGAATTAACTAATTCCTTTTCTAATGTTATTACATCATCATAGAACGAAGGAAAACATGCAAATGTGCATAGTTCGAAGATCATTGATATTGATGAACATGTGTATCAAAACAAATGCAAAGCATCTAAGTTTGAAGTGAAATAAATACAAAATATTTCGTACCGAGCCATGACCTGAAGTGAGGGGCCATGTATAAACAACAGGTTCCGCGCCTGCAGGAGAATGCAGGCGTAAATCCAAAGCCATGATAATGATACCACCGCATTAATGCACACGCTTTTCACTTAAAAAACTAAAATTATCACTAAATACACTACAATATTAACATAATTTCACTGCACTTTCACACACACACACTCCGAACAATCGTGCGCCATGTTGAAATTATTTCTTCAATGGCCGCTGTTCAATGTTGCCATATATTTTTAATCTAACAATACTCTTCGGTGAAATTAAATAGTTTCAAGCAGTCAAACACATAAAAAAACAATGTAAAAAGAAATTCATATTTCTCTAGATAATTGTAAAATTTTATCCATTTTGTCAATGGTGATTAGTGCTGACTGCTGATGAAGTTGAAAATCTAGATATCTCTCTCAAAATAAAGTGATTTCTCTGTTACTGCCTTCGATAATTCAAGTGTGTTGTTTTAAAATAGCTCTTTCTACAAACTTTTGACTATAACCATGATATACCTATGTAGTTAAGTGTATAATACAAAAGTGTATCGTTGTAGAGGATAAATACAATAAAGAACAATAAAGAGTATTGTAGAAAATAAGTGAAAAAATAAACAATGTCGGACTCTGAGGATTCTGATGATCAAGTTAAAGATTTGCTCAGTATAAAAAAAGAAATTGATACATGCAAAAGAAATCCAGCTACATCTCAAATGTTTATATCAGGTTGGGATGATGTTGATCAAGATGTAGATATCATTGATGATCCCAAAGGTAACAATTTATAGTCCGGATATAAGTGATTTATGCAATTGACAGATCTGAAATGTAGTCGCAATTAAATATTTTAATTTTTAGCAAACCCTGTGGATCATGTACTTTGGGCAGCAGAAAATGGTAATTTGGAGACACTAAAAGAACTATTACAGTCTGATCCAAATCTACTCAATGTTCAGGATGGTGATGGATACGCATTGCTTCACCGAGCAGCTTATGGAAACCACTTAGAAACTGTATCATACTTACTCAGCCTTGGAGCTAATGTTAGTGTGAAGACAGAAATGGGATGGACCCCATTACATTCTGCTTGTAACTGGAACAATTACTCAGTTGCTGCTCGTTTATTGGCAGCAGGTGCGAATCCGAGGGCTTTGTCAGATGGAGGTAAATCACTGCTTAGATTTTGTGGAAAACCCAATGCTTATCTTATATCTTTAAATGAGCAATTCTTGTATGTATATAAAATTGGAATCTCAGAATCGGCTCATACAATTTTCATGAAATTTATTATATATGGGGTTTCAGGGGTGATAAATCAATCTAGCTAGGAATCTTTTTTAGAATATGTCATATTAAATTAAAAAAAAAAACCAAGCAAAGCTTGGTCAACCAGGTGGTACTATTGATCCTTAGGGGATTTAGATTATCCTTATTAGGGGATGCTAAATAAACTCAGATAATTTTAAAATTTTCAACCTGAAACCTACCCGTGAAATATTTAGAATCTATTAAATATTTGAACAATAATTTTAGTCATTCATCTTGAGAGGATACACCCTTTGTCTAACAAGATAAATTACATATTATTATAAACTGTGTTTCAGGACAAACACCCATGCACTTAGCATCAGCAATAAGTCATAGCAAGTCCACCCTGCTTGTTTTGTTTCTTCGAGATGACACAGTGGATTTAGCAAGCATGAAGAATAATTCTGGTGAATCCCCTGAAGAATTAGCTAAAGGACATGGCATATATGGACCAATGTTTGAGATGGTTTGCCCAGCTGTTTGTTACATAAAATCTTTAGCGTTTACTTGTAATCCTTATGTAAGAAAATCCATTGAGAGTTAAAGTAAGAGTTTTCTTTAAATTTTGGTTTTCATATTTAAGTATAGGTATATCAAGCGAAAATTATTATTAATAATTGATTTAATAATCTTATAAATAAAATTTCCATGTCACAATGTTAGTTACCATACTCCTCTGAAACAGCTTGACCGATTTTTACCAAATTTTATATGCATATTCAGTAGGCCTGAGAATCGGCTACTATCTATTTTTCATACTCCTAAGTGAGGCAAAAGAACGTTTGCCGGGTAAGCTAGTAATAAATAAATTCATCAGTGAAAATAAATTATTTTGTATATTATTACAAGCCTATAAATTTTACTCTAGTTCGATATATTGATGGTATATTGAGAGTGATTTCTACTGCTCTTCTGGCTAGTTACTGCCCTCAAGTTGAAAATCTGTTGCCAAGCACCTTATAGTGTTGCGGCAGTCTCCTTGAAGACCAGTAATTTCAGACTAGACATGCTCTGCCTTTAATAAGTGTTGCTGACTTGTGAGGTTACATGACTTTCTCCTCAAAACAGAGTAGAAAAATAACTGACCAAATGAGAGTCTGACTCGCACACAAACGGTTCCACACCCACCGTCAGAGAAAATTTCTACTCTCTAGTTACCTATTATGATTTATATGTATAAAGATACAGCCTGGTGACAGAAAGACAGAAGTCTTAGTAATAGGTTAGGTACCATTTGGATATGGTATATATATCCAATCCATTATATTATTATAATGAATTGGATTGATTAAATTAATTTACAAGTAGTTATGCTACATAGTCCACTATATAATTGGTGGACAGGCACCTCAAGGATGTTTTAGGTAACAAAAATAAAAAACATTAATTATATACTTAATTATTACATATTTATTATAAAACGACACATAGACCTAATTTCGCATGATTATACATTCACATCCATGTAAACCAGCATTTAAAACCTTATACATAATATCTATTACTTAAATATGAAAAAGCTTTACAAATTAATATAATTTACAATAAGATGCTTATAGCTTGTGCAAATAAAGGTACAATAATTTTATTTATATGCTTTAGATGCCATGCTTTCAATGACATGCATAGCTCCAGAAACAAGATATGTCTCAGCATGTAAATTCTTCAAACTGGCAATAAGATTCCTTCTATCAATTTTTTGGAGTTCTGACAATGCTTGGCGAGCTTGGGGTGTCATGTAAGGTAGCACCAAACACCCCAATCCAAAACTTTTCAGTCGCACACAGTTCTTCCAAATATCTTTCAAGTCATCATCTTTGATAACTGGACAAATGGGCAGCAAATTGATTGCATTTATACATTTTAGTTTTTGACGTTCTGTAATAGGGTAGTCGGCTCGTTGGAATGGGGACATTATGGCAGTACGCCAAGCAGCACAGATCATGGCATCAGGAGGCCCTGTGATTCTTAACATCAATGGTATCATTTCTTCAATTAAGCCAGATCTCAAGAGCAGGGGGATAAGCGATCGAATTATTTTCGTATTCCCAAAATGACAAGCAAGATCTGCAGCAATTTTTAGCCCTTCAATGTTGCCATCGATAGCTTGTAACAATTGATCTAATGCGCGGGATTTATCTTGCATGAATGTTACCACAACCCAAGGCATATCAATATTTTCCAATTTAACTGTGCTCAGAAGTTCTATTAGCGAAGACCACAGTGCATCCCTTTCCCTATTTGTGACTTTCAAAGCTGTATCTGGTTCGACCACACTCATTAAACATTGAAGAGCTCTCATCTTCTTACACTTGTTGAAATCACTATCATCATCAAATGCAATCCGTGATAAGTAAATTGCACCCATTTTGGGACAAGTCGCTTTCAATATATACTTTGCCGTCATTAGTTCTTTCGGATTGAGTGCAGATCTTTTGTCTTTATTGTTTTCAACTGCTTTGTTGAGTAAGTTTTCTAATATTTGTATTCTTATTGAACTGATATTTATGTTGTTCTTGTCCGCAATTTCAGTTGCAGCACGGTTAATGTCGTGACGGGATATTTTGTTGACAAATTCAGGGTGAAGATACAGTGCTCGAATAAGTTGTGCAGGTTCTGTTGATAGTCGAACGAATTCTTCACACGCCCAGTCTATTTTAAATAAGACATGGCGGGTAGAGAGGGTCGAGTGTAAGCGATCCATTTGCTTGACTGCGCGATTTCCAGGCTGCACTGCAGCCCAACGTTGCGCGAATTGGTAACAGAGATGTGCTGCAGCCACTTGATCTGCTCCGCGGGTGCAACCTTGGAGAACATAAAACAGACACGCGCCGGCCCATTCCATATTCGCTATGTGTCTAACGCAACGATGTGCAGCACGAAGCAAAGGTTCTTCGCGACTAGTCAGTCTCCAAGGTTCACTTTCTTTTGTATCATTATCTGATCCGTCGTCACGTTTTCTCGTGGTCATAGTCTGTTTCAATGCATTACTACAGATCATATCTTTAGCAATTTGCAAATCTTTATCGAGTGAAAGCAATGAGACCACTGGTAACCAGCGCTCGTAAGTTTCGAGTGTTATTTCCGACTTTAAATTAGACCACATGTCTTCTCGCATAAATAGATGAAAAGGCAATCGGTAATGGCCTATCTCTGGAAACATGCCTTTGACTGAGAATAGTTCAAACTCATATTGTTTGGGCGCGCTTACTCTTTTGTAGGCTTTCAAAAAATTTAGCAAATAGTATTCCTTCATCCTGTTGGAGTCCATAGTCGCTCCGAATATCAAATGGTGTATGCATGTGAATACTTCATAATAGTATGGATTTACAGAGATAACGCGACCATGTAATGTGACTTCACCGTTTTTCCAGAAGTCAATCAAAATATCTTTTAGGAAGTCCTTATTGTCAATATTATCCCATATAACAGAACATCTGTCAAGTAAGCTGTTGTCTTCGTCTATGCAGATTTGTCGGTAGCCCAATTCGTCGCAATAGACTTTGTAATTTAATTCCCAAGTAGATAACAACGATATTAACTGTAAAGACAAGCCGTCGTTTGTAGACACGGACAATGCTCTACAAAGTTCAACGAGTCTTTCGCATGTAGTGTCTGGGTATTGCTTTAGGATATAAAACAGGATAACTTTGACATCCCAAGTCTCCTCATTATTTTCTGGTAGGGTTATTTCAGATAGATTTATATTGAATTTTGATTTCAGTATGTATTGAGGGGGGTACACTACTGGGCTCCCTTGAATGTTGGTGTCAAATATTTGGCGTATGACCAAGTTCGATAGATATCCTGAGAGTGTCGGTGAGAGGGATTCACTTTGACCTCTTAACAACTCCAGAGGGCAAAAAACATTGTCTTCATTTTCAATATTTTTCAAAAGTAGAAGCAACATTGTCGTTAAAACTTCGTCTAGTTCTTGGGCAGCTACAACTCTTGTTAACAATTTCATGGATGTGTTAGCCATACATTGTTGAATACCTTTTCTTAAATGATCATGCTCTGCTCTAGTAACAGCATTGGACAAAATTCTGAATGGGATGAAATCGCATTTGTTCTGAATGGTCAATATATTTTGATCTCCATTGGTTTGAGCTGATGGAGCAATAGAGAAGAAATCGATAAAATCGTTAATAGCTGTTCCTGGTGATATTGCTAAGTAAATATAGTTAAATTTCCACGCTACTGTAAGATTTTTTACTGTGATAGTAGCGTTCATAAGAGCATTTAGTATAGACAGATGCTTCAATAAATCATGTATGTGATCTTCTTCACATCTGTTCAGTAGTTCAATCAGTATTTTACATGCATCTATTAGTAATGCGGTATTTGCACCATCTTTAAATTGTGCAAGGGCTGATGAAGTGATCCGATCATTTCCTAGATGTGAACTTATTAAAATTTCTACGAAAGTTCTTGATTGCTGTGATGCAGACACTCCTCTTAATAATGCCAGTAAAGAAGATGATTTTGTTTCCACAAATGGAATCAAGCAAGATATGCTAGCTCCACTTCCAGTGCTTGCTTTGGGTTTATCATCATTTAATAACCAACTTTGGTACTTTTCAGCGCAGATTTTTTCGTTGTAAATATTGTCGAGGTTGAACTCGATGCTGTAGGAATTTTTCAAGTGGTATAGATTATCAACATTCTTTAGTTGAATATCATTCAGCATATGCGTCCCTTTCATGAAATCTAAATAGTTTCTTTCTACAGTTTTATTCTGGGAGCAACCATTGATAATTTGTTCATATTTTGCCATTGTAGTTTTTATTAAAATGTTTTTTTCAATCTGAGGCAATGTTTGAAAGAAATCTAGAGCAGATTTAGTGTCACAATCTTCTAGACATTTATTAATGTACAAAGAATGTCCATAGTTTGCATATGATGACATGACTGTTGTAATAGCCTTGAGATCTTTTAAATCAACAACTGATGCATTTACCAGTCTGTGTAAGACTAATGTGTATTCAGTGCAAGTCATGGGAAAATTATACTTTTTCAAAACTACTTTAACATTAGCATAGTTCAACTCTTTTTGTATCTCTTGAGCCAAAATTTGGTCAGAATCAGAAACTGTAAAATCTTTTGTAGCTGTAGCAGCTGAATTGATTGCCAACTGAAGTACAGTTGGATTCCATGGTACATCCAGTACTTTCAGAACTCCTAGAAGACTTTCAAGCTTATTAGTTAAAGATCGGAATGATTTGAGCATTATTTCTAACCGGACTCCATCGACTGTACCACCGCCGCTAGCAGTTTCGCTTTCAATAAAAGTTTGTAAAACTTCATCCATATCAAACATGTGACGAGTAGCATAAGTAGGTAAGTAGTCATGCAGGAATACTTCTAGATCCTCAGTATAGCTTCGCCTGAGCATAATGAGAGCCACCTCACTGGGACTTTGAGAGCTGAGCTCACTAAGCAGCATATTGATCTTATACTTTTCTTTTAGTTCCTGAATATAATTAATTCTATCTTTCAGTACATCTAAATCATCCATTGAAATTGGTCTCACATATATAGTTTTTAAGGATGTTTCCAGCACAGATACTATTTCCTCAATAAATTTTAGTCCAATTTTAGGCCAGTAGCTCGATTGCTCAAGGATAAAGATCCTTTCCATTGCCCATCGCACAAACAAATCTATATGAAATGGGTTTTGTTCCAACAATGATGGAACAAAATTTTTGAACCAAATTATAATTGCACTCATTTTTGTGTTACAAGGAATGGCATTTAAAATTTCAATTATGTTGTTTGAAGAAAGTGTCAGTTTCAATTCTGAGTACTTTAACCAGCAAATTGAAGCTATATCAAAATCCATTTTTGTTATAAAAGTAATGCACAGTTGTTTGCAATCCATTTCCAATAGGTTGACATTTTCATAGCTGTTGTTGCCTCTGAACAAGATATATTCAATCAAGTCTAGTTTTATGAGTATTTCAGACACTTTGAATATCAATTTAGCATCATTGATTACATACACTCTTTTTTGTAGGGTATACAAAATTGGTTTATACATACTGTTAAAGTTATACAATTTTAAAGCTATATCTATAAGAATATCTACTGATTCAATAATGTCAAAGAGTTTCTGTATCTCAGCTGAAATAGGAGCTGCTTTACCTGACTCAATTAATGCATTAACAATAGAGTGTAACTCGTTGATAAGAACTTCCTGTGATGATGCAGCTTCAATGAAGTTCCCAGATTCTTGATTGTCATTTTCTAAAGCAGACAAGGTAGATATTCTTGCTTGACATAGGATCACCTGTAATTTATCAAATACAATATTTAATATAAAGCCATGAACTGTGGTATCGTCATGTGATGTGTAAAGAGATGTATTGAAATGGTGCAAGGGAGAAGGGCAAGGGGCCGACCGAAGAAGATATGGATGGAGTGTATGTATGAGGACATGAGAGAGAAAAAAGTGAGTGTAGAGAAAACTGCTAATAGACAAGAATGGAAGAGGAAAATTTGCTGTATAGTGCGATAAGGCAAGGAAGAAGAAAATTCAAAATAAAGCCATAAAAATGCAATGTAAACTGCTTTTAGGAAGAAACTAAATGGTATATGAATAAGTTAATAGGTACAATGACGGTGAACGAGGCCTTACAGAATATAAAAGTAAGTGTTAGTATTACCTCCTGATCATCATTCACAAGGTAGTAGAAGACATTATTGTGTACCAGCACAGGTTCATATCTCAGCCTATTATCTTGAAATTCCTGAATGATGCTCCAGGATTTCGTATCCACAATCCATATTCTTGATTCATCAGCCAATATAATATTCTCTCCCCAAGATACAGCATAGTTTAATGGTACCTGACAAGATACTGTTTCTTTGAGACCTGTTAGAGGACATTGAGCTATGAGACAATTCCTTTCAATATAATAGACCAATCCATTTATTTCAGATCCTGCACAAATCCATTCTTCATGATTTTTATTGAATTTCTTCAATGATATGTTGGTTTCACACTGGCCTTCTGAGAGTAGCGTAACAATCTCTGTTGGTGTGTAAGGAGCTCTCAAATAGTCACCACTTTCACTTTTAATGTAAAAATGATTGGGTTTCGTTTGTTGAAATTTGAAGTTGGTATAATTATTTACATTGATTTTGATCTGTAAACCTTTCAGTAGGTCCGTTACAAGTAGAGCGCCTGATTTGAGAGCCAGCCATAGGAAGCGATCTTGCAGTGTACAATCGATTATTTTTTCATCCAATTTATAGAATTGGTCTTGCCCTGGCTGATCTTCCTTTTTTTCTTCCAAATCCAATATACGAAAACTGGCTTCATCTTCAAATACTACAAGTTTTGGATAGAATAATTTTGAGCGAAGTTCGTGTTTGGTTTCCGGCTTGATAAGCTTTTTTAATGTAGAACTAAGAATGGTCATGGCAATTTCACTACAAATTTCACAATATCTTTTATACGTTCATGAAAGGTAATTCGAACTAAATCAAAATAACGGCAACCAACGGTAAAACCAAAATATTGACATCGATGACAATGACACATAAATTAATGCGATGTTCTCTTACACTGTCATAGCCCAAAACCGATAATTTCCGAAAAACAAGTGACATGCTATCGCCATCTATTATCGAGTAATTTGTAGATAGAGACATCTGTTGTTGAGTAGCAAGTGTTATAATTTGGCACTGAATTTTCTTGGCATTGCCACAGACCATTAGACCACTCAGACTCATGGTTTTAATATGACACCCTTCATGATAAATTTCAATATTCTTGAAGCACATCAGAGGACGCTGTTATACCAGATGGTTATGTTGCTGTTTATGATAACAGCAACATAACCATAGGCAAAACAGACAATAGGAACCCGGCGGCTTATACAAAGTAGCTAGGTTTAACCATATACCCAGGATAACAACCAGATGAAATTGCCAGTTTTAGTAGGTACATAGATCATCCATCCAAAGACGATGTATATCTATGATAAACAATGTATCGCCGGCCATCGCTTCCCTATAGTGTAGTTTCCTAGAAGTGGTACAATCATACGATGTGTACATAATAAACCACTTGCCGCGCTATAATAATTTATTTATTCATATATTTAACTATAAACATAAACTTACAGCATTCCAGCCAAACCACAAATGCATTTGTGCATAAATAAAAACACAATTTCAATAAAATTTAAAAATATTTTATTTACATATCTAACACGCCGTTACTTCCCCTTCCCGTCCCTTTGTTTTTGTGGCTTCGTTTTGAACCTTCGTTTTAGCTCCAATGATTTCTGTACTTTCGTGGATATCTCCGTATGAATAAGTCTCTTTGTCTCCTGCATTGCATTCTCGTAGCTTTCTGAAAGTTGTCTCAGGACTTGGGGTGGGATGTCAATGCTAGGTATTTCAGCTTTGCCGCCAGATTTCAATATATCCTGAAAAACAAGAAGACCAACTTTATTTTATAGCACAGGTTTCAATTTGCACCAGTAGGAACAAAAGTAAAAAAAAAATATTGAAATGTTATGAAGAGTAGCTCTATTGGATAAACTCTGAATATCTAATAGTTATTATGTAAACCTCAGTAAATTGTATGAGCTGTGAAGCTATACACTATATACCACATACTACAATTGAGAAAAGCGTCACTTGCTTAGCATAGCTGTTATGATTAAAGCAATGTTAAAAAAAATTGTATGTAGCATAGAAGGCATTCTGATTGGCAGTCCGGCATGGTAACCTTTACGCCAACGAGGTCGTCATGTAAATGATATCTGACTAATTTCAAAGAGAGCCATGATCATAAATAAGAATATATTAAATTCTTTATTTTAATACTAGGATAGGACAAAACGTACATAATAAAATAGTGGCAGGTGTGTTAGAATCATAGTTATTTAGTTAATCTGTACCTTGAACTGATTGATCTGGTTGTGCAGTAGTACAGTGAGCGCTAGTCCGGCGCGGCCGGCGCGGCCCGTGCGCCCCACTCGGTGGATGTAGGTCTTGATGTTGCGCGGCGGGTCGTATGATACCACGTAACTACAGTCCGGTATGTCGATGCCTCGTGCCAGCGCGTCCGTGCCGATCAGACTGGAAGGACAATGGGTCAACATTAACTTCGTAAATATTTATGAATCTTAGAATCTCAGACTTTCAAGCTCGTTTCGCATCAGGCTAGCGATTGGGTCGCTTTTCTCTCTTTATCTTAAAAAAGAAGTTAAAATATATATTTATTACATATGTAACTCTCAGACTTAGTCGAAAAATACCCATCCAAATGTGAATGGTAAGGCATGATTGTTTTTATATTCTGATTTTTTTATTATTATTATTATTAAGATAACACAATATGATGATATATCCAAAAATAAATTTGTCTGATAGTCTTGGAACTGATAATAAATAAAGCTCCTTACACATTAATTTCAGACTGTGTAAACTTCTTCAGCACAGCTTCTCTCGTCGGCCGATCCAATGCTGCAGATAGCTCAGCCACCTTCAGTTTGTCTCTGCCCCATGTATTGAGCAATACTGCCAACCTGTGAGCTGACTCTGCTGCATTAGTAAAGCATAGTACTTTATCCCACTTCTGATCTACTAGGAAGTGATACAGAACTAAAGGTTTATTCTCAGCCTCACAACAGATGTAATTTTCTTTCAATTCTGCCGGTGTTGCATACAGTCTTATCTGATCTTCGTCATCTAAGTCTGTGATGGGTGCTGCTGAGAAGAGTCTGGGCTGAAACAGACCCCACTGTTCTAATTTCTCTGGGTCCTGGGACAGAGTAGCAGAGAATAACAACTTATGAGGCTGGCATTTTTGCTCATTCAATGTCTGCCAGTTTAGATTTGACACTCTTCCAGACAATAACTCGTTGCCTGATTTGATATTTCTATCAACATGATAGAGCCAGTCATTCTGTATGTGGTCCATTATTCTGTCTGCCTCATCAATGACTAGGAATTTGAGGTGCTTCAGAGAGAAGCCCTCAGTGTTCTGCAGGTGTTCCACCAGGCGTCCTGCAGTGCACACTATGATGTCGACCTCACTGACCCAGCCTGAGGACTCAGCTGAAATCAAACAGGACAATTTTAGTTAAATAAAGTGTCTTTTTCACTGTGACATAGTAAGATTTATACTTAGTTGGATAAAAGCAATACATAATATTAATATTTCTTGTTCATAGTTTCGAAAAAATCTTGACTTGAAGTCCTGATATTTTAATATTTTTAAACACTTAAAATCCGAGATAATTAACAACTAGATACTTACTATATCTTACAATACTCTGTTGCTCTTGGTGTAAAGGTATAGATCCTCCAAGTAGAGCCACCCTGAGGTGTGTTTTGATGCAATATTTCTTAAACACCTTGGCTACTTGGGCCGCTAACTCCTGTACTGGTAAAACTACTAGAGCTTTCACTTCACATCCCATTTCATCTATTAGAATCTAAAATGAAAATTAGCAGAACATAATTAAAAATTGATCCACAATAGCGCTAGATAAGGACAAATGGAAAGAGGGTAGGGAGGCCTTTGCCCAGCAGTGGGATCGAACAGGCTTTTAATAATAATAAATAATTAAAAATATTTTAATACTGGCAACAAATATTTTGGAGAATAAAATTTACAAATTCCAAGAGATAAATTTAATAACCAGGGTTTCAAATCTTTACAAGAGTTACACACAATACAAATTAATTTCAACTTAAATCCATGTACAGAATCAAACCAACTTTACCTGTACTATTGGCAAGACAAATGATAATGTCTTTCCACTGCCAGTGGGTGCAGAGACACAAATGTCATGTGGTTGTAGAGGATAAGGCATTTTATGCTCCTTCAGAATAAATGGCACTACTTGTTTCTGTACTGGAAACAAATGTGAGACTCCTTCAGTTAAAAGTGTTGATTTTAATTTAGGATGGAGCCAAGTTTGGGCCTCTACTTTGCAGTCAAGGTTTTGCAAGTCTGTAGATACACTGTAGGGATGGGACAGCCAGTGTGGCAAGACTCTTGACACCTGAAAATAGTGAATATAGTTTTATAATATAAATGTACCCACCCATATGATATAAATGTACTAAATTTTAAATAAAATCAATAATATGGGAGGCCCCTGCATTTGCAAACAGGTAGATATGGGTACCACTAGATTAATGACTGGCTGGTCTTATAACTTGGTCCTTATGTTGAAAAAATATATTTCTAAATAACTACATTAGTTTAGTAGTCATAGTAGTAAATTTTTTGAATTCATATCATTTTGATAAGTAGTTACTTTGAAATATATTTTTTAAGATGAGGAGTTACAAAACTAAGCTAGTGGTACACAGATTGGCCTGATACAAATTCAGTGGCACCCTATATCATAGATTTTATCTAAAATTGCTAATAATGGCAGCAAAATCAATGCCCTTGAATTTAGAAATCTATATATTATGATGATCTAGTTGGTGACTATTGTTCTGATCACCTATAAAAAAATACAAATACAAGTAAAGTGAAATCCACCTTAGTTTTCTTCGCAAAGTCATTTACACCTAAAACTTTAAATTCATGTGCTGGTTTCTCTGTCCTATCTTTTGCTTGTTTTTTAGCCTGAGGTTCCTCCGTTTCCGCAGAAAGTTTTATTTCATCGTTTATCAGATGTTTTTCTTCAGTTTCTTTCTCATTTTGTATAGGCTCTTCAGTTTTAGTAGGGGCTTTTAGGGTTATCTCATCAGGTGTAGATTTCTTAGCATGGGCTTTCTTTCTCTCTTCGATAATTTGTTTGAGTCGCTCTAACTGTTTCGTCTCTTGATCAGTAACATCTTCATCTTCATTAGCTTCTCTATATCTGGAAGAAAATGAAAAACATGCTATATTGCAAGACTATATTTGATTGAGAGAAATGTGTCAAATTAACTAAAGGTTTGTGTGCATGCTAAAGTTAGATTAGGGGATATACTGTTAACCACTGAATGTTGTTATAACTGAGGCAATAAGGCTCGTAATAACGTTAATAATGAAGTAAATTAGGCACCTATTGATGACGAACAAATCCATCGCTGTATGAATCCACTTTTAGTTTTATAATAAATATAAAAATTTGCCTGATTGGCTTATGAGCTTCTTAATATATCAGCCTGCGTATTCTCATTAATTAACAAAATAAATAGAATAAAAATCAATTATTAACGCGGACAACAACAATGGCACGTGCACATGGTATGCTCGGCTTATGCTGTCAGCTGTCTGTCACCACTCATCTGTCATTTTGTCAAGTTGTCCTTGTCAAGCTGAAATAGATAATGATGCCAGGCTACGAAGACCTCCTTGATTAAAGTTTTAAACTTGGGTGTTTTGCTTATATATATATTTAGATTTTAGGAAGTTTCATTCTACATGCACACACGAATTTAAAGCCTCTAGCCCAACTAACATACTATAATAAATATAAATATCAAGCGTGGCTTATGTATAAGCAAATCAGTAAACTACATGAGATGATAGCTTAACGAAAAGTATGATTATTGAGTATTTCAATACATATTTGACACTACATATCCTTACCAAGTTTACAATTAAAACTGAGGTTTTAAATCGATATATTTAGAGGGAATATGCAATTGGTCTGGGTGAAAATTCACTAGAGGCTGGCAGCATAAGTAAAACAGTGATTATTTATTCCTCTATGGTTTTGGATTTGCGATTTTTAACGAGTTGTGTTGATTTTTACAAAAATAAATTAAATTATGGTGTATCGTAATAAAACTAAAATGTTTGGTTAAAATAAATGATACTAATTGAAACTGTGGGAATAAAATTAGAACAGAAAGTTGGTTGGTGCATTCTTGGCAGGCGGAGACGTACGGTGTTTAGCACCATTTACAAATGAAATGTAATAATCGTGAACTTGCTCAACTGAGCGATCAGCCTTGTGTGATAGAAGGTAGATTGAATTATAAGAAGATATCTAATGGCAGTTACCGTCACCAGGCAGGTCAGTACGTGTACAATATAAGTCTTGCAAAGTTACTATCAGCGTGCATTCCAGACTATTTTTAGATGGTGTCCTTTATGTGAGTCAACCTTGTTTGAATACGTAAATAAAGACCAATGATATTAAATCTAATTAAGGAAAATATCATTACTATGTATGGATATGGAGTAATTAATGGAATACGATATAAGAATTCAAGTTGAATTTCTGATTCCTTATCTTATAGGTTTTAAAACATATCATACAATTAAAATTAATAAATAATGATAACCAAGAACATATCCTCTCACCTTACATATACATATTATATTAAGTGATTTTCTCCTTTATTTGAGGAAGTGGCCAAGCTCTGGTGTCGAGAGTTTTTAAGCCACCCAGAGGTCTCTGACTTGGCTTAACAACTGTTTGTCCTAAGCGAACAACTTAACATTTCATCTGACCCATGGTAGCGCCCAGATGAAATTAGGTACCACTTTGAAATGACAGTCCTATGCTTGGTCCAAACACCGCACACATTAACCGTTGCTTAACTTCCATAATTGAATCAGATCACCATTGCTAGCTGAGCTAGGTTAAGTGATATAAATTAATGAATAAGATTATTTTGTAAATAAAGAGCTTACCTAACTGCTGACCTTGTACAACATAACAATGCCCTCTTTTACTAAATACCTCTACAGCTTAAACTCAAGGTTGGTCTGTATGTACATGTATTTAATTATTGTTGTTTTCTATGTCTTCCAGTATTCAAAGAGCGATGGTTTCGGCTGATAAACAATTACCTGTTTTACTTCAAAATAAGTGAAATGGGGAAGTTTGATACCAAAAATCCAGCCGGAGTATTTGTTATGGAAAACTCTTCTATACAGATGGAGCATGGACAGAGCATACCCTTCTCGTTTTCTATATCATTCATGTGAGTTGCAAAACAATTATCAATTTTATTCTAATTTCTAAGTAGAAAACGGTCACTCTTTCATTATTCAGTAATTAATAATTCTAGTTATGGTAAATACGCGCTACACCTTAGATCATGATGTTGCTTACTATCAGGTGAATTGTGAACAAGCAAAAGCCCATTTAGTTATTGTAAAAAAAAGTTATCTAAGTGTGACACTTTTCTATGTGGAAATTATTAAGATGCCTTACATGAATAAATTTTATTTATATCTAGCTTACCATCTTTATTTATTTTATTGAGCTTAAAGCAGGATAATGCTCATATGCCTACATCTCATTGTGTTGAAATTTTTATTTTAATAGTCCACATGTCTACAACTTTTATAGTTATATCAGTCATAGGAAATCAAAGGGTTTAAAATTTTCTGGAACAAGCCACCAAGCCTTTTTTTAGGTGTTCAGTAATATAACACTGATCACTTTCGCAAGCAATGTTTCAGTTGTACTTGTTGACAAACAAGCAGCAAATAACTTCCAAATTTGTAGAAACATTGATTCTGTTCTGATATCTGATACATAGAAGAACAGCTGTAATTTAATTTTAAAATAATCAAATTTGGAGGCTTCTTGTTACTATGCAATATTGTCATCTAAGTGGTGGTCTGTCATCTAACGGATGTGGGGTCTCGCTCAGAGAAGTAAGGCAACTTCAGGGTGTGTGCTTGATCCATCCATATACCAATGAACTTAAGCTTTCGTGAAAAAATACTTTAGAGAAGAAAGCATTACATTTTTTTTTTACTCATAATGGGCTTGCGCTTGATTGCAATTCACCTGATGGCAAGCGATAAATGTGATCTTAGGTGGAGCGCGCTTGCCCAGAAGAAACCGGTTTACTCTTGCCTTGAAAACTGCTAGATTATAGTTATTGGGGAACGGGGAATTTGGCAAAGAATTCCACACCTTGGTGGTATGCACAATGAAGGTGGACACAAATCCCTTAGTATGCGACTTAGGCATCTCCACAGTATAACGATGCTGCCTTGGTGTTTCCCTACTCGTCCGATGGTGGTAGAGCATTTTGCATTCGTTGTCTATCTAGCTAACCACCTCTTCTGTTTGAGAAATCTATCACCAAGTACCAAACTGATGTTACAGCAGCTTGCTTGATAGTCAGTTTTTCCCAATTATTCATGCTCCACCTCTAGACAGAGTGTCTCTGACTTGTGTGGTTGTGTTCCCTGCTGGTCCAACACCTTGTATATGTGTTGTGTTAAAAAAAATAACTAAAATATTTCTCACATTGTTTATAGAGATGAACCAGAAAAAAAGCATGTGTTTGCTGCCCGGGCAGAAGATAATGTAGTTCAATGGGTCATCAAACTAAGGGAATGCTCATATGAATATCTGAGAAGCAGGCTTCATACACTCCAGTCCAAAATATACAGCATCACAGGGAAGGTAAAATTATTATTATTATTATTTCTTTAACATCTTGAAAATCATAGATTGCTATAAACTAAATAGTTTGTGAGGTTATAAATTTAACTAATTTTTTATTTCTTGCAAAGTAAGTAAGAGGTTACTGCATTTTCTAGAACTTACATTACCTTATTATTACAAAAATATATTAAATGATTATTGTTATTCTCGTTTCTGTTATATCGTCAAAATTATCTGATAAGTGCATTGTATATTTAATTATGCATAGAATGCAATACCAATAGCCTTATTTAATGAATTTTCAATTATAATAATTAATTTATAGTTAATTTATATAATTAATTATCAATGTTCAAATCAAATTTAAGCTTTTACAAGACAGATATGGGAGAGAATAAACTGAAAAACCACATAATCACCAAAACCACCTGTTGAGGTTCTGCATACTAGGCTGGAGCACTCCTGCCGTTGCATGCCTCTACATTGATACACTTGCTAGTATTTCTAAATTATTTGTATTGTATATAAAGCCTTTACTAAGAGAAATGTTCTGTAATTCTTGATTAAGAAATCCATACTTAGTTGATTTTCTCTTTCCCAGGATCCTCTACTGCTAGTGCCGCGGAATGAAGGTGCCTGCCTGTGGGCGCCGTCTGTGCCGTTCTCGACGGCGCCTGCGTGCACTGTGAACACTAGCTCGTTCAGCTGCCATCTGCACACCAACGGTGCCTTCACGCTCGAACGCAGCAAGTCTGACGTGCAAGCACACAAACACCTCCGCGTGGAGTACTCCAAAAAGACCACCTTCTACACGGACGATGTAAAAACTAGTGAGGTGAAAAGTTCCGCGCATTCGAACCACGTGTTCGTCCTAGGTAGAAGTAAAACGTCAGCGTTACTGCCTGACGCGTCGCTAGTTCATAACTCTATCTTTGATAACCGGCCGGCGTTCTCTCGGGCCGCGCCAAGTCCGCCGGTGAGAAAGAAGCTGTCGCCTAACGTTAGGCGCGCGGACGATGTGAAACATTTCGCGGAGCAAGGTAAGGTACTAGGGACCACAGGCATTCTGGGTGAGGCGCCAGTGCCGCCTAGAAGAAGAACCTCGCCTAAGAACTTAGAATTCTATGATGCAGAAACGGGAGACGAAGATAGTACGAGTAAACCTACGGAAGATCTTATACAATTTTGAGATTATTATTATCGAAATATATGGTCCCACCTAATATATTATAATATTTTGAAAGATATTTCTCAAACTTTTGATTGCATTATACTGTCACTTTTTAATGCGATTGATTCAATGCAATGCTTACTTTTAAGAATTATTCATCACAGATGCAACCTGTGATCTTTTTAATAGGAAAATATTTTTTTACAATTATTTATTTATTTTATATTGATATGCAATTTAGTATTTATATAAGATAATAATAAAATATATATTTTTATAATATTTCATATAATATGCCTATTTGCCAATAATTTTAGAATGCGTAAATTTAATATATGTACACAATGTGATATAGAACATTATAATTAATATTTCAATCACTTTGAAAGCTAGTTTACGTAATTTAAAAATATATCAAATTTGATATGAGTTATGCGAAGTAAAGGTAGAATATTGATTCTAACTTGTTTAACATAGCGTTTTTATTTTCATTAATTTGACTTTTTGTGGTCTTAATTGACAAATAATATATTATAATCAATTACACATCAAATATGCTTGTATACAAATAAAATATGAGTTATCTGCCTCCGACAACACAAATGAAGATGACGTTAAAAAACTATGTAAGCACGTGTTTGTTATTTATAATAATTAAAAAAAAACAGAACAACGACTAACAACATGAACAATCTCTCACTAAGTCAAACTGTTATTTATTGTAATTGTGTCGTCTAGTTTTACATGTTTTAATATAATTCTGTAGATAAAAGTATTTTAAGTATCAAAGCCGTGTCCAAATATTATTAGGTAATAAATAAAATGCATTTTTAGTTATAACTATTTTTATTACTATTCAAGCTTCCTGCTTCACGATACAACTATAAATATAGGTACATGACTCAAAACTAAGGCACAGTTAACATAACTGTGCCGGTTTATTCGAGGCACGAAATTTTACAAACTATACAACAACGTAAATACTTTACATTATATGTATTACGTATATATACGGCTAATACGACACCACACGTTTTGTTCACTACACAAAAGGTACCTCGATATGTAAAATACAGGGTTTACCATTAATCAACTGTGATAAAGTCATATTCTCTATATTTTGTGAATTGTAAATACCTATTGAGAATCTTCTCGATATTTAAATTATGTGTTAATTAGGTACACAAAATATATCACGAGGCACTTTTGCTATCAATATTAATTATTATTCAAATGTTATACATTTAAACATAATATAAGAATGTACGCTACATCTGTTTACACATAAAATGGTGTAATCATTAATAATCATATGTCATAATCATTAATAATAATAAATTAATGTTAATGTATCGAAGATGAGATTCTATGAAATTTATATAAAAAACGGTCAAAAGGCCACTTTGGACTTATTTCCTAGCAGTTAACTTTTGGAATACTCTATCCTTAATGTAAGTACCTGAGTGCCACGCACAACGGTTGACTGACTAAATAACAACAGCTGCACTGTGGCTATGCTGACATCCTTTTCTTGCCCACGAAATACGATGCCACAATCGAATTGTATTAAGTTTCTCACTTCATTACTTAGATATATGCCATGCATACACTCAGTGATGAAGTAGATATAAGTAAGCGGTTAAGTTGAATTTATTATTTAATATCAATCCTCTCCTTTTTTGTGTGATGGGAAAGTTATGCATTTAAAGATCTACCACTAAGGCCACCACCATAAACCTTCTGTATTGTCACCTAATGATTTTTTGTTATAAAAGTCTACATTCTAAAATGCCAGTTTTCATAGGTTGCATTCATAGTTGAAGCCCAGCGTAGATGGACTTATCATTCTAGAAATCTTATTGATTTCTTGCGCATATTTGGACGTCCTTGTTTTTTTTGATCGGAATATTCCGGCACTTCCTATGTTTCGGCACTATGGCATTCTCGTAGTATTTAGGTATATGTAGTATTTAGAGCATCTTTGATAGAAGAATCACTTTGACCTTATGAATTGGGCATATGACCTAGTACTTAGGCACTCTGTCCTGGTGGTTAGTCACTATGTCCTAGTACTTAGGCAATGTGTCCTAGTAGTCAGGCACTCTGTCTTAGTAGTTAGGCACTCTGTCCTGGTGGTTAGTCACTATGTCCTAGTACTTAGGCACTGTGTCCTAGTAGTCATGCACTCTGTCATAGTAGTTAGGCACTCTGTCCTGGTGGTTAGTCACTATGTCCTAGTACATAGGCACTGTGTCCTAGTAGTCAGGCACTCTGTCATAGTAGTTAGGCACTCTGTCCTGGTGGTTAGTCACTATGTCCTAGTACATAGGCACTGTGTCCTAGAAGTTAGGCACTCTTTTTTAGTAGTTAGGCACTCTGTCCTTGTACTAGGCATTATGGCCGGGTGGTTCGGGCCAGCCTGGTGCACTGTAATTGCTAGTTGCCTCCCAGGTCGCGAAGCTCGCGGTTGCCCAGAGGTAAGGTCGGACGGTAGTTGTGAAGCAGCTCCATCGCCTCCACGCCTCGCACCGCCTCGCCGCACTTTAGTTTCCGCATCAATGCCAGCTGGAATCATTTTATTGTACAATTAGTTTTTGTTGAAGGCTACTTTATTGATCGAAAGAAATAAATGGTTTTATCATTAGAATTTGGACATTTTAAATTGTCAGTATGAAAGTCATATTACATTTTGCTTTGTTTAGTGTATGACACAGTTATCATGCCTATCCAATAGTGGCAATTCTAGCTGAACCCCGAGATATAACAATCTGGTCCGGAATAAATACGCCCGTTTAATCCATTTCAAAGCTACGGATATACTTTATACAAATAATTGCAACTATTAGAACGTTAGGAGACTAATTAACGTACATTTTCACTTAGACTGTCGTATACTTTTTCTTATATGAAGTGTGTATAATACCAAAGACCCACCTGCTCAGCGGAGACCTGCACGGGTTCCTTGAACAGTATCCAGGTGACGGACTCGGTGCAGGGCGGGGTGGTGAGCGAGCCGGGGTAGGTCCAGTAGGCGCGGCCGGGAGGCAGCAGTTGTGCCGGGTCAAGCGCCTCCGACAGCGTCACCTTGTCGTTCTTATGCTGGATGTAGGGCAGCAGCCGCACCACCTTGTCGAGCTCGTCGTGTTTGCTGCCCACCTGGAACAAAAAACAAAAACGAAACGATCAGTAACAGCGCTCAGCCGATCGACCCGACCAAGGCCAAACAACATCGACAAAAAACTCAGGAAGTCAAGCTACGTTTATGGAATCGCAATTTTTCAAGCCGTGTTTCTTTGTAATGTCAGTGTTGAAGTGTAGTCTTTAGGATCGACGAAAATGGTAAGCGTTACTTTTGGAAAGAAGGATGCGTCAAGTATTGTGTTTTATACGGAGGCCTGGCAGGGCTGGCGGAGGCTTCGCTTCGCTTCTATTGTACCGTTTCTGCGCTATTGTTAGCTTGTTTACTCGGACAATCGTCAGACGGAAAATTATTCAAATGTGGCTTATTGTATTTAGATTCCGACCCGCAACCTCTGATTAAGTGGCGACGGAACAACTTTGCTATTGACATTACTTGAAGCACTGAATATTTAATCGTACCTGTCTGCTCTAGTAGCACATACATACTTGCTATCCTTGCTATATTATGTAAGAAGATAAGTTCCGTGCGTTGTATAAATAGCACTGCAGTGTCGATGCAGCGGAACGCGTCTAAAAGGATTGCATTGACTTGAAAGGTTTCAGTTAGGTAAGTAGGAACTTTATGAGACAAGTAAATATACAAACACCAAGGGTACATACAGTAGCCTACTCGTATCTTCGTTCATAGAAATGATTTTGAAACAATGGTTGTCGGGCATGAATGCCTAACTGTAAAATAAAACTGACATACACCTCTGTAGGCTGCATTTCACCCGAAGCTTAAAGTGTGATGATTATGTATTTTTGTAAGCTTTCAACTCACTCGAAAGAATGGCATAATTTGTTTTTGTCTGAAGTGCGGCCGTGTGTGGGGTCAGAGCCCGCTCCACTCCGCGCGAGAGAAAGTTGCAAAATAAAATACGCGGAAGCGGCTACGTTTCCATCCGCTACTTGTACGGTGACCATGACATATTATTTCCTTAGTACTACAGCGAAAAATCATTTTTTAACTCGATTCTGAGAAAGCTAGCTATTTTCCTTTAACTAAACGCAAACCTGCGGTGCAAAGCGCTTTTTAAAACGCAGTAGGTATTTGGTTCCAATGTAATAATTATCTTATTTTAGTCTTAGCATGTGCATATATGGCAACTACGAGTAATTCGGTTAGTCGGTATTTTTTAAATAATAAATATTCTGCACGCTTATTTTTTACAACGGGATAATCTCGTTGCAAAATTAAGTCAAAATTAACGTAGTTACGTTTAGCGCCAAGTAGAAAAAAAAGGCTCAGAAAAAGCAAACATTGGTGTCTCGTGTGCGAAAAATTAATTCGACCGCCCTTAGTAGGTACATCTGTCAGAGATACTTATCTCGTTTCTTGACTACAAAAACACGAGATACATTTTCAGGAAAGTGAGAGTAATTGTAGAAAATAAAACTAATACACACCCTAACATTACAAGACAACTTGCAAATCTTAATCATGTTTACTAGCGTACTTAAGTAGATAAGCAAATCTGTTTTTAATCTCTTTGCATACATTTAACTTAGTAGATACCTTTAGTACCTTTCTTATCCGTACCGTAGTCACATGACAAGTAAATAACGTCGTTAGACTTGTAATACGAGTCTACAATTTAGTAATCAGTAGGTACCTACATATATAACAACTAAGCTTGCATAGCTTAGTCGTTATATAGGTACCTACTGTTTCACGATAATTTTCTATTGCGCCGTCTGTAATTAGTAACCGTCACTTATATAAAACTAGCTGACTCGTCAAACGTTATTTTGCCTTATCGCTTAGAGGTATGGAAAATAGATAGTAGCCGATTCTCAGATCTACTGAATACGCATATAAAATTTGGTAAAAATTGGTCAAGCCGTTTCGGAGGAGTACGATAACTAACGTTGTGACATGGAAAATTTATATATTAGATTAGAAGATGTAAAAAAAAACTTACCAGCATCAAAAACTCTTACTAAAATATTTTTTAAGGTTTCAGTTTAATTATTTAATTGCACTTTGTAACGATTTGTTTTGGTTTTGTATTGGAGATGTGGATGTGTCTAAATCCTCCAAATATGTGTACTTTCTTTGTCTGTATAAAAGAGAATAAGATAAAAGGGTAACTTCGCGCAACGATTTTAAACTTGTCTCCGCGAACCGCAAAGAAGGAAAACTCAGCGTCACAGAATATTCAGTAGACCTTCAATATCTAATTAGGTTTTAAAAATAAAACAAATCAAGGTTAATCAAGGTTTTTGGAAGTTTGTCATATAATTTTCAAAAGGTGTTTTGAGCTGTGTTTGGAAGATAAGTACAAAATGTTAATGTAAAGATAGTAAGCCTTCACTTGAAATTTACAGTCAGGACTTTCCCTGTACGCGAAGGCTAGGACGAATTGTTTCGTTATACACACTTTGCACGGTCAGCATTATCTAGTGCTCGCCTGGCTAGCAACTTCCCTCAAGTTGTAAAATCTGTCTCCAAGTATCTAGCGGTGTATTCCGGCAGCCTCTTTGAGAGCTCGGTAAAATAGAATTTTACTATAGATCGTGTGGTTACGCGTCCTGTTGGTCAAATGCCTAGTTGTGCTGTGGATATAAAAAACCATCCCTTGGTATTACGCACAGTCATGTTATAAAGAACTTATCTTTTTCTTCTTTTTATCAGCTATGTTGCCAAACTCTGGTATCGAGTGTTTTCAATCAGCCCAAAGGCCCATGACTTGACTTAACAATTTGATTGTACTGTGACTAAAAACTGCGAATGGTTGTATAGAACAATAAATTCAATTTAGTACTCACAGGCTAACTAAACTGGGTATCACACTTTGGATCGTTATTTTAATGAGTTCATTGTACGTAAATTATATCAAGTTAAATTGTACATCATTACATTATGTTAATACATTTAACATTGTCATAATTTTATGGGTAAGGAGTGCGTATTAATAATGTATCACAAATTAAAATACAATGAACTACGCATATAGTGGCTATTTAGTATTTATACTTGACTGTTAAGGCACGAATCCTAGTAAGTTACCTTTTTGAAGCAATTTGAATCAAAATGATGTGTACATACACGTAGACTTAGTACACAGCTATGTAATAGTATAAAAATACAGACGTTATGATTTCAAATTTTTCAAAGAGCTTATAGGACCTATGATCTTTTATCTTAATATTATTTTTAAATTTTTTTTTTTTATAAACGCTCGTTACTGATCACCTAAATTTAACTAATAGAATGGAATAGAATATTTTTATTCATCATAAGTTATCCTATTAATAAAATTATTATTAATAACAAGATACAGTATGGACTTGTCAAGAAAAAAACCCTATGCACATTATCTTGATTAGCAATTAGATAATATTATGATTTCGTTAACTGTTTTTAATATTCATCACTACTCTATACAATACTAAATAAAATATACACAAATACATTATCATCTAAACATTTCACCAATGGATACCTATTACATATACGCAGGTAGATATTGTTATATACGTATAATAATTGACGCGTAACGTAGTTGATACTCGTAGATAGTATACCATCAATGTGAATTGGTATTCGATTACTATAGTCCCGATGATCTAGAGTAATACCACTAGTAATACAATATTTTGGCCATTGCTCTGCGTCATAATGTACGATGAATTAGGTAGGGTTGGCTGTATTTTATGACGACTTGTGCGTGCGGATATTTCATCATGGTAGAAATGCCGAAGTGTTAGCGATGTAGTCATCGTACGCAGTCTATGATAGGGATGCTTTTAAATTCGAAGATATTATTAACATTAACCTACATTAACTTATACAATTATATCTAAGTCCTCACTTACTTTAATAATTGGTGAGTACTTAGTGCCTACTTATGCTTAGGTAATTGTTTGCCTATTTCTTGTGAAATGAAGCGTTTATCAGTAAACGACATGATATTTTTACATTCTAATATGATTGGTGCTCATTCAAAATATAATTATTAAATAAACCTATGTGTGAAATATGTAGTTCAGATGACCACGTTTGTAATTACGAAATACAAAAAAAAACACCTCATCGCAACCAGCACCTCTATCGCTTATGTTAGCTCTCTGTCAATTCAAAAGCTGTAAAAGTGTTTAGTACATCTTGTTATATTTTTGCACTTATGTTTACAGATTTTTTTTTATCATCATGACCTCCACGCAGATTAATACAATAATTATAGCCGCAAGTTAACAGCAGCTCTGTGGGTGTTGGTGATTAAGCCACTTCCTTTTGCTGTAGGTCATATAACAACAAAGACCAATGCCCCATAAGCTGTTCTGTGCCTGTTAATATATGATGTTGTTTGATTTACTTATTTATCTTGAAAAAATACAATTTCTTGAAGCAAATATCGCCATAGGAATTCAGATATTTTTATTCATTTAAATAGTTTAAGAGTAGGTTGTTACCTACGATGTTATCTATTCTGTTAAAATTTTGCTACATACAATAATTAAGATAAATTGGGCAATTTAGATAAAAAATGGCGTGACGGCGAGCTGATGATCAAGTCCATCAATGACAAAGCGAACAAAAAATATAATAAACTTGTTCTATTGGATAAGCAAGTAGTGTTGCAGGAAATAAAGAAAACAATATAAATACATAATAATGAAATCAATCAATTAATGTAAAACTAATCTAAAATTAATTAAAGAAAAATAAAAATCAGAAAAACTAAAAATCAAAAATAATAAAGATGGAAAATTGGAAATCATAACGATCGTAAACTATATATCCTTTATAGCCTAGTAGGTTAGGTTAAACCAGACGATAGAACAAAAAATATTTACTATGGATAGTGAAAAAAAAGGAAATTGTACGTAAAGAAAGAACATGGTAAAGTGTTGGCGCTGCCGTGAGTTGGATGACACGTTAAATAGGTCCCGGCCGTTGTTGTTGTCTTAGTACAAGCAGTCGTTAAGTCCAGTAAGAGGCCTTTGGGCGGCTTGAAAACTCTCGACACAAAAGCTTGGCCACTTAGCTCAAATGAAGAAAAAGAGGCACACTCCGAACTCACGTCTAACTTTGTATATTATTTTTCTTTCTTCACTTAGATGTTTATTTATATAAATATTGTATGTATCCGAAATAAATAATTATGAAATTACTATGTAATTATGAACATATCCGAGCACTACCTAGTTGGTTCAGAGTCTGAAGTCATCACACTTTCTAATTAGGCAATTTAGGTAACAGTTGAGTTGATGCAACGCTTCGAATGATCTCGTTCTAAGAACTATAACTAAAAGAACTGACTTCTTTTATATTCATCATACTGGTTTGAATATGTTACTATTGTGAAACCATGTGCAACTGAATGCCTATTCATATCTACGTGTCTAACTACGAATAAAATAAAAATGAATAAAATTAAATTGAGGATATTTTTTTATTATGGATTAGAATATAAATGGGATTTTTATAAAGTAATTTTCTTTATAAAGATTTTCCTTAATAGTTATTACAATGATTTGAATGAATATTGTATGCAAGTCGATGAGATTATATTGGACTTTGTCTATAGTGCCTAGTGTTTTCTATAGTGTAATTTTTTTCTCAAGGATAGATACGAGAGTTTTAGTAAAGAACAAGGTATTTTCCTATTTCAGATGAGTCATGAAAGATAATAGTTGATTGCACTGTTGTGTTTGCTGTACCTACTATACGCCTAAACACAATAAGTGGAATACTTGCCTGCGTTTTTTATTTATTTTATTATCGTGCCTCTTTACTGGAGGGTTTTCTTTCCTCAATGAGGTGAAAGAGAGATTCGTCTTTGCGACTTTGCAGAGCGGTTTACAGAGAATCAGCGTGCGTTTTAGTTATTCTCGAGGGTCAAT
Organism: Mellilla xanthometata; assembly: GCA_035578125.1. Taxonomy (NCBI): domain Eukaryota; kingdom Metazoa; phylum Arthropoda; class Insecta; order Lepidoptera; family Geometridae; genus Mellilla; species Mellilla xanthometata. Next base: position 6,386,207 of record JAPUBQ010000007.1, on the reverse strand, counting down.
ACTGTCACCCCTGGTAATATGATTAATGTTCAGGTTTACTGGTAACTAGCGAAAAACATTTGAAGAGCGGCTTTAGTAGGTACATATGGACAAAAAACCGAAATAGTATGGAGAACCGTTCTTTTCGCGAATTGTCGTAAAACAAATGTAGTTTGTGACACTGCCCTTAAAGAAGTTGACTTAATATTTAATAAAAATGTATATTAAGTTTTACTTAATAGATATGTAGTTGTTATTTTTAGTAAATATTGTATGTTCTTTACGAACAAGACTGTTGTAACCTAATCACTATTTTAAGATCTCGTCTTCGTACACAGATGCAATAAATATATTCTTATTCTTCTTATTATTATTCTTCACAAACTTTGGTATTAATAATATGAGTAGTATAGCATAATGATCTCACCATTAGGAAGACCCCGAGCACCGCCAAGCCGTCGTACTGGCCCGCCGCCTCGGAGAAGCTGTGGTACTTGGAGGTGTTCCAGTGGACGAGGTGCAACTCCCCGGAGAAGGAGCGCCCGTCCACGGTATGCTCTGACCCCTCGCCGTTGACCGCGCCCCAGTGGCAATGCCATTGTTGGAGCTTATACACGTCCTGGCCGAGGGGACCGCCTCTCAGCTCTGTAAGAGATAAACAATGTCTAGGTATAGAGATAATTTGACGACCTCGTTAGCGTAAAGGTTACCATGCCGGACTGCTAATCAGAAGGTTCCGGGTTCGATTCCCGGCCCGGTCAACATCTTTGTGCTTAACTAAATTTGTTGGCTGTGGGTCTGGGTGTTAAATATGTATTTATATATAATATGTATGTATATGTAGTATATCAGTTGTGCTAGAAACCATAATACGAACTAGAAATGGTTCAGTATAGGGCTAACCAGCCGTGTGTGAAATGTGATAAAAAAAATTGGTAGCTTAGTAGCTAATTAAATGTTATGTCAAAGTAGCCCCACGTATTTTACACGCGTAATTGTGAGAACTGTGAAGCTTTGGAACTCTCTTCCTGAGTCTCTTTTTCCCGAGAAGTACAATTTGGGGGTTAGGGTCTTCAAATCTAGAGTAAATAGGTTCCTTCTAGGCAAGCGTGTTACATCTTAGACCACAGTCAAGCTTAACATCAGGCTAGCTGTGGTCAAACGTAAGCCTATTCATCAAAAAAAAAAAAATCAAGATAAAAAGTTGCTCCGCTATCTTAACACTTATTTATTTTCTCATAATATATTATGTATTTATTCGCATTCATATATACACTTATATTATTACAACACCTCGTCTTTAAGTTCTTTTCTTGTCTAATTTCTAATTGGTAGCCTGGAAAAGATCGCTCTTAGCGATGAGGTCGCCAGTTAGGGCTTGTAAGTTCTTTGTAATTTTATTTTATTGTGAATGTTTTAATGAAGAGTTTATCTATCTATTAATAAGTGTTAGAGCGCGAAAGAGAAACAAACTGACGCACACGCATCACAAACATTTGAAGTTGTAATGTTAGTAGGATGAGATTACAACGGTATCACAATCTCTTGGTAAATGGGTTTGAAGTTTCAAAATATTAATATGGTTACCGTTTTGGTGGTTTTAAAAGGTATAGATTACGAAAATAACGTCTTATTTTTAATTTAAAATGCTTTCTCTTAATATCCATGTTATAGATGTTGAACTATATTGAGATAAGACTTTTGCAAATGCTATGCAACTAAAATAAATGATGGTGAAACTTTGACATCTCTGCGCGGCTGTATTCAAGCGTCCAACACTGCATTATAATAAAAAATTGTCAAGCCAGTCAAGTCTGTTATGAATATATATGTATGCAGCTATATAAACAATTATGTAAGGTCATCTGTGGTTACGGCCGGTTCTCAGAACCCATTGCTTAAGCCTCGCAACGTATCGGTAACGCGAATTAAGAAATTTAAGGATAACTTACTCGGGTAGCATACGAGTTATCAGTGTTTAGGGTTCCGTATATAAATGTACCTATAGGACTTTAAAACTTCAACCGTGCTAGCTAGCAGTTGAAGTTTTCTCAAATGATCTATTTCTGTTGCTGCTATAACAACAATCCCTAATTACCGGCAAGGTCCTATACAACAAACGTGTTTTTGGCCGTGTATAGTGTTCCGTACCTTAAAATTAAAATGAACCCTTATAGATAATGGTACGGAACCCTTCGACCGCTAGGCCGACTGGGACTTGACCGGTTGTGGTTTCCTCTTGTATTACAGATCAACCAGACCTTGATCTTTTCTCCAAGCGCAAGGAGATTAATGCAAATGATTGCTTACTACCTACTCTTTTAAGCAGATTCGAGGGTCAAGAAATATAGGAAGCGCACGCACAACACTTTATATTTGGAGGCTTAAAACTTTACAAAGAAAAAAACGTGGATTTATTTAATTTAAATAGCAAAAAGATGTATATGATATCTGCGCTACGGTTATGGAGACTAAATGCAAAGAAAGGGGTCGTAAATAATAAAATACATTGATTATTATTTATTCCCGCAAATGAGTAAACAAAAAACTATGTAGACATTGCGGACTTTATATTATAATATTGACACTTGATATTTACTAATTTGAGATACAGAATGTATAGTCGAATTCACTTTCTTTGCGTTTCCTTTATTATGACTAAGTGCAAAGAAAAGGGTGGCGAATATTTTAAAGGCATTGATATTATTCATGAAAGTGAGTAAAACGGGAACTACATCGCGTGTGAGGGAGACAGCCAGTGACTCATCCCGAAGGGGGCTGCGATACGCTTCTATTGGCGATGTAAATTGGCTGACAAATAGGTAGCGTAGGTGCGCCTTGAAGACCTGTGTAGATACTCCAAGTTCACGTGCTCCAACCGGATATATGTAATCAGACCCGGATATGAGGTACTAAGAAATCCATACAAATCAATTGGAATATGAGTTTGCGTATTTACAAACTGATTGTCCTTCTTTATTTTTTAATTTTTTATCAGCCAGTTGTAGCTACGGTTCCTAAGGTGATCTGGAGGGGTCGTCGAAGTGAAATCTTTGGATGGGCTATCATGCAAAAGAGTGATATATGAAAAGTGGTTACATGGGCGCCACTATGGGTCTGATGACATGTTAAATTTGAGGTCCCGGTTATTAGTCTAAGTTCATTATTTATTTCGGCCTGTTAATCTTGGTCACAAGTCACAGGGCCTTGGGCGGCTTGAAAAGTCTTGACACCAAAGCCTGGCCGTTTAGCTCATACGCCTTAGGTAGGTATTTGTTTTTCATGTCTTGGGTTAGTACAGTGTCTGGTAGGGTATCAATTTTAAGGTAGTCTCACGGAAGAGGAAAAATGCATTAAAACTCATTAAAATGTAAATGCTTGCAGAGGTAGCAAGTGTTTGAATATTTCTTAACTTAGTTACAGGTTTGGTTTAAGGTAATGAAAGACGTGTTTCGTAATTTGTATTAAACATCTGTACACCAAATGTATATTATAGCAAACAAAAACCTAATTAGTAAAGATACTGTTACACATTATTTTAGCGTTATAAGTGGTCAACGAACAAGGACATTGAGAAATCGTTTCTTAGAACCTCTAAAAACCTTTTTATACGTGTTCTATTACTAATTCCCCTTCGTTAAAGACTAGTAATTTATACTCGTTCGCTTAACTCACGAGCTCCATAAAAATTAATGGAAAAACGTAAGACAATATCTTTATTAGCATGCCTAGGTTGATACTAAACAAAGTTGAGTGAGTTTCAGACAATGACGTACCTAAATTTATCTAACACGTGTTCTGTTGGTGGTAGGTCACCATGCCGTACCATTAACGCTTCACTGAGACAATACATAGTACTATACCTTACTCTGTGTCTACTTACTTTATATGTATAGAGTAAAACAGATATCGTCACAAATATGTTCAAGATTATTTTTCTTATATGACTTCTTACAACTCTTTTTGTTTTGTGATGTTTTATTTTATTTATTTCAGTCCTTCCATGTATTTAAGTCTCCTTCTTGTAGTAATTTAAGTGTTTGTATATTGTTATATAAGTTGTATGTTTATTAAGTTACGTATTAATTGTTTTTTTATTTAATTAATTATTGTACAAATGTTTACTTTTAGTGTTTATATGTTATTTTTAAGAAATGTAGCTCTTAGAGACTATGTCTCTGTTATGCTATATTTTTAAGGAATAAATGAATTTGAATTTGAATTCTAGCTCTTCCCAAACTCTTGTCTTTGGAATTTGTCACACTCTCGAACATCCAACTTATATTTTCACTCGTCATTTACTTTGCGAGCTGCTGGACTTTGGAATGGCCTTTGGCTTTAAAGCAAGCAAATTAAAATTTAATTATTCAATCACTTTTAAATCTCTTTTTTCCCTTATTTCGTTTGTATATTCTGTATTTATTTGAAATGTTTAATAGGTAAATAAATATACTAAATATATTGTTTAATTGTACCAATGCCTTCTTTTCTATAATATTCTTTCCAATTTCGGTTGCCTGGTTGAGATCAACATATATATACATAGGTCCCAATTGTAATTTACATTTAAGCCCTTTACTTCAACGCAGACTAATTGTATTTGGGATGGTACAATTAATATATATGTACTCGTATTTTCTATTTCATGTAGAAATTGTAGAAAATCTCCAATACTTGAGTAAGCCCAGATTACTGTAGTTAGTACCTCAATACCTATTTTTGACCACTAGTACGTTATAACGTGACTCATAAATGTCGTAGCAATGTGGTAATGACGATACATGATTGCACTACGTAGAGGGCCGTAAAAGCCGTTTTACATACTAGGTTACGGGCTGGCTACGTAAAACCGCATTTGCCCAGATGAATTGTCTCACTCATTGTCAGACAAACCACAGAATAGTTGACCGAGCGAAAGTAGCGAGCGAAGCGTCTTTGGATTAACAGGCCAAATTTTCCTTTATCCGCCTGTATGTATATAATCTGGAATTTATTTTGTAGTTGGCAATTTTGGACTAAGGCTGTTCCCATATTCGGTGAAGAATGATGCGAAGCTATTTACTAGCCGATTTCATTGATATTTAGCAAATTTCGATTTAAAAAATAGCGTTCGTGAAACCTACGTTCGTAAAACTACTAGTTATTAGGAAGAAAATACGAAAATGAATTCTCTAACATTTTGCTCTATGGTCTGTTGCACAAATTAGTCACCCACAACATCGAAAACTTTCCATACTAACTACTTTTGATAAAGTACAGCTGATCTAACCTGAGTCGTAGCCATTCTCGTCCACTCTCCAGCAGTAGCCAGGGTTGACGACTGACCGAGGGTGATCCACTGAGTACTTGAACAGTAGGGGTGGTGCGCACAGACTGTCCTTATTGCACGCCATAGTGGTGATGATGTCGATAGGGCTCTGGCGGGCGCCGCGCGCTTCGGGGAACTTCTCGGTCCATGTCGCAGGACCTGCCGACAAACATTAGACCAGATAAAAATCAAGAGCACCTCTATGAGGATAAATTGTTTAGGGAAAAACTTGCAAATCTAACGAGTTCGAGTGAGAATTCTATGACTTCAAGTTTTATAATTGCGTTGTTTCCTTGTCTCCTTCATCGTGGTAGGTTTGAAAAACAAGTCTTATATGTCTGTGTTTATGTAATTATTCTAACAAGCCAACTCAAGTTCAGATTATGACCTCTGTTAGTTTGTCCTCTGCTTTAGGTTCTACGACATGCTTCATTGCACGTGAATCGAGCGTCAAGTGCCAGCTAAACTCGGTATTTGGTCAGCAAGGTTGTAATTTTTGGTTGATTGGGCTAATTACACGCCGTCAGGTGTCAGATAGGATGACTGAGTGGAGTATCGCCTAGTTTGAAGCGCTTCTCAGATGAGTGCGTCTATCTCCTTTATCTTATCTTATCAAAGCGCCACCGCCCGACTGTTGAGGAGGCTTACTCAGAAGTTTATTTAGTGTTAAATTGATAAATCTGTGTTTTATCATTACTTCCGGGAATCGTTACTAATGCACTTAATGAAATATGATTGCTACATATACTTCAGTAAAAGTAAAAGGACCGGCATGGAGGATACTAATATGTTTGCAGTTTGAAGATTTTTACATAGATTTTTAATATTTGCTTATAAATTTATATTGCAATGATTAGATTAATATATTTTTTGTCACAAGGAAGCCTTATTATTACCATCGAACCTGGTACTCATTTGTTAATTAAAGATACGCAACAGTACAGGTGAATATTCATAAAGATTATTTATCGGATAAATCTGCCGTTATGTTTTATTTAGTTATTTGGTTATAATTATTTTGCTAGATAATAGCTTTGTAAAGTCGTTGCTCACGACACGCGAATTGATGTAGATTGAAGGTAAATATTGAACTCTAAATACAATCAAAATATAAGTACAAGTACGTCAGAATAAAGCTTGTAGGCACATGCTAATCATGTAAGTCAATAAAAAAGGTTCCATATTTTTTTAGGCGGAATGATTATTTAGAATTATCCATAGTATAAAAAAGTCGGGTTTTCTTTCCTGACGCTATTACTCCAGAACGCACGAACCGATTTCCACGGTTTTACAGACGTTGGAAAGGTCTCGGGCTCCGGGTTGGGGTGGGGTTGGTAGAAAATAAAATTCATACGGTGAAACGGAGTTCGCTGGGTTTGCTAGTTACCTATAAAGACTATTATGATTCCGTATGTAACAAATAAAATTCATCTTATTAGGCGTAGACTGGACTGTACATGTAACAAAGACCCTATTTGGCGTAGACTGAAACAGAACATGGCACGCAACGGTTTCTGAATCGGGGCACAAAATAATCCTTGGACGCAAAACCAGAAATCGCTGTTGAAGGCTGGCTCACGCAATTTGTTTCAATTCGTCCATACACAGACTAGAAACCGGCAATTTTACCAATTGCGTGCCACCGGATGCGCAAACGCAATGACAATCCCCAAAAATAATATCGTACGTATCTGTTTTATATTATTGTGGCCATCATTCAGTCATCAGGTCGACGTAAAATATTTACGATAACATCTATTTCAGTAAACGCTGGTAATCAATTTACGTAAATACAGCTCGAGAATGAAGAGTAAAAATGGTGCTATTCGTACTATGCTACCTCTTCTTGTAATGGTACATAATTTATTTAAATTTGTTACTAAGTACGAGTAGGTTATTGGTAAAAAAGAAGTCTATACGTTTCAGATATATTAGGCAATTTAGGGCTAAACTACCAGTCTTTGTGTTAAACTATAGTATAACTATGTTTCAGCCGTTCAGTGTAAATAATTAATTAAGAAATACATACATTCGCTTTTAATTAAAATACGTTTCATATTAGGTTAACAAAATCACCAGCTGCATCTATATTTTTCCGGGACCCGCCAATTTTGATAGCTTTGCATTGCTTGTGCATCGCTGTGTCCTGTATTTATCACCCAGTCAATTGAGGGGTTCAGTGAACGGATGACATGCATCCACGTCAAGAGTTACGGAGCCAGGGCTTGGCTCTGCAGTTCTCACGGCTTCGATTTGACGATTGTAGTGGTGGAGCTGTATACGGTAGAATAATGCCAATTTTGTTTCCAAGCTTGACCACAGTTTGCTAATTGCTAATTAAAATGAGCAAGTCTTAAACCATTGTAAGTAGACAATAGGTAAGTTAATCTTAGAAGGAACACTCAATAGACCTAAACACTAGCGTAACTGCTATAAATACGATAGGAAGCACTTGTGAAAACAAACGTTTTAGAAATTGTATTTTCTTACATTGAAGTTACGTTTTATTTGTGATAGTTTATTTTACAGCCTAATATTTTTCAATGAGAGTGAGCTACTGCAAATGTTACAAATGTTTATGCTAACTTTATTTTCGTAGCTTCTTAATTTATTCTTGTAAATGTTTTGTTTAGTAAAATAATTCTTCCTGAATCGCTGTAATTATTTGCGTTAATGTTTGCTATGCTAAATATTTTACGGCTAGTTGTTTGATTTTTGTAAAACATTAAACTGTAGTGTTTTTAGGTATTTAAAAGATAAAGTATTTAAATTTTTGAAGCGCTTCGTCGTTTTTTGATACCTTATAATTTACCACACATTATGAAATAGAGCTTATAGAGTGAGGGACTTGGCTCCTTGTGATTTGATAATTTTTTGACAGTATAAGGTCATATCGTCTCGACTTGCTACTTACTACATTTTACAGAAAATATATTTTGGTGGGATAAATAATAATCGATGTAGTTTTTATGGATTCGGCCACTATTATTAGCAATGCCTGGCACTTGTGGAAAATTGCACACAAAAATTTTACTAATTTACTCCATCAATCTCAGATATATATTTATATCTGCTGAATCCACAACTGCTGTTTTAAGTATACATACGAGCGTAGCCCTCGTTCGTAAACTTACGCCCTAGAACACATTATACACTTCTTATGACTTATACGTCATTATAAGCTTATACGAAGAATCTTATATGTAATGCAGGCTCGCATTGTCTCCTGTCCTCCATCGGTATATGTAGCCTTTTGTTGCACAATTTTAGAAGTGTCAATTTTCCTCTCCCAAATGAATAAAATTCACCTTTATTTTTCATGGCTAAAGAACTCGCAACTCACTACACTATGTACTGATGAACTCATATTTGATGTGAATGAACAAAGGATAAAACTAAAAACGAATATAAAAAATAAAAAAACTATTATATTATTTATTATTATATTATTCTCTCCACATGGCCGAGCCAGCGGAGTCTGTGGGATTGTTTCGCCTATTATGTTAGGCTCGGCCACTAGCTGTTCTATTTCGGCATTTATCCGCACACGTATACTCCCATCATCTCGTCGTGTTGGGCCGAGGATTTTACGGAGTACCTTAAGTTCAGTAATAATCAAAGGACTCTAAAATATAATATCAGAGACGATTAATCGTTTCTACTAAAAACCAATTTCTCTCTTGTAGACAGACAACTTTCCATTTTCTAACAGCTACAAAATCACTGAACTTATTGCTCGCACTGTTGCAATTCTCTACGATTACGACAGTATTTAGAAACTAAATCCTTTCATATCGTGTTCTAAGTCAATTCAGATAACTAAATTTGGTTCTAAAATTGTGTCGAGTCGGTCAGGATTGGATTAATTACGAAACACCTTTTAATTGGTCACAAAATGAGTGGGTTAAAACTTGAATAAAATTTGAAAACAATTCGTTACACGCGAACTATCAAACTTCTTTCGAATCATTTACAAATAATATTGCAATGTCAAATTAATTTCCTTATTGAGTCATTTATGTTCAAATAGAAATAAAAACCGTTCTATTTTTAACCTTAATTAAATTTCCGCGATATGACATGAAATGATCCGAGGTCACAACTAGTATGCACCAATAAGTGCTGTGCTTTTAGAACCTAATATTACTTGTGAATTTGATAAATTCAAATTGAACCTGTATCTGTATGTAACCTAGCTGCTGGAGTGAAATATAAAGAAAAGGGCAACATCCGCTGAAAGAGTTCGAGTGAAATCTTCTTCTTCTTCGTATTAGCTAAGTGGCCAAGCTGGTGTCGAGAGTTTTTAAGCCGCCCAACTGCTATACTAAGACTAACAAGCCGGGACCTACAATTTAACGTGTCATCCGATCCACGGTAGCATCCAGATGAAAACGCCACTTGAAAAACGACAGTCTTGTCCATGGTTACCTATCCAAACACCATCCGCATAGACCGTTACTAACTAATAGCTACGACGATCGCGTCAGATCAGCTTAGCTAGCCGAGCTACATACGAGTACATACAGGCGCTACTGTCCGAGTGAAATGAAAGCAATAATTGTACTGTGCCGATGTCCCTTAGTGGGAAAAAGTGCTTGCAGTATGTGGAAACATACAGGCCCAAAGGTACAGTTATAGTGGAATGAGAGTGATTTTATGAGTGAGATATAAAAGGATTCGATGTCTGGAATCCCTGCACATGCAGAGTCTCGTGCGATAAACTAAGTGTCTGTACCGGCGCGGCGCACGCGCATCGCCGCCGCGCGGGCGCACCCACGCGATCTCACAATGATATTGTTCATTGTTTACAATGGGAACCATTATCAAACTCAATGAATCTGTAGCGAAGTAAATACGGTGTCGCCGCTATTTATTAAAATGAACTAGAAACCTTTATGCGTTTATTTGCACAGTTCTTACTCGTAGCTATTTCTCACAATCAAACTGGAGTAGGACCTAGTATTTTACTACGTAAATAAATAAAATAAATTATCTTGTTCATTCCTCTTTCCTTTAAAGGGATCTTTAAAAATATTTTTTTTTATATTTTTACACTCGTATTATTATTTCCGGTATTTTCAAGTCTTTATTTTGCAATTATTTATGATGAACGTTATACCTATATATAATAAACCTACCGCTATACTAGCTATTTCACTTCCGGTATAATTATATCGATATATATGTATGTAATTCTTGATCGCGGAAAAGATACGCCCCCAGCATATTATACAATTTAAGTTTCATGTCATCTCATCTTCTTGTACCATAATCATAACATTATAGGCATAGGGTGACCACACGTTAAGTATCTTGAAGCAGTATCAAATGATGTTCTTATTTATAGGTCGGTGTACAAGTCGACCTAAAAGAAAACCATATGCCAATTTGTGTCAAGAGGAATTGGTTATGCATGAATCATTATTATTAAAAGAAATGAAATTTAACCATTATGCGAATAATAATCTTCTTATATATACAATTTCCATGTCACAATGTTAGTTGCCGTACTCATCCGAAACGGCTTGACCGATTTTTACCAAATTTTATATGCGTGAATACGCGTAGGTCTGAGAATCGGCTACTATCTATTTTTAAGGCAAAAAAACGTTTGCCGAGTCAGCTAGTATGTATTTAAAAACACCTAATAATACATATAACTGCAATGGCAGTGACCAAAACTGATGTGCAAAATATTATAAGTGTGCTGTATAGTTGTTACCCTACAACGTCGTATACTCTAATAATAGCATCATTTACAAGTATTCATCATTTATTATTGTACATAATTGGGTGTTTTTATTATTTCTCGACATCGCGTAATTGAACGTTCATTGTAAATAATAACTGAGCACATAATATTACAATTACTGGGTTGAAACATTAGATACTGTACTAACCGCACTAACCACATCATCTTCAACTGATATTAAATCACTTATCATGTTTATTTACTTAGATAATGACAAATCCTTGCTGTAGGCTTAATATGTTTAAAAACTATTTGCTCATTAATTCTTTTAACATGAACTTGAAATCTGTACAATTTCTAGATAACGTCGGAGATTAGACACTGATAACAACATTTATTGTGGGAAACGTATAAGATAAAATAGAAACATAAATGAAATAAACATAATCATTTAACGTAGTAGGTAATCATTGCACTCACTCTTACACTATGCTATGAATTAAAATAATATCTTATAACATTTAATATTTACCAAACATTATGATTTATGGCGAACATTTTGTTTTTATCAAAATATATTTTTTATAGAAACCTGCGAAGCGTAAAATTTGTAAAAAACATTCTAGGAAAATATTTTTAAAGAGTGGTCTATCAACATGAAAAATTACAGACTACAGCTTATAGTTGTAAACACTAGACAGAAAGAGAGATTTTGATTTTCAAGTTATGTGTGGATTTGCACTCGCTTTACGGTGAAGGAAAACATCGCGAGGAAACCGGCATGTTTGAGGACCACAATATCCGAAGACGTGAGTCATCCGCCAAGCCGCACTTGGCCAGCTCGGTGGATTTGCCCTATAACACTCTCCTCGTGAGAGAAGGCTCCGAGTCCCAGCATTGGGAACGTATAGTGGGCTTATGCTAATTAAGTCCATAATTGAACGGACAGAGAGATAAATTTTAAGAGTTCCTTGTAGAATTCTACGGATATCTAAAACGGTTTTATAACAAGGACCTAAAAAAAATTTGGTCGGTTAACTTCCGACCATAAAACCATGTCTATTCTATAGTATTAGAAAATGTTCCAATCCAGTTTGTACATAATCTTTTCAGAATGTCTTAAATATAAAGTAAACTCAGGTTAGCGAAGCTCTCTCGATAACATATTTAGGTAATGGCACTTCATGAATATGAAGTGTTGTCTACTTATTATATGAATAATTCATTTCAGCGTAGCGTCTCCGATAAATCGCTAGAGTGGTTGTTTAGCAATTTCGGATAAAAAAACCTCACGACATTTAAACTTTTAGCGAAAAAGAAGGCTCAGTAAAATACTTAAAACTTAGATATTTATTCATTTTTAAAGTTTCAACATAATGGTAGCAAATAATCGTGCCTCCAATTCGTTTTTACAATTTAATTAATTTTACTGAATTCTTTATGGCCTAAATGCTAATTAATAATAGACACTCTGATATTAAATTTAAGATTAAATATATCTGGTTGGAGGTTGTAAAAGAATAAAAACTCAATAATTTATAAAGCCAGTACTTTGGTATTTCTCCTTATTGCAACATTTAGTCGCGGAAAACAATTACCTATTAGATTTCTTTAAAAGTAATTAAACCGTCTTTGTAAACAAATTACAACAGGTTGAAAAGATTCGCAAATGAGGCATAATGATTGTTAACAATGGGCGACAGCGTGTCTATGCATTAATTAGTATTTAAAATATTGATAAAATAGATGCCCTAACATTCACTTGAATAGGTGATTAGAATTACGAGTACATTCAACAAGAGCGATCTTTATAACGTTTTAATGTTACAGGACCATTCCACACGTATTAGATCTTTATGTTAGACACAGATTTGTACATTTTATTGTATACCTTCGTTATATACAGATTGTTTTTATTGCCCTTTGTAAAGAGTTATATGCTCGTTTTAACTCTCTGTTATGGATTTTACTTCGATTAAGTGGTTTGTTTTATGAACTCTGTACAGGGTACCTAGTAACTAAAGCAAAAATTTTAGTACGTCAAGACAACAAGTTTTGTTTAATTTTGCGAATAGTTTGCAAAAATAAATGTAACGACCAGCGTTAACGAACTTTTGCATGGAGTAGCTGATTTATTTTTCGTGGATATCCAAATCTCGTAAAATAAAAGTGGTTTAGTGAAAGGTTTTGCGATAGTTACACGTAACCCTGTATAATTTATCTCAATAAGTGACATACAAAAACAGGAAATATTCTTAAATGCACGTAAAACATCTTCAAACAAACGAAAATAATACTTACAAATATATAAAATGATACCCAAGAACACGTGCTTAGTTACTGCGTATAAATTGTCTGGTACCTACTTAAATATCTATCTAATTATTGATTTTAATTGAAAAATATTATCCTCGGCTCTTATTTCTGTCTATATACATTTCGTAGATTTTTTAAAACTGTTATAACCGAATTCCGAGGCAATATAGGCACCAACTGACAAGGGCATGACAATTGAATGGAAACCGCCAAAAAAACTCATTATTAAACCAGAATATACAGGAATAATGTATTTAATTAATTTAAATTGGTAAGATTTTTAGTATTATTAAGTATATTTTTCGTAATTTAGCTGGGTAGCCTCAATCCTGGTGATCCAGGAATAACGCTGGATAAAGGAGTCCAAAAAATAAAGGCAATTGGCAGTGTATTTATTGTTTATGACTATGAGCTAAGCCCATCACGGATCCTTACCAGACATGATCTGCAAAAGATCGTTCCAGCTGGCACATTCAGAGGCACACCCAGCGGATAAATAAGGAAGGATTATCATATCCCTGTTCTTTCTGAACTATAACCTCACTGTCTTCAAGGCAAGAGTGAATCGGTTTCTTCTAGGCAAGCGCGCTCCTAAAAATAATATAATATCCATCCCTGACACAGGAGAAAATCTTAGTGGCTCGTTAATATAAATAAAGTAAATAGCTGTTACCTTCAGAGTCTATAATTTATATGAAAGTATTTATATTTATTATTAGTATTTACTTATATATATGTTTAGCTACATAAAAAGCACACACACAAGCTATCAACAAGTTCTTGTGGTTGTTACACCGAGGCGCCTATTAAGAAGTCAGTGGGTGGATCGCAAAAACTGGAAGAAGTTTCATTTGTAAACCGGCTCAACGGATTAAACTAGGCCAGCGATAGCACGCGACTTGCTCTGGAGCATAAGTCTGCTTTTCAATGGTTTCAAAATGTTCATTGCCGAAGGAGCGAAGAGAAACACCTCACTCTAATGCGAAATGATATGTAATGTTTTATGACATATACATAAATTTTTGGTCAAAATCAGTACTTAATAAGAAAAACTTCGGAAAATTTGTTAGGAATAAAGTCATGTTGCGTTATCTTCTTCTTATATATAGAATTTCCGTGTCACAGTGCTAGTTACCGTACTCCTCCAAAACGGCTTGACTGATCAATACCAAATTTTATATGCGTATTCACTAGGTCTGAGAATCGGCTACTATCTATTTAGAAATAATTTATAAGGCAAAACAACGTTAGCCGGGTCAGCTATTATTTTTATAAAGATCGCGATGAGGCTTTTTCAAGTCATCTGTGGCAGCTATTCTCAAGATATCAGCAGATATCGGCGAAACAATAATGACAACAATTTTCAAGCAATTGAAGTAGCAGACTTGAGGTTCTCCCAATCTGCACCTCGTATTTTGTGCACAAAAAACTTATAACGAGTGTACCAGTCAAAATATTTGTCATACATATGTCTGTATATTTTTTATCTCATTAATTTTGTAACGATAAAAAATATGTTCGACATATTTAGTTCCAGTGTTCGCTGTCCAATTGTATGCTAAGCGTATTTATGTATTAATTCTGTGACGAGTTGAACTACTGACTTGCAAAAGTGAAAGTTAAGATAAACGGATGATGTAGTTATATGTACTTACTATTTATTGTTGATATAGATTAATATTAACATTGATTAAACTATTACTTTTCTAAGAATTAATGTTATCAACAAACTATTCTAAACGATGTCAGTATTTGAAAAAGTTCATATCACTGTTTGTAAATAAATAAATTATTATGAGTTATGAGTCAGGTAAAATTGTGAAACAGGTGCTATTTTGATGAATGGGAGTTTGATAAACAATAAGCGTGTTTAATTACAGTTGTGCTCGTGTTCCATAGTTTAAATAAATATAATATATGTAGTAGAGCATTGTTAATTAAGAATTACAGTAGAACCGAGTTATCTCTGAAGCATACCAGTCATGCTAGTAATCGGAACCATTACTAAGGTAAAGTAAATATTTACGATTACCAAGGTATATAAATAGGTACGTGTAGATAAATAGATATTAAAAAATAGTTTTAAATAAAACGATTAATATTCATTATTTTTTAATGAAATGTAGTAAATGTTTTACTCGTATGTTCATGTAACTTAAGTACTTATTGTAATTTAGCAAAACTTGAATTGGCTTCCAATGTTGACGTTTTTAAGTTCAAGCACTCAGCTCTGAGGTCACGCGTGCACAGTGCGATGTAAACAAACCGGTCGGCGCGTTCTCTTCGCTTTTAACTGGTCGGAAGCGACTTACCGTTCTCACAGGTGTATCCCCAGTCGTCCGCCATTATCACTGAAGGATGTTATCACTTAGCCGGTTCGCGGGTAATGAGTATCGCGATGAGTCTCGTGGCTCGAGTGCACGGGGGAGCGTGGCCGGCTCGTGACTGCGTGCGAGAGAGTGCGGTTACTCCGCTTTATAACGAGGGCGGGCGGTGGAGGCGCCGAGCGGCAGCGGGCGCGGGCGCGGGAGCGGGCTGCGGACGAACACCGGCGCACGCGCGCGCTCCGCCGGGCCACTGCGCCCGCGCGGCCGCACACCTCGCGCCAGCCCCCCTACTGGCTTTCTACTCACCATCCGTAATTACGGCGTAATTATACAATTTATCCATCAAATACCTACACTGAAACGCTGTTTTATACCAATACCAATTAATTTACAATTCCGTGTTAAACATTTTACAAACATGAGCACTGTAGTTGACCAAGTGAGCGAATCGATTAAAACGTCTCAAAGAGTAAATTTTTCAAATTCTGTCCTGTCTGTCCGTCTGTATGTTGGTAATTGCGAAAACTTAGAACACAGGATCTATTCAATAGATTAGAAATATTTTGCTAATAATAAGATAAGTTTAGTAATTATTGAAATAGAGGTCATACAGTTCTTACAGGTATAACTATGTTCCAAAAAAATCGAGTCCGCGAGGTCTACTGTTCGGAGAATTACTCATAGAATAACATGACTTACGTCAAGTATTTGCGTGGTTTTAAAATCATTGTAGTTAAGCTTCATTTAAATATGTAATTAACTTGAATATGAAAGCGATAACAGAACGTGCACCAACAAAGCAAAGTGCGGTGTAATAATGATAACATTTATTTTGCAAAATAGATAAGTAAGTTTATGAAGACATCATAAGTCAAACTAATAAAAAGCAAAATGGAAAAATTTACCCCAATATCTCTGTCAAAATAACGGAAACGCTTAATGCTCATGACTTGGGGCAGCGGTAAATAAATCCAAATTGTGAATGAAATCCGACGACAATTTTACAGAGCATACTTTTCATCATTGCATCCTTAATATTTGTTTTTATAATATAGTATGTAGCTTGCAAAAATATCTGGACTATCAAATTAGAAAATACTTCGCGGCCACCACAGCAAAAATGGATCGAGTACACATGCGCGGTAATTATAAGACGATTAGCTAAACGCAAATTAATAATATAGTCCAAAATAACCAAGGCTTTTAAATCAAAGTATACGATGAAAATGTGGACTAAATATTATTATATATTATTTATTTTGAAATGTGGGAAAATGTGCTATGCGTTGAATTCTTTTATTCGGGGCGAACCAGCTCGCATCACAGATTACGTGACAGTAATCATTGCAAATTCTCATTGGAACTATTTTCGAATGCCTACTGCAGTATTGTTACATAAACTTGTTAGATACTCGTAATTGTCTGAAAAGTTCTTTGACGCGTATTTTAAGGTAAAATCAACTGATACGTTTGGGATACAGTGTTAAACTAATGTATACAGAAAAAACGTAGAAGATGGTTCAGTGTATTATATTTTTTAGAAAATGTACAGCACTGTTAAGTATATATGTTCTCTTATATGCGATGAGGTGACCGCATCTGTGGCTCTCGCATCGATTTGTTCATTCATGAGTGCAGTAGTAATAATCATTTGTACGCTATATGAAATCCTTTATCGTAGATTTAAAGGGCCAATTTTAAATATAAGAGACGTATAAATACGAAATATAAGTTTATGTAGGCATAATAAAAAATTATATGTTTTTGTGTAAAATAAAATAAACTATTTTATGTCAATACTAGCTGACCTGGCAAACGTTGTTTGCCTTAAGTAAAAATTTAAAGGTGAACAACCCTTAACACTTAGGGGTATGAAAAATAAATAGTAGCCGATTCTTATATCTACTGAATACGCATATAAAATTTGGTAAAAATCGGTCAAAGCCGTTTTAGAGGAGTACGGTAAGTTACATTGTGACATAGAAATTTTATATATTAGGTAGACTAGAAGATTAGATATAAATACGATTTTTTACTTTGGATAGTTTGGTTCTCCTGTATATCGACACGCTTAGAAATCATTGTTTCAAGTATATGTATGCATAAGTAAACGTCTATCAATCAGTCAAGCTAATTCAATGGACAAATCTACTGACGTCTTAAAATGAATAGACTTTTCATGTGTATGAGCTCTAAAAGTGTGGTCATGAATTTTAAGTTATAATTTATTTTAATACGAAGGCACTTAGCATCTTTTTTGCATACAAGAAGTTAGTGATAGATTTATTACGATTCTTTTGCAATAAATTTGTATTTGATGATTTTTCAATTTTAATTATAGCTACGAGTATGATTTCGCTGTAATTTTAATGATTGATAAGACATAAAAACATCAAAGAAAATTAATAAAATAATTATTCAATGAATAATTATTAAGTTCTTTTTATTAGCAATATCATATATTTATAGTTATATCTGTACCAATAATAAAGATCAATTCTTATTAAAAGTCTTTAATTATATTATTTATCTAGTAAATATTTTTTGTCCACCTAGCCATATGCATAATGTATATAGGAGTACATATATGTTATATTACATGTTTTTCTGTCTGCTGGTAAAGCAAACCGTTCAATTTTCTTTTCAGGTTTCTTATAATACTGTTTTTTATATATTAAGAGAAGTTTAGCTCTAACATAGATATACATAGGATACATCTAATCTTTATTCTGAATAGTATCATAGTGAATAGTATCTGTAAGATATTTGCGGTTAACCGCTTGGCGTCAGTAAAGTTACACAGTTCGATTGGTTTGTTTTCCTCTCGCAGATATCTTCCAAAGACTAGTGCATTATGCTCAGTTATAGCTGCCACTGTTAACAAGTGTTTTGACCTGCAGATAACCTCCTTATGTTCACTACTTAAATTCACACTGGATAGAGACTGATTGTTTAATGCAACGACATAGTCGTAACGAAACTTCCTTTCGATAAAGGGTCTTTTATTCCTAGCTAGATCATAAAATTCTGTCATTGAATGTACTTCTGCGAAAACCTACAGTTTATTGTAACTAGTGGAACTAATAAAACAACATTAACAGGTGAAGGTTAATCTAATATTTTTTTAAGTGTTACGTTTTATCAGTATATACATACTACGAGCGCATTATCTAAACCAAGTTAACGAGTTTATCGTATATTCATAATATTTTCAAAACAATCCACAGGGATAGCATGATTTTAAAATTATCTTTATTTGATAATCTTAAGACTTTATCTGAAAGTGAATTTCGACCTACAATTGTTTGTTACTCGATAACTATTTAAAAGTCAGTAAAAAAGTAAACTAATATCAAATTATTATTTAACCGATAGTGAGTTATTAAAAATAATAAAATTTAGATAACTTCAAGTTATGACGAAATCGAATGTGTATGTACAAACGTCATATTCGCTATTATTATTACGATTCGTGTGACGTATACTGTTACAATAACCAATGATGAGTATAGTTTACTACGTACCTGACATGAACAAAATGGTTAAAACCACTTTGCTGATGCCATAGAGGCGTGGCTAGCAATCAGGGCTGGTCTGTAAAATATATAGGTACAGTTTGGGCAGCAAATTACTAATTAACCGCTGTGTTTGTTATTTCCGATAGGACTAATTGTTTCGCTTCTTAATGAACCAAGTAAAACAAGATTCAATTACCCAATTTGTTAGGAAAATGCGGCTTATGAATTTTTTGGTGTAAATAAGCAAAAATTTTAAAAGTGAAGAACATTTAATTTATTATGTGTAATGTAATTTAAAAAAAAAAACCTTACAAGTAGTAGATTAAACCTCAGGCACATTTAATTTTGTATAAATATTTTTTATTTTTAACAGCTAGTTTTTAAAATAAACTATATGTTTCTAAATAGTCAGACATTTTTTTATATTATTTATCTGCTTATTCAACAACAAACTACCCCACAATTCTATCTGTATTTTTAACTATTAACTATTTTCAAACTATGAGAATTTTTCAGTAAACAATTGGACCTTCTGTTAATACAGTCACAAATAACTTAAGATCTCACATCGAACCTAAACAAAACTAAAGAATAAATTATAGTTACATCTAAAAACTACAAATCAGAAAATGTTTTTCTTCTTTGCAGCCGCATTTCCGCGTAGAACAATAATGCCGCGTAGATAGTTCTACGTTCGCGTAGGCGGTTATAAACCAACAACAGTTTCATTATTTATTAGCTACATGTCTACGAAATTGTTACTTTATACAACCGGGATAACAAAATCATAACGTAGACTCTGGAATTTTCTTCACAAAAAGATATAAACGCTTATTTTTGTTTCACCTGATAATAAAATCTCTTCCTTATTTCAAAATACGTTTTATCTGGAGTCTTTCATCTGAGTTAGATATTATGCTCTACGCAAAATATGATTTTAATTGTAAACGTCGTAAAAGAGCTTGTTTGGCTCATAAAAATGCAATTCTGTAACACAAAGAGTTGGAAGTTTACCATGCCGCTATACTACTGTCATTATACTATTTGAAATGCTGTCTATACTATTTGAAATGCTGTCTAAATTTTGTACACACTTCTCACGCCCGTGATCTTCGGTCATCGGATAATCTAATGCTCAAGTACCCTAGGCACAGTTCTACTTTTTTTAGTAATTCTTTTACTATTCAGGCTATCCGACTATGGAATGCCTTACCTGTGGACATAAAGCTAGCCAAGTCTCTTGATTCATTTAAAAATAAGGTCAAAAACTGGTATCTGTCTTCTTTAGAATAAAGTTACTATTATATTATGTATGTCTTTGTCAAATATATATTTTTATATAGTATATATTATATGTATTAGTGTATCATATTGTTAATTATTCTTATATATTTATGTATGTATATGTATTAGTATTTTATGTAGGTCTTATTATGTATTGGTTATTTGTAGGTATTTTTAGTTATTATTTAATCTCTTTGTTGAACACCCCATATCATATTTATTGTGATTTCCTCTCCATGCTTTGGTTGCCTGGAAGAGATCGCTGTAAGTGATAAGGCCGCCACTTGTAACACTACTTATAAGTTGTTTATTTATTTTTCTCTTTGTTTGTATTCCCTTTTGTGTTGCAATAAAGAGTATATCTATCTATCTATCTATCTATCTACTGTCAAAGTAATAAGTAACAGTAGTTTAGTTCGTTTACTTTCGTGTTTTCTCTTTGAACTTAAAATATAAAAATCAGGCTTTATTTTGCCATTGCCCAGGCACTTGGAAATTTAATACAAATTTGTATACACTGCACTTTTGTCAAGTAGGTACCTGACGTGCATACTTATTACAGTAGGTAGTAGATTTATGTATGACAAGGATGAGTTTATGGAATGCCACAAGCAAAACTTTTTATGCAAACTATTACTAACAAAACTTTATTTATGCTTGTGCAGATAGAATACCTAATGTAACCCGCTCCACGTTTTATTCCACGTTTCATTTTAAATAAAGTAACTATAAGTGGACATTTGTGAATAGACCAAGTGTATTAAATTAGCTGCTATAAAAATAAATAATCAGAAATTTAATGTTTCAAGCTTTGCTAATAGCCATGACCCATTCTTGTTTTCTAATGCCTACAAACAAACTAACGAATAAATATATTTTAAAAATATCAATTAGGATATTGTGCAAGTCATATTGCAAAACCTACCAGACAGACATTCTGACCTATGTTTACAATAGAAAACTAAATATGATTTTCAATTCGATGTGTACATTTAGATAGATAGATTAACTCTTTATTTGGGCAAATTATAGGTACAAGTCAAAAAAAAAGTAACAATACAACATTATTTACAACGTGCCACAACCGGTGGCCTTATCGCTAACAGCGATTTCCAGGCAACCTTTATATTTTACTATTTTATTAAAAAAAAAACAGGTTGGTTGTATTGGATAATAAGGGTGCAATAAATTGCAAAAAATACAGATGGGCAGCTTTGTTTCTTGTACAAATACAAATCATTTATTGATAACACCAAAGTTACAAGTCAACATCCAGCGCTTTAGTCATGCTGGAGTAAATCCAGAAAAAACTCGACATTTGTATTTGGTGAAGTTACCGACAACATAAAGCGCATGCTGTAGAAGTGAACTCAATATATACATACATACATATTCGCGTTTGAGTGAATTGCGGCTTGCGGACATACAAAGGAGCGATCATCTCCGCCGATCTTCAGCTCAAAATACACGCTGTAAACTTTACTGCTTAAGCTACTTATTGCGAGTGGTGTTTATGGCGTGTTTTCCATTTCAATCTCCATAAAATGTATTTTAAACACTAGCTCTGTGTATTCAAGTATTCCGCGATATCGATCCATCAGTAACAGCGATAAGTGGTGATAGATCTGTATATAAATCTTCGCGGTGACTCTTCATCTACTTGTAGTTGTTGTTGTTGTCTGCCCCCAAGCAGTAGTATGCAAACAATAATGATTTCCGGTTTAAAGGGTATTGTTTCTAGCGTAATTACTGGATGATACGAATTAAGACCTAATATGATATGATGATTTTTTATCTAATAATAAAATTTCCATGTCACAATCCTAGTTACCGTACTCCTCCGAAACGGCTTGACAGATTTTTACTTTAATCAGCTATCTATTTTCCATACCCCTAAGTGATAAGGGTAACTAGCAACGTTTGCCGGGTCAGCTAGTAATAATATAAATTTAAAAAATAACAAAAACTAAGCATTGGAATGGGGTAGTGTGACCGGTTCTTTCACGGATTTTCTGGACACATGTCGGTTTTGTCAAAATGTTTCTCGTTCATCGTATAGCAAAATTAAATGCTATATTAATAAAATAACTTGAAAAACAAACCATTTTTTTGGGCCGGGATCAAACCAGGACCAGTCAGTTTGAAAAGTAGACTTTCCCGCTGGCGATTACTAGTATTTATTTAGATAGATTTATGTTAAGTTAGCTACAGCAATTCGTATTCATCACATCGAAGCATTTGTCATAGTTCAAATTACCCAAAATAAAGTAGCTTTATACTTATCTACCTACTTTAGGACAGTTAGATAAGTATCCAACTACTTTAGGTTGTATAAGAATGAGCAATTAATTATTTACTCCATCTATCAAGGTAGTCATGATTTTGAGAGTGATATGAATATTAATATCTACAAATTTTCAACAAAAACTGTAATTTGCAAGTAAAGGCTTTCACGAGTTTCTTACGTTTGACGTTTTTATTGAATCTAATTCAATTGAGAAACATGTGCTAAACTGTTTTACATTTCTGTCCATAAATTTGTTAAAATACGTAAAACTTGATAATTTAATTTAGATTTACCAATTCTATATTTACTTTGTTACTATGTCATTATTATCTAACTTAAGACATAAAAGTTTCCGTACCATTTTCTTTAAAAAAATTGCAAAAAATCACGTGTGTTGTATGGGAACCCTCTTAAATATTACTCTCATTTTAATGTATTTTTCAATATTATGCATAATTTAATATTCTGTTAATGTTTTACGTTTAATTTATGGGAGTTCCCCGTAAATAATAATTATATTTCACAAAATATTTATTTTGAAATAAAATATACATTTATTCTGTGCAAGTTTTATGCGCCTATCTGTTACTGTTATTGATATATACCAAAAAATAGGAAAAAATCACTTTTATTATATGGGGACCCCCTTATTATTTATTTATTTTATTAATAGTATTTGTTGTTACAGTTCCAAGGCAAATAAACACATAAACCAGTGAAAATTCCGCTTTCTAGCTATCACGGTTTATGAGACACAGCCTGATTACATACAGAGAGCGGAGGCTTAGTAATAATAGGGCTCCGTTTTTACCTCTTAGGAACGGAACACTAAAAAAAACTCTGTTTACTCGGCACTTTGGTTTTCCTCATAGGACCAACTAGAGCTACAGGTGGCCGGGCGCTTTGAGCTTTCTATTCTAAATTACCTTCAATATCTTGATTAACACGCAATATACTTAATTGCCCGAGCGAGTGAAACGTCTCTGCATCAACTGGTTAAAATTGCTTTCGTCTTACTGCATGTATGTGTTTAATACTTGTCGTGGCCAAAGCTCATGTAGCCGTTATTTTGAACCAATCTAGGCAAATATTTTTTAAGTTATTTTATGTAATAATATTTTTTTGTCTTTTTATTTTTACGGCGATTTTTATTTTTTCCAAAAATGAGAGAGCCATAGTTTAGTTTTGTTAAAATGATAACATGTTGATTACAAAAACAATAGGTCCTGAGGTTTATTATCCCACGGAAGTTAATAAAATCTATGTTCTATGATAATAACTATAGTAGACTTGTATACTGTTCGTGATGGAAATCTGAACTAAGAAAGTTCTATTTAAATACTTCTAACTATAGTTACTAAAATAAAATATATTGTTATGTTTTACACATAATTTAGTTTGGAGACGCAATATTGTGTTTTTATGTAGGATACCTACCTGTTTACTTATGCTGATGGCGGAAGCGCAGCACACACCGTACATACAGAAGAGACTAACGATTTATCCGTTCAATAAATTAAAATAATTTATAGTCAGATCGCTCAACAATCCGCCTAATAAATGATTCTGCTCCAAGCGATCATAAATAAAACCAAGACTTATGCGACTCGTAATCTTTATTTTCAAATGTAAAAACACACTTATCTTACGAATGGTACTTATAATTATAAGTTAATTATAAGTTACAAATAAATATAATAAATTACTCTCAATAAATTATAAAAATAAGTATTCAACTACTTTATATTTAAATTGTAGAAATAAATAAGGACTAGCATTCGAGGTGATTGTTCTGCCGCGTTAGTAGAAATAACTGACTACTGAACTCATCTCTATTAAAAGACGGAACTCCTGGCAGGACCACTTATTCACTGTTATCTTTCGCAAGTAATAAACAAGAATATTTCTAGTGTTCGTTTACAAGCCGTGTTTACTGCTCAACCACGACACAAGTAAAACCTTTTCTATTCTTAATGCCCTAACATACCTAGACGTACAATGTAAATAATACTGTGTCGAAGTTATCTAAGTCTAACCTAATAATCTTACTAAATACATTATATCATTAGATAAAATCTATATTTAACTCTATAATTACTACTCGTACATATTTATACAATCTTTTGGCAAGACAACATACATTTTATATATTCCTAGAAATAAATTTCTCGGCCATGAAATCAATCATCGTATAGAATACGTCGCTCGATGGCTTCGTATTTTTGAGTTGTCAGTTTTCTTTGGAAGTTCTACATAATCGTCAACTTCCCAGTTGCCCTCCGGCTCGTCCCGCAAGTGCGGGGGTAAGGCGGACCGTACCACGGGCGTGCCTGCGTCGTCCAGAGACAGATAGGCTCGGATGGCCGCAGCTGCTGATTCATCGTCAGATGTAGTCAGGGCTCTTGCGTTGAAAGAACCGCTCACGTCTTCGTCCGGCAGATCCCAGATGTGCCACTGCGGTGTCATCTTGAAGTTCTGCCAAAGGAAATAATACTTTTTTTTATAAATATATAATAAATATATATTATAAAGTAAATGTTTGTTAAGTTTTGTAAAGATGTCTGTGTACAAATAATATTATACATCGTAATACGAGTTATTTGTACAGTCGGAAGATATAAAAAGCTAGCGTGGCTCGGTGGTTATAACGTCTGTTTTTCAATCAGACGGCCCCTGGTTCTATCCCGGCCCTACCAATGACTTGTTTTTCAAGTTATATTGCACTCGCTTTACGGTGAAGAAAAACATCGTGAGGAAACCGGAGGAAACAATATCCGAAGACGTGTGTCATCCGCCAAGTTGCAGTTGGCCAGCGTGGTGGATTATAGCCTATATCTCTCTCCTCGTGACAGAAGGCCCCAAGTCCCAGCTGTGGGAACGTATAGTGGGCTGCTTTTGCTTATGCTATACAGTCGGAATATACGGAAAAACAATATGGTTCGGGTAATTTTCAAATAAGTAACAAAAACACGTCTACTACCATAGAATACTCTAAATATAATTTGTCTATCCTATTACTTATTTAAAGAAAATCGAATAACGTGTCAAATTTGTAAGAAAAACGATTATCATGGTAATGATTAGCCGCACACTAATTAGCTTTAAAATGATAAAATTGACGTCAGTTAAGGCTTAGAATAAAAGATCGTATATACGACTGTATGTACATTTGTATAAGTACGGCATTGCCGAAAATGGCAGACCATTATTATTTTCCATAAAAGACATGTGCTTGTGTGTTAATCTTTTTTGTTTCAAACTCAACTGAATAATTATCTCCGAATATAGATGATGTGGCTAAGACTCAATACCATTAAGATCTTTTTGTACCGTCTGACGGTTAATTTTGAAGAACGTACTTATTATTTTGCTTTTCTTTCTTTATATTCCTACTAGTAGATTGTCGCTATAAAATAATAATCTAAGTTGCAAAGAGAAACAAAATATTTGATGAGATTATGTAGCTTCCCAACGGTGTTTTTTTTTTCAAATCGGTCCATTAGTTTCGGAGCCTGTTCACGTAAAACAAACAAACATAAAAATCAAACTTTTCCTCTTTATAATATTGGTAAGAATAAATTCCGATAAATATAAAGAAATAAAACCTAAATATTTTAACATTTCTATTTTGTTTCGTATATCCTAAACATGGCATGGATTTTTCATTCTTTATTGTGCAAATTAATTACGTCTTAGGACAACAATGCATTTAGCGTGATTATAGTATCTTAGTAATTAATTCAATCCCAACTATTATCCACTTTACTGATTGTTGGGTGTACGAGTCGCGAACATAAAGCAAGCCTTGTTGGATCGTACCAATAAGGAAGTGGGTAATACTTGTTATTAAGGCGATGGCATGAGCAAAACATTGAATTTACATTTGTATCGTTATAAATCATAAAAGGTTAAAGTTATTGTCATAAATAGTTTATAGACCGTCAAAAGAACAACCCTATGAATTTTGAAGACTACATATATTTGTTCAAATTATGTATAATGATTTTTTTATATTGTTAAAGCTCATAGTTGGTATAAACATTCTCAGGGTTGTCCTTTGGACGGTCTATAAGCTATTTAGTCATGAATTTTTAATCGTTTATAATGTGTAACGATAAATATGTAAGATTGACATCGCCTTAAGTCTTGAACCGTCGCGTAGGTAAAGTTTAAAATGATCGCGAAACCTTAGACCTTAAGAATGGCCCTGGTTAAGAGTAACCGGTCATGAGATTACTTCGTAACGAACGTACAACCGATGATAACTGAGGGAAAAAAGGCGGCGTGTGGTCGCCTTACATCTCCAGGTAGTAGGTACATCAATGAGCTCTAGCTTTCGCTGAAGGAAAACATCGTGAGGTAACTATCATAGTGGTAGAGCATTTTATATTATCCAAGCACCATCAAGTTGAAGAATCGTCAAGCACATAACGATGTTCCAGCAGCCTTCTTGAGAATAAAAAATAGAAAAAAAATAAAAAAAAGTGGGGCGACGGACAGCCCTCTATGTCAAGGCTGTCAGGAGGAAAACGAAATAGTAGAACACGTGCTACTAAATTGTAAGGCAACCAAACAAACCAGGGGGAGTTACGGCCTGATGATAGCAGCTCAAGATGAAAGTTCGCCTTTCAGTGCTAATCTTTAGACAAACAGACCATTTGACGCAACAGTGGTGGAACAGGTATGCCAGCGACCCAGGGCTGTGCTCCGTACTTCAAGGAGCGATGTTGCCGCTTTAAAAATATCTACTAGTATTGTGATTTTAATGCGCTTTTCGGTTATAAGTTTTGGTTTGATTGGTGCATGTTCTTAGAATGGTGTTACGGTAACAAATCACAAGAGGGTGTTGCAGTAAAAAAATGTTCTAAGTACCTACTTATAAATACTTTTATTTTCGTGTCGCGGCCTTTTTAACCGACTTCAAAAAGGAGGAGGTTATTTAAACTTTTCATTTAGAACTTGTGACCTGACCTGTAACGCCTGCAGGTCGACTAACTAATTCTCGACATCAGAGCTTGGTCACTTAGCTACTTCTAAAAAAAGGGATTCAATTTTTAACTGGTAATGTAGATTAATATTAATATTGATACGCAGCATATACGACATATTCTATAGAAACTGACTACCTGAGTCCATTAGAAAATTTAACTTGACATTTTACTTTATCTTCGCTTCATATTTTATGTAAAGCATACATTTTTGAGATTAAATTACAATCAAAGAATATTAACTCAATATTTTTATATATTAGCTTTTTATCACATAACAAACATTAACAAATTACTAGTTGGTATACTCATATTCCTTTAGTAAGTAATATATGAAATAAAAAATAAATAAAAATAATAAAAGATATAAATATAAATTTGAGTTAAAGCCCTGCAAATAGTTAGGTGTCTTTCATTATAAATCACTACATGTCGCAACACACATGACTTGCTAATACGTCGTTACAACTAACATGCAATGTAACCTTGTTCACTTCCGTTTATACACATTATATCAAGTTCAAATAAGTACTGATACTTCTAAACCATAGGTGCCTATGGTATTATTTTAAATTAATATGTATTTTTTAGGTGTATATTATACTTGCATGGCAGCCGATAGAGAGAAATGGCAGGACGTATTCTACGCTGCAGCGACCATAATAAGACTATACGCGTAGAAATCATAGTACCCACCCTACCTAGTGGGAAAGGGCGGAGACTTTGATAATGCATTTTTTTTGTTGATATAATATCTACCAGCTATCTATGTAAGTACCAAATTTTTTCTAATAATTGTCATGTTTTTTTACTCTGTGCTTAACATTTGACTAGATAGCCGCGTAACCACACGAGCCAGCGTCAATCTGGCCTAAGGTGGAGCTTGCCTAGCTTAAAAGAACTGGCTTTCAAGGAGGCTGCCGGAACACACTGGTAGGTGTTTGGCGACAGATTTTTCAACGTGAGTGCGGTTACTAACCGGGCGAGCACTAGAAAATGCTCTACCATCATGCTATGGTTTTCTCACGATGTTTTCTTTCAACGAAAGCTTGAGCTCATTGGAGGGAATCAAACCTCGAGTTTCAGGTTAACTTCGTGGATCGAACCGACCACCTACGGGACGTTAGGCAGCCGGACGTACGACTGAGCTGTCGCCGCCGCTTCGAGATTTCATTACGCCCTATGTTTAGGGTTACAAACGGTACCAATGCTTAACCTTCCTTAACCTACTGAAACCTGTCTGTCCTTAGATCCATATAGATATTTATATCCAAATAGACGTTCACTATTGTTCGATCAGGCACTATGACAGAGTTAAATCTTAATGATTAAAAAACACACTAAGAGAGTGGGAGAGCTTGTAACGCCACGCCTTTGTACATTTCCTACTCAGATATAACTTAACACGAAATTTAACGCATTGAACTCTGTCGAAAAACGATATAATGTTTTTTGGCAAATCAAAAAGTAAAGGAGGATTAAAGAATAAACTAAATATAAAAACCTTGTTTAGTCTGAAATGGCCTATTTGTATATGAACCATAATAGGTAGTCAAGTAGAGTATGCATTTCTATTGCCCCTGGTTTACACTAAGACGAGAAAATCCATGCTCCTAAATAAATATAAACTATTTCCTCGTCACTCATTGTTGCAATATAAAGTAAGCTATTTGAATCATCGCAATTGCATCACGTAAATAACAAACCAAGCAAACAATGGCTTGCTAAATATAAACCATCAGATTGACTTTATACAGAAATCCTTACTTCTAACTACCTCAATCATCTATCTATAAATATCAGTTCAAAAATAGGTAAAGTACCTAATACTGGAATGGTTGCACTCATGTCGCATTTTGATAAAATCTAGTGGAATGGAAATAATGAATGGAACGGAATCTAATACTACAATACAAACATACATATATAGGAAAGTACTATGTATCTACCTAATCGGCCGATAATTCCTTGAAACCGTAAAAAAATAAGAATTTAGTTCTGGTTAGACACAATTATTATTTATCGACTAAACGAATCAAACTTTTAATTATTCGCTTATAGATATAATAAGATAACATTAATGAAGGGCCCTGTACTTTTTGCCCCACAAACGTTTTATTTTGTATGTTGAGTACATCACTCTTCAAGCATCTATCAAATAATAAAGAATTATTATTATATTTTGCCTTAGTTACCCTGAAATATGTAACTGCTGTAAAACATGAGTGATCTTCGGATGCCTTTCCTTAGTAGTTCGCAATCTGAAAGCAAACTTGTTAGTTTTGATAAACCTACCGCAGGCTTACGTCGGGACTAAACTATTAAAGCAGATAAGTCTATGTTTATTAATCACTTCATCAAGAACCGGCATAGACGTCAGATCTCCGTAAATATAATTGATCATGCCCCAATTTAAACGTCTAGATAAACTGTGACAAATCACCGCCTCATTTACGGCCAGTAAATAAAAACAAAACGCTGCCAAGAGTTTCTAGTTTGTGACGCATGGAGAAAGAACAATATTGTTTGACGGCTGAAAAGATTTATTAAGTTTGGTTAACTAGGCTCAAGGCTCATGTGATGAGCCATTGTGACGGGGTCTTTCAGAACTTAAGGTGCTACTGTACTGAGGTTAGCCGCGGATTTTTCAAAAAATTAAGCTATAGAGTAAACTTTACGTAATCGTGTTTTAAGCACTTACAATTTTTAACACTTAATTAATGTTAAAAAAAATTAAAAGAACTTAGCCCTATCATTTACGAAGGATTTTATAGGATTTTTTAAAATATGCTATTTTGCTTCCATACTGCCTTATGTAGAGTGCTCGTGAGATAGTGTTATCGTGCCATGAAACTTACCGAAAAATCGCTATTCGTTACATGGCATGGATTAGTTTTACCTAATTATTTTGTATTAAATTTTATTTACGAGTTGAAAACGTAGGTACGATGTTTTCAATTTATTTTAAATGTTCAGCTAATGTTAATAGTAGTTATACTAGTCTTAGTATAAACAGTCGTTAAGCCAAGTCAGAGGCCTTCGGGCGGCTTGAAAACTCGACACCAGAGCTTGGCCACTTGGCTCATACGAAGAAGAAGTACACAGAACAAAAATATTTTAGTTTAATCTATCACTTAAATGGATTGATTAGAACTAGCATAAGCATAAGCAGCCCACTATATGTACGTTTCCACTCCTGGGCCTCGGGGCCTTCTCTCACTAGGAGAGAGATATGGGCCATAATCCATCACGCTGGCCAAGTGCGGGTTGGCAGATGACACACGTCTTCGGATATTATGGTCCCCAAACATGTTTGGGGACGATGTTTTCCTTCACCGTAAAGCGAGTGCAATTCCACACATAACTTGAAAAACAAGTAATTGGTGTAGGGCGGGGATCGAACCAGGGGCCGTCTGATTGAAAAGCAGACGTTATTACCACCGAGTCACACTCGCCTTTTTCGATTAGAACTATAAATCTAGTATTGAAGAGTTTTCGTTGTAGAAACAGAAAATATTAATAGTGTACGTGTATGGAAGAAACAGCGGTGGTAATATCCTATCAATCCATGACAGTAGCTAAATTATCATTGCATGTCAATTTGCTAAGTACATCCCACCATATCATTGCCGACAAATCGTATGTACTATTCTCACGCAACGATCTGACTTGATTGTGTATGAGAAGTTCATAAGAATTGCAGAGTTACTACATACTTATATCTATCGCAAATATACTGGTTAAAAAATATACATATATTAAAAAAAAAGCTAAAATTATCATCAGCTCATGCATAAAAATATTCGTGGCTAACAGTACCTAGAGAGAAGCGTTTTTTTAGATCTTCGAAAATTCTTAAGGAATAAATATGTCTAAACGGTCTAATGTAGATTGCCTTAATTTTTATATAGGGCTTTTGTCATGTACAATGATACAAAGAGCAGCTTCGGACGTAAACACAAGGTACCTGCAATCATCTCGTTGTTATCTTTGATGCATTGTTCCGTCGTATACTTAGATCTTTCATACCGTGAGTCCGTCTCTAATCACTAGAGCAAGACTGCGGTACCTCCTAGCACGTGACACCACGTCAATGTTGACAAACAAGAGTTTAAACCGCATAACGCATTGTTGATTATTTGATTGTATAAACCTTTATTATACTCGTACCTACACAATAGCTATCAGTCATACAACTACTTAAATATAATGATTAATGATACACTATGTACACATGCTAAGCATAATTAGAAAGAGTAATGAAAAATAGTTGAAACAAAAATTATATCCGGCTCGAAGGACCATAATGTGAAAATTAGGTACATACATAGAATTATTGCGTTATAAGTCTATGGGTACATAACTGTGTGCGTGAAAATATGTATGAATTGAACTTTAGTTTAGTTTTGTTTATATATAGTCATGTTGTTGGTTGAGAAATGAAGTCAAGTGTAGCTATTTGTAGAAATGCAAGACAAACTAGTAAATTGACTGGATGAATTTGATAAAAAGTTAAGACATAGAAATTTAATTATGTTTGGTATATCGGAAGGAGAACGAGAACTGGAAGAAACAAACAAATACAATTATTGAATATGAATTGGGATAATAGAGATATTGAATCTGTAGGGAGAATAGGAAAGAAAGGCGTAAGAACGAGGCCAATAAGGCTCATTCTGACAATTTTCGGCAAAAAGTAGCTAATTTGCGACAGAGACGAAGAGAAAATAATCAGACATGGTATATCAAAGAGGTCCACCAAAATAGAAAAATGTTGCAAGAAGAAATTATTGAGCTAAGTAAGTAAGGTTAAGGCAGTATTGAAGCATGACAGAATTATTATCGTAAATAACAATAAGTCGACAAAATACGGAACTAATATTGATAGGTCAGATCGAAACAAATTTTACAGGATATTTAAGCAAATTTTCTTATTTTTTTACTATTTCAAAGTTTAAGGTTCATTTTACCTCCGGCAAGCAATGATGCTGCATACAGTAGTAGTCCTGCTGGCCGTCGTGGTGGCACCAGGTGCCGTCGGGCAAGTAGGGATCTAATCCAGCATCGTTCAGCTCGACTCGCGGCGCGTAGAACCCGCCGCCTGAGGCTCGGCGGCAGAACACAGCGCAGCCCATCCACATGCGGGCTGGGGATTACAATTACATGTTAAGACAGTTACTATTCTATTTATTCTAGTTCTTTACCAGCGAACTAGAATAAATAGAATAGTAACTTGGCCGATAAAATGTTTTTTTTTTTTTTTTTATAACTTATAGTTTTGCGTTTGACCACAGCTTGCCTGGTGTTAAACAATACTATGGCCTACGATGTTACACGCTTACCTAGAAAAATACCTATTAACTCTAGATTTGAAGACCCCCAGGTGGTACTTCTCAGGAAACAGACACTCAGGAAGAGAATTCCAAAGTTTTGCAGTCCTCACAAGAAAGGTAGAAGCGAATCGGCTTGTGCGAAACTTAGGGATTTCAACTGGGGTCATACACGCGTAATCGTAAAATACCGCGGTGGGCGGGGCAAAACAGCTACCGCGCGCCCGCGTGGCGTCACATGGTGTGGCACGGCACCAATCGCGTGCGAGCTTTGTGTGTGTTTCGTTGGGATAGCAGTATAATTGTGTGCGTAGATGGATACAAATTCTTAGCGGCAATTGTATGGAGTTACTCTTCCGTTTATTCTAGTTCGCTGTTCTTTACATGTTATACTTTTGATTTTAAGATAAGTTTAAGTTCCACAGTTTATTCTTCTTCTTCGTGTGAGCTAAGTGGCCAAGCTCTGATGTTAACAGTTTTCAAGCCGCCCAAAGGCCTTTGACTTGGCTTAAAGACTGCTTGTACTAAGACTAACAGCCGGGACCTACAATTTAACGTGTCATCCGACCCACGGTATTTTTATCTGTGCGCTACGCCCAGATATAAATGCCACTTCAAAAACGGTGTGTGCATGGTCACCCATCCAAACACCGTCCGCATCGACCGTTGCTTAGCTACGATGATCGCGTCAGATCACCTTAGCTAGCCGAGCTACATGCACTACAGTTTCATAGTCCGCACAATATACTCGTATGTGGACACGAAACGCTTCTTGCGGATTTTAGAATCTGCATAATTACTTAAGCTACTTTTATATCCCGGACAAACATTCACGGCGACTGTAGTTCCGTAGCGCCTGAAGTTCGGCTAGCTAAGGTGATTTGACGCCAATATAGACGCTAAGCAACGCTCGATGCGGCCATGGGTGACCATGTACAACACTGTCGTTTTTCCAGTGGCATTTTCACCTGGGCGCTACCGTGTGTCTGATGATACGTTAAATTGTAGGTCCCGGCTGTTAGTCTTAGTACAAATAGTCTTAAAGCCAAGTCAGAGCTTCAAAACTTTCGACACCAAAGCTTGGCCACTAAGCTCATACGAAGCAGACTGTAGTAGGTAGTGCATAAAGGTAGAGCACTCACTAGGATCATGCGGCGCCTGCAAGCCTCCGCCGCGAGGATCGAGCTCCGGGAGCCTCGCGGCGTACTCCGCGCACTTCCGCGCCGCCAGCTCCGACGCGCCCACCCGGCTCTTCTTGCCGCATACCTGGGGAAAAGATTGAAAGATTGCACTCACATAAAAAAATAGGATTGCTATATCAAATCACACGTATATTTGTTTCTCCTAAAATTTATATTCTCAATTGCGGTCAACCTCTACCTTCATCATGAATCACATAGATAAGACCCGGCCCCTAATAAATGGAAAGAGGGTAGAGAGGCCTTTGCTCTTCAATGGGACAAAACAGGCTCATAATAATTATAATAATTGCGGTCAAAGCTTTGACGTCGCGTAACAGTAGTTACTATGAAACAATTTTTCATAGTTTCTGTAACTATGAGAAATATAACGCGACGTAATCTGTATAAGTAATACGTAAGAAGTCAGACCTTTGACTCGCCTAATGGTATTATTGTATCAGTTGAGACTAAGAATGTATGGAGCGACGACGGTCTGCCTCCATTTAGCAAAGGGATATTCCACGGACAGATGTTGTGTCCGGAGACGGCCGTCCAACGGTCATGCATTGTAGCTGGGACCAGTCGTGCGCGTGTTGAAAATACTGTTTGCGCGATTCAGAACGAGCGCTCTGATTGGTAGGGTGCGATGAAGTGCAACAGTGACGCCACAAATGGAAAGCATTTGTATAGTCAGTGGCTTCAATTGTGCATGGCTTTCTTTCAGAGTCAGGGTGCTGAACTGATGGCCAACTCTTACCTTCTTATCATCACAGAGCATGACGTCGTACGCCGACCCCTGGCAGTTGCTCTCGGGCGCACACACCCGCCGCCGCTCCCGGAAACCCCTGCCCCGAGCTGTGCAGCCCGACTGACAGCTGCCCTCTCTCCACGGGCCCCAGCCAGCCTCAGTGGCTCCACTAGGAGGCGCCTCAGTTGAGGTTGACAGCTCTTGCGATGGCACGCACTCGCCGCCTTGGCACCACTGGATTGGAATTTATGAACACAGTGTAGTACATACAAGGTACCAAAAATATGGAGCCAATTCTGTTTAAAGACAAAATTTGTATTTTATATTCTTGAATCGAACGTATTTTTTATCAATATGTAAAAAAACCGCTACGATCAAGCGCCTTGTGTCTCCAACACAGCCTTCAACCGGTGCCTAACAATTTTAAAAGAGCGCTATGCGTAACACAGATCACTATGTTAACAAACCAGGCGTTATAAATTGCACATAAAATGTTACTTTGCTATGATAATTATCGCTAATCACGTCGTGACCGGGGCTGACAATACTCCTCTAGCAGGATTTCAGTGCAGGTCTCATCACCACACTACAAATTAGAATTATAAATAAATAAATAAAATATTCCTTTATTGACATAAGAAAGATATGCACTATTAAAATGAAACCATTGGTTTTCATTTAGTCATAGACTGTGTTTCAACCCTCCCACAGAGTTATTACAAGTATTGGTAATTAATATACAATCATCAAATGATGCTATACTAACAGTGACAAATACAAAAAAAAAATTGAAAAAATAATTTGGTATAGAATATTAAAGGATAATGGCCTGGAAGATGGCGCCGCACCACGGTAGGTAGCAGATCTGGTACATGCTGTGAACTCACCATGCTCCGGCCGCAGCCGGTGCCGGGTAGCGCCGGGCCGGCGTAGTAGAAGCCGGCGCGGTGCGGCGTGCGGCACGCCAGCTGCGCGCAGTGCTCGGCGGCCGGCGCGCCCGGGGACGGCGCCGCGTCTACATCGCGTAGCAGGATCTGCGGATAGTGGGGTGGACTGAATAGTTCTACGCGACGCCTTCCATGTGTTACTTCGTAAGCGCTTAATTTTGCTAAGAGATTCGCTCAAGGCATGTCTCAATTTTAAATAATTAAGGTAAATACTACCTACTTATTTTTCTTCTTTGTATGAGACAAGTGGTGGTGATGTGACAACTCTGGTGTCGAGGGTTTTTAAGCCCCCTGAAGTCGTCTGACTTGACTTAACGACTGCTTGTACTAAGACTAGGGACCTACAATTTGAGATGTCATCCGACCCAGAGTAGCGCCCAAGGAAAATTCCACTTTTAAAAACGACAGTCTTGTGCATGGTTAGCCATCCAGTCTGTCCGCATCTACCGTCCGTCCGACCAATCAATGGGTTACCGTCAAAACATAATCAATTTTTACTTGTACTTTGATCCTTAGATGAGTAAGTAATCGAAAAAAAATAAGGTATTTTTACATGTGGGTTGATGATCTCATCAACGAGATCAAGAACAAGATGAAATCATCAAGATGCCGTTTGTACAGCATTAGAAAAACGAAATTTGTCACGCTGCCTTTCATCTCAGAGGTCCTAGGATTTCTGGAATTCGCTTAGCCTCAATGCCGAATGGTAATAAAGACCAAGCACCTAATAGATCAGGTACTTGATTGGTTAAGTAACTGGCATTCTCAAACTGGGTTACGCGAAACCCAAGGTGGGGGGCAACCTCGTTTCGACGACCTCGTTGGCGTTATGGTTACCATGCCGGCCTGCCATCAGAGGGTTCCGGGTTCGATTCCCGGCACGGCCAACATCTTTGTGCTGAATCAAATTTGTTGGCTGTCGGTCTGGGTGTTAAATATGTATCTATATAAAATATGTATGTGTATATATGTAGTATATCAGTTGTGTTAGCAACCATAATACGAACTAGAAATGGTTCAGTATGGGGCTAACCAGCCGTGTGTGAAATAAGTCCTAATATTTATTTATTTTTAACCACAGGGGGTTCGCAACAAGATTTACTTGACGGTGGTTTGAAGACTGATGACGCACACATGGTACGTTAAGCTAGGGTTATGTCACCTCGCATTGCTTCTTAGCGGTCCACACCCGCCCGGGCGCGCTGTGGTACCGCTCGTGCTGGAGCTCGGCCGGGGTGTCCAGCCCGTCGTCACCATCCAGCAGACATGTTGCCCATCTGAAATACACCTTAATCAATGGCCTGTCTTTATTTGATTAGTACTACAATGCACTGGATTCCTTAAACAAGACGATTATTCGTTCGATGTTTTCTTGGTCATCCAGAAGTGAGAAGGAGGGGGTAAAGTCGATTGCTTGTGCAATGCCGATGCACGCTCCTCGAAATGTAACTCTTATAGGAAACACATTTACTTGAAAGACCATACCCCTCGTGTTTTCGTGTCCTAGCATTTCTAAAAACTTTAATGCAAGATTTGCTAAAATTTGCTCTTTAGCTTAAAACCATGTCGCTTTTTTCTTGAAGTGCAGAGTTAAAATAAGCAAAAAAGCAGCTAGCTCTCTTTACGTTCCCACTTCTGAGTTGGGGATTCAATTATATGTCCCAAAAAGAGTATTTAGGCCCTAATCTATCACGCTAGACTAGCAGCGCGGGTCGGCACATGGCACTAGTTCAAATGTTGTGGGCTCCTTGGAGCGAGTACTATTTCCTTGGCTACAGGTATTTGCAGTTGACACTATAAGCAAGCGTGTGTTAAGATACTGACTGTAGATCAGCGACGACCCTGGCACTGCAGGCCGACCAGGCCGCCTCGCCGTTGGTCCCCCGTGACGGCGACATGATGAACCCGTCGCGCGCGCAGCTGTTACCCGTGCCGTCGTGGTGCATGCCGAGGCTGGAAACAAGAACAAGTTTATTTACTTCTCAATACAGCAAGGCATATGACCAGCATCCAAGTCACGTATGTGAGCCAATGTCGACTGTCGCCACTCTCGTTGATAATGGCAATAGATAAAACCATAGACGACTTACAGATAGAAAATTGTCTATGACAAAACATTTACTGTGCTGAGCGACGCGACAGTACTAAATAGTATCAGCGTTAGTGACATTAAAATTCCCTTAATTTCGAGTAAACATCTTTCCGAAAAAGTAGCAACACTGGTTTCGTTATGACCAACATGACGACGAAGGGAGCTCTTTCGTGAAACGATCTGTAGTCTATCTTACGTAGACAGAGAAAACAATCTGTCTACGCCACTGACCTCTATTTCGCGTACTAGTAGAAATAGAGGTCAGTGGCCTACGCTATATTATTTATTCTGACAGCCAGACTGACATACAGACATTGCCAAAATACGTCACTTGGGGGGCTGTAGGGTGCGTAATCACACAAGCCAGTGACACTCTACCCGAAAGGGGAGCCTACCTAGTTTGGAATAACTGGCTCTCGAGTAGGATGCTGGAGCGTCTAAGCTAACGGTAGGTATGACGTTTAGCGCTAACCCTTAGCTTATCTATATAATCAGTTTTCAAATTATGCTTGTACTTGATAAGTTAGACTAAAGGTGGTAGGTAAGTATTTAAGTTTTTATGCGCTATCGAGCGCGCCCGCATTTGCAAGAAATTCCAGTTTCCAAAAACAAAATGCTCGTACATATTTGAATACTTCCATCCAAATTCTAAATGAAAAGCCTAAACCGAAATCTTCCTCAGCTTTGCAATCGTCAGTTATCATTTTATAGTTTCTTTCCCCAATTAAATTGTTCAGATCTGATTTGTCTTTTTCTTAGTAGATTCTTAAGCCTATCGATCCTACCTATCTGTCTTACTTCTCGTACGTATACGGCCTTAGATGGTATTCGTCGCCGTTAAAAAAAAGTTCGTAAGAAAACTATGTTAACTTCCTAGCCAGACCGTGCATACTACGTATGAACACACGTATGAACACAGAGTACGTAGTAAGTCTTAAGTCGCAGAGAACCCAAAGATGGGAATCCTGG
The DNA here is from genome assembly GCA_035578125.1 of Mellilla xanthometata. NCBI lineage: Eukaryota > Metazoa > Arthropoda > Insecta > Lepidoptera > Geometridae > Mellilla > Mellilla xanthometata. The sequence continues at coordinate 6,347,241 of JAPUBQ010000007.1, read as the reverse complement.
CAGAACGCGTGAGACTACTGCTATTTAAAAATAAAGTAAAATAGAAGGCCTGTCTGTAACCGACTTGTGTCCAATCTCGTGTGCCAGGATGTAGACGGAGGTGAAGCCGGCGGAGGGGTAGGGCCGCCCGAGCAGGTCCGTCACACCGAACTCCGAGACCACGCACGCGTGCGCCGGCAAACAGACGCCGCCCACTGGTGCCAGACCCATCGTCACGCCGTTACGGTGACCGCCTTCTTCCGAGTAGAAGTCCAGGCTGGAAAATAAAGACGTAGATATGAATAAACGTGAAGGAGTACGTAACAATTTTGAAGCAATGACATCTCATTCGGGCTTCTGACGCCCTACGGGTCGCGACGTCCCGAAGGTGGTGTGTTCAACCTCCGCCAATCTTCCGGTGAAAGAAAACATCGTAAGGATTCTATAGCATGATGGTAGGGCGTTTTCTAGTGCTCGCCTGGCTAGCAACCTTCCTCAAGTTGAAAAGTGTCGCCAAGCATCTAGTGGAGTGTTCCGGCAGCCTTGGGTCGCTGACTCGTGAGGTTACGCGCCCTGTTGGTCAAATGCCTAGCTGTAAGAAGTTAAACAAAGTTGCCGCGCCCTATAATACAGGGCACATATGTTCTCTCAAATGCATGTTGCAAGTTCAACTAAATATTTAATTATTGAAATTCATACTTCTTAATCTCACTCCAAAACTGGTATCGTGTAATTTCAAAATTAGATATAATGGCGAAACTAAGACTATTTTCAGGATTTACTAGCTGCGTTCACAAACAATTTAGTTCGTTTATATAGTTAATTTAAATAATAAGACGAATTATTTTTCATACCCAGACAGCAGCAACGCCATATCCCAGTGCTGCGGATCTTCATCGTCCTCCACGTTAAGCGACCGCTGGTACTCACAGAAGGAGTCCAGCAGTCTTCCCCTTTCCGCGTTTGTGGTGAGTTTAGGAGGTTGACTGCGGAGTAACGTGAGTCGCACCAGGGACAGCTGGACGTGGGTGCCAAGTGAGGAGTGCTGATACAGCGCCTGCACCTGCAAAGTATGGCCGAAGAAGACAGTCAAATCCTGCTTGCTTCGTAAGTTTTAGGAAAATGCGCTCCTTACATAAGTTCACCGTCCCTAATTTAAAAGGTGTACTTACACTGACAAAAAACGTTACTAAAGAGTTTAGACAGGGTTTGTTTTTATTCTTTTTGTGTCAGATCTTTAGATACTACGAGAAAAATTTGGTTTACCTGTACATCAAAGAATGTCACTGTATCGACTTGTTGTAAAATCTATTATGTAGATTTACGTAGAACGTATTATAAGTATGGAGAAAAAAACTGATATACATGGAGCACTGTTTTGACGGGCGTAATTTTTCACGCGGATATGTAAATCCACATACTTCTTTCGGCTATCTTTACAAAATGCTCTATTTGCATTTGTGTAAAATATTTGCATTTCGCGTCTTTTGTAGAGCGTTTGAAAACGAGCACAAAAGAATTTTAAAATTTTGCCAAGTGCCGTAAGTAAACTTACACCATTTATGTATGCGAGGAGCATGTCACGCAAATCGGCCTCGTTATAGTTGAGGAAGGGGTAGAATATTTTGTAGGCGGCTTCGTCTAGGAAGAGGGCAATCTCTATGGTGTAGGCAGCTGGTCCAGGTTTGAGCGGTTGGAACTTGGAGCGAGGTCTGCGCACGCGGGGCCGGAGGAGCCTGGCGTCGTCAGCCGGGGGTGAGGGCGGCGGTGCACGGCGGATGACGTGCGCTGTGCGCCCCGTACCGCTCTCGGCTCTGGCGGCCCCTACAGGCAGCGGCCGAACCTCGAACGTGGAGTTGTCCACCACGATGAGCCCGTGCTGAAATGACAACATGAAAATTCTTGTTACCTTTCCGTCCTTAGCTTTATAAAATATCATTTGTTCTGTCACAAGGGTAACATTATTAAAACCCTGTATAAAATTAAATAAATGATTTTAAAAAAAAGTGATGATAATAGCACAGAATTCAATATTTAATGTTCTGCGCGGTCTGAAGGAAGTCTATTTAAATAAATAGTGAGTGATTCGTGTGATCTTTACCAAATATTTCGTTAATCTTGCTAAGTATGTACTTACAAGAGCATGGTCTCTACAAGCGGAGAATGCAGCTACAGTGCTCGGGTCCGCGTGCAAGAAGTGACAGGACGAGTCCACTGCGGACAGTGGTGTCTCCAGGCCTTCCTCAGACCACACGCGGAACTGCGGAGACAGGAGACGCCTGTTCGGTACCAGTTGTAACTCGAAGTTTCTGAAACATTATCATGTTAAATGTTACCCAACATTAAACAGAAGTAATAAACATGCGAGTGCTTATTAGTGAAGTTGCAATAAAGTTGCATCTATAGGGAGGTGCCTAAATCGTATACTAAGCGGTTTGCCTCCAACTTCATTGTACGAACCGCCAAGGTTTGAAATTCTTTGTCAAATTCCTTGTTCCCCGATAACTATAATCTAGCTGTTTTCATGGCAAGAGTGAACCGGTTTCTTCTGGGCAAGCGCGCTTCACCTTAGATCGCAATATCGCTTACCATCAGGTAAAAATGCGATCAAGCGCAAGCCCATTAAAAGTAAAAAAAGTAAAGAACATGGCGAATATTGAAAAAGTTTTAAACTGGTTACAAAATATGAAATTGCGTCTACTTTTATAATAGCACCCAAAGTAAAAAGTTTTAATGGACATTGGAATGTACCGTCCAAAAGCGTCAAAGCTGTACGGCACAGGGACATCGTCGTAAGGCTGGTCTGACGCAAGCTGAGCCTCCCGGGGCAAGAGAGCCGGAAGATATACCACTTGTACATCCTCACCACCTCCGACATCCTGGGCACCGCTCCACCATCCATGTAGCGGTAAAAGCTCCTGGAAATTAGAACAAGAAATACAAAATTCATTTATTCCTTAAAATATAGCAACAAAATACATGTCAACCAGCACATAGACGCCGGTCATAGCACACAAAAACTGTTGCATAACTTAAAAGCTGTTAAGATTATTACGATCGGTGATGATGCAGTTACTTAAACCCATTATGAAGTAACAATAACAAAGAGTATGCCCATTAAATTAACGAGATAACACCTACGTGATACTATTCTCGCGGAACTACAAAGATTGACCGAGTTTGGTTATACTATAAGAGTACCTACTTATTTTCTAGCACCGGCAAAGCTTTAGATGAAAAAACCGCAAGCGAACTCGTAAGCATGACATCATCGATCATAGTAATAATGTCAATTGGTTTTGGCACTGTTTGCCGGCTTTTGTAGTTCAAGTGAGTCCTCTAACTGGAGTCCGAATTCCGGATACCTACCTACATAAACATGCGACGGTCTAATAAATCTGAAAGCCTACAGCGAAGCCTTAAAGTAGCTTTTGAGTAGCCAAAAGCATAGACTCGTTGAAATATATATTTGGCATCTATCCAAGTTGTTAGCACTTAGCTATATTTGGTCATATCTATCACAAATAGGCAAATAATTTTCAGGATTCGTCAGAATAGACGACATTGGATAAAACAAACGCAATAGGTATTTTATCTAGGTCACGTAAGGAGACAAAGAAAATTGCGTTTCATTCTGTTGGGCCAATGAAGTAGTTATACTTACTCACTGGCCCCAGTCTGTACCTATCATGTAAATACTTCATTTAGATTCATTAACTGCCGACAGATCTCGTACGAGTAGGTCCAATTTGAGATACAGTTTGCAGTTTTAATTGAACAATTAGTTTGGACGAAAAACAAAACCATTGTAATTAGACATACGCGTGACAAATGTTTTCAAGTTTTGGCATAGCGGCTTAGCGTGACAAATTTCTACTATTTAATTTGTAGTAAGTATATTTACAGGAAATGTGATACATACCTATGTGTATGACGAATTTGAATTTGAATTTGAATGACGTACTTACAAAGTGTAAAAAAAAATTAAATTGGGTACTAAATCTAAGCATAATAGGGATCTATTGCATGAAATTAATGACATATGCTAGGTTCAAATCATGAGAGACGACGTTTATGATTTTGCAAAGATTAATGATGCACGGGTACATTTAGCTCATTGTGGATCTAATATAGCAGAGTTTCGGCAAGTCAGTCAAACTGATGGAGGTGAAACCGAAATCAACACCACGTGAGTCAGCTAAGTGTAGGCTCCACATTAGCGGATGCGAGCGAAGTAAAGGGGAAAGTTAAACTATTTGTTTTTCCTTTTCTTGGATGCGAGACAATGGACTCGAGATGGAGTATCGGACGATTCGGTAATTGGTATTCAATTATTGCTACTGTTACGTGCGGATGATGAAAGTCGAGCTCGATTACATACTGGACACTGTGTCGAGTATTGATCGTTGTGACTTGTGTATGTGGCTCCGCAGCCGTCTCGACCGTCGCCAGCGATGCCGGAGGAGACTTCTAGGTTTACAGCGTCTAATGAATCACCAGTCAGTTGAAAAACTAATCGGAACGAGGCGGCGCGTGACGTTTACTCTTGTGTAACAAGCTACGTGATCCAGCACGGGAGAGACATAAAGCCACGTCTTATGTAATCTAATTGCCAAAATAAAATCAAACCTAAATATCAGGTAGATGCTATTGATTTGGACGCTGCAATTTGGTGAAAGTTTAATAGGTAAACACCTATTTCCGATTACGAAATGTAGTGTAAGTAGGTATCCTGATTCATAGTTTTTAGAGATATGTAGCGCTATTACCTACTTTCCTACTTACACACTATATTAAGCACATACCCTGGAGTATGTACTTAATATCTGTTTGCAATGGGGCCACACAGGCACTATAAGGAGGCTCGTTTGCATATATATGAAAACGAGAAATGTTTACTGCTTATAATGTTTATAAGTTGTACGAACAGGGCCAGGCATGGGTGTGTTATGTAACTTGATCATTTGATTGGATAATTCAAATGATCACCTTGATACAACATGTAAGAAAAACATACAAAAAGATAACACCGCACAGAAATCGATCCGACCCTCACATTTAAGTCGCATCTGTGCTAACTAAAGTCATAGCAACTTTACTCCAAAATTTTTTTATTCGTGCAAGACTCCTTTACTTATAAAAAAAATCTTATTGTACTGATCTATATGTAAGTACATATGTATAACTAGCAGATTTTCCCGGCTTCGCACGGGCTATAAAATAATCTTGGTTGCAAAGAGAAACAAAATATAGCCTATGTTACTCAGGGATAATGTAGCTTGCCAACGGAAAGAATTTTTCAAATCGGTCCAGTAGTTTCGGAGCCTATTCGCGTCAAACAAATAAAAAAATCTATCTTTTCCTCTTTATATATTGGTATAATAAATGTTAATAACTAGATTTAAGTATAGTATTAAGTAATTTTAAGTAGTCTTAGCATTATGCCCTAATAACGAAGCACAGGGTGCACATTTTCTATATATTTGTGTTGCTAATAAAGACATTTTAAATAAATAAATAGACTGGCTATGTTTTCAATAGAGACAAGAAATGTTTATTTTCATGCTGAATAAGAAAACCCGGTCATTGCGTAACTTCTGTAACTTGTTCACATGTTGCCGAATGCCGATATTGGTTTTGTTGTTATTACTGAGTTTCTAACTTACTTGAAAGTACTTTAGGCACACGTAACACGAATCGATAGAAATCGTCCACGAGATAAATGATTGTAAAGGTCTAACAGAGGGTAATTGTGAATTGTTTTATATAGGCACTCGTAATATTTATACATACAATTTTCTTTATGGTACTACTCCAGGAAAGTATATACATAGTTTTTTTTTCATTTATGGCCTTTTATTACAGAGTTCAGCTTCGCCATATAATTTTAGCAGCGCAGTAAAACCATTATGTACGAGTATGTGCCTACTTGTATTTCACGAAATCAACAATTAAGACTATTGAAGTCATAAATAAATTGTAACGATTCATGATATTATCATTATTATAAGAAAATGCAATTATGTCTACTAATTACTTTAAAACGGAAAATCGTAGCTTTTATAGGATTTTAAAGGATTTGCAATCGGTGTACGGTGAAGGAAAATCGTGAGGAAAGACTACTCTAAATCCGAGGACTTGTCATTGTGTCTTTCTTCGATGAACTCTGGCGCCCACCACGATGTACTTGCCCAAGATAATTCCCAATGAATGAATTCTACCGGGAAATCACGACCCTCAGTAATGAGGAATACGACTAAGAAACCCCCTCCTTGGTCTTAAGATCTCTTGATAATTTTGTATGAATAATATAAAAGTTTCTTTGTTCATGTAATAACAAATGACACATTAATAACAAAGTGGAATATGATATTCCGAATATCGACCAAATAAAGAACAAGAGAAAATTCATAAGCAAGTTACCTACTTCAATATCATAAAATAATACACTTGAATAGCTTTTAATAATTAGCACCACAATAAACTTGTTTGTCCACACACCCATCTATGTAAGCACTCTTCACATTGCAAATACAATTTCATTAGCGACTTTACCTAGGTACACGAGTATTTATTTTATTTGCTTTTCCACTAAGTTTAGGTACTAAAGACCTACTGAAAAGTATGTTGGGGCTAGTCGCTTTGAAGCTTTCTTTATAATTATGTGCCGATTGTTGTATTTATTTGAAGTCTAATTATAAACATTTATAAAAAAAAATAGTTTTTGCTAATTTAAGTAAATCTCGGATAAGCTCTAGTGCTAGTAAGGCTTGGGCGGCGCCCAAGAGAAGAGCGGCGTGAGAAGAAGCTTACTCACGGGAAAGCGCGCAGGCGCCCCGGCTCTGAGCGCGAACAACAGCACCACAACAAGCACTTGAGTTCTGAGCGGCATGTCTGCCTCACATCGCACTCCACGGTTCCCGGCACGAATCGCCCGCTCGCCACCAACACTGAGCTTATAAGCGCGCTCGCCGGAAACTAGATGCAGGTGCTTTGAATATCTGCGCGCGATGCACCCGCCCCGAGCGACGCGAGGGTTTCTACCGGCGATTGTTGCGCGATTAGCACGCGTACGCTTAAGAGGCGCCGGCTACCGAATAAGCGGTGCGAGCCCCCGAATGTAATGAACACCTTTCGCACCTCCGAGAGAAAGTCAAAGGAAAGCGCAAATTTTGGCTGACAAGGCGACGCCTACACGCGTCCCCAGAGGAGCATTGTCACAAGTCATCCATCATCCGGCCGCGCCGCATCGGCTGGCGATCATCTAAACAAACGAACAATATACATTCGCTGCGGTATCGCGCCGTACGGTCTCGACCTAGGTGTTTGGATTTGGCGAAATTCTCAGAATTAGATTCTTGGAATTATCTCTTTTGATGAATCAGAAGAAATCATTTCTTTGTGCTTATTTTTATCATTCAAAACCAATACGGTATAATGACTTAGTTGTGTTATTTATTTTTAAGTATTACCGAGGTTAGGTACCTACCCTACGTATGAACTTAGTAAGGCTCTTACTAGGCGACTGATGCTGAGCATAGATATAAGATTGCAATAGTAAAATTATTCATAATTATAGCTCCAGTAAAATTATTCTAAATTATTAGATCCGATATTAAAGTTTCTTCCCGGCCTGTTAATTAATGAATTTGATTTGCGTGAGGACCAGAGGTGGATTACCCACAGGCAAAACCCCAAGTGCAGAAAATAAAAGGGGGGCCAATTAGGCCAATTTTTTGGCCTTTGATCGTACAGCAACAATGAGTTATCGTCGTACTTCAGAGGTCGTCTAGGGGCATTTTATTTAAATTTAGATCCTGGTAATAATACTTCACTTCTGTCATACACTAAGAGACTTTTGTTATTAATTTTAGTTGAGTTTTGAGAGGTTGTGCCTAATGTACAATTCACATAAACGTTGGTACCAAAGGATCTTAATCACCAAGTACTACATACAGTTCAAAACTCTTGCCCGCATTCTTGTTATCAAGGGCTGTCTGACTCACTGAGAACTCAAAGGAAAAAGTCCTCGGCAAACGAATCATAACAAAGAAAAGAAAGGCGACACGCAATCTTCAGTTTTCGCAGAAGCTGCGCTCAAATTAAATATTATTAGCATGCAATTAATATTCCACAAAGATGTCGAGTACCGCTATGTTTCAATAAACAAATTTTTGTATTGTGATCAGTTACCTTCATAATGTAGAAAGTAAATAATAAAAATGTACCTATTTAATTTTCGATTCCTGAAGTGATCGTACCTATGCCGCAATACGGATATTTAACTTCAGACTGTGAGTCGTCGGACTGTATAAATTCGTGATCGGGGTTGAGTTAGGACCGTATTAGGGCATATACATAGGTATAGCTACGAGTATAAATTAGATTTATGTCCTAAAATGTTATTTTTTAAAGTTACCGATAACTAATACTTACTTACTAATACTTATATGTTTTAAGTAGGTGTGTATTTTACATCTAGACAATCAACTTAGTTTTATAGGGTTCTATACTTATACGGGAACCTATTACTAAGTCTCTCCTAAACTTTCAAACTAATCTCAGAAACCGTGATAGCTAGAAAGCTAAATTTTCACAAGTTATGTATTTCCCGTGCCGCTATAACAACAAATAGATAATAAAAAAAATATTGAAGGGGGGTCCCCATTAAATAAAGGTTCTTTTTACTGTATATCAATCATGACAGTGACAGCAGATAGTCTCTTAAAACTTTCACAGGATGTTACATTGTTTATTACCTTTTAAAATAAACAATTTTCCTAAATCTTTTAAAATAACAGTTTTTAAGATTTTTTACTCGCTCTTTATATAATATTGATAGTCTCTTAAAACTTTCACAGGATGTTACATTGTTTATTACCTTTTAAAATAAACAATTTTCCTAAATCTTTTAAAATAACAGTTTTTAAGATTTTTTTACTCGCTCTTTATATAATATTTTGCACGTAAAAAATATTAACGGGGGATCTCCTACAAGAAACGTATTGTTCGCAAGTTTTTTTAGGGGAATTAAGAATAATAAAATTATATTGTTTCCTAACGAAATAATTTACTACTACTAATCACTAATACAGGCCGCTATACGTTCTCACAGTTGGTACTTGGGGCCATCTATCACAATTACAAAGATACCCATAATTCATCACTGGTCAAGTACAGGTTGGCGGATGACACACGGTTTCCGACTTAGTTGTTTTTGTGCGTAAGCACAGAATAATAACTTGTACTTCGTAGCGTAAGTAATAGCGAGAATGAGCACAAAATAATATAATAGATTCATTGACTCCAGTTTTTATTGGTTGTTTCATCGCTCCCCGAGATTCCTGAGCCATGATGAAAATATCCGCCGCCAACAGGATTCCTCGGCAAGGCAACGACATTACTAGTACGTGACTCCAACAAAAACGCAGGCCCGTTGACGATTTACTATAAAAAAAAAACCGTAAGATATCGGACCATTACGCGAGGATGGGGCGGCCGGCCGGTAGTTTGCTTGCAACATTGAATAATAATGAGCAGACATTCACGCCTAACCCTTCGCGAAATATCCTATTTGCAAGACAATGTCCTCAGTCCTCGACGCCGTGTGGCGGTAACGCACGAGCTTCGCGTCACGAGTGCTTACTACAAGGTGTGATTGATATCGTTCATCTTAAAAATGGACGCTGTTATACTGGGTCAACTTTTAGTAGAGACAAAAGTGAAGTAAAAAGCAAACATACGGACCTTCGGTTAGTGTTTTCGCATTCTCGCGCGGCGCACATGTCCGTACGGTGATTCACCAAATAAGAAAAAAGTGTTGGAGGGAAGGCGGCGGAGCAGGCGGCGGCTGGTGACGCAGCGTGGGCATTGATCCCGAGAGTCCCGCCAGTCGGCGCCATGCCGGAGCGAGCGGAGGGCGCGCTGCTGCCGCCGCTCGCGCTCGCGGCCTACGTCGCGTGCGTCGCCGGCGCCGGCGCGCTCGCCAACTGCTCGCTTCTTGCTGCGCTGCTCAAGTCTACTTCTACTGGTAAACCTTTGATTAATTTAATTTACATTGTTCTTGTTGTAATAGCTGTGGAGTATATATCTACTTTTTAAAGCTAAAAGGAGGAAAACAACAATAAGTCTCCCTAGGGACAAAAATAAAGGGTGTAGCTGATAGATACTTCCCGACACTCATAGGCATACCCAGTACCCATTGGTTATAAAACGCCACAATATAAAATACTTCTGAGACATTAATATGTCTACGTACCACCACCTACCTATTATGTACAATTTTCACTTCTGGTTGTAAAACTTGTTTTTCAGCCCTTTTACGCATAGCGTAACCTTTAAAATGTAACTTTCCAAAATTACGACGTTTTAAAGTTAACTGTTTCTTTTTAGGATTATTCTCTATCCTGTTGCAACTTGCGGTAGCCGACATCGCATTAGGAGCATCGATTAGCATAGAGATATGGTCATACAACATGAAGAACTGGACGCTGGGAGAGTGCAGTTGCGTCGCTTACCGAGGTTTAAGCGTGTTCGCATCGACTGCATCTGCATACCTCGTGGCTACCGTAGCACTCCACACTCTGGCCACCGCCAAGCTGGAAGAGAAGTCCCTGGCGAGGCGGCTGCGGAGAAACAACCAGGACGAGGAGGAGGAGATTCGCTCGTCGAGACACAGCCTGGTGGCGAGCAGCGACTCGTCCACCCCCCCGCGCACCATGCACGTGGACTACAGGGTCAGCTCCGGCCGCGTGCCCACCGGCCAGCCGGCGGTGTTCGTGTGGCTGCTGGCCACCTCACTCAGCGTGCCCGACTTCGCGCTCGCCTCCACCGTGCAGCTCGATCACGGGGTGCTGTGCACCATCGTCGACTTCAGCCAGAGACTGCACCTCTATTCCATATTAGCACTTTTCAATTTATTCCTCCCTGCGATGATAATGTGCACTGCGGCCGCCTTAGTGATCATAAAGTTAAAATCTAAGAGACTTGTATTGAGGCAAATCGAGGGATGTGAATCGTTGTCAGCTTTGAAATTGTCGCTTTGTTTGATAGTTGTGTATTTTGTGCTTTGTACTCCTCGATTGGTGCTCACGACATACGATATTTACTCTACTTCAATGGCGGGAGATGTCTCCACATTGATTGATTCGATACACCGCGGTAGCCCTGCATCTTATGTAGGTTTGGCTTTGAGTTGTGTGTATTTGAGTTCCATATTGGTACGTCCCCTTCTATGTATTATTCTATTACCGACTGTCAGAAAAGCTTTCTCTTACAATCACGGACACACGGATAGCGTGTGATTTACAAACCGCCGCTTACAGATTGTATGGAAAGTTGTTTCTTTCTAAGAATAAAGTTTTTAATAATGTTGATGTAGCCTAAACAAACTGCATCACAGACAAAAGCAACCAAAGATTTTGCTGAAAATGGGGACCTAAATAATTAGCTCAATGTACATATTATACACATGTCCTACAGAGTAACATAAAATAACTAAGCATTCTATCTACATCCAATATAAGTATTCAATTTTATTTTTTATATGTATGATAGACATTCTCGACTACATATGAGATATGTTGCCTTACGTATTTCATATCAAATCAGTCTAAAATATTACTCGTATGAGTTAACGAACTTGAAATACAAATGTACCAAATATCAATAAAAGGAGTGAGTGACTATTAGGTAGGTAATGTACTAAGTGCATTTTATATTTTTTTACTAATAAATATTTTAAACAAAACTGCCGACTTTTCCTCAATAGGTTTATGCTTTACGGCAAAGATTTCCCACCTTTTGATTAAGTTATACGAATGTTCGCAATCAATATTTTACTTATTAGGGAGTGTGCCCATTATGCCATGGCCCCTTAGCCTTGCAAAACCGGAAAAATATTATTGGAAATATAGGTCGGTTACGCACGGTCACATACTTCTTACTTGTATGAAAAGTTTGTTTTAGGCGGACACGGACCATTCATGGCCTTGGCAATCTTGGTACCGATACTATTTACTTCGTGGTAGCACAGAACAAATAAGATATTTTTTTGGGGTGATAGTGAGCAAACACCACAGATTTATATATCTCTTTCTACGTCTGACACCTTTACAAATAATAATAGCACGTTTATAAATAATAGTATATTATGTGATAGGTACCTACGTTATGGCAAGTTTGTGCATATATGTAGGTACGGTTTAGGCCTGACCAAATTTTACTATAATTAATTATCAGTTCAAAATGAAATACCTACTAAACATTTTTTAAATTCATTAGGTTCAATTGAAGTTAATTAAAGTATAACTAATGGTGTTCATGTTTTTAAATATTTGAAACTTTATGTCGATGTCCCCTTGCACATAAGCGTTTTACGAGGGTGAATCAAAAAGTTCTTAGAAGTGCATATATATGAAACCTTTTTGGATTAAGTTCGATATTCAAATTAAAGAGTGTCTATCACACTATATTTATGCAGACTGTCACTTGTTTTTGTCAGTTCGTTCGAATGTAATAAATTTTTTTGTGCAACGAGTTGCTAAAAAGTTAAAATTATGGATAAAAGTGAGTTACGTGCGGTGATAAAATATCTCAGTTTGAAAAAAATGTCTACGAAGGGAATTTTTTTGGACATTCAGCAGACATTAGGGGGTGATGCTGTACCCTATTCTACGGTTGCGTACTGGGTGGCTGAATTTAAAAGAGGTAGATCAAGCTGTAAAGATGACCCGCGTTCTGGGCGGCCTTCAACCTCCGTTACAGAAGAAAATGTCAAAAAAGTTGAGAATCTGGTTTTGGAAGACAGAAGAATGACTATAAAACATATAGCTGAGATCCTAAAGATATCTTTTGGTAGCGTTCAACCATTTTAATTGATTCACTGGGGTTCAAAAAAGTGTCTGCAAGATGGGTGCCACGAATGTTAACCGACGAAAACAAAAAGCGACGTTTGGAAATTTCCAAGCGTATTCTCGAAATGTTCCAGCGTGATTCGGATAATTTTTGCCGTCGTCTTGTCACCATGGATGAAACGTGGGTCCACCATTTTGATCCTGAAACTAAAAGACAAAGCATGTCTTGGAAACGACCATCCTCTCCATCCATTAAGAAATTTCGAGTTGCTCCTACCGCTGGCAAAGTTATGGCCTCTGTGTTCTGGGATAGTGAAGGAATCCTTTTTATTGATTACATGCCAAAAAGCCAGACGATTACTGGACCCTATTATGCAAATTTAATCCCGAAAGTGCGTGAAGCGATTAAAGAAAAACGTCGTGGAAAACTGTCGTTGGGCGTGTTGTTCCTTCAAGATAACGCTCCTGCTCATCGATCGGAAGTTGCGCTCAACGCAATCCGCTGCGCTGGCTTCAATCTCCTTGACCACCCACCATATTCTCCGGACTTAGCCCCAAGTAATTTTCACTTATTTCCAAAATTAAAAGAGGAAATTCGTGGAACAAAATTTCACGATAATGATTTAGCTATTTAACTATTTTTATAGCTGCCGTAGAGGACTTTTTCGAGAGTCAAGAAAATATTTTTTTTTCACAAGGAATAAGGAAGTTAGAAACGCGTTAATCTAAATGCATTGCATTGGAGGGAGATTATGTAGAAAAATAAAATATTATTATTTAAATCTTCGCATTTTTTAATATTGATTCCAAGAATTTTTTGATTCACCCTCGTATGCGTAGAAAAAGAAGAACTAGAAGGTGGGATAATTCATCCCTTTCATGTATGACTCACGTTTACAGAGCAGGACATAATGATAAAACTTCTATCCCTTTCTGGTGTAAAAAGTTTTTACAATATGTCGGATATTTGAACATGGTTGTCAAATTCAAATGGATATATTTGTTGCCACATTTTGGAAGTAGAAATTCCCAGAAAAATATGATTGCATACGTAGTGTTTTCGTTTGACTTGTAGAAAAATGAGCCGAATAGTAGCATATAAAAATAACCGATATCTTGTCAGGGGTTAGTAGTTTGCTTCCTACACGAGGGGTACCAACAAAGCCCTAGAAAAAAATCTAAATATTTACAACAAATTAATTTTATTTAAGGGACAGTAATTTTCGACGCTTGAACTTGCTGTGGGTCATACGAAATAAAAAAATATAGATAATCTCGTATGGTACTTACCGTCTATCGATAATGTTACCAACGTGTAACATTTTTCAAAATATCTCACAGGCCGGTTCAAAATCTGAGACGGGCCTTTGCCAATACATTTCATACAGGTACTAGGTACAGTGTGACTATATTTTTCTCTAGTCTTACCTCTTATACGAATATCCAAATCAAACTAAGTAAGTCCGTGTTTTCGTTCTAAGCTTAATTTATGTGGGGCTCCCATAGGGCAAACGTAATGTTTGCCATTTTCTACTCGATATTCAAAACGACATTCGGTAGACCCTCTAAACACTCACAAAATTAATTATGTATTATCTTTTAATATAATTAATTAAATTAATATTTTAGTGGGAGCCCCCATACAACAAACGTGTTTTTTGGCATGAAAGGGGAATTTTTGCTCGAGTCGGGTTCGCGCATGAAGGCGATTCGATTTTTTTTTATAACGCCTGGCAAAAATATCATAAATATGTATGTAATTGCTGCATTATTTTGCAGGCATAATTTTTCACGTGTAGCCCCCTCAGTGTCAATACTTTAGTTTGTCTGTTGGTACTCGAGATGGCCATCTCGACAAACGGTACAATTGTAAGATTAAAATGGATCAAACTGCAAACAACCAAGGTCGCAAGAACCAATTAAAAGGAAATCTAATGTATGTATGTCTAATGTATGTTGATACTAAAAAAATCTCAATTTTTTACCAGTACTCGCCTATATTTTCAAAAATAAAATTATCTAACACATAGTAAAGCTACTATTTTGCCTTCATTTTGTCAATTTTCTTGGAAAAATAAAGAGGTTCTACTTAGTGATTCTGATCTTTCAATTTTACCTACGCCTGCAAATAAGCTTAATCGTCTGGCACACCTTGTTTTTGATAAATCAATTTTTGCAGCTTCACTTGCAAATATAATAGAAATATTTTTTACCAATAGTCGAACTCCCTGATATATTTGATCAAGCAGGATTTACTATTCCCGATGTTTATGGGAAGAGAAACTACCTAGTTAAAAAGAACTGGAATGAATACTCCTATTTCATCAGATCTTGCAGCTGGATTTATTTAGGATTACATAACTGTCTATAAAAACATGTTTGTAGGGTTAATAGGTGGCGGTTTATTTAAATATTGATTCTAAAACTAAAAATTGTATTTAATACAAAAGTTTATTGGTGAAAACATGAAAAATATAATAGATTAATTAATGGCTGATAAAATGCAGCAGAAATGTTACAATATTGGCCATCACAACTAATAAATGCCTGAAAATTCAGAATGCTATTATTTAACAAGTCAGTGATGGGCACAACAAAATGGTTAATGTCAACAATTATAAGATTTTTGGTACTTAAGATTTAAGAGGACATCACAAAACCACGTATAGACACTAACAAGTTTTTTGTGCCCTAATTTGATACAGCCATTACAAATTGTAGGTTTTAGATTTACCAGGTTTTCGGGCGCAATTTAACAAAGATTAAATAACTAATCGAATAATTATATCAAAACAACATTCACCATCATGATCTCCCTTTTCACTGCAGACATGCGGCGAAAGGAATGTTACTTTGGGGCCGACCAGGCTCTTCTGTTCTCTGATACGAAAGGAAAACACTTTTAACTTAAGAAACCGTAATTTTAATAACTTAAGTTATAAATATTTATATTCATCAGGTCAGCTCGATATCTGTAATCCAGTGTAAATACAGAAATACAAAACCGTCAAAGATGACACATAACATTTAATTTTAGACGGAACGTGAAGGTCCGCTGCGAACGACTTTTTAACATTTTTTACAAGCGACGGCTTGCGTTGGCGACCAGGGAGCCGCACCGCGCGCCGTTCTCGAATGTTACTCGTTTTCTTATAAAACACCAATGAGAACAAATGCGTGTGCTGGGGGTGAGCGCGGCGCGGGCTTAGTTGTCGCCACCCTCGGCCGGCTCGTCGCCGTCGCCTTGCGTGTCCGACGTCCACAGCGTCAGGTTGTCCCGCAGCAGCTGCATGATCAGCGTCGAGTCCTTGTACGAGTCCTCGTTCAGCGTGTCCAGTTCCGCGATCGCGTCATCGAACGCCTGAAACACCACCAACGTTACACCGTCTGCCTACCTCATCTACCCACTTCAATTATATATTCAAGTATAAAACATCACTCTAATGCTGGCTGGATCGAGGATTAACGGGTTAATTGCCACACGACCATGCTAATTTTGGGTTCGTTAATTTTCGTAGAATGGTTATGTTTATAACTGATGTTTGATTTATACCGGCATGCGATCAGTACAAGACGATAATATAATATTTCGACAGTTAGTAGAGGTGCATTACGTCATCAGTAGGAACACTTCAACCATTATGCGGAATTAACCTGTTTAGCTAAGTGGCACGCGCGCGCAGGGGAGTTGATTATCTCGTAATAAAAGACGGAAAAGTTGAGCGCTAGACCGAGCCTGATGGGATGGGTCGGTTGCATTTTGGCTTTAGCGATGTCGAACGCCTCTTGGTAGGCCTTCTGCGAGTCCTCCACCACGGCTGGGGACAAGCGAGCAAGTTAATACGCGTAGCCTACTCTCGTGCCAGCCAGCACAGAGCCCATGCGGAACTGACACTAGATAATGACCTGTTTGGCGAGCTGACACGCCTTGTCTGGAGAATTTAAAATCTCATAATAGAACACGGAGAAATTTAACGCCAAACCCAGCCTTATTGGATGTGTGGGTTGCATTTTCGCCTTGCTGATTTCGAAAGCATCTTGGTATGCTTTCTGTGAGTCTTCTACAACAGCTGTAAGGTAAATCACGGTTAGCTATGGACGATTGATTACATGAACATGAGACTCGAGGACGTAAAATAATCAAAACATTTTAATTTATTAATCATGAAGTAAAGATTTCGACGACATGTAACTATTCATAGAAAAGTAGGTACTCACAATTTCTGGTTTCTCCTGTGGCCACTTCTGCGAGGTACCTGTAGTAATCTCCCTTCATTTTTAGGTAAAATACTTTACTTTCTGGATTACTAGCTTTAGGGATAAGGTGTTTGTCGAGTAAACCCTGGAACAAAAAAGGAGCATTAAGATATATCTCATATTATGCGCAATAAAATTAAGCTTGGGTAATTGCTACTTGAAAGAATGATGAAGCGAGCAATTAGGCTGGTGCGATAAATATGTGCGGTGGGGCAACGCACGAGCTCGGCTAGCGGCGCGCGCAGGCGGGCCGCGGCGCACGGCGCGCGCCGCACCCCGCCCTGCACGGCACGGCTCGTGCCGCGCCATGAAACGCCCATCACGCACCTATATGGAGAAAATGACCATGGTTGCTGGCGATTGCATCACTGCTCGGCTCGCATTGTCGCACCGCTACTATGACGTCATCAACGCCGTTGCGACCGCTGGATCGTATTTCATTTCGAAATCTAAAGACAAAAACGTACATTTTTCACTTACCAAAACATCGTAGCAGATTTCTCTGAGTTCTTTTTCTACTTTAACCCTATATTCTTTTGCCATCTGCTGTTTTCTTTCGGAGCCTTCGGTTTTCTGTTCGATGGAGGAGATGACGCGCCATGACGACCGCCGGGCGCCGACCACATTTTTGTAGGCAACTGAGAGTAGGTTCCTCTCCTCGTTGCTCAGTTCGACGCCGGTTTCCGTGACTTCCTTCATCGCGGCCGCCATGTCGTCATATCGTTCCGCCTGCTCCGCGAGCTTGGCGCGTTGGACCAGTTCCTCCTTGTCGACGGACATCGTGGACGATGGAAGATGACTATTTCACTGATGCCCCTGCAACCAACGATAAACAGTTCAACCCGCGCATTCGAGTCCGCTCAACTCGAACGGGAATAAATTATATTCCATCAGAAAGACTAATCGTTAGGCGTCACATTCACATAAGTGAATCGCTGTTAGGGTATTTTTCATCATGAGCAGGGAAGCACCTTAGGCGAGGCTCACGGGCGCACTAGCGCAAAGTAAAATCTAGAGCTAGCTCAAAGAGCGTCTTCTCACGCCAGTCGCGACATCGACCCCACGTCCGCTCGGTTAGCCAGCATCTCACAGACTCGAGGCTCGAGGGTAAGTGCGCGAGTCGGCGCGCCGCCGCCGCTCGGTCACCGCCACTGCGCCACCGGTATTGATCCGCCGACGCGGGATAAACACTCCAGACGAAATACGACTAGCGCGACGGTTGCACACACCCCTCCACCCCACCCCGCCCCGCGTGCACCGCGCCCGGCGGCCCGGCGCCCGGCGACCACCTCACCCACACCTACCTATCCCTGCCAACACATACTGCTCAATACCCTTGTTGCTACGCTATGCACTAACGATTTTTCAAAAGAACGACCGACCGCTACCTCTAAGATCGTCAATTAAATTGTCTTAAACACGCATAGCGGTGTTTTACTCCATATTTTTCAGAATACTAATAACAGATACATGACCTCGTCCCGCCATAAAATACGCAATTAAGCAGTTGTACTCATAGAAATCGATCTATGAGTGACAAATAAACGAGCTTCAGGTACTTTTTGCGCAAATGTTAGAAGCGACGTCGATTCGGCAGCCACGTGGCGTGTAGTACGCAGCGTAGGGAGGGGGAGACGGCCCTTTTATTATTGCTTATTCTGCTCGTGTCGTTCTCATGACGATGTCGGTACGACTGTTTGTGCAAATATCTCATCACAGCCATTATACCAAATCATCCTACTAATAACTGGACGCATGCATGAAAGTTGGTTCATAGAAATTTAAATTCATCATTACCTCGCCGCGGGGATCGAACTAGAGACGTCAAGTTCGCGGCGATACAAGGCCACGAGACTGAAAAGTTATTATTTAATGCAAAATATGAGAGCTTATCTAAACTACAAACTTTGTTAGTTTTGCTAGCTAATCTACAGAATTGAGCTAATCAATTAGATTTTCCTTTCAGTGCTTTTTTATGTGGTAAAATTGCCTAAAATTCAGTAGCTTTTTCTTTTATTCGATTATGTAAAACCACACCTTAATTTACACCTGTTTCCAAGATGGGTCAATAATAATAAGTAAGCAATTATTATTACTGCAATACAATAAAAAAATAACTGAAAATGGTAATAATTTGCTTTTTATCAGATCAAGATTACACAAGATCTTATGTATATATGTCAAATTTGGTCCAGCTCATCAATAACAGATAACTATCTATAGTTTTAAGTTCTATTTGAAAACCTGGCACCAAACAACTAAATGTATATTTCTAGCAGCCTCGTTAAGATCCAGTTATTCCAGACTTACACCTTCCAGTTTCGCTGATTGTGTGGCACCCTGCTTATCACATGCTTAGTGGTATAGCGTAAAAAAGGCTATTGCACACATACATACATTAGTCTCTTACATCAACATCAAACACTCTTTCAATCCTTTATATTTGTGTCTTATTTCATTCTTTACATGTCTTGAAATTGTTTCTAAACTATTGGTTAGGAATTGGTGGTCCAAGAATAATTAGAAGATCCAAAATTTATCATTTTTATGACAAAGAGTGATATGACAAATAATTTAATAGCCTGGCCGCTGGCCCATTCCAATTCCAGTGGCACCCAGTTTGCCAAACTGTAACTTATGGGATTTTATCACATCAATTATGGACCATGTATCACACAATTTGCTGGCCTTCATCAGCGATATCAGCTGGCTGAACTAGCAACCAAAACCAAAAAGGGAATTGGAGGACATTGAAATGCAGGAAGGAAGGTACATCAACGTACATAGACCAAGTACCAATTTTCAATGTAGATAATTTATTAGTAAGTATTTTAGATTTCATTCAAGGTGTCTTAGGTCAATGACTCGGACTGCAGAAAACAAAATCAAAGTGACAGTTGGATCTAGGCCAATTCTTCAATAGCCATGTAGTGCTAATTACAAGTTTTACTTACATGCCCCTTGATTGGATGATTTCCTTAATCTGATCTAGCTTTAAGTTCTTCCCAATGAGTTTGAGATTATTTTAAATTATCACACTTTACACAATTAGATAGAAATTATGAAAAATTCAGATTTGTTTTCCAAAGATTATCTACTTATAATTAATAAGATACAAGAGTAAAAATATATTTTACCAGTCAGTATTTGAAAAGGTTTTTACACTTTTGTCTATAATAGTCAATATCATACAAAATACACACACACACAAACATACATTTGGTATACCAAATAAAGACTCTTAGAGAAGTAAATAACAGTATAAAGATTAATGTAAGTGAAGACAGGATAGAATCTCACTTCATAGTTAGATTAAGCCAAATAAAAGTACTTGGTGTACCTATGACTCATAAAGCTACGAAAGTAGGCTTCCATTACCAAGGATGCATTCATTGAGTCATCAATGATTCATGCACAGATTTAGAGGATCTTGATGATATTTACTAGACCATTTTATAAATAAGTAATGCTTCCTCTTAGCTGCTTTACTTCAGTTATGCAGCAAAAAAACTAAAAAGAACGTAACATTACGCGAATTAAACATTATTGAATACAGTTAATGAATCTAACCTTATAAGCTGGTAATAACTCAAAGCCTTAGTTATATCGGGCGTGTTTAGTGTCCCTGCTTCAATGTCACGCACGTGCCTATCTCGTTCACGGCGTACGTAGCGACAGTATCACGGCAATGATACTCGTGTGTACCATTAGCATTACACCTTATACTTTACATTTGCGTCAGATCAGCACGACAAGCCACAATGAAAATCGTGCCGAATGACCGCGCGGATAGCTACAAGCTTCTTTTTACACACTTCATTAACAAGTTACAATTGTCACCTGTCGTGGTGCTAGGCATGTTTCACAAACATTGAAGACTACTTTGCTTCTCTAGTCACTAAGTCGTTATCAAATGAACCAAGATAACGGCACGACTAAGCTCGGCGAAACTACGACGCACTAAGTGGTCGCGGCTTACATCTTTGAAACCGTCAAATCTACGACGTGCCCACGCATTAATAATGTCACTAACAAGTCACTAGAAGCTACGCAGCAAGATTCAAACCGCATACCGTAGACTGGCAATCACTATTCATTCACATGAGTAAATATCCAAAAATATAATTTACTGAGGCAAATCAAAATGACGACCTCAACTGTAATAGGAGCCAATAAAACCAACTTACTGATGTATTCCTTTCGTGGGGTGTCATAAATTAATTGAACAATAGTTAGGCACTATTAGTACTCAACGCAGCAAACACTAAAACGAAAATATATTGGAAAGTAACAGCTAACCACACCACGATATCGTGTCGCCGGTTGAGGCAAAATGGCTGCTGCAAAGGGGCACTCCTTCAATGCGTCACATTCACAGATTCGTGGAGGTGGAGAGGACAAAAATCAAACCACTTTTTGTACAAACACCAAAATATACAATCACTCAACGTAATTTTTGAACCACTTACTTGTTAGAAGGGGAAAAAAGTAATTAAACCAGCAAATTACACCACAATATCAGTTTTTCTCTTGCTGTGAACGATATACTACACTGACGGCGGCGGGGCCAGAGAAGAAACAAAAACGGAAGAGGGTTCTCAACGAAAGTCAGCCATATTGAAATATCTTGGCAGAAACATCATACCACGTTATCAAGAATGAGCCTACTGTCACCTTCAAATATCTTCTAGCCTTGTCTTTGAAGTATAGTAAAAAAGAGACAGAAATATAAAATAAAATATAATTCTATCGCATTGTGATTTCGTGGTACAGGCAAGAGGAAATGACGTTTTCGCGCGTTTATTCAAAAGTTATAGTAAACCATCTGCCATCGACCTATGTAAAATTAATTTAAAATTCTTAGTGCAGTCTTACAAATAACCTTAAAATTAATTTCTAATGCAAGTAATAATATAAATTTTAGTATTATTTATTTATCAAAGCATCAAAAAAGTTTTATAATCCAGCGATCAAGTTAAATGGCACATACATATTGTATTATATGCTGCATGAATAATCTATTGTTATACTACCATCAATAATGAACAATTCCTTACTGGTTTGTGCAAATACATGACTATGATTTATGTAAGTACTATGAAATATTTAAGTTGATAATAACAGGGCTACATAATATTAAAGTTTAATAATGTATTTAGTTTGGTTGTCACTTGAAATAATTTTATCAAAGTCAAAAGTTAGAAAATTGTCAATGTCAAATGGAACACGTGAGATTTGTTGAATTTTGCTTTGATTCATTTTTGGTTATGAACGAAAGCAGCGTGTAAAAACGGAATATCCTCAATTTATTAAACACAGAACCAATTGTGAAACACAGAAATGCCGAAGTCGAAGAGAGATAAAAAAGGTATTTTGATATATTAGCATAATTACAGCCATAACAAACATACAATTAAAATTAGTACCTAATGTGATTATTTTTTAAACGCACTCGCATTATATTAATTGCGACGATTTATTTAATATTCATTCTCGGAATGATAGTCTTATATCTTGTGTTGTTATTATCTTAATGCTATTTCTCAGTATTGTAGCCTAGAAATGTAGTCATTAGAAGAAACGCAAGCCAAAGATAGGATACTTTTTAGTTACATAGAGCATTTGTAGTTGACTAGTTTAAAAAATAACTTAAATAACTGTAAAAAATATTTATTAAATCAATTTGTTTCAGTTTCACTAACCAAAACAAATAAAAAGGGTTTATTACTTAAGCAGAAGACTATAGAACAAATAAGGGCATCCTTAAACAAATATGAACACATATTCCTGTTCACCGTCGATAATATGAGAAATACAACTTTGAAAGATTTACGCAATGAATGGAAAGATTCTCGGTTCTTTTTTGGTAAAAACAAAGTTATGGCTCTAGCTCTGGGGAAAACAAAAAGTGATGAAGTTGAAGACCAACTGTATCTAGTAAGTATCATTGATTGACTTTAAGCATAAATAGACCACTATACATACCATCTTCTCACAAGAAGAGAGATATAGGCCATAATCCACAAACTGGCCAAGTGCAGGTTTGTGGATAACACACATATTTGTATATTGTGATCTTCAAACATGCCACTTTCCTTACAGTTTTTTCCTTCTCCGTAAGCTGATTGACTTTATTTTTGTGATTAATTTTTTACCTGTATTGGGTAGAATTTGTACTAATACAAAAAGGTATTAAAAAAAATTAAGCTTAATTTTAGAAGTCTTCTCAAAAATCTAGAAACTTATTAAATTCTCGTAACCATACTTGAGTCTTGTTCCATGTGAAGAGAATCATGGGTGACAAATTTTTGTTCACAGTTGTCAAAAAAATTAAAAGGCCAATGTGGACTGCTCATGACAAATCGAAATGTGCCAGAAGTAATTCAGTGGTTTGAAAACTTCAGAGAAGATGAGTTTGCGAGATCTGGTTTCATTGCTACAAGAGATGTGATTCTGCCTCAAGGACCTCTTGAAGATTTCTCACATTCCATTGAACCACATTTAAGACGTCTAGGGCTTCCTACATCTTTGGAGAAGGGTGTGATTCATCTCATAAAAGAATATCAGGTCAGTTTTACATTATTCGTTCTTTTTAGCACTTTAAACAATGTTCTTTCTCTTGAAACATTGGCTTTGTTAAGTTTCATGTAATCAATTATTATTAAGAGGCAATGTGGCAAGCCTGATGGGCATGTTTGGGCAGGTGTCTTATTTTTTATTCTGTTTTTATTATTTTTTTAGTTTACTAAATTTTCGTCTTTTATAAGCTTTGTAAATACTCTTAAGTCCTGTAAAATATAATTATTTATATATTTAACTTTAATAAATAATCATGTCACACTTACATCAATTATATATTTTGTTTGTATCAATTAGCAGACTATTTCCCTATCTTTATATTAAGATATAGGTAAGAAGATTATTATTTACTAGCATCCCGTCCCAACTTCGCACAGGCTCTAAAATAATCTGAGTAGCAAAGTTATAAAAATATAGCCTATGTTACTCAGAGGTAATGTAGCTTCCCAATGGTAAAAGAATGTTTCAAATCGGTCCAGTAGTTTCAGAGCCTATTCTCAGAAACTAACAAGCAATCAAACTTTTCCTCATTATAATATTGGTATAGATTTGTAAAATAACATACAAATTTTGCAATTTTTAAAGTTTGAGACCTTGCTCATATCCGTTTTATGTAAATCGTCAGGTAAATTGAAAGTTGTTACATTACCTTAATCTCTGATATATTGGAGCATATGTATGTCAGCTGAACAGTGTTCTTCCCACTTTAGAACACACACCAGCGAACTAGTATAAATGGAATAGTAACTTGGCGGATAAAGTGGTTTCACGCGTAATCGTAAAATACCGCAGTGAGTGGGGCCAAACAGCTACCGCACACGCGCTCCCGTGTGGCGTCACATAGTGTGGCACGGCATCAATCGCGTGCGAGCTTTGTGTGTGTGTTTCATTGGGATAACAGTATAATTGTGTGTGTAGATGGATCCAAGTTCACTGACACACACCAACCAATTTATAATTCTTGTTTTGTAATCATGGGTTCAAGGTATATCCTTATTGCATCTTTTTACCGCTGTTGTAGTAATATTGACTAATTTCAATTTTCAGGTCTGCAAAGAAGGAGCCCCACTGACCCCTGAACAAGCGAGTATATTAAAGTTGTTGGGGATACAATTGGCTGAATTTAAAGTTGTGATAAAATGCCACTGGACAAAAGGCAAAGGTTTCACTAAAGATTTAGATGTTCCCAGCGATGAGGAAAATGCTGATGATAATGATAATGCATCTGAAGATGAAGCTATGGAAGAAGATGAGACGTAACCAATATGTTATGTATGATGATAAAAAATATTTTTAAGGTCATGCTGGATTTTTCTTTTAATCTCTCTTAAGCTAAGATATGAATTAAAAGATATTTCTAATTCTATTTATAGAGTAAAACACCAAGTATTTCTACAAAATATTTATTTAAAGAATCACAGAAACAATAAATTATATTTTACAAAACATACCAAAATTAGACAAAATCAGCATCTTCATATAAACTTAGGTTGTGATTGCAAAGGAATATTCAACTAATTTATACATGTCTACTTCAGAGTTATTTATTGCAAATTAAATAAAAATTACCTAGCAGAAGCCAAGCCTCTATTTTCAATTATTAATCATTGTGTATTAAAATCAAACACATTTTGAATGAACTTAGAACATACACATATTTTAATCACAGTACAAAAATAAAGCATTGTTTCTTCAGTCGACATCACAGCTTATACAATCGGCAAAACCAAAACTAAGCCCATTGACTTATTTCCCTAAACATAGAATAAACATCTCAATATGCTTGCTACAAATACGCTACCGCGACTATGAAATGTACAGTCTTTGCAATAGGTATAATTGCCTAATAAAATACCACATACTAACTAAAAGTCACTCATAAAAGTAAGAATTTCTGAAAATATACTTGTACATATGCTAAATGAAACAGCTACAAAACGACAAACGGTGCTCATACAAATCTAGCATTAGGTGAGGTGCGAACATCTTGTTGTCTCTAGTCTAGCCATTAATAATCAAGTTCCTATTCAAATTATGTCTAAGGCGCTGTGAACCTGAGATCAGTTAACATATCACAGGCATATTCTGTAACACCAGATCAATACACGGTTTAAAACTATTGCTAGTATTTTTGGTAAAAAAAATATTGGTTTGATTCTAGATTTTCTATTTGTGTAAATTTTATTATTAGGAACTTAGAAGTATGTTAAGCTAAGTGTTACATAGATATGGATTCTTGATTGTGTTAAGAATTCACAAATAGAAAATCTGTTGGTGGGTTCATTTAGCAAAATTAGCTGAGTTAGTGTTTGTCTTTTATCGTACCTCAATATTGTTACACCCGCAATATTATCCTCAAAAGAAATTATTCTCTTAGCTTATTCAAATAATTAATACTAACTACGAATACGTACATATTTTTAAGTGACGCTAAGCTAATTGCATTATGAAATTGCCTTATGTAGTAACATGATCAGTAGGTGTAGTAGTTAACTTTATGATTGATTTCACATTGAGCAAGGAAAATTATTTAATATCAAGGCTGGATGAAGTTTTCTTAATAGAAAACTGTCACAATCTGAGATTTGCTAGAATACAATGTTATCAATAAACTAATAATTCTGCGCACGATAGACCTCACGAAAAGACATGATTTTAGATTTGGGGATTTCATCAAAGACATCATCAATCAGGCAGAATGATTAAATAGATAATTGTAATACATACTAATAATCAATTAATTGTCAGGATATACAAGAGTAAGTAAGAGGTCATGAAGGTATAGGATGTATAATTTTAAAATAAATTCGAGTGGCCTACTGTTCGGAGAACTATTAGAATAAATAGAATAAAAGATTTGATTGCTGAGCCATAATTAGAAATTTGGCACCTAAGTGATCAAAGCACACGTCAGAATATTTTTAGCATGTAATAAAAATGGTTACAAATCTACACATTTATCAAGCACACACAGTCCAAAACACTACCAAATACGCCAATATCATTTAAAACAATTCATTATATATGTAAATATTTTAGTTTTAAAAAATGTCTTTGAATCCAAGGATGGTTATAGGTCCAGTCAACGCCGGTCAAGAAGATAGCCAAAACCCGACAAAAAAACAGACAAATTTGTTACAATTCAATCATGGGTTTCCATTAAGTTTATAAGGTCAGCAATACTATTTGATCACTAAGCCATTTCGAATCTTCTGCCTATCTCACGTTCCTTTACTGTTCACTGTGCCGCCGGCGCTAGCGAGCCGCTAGTATTCCACGGCGAGATCAGCTGGCTAGACTAGCACCGTCAATTAGCCTGAACGCAGAATGGGTCCTGAAGAGCACTTGGCTGCGGAACCAGCCCAAAACAGTCCCCTCAAAAATAGTGCCAAATCAGAACAACAAGCGTAAGTAAGTCAGGAAATAATTTCCCTTTTCTGCCAATAAGGGTATCCCCATATTAACCAGAGCTAACCCATGTCTAGACCGTTAGCGGATTGAAATCCACCACCACCAAATTGACACCAGATTATGATAAGTTAACTTGTGTCCAATACATTGGCGGTAAGATCATCCTCATTTTAACAAAAAAGTAAATAACATCAATTCCACAAGGGGTCTCTTAATGTTTGGGCTTGACGAGCGCTAGCGGCATCATCCTCATTTTAGCAAAAAATAAATGACATCAATTCCACAAGGGGTATCTCAATGTTTGGGCTTGACGAGCGCTAGCGGCATCATCCTCATTTTAGCAAAAAATAAATGACATCAATTCCACAAGGGGTCTCTTAATGTTTGGGCTTGACGAGCGCTAGCGGCATCATCCTCATTTTAGCAAAAAATAAATGACATCAATTCCACAAGGGGTATCTCAATGTTTGGGCTTGACGAGCGCTAGGGGCGCGGGCGCTGGCAGCTCCACCTCGGGGATGGGCTCGCGCCAGTACATTGTCTGGGAGAACTCGTCGCTCGGCTCGCATTGCGCCGGCGGGAACACCTGGTCCACCAGCACAGACATGTGCGAGTACCTGCAATGGAAACAGTAACTTAGAATACAGAAATAAGGCTTAATAAGACAAATTAG
Organism: Mellilla xanthometata; assembly: GCA_035578125.1. NCBI lineage: Eukaryota > Metazoa > Arthropoda > Insecta > Lepidoptera > Geometridae > Mellilla > Mellilla xanthometata. Next base: position 6,319,488 of record JAPUBQ010000007.1, on the reverse strand, counting down.
AAATACCGAAAATAAGTGTAATTGTAAACTGTTCACGTAAGGCATCTTAATATTTTCGCGTAGAAAACGGTCACACTTACTCATTATTAAAAATTTGGAATGAGTCCAACAGTTTCGGTGCTTTCCGAGCACCATCTTCAGGGGCGAGTGTTACACGGACCGCCGCCGACGAGATCCGCGCGTGCATGTCCAACTTTTAATAATAAGTAAGTGTGACCGTTTTCTACGCGAAAATAATAATTGTAATGCTGTCTTTTTTATTATATTTTGTAACAACTATCTTTGTTTAGGTACTATACAATTATATGTATGCTTAGAAGATACTTAAAATAATCTATAACAAGGTTTAAGTTACAGGTATATCTAGAATAGTTATATCTACCTTGTAATAATGTCTTTAAAAATAGAAGAACAAGTATATTTGTTAAGTAAAACAGAATTTTGTTTGCCAAAGATTAGGAAAAATTAGAAAAAGATTTATTTAGATTTATTGAGTTGTTATTGATTAGTTTGAATCTGAGAAAAAGTATACGCAAACAGTGCATTTTTATAATATCAGATTAGATTCTTTTCTATGAAGATAAATTTGTTTTAACAAGAACAGAATCTGAACAAAATGTTAGTTTGCCTGGTTGTAGGAAAAGATTAGAAAATTAGATTATTAGTTACAGTTAGAATTATTAAAATAGCTTGTATGAATTTTAGACTACTATTAAATTGTATTTAGACAACACAGGTGACTTTTACATGAAATCTGAAAGAAAGGAATACACTCAAGAAATAGCTAGGCCCGACACCGTCTACGAACTACAGTTCCAACACCAACATAGATCAGTGTAGACGAAGACAACCACAAGTGTTCAAGCCGAAGAACTATGTCGGGAAGTATTTGATCATGAGTCGATGATTGCCGATTTGTTATTTTGTAAGTAGATAAATATGAGCGCAAAATAGCAGTATGGTTAAAATTTTGCTAAATGGATGAACGCGGCCGAGACAAAGACATGCCATACGGCTTACCGGAAAACTGCGTTCTCGTTACGCTAACTTTTTTTTTTACTTTAACGCCTAAACGGTGCTAGCTGATAGCCAGCTCAGTTTTACTATCATTATTATCACTTTTCGCTGATGGGAAGAAATCATCGACCATGTCACTTTGCACGTGGTAACTGAAAAAAAATTGTCTTATTACTGGGTGTGTGTAGTGTTGATATTTTTAGTTGCTATTCAGCGTTAGTTACATTATCGAAGTACGGAGCACATTTCCCTTAGAGATAAAAAGATAATCTAATTACGTCAAGGTTTACGAAACTGTGTATTTGTGACGTCATTTTTAGTCCGATGACGTTAGCTCAACCAATCACAGCGCAAGAACCGTTAAACAGTATTGGTTTCGAAATTAGTATGACTCCTTCATCTCTAGAGGATATATGCTGTATATCGGTAAGCCATGTAAGCTGCAACTAAGGTAAATGCTATAGTAATATGTAACTCACGTGGATTGGAATGTTTGCGTGAGTTCGTGTTTGAGCTCGCCCTTGTAATTGATTGTGAATATTCTCACGATAGGAATGCCGACGGCCTGGTATGCGCACACGTCCTGGAAATTGGGAAAATCTTGTATTAAAATACATCAAATAACTATGTGTCATATTAAATAAATAAAATAAAAATACGTTACAAAGTATAACTTGCGTCAATAAATAAAACATTTAAAATTGCACGTTCTCTCGCTTACACAACTAAATCAGAGGAAAGAATTTAAAATATTTTATTTATTGAATCGAGTTATAACAAAAACTTTATTATTCACATCCATAGTACTCCACTAAGTTTTTTTACCCTTTATCAGTGATACTTTTAGACATTGACACGCAAACTCGGTGATATTCCAATTTACCATTCGAAAGCCTCGCAACGGGAATTGAATCCGGATTCTCAAGTAAATATCGTACCTAACTCAATTAGGTGATTAATTTGATCTTCGCGCTATCATAAAACTAAAGCTATTTACAGCCGCGATTAGGTTAATACAAGCTAAAGCACGTCACTGATAACACTATATCAGCACCAGTGTGGTTTTCAATTATTTTTTTTCTAACCTATACAGTGGGACAGTATAGGTTAGATTTTCAATATGCTTTTGTAATTTATCCGATATAACAAATGCTTATTTAGCTTTTATAAGTAGCACATAGCAACTACATTGTACATGGTTCAGGCTATTTGAATTTTGAATAGTTTTCCTCCAGTCTACATATTTTTGTAAACATGTTTCTCTATAATTGACTGAGCGAGAAAATCTTGATTTCACCGTATTAAAACTTTCGTAAGGCATATTTGAATAAACGTAAAAATGTCAAATGTTAAAATAAACGTAAGTGATAGCCGGTTATACAAACACTAAACTCGATTTCGTTTATCAGTATGTATGTATGTATATAAATTAAATATTAATATTGAAAAATAGAAAATTGACTTGCCCAGTACGGCGCGATGCCGTAAGGTTAATAAATGATTTGATTTGATTTTGTCGTCGGCTATTTTTGAAAGGGGTTAAACTGTTTATAAAAAAACAGTATGTAAGTGTTAACTATTTGTTCAGGTTATTCTCATGATGGTTTGTTTCTATGGAAGTCGAAGTTGTTTTAATTTACTTACATTGACTCTATTGCCATATCCAGCGTAGAAAGGGTTGGATCCTTGTGGGAAGAGTGCCTTTATGTCAGCGAGGCAGGATATCTTGAACTCCTCCGGTTTCTTCTCGATGACCTCGCGGTGGAAGGCTCGCAGCAGCGACGTGGGATTGAGAAGCAGAGGTCCGTCCGGCAGACTCAGCTCTCCTTGCTTGATAGATCGTAGGTACTCGCGGGTCACCTGGGGGAGTCATTCATACACATACATATATTTAAGAGTTAGACTATTGTTTTAATGGTAGTCTATGTTTTTTTGTAGTTCCTGTAGCTCAGCTATATAACTTAGAATATCTGTCGCGATCATCGAGGTTAAGCAACGGTCGATGTCGGACAATCTTTGGATGATAAATAAATTCTTTATTTTCACATACATACTAAATTAACCTATTTACATTTGATACTTAAAGCGATCTCTTCCAGGCAACCACATGAACGACGGTGACAATAAAACATGAAAGGGGTTTACAACAAAGAATATTTATCTTATATATAACATTTCCGTGTCACAGTGTTTGTTACCGTACTCCTCCGAAACGGCTTGACCGATTTTTTCCAAATTTTATATGCGTATTCAGTAGGTCTGAGAATCGGCTACCTAGCCCAGTCATATTAGGGGTTTCACCTCGGGATGAAAGATAATAAGCTGGAAATTGGTAAAAACCTTTGTTTTGTTACCCTAAATATTGTCTCAAAAGTCACAAATGCTATCGTGTCCGCGTCTTAAGATATTGAAGGTCAAAGGTCACAAAAAACGATTTTTCGCGAATATCTCAGTTCCTATTGCTTAAATGATATTTTCACCTACTATGAAAGTTGTAGAGTATAAAATTCTCTACAACTTTTGTCTAAACTTTTTTTTTATACGATCAACCGTTTTTGAGGTAGAGCGCGAAGAGTGCGGCTAGTGCGGCGGATGAGCTAATGCAGGGTCAAGCGTGAGCTTGTATATCGTCTCGTATATGACTGTACGCTGCGCACTCTTCGCGCTCTACCTCAAAAACGGTTGATCGTATAAAAAAAAAGTTTAGACAAAAGTTGTAGAGAATTTTATACTCTACAACTTTCTAATAGGTGAAAATATCATTTAAGCAATGGGAACCGAGATATTCGCGAAAAATCGTTTTTTGTGACCTTTGACCTTCAATATCTTAAGACGCGGACACGATAGAATTTGTGACTTTTGAGACAATATTTAGGGTAACAAAACAAAGGTTTTTACCAATTTCCAGCTTATTATCTTTCATTCCGAGGTTGACCCCTTTTTTTACCTAATTTCACTGGGCTAACCGTATACTTAGAAATAATTATTAAGGCAAAAAAACGTTTGCCGGGTCAGCTAGTAAATATATAAAAAATACCACATACTATATGGGTGACCATGCACAGGACTCTTGATCCCGACCGTTAGTCGTTAAGCCAAATCAGAACAGGCCTTTGAAGCGGCTTGAAAACTCTCGACACCAGAACCTGGTCACTAAGCTCATACGAAGAAGAAGTTAACCGATTGACTCAGGCGTTACTTTTTGAAAATCCATTGTAGATAGAAAAAAATCCGAAATATTTAGTGTACTTCCGCTGTACACTAAAAGAAGAAGAAGCTAAAAAATAATCTAAGAAAGCTTATTTTTGTAAGTATTGGTGCTAGCGTTAAGAGTTGATCAATCTCAACTCACCCTAGCTTGTCCTATAGCACGTGCAGAGAGATACAGAAGCTGGTATCCGTTGTTCTTGATCTTGGTGAACAGCTGGGCGACGCCTGACTGCGCCCAGTCTTTGCCCACCAGTGGGAAAATGTGACCAAGCACGTCCGATCTGGAAACATAAGAATAGCGTCAAAAACGTCTGTATTCTTACTGATACAGCCTATCTTAACTACAGCTTAAAACCGTAGCGCCTGTAGCTCAGCTAGCTAAGGTTATATGACGCGATCATCGAAGCTAAGCAACGGTCGATGTGGACGGTGTTTGTATGGATGGATGGGACAAAACTCTCGTTTAAAAAAAAAGAAGTGGCATTTTCATCTGGGTGTTACTGTGACGGATGACACGATAAATTGTAGGTCCCAGCTGTTAGACTTAGTACAAGCAGTCGCTAAGCCAAATCAGAGGCCTTCGGGCGGCTTGAATACTCTCGACACTAGAGCTTGGTCACCTTCACAGCTCATAAAAAGAAGAAGAGCATAAAACCTTTTTTATGTCTTTTGATATACAAATAAAAATGTACAGGCAAAACGTTCAATTCCATTCTATATCAAGTATCAGTAATGTCCAACGGATAAACAAACTACACATCTTACAAATTTAAATTATAGTGACATTCACTATAACTTATTATAAAGACTATTATATACTAGCGGCGTCCCGTGAAAAAGTAGTCTTATGTTCAAATCCAAGGTCTAAACTATATCCATACCAAGTTTCATCGCAATCGGTTTACACACTTACACACAAACTTTTTCATTTAAAATATTAGTAGGATAAAAAACTTCCAACAAGAAATGTAAAACTAGGTCGTAAACAGGTCGCAAAAACGATATCTGTATAGTATTTAGTCTGATTTACTTTTAATCAGAACAGATATTAAAAAAACATGCGTACTCAAATGCTAGTTACTCAATCCCAAACATGAGCTCTACAAAAGGCCAAACAACACGAACTGTCTTATCGATATCACGTATTCACAATATTAGTGTACATGTATGAAGGTAAAAACTTGATTCGTTACACAGTGTCAATAACCCGCCGACCCAAAGAGTGTTAATTCTGGTTAAGCGTGGACCAATTCGTGGATTTCGCGATACGAGTATCACCAATGCCTCATAAAACGATATAAGGCCTCAAAAAAGTAAGAGATAAATGGACTAATGAATAAATGAATAATGTGTGCAAGTTAATCGAATTAGTGCAAAATCTTTACCGTTTCTTCGTTATAAATCATAAACTGTAAAAAACGATATTTTTACCGTTTGTCGTTATAAATATCGTTTTTAACGTTTCGTAATTTTGTCCCGAATTAACTTCTTTTAAATATATATAAATCTCGTGTCACAATGTTTGTCCTCAATGCACTCCTAAACCACTTAACCGATTATAATAAAATTCGCACACCATGTGCAGTTCGATCCAACTTGAGAGATAGGATAGTTTAAATCTCAAATTATAGTCGCAATTTTAATTTATTGTCTGTTATTATTTGACAGTCACAATTATCTGTTAACTCCAAATGATTCTAACAGATGTCGATACCTTTCGACTGGGTTGAGTAAGTAATCAATAGATGGCGCTGCTATGGTAAATCTACGAACGTGTCATATAAGCTACACTATCTATTTTTCATACCCCTAAGTGAGGCAAAACAACGTTTGCCGGGTCAGCTAGTCTATCTATATATGTATATATAAGTATCTATAAAATAATGTCGTGTAGTTACTCTGAATCTTACTTGGTGATGGTGCCGTCGATGTCGGAGATAACGATCTTGTCGTCGTGCCGCCAGCGGAACACGTTGCACTTGCAGCGCGTGGTGCCCTGGTACGCCGTCGTCACGCTGAACACCATCTCGTTCATGCCATCGCGGAGGTTCAGCTTTTTCTATAAACAAATACAGTGTAAACTCCATGTAACGTCACTCGATTCAATTCAAGCGTCGAAATCATTTGGCTTTAGTTGGTTTAACTCGTATTGCATACAATGATACATTCTTTCCATTTATTTGTCTAAAACACAAGAGTCTAAATAGAAGACATAATATTTAATGTACTTGCGCTGTGATCTTAAACCAAGTTAATCCTAACTTGGTTTAAGAGCAAAGGAAAAATTAAAATTTAAAAAAAAATTAAGTATGTTCTTCCGACCGACCACCACACCTCCACTACAACTCACACCGGTAAAACTAATCCCTAATCTAACCTCTTAAAACAGCGAAGTTTCACTCCGCGTGGCGCCTGAGTCAATAGGTTACTTCCAGGAGTCTCCTCAGGCCAATTATTTCAGACTCTTAGTGATTTTAATATTAATAATAATTGCCTGTACCAACATGTCATTCAGTGAAGACACAGTGAATGCAAATCTTGAGTGACGTCAATTAACGAAATTTGCGTCAGTGCCGACCCAGAATATAATTATGAACGTATAATTTTAAATTAACCTTCTTCACACATTCTCCACAAAACAAACAACTTGCATAAATAGAAGTGATTTGCAGCTGCGGTAAATGCCAAGAGAGGCACAATGAGGTAACCAAAACATGAATTTATGTAATATCTGGGCGTCTGTCTGTACGAAAAGTGGAATTATACACTATTAAGCAATGTATTCTAATAGGTGAGCCCTTTGGTGTTACCGACGTTGATCCGGGTTAAAAAGCAGCCTGTGTTAATCCAAATTCTAAACTATCTCCTAACCAAATTTCATCGAAATAGATTCGGGTGTTTAAGTGTGATGGAGTAACAAAAATACACAATAACACACAAACTTAAGCATTTTTAAAACATATTAGTAGCGTACTAGCTGCGCCCCGCCACGTTACCCGCGCTTAAAAGCGATAAAAAAAGCCTGTGATTTAATTGAACTATGAATCTCCCTACCAATTTATGCAAATCGGTTCAGCAGTTAAAGAACGAAGGAGTAACATAAACTATACATACGTATACATCCCATTCACGATCCTTAATAACTTTTATTTATCTACGTACTCCTTTACAAAGAGCAGAAAATACTAAACAAAAGACGCGAAAATAGGTACCCCATGTTATCCTACTAATATAATAAATGCGAGAGCTTGTGTGTGTGTGTTTGTTACTTCTTCACGCTCAAACGGCTTAACCGATGTTGATGAAATTTGGCATGGAAATAGGTTAGACCTTGGATTAATTCATAGGCTACATTTTATCCCGGATTATCTTCTTTTTGTTCCGTATTAACGCGAGTAATACCGCGGGGCCACAAACTCATTCAACATCCTTTTTTACTTAACATAAGCTGTTTTACCGCGGTTGTATAATAAAGTAATATTCTATTCTATAGTGATCCCCATAGCGACATCCCATATTATGTTACTCTCATAAGCAAACCGAGTGTCTATTTCGTCAAGATGATTTTATCATATGTTTCCAAACATAGCCAAATGACGTAACCAACGGTCGTGTAGGCGTGAACCGCCGTGGAATTTCACGGTGGACGTTACTTATCCATATATAGATTACTTATCTATAATGTAGATTACGTGTACTTAGCATAAGCACCCCACTATACGTTCCCTCTGCTGGGACTTTTTTATACTGATGGGTTTGATCAGAATTCACCTGATAGCAAGCGAGATTGCGACCTAAGGTGGAGCACGTTTGCTCAGAAGAAAGTGGTTAAAGACTCGGAGCCTTCTCTCACGAGGGAGGATATAGGCCATAATAAGTTCGGGTTGGCGGATAACACAGGCTTTCAGATATTGTGATCCTCAAACATGTTAGTTTCCTCACGATGTTTTCCTTCCCCGTAAAGCGAGTGCCATTCTACATGAAATGATGAAGAATTCATGAATTAATAACTTGAAAAACAAGTCACTGATGTAAAACCAATCAATCGATAGAATAGAACCAGGGGCTGTCAGAATGAAAGGCAGACGTTTCCCCACCGAGCCACACTTGCCTTTTTATTACAAGTACTTATCGAGTATCAACTATAATAAAACTGATAATAAATGTGACTAGTTTTATGGCAATGATAAATTGAGCGTGACATTCGCTTTATTCTTTTTTTTCAATTAACATAAAGGCATGTGATCAGCAGGGCACCGTGTAACCACATGCGTCAGCGACACACTGGTCAAAAATGAAGCATGTCTAGCTTAGAATAACTGGCTCTCAAGGAGGCAGCTGGATCACACCGTAAGGTGCTTGACGATAGACTTTTCAAACTTAAGGGTGGTACTGGAAAATGTCCTATATACCACCATGCAACTCCTTACCAATTTCATATTCTTTGTTATTTGAGCTAACCAACTTTTATCCTATTTCGGCTATTAATTCTACTGACATTGTACTTAAATGTGAAACTTTGTAGAATAACCTAGTTCTAGCACGACATTGGTCTGTAGTCTAGATAATCGCGAATCCGTATATCTGACGGCTGGATAATCGAGTTTCTATTGTATAGTGTATAGATGAATGTTGCTATTATATAACATTATTTATTTATTTTTTTCAATGAGGTCGGTCTATTACTAGATAAGCAAGCAAAACATTAGTATCAAATTATACCCTATCAAGTAATAAAAAAATAGTAACAAAAGTAATAAAAATAACAGTTTGTTGGTAACTTACGATCTGGTCAGATGAGAGTCGCAAAGTTTTCCTGAAGGAAGAGTAGCGTCGCGTCGGCCGCCCCGTCTCGTTCTCTGATTCCGATGAACTATTGTCTTGGCGCTCTGCAAATATACAAATACGGGTATATACAACTGTTAGTATATTATTGTTTCTACGTCTATTATATGTATAAGCTTTGCTATACAAATACAAAATAGTTTTATTGTGCCAACAAACATTTAATACAGGCGTTCGATATGCTACTAATTATAAATAATTCTTATTCTAATAATTGTACTATTTTTTTACGTAAAATAGGCTTGCGCTTGACCACAACTCACCTGATGTTAAGTGACATTGCAGTCTAAGATGAAGCGCGCTTGCCTAGAAGAAACCGGTTCACTCTCGCCTTGAAGACAGTAAGGTTGTGATTCAGAGGGAACAGGGATAAAATAAGTATTAATTACAATTAATTATAATTCTACTAAGTATTACTATTATTAGGTATTTAGAATAATAAACAATAGAGCAAACGCTAGTGAGGCTAGGTGGGAGACGTCTACTTTCAATTTGATAGTCTCTGGTTCGATCTCCTACACCAATGTCTTGTTTTTCATGTTGTAAAGATTTGCTCTCGCTTTACGGTGAAATAAAACACCGTGAGAAAATCAAAATGTTAGAAGACCACAAAATCCGAGGAAGTGTATTTCGTGGAAGGATCTGGGCCAATTAATAATTTCTGAGAGGGAGTCGATTCTAGTAATTAGGAAGACGACTTATGAAGTTATTAAAGGTGGAAATGCTGCCAGCATTATATATTAGCTTTGTACAATATATTCCTTTTTTGTATATACATAATTATATGACAAGAGGCCAAGCACAGACATGGTGTCGAGTTTTTAAGCCACCCGAAGGCCTGTGACCTGGCCTTTTGGTAAGTTTACTTATTAATGTGAACTATTGTGTATAAAATAATAGTAGTTCAAAAAAAACTAAAAAACACGCTTATCTGGCCGTTTTAAGTGGGTCAAAATCGCGCCCAAAGAAGTCGGTTACAAACAAACATACAAACAAAAATACAAAAAAAAAAAATTGACAAATTAGTGTATTGTCATCGGTCCTCAATAAATCTACAAAGTTTCAACGAAATCTGGCCGTTTAAAGTGGGTCAAAATCGCGCCCAAAGAAGTCGGTTACAAGCAAACAAACATACAAACCTACAGGTGAAGCTAATATAAAGCGTGTAAAAATAATTTTCGGCTTCAGTTCAAAACAAGGCATTATCGTAGTTCTAATACCAAGATAACAAATCGTTATATCTAAAACTTTTTGCCGATTTTGTGCTGTTCTAGAATCTTTTCTACTTCAATGTGTATTGCATCATTATCATTCAATGTGTATTGCATCACTTACAATTATTACAATAAACACAGTATGAATCACTCAAGTAATTACTTTGGATTACATGTTATCTGTGTTTACACGAATTATTAATGCACCTATTAATAACAGTAACAAGAATTCGGCATTAATATCAGTAAAAGTCATTGTGTATATAAAGCTTATATGTATAATTATATTAATATTGTCATAGCTAAAACTGAATACACAGATTTTGAATCCAGTAAGATATATGCAAAATTATCTATGTAAAATATACATTTATGTTCACTGCAATGAGAAGGTATTGTTGATTTTGGATTTTGATTTGGAAATAGGCCAACTTTTTTAAGAAAAGTATCGTCTACTCTATTACTACCGCATTGCCGTGACAAAGAAAAAGCTTCTATAAGCACAGTGAACCAATTTAAGCTTTTCTTGGTAGATGAACCTAATTTCAAAGGAATAAGACCTAGTTTTGCTCGATTGACCGTCGCGATAAAATGGCATCATAGCATATCCGGTCCAAAGGGCGAGCTGCCAACGAAATGTGTCATACGACGAGACGAAACGCATTATAAGGCAATTAAACTGAAAGATTCTCTTGTATATTTTTTATTCTGCATCTTTATTTTTGCAAAATGAATTGAATCGAAGTATGGATCACTTTAGATCTAAAACAAACACGGGGAAATGTTCCATGCGTAAAAGAGACACGAAAATCTCAATGTGATATATTTAATTGTTTCTTCAAAATTGTGTGGAACTGGAATAAATATAATTTCATTTCATATTTTGTTACTTTGCTAGAGAAATACGAATCATAATGTATACTTAGCACAGCTATTGAAATAGCAGATCTATCCACATTATGACAGCAAATACAGTGTAAACTCTATATAACGACACTCGATTTAAAGACTAACTCTCTAAAGCGTCGAAATCACACGGTTTTGGTTGGTTCTGCATGTTTTACATGCAATGACACACTCCATTATCGTAACACCCACTCTCATCAATAATATACTTACGAAAACTTCTAAACACGAGGAATCTCCACATTCATTTTTGATTGGGACTTGATTGGTTTGCGTTTGACTACAGCTTGACTGATCAATGATTATGGTCGTGTATACTCTTATAATCTAATCTAATTACTCAACTAATTATTGTTGTATATTTATTAAGCTATTAGTAAACTGGAAGAAGAATCTAACATCGTATCGCGGTCTAATAACTAGTACAAGACCAGTTGAAGGCTTTCAATATGCACAATCTAAACGTTATAGGACCATAAATGATTTTTGTATTTGTTACTCCCGACTTACCTTGTTCTTGACTAGGTATGTTTTCAACCACCACCTCTGGCACCTCTTCGCTATCCACTGCATCTTTGCTTACTTCGTCTTCGAATACATTGTCATCTTTGTCTTCGATCTTCTCTTCAGCGGCGGGGATGTCCTGCGCAGGTGTTGGGGTAGCTTGTACTTCTGTTGCGGTTTCCGTGTGTGGCGGCGGCAGGGCTGAGTCGAGTGACTCACTCTTTGTTTGAATGTCTGATCTGTGGAATTCAATAAATAATTTAAAATTGAATGAATAACTAAGATGATAGCAATCAAAATTGCAAAGACTTAGGCAGGGGTAAACAGGTTTTTTATTTCATAACTCATAATTAATTGATTATTTATATGTTTAAGAGAATCTGTCGTAGGTTTATACGCTAATAATAATACGCTATTAGGTCGTATCGTAGGAACGCTTTTCATACTACGCAGAAGGCTTTTCATTAGTATGTAAAGATGTGTTTTTCTTCTCTTATAATATTACAGCAAAATTTGTGTATATATAAATAAATCACTAAGCGGCTGTGTTATGACATATCATAATATTTTTTTTATCTTGATCGCATACAATTTGTAACTGTGTCTGGATTGGGGAGGCACGGAACATAATAATACCTTTAAAAAGTGGTTGATATCATTTCGCAAAGTCAACTGGATTTTAAAATAGTAGATAAACGTTCGGGCAAATACAAATACTCAGTCACATCAATCGTTTCCAAACTGGAAGCGGTAAAATAACATTTGGAAAGGAAACGATACTTTACGTAACAGTCAAATAACGCTTCCCCATTTACTCAGTTACGTGACGTCATAGAGTAAATACTTTGTAAATAGTATGGCTACAGGGTTCTTGAATCATATACTAAATTTATTGCTACATATATTATGGCATTTTTTTTGTTTCTTAATAAAGCACAAGACTAAAACATATTGTGGTCATGTCCATTTAATACGATTATTAGATAAAATAACCGGTCAAGTGCAAGAAAGGTTCCGTTTCAACTCTCTAGCTAAAACGGTTCCTAACACACCTGGTAATAGACGAGCGGAAAAACGGATGGACAAGTCTTAGTAATAAGGTTCTGTTGCCCATTCATTTCATTCATTGGGTATGGAAACCTTATATTTTAAACATGAAATGTGCCTCAATATGTTTGTTAACGACCTTTTTGAAATCTGAATATCTTGATTTGGAAGTATTTCAAGTATCGAATAACTCGGTATTAGCGAAATTTATTTGCGAACGGAAACAGTCCATCACCCCAGTGGCTTCACGCGTGTTGAATACCTACTTCCCTTGAAGAGGCCATGACCGTACCACAACCTCCTTTGAACGTCACAATTTAAAGATTTATATAGAAACTTCTTTCTTGTATTGTTTTCGACATGTTGAGAAATGTTGAAAGTACATACACAAAACTCATTTAAAGTATTTAGTTCCAAGTTTAAAATTGTGTATATTGTTTTAAATTACTAAAGGACCTTTACGTAACGTACATAAATTACAGAACACTCTGTTCTGAATCCTCGTTTTATATGTTTGTATATTTTTTTTATTAAGGACACTATTCTAAAGATTCTATATAGGCGGTAGTACGGCCCTAGTTATTACTGCACGCGTTGCCAGCGACCGTAAATGGGAACACAAGCTCTCCACTTTAATATATAATATTATGCATATAGCACTGAGCATTATAATTAGATATGTAGTATGAAGACGCTGCCAAAATACTCCCTTCGACGTAGTGGTATTTGAAGAATTCATTAATATATTGTGAAACTTTTGAGGTTAATTGGGTCTTCGTATTATTAGTACTTTTTGTTACATAGCACATATAATGTCCTACTAATATAATAAATGCCAGTTACTTACTCACGCTCAAACGGCTTAACCGAATTGGATAAAGTTTGGTGTAGTTTAGACCCTGGATTAACACATAGGCTAATTTTTATCGCGGAATAACGCGAGTAAGAGCACGGGACGAAGATAGTCAACAATAAGATTTAAATAATCTTTATTTTTGGAATTAAAAAAGTACAATTTCATCTAAAATAATTATGCTCCTACCGTTTTCAAACAAACAATCCAAAAAATTTGCATAATTTCCACTCAACTGTCAGTAATTCAATTAGTCTCGCATGAAATTACAACGAAGTGGCGTCACAAAATAAAATTTTCTCGCACACATTCTCCCGCGTCAGCACAATATTAAACGAGCGTCACGAATTATTAATGTGCTCTGCATTATTCGACAGCAAGAGGTCACTCACGCATGCAAATGTTTCGCTAATTCTGGTCGATCTCTCCGCATGTTTGGTCGTAATTCGATGTCTCGTAGGTATTTTTTTTTATGAATGACGAGTGAACACCGAACAGCTTTTTTCTTAATCTCAAAAATATTGTAGTCACCAAATAACAAACGTAATTTTAGTCTTGACAAAAACGAATATTTTTTTATACATTTAATACTTGAACGTTTGACCACAATTCACCTGATGGCAAGTGATATTATGGTCTGCAGTAGTGCACGCTTACCTAGAAGAAACCGGTTTACCCGCCTTGAATATTGCTAGATTAGAGTTATGGGGAATAGTGAATTCAACAAGGAATTATAGAGTATGGCGGTTCAGACCACTAAGGAGACAATATACAATATAGACACCGCCTTACCATTTCCCCGATAATGAAAAGAGTGAGAGAAATTATATCATATAATCTGTACTATTTTAACTGACCTCTTGGTAGCCTCCGCATTAGATCTTCTCCATCCCCACCAGGAATACCCGCGAGATTTGGAGCCGTTTTCGGAAGCGCGTTGTTGTGGCTGTGATCCTTCTTTGTCTGTGCTGCCCTTTTCTAGATCTTCTAGTACTCTCTGTGTAAGAAATAAGATTTTGATGAACGCTGCTTAATCGCGTCATGACTGAGGAAGCAGGCGTCAACAATTTATACCTATATTAACTTGACTGTGTGAACTGGCAGTATATGTTTGACAAGCACGTAACTCCAGACGAAACATGCTCCATCTTTGTGAGTCTCTCTCGTGTGACCACAGCCTTGCTGTTCTTATGCCTAGATAATGAGAGTGTGTGTTTGTGTATAGCTAATGTGTATTATATGTGTTTTTAATAATGTTTTCATTGCTTATCTCTCTATTCTTGGGTTCAGATCACAGCGGAAGTACACTAAATATTTCAGATTTTCTTCCATCTACAATGGATTTTCGCAAATTAACGCCTGATTCAATAGGTTAAATATGTAATATGTAGAAAAATGTGTATGTGTAGTGTATGTAGTTACAAAAAATAAAAACAAGTTAAGTATGTGCCATTCAAACTAATATTTGCTCCTAACATTTTCACACGCAAACAATCCAAAAAATTAGCATAAATTTCCATTCAACTGTCTGTAATTAAATTAGTATCGCATAAAACGACACCGGCGTGTGCCGCCAAGCCTCAATTGGCCAGTATGGATTATGGCCTATATCTATCACTTCGCGAGAGAAGGAACGTATAATGGGCTGGTTATGCTAGGTATGAGTGTAGTTACATTGGGCAGCCGGCGGCGGTAGGCGAGCAGCGAGAGCAGCAGCGGGCCGGCGCTCCGCCACGGCAGCCAGCGGTCCCCGAGGCGCACCACGAGCCGGCCCTCCGCCGCCAGCGCGCCGCCGCGCGAACAGAACTCCTCGAACGGCACCGCGCGCGTCACCATCTCCTCGCGCACGTACACGCCCACTTCGCCCCTGCACCGATACGTTATCATTAATTACAGACAAACGAACACAACTCATGACAGACTACTGCCATCATTGGCCTATACATATAATTCACTTGATTTACGCAGTATTTTGAGTGAAAGAACACATCTTCTGGTGGCTATATTTTATTGATTCTCACATTACAGCGCTGTGAAGTTATCTATAAAGCACCTATGCAATGACAGTGGAACAGGTATGCCAGCGACCCAAGACCGTGCTCCGCTATTTTAAGGAGCTTGGATGGCTGGTAGGGGGAAATGCACAATACGCCTCCTGCGGGTTGTCAGTGTAGGTCTGATCGCCCCCATCGTGGAATAAGAATAAGACGTGTGAGAAGTAAGCTTACTTAGCGAGTATCTTGTCGTCGTCGTCAGAGTCAATCTGCGGCTCGAGCGAGGCAGGCGACTGCGGCAGGGAGGGTCCGTTGCCAGACTCGTACTCTTCCTCCGTGGGCCCTGACGTCACGTTCATTGTAGCGCTGGGACCTGTAGACAAGAGATTCGTGAATAGATAGATAGATTTAATCTTTATTGGACTGATATTAGGTATGAATATAAAAAAGTAACAAAACTTAAAATTTTACGCTACATTGTTTGCGCTATTCGAGTAATTATAATGTATGGATGGTATATTTAAAAATTTACTTGTCATGAAATGCAGTTATTTCGTCAGACAATTTTTTTTTATTAGTTTTAACAAATTTCCTCCTCTAAGAGTCCTTATTTATCGTCACTCAAGTCAAGTACATTACAACAGAGGTTATAATCGTATTTCAGAAGTCAGTAAGGGATAGAGGGAAGGCTTAGGTACAAATAGAAAAGCCTACAGGCGGCCAATTTTTATTCGCCCCTGACTAAGAATCCGCTTGGGATGTTTTATGCAATTCCTCCTACTAACCTACCGAAGCCATCGGAGTTCCTTATAACGGGGCACGACCCTGGCTCGCTCTTAGCTCTCCTATACCTGTTTTACAGCCATAGGTATTGGATACCATATTTATTAGCCATAATCAACTTATTTGCACTTGATTTCGTCACTTGGTTGCGTTTCATTTGAATCGGGGTTTTAATTATAGTAATTTTACCACCATCATTACTGATGACATTTATTTTAACTGCGGTCAAAATATAAATAATACAAGGCACTCGTACATGCTCGCAAATTAGTTTTATATCTGTTTATTGTTATTTTTTGCTGAACAAATTCACACGATATTTTAATTATTCTCTTAATTAGCAAGAAAATTGAGACTGAAAATGTATGCAGATATCGGAAAATTAGAGTTAATTACGAGTAGTTTGTTAAAATCACAACGTCCAAAAATAAAAATTTAGTATTACAGGTAAAAACGAACTTCTAAGAAACATTAATTATTTATACACTTACTTAAACTTGTTGTTTTTGCGGTGGTAATGCGGTCATGGCTATTTGAATATAAATACATACATCTACGCTTGAATCGATTTACTCCACAATATCCTGTGTGGATCAATTGCTAGTCACATTTATAAACATGTGACCGACCGTTGTTTCACTTCGGTAGGAAAGTAGAAAATTAAAAATAAAAATAATTATAAATTATAAAATTATAACATACACCGCAATAAACGTTTTGCATCAACCTTCAATGTGCGTACCGCCAAAGTGTGGATTTCTTTGTGGGACGTTCCATTCTCCGAAAAATGTAAGCGTTCTTCAAGGTATTTGAACCGTTTTCTTCTGGGTAAGCCATTAAATCTTAGATCAGAATAGCGGTTACCATCATGCGAATTATAGTCAAACGCATGTCCATTATGTTAAAAAATCTACTAGCTAAAAATCTGCAATGCATTGTGTCACTCATCGCGCAAAATAACTTAAGTAAAAAAAATTTTTTAATATGACCAAAGCATATCATAAATAATATTAAACTCAAAACTTATGTTCTTCACTATAGTACAAAATCAATTTCAAGAATGCATAGATACAACTGGTAAACGTGAAAATTATAGGTATTAAGATAAGTAAAATTTAATTCTTTCGGTCATGCAACGTTTATCTAGAAGTCATGCCCTCAAGTACTTTACTTCAGAGGACTTTGTACCCGAAGATCTGTTATGTCATGCAAAAACTAACAAAGATTTCACGCGGATCGACTTGGTCATCTCTTTTTTAGACACTTGTACTTCTTACGTGATAAAAAGTTGAGTACATCTCTATTCGAGCACTCTTTATAATACAGACTTAGAGAGTAACTGAAGATACAAAAAATAATGAATATTTAAAAAGGTGTCTAATGAGATTGAATGTAGGCGGTGTGTATATATTCAAAAGTACTCGAATAAAAAAATGTGATAGCTGATGTGTGCCTCTTGAAAGCCAGTGTAGTAAGTACAAATAAATTGAAGATGTGTGTCAATGACCTCGATACTTTTATTCGATGTTCACATATAGTATTGGTGCGTAAAGTATTAGATTATTCTTGAGTCGGGTATTGAATAACACGTGTGATTGTATTCAGATACATTTCGGCTTTGCATTATTCACGTTTGGTGACGGTCAATGACCCTACAAGGAAGTTATTTAGTAACAACTTTGACACAGATTCCTGACAATTTATATTGCTTGGTCGGTTAAACGAATAAAGAATTATAGCAATTTATTGCGCGAATACCTACTACAGTTTTTGGTATGAGAACAAAACTTAGTTGATGCGATCTGTCCATGACTTTGAAGCAATTTAAATAAATCTGCATTAAAAATCTTCATCTACAATTTTTGATTTCCACAGTATTATCAGACCCTGAAGACAAATTAGTTTCTAGTGCCGATTTCTAAGTTCATAAACTACACGAGTATTATTTTCTCACTTGTACGATATCTATCCATATGCTACCTTCCCCTTTCCTTTCTCCCTTATAAAAATCATCGTGACATTGAAGGCGCAAGATCCTTTGAAATGCTTAGGAACCAACTATAAATTAACTATAAAAACTTTAAATCCTAAGATTAAAAAAAAGGTTTTCTTCTCACTCACCTGTACGATATCTTTCCGTGTGGTACGTAGACAGATAAAGGTTGGGGTCGACGGCCCCCTTGTCCAGATCATCAAGGTAGACTCCCTGCTCCGGCGCATTGTCCTTGGAGATGAGTCGGAACATGCCGCTGAGCACACCGCGGCCGCTCGGGCGCTCCTCGTCCGAGCTGAGGGGTTCGGTCGGTGACGCGGGCTCGGCAGGCGATGCTGGTTGTGGGGACTGCGGGGGAAACAAGATTGTTAACTTTCTTAGTACTGTTTTATGGCCAAATTTAACTTCTACAGTTACAAAACAAACGTTAATTCATGTTTAATGCTAAGAAATATCCCGAACTGATTCGGTTAGATTGTCTGAATAGACTATATCATAATGAATAGAGAATCATCGTACTGAATACGAACAGAAGAACCCCTTTTGTTTAATATTGGAAATCCAGTAAATGCAATTGAAAATCCAGTAATTTGCTTCAACAACTTTTGGCGTTAAATTGTAGATCCCATCTGGTAGTCTTAGGTACAATCTGTCGTTAAGTCAAGTCAGATGCCATTAGACGGCTTGTACACTCTGAACACCAGACTCGGTCAGCTTTGCCGAAGAACTTACTTCAATGGGAGAGACGGGTTCCTCCGAGGCGGGAGACGCATCTCCCCGCGGCGGGGGCTCCGGCAGCTCGCCCCAGCGCCATGACTGCGAGGACTTGTCACCCGCGCTCGTCCGCGCCAGCTCCACCTCCGTGTCCGACTGTACCGGGGTGCCGCCGCGAGATCCGCCCGTTACGTACATCGAGCTGCAAGTTTATAAACACGTTGTACATAGTGTTCCAAAATGTGATTATTTTATTTAACGTTTAAAATACGCTATGATTTTCGCATACGCCCAAATCTTTCAACTCCCTATACGAACTGAATTTTGACTTATTTCGTTCTATAAATGCCCTTACAGAACTTCTTCACTGAAAGAGATTTCATTGAGCAGAACTTGCTTCCATCTTACCTTTAATGAGGTTTATAGTGATATTGACAAGTCGGTTTGATATAGGTATTAAAAATCTTGTATTTTAGAAACCAGTTGTGATTATTTGTACACAATTTCACTAAGGCTCATATTCTTTGACTCCAGACTAAAAGTAGACAACGAATTATTTATAATAGTCCAGTTAAACCTATCAATTGTGGTGTGTTTTGGTATGGTTTTGGTACGGTTTTGTAGTAAATATGTATTTTATCCTGTTTATAATGAGGTTTAAATATTATTGTTTCGAATTGGTTACTGCAAGTTCTGTAAGAAATTTAACTCTTTTTGACATTATATTATGTGTACAAAGAATAATTTGCGCAGCACTAGTATTCTAGTTATCTAGCATGATTGCCAGGTAAATCATCAGTAATTAGCAGTAAAGTAATTAATCTCATAATAAGGTCAAGTAATTTTATCGATGTATCTGTAGGGGAAATGTATATTTATCAGTAAACTCGAATATGTACCTACTTATGCTATGTTACAAGTGTTAATATTCATGTACAGAATAATAACTTCGCGCTTAACAATTTCCAATGAGCCATTGTGTTTTGCAAATTAAGAGTCATAATAATATCTTAAGCAATAGTAGTCTGAATTCATTTTTGTTACACAGTATTAATAAAAAATAGATACCTACCTAATAAAAGCGTGCCTATATAATAAGTGCAATAGCAATAATAGAATCAATGAAATGCCACCGACTAGGTCAAATTGTTTGACCACTACGTTTGCCACAATAAAACAAAACAAAGCGGATGTGGCTAGTATTTGGGTCAGCATAAAGGAAAATGACAAAGGCTGACTCAGTACAGACTACTAGGGGTGACTGACCAATGAGACGCCAGACGGTGGTTCTCGCTGCGTTTGTAAACAAAGAACTTGGTATAAAGCTTGGTATAAGAGGCATACAATATATGTACATATTTGCAAAATATCAGCGTATATTGTGCAATCTACTCGTATATAAAACATACATCTTATATATTATAAAATTTCCATGTCACAATGTTTGTTACCATACTCCTCCGGAATGGCTTGACCGATTTTTACCAAATTTTATATGCGTATTCAGTAGGTCTGAGAATCGGCTACTATTTATTTTCCATACCCCTAAGTGATAAGGGTTTCCATCCTTATTTTTTTTTATTGATTGTATTAATTTATAAGGCAAAAAAACGTTTGCCGTGTTTGTTTTCTAAAAAAAAGTATCTTCATATGTTCGTGTTTTACTTGTACAGCTAGAGATTAATTATATAACAAATATTTATGTACTAACCAACTGCGCCCGCGTTAATCTGGGATAAAAATTACCCATTGTTTTAATCCAGGTTATAAGTTATGTCTATACCAAATTTCATGTCAATCGACTCAGCTGTTAAAGCGTGAATAACGCCATTTTTTCAATGGTCCTTACTATTGAAAAAGTTGAGAATAACTAACTTCCATATCATTAAAAACTTTCATATTTTATTATATGTAGAAGTTATTATGTGAATTTATTTATTGTATGTAAAAGTGCATGTGATACAATTACAAAATTTGAGTCTTAACGACTTTAATTGACTTTTAACGAATTAATCGTCTACTTTTGTTAAGAACTAAGGTCAAGGATCAAGGACAAATCTATCTACTAATTACATACATATATGTATAGGTATGATAAATTAAATGAGCTAGCAAATTAGTCTAACGATGCGTTAACTGCTTAATAGCATTATGTTAAGTACTTTATCCAATATTATAGAATATATATGTACATACGTATATAATACTATCTACGTCGCGCATAGATCAGCGTGAAAGCCTCAATTCGTTATTAGTACCTACTAAATTTCACTGGCCGTGAGATCATAAAATCAAAGCAGGATGGACAGATATGTTTGGGCTAGGGTAGTCTTATTGTGTAATCAGAACAATAACGTATTGGGTTTATAAACAGTAGATTAAAACTGAGAAGTTCATGAAATAATCAATTACAGTGCCTAAAATATTTGCAGTATCGCTGTAGTTAGTCGGTGAACATCGAAAATAAAATAATGTATATACCAAATCTTTAATGCAGAAAAGGTTCAATGTAAAAGCACTCTGATTTTATGATCACACGCAGGCATTTAACATTTTGAGCACCTTTTTTTTCTCGACCAATAATCAAAGCGCAATACGTTAATCTATTACTAATTGCTAACGGATACGATATAATGGCTTAGGCCTTAGCGTTACCGATGCATGTGGATTAAGATACTGGAAACGCGTGATAATTAAACATTTCGTGAGCTACAAGCTAGGCGTGTCGATAATAACGATCAACGAACGGTCGGAGGCAGTACGGCCGGATTAGGGATGCTAACAAAGAATCAAGAAAGAAACTTTGTATAATACAAGTGTTTAGACTACTAGTTTGATAGAACATGAGTTTAAAGTCATCATTGAATATATTCAATTCAATGCGCTAAAGGTAACGTATTTTTTGCTATACAAGCCCATTTAAAGTATAAACCTTTTTAATATACTATGATCGATATATCGATCTATAATTGGTCGATCGGTCTGAAGCAAAACGGGCATTAAGTATACCAGTCAACACAATATTTTTGACATATAATATAGATCTGTTAATTGTCTTAACTTCAGAGAACTCTCTTCTCTGTTAATTCCATGTTAGCATTGAACCGGCCGTACATCCTCTGCCCGTTTTTTGCAGCGTTCAACAAGTGAGTGATTATATTTACGCGTTTCTGGCGATGCCGCCGGCATGCACCTCGAACGCTGTGTCTGAGAGCGCCAGCGGTATGCGGTGCTCGCCGCTCAGGCTCATGTTCGACATCTCTTCGCTGCAACCAATGAGCGCTGATCATAACCTGACCAGGCCCGACCTCAGACCTGACCTAAGTGCTCATAGGCCAGGTCACAATGATACAGTAGACATAAAAGAGAGAGAGCCTCGTTTGAGCATTAGCTTAGACCTAACTCGTATTAGTTGGCTTTCTGAACCATACATATAGTGAAAATCTCAATCGTACGGTAACGTTTTTTTAAACCTTAACCTTTATATACAAAGCCTTTACAGTTTCATATAGAAAGACTTTTATAGACAAGGCACAACAATCTGAAAAACAAATCATTAGGAAATAATATCGTGTTATCCAGCTAGTTAAGCAGGGCATTCCCAATGCTTAAAACTTTTAAATCTATTAACAGTTCATTAAATTAATTTACCTGAGCTTGGCTTTGTTGAGCTCTCCGTCACTGAAAAAGCTGATATCGGCGTTAGGAACTGAGGCGGTCATTGTCGGCCGCTGCTCGGACCCGGCCCGGTCAGATTGGCTGGAAATCGAGCTTGTGGATGATTTTCGTTGATGCTTCTTCTTTGAGCTGACTTTTCTGGTTTTCTTCTTCTTTTTCCCGTTGCCGTTGGTCTTGGCGTCGTCGGCGGTGGCGGGTGCGGCGTCGATCGGGCGGAAGTCGTTGTGTGCGCTGATCTTTTGCACAGTTTGATGGGCCTCACTGCCCGCTTCGCCAAGCTGTGCCGCCGCGAACGTCCGCGGCCGCCCATCCGTCCAGTCCGGAGCGCCTTCGTCGAGACCTTCCATCTCGAACAGCGCATCATTGTCGTGGTTCGATTGTTCCACTGCGGCACTCTTCTTCAATTTACTCGCGTCAGGTTTCTGCATCGATTGTCCGTCAGCTGTGTATCTGTAAGGAAGGAAAGTCTTGTTACGATAGTAACAGGCGGTACACAAACAATAATAGCACAGTTTTACTTTTATAACCTATTGCGAAAGTTAAATTATGGTTCGTAACAGTCCAGACGCGGAACAATCGTAGAACCTTTCTTTCCGTGCTTTGAAACAACAATTATTTATATACGCCTAGGTGCAGTATTACTTATTTACATAAACGTTCTGAAAGCGATTAAGTGAATAATTCAAAACACGTGTAAGCAGCTTTGTTCGAATACACGCAAAATGTTAATTGCTCATTGATAAGAAGCCGAACTATCGCTTTCATCGTTTAATTTAGTATTTTTTGTTCTTTTGTGTGTCATTGTCATTCAAGTGTACTTTGACAGAATAATATAGCCGGAAACACATAGATGGTTACCAAAATACATGTAACAAATTTTCACTTGCGTATAGAAGAGAGTGTGGTGAATATAGTCAAATATATCGCATGTTTTACGGCAATATAACTCACAAAAGTTCGCCTCCTCTTGCCCACTTGTTTGATTATGCAAGTGAGGGGACATTAATTTTCAAATATTTTTTTATTGACTTGATTTATACACATTGACAATTGAATCAAAGTTCACCCTCTGCCATCTGCTATTCCAGATATTCGAATTCTGTACACCTAACCAATACTTTCTATCTTTTTCATATGAGCTGGCCAAGCTCTGGTGTCGAGAGTTTTCAAGCCGCACGAAGGCCTCTAACTTGGCTTAACGGCTGCTAGTAACTAAGATTAACAGCCGGGACCTAAAATTTTACGTGTAAACCAACCCACGATAGCGCCCAGATGAAAAAGCCATTTTTTAAAAGACAATCTTGTGACCCATCCAAAGACTGTCCGCGTCGACCGTTGCTTAACCTCAACGATCATGTCGGATGACCTTAGTTAGCTGAGCTCCAGGCGCTACAGTGCTTAAGTAATCTCACCTGCGTTTAGTGTAATCCGAGGCCTGTCCGTGGTCGGGCTCGACGGCCGACAGGGAGTTCCTCCTCCTCGGTTCGTACCGCTCTTCGAACATCGCAGCCGGTATGGGCGAGGTCGCCAGGTGAGCTGAACACTCTGCCTCATCTTCTCCAACTTCCTCGACAAAGAATGCTTCACCAGACTCTCCCAGCTTCATGTGGATATGCAAGGGTTCCCCATTTAGCTCCAAATCCACCTGGAATAAATAAAAGATTTAATATTCCGTCTTTACCTACATACCTGTACTAGGTTTGACCTAGGTCAGATCGTTGACGAAATTTCGAAGATAAAGATTTTGAAGAAAATCTATGTTTAGTAAATAGTTGTTCAAGGTATCAACTATTTTACTCATCAGCCGTGGCGCCCATCAAATACTTTTTAATTATTGGTTATTACCATTCTAAGTAGAATAGCAATAGTATTTTAGTATTCTTATATCAAGCGACAATTTATAAAAATATTAATGCTTTTTGTGATAAATATTGGCCTAGTGAACTACTGACATAAAAGTATTTGTGTTTGAATAGATATCAATTTTGTTATCTATCTCTCAACTCTTGCAACATTTGTCTAAAATATCGTAGATTCTACGTTGGTCGCCTATTGGTTAAGGTTAACACATGTAACTTATCAATTCTGTAAGCATATCATCTTCTAACCTTGAGTATTTCACCATAGAATACGCCATGATAGTTCCAATGACAGACAAACCTTACCTCATCGTTTTGAGATCAAACGCGACTTGCGTAATTAACAAATATCGTTTGAATAATATTGGCTAAAACCAGTTTCTTTTTAACCATGCCCTTGAGGAGGAATAGATAATAATAATACAACAGGTGAGGAGCTAGCATTTGACTTTTATCAGTTTTTCTTAACCTTCTGCTTATCTATTTAAATGAAAAACATATTTATTACGGCATTTTGAAATACGAAAACAAGGTTTTGAGATGAGTTTTTTCTAATTCTAAGAAGATTTCGTGGTATTTTTATTGACTCTATCAACTAAACAGATATGCGGAAAGAAATAGCCGAATGATTTTATCAATTCAAGAGATAGTAAAGCAGGTGGCCGGCTGAGGCAAACTATTTATGCCAAAATGTTTAAAAATTCATGCATCAGTAGATTGTGCCTCTCTTTGGCTCTACTCCAATTTACCCAACGTGTGATTCAGCTAGTCTCGATTTGGCAGTGCATGTCTTTATTTCACCGGGTACTTTCCGTATTGCTTTAAATAATATGATGGTATAACATTATAAAGTTACCTACATGTGTGTGTGTATGTGCATATATCGTATCAGTAAAGAATTTTCAAGTACTCGCGTGCCTAGCATCACCCTAAAGTTAAAAAATCTGTCGATCCGGCAGACTCCTTCGAGCCAGTTATTACAGACTAGGCATACTGCATCTAAGACCTTTCTTACCTTAGACTTTGCTAACTTATATGGTTACACACGCTCTGCTGGTCTAATGCCAAGCTATATCGTCTTAAAAAACCTTATTACTCAATTCACAGCACAAATTATAATCTCATTGATCTCACTTTCAAACCACTTACTTACCAATATAATTGTTATCGCTATTATTTCACCGAATTATGATTCATGCTATAATAATATAAGATTATTTGTCTATTAACTAAAAACAGTTTAGTTAATGACTGGCTATTATGTGGGAAGCGGGTCTACCGGTGTTTACTATTTAATTTGGTGTAAGACAAAAACACAACCACGTGTTTATTTATCACGCTACAGAATAGCACAGTGATCTTTATTGAGGAACATTCTAGATACTCTTATACATCTTTCTTTTCCTATGATTCGTTAGTATTTGTAGCGCCTAGAGACTGCTTGACATCTTCTTACACGGCCTAACATCTGTTGGTTTATTAGAAAACGACTAGGGAAATAGCTAAAGATTTATTAAAAAAAAAACTACTATAGCATTAAAATGTATTTCGAGCAAGATCAGCCATCTTGCAAATGTCGGAAAACATTGCTTTGCGCTGTGATGGAAGGTACTAGAGTTGTCTCTAATTTCTACACTGGAACAAAGTGAATGCCTCCATGTGTTGGTTGCACGCACGCCGTGTGTGTCTGCTGTCAGTCTTGCCTACATTCCTAGTTATAATTATACTTTCGTTCACGAGACCACGGCGAAGATTAATTCGCGAAACATGCGCCGGCGCCGACGCGCCCCGCTTCGGAATCTCGTGTTGCGGCCGAAATTATTTTTTGCTGTTTCTCTTAACGATGTGTCGTGTTGTAATTGGTCTGTTTCTACTTACATTTAAAACAGATTTATGTGAATAAAATTTGTAATTAAGAAGCTTTTATATGCTTAATACTTGCAACTGACAGAAACTTGTCTCAACTTTAAGAAGCTACTAGGTAGTATTATTAACCCGCAGTATTACACTTATGTTAAACCGGTATAAAAAGTAGCCATGTGTTTAACCAGGGCTAAACCTATCTACATGCCAAATTTCATCTAAATCGGTTTAGCCGTTTGAGTGTGAAGGAGTAACAAACATACACATACACGTTCGCCTTTATAATATTAGGGGAAGTGGGATACTAAGTATGTCATACGGATTTCCTCTTTTGCATCCGGCTTTAGGCGATTCATTTCTTTATCTACATTCAAGCCCTTCCTTACCAAATTACTAATCCTCATTTCCAATGACGAATATTTTTAAATGGCTCAAAGTACCAAAACATTTATCATTCAATGAACACACACAATGTCAAAAACAAAACCCTACTTGTACATTCTAACCACATCTCGAATGTTCGAGAGATTTAGCGAGTTCATCTAGTTTTAAAGGTCACGTTATTTATAGTAAAACTGTCCTCTATAAGATCACTAGGAAACGGAAAAACAGTAGTATATATGAATCTCTATACGCTTCCTCGTGCTTTGCATCAGTAATAGGTAAATGTTCGAATATTTGTACTGATATTTACGTAAATACGAATGAGGTAGAATAAACAGAGGCAGTTAATAAAATCGTTAGATATCGTTACACCCATTGGAGCGCACGAGGTGTGGCAATTTAACAGCTGTTGTAAATAGCAACTCACAGACAGCAGAATGGCAATAGCATATTTGCTTTGGTGATATTTTCGGAAGGCTATCAGACATCTGAGGCTACAAAACTCAAGGCTGTAAGAAGAATTACAAAAGCACACTTTAAAAATAATATCGTAGACGTGCCTAACCAAGTGTCTATATTTCTCTCTGTCTTTGTGAGAGACTTTTACACTTGTCTCTGCTTACATAATGAAATTACATTGGTGCACCTAGTTATTACTTCACACTATTAGATAATAAATATCAGCAAAGACAACCAAGATGAAAAGATTCTGCCACTGGTTAAAACGGATACACTGTTCAAGTCTTGCAGACGTAAGCAGCTATATAAAGAATTTTACTATGGAATGCATAGAAGCTGATACAAAATAGAGAATACATTTTTGGTTTCCTATCTAAAATCAAGGGCAAACCCAAAAAATATTATAGTATCAGGTAATGGTTCAAACACCTGGAGTGTAGTAATGTCTGCAGAGTTGCTTAGATTCTAAATTTGATTATAGAGTGGAGACTATCCACTAGAACCAATCGAGCTCGTAAAAGGCACTTATTGAAGAATTAGTCAAATTTGCCTAACATCCTGTCCATTGGAACTCAATATGCTCTACAAGGTTTGATTTAACTCACCACTTTGAAGTTGGAGCGGAGTACTCCAAGCTTCCCGAATCTGACGTGGAAAGGTGAGCAGGTGAAACTGCCATCGGGCTGTTCCACCACCACTACATCGATGGCTCCCGTCAGCGTAGCTCCATTAATCTCATTGTAAAACTCGCGGAAGTTCTTTATGAACCGGTCAATATAGTGCATAGAATACATTGTCACAAATTGTTCACTTCACTTTGGTCACAAAATACTCGCACTTCCAATGTTTTATTCACTGTGTGTCTACTGTTCTTCACAAACTTACCCCATGTTGACAGGGGTCAACGTGGCGAGGAATTATGAATCTGAAACAAAATAAATATGCTTTCAATTCTTGCATTAATTAGATCTACTTAGAAGGGGTAAACAGGTCACGATCATTATCTAATAGACAAAACAAACCAGCACATGAATTGCTAGGAAAGACAAATAAAACCATACAGAAGAGCCGAGTAATTCATAAGTAGCAAATAAATACACAATTTCGAGTCGTCTGGCAAGTTTGCAAGGAAAAAGATAATGCGGTTCGAGACGGGGTAATGTCCTCATGCATGTGCATTTGTATGCGATTCTTGGTATGTACCTACTAGAATAAAGGTTATCGATTTCGTTAAGAGGAAGATTTTTGCAATTTTGGTCGTTACTAGTTTGGTCATCCCCTTTCCTGTTTTGTTTAGCTTCCCTGTCATCTCTTGATGCATTATCAACAAAGTGCTATATTATATTCTGGTAAACGAACGCGACTTATTATCTAAACGATATTTATTACTTTAAAATGTTCGATAATGTTATCAATCTACTATAGGATTATCTACTGTTTCAACAAACGTATTCATAATATTTCTCATTATCTCAACTATTTTATCATTAAACGAATGCTTTTGAAGTTTATTTATATCCTTTAAGTATATATCCAATTTTATTTCATACGATCCAATTATGCTTTCAAGTTGCATGGCGATAGTATTATTTGAGTTATTGGTTTGATGCACCAAGCCCCTCTGCGCACAGAGGATGTTGCACAATATTGCATGGTTTGAGGCGCAATCAAAACGAATATTTATACACATGGCTGTCTTGTGTAGAAAGTGACTTTGCCATTGAGGTCACTGGCTGACGTTTTGGAGTCTGTATTGATGGAGTAACGAGTTTCGAAACAGAAACTAGACTTCAAATCACTTTATAGTATAAAAGCGGAGGGGAAGTTAAAATACCAGCAAGTAATTTAGATGGAAGTCGGTATTTCCACGAGGACGTTGACGCTAAATTAGCCAATAGGAGCGCAGAACGCAAGCACGCGACCGAAGCATGCTCAACTAGCCGCAAAGCCGTGAGTGACACCGGGTGGCAGGGACTCTGCCCCCAACAGCTTACAAATAACGAAGGTATTATGACTAATTTTGTATGAATAGCCATAGACAACATTGATATGTTATGTTCATGTTTTTGGCACAAGATTCCTTGTAGGTGAAGTACCTATCATTACCAAGATCAAGGACGGTTGACTGTTTCGTTGAGACAGGAATATACGAATTATTTGTCATAATGGTTCTTAATTTGTTGCCATACAAATATTTCAGAAGTAGAAAGACACTAAGAGTAGGTGCTGACTAATTCCATGCAATTAGATCAGAACATTTAAGATTTGTAGACCAGTTCAACTGAAGTGACTGCAAAAAATCCAGATACAACTACTTTTTTCTCATTTCTACTACAAGGAAGCATCGTGAATAACATTTTAAAATCATAATGGAAAAGCTAGATCTATGAGACAGCGAGCCATAGCCAGTGGCAGGTGTCCAAGGAAACCCGACCGGCTGTGAGCACTGGCTATTTTAAAACCAAGGGCATCAAGTTCAATGCCTATAACACTCTATGATATTATAATTATAACTGCCTTCAAAGCTCGTTTTAACGACAGGGCTAATGTACTTCAAAAGAAGTGAGGCGTCCATTGCCCAATATCATAGAAAGATGTTTGTAATTAGGCAAGTCATCAATAATTCAAAGTTTGCCCGTCTGAAGAAACGTATTGTTCGTTTGGTAAAACCGAATAAAATTTTCGCAACAGATGGGAACGTCCTGCTGAATCTGTAGAATTGTGCCAACGTACCGTTATCACGGCATCCGTTAAAAAAGTCGGCAGACGTGAGAGGAGATTGTCTAGCTCATATGTTTGCGGTTACTGTGAGCCTAGTTAAAAATAATTGAATTTATTAACGTAACAGAATTATGAAAATAGCCTTCATGATTTCCAGCAAGATATTGATACAAAATATCAGGAAAATTACTAAGTACTACGATCATGATTACTCGTACATACTAGAGTTCAAAAGGAGGTCGACATTCCAAATTTACTGGAATTCCGGTATCAACAGCCAATAAAGATATTATTATAAAGAAGCTAATGACGGCTTAGCTTCTACTGAAACCTTATCTGATCGTTCACCACGTCTGCCACAAGCGTGGGCAAAGTCTTCACGTGTCTTAGCACGACCGAGACATGTTTACATCGGTGGAACGCACCTCACATGTATGTGTTTGTCACGATTTAAATATCTATAGGTAAATATATACATTAAGCAATATCATGTTTACGATGAATTACCCTCTAGACTAGAGTAAAAACAACTACTACCCAACAGGTAATTGCAAACAAAACATTTGAGCATTTGGGAAAAACAACACACCAATAGAATGTAAACTCAACTAATAAACCAAAACAAAGGAAATCGATTTATGATTGTGGAATCAGTATTACTACCAGAAGTATAATCAACTAGCTTAGTAATCCTGTAATTTAAACGTATGTGATATATATTTTTTGTATGATAGACAAGTTATAGGTATGTGAAAGTATGAGTTGAACTGAAGCCTATCCTACTAATATTATGAATGCTAAAGTTTTTGTTTGAGTATGTTTGTTACTTCTTCACGCTCAAATGGCTGACTGATTTCGGTAGTTTCTCTCCATACCCAATATGGGTTAACACATAAGCTACTTACTATGCCGAATTAACGCTAGTAACTTAGATCAATTGTATTTATTTGCCTCCAGAAATATTTAATTAGCACCAGTTCACACACGACGATAGGCATCACGAAAACTTATCGACCGTATCGATAACTCATTTAATAACCATACGATAACTAAATTATCGACTGACGTCACAATATTTTTTTAACTCTTTTGTCCGATAAACTTTTGCGTAACTATTTGAAGACATTTGACTGTTAATTGCGAATGTTATGATAAACACTTTTTTCTGTTTAAAAAACAAGAATAAGGACTTGACATTAGAATATACATTGAATCAAAAACTTAACACTATACTAGTGTAGTGACATATGCAAAGCACTAAAATTATAAAATAACAAATATTTTTATTCAATTTAGAAATTACGTAGTACATTATTTTTAAAGCAATTCTATTGCTAATTACTTCTCCGTATACCGACGCTCAGTATACCTAACATGAGTCAGAGAATTTGTTTTCAAACATTACTACTAAGCCACCTAACCTTTTTTCGCAAAGGGGGAAAACCCTTTTAGGTTCAGTCAACATTCAAAATATCTATTTTATATACACAAGCATCTTACTAAAGAGGTTTTAGCATCAAAGCATGGTCCATAAGAAAAGAATATAAATCTTAAGAAATCATAGGTGAGGGACCTATCTAATAATAAGACATAACTCGAAAATGGTACAGATAATAAATTCAATACGTATTCCAAGGGTGAACCAAATTTATTAAATGTATATTTATTATGTAAAGCAGACGAACGGATATAGCGAGAGTATAAGTGTTATTTGTAGGACTACACAATCCTAAAAATGAGTTGTACATACGTAACCTATAAAATTTAAATGCTTCTGAATCATGCATGACATTATGCAATAAATTCTATAAATAACATGCACTGGGTAACAACAATAACAATTATGCTTGAAGTAGAAAGTAATTCTTTCAAGCACCCTGACACGAGTTTAATCAGAATACAAGTATTGGTGTACTAGCTGCACCCCGCGGGTTTACCCGCGGATATCTGGGATTAAAAGTATTATTTTCGTACAAAATTTAATCAAAATCGGTTCAGTCGTTAGAGCGTGAAGGTGTTACCTACATAGATTTTTTACGTATCCCATGGGAACCATAATTGTTTTCGGGGTTTAAAAGTAGCCTATGTGTTGATCCAATCTTCTTACCAGATGTCATCAAAATCGGTCCATCCGTTTTAACGTGAAAAAGTAACAAACATACCACACACACAAACTTTCGAATTTATAATAGTATAGTAGGATTTATACAAAGACAAGGGCAAATGTCGCGATATCCATTACAAGATCAAGGAAACTGGTTCCAATGCTTTACTACAACAAAGGTAAACCCATTTGTGCATTGTCCTGTGCAATTCTGCCGTACATGGCAACTGTAGTGATTAAACAAATTGATATCACGCTACAATACATTGAAGATTTGTGTTTGTTTGTCGGATCTAATTTATGCAACTTTTAAAAAGGTATAAAAATTTCCAAATTAGTGTTTTGCAATTGCAATGGATCACTAGCAGATCGTCCCGTCTTCGCATGGGCTATAAAATAATCTAAGTTGCAAAGAGAAACAAAATATAGCCCATGTTACTCAGGGATAATGAAGCTTCCCAACGGTGAAAGAATTTTTCAAATTGGTTCAGTAGTTTTGGAGCATATTTGCGTCAAACAAACAAATAATTAAACTTTTCTTCTTTATAACATTATTACTAGCAGATCGTCCCGGCTTCGCACGGGCAAATAATCTAAAATAATCAAATAAATAATCTAAGTTGCAAAGATAAGAAAAATATAGCCCAAAACTTTTCCTCTTTATAATAGGTATTGGTATAGATGAATAAGTGACATCGATGGGTGCAGCTATTCATTAACTCGTAAACATAATTATAATGGGAGATGCAATGACTCAGGATAATTGCAGTATTTCTCCATGCACAAAGCCATACTGAGAATAATAAATTCCACGAGGCAAAGGCCATTTATTTCATCATACCTTGCCTTATATCACGTCTCATCTCGCGTTCTTTTGTTGCATAACACAATGAACTCTCAATGTAACTATGTTTTTTGACGATGATAGATAAGATTGTAAACAAGTATTTAACAACAACTGAGTTTTGCGATATTTACTACTTTGTAATAGCTAATTACGTGGCAGTTTAATGTGGTTTTAGAAAAACAACATGTCATACTTTAACATCAACAATAAGATACACGGATACAAAGAGAAAATTATTATTGTGTGCTTTATCATTATCAATCAAATGAGTCACTAGACTAAATCAAAAAGCGAAAATAATTAAGCAGATAAGGCCACAACATTTAAACGTAAATGTTAATGTTGTTAATTGTTTAAAGGTATGGTATTGGTTCCTAAGAGCCAAACAATAGCAAATACACGGAATAGGAAACTATTATAAAGATCATTATTATATCATTGAAGGAATGAAAAAGGAAATCTTTTAAATATATATACCCATAAAAATAAGTATAAAATCTCAAACTAAAAATTTGATTTTTACTACCTACCTAATGAGAATGCAATAGCTGTACAGAAGAATACATTACTAAAATACATAATAATTTTAATGACCAAACAACTACCTACTTTTTTCATTTATAAATATTTATCACACAAATAAAGATGAAAATAAAAAAACGAATAGGAATCAGCATTTTTGCCTTAATTATACAAATACCTTTTCTGAAATCATCAAGTTTTTATTATCAAAAATAATATTAACTTTTGTTAATAAAAAGGAAACTACAACGGCAAAGATGAATGTTAGCAAAAAATCTAAGCAAGCACTAGCTTACCTTGACAAGAATCTCTGTCGCAAACAGAACGATTGTCTTCGGCGATAACACTGTCGAATTCGCAAGACGAAAAACTGTTTTGGTCCTACTTTGACAACAACGATCGCGAGCAATCGAGCACGAGCGCAAGAGGTGGGACTTCGACACGTGGAGTGCGCGTCGACTCTACCAGCTAACTGTGGGCTGAAGCGCGTGAGGTGGTGGGCCGATACTATGGCCTGACGAGGATGACGTCAGGTGACGTAGCCCGTACATTCAAGCCGGTACTCCGGCGGATTATTTTACTACTTCTCCGAACAGAACACAATTTCTTGAAACATCGTTCATGTCATAACTAAATGGCATGACTAACACTAGCTAACTGACATAATTATGGTGGTCACTTAGCCGTATATCATCAAAATCAACCAGTAAGTGGCGCTGTAGCAAACTTCGCCGACGACAAAAAACTATTAAAAGTAGATACTTAACCCGACCTAACGTGTATACAAAATTTCATCAAAGTTGGTTCAGAATTATAGCCTCTACTCGAGTACTATAAAAAAAGAGATGGACAGACGAAAGTTTGCCCAGTCGATGCAGAGAAGCTTCGCTCGCTGCGCTCGTTCGGCCAATTAGTCGAGCGGCGACGACGATCCAATCCCCCTACCCAATGGTTCAAGGCACGTCGCACGCGACTGTACGTATGGTTTGATTCGGTGGTACGGAGTGGCGTGATGTCGCACCACTTTATTTCGAAAGTACGCGGCCCTGTGCAAATATGGAAAATAAGAAGAGTAATTATAATATGTGTTCGAGTATGATACACTAACAATGTTAGCACATGTTATTTACAAGTCTTTACACAAAGTTAATTTGTATTTTACTACGCCGTAACTATTGAGCTGTTTACACCCTTTGTTTAGATGACATATAGATAAAACTATAAACTACTATTACTCCGAACTGCCAAACAATACAGAGACGCTTCGCTCGTGCCACTCGCTCGGTCAACTAGACCTAAGTTATATGCAGTGCAGGTAATTGCGATTTCTTAGCTAAGTAGATAAAATGCACACTCAGAAACAGATGACGAAACTTTTCTCATGAGATATGTTAATGATTTAATTACTTAGATACATTTTATTGTCTTTCATCAGTTTCTCAATAAATGTAATTATGATAGGTTTGCGTTTGTTCGCAAGTTGCCTTGGTGTTAAGCAACACTATGGTCTACGATGTTACAAGTCTACCTAGAAAATGCCTATTAACTCTTAAGCTAGATTTGAAGACCCCGAAATGGTACCTCTCAGGAAACAGAGACTCAGGAAGAGAATTTCAAAGTTAGAGTGACTTGAGATCTATGTTAATGACTTGTTCCTTTACTATTAGTAAGAAAGACATAAGTAACCTGGATGAAGTTGTGGGAATGAGGATTTCAGAAGGGAGTGAAAATGATGAATATCGTCGAAAAACATTCCGAGTTCTAAACTCGGCACGGCATGTTTTGAAGGTGGACCTGTGAAGTCAGAGAAGAAAAGAAGGAGGAAATTACGCATTTAAATCAAAAATACCAAAAGCTATCGGCAGTTAAGGTCATCTTTTAGCATTTAGATAACATTTAGGTAGTTCTCCTTGTTCAAATAGTTGTTTTCAGAGGTACGAATATTTTTGCAAATCAAATTGAGTGTTGACACACCCACAAAATTGAACCTTCAACGTAACAATATACAGCATCCTTATTAGTCTAGGAATGGGTGTGTCATGACGTATGTGTTTACGACAAGCAGCGGCGCCGATGGCGCGATGTCTGTTGCGCATTAAATTTTTACCCACCACAAGGCCACGCCACCAGGCGCGAATTTGAAAAACAACTTCCTGGTGACCTATTTTGAACCGTACACCTATATCAATAAAGCTAAATGTTATTTAGCATTAGCACTTCGAAAGCGAGCATATACGAGCTTTATCGCCCCAGTGGCCTTCTAACCTAATGCGTATGCCTCTGATAAATCTTGTAGTAGGTACAAAACGCATAGAAAACAATACGATTATTAGATAACTGACAAATTGCGCGTTACTTTTTGCAAACCCCACCGAAAGTAATTACATATTTTTATCAGACTTATGTAAGTAAGATGATGATAAAAATACGCGAGGGACCTTGGATTTGGTCAAACACGTGATTTTACTCACGTGTAAGAATTAGCAAAGCATTTTGAGGAACTGTAATGGAACATTACATATTACATACAAAATATTCCATTATTGGATATAGTAATACTCCGGTGCAGGAAGCATTTACACTCATAACTACATGTATCTATTTATTTACTAAATAATGATTTCAAAACAAAGACATTAATATCCTACATGATTATGTTTCAAACAAAGTAATATTTTTATAACAAGGAACACTTATAGGCTCACTCTCCATCTTACCTTACCTTATAATTACTAAGAAATACAATTATGTACCTACTTCTTATTAATTATAGTATTTTTTATTACAAAGAGAATCTATTTTTTTGCATCATAAAATTATAATAATCATTTTTAGGGTGGCAATACCTATAAGACATTTTTTGTACATTTCACCAATCAAATTATCTATTGAACATGTATTTTGACTTGTAACTTTGGTGTTATAAATAAATGATTTTGTATTTTTATTTTAAGCAAAGGGAAATATTTCTTCATGATTATGTTATGAAATGTGCTATGGACATATAAACAGCCTTCAAAATTTGCAGTTTGAGACCCCTGGAGCTTGTTTACAAACTATAATATAATTATTAATTTTCATATTGATATGGATGGTCATACCAAAAACTCTTGAAATTTCAAAGTTTTCAGGAGAACAATATGATACTAGATGCCAAATTTGTGATATGAATTGATTTTCATTATATTAATATGTTATATTATAATTGCGGTATGTGAAGGAATTATATATAATATAGGCAGTCCTTACATAAGCATGTCCACAAGCCCTTGGCCATTTGTTTGATATTTTATTTCTACATGCGCTAAAACTAATTTGCGGATAATAAGGAGCACCTAAAATTTATCATACCTCAAAAATAAGACCTTACTCTCAAACACAGTTGTAGCTACAGTTTTCATAAGGATTCTACATATAAATCCTAGAAAACCATAGATAGAGGTAGGTACTTAGCAAACAAAAATAAAACTATAATATATAAAATCATAACAATGTTGACAACTTTTCAAATATGTATAGCATAGAAATTTATTGGCCATAAACAGCACACCTTATATAGCCAATAAATATTCTATTTTTCTTTGCCTTCTATTTCCTTCTATGCCACTATGTGGGGTCAGAACAGCCTTGTTTTTGCTTCCACACTCTTCTATTATCATATCTACATTTACTCCTTTCTCATTCATCTTTCAAACGATTCATTCACATCTTCTTAGGTTGACCTCTACTTCCACTACCTTTTACAATCTTATTCATACTTCCCTTAGTTACATGCATCTCCTCACTTCGCATGACATGCCTATACAAATAACCTTCCACTCCCAACTTTCTCTGGCATATGTGCCACTTTCAAATATATAGCCAATAAATAAATCATAAAATACTTAAAACACACATAATATTAATAATATGGTAGGTTCTAATATGGAGAGACAGTTTAGGCCTGCAATCCACACAACCCGGGTTATAGATCACACCCTGCACCAATGGCTTGTTTTTCAAGTTGTGTGTATTTGCATTCACTCCTATTATTGTGTAGGAAAACATTGTAATAGAGGAAACATACATGTATAGAGGACCACAAAATCAGAAGACCCCACACTTGGACACTGCTATGGATTATGGCCTATACATCTCACCTAGCGAGAGAAGGCTCTAAGTCCCAGCAGTGGGAATATATAGTGGGCAGCTTATAGGTTCAAAAAATTTTAGAAACATATCTCTAATCTATTACACTAGGAACTAATGCTCCTTTGCACAATATAGTAACACTGAAATTTTTCTAATATAGGAAAATTTTGATTTAATTTTTGGCGGTGTATACACCATTGTTGGTGGCCTAATAAATAAATACTGACGACCTCGTTGGCGCAACGGTTACCATGCCGGTCTGCTAACCAGAAGGTTCCGGGTTCAGGCTAACAATTAGAGGATTAAAAAAAATATCTCGATACATAACTCAAGGATGAGAAAACAAAAACGATAACTAAGTTTCCGGCAAGTAAAATTGTGTGTAGCCTTACAAAAATCTAAGCTATCAGCTAAAAAATTAAACTTCCAAAATGATGGTGAACTTTGGAAAGTCCATCCATTTCATAAATGAAGGGTAAGATAAGTAAAACTGTGTTTGGTCCATGAACATAATCGAAATCTTTTGATATCTATCGAGTGTATGAACTGAAAGATTTTTTAAATATACCTACAAGTGTATAATTTTTATCGTACAAGTCAAGACTATATGGAACTTATTTATAGAAAAATAATGCTGTCTTAATGCCAAAGAAAGTTTTACACCGAATTTTGAAAGCCATTGCAAAATATGCGAGTAGATATTTGTGATAACTGTGGATGGACATTTCAAAGCAAATTATATTATAACTTACATCTTAATTAATTTCTTCTTGTGCAGTTTATCAAAATAAACACAGGAAATAATAATTTTAACACGATTAAAATTACAACAAACAAAGGAATTGAATGCGCATAGAAAATTGAGAAAATTCGGATGAAATTTCTGAAACAATGTTCTCAGTTCTCGAACGTCAACGTCAAAGCCGAACGCGGAGCGGAACTCGGTAGAAGTGCCAAATAAATCGGTAGGCTTGACCAAAATCGGTATAATATGATGAAAAATACGCCACTATCAAATTCATGTTCGTTTATGATTCAATGTAAATACCTAACAGTCTATTTTATGTCAAACATAACAATTTTTCGTGGGTTTTAGGAGAGTGAGACATATTTGTACGAACTTAACAAACGATATAATATTATGTGAAGAAGGTTATAAATTATGTAAATCTATAAAAAAGATATATCTACATACATGTACGTTTATTACAAGTTCGACTTGTGCTTCAACCTTGACTTGTTGGGTTATTCCTCAAAATATTGTACAGAACCTAACCGGATGGTACTCAATACTTTTCTGTAGAAGCTGATGTAACCAAGCGTGCTTCAAATTTACGATCTATGTTTTGCACTTGGAAAAGTATTTGATAAAAAAATGTTTAAGAAATTACATTGATCAGTGTAACACAGCGTTATAGTGTTGAATTTAGACTCTGCCAATTTAGCACAACAATATACCATGTTTTTCCTAACGTAGGTACCATAGTGTTATCATTCTCATCATTATTGTCGCTAAAAGAAAATTTTGCAAAATAAAAAGGATTCGTTGGTCCTGAACCCCAGTGAAGTAACTTGAAATAAAATAGTAATTATAAAATACGAATTCATTGAACGGCACATTTCCTAACTACTCATTCACAATATTCTTTTAATATTGATTGAGGATGAGGGACGTAAACCATATTAATTGAAAAAGTGGTTCCAACTCAGATTTATGTAAAATCGGTACATTTTTCAAAAATCGGTATAAATACTGACAAATCTGTAGTTTATTACCACTTTTCCGAAATTACGTTTCACAGGGTACGTAATTGCAAACTTTGACATAATAATATGACATTTATAACGTAACTGTCATTAGTTGATTTAATGAGTCAGACGAGAGATATTATTCAGCCAGTATATAAAGAAATCTTTCTACGAAAGAAATATTTTGTTACTGCCAATGTGTCTAACTACCGTCTTCTTATTACGTTTCTAGGCGACTTCGCTTAAATTCCATACTAACTTCCAACCAAGTCAGGCAAACTTCAATCTACCCTATTAGTGTACCCTCTACCCACTTTAGTGTAAATCGGCATCGGCCGAATCCCCTGAACTATTGAAAATAATTATTTATGCTTGTCTGTGATGAACCGCATTTCAGTCCCACACGGTCCATCCATTGCACGAACAAATATAAGTTTCGTTTGTCAAATATCTGATAAGCTTTCGAACGAATGATTTCTAAGGTCATATAAACTCTACAAAGCCTACAGGTAAGGATGAGAATGATGGTATATGGTGTGGCCTCATTGGGCTGTGTGTTTAACGTGACTAAAGAAAGGGCTATTCTGCTAGTAATTTATTCTTTTAGTTTTCTACTTCTAACTAAGTGGCCAAGCTCTGGTGTCGAGTTTTCAAGTCGCTCGAAGACCTCTGACTTGAGTTAAGGACTGCTTATACAAAGCCGGGACCTACGATTTCAAGTGCCATCCGACTCATGGTAGCGCCCAGATGAAAATACCACTTTTAAAGCGACAGTCTTAGTGCATGGTGACCCATCCAAACACCATCCGCATCGACCGTTGCTTTGCTTCGATGATCGCGTCAGATGATCTTGGCTAGACGAGCTACAGGCGCTACAATAATTTATGATGAAAAGCCGAACGACAGAGCATCTCAATTTCGTTGATTGCAATGTAATGAAAATGCTACATACTTTAAAATATTGTACAATTTAATGAAATACATCTTATATTCACATTAATATAACAAGTTCTCACATACATACATACATACACCTAATGTTTGCTTATTCATACACATATACAAGCTGCGTCTTCTAAAAAGAACAATTGAAAAAAGCGAAGCTGTGATTTGGCGCTTTGATTTAATTTTCATATAGCCTTATGAAATCGGCTATTGGTAGACACATTAAGCAGTAAACCCACAACGCTGTTAAAATGCTATGCGACTGGAGTCGAATTGTCACTTGTAGTGTTTGGTACAATTTGCAAAAAAAATATGCTGAAATATAAAATGTGTATTAAATTGTATTGATACTAATATAATGAATAGTCTGTAATACAAAAAATTTTATATTGTAGCATATTTGTTTGTTAGTTGTACCAAATGTTACTGGTGACATTACGGTCGGTTTTTCTGCCAGCACTATATTTATGTGATACGAACCATACACACAACTTTCACAAGCATAAATGGCACTTTACATACCTATTCGATTTTTGCTGTATTTTTCGACAAACCTAACAATACAGTGACATGCAAGTATGTACAGGCAAATATGGTTATCCAAACAAACATTTAGTATTCGTCATATACACGAATAAGAGATACACCTACCTCAATATACCTACCATCATCACTTTTTTAAGCCTAAAGTAGAGCATGCCTAGTCTGGAATAACAGGTGCTTGGCCACAGATTTCTCATCTTTTAGACTGGTTGCTAACCACGCAAGCACTAGAAAATTCCCTATCACCATGCTAAGGTTTCTTCACGTTTTCTTCATTGAAAGTTCGATCTCATTGGCCTCCGCTAATCTATATTATTATTCCTTACAATATAACTGTTCGCTATATGACGAATGCCAGTATATGAATAGCAATGTGTAGTACCAGCATATCTTTGGCCCCGTTCGTGACGAGGATGGTGAATACCGCACGCGAATGAACCACGAGCTGGAGCTGCTGAGTGAAAAGGAGACAATAGTCAGATTTATCAAAGCACAGCATCTAAGGGCATCATGGGCAGGCTACCTAGTGCGGGTGGACAACAACAGGGCTGTAAAAACCATTACCAACTGGATCCCACAGCAGAAACGACCCAGAGGCAGACAACGTAAGATGTGGAAGAAGATCTGCAGGTCCTGGGAAATCTGGAAGGATGGAAAAGACTGGCCCTAAACCGCACAAAGTGGCACAGA
The DNA here is from genome assembly GCA_035578125.1 of Mellilla xanthometata. NCBI lineage: Eukaryota > Metazoa > Arthropoda > Insecta > Lepidoptera > Geometridae > Mellilla > Mellilla xanthometata. The sequence goes on along the minus strand of JAPUBQ010000007.1, from coordinate 6,277,913 downwards.
CTAGTAGAGGAGGCCAAGACCCACCCAGGGTTGTAGAGCCACAGGAAGTAAGTAAGAAGTAAGTACCAGCATAACTTATAGCAATCTCCCTACATTGTATGAATAAGCAAACATTTCACATCTGTACTCTCTAGCAATGTTTTAAAGCCAGTAGTGTGTGTGTTCGTGCTATGGTAACTGCGGCTGCGAAGCGGTGCTCTCGGCGGAGTCCGCGCCGTTAACCAGCTCCGGGGAGCCGGGCCGGGTCCGCGCCGCTTGGCACTTGTTCCGCAGCTCAAACACCTGCGTGATCGCGTCGCGGAAACACAGGAAATTGTAGTCTATTACGCCTGTAATAGAAGAGATAATAACAATAAATATTAGGACACTTTCACATACGGCTGGTTAGCCCCATACTGAACCATTTCTAGCTCGTATTATGGTTGCTAACACAACTGATATATTATATATACATACATACATATTTAACACCCAGACCCACAGCCAAAAAATTTAGTTAAGCACAAAGATGTTGACCGGGCCGGGAATCGAACCCGGAACCTTCTGATTAGCAGACCGGCATGGTAACCTTTACGCCAACGAGGTCGTCATTGTCGATAGTTGCATTAGTTAAAAAATCGATCAAGACTCGCGCATGAAGGGTTCTGCACCATTATATATAAATAAATATAGGTTACATGTTTCACCACAACTGGTTAGCCCCATACTAAACCATTTCTAGTTTGTATTATGGTTGCTAACAAAACTGATATACCACATATTATACATACATAAGTATAGTATATATAGATACAACATGTGTTGTATCAATATAATAAAAATATATAAAGTAAAATAGTAATTTTGTGTGAAATATTCACAGTGGGACAGACAGATGGCAGACAGTGAAATTTTAGTAACAGGGTTCCATTATTCTCTGGGTTGGGGACCATAAAAACATTTTCATAATTCAGGGTCGAAAGAGATCTAACGTAAAGGGATTACAATTGCTTTCATCTTCGTTAGTCATTAGTCAATAAATACATATATCATATAATAGTCTACTTATTGGGAAACTATTAGTCTAAAAATAAGTTTTCAAGTAACCTTGTTTCTGAAAGTTCTCCTCCCGCAGTATACAGACGAGCGCCAGGAACTTGTTGACTTCCCTCAGGTACAGTACAGTTCCGTTATTCAGCTTGATCAGACTCGAGCTCTGGTTGTTGAATGTGTTCACTTCTGTCTCCTCCACTATGCTGAAAAGTGACAAAGAAATGTGTAGAAAGTGACAAAGAAACATGTGAAAAGTGACAAAGAAATGTGTAGAAAGTGGCAAAGAAACATGTGAAAGTGACAAAGAAACATGTGAAAAGTGACAAAAAAATGTGTAGAAAGTGACAAAGACACATGTGGAAAGTGACAAAGAAACATGTGAAAAGTGACAAAGAAACATGTGAAAAGTGACAAAGAAACATGTGAAAAATGACAAAGAAATGTGTAGAAAGTGACAAAGACACATGTGGAAAGTGACAAAATACATGTAGATACACACGGCTGGTTAACTCCATACTGAACCATTTCTAGTTCGTATTATGGTTGCTAACGCGACTGATATACTACATATTATAAAAACATACTTATTTTATATAGATACATATTTAACATGCAGACTGACAGCCAACAAATTTAGTTCAGCACAAAGATGTTGGCCATGACGGGAATCGAACCCGGAACCTTCTGATTGGCAGTCCAGCATGGTAACTATTACGCCAACGAGGTCGTCGATTGATGAAAAACCTGTATGTTCTTTAATGATAGATAGAGAGGCGAAGAAGAATCTCAATGGCACCATCACCAAATATATCAAATACTTGAAACTAATCAGACAATTAAACCTCGCAATACTCTATCTGAACATTTATACTGACTTACATATATTTCAAGTTAAGTAAAAGATTATAAAATCAAAATAAGATAACAAATATTTACCCATAAATACTAGATATATCGATAACAACATCGATCATATCGCAGCAGAGCTCATAGCTCTGCATGTCCACTGGAGAGCTGTCAGTCGCGATGTAGATCTTGGACACCACATCAAATAGGAAAGCTTTCTCTATGCCAGAGTTCTGAAAGCCATAACAAGAAAAGAAAATATTAAACGCCTTATTAATCAGTCATCTGTATTTTAAATACATATAAGTTTTTGTTTAAATGACATATAACAAGTCAGTTTATATATATATGGATGGATGCCTCCAAAGTCAAGTAGAAAAATGGATGGCGACTAACTTCACTCTCAGGTGAGGCAAAGAGGGTCCCTGAGGGGGGCCACTCCCTAGACTTGTTTTCCCAGTACGCAATTCTAGAGTGGCACCAGTAGGTTGCGGAACCTCGTTTCGGGGGGGTTTCGCAACTGAGGCGGGCTGCGGTATGGTTTGGGAGGCACCGCAGCCGAAGGTGTGGGGCCGCGGCAGGAGAGAAGTGTCGGTATTACGATGCGCCGCTCTTCCTACCTGCCGCGGCATCGACGGGGTCGCCACCACAGTCGGACTGGGACAGTTTGCCGGCGTCTATTGCACTCACGGTCCCCGAGGTGGTTGCGGTGCACCACGTGCACTGCAACGGGAGTCATCCCCTGAGGAGGAGTCTCGCAGGCTAGCCGAGGTAGGCGGGGTGGTGAGTTAATGCGAGGAGCGGAACCTCACCTCGCCCTTTCCGGTGAGGAGGCCATTGTGAGGTTTTAGTTAGTAGTGATGCCCTTCTGGCATCGAGCCCGACATACCCCACCCACTTCCCTGGGTGCGGTGGGCAAGTGTTAATGCATTTCCTCACATAAAAAAAAGGTATCTGTTACCATGATAACAAGTAATACTTACAGATATGAGTATATTTAGCAAATTTTCTAACGTCGGTAGCTGCGGGATCAGTTTCTGTACAACTTTGCTGAATGCTTCAAATATTGAGTGGTCATATATAGAGGTGAGATGGAATGACAAGTGCACATGATCCAACCCGCCTTCTGCCAGGTCCTCATTTGCTCTGTGGTGGATGTCTCGCTGAGATTCCATCTTGTAATCGTCATTGAGGCCATCTACCTGAAGATTTTGAGAAATTAAGGTATTAAAAATGTTTGCAAGTTTAAATTTTCAGTACATTAACTGAAGTAAAATCTATGCATTTTGTTTCAGATTTACATTGTTAATCTTTTAATTACTGGGATTTAGCAGTGTATCATAGAAATACAATGTTATACTAATTCATTTATATCCTATGTAATTCATACACAGGATGTAACATACAAGCAAACTAAAAACAAAACAATAAGATTGAAATACTAAGCCATTATATGCAACAAGTTTAACAACCTACAAATAACATTGGATAGAACATGAATCACACTATCTATCAAGAGCAGAAAAGGTCACAGTGAATCATACAAGTAAATGCAAACAATTTATTAATTATTCAGTCCATTTGTTATACTATCTAATGATTGATTGCTCAGTGGGACATTCCATTTCACTTATCAGTTACAAAGTTAATACTGACACTTATACATGCATGAGCTTTTACTCCACTATGTGTTTTATACTCATCTATTTGCATAAGCATGATTCAATTTATATAAGCAGAGCAGTATTACTCTACCAAAATTATCATTATATCTGAATATAGTTGGGCAAAGATCAGTTATTGTACTTTAATTATTGTAAATATAAACTAGCCCAAATAAAAGTCAGATAACAATTATTTTCTGGGTAATTTCAACCTTGAGTTAAGTTCTATAGAATGTTTTTTTTATATCAGTATTTTTTTGTTATATAATATATTATTATAATAATGGCCTCTCTTAAGGGAAGGCCCCAAGTCCCAGCAGTGGGAATGTATAGTGAGTTGCTTACTCTACAATAAAAATAATTCTTAAATAAAAGAACATAGTTATATTAGGTACTACACTATATATTTTTCTTGCACAAATATCCCAAGTAAAAATAAATTGTACAAGAACATCTAAGTACTTACTTTGTGAATAAATACTTCAAATTTGATATTACTGTTGACTTTATATGCTTTTGTCACTGTGATATTTAATTTATCTAAAGCATCCTGGTAATCATCCTGTAATGAAAACAAATCATATTAATTGAATGTAAAAATAAGATAGAAAAATAGTTATATATTTCAAAGTTCATCAACATTCTGTGTTATTTTTACAAAATTAGTTTCTAAATCTTTAATTTCTTATTTTACACAGGTTTTAACTGGTATCAAGAGCAATTAGCACATTTTTTAAAGGAAACAATACAAATATCTTTTAATTACAAATATTTTTCTTTTAAGATTCCAGTAATAAATGGCATTTAAAAAAGTCACTTATCAACACATTACCTGTGCATCAATAACAAACACCAATGCTCCACAACCACCAAAAATTGTATCCGAATCAAATGTTGGGTCGAAGAAATCTATCTGTCCTGGAAAATCCCATATTTGAAACTGTACAAAGCTGCTATTGTTTATGTCATCCTTTACTATTTTGTTTGTGGATTCTAAGAACAGGGTCTCATTTGGTGACATCTTGTGGAACACTACTTTCTGTATGGAAGACTTTCCCGACCTAAAAATATTAATTTAATTATTCAATGAGACATTATAGATACATATAGCAAACTTAGTAAGAACTGAATTTTTTCGTCAGCACAATCTGTATTTGGAAAAGGCATTATTTTTAAAGCGTTTAGGACATAATGTGAATAAATTTATAGAATTTCTAGGTCAAGTTGCTAAACATATTGATAAGAAACGAGAAATTCTGCTGGTGGATGACTGTCAGAAGTAGGTACCTTCTAAGGCCCATGAGTAATATTCGAGGCTTGTGGTCCTCTTGCAGCGATGTATTGTCTCCATCTCCATTCTGCTCGAAAGGCCCGTAACTGAAGTCTTTGGGGAACGAACCCACGTAGCAACTAGGATCATCCTGATAACTCTAAACCACAAAGAGATCACACTTAGCGTGTAACAATATGAATAACAATAATTCCATCTTTGTCACCAATTACTCACCATCCTTAGATTTAATTAAAGTCTTTTAGCAAATAAAGCTATCTTAATATATTAAAACCCGTTTACAACATTTTAAAACATTGCGCAGTGAATCAAACTTGAAATCACGAATATCAGAATCAACTTTTTAATTTAGGGTGATCATTATCATAAAATGAGTTACCCTTTAATTAATATAAAATGAATTAATTATATTTTTGATGTTTTTTTATATCATTTTCATCAGGTTTCCTTTAACCGTTAAACAAACATTATTTATTTAGACATAATTATAACAGACATTAAATGTTTTGCTCCAGTTAACAGCAACAATGAATAAGAAACAATAATTAGAGTGTCATAACATTATTTCACGCACGTTTTAATCGCTGCTTATGTTGGGCCTTTACATACATATCACTTGTTACAAATGGCTATCCTGTACACGTCTAAGGTCAGGCAATAAAGATTAATGATCCCCCATTGGTTTTTGGTAAACATTACATTTCTGGCAATATAAAAAAAATCACTTTGACAATGACATATACTTTTTACAATGACAACAGTATATTGTAAAAAGTATAACGTTTTTTTTCTTGATTCAGCACTATTTGATCATTTAGCATATATAGCAAATGCGTCATAACTGATATAACATCGGTATTTATCGTAGACGGTCTCCGTCTACGGTATTTATTCAAAGATAACCAAATTCAAAAAAAAATTCAAAGTCATCCGAGGAGATAAATGCGTTCTTGCAACGAACTCTAAAAAGAAAGTCAAAAGAATAAAGAAAGTAATAATTTATTTAAATCAAGGAATTACATTTAAAACATTTGTATAATTTAATTACTAATAGCTAATACTAATTTTAAAACCGAAACAGACATTAAAAAGCAAAACAAGAACCAGGACCAAATACATGAATATGTTGCTCCGCCGTTAATGATTTTCTTGTTCGCCGTATAAACTACGAAAAATAGGTCTTCAAAAGGTAAATAGCATAGGTATATTAACAAGTACTAAACTAATACTAATAATAAATACGCATCTAACTTACAATATAACAATTACATGATTTATAAACTAGAACGAAAATACTACCTATAATAAATCTATAAAAGACGACTATCGTAGTAAACATTACTAGACGATGGCTTTCTGCTTTTAGCCTTGCACCACTGCTTTGATGGTGAAGTATTTGTAGAAGAAGCTGAGGAATATACAGCGCAAAGAGGTGGCTTTAGAGGCTTAGAGGTTGCTTCATTGAGTTTGTCGGCGCTGGCACTCGGCTCCGGCGGCCGCAGTCTGCGCTCGCGCTCCGTCCGGTTTCTCTCGAAGTGTCTCGCGTAAGCAACGCTCTTCTGCATCGCAGCTAAGCTATCCGTCTTCGCCGGGAGCCTCTCCATATTATTCGACACCTCTCCGACTTCTGCTGTGTCGGTATCGACGATTTCCTTATGATCCAACAGCATACCGAGATTCAGCTTTATGTTCGTTGTCCCGTCTCGGAATATCAGATACACGTTCGCTTGATCTAAGACTTTAAGCGAAAAATTTTCGTTAATCTTCATTGCTTTCATTTTAATTTGGAAGGGTTTGAAAGTCTGTTTTAGTTTCTTGCTTTTTTCTTTTATGAAGTTATCGAATTCTATTGCGAGCATGTCTTCATTGTCGGGCCGTACTGGATTGTCATGAATTCCTGACATTTTCAGTATTTCAGGATCTTTGTGTGTCATTTGGGTGTCGATCATGACTTGCTGAAGAACCGGGGGGTCGTTCAGAGTGTGCCACTTCCAGTGCGATGCTGGGCCGATACTTCTGTCTAGCACCACGCCTTCTGTTTGGTTATATTTCAACCTGAAAATTAAAAACAACGAACTTGTACCAAAGGTAATGCGCACAACTAGACCTTTCGGAACTCAAAATTTTCGTCTGCCATGCTATTCAGTACAGACACTTTACCCTGGGGTTTCCCACCCTCTTACTATAATCTCTATTGACAATATAGGAATATCATTTCATTTTACTAGAATTTTCATATTACACTTAAACCATACTTTCTATTAAATATTAAAATTAAATTAAAATTAGCTTTAGTACAAATTAGTTTACACTTAGCGCATCCTTACAATTCATGTACGCAAACAGTATCCGGAGTACCGACCATACAAAAATATTATACGTAGTGGAATCAAAAGCAGTCGTCTAAAGAATAACAAGAAGCCTATTCAGAAGTCTGCGAAATAGAATCTCGTTACCGTATTTTCCCTCCGTGATCGAACACTACCCCATTGCCGAGGTAGTCGAAGGTAGCGAGTATGGTGTAAGGCCGCGCCCGCCCGCGCTCGTCTGGTTCACCGTTGCTGAACACTACGAAACGTTGTTGCGCATTTATTTCTGGAAATTGATTGAGAGAAAAAATGATTTTTTTTTACCTTTTTTATACTGGCCGACGTCCTGTAGGTTGTCCCAAGTATCACAAGTGCTGTAGAAAAGAGCGCACGTCATGCCCCAGACTGGCAGGAGACAACACAAGATAGATAAATATGGCGTGTTTTAGTGTCGGAGGAAAGGGTCCATTTCGGGATCGGTGAGTCATCATAAGGTAAGTAGGAAGTAACCTTTCCACGAGTCCGCCATACTCTGGCTTCAGTTGGAGCATGCCTAGTCTGAAATAACTGGCTCTCAAGGAGACTGCCGGAACACGCGGTTAGATGCTTGGCGACAGATTTTTCAACGTGAGGCTCTACGAGTATAGTTAGTACACCGAAAGCTCGAGCTCATTGGCGGAGCTTGAATCTACGGGGCGTAAGGTGGCCGCACGCACGACTGAGTCGTTTCTGCCATCGCTTCAATAATTTCATTTTAGTTTTTGTAGGACAACGGAACTCTTAAAAAGTACCTTCAGCGTCATAGTACTGCAGCGCCAGTCGTTGGTTCTTGTAATACCACCGGCCGCGACCGTCGTCATCAAACTCCGCCAGTCGCTCGCCCGAGTCGTAAGTCATCAGCCGCTTGTTCTTGTTGCGCTTGAACCAGTCGAACTCGGGGTGCGCCGGCCGCATGCGATACACGTTCATCTGTCGACACATACAGAAATATCCCTTCTTCTTATTCGTGACGCTTGACAGAGCGGTCGTGATCGTCATGAAGGGTCATTGGAGGGGGCGGATATATTTGCCTCACGGCATCTCGCCATCTCTGCCTACTGGAAGTTATCCGGCTACATACAGAAATAATGAACAAGTTTAAATAAAAAAATTGGGAAAACTTCCGACGTTATTTGCTGGTGGCTATCTTGGATTTAAAATTTATAAGTGTATACATTCTTCTTCTAGTCAAGCTCTTTTATTTGATAACCATATTGGGGAATTTGTTAAAAATTAAGTGATCCGCCATTTTGTAGCGCTGGCCATCTTAGACCGAAAAATCAAAGTAAGCAGTGTAATGATGAGCAATTTTAGACTAAGCTCTTACGTAAATCTATACTATAAGACTCTTTGTCCTGACTCATTCATTCATTCATCTATAGACAACGCAGAGCCCAAACGGCTGGTCCTAGGGTTGTGAAATTTGGAGGGTGTATTTGTTTTAGTACGTAGATGCGTACTAAGAACGGATTTTCGGAAATTCCACCCCTAAGGGGGTGAAAAGGGGTAAAACAGTTTGTATGAAACTTCTTTGTTTTTGAAGTTATAGCAATGAAATTTGAAATATGTATAGTTTATGTAAAATTAAAAATAATGGTATATTTTTTTTTTGCCAGGGGTGAACTAAGGGTTTGTAATGGGGGATGAAAGTTTATATGGAAAATTCTTTATTTATCAAGGCAAAGTCTTGAAAGTTGTTATGGTAGTAGATTATTAAATGGTTAAATTAAAATTATAAAATGTTTTGCCAGGGGTGCATTAAGGGGGATGCCATTGGGGTTGAAAGTTAAAAATTAAAGTTTTGTGTTTTTGAACTTAGGGGTGTAAAATTTGGAGTGTGTATACATATTTTAGAACTTAAACGTGTACTAAGAATAGATTTATGTAAATTCTACCCTTAAGGGGGTGAAAAGGGGTAAACAGTCTATTTGAAACTTCTTTGTTTTAGAACTTCTAGCAATGAAATTTGGAATATGTATGTTTTGGAATATAAATAAATAAATATAAATAAATATTAGGACACATTCACACACGGCTGGTATACAATATGTATGTAATGTGTATAGTTTATGTAAAATCAAAAATAATGGTATCAAGCTTTTTTGCCCAGCGTGAACTAAGGGTTTGTTGGGGGAGGGGGGAGGGGGCAATGTAATGTTTATATAAAATTGGCACGGGAATAGGATACGCGAAAAGCGACCTACACGCGGGCGGAGCCGCGGGCAACCTCTAGTGTAGGTATATGGAGCGACGACGGTTTGCCTCCATCTAGCAAAGGGATATCCCCCAGACAGATGTTATGTCCTGATACGGCCGGCTGACGGTCATGCATTGTAGCTAGGACCTATGGTCGTACGCGCGTTGTAAATCCGCTTGCGCGATTCAGAACGAGCGCTATGGTTGGTAGTGGGCGACGAAGTGCGACTGAGACGCCACATGTAGGGACATTAATCTAGTAAGTGTACAATGCCATTAATGTAAATGCGAATTTTTGTGTGCATGTTTGTTACTTCGTCACGCTCAAACAATTCCGATGAAATTTGGTATGGAGATAAGTTAGACCATGGATTAAGGCGACCAGGCTAAAGCGCGAAACAACCGAAAGAAATACACAATCGGCCTTAGCGTGGCCTGTAAATCTCTCTTCAGGTAAGTGTATATGAAGTGTTAGTTTAGATTTTAGACATATAAATATAGTAAAGTAACATATAGGTAAAACCATTATTTGAATGACCTTTCTCACAACTTTTTCAGTAGGAAGCTTCGTCCAACCCTTTTCAATAAACGTACGATCGGATAAGGCGTACTTTATAACACCTTTAGCTTCCTCTTCTGGCTGGAAATAAACAATAATAACACAATTGAATACAGCCCTGAACACTTAAAACACTCATGGTTCAAGATAATGTAGGTAAATATGTAAAATATTTTGCGCTAATAGTTAAAGATGATATATTATGTACGATATCCTAGTATGCTTACGGGAACCGCAGCATTTTTTTTAGATTTAGACATTTTACAACCTATCAATAAATCACATGTATAAAACACAATGAACCTCAAAATTGTTAGTTAATTACAAATGATCAAAATACGAGTAAAAATATAAAATAGGTACATAAAATATAAATCACTATGAAAAACGAAGCAAAAAATCGTAGTATGTCTCAAATTTCTTTTCTATTTCAGAAAAAAAAACAACATCTGTGCTTTATGACAAGACAATGATTTGTTTGTCAACATGACATGCGAAAAAAGCTACGTTGACGTACTCCGAAAGTTTCAAAATAAAAGTTTGAATTATTAACATTGAATGGCCTTTTAGGTTCACCTGTTTTTCAGGTTTATCAACCCGATCATATTTCCTAACCATCACTGGAGTATATTTTGCGGCTTGTATTATTTCAGCTTTGAATTGGTCATCATACTTTAATTGAAATAGCTGAGGTTGGACTGCAGCTTTGTACTTTTCTTGATTTTGAGCCGGAACACATTTTATGTTACGGCCATCGATTACTTCTTTCATTTCAGCTTTTTGTTTCTGTCTACTTTCATATTCAAGTTCTAAGTTAGAATTTAAGCACATGAGACATTGTTCTACTTTATAAGTCTTATGTTCGTTTAGGTGCTGTAAGATTTGAGCATGCGTCATGAGCTGTGATAAGGTCCTTTCTATCTTCTCGCCTTTCACTTTTACCATTTCCAATGTTAATAAGTTTTGTGATGACTTTAACATACGTATTTGTTTCACTTTTAATTCTCTTTCCTTCTTAGTTTTTTTCTCTTCTACAGGTGGTGGCAGCGCCGGCTGCGAAGGAGCCTCTATTTGCCTGCGCGGTACTCTTTCTTTTTGTTCCTCCTTCTTCTTTTCTTTATCCATCTTTCTTTACTGATTATTCCTTTTTTCCGGGCACACTTACCTACTAGCGAACTTCACAAATGTCTTGAACGTTTTTGAAATAGCTTTTTTGTTTGCTATTGGCTTGTCTAAAATATATGCTTCATCATATTTGTTTAATTTACTTCCCATGCAGCCGCAGTTTTTGGAATTATAAAAAGATCGCTCATAAATTACCAGTGACTTCCAATATTTGGATAAGAATATAAGTTATTAAATTAAAAATATTACAAAATTTATTGACACCACGATAAGTCATCGTACTACATGTAAAGTTGACATCTTTTACTCATTTATGCTGAGGGAAAAATGACTTTTGCACTTTATCTTCTTTTTTAGTAAAAAGTTTTCATTATAGCTTGAAGCTCGTCCCCAATGATGACACTCGTAATGCGTCGAAACCCGTTGGACGTATATCCAACGTTTTTTTAAGTAAGTGAGACCGTTTGTTTGTGCAAATATAATATAATAGATATGCCTTACGGTAACAATTTACAAGTTTTCATTGTACTTAAGATTTTGATCATCTCCAACCTAATGAGATGAATGAAAGAGCTATATGAACATGCTTCAATTTTAGATACTTATGATACTAACAAATCAAATCTTAATCTCCTCTCACTCCCAAAAAAGCCTCAACCACGCCCACAATCATTTCAAATGAAGAATACAGACAAGGTTTATTTGTACCTAATATTATCTCCACAATAAAGAGTTGATCTATCTATCTAACACTAGGTATTATAAATGAACTATGGAGAGACATCATCGGTCTCAAAACCGTTTAGAAAATACTCCGATATCTATTTTTTGTAAACTTTTACATTTACTTTTAATTAAAAACAAAGAAATTATTGACAGAGAATTTTCGCTATTACTCCCATAATACCACTTCGAGAGTTTTCAAGCCGCCCGCCTCTGACGTGACTTAACGACTGCTTGTACTAACAGCCGAGACCTACAATTTAACGTGTAATCCGACCCACAGTAGCGCCCAGATGAAAATGCCACTTATAAACCAACAGTTTGTGCATGATCCATCCTAAAACCGTCCGCATCGTTCATTGCTTCGCTTCGATGATCCCGTCACATCAAATCAACTACAGGCGCTACGAAATCAACATAATAGTTATATTATGACAATAAATGACATACCATGGCTTTTGCTGGTTTCTCTGTTGAATCCTGTTGCTTTGTCATCACTGGAGTATATTTAGCAGCTTGTATAATTTCAGCTTTAAATTTGTCATCATACTTTAATTCAAATAATAAAGGTTTAACTATCTCTTGTTCCTTTTCCGTAGTATAATCGGCGACACATTTTATGTCCCGGCCATCGATTATTTCTTGCATTTTCGCTTTTTGTCTTTGTTTGCTTTCGTATTCGAGCTCCAAATTAGAGTGTATACACATAAGACAAGTTCCATCTTTCATCGCCTTATGATCGCCTAAATGTGCAAAAATCTGAGACGATGTCATCAGTTGAGATAAAGTTCTTTCTTTAATAGTTCCACCCTTTAATTTTACCATTTCTAAGGCTAATAGATTTTGGGAAGGCTTTAACATAGTGATTTGCTTTACTTTTAATTCTCTCACTTTTTTGGGCGGCGGTGGAGGTGGCAGCTCAACTTGTCTCCGCGGCACTCTTACTTCGTCAGGACTTCTTAGTTTTATATCCTTTCCATATTTTATTACCGGTTCTTCTTCGATTTTCGGCGGTATCAGTTTTTCTGCTTTTTGTTTCTCTAAGTCGTTATCATGTTTTTTTGTATCTACTTTTAATTCCTCTTCGTCCTTCTTTTCTTTTTCAGCTTGGGCATCTCTTTCTATTTTTGTACCTGTCTTTGGAACACGGTCCTTTATACCCGGCTTAGACTCGCCTTTTGTATCACTTTTTTGTGACTTTGATTCTTCTGCAGGTTCTTTTGTTTTAGACTTGGCCTCTTTAATTCCTGATTTATGTTCTTGAGATGCAGATTTGTGTTCTTTTGATTCCAATTTGGGTTCCTTTGCTTCCGATTTTGTCCCTTTTTCAAATTTAGGTTCTTTAGGTGGTGGTGGTGGTGGAGGTTTCGGAGTACCAACAAACTTTTTCCAGTCTAGTTTTGTTTCCGGACTTTCTTTATCAGGTTTAATTTCCTTTGAATCAGCTTTACTTTCTTTTAAATCACCTTTGGGTTTTTTATTATCTCTCTGATCGTGTTTTTCATCTTTGTCAGATTTCACATCACCTGCTTGTTTACCATCTCCTTTGGTTTCAGATTTAGCCTCTTTGGACTCGGCTTTTGATTGTTTTGATTCACCTTTTAGTTGCTTCGAATCACGTTTCGATTCAGTTTTAGATTCCTTGGAGTCCACTTTATGTTTTGGTTCACTTTTCGGTGGTTTAAGTTCACTTTTAGTTTCCGGTTTAGGTGGCTTTGGTGGTGATTCTGCTTTAAGCTGTTTTGAATCACGTTTCGATTCAGTTTTAGGTCTTTTTGAGTCTCCTTTCGATTCTACTTTGGGTGGCTTTGGTTCATCTTTTGATAGTTTTGGTTCAGCTTTTGCTGGTTTTGGTCCATCTTTTGGTGGTTTCAGTTCAGCTTTTAGTAGTTTTGTTTCATCGTTACGTGGTTTTGTTTCAAACTTCGATTCGTCTTTAGGTCTTCTTGAATCACTCTTAGGTAACCTTGATTCATCTCTCAGTTCACTTTTTTGTTTAATTTCACTTTTACCTGCAATATCGGCTTTCGATTGCTTGGAATCTGACTTTGGTCCTTTTGATTCTTTCCCTTCGATTCTCGATTTCTCAAGTTTAGGTTCTTTTGAAATAGCTGATTTTGATTTGAGATTGGACTCGGATATTGCCGCTTTTGTCAAATCTTTCATTTCAGGTACGGACTTCGATACTTTAGACGCTGTTACCTTAACTTGGCCTTGGCCATAATCTCTGTAATCAGATTTTTGTGATCGCATTTCATCTTCTAATCTCTGTTGTCTTGCTTTCTCTTTCTCTGCCATTTCTTTTTCTTTTAGAGCGGCTAATTTTCTTTCTTTTTGTTCTATTTGTTTTTGACGTATTTCTTCTGCTTCTCTTTTTTTCTCTTCTTTTTTTTCCCTTATTTTATCATGAACATCGTGAATAAGTTCAGTGGAACTTATTTGATGTTTTTCTTCATGTATTTCTTTGGTATCCTTAGGGAATGAGAACATGAAATCCTTTTTGATTCCAGACTTATTTTCGGTTAGTTGCAAATAATCTTTTTCTTTGGAGACATATGGCTCATCCAAAAATGTTTGTTCACTTTTCATAGTACCTTTTTCTTTTTTTTGATCGTCGTATAATTTTAACTTTTTTTCTTTGTCAACTTCATTCTGTCTAGATTTATGGGAGTCTGACGGTTCAAAACCTGATTTTATATCACCAATAGTGTCTTCGTCTATTTTTGAAATTGTTGGTTTAATATATCCTTCATCGTGCATTAGTTTTGGTTTTAGAATTGCTGACTTTGCTTTTCTTTCTATTGAGAACATTGACGTCGATGGTTCAAAAATTATCTGTTTGTCATCAAGCTTAAAAGCGATGTGTTTTTTGATAGTTTCTGTACTAGATGGCGTAAAACTACGCTTTTCTGACTCCCGATAAAGATCTTTGATAAATGGTTCCCGTTCGCCTCTAACGTATTTCCAACGACAAAGTTTATCAATATGTTCATCAGATTGAGCTCTGAGCGGACCTTTATTTTCATCTTCGACATAATCTTTCAATATTTCAGTACGACCACGTTTTCTATCAGCAAAATAACCTTTGAACTCATCTTGCACCTTAGAGAGAAATTCACTTAAACGTTTTTTTGACAGTACTGTTTCTTTAACATCTTTCTTAACATCGAAAAATTGTTTAATCGCACCGACACACTCATAGCATGGCTGCTGTTTTGATTTGCAATGATCGCATATACCAATAACTTCATTTTTGCATATAGCTTGGACTTTTTGTAGTATGTTTAGAGCATGGTCCATTATCCGCCGGCACCGGGGGCATTTTATAGCCCTTTTTTCTGTAAGAAAGAGTGTATGTCAGAAAAAGTTTAGCTGAATCTGTATCGTTATACACATCTAGACAATCCTTTTATGGGGCCCACCCTGATATGGCAAAAATAAATCATGCACTGTATATTGCCGCGTGTATTTTTTGTACTCATTACAGCTAGGCATTTGACCAGCAGGGCGAGTAACCGCATGCGTTAGCGGTACTGGCCTAAGGTGGAGCATGCCTAATCTGGATAACTAGCTCTCAGGAATACACTTTTAAGTGTTTCGCGCAGATTTTTCAATTTGACAGTGGTATGTGGTGAATAGTAGTACAAAATACCCAACACCATGGGTTTGTTATTTAAGTAATAATAAAATGTATTATTTATCTATTATCTTAATGCCCATTTAAATAATTAATGTCCATAATTTACCCATTTCTGGTATAAAATCTGCCGATTGTATATCGGCATTCTTGGTGTTGTGAAATATAAAGACGTTTTCTTCCTCAGATTTTGAAAATTCCTGTGGTGATTTAGTACGTTTATATCCCTGCAAATAGAAAACAATTGCACTTTACATTTGGATCAGCCAGCACGATATAACGCCCTATAAGTCGGATAAATATAATTTAACAAATAAGGGCATTTCATTATTACCTCTTCATTAAGCAAAATTTTTGTAAGTAAGTGTATCATTGGTCAAAGATAGAAACTTACAGAAGCTGATGCATGACGATAAATGGCAAGGCCTGCATTTTTCAATTCCACAACCTTTTCAAATCCAGCAAGTTGACATTTTGTTGTTCTATAACACGGGCACTGGTATTGGTCGCTGTGTTAAAAAAAATTAAACATATAAAAAAAACATCATTACCATCTGCAATGTGCTTTAGGTCCTCGCGGCATGTAGGCTTATATTAAGATACCTAGTGAAGTTTAGTGCCGTATTCTGCCTATATAATATACTAGTAGTGCCCCGCGGTGCTAAAAAATAGGCTGTGTTAATCCAGGTTCTGAACTTTCTTCGTACCAAATTTCATTACAACAGGTTCAGCCGTTTGAGCGTGATGAAGTTACAAACATACACACTAACAGACACAAACGTTCGAATTTATAATATAAGTAAGATAAGATACATGATGCACTTAGCGCGACTTAGCCGCTCTAAACATCGATCATGTCACATGCAAGGCGTATAATATTACCAGTGGAAATATAATATGTTTAGCGCCACGACAGAGTGGGCTTGACTATCTGTCCCACCGTATCCAGCAGACATAATTTTGATTATTATTAAAAGAAAATATGTATCTAATAAAATAATTACATAAATAAAAACACACACACACACACAAATAAAAAGTATAATATTAAAAAAATAATAATTATTTCCACCATATTGCAGGAGGTAAATATATTTTTGAAAGATTTGTGATATATTCATTGCTGGGAAATATTATTATGATATAAGTCCGAACGTGGTCGTTTTCAGCCAACTAAAATGCGCCCTCTTAATGTATGTACAATAGGCTTAGTATATAGTATGTATATATCAATCAGACGAGGTGTCCAGTACTTTACAATAATATTTGAATCTTCTGTTATATACCTATGTAAACAACACCGTTGATAAAAGTATTATCAAAAATATTTGACTAACCAGTCGTCGTCCTTCATTATTTCTAAAATAAATCTTCTTTGTAATAAGTTTATCTATAAAAAAACAATTAAGGAACCCCCTAATTATTATACCACTAGAACGGGCACCTTAGCCCATTTCGTAAAGAAAAATACAAATTACACAATTCACTAAAACTGATTATAATTATACAATGCAAATTGTACAGATTTTGTGACGTGTATATACTTATGAAAAACAGTATTTTAGTGAAAAGCAAAGAAATATAAGAAATACGAAGGAAAAATGCTCATAAACCATAGAAAGTTAGAAACATTAACAAACGTGATACTAAATCAATGTGAAAGATGAATATGACTTTGATATTGATAATAAAATACTGTCATTACATACTCGTATTTATGATAAACCTTTTTAGAGATTACTTTTTTATTTTGTGACCTTTTTCCTCTATGATGCTAATTGCCAAAGAGGTACTCTTTTTTTTTTTTTTTACATTAAATGGGCTTGCGCTTGATCACAATTAATTCACCTGATGGCAAGCGACATTATGATCTAAGGTGGAACGCGCTTACCCAGAAAAAACCGGTTCACTCTTGCTTTGAAAACCGCCAGATTGTAGCTCTCAGGGAACAGGGAACTAGGCAAAGAGTTCCACACCTTCGCAGTTCGCACTATGAAGGTGGAGGCAAACCGCTTAGTACGCGCCTTTGGAACCTCCACGGTATAACGATGCCGCTTTGGTGTTTCCCTGCTCGTCCGGTAGTGGAATGGGGCGGGGGGAATCAACTCATGCAATTCCGTCGCACAC
This sequence comes from Mellilla xanthometata, assembly GCA_035578125.1. NCBI lineage: Eukaryota > Metazoa > Arthropoda > Insecta > Lepidoptera > Geometridae > Mellilla > Mellilla xanthometata. The sequence continues at coordinate 6,260,365 of JAPUBQ010000007.1, read as the reverse complement.
TCACCGAAATGTAACCTATAAAAAACTGAGAGGCAGGCCACCAGGCGGCGATGCTCAAGACTCTGCAAATGTCCCTTGCAAAGAGCATCGTTACCAATGAGCCTCATTGCTCGCCGCTCAATCATCTCCAACGCCTCAAGCTGGTATTGAGCCGATCCGTCCCAAAGATGCGAACAGTACTCCATGCACGACCGTATCCACTCTATCATGTATTCCGTGTAAACTAAAATACCGTACAAGGAGAAAGTTTATCTTAGACACGTAATGATCCTTAACTTGTAAGCCTGACTCCAAGATTACATACATACACCTGTCAGAGGCTTTTAGTGGGGCTCATAGGTGTAGCTAGCTAGAAAACTCTCAAATGTACTTTAAAAATAAATCAGATTTCATCTCGTTTGTGAGGTCCATTATAAGAGCAAGTGTAGAGCACTCGCATATTGGATATAATTTGCTTATTCTATTATTTGGTGAATAGTTTCAGTACATGAGATGGCAGAGGATTTAGGATGAGTCTCGAATGGTTAATAATTTGATTTAGTTTCGTTCTTGTTAGGAAAATTATTGATCAGACCTTTCTCTACCTGCTACTACTGTATTAAAACATCCATTCGAATTAATCATTTAAATATTATAATGTACATACACATTAAATACTAACTACTCCTACTTCATAGTTTCTTGAAGACAAAGCGTCAATACACACAGAACAATGAAAGGACGTAAGCTTACACAAAAGTAAGCACATGTGTGTGAGAATATTATTCAAATGCACAGCATATATTTACTGAAACATCAACGGTTTACAGCAATAAAGATTGTCATAATTTGTTTTTCTAAGGCTGGTGTCGGATCTAGCGTTTTTTGGCGTACTGGTAGAATCTGGCAGGGTGGATTTGGAATTGACCGCGCGCAACGGAGGGCGCAAGGGCCGCGCAACGGCCGCAGTCAGCTTGTCTACGCTAGCACTCGGCTCTGGCGGCTTTAGCCTACGTTCGCGCGCCAACCTCCATTTCTCAATGCACTTCGCGCGAGCCACATTTGTCTGAATCTTCTCCAAACTCGCCGTCTTAGCAGGGAACCTCTCCACATCACTGGACACGATCCCAACCTCAGCCGTGTCCGTATCCACGATCTCCTTGTGATCCAGCAACATACCGATATTCAACTTGATATTAGTAGTTCCATCTCGGTAAATCAGGTAAACGCTCGCCTGGTCCAGAATTTTTAGGGAAAAGTGTTCGTTGATTCTTAACGCTTTCATTCTAATTTGAAACGGCTTAAATTTTTGAGACAGTTTCTTGCTTTTCTCCTTTACAAAGTTATCGAATTCTATGGCAACCATATCTTCGTTGATTTGTCGAGGTTGATGGTTGGATTCTTCATGATCCAGGGAGTATATATGTGGATCCTTGTGCGCTAGTTGGGTGTCGATCATGACTTGTTGAAGTATGGGAGGATCGTTTAGAGTGTGCCACTTCCAGTGCGATACTGGACCGATGTTTTTATCGAGAACGATGCCTTCAGTTTGATTGTATTTGAGCCTGTAAGGGGATAGAGGAAATAATAGTGGGAATAGGAAGAAAGGCTCGATAGAGATCAGGTTATCAGGTTAAATGGACGAATGGATGCCGAAAGATTGACAAAGAAAACAGTAAAACCAATTTTACCATGAGATAACCGAGCAGAGTTAGTGTAGTGGAGTGAAGTAATCAGCATACCTCGTCTTGCCAGTGTGATCGTACACGATGCCGTTTCCGAGGTAGTCGAACATAGCGAGGATGGTATAGGGTCGCGGCCGCCCGCCCTCGTCGGGTTCTCCGTTGCTGTAGACTATGAACCGTTGCTGCGCGTTCTGCTCTGAAATACATAACAAAAATGCTTATGTATCTGTACCACATCATTAGTCCCTAAAAAGCGGCAATAACGTTTGTTTTTCAATCTCAAAGCCCAAGGTTCGATCCCGGCCTTACACCAATGACTTGTTTTTCAAGTTATGGATATGGAATCGCTTTACAGTGAAGTAAATCAACTCATGAAGAAACCAACTCGTTTGAGAACAATATACGTGTGTCATCCGCCAACCCGCACTTGGCTAGCGTGCTGAATTACGGCATGTGTCTCTATAAATCGTGCGAGAAGGCCTTGAGTCCCTCATGTGGCAACGTATAGTAGGCAGCTTATGCTATGCTAGCTTATGCATCAGTACTAAGCGGCTTTGAAAAAAATGAGCAGATGGTTTTTCGAGAAAGTAATAATCGGCTAAGTTTTTGAGATTGTTTTATTAATTAAGAGTAATACCTGTTTTAATATTGCAATACATCCACAAATATGGAGCCGCATTTTTTAACCCCGAGTCTAAATTTACAAGATTACCTTCGGCGTTATAATAATGTAGCGCAGTCCGGCCGTTCTTATAGAACCAGCGACAGCGTTGGTCGTCGTCTATCTGCGCGAGCGGCTCCCCCGACTCGTACAATATTTTACGTTTGTTCTTGTTGCGCTTGAACCAGTCGAACTCAGGTTTCGCTGGCCGCATGCGGTACACGTTCATCTGGAATTTTGCAAAGCTCACATAAATTCAGACTTACCTAGTACTAAAATATATTTCTTATAACATGGTTAATATTATTGGTAATATTAATTATGTTATGGGGAGTGTATTTTAATACTCATGTCAGTAATTTTAAGATAAATTAATAATAATTTAAATGTTAATAACTAGATTTAAGTATAGTATTAAGTAATTTTCAGTAGTCTTAGCTATGCCCTAATAACGAAGCACAGGGTGCACATTTTATGGGTGTATATTTGTGTTGCTAATAAAGACATTTTGGGTTTTGAAGATTAATCCAAATTCTTAAGAGTTGATACCTATTACGAGTATCATCGCCATATGGATGGACATGGAACGCTATTTCTGTTTAGTAATGTTTTTGTATGTTTTTGTGTACAGTTTGTAAAGTAATTATTTTTAAGTGAATTGTTATAATAATGTTGTTCGTCATCATTTTCTCAAATTAATTAATTACGAATAGTTAGTGTTTTGCAAATTTTAAAACATTTCTGTGTTCTTTTTACTTAGGTATTCACGCTCAAACGACAGAACTTATTTTGATGCAATTTAGAATGGTAATATAATTAAGCGCGTTTCGGCAAACGCAGTGTAGGGCGCCCTATAATCAGGCGGAACGATGATCTGAAGAAGGTAGCAGATAGTGAAAGACGAAGATAAAAAACAGGCCGATTTGCGCCGCGCCTTGGGAAAGGCATATCTTCTTCGGTCTTTCAGTGGACGAGCATATGTCGACGATCAGAAATAATAAATTGATTTTGACTATTTTCAATTAAATTAAATTAACTATACTACTCGCCTTTCTCATAACCTTTTCAGTAGGCAGCATTGTCCAGCCCTTGTCTATAAAGGAGCGGTCCGACAACACATAGCGGATAAGGCCAGAGGCCTCACCCTGCTGTTCCGACTTCACCTTAGTGCTGCTGGTTGGGGTCTGGAACCAACAGAGTGGATACATTTCACAACTTTTTTAATTTCTTTATTTAATATCCAAACACTTTATACGTACTGGGTTTTTTGAAGTATCTTCCTCTTTCATAGCTTTACTTTTGAGCGCTACGTCAGCAATAGGTATTTCGTATGTCGTATGAAAGAGCGTAGGTTTCCTTTCCACTTCATCTTCTTTGTTTGCAAGTGATCCGTCTATAATCTTCTTCCCTTTGATAAATTCAGTAGCATATTGTTGATATTTTACTGGCTTCCGAAACTCAAAATCTAATTCTAGATCGGAACTTAAGCAAAACGGACATACTGGATCTTTGATAACTTTATGTTTTGTTTCATGTACGTCAAAGAGATAGCGTATAGTTTTACCCTTGAACTTGTACCCTGGTCTAACAATACCTCTTTTGAATTTTACTAAGAGTGGCTTAACGTCTACTGATGGTCGACGCAATCGGAATTTCTGAATTTTCTTTTTCTTTTCTTTTGGCTCTTTCGGCGGAGGAGTTTGAACTCTGTCTCTCAACCTTGCGAGTTGTGCAACGTCTCGGGATTTAAATATATTTTTTCCTTTTAGTATTTCAGCCAAACCTTTATCAAGTAAATGCTTAGGTTTGTTAGGGTCTATACCCTTTCCGATTTTAACATTTACGTCTTTTTGTTTGTCTTTTTGCATCTTAATTTTCCATGTTTCTTTTTTTGACTTTTTTTCCGGAGCTTCTTTCCCTTCTCCTTCGCCTGCTTTTACCTTTTCTATATCTTTCCTAACAAATTTAATACCTTTTTTATCACCTGTTGCGCTTTCTTTTTCGCTTTTGTCTTTTAATATTGTGACTTTTGCTTTCACATCTTTAGCTTCTCCTTTGAATTTTCCTGTAAGAATTGTAGTTTTATCTTTTGTATCAGATTTTGTTTTACCTGTAATATCTTTGGTTTCATATTTTTGTTCACCCGCAATCACTTGGGTTTTATCCCTTAATTTATCTGTAAGGTCTTGGTTCTTTTCTGGTTTTATTTGTGCAGTTGTTTCAGATTTTTGCTTTTGATCTCTCTCAGTACTATCCGACTCTATTTCGGGAGTTTCCCGTGTTTCGTCTTCTTTACTACGTTTATCTTCATCATCACTCCGGCTTCGTGTATCAATATCCTTCCGTAGCTTACTTTCAATTCGAGCCATTATTTTATTTTCACCTTCTATGAGTTTTCTTTCCTCAGCTAATCGCAGCTTTTCTTCAGCTTGTCTGGCTTTTTCTTCTTTAGCAAACTGTTTTGCTTCTTTTTTTTGAGCAGACAGTAAGCGTTTCTCTTCAATTTTCCTCACAATTTCTTCAGTTCTAGCTTGCAGCATTTCATGCGTATCCTTGATAATTTCAGACGAGCTCTTGTGTCGAAAGACTTTTCTAGGTTTGGTAGGTTCTGAAGGAAAAGAGAATGAGAATTCTCGATAAAGCTCATTTTCTTCCTTTGGCTCCATACTGGATCTCTGGACCTTTGGAAACTTTAATAATTTCATTTTAGTATCTTTTCTCGCTTTTAAAATAGAAATAACACCTGCTTCGCGCAAATCATCTCCGCTCATCGTATCTATTGCTTCTTCATTAGGTTTTCTATCACTAGTTATTTTATGTTTATAGCGTGTGTCTATCGCTAGTTTAGTCCTTTTTTCCCCTTCTTTACGTTTACTGGTAGGCATGCGAATACCAATATCGTAATCAACTTGATCATCAATATCAACATATTCTTCATATTTTTCTTTTTCGTGTGCGTATTGTGGTGTCTCACGATATTGCGGAAAAATATCTTCACCATTTTTTAGAATAACATCATCTTTATATAGTTTTCGTTGCTTTCGAGATTTTGACCATGTCTTAGATGTAATTTTTTCAAAAGAAGCCATACTTGCTTTACTTTCATCATGTGTACTAAAAGAAATGTTATCAAATTCTATCTTTTGTCTAGTTGCTTGGATCATTGTTGCCGGCAGCTCTCCAAAGATCAGAGATTCACTATCTTTTGTACTAATCGAAGATTTTGGCGATATGTACGGAAGTATATGTTCCGTTATTTGTGTTTGAGAACTTCTTATCAGGTCGCTTATGTTCAAGTCTCGCGCAGCTCTCGTATATGCTCGACGTAATAGATGATCCATGCGTAATTCAGAATCCGATTTCAGTTTCTCTCTGGTAAGAAGTTCTTTGGTTGACGATTCTGTCTTACTTTTAATTTTGGTAGAGGTTGCAGTACGCGAGGACCGCAAAATTCCGTGTACATTCATTTTTTTATTAGGTTTCGTACTTTCTCTTTGTAGTAGTGATTGGTCTTTGCTTTTTTGAGGCTCTTCCTTTTGGGGTCGTTTGCCATACCATTCTTGAAAAGACTCTTCTGCCATTTTTTTCATGTTATTTTCCCATTCCAGTACCTGTTCCCTGTATTTTTCTTTTTCAGCATTATAGCTTTGGAAAAACTTCGCAGTATTTTCTTTACAGTCAAAACAAGGATCTTTAAGTTTACATTGGTCACAAATTCCAATCGTGACTTCTTTATCAAGAGCAGGCACTTTTTGTAATAATCTATATACAAGGTCGATTATTTTACTACATTTTAGGCATGACATGTCTCGTTTTTCTGTAAATAAAGACAATTAATTTGAACTAAGTACACAGACATTTCAGAGAGACAGACAAGAAAAGACGATTTAAATCCGCCATCTTCGCGTACACTACAAGTACTTATGCGATGATGTCTCAAAACCTGGTTTATTATATTAGAAGAGATATAGTAATCTCTAAGAAAAAAATAATATAGATGACCTACAAATAGACGCTTATGTACCTAAGGTGGCAGGTAAATGTCGCTTGGTCCAAATTATAGTTTCCCACATTGTTGTTATCCGGACAAGAATCCTTCCAGAGCCTTGTAACAGTCATTACAGGGCTCTGGAAGGATTCTTGTCCGGATAACAACGTGTGGGAAACTATTCGTTGCACCGCGGTGTGAAAGGCAAGTGGGAAACCATCGCACTATTTTTCCTAATTTTGGAGTTATGAAATACAGAAGAGGAAAGATGGTTGGTCACCTTATACGACATGACAATTTCATTAAAAATATCGTAGAAGGAAAGATAGTAGCCAGGAGAGGAAGAGGAAGACCTAGAAGATCATACTTAGACCATATTAAGGAGAAGGCGAAAGTCATGTCGTATAGGGAGGTCAAGTATTTGGCCGAAGACAGAACTACCTGGAAAAAACTCCACAGACAAGAGCTCTTCTCTTAAATATTGAATGAATGAATTACAAAGTCTCTTGACACCGAGTTTAGCCACTTAGCTTACACAAAAAATAAGTAATACAAATTGATAATTACGAAACTGCATATGTGACATCAGAATATCCGAAGAAAATCGGTCAGTAGACTGGATTCTTCTTGATAAGTTGGCTACTGTGTTGGTTTGCCATTCACAAGTTTAAAAAAGGAAATAATGTTTTTGTTTCTTGTAAACTTCACTATTCTTCATGAAACTTAATAGCCTTGTATTTTTGTCAAACGTACTAACCTATCTCTCGTAGCAAGTCTATCGATGTAATAGCTTCATTGCTTGTATTTTGCACGATAATACTTTTTGTATTCTCATTTGTCTTATATGGCTGATAGATCTGAAAGTAACATTTGTATGTATGTTTATACAAATTATAGGTAGGTAATCAAATTTTAAGGCTCTCGAAAATGTAAAATATACAGTAAGGACGTAATATTTACTCATTCCTAGCTCATTACAAACAAACAGATGATAACTCTGTCTGGAATGCCGCTGCATTACGTCCCAATGGTCGTAAGTTCAATGCCCGCCAATGAGATTGTGCTTTCAGTGGCTAAAAACATCGTTAGGAAACCAAGGCATTTTCTAGTGGTCTTTCTAGCTAAAAACCACCGTCATATTGAAAAATCTGTCGCCAAGAGCCTTACGGTGTGTCCCGACAGTGTCCTTCGGCGAGAGAGTCGATAATCAGTGAAGTTACGCGCCCTGCTGGTCGATGGAAAATGAAATTCTGTCAGTTCATCATCATCATCATCAGCCTGTGTCTTCCCACTGCTGGGTATAGGCCTCCTCTCCAACACGCCATACAGTACGGTCTTCAGCCAGTTTCCACCAGCTCTTTCCAGCGTGCCTAACGATGTCATCTGACCATCGGGCTAGTGGTCTGCCTCTCTGTCGTTTTCCGTTCCTCGGATACCACTCGGTGACTGCCCTGGTCCACCTAGAGACTTCCCTACCTTCTGTCAGTTACCTAATCTAAAATACGTACACTCACATTATCGGCACCCGTCACTCGATTATATATGACGAGCCCAATGTTGTTGAAATTATCAATCTTTTCATAGTCCAGAGGGCAATGTGTGCTCGGCACACAGCATGGACAAAAATTAGTACGCCTTCTGTGGGAACCAGAAAAACTCAACATTTTTTTTTATCTACTTATTAAAAACTTTGGTTGGCTAAAAAGTAGTTAATAACTTTTATATGGAACACAAAATTTCAATTTACGCCATACCAAACGTTTAGAGTCACTAATAAATATAATAGTTGCATTAGTATGTGCATCAGCGTTAGGAAAGAAAACACAGAGTGAAATGAGAGTGAATAATTAGTATGAAATTGTTGATAAAGAGCCTAAAGTGTTGATATCATAATAATGATATTTGTAAATAGCATAACTATTATAGCTTTGTTAATCTTTACCTAGAATCAGCGCTCATCATGTTTCAATAAATACAGGCACAATATACAAAGCTTGATCAATTATTTACATCTGTGCAGACATCACAACCATAAATTGAATAAATCATTTTGTCCACTACTGTCATTCAACAAATGTCAACAAAAGTAAAAAAATAGAAACAAAAAGTATGTACTTACTAGTTAACTTGTATAGTCTTGAGCCCTTTCTTGTCCCAGCACTTTAAATATTTTAAAAGCATTTTTTTCAGAAGAAGAAGACCAGCGCACTTATAGAAGGGTTCCACTTTGTATATTCCATCACATATTTTATATACAACATAACAATAACCGTAGGTGAAGTGGCAGTATCGTGATCTAGCTTATTATACAGTAGGTATATAATTTGTTAATAACTTGGATGACCCAAACATATTTTTAGTGAAAAACATAAATTAAAATAACTTTAGAGCCAAACTTTTGTAAAAAAACATTTTATTCAGTCTAGTCTTTGGCTACAAACTAACTTATTCTTTTTTCTTTTTGAATAAATTCATGACTCTTTGCATTAAGGACACTGGTGCATTCACAGGTTTGAGTATGAGTTCTTTGGTACATATGTTGTGTAGTGGTCCGAATGCGAGGGCGACCACAGTGCAGGCCAGACAGATGACATTGTAGGGCATGCTGAAATCTGGAGTGGGTAAGGACACCATTGCACCGTTGGTCCGGAACACAGCTGGGTACCCTGAAATTAAAACAAGTAATATTGAAAACCAGTAGATAAGCAGAATTTGAAAGTTGAGCATCTGAGAATAGTGTATTGCAGGGCTTTTTAGGGTTCCGTACCTAAAAGGTAAAAACAGGACACTATTACTAACCCTCCGCTGTCTGTATGTCTGTCTCCAGGCTGTATCTCAGAAACCGTAATAGCTAGAAAGCTGAAACTTTCACAAGTTATGTATTTCCCATGCCGCTATAACAACATATACTAAAACTTAAAAAAGAATAATAATAAAGGGGGTCCCCATACAATAAACGTGTTTTTTCGTATTTTTTTTAACTATGAGCTGTTCATTATTTTTTTAACCAAAACAATAAGTTTATTTACAGCCAACAGATAAATTCACTAATGAGTTAAGACACATTATAAAGGAGGAAGTTTGTAAGGATATTTATCTTATATATAAAATTTCCGTGTCACAGTGTTTGTTACCGTACTCCTCCGAAACGGCTTGACCGATTTTTTCCAAATTTTATATGCGTATTCAGTAGGTCTGAGAATCGGCTACTGTATATTTAGATTTTTTTTTACTAAGACAAAACAACGTTTGCCAGGTCAGCTAGTATATATATATATAATGTTTGTTACTTTTTCAAGCAAGGTTTTAGCTTAGACTATGGATACTTTTCATCTTGGATTAATGATTGTAACAATGGACAAATCCTACTGGATACTTACATGGTTGTGAAGCATTGATAACTGAGTCAAATGAAGTGCCTGATACAGGTAGACTTGTGTAGTTCTTGGCAGTAGGTAAGTTAGCGGATATTAATGCAGATCCTATGTAGAACCCATGATTTGCATCTGGAGGGTACTCTTGCCACTTGAGGAAGACAAACTCAAAGTCTATGGTTATTGTTGTCATTGATCTTGGAGGCAGCTTCAAAAGTAGCTCGAGGTGGTAGGGCTTTTGCCTGCTGCGACCCGGTGAATAATACTGAGAAACTACTAGCTTACTCTCCGCTTTCCCATTAATTCTCAGAGTGCTTAGCTGTATAGGAAGCCACCATGGAGCATTCTCCATGACAACCACATGAATTGGGGTCCAGAAATTATTTGTCAGCTCAGTCACAATGCCTCCGAATTCCTTGCCATAGCCAAGAACATATCTGTTGAAATATAATGGAGGTGGCAATGATATGGGGATATCAGTTGAGAGTGAATCATATTTGGCTGCAATGTTTATCATTTGGTTAGTAGGAGGAATGTTATATATAGCCAGAGTGGTATCACTGCCTCCGCGTTGTGATAGAACCACAGAGTCAGGTGCTGGAGTCAGTTTGAAAGGTTGAGTAGCATTGGTGGTCACATCAACATAGATCTTACTGCTCGAGGAAAATGGGCAAGCTCCTGGAAGTCCTTGTCCAAACAATCTCCGGAAAGACCAATCAAATCCACCAACTATCTTGTAATCATACACCAGAGCTACAGTTTGTTTTATCTCCAAGTTGGTTTCAGAGCACTCCTTTGTTTTACAAACATTTCTCACATGAACTCCTATGGAATGATAGTTTGTATTGTGGATCATTCTAGAATTAAGTAATGAAGAGAATCCTCTACTAGACTCACAAGGAAGCAGTTTTTTCCAAGGTGTTAAGTTTTCTGTGCATACTATTTCTCTAGGTAAGGATGCATATCTCAGTTGTGATGTGAGATTTTGGCTTGGTTTCACTGCACCCATCGGCCATAGAGGCATTTGAGGTGTAACAGTATTGAATTTGTCTATGAAGTTTAAGGAGGCACAGAAAAGGCCTGAGAGTGTAGCACTCAGCTTTCTCCATTGTGTGTCAACATCGGTAACATCAGGTGAGAACCAAGCATACAGTTCAGCGCCCGGCCCAGCATCCAGCACTGGGTAGCCCCATTTATCATGTCTCCATTGGCCTTCGGTAAGAGTCAGGTGTAACTCTTCCACTTGAAAGTGAGATATTACTTCGGTCAGTGCTCTTGGTGCAAGATACGAATGTTCAACTGTAAAACACAAATTTGTAACTTTTAAAACTCATTTGATAAGCTCAGTACCTACTGGCATACATTTAACATGCTTAACATGCTAACTGATTATCTTATCGGCAAGATACTTACAAGAAGAGTCATTCTCGACTAAGGTTATAAATTGAAAGTAGGAATACAAGTGTGTCGGAGGTAAAGGTTTTACGAATAATTCTTCATGAAACTTATCAGCCTGAACGCTTAAAAGTATGATAAACGATAAGTGGGCAATGCAGTAAGTCCGAATATAACCGGCTATCATCTTTGTTGAAATTAAAATGTACTTTTTTCACTTCATTAGTATTTTATTACGGATTGTTACCACATAATATGTTTCACGAACTATAAAATAAACCCAATCTAGCAGTTCAAAACAAACAAAACCGTGAACTGTTTCGGAGATCAGTGCGTCAGGATGTGTTCAGTGTGTTCAGTGCAATCTCTTGCTTGAGCTTGATCGTACATTAATTTAGGGATGTTAAAAAAATATCGATATTTAAAAAAACTTAAGCCGGGTGTTCTACTTATGTTATCCAAATTAATATGTACTATGCGTGCCAACTAAGAATAGGACTGTCAAAGCCGCCATCTTGCTCAACCATACGCGCAAACTTCATAACCAAAGTGTATGGTGTGCAAAAAATTTTATGTACAAATTATATTCAGTTTAAATGTTTAATGTACGCTGTTTTGCTATTTCTTATACATTTTACGGCAAATTAATTATAAATGAGTAGGATTTGAAAGTAAAAGCACATTTATAAAAATATAATTTCTTTTTCATTGTTGTCACTTCTTTTTGTACCAAATAAAAATAGTTTATTATACTGCTTACAGCACTTAAGTCGAAACTATCCAAAACCAATGTCTCGTCACATGTTTTTATTTTAGGTGTTGTTAATTTGCCTTGGGTACTTCTTACCTGTAGAATTAATTAATCCAAAATTATCCAGTAATAAAATCAAGAATAATTAAACAATAATTAAATTTATATGTATGAACCAAAAAAAATTAATATTAAATTTCTTTTTTACGCTTTCTTTGCTAGCAGTACTTTTTTGACAGTTATCGTGTGAAGTTGAAGCAAGCGCGATCCTATTCTTAGTTGGCACGCATTATATATAACTTAATCAATAAATTGATTTTTTTTCTGTTATCCGTAATAAAATCATCTGTGTACACTGGGTCATGCACGACCATGACAGAACATGACACAGTCATATATATCGAAGTATTTTATATTAACTTAAATCGTTCTTTTGTTATCGATATATTTTTTAACTAGGTACTACAACACCAGATAAATTGATGTAAAAATAAATATAAATTTACCGTCAACTGTCACCATTTTACCGACTTCAGTGTCAAACAGTAACGTGTCATAATGTCATTTGTCTTTAAATGTCACTGAATTAGCACCCCTAGGTAATGCCAGAAGAGCATATCTAATGCTAGACTTAGCACAATCTTTTGGTGTATATAATTTGTATTTGTTAATAATATGCTATAAATATTAACAAAATATTAAACATATAGCCACATAATAACAGTCAAACCATAAAACAAATAACCATTTTCCTTTTAGCTTATTATTTATGGTTAAAATGTGGAATATACGGCCCATATTGTACTTTTATCCTTGAAATACGGCAACTTTACAGATAAGATACGGCAACCCCAAATTTGATTAGAAATAACCATCACTGGCCCTTTCAACACCTCCTCAGTTTTCTAGTTTATTTAAAATAATTTTCTTTTTGTGGCTGTTTGTATTGTATAAAAACATGTAAATTATTAAAGTGCGTTAGTTCATACGTGTATATTGAGTCGTGCGATTTTACAAGTCCATTACATATTCTTTTGGTGATATTTTTTAAGCCGCTCATAATAAATTCTATTTCTTTTTTTTGCATAAATATGCAGGAGTACTTAATTCTGTGAATTCATTGTTTACTCGCTGTTTCGAAATATGGGGTGTTTCTAGTGTGTTTTATTTTAAGAAACTTAGTGTAGAAACTTATCAAGTTAACCATTCCCAATCAAAATGGATAATCAATTTGTAGACATATCAAACAGTTTAAAACTGCAACTAGGTTTTGGAATCGGTCATGTGCTCAACGATGTGTGTGCAAGCTTGTGGTTCACATACTTCTTGGTGTTTTTCCACCTTGTGCTGGAGTTTACAGCCAGCCAGTCTGGCAACCTGATGTTGATTGGCCAAGTAGTAGATGCAGTAGCTACTCCTTTTGTGGGATACCACTCAGATCATACTGACAACTTGATCAGTGCAAGATATGGTAGAAGAAAAATTTGGCATATGTTTGGTGAGTACTTATTAAGAAATTCTCTAGATAAATAATAACAGACTGACAAAAAGTTTATTGACCATTTGTCCTTTCTTTTTTTCCTTTTTTTTTCAACCGAACATTGTATACCATAATTTAGTATTCTTAGATTTTTTAATCTCAGTTTAAAGCTGGTACTTTAAATTTAAATCTATTCTTGCTTGTTTTAGGTACATTCTGCGTTCTGGCATCCTTCCCATTCATATTCTGCCCATGCATCAGTTGCTCTACCACCCACAAATGGGCGCAGATGTATTATTATGCAGCATTTATAGTCATTTTTCAAATTGGATGGGCAGCAGTACAAATATCACATTTGAGCCTTATACCAGAACTCTCTGAAGATGATCATATAAGAACACATTTGACCGCAGTCAGGTAATTATGCAAAATCATCTATACTGTGCAGTCTCTATAGATTTGAAATCCTTTATATGTATCTGCAACCTTTGATAAACATTTAGATAATTCTAAAGATAAAGTAATAGAACACTTTTAACAGAATAATTGGCCAAGTGCGGCTCACACATGAAGGGTTCCATACCATTGTTGTATGGGAGCCCCCCTTAAATATTTATTTTATTTCAATTTTACTATTTTGATTTGATAGATTTGTGATACTTTTATAAATATTATGAAAATGTTAAGTGTCTAGCCTGCTGACAGACAGCCTGGTGGCAGACAGACAGCAGAAGCTTAGTAATAGCTTCCCGTTTTTACCTTTTAGGTACAGACTTTTAACATAATATATGTGACTTCTAACATATATGTTAATGCATACCTCATGTTGTGTATGAATATCTCTTTTATTTCCTCAAACACAAGTTATATATAAGTTCAACAGTATAACTATTATGCTTTATCTTTATTGCGGACATGTGATGGATGACCTTGTGAACTGGGGTACCGTTACATATATGTTCATAGTTTAATTAATTGAATTATCTAATTTTGCTAAAAAACCCAAATTTTTTGTTTCAGATATGGATTCACAGTATTTTCCAATTTGTTTGTGTATATAATCACATGGGCCATTCTGCATGTTTACGGTGCAGCTGATAAGCAAGTTTGTTTCTAATTAATTTTATAACTACACATTATTTTATTCATGTAAAGTTCTGCATAAAGTTAGAATAGTATATCTTCGAGTACATAGTAGAAATTATTATATGAAACAAAAAGTGACATAATATGCTTACTGTCAAATTGGATTGTAAGGTGGGTGGGTACGGATAAAAACACTGCAGCATACAGTGTACTGGAGAGGAGGCCTATACATAGCAGTGTGTAAATAAAAGCAATTTAACATCACCTGATGTTAAATTGTCAAACCATGACTTGAATAAAGTTGCAAAAAAAACAAGCATAGCTAAAAAATAACTAGCTTACCCACTTTGTACCCTTCTTCAAAATTAGTATATATATAATAGTCTAGTTCAACTGCTATTGCTGTTCACAAATTATTGAATTAATACAGGTGTTACTTTGCAGAAATCCATTGTAGATAGTAACAACTTTTGTTCTCATATACACCACTCGTACATTAGTAATCTGTTTCAACCATTCTACAACTTAGTGCCCTTCTAATTTAATTTGTTTAATTCAGGTGCCATAAAAAGTGCTATGTCTAAGTCTAGCATGCTTCCAAAGGATAGTAAAGGATTGCAATAAAATGGGTTTCATTCAGACATTTAAATATCTCATTCAGTTTTAAAATGGTCATTCTCAACATATTCAACCACAAGACTAATCAATTTACAATTAAGCAATGTGTCTCTCCCCGCAGGTTGGTCCGGAAGATTCCTGGAAATTCAGACATATAGTGTACATAGTGTTGAGTTTTGGTATTGTGACATCATTCCTGTTTCATTTGCTTGTCAGTGAAAAGAGCACATTAAGGCAACAGGAACAGTTGGAACAAGCCAGCAGTGGGGCTCATTGTGAGTTTCTAAGGAAACCGCTTTTATATCAGGTACTTATATATAAAACAAACACCAAACACTACTAGACCTCGAGGAAGACTCAGGAAACAGTGGTGCAACGATCTATGTAAATTTGATAAAGACTGGGCCACCAAAGCCGATGACCAGGCTGTCTGGAAGGAGAAAAGGGAGGCCTTTGCCCAGCTGTGGGGCTCAACAGGCTTATGATAATTTAATAATAATAAAATATATATATAAAACTACAGTTATAACCAAGTGGTAGCCGAAGTCAGGAAAGTAGAGTGTTAGTCATCCAGTGGCAATGGTGGCGATTCAGCGGCACACATGACTAAACTAAATTTAAAGTAGCTCTGTCTCTTTTCATCATAAATGACCAAAAAGAGATGATACGATCTAAACCATAGACAAAACATCTAATCTTCTTTTTTTGAGTACACTATGCTGGTCATGAGGTATTTTCTTTGATTCATCAAACATTGGGAACTTAGTTAAGTTAATGAAGAAAATAGGCTTTGAATATCTTGATATTTTACCTACATTTTACTTGGTATGGGGCATGGGGATAGTATGATACCAGTATGTTTTATACTGGAATAACGCAGTTAATACTGCGAGGTAAGTCTAGTAAAGACATAATATTTTCAACCATTTCATCCTACTAATATAATAAATACGAAAGTTTGTGTGTGTGTATGTTTGTTACTTCTTCATGCTCAAACGGCTTAAACGATTTAGGTGAAATTTGGTATGGAGACAGCTAAGACCCTGGATTAACACATAGGCTATTTTAAATCGAAATAACGCGGTTAATATGGGGCGCAACTAGTCATAAAACATACATAATAGTTATTGTGTGAGTCACATGATCAAAGATTATCATGTAGGCACCTACTATATAATTTATTCACTGGCTACATACATATATATGTCTATAGTGTACTGTATTTTGCAGTGACTGACTCATTTGTTGACTATCACGGGTATTATCCACCTACTTATTGTTATTGCAGAAATAACATCTATTGTAATTATCTTATACTGTGGTGCTTATGTTTTAAATTAAAACTAGGTACTTTGCTTATCATCCAATTAATTTTATGTCCGTTGTCCATTGTATTTTCGTGTATGTTTTTAATACAGATGGATAGGGGGCAGTTACAGGATTCTAACATGTAAACCTCTGGAAATGAGACATTTGAAACCACATGGCTTAACAACTGCTTGTACTAAGTCTGGACATTTATCACAGGAATCGAACCCAGAAGCCTCTAGCTGGAAGTCCGGCATGGTAACCATTATGCCAACAAGGTTGTCAACCAATCTCTTGTACCAATGTCTCGGATTTACCAATATATCTATTTTTTTATTTCAGGTAGCCGGTATCTACATGAGTACAAGACTAGTAGTAAACATTTCCCAAGTGTTGATACCCCTCTACCTACATCGGACGCTAGGGCTAGCCGCTAAGTCACTAGCTCTTATACCCTTAGCCTTGTATTTGGGCAGTTTGGGAGCGGCTGGTGTACAAAGAATAGCGCCAAGAACGATCACTAGAAAATTCAACTATTTAGTTGGATCATTGTGCGCCTTAGCTGGTTTTATTTGGACCTATTTCGGTTCGGAATCGGATAGTAATTACACGGTCTACTTTATATATGTAGTTGCAGTGCTCATAGGTAAGATTATCATAAATCCTATTATTTGTTAGTCATTACATATCAAATCAATATTTTTATCAGGTCATGAGATAAGCTATTGAGTTTTGGCGTGTTGTAAGTATGTACAACATGCTGTTTTAAACACACTTCACGGGTATTTCATATATTCATTTATTTGATTTATAGGCGAGCAGCAATATGATGTGCCTACATCACACTGAGTTGAAATCTTATTTTAAACAGTTCACAAAATGTCCTCTGGTCGATATCAATGTTTAAAGTCCACTGGTGCACTGATCACTGGATATGATTAATATATGATTTATATTTTTTTTTTACTCACGGCTACAATATTATTGATAACACATTCGATACACTACATATACATACATATTTTATATCGATGCTTATTTAACACTCTGAATGACGGCCAACAAATTTAGTTCATCACAAAGATGTTGGCCGTACCAGGATTCAAACCCGGGACCCTGTGGTTGGCAGTTCAGCATGGTAACGATTACGCCTACGAGGTCGTTAAAATAAATATAACAAACTTAGATGTGATACTAGAATTGTGGTGTCAGGGGATTTTAGTAAAATCTTGGAATTGAAACTAATCTATACTATAAGACTCTTTGTCCTGACTCATCTATAGACAACGCAGAGCCCAAACGGCTGGTCCTAGGGTTATGAAATTTGGAGGGTGTATTTGTTTTAGTATGTAGACGCGTACTAAGAACGGATTTTTGGAAATTCCACCCCTAAGGGGGTGAAAAGGGGTAAAACAGTTTGTATGAAACTTCTTTGTTATTGAACTCCCAGCAATGAAATTTGAAATATGTATAGTTTATGTAAAATTAAAAATAATGGTATCAAGTTTTTTTGCCAGGGGTGAACTAAGGGTTTGTAGTGGGGGGTGAAAGTTTGTATGGAAAATTCTTTATTTATCAAGTAAAAGTCTTGAAATTTGTTATTGTAGTATATTATTAAATGATTAAATCAAAATTATGTGTTTTTGAACTTAGAGGTGTAAAATTTGGAGTGCGTATATATTTTAGTATTTAAACGTGTACTAAGAACGGATTTTTGGAAATTCCACCCCTGAGGGGGTAAAACAGTTTGTATGAAACTGCTATGTTTTTGAACTTCTAGCAATGAAATTTGGAATATGTATAGTTTATGTAAAATCAAGATTTTTTGCCAGGGGTTAAATAAGGGTTTATAGGGGGGAGGGGGGTGAAAGTTTGTTTGGATTTTTTTTTATTTATCAATTTAACAGTCTTGAACGTTGTTTTGGTTGTAGTTTATATGGTGGTTAAAATAAATTTGTAATGATATTTGCTAGGAGTGAATTAAGGTATGCCATTGGGGTTTAAAGTTCAAAGGGAAAGTTTTGTGTATTTGAAATTAAATACTTATGAATTGGAATTTAAGTATGTGGTTTACTTAGTGGTATGATTCACGTATTCTTATTATTTATATTAAAATAATGGCTTGGAGAAAACGATCTAATCTGTAGCATTACCACTAAAATAGCTAAAACAGAGGTTAACTAGATCTCAGGAATCGAATGAGGAAAGACAGATGCGGCTTATTTTGATATCGTAGCAATGTAATGTTTATAAAATTGGCACGGGAATAGGATGCAATAGATTTTTTCCACAGGTTACGCAAAAAGCGACCTACACGCGGGCGGAGCCGCGGGCAACCTCTAGTTCATTATAATTTATCAAAATCGGTTTATCAGGTCGGGAGCCACGATGCCACAGACACGTTAAAATTATATACCCCGTCGTTCGTTTTTGCTTCGAAGTTAGTATACTGCTTCCCAATATTGTAATTAAAACACATACTTATCTTATCATATGCGTTTTTAGGTAAAGTACATTTCGATTGACAATATCAGTCAATATCAACATATTGTGACATTATTAAATGTGTATAAGATATTAATTAAGTGTGTCACTGTACATACTTATTGCATATATACTATATATGTATATATTTATACTAGAAACACGACCTAAATTATCGACCGATAAATTAGTAAAATGAAGACAAAATCATTGTTCATAGCCCCGCGTCATGAAAATAAAACGGTACCTACTTACATTAGATACATTTTAAAATTCACAGTTTTCGTAGTTATTATAATGATTTTTCGTAACTTGTGTAGCAGACATTTGACGACCTCGTTGGCATAACGGTTACCATGCCGGACTGCCAATCAGAAGGTTCCGGGTTCGATTCCCGGCACGGTCAGCATCTTTGTGCTAAACCAAATTTGTTAGCTGTCGGTCTGGGTGTTTAATATGTATCTATATAAAATATATATGTATGTATATGTAGTATATCAGTTGTGTTAGCTACCATAACACGAACTAAATACGGTTCAGTATGGGGTTAACCAGTGTGTGAAATGTGTCCTAATTTTTATATTTATTTATAGACATACACATGAACAGGGATCTAGATTTGTCTTAATCCCAATGGATTAAGACAAATCTAGATCCCTGGTGTTTTTAGTACAAAAGCATTTGTGCTTATGTTAAGAAGTAAAACAATTAGCTGTACAACCACGTCTACTTTAGAAAATATTGCAGTATTGTTTTTCCTATTGATAAGCCTTATTCAATAAAATAAAACAATATTCTAATATATAAAATTTCCGTGTCACAGTGTTTGTTACCGTACTCCTCCGAAACGGCTTGACCGACCTTTACCAAATTTTATATGCGTATTCAGTAGGTCTGAGAATCGGCTACTACATATCTATTTTTTAAGGCAAAACAGCGTTTGCCTGTCAGCTAGTAACAATATAATATTTTGCTTACAATGTTATATTGTTTTGATTTCTGTGTATGTTTATCTCTGTAAGCTTTTCTATAAAGCCGGTTTCATTATATTGCAGGTTTCGGTGGCGCAGTAATGTTAGTGACGAGCCTAGCTCTCACCGCGGACCTGGTGGGCGCCCGCATAGAGGCTTCAGCCTTCGTCTACGGCCTCATGAGCTTCACCGACAAACTCGCCTGCGGCCTCGCTATAGCACTTATACAGATGTAGTGAGTATCATCACAGATCAGAATACTAGAGTATATTGCTGATTTCCATTCAATAAAGCGTGGCGCGGAATTTTGCCATTATGAAACCTAGATGGCGCTGCAAATCGAGCGTGCAGCCAAATTCCGCAACGCGCTTCAGTCGCGTAGTGATATAACGATAGTAGAAAGCGTGACCCGAGTGAAGTCGTTTCAAGATAATATGAAAAGTTGGCGCTACGTGTATAGAATGATACACGTAGTACGATTTTCAACAAGAGATTGAGTATCTATTATATTTATTATGGTATTATCCAGTCTCTCTTGATACACTGCATAAAGATGATGACACCTCATTCTTGTAATTACTGTCACAAAGTTTCCAATGTAGGATATATTCTAGTACACTCAAACACCTTCGATCTCTTTCACTCAAATTTCTGCTATGTTACTCACAAAGCATACCGAATATTCTAGATTATACTGGGGAATGGTATGGTCATTTCGGTACCTAGAACTTTCTACAAAATTAGATATATACCATAATTATATAAGGGACGAGAGAGTTGACCGCGAGTGGTCGTAGAGTTCAAATGTTTCCCCCAGAGAAATTCGATTAGTGTCTACGAGTGTACGACGCCGGCAAGGAATAAGGACTATACTATATACCCAAACCTTTTTCCCGAGTGCCCCATCCAGCATAAAACGGTACTTTCAATTCAATGTTTATTTCGTACCCCCCTTGGCCCTTCATTGCCCGCCCTTCCGTGCCTGTCTATAAATCTCTTGGGATGAAAGAAGGCATGATTTAATGTTTTTTTTTAAATTTAGTAACGCAAATTCCCTGTGTAATTTCCCAGTGCGGACGGTGCCTCTGCAGTGTACTACCGCGACGCGCTATCGTGGGTATGCGGCGCCGCCACGGTCTTGGGGCTGACGCTCACACTGCTCTTACCAAAGTTCTCCACCAATACACATACGTTGCTTGTTGAAGGTCGGTACCATCATACATTTATTTTCGTTTCGACTAGTATTACGTACACTCGATTTTTTTAATGATGCCTGGCTACAGGTTTTCAACTGGTGAGCTCATTTGCGGGGATCGAACCCACGCCTTTAGAGACGCAAGGCGACTGCACTCCTGACTGAGCATTGCTTCAAATAGAATGGGTATTAATTACCCTTTCGTTAATATATCGCACATTCATTTCCTTAACGTCACTAAACAAAATATACACATTTTCAGTACAAGTGTTTAAAGTTTAGAATTTTTTTATAAGGGCATAAATAAAAGTAGAGTAACTATGTCGGTAATATCTTTTGTTTTTATTATGGAATAAAACTAATAGTACTTATTTAATAAAATCAAAAACCAAAAAACCTTTATATGGTAACAAAAAAACTGATCAAAATTAATCATTTTTGTTTAGTGACGTTAAGGAAATGAATGTGTGATATGTTCACAATTTCAGTTTTATCATAATAAGTTAATATATACCTACTTAATACAAACCTTGCTTACGTGCATACGAGTAGTATAATATAGATAGTATATATCTAAAGTGATATACATATGGACCATTACACATCTGTGACCAATTCGTATTTAGGTACTGTTCGAGGTCTGATAAGTAATGTCGCTTACTAAATACCTAATATATATGTTTACTACCTAATGTCACAGCAATATTGAGATAGTAGTATCTGAAAGCGTATTTTCCAATGACTGTACTGAATTGTTACTTTTAAAATGATGATAGCCCAGTCAGGGGTTCAGTTTGAACCTGTTGTTCGAATTTATGAACTCCCCAAAAATCAAATTCAAATTGAATATGAAAAATTTTGATTCTTTTGAAACAATGAGTCAGGTGTTCATTTCCTATCCATTGTTTGTTTGTTTCTAACCCCCCCGGTAATGAGCTTGTGTTTCCTATGTAGGAAGACATTGTTACGAAATCATAGCCTGGTGGTAGAGCATTTTCTAGTGCTTGCCCGGTTAAACCAAATGGTGTGTTCCACAGCTTTCTTATAAAATATATTATTATAACAAAACAAACTTACATATTGCATTACAATATACATGTATAGTGATTGTAAATATGATTTAGTGATAACAGATTTGATTTTTCTATGGAATATAAATATAATAAAGAAAATGATAATAAGCTATTGATTATTAATTGTTATTGTGCCTTCCCTTTCAGATGCAGCTACAATAAATGAAGCAGAAGAAGAAAGAATAGGGCCCGAATAGGATTTTTTTATTTTTAAACAATGTAGCACAATTTGACCTAGATACAGTATTTTTCATAGCAAATTTTATTTAATGTACTTAGACACTAAAATATTATTGTTATAAAATCAGCGAAAAAATGTTTTTAATTTATTTATTTGAGTAATAAGCGATCAGCTTTCTACTGATGTGTGTATATAAATGTTGAAATTTTATTCTAGCAGTCCACATGTTTACAATCCACTGGTGCACTGATCTCAGGATATTTTTTTGTTATCTGAACAACAAGTTGTCTACAACTTGTTGCAATTGTGACTTGTTATTGAAGGTGTTGAAAATATTTTGAATTTGATCAGTAACTTCTCCAAAAACAGAAGCATAACAGTTACAGCTGTAATGAGTGTAGTTCATGCTGATTTTATATAAGACCTGCTTAGAATAAGGATATGATCATTAGTGACCTGACATACTTTTTGTACTTAACCAATATTTTCATATCATTGTTACATATAATGTTATATATTTTGCATAAAATAGTTTTGTAAAGGTACATGTTTACTTGCCAAATCTCTGTAGGTCTTTTCCTTATTATTAGTAGACAAAATGTGATATTAATCATCTGTTGTTATAGGCGACAGTTAGTGATTTAATAAATGTTATCTTTGTTACTTTTGGGAGGTAGTTTAACACTTGGTCTGTGGTTCCAAAGAATAACATTAAAAAAACAACTAGTATCTAGCTGGTTGCCAGATGAATGTATTTTAAAAGAACCAGTATCTGGCCGCTTGCCAGTTGATGGGTTAACATACTTATCCTAGTTTAATGTAGGGTGCAGTGATGTTATATCAATTATTCTGTTGTTTTATAATTGCCTAGCAAATGTTATAATTGAATATCATGACAAAATAGAAGAATTTTATTATTTTAGGACATTTTTACTTTGTTGTGAACATTCCTTATTCATTAATTTATTAGAAAACTATGTATGTATATTAGTACTGTATAATAGTTTCCTATAATATGTAGAAAATTTGCAATAACCCTAATTTTATATAAGTTAATCAAGTAAAATGAGAGATTTTTGTACACACTGACCATAATCTTTGTGTCACAAATCTAAGTAATGTGATAAAATAAAAACCATTTAATGCATTTAGTTTTGTTTTAATTAATAAACATGTCTGAATATAATTTCCAAACAACTTGATAGTTTCTATTTTAGTAATAATATTATCAGCGTGAAAATTCAGTCAGCAGCAGTCAAAGCCATAACAGTAAAACGAACTTCATCAGGATCACGTGCCATAAACTGCTGGCATACTTTAGCAGCATCTTCTAGCAATGAATCTTCAGAAGTTGGTCCATGGTTCACAGGGAATGACTTACGCCCGTCCAGTTCGTATAGAGCTCCATCTCGATGTACAAAAGTAATAAAATGATGATTGACAGGATCCTCAGCATTGGGAGTATTTGTTTGTCCCTCTTGTGCCAATTCTTTGTGAGCACTAATGATGCCCTGACACTTATCTAACAGCGAACCGCGTTTTACCGCATCCAGGCCAGAAGCTTCATCTAGGAATGTTTTCATGTGCCCATCAGATAATTTGATCTTATCAATATTGTTAGCTACTCCATGAACGAGAGCAACGGTGCCACAGGCGTTACTAATATTCTGTTTCATGTAAAAAACGTTATTGGAAACATTTTGCCCCTTTGCTAACATATCAGCTTCTTCCTTTCTCTTATGCTGTTCGTAGGCTTCAGATGTTGGAAAAAGAAGCATAACAGCGAGCACAGGGCGGGGTACGAAAGAGAGTAACTCTGGGTCTAAGCTCATTACATCTACGATGTTCCATTGAGGAGGAACACCCAGTTTATGGAGGAATTTGTTTAATACTTCGGGATTTGATTCTAAAGGCACTAAAGTTTCAGTTGACATCGTGGTTATAATGTCTACCGGTTTTTTGCAGGAGACTTCAGTACGTATAATCCTGTTATATGGATTTATGCAAAAGAAAACTCAGTTCTATGTAGATTACCAATTCAACTTGTAACTACTCAAACAAAAACAAATGAAAATTAAATTTGTGTTATTTTGCCGCACACATTTATTAAACAGTGACCAGTGTGACCGTTTCAAAATCAGTAAATCAGCCACCGTTGACGCAAAAAATTGGTCATCATACATAACACTCCACACATTCAATCATTCATTTCAGGCTATTAAACCCTATAAGCTGCTTGAATTTTCAATGGGATTTTACAATTTTTTTCTACACTATTATATATAAATAACTTATTACGAATAACTATTTGCTTTATTTAAATGTAGCGTTATATTTCATCCATTAATTTGTTTCCATTATGTTATTGATTAAAGCAACCATTCCGTTTATTTTTATTTATCAATTGAGTCACGTTTTTTCATGAACTTATTTATATTTTTTGACTGCAATCAATTTTTTTTATAACTGATTTAATGTAATAATAATTATTCACATTTTTTTGGAATTTGCCTCTAGCAAATTTAGTACTGAATTTGCCAGTTTGGCAAAATCTTCCACAAGCGGTCACACTGAGTAGTGAGACATTGACATTAACATGATTTATAGAAGTTTTCTCGTAGAAAGAGATTCTTTGAGTTTTCTAGTAGCTTCACACGTCGTACTATTGTGACAAAAAGAAGTTAATCCTTGATAAAAAGGGTTGTGTCAATTCATGGTATAGCGTATCTTCTCACCAAATTTCATCAAAATTGGTACAGCCTTTTGAGCGTGAAGAAGTAACAAACATACGTAGTAGTGTTAATTTATTCTAAGAGTCATCCTCGTGAATAAATCAAATCATTTGTTTATTAACTTTATAACTACTAGACATACAGGGCCCGTTAATGTATAATTACAGTGTAAACTCCATGTAACGTCACTCGATTTAACGACAAACTCAATCGGCTTTAGTTGGTTTAGCTTGTATTCCATACAATGATACATTCTCACCATTTAACGACCACTCTCTATAACACCATAAAATGCACAGTCCCTTCAGTGACGTTACATAGTGTTTACACTGTAATTATATTGACGATGAAAACTAAAAACCTATTGAATTGTATCTGTATTCATAAATTAGAGCAAAATTACGTCTTCTATGCGAGAACTAACATCAAAAGATAGAGACAGATGACAACACAATTGGCTCGTTCCGTCAATAAAAAGATTAGGGGCACCAAAACTTCAGCCATTTTTAGATATTTTAAAGTGAATTAAAAAGAGGTGGTATAGATTAGGTTAGGATTCTAAAGATTGTGAAAGCTGCAATCTGAGAGATTATAATAGGTAGAAAATCATGGGCTGAAAATAGGCTCCAACCTGCAATTCGATGTCCTCCAACTTCCTCTTTGCATAATGCTCAAACATAAGGATATATATATATATATATTCCTCTTAATGGTATATCACACCATGGATATCTATTTAAGGTGACGATTTTTTACTATGATGGAAATTAAATATTCAATATAACAGCCAAACATACAACTAACTAACAATGAGCAATTATAGATGCTAACTCTTAAATAGACTGTGCAATATTACAATGCTCTAATAAAAGATGTATTCCATAGATCTAGATAGGTACATAATTTACTTACATCATAACCTATGCCATTGATGAAACTCTACTCTACCAATTAAACATTATGCAATCCATGGAGTAAATATTTCAGTTAGTCGCGTTTCATAGTAAGTAAGATCTATCACTAAGATTTCTAGCACAAGAAAACAAAAATGTATTGAATAAATAGTTTATTATCACAAAGCTTGCATTGCACTTTTTAAAACAAAACAAAAATACTCTTAGGTATAAGCTTGGAAATCTTAAGCTCAGCTTCAAACAAGAAATTACTACAGCCTTCTGAGAATCAGTTCAGCAGCAAGTTGCTTAGATTCATAAAAATATAATAAGATAAATTCAGTCTGAGGCAGTCAAAGCCATTACAGTGAAGCGAACTTCATTAGGGTCCCGAGCCATGAACTCCTGACACACTTTGGCAGCATCTTCTAGCAAAGAGTCAGCAGTGGTTGACCCATGATTGATAGGGAATGCTTTGTTTCCATCCAGCTCGTACAAGATTCCATCTTTGTGGACGAAAGTAATGAAATGATGATTCACTGGCTCGTCAGCACGCGGAGTGTTGGTTTGACCCTCTTGAGCAAGCTCCTTGTGAGCATTGATGATCCCTTCAGATTGCACAAAGAGAGAACCACGTTCAGATGGGTCCTTATTTTTAGCTTCATCCATAAACTTCTTCAAGGGTCCATCAGAGAGTTCAATTTTGTCAGTGTTGTTTGCAACACCGTGTACAAGAGCTACAGTGCCGCATGCATTACTAATTTTTTGCTTCATGTAGAATAGATCTCCAGACACTTCTTGGCCCTTGGACAAAATGTCGGCTTCTTCAGTTTTCTTGTGTTGCTCGTAAGATTCAGATATAGGAAAGAGCAACATAACAGCTACAACAGGGCGCGGCACAAAAGAAAGTAGTTCGGCATCTAAGCCCATGATGTCCACCATATTCCATTTGTTGGAAACGCCTAATTTTTGAAGAAACTTGTTGAGTACTTCAGGGTTGGATTCCAGGGGCACCAAAACTTCAGCCATTTTTAACGTAGATTTCTGAAAATATTTTAGGTTACCGGTATTCTATTACCTACTGAAATATAAAAATATTATTCGTCTTACCAGTCTCCTACGAGTGTCTGAGTTCAAGAGGTGGTTCAGCAACTGGCGATCAATAATTCTCAATGCCAAGGGTGGTCAAGGTGAAACAAATCTAATTCTGCAAGTCAGGGATCAATACAAAACAATTTACTCGTTTGTTTGTTTTTTTGACGGATATGCGTCATCGCAAAAAAAGTAAATATCTATGAGACAAGTTCATTGTCTATGACCGATAAGTTTCTCTATACCGATTTTTTTATTGACGTTGAGCACCATTTTATGTGGAAAAACTGGTTGATTTAAAAAAAGTAGCAGTCAATGTCATTTATATCTATTGTCAGTGTCATCATCGAACGCTAAACGGATGGGTTTTGTAATCCGTTTCGCATCGCTTTTTATATTTTTTTCCAAAGTTTACCAAGTGTTTTTACGAAATATGCATGCTGCATTAAATAAAGCATGTGTAAAAAAAAACAAGTTTAATTTAACTACTCCTAAAAAATCTCGAGCGTTAGCATAAAATCCTCCATCGAAATGGCTGTTTGTGGTCTTCGAACAATACTGTTAATAGTTTGTGTACTCGAATTGGTAGGTAATGTTTTTTTTCACATAATCCGCAATGTTTCATATATATAGTTTTTCTGTAAACAAAGTATCACTGCACCCCAATGACTAACAATCTTGAAAAAGAATAAAGAAGTAGCAATGATCCTGGAAACAGGGTCATTGACTTCACCATTGCCAGTTAAATATTGTTGAAACAATAGTTATTCTCACGATCATAATAGTTAAGTCGTTCGTTTATAGGAAGTAGTGAATAATGTTTTGTTCTGATTCATATGCTCCTTCTAGTCAACTTCTGATTCATAAACCATCCAGTGATTCATATACCTGTTAACATATTTCTAGCACTCATAATCAGATACAAATGTGTAATATTTATAAAACATACTAAAAGTAATATATCATTATAAGAGATGGTTACTTACTTCCCTTGCAATTTTATTTGAAGTAGCTAACCATTAACCTGTCAATGTATAAACATTATATTTATTATGCTTGGCGAATAAAAAAATCAGAACAATAATACTTACTTCGTGTGGCTTTAAAACCCTGGGTGGATCTTGTACTCTTCTACTTTTCTATTGCAATTTTTGTGATTTTGGGCCAAACTTTCTGAACTATCCAGTTTCCTTATGCTTTTTAAATCTTCCTGAACACCCAAAATCCGATATGTGGTTCACTTCTCTTGTTTCTTTTGCGGGGCCCAGTTAGTAGTGTAGCACCTGTAGCTGGTGCAATAATCAAAGTTAAGCAACGGTCTTTGGTTGAGTGTCCAACTTCAGGACTTAATGTTTTGAAATGGTATGTGCTTGTCCATGTATGTGCTACTGTCCGTCTGATGACAAGTCTATTAGTCTTAGTACAAGCTATCAACTAAGTTAAAGGCCTTTGGGCAGTTTGAAAACTTGACACCAGATCTGGGCATATGAAGAAAAAAGAAGTTAGTAATGGCTTTCACAGCCCTGTTATTGTCCATCAGCGCTTAGTTGCTTGGAAATCTTAGATGCTGCGCTTTAAGAAATCTGACAGTGGTCCTCTTTAATTAGCAGATCAATAACCAAGATGAATGGTGCTCTGAACTGTTTTACAATTTATTTGGAAATAAAAACTCAATGGGCTTTTCCTAATTTACAGATAATAACAATCCAGCGGCAGGTATTTGACTTTCTCGGGTATATGTGGTTGCCGATAGTAGCAAACTTCACAAACATATTGCTCATAATATTTGGATCATTTGGAGCAGTGCAGTACATCACAAAGTATTTATTAGCTGTAAGTATGAGCATCTTGTGTGGCCTACTTTAGCCCTACTTTCACTTGTGTTTGGTTACATAAGTCAACATTGTTTAGGTGTGTGTTGCTTGTATGTTTGTTTCTATTTTCTTTTCTGAATAAATACTATTTCTTGACATAACTGAATTGATTTTAGTGATATAAAAAATGTTAAATATTATTTTTATTGATTTCAGTACGCATTATGGAGCTTCCTGTGGCTTGTATGGAATGTTTTCTTAATATGCTACTATTCAAATGTTGGATCACTCAACAGGGTATGATATTATTTATTTTTGTAAAAAAATAACTAGATAAAAATGACAAATTTTTTTACTTATATAATATTAAATGTTATGTGAGGTTATTCTATGAAATTAATAAACCTTGGTGAAGAAATTGGTATAAATAGTAGTTTGCAATTGGCCATATGAGTCCACTTTATAGCATTCTAATCTGAATTATTTATTTGACTTATACATCGTACTTATACTTTGACTCATAGCATTATGCTGATGTGCCTATATCTATCTATTGCGCTGTGATGAAATGTTATTTAGACAGTCCATGTGGTTATTGTCCATTCAGATCACAGCTTAGTAACAGATTAACTTAATATTTCAGGAAAGTGGTCTGCTATCGCTCGGCACAGGCAGTGTGAGTTGGTGGGAGACCAATGGTTGGGGTTGCCAGCCAGTGTGGGCCGGTCTGGAGGGTCAGGATGCTTGGCGCCCTATACGTGTTGATGGCTGCTTCTTACAATGGGACCATGTGGAGCTAGCTCAGTCAGCTGTAGGGGCCTTGTTTGCTGCCACAGCACTGCCCTTAGCTATCATTTTGGCGTTCAAGTCTTATAAGAAACGGAAGCCTGTTGCAGGTAAAGGATTGTTCCTAGTATGTTACTACTATTGGTGTGGTATTTAGAGTAGAATTACATTGTAAAATATTGTTATTTTACAATGTAACGAAGTAACCAACATATCTACACTGGCTGGCTCATAATTAAGGTGAGGGGTCGTCAACGACTGGGTTACTAGATTATTATATGATGTGCATGTGCTACTAGATTATGTAGATAAAGTATAAGTTTCACACTGAATTGAGTTGCACACACTTGCTACTCCACTCCATCATTTTAATATATTTTAGTATTATTATTTGAGTAACAATACTAGAAACTACACAATTGTTTTTTTTTTAATACAACTAAGTTAATTTTTATTTTAATATTCAATTTCAGATAAAAGTACGCTGTCTCGTCGGCCAGCATTCACCATAGAGTTAAGTCCGACAGAGGCAACTATCAGTGAGAGCTCGCTGAAGCCGATGACACCTCGGCGCGTGAAGCGTCGCTCCGGCTCCCGCGGGAACAACTCCTCAGTGCGACGATCGCGGAGATCGTACAGAAACGCCGGGTACTTAGCCTCCAGCGCGTCATTACCACGCGAGGCGAGGTCTTCCCGTCCCACTTCCGCACATTCCTCTTACTCTAACTTCCACGCGGCGCGCCCTGCCTCTTACCACACGGCAGAACGAGCTGACCGAGAGCGAGCGTCGCCATCGGAAGGACTATATGACCCGCCGCCTGTCTCGGAATCTGTTCCAATTGTTACAAACAGGCATAACAGTATAAGTCGTAACAGCGTCAAGTCCGGATACGATGTCGTTGGACCGTATAAGGAACAGAGTCAGAGGAGTAACGAGTCGGGGAATGTCGGGGACTTGACCGCGCGTATAGATAACATAGCGCGCGGGTGGGACTGCGACAGCGGCTGGAAGGCTCCTCCGCCGCCCGCGCCGCCGTACAGCTCCCACGAGACTCCGCCGCCGGCGCCGCCTTACAGCGCCAGCGCGTCCCCGCCTCCTACACAGTATGAGCAACAAAACACTCAAACACACTACGGTGTCCACACAAACCTGCAGCCGCCCCAGGCGCACTACAGCGGCCATCATTCTCCAGTTTCACCGTCACCAGCGCCACATTACAGCGGCCACAATATGCCGGTACATCCGTACGATGCTCACTCTAACGCGCTGTATGGTCGCTCGTATGGAAGCGGGACGCCGATGTCCCCCGGCCCGCCAGCGTATCAGGCTGCTAACGAAATATACACCAACTTGCCTCCTTGTCACCAGTAATGGTGAGCCATTTTACATAATCATAGGTAGTGATGCGTTTGGGTTAGTACGTAAATTATACAAGTGATTAAGATTGTTATTAGAGGCGGAAGCAAAAAGAAATCAAAACTTTACTTTTACACATTTTTATATACGTTTTAAAGTTGACT
This sequence comes from Mellilla xanthometata, assembly GCA_035578125.1. Lineage (NCBI taxonomy): Eukaryota > Metazoa > Arthropoda > Insecta > Lepidoptera > Geometridae > Mellilla > Mellilla xanthometata. Next base: position 6,229,298 of record JAPUBQ010000007.1, on the reverse strand, counting down.
GAAAGTTTTTTAGCGACCGAATAATATTTACACAACGCTAATCCAAACGCAAATTGAATCGAGTGAAATATTCATAGTCCTAGATCCTGCGCAGTCATTCCTTCAACGAGTGTTATTTAATTTTTACCTAGATTCTAAATGTTTAATTTTAATACTCTGGATGTGCCTTATTCCCAGTGGTGTCTTAATTGTAAGATTGTTTATGAAATCATTGATTCAAGATTTATTGTTAGGTTAAATTGTAAACTAAGTTGGTCATGATGAAATGTATCTACTTATGCCATGTCAGATGCTCTTAGGCGGCCGCAAAACTAGCTCAAGAGCACTAAGCAAAATTAAGTACTTATTGAGGTGAGTGTTATGAACACTTTAACTACTTACATATGTTATACAACAGCTGTTTAGGCAAAGTTATTAGTTATTATTACTTTTAAGGATAAGTACAGGGATCTGTTACATTCCGTTTGGATCTGTTACATTCCGTTTGGATCTGTTACATTCCGTTTATAACATAATACATACTTTGAACTGTTAGTAACTAAGGGTCCAATAATTGAATGTATGATTCAAATGACTAAAACCTTATTTTTATAAGTGTATTTTTTTAGATGATCTGCTAATCTTTTGCTTTTCGGCTATTGAAACCAAACACTGTAAGAATAATCTATTATCATATTCAAGTATCTTTCCATTTAGAATCTCATAGAGTAGTAGCAAACTGATCCCACCCTTTCAGATCTGTTAGGTTTACTAGTGTAAAATAATAATTTAGTTTGCCTACTCTATACATAGAGTATAACATTTATATAAGACATTCTACAATGCCACACTTTAATGCCTTAAAGTATTGAACCAATCCGTCCTATTGTAATAAAACTTAATTTGTATGTGTACCTTCTAGGTATTGTATGTGTTTATGTATGTTCTCTTGATTTATCTGACAAATTGAACATCTAAAATTCCAAATGAGCTTTAGTAGTTTAAGGATTTATTTTAAAGATTACATTGGATTGTGTTCCAGTTAATTTTTATACCAAATATACACAGTACACAAACTAAATGTATTTATTTCCTTTGAACAGGGTAAATAAAATTCAAGATTTTGGTATCGAGCATTGTATTTATATTTTTGCAACAACTTTATACAACCTTTATTATAAACTAAGGCACTTAATCTAATGTACATATAACAAGTATTTCAATATACAAACGTTAGGTTAAGAAGTAAATAAGTAGAAATACAATAGGTTTGTGGTAAAATGCAGGGATATAAAAGAAAAGCATAAAAAATAGTTGTACAAATTGCGGAGTACACATTCAACAGGTTTCATACACTATTTACAAAACAATCATGAACTTTATTAACACCAGTTCATACAGACATTAAGGTAAAAATATTTCTTACTCAAAGCTACTCAAGATTTAAGAAACAATAGGCATTTCAAAGAAGATTTGATTTTCCAGACCAAGTAAACAAGTTTTTTCATGGTATACTAAAAATAACATTTTCGAAGGGCAACTGTCAAACTACGTCTAGTATTGAGAACTGAGAAAGTTTTACAAAATCTAAAAAAGAAATATCAATATAAAAACACATAATTCCCATAAAAGAAACAACTTCATCGCCTGGCGATTAGTAGAATGTACAATAGTTAAAAAATTGCGTTTTTTTTAAAAGTTGTTTTACTCGTCCAGTTAATAAACCCGACCAGTCAATCGACAGCTGGCAGTTCTATTTACCAAGTATCGCCACAGAATATATCCATAGTTAGTTTACAAATAGCGATCACGCAAATGCTTGGCAAAGCTCCAACACAAGAACACGTTTTGCACAATAAGAATAAAAGACGTACGTAAATTACGACTTGGCATTCCTTTGTTCTTCTACGTAGCTGTATTTAACTACTGATGAAGAACTTTGTCCTGGATGCCTACATAATTAGGCGTTGATGGATTTACTAACTGACAGATTTAGTTTTCTGAATATTTTTGGTTATACAGTTCAGCTCAGACAAGGTCTGAGAGCGGAATAGTTTACTAGAGACGGCCCACCGGAATGTGCTCTTTTTTTACTCATAATAGGCTTGTGCTTGATCGCAATTCACCTGATGGTAAGCGAAATTGCGATCTAAGGTGGAGCGCGCTTGCCCAGAAGAAACCGGTTCACTCTTGCCTTGAAAACCGCTAGATTATAGTTATCGGGGAACAGGGAATTTGGCAAAGAACTCCACACCTTGGCGGTACGCACAATGAAGGTGAGGCAAACCGTTTAGTACGCGACTTAGATACTTCCACAGTATAACGGTGCCGCCTTGGTGTTTCCCTACTCGTCCGATGGTGGAATGGGGCGGGGGCGATCAAATAATGCAATCCCGTTGCACACTCTCCGAAATGTAACCTATAAAAAACCGAAAGGCTGGTCACCATGTGGTGATGCTCAAGGCTCTGTGCTGTAGCGATTTGAATCGTACAAACATTACAAGACTATATAACAGGCTTGACGTAATTGTTAAAACTTAGAGATTCTAATAAGTCCGTCTATTAAGTTACCAAAACAATGTATCTTACAAACACGTACTTTTTGGCGTGAATAAAATGAATAAGATCTAATGCAATGAAATTCGAGAGTGAAGCATTGTGACGATTTTGTTTCTCCCTGCAACTTAGATTATTTTATAGCCCGTGCGAAGCCAGGATGTGATGCTAGTAGTTTATATGGAGGGTAGTTGCATAATCTCCGCCTTGGTAAGGTCAGGGTGCCACACGTCGACGATGAGCACGAGCCGCGCGCCGGTGCCGTTGTGCCACACCTCGTGTTCGAAGCTGTCGTCGAACATCAGCACCTTGCCGGTCTGCCATTGCCTGGAATAGTTTATACGCGAAATAGGTTTATTATAGCTAAAGATGTATTTTCCTCTCGGCTGAATATGACTGAACATTCTAGAAAAAAATATAAAGAAAAATACAATAGTATAAATATTTACATACATATCGAAAAGTAAGTACAGATATATGAAAATGACGCAAAGCCAATTTTTTGATGTTCTATTCGTTATTAATACAAAATAAGTTAAAGGGGATATTAATCGTTTAGAGTGCTCCCGTGTCTGGGTGCACTTACAACACTTTATGCATATATAGATAAATAACTACGTTGCACTGTACTGCTAGGATATTTCTGTGAAGATGTGTTACTTGCTACTACTTGCTTGGCTATCCGTATTCGACTCCTCGCCAATGTCCTACCGACAGTGGCTTTCGCCTATAGATATGCCACAGACTAGGCTATCGTCTATTGACCATACCTAGGCCACAGACTACATACATAAACTGTACACTACAGATCCCATTGTTTCAAGACAATTTAGAGAATATTATAGTATGAATACTAGACATTGTAAATTGTTCACGTAATACATCTTAATATTTCCGCGTAGAAAACGGTCACACTTACTTATTATTTTGGGAAGGACAAGCTGCCAAGAAACGGGCTAACGCCTATTTTGGCAACTAGAGCTTAATGTTAAAAATATGTATTTTTTTTGGTGCCAATAAATTATTTTGAATTTTGAATTATTGAAAGTTGGAATAAGCCCCTGAAGATGGTGCTAGGAAAGCACCGAAACTGTTGGACTCATTCCAACTTTTAATAATAAGTAAGTGTGACCGTTTTCTACGCGGAAATAGTATGAATACTTTCAAAAATAGGGTCGAGTCGGCGCAATATGTTAAGGCGTTTTTAAGCTGTCATCCTACCTGATCTCCTGATCCACGCGTATATAAGTGTCCTTAGTGTTGGTAAGGCCGAGATGCATCCTCAGCCTGCAGTTGGTGGGGCCGACGTGCGCGCGCACATGCGTGCCCGCCTCCATGAGAGAGAACTTGACCTGCCCGCGCCGGCACCCGCTCGCGGCGGCCTCCGAGCGCACGATGCTGCACGTCACCGGCGCGCGCGCACACCGACCCGCTACCTGCCAAACCATGAGATTATCAAAAAATATCTAACAATATCCAGATCTCGGTATATTAACAAATTTAGCTAAGACAAGACTTCTTCGTATGAGCTAAGTGGCCAAGATCTGGTGTCGAGTATTTCAAGCCGCCCGAAGGCCTCTGACTAGGCTTATCGACTGCTTGTACTAAGACTAACAGCCGGGACCTACAATTGAACGTGTCATCCGACCCATGGTAGCTAGCGCCCAGATGAACAACAGTCTTGTGTACCCATTCCAATACCGTCCGCATCGACTGTTGCTTAGCTTCGATGATCGCGTCAGATCACCTTAGCTAGCCGAGTTACAGCCGACAAAGATACGGGCAAAAACTTGATCTTACAGTACAAAAAATATCGACAATGGTAGAAAATAGCTTTAAGGCCGTCCAAAGAACTACTCTAAGAATATTTATACTTATTTTGGTACCGATCAGACATGAATTAGAAATAAAACTGGTTAAAATAATCTAAAATTAAGTTTTTTGAACCAGTTTTTTTTCATGATACACACACAGGTCGCAAGTTTTGGACAGAGTGGTATATCTCTGGTGTCGGTAAACAGGATCAATCAATTCGAGGGCAGAGGAACCACGTTTGTGAGCATACTAGTTAGGTAGGTACATCTTGGTTGTTACCAAGGGAATATTGAAACGATTAAAGAGAGACAACTTAGATAATTTTAGGCAAGTGCAGTGCCAAGTTTTTGATTTTGTTCTTATATTTTGGAATTACTGTAATTATTTAAATTAACATGTCGTGGCTGGTGGTTTACCGTTATATTTGGTTTCAGATCATAGCGGAAGAACATACACTAAATATTTCAGATTTTCATCTGAAAAGATGTAAAGACGTATACATAGGTTACCTCTCTCCCTCTAGCAAACAGGTCCAACTGCGACCACTCTCCCTTTTCCCTCAAGCCTTCTTTCTCCTCCTCATACATAGCTTGAGCCGCCCGACCTTCCTTCAATATCTCTTTCCACGACTTTTCCAAAGCCTTCGCTAATCGCGCGTACGGCGTCTTTTCGACGTCCCACCAAGGTTGGCTTTTAAGCCTTTCAACATTATAAAGAGATCTTTGAGCTGGTGATAAGAAATGGCCTAATTTAGCACCGCGTTTGTGTACTTCATGTGCCTCTTTGTTTCTTCCGAGTAATAATAAACTGTCTCCCAAATGGTAGTAATATCTGGGTTCGTTAGCTGGTCCTTTGTCGCCTTCTAGAGCTTTTGAGAAAGCTTCTACAGCTTTTTCGTAATTTTTATGCAGGGTTTTGAGAATGAAGCCGTGGTTTGCTAGAGCTATACGATCGTTAGGCCATTGCTTGAGGGTCTCCTTGATTACATCTTCGGCTAGGTCCATCCTGAAAGCAATTATTCTTGGTGAAATATCATAACACAACGAATATTAAATAAAAAAATATTATTGTTCTTGCACATTTATTACACTATCTTTATGGACGATTCAAAATTCAGTAGAAGTGACATGAAAATATTGATATCTTAGACGTTAGATGTTCGTATCCCGAAACAACTTTAAATTAATAATGCAATTGAAGACCGAAAAATGGGTAGCATTTCAAAACCGAATGATCTACAAAAAATATTTTCTTGAATACTATTGTCCTTTGTAGCTTTGTATTTTTGTTTTCAGTTAATCTTGCCTATGTTATTTAATGGTTTTCTCACCTATTAGCCATGAGGAACGAGATAGTCAGGTTGTTCCTGTGACTGGGATCGTTTGGAAAACGTCGGATCAGAAGTCTGTATATGGGCTCCGCTGATATGTAGCTACCTGAAATTGATAGAATATTGAACTAGTAGTTTTAGTAGTAGGAAAAATTATTATCAAATCACAGAGGTATATATGCCCATTTAAGCGTACCCACACTTGAAAGGAAAAAATACACGACTTTAAAAATTACTATTTTATGATACTTGGAGCACGATCTATTTCTACCATCATCATACTAGAGAATGAAAATTCTAGAAATAAATTGAAACAACTATAATTGATGTAAATTCACTACTCTCCCTAATCGCTCGCATTGTACATGCAATTTCATTTAGACTTTTATCACTAGTGACTAAAATTATTGAGCGACGGAAATAAATTCAATAATGTTCTAAATTACTGGTAGCCAAGCTCCTATATATTCTCCTTATTCTATGCGTCACTGAAACAGCTCATAAAAACAAACTCACCTCTGAACTTCATTCTATCAAGCGTCCGCTCAGCAACTTCAACCAACTTCTTATTGGACAGTTTCTCATTCATCTTGAGCAGCTCCAGATAAGCCGCAATAGCTTTGGAGAGCAGGCCGTTGTCTCTCTTCGCTTCAGCCAGCATGTCGTACGCTCGGGCGATGAGGAACCTAGCCCGGCCGCTCGCCCGGAGCTCGGCAGCGCTCGCCCGCTTCACCGCGTTCATCCACTCGCCCTCCGCAAGTTAGTACACGTTACGCACACACTCACACACACGCAAGCAAGGTTCACCCTGTCAGTGTCGTAGACGTTTTAAGAATGAGCAAGTCGAGTTTTACTATCTCTATCCCCTTCATTGACAGTAAGGTAGATAGAGACGTAAATTTAAATATGAGAGTACTTAAAGTTGGTTTTCAAAATTTTATAATTGAATTTTCCTTCAATCAAAAGTGCGGAACATATTTGATTTCTTTCACGAATTACATATGAAAAAACAAGCGCGTTGATAATAGATGAGAGAATAACAGTTTTCATCTCCTTCATTATTCTTCATTAAAAAGAGGCAGCTATATTTTAACTCGCCACGACACTGATTTAGTATCAAACCAATATTCCTATTCTACTGGGGTTCTAGAATCGCTGAGAACACATCAGAGCCCCCCGCGCGGGGTGCGGGCGCGGGGGGAAGTCTGGAGTGTCATCCACGAGACATTGGGGGGGGGGGGAGGGGTAAAGGGATAATGGCACAACGAGCAAAGTGTGTAGATATAATAGGGGGAAAATTGGATGCGAAAAACTAGTTAGTCGAGCCAGTCCTGCAAGAGTTTGGTTCACTATTTAAAAACTGAGATAACATACACTGAGATCGTTACTGGGTAGATAAGTGCGCCTAAACTTGTAAAGATTTCTGTAGTAACTTTAAATTTTCAGTAAGCAGGATTCGAACCTGTTCCTTTTAATTGAAAAGTTTGCAGTGTCCATCAATTATATACGAGTTTGACATCTGATATATACTATATATTATGTAAGTTTACAAAGTACTATATATGTAACATTTGTACATAAACATGATATGGCCCCAAAAGTAATTCTGGTGGAGTATTTTTTATAAATATAATTAGGTGAATTAATAGAGGAGGCATGCAGGACATATTTAGCAAAGCTAAACAGAACTCAGGTTAAAATAAAAAAAGGTACTCTTTTAACGGTTATTTAGGAGCGCACTCAAAACAAAATAAAAATCAGGCCTTAATGTTTTTAAAATACTCCACCAATTTATCAAGGACCAAATATGTTGTGTTTTGTCGAATTCACATTGGTTTCTATAGCGCGTAGGACTCTCTCTTTAGATTTTTTTTTCTCTAGAATTCTATTTGCAAGAGAGGTCCAGTGAAATTTGAAACTCGTTTCAATTAAAATAGACGGATGATGAAGTTTCTGTCTTTATGTTTCCAACACCCTACATCGTGGGTCTTTTGAAACCTAGGGTGAAAAGGCATCTTATGGCCAAGCCTGCATTTTGCATTTGCTCACACTTACCATAAGATGCCTTACAGTAAACACTGATCAGTTTTGTGTGTAGTAAATGTGGTAAAAAATATATATATTTAACCACAATTCTCTTGGTAGCAAGTGAAACTGCAACCTACGATGGAGCGTGCTTACCCTGGAGAAACCGGTTCACTCTCGCCATGAAAACAACTAGATTATACTTGAAGAGGAACAGCAAATAAAGACCCAAGAAATTCCAAAGTTTAAACATAAAGTAAAGGACGGATCAGAGTGGTGGCAAAGTAAAATAATATAAAATACCTGGCGCAAGTCTTGCTCGGCGTGGTCGAGTTCGTCACGCCAGTAAGCGTCGCTGGGCTCGCCAGGCCATTCGTCTTCTATGCTGTTACCGCCGTCCTCTGAAACATTCATGTACACGCTTTATGTTAGACTTTGTCTAAATTTGCTTCAACGTTTTGACAGACGGAATCTTTAGGTCCATTAACCCCGTGATGTTTTTCTTTTAGCTACTTTCTAACTTCATCAAAAGCACCCGCGACGCACAAAAAATTTTGGATCCATTCCTCCCAAGTCGTATTCAGGTATACGATCAAATAAATTTTTCTAAATGCCGGGTGCTAGAATTACGGCAAGTGGCATTTTTCCATACAGTGAAAGGATTTCTTTGGTGATTTCTAACACCTCATGTTAAAACACACCCCCATTCAAGCTTCACGTGATTTAAGGCCGATTCAAATCTAGTTTACCGTAGATTACATTAAGTCAGAACTATACCTTAACCTGCCAAATTTATAGTAAACATAGGATCCAAATATATTAAAGGTCTTTTTCCTAAAGTTAATTTTCTTGTTGTTATGCCTGAAAACCCTTTAGAAACCGATGCGTACATACTTTCAATGTATTGATAATGAGAAGTAAGTTTTAATGAACAGGAATCTATTGGTAAAGTGACTTGAATGATTTGATTCAATCACAGAAGTCACTAAACACACAATAAAATAAGAACTAGTATTCTATTATTTCTAAGCACATAAATAAAAAAAATAAAAAATGGAACTAAGAGAAAAATCATGCATCAGCAATCAATATGTAGAATTACACGATGCCCATACATAATATCATTGACAAAATACAACATTAATGAAATCATATAAAAAACCACTCACACATGTTAGTCAAGCCGTTAGTCGGTTAAAATCAAGCGCTGTAACAACCAATAAAGAGGTCACGCGAGCGAAATCTCTTTTACTCTGTTTTCCTGGCTTTTCCGGTTCTGGCAATCGTCCATATTTGGCTTCTAAACGACTAAGTAGTTCAGCATCATCAACATCTGATATATCCTCTTCTTCCTCTTCCAAATCTTCTTCAATATCCTCTTCTTCAATGATTTCCACATCATCGTCTTCTTCTTCTTCCGGTGTAGGTTCTTTTTCTACGACTTTCGGGGGATCCTTTTTTTCAGGGACTTCTTTGACTGGGGGTTTCGAAAGCGTTGGAGGGACTGGTTTAGATACGGCGGGCTTTTGAGGTTCTCTGATAGGAGCAGTTGGCTTTGGAGGTTCGTGATCTTCTTCATCTTCTTCTTCTTCTTCATCACTGTACAATTCTTTGTCTTTTTCATCGGCTACTTTTTCGTCATCCTGTATGAGAATGGATGACCACACATTGATTAACTCGTATCAAAAGAAGATTCGAACTATTATTATTAGTAATTATTTTCGAACGATAAAGTCATTGTGTATTCACAACTAATCAACATACTATAGTAGGTAATAATCAACCAACTTACATCTACTATGTGTTTGAATGAAATACAAATTTTGAGTAGGATTATTCTCAAAAGTTATTGGAAAGGTTATCACTTTAATTTAACCACTAACATTTCCAAATGCTTTACATTTAGCTTAACCGTTTCAAGGATCAACTGCAATGCTTACCTTCTCTACAATAATTCCTTCTTCTTCTTCAACCTCTAATTCTTCCTCTTCTTCTTCTGAGGGTGGAGGTGGAGAAGATTTAACCACAGGTGCTTGTTTAACGACCTCTTTCTCAATTACTGGCCGAGTTACACTTTGTGGTGTTGGTGCCACTAGTAATGAAAACATATTATTTGTAATGCAGCAAAAATGTCAATCTTGTTTTTAATAAGATTCAAATATAGAGAGCAAAGCTTGTTTAAGAATGATTTAACTCACTTGAAATTTTGTGGTAATTAAAATTAAAATATTGATTGAACTGAAATGTTTTGTATCTCACCAGAAGGGGGAGGCACTGGCTCGGCTATAAGTGTCATCCTTCGATCAGCCAAAGGTGTCCCTTCTCTTGCAGTTTCCACTTCGTCATTCTCTGTTATCGATAAGTTATAGGTATTTTATTGCAACTTAGTCATATATTCAGTAAGTTGAATGAAATTTTTCAATAACAGTTATCAAAAGGCAACAACATTGTTCGTACATATTGTATTGTTACAGGGTTTTGTACAGAAAGCCTACTTTTAATTTGATATATCCCAGGGATAACATAGCATTGATAGTATTGAGCCAAGTATAGTGACTAATATCTTGTGAACTGAATCATCTCGTGGAATCTTATCATATAGCCGTCGTTAGGTCCACAAAATGCGATTATTAGATCATTGACTGCAATTAATTATGATAAAAATGAAACACGGAAACACTCTTCAACTCATTGTGTACAGAATACCCTGATATCACTTCAGGTGAAGTAGGTAATACAAAAAAGATCTAATGCCTACAAATAAAAATTTGGCGTTGCTCAAGGCAGCGTATTATGCCCGGTGCCTGGCATTAAAGATATAGGAACCGAGCGAACTCAACGTTGTTTTCATAGATACATGCCACACGGCACTTAAGTATCCTGCATAGTAATCTGCTTTTTATGCACTGACAATAAGGTATAGAATAGTACGCACCGCGCGGCGCCGTGGCGCGGCGGAGGACTGCCTGCGTCGCCACCAGCAGCGCCCCGCCCACCACCAACTTCAGCCACACTGTAACACACACGCATACATCTCTCATTCATTTTGTCCTAATATAAACCTTCTACTCAACACTTTAAAGGTCAGATTTCAGTGATCAGCACAGGTTGTTCAACCTTTATAAGTATGAGTAGCTGCTGAAGAAAGTTCCAGCATCAGACTTTTACTTGTAACACTTCTTACTGTGTTATTTCTATTCACTTGCAATTTGATTTGTGTCACTTTAGAAATTTAATGTTTCAGAATGGGGAAGCACATTTTAAGAAACGGCAGTTCAAAAAAATCAGCTCTAATGTTTTTGTTAGGTTCTTGCAGAGAAGTTCTAATGCAGTTTTTGTATTCTTAATACTTTTAATAATGTACCTGAAAATACCTTTTTTTTTCGATAACAGCTAGGCATTAGATCAGCAGAGCGCGTAGTCACACAAGTTACACGCCGGCTCAAGGTCGAGCATGCCTAGTCTGGAACAACTGGCTCTCAAGAGGCTACCGGAACGCACCGTAAGATACTTGGCGACATTTTTTTCAACATGAAGGTGGTTGATAGCCAGGCAAGCACTAGAATATGCCACTATGCAAAATATGAAAACTATGGCGAATACTGATTATTATAGCAGTCATCGGTTTAGTATCAATAGATACATGAAATGTACAGACACAAAAATTCTAATTCACAACACGACATACTGTGAAATATAAACATAGAGAGGCGAAATAAAAGAAACGCATGTTTTAAACATTTATATTAAAAATATTACGTTGTATTTTAACAGATAAATAAATTGATGAGGAGTATTTTAAACACAAGAAGCTGCATCACTTAAAGCTATAAATTCTTATTATTAATTTCTGGTATGTTCAAAAGCTGTAGAAAAAACAATTGAAATGTTACAGATTTGAACTAGGAGTATGTTCATCGTGTTTGTTTAATCTTGTTATACAAAATATTAGATTAAATCACAATGCATTTACTTAGACATAAGGTCGTTTTCTCAATAGTTCTGTGAAGCGCATTCACCTTTTTTTTAGTAAATAAAGCGTTAGTTAATCATTCACACAAACCCAAACTAAACTGCCAAACAAAACTAATGCAATATCAGATTATCTCTCAATAGATACCATATAAACAACTACACCACTGAGTCACTGTTCCCTGAGATTACCATCTGGGGATCTCTTAATGTGGCATTAATAGGTAGCATCAAAGTAAGCGTTTTGCAATGTAGTCCACACCGTAACAGGCAAGTTTTGTTAAAAAACCGCATAATTTAAAGATACTTAGATACACAATTCCGTGCATCTCTATCAGAAATTCACTACAGTTTCCGTATTGCGGTATCTATAAGAAATAATCTGCTACCCGGACCGCCACATAAAGCTGTATTATAAAAACATGCATCACTTACTGCTTTGGGTCGCTTGCTCCTTTTCCTTACGCAGGGCTTCCTGTTCTCTCTCATACTCCTCTTCTTCGGCTAACGTGTCGTGAGGCTTCTCTGTCGACGGGGAGTCTTCAACCTGTTGGATTTGAAGCTATTTGAAAACCTGGAACTACTTTGACTGGCTAAGGTAACCCTTAACAGTCCATATTGTTTGATAACTAAGGGCAGATCAGATCTGTATATGGATAGGTGCCTAAAAGTGTTGAGCAGATCTTGATTCTTTCGTGAGCTAGATTTTTTAATTGTAATTACCAGTGAATCAAACTAAAATCTCTCGAAATCTTTCAGGATTTTTTCTTTTCTTTAGGTAGTAAAGTCAGATCTATCAAGAACTTCAGCCATATTATATCAAACAGAAGTATCATTAATTAATGAATCTTTTTCTATTTCAAACATACCTCGACCAAAGGCCTGCCTTTAGGCACTGGTATTGGCAACTCTTCTGGCAGGTCATCTACATCGCCAGGCTCTAGCTGCTCAACCTCTTCATCATCGTCGTCATCATCAGCTAAGGGAACAGCCTCTTTTGATTCTTCTGTAATGGATATAAAAAAACTAGCTTGAAGTGTATTCTCGTTTGGTTGCTTAGTCACAGACTATGGGAGCTAATCTCCTGATGTAAGGTAAGATGATGAATTGAGAGTGAGATTTTAAAGGTCACAGTGTTACAAACAGTTAATTAATTCTACGAAATAACGAATTTCAAAGCAAGAGTGAACCAGTCTCTTCTAGGCAAGAACACTTCAGTTTAGATCACAATAGCAGTTACCATCAAATTAATTGTTAATACACGAAAGCCCATTCAGTACAATAAAAACGAAAGCTAACATTTTTTGTAGAGGATACGCACGCTTTTCGGCAGGGCACGCCTGCTTAGCGAAATTCAAAAATTCAAACCCATAATGCAAGCTTTTATATACATATGTATGCCAAATATAAATTCAAATTTAGGCTGCTCACCATAGCCAAAACTTAAAATAAGATAATTCTTATTTGTATTTGCTCGTATATAACACATTTACGAAAGACTTCAGGTGGATAAAATGTTGATGTCAGATAAGCTTTCTTACTTTAGTTCTGAATCTTACCTTCGCTTGCCTCTAGTTCCTTTCTCCCCTGAGGTGCGGGTGCTTCAGTGGAAACATCTTCATCAAACACTTCCTCCTCAATGTGTTCTAGTTCTACTTCGGGATCGTCTTCGTGGTCGTTATGGTCATCGTGGTCTTCATCGTCCTATGCAGGGAGAGGACTGTTAATTTTTTAAGTATGTTTAAAAATACTAAATTGGAATAGGAGTGGATCTAAATGTATAAAAACGATGTTTTACGACGAATTATATACGCTGGTCCATTAACCAAAGTTCAAAATAATAGTTTCTCGAAGCCGGACAACGCATTGCAGAGTTACTTAAATCGTTGGAGAGTAAGCGACGGTGAAATCGCAGACTTGACTTCCCAGAGAAGCTGATTCAAGTCTATTCAGTCTGAATCTGTGCCAGTGCTGGATATGTGAATTGTTTATGGAAATGTACCAAAGAAGGAAAATAAGTCGAGTATTTTAATACAGCATCGTTTTCTCTAATTAAACACACAAAAAGCCACAAAATACAATCACATAAAAAGTCAATAAAATTACAGACTCAGAAAACAGAATATGTGTAATAAGTATTGTGTATTCTAAACACATTCGACAACTTATTTCAATTCGAGTTTAAAATTACAGTTCAATTGTTATTCAATCCACAGCATTCATGGTGAGCCAAGTTATAAATAGCGCATACCTAAAGAACAAGACAAAAAGAAAACCATCAAAAAACAACTAGATCAAAAATGTTTGTCTTCAATCTTATTTGATACAAACAGAAAAGGTACAAAGAGTGGTCCCTAAAGTTCAAGAAGCGTACCAGCTGATAATCTGTGCAGGGAATCTGGTGTAATAACCACACTTCACCCGTTTATCATTAGGTCTACTCTCAAGAGGTTTTTATGTCTTTGCCGGACTATCAACAGATTGCTAATCGCTGGATTTAGGTATAAGGTGCATTTGTAAATACCAGTTTTGCGCAGCGTATTGGAGACATTATTAATATGTATTACTATGTATACAGTAAACTGAATCAATTTTGTAATTTAAGAAATAGGTTGTTCAAAATGGTAAACGGCGATTCATAATTTGTTGTAATCATAATTGTACTGCTTAGTATGAAGAAGGTGAGAGGTTTTGAAAATTATTAAATTAATTGTGTCATTTAAAGCCTAGTGAACTAATCACTAGAATATTTTTTTTCTAGTCACTCTTTTCTTTTTTAATTTCCAATACTTTTAAATTACTAAAAAGAGAGGCCAAACCCAAGTTATTGGCTTAAACCCAGAAAGAAAATAATCAGGCTATGGAACAAATAAGAGGACTGAACCGTTCAATGAAGTCTGGAAGTAATTAATAATACCTCAACAAATAATTTAGAAAAGCATTGAAAATGTTAGTGCCAATCATGTCAAAAAATCTAGTTAAAATGCTACACACAAGCAGCACACTTCTTTCTATGCACCTCATCTTGATCATTCTCTTCATCATCATCATTTGTGATTGGCTGATCTTGTTCATCATCATCATAATTTGTGATTGGCTGATCTTCTTCATCGTCATCATTTTCATGGCTACCATTGTTATTGTCATCTTGGTCATCTTCATTTTCTATGCTATCATTATTATTTGCATCTTCGTTTTCTTGGCTATCATTTTGTTGAGTATCATCGTCTTTCTCTGCACTTTGATCATCTTCATCATCATCGTCGTTTTTAGAATCTAGTTCATCTTCATCGTCCTCATCATCATCTTTCAGTTGATTATCAGTGCTTCGATAATACCGTCTATAACTCTTTTCTTCAACTTCGTCCTGTTAAAATTACACACGTTAAAATATTAAATAACATAGCCTAGTGCATTTTTTTTAAATAGCTGTAAGGTTTAAATTCCCACCTCGTCATCAGCGGTGTCTAAATTTTCATTGTCGTCGTCATCTTCTGCTTGTTGAGAATTTTCATTGTCGTCGTCATCTTCTGCTTGCTGAGAATTTTCATTGTCTTCGTCATCATTTTCGCGACTATCATCATCCTGGTTTCTTTCATCGTCTTCATCATCGTTCTGGGGTTGTTCTTCATCATCTTCTTCCTGGCTTTGTTCATCATCATTATCGTCACCTTGATTTTGATCATTGTCTTCATCTTCATCGTCTACTTCATGACTGTGATCTTCATCATCATGTTCACTATCTTTATCATCATCATCATCATGGTCTAAAGCTTCATCATGATCATCATCTTCATCACCCTATATAATATTTTTATAAAATACAAATGTACTCACTGGTCAGACATGATATAATATTACGTTCATATGAAGTAGACTATCAAAGCTATCTCTAAACACTCATACAACAATAATTCAGAAAAATAAATGTCTAACTTGTCAGTTAAAACTGACTTATATTATTACCAACAATATGGGCCTAAATACTTTTTTTAGTGTAATATATTTGCAAGTTCAATTAAATATTAAGCGCATGTTGAAAATGATTATGAATGGGACAAAATTATGTTTGTAAAATAATATTAGAAATGCTTCACTATACCTCTACAAGATGTGCACTTGTAAGAACTTGTGCACAGGGTTTACAATTTCTTTCATTTGCAACAACAGCTTTTTTTTCTCCAGCAGTCTCAATGGCTATCAATCCGTAAATATTTTTTTTTTAATAATGATATTATGCAGTAAATATATGATTACTTACATGATGTTTCAACTCCAATGTATGTTCATCATGGTGGTCATCATGTCCTTCTTCAAGCCATCCTTTTAGTACCCCGGAATACCTTGATTCCACTGAGTTTGCTTCCACTGCAAACATACATTTTATTGTATATAACGGGATGGCAGGGTGTTCTTCCTCGTCATCCATTTTAATTACAGAATGTGGGCGACATTGCAACTCGCCTGCTCTTCAGATCGAACGCGCCGTCATATATTTCAACTTGTTAAATAACACTTCCAAGTATCTACTATGCGTGCCAACTAAGAACAGGACTGTCAAACCACCATCTAATATGTGCAAATGTGATTACCAAAGTGTATGATGTGCAATAAAATTGTAAACAAATTATATTCAGTTTATATGTTTAATGTACACTGTTTTGCTATTTCTTATACATTTTACAGCAAATCCTACTAATATTATAAAGGCGAAAGTTTGTATGTATGGATGTATGTTTGTTACTCTTTCACGTAAAAACTACCGAATGGATTTGAATGAAACTTTACCACAATATAGCTTATACATCAGAATAACACATAGGCTATAGCTTATACATCAGAATAACACATAGGCTACAATTTTTGAGGTTTTTAATGTGAGGTCGTAAAAAAAACACATTTTTTGCGCTTACATTGCAAACGCTGACTGTATCCTACAAGATAGATCAAAACAATTTACTACAGTATTGTACAACTTAATAAGGTCTACAAAAAAGTCCGTGATGGTATATGTTTATCTCTTAGGAATAACCCACAATAACCATTTTTTATCCTTTACTTTGTACGAGAAATAATGGCTTATTTACGAAGCGATTTTAAGCAATACAGTATAAATCCTTTTCCAATAAAGTATCTTAAATACATTGTGCATTTAATAAAGATCAATATGGCTTTTTGCAGCATGTAAATTAAATAAATATTTTCGAAGATATCACAGATTTAAAATGCAGCGGCGCCAGGCGAACGGGGCGTGCGGTGGGGAAGAAGCGGCTAATAGCTGAGTGCGCGACCCGAACGCGGGCAGACGGGTGAGGGCAGACGTCGTTGACGGTTGTGTCCGTTTTGCGAATTTTCAAGGCACTAGCGATTTGATAAAAACGTATGGTCGCCTACTTTAAGTAATATAGGCCTAAGGTTAGTTATTGCCAGGTTTCTTTTTGGTTAGGAGTAACACGTACAAAAAGATACTTCATTTTTACAAATTACTTCATTGATAATTCAATTACTATATAGATAGGTTACTTACAGTTAATTATAACAAATTATATTAGCAATAAATTAAAATTGCGACTATAATTTGAGATTTAAACTATCCTATCTCTCAAGTTGGATCGAACTGCACATGGTGTGCGAATTTTATTATAATCGGTTAAGTAGTTTAGGAGTCCATTGAGGACAAACATTGTGACACGAGATTATATAAATTAAGATAAGATTATTAATATTATATGTATGTTTTTTATTATTCTTTATTGTACACTACGTCCTTCTTTAGTCGTTTATAAATTCCTTTCCATCCAAAGGTTGCCTGGAAGAGATCGCTTTAAGCGATAAGGCCGCCAATTGTGGTACACTAATTTTAAGTTAATTGTCTTTTACTGTGCCTTTTTTATTTATGTGTCCAATAAAGAATTATAAAATTTCCATGACACAATGTTAGTTACCGTACTCCTCCAAAACGGCTTGACCGATTTTTACCAAATTTCATATGCGTATTCAGTAGGTCTGAGAATCTTCTACTATATATTTTTAAGGCAAAACAACGTTTGCCGGGTCAGCTAGTTAATTATAAATGAGTAGGATTTGAAAGGAAAGCATATTTATAAAAATATAAAAAAAATTCATTGTTGGCACTTCTTTTTGTACCAAATAAAAAGAGTTTATTATACTGCTTACAGCACTTAAGTCGAAACTATCTAAAACCAATGTCTCGTCATGTGTTTTTTGAACTGTAGAATCAATTAATCCCAAATTATCCAGTAATAAAATTCAAGAATAGTTTTTTATATAAATATAATAATTATACAATAATTAAATTCATATCTATGAACCAAAAAATTAATAATTAAATTTATTTTTTACACTTTCTTTGCTAGCAGTACTACTTTTTGACAGTTATCGTGTGAAGTTGAAGCAAGCGCCATCCTATTCTTAGTTGGCACACATAGTACTAATGGTGGCTACAGGTGTTCACAAATTATTATGATTGAAGAGGACACTTATAGCAAAAAAACAATAAATTTACATATGTATGCAAAGACTGTACATTTGGTATGACTGTGGGCACTAAAAAACTGTACAGAGAGTACTTTGTTACAGTACAGTATTTTTTTTTATAATGCTGTAAGATTAACAAAACAAGAAAGTAATTCAAATTTCAATTTAAAATACAGAATGAATGTGTATTAAATTTATATGAGAACTATCTGAAAGTATTTTTTTTTTCACATTTCACCAGTGCAAGTATGTTTTAAATCTTTATACATGGTTTAAATATGGTAATTTACAATTATTCTTTGATTAAATAAGAATTTTATAATAGTGAGAATACTTATCATGACACTATTAAGATCTAAAAATCTTTTAACAAAGCAGCTGTATAAGCAATCTGTAAGATTTAAATTAAAGCTTCTTAATACTACATTTTAAATTAGCAATTTATTAACATATGTGTAGACAACTTGAAATATATTGAGAACCCATACATTTGTGATGCCACTAGCACACATCACTACTATGATTGGTAGCATAATATAGAAATACTCACATTCCGAAAGGCCTCTATTCTCCAATATAATGAGGCCAATTAGAGTCACAAGCACTGCTAGCAATGAGAAGAAAATGACTTTGGCACACCAATGGCCTCCTGTGCTGTGCTCATGATGTGAGTGCATGAAAATATCACCCTCGCCGAGCGCCGCCGCCGTCCCACGAGGCTCCTCTATACCAAGGTCATCTGGAAAAGAATATTTGAACTTCCTAAGACGTAACCTTTTATTATTTGAGTAAAATAGTATAAATTTTGACCAAACATACCCTTCTTTTTCTTTTTATCTTTACGCTTCCTTGGTTGAACGTCCCCTGACATGGTTCACTTCTATCTGGCGCTCCGAAGGCGTCAGAAACGCTCTTTATTGTTTCATAACCCTGAGTAAACAATGATACAATGAACTTGCATATATGGCAGCTAGCATACAGGATTCCAAATGCGCAATTCTCATGAATAAAGACAATGTGTGGCGCACGTTGAAATGTTAAAATAACCTACGTAGATATATCGCGGCAGCTTTCTTCAATTTATTTTAGAATTTTAACCTAAAAATAACCGGCGAAGACAGCTGAAGAGGGAGACAGGGATAAGATAACAGAAGTAGTTTTTGAACGAATTTGAAAGAATTCGCATTTTTCTGCTATGGTTATGGAAGCCAAATAAAAGTTGACATTTTAAGAAATGGTAGATTATTGCAAAATATCCGAAGTGTAGTTATTTTCTTGCGCTTTTCTTTTCTTGGACTTCCGATATAATATTTTTTGATTGAGTTGATTGCTGCAATGTTGATTTTTGAACGATTATTAAGATGTCAACTTCATTTGTCATCGAGTTCAATGACTCCAACCAGCTGATTGTCAAAAAGTGTAAACAAAAAAGTGAAGACTGGCTAGCTAGGAAAGTGGAAACTTGTAAGAAAATATGAGTGAAACGGAAGTCATAGTGTTATTCGATGGCTATTCTATTTCCAACCCACATGATATGCTTGCTAACTGTAGTTGCGTCCTTATCAAAGGAGAACATAATATTATTGTCGACACGATGACCGCTTGGGACTCGGAAAAGATTCTAACCGGTTACTGAACATTTACTCGATTGTAAACCTTTCGTTATTTATATTCTCATAGTTTAAGACATGTTACAAATATTTTCAGCTCTATCCAATAAACAAGTGACGCCTGACGAAATAAACTTTGTAATATCTACTCATGGGCACTCGGACCACATAGGAAATAACAACCTATGGAGCGACGACGGTCTGCCTCCATTTAGCAAAGGGATATCCCCCGGACAGATGTTGTGTCCGGAGACGGCCGTCCGACGGTCATGCATTGTAGCTTGAACCAGTCGTACGCGCGCTGTAAATACCGTTTGCGCGATTCAGGACAAGCGCTCTGATTGGTCGCGGGCGATGAAGTGTGACAGAGACGCCACACCACTCCCCCAAGGAGAACGGAGCCCTGAAGGTGTTTTGTATGACGTGCGCCGATCAGAGTTCCGTGGTGAAGGTCTAGAGCGCTCCCAATGCCTCAGTGAGTCGAGACTGGGTAGCTGGTGTCCACAGTGAGTCGGGACCCAGGAGACCAACAGCGGATAATCGGATCACGTCGGGGTCACCAATATGGAGCGACGACGGTCTGCCTCCATTTAGCAAAGGGATATCCCCCGGACAGATGTTGTGTCCGGAGACGGCCGTCCGACGGTCATGCATTGTAGCTTGAACCAGTCGTACGCGCGCTGTAAATACCGTTTGCGCGATTCAGGACAAGCGCTCTGATTGGTCGCGGGCGATGAAGTGTGACAGAGACGCCACAAACCTATTCCTGAAAGCTAAACATATTGTTGGCTTTAGCTTTTCTTTCCGAAATACCTACTTCTTGCACCCTTTTGACGAAGGTAAGATTTTTAAGAGTGCGGGCCCAGCCGTCACCGCGAACATATGTTGGCTGTGTTCCTGCCTTTGAGAATGGCACACTGATTGTGCTGAAACATGTCGGGCTAATACCGACAAAATAAACGTAAGTGATAGCCGGTTATACAACAATTATTCAAATTTGCCTTAAGAATGTTTTATTTCTTCTTATTGAAACATAATAATTTAGATGTTTTAGGCTGTGCTCCGCAGTGTCAGCTACGTTGATCTGGGATTAAAATGGGCCTATGCGTTTGTCTTGAGTCTAAATTGTACATAATAAATTGCATGTGAATGAGTTCTGCCATTTGAGAGCACTAACAAACTGAAACTTACTTTAATATTGAGTTGGTAACTCAGTTTATTATCTAGTTTTTTTTTAAATATTGATAGGAAGTAGGGCTAGTTGCATTAACTATTATGGAAAGCATTTAAACCGCATAGTAATTTTGTCGCCGATTCAAAACAAGTAATAGTGATTGGTTGCAGGCAGTGCTGTGTACCAGTAACTTTTGTATTATAATATTATTATTTTTACATTTTAGTATATACGTACTATATACTAATTATGTCAATGCTCTTCTGTTCAGGTAAAGAATATGTAATCAACAGCAATGTTAGAGTAATTCCCACTCCAGGACATACTCTATCTGATGTCACTGTAGTTATCAATTGTAAGGAACAGGGCACAGTGGCTGTAACAGGTAACAAAATAAATATACAATATTATAATATTCGGCAAACATCTTGAGCAATGACCTTGAGTGCGCAGTAGACGATTTTAAGGTATCATTGGTGGTAGGAGAGGTGCGCGGGGGCATTCTGTCGGCACGCGGCCCCGCGATTGGCCGATCAGTTTGCCGCTGTCCCCCGCGCCGCGCGTTCGTCCCGCTAGCATCTGTACTGGCATCGATTACACTTGCGTGCAGTTTGAATAGCCTATTTCAAGTTAAGAAGTTTTGTTGTTAAAGTTTTATATTAATTTATATTATTGTTACTTTGTTTTGTGTTATATTGTGTTTATACCTATACCATAAAACTTTTCTGACTATGCCGCGAAAACATAAAACAGTTCTGGAGAGACAAGCTAGAAAAATGGTGTATGATGTGTATTGCTTCCTTCCGCCATACCATCCGGATTTAAATCCCATCGAGATGGCATGGGCCGCTATCAAAGGCTACGTCAGTAGCAAAAATGTGAATTGGAATGTTCAAAAAGTCATGGAGTTAGTGAAAGAAAAGGTTTCCTTAATGGGTGCACAAGAATGGAATAAATTAAGCCAAAAAGTCAAAGATATCGAAGCAGTCAACATCAAGAGTGACCATATCGTAGATTTGGTCACTGACCAATTTATAATCGTGAATGATGAAGATAGTGATGACACGGAAGTAGATGATACCTCAGATGATGATGAAGATGATGGCAGCGACGATGCTAATGATTTATTGACCCCCAGTACTAGTGCTTCTGCTAGTTTCGACCTAGTAGAAGGAGTATCGTTTCTTCCTCAAGATTAAATTGTAATTGTTTAATAATTTCATGTTGTAAAATTAATATTTTATGAATATAAATTTTGTTTTTACGATGTTTCACAATATTATTTTTTTTATGTTTCTATTGGTATCAACAATGACCAATAAAATATGTCCGGAAGTGTACATGCGCGGACTTACCCCCTCTACGTCGACTTTTGCTCAAGTTATTTGCCGGCAACTATACACTTGAAAAAAAAACTCATTCATCATGCTCTTCAATGTCTTCTTCTTCACCTGATCCCACTGCATATGGGGTCAGTACAGTTTGTCTAGATCTCTATCATTCGTCATCTCTGTAGTCACTCCCATCCTACTCATATCATCATTCACACAATCCTTCCATACTTTTTTTTATGATGGTATAGATGGATAGGCAAGCGCTTGATCGAAACTCACCTGATGTTAAGTGATGTTGTGATCTAGGGTGGAGCGCGCTTGCCTAGAAGAAACCGATTCACTCTTGCTTTGAAGACAGTGAGGTTATAGTACAGAGGGAACAGGGATTCTGCTGACCCCTCCCTGAAACTTTTTCTTAAATGTATTGAGTATTAAATATCTATTTAATAAGACACAGCATAGTATTTTCAAAACTGAATAATTGCAGGTGATTTATTTGAAAAGTTTGAAGATGTTAAAAACCCAAATATATGGAAAGATGCAGGAAGTGAAGACCCAATCAAGCAGACTCAGAATAGAGGTAAAATAGCTGATATGGTTGATTGGATCATTCCCGGGCATGGGCCAAAGTTTAAAGTTACTCAGAATATTAGGAACACTTTGAGACAACAGGCTGACCATTTACAAAGTAATAAAGAATTATGATTGTTTATGAAACTTAGTGAATTGTTTGAATTGACATTTTTTGGATTAAGCTGTGTATGTGTGTATGGTAATGGTGTATATTTTAAAAATATATAATTAACACCTTAATGTAAACCTTAACCTTTAAATAAAAGACATGATTCAAGTAAAACTTTTATTAAACATACAGGAATCCCTTGCTCTTAAATTGAAAATTTACATGACAGAATAAGCATAGCAATCCAATCCAACAAGAGAAAGTTTAATACAATATGGTATAAAATTGGAAAACATTTTATTCATGTTTAACTACTTACCTAATGTGTGAGCGACTCAAACACAGTTAGAAGCTGAAAATTATTTGTTTATTTTTATAAACAACTGATTCTATCTAGAACTATTGTATGTTAATTTCTAATCAAGATTTTTCGAGATGATTATTTTATTTTTATCACTACAATCAAACAAACAAGCGTGCAATTACATAGTGTATGAAGATAAAATAGCCACATAAGTACTTAATACATACATAAAATACAGTAAAGTTTTTTGGTACAGTTTACGTATTTCAAAAAAATATACAATAATTTAGATGTAACTAAGAAATAAACTTTTGAATGTTTTTAAAGAAAAAGGTTTCACAAACCATAATCAAATATCCAATAAAATATAAAGAAAGTAATGAAATATTAACAAGTTTGCGTGCAAAATTAGTAAGACAAAAAACTTATATATATACTTAGAATATACTTATTTGTATCTTCGTTTTCTTGGCTATCATTTTGTTGAGTATCATCGTCTTTCTCTGCACTTTGATCATCTTCATCATCATCGTCGTTTTTAGTATCTAGTTCATCTTCATCGTCATCGTCATCATCTTTCAGTTGATTATCAGTGCTTCGATAATACCGTCTATAACTCTTTTCTTCAACTTCGTCCTGTTAAAATTACACACGTTAAAATATAAAATAACATAGCCTACTGCATATTTTTTTAAATAGCTGTAAGGTTTAAATTCGCACCTCGTCATCAGCGGTGTCTAAATTTTCATTGTCGTTGTCATCTTCTGCTTGTTGAGAATTTTCATTGTCTTCGTCATCATTTTCCCGACTATCATCATCCTGGTTTCTTTCATCATCTTCATCATCGTTCTGGGTTTGTTCTTCATCATCTTCTTCCTGGCTTTGTTCACCATCATAATCGTCATCTTGATTTTGATAATTGTCTTCATCTTCATCGTCTACTTCATGACTGTGATCTTCATCATCATGTTCACTATCTTTATCATCATCATCATCATGGTCTAAAGCTTCATCATGATCATCATCTTCATCACCCTATATAATATTTTTATAAAATACAAATGTACTCACTGGTCAGACATGATATAATATTACGTTCATATGAAGTAGACTATCAAAGCTATCTCTAAACACTCATACAACAGTAATTCAGAAAAAAATGACTAACATTTTCAGTTAAAACTGACTTATATTATTACGAACAATATGTGCCTAAATACTTTTTTGTGTAATATACTTGCAAGTTCAATTAAACATTAAGCGCATGATGAAAATGACTATGAATGGGACAAAATTATGTTTGTAAACTAATATTAGAAATGTTTCACCATACCTCTACAAGATGTGCACTTGTAAGAACTTGTTTGTGCATAGGGTTTACAATTTCTTTCCTTTGCAACAACAGCTTTTTTTTCTCTAGCAGTCTCAATGGCTATCAATCCGTAATTTTTTTTTAATAATGATATTATGCAGTAAATATATGATTACTTACATGATGTTTCAACTCCAATGTATGTTCATCATGGTGGTCATCATGTCCTTCTTCAAGCCATCCTACTAGTACCCCGGAATACCTTGATTCCACTGAGTTTGCTTCCACTGCAAACATACATTTTATTGTAAATTTCAACTTGTTAAATAACACTTCCAAGTACCTACTATGTGTGCCAAGAATAGGACTGTCAAACCGCCATCTTGCTCAATAATACGCGCAAACGTCATTACCAAAGTGTATGGTGTGCAATAAAATTGTAAACAAATTATATTCAGTTTATATGTTTAATGTACGCTGGTTTGCTATTTCTTATACATTTCACGGCAAATTAATTATAAATAAGTAGAATAATAAGTAGAAACTATCCAAAACCAAACGTGAATCTATTCTTAGTTGGCACGCATAGTACTAATGGTGGCTACAGGTGCTTACAAATTATTATGATTGAAGAGGACACTTATAACAAAAAAACAATAAATTTTCATATGTATGTAAAGACTGTACATTTGGTATGTCTGTGGGCACTAAAAAACTGTACAGAGTGTAGTTTGTTACAGTACAGTATTTTTTTATAATGCTGTAAGATTAACGAAACAAGAAAGCAATTCAAATTTCAATTTAAAATAGGTACAGAATTAATTTGTATTAAATTTATATGAGAACTATCCGAAAGTATTTTTTTGGCACATTCTACCAATGTAAGTATATTTTAAATCATTGTACATGGTTTAAATATGATAATTTACAATTATTTTTTGATTGAAGAAGAATTTTGTAATAGTGAGATTACTTATCATGATACTATTTAGCTCTACAGAAAAAATCCTGTAATTTCTTGGCTATTCAAACTAGCTGTATAAACATTCTGTAAGATTTAAATTAAAGCTTCTTAATACTACATTTTATATTAGTTATTTATTAACATATGTGTAGACAACTTGAAATATATTGAGAACCTAGGTATACATTTGTGGTGCCACTAGCACACATCACCACTATGATTGGTAGCATATAGTAATACTCACATTCTGAAAGGCCTCTGTTCTCCAATATAATGAGGCCAATTAGAGTTACAAGCACCGCCAGCAATGAGAAGAAAATGACTTTGGCACACCAATGGCCTCCTGTGCTGTGCTCATGGTGCGAGTGCATGAAAATATCACCCTCACCGAGCGCCGCCGCCGTCCCACGAGGCTCCTCTATACCAAGATCATCTGAAAGAGAATATTTCAACCTCCCAAGATGTAACCTTTTATTATTTGAGTAAAATAGTATAAATTTTGACCCTTCAAACATACTCTTCTTTTTCTTTTTATCTTTACGCTTCCTTGGTTGAACGTCCCCTGACATGGTTCACTTCTATCTGGCGCTCCGAAGGCGTCAGAAACGCTCTTTATTGTTTCATAACCCTGAGTAAACAATGATACAATGAACTTGCATATATGGCAGCTAGCATACAGGATTCCAAATGCGCAATTCTCATGAATAAAGACAATGTGTGGCGCACGTTGAAATGTTAAAATAACCTACGTAGATATATCGCGGCAGCTTTCTTCAATTTATTTTAGAATTTTAACCTAAAAAAAAAAAAATGGTTGCCTGTAAAGTCGGTTTTACGGGCGAAGATTTTACGTGACAACGTCTGCCGCGTGCTGCGCGCGCGGCAGACCGATCATAGTTGAGTGGGAGAGAGACGCAAGGCATTCGGCGGGCCTCTCTCTCGTTCGGTGACTCATCGTAACGTTACCGGGCGTTACACTTTTTCATAAGTGACTCCCAGCTGCAACCTAATTTAAGACGTTGTCACGTCAAAATGGTTGCCTGTAAAGTCGGTTTTACGGGCGAAGATTTTACGTGACAACGTCTGCCGCGTGCTGCGCGCGCGGCAGACCGATCATAGTTGAGTGGGAGAGAGACGCAAGGCATTCGGCGGGCCTCTCTCTCGTTCGGTGACTCATCGTAACGTTACCGGGCGTTACACTTTTTCATAAGTGACTCCCAGCCGCAACCTAATTTAAGACGTTGTCACGTCAATAACCGGCGAAGACAGCTGAAGAGGGAGACAGGGATAAGATAACAGAAGTCGTTTTTGAACGAATTTGAAAGAATTCGCATTTTTCTGCTATGGTTATGGAAGCCAAATAAAAGTTGACATTTTAAGAAATGGTAGATTATTGCAAAATATCCGAAGTGTAGTTATTTTCTTGCGCTTTTCTTTTCTTGGACTTCCGATATAATATTTTTTGATTGAGTTGATTGCTGCAATGTTGATTTTTGAACGATTATTAAGATGTCAACTTCATTTGTCATCGAGTTCAATGACTCCAACCAGCTGATTGTCAAAAAGTGTAAACAAAAAAGTGAAGACTGGCTAGCTAGGAAAGTGGAAACTTGTAAGAAAATATGAGTGAAACGGAAGTCATAGTGTTATTCGATGGCTATTCTATTTCCAACCCACACGATATGCTTGCTAACTGTAGTTGCGTCTTTATCAAAGGAGAACATAATATTATTGTCGACACGATGACCGCTTGGGACTCAGAAAAGATTCTAACCGGTAACTGAACATTACTTACTCAGTTGTAAACCCTTCGTTATTTACATAGTCTCCTAGTTTAAATGTTTCAAATATTTTCAGCTCTATCCAATAAACAAGTGACGCCTGACGAAATAAACTTTGTAATATCTACTCATGGGCACTCGGACCACATAGGAAATAACAACCTGTTCCTGAAAGCTAAACATATTGTTGGGTTTAGCTTTTCTTTCCGAGATACCTACTTCTTGCACCCTTTTGACGAAGGTAAGATTTTGAAGAGTGTGGGCGCAGCCGTCATCGCGAGCGTACGTTGGCTGTGTTCCTGCCTTTGAGAATGGCACACTGATTGTGCTGAAACATGTCGGGCTAATTCCGACAAAATGAACGTAAGTGATAGCCGGTTATACAATAATTATTCAAATATGCCTTACGGATGATTTATTTTCTTATTATTATTAAAAGCCTTTTCGATCCCACTGCTGGGCAAAGGCCCTACCCTCTTTCCATTTGTCCCTATCTAGCGCTATTGTGGACCAATCCTCCTGGTGTATGTCAAGCTCGTCCCTCCATCGCTTTTTGGTCTGCCGCGATGTCTTGTATTGGCCGGTGTCCATTCGGTCGCAATTTTTGCCCACAGATTGTCCGGCATCCTGCCGCATTTGCGATCCGCACTGTGAGCCGCGTTGGTCTGGGATGAAAAGGGGCCTATGCGTTAATCTTGAGTCTAATCTGTACATTGTTGTATTTTTTTTTTGTTCTGGTATTTTAATCTGCAATTAGTTACTATATTTGGTCTGAGTGAGTGTTGAATCTGTACATATATAAAATTTCATGCGAATGGGTTCTGCCATTTGAGAGCACTAACAAACCGAAACTTTAGTTTTTTAATATTGATAGGAAGTAGGGCTAGTTGGATCAACTGTTAAAGAAAGTATTTTAACCGCATAGTAATTTTGTTTGCCCAATTCAAAACAAGCGATAGTGATTGGCTGCAGGCAGTGATGTGTGTCAGTTATATTATATCATTATTTTTTTATATTTTGGTATTCAAGTACTAAATTATGCCAATGTTCTTCTGTTCAGGTAAAGAATATATAATCAACAGTGATGTTAGAGTAATTCCCACTCCAGGACATACTCTATCTGATGTCACTGTAGTTATCAATAGTAAGGAACAGGGCACAGTGGCTGTAACAGGTAACAAATATACAATATTAAACTTGACAAAAAACTGTAACCTCATTTCATGATGCTCTTCAATGTCTTCTTCTTCACCTGATCCCACTGCATATGGGGTCAGTACAGTTTTTCTATAGATCTCTATCATTCATCATCTCTGTAATCACTCCCCTCACAATATATCATCATTCACAAAATACTTTTTTAAGCTGACCCCTCCCTAAATCTCTTTCTTAAATATATTAAGTATTAAATATAAGAAGACACAGCATAGTATTTTCCAAACTGATTATTTGCAGGTGATTTATTTGAAAAGTTTGAAGATGTTGAAAATCCAAATATATGGAAAGATGCAGGAAGTGAAGACCCAAGCAAGCAGACTCAGAATAGAAGTAAAATAGCTGATATGGTTGATTGGATCATTCCCGGGCATGGACCAAAGTTTAAAGTTACTCAGAATATTAGGAACACTTTGAGACAACAGGCTGACCATTTACAAAGTAATAAAGAATCATGATTGTTTATGAAACTTAGTGAATTGTTTGATTTGTCATTTTTTGGATTAAGCTGTGTATGTGTGTATGGTAATGGTGTATATTATAAAAATATATAATTAATACCTTAATGTAAATCTTAACCTTTAAATAAAAGACACGATTCAAGTAAAACTTTTATTAAACATACAGGAATCCCTTGCTCATAAATTGAAAATTTACATGACAGAATAAGCATAGCAATCCAATCCAACAAGAGAAAGTTTAATACAATATGGTATAAAATTGGAAAACATTTTATTCATGTTTGACTACTTAACTAATGTGGAAGGGAATCAAACACAGTTAGAAGCTGACAATTATTTGTTTATTTTTATAAACAACTGATTCTATCTAGAACTATTGTATGTTAATTTCTAATCAAGATTTTTCGAGATGATTATTTTATTTTTATCACTACAATCAAACAAAGAAGCGTGCAGTTACATAGTGTATGAAGATAAAATAGCCACATAAGTACTTAATACATACATAAAATACAGTAAAGTTTTTTGGTACAGTTTACGTATTTCAAAAAAATATACAATAATTTAGATGTAACTAAGAAATAAACTTTTGAATGTTTTTAAAGAAAAAGGTTTCACAAACCATAATCAAATATCCAATAAAATATAAAGAAAGTAATGAAATATTAACAAGTTTGCGTGCAAAATTAGTAAGACAAAAAACGGCAGTCCATTTAGAATGGGAAAATAAACAAACAATATAACACATAAAATTGTAATACAATATTCCAATAACAGGTATGTACACAAATGTACATTCGCGACTCATCTCTTGGACGCAAGAGATAAACACAACAAAGTCAGCTAGAGCGAAAATAGCTTAATTTCAAATATAATTATCATTTACCACATTTACCTCATTATTATTTAAGTATTAATGAGAAATGCGTGGTCTGCATTTGTCATGTTATTTTTTCGAGAAAATAATTTCACGTCAAATGCTTCAACAGTAATATTGAAATAATGTAATGGATCTTAAATTATGTAATGGTTATAACTTGCGCTAGTAAAAAGAAAACATTTGTTGAAATATTTTCCCTCTAGCTCGTACTTATTAAGTTATCAAGCGAGAGGACATGTTTCTTTTATTGATGCAAGTTATACTTCCCAAGCTTTCTATTGTATAAAAATGTAGTACATATTTATATATAAAAAGTCAGAATAGTCTATACATGAATGAATACTAGTTTGACTGCAGTTTTCTTGGTGGGTATACATATTTGCATATTACCGGCATAGTTGCTGTTCGCCTAAAGGTGTATAATAAATATAAAAAAAATTGCATTGATTCGATGTCATACCTTTTTTAAACAACTCTATACCAGTGCGATCAAAACAACATTATATAATAGGAAACTGAAGTAAAACTTAAACACCCCTAACCATGAATAATTTGCACTTAGAAACACAGGCATTGCAGATCTTTTTTTTACATTTTATGTCACATATTTTTATCACATTCAGTTTAATTTAAATAATACAATAAACTATGAAAAATATAAATTCATTGAATGAAAAGATTAATCTCGTTCACGTAATTAAATAATAAATTCTTTGATTTGTTTGTATATGGAAACACCAAAATATTTTTTAGTTTAATTTTTGTGGCACACTGTTTAGAGATTTAAGATACATGTATTATTGTATCAAAATATTTTGTATGTTCACGAAGGCGGGTGAAAGTTGGTAGAAGTTGGGTTTGTTTGTATATTTAAGCATTTCAAATAACATTTACAACAGGCTTTCAGCTAAATTGTCAAAATTGTTACCATGTCATTATGTTATTTGTCACTATGAATCAAAACTAAGCAACAAATATATTAAGGACACGTAACAAAATGGCATCATGTTAAAATTGCTTAAGATATATGCGTAGAATGTGAAGCAATAGATTCACGCACAATTACAAAGCCAAGTTCACAGCTCAGCCAACTTCTGCTAGTAATTTGTAATCATACAAATTTAACTTATGCGCCTAACTTACAACATACCGACACACCTTCGTAAACAAAAACAAAACACATTCAGATATTACTTCCAGTGATACCTTCTACGGATATCCGCGTATCGACGAGTCCGGGCCATAATTGCTGCGTGCAATAATAATTAAAATAAACGACCTATTAATAATTAGAGTTAAACGCTAGATAGAGCAATATCACAGCCGATGATCAACTAACGCTACAAAGCTCAAACATGCCCATATCCGTTCCGAATATTAATCGGTAGCTGCAACCAAAACAAAAAAGATACATCAAATATGGCAAGTATATAAACTTATATCGGAGTCACATTTAAGGGTAAACAAGAGCAAAATATGAGGAGAAGCAAACAAAGTCTACATTTTAAATTGTTGTCCAAGTGGGCACCGCACCGGCCAACATCACATTTTCAGAGGAAAAACTTATTTGACAGAGACCCCCGTTTTCATATTAACTAACGAATAATATAAAGAAAAATACATACAGCCGAATGTATAACCTCATCCTTCTTTGAAGTCAGTTAAACGTTACAAAATATGCATCTATAATAGCAATAAATTGTTTGACTTTGTCTTTAGGGGCGTGGCAAATCAAGCCAAATGCGAGTTATTATTGGCCACGCCAATATTTTGTTAGAATACAGTAGCAGGAGTCCCGTTTTTAAGTAACAACCGCAAATAACATTGTTTTTCTGTAGCTCTTAATAAACAGGCATTAGAAATTAAGCAAATCCAGTTTAATATAAAGTGGAAAATACAGTGTACTTTGGTTACTTTCCTTTTATGATACACATGACAAAGATAATAAATTGAAGCGCAAACACAAGGCGCTGTATCCGGAAGGTATGGCTCGTTTCAATAGGCCGATTTATAAAACCATATGCATTACCTGAGGGTCGATGCTAGCTGGAACAGGCTGGGGTTCGTCGAGGCAGAGATCGGAGTCGGAGTCCACACGACGAAGTGTGTTATCCTGGAAATAGGAATTGAAAGTATGCGTTAGTTAAGAGTGCTTATATTTTAAAGGATAATGTTTCAAATCTGACAAAATATTTGCACTTGTCGCGGTACAATTTGAACGTAAATGCTATTATACTAATACTGAATATACAAAGTCGTTCCATAAAAAGTAGATATGAAATATTTTAAACTTAGGTAAAAAAAATATTTGCTACAAAACAAACTAACAGCTACAAAAAGCAAACAATTTGGATTAGAGACTGTACGTTCTAAACCACAGACAAAACAACTAAAATCACGTCAAATATGGAATGTACAGGCAGTTTTAGCGGTGATACAAGTGAGTGCGTTCTAAAGTCGCCTATATTTTCTACATTTGACGTGATTTTAGTTGTTTCGACTATGGTGAAGAACGTGCCGTCTTTTTCTGGCCACCTAAGATGAAAAGAGACGGGGCTTCTTTAAATTTAGTTTAGTCGTGTGTACGGCAGAATCGCCACCAATGTAGCCCCATCAGAAAGAGTTTACTTACTCCTTGCGTGTACTGGTGCGTGGTGGTCAGTAAACGCGCCACTGGCCTGCAGAACTCAGGCAAGGTGTCAGTGAGGGGCGGCCTGGCGTGAGTAAGAAGGGGCTTCAGAAGCCTCGAGTCCAAAGCGCCCCAGAGTCGCGCCAGGCGCGCTTTCTGGGCGTTATTGCCGTCGCCGCTACCTCGAGGAGTCTCCTGGCAGATAAAAATATTGTTACAAACATTGCCCTAACGTGAAATGCTAAATAAAAATCTGGTATGGTCCTACTTCTCTTCAGAAACGTAACATTAAGAATATATTCCTAACTTGGCTTGAAAAAAATTTTAGGACGTTCTCAATTCGTCTGTATGTTTTTTTAGTTTGGTACCTCATAATTCCGTCATTTATTATTTGACTGAACCGATGTTTTTTTAAGAGCCATACTTCCTGAATGGTCTTATAAATTATTTTCTAAATAGATTTGGTTTTTTAAATTGGTCGATTTTCCAATTTTCAACTGTTCACTTGTATCACTCTAAAATAATATATGCTTTAGTAAAAATATCACTGGTTTTAGTTCTTTTTTAAGTTTACTTCTACAAAAATTCAGAACCCAGTCACACAGTCATTGACATGTTATAAAAACTCTATTTAACTGCACGCCAAACGATTTCAAATGAAAAGAAAACACATTATGTAACTTTATATTTAGTAAATTATTTTTATGAATATTAAATAGTTAATTCATGCCATATTCATGCCGCATGCAACTATTCTATAACTACAATATAACTAAAACCACCACCACCATAACTAAATACGTGCTAACTGAAATATAACATTCGTCGATTAGTAGTTTAGTCAAATAAGTAAGAAAAAAAAGGAACCCGTGTAGTAAATGAGTTATAATTGTCAATCCCTTATTTATACCCATATAGAAGAAGTTGTGAATAAATATGTTTCGCGCCATTTTGTGGCGGCGGACATCTTTGTCCGGTTTCCATCCAACATAACTAAAAACACTCCCAAAAACCACACTTTAAAAATCAATAAACAAATCCAAATCGTTCCATCCTTTCGTGAGCTTCGATGCCGCACACAGACACGTCAAACTTAAAAAACAAATTTTCTCAAAGGTAAAACATTATAAGTAAAAATCGTGACCAAATTAATATTATAAGTCAGATAGCACGCATTAGCAATATTCAGAAGAAAAAAAAATAAGAAGAGTTAAAGAAATATGTACATACTTCGTTGAGTTGCCAAGGCATAACCACTTCTTTCGCGCCATTAGACCATCTAACTATCATGCGGCTTCTCTAAACATCAAGGAAAACCAAAATAAAGCTATAAGGTAAATTATAATGACATGCACAGGATTGAGAAACTTCGAGTTTTGAGACCAAATATTAATTATTAGAGGAGTTATTAGAATCTAAAATAAAAGTGTGATTATAATTTAATAAATAGTGCAGTTTCTTCGTACTTCATATTAACGTACAAAAATCTTAGCAGTGAAGATAGTAGATAGTTTTATTTTGCACAGATAAAATTCACATTCTGTAAAATAGTGTGGTACAAAAAAGCGACAGGAAATTCAAAGTGGACAATGTTATAGTTGCTTCATGAAAATATTGTTTTTTTTTTAAACATTTAAAAGTTGACGACCTTTCGCTTGCTTTAAGAGGAGCGAGCAAGAGGAAACAAACATTCAAACGTTTTCTTTATTGAATAGAGATATGTATTTCGTGCTTGTATGCATATTAGTTCATGCAATAGTTTATGCAGTCACAACGAACGCAGTTGCAGAGCAGTCAAGTTGTCTCTTTGTCAACTGTATCCGCACTGCAACTACATTGGATGGGTCCGGGCTCTTATTGTTGGACACATTACGAGTTGATCATATCATAATAAATATTCGTGCAATATTTGCATGTTACGCGTGCAAATTAAGTTTATTCTTACTGCTGCCCTGTCGCAACTGGCCGGTTGCGTGGGATCCAAGTTTCGTAGACCGAACCCTATGTCGGCAGGCTGAACAATAAAACGTCAGTTTATAAGACACAAGTCTAGATTCAGAAACAACGCAAAGGCCAGAACAATAGAGCCTTTGGAAAAGTAACGGGGATCGAAAAGCGATTGAAAATGTTTATAAAATAGGGAAACTTTTATTTTACTATCAAATAAGGATTTTGAAATGGAAAATTTTAACAAAAATATAAGTTTTTTCAATAACATTTAAGGTCGTGGCACACTGTATCAACACGACATAACGCGGAAGAATGAATGAATCACTAAAGATTATTTGCAACCATCTGTTGATAATGTTAACTAATTGAGGTGTTAAAGATAGAGTACATAAAAATAGTACCCCTTAAAGTAACATTCTTAGGAGTACCTACCATTGTTTCAATAGATTTCCGCTCCCGTTGTAGTTATGGTTGAGATAAGTAATAGTTATAAATAAGTAATAATTATATATTAGCTTTCTTTAAAATTGGAATAAAGATGATAAATAAATCGACTACTAGAACTGTATGGAAAATATCTATGAACATTATCTAGCATTGTTATAAACCTGCAACAAATTTATTTAACTGTATTTATATATAATTAACTTTGAGTAGAATTGTGCAGTTTAATATTTGGACAGCTTTTTGAGTCATAACTCATTATATGTATATATTTATTTTTGTATAAAACAATAGAAAGTATATAACCAGACCCGATCTAACATCAATTCTAAGGTTAGTAGAATATATACAATTATACATTTATATAACAAGTAAAGCACAGCATCCAAAGCACCGGTTAACATGTTGTTTTTTTTTTTAGGAAGGACATACGTACCGGATCGCCCGAGTCCGTGGCATGGTAGAGCTGCCACAATAATGTAGTATTAATTCACATGCGGCGAGACCCTTGCCTGTACACAGGGCTTGTCATGTCCTTGCTCATGTTTATACAAACACATCAACTTAAAAAAAATGTTTCAAATTCTATACGAAAATATTTGGCTGATATTTTATTTTTTTAACTTAAGAACTGCTTCATGATAAATATTTACATTAAAAATAAATAGAAGGATACCATTAGAATTTAGGATCGTTTTGATTAATTGTGCTATGATATTATAATTTTAACGTTACTTTTTAAATTGTAGTTCATATATTTTGAGGTTAAATGAGCAAGGACCTTAGACGATGGACCGAGATAAAATTATCCTTCAGTAAAGGAATGTTACAAAAATTTTGTTAAAACCACTTTGCATATATAAAAAGTTTTCGTATGACATTGTTAAGTTTGGAAATTACACAAGTTCAAAAACAATTTACAAAGTTTTCCATCTATAGAAAAAAAATAAGATTACAATTGATTTCCTTCACCTTAAGTTGGCAGACTAAGTAATACTGTTAAAAATATTGGATGTATAATTAAAATATTTACATAATATATGAAAGGATAATGTTACCCGGACCATTCGTTTTTACGAATGAGAGGCAAATATCTAGCTGTCCTTTTCGCGTGTGATTACTTACAAATTTCAAACTTGTGCAGTTAGTGAATTACTTTTACTGTCTCTGTATTTGTTTTTTTTTTAACAATATATAATTTAGCAATGCAAACAGGATACTACGAAAAAGAAAGTTAGCCCAAAATAAGCTTACAGAAAATAGCAACAAAAATATTGTTAACACAACTTTGATTAAAAAGCAAAGACTTATTCTAAATATGTGTATGATTTTCTACTGATTCTACTGGTTTCACTACTCGTATTTTTAATTAATTAATTGTTTCTTTTTTATCTTAAATTCGGTACCCATCGCAAAGGTGTACATAACGCTAGCCTTTGCATCATGTACGATCGAGAACCGGAGTCCCCCATCTTATCCTTTAGTCTTTGGCCAATTTCCTTCACCAGCTTTTAACCCTGATTTTTTATTTGATCTTAACACACCATTTAAATACGTTAGAAATACATCAATTGGCTTGAGTTTAGCAACATAGCTATATCAAAAAACATAACTATTAATAATTACAAAAACTTAAAAAAAATGTGTTTATAAACAAATTTTTTTAAAGTTTTTGATTCTTGAAATACTGGGTGTCATAGCTAGTTTTAAAACCATTACAACCTACTTCATTTTTTTTAATCATTTATCAA
Source organism: Mellilla xanthometata (assembly GCA_035578125.1). Lineage (NCBI taxonomy): Eukaryota > Metazoa > Arthropoda > Insecta > Lepidoptera > Geometridae > Mellilla > Mellilla xanthometata. The sequence goes on along the minus strand of JAPUBQ010000007.1, from coordinate 6,192,632 downwards.
TAAAAGCAAATCTAAGAGATCAAACTATATTGCTATGTATTATACTATTTTATTGATAGGCTAGAAAATTATGTGCTAGATAACTTTATAATAAATAGCTAAAGATTTGTGCAATATAAGAAAAAAAATTAAGTACCTAATTTTTTCAAAAATAAAATAAGTACTTACGCTTCTCACGTCGCGGTAAGGTAGCGCTTCACTTTCATCGTTGCCTTGTCTGAAAATATTATTGAAACCTATAATTAGTTGAGTTTTTTATTCCAAATACACAATTTTCTTCTATGACGTCACTCTCCGAAAATCGCATATGTTTTTGTTTTTTACTCTTACAGGTAGGTATTAGACTAACAGGGCGCGTAATCACACGAGTTAGCGCCTTCTGGCCCATGGCAGAGCTTATCGAGACGACCTCGTTGGCGTAATGGTTACCATGCCGGACTTCCAATCAGAAGGTTCCGGGTTCGATTCCCGGCACGGCCAATCTTTGTGCTAAATTAAATTTGTTGGCTGTCGGTCTGGGTGTTAAATATGTATCTATATAAAGTTTGTATATATGTATAATATGTAGTATATCAGTTGTGTTAGCAAACATAATACGAACAAGAAATGGTTCAGTATGGGGCTAACCAGCCGTGTGTGAAATGTGTCCTAATATTTATTTATATAGTCTGGTACAACTGGCTGTCAAGGTGGCTGCCGGATCATACTGTTAGGTGCTTGGCGACAGATTATTTATACATAATTTTATAATTACATACTAAATGGCCGCTATACACGCTACGAAAAAAAATAATAATAATAGGACATATTTCACACACGGCTAGTTAACCCCGTACTGAACCATTTCTAGTTCGTATTATGGTTGCTAATACAACTGATATACTACATATACATTTTATATAGATACATATATAACACCCAGACCAACAGCTAACAAATTTAGTTCAGCCAGGCCTGTGTCACTCCGCGTGTAGGTGTTAAAAACATACCTACGGGTGGCGGCCACTACGGAGTGGCCAATCTAGTAGGCTGCCACAAGCGAACGAAAACACACGCGTGCGCGCTATATGTTCGACCACGTTTAACTTAATTATTTGATTGATTCATTATATAATTGCAAGATGGACACAAAACGAATAAAAGCAAAAAGATACTGTGCAGTATTTAATTGTTTAAATACGGATCGTGATCGAAATTTAACTTTTTTTTGGTTACCTAAAGACGCTGACAGGTAAGGGTAAAATCTATTTTGACTGGATAACATTATGTTCCTATATGAAATGAAATTAATTCAAACTACAAACCGTTTCTCCCCGTACTATTCCAATATCCTAAAAGTACAATAAAAAAGATATTTTAGTCGTTTCATTCGAGTTACATTTCATTTGTCGTACATTTACCAACTAAGACTAAGAGCCCAACGCAAAATATTTTCGGTGATACTATAGATGATACCTATGGAATTCTATTCGCGCTAGATGGCATAAGAAGTAGTTTCTCGAAGTAAGCAACCCTAGTCCGTGACTCTTTCAATACCACAGAATAATAACTAGTACTCAGTATAACCATGTACAACGTATTATGAACCGTAGCATAGTGAATTAAGGCCCATATTCCGTTGAAAAGAAATTAGTAGGCAACGAAATGATCACGTGATCGACTGGACCGCGAGCTAAATTAAATCATAATATTTATCAGATTGAGTTCATATTTCTTTGAAAACCATTGCGAAGTGAAGCTTCTGTACGAAGTACAAGTTATTATTCTGTGGTTCAGCACAATGATGTTGGCCGGGAATCGAACCCGGAACCTTCTGACTGGCAGTCCGGCATGGTAACAATTAGGCCAACGAGGTCGTCATTTATAATAGTTTTAGTTTTGCTACATACCCGGTAGGTATACGCAGGTAAGCCAGCGCATGCGTGGCGGCGCCTCCTTGCAGCACCACCGTGGCGATGACGATGAGGGAGGTGGTAGTCAGCATCGCTTGCCGAGCCTCCGACACCGTGTTGCGGATAGCCAGCGCGAACGACATGGCGCCGCGGAGACCTGCCGTTAGATAAATCACAGTTAATCTAATCTTAATATATATAAATCTCGTGTCACAATGTTTGTCCTCAATGGACTCCTAAGCCACTTAACCGATTATAATAAAATTCGCACACCATGTGCAGTTTGATCCAACTTGAGAGATAGGATAGTTTAAATCTTAAATTATAGTCGCAATTTTAATTCATTGCTAATTATTGTCTGTAATTATATGACAGTCACAATCATCTGTTAACTCCAAATGATTCTAACAGATGTCGATACCTTTCGACTGGGTTGAGTAAGTAATCAATAGATGGCGCTGCTATGGTAAATCTACGAACGTGTCATATAAGCTACACTATCTATTTTTCATACCCCTAAGTGAGGCAAAACAAAGTTTGCCGGGTCAGCTAGTATGTATATAAAATTTCCATGTCACAATGTTAGTTACCGTACTCCTCCGAAACGGCTTGACCGATTTTTACCAAATTTTATATGCGTATTCAGTAGGTCTGAGAATCGGTGACTATCTATTTTCCAAACCCCTTTTTTATTAATAGTAATAATTTTTAAGTCAAAACAACATTTGCCGGGTCAGCTAGTGTTATATAAATGCGAAATTATTTTCCTTATTTCAAACTGCCTTACAAATTTGAATGAGAAATAGTCCTCATACTTGGACTCTTTTTGTGGCCCACCCTACAATCCTAACGGATGGCTTTTGACATATGAAAGAGAGCATGGAACTGAGCCTAAGATTTTAACAATAGCCCTTTACTTGTGGTTACTTTTATTTTTAGAAGCGTTGACAACTCACTCGTGTTGAGCGTGTTGATGCCAGAATGTTTCTTAAGGGTCATGATGTTTAAATGCCTGGCATAGCATAAGCAGCCCACTATATGTTCCCACTGCTTGGACTCGGACCTTTCACTCACTAGGATGACACACGTCTTCGAATGTTGCAGTCCTTAAACTTGTCGGTTTCCTCACGATGTCTTCCTTCACCGTAAAGCGAGTGCAAATCCACACATAACTTCACACAAACAAGTCATTGGTGTAGGGTCGGCATCGAACCAGGAGCTTTACTTTACTTTCTACGCTCGCTTTTCCAAACCACACGATACTGTTTAAAAAAATATCTTAAAAGAGATAACTTAGCTTACCTGAAAAGAACAGCATATGCTGGAAGTTGATGGGTATGGGCGGCTTGCGGCCCAGGTTCAACAGGAACGAGAGAGGATAGATGTTCACCGCACGACCAAGCATAGACGTTATCTGTGTGAGGCTAAGGAACATTGTTATTCAAACATACTTTTGACCTATTGAACAGTTTAGGGCCTTTCGATAGAAACGTAGCCATCCTTTTTTTTTTCTAATTAGAATTAAAGCATACGCTAATAATATAATAAAGGAGAAAGCGCGGAGCGGAGTGGTTGCGAGGAAAATATTATTCCAATAGAATCGATTAAATTCGGCGAATTTATATTTTATATTATAATGGTAAATACATATTTATCCATTTCTTATATTCCACTTTTCATTTGATACCCATATTGAGGCAGTTGTGAAAAATATTGTTGCCAATTTGTGTTGGCGGCCATCTTGGGAACCATTTCGAAACGACGAAACAAGAAAAACTAAATCAAAATCGGTTCATCCGTTTAGGAGTTACGATACTACAGACACACCACACGTCAAACTTATAACACTATTGTTTTTGCGTTGGAGGTTAAAAAGATTAAAAGGATACGAATCCAGCGATGATAAACCACGGGTCGAAGTGATGTTTCGGGAAGGTGAACATGGAGACTCCGATGTAGGTGAATATGAAGTTCTCAGCCAAGAAGTTGAGCAGTTCGAACAGCTGCTTGGTGCGGTTCCGGGAGTCCGACGATAGATTGTTGTACGTGTAATGCGCTTGGCATATGCCGCAGAACAGTACTGCAACTACACCTGGAAATAATTAAAAAAAGAAATTAGTAAGCGAGTAGCAGAGACTGTTGGAATATTGCCGTGGAAAGGGAGGACCTGGGCGAAATTTAAGAAAGATTTAGAACACCGAACAGTCATTATCTTCTTTTGACGACTTTTGAAATAGATGTGATATCTACGTTAATCGCATAACGAATATGTTTGTAACTAAATTGTAATCAATAAGCATAATAGTTTACAAAAGAAAGTATTCTAAATGATGGCACAGTTTACTTAAGCGACCACGTAACTAAGCTTAACTTAACCTTCTTCATCGGTGCGGTTCGGATGAGGTTTTAACTGTCATTCTCATACATCTCATGTAATAGAACAAGGAGGTTTAGTAAGTGAGAAGCCCTTATCTATGGTTTCTTTGAAACAAAATGTGCCCGCGTTTGGAACAATTTAAGCTTGTTTGTAGTGCTAAATGACACTACAACTAGAACAACTGGCTTATCGAACAAACATTCTACAGATTCGAGGATTTTTTAAAATTAAAATTGTAGGCTGTACAAACCATATATAATAACTATAATAAGGTTTGATATCTATTGTTTCTAGTCAAATTTATTATAATATTATTTTATTTAAAGTATTGAATTATTTAGTATATTATGACTTGTAAATTTAAAATTTATCAATAAAGAATTTTGACTTTGACTTTGACAAAATTGATTCAAACGTTGACACATTTCGTTTTAATGAAATCGTAGATAAGGGCCTCTCCCTTACTAAACTTCTTTGCAACAAACAAGGGTTCCAAAATGTAGGACACGCTTATTATACGTACCATATCTGTAGTAAGTATATATACATTGCCACCAACTTAGCAGTTCAGTAGACGGCGCCGCTAGTGGAGATTTGTTGCCACCTAAGAATGCTGTCGAACTTGTAGTTCCAATTTTAGCCACCTGAACAGCTAAGTTGGTGACACTGTTATCTGTGCATTCGAAATGAAACTAAGGCTGAGATAATATATAGGGTAAAGAGTATACGCACCAGTGAGTTCACAAACTTCAGCTATAAGGAAAGCAGCGTAAGACATCAGCACGAACAGCGCTGACTCGAGCAGCGGCCACTCTCGCACGTGTGTGAACTTGGTCATGTGTTATGCAGTTAAGAAAACGTAGAAAAATATGTTGAAAAAAAAAACAAATGTATAGCAAAAAATAATATAAATAAATAAAGTTCCTTTATTGACATAAGTAAGGAATACACAATTAAAATGAAACCATTGGTGTTGATTTAGTCATAGACTGTGTTTCAACACCAATCCTTCCCCACAGAGTTATTAAAAGTCTTGGTGATATTTTAACATGATGAATAATAACTGTTCCAAAAAAATATAGAAAAATAAATTTGGAATAGAATATTAAAAAGTTATTTTTGTGAAAGTTACTCAACAAAATTTGCAAATTAGGTATTTAAAACATCTAGTCCATAGAGAAAATGCTCTGGCTTCGTAAAGCATAAGATCTAAAATACTGGCATAAGGTAGGGAGGAGGTTATTACCCAACAGTGGATCTAAATAGGCTGATGATGATGATGAATTGTAAATAACAAAAAATAATTGTAATGTTGGGTTTCGAACACGCATTGTTACCCGACTATTCCCCTCGGATCTCGGCACGGAGCGGACGTCTTGCAGTGAACACGTATTTATTTATTTTTAACTAAAAATAGTCGAATTGGTGGTGCGTCAAATCTGTCGAAATAATAGGACTACAGAAAATAAAGGAGCTACTGAGCGACTACACAACGTCTTGGTGAGTGTGATTACACACAAGAACACTACTCACTCAGCTGCACACAGTCAAGCGTTCTGTGTACACTGCGTGCTGTACCGCGCAGTTACGCACACAAGCGTGTTGTAACTCCTATTGATCATATTCTCCTGGTACCTTTGACGCTGCGCTTGCGCCCACTGAGTAATTATGTCTACCCCTCCGCCCACTTCCGATATTGCTGCCTCTCTCCTTCAGCCATCATCTGCGCCAATCACGCATGTTTCATCGGAACCCGATATTGCTTCGATGTCAACTAATAATACAATCACAAAGAAACCGGGTAGAACGCGTATCTCTAAACGTAAGATTGGCGATGTAACTCCGGAGAATCTTACAGAAATGTTCGAAATGATGGAAAGGAAACAAGAATTACGTTTTAATACGCTTTTGCAAAAAATGCAGGATGGCATTGACTCAAACACTGCACAGAATAGTGACATACAGAAGTCCTTGGAATTTTTAGCAAAAAAATATGAAGAGGTTGCAGAAAAAGTAAAGCAGCTAGAAGATGAAAGGGCAGATGACAAGAAATATATAAAGTCACTAGAAACGCAGATTGAATTAATGGACCGAAACTCCCGCAGTGCATGTATAGAAGTGCGCAATATACCGAAAAACAAAAGCGAGACTAAAGATGATTTACTAAAAATGGTAATTAATTTAGGAGATGCTATCAACGTGCCCATACAGCCTTCGCAAGTATATGATGTATACCGCATAAATACAAGAAATGAGGATAATAAGCCTCTAATAGTTAATTTGCAGAGTGTGATTTTAAAAGAGCAAATTATTAATTCCGCGAAAACTTACAACAAGAAAAACACGAGCAATAGATTAAACACTAGTCACCTAAAATTAGAAGGCCCGCGACACCAAATATACGTGGCCGAGAGCCTTACCTTCCAAGCTAAGAAACTTTTCTTCCAGGCCCGAGAATTTGCCAAAGCAAACCAATTTAAATTTTGCTGGACGTCGCGAGGCAAGATATACTTGCGACGAACGGAAGGTTCTTCTACCATTAAAATAAATAACACCTTAGATTTTGAAAATATTGTAAAGAAACAATGACTAGCCCATACAATAATATTTTTATCAATAGTTCTCTGTTACTTATTCTCACAATTGCAAAGCTTGAGTTATTTAATTGCTAAATCTACTAACAGATCATCGATTGTATTAATACACACAACAACACACACTGCACACAAACACACTAACGAACACACTGTACTACTTATATTTGCTTCACCCACTGTTTGTCTCTTGATTAAGTCTTTGAGTAATCTATCCTTATCTCTGGCCTATAGAGTATCCTTTATTTTTCTTAGGATGTTCCATACCTTTAGCATAATAGCAGTCATTATTTATCAGCGAAATTTATTGGCCATCTTTACATTTCTTACAATAATTATGGATAAAAATACTATAAGTGATTTTATTCTAACTGAGATAGATGAATCAGGAAACCCCGAATGTATTTTATTAACTGACCCTAATCAATGCCCACAACTCAACAACTTTAGAAAATCCCGATCTACGAATTCCCTATGCTTGGTGTCTGTAAATATCAGAAGCATTAATGCTAATATAGATAAATTTATAGCATTTACATCTACTTTGAACTTTAATATTGATATAATAATATTTTCGGAATGTAGAACTAGTGCAAAGAATCCGCCCCCAGTATTGGACAATTATAACATGGCGTATACTACTAACTCATATAATCAAAACGATGGGGTAGTTGTTTATGTACGGGAGGAAATCAATGCCTCTTTTTCTGAAGTTAAATTAGTAGAAGGAAATTGCTTACTCACTAAAATAGGAAGTGAATTTGCTATACTTGGTACTTACAGGCCATCTGAGTTTGAAAATCCGAATAACTACATTGACTCTCTTGCATGTGTTCTCGAAAATATATCTGCAGATAATATAATTTTTGCAGGTGATCTAAATATAAATATAATGCCAGAAGATAGCTCAAAAAAGTCAGATAGTTATCTAAATCTAATGGCAAGCTATGGTTTAAGACCTGGTATAAATAAACCAACCAGAATTGACAAGCGTTTTGGCACCGCCACATGCATAGATCATATTATGATCAAAAGTTCCCTTGAATGGAGAACATTCATATTCGAGGAACCTTTGACTGACCACTCCGCTACTATGCTAATCATTAACAAAGCTCAAATTGTCAAAAGGAATATTGCATATACTAAAGTAAAAGTAAATCACGAGCAATTGAATAAAGATCTGTCTAAGGAAACATGGTCTGATATCTATCTTGAAAACGATGTCAATGTAGCAACCGATCTTTTTTCGACTAGATTGATCAATTACCTTAAAACCAATACTCAAGTTTATAAGATACCAAAGAAAAATAGTCCTATTAAGCCTTGGATTACTGCAAATGTTGTCAAATCTTTAAGAATTAGGGATAAAATGCATAGCCAAGTAAAAACCAATCCTAATGATGAAACTTTAAAACTTAGGTATATAGCTTACAGAAATCAATGTAATTATATAATTAAAAGCTTAAAACAACAATACTATCAATCCAAATTAGAAGAGTCTAGTGGTAATATCAAAGCGACATGGAAGATTATAAAAGACGTTTGTAATATTAAACAAGGCAAAAGTGGTTCTCTGGATCTTATTAAAACTAAGTCTGATCCCAAGGAATCACTTAACTATGTCAATCATTTCTTTACTACAATTGGGAGTAGCTTAGCAGATTCTATTTTAAGTAAAATGGATATAACAGAAACTGAATTAGCCTCTATCACTAGATCCCAAAATGTAGTACATAATTCAATGTCGATATTTTTTACAGACCCGTTGGAAGTTAAAGCTATTATCATGGGACTACGCCCTAATAGTGCTCCTGGATGGGATAACATAACTAGCCAAATCTTAAAGCAAATCTTGCCAGCTGTTATAAATCCCATTACTTATTTGTGTAACCTTAGTTTTGAAAGTGGGGTTTTCCCTTATTTACTAAAAAATGCGACTGTATGCCCAATTTATAAATCAGGTGATAAACTCAACCCCTCTAATTACCGTCCTATCTCACTTCTTTCGACTTTATCGAAAATTTTGGAGAAGCTTATGCATAAAAGACTAGTAAATTTTCTTGACAAAAAACAAATACTTTGCAAAAATCAGTTTGGCTTCAGAGAAAAGAAATCAACTGAAGATGCAGTACTGTCACTGAGTACTCTAATAAAAGATTACTTAGACTGCAATGAAAGATGTTTAGCGGTGTTTTTAGATTTACAGAAAGCATTTGACACTGTATCGATCCCTATATTACTAGCTAGACTTGAGAGTATCGGTATAAGAGGTGTGGCATTTGATTGGTTTAAAAGCTATTTAACGGATAGGCATCAAAGAGTTAAAGTGGGTGATGTCTTGAGCGACGAGGGCATCAGTAAATTTGGAGTTCCACAAGGTAGTACATTAGGACCATCCTTGTTCCTCATTTACATCAACGACCTATGCAAGCTTAAGTCCTCTGGAATGGAGCTTTTAATGTTTGCTGATGACACTGTTCTTCTCTTTCATGACAAGTCTTGGCAAGCAGTTTCGTGTATTGCTGAAAATGGCTTAGCTAAAGTCACGACCTGGCTTGAAAATAGCCTATTATCTGTAAATTCTAGTAAGACTAAATACATGTGTTTTTGTAAAACAGCGGCGTCTTGCCCAGGTGTAGACTATACTTTAACTATTCACACATTCCCATGTAACAGGCGTAATAACACAGATAGTAAGTCTTGCTCCTGTGCAAAGCTAGCTAGAGTCTACTCCTTCAAATACCTAGGTGTATTAGTTGATGACCACCTGAACTGGCTAAGTCATATAATGGCGCTAGCAGGCAGGGTAAGAAAACTTATTTACATTTTCAAAAGTCTCCGGACAGTTGCTAGCTTGCCATTAGTAATTCAGACTTACAAAGCGTTATGTCAGTGCATCATCAATTATTGCATATGTGTTTGGGGAAATGCAGCTAAAACACAATTAATCTTGGTTGAACGAGCTCAAAGAGCTCTTCTCAAAGTTATGATGTACTTGCCTTACAGACATCCTACCGTTGCAGTATACGATAAAGCAAGAGTTTTATCAGTTAGAAAACTTTTCATTCAGCAAATACTTATTAGATACCACAAAACCGTAGTTCCGTATCTGTCTCCACGCAACATCCGAACAGACATGTGTCCACTTCCCACTACCCGCTGCCAGATTTCCTATAAACATTTTGACTTCATAGCACCTCTATTGTACAATAAATTAAATAAGGATATTAAGATTAAACAAATGTCTATTAACAGCTTAAAGAAAATAATCCTAGAGTGGCTTAATAAATTTGACTATATGCGTATAGAACATATGATATGTGAAAGCAAATACATTTGAAATATTTAAACCATACATAAATTTAATGAATACATACATACATTTCGTAATACACACATACATTTCATTAATACATACATTCAGTCACACGAACATAATTACATTCATTATACATATATACAATCACACATACTTGCATTCATCCATACATATAATGTAGGGTTTTTACCCCAGCATACTTTTTTGGTGGTACTTAGCCCTATTTCAATCACTCAGAATCACTCTCATACATTCGATTATCCTTTAATATGGTAAATCAATTTAAATGTAGATTTGCAGTAATTGAGAATATACTTATGACTTAAAAAAAAATGATACAAATATCGTTTTAGAAAGTAGCTTAGTTTTTTATAGATAAATATAATAAACATAGTAATATTTAATTGTGTCTCTTAATACTTGTAAATATAATTACTTTTTAGTTATTAATAAGTGTTAAGAAATAGTGATTAACTATTTAAGAATACTATTATTACCTACCTGTCTACGAAAATCATTGTTTGATCAAATAACTAGCTGTAGCTCATGTTTTTAAAAGCTATACATCTGTAAGTCGCTAATCTGTCGACTGCACTACTCACACGCGTATTTGCGTCTCGCTTGTGCAGCGATAAGCAATGCGCGTGTGTGAGTGACCGCTGTGACCGCTCTCGTTTGTTTACAAACTTGTTTATCTATTCGTTGCGGGCAGGTAGGTTATAATATAATAATTAATCTTGCACATTATTGTTAAATAATATTAAAACTGGAAGAGGACTCTGGTCTCGTAACACGGTCTGATAACTAGTACGAGACCAGAGGCTTCAATATGCACCATGTATAACATTTATGCACCAATAAATAATTTTGTATTTGTATTTTGTATTTGTACTAACAACTTGACAAACTCGTTGGTGTAATGGTTACCATGCTGGACTGCCAATCAGAAGGTTCCGGGTTCGATTCCCGGCCCGGCCAACATCTTTGTGCAACAACTAAATTTGTTGGCTGTTGGTCTGGGTGTTAAATATGTATCTATATAAAATATGTCTGTAAGTATATGTATTATATCAGTTGTGTTAGCAACCATAATACGAACTAGTAATGGTTCAGTGTGGGGTTAACCAGTCGTGTGTGAAAATGTGTCCTAATATTTATTTATTTATTACTAAAGTACAATCCGTATCAAATTCTATGACCTGACGTAACTGCGTGACATATAAATAAATATAATATTTTAATTATAAATCATTCATTTCATTATTAATATTAAAATGTAATATAAACATGTAATATTTCTGCGTATATATATTTTTTTGCAAACTGTACCCCATGTTACTAGTAACGTCACGACCCAAGTCGCATAACATTTGAAATTGTTATATTTAAAATACCAGGCGGATATTGCTTCTAAATTCAATTTGTTTTGACCATTACATTTAAATTGAATTAAACAACGATTAACAATACATTCGGAAGTCAAATGTTTCACATTTAAGGAAGTACATTATGAATAAAACAAAACAATTGGAGGCATCGAAAAAAATACAATATCAAGTAAGATAACCTTGACCTAACCTTAATTCCAGTTCACGATTGATACCAGTTCTATGTAAATGTATATATTGAGCCATTTATTTGGATTTTAAGCAGTCACGAATATGTAAATACATGGTCAAGGCTGACTTGGTAAAAAGTTGCTTTTCTGTTACTGGTATGAATAAAAACCCAAGAGTGGCTCGGTGGTAAAAACGTCTTATTTTCAATCAGACGAAATGGTTGGTTTATATTTCGATCCCGGCTCTACACCAATGACTTGTTTTTCAAGCTGTGGATTTACACTCGCTTAACGGTGAAGGAAAACATCGAGAGGAAACCGACACGTTTGAGGACTGCAATATCTGAAGACGTGTGTCATCCGCCAACCCGCACTTTGAACAGTGTGGTGGATTATGGCCTAAATAAATATGACTTACTTGTTTGTATTTTTGTTTGTTTATAAACTAGTAAAGTTGCCTGGCTAGCGAACACCCTCAAGTTGAAAAATGTGTTTAAAACCATACGAGTTATTCGGGAATTCTGGGCTAAGGTATTACTAGCCTGGTAAAAGTAGTTGTGTAGTTATGTGTTCGACCTATCTTACCGTCGGATGACACTATTGTGATAGTAAGCAATAACTTATTGATGCAGGCGTTATCTATTGTTAAATATTTCGTGTACTTCCGCTATGATACATTATTTATTTATTTCATTTCATTACATATTATAACATATTGCATTTTTTGTGTTTTTGCATGGTGATAGCGCATTTTCTAATGCTCGCCTGGCTTTCAAGATGAAAAATCAGTCGCCAAGCACCTAACAGTGTTTTCTGGTAGTCACCTTGAAAGCCAGTTATTCTAGACTAAGCATGCTTTACGTTAGGCCTGAGTATCGATAGCTCGTGTGGTTAAGCTCTTTGCTAGTCAAATACCTGTATAAGAAAAAATCATTCATAAATAATTAATATGTATAATAAAAAGGATATCAATGCGGTGAGACACCCCATGAGAGCACCGACGAGCAGCGACAGACTGAAGATGCCGATAAAGTCGCCGATAGCACTCAGGAACGCCGTGATTTCGAAACCACCATCTTTCGAGTACCGAGTCTCGTAGTTTTGTATGGCACTGTGAAACGATACAAAAATATACCTTAAATTTATGACCTTAAGGTGTAAAATATAATAATGAGTATACATTAGTATTGGTCCTTATCGATTTTACTTGTGCCGGTTTCGCCTAAAGATCTACCAAATACCCCAACTTTTAGAAGATTATTCTAGTATCTATCAAAATTGTTGTTTTAAGTGTGGCAGATGTATCCTACGATAAGAACTCAGATTTTATCTATTCTATGATAATATAACGTGTCTGCATTTTATAGAACATATCTTATCAGATTAATGTAGAAATTGAGATCATTTAGGTATCTGCAGATCATTCATTTCATATTTACCTTAAATAAATAGTTAGTATGTATGTTTTAAATCTGAGTCTTTAGTACTGATTAATTTAACATCATTTGCAGTACACCCCAGGGGATATCAGAAAATATGATAGGGTGGTGCTTGAACAAATTTTGTTATGTACCTTAGACCAATTGGTGAACTGTAATAAAAAGTATGGATCCCGAAGAAAAAAAACGACACCATACGTCAAACATACCGTATGTATACATGTTAGAGGAATGTTTTATTTTAATTTATTCGATTAGTAGTTCCATCCTATCGAATGGCAGCGCTGTGAACGCAAGAGTTTGTTATCTGTGCTGATTGAAGGAACGATTGTGAATGTACGAATGAAGTTGTTTCCTATTGGTCAGTAGTGCGTTCACTCGAGGTTTGACTTGAATGTGCTTCAGTCTGCCACGAAACAGCGCCTGTGCCATTTGTGCGCAATAACAATATTAAAACCCATAATGGCAGACAACGACGACGACCACGCAGATTCTAATCTAATTGAATCCGCGACATACATAAAAATATTTTATACATGCATAATAAAGTGAATATAGACCCATTTAGTACTTACCCGCTAAGTACTAGCGCCACAGCATCGTTGAGGACGCTCTCGCCAAATATCATCGCGTACAAATTGACGTCCACCTGAAATCATAATGAAACTTGCATTCAATCTAGGAAGTTATCAAACATAATACTCCCACTGATTAAGTGCAAGTTTGTAAATTCTTCATCTTTAGACGGTTGAACAGATCTTGATGTTAATTTTATATAATAAACAGATCTAGATTGTCCACCAACTATCCTGACAGTAAAAGATGTGGCTGAAAATATAACATGTTAAAGAAATATGTAAATTATGATATATCCTTCCTTTCCGTAATTAATGTAGTAATTAATAGTGTTTTATCGGTTAGTTTGTTTTATTACATTTTTACTTATTCATAGATTCATATTAAAGATACTTTTTATTCACTTTATTATCAGTTTTCCATAATAACTTATTTTTCGGAACTATGAAAATCTTCTAAATCTTTATTATCTGAATGATGTGTGATAAACATCACAAGATCGTAAAATAAATAGTAGCGATAAATAAATAATATCAGTATAGCACAGAGCTATTAAACGAATATCGTGACGTGTTTTAGTATATGTATATGATAATTTTGATCATATCTCTGTACCATTGCAGACTCGTATAGTCATTTTATTAGCATGAAAATATGCTGTTCATAATATTGAACTATACAACTTTTTTTACCTCAGTGTTTGTTAACTACGAGTATTTGTAAGGAGATTGTTTAACCCTTTATTTTTTAGTAAAAAATAAACAAAATAACTTTCGACACTACGGATGACTGCCATCTTGGTTTTGAAACTTATCATAGTGTATATTCTACTAATCAAGTCCCTTCTTTGATCTGGACCGATTTTCACTAAACATATCTAAAACTCAAACAAAAGCAGAATCGGTTCAACCATTCAGAATCGATGCCTCAGACACACACACAGACAAGACATACTCACAGGTATGTCAAACTTAAAACACACAGTCGTTTCTGTGTTGGGGATTAAATAATCATAATATATGTTCGATTAATCTTATATCTGGCATAATTGCTAAAACCATTAACCTAACAGTTTAGAAAATTAACCATACAAATAAATGGGCTAGTATATAGAATGTTAGTTGTTGGCATCATGTAATGTAACTCATGTGGGTAGTTAACTAGGCAATTAGGGTATACACTTGACATGAAGAATTAGCCTAATTTGACCAGGCTAGACAAACTGTAATGGTACGTTTACATGCTTGCCAAGCCTTGGCAAACTGCAAACAGTCCCAAGCCTCCACAAATCTCCACAAATCGTTTGAAAGGCGTTTATACGCTTGTGAATACGTCAGTCTGCAATATACATCCAAGCATGAGCCCTTTGATCAGCGTAAAAAACCAACACTCTACTGGATCGGAAGCAAGCAGGCACAAGCCCACGCAAGCCAAGCCAAACGCCCCATTTACATGCTTGCGATTGTCGATCCTTGCCAAGGCTTGGCAAGCGTGTAAACGTACCATAATAGTTTAGTCTAATGAGCAATTAGATTAAGTTCGAACCATAAATAGCTGTGGGTTTTAAACGAAAATTAATTATGATTTGTTCGAAATAGACATGGTTTATCTCAGAATTCAATTATGGGCGTATGGTTTTTAATTCTTTTAATGACTACGATAAACTTTTATGGAAAACTGCTGAGAATATGTATATAAATTGAGCGAACAAAATTAGATCAAACTGAATCGCTGATGTCGCGAGATGATCTACCGATTTCTTTTCGATCTCGCATTCTTGATCTAGTCATGTTTATTTTTAAATCATGAGTGAACCTGCTCGTTTTAAGTAAGCGCGTTAAGTTTCGGTCAAGCACTAACCTATTTAGCATACAAAAATTAAAGCCTATATCTCGTCTCCATATTTAGTAGAACACAATTTTTTTTTGGAACAATATCAGCATTAATAGGTAATTAAGGCAACAATAATAGCACTCTGGTAAATAGAAATATACTCCTAACTTAATTTGAAATTAAATATCAATTAAAGGTTTAAAAATAAAGTCGGCTTACCTTCAATTGCGAAAATATAGCGAGCACGGTCAAAGGGTCTGTAGGCGATATGAGAGCACCAAAGTACAGGGTGTCCAAGAAAGTGAAGCTCGAAGCTAGAGATGCTGGCATGAGTTGCACGCAGCCATACATCAGAGATCCTATCACAAGAGCAGAGAGTGCAGTTCCCACCATCGCGAATGTCAGTATAGCGCCGAGGTTGCGGAAGAAATATTTCTGGAACAATAAATGGGTAGAATTAATAAATTACAAATTTTGTGATACAGCGGGATTGAGTATTGAGTGTTTGTGAAATGCAAATCAATGCACAATGAATTTGATGCGGTTTTCGCGATGGGTTCAGATTTGACCTGTGCATGTGTTTTTAGATAACTGTGACATATCATCATGAGGCACAGCAGAAAATTGTTTTTGTTGTTTGGAATAAAAGTACTTATAAAGTAAAAATGTATTACATGTTTTGAAAACTAGTGCTTGTTTCTTGCTTCTCTGGTAAAACTTTTACGATGCTGATTTCAAATCTGTATTGGAGATCAAAAGTTTGTTAGCATTGTTAGCTCTTACTAATTTACAATTAACTTCTACTTATACAACACATATAATGCGAAAAACATATTATAGCCAATCATTTTATATTTCTGAATCTTAACAGGAAAAACCAATAATTAAAAATGTGGAGGTCTACAAGGAAAAGGCTACCTACTGTAAACATACCTAATAAAAGGGATAGCTATTGTACAATAACATATTGCAGTTTAAATATAATAATACCAGTAGGTATTAAAGCTAGGAAAAAAAAATAACCTAAAATCAAAAGAAAAATTATAATTGCAAATGCTATAAATAAAATAGAATTAATCAGTTATTTATCTTACCCTCTTTAGACAGTAACCAGCATGAAATATGATAGGCGGTAAAATTATGTTGAAAAATATCTCGGGATCAAATGTTGCTTTGAGATCGATTTCATTTTGTTCCACATTCACTATTTCACCTCTAAAACTGTATGCATATGTTTTGTTTGGCACTGGGGCATCTGAAAATTAATGTAACATTTGAAGTTTTTTTTTTACTCTTGACAAATAGATTTTTGACCAGCATGGTGCATAACTATATGAGATAGTGACACTGGACTAAGATGACATGCCTAGTCTGGCTCTCAAGGAGGCTGCCGGAACACACTGTTAGGTGCTTGGTGGCTAGTCAGGAGAGCACTAGAAAATGCTCTACCACCATGCAAACGTGCCTTCTTATTTTATTATTTGTCTATTCATAGAAAACAGTGAATAGAAGCCTCTCATATGCAACAAATGGTACAACATTTGCATTTATACATTTAAAGTATGTATTTCTGTACAATCCTGTGATATAAATAAAAAAATATTGTAAATTTAATGTATTTGTCAATTTGATGTACATACTTAACATATATACTTAAGATTTAATTTAAAGAGAAATTTAAGATAGGTGACTCTTTATCCAATATGAAGTGTTGATAGAAGGTCAGTTAATTTAAAGGCCACATTAAAGTCAATATAACTTTAAGCCAAGTAATTATAATTTGTTATTTAAACATTCTAACAGACTTGTCTTGACAGACCAACACAATGAGTAGTCTGGAGCCTAGTTTGGCGACCCAATTGAGCTTTAAAATTTTTGCTATTTAACAGAAATAGACTGCAACATAGAATTTCAGAGATCAGCAAGGAATAGACATACAGCCGACATATTTGTAAATCTACCCCTGCTGTTACACTTACCTCCAGAATTAACTGGTATTTTATCAGGGAAGTACAACCGCAGTATGTCAGGTGGTACTGACTGATTGTACTTAGTATCTGGTGCAGGGTGAACATCAATATATGTGACCGCATTTGTGCTGCCTCCATAGCGGATAATAGCACCTACTATTAAACCTGAAAAACAATCAACATCTATACATCCAGTCACAGAAAAAAAAATGCACACAATTAAATTTAATTCCAAAACTGGTTTTTTGTGTCATTTACTTGTAAATTTCCCATTACTACTTCTGTCTGTAAGAGTATTAAAATGTAAAATAGAAATAATGTAACTGTGATATGATGCAATGGATTCAACCAGTACAAAGGATGTCTGAATGGTTCGGTTTTTGAATAACAGGCATCAATAACATAAAGTTCGGGTAAACAACATTTGGTAGCATATTTCAAGGTTTTTTACCTATTCATCTGAGGTCACATGATGTAGAAGTGTTCGAGGTTTATTAACGAAGTTTTTAGTCGTATACAGTATAAGATACTCACCGTAAATTACAGCCAATCCAGTTTCATGTAGCCAGCTGACCCGGCGGTGCTTGAAAACCCAAATTGTGAGAACAGTAAGTGTTAAAAGGCAAGTGTATATTAACAAGTTCAAACTGTCTATTCGATGGAGAAGCGTCGCTTTGGCATCCAAGGCGATATCGGTACCAGACCCCCGAGATACTGCAGCCAGGGACAGCAGAATAAAAAACGATCCAATTACGGAATTCATAGTTCTGCTTTGATTGCACCAGATATATTAATGTAACATCAGAATTCCACCTTACTCGTTTTTGCTAGTAACCAACATATTATACGAACTGAATCATAACAATAAAAGCACATGTAACCAGTTTAAGACCAGTAAATTATTATTTTATCAGCACTTCACGCAAATGCGTACATACACAAGAAGAAAACGAAATCAACGAATATCATGGAAAATCGACCGATTGGCCGATGGGCTGTGGTGACAGTGACAGACAGATAGTCAGCTGGCGTCTGACGAGCATATCGCAGGGACAGTGACAGCTATACAGTTTACATACAGACGACACAACTGTTTCTACGATTGTACCGTATAGAATGAAACGTCGGCTTATTGTTTTGGCGGTAAAAAATAAAATATACGAGCCGGGCTTTTCAAAAATGAATAACAGTGTGAGATATGGCCATAGAAACAGCATTCCTTTTTTTATGATAGATAGGCAAGCGCTTGATCGAAACTCACATGATGTTAAGTGATGTTGCGATCTAGGGTGGAACGCGCTTGCCTAGAAGAAACCGATTCACTCTTGCCTTGAAGACAGTGAGGTTATAATTCAGAGCGAACTGAGTTCCACAGTTTAATGGTCCGCACAATCTATGAGGAAGCGAAACGCTTCGTGCGGATTTTTGGTACTTCAACTGTATAGCGGTGCCTCCTAGCCGTCTCCCTGCTCGTCCGATAGTGGAAAGGGGCCGGAGGAATTAGCTGATGCAATTCAGACGACGCACTCTCCGAAATGCAACCGATAGAAAACCGACAGACTCGCAACATTGCGACGATGCTCCTTCCTCATCTATTGATGGATTATTGGATGTTAAACTTTACCGGTATTCATCGATTTGAAAAATGTATAGGCAGATAATTGAAATTTAAGAACGCAGACTGGCATCGATAAGTTGTATGGTTCAAATTTCTTAGCTAACCCACCCGCCCCATCATGGATACTTTTGCTGGTTCAGTAGTGGTATACCTATCGGTTGCTCGTATTATGAGCAATATTCGCGGTTCCGCATTTACTAAATAAATCGAGGCTAATTGTGTACTATTGGTTGAACAATATTTTACCACGAATTGACATTTTTATTATTTAATATGATGTTATGTACCTTCATATTGATAATTTCTGACATAATAATGGAGTTACGAATCCTATCTACCACTAATTTGACGTCGATTTGACTTTTCGTCGATGTCTCAGTTAGTGACTCATATGTGAAGATGGCGAGAATACATTGGACCTAAGTTTAAGGCTGAGTGGAAGTGTGTAAATCCAAGGTTAAAACTATCTTAACACCAAATTTCATTAAAATTGGTTCAGCCTTTTGAACGTGAAGAAGTAACAAGCATACACACACACACACACACTTTCACATTTATTATATTAATAGGATTCGTCAATGTACGCAATAAGCCTCACTCTCAACATGTATCGATCGATTGATACTAATCTATAACATATAAATACTTTTTTTAGAAGAAGCACGTCTTCAGTTTTGGTGGGCCAGTTTGTGTTTGTTATATTCGTCTAGATCATGACGCCACCTTTGTCGGGGTCGACCCTAACAACCACTATATTACCAAAAAATATTTCTATTTATAATTAGGTAGGTACACAAACAGTCATTTATTTATCAAATAAAACAAAACACATACGACATTAGCTTGTTTCACCAAACCGAGCCTAGACCTTCAATATTAATTAAGCAGGTTTAAATACAAGTTGTGGTACGTCTGAACCGGCACAGGTAGGTATTTAGCTAAGTATAGGCTACCTACATATTACAGGTACCAAAGGTCTTACGTTCCACCTTGATATAATTGCAATTATATCTCCAAGCGGTTTGGATTGGTATTCAAGTTATTTGCAGAGATATAAGACTTGGAAGCAACAAAGTTTCTACGCTTACATTGTATCCGTCTTTTAAATAAGTTATCGCACATCCGGAACTATAGCTATATTAGGTGCGATCTTGACAATATTTTCGAACAAGCACTAAATTTAAAACCACATGTCGCAGATGTGGTTATTTTTTTATAAGTACTTGTAACAGATGATTACAGCAGCGCCCCCTGGAGACCTGTAACCGTAATATGTATCTTAAAACATGCACCTATCGGATTGGATCGACCTTTTCAAGTCTCTTGATTCATTTAAAAATAAAGTCAAAAACTGGTACCTGTCTTCTTTAGAATAAAGTTATATTATACTATCATGTTATGTATATCCTTGTCAAATATATATTTTTATATAGAGTATATTATATGTATTAGTGTATCGTAACATATTGTTAATATTATTCTTATATATTTATATATGTATATGTTTTAGTATTTTATGTAGGTCTTATTATGTATTGGTTATTTGTAGGTATTTTTAGTTATTATTTAATCTCTTTGTTGAACACCCCGTATCAAATTTATTGTGGTTTCCTCTCCATGCTTTGGTTGCCTGGAAAAGATCGCTGTAAGTGATAAGGCCGCCACTTGTAACACTACTTATAAGTTGTTTATTTATTTTTCTCTTTGTTTTGTATTTCTTTTTGTGTTGCTATAAAGAGTATATCTATCTATCTATCTTTTCTGAAAATCGCATTATTTGGACTTCGTGGACTTTTGTGGGCTGTACTATAGGTATGGTGTGACTTAGGTATGGTAACACCGTTTTGCACAAAGATCCTTTTCCCTCAAACGTATATCACATGTATGTATATGTACCATTTCTTCGTGCCGTCATAACCTACCGTATCCATATCTCCTTCTTCCATATTCTATCTTCTAATATATGAAATTTCCATCTCACAATGTTAGTTGCTGTACTCCTCCGAAACGGCTTGACTGATTTTTACCAAATTTTATATGCGTATTCAGTAGGTCTGAGAATCGGTTACTATATCTATTTGTTAAGGCAAAATAACGTTTCCCGGGTCAGCTAGTTAATTTATAACCTAGCTGTACTCGCGGCGTTGTACGCGTTTGCTTGCTACTAACTTATTTTCATACTTTTTTCAAAGTCAAAGTCAAATAATTTATTGCTGTTTCAGAGTGTTCATGTGGTACAATTAATTTATATACTTTTTCATTCTGACATTCATGACATACACATGCTATGCTAATTTGTATCAAAACAGACTCATAAAGAAGGATAAATTCGGGGTACTCAGATTGATTCTGTTCAGGGCGACGTTTTTGCATGATGGTAATGCATTTTCTCGTGCTAGCCTAGCGACCATCCTCAAGTTGAAAAATATGTCGCCAAGAGCCTTATGGTCCAGGGTAGGCATGCTCCATCTCATTCTTGCCCCCGTCGTGAGATGGGACACCGTGAGGTTTGAGTCGGTAGTAACGGCCCCTCTTACCCTCGAGCTCGATATACCTCACCCGCCCTCCCCCAGGCTTGCGGCGGAAGATGCGTAAATGTACCCCACGAAAAAAAGTAAAATAAAGCAAATTTTCAATAAAGTAATTTCCCCACGAAAAAGAGACCAGTTAGGGTAGTGTCACCTACTCCTATATCTTCTTATATATAAAATTTCCGTGTCACAGTGTTTGTTACCGTACTCCTCCGAAACGGCTTGACCGATTTTTACCATATTTTATATGCGTTTTCAGTAGGTCTGAGAATCGGCTACAGTATATTTAGATTTTTTTTTTTTTACTAAAGCAAAACAACGTTTGCCGGGTCAGCTAGTAATCATATATAATGCGCTCTGCTGGTCAAATGCCTAGCTGTACCGGGAAAGAGAAGTATTGCGAATATTGCATTAAATCATAATTAATAATAATATCAGTAAGCAACAGAAAATAATTCACGTTTCCAAATTATAAATACAGCCTCCTGAAAATTAAATACAAAGCAGACAGTCATTTTAGGTCATTGCTGGAGTCGAGTGACATAAAAAAAAACATAAATATAACTTTATTTAAGCGAAGAATTTACAATATTATACATATATATTATTTATATACATCAGTACATATGTACGTACCTTTATGTAAATAGATTATTATTAATTACAGTTTAGAGATCCATAACCCGCACTATCAATAGATAACAATGCATTATTCCTTTATTGTTAGATCTAATTTAATCCTAAAACATCACATAAACTCAATGGTTGGTTGCACTTGGATTAATGATCTTGTCTTTCATTAACCGAGCGAGCGAAGCGAGTGAAGCGTCTATGCACCAAATCACTAAACCAAATTTGATTTTGTCTGTCCGTTTGTTAGTATGTACGAGTTATGTTTGGATGTTGGTGTTCGCGATAAGCAAATCTTATCACCATCATCATCAACATCCACAGCCCTTTTTATCCCACTGCTGGGTATAGGCCTCCCTCTGCATGTGCCACCTGCGTCAATCTTGTGCAGTCAACGTCCAGGTTGGACCGGCGACTTTACCAATTATTACCAATATCGACTAATTTTGGTATACATGTTTGCTTTAGGCATCGATTTTTTATTGGAAGAATTGTTCCCACAGATCAAGGGGGATATGAAAAGAGGGAAGTTTGCTGCAGTGATTAAATACAAAATCTAAAAATTGACCAAGTGTGAGTCGGGCTCGCGCATGAAGGGTTCCGTGCCATTGTTGTATGGGAGCCCCCCTCAAATATGTACATTTATACATTCCGTGAAAATTTTAGGTGCCTATATACTACCGTTATTAATATACATATTGCAAAAAATACGAAACAAGACGTTTATTGTATGTGGACCCCCCTTAATATTTTTTTATTTTTAGTATTTGTTGTTATAGCGGCACGGGTAATTCATATCTTTTGAAAGTTTTAGCTTTCAAGCTCATTTCTGAGATATATAGCCTGGAGACGGGTAACAGGGTCCCGTTTTTACCTTTTAGGTACAGAACCCTAAAAAAATATTGTTATAAATAAAATTGATAAAGTAATTTTTGACATATTCTACTTCCTACTAATATACTCGTAATTGCGAAAGTTTGTGTATGAATCGGCTGCACCGATTGGGATGATATTTGGTATTGAGGTAGCTTATATCTTGAAATAATGTACCTATAGGTTTTTTTATCCCGTATGAATGCAGGTAACCCTAAGGCAATGGTAGTGAAGACAAAAGTTTCAGTACAAACAATGGACCATGAACTTGTGTTCTTAAGGACTACTATTCAGAGAATTTATAATGTTCAACAATGTATACTTGTATTTATATACATATTATATACTTAAGCGATAAGCGATAACTGGGTTGCGCTTTATCTTAATATTATATACTAGCTATTGTTCTTTGAGCTAAAGATTTTCCTAAGTGCCTTAGTCACTAATTGATTTTATTATTTATATTGTATTAGTTATTAATATTTTATAGATATGATGTTATCAACCTTAGAAAAAAAACGCTGTACATATACATATTATTTACTTATAAACCACGTAATTTTCTTTTTAAAATAAGTAGATAAGATGATTTATTTCATATAATTGAATGTATTGAGTACTGTGGTTTTCAAGGCAAGAGTGAACCAGTTTTTTCTAGGTAAGCGCGCTCTACCTTAGAGCATATGTCGCTTGCCATCAGGCGAATTGTGATAAAGCGCAAGCCCATATATTGTAATAAAAAAACTTGTGTACTAAGTTAGTTACGTCAAGATAGATTTTGAATTTCAGTCTCTATGCGAGAACTAAGTTACGTACTAAGTACACATACTGTTTTTTTATGCATGATAAGGACAGACGAAAGCAATATTGCACAGTTAAGGCAATGATATGGGTAAAATCTTGAATCTACAGTTTTTAGTCATAAATCGTAAACGATAAAAAATATTGAATAAATAGCTTAAAGACCGCCTAAAGAACAACTCTAGGAATATTATCACTGTCTTTCATTTCGTCCCAAGGTTCATACAGTGCTGTCCAAAGGTACAAATAAGTAACGTACCTGAGGACAAAACACTATATTTAAAACTAGCGTCATAAAATAAAAAATGGAAACACTGAATGCATAATAAAAAACCCAGTAATATTAGACCATATTCCCTACAATATAAGATTTAAACTATTTGTATATTTTGGGTATAAACAAAGATACGTCGTTTCAAATATGAGGCAACCAAAATGTCCATAGGTACGTTACATGACCCTACCTATTCTGGTACGAATCCGACTTATGAATTAGGATAAAAACTGGTTCAAAAAATCTAAAATTAATTTTGTGATATTGATAAATCGGATCGGTACCAGAATAAGTATAAATATTCCTAGAATTGTTCTTTAGACAGCCACTTTTTTCAATTTATTTTACCTTTTATGATTTATAACAATATAACAAAAAAAATCAAGAAGTGCCCATACTATCATCGACTTAATGCAAAATTTTTGCTCTCTCGGACTATGATACTCGTATAATGAATATAACGTATTATACGTAAAACTGTGAAAAAAATGCGTAAGCGAGGGATTTTCGAATACGCTTTTCCTGACAATCTTTCTCTTAAACTGGAAAGGTTACCACGACCGGGCTTTCCATAGCTCAGGCAATTACAACCTGAAATCCACTAGTCTCTTTAAATTACACTAAATAAATACTTAACTAAGGTTTTTCCCTCATTTAGAAATGCAATATGCAGGTTGCAATAACCTGATGCACAAATTACACACCATTACGATCATGGGGCAATTATCCTTATTTTGACGTAAAGCAATCTCGTGTATGACTCTTTTGCAGTGCAGTCAAATAAATTCTTTGTGGCATTTATATATTCACTGGAAATTCAGCTAGGTAATTTACTTTTGTCCAGAACTATGACTGGACGACATTGAGCGGGAAGTTTAAAGGAATTGCTATGAATTGTATTGTTTGCTTTTATCCAAAAGTTGGGAAATTTTATTAACAATAAATCAGCTTTATTATTTGATAACATTGAGCGGGGAATTTAAAGGTATTGCTACTAATTGAATGATATTCTTTTACCCAAATTATGCGTAACTTTTTTTACAATAAAATTAACTAACTACTACAACAAGCAAGCAATTTGAATTAGATTTGGATAAATAACCAAAGTTAGTCCAAAAACTCTAGCCTAACACCAGAGTGCAGCGCGCTCATCAAGCTGGCAGCATTGCCACGTTGAATGAAAAAACCCAGCATTTTGGTCACGCGTTGCTTCGTCACTTGATAAATTAACATTTTAAATTTCAGAATTTTTTTTAATTATAACCGTAATTAGGTATGGTACTGTAGTGAGGCGTGTGTTTGAAATAATGACACATCCGTCCTTTTTTTTAAATTTAATTCTTTAGTATCAACACAATTACAAGAAATAAAACTTCACGTTCGATTAAATTTATAAAATTAATCATTTGATAAATAAATACTAGGTACAAAATAAAAGGCGTAATTCGCACATGGCTTGAAAAAATCGTGATGTACATACATCACACTTTTTGTTAGTTTTGGAATAAAACTTAGATAGGTACGTATGATTTAATATTTAACATCTATATGACAGTATTATAAACTATATATAACAGTATATTATTGGAAGGAACCTATTTCCGTACAATCAGGTCCAATCCAAACGGTGTTCTATGAATGGACACCTGTGGGGTTACTACAATTTTGATTCATTATGGTTTGTTGGGATTATTGTTATGGATTGTTGGGACTTAACTTATTATATTATTATTTCATTTACTGTATAGATACATGATCGCCGTACAGTAACAAACTATGGAATTTTTTGTTCAAGTTAAATTCAACAAGTCATATAAATAAGCGGTCAAGCATGAGTCGGACTCGCGTACAAAGGGTTCCGTCCGATTATCTATCACTTAAAAAAGGCAAAAAGAACATTCGTGTTATATGGGAGCCCTCAAATTTTCGTTTTTATTGTAATTAAAATGAACATTTGTGTTTTATGGTAGTCCTTAAAAAAAACATTTTAATTTAAATTATTTGTTTAAATAAATAAATATTAGGACACATTTCACTGGCTACACATGGCTGGTTAGCCCCATACTGAACCACTTCTAGTTCGTATTATGGTTGCTAAAACAACTGATATACTACATATACATAATACATACATACATATTTTATATGTTTATTTTTAATTCAAGGGAATACATACATATTCAGGCGTCTTACAGTTGTCGCTAGTAGGTCCTCATTGATACCCTTCGGGTGTGTAATAATTGGCCAAATGCAAAACTGGTGACAGACAAACATACAGACGGACTGCGAAGATTTAGTAAAAAGATCCCGTTGGCAATCTTAGGGTACGGAGTCCTGCCAAAAAAATAGCCAATCTTAAAAAGTTTGGTTCGCTAAATCTCATAGTAGCCTCCCATGTCGAGCAAATTGTGACGACATAGCACTTGCTTTATCACAGCCAAGCCACCGTTTATATTGACTAGTTTTGCTTACCACACTGCTAAATTGTGAGCATTGTCATCAAGAGTAAGATCAAACCCATTCGCTGGGACCGAACAGTGCGCGCCTTACATTCGTGCGCGAAACACGTCTCATAAAACAAATAATATAATTATAACAATTAACATATTCTCCATTCAAATAAACCAAATGTCTTAACGAAGCAACTATAACTTAATTTATTTTATTATTTTTATTTAAAACATTCCGAAAGTGATATTTCAAGTGATATTTTTATCTAGTACTAAGTCAAAATGTATAGGTTTTTGTTTGTTTTCGCTATTTTGTGTAAAGGGTAAGTTTTATTTTGTTTATTTTAGTTCTGATTTGGTTGTAGGTAAGTTTCAGGTAAGGTTCGATTTATTCTTAGGTGAGTTTTAATTAGTACTCTACTGAATGTATATTTTTATGTTACAAGCCGTTACTTGTAACATATAGTATTTTTTTCTGCGATGACTTTACTGGTATTCATATTTTAATACTTTAGTTTTATTACTGCATTGGCATTTTATTGGTTTATGACTATAATATCCAATTTATAAAATTAGTTGCACATAAATTATTAAAACTTTATCAATTTAACAGGAACAATATTATGTTAGGAAGATAAATGGTTTTCTATACATAATACTAAACCAATCTCGCAAATACCCTCTCATTTTTGGCAAAAAGTTTTGAACATGGTTTTGTATAAGTTTTTTATCCACGGACTCAGATTTAAGTATAAAAGTAAATTAATTCAATTCTTAAAAATAAAAATTGACAAATTTAAAAATAAGTTAGTATGTAAATGATGTGTGTATTAATGATGAAATGGGCTCCCATACAAATATCACGATTTTTGCAGTTTTTATACAACTTTTTAGTCCAGAAGTCTTCGTACGCTAGCCTGACTTGCACTTGACCGGTTTTTTCATTCCGCAACAAGCCTCTAGAATATATTATATGTATACCTAATTGTATGATTTAATACAAGATTGACAGATTTCCGGTTAATGGTAATGGTAGCTTCGTACCACGGAGGTGTTCTGATGATGGATTTTGAAGACCTTTGAAATTTAAACAAAATTATAGAAATATTCATCGAGTTTCCGCTTATTTATTTGTTTTGGCTTAGTATTTACTTTCTTAGTATACAAGTATATATGCTCCAGGAACCAGGATCTGATGATCCGAATGGTGGATATCTATACTAAACAAGATATGAAATAATGGCGGTTTATAAGTTTTATATTTAAATCTTGTTTGCGAAGCTAAAACAAAACAAAAGCTTTACCTGATATTTTTCGGAACCTTATTAGGATACCTGAGTGTTCTTTTAACAAAAAACCTATGCTAAGATAATAATTAGATTGATGCACCAACAAATTGTGGCTCACCTTAGGTTAGATACCATGCTTCATGTGTATTTTTTGTATTTGAGTCAGTGATCTTGCACTGAATGGGTATTATACAAGTCAGACTTTAATATAAGAAAAAAAAAGGTTTTAGTCATACAAGCAGTCGTTAAGCCAAGTCAGAGCATTGGTCGGCTTCAATACTATCGACACCAGAGTTTGGCCTAAGTGGCCAAGACGAAGAAGAACCGGGATGTGAAGTATCCTATGTGTAAATCCAGAGTCTAAAGAAACTACAAATAAACGCAATTAACTTAAGTTGGGTCAGATGATAAAATTTGCATATCGATACCCTAATTTGCAAACCTACTAACTCCTCTGCAGATTTTTTTACGGGAGAGGCTCAAAACGTCATTGTATTTTATTTAGATAAATAAAAAGTAATATAACTTTATTTTTATTATAATAATAAAAATAAGGCATAGTTTTCCACGGGATTTTGTTTTTTTCTTATTGCGTGAAATAAAAAATACAATGAAGAAAGCCTCTCCCATAAAAAACCCGCAGAGGAGTTAGTAGCTTTTCAAATTTGGGTACCGATATTTAGAAAAAAGAAAGTAAAATCCTGCTTAAAATATAGGGTTACGATATTTTCAGTATTACGTCTTTGGCTTGACGACTTTTAATTAAGTGTTACTAAACGTCAGAGTTCCAAAACACGTTTACAAAAACTTTTCTCAATTGTTTTATTACTAAAGAGTGAAAAGTCTATTTAACAAAAATTTAAGAGTAACGTATCTATCAATTACATTGCTTACAAATACGACCATCACTGAAATTTCGGTCACTGAAGATCGCTTCCTGCGGCGAGAGCCTTAACATAAAGCTTAATTACTATAAAGCCTCTTTAGGAAGCATTAAAGCTAACCTCAAAAGAACACTGTGAGCACTGCAGTCAAATTAATCAAATCATCCAATTCCTGTATAATTTTTTTATTTGATCATTAATCCCATAAAGAAATAGACATTTTTGAAATTTAAGCGCAACATGTTGGCAACAAGTCATCGATCAAAACGGCACATACCTGTTATAAATAAGTAGTAAATTTATTATATCTAAAAAATATTTTACTCCACAGACAAGAGCCCAGCTCTTAAATATTGAATGAATGAAAATATTAGGACACATTACACACACAGCTGGTTAACCCTATACTGAACCATTTCTAGTTCGTATTATGGTTGCTAACACAACTGATATACTACATATACATACATACATATTTTTTATATAAATATATATTTAACACCCAGACCGACAGCCAAAAAATTTAGTTCAGCGGAAAGATGTTGGCCGTGCCGGGAATCGAACCCGGAATCTTCTGATTGGCAGTTCGGCGTGGTAAACATTACGCCAACGAGGTTGTTAGTCAGTATATAATATGTACATCTATATTACCTGATGTAAATGTTTATTTACTTTGCAAATCTATTGTCAAATAAGCACAAAGAAAGATAATTTTATTTAATACGAACAGGTACAGATGAAGGTAACGTACGTTGCCTGTATAAAGGCACCTTGAAACGGTTGATATTTCACAGTTCTGTATTAGTAATTACAGTTTGTTGACTTTAACTTTTGATAAGTATAAATTGTAGATTTTTAAGAAAAGCTATCGAAAATATCACTGTTAGCGGGATTCGAACCCGCGTCTCCGGCAAACCAGGCCGAACGCTCTAACCATTAAGCTATGGTCGACTAGCCGCGAAAATTCACGATTGCTTTTATGTATAAATTATTGTCATAGCGGCCACCTTATTTGAATTTTATCATAGTGTTTAGCATTCTACTTGTCAAGCTTTTTCATTTGATGCCCATATAGGGGAAGTTTGGGGTGATCCACCGTTACAGCGGTGGCCACACAATAACTTTCAAACAAAAAAATCTGAATCTGCCGTTTGGGAGTTACGAAACTACAGACTCACACACAAACTCGACAAACTTATAACACCCCGTCGCTTTTGCTTCGGCTAAAACAAATGACCAGCCAAAATAATTCACGGTTTATGAGTTTCTTAAAATCTTTTGCAATTATTTTTCAATGACACATCGTTAAAGATTAACACCTTTTACTTTTGTTTAAAGTTATTGACTAATGTATTTAATCACATAAATACGAACAACTAATTAAACCCTTAAATTTTTACAAAGAAATAAATTTCTTTCGTAAGTAATGTTCAAAATTTAGTCAACCTTACTCCCTATTATGACTTTCGTAAAGAAATCGACGATATTTTTTTTATTGGACTCAATTTGTGAACAAATAACCTTTATATTCTCGTAATAACAAATAGTTGCCTGAATCCTATTATTATATTATGTGCGAAATTGTGTATGAGTTATCTGTTTGATACCTCTTCGTGCTCAAACGGCTGAACCGATGTAGATATTTTTTTTTCTGTTTTTCTTCACACACGTCTGGTTAACCCCATACTGAACCATTTCTAGTTCGTATTATGGTGGCTAACACAACTGATATACTTATACATACATATTTTATATAGATACATATTTAACACCCAGACCGACAGCCAACAAATTTAGTTCAGTACAAAGATGTTGGCCGTGCCGGGAATCGAATCCGGAACCTTCTCATTGGCAGTCCAGCATGGTAAACATTACGCCAACTGGGTAGTCGAAATGTGTAATACTCGTAGTTGTAACTTATACCAGATTGACATGTTGTGTTATCTCGAGTGCAACTTGTACAAAAGATCACATGGTCGACCATGTGATTTTGAAAACGTACCAAGCGTATAGATTTTCAAGACAGATTGTCTTACAGTCAATTTCAATGTTAAAAAATAATTTTATTAATTTTCTAATTTTATAACATATTTTTGGTACCTAATGAAAATAAATTTGCATTGATGACACAAAAACAATTTAAAATTAATATTAGTAATAATATAGCGAAGAGCCCAGACTAGTGTACGAAGTACAAGTTATTATTCTGTGCCCTGACCAAACATCTCAAGAGGCTCTCGCTAGATGGATGGATCAAGGGCCGGAAACGGAAAGCAGTCATCCTCTTATGGAAAAGTAAATTTAGTTTTAAAGAATTTACAACGAGCGTTTGACAACAGTTTGTTTGTCTAGAAGTACTAAAGACACCCCTTAAAGGTTTTACCTTATTTCTAACACTAGTACATATTGTTTAAATGACTTGTGATTTTATTCTTAAGGTTTTAAGAAACCTTACTTATACTTATATTATAGAAAAGTTACCTTTTTTAGTCTCATGTCTTTTAAAAAACAGCAAATAAAAAAAAATATCTGAAAGGCATTCTGAAACTTATAATTTTCTTATACTTTAAAGAGTTCAAAGAGTTTCAAAATAGGCACTATCCATATCTAATATCTAAGCTAGTTGTTATACATAATTATCAAGTTCTTATTATAAAACCTAAAATTGGGAAAAACCCAAGAGTGAAGACTGGTCAAACTACTATTATATGGAACTAATGTTGTTCTGACCAGATAGAGGAATGACCTATCAATAACGATTTGGAGTTATGTAATAATAATAAAGTTTTTATAATTTCATTTAGCGTTTAAGCAATACAATTGGTAGAACATTATTTAAATAACATTATTATGTGTATTAAGATTCATTTAATATCTGTAACTACACTTGCACTAGACATTTATTTCAAAAATTACTGAAAAAAAATCTAATAAGATAGTAGCCTCCAGTATCGGACGAGCAGGGAAACGCCAAGGCGGCATCGGTTTACGGTTGAGGTGCCCAAAGCACGCACAAAGCGTTTTGCCTCCACCTTTGTTGTCCGAACCGCCAAACTTTGGAATTCCTTGCCGAATTCCCTGTTCCCCAATGACTACAATCTAGCGAATTTCAAGGCGAGAGTGAACCGGTTCCTTCTAGGTAAGCGCGATCCACCGTAGACCTCAATATCACTTACCATCAGGTGAATTGTGGTCAAGCGCTGACCTATTCAGAGTAAAAAAAGCCTCTTTGCGCAGTTTTGTCAAGATTTGTTCAAAATACGGCCTCTACGCGCGTTCCAACATATATACTTTCCAAACATAATATATGACACATAAAAAAAATACAGGCCATGTAGTGACGTTATGCTCGCTACGTCAAATGAGCAACAAGCAAATTTATATCGAAACAAGGAAAGGAAAGAGTTCTCACGTCCGTAAAACAGGTTACTGTAGGGCTCGAAGGCTTTCCGCACGGAAACACTGCCTACCTAGAAACGAGTGCATTACATTGACACTGACACACTTTAGCATTGCAATTTTAACAAAGCTACGCACCTTTTACGGCTTAACGCATAAAAAGGTATTTAATTAATAATCTATTAAAGCAACTGTAAGTAATTAATAATGTCTTGGTTTGGCTGAAATATTTATTGGCTCGAAATTATAGCTTGAAGTTTCCGTTAATTAAATACCTAGTGTTTATATATGTAGGTACTACCAATTTAATTTACGCAAATACAAATTATGTAGGTTTTGCTATAATTTTTACAACAGCTACTTTATCATTGAGATGCAAGAGATAACGGAGGAGTTACTAAAACTGAAATTAAACTAAAATAGAGTTGTATAAATATTAGATATGTAAATACATAGTGTAAACATAAGCAAATGGTAATTAAAGGTCGCTTGCAACTATGTAAAATATTGTATAGGAATATATAAATCTGTCAGAATCTTCGAGATTAGCTCTAGATAAGTGAAATTCACTTACGTTTTGTTTTATTGTTATGTACTCGTAAAGTCACAGAAAGTAATGATATTCACAAGGCTCGAGGATTTTTTTTTCTTACACAATGCTGGAAGTATTTGCCGCCATAACTAATTACCTCAAATTGTAATTGGTAGATTACAGTGAGTCAACATTTATGTTTTTATTTTAATACAGAAATGCAAAAGTAACCGATCTTGCTGGAGGCCCCAAGTCGAACTATACGTTTCCAGAAAACTTCGTTTTCGGCGTGTCTACCGCAGCATACCAAATAGAGGGAGCATGGGACAAAGATGGTAAGAAATCTTGTTTTGACGTCTAAACAAGTCATTCTACCAGCAGCAGGTAGACACCTGATATTTTATTGGTTATATAATTTTTCAATAAAATTTATAATAATATTTATCAATGAATAATAATCGTATTGGTAGAGACCCCTTTGGCTTTTAACTGCTTCCGCGTTAGGTATAATTTGTTAATATCGTTATGCACGACCATGGCAAAACGATATTTGAATAATTTTTAAAAAAATATCGTACGAAAAATCACCGATAACACTCGGCCATCTTAGTTTCTTTGAGTTTTGTGAAAAGTCTGTATGATCATTTGTATCATTTTTTATATTATTTTGATTATTCGCGTTGTAATATGTTAATATCGTTATGCACGACCACGGCAAGAGATTGAATATTTTTTAAACATTGTACGAAATATCACCGAAAACCTCATCTTAGTTTTTTTGAGTTTTGTGAAAAGTCTGTGTGATATTTTTTTCATATATTATGATTTCGAGTTTTAAATGCCGCGCCTATTTTTTTTGAAAAATAACCTCAATTATTTTTTTCAAATACATTTTCTTCCAATTTTCAGGCAAAACAGAAAGTATATGGGACCATTTGATTCACAACAACAGAAGCTTCGTACGAGACAACAGCACGGCTGACGTTGCTGCCAACTCGTATGAACTCTACAAACGTGACGTAGAAATGGTTCACGAACTCGGCGTAGACATTTACAGATTCTCCATATCATGGCCTAGAGTCTTACCGAATGCGCTAACCAACGAGATTAACCCTCTCGGAATCCAGTATTACGACAACCTAATCGACGAGTTACTCAAGTACAACATTACGCCGATGGTCACCATATATCACTGGGATTTACCTCAAATTCTGCAGAACCTCGGCGGTTGGACGAATCCGCTTATCGTGGACTTCTTTACCGATTACGCTAATGTGTTGTTTAAATACTTTGCTCATAAAGTCAAGTACTGGGTGACGTTTAATGAACCGATGCAGACTTGTTTGGAAGGTTACGGGGGGACTTACAGAGCTCCTGCGTTGAACCGTCACGGTGTGGCGGAGTACCTCTGCACGCATAACCTTCTGAAGGCCCACGCGAATGTGTACCACCTGTTTGATAAGGAGTTTCGTCATTTAAATGATGGTAAGTACACTTTCGTTCTTCATTCTTACATTAAAAAAAGTCTTTGAAGCAACTTCAAAACTTAACAATACCTAAGAATGTTAATCTATTAGCAGTCAACAGTTATTCATGTTATTACATACGAGAAAAGTAACTTCATAAATGTATGCTTTGATTGTTCACTTGCATTAGTAGTGATAGAAATAAAGGGTTATTTTATTTTATTAAGAACACTTTCGTTCAAAGTCTGTGTGTTCATTTGTCATCATGTTTTCTTTTATTTTGATTTCGAGTTTTTAAATTCCGCGCCAGTGGTTTTGAAATATAACCTTCAAAAGTTTTTGTAACTCCGTTTTTTTAAATAATTTTATCCACTTTTGGATAATGTTATAGGTAAAGGTTAAATCACTTAAGTATATAGAATTTGACCCTTAGATAAGTTTATGAGTACCTTGAATGTTTTTCGCAAATGGGTGCAAAAATGTTAATTTAACTTGTTGGTAAATCGATTATTATTAATAGGTCAATCCTAACAGACCTCTAAAACACAGCCTCCTATTATATGAGTACAAACGATAATTTGAATACCACATACTTTTAAATTTATAGTCTTAACTGACGAGTCAATTTGAAAAATACAATAAATTTTCGTGTTAAGTTAGCCCCTGACGCAAAAACAACGGGGTATTATAAGTTTAGATGTATGTGTGTGTGAGTGTCTGCCTGCGATATTATAACTTCCAAACTGGATTTAATATCGGAGGTTTTTAATATATTCATAATTGAAAAATAATCTGTCTCTTACAAAAATTAATACAATATTATGTACCAATTTTTATTTTGCTATTAAATTGTCTTTAAAAATGTGGTTTGGCTCTACTATCTTACCAATGTACCTAACCATAATAAATGCGAAAATTATATAGGATGATATTTTTTTTTGTTATTCTTTCTCGCTTAAATGGCAGAACTGATTTGTTATGGCTTAGAGCACTGAATATCACATAGTCCACAGACAGTGTGATATTCACAAGTTCATAACACATTTGCAAATTTGTTTATTCCAGGCAAAATCGGAATGTCTTTGGATTCGAATTGGGCTGAACCAAGAACTGATGACCCGAAAGACAAAGAAGCGGCCGAGTGCTATCTTCAGACGCATGTAAGTTCAATGTAATTTTTTTTTCACACATGGTTGGTTAACCCCATACCGAACATTTCTAGTTTGTATAATGGTTGCTAACACAGCTGATATACTACATATACATACATACATATTTTATATAGATACATAATATTTAACAATGTTCAGCACAATGATGCTGACAGTGCCGGGAATCGAACCCGGAACCTTCTGATCGGCATTTCGGCATGGTAACCATTACGCCAATGAGGTCGTCAATTCAAAAATATATATAATCTTTATTCATTTAATTTATCCATAAATTTTAACTCGTTTTTTTTTTCAAATAATATCTAACAAATAAAACATATTAATAGAACTTAAAATAACTAAAAGTTCTAATAGTGCGATGTTTTCACCCCTAATTTTAATAAGACTCGGAAAACATTACCTGAATACGAAGATGGATAAGTATTGAGGCTGATCAAAAATGTTGAGGAAGGAAAAAGACAAATTCCATTGGCTGCGTAGCGCGGCAGTGAACAGACAATTTTAATAGCGGGTTACTCGTAGAATACGGTTTATATAATTACCTCGTCGAATTTATTTCCTCGGAGACATTTACCCCACCTAGTGGGAACAGGGCAAAGAAGTAGAAGAAGATTTAGTTCTATTGTTTCTGTCTAAGGTGTGTGGTGTGATAGTTATAAAGACCCAACTTTATTTATACCTAGTACCTGTAGACGTTTCTCCTCGCCCCTAACCGAAGTGAAATAAAGAAAACCCTCCGAAATATTTTCCTAACCATCCGAAGAAACCACGTCTAGACCTTGATACTTCAAATTTAGTGCTTTAATTGACATCCTGCATATAATGATACTTCACAATGGCTTGTTACTGCTCGCCTTGACATCCATTGAGTGCCCCTTGCATTATAATGAAGTTATTTTTTCACGATTGTTAAAGCTGAATGGATTTAGTTCTGTTTCATATTAAAGAATTCAAGGAGTCACGTTGTAATTAATTGTAATAATTGTATTAATTACTTTTGTAGTCATTAACAGGATTACCGAGAAGAAAAATTAACTATGTTACCTACGTATAATTTTTCTGTTTTTGTACATTTTCGTTTTCACCTATTTAATTATGGTAGAGATTAATTGATACATTAGCCTGGACGAGGTCTGCATAAGACCTACGCAGATGGCATAGAGGGAGGTCTACGCCCAGTAGTCGAACAAAGGCAGTGAATGTTGAAGATTACAAGAAAACACAAAAAGCTATAAAAATATGCTAATAACAATTCTGTTTTCTCCACTTTTCAGCTGGGCTGGTATGCGAATCCAGTATATTCTGCTGAAGGCAATTATCCTGCCGAACTAATCAAGCGAGTGGACGCAAAGAGTCGCCAACAGAACTACACTCGCTCCCGGCTGCCAAAGTTCACAGCTGAAGAAATCAAGTATATTCAGGGAACAGCCGATTTCTTTGGACTCAACCATTACACCACTTATATGTTAAGCTTTGCCGATGGTGAAGTGGGAGCTATTCCGTCGCACGAAAACGACATTGGCATTGTCAGAGTTCAAGACCCCGATTGGCCATCGGAATCGTCTTCGGCCTGGCTAAAGGTAAACCAGGCCTATTTCATACATAATTTATAAGCATTTTGAGACCTTCAAAACGTGACATTCGTTTGAAAATGAAAATAAAATAATGCAGCATTTTATGCCTCAGTTAGCCTCAGAAGCAAAATAAATATTGAGATTATAGAATAGCAGATCCGGATAATTTAATCACTATGCCGATAATTATGGATATTTAATATCCACTCTGTTTGAATTAGGCTAAGGAACTGGTCTATGGCTTAAATAGCTGTTTTAAAAAGTTGGATGGTTTAACCTCGAGGTTTAACTACGCATCATTTTGAATCTGATGCAATATTGTGCACCAATTTCGCCATATAAAATCAAAGTTCAAGAATGATCAAGTCACTTACGAACATAGTCATGGTATGTTTTTTTCGTGTGTAAATTACATATTTTCAATGTCGTTACGAAAAATAATAATTAGTAGATGCACTTTACTTATATTTATTAAAATAAATCTACAAAGTTATATCGTACCTATTGGTAATAAACCAGTAATTTATTTTGCACGGGTATTTTCTATAACTGGACACGAGTTCCGCATCTATTAGTTAATCGTTCACGACCAATATTTTTAATCGGTTTTATTATATTTAAATTACATTATTATGTAAAGCTCTGCTTTATAGTCATAGTCTGGTTACATTATGTAGTGTTTTGCCTATTCAATGTTTTCGTGTAACGATTTAAAGTTTCAATAAAGTTTTTAATGTTTGAAAAAAGTCAAAGAATTCATTGCAATATTATGTCACTTTACAGTTACATAATTACCCATAAGGCATTGCATTGTATCACCTTGTTAGACAAATATTTCCTAAAGTATGGTGATATTCTTAGAAATTTAATATATTATCTAAGATGCTCCAGCATTATTCCTCTGACTCGTTTCTTATAAGCTAAGTGGCTTGGCTCCGATGTTAGAAGCCGCCTCAAAAGAAATTCTGACAAAACGATCCGCGGTAGAAGCAACATGTAATGCTGTTTGTAGATCACCCATCCAATATCCTCTCCAAGAGCCACCCCGGCTCCTGGAGAGGATATTGGATTTTTGGTCCGTGATGACCGGTTTCAATCCAATGACTTGTAATTCAAATTAAGTCTGGACATTGCACTCCCTGATACGGTGAAGGTAAACATCGTGAAGAAATCACATGCTGCGAAGACCATACATGAAGTCGTGTAATCCACCAATACGCACTTGGCCTCTTTTCTAAGACCTCGAGTACCAGCAGTGGGAACGTAAGGTGTGCTGCTTATGCATTGCCTGACTGCATCAGACCATTGTTTGCCTTTATCGGGTCATCTTTCTTTGTAGGCTTGTGTTTTTCGTAAGCTTGAGGCAAAGTGGAATAAAGGTACTTTATAAAAACTCTCCGCTTCACTTCTTCTAGGTCGTGCCCTTCGGTTTCCGCCGCTTGCTCCAATGGATCACAAAAAGCTACAACAACGTACCTATAATCGTCACAGAGAATGGCTATGCCGATTACGATGGTGTCGAAGATTTGGCCAGAGTCTCATACTATAAACATTACTTGAACGCCCTACTTCATGCCATTCATGAAGACAACAGTAACGTGCATGGCTACTTTGCGTGGAGTCTTATGGATAACTTTGAATGGGACGACGGATATGTGTAAGTGTTTTTAATTCTTTTATTGACTAAGTGAGCGAAACGACCGAAGTCTCTGAATTATCTGACCAATTTTTTTTTTACACACATAAAACCACTATTAATATATAATAATTATGCAAGTCATTTATCACTCAGATCTTTATAAGACAGTGCATTGGTTGATTTTGTTTTGGTTTCACGGCGATTTTTCCTTCTTATTTTTGTGCTACATAATGCATCAGCGCCAGACAATGCAAATAAGAATCAGTAGGTAACGAAATAACACAAGTGCTCAGTAGGTACTTGAAAGATAAAACGACATTTATTACCTGTTCCAAGGAAACAATAACGTGATGAATACCTATGTAGATACCTACATTTACAGACTTGTTTAATACCTTCATTATTGTTATCAGTGTGACCGTTTCAAAATTAGCGAAACTGACACACATTGTGATAAAATAATAATATGTCATCTGCCTTATTGTTTTATTTTATATTATATTTTCGTATAGTGCCATATGATACGTTTCGGGTAAACTGATAATGTGAATAAACAGATTTCGAATTTGAAAAAATACGCCCATATATCTTCTGATATTCATTTGGTACTCTCTTGTTTCTTCTGGCCATATGATTTTTAAATACACTACAAACTCAAGGGATTTCACTATTTGCTCTTACGTTATTACGAGTACCTTATGTAGGTACCACAAAAAAATATTTGCATAAATTTCGTCTTGATTTTAATGTAGTTTTAAATTATTTTTTCCATTTATGTTTTTGTTGAATTGAAGAAGACTTTCCATTAGCCTAGAGGTCATGTTGGTTTACGAATTTAGTCGGTCCCGATTTCGTTTTAACGGGTGATTAATTTCTCTCAAAGCTAATCAACTCATAGAAATTTAATACTACAGCTTCCGTAAATGTATAATATTATATTTTGTTATTTTGCCGTACCATTCACGTACCAGATTTTTTCGATAGGTCCCTATTGAGCAAAAGTATATTGGTGGTACTACTACCCCTTGATTTCTTAAATTGAATCATCAGCAATGTTATTTAAAAGTTATTTATAGATTTGATAAAGTCAATAACAATTTAAATTTAATTTGAATCTTGCCACGAACATTTACACTGATTGTTATTTGATAGGGTAAAGACCCCCATTGTGGATTTTCCTGAAGTAAACCTAGAACCGTAGTACTTACCAGACTTTATGACATAATATACCTGACATTGAGGGCGCTACTGTGCTATGCTATTTGAACACAATGATCTACTACATCTTTGTTTGTACTTTCCATCACATGCATGAGCACGACTTCCTTAAGCTTCATCAAATCTTTAATAGATGGCGCTAGTTGTTCTCCGCAACAGAATATTGCGCACACGCTGCAGCTGTTGTTTGTCTTAAAATGCGTCATACGAGTTTTTTGTGTCAGTGACCGCCAAAATATAATATCATAAATTATGTAGATATTTTATATTACGTTGGTTCCTAAAGGATGGGTATATATTTTAAATTCGTAATTATTTTATTATTCATATACAAGATTGGAGGAATCAGTCCGGTTATAACATCGTAGGTACCTACTGTAGCTAGCAAAGTACCTACTATGTAGGTACTAGATGCATAGTAAGTAGTGTATCTATTTCTGTTTCTTGTTCAAAATGGCTAACAAATTTTTGGGAGTTTTATTGAAAAAATCTTAATACAAAACTGACTCAAATAATAATTTACACAAGAATATGAATTTTGACCCAACTGGCTATACTAGGAAACTATAACTCTACATATATAAAGATTATGATACATGTAACTTTGGTGCAAAATCTATACATTAATATTAAATACTACATACCTACTGTAGTCAATTATGGTATTTTTAGTTGATCCAAAGGTAAATTCTGTCATCATTCAATTCATTGTTATCATTCCAATAACCTTTTTTCAAGAAATCATCTGAATAACGCTTAAGAATACATCATTTTGAATGTGATTCATAAACATTATTCGTAATTATTTAATTTGATACGAGCTAACATATATAGATAAACGTATCTTTACCACTTTCTTCACCATAAAATTAATAAATAATCAATAAAATTACTTAATTAAAGCAATTCACGATTACAATCAACCATATTGGTTTGATCAAGCGAAACGGGTTTCTGGTGACGTATCTACCAACGTAGAATCCGTGTCTCAGTTCTAAATGAACATACAGCGCATTCTGCGTCAATGTTTAAAATAAAACACATCGTCAGTTAAACTCTTTCATGTTATAATTTCACTCGTTATGCTTGTAAATGCAATTGCAGGTCCCGCTTCGGTCTTTATCTGGTCGACTTCGATAGTCCGAATAAGACGCGGACGCCGAAGCAGTCGGCCAAGCTATACTCCGGCGTGGTGTCCTCCCGGGGGCTGCCCGAAGACTACGACCCGGCAGACTTCAGCGCCTTCTCCTCGGCCAACTACCACGTCCCCACTATCTTACCCTTACTGTCTCTACACAGGCTCCTAGTCTGATACTTGTACGAACGAATACTCTTGTATATAAGACGAAGTAGAACTATACTACTATTATATTAATGTTTAAGTAATATCCTTAAGTTTCATTTCAACTTGATCCCTTAATTAAGCTTAAGCTAATTCTAATGAGAAGACAGTCCGTCCCCTTAGGGGGGGTAGACAGGGAGTTCAATATTCGACAGTGGCTATTTTCTTAGCGTTGTCGCGAGCCACCTCGCGTTTGAAGTGGTCCTGAATGCACGCGAAGGATTTGCCCTTTGTTTCTGGCAACACTATCAACATGAACACCAGGCCCAGGAATGAGAATAAGGAGAAGCCCCAGAATACTGTGTATATATTGTACGCGTCCTTCACCACC
Organism: Mellilla xanthometata; assembly: GCA_035578125.1. Taxonomy (NCBI): domain Eukaryota; kingdom Metazoa; phylum Arthropoda; class Insecta; order Lepidoptera; family Geometridae; genus Mellilla; species Mellilla xanthometata. The sequence continues at coordinate 6,151,051 of JAPUBQ010000007.1, read as the reverse complement.
TGGAACGTAAGAATTAATAATTAGTGTGGTCACTTATTCTTATGTTTTTTGAATCCAAATGTAACTATGAGCCTATTACTAAACTGAATAAAATACAATTGAAGAGGAGCTCCGTAAACATGAAATATTCACAGAATATTAAGTTAATATTCGACTATTATATATTCGAATATTTAGTTAATATTCACTTGAAAAATAAACAATTTCTTCTTTTTCTTCAAGTGCCTCTGCACTACATAAATAACTTATTTAAAATAAAAAATATTGAAGAGGGACATACAAAAACTGTAACGTTAATAATACGTGGAGCGGTATAAATTACGACAAAGGTGTCCTTTCAATTTAAGTTAAATTTTCGTTGCAAAAATTTGCCAAACACCATGCGTTTAGAGACATTTACCTGGAAGAGTTTCTGGACGGTGAACATTGCGATGCCGGTGTATATGTGCGCCACGCACGAGGCGTACAGCTTAACGTTCGTCGGGAACATCTCGCCGATGATGACGTACGGCACCGTGGACAGGCCGATGGCATAGCAGATGATATATATAATCAGAGCCACCAAGGGCAGCCAGTGGAGGCTCTCAATCGCGGCCTTGTTCACCGTGTTGAAGTAGAAATATGTCCCGATGGTGCCGTTCATGAGGCCCACACCAACAGCAGAGAGCAGAAGTAGAGGCTTCCTTCCGGCGCGGTCGACGAGGACCACTGAGAGAACGCACGTGGCCACCTGCACGCAACCGAGGATGATGGACTCCTGGTACGGCTGTATGCCCTCCGGTGCTGCTGGTGAGCCTTCCAGAGTGGTATTGACAACGGTTTTCGTGCAGTTGAAGATTGCCTCAGCGTAGGCTACGACCGCAGCGCTACCACATAGCTGTTGAATCGTAAACACTCCCAGAGTGATGAACATGGCTTTTCTGTTCGTGGCCTCTGTTAACAGGTCTCCCCAGGACCCTCGGTTCTTCATATCTTCTTGAACGTTAAGCTCTATGTTTTTAAGTTCTAATCTTATATCACCGCTTCTAAGGTTTTTGAGGGCGCGTTCTGCCCTCTCAGTGCGTTCAAACTTTAAGTAGTAGTAAGGAGATTCCGGCAAGAATATGAAGGTAATGACGAAAGTAATAGGCAGGATCAAGTTGATGCCGGCTAATGTTTCCATCGAGACGAAGGGCCCGATGCAGTACTGAGACAAAATACCGATCTGAAACAGAAGAAAAAACTTTGTTACTTTTTATGTCTAATTCTCTCAAGGTGTTTAAGCGGAAATATAAGGCTGTCTGTACAGACTTTATTAGATAGATTTTTATTGAGTCTAACTTTCAAGGTCCTTTCCAGTCTCATTTTAACACCTCGTCCAGATATCTCTGTTTGCAGTTTTTGATGTCGTTACTGTGGCTTAATTTAATGGTACGTTATAATCTATGTCTGATAACAAATAGTCTATCTAAAACGGGCAATTACTCGTATGTTGTTTATTATATTGTCCCTTGTAAATATAGAGCTTGATTAAATCTATGACAATAAAAAGTTAGTAAATTACTTCAAGTCGATAATGGTACGACCTTCTTTATCAATGCACTTCATATATAAAATGCATTACGTTGGCACTAGACTTAAGTAGAATTACTTCCGCGCTGGTGTTCAAACTGTCGGACACTTTTGTGGAAAATAGACTATGCGATGTATTAGTCACGTATCACGTTGCGAATTCGTGCGAATATTTAAAATTTAGTAACATTCAAATGACTAATAGTATTCTAGATGTTTCTCCATATCTAACGCGGCAGTACGTGGCTATAGACAGCTGAAACGAGTCAACAGATCACTGTAGAGTGGCCTGATTGAACAATGTTCGATGTAATGATATACAATTTGTGTCGGTGCTACTGAATATAGACTGACCAAAATAGACTCGATTATTCTATACTGTAACTATACATTGTATAGGTAGTTGTCAAACATCGCAAGGCGATAAACGAATAAAATATAAAGAACTTATTCAAACAAAGTATAAAATGAAGCTGTTTCCTAGCATTATGAATAATCTATTAGACAACTACATACTTCCTTGCTTTGTTAATCCATGATATAATGTTGTAGCAAAGGAAATTACCTATATCGCAATGTACCCCAAAATATTCTACAGTCTAAAATTTTTGGGAATAGGAAATATTTACTTCTTATATAGGTACAAGCTGTTACCCGCGGCTTCGCCTGCGATAAGTAGGACCAGCCGTTTGGGCTCTGCGTTGCCTATAAGTGAATGAATGAATGAGTCAGGACAAAGAGTCTTAATAGTATAGATATTCTCAATATACAACAATGAAAGAAATGAAAAATCTTTAATTTAAACGATAAGAGTCGGCATGTTCTAATCAAACTGTTTATATGTAATAATGAAAAACGGCGCAGTATTCAATTGACTTGCATATTTATAATTTTAGATCAAATGCATTTCTACCGAAGCGTATATTTATTTTCAACCTTGTCAAAGAAACCTACGTAAGCAACACCAGTAGATTGAAGGAAAGTTCTTTGCGGAAGCCATAAAGATACGTTAAAGGTTCTTAGAAAATTGATTGGAATATACACTAGAAAGAAATTCTTGGGCTTAGTATAGGCTTAATCTGCTTATTTCTAGTTGTGCGTGTAAACTTGGATTAAAATGGCCGAAAATATATGTAAGTAAACGAATAATTCATATACAAGGTTTGGTGTACCATGACTAAACGAAACGTGACAATAGTAGTCATATCTGATAAATAATTATATGCGCTCTACAGCCGCTCAAGTTCGGTGTTTAAGCCACTGCCTTTACAGTAGGCAGTGTATTTGAATACGAATAACAAAGTTCGTTTCTCGCAAAAACACTTCCTCCAAGTCCGATATTTATCCCACTGGCAAATGTAGCCATTCCCAATGTTAATAGCCACAGCTATCAATGGTAATGGATATATACTGCTATGCTAAGCAACGCGGCAGTAGTCTATTATCTCATGTTTTATTGATTCTGTATGTCAGTCTTTCTGTCAGAATAAATAAGATTGTAGACTACTATCGCGTCGCTCATCATAGTAATTGATTTATCTATTACCACTGATAACAATGGCTCAATGGCTATTAACATTGGGAGTGGCTACATTTGCCAGTGGGGTAAATATCGGACTTGGGGGAAGTGTTTTTGCGACAAACGAACTTTGTTATTCGTATTCAAATACATACTATATTCGTGTAGGTATGTGACTTATATGTAAATTGAAAGAGGAGATGTGGATCAATGTTACAAACAGACAATGACATAAACAGCAGGATATCGGACAATTGGAGTCATCACCGTGAATGGATGGATAATTGTGACGGTAATGATGGCGAACTGCGTCTCTCCGGTCCATACGGAGAATAACAACATTGATGTGATAAAAACATCAGTATTTTTTAGATAAATAAAATTATGACGCACATCCTTCTGCATGTTTACTACACATATAGCTATACATACTAGCAGCAACAGTTACTCAGACGACATTAGGTAAAACCTTAATTAGTTATCTACTCGTATTTATACAACACAAACGCTGCCTTTAAAATAGCAATAAGACCTATAGTCTAGTCTTATAGAAATGTTGAATTATTGATGAACACCTGCTGACATTCATATTTTAACGATAAAAGGTTACACTCGCTTCTTGTTAGTCTACACTATAATGAATGCGTAAAGTCCTAGTGCCACTTTTGTACAATTCGACTCAAAAAAAGTGTGCTACAAAAATGATCTTTATGCCCAAGGTGTAAAGTATAACATTTTTGTTCTAATCGTAGCAGCGTTTCTAGATAAGCCGTTCAGTGTTAAGCGGTGTCAAGTGGAGGTTACTCACTTTATTCATTAGCGTGATGAGTGTAGAGAGAGCGCCTCTGACTTCGTTAGTGGCGATCTCCCCGGTGTACATAGGAGCTACTGTGTAGACAACCCCGTAGCCGAGACCGGAGAACATCCGCGCCACGTACAGGTAGGTCAGGGACTGAGCCGTGATGACCAGCACCCAGCCGATGATGAAAGGCACCGCCCCGAGGAGTAAGGTCGTTTTCCTCCCAAAGCGATCGGCGAAGTACGCAGAAGGTACGGGCGTGATCGCCGAGCAGAGAATCATGATGGATGTTATCCATGACCCCTCGTTGGGCAGTGTCGGTATCTTGCTGTCACTTGATTGGATTTTGGGCAACGTGGGCGATGGCCAGCCGTAGCAGGTACCCGCTGTCGCGGTGATGAGGGTTGCTGGAAATGAGGAAAACGTCTGTTAGTTTTTAAAATTATCATTTGTAAAATCTCTAGTTTTTTTAAATAATTACAAACTAGAAGTTTGTTAAACTTATATCAGTACTAGCTGCTCCTTTTGGGGTTGCACGTGTTAATGCGGATTAAAAGGTAGACAATGTGTTAATCCATGTATGAGCTACTTTGATACCAAATTTTATGCAAATCTATTGCACCGTTCGAGCGTGAAGAAGTATCAAACACACACACACAAACTTTCGGATTTATAATATTAGGATAAAATGAAAGCTTAAATGAGAGTCATTATTGGTACAGTTCAGTCATACAGTTGAAAGAAGAGAGAGAACATTGCCAAAAATATAAAAACAAGCGATGCCAAAGGTGTTAATGAGGTACAGTTTGCGGATAAATTTACTTGCGAAGTGTGAAATATTTTTAGTATTTAGGATGATGTTCTAAATGATGATGATCATGATTACCGTAAGTAAGAAGTGCAATGCCCTTCGTTCTATGAAGAGTATGTTTGTTGAATGAGTGATGTGATATGGCGACGGTGACAACTTGTGAAATAGGTAAACGTAAGCTGTTTACATTTCACTGATAATACAACTTATTATTTTATGTCAATTTAGGAATGGAAACCGTAGAGCAGAATTTATAAATATTTATTAAAATCGTATATACTTCGATAAACTTTTGGTATGCGTGTGGAGATAATCTGCAGTAAATACTGAGCTAATAATGTTTGAAATTGGGTTCACAAACTTGGGTTTTTTAATTATTCTTAAGGAGCAGATATGTAATTACCAGTAAGAGAAAATATATTCTTAGTCATAAATCATGAGTGTTAAGTAAATAAAGAACGGTAACATATAAGATACATTAAGTAATAAAGTGTTAATTACGCAATCTCAATTATTCTGCAGAGAAAATTAAAATTTTATAAGTAACATAATTTTTACTTGACCTATTGAACTAAAATAAAAAAAATCTCTAGTCATATAATTTTTCTTTTTATGCTAAAACATGAGTAGAAATTCTTTTCAGACTAAAAATACCTTAACTAATAGAGCGAGATATTTCTACAATAATCAGCCAGAAACAATCGTATTAATTTTTATTTACTGTATCAAATAAACCTTGGCCTTAGTAATTGGCCGTGGAAAATCCCTACATTCCTCCATTATTGAGTCACCGTTGCGTCTATATGGAAAGTTACTTTCAAATGATCAGAGTCATCGCTATCAACGAATAATCCGATAATATAAGTCCACTCGATGTTAAAAGCTGGATCTTCATAGGGATTACGGAATAGATTCGGTATTATAAGTTCCCGCGTAGTGGAAACAAGTTAGGGAGTGGCGGCGCCGCTATCACGCCTTATCGTGCGACACTCGTGGAAACTTCTGACCACTTCTACTGCGTAGTTTGATAATTAACAAGAATTTAAATTATATTTTCGTAGCACATCGGCAAGACATTTTATTATCTACTTCCAAGTCCAAATGCGAAACGACAATTTTGTTCCCAATTGCCAAAGCAGTAAAGACCGTGATAATGCAAATAAGTATAATTTTACTAAAAAAATCATGTAATAAGCACGTCTCATAAGGTAATCGAACATTGGCTTCATTAACTAAAGAGAACAAGACACAAAATTAAAAGGAAATAAATATAAGGAGGTAGAGAACGCGCGTCGGATGCCAGTTGGCACAAGGTGGGAACAAGGAATTTATAGTAATTGATGGTGGCTACAGACGCTGGACGCTGGCGTCTCGACGCTCGCCCGACATATCACGTGCGGACGCAAAAATAAGCGATATGACAGTCTTTCACGCAGGTCAACCTATACTGGACAGTCTATATGTTATCTATAACGAAACTAGCATAAACAGTACAGTACGGTACGGGAAATGACTCGCTCGACATGAAAGCCGTATCAAGTAGCTAACGACATTGTGAGTATAACGTAATTTGTTTAAACGCTGACTGAATATGTAAGTGAGTAATGTTAATCTCACGATCAATCAAACAATAGTCTGAAGAATACCTAGGGTTGACGTTGAAGAATTGGATGGCGCGTATGAAAAATCGGTCCAAAGCGACGCCCTTGAAGGAAGCCTGAAAAATTAATTCTTTATTTCTCCCAACACAGAGTAATATTTCTAAGAGAATAATGGACCGAGACGTGTTTATGGAAATAACGAAACCTGTGCCAAAGAAAACATAGAAACGACGGTTTTCGAGCTAAATATGTTTTGCAAAGTGATTGAACAAACACCAACTGAGCAATAACTCAAAATCAATGTAACGAGAAATTATAATTCTGCAGTAAAGCGCAGCCGTTCAGATTTATCAGCATTGACAGCGTATGATGTACTGTCTGAATGCACGATAACTTTTGCCTTACGTCTTTTTATATCGTTTTAGAATTCAAGTTGCATATTAGTGGTTCGCTCCTTTTCGATTTATTTCGATATCGCCTTTGTGTTTGTGTTATGACGCTCGTGTGTGTACTTGTTTGCCACGGAGAATACCACGGGCTCCAACAGTTATTGTAAACCGTTCATTTGTTTTTGCAGTCGCGTTCGAGCAATAGCAGTGAAGTTGAAGTTATTGGTTGTAAAGTAATATTGTAGTCATCATGGTAATGTGGTTACCCCGAGGGGGGCGGGATTGCGGGAGGGGCGCCGGCCGGCGGCGGCCGGTGACGATGACGCAAGTCTGCTGAACATACACACATACATACGAGCAAGGGTGTGTTCACGATGCTAATAGAGGATTCACGATAAGTTATCTATATTATTTAATGGGGATACGAGGATAAACATTGGAACTGGAATACTTGTTTCAGATATTGGCTTGACATGTCCACATCTGCCCAATAGCTCAATAAAAACTAGAGATGTATAAAAGAGGGCCTTACTATTATGTGAATCAAAATCTACAATCAAATTCCCGATTAAATTAAATCAACAGCATTCCGGCCATTTTAATTGGACACTACTAGTGCCGATATATGAGTTCATAAATGTGTAGGTGCCGATATATCTAGCCTTTCACCTAAGGCAGATAAATCGCGCGTAAGTTTTACGTCAAAAATAAAATACCTACCAAAGATTGTATAGTAATATTATTATTGTATGATAATCCAATAAAGACGTTCTCAGACGACATAAATAAGTCTTAAGTTTCTAAAAGCCGTTGAATATGTCATGAAAGGCCTTTGACTACTTGTGAGTCAGAAGTTAAACTAAGTCTTAATCTTGGTACCATAATGATGAATCGGTGATGCAATCATCTAGCGTAAGTAGTTTGGACAAAAATACGTGGTAAGTTGGTCAAAATTCTAAAAATTTTTGATAAACAATATTTGAATTGTCAAACTTGTTTTTGGAGATTAAATACATAATTAAAAAAAACTTAAGCTTACTACTTATTTAGGGAGAATGCTATAAAATAGAAATATTTTTAATGAATTTGCCAGGTAAACATAGCTACATTATTTGCATTACTTATAAGAATTACGCAAGTAAATAAGCATAATGTGTTGCAAAAGACAAAACGGTGAAATAGAGGTGCTTTGGCTACTAATTAATGTAAATATAATCTTTTTTATGTGTTTTATTATTACGTATATTTGATTAAAGCAAATATTAAATGCACCGCAGTGCAGATAAACTAATGTTTTCACAAGAAACAAACGCTTTCATATTCATAGCTAGGATTTTATTTTAGCTGATTCATGATGCAAATCATTACTGGAGGTTAAAATAAATATACTTAAAAATAAAGGCTTACTTAACGCAAAGAAAATCTCAACAGCATATAAATATAAATCCCGTTATTATTTACTTGTAGATTGCAGCTGACGCCAATTTTTTATTAGATTTTTATTTATTTATTATTTATGAGCCTGTTTTGTCCCATTGAAGAGCAAAGGCCTCGCTACCCTCTTTCTATTAGATTTTAGTCATATATTTGTCCGCAATTAAATTTTACATTGTACAATAAATAATAATAATCCTTATTCACCAAGAGTGCCTTAGCCAAAATGTTTTGTAACATCTGAAGGCTTTTAGTTTTTTTGCGAAGACTGGAAGGTGATTGAACCTCATGTATGTAAGTACAGTAATTTATTACTCTGGGTTGATTTAAGAAATGATTGAGTACGTGATAAAGAAAGTTTGTCGAATAATAAACATGATTTACTACTTAGCAAAGAGTTGTGTTTAAACTCTTGATACTCGTTATTCATAATTTTGACATGTTTTTTAATCACATGTTTCATTCATTATTCTTGGCCTTCAACCTTCGTAGTGGTGAAACTAATTATGTAGATTCAATGTCTTAGTATAATATGCTGCTTTTTTATCCTCAATAGTAAATTCTACTTAATAATTACATAAGATGTATGTATCTATCGTCAGTCAGTTTTATCTTTAGTGTTTCTAACCTTAAAGAAGAGTAGAGTAACTTAATTAATAATAAGGTACCTTACCAAAGTCCGTAGGTACTCTTTGGGTAGTACGTACTTCGCTGTCTTTATGTTTGTTTGTCACAAGGTGTGAAAGTCAGTTGAAATTACCACAGATGATATATTTCTGTTTCCGCTATAAGAACCGAACAAAATAAATATTTAAGGGGGTTCCCCCAGCAAACTTGATTTTATTGCCGTTTTTTGGTATTTCCGACTCACACTTGCCAGTTATTTACTTCTGCAATTTCATGGCATTTTAGGAAACTATTCACATCTATTACAAGCAGTAGATAATCAAGACTATTTATTTAGTATAATAAATACAACACGTGAGGTTGCCACGTGATTGATACTTTGCGTTTGAGCCAGAGATCGAGACCTTGCATTCAACATAACTAAAGAACCTGATGTGTATTTTGGATTGCACATTTGGTATATAAATACAAATTATTTTTATTTTCCTTTAAATTGTGTACGTACATGTATTAATAAACTAATAACATTGTATGGTAAGTTAGATGCTATGCCTCGCGTCCTCGTATCTTTCGATCCTGTGCTGCGGGGCAACAGTTTCAACCGCAAATCTGATAGCTTAAGGTGTTTGAGTAGGTTTAGGTTACTTTAATACGAGATGCATATCTTATTTATTTTATTTTCATTGTATGTTAGTACAAATATAATCCCAGATTATGTTTTAACTCTTTAGAGAGACAGTAGGTAGTAGCCTTTTCTACTGTTACTTTTCAGTTCAATTCATCGCGGATAGCAGCTAGTTAAGTCAAGGAAAATAGAATGTATGGAGTGTATTGTTTCATTATTTTAATTATCAAGACCATGCGAGACCTTTTTGAGATATGGTTTAAATTAAAAATATTTCATAATATTATGTTCCTTGCCAGTATAACATTCGTTATTTAATACAATATCTAAAACAACATTTGTAAAGCAGTTTATCTTCTTATCTGTATATTTATCATGTTTTCCAGCAATCTATTTGTTTTGATTAAACAAAATCTGATCGTGACACATAAAGTGTTTTCACTTTTACAGATTCAATAAAATCGTATCAATCATTAGTATCATTAGTATTCAGTGATTGAAAAATATTACCATTTAACAAAATAATGTGTCAGCCGTAATCATGTATGATTGAATCAGCATTATGATCATGATGTATGACAACGGAAATTGGCAATTGTTTCACTTTGAATGCAATAATATCTAGTTAGAAGTTGAACCAAAAAGTTTATAATTCGATTTGAAGTTACCAAAAACCTATTAAAAAATGTATACTAAAAAATAATTCAACTTATTCTTCTTCTTTCTTAAACGAGAATAAGTAATAGTTACTCTGTTCGTACAGTAAACAATCGTAACATAACATCAGCCAATCAACAGTTACCACAGGTTTTTGTTTTTTATTTCGAGCTGTCCTATGATATTATATCTGTCTAGTCTAATAAAATCAATCTCAAATTATTCATATTTTGATTTACATCTAGAGCTCGGGTTCTAAAGTGGAGATCACGTCTCGGCAAACGTAGTGTAGGGCACCTTACAACCACATGGAGCGACGATCTAAAGAAGGTAGCGGATAGTGGATGGCGAAGAAAAGCACAGGATTGGGCCAAGTGGCATGCCTTGGGACATGCCTATGTCCCGTAGAGAACGAGTATAGGCTGATGATGAGATTTACATCAGTTTTCATTACGTTACTTCTTTTCTTTTTGTATTGCGATCCTGTTTTTTTTCGAAATTAAAAACCATTACACGATTATCTTGATTTCTCTCTTTTTGCAAGATGTAGAGCACCACTTGCGTATGAATTGAGAAATTGAAGGCTGTTTCGAAGACAAATACATACGTAATGTAATATAACTACGATACGTAAACGGTTTTCAGTTACCCCTTCGTTAGCGTCATTTCCACGAAGCCTTCTAAGTAGAACATCGATTCCTGTGCTGTTGTTTACAAACATCGCTTGCTCTCTCCTACAGAGGAGGTATTACGCCTGAGCGAATATCAGAAAGCCGATACACATGCACATATTACATACACATGTAAACTCATATAACTATAAGAAGTCAATGTCATTAGTCACCTAGTTCACAATACCTGAGGAAGCGCGCTCTATCCTAGCGCAGTACTATAACTTAACATCAGATGAGTTTTGGTTCAGCGCATGCCAATTCATATAAAAAACGCTAGACGAGATTGAATTCAGTTCTAGATTCCTAGTGATGATATAACTCGATTCAATAAAGAAAACATATAAATGTTCGTTCCCTATTGCTCGCACTCATTTAGGTGTGTAAGCGAGGGATGTTTTCTTTTCTGACGCTAGTTAATGTAATGTATTACTTTACTTGACAGTTATAATAGATGGTTAATAGTATTAAGATGGATTCAACACACTGACTCATCTTTAGGAGACGATGTTATGAATTGAGAACTTGCTATACCTACTAAGTCTTTTTCCAAATAATTCAAAAATACGCATAAAAGCATTATTTCAAAAGCACAAAAGAAAAGTAAAAAAATTTAATAACAAGCTGTTGTATGCTTCGATCCAATATATTTTTGATCGAAGGTTGTATCGTTAAATGAGTGAGTAAAACATAAGATTTTCGAAGGATTAGTTATATTTATTAAATTACTAGTTGGTAATAGTATATACATATTTAAAGTATTATTTATTATAATTTTGGTGAGTACAATCGTATTTTTTATTTATAACATACGTTACTCATACCGTAAAATTATATGGTAGTTAACAATTGTTATGGAAATATGAGACGCGCAGTATTCAATGGGTCTCGGTGTATACATTCGGAAAATTTTCTTTGAAACCATGATTTGCCTAGAGGTTAGCAAGTCGTTTTAAAACATCAATTACGAGTATTATTAGTTTTAATAGAGTCTAAATTATATTATGCTTTAAGTACATTTTCAACGGACCATAACTTCTTTTTCCCGTAACCGATTTTGTCAAAACAAAGTTTTGAAAACGATCCTAATAATTTTATGTAATCCACCTGTGGAAACCGCGTTTAAATCCGTTGAGTAGTTTGTTTGTGTTACTCGTCTTTTATCATTCCCTATTAGTTTTGTTTCATGTACAGGAAATATCTAATGGGCAGACATTCGATTTTTACAATCTTTTTATATGTAGGCATTAATATCCTACCACATGGGCATCTTCTGTCATAATTTTTACAACATTCATCACTACACTATTAAGAAAAAATCCTATAAAATTGCATCCATTTCCTCTTTACCATTTCCCACTAGGTGGGGTCGGCACAGTCTTTCGCTTCCGCGCCACACTATCAGCCGTCATCTCCACATTCCCTCCGTTCTCATCCATATTCTCCTTCACACAATTCATCCACGTCTTTTTTTGGTCGATCTCTACTTCCGCTACTTCTTACAATCATATCCATACTTCTCCTAGTCACATGCATATCCTCTCTACGTATTACATGTCCATACCACGCTAACCGTCCACTCTTCACTTTCTCTGACTCAGGTGCCACTTTCAATCATCCTCTAATATACTCCTTTCTTACCTTGTTCAATCTTGTTACTCCACACATCCATCTCAACATTCGCATCTCTGCCGCATGAAATCCTCTCTCATGCACCACTTTCGTCGCCCAACACTCAGACCCATACAATACGACAGGTCTTATGATCGTTTTGTAGATTTTCCCTTTCAGCTTAAGCGGAATCCTCCGATCGCGAGTTGTTCCAGAGAACTCTCCATTCGATAAAAAAAATCGAGATAGTTTTATTTTTGGTATGAAAACGACATCAAAAAGTAACTTTTTTAGTCAATTATATTTTCATTGTTATCTAGGCTCATATTTTTTTAGAATTTGTGTTTTTTTTCGATCCTTCTAACCGACTTACATAGTTTACCTGTTTTTACCTGAGGCTGAACTTCTAAGAATCAACGGGTTTTTACGCTAAGCATTTTTTGAGCGCACATTCTTGGAGGGAATTCAATAAACGGACTAGGTTCATACATTAAGATGAATACAATCCTGTTATTCTTATTTTAGGTATTTTTTTGTAAATATGTTTGTGTAGAAATTTTGTTTGTTACACATGATCTTATTTTACTCAGAAGAGAGTAGGCGGCGGTTGTTGCACTTTCACAATTTCACGGCAAATCTGACACATTCGCACTGGATACTGAGTATGTACATATATAAACAATACCTATCATGAAATGCTCATGTTTATACATGTATACTAGCCCTACTAAAATCTATACGTACTATATGTAGAGCAACGAAGTTGAAGTTTTAATGAGCAGGAAATAATATCGTTCTTATCAGTGGAAATTTACGTATCTATAGTTTTTATAAAGCATATATAGCCTATAGTTGAACACATAAACTACAAAGTACAAGTTTTTAGGCATATAAGCAAATGCTCGTTGGATGCTCTCAAACATTTGTTAAACATTAGCTGATTATTATGAAAAAAAATATTGCTAAACATGATTTGATCTGGATAATCGAGGTTCTACTGTATTTTGCAGTAAAAAATTATAATAACATTTCATTATATCTTTAGCTGTGTGAATAAAGTATGTTAGATTGTCTATTGTTCAGAAGGTTGCTGTCTCAGAATCTCGCATATTGTTTTTTCGAGGAAGCTGATTAATATCCGAGACAAGTGTCAATTAACCGAACCGAATGATAACCTCTACCATCACTCGTAAATAAGGAGATTTTATTAGACTTATACAGATTTTGATTTCCATTTTTCTAGTAGTTTTCTGTTAGGAGAGTTTAGTTTTGCATCATAAGTAAATTTTGCAAAAACTCATTTGAATTAAGATGGTTAAAGATATAATAATAGGATACCTATCTTACTATGTATAACTTAACAATCAAACAACTGCTATCACAAGTATATACATATTATGTACTCATAGTTTTATACATTGTTGCGTAAGTAAATTTTTATGATATACATAAGTAATTTTGGATAACAGTAAAAAATGTTATCATAGAAGTCTTAGGAATAAGTTCAAAATAATGACTCTACCAGGAAAATGCCGCAATTAAAAACAGGTAGGTAAGCGGAATCGCATGAAAATCACATGTTGACGTATTGCAGACGTCGGCGATTCTTGTGGCAATGAGTTTTACGTACTGCGTTTTAATTAGTTCATGTACATTGTATCTGTTATAGTATAGAATAAACATGTATTAGCCACGCGAGCTATTTTTAATGTGAATGCGACAAAGATGGCTGCGTAAAACAAGCTTTAGGTGATTGGTGATGCAGATGAAAGCAATGAAACGTGCTAAAAGCAGTGAATATAACGTATGTTGAACTAATTTCCATGATGATCGATGAAAAGGCGGCAAGCGGACATTCAGCCAACACGCGGGGCGCACCCGATAGGTTAGAATATGTCTACTCACCACATAATGCTGTTCCATATTCCTTCCAATGTGAACGAGTTTTGGCTGTCATTGCAAATGTTTTAATTTCGACTTCTAAAAGTATTGCGCGATTTTGGAATGAGATTATATTGAGCACTGACTTTAATATTACAAAATACTAAACGATAAAATTCGAACCCATATTAATGGTTATAAATAATAACAAATATATAAGTAACTAACTAAATATCACAATATAATATATTCGATCTAAAATTTAAGGGAGTTTAATAATAAAACGTTATAACCGATTGCGCTTCATTTTGGAGGTTTATGTGTTGTTGGTCTGGTTCATGGTGCGAGAAGACACGTGCGGGTCGTGAGAGCGCGACGGTAGCGAGTGAGCGACTGAGCGAACGCGAGGCGCGGGGCGCGAGCGAGCGAGCACGTCGAGATGAGAGGGACGGAATGGCGGAGAAACGGCGCGCGCGCACACTTTTGCTGCAAGTTTATCGGACGTTTGAGTAGCTCTTGTTGAGATAACAGGAAGGTCGATAACAGCGCTGGACCCTGGTGCCGGGCGTCCCGCGTGCTTCTGTTGTCGACGCCAGCCCCGTCCCTGCCCGCACCAAGCGCCACCGCGCCTCCTGGTATTCCTAAAGACAAATTTATTTATAGAAACCACGAAAATAATACTGACAATAGTTTTAACGGTACAAAGCACGAGACTAAGTTTTATTGGCAGGTCATACAATACCTACTCGTGTGCAGAATGGCCTATAAACTGGCGAGTACTGGCGACGGAGGAGTGTAGTGTTGTCGTGTTGCAGAGATGACCACGGCGTGGTTATCATCACATGTTTGCTAGATTTACCTAATGTACATCATTTTAACATGTGTGACATCTGTTAGACACGACTGACTCACCTGACTTCATGTACTGAAGTTATGTACCTACTAATTATTTATTTATTAAATTTATTTTAACATGTATTTTTTACTTATATTTAACAGAGTGTCTTCTCATAACCACAAACGTCAAAAGTATTTATTTTTCCTTATATTCTTTTTCAATTAATATTCATATCTGTATTAGTCTTAAAATTTACGAGACAAAAACATAATTGGTACAAGTAGAGGGTTTTCACTTATCTAGGTTGGACTATATTCTGAAATTTGGCAAAATAGTCCATAATATATTTTATTTTAGGTGCTGGATCTCTCTTTTGCATGTTTAATAGTTCAAATTGTAATTTAGTGGGTGGGAACCCTTTATTTAATTTGTCTAAGCCCTACATTTGTCTAACCTAGTTCTTTCGGTTGTTTTAACTGTCATACCTTAAATTATGAAATATTTTAACAAGATTAGTTTCTCACAATGTTTGTTCTTACAACCTAGAGTTTATACCATTTCAAGGCTAAATTCCAATCTTCAGGCCAAAACAAATTTACATCACGACTGCATAGAGTAGCATAATCGACACCAGATTATTAAAATATTCTACGAAATGAAAGAATTGCATGTGCCAAAAAGTGTAAGGAATACAAAAACAAAGCATTTATCTTTCAATATCCGACAAAATTTTCTCCTTTTTCTTATAACTCTCAGTAAATATTAAAATTTTATGTGTTATATATGCTATTATGCTGTTTAATTGCTGTACGACTTGGGTCGTGACGACTAAAATAATAATAATAATAAAGCCCAATTTATTTCCAACAACCTTAAATAACATTATAACTACTTAAACTTATTTGACTATTTATATCTATTATTATAAAGTATTATATGTTAAATTTAATTTTTATCTTCCGTCATTGGAACCCCACTCTGGGTATAGGCCTCCTCTAGCTTATTCCAAGTTATTCTATTGTTTGCCTTAGTTCTCCAGTGTTTTCCTGCTATTGTAATAATGTCATCTAACCACCTGTTTTTTGGTCGACCTTTTTTTCGCTTTCCTATTGGGCCTTTCCACATTGTTATTTCCGATGTCCATCTATTGTCTTTGTATCTTGCTACGTGTCCTGCCCATCGCCACTTTTGTGTTTTAGCATGTTTAAGAATATCTATTAGCTTTGTCTTTGCTCTGATGTATTCGCTTCTTATCTTTTGGATTCTTCTTAATCGTGACGACTAGTGCTTTACAATTTGCTATAATATACGCGGAATTATAACATGTTTTGTATAAAATTGTAATAGATAAACAGATAAACATTTTATTAATAATATGTCAAATTACAGGTCAGTTTACAATAAAATACAATATAATAATCAACAATGTCAAATATAAATAATAAATATATACAATTATAATTTAACATTATTCCTGATGTCAAATATTAAAATAAATAACATCTAATTTAATAATATGTCACAATTAAATTACAACCGTTATCTGTGTAGTAACGTTTCTTTTCAGTTTCAAAAAACTCGTCAATACTATAATAAGTTCGTTGTACTAGTATTAAATATGTCATTTTAGCGTATTTATGTGCATATTGTGCAAATGTTACTAGTGACGTCACTACTAGGTCGCATAGTATTTGAAATGGACTGTAACTTTAAAGGACTCCACAGTAGCAATAATGTTGCACCTGCAGTATTAAGTAATACGATGATGCATTACAATATCTGAATCAGCTGGTGAATTGTTGACTATCATTTTCCTACAGCGTGAAGTGGGTGTGTTTTTATCGCTTGAAAATGTAATCTAATGAAAAACAGACGAACAATTCTCAGATATTGGGTATAACCAGAAGAATAAGGGTATGTATACAATTAATTACCCACAATCATCATCATCATCCGTTATTTATTATATATTACTAGCTGACCCGGCAAACGTAGTTTTGCCTTAATATAAAAAAAACTAAATATACAGTAGCCGATTCTCAGACCTACTGAATACGCATATAAAATTTGGTAAAAATCGGTCAAGCCGTTTCGGAGGAGTACGGTAACAAACACTGTGACACGGAAATTTTATATATAAGAAGAAGATATATTAATTAGTGCTGTCAAAAAGATAATAAACGGATCTAACAGATCTAAATTATCAGTCTATGTGTATAAGCGTAAGAATTAGCGCTTATATGTACGTATCCATAACACTGCCATCGTAGTTCACTTCATCTAGTTTACATATGGTGTGAATAAACTTATTTGTCTGGAATATCTGTTATTATTTGATATCTAAAATAAAGGTTTTCAGTCATTATACATCAATAAATACTAATGATATCTATAAACCACACTCTTCTGTCAGCCGTCATATCTACATTTACTCCTTTCTCTTTCATATCCTCTTTCACACAATTCATCCACATCTTCTTAGGTTGACCTCTATTTCCACTACCTAGTACAATCATATTCATAATACAAATTACGTCTATAAATTTTGTTTAAATGTCTATCTAAGGTTTAAGTTTCTTCCAAACCAGCAATCAGCAACATTGGTCCAGCCGTAAGATCGTGAAAAAATCCAGATATTTGCATTTAAAATATTAAGTAGATTTACTGGCTTACTGGTAAACCCGAAAAAAATCTATAAACCACTTCTATGGATTCTACAATTATCACTTCGTTTTCCTATTTGCTTGATGATTATTATATATTTAGCGCTACTCTATGTTTACAGGGTTACTGATGGTCAATGTAGAACCATTTAAATTTGTTTATAACATATGACAATTGACCATAAAAAACTATCATAGCTGTGACACATGGCAAAATGCTTAAATGGTTCGATGCCTGTGTTAAATAATACGATAACGTTCTAATGCACAACAAACATATAAGAAATGCAATAACTTTAAACCTTTTTTAAATTTTAGAATATTTTTGTTTCACTGTTAGTGGTGACGTTTTTTATCGAACAGCTGAATGATATAATTTAATATTTTTACTCTTTATAGCTTGGCTATCTCACTCATACATTTTAATGGCCTCTTGACAGGAGCCAGATATACTAAGTTAGGCATGCTCCTTCACCCAGTGTTGCTAACTCTCGTGGTTACGGGGCCTGTTGGTATTGGACCAGCAGGGCGATCCTTCGGCCTAATTGTAGAGAAAAGATGCTTACGTATACGTACATATAGTTTAGGTTTAACTAGTAAAGCTGTAATTTTAAGATTTTTTATTAGATAACCAGAAACCTTGTTTAAAGTCGAATTTTCGTATACTCGTATGTATGTTTGTCTTATCTTAAAACCTTGTCATCACAGTTTTTCTGACGTTTCATATATATCAAATTTTACTCATCACAACCAGGCATTAGGGTAACATAACGGAAAGTGGAGCAAGCCTTTTTTTGTGAGGAAATGCATTTACGCATCTCCCGCTACAAGCCTGGGGGAGGCGGGCGGGGTATGTCGGACTCGAGGGCCAGAGGGGCCGTCACTACCGACTAAAACCTCACGGTGTCCCATCGCACGACGGGGACAGCGATGCAGGACCGCTTCGCGCACTGCCGCTAAAGTGGAGAAAGCTTAGTCTGGAATATCTGGAGACTGCCTGAACACACGGGTAAGTATTTGGCGACAGCCGTAGGCTGGTAGCCGGGCGAGCACTTGAAAATGCTCTATCTATCATAGAGCCATTGCGTGTTGTATCAATTAAAATAGATGAAATCTGTGTGTACCATACTTTATTGTCTTGAATTTCATATCATATAAATCTTGCGCAATGTTTTATTGCATATCGTCATATGCAAAAATATTAACTATCTTGTCGTAACTTTATATTCATGACGTAAAACATTCTAAAACGTAAGTTTTTACATGACTACCTAAATGGAGAGTTAGATTTTAGCATGTATGTGAGCAAGTACGTATGTACTCGTATGTTCGTTCGTCTGTCGTTTATCTCCATCAACATCGCTTGGTCATCTATATGGCTAATGTTGGCTTGCAAACATAATATGTATACAACCGGCAGTAGGTCTCATTAAACATAAGCATAAGCTTGTAAGATTCGAGCTAAATAAACAAATATTCGTGTATAACATTCATTTTTTGTCCTCATTTATAGAGCCACGGTCTTGTCGGTAGCATATCCATCAGCGCTCTCTCTTCTCATTTTAATGTATACAGACCTTTAATTTGACATATTATTAATAAAATGTTTATCTGTTTATCTCTGTTAAAAGCCAGATTTTTGGTCTTCTTATACGATTTATCCGTCTCTTTCACAGTTTATGTAAACGGCCTTCCTCATTCTTTCTTGTCTCTATCTTCCCTCCGATTAGGGTCTTAAGGAACTCGTCGTTTAATACACAGTTGCTATAATTTCCCTCATCTATTTCCAAATTCTGTTAAATTTTCTGTTTTTATTTTGTACTTGATGAGTTTACTATTGACGAAATTCTGAAGACCTCTCAGAATGTCGTGAATAGGTTCTTTTTCTGTCTAACCTTTTTTTCCACGCGTTTCGAACATCATATTTCAAATGCATTCAATACATACGAGTTTAATAAAGCTTTGTAAAACCAGAATGTACTGGTATTATATTTCTATAATAGATTGATAAACAAACACTGACAAATTATTATCTAGAAAGAGACAGTGCCTTAATCAGGATTATCTAGCACTTTTGTAAATAAAGAGAAACGCAATGTATTGTGTTATCTGATATCATCACTGTAAATGCGAACACAGATTATACGTACCTCCCTAGATCAGATATATGAATTTAGAACTAGTTCCGCTCCACGATATCATTTGTTTTTAACCCACGATAAAAGGTACCCTAAGTCTTAGTATCTAAACTATATCCATACCATATTTCATCGAAATCAGTTCAGCAATAATAAACAAACTCACACACACTCTTAAGCATTTATAACATTAGTAGGATGAACAAAGGAAACTAATAATAGGAAAACCGGCCAAATACAAGCGGCCTAAAAAGGGTTCTGTGCTAGTATGTATATTATCCTGTTATTAATATTTATTGCTATAACGGCAACAGAAATATACCATGAGTGAAAACTTCAACTCTCTAGTCTAGTCCTCAAGTCTAAAAAAGCCTATACATATATGTATATCAGTTGAGACTAAGTGTGGAGATCATTAATGTCAGTAGTATCTATTGCGAATGGCTTTTTTCAGACTTAGGGTGCTGGTGACAGAAACACATACGGACGAAAGTTCCAGTCATACCTATGTTAAAAATAATGCAAATGCCAAAAATTTGGATGTAATTCTTGCCCATAATTGAATGCCTATCGCTACTCATTACAATGGAAAACCAGTAGCTTTGTATCAAACTCAGTTGACGTTGGTTTCGGACGTCAGAGCGATTCTGAGGTCATAAATTTTCTTCAAGGGCGTTCTGTTTGTCATTCTCTTCGCTTGCAACTGTTGCTCCCAAATACAGATTTCGCGTGGGATGCTTGTTTTGGTACGTACTTGAAACAAATTTCAGTTACAACTGCTTATAATAAGAAACGCTCAGTAATTGTTTTGAAAGCGAGTTTTCTTCAGTAACTGTTTGTCATAATTTACCTTGTCCAAGTGGTCAAGATCTAGTGTCCAGAGCTTTCAAGCCACCCAAGAGAGAGTCTCTGACATGGCTCTACGACTACTTGCACTAAGACTAATATATCAGTATCATACGTATCGAATATGTATGAACTGAAGACAGTTTACAAACAATTTTTGTTTAATGTTAAGCAAAATCACATATGACTATCAAAATATAATTATGCAACGTGTAAAGAACGAATGTTCTGTAGAAATATAATAATATAATCATATTGTTTGATTAATGTACACAAGCCTGAATATACATACTTGGAGAAGGACTAATACCAAGTTATTGATATCGAGAGCAGCATGTACCGCTTTTTTGTCAAAAAAATAATAATTTGAATTTTAACAACATAATTAATAGTGTCCTGTCACAAATAGACCACACGAATAAAGCAAGTGTATTGTGCATTAGAAAATCGTCTAATTTCTATATCCTTCTGTAGCTGGTAGAAACCAAATATCACGGTTTCAATTAGGTATTCAAATTGCTACATCCTCCAATTTTGACCACCCACTACCACCCCAATAACGACCGTCTGGAACTTGATGCAAAGAGAAAATGGTAGCAATCATTTGTATTAGACGTATCCTGCGTAGACATGTAGGTGCTGATTAATTGTTTTATGGTCAAGCCTAATTTTATTCTCATTTATATACATAACTAGCTGACCCGGCAAACGTTGTTTTGTCTCACTTAGGAGTATGAAAAATAGAAAGTAGCCGATTCTTAGACCTACTGAATACGCATATAAAATGAGGCAAAAATAGGTCAAGCCGTTTCGGAGGAGTACGGTAACTAAAATTGTGAAATGGAAATTTTATATATGTACTAGCTTGTTTTTCAAAAAGAGGGATTTTTTTTGGATCGATCCAACTCAGACACGTAAGAGACTGTAAAAGTTATGAAGAAGAACGTGAAAATACATATAGTATAACTGTAAGAAAATATTTCATAATTTTGTGAAAATTAAGGTAGGATACTATTTAAACAGAATGTTAACGCTCACTTGAACACCTGATCAAACATAGAGCACGAACGATCAGACAATGGACTTACCTAGTTCTTATAGATTTGACATCAATAGGTTTGATATCAATAATTTGTTTTTGTCATAAATCTTAAGAAAATGAGTAAAAGAATCTTGGCAAGTCTCACCGGAGTCAATGGACCTCTCTGAAAATGCTTCCTACGCTTTTCTAGATTGACATTTATTTTCCAGAAGTTAAATTAGATTCACAAAGCCAATTGCTATATAATATTCTTGACATGCAAATAAATATAAAGCTAAAATAAGAGAAGGAAAATAAAAGTTAATTGATGATTGGTTTTACAGTTGAAAAGTCTGTCGGCAAGCATCTCTATGTACAAGTAATGGTGAGTAGTCCTGCGGGAGCCTCTGCCGCCGCACAGTTCAGGCAGCTTAACCGACCTAGTGTGTAAGGCACTATTGGTGGCGATTCAGCGGCACACACGACTAAACTAAATTTAAAGAAGCCCCGTCTCTTTTCATCTTCGGTGGCTAGAAAGAGACGGCACGTTCTGAACCACACACAAAACAACTAAAATCACGTCAAATATGAAAAATGTATTCGATTTTAGAGCGCACCCAATTGTATCAGCTCTAAATTTTACGTGTTTGAAGTGATTTTAGATGTTTTGTCTATGGTTTAGATCGTACCATCTCTTTTTGGTCATATATGACGAAAAGAGACAGAGCTACTTTAAATTTAGTTTAGTCGTTTGTCCCGCTGAATCGCCATGGCTACTTTACATGCATTAAGCAAACCATACATGTTTTATACCAATGTACAAGTAGCTGTAAACCTAAATTTCCTGTACAAAAAAATATTTTTTTTTTATCTAACGGTGTGTTCCGGCAGCTTCCTTGAGTGCCAACATTTCGAGACTAGGCAAGCTCCACCTTAGGCCAGACCTATATTGATTATATTGATAACCCGTTAAGTTACGCGCCCTGCTGGACAAATGCCTAGCTGAATGTAAAAATGTATGAAGTCAAATCAAACAATCAAACGTACTCGTACGTACGTATACTGCGTCCTGAAAACTGACTCATCTACACCAATTTGGCAAAATAACGGGTTTCGTGCTGCTCAAAGACCTTTGGGTCTAATACTTCCCGTCTGACATATACTACTTATTTTTTCATGTAGATACAATTCTTACACTATGAGTCGGCGAATTTTCAGAATACATAAATATTCATAAACTAAAATAAAAACAAATTTGCTTAATTCTTTTCGTCAATGGATCAGTTACTTTTTAAAAGTGTATCAAGAAATTGTAGCAACAAACGTGGACGCACTGCGTCTATTTATGCTCATAAATCATAAGTGTTTCCTATACTTAAGGCTCGTAACTCAAGCATGGTCTAAAATGGACTTTTGCCGGCAGTTTCAATACTTTCAAGAACTAAGGAATGTGGACATTGATCAGGCGGCCTCCGCGTGAAGTCTGCTTACGCACACACTTGTATTCTGCGTGAATGTGTGCCAAATACCGATGTGCGGATGTTGGCATGTATGTTAGTGTGAGTGTGAGTATGTTAGCTCTATAGAGGCTACGCACACATACGCATTTAAAGTCGAACGTGTATTTTCATATCCGTGCGACATTTTTCACTGAAGTTTGACCGTTTTTGAGAAGTATTGAATTTTGTAATTAGTCTGATTGTATATTTTTTTTTAATTGAGGTTTTCGTCTATTGAGCTCTTGGTATAAACTAAGTTAAATAATTAGAGGACGCAACAATTTAAAAATGTTTTTATGAAACTAGGCGAACATGGCTTATATTCTTTAGGTAAAATTGTTGGCCTAATATTTTTTGTAAAAGTATGGCCAAATTGTTAATAAATAGAGCCGTAAGTGTATTATTTTATAGCGGATGGTAAAAATAACATATATAACAGTTTCACAGATGACTGTACTACCTGCACATACATAAACTCGCACACACAAACCATATTTGTATATGATGAATCATAAAAAGTACGTCCAAATTAATGACACGTATGTAGTTGGTTGTGTTGCGTGAATGAAGCGTACTTAAGAACACACCGGACATGCAGAATGCTAAAGCAAATATAAAAAAGATAATTTTGATAAATATCTTGCAAATTTAAATCTACATAGTTAAAGAAAAAAATAAACAGGATTTTATAACTTTGAGCAGTTCTAAATAAAATACACAACACAGACAATTCAGCAACCTAATTTCCTTTTATATTTTGTTAATGTAATACTACTAAAGACATATTAGCAAAAAAAACTAAGCTTTACTGAGATATTCAGAAGAATACTAAACAAATTGTGTCATTTGAAGCACTTCGTGCGGAATGGGAGAATTTACACTAAGTGACTGGTGCGTCGATTTCTTCTTGAGCACATCATATAAGTGTGCTAAATCACATGTCTAACTTAGATTCGAAAGTATATAAACAGCAGACGGTAAATTTTAGTGACTTCCTCATGTCTATTGATGTGTATTTTTGCCCGTTTTTGACATTCCTTTGCATCGATCTCTTAAATATTCAAAACTTGAATCTTGGTTTTTGCTTGCCACTCGTAACCAGAATGTCGACTTCTACCACAGAACAATAACTTCTACTTCTCTACTTTGCACAGCGTATTAGCGTTGCTGTACAAAGAGGCAAGTCTGCTGGCATTTTAGGTAATTTTCCCACTGGTACTGGTTTTTTATATTAGATATAGTTTGTAATAAAATATTACAGCTACAATTTGTAATAATATTAACCTTCCATATATTTTTTTATTTGATTTGATCGATGTGCTATTGTCGTTGGTTGTCACTACACTATTGGATGACGTATATAGTAAGTACACACCCACAGAGATAACGCGTTAATTATATGTGTTCTTGTTATCGAGCCCGTTTTGTTCCAAATTGTGGCTGCAATATTAGTCCTATAGCTTCAGACTGCCATTTCAGCTATAAACTACTTTACGACCATGCCTAATATGATTACAGTTGCGTCGCCATATTCGTAAAATTAACATTTAATTCGCCAATAATTTTTAGACATGCTGAAGAGGTACTTTTGTATTTGCATACTAACGAATGAAAATAAAAATATGACATTTTATGGACAAAAGTTTATAAAACTGCCGAGTTATTAAACTCTAATTGTCAGATGTAGTTATGTATTTTATGTGGTTTAAGTGTATTTAATATGCCTGTGGTAAGAACATATTGATCAAAGTATGGTTTTCGTATGATGAAAAGTAAATTAGTAAATATTCCTTAATATAACTAGCTTCAATAAAGAAAACATTTGTATATTCGCATTCTCTTGCTCGCACAATCCTAACGAGTGCGAGCATGAACATCACTATGGATGCCATCGGGAGGAATTTAACTTTGAAATTGATCCTTTATTTATTGACTCAAGTTATGAAACTAATAGCAACACACTTGTAGTTGTTGAGTAGATGGGTAAGTGTCAGGCGATGGAAAATATTATATTTTGTTATTAATTTAGAATTAATTGAGTAAGAACTCAATAAAATATAATATAAATAGATTTTTTTTGAGGTCTTTCTCAAAAAAATCTATGTGTATAGTTCTAGATATAGTTTATTTTGTTTATTATAATAATAATAAATCTTTATTGTTCATATAGTAAATGCTTATGGCCTAACTTACAAGTATATTGACGTTAATTTAAATACAGATGAATAAAAATAAATAACAATGATTTTTAAACATAGCTAATTTATTAGGAAGTTAGGTTAGTAGATGTCTGCGCTTTGCGCTAGGATAAGATATAGCCTGTACGGCAGAGCAACAATTCCCTCTTATACCAACTTGGTAGAGTAAGCAATTTGAATTATTACATACATATTCGTACTTGAGAGCTTACCTGGGACGAGCGAGCGGTCGTCGACCGGTTGGACGTCCCAGGTATCGCTGGATAGACCAAGTGGAGGAGGACCTGCGCAATCTTCAGGTCACGCAGTGGCAGGAGAAGGCACAGGACCGAGAACAGTGGCATCTCCTAGTATCGGAGGCCAAGATCCGATTCGGGTCGACGCGCCAACCCAGTTAGGTAGTTAGTTAGTTACTCGTACTTAAATATGTAAGAAGATGGACATACACAAATAATATGGAATAAAGTTATCGCTATTTCTAAAAATACTTTTAACATTTTTTATGTGTTTAAAAACATTTAAGTAGATAGTATTGCATACAGTGCTGTGGGGTGCTAGTCGGTATTTCGGTAAAGTTAAACCACGTTATATAATAAAACAAGTATTTATTATAAAAGTAGTTAATTACAAATGCCGTAAGTAGGTTTTTAAATTATTGCATCGAATGCAACACCAATATTATTATTAGTAATATTATCAAGCATTAATATTACTATTATTAATTAGTAAATATCTATATGTAATGGCACGTGACTTCGTGAGACATTTGGAATGTTCCTTCATCACATATCTATTGTAAATGCAATATTTTGGCCTATTTATATAGGAAGTTATAATAAGCATATATTTATCCTAAAATAAGACTAAATACAGAGTCATCAGAAAAAAGGAAGCCAATGGACAAAAAAGTCCAAAACTTTTATTGTCTATAAACTATAAGTCCTAACTACTGACATAGCAAAACATTTTTTTTTCTATAATACTGTTCCAAATAGCAAAGAGTAACGGAAACAATGCTATAATATTTGTTTAAGGATCTTAGATGAAATTTTACGCCATTTTAATTAAATTTTACTTTGTTAACCTGTAATATAATTTGTCTGTACATATGTCGTCAATTTAATTTCGACTTAATAAAATATTTCTGATAACCGTGTACTTAGGGAATTAGGCACATATTATTTAAAAAACAATCTTGTATACCATTAAAAAGGCACTTGAAAAGGCCTGTTTTATATTGTAAATGTATAACAAAAATATTATTTAAACAAATCGTAAGTTAAGAAAAGGAAAATTAGTTTTTCCTATTAACTGATGAAGTAAAAATTAGAATATTACGAAGACAATGCACTGACAGGATGTTTTTTAGACTTATTTTTCCTGAAAGTTAATAATACATACATTGAATATTCTCACTCATTGTTTGTATTATTATTAAACCAATAAAAATCAGTGTGTATTAATGTGTTTAAAGTATTAATATCTTTAAAATATTTTTAACCCGGAATGTCAGGTCAATTTTAAATGTAAACTTTTTATATTAAAACTGTTTTTAGGTCACAAAAGAAAATATCGATTGATATACAAGTATTTTATAGTGCATCTAAATACTATAGGTAAATTAAACATTTAAGTACTATTTAATTTGATTAAAATATAATTTATAAGTACCCTACCCTATTTAAGTAAATAACTGTATTTGTACTTAGGAAACTATATTACCAAACCTTTAATTGAACAATATTAAATGGGTTTCTTGATTAAAATTAATTAAGTATTTCTCTACTTTTTCATGGAAAGAGCTCTCCATTAAAATCACTGCAAAACTTAAATATACTTTTCAAGTAAATTTTAATATACCAACAAAAGACTGAATGCTTTTTTATCACAGTTCATGCTCACTCCTCGCAAAAGCACTCGTTAGTATTTTAATGTTAAACATTTTTATTTTTATGATTGTAATGAAATATTAAATTCAATAACAATGGAGGAAAGGCCTGTTTTTGCAAAAATACGCTATGAAAGTCTTACGATCTTCCAGGACGGATGTGTTTGTTAATTATAAAACTATTAAATTAATGAATAACTATTTGAGAGAGATTTTTTTATTAGTAAATTAACTAAACGTGTAAATATGTTCATGGTGGTTTAATATGTCACAAATTTATTTTGACCCTAGCCAAATGATCATCGCTTTTCTCGTATTCTACTCTTTCAGTTCTATACAATTTTTCTTGTATAGCAGCGAAGGATTGACCTTTCGTTTCTGGGAGTTGTATAAGTATAAATATCACACCAGCTATAGAGAATGCCCCGAAACCCCAAAACACTACATAATTACCTAAATTATCAGCTACTACTTGGTATAATTTAGTGACCGCAAAGGTCATCAAGGCCACAAATATCTGAATAGCACACGTCGCTTTAGATTTAATGTTGGTCGGGAACACCTCCGACGTGATTGCGAACGGCACTGTGGCTAAACCTATCGTATATGAAAATATAAATATCGGTATAAAAACTATAGGAATGAATCTTATGCTTACAATGTAATCACTTTGCTCGTGCTTCAGGAAGAAATACGCGCCTATGATGATGTTGGCCAGGCCGACACCACAGGAGGAGATCAGCAGCAGGGGCTTCCTGCCCAACCTATCCACTAGTTGCGAGGAGATGGCTGACGTCATCAGCTGCACAAAGCCGAATAAAATGCAGGATTCTTTCGGCCCCAGCCCACCCTCAGCTTCACTGAAAATCTGCTGTGCGTACGAAATAATCGCGGTGCTACCACAGAATTGCTGGGTAAAATATATACCCATGAGAATGAGTAGACCTTTTCTGTTTCCACCAATAATGAATAGGTCTCTCCACCTCCCTTTCTCTTTCATGTTCTCGGTGACTAAACTTGTCATACTCTCCAGCTCATCTCTGACGTACGCTCTTCCACGGAGCTTCTTCAGTGATGATTCAGCTTCTTCTTTTTGGCCAGCTTTGATGTAGTAGTACGGAGACTCGGGCATAGTGCTGAATGTTACCACGAAGAGGATGGGGATAGCGATGTTAAAACTAGCTAGACCGAGCATGGTGACGTAAGGCCCGATGCAGTATTGCGACAGGATACCAAACTGAAACGAGAAAAAAAATGCGGTTAAATATGTAAAGTAAAGAAATATCCTAAAGTAATAAAGGTATATTATTATGCATAGGTGTTTTGCATGGCATTAATGCAAATAAAATTTGAAAAAACTTAATTTAAGCATTGAATTTTCAAGACGGTTACGTATTTTTTCTGCGTGGAAACAGAGAGAGACAAAAGGTTAAACGTTATCATTGTTTTAGTTTAGATACTTGTATTTTAGTGAAATTTGGGGTTTATCGTTTAATAAAGTATGTAGTCGTGTCATCTCGATTGCTTTTTATAAATCGATTAATAGTGTTTTTACACTTAAGGAGTTTACACTTGATCACAATTCACATGGTAGGTTAGCGATATTGTGATCTAGAACGCTATTCAAATAGGCTAGGTTGTGACGTCACTGGTAACGTGATTACGCACGATTCCAAAACTATACACTGAATAATCCAATTCACTTGTGTTTTGAAAACCGCTAGATTATATTTTTGGTAAATAGGGTGTTAGGCAAAAAATTTGACATCTTGGCGGTTCGCACAGTTAAGATTTTGTCCCGAATTAAAGTGGGCTGCACCACAGGTCACAGCTAGTAGGTAAACAAAATTCAGTCTCGCTTACTGAGGAAAAATATACTTCTCTGCAATCTTTAAGTAGGTAACGTATCGTTGTGCGATATTACGTAATATATAGCCAATTATGGTCACCCTACCGTGCAGGTAGCATTTAAAATCAAGTTTTTGTCGCGTGATCGTGCGTAGAAGATTATTTTTAGATTAGTTGACAAGCCGCGTGTTTGTAAACCAGATAAATACTTATGAATAATAGCAACGATTGATATATGTACGTTTTGGCATGTCCTATTAATATTATAAATGCGAAGGTTTGTGTGTAATAAATAAACATACACACTTGTGTATGTTTATTACTTTTTCACGCTTAATCGACTGAACTGATTTTCATAAAATTTGGTGTGAAGATTAGTTAGACCTTGGATTAACCCACAGACAACTTTTTATCTCGAAAACAGTTGTGGTTCCTGTGGGATATGCAAATAACTTCAAAATCTATGTTACTCCTTCACGCTCCAACAGCTGGACCGATTTTATAAAGATTTTGTATGAAAATAGGTTAGACCTTGGATTAACACATAGGCTGCTTTTTATCCCGGATTAACTTCTTTGTGTCCCGGAATAACTCGGGTTCGGTAAACACCGCGTGGCGAAGCTAGTTAAACAAAAATTACCATGAAACAAACAATTTTTTTTTCATGATGGATAGGCAAGCTCTTGATCGAATCTCACCTGATGTTAAGTGATGTTGCGATCTAGGGTGGAACGCGCTTGCCTAGAAGAAACCGATTCACTCTCGCCTTGAAGACAGTAAGGTTATAGTTCAGAGGGAACAGGGATTCCGGCAATGAGTGCCACAGTTTAATGGTCCGCTCAATAAATGTGGAAGCGAAACGCTTCGTACGAATTTTTGGAACTTCAACTGTATAGCGGTGCCTCCTAGCCGTCTCCCACTAGCAACCACCAATAAGATATAATTAGAATGATAGAATTTGTCATAGTTTTCAGGCCATCTAGATTGTTCTGAATTTATGAGTGAATCACTCGACGAATAAGAACATTAATTAAAGAAGTACAATTCAAACTGTGCTATCATTTGCCAGATATAGGTATCTAGATACGGGAAACTTTATCACAGTTTAAATAAGGTAATTGACCCAGTTTTTCAGGTCGTCGTCGCCTTGAGAAGGGATATAAACTAAATGTATTTTATATATCCGACATATATACCTATTTGTTGTTCAGGAATCCAATAGATTGTTACTAATTTTTAGGTGATGTATATTCGTAAAGGTTAGTTGTCATAAGTTCGATTTTATAACTGATTTTTGTCCACTGAACCTCAATTAGTATTACATTTGTTACAATTCTGCGTAAAAATACCGCAATAACTTTCCGTTCGTCTAGAATAGAATGTGAATCATATTGTGATGAAACAATAAAACCGACCACTCAAATTATTATTACTCGACCCGTTCCATTATTATGAAATACTTTCGTAAATACAAAATAACATGTTTAAAATCTGATAATTCCTACCTATTAGTTTTAATTTATTTATAACTTAGATTTTTTCGCATCTTCTTTTATAAATTGTGGTGCAATCGCCTCGACCTAAAATAACAGCAAAAACTAAAACGCTAACACTCTTGTTCCTCGTGTGCTAGAAGTTTCTAAAATCTATTTATAAAAACGTAGTTAGGTAATATTATGAGGCAGGTGCACAGCCAAATGTTATTGAAAATATACCTAGAAAACCCAGAAAACAAAACAAGATTAAATAAGAATTTAGGTGCTGCGCAGTAATTTAATTGTACAAAAACATTTACATAATGTACCTAGTGTGAATAACAAGGTATGGCACGGAAACTAAAAAAGCATATGTTTGTAGGTATATCAATATCTGCAATCACAATAATGATATCAAATATCTTTTCTAAGTACTCGTATTTATTGTACTGTTAACACGTTCCAAGCGGCACAAAATTTTCTATTCTTTCTATTCCTGCGGTACCGGGCGTATTACACCTGGACCTAAAACTACCATTGCGGCGGTACAAGGCTTATAAAACCCTGTAACGTTAAAAAAACTTTAAACCTTTTTTTGGCTTCATGAAAAGAAAAAACATATTTTTTTGCTTTGAGTATTAGTATTAATGAATTGATTGAAGAGATCCTGACGGCGTACGTGGACAGCTTCTTTGGTTTAGAATCTATAGCTTAAATTAAATACAGGGTTTTATGTACCCTGTGCCGCACTGAACAAGAGGATGTTTATGCATATTTTAGGGATGGGAAAAACAGATATCGATGGGCCTAAGTTTTATTGAAGAAATAAAAGAAAAAATAATATTTATTAATGTTTTTCATTGAAACAATCCAAACGGAAGTTTCTTTTGCATGCGTTACATTCTGTTATTTTTTTTAACTTTTTTGTAAGCTTGACAACTTGTTAAAATTGTTCGAAGTTTTTCGTAGCATCTAACACAGTTTCCCTTCTACATTTGCTTGTATGCCAAAAATCGACTCTGTTACCTAAAAAGCTTGAAATACGAGTACTATTTACAGTACTTAAAGACCGTAAATTATGTAATAACACAAATAATTATTATAGTACATATTATTATCTAAAGAAAGTGTAATCGTAATTATCACCTACCTATTTATTATCAAATTCAATAAATAGTAACAATGGGTAAGTCGTCATTACTATTTATTGAATTTGCTAATAAATAAGTAGGTGATAATTACGAGTACACTTTCTTTAGATAATAATATGTAATATAATAATTATTTGTATTATTACATAATTTACGGTCTTTAAGTACTGTAAATAGTACTCGTATAGTAATCTATACTTTGATTTATTACTATCATCATTGTCATTAAAATTATCATCACTGTCTTCAATCTGGTGGAGTTTTATTCTTTTACGACACCGTTTCGCTGATGTTGAAGTCATTGTCGACGCATGCGCTCACTCGATTACGATCACAACACTAACCGTGCGAAGCTAGCGCGGGGTGCGGTACCAGGTGAGCGAGGGTACCAGGTGTATTCGACCCGCACCCGCACTGTGATGAAATTTTATTTGTTCAGTGCGGTACCAGGTATAAAATATCCGGTATTAAGATAGGCACACCACTGGATTCTATTTTAATAGCCCATCTCAGATATGTATTTATCTCTTTCCTACACCGAACCAATCTGAAGTTACGCTCTTCGCACGACAGAGAAGTCTATACTTTTCGTAGCCGCACCACAAGCGAGATATGAACCAGGAGTTTTCGACCTGGTTTCGCATGGAACGTGTTAATGCCTAAAATTGACCTAAAAATATGCAATGAAAATAAAATTGTACCTTATATTAAAACTAATTATATATGAATAACCAAATTTAAACCCAGTACGAACATTTGTTGCATCACATAATTAAAATTTAGGTTATTTTGAAACCATGTTATTTCAAATAAACTCAGATGTTTTTCAGCACTCAATGTAAAAAAAAAAACAAAAAAGAATACCCAGGTAGCAAAAAAAAATACTAACAAAAAATAAGTAAGAAAACAAGTCTGTCAACCGTTGATATACTTCTTTATTTTCTAATCAAAAATTGATATATAATTTTGAGACTATCCAAAATGTTCCCTGCTATTAGAACGTTTGATCGCAGTTTGCCTAATAAATTAAGCTTTACTGTGGTCTAAGATGTAAATTAATTTGATGACACCAAACTGTATTTACTACAAAGTCTGTGTCTAGAATTGAATATATAATAAAAAATAATTAGTCTCTTTGACTCGACTCGATTTAAATATCGTTTAACTGGAACGCAAGTGGTTTCAGCGTCTTTAAGTGGGGCATCAGCCGTGTTGCCGGAACAAGATAACGTTGCCAAGCTTGTCATTGACATTGATTCGAGAATCTTCTTGCAAATAGGTTTTATATTATCTTTATTTTACTGAAAAAATTAAACAGTAGTTTTCCGTTGGATGAAAGATGTAAAAACTTGAAACTTCGCACCTTTTGCAGTAATACTATACTGTCAAGGTTGTTCACATCTTCCGACATTATCTCGGATTAACTGTATAGTTTGTTCTGTGTTGTATGCTACATATTTTACGGGATCCGATATTTTATCAGTGTCAGGTTAATGTGAACGGCATTATTTACATTGGCTACGATCAACAAGACCGTCATATTATCGTACAAAGTCTCAGCAGGTATAAACATAGTTCGAGTACTTCCAGAAATGATTTAAGTCGAGAAAATAAACCAGTTCTTAGGTTTTTTATTGTATTCAATAATATCGCTTACAGTCGTCATGCGAGTTATTGTTAAAAAGTTAATCAGAGTTAAGTGCTGACCACAAAAAAGATATTTTTTTTTTCTAAGGTCTTGACAAATATTCTTTGTTCTTATCTTCTTATATATAAAATTTCCATGTCATAATGTTAGTTACCGTACTCCTCCGAAACGGCTTGGCTGATTTTTACCAAATGTTATATGCGTATACAGTAGGTCTGAGAATCGGTTACTATCTATTTTTCATACTCCTAAGTGATAAGGGTTGTCCATCCTTATTTTTTTTTTTATCACCAACCCCTATTTTTATGGCCATTTTAGTAATTTAATCATTTTTCATCCCGCTAGATAACTGATCAATTATAGTGTTTTTATAGCTGTAGGTGAAACAACGTTTGCCGGGATAACTAGTTTGATATATTATATTTATCACATGGAGTCAGTTTCATTTTGGAATGATTAAATCATAGTTTTATTTAATGTTATTGACTTGTTTTGAAGTACATTATCATTTCTTTGTAGCTTTTTATTTGTAACAAAAAAGGTCCGATTATTTTTACTTGATTGGGCAAGTCATAAAAATTTCGTCATCATACGTGATACTCGACCTAAAGTACGAATACATGAAAGTTTATCGTTCTCGGCTGACGTAGGGCAGCCCAGACAATACGAAACATAATAACTTGTAGAATATAACTAATACTTTCTAATTTATCATGTGTACGAGTTACGTAAAAATTTGTAAAACAATGGGCGAGTTAACAGGTATATCCGCGCTCATTGAATTAATCTTAATTATTATTACTATACTAAATGTGTGATTCTCGGAATTTTAGGAATTCCGGTGAAATATGAAGCATCACGGGCCTAAGCCAAGTGATGTTTATTATATTATTATTATTTCTTCATGTTACAAACCTGCGAGAATCATTCGCCTTATTTAAATTTATTTTAATTTCTAAAGTGAATTTTTATCTCTAGTATTATTCTTGATACGATGTAAATAAATAATAAATAAATAAATAATTCCTTACCTTGCTTGAACCTTACATCATATAAGCAAATCATTATAGTAATGGTGGGTTAGCACTTAAAAATAAGTAAGTACCTTAGACATGACAGTGATGAGCGTCGCCATCGCACCGCGGACCTCGTTGGATGCGATCTCACCCAGGTACATCGGCGCTGCTGTGTACGCTATGCCGTAGCTACAAACACAAAGTTAATCTTAATTAATATTTAAATAGGCGAAGACAAGGGAAAAAAAATGTTTTTACAGTTGTTTCATAGCATGAAAATAAGTATGAATTTTCTCAAAGTGGTCCCTTAGACGGTGGCCTTTAAACTATTTTTCGATATTTTTTACCGTTCACGATTTTTACATAAATATACACATATAGTGAACAAAAAAGACAAATGCCTATCAATGCCAAGGCACTTACTTTATCACACGCTTGGTGTAAATATGGTGTTAGTTAAAAAGTAGAGATGGGAGAAAAAGACGATTACGTAGAGGGTTACGCGTTAAAGTCTTCTGCATCACGTAGCATTTTTATAGATATTATACTGTCTTATAGCACTTGTTGTAGAATTACTGTCCTAATTAAAAGTCTAGACAAGCGTATTGCTTACATTCAAAATAGGTTTCACTACAACTATGTATACAAATCTTCTTCTTTTCATTACAGAGATTCTTAATATACTAAACTTATTCTATTAAGTTAATTCTAATATATTTTAAGTACTACACACGAGTATGTATATACATAATATTAACACTAGTTTTTTACACGAGTTTTTACATAGGTCTATCTTTATAGCAAAAAAAATATTTTACAAGTAAACGACATGGCACTGAGGAGGTAGCATAAGCAGCCCACTATACGTTCCCACCGCTGGTACTCGGGGCCATCTCTCACAAGGAGAGAGATATAGGCTATAATCCACCACGTGCGGGTTGGCGGATGACACATGTTTTTGAATATTGTGGTCCTCAAACGTGTCGGTTTCCTCACGATGTTTTCGTTCACCGTAAAGCGAGTGCAAATCTACACATAATTTGAAAAATAAGTCATTGGTGTAGGGCTAGGATCGAACCAGGAGCCGTCTGAATGAAAAACAGACGTTATCACCATCGAGCCATACTTACTTACTTAAGACTAGACTCAGGGTTTGGCTATTAGATAAAACTTTGTACAATATAAATGATTATTTAAAGTTGAAAATTGACATTTGATTCATATCATATACTTTTGTGTTGATATTTTTAGATACTAGAATTAGTAGTGAAAATTGACATTATGATTAATATCATATACTATTGTAATGATATTATAGTACTAGAATATAATTGAAAATTGACATGGATACATATCATATACTTTTGTAATGATATCATATTATTTGACTTGTAACTTTGGTGTTATCAATAAATGATTTGTATTTGTATTCAGAGGAGGTAGGATGATGGCTTATGATTATTGTAGAACATACCCCAGCCCCGAGATCAGGCGTGAAGCGTAGATGGTCGGCACATTTCCAGCCAACATTACCAGGATCCAGCCGATGATGTATGGAACTGCTGCCAGGAGGAGTGTCTTCTTGGTGCCGATGCGGTCTGCCAAGTATGATGCCGGGATGGGGCTCGCAGCTGAAATTGGGTTAAAAAAGAGTTTTGACGATGATGATTCATTTCTGTCTGGTTTTGGTTGCTTCTGCATTACTTTGTAACTTAAATGATTAAGTATCTAAAGTAACTAAGTAAATTATTATAATTCCATGAAAAAAAAAACAGACACACACACAATAAAAAAAAGAAAAACCTTACAAGTATATTAAATCTATGTCAGCGTCGTAAGGTGCCTAAAATGCTGGCGGCATTACCTCGCTGGATCGCCAATCTAAAGTAACTTGCATACCAAATTCCATTCAAATCAGTTCAATACTATGAGTGTGAAAGAATAACAAACCAAAACTTTACTTTTAATTTTATATTTTGTGTTCACATAAACTGATGTATATGTATATCAATTGTGTTAGCCAACATAATACAAACTAGAAATGGTTTAGTATAGGGCTAGCCAGCCGTGTGTGAAATAAAACCTAATATAAAAAAAAAATTCAATAGTTATTGAATATAATTTTTTTTTCTTCTCTCTTATCTAAATTACAAATGTATTTTATATTTTATACTATACGAGTAATAAACACCTACGTACCATACAGAGTTTGTAGGTAAACATAAGCGATGAAAAGCCCATAATATCCATTAGCAGTGAGTTTGTTTTTCCAACGATGTAGGTCACTCAAACAAATCGGTTTTGACACTCACTATATCAGGATTACATATCAGTCGCTTGAAATCAAAAGTTACAAAACCGCGATAAAAATAAATTGACATAAAATACTTGAGACAGGTGTTGTTGCATCACTTTGCGGGCTCATGTTACACCGACATGTTTATTGTACCTCAGATAGCAAAAATCATGTTCTTCCGAAACAGTCGATAAAATGTGAAATTGATGATAAGGGTTCGCTTTTTAATACTTCTGCCAATTTAGGTAGGTATACATTTAATTTCATAATTATTTTTACATGTAAGGTTATGTGTTTTATATTTAATATTACTGATGACTTTGCAAGGATGGCTATGGAAGTCAGATTTCTACGTATGTAACAAAATTTTCTATTTTACAATGTTTTATGAAAATTAAACATTGTACGCGCAGAGCTCGCCGGAGGCGGTCCGGGTAACACTCGCCCCTGAAGATGGTGCTCGGAAAGCACCGAAACTGTTGGACTCATTCCAACTTTTAATAATAAGTAAGTGTGACCGTTTTCTACGCGAAAATATTATGAAAATTAGTCAAAATAAAAAATCTGCTGTATCAGAAGGTACTATTCATAACCAACTTAGGAGGAGGTTATATTCGACTGTATGTATTATTTTTTTAGCTAATTGTCAAACTTTATTTAGTCTACGTACGCTGCTCCCAGATGTTTATGCGGGTTAGATATTATCATGTACCTAGTGTACCCATAATAGAAAATGATTAAAGAATATATTCAAAGGATTAAAAAATAAAGTGATAAGTTCAAGTCGGATGAGAGACATGGAGGGAGTGTGTGAATGAAGACATGAGAGAGAAAGGAGTGAGTGTAGAGGAGAGTGGAAGAGAAATAATTGCTGTGCCGAATCCACCTAGTAGGATAAGGCAAGGAAGAAGAAGTTCAAGTCGGACTCACGCATAAGGTTTCGTACTATTATTATCTATAAAAACGAAAATACATCGCGTTTGATGAATGGTAGCCCCCTAGAATATTTATTGTTTTAGCGGCTATTAAAATACATCGCCTGTCAAAGTTTCAACGCTCTAGCTATCACTACATATTCTATCACAGATAAAATAAAACATTACATTACACTTTAGAGTATAAAAATAATAGGCCTGAACAAAAATCGTGAAAACAGAACATAGTTATAGACAAAGGGACAACGTATCAAAAGCTTTCCACGAATCTATAAAATACTAATACTATTTTACTACTGAACTAATTTTATTTTGATTCAATATGTATGTGTAAGTACTGAGAATCTGTTGAATAATATTCCTATGTAAAGATAATTGGTGCGTATAGAGTCGTTAATTAGTTCCCGTTCAGATCAAGGCTGTTTCAATGAATAAGTCTATAGAAATAGATAAAGACTGGTATATAAAATCCATGTATATACTCGTATTATGCAGTAATAAAGTATGACGTATTAAATTAGGTAGAACAATTTCACAGTTTCAGTCGAGTGGCTCGCATACTAAAAATATGCACGTAAAATATTATATTTCTATAGTTACGCGTATATACATATTTTTTTATTACGTAGGTTTGAACCGGCTTCTTTTGTATAAATTCAGTCACATCTCAGAAAATAACATTTACATAAATATTTACTTAATAAATTTCATCTATCTCATGTCAGTTGGATTGTTTTTCAAATCATTTATAACATTATATTGACGTGATTAGAATTTTAATAGTACCTATTGAATTATTCAAGGCATTTTAATCATATCAATTCATGTATGACAATCACAGAATGTGGGCTGTAATGGTTTACTTATCTAGTGTTTACCACATTGTTACTATATAAGTGGAAGGAAATGGTCAAAGTGCTATGTTCATTATGTTAACCTTCACAGTGTTTTATATCAAGGTATATTGTTATAGCCCTTTCCTTATATTAGTTTCGTAGAATATGTATTTATTTCGAGAAAGATCCTCTTATAAGAAACTAGAGTGGTTTATGTTTTGGCCTGTTTTTTAAAGTTATTTTTAAGTACACAGCAATTTATTCAAATTAACGTATTTGTTGGTAAAAACACGGATAACAGAAAAAAGGATAGGGCACGTCAGGGAAGTCATGGTCTATAGCTGTGCGATATTGGCACAACTGAAATATTAAAACATTAATGATGTGTTACGCAAATTTTGACTTTTATATCTCAGGAATAAAGCCTCTGTGAACTAATGCGTCAACGTGTATGTTTTCTCTCATCTAGTTTTGAACATTAGAACTAGCTCGTTAAATAAATATTGCTATGCTAATTTTAACTTTAACGTATAGCGATGACTTTTCATATTGCAAAATAGATTGTAACTTTTATTGATTTGTCTACAGCTGTAGTGTACCGCCAACACCCAATTGGTAAAATTTTTAGTTTCACAGTGTATGTATTTTCAACAAAATTTTAATAGTTTTTACATTTGGGTAACTTTATCCAAAATAACCTGGCATCTATTATACTGGCAGCATTATCACGTTACTACAATACATGAAGCACGATATCAATATATGATTTTTCAATTGCTTATGGTTTAATTTGAGCAAAGTTAGTTTTTGGCTGTCCGTACTGTCTGGTGTGTTCGGGAGGAGGCTTGCACCTAGCTCTGGGTTATTCTCGCTTACAATCTCTTCAATTATTAGGCTTATAATCTCTTTAATTATTAGACGACGTCGTTGGCGTAATGGCTACCATAGTTATTAGGTGACCTCTTTGGCGTAATGGTTACCATGCCGGACTGCCAATCAGAAGGTTCTGGGTTCGATTCCCGGCACGGCCAACATCTTTGTGCTGAACTAAATTTGTTGGCTGTCGGTCTGGGTGTTAAACATGTACTCGTATCTAAATAAAATATTTATGTACGTATATGTAGTATATCAGTTGTGTTAGCAACCATAGCATTAGTTCGTATTAACGAACTAGAAATTTTTCAGTATGGAGTTTAACCAGCCGTGTGTGAAATGTGTCCTAATATAAAAAAAAAATTAAGATACCTGAACACAGTATCATAATGGAGGCGATCCAGGAGCTCTGGTCTGCAGACGTGGCGATAGGCGAGTCCTCCTTTCGGAGCATCGGCAACGTCGGGGACGTCCATCCTACAGTCGTGCCTGCAGCCGCTGTGATCAGTGTTGCTAGAAGCAAAAAGAGAAAACAATTAAAGCTACGATTTTATTAGCCTAGTGCTTAAAGATTAGATAAAGATATTATTTGGATCTTAAGTTGTGAGCACGGATTACACAATACAAAAGTAGGCCTATAATTTGACTTTTGAGTCGTCCGTTACTAGAGCTTTGCGCCTCGTATTGCATTATGATGTTAGTCACTCCTAGTATCCTACTAGAACTATATGAGTAGCGAAAGAAAGTGTGGGATGAGGTCGCTCGAAGGTGACATGGGTGGAATGTATAAAATACGAGAGGAAAAAAAAGAAAGAAGAAAATGAGTATTTTCGCGTAAAAAACGGTCACACTTACCTACTTATTATTAAAAGTTGGTTGAGTCCAACAGTAAGTGTGACCGTTTTCTACGCGAAAATATTAAGATGCCTTACGTGAACTGTTTACAATTTTTAAGAATATGAGTGTTCACGACAGATGATAAATTGGCTGTAAAGGAAAGTTAAAACTTAGAGAAAAGTAGTAACGACCACACCATGCCATATTCGCCTAGCTATGTAACTATGAAGTAAGTGAGAGTGAGACAACTTATGAAAACCTCACACTCGCTTCAAATTTTACGAGTAGCTCATTGTTAGTGGTGGAAAAAGAGACTGAATGATGGACTTGAATGTCAGTTTCGGGTCTATATATTTATGAGTGTATTATTTGTATTAGGCCCATTCCAGTAAAATAAAGAAACTATATTATTCTTAAATTTATGGCAACTGTACCCATTATCATAAGAATATACTAGATGAATATCCTGGGTACTGTTAAACATACAAAGGGCACTGATCTCAGGTAGCGAACAACAACAAACAGAATAACAATCTAACCAGATACAAGCCACCGTTTTTAAAAACAAAACTATTGTATTGATATCATGTTCCGAGAAGCAGTGACAAACATCTTTTGAACGTGTTTGGTTTCAATCTGGTAGGTATTTCTGATTATCTGATGACGGTGCATCCTTTTGTTTGACTTTGCATGACGGTTTTGGAATTTATACGAGTATCTTTGTATTTGATACCCTTACTACCTATTCTGCCGCATAGCAACAGTGTGTAAGATCCACTGTGCTCTGAATTTAATAACATTAGCATAAGCAGTACGTTCCCACTGCTGGAACTTGGAGATTTCTTTCATGAGGAGAGAGATATAAGCCTTAAACCAACATGCTGGCCAAAGCGGGTTGGCGGATGACACATGTCTTCGGATAGTGTGGTCCTTAAACATGTTGGTTTCCTCACGATATTTTCCTTGAACGTAAAGCGAGTGCAAATCCACACGTACCGTAATATGTAACTTGAAAAACCTAGTGTAGGGCCGGAATCGAACCAGGGGCCGTCTGATTAAAAAGCAGACGTTTTTCCGCCGAGCCACACTCGCATTAATTGCACTGTTTCCAGTTAAATTATAAGACAATGATATATGAACTAATCTTCTCCTAGTCTGTGAAAATAATTTATCTTAGTGTGATAAGTTTAGAGAAGACCCGAGTTGTGTAGGCAAAAAGTTTACTATCAAAACTTAGAAAGCCCCGACTTAATATTTTGTGGCAGCGGCTATTTTGATAATCATATTAATCACAATTTATGTATTCTACTACTTAATATACATTTATAGTATTTTTACCCTATATTATGTCATGCGCCATTTTATGGCGGCGGCCAATTTGGATCAATTGCATCAAATTAGCTAAGAACTCTCGAAATATCTTCCCAAAAAATAAAAACTATATGAAAAAGCTTTGCAGGATTCCAGTTTCCAAAAACAACGGGATAAGATGACGTGTCTGTGCATACAGGCTCGCCACACCTGCTCACAGTTTAGCCAAGTCAGAGAAATCTGTTTTAATAAATGGTCCTAAAATATACAATACCTTACCCTCGAATATAAAAAAAGCAGCTTTCTGCGGCAAATTTAAAGAATTTTCTAATTAGAAAAGCATATTATTGCTAAACAGAATTTCATATTGATAATCCTACCACATAAGGTAAAAATGGTTAGTTTATTATTTTTTTTTGTTTTGATTTAATAATTTATTTACCAATAAATCTCTGTATTCTGTATTCTGAATATGTGTTTATATGTGTCTGTATATGGCTTTGTAGCTCCAGCACGGGTGGATCGATTTGAAGTAGATTTTGTATGTGATATTTCGTTTGAATGGCTTGTTAATCCGGAGTGTTCTTAGCTTTTTTTGATTAAAATTGGTCCAAGACGGCCAATGGCGAATTACATATTTTTTCACAATTCCCTAACAGTAGTTATCAGGAAGGGTTTGGCTAAATGAAATCACGAAATATGTTGAATTTCAAATCCTACATAGTCTCACCAAAAATGTTATGTCGGTTTTATAAAATTTTAATGTATACTTGTACTCTCCATGAGATTAAAACTACCGTCCAGTATAATTGTTAAAACATCCGCCGTAACTGCTGATTCATATGTAATCATAATTTAACGTGATCCTGTCACTTGTCACATCCTGTACAATTACTTATGTAATAAATAGGCATATTGTACACGGCTTAAAGATAGATTTAATGCAGAACAACTACAGAATACAGTTTTTTTGTGATTTGATTGATGATCGATTTCGTGGCAGCGGTCGATCTTAGACCGATTTTCATTAAACAAACTTTCAAATAAAAAATATTAAGGTAAGTTCATCTGTTCGGAAGCGATAACTCCTTAGACGGACACAACACACACAGGCAC
The DNA here is from genome assembly GCA_035578125.1 of Mellilla xanthometata. Classification (NCBI taxonomy): domain Eukaryota; kingdom Metazoa; phylum Arthropoda; class Insecta; order Lepidoptera; family Geometridae; genus Mellilla; species Mellilla xanthometata. The sequence goes on along the minus strand of JAPUBQ010000007.1, from coordinate 6,108,442 downwards.
GTCAAACTTAAACACAGTTTGCGCCTGGGGTTAATAAATAAATAAATGTCTGTAAGTAAAAACATCCAAAAGAAAGCAACCCATTACAAGTTATCTGCATACACATAAGCATTGTGGTTCTCAAACATGTCGATTTCCTCACGATGTTTTCCATCATCGTAAAGCGAATGCAAATCCACACATAACTTGACAAACAAGTCGTGGCTGGGATCGAACCAGGTGCCATCAGATTGAAAGCAGACTTTTTTCCCACCGAGCCACACTCGCTTCATAGTGTATACTTTACTATAATATGCAGAGTTATCTTTTAACCTTGTACAAAATGCTATATGATTATTACGCACATGTATTATGATGGTCATGGTCATGCGATGGTTAGCTATAACGCTATACATAACGTATACTATTTGTAAAGTTTCATGGCTTCTTAATAAAACCAAGTAACAGTGCAAAAAAAGTAAGGAAACCTTTTTTGAGTATGTTATTTATTTATGAATTAGCTTGCAACATAACAATGATATTATTTTAACATTTTTATACAAGAAAAATAAATATGATATTAAAATGATACTAGTTAGCTTTTGAATAACATTTCTTCGTACTTATTTTAAGTTATTTTCTCCTTGACGGCCAGTAAATCCAAACTAGTCATGTTCCTCTTTCGACCTGAGTATCTCTGACTCGTGACAAATGTTTAACTGTATAGTAAAAAAAAACATTGGAGGATTATTCTTGCACTTAATACAAACTTATGAAAAGACTGAATAGTAAAACTTAGAACCCAAAATATTGATTCAAAATAATCAAAACGGTTCACTTAATTCTATAATAAATTAATTAATTCTATAATAATCTACGAGTATATATATAAAAGGAAGCGGTTAGTTACACCACTTATAACTCAAGAACGACTGAACAGACTAAGCTGAAAATTGGTGAGGGGGTAGCTTAGAACCAGGAGACGGACACATGATATTTTTACACGCTTTTTATTAGCTTCACCTGTATGTTTGTTTATAACCGACTTCTTTGGGCGCGATTTTGACCCACTTTAAACGGCCAGATTTCGTTCAAACTTTGTAGATTTATTGAGGACCGATGACAATACACTAATTTGATAAAATTATTCCATTATTTTGTATTTTTGTTTGTGTGTTTGTTTTAACCGACTTCTTTGGGCACGATTTTGACCCACTTTAAGCGTGTATTTTTTTTTTAACTATTATTTATTTATCCTGTCTTTTATTTTGTTTTGTCCCGTGTAACACCGCGGAGCGCAGCTAGTAGCAAATAAACTTACGTATATAAGGTATGTCAGGTACACTCCGAAAAATAAATTATATTCAGGGTGACCTACTCGTAAATAGCTTCTGATTTTTTATTTTACCAACTGGGGTTGGCGCGGGTCAACATTCTCTCATAATGAAGTACCCTGACAGACGCGTCAGCTATTTCGCGGGAAAAATCATTATCTCGTGCCAGAGTTTAGTGACAACCCTAATAGCTTTCAGTTGGCGCTGACGCTGCATGACAACCCTATTATTGCTTTCTCATCTCCCCCAAAGCCGTGAAAAAAGCATTTACGGCTCATTTAATAAAGCCGAGTAGCTGTTTAGCTTGCGGCTTTCTTTGATCTTGTAGACTAAAAAATGAACTATTAAAAATGGAAAATCAATTTCAATAAAAAAAAAATAACAAAATACTGGGCCTATGTCAATGTGAGTAATAGTATGATAATATGTCTTGGGAAGTACATATTCTTTTCCAATACATAAATGTAGTAGAATAAAAAAATATTTTTTCTTAAATTGGTTCTTAAGTGATGAGAAAATAAACACAAAAAAAATTGTACAAAAAACTGCGCCCTTAGTAATTTGTCATTATGACATAATAACAAATATAATTGATACATGGACCAATCTTAACCCACCACTGAAACCGTACAGAAATTTGACCAGCAATTTAAACATACGTAAATGACACCTCTCATTCTAAATGTATATAATAAATAGCCTTCGTTAAACCGCGGTTAAAAGATGAGTCAGCACAGTAGTAAAATTAGATTCCGATTAACACATGTATAAACATTTGGATATCTCATTATCAGACACGTGTTAAGAAGATGATTTTACTATCTATACTATACTATCTGTTTTAAAATCTGGGAAATGAGTAAGTGTTTGAGATGATCGATGATCTGTTCGATTAAGAAAAGCATTTTATAAAATAAGAGAAAATAAATAATAACTCCGTTTGAAATTGAGCAAAATCATTATCTTGCTGAAAGAGATAGTTCATTCATCTCCATTTGAGTTTGCCTCATGTCGTCATCACTTGAGTGTAATAACCACACCGTTGTGGAATATGGCTTTCTTCTTCTAACTCTCTTTTTGTCTCAGCAGTCTCAGCAGTGGTAAAGTATTTTGGGCTGCTTACACTAACAGTACCTATACTAAAAACAAGTGATTAGAGCTTAGACTACGCTGACTACTAACAAAATTCCTTACCTACTAAGAGTAAGTTATAACTATTTTATTTAAGTTTTCTTACAGCTTGCTCGCAGTATTTTCATTTTAATGCAGTAAGAAAAAAGATAACTACAAATCAAATTTAAACTAATAAAACTCCTTACCTATTATTCCAATTGAAGAAAGCATTAAAATACGAGTGTAGTAATTGATAATAAAAAGACGAAACGATATACCTACATAATTAAACATACGAATATTCAAGTACTTGTTTCGCACTGACCTTTTTAACCTTAGATTAGCAACTTTGTTAAGGTAATTACTTAATGCTAGGGAATTTGTGTACTAGACAAATTTTGTTACCAATCTATCTTTTTTGAGTGACCTTTTTGTCAAAAGAATAATATTAGTATAAATAAAGATTTGCTCAGATAATGATTAATATTTATTTTAACTTTTTTACAGACTAAGGGCGAGACTAGAATCACTTGTTTACTGGAGAAGTAGAAAACTCAATAAAAGAGATTGTTGGTAAGCAAGCTTTATAGCAAATATAGTTTTCGAAGATATTATTATTTACTTGAGCTATCTTCAATTTACTTTTTATGATACCATACTCGAGTATATTTTTCTTTCCACATAAAAAAAGGCAAAATTGTATCACTTGCAAATCAAAAGTAGGTATTACAGTTCAATAAACTTGGAAGGGTCATTGCACTCAATCAGCAGTAAGTTTTGAAACGGTTCTTATTGGTTCCATTACTTATTAGGGCACGGAATCAGATGGCCATCTTATGTGATTGGCACTTACAAGTACATATGTATAATCGACAGATGCGCCCAATGATTTGAATTATCAAGGGATCGTGAGCTCATTTTGTGGTCCGGCGGGAAAATGTTTGAAGTTTTATTGAGAGCACGTGATAAGTATTAAAATGTTTATACTCGTACACTCATACGTGTATGTCATTGATTGTGTTTTTTATGACATTCGTAATTGCTAGATTCGGTGAATATCATTGAATTCGTCCGAACTGTATTATATACATCTACATAACATATGGAGTAAATAGGTTTCTTCTAGGCAAGCGTATTACATAGTAGACCATAGGAAAGCTTAATGCAGGCAAACGTGAGCATATTCAAAATAAATATTTGGTCAAGTGCGGGTTGGGCTCAAACTTGACCAAAGAGAGAGATAGAGAGAGAGATCCTTTGAGATCCCTCGCTATCTTTCGGTAGATATCTCTAATTCGAGAGATCTCTCATGGTGTTTATCATATTTTATAAATCATCGAACTATAATATAGCAAAATACGCTCCATATATCCGGAATTACATTTTGCATTTACGCGGTTTAGAGTAAATTTCTCCGAATAATCCTGCTTATTTCACTTCATAGAACTTCAAGTTTAAAACTCTTGATTCATTTTATCTGTATACTGAAATATCAGATTCCAGTAACAAATTGAGTCAAGATTTTCACAGAATGCGTTATCCCGCAGGTGTTATCTGTCAGAACATGGAAACATCAAGTTTGTTTTTCGGTGCTTTATGCGTAGACTATTCTATAAAACGAACATTATCTGCCAATAAAATGTTTGTATATTTAGATAAGCTGTAGGAGTTAGTGAATTAGTAGCTCAGCCAGCAATAATGTACTAGGTGTAAGTATTCTATCACACTCGATACTTTTCTGTAGAAGCCGATGTGGCCAATCGAACGTCGATCTTACAATCTATGATTTGCATGCAGTTTTTTTAATAACGTAACGTCAAATAAATCACAGCATTTAATTACTAAGTTGGTTCAGTTAATGATTAAACCAAGACGTAGCTGGAAAAAACTTGCAGATAGGTCTTCCTCCCTGGGATTTATGTGAAGAAATCGGTATAACACATCGTTATTGTTGTTAAATTCTTGGCATTTAGAATCTAAAACGATTTTACAAAACGCAGCTTGACTAGTGCTATTTAACTAAGTTTTGAAAACATATCACGTAAGTTCTCGTAGTAGTTTTTTAAACAAAATCCGTTCATTTATTTGAGGAAATCATTTTATAGTCATTAATTACATATCAAGGACAGACATCGGTAGCTGATTTAAATATTCTTGAGCTGAATGCTAATTTTCTTTGTATTTAAGAGACAATGCTGATAGTTGTGCGATTAAATAAACAAATTCGTAATCAAGACTAGTAGTATATGTATTAATGATATGAATATTTAATGAGTTTATCTTTAATGTTACTGCACTTGTAAATTTTGTTATTTTATTGAATTTCTAATATCGTTGACTTTTGTTTATTTTGTGGTAGTGTCTCTTTTGTGAAGAAGTCAATATGTCATACTACGATCATAGTTCGTGCAAATAAAATATCATCCTTTATATTTCATACTCTAGACTAAGGACAACTGAAAATAACAATAAATAAACCACAGAGAAGTTTGTGGAATAAACCTGTTACAGTAATACTTTAGTAACTGCGTCGAAATCAGTGCTGTGCTAATGTAGTTAGAAAAATATTTTGAATTTAAATTTATCCAGGACCATACTTTAAATAAATAATAGTGGATTTAGACAAAAGTGTTCCGAATCATTTTACATTTAAACCTTATTGTTGTCGACCTTTACCATAAAACTTTTAACTATGGCAGATAAACAATATATTCGTGATGTGAAATGTTTACATTGTTTGTTGCGAACAACAATTGTCCATTACGACATTTACTTTTATTCATATAGGGTCAAATTATATCATGCATACTGGGTTGCATACTGAAGTTTTTAAGTTGATTATTTTGTACCACTTGTTACTGTAATCTTCACTATCCTTATCTTATTCCTAGTTGCCTGGTAGTGATCACCATAGGTGATAAGGCCGCCCTTGTACTCTAAGTAATTTTTTCTACCTAATATATATTTTTCTAACATGTGGTTGTAGAATAAAGTTATATTCTTTTCTACTATAACAATAACTGTTTATATCATTTTGGTAATGTGGTTGGAAAATAAAGATTTTTGTTTCATGTATCTATACTATAAGACTCTTTGTCCTGACCTATTCATTCATTCATCTATAGACAACGCAGAGCCCAAACGGCTGGTCCTAGGGTTGTGAAATTTGGAGGGTGTATTTGTTTTGGTATGTAGACGCGTACTAAGAACGGATTTTTGGAAATTCCACCCCTAAGGGGGTGAAAGGGGGTAAAACAGTTTGTATGAAACTTCTTTGTTTTTGAACTTATAGCAATTAAATTTGGAATATGTATAGTTTATGTAAAATTAAAAATAATGGTATCAAGTTTTTTTACCAGGGGTGAACTAAGGGTTTGTTATGGGGGGTGAAAGTTTGTATGGAAAAATCTTTATTTATCATGTTAAAGTCTTGAAAGTAGTTATGGTAGTAGTTTATTGAATGGTTAAAGTAAAATTTTAAAAACTTTTGCCAGGGGTGCATTAAGGGGGGTGCCATTGGGGTTGAAAGTTAAAAATGAAAGTTTTGTGTTTTTGAACTTAAATGTGTAAAATTTGGAGTGTGTATTTATTTTAGTACTTAGACGTGTACTAAGAATAGATTTTTTTAAATTCTACCCTTAAGGGGGGTGAAAGGGGGTAAAACAGTTTGTATGAAACTTCTTTGTTTTTAAACTTCCAGCAATGAAATTTGGAATATGTATAGTTTATGTAAAACTAAAAATAATGGTATCAAGTATTTTTGCCAGGGGTGAACTAAGGGTTTGTAATGGGGGTGAAAGTTTGTATGGAAAAAACTTTATTTATCAAGTTAAAGTCTTGAAAGTTGTTATGGTTGTATATTATTAAATGGTTAAATTAAAATTATAAAAAAAATGCCAGGGGTGCATTAAGGGGGGTGCCATTGGGGTTGAAAGTTAGAAATGAAAGTTTTGTGTTTTTGAACTTAGAGGTGTAAAATTTGAAGTGTGTATTTATTTTAGTAGTTAAACGTGTACTAAGAATAGATTTTTAGAAATTCTACCCTTAAGAGGGTGAAAGGGGGTAAAACAGTTGGTATGTGAACTTCTATGTTTTTGAACTTCTAGCAATGAAATTTGGAATATGTATAGTTTATGTAAAATCAAGTTTTTTTTGCCAGGGGTTAAATAAGGGTTTATAGGGGGGAGGGGAGTGAAAGTTTGTTTGTTTTTTTTTTTTTATTTATCAATTTAACAGTCTTGAACGTTATTTTGGTTGTACTTTATATGGGGGTTAAAATAAATTTGTAATGATATTTGCTAGGAGTGAATTAAGGTATTCCATTGGGGTTTAAAGTTCAAAGGGAAAGTTTTGTGTGTTTGAAATTAAATACTTATGAATTGGAATTTAAGTATGTGTTTTACTTAGTGGTATGATTCACGTATTCTCATTATTTATATTAAAATAATGCCTTGGAGAAAACGATCTAATCTGTAGCATCACCACCAAAATAGCTAAAACAGAGGTTAACTAGATCTCAGGAATCGAATGAGGAAAGACAGGTGCGGCTTATTTTGATATCGTAGCAATGTAGTGTTTATATAAAATTGGCACGGGAATAGGATACAATAGATTTTTTCCACAGGTTACGCAAAAAACGACCTACACGCGGGCGGAGCCGCGGGCAACCACTAGTAGATAAATATTTTTTACCTCGAAGTATTAAATGACATCGTATGAGCTCGTCTCCGATGTCGAAGGCTATTCTTTTGGGATTCCTATTGTTCAAATTGTATTGTTCGCTCCTAGAGAAACAGTCCATCAGTCAGTAATTACACTTCTTTTATTATATTATTAATCTTTTATTTCGATTGTCTTATACTTAACAGATATCCACTTAAGTAGATATGCAATCGTATGGTAACAACACTTTTATTTCACTTTCAACTGGGTCATGACCAAAGAAGCTTGTAAACAAGACACATGTAACAAACTATTAAAGGTAATGCAGTTAACACGTTTTTGCTGATACGTACTAATTATTCAAAATACTTAATTTGCTTACAATTGCTATCGAGAAGTCATTTTTACGTCTTCAATATCATCGTGACGTCGACTGATGGAAAAATGGTCAAGTAATGTTAACATTATCTACTCGCAATATAACCTCGTGAGCAGCATTATAATAAAATTGAAACACGATAGATAGAGAACACATACCAAACCTGTATTGATAACATAAATGAAAACGTGCGTAAACTAAGCCTCGTAAGCGTTTACTAATCTACGGTAGTCCGGCTTCAATAAAGAGTAGCATGCAAAAATAAAATCTTGAATCAAAAACGCGATTATATGTAAAGCTGGCAAATAAAATGGTAAATAAACACTGACCACTGAGCGCTGCGACGTACTCCCTCCACTTGCGGCTGTTGCTGGTCATAGCTGGTATCTCCCGCTCTGGTAACTAACATTTATGGTCTGTGGTCCGGCACTGTGTCACCTACTGGAAACGAAGCTCGCATGCAGCGACCAGACGCCGCGCTAATAATAAAATCGGCCACGTGCTGCCCGCGTTTCGTCGGAAGCGTGAATGGTAGAAGACTGGCGGTACACTCGTTCAATTCCCGGTTTTGTTGACGGTTTCAGCTGACAGCGTGCGTCGGCGGCGACGAGCAGAAGCGAGGCGCCGGCGTGCCTGTGTGCCCTACACTACCAGACCGCGTTTGATAGTGCGGTTGTTTGCTCTATTGCTATTTGCATTCGTCGGTGTGCGTACGGCGCGTCGCCCGTCGAGACACACTGATAACGTCATGCGGCTCGCGTACACGACTCGACTCGCCGTTTTGACGCCTAATTGTTTTTGGTAAGCAATGGGCACTGATAACGATATTGAGAATTAAGATTGTAATGGACAAGGATTTTGGTTTCGAGGAATCGAGCTCTGTTTACTTTGCGATTCTGGAACAAATGTGTTTGTTAAATAATTTTAGGTGGTATTTATTCTATACCTACGCAGAAAAAATTAGGAAAAAGAGTAAACAGGTAAAACTGAGTATTTTTATAAACTCTGTGTTAGCTAAGTTTGATATTTTTTATGAGATTGTTTTTTTAAATTAAGCTATAACTGCTTTAAACTCTAACTCTAAAGCATCACTCAATTTTATGATGTCTAATATTTTTCAGGCATTTAGATGATGTCATCGCCAACCATGATCCTGCAAAGCTGTTTAACATGTGGTTAACCTACTGTCGAGCAAAAAAATTTAATATGAACTCGCGATTCATGTACGAGTATGTACAAGTCTTGGAAAAATATATTTAGCATAATTATTAGTCAGAAATCCAACCAGATTCAATTTTGAATATTACAGTAAATAAGTGGCTAAAAACTCCGTATACGAATTTCACGATGAAAAATCAAAATTAGTTTTTAAAACATTTCAAAGGGCATATTTTAAACTTTATAAGGAAGCATCGTGCATGTGCGTTTATTGATGTTGACTAAATAATGTATAAAGTTAAATTGTTTAACAAGTTAAATTATTTATTGAGTAATACGATTTAAAATGTACCACCACACATTTAAATCAAAGTGCAAGGTCAGAATGATCAGATTATCCTATTGTTTCAATCACAGAATAGAACATACTCATTTATAAGTGCGTATGTAAGTCTGGATATACAGAGTAACTGGTAATTAGCAATAAGTAGAACAAGAATACTTAGGCCGATTATCTAAGCTGGGTGACATGTTGAATTTTGTAAATAACATTGCATTCGGAATGGGCAAGCGTGATGCATACGACCAATCTTGCAAAAGGCTCGATTTGTCAATCTTTGTAATTAATAATATCAATACCCCTGTATGTATGATACGCACATCAGTAAGCATGGTTATAAGTTACGGCTGATTAAATTTTAATGCGACAATACACAGCTTACATGATAGTTTGTACTGCATGATTGTGGTTGTTACCTTTATTAGGTAAACACAAATCAGTCATAGTTGATACAAGAAATTTCTAGCGCTATGTTATGAGCTAGTATATTTAAGCTATATAAGCTATTTATAGTATATAATACAGGTTGATCGTTATGCAACCCACTATACGTTCTAACTGCTGGGATAGTGGTCTTCTTAAGCACGGAGGGAGGTATTGGCCATAATCCACGCTGGCCAAGTTTTTAAAGTTTTTAGTTCATATGAGTAGTATAAACAGCGTAAATTATCTTATATAGTATAGTACTATAGTATAAGTTCACTGTTAACGTAGATTAAGCTTGGGAGAAGCCATTGGCTCCCATAACACAGTTATTAAAACTAGTCTGGGAGCCTTTGGATTCTTATTACTTTTATTCATTATGTAACCTTTGCCCCAAATAAACGTTTTTTATTTTGATTTTTGATTTGAGAATGAAAAGGCGAGAGTGAACCTGTTCTGTCTAGGTAACCGCGGTCCACCGTAGATCTCAATGTCACTTACCATCAGGTGAATTGTGGTCAAGCCCTGACCTATTAAGAGCAAAAAATAAATAAAAATAAAAGTCATTGTACTTGGCCAATTATATATTACGCATCCTGTACTATGCGTTGAGTTTACTTAGAATGGCTAATGATTTAAAATATATAATGTATTATAAATACCCAAGTCACGTATCCCGGAAGGCTTATAGCGTGAAATATCTTTGGAAATTCATAATGAAATCATAACAATCACGTTTTCAGACTTATCAGAGATGGCTAATACCATGTACATAGAATCTTGTGTAAGTAGAAGAGGCTAATTTGGATTTGGATATTCCCTGACGGGTGTAGATAAAATCAATTAAAAAGTAGTTAGAGCATAGTCGTATAATATGTATTTAGTAATTTGTATGTACGTTTTATAAAATTTGTGATGTATGGCATATTGTGTGAATGTAAAAAACCCAGTAATTATTTAGATCTCACTTGAGTTTGTGCAAATTTATTCTTGAGTTTTTGGAATTTGCCCCATTCCACCATCGGACGAGTAGAGAAACACCAAGGCGGCATTGTTAAACCGTGGAGGTCGTAAGTCGCATACTTAACGGTTTGCCTACACCTTTATTTTGCGAACTGCCAAGGTGTGGAATTCTTTACCAAACGCCCTGTTCCCCGATAACTATATTCTAGTGGTTTTCAAGGCAAGAGTGAATCAGTTTCTTCTGGGCAAGCGCGTTCTAACTTAGATCTCAATCTCGCTTACCATCAGATGAATTGCGTTCAGGCGAAAGGTCATTAATGTATTTTTTTTACAACTGATCGGGGTTAGAGTTGATCACAGTTTGCCTGGTGTTAAGCAACACTATGGTCTACGATGTTACGCGCTTACCTAAAAATACAATATTAACTCTATAACGACACTAAAGGGACTGTGAATTTTATGGCGTTATAGAGAGTGGTTGTAAAATGGCGAGAATGTATCATTGTATGGAATATAAGCTAAACCAATAAGGCCAATTGATTTAGACGCTTTAGAGAGTTTGTCGTTAAATCGAGTGTCGTTACATGGAGTTTACCTCTGTACCTATGTACCTATTAAGTCTAGATTTGACAAGCTCCAAATGGTACTTCTCAGAAAAAAGAGACGCAGGAAGAAAATTCCAAAGTTTTGCAGTCCAAGGTAAAACAAATATGATATAAACAAAAGTAAATTGCCTTTTCATAAGCCTGCTTTAAAAACAGTGTATATTTTTAATTAGGTGGCATAATTGTGTCGAGAATAAGCGGCATTGTTTCTTGGTTAATACCGCATGACCTTTGAGGTAAAATAATGTTAAATCACATTTGTTCTAGGCTATAATAACATATTATTTTTTAAGCATTAAAGTACACTCATACACTGGTTAACGGGTGGTCTACCGGCACTCGTTTGCCTTGTTTTATATGAAACTTTTTTAATGCAATTACACCAGAATTAAATCTTAAAAAAATCGTTAATAAAATTAAATGGTTTCGTGTAATTACTTACTTATTATCACAATTTGTAAATTATTCAATATCATTTTTATTGAAAGGACTCAATACCATTTTCAAATTATCATTCGGTTTTTTTTGTTCGCTTTTTTTTTTCAAATCTTCTCATAGCATTGGTTATTTACTCATTACAACTAGGCATTTGATTATCAAGCTGCGTATACCGCGTACACTAGCTAGATAAACTCAAGCCTAAAATGGAGCATGTCTAGGCTGATTTAAAGGCTTAGATAGATAGATAGACTTATTTTACGCTTTTGTAACACCATTGCGTTAATACGGGCTTAAAAGTAGCCTCTAACTCCTAGTCCAGGGTCTAAGCTATCTTTATACTTAGGTTAACTGCAATACATTCATGCGTTACGTCAAATATCATCTATTTGTATATGAATAGCAATAGAATTGAAACCAATATATAATGTCAGAATTTAAAATGTCAGATTACAATGTCAAATACAAATAACTTAAATCTAAATAAATACCCCGCCCCTAATAGTTCCCGGTGCAAAGGTGCCCATCAGACTTGCAGCGTTCCCGCGCTGAATGGCAATCGCTATTCTTTGCACCAGGAAAGATCCGGAGCGGGAGTCACCGGTCGTTTTGTTAAGCCTTTGCCCAATTTCTTTAAGCAAAGCCCTAGCATCCTTGCCCCAACAGCCCAGGGTCTCCACGGCAATAGAATAGTGATTATGTTTACTATATAAAATACGTAAAGAATTAAAAAAATGGATTTCCACTTTTAAAGTGACAGGTGGCATGGTCTCCCATCCATACACCGTCTGCATCGACCGTTGTTTAGCTTCGATGATCGCGTCAGATCACCTTAGCTATCCGAGCTACAGGCGCTCTGTAGTTGGTTAAAATTACAACTTTTTGATCTCAGTTCCAGTCTATACTGTAAATAGAAACTAAAAAGAAAACCCTTGAAAACCAAGAATAGCAATCAGTCACCTTCGATTGTTATGGGTTTTATGATCCATTGCAACCGACCTCTGACCGCGCCTGTTTACTGAACGCTTATTTCATTTCGAGCTCCAATAAAAAAGTGTCCTTTCAATTTTATTGACATTGATAGAAGTACGAAAATCATTTACAAATTGCAGGAAGTACATAAAAAGTTTCGGTAAGTACCGCTATTATTTTTTTAAAGTGCAATATGATAGTTTTAGCATGCGGGGGAAGGTAAACTAGTTTACGAGTAGGTGCAGCAGTTCCTGAAGAGAATACTTTGGGATTTTTAAATCAAATTTATGGAAAAATTTCAATTATGTTTGTATATATATAGATGAGATTCTTCAAATGAGCCGTTACATTCAATCAATGAATATCTTTCCTTCAATGATGTTTTATATGAAACTGTCATGTCGTATGGTGGCCTACCATCTTTCATCTTCCACTATGAACAAATAAAAGTATTCAAAAATATCTAAACCAATTTCAACTTTTAAATAAATCAAACCAGCATGTGTGGTAGCATTCGAAATATACCTTCCAATTAATATATAATATTCAAAATCGTTTCATATAAGTGTCGTATATGTGGTAACAAACACAAGAAAGCATAGAGGTGAATTGAGAACCTCCTTTATATGAAGTCGTTAAAAATAATTAATTTGACTGTTTGTTAACACTATTTACGCCCAAACTGGATTAACTTTTTATCCTGGATAAAATAGATTTTTTTTTGACACATTCACACACGGCCCCATACTGAGCCATTTCTAGCTCGTATTATGGTTGCTAACACAACTGATATACTACATATTTTAAATTTTTTTTAAATACATACATACATATTATAAATAAATACATATTTAACACCCAGACCCACAGCCAACAAATTTAGTTAAGCACAAATTGACCAGGCCGGGAATCGAACCCGGAACCTTCTGATTAGCAGTCCGGTACGGTAACCTTTACGCCAACGAGGTCGTCACGACATCACAGCAGGGCAAAGCTTTAATACCTATATATAGTCGTCGAGTCTCCTACAAAGACCCATTTACCAAAAACATACTTAATTACCTAGGCTTTATTGCTATTGAGGGAGGGACTGGACTCGCCCTGTTTTATAACAGACTTGTTTGTTCATTAATTAACTAGCATAATTAAGGGGAGTCCTGGGTGTTTTAGTGCCAGAAGTAAAAGTAAATAATCAAATAGAGATTTATTAAGGTGCGTGGTTTTGTCGCAAACATTTTATTTGACACTGTAAAGTAAACAAAGAGTGACACAAACTCACTGACGACCTCGTTGGCGTAAAGGTTACCATGCCGGACTGCCAATCAGGAGTTCCGGATTCGATTCCCGGCAAAGTCAACATCTTTGTGCTTAACTAAATTTGTTGGCTGTGGCTCTGGGTGCTAAATATATATCTATATAAAGTATGTATATATGATTATAGAATATCAGGTTGTGCTAGCAACCATAATTCAAATTATAAGGTAAATTTTCTACCGTAGAGAAAAAGGTGTAGTAGGAACGTTGTACTTTTTTGGTTTCGAAATTTATTAAATTATCAATAAGAACATATAACAGGAAAAAGGACTTTGGTGACGCCCTTTAACTTATCAATGGCACCTACTGTACCTCCGACTGTTCTTTTTGCGATGAAAAAATAAAACCATAGCAAATAAATGAATGTCAAACAAAATACTATCTAGGTCTATGTTATGAAAAACTATTTGTGACTATAATAAAACACATATAACAAACATACACATACATCTAAGGCACCAAAGCATCTTTAATTATGTTATGAGAAACAATGAGAAAAGATGTGCAAAAAGTTCTGGATTTTATCCTGAATTGTAGTCCAACTTTATTTAACGGTTCTAGCGTCTAGATAAATCGAAACCAATAAAGTAAATAAAGAGTTAAGAACGTGCCTAAGGGGCGATAAGTGAACTTTGCAAGGTTAGTCTAGCTATTGGAGATAGCAGTTTAATTTAATCTGAGATAAAGGTTTGTGAACTTAAGTTCTGCGATAAATACACGTTTATTTATGTTACTCATAAATGGAATTCATCGTATAATATAATTTTTGTTAGTTTTGTTAAGTAATATTAGAATATTTAAACTTCTAATATTTTGTTAATTAATAATAGAAGTTTAAATATTAATTCTAACACTATTGTATTTATACGAGTAGAATATCTTTTGTTTTATATAATTAACTGACAGGAAAGTACTTCTTATTTAATGAAGTGTTGTCCTCAAGACCGAGAATCGTCTCGGTCTTGAGGACAACACTTCATTCCTCCCTACGTGTACACTAATCGTAGTGTACACGTAGGGAGGTCTATGCTCAGCAGTTGGCGATTAATGGGTGAAAATGATGTGATGATTGAAGTAAGTGAATGTAGTACTCGTATCAATAATAAACATACAATTGGCAAGCAAAACCATTATTGTTAGGTTCTTGGTAAGTCGTTACTTGCGCACGACTGCTTTGTTACTCGTATTTTGGCAAAACACTTATTAAAAACAAATATACTTATATTATTATCGTAGCAGTAAGTATACGGTATAAAGAAGGTAATATAATCTACACTATAAGACTCTTTGTCCTGACTCAATCATTCATTCATCTACAGAAAGCCCAAACAGCTGGTCATAGGAGTATGAAATTTGGAGGATGCATTTGTTTTAGTACTTAGACGTGTACTAAGAATGGATTTTTGGAAATTCCACCCCTATGGGTGTTAAAGGGGGCAAGACAGTTTGTATGAACATTCTTTGTTTTTAATTTTCTAGCAATGACATTTGGAATATGTATAGTTTATGTAAAATTAAAAATATGGTATCAAGTTTTTTTGACAGGGTTGAACAAAGGGTTTCTAATAGGGGTGAAACTTTGAATTGAAAATTCTTTACTTATCAAGTTAAAGTTTTGAAAGTTGTTATGGTTTTAGTTTGTATAATGGTTAAAATAAATTTATAAAAATATTTGCCAGGTAACGCGAAAAGCGACCTACACGCGAGCGGAGCCGCGGGCAACAGCTAGTATTATATAATTATATTCTGGTTCACTGCAAGCTTGCTAGATAAAACTTGTCTGTTAAATAAAATGCTCTCTGTTTTACCAACAGTTTCAAATCCCAAAGTTATCTCAAGAGACGTGTAATTTTCCGGAAAATTTTCAAATGCGAGTCGCGCACGCTAGAGGCACATTAGAATTTATTTAACACTTTCCACAAACTTTGCCTCGTTTTAAAATCGCTAACTGCTGGAAAAGAAAAATATAGGCATCTACCTACGTAAACGTGTCATTTTAACTAGTGAATACGTGATACATTTTTTTTTTCTCTGAGTAGGTCAGCGCTTGACCACAATTCTCCTGATGGTAGTGATATTTGCGGTCTATGGTGGATCGCGCTTACCTAGAAGGAACCGTTTTTTTTTACCAGAACTGGTTTATAAATTAGGATTGAAATCCTAATAATATAAAAAAGGCGAAAGTTTGTGTGTGTGTATGTTTGTTACTTCTTCACGCTCAAACGGTTAAACCGAATTTTGTTAGATTTTGTATGTACATAGCTTAGACTAGAAGATAGAAACCACAATTGTCGGAAAAAGTAACCTATGTGCTAACTGGATTAACACATAGGTTACTTTTTCCGACAATTGTGGTTTCTGTTTACGCAAATAAATTCAAAAATATGTTACTTCTCCACGCTCCAAGGGTTGAACCGATTTTGATGAGATTTACTATGAATTAAGGCTATGCATTAACCTTGACCTTGCATTAACATAGGTTACATTTTATCCCGAATTAACAACTCTGTGTCTCGGATTAACGTGGGTGGTAACACCGAGGGTAACATTAATTTTTGCAAATTGTACCGCACGTTACTAGTGGCGTCACGGCCCAAGTCACATAGCATTTGAACAGCGTTGTACACATTGGTAAAGCGAAGGTCATTTATTTATTGACGCAGGTGTCAATTAATTGCTTTGTACTGTTCTCCAAATTTAGGTAAGAGTGAAGGTAACGCAAAAAGCATTTTGTGTAAGTGAGAAAGCCATAAATAATCAAGGTTATATTAATAAGGATCAATTGTTTATGCCTAGTAAAATATATACTTATAGCATAACAGGAAAGTTAAAATTTCATCTTTGTTAGTTTGGTAGATAAAAACAACAAACATGTAAGCAAGTATTCTTTAAAAATATTAAACCCCTGACTTTTAAAAATAAAATATTATGGCGGGATTCGCTTGTCAAAGCCGATCCTTTTATACCAAAATTAGGTGAGATGTGAAAAAATAATACCACCATTTGTGGCGGCGACCCTCTTGGACCAATTTTTTATCGAACATAGTTAAGAACAGTTACGACTGTTTAGTTAAAATATAAAACTAAATAAAAATCTGTTAAGGAGTTACGATGCCACAGACCCATGCGTACAAATAGACACATAAAACTTTTCAAAAAACCACTTCGTTTTTGAGTCGGGGGTCTAAAAGCTGCAATATTTTCATTTATCGATATTAATGTCCATACTCGTCCAGAGGCCGTGTTTTGAACCAATCTTGACGATAAAATTGGTGTATCCATGTTGTACTATTCAATAAATGTCAATGTCATCAATCATTTCTTGATTTAAAATTGGTATTAATACTGTTCTTATACTTGTTATTTATATAAGGACTGTTTTGAAACGATTTTTCTATAACTCTAACCGCTGTCGATTAAGCGCTAAAACTGTAAACTCAAAGCTTTGCCCCTGGTACTTATAGCCTAAAGGCAATTTATAGTAAAGCAAAGCAAAGAATTCTTACATCCATTGGGTCCCAAATTGCATCCAAACCGAATTAAACGGGAAAATCTCGACCATTGTCGACGTAGGCGCTTTTTTCGAGGCAATAATAGCGTTCGGAAAAACGATCAGTAAAGAACGCAAACGAGCTTTCCTGAAGCGACACTTAATTTCGTGTGTTCATGGGTTGGATTAAAGGCTTAAGCCTGAGTCATATATTTTATTTGATATTTAGAAAGCTCTAGCTTAGAAGAGCTATTTTTTATCTGATAAAAGAAGATTACCAGTTTTTAAAAGAGCTATCGCTCCTTGTCATAGTTCATAGTATTTATTGATAACATAAGTTACACGTCATAGCATTTTCAAATAATTATTCAATAAAAATATAAAATAATATTCTCCTAAGATGTCTATGTATATTAATAACGGTCACATTAAAATAAAAATAAAAATATATCATTAGTCAAATTTATACTGAAACATTAATTTATTCCGATACTTTGGATGAAATGAGCTTGAAATAGTATTTATTTTAATAAACAATAAACCATAGGTCTAGTGCGGTCCAGTGTATGCTACTGTGGGAACTTGAAAGTATATTCATGTCAATGAGAAAAACAGAAGTCAAGGGGTCGGGTGGCAAAACAATCGGTGTCATTTTATGACACTATTTTTCTTAAATTGGTTTTATTTATTAGATTACTAGCTGCGCCCCACGGTGTCAGCCGCGTTACTCCGAGACTAAGAGTAGCCTGTACGTCTAGAATCTAAACTATGTCCGTATACCAAATATTATCGCATTCAGTTCAGCCGTTTGAGCATAAAGATACAACAGACATATCTTATACACTCACAAACACACACACAAACTATCGCATTTAAAAATTAGTAGGATTTGTATTGTCTAAATGATACGTTTGGCAACACATAAGTGCTATTTATGTGAGTAAACAGAATTTGAATTCGAATCAGTCTAAATTATGTAACGGGTTGTGTCCAGGTGGGAATTTGTCCAGTAGTAAAAAAAAACTAGGTGACTAATGAATAAATAAAATAGCCTTTATTTGCCCAAACTTGTTGTACACATAAATATACAGTTTAAAGAATAAGTTAATGAATGTAGTATTTGTTAATTATTGGATAGTAATTCAATTTAACTTTGGTTAGGGCACCCAAAGCCGCGTGTAGGCCTCCTCCTTGAAAACCTCCAGAAAAACTAGCTGACTAACTAACTATAAAACCTACAATAAACTTTTGTTCACTTCTCAAATTTCATGCAAAATGGAAATTTATTGAGATATCATGCGTTGGTCCTGTCCGAAATAAAATGTAGGATTGCATTTGATAGGTTACTAAATCATTCTGCTATCTGGCATTGTAACATGTTTCACATGTAGCCGTTTTTTGGTTTAAATTATTATGTTTTTATTTTTACACTAGATCGTATCGCTTGCTACGTAAGTTCAATAGATTGAAGTACTATTAGATGGTATCCTTTATTGGTTGTGGCTACTAAATTTTAGGGCGTTATAGGTACAAAAGAGCATATTATGAGAAATCCCATACTATTGTACGTAAATGATAATACATATATAATACTGTTTTTTCAGTTTCATTATATTAATTTCAATGTTAATAATCACACATAATTACGTAAAAATTATATTTAAACATTTTATCATCTTAATTTTTAGTAGAAAATAATATAGACCTTTGAATAAAACATTTGTCAATTGTTGATTTTATATTTATTTCGTAAAATTCTCACTTGCCCGCGTCAGGCGCTTTTCTTAATATTTATATGGGGCGACTTAATTCGGTACAATAGCACCTTAATATACAAACTTTCTCTATAACTTAAATATGCAGTACAAAATTCGTACGTGATGTATCAGCAAAAAATAGTTTTTAGCTTTCTACAAGCAATTAGAGAAAAATAGCCAACTGTTGTAGAGACATGGAAATATCACTTTGTTTAAGATTTACGCAGCTATGGTGTAAATATAACCAGGTAGCTATGTATTCCTGGCGACGAGATTCTGAGAATAGATAGAATATATATTTGGTATAGGTGGAATATATATAATAGGTAGAATTTTTGGCTTCATAGTATTTAGTGGACAATTAATATAAAAAAAGACCTTTTGTTATTACATAGGCGTATAAGTAAAGTTACTATGAGTAAATAATATTTTCCTCTTCCGGATGTTTTAGAGGTCTTTGTTACCGCGGTGCGGATAGAAAATGTCATTTCTTGGAACGAGATGATTTGATTCAAAACCAATCGAAGGAACAAATGCACTAGCGCAAGCTCTTTGCAATTTAAAACTGCATGTTTTTGCACTTAATTCTTTTGTATGCCAGGTCTTTGGGTATCGGCTCGTGACAAAAAAATGGACGGAAAAAAATATTTTACGTTTTTTATATGAACCTACGTAGTAACTGTCTAATATAACGAATATAAAATACTAGCGGTGCCTCGTTTGAAAACCTTACCTGTTTTAATCCAGGTTTAAAAGTAGCCTATGTGGTAAGAGGTAACAAACATACACACACATTTATAAATGTAAGTAGAATGCTTACAATTCGGATTCTACGTGGTGATTTATGCATAGTTGTGAAAAGCCAATTGAGTGAACTTCATTGAACAAAACCTAATGCGATAAGATAAAAGCATATTATATTAATTATACCTAAATTAGCAAGTAATAGATCATATTGAACACAGACGAAATAAGCGTAACGCCTGAATTTATTTGCTTACTAGCCGCACCCGCGTGTATCTAAGATTAAAATAAATCTATGAGTTAATCTTTATGCTACTCTCACGCCAAATTTGTTCAAAATCGGTTCAATTTTTAGCGTGACAGAGTAACATAAAAACTAACATACAAATAAAGTACCTCCTTAATATTTGCCTATTGATTAGGTTAATTATACGTAAGACACTTACTCATAAATATGTGGTAAAAATTAAATACTTTGGATAAATAGTTGTATCTGGAAATTTTATCACAAGATTTGTTTTTAGCATTCATAATCATTCATATCATATATCGGTTTTGGTATTTCCCAGTAGCGAGTGCAAAATTAACACACTTGTTATATACCAAAAGTTGTCAGTAGTATTAATAGAAATAAATATTTATTGTAATAATAGTCATAGGTTTAAAAAAACACTCACTCACTAACTCTGACTGAACGAAGCGGTTGTAGTTACTATGAAATTTATTAGGGTTAGAAGCTGGCCTACTTTGCACCGTGTCAGTCGCAGGAATAGTTACAATGCTCGGTCCTTTCCTACCCTCTTTGTACTGCAGTCCCCAGCCCGTCCCTCACTGACGAGTTATTCGAACAATTTATCTCACGCTTGACAACGGGACTTTCATTTCGAATAGCGAGAGGATCTCATTTCAATTTTGCGTGAACTTTATTTCTTTATGCAAAACGCTAAGGCTTACAAGATACTTTCGGAAAGGGTGGCGCGTAATCGTAACTGAAACCACTTTCCTAAGTTTTATAGACATTGGTTTAGAGTTCTATACTGTATCTGCCTTACTTACTACTGACTTTATTTATTTTTAGAATTCAAATACAACGGACATTTACAACTGTTGTTTATGACTAAAATAAAAATAGAGATACTTTTTGAAATACAGGACAAACAACCAATATTTACTTTTCTTCATGTCTTCTTTTTTTATTTTGACTATGTGCACTACAAAACGTAGAAAAATTGAGAATTTCCGTTTCCACCTCGGAATTGCGCTCCTTCAGAATAATTTATAGATATTGTTTGTGTGCTTGGACGACGACACAATTTTGTTTTTCTTTTGTCGCGCGTTACAGAGAGAATATGCAATTTGTTATGTTACATTGGGAAAACTTTTAAAGATTTTTTGAAAACCTTTACATTAATTTGATAAATTAATATTTCAAAAGCCCCTCCAAATAAATGGAAATGCATATCTCAATTAAAAAGAAACTTGCCAAATTTCAATTAAAACAAAGTTAAGATACACACTGCACAGAAATAATCTGACAATAAATACACGCACACATAGAAATCTGTATCAATTTGCGCAAACGTAAAAGCTTTATTCATTTTCAGGAAAAAGGCTTGCCAAATAAATTTCCAGGTCCCTTCCTGTTCACATCACATAGGTGTTCCAGATTGTGATGGACAGCCCGCATTTGTTAGTCGAGATAAGCCGCAGGCTTTACCGGCTGCTTGCCAGATTGCCTTTGTCAGAAGCTCGCGAACATTCTACATACATGAAGCCAGTTATCAGTATTGAAGTTGCGAAGAGAGTGCTCGAGGTACAAACTAGTGCCGGTTTGAGGGGTGTCTGTGTAAGGGTCCAATACCTAGCACGTATTTAATAAATTCATGTTGAAATTTAAATTTAACGAAATTGAATTTTTTACGTGAGAAAATGCGTTAACACATCTTCCGCCGCAAACCTTAGGGAGGCGGGCGGGGTATATCGCGCTTGACTAAAACCTCAAGGTGTCCTATCTCACGACGGGTGCAGGGATACTTGTCATATCCCTAGATGCTAGAAGTCAATTAAAAGTTTTAAGATTTTGTGCCCATTACATGCACATCCGTTGACTAAGAAAATACACATTTGCATTTGCTGATGTCATTATTTCAATTTAGCAATTAATAATATTTTTACGTTTTCTTTCACCATTACTTTAACGTTTATGTTAACTTTTACTTATATTTTTTTGTCAAAAATCGACTAGACCGATTTTGATGCAGTTTCCAGTGACGAGTTTGGGATTGATTGGTGCATGTTTTTATTCTGGTGTTAACCTGACAATTCATGAGCTGCAGTAAGCATTTGATAAAAGTACTTGTGTATATATGTGTTTCGAATTTCTTAATTTTTATATAGTTCTAGAAGTACTACCCGAAGTGCCTAAGTTTTTATAAGTTATCATGAATTAGTAGGTGTACTTGATTACAATTGATATTTTGACGTTCAGTTCAAAACGAAATGTTTTAAAAAAATATATAAAAAATATAATATTGTTTTTTTTTAGTTTTTTTTTTTATAGTTTTATTGGTTTATTTCTAGACGTCATATCTGAATACATCCCCTTCGTAGTAGAATGAAGCTCTAACATAGTTGCGTGAACTTGTGTGTGGGTATTATCAGGTGATACCGCAATGGAACAAAGGCGCCACCTGTCCGGAACTGCTTTAAACTTGTCTAACTAATTCGAAATGCCGTACCGCGTCGAAGTTGTGACTTTGGGGCATGAAGTTTGTATGATTATTCAACGAACGTCTCATCCTGCCGTTTTAATTATCACACCTTTTCAGTGATGCTTCATTTGTGCTATTAGGAAGTAGTTAGCTTTATAAATTAAACGTAGGGGTCCTCATATAGTACTGAATGAGTTGAATGAAGATACATTTTCATGTTTAGCCTAGTTTATGAAACTGAAGCGAAGTCTTCGAGTTAAGCCTTCGGGAAAAATCCTGTTGGAGAAACTAACCAAAAAGTTTGACCGACAAAAACCGGTAATTAATATCAAATATTGGTTGTTTACCAATAAAAATGACTTATGGTATTTACAATAAAAAACCTCGAATAGATTTAACCACCATTGATTGCAGTGTTCTCACTTAAATATTATTTGCCAAAAATAACACTTAATACAACATTTATAATACACTCGTATGTGTGTATGTAAATATACGAGTTTAATGGAATATTTGAATGAATACCAAAATTACAAAACTCTTAGTTGTTTTCTTAATAGAATATAAAAATAAACATAACTATAAATGTAATGTTTAATTAATGATAACCACGATTTCAATATTACTTAAAATAAATATTATCTTAAATTAATTAAATCAAAATAATATCTAGTATATATACTAAATTTAGGCATCAATGTGTTTAAAACAAATAAAATTAAAATGATGAAACTAATTTAGCAGATTTACTCAAAAGTATTATTTTAAGTAAACTGATAGCGTAATTATTCTTTTATCACATGCTGTATCTAGAGATGAAATATAAAACTTTTTTTTTTATTGATTACTACTAAACACGGGATGGATATACCAAAAAAAGAGGCTAATTTATTTGATTAACCGCACCTGTCCGAATTAATTCCTTTATGATTCAACCGTAAAGACAATATACTGGCACCTTATCAGCAGGTATAATTATCAGGAAGGTTCACATAACTTTGGCTGACAGAGGCGTTACATTGTATGTGTGATCAGATAATTCAGACAAGGTGCTACGGGATAAAATTGTTACTAGTAGAGTTGGTCACTGTCTCGCACGTTTACTTCTCTTTGCATTTTTTTTTACACACTAGCATAACCGGCGAACTCCGTTTCGCCACAGAGTTGAAATTTTGCCTGAATTTTGTTTGCTACAAACCTCACGGAGCGCGAGACTTTTCCAACGAAAGCAAAACCGTGGAAATCGTGCGTTCAGGAGTTGTAAGAAGAAAACCCTAAAAAATATTATAAATAAGCCGTTTGGGCTCTGCGTTGCCTATAGATATAGAATGAGTCAGGACAAAGAGTCGTATAGTATAGTACATTACAGCTAGACATTTGAGCGGGGCGCGTAACTAGACAAGTCAGCAACACTTAAGGAGGCTGCCGAAATACCGTTTGATGTTTGGCGACAGATTTTCAACTTGAGGATGAAGCCAAGTGAGCATTAGAAAACGCTCTGATCATTAGAAAGCATCTCATTGGCAGGATTCGAACCCAAGACCTACACATTACGCAGAGCGGCAACACGCCCGACTGAGATGTTATCACTTCAAAAAAATGTTAAAATGTTTTCTGCGAAGAAAATATTTTTGTACGAGTAATTTGTAGTACTCAAAAAGGACGCTTTCTTGGAAAAACAGCTAGACTGTATTAGAAACTAAAGTAGGATAAAAATATTTCCCTGGACATCTGAAAAGCAAAATATTTCCCTTGGGTAACGCTATAAATGACTTGAACAAACAACTGGTAAAGTCTCGTAAGGTCATCTACTTTTTTCATTAATTTACTGTTTTAAAGCTTAATTTAAGTTAAGATTTAATTTAAGTTGCGTGATCGTTTAGTTCGATGTATTGTATCAATCTGGTTTACTTTGTTTTTTTTTTTAATTAGTTATGGCTTTTAAGTTTAGTATAAGAAATTTTATCAACGTTTTAACAAGTTATAGTACAAAGCATCTTTGCGCTACCGTGGGTAGGATGAGGCGTTAAATTTTAGATCCCAGCTGCTAGTCTTCGTACAAGCAGTCGTTTATCCAAGTCAGAGGCCTTCGGGTAGTTTGAAAACTGTCAACACTAGGACTCGGCCACTAACTCGTAGCTCATACGAAGAAGAAGTATAAAAATAGTTGCCCGGAAGATAAGTTAAGGCATTAAGTCAATAGGTAATTGTGGCACATATTTTTTTCTTATTTTGTTTTAAGTTGTATCCTTATTTTTAATATTGTGTGCAATCATTTTCTATCTGTCTATCAACAAAAATGGTTCGGTGTCTCGTAGTCTAACCATTCGGAAGTAGCCGACCGGGCGGGCGGCGGACAGTCGTAAATTTCACCTTTTATGAGCCATTATATTGGCGATAATTTTACTCGGACGTCCGTTAGATAACCATTTTTGAGAAGAAAACATTCGTATTATTGCCCTCTATTTTATTTGCTACAATTTGGATGCGACGCGCGATGAAGCTTCTTTAGACGTACTAAGTGGTTTTGATTTGGACGCGGAAAAGATGTTTTGGAAAAGTCTCGACGAAAATCGAATGCTATTTGTGTATTTTTAACTATAAAATAGATCTACGATTGGGTCCACCTCGCACCTTCTCGCCTGATGGTAAGCGTAAATGCGACCGACGTATCTTGTTGATCTAGAAGAAATCTCATAATCCTAGCCTATGCATTTGTTATATTTCTCAAGAAATACGGTAAGAGGTGGCATAAAATCAAAATGAAATGCAATTCTGTACAAAGTAAATTACTAGTTACTTTAGATATTATAAATTACCATGGAATTGAAAAAAAAAAACAGTTGACATCGTTATAACTTGCTTATATGTCATATTTATTACTAGTAATATTGGGCAGCATTGATACATTGTTTATACTCGTATATTCAATACCCTCTAAAATAGCTCACAAGCGCATGTTTGTCTACGGTTCTGCAAGTCAAGTAAATTGTATATGAAACGATAAAAGTTGGTATAGTTGAAACGATGACAGCTCAGTCATCCGTGCAACCGACTATCGTCCCAAAAGTCAAGGGTTCGATCCCCTCCAATGAGCTGGAGCTTTCTGTGAAGGAATACATAGCATGGTAGATTAGTATTTTTTTGTGCTAGACAGGCTACCCTCAAATTGAAAAATCTGTCTCTAAGCATCCAGGTGTGTGTTACGGCAGCCTCCCTGAGAACCAGATATTCCATACTAGGCATGCTCCTCCTTAGGGCACAGTTTTGTTGACTAATATGGTTACGCGCCCTACTGGTGAAATGCCTAGAAGTAAAAAATATATGAAAGCATATATATGTTAGAGGAATGTTTTATTTTAATTTATTCGATTAGTAGTTCCATCCTATCGAATGGCAGCACTGTGAACGCAAGAGTTTGTTATCTGTGCTGATTGAAGGAACGATTGTGAATGTACGAATGAAGTTGTTCCTATTTGTCAGTAGTGCGTTCACTCGCGGTTTGACTTGAATGTGCTTCAGTCTGCCACGATACAGCGCCTGCGCCACTTGTGCGCACTGACAAACAATTCAATTATAATGGCGGACGACGACGACGACCACGCTGATTATAATCTAATTGAATCCGCGACAGCAGCGGTGGGATCGATACAACGCGTCTCCAGCGTACTCTACCGACCTACGGCTACCACCTGCGAGGCATATTTCAACGATCCAACGTCTGATCCGGCACAAGAAAATTTTCGATCTAATCGAGAATCTGATTGATTCGAAATCAATCGCGAAGAACAAACCACGCACCACGGTAACGAAAATAACATGCCTCCTATGGAAAGCAACCTACCCAATCTTCCTACGGCTGTGGGGGCATCGTTTTTTCGTGGCATGTTGGAAAGTTTTCGTGTTAATGAAACCAGAAGTACGACACCGAAGGTGGTTATGAAGAAAATGAAACCTTTTGATCCTGATAATTATGAATTCACGGTATCTCAGTTGTGTGAAGAAATTGATCACGATAAAACGCAAAACGAGTGGACCGACTATGAAACGCGGAACGCCGCGCTTACGCATCTACACAGGCGTGCTCGCAAATGGACATCGAAGTCTTATCCTCTGTGTGTGGGAACTATGTGTGTAACTCTGTGTGTACGAAGCTAAGGAAAGACTCTCGCGTTAGTTTGCTGCTAGGAAGAGATTCTACAATCTGTTCCGGGATACGGTGCAGTACACGAGTGACAAGGCGGTGACTTACGTGGAGTATTCCACGAACAAACTGGTGATGATCGACCGGCTGGAATCGGGCTAGAGTGTGGCGAATAAGATAGAGGTTGTCATCTCAGGTATCGTCGATGACCAGGTACGTTTCGATTTGTTATAAGAAAAGATACGCCTACGGATTTTATGGCTTTGGACAGACACCTTGGTACTTTATGTAACGTAAAAATCTTAAACTGTGCAAGCACTTTGCATTAAGTGAACAGAAAAGGCGTAGAGTAGATTCTACCGATCGTAGTAACATTTTGTGTCATAATTGTGGTAAAGTCTGACATTACATGCGTAATTGTAAATCTAAGGCCCAGGCGCATACCTCTACTAGCGAAGATGCTTCCTGGTCAGTGACTATAGAGAAAAATGTTCAATGTAGCTATTATTATAAAATAGGCCATACAGAGCAAGTCTGTTTCACCAAACCATGAGACGTTTAAAACAAACAAGCGACAAAGTCGGTTAATGGTGACAATTCGCACTAAACTAAAATTGCTCGCACTTAATTTTGTGGTTTGGTGCAAAACTAGTCAAAGGCTATTTATTCGGTGTTTTCTTCGAACTAAATTTGAATTGATTTTGGTCGTGAGATATATTGAGCCAAATTAAGTGGAGCCTACGCCGTCTAGTGCTGAGTAGCAATGTTAGATCAAGGTGTCGCCAATAGATGGCGCAAAATATTATTCTTTTTGTCTTATTTTATCTATGACCTCTCCTAACTAATTGCCGTGTTGATAAAGGGGTAACAGTTGTGTTTTTATTTTTCGATGTTTGGTTTTATGACGTGCATTTGAAATAGTGTCGTTATCCCCCAAAGGGAAACAAACGAGCGAAACGAATATTTAGGTTTCAGACTTGGCTTGATCTCACTTGTGTGTGAGATGGCGTCTATGTGTGTTTTATGTGTGTACACAGAATGCGCAATTTATGCGTAGTATAATGCAAAATAGGGCTATTATTGTAACTTTGGGTGAAATATTTGAGCAACACTAATTATTTCGAACAATCCATCAAAATTCAATGGTTTTATTTTGCTTTGATAAAACTTTTGTTTGAAAAATGAAAAAAAAAGCGGAGAAATTATAAAAAGCGAGCTTTACATGTTTTGGGATACCTTCTTGAGATGTGCTTCCTACATTGGGAACTTCCGTTAACTGTTGAGCTCCTGACTTTGGAACTTGAAACAGCTTTTTGAACTTGCTCTTTTATCTGAAATGGATCTGGTGCCTTCCTGGTGTTTCTTAAACGGAGTCTCTTTGATGATGTCTAAAATAAAATTAAAAAAAAAAAGGATTCGGATTTTACCGCTGCATTGGGGGCTGAACCACGCATGCAGGCCCAAACTTGTTTTGTGGAGAAGAAACGGAATTTTGATTCTTCACATACCCTTCCAATGAATCGACGGCTGCTACAACAAATTATTTCATATTTCTTGATTATTTACGAAAATCGATGATATAACCATTACAAAATCATGTAAACTTCTTGAACTAATTTTAATCGCGATGTTTTGGTGACGACTAATTTGACAGTTGGATTTTGGACAGAAAACACTCTAAAATGTGGGCCGCTGAATGTGCTTTAACCGGATTGAATAAATAAAATCGATTTAGTTGACTCGACTTAAAAATTAGTTTTATCGTGTATCCACCCGAATACCAAAGCCTAGTTTGACAGGACTAAACTTATTTTAGTGAAAACTAAACTAAAATGTGTGTCGCCGAGCCACCACCAATGTGTGCTCACAATGCGAAGCCCCGCTTATTTAAATAAACTTTGACGAGTTTAAGTTACAAGCTCTTTTGCCAGCGGCACTGATTGTTCTTTAATTTTCAAGCATGTTGCTGATGAGATTAATAGCGCAGCACTCTGAGTTTACGCGTCTTGTGGGTATCGGCTCGGCCCCCGCTTATTTTTTCGCGGCCAATACGAGTCAAAGACTTGCACATAAAAACCACCTTAGTTATAGTAGATTCTCACGTTTTGCTTTATGACGCCCTCATAGGACGTGACGTTTAAAAGTTTATGCTTTATTAAGTACCGTAAGTTTTGCTACGAGTATATCGTAGCAAAACTCTATACTGAGCTGACAGGCCGTAATGACGTTACTCGATTGCGGTCCATTATTGAAAGCTACGGAGATAAATTTGCTAAAGGAAATTCTTAATCGGTGTTCAAGACTGACGAAGTGGAAATAAAACTTAAAAGTTCTAACAAAATCTAATACGGTTTTAACCGTATAATACGGTTAGTGACAATTATCCTTTGCGGTTGATATCAGAACAGTTAGATACGCTAGGACAGCCCACTGTTTTTACTACACTAGATATGGCGTCCGGGTTTTATTTATTCCTTATATCTGAGAAATCAGAATCGATAAAAAGAAACTGCATTTTCTACACCGGATGGTGCATATGGTTCGTAAAAATGCCATTTGGGCTTTGTGGTGAGGCTGCAGCGGTTTATCTAAGGGCCAATAAGCAGGTTGAAAGGTTTATATCAGTTCTCACGAATTGTTTAACGTTCGCAGAAAACCACGAGCGTA
This sequence comes from Mellilla xanthometata, assembly GCA_035578125.1. Lineage (NCBI taxonomy): Eukaryota > Metazoa > Arthropoda > Insecta > Lepidoptera > Geometridae > Mellilla > Mellilla xanthometata. The sequence continues at coordinate 6,079,249 of JAPUBQ010000007.1, read as the reverse complement.
AATCGTGTAAGTCTGTCCTGGGTGGGAACTAATTGGCTGTTAATTGTACAGTATCGCAAAGAACTGGAAAGTGTCCGTCATAGCAGTTAATGGGTTGTAATAAAAGCCCACCCCGTATGTTTTCACGAGTACGAGAAACTTGATCTCCTTGATGTTAGAGCGCAGGCTAAGGTCAGGATGGACGAGCGAGCTCGACATGACAAAATTCGATATGACTAGGGCAAGGCAAAAATGCGTCCGTTCGTTGTCGGTGATATTGTATTGGTTGAAAAGAACCCGAGAGTAAACACTAAATCAGGCGAAAAGTTCTCGAATCCGTGTAAGATTGTCGAGGTTTGTGACAATGAAAGGTATAATGTGGGGTCTATATCCGGAGGACGTGTTCAGTATGTTCGTCACGAAAAATTACGTAGATACCTTTCAGGTTTACTAGATTTATCTTCTGAATTAGACAAAAGTCCTGGTGACGGAACTGAAGATGCAGAGTTCTGCCATCAGACCTTGCCTTGAATTGTAATTAGCGTCTTTAATTAACGCGCTTCGTGTAACACTATTGTAGTACACCAGAAGCTACACGCTTCGTATACCACTGTTGTAGTAGACTGTAATCTATGCGCTTCGTGTAACGCTATTATAGTGCATTGGAGGCTAAGTGCTTCATACATTTCAGTTGTAGTGCGTTAGAAGTTTCGCGCTTCATGTGGCTCCGTTGCCGTAAATTGGAACTCCGTGTTTCGTATAATTCGTATTGTTATGTTTCTAACGTAACGCCATGCGCTTCGCGTACATTTGTCGTTGAAAGCTGTCACGCTTTACGAGTTTTTACGATTGCTGTAAGCTATTACGCTTAGCTGGAGTTTCGGATTGAAAGCTTTGTCGCTTTGTCCGCAAGTGTCGTTGAATGCTAACACGTTTTACGAGTTTGAACGATTGCTGTAAGCTGTTACGCTTAGCTGGAGTTTTGGATTGAAAGCTTTGTTCGCTTTGTCCGCAAGTGTCGTTGAAAGCTACCACGCTTTACGAGTTTGAACGGTTGCTGTAAGCTGTTACGCTTAGCTGGAGTTTCGGATGGAAAGCTTTGTTGCTTTGTCCAAAAGTACGGATTGAAAGCTTTGTCGCTTTCTGTAAAAAGTACGGATTGAAAGCTTTGTCACTTTGTCCAAAAGTACGGATTGAAAGCTTTGTCGCGTTGTCCAAGGGTATCGTTGAAAACTACCACGCTTTATGAGTTTATACGGTTGCTCGTACTGAATTCTTGTTGCCGAAAGTTCACGATGCATTGCGCCAAGTTGAGTGGAAGACTCGTGTGTTACGTTGAAAGCTCTACGCTTTGCGTTTGTCATTTAAATAACAAAACCTCTTTGAAATTAGTTGCGGCTGAAAGCTTCGGACGGAGTTAACGCTTTGCCGGTGTTGTTGATTGCTTCCTGTTAAGTTGCTTATAATTGTAAAACAACGCGAGAACGCGTTGAGTGGCAGAATGGCCGTGTTAGAGGAATGTTTTATTTTAATTTATTCGATTAGTAGTTCCATCCTATCGAATGGCAGCACTGTGAACGCAAGAGTTTGTTATCTGTGCTGATTGAAGGAACGATTGTGAATGTACGAATGAAGTTGTTCCTATTTGTCAGTAGTGCGTTCACTCGCGGTTTGACTTGAATGTGCTTCAGTCTGCCACGATACAGCGCCTGCGCCACTTGTGCGCACTGACAAACAATTCAATTATAATGGCGGACGACGACGACGACCACGCTGATTATAATCTAATTGAATCCGCGACATATATATGCATCTTTTGAAACGATTCATAGCGCCTGAATATTTAAAAACATTTGTGCATTTCCAACGACTAAGTATTGTTGTTTTGGACATTGCTTTCGGTCCCTTGAGATTTTGTAAACAGATTCGTTTTGCATGTTTTCCGTACATACAGCAATTTAGCGTTCTTGCATAAAAGATGTGCTAGACAAAGTGTTCACTTTGGAAACACACACATAGGTACACTTCACACACTCAAACACACTTAGCTCTCTATAATTTGTATTTTGTAGCTGTAGTACTGTTTAGTTTATGACTGTAGTAAGGTTCATCATCATCATCATCATCAGCCTCTCCCAAGGCACGCCACTTGGCCCCATCCTGTGCTTCTCTTCGCCATCCACTACCCGCTACCTTCTTCAGATCATCGCTCCATCTGGTTGTAGGGCGTCCTACACTACGTTTGCCGAGACGCGGTCTCCACTCTAGAACTCGTCTACCATAACGGTCATCGATTCTTCGGCAGATATGTCCGGCCCATTGCCACTTCAGCTTGCTTATGCGTTGTGCTATGTCGGTGACTTTGGTTCTCTGTCGAATTATCTCGTTCCGGATACGATCCCGTAGAGAAACACCGAGCATAGCTTTTTCCATAGCTCGCTGAGCGATTTTGAACCTTCGGACCAAACCTGCCGTAAGTGTCCACGTTTCGGCTCCGTAAGTCATAAAGTAGTAAGGTTACCAAAGTCAAAGGACTTTGTAACGCTTTTGTAACGCTAAATTAGATGTCAAAAATCAAGGTTTTACCAACAATCTGTTGGTTTTACCAACAGATTATCCTGGCCGTATCTATAAATTAAACGGATGTCAATAGAAATTGTTACAAGATTACAAGGGAACGAATATGTTGTTTGTTTTTATCCTTGATAGGTTTGCGTTTGAGCTAGCTGCACGCGACGACGGTTTGGCACGCTTAAGTATATATTTTTTTGTTCTACATCCATAATGCGATATGATTCGTCGGTATATGTTGGACAGTAGTTCTCGACACCTTCGGGAAAAGTCCTGATCTAATACACACACGATGTTGCGTGTTTTTTAAGTACTACATATTTACACTCTCTCATATCGTGAATGAAACTTGAAAAAGCGGAACAACACGGTGGAACACTTTGGTAAAAAAGCAGACAGTATAAACTGTTATTTACTTGATACTGTCTGCTAAGCATTTGAACAGCAAGCCACAAGGCGCGTAACTACATAATTCAGCCAGTTATTATAATTTGCAGTATTACTGCATGTTCTATTCTTCATCTAAACTCATAATCCCCGAATTATATATATATTATCAAAACTGTAAAGAGCGAATTTAAACTACAACCTAATTTATACTATATTTATTAATCAGCTTACAAAAAAAACTTTTTACCAATTTATATAAATAATTTAATAAATTAGAGCTATAATAATGTACATTGTAAGTTATTTCATGCTAGATTTAAATTAACATTTTGTAATATGGGAGAAAATTGTAATTGTGAATGTTTACTAATTCATGGCCCGAATAAATAATTTTATTATTATTATGTCATTTCTCGTTGATACTTTGCCATGAGATATTGATAGAATTGCTTTTTACTTACTTTGCAAACCCACACAAGTACCTAAATCCATAAACACCCTTAAAAATTCATACCAAACAAAAACGGCTGGAAGCCAACTGTTTTAAAAATTTAAAACCGTACCAAAGAAGCGGAATGTAAAATGGTAATGAGAAAACAGTCGCAGGCCAAGCGATTACCTCGGTAAGATCCGATAATACCGTCGTTTCTCTCCCGTAATCCTGAAAAACTGATGCAGGCCGAGCATTACCGGAACGGCTACAAAAACGATTCCCTCACTAATATAAATAAAACCTTTCAGATTCCAGCTTTAAATCCAATCCTGTCGAGAATTCTTTCACGAAAATGAATTGCCTCGGGACGTTGTGGTGGGATACTAGGCATTATACGCCCTTGAAACTCGTCGTTAGATATAAATAGAATTGATGGTTTTCTACTTGTAACCAGCAACCAACACAAATGTAAAAAAAAATTAAGCTCTTAACTCTAAAATTTCAGGCGGCGGGGTCATCTTGGATTTAAAATTAATCATAGTCTATGTATTTTACTAGTCAACACGTTTCATTTAAATTTTTTCTTTTCATTCTTTCGTTTTAGGTATTTTTAATTCATTCATGAAACAGTTGTGAATAAACTTGTTATTCGCCACTTTGTACCGGCCGCCATTTTAGGTCTATTTTCATCAAACATATTATTTACTAAGACTTAAAAAAAATAAAAAAAAAAATACCGCCAACCCGCACTTCGCCAGCGTGGTGGATTATCTCTCTCCTAGTGAGAGAAGGCCCCGAGACCCAGCTGTGGGAACGTTATGTGGGCTGCTTATGCTACGCAGGTAACACTGCGGGGCGCAGCTAGTTATCATATAGAAATAAGTTGAAGTACCGATTGTGATTGTAATCTTAATATATATAAATCTCGTGTCACAATGTTTGTTCTCAATGGACTCCTAAACCACTTAACCGATTATAATAAAATTCGCACACTATGTGCAGTTCGATCCAACTTGAGAGATAGGATAGTTTAAATCTCAAATTATAGTCGCAATTTTAATTTATTGCTAATTATTGTCTGTTATTATTTGACAATCACAATTATCTGTTAACTCCAAATGATTCCAACAGATGTCGATACCTTTCGACTGGGTTGAGTAAGTAATCAAGAGATGGCGCTGCTATGGTAAATCTACGAACGTGCCATATAAGCTACACTATCTATTTTTCATACCCCTAAGTGAGGCAAAACAACGTTTGCCGGGTCAGCTAGTAAAACAATATAAATTATATCAAATATGTGTGTGAGTGAGTACTGCGAAAAAATATTACTTATTATACAGTTTGCAAAGTTGATGAAATCAATATTCATAAAGTGACCTGATTTCCTGAACACCACGGGCTTTCCGTAACACATAATCAATGTTGATTGCCATCAACTGAGGGCAAATTGACAAAGGCTTCTAACTAACCCTTTGGTTAGGAATCTATGTATCCGCCCGTTAATAACAGATAGGTGCTTGATCCCTTTGATATGTTCGATGTAGGTATTTAACTATAGTGGTCCCAATTGAACAGTCCACGGAGATGTAATTAATATATAATGTTGACATCATATCTTTAATTAATCTGTCCAATTAACCAAACACGAGATCTGATGGTGGCACCAGCGCGTGTCATGGAAGTTTGCCATAATTACCGATGAAACCTAGATGGCGATGCAAATCGAGCGTACTAGCTGCCACTAAATTCTGCAACACGCTGCAGTCGCATAGTGATATAACGACAGTAGATTGCGTGATCCGAGTGAAGTCATTTCAAGGAAACACGAATAGATGGCGCTACGTGTATCGAATGATACACGTTGTACGATTTTCAACAAGAGGTTGAGCGTCTATTATATTTATTAGTCTATGCTAGTATTAATACCTGGTAGTAATAATGGTAGAAGGGGTCTAGCCGCGTACATTTAAGTTGTTTGCGCTGTTCGCTCTAAAACAAAAGAAAAATTTGGGAGAATTATACCAGCCACTTATTATGTACTCCCCCAATTTAATGCCCCCCATTTTCATAAATCGCCATCTATTGCGGGAAACATTCCCAAAAGCTCTTGTTCCATGTCGTTGTTCTCGCTACCCTACAATAATGGGGCATAAAATAATGAATTAACAATGTAATTTGTCGAAAGAATGGCCAGGGTTGCCTGTTGTGGTCAACCTAATGACCGGAGCGCGTTACGACTCAATGTGCTTTTGTATTTGGATGCTGGCTACACCGCAAACCAATACATGTGTTCGGTAATAAATGAGCTACCTATCTAAATTAATGAATTCCTGTTTGGTTCGGCAATTTCGTGCAATTCGATGCATTTCAGTTTAATTGGCCAAAGCTTAAATTGGGATGACTCTCTCTATTACAAATTTTTTCGTAGAAATTTATTCCATTTGTTAATTTTTTAAGCTATATATAAGGGTTCCATTTGCAGCGGGGCAAGATTCAAGCTAACTCACTGGGAGGCGAGAGTGAAGAGAGTGAGTAACTCATTGTAACACATAGTAGGCTGTAACGTTATTTAACATCAGGTGAGTTATATTTAAATGAAAACCTATATTTAAAGAAACCTTGGTTCTGTGGAAAGTATGCTTTCCACAGCTATAAAAACCTTTGGACATATATATATATACGCCGTATCAAGGATTGTTTTTTGTACCTTCAAATAAAACTTCTTTTTAATTATGAATGAAATTGTTTTATTTTTTTAAACTACACTTTACCTTGGATTAACATTTACATTTAGAAATAATTGCGAATTAACTTGGTAAAGCTTGAGAGCCAAGCTCCTGCTCAGACAACGCTAAATAATATAACAAAAAGTTACAGCGCATAGCTATTACGTTATAGGCAATTCAACTTCGCAGACTTTAAAAGAAAAATCTAATATCGGGCAAAAGGTTCGCTGTTGATAACTTAATTAAAATTCAATCTAGTGAAGTACACAGACAATTTTAGGGATAAAGTAGTTAAATAGATTTCTTCTCTTTATATTGCTCTTGAAATTTTTAGATGGAAAAATTTAATGTTTTACTTTAAAGCTCAGTAAAAGAATTGTATAAGATTTAATATAATTACTTTCATAATAACGACATCTAATGTTTGACAGATTTGATTACTAACTTACTTTTTCTAAAGCGTGTACTTTAAAAATAAATCTAAAATAACGGTTAGGAACTATACGAGTACTATTGGCTAGTTATTTAAATAGAGCATAAAACACAAAATAAATCAAAATATAATAAAACTAAAATACGTTTTGTTCGACATTAAAATACATATAGGTACAAGGTATTATTTATATAAACGTAGTAAGTTAAATCCTTTTTCTATATCAATCATTCAGAACGCTTCATGCTTGAGCACAAATCACAATTGATTCATCTTTAAAAAGTAAACTACACTTTGGTTAACATTAACATTTAGGAATAATTGCGAATTAACTTGATAAAGCTTGAAGAGACATCGATTCACTGTCGAAGTTCCGAGGATTCGCACAAAGCGTTTCGCTTCTTCATTGTGAGAACTGCGAAGCTTCGGAACTCTCTTCCTAAGTCTCTTTTTCTCGAGAAGTACAATTTGGGGGTCTTCAAGTAAATAGGTTCCTTTTAGGCAAGCGTGTTACATCTTAGACCACAGTCAAGCTTAACATCAGGCTAGCTGCAGTCAAACGTAAGACTATTCATCAATAAAAAAAAAGCTTTTGAGCCAAGCTCAGACCACGCCAAACCTACAGCGCATAGCTACTTTACGTTATAGACAAATTCAAACCTTTTCAAATGTTTAGGATAGCAAATGAAAAAACATAAGCGCAGAGGTTTATGCCGGGGAAGTCTCATCGTAAATTTCGCGGGTTCTGACGTAGTTCCTTCCTGCTTGCACCCTCTAACGACGTAGTTGCAACTTTTATTTTCGAGCTTCCGTGCGCTTGAGGTTTTACTCCCATACTTTATTATGAACTTTTGAACCAGGTTTTGCAACGGTATGATCTGCATAAAACCATCTTTTAATAACTCTGTATCAAAAATGTTGTAAACAGTGGTGCTTACTATATTTTTTTTTGTAGAATTGTATTTACACTTACTTATGTACAGAGCTACTTGAAAAATAAAACGTATATATTTTTATTTCTTAGTAAAACAACTTTATACCTTATAATGGTTGTATTAGGATTTGTAAATAATTGTAATTAAATAACCATTACTTCTTAAATTTTTTGAAGCTAAAAGAAGAATTATTATACCCTATACTATAGCTAACACGCTAAATGTTGTGTTAGCTAGCGTATCTTATCACTTTTACTTTAAAAAATGTGAATTTTTTACGTAATTACCAAGGTGTAGTTTATCAAAAACTTACCTAGTTTAAGAATTAAAGTAATTCACGTTGTTAGTTAGTGATTATTATTTTTGAAATAAATTGTAATTAGAAAAAAAGCTATATTACATACTGTAATGCTTAAGCCATACTTCTGAATGATCTATTTGTATGTTGACTAATTCATAACTTAACTAGGTAGCTAATTTTCTTTCCTTACTTGGATTACTTCATTTAGTTATATAACTTTCATACATCAGATTCTTATGAAATTTTACTATTAATTTTGTACAACCGATTAAAATTGACATCATCATTAGCACTTCTCAGTAATCGTAAAAAATATGTAGGTACTTATAGAATGATGTTTAGTTACAAGTTCATCATCGAACTAGATTCCATTATCTCTTTTCAAATGAAAGACTGTGTCATCTTCCTTGCAGATATAGGCAATAATAATACATCCAGTTGCCAAAGTCCGAATTAATGTATCGCTCCGTTCGTTTGCATGCGCTGGAAACATCCATTAAAACTTGCAACTGGCTTCAACTGGCGCCGAAGTTAGGATTAGTTTAGTAAACTAAATCATTAATCTTTCAAAAGTAGCTCTTCGCCAGAAAGCCGGACTTCCTCGGTATAATAATTTACATGAGGCACACACGAGTACGCATCGTATGTGTGTAATGTTCTCAGTTTGTATGAAACTACTTATGACTTCATGTTTGATTGAAGAATTAATTATCCACGAAAAACACATTAAAATGAATTTAAGTTAGCAATTAAATGTTATTTTTCATGATACATTACTAAGCTAAATTACTGAGAAAAAAATGGTTGCCTGTAAAGTCGGTTTTACGGGCGAAGATTTTACGTGACAACGTCTGCCGCGTGCTGCGCGCGCGGCAGACCAATCATAGTTGAGTGGGAGAGAGACGCAAGGCATTCGGCGGGCCTCTCTCTCGTTCGGTGACTCATCGTAACGTTACCGGGCGTTACACTTTTTCATAAGTGACTCCCAGCCGCAACCTAATTTAAGACGTTGTCACGTCAAAAACATTGTTTAATGTTGTAATAAGTCTACGGAAAACAATGTAAACGTTTTTTTTGTTGGTAACGATGATGATATATAAATAAAAACACACACACACACACACAAACTTACAAATAGTAAATTAAATCTAAGTCAGTGTCCGCGGGTAAGCTGCCTAAAATGCTGGCGGCATTACCTCGCTGGATCGCCAAGCGTATACGTTGATTACATAATAACATTTTAGTTTCGTTATAGATATACGAGTAATTATGTAACCATGATTTGCCTTCTAAATATGTTAGAAGCAAGTTTCACTCAGGCTGTTTTACTGCTTTTTGTCACCTAAACCTATTTATTTGTGTAAAAAATATGATAACCCTGGCACATAACGTATTCATAATTATTATTAATTATTTTTATGACCAATGTGTGGTATGTTGGTTAGGATGGCAATGCGTGACTGCCCCTTAGAATATGATGGTATACTTGCGTAAGTTCTAAAGAAACCAAGCTTTGGAAAAAATACAGGAAAATCTCCGTCAACGGTTTTCGATGCCAAGATAAACTCGTTTATCGATGATCGATGGTTTTACGTGAATAGGGTTTTATCGGAAATCTGCGCTTTATCGTGGCTTGCTTTCCAAATTACTTCAGTGAAAAGTTTTCGACGGTTTAAGACTGCTCTTGTAAAAATATTTTTAACGGAAGTAACTGGTCAGTCTCGAGTAAGTTTCTAAGGCATGGTAGCTTTTATATCCATACCTAAAACGTTAAAATGTTTAATTAGTATTAAAATATATATTTTTTTAAACTTTTTTGTAAACTGGTAAACGTATTTAATTTAGCTTGATCGATTAAAAATAGCAGCTCTCAAAACCGATTATCTGAAGTGGTGGGAGTGTCATTTTCTAAATAAATTTGACACAACAAAATCCCTCTTGAAGTCTCGAGTTTACCAAGTTCTATGAACTTTTTTGACTTTCTTAACTTTGGAAATCGTTCGTCGAATATAAAATTATCCTAAATTTTACAATTATTGTGCGATCACAAGGTATTTTCAATGAACATTAGTAAATATCTATAAAAACATCTCATTTTACATTTATTAAATATTTTAATCTCTCATGCTCTATTCATTAGCGCTTCCAAAAACTGGTAAAAGACAATGAATCGATTCGAATTGATTGGAGGACAGTTACCGACGCCAAGAGCACTAGAATTTAACGAGTTTTTCTTGGAGAGAGCCGTCGACAGAAATTATTTAATTATTACGAGTATTCATAATTACTCCTCTATTCTTGGGAGTCATAATTGTGAGTAATTTTAGTATAAATAATATTAACGCATACTATTATTTTCTTCCGTTCAAAACTCAAAAAATTAAGAAATTATATTATAGTTATAGTTGGTAATGTGTTATATGCCGATACTACTTATGTTTAGGCGGAACAGGAGTAAAATAACATGTTTTGAAAAATCCTATAAAATTCGGTGTTTTAAAATCTAGATACTTCGATGTTTTAGTCTATGTACTCGTACCATGCATCAGGCACTTTGCTCAAATATGTATGTCGCGGCTGAACTTGGTATTACATCGCCTTACAACCAACTAACCTACATAATAAATAAATTATTTTATAAGTATTTTATTATTGTTGCGTAAGTAAGAAATGTCAGAAAATCTATTCTTGAACCTTACTATAATTTTACATCACGTTACATTGTTGCAAATCTTGTGTCTTTTGTAAGTAATTTGCCATAAACGTACTCGCATGAGCTGGCACTGTCGTAGTAAGTGATTTAATTAGATACATATACAACTAGGAGCTAGTGGTAATTTATAATAAGATTTACTAAAAAATACTTTATAACCTAGAGTACCTAGAAGAAATTTTTTTAAAGGCGCTGTTAGCCTAGATAAAACCTAGTTTATTAAGTAAATGTTGTGTAGAATAAGAACGCTGTACATACATGTTATAAAAATCATGTCAGTAAAAGTACTTACAAAATCAAAATCATTGTAAATAGTTTAAAAAAATATAACGACAAAATATAAAAATAAAAACACATTGGATTATTCTTCTTCTTCTTTACCTTATCCACTTCGTGTGGGGTCGGTACAGCATGTACGCTTCTTCCATTCGTAAATATCTGTGTTCACTTTGGATTATTAATGTTATATTAAAAAGGACTATTAGAAGTATGCCAAAGAAGGTACTACCTACTTCTTTTTCGTCTACGAAACTTATAACTTTTCAAGCCATGTTTCACCAACGGTATATTTATTTGAGGCCAGGTAGTTTCCCTGTTCTTTTAAGAACTTAGACCCGCGAAGCATCCAGGAAGAATACTAAATTATTTCCGCTTGTTCGTGAGTAGTGAGTTACCGAGAGTTTAGCGAAGAACTTTGCTGATGCGCCGCGCACGTAAATATTCAACTACTTAGTTGAAAAGGTACTTCAATTAGTTAGCTGGAACTTGGAACTTGAAACAGAGAAAAGTGGAGTTAATTTCCTGCTGTTAAACTAGTTTGAGCTTGTCAGTTTCATTACATGTTATAATTTTTTTTTCATAGACTGCTGGTTTGCCCCATACAGAAACCATTTTAGTTTGTGTTATGGGTTGTATTTATTTTGATTTATTATGAGTATGTTTGTAAAACGACACAAATGTAGGTTGGCTAGGTTAGGTTAAAAAAAGTTAGACTAACCTTATTGGCCTGCCCTAACTGACCTAAATGATGACGAATGGCGAATTTAGACCATTTGTTAGGTTTGTTAGGCTAGTCTGATTTGCTTTCCTCTGAACCATTTTATCTCTTTCAAACCATCAAATGAACTCTAGCGGATAAATCTATTTAATAACACCTCTTGCCCAAAACGCAGCGTGCGGGCTGCACGCTGCGTGCACTAAAGTATTTCGATTTCTAGCAACTAAGTTCCTAGCGCATTTTCATGAGCTCCCCAGCTCATGAGTTACGAAAGCGCAGCGAAGTAGAATATTCATCTAGCGAACCCCTTCTAAGTTGCTTATGATATTCACTTTGTCTCTTCGCTTTTTACGATGTTGATTAATTATGAAGACTATTCTTAAAAGTACTAAATATTATACGAGTATCTGGGTAGTAAAATAATATTTGATCAATTTATCCTACTTAATTACATAAAAAATCATATGACTTTGGAACATCAGATTTATTTATAACTCCAGTTTGTATTTCAATAATATCTATACTATAAGACTCTTTGTCCTGACTCATCTATAGACAACGCAGAGCCCAAACGGCTGGTCCTAGGGTTATGAAATTTGGAGGGTGTATTTGTTTTAGTATGTAAACGCGCACTAAGAACGGATTTTTGGAAATTCCACCCCTAAGAGGGTGAAAGGGGGTAAAACAGTTTGTATGAAACTTCTTTGTTTTTGAGCTTCTAGCAATGAAATTTGGAACATGTATAGTTTATGTAAAATTAAAAATAATGGTATCAATTTTTTTTGCCAGGGGTGAACTAAGGGTTTGTAATGGGGGGTGAAAGTTTGTATGGAAAAATCTTTATTTATCAAGTTAAAGTCTTGAAAGTTGTTATGGTAATAGTTTATTAAATGGTTGAATTAAAATTATATTTTTTTTTGTCAGGGGTGCATTAAGGGGGATGCCATAGGGGTTTAAAGTTAAAAATAAAAGTTTTGTGTTTTTGAACTTAGAGGTGTAAAATTTGGAGTGTGTATATATTTTAGTACTTAAACGTGTACTAAGAAAAGATTTTTAGAAATTCTTCCTTTAAAGGGGTGAAAGGGGGTAAAACAGTTTGTATGAAATTTCTATGTTTTTGAATTTCTAGCAATGAAATTTGGAATATGTATAGTTTATGTAAAATTAAAAATAAAGGTATCAAGTTTTTTTGCCAGGGGTGAACTTAGGGTTTGTAGAGGGTGGGGGGAGGGTGAAAGTTTGTTTGGAAATTATTTATTTTTCAAGTTAAAGTCTTGAAAGTTGTTATGGTTGTAGTTTATATGATTGTTAAAATAAATTTGTAAAAATATTTGCCAGGAGTGCATTAAGGTATGCCATTGGGGTTTTATGTATTGAAATTAAATACTTCTGAATTGGAATTTAAGTTGTTCACTTAGTGGTATGGTTCGCGTATTCTAATTATTTAAATTAAAATAATTGCTTGGAGAAAATGATCTAATCTATCGCATCGTCACCAAAGTAGCTAAAAACAGATGTTAACTAGATCTCAGGAATCGAATGCGGAAAGACAGATGCGACTCATTTTGATATCGTATTAATGTAATGTTTATTTAAAATTGGCACGGGAATAGGATACAATAGAATTTGTCTACAGGTTACGCGAAAAGCGACCTACACGCGGGCGGAGCCGCGGGCAACCTCTAGTATAATATATAATAAACAGTTGAGCACAATAAAGAAAATAATTTGAATTTCACTTCACTGGAAATAATTTGAAGAGGTATTTAGTATGATTGGGTTAATAATAGTACTGTTGGGTTAATAATAATTACTCATTTCCCTTATTACGAATGACAAAAATAAAATATAAAAAATATAAGAACTTAATAACAAAATTTAGAACCGATTTAATCTAATAATAGAATTCTCATTTTGGTAAAAAGGTTTTTGGGAACTATTAGTCTTTGTCTTTCTAAAGTAGACAAGCAAATTACAGAATTGGTAAAAGCCTACGAAACTTTCCAGTGCTTAAAACATATAACTTTTCTTATATTTTTCATAAGTAAATTATGACGTGACGAGACAAGAATATACATTTCGAATGTTATAAAAACGAATCCACGAGATTTTTTTGGTATAAGTACGTCATCTTAAATTAAGCCTAGTCATTGTACTCGTACCTACCACAATATTAGGACCGGAAACATCAAACAATTTAAATTTAACCCCGGTTGCTTTCAAACGTACACGAATTTGCTTTTCCGAGAATGCGCGTAAAAAGGAATTACATAGTGACGGCGGCCATGCTTACCTATATTATCCTTTTCGGAGTAAAAGATCGGTGAAATAAAGTTCTTTTTATTGCTGAGGGGTTACCGCGAATTTGTCGTACTCAGCGGTTTGAGACCACGTATTTAATGCAAGCCGAGTTTTACTAACCACGTCGAGGTTTAAATGTTCGCGATTGAGAGGAAGGTTCATTCTTTCAAGCTGAGCTAGGGTTTCTTTTTTATTGAGAATCGTGTCTAACGAGGTCTTTCTTCCGCGAGTTCTTATTGGGTTCTTAATCTTACTCAACTTGAAGGGATAAACTAAAGTAATGCTGAACGTACCAGTATTGTCACACTTAAGTATTACCATACTGCTAGCATGTCAGGCACGCTTTCCTCTGGTTGTGGGCTAGATATTTAGGACTAGATTTAGTTCTTTCTCTGAAGCTAATCTTATCTATAAACTTATTAACATTTTGCACACCGCATATGCGGTAGCCTATAAGGGACACTTCTTTATCTTTTCCATGTTTATATTTTACCTGTGGCTAAGCAAATAAAGTTATTTCATTTCATTAATTTATCTCTTTCTGGTAGTAGTATCATTGTAAATAATATATAAAAAAAGGCAGTGCAATTTCTTCTTGTTATGAGTTTCTGGTGTCGACGTGGTGTCCGAACTCTGGTATCGACAGTTTTCAAGCCCTAAGACAATGACCGCGCAATGTTCGATACAAATGTCTGAGGGTTTGAATTGGTGTATATGCAAAAAAATACTAATACAATGATAAATAAATAATTTTGAATAAGCCCAAATTCGGTGGATTTAACGTGTTTAATTGGTCGTTACGTAGAATGCGAGCTCAGAAAAGGACCAGACTGAGGAAACCGGATCGATCGTAAAGTATCCAAGTAAGTAAGTATTTTGTTTAATTCGGAAGTTTCTTATAGACAACATCAAAACAGCACCGTGGTTCTATATTATCGTATTCCACACACCTGTGAGTCTAATTTTGTGCATGCAATGCAAAAAGGCAATTGCAACTTGCCCACTAGAACAAACTAACTCGTAAATACATGCAAATAAAATAAAAGTTTGTACAAAAATGGGAATAAACACCAAAGTCTTAACGTTTATTTGTAAAGTTTCTCCAAGAAACGTAGAGACGAAGTTATTTCTTGTAGCATTGATTATGACAGGTCTCGTTCGAAGCCAATAAATATTGGAATTTAATTTCAACCTTAGACTCGTGCCAACTGTGAAACTACTTTGGTAATTCGAAATATATAATACTGGTTGTTATCCGCGGCTTTGCTCGAGTTTTGTAAGGGCAGTTTTTTGAATGAATATATTATGATGGTTTTATAATTTCTAAAATTAGGTACTTACACAGGTGTTACTACTCGTATGTTCAATCATAAGCATCTCCTTGTCAAATATCATTGAAATCAGTTAAGTCTTTTAAGCACGAGGTGGTAAAAAGCATATTCAAATATAAAACATCGCTTTTATAATATTAGTAAGATAAAATGACAATTGCCAACAAATATAAAATAATAAATCCCAATACGTAGGTACAGGGATTTATTATGATGAAAAGTATGATTCAAAATATTTAAACTTCACAATAATAAAAACACTAATATAACTAGACCGCCTTCCAACTTTGCCATTAGACCCTGGGTTATGCATCATATATTTCTATTTGTAAGCTAGCTAGTCCTATATAATAAATAACGCTTTCAATATTGTCTGTCTTACTCCTTACATATACGAAGAAATATTATACATAAATTCAAAGAAAAGTATTTCAACCCTTCCCGAGTCAACCTAATATCATGTAAAAGTTAAAGCTTAATTTGGAAATTTGTCCTGAAAATTTTAACTCTCTGGGAATTTATCTGCTAATCTTTTTGAAGGAAATTTGATACAAACAAGTCCTTTTAAGTAGAAACTTTGTTAACTGCTTCCAGTACTTATTCAGTGTTGAATTGACTTCGCACTTTTAAGTTAACCTACAGAGTATGTAATACTAAAATATTTACTTTAATGTAGTGAGCTAGGCGTAGGCTTTGAATTACTGCCCCATCCCGCCTATTCCCCCGATTTGGCACCTTCAGACTTTCATTTATTCCCAAACCTAAAATAACTCCTCAAAAGTCAAAAATGTTCATCAAAAGAGGAGGTCGAACCTGAGGTGTGCGACTTTTTTGAAGGCATTGAAGAAACTATTTTATGACCGGCATATTGACGGTTGGGAACCAGATGAAAGAAGTGCATAGAATTAAGCGGAGATCACGTGAAAAAATAAAATTACTTTTGCTTATATTTTAAATGATTTTCATGCTGTGGCCGTGATCTTTTAAATCCACCCTCGTCTTATATAAATTTTAAATATTAGGACTCATTTTATACACGGCTGGTTAACCCCATACTGAACCATTTCTAGTTAGTGTTATGGTAGCTAACAAAACTGATATACTACATAATACATACATACATATATTTTATATAGATACATATATAACACCCAGACCCACAGCCAACAAATTTAGTTAATCACCAATGTTGGTCGGGTCGGGAATCGAACCCGGAACCTTCTGATTGGCAGTCCGGCATGGTAACCTTTACGCCAACGAGGGCTCCTGTAATATAAATATTATTATATTCCTGCAATAAAAAGTTAAGACTATATTTTTTTTTTCATTTTTAAATTTAATGTTTGTGCCCAATAAAGAATGTTCTATCTAGCTATCTATATGGATAGGAATTTATATTATAGATTGTTAAACTAATAAAATTGTTTTAAAAAACAAACAACCGACTTCAAAAACACAACTAAAAAGGGAAAAATAATTTTAAGCCTAAATCAAATCAAGACTATATAAATAGAATAGGAGAGTTTATTTCATGTACTTATAAAAAACTATTTGCAATTTTTACTAATCCTGTATTCTTGGAGTCGGTGCCAGCAAAGAAAGACAATTGAAAATAGTTTTTTTTAACAAACATTAATTTGTTCTTATTAGATGGCACCGACTTCAAGAATACAGGATTTCTAAAAATTGCAAATAGTTTTTTATAAGTACATGAAATAAACTCTCCTATTCTATTTATATAGTCTTGATTTGATTTAGGCTTAAAATTATTTTTCCCTTTTTAGTTGTGTTTTTGAACTCGGTTCTTTGTTTTTTAAAACAATTTTATTTTTACATTTTTAGTGGTTGGTAATAATATTTTGTTAACAATTTAGCTATGGAGAGCCAAATAAACTTCACGATGAAAAAATTTGGCGTGTGTCAGGCAGGCAACTAATTGGGAGCAAATCGAGCTGGATGCGAGCGAAGCGAGCTATGCGCGAGCGAAGCGAGCGCGAAAATTTTCACCGTATTTGTCCCAACCGTTTGAGCATAAAAAAGTCCAAAGCAGCACAAATTTCATAATGTTTGTTGTGTCAAAATGTACTAGTACCAATTGCGAGCGAAGCGAGCGCGAAAAATTATCACCGTATTTGTTCGAAGCGTTTGAACATAAAGAAGTCCAAAGCAGCACAAATTAAATAATGTTTGTTGTGTCAAAACGTACTAGAACCAAATGCGAGCGAAGCGAGCTGGATGCGAGCGAAGCGAGCTATGCGCGAGCGAAGCGAGCGCGAAAATTTTCACCGTATTTGTTCCAATCGTTTGAGCATAAAGAAGTCCAAAGCAGCACAAATTACATAATGTTTGTTGTGTCAAAACGTACTAGAACCAAATGCGAGCAAAGCGAGCTGGATGCGAGCGAAGCGAGCTATGCGCGAGCGAAGCGAGCGCGAAAATTTTCACCGTATTTGTTCGAACCGTTTGAAGTCCAAAGCAGCACAAATTATATAATATTTGGAGTGTCATAATCCCAGAACATCCTGGGGGAAATTCGAACGAAGCGGGATAACTCCTAGCAAAGCGAGCGCGTAAATATTTTCCTTATCCGTTCGAGGGTCTTGTCTTTTAATATATCAAATTTTACAGTTCCTTCTTCCACTAAGTATGACCCAAGTGGCCAAGCTCTGGCGCCGAGAGTTTTTCAAGCCCCTGATTTAGTTTGACCCCTGCTTGTACTATGAGTAGTGGTCCAGGCCCAACAAATTAACGTGTTATCCGAAGCACAGTAACGCCCAGATGAAAATATCACATTTTTTTATGGAGGTCTTGTGCATGGTTACCCATCCAAAGACTGGCCGCATGGGCCGTTGCTTAGCCTCGATGTTCGCGCCAGATTACTTTTGTTAGCCAGGCTGCTAATTTTATGAGCGAAATCTGTATTGCCGTATGAGCGCGAAGAAGTAAAATAGGTTATCGAGTTATTTGGGCTTCCCACGGGAATAGCAATGACTTTTAAGATAAAAAGTAACCTTCGTGTTATACAAGGTCTAGTCTACCCCCTATATCAAATTTTAGCGAAATCAGTGTGTCATGTGTTATTTGGTGCATCCCACGGGAACAATAATTATTTTCGGGATAAAAAGTAGCCTATGTGTAAACACATAGTCTAACCTATTTTCATTCCAAATTTCATCAATGTCAGTACAACCGTTCGAGCGTGAAGAAGTTAAAAAGATTTATATGTTATTTGGTGCATCCCACGGGAATAGTATTTATTTTCGGGATAAAAAGTAGCGTATGTGTTAACACATAGTCTTACCTATTTTCTTCTCAAATTTCATGAATATCAGTACAGCCAAACGAGCGTGAATCTCTCTTCATGCGTAAAAATAACCTAACTTTTTAGGTTTTTCTTCGATTTCCCTAGGAGTCCATCATCAGAACCCGTTTTGGTGACAATGGGACCAATTCGGAACCATACTCTTTCAACTAAAAAAAGAATTTTGAGAATCGATCCACAAATGGCTGAGAAATCGGTGAACATACATAAAAAAAAAAAAATACATACACGTCGAATATATAACCTCCTCCTTTTTGAAGTCGGTTAAAAACAGTTAACAGATCTCTGCGTTCAAGTTAGTATTACCTCCAATAAGCCGGCGATGTGAGATTTAGTTGAAACATTGCATTTAGTTGAATAGAGACCACAAATTGTCGTTACTCGACAGGGTAATTGTGCGTGCATGAAATACACTCAGAGAACCGCTACCAGGATTTATTATCATGTGTTTATTATTAACTGGTGTGTGCCTATAGTATTAAAGGCGTAGATACTAAATCACTACAGATTTTTTATAACATGGGTAAAATTTTAACTTATAGTTTTATTGTTACAAATCATAATCGATTAGAATGATTGCTTAGGAAAATTGTAAGACAGTATCAAATAGACTGACTGAAGAACGACCGATGACGAACGACGGTAGAAAACCCGTTGACATCCCAAGTATCACTGAAAAGACCGAGTACAGAAATACCCAAATTGCAATCTTTTCCACAGCTTACTATGAGACTGCACAAACCGCACAAGTGTCTCATGAATAGCAAAAGCAAACTACTATACATTTACAATTTTCAATAGGTTATCTATAAGGATACCTAATTCTTAATCTTAATTGTGACATTAATTAATTACATTAAATGGACATTATAATTATCGTACACTGATAAGAAGCATGAAAGCAATTGATTCACTAAATAGACACGCTTAGACCGCTCAATGAAATACGGCAATGATAAGAAATTAATTTCAATAATAAATTGTATGATTCAAAGTTATTTGAGATTATGACAGCTTACGATAAGATTTCTGCGATTCATATTTTATCAGAGTGCTTTGGACTAAATTATGTTAAAATCAAAATTAGTAATGGCATTCAATCTAGTGGATTATATTTGATTTCATAAAGATATCAACATTACTAACCTAGTTTCGTTTTAGAAAGGTTGCTTTTAAGGACGACGATAAAAATCCTATACGTATAAAGCTGCCAAAAAATTTTAAACTTAAACTAATTAATTAAGTTCTTTGTTAAATGTCAATTGGTCTACTTATACCCCCTGTTTTATAGTTCTAATAATATTACAAATAAATGGACCCTTAAACACATAAACTCGTTTTTTCCATTTCAAAGCTTTACTCCTTCAAACCTATTCACGCATATTTATATTTTACGGAACACTTATTTTACTGTTATTTGCACAAAAAAAATATCACCGGTTCAATGAACGCGAACCTGTCGGATATTGTTATTGTCCATCTGACCAAAATCTTGCCGTTTCTTGAAACTTTAAACAAAAGCCTTATTTCTATTCCAAATCGAGTCGGAGTCCCGCGGAGTTATATTCGACATTTTACTTCCTTGCTTTGTTGCAAATTCTGCCGGTTAATTTTAGGGGCTTTTGATAGTATTTATTACTCTCGTCTTGAAATATTACCCGTCAGATTTATGTACGTCGTTTGTTGTCTCTCATTGTCTCTAGGCTGGGTTTCTTCGATTTGGTCGGTTGCCGGTTTCTTATCTCGTCGTTGCGTGGAGTCAGTGCGTAACGGGACAACCACGCCCCCGGCTTTTATCTCCACAGTATCCGTTATAGTTTCTTTAGATCCGTCTTCACTGACAAGCTGTAGGATTGTCTGTGGCGCAGTTTGGGTGTTAAGATGCGCGCGCATTCTGGATCCGCGCGCCGCGCCGTAAGGGTGAGATCATACGTAAAATTGATCTACTCGAGCCCTGTGAGTTGTTATGAGTGGGCTCAACATCGAGAACATTTAAGAATATTCAAAGGGTTGTTCAGTCATCACGTGTTGGAATGGAACAAAAAATACTAAATCTAAAAGATTAGCTAAAAGTATTATAAATGCTTTCAATTTGTTTTTTATAGCATTCTAAAATTTGTTAATGTTTTCTTATAGGTCCTACTGAATTATTCACTAAACCTAATTAACATACGTCTTACTTTTCAAGTTATGAAATAAATAAATTAAATATTCTTAGGAAGTGCTCTGTCCGTGCCTTTACCCCACGTCTAACATGATGCGATGGAAAAATCTTCCATAGAATGAGTAGCGCAGCGCCGCGGCACGGTCGCCGGAGCCAAGTGCGTACTGACGTCACGCGAGGTAGTGCTGCCATCTAGCGGCGGCGCTGACACTCATACACCTGCCCGAGCCTCGGCTCTGAGCCAGCGACATTTCTCCGTCGCGCTCGCACCAGTGGCACGTAAAACATAACCTCAAAACATCTATCGCGAAAGAACCTATCACCAAAATACGTCCTTGTGTACATTAATAACAGTGACACCGACCCCAAACTATATCAGCAGTGTTGTGATCGTGACGTAACATCCTCGCCTCTGGATTTAATGCCACAGTGTTGCTTGACAGTGTTTTCGTAGAAATCGAAAGTTTCCAGGACGAATGTCCCTTTTGGTGGGCTGTCGGTGGGCAGCCCCCAAATTTTGTGCCAATATGTGGTGGTTGTTGCTGCTGTGTGTTATAAACGTTAAGACTTTTGGAGTTTTGGCTTCCAACAGCACGTATCTTGCTTATGACAGTGAGTATATTTCCAGACGATATTCTAGATTGTTTACTACTGGTTTTGGCCAATCAATTGATGCTTCAAACATACGTTTATATTCTGCATTTTTATTTTAATCAAATCCTTGTTTGTGAAGGCTAAATGAACAAGAACAAACAGGTATGCTAATGAAAGAATGGATTGAACGATTTTTTAACAGCTGACAACGACACTACGTCTTCTGCGTTACACCAATAAATGTTATTTATAAATACGTGAAACCAGTTTGTTACGTTTAGCCAGTCACTGAATGCACGTGGCTCTGATACTTGCAACTTGTTTATGTTAAGTCGAGTAAAGCTGTTATCACTATATCTACACGATAAGGTTACCAGAAGAATACCAGGCTACCTATGAACGTGATAAACTATAGCTACAAGTAGTTATTTACAAAAAGTAGACTCCTAACAATTTGCTATAGCTGCCATTAATCACGGGATCTAGGACTGAACTACGCATTTGGAAGAAAATTGTTCGAATAATAATTAACTACCTGAAGTGATGAAGTTGTATGCTATACTACCTATGTCAATCACTGGTTTGATTATTAGACTTTCTTATGTGTTTTGTTACCTCAATGTATAAAATATATATAAAACAGTGAAATAAATTAATTGTACCATCTGCATATTTCAACCATCGATTTAGTAAACTCATCTTAGCAACCATCAGTCTAGTACTAACTTTTTTACGCTCAATATCATCTATTATATTCTACTTTATGGCATTACCTATTATTTATCACCTTTGCTGTCTCACTCCTTTCTCTCGTCATTATCTCTTAGTGAGATTAAAACTAAAACCTTTTGGTTGAATAAATAAAATAAATCACCTGATCAAATAAAAACATTTTGTTTCAATTCCATTATACAAATAGTTTATGACCTTTAATGCTTCTCAATTTTCCTTATTTGTTTTGTTCTTATTATTCCTTAGTCTTACATTGTCTGTTGATGAATGGTTATTTATGAATCTTCCATTAAAATGCCGCCTTGTTTTGCAAATAAATTAGTATCGTATTCATCAAGGGCCCCATGTGGTTTCTTCCGAACAGACGTCGTGTTTAGTTTCCATATCTAAGTTATTATACCCACGCCTTGATTCAAGCACCGCAGGTAATATAATACCTACGGAACGCGCATAATACGTATAATACGCGTCAGCAAGCGAAAATTCGATATTTACACAGATTACGCCGAACGCTTACGAATCACGGTGCTAATTACAATCAAACATAGTACGTTTTGTCTTCCCAACATTGCAAATAATATTTATTAGGCACCTAAAACACATTGTTATTGAATTGAATTGTAGTAGTAATAATTCAAGATTGAAAATTGCATAGACACGTGCCAAAAAGACAGAAATAGATACGCAAACAACCTAAAGTAGCTAAACACGATGAATATCCTGAATCAGTGCAAAGTTCAAAACGATGGTGGCAATAAGCCAATATTTGAATGTGTTATTTTTGCACTGTTTTCTGCATCACGATGCCACGTTTACAATCTAAAGTCTAATAAGTACGAGATACAGTTTATTACGATTGTTAGTGGGGTTGACAATAAACGTTTATTGTAGAACGCAATAGGAGCTAAATGGGTGGCCGGGAAAGTAGTTAGTTACTGTCTCAATTTTGGGCTCCGGGCAGCTGACGCGACAACCATAAAAGTCCCGCTGATGAAAGAGCACAATCCCATTGTGATAGCTATAAAACGGGCTTTGTGCCCGAAGGAGCCGTCATTATGTGAAAAATGAAAAGCGAATCGCACTCGTCATATTCGAATTTATTGGAGACGCAGCCGTCGCATGTTGAGAAATTTGTCATTTGGGCACCTACTTATACTCGTACTAAAAATAATATTTCCAATAATATTTTTCTATATCTTTGTATGTTTTGGGATAAAAGTAACCTAATAATTGGCAAGCAGTCGCCGTGGCCGAAACCGGCCTGGAAATCATCATCATCATCATCATGTTTTGGGATATATTATTATACTGAACCGTTCACCCTTATTCATTAAATTCAAACGTGTGTGCGTTATGCGAAGAAATCATTTTGTAGTGGAGTAAAATAATAAATAAATGACAAGGATACCAAAGATCTTCGTAAGAGAAATAACCTTCTCCTTTTTTGAAGTCGGGTAAAAATACGAATGTACTTTGTAATCATTTAAAATTACTCTTCGTGTTTTAGAAACAGTATATATGGCTTACTATGATCTCTATAAAATAAAGAAATGCGATTAATTAGTTAGTTATCTTCTATACTAATCTTCGAAAATCCCAAAGAGAATGGCTTTCAAAATCTTTATTAATTTGTATCCAGAACTCTCTAACTCATTAGTGAATTGAACAATTTTTGACCAAAAATTTTTCAATTTTCATATCTGTCCAATCTAAATTCATTCAAATGGAAAGTCTTTCCGATCGAAATAACTAACAAAAGCATTCATCACTAACCTGTGTGGACTGACTACTGCATAGTTGCATATCGCTGAATAAGATGATTTAAATCTCTGTCTGTCTCTCTATATGGCTGTTGAAATTATAGTTTAAATGTATATAATGTACCTGATTGAAAATAAATTAAAATTTTAGTATGACTACTCATACTACTATGATATTATACTATTTTCTTTTTCGAAAGGTGAATAAATTCTTCGTTAACCTTTCTTCTTCTCGTGCTAAATTAGATGCCCATTATAGCAAATATTTTATCATAGTTCAAATAACTTCACAATAATAATGAGCTTATGAGCTAAGTGGCTAAGCTCTGGTATCAACAGTTTTTAAGCCGAAAGAAGATCTCTGACTTGGCTTAACGAATGCTTGTACAAAGAATAACAGCACAAAAATATGAAACTGTTTAATGTGTGCATTTATTTTGGCCAAAGTCATCCATTACGAGGTAACGCGGGCGGTAGGTTTTCAAGTTGGTTTTCATCGTGAAATATTTTGGTGGAATAAATTCCCATGGACAGGCCGCTGCCATGATATATGAGGCTTTCATCTTTATTGTATCATACAGATATGTTGTTACGGACAAAAGGGTGTGTTGTTTTTTGGAATATTACCATACTTACATAGGTTTATATAAAAAAATAGGTCCTTATATATACTGCTAATGATCATGAAAAGTTGTTTATTGTAATATACATTAAGTTGTGTCAATCGTTTTGTCACGATAAATCAAAAAAATATTCCAGAAAGAATGATAAATTTACAGTACTTAATAGCATTAAACGATTTAAAAAAACTGTGAGTATATTTTATGCCTTTTTACGCTCTAATTTACGAATTCATGTGTTTGGAGCATTCTTAAAGCTTATTTGAACACTGTTTAGGAACAAAGGAATTAGTAATGGTCAAACGTTGCATATAGTTCCACTGCAACATAATTATACTTAATACCTAATATTACGTCTGTCTAAAGTCCTTGCAGAACATCCTTGTGCAGAGTTTATAATAGAGTTAGTCTCGGATCTCAATTAATTGCAAGCAAGTTGTGCACAAGTTTAGCACGAAAGTGCTTACACTGCGAATGTTCATGAAATCAGTTGAACCAGTTTATACGAAGCAAAGGAAGACGCAAAGCTAGTTTACATTTATAGGTATTTCTGGAAGACTTTAACTGTTGATGTTCCTATCCAATATAATTACCTGAGTGAGTGAAATTCCTGCATTTACTGGCTTATTTTGCTTTCGTCTGTCTGTATGAAGACGTTTATTTACACAAATATTAAAACAACAAAACCTAATCTAATAAGCTGTTTGTGGAAAGAAAACTGCCCAGAATGATGGCAGAATTGCCACGTTGAATTCCACTTCTCTACTGAAAGCGTTCAGCATAGATCTCTAAGCAACTGCGCGGCAGAGTCCAGTGTTCCAGTGTACTGCAAGCGGCACAAACATACTAAATGCGGTCTAGCTATGTATATTTATGCCGTTTGTGATTTTCGGCCTTAAGAACGGCAAGTCCGGCTTGAACAGCGGTCACGGTAAGGTGGGAAAAGCTTCCAAAGAGTAAGCGTCATGCCGTTGGGTCTTTTGCCGTCACTTCACATCAGTACAGTAGGATCCAGAACTGAAGGACGCCGGCACTAATGATAGCCCGATGTAGACTTGAATATCATTCAAGTATACATATGTACTCCTCATGCTTTTGGCACATAATAAATGATGGGGTCCAAATTGATCTGCCACATTACCGCAACGATAGGAGACCTGAATAGATATATATACTTGTAAGATGTGGTCAAACAATTTTTTTATTATAATCTAAAAGTGTACCGATGTGCCTGGAGATAAGGCATGTAGCAAAAGACCGGATTTCCGTCCGCGAAATTATGATGGTGACACACAGATGTTCGCGCTTATTTAATTGTTAAAAAGGATTATTTTATTACTCTACATAATTGTGCTATTGAAGAGAAAATAAACTAACTAAAATATATTCGAAAAAGAAACTTGAATCATTTCGGTTTAGAATAATAATAATCGTAAATGTAATTGATTGATCACAGTTTGTCCAATCCATCAAGTAGGACAAATTAAGAACTGGGTCTCGGTGTGGCGGCAACGCGACGCAATGTCTCGTGATCAGTCTTACTGAGCTTTTACACCTATTGGTTTACTACTTCTTTATAGGTAATGGATGTAGAAATGATAGGGAAGATGGTGTATTTTAGGTTTCTTTTTTTGTCAAATGCAGTATCCTGCAATTTTAATACAACATTTAAACGTTAATTATACTTAAAGCGTCCGTCAATAACGATTATTATTTTAGCGTAATGAGTTAATTTTAATATTTTTTAACACACTATAAGATACGAGTACTTAGAATTATTTGAAGAATTTTCTTCGTCGTAGATAATTTTGTCGAAACTTATTTAACCCTCTAACATGTGTCATCTGAATGCATGGGTTGATCTTGTTTTTTTTTTCAAATTGAGTTAGGCGGGCGTTTTCTTAGCTAAGTGTGATAGAAATCGGTTCCAGACGACCGCCGCCACAAAATTCCGGAAATATTTTTTTTAGCAACTACCTCAATGTATCACTTACTAGGGCTTTTCGAGTATCGTAAACTGTGATAAATTTAAAATCCAAGATGGCTGCCATTATTATATACAACCGTTTTTAAAATTCCTAATTTCTAAATTATCTTGTTTAAATCTTACTCCAAAGATGACGTAACCACCGATGTCATACAATTCTACTCGTCAATCGATATTAATGTTATTGGTTGACCGTTCTAGATCCGTGGAGTGTGCGATAACCGCTCAATTAAGCGTGGTTGCCAAGTCCAATGCGACACTTAACGCTGACCTCGATGTATTCGACCGTTGTCATTAAGCTTACTGCCACCCCTATGCAGAGATGATACTGATAGACTAGGATTAGATGATACCGCTTCGTTCTATTACTGCTGCCTTATTTTTGCGTTAAAGCAAAGCTGTTTCACTTACGAGACGCATTTTAGCGCTAACTTCTATGGCTATGGCGGTTTTCAAAGCAAAATCGAATCGGGTTTTTCTGGGTAAGCGCGCTACACCTTAAATCAGTGTTGCTTACTATCAGGTGAATTGTGATCAAGCGCATGCCCATATATTGTTAAAAAAAACTTGAGTTAACGTAGTTACTTAACGAGTTTTACGGAGCTTATAATTATTTTTAACTTTTAAACTGTTCATGTTTAATCCAACCGGGTGGAACTCTGACTACTTTGCTGTAGAAGGTACTGTAGCCAATCGCGTGTCAAAGTTACGATCTACATTTTGCACTTAGAAAAGTCTTTAATTACGGAATGTTAAAGTTGAAAATTGTATAGCATTACGTTTATTATTCGAGTATAGTAATGTGCCGATTCGGCACAACTATTGACTATGTTCTTTCATGAAGTTGATACCATTTACTTTTTGTTTGTTATTCGTGGTTTAAACAATAAATAATGTTATCTATTAATTCTTCTGGTATTCGTTCACTACAAACAAGGTCTCCATTGATTTAGTGTCTAAAATACAGACAGAAAATCAATGGAGACTTTTAACATGTTTTTATACAACTAGTAAGTTAATATATAACGTAGATGTCAGTACTTAAGTGTGTGCTTCGTCGATGTTACAAAATAGGTAGGTACCAAATAACACAAAGGTCTCCGCTTGAAGTAATAAAAGTGTCCTCCATCTCTTCACCTAATTCGTCCAATAACTCCAATAAGTGAGGGTTAGATCTGGAATTGGAAACCATTTCAAAGAGCGCACGCGAAAATAACACCCAGCCTTTCATATTTAGGTTCCATTTCTGTTTGAATGTCAAAGGCATTTAAGCCCTTCACGCTCTTGATGGGTCATTAGGTTTCGAACGTGTATTAATTGTAAGAGCTCCGGACATTCAAGTGACCGGTGCCAATTGCATGTCATTTTTCCAATACGAGCTCGTCAGAGAGTTAAATCAAGAATAGTGATAGAGGAGACAATTTGAGAAATTATAAGTGAACAAAACTTAACCATTATACCTACGAGTACAAATAAATTGCATTTGTTAGTGTGCACCTTACACCATAGATAAAGAAATATTTTGGAATTAATATATATTTTTTATTTAGCGAATGTGGCTCGGTGGTAATAAAGTCTGCTTTTCAATCAGACGGCCCCTAGTTCGATCCCAGCCCTACACAACTGACTGCTTTTTTAAGTTAAGCGTGGATTTGCACTAGCTTTACGGTAAAGGAAAACATCGTGATGAAACTGACATGTTTGAAGACCACAATATCCTAAGATGTGTGTCATCCATCAACTTGGCAAGCGTGGTAGATTATGACCTATATCTCTCTCCTGTTGAGAGAAGGCCCCGAGTCCCAGCAGTGGGAATGTATAGTGGGCTGCTTAAGCTATATAAAAACAACAAAAAATAGGTATTGGTACACGTTTTAGATGTTAAATGTTAAATACATTTTATAAATTCACGTTATGACTGTAAAATTTCAACCACTTAGTAATTAGCGACAACTTTTAGACACAGGTTTTGTTCCAAATTCGCTAACATTTCGAGACTTGCTAAAGTTTTAAAGGGTCTTAATAACATTCGTGTTCTCAACATTGAGAACTGTTAACGAGGCTTCAGTCTAGCGCCAGTTATTCGACAATGTTCTACATTTTCTAGACTAGAACTATTCGGAGTAAAGTTTCTTATACTGATTCATGATTGGCTAACGAGCACTTCAAACAGGCTGACTAATTGGCTCATTTAAAATTTTTAATACAGTAACCGTCGTCTGTATAAGGAAAAAACAATAAATTATTGTAAACCAAGACATAAAATAATCTATACTTCTATACTAATATTATAATGAGGAAATGTTTGACTTTTTTGTTTGACTCGAATAGGCTCCGAAACTACTGGACCGATTTGAAATATTCTTTCACCGTTGAGTAGCTACATTATCCCCAAATAACATAAGCTATAGTATATTTCAAAAAATATCAGAGATCCTTAATACAATGTGTAACAAAAGCCCTTATAAAACCCGTACGAAGTCGGGGCGGTCTGCTAATGTTAAATATACGTTTTAAACATAAAAGCAAATAAATGTTTATTTGCAACGGTTACTGCCATGCCTACTGGCTAAATACCTTACAACACTAAGTTATGTGCTATTCTACAAGTTTTTTTTTTAAATCCTACCATAAAGTTATTTTTAACATAGTGATAATACTTAAACAGGAAGGTACCACAATATTACTAAGGAGTGTTTTGGGGGCTTTAAGAGTCTGAATTTTTACTCTAATTTTCTTCAATCGAGTTTTAATTAACTTAGTAGTGCTACTGCATATATCAGAACTTTTGCATGAGAAATTAGCACTGATGTATGAATTTCTCAGACACATAAGATTTATAGTAGTATAGTTTATTTTTATTTTGTGATATTTTCTAACTTCTTTGTCTTTGTTTACCCGCGCGGTAATATTACCATAACGCAGCACTTGTGTAACAGATGTCGTTAAAAACAACTGTTTTCTCGCCATTTCATAGCACAAAGTTTGCCACTTTTTCCTACATTTTCATGAAATTTTGAACACAGCCATTGCAGCGTATCTGCCAGAGAAAGTTTGCGCATTAGCAGAACCGGAAAAAAGGGGGTGAAAAAGTTGAAGACAACTTTGTAAAGTAAGACACTAAAATCGCTGAGTTTTGAAAGTTAAGTTTAAAGTACAAGGCGCCTTGATCGGCGTAGCTTAACAAGATTAAAAGAGAACCAAAAGATTTTGTACCATTTTCTTAAACTTAAAAATTTAACTGGTCAAAACATAACGGTTGGAATACCGAATGCACAGAAGCACAAGCGCCACGTTGTATTAATTCCGAATAAAAAGTAGCCTAAATGTTATTAAGTTAGTGCTACAACCCACTGACGCTATCTTTAACCATCTGATTTAGATGCAAAAAAAGGCCTATGACGGTGATGATATGTTATTCCTTGCAAACTACATTCATACCAAATTTAGAAATCGGTTCTGCCGTTTAAGCTCTACATGTGCACTTTTACACACACGTGAATGTGTATACACAACATTTATAATATAACTAGCTGACCCGGCAATCGTTATTTTGCCAGTACAGTTAAAAACACTATAATTGATCAGTTATCGAGCGGGACTACTAAAACGGCCATAAAAAAATAAGGGCTGGTGATAAAAAGTAAAAATTTAGGGTTGTAGTATGTATGTTTAATGCCTAATATAAAAAAATAAAAACAAAAAAACTCGTCAGTAAATAACTTTAAGTGTGAACAACCCTTATCACTTAGGAGTATGGAAAATAGATAGTAGCCGATTCTCAGACCTACGCTCCCAACCTACCTGAATATGCATATAAAATTTGATAAAAATAGGTCAAGCCGTTTTGGAGGAGTACGGTAACTAACATTGTGACATGGAAACTTTATATATTAGGAGAATAAGATAGAAGATATTAATGGGATTGAGATATTTATTAATAATTTACATGGGATGTACTTCAAGAAGTACACTGAATACACCTCTGAAGTACACTGGCCCCGAGCTAGTCTTTAGGCCATAAGACTATACTTCCGGATGTTTTTTCTACCTAGAATCAAACGCAACGTAACTGAAAACGCAGACGTTCCGTAAATGAGCAACTAACGAGAATAGTTAAACGGAGCTGTAATTTACATACAGATTGGCTTTCGGGGATAAACGGTCCATTTGTATTCAAACGCAGGAGACGGTTAGCCGGCCGACCGTTTATCCAGCTCAGGATTCGAATCCGGCTCTATCACTTATCGATGATCATCGCTTCTTCATTGCCACCATAGATTTGCTAGAATAGCTTCTTATGGCTTCGTTCAAGGACAATATGAAATGGGTCAACACAGATAAGAGAATAGTGAATCGCTATTCTGCTATCTATAAAAGATACCATGCCGCTATTTTTAACCTTTTATCGAGAAATTTCGGTGGGCATATAAATGATAGTCTTACGATATCTCGATGTTTTTCTTAAGGCTAATGGAATTAGCATTAGTTCTAATGGAATTACCAAGACACATTTCGACAACTTGGGTTGGTAATTCCATTAGGAACCAATGAACATACATTATTTGTGATAACTATATAGAGAATTACATGTTCTAATATCGATCCATGTTTAGTTTCGGAACAAAATCTGAAAATTAAACTGGGCTTTCGGCTGGTTTGCACCAATCTTTAACATTAACAAAATGTTAAAGTACCGCTGGGCAATAAATGAGTTACACTCGCGCATGATAATTGCATAAAAATATGAAAAAAACTCGTTTATTGTACGGGGTTCCCTAATTATTTTTTTACACGGTTGTTTGGCACGAGAAATACATAACTTGTGAATAATTCAGATTTCTAGCTATCACGTTATCTCATATACAGCTTGGTGACAGGCAGACAACGGAGGCTTAGTAATAGGGTCCTGTTTTTACCTTTTAGATACGGAAAAACTTAAACAGTAACCGTAATCGTCCAAAAATCGCTGGTCAAAGCTATAGTTTTTATAACTAGGTTATACAATATTTTGAAAATTTAAATACAACTGTTAATGTGGCCATTTTTAGCACTAGTTTAGATGTTTGTTATCTATTGTTAAAAACTTACTTTAATATTTTTTATTATACTTACCTATGTTATTTTTCCAATGTTGGTATTCTATTTAGTTGTGAGTCTTTGATACTTGACAATAAAGCAATTTGAATTTAAATAAGTGTGTGAAAATAAAGAATTTATCTTTCTTTTCGAGTATTTGCTAAGATGAAAAGTAGTAGTTTCGGTACTAACGATGTTCGAAGAATTTTTGTTCGCAAGGTCTAATGATTCGGAGAAGTATTCGTTATAGTATAGAAAACCATAAATTCACATAAGATAAGTTAAACATCCACGGCTATTGTCGCTCAATGGTTGGATGGCATTAGAAGAGGTGAATGACACAGAATGAAAGACGCCGTGGTTGATTGGAATGGAGGCGAAAATAGATCAAATTAGCGACGTGTGACGTCATGATTGCAGAAGATTCCTAGTAAAATGTAGTTTACAAATAGAATCAAAGTAACAAGTTACGGTTAGTAAGAGGTAATTTATCACAAACATCTATCTATCAAAATATTCAGCTGATAGACCTCGATTTAACAAAGAAAACATTCAAAAGTTCGCTTCTTCTTACTTGCAATCATCAGATTAAGCAAGAGAAAGCACACAAAAAGAGACGTCGAACTTATACCCCGTAGTTCTAATGTCGGGGTCTAATAAAATAATAATCATAATATAAAAACATTTGATGTACACATTTGATTTTCGTTGGAGTCTATGCTGATCTCAGACTACAGGAATAACCTGTAGTCTGAGGTGCTGAACTACCGGCACGTATGGTTGCCCTAGTGCACCAATGTCGCTTTGAAAATGTCTACTAATGATAATAAGCTGTTAAAATGTGTCACATGCAATCTCGTCGTGAATGGACTTCTAGCGTTTATACAGAATAAGCACGAATAAGAATTACATTGGTACGTACATAATATAATAAAGGTGCAATGTATGAATGCAAGCAAGAATAGGTAACAATATTTTCATGTTATATTATGAACATGATAGCAGGAATTCTGGTATGTGATGATATCACACACTTAATACCTACTCCTAGAATTATCAATGTAAGAATCGTTTACTCGTGTAACAACTAATACCTTCATAGACGACTGCGCGAATTAAATACAAGAATGTACTATACCGGTAAATTAAATTAAATAAAATTATTTAAAACAGAACAGACTGATTAATCCGAGCAAATGAAAAGTGAATTAACTCTGAGGCATTTATTTAAATTGTTACAGATCAGCAGGATGTAATTTTGATTGAATATAAATGTTGTACGGAATTGTGATAAGTAAAGCGTTTGTGTTTTGTTAATTTACTACTATTTTTCTGAATAGTAAACCTTGCGAACAAAGTTCTTTGGAACATTGTTTGCAATTACCTCTTATCCACAATGATCTTAGTTAACAATAAAACTTGACTATTTTTATACATACTAAGAAAATGTTTTAAAAATAATATGCTAATTGATCTTTCTCCGACGCATAATTAAAATAACGTTGCAGCAAATAATTCCCCTCATTTTTTTTGGAGAAGTACTAGTCTCTAAAAATGCCGATACGTGTGGAAATCATATTAAGCAGTAATTGTAAATAAATATAATAACACATTACCTGGTTAGCTAGCTGATGTTATACCAAACGGTAACGGACGGTAAATGTATATGTTTATTGTTAAGAAAAAAGAACATGTCGAGTTACTCAAAATAAAATTTACTAATTTATAGTTTTAGTAGTATCGGTAAACTAAGTTTCGCAAGACTAGTTAAAACTTATGGCCTCCACATGACAACCAATATCAAATATACAAAAAGACGAAAGCAAAATTAGCCATTTAAAGCGAAGAATTTGCGCGCCTCGCTTCTGCGTCATACAAATCAACGAATATTTAAAAGCTGGCTTCTTGTCCGTGGAGTTTTTTCCAGATACTTCTACCCTTGGTCAAATCTTTAACATGTCCATACGGCATTACTTGATCATTCGCCTTACTTTTTATTTTTTTTTGCATTTGTACTGAAACTGTCTTATCGTATAAGGTGGCCACCTTTTATGTTTTGGTTGGCTTATATTCTATTCTCTATTATTGTTAACATGTTTCATTGTTCCCTGGGTTGAAATAACATGAATATAATATATCATGTCTCAAGGAAGGCTGCAAAATGAAGTAGTTTCAGACAAAGTTAATGAGCGAAGCAAGTGAGTCAAACTCAGTTCGCCGACTGCTATACCTACACTCCACCCACTGTTTGAAGAAAGTCGCGTCTGTTAGTGAAACTTCAGCTTAATTACACGTATCATGATTTGATTAAAATATGAGGAAGTGACGGCGCATGTGCGGCTTCATTAATAAGTCTCAGGTTTAAATTGAACACAAGCAAAAAGGTTTGCTCGTGTGTTTCTACGAGTAACTTGCGTCATTCAAGAATACATTTAAGAGCTAATGTTCCAAATAATTGGCCAAGTGCGAGTTAGGCTCGTGCATGAAGGGTTCCGTACCATTGTTGTATGGGAGCCCCTCCCCCATATATTATTTTATTTCAAATTTGTAATTTAATTGGATAGCCAATATACTTTAATGTATTTTGTGAAAATTTCAAGTGTTTAGCACCTACCATATTATGGATGTATTGCAAAAATTACGAAATATCACGTTTATTGTATGGGGACCACATTAATATTTTTATTTTTTTAATTTTAAGTAAGTATTTGTTGTAACTAAATTATAGCGGCAAAGGAAATACATATCTTGTGAAAGTTTCAGCTTTCTAGCTATTACGGTTTCTGAGATACAGCCTGGAGACAGACAGACAGACAGCAGAGTCTTAGTAATAGGGTCCCGTTATTATCTTTTAGGTACGGAACCCTAAAAAGGAAGGTAGAAAACTAGCACAAATAAATAAAACACAGAATGGTGTGTTCCGATAGTTTCCTTGAGGGCCAGGTTTTCCAGACATGGCATGCTCCACCTCAGCTCGTTGTCGTTGTCACGTATGGATTCGTACCATGCTGGTCAAATGCCTAGCTGTAATGTGAATGTGAAAATAAAAATCAATTAATCTACGTAGTTTACTACATCTTCTTATATATAAAATTTCCGTGTTACAGTGTTTGTTACCGTACTCCTCCGAAACGGCTTGACCGATTTTTTCCAAATTTTATATGCGTATTCAGTAGGTCTGAGAATCGGCTACTGTATATTTAGATTTTTTTTTTAAGGCAAAACAACGTTTGCCGGGTCAGCTAGTACTCGTATAAACATCAAATTGACATATCGTGTACAGGCTATTATCCAATGTAGGGATTGATTTAATCGCCTGCCAACCGCATCGCATCCAAACATGTTCCCTTGATGTAGGACTACGATCGCCACAAGTTCAGCTTGACCTGCGATTCTCGACCATAAAGTAGGTTCAGACTATATTGCCAGACTAGTTGGTGGGAATTTTTCCGTATATATTCGGATTTTATGGAGCCTTAAACCAGCTTTTATAATATACATACGATATTTATTTTAATATATTCTGCGAGCAATATTGAGCTATTCATGATTCTTTATTCAAAAGAAATATTGCGCTATGCGCAATTTAAGATTCTCCATTTAAAATAGTTTTTATTAATTGGGAAAAAATGCAATTTTCAGTATTTTTAAAGTACAGCATAAACTCTATATAATGACAGAGGGGACTGTGCATTTTATGGCGTTATAGAGAGTGGTCGTTAAATGGAGAGAAGCCAATTGATTTCGACGCTTTAGAAAGATTATTATTAAATTGAGTGACGTTACATGAAGTTTGCTCTGTATTATGAAATCTACTAAGTTAAGTTCTCACAGGGAATACCTTTCAATAGATATTAAATACTCACCAAAGCTTCTAGGACTGAGAAATCTTTTGCGCCTTTGTTCACACTATTTCGTATGGCAACATTGGGTTCAGTTGGTATGAGTGTAATACGCAAATTTGTCGGCTGCTCCCCTCGGGGGCCGAGCGATTTGCTCTCAATGAGACATGGAGCGAGGGCTCTCGGCGCAGATTGGATGTCAAGCGGACCGGGCGTCCATATTCGCACACAGTTTTCACAAACGTCCCTTCAGTGAGTAATGTGTTGATGAAATCTCTGTGATGAACGTATAATTTGGAACGAGCTTACTCGTTTACTCAATAGAGCCTCCTTAAAGATTTGAAACGAACTAGAACTTTCCAAGAAGGTGAAGCTCGAAAGATTTATTACCCGCGACTCTATGGAGACGGTATGCTTTGAGTATTTTATGTATGCTTTTGGGGAGTTTATGTGTTTGAGGAAATCAATGATGCTATTTAACTCTATAAAGATTTGACCCATTATAATGCAGTTTTCTGTAAAAGGTTCGTGCAGGGCACGAATCCATACGTGATTAGATTTATATTAGTGTATGTTCTATGATATTAGCTAAAGTGAAAACGCACCAGGAAGCGTTGTTAATGAGTTAATTAAATTTAAAACTCAATAATGAAAACTCTCTAAATAATAAACATATTTTTATAATAAACTAAATTTTGTTTACTCTTGTATTGATCAGGTTAGTATGTTGATAAAAGAAATTCGAATTTTGCTAAAACTCATCTAAAAATTCAACAAAATAAGCACTATAACTATTCCTTTTGTAATCAAACAAGCGCAAAAGCATAACACAACTCTTAAACATTCCGTTAAAAAAGAAATGGAAAATACAGAATTAATGTTGTAATATTGAACATTTTACCACTGGAATTCAAAAATAAAATTAAAAGCTCTCGTCTTTTGTTTCATTAACTCACTGAATGTGAATGCAGTGGTTAAAACCAACCACAAAGCATTTCACTTATTTGAATACAAATTGGATTCAACAATGGACTGACTCGTTATTTATAATTTGTACTTGCTATGGTCGAACATTTGCCATTATTAATTAAATAAATTACTGTCCGATTCGGCAGTCGTTAAAACTGTAAATGAGAAATCTATGGTGGTGTTAAATTATCTTACCTTCTACTTTCTATGTTTATTCAAATCGAAATGTTATACAGTATACAATACATACTCATGTATATGTCAATGTGCAAACTTAAAATTAAAACTAAACCAAATAAAATAACCCACCTTCTGACCAATGCAAAAGTACACATATCGCTAGCTATATTAATATTTATAAAGATAGAATAAACATATACTATATTATTAATAACTAGTAGTTTTTCAAATCAAGAACGAAATTTCTCTGAACATAGTTTTTAATTAAGTACCGAAACATAATAACTTGGGAACTCATTTTAGTAACATTCACAAAATATTCTTATTATTGAATATGTATATGGTTTTGAATCGCTCTGCCATATATCATTTAAAATCAACCAGTAAACAGCGTAGCAAAAAAAAACCATTGACAACCAGTCGGCTAAAATTGTCTATTGAGCAGTATCTGTGTTCTACTAGTAATAATTTATTTATTTATTAGTTGTACATGCAATAAGTGAGCTTCACAGCTGCCCAATACACTCGCTCTTGCTTATGCTAAGTTAATTAAATAAATACTAAAACATTACAAATAATGTAAAAGGTTATTATTATAGAATTTATGTAAAGATAAGCGACGACCTTAACAAATGAATTATCACAAAAACATGACATTGACTTTTTTTATTGTTAAGTTAATTTAAAGGATGACGATGGTACTCTCTAACAAATATCTAGCGCCGCAATCAAAACATACACATGAAAGCGAGTAATTATTAATGAGTTTTGTCATTATTAAGGTCATATCAATAACGTTGCTACCTGGATATATATATACAAAAAACCTTCGCTACACTTCATTATAACAAACCTAAAATAAAAGTATAATACATAAAATGTAATTAAAATTCAAGCTAGGTAATCTAAAAACTAAATCTTTCATACAAATCAAACAACTTAATCTAAGAGACTCTCAGGTCTCTTTGATTACTACTTACTTAGTAAATGGAAGGTAAAAATAAAACAATACATAAAATGTCATTAAAATTCAAGCTAGGTAATCTAAAAACTAAATCTAACATACAAATCAAACAACTTAATCAAAGAGACCAGAAGTAAATGGAAGGTGCCATAAAAAATCATAACAAATTAAATTTCAATTCAAATAAAAACTAAAAGTTTGCTACGTAAATTCTAAAAACTAAAAAAGCTTCTAAAGCGCGGTAACGTGGCCAAAACTACTTATAGAATTCCACGATTTTTTTCCTAATAACATAGATCATAAAAAAGACTTACAATTTCCACGAACCGAGAAAGAACTTCAATCATCAAAATGTTATCTTTCCTACATTCTCGAGTTACCCAAGAATCCTTTGTCAGCTATTTCTTAGCTTACCAACCGCAGTTCCTCTATATCGTACACTGCATAGGATAACCGTTATGTAAATTATCATGACACTCGATATTCCGTGTGGAATAAAATCTTATTTCGAAAATATCGGTGCATGAATCATAGTTGGACAGAACCCATTCCTATTGTGTTGGACCTCTTGACTTTTAAATAAAAAGGTTTTTTTTTACCCTTTACAGCTAGGCGTTTGACAGGAGTTGGCGACATTCTGGTCCAAAGTGGAGCATGCCTAGTCTAGATTAACTGAAAAATCAATTCTTATTAGAACAATTGACGTAATTATACATATTATGATATAACTTTGCAGTTCAATTTAGTTGAAAATATATGAATAATAAATTAATTTGTACATTGTACTCGTACTTTTTATATTAGATTAGGTACGCATGTTAGGTACTTATAGTTTTATTTGTTGTTATTGTTCAGTCATCAATTTTATTTTATCTTGTCTCATACGTATGTAGAGATAGGTAACTATCATAGTTATTGTTACACAAACTTAAAGTCAAAGTCAAATAAATTTATTGCATCATTATGGTATACATAAGGTCTTAAAAGTTATTTATTTGGTACCACATAATGGACCCTTCTCGGGTATTGCAAAAACATATTATTATTAAACTAGAAACATTCTAGTTTCTATGCGAAAAATATTTTTTAATGGCACCGTTTATCGTTTCACAATTCCGGATGTAAATTTCTTCAGCATTCAGAAAGTTTAGTATTTTCTTGTTAGGGACTGTAATGCATTTTCAAATTGCTTCGTCGGTAAATTATCTTTATTGCCCTTCGTAATGTTTTATCCCGGTTCCTTTTGAGGTGTGTTTTATGTTTAGTGCTTTTGTGTTTTCAAATTATTCCTTTCCTCAATTGTATGACTGCGCAAATAAAATAGGTCAAGTAATATCGCGGTATTATAATTTGATAAACAGTTTTTATATTTAAAATTAAAAAACTTATCGCCGAGTTGTCGTAAATTATTGTTTTGAAGATAATATCTCTACTGATAATGGTAGTTAATAAGCAATAGAATGACCTTGGCAAAAATCACGTCTATGCCAATGACATTAATTAAGTTAATTATTTTTATAAAAATTTTATGCGTTGATATAATTATCATCATTAATTACTGTAGGTAACGGCAGTTAGTAAATTATTGGAATGCTGTTCTTAAAAATTCACAACTGCTTTATATAATAATTGATTTCTTTTTTATATAAAACATTGTTTTGTATATTAATCATTTAAGTAGCTACTTCAAATAAATATTCCGCAGCATAAAATAATGAATCAAATGATATCTTTTCTCTATATCAAACAAGGAACATTATAATTGATAGAGTTCGAGTCCATTGAAGTTCTCGTAATGTTGTAGTGTAATAATTTGTTTTTCTTTTGTTTCAGCTGTGTGTCCTATAAAGCAGTTCCAATGTGCGAACAAGAAGTGTATACCTATATCCTGGGTGTGCGAGGGAGAGAACGATTGCGGCGACAACTCCGATGAAAACCTCGAGGAATGCAAAGGTCAGAGAGTTATAATATTTTTTATGATTTTCAATAACCACAGTAGACACGAAATATTATTCTTCTGAGTACGTTTATAAAGCAGTATTTTTATCTGCCTTATGTAAGCCCAAAGGATTTTTTTTTCATAGTTTGAAATAAAACAATTTTCTTAATTTAGACATAACAAATAATATTTTTGAAAAAATATCACTAAGAATAACCAATAATAGGTCCATTTACAAATTAGGCAAATATGCCTTATTTATAAATTAATATACTCGTAATATCAAACATTGCGTGTATAAAAATTGTTCGCAGAATTTTGTTCTTGTAGACAAACCTGTCTAATTGTATACAAAAAACACGTTTTTTACTTCTAAGAAAGTATTATCATACTTGTTTATTTCATTCAAATCGCTGGCAACCATATTTATTCACCGTTGGATAAAGAAAATTGTAATAAAGTTAAATTTGTAACAAACTAACAAGAGCAGAAATTTACAAAGCCAGAGAGTATCTAGACAAACGTGAATGAACTGAGCGTATGGAGGAGATACTTAACCTATCAAACAAAAAGTGAGGCCAAAGAGGATGAAAACACTTTACATTACTTTTGTTTCTTCTTCTATAGATTGTTATCTTCATATCATAGACAAATAGGTAATATACTTGAATCGATGGAACATAATAATTCAGGAAAATTATATGCTGATCAACACAGAGGACAAGAGAGGGTGATAGCGATCGGAGGCGGGATTTTTTTGACATTTTTAAACAACTCGAAATCAAAATGGATCGCACCCTTTGACCCCCGACACGAAAACGAGGCGACGAGGTGTTGTGAAGTTTAGCATGTCTCTCTCTGTTTGTGTATGGGTGTTGGGGGTAAAGTCGGGAGTTTTATACATTTTAAATTAATAATCGTCTATATAGGTATCAGAGAACTCCCTTTAACATTACCATAATTTCTATCCCCCTTCGTTTTTACGTTTCCGCTCGAGACGTTCGCCTCAGTGTGTCGTCAGCTCTAATCTTGTTAGTTGCTGCCTACAATTTTGACAATATGAGTAACGTAGTTAAAGGAGAAATGTGATTCACGAAGACAAGGATTGCGTAGCTCTATTATAACCTTATAATGCTCAGCTATATATTCGTATAGTATATATTTTATGGGTATGAGCACCTACATACTTGATCCCAATTCAATTGAACACAGTAAAACCGATCATTTTCCTTATACACACTACTTCCTCTTTAGTATATTCCTCATTTCTGAGAGTCTTGACTCCCCCGCAGAATTTGTTCATTAAAAAGGGAGTTCTCTTGGGTAAGTTCAGGGTGGTGGGTGCCCACGGAAGACGCAAGTCTTCGACCAGACAGCTTTGAAGACCACATGATTATGTGTAACACGCTGTCTGTTTTCTCATGATGGTTTCCTTCACCGTAAGGCAAGTGCAAATTAAGGCATTGCTTGAAAAACAAGTAGTCGGTGTAGGGCCGGGATCGAACCAGGGCTGTCAGATTGAAAACAGGGCGTTATACTACCGCACTACACACAACTTAGATCTGTCGCCAAGCACCTAACAGTGTATTCCTGCAGCCTCCTTGAGAGCCTCCTTGAGAGTTTTTCCGGACTAGGCATGTGCCACCTAAGGTCAAAGTATCAATAACTCGCGTGTTTACGCGCCCTGCAGGTGAAGTATCTAGCTGTAATGATAAAAACTTTTATCTCTATAAGCATTTTTAACGTTCTCACCGTCCCGCTACGGTTTTGCATTGTAAACCAGTAACCAGGTATACAATCTCTTTAAAATGATATGCGATTTGGGGCTTGACGTCACTAGTGAGTGATATTTGGTTCAGTTTGCAAAGACGTACTTTAAAAAAATAACATTTTAAATATTAAAAATGATTAGTTATCTTTATTATCCTTAAGGTATACAATCTCTTTAAGATGCCATGGGATTTAGGGCTTGACGTCACTAGTCGACGTTTAATAAATATATTTGGTTCAATTTGCAAGGACATACGAAAAAATATAATATTTTTAATATTTAAAATGATAAATTACGAGTATTTTTATCATCCTTACAATTTAATACTAAGCATATTATATTTCAGAGTATTTTTTGCAAATTGTACCACACGGATGTCACTGAGCAAGTCGCATAGCATTTGAATAGCGTTATATTTTCCGAGTATTTGCGAAACTACATAAAGGATATTGAAATCTTCGATTGCTGTTGACAAAGGTATTCATTGTTCGCTTATCAATATTTATTGGTAGGAAATAGCTTTGGCAACTTCACGGTTGAATGCCTCCCACTTATATCAGATCGATGTAGACCTCTCAAGTTGTTCAATTTAATGCTTCCGAACTAATTTACGGAGATGCCAAAACCAATACATCGACAAGGCCCTTTGAGAGGCATGATTGAATTTATGTGTGTCCGGTCAAACCGAGAGAATTACAATACGAGTAGCAATTAGTAATACTACTTTCGCGCCGCTGTGTTGCTCGCGTTAATCCGGGACAAAAAGAAGTTAATCCAGGATAAATAATAGCCTATGTGTAAATCCAAGGTCTAACCTTACTAAAGGTTGTTTACCAAAATAAAAAATTATAGTAGCCGATTCTCAGACCTACTGAATACGCATATAAAATTTGGTAAAAATAGGTCAAGCCGTTTCGGAGGAGTACGGTAACTAACATTGTGACATGGAAATTTTATATATTAGAGAAGATAATTATTAAACATATATGTATTATGTAAAATGATATTATCACATATATGTAATATAGCGCAAATTTTCTAAATTAACTTTAAAACAATAGAAAATTCTTAGTTTAAATCTAAGGGATCTTGTAACTCACTGTTTGATAACATTTAATAAAAAATATATAGTTAAGTTGCGACACCATTGTTATAAAGCTCTAAATTACATATATATAAAGTAAAACCAATGGTACAAAAAAAAGGTAAGTAAATGATTTTGGAAATAATAATAATTGAACACTAATAACTAAGTACCACGAAATTATTTTGGACTCTTTTGCCTTCCTGAACAAGTAGCTAATTAAATCTCACTCCAATTTGTCAAATAACCTACTCAACACAATTTGTCTTCAACAAGCTAGTTTATATTGTTTTGTTTTTTGAAGCTAGAGCCACTTTCAAAAATGATGCTGATATTTTTGCTGCAGAAATAAAACTTAGCTTGTTATGTTACATAGGCAATTGTTAAATCAGTTGTTGCTTTGCATTCATACTAAGTTATATATTTTTTTAAAGTTTATAATATAATATTATAAAGCCTCCGTAGGTATTTGATATAAAAATATTAAATACAAGCTTTATTGGTCCTTTATACCCGTAATTTATCCAATTTTAATACGTTTAATGGAGTGAAAAGAAAGTTTACGGCATTATTTACGCGAAATGTTGGAAACCTGTAATTTATTGTTTATATTGGTTCTAGTTTCTTGAGCCCTGAGAGTTACAAAAACTTTTACTCAGCCTCTTTTGAATTTTCGAAGACATTTTGACTAAGATACTAATACAAGATACTAATGATTATCTTTAAGATACAACTCCTTAAAAACTTTAAGTAAATAAAGACGTCAAATTTAATTCCATCCTTAAAATAATAATACAGACAGTCAGTTAACATGTAACCACGCTGGCCATGATAGGCCGTGTTATTTTATGTAATGACTAATTGTTTTTGTGGTTGTTGGAATATGTAGGTTTCCTCAAAATGTTTTCCTTCACGAATAGAACGAGTGTAATCGACATATATGTACATAGCTGGAGAAGAAGCATAGGCATACTGCTTATGCCTTTGCTTCGTTGAGTTTATGCTTATGCTTGAGTCAGTACCCGCTATTGTGAAGTGACATTACCTCCACCATCTACTTACAAACATTAGAACCTTCTCCTTACTACGTTACTTTACCAAAACATTTTACATAATAGTAGATTAGTAGAGCTGTTTTTTGAATGATAAATAGGCGTACGTTTGATCGCAGCTTGCCTGATGTTAAGCTTGACTGTGGTCTAAGATGTATCACGCTTGCCTAGCACCACCCGACCCACGATAGTGCCTAGATAAAAAATGCCACTTTTCAAATGACGATCTTGTGCATGGTCACCCATCCAAAGACAATCCGCATCGACCGTTGCTTAACCTTCATCAAATGATCGCGTCAGACCACCTTAGTTAGCCGAGCTAGGCGCTACAAATGAGTAGTTATAGCCTACAGTTAATAATGATTGATTTGGAACTCCCCAAGGAGCAGTACGGGCATTAAACATACATAAATAAACGAACCAGACGTAGTACGTACATATATACGTATGTAACTAGAGATGCGCGACTGCGAATAATCTGACCAGTCGAATAATCTACAACTACTAATATACACGTTCGACTTGAATATTAGTAATATACTAATGTTAATAATCGAATGATGACTACTAATTAGTTACAAATGGCGTTTTGACTCGATTAATAGCGAACTTGTCAATGTCACTTGTTAGTTTCAAATGAATGAAATATGAATGAATCGTTGGAGTGGAGTCTGCTCAAGTAGTAACTAATGTAGTATTCATTCAGTCGGGTTAATTTTGAAAGGGTATCATGTTAGTTAC
The DNA here is from genome assembly GCA_035578125.1 of Mellilla xanthometata. NCBI lineage: Eukaryota > Metazoa > Arthropoda > Insecta > Lepidoptera > Geometridae > Mellilla > Mellilla xanthometata. Next base: position 6,035,336 of record JAPUBQ010000007.1, on the reverse strand, counting down.
TAATTTTCGGAGATCATTCGGATGAGTCGAATGATTTATAAAGTCGAATAATTCGACTGGAATCATTCACAGTCGTGCATCGCTATATGTAACACTACATTATGCAGTCACGTGGGTCCGCAGGGATGTGGCAATGAGCTAGTTGTTGCTTGATTGCCATTTGGCTTCGTTTATTGATGGAATCTCGCGACTCAATGGCGCCTTCGCCAAGGGACTCCGCATGCGTCGACTCCGACAATTCATCATAACTGTTGGGTACGTGTCGTTGTTTTCTCCATAAAATTTAGAATTTATGACCCATATCTTTGTACATACTTAAAACTATGGGAGTGAAGGATCTTGGTTAGTTTGTTATGAAGTATCGTTTCGATATTACAATGTTGGAAAAAAACAAAAGATCGTCGTAAAAAATCACATAAAAAGTATCAATTAAATACCAGCAGAGCATTAAAACGTAAATCTGGTGAATAAGAGTCACATAGTTAATGTGAGTTCGTGTACAAAATTATCGATTTGCGTAAGTTTATAACTAAATGTATGCAGGTTCATTATTACATTTAGTTCATAAAATAAGTCGTCAATTAAAATAAAAACCTTTGTACTCGTATAATATGCAGTTAACGTCTCTACATAGGTACAAAACTTTCACATTCTTATTTCTACTAGACATTAAAGTGAATAAAAAGATTGCAAGTGAAAATATTAGGTCCTTACATATGAAATTGGCGTTTTTCGTACTGGCCACTTTAATCATAAATTTCTCCTCCATATATTGACTAACTAGCTGCATCCCGCGGTGCAATCCATTATGTTATGTCCGTACTACATTTAAAAATATCACTTTCGGCCGTTTAAGCGTAAAAGCTCTCCTTTAATCGCCCTTTATAATAAAAAAAATATCGAGTATACACTCGAATTTTGTTGAGTCTTATCAAATTTATATTGCTAGCAATAGTACTAAGACTACTAGGACTTCCATAATATTATGAGCATTACGACTAAACTAACCACAAACCAATCTTAACTACAAAGGCACCGTAGAGACATTATACTAAGATGGCAAGCTATCTTAGACATATTCCTCTCACACAGCTAGATATAAACCATAAAGGTCTACTCAACCGTTTAATACCTTTCCAACTGCGGAAGCTTAGTGAAATCGTTCTCAATATCGTTAAAATCTAGTGGCGAAAGTTCAGCGGAATCCCACATGAAATGAAATCCGGCAAGTATTTGAAACTGAACAGAACTGTACGACGCGGTTACTACAGATTATAACCTCAAAATCAGCGCACAAAATGGACATTTGTTGACTTTGTAACCGCAATCAGTAATTAGCCGATAAATTATATCACGGACCAATATACTAACACAAAAAGAAGCGATCAGTTTTATTTGTTTCCAAAATTTGAAAGACAATTGTTTCCAAAGTAATAATAAATCCATTATAGGTCGAATACGTGTAGTAGTCCCCAGATTGAAGTTAGTGACGCAGTCAGGACGCAGTTTTAAACTTCTGAATTTCCCGGAAAGTCGCTGCGGTTTTCATATTGTATTATTATGTTAAAATTATAATTAAACAAGACCATTATTTATAATTTTACCTCCTTTATATTATTATAAGTATTGGTTGCTTACATACTTGGTACGAGAAATAAAATCGACAATTTTGTCGATTTGTCTTTAATCAATCGCTGAAGACGATTTGTTCACAGGCAAATTTTGCCATTTATTATTTTACGACAAATATAGTCACAAACGATCTATTTAGATAGGTACTGGTATGTACCTTCTATCATTTCAATAGGAGTCGTCACTTGTTTCTATCTATGTAGATTGATTCATTCAATTTAATATCAATCTGACCACTCGTGCACGGTGCTATTTAAGGAAATACGACTCCCTGTAACGTTGAAGCATTGATTTTGTTACTATCTGACAATGTAGTGTAGTATATTGCGTCATTATTATAAATAAATTGAATATGAACGAAGACACAATAATAATTTATCTATTTTATAGAGATATGTTTATGTTTCATATAGCGTGCTACGATAAATTTATTTTTTAAAATGACATCAATTATCCTACATGTAATTCGCAACCAAATATGACACTTATCACATTAGTACATGTTACATAAAGCATAACCAGCCCACTATACGTTCCCACTGCTAGGACTCGGGGTCTTGTCTCACGAGGAGAGAGATATAGGAGATATATATTCACCACGCTGGCTAAGTGCGGGTTGGCGGATGACTCACGTCTTCGGATATTGCGGTCCTCAAACGTGTCGGTTTCCTCACGATGTTTTCCTTCACCGTAAAGCGAGTGCAAATCCACACATAACTTGAAAAAAAAGTCATCGGTGTAAATCAATGTCTATCTACCTGTATAATAACTAAGCTCTGTACGTGCCTGAAAGTTCCTTGATTCGGCTGCCCTTTCATCGTTGCTATTAACTTTATTCAGGCTATGTTCTTTGTGGGGGCAAGGCGACCGCCGATTCCGCTTCGTCTGAAGAAGCATTGTTCTGAAACGTTCCGGCCCATCTGTAATTACGCAGGTGTAACTGCAAATTGGTAACGGTTTTATCTTACCGCTGGTGTTCCCGTGATTTCTACATGACCTTTTTGGGTGGCGATAGAAGATAGAGGTTGCCTGGTTTTAGATGACGAACTATATAAGACGAAATAAGATGATTTGTGTTAGAACTACCACGAACACTTAGAAAGCTCTTAGATCTGTTATTTTATTTGAACATTGCAGTTTGATCAGCTTTTTGTTTAGAATAATTGGTTATTTAATTATTATTTAAATAATTGGTTAAAGTTATATCGGGTATCCGAAAGTTATAAAACTTTAGTTGTTTGTCCGCATGTTCTTAAGCGTTGTATACTATTACTATTTTCAAAGACTAACTATGATAAACTAGCCAAGGCATTATATTTTTTTTTAAACAAAACTCGGTCAATATCTTCTCAAGAATTGAAAAATCTATAAAAGGGCTGAAAAATATTTGCAAACCCCTTGAAACCTTTTTCATACCCGACCCGAAACGAAAGAAAGGCCCAAAACAAACAGTTAGATTTAATTATAAATTTGATTTAATATTTGGCTGGGAATTGAGAAAATTTCACTCATTATTTCGCCAACCGCGCCGTAAAGTCGGAATGAAATCCGCCCTTTGAGCTTAAATGTGATAAAAGTTTTCGTCTATCTGATTGAAGCTTTCCGTCCGCTGCCTTAAGATTACACGAAAAGCTTCATTTCATAATCCGAGAAAGGCTTAGGTGCAGCGTACACACAACAAAATTAATATTGGCTTGAAGTCTCATCCTCATTTCACAATAGGTACGAGTATGATGCCGCCTGGTTCGCATAAGTACTCGTACTTTAAAGTAGGTACGAGTAAATGTCAAGGAGAAAACTTTTCGTACTTTTTCTGAGCGATTTCGTTTAGAGTCATGTCATATATGTATGTCACTTTAATGAATCGTAATAGAATCGTTTTCATTTTGACAAAATGTATTTTTTTATGTTAAATAGAATCTCGATTCAACCAAATAATATACCTGATACAAAAGCATTTTTGCGGAAATGCATTTAAAATCACTTATATTTATAGTTCCGTTTGAAACAGCCAACATTTTCGCTCAAATAGCCGTAGAAACACATAACCGCCTTTATTAAATTTTGGCGGTTTGGTTGCTAAATTCAGTGCAAAGACACCATAAAACGCCAAATTTTATATACACACTTAGATACCAGAGAGAAATCACAACTTTTGATATATTCATATCCAATACAATACGAAAAAATCGTACGAAAAAATTGAAAATCTGTAAAAAAAAAAATGATTTGCTTCTACTGTAAAAATAGCATGTTTCGACATGTGGTCCTTTTGTATTTAAGGAGCGAATAGCGATAAAGAGTTATCTGAAGCGAATGTCGACTGCCTAGGAGCTGTGCTGTCATGCCGAATCAAATTACAGTCTCATACATTTGACCTAGATATTTGATAGTTTCTTTTGTGCTATGTTTACTCGTATTATATTTTAGTTTGTACAACAAGAAATCTGTCATAGTAGTAGATTCCCTTTCATAAAGTTTTTAATTGACCAAAAACTTTTCCAGGCATTTTCGATGCGCCTTTAAACTTCTTTCTATTGTCTCGCCTGCATTGAAATATTTTAGACCAAGTATATACTCAATATATACTCGTACTTTTCTAAGCCGCAACATCACTTTATCAACATTAGGTGTGCGGGGACAAGCGCGAGATTATCATTAAAAAATACTATAAACATACATACGACACATGCACACCCAAAATTGAGACTGAATTCACCAATCGATAATTTATTCCGCCTCGGGAATCGAATCCAGACCACTAGACCAAAGAGTTTCTTAGTCGAATTTCCTTTTCTTCTTTCTTCACTTTCTTAATAGATATGATAGTTTATTGATAAATACAGATTTACAAGTCATTTTACAAAAAATATTTTATGAATGTCATTATTAATTAATTTGTCATTGAGAAATTCTTTAACACTATAGTGTGCTTTATTAATTAAAAATAATTTCAACTTACTTTTAAATATGTTAGGGGAAGCTGTATTTCTGATATAACATACATACAACATGAATGTGTATGGTTGTAACTTGAAGATAATATAAGCAAACTGTAGATATTAGAAGATCTTGCGTCACAAGCAAGTTTCATCAATATTTTGTGACAATTCTAACAATCCAACCTTATTCCGTCATCCAATTTATGTATGTCACCTGCATTTGATTCCGGATTTTTCACATAAACGTAATAAAGTGTGAGCGACTTCGGAATCTGGTCACGTGCCTCTCTCAATAGCCTTCTACCAAAATGTGCGTACCCCCGATATATGAAAACGTAGATAGCGACGAAGGGATACTTCTGCTCTGTTGTGTGAGTAATACCTGAAATATTGGTTCTGGAAATATGAGGTTTCTTTACAACTTTCTTTTTTCGTGATAGGTACAAGTTGAGAGGTTCATATTAACTAGTTCTCAAACCTATCCTTCCTAAAGTCTGTGGGTTTCTTGACTTATTAGAAAAAATAAAGCAGCTTTATGTTTATTGAACTTGTGTTTTATAGGTGGTATTTAGATATGTTTGTTTTAAAGTTGTTCTTAATTTCCCTTGTTTTAGTTAGTACACACTTTGATAAATTTTAATTCTGTAGGCGATTACGATCACATTAGTTTCAGTAATCATCGTTTTGTAACGTTTCTTATCCGTGCCTTAACTGCGTTTCAATTAAATAAGTAATTTAATATGCCCGTTAACATAACATATACAGGCTATGTACCTAAAACGTATCTAGTCTATGTGTTACATAATATCAGTTCAAATGGTCCCGTTCCGTAAATAATATGATTATACTGTGTCAGGCTTACTGCGAATTTTATGCGCCATTAACTGTCGTTTGCGGCAACGTCAGCTTTATATAAAGTGACAACCCTTTTCCAGGCTGTCCCTAAACGTTTTACGGTACATTGAATCTTAAAGCTAAGGGCATAAGAACGTTTTTCCTTTACATGCGCAATTTAAATATATGAATTGTACGCCTTCAATACAGCTCTAAAGGCACGGTACAAGTAATGAGGCAGAAGCTAAGCACTTTTTATATTACGGTCGACACTTATTTTACGAAATGTCGATTGAAAATATTTTCGTTTACGATAAAAGGGAAGGCGCTGCTAATTAAAAGTCGCTACAAAAATTCACTGCTTCCAATTAACTTTTAATGTTGGGGTGGGAGGGGGGGTGTCAGTTTTAAGTGTCTTTTCTTTCATAATAGGAAACAAACTGAAACCAAATTTAGTATATTTTTGTTTCGATACAAACATATAAATGTGTAGTAAGCTGTACTTGCAAAGCATTGTCTGTACAATTGTACAGGTTATGTCAATCGAACGTAAACGATATGTTTACACTCAACATTGATTAGAAGTGAACATTCTTATTATTTCGCTTGATTGATTGCTCAAACAGTAAATTGTTTAATAAATAATCACAAACATGCATCTAACTAGTAAACATACTGCACGTGTATCATGACGAGATTGATACGCATATAATTTTATGTATAGCGCCATGCTATTGTCGAATGACATGGGCGCTAAGAAAAATACATAATATAAATTTATAACAAAGTTCTAACTGGAACTGACACGCATACTGAAGTCTCTGAGCACATAACACAATTCTCAATAAAAAATAAACGAAATAATTACAAAAAAGAACCTTGCCTGTTTATTTTAAAAGGTCAATTAGGTTGTTTCTATGTTGTATACAGGCGAGCAAAACAAACAGTACGTAGTGACATAGGTTACTACAAGTTTTTTAGAGTAATCTTCATGTATTAAGTAGACATTTGTACGTTAATATCACCCTATTTGGTTAGAATATAGCATACCTTGTATGAATATAATAAAACTTCTGTTACTTAAATTAGATTCCGTAAATAAATTATATTATGATTCGATCTATGAAAACGAACGGCCAAACTGTAAAACTCTTCGCCCTATTCCCTGTTTCCGGATTCTCCCTACAACTTTAATGTTTTCAAGGCGAGAGTGAACCGGTTTTTTATAAGCAAGCGCGTTTCATTTTAGACCGCAATATCACTAAACATCGGGTGAGTTTTGGTAAAGTGAAAGCCTATCATTAAAAAAGGGAAGTGAAATATAATATTCTAGGCATTCGAAGGACATGATGGAAATAAGTCATACACCCGTCAATGATTCGCGAATCTTGTCCAAAATTTTTGCATGCCATATCTATTTCTACACATGCATTGTGTAACAAGATGCCTGAATTTGATGGTCCTGGCTTTACGTTGTCGTAAAGTAAAACGGGAGCGCGTTAATCGGAGAATATTCTACGTGTTTATATTAAATTCTTGGGGTGGGTATAAAATACAGTATGCACATAGCATAAATGAAAGAGTCTTAAAGCGGGTTAATTGAAAATATATAGGTATCGGGTTTTAATGTAAGACGAAGAAGGTCATGTTACTTATTAATACGTACAGTGACCAAGACTATTTTTAAAAAGTTTGTCAACGAGTGAAAATATTTATGAGAGCAAAATTCTGTTACCGATTCCATAAACTGATAGTTTTTTTATAAACGAACTGAATGACATGAACCATTATTATTTTAAATTAAATAAATTAATTATTTTAAATGATTCTACGGCCGGGAAAACGAAGTTTTAAAACTAATTTCTTAAAATGCCTTTATGTGCTTTTTAAAAAAGCACATAAAAGCATTTCTGTGCTTTTTAAAAAAGCACATAAAAGCATTTCTCACTTCTTAATAAATTCTTTCTTTGTTACTTTTTTTAATAAACACATTCTTAAATACTGTCCAAACATTATTATTGCATTAAGTTCACTAATGCCTTTTATCATCACATTGAATAAATTCCACTTAAGCGAAATCAAAAATAAATTACATTTTTACTGAAATGTCGCCCCGAAAACGAAATTACCTAAATGTTTACCTAAATAATAAACAAGGAAAACTAAGTTCTAAGTTTTGAATTAATAACTAAATCGAAATATGTCAGTCTTCATCCCAAACACCTATAAAAGACCAAACCGCTTCACGACATTTCCAAGATGAGGGATCGTAATTGCCCCTATAAACTGTGGTGTCCCAAAATCGATCCCACCGTTATTAAATTTTAGTGCTCCCCAAAGTTTTTGGTTCTAAATCTCGTATCGATTTCGCTGTCCCCCTCGTCTATTTTTAAACCCCGTATTCTGCTAAGTGCTTTGGGATGTAAAAAGATTAACGACCGACCAGGAGCTTTGATAAATTTGTTGCTTAAACACTGAAATGGCAACATTAATTACTTTTAGAACATCTTTTCTTAAGAAAATATAGTTACGAATACAAATAGGAACATAACGTATTATAGTTTTAAAGAGTTTGAATATATCAATATTATTCATATTGTGTTTTAGTTACGCTTCTCGGAGATTACCGCATTGATCTGGGATAAAAAGAAATCTAGGAGTTATACCCCACTATCTTAGCAATCCCTATACTAGATTTCACCCCAATTGCGGGCTCACAAAAATATAATATACAGCCTCGAAAACACTAGTATTTATTTTTATATTAAACACGACTATTTTCTTTTAAAAAAGTATGGTGACTTACACTATTTTGCGTGACAAAAATTATTATTTTATATACAAAAAAGTAATCTTTGCCTTGCGCTGGTTTCCAGTATCCTTGTTATATTTGGATACAAAAATATCCTCACTTATTTCTATTAGCCGAGATTCGTCGTGAAGGAAAATTCGCGGTAAGGCTTTTTGTGTGTAGCTAATAATTCCTCATTTCCTACTGCGGTAATTTTCTTATTGATTTGCGGCGGAAGTAATCGCCAAGTTGCCAATTTCAGATCATTTGCTTATTATTGGGAAAAATAATAGCTTTCATCAAGATGCTCACATAAAATAGCATTGCGTGAAAAACCTCAAAATTTTGGCCTAATTCAACTAACAACGAAATGTTGTCTAAATATCATACTTTCATACATTCGAATTTTTTAGTGCGTAGTCTCGAAAAAACATTAAACATTTCGTAATGTAAGATCAAACTCAAACATCCAAGGAGTACATAGGTAGGCTTCGCAGATACTTTTACATTTTTTTTTTGCCACAGGTAACACCGTAAAAAAACACATAGTTATTAAATAAAAGCAAACCCTGCATTATGCAGCTAGCACCAGCATGACTGCGGGACTAAAACGGACATTTAACAATACATAGCGTACCACATTTGTAGCACTTGTGTATGAGAGTAACAAGGCAGTGTGGCCATTGTCACTCCGGTCACGTCTTGCGGCAGGGTTGCCGCGCTAAAATTGTACGCAGCTGTATGTACAATATCCGACCGAAGAAGCGCGTCAAGTGATGGATAGAGATAGAAAGAAATAGGTATAAGCTTTTGAATTTCGCCTTAAATCATGTGTCATCATACTATGTATAAACAAAAAAGAAGCTTCTACGAGTATGATTCGGAGAATTTTACTTTGTAAACTGTTCGGAGAATTGATTTGTACTGGTTGAACACATAATCTAAAAGATATAAAAAAACTCTTGGGCATTCAAGTTATAATGCAGAAACAGCAAAGATGTGTTCCGCAGTTTCATCCGTGTTGAACCGGGATAAAAACACTACGACAGGAATTCAAATAAAATCTTTAGTACATGTGGAATCAAAAACTTATGCTTAGAATACTCTTCAAGAATAACTTTTGTTGGACAAACATTGTTCGTAAGGTCGATCGATGATTTCTATTTCACGAATTTGCAGAATCAAACGACTAAAATTTGACCTTTACAGGCGTTTTCATAAAACCAGAAACCCTTTGAGAAACTGTGACGCTTACAACTTACTACATTTTTTTTACAAGGAATAAGGCTAAAATGCGACCTAATTTTAAAGCCCTGTTTCCGTCTTATTGAACCAATTATGGTAAAACGGAAATTCATAAAATAAGCAATTTGCGGTAAATCTACTGACTGATAAGCGACATTGCTGGATTCCATGAATACTGATATATATTTGATTATTTTAATATACATATGCTTGTATTTTTGTGTCATAATTTTATCCTAACATGAAATAAGTTTAAGCAAATGTTTGGATTTAAATAATAAAATATTAGTAGAATATTTAAGTAGTCTACCTAAAAAATACTGTTTTGGGCTGCTTATAAGTTAGATGTGTAAAATTAACTGTTTTTATGGTATGTTTACTTCTTTTGCAATATGGCACACACATTAAACTGAGACACAAAATAACAACAACTGACTCAAAAACTCAAAATGTAGAAAGTCAACGAGAGAAAAACAGAAACAAAGAAAGAAAATTGAAAACAAATCAAGTTATCTCTAACGAATACCATTCCGTCCAAATTCAAAATAACAACTAAATTAAGTATCTGCAATCTACAAAAGAACAAAAATAGCGTTTCCAGTGACAATAAAATTGTAAGTACACCTCTACAATGAAATTTAAAGAAAGCAAAAGTCGTAGAGTACTTCACCCAATTTACATGAAATTTCCGTCGCGGAGAATATTTTCTTTCTCTTTCCTCGCCTCGGGATTGTAATGAGGGTCGGTTGGAAAATTTCACGAGCAGATTAGATTTTGCTCGATGCTATATTGTCTGTCTGATCAGACGGAGGGAGGGCTCGATTTATTCGGCATTGATATCCCGCGCGAAGACGCCAAGTCAGCGGTGGAATTGAATTTATATGACTTGATTTGATTAATTTATTTTATTTCTGGACTTTTTTAAGCGAAGCGATGTTGATTTGTTTTTTTGTTGGAGCTCGGTAAAATGGAAATGCAGTATTTAAAAAAGTTTCATACAAGCTACGATTCTCATTAGAATATAATCATAAAAACATGGAAAACGTAGCTTTCACTTTAACGTTAGCACAATATACATAATAACACAATGACCCAGCTAGTCATGCAGTCGCTTTACGTTCTGCAAGGCAAAAGTTCGATCCCTGTATTAGCAGGAGTTGAGCTTGAGTCCCAGGAAGAAAACCATAACCATATCATGGTGGTAGAACATTTTATAATGCTCGTCAACTTAGTTTAGAACTTTTGGTTGAAAACGATTCGACAAACACCTAACGGTGTATTGTGGACTAAAAGGCTGTTTGGAAACCATTAGTACTAAAATAGACATGCTCTACCTTGGACTGGAGTGCCGCTGATATATTTGGTCACGGAACTTTCTCGTTGTAACCTAAAATAAATGTGGAGTAAATGCATAATCTAATATAAAAAAATAATAGTCAATGCTACAATAAATTTTCTATTGTTATTAAAAATTATCATTGCAGCTGAAATGTCAGCCAAAATGTAATATACCATACCATAATTCTAATATAAACACGCTAGAGCACGTCTAAATTAGGCGGCCAAATTCAAAATTGCCACCATCACCGCATTAGGTATGTTAACAAAACAGTTCAAACAATTCGAATTAATAAAACATTACGTGCGTAATGAACGCAAACTGGACAAATTAGTTAGGAATACGCCCGATGTCCCGTGAAACGAGGATGGTTATTAGGAACCAAAGGGCAACTATGATTGAAAGTCGTACGTAATACGTACCTATCCTGTACTTTTTACGCTTAACTTTCTACGTGACTACACAATATGGGCATGAATATTTACGGGTTATGCTTGATGGTAAGCCTTAGACGTAATAGAAGCCCTGCTGAAAGTAATGTTGTGTCACGTGTCAAATAAAACTGATAAGAATGTAAACGTTATGTTTTCGTAACTGCTTTTCATAAAATCTCTAGAGAATAATTTAAATTGTAAGAGTACGTACTTGTACTATCAAAACCAATATTATCGTCTAGACTGATCTCTAAACTCTTGTACAGGGCCAGTAACGCAAAACTTTTTTAGAGCAGCTAACAGACAATCTAGCATAATTTTAAGATATGACAGAGGAGATTTTTTAGCGAATTTCCATAAGGTGTCGGTCCATAAGGTACGGTAGCAGAGTAGCCCAGTATACAAAAGCAATATGAATTTACAGTGTTACATTTTCAGTGATATTACAGTTAATTAATGTTTGACTGTACCATACTTAGAATAACACGCGCAGTTGCTTTGAAACAGAGAAACATTCATTTCTGAATTTGAAACACTACGTCAGAAGCAATTACCACAGACTTCAATTGATGAACCTACATATAGAAAAAAACAAGTGTCAAGTCAGTTTATTTTAATAAATGAAACAGTAAAACATCTTATTCCACGAACTCAATTGGCTGTTTAAATCAAATATGTTTATATTGTTCTATTTGGGTTATATCGTGGGTATCGTGGGACTAAAATGTTAGGTCTATTTTTTTACCTCAAAGCAACAATGAATAGGTTAAGGTACAGTCGCTATTGAATCATATCTGTAAGCGGCACACCAAAGAAAAGTAAAATACAAATTTATAAAATGGCCAATATACATCGAATGATTTAAAGTACGAAATAAAAACCAATTGAGCAATAACGTAGAAAGCCAAAGATAAGGTTTGCGCGGAAACGACCGCGCAGTCGTACTGAGATCTTAGATATTTACTACGTTTTTATGGTTCAAGAATCGTGAATTTTTGACTCAAACGTAAAAAGACTACGAGGGTTTTTATTTCTTGAATCGTTTCGATATTAAAAACGTGAAACAATTACTCTAAGTTTTTGGCGTCTTTCTGGTGGATATTGAATGTCACTGCCATGATTATGACAGGAAGAATACTTTTTTAACTTATGTACCATCCTTACATTTGCATTAGATTTGAAGGTGGTACAATACTATTTGCCACTGCCCAAGATGTCTTTTTTTTGTTCTACCCTCGACTCAGGATGAGAGCGGGAAAAGATAACTGACACATAAGTGCCAAGTCAGTTGATCGACGACATGCTTGTCGTCCGTAGGTTGCATCTCCTTCAAAATCATTAAAAGAACGTTCCTGTTGCTCCGTGAGCTCTGCAAATAGCTGCCGTGCACTATTTACAAACCAGTGCGTGTGTGTGTGTATACATCCGATAAGATTCCACCTTACCCAGGAGAACTCTCATCCGACCAGCCTTGTCTTGGAACGGCACTAGAAGCATTGAAGGTAAGTGGTAGATATATTGGCCTCCTCTTATCTATGTTCTTGTTTGGATCGGTACATCACCAATGCATTGTAATTTTATTTTATACAGTCCACTAAGCGCCCATTATATGAATGTTCATATTCTATCGAACAAATTAAAAATTTCAAAACAAGCTTAAATTCGAATCGATTTATGTACAATAAATTGAATCGCGTAAATGTATTTCATCAAGCACTCGCTTCACGGTGAAGGAAAACATCGTGAAGAAACCGGCATGTTTGAGGACCACAATATCCGAAGACGTGTGTCAATCCACCAGCCCGCATTTGGCCAGCGTGGTGGATTATGGCCTATATCTCTCTCCTCGTGAAAGAAGGCCGCGAGTCTCTGCAGTGGGAACGTATAGTGGGCTGCTTATGCTTATGCTATCTTATTATCTTTCATACCAAATTAAATTCAAATTACCTCTATTCCTAACAAACCACAATTATCTTTTAGTTAAATTATTCTAAGCTTAGATTTCGATTTGAAAAATAGACTTTCCGTTTGACTATTAGCAAATAAATCACTTCATTTCAGTTAGAGTAAAATATCATTGTTAAAATGTAATATAACAAACAGCAGCAATGTTGAACGTCTTATAAGAAGTAAGATAACAAAAGTTCCAGAGCATCTTTTGAGCAACAAAATATGACGTCACTCCTCGACGTCATATTTCCTCGAGGCGGAATATTAAACTGAATAATAGAAGCGAGCGACCTTCCTTTGCAAAGCATAGCCGTGTATTGTGGACAAAAGTACGTAAAGGATTATGGCTCACTTTCATATTAACTTTGCTGTGACATCGCATCTCGCAGCGTGACTTGACGCCCGGAGGCGCCGCCTCGTCTTGTAATAAAGTTACGCTGCATAATCTAGCTCTTCTGTTACAGCGCTAGATAAGCTGCCGAATTTTCCGCCTCATTACCTAGTCGCGTGTCAAGGCTGGGGATACAAACCAGGTGGATTAATTTTATTACTATGTGTTGTTCAAACACCTTTTATTTTGATAGGTTACCGTTTTCCAAAAATATGGGGTCAGAAGGCCTAACAAGTTGACACCGTTTCGGCATTGCTTTAATTCGATATTGTCAAATGACGTGGTATGTATAGGAGTATCGTAAGCTATCGAAAAATCCTGACGAAATCACTTTAGTCATTGAGCCATTATTTCAAAGTTCAATTTTATTTTTCCGATGCTGATGCGCGTAAGAAGCCTATAGCTTACAAACGCTTTGACTTTGACTAAACAGTTCCTTGGTAATTTCTTCTTAATCATATTACATCAGATATTTGTTCTGATATGTGTTTTATAAAACTGCGCAAGGCTTAACTAGGTTAAACTGCGAATAAACGTTGTGCACGCTAAGTTTCTAAGTAGGTAAGTAGATGAAACTTCGACCAGTTATTTACCGAGGAGCCAAATGCCTTCGGTGATTTTCGACTCACGTCCCGAGAAACTCCCCGGGCGCACGAAAAAAATCGCCTGTCTGCGAACAAATTTCCGCAAATACCACCCGTTGCGATTGGCTCCGAACCGACCGAACGGTCGTATAAATTAAGTTACCCACATCTACCTGAGATAAAGTTTCACGTTTCGTTTTGCTAGACTGTGGACTTGTGACCTTTCCGACTGGGCCGTTGAATAAATTTTTCGTTATGAAACGTCAAAAATGTACGCCGCGGAATTTGTGATCCGCCGCCGTATTTGCTACATAATTTATAAGCGGATGAGCTTGCACTCGTGTTTCAATGGCGGCCAGCGGGCGGTCTATTCACGATCCGTATTTTCAGCTTTCAGAGCGCGATCGTATGCTAATAAACCTCTCGGTACGCAGCATAAAACATGAAGAGAAAATACTTTTTTGCATTTCTGCTTCAATTACCTTACAGTTTTACTCTGGACGTTGCTGTTTAGCAGAAGATTTATAAATGCTAGGTTATGATGTAGCTTCACATATTAGAAAAAGTCTTTAAGTTGACAGGTAAAGTGGTTTTTAGATGCGTTTGCACTAAAGAATCTTAGCAGGAGAGCTAGTTCATTGAATACTCATTTTTAACCCGGACGCAATAATGACGGTGTGTCAAAGGTTGACGTGTCTCTGTGTGTGTTTTTATGAATGTCTGTAGCATTGTAGCTACCGGTTTATCCGTTATAAACCGCTTTTTTATAAATTGAGCTTTTTGTAGCAGTACCTTCTTAGCTGCTTACATCAAATACTCTCAGTTAGAGTGTTCTGATGAAAGGATTGTTTGGTAAAATACATATTCTGTGAAATGTTTTTAAAGTCCTAAATGACCGCCATAGAAAAGTATTTGTAGTGGATTAAATTGCTTATTTGGGGGCTTCCTAAACTTTTTTTACGTTACTCTTGTTAGTACAGAAATTGTGCTAGAGGGTTCGATTGCAACCCTAAAAGCGAGCTCTGCAAGCTAATTGCATGTAAAATTGCCTTTCGAATTGATAGTGCGCAATTCCGTACTCTGACGACCGCGCTGCGAGACTCCATAAATTAATTCATTTCACTACCGAGCAAATTGTGTCTGCTTTGATTCAGTATTCTCTCGGTTTTTTTCGTTAAAAGCTGTTACTACCTTTACCTCGTAATTATTTCTGTAAGCTTTTTAATTTATAACTAACAGACTACTAACAGAGAAAGAGGAATATAGTTTGTTTATTTATTTTTATTTACAGACATCAAGTTACTTTTGAGTCTAGCACATCGTCAGAAGTATCTTTTATGTACGCGTTAATAACAGTAAATACATTTGAATTAAATAAATAGCAAGTTTTTATGCGATAGTTTTTGTCCAAACAATAAAAGTTGTCCCTATCTGAATGACATGGTTTGCCTCCCAATGCGTTATCTGAGAAATATAACTTGAGCATATTCGATGATGATATTCAAGGCAAGAGTAGACAGATTTCTTCTATGTCAACGTGCTATATCTTCGACTACAACTTCACTTACCATCAGGCGAGTTGGTAGCCAAGCGTAAATCTATTTAATCAAAGGAGAAAATAACTCAACATTACTCACAAAGCAACGCGATAATTGGACAAATACTCAGAAAATACCCTAATCACAGCCATGATGCAAACCGTCCAATGTCAGTCGCGTAATGGCGTTTATTTTGTCACATTCGCGTCACATAAACGTGACGGAGCGGGCACAATAACGCCTAGCCCATGCCGTAATGGCTGCGACTCGTCTGATTTATTCCTATTTCTTTTATGTGCCAACCAAATGGCTTTCTTTCCACGCTCCTTATTCGACCCTGTCACAGCGCACTAAGTGAGTTACTGCTCCCATGTTTTCAGATTAAATCTAGCTTTACAAATTTGAAGAGAAAAGGTCTAATCGAAATTTACTCTGTGGAAATTAGGTTGGCTATCATATATTATGATGTGTATTCAGGAAAATTGGTCCCTTGTTCTTTTTTTGCCCGGGTGACACGGTGACAATAAATCAAGTGTGAACAGCAAGCTCACGCGAGTCGCTGATAAGAGACACGGAACAAAGGGGTTCCATAAATCGTTATTAACTACCACCCAACCCTTTTCAAGTGGAGTGTATTGAAATATGCCGATAGTGTGATGTTTTGTTGGCCCAGTTTGTTAAAATAGCTGCCGTGTGAATTTAGATCGCAGGGAGTAGGAAGACGTTGTAGTGTTGTGTTGACCTGTTCGTGAATCGGGGTAGTGAATTTTAGATTGAAACTACGTTGAAATAGACATTTGAATGTAGATATTTTAATCAAATTAACAGATTCGGTTAAAATGTCTAATTTTGATTTTCTAATAGTTTACATCTTTTTAGATTTATTATTTTTTTTTAGGACACATTTCACACACGGCCGGTTAACTCCATACTGAACCATTTCTAGCTCGTATTATGGTTGCTAACACAACTGATATACTACATATACATACATACATATTATATCCTACAGCCAACAAATATAGTTAAGCACAAAGATGTTGACCGGGCCGGGCATCGAACCCGGAACCTGCTGATTAGCAGTCCGGCATGGTAACCGTTACGCCAACGAGGTCGTCAAACTCAGATTCCATGACCTCATTTGATTTTGACTATTGCTTGTATTTTGAATTACTATCTGAATAACATATATGGCTGTATTTTGAATCAAGACCATCCAAATAGTGTTAAGATACAAATTTATGTTGAAAAATTTCTTTGGAATTTCATACAAAGCTTTCACTACGGTAATACGCATAATGCGTACACGTAGTTATCTATTGTACATAATATATCACAGAATAAATAGCGCGTTGTATCTACGTTTACCTACTTGCCGGTAACCGTATCAATTTCCCCTCAAGGATACCGTTCTATACCGAAATAAATGATCTAAAAACAGGAGATGGGGAGGCGTAACATAATTCCGCGTATTCCCACAATGGTGATACTTCGATAAATCTAATGCAAACACACGTTTACAGCCCATGATAATACGAGCGAGAAACAAAGAGAACGAATATACATTACCACGCCTGTTGTTATTGTTATTTTATAAGCTCTCGAAGAAATCTTAGCTTGTTAGTCGTTTTGGTATAGCTATATTTATGTATTTGTAGTGGCCCAAACGTTTCAAGTTTTACCTTTTTTTCTTTAGCTTTGAGCGTTGAGCTTCCCTCATTTTATTTTTATCAAAAGTTATTACTAAGAATTATTAATTTAATTATTTTTTGTTTAACGTTGTTGATAAGTGTAAAATTGCTTTTCAAAGTAAAGTATATTATCCAGCCTCTTTCTTACGGCTTTGCCCTGGCTTTTATATATAAACCTAAACCTTTGAAAGTTGCCGAAGCTCTCTTGGGCTACATTATTGAAGTTTTTCTTTCACAAAATAGGAAAGATACGAAATCCAGCGCCACATTATGGATACGGTAAATGGCTGAAACCGAATAGTAATGTTTTTTGTATTTAGATTTTTGTAGTTTTCTGGATCTGTTTATTTTAAACCTTGACTTTTGTGTCAAAATAATAGTTACAATTGTGAAATTTATGGGGTATCCCAATTTTTACATATTTCAGGTAGTTAATCACCACCACCATCAAAATATGTAAAAATCGAATGTAATGTATTAGTTGAAATCACCTATTTAAACATTTTGACATTTTAACTTCTTTTTATTCCATCAAAAGTTGATCAATTTCTGCTGCTATCATATCGCAAGGGCAAGGCTGCTACGATAATAAAAGGTCCTTTTAGTCCTTTCCTTCAAACGTTTAGGTTGATCTTGACGAACGAGAAAATACTACTTTTGTAAGAGTAATTGAAGATAAAAATCATGATCCAACTTATGAACATACAAGATCATCTTTGAACTTCAACACGGATATTGCGTCAAAGAAAAAAAAAGATCCAACACACCATCACACTGATAAACGTCTCGCATCAAGCCAAAACAAATCCCATCAAAACACCAAGCAAACTGCAGTAAAACTTATCAGGACGTCGACAAACTCACAAGGGAAAACGTTTCGTGAATCGATTTCGTCTTGTATTTGTTGCGGCGATATTTTGGGTACCTTTTAAGCAGCTTAGTAACAGTCGCCTCGTTGTTATTATTGTTAACGATGCAGGATAATTCCCAACTCGTGGAACTAACTGGGGCTTGGTGTTGGAGCTTAGTAACTGAACCGGTTCATCGTGATAATCATTTGTTAAAGGAGAAGAGACTTTCGGGCTACTGTTGTTTTCAATCCATGACGGATAGACGACGGAGCGTTATAACTTTTACGTGTTTGTATGTGTGTGTCTGTGTATCTGTTTGTGACAACCTAGCTCTCGAACGGATCAACCAAATTTGTTTTTTTTTTTCCAAAACAAGGTTTGGCGAGTTTTTTTTATTTATACTGAATATTTCTAGGCAGGTTTACCGTTAATTGTTTCTAACTTATGACAGAAGTAATTGCTTCGCAAATACCTAGGTAAGTACTCATATGTATTTTTGCTTAGCGGTATAATAAAAGTTAAAACAAACATATAAAAAAAAACATGGATTAAGTCTACATATAAAAACAAGAAATAGATTCTAAAACTTCCTAAATAAAGTATCTGCCTTTTTCGTAACGCAATTTCCACAGTTTTGATGGGCATACTTTTAATTAAAAATATTTTTAATCTCATTAACGGGTTCAATAAAGGTTTAATTAAGAGCCTGAACTTGAAGTATAAATATTATAAAAGCAAAAGTTGGTAACTGTGTTTGTCACGTGCAAATAAATGTACTGGTTTAAGTGAAATTTGGTATATAGATAGTTTAGACCTTGAATTATTCCTTAAGCTATTTTTTATCCTGGAACATAGCTGGGAAATTGCTTAATTAGTAAAACTACGTGATATAACAACATATATCCATTAAAAGGAACGGAGAAAATTGTGATTAAGCATTTAATAGTGCTAACTACAACTCTCAAGTTGAAAAATTTGTCGCCAGAATTTAGCGGTATGTTCCTGCAGCCTCCTTGAGAGTCAGATATTCCAAACTAGGCATGTTCCATTTTAGGCTAGAGGATCTCTGACTCGTGTGGTTACGACCCTACTAATCGAATGCCTGGCTGTGATATGTAAAAAAAAACGTTTAAGTGTTTTATATTATGATCGAGATAGCTTTTTTATCTATTCTAAGAAAAATAACACCTCATCAGTCAGTATTTTCAATCTTAGCCAAACCATAAAACTTTAAACTACTTCTTTTTATCGTATCATCAATATTTTCAATCTCAAACCACTATAAAAGTTTAATTTACTTGGCTATCCATAGCCATACAACGCGGCAATGCCACGAGCGTTATTACGGGTACCTTTCCGTCAGGTTCTATCCGGAGTGGCCTATTAAATTTATTTAATGAGTGTTTTTTTTTATTAGTTTTTAATTTCTTAAACTATATTGTACATATTTATAATAAGAGCAAAATAATTATGCGTCATTTACTTGTTTATGATCTAAAAAGACAGGATAAAACTTCTAAATCTCAATTTTATGAATGTACACGCAAATAACTTTCAAACGGCCTGCTCTTAACTAAACCGTGTAGGTCCATTGAAGGCCCCATTTAAACAGAATTTATGAATATTAGATAATACTCTATAGATGTAGTCCGAGATAATGTAATAGCTTATGCCGGAGCTTATGTTCCTTTGCTATCATGATTACGCGTTACGACCCCTACCCTGCCCTTATTTAGAATAGACCAGACAGTGACCTGAAGTCAGTATTCAAACTACTTAGAAATAAGTATTATATAAGTAGCGTCTACACGCAAAGTATGTTAGTAAAAAGCGAGTGTTGCGCAATGGTAAAAACGTATGCTTTTTAATCAGACGGCCCTTGGTTCGATCCCACCATGACTTGTTTTTCAAGTTATGTGTGGATTTGCACTCGCTTTACGGTGAAGGAAAACATCGTGAGGAAACCGACATGTTTGAGGACCACAATATCCGAAGACGTGTGTCATCTACCAACCCGCACTTGTGCAGCGTGGTGGATTAAGGCCTATATCTCTCTCCTCGTGAAAGAAAGCCCCAAGTCCCAGCAGTGGGAACGTATAGTGGGCTGCTTATGCTTAAGTAGCGTCTATAACTTTGCTAAGGTGATCCTTGGTGCTTATTATCAAGGTTAAGCAACGGGCAATACGGACAGTCTTTGAATGCAGAAGACTGTCTTTCAAAAGGGCTATTTTCATCTTACCGAGGGTCGGATGACGTATTAAATTGTAGGTCCTGGCTGTAATTAGCATTATTGTAGTTAAAGACAAGGCTTATACAAAGAAGTAGTAAGTGCCATTATCAGGCATTATCATCAGTGTATCATGTTTGATATGGTTATTTTATTTAAACTAAGCCTCAATTTAGATGTTTTTCCAAAAAAGATTATCCAAAAAGTAAAAAAAACATAGTAAGAGGTAGAATCGTTATAGCCTGTTTTCGCATAACGCGTAAATACTGAGCTCGACCATCTCACTAAATCCTAGTTACGTGCTGTCATTACTACATCACACGCTTGTCAAAGGCAAACAATTTTCGAAAAAATCCGACGTGTGTGTTTTTGATGCTGAACTATATGGATTAAGACTTTGTCAGTTCACCACTGCACTAATGAACTAGAAATAGCGCACGTTGATATTTCGTTTGTTTGTTTGTAACCGACTTCTTTGGGCGCGATTTTGACCTCCTTTAAACGGCCTGATTTCGTTGAAACTTTGTAGATTTATTGAGGACCGATGACAATACACTAATTTGATAAAGTGATTCCATTTTTTGTATTTTTGTTTCTATGTTTGTTTGTAACCGACTTATTTAGGCGCGATTTTGACCCACTTTAAACGGCCAGATTTCGTTCAAACTTTGTAGATTTATTGAGGACCGATGACAATACACTCATTTGATAAAATTACGGTTTTCTATAAAAAGCGTGTTTTTTAGTTTTTTTAACTTTTAATTATTACGCAGTATAGGTGTTTGACCAGCAGGGTGCGTAACTACACAAGTCAGTGAAGCTAGAGCATGCCTAGTCTGAAATATTCCAATTTATATGTTTGTTTTTCTAGTAACTTTTATACAAATTATAACTTTTAATTTCTTTAAAACTTCAAGAACAAATTCATGAAACGTTAGTAACTGGTCAGTGTAATAGTGGACGTGGTCCAGTCCTATCGTGGTTCCTACATTATTTACGGATCCTAGTTATACAATCCCAGAGATTAATGTACTACCGTTCCAAATAAATTACACCGACTGTTAACATGATAGCCTTTTTCAGGGAGCTTCGCTAATTTTATTTTTGCCCTCTCACAATTCCCGACGCCTGTTTTATTCAAATTTGATAGCGAAACATATTTCATGTTGAGTTTTCTAGGTCGGGGCATGGGTGGATGATGATGCTATTCAGCAGTGAAATGGATGGGAATAAGTGCGTTACTGAATAACGAAAGTTTAGCATAACAAAGCTTCAATGTTACGGCATAAAGTGCTTTTAGAGCACGTTGCTAGGAAGGCTAGAGAGAGTTCTATGTATGCTTGCAAAAATAATTCAGGACTTTTAGCTAGTTGCATTTCCTGTAGAATAATTATTAATAGTGTTATAATAAACATTTTTAAGCATTATTTGATTATTGAATCACATTTTTTTATTATTTTAATTTAAACACAAATAATATTATCACGATGTATCGGGATTCAATATTAACGCTGCGCTACGTGTATAAATCCAACTGATAACTATTTAGTAATCTGTGACAATAATCCTTTTCAATTAATTAGTGTAAGCCAAAAATGTGCTCTTTCTCTTTTTATACAGTTTTTATTTGAACACTTTATTTTTTAACGGTTCAAATCGGTACGAAATTATTCGGAACCGCTTATTTTCTTATTTCGTTTACGATTGGAATTGATGATTGCTGGAAGCTGGTGTACAAAACACCCAGTTTTCCCAACGTTTTAAGCGATTGATTGAAATCCGGATCGGAGTTTTGCGCGGACGAATATAATGGAGATTTTTTCACATAATCTCTCGGTTTGAAGCGGAGACTCGAAATACATTTTGGTCTACGTTTATCCAGTGTAATAGATGAGCTATTTTTTGGAGAACGTTTTGAATTTGAACTTTATTTTATAGTTCTGAAGGCTGAATATTTAATAACAATACTTTGCAAATTTTATTGTCAAAATGAGTCCTTACTGGTAAATTCATAGTCTAGCCAAAGTAGTTTTCTTAAGAAATGTGATTCTAAAGAATTTGAAAAGTTGTAAAATATCATAGAATGTTGTAAAAATATGAAACGTTGTAAATTATTATTAAAATTTGAAAATAACAAAATTTACTAAGTTCTGAGTATTAATATTTACAAGAGTTATTTTGCTTTCTTTGTCTTGAAAGTTCATAAAAGTATGAAATCGCAATTAAAATGAATGTAAATTGACAATAATGTTTGAAGGTGGTTTAACTGAAGTGTCTCTCTCGTTAAGGCAAAATGCCTCCAAAAATCGTAGGCAATCGAATCAAATTGGAGTTGAACCGCCTTCTATTCACGTGTAATGGCTCGTAGCCGTAGCGGGTTCGAGTGCTACGGGCTACGGGGCTTGCGGCGTAGCACTTGTAGCGGTTTGTAGCGCTACGCTCAAGTGCGGTTGCCACAAATCTGAGTGCCAAATTTAGTACGAATTCTTTTTGTAAGATTTTCATATAAGATTATTTTCTACACTTTCGTTAACTTTTTTGGGAAAGAAAAATGATTTCCTTAAAAATGTGCTTAAATACCCTTGACTAGTCAGCTGGTCTGGATGTAAAATATGTACCGATGTTCACTACTTATGTATGTACGAATATAACAGTTGTGTTAGCAACCCTAATACAAACTAGCAATGGTGGGACTAACCAGCTTTGTGAAAAAAGTGTCCTATTATTAAAATAACTGTCATTTTCGCTTCGGATGATTTACGTGGCCAAGTTAAAGATAATTTTTACCTTTTAAATGACGAATTTCCAACAATTATGTATGCTATATGAATATTCATTATCCATTATATATTAATTAACCCATTTTGATGATATACAGAGGTCGCAGTATGAAAGAATTTTCGCACCAAAACTTTTCCCATTCGCAAAATACCTATCGCATATGTCGAGGAAAAAGTCCTCCCTCCGTTACCTAATGACATTAGGGCCAGTCACGCACGCCGTGATAATTATCACACCGTACCCGTTAACGAAAAAAAAGCAAACAGAAAGAACGCATCGAAATGAGACTTTATTTCGAAACACATGAAGCTCGGTTTCCTTTGTATTGGTTGTGTTTTTTGCAATATTTATTTGATTGCACTCTTTCGGCAAATAAAGTAAAGTTCATTATTATATTCAAGCTCCAATCACACAATATAGATAAACGGTTTTTAAAATTAATACAAAAATAAATAGTACAATAAGTTTCATTCAGGTTTCAAGGAGGTTCTTCAGGTTTTCTCAAAATTAAAATTGATGACATTACAATTTCGTAAAATGGAGATTTTTTAATTAGTTTAAATAATAATCAAACTAAATTAAATACTACACAAATATTAAAAATTGAACACTGAAATTACAAAAAATAAACAATACCTTGCTCTGTGCTTGCGAGTAAAAAAATGTATTAAAAATTTTATATTCATTTAAATTTCACAATAATTTTATTACATAACCATTCTTTAATTTTGAAGCATTCCATCCATGCAATCAAAATGTTGTATTTTTTAAATATATTTAGAACATACATAAAGGAATAATATAGAGCTCTACGCAATCTTATCAAATTAAAATTTCACACAAAAATGTGACGTATTAAAATAATTTTGCTACATACATTGTTAATCATTGTTAAAAATACTTCTCCCGGTTCAATTATAGCGCTATTTTCATTTGACATTTTGACGAGTAACGAATAAATGAACAGCGTCTCCTTGGATTAGACGTTCGTCTTTTGCATAATGAATGAGATCAATACCCGTTCTTCCCTTCTTGTGTATTAAAGAGCTATAGCTTTTGTTTTTTTTTTTATCAAGACACATTCACACACAGCTGGTTAGCCCCATACTGAACCATTTCTAGCTCGTATTATAGTTGCTAACACAACTGATATACTACATATACATACATATTATATATAAATACATATTTAACACCCAGACCCACAGCCAACAAATTTAGTTAATCACAAAGATGTTGACTGGGCCGGGAATCGAACCCGGAACCTTCTGATTAGCAGACCGCCACGGTAACCTTTACGCCAACGAGGTCGTTGAGGTTTACATTTAGACAGAGTTCGTTTTTTTAACCAAGGTTTATTATCATAATCAGTTCGTGAGTGTAGTTTAGGACGTCCTGGTGGAGCGATGGTATACGCAAAAATATAGGTAGTGGATGGAGATGAGACGCCCAGGATATGATAACGTGTCTTTATTAAGCCATAGAATAAAAGTAGTTTATCTATTTGCAGCTCACTAACTGTTCCCACTGCTAGGACTTGTTGCCTACTCTCGTGAGTTATAGGCCATAAACCACCACGCTGGCCAAGTGCGTGTTGGCGGATGACTCAAGTCTTCGGATATTGTGGTCATGTCAGTTTCCTCACGATGTTTTCTTTCACCTTAAAGCGAGTGCAAATCCACACATAATATGAAAAAGAAGTCATTGGTGTAGGGCCGGATCGAACCAGGGACCGGCTGATTGAATAGCAGACGATTTTCCAACTGAGCAATACTCGCTTTATTTTTTTATTACATTGAGTATTGACTATTCAAATTCTTTAAGTATATTGTTCCATAGATTGTAAAGTTAAACTTTGTAATGCTAACAAATAAAACATTTTTGTTTTTTCTACTATAATTGTTTCGATAAATGTTGTGATGAACAAGAAGAATTATTACATTTTTATCGGAATTTGTAAAAAATAAAATGCGTTTTGTTTTTAGTAAATATATTTTTACGGTTTATTGAGGCAAAGCGAATTTTGTTTCCCTGCTAATATTAGCATGTCCAGATTTATTTAGCATGTAAAACTGAATTAATATTCATGTATTCTCGTTATATTGAGGCTGTTTGTTTGAAATGTTTATTAACAATTTGTTCGAATCAGCGTTTATTTTTACAACGATGAAACATATTTGTTTTTATTTTAAAACATATGTGTTTAAAAATTCTAATCATATTTTTTACTGTTGTAGATTTAAAATCTTGATTTTATGTTGTACAATGAAATAATAGCTTACATGATACATACTCGTAATAATGTGATGAACAGACATAAAAACAAAAACCGACATTATTATTTAGCCAATACTTTTTAACATAAAATCTCGTGTAGAATTACAATAGTATTTTTTAACCCGTTGCGATTTTTAACTTCGCCAGAGTTTTAACTTCAATTTTTTACTTTCAGTAAGCATTTGATATGAGTGCTCATAAATTAAAAATCGAATAATATATTCCAAAATTAAATACAAATAAATTAAGTACACTTAGACTAAAAGCTTTTTTTAAGAGCTCCAAATTCGAATACTGAAACAGCAAAAAAAATCTAAGGACGAGTGTCAAAATCTAAGCATTTTTCTTACCTCTATATTATTTTCCTTCAAAGAAAACTCAAGCTCAAGTACCTAAGTACTGGCATAAATAAGATCTCAATATTTGTAATACGAGTGGCATCCACGAGGCTCGGAATATTACGTGACGTGGTAACTCAATATCATAAGAGGCCTTAGGTGCTCCCACGTACAATCTCAGGGCAAAAAATAAACCTAGTTATATCAGTCAATAAATTTTTTGTACCATTTATTGTGAGCAAAAGAATTTTTACTTTGAAAGCCTAATGAATAAATTAATGATTACTAATTGAGTTTACTTTAAGAAAGTTGCTTTTGTTAGTGCAAAAGAACAATGGAGCATTTGATATTCGCTTAAGATTCTAACTAAAGTTGTGCACTTTCAAGAATGGTCGAATAAGTTAGTGATTGGCATGTCTAATTGCTTAATACTTTCATTAGCTCTAATGAGTACATACTGTACAGGATTACTGGTAACTAGCGTAAAAACAATCAGAGTGTAATCAGTGGTAATCTCTGTGTTCAGGCAGCCTCATTGAGAGTTAGTTAATCCAGACTAGGCTACACGTTCACTGCTCCAGATTAATGTTTGATACACTGTCAATATAATCTATCAGTTGTTAAAAAAATACTTAAAAGAACTTTGTCACATTGAAGCTATATTATGTATATGGAATATGCAAAGGTTATATCCGTGACGTAAGCCGGTCTGTCCGACCGGGTTTGAGCCGGACATTGATAAATGCTGCATTCACTTTCTGGTCTAAAAGACACACGGTTTTCCAATCTGCCTGCGTATTTTACTGTCCGATACGTATTCATATTGTATCTACGTGTACGTAACGATAAAAGTTATTTTTGTTTTTGGAATGCACGTGTATTTTCTTCTATATCTCTAAAGTCAAAGTCAAAACACGTTTTTTGCCGAATACAGGTTAAAATGGTTGGTGAAAGTATTTTTTCCTTTATCCCTTCTTAAAGAAATAAGTAAAGTGAGTAAGAAAAAGAAAACCTCTATCTTATTATTAAATTAAGATTTATTTTTTACAGGTAAGAGAAATGGAGACAATTCTGAAAGATATGGCTGAATAGAATAAAGTCACGTATGTGATTCACAATTACGTAAGTAAACATTTATTTCAATCCTTCAAAAGGTAGTTAGAAATAGAATAGTATAAGCTTTTATATTATTAGTCAGATCCTGCTCCGCTTAGCTTACAACGAACTGAAAAAAAAAACGAGTAATCAAAAAGCTTGGAGGGCATAATTTACTACCCACGCTCTTAGGGAAATTTGATAAACAAAAATATTCCAGTATCCTGTAGCGGAAAATGTTAAAAACAGGGCTTGACAGTAAATAATGTGTGAACAGCCAGGATAAAGGGCCGGCAATATGAGAGGGCCCAAGGGACAGATCGGGCAGAGCCAACCCTACTTCCAGTATTTATTGTTTATTGTTCCTGCTAAACTGGTTTACAGAATAAAGGTGAACACAGGTTTACGAAAATATCCGCCCTCGTAATGTGTTCCGTAATTATTTTTCTAAATAAGTATAACTAGGATACAAACTACTACTTTCTCCTTGCTCTCCTGTGCCCTGCTCTTGGAAAACTATAATCTGAGATTTCAAGGCACGAAAGAACCAGTTTCTTCTGGGCAAGCGCGCTCCATCTTAGATCACAATGTCACTTAAGCATAAGCAGTAAATATTTAAATATTAAGACACATTTCACACACGACTAGCCCCATATCAAACCATTTCTTTTTTGTGTTATGGTTGCTCACGCAACTGATATACTACATATTCATTCATAAATATTTTTAGATGCATATTTAACACCCAGACCGATAGCAAACAAATTTAGTTCATTTCAAAGATGTTTGCTGCGCCTCTAATCGAACCCTGTTCAACCAACAGCCCTCGATGAAGGCATTCTGGCATAGTAACCTTTACACCAACGAGGTCGCGTTATGTTTTTAAAAAAGTCTGATTGGTTAAAAATTGGTATATATTACATCAATACCGCAAAGTCAAAGGGGAATATGTAATTTGAATGCTTGATTACAATTTTGTAAATATTTGAAATCAAGTTCAGGCTTTAAATATAATATCATGGATTTCCGATAATATAGGTAAATATAATATCATGGATTGCCGATAATATAGGTGGTAGCAAATTTCTATATATTAATTATGTTTGAATGGAATCGAAATCAAAGATAAAATAAATAAAGATAAAAAGGTAAAATGTATTTTTTCTAAATCTTTCAACGTAGATTTATAGACGCGCTTGGTCGATGCCACTTGAGACCAAAATTCTAGTCTCTACTTTATACAACGAATTAGTGTTGCTATACAAAAAGGCAACTCGGCTGGTATTTTGAGAACACCTCCCAATGGTATTGGTTTTTTGGATTAGGAAAAGTATAGAAAAGGGTGTTTTTTATTGGGTTTGTATCTGTAACTTGTAACATTAGTTTATGTATACTGTAAAATAAAGTAACTACTATAATTTCTCAATTTGGTTATAATAACATATCCAAACCAAACGTAAGCATTGTAAATATTATTTCAAATCAAACGTTCATAACGTTCACATTTCAATCTAGAGTGAGACTTTAATGGGAAAAAGTAAACGATTCGTCGAAACTCATATTTTCCGTGAAAACATAAGCGTTTTCCCATTTAAGGTGCTGAGGCAGGCGTATCCTAATATTTTGACTACGGCTCTCATTTACCTAACTTTGAACTTCGTTTATACTCGTATACTCGTAATTTTGTGTTTCTTACCTGAATTTCAGTATCAATTTCTAATTTGAAAAATTTTACAGGAGTTGAGTACATAAACTTTAATCAAATCAAATCAAATCAAATCAAAATTTTCTTTATTCAGACTACAGAAGGGGTCCATTGGCTAGTAATTACGAGACTTAAAAATAATGTAAGTATCTGGTGAAAAAATAAAAATTGGAAATGTGAACAAAATCTGTCCTGTACAAAAGCATCACTGAGATGATTCTGAGTCAAAATTTAATACTTTGCTTACTATCCTATAAAGTTCATAGTAGTAATTTATGTTCTAGTGCTCGTCTGACTAGCACTCAACGGCATGTTCCAATGGTATGTTCCGGCAGGGTCCTTGAGAGCCAAAAATTCCAGACTAGGCATGCTCCATCTTAAACCAGACTGTCGCTGACTATTGTGGTTACGCGCTCTAATGGTCAAATAGATAGAAAATTATTTATTGGACACACACATGCAATTTAAAAAAAAAGAAAGAGCTCACAAATAAGTGCACCACAATTGGCAGTCTTGTCGCTTAAAGCGACCTCTTCCACGTTTCATTTAAGTAATCGGTTAAAAAATTTTTTTTTTTGAAAACATTATTTTCTTTACTTAACATAAATTTACAAATAATATGTAATGAGCACTGAGAAAATAACGTTCGTTCTAAAAACGTCCCTTTGGTACCCTAATACTAAACAGAAACAGAGTGAGATAGAAAATACAAATAGGACTCAAATAAAAGAAGACAGAACATACAGCCGTTGCTTCAGAATACATAAGAAGTTGACCCTAATCTAAAGTAAACGTGGAAACTATCTAAAAGGATTAGCTGATGCCATAAATAAGGGATTAATGAGGTTTAATTAGATAGCGTATTTACTTTCGTCTTCCTCTCATGAGGTTTCATCTCACGTAGTCAAGGCATGTACTGGCCAGCAAACGGAACTATGGAGCTGGATAGAGCATTTTATTGCTCCGATAGTTTATAAGATCTTTAGGCGTTTTGTACTGATTCCAGCCGCGCCATACAAATTTGAGCAAAGCGCCCAACGCACGGTCGTAAGAAATTTACGAAATAAATTCATATAAAATCAACAAATAATAATATTGAAATTAACCGCTCTAACTATTCACGATAACAATTATGATTATCTACTAAAAGAATTAAGATTTGTTTTAATTTCCTTATGGCATTTAGAAACACAAAATTTTTAAATTATAAAACGTCAATTTTTCAAAAATAAAGCTATCGAGAGAATTTTACGTGTTTTGACACTCTAAAGATTCTGAAAATTTAATGAAAGATAATAAAACTGAAAAACTGTAAAGCTATCATTTACGTAGGATTTTATGGTGTTATTTCAAAATATGCTGATTTGCTCCCGTAGCATTTAAGGCTATATCTCGTTTTAGTAGGCATTCAGGTAGGTCTGGATATATTGCTGCGATAGAATGTGAATTTCCATATTATTAAGGTTCGTTATAAAAAAAATGAAGAAATAGCGCAAAGACCGTCTAAACAGCTACTCTAAGAATATTTATACTTGTTTTGGATACCAATCAGACTCTTGAATAAGATAAAAAACTGGTTTAAAAAAACTTAAAAGTAAGTTTTTTGTGCCAGTTTTTGTAATCTCTTCAATCTATTTTTAACAAAAATATTCACATACATAGATAAATAAAGACATCTGGTATGTATGTACAACCGTCTAGCATAGGAATGAGTCCCAAAGCATGTTAGATAAAAAAAAAAACTTTAGGTAATGTCCCGGCAACGCTGTTCATACAAAGTACAAAACTATTTCTGAAGAAATTGCTTTTTTCCTAAAGTACTTTATGAAAACTCGCGAAAGGGTACAAAAGTATGGTAATATGAAATGGAAATGGAACCGGGCGAGGGTATTTGAATTTTGTCTAATGTGTTTTCAGACATTTTAGGTACTCGTTGTGATATAAGTTATTACTAGATCTGCTACGCGATTTTAATTTCCTTGATTTAAAATTAAAAGTTTTATTTAGTTAGTTAAGTTAATCTGACTACCATGGAACCAAATTAAATTTTATATTTTACTTTCTGACCCGTGAACTTTTTTCCGCCTTACAGGCAATAAATAGGCATA
The DNA here is from genome assembly GCA_035578125.1 of Mellilla xanthometata. Lineage (NCBI taxonomy): Eukaryota > Metazoa > Arthropoda > Insecta > Lepidoptera > Geometridae > Mellilla > Mellilla xanthometata. The sequence continues at coordinate 6,004,583 of JAPUBQ010000007.1, read as the reverse complement.
TTTTGATTTCGTTAAGTTATTTTAATTTAATAATCATACATTTTATTGATTCTTTAATATGCTGAACTCTTGAGTAAATCACCTCGTAATACACGTTTTTATTATTATCAGGCATATAAAAACGGTAAACAAATTATTTTTTGTCCATCTTCTGGCACTAAGCTATCTCTCAAACAACTTTCAGCCAAATCGGTTTAGCCGTTCTAGAGTTATGAATAGTGTAACTAACACGACTTTCTTAGATAATTGATTTAGCCGTATTAGCGCTTAAGAGTAACATAAGCACTTGAAAACACGTCTACATAATATTTGTCTAAAGTGTGATACAGCTTGTTGTATGGCGCTTAAATATAATGGATGGTTATTACAGGGTCGTAGGAAATCTGACATTGGCTTAATAGGCGTGGTTTGTAGGGTTGTAAGTTGTTGTGTACAATATGAATTGTCTAGATTTGAAATTCAAAAAAATGATTGTAATTAAAACCTTATTTATTTACATTATACTTATATATTTTATTCCTGCTTTACTTCAGGCCAGGGTGCTGCAGACTTGTGTGGTTTCGCGCCCTACTGGACAAATGCCTATCTGCAATGTTTTAAAAAAATGTACTAACATAAAGAAAAACTCAATCTATGTTATATACAGTGAAACTTTATGACAAATAGAAATAAATGTCAAAAAGTTCAGGAAACAAACGAAACGTTTGATGATAAGTTGGGAACGTTTAGGTTGAGCCGCGGGCAAATTTAATATGAGTTCTTTTACTAGATTTGTAAGCAGAAAGTTACACAGTGATATTTATGATCGCAGTTCTTCGAAAAAAAAAAGGATTTTTGCTCAAATAAGTGCGAGAAAATAAATATATTACTATCTTAAGTGATTGTGAGAAAAGTTTATTTGATCCTAGGAGGCAAAAAATATTTGAAAACGTACTATAATGATATAGTAATTATCTATAAAAAAAAGACCAGAATGATTTATACAGCTATTAAATAAATTGCTACTAATAAATATAAGTTACTTTCAATAAAATCGGGAAGTTTTATTTATTTAGGTGTTAACAACATAAAACGCTGATTAAAAATAAGTTTTGATGTGACAGCAATCAGAAGTATTCGTTAACATCGCTCTATTTTGTAGAAGCACTCTATTTCAAACCCCTGACGAAAAACTATGACTTTTAAGTTTCATGTGACTGTGTACGTGTTAGTTTTGTGTGTCTTTCTGTGGCACTGCATCTCTCGAACGGGTAGACCGATTCTGATTAGATTTTAGAGTTTCATTTTAGACGTGTGTTAGTCAGGAGTGTTAAGTATATGTTTGATGAAACTACTAGTAGATGCAAGACGGCCACTGACAAAATTACGCATAACAAATAAAATTACAAAAAGGACTTAATTTGTAGAAAACATACTCTAGTTAATACGCCACGTCACAATTATTTGTCATGGATTTTTTATTTCACGTCGTGATTTTTTATTTGATATTTGTTATATTTGCCATACAATCTTCTAATACAATTCCCTTATATGTGATAGTAACTAATAAAAGATTTTCACGCAGCATTTAGGTAATCTGGAGGTGTTCCACTGGAATTTCATACTTCTACCTGCTACAAAGTTAAGATAGCATCCACTGGAACTGCGCTAAAACTTTGCGGTCGACCCCTATATTTTACGCTAATAATAGTGTGGCTAGAAGTAAGCGGTAGAGGCCAATTTACTTCAAACTCCGTTTAGTTTCGGTAAAACCTTTGCTCATTTTGTTTGAGCGCACAATATAGTGGGTACATTTTATGCACCACCCGTAAAGCCGCGGAGCCCGGTGGCTTGAAACCTGGAGTTTATTTTGTGGTTAGATGACGTTTCCTCGTAAACAGAAACGCCAAACGTTGCAGGAGAAAGCTCGAGTAGGTGCTTGGAAACAAGAATTTAGTTTGGGTTTTATGTTACTGCGCTTACAACAGACATTGTCATGATTTAGAAAACATTGTTAGGATACAAATTCTCGCTAGATGAAGTCAGTCCAGCGATTTTTTCGTCCACTTTTCTCTATCAATCTCTACATACGAGTACATACATACATTCTCTCTTCTTTTATTTCTGATTGATTGGCCTTTAAAGTTGTTTGCAGTTTGCCAATATGTAGGTAAATTTGACAACACCGCAAATTTTGCGTTACCGTTTGGTAACAAAGTTCCTTATGCTGCAATCTAGATGGCACTAGTAGTGTTGTTTGTGACCACGCCTAAACTCGTGATCAAGTTTTGTATAATCTTAATGCTTCTGTAAGTATCCTAACACGATTTTTTCTTACTTTAATGTTGTTTCGATAATTTTATAATAAAAGATTGAAATTGTAGTCTTTTTTATGTTTTTGGGCTTACCTACTTCATTTTTGATCTTTTATATATATTTGACTTACCTTACCATGTTTTCACTGCTCACTCTAAAAGAACCTACGTTGGTGTTCGTAACCAGCACTAAGCTTTGTTGAGCAACATTTGTTGTGTTATAAAATGTAATAGTTTAGCTGCTACGAATAGAAAACTGAATATCTGTAATCTATAATCCTGTTTTATATTTAAAATGATGAATAATTCTGTGCTTGCGAGTTTGCTTAAAATTAACTTACTCTTCTAAGTACTCCACAAACGACTTTCAAATACATCCTATGGCAGAATCGTGACAAGTTTTCAAGTTATCCGACGCACTTACAGCTCCGTCCACTAATTTAGTCAGTCCCAGGAATTTATTAGTTCGTGATTGAGAACGGAGAGGCTCGGCATTCCCTGGGTCACCGCTGGTATTATTGGAATGTGCCGAAATGTTGGGAATCCTCACAACCTACTAATTGAGCGGCCATACATCCAACCTTGAGGTCATCACCACCTTTACCTAAATGCTCTTACATTGTATAATAAGTACATAAATGTTCAGAAAATGGAGAAAAATGAAGCTCAACCCAAAAGCACTTAACAAAGTTTGAATCCTCATGATATTTTAAATATGCGAGAGTGTTTGAAAAACGTGCCACATTTACGTTTGGATTACGCGAAAAACCTTGAAATAACAACCGTACAGCTCATAAATTTATCTTTCCTGCATATTTTATTCCCGTTACAATGTTTTGTTTTATACTTAGCCAACCTTTTTTGTGTAAATGGGAAAGTAACTCCAATTAAAATATCTTTAGACGGCCGAACGAAACGATGTTTGAGATCATTTTTTACTTCTGCCCTTCGAGGATGGTGGCTGTTGAATGGCTGATGTTTTGAGAGCTCTCTGCTTGTCTAATTGAATATTTTTTCGTCAGTTCGCTTTTGTCTCGAGTGCTCGATGAATAATTTAAATATATTTTCCTGAGCGTTTTTCTGGTTGCCTTTTGTAACCTTTTTTGATTTTGATGTTTTGGAACGATGTTATATTATAGGCATTACAAAATAAGCTACTGAATATTTACATAATAATTGTTAATTAACTTATTCAGATATCGAGTCGGAAGCATGTTCCAGCAGTTTCCCTGAACTAAGTATTTGAAACGAACACCACATTTGCAGGACGCATTAAGCTGCGAGCTTAAACTGAATCTTACTTGTCGCAAGTACTCTTTGATGAGTTTTCTCGTTTACCCCATATTACGGACCCTTTACAGTTGATTATCCTCGTATCTCTACGCGGAAACTCCGTCTCAGTAAATGGAAATATAATCGGAATATATGTATGCACAACGCCATTTATGATGGCGCTGTTGTAGTATTAAAACGAAATTGAAGGCGCTTCGTTACATATTTATTTAGATCATCCCTTAGTAACGGCATTAATATTTCACCCGACGTTTGATTTACAGGCTTATTTGGGACGCGGTGGAGGCGTCGGCCGTATATCACAAAAAACGCTATGACGCGAGTGGCATTGCAGATAGTGTATTTTTGCTATTAACATGAAGTGCCTATAAACTGTGAAAAGCTTGTAAAATAAGCATCAGCTCGCCATTCGGGCCAAATGGTCCGACGTTAGAGTACGTGTGAAGCGTTCCTTCACTACATAAATCAAAAACTTTGGTAGCGACTTCGAAGCTTCCCAACTTAAGGAACAAAGGCAGCTGCTTAGTGAAAAACAAAAAAGAAATTTAATACTTCCTCACCTCGGCTAAGTCTACCTCTTGTTTGCTTGATCTTTTAATTTGTGCTTGTGAAGCTCAAGGCTGCAGGCGCGGTTGGTAATTAATTAATTTTTGTTATTAATTTTCTCATTACCATGACGTAATTAAGTAAACAGTAGGCTTGCTGCGTTATTGTTGTTATCATTCGCCATCTGTTTTCATTTCGTTGAAAATTACGCGACTCTGCGTATTTGAATTGTTTTCAGAATTTGCATAGAATATATTGTGCCCTGAGGCTTTGTAAATATTCTCGTTGTTTTTGCTGAAACAAGTATTATAAAGAGTTTAAATTTATAGAATACTAGGTGACCCAGCAAACGTTGCTTTGCCTTAAGTACACAGTCATCCTTATAACTTAGGGGTATGTAAAATAGATAGTAGCCGATTCTCAGACCTACTGAATGCGCATATAAAATTTGGTAAAAATCGGTCAAAGCCGTTTCGGAGGAGTACGGTAACTAATAATGTGACATGGAAATTTTAAATACTAAATTAGACAATTTTACTCTCTAAAATACAATATAACATATATACCAACCAAAACAAATAAGATCAAAACCAGATCAAGACCAAAACCAAGTCAAGTATTCAACATACATAAGTTTAATTTTAATTACATTAATTGCCGCTTTTCCTTCTGGTTCTTTACAAAACTTCCACTCATATGATGTATTGCATTATATATTGCATTTATATATTGTATATCGTCGCTTTGGTAGTGAATAGAGTTAAGCCACACATACAAACTTCATGTAATTCAAAATTAATGTATGGATATTTTGATAACACCTTTTCACCACTTTTATGATTTTTATAGAGAAACAATTAGCCGGTTAGCTCTATTCACCACCGTAAAAACTGATTCATTACGATTCATAATATGAATTATTCTATCAATAACGCAATTTTGAAAAAAATGTGGCTTGACTCACTTCACCACCAAAACGACGATATATTGCACTAGTTTTACGGTGAAGGAAAACATCGTGAGGAAACCGACACGTTGGAGGACCGCAAAATATCATAAGACGTGTGTCATTCACCAACCCGCACTTGGCCAGCGTCGTTATCTCTCCTCGTGAGAGAAGGCCTTGAGTCCCAGCGGTTCAAAGTGCGCTGCTTATGTATGTTGCAACTATGACATACATTACTAAATTACTCCAGTCCCCAAAGGTAGAACATCATCGCCAGGTTACGACCTCCATACATCTTGCGGTAACATGCAGATCTTAAGACCGCCGAGGCTACATGCAGCACACATCCGACGTGGTGGCACTTCGAATAAATCTTGCTTTGTCCGAGCGCTTTATGTATGCTAACGGGCCATTGCGGCTCGGGCACATGGCTGGTGTAAATTGGGCAGTGCAGTGAAGGATTGTGATCTTATGTGGGTTAATTTGTGTTCTACCTTAGATTTATGTAAACCATTTTACTATAACCAAAAATACGTCAGTTCATATTATATACGTATATGTATATAATATACATATACGTATTGACGACCTCGTTGGCGTAAAGGTTACCATGCCGGGCTGCTAATCAGAAGGTTCCGGGTTCGATTCCCGGCCCGGTCAACATCTTTGTGCTTACCTAAATTTGTTGGCTGTGGGTCTGGGTGTTAAATATGTATTTATATATAATATGTATGTATGTATATGTAGTATATCTGCTGTGTTAGCAACCATAATACGAGCTAGAAATGTTCAGTATGGGGCTAACCAGCCGTGTGTGAATGTGTAAAAAAAAAAGTTTTCTAATACGGGTAGTTTAAAAAAATTAAAATGTAAATAAATTTATATTTGAACAAATAGTTAGATACAGCAATTACTACGCTGTGCGACATGACAGTAATCTTAAATCTTATTTTTTTATTTATTCTCTCCGTATGATATATTTTATGATAGAATATGTATTCCGTCTGATATTTTTAACAATATTAACTACCCAAAATAATCTAGCCAGGTTTACGAAATTTTCAAAAGTGAGAAAATATCGATTCCTTTTGCATATTTCTTAAATTCCTAGTCATGGTTATTTTTATATGTCAATCAATATATGTTATAGGCTATAAGAGCCAACCTTTACAAGTTACCAATAACTCTAGGTATACTGAATAGATACTACCGAAAAAAAAACGATCACTACATACAGGCTCTTTGAACGACATAAAAAAGTAGTTTCGACTAGTTTTTTCGTAGCATAGGCTCACGTAAGAATACAGATGGCCTGTCTAAGCTGCGTTGTGTTCTACGACCTAGCATGTTTACAAAGAAAGAACCTACTTATATTTTTTTTTACCCCAGAATGAGACGTCAAAATTAGTTTGAAGGTTGATGCAAAGCTCTTTTTGCTAAAGATAATTTTGAACATGAGCAAATGTACTCGCTCTGTCCATTCTGCGTCTTTATCTAATACAGCTAATGAAGTTTTTATTTTCCTATTTCGTGTCTAAATAAGGACCAGAAGCGCCCGACGTTTATTGCCTCCTACAGTCCTCTGCCGATCCAGTTTGACGTTGACGGACGATCCACCAATGCGGCGCTTCGATACTTACATCCCAACTTATTGGTGACGATTTCTCAAAGTCGTCCGTTGGACGTGTCGCGTCCTAGGACAAGTTTCACGACTTCATTGTGTTTTATTAAACGTTTCTCGATGTTGAAGTCAACTTACCTATAGAGTTAAATCCCAATGCATTCAAAATCACATGTTATGTACATATAATATTAGAATTAACCTTGCAAGCCTATTTCAAATAAATTTGAAGCGATGATGGCTCAGTCGGGCATACAAATATTTCAAGTCCCAAAGGTCGTGGGCTCAATCCCCACAACCCCCAGCTTGAGCTTTCGACGAAGGAAAACATTGTTAGGAAACCATTGCATGGTGGTAGGACGTTTGCTAGTGCTTGCCTGGCTAGCAACCACCCTCAAGATAATAATCTGTCGTCAAGCACCTATCATTATGATCCGGCAGCCTTCTTAAGATAGATAGATAGATAGATTTTTTTTTATTGGGCGCAAATATAAAAAAAAGAAAGGGCTTACAAATAGGTGTGCCACTATTGGCGGCCTTATCGCTTAAAGCGATCTCTTCCAGGCAACCTTTGGATGGAGAGACCTGCTATTTCAGACTAGGCATGCTCCATCTTTGTGCAGAGTGTCACTAACTTGTGTGATTAAGCGCTCTGCTGGTCAAAACTTAGCAGTGAGGTTTTTACTTCTGATGTTAATACAATGCTTAAGTGTAAAGAGTAATTAAGCTATTTACAACCATTTCATATAACAGCGGAACTACCATCTGTATAACCTAGTCGCGGAAAATCTAGTACAGTTTATGGCATTTTATGGCGTTATAGAGAGTGGTCGTTAAATGGAGAGAATGTATCATTGTATGGAATACAAGCTAAACCAACTAAAGCCAATTTATTTCGACGATTTAGAGAGTTTGTCGTTAAATCGAGTGATGTTACATGGAGTTTACACTGTACGTTATATAAAAAGATTATCATCGTTATTTTTCTGTTTACTTGTCGTTTTTTACTACAGTAAACGAGCTAACATACTTCCTTGTTAAACGTGCGAGTGAAATCCGACGCAAATAAGTATTCATACCTCTTTTTAGGTCGAATATCGCCCGAGGGTACGTTTCATTCTTTGTAGGTTTCCCGGAAACTCAGAAAAGTAGAAAAATAAACCAACTAACCGCTGTTTACATGGGAGTACTATACAGACATACTTTGGTATTAGGCGTGGTACTTATACGATGGTATTTCCATTTATTTATAGGCGAAATTTTTTGAAAGTATATGGGCGTAACTTATGTTTAAACTTAAATTGCATTGAACTTAAATTTTTCCATCCCCTATAGATAGTTTATCTGTTACGGCACGCGTACACTAAATCCGTCATCGGCCGAAGTATGCTCGGGCGTCATCGGCCGAACTCGGCCGATCAAATCAAACGTAAGTAAATGGAAGAGAGCGCATACACTGCTACTTTTTTTTTTGTTTTTTTTTTTTTTTTTTTTTACGAGGAGGAAATCTTCATAGATCCCCGACCACGTTGGGGTGTAGCCGGGGTATGTGAAATTTTTACTCACTAAAACCTCCTCGATTGTCATCCCTTGTGCTTTTAAAAGGGGTTCTGGGATGTCAGCTTGATTGCACCAGAACCCCTGCACTTTACCGTACTTCCTCTCTTTCAACCCTCCTAGACCCGACCCCAAGTCAGGGCACTAACAGGCCCTAGGCCTCCTTTAAGTCGATTATGTGACTGGCAGGATGGCAGGAGGCCTACTGCATTCCGTCTACCCTGGCTCCAGGGTCAAGCAGTAAGGATGATCGTCCTCGCCCCTCCCCTCCCGCTGTGATGCGGTGTCTGCACTGCGCTCTCTACCTCGGCCAGCAATTTCTTTTTGTGAAACAACTTTTTCACAAAAGTCTATTGCTGCATTCCACGCCCTTTCGTCCGCCAGCATAGCAGAAACCAGTCCAGACAACGACAGATCCTCCCCCACAATGGATGTCAAGTTCTGCCTCTCTGAGTTCCATGCCGAACACACCTGGAGAGTATGCTGTGCGCAATCAGCTGACGCTCCACAGTGATGGCATTGTGGGGTGTTTTCCTTTTTTATTTTGTGCAAGAAAACACCAAAACATCCATGTCCTGTTAGGATTTGGGTGAATCGGAAAGTCACGCGCGTCTTCCTGTCCAGCCAGCTGTGGAAACTAGGTAGTATAGCTCCCACAGCTCGTTGTTGTACATTCTGAGGCTCCAGTAATCTGCGATACCATCTTTCTAGAGCCAGCTGGTTTTCCTCTCTACGCACTTCTGCTCCAGAAAGTGAATCAGCTCTATCCCCGCAGCGTAGCCGCTGGTAGACCCGAGTATACATCTCAGCCAGGATATCCAGCGGAGGAAATCGTGCTATCAGACTTGCAGCCTCGAATGATATCGTTCGATACCCTCTTGCTATTCTGATAGCGATTATCCTCTGTACGCTTTTATATTTGGCTTGATTGCGCTTAATACTACACAGTCTGGCAGACCACACAGGGGCGCCGTAAAGAGCAATGGAACGTATCACTCCAGTGTATAAGCGACGGACTTCTTCGTTTGGGCCACCCAAGTTAGGAAGTAGCCTGTGTAACGCACCAGCTACCTTTTTGATCCGTGGAACAACGCGAGCAAAATGTTCATTGAATTGCCATTGGCTATCAAGAGTAAGCCCGAGGTATTTCAAGTACTGACCTACTTCTACTGTCGTGTCTCCAACTCTTATTACCGAGCTGCTTGGCGCAGCACCTCGCCTGTGCTTGTGAAACCATAGCGCTTCTGTCTTTTGAGGTGCAGTCTTTAACCCCAATTCGTGAATTTTTGCTACTATGCCGGTTACTCCGCACTCCGCAATCTGAGTAGCTTCACAAAAAGTCTGACCTTCAGCTAAGACGAGTGTGTCATCGGCGTAACAGATAACGTTTACTCCTGCTGGGAGATCTGTTCTGAGTACAACATCATAGGCAAGGTTCCACAATAGAGGACCCAGAACAGATCCTTGAGGAACTCCGCAAAACATTGTTCTAATGTGAAGAACGCCGTCTCTACCCATGTACTGCACGGTTCTATTTTGAAAGTATGCTCCTACGATACGCTGCAGGTAAAGGGGCACGTTGTGAAACACCATCGCTTGTTTAACTGTAGACCATGGGAGAGAGTTAAACGCATTTGTAATGTCCAAACTTATCGCAAGTGTTTTTCTTCCATTGGCCATTGCTTTTTCCGTCAACTCACGCACTTGGAGAATTGCGTCAACTGTCGAACGGCCTCGCCTGAACCCGTATTGCTGATCTGACAAATTTGGACCTACTAATTGTAAATGTTTGGTGATACGAGCGGCAACTACTCGTTCAAACAGTTTTCCGGCTTCATCTAACAGACAGATAGGTCGGTAAGCAGAGCAGGAGTCTACGGGTCTCCCAGGTTTTTTTATTAGTACCAGCTTCGCTTTTTTCCATTCTTTGGGGAAAACGCCGTTACGGAGACAAGAAGAGAACAAAGTGCGTAATCCGTCTTCAAGGGCGTTGGGCAATGCTATCGCCCAGGCTCTACCTGGGATCCCATCAGGGCCTGGTGCTGTGTTCCGTGCCTTAAGCCGTTGAATAGCCTGGTTTAGCTCGTCTTCCGATACGTCGTTTTCCCTAGACCACTCTAAGTTACCAATGTCTTGGACGAGAGGTTCAGTAGTTTCAGCTTTGGGGAATAATGTGTCAACTACAGTTTCAACAATGGCTGTGTCCAGCGTCTCCGTTAGTGGAGGAACTCTTGGGCGTAGCTTACAGAGTACAGTTTTATAAGGTCGTCCCCAGGGGTCCCGGTTTAAACTGTCGAGCAGTTCTTTATAAGACCGTGTCCGAGCGTCCCTCATTGCTTCATGAAGAGAACAAACTTCTCTGCGATACGCTTTATAAAGCCTTGCAGCTTCATCTTCCGATGTTTGACGCCGCCTGCGAGATCTGGTGTACTCTCGTCGCTTTTGGTTACACTTTTCCCGTAGCAGCGCTATATCATCATTCCACCAGTGAACAGCATTAGGTTTAGTAGCTTTAACGCGGGGCATCGATGCGTTGCATATAGTAATCATAGCGTCCTTGAACCATAAAGCTTCAGTCTCAGGGTCGCTAGTTTCTAACTCGCTATCTTTACCCCATGATATCGCTATAGCCGCAGCCTCAAGTAGATCTTTGTCTAGTCTCTTCAGAGACCATCTTCGATTTTCATTCCCATATGCTATTCTATGAGGACGGAGTACGAGGTTGAAGAAAATATATCTATGGTCAGAGTAAGTATAAATTTCTTCCGCTACTCTCCATCCTGTTACCAAGCGAGCAGCAGACGGAGTTCCCCTGGTAAGATCTACAATTGACTCACCTTGCCAGCGAACGCATGTGCTTGCAGAACCTTGATTGAGGAGCAGTAGATTCATCGATGCTGCCCACTCTGATAACTTGCGTCCTTTGGCGTTTTCGCGGCTCATACCCCATTCACGTGAATGTGCATTTAAGTCACCCATAACAAGTGTAGGACGTGGCTGGCATCTCTGCAGACAATCACCTAGCGACTCGAGGTAAGATTCGTATTCAGCATTATTACTGTTAGGAGATATGTAACAGCCTATTACTGCTATATGCCCCCATTCTACAGCTACGAATCCACTCCCTGTTTGTATCAACGAGCAAGGAGTATCGTCCCCCCAGTAAACTGATACAGTTTTGTTTTGGGCGCCAAACCAGCGAGGGTGATCTGCGATGTGGTATGGCTCTGCTATTACTGATAAAGCAACCTTTTTCTCTGCAAAAGTCTGCGATAGAAGATCCTGTGCATCTTTGCAGTGATTTAGGTTGCACTGGAGTACAGTCATTGGTTTTTCCATTACGACGGCGTTGTGTCATTCTCCAACTGGGCTTGGCCCGTGACTTCCATTTGTGTAGTGGACATTGAATCGCGCTCTACTTCACGTGAAGTCTTGTGAGTTTCACTTCTGTTAGTCCTTTTAGTCTTCGGTAAAGAACACTTTTTACCGCCCATGCGATGATCAGCCGGTAGGCCGTGCGCAGAGCATAGAGGACATTTTATTGGTCGATTGCATTGACTTGAGCGGTGATTGGGATCGCCACATGCATAACATAGCATGCTTCTGTCCGATTCACTGGTGCACATACTACGCACATGTCCTGGCTCTAAGCAACGGAAACATTGTAACGGTCGCATGGCCAGTGCTTCTATTCTTGCTGACACCCATCCGATAAGTAGTCTTTTAGCTTCAACAAGTTTTTTGACAATTGTGAGAGGACATCGAACCCAGGCTGATCCCAGTCTATTTTTATGCCGACGTATAGCACTCACTTTAACTTCCGCAATTGGACATGCGCCAACATTCATTATCGCTTCGACAACATCTTGCGGTGTAACGGCGTCATCGAGATCCAGTATGCGTATTTCACCCATTTTAGTGGGGCGTCCAACACGCACGTCCAGGTCTTTTAGTGACTCTCTCATTTTGCTTACCAGCGCATCAGCTTTAGAGGTGCAATCTGCTCCAGACACTTCCAATATTAATCCACCTGTAATTGAACGTTTTGGGCGGACTCCATCAATTCCATATTCATTAATATTTATAGCTTGCCTTGCTGTTTTCATCACACTTGCGTAGGTGGCTTCCGATCCTGGCGGGACTGTCAAGGTAATGGCAGCAGTTTTTGGAGTGCGTGCAAATTTCTTGCCTATTTTAGGGTTTTCCTTTAATTGGAGACCCAACGTCTTCTTTTTCTCGGATTGAGACATTTTCTTCTTTGATTTCTTTTTAGACACTGTAGTCCACTCACTGTCCAGTTGTAATGTGCTCGAACTCATAATATTGGTACTTGGCACAGGTGGTTCTTTGGTCAATATTGGAGCTTTCTTTTGACTGGTTTTTGGGTAGTCTTTTTGTGAAATGCTCGTCAAGTCTGCTTCGGTTACGTTTTTTGATACTAAGTTTTGCTTAAACGTCTTTAGTCTTTTATCCATCAGAGCGCCAATGCGCTGCATAAATTTATCTTCCCAGTCAGTTTTATTGGGCGTCAATTGCAATGCTACTGGTGCAGCTACATTTGATGTATTCGGTTGCATTTTATGTAGTTCGCTCTCAAGATCTTCCATTTTCAACGTTAAAGTTGTTATGTTTTGCCGCAGTTGGGCATTTTGCCTTTCCAAGCGTTCTATGTGAACGTTAGTTTCAGTGCGATGCACCAGCTCAACAGATGCCGCCTCAATACTCCTGGCTGCTAAATGGAGATTGTAGTAGTAACTACCTCTAAGATTTCCCGCTTTATCTGCAACGTTATGAATCGCAGCTGAATGTTTCTGTATGAGGACGGTTAACTCGTCCGTACTACGTTCTTTCATCTCTATTTCTAGACTTTCTATTGACGGTAGCTTGCTCTTCCTTGTTTTAGTAGGAGAAACTACCGGATCATTGTCATTTTTGCTTTTTTCATCTCCTTGTGCTTTCTTAAGAAATTGAATTCTTTTTGACGATGGCTGACTCCCTTCTGCCAATCTTCTGCCTTTTCTCTTCCTAGACCTCTCAGAGGTAGCTGATGTGGTAGAAGATAATGACAAGATGGATCCATCAGAATCTTCTTCGTCGGTTAATTTAGGGTTACTCAGAACTTGTGATTGTTGTGAGTTTCCGTCTTTCTTCTGTGTGGGCAGATGACCCGATTTTACTTCCTCGGATTGACCAACTGGTCTAACGCTTTCGTTTCCTTCTTCTACATCTGGTTGGTTTTTTAAAGTTTTGAACGACATATGTGTTCCCACGAATATGGGGGATAAAGTGGTCCACTCGGGCAGAGACCCCTGTACCCGAGTAAGCCTATATAATGCCACGGGGGTCGGCCGGTACCCTGGCAAATAGTGGTTCGCACTAATGACTGGGTGCCGCAGGGGGAACAGCAACGCGCTAGGTCGAAACCCACGCGGTGGTGTTTCCCCTGCAACACCTACTACCCGTTAGCCATGCATCTTTTCGCCGTGCGCCGCAACTTCAGATTCGGGGTAATTTTTTTCAGGATAGGTAAGAGGTTTTCTTCCTCAGAAAGGTCCAGGCAGCTAAGCCGAGACCTTCAGTCCCGATGCTATACATGAGATCCCTGCAAGCAACGGGCCTTAGTCTTAGTACATACACGTTCCTTCCCACTCGCCCATCTCCTGTGCCCTCTGCTGGTCAGAGGGACACGGAGAGGGCACCTCTTGGCCTAGTATTAGCAACCGGTCAACAAAATTCCGCAGAGGAATATTGTTGACCGATCCCCAGGGTGCACCACGAGGAGGTTACTAGACCCCGCACCCCAATACACTGCTACTACCGACGTCGTCCGATGACGCCCGAAAACGGACGATCAACTGACGAGTCCGAACGTGTTTGGATTTTTTGTCAGTTTTACCGGCTTTTTACGTCTGTACTCTGTAGTTGCATAGTTCAGACTTCATAAGTTCCACCGACAACGGCCGTTATCGTCTGCAGTGTATTCAGTTGAACGTCCGAGTTACTTGTCCGAGTAGTTCTGTCCGCCATCGGCCGACAAAATCGGTTTTAGTGTACGCGTACCGTAAGTCTCGTGAAAATATCTGTCATAATTGTATCAAAATTCTCTTTGTCAATTATTGTCTTTACTTCCTCTATGACCACCTTTATTCTGTTGCAATAAAGGTGTACCTACATGTTAGAAAGGAGCGTACTTGTCGAAAAAGTTGTTACGTGCCTACACAATCATAAAATGATGTCAATTACTTAGTTTTTGTAATTTTCTAGTTATTAAAGAATCACTGTTATAGTTGCAACAAAAAATATTTACCAAGAGTTCACTGAAAACCAAATATAAAGTAAAAAATAATACAAAAAACTGTTTGTTGTATGGGAGCCTCTTCAAGTATTTAATTTATTTGAATATTGTTACAAATGGTTAGTACGGGGCTAACTAGCAGTGTGTGAAATGTGTCCTAACTTTTTAATAAAAAAAATACATTGAACATTCTATTATATAACTTATTATCTTTTCTAATTGTGTTACGTTATATAAATAGCCACATTGAAATCTCATTTGAAAACTGGTAAATTATGTAAATTGTTCAAAAAATAAGAATTCAATAAAAAATATACTTGTAGTTAAAAGGTCTTTTTTACTTTTACTTAGTTGCCATAGAAAAAAATACCATATTTCGTGACTATTTTTCGATAAAATTTCTCTTAACGTATCTGGGCCATAACTTGAAAAAAGGTTCGTCCCAATTACCACATTTTTTAATGAAATTAATTAAATTGAGATTGGATCCTTATTTTATTACAAAGGTTCTAAGAATAAATGTGTATAGAAAGAATTGCTCAAAATTTCGTTAAAGATATTTTAAAAAGCTTTATTAGACAAATTATATCTAGAAATATAATACTGAGAATATAATACTGCTTCGGCGTAGTTTTTGGTGTCCAAAATTGAAATCTATCCAAAATTATGACAGCTAGAAAAGTTTATGTACTATGTTAACTGGCACATATAGTACATAGGAAGCCCTATATTCGCAGCAGCGTATTTCGATATGAAGTTATTTCGCACAAAAGTAAATTCGAACTAACGTTCATTCGCAGCAGCGATTTTCGATATAAAGTTGTTTCGCACCAAAGTTAATTCGAACTAACGTTCAGTCGATCTTACGTTCGTCGAACAAAAATTTTCGAAGTATCGTGACGGACCCTCCTATAGGGTCCGTCACGATACTTCAAAAATTTTTGTTACGTTCGTCGAACAAAAATTTTCGAAGTATCGTGACGGACCCTCCTATAGGGCCGATTCACACACGGCTGGTTAGCCCCATACCATTTCTAGCTCGTATTATGGTTGCTTACACAACTGATATACTACATATACATACATATATATTATATATAAATATATATTTAACACCCAGACCCACAGCCAACAAATTTAGTTAAGCACAAAGATGTTGACCGGGCCGGGAATCGAACCCGGAACCTTCTGATTAGCAGACCAGCATGGTAACCTTTACGCTAACGAGGTCGTCAACAACACAACATGTTTATCCCAACTTCATTTTTAGCACCTCTGAAGAGAGCTAGCTCCTGCAAACACAGGGTATCCTACTGCAGGAGCTAGGCACCACACTTACATTAAGACTTAGTTTCTAAAATTAGTATTAATTAGTTAAGGTACCTATACCTAATCTTTGTTTTGTTTAGAATGTAAGTTGGTCCAATAAATTATTTTGTATTTGTAAATTAGACCTTTCAAATTAGCCGCGGAATGCTGCCCGCACTTCTAATGCAGTATCCATAGTCCGATGAGGGACTCGGCAAAATATAGATATAAGATATACCTTTATTGTATTAGCGCCAATATTGGCAAAAACCAGCCAGTCATAAAATTACGTTAAAATATTAGCATTGGTCGAGGTTCGAGAAAAATGGTTTCGCCTGAAAGCATAATTAGGCTGATGAGTTAGTAAGATTTAGGTTTATATATCGTGAGTTATTTTGTGTAAGTACTATTTTTTTTCAATAAAATGTGACAAAGTACTACGACGGTTAATATAAAATATTTAAGATATGATTGCTCACTAAATACATGGTACAGTAAGCCATAACATAGCATAAGCAGCACTCTATACAGTTACCACTGCTGGAACTCGGGGCCTTCCCTTACAAGGAGAGAGATATAGGCCATAATCCACCACGCTGGCCAATTGTGGGTTGTCGGATGACAACTTCCTTCTGATTGTGGTCCTCAAGCTTGCTGGTTTCCTCACGATGTTTTCCTTCACCGTAAAATGAGTGCAAATCCACACATACGATAACTTGAATAACAAGTCATTCCGGGATGGAAACAGGGCCGTCTGATAGAAAAGCAGACGTTATTACCACCGAGCCACATTCGCTTACACTTAATTACAGCATCACTTAATTACAACAAATTTTAAAATTAACTGGAACTCACACAATAAAGTGAAACGTGACATACTTTTACATATTAGCGTACCCTAGACCCATTTAGGAGAGGGTGACAAATTTTGGTTACCCACACGGCGTGGTCGCTCCCAGACCCCAGTCAGTAATTAAACTGTAAATTACAGTTAAGTGCACGTTCGCCCTAAGGTCGTATCGGATACCTTGAGAATATCAATGAGGTAACCTTGGGCACGAAAAAGAGAGAAACAGATGCTGGGTGTTAATCTACAATATATATTTCTGTTGTATCTATGCAGAAACTTTTCCTTAAGATACAACTAGTTAAAGGTCGTTTATTCAGTTTAATACTGTGGTATAACTACCGATTTCACTTGAATTGACTTGAACTTGAATCAACTCCTTTCCATCCAAAGGTTGCCTGGAAGAGATCGCTGTTAGCGATAAGGCCGCTGTTTGTGGCACTTTGTAAATCTTTTTATGTTGTTTCTTTTTATTTGTTGTACCTATACTTTGCCCAATAAAGAGTTAATCTATCTATCTATCTATTGGTGTTTTTTTGCAACCAATGAACCATAATACATTATAAAAAAAAAAAACTCTCTGCCAATAATCTGCTATCAGTTGAAATAGTAAATTTTAATTAGTCCAAATGATAAGATTTGTATTGCAATACTTTTTTTCGTAATTCTATTTACTTTTGAATTATGCCTCGGTATGTATTTCAATTAATAAAAATGGTTTGTATTTCGTATCTTGCGAATCACGGACAGTGATAAACGAGGGGTGTCCGCTCGACACACGGCGAAATTACGCCACAATTTCTCATTTATGCCATTTTGTTTCACTCATGCCAAATGATTGTCTGTTCCAGAAATTGGGCAGACGGGAAATCTCTGCGTTTAGATTATAATTGAAATGAGAATTTATCACGACGAATAAAATTCAGCTATTTTTTCTTCAGCTAGCTAGAAGCTTGATATTCTTTCTTTCTTTTAGACTTAGTACAAGCAGTCGTTAAGCCAAGTCAGAAACATTGTCGATTGAGAGTTTTCAAACCGCCCAGCTTGAAATTTCTCGACACCAGAGCTTGGCTACTTAGCTCATACGAAAAAGAAAGAATCTTGATATTAAAAGGATGCGAAAACCATTATTTTGTTATTACCGACTTTTATCGAAATAATATTATTTATTCTTATTGGAAGTTCATTGCCATTTTTATCACTTGATATACGTATTTTACAGATATTGCTGTACCTAATAAGAAATTTAAATGACTATCAAATTCACAAACTCTTTGATAGCAATATTCTATTGCTAAGCTCAAATTGCCGTTTTCAAAGACTGTTCGATCAATCGACATACAAAAAATCGAGATACGCAAAAATCTAATAACGTGTATGTCAAAGGGAAATAAATGCGCACTTATAGGATATCACCCTGTTCTTGTAAAATGTCAAGACGAACATGAGAAGTCCACGAGTGGCGTTTTCTTTTCTACATGAATTACATTGCGTCACGACGAAAATCCATATCATTTATCATCTCACCGTCGTAAAACATATTTTTTACCTTTTAACACTACTGCCACTACATTAGGTTCTCAAATTGTCGTATCTAAGTCTAAAATAAACTAAATAGATAGATAGTTAAACACTTTACTAAAACAATCACAAAATAAATTACAGAAAAAAATACAAAGAACTTAAAATCTTAAAATAATTTATTGTTCAAAAACAAAATGATGAATCTTCAAATAAATTAATCAATGAAGAACCTCTGGAGAATACTAAAGTTTTCAGAGAGAATTCGCAAACATCAGCTTTCAGAACCGCATCCATATTCAAAGGATTTTAATTACTATTCCGCTCAAAAAATACGGAGAAAACCGAAAAAGTCGAAAGTTGGAAGTGGCGATTCAGTGTGCTTGAGTTCAGCGTTCGGACGAGCGGGACCGTTTTGGCAAGGATCCTACGGTAGTTAGAAGTGGAACGATCCGTTTACTGATTCAGTGTTTATTTGATAAACTAGGATTGTTACTTTGAATCTAGATGTTTTGACTGAGTAACGAAACCGAGGATTTAATGCAACTGCTGAAACTGCAGTGAACAATTAAGCTGTAATGTTTCGGAATGAATTTGCAAAGATACCAAATGAAGTCCTGTGATCAAACTTCTACGGTGCCATTTAGGTCGTAAAAGAACGTAACTGCCGCACTGAATAGATAATAAGGATTTTATTAAAATTCTTCGTCCATGTTGTGTCGTTCTCAGGGTTCCTTCAGGCGCCCTTTGTTCTGAAGGCACGCGAGTCTTAAATTCTCCCATAGTTGTCCCCAATGAAATTTCACGGCCTCATTTATAGCCCCTTTTGTGTTTGTTTTGGTATTGAGTTTATTCGCAATGATACTGGACTTTTTTGCTGTTTGCTTATCTTACCTTTGCTCGGGGCCTAAATTCATGCTTATTACACAACGAAATCGTAAGGTAAACAGTTAAAACGTAATTTGGGAGAGCAATCAGTAAGCCTAATTATACTTTTTACCTATTTTTTTTTTGGAACTTCAGCAGCCATGTTTGCTAAAACTTGGGTTGAATCGAATCTAGTAAAAATATCATATTAACATTTTACAATCGCTTTTTTGTGCATAACTGGCTTTAATTACTGGTTTACTAACTTAAAATATAGTTAAAGACGTTTTATAATATTTTAAGGCGTATTTAAAAAATATTATTTATGATCTATGAAGCTAAAGTAGTCTCTGTGAGTCCACACCAGAAAAGAAGAAAAGAGTGTACACCAGACTCTTTTTAGTCACCGGTAACTTCTCCAATCACGTTTTGGGCGAATATTTTATTTTTCTACTCCAATAAATAACAATTGTGAAAAGTATGCAATACATTTGGGAGTTTGCAGTCCTAGCAACTGATTTTCAACTTTTAATTTGGTTTTTGTTTGACCGTGAGAAATCTAGTTTGCTGTTTAAATATAATAAATATTTAAATATAAACATGAACTGCTTCATTATATTGTAATACTATTTTTAGTTGAAAACATGTGTATCTAGAGAAAAAAGTAGTACCCTATTATACACTTTTTTAGATCTAGAGAGTATGAACCCCGCGAGCTATTAAGCTATTTATTTTGGAAAAGCTTATAATAGGATAACCAGTAAATAGGTATGTATTAATTCTTCTTTATCTTCGTAAGAGCTAAGTGGCCAATCTCTGTCGAAAGTTTTCAAGCCACCCGAGTGAGTCTCTGACATGGCTTAACGACTGCTTGTACTAAGACTAACAACCGGGATCTACCTTTTAACGTGTCATCCGACCAACGGTTGCGCCCAGATGAAAATACTGACACTACGACTGTTTCTTACATGGTCACCCATCCATGTTTGGGTGGGTCACTATCCGCATCGACCGTTACTTAACTTCGATGATCGCGTCAGATTATCTTAGCTACTAATACCAATTCGTTATAGTTAAGATATCGTTCCGTTCTCTCAATTGTACCAATGTACTAAGTAAAATGTAATGTTTATTATTATGACCATGTCTCAAAGAGTCAAAACATCTCCGCTCTCATATAACTTTGTCTACATAAAGTGCGAATACTGAAATAGTTGTCTGTCGCTGAATAACTTTGAACTTTGAAGTTATTATACTGAAAATTGGATAATGCGTTGATGTAGAAGTTTCACATAATATCGTGTTTGGAATAAGACAGATAAAATAGGTTTTCTTAGCGAGCGAACGAAGTGGCTGAACTGACTATATTAAATGACATTTATTTCTGATCACTAGCGTGGGTTGGACGCCACGTTAAAATCTAAATCTCGTGTCGTACTGAGACAGTACAACCAGTCGTAAAGCCAAGTCAGAGACCTTAAAAATTATGTCACCAAAGTAGAAAAACAAAGAAAAATAATCTAGATCGACGACCAGGGACTTGAGTTCGATTCCCGGCACGGCCAAGATCTTTGTGATGAGCTAAATTTCTTGGCTGTCGGTCTGGACACGAGTATGTATCGATATAAAGTATTTCTGTATGTATGTATATGTATATCAGTTGTGTTAGTCACGATAGTAGAAAGTAGAAATGGTTTAGCATGGACCTAACCAGCCGTGTGTGAAAAGTGTCAAAAAAATTGTTCTACCAATATGTCGTAAAATAAAGATACCATTTGACACCAAAGTCAAATGTAATCTTTTTTTTACACCACCAAGTAATTTTTTCGCTTTTTTCTCAAGGAAATTACTCGTAATAAAAGAATAAGCTTTGTAATAAAAGAGAAAACAAACCGGTAATATATTCCGCTACAATAAGATTAAAGCAACATTTCGTCCCGACAAATGTCCCTCGGCAGGGGACGTGGACACGTACAGTGTCACGCTCGCTTAGTGACGTTTTACGTTTCACTGTCGTCTTCTAATGGCTTTCCCGTCTATAGCACCCTATTGAGGCTTGCACGAGGATATAGGATACAAAACGTGGCTTTTAGACTAACAAGTATAAATAAAAAAATAGAAAACAACCAAGAGCACCCCTTGTATGACTAGACTTATTTGAATTGACAGGTCTGCATCATAGTTTCTGTTTTAGTATATTTATTTCCTTAGACAGACGATTAGGTACTGCGAAACATTTAAAGCAAGAAGATCGTTTAGAAACAAAAACGAAACTAAAACTTTGTATATGTAGTTTGCGCCCTCGAATAAACTTATACTAGAGGTTCAAAGGAAAACATTGTGAGGAAACCGACATGTTTGAGCACCACAAAATCGGTAGACGTGTGTCATCCACCAATCCGCACTTGGCCTGCGTGGTGGAATATGGCCTATATCTCTCTCCTCGTGAGAGAAGGCCCCTAGTCCCAGCAGTGGGAACGTATAGTGAGTGGGCTGCTTATGTATGTATGTAGGAGTACAAAACATTTTTTGGTGGCAGCCATCTTGAATTTTATATTAAAATTCTAGCCAAGTAAAAATTTGAATTGTGTTTAAAAATGTTAAGTAAAATTATATTTACAGCATTTGTGTAACTTTTGTAAGTAATTGTGCACTCTTAATATTCCCTAAAATTTATATTCGTTTTCTATTCACAAAATGTCTTTCGCACAAACCCACGCTACCTCGATTGATGTTTAAAGTGGTGTAATAATTGAATACTCTATGCCTCACTCAACGGGGAATACCAACCTTTATAATATCAGACTACATTCAAAGTGGTCGGTAATCAATGTTGTAGGTACAATAGGGCCTCTACTTAACCCTTGCGAATATCAAATTGATTGATTTTGAAGTTTGAGTGAATAGGGTACAGACATCTGAAGATCTCAACTATTTAATGAATGCCATCAGTAGGTACGAGATAAGAGATGCTTGAGCTTGTGCTCAAACAGCCGAGTTTAACTGTTATTGTTTCGAAACTATTCTGGTATTAACTAATAAATTAGACTTATCTACGACTTTGATCACCAATATACTGTAATTGTGTCATAATCGTACTTTACTAATTGAATAATTATTTTTATGTTGAGATTAAGTTTATGTTGAGGTCATCTACATAAAATGACGAATAACACAAATGAGCATATATACGTGCTATCTAAAAGCATGGTACTTTTAAAAACAAACCAAGCTTAACCTAACTAAAGAAATATAAATAAATGTATATATACATTACGTTTGTTTAAAAAAGAAGCCTTGAGTTAAAGTAACAATCAGTTTTCAAAGATAACCTATTTCAGTCGTAAAACGTTCCCAAGAGGTCAACGGTTGTTTTATGGCCTGGAATTCTAAGTTGTAAAATGTATCCTACGTCTGCCCGAGTCAAGTTATATTGGGGTTCGCTAAGTATTAGATTAATCGATAACATTGCGGATGAGATTGGACAAGTTCAAGCAGCTTCAAGTTCTCACATTTGTTTGTAACATGTCTGAATCCGTTGGAAAAGAAGATAGTCTCACCCGGGTGATGATTGGCGAGGGTTAAAAAAAAGATCGTTTACGTATCGTTGTTGCAGTCGGAATTGACGCAAAAACATCTCAGACGTTTATTTGTGTTTATTCATAAATCAATTTAACAATTGCAAAAACTAAAGTACACGCAATACAAAACGAGAAATTTGCTAATAATATAACTTTCTTGTCTTTAGTTGGAACCAAAGCTGTTTCATATATTCTGTCACGGGCCAAAAATGTTATAATTTTTTTTTCACAAACGGCTGATTAACCCCATACTGAGCCATTTCTAGTTTGTATTATGGTTGCTAACACAACTGATATACTACATAGACATACGTATATATTTTACATAGATACATATTTAACACCCAGACCCACAGCCAACCAATTAAGTTAAGCACAAAGATGTTGGCCGAGCCGGGAATCGAACCCTGAACCTACTGATTAGCATTCTGCCATGGTAACCATTGAGCCAATCAGATCGTCAAAATTGTAGGACAACTATAGTTTTTTAGTGCTTCCAAATGTTTTTTAACAAAGATGTCTTAAAAGTCTCTCAAGGTTTTTAATCAATACCCTGAGCTTTGAGGTGAGTTCTATTAGCACCCGGGTGTTTTTCCACATTTCTGAACAGAGTCCAAAGTTGAAGACGAGATATGAAGCAGCAATATTATCAACATTGCATAGCGTTCGAGCTTTATGGTTGTTGTTTTGTATCGCCAGATTTAGGGTAACAAGCTTTGGGAAATGGGCTTAGACTTGAAACTACGAAGGCTTAGTTATCTTTGTTGTAAAGTATAAGACTATGCTCACATTAAATCTCTTCAGATATAATGAAAAAGTTTTATATGTCTATGTTTTATTCCTACTCATATTATAAATACGAAAGTTTGTGTCTAAGTGTGTAGGTTTGTTACCCTTTCAAGCTCCAACGGCTAGACCGATTTTGATAAGATTTACTATGAAGATAGTTAAAGACTTTGGATTACACATAAGCTACTTTTTATGCCGGATTAACTTATTTTGTCCCGGATCAACGCGGTTAACAACGCGGGGGCCAGCTAGTAAATAATATAACTATCTGCGAGATTACTTTTCCTGTGAAATTAAAAATAGAAATAACGGATAAACTATCGTTAAGCAACTCACAATATGTTCAGGTATCCTCCTTGAGAGCCAGTTATACCAGACTAGACATACTACATTTTACGGCAGAGTGTCGCTAACTCGTATGGTGTCGCGCTCTGATGGCCAAATGCCTAAGCTCTACTGTGTACTAAATTGAAATAACTGCGTTGAAAAAATAATATTTTCCCACTACGGTATTTTGTCCCACTGTGTCAGTATTTTTTTAAAATTATAATTAAATTCCCGGACGACGTACATCCTGGTATAAATGCAACATACAATAAAAACATGCATTTTTTACACAGAATAAAATACAATACAACAATCCTTTATCGTACACCAAAAATAATAAGTGAAAAGAGAAAAAAAAACACAGTTCCAGTAATTTTGTTGCGGCCTTATCACATGTAGCAATAAACAAGCGAATAATATTTTGCAACTGTATATTAAGCTGATACATTTTGTATGATCGGGAAATCGCAATAAGAGAACCTTCCTCTTTTAATTGGAATGCAGCGACGCGAGTGGAGCGACGTCATTAATCCTCATAAATGAATAGGTACGTGTAGGAAATCAATTTTCCGTTCGGGTTCATTATTTTGAACATTCGCATCGTTCGCCATTTGATGTTTTCAAATGATACGTATGGAAATCGTTAAATTTATTGCCGGGTCGCAATGAGCAAATTCATCACCAGTTTTGGGAAATTCATAAAAAGAAAGATGATTTATTGTCCTACTGATGTTTCGAGCTTCCGTTGAAGGAAAACATCGCGTGAAAACCGTAGTATTTATAGCGTGGTGGAAAAGAATTTTCTAATGCTTGCCTGGCTTGTTACTATCCTCAAGTTGAAGGATCTGACACGATGCACCTAACGATGTATTCCGGCAGCCTTCTTAAGAGCCATTAATTCCAGACTAGGCATGTTACACTTTCGGCCTGGATACGCTGATTTGTGTGATTACGCAACCTATTAGTCAAATGCCAAGCTGTGCACAAATTAAAACGAAAGTTTGTTTGTGTGTGTGTGTTTTATTATAATTCAGATTCGGATGAAAGATACGAAGATAGCAAAGATCTAAATCTAGTGATTTTCAAAACAAGAGTAAACCGGTTTTTTCTCGGCAAGCACGCTCCACCTTAGATCATAATATCGCTTACCATCAGGTGAATTGTGATCAATGGCCAACCCATTTATTGTAAAAAAAGATGCTAGTGCTTAATTTCGTATACCAATCTGATTTTTTTTTAATATTCACTTCATACTTTACTTTTCAACATCATCACTTTACTTTTAAATCATCAGTATATGAAGCCTCAATATTAGGAAGTAACACCGACAAATCTTAATAAATTAATGCAAACCACAGCAGAGGTCTCCCAATTTCTACGAGCTACCTTATTGAGTTAGTCAAGTTGAGCTGTTTCCGCTATGAGAAACGGAATTGGAGTTACCAAAGTGGCGTGTAGATTTTACTGTTTCAATTATGTACTCCTAAGGCTGGGGGTGCACGGGGACGTTTTACAATAGATACTTAGTGTACATATACGTAAGTATATGTGTACATATCTTTACGTTTACAGGGGCAAAATCAAGGATTAAAGTTTTATCGATCTAAATCAAACACGGTTAAAGTTCTGAAAATATAATTAATATTTATTGATTAATCATTTTTAGACGCGTTTAATGAACGCAAGTTCAACTTCCGTTCCAATTATGGAACAAGCGATTTCAAAACATGGTTGTGAATATTCACACAGGGCGGCAGTTGTGAGGGTTATGTTACAAATTTTTAGAAGCAAACATAATTAAACTGTTTTTATTCTTGGACAAAATGATTATCGGTTTTTTTTTCAATTTAAACCATCTGGCAATTACAATTAAACTTACTCCCATTACTATATAACTATGTATAATTGTATTTTTTTAAAGTATTTATTTCACAATAAAAGATACTAGCACTTTCAGTGAATGTTTTTTATATATATCATCTCTTGCAATTTAGCTTAATTATTTAAAAGCTTGAGAAAACAAAAAGTAAATTGCTTTTATATTTAAGTCGTTTCAGAAACTAACAAACCCTAAACCAGACTATATATAGGAGCATGAGGCTACTTATATTTTAAATTACTGTTAAAGAATTTAAGATATATAAGACGCTATCTGAATAGCTACTAGGTTAAGATATATACCCCCCCGTGGGGCCCCGCATTGTCGAGGCGGGGGGGGCTCAGTAACCGTGGCCTGGTCACCCACGGTGAAGCGAAGAGGGTCCCTGAGGCGGGCCGCTCTCTAGACTTGTCCTCCCCCATGCAAGTTCTAGATGGAGTGGCACCAGTAGGTTGCGGGACCTCGCTCCGGGGGGGTTTCGCAACTGAGGAGGGCTGCGGTGTGGTTTTGGAGACACCCACCGCAGCCGAAGGTGTGGGGCCGCGGCAGGAGAGAAGTGTCGGTATTACGATGCGCCGCTCTTCCTACGTGCCGCGGCCTCGACGGGGTCGCCACCGTTGATGGCGGACGCGGTGGGGCCGCAGGGAGAAGGGAGTGGTACCACAAAATACCACTTACCCTATTCTCTGCGGCCGTAGTGGCAGGTGACGGGGCCACAGACCTGACCCGTCACGGGGGACCTGGGACGTCGGACCGGGGTTGTCCGGCGTCCATTGCACTTATGGTCCCCGAGGTGGTTGCGGTGCACCATGTGCGCTGCAAGGGGACTCATCCCCAGAGAAGGAGCCTCGCAGGCTAGCCGAAGTGGGCGGGGTGGTGGGTTAATGCGAGAAGCGGAACCTCATCCCGCCCTTTCCGGTGAGGAGGTCATCGTGAGGTTTTAGTCGGTAGGGATGTCCTTTTGACATCGAGCCCGACATACCCCACCCACCTCCCCGGGTGTGGTGGGGATGCGTAAATGCATTTCCTCACGTAAAAAAAAAAAAAAAAGGTTAAGATATATAAGACGCTATCTGAATAGCTACTAGGTTAAGATATATAAGACGCTATCTGAATAGCTACTAGGTTAAAATATATAGTGGTAATAACGGAAACTAATAGAGGATATATTTTGTATTTATGAGTTTCACGTCACTCGATCTTGAGAAGGGTTGAAAACGACAACAAACGACAGAGGTCGTCTTTTATGCACGGGCTAAAGGATTTTGTCCCTGGCCCTATTCGAAGATAGGTCATCTTATATAGCTAGGTTTGTGAATAGAAAGATGGACTTTCTAATCCAGACATTGAATAACCTCAGAGACAAAAAGCGTTGAATTAATCGGCTTTCGGTAGATCGATGACATTATTGTAGATACGTAGAGTCTATGTTCAAACCAAAGAGTTTATATATAGCTGAAAAGCTCTCGGTAAACAATACACACAAATAAACTTTACCAGAATTGTTCGTACCTCCCCAACGTGACGATTTCCCAAGAAAAGTAATACAAAAAAATTGGTACGCTTTTGTTTTAAAAATACTTTTCTGTAATATTTATGACAATAGTTCAAACAAGTGCCTCTTTCAAACGTTGGACTGACATGAAGTAGATTGTGCCCACAGTTTTATTGAAAGTAAATTGGTAAATTGATCACATCAAATAATATTTTGAGGTTGGTTGGACGAAAAGAACTTTTGTAAATATATACAATAAATGACATTAAAGTAAACTTCTATGACTGGTTTAGTACGAGTATCTTCAATGTCAAAGTAATTTTATAGTCTGTGAACAATTGTGTTACTTATAAATCTAATATCATTGCTTTTTGACAGGCATACATTTACATATTTTAGTGGAAAAAAGATGAAAACTGCGTTCAATGATTCACGTAGGCTTGCAAAAAAGTGTATCAGATTTTACAATGGTAACATATCAATAAACACGTAAGCGCGTGCATATAAGTACGTACATGTAAGTAGGTTTGTATGATGTAGGGTGCGATATTGCGCCAACATGAAACTGGTGTGCCGAAGTAAAGTTTGATTGACCTGTAATTTATGGGTCCCAACTGGCACATTTAATAAATATTCTAGCTGAGTTATTTTGTTAAATTGGTAACTTGTTTTACATAATGCCGTAAAATAAACAATAGTTTTTAACACTGTTAAAAGTAATGTTTTGGGGCCAGCGACCTACAATCTCGTCTATTCAGGATGCTTCTTCTAACGTGAGCTTTAAGGCTAAACACAGGGTCTAGTTTTTTAGCAATTAAAATGATTATTGAAAATCGACATTTCTAATTTAGTTTTTATATTATTACTTTACTTGTATATTTTGATGACAAATTATTTGTACCTATTTCTATTTGTTTCAAAACAATCTTTTAACATATTTTTTAGAAAGGTTATAATAATTTATTTACATTAAAAGAGTTTGTTTTTAATATAACATTTAGATTAATTATTTCCTACTAAACCTACATTATCATCTTACTTGCACTTATTTTTCTTACATAATATATTTTACCAACTTTAATACATTTAGTTTAAATACCAAAATGCATATCTTGCTGATTAAACGTCTGCCCCGTTAATAAAAATACATCGAAAGCTTCCGCCCATTCAAATGTTCGCAATGTTTACGTCAATAATTATAATAAATCAAAATAATTCAAATTTGTATGCTAAATGACACATATATTTATATTATTATTTTTTTCTTATAATGTTTTAAAATGACATGAATTCATTAAAATATTGTTTTTACCAATAAATATGATTATGATTGCACATTTTACTAGGACAAGAGCTGTATGTGAGTTGCAGGTGTTAAACTTTAGACTGATACACACTTAACAATGAAATGAACAATATTAGTATCACTCAAACTGAAGTACATTCATTGTTAGTCAATTGTGACAATGAGCTGGATTGATTTGTTTGTGTTCTGCAATTTCAAGGGCAAAGAAGACTTGAGTTAATATTGCCCTTTAATTACAAAATAAATGTTAGGACACATTTCACACACGGCTGGTTAACCCCATACTGAAACATTTCTAATTTGTATTATGGTTGCTAACACAACTGATCCAAAAAAAAAATAGATTTTATGAATCAGTTTTCCAGATTCATAAGTCTGATTGCTAGGTACCAAAATAAATGTAAATATTCTTTGAATTATTCTTTAGACGGTCTTTTTAAGCTATTTTGTTCAATAATTTTTACAGTGAGATACATTTTTTATTGGACACAAAAACAAAAAGACACAGCAAAATACTATTAACTTAAAATTAGTGTGCCACAATTGGCGGCCTTATCGCTTAAAGCGATCTCTTCCAGGCAAGTTAATGATTTATAACGAAAAAAAACTATAAATTCAAGATTTTCCCTTTGTCATCGTCTTATACTATTAAAATCCTAGCTCGAAAACAAAATGTCGATCCCGATTAGCGCAGTTCACTCGTGTTGCTATTTCTGTACCTTCCATTTTGCCGTATTGCTAAAACGTCAGTCAAAAGCAAACCGTATAAAAATGTCCGGACCCTTTGAAAATACAGTGTGCATCCAGTTTATTTATCAGCTGGCGAGAGTGGAACGTCCCGGGGAAATGACAAAGCACGTTAGATCCGAAAGCTCGGCGGCTGTGCTACAAATAAACGTGTTTCAACTGTCTAGGACAGCGTTTCTCAATAATAATAATTCACAAATACAAAAATAAAAATCTGATAAAACAGGTTAAGCAAATGCATTATAAAAAGAGCTAATAATAATTATGACAATATAAGAAAGTAGTATAAGAGTTAACCTGAATAAAATTGTCGCATAAATGGGAAAAACAAAATATCAAATATCATGTCAACTGGAAATTAAACTGTTAAGTGTACATACACACACACAAACACACAAAGTGTGTTAGTCGAGAATGTTCCTAGATCGATAAAAAGTATGCCGCCACATATTTTTTCACAACAGGTTCAATATGGTTATTAAATAAAAAGGCATGATTTGTGAAACATATACACTGTAATAATAATAATTGTTTATTTATCTAAAAACAATGTTCATTAACAAATAGTTTTACAGAAATAAATTTCAAAATGGCCACCAACAAATAATATTTTGTCAGGATTAACATTAGCTTACACTAGTATCTGTATCAAATTGATTAATGTATTGCGAAAGTTAATTAACTTATATCTAAGTAATGTTCTTTATTGGATCCACCTTTCGGGGTCATTGGCTTATTCAGATAATGAAATTATGTTATGAATAAATCACTGTTCATTTGAAAACTTTTGGAAGATTGACTTTGGTATACGCCCACGGTTGCCGACAAAGGATTGGCCTGAAAGCCTGAAAAAGTCCGTGACGTCATTCAGCTGAGGTTTATGAAAATATTATCTTTTGAGACCAAGTTTAAAGAAGCAGAAAAAAATTCAGAGTTTTAATTTTTTTACTTGCTTTTTTCTTGTATAGTGTCAATTTTTAATTCAATTCAAGACACTATATTTAATTCAAGAATAGATAGATAGACTTTTTTTTCAGAAGAAGTAATAAAATAAATAAAATGGGCATTATTTTGTGTGAAAAATAATTGAGCTTTATGGTTGGTGTTAAAAACCAATTACTTGGTTAAACATTTTTCCAATAAATTGGGTTTCAAATCCCCGACGTAAAAACGACGTTGTGAAATAAGTTTTATTTGTGTGTGTATGTGTGTTGTGCAGCCCACTATACGTTCCCACCGCTGGGACTAGGGGCCTTCTCTCACTAGGAGACAGATATATAGGCCATAATCCACCACGCTGGCCAAGTGCGGGTTGGCGGAAGATACACGTCTTCGGATATTGTGGTCCTCAAACATGCCGGTTTCCTCACGATGTTTTTCTTCACCGTAAAGCGAGTGCAAATCTACACAGTACTTAAATATATTATATTATATACTGAATTTGAAATACAAGATGATCGCTACCATATAATTTTGTAGAGAGCTTTCTATAGAACTTGAAGTAATTAAGTAGATCTGCATATACTGGAATTAGGTATGCCACAGCAAGTACCATTCTCCCACTATCCCAGATTAGCTCTTGGTTCCAACTTACTACTGTAAAGTAAGTCTAACCAAATTTCAGTAAACATTTATACTAAATTTGATAATTTCCAAAGTTGACGCGCTTTCCCAAGGAGCAAACGTTCCCACAAGAACAACTAGGTTACCCAATTCTCTAAATTGCAAAATGGAATAAATTCTCCGTCTACGAAGTTATAATTTCATCGAAAATCTTTGTGTTTTTTTAAGTTACTTCAATATTATAGGTAAATAGATAGAGTAAATGTTGTCTTATTTATTTTGTCTTTAATTTCGTGAACTTTATTGAAATAAACACGTTATTTGAGCCTCAATTTTTCTGTTACAATAATATTACTGCCCTAATTAATGCCCTTAAATATCTTCGTATTTTATCAAATTTATATTTATATTGTGCACACATAGATTACATACACAGTTATTTAAACTATACAAACACACACATAGTACATGTAAAAAAAATATATAATATATTTTGTAACCTACAGAAGAAATAACCAATACTTCTATCAATTTATTACCTTTTATAATAGAATAAGCAGCCCACTATACGTTCCCACTGATAGGACTCGGGGCCTTCTCTAACGAGGAGAAAGATATAGGCTATAATCCACCACGCTGGCCAAGTGCGGGTTGGCGGCACACACGTCTTTGGAAATTGTGGTCCTCAAACATGTCAGATTCCTCACGATGTTTTCCTTCACCGTAAAGCGAGTGCAAATCTACACATAACTTGAAAAACAAGTCATTGGCCGGGATCGAACCAGGGGCTGACTGATTCAAAAGCAGACGCTATTACCACCTATTATCCATCTAATATAATATAACATCTCCATGTCACAATGTTAGTAACCGTACTCCTCCGAAACGGCTTGACCGATTTTTACCAAATTTTATATGCGTATTCAGTAGGTCTGAGAAACGGCTACTATCTATTTTTTATCCCTCTAAGTGTTAAGGGTTGTTCACCCTTAAATTTTTACTTAAGTCAAAACAACGTTTGCCGGGTCTGCTAGTAATAATAAATATTAAATAATATACAATTTACTGCAATAAATACCACTCTATTCTCAATTATTCACGGGTAACCAAAAATTATGAAAACACTATCGAATAAACTGCGCCGCCTTCGCCGCGCCCCTGCCACTATTAAATTCACCGCAACAACACAGGCGCTTGCACCGTGCTCCTTATTTAACTTGATATGAAACAATCTTGCGGTGCACTAACTTGCAGGCGCTGCTATTTTGAATATTATTGTTTATTTATGCATTGACTGCGCTTCTCGGTGTAACCAGCTGAAAATGATTGAAATTCAAGTATTAATTTACATATATCATGATTTTACATATTGACAATAAATTGATTTGATGCATTAAGTATAGTGGATTAAAAGTATTTTTGATTCAAAAGAATTTGAATAATTTTCTGTATTGCATAATATTATTGCTTTCTTATTCAGTCGATATAATTGAAATTCAAGTATGAAGTACTAATATAGTATATAATGTTTTTACGAAACCGTATTCCGTAAAAAAAAACATGATTTATATTAATTTATCATGTTTTTTTTAAATTCGCAATATATTAATTGATCAGATTTGATTCGATGAGAAAAGTAGCCTACAGTAATTTTGATTCAAAAGATTTTGAATAATATTCTCTATTCAATAATATTATTGATTTTATTCAGTCGAGATTATTTAAATCGAAGTATGAAGTACTAATATATATCATGTTTTTAAAAATTCTCAATAAATTGATCAGATTTGATTCGATAATAAAAGCAGTCTTCAAGTAAGTTTAAATTTAAAAGGTTTACGTACGTACTAGGTACGAGTATGCTAATCATGCCAAGTTTGAAAGTCGTTTGATAATTAATGTATAAATAACAAAGTGCACTCACACATGCCATTTTATATTGGATCAAAACAATGAAGGAAAAATATAAACAAAGAAAGCTGTGGAGGTAAAATTGATACTTACATATGATTTTGATTAAGCCGTATAGTAATTATTAATATTTAAATATTATTTAATTTTGTTACAGGTAAAGGATACTTAACCGATAGCTACTACTGATAAAATATGTAAGTTTGGAGATTGCCGGCATTGCAAAATGCAGGTACTATATATTTTTACTACAAATAATAAGCTGTTTTTAATAGTGTTTTTGATGCGATGTTAACTCTATACGGAGTGTGGTTCGCTTGCGTCCGTGCGTGTAGATCGTGGGTTTGAACCCGGTCAATATGCTTGTGTTACTGGTTAAAGAAAAGTGAGTAAACCAAAACATGGTGCTATTATATAGTAGAGTGAAGCATTTTCTAGAGCTCACGTAGTAGTTAACATCAAGTTAAAATTCTGTTGCAAAGCGCATACCGGTATATTCCAGCAGCTTCTATGAGGGCCAGCAATTCCAGAATTGATTAGCTTCGCTTTTGGCAAGAGTGTCGCTTACTTGTGTTAGACAACTTATTAGGTAAATGCCTAGCTGTATAACGCAATAAAAGTGATTTGATATTTTTCTACTTATAGTCTACGTAATCTGTTATTCAATAATGCTGATAGAGATATTGTTCTGCGTTAATACCCGTTCCTAATGTTAGTCCCTTGAGAATAGCCAACAATAATCGAAACACTAAGCAAGCATGTAAATACTAGACGAGTTTGGTATAATTTCCCACGGGATAAACATAAACTATCAAAATTTAAGACCAGATGCCTTTAATAGAATATTTAATGGGATGAATGTATTCCAAAGGCTCATATTATTGTAGCAACTAACGAAACATCGATAGGCTGTTATAAGTTTAACGTGTTTGTGCGTGTGCGTCTGTTTGTCTGTGGCATCGTAGACCCTATTTTGATTTATTTTGATTGTTTTGAAGGCCTGTTAGTCCTGACTTTTGTTTGGAATGTTTGATGAAAACGGGTCTAAGATCGCCGCTGCCACAAAAAAATTGATTAAATACTTTTCACAACTTCCTCAATATTATCAAATAATAAATAGCCTTGACTTGTTATGATAATTAACACTATGACACACACATTATGATACATTTCAAAGATAAGATATTAGCACAAAATACTCTGCCGTATTCAAAATTTTTATTTTGCACCCCTAACGTTTGAAAGATGTAAATTTCCCCGTTCCTCCTATAAATTAATTTTGAGATACGTAGCCTCTAATTAGTAATTATTGCAAAGATCTTCACTGAAAGCTTTTGGTTAAGAGAATTTTCGTGAACAAAGCGGGCTTTGGTAAATTTTTGAATGTTATTCTAATTAATTCACTACTAAATAAACTAGGTTTATAATTATTTATTACCGGAGGGAAATTTGTGGAACGGCTTATTAGAAATATAGATTAATAGGCATTTTCTTAGATTAGGTACTTGATGTTAGATAAACGAATATTTCAAGTTGATGAAACCATTTGTCTACAGAAGTGACTCGACGACATAAAGTAAATTTTAATTTCCTCCCTAAAACAGAAAAGACTTTTGCCATAATTTTAACTTGTTCCTTTTTAAGAGGCTCGCAAAGCGTTTTTGTTATAATTTTTTACCTGTCATTTAGCTAAAAGTATATTTTATGACAAACATACTTTTAAGAATTCTTGTAGTTCGCATTGAGTTAAAAATTTAAATTTATCAAGGTGCATTTTTCATAACAATGAAAAGCCTGATTTTAAATGAAATAGCATGTCAAAGACGAGGATTTCGTCTGATTAAAATACACAAGTTTAGTAAACAATTGTATAGTACGTTTAATATAATCTATCGTTTTTTGTTTTAACTGCTAAGATTATGTGTCATACTCATAGTTAAAAATCATAGTTTATTATGTATATATAACACGTTTGCTTGCTGCACACACTGCGGTCAGCATACCTATTGTAAGGTCGGGATCGAACCAGGAGCCGTCAGATTGCAAAGTAGACGTTTCCCCACCGAGTCACACTCGCCTTAATTTAAACGTTTCAAAAAAAAAACTAATTTGTTCACAAGAGTTGTTTTATACCTTTAGAAAATAATTTCAATATTAAATATTTTTCATGGAATCTTTGAGATTTGTAAAGGCCATACAACGTGAAAACTTATCTTTACTTAACTTACCTACCGTTTATTTGAAACTGACCAAATTCGTTCGTATATTGACAGGGAAGTACTGTCCTCTCTATCAATACGTCCCTAGACGCTGTCTTTGAGACGGTCTGTGTGTTTAGTAGCTGACACAGAGAGTATTGAATGCTATGGACTGATTTGCATTTGATACGGATTTGTGTCAAAGGAATAATGGGATGTTCCTCTCTAAAGTATAAGCTTAGATTGAACATGAAATATATATTTTTAGTGTTTTATTTAGTATTATAGCTTAGTGGAATAAGACAGGGAAGAAGAAGATTTAATATAAGTCTCGTATTATATTATACTTACATATTTTTGACGGCTCGGGTTATACCATATCCAGTAGAGTGCGTAAGAACATACGTGTCAGTGACATTCTGGCCGAAAGTAGAGCATGCTTAGTCTGGAATTACTAGTACTTAAGGCCTTTTTCTTTTTCGCATACGAAAAGAAAAAAGCATTTTCCCATAGGAAAATGCTTTAACTATTGGGATTAATGTAATTAATTTTTACTAATAAATATTTAAATTTACTTCAATATAAAATCAGGGATTAAATAATTTCATGATCCATGATTAAAGATGTAATTTATTTACTCTTTCCACTTAGTAAAACCCCGAAGAGTTCAAACAAAAATTCCGGCTTTAATTGAGAAAAAAACTTTTCAGAACATTGTTTCAAAACTTTGTTTGCCACATATTGACGGGAAACTACGTCCAACAGACTAGCAGCTAACTAGAGCACGTAACGAACAGCGGAGTTAATACTAAAATACAGGTTCGGCTCAGTTTCCTAGCACGTCGGCCTCGTAATAGTTTAAATTAGAAAGCTAAGGAAAACCGGCACAAATGCTTCGCTCCAGGATCTAGGTAGGGTTTTAGCACAGATTTAACAGGATTTAGTCACGAAATTCTGTTGTGCATTTTATTGACATGCCAACTGTACAGTATAACGTAGTTTGCTGAGGACAAACACTACGTCCGCTGCAATTTATAATATAATAAAGAGTGTATGCAGAGCGCTTCACTAGTGATGCGCTTTGTCGGTTACCTAATTATCGACAGTCGATGAAGTAGAATTGAAATTTGATATTTGTTTGAGCTGAATGAGTACACACTAGGTATGTTAGCCTCTTCTATTGATTGGCTTTTAGATCTATTATTATTGTAGTTTGTGTGTTGCAACTAATTAGTAACTTCTTTGTTAATACATTTATAGGCTATTTGGAATAGTAGTAATAAATTTAATAATAAATTATTTAAATTTCACTAGTGATGCGCATTGTCGGTTACCTAATTATCGACAGTCGATGAAGTAGAATTGAAATTTGATATTTGTTTGAGCTGAATGAGTACACACTAGGTATGTTAGCCTCTTCTATTGATTGGCTTTTAGATCTATTATTATTGTAGTTGTGTGTTGCAACTAATTAGTAACTTCTTTGTTAATACATTTATAGGCTATTTGGAATAGTAGTAATAAATTTGGTAAAATAGTCAATGGAATTATTACATGTTCGGAACCCTTCATGCACGAGCCTGACTTTGCCAATTATTTTAAAGATATTGCGAAGCTGAAACGAAAAGTAAGTTTTAAGATCTGGGAATTATATAGTACGAGTTATTTTATACGAGTACATCTCTAAGAATTCTTGGTCGACAATGCGTTATTAAAATTCAAGTTATCATTAATGGCTGCTCTTGACTTATTTTTTATAGATTTTTCAGAAACTTTGAATACATTTTATTTCAAGTACTCGTTCCAAAGTTCCAATTAAAATATCTAGTAAGAAGAGATTTTGGTTTTAAATGTCGTTTGTAGACAGAAATAAGGTTGTTCGTATTGTTTTTTATTAAATCAGAGTTAAAATTTTAATATTTGATTAACGATCCCAATTACTTACTTTAGCTATCGAATAAACAATAAATGGGATATACTTTTTACAATTCGATATTAAGGGAAGCTTTTCAATTTATTATTTAAAAGTATATAAAAGAAAACCTCCTTTCTTTTAATTCAACGTTTTAGAGCCCGGTTAATTAGTTATAAGAATAGAGCAAAAACCCTTTTACGGAGTAAAACTAATTATATTTTAGCAAGCTTCTAACAAGGTAATACAAATAGCTCTAGGAATCATGCTTTTCAGTGGTTTTTATTGCGGCTACTCAAATAGCTGCTCTCGAGAGTCACAAAGAGTTCAGCCACTGGTAATTAGATAATGCAGACGGTCAATGAGGCAATTACTGTTGGAACGAAGTATCATTCTGCTGAATAGGTTGTTTCAAAATAGGTATAAGAAGAGGGAGCTGGATAAAAGTTTTGATTTGTTATAAAAGGTTATTGATTACTGACGCAAAATCTTTTAAAGGCTTTTAAGCAAACAACTTTTTTAGGGTTCCGTACCTAAAAGGCAAAAACGGAACCCTATTACTATGACTCTTCTGTCTGTCTCCAGGCTGTATCTCAGAAACCGTAATAGCCAGAAAGCAGAAACTTACACAAAATATGTATTTCTTGTGCCGCTATAAGAACAAAACTGAAAATAAAAATATTAAGGGATACAATAAACGTCTTAAATAAACGCCCTAACTCGCACTTGGCCTATTATTTAATACCTAGTTACAAAACTTCAAAATCATTTAGTGTTCTACCGCAAAGTAAAATTGTACTTTGTAGGAACTGTAACAAACAAAACAACTTTTGATTGTGGTTTACTTATTTAGTCTCTGATTTCGCTCGCCGTTCGGGAAAGTAAATTAATTGAATCGGTCCGTTATTTCTAGAAACTTTAGAAACTTTAATCTCGTTGCGTTCCAGTAGTTCTAGTTATTTAGATTTAGTTTTTTTTTCATTCAAAACTGACAATAGTTTTGCTAAAAACTTGATTTGAATTAACTGAAAAGCGTATTTAGGTGGGGATATTCTTAGTTATGTTTAATGAAAATATGTCCTAGATGGCGACAGCCACAAAATGGTGGTTTTAAATTAAAGGGCTGAGTACTATAATTATTAGAATACTATAATTTATGGTAAATTTTCCGCCAACTGCCATCTCACACTTGGCCAGCGTGGTGGTTTATGGATTTTTCCTCGTGAGAGAAGGCCCCGAGTCCCAGCAGTGGGAACGTATAGTGGGCTGCTGATGCTTATTATGCTGTAGTACCTAAATTTTAATGCAAGATTCGGCGGCTCACTGGAGTTTTTATAATATTAATTTATACAGGCTTTCTTTTTCAAATCCTGAAAAAAATATATTGAATGAGCATGTAGCGTGTTTGAACTTAAATAGAAAGAGTAACGAAGTGCATTGCATAAATGTAAACACGTAAGAATGCTCTAAACTTTCCCATTGTACAGTTTCCAGCGAGTTTTTGCTGAAAACTGGCCTTCGGCCAAAGTAAATACAATGCTGTTAAAATACGTTATGGTTTTGGAATTACTGTAACAATACTCAGTTGTTTATGGAGTGTTCATAACTATAAAAATCTTGCACTCGATAGCACAGTGGTTATTTTGCGATTACAGATATTTATTCGTATCTTCATGGGATGTTTTATAAAGAAAGCTCCATTAAACATACGTTCAGGTTTCATAATAATTGAAGTGATGCAATTACATTGGCAAATTTAGTATTTGTTTAAGATCAGTGCCTTATAAGGCAGTGAGATTCTTCAAATAGAGGCGTCATTTATAATATAAGACGGAGAAATGGCAACGTGCGCTATTTCTATCTCATTTAAGTAGTGGCGTACTACTAACGTCACAAATTAATCACAAACATGATTTTTTTGAGTTGATTAATTTATGCTTGCAACTGGGTTAAAGTTTTTACTGTAATATTCACCTTATTCACGATTTGCCCCTGTCTAGTAGGTATTTGCAGCACCATAAAATACGTATTGGCACAGAATAATAACTTATACTTCGTATGGCTATTTTAGCCAAGCTTTCATGAGCTACTCTGAAAACAATGTTTGATAGCTTATTTGGGCGTAACGTATCTACAGTTTTTATATTTGATATAAGAAAATGCTAAATCTCCTCTTATTTTCGATTAAGATCTGATGCTAAAATTTCAAGACCGCCATATGTGCTGAAACGTCTTAACTTATATGCTGAGGTAATTAACGCCACTATGTAACTCGCAATGCAATGTGCTTTTCCCATACATTGTTTAAATAAATAAATTAAATACTCTTCTTTAATTTGTAATGTAAGTTTGGGATGTATCTTGCAAGCTAAATTACACTCACTCTCCGTTCTCCGATTGGATTCAAATTTAGTACATTAAATTTTGCTGAAACTATGGCAGTGGTCGTATAAATTCTTGCATTAAAAACACGTATTCTATCTATCTTTATTTAACTTTTTGTCCAACATTTGAGAAAAGTCGCTGTGAACGTCTACCGATTTTCGGTAAAATATAAAATAGCTGCAACAATTTCGGTACCTCGAGTCCACCAGCTCGTAATCTCGTCCAACCGTGTATGATGTTTGTTCACAAACTATGACTTTGTGGTTCGTCTTCCGTCTGAAATCCGATTACTGCGGTTTCTACCTACCCACATCTACGACGGGTTTTTGCACTAAACTGCATTATACTCTTTAACTTAACCGACAAAGGTCCAAATTTGTTTCATCACTTTTGTTAAACGCTTTTAAGGAGTTTTCGGTTACTGCGTTGTGAGATTTATGTGCTGTCTAGATGCTATTGTATTCTGAAACTGAACCAAAGCACGTAAATAAAACAAGCTAGAATTGTGCTTGGGAATATGTATATGTAAAGTGGTGGTAAATTTTCTTAAATGTATTTAACAATAGCTAGAAATACGACCACATCTCTTTTACACAACGATCAATTCAAGCTCTTATTTAAAGCTTTTGATAGCACTGGGTACAAAATAGTACATTGTAGTGACTCAACATTATCATCATCCGTTTTACAGTAATTTATCGCCCACTGCTGAGCATAGTTTAGCATCGTTATATGTTTCATAGGTGGCTGAAATAACACACAAATTGTACCTACTTTTAGCAAAACAGTTACTTAAAGTATATAATAAGCCTTCTTGGAAACTGGTTTCGAAACTTCAGATTCTTTTGCGGCTGATGCGGTGGATCAGGATAAGTTGTGTGGAGAAATAAATGTTTAGTTAGCATAGTCGTAGAACGAATCTTGTTTTACTAAATGTATAGAATATGCATAAAGTAACTTTTTTTAATACTTTGGCAACAACTGCCACCATTTTTCAAACGTGGCAATTTACAATTTATGTCTCGTTTTCATGGACACAAGACCAAAAACATATCAGTTTTGCATATTGAACATAACACGACTGGGACATATAACCAATTTATGTGATAATTTTCTCCAGTCACATCCCAATCCGCAAAAGCATCGAGCTTTTTGGAAACTTTTTTTTTCGTAATACATTGGCTTTGCCGACCAATTTCAATCCAATTTACATTTCAATCGGAAGCTTCATGTAAAAACATGAGCCGTAGAGAGCACGGCTCGCGTTCTCCTATGAAATAATGTTTCAGTTTTTTTTTTTCATTTCATATCTGTATAAACGGTTGTACCTATCTCCTTGTTAAATATGACTAAATAATTACCTACAGTCTAAGTTCAATTATGATCTTATAAAAGCAAGACCCAGACGAAAATCTAATTTCTAAATAAGTTATACGAACGTAGTTTACCTAACAAATGAACAAAGATTGAATATCTAGCCAATTTAATTTGGATATCAAATTTAAGT
Organism: Mellilla xanthometata; assembly: GCA_035578125.1. NCBI lineage: Eukaryota > Metazoa > Arthropoda > Insecta > Lepidoptera > Geometridae > Mellilla > Mellilla xanthometata. Next base: position 5,963,888 of record JAPUBQ010000007.1, on the reverse strand, counting down.
GTAAATTTAGTTATAAAACAAGCTTTATTATTTAATCGAGGAAAATAAGAGCACGGTCTTTTGCTATGTATTTTTGCTACATATCTTTGTTAGTTATAAAACTTATTCAATAAATTTGCAGCTCTATGTTGTTGAATATAAGGTTCATTTCAGGTTGGATGAATAGGATTCGTTTAACAGATGAAGTTGCTAAAGCTCAAGCCCCTGGCGTGTGCTGTAAACTAGTTTTTATTCGGCCATAACAATGGTCTCAGAGGAGCAAAACATCTTGTCTAGTGTATTCTCAGCGTTTCTTGTGACATCTGGTATTCTACGCAAGGTCCGTGGGTGGGTTTTTATTTACGTTTCAGGACTCACGTTGATCTCTTTTAATGCTTTTGGGTGACCATTAGCAGAGCAGTATTGGTTAAAAGCGTCGTGTTTATGATATTTTGCCTGTAATGGGTTTGGAGTTACATTTAAAATGGTTTGGAAGTGGGTATTGTATTTATTTAGTATTCAGTTGCTTCATTTTTGTTACTGTTATTTTTATACAACAAAATAAGTGAGTAATAGTAATAAAGTACGATTTTTGGTTAAAGTGTTAACCAGCACATTATAGATTTTTCTTAAAATCGAAAGCAATATGATCAAAGGTGCCACGGTTGCTTAACAACGGAATTTAAAAAGCAATAGTTGAGCGTAGTTTAACTAGTGGTTGGTTAGACCATAGTGGCTAGACTGTTTGGCCTGGTTTGCCGGAGACGCGGATTCGAATCCAGCTGGTCGTAGTATTCTCGATTGCTTTTCTTGTAAAATACGTATAGGTTATTTTATTTTTTGTACAACACAAAATACACACAGAACTTTAAAACAAAAATAACACCATCATCATCCACAACCTGTTTTATCTCACTGCTGGATATAAATATTTTTATTATTATTATTACTATTATTTTACCTCTCTCCTGTCTTGCAAACCTAACTCAGCCTTGTGCCAATTAGTTTCAATAGGCAACATTTTATATACCTTTTTTACGATTATGCAATGAAAATGATTGAAATGTACTCGTAATACCACGTAAACTGTATCAAAATATACAATCCTTATAGTAAGTAGATACTTTTATGTTAAGTATATAAGTAATCTTATTTTCAGTAAGATTACTCGAATAATACAGACTTAATCCTACTTACATTAACAAAGGTAGGTACCATACTATTATGGCATCGCGTCGCTATCGCGAACTCGTATTTTTCAGGGATTATGCTAAACCCGACCTCAGAATTAGCATAATCGGTGCAAAATAATAAAATCCCAACTAGCTTCAGTTTAATATTCACGTGGAGCTTATCGCGTCAACACCCTTTGGCGCTCCATCTCCTGGGATTTGCCTATAGAATGCCGAGTAAATTACTCGAAATTCGTTTATTTTGCTGCTACTCGTAAACTTTTAACAGCAACGAGGTAACAAGTACTGATAAATTTTAAATTTAAGAATACTCCGACACATCTCCTTTTTTGATGGCGGCCATATTGAATTTAAAATTTATCGTAATAATTTATTTTACAAACCAAGACCTTTCATATTATGATATCCATATTGAGGCAGATATTCAGATATTAGGAGCTATGCATGACAATTATATAAACCCAGTGAAGTACTCACATGGACTATATTAATCTATACCAATATGACAAAACTATAAAAATGACAATCATAATAATAAAAATAAAATAAGTACATGAAATATTTTGCGTAAAAATCATTATTTTTGTATTTTCGTAAAGAACATAGGGACGCCATTTGAAAAGCAATAATGCCAAACCAACCATTCAAATGGTTTACCTGAAAATGTATAGATGGCGTTTTCTAGAACTTCGTGACTTGATAAAACGAGTACAAACTGTTTGAGTACTACGAGGGGAGGTCAAAAAGTTCGCGGAATGGCGGGGAAGGGGGATGAAATAAAATACTATGTTATTTTTATTTTTCAATATATTTCACCCTAACTCGAATACACTTTTCAGATCTCTCTATTAACTTATTTATACCGTCGAAAAAAATGTATTGTCTTTGTCCTCAAAATTGGCCGAAATCGCAGATATGACCTCTTCATCATTGGAAAAATTCTTCCCACGAAGCTCTTTTTTTAATTTGGGAAGTAAATAATAATCACAGGGGGCTAAATCTAGACTGTAGGGAAGATGGTTTAACATTTCGAAGCCACAGTGATGAAGGGCAGCCATCGCAACGCAACTCTTGTGTACCGGTGGGTTATCATGCAAAAGCAGCACACCTTTTGTCAACTTTCCCCGCCTTTTTTCTTTGATGGCTGTTTTTAATTGTGTTAGTAGATCAGCTTAGTATTCTCCCTTTATAGAAACACCCTTATTTTTATAATCGATTAATAAAATACCTTCTATACCTCCAAAAAACCGTTGCCATGATTTTTCCAGCCGATTTTGCCCTGTATTTCTTAGGGGGTGGCTGACCCTTTTTATGCCACTGCATAGACTCTTGTTTCGACTCAGGCTCATAAGGATGAACCCAAGTTTCATCTACAATAACAAGTTTTGCAAAAACTTGTACCTTGATGGCGCTGCAGAGGTCTAAAAACTCCTTTGAACTCGACGCGCAGTTGTTGCTGTGGTGGTCTGAGCATTCTTGGCACCCATCTTGCGATAACTTTTTACATCCCAAGATGGTCGTGTAGGATATTTTTTTTTTTTTAGGTGATACTTCAACTATTTTTGCAAGTTGTTTCTTCTTCAATCAAGTATCCTCCAGTATAAGTTTCTCCACATTTTCAACGTTGTTTGAAGCGGTGGTCTCAATTGGCCTTTCTGAGAGGGGGTCGTCTTCAAGAGACTCACTACCTTGCTTGAAAATACTATTCCACTTGTATACCATGTTTTTCCCTGGGCAAGAGTCCCCGTAAACCGATAACATTTCTTGTAAAATTGTTTGAGGGGGTTTTCTCTGTTTAGTGAGGAACTTTATGACGGCACGAAACTCGATGTTCTCCATGTTCCAAGTTTTTTTCCGGATTCACTTGTTTGATCGATGGTAGCTGACAGGTTATTGACCCAATTCGTTTCAAACTTGACATATATACTCATAAAGAGTCCCTTATTAGGAACTATCAGCGGCAGTTTCCCCACCCCCCGCTAACCCCTCCATTCCGCGAACTTTTTGACCCCCCCTCGTATTTATCATTATACCGTCAACTTGTCCAAGTTACACATATTCTACGGCCAATTCAAACTCAAATTCAAATTTGTTCATTTATCCAGAAAAATATAACAGATCAAAATAAAAAACAATATATACAATATAATTTAACACTGGTAATTAATCCAATATTTGTTAAATTCGCTTAACTTATTGCTAGCATAAAAAACTACTTTTATAATGCGGGTAACTATTAGTTGTTTATAAAACAAGGATAATGGCAGAGCTATGTTATTCAGCCTATAATTGTCAACACAAATTATGGTTTTGGAGACAAACATGATTTGTGTAGACAGGAGAGTAAATTTTCAGCCCCCAGAGCAGGAAAAACAAGGCGGAAACAAAAATGTCAGTGAATAAAACATTTCCAAACAATGTGATGTATGGGCGAAATTTTACACCTCTCAGTGTATTAGATCTGAGTCCCAGAAGCACCCTCCGTGATAAATACGGTTCCAAGGGCTACTTTTCCGTACTACACTTATAAATATGTTAAACCCACTATTGTTAACTAAAAAAAACATGTCGCGTGTAACACTGACATTTACTAGTACTAAATTAGAAATATAAAAACCTCGCGATTCATTAACATCATGACATTTTACATATGAGAAGAACTTAATATTTCGTTTATTAATGTCACATTATAAATATAATATAATTAATTACTTAATATAATTAATTACTTAATATAATTAATTATTTAACATTATTAATTAATTAATAAAATTAATTAATGAGTGTAATTAATTAGTTATAATTAAATATTTTATTTATGTATTTAGAACAAATGTTTACTGCAGTGCCTCCTCGTGACTTGTACCCGTAATCTTTATTTAAGAACATATCAAACTATAACTTAAGACTTTATACGTTATGGTTTGATCAGAAAACAGCATTAAAATTTGACTAATTTTGGAGGTAAGTGACGACATGATTAGAATCTTATGATATTGATTATATAATATATACAAAAAAAAAAAACTAACTGCAAACGCAAATGGATTCATAAGAAAGAAGTTGAGTTACCTTCTATTATAAGCTTTGGCGTAGTTTGATGGGCTGTTATGTATTTACTCATTTGTGTTAAGAACTTACGTGATCCAGCCTCGTTTACGAGTTTATAAGTATTACCTGGGTAACCAGTGCGAAGCTTGTAAAACACATTGTATTGATAACTCAGCGGCACCGTAACGCGATGATTGGCTGCCGCAAGCACCGACATAATCGACAGCCAATCGCGACAGGAATTTGAAGGATTCTCGCTTTACGGCGCAGCTAAGTTGTCAATACAATATGTTTGAGAAGCTCCGCACTCGGTATTCTGGAACTTAAAGTTGGAAGTTTTTGCGCTTGCAAGCAAGATTTCATTTACATGTTGATATGATTTGGCGCAAATGCTCATCTGAACTTCGACTGAATATCAATGCGAACATTTGAATGTGCATACGAAATCAAGTTCTCTAAATATTTATGACGTGTCTGTAGTTTTTCATTATTTATGATATGACTTAGTCGAGGCACATTTGCCTTGGGAAAAGCGATAAATAAGAAATCTCGACGGAAAATATCGAAGAGAAGTAAGAAGTCGGATAAAATACTTTTCATCTTCTTAATATAAATAAATCTGGTGTCACAATGTTTGTTCTCAATGGACTCCTAAAACACTTAACCGATTATAATAAAATTCAAACACCATGTGCAGTTCGATCCAACTTGAGAGATAGGATAGTTTAAATCTCAAATTATAGTCGCAATTTTAATTTATTGCTAATTATTCTCTGTTATTATTTGACAGTCACAATTATCTGTTAACTCCAAATGATTCTAACAGATGTCGATACCTTTCGACTGGGTTGAGTAAGTAATCAATAGATGGCGCTGCTATGGTAAATATACGAACGTGTCATTTAGCTACACTATCTATTTTTCATACCCCTAAGTGAGGCAAAACAACGTTTGCCGGGTCAGCTAGTACTTGCTATATATTCTTAAGTTACATATAAATTTGTGTATTAATTATTTAAATAAAAAACATGTCTACCTAAAAAAAAAAAGGAAATCGGTATGATTTCATTCTGATTTTTGAGACTCGTTTGTGCGTGAATGAGAAACAAAAACACACATACATCATATGCACCTAATATAACATTATCTGGATTATTCAGAAACCCTAATGTGACATTGCTACATGTCTTGTATGTTTTATACTTAAACAAAACTTATGAGTTATGCATGTAAAAATGATATTTATTAAAAATGATTTTTCTCTAAAGGGAAAGGTCACTGCTCTGCGTATGAGTGATGTATTTTCGGGATAAAGCCTTAATGTAATGTAAACTTTGACAAACAATAGCGGGAATACCGAGGGTTATTGACACACGTTTAAGCTCAAGTTCAATATTTAGGATTAAGCAAACAATTTCTAAACATAATAGAAGCTTTTAGCACTAACTTTATCTACCTAAACTTGTTGTCCCTTTGTAAGCTTTCATGGTTAACTAATATAAATGAAATTACATTTATGAAAGTTTGATAACATTCCAGAATTCTCTTACCTCTTTTTATATACCCTTTACATTTTTTATACCCTTTTTTAAAATTCCATAAGATGTTTTACTTTAACAAAGCTTTTAAAAGGATAATAGTAAAAATAGTTACTGATTCGGGCATCACCTCTTTTTCTAGGGTCCAGTAGCCAAAAGGTACTAACGGGACCCTATTACTAAGACTTGGAGGTCCGCCCTTCTGTCAACAGGCAGATGTATCTCACAACCCGTGATAATTAGAATTGAAATCTCACTGATGATGTATTTTCTGTTGCCGCTTTAACAATTTATACAAAAACTTATACCTAAGAAGTTAAAGGGAAAGCTTCCATACATCAATCGTGATGTTCTGCTTATTTATTTGTTTATAGGTATGGAGTCCTACGTTCGTTAGTGCTTGGGCGGTTATTTGGATATCTTAAGACAAAAGTTTTTTTCTAAGATGTACCTTGAACCTTGGTGTACCTTTAAGAAAAAGATTTTACACGTTAGGTGTCAGCAAATCTATATAGTCCATGTTCAGATTACGTGCCTTTGTAAAATAAAATACTAAAATGGGTATTAGAAAGTTACATTCAATACCAGCTGTACGGCCGTAAGTAATGTTAGCTATTAATCTAAGAGACAATATGACCGCCGCAGACTGATGTCCTCTTGAAGCCAGGCCTCTTAATCAGATTTCGCACGAGAGCTTCGTCATTCGTTTCAGTTAGGGCACAGTCGACTAAACATTATGTACACATACTCGTCAGGCAATAATATTTAATGAAAGACCTTCCAAAATTGTGCGACTAGCTCGTGTCTTAGTAGAAGCCATTTATACTTATTTTGAAACCAATCAAAAGGATTTTGAATAACAGCAAAAGCAAAATAATAATACGATCCTACTGCTGGAACTCGGGCCTTCTCTCACGATGAGAGAGATTTAAGCCATAACCCACCACGGGTTCGTGGATGACACATATATTTGCATTTTGTGGTCCTCAAACATATCGGTTTCCTAACGATTTTTCCTTAACCGTAAAGCGAGTGTTCCACACATAACATGAAAACCAACTCATTAATGTAGGATCGAACGAGACACCGTCTGATTGAAAAGCAGACGTTTTACACACCGAGCCACATTTGGTTTTACACACATAAAGACTTCTCTCGTTTCGCTGGCTCGGTTCAAACGTGACAAGATAAAGATGATTTGCCTATTTTAATACCAATTAACGATATTGTGACCCCTATAAGTAGGTTGGCTCTATTAATAAGTTTGATAAGATAGACTGGTTCAAAGTCTGCGAGTCTAAGGACAGTATACACATGTATAGAAAGTATAGGTGCCAATTGATATTAGCGAGAGCATCGTATATACAGTCTACTACGAGTATATACATACGCGCGCTCCATCCTAGACCGCAATGTCACTTAACATCAGGTGAGTTGAGGTCAAGCGCAAGCCTATCGATGCATTAAAAATGCGTTCCCACCTTACAGAATAATTACAGAATAACATATAAAAACAGATCTATAAGATATCTAAACAGAACCTAAGGCTACTAAGAAGTTCTATAACGTAGGAGTTATAAGTATGTTCTAACTCTGCTAAACCTCAGGAGACGGCACAAATCCCTGCAGTCTTAGGTTCTACTATAGCTGGAATCGAATCGGGGGCCGTCTTGAAAAGCAGATGTTTTTCACTCCGAGCCACACATGCTTTTTTTTAACTAACCCTAATGTGGATAAAAGAAATTCAAGAATCCCTCGACACATCATTATTTTTTACTTATGTATGTTTACTAATTTTCAACCGTAATCTCTCAAACTCATGAAAATCGCGACAAAATCGGACAGTATTGGAGGTGCACGGTCACCAATCCAGAGACTCTCCGCATTGACAGGTGCTTAACCTCGATGATCGCGACAGATCACCTTAGTTATGTATTATATTTACTAACACAACTGAGATACTACATATACATACATCAATACTTTATATGGATACATAGTTCACACCCAGACCAACAGACAATAAATTTAGTTAATCACAAACATGTTGGTCGTATCAGGAATAGAACCCGGGACCCTCTATTTGGCAGTCCTGTATGGACCCATAGCACCAATGATGTCGTCAAATAAAGAAATTATTCAAAAATCATTTAGAACTCATACAGACATCTCAACACGTTATCGCATTCAAAGTCGATTAAATGTTATATTACAGGACAAAACGTTTATTATTTCTAATAAAAGATCCGGTACAAAGTTTCTCTTATGGCAGAAATGTACGTAAGTGAGTGACTGTTTGTATTCAAATATTTGCCTTAACTTGGCGGGTAAATAGGGCAAACTGAGTGAAGGCAAGACTTGTATAAACGTAACTTGCGAGCACAGGAGTTTCTATGTGTTCTGCAGTTATTGAATGTGAACGATGTTTTCTGGAACTGAAGAGCAGGTTGAAAGGATATTTATGGGCATTCTCTACATATATTACCACATCGACCCAGCTTCGCAAGGGCCATAAAATAATCTAAGTTGCAAAGAGAAACAAAATATAGCCTACGTTACTCAGGGAAAATGTAAACAGTGAAATAATTTTTCAAATCGGTCCATTAGTTTTGGAGCCTATTTGTGTCAAACAAAAAAACAACTTTACCTCTTTATAATAATGGTATAGACCGGCAGCAACCCGCAGTGCTACCCGTGCTCATCCGGCATAAAAAGTAGCCTATGTCTTACACTATCTGCATTCCAAATTTCATCGAAATCATTTTAGCTGTTCGAGTGTGATGAAGTAACAAACATAGGTATAAACTTACATTAGTAGGACTCCAAAATCCAAGCTGTGCTGTGTAAAAAAATACAAGAGTTCCGAGTTTTAGTTTGTATTAAGATATATTTTTCCGTTTATGATTTAAAGGCAAAATAATTGTAAAATGAATATTTTTCCCTTATCTTCGCCTTATACTGAAAAATGCTAGCAATATGCACAAGTGTCTTTTGCTTTGCTATTTTAGTTACTTTACGGGGAAACTACACTTTTAAATACTCCTTGCTTGACTATCTAAATACTTCAATACTTTTAAGAAAGTATCCTAGTGTAATTAATAGATTTCTTAAAATATCATTACTGAAATAAGGGATTTGCTACTAGGTGTTTTTAAGAATTTGCCTACTAAGAAATTTAAGTCTTAGTTAGCTAATTATTGTTTAACTAAAGTATACTCGAAAAATGAAACGGTGAAAGTCTGGTTTTATTTAAGAAAATCAATTTGTATCATATGGTGTTATAATAACAACAGAAATTACATCATCTGAAAAAAAAACACCTACCTATCACGGTTAATGATATAGCCTTTTGATGTACGGATAGACTGACAAATTAAAGGCAGCGAAGTCTTAGTAATAGGGAACCGTTGGTACCCTCTGTACCCTTTTAACCTGGAACGAAACCCTCAAAATAAAAAATACCTCTGTATTTAAAGAGTGACTGTAAATGTTGGTAGGATATGTTTTCATTATAGGTGGCCATATTAAACCTTTATGTCTCAACGAATAACCAGCTCGTAAATTTTACGAACTTGCTGGAAGCATTCTGTGTTATTGTGTCGACGCGTAATTTTGACAATTTTATAGCAATATGAAGTTATATGTCTCACATAAAAACGCACATAATTTTAAGATCTAATTCAGTTTGAAAGTTTTAATAATAGGTGGATAAAAAGTATATTATGTATTTATGAATTTCAGTTAAAGAAGCACTCGATCTTAAATCTTAAGTTTGAATCAGAAATGTTTTATGTCATGATTGCTATTATTATAACAGAGAGCTAGTTACTAGGTTTTGCACTAGTAGGTTTTTTGTAACCCCGAAACCCCGCTAGGAATATTACTTAGGAGATAAGTTAAACTGTAGCTGCTCATCTATTATTTTTAAAGTAGGCTTGTCAAGACAAATACGTTCCAGATGACTTATCATTAGGCAGGTGTAATGGTTATATTATCATTAGATAAGAGTAAGACCACATAAAGTTATAGGCTACAAAACTCGACTCTAGCTGTTCATGTCACACAAAGGTATTCAATAAAAAAAAAACTCAATACCCAGTAATTTTACCAAGATTATGCCTTTTATACCGAAACACGGTAGGTACTCATGATATTTACAGCATGGGCAGCAGAATAACCCCTGGTGGCCTTCGCAAGAGGCCTAATGAAACTATGAGTAGTAGAGAATCACACTAGTCTAGAACGCTACGTAGCATTGCATTCAAAACTCACAAATATTTACAAGAAACTCAAATAATAAACACTAGGTTCTACAATCAGTAAGAATACTCTGGACACAGGTAAGACTTACTAGGTCTATGGATAAATACGGTCGTTTACCAAGGGTACTTACTCTATTTCTATTAGTGCCCATTTTACAATATAACTGAGTCCAAAATTCCACTGGTTATATCAGCTACTTTGTTTTTACTAAACAATATAAACGTCGGCACCAGTACCGGGTAAGATATAACCGTTTAATTATCTAAACAAACAATCCACTGTTCGTTCCAACTCGACTCAACTGAAATGAATGCTAGTGACATTCATTTCTATTCAAAACAGGCGGGTATGTTAAAACATTTGACGAACACAGTCACGTGTGATTCTAACATTTTCTTTCAATCGTCCATATTGGGAAGCGATGTCGCAGACGTATCCTAGGCCTCGTTGAGCGTCCGTAAGCCGCTTTCATGGCAAACGGCCGGTCGCTGGCCAGCTGCCAAAAACAGCCGGCACATTGGCCGAGCACGTAAACTGGCAAAAACTGGCGCTTTTAATAGTAACAGCACTATCTGTTCCGGCCACTTTGGCACGTATTTTTTTCTTTATGTAGCTTAGCACATGCGTGGAATTGACTCTTAAAATTTTAGCGTTGCTTGCTGATAGGGCTCTTTGCACTCGTTCTGAAAATTTTAAAAAACTTAGTCATGTATATTCAAATCATTGATTCTCTGAGGGCCTACAAAACACAAACCTCACTAACACTTAATCTTAACTAAATTCTTAATTGGTGAAACATAGTAATTTTTTGGTTTAAGCTTGATTTACAATGTCAATTACTTAATTGAATTCGTCAGTCTTTCTTGCGATAAATTATTAATTTGACCTGGATTATAATCGGGTAATTCTCCATAATCCCAACCAAATTTAGGCAGCCCGGTCAAAGGTCAATTTTCATTTCCAATCAGCGAAAGCCTGGCTTAAACACTGCTCGCCCTGACAACGGTATCAATGTTGAGACACCTGCTAATACAGTTCATGGAAATAATAAGTAGAAAACTAAATAGCTTTCTAAATAAATTGAAAGTATTCTCCTTAGGTTTCACAGCTTATAAAGTGGAATGAACTTTTTACTCGCTTTATATTAGCTTCACCTGTATGTTTGTTTGTAACCGACTTCTTTGGGCGCGATTTTTGATCCACTTTAAACGGCCAGATAAACGTGTTTTTAAGTTTTTTTAAACTATTATTATTTGGTGGTGATTTCGCACCAGACTGGTGTTAATTTCTCGAAAATGTTCATTGCCTATTAAAAAATAAATATTTTCGTTCCCTAAAAAGAAAACTAATTTACCCATATCATGATTTTTCTTTTTTGCTCGGAAATTACAATCGATCAATTCTCCGACTAACCTTTGACGAGGAACGCGTTGGCTGCGCGACGTTACAGGTAATGTAGCGTAGGCGAAAGCCAATTTGGTGTAACAAAGCGAACGCAAAATTTGTAAACGCGAATTGGTTTTCCGTGTTTCGTATCCGTATTTATTTTATTCCATGTAGCGGCCAGTGACGTAGGTCGACGTACAATTTCCGTTCCGCGGTCGGTTTGACCGCTGCTCTTTCCCGGGAGATTCCCTGACAACCTGGAAATGTCCCGGATATGGGACGTCAAGGCGGCCCACTTTGGGTGCAGCCTCGAAGAAATTGCTTCCGTCGAACGTGAATCTACGACATGACCTGAAGAAATGTTACAGCTCGTACACTCGTATGGCTCGCCCACTTTATTTCTTCCAAGAACAATAATTATTTATTGTTTCAAGGGCGTTATTAAACTATAATAGTACTGTGAATCGTAGACCTCGCGTTTTTTTTAATAGTGTTTATCCAATATAAAAATTTTATATTCTATATTTTCGTAAAACCTTAGTATGATTCGATGTTTAATCGTTCAGCTAAATATATATAAATAAACATTATAATATTGAGTAACACCCATCAAAAAATTACTGACGCTAACATTTATTATTTTCATACACAAACATACAATAAAATATCGTAACTTTAGTACGTCTGAACTAACCCCTATTGTTCCAAGACAATTAGAAATTCGCAAAAAGATCCAAAAGTTCACCATCAGTTGGCAAAATGTGAAAACCGTAAGCTTGACTGAGCAAGTCCACCCAAGAATAGAAATAATACCTATTCAGAGTTACAGACAGATAAAGTTTGATCAGTTGATGTAGGGACGTTTAACTCAGTCGGTTAATAATTTTGTCAAATCTCTGAAACACATTTCTACATTCTTATTCACACAATATTCATCTTGAACATTCAGTAAGCACTAGAATCGTACTCAAATTGTTTACAACAAAGCACAGAAGTTTTTTGCAATTCGTATCGGAACCATCACCATCGTGTGATACGTTTCGTCACCAGAAAGCTTTGCAAGGGCCTTTTTACGTTCCGTCAACATTCCAAGATCGTTTGCGTATCCGATAGGTGAACGCAAACGCATCAGTGAAAATGCGACATTAATAATTCAGTGGAAAGGGGTATAGCACTCGCTATACAAGTGCTTCGAAGGTGGTGGAGGTACTATGGTTCGGGAATTCGAGCGGGTGGTAACAATAAAACAAAACAATACACATTTGCTGGACTATTCTGTACGTGTGTACGCTAGATACTATATAGATTTATGTACATTTTGGGCTTACATTATACATATGTAGAATGTTCGGCCTATTTTTAGTATCATTTTTTTTGGTTATAATTCTATTAGAAGTCATGTTGAAATGATAACCATAAAATTACTTTCATAAATAATCAAAACCGACATAATTTCTTATACATATTACCAGACTACAACTGAAACTAAAAAGTAAGAAACTATATATTAGTTATTTCATCAAACCAAAAATATTACAGTACATTCAAGGAAGTTATTGATACTTTAGTAAAGTATAACTTACTTAAGTGTACTTGATTATCACTGACATTTATTTATATTATTTTTATTTGTATTTGAATTTGACTTCTTATTAATTTTTCTGTGACATATTTTTGGATTCAATTTTAATTTAATAATTTTATGTGATATTTGGATATGGAACTCGATCCTGAAATAAATGAATTTGAATTTGTATAAGTTAGTTATACTTATTTACAAAACTACGAGCAGGATTCAACTGCTCTTCCTGGATTACATATGGCAACATACGAGTACATTTTGTTGTGTTGGAGCGTCTTTGTTTTTGAATATATTTTTTGTTGCTTTGACAGCAAAAGAAATACGTCATCTGTAAACATTTCAATTCTTTAGCTATCACGGTTCATGAGGTACAGCTTGGTGACAGTCGGGCGGAAAACGAGTTCTTAGTAATAGGGTCCCGTTGATACCCTTTGAGTAATAAAGCCTTAAAAGAAATTCGTGGTAAACACGCAACTGTTCTATTGTTACATCGTTCACCCTTGATAAATTTGTCAAGCTGATATTTTCGTGAATTTTAAAAGTTCCAAGAAAATAACTTTATACGATCAACTCAAGCCATCCTTTGTGACTTGCTTTAGTTGTTAGTAGCTGAAATTCCGTATACATAACATACATAAGCAGCCCACTATTATACGTTTCCACTGCTGGGACTCGGGGTCTTTTCTCACTAGAAGGAGATATAGGCCATAATCTACCACGCTGGCCAAGTGTGGGTTGGCGGATGTCATACGTCTTCGGATATTGTGGTCCTCAAACATGCAGGTTTCCTCACAATGTTTTACTTCACCGTAAAGCGAGTTCAAATCCACACATAACTTGAAAAACAAGTCTTTGGTGTAGGGCTGGGATCGAACCAGTTGAAAAGCAGACGTTTCTACCACCGAGCCACACTCGCGTTTTTACTCCGTTTAAATATCACAAATGTGAATTAATTATTCCATTATTGATTAATACATTAATAGCATAACATAATGCGAGCAGTGGCCGCGAGAATAACGTTTATTGAACTTGTCTTCCATCTAATGTGTACCTACTTTATACAAAGTTGCAAAAAATTAAACAACAACTCATAATAAATGTTTATCGTTATGTCTTTGAAATTAATAACGGTAATAACTATTTATTGCAATCATATAAATATTTATTACGCATAGTGCAATGGATAAAATGTTTTTTTTTTTTGATAAGCGTTCATGATAAAGATTCTAAACAAAGTTGCACATCTTGCTTTCTAGAATTTACCGTGTCCTTAGAGAGATGTGTCACTTGCTCTAGAACTGTACTTTTCAAATGAAATATTTTTAGAAAGCTGCTCTTTTCTTGCTACTTACATTGGCTCCAAATCAAATGGAATTCAAATTTAAATTTGGATTTGGTTTATAACGGAATGATGGAATCGTGTCGTGTCGTGTAAATCAGTCAATGGTCTTGATTATCCGGCATTTTAAGGTTTCGTGTTCATATTTTATAATAATAAAAAAATATAGAATATTTTTTAGTAAAAACGTTTCAACGGCGTCACGGGTTTTTTAAGTACCTGATCATATTAAGAACAAATCGAAATAAGGATTAGATTCGTAAAAATGTAGGCAAACTTTTTTAGGATCCCGTACCTAAAAAATAAAAACAGGATCCTATTACTAAGTATCCACTGTCTGTCTTTTGTCTGTCACCAGGCTGTATCTCGTAAACCGTGATAGCTACTTATAGAAACCAGACATTTTTAAAATGTAATGTATTTTTGGAGCCACTATATATATACCTGCCAACATTGCGCTAGGCACGATGTGGAGTAGAAGTTACCTGACCTGCCTTTTAGTTAATTAATAACTACATAAATATGTATACCTTCTAATAACAGTAACTCTGTATTACTGTCCTCTACGCTCTAGTTGCTAAATCTGTCATGCGATTTTGTGGAAATCAGATCAGTTGATGCTCATGTGTTTTGACTGTCATTCGCATGAAACCGGCTTATGTCAGTCAGTCCGTTTGTGTACTAAAAGCGAAATTGTTTTCTAGGCTACTGCACAGATAAAAGTACTTTTAACAAACGTTAACTGCCGCGCCTCTGGTGAGTTGCCATCTCAGTAGATGCACAAATCAAGTTTTGATCTACCACCGAAAACTGTGTCAAAATCGGTTTACCCAAATATTCTCTCAGCTCAAACGCATACGGCAGTCTCCGTTCTGTTGCAAGTAATAAGCCATATATATACTTAAGTAATTAAATAATGACCAAGCTATTTTGTTTGGAACGAAACATTAGTTTGTGGGTCGACACGTTAAATTGTAGGTCCCGGCTGTAGTCTTAGTACAAGCAGTCGTTAAACCAAGTCAGAGACCTTCGGACGGCTTGAAAACTAGCTCATACGATGAAGATGAAGAATAATAGTATCAAGTACATTTATAGTAAACTACAGTCATACAATATTTAAATATGTACGTAAATCTAACAAGACACTAACCAACAAAATTATCTAAAATCAGAAACCCTCGTTTAGCAATGGAATCCAGAAATAAATACGCCGTCCCCTAAGTATTAATAATAAAACGAATAATAGCTGAATGTAGGCAATTGTGGGTAGATAATTCATTGTGGGCGTCTCAGGCATCCGTGGCCGGTGCCAATTCCGACTTTCGACGTGAAGCGATTTATTCCATTCATGAAGATCAGCAGAATTCACCACGATCGGAACATCGTGCTCGTGGCACTTAAAAGGCAATAAATTAACGATGGCCGACGCTTAGGTGAGCCTCTACGTGAATAATGACCATAATTTGCTTCAGGATCCGGTATTCTTTACTAAATTTTCAAGATGTTCGGTGTTCTTTCACATAAAATTGCAAAATTGTTTTCCTGGACAAGAAAAACAGCGTAATGGGACGTTAAAAAATATTGTTTAGATTGTTTTGATGAGATGACGTCTTATAAATCAATGAACGCCGCCGCGCCGGCTGCACGCACAAAAAAGCATGACTTGTTGTCACGTTCCGTAGGAAAAGCACAATCGGCCAAAGCGTACGGCTTGTGACACATAAAATATTATAATATGTTTTTATAAATCGACTTTACAGCCAATTTTTTTGTGATTACTTAAACTCTTATGTATTAAATAAGTAGCTGCGCGTCAATCCACAGGTTACGCGAAAAGCGACCTACACGCGTGCGGAGCCGCGGGCAACCTCTAGTCTGGAATAAAAATGCCTATGTGTTAAACAAGGGCTCATATCCTGTTAGTAAATTTAACATAAAAAATAGGTTCAGCCGCTGGAGCGTGAAGGAGTAACATAGATTTTGAAGTTATTTGCGTACCTATTCCACGAGAACCCCAGTTGTTTCCGGGATAAAAAGTAGGCTATGTGTTAAAGCAAAGTGTGAATATAGGTTACTATCTTCACACTTAACTTCATCAAAATCGGTTTGAGCGTGAAGAAGTAACGAACATACACACTTACACACAAGCTTTCGTATTTATGTATAATATTAGTAGGAAGCATTTCTGAGGGTCGTGAAGCTCTAGGGCAAGTACATCATGATGAGCGCCCATGTCCTTTCATAGAAGACATGCGTCCATAGTTTTTGTGAATGTCGGTATCCTTATGATGTTTTCCTTCACCGTAATGCGCGTGCAAACTTCAAAAACAAGTCATTGTTGTAAGGCCGGGTCAAACCAGGCCCCGTCGTCAGATTATACATTAGACCTTTTCCCACCGAGTCACATCGCAATTTGCCCTTATCTCTAATTAAAAATAAATAGATTTTTAGATTTAGATATGTTCTTAAATCCTTATAAAACCTTTTACCAAATCTGCTTTATACATGTCTACAGACGTCGACATGTGTTATGTAATATGTGTATCTAGGCCTTATTTTACAAATGTAGGTCACGCGTGTATGTTTAAATAGATAGCGAATATCGATTTTTGTAACTTCTTACACGTATTACTTTGAATTTATATATTTTGAAGTTCGGTGGCTGTGAAAGGACGATGTTGACTAAAATGCTGTGTTGTTTCTGGTTCAACGTAGCATTGCAATTCAACGTGGTAGTTGCTGCCTGCGTGCTGGACAAGCTGCCCTCTGGTGATGTGGGCTAGAGTTTATGTACTAGCTTGAGTTTTTTTTAATCTAAAGATTATCCAAATGGCTTACTTTTAGTAGTAGCTGATGTCACTTAAAATAGTAAGAGACATCATCGGACAAGTAGGGAAACACCAAGGCGGCATCGTTATACTGTGGAAGTGCCTAAGTCGCGTACTAAGCGATTTGCGTCCACCTTCATTGTGCGTACCGCCAAGGCATAGAATAATAACTTGTACTTCGTACAAGGTGTGAAATTCTTTGCCATATTCTCTGTTCCCCGATAACTATAATCTAGCGGTTTTCAAGGCAAGAGTGAACCGGTTTCTTCTGGGCAAGCGCGCTCCACCTTAGATCGAATTATCGCTTACCATCAGGTGAATTGCGATCAAGCGCAAGCCCATTATGAGTAAAAAAAATATATTTTTCTTTAAATTTATATTTTTTATGAAAGGATATCTTTGCGGACTGTCTACTACTATCACAGATAGTGTTTAAAGCCATCTTAAATGTAATTCTTAAATTTTGTGCCTGACTAGAAGTAGTTCCAAGTTCAGTCCAGATTCCCGCGGTGGTGTCAGAGGCACTTAAAGGGCCATAAATTAGTTGTAGGTGGCCGCAAACGCCGAGGTGGGTGGCCCAGCCAGTGAGTAATGGCTCTCAACTGACCAACGAAGTCTGTAATGTTAAAAACTCAACTCTCCCCAAAATGCTTCCGCCATTTTGATGTCACGAAAAAAGAGAGGTTTCTCCGCGAGTTAAGAGAAAACCTCTGAAATATTTATTTTTTATTTTCTAAAATATACCTATACATTTATATATGAATCCCTGGTCAGGACATCACGCGTGAACGACTGGACCGATTTCACAATTTTTTTGTTGTGTTTGTTATTGTTAGGAGGAGGTACTTATGATATAAAAAGTTATTTTTTCGATTAATTAGAATTTTGATGACTATTAAACACACTAGACACAGAATTTCTTTTTTTCACACTATTTATATTAATTAAGCCAATTTGAACATTATTCAGATTTTACAAACATTATTCTGAATTTATTTATTTCACACTATTTATATTAATTAAACCAATTTGAAATAAATTATCATCGATAAGACAATGTCTGTCGTTTCAGTTAATCTCTTGATAATAAAGAAGCTGCTAAATCGACTTGTATTTTAGGCTTTGAAAAAGTCTACTTATGGTCACCACATACGAAAAATGTTTACGTCAGGTCAGAGCGATGCTGACTTGTGTGAGTGCGTACTCAAGCCTGCTGGTCAAATGCCTATTTTTTTCGTGTGGAAATGCATTTACGCATCTCCTGCCCCAAGCCTGGGGTATGTCGGGCTCGAGAGCCAGACGGGCCGTCTCTACCAACTAAAACTTCACGGTGTCCCATCTCACGACGGGGGCAGGGATGCAGGACCGCTTCCCACATTGCCGCTGCTTTCCCCGCCCAGGCTGGTCAAATGCCTGTTTATACTGTATAAATTTTATTATTAGGTACATCAATTATTCTGACCTCCAAATTTTTTGTTTCAGGTAAAAAAACACTGACCTCAACTTTCAAAGCACGCGTGAGTATATAAAGTAAATAAACCAAGGTCGTACGACAAGCGGCATCAAAACAAGGAGGGTCAAAACTCATGTCGCATTATGTTTTGCAGATAAGTAATTAGGTCGGTTGCGTCGTGTCTGGGCACCAAGATAACCCACAGCACGCGTCGCACGCAACCATATCTCTTTAGGATGTGGAGGAAATGCGACGCAAATTGTGGAAGCATCGTGATTGTAAATGAGATAGTGTACAATATTAACACTTGTAGCCATTATTACACTGCATTTTGAACGTTTTATCCATGTTCGTAACTGGTCTTTGGTAACCAGTTATGAGAATGGAATTTACTTATCGTTTGAGTTTCATTGTACGAAGAAAGTACATATTAATGATAATATTGGTATAAGTTTAGAAACGTTGACATTAATTGCGGGTCTTAAGTGATTTTCGTACCAAATTTTCCTAGAAATTACTCATTATTTTTTTCTTTATTTTCATTTAGCATGTATACGGAAATGAAATGTTCACTCATAAATTCACACACCTACTTACAAATATTCGCCTATTGTTGCATTTTAACTCCCAACGCAAAAACGACGGGTGTAATAAGTTTCACGTATGTGTGTCTGTACCATGGTAGCTCCCGAACGGATGAACCGATTTTAATTTAGTTATTTTTCGAAAGCTGTTTTAGTCAGTTTTAGTTGAGAGTGTCCTTAAGATTTTTTTAATAAAAATAACCTGAAATAGTGGCCGGCACATAATTATATGGTAACATATTTTTCACAACTAGATCAATGTGGGTTTCCAGTAACAGAGCTTGACTAGTAGAATACATACTACAAGTTTTAAATTAATTTATTAATTTTCTTTGAAAATCAGCGCTGGAGTACTTAGTGCTCTCTGCATTATGCTGAATTTGCTCCTTTTGTGCACATACTATTAGTTAATATTATCATTAACTCGCATCATTTACTGTATGTTTTTTTTTGTGCACAATAAATGTATTTTCTTTCTTTCTTTCTAAATCCAAGTTGGCTGCAAACATTGGCCGGGGGTTTTTTATATTTTTTTTACTTTCTTCTTAATCATTATCTACATTTTCAACCTGGATCTTCCTACTGCTTTGTATATATTTTGTCTCTACAGTATTACTTCTTTGTATTGTCTTTCAAAAGATAGGTATTTTTAACACATCTATTAAAATGTATTAATAACGCCTGCATAACAACAGTATTTTAGTGCTACGAAAACTTTTTTATTCGTTTTATAAATATAACTTGAAAAAGGTTTTATAACAACAATAACCGGCAGAGCTATATCTAGCTAGTTACGAGTACAGGAACGGTTTGTGCGTAATAAGGGTCTGACCTTGTCAAGTTATATAAACGTTACCCCACGTCTCGGGAACTTCAAGATTTGTACAATTTTCTAAGCATCGCATACAAATAAGATCTTTCCGTAAAGAGCTTGCCTTGGTCGATTGTGATGTTTTTTCCTAGTCAATACAATGTATGGAACAATAACAATATAATGTATGGAATGATTTTTTAAATAGATTGATAATTAAGATTTTGATCGATTGCTTATTGTTTTTGATGTCATTTTGGTTTCTGAGGTTATAAAGCAGCCATTTATGTGTTGGTTTTAATTTGTAACTATTTTGAAATGTTATGTCTCACCAATTTAAAAGTAATAGTGTCTATCTAAATAATACACTTATCTACTCAAATTGGTAATAATATGGTACATAGGCTTAGTTTATATTAAAAAGAAGTTAGCTTACTAATAATAAAACCAATTCAAACAGCATTAGCAGATCTATACGGTTCAATACGTTTAGCTTTATTATTGGAATAATTTGTTCGATGGAACAATGAGTTATATGACAAAAAGCAAGCTTTTTGTATATTTTAATAGGCATAGAGTTATTTTATATTTTGCTCTTTAAAAACCTTTTATCTCAACTGATCTTAAATATCAAATGTTTTCAATGTTTCCTGTGACGCCTAAGAAATACATTTTATGAAAAAAACTTTTAAAATATCATCTAGCTTTACATACAATTACAATTTCACAAAAAAGTTCCATTGTATTGTATTTAATTATTCAAATTTATCATAAACATATTTTAAATCAACTGTGAACAATGTCTGTCATCAAATTACAGATTGTACTCTTATATATTTTTTTTTGTTACAGCAATGCCATTGTTCACATTTTTTCTCTCGAATTTTAAATCTGACTATAGCTCATTTATTAAGCTAACGCACAGAGAGAACTGAAACGTACATTTTTACATCGGTTTTATTTTTCATCTTCATGAAAGCAACCTTTCTCGTATTTATAGCCATATTCCTTTATAGTATTCCTATTCTACGAGCTTTACAAAGTAGGCGAACTGAGAAATAAACTTTGCACTTTTACTGCTTTCTTTCTTAAAGCACTAAGAAAGTTGTTTTTGCATCTTTGCTGCTAAGAGCTGCCATAAAGGGCGTTGGTTCTATCGGTTTGTATCAGTACCTAAATCACTTGGCTTACTATTTCCGGTCGTTTCGATCCCGTATCCTGCGGGATCTTCGGCCGGATAAATGAGGAAACTTACTTTCTCGTCTTTGTCTTAGTTAAGTGGGATGCGAACCGATCGAGAGTTCATTTCGAGTTCTCGTTTCTCGCAATCGAATTCAGGTCTTTCCGATAAGTGACGTCATGTTTTCGCTATCAGTAATAATACTGCGCTTTATTAATTACGCGAGATAATAATGTCTGAGCAATATGTTGGATCGATTGCATTATGCGTTTATCTATTTAGCATATACTTTAGTTGATAAGAATAAGAGCGGCCTATTTGTAGGTGTCAACGACTCTAGTTGTCAACTTCAATTGGTTTGTATATATAAAAAAAAATACTTGTAGGGTTCCGTATCTAAAGAGTCCGAGACTCTTTTACTAAGCCTCTGTTACCTGTCTGTTTGGCACCAGGCTTTGCCAAACAGACAGGTAACAGAGGCTTAGTTGTGAGGTATACCAACCTCACATTTTTAAGTATTTTTTTTACCCGATGTTTATAACGACATTTGGTAGACCCTGTCACCCTGACCATTCACAGAATATTTTGGTTTTCTTTTTTAAATAAAGGATTATAAATAATAATATTTTATTTGTAGGAGGCTCCCATATAGAAGAAGAATTATTTTACTTTATACAGCTAAGCTTTTGACCGGCAAGGCAACGTAACGACGCGAATTTTTGACTTTTTGACATAAGGATACCTAGTAGTCTGGAATACTTGACTCCCAAGGAGGCTGCCAGAACACAGTCTTAGCTTTGGTGCAAAAATATGATGCACAGGATGCTTTCTAGAAAAGCATGTCCTAGAAAATGCTCCACCCACAATGCTATGATTTCCTCACAAGGTTTTTCTTCAACGATAGTTCGAGCTCATTGGCGGGGATCGAAATCATGTTCAGAAACTTACTTTTAGAACATAACGCGGTCGCACGCCCGCCTGAGCTGCCATCTCTAGCCATGTAGCGGCAAATATTAATATCTCAGCTGTAAATTTTTGAAAATGACAACTGCAAAATGTGTGTTCGCGTAGCGCGGTTCGTGATATCGTATTGTATTCAAAGAAAATATTGCAATCGCAGCTTTCGCGATATTGCGATTTCATGCTGTGCACTCCCCATTCATTTGTTCAAGTTTTGTGAAGTTTTTTGAGATTGCTAGACCAAAAAGTTTCTTTAAAACATATAATTTATGTTTAAAATTTTAAAACAAAAACTTTAAAGTATTATTTCTTCGTCTTATTCAAAGTGCCTATTGTTCGTGTCCCAGATGGCTAATTACTTCACCGATTTCGGTCGCAAACTTTCGTCCGACTTGATAATGATATAAAACTAAGAAGTATGGCGCAAGGCTGCGAGCGCCAAAGAATGGAAGTTTGCGCATAAATTGAGAGCTAAGAAATGGCAAGAAGGCGACGACGGTAACTCTATCAGGGCACCTGCGCCCAGATTCCTCGAATTTATATTAGTGCATCTCAGCTTAGTGGCAACACTCTCAAAGTTTTCTCCGTCAGAAATCGTATAAATGTTAATGAAAGTCAGCCGTCTCTAATGAGATTACCACTCCCGTGAAATTGGATTCCCGTGGGACTTCTTTAATTTTCAGTCATCGTGAAAATTAGGTGGATCAAAACGGGACGTCTGGAGTCGCGTTCTGAATAGGAGGGCACACCTCTTTTATCGTATTGAAAGTATCAAAGGGATTGATCCAACTGAAGCATTGTAAGCGCGACTGTTAATTAAGCTGGTCTTTCAACTTTTATGCTATGCATAGTTATTATTATAAAATTAAACCTTATTTCGATGTTTATGTAAAATAATTTAGGATTCTTCTAACACAAAAACAATTCAACACAAAAAACATACATTCAAATTAAGAATCTCCACCTTTTTGAAGTCTGTTAAAAATCAATGAAGCCCGGCATTAATATAAAAAACATAAAACATTTACGTACTGTTTGGTTTGAAAAATACTCAAGTAGGATATAAGATGAACCGTCGCTTAAGAAGAATATAAGATAATGTACTAAGAAGTGGAAAACCCCCACCCCCTTCTACTATCAGACGAGTAGGGAAACGTCAAGGCGACATCGTTTTACTGTAAAGATGCGCACTAAGCGTTTTGCCTCCACTTTCATTGTGCAAACCACCAAGGTGTGGAATTCTTAGTTAAATACCCCGTTCCCCGAGAACCACAATTTAACGGTTTTCAAAGCACAAGTGAACTGTTTTTTTTCTGGGCTTGCGCGCTCCACCTTGTATTAAATTATAATTTACAAACAGATAAATTGTGATCAATAAAGAAATAAAATCCGAAATCCAATATATCGATATCTTCTGTAGTGCCATCACTAACTTGTAAGCGCGCTCGCGCTTTTAGTGTTTAGATCTAAAATAGTTAGCACATTGGTGTACTTAATTACATTTCTAACTATTTTATTGAATAAATGAAAATTATTAGAATAGTCGAAAAAGCAACTGA
Source organism: Mellilla xanthometata (assembly GCA_035578125.1). NCBI lineage: Eukaryota > Metazoa > Arthropoda > Insecta > Lepidoptera > Geometridae > Mellilla > Mellilla xanthometata. The sequence continues at coordinate 5,940,182 of JAPUBQ010000007.1, read as the reverse complement.
GTTTCTAGCTCAAAACCGCCACAACCCCGTTTAACTGGGCAAAGCTCCGCATCGGTTCCTGTGGTCAGTTTCTATTCAAACAGCCAACTGTACCTAGAATCGATCGACGTATTCATACGACAACTCGCACTGAGCTCAATCAGTCAGAGGTCTCGGCTCACGCCATGAATTTCACAGCAGGTAGATGCAATATTCAGCCCATACTAGCTATGTACGTTTGTACGCTCCCTTTATGGAGGCATTTCTGCCAGTGTTTACTTTATGGAATCCTTCTTTGTTGTATTATTTTTTTCAAATTGTTTTTTGCTTCGTACATTGAATTAATTCTACAAAATTAAATTCTACAGAAAGCTTTTGATTAAAATTGAAAGCAAAACCTCATGGGCTGTAAGTACACAGTAAGTGGTTTCAGTAAGGTGAATTGATAAAGGCACAAAACGTAGAAGCGATTCTCAGACTATGCGGTCAGGACTCGGCTTGCAAAGTTGCGGTCTGATCGAACCGAGCCTCAAATTGAGATGCGAGGCTCAGTGCAAATTGAAAGCGTTCCCAAATTGCTGCTTTGTATTTTCTAACCAGGGCTGGAGCGTCGAAAATCAATCAGGGTAATGGGGGGTTGTCCGAATCTGCTTGGATTAGTCACGGTCCGGTCAGCCGGAGCGGTGTACTCACTGCCCGATCCCAACTAGGGAATATGGAAGTCCTTTGTTGGGGCTGATTGAATGGCCTGCATTCGGAGTTCCATTTCAACTTTGAAAAGGGCCTATCACGTGTCAGCCGCATTAGTTATTCGTGGCTACGCGTGCGAAAGACGTGTTTCACAGCGCTACAAATTTATGCAGGATGGACTATATTCCAGGAAACTGTCATAATAATTTGCAACTCTATCCCAATTTTCACGTTCGTCGAGTAGTTGTTTGGGATTCGTTAAACTGGTATTCAGTTGTGTTTCATTCGTGCCGTGAAACAAATTATGCTAATACGAACTCGCTGTTATTTTTTTCTGAATAAAATGTGAATATGATTATATTATGTTAAAATGTTTTGAGTATTGTTGTAGAATAATCTATGTTTTGAAGCCATAATATGTAAATGTTGATGATTTATTGAAAAACAAACAATTAGGTAAACACAACTTGAAAAAAAAAAACAGGTGTTTTATTCAACTTCTTCATATTTCATGATTTATCTGAATTATATTGAATGAAAGTCAAATCAAACAACCATTCTTAGATAAAATATATTAGATCTTCTATTGACGCTCCAATCGATCGATATGTTTGCGAAGCGAGTTTAATATGCAAGACTTGATATCTTCGTTTCGACCTCGGCTGCAATAATCCGGGGATCAGATGCCAGATGAAGCGCCCAAATCTAAATGTTAATGCGCTTCGCTGTACCGTAGATGTATTATGGATGTTTTGTTTGATACACACATGGTAAGTTTAAAACAAACACAAACATATTTTACTGGTTGCACACCGCAGTCTCACCCGCGTAAGAACGGGTCAAAAAGGCGTAAATAACTTATTGACTCAGGCGTTACTTTGCGGAAATCCGTTGTAAATAGATGACAAAATTAAATATTTAGTGTACTTCCGCTGTGATCCGAAATCCAAATTAAGACAAGTAAAGGAAAAATCAACTAAGATCAATTAACCAAGCTTAATTAACTAAGACTAATTAACTAAGATCAATTAACTAAGATTAATTAAGATTAACGTTACCTATCACAATTCGGAAGTTCTTAGCTCTACACGTGTTTCGCCTAACCACAAGGCATCATCAGGAGATGCTGACTCTTCGAACGACAAGTCGAGAGACTCTCTTGATTTTGTCATCTATTCAAAAAGGCGTAATATGCGTAATGGTTACCATGCCAGACTGCCAACCAGCGAGTCCCAGGTTCGATTCCCGGCACGGCCAACATCTTTGTGATGAACTAAATTTGTTGGCTGTCATTCTGGGCGTTAAATGTGTATCGATATAATGTTTTATGTATGTATATGAAGTATATCAGTTGTGTTAGAATCTATAATACAAACTAGAAATGGTTAAGTATAGGACTAAGCAGCCGTGTGTGAAATGTGTGAAAAAAATACTTTCTAGAAATAACTTTTTAACCTATTTAGATTTATCAACAAGGTGACAAATCTATTGTTGTCAGCAACTCGAGCTTTGCGATTTTCTTATCGAATTTCAGATGTAAAAGCATTGCATTGCATGCAAGTCGTCTGAGGCACTGAGCCACATTTCCAAATACTAGACATACAATAGAACGAGCCGAGATCGTTTCACTAATTCTGCGCTTACCTTGCGAGAGATTGATTTTATGAAGCGATACAAATATTATTATGTAAGAAATAATGTAATATTGAAAACACACAATATTATACAACACATATTATATACTTAACACTGAATTAAAGGTAATAGAAATAATAATAAAAAAACATATCATTCACGCAGGGTTTTATAGGACTTTTCAAAACACAGTGTAAACTCTATATAACGACACTTTGCATTTTATGGCGTTATAGAGAGTGGTAGTTAAACAAAGAGAATATATCATTGTATGGAATACAAGCTAAACCAACTAAAGCCAATTGATTTTGACTTTAGAGAGTTTGTCGTTAAATCAAGAGACGTTACATGGAGTTTACACTGTGATATTTTGGTCCCATAGTGCCGTTAACATAATGACCGTAAAATCATAGCTTAAGCAGCGCACTGTATGTTCCCGCTACTGGGGTACTTCTATGACAAGGATACCTATATAGGTCATATTATTCCACCACGCTGGCCAAGCGCGGGTTGGCGGATGACAATCGTCTTAAGATATTATGGTCTTCATGTCGGTTTCCTACATGTAGACACACTATGTATTCCTTCACCATTAAGCGAGAGCAAAACCACACATAACTTAAAAAAAAATATTGCTTTATGACCGGGGTCAAACCAGGAGCCGTCAGATTGAAAAGCAGACGTTTGCCCACCGAGCCACACTCGCTTTTAGTAGACGCACACTAAGCACATGCTCGTGCTAGTCCCCGATAACAAATGACGGGCGGCTCTTGATTTCCGAATGAGGTCGAAGGGATTAGTTTAGAGCCCACCACGTCCATGCAATAGCGTTACCACACGAGCCAATAACGTGGCCTATACAAAGCACTTACAGATTGCGGCCTAGCCTGCAAGGCTGCGGTGGCCCGAGGCTTTGGGCGCGTGCCGCTTCTGCCTCTAACAATTAGTCTAATAGACGTTTGACTCGCCCCTGCACTCCTAAAACTATGCGTTTAATTAGAAAATTGTGTGTTGTGGCTTTGTTTTTGATTTGATGGGTGAGACTGGAGCATTTTGTAGCAATTCAGCATCAGATATGTTCTCGCTTTTATGTTTCTGAACTATGATTGATAGTTAATGATTCCTTTCAAATATTTTGAATTGTTATTAATGTGGCCTGGTGTTGGTAGTTGGAGTGGGTCCCGGGCTCGATTCCCGGCACGATGTACATCTTTGTGATGAACTATATTTGTTGGCTGTTGGTCTGGGTGTTAAATATGTATCGATATACAATATTAATGTTTGTATTTGTAGTATTTAAATTGTATTAGCAACCATAATACAAACTAGAAATGGTTTAGTATAGGGCTAACCAGCCGTGTGTGAAATGTGTCCTGATATTTATTTGTTTAATACCCGTCCCAACTTACTACACCTCTCTGTGGTAAGCTTGCAAGCCTAATGTTATAAAGAAGCAGCATAATTGCACCACAAGCTTAAGTTTCCTTTGTCTGAAACAAAGACTTTCAGTAAACTAGCGTCTAGACTGAACAGACGGTGCAAAAAGAGAGACCGCTAGCATACGAATGAAGTACTCTAGTACTGGACACTTGCACGTGCCACTTTGTCACATCAGTGTCGAGTAAGGACTTGTACAAGTAACTCGTCTTGTAGTTTTGAAAGCTCTCTGGCTTATCTGTGGAACACGGAGCGACATAATACGGTTTCGTTTTCTTGAATTCAAATGGAACCTGCAACAAAATACCGAAGGAGTTTCCACCAGCTTTCCGCGTATCCAACATTTCGTTCTACGATTTCAAGAAAATGGCATATTTAGCACGGCAGTGTTGAGAAATCATGCGGAAAGTTCACAGTTGAACAGCGTAGGTATACATGACAAGCTTTAAGAATTCAAACAAGTTTTCTATACTTTTTATCGTCTAAAACAGTCGTTTTTCAAAACGATATTACAAGCTCTTTCGCAGTGAAAAAGCTACTTGGCTACGTAAAAGAGTTTTATAAAAGTTACGTCACATCGCTTCAGGAACTTAACATTTTTTAATGTCAACATGAAAAATTACGGCTTCATTTTTAACAACAAAATAAAGGCGACGTTAGTCTCGTCCTCATTATGAGATCTGGACTAAATTTTGCCTTTGAATCGTCCCCAGTTGGAAGCTCCGTCGTGAAGTCCCTCTAAATTCCACGATAGTGCTCATTAGGTGTGAAGTGTAGACTAATTACCAGTGTACGGGAACAAAGAGCGCGTGTACTCCTTTATTAACCAACACCTCCGAGATCGCACCCAGTTTGCCGCTTTCATTCTGTGCTTGATTTATGAGGCCGTTAAACGAAAAGGTGAAATTAGATGTTGTCTGTGTTTCAGCGAAATCCTCGCGCAGTAGAAACATGGAAACGTACACGGACGGCCGAAGTTTTTAATCAATTCAATCCCGTGACTCGACGTGTGTCGTGTTTGTTTTGGAACAAGAAAAGTTTCGTGTTGTTTTTCCCTTTCCACACATTTTCATTTACGCAAACGTTTTTTAAATAAACAACGCCGAAGCGCGCGAAAAAACGGTCTAATTTGAGTCATTTGTTGAATTTATTGCTCGATAAAACTTTGGTCCGTAACCGTGTTCGCATAAAATAATTTTCTTTCAGACCGTTCCAACAATCGTTTTCGGTTTGATGCTGGGGCAGAAGTGCGACATAAACATTGTGATTGATTTTCTTTTTACGGCACAATAGAATCAAGGCCTTATAAAACTGATAGGATAGGATTGACGTTAACGCGACTTGCGTACACAGAGATTTTAAACAGACCAACAAACCAGAAAGATGGTTTTTAATAAAGGCTATCGCACATTTCCCGGAAACCTTATAACAGCTCGCACACTCACCTACATCGAATCGTTTATATCTGCCCGATTTCTGGACATCGATTCAATTGGTGTGTTTGGCTAATATGCAGTCACTTTTATTTTACATTCTCACTGAGACTTCTTTTCATGATTTTGGCAGCCTAGACACATAATTCATCTCATGAATGAATACACGCGCTTTGAGTCATAAACAATATTTTTTAGTATATGAACAAAGATGTAGCAGGCGAAACAAACAGTTGTCTAAATACCAGTAAATACGCACCATCTGAAATTAAATTACCTATGACCGATTCATATTCAGTACGCGACGACTCTGACAGAACGCCAATTTTGTGGCGAATTTATTTGATTCAGTTACGCGAAAACAAAAACTCAATTTGTCTCATTTACAATACTCCACTCGTTCGTAATATTATTGATTGGATTAGACGCCAACAATGAGCTATAAGATGGAAAGAAGTCAATGATCCTTTTTTACCTAAGCCTCGACTTTGTTCTTACACAGTTAAAAAGGTGTCGCGTCTCCAAAAACTTGAAGATCTGTCGACTTTTTTAAATTCATTTCAAATCCTGAACGAAATGATTTCAGTTGTACCTATTTTGAGTCTAGATCGTATATGCCAAAAGGGTAGAAGCTAAAATGAGTTTTTGCGATTCGGAATCAACCCGTCCTCTATGCCCTTTAGGGTTGTCAGTTGAAAAATTGTCTAGTGGAATTCAGCGGGCGAAAGAACAAAGGACTGTCATAGCAATGCAACCAAGCCTTAGTTTTTGTTCTCTCCACTGTATATTGGATTTCGTATTGTTTGCCGCGGTTTCTTTCAGTGTTGTTTTCAAAATTAAAACATAGTTTTTAGGATACCGTACCGAAAAGGCTACCAACGAAACTATTGCTAAGTTTTCGCTGTCCGTCCGTCTATCTGTCCGTCTGTCATCAGGCTATCTCACGAACCATCATAGCTAGAGTTAAAAATTTCTAAAATGATGTATTTAGGTTGCTTTGCTTGCATTAACCATACCGGTTCACTCTCGCCGTGAAGGCAGTCAAGTAGAATGAATGTTATTCTGAATTCAAAGTAAGTACGTATATTTTTTTATAAAGTTTATATTAACGATAATTATCAGTTCGTTAAAGACTGTGTTTACCCAAAAAAAGTCAAAATTGTGATTTCATATCTGCTTGTATCATGAATTATGAGTTTAATGTAGCCATGAAAAATAAAATCATTGATTAATATATCGTATAAATGAATGGATGATTTATGATTTATTGTATATACATGATTGAACATAAAATGCCGAGCAACATTTTTGTTAATTTAACAATAAGTGACGTTGAGTGATTATAGCGAAATTTAATTTTCACATATTAAAGGTTGCTCGTTCACTTTGTGCGTAGAGCAATCAGAGAGTGAATGTTCAAACACAATTAAAAAACCTATCAAACCCATGCTATTCGTAAATAACGAAAATTGTAACTAAAAAAAATGCACACAAATTACTTATATTTAATTTTTTAATAATATTACACTTAGAAGCTGTTGTTGAAAAGTAAATAAGATAGTAATGTAAATTTGTAAATTATTTAATAGGTAAAATATTCATTATTAAAAAAGGACAGACTCATAATCAACTTAAATGCTCGCTAACAGCACTAAAATAATGATTGGCGGCAACCTGGGCATATTTGGTGTTTACTTGCTAAGTATTATTTTAATTTTCAGATTCGAAATGGCACGCTTACTGTACAATTCACTGTAGTACAATGCGCTGGCTGAACAAAATGAACAATAGCAAACGTTTATTGCCAAAGCTGAGTTCCATTTGTTCATAACCGGTGACTCCCAGAAGCATTGCGCGCAAAGAGAAAACACGTGGTACTGGCCAATTTATTTGTGGTTAAGTGCACACGATAAATTTCTCAAATGGCCCGAGCTTAGCCCGACAAAGCCTGTCCGCTATTTATTTCAACAGTCCGAGGTTTATCGCCCAACCTGCCGACATATTGTACTAGACAATGGACTTGAGATTTGTCACATGACGTGATAAAAAGCTCAATTTGCCCACAATTTGTCTTTAATAAACGTCACGATAACTTACGGAATATTTTACGGAAAAACAACGCAATTTTTAAAGCGTTCGACTTTTCAACTTTTTGTTTTGACCGAGAAAAAGTCGCTGAAGGGTGAACCGGTTTATTAAAAACGCTAATTGTTTTCGCGGGAGACCGGATTGGTTGATTTGGTAAGCAATTTTGAGGAATTGTAAAGGAACAAAACACGGCATGGGGTGAAGGGTGGTTATGAAAAGGCTTCAGTTCTCGTTAGCGGGTATTGTACGTTAAAAACCAGCGAGTAATCAAATGAAATCTGTACGGTAAAAATGCTATTTGTTATGAGGAGGAAATATTAGCAATTTCTTCAGAGCGCCGAACTTTGACTGATATTTGCGTAGGAGTAGCAATATAATAAGCAACATTTTCTATCGAACCGGATGACTCAACCAGAAACGGCTACACAATTTCTTCGAAAATGTTTTTTACTTCAAACATGATTTATATTGTGGCGTATTTTTCAGGGTTCCGTACTCAAAGGTTTTTTAAGAAACTCCCAAAAGAAAACTTAATTTGTTACCATTGGCAAACTTTTTACAAATTATTTCATAATTATATTCGTTGCAAGAAAAAGCTTGATCTTCGTGTAAATCTAGTAGACAAAATCTCGTGTCGAAAGTTTTTAACAGCCCAAGGACATCTGACTTGACAACTCCTTAACTAATAACAGTTGAGACCTACAATTTAACATCTCAACTGAGCCATTTATTAGGGAAAAGATTGAAATTTATTCTTCTTCTTCTTCTTCCTTGCCTTATCCCACTTAGGTGGGTCGGCAGAGCAAATCTTCTTCCTTCACTCATTTCTATCACACGTCATCTCCACACTCAGTCCTTTCTCTCATGCCTTCATTCACACACTCCATTCACGTCTTCTTCAGTCGGCCTCTTACTCGAAAATTCATTACTTTCGTTTAAGATAAAAACTAACTACATTAAAAAACCTAACTCGATCGCCGATTCTATTTTTATTTTCGATCAAAGTACTCTTCTTATTGATAAGTAGTAGTCAGTCTTGTCAAAACCTAATTTTATTACCCGTCAGATAATTTACAAACTAACAAAATTGTGAACGTTCCCGAGAATTTGCAAAGTTTATTGGCTTTAGTAAAACAATCTAGGCTGTAAGGGGAGCGCCCGCGCTACACGTATATTAGCTTTGGCGATGCAGTTAGTCCTTATTACCTTAGGGTAATAAAAATAAGGTGTTTCTAACATTAATGGGTGGTGTTAACGCCCGTATTTATGCACCGGCACGGTAGCAAGACACTGCAGAGCAAACTTTGCGTCACGAACTTTATAATTAATGTCCGGTTTCATAATTCGCCCGTAGTGTGCAATATTAAAGTTGTTAAGCGATATTTTGACCATGCGCTGCGCTACTGCGGGTTAGTGGGCTTAACTTTGGTTTATGTTCGGTGGGCGATGTTAGTAACAGTTGCAGTTTGTAATTCCTTGCCGAATTACCTGTTCCCCAATGATTATAATTTAGAGATTTTTAAGGCGAGAATGAATCGGTTCCTTCCAGGTAAGCGCGCTCCACCGTAGACCTAAATGTCACTTACCATCGGGTGAATTGTGGTCAAGCGCTGACCTGTGAATGCGCTGAGTAAAAAATAGTTTTGAAATAAGTACTTAATTTTCGGAAAATTTTTCGTCGTTCGACTACTACGTATACGCTAGGTTGAAATCCGTAACAGGCAACACATGAATGAGAGCAGTCCAAAACATAAAAAGAGGCCTACAACCAGCAGTGGGCTGACAATGTTGATGATGATTGTGATTGCGGGTTTATAATAAAACCAAGTCTTAATTTGACTGTTAATATGATTATTCATTAATCATTTTAAATCCCCATTTAGAAAGTACTACTTTAGTTGAAAACTATAATGGAAACCTCATAATTATTATCAGTAAACAAAGCATTGAAGTAATTTAAATAGGAAAAAAACGGCTATACTACTTATCTATCCTTCGGGGCATTTACCCGAAACATTTTCTATAAATTTTATTTTTGTTACTTTATTAATTACTTAGTTTATTTTGTGACGATAAATATCGAGTAGCAGTATTACTGCATTTCAATTTCGAATATCAATATTGTATGAGTACATAATGTACGTTAAAGCGATCACAGCGTAAATTTAAATGCGTACTGCAATGTAGAGTACATTGCAGAACGCATTTCAGATATAATCCTATTAGTGCCTTGTATTCTACCTACCATTCATCTCTTGCAATTACTAATCTCTACCATTACTAGTAATATTTAGTGTTGTTTCGCTAAAATAGCACATTTTAAAATTAGTTAATTTCAATAAAACTCGATGTAATCTAGTCTTATGTTTTTCTGTGCTGAAATAAATAATTTATTATCTTATAAGACAGACTGGTACTTAAGCTACTTTAATAAATACATACCTGCTAAGATTTCTTTCAAAATATTTTGTAGGTAAATTCTTTCTATTTTATTCTAAAAGGTGAAGGTGGCAAATTATGTGCAAGAACGAAGAAATATTTTTCCCCTAAGGCTTTTATCTGGAACGTGAATGTTAGGAATGAGACAAAAAACACTATCGTCAAATTTTGAATTAATCGCGACTCTTCAAGACTAATTAATTGCTCAAGTGCTCAGTCTAATAAAACTCGATGGGTTCAACATATTTAGTCAAGTTATTACTATGGCCAATTTTTTCTCCATTATAAGATCAGTTCAATGAACCATGTCATCAAACATTCAATGCAACCTTGTATGTATATCGGACACACCGTAACAATAATACGCCACTTCATCTTCTTATTTTCATAGTAACAATAAACTTACATATTTCAAGATATGACAAAAAAGTCGCACCCCGATGGTCAATGTCCATCGCACCCGTAATAACAGTGACGTCACAAGGACACACTTCACTTTCAAGCCGGAATCGAGGACCGTCATACCGAGACCCGCGGGAGTCTTTTGGACAGTAAATTGCTACGGAATGACTATTCAATGCGGCTTGCCCTCCGGCACGTAACTGGTCGTCGCAAACTGAAGGCATAAAAGACCCACTACGTCACTTTGACGAGTAAGCGAAGTCCTCCTGCTTTATTTTCCTCGTCCCACATAGAAACTCGTGACACGAAGCGCGGCGAACGACCGCTATTAGAAAACCCTCTAAACTCTCCAAGTTATTTATAAGCAAGTTAAATCAAAGCCACCCGTCTTTAAGGCGGCTGTTGACTTATTAGTTCCTTAACGATCACAACTCAAGGGCTCAGTAAATGCAAACTTTTTATTCGATTCGAACAATTTTGGGAAATTTTATTCAAATTGCCTCCGAATTCGAAACCGTTTACTGACCGCGACGTTTCACAAATTACCCCTGGCTACATGAAATACGCGACAAGTTCTGGATCCTAATTGGAAATCAACTATGCTACGCAAAACAACAACACTTTATCTCGAAGTTTTAACCATCCGAAGTTTATAAAACTAATTAGGCTATGTTTGATATCTCATTTGCGCTAGAGGCGTTTAGATATAACAAGCGTATTTTTACTTTATTATAATTTCTGGCTAAAAAATATTATTTTTCTCAATTAGTTATACTAAGACATTTGTAACTTTGAGACTTAGTTTGGTTTAAATTGACATTTTGGCACTGACATTATTTTAAGTAAAATAATAATTTAGCTCATAAAATATTTTTGTCCACAAATTCTCGATCTTTTGTTCGCTCCAGGCGGGAAAGTGTATTAAAAATGTCACTGAAATTCTTTCAACAAACAGGGATTTTCTTAGAGTTTGCATAGGGTAATGGATTGCGTTGTCCTTTTGGAGATCATCCGAGTTAAATTATGACTAGATTTTATTCAAATTGAATTTTAGCATTAACAGGCGACAGTTTTTTTAGCGTTTCAGATGAAAAAGATGTTTTTTCTAATTAGTACTTGGTATGGCATCCAAAGGTTGCCTGGAAGAGATCGCTGTAAGCGATTAGGCCGCCGTTTGTGGCATACATTTGTGTTGATACTTTTAATTTTGACTTGTACCTTTAAAAAAGAGTTTATCTATCTATCTATCTATGGCCTACATACATATCCCTCTTTTCGAGAGAGGGCTATGATTCACAACAACGGGATCGTAAAGTGTGTACATATCTATAGAAGGCATATGTATACTTGAAAGGATGCCACTTATGAAAGGATATACTTACCGTGCACAACACATTAATTTATTTAAAACATACGATTTCCGTTATTCAGTAAAACAACATGTTAAAGCGTCGTGGCTAGTTAGAAAAATAGATTTTCCGTGTAATATTGCGAGGAAGGCGTCGCCGTCGGCGTATTCTCTGTTGAAATTACACAAATGCTAATGAAAGCCGCTGCTCCAGCATCAGGAAGATTAGCGTCGTCACTCGGCGTCTGAAGCCAAAATTGGACTAGCTTAGAGGCCAATTTTGCTCACTTTCAAGAATTTGTGACTTTTCCTCAATTTTTTTCCAAGAAACATATTTTTGGAGGTTTGACGGTTTGATAAGAACTTGGTCACTTTTAGCTGACAACAATTAGCGTCGACTCGGATTTCTGAAATACATTTTTATTGTCTTCTTTCATTTTTGACATCTTAGCCTTACTTTTTAAATCTTTTACGCCCCGTGCATACAGCATGCATCAAATAACTGATAGATTTGTAACATTGCTAACATAAACTGCCTTGAAGAAAAGCCAGATTCGCAATTCGAGTAAATTTTTTTGTTTTTTTTTGCGACGCGATAACTCTGGCAGTATCTAATAATAACGTCAATGAAATTTAATTATTTTTTTGTTTGGGAAATCTTCTTTTAAATAATGTTCCAATTTTGAGTAAACTTTATCGAAATTGATAAGTCAAATAAACATTACATAGTAGAAAGTGAGAAAATAATGATGTGACCCTAGTATGTAGGCATGTAGGCAGCGCAACTGTTCATGCGCAGACAGGAGAATATAGACCGAATAATAATATTAAGTATATTATATATAATATTTAATTTTGTCTTCTATTTAATATAGAGCGAGGCTGCAGGCCGAGTTTTACATCCACTCCCCCAATCATCACCATCGTCATCAGCACCAAATCCAGCAATGACCAACAAACCTTTAAAAAGTAGAAATTGTTAGTAGAGTGAGAGTTATACCATAAAATGATTAAAAACGTACATGTATTTATTAAAACAAAAGTCAAAATAGATATTAAAACAAACTGCTATAAAACAAACAAAAAAATCGACAATTAGAACATAAAATGACAATTTACGAAATATTTGATACTTATAACATACTCAGTTCTCAATCTCAATTGTAGATTCTAGAATGAATCGATGACAACTAATAGAAGCTTATTTATGTTTGTCGCAAAGACATAATATGTGAAGATACGAGTATGAAGCAGAAGCAGAATAAAAAAAAATATCTCTGTTAAGAGAAACAAAGCTTCGGCCGAAATGCTTCAAATATTTTGACATTAACTGTAAACGTTTTCATCAGAAATACACTTATTCAACAACAAATTCTCCAAACCATATCAATGTTTCAATTTAAAGCGCTATAATGAGCTTTGAAGGCCCCGAGAGCTTCGAAAGAGGAAAACCAATAGTGTGGAAAGCTTTTGTAAAGTTGGACAATGAATTTGCGGGAAAACAGAGGAAAAATCCCGGGTCAAAAGCATTTTCCAAACAATACAACCACAACATTAATTTCACGACAACATCTACTACTTGCTAAATAAAATAAACAGTGTCGCTCCACCGGACCCTGGTTCGAACAATGAAACAGTGTTGCTTCTGACCATTGTAAGGGAAATAATCCTGCCAACTTTTTACATCGTGAAAGGGTTTAAGGTTGAAGCTAATTAACTTTTCAATATTTGGCCTTTTACTTTTAAGTGAATGATTTTTTTACTCCTTGAAAAAAATCATTTAGCTACTAGTAGCAGGGCGAGTTACCACACGAGTTAGCGACTCTCTGGCTTTAGATAGAGCATGCCTAATGTGGAATATCTGAGTCTAAAGGAAGCTGCCGGAATACATTGAGGATCACTAAGCATCTAATGCGCTTGGCAATAGATTTTTAAACTTTAGTGTTTGGGGGTTTTAACGCTAATAGCTCTGAAAGGATGCCGTTTGAAACATAATTATATCGCAGTATTTAGTCCGTATTCGTTGAAGGTTTGATTGATGGGTTCAATACACGGATAATAGAAAAAAGGCTTAGTACAAAAAGTGAAGTCGAAAAAGCAAAGGGTAAAAATAATTAGAAATTCTTCTGACGTTCGCTGTTTTACCAACCTCGTTATGGGGGTTCACATATCGCGGGGTTTTTACGATAACGTTAATTGTTCGCAAAAGTGATTTTACATTAATTTTTACAGTAAATGTCCAGTTCATTTATGAGTGTGTAAAAACACATGACCATGTATTTTGATCTCATTATATGTTTAAAGAAATTTAATTTTGTAAAAAAAAATATCGCACACAGCAAAACTTAGTAATTTTTCACGAGTTTCCTTTAATTTCCTGGAAACTATCGTACTAGCAAACTATAGAATGCAAGTCATTACATTCATATTGCAGAGGTTGCGACAATCTCGCAAATAAAAAGGTTTTGTACCAGATAAGCTCTATAGCTCACAGGCAGTCTTTTGCGTTTGCACCTGAAAACTTTACAAGCTTTTGAAATTTCGATTTAAGGAGTTCTTAGTGTTTTCAGCCGTGTGTATTATTACATAAGCTAATGTCAAGATTATTGTCATAATCTTATAGACTGCAAGCAAAGTAAGCGAAGACTGCATTTACTGGCCAATTTTTTTTTGTTTGTCTGTATGTTAGGTCTCGCGCGAACGCCGTTATCTTAAAACAATCTTGACTTAACTTGGCATGCAGGCGATTTATCTTAAAACAATCTTGACTTATAATACTTGGCATGCAGTAATTTTTTTAAATTTAATAAAGAGAAAACTGGTTGCATCACTGTTAACTGGCCAATTTTAACGAGAGAGAAAGAGATAAGAGCTATATAGTACCATGTTTTAAAAATACTTTATGAATATGAAGAGAATTGGTCAAGTAATTGTGAAAATGTGAAGTAATACAATTTTGATTATTGCAAACTATGTTGATTGATTAATGAAATTTTGTTCGCGGTCTGTTCGAAGAACAGGACAGCAACACGAAGAAGTATAGGTACGAGGGTGAATCAATAAATTCTTGGAATCAATATTAAAAAATGCAAAGATTTAAATAATAATATTTTATTTTTCTACACAATCTCCCTCCAATGCAATGCATTTAGAATAACGCGTTTCAAACTTCCTTATTCCTTGTGAAAAAAAAATATTTTCTTGACTCTCGTAAAAGTCCTCTACGGCAGCTATAACCGCGTCATTATCGTGAAATTTTGTTCCACGAATTTCCTCTTTTAATTTTGGAAATAAGTTAAAATCACTTGGGGCTAAGTCCGGAGAATATGGTGGGTGGTCAAGGAGATTGAAGCCAGCACAGCGGATTGTGTTGAGCGCAACTTCCGATCAATGAGCAGGAGCGTTATCTTGAAGGAACAACACGCCCAACGACAGTTTTCCACGACGTTTCTCTTTAATTGCTTCACGCACTTTCGGGATTAAATTTGCATAATAGGGTCCAGTAATTGTCTGGCCTTTTGGCATGTAATCAATAAAAAGGATTCCTTCACTATCCCAGAACACAGAGGCCATAACTTTGCCAGCAGTAGGAGCAACTCGAAATTTCTTAATGGATGGAGAGGATGGTCGTTTCCAAGACATGCTTTGTCTTTTAGTTTCAGGATCAAAATGGTGGACCCACGTTTCATCCATGGTAACAAGACGACGGCAAAAAATATCCGAATCACGCTGGAACATTTCGAGATTACGCTTGGAAATTTCCAAACGTCGCTTTTTGTTTTCGTCGGTTAACATTCGTGGCACCCATCTTGCAGTCACTTTTTTGAACCCCAGTGAATCCATTAAAATGGATTGAACGCTACCAAAAGATATCTTTAGGATCTCAGCTATATGTTTTATAGTCATTCTTCTGTCTTCCAAAACCAGATTCTCAACCTTTTTGACACATTCTTCTGTAACGGAGGTTGAAGGCCGCCCAGAACGCGGGTCATCTTTACAGCTTGATCTACCTCTTTTAAATTCAGCCACCCAGTACGCAACCGTAGAATAGGGTACAGCATCACCCCCTAATGTCTGCTGAATGTCCAAAAAAATTTCCTTCGTAGACATTTTTTTCAAACTGAGATATTTTATCACCGCACGTAACTCACTTTTATCCATAATTTTAACTTTTTAGCAACTCGTTGCACAAAAAAAAATATTACATGCGAACGAACTGACAAAAACAAGTGACAGTCTGCATAAATATAGTGTGATAGACACTCTTTAATTTGAATATCGAACTTGATCCAAAAAGGTTTCATATATATGCACTTCTAAGAACTTTTTGATTCACCCTCGTATAATAGATGTAAAAGTAAATGTACCTAACTAATGCTCTAATTTGTACTTAAGGTGTGGCACATATTGATTACCTGCTAGTTTCATTTCAAGTCCGATGTTGTTATCACAGTCTATTAACCTCAATGTTTGATTTGTTTTAGGTACGTACCGACACGTCTTGGTCCATAAATCTTGCCGATAAAAAGACACAACGACCCGCGTGAAGCCTCGACGGTTCCAAGGAATCAGGTCAGTGGAAAAAAGAGTGCGGAATAAAATAAAAAATAAATATTTAAATAAATAATTTTATATCAACTGATACTAAACTTTCTAGAGGTTGTTATAGTCCAGCTAGGATTTAAATTATATTTCTTGATGAGATATTCAGACAAGTTCCTTTTTAACTTAACAATAAACAATAATTGAATTAGGCCGAATTTCACTAATTTTCATATACTTAAAAATATTCATTGACGTCTAAATTTAATTTAAGATAAAAAAATGCTAAGCACTGAACTTTGTCTGCTGAGGCAGATAAAGAAAAATGCTTTTGAAAAATCTAGGTAAATTGTTTGGCTGTTCAATACTTCTAACTTTAAAATCTTGAGAATAAAACCTTTGTGATAAATGCAGATAAAAAAATCAAGCTAAGTCAAGCAAAGTCTTATCATAATTTTATTTCCAAGACATTTCATAAGTGTCATAAGTCCGATAAGTACGGTCCTCGGTCGCTACATTGTACATTTTTATCAAAGTTCAATGAAAACTGAATGTGTTGTTTACATATTCCAATAACGGACAATAAAATTCCAATAACATTATGCAGACGTAATTAAAAATTAATAGTGTTTATAAATCAGAAAATATATTTATCAGTGGTTGGTGCTTGGAGCAAATAGGATCATTCAATTATATGACCATCGAAGTCCATGATAAATTAAATGTAATCGTTTATTTCATTATTTTACAGCATGAATATTGCGCTGGTTTAATCTATAAAATATTGTGATTAAATTTGTAATGGGCGGGGATTATGTGATTATGTGTGAAAGGGATTTATAGAATGCTATGTAGGTGGTAGCTAACTATAGGTATAGGTTAATGAACTTTGAATATATCTGATACATAAATCTAATTTTACATAGTAACAGAATATCCAATAACGTTTTCCTGGTTTTCAATAACGCCTACCCACTTAGTCTTATAAAGCAGGTAGGTATATAAATTAATTAAACAACAAAGGTCGTTGAAGCCCAGCTAATGAAGAAGGACGTCCTTTAATTATCTCTCTGTAATTTTTCTACTAACCAGCTCGAGGTATAAATTAATTTTCTTTCATCCCGCCTATGAGTACCATTACGCCGGCTTTTGTTAGACACAACCAGGCAAGCCTGTTCAACTTTTTAATGCTAATTTATAAATGCAGTGCTATTCAGCACAACGTTTTTAAATGGAATATTACTTACTTGCTACATTTTACGTGAATGTTAAAAATAGCTTTAGTTGGTTTGTTATTTAATACTATGGCGCAAATACATAGAAAGAGTCTGGCTGCTATGGAGACTTTCTGTTTAGGAAAACAGTTTTGAATAGTACATATCTACATATATATACATAGATTATATAAAGGTACGTATGTGCTTAACACTTCGATATATTAAGGAATATTGCCTTAACATCTTTAAAGCATGCTTTTTCGAAGCACAATATTTTTGTATTAAACATTTATCTTCTAAAGATTCATTACAACAAAAAAAAATCTCTAAAAACCTCTTGGAAATCATCGATGGCTTTATCTAAAATGGGTCTTAACAAAGAGATAGCTGAAAGACTCGTTCGGAAATTCCAGTGAATTATAAAGGTGCTTACATAAAACTTAGTCCCCAAACTTCATAAGCATGGCGCCGGCGGCTTCATTTAAACAGGTCCCTGGGCAAAACTTTTCCAATATTTTTTTCATCACGTTTGTCAACTTCCACGGTTTCGTATCACGGCGGCAAACAAACAAAGTGCCTTCCCTTGGCGACCGTGAGTTTCCCAACTCATTTCCATTCGGTGGGCGCCCCTAACAATTTATTGGCCCCTAACTTATGACCGAGTTAATCTTTTGTCGAACTATTTGTTAAGGTATTCTGATTTCTTACTGTACGAATGAGGTCTACCCACGCCTAACGTCAATAGGTATTTGTTTATCTAGGTCTGCTCTTTAGGTTTATACATATACAATCATACATAATATAAATACATTTATTCTTAGGGCGGATAAGTTCACTCAATTATGTAAGTCTACGTTATGTTCTACGACGCGTAAATATCTATCTATGATGTGTAACACAATAACATTAAAGGTACCTCTAATTCACTCTAGATTTGATGGTACCTCTCAGGAAACAAAGACCCAGGGAGTTCCAATGTACATGAAAGTGTAAAACTAAATTAGATTTGAAGCGATAACAACTTATTGCGTGTGCGTTGGCCTTACGTTCCAAAGTAAGTTCGTGGGTTCGAACTCCAGTAATAATCTCAAGCTTAAGGCGAACGAACCTTGGCGAAACTACAGCATAGTGTTAAGGCCTTTTCTAGTGCTCACCTGGTATTTGGTAGTTCTCAACCTCAGCCCTCAAGTTAAAAATCTGTCAACAATCACCTAAAATTATGTCCCAGCAGCCTCCTTAAGAACCAGTTACTCCAAAGCAGACATGCTCCACGACTCCAAGATACGCCTCCAGGCTAGGCGATTTGTGGAAAAAAATACAGGGTTACTAGAAATAAATATTTTGAAAATAAAAAAAATTAAAAAACGTTTCCTTATTTCCAAGAAAACACTACTATAGCTTTATTTCTGTCAGTTGAGAATACTAAGAAAGTAAGAACAGATCTATTCAGGTCATTGATTTATTTCTTTAT
Organism: Mellilla xanthometata; assembly: GCA_035578125.1. NCBI lineage: Eukaryota > Metazoa > Arthropoda > Insecta > Lepidoptera > Geometridae > Mellilla > Mellilla xanthometata. The sequence goes on along the minus strand of JAPUBQ010000007.1, from coordinate 5,921,501 downwards.
AGTCAAAGAAGCTTTGAAGTCGTTATAATAAAACTGAGTTCACGTCAAAAGACAGGCAAACTTGAGGCACAGCTTAAGGCATACATTTTGAATAAATAGCTAATAATTATAAAAAACTACATTTAAAATTTATCCGTAATATATTGTATCGCGTTAATCCAGGATAAAAATGCAACCTGTGTGTTATCATGGTCTAAACGATCTATATACCAAATTTAATCGAAATCGGTTCATAGGAACTTTTGCATATATAAGATTAGTAGGATGTACATATTGTATATCATTTAAGTAGTATATTTACAAATATAATATAATAAATAAATAATAAATCTTTATTGTTCATATAGTAAATGCTTATGGCCTGACTCACAAGTGTAATGACGTTAATATAAATACAGATGAATAAACACAAATAATATACATATTAGAACAAACAATGTTTTTTAAACATAGCTAATTCATTAGGAAGAAGGTTGGTAGATGTCTGTGCTTTGCACTAGGATAAGATATAGCTTGTATGGCAGAGCAACAGTTCCTTCTTTACCAACTTGGTAGAGTAAGCAATTTGAACTATTACATACATACTTGAATAGGTAAGGAGATATACTCGTACATACACATAAATATAATATTTAACAGAGACAGTAAATAAATAAATATTAGGACACATTCACACACGGCTGGTTAGCCCCATACTGAACCATTTCTAGCTCGTATTATGGTTGCTAACACAACTGATAAACTACATATACATACATACATATTATATATAAATACATATTTAACACCCAGACCCACAGCCAACAAATTTAGTTAAGCACAAAGATGTTGACCGGGCCAGGAATCGAACCCGGAACCTTCTGATTAGCAGACCAGCATGGTAACCTTTACGCCAACGAGGTCGTCAAATATAGGTAGCCTGTATGGCAGAGCAAAAGTTCCCTCTTTTACCAACTTGGTGGAGTAAGCAATTTGAACTATTACATACTTACTTGAATAGGTAAGGAGATTTACTCGTACATACACATTAATATAATATTCAACAGAGACAGTAGATATAATAGGACTTAAAATAATTCGGTATTCCGTCTCAGTTACAAAGGCATCGGTTTTCATTAGCAACCTCCGCGACAGAGCGTGTATCCGAATGACACCAACTGTCAAGGGACTTTGCTAACTTATCGGGGAACTTTTTATGTGTGCGAACACCCGTCGCCGCTAATACATTTCCTTGATAGAACGACTTGGAAATGCTATTTGTACTCGGGGTATTAGGAAAACAATTACAAGAGTAATCGCTTTGGTGAAATGTTGGTTTTTATGGCAAATTCAATTCTGATACAAATTTCAAACCTTTTTTTTTAACAAACAAACTTAATCCTAGCTAAATACAGGCAACGGTTGATGCGGACAGTCTTTGAATAAGTGACCATGCACAAGACTGGCATTGAAAAGTGGCATTTTCCACGATAAATTGTAGGTTATTTTAACTTTTAATGCGATTGCTCGCATTTGAAGTGGAAGTAGAGGACGACCTAAGAAGAAGTGGATGTATTATGTGAAAGATGATATGACGACTGACAGAAGAGTGTGGAGGCACAAAACTGGGCTGTGCCGACCCCACATAGTGTTAAAAGGTGAAGGCAAAGAAGAATGCGCTTGATTGCAATTCACCCGATGGCAAGCGAAAATGTGATCTAAGGTGGAGCACGCTTGCTCAGAAGAAACCGGTTCACTCGTGCCTTGAAAACCGCTAAATTATAGTTATCGGGGAACAGGGCGTTTGGCTCCTTGTTTGGTTTAGTCCTGGCTGTTAGTCTTACTCATAGTACGAATAGTCGTAAAGCCAAGGCAGCTTAATATTTCGACACCAGAGAGACAGAGCTCGGTCACTTAGCTCATACAAAGAAGACGAATATAAACCGTCGCGTCTAATGTTATCAAATACCTAAAGTTTGTTTTAGATGTTGTCAACATATCTAACTGTGCGGTCAATATACTCGTAAATAGAATTAGATGCGCAATTTCAAGCATGTTTTGACCCAAAAGTCGGTCAAAAGTCCAGCATTTAACTAGTCTATCACGCATAAAATTAGATACATACGCAAGTGCTCAATAAATAGGCCATGAGACTGATTCGCGTATCCGGTAGGGCTATCTCTATTATATCGCCGCTATTAATGCCTCTATTAGTACTAGAAGTTCTATGAACTGTAATTTTAATGTATGAGAGTCTCGCTTAACTTACTTGATGTTGAGTGATGTTGTAATACTAAAAAGAGCGCGCGTACTAGAAAAAAATAACAAGTTTAATTTTGTCTTGCAGACAGTGAAGTTGTAATTTAGTGCCATCAAGTCATTCGATAAAGAGTTTCAGTTTTTTAATGTAGGATAGAAAAAATAATTAAGCAAATCTGATAATTATTATTATAACATAGGTTATTTTAGAAATTATTTTCCACACGATTGCAATGTCAATTTTAACACATGCAATGGAATAGACTTGATATTTATTTTGGTATTTTTGAAAAATATTGTATTTAAAATAAAAGATTAGTTCAAAGCATAATCTTATTTTTTTTCATTATAAATCATGAGCGGCTAGTAATAATTTAAAAAATAGCTGAAAGACCGCCTAAAGAACAACTCTAAGAGAATATTATGGTACCAATTAGACTTTTGAAGTAGAAATAAAACTAGTGGAAAACTCTAAAACTAAGTTTTCTTTTATAACCAGTATTTTCAATATTGATAAATCTGGTTTTTCATATTGATATATCTGGTTGATGCCAAAATAAGTTAATAAATATTTTTAGAGTTGTTCTTTAGACGGCCTTAATGTTATTTTTTGATAGTTTTTAACGTTTATTATTTATAACGAAAAAACTGTAAATTCAATATTTTGCCCTTGTCTTAAATTAAAGCCCTCAAAAGAAATAAATAAATAATATAATCTAAAAGCTGATTAGAATTTATAATTACATTGCGTCGAACTAGTTCTAACTCAGCATGACGCTGGTTGTGAACAAGCAACGCCTGGGCTTTGGTAAAAGGTTTTGCTCAGAAACATAGTATACCTACTCTGGCACGGGCGCGTACAACTAACAAGCCTTATATTCTCTGTATACACTCTGCCAGAAACCTCGTTTACGAGAGATTAGATGACCAAATAGAAATAGTTCACATCACATTTGAGTTAAATCTTATGGTTTACTCTCTTTATATTTAGGTAAGGTCACGGGATCAAGACCTATTTCCAGCAGGGTGAACAAGCTTTGTGGATGATGATGACGAAGTTTTTTTCAATTCTATTAAATTGGTATACTTATATGTTTAATAAGCAGTATGATACAATTTTGACAAAGTCAGTGATGAAGGTTATCGGCAAGACCTGGAGCAAGATCAAGACATACCGGGATGGCGACGCACTGTGGACGTCCTCAGCCCCATCTAGGTGACATAGGACCTTATTAAGTCAAGCCACTAAAGAAACTAAGCGTATCATTTTCCATTAGGCAGTCGGTCAACATGCACAAACTAAACATGTAAGTATATTAAAATTTACTGTAGCGCCTGTAGCTCGGCTGGCTGAGTTATCTGATGCGATCATCGAAGCAAGCAACGGTCGATGAGGACGGTGTTTGGATGGGTGACCATGTTGTTTTTTTAGTGGCATTTTCAACTGGGTGCTACCTTGGGTTAGATGACACGTTAAATTGTAGGCCCGGCCGTTCGTATAAGTACAAGCAGTTGTTAAGGCCTTCGGGCGGCTTGAAAACTCTCGACATCAGAGCTCGATCGCTTAGCTCATACGAAGAAGAAGAAGAACTAAGATATACAAATAAATGCGTATATTATGATAAGCACAGGAAAACACTCTTATCATTGTTAGACGCAACAAAATAAACTTGGCGGTCATTGTTTAATATTATTGTTTACAATAACATGAATACTTCAATGGCTTCTTATCAATTCCGTCTTTGATTATTATATTTTTTAAGTGACAAAAATAAATTCAATGTCGTGTTACTTAAAGTTACATTGAAAAGCTACGATAAGATAACTTATTATTTATTTACCTTTGATAAAATAAACTTTGTTGACCTGACCCACTAATGTACCACACCTAGGTTTCAATATCACTTTGCACTGATGATGATGGTAATTTCTAGGTCAATTTCGGCCACGCTTACTGCTTGCCAATTTTGGCATGGCTTATGTATTTTGCCTGTAAATATTTGAGAAAAATTGCAGTATGTAAGACACCATTAATTTATGTAATTGCGATGTTTTCAACTGTTTTGTTGTTTCTCAAAGGAGTTTTTCTTATGTCTTACGAGTTATGCTATAAAGATATATCAATACCATGCACTTATATTTTATATAAGTCCTTCCGCGACATATCTTTAAACTAACATTTAAAGCGCTGTTGTACCAAGATCAGCCGTGCCACACATATTTGAGCGAAGCGCCTGAAATACGGCAGTGGGTTTAACAATCACTATTATTAAAATTATTAGCTCTAATTAGCAAACTAGAATAAATAGAATAGTAACTTGGCCGATAAAATGGTTCCACCGTCCACACGTAAAATACCCCAGGGGTTTGGGGGCAAAACAGCTACCCGTGCGCCCGCGTTGCGTCATATTATGGTGTGGCGGCGACCAATCGCATGCGAGCTTTGTCTGTGTGTGTTTCGTTGGAATAGCAGTATAATTGTGTGCGTAGATGGATCAAAATTCTAAGCAGAAATTCGCTGTCTCTAATGACTCAAGATAATATCATTATCTACAAAAAAAAATCTGTTTTAATTTCTTTAATACTTTTAGAAACACAGTATTTTCAAATTTATAACTGCTGTTTAAAAAAAAATAAACAAACTATCGAGTGAATGTTACGTAATCGTGTTTTGGACATCTAACGATTCCTATCTCCGAGATAAATCACTATATATCACTGAGATAAAAAAAACATAACAAAATGTTAGTACTATCATATGCGCAAGATATTATAGGTTTTTTTTTAATGTGCTATTTTGTTCCCATTCTGCCTTAAAGCCGTGTCACTCTCGTAAAGCTTTAACTATGAGCTCGTTTAGATTTTTCTCATAAAATTCTATGTGAGCGGTAATCTGCTGGGACGAAGCAAAGTCACGTTAATAGTTCACAATCTTCTATTTGAAGTCGGGAAAAATCTACGGGGACTTTAACTGCTGTCGAGGAACTTAATGAAACAGAAATAAAAAAAATAGATAGGAAAAACAAGTTAAGTCACTGTTTTATTTTTATATACTTCTAATTAACCTGCAAAATGTGTATGTATCCACTCGTATGTCGTCCGGTGGGATCTAGCAAGCTCTTCACCCTTGAATCTTTCTTGAATCCATGAATGAAATCTCATATTCGGCATGTTTGACGAACAATTACAATGTGTAGACGGTACATTTGAATATACGGTACATTTGCCTATTTGGTCATCACTAATTCCTCAATATATATCTAATGAAATGTAGTAATAGTGGAATACAATATGTACTATGATAAATTTGAAGTCCAAGACGTGTGGCCCACAGCAAAATGTTGTCGAGGGTTTAAATTTTTCAAATTTATTCTTGTGATTTCAGTAAAATAATAGTATGATTCCAGGATTCAAAAATAAAATAGGAGACTTTAAACCATTTCTGGTTTCTATTATGGTTGCTTAAACAACTGATATACTACATTTATTGTGATCAGGCGCAAGCCCAAAATATACAAACATAATTTATATAATTCATACATATTTAAGACCAAGATCGACTGCCAAAATTTAGTTCAGCACAAAGATGTTGGGCGTACTGGGAATGGAACCCGGAACCTTCTGATTGGCAGTTCGGCATGGTAATCATTACGCCAACGAGGTCGTCAAAAGTATTTTATTGGGTGCAACCTCTGTAAAAACCGTAACAGATACAGTAGGTGCTACATCATCCGTCGTTATTTCACCCTATCCTATTTCACAATTGAACGCTCAGTGAGTGCGAGTAGCAAATTGTAATTGGCAATATTTCAAACCTCTGTAGTAGACTGCTTGTCGCACTTTGGACTGGATACGTACATGGACGAGTTTTCCTTTCAGATTTCATTTTATTGTGATTTATAAGAAACTGGCTGACCCGGCAGACTTCGTCCTCACACTACATTTTATGTATAAATCGTTTTTAGGGGGAAAAGAAACGGGCTGTTTTTAGGCTTTCCCGGAAATTATTAGATTTTCTCACCTTGAAGTTGAAACTTTTCCTAGACCTCCACATACATATGAAGACCAAGATAAGATAAATCCGTTCAATCATTCTCGAGACTTTAGCGAAACTAACGAATAACAAATGATTTTTATATACATACTAGCTGACCCGGCAAACGTTGCTTTGCCTTAAGTACGGTTACCCATATCACTTAGGGGTATGAAAAATAGGTAGTAGCCGATTCTCACGCATATAAATTTTGGTAAAAATCAGTTATCAGGTAACTAAAATTTGACATGTGACTTGGAAATTTTATATATAAGATACAGATAGATTTTAAGAAGTACATAACAAACAAGTATACTAAAAGTATACGTACTTATATAATACGTTATACGTGCTTACGTGATTAGTAAATCTTTTGGGCATTTATAATTGATGTTAGGTTTTTTATTGCTATCAATAATGCTTTGATTTCGATTGTGAAATTTTTTCGCATTTAGTTGCTTGCAATGAATATCACTTTAATCGAAAACTTATTAAAAAAAAAACACAAAGCTGTTTGAGCAAAGCGAGTGAAGGTTTCTGTGTTGGTTTTCGCGCTGAGGCTGTAATTTTGAATCAGTCTTAATAAAAATAGGTTAGCAGATACTACCAATTAATAGGATCATTAGTCGTCGATGTTTTTGTTTTGTAGATGTTACAACAGAAAATTGCTACATCACTATTTAAGAGTTAATGACGACCTCGTTGGCGCAACGGTTACCATACCGGACTGCTAACCAGAAGGTTTCGGGTTCGATTCCCGGCCCGGCCGACATCTTTGTGCTTAACTAAATTTGTCAGTTGTGGGTCTGGGTGTTAAATATGTATCTATATAAAATATATATGTATGTATATGTAGTATATCAGTTGTGTTAGCTACCATAACACGAACTTAAAATGGTTCAGTATGGAGTTAACCAGCCGTGTGTGAAATGAGTCCTAATATTTATTTATTTATTTATTATTTTAATAATATTCATCAAAGGTAATCCCTTAGTACAATAATCTCATAAGGCTTTATGAATATTGGTTATGTTTATATATGAAGATCATACAGTTTCGGTACGCATGTGTTGTTCCAAGTAATCGTGTTTGCGAAGTAAGTTGCTCGGAAAACTACTAGTATAATAAAGTAAGTACTCACTTAAATAAAATAATACTGTATACGCATTTCAAATCAGCACAGACGTCATTGCTGTTTACAAGTTACGATTGCTTCACTAAGCATCTATTTAACCTTAGTAAACATTATTAGTACTTAAGCGATAACAGTTAGATATTATAGCCAATTGTTTACCAAATACTTTAAATGGGTACTGCCTAGTTCGTCAATGCTGGATTTTTATTTTATTTTTACATCCAGTGAACATTTGAACTATGAGAAATTGGAAAACCAATGCAGTGCATTTTCTTAAGCGCGTTGATAGAGCATTTTCTAATTCTCGTCTAGCTAGTTACTACCCTCAAGATGAAAATCTGTTATTTAACACCAGTAGTGTGGTTTTTTTTTAGAGCCAGTTATACCATACTAAGTATATGTTCCTCTTTTGGCTGGTGGCGCTGACCACTGTGGTTACGCGACTTCCTGGCGAAACACCCTCGTGGATTGTGTTAAAAACGACTTAAATTTAACATAAATACTGAGATAATTTTGTCAATACTTAGATGGAATCATCCAGCTTGGAAGTCTTTGTCTCCAATAGTATAATTATTAAAAAATAGTTTTCAAAATCAGTTCATAAATGACTCACAGTCGAATTGAGAGTTGAGAAGTCGGTTTAAAAAACGGATCCGCGTCGCCGACCGCGACGTCGCGCAGTCATTTTTATCCGTAAAGTAAACTCGCAATAACATTCAAGAATGGTTCGTCGTAAGTCTCAACCTTCCACCGCATCCTGAAATGCGGTGGAGACATAAATTTGCTTGCGGAGCAATATGGGATTTCTGTTACAAATTAACAAGAGAGATTGTCAAGTATCACGTCGTCAGACCTCATTGCTGTGCGCGTGCCACTGACACGATCCGCTTTGATAAGTGTAAACGAAGATTTGCGTCACATCAGAGAATGATTTGTAAAACTTCTCTTGGATGTTAGAGAACGTTTTGAAGAATTTACGCTTCATTGATCAGTAAACGTTTGATGCGCAGTGATCGTGAATTTTTTTCAATGTGACGACTTTTGATATAATCTTAGCAGCTGTACCTACCAATCTTATTAAGACGGTTCTCATACAACAAACTATTCATGAGTTGTTTTTTTATGTACGAGTGTTATATGTATATAGTATTGTACGGGTGGTTTGGTAAGGAAACTCCTGCATCTCCATCTGGCAGCCCCTGATTTGATTAAAGCTCTAAAGCAATGATTTTTTTTTCATTTTATGTGTGGATTTGCACTCGTTTTACGACGAAGGTAAACATCGTGAAGAAACCGACATCCTTGAAGACAACAATGTCTAAAGACGTGTGTCATCTGCCAAACTGCTTGACCAGTGTGGTAGATCATGGTCTACATATACGAGTATCTCCTCGTGAGAGAAGGTCCCAGCAGTGGGGACGCATACTGGCTACTTGTGGGTAAAGCTTAATGATAGGAAACCCTTCATGTGTGAACCCACTTGCCCAGTTGTACTTGACCAATTGTTTTCATAATAATATTATATTGTTGTATTTTGTAAGCGATTTACGTCCACTACTATAAATAGGAACGCTCAAGATGCTTACCAACTAAGCTCGGGTTTAAGTGTACCCAGGGGATCACTGGAAGTGAAGCTATTTAATTTACATGCCTTCCTATAGGAGCACAACGTATGGCTATTAAAGCGAATTCGCCTAGTTGTTTCTGAAGTCGGGTAAGTTTGTAACACAGTCTGATTTGTTAATAAGTTCTCAAGGGTTTTAGTAGGTCGTGTTCATTTTCGGGTTACAGCGGTGTAGGGGTAACAATGCTAAGAATATATTATTTTTTGGCAATATCATTCTCGTTATGTATTTCTACTCTTCTTCTTCTTACTCATGTTCTTCTTCGTACGAATCTTAATCCTAGTCAAAAGATATAACATGACAGTAAAAATCGTGTATCTGTACATTCGATATTTTTCATAAAAACTGATATGGAGTGATTGAAGAAGAGTAACAGAAACAAATAAAAAAGATTTGGAGTTTTTGTTTGTCTGTCCGGTTAGTTATAACTTCGAAACTACTCAACGTATTTTAACGCGGTTTTCATAGTTGGATTACATAATTATAATTAGAAGCGTTTTCAAAATCAGTTACCTAAGACAAAAAGAAGTTATGGTCAGTTGAAAATTTACTTCAAGCACAGATTCAAAACTTTTAAACAGAGATTGCGATTTACATGAAGGTATTTAAGAAAAATCTTGTATTAGAAATGTGAAAATGTGTGTTATTGTGTATGGTTCTTACTTTTTCACGCTCAAACGTAAGAACTGCTTTCGATGAAATTTGGTACGGACTTGGTTTAGACTCTAGTTTAACACATTAGGCTACTTTACCTTCAGAATAACGCAAGTGACACCACGGCGAAAGCTAGTTATAAATATATAAAGTTATGATTAAGCAAATAGGTACTTAATATTTTTTAAATTGTGAATTCTTTTGTATGTGAATTAGTTATGAAAGTCTAGGTAAATGAGTTTCGACTAGTTTCTAGTAACTAGCTGCGTCAATGGCAACCTGATGCAATATCAGACTGTCTGCGATAAGTGACCGGCATAATAATTGAGACAGATAACTACTGGACGCTGAGCCAGACAGGTTCACCATAATTTTTCTATAGACTTTTTATACAGAGCTAGTAGGTACAACTGATTAAATATATTTTGCTATTTACGCGAATTAAATATGGATATTTGACGATCTCGTTGGTGTATTGTTATCATTCCGGACTGCCAAACTTTAAAATACTGATAATAATATTTCCTTTACGTCATGATTTTTTATCTATAGAAAAATATATGTATTTGATAAAAAAATATAATAATTTAAATGATATTAATAAAAGGATGTGTTTTTTATTCATAGTTATCGTATTTCACGAATTAACGTAAGATTTTTCCGATAGCAAAACATCAATTGTATATTTAACTTGCAATTGCAGCTTACATACTTCAGACTTTTACAAAAAACTGGTGAGTACTGCCCGGTTATTTCACTAAGCAACTCTAAAAAACATTTAGTCGAATAATTCGCTTTCTGCAAACTATCGGTATCAAAGTTCGACAGAATTTTTCAATATAATTAAAACTGTGCCGTTCACTAACTTCTCGCGAAGCATTTTCCTTCTGCATTAATACGAAATAATTGTCTTGATGCAAGAACTTTGTGAGATTGCAAGTAGTACTTACAAATTAGCTTGAGAAGTGATTGAACTCGGCGAGAGCCGCATAGTTTCTGATGAAACTTGATGGCTAACTTCGCGAGAAACCTGCGCACGCGTCGAGCTTTGCTAAGCTTGCATACCTGACTTGAAGTAGTAATGTTACCTACATTTATACTTCAAGATAAGACAAGTATCATAGAAAAAGCTTAAAATCTAAATCTTAAAAGCTTTGCTCTTAAAGCGAAGATAAGTTAAAATTCTTAGTTTTTTACAGTTTCGCTATAAATCGTAAACGGAATAAAATATCGAAAAAATAGCTTGAAGTCCGATAATAATCTATAGAATGCGATTGAAAATAATGTCAACTACACTGATGTATTACTTATATTGCTCGTACTACGTTCTAAACTAGAAATATAGTTCAATGGTCAACTAACATGATTCAATACTACGTCTTCAAGGTTGAGAGTATTTTTAATATATTTAAAATTAGTTAAGTAATATTATTTGCTAGTGTTCGCGGGGCTAGCTACCACCTGCAATATTAAATTTGTCGCCAAGAACCTGACAGTTATATCAGACTAAGCATGATCCAGCTTGAGTCAGAGTATCACTTACTCATCATCACTCACTCTGGGTAGTCAAATACCTAGTGTGAAAAAAATAAGATATCTTGTTAATTATGGAATTATTATGGCACTTAATGGTATGATTTAAAGACATGTTAGTCGTAATTTTATATTCCGAGCAAGCCTTAAGTTTTTGCTTCGATCCTTCACAACTCGCACCTGTATTCGCAACCACCTGATGTAACAAATCATTAACTCGACATCATTGTTGAGAGATGATAAAACTTTACAAGTAAATTGTGTTTTAATGACTTTTCTTGAAAACTTTTGTGCCTAACCTACTTTATTCTCCAGAGCTTTTTAACGGCTTTTATTTTGCTTTGAAGATGTTTCTTCTAACTCAACGTAGACTCTGAGAAAAAAAGAGACGCGACTTTATTTTATGACCTTTGAAATGAATACTGAAATAGGTAATTTGAAGATTGAAAGAACTCCTCTTAAATTTCAAGACGCAAATTGTAGGCAATGAAACGGTATGAAGACTAAAACATTACGTATTAATAGAACAAGTTGTTGAGGTAACAAACGGCTAATTAGGATTCAAGATTTACCAGCACAAAAAATTGCTGCCATTCTAGCCGAAAGAAAACCTCATTTTGTTTAGGAAAGTTCCATTCGCACCGAGCTCTGAAAAGAAATTGTTTGGCTCCACAAAAAGTATTTATTACGGCAGCCGCGAAACCACTAAGGTTTAGTGTTACAAAGCTGTTAGCGGGGAATAACATTCCCCAACAACTTGATTCCGCACCTAATCGCCGTTTTAACAGAATAGGGTACTGCGCAAAGGAGGCGGTGACCCTTTTTCAATAAAATTCACGTTTTCTTTCAAAAGTCACATGTATGGGTGGCAACATTCATGGCGGAGTTTAGTGACTTCCGAAGTAGCAGGTTATCAGGCGTGGGATTGGAAAGGGGGCGTCGGGGCCGGGGAGGGCAGGTGGGGGGATAAGAGCGAAGCTGGATGCTGGTGGTGGGTCGCCCCCGCACTCGCGGCCCGGCTCCCGGCGCGCTTGCTCGCGCCCTCTCGCGGCTCTCATTACCGATTTATTTACGCGTCAGTATTTATATTTATTTACGCAGCGTCTGATTTCTTATTCATGTGTTTCGGAGGTTCGTTGTGACTATTGGAAGTGACGTGATTTTTACGGTTCCCTCTCAACGGTGGTTCTGGTATTCTCTTTATGTTTCATTATTCTGATATACAGAAAAACGGCATTGATTTTCACCGTTCTTTAATTTACACAAATAATTTGAGTTAAAAAGAAACTATTGGATTCCGTTTTCTACAAATGCTCTGTTTGTTGGTTTTTTTTCTAAAGTAATAATATAAAACCTTTGAGCTTACGTTTCAAAAAAATGTTGATCAGAATAAATAAATTTTGTTTGCAGCCGATCTTATATTGGTTGCGGTTAGTTAGGTCTAGACTCCAGACCTTTTCAAAGGACAATTACCTTAGTCTGACTAATTCATAACTAATCTATCTAGGCTTTGTGGCGTGGTTCATACTCATATAGGAATAAATAGAGCCTAAATATTATTCAATTTTTTTGCAGTTTTTGCATAGAAGTAAACATGTTAGTATAATTTTATGGTTTACATAAAATAATTTATAAAACCTTTATAAAAATGGCTAAATGACTGAACAGTTTTGAAGCGTCATTATTTAAGTAGATGTTTCAACATTTGACTTTCAAAACATTTCATTGCAAACTGAATGTAGCGTGTAGGTCAAAGTTTCTGTGCCTCACATAATTACAAATACTACATCGAATAACATTATCATAACGCAGTGGCCTACTTCGTTTTGTACTACGTTTATCTATCACTTTGTCTATGACTGAGTTGGTAGTTTTGTGGATAGAATAGGAATTTTTATTTACTTACATCATGTTTACAAGCTATGCGTTTGGATAGATTAGGACAGTTAAAGATACAAATGTTGAATTTCTTTTTACAACATTTGTGTCCTTAATAAAAGTAACCAAAATAACGATTTTAGTAATAGTTTTTTACGGTATAGGAGCGCTACTATGGGGTTTTAGTTTTACTTATTTTTGTGATTTTATGTTGGTACCTTTTTTAATCCGTGGTTGGTACAGTTAAATACTACCTATCATAAAAAATGCTTGAAGAGATAGATAACGAATTGTCTATTTCTAACATCTTCGGAAAAGCAAAAAAGCAATGGTTTCTCATAAATATGGCCTCTTACTTTTACGTCCTGGATTTGTTTATATTTCCAAGTATTTCGCGTAACTGTCGCTTCCGAAAAATAAAAACCTCTTCCCGTTTTTGACTAGGGTAAACTCACCGGTTTACCGGCCACTACCCCTTTTCGGCCACTTCGCACATTATTTTGAATAATAGACAGTGACGGAGATATCTCCTTTTTAATTTCGCGCCATTCGATTCAGACAATCTTCACGGTTCATAATTCAAAATTGTGAACTCGTACATAGCGAACTGATCCCTCAGTCGCCATTTCAAATTTTGGTGTGCAGACTCTTGTCAAATTTAGCAAAAAAAATAGCACATGGATTGACTTTCAAATGTAAGTTTTTAAGGGTTACTGTTAGTTAATTGGTGATTGATTTGGTTTGTATGTATTATTGTATGTTTAATTTCAATATTTAGGTGCCCAAACTCACCATTCTTTTCATAATTTGTAATTTTTCTTGTGGTCGGACAATACGTTAACGATTTCTTTTGAAATCTACTTTCCGGCCAGGTGGTCGCAAAATCGGTTTATTCTCAACATTTTTCTTTGCTTTTATTTTGCCAGCCTTAAATTCACCAACATAAAGTCAATTATAAATGTGTACAGCTAGCATTTTGTGATTTTACAACTAGATTCCGGCCGCCAATATATTACGTATTTTCAAAGATATTACCTTCGAAATACGGATGTTTTTAGCGGCCGATAACCAGTAAAAACAAAACCTTTTTCCGGCCAATTGAAATAAAGAGTGGCCGAAAATTGGTAAAAATGACACCTGATTCTGGCCTTCCAAGAAAAAAGCGGCTGATAGTGCCTGCGAAGACCTCCTCAGGGGATGACTCGCCTTGCAGTGCACGTGGTGCACTGGAACCACCTCGGGGACCGTGATTGTAATGGACGCCGGAGAACCCCGGTCCGGTGTCCTTGATCCCCTGCAACGGGTCAGGTTCGTGGCCGTGTTCTACTACGGTCGCAGAGAAAAGGGAGAGTGGTAGATTGTGGTACCACTCCCTTCTCTTTGCGGCCCCACCGCGTCCACCATATAATGGTGTCGTCCCCGTTGAGGCCACGGCAGGTAAGAAGAGCGGCGCAACGTTATACCGACACTTCTCTCCTGCCGTGGCCCCGCACCTTCAGCCGCGGTGTCTTCCTATCCACACCGCAAGCCCGCCTCAGTTGCGAAACCCCCCCGGAACGAGGTTCCGCAACCTACTGATGCTACTCCATCTAGCTAGAGCCTGCATGAGGGAGCCACAAGTCTAGGGAGTGGCCCGCCTCAGGGACCCCACGGGGTGGTAGCAGATGGTACCTAAGGCGTTTACTGAAGGAGCACTGTCGAGTGCACTTTCAGATATGCGCGACAAAATTCGGGGCAAAAGAGAAACATGGCGGTAGTACGGAGTCCCTAGATCCACTATACAGGGCAGGCTTTCCGGTCGTGTTCCTGATCAAAAGAGAAAAATTGGCTCAGAAAAGAAAAAAGTTGAATGGATAATTGAGATGGCGAAAGCCGGAATCCCAATCAATATATATGACCTTCTGGATGCTGTGGCTGAGCTTGCTAATAAAACTAGGCAATACTAGGCATTGACCATATCGTTTTCCAGATGGCAAACTAGGCATACGATGGTACCTAAGATTTCTCAAACGCCATCCAAATATCAGTAGTCGTGAGCCAGAAGGTGCGAGAAGCTGTCAGAGAAAGTCCAATTCGAAAAGGGTTTGCAGACTTGCATGCATTCTTGGCTGAGCGAAACGCTTTAGATATTCTAGACTATCCAAGTCAAATTCTAAACGCTGATGAAACTGGTGTTTCATTGCCTCCTAAGTCAGGGAAAGTCCTAGCTCCTAAAGAGTATAAAAACATATATGTTGTCAAGAATGGAATTGAGAAAGAAAACATAACAGTGCTGGTCTTAATAACACTTTTAATAGCATCAGCTCCAGGAACACCAGCAACTCCTAAAGATGAGGATCCATTTAAAAACATCTGAAATATTCTGATGTCGTCACAAAAACAAAGGAACTCATATCGAAACGGGACAGATTAAACCAAATTAAGAAACGAAAGCTTGAAAGAAAGCTCAAGAAAAAGGCACCAACGCCAAATAAGAAGATAAAGAAACAGGAAGGAGAAAATACCATTCAGTATTTAAAACTCTAGATTTAATTATTTTATTTCAATAACGAATTCAGTACGTCACTTAACAGTATTTTTAAAGGGTTTATGACAGTAAAATTTGTTTTTTCGTAAATAAAATTGTATTTTTATTTTTATTGTAATATAAACCTAAAGGTCTATTGAATACGAATCGTTTGACTATCATAAATAAGGCGGCCGATAATCCGTATACTTGTGGACGAAAACTGAGTGAAAAGGCCGATAACCGGTATTTTTGCCATTTTTGCAAATAATATTTTTTATTTAAATATGTAGCATTGACACGTCCTTAAACGTAAAGTTTTATGAAACTAGAGTATTGTAGGATGATATATTATTATTTCCATAAGTTTTGGAATATAACATCATGGTAGAAATCTACCCTGAAGTCAACAAGTCGCTTAAACGGCCGATAACCGGTATGTTTATATTTTAAAATGAAAGGAGACGGTAAGTTCAACGGGTCCCTAAACCGAAAAAAGCACCGTGACATTTGGTTAACTGGCAAGAGATATAATTTCTAGTGGAATGTTTTCATTTTTGTATAGAACTTTTTAAGAAAATAACAATAGACAAACAAAGGAAACCAATTACATAATAAATTACTTCTTACGGAGTAAAAAATTAAATGCTCGTAATAGATTATCAAAAATATAATTTAATATTTTAGAAATCTTTGAAGATATTTCCGAAAGTGAAAACAAGTTAATTGGAATAAATATCAAAGACTTCCAAAGCAAAAGAGAAGATTAAATTAGTAGACTTATTTTCAGACAGAAATTATGAGAAAATAGTAATAATTGAATTAATCTATGTAGATGATTCAATTATTCTTCCTTGATTTTCTGTTAAATTATAAAATCTGACTTATTTTACCTATAACTAAAATCTAATGCGACATAATGTTAGAAAGGAAACTAAATATTGTGAGAAGATTTCGTGCTCGATAGATTACAAAGTATCCAGGCATGTAGCACATAAAGGTCGGTTCATACGATGAAATGGAAGTAAGGCTCGGCTCCTCGTCCTACTCCACATAAAAGGCAAGCAAGTAATGCAGTCTCGGACATATAAAAAGTGTAAAACTGCGCTTTCGATCCGGACTAGAACCGAGGCTAGTTTCTACGAGCATGGTTACTGCGCATATTCGCGTTGTAAACCACATACACTGGTCTACATAGACGATGCTAGTTGCAGATTAACAATCGATCGTATTATAATAGAGTTAAAGAAAAATGCTTAATGATTCCTAAGTTTTTTAATAATACTCGTAGATGGGTTTGCGCTTGATGGAAAACGACATTGCGATTTAAGGTGGAACGGCGCTTACCCAGAAGAAACCGGTTAACTCGTGCCTTAAACAACGCTTGATTATAGTTTTCGGGGAAAAGGGTATTTATCAACGAGTTACACAGACCTTGGCAGTACGCACAATGAAGGTGGAGGCAAAACGATTCATGTGCATATTTGAACGATGCTGCCTTGGTTTTTTAACCGACTTCAAAAAAAAGGAGGTTATATATTCGACTGTATGTATTTTTTTTATTGTTTTGTACTATCGGACGAGCCCTGCTTATCCGATACATTTTTTTCATTGTTTAATTCAAGGTTTACACTTCGCAAGGTCATCTTCCGTATTCTGTTATCGAGAGTTATCAATGGGCTCAAAAGCCTCTGTATATAAACACGTAAAGAACATGAATGTTGGACAAGCGCGAACTTTTTTTTTTTATTCTGAATAGGTCAGCGCTTGACCACAATTCACCTGATGGTAAGTGGTATTGAGGTCCACGGTGAATCGCGCTTACCTAGAAGGTAACCGGTTCACTCTCGCCTTGAAAATCGCTAGGTTGTAGTACTTGTGTATTATAAAAATACTAGCTGACCCGGCAAACGTTGTTTTGCCTCACTTAGGGGTATGAAAAATAGATAGTGTAGCTTATATGACAGGTTCGTAGATTTACCATAGCAGCGCCATCTATTGATTACTTACTCAACCCAGTCGAAAGGTATCGACATCTGTTAGAATCATTTGGAGTTAACAGATAAATGCGACTATAATTTGAGATTTAAACTCTCAGTTGTATCTTTCTCTTTTATCTCTCAAGTAAGATCGAACTGCACATGGTGTGCGAATTTTATTATAATCGGTTAAGTGGCTTAGGAGTCCATTGAGGACAAACATTGTGACACGAGATTTATATATATTAAGATTAAAAAAAAATGCCTATTCTGTTCTTAAAAATATGTATTTAATCACTGTAGCGTGTGATGATGATGATGGGTGACTTATACATTATCTAGGTACTTGCATGTGTGGAAAGTTCTCATCCATTTATAGGCACTTGATAGGTCACTCATCTCAATAGGTATAATAAATATTTATGTAGCGGCGATAAGCATTTACCTACATGAACTCGATCTGGAAATTAAATACAGGTATTAAGATAAAATAATAGCTGTTTCAGAAAATATTATATTTAATGTAAATAGTTGTTAGTTTTGTTTTGAATCTTGCGTACCTATATTGCGTTAAATTTATTGTTGTTTGACAAATCAACACGGGTAAAGTATACAATATTAAAGCTAGTTAAATTATTTTATAAAACAGCAAAAATAAATATAAAAGTAGGGCTAGTAAAATGTTTTTGATAACGTATGACTACTTTTAGCGTGTGTGGCTTGGTGGGAAAATGTCTGCTTTTCAATCAGTATGCCCCTGTTTCGCTCCCAGCACAACACCATCAATGACTTGTTTTTGAAGTTACGTGTGGGTTTGCACTTGCTTTACTGTAATAGAAAACATCGTGAGGAAATCGTAATTTTTGAGGACCACAATTTATCCGAAGACATGTGTCACCCGCTAACCCGCACTTGGCGAGAGTGGCGGATTGTGGCCTGTATAGTGGGCTGCTAATGCTATGCTTCTGCTACATTATAGTTACCGGTTCGGTAAAGTTCGGTCCTTAAACAAACTATATGAGTAAATCTCATTGGTTTTGCCAATAGTTCAAACAATGAGATCGTTAATTATAGTACGATACTATAGAAACAAAAATGAAACGAAAACTGTTTGCAGTTTTGTACATTATATACTATCAAAAAAAGCCAACACAACATCTGAAATACAGATAGAGTTTATTTAACTAGACAGATTTTATTGTATGTGTGTGTAAGTCGATGTGTGCGTTGAGACAGAGTAGTGAACTTTCCAACGAACCGATACTAAATTCTGTTCACGCAAATTTTAAATTATTCATAAAATTATAGTGAAAAGTTGAGGTTGTTCAGCCAAGATAAATTACGTGACTCAAATTATTATCAAAGGGTTCGGTGACGGGATCTTCTTGTCTAAGATATTAAGCTTTTTTGCTAATTAAAATGTATAAGAAGATTAGACTTAAGACTAGACCTTTTCCAGCTAATTAATTCAAATGAAATTTGGTTCTTTTTGTTGTCTGGATAATGTTAAGTTCATTTACTACCTTCCAACTAATAGTCTCGGTGCGTTTGTTTTTAGTACCTAACCAAATTCACTGGCTCCTTAGAAATAAGCGTATTTTTTTCGCTTAGCAATAGTCTAAACCTTTACGCTTGAACTGGACTTGAGGTTACGCCCTCCATTTTATCTTATTCTCTTGAGAGTCTAAAGTACTCAAGTATCAGCCTTAAACAATTCGAAACTAAGATTAAATAAAAATAAAATAAAAAAGCCTTTATTCAACTGCACATATTTACATAGCTTGTCATCTTTTCATACTATTATTACAAATTTTATATCATATCAATCGTCAATAAATATTTTAATCGGAATGTCAAATAATAATTGTAATTGTAATAAGCGACAAAAAAGATTAAATAAACGCAACCTTAATTTAAAAAAATATGAAACCCGCGAATACTTACATAAATCTATAAGTACTTGTAACAAACGTTTGCTGCAGCGACCCTAGTGAGTTTTTACCGTAACATTAATCTAAGAACATTTAAAATATTTATTTTGTTAGTAAGAACAACTGCTGTAAATTGGTTTTGAATAAAAATGTATTTATTTCCATAGCTTAGCATGAACAAAAGCTATCGATGTCATTCAACTTATATTACACTAGCTGACCCGGCAAACTTTGTTTTGCCTCACTTAGGGGTATGAAAAATAGATAGTGTAGCTTATATGACACGTTCGTAGATTTACCATAGCAGCGCCATCTATTGATTACTTACTCAACCCAGTCGAAAGGTATCGACATCTGTTAGAATCATTTGGAGTTAACAGATAATTGTGACTGTCAAATAATAACAGACAATAATTAGCAATAAATTCAAATTGCGACTATAATTTGAGATTTAAACTATCCTATCTCTCAAGTTGGATCGAACTGCGCATGGTGTGCGAATTTTATTATAATTGGTTAAGTGGTTTAGGAGTCCATTGAGGACAAACATGACATGACACGTGATTTATATATATATTAAGATGATAACCACGTTAATAACGGATAAGTTTTTTTGGAGACAAATACACAATACACAACGAACGCATATACTGGCCTTCTTTCCGTAGCGGGTAAAAATTACGCAACTTTATTAGAAACTATAATGGAAATTTACTTGCATACAGTTGATTTTGGTGGTATTCAATTTATCTCGTGACTTAGTACAAACACATACAAATGCTTATGGTACAAGTACGAGTATGTTGCAAAAATAATGAGGCGGCCGCCGATTTAATAAAATATAGATAGATAGAAACATAGTATAAAGACATTTTCATACCACACTACCGTCTGAAACACATTATTATTATTAAACTTGTACACAATTAATGATCTGGTAAATCGGTGTACATAATCATTTTAATATTATCAAGGCTTATTTTGTCATTATGCAGTAGATAGAGAATCAAATGAAGTAAAAAAAATTGATAGTGTAGTGTGGATGACACATAGCTGCGGATGTGATAATAATTATTATCACTGGTCTACAGTGGTTTTGTTGCCTTTGATAATTATGATGATGATTTTGGGTCTATTTATACACGCAATTCGTGAAAATATCAATGATTTTATAAGATCTGCTCGTGTTTTTTTCAACAAATGACTGAAAATTAAAATTTTGACAATAAATAGTTCAAAATTAAATTTGTAGAAACCAGCAAATTTAGTACTTTTACGAATATATTCGTAATCTGGGCACTTAAAAACGTAACAATTTGCGATAATAAACAGGGCAACAAAAAAAAAAAATTTTTTGTAGAGCTGTGTAATGCAACTCTAAATGATCAACTGCAAACTTAACTAAATGCTGTAAAAAAACTTATGTCATTAATTTCTGCATTCAAACATGTTATTGTTTTGAAAGATTTTAATTTTGAAAGTACTTTATTGACATAATTATTATTACATGTATGTAAAGCGTTACTATTCTACACAACATTAACTTAATATACTAGGCTACCAGCGCCTTTTAAAAATGTCTAGGTACTGTAGGTTATAAACTTATTCTAACTAAATCTTATTATATAACAATTAACTAATAATATTCTGTAACTTTAAATATAATCATGTTATTGTTTTATTAGTTTGTATAACTTTCCAAATAGAGATATAAACAAACATTTTTGCGTAAAAAAGTGTAATTACCAATGGAGCTGGAATTCCTTGGGGCCTGCAATACAGGCTCATAGTAGTTTTACAGCCGAGTATTCTACATCGTACCGGATAAGACCATAAGATTAAAGTCAAAATAGTGGTATTCACTGCTTTTCTAACCCGATGTAACCGTCAACGTTACAATATACAATTTTAATGCACTATGATAAGCCTTTAATAACGGAACATAAAAGTTAATGTCTAAAAAGCATTCATTCATTTATAAAACAAACTAGTTTAAATTTTCAAAACGTGAAAAAACATGCATACTGACAGAACTTCGTGACTAAGATCTAAAAGACGAAAATATCGTAACGAAGTGTTATAGTCGTTATGGTATTTCAACTAAGCCAATCTTGTACATGACTCTAGACCAGGTTTATTTGACTTGTTATATCATATACAATATATTTTTTTTATTCTTGGTAAAAGCATAAAATAAATGTATCTTTATTTTATCTTTTTCTAGCTTGAATTGATTTTCAAGACTATTGGAGACACTCAAAATAGATTACCGTCTGTATACTCGATTCGATCTATTTATTTCACAAAACGCAGAGACTGTAACGGGACACCTGAAATAAATCGTCTTTAAGGATTTTCGTGTTTAATGTAGTTCTCAAAGATAAAAGTCCCATTCCAATTCGATTCCATAAGGTTTACGATTGTAATCGGATTAGAGATAAGTTCGATTTTCGGGATGGACGAACAAACGTGAATATTTTTGTTCCTTTGTCTTCGCTCTGCGATATTATGAAACAAGTGATGCATATTTCTATGTACGTATACATAGCAAAATACTTTTTGCGTGCGTTCTAAGCATGTTTAAATATCGCTTACCATCAGGTGAATTGCGATCAAGCGCAAGCCCATAATTATGAGTAAAAAAAGAACAAGTCTTTATCCTCAACAGAACGGAGACTGGTATGATATTATAAACGGCATACGTTTGGCGTAATAGAGTGTTTTTGTGTGTATGTGTGTATTTCTGCAAACCAAAATTACTAGACGGACTTTGCTGCGGTTTTCAGTGAGGGATTGAGATTTGATTGGTACAAAGTACATTTTCTTACATAGGACAGCTCACCAGGGGGTGCAGTAAAAATGAATAAGTATAAAAGTTAATGCTTTCAATGATATTACTCTCCAATTTGCACACACAAAGTTGATAGTCATACCAGGCTATATAGGGCCTGTGACCAAGTACAATGTACACATCCGCACGAAGCGTTTCGCTTCAACACACATATATAGTGCGGACCATTAAACTGTGGAACTCTTTACCGGAATCCCTGTTCCCTCTGAACACTGTCACTCTAAACTGTTACTGTCTTCAAGGCGAGAGTGAATCGGTTTCTTCTAGGCAAGCGCGCTCCACCCTAGATCGCAAAATCACTCAACATCAGGTGAGTTTTGATCAAGCGCTTGCCTATCCATAATAAAAAATACATATGTTTGCAAATATATATATCATTATCTTTAATGATGTGTCGCGGGTTTCTAAAATATTTAACTCATTACTTTTTCGTTTCGTAATACCAGGTTTTGGATCATAAATTTAATGGCAAGGAATAAATAACATAAAGTTCGTTCTTTTAATAGGTTCTCTTAAGGCACACTTAGTAATAAAATAAAGACTTAGTATTTCAATGACATTCTATTTCGTTCTAAAGCTCTTACTCGTAGATTCAGGTCAATTCAAATAGCAAATTTTTTTAAACTTATTTCATTTACCGGATGGGAAAAGTTAATTTCTACATGTTAGAAACACAGTCCCAACAGAGCGGGCTTAAATACTCTGGTTATCTGCTTTTATCTGAACTCTAGTTTTATCCATAATTTCTAGTAGACTGTAAAATTTTATTCATTATAAAAAGTGAAAAAATAACCCAACTTGCTCAGTTTTCTGGTAAAACTTTCTTGTCTCGATCCAAATCTTTGACAGTGACTTTTTCTCTAATTTTCAAAAGTAGCTTTGTTGAAAATGAGTTTTTCTCAAATGGGGACTGTGAACTCTGACCACCTTGCGTATAAAGGAAAAAAAAACAAGGTTGTTATGTACTTATAACACCTGTGAAAATTCGTAGTTAGTTTATGATTAATTTTATATTACTTTTTGCTGCTGACATGGTCCTAATAAACGTGCTATTTGTTTACTACACTATTCAAATAGTATCATTAATCATTTGCTTATGTACTTAGATATTTGGAATTTATAATGACAATCATTTCGAAATATGAAATAAAATAAATGTACCTATCTTAGAAAATCTAGCCAAATTATATCAGGTAAGAATGTATTCGTAGAGTCCATTATATAAGCCACTGTTGCGAGTTTTCTATGTGGAATCTGAAAAAAGTAAATATGGCCTATCGACGCTAAACTGCTACTTATATCAAACAGTACAGTCTGAAACCAGCTTAGTAGAGTGTTAGCCTGAAAACTACTCCATTAGAGCCTCCTAAAGATACTATTTAATGTATCGAAAAGAAATTGTGAGTCTAATAATCGAATAATCGAGCTTATTTCGAGAGGTACTTCAGTTTAATATACGAGTGGATCTTTCAGGGTTACACACGCAATGTCATTGCGTACGAATGAACTTTTGACATTAAACTACGAGTACATCATAAATGCTAATCCTCTTCATAAATCCTGACTTTAAGACACGAATTTTGCGCTTATCGAAGTGTGAGAAATTTACACCTTCTTAAATAAACGAATATTTTTCTGTAACCTTTTCCATTTCGCTGTAATAACAAGATACTCGTATTTCTCATAAAATTTCGATTTCTGATGATAGATTGCTTCGCTGCAAATGCAAAAAATCGCTAACCTTTAACAAATTCTTAATGATTGATGGATCTAGGAAGGTGTGAGAAATGAGAGGTGATTTATTGAGGTGGCAATTATCTCCTAGGAGAAAATTTATCTGAATATATTTAGCTTGGTTCGTTCCTACTTAAGGAAATGGATATAAAATGAGATGCTCTAATTATTTAAAGATTATGAAGTATGTCATAATTGAAAAACAATGTACCCGAATTTTATGCCATATTGTTAAAAAATATAGTCGCAAAAATTCTCCCTTTTAGCCTCAGACAAAATATTAAGTATGTAAATACTATCGTTATGTTAATGCACATTCTACAATGTAGATGAATTGAAGAGTATGGATATGTCTTTGGCAACAAATAAATCTAAAATTAAATGAAAGAGGCCTGGATTTAAAATAACATCGGAGCTGTATGACGAAATACATGCAAATAAATGCACGAATTGATTAGCATATCCATTCCGTATTGACTATTGACCCATTCAGTCCAGCCAGAGTTCAGTAAGGCAGGTAGTTTTACACATTTCGTACTCGTTATATATATATTGTGTTTGTTTTAAGAATGTTATATATATATAATACCTATTTGAATGTTTATTCTTTCCAAATCTTGAGAGCTTCTACTTTAGTTTTTTCATTAATATTAAATAAATTAAACATATACACACATACAGAAGAAAAAAATAAATATTTATTGAAATTCCGCTGACATCACAGCGTATTTTTTTTCATCCCTATACAAACATATTTATATATGTTTGATTTATTTTATGGATTTCTGCAAAGTAACGCTGAGGCGAAATAGTAACTTTGTAGTGTTTTGTAAAATTTTGCATTTGTTGACGTTTTACTACTAACGGATTAACCAAAGAAAGCTTAAGAAATAAATAATGGAATGTCTATTTTTAACTTACTCTTACTTGATTGAATAATAATTTAATCGTCGGTTTTTTTTTAAGTTTTAAAAGTGTCTATTAAACAAAGCTTGTCAAAAATTAGAACATTCCTGTTAATTAAGTTCTTTGTTTATTCAAACAACATTCAAAATCTTAACCAAAAACATAAACCTAAAATAAATAATTTAAGGGCGTAACTCTAAGCTTTACGAGTTAAAACGTTTTCAAGACGTAAACCATTCTTAAATCGACGGTAAGCTCATTAGCCCTCCTTCGGCTGCGGTTTACTCGAGCAAGTAAAGGGGCGTATACACTGATGAGTGTGAATTTGACAAGAGCTGTTAATTATCCGGATGTCAGTGTCGATCGGTAACTAGCGCGGCACGGAGCAAAGTTACGTGAAGCATTCGCCTCGTTTAACACGCGTTCTGTATAATGATGTCGTAAAAAAGAAATTCTGTGGCCTGAAATGTTGGATTTTATCTCCTTTGTAAATTTTAGACCGTGAAACTCCGTGTTATGCGGTGGAAATGTTTTGCTCTTAAATATTGTGTAGGAGACTTAAGCTCTCGAATGTTTGAAACATAAAAGGTTCTCTACTCATCTACATTTTCAGGAAAGATCTATTTTGGTGGTGTGTAATTGAAAAAACAACTAATTATTATTTGTAAGATTTCTACACAGATAATTTACTACAATACCTACAGTAGTCTTATACCATTGGGAAATTCGTTCTACGCTTGAGACATAAGCTCTCGATGATCGAAAATATAATCTGTCTGAGGCTTAAATATCTATTACAAAATAGCGCGAGGCTTGTATAGCTTCTGTCAGTTTTATAGGCTATAAATATATCTATATACGTTTGGGGTATTATATTAAGATACATCTACATCTAAATTAATCGATTAAGTAACTAGTTTTAGGGTAATGGCATTCATATCAATACAGTTGATACGAGAAAGCCCTCACAGTAACAAAAATTACAGCTTTTGCAAAGGTGTGGAACTTTTTGTCAAGCTCCTTGTTCCCCAAATCTGGCTTTTCTGGGTAAGCGCGCTTCACCTTAGATCATAATTTTGCTTACCATTAGGTGAATTGTGATCAAGCGCAAGCCCATTTATTGGAAATTAAAAAACTTGAGAGGTGTTAAGGGACACCCGGATGGAACGAAGTAAATATACCTGTACGTAC
Organism: Mellilla xanthometata; assembly: GCA_035578125.1. Classification (NCBI taxonomy): domain Eukaryota; kingdom Metazoa; phylum Arthropoda; class Insecta; order Lepidoptera; family Geometridae; genus Mellilla; species Mellilla xanthometata. The sequence continues at coordinate 5,895,307 of JAPUBQ010000007.1, read as the reverse complement.
ACTCAACAACAATAATCGTCGCGACACCATACTGTTCAATGCGAAATAGAAATGAAAATATCTGACTTACTTTATATAAGAGAGAGAGAGAGAGACAGACAGACAAAGAAACATGCGCACATGCTCACGCCGCACAGCTTACAATACGAGTAGCTTACTCGTACTATAGCAAAAAGTGTCGTGACAACTTTTCGTAAGATTTTTTTCCGTCTAGCCCCCTTTCACAACGCGCGATAATAAACGTCGTTCCAAATAATAATAGTAAAAAAAAATAAAAAACAAGCTTTTTATAGAAAACCGTAATTTTATCAATTAGTGTATTGTCATGTCGGTCCTCAATAAATCTACAAAGTTTAAACGAAATCTGGCCGTTAAAAGTGGGTCAAAATCGCACCCAAAGAAGTCGGTTACAAACAAACATGCAAACAAAAATACAAAAAATGGAATAATTTTATCAAATTAGTGTATTGTCATCGGTCTTCAATAAATCTACAAAGTTTGAACAAAATCTGGCCGTTTAACACTTTAAACGGCCAGATTTTGTTTCTTCTTTGACCCACGATTTTGCACGATTTTGACCCACTGGTCAAAATCGTGCCCAAAGAAGTCGGTTACAAACAAACATACAGGTGAAGCTAATAGAAAGCGTGTAAAAAAACTATACTTATTATACATATACCTTTATACTATGTATTTTGGGGCTTAATCAAGATAAATGTTTGCTATTATCGAAAGGCTATATCGCTTTCAGGCTCATAGGCCGGTCTCAAACAATGGCTCGTGTAATTGACGGTACTCGAAAGTCCCTGGTAATTAATTTCCGATCCTGCTCGATTAATCGAGTTCACAAGAAATTAGAAAAGATTGGGCTTCCTATTTTAAGTTGTGAAGAGTTGTGCCAAATTAGATAAGAGCAAATTTGGGCCAATTAGTGGTTCGCCTTGTTTTGAAATCAATATTGTTTTATAATTTAATCTTTTGACTTTGACGACCCTGTTGACGTACAAACCACAGGGTTCCGGGTTTGATTCCCGGCTCGGCCAACATCTTTGTGATGAACTAAATTTGATTGGCTGTCTGGGTGTATCGATATAAAGTATGCATATGTATGTGTGTAGTATATCAGTTGTGTTAGCAACTTTAGTACAAACTAGACATGTTTGGGTACCTATAGGGCTAACCAGCCGAGTGTGAAATGTGTAATAAAAAAGATCGTATTGTGTGTGTATATATTAAATATAGTTGTTTATTATTTTTTATCTATTTTGCAAAAGTCTTCTTTTAGTTTTTTTTTTCGAATTCATATATTCACTTATATTATAACACCTCGTCTCTCTCGTTCTAGTAACTTTTAGATAATATATTACAAACGCTAAAGTTTGTACGTATTTTTGTAAGTAAGAAACTGTGTGTATGTGTATGACTGTTAATTTTTCACGCTCAAACGGCTGGAATGATTTTGATGAAATTTAGTATGATGATAGGTTTAAACATGGATTAACACATAGGCTACCTTCATTTCGCATCAAAACGTGTTACATGGCAGGGCTCAGCTAGTAATATATGCCTATGTATGTAAAAATATACATATGTACATATATATATTTTTATTACAATCATTGTCGGAAGATGAATAGATGGAACAATAAAAAAGGCGTAACGTCCATTGAACCTTTCCAAGAAAAAGCTGGAAGTTAACTCAAAGCATAGTCGGAACATTTATACAGCTTTGTGTAAGCATCGCAACACAAACTTTGCTCATTTGATGCTCTCCGAAAGGATCAATTTTGTGAAACTTTCTCAGATGATCCTTCTTTGGAAAGTTTGAACGGCCACGTTGAATTAGGTTAACACGTTCCAAGCGGCACAAAATTTTCTATTCTTTCTATTCCTGCGGTACCGGGCGTATTACACCTGGACCTAAAACTACCATTGCGGCGGTACAAGGCTTATAATACCCTGTAACGTTAAAAAAACTTTAATCCTTTTTTTGGCTTCATGAAAAGAAAAAACATATTTTTTTGCTTTGAGTATTAGTATTAATGAATTGATTGAAAAGATCCTGACGGCGTACGTGGACAGCTTCTTTGGTTTAGAATCTATAGCTTAAATAAAATACAGGGTTTTATGTACCCTGTGCCGCACTGAACAAGAGGATGTTTATGCATATTTTAGGGATGGGAAAAAACAGATATCGATGGGCCTAAGTTTTACTGAAGAAATTAAAGAAAAATGATATTCATTAATGTTTTTCATTGAAACAATCCAAACAGAAGTTTCTTTTGCATGCGTTAAATTCAGTTATTTTTTTTTAACATTTTTGTCAGCTTGACGACTTGTTAAAATTGTTCGAAGCTTTTCGTAGCATCCAACACAGTTCTCTTCTACATTTGCTTGTAGGCCAAAAATCGACTTTGTTACCTAAAAAGCTTGACATACGAGTACTATTTATAATAATAACGGGTAAGTCGTCATTACTATTTATTGAATTTGCTAATAAATAGGTAGGTGATAATTACGACTACACTTTCTTTAGATAATAATGTGTACTATAATAATTATTTGGGTTATTACATAATTTACGGTCTTTAAGTACTATAAATAGTACTCGTATAGTAATCTATACTTTGATTTATTATTATCATCATTTTCTTCAATGTGGTGGAGTTTTATTTTTTTATGACACCGTTTCGCTAGTCTTTAAGTCATTGTCGACGCATGCGCTCACTCGATAACGATCACAACACTGACCGTGCGAAGCTAGCGCGGGGTACCAGGTGTATTCAACCCGCACCCGCACTGTGATGAAATTTTATTTGTTCAGTGCGGTACCAGGTATAAAATATCCGGTATTAAGATAAGCACACCACTGGATTCTATTTTAATAGCCCATCTCAGATATGTATTTATCTCTTTCCTACACCGAGCCAATCTGAAGTTACGCTCTTCGCACGACAGAGAAGTATATACTTTTCGTAGCCGCACCACAAGCGAGATATGGACCAGGAGTTTTCGACCTGGTTTCGCATGGAACGTGTTAATGCTTAGTTTTAAATCGATTGCAAACATGTTAAAAGTAACTACGCCTTGCATTGCCACCTTATATTTGAACTAGGTAAAGATTACCATATCAGAGCGACTGTGGCTCGGTGGTAAAAAAACGTCTGTTTTTCATTCAGACGGCCTCTGGTTCGATCCCAGCCCTACACCAATGACTTGTTTTTCAAGTTATGTGGATTTGCACTCGCTTTACGGTGAAGGAAAACATCGTGAGGAAACCGACAGGTTTGAAGACCTCAATATCCGAAGACGTTTGTCATCCAACCCGCACTTGACCAGCGTGGCGGACAATGGCCTATACCTCTCTCCTTGTGAGAGAATGCCCCGAGTCTCAGCAGTGGGAACGTATAGTGGGCTGCTTATCCTAAAAATAGCATTTGCATCAGCAGCTTCCTATATATTTTACTGCCAGACTGGGTATACACTTAGGTTATAATCCAACGCTGGTCAAGTTTATGAGCAAATGACACATGTTCCTAGATTGTGTGGGCCTCGTGCATGTGCATGGGCCAGTTTCTCGTATCGCTTTTCGTCACCTTATGAGCAAGTACATATTCCACACCAAAGCCATAGTGCAGGGTATAAAGTTATATAATATACTTTTATTAGATATTTTTTTCGAAATTGGTTTTGTTTTTTTAATTGAAATCGTTTTTTTTTTATCATAATCGTTCTTTTGTTTAAAAAAGCAAAAAGTGCAGGGCTGGATTCTAACCGCGGTGTCGTGAAACGAAAAGTTATATACTTTTACTTAATATTTTTTTCGAAATTGGTTTTGTTTTTTAAATTGTAGTCGTTTTTTTTTAAATTACAATTGTTTTTATGTTAGATTTTGTTTAATTACAAAAACGTTTACAAATACATTTTATACATATACAATTTAGTATATATATTAGTGTAACTTTCACTTTATTATTCTTAAGTTATATATACATTTATTTTTTAATTTGGTCTTTAGTTGTAAATTTGTATATGAAATCTTTGTTTTATAAATAAATAAGAGAACTAATATTGTACACATATACTCAATGAAACAGATCACTATACGAAAAAATCCAAATACTGATGTAGTAAACATAACTTAGGACATAACTTCACTTCAAACAGCTACGTTCCCTGCTCTCCAAAATATTCTTTGGCAGTTACTTTCGTATTTATTAGACAGTTAAGCAACGCAAGAACGTGAAGTAGGTGCTTATTTTGTGCAAGACTGGGTACCGCATTAGGTATAACCGTGTAGCGGTTACCGATCACAACTCCGAGGAAGCCCGAACAGTAATTGCTTCTCCTCCGTTGATACAATTTCCTTTCAAGTGGTCTTGTTTATAAAATTGAACCTTTTAACGGCCGAAAACACATTGAGATGAAACGTTTTGCTGAAAAAAGGGAGCTTTGTTTTGCCCTGAAAATGGGGATTGTTAGAAGAAAAGCGATGGTTATATGAGATTTGAAGACAATCATTACCGGAATGAGACTTTCTTTTCTTATTTTTTTTTAACTGGGTCACTCTTACTCCGATTAATATAAAAACTTTTACATTTTCTATTTGTCAAAAAATTATACATAAGTACCAAATAACGATGAGGTATAGATCGATCTTGTGATACAAACAGGTTCAAGCTTAAATTGCTTTACAGTCTTAGCTACATCATTCAAGTGAACTCAGTTGTATGATGCAGGTTCAGTCAGCACTATTTTATCAATAAATTATTTGCGATTCTATACGTAAAACTTAAGGGAAATTTAAACTTAGAACAGTTTGTATTATATACGCGATAGAGGACACTCGCCTTAAAGATTAATTAATTACCATTATTTGATAATTTCAAATTAATTAATCACGTTCGTTATTAATCTCAAACATATAATTAACGAATGAATGTTAATAACTTATTGAGAGTTTTATTTTTTACTCATAAGTTAGTTCTACTACTATAAGTTTAGTTCTCGACTTGTCGTTCGAAGTGTCAGCATCTCTTGATGATGCCTTGTGGTTAGGCGAAACACGTGCAGAGTTAAGAATTTCCGAATTGTGATAGGTAACGTTAATTTTAATTAATCTTAGTTAATTTTTTTCTTTACTTGTCTTAAATTTGGATTTCGGATCATAGCGGAAGTACACTAAATATTTGATTTTGTCTTCTATTTGAATGAATGTTGTATATTTTCCAATAAGTCACAAAGATATTACATTTCACTTATAATAACTAAACTTCAAATTGGAATTGTCTAAAGATGTCATATATAAATTACTCCATATCACGAAGTCCCTGTAATCAGTGTGCGAGTAAAGAAATTTATTGCAGGCAGATAGGAGAATTAGTGGGCGAATCCTATTCACCGGCGAGCCACTAAATCGGTCACTATCTTGATTCCTGATTCGCAATGGACTCCTTTATCAGTACTGGGAGTCATTTGCCATGAGAAGTAATATTTTTACTACTTCTTTAAATTCCATTTTGAAGTTGTAGCAAGAAGCATAGAATATTAATACGCTGAATAATTTTTTTATGAGATTTTACTTAACTTTACCAAAATTCTCCTGTGTCCAACAGATAATATCAAATAAATCTTTTATTTATTAATTGAATCCTATTTTTAGAAGTGTTAATCGTGTCAGTAACCTTGTAATTATATTGATACGCAGAAATGACTGTAAAGTATAATAGGTATAACTTTTCAAAGGCTAGCCCAAGGGAGACAGGTTTCAGGGATCACGAAGATTATTTGCCTCAACCCACTTGTTTTAATACGGACTGTTCCCTTTAGTTACATAATTTCCAGTATTTGCTGTTGATATACCGAGTTTACTTATTATCTTGTTAGAATCGCAAATCTCCAAGGCTTAACGCGTCTGTGTTTTGTAGCGAATTAATTCTGGAATTCGCTAATCAAGAGATTTGCAAGTCACTTCTCTGATTTCTAATTGAATTGTGATAAAAGGGAACCGTAAAAATCGCTATGAGGGAATTTAGATTCATTTCCCCCACTTGAACTTTTTTGATTAAATTGCCCTCGATTGCGCGACAAGAAAATTCGATCGGAATTTGGGAATAATCAGTTTGGCAGCATTTATTTGGCTTGCACTTCAAAGATTTGATTTTGCCAAACTCCGAGCAGAAGTGTTTGGATCAGTGTACTCGTACATGTACAATGGTTGCCGTGTCAATTTCGTAGGCGTGATTTATCAGTCGCACGAACCTCTTAAACGAGTCCTTGAACCTCTCAAATTTCCGTAGCCTCGGTGACGCTGATGTAGAAAGAAAGTGTGCAAGAATATAAAAGTGCTATATCAAGTGAAAAGGAGGAAGCATGGCGTTTCAGTGGATCATATGGCTGTCTACTATCGGGCTAGTGGCAGCCAGTGCCATTTACGATGACGACTACGATACGTACACACAAAAATATTACGACGCTATGACTTCAAGTAAGTTGTTATTTTTTTCTTTAAGTTACTATTTCTTTCAACTCTTTACAGCAAGGGATTTGACCAACAGGGCTCGTAACCACACGAGTTAGCCTAAGGTGGAGGAGGACTAGTCTGGAATAACTGGCCCTCAAGGAGGCTTACGGAACTCACTGTTGGGTGCTTGACAGATTTTTCAACTTGAGGGTGGTTGCTAGCCAGACGAGCGCTTGAATATACCACCATGCTAAGGTTTCCTTACGATATGTTCCTTTACCGAAAGCGCAAGCTCAAAAGCTTAATGCGTACAATATACATTGGTCAATTATGTAGACGTAAAACTGCCTATCGGTTTTGCATCAGTCATTTATTTCGTAACAGTATAAATGTAAGAGCAATTTTGTCGGTAAAATATTGTAACGTTATTCTAACATCTTGCGAAATACATTAGACCTACAACGCCTCTACGTAAGCACTAAACACAAAGCCTAACACGATAATGCAAAGCCAGATGACAGAGAAAGTAATATCCTAAAGGTCGTACCACAATACCAACTAGCAGAAGACCCAATTTGATTTCAGCCATTACGCCTTTCAATACAGCAGAATAGAATCCCAAATTGAGTTTTGTAACGAAGCCTTCGAGGCAATAGTCGTCGGATGGAGCTTTTAAACTAGATTTTCTCCAGACTTGCGCGGATAGAACATAATCCATAGCCAGTAAAGGACCACTGAGACTTTACAAGTATTATTTTGTTAATTTTAAAGTTTAGCGCTTATATTGTGCTTGTGAAGACTGAAATTGTACCACAATTCCGTAAAACGAGGGCCTGGTTTAATCCTTAACGAGTCTCTGCAAGATAAGTTTCGCTAAATATCTAATAACATGGCTCTTGTTATGTTTGCTTGAACGAAATTAAACGATAAAAGGCGAATTCAAGTTTGGAACCAAATATTTCAGAACCAGAAGCTCGTAGCAATTTACGTAGAACGTAGATGTATTTCGTAGCACCTACGGTAAATCTCGTAGCGGCAACAATGTAGCACACGTGTTCGTTACCTCACAAAAGAAGCGAAAAGCAATTTAACTCGTTCGTAGCACAATGAAAACTCAAACAATATTCCCTGGACAAGATGACACAAACGAGGTGTCGATAGCAGACTTGCTGTGTGCAGGTAGAAATAAGTTCTAGGGGGGGCTGCGTCGAGAACACCTCAGCGTATAACATGTGTGCAAGAGCACTTTAAAGCTCCCAGTTAAGGTAACGAATGCACTCATCTCCTCTACCTGCGAGTAATGCCGGTAATACAATTTCTCGCTGCTCTGCTCACCATAGCCATCTTGGGGACAATTTGGTCTAATGCTTGTGCAACTCTAGTCGTATTTGCAACGAGCACTGTTTAAAATATTCCGTGGGAATGGCTATTGTCTGGTGGCGAGTTTGCCGGAAATTGGGACGGGTTACAAGGGACGAGACGATGAATACCTACTTATACATTATTATCTATGTTGTTTGACCTGTATAATATGGATTATTGTTCGAAGATGTACACGGTCTTTTGCTAACATTCGTAACAGTTTTTGGCAATATTCTTAGATTACATACTATCACATATTTTTGATCTATTAATCAAAACGTACATTAATTTATTGATTCATTTGATACGTATCAAATCCTAATTTGATACCTATCAAATTACTATTTGATTTATATTGCCTGTCCACATATATTTTGGATATATCATTTTGAAAAAAATCTTCTCATGTATTTTTATTTTCTTATATATTGTTAAACTCTGTTATGTTAACTACATTTAAGTATTAAATAAATTTATTTATTTAAACATTTTACTTAGGCACAAAGAACACAACCTTAGATTTTAAGAATAAAATATACTTTCATTGCGACTTATCTAAGCAAACCTATAAAACTCCACTACAGTCCGATTAGTTTCCCAACTTATAATTCCGTGATGCCGGGGGTAAGTATCCACTTATTAGTCGAATAACCGGGCTTTAACTTTTAATCTCAATGCTCCAGTTTCCTGTTAAAATGTACCATTAAATCTGATGTTAGATAAGCTTGTCTAATTATCATAATTATAGCTGTCCCTTGTGTTATACGAGGTAAGGTAAGTTGGATGTAATCCGATCACCGGTCCGGTCCCCGATTATACAGAAGGATGTTGTATCGACAAGACAAGGGTATACATAAAACATTACCCGTGCGAGTACCGAGAATGAAACATGGCTTCGACATTTGGGTATTTTTACGTGGGTATACAAAAGGGCGTTTTCTCTCCTATAACAAAATTCTTATAGTATGATGTGCGACAGTAGATTTAATCCTAAAAGAAACAATTTTATAAAAGTCTTTGTTTTTTCATGTAGACGATAATCAAATCATTTATTTTAGATGTACTTAAACCAACTTCAAAAGGTCTTACGGCAGTCACCAGTGACCGGGCAGAAAATGCTACATGATATTTGTACAGTGTTTACAATTTGTTTGCACTTCAAACTTCCTCCTTTCAAATAAATAAAGTCTAGAAGGCATTGCAAGCTTCACTTTAAAGACTTGTTTGTAAAGTATCTTGCTAGCCGGATTGGAGTATGTTTTAGAATAAGTACATAAATGCTCGATGTTAGTGATATATATACATATTTAGACTAAATATATTATTTATATGAAGGCACTAATTTTCCAAATAGTAGTCCTTGCGTACCAAATTTTAGGAAACATTTGTTATTACCAGAACTTTTCACTTGATAGCTCATCAATGACTTGTAATTTTTTTTTTAACAATATAGTATTTAATCGCTCCGACAAATGTTTTATAAATAGCACTGTAACAAATTTCCCCTTTTTGTGCCAACCCATTCAAAAATTACCGAGCACTAAAAGTCCTAAAAGTGTTTTACTTGTATACTAAGTTTGGTCGAGAATGGTTCAAAATTACAGCCTCTACGCGAGAGCCAACATACATACATACAGACAGACAAAATTGGCCAGTCTAAGAAAACAGTTTGCTCGCTCAGTCGATTAGATTTAAAAACATACGGTAAAAACTTCCTTGCGTATTTGTTAGGTATCTGTTGTGATAAATGGATGGCTTAGAAAGATAAGTAGCGTTACTGTCATTGGTCAGCCATGATAGCAATTTATCCGCGACTGGCAGGACAATAAATAAAGTTGTCACCTAAATATCCGGGAAAAACCAAACAACTCAATACGAGTGTGTCACGGTACTAGAGCAATAAAGACCGTGAATCGAAGGGCCTCGAAGCGTTTGAGAAGCAATTTTGCGGACGCCAATTTTTGTCGTCATTTCACGTTAGAGTGATTTCATTCCGAGAAAATACATATCCGTCGAACTAGCTTATCGTTTGAGCACAGACATGTCTTCAATTTATCCAGTCAAGGCACGAGGGCCTGATGGCAACGACATTCAAGACTCTTATTTGGAAGCACAATGAAACTATGTCACAAGTTTCCTTGACAGTTCGAAGGTAATTTCGCAGAAGCTCATGACATATTTGTTTATTCTTGGTTCGACTTGGAATAGTTTCACGTAAAATACGCAGTGTTCCTTTTTATATGCGAGAAAAACAGCAACCGTGTCTGATAGATCGTTTTTCTCTTCCACAGTAAATGGACAAAAACGTTTACAGCATTTTGTTTCCAATTCGATTACTTATTCATAGACCTAACGGACGCTCAGCTATGTTGTTTGCCGTAAGGATAATGGAATCGTATCCAAGAGATTAATTAACTATGATACTGCGTACCTACGAGATAATCTCAACAGAAACTAATAGGGTCTGATATTCTGCAGTCGAATTAAACTTTTCGAATTACCCGTTTGTATATAGGTAATCGCATCAAGTAGTAGCTGATCTTGACCAACGTTTTTAATTAATTAAAAACCATTTTCACAGCTTTACATGACAGGAAATATCTTCAGCTTGCTAAGAGAGGCTGGTTGTTATATTTATTAGAGACTAATTGTCAGCGAAGGGAATGTTTGAAAAGTGTCACGTAATGGTGTAATGGGAAAGTGCGCAATAACCGCGAGCTTCGCCGAGAATCGAGGTGAGCTTCGTCGAGAAGCTCCGCATTAAGATACCCGAGTAGACGAGGCAATAATGTGGGAACGAAGTGAACGTTTCACTCGAGGGAATGGCCCCATTTAGTGCGTGTTACGAAAGAAGTACCAGGTTTAAGTACACATACCCCCACGCTAATCCCACGCGACGACGGATAAAAATGTTATCTTACCTTAGTACCCTGGGTCTTCTTTTGCAAAACGGTTTCAACTTTAGCTTTAACAAATAAGATGCCCATTCAGCAAAGTCAGGCAAAATGTTAACCCAAAAAAAAAACACGTGTAAAAAATACCAACGGTGCAGGTCGTTCACTTCCTAATCCGGGATTTCTAGAAAAGAAACGTGGAATTGAGTGAAAGGCGTCTCCGTCAACTGCCTTGCCTTGATCTAAAACTTAGTCTCGAGGCGTGAAGCTATGTATCAAATCATTAACTATTAGACATTTATTGAACCACTTTAACTTAACTAAAATAGAATCATCGAAGCTAAGAACTTTTTGGTTGCCGAAGTGTGAAACTTTGATTAGTCGAAGTTAGTCGAAGTTTAGACATTAACAACATAATTATAAAAATAAACTCTGAAACTACTTTAAATTTTCTAATAAAATAAGTATATTTAAACAGAAACTTTTTCCACTACCACAATCGAACCTAGGAGAATTTTCCCAACACTGAGTCTTGTAAAGTTAAGAACAAATTTTTATTCAGCGCAGCGCGAGAAGTTGGAGCTTTACGACAATCTCTGATAGTACAGTTGAAGTTATTGCTGGGGGTTATTCTGAAGGGCTCGGAGCTTCGAGGCGATATTATTCGACGAGGGTGCGTTTTGTTTACAAATTGCTTGCTGGCGCGTGGCTCGCCTCTACGGAATCACCTCGACTACGGTCGAAGATTCCACAAACACTTCTTAGATAAACCGTGAGATAGTACTTGCATTTAATTTCCTCGGAACTTGTTCTATAAACCAATCCGAACCGAGAATGGACTGATCCGGTTATCGGTCTTCGCTACTTTCCAGATTTGTTGCATGAGTTGAATCTTGGGAAATTTAATTAAAAAAAAACCGACAAAATCCATTTTATTTTCAACATGTTTTAGCTTCAAAGTAAAAAGTAAATAGATCTAAAATTGTTGTCTTATGAGTCGTAATATTTTGTCGAGAACAGCATTTATTCATTTTTCAAAAAAAAATTGTACTGAAAGCAGTCTCACGGGAGATTTTTAAAACTCCGAGTGAAAGCAGTAAAAAACAACGCAAAGCACTTTAATTTCAATTTCAAGTGTACAAACTTTCACCTTTATTGAATCCTCAGAGTTGTTATTATATTGAAATAAATGTTTATTTAATTTGCTGGTACTACATTTATCAACATTTTCGTGTGAAAATGGCAAATTAAAGACTGGTATGGGACCTTTAGGGATCAGGAAAATGGGGACGTGTCCCTTCCCTACTTCCCGCATTAAGTTGCAGGTACACGAGTCTAATATAAGTGAAGATTAAAGACCCCCAAAAGCGCCGACGTGTACGTCTTCGCTTCTTTCAAATAAATTAAAAGACGGAATGTACGGGTATTGTGCAAAGTAAGAATTTATTGCAAGGGTGCCAAGGTCCCTTTTACGTTGGTGTACGACGTTCACCATAATGTTTATCTTCAAAATTGTGGTTGGTCGGGAAGTAATGAAAAATTTAGCTCGGTGTAAGTAAACTCTCGAAGGTAATACTTGCTTGCTATTCTACTTTACCGCTCATTTGTTTATGATTTGTTTAACAACATTGTGGCCCAATCCTTTGGTATATATCCTTTGGCAGGATACACGATAATTTTGCCTAATTGAAAAACAAAACTGTAATAAAGACTTTGTATAAAGATAAAGATACATTTATTTGTGGTAAACTTAGGTGTACGTACAGGATGACTTAGCGCGAGGTTTTTAAAAATATTTTTATTGTACGTTGTGGGAAAAACTGCGCCTCGTGCTGGGTCTCCTTGTATGGTATGTTTTATAATCTATCATTACTAAGTAGGTAATATACAAATTAGTATATTTTAGTGTCAGTTTACAATAAAGGGTAATTGATTAGGGCAATACTCTAAAAATGTGTGACCGTTTTACAGATTTTATTGAGAAATAAATAGTGTAAATCTGTTGTGCTCAACTTTAGTGTGAAGATAATTGATTATCAATGTTAGACTTGTTCAAATATTTTTATAAATATTATTTATTTCTTTACAGACAGCCGGACGTGCACCGCCTCCGAGTTCCGATGCAAGACTGGCAGATGCATACCGGCGTCGTGGAAATGCGACAGTGAGAAGGACTGCACGGACGGATCCGATGAAGACTCGAGTATATGCAGTAAGTCTCTTTCTACGAGTAGCTTGCAAATTTGAGATATTTGCAATCTTCGGGATACGCTTAGAACAAGTATCTTTTTTTTATGATAAATGGGCCAGCGTCTTAACCCTCATAGTACGTTTACGACGATGCACGCTTATGCCTAAGGTCTAAGAGATGTCTCGCTGTAATTTAGATATAACCAATTTAAAAGCCTGTTGAAAAAGTTACTAAATTATTGGGAAAGGTTAGTGGTCACAAAAGCTTAAGAGTGATTATAGTACTTACGTTTAGAAGAAAATGTCCTATTCAAAACCAACTATTAAACATTTAATTGCAGATACCTATATAGTAAAGGTTCTATACTAAAAGTCAGTAAACTAAATATCAGTGCCATAATAAGTTGTTATTCAAGTTTTATATTCCAGATATTTTGCTAGTAAAAAAAACATTTTTAAAGTAAGCTCAAAGCTAGATGAAATGCATTCTCACGCTATATTTAAAGCTACAGCAAGCGTCTTCAAGCACAAACAGATCTTTCAGTCGTGGAAAATATAATTACACTGATATCAAAGGGCGCTAGATGTCAAGAAAAACAAAAACTTACTCAAACGGGCTCGATTCCTTAAGCAGACGTAGTAATGAAACTAAGTACTCACTTTTTTTTAACGATACGTCAAGCTTTCAAGAAATCACATTAAAGAGGTTTCTCGAAATGTTTGTAGGTACGGAATAGAAAAGCCAAATAAAGAATGTTGATGTTTGGGCACAATACACACGTACTGATACTTCGTGAAGGAACTTCTTAGTTCCGACCATAAAACTACGAAAACGTGGAACAAACAACGGCCTACTTAGCTAAATTTGTGTGCCAAAAACACAAACCGGGTTTACTTACTCAGAAAGTTTACTTTCGCCAGATGACCTGACCCTACTGTTAAGGGTGCCACAGTGAAAAAACAACGCCCCCGCCTTGCGCCCAAAGCTCACAAAGTGACAACGCCAGATTTGAGATTATAAACTGGCCGGGCGAAGGGTTAACAATTTATTTACCCAAGCAAAAACTGTATAAGTATCTTCCCTCTAGGGATTTGAATAATTGCTGCATATTTTGTTAGGCTTAAAGCCAGACTTACGGAGTTTTAGAATAACTTGAGATTTTTGATAAAAAGTTTGCAAATTAATTTGAGTTAAGATAATTAAGGTCAGGTGTTAATTGGTCAGATGCCTCGAATCCAAAAAAAACTTATCTATGTTTACGATAATATTATTGAACCTTTGAAGCTAAAATTTTAGTCAAAGAATTGATCGTAAATTTAGTAATTCTAGCCCCCAAAGGGCTAGAAGGTTTTTTAATCATTCTTCTTTGTTAAATTAATCCTGTAAAAAGGTTAATCTCTTACGCAAAACCTTAAAAAATATTTTATCAAGCAATTTATGAGAAAAGTTTGCAAGTGCGTATTTCGTCGCTACTAGGCGTGTTAGATTAAAATCTTAATTACGACCAACTTCTCGGGATTAATTTTATAATCTTCATCCCGGTACCTGGTTTTGTTATGAGTCGCATATTTTATTCATACCGAAAACTTTACGGATCATGCAATTTTAATCAAAGTGAGTACTGTTTACTTTTACATGAACTGCGCAAACTGGATTCATTAGTAACAAAAAAAACAGGAAAGCTGTTGAAAATAATTTTGTAAATTTATTCTGCACAGTTCCCTGAATTTTACGGCACGGGTAGACACTAACCTCGTACAAGACCATAAAGAATGTATCACACACATTTTATTTCTTATATAAAAATTACATAAAAAAAACAATAACTACCAACTTTTTTGTAAGTTTCATCTCACAACATCACTTTGATATTTTTTGCTAGTGCAGTAGCAATTTTTTAATGAAAGATTCATTAATTCGAAGAAACACCCAAAGCTACAACAAAGAGGAAAGTTGAAAACAAATACAAAAACATCGTCATCTGTTGAAAGTAAAATTGCCCTTTTCATATTCCGCTCCGATGAAAATATTCGGGAAAAGTTAGGCCGACCCGAAGCGACAAGAGGATTTTTAATTCCTTGTTTTTGTCAAACTGCAACATTGTGCTATAAAAACCCGGTGGAAAGTCCCAAGGTTTTATTCGCGGGTTTGTGGGGTGGAGTAAACCGCGGCGCGTAACTTTGTTACACTTACTGCCACTGTAAGTCACCCGGAATAATGGGAAATCCTTTTTTATTTGGACAGGGCATTCAGTATTTTGTAGGCGGAATGATGGCTACGATTTATGGGATAGATAATACTTCGTAAGTCTGGTGTGTAGGTACAACTCATACTTAGGTGTTTAGTAGGTTAACTCCTGCCAAGTTAAACATGACTATGTTTTTTAAGTTACATTAACAACGGGTCTAGAGGTGTGAGTTAATTTGTTTGCAATGTAAAATTGCAACCCAATTAAGCTCCGTTTATAATCATTAATTACTGTTGGCTCGTGCTCGCCGTGTCGTTTGCATTTATTATTTCGGGAGCACTCCGCGCTACACTTTTAATCGTATTTGCAATGTCAACGTTTGTAAAGAAGCAATGATAGCATCGTTCGTTTCGTTTGCATAGTAAATTTTAAGCAAAGCAAAATTTATGTTCAAGCCAGTTTACTTCATGCGGCTCAGATCTATTAAAATCATTTTGGCTTGAAACGTTAGTTCGCTCCGCAACAGAGGAATTTGCTAACCGAATTTCGCCAAACCTCTTCAAACTACCGGACCAAAGCATTGAACATGTTGGCAGTTCCAAGTATCGAAAACAAGGTTTTGAACGTAGTATTGGTATCGTAGAGATGGAATTCGGGAGGTTATTTAAAGTTTCACATACAGCTGGCGTGCGAAGCTGCCCGGAGCACAAGTTTCTATGCGCTACCGGACAGTGTATACCGGCCTCGTGGCATTGCGACGACGCTGCCGATTGTCCCGACGGCTCAGACGAACACCAGTGTGGTAAGGGTATGCTCTAAATAACGGGGCAGCATGAATTGGCATGATAAAAATGAAACAATCAAAATTTTCGTCGAGCATGCGTCATACAACAGCTCCATTGGGTTCCAAACAGGTCCATGCAAATAAAGTTTCTACAAGATTTATTGATACGCACACATTATCGCCAATTACTCGTTGTTTGTTTAGGCCGCCGGTAATAGGCAAATATTCGTCCACGAGTAATCCTAGACGCGTGTCAATGTAACCGCTCCGCATAAAACAAAATGCCCGATAAACGTTTAGTTAAATGTACATCTGTTGATAGGTAAAATCGAAACTATTTTACGTGCAAAAGAAAACGTGAATCGTTGAACATTTGGCGCGAGACGTTGAATACGAAAGCAGATTTGACAAAAGGGGAGAATGATGAAAGCGTAACATTGTGTTTACCTTGTGTATTTGCATCACACTTAGCATGAGCATGAATTGGATTGGCAGAAGTGGAGCCGTGCGACGCGGACGAATTCACGTGTCGGGGGAAGCCGGGGGAATGCATCCCGCTGACTTGGATGTGCGACGACAACGCGGACTGCTCGGATGGATCCGATGAGAAAGCATGCAGTAAGGGTTTACATTTCAAACATAATCAGTAAATTGTAAAGTGGTGGTTTAAATCTTCTAGAGTCTTCTGAATCTAAGTCAACATCAGAACTTTGAGACAAATATTCTGTTTCTTAGGGGAAAGTTAAGTGTTGAGTGTTCTTAGCTTCACTTACTCGTAATGAAATTAGATTCAGAGGGCTGCCGCCATAACACTATGTCGGGGGTTTTCGAAAATTTGTAATTTACACAATTTAAATTTGTTTAACTAAACGGTTCTCTACGTACGTCTGAGTATATTTTGTGACAGACGCTTGAGTGTTGTGCAAATCATTCAGAAGACTTAATAAGATTTACGTCCACAACTTACTTCACAATTTTGCGCTATCTAAGCTGTTCCTGAATCAACCTGTATTAGTCATACAAAATTAATTGTTTAAATTTATAAGATTATTTACGAAAAATATATTTCAGTTACTATAAAAACCAAACGTGCAAAATCTAAGAATAGTGTACCAGCTTTTCTAATCAAATGAACAGCGAACTTCGGAACGGCTTAGATATTGCGTGACTTCATTTGCTTACGAGTTTTCTTTTCCAATTCTTTGTTAGATTTGCGAAGAAGATGCATAGTGTATCTCAGTTCATTAAGCTGATTACTCAGACTCCGTATCAGAGGATCTCAGATTACTGTCTGCAACGGCAAAAGGTTATGTAGTTTCAAAGCTAGAGATAAAAAATTCGTAAAAAGATTAAAGCCATTACTTTCATTAAATGGAGCAGCTTAGTTAAGCCTTCCAGTACAAAGTTCAACCGTTATCCACCATTTTAATATTCCGAATATTCTAAAGTCCGTGGATAAACTTTTGGTAAGCACTTACCTACTTCGTCATTTAATGAACTCTGCAGAAATCGTGCAAGCGGTTGGTCTAAAATTCTAAAACCCGAGTCCAGGAGTAATTGATGTAAACATATTTATGTATAAATACGATACGCGGTGAATTTGTTTCAACAAAAGTGCAGTAAATCTGCTTCCCAAGTCTGGTATTTTAAACACTGGGAACTGTCCACTTCCAATGATGATAATCATTGCTACCAGTGGCAATAGATACAACAATTACTTTGCCGACGCGGCAATAGTCTAAAATCTTATTTATATTTTTTTATCTGCTATTTATTTATTATTATTATTTTATTTATAAATAGCAAAAGTGGCCAGTGTCTTAAATACCAGAGTTGAAGGACTTATTTTGCATTAATACCTAATACATAATTTAATATTCAATTATTATTTTATTACACTGTTATTAATTGTGTCAGCAAATAATATAACTTTGTGTAAAATACTACGTGCATAAGCATTTTACCTCCAACCATACTTAGTTAATGTTCACCTTTCAACTGTATCAGACAACTAAATAACATGATCGGTTAATAGCAATTACATTAATTTATCATTTAAAATCAAATTCAAATCACAGAACGTTTTAAATTAAATCATGTTTGTAGAACTAATTGGTGTTTACGTGGGTTGCATAATTACTCCAGACCATCTGCATCCATGAAATTATTGCATTTGTATAAATGAAGTAGTAGGTATTTCATTATTACGCAATGGAACTAAAGTAATACTAAATAATAGTCGTCTCTGGTATTGTGTTAATGAAAGTTACATTATCTTATTTAAATTCAAATATCTAAATGTCATCTAAGGTAAGATGTCGGTATATTCAATAAACAAACGAAAGCAGATCCAACCATAGATCCATTGCATCTGTACGTTAAATGGCACAGCACGTTTCAATCCATAATATTATTAGAACTGCATTATTGGCTTCACGGACAGTCATAATTTCAGTCGAAATAGCATGAGGCCGACCTAAGATAACCTATCTAGTTTATTTGTGAATAAGTGGGTAAATAGCCAAGTTTTATCGTTGGACTAGTTTCATTACAGAATAGAGTTAATTTGATTAATTAACTAACATATTCTAGTATAAACTAAGTTACTGAGCACACCTACGCTCTAGTTAGTGATCTAGTTTTAATTTATTTTGCCTAATTAATGTTTTTGATAATCAGTACATCAGTTGAAAAGAGCAATTTCATGCCATTTTTTTTTGCTTTCTCTTATATTTTTGTCCTAGTAAAAAGCTCTTCCCAGAAAACAATATCGCACGAATGCCCGGGGTAAGCCGCAAAAGTTTGAAGTCAAACTTTAACTATTTCTCTCCGATAGCGACAGTTTCAATCAATCATTCAGCTGGGGTCGACGAGTGGAGCCAAACACTCTTGTATTCTATCAACGGCACCCCATCCTTCCATAAATTCTTATCTGCCCGCACCGTAACAGCCTCAAAAGGTTGAGTGATGACGAAGCTTGTATATTTTAGTCCCATAAGCTGGCTGGCAAAATATCTTAGCATGATTACATAGTCCCTACCTTACTTTTGTAACCCAGAATTTACGCGTCAGCCCTTTCTTGAAATATGAAACGTTTCATGAAATTCTTCGAGACTCATTAAAGCTGCAAGAATGGCTGGATTTACGACACGAGTCATACACACACTACAATTCAGTGTTAAAAACACCCGTTACATTCGTCTGCCCTCGCGAGGAATTTAATTAAACTTAGGACATTCAGTTCACGGAACGACCGACAATAATATTTGCACAAAAAGAAATCCCCAAGAATTATACGAATTCAGCGAGATAATGAAACTAGTTCAACGACGATAAAACACCGCAAGAGCAGTTCTCTTGGCAACAGAAAATTATTCCTACCTACTTTATTTCATTACTGGCCACTTAGGATGCAAATTACCTGATGAGAATTTTAATTTACCCTGTAGTTTTAGAGGGGATGTTCCTTTCTCCTTTGTGTTGAAGCGATAAAAGTAGCCAGTTGCTTCTCGCGAACTCTCCACTACATGAATATTAATATTAGTTTGAAACTTTCAATGAGGTGTAATATAAGTTTCGCCGCACAGATGAGACTTGTCGGTCGGACGAGTTTACGTGTGGGAACGGGAAGTGTATCCAGGCTAGATGGGTGTGCGACGGGGACGATGACTGCGGTGATAACACTGATGAAGCCAAATGTCCTGCACCCACCTGTCAACCACAGACACACTTCGCCTGTGCGGACGGACACTGCATCTCGGCGTGGTGGCGATGCGATGGCGACCTCGACTGCCCCGACAACAGCGATGAAGTGGTACGAGTCTCTGTTGATTGATTTGAGGCTTGAAGATTATTGTGACACTTCTTTTTCTTCTTCGTATAAGCTAAGTGGCCAAGCTCTGTCGAGAGTTTTCAAGCCGCTCGAAGGCCTTCGACTGCTTGTACTAAGACTAACAACGAGGACCTAGAATTTAACGTTCATCAGACCCAGATGAAAAAGCCACTTTTCAAACGACTTTCTAATGCATGGTCATCCATCGAAACACCGTCGGCATCGACCGTTGCGTAGCTTAGATCATTGCGTCAGATCACCTTAGCTATTCAAGCTACAGGCACTACACACAGTTAAATCTCTTTCTTGACTTCTTATTCTTGATTGTCTTCTCGACTTTATCGGAAACGTGGCGTGTTTTCAGGGTTGCGCGCAGCCACCAAAAGTACGGTCACCGTGTATATCGTCGGAATTCGAGTGCCACGACAGGATGACTTGCGTACACCACGCTTGGGTTTGCGATGGTGACCGAGACTGCCCCGACGGAGGTGATGAGGCACCTGAAGTATGCCGAGGGAACGTCACCTGTAGAATAGACCAGTTCCAATGCAAAGACCACAGCTGTATACCTGGAGCTTTGTTCTGTAATGGGGATAAGGATTGCCCTGATGGCAGTGATGAGTTGAACTGCAGTGAGTATTTATTTTATTTAATACATAGCTATTGTGTTTCTATCACATTTCTACTTAGACTAGAATATATTTAAGAAAAGTAATCGGAAATATCACGGCCAACGGGATTTTAACCTGTGTCTTCTGGAAAACGAGGCCGAACGCTCTAGCCACCGAGCTACTCGTATGATGCGGGTTCGAATCGCGTTGATATTGTGAAATTTCCGCTTGTCTTAAATCTACTAAATAACCTCAATGTGAGTTTACCACAATATCAAAAAATTTGACTAGAATTATTTCTTCTCAATTGGATAAAGGTCAATTAAGGAGCAGGACTTAACTACACCAATTTCATATCTTAATGCATTCGATCGCATTGCATTAATTTAAAAGTGTTTTTTTTTTCTCGTTCACAGCTTTTTTGCTTTAAAACAATGGTGTAGCACATTTACCAGTTGCTTTTGTTGAACTCTATAAGAATACATTATATATTAGTTGTCTTCTCAAATCGATATCAAACTTACTACTTATTAAACTTTAAATTCTTAGCAATATAAATTAATGATAGCAAAACAAAACTTCACTCTCTACATCTACTTTGTTAAACCAAAAATAATACCATATCTGCAAATGAAGTGACTCATATTATAATAATGATCGAACTTCACTTGGTAAGTTCATTTGATCGTATATTCTACGTATGTTAGTCGTCTCTTCAAATCGATTTCAAACTTGTCTAATTTTCGCTGACTTGTGTCTAATTTTAGCATTTTGACACGAAATTATGAAAAGGCATCAAATAAGTCAAACAAACAACTCAGAATCTATTGTAGGGACATTAATTTTGGAGGACAGTTCGTTATTGTGAATTTAGGAGAGAAGCTTTGATTTATTGTGAAATGAGAAAATTTAACCTATTATCGGTATTTGTGATTGTTATTTATTATTTGCTTCATTTCCAATTTAGAGTGAATATCGTCCTCCGAAAATAACTAATAAAACTGTTCATCAAGCGTTTAAAAATATATACGAGTATGTGTGTAATAGTGTTCAATATTTAATTGTTTTATTATACAAATTCCACATATTGAATGCAGGAAATTACAAACAATAATACTAGCTACTACCAGTCTGGTTAATTACCCAGCCATACCCATAAGTACTGTCCTATACTTAGGCAAGACCTAGTTCTCTCTAGTAACATTTTAAGCGTCTACAAAGAAGCATAGTTAAATCAAATCCAAACAATTGTTCGGTCTAAAAATTGTTCGTTTCTTTACTTTTTGAGGTATTGACCTCAATAAAAATATTTTAGAAACGCACACACTTATTAAAGTGCGTGTGCGTTTCTTAAATATTTTTTTACCGATACATATATTTATTGATTATTTAAAAAATTCAGCCCGACCGAAGACCATATGCGACAAGAAAACAGAGTTCGACTGCGGCGGCGGCATGTGCATTCCTATATCGAAAGTTTGCGATAAGAAACCAGACTGTCCCAACTTTGAAGACGAGCCAAAGGATCGGTGCGGAGAAAACGAGTGCGAAAAAAACAATGGTGGATGTACGCAGATATGTGTCGACATGCCTGTCGGGTACTACTGCGACTGCGAAAAGGGATACAAGCTGATGGACAACAGAACATGTGAAGGTAGGTTCAAAACAATGATAGCTTAGTCGAGCGCGCAGCCTCCTTATGTCCCATAGGATGACCTCGTTGGCGTAAAGGTTACCATGCCGGACTGCTAATCAGAAGGTTCCGGGTTCGATTACCGGCAAGGTCAACATCTTTGTGCTTAACTAAATTTGTTGGCTGTGGTTCTGGGTGTTAAATATGTATTTATATATAATATGTAGTATATCAGTTGTGTTAGCAACCATAATACGAGCCAGAAATGGTTCAGTATGGGGCTAACCAGCCGTGTGTGAATGTGTCCTAATATTTATTTATTTTATTTATTTATAGGGCATATGTCCGATCCCCGCCAATGAGCTCGAGCTTTAAGGCGAAGACAAGGGCAAAATCTTAATTTTACAGTTTTTTCTCTATAAATCGTGAGCGAAAATAAATATCGAAAAAAAAATTGCTCAAACACCGTATAAAGAACCACTCTAAGAATATTTTATACCTATTTTGGTACCAATCAGACTTATGAATAAGAAACAAAACTGGTCAAAAAAATTTAAATTATTTTTTAGTACCAGTTTCTTTTTTCATTTTGATTAGTCTAATTGGAAGCTTTCAGTAAAGGGAAACGTCGTAATTAGCTGATAAAGGTACTGAATATCATCTAATGATGTAGAGAAATTTAAGTTCGTAATTACTGAGAAACCGGTATCTGAACCTCGTTACCTGAATCGATTTTCCTGAAAACATCCCGCCAAGCTTCAAGCACTGAGCAAACATACGCTGAGTTTGTTAAGTTTCTAGAGTGTCAGTGAGTGGAATTACCTCCAACGTATTTCCAAAGTATGTGCATAGCTCTTTTGTTTATTACTCGTAGATAACATCGTAAGTTTACTTCTAATATTACTACTGACGATTAAAGAGAGGTCTTGCTGTAGATGATTCTAAATAGATAAACACACACCAAACATTGAACTTCAATCTAAATACCTTGTTTCACACGTCTTTTATCTCTCATGTGATGCGGTAATATTCTATAAGCATCCATTGTTACTGCACCCCAGAAGAGAAACTAGTTTTCTCAAGGAATCCTACTGCGAAGGCTAGAGTCTCCAAAATTTAAAAATGTAGTTAAAACTAACACTAAAATAAGGTTTTCATTTATTTATTTTCTAGAACATAAATTTTGTTTAAAAATGTATCAATTCTTTTGCATAAAATAAATGATTATTATTATTTTTTATAATAGAATAACTTTTGAGGGAGATTCAGTAGGTACATAGACAAAATTTAATGGGTGAAATGTATAATGCCTACTTATTTTTATACGAATAAAAAAAAATTGCATTTGGAAGATAAGAAGAAGTAAATAAATAAAGTGAATTAATAACCAGTTCTAATTTTCAGTTCTAAATAATAAAAAGTTTTATTTAATAGCCAAACCCTGAGTGTAGTGTTAAATCTGCCGGTGGAAAGTGCATTCCGGACAGTCGCGGGTACGCGGTTGTAGATCGCGGGCCCTTACAAGTAAACCTCTAAAACATAAGTCACCTTATAGCACTCTGTGTTCCTTTTGCGTCGGTGTTGGAAAGTATGTGTAATCAAACAAACTTGCCAAGAACACGTGTCTAACCTCAAATCATAATTTCAGCACCGCGTAGGTGTTGCTTATCAAAATAACCTTCTTCGTGGAATATTACCTACTTTGTGAAGTCACAGCGAGAACTCGAACCCGTGTATTCCCGCGGGACCAGAATAAGGATGTTATTGAAATATTCACCGGGAATTCATTAAGTCTATTTACCGTAGTTTGCTATGTCGTCGGGAAGGAAAGATGTGACTTTCCTGTTATTTATGTACCTAAATATCTATCTGGGCCTTCGGGCGGCTTGAAAAACTCTCGACATTAGAACTTGGCCATTTATCTCATACGAAGAAGAAGAGATCTACTAGCTGCGCCCCGTGGTGTGACCCGCATTAATCCGGCATAAAAAGTAGCCTATGTGTCATTTCAAGGTATCACCTATCTTCATATCAAATTTCATCAAAATCGGTTTAGCCGTATGAGCGTGAAGAAGAAACAAACATACACACTAACTCACTTACACACAAACTTTCGCATTTAAAATATTAGTAGGATAGTGGTACGGAACCCTTAATGCGCGAGCCCATCTCGCATTTGGCCAATTATTGTCACTCATCGTTCCAATTTTTCACGTTACAGACATAGATGAATGCGCAGACCCTGGCTCCTGTTCTCAAATGTGTATCAACGAAAAAGGTTCCTTCAAATGTGAGTGCCACGCTGGCTACGCCCGGGACCCTCGAGACCGTACCAGATGCAAGGCCACCGAAGGACACCCATCGCTTCTGTTCGCCAGGAGGTTCGACATCAGGAAAATCAGCCTAGATCACCATGAAATGGTAGCCATTGTGAACGATACCAAATCAGCGACGGCTTTGGATTACGTGTTCAGGACTGGAATGATTTTCTGGAGCGATGTCACTGATGAGAAGATTTACAAGTAAGTTATCTACACTCTCACTTTGCGTCTAATAAGCTGAGCTGAATCTTTGTTTTAAGTTTAATTCGGGAATTGGTCACAAATTGTCTGAAACGGTTAAAGTTCGGCACAAACAATAGGCTTGTTTCTCGTTCTTTTGTTTGGGAATAGACCAGTAGAAAAAAAATGGTAATAGTAAATAAAATTCAGTATATAGTCACTTACTGGCAAAGTATGTATTTTCGGTATAAATTTCATTTGAATTCTGTTATCCAATTCCAAAAGGCTGACCTATGTATATCTGTAACCTAAAGAGGAAATATTGTCTCATAAGGAGTCAGAATAGGTAAAATAAACTGCTGTTAAAGAACATCACACATTAGAAGAGACCTATTTAGTTATTAGGAAATTTGTTGATCAGATATCAACAGAATGAATTAGAATCTTGCTAAATTCGTGATGAATAGTTGATACTTATCAATACATAATGAGCTCATGAGATATGATTAATGAACCTTCGGACCTAGAATTATACTAAGTTTTTCACTGGCCATATTTTAAGTACCTGTCGACCAACCACCAAAAAAACATTAAAAATGTTTTGCTTATTTAAAAAACGGAAGACATGTTTCGACTTAGGCTACTCAGTTGCAGGAAACAGCATAAGTCCGAAGGGAGTGGCATATCTTGGTTTCGGAGTCCAAGACCTACTACGAGACATCACGTCATCATAGTTTAAATATATTTAATATCCACAGAGCACCAATCGACGAGGGCACCCAACGCACAGTGGTTATCGGAAACGAGTTGATCACATCAGACGGTCTAGCTGTGGACTGGATCTACAACCATCTGTACTGGACCGACACTGGCAAGAACCATATTGAGCTGTCAGACCTGCAAGGAAACATGAGGAAGATCCTTATCAGAGATCAACTTGAGGAACCGAGGGCAATTGCGCTGAATCCTTTAGACGGGTAAGAAACTTTATTCCCAATCTAACGAATATAATATAAAATACGTTTAAACGAGCATAGTAGTAAACCAACAATTCGTAAAAAAAATGCTGGACGACAAAATAAATACCAATATTATGAGCTATAAAAGGACATATTAATAATTAGCTAACGAAATCACAAATCACAAGGCTATCAGCATCGTTAATTGGTTCTTCAAAACTATATTTTGTTTCCCATGCAAGCATCAAGAACACTTTTACGAAGGAAATAGAGTGGAGGGAGTGGAGGGTTTATTACATTAATTTAGGTATTTTACTGAAAGCGCCAAGGAATTCAGATACTAAGAAATATACGGCGGTACGACCTCGACACACACAACCCACACTGGAAGACCGTTGCCCAGGACAGACAAAAGTGGAGGGATGGTAGGGAGGCCTTTGCCCTGCAGTGGGCTGATTTATAGGCTTAGATAGATAGATAGAAGAAATATAGTAACCATAATCTAGGGAAAATGTAATCTAATAAACTGCACCTAATGGCGTAACATCAGATAAAATTAGATCAAGCGGGAAACCCATAAATTAAAAACATCAGAAAGAAAGAAGAGAAAGAAAGAAAATTATTTATTATGACAAATTTATATGATATGACTACACAAGACAAGATAAAATAAAAAATATAAATCAAACAAAGTCGAAATTAACTGTAGGTAATACTCATTTGTGATTGCAGATGGATGTACTGGACGGACTGGGGCCAGACGCCGAAGATTGAGCGAGCGGGAATGGACGGATCCCACAGACAGACCATCGTCTCCTACGACGTGAAGTGGCCCAACGGTCTCACCCTGGATCTTGTCAGAAAACGAGTCTACTGGGTAAAGATCTTAGATCATACACAACTAACTATTAACCGGCCAACTGCGTGGTAAACTCGCGCACGTTTGGTTCCGTACTATTATATATAAATAACGGAAATAATATAATCTAAAAGTAAAATAAAGTAAACTTTCGACAGTAAGTACCAACAAATCTAGGAATAGCCTAGAATAAACACTATACTTACAATACACAAATCGATTAAACGATAAATCGAATAAATAATATTTCACATTGTAACTATGGAGCCAAAAAAAAACTGTCTACTGAAAGTTAACGGTTAACCTATTTGTTAGTTTATTTCTATTTGTTTGTTTATTTCTTAATTGTTCTTAATTGTGTAGTAGTTTTTCAAACATTTCCTTTCGCATGTGTACCTACAATATTTACGTTTATTACGTCATATATTTACGTCATTTAGTTACCAGGTAAGTTATTAGCTGTACAAGTTCCGCTATAACTGTATCATAGTGTGAGATCTCTGCTGCTCTGCATTACAGGCCCCTTGAGGTACCTAGCACAGAGCACAGCGACTTTCTCAGGTACGACACAGCCCACCACTCACATAGCTATTACTAAACATTACTTTATGTAGGTACCTAACTCTAAGATATATACCTACCTACACAACAAACGAATTTGAATTTGGATTTGAAAAATTTGGGCCAGTGTGCAACGATTTAGCCGTTGAGTACTAAACAAACATACTCATATTATACTTTATATACTTTACATTTACTAATACTTATATTTTATAAATTTAAATTTATACCGTACGCACATAATAATCAAATATTTGATTCAAATGTATGGAAAAATCCATAAACATACAAATTGAAGCAATACAAGGTAATTAGCAAACAACTCTGACAATGGTTAGTTCATAAGAACATAGCCGGACGCTAATTAATTGCTTATTCATTTAGCGTATACCAAAGAAGTATGATATCAAAGTACATACAGTAAGTACCTCTACTGATGATGTTTTAAGTCAATTTGATTAGCTCTATGTAGAATCCATACAAGATTATTTCAAAATTCATACCTCTACCGGAGTACCAATATAATAAGATGTGGTTATACGAATACAGTCCTAGTAGTTGAAAAAATTACTGTAAATATTGATTTAAGTATACTTCGACCTCTATTTGAAATGAGTGAACAAGAGCTGGTTGTTCAGTTTTTATGTCGCCCAAGAGCTCGGAACGAAAAATAGTTTAAAAGATAGAGCTGCGATTTGATCTTTGATTCAGCGTTAGCTCAAATTCGCATGGAAGGGTATTTTTCTAGTGCTTGCCTAGCAACAACCCTCAAGTTCAAAAATCAGTCACCAAGCACCTAACAGTGTGTTCCAGCACCATCTTTGGAACTCACTACCTGAGTCTCTGTTTTCTGAGAGGTATCATCCGAGGGCCTTCAAAAGTAGAGTTAATAGATATCATCTAGATAAGCGTGCCACACCGTAGACTACAGCGCAGCTTAACATAAGGCTAACTGTAGTCAAACACTAACCTATCAAGGATAAAAAAGAGCTAGTTATCCCAGACTAGGCATGTTCCACTTTAAATCAGGGTGTCGCTAACTTGTGTGGTTGAGCGCCCTGATAGTCAAATGCCTAGCTGTAAGAAGTAAAAAAAAGTAAATTTGTATTGCGCAGTTCAACCTAGTAAAACCTCAACCTAATAAAAAAAGAAAGTAAATGGCTCAATTTAAAATTAATCAAGTCTCACACAAGTGGGATTAATTCTGTATAACTTAATTTTCCTCAAGTCAGTACCTACCATTAGATTCCTATATCGTATCTTCTACTTACAATATAAAGCACTTTGGAACCATTACTTCTCAGGTTGACGCCAAAATGAACACAATATCGTCATGCAACTACGACGGGTCAGCTCGCAGGGTGGTTCTGTACTCTGCAGACGTACTTCGTCACCCATTCTCCATCACCACCTTCGAAGACTGGGTCTACTGGACAGACTGGGATAAGACTGCCGTCTACCGAGCCAACAAGTTCAACGGGAAAGATGTTGAAGCTATCACTTCTACACATACTGTAAGTAATTATTACTTACTACTCTTTATAGGGATTGCGATAATGGAATCAAAAATCGAATCCTCAGACTATCTGACGCAACAGGGGTGGAACAGGTATGCCAGCGACCCAGGGCTGTGCTCCGTTTTTTCAAGGAGCTTGGTTGGCTTGGGCTGGTAAGGGGGAACAATAGTGGGATGCCAGTGCAGATCACATCACCACTACTTCAAATTAGAATTAGAATAAATATTATAATTTTATAATATAAGGACACATTTCACACATGGCTGGTTAACCCCAAACTGAACCATTTCTAGTTCGTATTATGGTTGCTAACACAACTGATATACTACATATACATGCATATATATTTTATCTAATATATAAAATTTCCATGTCACAATGTTACTTACCGTACTCCTCCGAAACGGCTTGACCGATTTTTCCAAATTTTATATGTGTATTCAGTAGATCTGAGAATCGGCGTCGGTCGTCATATTATCATCGTTGACGACCTCGTTGGCGTAAAGGTTACCATGCCGGACTGCCAATCAAAAGGTTCCGGGTTCGATTCCCGGCACGGCCAACATCTTTGTGCTGAAATAAATTTGTTGGCTGGTGGTCTGGGTGTTATATATGTATCTATATATAATATGTATGTATGTATATGTAGTATATCAGTTGTGTTAGCAACCATAATCCGAACTAGAAATGGTTCAGTATGGGGTTAACCAGCCGTGTGTGAAATGTGTCCTAGTATTTAGTATTTATTTATTAGCCAGTTAAGGCACTAGCTTGTAAGTTCTTTGTGTGGTCTCTGTAAATTTCACAATATTTCACACTATTTTATTGTGAGTGTTTATCTATCTAACTACTTATTTTTATCTTTTAGTATACGAAATAATGTAGGATTTGTTCATTTCTAAGACATTCCTAAGTATGTATGTTCTTTTAGCGCGTAATAAGCCTTACATAAAGTTGGCCAAAGGTACTCGCTACTAAGTTCTCCAGCAGTAACTTTGCGGAAGAGGTGTCTTCACCTATATAAGTACACATTATAAAGCAAAAATAGGTATACATCAACAAAACGTAATAAATAAATAAATTGTAACCACAAACTATTATACAATTTTAATGAACGCAAAATCGGGATTGATTACCTGTTTTGATTGGTTTTTCCCATTTGTAAATTCTTCCCTATTTGTAAAACTTATTTCAAGGGCTTTCCTCTTCAACTATAAATTTATTGTAGAATACATTACTAAATAATAAACATGTAAATTTATTGTTTTTTAAACAAACATATGGCTGGTTAGCCCCATACTATTATTAGGTATAACCCATATTATTATTGCTAACACAACTGATATGCTACATATACAATAATATACATACATCAAAATATTATATCGATACAAATTTAACACCCAGACCGACAGCCAACAAAAGTAGTTCATAACAAAGTTGTTGGTCGTGCCGGGAAAAAATAATACCTTTCCTTGACGAAGTTGCATTTGTAGCTGAATTAATAATATTATTTAGGACCTCTTACGTTCAAATGAAATAACGTTAGTGTTAGAATGCTAAACATGCACTTACAATGATTTTACGTCATTCCTGCATCAGTTCAGAGTATACGAATCAGTTAATTGTACAATGCAATTCAATTTGCGCACGTACATTTTAATCATGTTTAATGTGCGTAAGAATTTCGTTAAGCATATAATACTCGTACCTATCCTGGAAAATTTTAAACAGTGATTCAAAATATTCATTTTACGTCATGTAATATTCATTACATGTACATCACACATATTATTATGTTTGTTTTAATAGATAGTATATTTGCGAGATAAAAACATGTTTTCCTTTTTTTTGATAACATGTTTTTATCTCTGATTGTTTTTCTGATGATCACTAAAACAGTAAAAAAGTTTATAGTTTGTTGACTTGTTTAAAATTTAACAAACTTTTATCTAACTATAAAGATTTAAAAATCAAAGGCAAAAATATGTTATTTGTCTTTGGCATAATTTTACATGTACGTACGTAACTTTATTATTATCATTACAATCAAAATTACAAATACGTACCTAAATGTCGTAACTAATGTGTATTTTCAGTAGATCCATTATTAACTCCGTTCTCTTTAGGTCTGGAATGGACGGACGGAAAAGTTAATAAAGTAATATACTAATATACTCTATGTCTATGTCTTTGAAAGGAAGAAAAGGTTGCTAACGTATATACAGTTTGGTAATTTATAACGATAACTTGTAATTTTAAACTCAAAAGTCAGAGTCAAACAATTCATCGCAACATTATGTCATCTTTCAGTTACACTACACATAAGGCATTGCAATTAATTACTGGAGATGAGCAACCCTATTAATGAATTTGTTATTTTTAGTGTTCCGTCATTTAAGTTGTCTTCTATTTTATAGTAACTTTTTGTTATGAGTATTTTATTTTTATTTTTTAAGAACTCGTAAGAACTCGTTGTGATATTGTAGCTCCAGAACCCGATGGTGATCCACGTGTACCATCCGTACCGCCAACCTGACGGAGTCAACCACTGCGCGGCGGTCAACGGACACTGCTCGCATCTCTGCCTGCCCGCGCCCAGGATCGGTTCACACTCACCTCGCGTCTCCTGCGCCTGTCCTAACGGTCTCAGGTTACTGCCTGACAATCAGATGTGCGTCGAAGACAGTGAGTATACAGCTTTATTTCTTTTCGTTGTTCGTAACTTTCGACCTAAGTTGACAATGAAACTTTACTAAGTGGAGTTTATTTGTTGCCTTTGGTTCGATTGTTAGTTTGACTTAAGAGGTAAAAAATTACGAGAACCTAACGTTTTACTCCCCTCATGGAGTAAAACGTGATTTTGCAACGTGATTCAACTCTATTGACAAAATAATGACGCAATGTTGACGTGTCGGAAGACAGTATATTCGAGTGAAGCTCAACTTGCCTATTTACTTAGTCTTATTGAAGGTATAGTAAAAGAAAAATGAAGACAGAGAGCAAAGTTTGAGAAGAACGTTTTTAGGATAGTAGGTACATCTACTTTACTATGTATTTTTTACCAAGGGCAAAAGTACAGGCCAAGGTTCGTAAACATAGTAATAATTATAACAAATTTTACTATACATAGTAATGTTAATGCTAGCTTAGGCATTTGCTAATGTTTCTATTCTGTTAAAGGTTATATATTTTAAAATAAACAAGTTTGGAGAAGAAGAGGCAAAAAGATACTAATGTTACCTAAAATTATCATATCAATAAAAATACTGCGTCGCGTGGTTTCGTTTTTCCGGTTATAAAATACCTAAGTACATAGTCGCCTTAATATGTACTTGAGCCTGCGGTGCAAATTTTAAATTTACAACGCCTTTTTCGACTTAATCATGAAACTGAAAGGTATTTAGGTACATACGTAGGAGTTATTAAGCAATATATAACCTGTATATAACAAAGTAAGGCATGAAGGACGAGTGAGGTAAAGATGGATGTGTAGAATGACAATAATGAACGAAATAACGATTGAGTATATTAGAGGAAGTTTCAAAGTATATCCAGTGACTGAGAAACTAAAGAATGGAAGGTTAGCATGGTATGGGCATGTGGCGCGTAGAAAGATGACATGTTACTAGGAGATGTATGACAATGGTACTGCAAGAAAGACGAATAAAAAGCCGACACAAAAAGGCATGTATGGAGTGTGTGATTGCTTCCTTTTGGAATTGGTGTAGAGATGACGGCTGATAGAAGAGAGTGGAATAATAACATTTAATGTGTAAATACCTCACCAATTGGAATAAGACAGAACTCGTAAGGTTAGTTACTACCACTACAGGTTCGAAACATTTATTGCTGATTTGTAAAATATAACCACTTACTATTAGTTCTTTTTACCGCCACAAAATTAATGAAATTAATGATAAAGATAACGGGCCCTATAGATTTAATTGGCTATGTTTTAGTTAACAATAAGTAAAAAGTAATCTAATATAAAATAGGTGATTGCTTTATGAGATTGAATTACAGTGGGGAAACACTGAACTCTTGTAAAATATAAACTAAAGAAAAAGTTTATAAATATAGAACTAAATAATCGTAAGTGTTTAAGGAAAGTAACAATGTTTTCATCACAAATGAGTAATATTACGTCTTATCTTAATTCTTACAAATTCAATTATGACTACTATAGGCTGATAAAATAAGTAATGTACCTATTGAATGACTTCGCAAATCTCAGCTCACAATATTGTTCTGATTAGATATTTATATATGTATACAATATGTACCTACATAGATATAACTTAATTCTAGTTGTTTCCCGCAATTTCGTCCGTATTATAAATGGTAGTTTAATACGAATTCCTGATAATTAAGTTTCCTCAAATAAGTCCGATTATTTCGGTAACTATGCATTACAAAGAAACAAAAATATTCCCATTGTAGTAGTATACAAGAATATTTAATTTAAATATGTACATGGGTAATACCTTACTTCCTTTTTTGTATCTATAACAAAAATAAATGTGGCAATAACTAAAAAAATAATGATTGAGGAGTTCATTTATACGCATAAAGAGTTCTTTGTACAAAAAAATAAAACCACAAAGTAATTACCCCGCCATCAATTAAAATTTATTTACGCATTTTGGTAATTAATATGATAACATTTGATGTATTTCATATTAAAGTTGTCGAGATAATTTTACATAATCAGAGTAGTATACTATATAAGATAAGGCTGATTTACGAGGCCTCTTAATTATGAAACTCACGAGTACAATGATATGGCAAAGATTTGTAAACGAGAAACTTGCGTTTCTTAGAGTTCCATAGTCATCCTCATCATACCAGGAACCTGTATAATTTTATGACGCTCTGTCTGTTCGCTCTATAACTTCTAATTTGACATAATTTTGTCATATTTTTATCGATTTTATTTTTTGGCGTTTTATATTATTACCTATTACAGACAAACACATTTATTTTAATTACTCTAATTTTCAAGTCTAAATGTAATGGAAAATCACTTATTTAACTTACTTTTAGGTCACATTTTAGGAATAAAATGCCAATCAAGCCAAATCAGGCATTCCATTAAGGCTATCAAAATTCTTGCTTCCATTGAAGTTAAATTGACAAGGTCAATAAAGAAGACGTTTATTGTCTTCATAAACAGCATTATAAGTATGTAGGTGTACAGAACTGACTGATTCGTTGAATCAGACAATCGGTTACACATACATTCGTTTTCTTATGTCGAACGATCAAGAACTATAACAGAATTATAACTAAGAACTGAGATCAGCAATTTCAGTTAAATTGCTGATCTAAGAACTGGAATCAGCAAATGCCAGTTCTGATTGAATTGAATCCAGAACAATTGCTGATCCCAGTTCTTAGTATATATTTGAGACATTCTAACTAAAAGAAGGATACATATTTATTGAATTTCAAGCTATGTAGGAGCCATCTGAATATACAAACCAGTAGTATGTTTATGTATTATTCTGTAAGGCCATACTTGGTAGGCATGACTTTTGAATAAAACTTTCCGACGAATACACTTTTTCCTGAATATGGTGTATTTATTGTATGCAAGTTGTTTTACGGAAGTAATAAATTATGATGAGGACATGTAAATTACAGAGGATATGTTTATATCTACTTTCCACATAGCCAATTTCGCGTAAAGGTAAACGTCCA
Organism: Mellilla xanthometata; assembly: GCA_035578125.1. Taxonomy (NCBI): domain Eukaryota; kingdom Metazoa; phylum Arthropoda; class Insecta; order Lepidoptera; family Geometridae; genus Mellilla; species Mellilla xanthometata. The sequence continues at coordinate 5,861,249 of JAPUBQ010000007.1, read as the reverse complement.
ATAAGTTTTTGTACAATAAAAGTTTTCTTTTTTTAAATAAGCCTTTATCGTCGCTTCAGCGATCCCTTTGAGATGAATCTGAACTTGAAAAGTCTGTCTTGTTTAATTTAGTTTCTATGGATAGGTACATTTAGACTCCATAATCAGGTTCTGGATAAAAATATATATATTATCAAAGTAGGTACTCTCAAAACATAAACAGTGCACTTAATTTATATTATCTATTGTTAAGTTCAGCTCTAGAAGTTTTTTTGATACACACTCGTAAAAATGTGTTTCAATTTAGGTATTAAAAAAAATATTATTGATAGGCGTATTCATATATCTTAGTTCATGTCATATGTAAGTATGTATATGTTTTTTGTATATGATATATTTATAAATACATTTATGGCATCGAGCGTTCAGTGGCACATTATAAACAGGAACTTTTTACCGCAAATGCGTGCCATGTTTATGGCGTACCTTCGTAGGAAACACGGCGTTTTTATGAAACAACTAGCTAACCCGGCAAACGTTGTTTTGCCTTAATAATTATAAAAAAATAAAACTAAATATGCAGTAGCCGATTCTCAGACCTACTGAATACGCATATAAAATTTGGAAAAAATCGGTCAAGCCGTTTCGGAGGAGCACGGTAACAAACACTGTGACACGGAAATTTTATATATAAGATATAACTAATTTCGGCACAGTTTACTATAGTGAAAACGCAGCTATTGGCATCTTCTTTGAGTTCCTTTCTCTATGCCAGCGGTATCAACAATTATTGTTGCCGTCACAGTGTTAGTGTCTATAAAACATCACAGGTACTCGTAATGGATATTTCCAAGCAAAAACATAAAAGGCCTTTTATATTGGCAAACGCAGTCGAATTAAAAGGCAAGTGTATTTACTAGATTGTTCCAAGAGGATTAACATTAATTGTATTCTATAATTTAGGTAACAGCCGTATCACATTTGAATTTGTATTTACATTATATAATTCAGGCTACAATTTAATTCAGTTACTTATCAGCAAATCGGATATATTCAGAATTTATTATCTCATAAAAACTAATCTTACAATCACTACCTAAAATACATATGACACGACAAAAATAAGCGTGAACTACCAAGAAAACAGAGAATAACAGTAGGTATGATCATTTAAAATGTAGATGTTGAATCAGCCGGACGAACGCGCCACGTAGGTACCTTAAAAACTCATACACGTCATGGGCTGACGACACATCGTACGATGTTTTTATTGCTGCTAAAATTTCAAACGGCCTTGCGACCGCGGAACGCTCCATTGAAAGATCCAAAAGATCTAACTATCAACCTTCCATGTCAATTTTTTTTAGTCGGTCCGAGCTCGGACGAATCTGCGAAATTGAACTTTAACACGTAGGTACGACACAAGCGTCTTTCCGTTTGTTTTTTAAGTACATTGATATTTGGCCAGAAAATATTCCGATATGAATAAGTCACGCCTACAATTATTATCTCATAATCGCAAATGACTTGTTACAACAAAACCTACCCTAAGTAGATATAAAACACATTACTCATTGTTTACGTTATATTTCCAGACGTGTGTGAAATTTTACTACTTAAACAAGATAAACGACGACGTATTTACGATTGCTGATTGTACCTACCTAATGAAGGCGCGGTTATTTTACGATAGACAATTATCTGCAATAAGTCTGCAGTGTTGCAATTTTCTTATAGATTTTATTTACCAGACAGACCGACTCCACCTGTTATAGGTATTGATGTGTGGTCACGTTTTACCGAGCGTGTTTTGCCTATTTGTTTAATCTACGATTAACAAGTCTTCGATGATGACTGAGCTGCGAAAATCGTAAGACCATAAACTAAGTCATCAATGGCTAAGGCTTAAAAATATTGGATTAGGCTTGAATGGCCTCATAGGTACGTCCACTAAACACAGAATAGTTTAACAGTTAGTACTGCGGCGCTCACGAGACCCAGTTACTTTCGATGTGATGAAAACGCGCCGCGACCAATAGAAACAGCTGTTGGTAAGGTGACGCGTGACGTCACAGCATCACGCCACCTTTTCTACAGGGAGTTGAATACAAGCGCGATACGCCACGTTGCTCACGCGTGGCCGGTTTCACGAAATGTTAACGGTTAGTTTGATTTTAATCGGCTCAATACCTATGAAAAAAATCTATGAACTTTGATAAAAAAAATATTATCTTGGACAAAATGAATGGATTATAAGTAAGTTCTCAAAACGCGTAGTTCTGCGAACATTAGACAACACAAAAACACAATTTTAAACAACATTATTCGACTGATATCCAATAATAATTATACGACATATACTTTCTGATTTAGAGAAAGAAATAACTGCATCTAGGCAAGTACGGACAAACTAAATTAAATTTAGCCAAAAGGTGTAGATAATAGGTAGGTAGGTAGGTATGCTTCGTCTGTAAAACAATTTTCGTTCAAAACAATTCGTAAAATAGGTAATTTATCTAACTAAGGCTTACAACTGTGTTAGTTAATAAACTGAACTCAGTTTAATTAGTTATCAAATTCTATTTACCTATAGGTATAGAACATTTACCTCTTTCTAATAATAACAACTAATTAGCAACGAAATAATATAAAAATAAGGAAAACGTTTTAAAGCTTTATAATAATAAATAAATAATTTATTTGTCACAGAAACTTAAATTTAGGTTACACCGAGTTTATAAATTATATATTATAAATAATTATAATTATATAATATACTTACCCCTCAGACTATTCTAAACGAATAGTCTGAGACTTACCCATAGTAGTTAAACCCTGGTTAGTCGGAGAGCGGTTGTCGGACCGCTCGCAGTTAAATTTGACTGTTGGAATGGGCGAGCACGTCACCGGCGGAGTGGCGCGCGCCGGGCATTCCGAGCCGACTCATTCCGCATCGTGGCATTGCCGCAGTCGCGCGTGAGCACAACTCGCTCTAACCTCTGTGATCGAAACCAAAACATTTATTTACTTTTGGATACCAAACAATTACAAGCTTGTTTTTAAACAAAATCTACAGATGCGATAGAACAACCAGTGGAGGTGAAAAAACCGATTCGCGGTTCAAACACAACTATAGTAGTTGACGAAAAAACCCATGCCAGTGAGTATTTTTGCAATCCGTTTATTCCCTCGTCTGATGAACCCACTCTGTCCTTGATAACTTCCCGAGTTTTTAATTTATCGGTTCTCCGACGTTGAGGTTAACTTTAACTTAACCGGTTGATGAAAGTGAATGTGGTGTCTATGCGGGGTTTATGTACGTAACGACTTGAAGGTACTCCATCTAGTCACTTAATTATTGTATTTGTGTTAAACTCAACGTCGAAGATCGGATTAAGAGCCTTGCCATGAATGGGGTGAATCATTCTAATTATTTTGCGAGATAAGATATGAGTTACATCAGTGATTGTACTATCGGGTGATGGTATAAAAACATCAATAACACTCATACCATTATTAAATTCATACTAACCGCTGACTGTGAATGTTCAAAACTATCTGTGTGTCTTCAATTTGGGATTCGTTGACTGATTTTCAGGGCATGACCAACTCCTAGTAACAAATCTGGTGCATAATTATTTTGAATGCGAATGATTAACCGAGAAACTTGACCCATATGGTGAATTACAACAGAAGGCTCAGCCTTCTCTTCGAGTGGGGCCGTAAGGTCTTTGAGAGTAAGAACCCTTCTGAGGAACTAGAACCGGCAGAAGTTTCTGAAATACCAACAACAGAAGACTCGTCGGAACCAATGAAGGCTTACTGGGAAACAGACCAAAAAGAACTTAGCAACAGAAACCAAAAATTCATTGATCTATTTAAAAAGGGCAAAGATCTCGAAAGGATACCAGACACGACAGAGCGACCAGTCAAAGAATCTCGATTCTTATTTGCAAAATTTTTCCCGGCGTATAACGTTCCTGACACATGGAGTGTTAACGTCCCTGGTAAAGTATCTAGAAATATTTAATTTTCAAATATTTCCGTGTAATTTGACAAACTAGTTATTTTGGGAAGACACACAGGTTCATTCTGAACTGGGTGCATGATAATGCTTTTAAATTCTAACGTTACTAACAGCAAATGTGATGCATATTCATGGCTAACGAATCAAAATCACAACTACTGCAAGTAGGAAATCGGAACTCAATGTCACTAAATTAGCATTTACCTACAATATGTTAATATTGGATGATCATGCAAAATGGCAGTCAAATGTATATATTTTATTTGATGAATGACGCTAATAGAATATAAAGCCTAACAAGTGTCATTTTACGCTTTGATGGGTAGAATGAAAACCTAGTAACGAGAATCAATGTTGGACAAACAATTGGACTCTATTGTATTTATATAGTCCAAGGCTTTTGAGGGGGTTTTGTTTTTAAACACCTTCCCTTCCTGTCCTTTTTATCCTTTTGTATTTTCAATGTGCAAAATCAGGTATCCGTTCTCATATGTATATCAAAATAGTCCTTAGAAAAGTCATTACATTACATAAATGTAGGTTAGGATATTTCGGTTAGAGAAGAGATTTAGTTGGCACGTTTCATTGACAGTAACTATCTACAAATAGAATGTCTAGTTCGATCCGGTAAGGACACCTACGCTTTACTACGTAGCATCGCAATATTTCACGTATTGTTAAATAATATTTATGAGCAGCACATATTTTGTTTGTCGAACCCAAAACATCAATGACGTCTATTTTCTCAAGTGTAGCAATTGTCGACAGGCCAATGTCAATATACAGCTGACCCTTAACAATGAACTTTCAAACAATAACAATTAGCAAACAATCTTCAATGTAGGATCTCTTACAATCTACATTAGCAATTGTTTCATTCTACGAAAAATATGTTTTGCGGGAAATGGTAATCGAAGCTTTGGAAGCTTTGAAAACATTGGAGAAGGGTCACAAAAATTTTAAGAATTCACTAGGATTTCAGACATTTCAACTTTGTAGTCTAACACTTTCACAGACCTTCGCTTAGTCCCTTGGTGGAGGATTCCAGAATCATCGTCTTGTTGTTAACAAAACACTTTGACTAATATTTTAATTATTGTTCTTTTAATTATTGGCTTCTTCAACACTAGCTTTAATAGTATATTTCGCGGCATTAACACTGGAAACAAATGTTTCCGCTTTCTAATCTCACATTTAATGTTTAGCGGTGCAATCGTACTGCAGATTTTGATCTTTAAAAATGAATTGTAATTTAGAAAGTTTTGAAGAAGCCAAAAATAAAAACTTAGATTCTGTGCTTGGACTAATATTCTTTAACTCTTCATTACAGGTGTACAGGAACCTTCAAAACCAGGGACCGGAATCTCAAGCAACGGCCGCGACGCGGGCGTTGTCGCTGGTATCGTGATAGCAGTTATCTCTGGCATACTTATTTTGGCTGCATTGGTAAGCTTAAATAGTGTAGTCATTTCTTTTACATTGTAGTAGAATCTATCTATCTGTCTAAGCCTATAAATCAGCCCACTGCAGGGCAAAGGCTTGCCCTACCATACCTTCACTTTTGTCTGCCCTGGGCAACGGTCTTCCAGTGTGGGTTGTGTGTGTCGAGGTCGTACCGCCATCTCATCTTGGGGCGGCCGGGACGCCGTCTATTTGATGGGCTCCATTCGTTGGTAGTTTTTGCCCAAAATGTATCCATATAGAATTTAATTATTATAATAGAAACTATAATAATTTAATTCTATACATACATAGTTAATTTCATTCTTTATATTCAAATATCTATACTATAAGACTCTTTGTCCTGACTCATTCATCTATAGACAACGCAGAGCCCAAACGGCTGGTCCTAGGGTTATGAAATTTGGAGGGTGTATTTGTTTTAGTGTGTAGACGCGTACTAAGAACGGATTTTTTGAAATTCCACCCCTAAGGGGGTGAAGGGGGGTAAAACAGTTTGTATGAAACTTCTTTGTTTTTAAACTCCTAGCAATGAAATTTGGAATATGTATAGTTTATGTGAAATTAAAAATAATGGTATCAAGTTTTTTTGCCAGGGGTGAACTAAGGGTTTGTAATGGGGGGCGAAAGTTTGTATGAAAAATTCTTTGTTTTTGAACTTCCAGCAATGAAATTTGGAATATGTATAGTTTATGTGAAATTAAAAATAACGATATCAAGTTTTTTTGCCAGGGGTGAACTAAGGGTTTGTAATGGGGGGTGAAAGTTTGTATGGAAAATTCTTTGTTTTTGAACTTCCAGCAATGAAATTTGAAATATGTATAGTTTATCTGAAATAAAAAATAATGGTATCAAGTTTTTTGTCAGGGGTGAACTAAGGGTTTGTAATGGGGGTGAAAGTTTGTATGGAAAATTCTTTATTTATCAAGTTTGAAAGTTGTTATGGTAGTAGATTATTAAATGTTTAAATTAAAATTATATTTTTTATTGCCAGGGATGCATTAAGGGGGATTCTATTGGGGTTTGAAGTTCAAAGGGAAAGTTTTGTGTTTTTGAAATTAAATATTTCTGAATTGGAATTTAAGTATGTAGTTCACTTAGTGGTATGGTTCACGTTATTAATATTAAAATAATGGCTTGGAGAAAACGATCTAATCTGTCGCATCATCACCAAAGTAGCTAAAAACAGAGGTTAACTAGATCTCGGGAATTGAACGGAAAAACAGATGCAGCTCATTTTGATATCGTAGCAATGTAATGTTTATAAAATTGGCACGGGAATAGGATACAATAAAAATTTTCCACAGGGTACGCGAAAAGCGACCTACACGCGGGCGGAGCCGCGGGCAACCTCTAGTAATTAAATATTTGAATAGTGCTCATTATAAGAATATTAACAGGATAATCCCATTGCATCACAAATTGTGTATTTTAAAATTATTCTTATGTTATGAATTGTCTGTTTTATTAAGTAGGTACTTCTATAGTAATTAACTCAGAGCAAATGTCTATTAAATACATATTTATTTTATACTAAAATTTAAAAATGTAGCCTGGTGTATTGAATGTACACAATGGCCTGGCTCATCAAAGTAACAGACTTCATCAAAATGCGCGTTGGTTATATCAACGATATTAGTGGGTTACTGAATAAATACGTATCTACCTATTGTCCCGATGCTTAATTTATTCTATTACGAAATAAATTACTTAAATAGAATTCGATTTTCAAAAAATAAATAACATCCTTCGAACATTCCAATTTTATAAGATTCAAATTATTCATCATATTCGTATCAACTAAGAATTAAAATTTCAACAATATAGGTAATTAATTAATAAACACGTCGAAATAAATTGGTCATTGACGAAAAAATTAACAAACAAGCGTATGACGCAAGAGAACTCTCTAGATTCCATCATCAATTGATAATATAGTTCCGACGTGAGCACCTCTAATTGCATTTTATTACATCTTGGCAACAACAGTAATAGGCGCCAATTGTCTCAATTCTATTCCCGCCTGCGCAACCGCAACTATTTATATTTAATCATCGGAAATTTCGGAGTTCGTCTAGGTAATTTATGCTAATAATCGTTTCAGATCGCAGTTGTTATGTACAAGCACTACGTCCATCGCAACGTGACTTCTATGAATTTCGACAACCCGGTGTATCGCAAGACAACGGAAGACCAGTTCGCGTTGGAAAAGAATGGATATGCTCCGGGCAGCAAGCTCTATCCGAGTACGGTGGGAGAAGAGGTGAGAGCGCTCACTGCAATGGAGTGTACCCTCAACATACAAAACAGCCTTAGATAAGTTCTCGGGTAACCACTGCCCTCCAACCAAGGAGCCAATTATGATCCAGCGTACGATTCAATACGCTGGTCAATTAGAACCTAATTTTTCATATATTTTTACTATAACATATTTTAAACATCACTTCGAATTCTCGAGTACAATGAAGACGTTAGACCCCGGTGAAGGCCAAAATGTTGTAAATATCAAAAGATATATCTAAGATTTATAGAAATAGCTAACCATAAGGTCTGCCTAAGACATTTTAAACTCGATGTATCTAGAAATAAATATTTACTTACTAGAGTGAATATATTAAGAATCGATAGAATATATTTTCGTCTAGATTTAACTATTGGGGCAATTTGTATGTGCCAACATTTTTACCGCATCAGTATTACAATATAGTTGCCAAATTATAGTAAACATTTAATTGTAGGCAAAACGCTGTAAATAGTCCCTTTTTGATAGAGAATATTGTATGTGTATAATTTTATCTGCTCTTCGCTTGAAATAGATATTTATGAACTATGTTACTGCCAAGAATAATTTATTTTTCATGCATTTACTTACGAGGGCTATAAATGGTAAGTTTGTAGAAATCGAGACTTCAGATATTCATTTGCATATTTAGTTCAAGAGCTTCAGTAGTTTAGTCAGTGACTGTGATTTGAAATTTGATATATTTACTTATGATTTTTTTCTTTTTCAGGCCCAAGAACCACTCAATACGCCTGGAACAAATGAATTTGTATAGTGCCCAAGTGGGGAGTAAATACACTATAATGTCACTCAATATTAAAAGAAAAAGACGGACTTGTGATACTTGAAATAGTGCTAACCAGTGATGGGACATACGCTAACATTAGTGAACTCTAAAAGTCGTTAGCATTAGTGAAGTGAAAAGTGTGAAATTGGAACAAAGTTCTGTTGGCTGCCTCGCGACGAAAGGATCTCAAATATGATTTATTTCGTATTTTATGTCATATCACGCACATTTCGTTATATGATTGCGAGATCTAGATGGAGCTTTTGTAATATATTTGTATCACATTTCGGTAGTTGGCAAGGGACGTCGCTATTATTTCTTAGACTGTGAATTAGCATAGAGATTCTAATTGCTTTTTGGAGCAAAATGCCTGGTGCATTGTAATTATTTATATAGAGTATACAATTTTTATACTTATTCCATTTTTAGTAAGAGGACTTCCAAAGATTCTTTAACTGGGAGTATTTTCAATCGATCAATCTCTATGTTCCGTCAATAACGCTCATTTTATGTAGTTAGGATGTACTTATTTATTTTATGCATTGAATTGATATTTTGTTTAGATAAAATTAACTGTCGCGGTATATTATGTCACTATGTACGTCTATAGAATTTTAAGTAAACCTATTGAAATTATTTATTTGGAATCTGTAGGAAATCTAGAATTAAAATAATACCTAAACTTATTTACGTGCCAATCGTAGTGAAATTTTACAATAAATCGCTAAATTGTTTCTAAAATACTTAGGTGAATTGGATTGTTTGTTGCATCATAGTATTTAATAATATTTTAATATATCATTAATGTTATCTTTATTCAAACAGTTTAACGAATATATAATATTTTATTTTAGTGTATAGAATAATTTTTATCACTTGATTATTTTTTATTGTTTACAAATTCTTTTGGAAATGACTTTGTCAAGCAAAATCCTGCCAAATTCTTCTAACTGTAAAATTAATTATATTCTTAATGTAATTGGATTACAATAAACTACTTGATGCACATTTCATATACAGTACGCCTAGCTCAATAAGTGTGGTCACTAAAATGTGTAAATATTGTCAGTAAAATATATGTAAAAGGTGTTAACTTATTTGGAAGATTTTATTTCTTACATCCCTACCTTGATCCTTCCCATATTTAACAAAAACTGATTATGGTACAAAGGTTAGGGTTAAGAATTAGAGGCAAAATGCAGAAATAATTATTATTTTTTATTATTATTATTATTATTTTTAGCCGGTTCCGTCCCACTGCTGGGCAAAGGCCTCTCTATCCTCTTTCCACTCATCCCGGTTTTGAGCTTTTTGAGTCCAGTTTTTACAAAAGGAGTCTAGTTCGTCCCGCCATCTCCGTCTGGGCCTGCCTCGACGTCGGACGTTCTCCGGTTTCCACAGCGTCGTGCGCTTGGCCCACAGCTCGTCCGACATCCGGCAGATGTGTCCATCCCAATTATATTTAAGTGCGGCAGCTTTTTGACCAATGTCAAAAAAGAAATAATTAATCGTATTAATAATGTTAATTATTGCTGTAGGTAATAATTAATTCGTAATATATACAATAATTTTAATATACAGTGAAGCCGTACATATGAATAAAATCTTGAAAATAGTTTTATGGTTTTAAATAAAATACTAGCGATGACAACTTGAGTCGAGCTTGCGGCCACCTTACGGTTCCGAAGGACATCTTACGATCGTGGGTTCGATTCCCGCCAATGAGCTCAAGCTTTCGGTGAAGGACGAAAACATACCATGGTGGCAGGGCATTTTTCAGTGCTCGCCTGGTTAGCAACCACACTCAAATTTCCGTTTGTTCCGGCCTTCCTAGAATACACCGTAGATCTCAATGTCACTTACCATAAGGTGAATTCATTGTTGTCAAGCGCTGACCTATTAAGAGTAAAAAAAGAGCTAGACATTATACAGACTAGGCATGTTGCTAGAAAGTCACCGACTAGTGTGTAGCTGCTCAAATGACTACGTGTAAGGAGTAAAATAAACCAACAACTAAGGAATCTTACCTGGATTATAAGACCACCGTGGGCGTACTAAATAAAACGTAAGTATTTAATTAACTAACTGTTTATTAAATTAAAAACCAAGTTAAAAGTAACAGTAACAACTATAGGCGAAGATTGTTATTTTGGTAAGTAATATCTTAATTAAGTACTTATATACATAATATAAATTATCACATAATGACGTTTAGGAATTTCACAGCACTGATTAACGATTTATCGACAGATGATAGTTTAGCATTACGTTTCAAAATTGTATATTTGCACTTACAAAACAGTATGGCAGTATGGACACTTCATTACAAAGGAAACAAATGACAGCAGGCACATACGCTTTCACACTCTATCCCGTATTTAAGATTTCTGTTGATCCACGTATACGAAACTACAACACATATACGAAACTACAAAAACGAAGACGCTGGAATTTACAATAAGACTAGTATAGACTAACCTCACGAATTAAAATTCTTGGAACATCATTTGTAATTATTCTTATTCAGATATCTTTTACGAATAAGGTATTGAAACTCTACCAAATATCACTTAAATCGACCAGCAAAGCGTGGCAATAAATTATAGTCTGGCAAACGAAACATGACCCTGGAAAAGAGCGGCAAATTTAAAAAATCTGAGTATAGCAACCCCAAAACTAATATGAAATACCTGGAATAAACTAATTTGATACTTTGAAATTATTAATTTTATTTAGTCTGAATAAAAATGCTTTAAGTACTTTAGGAAGTAATACTTTAGAAATTATACAATCAATCTGAATAAAAAAAGCAGTATTCTATAATGTTTTATTCACTGTCATAATTAAAATGTGAATCTAAGACTTAAATTTGAAAAGATTCACCGGTGTCACTAGAATCACAGTTTTATTTATTTATATTTATTTTATTTATTAGTTTCCTACTATAATGAAACTTTCCAAATTATTTTCGGTGATCCTGTCCCGATTTTATTTTCATATTAATTTTCAATGTATATTACATTATCAGTCATATTATTCTTCCACTTCTCTGGAGTTATGGTTCCAAATGTCTCTTTAATCAGTTTTTCTGATTCAACACCGCAAGACAGACAAGGCAATATTTTCACTTGACACTTTGCGTTTACCCAAACTTCATATCAGCTCAGTGGCAGAATCCAGATTAAGAAAAACCTGTTAGTTTTGTATTGGTATATTGTATAGTATTGAGTTTTATATATAGTTTATTATATTTTGTATGGCTAGGTTATAAGTATAATCAATAATATGTTTGTAAAATTGAGAAGGCACTGGCTTCTGTAACACAGTGCACACTAGCACAGAAGCCAGGGCTACCTTTTAAAATGTTACTGTAAATTTGTTTACTTCAATAAATAAATGTTTGTTTGTTTGTTAAACCTGTTAAAGAATAAAATGTGTTAAAATTACAATGTAACATTTTATGGTATGATAAATAACCAAAATGCATTATTAGGAAGGTGGGAAGGTTTTGACTAATGATAAAAGAATGTGAATCGAAATAGATAATTACTTTATGCAAAAAGATATATAGTAAACTAGAAGGTTGCCCGCGGCTCCGCCCGCATGTAGTTAGCTTTTCGCCCCTGGCAAAAAAAAACTTGAAACCATTATTTTTAATTTTACATAAACTATACATACTCTAAATTTCATTGCTGTAAGTTCAAAAACAAAGAAGTTTCATACAAACTGTTTTACCCCCTTTCACCCCCTTAAGGGTAGAATTTCCATAAATCTATTCTTAGTACACGTTTAAATACTAAAATATATACACAATCCAAATTGTACACCTCTAAGTTCAAAAACACAAAACTTTCATTTTTAACTGTAAGCCCCCATGGCATCCCCCTTAATGCATCCCCGGCAAAAGTTTTTTTAATTTTGATTTGACCATTTAATAATCTACTACCATCACAACTTTCAAGACTTTAACTTGATAAATAAAGAATTTTCCATACAAACTTTCACCCCCCATTACAAACCCTTAGTTCACCCCTGGCAAAAAAACTTGATACCATTATTTTTAATTTTACATAAACTATACATATTCCAAATTTCATTGCTATAAGTTCAAAAACAAAGAAGTTTCATACAAACTGTTTTACCCCTTTTCACCCCCTTAGGGGTGGAATTTCCAAAAATCCGTTCTTAGTACGCGTCTACATACTAAAAACAAATACACCCTCCAAATTTCATAACCCTAGGACCAGCCGTTTGGGCTCTGCGTTGTCTATAGATGAGTCAGGACAAAGAGTCTTATAGTATAGATACGAATTAAAACAAAGTATCAACTTAGTAGCGTCATACTAACCTAAGAAATCAAACACCACATGTAAACAAACCTGTTTTTGTTGAATTTACGCCAAATTTTAATTCTTTTTCTTGTTGTTTTTTATGATACTTTGAGATCACGCGGAACAACCACTCCCGTACTCCACTTTTGATGATTTTTTTAATTTTTCGCTGAGTAAGTAGGGTTTAACAAAATCATAACAACACGCCATATTGTTTTGGATATTGTCGTTGACATTCTTATGGCATTGCCATATAAAAAGTTTGCAAATAATTCGAGTCTCATGTTTCGTTTGCCAGACTATATCCATTTTTGTGGGTAAAACACGAGGGGTGTTTCCCCCCACTTCCCCAATTAAAAATCGGTAACTAAATAAAACAATTGGCTACACATTTACCAAACTTCATTGAGAATGGTTCAAAATGTAGATGAAAATGGTTCACGGATTCTACGCGAGAATTAACATACTTAAGACAAACAGCAAAAATGAACAATTAAAGAAGAAACTTCGATTCGTTCGTCAATACTAATCTGTCGAGAAATCGTGTCAGAACATTTAGTGTAGCTCTACAGATTACATTGGTGGCGATTCAGCGGCACACACGACTAAACTAAATTTAAAGTAGCTCTGTCTCTTTTCGTCATAAATGACCAAAAAGAGATGGTACGATCTAAACCATAGACAAAACATCTAAAATCAAACACGTCAGATTTAGAGCTGATACAATTGGATGCGCTCTAAAATCCCTTACATTTTTCATATTTGACGTGATTTTAGTCGTTTTGTGTGTGGTTCAGAACGTGCCGTCTCTTTCTGGCCACCTAAGATGAAACGAGACCGGGCTTCTTTAAGTTTAGTTTAGTCGTGTGTGCCGCTGAATCGCCACCATTAGCTACATGTGTAAGTAACAATGTAATTCACCCATACTGCATTCGATAAATGTAAGTAATGTTAAAATTACTAGACATCGGCCTTTTTAAATCAGCAATCAGATTGCCGCGACCTTGATAGGAATCAGAATTACATTGAATGATAACAAAATCTAAAAGAGGAATTTCCTGTTTAATATTATAATTATGTTTATAAGATTTGCAAAATACATGGAAAGCTTTCCTACTTAAGGTTTATACCTTTAGATCTACATATATTAAAAAAAAGGTCTACTAGTGTTAGGGTACTAGAAAAGAAATCGTTTTGAAAGATTTTTTTTTCTTCTTGGAAACAGTTAAAGTATTATACTAGGCCGCTACTAAAATGCTTAAGAATGTTTGGTATTAAAAATTAACTCAGAAACATTAGTTTCAAGTATTTTCCTACTACCTAAAGTAATCTTAAAATATATTTAAATGTTAGCTTTTTTGTACTGAGAACATCACAAAACTAAAGGGTTATGGTTAATAATGTATACTAAGGCACGGTTGCATTAACTTAACAAACCTTTTAAGCTATAATTTAAATATTTTTTACCGTATATGATTTTTAACAAAAAAAAAACTGAAAATTTAAGATTTTAATCTTGTCATTGCCTTGAGGAATAAATATATGCAAAATTAAACATTGAATTTATTTTTAGTATTGTTTTTCATGGTTACATGGTAAATAAGTGACTTTACAATTTAGTAATTGAAAATCGTATCATATACATGATAGCTTGTAACGATTAAGAAAACATGTCATTTTTTTTTCCTCTTACTCGCATTTATATACATCTCGAACAAGCCACGTTTACGATCCATATCGATTACATCACACCAACGCTAAGGTACGATCTGCAAAAGAATTTGTTATGACTTGTGCGCCCTGCCGGTCAAATGCCTAGTGTAATGACTAAAACCAAAGCTATGCAATGCGTAAAAAAAAGTAAACAAACTGTTAATTTACATTCATTGTATTCAACGTGAAATTAAACATTAAAATATTCCGCTTTCCAGCGAGGTGCAAGCGAAAGGACGTGAACTTTGATATGTTTTTTTAATACGAGCTATAAATATAAATACGCTTATGCACGTAGCTCTTGTAATAATAGTTTAGCCCCACGGTGTTACCTGTTTTAATTCCAGATAACAAGTAAACATGATAGATATAGGAAAACCGACAACAATTGAAAAATACTGTACCAATTTAGATATAATAATTAAAGAGTTGCACACAATAATGGGACTAAATGTCTTCTTACTAAGCAAACTTTAAAGAAAGAGGAGGTTTAAAATTAACTGTATTTTTAATTCGGTTGAAAATAAGCCCACGAAGTTAACTTTGCCCATAACAAATTTTATAAAAAATTGCGGTCAGACGACCGTGAAAAAGTAAGAAACATACATACATAGCAATGTTTTATTGCACTTATTTGTTTTTTAGTAAGAAGTTGGATGTATTATAAGTAAACTAAGAAAGTTGTTGAAATATAAAATTTTAACTGCTTAATAATATTCCAAATACACTTTATAAATAAAGTCAGACAGAAGTGTATAGTGAGCAAAGTGCCACTTAAAGAGACATGGAAAATTATGCATTTAAATAATTATGCAAGGTTTTCAACTTAAAAATACCTATTTATAAATAATTAAAACTAATTCATTAGAAACACAGTATAATCTCACTAATCCGGCACTTCAATAGACCGATGCGTCCAATAATCCGGCAGCCTGCGACTATCTCGCCCACTCGTTGTCTAGCAGTGAAACATTAAAACGTATCAAGTGCGTCTTTTTTTTGTGAGAAATGTGTAGTTATAAATATAAACGAAAACACAAAGCTTTATTTTATTTATCCGTTTTCTTCATTTAATCCAGTAATACAATTCGAACATTATAACAAACCGGCACCATCCAGTTTTAAATAATGCTAGATTATTGAGATTATACTGTAACTATAGCTATTATTAAAATAAATTAACACAGCCCCGGGTTCTGGTTAAAACGAAAACAAAACCATAACATCATGTACTAAATTAACTATTTTAGTCTTTGTTACATTAAATTTGGTTCCACAAATCGGAATTTCGAGATTTCACTAAACAGCTAAGGCTTCCAAATAAAAAAAAAAAAAAAAAATTTATAATTTTCTTTAAACTTGGCATGGCATTGGAGCATGATAAATAAGATTAAAATTATTATGTTAAACTTAAATTTACATTACCTCTAATTATTTAAATATATTTACTGGCCTTATAAAATATTCCGAAAAGATCTGGTTAAATTTAAATTAGTAAGTACTTTCATTCGTAATTCAGGGACGATCGAAACTCGAATCGAACTATTTATTAAATAAATTTGAGGTGTTTTATGTCGCGTATTTTGATAATAATTGAAAATGCGATTATACTTAAGACTGTAATAAAAATTCAACTGGGAATGAGCTATACTCGTATATAGAAGCGTATACAAAATCTTGGTATTGCTTCATTCGTTTTGTTAAGACACTATATTGTGATGTCTGTCGTTTTGGTCCTAGTTTATTGAAATCAATATATAAGTAATAACCTAACCTAACCTAACTAAAAAAAAATTTTTTTTTACAATTTGATAGGTTTGCTTTTGACCACATCTTGCCTGGTGTTAAGTAGCACTATGGTCTACGATATTACATGCTTACCTAGTAAGCACTCAACTTTTAAGCTACTATTCGTTAAAATCTTATTCAGAATATATGTATAATAGTAGTGTAGTATCTACTACATTTTGGTAGTCTCGCGCTTTTTAGTAACTTTACAATCACGCATAGATGTCAAAGCGTAAATTGCCGCTATCTAGTATCGGTTGTTGTAAACATTTCAGAATAATAATAAACACCAAACGACATCTGTTGTTCTCCAGGAGCCGATCATCATACATCGAACTGAGTGACCTACATACCTTAGAACCAACCGACAGTCGAAATTTGTGTTAATTATTAGGGATAATATGGACAAAACTTGTATTTACAGTTTTATGGTTATAAATCATAAAGGGTTAGAGCTATTGAAAAAATGTCTAACAGATCGCCTAAAGAACAACCCTAAAAAAAAAATTAATTAATAAATTTTTATAGCAATTTTGGAACCAATCAGTAACAATATAAAAATAACTGGTTCAAAAAATACAATCTTAAATTTTACAGCAACTTACAGCAATTTTTTTTACAGTTTACGCCTTATAACTATAAAATCAAGTTTTTGCCCATGTCATCGTCTAGTATCGCTTTGACCTTAAGCTTAACTACTATTAGAATCTACAATACATATTCAACTACCATTCACTATAATACGAGTAAACTCTTCACCGTTACTCACTCGAATTTTTTTCGTAGGTATATTTTCTTTTGTCACTTCTTCGACGTCGTCTGTCGCATACCCGTTCCCATTGGTCTGTACAGTTGATTGCTGTGACATGTAAAGCTCGTATTGGTCCGTTATTAGTTTCTTGTAACTCAGAAACGTCCCAGCGGCGATGTGTGAACGGGCATGGCGGAATAACTGATCGAAATGATGTAGATTATGCCTGAAATTAATTAAATCGAGTCGTAATGAGGATAGTCTAGTTACTCATATACTATGAGTAGGTAACTAAACTATCCTAATTTTAGCTATTGGAGTGCAGGAGCTTGACGCAATAGCGAGAAGTATTCCTGGGGACCACTGTGTATTATTAGGACACTGCGGACTGCCTGCACTGGCCCACGCGATCTGCAGGACTTCTTCGGCGAGATCGAGTGACTGACCTAGCGACCACCACTCGGGCCCTACGCAAAGCGGAAGTCGAATGTTATCCTTATTATCCGAATGTTAGTATTTAATAGCGGGAAAGAGCCCGTACATCAACATACCTTTTTTTGTTTTGAATGGATTACTAATGAAGTATGTATATATATTGATAAGTAGTATTTTTTATGTTTTTCTTCTTTCCATTATTATGTTTTAATTTATGTTGCTTACATGTACCACCGCTTTCTTTTGTATGTTTATTTATCCATTCCCGGTTGCCTGGTAGAAATCAACATAGGTGATAAGGCCACCATTGTACTTTACTTTTTAGTTTTTTATTTTAAATATGTAATTTTTTTGTATGTATCATAAAGATATATTCTATTCTAAGTGATCTATAATTTGTCACGTAGATGCCACATAGCCAAAAAAGTCAAATTATAATGCTGTTAAATCGGAATAACTTTTAACATGCCTTTACAATTTATATAAGGACATGTCGTACATTGTAAGCTACCATCGTTCGTAGGAGTGTATCCCCTTCTTTTTTTTACGTGAGAAAATGAAACTGGGACAACCAAAGGTATCGTCTCCTTGACACCTGGACACCCTTACCCCTTATATGAAACACTGGTCACAGGAGTGAATCCCCTGGTTGGTGCCAATCAAGTAGCAAAGCCTGATGGGCTTTGATACTTGATTGGTCCTTCGTCAGCGATTAGTTAGCACCCACCGATCTAAGCCTCTCCGTGAAGCAACTTTATCGTGTTTCGATATGTGTCGTCTAGTATCAAAACCCGCCAGATCCAAAAAGGTCAATTTTACAATAAAAGACTTTTTTCTCTGTTAAGTTAAGAAAAGCTTCATCGGTCGACCGATAAAAAACTTTTCGGCAATCAGTTCTAAGTTTTTAATAATATAAGTGTAACTGCAGAATAAGTGACATGGCTGGTGATTACCTCAAATGTTATTTTTTGAATAATATTTTTTAAAGCCGCAAGTATTATCTATCGTATGCATTTTTCTTAGTGCCTAATATTTTGTTTGTACTGTATATTACTTACATGCTCAATAGCACCGAGGACAGCATTTCTTTGGTATTCAACAGATGGCGGATGTACGCTCGCGTGTGTTTCCTGCAGGCCAGACACTCGCAACCTTCCAACACTGGGCTGAAGTCATCTTTATATCTGGAAAATATGGAAGACGATATTTCAATATATTTTTTTAATTACAATGACTGACAAGATGAGCTAGTCGCCAGGTAGATAGTAAAATGTGGGTGAATAAACAATTTATACTAATATTACAAAAACGTTTCTAACTATGTTTATGTCATTATGGCAAAAGGAAAAATGCTAACAGTCTGAAAATCAAATCAAATCAAATGTTTTTATTTGCGAAGTATAGGTCGAAAGGTGTTACATAGGTATTAAAATTTAATGTACTCTATACTATACCCGTTAGGGTGTGCAAATTCATGTTGGATCTAACACTAATGTAAAAGTAAGTAAGTAAGTAATAGCCGGTTACACAAACATTACACATTATCTGTGGTGAGTAAAACTTAGTCATGATACAAATAAAATTAGGTCTGAAATATTACATCATGAATTCATAATTAAAAACTCGAAGATAAATGACTTATCTGATAATTATGTATAATAAAATTATGACATAAAAAAATACAATATTTTTTGTAAAAGTTGTAAGAAATACATAATTTTCATGAAAATGAATTCTCCCATTCATTGTTATAAAAATAAAATAAGGCTGCTATTTTGAAAAACAATGATACCAAACCCATAGGTTAAACGCAAACTCGAATAGTTCACCTAAAAATCATAGATGGTGTGGCATGGATTCATACATTAAAATATTATTATTATGACTTATGATACAGCCTGGTGACAGATGGAATGCGAAGTCTAATTCATAATTTACATGTAAAAATGTATGCAGATATATAATCTCTATCGGAAAGGCATGACATAGTACTTACTTCTCATCGTTCAAATCCAGTACACACATTTGGCCTGTATATCGACTTTGATCAAACTGCATTACCAATGCATGTCCCGCATTAGTCAGTTTCACAGTATAGGAGCTGTCAAATATGTCCCAGCCGTGTTCTATCGCAGACATAATGACAGCAGGGTTCCAGCAACCTTCCACAAAACGGACCAGATCAGACGGAATTGATTCCTGGAAAATTAAAAGGTTTTATGATCTGTAAATTAGATTAATAAGTGTTTTCATTGTTACAAGCTTTGACAGTTATTTATAACTGTAAAAGCTTTAACTGTAAAGGCCACTGTTTCTGTCTGTCTCTGAATCATTTCTATTCTTATAAGGCTTAACAATTCTGGCTAGGATATAATGGATGGACTAGTTTAATTTAACCTGAACCAATTTATCCTATCACTCTGAGGCTAAACTGGTTTGGCCTAAAAACCCGCATCATGTGTGGTGCCATGATAATTTTGAAATGAGACAGCTCATTCGGGCATGCATTTGTTTACTTTGTATATCTGGTAATAAAATACTTGTATTGGCGATTTCACAAAACACAGAAATCTGGAAATACCATTGTTTACCAAATCTAGGTAACTGCAAAATATATATTTTATGTTTAAAATTGAATTTTAGTAAAATGTATTGTAGCAAATTAATTTGAATTGTTGCAAATGTTTTGCAGTTTCCTAGATTAAGCTTAAGATTCTATAAATTTGTGTATCATGTATTATGAGTTGATAATAATTGTTGTTAGTTTTGTATCAATGCTTAGCAAATCCAGAAACTTACCCCAACTCTTCTAAAAACCTCCTCCAGTTGACCTGGTAGCATCATACTTGAACCGTCACCACCTTCTGACGAGAGCCCTGATAGTGCCACTCCCGTTAACTGGTCCTTATATGAAAGTATGTGTTTAACACAGCTTTCACATTTTTTTACATCACCAGCGCCTACTATTACTCCTGAAATTTATAAGCAGATACACACACTATGAATCTACAAGCCAAACAAGAGAGAAAACCGGACTAGCAAGGGAATCTCAACAAAACACGATGCTATACTCGGACTCCTGTTTTAATAGAAGTACCACAACATCTGACGCAATGACAGTGGAACAGGTATGCCAGCGACCCAAGACCGTGCTCCGCTATTTTAAGGAGCTTGGATGGCTTGAGTAGGCTGGTAGGGGGAAATGAACAATATGCCTCTTGCAGGTTGTCAGTGCAGGTCTGATCGCCCCCATAATAAGAATAAGCAGATACTTTCAAGAAAACTACCACAAAAGTATGTATTCATCATAGTATCTGTTTAACTAATTAATTAAATTATTTTGACAACCTCATCAGTGTAATAGTCATACCAGACTGCCAACCAAAAGGTATAGGGTTTGATACCCGGTACGGCCAACATTTTTGTGATAAACTAAATTTGTTAGCAGTGGGTCTGAGTATTTAATGTATCAATATAAAGGATATATGTATGTATATCAGTTGTATTAGCAACCATTATACAAACTAGAAATGGGATAGTATGTGGCTAACTACGAATTACTATAATTATAACCAAATGTGTAAAAATGAGAAAAAAAATTTACTTCAATCTACTATCATTGCTCCCACTGAGGAAATTTCTTATTTTTTTCTGAAAAGCCCTTACACATATCAATGCAGTATATCTAAGCAATGTCCGAGATCTTTGTGAAAACTAAAAAAATCTCAGTGAACTTTTTGTTAAAAAATTCCATACTAGAGAATTAAATTACTTAATTATTCTTACAGATGCCAGAAGTAATTTAAAAAAAGATATTGGTTTTAAGAATACATTATAACAGATATGATACAAACCAATTAGGGAACTATTTTGTAGCTTCTGTGAGTCCTTATATCGATACACACATTTATCCAGCATGATACAAGTCCGTTCGACAGATTTGCTGATTCTCTTGAAACCTTCACTCAGTGATGTGTTGCTATCTGCAATCGCCAAAATTATGTCTGGTTTGAATATTTCCATCACATCCATATATCTGAAATTTGTTTAAAATCTTTATGAAATAAAGGATTTAATTTGTTCACTCCACATATAATTATGTATATTTAGATGCTCAAGTTTGATTTTCATTTTATTAATTATTTATTTTTTTATTGGTATTGTAAGTAAAAATGTTTTATTTTCCTCAAATGACATAACATTGATAATAACAATAATATTTAAACAGAGACACATGATGTGGAGACACTAGACATAGACTTTGTCTTATATTTAGCTAAATGTCGAACTATACTAAATATACACATAATAAATATGAATGGTGGACATTGCTAAACAAATTATTTTTTTAAGTTATTATACCTATGTAGCATATTTATTAATTTGTTACATATTATTAGCATAAGCTTAAGCAGCCCACTAAAAGTTCCTACTGTGAACGCATGGTGTCCCTTACTAGGGGTAAGATTACTTATTTTTAACCGACTTCATTACTTAATAAAAATGTACTGGTTCTAACATGATAATAAACAATCATTAAATGTGATTGGTGAAACTCTTTATATTTTATGTTACAGGTTTGTGTTTAACCGCAGCTTGCCGAAAGAAAGCAGTTGATACAAAATATTAAGTGAATTCATTCAAACTTCGGTGTACTCAATGATACTTTACCTTTCAGCCGTAATAAACTTCTTTCCCCTTTTTGTCCACAATGGCACCTTCTCAGCTTCAAAATGACCCGCTGGTATTTTCTCATTCATATTATGCAGTGTTACACAAGTTACATGATTTTGTAAGCCAGCAAACTTAGCTACGCCTTCCCCTTGAGCTTTGGCGCCAGTTTCTAGGTGATATGAGTTAGATAATGGAACCCACAAGAGTTGTGGATATGTAAAGACTTTTGATAGTACTTCTGCTGTAAGATGCACTACACTGCCTCCCTGAAAAATTGTTGATAAGTTTACATTTAGGTTATGATTGGAGTAACAACTTGTTTCTTGGTATTTTGATTAATTTGTCATATTCTCAAATTAATAACAGTTGGCTATCTCAAAACTTGATTAGTTATTAAAACCTATTTCAACATTAAACCTAGTTACATGTGGCCTAAGTGAAATCATTTTGAGATTATATTGTCTAAGCATATAAGTATTGTATTTGAGAGAAAGCAAGGTTGTAGAGGTTACAGCCGATTTATTTGCACAGCACAGAACAAGCCTAGGTAAGGACAATTCAAAGACACTTTAAAAACAAAAAAACCCATGACTCAAGGTCGTAATCGCTTGGTTATTTCCTAATATATTTTTTGCTACAATCCACTGAAGGTAGACAATATGTGTGCTTTGAAATATGAGAAAATGAATACTAAGTACCTAATTTTGTTTTAAAACTATCATCTCAGTTACATTAATGAAAAAATGAGTGCTGAAAATTATTTTCTTACTTGGGTTAGTAATCCGAAGGCCGGTGTCTCAATGTTTGCGTTTGGTAGCTTGTTAAATCCAGTTAGGTTACCAATTCTTTCACTACCACAGCCAGCATGTCTAATTGCAAAACGCATTTTATCGCTTAGTTGTTATTACTTATGTTTTGAATTTTAAAACAGTTTTACTCAATCGTTCCAATCCTGCCGGAATGACTGTTCAGTGTTGCCACCTATTATTATTAGTATTGGTTAAGAGATTACAACTAATATTGCACGGATTCATACACATAATAGTTATCTTTATCTGGCAATCTTTGATCGAGTGCAGAAAACGATTAAAATTCTATCCCTTTCTTGTGTAGGATTTTTTTATTCATACCTTGCGCGACGTAAATAGAACGCCTTCCTGAGCTTAGAACGCTTTCTTCGTTTTATGAACCCTAAAATTTGGTAAAAATATTACACCTATCATCCCCCTTTCTTAAACACGCTAGCCAGCTATCTGTTTAAATCTGTGCCCTTGATGTTTTTTCTGATCCATGGTCTTGAGTGAGTCTCGACTACCTAATACCTATGATACCTAATATCTGCGATTCATATTCTCCTACCTTTGTTAATAACATACTGACATATTTCGCATTGGACATCGTATCGTATCGACCTTTATCTCTATAGCGATGAGGTGCATATTAGACTGACATCTGTATGTGCCAGTATGTCTATAGCTTCAGTTCCCTTTTTACGTTTATTTCAGCTTTGATGAAAAAATCCAGCTTCATTGGTTTTCAGCCCGGAAAGAAAATATTATACACAAATATTGTCTATGCTTTTACTATGTACCCAGAGTTGTCGCCCCACATTGTGGTCCAGCTTAGCGGTAGATACCTACTAGATACTAGTACCTACGGTTATCTTTTATTTCTTTAGCTTTGTATATTAGTTCCTTATTCTAAGTATTGATTTCAAATTACTTTGACATTTATGTAAAAACGTCACTTCAAGTATTTAGCAGGAAAAAAAATTTTGCTTCCCGCCAAAAATTCAAAGAGAATGTGCCTGAATCCGAGTACGAAAAAGAGAGCGAAAACTCATATTACTTAATACATTTCAGAGATCCCAGTACAATACTGTAGATACTCATGTTGTATATAATAATATGAAAGAAATTATTTCTTTCATATTATTTGAAAGTTCATTGGTTGCTGCCTACTACTTGACTCAACTGGCAAACAGCTGAAGATTACAAGTATGACGACTTTGGTTAATATAAAAAGGTAAGTGAAAATAATTGTAATTATGTGACTACGTAATGAACTATAATGTGTGACCACATAACAAATTAGCGCTGGCCATATTAAATCTCAGAGCACGTTGGAAAATAAACCGTATTTTTGTTAGTTAATTTTCCGAGCTAGCGTTTCAAAAGCGACGGGTCTGAAAAGTGTACGGGCCAAGAGGCTAGGAAAAACTTGGCATAATAAGTTTCATACGTGCGAGCGTGGTCATGCGCCGCGCGTTGGTGCATTAATGCTTTACAACTTAATGCGGGCGAGCACGCGCTCTCGTGTTAGTACCAAAACAAAGGCAAAGAGTATTTATTCAGAGCCGAGTTTTAAACTTGACCCTCGCATAACCAAAAAGTCGTTCTTACCAAAAAGTATTTAGACACTTCCGATTTCTAATAATCGAGCGCAAGTTATTAGAAAAATGTAAAATTACTTTACTTTTTGTTCAAAGTTTTGTAGGTACCTACCTTAATGTTTGATTTCGTAATTTTCCTAAAGGAAGCACGAGTATTTCAATTTTATTAGTTTTTATGTGGAATTGTAAAATCAATTGTTTTGGTAGTAGGTATTTAAACTTTATTTTGTATGCATATAGCTAAATATAAAAAAGATCTTATCTATTTACAAGCTGAGAAGAGCATGAGACAACTTTTCAGTAGCCGATGCAGCCAATCGAAATTCTAAGTTTTGCACTCTCTAGTATCTAAAGCTTTAAATATGTTTGAATTGTTTTACTAAACGAGTGACATTCATTTATTCAACGTGTTAGTTATTTTCAAAAATATAAAAAGAAATAAGTGTCTATAAACTCCACGGTTAAGCACGGAACGAGGACTCGGTCTATCCATCTCTCAGTGAAAATCCATAGATAGCACGGTAAAAAGAAATAATTTCCCTTATAAAATATTTACACTTTACTTTAGTCTTGTAAATTTTTTGCCGCTATAACTCGCTGTTTCCACGTCAAACCATGACAAATACTCTTCGATTGATATAGGTACATATGACAGGGAACCAACTATCGTCTGATTTGGAGGTGGGAAATTATAAAAATACAACTTCGAACACAGCAAAAAACAAAAGATTTGAATAAAAGTTACAAAAATGAACAAATTATTTCTTCTACCGGTGGAGTAATTTTCCACCCGTGCTAGCTAGCCTCGCTGGTTTAAAAGCCATCTTTACGCTTGTCTAATCTTTGTCCTTGCCCACAGCTCACCTACCAATCTAAAAGTCTGAAAGCCTTTGTGCCAGCGCTGAAATCTAGGGCCACTTGCATAGAGCTTATGGTTATTTTTACTGCTTAGTGTTTTCTTTGAACATTTGTTTTTGTACTTACTTTAGGCAGGTGTAGTAAGACAAGCAATTTCTACGAAGACAGGTGAACTATTGTGATTGACCCATACCAGCATTTATAGTTTCCTCGAAGTTCTATGAAATCCTGAACATGATTTATCAAGATAAGTATAATTATATGCATGAGAACCGTTATAATACGAAATGGCATTGTCAAGCCAATTTCTGTGAAAGCTTGGCCTCGAATACAAATACAATCTTGATATGTTTTATGTGCTCATTCCATGTGCTTAGGAACAGTGCCAAAGATATCCTTCCTTGCCAAAGAGCTGTATTTTCTGAATAACTCAATTTACTGTTATTCAGTCATCTATAATCAGAAGGCATATTCGGTGCTTTAGTTATATCACTTACACTAGAGGGCGTTCCATTTAAAAGGGGAAGTTTATGCGCTATTACAGTAATAGCGCATAATATGCGCTATCAGTACATATTATGTATTGAGTATTGATGTTATTGATTTTTTGCACAGCCTAATACAATACTCGAAAAATCTTATTTAATGATTTAAGAATTTCGTGTACAAGGTTTACTGCCCACAAAACTACTGGCATCTAAGTATTATAAACTTAGTGTACCTACGAATGAGCACTCTACAGTACTTCATAAATTTATTTAGTACCTAGTCTGTGAATCAAGAAATTTAATACCCTGAATATTTAAGTACCTACTTACTATAGCTCTAACATTTTAGCTACGTAAACAAAGCACCCATATTTTTTATCCAAGTTAAGTTAAATAAATCTTGGGTAGCCACGATTGTATCTATTGGAATTAGACCCTTAAATCTAGCACAAAATCCGATAAAAAGGTAAATGGTGCTTTCTAGTCTGGGTTAGGACTTAAGAATATATCTAAATCTAGATAACGTTAATGTCCTTAGTCTTTATTTCGCGATGTTTTCAAACGTGAAAAAGTACATAACGTAATGGTGAAGATAATATAAAAAATAAATAAATAATAATACGATACTCGATCATTATCATTTTAGATAATAAACTAATATATTTTCCGAAGAAGGAGACGACAATTTCTCTTTATTATGTAGTAGTCGGTTGGGGTTACATTGCCACTGGCAGTGGCTAGTAAACAGCGAACTAGGATACATGTATATAGACACCTACTAGTTCGCTGCTAGCAAATGTAAATAATGCTATGGTTAGCAATTTTTTTTAAAAGAGACCAGTTGGTGTCATAATTCTAACATATCATTAGCCTCTGCCAATGTTAACCTAATGGCCTTACTTGGCCATTGGCAGTGTTTGTTTTTTTAATTATTTATTTATTACAAGTAATCCACAGCTATTACATACACACATAGGTACACCAGATACAAGGTTATTGAAAATAGAGCCCTTATGAATAACATTGTACAAAACTAAAATCTATGATCCTATGGCGCAAAACCAATTTGTGACGTTTGAATTTTGGTTGAAGTGGCAGCTCTGTTCTATTGTGCCGTGTAGGGCTCCACATGACACGGGAAAATAGGTAAGAGTAACAACCGACACATACGGAAAATATTGAAATGAATAAAAATATGACAAAGTACATATAAAGTGCAGTAATGATTAAAAACAAAATCAAGTTTGGCCCGGGTTTTAATAAAGACATGACCCCTTTGGTTCAGGTGTAATATCCATAAATCAATTATAAACATTACAATAAATTTGTATAAGATAAAGTTTATTATACAACTTAAAATAATGATAAAACAGGTCAATTATAAAATTAAACTACTAAAAACTAGACCACTAATAAAATTAATTTAATAGGCCACTCCGCACAGAACCTGACGGAAAGGCATAATGCTCGTGGCATTGTCGCGTTATACCTATAGCTATGGATAGCCTTTGCGTATTTGTATAAGTGTATACTGTTATGCTCTAAACATTATATATATTATATAAAAGCTAAACACGCCACTTACGAACAAAATCCCGGCATAACCGTCTCTAATTTAAATAACCTAATCCTCTTGCATACGGCGGCGGACAGTAATCAGTCGTGGACGGAACACCGGGGATTCGGTTTCAATCACGCTGGTAGCCGCTCGCTTCTGATTAATGCATACTAAACAGGATACATAGTAGCTTCCAGATAATTTACTTTCAGGCCCTGCTGGACCAGTTTGTGGCTGACGCGTTGGGTTTTTGAATAGCGAAAGGTTATATAGAAGGTTCTCTAATGTGATTGAAATCTTTCGGATACTGCCACTTTAATATAAGAATCTAAATTAAAGTCGCGGGTATATAGAGGATTATCAGCCTTGAGTATCAGCCGTATAAGAATATAAATAAATAAATTAATATTAGGACACTTTCACACACGGCTGGTTAGCCCATACTGAACCATTTCTAGCTCGTATTATGGTTGCTAACACAGCTGATATACTACATATACATACATACATACATATTATATATAAATACATACATATTTAACACCCAGACCCACAGCCAACAAATTTAGTTAGGCACAAAGATGTTTACCAGGCCGGGAATCGAACCCGGAACCTTCTGATTAGCAGACCGACATGGTAACCTTTACGCCAACGAGGTCGTCAAGAAAGACAGTGGAAGATGTTGATGATGAAAGGGAGACATGACATTTTATTTTGATTACAGCATGGCGAAATAAGGCGTCCCATTAAGATCTGGGACTGTGTCCTAAAACTTTAAGCACTCTTAATTAAAGAACCCTCACCCAAGACTTACACTTTTATCTTAATTCTACCTTGGCTATTTTAAGTCTAACTTTACTAAGGTAGGAATTTTAGATATTAATAAAAAATCAAGCTTTGTAATTTTTTTTACAAACAGTAAACTCACGCTCATCCAATCAGCAGAATTCTCTCTATACATAAATCTAACGCGCAAAAACTATTACACAACATTGAATTTTTCATGTTTTTCCGTGGAAAATACAATTTCCAACGGGCAATAAACAATCTGTGAACAATAAGAGTAATTACGAGTATCCACCTGTAACGGTGCAGGGTAATAAATCCATTTAACACTGAAGTGGTGCTGATTTCTCGAACAAAACCGAGGTATCCATACGAAGATATTAAAATAAGCAGTAGCAAAGCTTTTAACTAAATGGCGGAGACAAAACTTGAGAGAATGTCTGAATACATCCATATGAAAACGGGCCACCCCCAATTTATCAGTCAGTATAACTTAACCCTTAAATGGACAATGTTGTTTACAACAAACTAAAAATCACCCATAAAATTGACCTTCATTTAATTTTTTTTTAATTTTGCGCAATTTAGTTTATAAACAACACTCACATTATTGCAAAAAAAGTATAGTAAATTAATGTCTAGATTTTTTAACTAATTTTTCCTAGACAGTAATACATGTCTATAACACAAATATATTTTTTAAAATATGAAACAAACATCGTCCATTTAAGGGTTAACTAGGTCATGATAACAATACCCAAGACTCTAATACTGTCTCAGCAATTGTGTTAGACTTTAGCCACTGGTTTACAGCTACCATTGTGACCGAAGCGGCCAATTTAAACTTCGCACTTGCGCCCGGACCCGCCTGTAACCTAATTAGCGAGAAATTAGTTTTGACTAAGTTTTCAGTTCAGCTGCAAATTTTTGAACTAAGTTACACGGTGCCAGCCTTTAGTTTGATTGTAGGGGAAACTAGTATAGTTAGTTGTGATAAAAAAAAACACCTTTAATGATTAATTATTCTAAGGACTCAGTTACTAGATATACCCTTTGTCCTTGCTAAAAGGTACTTACCTTATTTTGCTACGGAATAGAACCAGAGGTGCCAAAAAATCTCTACTTATTTCACAGTAATCTTTACATACCATCTTTACATTGTTGTGTTTATTCCTATGCTATTCCTACTAACCCCAAGTTTTTTAACATTGTGTTTACAAAACTTGTTTACTATAGACTCGGAAGAAAACATATTTAATTTAGCGTCTGTAGCTAACTAAATTGATCTGACGCGAATACCAATGGTAAGCAAAAATCGATGAGGATAGTCTTTGGACAGATACCTATGCAAAGATTGTAATTTCAAAAGTGGCATTTTTGTCTGGATGTCACTGTAGACTGTCACTTTAAATTATAGGTATCTTTAATCTATGTACAAGCAGATGTTAAACCAAGTCAGAAGCCCTTGTGTGGTTTGAAGAGTCTCTACACCAGATCTGAGTCACTAAGCGCATACGAACTTGTTACTATTATTGCCCATTTATTCTGCAACTCGTACTTATAGCCCTAATGGTGGATTGTGACCTTTGTCTCTCTCCTCTTGACGGAAAGCTACGAGTCCCAGCAGTGGGAATGTATAAGTAGACTGCTTATTACAGGCTTTTTTTTCGCTTCACCTGTATGTTTGTTTGTAACCGACTTCTTTGGGCGCGATTTTGACCCGCTTTAAACGGCCAGATTTCGTTGAAACTTTGTAGATTTATTGAGGACCGATGACAATACACTAATTTGATAAAATTATTCCATTTTTTTGTATTTTTGTTTGTATGTTTGTTTGTAACCGACTTCTTTGGGCGCCGTTTTTTTTTTAAACTATTATTATTTTTTTACCCATTTGATTCTTACATACGCATACTTATGACAGGGGTCAGCGTAATAAAACACCATAAATCAACCAGTACCATCAAAGCAGCTTATGTGGAGCCCGGCCATGCCAGGCCGGTGTCCATATCGCACATATTAAAACTTTTTCCCCAACCCGAGCGTTCCTCGAAGGAGAAAACGAAGATCACTTTTTGCGCCCTGAAAAAGTGGTGTAATTTATTTTCCCCTAACTGCAATATTTAGTTCTGTCCATTACTACAGTTCGCGACCGAACATTATTCAAGAACATCAATCTTTGTTTTTGGGTTCCGTACCTAAAAGGTAATAACGGGATCCTATTACTATACCTCCGCTGTATGTCCGCTTGTCTGTTTGTTATCAGGCTGTATTTTATAACCGTGATAGCTTGAAAGATGAAATTACCGTTGCCGGTTTCAGCTTTACAAAGAACAAATTCTAAAAATAGAAATACTAAAGAAGATCTTCATACAATAAACGTGTTTATGTTTTTTATGCTCAATATTATAATTTGTCAAACTGAAATTATCGACAGATTCTGAAAATAAAAATATTAACGGAGATCCCCATACAATAAATGCGTTTAAGTATTTTTTTGGCGCAATATTACATACGGTAACAGGTAGACGAATAAATTTTTCACAGAATAATTGGATAAAAATAAAAAAAATATATACTAAGCGCCAAATGCTAGAATTATTTTTAGATAATTTTAAGGAATCCTTCATGGACGAGACCGATTCGCACTTGACCAATTTTTCTCGATTCACGCGTGTTTGTGTGGTCTTGATTATTAACTTTTTCATTCATATTCTGCACCGTTCTTGGCAATCGTTCCAAATATAAGAATTATTGGCGACGAGAAAACATTCTGAGCGAAAATTTAAAATTACATTTGCCATAAAATACTTTCAGACTAAAAGATTATTCGAAAGATAAAAAAACGTTTTACTAGATTTTAAATTGGAGCTTGTTTTCACAGATAACAGATATAGAAAAGATAGATATTACATTTAGAATAAACTCAGCTATAATTTGGATACCATTAATCTAGTAATTATTTTCGTTTCAACATTATTTTACGAGCAGGGTTATATTTTTGTAGATAGGTGCATGTTATTTTATTGAAATAGAATTATAGTGAGGTAATGAAATACTAAAGATTTTTTATATATTTTTGAGTTTTTGCGCTAAAGAAATAGGTACCTACTGACCGAGATCTGAGCATTTCCCATTGTATTTCTATTTTCAACAAGGGGCAATAATAAACCGCATTTTAGGGTTCGGTACCCAATGGGTACAAACTGGAGCCTATACTAACTAGATACTTCGCTGTCCCTCTCTCACCAGGCTCTAACGAAATTAAACCACGAGAGAAAGACATTTCTTTTGCCTCTCTATAAACACATACTAAAATTGAATATAATAGAATAACATATTAAGGTGGTAAATATGTATAAATGAAACATGTTATTTCGCTGGTTATTATACACAATATGGTACGGAGCCCTTCGTGTGCAAGTTCAACTCGCATTTGGCCAATTATTTAATTTAAAGTTAAACACCTGATATTCCTGTTCTAGCATTTCTTAACCTACGCCAGCAAGGCAAGAAGCGCATTTGCAGTACGTGATTGAGCTAAGTGCAGAGCGCATTAGCGCTACGACGCCGGCGGATGTCCGCCGTAACGTCACTTCACCCGCACTCTGTTATGTAAACAGAAACACGTCTTGTACTTGGGTTTCATACGGCTGGTTATTGGTAACCTGAGTCTGGATACTAGGCAATACCGCAAAACATTTACTAATCATATTCTCTGGCTACTAACTCTGACATAACATGAATATCTTTAAAAGCGAAAAAAAACCTCGAACCATACATATATAACTACTAAAATGCGGTTCTTATCTTATAACAGACTGGTCAATAAATCGATATTCCTCCTAAAATATTTTTGATATTCATACGATCCAATCAATCTAAATGCATAATATAGCTGAACTTAATCTGGCATTTAAGATAATTGAATTATACATCAATTTCAGTAGAACGCTACATAGTTTTAAATTTTGTATCTTACATTTTTCATGATAAAATCTAAATCATTTGCCAGACGCGAAAATTTTGCAGTCAATAAAATGTACTTATTTTACATCTATTCTATTCTAATAGAAGAATACCAAAACAAAACTGAAGAGAATAAAAAACGAAGTCGTTAGTATCAGCCAAATATGTTTCATTCACACACACGAAGTGAACCGAAAAGCTTCCAGCCTACCTTAATGATGGCCCGAGGGCCTTAGGGCCCCGTGTTTGACTGTAACGCATACAATAAAACTACACATCAGCACCAAATTAATTGTAAAAGAGGATGCTTGGCGGAATTTTTATATAATAGTAGTATAGTTTATTACTAATTAACGAATAAGAATAAAATACATTTTATCGCATTAAAAATATGTAAAATCTTAACTTATGTAACAAATAATAATAAGTTTTGATAAGACACCATCTTTCTCTACTAACATCTATTAAAGAAGAAGGTCAAATAATTGAAATCACTGCACGAATAAAGGTTGAGCTCATCGATATTGAATAAAACAATGATTTTTTCATACTTATTCCCAGCCGAATATTCCTTTTCCTACTAAACTATAACCTGACTGTTTTTAAGGCGACAGTAAATCGGTTTCTTCTAGACAAGAGCGCTCCACCCTAGATCGCAACTTCATTTAACATCGGGTAAGTACGGTTAATTCAATTCAATTCAAATCAATTCAAATCATTTTATTTTCAAGTTACAAGGACTCATACATACATGTTAAAGAAAATACCTATATAATGTCAAAAAAAAAAAAAAAAATATACAATTAGAAAATGTCAAAAATAAAATAAAATAAATTAAAAATGAGAATATTAAATTACAATTACAATTTACAAATTAATAAACATAATACTACATTTAATTTACAAAAATCAACATTACATTTTATTTTTCTTATTTGTCGAGTATGGATATCGCGCAGTGTCTTAGGCACCCATTATTTATATACTGACAATCGTATCTATCAGCAATCATAGCTAAGACGGCATTGGAGCTGGCTCGCACCCGGCGCACCAGGGATGCGCACCGCTTACGCATAGTGGCGTGGAAACAATCGGTGCGACCAACAGCAAACATCCCTGATGCGCTACAGAAGCGAGGCAGCCCCACTACCGCCCGGAACGCGTTATTGTACTGGACGCGGAGAGCACTGTAGGCCTTTTCAGTGTAGTCAACCCACAGGCTGCACGTATACAGAGACGTGCAGAACGCCTTAAATAACGAGATCTTCACGTCATCTGAACAGCGTGCAAACCTGCGGGCGATCATGTTGGCTCGTACTGACAGTGCTCTCCGTTCCCGGTCAATATCGGCTACATCTTTAAGGTCCTCGGTGAGAACATGCCCTAAATATTTGAATTGATACACTCGGTCTAGACGTTCACCATTCAATAGCACATCAGGTAAGCGCGTAGGGCATTCAACACCGGGGGCCCTAAACACCATAAACTGACTTTTTTTGCCATTGTATATAAGACCATGACCACGAGCGTATACCTCACAGATACTGAGCAGCCTTCTAATCCCGCAAATCGATGCACTCAGCAGCGTCATATCATCTGCATAGCTGATATTATTGATGCATACACCGTCTATAAAGCATCCGACATGAACACTGCTGAGCGCGACGATGAGATCATTTATGTACAGATTGAACAAGGTGGGTGAGGTTAACCCTCCCTGTCTCACTCCACATTCAAGTTGGTACGGCTCCGACATTGTACCCGCCCAACGTACATTATTGACCTGGTTCCCGTACCAGTACCGTAGCACATTTATGAGCTCTCGAGGAAAATCTGTACGCTCTAGTTTCCTCCAAAGTAAGTCGTACGAGACCAAGTCAAAAGCTTTCGATAAATCGAGGAAGCACGCACAGACAGGAGTTTTCCTAACAGTATAGTACTTGATGGTATGCTTCAAACATAGTACCGCACTCTCAGTAGAAAGTTTTGGCCGAAAACCAAATTGGTTATCGTGCAATGTAAGATGACTGTTAAGCTGTTCGTTTAGCAAACCATCAAGCACCTTAGCCGTTACCGTTGCCAGAGATATGGGCCTGTAGTTACATTTGTCTGCTAAGTCACCAGTCTTATTTTTGACTACAGGCACCACAACAGTTCTCATTAAATCGGCAGGCAGATAGGAATGAGACACGCACAGCGAGTAGAACATCGCAAGCAATCTCGCCAGATGAGGTCCGGCATGTTGCAAGTGCTCAATGCTGAGTCCATCGTGTCCTGGAGATTTTCCTCGCGTCATCTGCTTTATAACTTTAGTGACGTCACTTGAACGAAAACATATCCCCGTAACATTACTGTTTCCTTCAGCATTGATCACCCTATTACTCGACGGTCCGAGCGGCGAACGAACAGAGAAATGTTCTTTGAAAATGTTTGCAATGTTAGCAGGGTCGCTCACTCCATCGACACTCACAGGAAGTCCAGGCCGAGAGTTCATCTTCTTTGTATTACGCCAAAGCGTCCATCAGTATCTGGTCCTGGTGAGCTTGGCACCACTTCAACCTAGATTTAAATACTTTTCTACTCTTAACCATTTCCACATACATATAACCAGCTTTAGGTCTCCCGCACAAAACCCATTCGTTAAATCTCGACTTGGCCTCCCTGTGAGCCTCGGCTACATGCTTATTCCATCCCGCTATGCGTCTCCCACCCCCGCTCCTCCGCTCACCTCCTCGACTCGCGACCGCGGCGCACTGGAGGGCGGACACAATGTCGGAGTATAGCCTGTCTAGGACACGCTCGTGGTCAGGGTCATTACACAAATAATCGGCACAGTGCGTGAATTCACTAGGAAAATCAATTATTTTTAGTCTATTACAACATTCGTGATAAAATTTACTTATCTCGTGGTTATTCCGCAAGCCCCACACAATATTCCGATCATTATCTTTAACATTGGCATTACTAACATTTATCTTTGGGGTCATAATGTTCAAATTGCATTCTACAATAATAGGATAATGATCGGACCATTGTGTGTCGTATTTAATAGAAACATTAATTACGGATTGTTTTGCCGCTTGAGTTACTGTACAGTGATCAAGCCAGGATTGCGTTCCGAATACGTCACTAATGTAGGTATAAGCACCTGAATTTACTCCTAACATATCTACATCGATACATGACCAGTGTTGCTCATCGCACACGCTGACCAGCTCACTGTAAAATAACCCACCCGGTGTTGCGTTAAAATCGCCTAGCACAAACACTGCGTCGATATCACAGTCATCAATAATTGCACAAATCTTACTTATACATTCGGAAAAAATTGGTAAATTATTCACGGAATTTGTAGGCATGTATACGCTCACAACAAGTATCGGCCTATCACAGGACGTAATTTTAATCGCGCGAATACGTTCGTCATCGCACTGTATAACCGACACCGATTGAAACGCACTGTACCGCCACAACAATGCCACGCCGCCATGCGGTCGGCCGACGAGTACGCCCGCACTAGTGTCGACAGCCGACGTTGCCGTGTAGCCAAACCCGCTGTCTATCGTGCCAATAAAAGGGATGTCGTGCGGCAGCAACCACGTCTCTTGCAGGCATATCACGTCACAGAACTTGCATAGGTCTCTTATGTCGTAAATAGATCGCTTCACATTTTTACAGTTGTAACTAGCCAGTCGATAAGGTATTTTACTCATTATTCTGACT
This sequence comes from Mellilla xanthometata, assembly GCA_035578125.1. NCBI lineage: Eukaryota > Metazoa > Arthropoda > Insecta > Lepidoptera > Geometridae > Mellilla > Mellilla xanthometata. The sequence continues at coordinate 5,825,248 of JAPUBQ010000007.1, read as the reverse complement.
ATTTGCGCCGCCAACAGAAAGTGTTCTGTTCGAACCTCTGTGTCTAAAATTTACAAATCGACGAAATATAACGCCTGAAGGCCACAGATTCTCGTTCAAGTACATCGGTACGTTACTTTCTAAAATATAAAACTTGTAGGCCTTATAATCCCGCTGTACTTTCATATTAATTCTTTCCAACGAAACTGTCTCCTTAGTTCTTTTATAAATGTGTTTTATTATATCGCTCTCTGTTGTCGTATTATGTACATTGGTAATGAACATAGGTATCATCCTCTCCGCCGCCTTAAAAGTACACTCAGAGTCCCGCGCAGTGCCGGATTTCCCCATAAAACGGTACCTGGTACGCTGCCTACGTCGAGACACCTGCTGCCACTCTTCTTGTGCGATATTTTCATTCGTACGAGTACTAAGCGGTGATTTAATGATATCGTGCCCGCCGCGTAACTCCGTAGAAAGCACCTGTCCGCGCAACTCCGTAGCAACCAACTGGCCCCGCCGCCGTGCGCCGCTTCGACAATGTACAGGCGACGCCGGTGAAGAAATTGAACCGCCACCGGTGCCGGCGCCGGCCCGAACACTCTCCGGGCGAGAAGACGTTGGCCCGGCGCAAACGTTCGCCGGCCGGCCAACTGTAGGTATCCCGCTAGCCCCGGCCGCCTCGCCGCTCGCTCCCGCGGCCGCCTGCTCGCGCTGCGGCGACCGTTGTTGTTCGAATTCATTGTCAACACGACGCGGATTAATTTCTGTATGTACCTCAATGTCCCGATATTGTGGGGATGAATCAACAGACAAGCCAACCGGTCCACTATCACCACACCACCCACCGCGTCTGGTATTGACCTTGAAAGCCGATGTCGGCGGAAGAGAATCATTCCTTATTCTCAAAACCTCAGTTTTCAAAACTTCAACACTCTCCCGAGTGGCATAGCTCGATTCGATATCGGTTACTTTCGCCTTTAACAGCTGGAGATCTTTAAGTACCTTTGAGCAGTCCAGGTGATCCCACAGGATTGGAGGTAATTTATCCAGCTGCCGCGCAACGAATATTGGTATGACATCGGGTTCCGTAGATTTGAACAAACTAATAATATCCGATAAATCACGTTCCTCCTTTCCTTTATTCTTTCGTTGTATTTTACGCTTATCAGTGGGAATTGATTCGAACAAAAGCGCCTTTGACAGCTTAATTTCTTCACTATCAAAGGTTGAAGCACATATTCGAACCAAAGTGTCCTCGTCCGCAATCGAAACTTTATTTTGTATGTATGCTAACAACTCGTTAATTATAATGTTACACGCATTACACTTCACTAAGTTCGACATTGTTTATGCGAGTGAACACTCCGCTATACGAGTGACACACGCCCGACGCTGGTCGATGCGCGCGCGCGACTAAGGCGGTTAAGCGCAAGACTATTTATCATAAAAAAATACTTGTAAACTAATATCCCCCAAGTATAAAAACCCTTTACAATTATTAGAGCGGTAGATAAGTATCTACTCAGTAGCAGGTTATTTTTCTAAGGGTTAAAAATATGGCGCGTAATTAGCCGGCTCGCCCAAAGATGCCCGAAGCAAAGTACTTGTACATTAAACCAGCTATTTCCTTTCACTGTTATTAGGTAAGTCTAAATAATGAATGTTAAAGAAACAAGCTATGCGTACTATAGGTACTGTAAAAATGTTTGGGGTTCATTTATTTGTGAAGTAAAATTGGACAGCATCTTATAATTTCAAATGTATTTATAACATTTATTACAAGGTTTCAACATAATTTAGATGTTTTCTCTTAGGTTTAAAGTTTCATAGCTCATTAATATGCATAAAAATCAGTTAATGAATTTAGTAATTACTTACATTCTAAATTAAACCCGTAATAATTGAAAGCTAAGCTCAGAAAATAACTCCATCAAAACTAACATAATAATTGCATGTGAATTAAATGAGTCGTACGCATTTCTGTGCCCAAGTCTCATAAAGAATTAAAGGCTGAAGATTTTAGTGCCACCACTCCCCTTTCAACCCCTGCAATTAAAACGCACCCGAAGGGTTGCAACGCTCTCCAAATTGCAAACACGTCCATTGTTTTAATCTACTTCTCTTCCGAGGATCCTGGGTATAATACTGAAATAATGCCTACTAGTCTACGATGACCCCTCTCCTATCAAAATATGTTAGAATACCCGTTTTAGTTGAAGGTCTTAGTTGACTGGTCGTCCCGTTGGTGCGGAATCCACCAACCGTATACTTGATTGAAATATTAATTTCAAGTTCCCTCAAGCATGATGGCTGACAGAATTAAAGACGTTCAACAAATCTTCTTGCTCCCCTTTAGAACAAGTTTGTTGTTCTCCTTATCCTGCAACAATAAATAGATATTACTGTTTCCACCTTCTTATAACCAAATATCAAAATTTAATTTTGAAAGCAATTTACAAGCAAATTACGTTCGCGAACTTTATGTGCCTTGCTTTATACCTCCTACGTATATAAAATCAGCCAAAGTATGATTTTAGTTACGTAATATAAACGTAAAAAAATATTTCCAATGGTTTAAAACATTTTTCACACATGACATTTCCTTTTAATAATTACGGTTTTTTCACGACCTCCGTAATGAGGACAAAATTAAGTATGTAAAACATATACGTGGTAACGAGTTAAAACAACTAATCATACGTCTTCGCAATAGGAAAAGAATACCGTGAAAATTAACACAATTGTATCGTTATAACGATACCATTCCAAGCATATAAAAAGGCTTGTTAGGTAATCAAACTATAGATCACAGAAAGAAAGCTTAAAAAAATGTCGTCTTCAAGACAATCTGATATATTCTATAAGCATTTCATTTATTGGAAAGTTTTGGGCTTATGGCCTGGCAGAAAACAGAACAAAAATTACAAATACTATTCTTTCCTTTACATCCTAATAACTCTTGTGATCTACAACGTTCTTTTGACGCTTAATCTCGCGTTCACTCCCCGCGAAATCGAATATTTGATTCGGGAAGTTATCTTTTACTTCACCGAAATTGCTGTAACGAGTAAAGTTTTCATGGTCATCATTATGCGGGACAAGATCCTTGAGGCGTTCCGTCTAATGGACGGAAAGGAATTGGCCAGCGACGATGAAAACAGCAGGCAAATTATCCAAAACGCCAATGCAAATTATAGAACTTACTGGAAGTATTTTGCTGCTATATCTTACGCGGCTTATTCCAGTCAGGTCTTTGTACCGGTCATACTCCATTTTATATTTCACACTGAGTTAGATCTTCCTATTTGTAGATATTACTTCTTGACAGATGAAATACGAGATAGATACTTTATTTTCTGGTTCATTTACCAATCTTGGGGTATGTACGGTCACATGATATGTAATGTAACTGTCGACTCGTTCATTGCGGGACTGCTGTTAAATGCGATTTCGCAACTTAAAATTCTGAACTCAAAATTATGGGGCCTGAAATTAAGTGACCAAGAAAAGAAATTTAATTTGGATATTCAAGAGAAAATTCAAATACTGAGATTACGCAAGTGTTTCGTTCGTTATGATGTTATTCTGAAGTAAGAATCGAATGTACTTTAATTATGGAAAAATCTAATTCTATTGTATAAATCTCGTAATATGCTAATATTTTTGTTTTAGATACTGTGAAACAATACAAAACATAATAAATGTAACTATGTTCGTAGTTTTTGGAATGTCATCACTTATTATTTGCGCAGTACTATGTGGATTACTTTTGGTAAAAAAAAAATACGGTGAGGCCGAATAAAAATGTACTTCTTTGGATATCATAATAAATTTTTTGTTTGTTTCAGCCATCGTCAACAGAGACGTATGTTTTTATGGTGGGATATTTGTTTGCCATGACTCTTCAAATTTTTGTACCCGGATATTTAGGCACTCTATTGAATTATGAGGTAAGAGTAAAAAAAGGTGTTTAAAAAATGGAAATGCATTTATTTGTTAAAAATTTTATTTGCCTTCTATCTATAAATGTAGTTAAACGTAGATAAATTCAATAAGAACAAAATAGTACAATTTATAAACGGTCAAGTTTAAGTCGGACACGCGCACGAAGGGTTCCGTTCGGGGAAGGTATAAAAAAAGCAAAAAGCAAAAACGTTGTAAGCCCCGTTATAAAATAAAAATTGATTCATTTTTAATGTGAATAAAATATAACTTAATTCTGTGAATATTTCAAGCATCTCATCGCTTCACCAGTTTCCGTTATTACAACACAGTTTTTATTGTGTATGGAAGTACCTTTATTTTATTCCTATTTTTAGTATTTGTACTCGTTATTTTAGTGGCAACATTGTGTATTAACACAATCTGTGAAAGTTTCAGTTCTCTAGTGATCACGTTTCATGAGATGGCCTGGTGACAAACATACGGATAGCAGAGTTTTACTAATAGAGTTTCGTTAGTACCTTTTTTTTGGTATGGAACCCTAAATATGGTTCTTCGCCGTGCATCTATTCAGAACGCTCAAACTAGAAACTGCATTGTAAATACTTGCTTTCAATATGTTAACTGATATATTTTTTTACATTTCCAGAGCACAGAATTAGTATTTGCAGCTTACTGTACAGATTGGATACCGAGATCTGAATCTTTCAAAAGGAGCATCAGAGTGTTTGTGGGCAGAGCAAACAGGCCTATTCAAATGACAGGCCTAAAAATGTTTCCACTATCACTATCTACTTTTACTTCAGTGAGTGTCATATTTATTCAGTAAGAAAAAGCACTAAACTTGCTATTGGATGTCATATTTTTCTAGGCCTATACATATGAGTAGATACACATACACTGTTTGTCATCTTCCTTTCACGTACTCGTATTTAAATGAACTGTTTCTACTAACGCGTGCATAAACCATTATATTATTAGCGATGTTCCTTCCTCAACTGTCTCCTTGATGTTTTTTTATATACTTTATATTGTCCCACTGTTGGGCAAAGGTCTCCCACAATGATTACCATGCTTTTCTGTCCTGGGCTAGCTCTTTCAGAGTCAGAGTTGGGTCCGGCCTTGTCGTCTTCTGCCATCTAAAAAGTCCCACTCCATGTGAACCTTTGCCCAGCTTTCAGGGTGCATCCTGCACACGTGGGTGCGATTACGAGGCTTGTGTAAACCGATTTGATTCATAGTTTTGTAAGTTTTATACGGGTATTATATAGGGTCGAAAAAATCGTACATGTTGCAATATGTTAGGAATAAGTAACTAACACTAACATTGTTGCTTTTTATTTATATTTTGGAATAAAGATATTTACTGAACTACACATACACATTTATGTACAAATATCAGCATGGTTAGGTTTTGTCAATAAACTTGTTTTGAAGTAGTTTAGTAGTTGAAAATTCAATTAATAAGAAACTTAAGGCATTCTTTTCTATTTTTGTTTACAGATTGTGAAATCGGCATACTCGTTCTTTACGTTAATCAGAAGTTTCCAAGAGTAATATTTGAACTTTCACATCTTTTGAAGTAATTCACGTTTATCAATTCTTCAAAATGGTGAAGAATTCTGTCATATTAACAACCTGCATAAAATTAAATAAATGATTCAAAAAAATGGTGAATGAACACCTATTATTCAAAATTAAATTAAATTAATTATAAATAAATACATTCTTCAACATATAGAGATAAAATACTATAAATTAATTACATAATTATATACTTTACAGAGGCATCCCATAATATGAATAAATACATATTATTATCATTGATGAACAGTATACTTTTGAAAAGAAATAACATTTCATTCAAACTACTTAGTACCTGTCCAAAATAATTGCTATTTATTCCACTGGACATAATATTAAGAAACAAGTTTTAATTTAACAAGTTTTCAGCACCGGCAAAGTCAAACTTCCAGCATGAAAATGAGGCAAGCGCTTAAAATTCCTAGCGCAGGAAACTCTACAGACTAATAAAAGCAGAACGACACAGAGTATCTAAATAACAAAGTGTAAATAAACAGGTTATAGTAGTAAGTAGACTGTGTCATCGGTATTGTACTTTAGATTTTTACTTTAGATAATGTCGTGTCAAGATCACTCATGTCAGCACCAAGTAGCAGAAATTGTCTCAGATAAAAACAAACATTGTTATCTTGCATGCGAAAAAATATTTCGGCTACGCATAATACCCCTATTATCTGGTTTATTGGCAAAGAAAAGACGGGATAAATTTGTCGATACTGGCATCATAAGCATGCGGGTCTTTTAATTAATAAGTCGTATCAACATAATTATCGCTATCTTGTCGAATAAGTATATTTAAAATGTATGAATGTGTTTTATGCTATATACTAATAAAATATCAGACTCTCTACTCAACCTCCTGTTGGAAATTGTACTTGGTGTACCATTCGATAATGCAGCGCGTTCGTAGCGCCATCTATTCGTACTTCCTTGAAACGACTTCACTCAGGTCACGTAATCTAATACCGTTACATCACTTTGCGACTGCATCGCGCCTTGCGGAGTTTGGAGGCAGCTAGGCTGCGCGCTCGATTTGCAACGCCATCTAGGTTTCATCGGTAACTATAGCAAAACTACAAATACAAGAAAACATTTGAAAGTTCATGTCCTCTCATTTGCATAACCAAACGAGTGTGAGCAAGAGGAAGAGAATTTTAAAATGTTTTCTTTGTTGAAAGGAGCTATAATCGTATTATTATATTTTCTTTATAGTCTTGTTATTTACACACCATATATACTAGCGTTTTATCTTGAGTCGTTTAGCATTTTCTATAATATAGAAAATATATTATATTTGGAAAATAAATTAGAGAAGTTCTTGCTAGTTTTTTTTTTCATTTTCCTTTTCCGTCTGAGAGCATTAGTTAAATGGCACAGTGTAGCCCAAATAGGTACTAAGCACAATGTTAGGCCTAATGAGCAAGTCTTTCCTTTACCATTGCTCAGTCTAAGCGATGAATTAGGATGATGATCCTAAGGCTAAGATAAATACAACATTCTTATTTCGTTTTGCTCGACTAAGACTGAATGAGACTATCTAACGAGTATGTGAATGAAACGCGATTTTGTTCTTGGCCACGGCTTAGATTGATAACGGCTATACCGATTTTACAAATATTTTTGTAATGTTTTCTAATTCATCTTGAATGAAACTTCTTAAATTTATGAAAATTGCCATCATCGTAAGCTCCGAACCAAGCTACTTGCGACGTTGAGGGTGAAACAAGGCCACAGGCTGAGTTTTTATAATCATCAGCATTTTCAGTTCAGTGGAAATAAATCCTGGTGTATGAAGCTTAACCTACGTCCTTGCTTCACAGAGTTTCATGAGTTTAACATTATCATTTATTAAAGCAATAGCGTACCTACTTTTGTGCACGTGATTGTGATAGTAGTGAGATAGTGCTTTTTTTGTATGTTAGATTCATTATTGGGGGTAGTTTTCTACTATACAATGGAAATTTGTTTATGTTTGTAATTTTAAGGTTAGGAATATGTTAAGTATGCAGTAAGGTCTGTTTGTGAGTTTTCATAATAAATAAACATTAATACGAGTTTTTGACCGTTTTGCCACTAACTACCATTTTTAAAATCACAATACATCATTTGCGGGGACAGCTACAAAAAATAATTATCAATTAATTTACAGACTAATCTTTATCTACAGTCAGGACCGGATTAAAAATTCAAATTATTCTACCGAGTACTTTTCGAATTCTTCGAAAACAGGTATAAATATTTAAAATTCCTGTTAAAGTACTTTCAGAGGGGCTTATGTTCGAGAAACAATAGGTAAAGAGGTTCCACGGGAAGTGAGGGATGATCCTCTCTTGGTAACGAACCCCCGCGGCCATGGTTTATGTATAGAGGACTAGTATGGAATGGGATACGAAATGAGAACTGCGAGACAGCGATATCATTACGTCATACCTTTGAGTCTCGTTGATGCAATACCTACAGCATATCGAGGCTCTTTCGTAGGTAGTTCGAAATAGTACTTATCGTTTGACATCTGGTATACGAGTATAAATGTGGCAAGTGTGGCTTAGTGGGAAAACTTGTGCTTTTCAATCTGATGGTTCCTGCTTCAAGCCTGGTCCTACACCAATTATTTATTAGATTTTTTAATAATACGTAGATTTGCATTTTTAACCGACTTCAAAAAGGAGGAGGTTATATATTCGACGTGTATGTATTTTTTTTTTTTTTTATGTATGTTCACCGATTTCTCAGCCATTTGTGGATCGATTCTCAAAATTCTTTTTTTAATTGAAAGAGTATGGTTCTGAAGTGGTCCCATTGTCACCAAAACTGGTTCTGATGATGGACTCCTAGGGAAATCGAAGAAAAACCTAAAAAATTAGGTTATTTTTACGCATGAAGAGAGATTCACGCTCGTTTGGCTGTACTGATATTCATGAAATTTGAGAAGAAAATAGGTAAGACTATGTGTTAACACATACGCTATTTTTTATCCCGAAAATAAATACTATTCCCGTGGGATGCACCAAATAACATATAAATCTTTTTAACTTCTTCACGCTCGAACGGTTGTACTGACATCGATGAAATTTGGAATGAAGATAGGTTAGACTACGTGTTTACACATATGCTACTTTTTATCCCGAAAATAATTATTGTTCCCGTGGGATGCACAAAATAACACATGACACACTGATTTCGCAAAAATTTTATATAGGGCTAGGGGGTAGACTAGACCTTGTATAACACGAAGGTTACTTTTTATCTTAAAAAACATTGCTATTCCCGTGGGATGCCCAAATAACTCGATAACCTATTTTACTTCTTCGCGCTCATACGGCAATACAGATTTCGCTCATAAAATTAGCAGCCTGGCTAACAATAGTAATCAGACGCGAACATCGAGGCTAAGCAACGGCCCATGCGGCCAGTCTTTGGATGAGTAACCATGCACAAGACTTCCATAAAAAAATGTGATATTTTCATCTGGGCGTTACTGTGCTTCGGATAACACGTTAATTTGTTGGGCCTGGACCACTACTCTTAGTACAAGCAGGGGTCAAACTAAATCAGGGGCTTGAAAAACTCTCGACGCCAGAGCTTGGCCACTTGGGTCATACTTAGTGGAAGAAAGAACTGTAAAATTTGATATATTAATAGACAAGACCCTCGAACGGATAAGGAAAATATTTACGCGCTCGCTTCGCTAGGAGTTATCCCGCTTCGTTCAAATTTCCCCCAGGATGTTCTGGGCTTATGACACTCCAAATATTATATAATTTGTGCTGCTTTGGACTTCAAACGGTTCGAACAAATAGGGTGAAAATTTTCGCGCTCGCTTCGCTCGCGCATAGCTCGCTTCGCTCGCATCCAGCTCGCTTCGCTCACAATTGGTTCTTGTACGTTTTAACACAACAAACATTATGTAATTTGTGCTGCTTTGGACTTCTTTATGTTCAAACGGTTCAAACAAATACGGTGAAAATTTTCGCGCTCGCTTCGCTCGCGCATAGCTCGCTTCGCTCGCATCCACTACTTTTCGCTCGCACTTGGTTCTAGTAAGTTTTGACACAATAAACATTATGTAATTTGTGCTGCTTTGGACTTCTTTATGCTCAAACGGTTGGAACAAATGCGGTGAAAATTTTCGCGCTCGCTTCGCTCGCGTATAGCTCGCTTCGTTCGCATCCAGCTCGATTTGCTCCCAATTGGTTGCCTGCCTGGCACACGCCAAATTTTTTCATCGTGAAGTTTATTTGGCTCTCCATAGCTAAAACTTAAACAAAATATCATTACCAACCACTAAAAATGTAAAAATAAAATTGTTTTAAAAAACAAACAACCGACTTCAAAAACACAACTAAAAAGGGAAAAATAATTATAAGCCTAAATCAAATCAAGAATATATAAATAGAATAGGAGAGTTTCTTTCATGTACTTATAAAAAACTATTTGCAATTTTTAGTAATCCTGTATTCTTGAAGTCGGTGCCATCTAATAAGAACAAATTAATGTTTGTTAAAAAAAACTATTTTCTTTCTTTGCTGGCACCGACTCCAAGAATACAGGATTAGTAAAAATTGCAAATAGTTTTTTATAAGTACATGAAATAAACTCTCCTATTCTATTTATATATTCTTGATTTGATTTAGGCTTATAATTATTTTTCCCTTTTTAGTTGTGTTTTTGAAGTCGGTTGTTTGTTTTTTAAAACAATTTTATACCGTAATAGAAAGCATCATGAGAGTATATAACGATATGTTTGGGCACCATATCTGAAATTGTGTCTCATTCACTAGCCCGCACTTAGTCATCGTGGTGGGTTATATCCTAAATTTCTGTCCTCTTAAAAGAAAGCTTCGATCTCCATCAGTTGGAACGTATGGTGTGAACAGTGGGCTGCTTTTGCTACCAATACTGTTTTTTTTTTAAATATTTGTGTTGTGTTTAATAAAATGTTTATCTATCTATCCATTCACGATCCAACCTTTCGGATCTACCAAAAAAAAAATGTATGATGCACAAAAAAGTTTACGTAAAAAAATTCAATATGATGCGTATTGCTTATTTGTCCGCGCAGTCTGCTGAGCAAAAATAACTCAGTATTCACAATCAGCAGCGCTGTAAGCGCGTCTCGCATGGCGCGCCTCTGTTTACAGCGACACACAATTGCGGAAAATATTCGAGAAAATGCAATATACACACGTGAGACACAAGGGAAGTTGGCAAGCTGTTATTCTTTTGTTTTATTTCTCTATGACGTTCAGAGTTCCAACGAGACCTTAAGACTTCGCTGTCCGTCCGTGCGTTTGTAACCATGGTGTTTCAGGGATTCTGGTACGGAACCTTTCGAGCTCGTGCTCTCACTACGAGTCTCACTACTAAGATAATATGTACAGTAATACCCCAGACTTACGCGATAGGTGGGACCGAGCGCTATCCGCGTAAGTCGTGTAAGTCGGGGTACAATTTTGCATATACATACCTATAAAGTCATACAAAGTATGTTTAATTGAGACCGGAGACTATAATTTAGGAAATAAATTTTAATTTAATTCTAGATAATATGACAAACTATATTCATAAAATGTATAAACACAATCTGAAGTGCGCGGCTTTCAAACAGAAAACGTTAAAATAGACGAGAAAATTAAATGGCGTAACTTCGAATTCGCATAAGTCGAGGTAGCGTAAATCGGGGTATTACTGTATATCATATAGATCTTATTTAGGCATCTTGTAAAAGTTATAATAATAATAATCTTATAAAGTGGGTTTTATTCAAATACATCTTTTTGATGTCTATGTCATATACATATGTCGATAATAGGTCTTCATAAAAGACAAGGTTACATACAAGATTTTTCCAATTTTATCTGATAACTTCAAATATTTCAAGATAATTGCGCAAACTATAACGTGTAAAAGCTTTAGATTTTTAATGATAAGTCGTAGTAAAAACAACCATGACAGCAAATATAGAAAAAACACGAACTTTTAAATATCAATTCATTTTGTTTAAAACATACTCTATACATGTAGGTACAATACAGTACATGACATTATTCAGTTCAAAATAGATTAAATCCAGACTTAATTTACTTGAGCAAAACCAGTTTCGAAGTTCACAAAGAATATGCCTGTAAAGTGATAAAAGCTACATTGTTTTCTTCAGATAGGTTATTTGGAGTCACTTTGGAAGTCAAAGGTTAAACCTGTTGAGCTGAACTCTGATATGTAAGAGAAAACAATTTTATCAAGGAGCTGTCAGACGTGGTAAAGTTTTGTTAGCTAATATTTTACGAAACTGACAAAGTATTAAACAGTATGAAAGATGACGACCTCGTTGGCGTAATGGTTACAATGCCGGACTGCCAATCAGAAGGTTCCAGGTTCGATTTCCGGCACGGGCAACATCTTTGTGCTGAACAAAATTTGTTGGCTGTTGGTCTGGGTTTAAATATGTATCTATGAATATAAAATATGAATGTATGTATATGTAGTATACATATCAGTTGTGTTAGCAACCATAATACGAACTAGAAATGGTTCAGTATGGGGTTAACCAGCAGTGTGTGAAATGTATCCAAAAAAAAAAAAAATCTAATGGAACGTACCTTCTAGCTAACATAGATAAGGTAAGTACTGAAACAAATAATTAGGTGATAAAATAACTTTTGTAAAGTTAGGAAATATAAGTAGAAAAAAACGGGTAGTGTAGAAGAATATCTTTAAAAGTCGTACGGTAAGTATCAAGTATACAAGTAAAGTCGTACGGTATTAAATTAATTTAACGAAACGAAAGAAAAAAAATGTAACCGTATAATAATTACCTACACAATTAGGCTTCGTGAAATTGTGAATTCAAGTAAACTTCCGCAAAAAGTAATAAAAACTAAACCGTTCGCCAAGAGTAAATAGGCAGTGGCCAACAAAAGAAAACTCCACAAGGTATTTTTATAGAAATTTCCAGAAGGCGAGTCCGCCTGTTAATTAGAACGGATTCCTGGTTCCCGGACCATTTCGCGGCTGGACTGGCGTCACCTTCACTAATTGCGTCTCATTTAAAAACGTACGGTTCCTGCAATTAACCTACATCCAACTTCAACCCGATCTATGATGGTCATAAAAGTAAATAGGCACCGGTAGCAGCCTGCGCTCAAATCTAGTGCAGTAAAGGTGGAAAAAATAAAAGATTAAGTTGAGAATTAATTTACTCGTAGTTCAGAGGTACTTACGTATATGAAAAGTTGATTAGTAGAATGCATCCTCTATGATACAATTCAAATCCTCCATAGCCACTACCACAAAACTCCTAAGCATAGGTATCAAATGTGTTGAACTTTGCTAATTTTTTTTTGTAGAAAAAAAAAATTAGCCATAGATACGTTACACATGTAATTGTTATGAATGTTAAGAGTAATGTACGAGTAAGTAGTAGTAAATTAAGTAAAAGTCGTACTGGCTCCATAAATTATGTACCGAAGTACATAATTTATATTTACTTTACGAGACCGTGAATCGGTTCCTTCTAGGTAAGCGCGCTCCACGGTAGACCTCTATGTCACTTAGCATCAGGTAAATTATGGTCAAGCGCTGACTTATTTAGAATCAAAAAAAAATGGAGCCAAGATGACAATTGGTGTAATAATAGACTGGGCGAGGACGAGGAAACAAGGCTATTAATTAGGAAATTGCATTTTTTACTGAGTTGTAGACAGGCTAGGTTCACTGTTGCGGTTTTTGCTGAGCGTTCCACTGACTAACATCACCGGTAGTTGGTTTTTTTAATTCAAAGAGTCAGAATTAGTATTCTGACCCTTGAAGAGGATTGCTGATTTCCATATAAGGGTGGCGCGGAAGTTTTCCGTAGTTACTGATGAATCCTAGATGGCGCTGCAAATCGAGCGCGCGACCTAGCTGCCGCCAAATTCCGCAACGCGCTCCAGTTGCTTTGTGATATGCCGATAGTTTTGATTGCGTGACCCGAGTGCAATCGTTCCAAGAAAATAATAATAGATGGCGCTACGAGTATCGAATGTAACATTCAATACGTATTACGTGTATGGAATGTATGTACTCGTTGTACGATTTCCAACCAGAGGTTGAGCGTATATTATATTTTTTAGTCTATGGTAGTACTTATGAATCTTGTAAAAGGAAAACAAAATTTTCTTAGAAATATGACCGGGACAAAATAACTCCGCCTTTGAAAAATATAACAGAAAAATATTTGTCTCAATCTTTTTAGTCAACTACGACCTCGTGACGGCTTTTTTTTCATGTCAAGAAAACTAGACTTGTTTATCGAAGAGTTGTTATTCTATTTTGCAGAAATAGCGGTCCTTTCAAAAGCCCTGACCTTTCTTTTCATGTGTAAAAAATAAGAGAGATCCTCAAGATCGTGGAATCTGACGTATTTCAACCTGAATTTGACAACACAACGAATACCGTGGCGAGTGCTAAGAAATGTATCAAAAAGTATAACACAATCATGCTCCTTGTTTCGTATACTCCTAATTTTGCGTCAGCATAGTAATAGGTATATAGCAGACATATTTTTGCTGTTGATTTGGAGCAGCTGACTTGCAGTTACTCGTTTGTTTTGGAAAATAGAAAGCAAATATGTATACATAATTATATTTATCCATTTTATATTTTTCAGTCTTGCGATGTACTCTTGCAATTTATGTGAACTAAAAGTTTAAATTTAGTAAGGAAGAAACTGCAATCTGACTTTGAATAATTTTCACCCATGATAAATATTGAATAATTTATACATAGTTTTTATGTTGGTTTTAAATAATTGACCATGTGCGAGTCAGGCTCGTGCGTAAAGTGTTCAGTACGAGTAACTATAAAAAATGACAAAAATTTAGTTTGATGTATGGGAACCCTTAAGTATTTTTTTTTAATTTTTTGTATTTGTTGTTAAAGTGGCAACAGAAATACATCATCTGTGATCATTTCAACTTTCTAGCCATCATGGTTCATGATATAAAGCCTGGTGATAGACAAACAGACGAATGGACCGCTAAGACTCAGTAATAGGGTTCCGTTTGTGCACTGTGGATACGGAACCCCAAAAAATAAGAAAACGGTCAAAGTATAATTATTGTAGGAAAAGAACCTAATCTACGTTAAAAGCTTAATTTTTGTTAAAAAAAAAAACATGTTTTGAAGCCAAAATAAGCTGTAAGTTGACAGAACAAAGGAAAAAAACATAAATTAATTTCGTGATTGATGAAGCTTTGAAGTTAATGAACTTGAAGTCTCTGTAATGGAGCGGATACACTTCATTACTTATTTTAATTAACTTAATATTCTAAGAACTTGATTAGATGTTCTATCTAAATCTAAATGCCTATTTAATAAATAATAAGTTAAAAAGACGACGAAGACTACTTTTTGACAACATTCAATGTTTCCAAGGCCAAGTAAAGATTTATTGTTTTACAATATAACATGAGCTAAAAACACCAACGCCTCGTTTGCAATTAGCCTATAACAATATTATTTCTACAATATTATATAACAATACATCTTCTTCACAATTACTTTCGAGTATGTGTGTTCAGCCACCAAACAGAGCATTTTGTTAGGTTTCCACGTTTGGATCTCGGTCTTATCAACAGTATTTGGAAATAATAAAATAAAAATCGCTAGTATATTTGTAGGCTGCGGTTTTGAATTTCATTTATTTCTGTCTAAAAAGAAGTCCACGCAATAAAAGTAACAAATTCTAAAGAACACATGAATAAATAGTCGTATATGGGTCGCGTATTTTTTCGCCCCGCAGGAACAAACGTCACACACAGAGGTCGAGGACAATAGGCCCATTCACCAGTTCATCTGTTAGCCCCTGGCCGTAATAAGGCGTGTTTTTGCCCAACACACAACGAAAAAGGAAACAATGATTTTGCCCGTGACTAGATAAATAAGATGTCCGCTCGACGTGACGAGGGTACCATTACAGTTTTTATGGAATCTTTCAGCGGGCGCAGCAGCCCACTATCCACCTGACTCTCTTTGTTTAGGCCTCCGAATACATTGTTAATGCTACGGACAAAGTAATGGCAGGAAGGAAAGTCACACTGATTTGCGATCCAACCGAGATAAATGGTATTGCCACTAAAAATAGCCAAAGAATTACTATTACGGGATTCCTTTCGATTTATTCATTTGTTTCCGACGATGAAAAAAGCATAAAAATTGGTCTCGCACGCGTCCTTCCTTGCCTGCAAACGATGATTTAGTGGCGATCCCAGGATTTATAGAGCAACCCTCCCCCGCCCCGAGACTTCGATGAATAATAAATTGAAGATCTTTTTCGATATTATTGATACTTTGGGTTTTTTCCCGTGATGTATGTTCGGGTGAGAATTGAAACCCTTTTATTAAAACATATATTACAGGACACGTCCCGGCGGTGACACTGAATAATACTCTTCTTGTAGCGACTATTCTTTGCCGAATTCTCTCTTATTTCGGCTTTTATTACTCTAGGATTATTTATAGTAATGTCTGTGTATTCGCAGACAGTAGTCTGGTCGTAAATCTTTACACTTTATTATCTTTCTTATTACCATAATATAAAAATATTCCTTATGCTGGCGCATTACGTTCATATATATAACGCTTTGTTTATACCATTGGCATCGAATCCAATGTTCGTAAAATATTTTTATTTTCACTTACCATTCATATATAGAAGGCATTTTCAGTTTCTAGGTTAGTAAAAATAATAAGTAAAGCATATTTGATTCGCTAAAGCCAGTTTCAAATTCGTTTCCGAAACTCGAGGCTGAATACGAGTGTGTTTGCATTTGTCGAGTTAATTCCGAGGGCTGTGTCAGTTTGTCTTACGAGCAACGTCTGAAATTTCGACTAGACGAACAGAGTAACGCAAACAGATGGCAGTGAGGTTAAAACTCACCCCGCATGTAAAATTAGCTGAATAACTCTCGGGAATCTTCTCTACGTATGAGAACACGTCTTTGCTCTAAAGCCGAGCGAATTAGAGGAGCTAACTTGCACATTACGCTCGCTTTCCAAATTAATCTGAGCGCTGCGGCTAATTAAGAAAAAACATTGTTAGAGAACTCGTATTTGCATTGTTTGTAGTCACAGAGACTTGGCACAAGCCGAGTGCGGTGTATTAGAACGGATTGCGAAGCCAACCCTAGTTGTAATTAAATGCTGGATTGTTGGACATATGCAAATAGACTTAGAAATGCCTATTTGTTTGTGGTCTCGTGATTTTGTTGGGCAAATTCAATAAAAGATGGAAGGTTATTAAAATTTGTTGACTGATGTGGTTTTATTTTGAGCATAAGGACTGACTATTTAAACTTAATTATTTACTTCTTCAAAATATAAATCTTCCGTGTTCAAATCGCACAACACACTTTACCGATTGTCTGTCTCAAGTTTGTCTGTCCCAAGTATCGAGGTTCTGTTTACAATAATCCCCTCTGTAGTAATATTAAGAACTCTGCGTAAGTTTTTTCGAAACGTTGACGATCTCATTCATTCGTGCCGTGCCTTAAGTCCCACAGGCGTAGGACCGATCCCCGCCAATGAGCTGGAGTTTTCGGTGAAGAAAAACCACATCGCGTATAAACTATAGCATGGTGGTAGAGCATTTTGTAGTGTTTGCCTCGTTAGCAATCCTTAAGGTACGAGTAAAATCTGTCGCAAAACACTTAGAAGTGTGTTCCAGTAGCCACCAAGAGAACCAGTTATTCCAGACTCAAACTCCTAGTCGTGTAATAACACCCACATGGAAGAACTTCGTGAGTTTTATTTGTGGCATCATTCGTCCTTGACACAGAATACAAATTAGTAAGCGCACTATCAAAAGCCTAGACTTGCACTAAACAGTCTAAATAATTCTAACCCACTCCGCAGATGAGAACGGAAGTGTAAATTCAGAGTTTATTAATATCTGTAACCGTCTTTTGTGTTGCGTAGATGGTGCTACGTAGGTTGTAGCTGAGGCTACGGAAATTTGTAGATTTTTATTGTATGCTACCGTTGATTAGAGTTATTGCTTCTAAAGTAATGCAAATAGCTTTAATTATTTAGATAAACCATTCAATTTGGTATAATGTTATAAATACTAAGTTGGGTATTTTTTAAGGACACAAAATATTTTAATGAGAAAAAGTAAGTTAACTTATTCTCAAGAACATAAAGCTGCGAGTATAAACTGTATATAGAAAGTCACCAAAAGCAAAACATTTAAAAGTCAATTTTACCAAATACCGTGTATAAACATTTGGGTCCATATTATTTTGGACAACTATTATTATAAATATAATTTTGGTTGGACAACTTTTTCTATGAGGCTTTCTTCCAGTTATTTTCAATTCGATACCACATTTATTATTTCCAGTGATCGCAGTTGTGAGAACCTATTTTTCTACTTAATCGACTAGTAAAGTTTAAGTACCTGACACTTAATTGTCAAGATTATTATCGATTATCTAGATTATGATATTATCAAACTATTTATAAAATGAGTAGGTACTTATACTAATACTCAGTGGTTAAAACGTCTGTTTTCCAATCAAACAGGTTTGGTTCGATCCCAGCTCTACAGTAATGATTTGTTTTTCAAGTTATATGTGGATTTGCACTTGCTTTACGTTGAAGGAAAACATCGTGAGAAATCCGGCACGTTTGAGGACTGCAATATCCGAATACGTGTGTCATCCACAAACACCATCCACCGCACTTGGACAGCGTGGTGGATTATGGCCTATATTTATCTCCAAGTGAAAGAAGGTTCTGAGTCCCAACAATGGAAACGTATAGTGAGCTGTTTATGCTTATTTAAAAAAAACATATTTTGACATCAGAGATTCTGGCCACTCAGTTCATACGAAGGACCTTAACTTTTCGCATGGATAAATAGTAATCCTTATACTACTTAGTTGCTATACTATATTAGGTTGCATTTACAATAGAATAGTGTTAAAAGCGGAACCCTGTAAGTCTCCCCGCAGTATGTTTGAACTGTTGTTGAAAACTTTCAGCCGATCTGGATCAACTCAAAGCCTTTCTTGTGCTCTACACTTTCAAGAGGCAATGTGTCTTTAAAACGTTGAATAATGGACTTGTTCCGTAGTGCCGATGGAATTCGATAAACTTCTATTGCCCTCATTCTAGAACTTTAAAGTTGTTTGTCTAGCTCTTCTGAAACTTTTTAAAGTTGCGGAAAATAGGGGTTTGGTTTCCCTTTGAGTATTCACTTAATAAATAAAGATCGTGACGTAAGTCACTTTTAAATTATAAAGGCGTTATTTTGTGAGTATATTTGTTCTAACCATTTACTATATTTATTTTAATCTAAGTAAAAAAAAGAATATCGCATTTAGCGGTATATTTCGGCACCCTTCTTGAGAGCCTGATATTCCGGACTAGGCAGGCTCCACCTTAGGCCAGAGTATGGTTACGCGCTCTGCTAGTCATGATTAGCTAAAGTCAAAGTCAAAGTCAAACCATTTATTGCAATATTATGTCACTTAACAGTTACATAATTACCCATAAGGCATTGCAATTATTTACTGGAGATGAGCGACCCTGTTAATTCATTAGATTTTTTAAGTGTTCCGTAAAAGTCTTCTATTTTATAATAACTTTTTGTTATGAGTAAGTTTTTTAAGTTTGTTAGGAAAGTTTTAATATTATCGATACGCTTTAGGTCGTCTGGTAATTTGTTAAATATTTTAATAGCCATAGAATGTGGGCCCGAGCTCTGCATTTCTAATCTACACCTTGGTACTTGCAAATTGTTATTATGTATCTTAGTATCTTAGTATCTTAGTACGTGTTTGCGCGGTATATCTGCTAGTTTTTGGAACAGATACGGATATTTTTTTTACAAAATAGCAAATTTTATAAATATAAATACACGCCACAGTCAGTATTTTAAATTTAATAAAATATTGTTTATGAAATTGGGATTTTGTGATATCGGGGGCTTTTATTTGGGCAAGTATACGTATGCATTTTTTTGTGCTATAAACAAGTCATTTACATCTACACTGTTACCCCAGAGGATGATACCGTACCTGAGCCACGAGTATGCGTATGCGTAGTACGCCGACATTAGCTAGCTAGCTTGCTGCTAGCTCTGAGGAGAGAAAATGTGTTCTTACGTCTTCACATTCAGAGTAGAACCAAAAGTTATAACATTAAGCATGGTGCTTGGGTTCTAGATTAAGTGCTAGTTTAACCCAGATTAGCGCTAGAAACACTGTAGGGTGCCACTAGTACTATTAAGTCTCAAGAAGAGACCAGAAGCGTAATTATTTATCTAAAACATAATTTGGTCTTTCGAGCTCAAAATTAATTATAGTTTATATACAGATTTTGTATCAATATAAGATTGGATAGCAGGATAGCACACTAATATGAAAATAAAACTTCAAAAAATATTTCTAGGAATAATATCGTTTAGAACCACGATAAAATTATGTATTTGACATTGAAGTAATTTATGGTTTGACAAGATGTACCTAGTATAGTAATTAGATCGGACATTATGATAAGATTGATGATTTTCTTAAGATTAAGATTAAACATTTTCTTGACATTTTATACAAATTACATTGAGTGACATTAACTAGATTTGATATAATTATATTTTTTAGTTTGATTATGTTTTTATAGATCTTAATTATTGTAACATAGTTAAAAATAATAATCGATAAAATACATTGTAAATGACCCGCCGTGTGTCATACATGGCTAAAGTAATAAATGGTTTGATTTGATTTCCAATTAAAATCTATTAGAATATTTGTATCAAACGCTGATCCATTGTAGATCTGGTTTTCTCAAATATGACACCTAAATTAATTATAAAAAAAGATTTTTTATTAAAATAACTTGAGAAGTTTTATTGGGTAGTGAAAACAGAAAATCCAAATTAGCCCTGAGTACTAAAAAGTATTACTTACTTCCGTGAAGAAAATTATCCTGAATTATACAGATAGATAGGTCGGTTATTTGTATGCAAATGTTATTATAATGACTTTATGACGAAACGGTTATTGCGGAGGTGCGGTACGGACTTAGATAGGTACCGGAAATGGGTTTGACCTCATAAAAGATAAGGGAACGTATTATAAATCCTTCATACTTTGCTTCATTTTGACTTCATTTTGCTAAACCCAACTAATTTGTTAAATACGCAAGCTTTTGTATATGTTTGTTACTTCTAAAGCGCAAACGTCCTGAACCAATTCGATGAAAAAAATTGCTTTGAAAGTATAACTTATACTCTGGTTTAACAAAATACTACTTATTATCCTGGATTAACGTGGATAGCCCCGTGAGAACCAGCTATTTTTAAAAACATTAAATTTTTTTAAAATACTTTCCTCTTGTCTTCATGTCTCTTATGCTTTTAAACCAGATGATATTAACAATAACTAAGTCTGAATAATTTAGCCGCCAAAATTAACTTTAATTATTCAATAAATTCAAACAATAGCCTTTAACATTATTAACATTCAGAACGTACATAGCGCTCCGAATAAAAGGGTCCGAAATATATTTAAGGTCAAAGTCGATTTTGCAGGAAGTTAAGAGTTTAATTCCCAGCAATTAAGAGTCAATTTGCCTTGCACCGCTTCCGACTTTGCAGTCACAATTAATTTAGTATGGGGAAATCTTCATTCCAGGACAATGTAACGGCGTTTACTTTTCTTACAGCCGTGACTGCCATTTATAATTCAAAGGAACGACAAAATGCTAGGTCTGAAACAGTAACATTTTGTTTATTAACTTTACCCTTTAGCGTGCTTTTATTAACTTTGTTCGAAGTTGATATTATCGAAGTAATTTAAGTACATTGTTTGAGTATAACATTCAATGAGTTTTGATTAGAATTAATACAGCTCTGAGATTGATTTATTGATGTACTCATAGTGTATATATACTATCTACACTTATAATATAATATAGAGGAAAAATTTGATTTTATGTTGGTTTTTTTACGCGATTAGGCTCCGAAACTACTGGACCGATTTGAAAAATTCTTTCACCGCTGAGTAACTACATTATTCCCGAGTAACAAAGGCTATATATTGTTTCCAAAAATATCAGAGAATCATCAGATCCTTAGTAAAATGTGTCACAAAAGCCCTTATATAACCCGTGCGAAACAAGGGCGGTGCGCTAATTTTTTTCAATAAAAGTGTGAATCAATTACCTCGCTGTATTGCACATTACTATTTTACGTGGTGTCTTACAATTTCTTTACTGCTTATAAAATATTAAAGCCCATAAGCTAGAAAAACTGTAATCGCTCTAGCATTCCAGTCCCCCACCAAACTATCGTTACATCAATTTGAGATAAAAAGTTGCCCATTTGACCAAGTAGCTTTTTCACTGGATAAATAAGAGAGGCATCACCCGTGGGAGTGATTCATCACATGACCGGACTTTAAGAAGCGGCTTCCTTTTAAGCTCCAATCGATTTTAAACTTTTAAAAGGAACCTTAATTTCTAGAGTTTAGGGTTCAATTTGAAGTGGTTTAAGAAGTGTTGGATTCAACTTAGATTCAACAAGAGTAGTCTAAAATAATGTGCTTGTAAGGAGCAATGATTTTATTCAGAAGCGAAGATGTATGGACCGATTAGGCAATTGGTCTGAGACTGTCTACAAAACTACGAAATGTTGGGGAAAATGATTTATTTCTGCGCTCGGAAAATTTATAGCCTTTGACCTTTCTAGGATTATGTTGAGAATGTAAGGTCGCGTATTTACTAAAACCTACTGTGTGCTAGAATAAGTAGAATGGAATCTATTCAATTATGTAGGTACGAGACTTAAAAATAAATTACTGGAATGGTATCAAACAGATTACAAGTACTTCTTGCATAAAAAAGTGTAAATGCGGGATTGTCTCATTTTCTTGTAAATTCGCTACATAGAGAGATTGTATCTACATAGATAGATAGAAAGAGCTCTTTATTGGGCAGATTACAGCTACAAGTCAAAATAAAAAGTAACAACACAAAATTATTTACAACGTGCCACAAACGACGGCCTTATCGCCAACTGTGATCTCTTCCAGGCAAACCTTTTGATGGAAAAGAGTTGAAAGGACGAGAAAAAGAGGGGTTGCACAATAAATTGATACATAGTTAAATAGTCTTACTCTCAAAGTTTTTTGTCAAAGTTACGTCATCAAATTTGTGACTAGAATTACTAATTAATACCCAGTGTTGATCGGTTATTTGTGCAGTTAACAACATGCGGCCTGGTAAACCTGTTAATTTAGCTTTGGTCGAATATTCATTTGTACGGATTGAATTATTTGTGTTTGCGATCTGTAGTTTATAAATCGTGATTATTTTGATGTTCAAGCGATTAATCAGGTATCAGTATTAATAGAACCTGATTAATATGGTATTTTAGGTGGTTCGAACGTAATTTGTTTACTAGAAATGAAATTACATGAACTGATTCCCCCGGCCCTTTTCCATTATCGAACGAGCAGGGAGACTGTTAGGCATCAACATACAGAGAAATTTCCAAAAACTCGTACCAAGTGATTTACTTCTACTTTAATTATAGTACGTACAGCCAAACTGTGGAACTCCTAGCCTTTCCCACTAAACTATAACCTCACTGTCTTCAAAGCGAGAGTTAATCGGTTTCTTAGCAAGCGCGCTCCATCCTAGACTGCAATATCACTTAACATCAGGTGAGTTTTTGTCAAGCTTGCGCTACTGCTACTGCGCTATTTGACAAAAACTCATTTATAAAAAAGGCACTATAGGTATTTATATCACTGACAACCATACCACTTATACGTTTACAGATTCAGTAGATTGTACCGATTTTCAACAAAACCCAACGCTCATTTGAGCTATCAGCCTACAAAAACTACAAGAAAACGAGGGCACCTAATGAAACACGATTGGTTGTTCCTACACCTGTGCCGTTTTGCTGCCTTCAGTACTGCGCCATGGATTTAAAAAAACCAAGACAGTATGACACTTACGAAATCTTTCAAGTACTTAAACCTTTAAATATTATTATAATATAAATGTGATCTAAGCAAATTTAACACGAAAGAAATGGGATCTGGAGCAGGGGCTAGATTAATAAAAAAGAACAAGTGAACACCATAACACATTTTTTTATTATCTTTATCGTGTACAAACTACAAAAGCAAATTACAATTATGTATAGGGTTCTTTAAGCCCACTAAGAACTCCAAATGACTCACATGTTCATTATAGTGATATAGGATTATCTTATATATAAAATTTCCGTGTCACAGTGTTTGTTACCGTACTCCTCCGAAACGGCTTGACCGATTTTTTCCAAATTTTATATGCGTATTCAGTAGGTCTGAGAATCGGCTACTGTATATTTAGTTTTTTTTTATTAAGGCTAAACAACGTTTGCCGGGTCAGCTAGTATGATGTACTATTAGTATAGATTAATATAGATTTAGGTTTAGCCAACAAATTTCATATCCCCAGACCCAAAGATCTGGGTGTTAGATATGTATCTAAATAAAATATGTATGTATATGTAGTATATCAGTTGTGTTAGCTACCATAACACAAACTAGAAATGGTTCAGTATGGGGTTAACCAGCCGTGTGCGAAATGTGTCCTAGTATTTATTTATTTACTAATGATAATACTCATATTTTATTAATTGTACTCAGTCTACAAAGTTTGTTGTTCTAAGCCATTGCCTGCATTCGGAACAAAAGGAACTCGACTGAGATGAAAATATTTCTTTCTCCACATTTGCTCCATCGCAGCACAACAGTTAACTTTTATTTAGGAAAATGGCGGAACAACTATTTCGTAATCATGCACTGTACGATTTTAGCCAGTTTTAAAGAAGCACGCAAGAAAGAAATCATTTTCGTTGCAGTTTTTTAATTATACTTAAGTACTACTTAGTGTGTTATGTATTTATTTTTTTATTTAGAACTAAGGTTTTTAAATGTTGAGCTTAGGTTAAGATCAGTATTTAGTACTTTGAACTGTTTGAGTAATTAACTAATTTACCTGTGCAATCTCTTTCTAATTGTTCTTTTTCAAAAATGATAATTTTAAAACAATATACGGAGGGATAAGACGGGGGACTCCCGTTCTCGATCGTACTTAGTGCAGAGGATAGCCATCGCCATTCAGCGTGGAATCGCGGCCACCGTTATGGCTACTTTTGATTGATGAGTCCTAATATAAAAAAAAAAGACTTTTGTGCCGGGTTGTCCTAACTTTCTTGTTTGAGACATTTTATTTAAAATAAAATAAAATGTTATATTTAAGGAATTGATATATACATGTATATTATATTACCTGTACTGTTTTAATTATTTTAAAATAATTAATAGTAATAGTAATAGTTAAACGTGACTCATATACGGCTCATCAAAGATCTGAACAGTTCTCAAACAAACGAGATTCGACAGGTGGTGCCACCTATTAGCAGGAGACGTGAGATCTTATTTCAAACCATTTAGGACCCTTCTTGCATTTTTAGTTTTTCGATCGAGATGTATCATATTACTTCACGATAAAGGCTATTTCTGCTTGTATGCTTTTGTAATTTAATTGGTAACTTAGCGGATATTGCTCGTGTGATTATGGGGAACGATTTGCAGGTTTCACATTAAACTTTCATTAGTTCTACTCACGTTATGACGATTTCAATTAAGACTGGGTTTTAATATTCAACGTTAAGTTACATAGAGTGAATTTATAATCTGAAACATTATCGTTAAACATGCTAATTAAATATTTTAACAACCTCTCAACTAGTTCTAGTAACAAGCGAAAAGAATCCGAACATATTATTGTATGCAATTATTTAGGAGTGACGATGTATCATCTGATTGTGGTGATTTTATAATTGTGATGATATATCTATAAATTAAAATGATGAAAAAAACATACAAAACATCATTTTAGGATGATACAAAATTTTATTGAAGAAATCAGAACAGAATTTCTGTGAGAATCTGTATGATTAATTTTAATACAGGATTCACTTACAATACTAATCTTGAAACTGACGAATCAGCGTAAAAAAGGAGTATGCTGTTTTTATTATCTGTAAAACGAATGATGTCCAATAAGTATCACAATTTATTGACAATATTAAATAATTTTACAGTTACAAAAAAAAAACATTGTCTTGAAGTGAACTTATTTGTTGCGAGAAAAATCTTACCGATGTAAATGTGAACAGGGACATTGTGAATATTTTCAGACCTGTTATTTGAATAGGTTTATTGGCTCGGGAGGCAAACACCCTGATACTTCTTTTGAAAGATTCTGATCTCGGTATCCATTCTGTACAATATGCGGCATGGACCAATTCTCGGCTCTATAAAGGAACATAAAAATAATTTCATAAGTGTTTCATAATATAAATACCATAGTAATTAAATTTATAAGAACTGAGTAAAGTACTGCATATATTTTTTCGTTTTTATTTTCAACAATAATAATTGGCTCAAAGTTCGTTTCAAAAAGTCTTGTGACGTAATTCGTAACTGAAATCTGTAGGCGCAATTGACATTGTGGGGAGCTCTAACGTTCTATATCGCGTTTATTATGAATTATCAGGACAAATAAAATGCGAGTCCAATAATATTTGCTAATATAAAATAAGAGGCTTTGTAGTATAATGACTTTTTATCCACAAAGAACATTTTTTTTACAGCTTTTAACGTTATTTGAATATAATTACTTCACTTATATAGTAAAAACTAATCTAGATCAGCATTGTAAAATAATACCTAACCTAAGATAGAGTTATATTTTTTTATTTAAGAAATAAAGCTAAAACAATAGTTTCAGCTAATGAAGGGAAACAAATCAATAGTGTACCAACCTCGTAGCTGATTAAAGACCCATAATATGCTGGTAGAAAGATTTGTAATAACATGGCTATCAGATGAGATATCATACAGGTGTAAATACCTATTGAAGTAGGCTGCAATAAATATAAAATAATTTACTATCGTTCAAATTGATTTAAGAATATCATTAAATTGCCATTTTAACTTACTAAAAGTAACTGACATAAAACGACTCCAATTATGATAGAGCCTAATCCGAATAAGACAAACATGCAGACGCTAACAATATCTTGAATGAGGTGGCAATATCTGGAACATTATTTAATTATTTTTTTACAATTTATGAAAAAGTAATATTGCATACCAATAATATATCAATAAAGAAAAAACAAAATCTCTTGAGCAAAAAGTTTACGAATTTCACTATTAACTTAGATTATTTGTAAGTCGAAGATAATGCTTACTTCATTACCACATCATGGCGCATCAAAATTGATTGAAACCTCTTTGTAAGAATTTCATCTTGATCCTTGAAACTTAGCAACTTTTCTTCTTTGCTTAACTTCAAGTTTTGTAGTTTACTATTAAGCACTTTCATATGAGTGACACATGTGAACAAGAGGCCGGCAAGAAATCCGTCCACACCAATGTTATAAATCATGTGTATATATACAACTACAGATTGGTAAGTGAATAAGTGGTATATGTATTTTGAGCGAAAATTTTCATCCAAAAAATAAAACTGACTAATAATCAATTTAAGATCTGATTTAAAAATGACATGAATTAAAATTGTCAATAAAACTAAGCAAAAATAAGCCAGATGCCCAAGAGTTATGTAAAATTTCCAAAATATTCTGTAGTTGGCGTCGTCCTTTTCTATGATGTTTTTGCTCACTCTATCGTCACCATCGAGATCTTGTCCGTCCAAAATCTTGAATGCCTTTAAAATTTTGTCACGTTTAAGTATTATTGTTGTAACTTTACTAGTCACAGCAATTTCTGTAAAGTAAAATATGACTTCAGGAATAATAAACTCTACTTTTCGCGGCATGTAACACAGGCTTGTTGTAAGTAAAAAGCAGAAAAATATTTGATTCAAAAGAACGTTCGTTAAAGCATAGAATCTTTGTTTTTCTGTAGGATTCTTGCCAAACCATATACCACAGAATTTCCATAGTGTAAGAATACTGTTAAACTTATCAGTCTGGTTTTTAGTCGTCATTATTTTAAAGAGTCACTGTGTAGAATGTAATTGAAATTTCGTACACAGTTCTTTAAGTACTTTTTTTTATTGTTACTTATAATTGGTTAGATGAGGTTAGTAATAAAGTAATGCATTTAAATATCAGCCATAATCGCCTAATTAACTTAATAGGTGAGTCGAAAGTTTTAAAAAGCATCTTATTTACTTATAATAACTCATTTTAAACAAGCTATTAACGGCTTTTCGAATTACTGAACCCTTTGATTAAAGACTTCGTCACTATTTTATAATTAAGAACTTTACTTACTTAGTGTCACTGTAGGTCAAATCTAGGTCGGCGTAACTTAGTCACCTAATTACTGACTTAAAATACTCGAGTCAAATGTGTGGTATTAGTACATTACTTACTGCGCCATACGGTGTTACTCGATACAAGTAGACGTAAGCTATGTCTTATATACATTTTATGACAATCGGTTCGGACGCAAGGGAGTGAAAAAGTACGAAATATAATAATATGTAATGTACGCATATAAGTACATCCATTCCTACACACTTTCGTATTTAGTATCAATAGGATGGGTATTATTATTAAAAGGACTAGTATTTTATTTTACTAAAACAAATCAAATTTTCGACCACGTCAACGAGCAAATCATTTTTGGTGTTATATAAAAGTCGATTAAAAGTTATTTTATTTTCAACAAATAATTCACTATAGTTATTTAATTGTGATCAAAAAGTCTTATCAAAGAAAATAATAAATAGCTCTTGGTACAATCAAATATTGTGACAAGTCGGTATATCGAAAAATAAACAAGTTCCAAAAAGACAATGTAAAAAAATTTAGTTATTTATATCTCCATCAAGCTAAAGTTTATAGTATCTAAAACAATTTGTTAAGTCACAATATACAATTAAAATGTCAAAATTAAATTAAATTTATTATATTTGTTAATCATTATTTGTTAAGTTGTAAGAGATATCAGTGGTTTTTGGTCACTTACTTTTCTACCCGCAATCTCGAATGTTACCCTGAATTACCGTTAAACATAACACTAAATCTATATTTAGACAGAAGTGCGGGATATAAATCCGTGAGATGTTATGCGTGACTCGTGTGCGAGGGTCTTTATTTGCAATTTATTGTCGGGGAAAAATGAGAGTAAGTGGCCGGCAGAAGGAAAAACAGTCTGAATATTTTTAGGGCTACTTGGCTGATTGCCTGAGAAAATAAAATAACATCTTTGTGTGGATTTTTATACGATTTTCTTGGCGATGGTTCTGCTTCTGTGTCGAAATGGAGAGAACGAACATTTAAAAATCATATAAGATTAAATAAATTGCTTAGTGTTACAAAATGAGTGTCATTATACTTACATAATAATTATTTTTTGGAGTTTAATACTACTAAATGATAAAGCTGTCTTTTTTCTTGTACTCATTTTATTGGTAAGAAATTTAAATTGTCATCATAGTGTTGTATACACATTCTACTTGTCAAGTCAAATTTCTGAATATGGGTATCAAATGGAAGGGTCCATTTGATACCCATATTCAGAAATTTGTAAAAATATGTCATCCGCTATTTTTTACCCTCACTACACACTGAATAACACACATTTCAAACATTAAAACTCAATTAAAATCGGTTTATATGTTCGGGAACTAATCGTAAAATGTCACTCACGCACAGAGAAAGAGAAGTACAAGTGCCTCACACGACAAACTTATAACACCCCATTATATAATTATGTTTTGCTTTAGTGGTTAAAAATAGACAAAAAAACGAGCAACGATTGTCGGTTCTAGATAAGAGAATTTACCATGAACAATACAAAATGTTTCATTTGCTAACTTATCCTACTAATATTATAAATGCGAATGTTTGTGTGTAGAGTATGTGTAAGTGTTTGTTACTTCTTCACGCTCAAATGGATGAACTGATTTTAAAGAATTTTGGTATAAAGATATGTTTGACCTTGGATTAACACATAGGCTACTTTTTATCCATACCATTAGTCAAGCGTCTGGTTGAGTTTTTCAACTACCCTGATGGAAAGCAGGATTTTGGCGAGTCTTCGAAGAACGAGCATATTCTGACATGTCACGCTCAGCATGCGGCATTATCTACGGAAGTCGTGACTGAGCCAAGTCGTTAGTGAATCTCGTGACACTAGGATCATAACTGCGGCTTCTTGATCATGATGTATGAAGGCAAGGAGGTTTTACCCTTACTGAACATTAAGTACCTACTGAGTTTCAGAATTATAAGTCGGTGAAAACTCCTTTTAAAAAGGAGAAAGTTTGTGAATATAATATTATTATCAATTATTTATGATTCTTTTACGTAGTGACAACAGAATTGATTTAGAAAAATAGTAAGCTGCGATCACAACATTCATAAACATTTCAAGTTATAAAGTCGATCGATACCTTACAGACATGTTTCCAACTACTCCGTTTATGTATTTTTAGGTACGAGTAAATTAAATGTCATACGAAAAGTTTTGAAACACATTATACTTATTTATTTTTTTTGTTTATTTTGTGTGCTTAAATAACGTAGACTAGTAAGCCTATAGCCCGATGTGGTGTTTTACAAATTATTTCACTCTAATGGTTCTTAAAAAACTAGGCATTTGAATAGCAGGACTCATAACTACATAAGTTAACAACCCTCTATCCTAAGGTGGAGCATGCCTTGTCTGGATTGTCTGACTCTCAAAGAAGCTGCCGATACACAACGTTCGGAAACAGATTTTTCACTTAGAGGACCCGCGACCTTGGGAAGTGAGGCAGCTGCACGTATGACTGAGCTGCTTTAAAAGTCATTTATTAATCAAGAATGACATCATACGTATTGTGTCATTAATACAAATACATATCATTTATTGATGACACCAAAGTTACAAGTCAAATAGTTTGTTAATACTATCGAGACCTCTATTCGGTATTTGTGATTCGAAATTTAAATCAAATCAAATCAAATCGAAATCAAAGAAAAAATAGTTTCATTATGTATCACCCAATCAGACTTAGTTTTAGAACCAATTTATATTTATACGCAAAGTAATAGAACCGCTACTAGCAAACACACCCTATTCGCTTGCGTACAGAATGTAATTTCACTGTGTACGTTTCAAATAAAGCACTAACTAATCCGAAATTGTTTGGGAAATAAATTACTTACAATGCAAATTGGCTAATCTACAAACACTGGATGTCTGATAAACTGAGTTATGCGTGCTACGAAAACTCTGTACGCGTACGAGTGTATTTTATGAATGGGTACGATTACTAGATGCTATTTTATGATAATTTCAGATAATTTTGATTAATTCAAGGGGCTGTTGTACCTAGTTCAGGCATACCATACATATTTGAACGTAGCGCCTGATGGTCGGCAGTAGAAGTCACACGAATTAAATTTATAAGAAACTAACAATTAACAATATTAAAATTTTAAGCTCTAAAGATAACCTAACCTACTTAAAAAGCGAGATATGACTAAATTTCTTACTTATTACTTTTAGAAACTCAACATTTTTAAATATTGTAATGACTATTTTCAAATAAAACTATTGAGCTAAATATACGTAATCGTGTTTTGGAGCTACATATTACAATTTTTAGCACCGAATTAAAGATAATAAAACTGAAAAAAAAACGTGGTTCTGTCATTTACGCAGAATTTTATAGATTTTTCCTAAGAATGCTTATTTGCTCCTTTACATTAAGCCAGTTAATAATTTTTGGTTTCCTTCAAGATGTTTCGTTATTTTTATTTATTCGATACAACTAGGCATAAACTCATCACATGTGTAAGTGATTATTTTATTTCATTATTTACTTTACTAATATAAGGTGGAGCATGTCTATTCTGAAATTACTGGCTTTAAATAAGGTTTCTAAAACATTTTTGCTAGCTGCTTATTGACAAATTTTTCAATTGAAGGTGGGCTAGCTTAGCTAACACTTAAATTGCGAAGTAATTTGAATTTACTAAGTAAAAAGAAGTTAAAAACTTATCTCAATAATTTCGATTATAAACGAATGATGAAGTTTTCTAATTTCATAGAGAGCTAATATTTATGTTTGATAAAATTTACAGCTTACTGTATCTGAAAACTAACACCAAAATTAAAATAGAAACTCCAATTTTAGAAATCCCATCTAATATTTTAGTCTAGAAACGTTTAATAAATCAGACATTGGCAAACCTTAAATTAAAGCTTCAATAGTTAATTGATTCATTGCTCGTTCCGATTCTCTTTTAGGTTCTAAATTTAAAATTAGTTTCTGAAATTATTTTCTTTTGAAAGGTTGGTGAGATTAAGTTCTCTTTGTGGATTGTTTTTTTCACTTTGTACCCACTGCCAAAAATGTAACGCAGTTTCATATCACTACAGGAGCAATATCCTGCAATTATGTTGCTTTCAGACATGGTGTAACAGCTTATGACGGAGTCCGGTTTCCAGGCTTGGATTCAAGATCTAATGCATTTGGGTAATTTTAACCCATTACTCAGAACCCTAAAACCCCTAACATTATGGTTTGAACACCTGTTAAGGATGGGGGAGGTAGGAGCGGGCCGCTAAGAAAGCCTACCTAGGGAAGCCGGAGGGACGCCGCACCAGACCATCGAAATTACATAAGCTACAAGCGCTAAAAAATAATATTAAGAATTCCTGTAGCTTGGCTAAGTAAGGTGATCTGACTCGATCATCGAAACTAAGTAACGGTCGATGTGGACGGTGTTTGGGTGGGTGACCATGCACAAGACTGTCATTTTTTCAAGTGGAATTTTCCATAGGGGCGATACCGTGGGTCGGGTAGCTTGTTAAATTGTAGGTTCCGGTTAGTCTTAGTACAAGTAGTCGTTAAGCCAAGTCAGAGGCCTTCGGGTGGCTAGAAAACTCTCGACACCAGAGCTTGGCCACTTAGCTCATACGAAGAAGAAGAATTTTAGGATAACCCAATTATGTGGGTAATCTTTACTCCTAATATAGGTAATGATATTAGAGATTTTTCTAAGTCCTTAATCTTACAAATATTTAAGCATGCCCAAGCTCTGTAGCTTGGGCATCACATACATAAGAGAAAGAGAGAGGAAGGCCCTTTTTGCCCCATCTTAATCCATCTCTGCGTTTATGCTTTACCATGCCTGCACCACTTATGAACCACGCCACGCCGTCCTTTCACCCCGCATATGAGTTTCACGTCATTTCGGGCGAATTTCTCAAAGCGTAGTTAACAATTTTTCGCAGCGAAACGCCGGGTTAAATAACACTCGTTAACTTTTCCGCACAGTAACCGTCTGGCGCGATTATTTTCGAGAATGCGATTTTTAACGAGTTGATTAAAACAAGCCATCAGTTTTTATGGCAGAAATATTTTTTGCGCTTACGTAAGTAGGTTCTTATTATGCAGACCGAGTTTGGTACGTAAATCGTTTTTCACCTTGGTTAAGCTGGATTAGGAATAATCGGGGGATTTTCGTGATAGTTTAAGGCGAAAAGGGCAAAGTTTTGATTGTACATTTCGCTATAAATTGTAAAAGAAAAAACAATTAGAAATAGCTAAAAAATAGCTTAAAGGCCGTCTAAGGAACTACTCTACGAATATTTATACTTATTTTGGTGCCACTCAGACTTATTTTTTTGAAAAAAAAAAACTGGTTAAAAAAAACATAATTTTACTTTTTTTAACCAGTTTTATTTCTAATTCCTAAGTCTTATTCATTTATTCCTAAGTCTCCGTTGTCTGTCTCCAGGCTGTATCTTAGAAACGGTGATAGCTAGAAAGCTGAAACTTTCACAAGTTATGTAATGCCGTTATAACAACATATACTCAAAATTTAAAAAATAAAATATTAAGCCTTAATTAAAAATTTAATTCCCCGTACAATAAACGTGTTTTTATATATATGTATATATATATATATATATATTGCTATATATCAATAAAGGTAGCTGCTAGACACTTAAAATATTTACAAAATATATAAATGTATATTTAGCTATCAAATTAAGTTATAAAAATGAGAGAGCTAGCTAGCTTTTCCTAGCGCTAGCTTCTTTTTTCAAGAGCTAGCTTTTACTCTTGGCCAATTTTTATAGGTACACCAAAACTTTTCACTGCGACATATTTTAAGACGTGTAATCCTTAGCTATACCTACAACTCCAGCCTTCACTTATTCGAAAAAATTAATTCGCCACAAGCAATTTGTATGCATACCTCGGTTGCAGTACATTAGAAATGCACCGCCGACCCTTCCAGGGATCTTAAATATAACGGTCAGCCTCATTTCAACCATTAGAAGGAAATAAATCCAACCATGAAGTTTAATACCAGTTTCCAGAGCGAATGTAATAACTGTAAAAGTTACGACATTTAAGAAAAGTGGAGTTATTTTCCTAGTTTATTAAAAGGTTGGTTTCACGTTTCTAAATTCAATTTAACATAATTATTAAAAATTGGCCAAAGGAAGGGTTCCGTACCAATCTTAAATAAATGCTGACAGTTTATTCAATAAACTTTTGAAAAAGGGTTTGATATTTTGTTTTTTCCTATTATTATTTTAAGTATTTGTTGTAGTAGCGAGCGTAACGGGATATGCATAACTTTTCCAAAAAACAGCTGTCTAGGTATCACGGTTTTAACCCTGCAGCCTGGGTGAAAGAATAAGGCTGCGGAATTGCCCCTGCCTGTCGTAAGAGCCGACTAAAAGGGGCATCAGACTCGAAGGTGTTCGGAGATAGGTTTCCGACACCCGCTCCATCGAGTCCGGGGTGAACGACGACGGCGTCGCGTGACCGTCACCGTCGCGGGAAGGGCCACAGCGCAGTGCAAGGAGGAGTGTTTCCCGGAAGAACCCGGAGACCTCCGTTAAGCACAGAGGCAGGTCACCGGGGGGGGTTTTAGTGGGTACAAATCCCACATAACCTGGCTGCGCCCCATCGTAGCCTAAGATTTCCCCCTCGTCAACAAAAAAAAAAAAAAAAAAAGGTATCACGGTTTCTGAGATACAGCATGGTGACAGGCAGACTGTCAGACAGGCAACGGAGGCTTAGCAATAAGGTCCCGTTTTTTCCTTTAGGTACGGAACCCTAAAAACGGGGCAATAATAGTATTTTTTAAATATAAGGGATTTATTCCAATGAGTGTTCCAAAACATTTCATACGGCTTGAAACATCTCAACACTAAAGCTTGGCCACTTGGCTCATATGAAAGAAAAGAAGTTTGTTCTTTCAGAACAGACATATTTTTATTTACACATAATGGATTGTTTAGCTGTTATTACCAGTATCATACATATTTAATTTTATTCGAAGATTAAGAATCATAAGCTTCTTTTTTTAATTTACCACAAATCGATAATGAAACTGCCATCTACAATTTTTCAAGACAAAGGCAAGGTTCTTTGCCTGAGACTTATTCAATTTTAGATTAGATATTCGTAACGCTACTCTCTATCACAATTAACTGATTTCTTTCTTTTTATCTGTAACCCAGACGATATAAAATATTAAATTCTAAGAACTTCCAGCCAATACCTAAGCAAAGCACTCCAACACCACAAGAGTTGTTCCGCGTGATCTCTTACAAAGTAAACGTCTGAGGGTAGTTCTTCAGATTCCATGAAATATGCATTAAATATTTACACAGCCCGAGGCACTCCCTTGAAGTCGACTGAACCGAACAGATTTGCAATTCACCGAACATCCTTTTGGAAAAAAAGTGCCATTGAACAAAGCGAGCGGAGTCGTGGAATCGAAATGAACCACTAAATACTCACTAGGGCTACCGAATGGCTTTATTTGAAGTCGTTACTGTAGATTTCTTTTGGCTTTTCGGTCGCTCTTTTTTCTGTTCAGATTTTTGACCTGAACAATTTTTATGAAGGATTTTTAAATAAACTTGAAATTAAAGTAGACACTGTTGCATGATATATATCTTTCTCAGAGCTTTTTGTTTGGCTTTTTGGTTGCTCTTTTTTCTGTTAAAATTTTTGACCTGAAAAAATCAGGATTTTTAAATAAACTTAAAATTAAAGTAGACATTGTTGCATGATATATTACTTTCTCTGAGCTTTTTGGTCTTCCTTTTTTAGTTTCAAATTTTTGAAAAAATCAAGTGCTAATCAGGATTTTAAAATAAACTAAGCAAATATGGTATGGTTTCTTCTAGCCAAGCGCGCTCCATGCAAGATCCCGACATCACTTAGCATCAGTTGAGTTGCGATCAAGCGCATATACTGAAATATTTTTATTGATATTTTTTAAATCCCTCACTATATAATGACATGATGTCATTGAATTTGGATTTTGAAGTTGAAGAAAGTTTTATACTTGTTTTTTGTAAGGTAAAAATAAATTACACTTTTCAGGGACTATACTTTCACGAAAGTTTATAAGTCAGCGCAAATAAAACTAAGATTTTTTAATTGCCTTTTATCAAATAAAGCAGTGTTTGGACAACCCTAAATGTATAAAAACATTGAATTGAACGTTTCTTTTGATTGCCAGATCGATGACTCATTGGCAGTGGCCAGCTTTTTCTTTATTACTACAAGCTTATTACAAGTTTTCAGCCTTTTTAGATTTGTTACCTAATTTTTTTAAATGAGTCCGAAAATATAGGATTTTTTAGTTCGCTTCAAATAATATTTTTTTCTTAGTACTCATACGTTATATTACATTATGAATCATTTATCGTATTTTTAAGTTGATTGACGAATTACCACTTTTTCACATTCTAGCTAGTCTAGTCTATTGACCAGTTTCAATGACACCGTTTAGGGACACTCTGGCCTGAGGTGTAGCATGCCTAGTCTGGAAACACTGTCTTTCAAGGAGGTTGCCGGAACGCAAAGTAATTGATTTCCAACTTCAGGTTGGTGAGAGACCCAAGCGAGCACTGGAAAATGTGCTGTGGTTTCTTCAATATGTATTCATACACCGAAATCTCGAGCTCATTGGCGGGGCTCAAACCTTGCCGTCTGATTGAATAGCAGACGTATATCCAACGCGCCACACTCGCTCGTTTTAGTTTTAATGATCATTATCTAAAGAAAGGCCAAGCGTAATGTTGCTTAAATTTAATCGATAGTAATTTTCTATCGATTAAATAGGTCGTACTCGTAATAGCCCTGATTTATCGATATTAGACAGCAAATGGTAGCGGAGCGACAGTTAAGAATCGCTCGTTGACTGTAACGTCCCCACAGGCATTCTAATAGACTTCACTACTGGGTACATAGATGTACATAGAAATTGGATTCCTAGATTCGGTAAGAAATGGTAAGGCTGATATTATATTATCTACGGTGTATTTCATCTTTTCGGTCAATACACATTTAATATACTCGTTTTTAAATATCTTATTATATATCAGTTACTAACAAAGCTATCCCAAAGCTACGAGTAACAAAGACTACTTGTAATATATTTATTTGAATTTGATTAAAGAAGCAGTTAAAAAAAAGATAATTGCAACAATTCTTCTCAAATGAAAAAAAAGTAAAGATACTTATGAACTATCAATGATGATATCAAGCAAGTTTACATCTATTCACACCAGAAAGTGTAAAGAAACATACACGCGTATTTCTTTTGCATAATTTTTGTTTATCAATCACTTACAGGCTGAGTGTTTTTAGGTCATTTGACCGACTGAGATTATCTATTTGCAATATTGTTAAAGATTTTTCCAACCTATAATTCAAATAGCCTTTTTTTGTCATTTTCATTCCTAAGTTTTATTAACTTTTTTTTTAACTCTAAATAGGTCAGCGCTTGACCACAATTCACCTGATGGTAAGTGACATTGAGGTACATAACATACATAGGTTATACATTGAGGTACATAACTTAACCTTTTTTAAATTTTCCGTAAAACAACCCTTACACGATAAAAACATTGTCTTTTCTAGCAAACCTAGCGTCATTCGAAAACCGTTTCCGTTATTAAACGCATCAATTCGAGGCCCAGCTCTGAGATAAGGCGCGCACTCACGATCTCAACACGACAGTTATTGCTCTCAAATGTAATGCTGCTTCGGTATGGCCTTATATTGAGGCGGGATCAAGTTATGACTCTGAAGATGTGAAACTAGCCTACATACGAGAAGAATACGGTGATGATAAATACCAATTTGATAATACGTAGATTGTTTGTTTGTGGGCTTGATTAAATCATTTCGGTGAAAATATTTTAGTTCACAGATTTTAATAAAATAAAATAACTAAATAATAATCACCAAAATCATAAAATAACTTAAATGAATTAAGATAAGGCTCAACGAAAGGAAAAACTTAACTTCACTCTAAATAGGTCAGCGCTTGACCACAATTTTACCTGATGGTAATTGACATTGAGGTCTACGGTGAAGCGCACTTACCTAAAAGGAACCGGTTCACTCTCACCTTGAAAATTGATAGATTATAGTTATTGTGGAACAGGGAATTTTCTTAAACATAAATTCTAGATTTCTCATTTTCAATATTGGATACGTAGGTATATACCCCCCCCCACATCTATCACATACTATGATAAGACCAACAAACTACTTCATCGTAAGTAATATCCATATATTTCATATCAGTATTCGTTTCAGCAGCCACGTTCGTGAGCCAGTTATTCCAGACTAGGCATGCTCGTGCTCGTGTGGCTACGCGCCCTGCAAGTCAAACGTCTAACTGTAGGACGTAAAAGAAAAGCCTACGTATATTGTTACCGCCCTTGATTAGGCCCACTATTCTTTCACGACAATCCGTCCTAGTAATCCACACATTCACAACCTGATTACAACGCACGAGCTGATAAGGAGGGTCAAAAAGAGTGGGATTAAAAGCTATTGGCTCTCTGCCCATCCAATTTTCTTTGTTGACGTCTCTTGGGAGCCACGCGAAGATTATCTTAACAAAGCAAAGGCGTCGGAGCAACTTCGCGCGCCGAAACAATGTTATCCGATGTCGGACAAAGAAAACAATTACAACTTTTATACGACTAATACGTTACGATTCTTTGATGTTTTACAGCGGTAAAATATTGCTCGGCCACCCTGATTAATGGTGATTCAGTATTGAACTTACGAAATAAAGTTGTTACTTGAAAAGGCCATGATTGGTTTACTAGAAAAATGTGAATTGTGAAATAAGAATCTGAAACTAAGGTTTATAGTGTTATCTTTTATTTTACAGCTATGAAATTTGAGCACATTAGTTTCACATGTTAGTGTGTGTATCTGTGTGTCACATCGCACTTCCCAAACAAATGAACTGATTTTTACCTAAGGTTTTTTCTTATCTATTTTTCTTGTAAATCGGTCGCGTTCTCAAAATGGGCGGATCACAATATATATTTTCACAATTCCCTTAAAATATGGGTATTAAATAAAAGGTCTTGAGCAGTAGGATTGATACCCTATGATTAATTTCAAATCCAAGGTTACTATCACAACTTGACATCGCGGTTTTTTGACGTGACAACGTCTTAAATTAGGTTGCGGCTGGGAGTCACTTATGAAAAAGTGTAACGCCCGGTAACGTTACGATGAGTCACCGAACGAGAGAGAGGCCCGCCGAATGCCTTGCGTCTCTCTCCCACTCAACTATGATCGGTCTGCCGCGCGCGCAGCACGCGGCAGACGTTGTCACGTAAAATCTTCGCCCGTAAAACCGACTTTACAGGCAACCATTATTTTTACTCTAAATAGGTCCGCGCTTGACCACAAATTTACCTGATGGTAAGTGACATTGAGGTCTACGGTGAAGCGCGCTTACCTAGAAGGGACCGGTTCACTCTTGCCTTGAAAATAGCTAGATTTGCAAAATTTTTAATGTATGCTTGCTCTGATGCTCTAAGAATTGCGCGGGCAGTATATTTCACATACTTCTCTGCAACTTTCGAATTCCCCTTTGAACCAGTGACACACATCCATACATCAATCCTCAGCACTAACCTATACGTAGAGTCGTTAAGGCGAACGCATTACTCAACCGACGGAAATCTACAGGATGTGCCGATATCTGGGGCATCAATATCTTACAGCCACCACCGGTGGCAAGACATCTATTGAATCGAGAATCGATATTTATTGGACTCTGGCTTTTCAATGTTAGTTTTAGAGGTTAGTGGTTTGAGTTGATGAAACTGTGTCGGAGACGTTTTGAGTAGCTCAATAGGTACTCGGTTTAGAAGCAAATGGCGTTTAAGTCGGGCGTGCTTGCACCTTATATACCGAATATAGTGGGTTCGATTCCTATCAATGAGCATTCCTATTCCTTTCAGTGAAAGTAAGCGCCGTGAGGAAACTATATCGGTAGGGTTTGCGTAAATGCATTTCCTCACGTAAAAAAAGGCATGCTTCACTTCACGTTTTTTTTTAAAAGCGAGTGTGGCTCGGTGGTAATAAAATCTGCTTTTCAATCAGACGGCCCCTGGTTCGATCCCGGGCCTACACCAATGACTTGTTTTTCAAGTTATGTCTGGATTTGCACTCGCTTTACGGTGAAGGAAAATATCGTGATGAAACCGGCATGCTTGAGGACCACAATATCCGAAGACGTGTGTCATCTGCCAACCCGCACTTGGCCAGTGATGTCGATTATGGCCTATATCTCTCTCCTCGTGAGAGAAAGCCCCGAGTCCCAGCAGTGGGAATGTATAGTGGCCTGCTTATGCTATGCTTCACTTTAGGACTGAGTGTCGCTACCTATCTGTAAGGAGTAAAATAATATTTTCCAATTCTCGCGGATATCCGCCACGCGTCACCCTTATGTAATTATCGCGACGCTTGGTATCGCGGGAACTGTCTCCGAAGAAGTGACAATCCATTTATCAAGCAGTCCAATAAGAGACGACTTGTCTTGTCGATGCGCACATGCTGAAGACACAATGACCAGATAAGACAGATTTATTGTCTTAGGAAGTGGTGCAGCTTTTTTGTGTGAAAAAATAGGTATACTATAAGATAAAATCGTCTGATTTTCATTTAGACGGCCCCTGGTTCGATCCCAGCCAACCAATAATTAGTTTTTCAAGTTATGTGCGAATTTGCACTCGCTTTACGGAGAACTCGCTTTACGGAAAACATCGTGAAGAAACCGACATGTTTGAGGACCACAATATCCGAAGACGTGTGTCATCCGCCAACCGCACTTAGCCAGCGTGGTGGATTATGGCTTATATCTCTCTCCTTGTGAAAAAAGGCTCCGAGTCCTAGCAGTGGGAACGGATAGTGGGCTGCTTATGCTTAATCATTAAGCTAGGCATCTGACCAGTAGGGTGTAAAAAAAAAAACAATTGTATTTTTTTTCTTTGTGCTTGAAGAATGAATTTAAAATATTAAGTCACTTGATTAGTGGAACATTTCATACTGGACACGTACTAACTTATTTTACTATTATACTTATTTTTATGTTATTTGATAACTGTTATTTAATATGTAGGTATGAAGCATAAGTAGCCCTTTATACGTTCCCACAGCTGGGATTTGGGGCCTTGAGGAGAGAAATATATTAAGCCATTCGCTACGCTGGCCAAGTGCAGGTTGGCAGATGACACACGTATTCGGATTTTGAGCTCCTCTAAAATTTCGGATTCTTCACGGTGTTTTCCTTCTCCATAAAGCAAGAACTTTATATTAATTTATTAAATTTGCGGTCAATTAAGCCTATTCTATATTTTTTAGTTTCTTTTTTATTTAGTTCATATATATGTATTTACTTTTAAAAGGTAAGACATTATGTTGAATCATTTACGTGTTCTCTTGAGGTTTTCGTTATGAATCATAAATTATAAAAAATATTGAAAAAATAGCTCAAAAAGAATAACTCTAAGAATATTTATACTTATTTTTATAACCATCAGACTTATCAATATAAAAAAAAACTGGTACAAAAACCTTAATTTTAGATTCTTCGAACCAGTTTATTATTCATAAGTCGGATTGGTATCAAAATAAATATATTCTTAGAGTTGTTGTTTAGATGGTCTTCTAGCTGTTTTTTCTATGTTTTTCATAAATTGACATTTATAACGAAAAAAACTGTAAATTCAAATTTATGCCTTGTAGTCACATAGCCTTACTTAACAATATAAAAATTTATGAATGTTAGGTCAATATATGCGAAAATTCTTCTATAGTAAAATAGAAATAGAGTAAGAACTATTACCAATTGCTTATTATTATACTCAAAGAAATAATCTAGGAGTGTACTTGTAACTTGTCTGTCAATAATTGCAATTTAAAAGAATCTGAATAAACTGAAAAAATAAAATATAAAAATAGTCATATCTATTTTCACGTACCTTACAAATGTCCGACAGCAAAATTCGGAAAATTAGACACCAAATGCTAATATCGCTGTAAGTTTGTTTATAACTGTCAACGTTAACCCTTTACCCTAACACGGAGTCGGAAACTGTCTGCCATAATGTGCCATTAAGAGTTCTGATGCAGGTAGACCCTTATCTACGCAGCTCCATATTTGCAAAGTTTGAAAAACCCGAGCAAACTAGGGTTGCAACATCTGTATGCCGGGGACAGCGAATGTAAATTACTGTTTAATTTAGCTGACATTTTATAACGGTATATATAATACGAGTATATAGTATTGAAACAAAAGAATTAAATCAATTCTTATGTTAGCCCAAACTTAGTTTGAGTCTTAAGGTTACGCATCCTGGTGGTAAAATGCCTAGCTGAACCGTTCATTTTTCTTTTGCAAAGTCTGGAGTAGATTCTGGGCTTTCTATTGTATTTAATAAATTTCTAAGAAATTCAACAGCAGATGTAAAAGACAAACCCTTACTAATTTGTATGATTTAGGACAATTTCTGTACAAACTGATGCATTAGAAGGCTTTGTTTTAGGATAACAAAGGTACAAATCTCATAAATAATCTCTACTGTCATTTAAAAGTGCCGTGTCATTATGCTTCTGTCAGGTACACACGCATAATTAAAATTACGTGTAATTTTATTGCCTTTTCTTTCTTTTCACGACAAAATAAAAGTTTTGCCTTGTCTATTATTTGCACTGCGCCTTCGGTTGTTACAAAATTGGGAGTCAAATTTAATTTAAATAATACAGTATAAATAACTAACATTATAAATGGAAAGTTTTGGACGACGTATGGAAGTACACGGAAAATGTTTTTTTTTGTTCTTTAACAATGTCACAGCTGAATTTATTGGGATAATATTTTAACCCAGATTAAAAATTTTACCAGATTTTATGAAGAAAATCCCGCGACTATTTTCTAAATCAAATTAAGATAAGATAGCTTGGTTAACACTGCTGGTCTCCACTAGTTAGAAATAAAAACACAGACTCCACGAAGATTGATAACTCCCAGGGGTAATCATACTGCAATGAAGTTGTAACGTGAACTATTTCACAAACATTTTACGAAGCAAACACTGCGTAAAAATAGTTTAATAACCTAATAAACAATATACAAAAATAATACTTTTGGTGTACACACTTACTGCTCCTGGGGCTACTTTGAATATTTGTTTGTTAAGGATTGAAATTGAATGACGTCACTTGAGCATCGAGACGAGAAAGAACGCTGGATGGTTCACAATGGATTGCGTTAGTTATACAGCGCGAGAATATTGCCAGTCTTCTTGGGTGTTTGCTATCCAGCCAACTGTACTTAGATCAGAAGTTGATAACTCACCTGGGGTCTCCAGGCTCTGAAATATTCTCCTGATTCATATTTTTTCGCCCCAGTATAGAATTTGCACCAAAGCAACTACACACGTCGCCATTTTTTCATTTTTTTTACTTGCATGCGATTTTATCGTGACATATCACGTAATTGATATTGACTAAGCCTGTCTAGCCAAGTTTTCATTCGTAACGCGTAAACTGGCTATAACGTATCTTCTTGATTTTAATATAATGATTTATAAAACTTCATATGTATTTGTAAACTTCAGGCATAATAGAGCATTGCGTAGCTCGGCAAACCCTTGCATGTTTGCTCTCAACTTAGCACATAACACCTGTTACGAGGTGCCTTGTCTAATCTGACGGGTCAAGAAGACCCCAAACAACTATTAATTAGGAGCCTGGGGTCATCCCGGCCGAGACAGCTGTCGGGGCCCCTCGTGCAAATGATTGACGGAATTTTTTGGGGTCTAGTTTCGCTTAATGAGTTCGTGTTGTACTGTCGTAATTAAGTGAAATGCTTGGCCGCTGTTTATGTCATTGTTTTTATCTATAGTTATGGATACTGATACATACTAATAAGCGATAAGGCTGCCTATTGTGGCACACTTATTTGTAAGGTCTTTCGTTTTCTTTTTTGTATGTAAGAATTAATGTGTCCAATAAAGAATTTTCTATCTATCTATCTATACTTACTGGTATATAGGTGCAGATGGAATAAGGTTGAAATACATGTTTGGTACTATTTTACCTATACCAATATTATAAAGAGGCAAAGTTTTATTTTCTGTTTGTTTGGCGCGTATGGGTTCCGAAACTACTGAACCGTTTTAAAAAATCTTTCATCACTGAGAAGCTACTCGTACATACATTATCGCTGAGTAACATAGGCTATAATTATTTTGTTTCTCTTTGCAACTTAGATTATTTTACAGCCCGTGCGAAGTCGGGACGATCTGCTAGTTTTTGTAATAAAACGGATGTTTGGTACGCTTGAATGCAGTAACTGTCTTCAACCTAAGTAGTATAATATTGGGCATTCTGCCCCACCTTGTTGCTCGGCAAAACTCCGTTTTGCCATCGCAACATCGGTGTTGCAGAATGCCCAATATTATACGATGGACATGTTGAATTGATTTCAAAAATATTTCATTATGATTTATATTTAAGTGAGTATTAAATTGATGAGTTAATGTAACTTTAAAAACCTACCTACTCCCTACGCTTAAATA
This sequence comes from Mellilla xanthometata, assembly GCA_035578125.1. NCBI lineage: Eukaryota > Metazoa > Arthropoda > Insecta > Lepidoptera > Geometridae > Mellilla > Mellilla xanthometata. The sequence continues at coordinate 5,780,771 of JAPUBQ010000007.1, read as the reverse complement.
ATTGTAAATATACAAAAAAAAACAATCAGTTGCTGAAAACAAATTGAGTTAGGTAATAATTCTCCATGTCGTATGACGTTCTTAGAAATATTGTCAAATATAGTGTTTATCATTAATGATTGTGGCTGTTTAACGAATCTCATGTTTATTGCGCGTAGGTTTGATTTATAATGAGTAAATTAAATATAAACACAAACATTTATGACCACCACTATGAGACGCACACGCGTTAATTCGATCATTGAATTGGAGCGCGTTATCACGACGGCGTTCTAAGATTTATTTCGTTGACAAATACAATGAAAAAATATTTTTGAAATCAATTCAACATGTCAAACGTATAATATTGGGCATTCTGCAACACCAATGTTGCGATGGCAAAACGGAGTTTTGCCGAGCAACAAGGTGGGGCAGAATGCCCAATATTATACTACTAACCTAATGTCAACTTAATAATTATAATGTTAATTGACTGAATTATTAAAGGTGCCTTACAAACACATCTGAGTTGATTATACACACTACATCAAAGATTGATTTTCTTACTAACAAAGAAAAATGAACTATTTCAAAAGAAATATCTAAATTGAGTTCGAGTATTCAAATACTTGATATCTGCTTTATTTATTCCACCATAAAACTCATTCAACCACAGTATTTGACGCCATGAAACAATGTCTTCGTGATCCTTCCCGTATCACCTTTGACGTGAATTTGCGAACACGTGTATGCGATATCTTGGTACGTGTTATGACAGGGTGCTTATTCTTAAAACTTATCAAAAGGTATTTATTTTTTATACGTTAAAATAGTTATTGAAACATTTTTAAATTTGTATAGTAGCGGATTCAAAATTCAAATTCGTTTATTGTATGTGTTTATTGTATGTATCTTAGAGTTGTAGAAGTTTTTAGCGTATGCAGAGAATGCTCTACGAATTCTGTAGAAAGTGCCTACGATGTCATAGACATAGTCTACAAAATTAGCTGTTACCAAAATGTTTGTTCGTTTTTGACAACTTCAAATAAATGTAATTTTGAGGAGAAAATTTAGTATATAAATAATAAGCATAAGTAAGAAGAAAAGAGAAGATCAAGAAAATGTAGAATGTAGAATACCGTATAATTTCATGGTAATACTAAATCAAATCAAATCATGTATTAACCTTACGGCATCGCGCCGCACTGAGCAAGTCAAATTACAGTTATTTAATATTACAGTTTAATTTATATACACATGTCACACAGAAGACACACACATAATGTATATGAATGTGTCTTCTGTGTCTGAAATAAATGTGTTCTTTCTTTCTTCTTTCTATGCCTAGAATAAAATGTCAAATTATAAATAACAATATCAATAGGGCATACGACTAATATTGTTAATATTATTCTAATAACACTTTGTTATTAATCAATTATTATTATACCTTAATCTCTGGTAAACAGTTATCATAGGCCATTATTTAAGTTTTAATTTCAAGTCGACTACACTAATCAGTCGTGCAAACAACACTTTCAACTTGAATTAAGAAAGTTATTTGTTAGAGTTTAACGATAAAGAATTGCGTGCTAACTGATTAGATTGCTAAGTAACGTTAATCTAACCTTAATAAGTTAAAGTCACTGAATGTATTAAATAAGTTTCTTTCTTTTCAGTGATTATATATTACAGCGATCACTCTTTTTTTTTAGCGATTATTATCACAAGCTACATATAATATACTAGAGGTTGCCCGCGGCTCCGCCCGCGTGTATGTCGCTTTTCGCGTAACCTGTGGAAAAATTCTATTGTATCCTATTCCCGTGCCAATTTTATATAAACATTACATTGCTACGATATCAAAATGAGCCGCATCTGTCTTTCCGCATTCGATTCCTGAGATCTAGTTAACCTCTTTTTTTTTGGCTACTTTGGTGATGATGCGACAGATTAGATCGTTTACTCCAAGCCATTATTTTAATTTAAATAATAAGAATACGTGAACCATACCACTAAGTGAACCACATACTTAAATTCCAATTCAGAATATTAAAATTCAAAAATACAAAACTTTCCCTTTGAACTTTAAACCCCAATGGCATAACTTAATGCACCCCTGGCAAAAAAAATATAATTTTAATTTAACCATTTAATCTACTAACATAACAACTTTCAAGACTTGTAACTTGATAAATAAAGAATTTTCCATACAAACTTTCACCCCCCCATTACAACCCCTTAGTTCACCCCTGGCAAAAAAACTTGACAACATTATTTTTAATTTTACATAATCTATACATATTCCAAATTTCATTGCTAGAAGTTCAAAACTATAGAAGTTTCATACAAACTGTTTTACCCCCTTTCACCCCCTTTAGGGTAGAATTCCCAAAAAATCTATTCTTAGTTCACGTTTAGGTACTAAAATATATACAGACTCCAAAATTTTACACCTCTAAGTTCAAAAACACAAAACTTTCACTTTTAACTTTCAACCCAATGGTATCCCTCTTAATGCACCCCTGGAAAAAAAATAATAATTTTAATTTAACCATTTAATAATCTACTAACATAACAACTTTCAAGACTTTAACTTGATAAATAAAGAATTTTCCATACAAACTTTCACCCCCCATTACAACCCCTTAGTTCACCCCTGGCAAAAAAACTTGATACCATTATTTTGAATTTTATATAATCTATACATATTCCAAATTTCATTACTAAAAGTTCAAAACGAAGAAGTTTCATACAAACTGTTTTACCCCATTTCACCCCCTAAGGGGTGGAATTTCCAAAAATCCGTTCTTAGTACGCGTCTAAATGCTAAAACGAATATACCCTCCAAATTTCACAACCCTAGGTCCAGCCGTTTGGGCTCTGCGTTGTCTATAGATGAATGAATGAGTCAGGACAAAGAGTCTTATAGTATAGATCTGCTTCAGTAAAATTCTAAAATTACATTAACAAAGGACAATAACTTTTTGAACTGTTCGACATACTTTTTATAATTTTAATAATATTTTGTTTTCTATGATATAAAAATGTATTGTTAATCAATAATAACACAAAATTTTCGCAATTTCATTACAGGAGTTAGCTTTGTGATAATCGCAATGTACTCGCAAAAATAGAAGGAAGATTTGTAATTTTTTTCTCTCACTCCCACTCATTTAGTTTTGCAAGTGATATGACACGAACTTTCACATTCAACTTTCGGTTTTCTTTATTGACTTCAGTTTATCCCGATCGATATCTCGCAATCGAAAAAATATCACCCGTGTACAGAATAGGTCCCCGAGCCGCCTCGTCATGTGCTCCTGAAGGCGTGAATTGCTTGTTTAACATATTTTTTTCGTGTCTGTCTCGTTTATGTAGAACGTAACGACTTCGCATCATGTACTCGAATCACAATTTGGACGTATGAATACGACTGTTCTTTTCGCCTTTTCACATTGTTAAATTGGTAGGTACCTACTAGAGACAAAGAATAAAAGGGGACAAATTAATAAGGCGCAAAAGTAAAGTACCTTTGTATAATCTATATCATTCGTACGTATATAGATCCGTTTCTTCAAGATGATAAAATATTTATTTCAAAAAGTTCCAGATATAATAATTATATCAAGAAGACCAGATACGTGATCTAATCTAATCTAATCCTAAGCTTGTCGCTTCAGAGAAAACAACTTTGTCTACTTACTAACTTCGACCTAAAATAAGATTAGTTTATTGAATCAAAAATCTTTTAATAGGTAAAAATGCTAATTTATAAAAAAACACATATGAATTATAGTCCAACACTAATACAATTTTAGCGCTATACTATTTCGCGGCTCGCTTCCTCCGCTCTCTTATTTATTACTTGCACACCGTACGTGCTCAACACAAATTTGTTTTCATAATATTTTCTCTGCCATTATTAAGAAGAACAAAACATATTCGACCTTAGTACTTTGAGATAAAGTTGAATTTTCGCAAGCATTTGTTAAAGTATGTACGTTTGTCTCTTTATTTACTTTATTGCGACATTTTATAATATTGTACGTAGATAAGGAGAAGACTCTCAAGCGTTACAAAGTGCTTTTTGTTTGGAAATCATAAGGAACGTTGACTTTATGCGGGTATCCCGTGACCTTCGCGGTTTGTGGTAATCAACTTTCCCGGTTTATGATACGTCTTCATTCAGCTGGGAAGGGTTGTTACATAAATTTGTTTTACTTGGAAATGTAAGGTTAAGTTATAATTTCTCAGGGATTTTTAGATTAGGACAAAACAGTTTATCGAGGACATTTCACTCATCTTATTATTTTTCAAATTCACAATTCAAATTGTTTATTACGGGTAACACAGACTCACAACTAAATAAAATATTATAAACAATAGAATTAGTAAATTAAACAATAACTAGTCAAAAATTAAATTTAAATGTCGAAGTAAATCAAAATTAAATACAATTATCAATAAAAAATATAATAATAAAAATAATCCGCATAAATACTAATTAACTATTTTTGTATCACAACGCAATACTTAACTGAGTCTATTGATTATGGCTATTGGCTTTACCAATTAACCCATTGTACGTGTATATTTTTGATACAAAAATACTTCAATTGTTTTATATAAATAAATATTTGTGCACTTAACGAGATTACATGAATCAAATCAAGATTACGTCAGCACTTAGTGTGTGGTAACGTTTTAAACTTCTTAATCTCCTCATAACTTCAACATTTATTGTATTTAATAAAGTGTTCATTATTTATCTTGAGTTATAAATCTACTGCAGTGTATTAACATACAAGTGCCTATATGTTTCTTACTTCCTAGTAACCTCCTCAGTCGTATTCTTTATTACGGAAGATCATGCCTCTCCGCAGAAAAAAATCATTTAGAGGAGTTCTATGGGCAAGGTACTTCGCGGTGGGTACCTTTTCATTTTCTTTCCAGACAGATCTTTCCACGGAAGATGTCAGCTTCCTCACGATGTTTTCGCGTGCGATCGCAAATCCACATAAAATAAAAAAAATAGTGATATAAGGCCGGAATCGAATGCAAAAGTCTAAAAAATGCAAGTCCGGTTGCAAAGCAGACGTCCTTTTACCGAACCACACTCCGATTTTTTTCTTACTTACTTAGTATTTTTTTCTTAACCTACAATGTCCCACTGCTGGGTAAAAGTCTCTCCCAACTCCCTGATGTTGGGGGGGTTTGGACTGTATCCCACCGCGCTGGTCCAGTGCGTGTTGGCGGGTCGTCAGAGCTTCGTTCGTTGGTCAGCAGGGTGTACCACGTGCAGGTGAAGTTGACTTGGGTCACGAAAGATGATGGTTTGAGCCCTTCACACTCCTTACCCCTCCCCTATTCACTTAATTAAATACAGTTTTTAAAATGTTTTTATCAAGCTTATATAGCTTTAAACAAACATACCACGATTCAAACAATGTGCACGATCCCTGACAAAAATGTTAAGCTGAACTTACAAATGAAATGGTGGATGCACAGTAAATTTTAACACTGTTTACCTTCCCTGCTCTTGTCCGTCTGTCCATCGAACACCTGGTGTCTGCGAAGTTTCCTTTCAACTATTGTTTCCGAACTCGTTTTCATTTGTTACTCGTATTGTTTTCGATTCCCAAGATCAATGGTAGCGGTAAACGTAAACTTTTCTACTTTCCACTAAACGACTTAGTTTGTTAAAGAAAATGTCGGTTGAGAAAACTATTTTATAGTTATAACTGTTCTTGTAAAACTATTTTTAGGTTACACTCGTAGGTTTGATCTTTAATTTTGAATCGAATAAAATCTGAGGTTACCATTTCAATAAGTTCGAAGTATAAAATTAGTGATATTTTTTATCTGTAATCTGTGTCAATATATGATACAGCTTTGAGAGTCAGAACTTTTATATTTTACTCACTTTGTATCGAACATACTTCATCCGCCATTTTGTGGCGAGCACCATATTTAATCAATTTCCATTAAACCTTAGCTAAGAACACACTCGACTTAAACATTTATTTTACAAAAAAACTAAATCAAAATCAGTTCATTCAAGTTCATTCGTTTGACAGCTACGATACCATAGACAGATATGTCAAACTTCGCGTCGGTGTTTGATTAGAGATACCTAAAACGCTGTAATCAGAAAACAGCACAGCATCGTTTCCTATTACCAGTCTATAATAAAGATCCAAATCTTTTGCTAACAATACACAATAATTAGACCAACGTCCGATCCCAGCTTAATATAAATCTACGTAAAATATGAAATATGTTGCCGTATTTCAAAAGGCTATTACTTATTAAAGAATTATGCACACAACGCGGTAAGCTTGGTGGCTTAAAGCTTTTACAGAAAAGAACTCTCAATAAAGTAAAATTGTATTTTCTTGTGTAAGGAAGCCAATTTATTATGACATGTAACTACTAGCCAGTTTGTTGAAAAACAATCTCTAACATATTTAACACAGCTTAGCGACACTCTGGCCTAAGGCATACCTAGTCTGGAATGGTGGCGATTCAGCGGCACACACGACTAATCTAAATTTAAAGAAGCCCCGTCTCTTTTCATCTTAGGTGGCCAGAAAGAGACGGCACGTTGTGCACCATAGTCCAACCAACTAAAATCACGTCAAATGTAGAAAATATAGGCGATTTTAGACCGCACCTATTTGTATCACCTCTAAAACTGCCTACACATTCCATATTTGACGTGATTTTAGTTGTTTTGTCTGTGGTTCAGAACGTGCCGTCTCTTTCTGGCCACTGAAGATGAAAAGAGACGGGGCTTCTTTAAATTTGGTTTAGTCGTGTGTGCCGCTGAATCGCCACCACCTGGTTTTCAAAAAGACTGCCGGAACATACTGTCAGGTGCTTGGCATCAGATTTTTCAACTTGAGGGCGGTTGCTAGTCAAGCGAGCTCAAGCAAATGCCTTGCCACAACTACGGTATGGTTTCTCCACGATGTTTTCCTTCGCCAAAAGCTCGAGTAAAACCTTCGGAACATAAGGCTGCCGCACGCCTCACTGTGCTATCGTCGCTACAAAAGTGTTCAAATAAAAGTTTAGGTATTAAACTGAATTTTTAGTTTACATCAATGTTATGTGGGATCAAATTGGTCGTTAATTGTTAAACCGGTTGATCTGAATTATTATTTAAAATAAAAAACTTCTAATTTAAATCTTTGCTACAATAAGAATTAATATGTATTCATTTTGTACATCAAATATAATCAGAATTAGCATAATTAGTGAGTAATTATTAATCCATCGAGATAAGTGTTCTGAAAAAAATGGCAAGTTAATAATAATCGCAACCCTATCGTTATCACCTTACGGAAAGCACTCTTAGCAATAATCACTCCACAAAGTCTCACTTATATCGTCACAATAGGCGCAAGAATTATGTTTTAACGGCTAGCACGCGACGGGCAAAACAGGCGGGAAGGCATGGGTAAGGCTGTGGTTACGTGGACACGTTTGTTTATGGTCTAAGAGCCGTGGAAGATCGTCCTTCACCGATCTGATAACCAGATGAGACGTATTTTTTATCAAATATTTTTTATAAACAAATATGCCTTAAATTGCTTGCCTATCGAAAAGTGCTCATAGCTATTTTAATTAAATAAACTTTTATCGATTTTTTTTCATCACCTTCATCCTTTTGATAACCAAATGAAATTTATTTCACTGATAGTTTTTAATACACAGAATATGCCTCGGTATGCTTGCCTACTCATTTCAGTGTATAACTACCTGGCAAGCAGGTGTAAACACGCAAGTCAAAATAGGTGACTCCACCGATCTGATAACTTATCGAAAGTTATCTCAAATTTTAGATTATTTTATTTCAAAATCAGAAATATATACTTGCCTGCGAAAAATCGTACTTAAAGTACTATTGCCAGCCTAAAAACTTTTAGAATTTTAACAACTTGATAGGTGCGACAGAGAAAGTAGAGCGGCTGAGGTCCGTGTGATAGAACAGGACACAACAAAGCAGCTGCTCGCTACCTCACCGTACGAGTAGTGGAGTGCCTGGAGCATTCAAAACCGTAAAACCTCGGATTAGAGTTATAGTGAATGAATTAATATGATTGATATGGGATATTGTTTTTTAAACTGTAAATTGCAATGTTTACCCAAAATTTTTTTGTGCACTTAATTTTTTTTTTTTTTATCAAAAAGTTATGTTTGGCCATATATTAGGTCCTTACATATGAAATTGGCGTTTTTCGTACTGACCACTTTAATCACAAATTTCTCCTCTTTGGTAAGGAATTCCAAATTAAAATTTGTACAGCTATAGACTCACGTATTTGTGCTTCGATGATCGTCATTCATTTGTTTTTTTTCTTCTGTTTTTTTCCGTTTGCGTCACTAATATTAAAAAATGGAAAACTTAAAATATCGCATTATTTACGAGTACGAGTTCCGCCGTGGCACTAGTACTGCGGAAACAACTAGAAGGGTGAATGTTGTGTATGGCGGTCGTGTTGCAAAAGAAAACACAGTTCGTTTTTGGTTCCAACGTTTTCGTTCTGGAAATTTCGACCTGCAGAAGAAGCCCCGTGGACGGCCTGAGACTCAAGTGTCAAGTTCAAGAGTTGAGCTATTGTGGAAGCGGATCCATCGCAAACCACGTCCGAGGTAGCTGCAGGCTGCGATGTTACTCATAAAACTGTTTTAATTCACTTGAAGCAAATTGGGAAGATTAAAAAGCTTGAAAGGTGGGTACCTCACGAATTGACTGAAGCAAACCGGCAAACGCGCGTCAACTGCTGCGTTACATTACTGAACCGGCACAATAATGAAGGTATTTTAAACAGAATCATTACCTGTGATGAAAAATGGGTTCTTTACGATAATCGGAAGCGCTCAGCGCAATGGTTGGATCCTGGCCAGCCAGCCAAATCCTGCCCCAAGCGAAAATTAACCCCATAAAAGTTACTTGTAAGCGTTTGGTGGACTAGTGCCGGTATTGTTCATTACAGTTTTCTCAAATCTGGCCAGACTATTACGGCTGATGCCTATTGTCAGCAATTGCAAACCATGATGGAAAAGCTAGCGGCTAAACCACCTAGGCTGGTCAATCGCTCCACGCCACTGCTGCTTCACGACAACGCTAGACCACACACTGCGCAAAAGACGGCTACTAAATTAGAAGAGCTTCAATTGGAAAGTCTAAGACATCCTCCGTACTCCCAGGACCTTGCTCCAACAGATTGCCATTTTTTTTCGAAATTTGGATAACTTCTTGCAAGGGAAAAAAATCAACTCCGATGGGGCAGTCCAAATCGCCTTCAAAGATTTTATGGATTCCCGTCCGACTGGTTTTTTTAGTAAAGGGATCAATGAACTACCTTTGAGATGGCAAAAGTGCATAGAAAATAATGGTTTATACTTTGATTAATAAAATATATAATATAAAAAAAAATATTCGACTTTTTGTTCCTCCAATACAAAACGCCAATTTCATATGTAAGGACCTAATATATGGTCAAACATTACTTTTATATGAAAAAAATAAAAATAAAGTGCACAAAAAAATTTTGGGTAAACATTGCAATTTATAGTTTAAAAAACAATATCCCATATCAATCATATTAATTCATTCACTATAACTCTAATCCGAGGTGAAAACCCCCAGGCGCTCCACTAGAGTGCGCATGCTCGTGCACATGTGAATGACGGAGACAGCATTTATTTACACTTGTCAGTAATTTTGAACTCCAATTTATTATAACTAATTTCGATCACTATTTTGATATTATTTCACACTATACATACTTACAGCTATGCAATAGCAAAAAATAAATAATTTTATATATTATTATTATATTATATTATATTAATGTGTTAAAAGATAAAAAAAAATTCAACGGAACTTTTTATCATTTTAAAGTTAAATTGTACCTAAAATTAAAAAATTTAAAAATAATATATCTTCTTTATTTAAAATTAAATAATGAATAATTTATTTATTATTTTAAATTAAATAAATGTCGTAAAGCGGGAAAGAATAAGTGTTACTTTTCAAATTTTAGAATAAAAAAAAAATAACACATGTATGTTGTTAAAACCATTTATTACGAAATATAAAAAATACATAAAAAAAAAAATTCAAACATTTATTGTTACTTTTATTATTCATTATCAGAATCATCGGAAGTTGAATACTGATTATCAGATTCTAATTCTTCTTTATCTCCATTATCCATAACTTGTGCGATATCATCAATTTTCAAGGGTGTTTGGTCCCCAACAAATCCAATTGGTATAAAATGATCATCTTCTAAGAGCAAACCACAGGTTTGCTCTTAGAAGATGATCAGATTTCAGGGCGCAATTTTAAACAATCTTGATCAGTGGCATGAAGCCACATAGAATTGACATAAATCGTTCGTAAAATTTTTAGGGTTAAAGAAGACCAGAATGGTGGCAAATTGTTAGAGACATAGCTTTTCACTTTTTTCAAAAAGTGCTGATTATCTTCTTTTGCGGAATAACTTTTCATGAAAATGCAATACCTGGCGTTATTCACACTCGTGCAATTTTTTATACCATACATATGAGAGGTAAACTCCTGCACAGCCTGCATTTTTTCATTTATGAAAATATCCGTTTTATCTAGTAACGACGCAAATATGATTTGGTATAATTCATTTTTGGAGAACAGTTTTAACTTTTCCTTTTTGATAAAATGCCGCTGTGTAATCACAGCCAGTACACGCGTGGAAAGCTGGTAGGCTTTGGCATAGTGTTGTTCCTAATTTTTTGGCCAATTCTGTGCAATTAATGCAATCGAGGTCTTTAGATTTTTTTTTATTTGTTGAACTTGCTATCCAAACTGATAGTTCCAATTCATGTATGTTTCCAAGCAAAATAATCATGACGTCGGTATCGGAAGATTTAATTAAAACCTGTGACCCCGGTGTTACTTTGGATGCACTCGGATATATTCTACGATGAGGTAGCGAGCAGCTGCTTTGTTGTGTCCTGTTCTATCACACGGACCTCAGCCGCTCTACTTTCTCTGTCGCACCTATCAAGTTGTTAAAATTCTAAAAGTTTTTAGGCTGGCAATAGTACTTTAAGTACGATTTTTCGCAGGCAAGTATATATTTCTGATTTTGAAATAAAATAATCTAAAATTTGAGATAACTTTCGATAAGTTATCAGATCGGTGGAGTCACCTATTTTGACTTGCGTGTTTACACCTGCTTGCCAGGTAGTTATACACTGAAATGAGTAGGCAAGCATACCGAGGCATATTCTGTGTATTAAAAACTATCAGTGAAATAAATTTCATTTGGTTATCAAAAGGATGAAGGTGATGAAAAAATATCGATAAAAGTTTATTTAATTAAAAATAGCCATGAGCACTTTTCGATAGGCAAGCAGTTTTAAGCATATTTGTTTATAAAAAATATTTGATAAAAAATACGTCTCATCTGGTTATCAGATCGGTGAAGGACGATCTTCCACGGCTCTTCTACTATTATATTAAAACTTTTACTTATTTTACACACGCACTATAAACTTTAAGACTTCTTTTGCCACAGCACATATTTTGTTGTATTAGACAATGGCGTATGTTGACTAAATACGAATTTTGAGGCTTGATATTTCGTAATTCTTCGAAAACATTGTCAAAACTATGACTTGTATCTGTGGTATGTGTTGTACTTATGGTATTCTCTTACCTTTTTTTATTACTTCACTATACCTACGAAAAATACGAGTATATTTTATAGTTCACAACATTTATCAGTTCCAATTTACACATTAATAAGACGTACATACTCGAATTAACAGGAAGGAATACATGCATTCCTATTAATCGAATACTCAGCAATAAGCGCTAATCTCCGCTAAGTGTAAAATTTAGAACTTCTTCTTGCCTTTCTCTATCATCTGTCGTCCCTACCTCACTCCTTTCTCTCTCATGTCCTCATTTACACACTCCATCAATGTCTTTCGGTCGGCTTCTTGTCCTTCTTCCTTGCACTTCCATTTCCATACATCTCCTCTCCTCATGCCCGTACCACGCTAACCTGTAAAATTTAGAACATTAGTTGTAAAATCGTACTTTCCTATTATGTATTCAAAAGTCACATTAGTGTTTAAGGAAGCGTGGTGCGGGCGCAGTTTACTTTCTTCTTTTCAAAGCAATGACACGCAAAACCCGCCACATAGTAGTCAAGTCCTAAGAATCACCTGGTCATGCGAGCGGGCCATCCATCAAGCAGTTGCCGGCCCTGCAGGTCCCGGTGCCACTGGCAATGGCTACTCTAAGGCAATTTCCGGGCGGCTTATCTGCGAGCATTTACTCGGCGGTCTTGGCGTGGTTTGTTTAACAGAATTAATCCTGTTGACAACGATCTTTGGCAAGGCCGCCTGTTTGCGGCCGAGATTGGTTTGGCCTGGTTCGGACGATTGCGTTCCGTTTGTATTGGAAATATTTGCCAGTCACTCGCGTGAGGCTTTCTGTTTTGGAGAAAATTGTTCTTCTAGTTAATTTTCTTTTTCGTGGGTAATTAAATTGATTATTTATTGATCAAAGTGTATGTGATAGGTCACATTACGTTGTAAAAAAAGGAAACAAATCGTAGACACGACTCTAAGTTAACATCAAAAAATACTGACCATAACTTTTCTCCTATGGACTGCCATGCCCAACACATTTTTTTTGCGAAAATGATGCCCATAGCATAAAGCGTATGCAATTATTATGCAAAAGCAAACGTATACTTTTACCTTCGAAAACTTAGAAAAACAATATCACAAAAGGCTAACTAGATGGAAAAATAATGTAAATTGTTGTTCCCCAGTGCTATATTTTTCTAGATATTAAATCCCATGTAAAACTAGCATCTGCATTCACAAAAATATTTGTCCATACATTAGCAGCGCAAATAGGCTTGCGATGTCGCGATTGCTGAGTTAGTTTGTTTTCGAATCTGTTCAACAAAGCGAACTGTGGACTTGTGTTCGTCACACATCGACGGTTCTGATTGAGGATACACGAAGTGGGGACGTTTTGCACGAGAATTGGATTACGTAGCGCTTTACACAAAAGGAAAATGCAGTTTTGACCAAGCGAGCAGAGAGATGTTTTGCGGCGTAGAAATTGTACGACGGATAAAATTGATGTTTCTTTGTAAACGTATATAAAGTGTATCTTTAAATAATATCTATTTGACTAAATAAAATAAATTTGTTAGCAGTCGGTATTGTGTTAAATATGTATCTTTATAAAATATGTATGTAATATGTAGTATATCAGTTGTATTAGCAACCATAATACGAACTAGAAATGGTTCAGTACGGGTTAAGCAGCCGTGTGTGAAATGTGTCCTAATATTTATTTAATCTTTTTCAAGTCATCGTCAGATTATATATCTAATCAGAAACAAAAAAAAAATACTACGACACTCCCAATTTTTACGAACCATGAATGTAAATAAGTAACAACGTACGTTGAATCATGTAACAGATCAGATTTGATCGATGCATAACAAATCAGAGTTCGGTCCACTGGGTATTCGTTATACCTACATGAGTTCAATGGAGCTCTTGTAATTTTGAACATTGAGTTTTCACAAACTAGAAAAGTGAATTGACTAACGAACTGATCCTATTTTACTTTTTTGTTAACCGCGTACAAATTCGTTTTAGTCTAATTTAGAGTATTAATTTTCACTGTCTGTCTGTAACCAGGCTGTATTTTGTCAATCATGATAGCTTGACGGTTAAGATAATGCTTTTTTTTACTAGGACACATTTCACACACGGCTTAACCCATACATACTGAACCATATCTTGTTTGTATTATGGTATGTTAGCTAACATAATATACTACATATACAACTGATATAATACATATAGTACATACATACATATATATTTTTTATATATGCATATACATAACACCCAGACCCACAGCCAACAAATTTAGTTAATTAAGCACAAAGATGTTGGCCGCGCCGGGAATCGCACCCGCAACCTTCTGATTGGCAGTCCGGCATGGTAACCTTTACGCCAACGAGTTCGTAATTTTTTTCTGTTATCGCTGATACAATAAATAACACATCAAGAATTAAATTAAAATTTAAGTAAATATAATATCAATTTTCCCGCACAACGAACGTAATATTTTTGCTATTAATTAGATCATGATTTAGGCATAATCGTGCCGAACCCTTCGAGAGCTATACCTTTATACTGTAATTGGCCGGTTATTATCATAGGTCTGCAAAACTTAGAAATAAAAGGTATTGTAAGCGTTAAGTTTTAAATGAACAAGTCTTTTGTTGTCGTACTTTTTGTTCTTTCATTGTAATAAAAACATAATATAAATAATAAAAAAACACTTTTTGATGACACAGATATTCCAGACTGGGCATACTAAATTTCAGCCAGACTACAATTTATTATAGTAAAAGTAGATAAAAACAAATGATTCGCGTAATGCGGGAAAGTTCTAAGAATTTCTGTTTCCATGCAAAAATAAAATTCTCTTTCATTCCAGACTTAAGAATCCAACATTCCACGCCAATCTTGTTTCCCATAGCATCAAAATAAGCTACGTATCAATTTTCCATAAATAGAAGGCGATCATTAAAACGCGTGAATAAGCAGAACTCGAAACCATTGACCCGAATTTCTGCATCCATCGAAATATTGAAGCTTTTCGGCATAAGTAGGCATAAACATATTCTTTGAGCTATGTTAACAGACTAGATATGCGAAAAGTTTTCCGCATAATTGTACTAAAATCTTCGATTGTGGTATTAGCTACTACGTATACGGTACTAAAATATGTTATTAATAACGTTGGGAAAACGAGAGGTGTATTTTTTATCCACTCTCAATCTCTTTCTATCAATCTCTTTTTATCAATTCTAAATTTGTTTAGCGGTGTTTTGAACGAAATATTTGTAAAATAGTGTTCTTCTTCAAATTTTTATTAGAAGTGGAGGATCTGCACTGACATCCCGCTAGGAGCGTTAAGATAGTGTTCTAAATAATGTAATTGTAATCACACTGGTCTTACACTAATTAAGTTTACAGAATGTAGCAAGTATTTAAAATTACAATAAATGAAATGTATAGACATGAAAAATATAACTCAACATATGAAAATTAAAATAAATGGCCGTTCAACTTAAAAATACTCAAATTATTTGAAATAAAATTAATGAAATATTCAGAAAACATTCTAATAAAACAAGTACAAAAGCTGTACATGTACGACAAAATTTATGTTTTTAGGATTGTTACTCAGGATAAACAACCAAAAATAACTTACAAGTTAATTGAGAATATCCACTTTTTGATATTAGTTTAAAATTAGGTTTATCTCACGTCATGATAATACGAATACAAAAACATATACAATAGTAAAAAATTTCTATTCATTTTCATTTGCCTTACTTAGTAAGGAAAAATAAATAAATTGCATTTACTTAAGCTACATACGAGTACGAGTATTCTTCGAAACACTTTTATATTACCTCGTCCCTAACAAGAATCTGTCGGCAGATTATTACTTGAGTCAGTTATGTATTATTCATAGTAGTCCGTTGGTATTATCGCGGCCATATTTCAGGATGACTCCCCCTTTTCTAACAATAAGTAATCTGTAACTTATGGTGCCGCTTACGTATTACATTAGTTATTCTTTTGGCGGGTGAGTTTGGCTGGTTACGGGCTCATTATTATAAAAATGAATGTAGTCGTCCAAATTTCCTATTATAAATAAATAAATATTAGGACTCATTTTACACGGTTGGTTAACCCCATACTGAACCATTTTAAGTTCGTGTTATGGTAGTTAACACAACTGATATACTACATATTCATATTTTATATAGATACTTATTTAACACTCAGACCCACAACCAACAAATTTAGTTAAGCACAAAGATGTCGGCCGGGCCGGGAATCGAACCCGGAACCTTCTGGTAAGCAGTCCGGCATGGTAACCGTTGCGCCAACGAGGTCGTCAAAAGTAAAGAGGTCGTTGAAAGTATATTTAGTTACTATCTTCTTGCTTGCTGGCTTGACCGATTTTCACCAAATTTTTTATGCGTATTCAGTAGGTCTGAGAATCTACTACTATCTATTTTTCATACCCCTAAGTGATAAGGGTTGTTCACCCTTAAACTTTTTTTTTTTTGAAGAAATTTTTTATTTTTATATTATGTGGCATTAAAAATACATGCAACCCATTTTTTTTACTTTTTCATCACCAACCACTTTTTTTATGATAATTTTAGTAATGTAATCATTTTACATCCCGCTCGATAACTGAACAATTATAGTGTTTTTAACTTTACTTAAGGAAAAACAACGTTTGGCGGGTCAGCTAGTGAATGGGATAAATTTTATATAAAGAGGTTTGTTGCATTGTTTACGTATTGTTGAAATGCATAAGATATGATATAAGATATGGTGTCAGTGCTGTTCTTGCTGATTTGTGTCACTTCTGTGTGCCTGTTTTCAACTTATTTTATATTTAGTTCTTTGCCTGTTTTCCCGACGCGGACGTTCGTGTCGTCACCCGTCGGTCTCAACGGAAGACCAGCGCTGGTTGCCTGCAGCCAGCACATGCTGAGTTGAGGCCGGCTTGTGACACGAAATGTATTATATGTATTGTTATTTGTGTACGAATATGTTTTTCCTGTCATAAGAATAAATTAATTTATTTCTTTCTTTCTTCCTTTCTTTCTCATGCCTCAAGGTACGAGTATGTCATAATACCACAAACGATCTTCGATTAAAACAATAATTTAATACTTAATTAAAATACGCATTTGACTAGCAGGACGCGTGAGCACACAAATTAGCAAAACGCTGGGTTCTGGTCCGGTTTTTTTTTCTAATTTCCAAAAGTTGAAGTACGAAAGCTGTTTGTCTAGACCCATTAAGGTTACCCTTGAAAAATTTTGCTGTAATAGCCAGTTGCCATGTTTTACTAATAACTTAGTTTTAAGTGTACTTTGACTATATCTTTTTTCTTTTTATCTCATTGCCTTATTAAACATAGTTGTAAGCCAAATTATCTAGAGAGCCAAAGAATATTAAATATCTTAGAGAGAGAAATTTATTCACCATAAAGAAAATTATAAAGATATATTATAGAGAACTTTAAAATAAGCGTGTAATTTTAAATGTGCTAATGAGAAATTTGCGTGATAGCTCCTTTCACGTCTGTACCTTAAGCTTTTCTAGATTAAGACTGTGTAGCACTGTAATTAATTTAGCAATTTAATTTTGCTGTGAATATAATATAAACATCTGTTAGTTTATTAAAATAAGGAGGTCTGAGATATTTGTATACAAAGTGTTTTGTACAACATTTTCTTAACAACTTAGAAGCAAGAAAGTCTTTTCAACGTAATGTTTTAGAAAAACTACTAATTTAGTGTCTTCCATAAAGTTCACTTTATATGAATAAGAAAATTTCTAAAAGCGGCCACAAATCTGTTTCTGTAATATTTACAGGTATGTTTTTTTTATATTCTATTCAGAAAACAAGTAAGAGTTTTGTAATTATCTTAAAGATCTTGTTATCGCGCAGGATCTAGTAAAAAAAAAAAACAGCTTACGAGTATTTTTATCAATTACGGTTTACTTTCTGTTTGTTAGAATAATAACAATATTTTTTATTTTTATTACAGATAGGCAATTGACAAGCAAAGCGCGTAATCACACGAGTTAACGACACTCCAGCATAAGGTGGACCGTAACTAAGATAAGATACAATAAAATTATTTTGTAAAAACAAGAAAGTGTACATACATAAGTTCTTACGTCTGCACTTACTTAAGATTAACTGGTACGCTGTAGGGATCACTACACCCTGCTATAGGACTACCAGAAGCCTGTATCGCAGGGCCGTAGGAATTCCCACTTCATTTGAGAACGTAAACACATACACTAATGCGCGCACAAATAATAATGCGTCTTCTTATATATAAAATTTCCGTGTCACAGTGTTTGTTACCGTACTCCTCCGAAACGGCTTGACCGATTTTTTCGAAATTTTATATGCGTATTCAGTAGGTCTGAGAATCGGCTACTGTATATTTAGATTTTATTTTTTTATTAAGGTAAAAAAACGTTTGCCGGGTCAGCTAGTATTTATATAAAGGGAACAAGTATATTTAGTCTAGTCTAGGATAACTAGCTCTCAAGAAAGCTGCTGGAATACACCGTTAGGTGTTTGGCACCGGCAGATTTTGGACATAAGATTGGTTGCTTGCCAGACGACTAGAAATTTCTCTCGATGTTTTTCTTTGCCGAAAACTCGAGAATTCCGATAGCTTGGCGATACTCATCCACGCCTTGTGGGTTGAACTCCCTTCAAAGATTCGAAGTGATCAAAATGAAATCATCTGACAGCAACTATCTAAAACTTTACAGTAAGAACCTCCAGTTGTAACGAAGGTAGGCTTATACTTTGGCACTCACTACGCTCCTATCAGCTAAGACGAAACTGTTCTAAACTTGAAGTTCCGAAGTTACATTTAATAACTTACTAACTTAATAATGGTGTTTTTTTTTGGAACTACAACTACATTGTTATTGGTGAAATATTGTGTAGTTATTAAATTTAATAAGCTTTATTTATCTTGTTGTGTGTTTGGACAATAAATTTAAGTACTTTGTTACTTGTTTAGTATTAATTTTAGTTTTTAATATGTGACATTTATATTGGACGTAATTTTATTTGTAGATCAGTAAAAAACTGATGCTATAAAACTTAATATTTTTGTAACACAGTGATAATTAGCTTATAAGAAATAATTTCTTACAGTAGATGCTTGTTATTATACATAGCATAACATAACACATAGTCTTTTTTTATTTGTATATACAGTACTTTGATAATAAAAAATTACTGTGTGAGATCAGAAAATTTACGTAGTACTATAGTCTGGGTTTCAACATACATGAGATCTAAGACTGTGGTCATATTTTTATTAACAAATACAAATGTATTTTTAGTGCTTTATTTTTAAATCTTTAGTTAATGCTTTAGAGTGGCTGATTAAGACTAAAAATAAATTGACTAGACAAGAAAAGAGAGATGTCATTATGCAAAATGTAGCCCTTCTAATCAGATACGCTTCGTGCTTGCAGCCCTGCTGCTTCGCAATAATAATTATTATTCTCCTTGGTGCAACACTAACTGTGGTCTGTGGTCGTCACGATTCAGCTAGTGTATTCTATTTTAATCTGCAAGTAAAAGTGACTTATATATTTATTATATTTTATTAACAATAGTTTAATTTATAAAAAATGAAAAACATTTTTAGATGCAATTTGTTACGCATAGAAAAACCACTTTAATCTTATGATATTCGCGATTTAAAATAATAACGGTCAAACAATTTTCATACGAGTCTCACTTATAAGTTACTCGTATTTTAATTTTTAAACTTTTTGTAGCAAAATTTTAGTACGCCAATGTTTTTTAAATAATGCAAGTAGTAGTGAAAATAAAATATTTAGATAATCCTGAAATGTTTTTAGCTTTTCCGTAAGCTTCTCTTACTTGTTATGTCGTACTTTTTATACGAAATATCTTATATTCATTTAAGTACATTATACTAAATGTTTTGACAGAATTATATCTTGCAAACAATTTAAAAAAAAATATTTAATCAAAAAATAATTTTATTATGTAACTTAATACACTACGACAAAATACCAGAAACAAAGAAGACATTTAAAAGAAGTGCCTTAACTGGCGGCTTTATCGTTGAGTGTTTTTTTTTCTTGAAAAGTATGTTTAAATAAAATAGTTTATTTTCAAAACACAGAACAACAGAAAAAAATAACAATTTAATTTTAACTAATCAAGCTACTTTCAGACTTTTCTGATCATCGCTCCATCTGGTTGTAGGGCGTCCTACACTACGTGTTGTGGATGGCGAAGAGAAGCACAGGAAAGGGCAAAGTGGCGTGCCTTGGGAGAGGCCTATGTCCAGCAGTGGACGAGCATAGGCTGATGATGGTGATGATGAATAAAACAATGTCTCTTTTTTACAAAATAATGTAAATTTGTTCACATTTTACTGACCAATTATTTAAATAAAACGCCTATTTAAGAATCTTAAGAATTCTTAATTTCTAAGTATTCACATGCATATTATATTATGTACAAAAAACAAGCTCAATATTTAGTACTACAACTTAAAACACACATCCAAACGAAATAAAATAGAAACAATTTGTCGAAAGCAACACAAATAGTCGAGAAACAACATCAATTTCTGTTGCAGAAATGCAATCAGTTGCACACAATACTTCAGCTAGCGACGTGCCTGCACGGCCAATATCCGAGAATCACATCATCTGTTCCTATTGAAAATGTAATACTGACCGACCATGGCTAAACTTATATACTAGTTTGGTTTTACAAACAGCATACTTTTTTACAACTTTGCGTTTGACCACAGCTTCCCTGGTGTTAAGCAACACGTAAGTCTACGATATTACACGCTTACCTGGAAAACCTATTTACTCTGAATTTGAAGACCCCTAGATGAAAACTTCAGGAAACAGAGAATCAGAAAGTAGTTAGAATACTAGTCGTGGCATATCAATAAGTTATACATAAATGTAATAGAAAATAGTTGTGATCCGCTACGAGTGTTAGTAAAAAGGGTAGTTATTGACCACAACCCTCTATATGAGTATCTGTTATGGAATTAATGTTCTGGAATAACGCTTAAATATTACATTTATAACTTTATGAGCGTAAACATTTTATTTATTTCTGCTTTTCTTTGCACGGCGAAGCTGCAGACTTTTGGTTTTTTATAGGTTACATTTCCGAGAGTGTGCAACGGGATTGCATGATTTGATCCGTCCGCCCCATCCCACCATTGGATGAGTAGGGAAATACCAAGGCGGCATCGTTATACTGTGGAGGTGCCTAAGTCGCGTACTAAGCGGTTTGCCTCCACCTTCATACCAAGGTGCGAAATTCTTTGCCAAATTCCCTGTTCCCCGATAACTATAATCTAGAGGTTTTCAAGGAAAGAGTGTACCGGCTTCTTCTGGGCAAGCGCGCTCCTCCTTAAATCGCAATATCGCTTACCATCAGGTGAGCGTAAGCCCATTATGAGTAAAATAAAAAAATATATTTTGGCATTTTAGTATTTTCATATTTTGGAGTCTAGGAACTTTTTTTATTCTTTACATTATTTGACCAGTAGGGCGCGTAACACGAGTAAACGCGTAACACCAACACAAGTTACCGATACTCTGGGCTGAGATGGAGTATGCCCAGTCAGGAATATTATTGGATTCGTAATATTATTCGTTTATAAATGGATCAACTATCTCTAAGAAATCAAAAAAGGAATAAATGAGATAAGCTTTTTTACGAGGTAATATTCTAGAAAGATAAATAATAATGATGAAACGCTTTTTTGCTTGACGTTGTGTAAAAACGCTAGCCCGTAGGTACTCACATGTTGTCTATTTTATTTTTCAATTTAGCTAAGTGCCCTGCATATAAGGCAAGGCATTCACCGAACGGGGCTTCGTTACTTGTTATTGCCTCTTGAAGTTTACGTCTTTCACATCTTATTACCTGCGTTTAGCAACCTTGAGTTTGCCCTGCTCGTGTTAGCCTCGCTTTTATGTATCTGTATCTCCGTGAAAAGGCGCACGCTCCCAAAAGTATTTTGTTTTAGAACCTCGCCTTTATACGAATTTTCACGAGAATCTTTTATGTAAATTTTATTTTACTGAAAAAAACATCGTGCTTTGTGCCTGAAGTGGTGGGCCGTTATTACTTGCAAAAGCTCTTTTTGAAGTCTATATTTTGTAACATGTATGTTCGTATTTTTCAGTCCATTGAATGGAAAAAACAGTAAACATTTACTCGTAATTTTACATTTGTAATGAAAATATTATTGGAAAATACTGTTGTTATTTTTCTCGTTATTTAACGTGAAGTAAGAAATTTCCCAAGCCTGTATTTACGCTAGTACCTTAAATAGCTGTGTTACAATGTAAAGAAATCCAAGTGACAAGCTGACGTGTTGCGTGCACATATTTCGAGGGTTCCACAAGGGGTGCTTAGCCTCTATTATTTTTCAATTAAGCGTGATTAGCGCTATACCACTCCGGTTACTGCATTTTGTTAATTTCAATTCTATTTGGGCGCGGTTATCTTTTAACTAAATTACTGCCTTTTTGACTGACAGTTCTCGGATGCCCATTACGGTGAGTGCTTTCTAAATTGCTTTTAGAACGGTCTAGTTTTCTAATGCTACCGTGTCAGAAATTTCGCGAATGCAGAAACGGTAATTTCGTTTCATGGTCGTATTGTCTACAAAATTTGAGAATGAACTGATATTGTGATTGATACATTTATTTCTGTTAAAATATGACTAGTAGAGCATATAATTGATGTTCCTTGAATAGAAGCAGTGCTTTGTAGATCGAAAATCCTAGTTGGAGTAATGAAAGTGATTTTGATGAAATGTTTGGGATTTCTTCTACCAAGCTATTCAAAATTATTTGATTACTAGACGGTTAGACTGCCTCTTTGATAGGAAAATTTTAACAAGTAAAAAAATACTTTTGGAATAAAAATGAGGGAATTATTCTCCTACCTACTAATATTTCAAAGGCAAAAGTGTGTGTGTCAGAGTGAAAGTATGCTTGTTGCTTTACGTTCTAACGGCAGTACCGAATTCGATGAAATTTGGTATCAATAATGTTTCAGTATGGGCTTAACCAGCCGTGTGTGAAATGAGTCTTTAAATATATAATATTTATATTTATTTATACGGCTTACAAACTGGTTTTACACAAAAACTAATTTTAATCCGTGAATAACGCGGGTAAACAACACTGGGCGTACCAGAAGCTTAATAATTTTAATTATCTTAAACATACCATAGACCTACTTAACCTATTAATGGAGAGTACATAATGAGGCTCTAGCACGACACTACTAATTCCTATGCTAATGTATGGTAAGTAATATCGAACAATGCTCGCATCAGGTGCAGCGGTAGTAATATGTCACTGTCAAAACCAATACCTACTTAAGTATATACCTTCAAGTATATTATATTAGTATATTATTTGATCTAGATGCTAGGATTTGACTAAGTGTTGAGTGTCGGACTACATTAATACAATAATTTTTCAAATCGGTCCAGTAGTTTCAGGAGCCTATTTGCGTCAAACAAACAAACAAAAATCAAACTATTACTCTGACTGATTTATATATTGGTATAGACGAATAAAGTCACCAAAAAATAACTTGGAAACCATCTAAAAGAGGACTTCACAAGACTGGAATTACAAAAAAAACTATTTTTAAAGAAAGATAGAATGAAAAAAAATTTTTACTGTGCACAAAATAAATGAATGAATATACAATTATTTTAAATAGCTACGATACACTTAGCAAATAATAATAAGTATGAGCACAAAAGTAGCAGCTTCAGCATAATACTGGGAGTACACCAGGTAATCCAGTGTTGGTTTGCAACCTGCTTCTTCACACAACATGTAAATACATTTGGAATAAGAGTTTCGTAAGAAAATAAATATTCTTAGAGTTGTTCTTTACACAGTATGTAATCATTTTGTTTTCATTTTTTAATATTTTAACCGTTTCTGATATACAAACTACCTAGCTAACATTTCTTCTTTATAATATTAGTATAGTTAACGATAAAACTGTTAATTCAAAATTTGGTCATGTCATCACAATAATCACAGCACTTATCATAAAGGCGAGAGTGAACTGGTCTTTCTAAGTAAGCGCGAACCACCGTAGACCTCAATATCACTTACTATCAGGTGAATTGTGGTGAAGCGCTGACTTATTTAGAAAAAAGAAATGAGAACGAAAATAAGTTTGTTACTATACCTGCTTATCCACAAAGAAGTAAGAGAAATTTTCTTCAAGATGTTGTTTGATCATAATATTAGTTTTAGTAGAATCTTTAATTACATAAGAATGAAAATTAAATGAGCATCTAAATATTATTTGCGTACGAAATTAAAAATAAATTATGCTTTATCTAATAAATTGGTTTTCTAATTATCATAATTCGTTACAAAAAACGCCTGTGTCTGAAAAGTATTGCCTAGTTTGGCATTTCAAATTCCAGACTAAACTTAGAATCAAAAAAATCAAATTTAGGCTTTATTGTTAATAGTTACAAAGTTTAAAAAGCAAAAATAATTTACACAAAGTAAATGAAAATGTCTCCAACAGATGTTGTAAAACATTGTGTATTTGAAATATTTAGTCAAAGAATTAAGCTTAGAAAGCTTTTAGACAACTTTTGTTCACCCTAATCGGATTACGGGGTATTCTTATAAACTTTTTAAAGAAAATAATCGAACATTATAGCTTTGTAGGTTTAACTTCTAGCAAGTATTTGAGTGCTTGTTTAACAACTTTATTTGTTGCATTAATGTTTACAGTCTCTTAGAGCTGAAATCATATTGATTTTGGTATTATTTACGTGCTAAATAAAAATATCAGATTATTTACGAATCAATTGTAAAACTTTTAAATGAAATAAAAAAAATTGAAGATAAAAACAAAAATCGACGTTTTTGAGTTCCGCTCACTAGCGGGACCCTATTACTAAGACTTCGCTGTCTGTCCGTTTGTCTGTGTCACCATACTGTATCTCATGAACCGAAATGTTGAAATTTTAAGAAATGATGTATTATTTATGTTGCCGTTATAACAAAAAATGCTTGAATAAAATAAATATTGAAGCAGGTCTTAACTATACAACAAACCTGACGTTTTGCTTATTTACTCTATCCTTATACCGACAACTGGTAGAAGCTTGGAATTCCACATTATATTACCTTTCAAAATATATATAAGTACTCGTATATTAAAAGAAAAAAGAGGTGGCTCCCATACAACGAACGTACGTAATAAGTTATGCTTTATAGGTAATGTTGCTACGGAACCTTTCAAGCGCAAGCACCACTTGCACTTGGCTTATTTTTTTAATTTAATGTTATCCCTCCAATTTCACGCAATGCGACCACAGTCCGTTGCGTAGACGCTAACAAATTTCAACTGAAATATTACGAGTATCGACTTCAAAGTGAGACCTTCAAGTCAAGCTCATTGATGATGGCTTCTACGCAACATTCCATCATCATTGAAAAATACTAACTTACCTACAAACACGCCTACGGAGAGACGAAAAAAAACTTGATTAGTTAATTTAGAAACGTCGTAATAGTCCTAATATGAATTTATTTATATTTACCAAGAAAAAAACAACTTCTCTAAACCATTTCAAACTTTGTTCCTCCTTAAAACAACACATATGCATTGTCCCAGGAAAGAAACCCGCGAAAACAAAGACACATTAGCAGGAATAAAGAAAGTTTCCCTACACAAATATGCACTAGTCATTGTAGCGAAAAATGGAACTAGCCTGACTCTGTTTAACAAGGGTTGTTAACCTCGCGCGGGAATAGCCCTCGACTTCGCGCCTACGTAGTGTGGAAAACAGTTACAAAATGTATCACTCAATTCTAAAAAGAAAACGTGCGAAAACTAGTTCCCTCTCACTTGCACTTTTAATCATGTAAGCGAGAGAACAAGCGCTTTTTTACTGACGCGAAATATAACCTGTGTACCTTATTTCTTTTTGCTTATGATCAAGCAGGTTTTTGGGAGAACGTTGGACTGCTGTCCGCAGAACCCCGGATTGAATCTATGGCTTGATTTTCAAGGTACGTATGAAGAAATTGCATACGCTCATCCAATGAAGAAAACCTACTATTTAACATGTCATTCAACCCACGGTAGCGCGTTAAGGCACCTACCATGCTGGTCAAGTACAGGTTGGCGGATGCCACACCTCTTCTTTTTTGTGTGGGTTTCACCCCTATGTTCAACTTCACTGTATGAGCGAGTAAAAATTCCACACTTAACTTTTTAAACAAGTTATTTGTAAGGCTGGGTTCAATCAGGTGTGTCGCAGATTTCAGTCCAGCATTGTTTTTATTTTTACATTAAATGGGCTTGCGCTTGATCACAATTCACCTGATGGCAAGCGACATTATGATCTAAGGTGGAGCGCGCTTACCCAGAAAAAACTGGTTCACTCTTGCTTTGAAAACCGCCAGATTGTAGGCTCTCAGGGAACAGGGAACTTGGCAAAGAGTTCCACACCTTCGCAGTTCGAACTATGAAGGTGGAGGCAAACCGCTTAGTACGCGCCTTTGGAACCTTCGCGGTATAACGATGCCGCTGCCGATAAAATTGTCCAGTAAAAATATTGCAAGTTATGTAACTGCATTGTTGAGTATTCCATTGGGTGCTTTATTATTAATGACAGGCCCTAGCCAGCCCTCCGTGCTGGTGTAATGCAAATTATTGCGTTTTGCGATATTTTGTTTGTGGAAAGTAAACGAGTCTTACAGTTGAACTGCTCTGAAATGAAACCTAACGGTTTTTAATAGATGAAAGTCTGTAATTCGACTGTACTTTTATTTTTGTTGTAACTCCGTCATAATATTGGAGCAATTTGTTTTCTTTTATTGGTAATAGAAGTGGAATATATTTTATAGCAATAGCTTTAACTTTTTTTAAATTAAAGTTGGTTTACCGATTATTCATTTTTCACTTGTTATACCTGAGTCGAAATATATGAGGTATGGCAAACGAAGAATTACTAAAGTTAATTATTTTCATTTATTGTATTTTTATTTAGCTTCTGCTGATAACTAATAATGCAACTATAAAGATGAGTCAAGACAGACAAAGTAATTTCAAACAAAGAGGATAAACAATTAAAGGACTATAATCACATTCATCATATACAAACTTTTGGGTACCTTCTACAATAATAATTTCTTTTTATTTTAAACAACATTAATAGTTGGGGTTCAAATTTTTTTTATGAGGTGCTAATAAATGCGTATGAAAAATGAAGTTTGAAAATATAAGTGTGATATAATTATCGTGATTACACTGTATTGTAACAACGACAGCACGCGATCCAGATCGTACGTAGTCTGTTATTAGTCAAACCGTGAGGAAGTCAAAAACGTGATTTGCATAACGTATAATCATCTATTTTAAGCATTTTAACTTAAATATTGTGCTCGTATTAGGTATTATTATTACTAATAAAAATAATGTATAACCAACATAATCTTATATATAAAATTTCCATGTCACAGTGTTTGTTACCGTACTCCTCCGAAACGGCTTGACCGATTTTTACCAAATTTTATATGCGTATTCAGTAGGTCTGAGAATCGGCTACTGCATATCTATTTTTAAGGCCAAACAACGTTTGCCGGGTCAGCTAGTAATCATATAAAACACTCAACTAAAACTTACAGGGGTAGAGGAAAAGGCGCCCAAAATGCTGGCAGCATTGCCAAGTTGGATGTCAAAGCTTAGTTTCTGACCGAAATAAAAGCCAGCATTCTGAACACCCGAAACCTCAACAATTATTATTAAATTAAATAACGAAAACTAATAGACGCTTTTAAATATTTACAAAAAGACTAGGCGTGAATAATTTTATTAAACAAGGTATGGTTTTTAATTATAAAAAAAATATACTTAAGGGCAATACAATACAACAAACTATATTTTGGCTACTTATATAGATACGAAACCCTCGGTAATTTTGCACTGAGTGCTGGTTTTGCTACATAGTAAAACATTTGTAAGAAGATAATATTGTGGTACTTGCTTAATGTATGGAGAACAAATAGGTACCGCGATTAATCTGAGTGATTCAGTAAACCTAAAAAATGTGCCTATAGGTATAGGAATCAGTTTTAGAGTATACTGAAAGTATAAAATATGGATTTCTCACTCAGATATTTTTTTTTCCAAACCACCTTTTTGTATGTAATATAGACGTATTACTTACAATCATAAAAAAGAGCAGCAATCAAAAATTTGTACTAAAGAGTTCTATAGTACATAGGTATGTATTTATGTAGTAGCTATAAAAACAAACACCTGATTTCACGTGGCGTTAATCAAATACCCTCGTATTTGACAAATTTAATCTGTCTGGACCGCCACCCTTTTACGGGTCCTAGCCAATTTCATACAATAACACATCATATTTGTCAGCCCGTATAGACACGAATATTCGTTTTGTTTGGGCATGGTTATAATTCATCTTTTTCAGATAGCCACGCGTTTCAGTTATGTCGGATAGCGGAGCGATAGAAGCGCGTTTTGGGATAGATTTTGCTGAATGAAAAACAAGCAAAAATTGAAATGGCGAGAGAAAATGGATACAAATACCTAAGCATTTTTCGCACTAGCGTAGAAGATTTTATAAAGCTTTGTGTGTATATACAATTTTTAAAAAATGTGGAAATATTTGGTAAAAATAATTTTTACCAAATATTTGCATATTTTTAATTTTTATTAACTTTTTAGCAAGTTACCTAATAAGTAATTAATGAGGCTAATACCGAATATTATTATTTCTTTGGCGAACAAAATTAAATTCTATCTATCAGGTTGAAAGATAAAATGGTAAACCTAGTCTTTCGCTTTCTAAATCAAGAGTGAAATTCAAAACAAATCACTTGAATGGATTGGATTTTTATGCTACCCTTTGTCATTACTGAAGGTTAAATATTGCAGATATTTTTTTTTGTCGGAACGATTTATGTTTTTTTTTTGTCTGTAACACAAAAGTATAGATGCACTTGAAACATTCTGCTACTTACAAATTGTATCTTTATTTGTTTAATAGCAAGATCTAAAGGCATTGATTAAGCTACTCTATTAAGGTTCTTTGTTCAGTGTAATAATATGTTTTTATTACTGATTTGAGTATAAGTAGTTTTAAAAATAATATATTTGTAAGGTCAAGTCTTTTCACTTCCATAAATAAGTGTGCGTGATCGACAAGAAGTGAACTTTCAAAAATGTTCTTTATTGATGCGAGCTCTAATAATATGGGGTCTTAACGTGATTCTGTCTGAATGATTTTGGATACAACTCCTTACTTTCTAGGCTTCAAATTGGTTATCGATTAAATGATTTAAATCCTGCGCAGAAAGCGAAGGCACATACTGTTGCCGCGACACTTCTGTTGCCCAAAGTGTAGACTCCTATACAAAGTTTGTATCTCCGCAATCGAAATCTAAATCTAAATGAGACAAAAAACCACCGGCTACTCTGTCTATATTTGAAAATAGCCGGATAAGTCATTAAAACTGCCGACGAAGCGTAAGAATAAAGGGAGCGCGGCAAAGTGGTCGAATCCAGCTTCCTTCTCATCGAAACTTGGGTACGGTTCCCAGCGAATACTTATTAAACTTTTCTTTACTTGAACGAGTCGAACGTCAAATTTCTTGAATAGTTATTCGACTTTGTGATAGGAGCTTTGATAGTTTTAGTTCTATGACAACTGATTCACTCTTGAATAGTGGAAAATATGCACTTTAACTGGATTTTAATCACTCATTTATGTAATAGAGAAGAAAGGGACTATAATATTGGCAATCTAGATGTTATACTGATTGTCAGAATAATAAATAAAATAAATAAATAAATCATTTATTTGCACCAAATGGATATACAAAACAGTTATATTATAAATGTACCCTATAGTTATCACTGTTAAAACTGGACATATTCAAAAGAACAGTACTAATAATATACATCATAATAATACTAAAAATTTGTGTTAAAAACTGAAAAAAGTTACCAACTATTGTACCAACTGTAATTAATATACATTGAGTCAACTGATGCTTAAACTAGTAACTAAACTGTATCTCAGGCATCAGTGCCCTTCTTAATAGAACGTTTAACCAAGTATTAACACAATTTTAGTAATTTGCATTTCCATTAAATGATAAAATGACATTAATGATAGAAGGTTGTTTTCTTATAATATACGATGAGAGGTTTTGTGGTCGCCTTACGTATAATAAATAGTTCGTTCGTTCGATCCTCGCCAATGAGCCCGAACTTTCGGTGAAGGAAAACATCGTGAGGAAACCATAGCATAGTAGTCGGGTAATTTTCTGGTGTTCGCCTAGCTAGCAACCATCCATAAGTTGAACATTTTGATGGCAGCCTCCTTGACAGCCAGTTATTCCAGACTATAAATTCTCCACTCCAGAGTGTCACTGTCTTGTGTGGTTACGTGCGTTTGTCAAGCAGTCAAATTCTGTACAATGTTAAATAAAACAAACAATTTTACCGTTAATAAACTGAGGCATCTTATAAATAAAAAGAAAATGTAGACACAGTTTTATAGAAACAATTTTCCACGTAATAAACAACAAACCGCTACGAGAGGTCTCAAATGAGTAGTCTCACCGTTTCGATTGACCGCGCCCACCGTCTCCAGGCCAATTTTCTTTTCTTTATATTCTTTTAAGCTTCTATCTCGGCTTTAAAGGAACTGCTGGCGTCAGCTTGAATACAAAGATGTGTGCACACAGGAAAGTAGGTAGACTTTTCACGTACGCCTGTGGACTTGAAGCTATATTTTGGGCGGTGGTTACGGAGTACATTGTGACTTTTCTTTAAGGCGTTAGGAGCTTTGTATAAGATGAGGTGTTTAAAATTTCATGCAGATTTATGGTTTGTTTATAAAAAGTAAATGTAATATTTTTTAAAGATATTGCGTTATGTGACTCGTAATATATTTAAATAATGTATAATTTTAATATTGTACAGGTAAAAATTTTGTTTCTATGTTTTTACCCAAGCAACTGTGCTAATTTGCTTTAAATTTAATATGAAGAGAGCTTACTATAGATTAAGGAATAATTATGTAAAGAACGAGCTAACATTCAAGCTGCTATTTTAATATTTTACATATCGAATTAAGTCTAAAAAAGATATTCAATCCACATCGACGTAAATAAGTGATAGTAATTTTGGGGCAATATTTTTTACACGTGCCTTTATTATAATTGAACTCAATATTTTAAATATTCATTCGGCAATATGCAATTCCCTCCGCTTTGTTCGACTAATCTAATGAACAATAACATTCATTCCAAATTAAGATAATGAACTTAATTGACATACGAGAACTCTCCCCTTTCTACCCTCTGTCTGGATGTTTCCCCTCTGCTAGTTAGTAAAGTTTTAATTTTGTTTTGTTTAATATAAAGTGCAGTAAATTATAACGCATTAAAGGGTAGGCGAGTAACACCGGTTGCCTTGCTTTGGGAGGCTGTCGAAATTAATAGCGGGAGTAAGGATGTACCATTAGAACTATATCGACATCGATATTTTCATCGATATAACATTTTTATTCTGTGAAGTGAAATGTGAAGAAATCATCGCCATCACAACGATTACGTTTGCAACCAAAATCTTTACTGTTGGCCTGTACAGTTGAAACAACAAAGTGGATTTATTTTATTCATAATGAGTTTGCGCTTGACCACAACTCACCTAATTTACTGCAGTTTTAGTCATACAAACGTTTACAAGTCTTTATAGTTTGTCCGTCTATAGTCATTAGTAAAACTGTGAAACTACACAACTACACTAACAGTACCGTCTGTTTGTAATGATTTCTCATAAAGCATGTAGCATCCATAAAATACTCTTATTTACCTGAAATTAAAACTTAAATTGCTTGTCAATGCTACGTTTCATTTCATTTTACAGACCTCTAATTTAAATGCTACAACTCTAATGATTTTGTCTGGCAGATACTGTTTTCTGTAATATGGTGGCTACAAGACGCTCCCAGTTTTTATTCGTGTTTTACTTTTTTGTTTTTATTCTATTAGTTTGTGTTTGTGAGCATTAAAGAACTTTCATCTTCTTCTTCTAAAAGCGAATACGATGTTTTCAGAAAAATATCGATGTAACTCGTAGTTCATCCTCGATTATTTTGGAAAGCCCATCACTAGTTGATCTTTAGAGACGCGCCGGGGCGTAAGGGGGATTTCCGTCACTTGAGGCCGTCCTGCTAATATAGCTGTCCTCGCCTGGGGACGACCCCGTTCGGAGAGAAACTCATTAAAATTACACACGGGCAGGTATCATCAAAGCAGGTATCAGCTGGACTAGCTGTAAAGGACGCGAGATTTTAAGCGTTGTTCCGGTTTTAAAAATGCGAATTTTATTCCGCGTCAAACATAAGGTGATAATTAGTCCGGACTTACACAGGGTTGCCGAAACGCGACATCCGTTACGATTTTTGAAGTGTGGCTAACTTCGTGGTCTAGAAGCATTAAATTAACCTTTTTTTCTAAATAATGTACTAGTTATTAGTATTCAAACTTTCAGAACGGATTGACCTACTAGTCATTCAAAATAGTAGAATCGAAAAAAAAATTTTTGATGTGCGTATTATTATACTAAAACCTAACAATCTTAACTAGTTGTTCTAACATCGCAAACAGTATCTAGGAACATTAATCATATTTTAGTATATACAGTTTTTTTAATGTGATGATTCATCGCTCTACTAAATAACATACAGTAAATAGTGCTGCAAATTGTTCCTCCTATTTTTGAGAACTATTCTCCCAATCAAAAGTCGTCGACGGCTAAAAATGTCTGATTACTGTACTACATGTATACCAAGTTTAGTCAAGATTGATTGAAAATTAAGGCCTCTACGCGAGACTTCACTCACTTCGTTCGCTCGGTAGATTAAAGGATTAGGTGACCTTAAGATTTAAGATTAGTAGGATTAGAAAGTTTTTAAATTTAATCTTTAATATTTTCTTCAAAAAGTCGCAAGATTTCGTTCTCGAAACACAACTTCGAAATAAATCATTTGGGTCGCTGATTTCTTCACAATAACTTTACCCTGACTTGCTCGCACCGAAATGAGATAGGCATGCTCTTTGAATTTTTTACGGACTCCAGTCGACCGCAATGAATAGTAGCGTAGTAAAAAAATATGAAAGTTTGTCTTTATATAATACTAGCTGACCCGGTAAACGTTGTTTTGCCTCACTTAGGGGTATGAAAAATAGATAGTAGCCGATTCTCAGACCTACTGAATACGCATATAACATTTGGTAAAAATCAGTCAAGCAGTTTCGGAGGAGTACGGTAACTAACATTGTGACATGGAAATTTTATATATAAGATTTATTATTATATATGTATTATTTCAAGCGAAGGGGGTTAAATGTGGCAATGAATTGGAAAGAATATAGTTGATATCTTTTTTGCCAATTCCACTAAGTAAAAAAAAGTTAATTGTAAAAAGACGATTTTACTCTCCCTCGTCTATCGTCCTCGTCTATGTCATGAGTTAAGCACTTAAAGACTGACAAAGTGTATTGTATTCAAGCTGTCCAAGTGCTTCTGTCTAATGATTTATCAAATGATAGAAAATTAAAAACAATTTAAATTATGTGTTCTTAACATAGGCTTTGTATAAATCTCATTCAACTTACCTCTACTGTATCTTTTACCAGAATTTGTATCACTACAGCATTAATTAATTTTAGCACGTGCAAACCATGTATTTGCTCAGCGATTTGAAAAAGCAAGGCAGAATAATTTATCTATGGTCCTGCCACGAGCGCTAACGCGTTGTTTTATCTGAAAAATATTATTTATTTTATTATTTTCTGCAGGTAAAGCCGCAAAACGCAGCTAGGGCACAATAAAGCCTTCCAATCTGAATCCCGCGGGCATTTTGCGCCGTCTTGGCGTTTGCAATGAATTCGTTCTAAGGAATTATTACTTTATGACGACCACGGCGGTTAGTGGCCTGCTTTGCATTGGTTATAAAGTGCAAGATATAACGAGCAGGATTTTTTACGCTAGGAAAGCTATTTGAATAAAATATACTACAGACTACGCTGGACTGAAACTATGCAATGAAAATGTTATGAATATTCTACGCAGTTGTTTTTTATAGAAGCAAAATCATGAAGAGTTTTATGACTGTTTATAGTATTTATAGATTCAGAGTACAATGCTTATCAAAGTAAAAAAAAAAAAAAAAAGAAGCGTAAGCGTGCAGACAAAATATGGCAGATAAAATATAATTACCTACAGCCCGCACCTTTACGATTGAACCTTTACCATTTTAATATATTATTTCAAATAAAGGCTAGGACAAAATCTAGGATAAAATATTAATTATACAATTTATTACCAAAATTGGTGTATATGTTTTTAGGGTTGTTCTATAGACGGTCAAGCTAGTTTATCAATAATTTATGAGTTTTAACGGTAACACTGTAAATTCAAATTTTGATCATGCCCATTCCTTTAAACATAATATAATATAAATACGATCAAATTACTAAGCAACATTTTTGTTTTCAGAATTTTTGATATTGTTTTTCTTAGACCACAATGTCACTTAACATCAGGTGAGTTGTGGTCAAGCGCAAGCGTATTTAGCGTAATAAAAAAAACTTTTACGGGTAATAAATAATAGTACTTACAAGATGTCATATTATATCGTCAGGTTTGCCTTGTTATATAGACAAAGCTTACAATAGACCTTGTTTGGCTGTTCCAATACATCGTAAAGACAATTAACGCACAAATAGACCTTCTGAATGGGTCGCGATCGATGTAAGCAATAAATTAAACCTAATGGGCACACAGCTTTATGACAGTTATGATTATGTTATGTCATTTTGATTGACAATATTCATTGAGATGTTAATTAAGGCAAAATTAAAGGTAAATCTTGTTCATTGAAAAAAAAAGGAAGTTCAAGAAAATTATTTTTAATTTTTTTAAACTTATTTTATTTGTAGCTCATAAGTTGGATGGGTACCAAAATTAGTGTAAATACGTAATACGATGAATAAACTTAACTAAACTTACTATGAAGAAACTAGTAATTTCATACATAATGGTACGGAACCCTTTGTACGCAAGTCCGACTCACACTTAGACGATTATTTTGTCTGTTCTAATATTATAAAGAGAAAGAGTTTGTTCGTTTCTTTATTTGACGCCAATAGGCTTCGAAGCTACTGGACCGATTTGAAAAAATCTTTTACCGTTGGGAAGTTTCATTATCTCCGAGTAACATAGGCTATATTTTGTTTCTCTTTGCCACTTAGATTATTTTAGAGCCCATGCGAAGCCGGGACGGAATACTAGTGTTTAAAAAAATAAACAAACAATTATTCGACCGAGTCACGATTATTCGAATTTTCGTTGAAAACACAATCAAGTAACATAAGTTACTCGTATATTTTGTTTCTCTTTGTTTTATCGTGATTTACAACTTAGATTATTTTAGAGCCCTTGCGAAGCCGGGACGAGATACTGGTTTGTTATAAAATATTGTGAAGCCAATAATTCGGAGCCTCATTTCAGTCATATATCGAACCGCAGCACACCAGCCAGAGAAGATATTGCGAATGTAATAACCCGAGGAGCGTGCCGCAAGATTACTTCCACTTGAACCGATACAACAGAGCGGGTATTCGACCGATGCTGCCAACTTTGCACTGGAATTTGAAGCTGCCACGTGAAAACTCGATTGAAAAATTACAATACCTTTAAACTATGCCATGGCTTAGCAAGTCAGCATTTTTGAGATTGGTGGCGATTCAGCGGCACACACGACTAAACTAAATTTAAAGAAGCCCCGTATCTTTTCATCTTAGGTGGCCAGAAAGAGACGGCACGTTCTGAACCACACACAAAACAACTAAAATCACGTCAAATATGAAAAATGTAAGCGATTTTAGAGCGCACCCAATTGTATCAGCTCTAAATCTGACGTGTTTGACGTGATTTTAGATGTTTTGTCTATGGTTTAGATCGTACCATCTCTTTTTGGTCATTTATGATGAAAAGAGACAGAGCTACTTTTAATTTAGTTTAGTCGTGTGTGCCGCTGAATCGCCACCACTGCTTGTTTTACGTTTGACTAAAGCTCGCCTTATGTAAAGCTACGCTCTAGTCTACGATGTTGTACTCTTACCAAGAAGATACCTATTAACTCTACTATTGAATACCCCTGGACGATACCTCCAAAGCTTCGCTGTTCTCACAATAAAGC
The DNA here is from genome assembly GCA_035578125.1 of Mellilla xanthometata. Lineage (NCBI taxonomy): Eukaryota > Metazoa > Arthropoda > Insecta > Lepidoptera > Geometridae > Mellilla > Mellilla xanthometata. The sequence goes on along the minus strand of JAPUBQ010000007.1, from coordinate 5,744,772 downwards.
TTTAATCTCACAATAACGTCATGTAAATAAAGTAAATAGTAAGACAAGTATACAAATACAAATCATTTATTGATAACACCAAAGTTACAAGTCAAATAATATGATATTAATACAAAAGTATATGATATGTATCCATGTCAATTTTCAATTCTAATTCTAATAATATAATATCATTACAATAATAGTATATGATATTAATCAAATGTCAATCGTCACATCTAATTCTAGTAATATAATATCATTACAATAGTACATGATATGAATCAAATGTCAATTTTCAATTTTAGATAATCATTAATATTAAAAAAAGTTTTATCTAATAGCCAAACTCTGAGTCTAGTCTTAAAGGTGGCGGTGGAAGGTGCATCCCGGACAGTCGTATATATATAAGTAGGATAGAATGATATTAAGTAAGACTAAGATCTCTATCCTCAAATTTTTGGGGAGTAGGACGATTTAGTAAAAAAAAAACTCACAATAACGCAAATTGTTTTGTACGAAAGTTAGGAACTTCAACTCTGTATCGGTGTCTCTTCACTGACTCTTTGCTTGTTCTGTAGTAGAGCGGAGATGGTGAACATAATTGATTTAGTGGTTTAAAACTAACCGCACTTCAAAGTTACAATATATGTTTTGCACTCAGGAAAGTCTTTAATAGTGTTATTTGCATTTATTATACGAACTAGTTTTATTAACTAAACTTCAAAGATATCTTATGAGATAACCTACATATTGATGATTATGCGAATTTGGCAAACCATTGACCATGTTTTTTCTTGACGTAACATATCCTTTTTTTCCGTTCTTATTATTCGCGTACAAAACCCAGATTGTAACGTCGAATTCCCGGCTTTTATTCCAAGACAATTGTAACACTTACATTTAATGTGTCATTTTAAATTTCGAAAACTACGTATTATTATATAAGGCAATTCTTAAGTAGCGTAGTGATCCCGGTAACTATCTTCGGCTTACACATATGTAGACTTTCAGAAACGTTCTTTGACGTGGTAGCCGTAGAAGCATTTTGTCTCTGGCTTCCACTGTACAAAGGCGTCTCCTCAATTAGGATTACCTGAGACACCTAGGTTACCTAGACACATGCAATAACGCTAAGCTGGTTAAGCAAATATTTGTCAGAAAGCGCCTGTGGACTCTGCGTCCGCTACAAGGCAGTGTTCGTGTTTCATTTCAGGTTTCAACCTTAACCTCACAGTGTATATAGTAATAATTCGTTTAAATACAACTTTGAAATTTATTTATCAACGTATTGAGTGTATGTAAATAATATACATAGTTACGACGATAGTTACGACGGTATGGAGACACAGAAGTTTTTTGGCAACGTTCGTTAAAGGCAAGTCACACTACAATTAAACTTAAATTAAATAACATAAATTAAACAAATAAATTTCATTTAATATTCTACTCTGTTTTTCAATATCTGATAACGTTTAATATCTGTACTAGTTTTTACACATGAATAATTCTTCAAGTTCTTTATTAATTATAATAAAGAACTTGAAGAATTACTTTCACGTAAACTCTTTATTTTCTGTTATACATATTACTGTTAAGATTTGTTATGTTTTCTGGCAACTTGTTTGTCCATTATTTTTTTCTAACATCCCTGTATTGTACTGTAATTCTGTACTTTAGATATTTATTATATATGTAAATTTAAATTACGGTCACTATCCTAACTGAAGCAAAACCTAAACAACGTATTTTCTACAACTTGTGGAAATTCGCAGAAAAAAACATTTTTTTTCTCTGCACTTAATGATCCTACACTTTCCATAAAATTTTTGAAAAACATTTCTCTCACATTACGAATCTCTTTGGATAAAACTCACGGGTATCTGTCTCCTAGCTGTATGGGCCCATATTTACACTTGTGACTTCCCGACTCAAAGGGTTTCCCTGAACCTACCGTTTTAATTTGAATACTTCTCGCTTGGTTGCGCTTCGTTATCATAATGGAGGATCAGTGCACGTATTTTAGGGAGTTTTCTAAAAGAGAATATGTCGATTTTAAAACGATCCCTTTTACCTTTTAGTATGTAGATTGCAGACACGTGCAAGTGGTAAATACATATGTTTGCAACCATACGTTTAGGTAAGAATATAAAAGTCAAAAAGGCAATTATGAGAATCTGAATAAATCACGTTAATTGCCACACTACAGAAAAGAGTTTGTTACAATATGTTATTTAACTAGAGGTCGCCCGCGGCTCCGCCCGCGCTTTTTGCGTAACCTGTGGAAAAAATCTATTGTATCCTATTCCCGTGTCAATTTTATATAAACACTACATTGCTACGATATCAAAATAAGCCGCATGTGTCTTTCCTCATTCGATTCCTGAGATCTAGTTAACCTCTGTTTTAGCTATTTTGGTGGTGATGCTACAGATTAGATCGTTTTCTCCAAGCCATTATTTTAATATTATAAATAATAAGAATACGTGAATCATACCACTAAGTAAACCACATACTTAAATTCCAATTCATAAGTATTTAATTTCAAATACACAAAACTTTCCCTTTGAACTTTAAACCCAATGGCATACCTTAATTCACTCCTAGCAAATATCATTACAAATTTATTTTAACCACCATATAAACTACAACCAAAACAACGTTCAAGACTGTTAAATTGATAAATAAAAAAAAATCCAAACAAACTTTCACCCCCCCTACCCCCTATAAACCCTTATTTAACCCCTGGCAAAAAAAGTTGATTTTACATAAACTATACATATTCCAAATTTCATTGCTAGAAGTTCAAAAACATAGAAGTTTCATACAAACTGTTTTACCCCCTTTTCACCCCCTCAGGGGTGGAATTTCCAAAAATCCGTTCTTAGTACACGTTTAAATACTAAAATATATACACACTCCAAATTTTACACCTCTAAGTTCAAAAACACATAACTTTCATTTTTAACTTTCAACCCCAATGGCATCCCCCTAATTGCACCCCTGGCAAAAAAAAAATTTAATTTTAATTATACCATTTAATAATCTATTACCATGACAACTTTCAAGACTTTAATGTGATAAATAAAGAATTTTCCATACAAACTTTCACCGCCCATTACAAACCCTTAGTTCATCCCTGGCAAAAATACTTGATACCATTATTTTTAATTTTACATAAACTATACATATTCCAAATTTCATTGCTAGAAGTTCAAAAACAAAGAAGTTTCATACAAACTGTTTTACCCCCTTTCACCCCCCTTAAGGGTAGAATTTCAAAAAATCTATTCTTAGTACACGTCTAAGTACTAAAATATATACAAACTCCAAATTTTACACATTTAAGTTCAAAAACACAAAACTTTCATTTTTAACTTTCAACCCCAATGGCATCCCCCTTAATGCACCCCTGGCAAAAGTTATTAAAATTTTAATTTAACCATTCAATAAACTACTTCCATAACAACTTTCAAGACTTTAACTTGATAAATAAAGATTTTTCCATACAAACTTTCACCCCCCATAACAAACCCTTAGTTCACCCCTGGTAAAAAAACTTGATACCATTATTTTTAATTTTACATAAACTATACATATTCCAAATTTCATTGCTATAAGTTTAAAAACAAAGAAGTTTCATACAAACTGTTTTACCCCTTTTCACCCCCTTAGGGGTGGAATTTCCAAAAATCCGTTCTTAGTACGCGTCTACATACCAAAACCAATACACCCTCCAAATTTCACAACCCTAGGACCAGCCGTTTGGGCTCTGCGTTGACTATAGATGAATGAATGAATGAGTCAGGACAAAGAGTCTTATAGTATAGATAGATGAATATCACACTTTAGCCATAGACAGATATATAGAAAGAAAGATAGATATAATAGATAGATAGAAGAAACAAAACAAAGAACTTAAAAGTTAGTCACTTGCAATCCTATCGTTGTATACCCTAAATTAAGATACTGAAAAAAAACAGATTAAAATAAAATAAAAAATGTAAAACAGTCATCACTTTTTTTTATTCTAAAAGGGTAAAGGAATGAATGGCAGTAAGCAATTTTTAGTTTCTATTTATAATAGCGTGTTTTTGTTTAAACTAGCAGAAACACAGTAACAATAGCAACTCCAGAGCAGAGTTCTGTCAGTTTCCGATTGTACGCACCACCGCGTCTACGCGCGTCAAAGCCTCAAAGCTGCCAGTCGACAATAGAAATAATTCCCCCCAAGTATTGTATGTAAATACAAAAATACTGGTACAAACGTGACGTTGAGTGATACTCCATCTCATTGTTTGCCAGCTGAAAGAGATTGCACAATATGGAATATTCCAGAAGCGATGGCACATTGACGTGCTTCTAGTTTATGAGGTAGTCCTTTATTTCATACAAACATACATTTAGGTAGAATTTTGTGCAGTTATTTAAACTGACTTTAGTATTTTGTAGTTATAACTGTCTTTGAAAAGATGTTTAATATAATTTATGGTGAAAATAACCTTTAATTAAAAAATATCTTCTCGTAAACGTATGTAAAGTAATATAATTATTAATAATTCTAATGACAATTAGTTTTAACCCATTGGTAAAAAAAATGCCCAAAAATGTAGGTTATAGCTTTTTTCAGTTTAATTCCTTCATAAATTGTTTACACACCTATATTATTTAAGCATGCTATTCTGTTCACCTAAAAAGCATTAAAAATTCGTTCTACCATAATTGCACACTAGAATATTCTAATCATTTGAATTTCATAAATAGAGGTCACCAAAGTAAACGGATGACTTGGTGTCAAAAGCCTTTTTTTTTTTTTTTTTTTTTTTTTTTTTTTTTTTTTTTTTTTACGTGAGGAAATGCATTTACGCATGCCCACCACACCCGGGGAGGTGGGTGGGGTATGTCGGGCTCGATGCTAGAAGGGCATCACTACCGACTAAAACCTCACGATGGCCTTCTCACCGGAAAGGGCGGGATGAGGTTCCGCTTCTCGCATTAACGCACCACCCCGCCCACCTCGGCTAGCCTGCGAGACTCCGCCTCTGGGGATGACTCCCCTTGCAGTGCACCTGGTGCACTGCAACCACCTCGGGGACCGTGAGTGCAATGGACGCCGGAGAACCCCGGTCTGACGTCCTAAGTCCCCCGTGACGGGTCGGGTCTGTGGCCCCGTCACATGCCACTACGGCCGCAGAGAATAGGGATAGTGGTAGTCTCCGGTTACCACTCCCTTCTCCCTGCGGCCCCACCGCGTCCGCCATCAACGGTGGCGACCCCGTCGAGGCCGCGGCAGGTAGGAAGAGCGGCGCATCGTAATACCGACACTTCTCTCCTGCCGCGGCCCCACACTTTCAGCTGCAGTGCCTCCCTATCCACACCGCAAGCCCGCCTCAGTTGCGAAACCTCCCCGAAAACCCCCGGAGCGAGGTCCCGCAACCTACTGGTGCCACTCCATCTAGAACTTGCGTACAGGGATTACAAGTCTAGGGAGTGGCCCGCCTCAGGGACCCTCTTAGCTTCACCGTGGGTGACCAGGCCACGGTTACTGAGCCCCCCCGCCTCGACAATGCGGGGCCCCACGGGGGGGTTGGTGTCAAAAGCCTTGTTACTTGCCCGAACAATCCGCAACAATGACATATTTTTTTATCTATACATACAATTATACTCACGAACATATTTAATTTAATAAAAAATACGTATAAAAGTTTTTCTCCGATTAATAAGACCGTGTAATTTTACTACACTTTCATCCTGATAACATATAAATAAACAAATTGATCAAATTTTCTTATTTTTCTGCAGTTCATTATTAATAATAAGCGGTACCTACCTACATGGCTACTACTATTTAACACGAAAAAGTATTTTATTACAAGCCTGTTAAGAAAATATAATCCCTGAAGCTTTTTTAATATTAGTACTAATTTATTTTAGTTAATTAACATGTCATCTAGAAAATAAAATTGAATGAAAAATTTGTGCCTTTTATGAGCTGTGAACTTTGTAACGTATTTTTTAGGTCTAATATTTTTAGGTCGAATAGGCCATTAGTCATCCGCACCTACGCCTAGGTTTCAAAATGTAAGAACAGTTTTATTTTTCGCTGTTCCTGAAAGCATCGTTTAGCAGCCAAGTCTCTGTAATCTTAATCATTAATCATCTATCAGTAGAGCGTAATAAGGCTCCTGACACACGGTCAAGTAAAATATTTGTTTCTTATTATTATTATTTATTATGAGCCTGTTTTGTCCCATTGAAGAGCAAAGGCCTCTCTACCCTCTTTCCATTTATCACGATCTATTTGCCAGTTTTTGCAGTGTTTATCCAGTTCGTCCCGCCATCTCCGACTGGGCCTGCCGCGATGTCGGACGCTCTGTGGTACCCACTGGGTGGTGCGTTTAGCCCACAGATATTTCGACATCCGTCTGATGTGTCCAGCCCAATTCCACTTTAGTTCGGCTGCCTTTTGGCCAACGTCTATGATGCGTGTTTTGGAGCGCACCGCACTGTTTCTTATTTAGGTTTATTTTTTATTAATTTTACAATTCAATATTTGTAATAGAAGACCTTGAAATATCACTTAGTAAAATAATGCTTTATTATGAATAAAACAACTTTATGCTCGTGTTCAATTTTCTTTACTAAACAATTTAAATGTAGCAATTTATCATAAAATCTAAAAAAGTATGCTAAAATAGACATGTAATTTTTGATTTTAGTATAGTCGAAATATAATATAAAGTATTCCTTTTGCATTAACACTTCAATAAACATTGATTTATGTTAACTACATAAATTAAACCTATCGTAATATCGTTCAACAATCCATATAGAACTAATACCTGCTAATCAATTGAGATTTGCGTGTCAAATTAAATTGTACGCGTTTTTTTGTTGCACAGTACATTGAAAATTATGTTTTTTTGGCAAAATGCTCACTTATTTCACTACCCCTTTATCTTCTTTATTGTACACTACGTCCCTGTTCAGTTGTTTATAAACTCCTCTCCATCCAAAGGTACCTGGAAGAGATCGCTTTAAGCCATAAGGCCGTCAATTGTGGCACACTAATTTGTAAGCTCTCTGTTTTTCTTTTTTTTAAATTTAATGTGTCCAATAAAGAATTTTCTATCTATCTACCTACCCTTGTGTATCGTCTTGGAAAATAAAATATGGCGTTTCGTTCCGTAGAATCGAGCTGTCACCAGATGATGTATTCGAGCGTTTTCATGGTGGCTAGGGGCGGTTTGTCAACGTCCCGAGAACGGTCATCGCTCATGGGGCAGCCCTAGTGCATGCTACGAAAGTACTTGTGAGGTTTATGAATATTGATGCGTGCTGACTTTTTAAGAAGCACGAGTAAACTTTGTATATAGGTACGCAGCTAGTAAGCTGCGCTCTGGGGCGTTACTCGAGTTAATCCAAGATGAGAAGCGTATGTGTTAGTCTATAGTGTGAGCTACCTCCATACCAAATTCATTCAGTCTAGCTGTTTGAGCTTGAAAGAGTAACAAACATACATACAAATACACAAATTTAGCCTCCATAGTAGACAGATACTCGTAGATAGAAAATTAGAAATTAGACAACAATATAGTGCAACAAAAAAAAAAGGTTTACTTAAAATTAGTATGCCACAATTGGTGGCCTTATCGCTTAAAGTGGTTTCTTCCAGTCAATTTTTGGAAGGAAAGGATCGTTTTAGTTTACTTTTTAATGTGTAAGTAAACGTTAAACCTTCTATTTAAAAAATATGGTCTACACAAATATTAGATATATACTAGTAGAATTGATATAGTGATTTAAAAGGAAAATTAACTAATTTGAAAATGTGAATCTACACAATATTGAGATACCTAAATGCAATCCATTTTTGTATTAAAGGAGTTTTTATTACACCTAGAAAAGAACTTATCGCGCAAAGTCATTACGAAACTTGGAAAAACAGATCCGATGTTGATTATAGTATTTTATCCCAGGTCAGCAAAAAAAAAAAACCACTTATTTTTCACATCTAATTATTTTAACGAACTCTCAAAGAACGGTCAAATACAAACGGTACTAAAGTAATACTAAATAAAACGTTTATTTGTCCAAATTAAGTGTTGTAAAATAATGAAGTAGAATATTTTGTCAAAATTAACTTACTATTGTACAACAACAAGATGTACCCTGTGCTTCACTGTAAGACAAGTCCTGTGTTGTGAAGCACAGTGTCTCCTTCTCCTGAACCTAGACAAACAATTTCAAAAAAGGAAATAATATTAACAATAGGTAGTAGGTAAGTACTATAGTAACTTACTAATAACAGGACTAAATATATTGAAGTCTACACTCAACATTATAAGGTTTAAGGTTAAGGAAAGTAAAATCTACAAAAGTTTTTTTTTTCTATACACAGTACTGTTGTCGACTAAAACATTTTTACTAAAATAAAGCGTCCCATTGTTTTTGAATTTTCAAGTGGTGCTGATAGCTAGGTGCTTACTTATCAAGCTTAAATGAGAACTTAACCGTCGGAAGAAGGGAATTTTTCCAAGAAATCCCCCAGCTATTTGTTCGCCAGCAAAGCTTACAAGCTAATCCAAACAAATTCGCCGCTCATTATCGCTCGTGCATAAGATATTAAATTCTTAACTTGATAGAATTACCAATATACAACTAGTAGGAATAATGTATGAGCTGGTGTTGTATGGGTAAACGGTAGAAATTTAGCATTCGTGACTGTGTATTTAATTGATAACAAACATAATATATGGGTGTAAGTTTAATATAAACTTAATTGCTTAAGTATGATTGTATGTTTGAATCACCGATAAAATATGGATTTTGAAGCTCTGGATAAATGCGCTTCTCATTTTTGTTCATAATATTGAACGAATGAGAAGCTTGAGTATCATCAGGTGAGTTATGAAGAATAAAAAGTCATAACTTTAATTTTTGTGGCTTAGGATACATTCGAAGCCAATGATAAATTATGTTGGTTGGTTGTAAAATAAATATGTAGTAAGCGAAAAGACAACTTTTCTTCGGTTATCATAATTTTGTTCTTATCACAGCGGAAGTACCTATACTAAATATTTGAGATTTTCTTCCGTCCATCTACAATGAATTCCCGCAAATGAACGTCTAATTCAATACGTTTATAATACACTTATGTTCATAACCGCACACTATTTATTGAAGTTTTTAATTTTACGTTTTCCCCAAGACACCGGATTTCTTATCTTATCTACCTTTGGTTTTAATTCTAACGTAGCTCCGCAAACCCAGCAAAGCCGCAGTAGATGCAGCGTCTACGATTGAGTGGTCTTGGATGGATCAACCAATGCTTTGGATCTGGAACAAATGGGAATTTTAAGGCCAGTATTTAGGGTTCTTACTCGGACTTGTTTATGTAACGTAATTAGGTATACCTACGGCCAATCTTAATTGGGCACTTAATTCTAATGTTAAGTTTAGGTTGCAGCTATATTTCATTAGCATTTTTCTTATTTGGCTTTTACTTCGTGTAATTATAGAGACATAAAATAATGCGGTCATAACATAACAGCATTTTAAGAAATTTTATCTTGCGAGATTTAAATAAATGTATATATGAAAATATGTAGGTTTAAATAATGAGGCACACGTGGTTTTAAGTTACCTGACGTTACCCTGACGCAAAAACGACGGGACGTTATAAGTTTGACGTGTTGCTTTTTTTTTTCTCTGAATAGGTCAGCGCCACAATTCACCTGATGGTAAGTGATATTGAGGTCTACGGTGGATCGCGCTTACCTAGAAGGAACCGGTTCACTCTCGCCTTGAAAATCGCTAGGTTGTAGTCATTGGGGAACAGGGCTGTGTTTGTGCAAGTGAATTTGGTAGGCACAATTCTGTTTAATAAAATCATTTTAAATCATCATTTTTCTTTGTATAAGCTAAGCGGCCTTATTCTAGTATCACAACTTTTTAAGTAAGCCACCAAGCAAGCGATATCTTATTAAACATATCATCTTACGCCTGGATGTAAATGCCGCTCTTTAAGCATCTACTGTATCTTTGCATGGTCACTTATCCAAATACTATACACGTCGACTGCTTCTTAACATTGTTTAGTTTCAAATAAGCATAAGCAGCCTACAATACGTTACCACTGCTGGGACTCGGGGCCTTCTCTCATGAGGAGAGAGATATAGGCCATAACCCCCCACGCTGGCCAAGTGCGGATGGGCGGATGACACACGTCTTCGAATATTGTTCTCAAACATGCCGATTTCCTCGCGATGTTTTCCTTCACCGTAAACCGATTGTTTCTAATAACCATCGCCTATTAGTCGGGGCAACACGCGCTACACACAAAACTCTAGAATTACTTTTGCCGAAAATGCGTACTAAGCGATTTGCTTCCACGTTTATAGTACGGACGGCCAAACTGTGGAACTCCTTGCCGGAATCCCTGTTCCCACTGAACTACAACCTGACTGTCTTCAAGGCGAGAGTGAACCGGTTTCTTCTAGGCAAGCGCGTTTCATCTTAGACTGCAATATCACTTAACATCAGGTGAGTTGTGGTCAAGCGCAAGCCTATTAAAAAAAAAAACTTATATTCGATTTTGATTTGAAGTAATGAATCTTAAAATAAACGGAATTCATTTTGAACAAGTTCCAGTTCGTAGTTTGAACATTGTAATAAAACACTTTGTTCACAAAACAGTGGATTTTATTGAAAAGGAAAGTTTCTACTGGCAGGTGCGCACCGCCAGCTGTCGAGCGCGATTCGCGGAAATTCAGCTAAGGGTGTCGACACACGATCGTTTCTCTGCACGTTTTTTTTAATTCAAATAAACGCTGTCACATACATAGCTTTCCAATATAATGCAAAAGTCTAATCCAAGACCTCAGGCTTTTAAGTTTGTGTTGACGACCTCGTTGGCGCAACGGTTACCTTGCCGGACTGCTAACCAGAAGGTTCCGGGTTCGAGTCCCGGCCCGGCCGACATCTTTTTGCTTAACTAAATTTGTTGGTTGTGGGTCTGGGTGTTAAATATGTATCTATATAAAATATATATGTATGTATATGTAGTATATCAGTTGTGTTAGCTACCATAACACGAACTAAAAATGGTTTAGTATGGGGTTAACCAGCCGTGTGTGAAATGAGACCTAACATTTATTTTATTTATTTTAAGTCTGGGTCACAAACTACTAGGACAAGGACGCAGTCCAGAATAAGGAAGATAGTGTATAAAATAAGGATTAAAATCAAGTCTCAAGGAACTGCTTAGCTCCTTTGCATCTGATTATCGCTGTCTATATACAACCCGTCAATAACGCTAGGTAAAAACTCGGTTTATAGTAAAACAAAATCTAAGAAACAAAAGAACTGTCAGTATGCGTATTTTCTCAAACGACATCTAGTTTTGAACATTGGAACTAGCTCCTTTAATAAATGAGTATTATGTAAATTTTTATTATCATAATTAAAGAATTTTAGGAGTGCAAAACCTAGATCGTAACATTGATGCTCGATTGGCCTCATCGGCTACTAAAGAAAAGTACCGGTACCTACCGGTTTATATAATAATTATACTTAAATAAATATTAGGACACATTTCACACACGGCTAGTTAGCCCCATACTAAAGTATTTCTAGTTTGTATTATATTATGGTTGCTAGCACAACTGATATACATAAATAAATACTTTAAATCGATCGACAATATATATAACACCCAAACGGACCGCCGACAAATTTACTTTATCACAAAGATTTTGGCTGCGCCGGGAATCGAACCTGGGATCCTCTGGTTGGCAGTCCGGCATGATAACCATAACGCCAACGGGGTCGTCTAACCAAATATAACCAGACACTAAAAACAGAACGTGTATACCAAACCTTAATCGCGAAACATGACGAAAATAATTATCGAAGTAAAGCTATATTAAATTTGAGAGCGAAATTTAAGGAAATACGAGAGACTGGTCTTAGTGGAAATTTTCGCTTTACTTTCTTGACATACGGGAAACGTTCACACTTGGATTGCTTGGAGTTATTGTTTGCTAGAATAATACAATATTATTTTTAATTGGCATGTCCTCAATTAAATTGATTTGAAACATAAAATAATAAATAAACTCATTTATTGGTAATATTAATTACATGTCAAAAATATATTAATAATTTGTCAGAAACAAATAAACACGTCACAATAAATTAACAATAACAAAATTATTGTATATTATATTATGTAAGAATTTCACTGAATAAACATTTATAACATTACAGAATTATGTTCTCCTTGCAATTCTCTACGAGACAAGCTTGTGGTTCTTAACAGTCATTTGTCACAGTGACGACTAAAATTTTCAGCTCATCTCTACTTTTACCACCGCTAACAGCCTTCTGGCGAAAGTTTATAACAGCACCCGTGGGTACAGTCACAGATTACTCAATAGTTACTACGTGTCAAGTCAGGTTTCTCGTTTAGGCGTAAACATTTGCACAACTCGCGGTGACGTGTGGCGCGAGCAAAGAGCAAATAATGAAGACTGAGCCCGTAACAAGATGATGTTTGCGGACCACCGACGGAAGTAATTAAGAAGGGGAAAATGTTGTCAAAAGTTCCCAGTTTGAAGGAATGTGAAGGTTATTAAGGCGGAGTTTGGAGGTGAGTTTGTAATTAGTGCTGTATTATCGTGACAAATTATTATGGTAACATTTTAGACAGTAACTTGAGTTTTTTTCTGTATATCTTAATCTTTATATATATAAATCTCGTCTAGTCAGAATTAGGCTGACTTTACGTATACTTCTTTCTGACCACCGTGTATCGTTCCTGAAGGTATAAAACCCATGTTGCAAGGAAAAATAGGTATATTCATCTTAATATACCGACATTGGCCCCGTGACCGACGTTGGGTCCGATAGACTAATCCTGGGCGACCCACACTTCATCACTGTCTGCTGATGTGTAAAGAAATATCAGTGCTTTGGTATGTACATATATGTATAAAGGCCATAGACGACTTTAAAAGCGAAATAAAGTAAATAAATTCAGTATAAATAATCATTACAAATAATCATTATAATTTGAGAAATTATAATGACTATTTTGACTTTTTCAGATATTTATCTTAAAAATTTCTCAAATAACACATAGAAGAAGGTTGATATTTTATGATATGCTATATTTCTCGCACGAGCAGGAGCACAGCGAAGAGTTTTCGATTCACTATCGAAGTTCCGAGGTTTCGCACAAAACGTTTTGCTTCGACCTTCATTGTGGGATCTGCGAAGCTTTGGAACTCTCTTCCTGAGTCTCTTCTTTCCGAGAACTACAATTTGGGGATCTTCGAATCTAGAGTAAATAGGTTCCTTCTAGGCAAGCGTGTAGGAGTTGTTCCTTCTAGCCTTGACTGTGGCCTAAGATGTATCTTAGACCACAGTCAAGCTTAACATCAGGCAAGCTGCGGTCAAACGTAAGCCTATTCATCATACAAAAAAAACTCAATTGATGCTTGAAGTTAGTAGTTGATAGCAATTTGGAATAATAGAGAATTTAGCAGATTTTTGCAGCAGATCAACTCATTTACCAGAAGTTGCCCGCAGCGGTCATAAACACATCTAACCCGTGACCCGTCACATCAATTTCGCGCGGCAAAAAACTCTAATGGTTTCGGAAATCGAACATCGGTCCAAATGTCCCGCGCGATCATTTCTGTAACGCCTGTAGCAACACATTTCGCGTTAAAAACGAGCGGCGATTTGTCTTAATAACCGGAATCGGTCTGGCCCGATACCGTCCGGATAATCCCGACCCAGTGCTCGGTCATTGTCGCAACAATTTAGATATTGAGACAGTATCTAAGAAGCACGGGGCTGAAAGGAATAAATTCCAACTTGATTCGATCCAGTCTGTATTTAAGGCAGTTAGTTGATTAGGTACAGTGAATAGTATGTATAGAGATTAAGGGGTGGGACATTGTTTTGATTCTTTAATAGCTGCGTTTTGTGATGATAGCTGACTGTATATTCCGGCAGCCTCTTTAAGAGCTTGTAATTCTAGACTAGGCATGTTCCAACTTAGGCTGGAGAGTCGCCAACTCATGTGGTTGAGCGCACTGCTGGTCCAATATTTGGCATAAAGAGTAAAATAAAAAGTTTAAACAACTCAGGTCACCCACGAGGTGGACTGACCAAATCAAGGCAGCAGTTGGAGGCTACTTGAGTGACTGTAGCCGGATGACATCCAGCAGGCAGAGATGACGAGATGTCGTGAGGCAAATTATATCCGCCCCCTCTGGTGACCCTCAATGGCTCTGACAAGAGCGTCACGGATAAGAAGAGGTGAACTCAGGCCACTTAAAGTTAGTAGATTCAGCTGTTATCGCATACAGAAGACATAATTGACACATAATATTAATCTCTGACGCAAAAACGAAGGGGTGTTATAAGTTTTATTTGGCTGTGTGATGGTTTATGTATCATATCTCCCAAATAGATATAGATAAAGCATTTTTTCAAGTGGTTATTTGTAGTTATATAAACTTACGCGCAGGCAATCAAAAAAACATAAGTGAGAAACTTATTTGATAAATTTTTGGTTCACAATCTTAGATTCTGCATCTCACGACATGTAAGCGACACGCTGGTTTGACCATCGGGTAGTCGATAGGATTATTCGACACATGTTGGGTTTGCCCCATTCGATAGTACCAAAATGACATAATACCTCTGAAATGTAACATTTACACAGAACCGTTGACATCACACCAGAAATTGGTATTTAGTTTCTAGTAGGAATATAGACCGACTATGTGGCTTGCACTGCGGGGGTTCTAGACCGCCGGAACGCCGGAACCGGAATATTTATCAACAAAATCTTGGTAGAAAAGCGACAAAAAATATGGAGCACGAATCTTGTTTGTCTTACAAAAAAACCTACTCACGCAAAAAATTCAAGTTCCCTGACATTGCAAAATCTGTACCTTATTACCATACCCTCACTGACACTTGACTTACTTTTATAACCGACCAAAACTGACCTATTTCCTTTCCACATTTTGTACATTTTATAAAAACATATATCATACTAGCCGGTATAAAGCCGTTTGTTTATAAAGAATCCTTGCGTGCAATGATAATATCTTACTTGATGGTGCATAACTACGAGTATATCTCTCTTCCGAAACAACCAAGTGATTTATACAATGTATTCTATTACCAAAATACCAAGTGATATAAAAATAATTTTGAAAAAAAACATAAGGACATATTTCTCACACGGCTGTCCCTAACCTACATATATACTTTATATCGATACATACTTAACACCCAGACCGCCTCATCACTTACTCTTTCCGCGCACTTATTTTATGTCTTAATAAATAAAATCTTTATACGTAATCTTACAATTTCAGCTAAATATTCAAAGTTCAAATATCATCAATCAGGAATTACAGAAATTTTGACAAACATACTTAAATTAAAGCACCGACACTTCTATCTCCCTCTAGTCCTCTTTAGTCTGTCCTGCTCCGCACCACAGACACATTATAGCTCTGTCCTATGCTAGCACCGCCCCCCGCGACCGCAGAGGCGGCAGTGCTAATGTGAGATATAGCTTATATTGGTTATCTAGTAGGATATACTCTCTGCTTGCGTGCGACCGGCCCCAAGTCTCCGACCGTAAGTAATGGAGAGGACGGCTATATTTGCCGACCGTACCCGAGCCTCCAAAAATCTACAACCCGTGAAATTTTCATCGACAAGAACCTCCTATTGTGTAGACTCTCGAAAGGTGTTCAGTGTTCACGCCTATGGACGTTTTAACATCTCAAGCTAGATACGATTTGAAAAAACGACTTGGTTCGTATCTGGAAATGAAAGTTCTTTTATATTTGAAATATTATTTTCTCCGTACATCAGTTGCCTGGAAAAATCGCATAGTAACAAGGTTGCCAATCGTAGGGCTAGTTTTAAGTTATTTTTCGTGTTATTTTACTGTCCTTTTCCTGTGTTTAAAGGATTTATCCATTCTTACTATATTATGTATAACTAGCTGACCCGGCAAACGTTGTTTTGCCTTAAAAATATATAGTAGCTGATTCTCAGACCTACTAAATACGCATATGAAATTAGGTAAAAATCGGTCAAGCCGTTTCGGAGGAGTACGGTAACTAACATTGTGTCATGGAAATTTTATAATTCTTTATTGGACACATAAATAAAAAAGGCACAGTAAAAAACAATTAACTTAAAAAAAAAACCTCCAATTGTGCCACAATTGGCGGCCTTAGTGCTTAAAGCGATCTCATCCAGGCAACCTTTGGATGGAAAGGAATTTATAAACGACTAAAGAAGGACGTAGTGTACAATAAAGAATAATAAAAAACATACATATAATATTAATAATCTTATCTTAATTTATATAAATCTCGTGCCACATTGTTTGTCCTCAATGGACTCCTAAAACACTTAACCGATTATAATAAAATTCGCATACCATGTGCAGTTCAATCCAACTTGAGAGATAGGACAGTTTAAATCTCAAATTATAGTCGCAATTTTAATTTATTGCTAATTATTTTCTGTTATTATTTGACAGTCACAATTATCTGTTAACTCCAAATGATTCTAACAGATGTCGATACCTTTCGACTGGGTTGAGTAAGTAACCAATAGATGGCACTGCTATGGTAAATCTAAGAACGTGTCATATAAGCTACACTATCTATTTTTCATACCCTTAAGTGAGGCAAAACCTAGTTTGCCGGGTCAGCTAGTATTATATATTAGACAACAGTTTAGCTCTGAGAAGAACTTTTGCGTATGTGTAGTTAAAAGAACAAAATCAAAAAAAAAAAACCGAAAATTATTAGACTTCGCGCACGACCGCTGCGATGGGAGCCAACCTCGCGACTGAGCGGCGCGGGTACCTTACTCATAGATCTAAACACCCCTCCCCCGCACACGCCCTCTTCGCAACGGGCCGTGCAGCAGAAATCGTAATATTTTAATTTCACCATAACTTCAAAACCAAACGTCCAATTTTAATCATTCAAAGACCAAATATTATCAACACAAACTGTTCTTATTGATGAAATAATTTATTTTGATAAGGATTAATAGTGTATTGCTTAAAATCGCTTCGTAAATAAGCCATTATTTCTCGTACAAAGTAAAGGATAAAAAATGGTTATTGTGGGTTATTCCTAAGAGATAAACATATACCATCACGGACTTTTTTGTAGACCTTTTTAAGTTGTACAATACTGTAGTAAATTGTTTTGATCTATCTTGTAGGATTCAGTCAGCGTTTGCAATGTAAGCGCAAAAAATGTGTTTTTTTTACGACCTCACATTAAAATCCTCAAAAATTGTAGCCTATGTGTTATTCTGATGTATAAACTATAGCCTATGTGTTATTCTGATGTATAAGCTATATTGTGGTAAAATTTCATTCAAATCCATTCAGTAGTTTTTACGTGAAAGAGTAACAAACATACATCCATACATCCATACATCCATACTTACAAACTTTCGCCTTTATAATAGTAGTAGGATGTATAAGCGTAGCAAAAGTAGCCCACCATGTATATGTTTTCACTGATAGCAATCGTGGCTTTCTCACACGAGGAGAGAGATAGGCTATAATCCACCACGCTGACCAAGGGCGGGTTGGTGGATGACACATATTTTCAGATCTACAAACTTGTCAGTTTCTTCGCATTACATGAAAATCAAGTTATTGGTGTAGGGCCAGGATTGACGTCCGATTGAAAAGCTGAAAAAGATGTTTTTCCGACCGAGTAACACTCGCTTAGTTATTGTGTTGAGTAGCTACGGATTGTTGTGTGTAGTATGAAAGTTATTTTATTATATTTCAATAACTAAAACAGAAAGAACTAGCATAGCTATTCCAATATTGCGATAGGTAAAGTTGACTTAGTCTCTATGTCACATAATTTAATTGTTTCCAAAATAAGGGTTCTGATTTCCCCTGACTTTTGATTACGTCCCGTGCCAACATTAAATATTATCACCAAATCTTTTTCCGAAAACGTGAGCTTAAGTATTAATGAGCGCAGTAAACTTTGTAACCCTTACAAAATTAACGAGACATTGCTTCATAATTGCTTTAAACTAGGGTAGATAAAAACCCAAAAAGGGTCCCCTTTGTAACAAATCAAAGTTAAATGACCTAATAAAATGGCAGCAACCGAGCGAAACTTAGATACAATCCCCTCCTTATTAAAAACGGTTCATATAATGCACCTGGACAGTAGGAGTGGAAAAGTGGAGGAATTAGGGAAGGCGAGTGAAATAATTCGACCCATAAATTCAAGTTTTATAACCGCAAAGCGTAACTACGACGGTCTTGGTGGGATGGATCTCAGTAGCCTTACAAACAGTATGGGTAATCACTAAACTAATAAGTTCAACAGCTTCGATGATCGCGTCAGATCATCTTAGCTAGCCAAGCTATAAGCGCTACTAATAAATATAAAATACAGCTAAACCAACTTGTGAAAAGTACGTAAGTTCTTTTGCAACACATTTCGCGTTAAAAACGAGCGGCGATTTGTCTTAATAACCGGAATCGGTCTGGCCCGATACCGTCCGGATAATCCCGACCCAGTGCTCGGTCATTGTCGCAACAATTTAGATACTGAGACAGTATCTAAGAAACACGGGGCTGAAAGGAATAAATTCCAACTTGATTCGATCCAGTCTGTATTTTAGGCAGTTGATTAGGTACAGTGAATAATATGTACCTATACAGGTTTAGGGATAGAGCATTTGGTTAATTTACTAGCTACGTTTTGTCATGGTAGCTAACTGTGAGCTCTTTAAGAGTTTGTATAATTCCAGACTAGGCATGTTCCGCCTTAGGCTGGAGAGTCGCTAACTCATGTGGTTGAGCGCACTGCTGGTCCAATATTTGGCAGTAAAGAGTAAAATAAAATGCTTGAACAACTCAGGTCACCTACTTGGTGGTTTGATCAAATCGAGGCAGCAGTTGGGGGCTCCTTGAATGACTGTAGCCAGATGACATCCAGCAGGCAGAGATGACGAGATCTCGTGAGGCAAATTATATCCGCTCCCTCTAGTGACCCTTCATGACGATCACGACCGCTCTGACAAGAGCGTCACGAATAGGAATAGGAGAACTCAGGCCAGTTAAAGTTAATAAGTTCAGCTGTTAACGCATAAAGAAGACGTAATTGACACATAATATTAATCTCTGACGCAAAAACGAAGGGGTGTTATAAGGTTTATTTGGCTGTGTGATTGTTTGTGTATTATATCTCCCAAATAGATATAGATAAAGGATTTTTTTTGAAGTGGTTATTTGTAGTTATATATATGATTAAAACACAATTATAAACCTACGCGAAGGCAATCAAAAAAACTTAAGTGAGAAACTTATATGATAAGTTTTTAGTTCACAATCTTAGATTCTGCATCTCACGACATGTAAGCGGCACGCTGGTTTGACCATCGGGTAGTCGATAGGATTATTCGACACATGTTGGGTTTGCCCCATTCGATAGTACCAAAATGACATAATACCTCTGAAATGTAACATTTACACAGAACCGTTGACGTCAAACCAGGAATTGGTATTTAGTTTCTAGTAGGAATATAGACCGACTTTGTGGCTTGCACTGCGGGGGTCCTAGACCGCAACCGGAATATTTATCAACAAAATCTTGGTAGAAAAGCGACAAAAAATATGGAGCACGAATCTGGTTTGTCTTACAAAAAAAAACCTACTCACGCAAAAAATTCAAGCTCCCTGACATTGCAAAATCTGTACCTTATTACCATACCCTCACTGACACTTGACTTACTTTTATAACCGACCAAAACTGACCTATTTCCTTTGCAACATTTTGTACATTTTATTAAAACATATATCAAACTACCCGGTATAAAGCCGTTTGTTTATAAAGAATCCTTGCGTGCAATGATAATATCTTACTTGATGGCGCAAAACTACGAGTATATCCCTCTTCCGAAACAACTAAGTGATTAATACAATGTATTCAATTACCAAAATACTAAGTGATATAAAAATATTTTTGAAAAAACATAAGGACATATTTCTCACACGGCTGTCCCTAACCTACATATATACTTTATATCGATACATACTTAATACCCAGACCGCCTCATCACTTACTCTTTCCGCGCACTTATTTTATATCTAAATAAATAAAATCTATAGGTAAGGTTACAATTTCAGTTAAGCCCAAATATCATTAGTCAGGAATTACAGAAATTTTGACGAACATACTTAAATTAAAGCACCGACACTCCTATCTTCCTCTAGTCCTCTTTAGTCGGTCCTGCTCTACTGCACTGACACAATATAGCTCTGTCCTATGCTAGCACCGCCCCCCGCGACCGCAGAGGTGGCAGTGCTAATGTGAGATATAGCTTATATTGGTTATCAAGTAGGATATTATCTCTGCTTGCGTGCGACCGGCCCCAAGTCTCCGACCGTAAGTAATGGAGAGGACGGCTATATTTGCCGACCGATCCCGAGTCTCCAAAAATTTACAACCCGTGAAATTTTCATCGACAAGAACCTCCTATTGTGTAGACTCTCGAAAGGTGTTCAGTGTTCACGCCTATGGACGTTTTAACATCTCAAGCTAGATACGATTTGAGAAAGATGACTTGGTTTGTATCTGGAAATGAAAGTGCTTTTATATTTGAAATATTATTTTCTCCGTACATCAGTTGCCTGGAAAAATCGCATATAGTAAAAAAGTTGCCAATTGTAGGGCTAGTTTTGAGTTATTTTTCATGTTATTTTACTGTCCTTTTCCTTGTCCTTGTCCTTTAGTTTAAAGAATTTATATAATAATAATATTGTATAAGCGTAGCAAAAGTAGCCCACTATGTATAATATGTTTTCACTGCTAGCACTCGTGGCTTTCTCACACGAGGAGAGAGATAGGCTATAATACACCACGCTGGCCAAGTGAGGGTTGGTGGATGACACAGATTTTCGGATAATATGGTCTTAAAACATGCTAGTTTCTTCACATTACATGAAAATCAAGTCATTGGTGTAGGGCCAGGATCAAACCAGGAGCCGTCCGATTGAAAAGCAGATGTTTTTCCCATCGACCCACACTAGCTTTTATTGTTTATAAATAAATATAAATAAAGGTAAGGATGGTTGTGTGTAGTATGAAAGTTAGTTAGTTAGTTAGTAGTATTTTATTATATTTCGATTCATTAAAACAGAAAGTAGCTAGCTATTCCAATATTGCAATAGGTTACGTTGGCTTAGTTCTTTATGCCATAATTTAATTATATCCAAAATAAGGATTCTGATTTCCCCTGACTTTTGATTACGTCCCGTGCCAACATTAAATATTATCACCAAATCTTTTTCCAAAAACGTGAGCTTAAGTATTAATGAGGGCAGTAAACTTTTTAACCCTTACAAAATTAATGAGACATTGCTTCATAATTGCTTTAAACTAGGGTTGATAAAAACCCAAAAAGGGTCCCCTTTGTAACAAATCAAAGTTAAATGACCTAATAAAATGGCAGCAACCGAGCGAAACTTAGATACAATCCCCTCCTTATTAAAAACGGTTCATATAATGCACCTGGACAGTAGGAGTGGAAAAGTGGAGGAATTAGGGAAGGCGAGTGAAATAATTCGACCCATAAATTCAAGTTTTATAACCGCAAAGCGTAACTACGACGGTCTTGGTGGGATGGATCTCAGTAGCCTTACAAACAGTATGGGTAATCACTAAACTAATAAGTTCAACAGCTTCGATGATCGCGTCAGATCATCTTAGCTAGCCAAGCTATAAGCGCTACTAATAAATATAAAATACAGCTAAACCAACTTGTGAAAAGTACGTAAGTTCTTTTGGGTATTGTCAAAATATTTTCAAATTCTTTCCGAATCTGATCTATTTTCATCAAAATCTATGCAAATGCGGAACTCGGTAACGAGTTCAGAGGCCTCCTGATTGATGAATGTGCGAGTACCGAGGGCCCAGAACGCGTATTGATAACGTTACACATTAATTTCGCGATTGGACTAACAGACAATAAAATATTGTACGCCATTTATTTCGAGCGGTTTGACGTTGCCGTGTTTTAGAATAAAATTTATTGCGGAATGGGGTGGGATAAAATGCCGATAGCAGGGTAGGCAAAGTCAAAGAATTGATTGCAATATTATGTCATTTTACAGTTACATAATTATCCATAAGGCATTGCAATTATTTACCTGAGATGAGCAACCCTGTTAATCGAATACGTTTAGTATGTATGCAGTTGATAAAACATCGGGTCCCAAACTCGGCTGGCGCCTGTGACTAGGGTAACCCAGATGAGAAGTTCTTTAAAGGAATTTAGCGCTGTTATAAAGTGAGTACACCATTAGAGACAATAATTGACATTTGAATAAATAAATATAAAAATTAATAACTAAATATCAAGCTAAAATTTTACAACAAGTTTTTAAATATCGCACGTAGCTCGGCTGACTAAGGTGATCTGACGCGATCATCGAGGTTCAGCAACGGTTGATACTTACAGGATTTGGATGGGTGATCATGCACAAGATTGTCTCGACACCAGAGCTGAGCCACTTAACTGATACGAAGGAGAAGAAGACAACAAGTTACATTGTAAATGAAACATAGGCTTTTTTGTGATAATAAAAATGATTTATGATTAAACAAGCAATTATACAAACGCTTTTATAATGCATATATTTTGTTTGGATATGTGTACACCCCGCCCTCGTATGACAACAACTAAGTGTCATATTAGTCCTTTTCCTAAACCAACGGACATGTCCATTACTCCATCGCTATCACCAAAGTGACCACAATTAATTAGCAGCCGTTAATGTTGACTTCATTCTTTGCCGATTATCATTTGTTTCACCCTGCGTCGGTCCCGGAAAAATACATTACAAGAAGTACTCGCATTTGTCTTCGTCGCCTTTGGTACAACCCTTAATTAATATGGAACACCCTTTAGACGCCCTGTTTATTATTCTTTGAACAATGTCAGCAGTGTTTTAGCAAGTCTGTGAAAGTTTTTGTTAGCAAAAGGTACACTTATAGATAGGTATCTGAGAGAAAACAGTTGATGTAGAAAAACGTAAGCTACCTTAAATTTTGGGGAGGAACGGTAAGTCGGACACTATTTACATAGGTAGAACCAAATTAACTCTGAATTTTAGTCTAGAACTTTTTAGTAAAAATATACGTGGTTACAATAGCTTATCCAAAATTTAAGTAAAATACTTTCTTTACTCATAATGGACTTGCGCTTGACCGCAATTCACCTGATGGTAAGCGATATTGCGATCTAAGGTGGAGCGCGCTTTCCCAGAAAAAACCGGTTCACTCTCGCCTTGAAAACCGCTGGTTATAGTTATCAGGGAACAGGGAATTTGGCAAAGAATTCCACACCTTGGCTTACGATATATGGTTGATCAAAACGAAGATTAGAACTATAAATCAGGATGATTGTCGCATTTTGGAAGATGCAGACTAACTCTACGTGGACAGTTAAAAGCTGATGGTGATGATCATAAAATACATCGAAACATTTTAACAGTATGCATTTTATTTTACCTAAAATAATGTAAAATATTTGTTATTGTGTATTTTCCTTTATCAAATTGTCTACGCATAAACAATTCAAAGATTGATTCGAAAATCGGGCCAATCCCCAACTTGAGCAGACAACGAAGCGCTTTATCGCTAATCCTTCAGCCGAGTTTTAAGCAAGTCTAAGATAACGTGGCACAATATCTTGTTTAGGCAAAACTTTATTATACACTCTAATAGTGAGGCAATAAAGTTGAAAGTTGTATAATTTTTCAGAGGCTTAGTATTCCCTGAAGGCGTTTCAGTAACTCCCCGTGGCGATCCATCAAACTGTCTGTGTCGGTCCGTCCAGAACTTCTGCCGCTGATTATTTTAGATTCGAAATACAAACATCGCGCGAATTCACGTTTCTGGAATTCGTGCGATTTTGAATTTAGAAATTGAATGAAACAATCCAAAGATATAGAAGTTATTTTTAAATTATATTTATGTACGCTAAATAATTTTAAATTATTTTTATTTATTTATTTTTAAGGTGGGTTCTGCGAGTTGCACCTAGTGTTGATAAAGTTGTAAAATCTAAAAATGATGATGACTGCTAATATTACTCTCTGTGAATATTTTTCAATCATTCATTCATTCAATATTTAAGAGCTGGGCTCTTGTCTGTGGAGTTTTTTCCAGGTAGTTCTATCTTCATCCAAATCTTTGACCTCCCTATACGACATTCGCTTTCTAATAAATTTTGTCTAAATATGATCTTCTAGGTATTCCTCTTCTTCTCCTGGCTTCTATCTTTCCTTCTACGATATTTTTGACGTGACAACGTCTTAAATTAGGTTGCGGCTGGGAGTCACTTATGAAAAAGTGTAACGCCCGGTAACGTTACGATGAGTCACCGAACGAGAGAGAGGCCCGCCGAATGCCTTGCGTCTCTCTCCCACTCATCTATGATCGGTCTGCCGCGCGCGCAGCACGCGGCAGACGTTGTCACGTAAAATCTTCGCCCGTAAAACCGACTTTACAGGCAACCATTTTTTTAATGAAATTGTCATTTCGTATAAGGTGGCCAACCATTATATTAATATACTTTTTTTTTGTAGTGTACCAAATTTTAAACATAAACTTTCATAATTGTAAAAGTTTGAAACAGAACGGACGGACAGCTAGAACTCTATATAGAAAGTAATTTATTCTAGTTCTTAAAGTACATCAGTGCGAACAAGACATTCAAATTGAAACTAGCGCTCCAAACTCGGAAAGCTTTATTCAAAAGACAATTTAAAACCTACTTCCCAAGATAAATTAACATGAAATTTCGAGCACAGAACTTATTACTTAAGCAAAGGCACCCACAAAGATACGTATTTAAAACTTGTCACGTTGTTACGAACTGTTTCATATTCACTAGCGAAGTTGGAGTACAAGAAACGTGGCGGAGATACGAGTATGTATCCACTTTTATCAAGTTGCGGGCTCGCGGTTCCTTGAAGGAGTGAACTTTATTTTCTTGGTGAATGTTCGAAGCGATCATGTGGCAAAGCACTCTTATAGATTTGGCCCCGGCAAGTTTGACTTGATACTTGTCTACCATTTGGCCGATGTGTTTGAAAGCGAAACGATGTTTCTCCCTATTTCGGAACGGATGTAAATGCTATAGCCGTGAGGCACCAAGATTCTGTAGTTTCTCTACTCGAAAACTTGCAACATTTAATGGCACTTCAATGTTAGTAGTTTTACAGTTAACAGTCTGTAGAACTTTTTAATACGTAGTGTTGAAGTTGTCGTTTTTACAAAAGGTTTGTTTTAGTGTTTGGCTTGTTTGTTAATGTTTTGATAACTTACATTGCAGCTACTTACAGTTTATGGACAAGAAAAAATAGAGCCTTTGCGTAAAATATATATTTTTTATATACTGTGATGGGTTTGCGCTTGATCACAATTCTCCTGATGTTAAGCGACAATGTGATCTCAGGCAGAACGCGCTTAACCAGATGAAACCAGTTCACTCGTGCCTTGAAATTCGCAAGATTATAGTTTTCGGAGAACATTTGGCAAGGATTTCCACACCTTGGTAGTACGAACAATGAAGGTGGAGGCAAAACGCTTAGTGCGCATTTTAGGTATCTCCACAGTGAAACAATGCCACGTTGGTGTTTCCCTGCTCGTCCGATGGTTAATTTAAAATGCATTTATTCAAATAAGCATCAAAACAGATTAATTTACGATTTTAATGTTATTAAATTTAAAATATCTTTTTGTTCAAGCTTATAATAGTGATTCAGATAACAAATACTACTGACAATAAACGTAGCCGTCTAGCTGGCATCTATCTAGCTCAAAACTGATGACAAAGGCTCGTCAAATAGTTCGCATTCTGAAAACCTAATATAAAATGCCGAAAACATTCCAAGTTTCGAAGTAGTTGAACGTCTCTTTCAAATTATAAGAGAAACGCTCGCTTCGCAATATGTGAGTGAGGCACTTAACTACGTCAGCATAAAGATAATAGGAAAAAGTTAAATTATGTCGATCTGCCTCTTCAGGACGGAGGTCAGTATATAAAACACTCCCGTATGGAACCAGAAATGAAGTTCCAAAAATCCGCACGAAGCGTTTCGCTTCCACATATACGAGTATTGTGCGGACCATGAAACTGTTTTTTTTTTTTTTTTTTTTTTTTATCCATGATAGGTTTGCGTTTGACTACAGTTAGCCTGATGTTAAGCTGCACTGCAGTCTACGGTGTGGCACGCTTACCTAGAAGATACCTATTAACTCTACTTTTGAAGGCCCCCGGATGATACCTCTCAGGAAACAGAGACTCAGGTAGTGAGTTCCAAAGCTTCGCAGTCCTAACAATAAAAGTCGACGCAAAGCGTTTTGTACGAAAGTTTGGAACTTCAACTCTGTATCGGTGTCTCTTCACTGTCTCTCTGCTCGTTCTGTAGTAGAACGGAGATGGTGGAATCAAATTATGAAGTTCCATAGCACACTCCCCGAAATGTATCCGATAAAAAACCGATAAACTAGCAACCTTGCGTCGGTGCTCTAGGCTCTGAAGCTTCGCCTTCGCAACGCAAGAATTGCCGATGAGCTTCTTAGCTCGTCTCTCAATGGACTCAAGTGCTTCTAGCTGATATTTGGCAGAACCATCCCAAAGATGCGAACAGTACTCCATGCACGACCGAACTTGTGCTTTATACAAGGTGAGCAACTGTTCAGGCCTGAAGTACTGTCGCACCTTTGAGAGGATACCCAGCTTTTTTGCAGCCACTTGCGCTTTGGATTCAATGTATGAACCAAAATTGAGAGACGAGGTCAAGGTGATACCGAGAAGCTCTAATTGATTTGTGATCGGAACGGATACATTTCGGAAAGTAGGGGCCAGATGAAATGGCCTCTTCTTGGCGGAGAATAGACACGCCTGAGTCTTAGCAGCATTAAACTTAACCAGATTGGCATCGCCCCAATCGGAGACTGCCTGTAAGGTGTCGTTTATGCGCTCGACCATGCCCTCTCTGAGAAACTGGATATCGGCCGCACTGGCTCGTGCGCTGGACATATAGCTCTCTACAACCGTGCTGTCATCTGCATACCCTATGATGCCAGGCTTGAGCAGATCATTAATATGCAGCAAGAAGAGAGTTGCAGAGAGCACTGAACCTTGAGGGACACCGGCATTTATAGCCATTCGATCAGACGAGCAGCCATCTATGACTACTCGAATTGATCGATCCCTCAAAAAGTTTGATATCCACGCACAAAAACCAGTGGGCAAACCGAAGGAGGAAAGCTTGCTGATAAGGCCGTCGTGCCAAACCCTGTCAAAGGCCTTAGAAATATCGAGAGAAACCGCTAGGGCTTCTCCGAATTTCTCGATGGCCTCACTCCAGATGTGCGTGGCGTACACTAGAAGATCCCCAGTTGACCGGTTCCGGCGAAAGCCATATTGTCGGTCACTGAGGAGGTCGTTCGATTCTAGGTACGCCAGGAGCCTGTTGTTCAAGACACGTTCCATACTCTTGCAGAGTATGGAAGTGACCGAAATGGGCCTGTAGTTGGCAGGGTCGGCTCGACTACCTTTTTTGGGCACTGGCTGCACGTTAGCAAGTTTCCAGGACTTCGGTACTAATCCAGTCTCAAGAGAGAGTCTAAAGAGGCGTGTCAATATAGGGGACAACTCGGGTGCACATGTCCTCAGTACAATAGCAGGAATACCATCTGGTCCACTGGCTTTGTTCACGTCTAGATTGCGCAGCGTTCTTCGAACCTCAGCCTGGCGAATCCGGATTTCTGGCATTACCACCGGACAACCGGGCATAACTGGAGGAATCGCGCTACCAGCATCTAGACGTGAAGACTCCGCAAACAGAGATGCAAACAAGTTTGCCTTCTCTTCAGCGGTGTGTGCCAGCGAACCGTCAGGCTTCTGCAATGGAGGCAACGAGGGGCGGCAGAAGTTCGCTTCAACCGCTTTAGCTAGGGACCAAAACGCTTTACTACCCGACGGGTATGAAGCCAGTTTGATCCCTATTCGACCAATATGGTCAAAACGAGCCTTCTGTAAGACCTTCTTGCAGGACTTGGCGGCCTTATTAAAAGTTCTCTTCTTTTCACGAATATCAGATGCCTTGCGCTGTCGAGCTTCAGCCCAGGCTTGGTATGCCTGATGTTTGCACGCTTCTGCGCGTCCACACTCAGGTCCAAACCATGGGCGAGTCTTACCAGTCGATGGAACATCAGAGAATGGAATATAATATTCCATCCCTTTCCGTATCACATCAGTTACGGCATCAGCACAGACACTGGGATCACTAGAAGAGAAGCAAACTGGCCGCCAAGGGAAAGATGCAAAAAATGACCGCATCTCATCCCAATCTGCTGACTTGTATCGCCACATCCGCCGCGAACCTTTAGGACTAGGATCGGGCGGGGAGTAAACGGATACAGATTTCACCAAACAGTGATCGGAACGGCCCAGTGGCGATGAAATCGAAACCGAGTACCTGTCCGGATCAGTTGTCAGCAGAAGGTCCAAGCAATAAGGTGTGTGCGAGTCAACATCTGGTACCCGAGTGGCTCCATGGACAAGCTGGGTGAGACCTAAACTGAGAGCAAGCTTCCGCGTCTCTTTCCCAGCATGATTGGTGTCCAGGTATGGATGTAGCCAATCTTGGTGATGGCAATTAAAATCCCCTAGTAACACCAGTTGAGCCGAAGGGTACATCTGTTGAGCTTCATCCGCCTTCTCGCTGAGGTAATCAATTAGCCGAGTTGTCTCCATATCTCCGCTGTGCGACCGGTACACACAAGCATAAAGAATTTTCTCAATGCCTGTGTCCACCAGTGACCATAGCACTGAGAAGCAGGGGTCCTCAAATCTCCGGAGACGCCGAATGCAGATGTCATCGCGAGCGTATAAGCATACGCCCGCATGTGGTTTAAAATTGTGCTCCAGGGTATACCCTGGGTAAGATAAGTACGACACATCGGATGGACATCTGATCTGCGTCTCCGTGAGAAACAGGAGGTGCGGTTTATCTGTCTCGAGGTGATAGTGGACAGGTACGATATTAGAGTGCAGCCCTCTAATATTTATGAGGTGCACTTTTAAAGAGAGGGAGTGAAACCGCTGTGGAGCTTTCTTCCATTTACTGCTTCTCATATTTTAAAAAGTTGAGGTAGGTAAGAGGTCGGCAGTAGAACGAGGCGTTCACGTCGTGTGACCAGCGAGACACAGCAGGACCACACACACCGAAGGGGGACTAGCCTGGAGACTGCGGGGACGCCCGAGCCCCCCCGAAAGTGTTCATCGCGCCCTCTCTTCCGGTAGCCAACCGGCACGATGACGCACTCCCGGGATTTTTCGCGAGTTGGCGGGACAGCCTCACGTGAGTGGCGAACTCACGATTGGGTCCCCTACTGACTGCGGTCGGCCAGCGGTGCACCGTGCCTCGGATCCCGCTACCCTCCGCGACTAGTCTCCCGATGTTGTGGCTCAGCGTGACTCATGTTCGGTATCAGACTGTGGTACGCAACTGTTCTGACCCGACCTCTCGGAACGGTGTCACCGGACTACACACCGGAACGTGACTAGGCCACTTGGCGGCGTGATTTAGTCCGGCGGGTGGTCACTAACCACGGCCGAAGCCTACCACCAGTATGTGACGCCTGATTCGCACCACCCGAGGATCACGTGTGGGGCTACATATTCGGGGTATTCTCCCACGGACGGAGGCGACTCAATCCTCAATAACTGTGGAACTGTGGAACTCATTGCCGGAATCCCTGTTCCCTCTGAACTATATATAACCTCACTGTCTTCAAGGCGAGAGTGAATCGGTTTCTTCTAAGCAAACGCGTTCTACTATAGATCGCAACATCACTTAACACCGGGTGAGTTTCGATCAAGCACTAGCCTATCCATCATAAAAAAAATGAAATAAAACTATCTTGTACCTATGAATTAGCTTGACTATCATATTTTTTTCACGGCTCAATCAACTTGAATGGAACGGGTGATATTTTACCAAAATATCAGCAGCAAAATTAATGATAGGTTACGACTAAAGCTGCCCTTAAAATAATATCTTTAGTTAACAGTTACTTTGGTTTGTGTTAGTATAGTTGATAGTTTTAGTTGTTGTAAGCTGTAATCCTTAATGACATTTGTGTAAATATACAAATAACAATACTCATCCATCTCTTACTTCTTAAATTACTAATATTATATATACGAAAGTTTGTGTGTATAATGGGTTTCAATGTAATTTGGTATGGAGATCGTTTAAACTTTAGATTAAGCAGGCTACTTTATAATTACTACTACTTGTCCCTTTTATAATGCGGGTAGAATACAGGGCGCAGCGAGTATTTAATACGTAATTATTAATTTTAATTTAAAATTTGCATTAAATTTTTACATGACTACATAATTTGAAAAGCCTATTTTTAATACCTACAGATTCATCATAGTTTTCAGCTTTGCAACGGTCGATGCGGAAGTGTTTGCATGGATGACTAAGCACAAAACTGAAGTTTATAGTGGCATTTTCATCTGGGCGCTACCGTGGGCCGAAAGACACGTTAGTCTTAGCACAAGCAGTCGTTAAGCCAAGTCTGGTGTCGAGAGTTTTCAAGTCTTCGGACGGCTTGAAAACTTTCGAAACCAGAGCTTGGCCACTTGCTCATACGAAGAAAAAGATGTAACTGAGAATAAAATCTGCTCACACAATGCGTTCATACGAGTACAAACTACTCTACGACTCTTTGCCTGACTCCATTTTGGGAGTTTGGAGATCCTAAAACAAACACCGATGAAGCCTCCGTCGATATGTTTCAGAAAGTTTTCAGATCACTCACATCCGCGTGAAAGGGTGTGGAACTATGTGAGGGGATTACGTGACTGCTCCCGGCGCGGCGCCTCGATTGAGTTGTGTATTTGTATTGACGACTGAAATGTTCTGACAAGTAATCTTTTCAACCTTTTGTGATTGGTAATGACGTCATGAATTTGGGAGGAAGAAGTTAAGTTGTTGCTTCGTTTTACACATATAAGTACATAACGTAGTAAATTTAGTATAAATTCTGTTGTCTGTTTTTTTGTATTTTTTTTATGAATAAGCTTACGTTTGACCGCAGCTAGCCTGATGTTAAGCTTGACTGTGGTCTAAAATGTAACACGGTTTAGAGGAGCACGGTTTAGGAGGTTGTAATTCTGGTAACTGTGGAAGGTTGCTTCGATACAGGCAAACTGTTACAATTCGATACATATGTACTCATATCTATATTCGATACATATACTAGATCTAGCGGTTGCTTCACTGCCTAGTAAAGCATCACTAGATATTGAATTGTGTATTTTTTATAGAATAAAAGTATATTTATTTAAATGTTCAGTTAAAAAAAAGAAAATCAGTTAAATAGATATAATGTAGTATTTTGTTTCCACCTTTTCCCATTGGATGAATACGGTAGCATAACTCGCGTCAATAAAGGACACATTTGAAAGTGGTATCCTCTCGTTTGGACATATGATGCGTGCGAGGAAGTGGGAGCGAACTTTTAAATGCTATTAACAAATGCTACGAGTATATATACTGGTAAAAAAATATTTTATTCATGATAAACAGAACAAGAAAGATTTAATTCACTAATTTAAGTTAGCTGCGCTAAGTACGCTTTTATTAAATAATTATCATTTATGACTTACCTAATGAATGTTTTATGCTCTCTATAAGTCAATGTATTACTTTATATTAATTGTAGGTCGTACTTGATTCAAATAAGCGTATAATGACATTAAATTATTTGAATAATATTTTTTAATGGCTAGCCAATAAATGTTTGGTGAGCCAATAAAAGAAAATAAAAAGATAAACTGTGCTGGTAAAAAATACACAATGTTTAGAACTCCCTTACATACATACATGTCAAAACCATAACCTTCCTTATGCGTAGTATTACCCGACTACACAACTGCTGCGAAAGAATTGCTGCAAAGTAATCCACTTCAAAATGTAGTTCCGAAAGCTTTAAACAAAGGGATATTTAATAGAAATTGGAAACAGGAAGTTAATCAAAGCTGGTGTATCAGACTAGGAGACTGAGTCACAGTGCAGAAATATACAGGTTATATATAGAATTTAAAATGTATTGAGCATCTAAGTAACTACAGTAATTTATTAAAATAGCGAATTGAGATATACACTTTTACAGGAACGCTTGCTTAATTTAATCTTCATTTGTCCTTATTTTAAGTTACAAATAAATATTATTGTAAATGAAAATTACGTAAATTAGTTCCTGTTTCCAATTTCTATTAAATATCCCTTTGTTTAAAGCCTTCGAAACTTTTATCCGGACTTTAGTCGTAGTGTGTAGATTTTTGTGAACTTCTTACTATATTTTGAAGTGAATTTTACTTTGCATCAATTCTTTCGCAGTAGTTGTGCAGTTGGATAAGACTAAGTTTGATTTTAATCAACATTCTAATTAGAAAAATTTTCTTACATTTCCGTAAATTATTGCCTTTTCAGCTCATAATTTCGTGTAAGCTTGATCATCTTTAGAAGTTTTGAACGAAGGTATTTTTCATACACAAGTAGCAATAAAGTTGGACCAAACCTTTGGTCGGAACTTCGGACCCCTAGTAGTCTCCAAAAACCGTCCGATCCACCGTCATGCGTTCAAACGTTCTGCGTGCGCTTTTTTGAGCAATGCTACGTCGGTACCGTAGTTGCGTTAATTTACAACGAACGTAAAACATGACACGTTCGAACGAGTGACCACTTTCAATCTGAATCACCCTAAGTAGGCGTATGATAACATTTTTCAGATTCAAGCAGATGCAAGCAAGCCTGCGAATGAAAAAAAAATTAATTTTATTAAATCTTTTGGGGTTAATTGACCCTCTGACATTTTTTTCTATGCACTCGGAGCAGACGCGACATCAAATTAAATGGGTCAGGCGTGCCCAAGGCGGGAAAGGACGAACTGTAGATATGAGACTTTCGGGCTAAAGTCTGCTTTATACGACTAATTGCTATTTGTAAGTGAGCTTTTGAATGACACGTAAAGTGAGAAAAACCTATATAGTAAACATGTACGTAACCCGGCGAACTAGAATAAAAGGAAGAGTAACTCCATACAATAGCCGTTTAGAATTTGGAGCAATCTACGCACACTATTATACTGCTATCCCAACGAAACACACACACAAAGCTCGCACGCGATTGGTGCCGTCCCTCACCATGTGACGCCACGCGGGCGCGCGGGTACCTGTTTTGCCCCGCCAACCGCGGTATTTTACGATTGCGCGTGGAACTATTTTATCGGCTATGTTACTATTATATTTATTCTAGTTCGCTATCGCAACCAGATAGACAGCGCAATATATAGATACACTTATGCCACATATATAAGATTTTCATTGTTGGTTCATGGTATCGTTCATTCAAAATGTTAAAATATTTTTATTTACTTGATTTTTGAGAAATACAATTGTTTGTATATGTATTATGCTAGATGTAACGCCGTAGACATTGCGCTAGAATGTTTTTGAACATAAAATAAATAAAGAACACAGAAGCTTAACTGCCAGTTGCAAAAAACGAACGAAATATACATTTGAGAAAAAGAATAACGCCTGACAATGTAGACAGTGCTTAACTGCACGAAGAGTCTGCCGCCTCGAACACGGCTCCTTCGATTGCTTAAATTAGGTAAATAGTCGGCCCTTGTTGAATCGCCTTTTATTAGTTTAAGATCCCCGAGCGCTGGCAGTTAGTTCCTAAGGAGCTTATTGGAAACTTGTTCACTCAAAATTTGCCTCTAAAACCATTAACTTACTTAAGATCGTATGGATATCTAATTTGGTATCGAAGTAGTTTATCTAACGCTAAAGTTAGTTGTCGTACACTTGTAAGTATTTCTATGTTTTAGGGTGATTTTATGTGTACCTGCACCTTTCTGCATGTGGCTTGAAAAGTAAAATTACCCAGAATTACGCAGATATATTATGTAAAAAATAAAAGATATTACGCTCTGGGAGTCTACACAAAATAAGAATTTTGGAAAGTACTTATTTTATATAGACATTAATTAGTGAATAACCAACTAATACCATGTTAAAAATGTGTTTGATTGTTCTTAAGTAACTGGTTTATTACGTGTATAGGTTAATGAATGTAAAGTAGGTTGAAAATCTGCTCTAGAGTACCTAGCGTACTCACAGCATATGCTGAACCTGCTTTTTTTGTGCACAATCATATAAGATATCATATTTAATGTGATTAAGTATGTACCATTTGTACACAGGAAACAATTTACTATCATTCTTTCTCTATTTATATTTCTTCTTCTTCTTCTTCCTTGCCTTATCCCACTAGGTGGGGTCGGCACAGCAAATTTTCCTCTTTCACTCTCCTCTATCAGCAGTCTCCTTTTACTCACACGTCCTGTTCTATAAACATTCACACACCCATCTATTTCTTCTTCGGTCGGTCTCTTGCCCTTCTTCCTTGCACTTCCATTTCCATACATTTCCTACTAATATGCATCTCCTCTCTACTGTCTCTACGCATCACATGCACATACCACGTTAACCTTCCACTCTTTAATTTCTCACTCACTGGTGCTACTTTCAAACTTCCTCTTATGTACTCATTTCTTATTTTGTCCATTCTTGTCACTCCACACATCCATCTCAACATTCACATCTTTGCCGCATGCACTCTTACATGCCCCACTTTCGTTCCCGAACGTTTATTTTAATTCTATTTATCTTATTAATTTACTGATTGACTAAACGAAAATGTCACATATGGCTATCGTCATGGGGTTTAAACAATAGTAACTAGGCATGCCGTAACTCAATCTTATTGTCGAAACAAGATTATTCCGCGACAGCGCGTTATTCAATGAACACAATATTCAATCATCGGCTCATCGCCAAACGGACGTTTCAATTTGTACTGCTGCCACAGATTACCTGTATTAGAATTTTGAAATCTACAGAGAGATGTATGCTGATAAATATATTATTAGCTGAACATCTTGGAACGAAGTTCTTTATCGCGCGATAGTGTTGTAAAAAAAAATTTACAAAAAGTTGTCACGACACTTTTTGCTGTTGTAAGCTGTGCGGCGTGCGCATGTTTCTCTGTCTGTCTCTCTCTCTTTCTCTCATAGAAAACTAACCAGATATTTTCAATCGAGTCGATTTGCAATCGACGAAACACATTTTGACAACGCTCCTAATTATATGTAGTTTCGAAGTTATAGCGTACCAGACAGACAGACAAAAATTCAAATAAACGTTTTATTTTGGTTTCATTGAATCTTATCACTGTCAGACTTTTGAAAAAAATATTGAATGTACAGACATTTGGTCTGTAATGGTTCAATATTTTTACACTCACAATATTAATTATATTTTATTTATCTAAACCGGGTAATCTTCTATTTTGTCGGACTGATGAGCGTTGTGCAGTCTGCATTCCGCAGACAATACAAACAGGGCACTAGCGGCAAATCCGCTTATAAAGTTATTTCCTTCCCTTTATAGACTTAGTGGCTAGGTTTAGCGCGATTTGCTACAGACACTTATAAAAGTTACTATCCTAAGCAAACATTACATATACGCGTATATCCATAAAATACATCTTATGCTCTGTGCACGGTAAAATTCTATTGCCACTAATACAACCACAATTTAGAATAGAATAAATATTTTAGGGGACTTCTATTTAAACAAATATATTTAGCATTTTTTGCTTTATCTTAATGACTGCAGCCAGTCCCGGCTTTGCAAAGGCTATAAAATAATCCAAGTTGTAAAGAGAAACAAAACATAGCCTATGTTACTCGGGGATAATGTAGCTTCCCAACGGTGAAAGAAATTTTCAAATCGGTCCAGTAGTTTCGGAGCCTATTTGCGTCAAACAAACAATCAGACTTTTGCTCTTTATAATATTGGAACACGCTTCAAATAGTCACAGATTTTTATTTTTATATTGCCTTAAAAATAAAAAAATACTTTAAAAATAAACAATGAGATCTCCCAAATAATAAAAGTTTATTGCCATTTTTTATACATATTGCCGTTTTTTATACTTCGTGCGCGACTTTGCTTCGCATTTGGCCGATTATTTTTATTCTAAAATGGTACAGTCAGTATAGATTGAATACTTATACGCACTACAAACACAGGATGTTTATTCTTTGACATCCAGCTAACTGTATCTTGTTTTCCGAATAGTATCATGTAGGACCGACACCTATTCAATAAACAATAACAAGATCCTCTAGATGCATAGACTAGAGATTTGAACAGAATAGAGTAACCAAGCTATTCTCACATAGCTACCGTTAACAAGGCTTACCAGCTAGGATGGTCGTTCAAACTGCAAAAGCAGCTTATGTTGCCGGGATTTCCTTGGGTCGTATCTGCACCGCTATTGTTTATACTGTGTACTGAATACCTAGGTTTTGGAATCAACCGAGAATTGAATACAAAATTTGAGCTTAGTTGTCCTAGATAAAACTTACAAGTGAGTAAAATAGTATTGTTAAATAAAGTGCCTGTTAGTTTATTAATGCAAAAGTCAGGTAAGTGATTTTCTTTAAATTTATCGTCTATTTCTTTACCTTTATACCATCAGTCAAGGGCAAATATTTAAAAAAATACACACGAAATTATACATTTAGATCGTTTTAGCTTTGGCTACCAAAATTGTCATACATAGCTGCCTTGGTAGCTAATCCTTCAAATAATAATTATTCTAATAACTAAGCTTAATTATGTTCTGATTCTGAACTTGAGTACCTAATTCTTAATATGTTGGTTCTACATTTAGCGGTGAAGTACCTTATACATTTGAACTAGTTTAAGTTTTTTTTCTAAAGGTACTTCTTTTATTTTGTTGGCAGTATGGCAAATAGAGTTAAAAAAACGATTCACAATCTATACAAATATTATAAAGAGGAAAAGGTTGATTTTTTGTTTGTTTGTTTGTTTGACTCAAATAGGCTCCGAACTACTGGACCGATTTGAAAAATTATTCACCTTACTACGAGTACATTATCCCTGAGAAATAAAGTCTATATTAGGTTTATCTTTGCAACTTAGATTATTTTATAGCCTGTGTGAAGCCGGAACTATCTGCTAGTAAGTTATAAATGATATTAAGTAGAAAAAAAAAATATGTCCTCGTATAATTGTGTAAATAAAGAAACTGAACAAAATTTCGCACCGCTATTTTCCCACCAAAATTATTTCGCTTTTACTTAAATTCGCCAACTCCGTAATTTCAGCATGAACCGTGAAAGCGTCGTTTGTTTCTCTAAGTCCGAGTTGTTAATTTCCTAATTACAATTTCGAAGTGAAGAGAAATAAAGGACTTGTTTTTGTTCGGGAATTTTTCCGCGGTTTCGCCCGCCGGAGGTTAATGGAAGAAAAAATACACTGTACCAAATTTGCATTCCATTTTTTCTTGAGCCTCGGTTGTTACCGACGACGTTTTCTTTTTAGGGTTCCGAATCTAAAAGGTAAAAATGGGACCCTATTACTAGGCCTCCAATGTCTGTCTATCTTTCTGTCTCCAGGCTGAATCTCAAAAACTGTGATAGTTAGAAACCGAAGACGTTTTCTTTTTAGGGTTTCGAATCTAAAAGGTTAAAATGGGACCCTATTACTAGGCCTCCGTTTGTCTGTCTGTCTCCAAGCTGAATCACAAAAACCGTGATAGCTAGAAAGCTAAAACTTTCACAAGTTATGTATTTCCCGTGGTTTTTTAACAACAAATACTAAAAATAAACAAAATTAAAATATTAAAGGTGGTATACAATAAACATGTTTCTTTCGTATTTTTTGCTATATATCGCAATACCAGTAGCTTGAAGACACCAAAAACTTTCACAAAATGTATAAATGTACACTACCTTTTAATTTAAATTAAATTGAATAGATACTGAAGGGTCTACTAACTAATCCCATACAACAAACGTAAATTTGAAGTTTTTTTTACACCATCTTTATAACAACATTGATAATCATACCCTCCAGACATTCATAGAATATTTAATTATTTATTTACTTTATTAATAAATAATGAAATAAAATAATATTCAAGGGTTTTCCCGTACAACAATGGTACGGAACCCTTCATACGCGAGCCCGACTCGCTCTTGGCCAATTGTTTCTTGAGCCTCCACTGTTACCGACAACGTTTTCTTTTTTATCTATTTAACTGTCTCCTGTGAGACTTGTTAGATATAGACTTTTTATTTATGGGCTGTTTCAAGCTTATACTCGTGAGCAAGTAACCGTGAATTTTGGCCAAAAGTTAAGTATTGTCTATTAGCTCATTGTCCCAATTAATCGTAAATATGTATTAGAAAGCGAAACTGCTGTTTAAACAAAAAATATTGCTATTTCTACTTTATAACAAGTAAACTGTCTTCTACTTGCAAACATTCGTATGTGACGCGGATAGAGGAAAAATATGGATATGGTACAAGAAAAAACATGGTCAACTGCTAAGAAAATCATAACTGATATACAGCAATCATAACGCTGTGTAAAGCTAATTAATTTTATTTTTAAATCTTTCGGTATGTACATTTTCTACCACG
The DNA here is from genome assembly GCA_035578125.1 of Mellilla xanthometata. Lineage (NCBI taxonomy): Eukaryota > Metazoa > Arthropoda > Insecta > Lepidoptera > Geometridae > Mellilla > Mellilla xanthometata. The sequence goes on along the minus strand of JAPUBQ010000007.1, from coordinate 5,706,058 downwards.
ACTTTCATTTTTAACACTAGCTGGTTCATTATATGAGTGCTGTGAAATTCTAATGACTCCTCATTAAAGAATTTTCTAAATGCAAAACATAGATTCACTGAAAATGTGTGATCTCTGGTATGCATGCTCTTATAACCAAAAAAGACTTCTTGAGTTTCGTTTTGTTTATTTTTTGCATCGCTTACATGAAGAACCGAAATTGAAGCTGCTCCCTCACCTGCAAATTAATAACCCACAGGTTAAGCTAACCGTCGATAAATAACTAAGTCGGTGTCAGAGCAAGTTATCGATACAGTCTGGCAAGTTGTACTGGCGTCGCACTGCGTCCTATGGGAAATCTACAATCTCGGCCTTCCGCTAACAAAGTTTTCAACTAAAATCCTATTGTGCTCTGTTGAGGAGAGTGGCGGTACACTTGATTAGTATGAAGTCTTGGAAGTTGATGCAAAACCGCACGCGGAAGTTGGTGCTCGGCGCGAGTGGGGAATACCGGCGACGCGATACTTGTAGCTCTGTGGACGTTTTACTAAAGCAGTTCTCTCTCAAGAGAACTGGCAAGCGAGGAGTTGGTCGTCCAGCGGCGAGATGGGTCGACGATATCACCAAAGTCGCAGGTCCTACCTGGACGAGGACTGCACAAGATCGACGCAGGTGGCACATGCAGAGGGAGGCCTATACCCAGCAGTTGGCTATGGATGATGATGATGATGAGTTCTCTCTCTGAGCAGTAAACCTCCAGAATCCTACACTTTTGGAATTCAAATTAAAAAAATCCAAAAATATTTATTCGTCCTAAATTGTAGGTACATTTAAACTTATTCACTAACCCTCAAACTGGACGCATTCGCGCCCGTGCCTTGGAGGCTAGTGCCTTCCAGTCACTTAAATAGTTATGTACATAAATAGTTTATAGATTAATTTACAATGATATCCTCGTAATAAGACGTATTAAGAATTTTAGAATAAATCAAATTACAATAAAATAACTATAAAGTATTTAAGGACCTAAGGTTTTAGTATATCGCTTGTGCTGAAATAAAATAAAAATAAACATTAAAACATATTTGGGCTGGTTAGTCCCATACTAAAACATTTACAGTTTGTATTATGGGTGCTAACACATATAAAATAACACTACATATAAAAGATAGAGGCATTAGTTACACCACTTAAAAGTCAAGAACGGCTAAACGGATTTAGCTGAAAATTGAGAAATAGAAATTGAAAATTGGTGGGAAGGTAGCCTTAAAGCAGGAGACAGGAGGGCATAGGATACTTTTTATCCAGTTTTTTTTTGTACCGGACATACATAATTACTTTATCTCGATACATAATTATATGTTTAACACCCTGACCAACAGTCAAAAATTTGAGTTCATCACAAAGATGTTAGCTATGCCGGAAATCGAACTCAGGACCATCTGGTTGGCAGTCCGGCATGGTAACAATTACCACCAACGACCAACGAGGTTGTCAAATGAAAATGGTATGACCTTCCTCCTGGTATGATCGCAAAACAATTAACAACAAACACATTTAACATATGTTGCAGCATACTGACAGTGCTCTGAGCAGAGGATGTATGGAGGCAGAGGAAATGGTCAAGCATGTGCTTTTGAAGTCCAGGAGCTTGACAAAACAGCGACAAGAATTCCTCGGGACACCGAGGACGCTGCGGAAGGCCTGCGCCGGCGTACGAGAGTTGCTAGCCTTCTTCAGCGAGATCGGCTGGCTGGATTAGCGACCACCAGTCGGGCCCCATGCACAGAGGAAGCCAGAAGACTTCTATTCACATCAATGTTGACATTGACGACCTCGTTAGCGTAAAGGTTACCATGCCGGACTGCTAATCAGAAGGTTCCGGGTTCGATTCCCGGCCCGGTCAACATCTTTATGCTTAACTAAATTTGTTAGCTGTGGCTCTGGGTGTTAAATATGTATTTATATATGTATATAGTATATCAGTTGTATTAGCGACCATAATACGAGTTAGAAATGGTTCAGTATGGGGCTAACCAGCCGTGTGTGAATGTGTCCTAAATATTTAAAAAAATTAAATTTTAATTTTAAATGTATTTTTTCAATATATGATTGCAAAATAATGCGCGCACTCTAATTATCAAGTTGCCTTAACATAATATCTGTTTTTTCTTAATTTTAGCTAGATATTTGACCAGCAGGGCGAGTGACACGGGTTAGCGATACACTGGCCTAAGATGAATCATGCCAAGTCTAGAATAACTAGCTCTCATAGAGGCTGCCAATACACACTGTTAGGTGCTTGGGGATGATTTTTTCAGCTTGAGGTTGGTTGCTAGCAAGGCAAGCCCTACAAAAATACAATACCACCATTCAAATTCTAAAAATCTTAAACTTAATGTATTTTAAAATGCTTAGCATTTTCTGTAACAAATAGAAAACGACAACTTTTACATGAGTCACGAGTTAAATATCATCCTGATATTTATTCCGTAAATGTCATTTATGAATCAGCATCGATTAGGAAGATCAAAGTCAGCTAAATAAGTACAATATTTATTCAATATGAAATATCTTACTTGTAGTAAAGGAATTTTCACTGACCACCTAAACAATCATATAGTCTGTCACTTGTTTCTTTGTGTACTGTCTTAAGTTGTTGCCTGGAAGAGTTTGCTTTAAGCGATCAGGTTGCCAGTTCAAACACTAGCTTTTAAATCTGATTAGTACCAAAATAAGTATAAATAAATATTCCTAAATTGGTTTATCAAACGGCTATTAAGCTAGTTTTTCGATATTTTTTTCCGTTTACGATTTAAAGTGAAAGCTGTAAAATCAAGATTTTTACCCTTATCTTCGTCTAAAAATACAAAAAATTTGATTGACGCATCAAACAAGTATGCAAATATCATTTTGATACACATTCCGAAAGTACTTTATTGAAAAAATAAAACTTCGAAAACAAGAACAGGTCCTTTGGCGCCAATAGTGGCGCCTAGGTCAATGTATTCATAATAAATATTTAAAAATAGCGCAAAAACAAATGGAAAATTAGGCGATTTTTAATCAGACGTTTTAATTATGCCAATAATAATCATTAATGAGCTCTTCAGAGAGAGGAATTTTTGTCGCTTAAGGTACCCAAGAAGTGATTAAATTACTAACCACTACTCATTAAAATTACATGTAATAGTGAGCAGTTACTGTTTCGAAGCTAATTTAATAAGATAAAAATTTGAATATATATTTGGAAATAAATAGATAAGTACAAATCCCAATAAAATTAAAAGAAAAACAAAGGACCCAAACTCTAAGTTAAGGAACTTTGTTCCAAAATCTTTGATCCCTCCAAACTATAACCTCACTGTTTTTCAAGGTGAGAGCGAATAACTTTCTTCTAGGCAAGCGCGGTCCATCCTATAACGTAATTTCACTAGAAATCAGCTAATTTATGACCAAGAGCAAGCTTATCTAATAAGATATCATAAAAAATATCACATCAAAATATCATAAAAAAATCTTTTGCAACATCTATTTATAAAATAAAAACATTCTTCACACACTATAAGCTCGCTCCGCGATTTGATCGCGAAAATCAAACGCTCCCTCGGCACTAGAGCTTGAGTTGTTTGAGCGAAAGAAGCGGTTGGAGCGAGCGCAAAGCGAAAATGTATCCGAGAGCGGAAAACGTTTACAATCCGTTTGGGATCCTACCCTATTACAAGCTGGATGCTGTAATCGAAAGAAAATTAAATGGCGCCTTCCGCGGGGGCTAGTTTTGTTCCGTCGTAAACTGAGGGAATATAAATTATGGTTACGAAGAATGAGCAGCATATTTATTGCTTACTCTCGTGCTTTTCTATCAAATGTCTGAGAGTGTATAGAGCTTTAGTGTTTTAGGAATACTCAAAGGAACTAAATTTTCAACACTACTTAAGTAGTTTAAATGAGATCACAATTTGATGAAGTTGTTAGCCTTTAGTATTAATAATATTAATCAATCTTCTAGCTGCTAAGTGAGTTAATAAAAACAAGTAGATTTATGTATAGATGCAGCTTATCTATTCTTTGACTTAGCAACACCTACGTGACTGCCATGCAAACCACTAACTTTTAATAAAACCAAATAAAATGGCAAATTGACGTGAACACTTAAAAATCTAACATTTCTGGCTGGGTCTGCCTACTCGCATTAAAAATAGATCAATAAATAAATTAACACAAACAAAGAATTCGAAGACTTTAGCTGAGCGCAGATTCCAAACAAATTTATAGCCAGTTTGTATTTACGAAATAGGATGAGCAACACATAATAAAATATTTAATCGTTTACGTAGATATTCGAGTTATGTTAGTTTTATAAAAAAAACATCTGTCTCGACATAGGAAGTCGTTTAGCCTTCAATATAATTAGTTTGCATATATTTTGCTTATGTTATAATTGCTCTAGATTTTTGTCAGTCAATTTTATCTATTTATTTAGATACTAAGTATAACTTATACGTTGCAAGAAACATGTTACATGCAATAAGTAACATTATACGCAAGAAGTAGTTCATTGATGCATTTTATTTTTTTAGCAAAAACATCAATTTTTGAGAGTCCCAAAACGACGTGTTTGAAATGAATAATATAGTTAAATTAGTTCTTATTCACAGTTATTCTTGTAAGAATATCCACCTATGTAGTTTTTAAACCACTACCTTTCACCGTCATTATAACTAACAAAAAATAAAAAAGTAGGTGAATTTTAATTAATCGTTTTAATTATGAGAATAATATCATCAAACGTCAGTTAATTTTTTTTGTAAATAAATATCAGGACACATTTCACAAACACCTGGTTAGCCCTACACTAAACCATTCCTAGTTTGTATTATGGTTACTAACACAACTGATATACTACGTGCATACATAAATACTTTATATCGATACATATTACAAAATGTATATTCTAATTAGCTTCAAGTCTCAACGACATTATGTGCAGTCAAACCGCAATGATGTTATCATTTCACTTTGATAATAATGTTGCATCCGAGACCATTGGATAACGTCTAATGACAGCAATAACCATGAATGCAAATAGAAATTATTCCTTATGTCTAGTCCGGTACGACTACGCGATGACTAAGATCATAATTGTGACCGCCATAGATGAGGTCTGTGAGTGAGTACAACCAGATAATATTTACAAGGGAATCTATTACTTTACTTAAATTTACGTAGTCTGATATATATATCTGAATAATATTATTATATATAGACTGATAGAAACTTTTTAATTTTTTCAATGTTTTTTATGGACTTAACACCAAGTACTAAGCACAATATAAACACACAAACATCTCAAGTAAGTAAAAAAAAAACAAGTGAAATCTCATGTCCATTATCAAATGATTAGAGGAAGCCAACTTTCAAATGTTTTCTTTAGGTACTCAAGTTATATTGTAATAGCTATGCAATTTAGATTCTTTTAAACAAACCCAAACAAAATTAAAATGCTCTAGTCCAGTACCAGATGGCGTGCCCAACATGCTGGTAGCTTTACCACGTTATTTATGACAAACTTGATACGTTAAGCTAGGAACAATTGGGAATTTTAGACATGCGTATAATTATACATGTTAATATATTTATTTTTATACAAATGATGTGCATGATCTATATTTTGTTGACTAACAAATTTGCAGTCCAGCTATGCGAAGGTTCATATCAATTTCTTTAGGCTCAGTTTTAACCACGCATCAGAAAAAAAAGGTTTTGACAGAAATTACCTTACCATCAGGCTATAAAAGACAATTGCTCTTGAATATTACTTTGAATACCCCCAAATTGTACTTCTCAGGAAACAGAGACTTTGTAAGTTAATTCCTAAGCTAGTATTCACAATGAAGGTCGAAGCAATCTGCTTTTTGTTTTACTTTGGATAACAAACATAACTTTACCTTTTCGTCTTAAGCTTGTTATCCAAACTAACGCCTGCAAATTCATAGCGTTTTCTCCACAGGTATTAGGTAACTAGGTCTCATCTAAAACTAGTCTCAAGTCTGAGTAATGAACTTGTGCATTATTGAAGCCTAGATACATATAGTTAGCTAAACTTGAGGAGCTTGGTTGTCGCCGCAGCAATCTGTATATTGAAATTTCTTACATCTCCTCGCATAGCCAGTTATTTACGACCACTTAGAAGAGGTTACAATAAAAATACGTAATTAGTGATGCTTAATATTATTAATATGACTCTAAATACTGTCGTTCGAAATTAATTTCGAATCAAGGAAATATGCCTTTTCTTTAGAATATGAGTTGCAAGGTAATTACTAAAAAGTAATTGCCTTGAACTTACCCACAGTAATTTTAGCAAAAATATGCCATAGTACAAAAAGATTTTGTTCGAAATACAATGTATATTTAAAAAAAAAATAGACATATACACAGTAATGTAAATCCGTTAATCCAAAACAGTAATGATTTTTTATTTATAACCACATAATAATCATATAAAACACTCAACTCACTTAACCTTCAAAAGTCCAGGGGTAGAGACCCCTGGAACATTGAAGGTTAAGTATAGTGCTGTAGTGTCGTGAGAGAGTCAAGTCGCCCAAAGGTTCTTGGCTAGTCGAAAAGGACCTAAATATTTTTCCTTGTGATAGAAGATTCCCAACAGTGAGAGCATCAAGTTAAAATTCAAGTATGTCTCAAAAATATGCTGATATGAATGAATTATAATATTGTCATATGACCTGAGCGACATAAATATGTCCAAGGTCTTCTTAGCCCATAGACCTGATTAGGAGGATATAACCCCACCTGGAATGTTGCACGGAATTTAAAACAACCTTGACATTAGACCGAGTTACATCACTTGAATTAATTTTAGTATCCACTTTCATTATTATTTATTCTAAATACCAGCTTTTCGGGTGCTTCTCTTGATATATCTAATTGTATTAGCCCCGCGACCCGCGGTTTGGTCAGCGCTAATTGTTGATAATAATAAATAAGAGTGTAAGAACTTGATATATTGTAATGCCATTAGAATTTTACTTTTTATTGTATGTTGTTATTGTTTTTAAAAAATATTATTAGTATTATGAATGATGCCTATCGATCATAAAAAAAAACAAACTAAACACTTATTTACTACAGCATATTCTAAAAATACTTACTACGGTCTTATTGTTTATGTTATGTTATTTCTCATATTAATCCGGAATAATACACACATTAATTATTATTGCAACTGCTAGAATATATTATGATTCCTTACAAAAGTAGGAAAATGAAAGTGGCAATTTTAATTATTGGTAAAATATTCCCCATATTACAATAACAACTATTCTATTCTAAACGTTGATTAATTTAATTTTACTCGTATCCTATTTATTTATAATACCCTAATTTCACATTAATTGAGAATTACAAATATTTCATAAGAAACGTGTTTCCTTTTCAGTCTGAAAATTTTGCAACAAAAACACATTTATGTGTAACATTTGAAAACTGTCAGTTTTATACGGAATGTAGAAGGTCATCACTTAACCTCTTCAACTATGTTGAAACTAAGTCATCCGTATATTTGAATCTTTCTAAATAAAAGTGCGAAATACAAAGCACATGTCAAGGATGTCTACGCTATTACTCGTATTATATGAAGAAACAGACTACTTGGGCTCTTTAATGATGGTAAGAACATTTTTGTTTACATACGCACTCGTAGATATCGATAATTATTTACTTTTATCTATACTACACTAAAATTAATTTATATATAACTATCCAAAGGTACATCAGTAAAAGACATTGAGAAGCGGTTATTCCTCGCTTCTGGAGATCCAAGAGCTGGAAGCTATTTTTTACAAAGACTAAGCTTGGCTATTCAACGGGGCAATGCTGCCAGCCTCTTAGGAACTCTACCACGCAGTAACAGCTGGATGGTGAGCTTACTTTAATTTAAATTGTAGTGTTTTTATTTTACTTAACCTTTTCTTTTTATCTTGTTTGTACACAGTATTTTAACCTTTTTCTCTAATTTATTTATATCCTGAATATTAAAATAGTTTCCAAAGATTACCTAACCTACTTTCAATTCTGTCAACTTCCCAAACAACAACAACACATTGTCACGTTTGCAAAATAATTTAACACCTTATCTCTGCTAATTACGCGTTTCCTTTCACCAACAGCCTACCAACCCAACTTTCATCCGTTAACACTACAAATTAAATTTTAATCCCTAAATAATCAGGGTTGTTCGCATAATGTCAAGAGTCAGACGCCTCCCTAATAATTAATGCCACGTCGTGCGTACAAACTAGCTAAATACGCGCGTACATTTATATGAAGAAGGCTTTTGCTTGACGCTTCTACTTGTTCCACTGAAATTCTAATAATAAGACTACCTATGACGAAACTTTTTTTTTAAATATTTAAAATGAGGTCAAATTTATCATCATATTTCATAACACTAGGTGGAGGAGGACGTGTATAATCTTCAATTGACGCACGTTTATACGTACGTCCTTATGACATATACATGCAGAAGGCTTTTGCTTGTCGCTTCTACTTGTTCCACTGAAATTCTATAAATAATATTACTTATGACGATACTGTTTTTTTTTAATATTTAAAATGAAGTCAAATTTATTATCATACATCATAACACTAGGTGGAGGAGGACACGTATAATCTTCAATTAACGCACGTTTATACGTACGCCCGTATGACATATACATGCAGAAGGCTTTTACTTGTCGCTTCTACTTGTTCCACTGAAATTCTATAAATAATACTACTTATGACGATACTGTTTTTTTTAATATTTAAAATGAGGTCATATTTATCATCATACATCATAACACTAGATGGAGGAGGACACGTATAATCTTCAATTAACGCACGTTTATACGTACGCCCGTATGACTTAAACATGCAGAAGGCTTTTGCTTGTCGCTTCTACTTGTTCCACTGAAATTCTATAAATAATACTACTTATGACAATACTGTTTTTTTTTAAATATTTTAAATGAAGTCAAATTTATCATCATACATCATAACACTAGGTGGAGGAGGACGTGTACAATCTTCAGGTCATCCAGTGGCAGGAGACTGCACAGGACCGAGAACAGTGGCGGCTCTTGATATTGGAGGCTAAGATCTCATTCGGATCGACGCGCTAACCCAGTAAGTACATAGTAGTACGAAAGTGTTCTTATACAATTTACATTAACGATTACACTCCCGAAGGATTGATATGTGGGATTGTATTAACATATTATTGGTCAGCAAGTTGTTGAGATATGAATGGGTGTTCGATGCTTCGGTATAAATTGTGTTTTCGGAGTCTTATAGAATCGCAGGTATATTTTTCTTTTTTAGTTATAAGTTCAAGAAGTTTCGACTAAAATAAACTCTCGATAGATGCCACAGTCCCTTTTTTTCGCGTAATTTACACACGGATAGAATTAAAGACTCAGGTTTCAATTACAGACCCTCTTCATCAGAATGCTTATGAGTTTTGGACAACGGATATATACAAAATACTTCAGATTTTCTTCCATGCAATATATTTATGGAACGTCTGAGACAAAAATTGTAACACCACTTCGAACTTACATATATATTAGTTTTCTAACGGGTAAAGTAGGTATTTGAAATTTGTCAGGAATCATATAAAGTTACTGAAAATATGCCTGTAATTTGTCAAATAATAGCACTCACAAACGCTAAAAATACCTATTCTTCCCACAATAATTAGGTATTTCCAACGTTGCTTGCGGAACTATCTGCGGGTGTGAAAGCCAGTGGCATCTGACATATCCAATTAACACGGTTTCCGGGTTCCCAAGCATTCCGCCTGGTTTAACTGAAAACTCTTCCGGCCAAATCTGGTAAATGAATAGCTGAAAATATGTATACGTGTAGCTATTATCGTATGGTGGCATTTCACCAGGGCGTTCGTATTTACGTATTCGGTAAATTTGGAGATACTTGTCACGTTGTTTACATGGTATAATAATTAGATAATGAATTCGCCTATTTGACGAATTTAATGTTTGCATACTGGTTTATTAGGATCGCCGTATTTGCTAGAAATAACACATTACAGGGTATTCGTATTTATGTACGTATTCGGTAAATTTGGAGATCAATATATCTTTTATAGAACAAATAATGCCTTTTTTGACGAAAATAGCGAATACAAAAAGTTTGCATACTGGTTTGTTAGGATCAACGTAAATGCCAGTAATAACACATTATTGCGATACTGCGAGTATAATAATTAGCTGTATGGAATACTGAAACATTTATCTACTATTCACTTAACATACTTGGCCAACTGATCAGACGTTCTGTATTTCTCGCTATCTAATGTGATCTCGATTCTATTTGGTTTTGCATTTAGATTAGTTTCTAATGTAGGTGACCTCTATACTAATACTTAATGCATTCGCGGAAATCATTTGAATCTGATTGTATCGTTTCTATTCTAATAATAATAGCGGGGTGTTCCGGGAAGCTAATCAAGGACGAGTTATTTCAGACTAGGGCTACTATACTAATTAGCACAACTTTACTAATTTTTTTTGACACTTTTCAAACACGGCTGGTCAACCCCATACTTAACCATTTCTAGTTCGTATTATGGTTGCTAACACAACTGATATACTACATAATAATATACATACATAGATATTTTATATAGATACATATTTAACACACAGACCGACAGCTAACAAATATAGTTTAGCACAAAGATGTTGGCCGTGCCGGGAATCGAACCCGGAACCTTTTGATTGGCAGTCCGCCATGGTAACCATTACGCCAACGAGGTCGTCAATACTATAGTAGTAGTAAAGTTAGAAGCATCGGCCAGAGTGTCTCTGAATACAATATTTACGAGTTCTACTGGACAAATACGTAGCTGTATATCTAACTTAAGAAATAAAACCGTATACCTAAAGTACAAAATAAAACATTGTAAGCTTCACATCCAGAATAAATATATCTTTACCCACCACACTTAATTCGCCCACATTATTCAGAAATAAAAATAAGACAAAGAGGAAATCAAACTGTTAAACTTCATTATTAACTGTATATCTCGATAATGCGACGTCAACTGAACGATGCTAAACGACAAAGTAATATTTCAGGGGCTATATCTTTTGAAAGATCTACTGATACGTTAAACCAAAGATCAGCTAAAAGTAGAGTAGATATTTCATTATGCTATTACAGCTAAGCATTTACTTACGTGTAATAAGTAAAGACATAGTATCTATGTTCGAATGAACAGAAGGGCGCGTAACCAAACATATTAGTGGTACAACGGTCTGAAATGGAGCGTGTCTAATCTGGAATAACTTGCTCTCAAGGAGGCTGCCGAATACTCTGGTAGGTGTTTGGTGACAGATTTTTCTATTTGAGGGTGATTGTTTGCCAGGCGAGCAATGGAAATGCCTTATCACCATGTTATGGTTTCCTCACAATAATTTAATTCAGGGAAAACTCATTGGCCGGGTTCGAACCCTCAACTTTGAGATGGTGAGGCAGCTGCACGTCTAACTGAGCTATCATTGCTTATAAAAAAAACTTGTTAAAAATGTTATAGATTACCAGGTATTAAAACTAAACCACTACATATGATCTGTTTTGGTTCATATTTTGAATTTATAATACCAGACCTGCCCCCACAAGAAATTACTAACTTATGAGCTCACACATTTGCTCATACTTAACCTTAGCATATTCTTAAAAGTCAATGTTTTATACGTAAAAGTAATTCTGTCGGTTAAGAGTTGCGACTGACATCGTTGATTGATGGGGCTGTAGCCGACAAATTCACTTCGTCTTTGGAAGAGAAAATCTTGCAAAAATAAAGCCTTATATTGCCGAGTTTTGAGTTTGAACATGCGCTTTTTAAATTAGAAATGATTTTTCCTTAAACCTCTTCGATAATGTTTTGTTGAAGCGAGGGATCAAGGAGTAGGCGTTTGTACTGTTACAATTTCTTTGGGTTCAAACAAGTTACGAAAGAGTTTGTAACTCGATAACGTTTTTATGTTTAGTTTATTGATAAAACAGTTTCAAGTATATAAACACCCACCTTATTCATAATCAGATGACAAGAATTAAAACCTTCAATCCTCTATACGTTTCCTGGTAGTAGATACTTTATACAAGTGTTAAATGTAAAGTTTATGCGTACGCGCAGCTTATATGACAATTACTATGATGCGTCTCAACATTCCAGCCAAACAAGTCTTCTAGGCAAACCTATTATAGGAATGCATTTCTTAGTATCATTGCGTAACTGTCAACTATGTTTCTTAATATTTACTCGTAATCATTAGCAACCGCAACTTAGAACTTGAAAAAATAATAACACAAAAATAAAGTTAAATTTATCCTGTAGGAACTCAATTGAATATATATATATATATAACACAATCAGAAAGAATTAATGTTTAATATATAAATAATTATAATAAATGTTTACTTCCTACTACTGTACGCCCCTAGATAAAATGTTGCCGTAACACTAATTTTAAGCAATATGCTTCACAATCAATCCTAAACTTATCACTGAGAATGGCATTAAATTAATATCAGTATTAGAAAAAATAAACCATTCATTCATTCATTCTTTTTAGTACTTTTGGAAATAAGTGGCAACGTCCAAAATGTTTGGCGCACTAATCTCAACCTAAGAGTATATAGGTACTACTGAGAACCGAATCAAAATCGAATTTATAGTTTGTATACAACTGGCAAAATTATTTTGCACAAACATACACACAAACAACCTGTCACCCCACACGCTTGTACCGGTATCCATTCCGTTACGGTAATAAAAAAATAAATAATGAATATCTGCGATTTTTTTAAGCTTTTAGCGTCTACAAATATTATTTTCATCATCATCATCATCCACTACCTGTTCTATCCCACTGCTGGGTATAGGCCTCTCTCTTGTTATGCCATCTGTCTCGGTCCTGTGCCAATATTCTTATATATACATAAATGTGGTTTTAGTTTGTAGAACTATTTCAGTGACATGGATCCGTCATTTCGAGAAAGGTTTAGAACCTTTTACTCGACCCCTGACATCCCTAATCTGGTATGCAGCTTTAACGTGAATACAAAGAGAAATACATTTCTATTATACTACGACTAGAATGGTATTTTTGTAAACTAATGTCATGTCAAACGAGTCATGATTATTTTTACAAATATACCTATATACGCGGAGCCCTATGTATATGACAAAATGTACACTAAAAATAAGTATGTAAACTTTAATATAGAACAAGTAGTAATACTCTTAGTATGTTTTAACCTTTGTAAAACATCCTTAGTAAATTTGTATTTATATTAGTGGAAAATCCATGTGGGTGCAACACATTCTGAGTGCCTCATACCACATACGACTGTATTGGAAATAATTATATCTCTTGGTGTTGTAGACGAGCATCCATTAGCAACAAACTATCTAAATAAAATTTGGAGGTCTTCAAAACTAGAATGAATAAGTAGGTTCCTTTTAGGCAAGAGTTTTTACATCTTTGACCATAGTAAAACTTTAACATCAGGCAAGCTGCGATCAAACAAGAGCCTATATTCATCATATTCATCATTGCCTCGGAGAAAAGCTAGCCAGTGCCACTTGCTATGCCCCATTACAACAGGGCACATGTAACATAGCTTTATGTCATACATGTGCTCATCATCATCATCATCAGCCCGTCTGCGTTCACTGCTGGACATAGGCCTCTCCCGAGGAACATCACGCAACCCTATCCTGAGCATATCGTCTCCATCTCCATTCATACATGTGTTATAAGCTAATAAATTAACTATAAACTAAAAAATAAGTAAGTACAACAATATCCTTGTGAGGACTTTTCCAAAACGTGCAACGGACATTGACGAATATGCAGACCCAAATTAATTTCACCTGCACGACATATAAAATGATTCTGCTAACTCACCAGGTGTTAAAACTCAAAATCACTACCATAAAAAAACAACTTTTGCACTTACACGATAGCCATCAGAACACCCTAACATGCACAAAGTGTTGAATTAAAGTGCAACGACTTCGAAAGGTTAATGTAGTGAAAAGATTTGGCTCAATTAACGTTCTGGATTTGAATACTTCGATTGGCGTAAAATAAAATTCTAAATTACTATCCGAATATATTAGAAAATAAGGATAGGCGTACAAATAAAAGGCGTTAAAATCACTAATCGGAAAATATTTTACTCAGAATGCAGGTTAAAAATTGACACAAATTGCTCGTCATTTTTGACAAATAATACAAAAATACTATTTTAATGGCAATCTGAAAAAGCTACGCTAAACAACTACGAGATACTTAGTCCAATTTATATCAACTACATAAGATCTTCCTCGGTGTGTAAGAAGACTTTATTGACCATCAAAAGAGGTATTCCAATAAAAACATTCACACCCGGATACAGGAGTCCAATCAAAAACCTCAGAAGTGGGGTTTATACCGTTTCGAGTAGGGTTTGGTGCACTAAATCATAAATCACGTATTTATTTCTCAAAGCGCGGTTGGCGGTGGGTGTGGTGCTTATCTGGTGCGAAAATTCACTGTACAAAAATACAAGCAGAAAGTTAATTTGATTTCAAAACCAGAAAATGCTCTTACGAGTTAAAGTTCTAAGCATCATTTGTTGTTGCCTATCTATCAGAAGCATCAAGTAGTAAAACTTTAGTACATACACACATGGACATGGATAATCATAAGTCAACTACAGACACACTCTTTAAATACACCAACACATGCAAATACACGCACATAAGATTTTCTGACAAACACACACACACACATTCATACATTAAAACACATAACGTCATAGTATACACTAATAAATAAACACTAATAATCATACACATAAAGTAATAAATACACTAAGAAAAGAAACTAGCTCTCACAAACTCAGGGTATCCTAGCGTGAGAGCTAGGGACCTACACAAATACTTTATAATCAATAAAAGTTTAACTTTTATGTTAAATTTGTTGCTCAAATGTTAATATTGTAATAATTATAGTTTTTTTTAATGTAATTTGTGTTATATGTACATATATGTGTGTCAAATAAATTAATTATTATTATTATTATCTATGTTAAGATTGTAAAATATGAGAAAAAGATCTTCCTCAAACTAAAATTATCTGCAGGGTAGGTAAGAACCATGTCTATTTAATGAATCTGGATCTTTCTAACATTAAAATGTAATAAAATTTAATGATGTTTTAATGTTTTTATTCCTAAATTGGTGTGTTTCACTTCATTACCTTAGTCCAGAGTGTCACTAATTCGCCTGGTTACGCGCCCTGTTAGTCAAATGCATAGCTGTTATGTCTAAAAAAAGTCTAGTAGTTATTCTAGCAGTTTAGTGCGAAAAATTGAAATTGTGCATCAATTAGCTTAAGCTATACATTTCTACATAAGTCAATGTTGTAGCTAGTTCTACATGTAAGGGATTAAGATAGTATAGTAAACACGGAACGCATCCATCAACTAAGCTTATTGGCTTATCCAAATCAATTAGAAACTTGAAGCTTATATGTACACAGTTTTCCCTAGCATTCCTATATCTATAAGTTCATAAAATAAATATGTATGCTAGCTAACATAATAGACTTTAGAACTAGGGTTCTAGTACTTAAGTGTATAGTACACCTAATTTCGCTTTAGCACCTATGTAATTACAGACAAATTTGGGTAACTAAGAAAGACATTAGAGTGATTTTTGTCTGTAAAATTACTTATGTTCTATAACAATTTTAATTAATCAAATAAAAATAGCTTCTGTTGCATATTGCCGTGCGTTAACGATCTTTTGTTCTAATTTTCTCGGGAACTTCCAATAGTCGTCGATCAAATATTATAACGGTTACTAACCCTAAAGCTTTAACGGCTATTTTAAAAACCGTTATAAATTATTAGTTAAAGGACTTCATAATTAGATATCTTTCTATTTACATTTCTCTCTTTCATAAAGCACGACAATTGTTATGATATTCAACTTTGCTAATTGGTTTGTGATTTTAAGATTAACACATTTGGACACGTTTTTATTATTTTTAGTAATAATTCAAACGGATACTTTACGAGATTTTAGTGACAATTAATGTCACCAATGAACCCATGCCTCATCAAAACAATAAATGCCTCACTCATTTAGGCATGTTGCATCAAACGAGACAAACAATGGCATCCAATGTCGAGAGAAGCAATGAACCTTGATGCAATTTCTTATCAAACCGTATAAAGGTCGCCTGACACATCGATGTTCTGTCGACACCGCTTGTTAACAAAGTTATGGTTATTTTTAACCCCAACGCAAAAACGAAGTATTTGCTATAAGTTTTACGTGTGGGATGAACCGATTTAGTTTATGATGTTATTATTATTATTAAAAGTCTGTTGTGTCCCACTGCTGGGCAAATAACAAATTCTCTCTTCCAGTCAGCCAGGTCCTCGGCTTTGGTGGCCCAGTCCTTATAAAATTTA
Organism: Mellilla xanthometata; assembly: GCA_035578125.1. Classification (NCBI taxonomy): domain Eukaryota; kingdom Metazoa; phylum Arthropoda; class Insecta; order Lepidoptera; family Geometridae; genus Mellilla; species Mellilla xanthometata. The sequence continues at coordinate 5,689,519 of JAPUBQ010000007.1, read as the reverse complement.
CATATATCGTCGCTCCACCGTTTCCTGGGTCTTTTAAATATGTGTTAGTCGAAAGTTCTTTGTTTAAGTGTTCTGTGTTTAATGAAAATCAGCCCAAAATTTCCGCCGCTACAAAATGGCGGATAACACATTTTTTCACAACCTCTAAATATGGGTATTGAATGAGATGGTTTGACTAGTAAAATTACATACAATATGATGCCCAGCAGTCTGAGTATGATGCATATTAAAATCCAAGATGATGTGTCGGGAGTTTCTTAAATTTTTAATTTATACTTGTTATTCTTGATAACCTTTGATTAAATGACGCTAAGTTGTTTATTCTATAATCCTTACGACGGGATCGGTCGTTGACTTCTTAAGGTATCCATCCATCCTTACCAATTCATCTCAATCGACGCCGTGGATGGTGTGCAATAGCGTCTGTCTATCGTCTATTTTGGATTACTATAATGGTAAAATTTTTATGTAAATTGTAAGGAAGTTATTTTACTTAATAAATTAACGTTTCAAAAAATGGTGTTCTAATAAAAACACTTATACACCACCTTCTTTATTACTGAAATTAAATTAAATATAAATTATTTGTTACACAACGTTTACTTTAGGTATCATTTTAAGAACCTGAAGGAATAGCAAATATGATAGAATATAACGTTACTTTTAATCGGTTTGGTCTGCGCCAAAAATAATATTTCGTCTCTTTAATATATTGAAAATAGGAATCGAAATATTTTTAAACACAAAACAGACTATTATATCAACATATTTTTATCGCTTTGAGTTTGCAAATTGAAAATAATTAAATACAAACATTTTTTTAACTCCTTTTGATAAAACGATGTGACATAATCGAAGAAAAAAACAGACAAGTACATTTTTTCGAGTTGTATTAACTAAAAGAAGGAACTACACTATAGGATACAACATTAAGAATCGTTGACAATCAAAGGACAAACCACACCAAAAATTGTATTTATTTTACAGCAAAATAATACTCACTTAGTCTTGCGGATTTAAAACGTTGGTCAGATAAGTGTTGCATGTGGTCCATAAAATAAATTTAATATTGTGTTTTACGGCGTGTTGACCAATAGATCAACACAACATTTTGGGAAGTTGCCCATAACATCAGAATCTAATTTTCTTCGTGATTTTAATGAACCTTAACTTTAATATACGAGGGTGCACGTTTAAATTTACTTTTTTTTATAAATTAAGCTCTTATTAGATTTCTTTTACTTAATTTTTAAATTAAATTTGAAGCCAAACCTTTTACCGATGGACTAAGATTGATTATGCATACAAATAAAATTTTATGAAGATACGCATGCTTTTAACCTACAAAATATTAAAATAAATCTGTCCTATTAGGCAAAACAAAATTAAGATAACAATGTTAAATATTTATCAAACATATATTAGAAACTAGACACAGCATGATAGGTAAATTTTAAAATGTTTAAGCTTTTCAAAAATTATAATCTACTAAAAAAATGATTTTTCATGTAATTATAACCAAGATAATAATCATATAAAACACTCAACTAAAACTTAACGTACAAAAGTCCAGGGGTACAGGAAAAGGTGCCCCAAATGCCACGTTGGATGACAATGCTTAGTTTCTGACCGAAATAAGTAAATATTTTATAATAATTTACTCATATGAATACATGTTTTACAAAGATTTTTTCTTTAAAAATACATCATTTGGCCAACGAGAAGAACCGTAATTCAAACATCATGAAGAAAGCCGCGAAAACGTCTGTCATGATGCCTATTATGAATGATCAACCACTAGATTATAGATAGCAAATATAGGTAAAACGTAGTTATAAAGAATGAAATTATATGTATAAAATATCTCTTCATATGTACAGTACTAACCGTGATTTAATAGACGATATTAATGGTATTCCTTTTATGATTGACATGAAAAAGTCTGTGAAAAGGGTTTGTTATATCCGAACACAGTTTTAGGGATAGTGATGAGAAATAAAGTTGCAATTGTCTATTTTGCCATAAAAAGAACTTTATTTATTGGAAATATTGAAGTAGGTACTTATTTTGTATATTTTACCAATGAAAATGTTTTAATAATGAATAAAATGAATCTAAACCTTGTAATGTCTAAGATAACATCATATCATAATTTGCAGTTAAAAAAGCAACACCTCTAACAAATTCTAACTAACATTTTTGTCTCTTTTGCCCGTAACATATTCAAGAATTCAAGAATTCAACAATTCAAGAATTCCATATATATAACATGGTTTCTACATTTTGTCGAGTAAACAAAATAAACAGTTGTAAATGTTGTTATTATGTGACGCCCACGATGAATATATTAGGTTTGTTTTGATATTTTGCTCCAGTTTTCAAATGGTTTTATTAGCCCCACTGAGCATCTTGTTTTGCGTATTTATAAACTGTCTAGACATAATTTATGATCTACTTAGTTTGCTTACGCCAAGTTACATCTACTTGATGCTGATTTAAGGAATGATTTGATTTATGTATAAATTGTTTTTCATCTAAACTACTCTGCGTATCTAATTAAAATAAATACTGGTACTAAATGCTTGTTTTTTTTTTTAAATATTTTTAATCCTTCATGCACCGAGTATTAAAATAAGCAATACAAATATATACTAGGTACTTAGTGCTAGATAATAATAATGTTCTAAAAATATTTTAATTGTCAGCATATCAGCTCAAGTTTTTTCTATGCACGTTTTTCTTATCAGTAATATCAAGCTTAGAATATTCTGGATGTCTTAATCAGCCGTCAGGGTCACATATAAAATAATTCCACTATATCGGAATCCTTGCAAACGTCTAAGTCGAAAACATCGGAAAATAATTTTGTTAATTAATTGAATTAATGAAATATGTGATGAATAAATAATTTGACGCCAAATTAATTCTTGATTAACACGTCAGTCGGACCTTTTTAACGGATTTTAAGGCATGTAACTACATTCCGCAGTTTGTTGTCCGGAAAATAAACAGACGTGGTTATTGAAAATATTTTTACATAAACTGTATATGTATTTCAAATAAGTAAATAAATGTTTGCCTTACTGTTAATTCAAAGTTCGGAAATTATTTGCATTTACCATGCTTTTCCTAGATTTGAAAATCTACATATCTACAAAACACATCGGGTTTTGTAGATATGCATAATATTATGGTGTAATGGATAATTTTATATTGTGTATCTATAAATACAGTTTTCCATCACAAACTGACGTACTTTTTTCTGTAAAAGTCGATGTAGCCAATCGTACGGTAATATTACAATCTATGTTTCGCATTTCGAAAGTTACAAAACATTAGATACAGTTAAAATTATTTTAGCATTCATTTAGAAAAGGAGCTAGTTTTATTGTTTAATCGATTATTCTACAGATATTAAAATCGAAATTGGCGTAAGTTGGCACAACCATAGACGAGAATTTTTTTGTTTTAAATTCGTCTGTACTGTTATCCGTGGTAAAACTTGGACTCCATCAAAGTTATCAGTAAAAGCTCCAAAAAAAAGAGAGAATTAAAATTAAGATGCAAGTATCAAATGTACAAGCTTCTGGGATTTTCTTGACATCTATTTTGGTATGGTTTGTTATTGAGAGTCATTTAGTCATTTTTTGTTTGTAATTGTATTGTATTCTAATTATTACAATTAGAATTGAAGTAATGGATGCATTTTTTTTCTATGACGTGTTATTGGAATTTCAAATTCAACCAGCATTATACTGAGTTGAGGCTGTGTTGTGATAGTTTAAAGTTTATTTAAATTATTATTTTTGTCTTTTGTAGATTAATTTGTCACAATAATAATTTTCTTTCTTTAACGTCTCTTTTGTTTAGTTTCGAATTTTAACAGACAACAATGATATAAAATCTGATAAGTTCGCTGCACTCGAAAAAAAAAAACTTACATAAATAATAAAATGTATATTTTTGATTTAATGATAATGTTTAATATCTCTGGTTAGCACACTTGCATAACCTGTCAGTTGACATTTCGAACAAAAATGAGACGTTTATGTAGTAAGACATAAATTCCATCGTTTATTAAAGCTTCTGACAATTAACACATAAAAATATTACATAAATTGTCGTATAACGAGACTTCATTATGCCTTTAGCTGGCATTTTGTGCTTCTTCATTGATATACCACACGAGTTGCAAATCCTCTGACCTACAAGAAAACCTATTCATAGGTAATTTGTGTATGTATTTATATTTAATCCCTTCTTTTGTATAAACCTTCTGGAAATTTACGGACTGAGACAAAGTGCAAATATTATTGCATGATCGATAGGTTTTGTAATCGAATCAAAGTTTTGTAACACATTTTCGTATTTGATTGAGATGAAGTAGGTTTGGTGCTACTGTTCTTCAAGTAGGTTCTATGATGAGTTTAAGGTTTTTTGCTTAGCTGTATTTTGTTAGCTATTCACTTCTATAGAAGCATTGAATCTGAACCCAAAAAAACCTTTCAATAACATTATAATAGACATTTAATTGTAAACATCACATAAACACAAACAGTCTATTATTACGATCTCATTACTGAGGCTTCTCTCATAAGGAAAAATATATATGCTATAAACCACCACGTTGGCCAAGTGTAGGTTGGAAGATGACACACGCCTCCAGGTATTAAGGTTCTCGGTGCATAAGTGTTTCCTCACGATGTTTCCTTCACTGTATGAGCAATAAAAATCCTAACTTGAAATATATCAGTTCCAATTAATACGTACTACCGACTTAGCTATACAGGATATGAATGTAGTGTAGACAAAAGTTCAACTTTAGAACAAAAAAAACAAAAGCATTCATCTTCTTCAAAGGAGCTGAGTTTTTTAAATAGAAAAAAGTTGATTGTATATCGATCGAAGAGGATTTACCTCGATTACTCACTCGGATCGCGGTCCGCAATCTGAGGTCATCGCTACGGCCTTGCGCGGTCGCCGACCAAACTTGATACTGCGACCTGCGACATTATGGACACATCTCATTTTTCTTATAAAACATTCAAGCTAAATTATAACCTATCAAGATAAAGTTACGGTCCAAATTAATAGGTCCTATATTTGTTATTAATGCTCAGGACAGTGTGGGCGGAATTTTGCCAGTTTTAATCTGGATATGTCATAAATACAAATTAGAGCACTTTGTAGCGGATAGGAATCCAAATGTTCTAGAATTTACTAAAGTTTTTGAGAACAAGGTAAAGCGGTGTTGTTTTTGTTCATTTACATTTTAATCTTGATTTTTATGAAAGAGAGTTTCATCGTGTAACGACCATCTTTTACAACTGTAACTAAACTTGGTTTCAATAAGGTTTCATTTATCTTATAAAATCTTATCGTATTCATTAAGCGTTATTTATTAAATTTGTCTACGAGTAGCTTATTATCCAGTCCCTGTTTTTCTTAAGCATTTTATAAGAACAAATGAAGTTTTCGATGGTCGCACTAAGATGTTATTCCAATAAAAACGTTGAAAATTTGATCTCTTTGATCAAATTTATGACAACGGCACTTAATTTTTAGTGTTATTGTTATAGTTTGGAATAAAATGATGCGTATTGTTTTTTTTTGTTTGTTATAATACTAAATATTTTTTTTGTATATTTACAAGTGTTTAGAAAATTGATAAAAAGTCAACCAAGTTATTCAAAGGTACTAATATTTTATGCGCGTATGTGATATTTATCTGTTTGTTAGTATTTTTAAGAAAAATAATGCAGATTGACATTTATTTTGATATTTTAATATACCCTTACATATTAGCACATACTGTATACATTTCTGCCAAGACAGTCAATATGTTTCAGAATAAAAACAAATGATAAATAAGGCTTTTAGGATTTTGCAATCTCCATCTACAGGGAACCTCCTAAAGTTTCGCTTGGTACATCCGTACTTAATAAAAGTTGTTACTATAAACATACTAGGTGTCGCTGGTGAAGTGCACTAAGTATAGTAATAAATATTCGTGATATAATTACAATATTTGAGAGAACCCAATTATTTCGGTTATCTTTGGCCATTATTATCAACATCCACAGACAGTTACAATAGTAAATAAAAACTTAATGGTTTTGGATAATATACGAATAATAATAATTTCGTATGAGCTAAGTATAGCTATAGTAAGCAAAAGTTTTCAAGCCATCCAAGGATTTTTGAGTTGGTTTAACGAATGCATTTGCTAAGACTTACAACCGGGACCTATAGATACGATAAATAATAGGTCCCTGTTGTAAGTATTTCTACTCATGGTAGAACCCAGATGTAAATTCCACTTCTTAAATAACTTTAGTATGATAGATAGATAGATTGTTCTTTAATGGGCAGAAACTTAAACTTAAACTTAATATAAAATATAAACTAATAACATAAAATAGTGTGCACTGGCGGCCTTTTTGCATAAAGCGATCTTTTCCAGGCAACCTTTGGATGGAAAGGAGTTTATAAACATAGACGTAGTGTACAATAAAGAAAATAATTATTTACAAATACTAAAAATAATAGTTATAATTGTATGGTCACTTATTCAAAGATCGTCTACATTGACCGATGCTTAACTTTGGTAATCGGTCATATTTCCTTAATTAGCTAAACTACAGGCGCAGTTGGCAGTCGGTCTCTGCTAAAAACGTCTCTTGGGGTAGGTACTCCAGTCATCCCAGTTTTATCTGCTCTCGTCCAATTCTTTCTTACAATGTTGCGTATGTCATCGACCCAGCGTGTTTGGCCACAACCAACCGAATTTCGTAACGAAATAAAACAAAGTCAGTTATTGGGCCGTCGCCGTCTAGACTGTTTCTGGAATCTCCAACAGGATGTGAATATCAAATACCAGGCTAATTAAAACTAATGCCAATATTAATAGCCACTTAAAAATAATGAAATACCAGAGTTGTGAACTAGATTTTAATTTCTTAATTAAAAATAAACGTCTAGAATCCCGTTAAAATATTAGAATTTCAAGTTAAATAATATAAATCAGGGTGATAATATTTTATCAAACAATCTCTGTTGCTCTATTGCCCTATCATGTCTACTCTTAATTTTGAAGAACGTTTGCGCACTAGTCTAACTCTATAGTTTTATGAGATTCCAATGAAATAATAAATGTAACAAACCAACCAGAAATGTATAACTTAAGTCAGAGTTTAGCTTAATTGCATGGTCTGTTAATTAAGTTTAATCATACAATCAATGTAAAAGATTATTTTAAAACCTAAGCTTAATATTTACGAGCTTTTGCAAATTTTATAGAACATTGCAGCGGTAATTTTTCACTCTCTAAAATAAAAGTTAGTGTTTTAAAGCTTCGCCTTTGACTCCTAAGTGATTGATATGTCAGTTATGCTATCTTTATTTCTTGTTAATGTATTATAATTGACGGTTTCAGTATTAATGTTCTAGCATTAATCAATTTGCACAGTTACTTTGTACGCTATTCTGTAATTATCTAAGTCGAAAAATATTAACTGATCGTGTGATATATGATTGATACATTTCAATTTGGAGCGAATAACTGTTAAAGGATCTATTGAACTGATGATATCGATACAATAGACGTGTAGTGAATTTTAAAAGACTTGTTAAAACACTGTACCGTTATTTATCTGACGGAAATTTCTGCTGATTTATAGGCAAAAAAAAAGTAGAAAATAAAAAAACATTTTATATTCATTAATAGTAAAAGACAGAGCTCTATTGTGTCGGAGACGAAGATACGCTTTGGGTTCCTGCAACAGAGGAATAACTAAGTCAGTATATTAAACAAAAAGATTTAGCAAGAATGCTGTATTGATTATTATTTAACTCGTGAGAGCAAACCTTGTTTAACATAAATTGATATCCAGCCGAGAAAATGGGTCATACCGTAACAGAATTTCATATAAAAAGTGATCCAAATATAACTGTACACAGAGTGGCTGTTATCAAAAGATCGCTTTCCCAAAATGGTAGCGAATTCTCTTATAAACATAACTGGCATACAAAGAAATAAAAATGCAAATGAAAGGTTCTAAATTTAAAAACTGCATTGCGCCTTCGTGAACTTTTGGCGCCAGTATCGGTTATCAAGTTACAGTCACAAAAGAAGTAAAGGCACAGAATGTTAACTCACAAGAAAAAAATCTAGTATTATAATTATGTGTGGAAAATACAATTACTATATTATTATTAAACAATAACAAACCTAACAATTGGTTAAGAGTTTATTTATTGTAAATCATTGCATCTAGGTATTTGACAACCAGGACGCGTAACAACACAAGTTAGCGACCCTTTGGTCTAAGGTGGAGCTCGCCGAGTCTAAAACTGGCTCTCAAAAAAATTGCTTCTGGTAGTATTTATTTTTTATTTTTCACTGGATAGGTTTTCCAACTTGACGGTGGCAGCTAGCCAGACGAGCTCCAGTAAATGCCCTACTACGATTCTACACTACATTTCTACAATAAAAAAGTCATCAATAATCAGTCTGATAAGATGTTTATGAAGTTGTCTATCTGAGTAATCCGGTCTGTGCATGTTCTCGCGGACCCTGCTCAAGAATGATTGGAATGCGACGCTATTAATTCTGTTTGGGCGGATGTCGTGTCGCCGTCGTTAAAGCGTCTTTGAAATTTGCGTCACGATAAGGCGCCAGAGTAACGCCAAAATCGTGTCGCGTAAATACGAGAATTGTAATCGGCTGTGTGACCAACATTGTATCGAAAGCACCTATGTTGGAAAGACATTTTTTACACGCTTTATATTAGCTTCACCTGTATGTTTGTATGTTTGTTTGTAACCGACTTCTTTGGGCGCGATTTTGACCCACTTAAAACGGCAAGATAAGCGTGTTTTTTAGTTTTTTTAAACAACTATTATTTTAAATTAAGGACTGTGACTTGTGTCACAGAGTTGAATACCTTATCATCAGCGATTACGAATCGATTATGACTATGATTGTGACGTCGTCCCAGTTTATTGGTACCGCTTAGGTAACAAATAGATATACTATTTGTTACAGCACATTATTATTTTTTTTTTTGACTAAGGGTAAATCTTCAACAAGATACCTGGCTACAATGGGATGCAGCAGGTTATCTGGGGTTGGTACCCACTAAAATCCTCCCGGTGATCTTCCTCTGTACTTGTACTGTACTCTTAACGGAAGACTCCGTGTTTTTCCGAGAAACACCCAGGAGACCTCCTTACACTACGCTATGACTCTTTCCAGATTGCTGACCTATTCGCCAATGACGGCGACGATCACAAGTCGCCGTCGTCCACATGGAACACGATGAAGCTAGTGTTGGAGCCCGATCTCAGAACACCCTCGAGTCTGATGCCTCTTTTAGGCGCTTCTTACGACAGGCAGGGACAGTTCCGCAGCTCCATTCTCTCACCCGGGCTGCATGGTTGAAAGTTCAAATCTTATGATAAAAAAATTGTTTTAAAAAACAAACAACCGACTTCAAAACCATAACTAAAAAGGGAAAAATAATTTTATGCCTACTTCAAATCAAGAAAATATAAGTAGAATCGAGGAGTTTATTTCATGTACTTAGAAAAAACTTTTTTCAATTTTTATTAATCCTGTGTTCTTGGAGTCGGTGCCAGTATAGAAAGACAATTGAATAGTGATTTTTTTTAACAAACAATAATTTGTTTTTCTAAGATGGCACCGACTCCAAGAATACAGGATTAATAAAAATTGAAAAAAGTTTTTTCTAAGTACATGAAATAAACTCCTCGATTCTACTTATATTTTCTTGATTTGAAGTAGGCATAAAATTATTTTTCCCTTTTTAGTTATGGTTTTGAAGTCGGTTGTTTGTTTTTTAAAACAATTTTATTTTTAAATTTTTAGTGGTTACTAATGATATTATTTTAGTTTTATCTATGGAGAGCCAAATAAACTTCACAAGAAGTTGACATCACATCCCAAATCACATAATATTTGCAGTGCGAAAATTTTTGCCATATTTATTCGAGCCGTTTGAGCATAAAGAAGTCCAAAGCAGCACAAATTACATAATGTTTGTTGTGTCATAAGCTATGACCCAAAACGTACTAGAACCAATCGCGAGCGAAGCGAGCCAGATGCGAGCGAAGTGAGCTATGCGCGAGCGAAGCGAGCGCGAAAATGTTTCCATACTTATTCGAGCCATTTGAGCATACAGAAGTCCAAAGTAGCACAAATTACATAATGTTTGTTGTGTCATAAGCTATGACCCAAAACGTACTAGAACCAATCGCGAGCGGAGCGAGCCATATGCGAGCAAAGCGAGCTATGCGCGAGCGAAGCGAGCGCGAAAATTTTTACCATATTTATTCGAGCCGTTTGAGCATAAAGAAGTCCAAAGTAGCACAAATTACATAATGTTTGTTGTGTCATAAGCTATGACCCAAAACGTACTAGAACCAATCGCGAGCGGAGCGAGCCATATGCGAGCGAAGCGAGCTATGCGCGAGCGAAGCGAGCGCGAAAATTTTCACCATATTTATTCGAGCCGTTTGAGCACAAAGAAGTCCAAAGCAGCACAAAATATTATTTGGAGTGTCATAAGCCCATAACATCCTAGGGGAAATTACGAAAGAAGTGGGATAACTGCTAGCGAAGCGAGCGCGTAAATATTTTCCTTATCCGTTCGAGGGTCTTGTCTTATGATATATCAAATTTTATATATGATCTTAGTGGCCAAGCTCTGGTATCGAGTGTTTTTCAAGGCCCTGATTTAGTTTGACCACTGCTTGGTACTAAGAGTAGCATCCAGGACCAACAAATTAACGTGTTATCCGATGCACAGTAACGCCCAGATGAAAATACCACTGTTTACATTTTTTTTATGAAAGTTTTGTGCATGGTCCCCCATCCAAAGACTGGCTGCATGGACCGTTGCTTAGCCTCGATGTTTTCGTCAGATTACATTTGTTAGCCAGACTATTAGGCTGTTAATTTTACAAAGTTAAATCTGTATTGCCATATTATGAGCGCGAAGATGTAGAATAGGTTTTTGAGTTATTTGGGTATCCCACGGGAACAGCAATGACTTTTAAGATAAAAAGTAAACTTCGTGTTAAACAAGGTCTAGTCTACCCCCATATCAAATTTAAGCGAAATCAGTGTGTGTCATGTGTTATTTGGTGCATCCCACGGGAACAGTAATTATTTTCGGGATAAAAAGTAGCCAATGTGTTAACACATAGTCTAACCTATCTTCATCTCAAATTTCATCAATATCAGTACAGCCGTTCGGGCGTGAAGAAGTTATAAAGATTTATGTGTTATTTGGTGCATCCCACGGGAACAGTAATAAAATTCGGGATAAAAAGTAGCCTATGTGTTAACATATAGTCTTACCTATTTTCACCTCAAATTTCATGAATATCAGTACAGCCGAACGAGCGTAAATCTCTCTTCGGGCGTAAAACTAACCTAACTTTTTAGGTTTTCCTTCGATTTCCCTAGGAATCCATCATCAGATCCTAGTTTGGTGACAATGGGACCAATTCAGAACCATACTCTTTCAATTATAAAAAGAATTTTGAGAATCGATCCACAAATGGCTGAGAAATCGGTGAACATACATAAAAAAAAAAAAAAATACATACACGTCGAATATATAACCTCCTCCTTTTTGAAGTCGGTTAAAAAGGATGAAAAAGAATACCAAAGCATTGTATAATAAAACACAGACGAATTATAGCATAATGGAACTTTCGTTATGCTCGTTTTATTTACAATAGATTTTCGGCCTGCACTCGTAATGCATGTTCAAAAGTAAGAATTCCGTAAAAACTTGACATCAAAATAAGACTTTGGTTGATTTTATAATATAAGTTAAATAATATAAATATAAATACAAATAATTAAAATTTACTGACAATTTTATAACGCATGATTGACCTAATAAACATTATTATGTAAGAATTAAACTCGAATCAAATTCCACATTCCAACAAAATTGTCACAAATTATAAATTGCGATCGCATCAATTCTTGAAAATTAGCATTTTCCGGCGGCACTGGTTTAATTAACTCATTTATTAATGTTTTTCTGATAAAATCTGCGTCAGTTTTAGTCATCCGAAGCATCTGATTGATTTATACTATGGCAATATTTTAATGAGCAGGAGCTAATTTTGTATCTATTGATCTACAAGTTCAAAAAAATAATAAAGCCATCTATTATAGAAGTACTTATTCTTGGTATTTCAATTAAAATTCCTCCACATGTAAACAAAATGTTATTACACTTTTCTTTTACATTAGCTACCGATTCGAATAGCCATTTGATGAATGGCTAATCATTTTTAACAAATCAATAAACCAAGATGTAAATTATAAATCATATAATATTTCATATAATATTCCTTGATTCATAAAAGCCCATTATTTAAATGTACGGTCAGAGATCACAGATCAAAAACAAGCGTAAATATAAAAAAAAAAATTAAGTTCAGCGTTTCAGCATTTTGTGGTGGCAGCCATCTTGAAATTTGTCATAATGTATATATTATCTTAATATATATAAATCTCGTGTCACAATGTTTGTCCGCAATGGACTCCTAAACCACTTAACCGATTATAATAAAATTCGCACACCATGTGCAGTTCGATCCAACTTGAGAGATAGGATAGTTTAAGTCTCAAATTTTAGTCGCAATTTTAATTTATTGCATTTTTATATTTTTTTATTAATTATTTATTTATCTATTTTTCATACCCCTAAGTGTGGCAAAACAACGTTTGCCGGGTCAGCTAGTATATTTTAAAAATCAATTGATATCTATATTCAGGCAGTTGTGAAAAATATGTCATCCGCCATTTTATGGCGGTCGCCATCTAGATTAATTTTCAAAAATATTTTTTTTTATAGAATGTATGTACATATTTTAATATCCCTAACCCTCAAACTGGATTCCAAGCCCGTGTCATGGAGGTTAGTTCCTTTCAGTGAGTAAATTAGAATGTCATACATCTGTTTATTGACTGTAATTACAAATTTGATTAATTTTCATCAAACATAGCTTAGAATACTCTAGACAAACACGCATTTCTACCAAAAAATAAAAACTTAGATAAATCGATGCTATACACACACACACACACACACACACACACACTCGCGCGCACACACACACACACACACGCACGACACATCAAACTTATAACACCCCGACGTTTTTTAGTTGGGAGTTAAAAATAAACAACGTCACGTTAATCTGTCAGGTGATTAATACCTTAACAGTGGCAAGAATTCCGACGCAACCAGAGGTCACATATTGTTAAACAATTCAAAATTGATCGGTTAACATTGAGAGTTGTTAAACAGGAAGATTCTTCTTAGCGATTTGAAAGCGATGGCCTCGACATACGGTTAGGTCGCTCGGGATGAATGTGCTGGCAGTTCTATGAAATACATATTGATAGACGTCAGACGAAATTTTTAATTTCATTTGGTTCAATTTTATTTTTACGACACTTCTATTGATATTTGAAATACATACCCACTAGCTTTCTGTTTTAACTTCCCTTCTGTTCCTAGTTAATGTAAATTTTATTTTTTTGTTTTATTTTAGCATAATGTGTAGAATAATATGGGAGATGCCATTGGTTCCCATAACACAGTTTCTATTTACTACTTTGGGAGCCATTGGATTTCTATAAAACTGTTTTATTGCATAAACTGTTGTTGTGTCAAATAAATATATTTTGAAATTTGAAATGGTAACCACATTAAGAATAACAAGATTTGCACGAATGGTTTACGCGGAAGCTCGAACAGCTTAGTCCTTAAGATATTTTAGTGGCTATTCTATAAAAATGCTAAGATAGTGCAAAGCTACAATAAAAAGTAACTTTAATACATTATATTATTATTTATCATCTTTTGTTTCATTCCAATGCTAGGCTAAAGCTTATATATCTAGTGATGACAGATCAAGATTACTCCAGGAATTATTTATCATGAACCCATATAAACAGTTGAATTTTTCACAAAGGAGCATACATAGTCTCTCGACTGTCGAAAATGATATACAAACATACCAAAAAACACACAAACAAACTTTTATATTTATAATTTTATCATGGAATGGGGGATAATGCAGTAACGTACACATAATTCACAGCTTTAGCATACAAAGTAAGACATAATTATTCGTAAATGCTCTTATAAGTATGTGGTTTATTACATGCATTTTGTCAACGCCATCAGATTACGGAAGTTCATTCACCGACTGCATACAAAAGCTGCAACCTATTAAGTAATATTAAATCCTCTTCCATGCCATTTTCACGACTGTCACGACCTCTCGGTGTCACCTTCCCGGCAACCTTTTGACACTATTTCTGTATTTAGCAAGAATAAATCTTACCAAGAGACGGTACGTATGTACAGTATACGGCGACAAATATTGCAAATCGGCCTTTTGAATGAGACAATCGGCTAATTTTGGTTTCGTAGAGCGTCAACTCTGTTGCACATTACCTATGTGTTCCGTTTTGTTATTCGCCGTTTACTGTTTGTATTTTGAATGACAGAGAATGATTAAAGAAGCCGAAAATAACCGATTGTCTTTTTCCAAAGGTCGATGTGTAATCGCCGGGTACTGTAGGCACTGTCGCTGTGCATTTCATGTATTCCATTTCAATTCAGATATTTTTATACTAGTCTCGCCGTAGAATAACTATTAATAAATAATAGTAATAACTATTAATAAAAAATAGTTATTCTAATAGTTTCGTATAAGTTTCTAACGCAATTCCAACGTTTCCATCAAACATTTCATTAGAGCTTGAAACTTCTAGAGGATAGTAAATCTCATAAAAATCGGTCCAACCGTTGTAATGTGAAAGCGTTACAAAGATTTTGAAGTTATTTGCTTTTCGCACGGGATAAAAACTTGCCTTTTTGTATCTTGAACCCTATAAACCTTTTACTACATGCATGTTACAATAAAATCAATGACTCAAACTCTCACAAGCAGTCATTCTTATACAGGGTCATATATTACCGAACTATTTATTTAGAATTAATTATAGTAGTTGGTATAAATAATTGATATGTATACTTTGACGAGCCTTTTGTTACAAAATGTGAAAAGGTTAATAAATATATATGAATCTATAAGGCAAATTCTTCTAAAGGTTGGTTAAAATAAGGAGAGAGCTAAATCAGCACAATATTAAATTTTTGTATGTAAATAAATTAAGTTTGTACAATTATAATGCTAGGAAAAAAGGTGTATGAGAGAAAAATATGTTATAAGGCATATCATTCTAGTTTTAGATGGGAGTTAATCTCAGCTTAATATTACATTTTTGTATATAAAGATACCGTTGGTGCAATGCTAGAAAATAAGTATATGTCAGACAAATATGTAAACAAAAGAAATCATCAAATGTATCATGTCATATATGTATTCGTTATAGCGAGTATGTCACTATAGTTTGATATCCAGTTGCGTAATATAAAATGGCCGGAGCGCGGGAGCGAGTGGCGCGGCCGTGCGCGGTGAAGTTAGTTTGGCACTGCGCGGCGGCGGCCGGCGCAGGCGCATGGTGACGCGCGTGATGACGTCGGTCGGCCAGCCGCGCGAATAATAGAATAATGAAACAAGTGTTTTCGCGCGGCTATGCCTGTGTAGATAATATAATTAATATTTTTATTTGTTAAGAGTGATGAATGAATGTCGGATGTATGTGAGTAATGTATGTGGAGTGTAATACTATAAATACGTTATTGTAAATGGATAATTTATATTATGTAATATGTATAGTATAAATAAATTGAAATATAATAAATATATGGTATATGATATGGAGCTCCTACATCACTCCCCTCCAGAGACCGGCTAAGGGCGATAAAAATCCGGGAACCGTACGTGTCGTCCAGAACGAGTAGTTCGGATATGTGGATCTTGTTGCGGTGGTTGTGGGGGGTCAGGTGGCGGAGTAACAACATTAGAAACAGGTGGGAGAGTGTCAGCTGACAGTATATAGGCTGGCTTAAGGCGGTCGATTGATACTGTCTGTTCAGCGGTTCCCATTAGAATTTTATAAGATTTAGCACCTCTCTTGAGCACTTTGTAGGGGCCAGTGTAGGCAGGTTGGAGTGCGCCACGGTGCACTTCTTCCCGAAGAAATACGTGCTCGCATGTGGCTAAATCTCGGAAGATGAAGGCTCGACGAGAATTTGAGTGATGCTGAGGAGGAACTGGTCGGATCTTTTCAGCAAAAGATTTGATCCTTGCTGAGAAATCGCTTAAGTCGGTGGTATAGTGGGAAGCATCGTGTCCAAAAAATTCACCGGGAAGACGAAGTGGCTCACCATACAAGAGCTCTGCGGAAGAGGCTTGGAGGTCCTCTTTAAAGATGCTTCTGACACCGAGAAGAACGAGTGGGAGAGAATCGACCCAGTTTGAGTTAGCGTGGCAGGTAATTGCTGCTTTAAGCTGACGGTGAAAACGCTCAACTAAACCGTTGCATTGCGGGTGGTATGCTGTCGTTTTGCGGTGATCGAAACCGATGAATTTGGACAACTGTTGAAACAAAGCCGATTGGAATTGTCCACCGCGATCAGTAACGATCTCGATAGGACAACCATATCTAGCTACCCAGCAGGAAATGAACGCTTTGGCCACTGTTTCGGCCGTGATATCGGTAATAGGCACTGCTTCGGGCCATCGTGTGAAACGATCGACGGCTGTCAGGCAGTATCGGTAATTACCCGCGGGAGGCAGAGGGCCGATAAGGTCTATATGAACGTGTTTGAAACGCGCTGAAGGTAAGTCATGTGTACCAAGCGGTGAAGCAACGTGTCTAGTTACCTTCGAGCGCTGGCAGGTTAAACAAGCTTTAGCCCATTCCCGGCAGTTTTTTCTCATCAAGGGCCAAACAAAACGTTGAGCAACGAGTTTAGCTGATGCGTTGGGACCAGGGTGACTAAGGGAGTGCAGGCTATTGAATACCTGTTGACGTAGTTGTTGGGGGACGAATGGCCTGGGTGTCGCTGTACTGACGTCACAGTACACGTCAATACGACTTCCGGGGTGTTTCATTTTTATGAGGCGTAGAGAAGAGTCGGTGAAGTGAGTAGTAAGGTCTGGATCGTTAGCTTGCAGTTTAGCCAACACCTCGATATCTACTGGCATTTGCAGTTCTTCAACCCGCGATAAGGTATCGGCAACCACATTGTCCTTGCCGGAGATGTGCACTATGTCGGAGGTGAACTGCGAGATGAAGTCGAGATGTCTATACTGTCTAGGCGAGCAGTTACTTTTCCGCTGATGGAAAGCGTAACAAAGGGGCTTGTGATCAGTATAGACCGTGAAGTGAGTAGCTTCTAGCATGTGCCGAAAGTATTTGATACTGTCGTAAATGGCAAGGAGCTCGCGGTCATACGGAGAGTACTTTGTTTGCGACGGGCTCAACTTGCGAGAGAAGAATGCTAGCGGCTTCCAGTTTCCATCCTTAAGCTGTTGTAAAACAGCGCCTATTGCGGTGTCAATGTTGTAAATAAAATATTAAACTAAACTTTGTTTTGCACTCTTTGCTGAAAATTTACTTTTGAATGTACAGATTAATTTCCCTAAATTTCACAGTTTATTATCCTTTATAATTGTTTTTTGCACTTTAACAAACTAAAATTTTTGTCATAGTTGCATAATTAAAATTTGTTTGCATATTTAGGTACTTACCTACTTTAATGACATTGTTTTCATATCTTTAATTATGTATTCAAAACTAATATATATAATATATATTTAGTTGTAATTAAATGATTACCAAAAGTAGTCAAAATACATTAAGATCGTTATGTTGATTGTCATAACTGTTTGTACAATCATTGTTATATATAGAATAAAAGTATCACAGAAAACTTCGAATTTCCGGGCTAACTTCCCTACCTGCCATTCGATTTTCTACTTTAAAAATAATGCGTTTATATTAGAAACCACTTCTACTTTAAGAACATACATAGACAAATAATGATTGGTTAGTAATTAGAATATGTAAAACCAACTATCCGATCCAAACAAATGATTTCGATTAGTCGCGTCCAATATATTTGTATCGTGATTGAAGGTAGCCCTGAATAGCAGTGCATCCTAAAACTCTTCAATTAATGAATTGCAATATTTTTGAGTTCAATAACTTTTTAACATCGTGTAAAGCCGAAACGATATAACAAAACCCAAATCAATTTTAATCAATACAAACAAATCTGTTTTTTTTTTTTTGGTGTGATGACAAGACACGGTTTCTCACTGTTTCACTAAGCAAACGTATATCGAAACAATTAAGCTTCAATTCAATTCTTAACCTACGAGATATTCATTAAGTAAACAACATCTAATCAATATTCAATGGTTCATTAAATTTTGCTTAATTTTTTAAGCCATATTTTATCTATACTGACATTAATTTGATCTAAATATAAGGAATTTAGGAAACCCTGGCATTTTGGTGACAAAAATAAAATGATAAATTGATATAAATTAATCAACAATAAGATTTGATGGCTAATTTGAATTAGCAAATTGTTTTGTATAACTAAATTTAAAACATGCCTTAAAATACTCGTATATACCTAAGCAATAAGTGTGACGGCGAACTAACTAAACTACATATATAATTATCTGGTCGGATGATACTTAAGACGTTTTTTTGGGCTTATTTCCGTTTTATATATTATTGTGGGAGTCAATAAATTTCCATTCTATTGTCATATATTACACAAAACAACAAAATAAAATCTATAATATAAGTCGGGTTTTCCTTCCTGACTTTATAACTCCAGAAAGCACGAACCGATTTCAACGGTTTTGTATTCGTTGGAATGGTCTTGAACTCCCTTAGGTTTGTAGTAAACAAAATTCAGAGAAAATTCGGTTTCCAAAAAAAACGATCCTTACACGGGCGGAGCCGCGGAAAACTGCTAGTATTATATAAAAATATCAATTTATTTAACTTTGGCGTAAAGCATTTTTTTAGAAATAAGCAATATAAATTTAATTTTATTAGCATTGCTATTCTGCCAGCATGTTGGCTACCCTTTGGTTGTGGGCTAGAACTATTGGACTAACTTTAGTTGTTTATATAAAGCAAATCCAAATTGCTTAGGTAGGTATTAGTTAGTTACATTTTGTAGTAGTTAGTTGGTATTTGTTTACCTTAGAAACAAATATTCTCATATAATTATGTATTTCCAATGATTAATTATATTATATTCTGACTGTCTTAAAATTATTGTACATACACATCTAATTTCAGCCACATATAAAAAAATATTAGCCTCGCCAACTATGATGATAGCAAATAGATTTAAAATAATAATTGTTAATTATAAATAAGTTGGTATTTCTTTACATAGTTTTTACTACATCTACAAGCCCTGTTAAGCAAATAGTTTAATAATATTAGTTACATTATTTTGAGTCTCAATCTATGTGTTGGTACGACAGATATTTCAACTTACTAACTCGACAGAATTGACCTATATTTTGACAGGTGACCTTTTGATTGCTTCATTTAGTAAAATTGATTATAGAGTTGACATTATCATATCAAGCGGAAATTATATTTATTTAGCATAATCTATTAGTCTATATTTTTTAGGGTTCCGCACCCAAAGGGTTCCAACGAGACCCTATTACTAACCGATCTATCACCAAACTGTTTTTATTATGTTGCTAAAATATTACACAATTGGAATCTGTAACTAACTCTTTTTTCATTTAATATATGTTCAGATAAAATAAATATGTATATGCTAACATAATTATTGACAGAAAATTAGGCCAGTTGAAGTAGAAATTACTAGTTTGTTTCTTCCGCTCTGCTTAAAATCGCAATGTAAACAAACTTTATGAAGCATAATACCGTATCCTATTTGTAAAGCATGAACATAACAGTATGCAGTGTATTCGCATGTGGTTATTCACCAATGTTAATATACGATGATACATTTTATTGTCCTCTGTGGGAGGAAATTACTAAGGGTTTTTTATCGTTTTTACGACAGTTTAAACTGTTTATAAAGCGTCCCTAAACCTCAAATCAAATATTCTATATATCGTAAAAATAATTTACCGCTGACAAATTTAAACATCATCAATATAAAGTGTGTTATTTTGCGATGAGTTCATCAATCTACCGCTTGGAAAAACGCCTGTTCTTTGTCTTGAGTACACCTGTGAGTATCTTTTCCCTTATAGATTGCCAGGGAGAGACGCTGCGCCAGGAACCACCAGGAACAAGGATGACGATTACGCTCTTTCGTTAGGCTCACAAGAACCTAACCCTGCAGCTTGGGTGAAAGGCTGCGGAATTGCTCCTGCCTGTCGTAAGAGGTCTAAAAAAATCAGACTTGAGGGTATTTGGAGATGGGGCTCTGGCACAAACTTTATCGAGTCCGGGGTGGACGACGACGGCGTGTGACTGTCGCCGTCGTTGGCGGATAGGTAAGCAACCCGGGAAGGGCCACAGCGCAGTGTAAGCAGAACTCCAGTGTGTTTCCAGAAAAAACCCGTTAAGAACAGAGGCATGTCACTCGGGGGATTTTAGTGTGTACAAATCCTACATAACTTGATTGCGCTTCATTGTAACCAAGTATCTTGTTGAAGATTAAAGAAGATAGAAAAAAGGCTTACAGGAACCAACACCTAAATCTTCTTTTGGCGTCCAAGCACTAAGGTTCTAATGTATGCATAGCAAATATTAAAGCACAGAAGTTACACATTGCGGGCATATGGTGACCCTAGTTTAGAAAAAAATATTCCGCGTAAAAATCTTCACTCATATAGACTCATTTGTTCCAGCTTTCTCTTTTCGCATTATGACCACTAGGAAAGTTGCATTCATTTCAGTATTCGATGAAACAGATCAATTGAAAAGTTAATATTCCATATAAAATACTTAATACTTTGTCACATAATTTATAGTAATCAGCACAATTCTTCTGATTTTTGTTATTTATAACTTTCGCAAAAGTCCTACCATTATCGTATCATTTCCGTCTTCTCGAACGATTCTCGCAATAATAAAGAGACTGACACCCACCCACTGAGCCTCCTGACATTGCTTAAATTAATAACTTAACTCACAGCTCATTTCTTATACGATATTTAAGTAAATGTTCACGTAATATAATGTTCTTTATCATTTATAAAGCTTTTTAAAAGCACTATCATGAAATTAACTTGAAACAGCGGTATTTGTTAATGGAAAACTTTATGAATATGTATGAGGCTTGGAATCAGTTCTTCTAACATAGCACTGTTTTGAATAGTCTCCACGTGGAAACAGAACAGTTTCCAGGCTACAAGGAATTGCTTCAAGAATTTCTTCAATTTGCTTTCGTTAGATGACATATTGAACAGCCCTTGTGAGCGTTTATATCATCTCCATATATATGTACATATAATTATATACTATATATTATCGCATTCGACGATAGCAAATTCTATAATATATAAAAAACTAGCTGACCCGGTAAACGTTGTTTTGGCACACTTAGGGGTATGAAAAATAGATAGTGTAGCTTATATGACACGTTTGAAGATTTACCATAGCAGCGCCATCTATTGATTACTTACTCAACCCAGTCGAAAGGTATCGACATCTGTTAGAATCATTTGGAGTTAACAGATAATTGTGACTGTCAAATAATAACAGACAATAATTAGCAATACATTAAAATTGCGACTATAATTTGAGATTTAAACTATCCTATCTCTCAAGTTGGATCGAACTGCACATGGTGTGCGAATTTTATTATAATCGGTTAAGTGGTTTAGGAGTCCATTGAGGACAAACATTGTGACACGAGATTTATATATATTTAGATGTATATAAAAGTAAGAGTGACCGTTATTCCGTGATGTCAGAAAAGATGCATGTCAGTTAGTACATAAGTTAAAAACGTGTTGCCAAGCACTTAGCGGTGTATTCCAACAGCCACCTTGAGAGCCAGTTATCCCGTTCTAGCCATGCTCTAAATAAGACTAGGGTATTACTGAGTCGTGTAGTTTTACGCCCTGCTAGTCAAAATCCCAGTTATCATGTGTAAATTAATACAAAAATGCTCTTCGATAAAAATTTTCACAATTTAATTTCTTATAATATAAGCTTACGAATATTTATTAGGAATGACTATAATCACTTAATGTAAAAACATTCAATACTTTAGATCGTAACAAAATGTTGTCTAGGTTTTTCGTAACCTGATCTAAAACTGTGTCTTTTCTGCCTGAATAATAAACTAAGTTATTACAGAAATACATCTATGCTAGAAGGACTTCTCAAAATTCACTTCCTAAAAGGAGAATAATATTAAACAAAGGTCCAATTAGTAAAAAATACGATAAACGTTGTAGTCAAAGAGCTGGATAGAAATAAACTAAGTAAATCAAAATTATTAGAACTTAAAAAAGAAAGCAAAAATGTTAGCATATAGACGAAAATTATCATAAAATGTTGTAACATTTTATGATAATTTTCGTCATGTCAGTTAAGCTATTTATTTTTATGACAGACAGGCGGCGCCAGTTAACACTACTTATAACACAGAAATAGAAATTTGCGGCCAAGAGGATGTGATAAAAAGAACTGGTTCCAATATAAACAGTAGCCGACCTTGATAAGGTTACAAGAAGCCAATGCGGTGGCGATCACGGTAGGCGTAAATATGACAATAGTAGGTACTTTCTTTATAAAAGTGTATGAAGTGGGTTGTAAATGGAAGTAAAAAAAGTCACATCAGATAAAAATCTGGCTCTTACAAGCAAAGCATTCGCATTGAACGTGGCCATGCTATCCTCTGGTAGTGAGCAAGAACTTTTTGACTAGCTTTAGTTATTTATTTAGAGCTTATCCAAATCGCTTTCTTTTTGCAGTCAAATATGATTGTATTATTGTAAATTCTCCTTCAATGAAATAAAAGAAAAGTATACATATGTTTGGAGTTATTCACACCACCTTGTTTGCAATTTTTAAACATTACACAAAAAATATAAGACTACAATGGGTGTTAATAAAAATATTTACATTTTGCATCAAAGTAATGAGTTTATCTGCTTTGAACCTACGTTCATATATTACTTATATTTTTATAGCGTAGCGTCACGTAGACTTTCTACGCCACACGTAACTACGGCTACGAAAACATGCTACGAATATATTTTCAGTAATTTCATGAAAATTATGTTTCAAACATAGAATCTATCTACGATATGAGAAATTTAAAAATATGCAGTAAAGTGTGTGGTTTTGCCATTCACAATATCATGCTGATACAATAATAATCCTAAAAATGTGACTAAGCAAGCTGTTTACGTGACATAAAGCACAGTATTAGGAGCCGATTTTTGAGGTATTTCACCTTTTTATTGCTATCAAAAATGCAGGATAATCTGAAGAATTAGGTGCAGTCAATTTTATTGATTTTGTGATTCATATTTTGGCCGTCTCATTAATTTGGGTTTTGAGCGGTATAAATACGTAATAATTTAACATAATACCTAATAGTTAAAAAGACAATAATATTTAATGTGAACTTGGCAAAATCCACTGAGTAAAGATACTATTTTTAAATTTACCTTTTCAACTATTCAGAAAACAATTCACCATTATTTATTAAAGTTTGAGGCATAAATAATAAAAGAGTTAATGTTAGTAGAAAAAACATCAAAATTGTTCGAAAAACAATTAGAATGAACACTAAATAGAATGAACTAGTAATCGATTTATTTGTTGTTCATACAAATTCATTAAATGCTTTTTTATGCAATCTCACAATACGATTAGAAATATTATTACCATTATTACTATAGTAAATTTTATTATAATAATACAAAATAATAATATATCTTATTATCATGAATAATAATAAATTTACATGCACATTCATGTGCATGTAAATATCTTAACTACGAGTACGTGGGTTTTGTATTATGTTATAGCCCTTGGAAACTTTCTTTATTTGGGTATTTAAATCTGCTTTATGTTATTATTTTGGTGCAAACACATTATTTATTTATGTAAAAAAAAGTATAAATACGAGTATCTTAGGAATAAATAACTAAAATATGAATAAGAAATAGGGTATATTAAGCTTAAAATCTCTTTATCACACTGTCACTGATAATGACCACATAGCATGTATTTCACAGACTGCATTAACTTTTGAATAGTTTGTACATTGAGATTTTCCTGTATCCGGTACACACATTCCAAAGATTTCACAGACACGTGACTCACTTATAACTGAAACTGTTCAATACTTTCGTGACGTTTCTACCAGTTCCAAGAAAGGTATTTAAACAAACAATTCTCAATAAATGATAATAATAATATGAATTCGTTTAAAGCAGAGGTTACAAACTAAGTGACTCGTTGATCTCGGTCGTAGAATTGTGCGCAAGCGGCGCCGGCGCTGGCGGACGAAAAATTCCCAAGAATGCTAATATAATTATTAATATACTCAGAATTTTGCGACAAATAAACACATTGAGAATTTTAATGTAAAAACGTCAATATTTGTATCACATTCTTGTGCTATTAGCCGGATCCACAGACACAATTTGAATTAATGAATGTATTTAGAATAATGAGCGGCCATCGCCAAGATGTGGCCGTTGACAAACAATTTAAAAGAATCTAACACGGTAGCTCACGAAAGAAATAAAGAAGCCATAAATTCAAACTATGAATAAAAATGTAAAATATTCGTGTTCAACTTGGTAATAATGTCACGTGATGCCATCTTTTAAAATTTATGTATCGGATCGCAATAAGTACATTCAATTTAGATTAGAAGACAAATTAACAATATTATTTTATACTTTGAGCACCCCAGTGTATTTATTTTGGTAAGTTAGTTAAGTGTTTTCTTGACAAAACCAGGCTAGGGTCATTGACATTACAACAACCGAAATAAATAAAAATGAAGTACATCTTGCCACTCTACAATAATATGTACAAAAAAATATTTGATAACTCAAATTGTACTTGTTTACATATAAATCTGAGAAAGTATAGGAAAATACATACATGCATAGTAGAGTAATAAAAAACTATAAATTTTATGACCTTGAGGAGTCCCAAGTGATTTAATGTCTCGCCTATAAATTTATAACTTGAATAGAATGTTTGGACATCTCATATGCATTAGGATTTATGGCTTGCAAATTTGTCAATGTGGTATGGAATGCGGTAGAAAGGATGGTAATTCCACAATTCCGATAAAACACGCATAACACCGACATTTGAGTGGGTTTACCCAAAATTTTTGAATGTCTCATCCGGTTTTATTATGAATTGAAAATTCAAAAATGCATCCGATATTTTCTCAAAATAAACCAAATACCAACAGTGTCTTGGTTTACGGCTGAGTCACATAACAAAACCCGGAAATCACTAAAAAGTTCTCAAATATTTATTTTTCTAAACTTATTGTTGTTAATCTTTTTTTATATGCCTCTGGTATAACTAACATTAATTAATTACGATTATTCAATTAACCATATGACAATTATGGTAAAAACCGAATAATATTTTTATCAATTTTGTAAACACCCTATTCGTTATGTATCGCATGGCGCTATTTCTAAATTTAGGAAGAAATCTAGATGAGACTCTAAAACAGAGATTAAATGTCGCAAAACAGAATTTATTTACAATAATCACCAACTAACTATTAAGTACAAGGAGTAAGCAAAAATGCTCCAGCCCGTTCAGTTGTGAATTTTAGCCAAAAACAATGTTTTATCGGGTGTACAAAAAGTATAACATCGCACCATCATCATTTAAGTTTATTTATTTATTTGGCCCATAGTGCCCAAAACCTTCAAAGGCAATGAGAAAAACAATATTTTTCTTGTTATATTGGCATTGCACAGGTCTACAAATATGGTAGGGTTATTTAAGCGACATCCAAAATAAGTCGCAACTAAAAGGTGAATCACATAAATTGGGGCCATTTTCTTTGCAATTTGAAAAAAAGAACACAGTATCAACACCCCGGGAGATGGCGCGATGTATCTTCTTGACGGAGTTATTTGTCAAAAGAAATTTAGGTGCGCACGCGATTAGTGCAGCTTTTAAGAGGTGTCAGTTTGGCGATAATTTTCTATATGACACCGATACCCTAATAAAGTAAGATGATTCGACAATGGTATGCGAGGATGATAAAAAAATGCGTAAGCTTCCCTCGTGTGTGTGACGCGGTCGTGAGACGCACAAGCGCGCTTGTGTTTGTGATCCTGCGATGTTGATATTGTATAAAAGCGAAGCGCCGATTTCACAATCATCACAACGATTTGAAATTCTCTAAGGAGTGCACACGGAGTGACCGTGAATTTGTTTCCGCGTTTTTGTGGACAGTTTGTTGCAGTGAACAAGTGAACTGAAGAACTGTAGCGCAACATTATAATATATTGTGAAGATATAACGTGAACAGTGTTTTGAAAATGAATTCTATTCAGGTAGTTTAACGTTGACAAAATTTGTGTATAAAAAAAATATATATTAGTCCTAAAATTTAAATATATTTATATATTAGGTATAAAAATTGTATTTTTTTATTATTACAGTACCTGATTGCGTTCTGCGCGGTAGCTGTTGCTGGCATTCCCCTGGAAGACGGCGGATGGCACCCATACAAATATGGAGACTCTGGCAAGTAAGTAAAGAAAATTAATTTACTAACTTGCTATTCTCAGAAAATGACTCAAGAATGTCGCTCCATTGCAAACCACATTTATAAACATGAGAAGATAAACCTAGACTAGAAATATGTAGAAATGCAAAGTAGTCCTTGTAGCCAATTCATTTTCATTGAATAAGATATTTTTAACTTTTTACGTACAAAGATGCCTAGTACTTTAAAAAAAAAACAACAACAACTTATCTTAATAGTCACGTAATAATACAAAAGTTATAAGTTTTACGGAACAATCATCAAATATTAGTAATAGCATAACATCGTCTGACTTAGTGTCGGCACTACCCTATCCTGAAGCCACAGGCGTGACCACACCGGTTGCTTAAGAAGTATATTTAGTATATACCTCTAAACTCATAAATATGTATTATACAATAATTTGACTTTCTTGTTTAACAGATACATCCCTACCGACGAGGGCAAATACGTTCATATCCCTAATCCTTACATCCACATTGATAACCCAGCGCTTCCTTACGACCACGACTATGAACCTTATGAAGAAGCAGCTACCGTGGACCAGTACAGGCTAGTCATCACACCCCCTAAAGACATCCCCTATTACAAAGAAGGCTACTACAAGAACAATGGCATCAAGATCATCAAGCAGAAGCACAACTACAATGAAGATAAATACGACTTTGAGTAAGTATTAAGTACAAAACTCTAAATATCACCGTTTCAAAAATTGATTTGAATTCATACAATTATTTAGTAATCCACTAGTTGTAACAAATGACCGAGGAAAAATTATATCTTATAAAATATTTGAATATCAAAATCTAGTTCATCATAATGTTATCTAAAAAATCACGTTTTCAATCTCCACTTATTAAATTGTAAAATTTTTAAAACAATATTGTAACTTTAACCTAATACTTATGTGAAACAAAAAAAGCTTAAAAGCACGGACTTCGCAAACGTAAACAAAGTAGTTCATTAGTATTCAGTATTACTATATTTATTTAGGCAACCAGGTAAACTTTGGTCATCTTGACCGCCGCTATTAAATATAGTCTTACTTATTATAAAAAGGAAAATGAACTTTAAGCAAATCTTAACTTTAGAGTTAGCATGTTCTGACTACTTTTCGATAGAGTCATAACAAACATAAGGTTTAGGAATTTTATAAGCAATGCAAAGACCTCATATAATTTGATTTAATATCTTGATAATTGAATAACAAAAGCCGAAACATATTAGTGACATCTTTGATAAATCTTATCAAGTAAATATGAAAATTAGCACACCATCCGTAATCAGTAAAATTTGTTAGCTTCCCGTCTTAACTAGAATTTTAGCCTTGCTTAGCTTTAATGTCAAGCTTATCAAAGCATTTGCATATTCTCAGTCCACGTAAAGAGACTCGGTAATAAAACCCAATGAAAGTCTAAAGTCGAAAGCTCAAGATAAATTACTTCGATTAAAACGTTACAATAATTCCATGAGAAGCCGCACGAGTTCGCAAATAAAAGTGTCATAGAGACATGAATTAGAACCATAAATTACACATCACGTTTATTCTCGAATTAAAATGCTCGTGAAAATATTACTCGCAAAGAACCAAAGATTACTTCCGCAATAAGTCATCAGCAAGGCATTGAAATGTTTACTAGTGAAGCCCTTGATTGCACAAAAGCAGATCAATTCTGCAACAAAGAGGTACCCTTGACCGACAACACATGCGCCCGAAAGGGTCAGAGTTCAAACCTATTTATAAACGTTTACGACATCCGACTTGACATTCTTTCAAACATGTTTCATTATCAGTGCATCCTAACAGGAAATCAATATCTCACTCGGAGTGCGTTAATTAAATTTAGCTAAACATAATCCGTTATATTAGACATTCAGTGATTTGAATAATAATCTTATCGAAATTAATGATCGCGTCCGGAAATAACTAATCACATATTGATATTGATTGCAATATTATTCTAAAAAGCGACGTGTCGTATTTGATATACATTAATTACTCGATTTAAATGACAAACCAATGCACATATGAATCATAGGCCTTGAAGATGTTTTGAATATAAAAGCAAAATTAATTGACGATGGAATTTTTTGCAGTTTCGAGACAGAAAACAAGATTCGTGCTGAAGAGAAAGCTGTTTTGAAGAACCCCAACACCCAAGATGAAGGAATCGCTTCTCAAGGGTTCTACGAGTACATTGGCCCCGATGGTTTCATGTACCGAGTGGACTACACCGCTGACGAGAACGGTTTCCTTCCAAGAGTCCGAAGGCTAGAGACCAAGTACTCAGGCAAATGGACCCTTGAGAAAGTTAATTAATCTACCTTTACAATCATCGCCACCCTCGTGAAATCAGTATTTTCATTAAGTAGACAATATCTATCTTCGTCTTCTGCTATTTCAATATCAACTGACTGTTATAACGGCTATTTTTTCAAAGGAAACATTTCAATTTTTTGTAGATACTTTTTACCAATAGACAATTACATTCATCCAATTATTAGGTTAGTGATATGAAAGTAATTCTTGAAGCTACTGTTTGATTTATTGTACAAAATCGTGTTTAGTATAAGTTTTGGATGATACTCGTAAAAAGGACGTTTTGTGTTTCTAAAGACGAATTTAATTTATGTGTTAGGAATAAGTACCTAGGTTTTAAATAAATCTTATTATTTATGACAAATGTGATAATAAATTTAAAGCATTTTAAACTGAATAATTGTATTTGTAATTTCTATAGACCCTTTATTTTAAGATTAGCTTTGTTGTTAACTTACGTGTCGTCGGTTGTATGTTATATGTTATTCACAGATTAGTTACATTTAGATTGAAACAAGGAAATTTAGATCCAGTAAGCAGTGTCTCTGAAACAACAAATGTTTCATTTCATTCATCCATATGTGAAGATTCTTGCACGTTGAACTTTTTGTTCAACATGCAAGCATACTCAGTTTTTGTTTTGTACAAACTTAAAGAAACTTTCATTTATTTAATTTTTTATTGATTTATTTGCAAAACTGTATCCTACTGCTGGGACTAAGAGCTTTTTCTCACAAGAAGAGGCATATAGGCCACAATCCACTACGCTGGCCAAATGAAAGTTGACGGATGACACACGTGTTCGGATATTGTGATCCTCAAACATGCCGGTTTCCTCACGATGTTTTCCTTCACCGTAAAGCGAGTGCAAATCCACACATAACTTGGAAAACAAGTCATTAGTGTAGGGCCGGGATCGATCCAGGGACCGTCTGATTGAAAAGCAGACATTAGGATCAAACAAGACTCAGTGTCAAATTCTAAATAACTTTAATTAAACATAGGATATATTTTTACGTTTGCTTGTACTATATGTATGTTATATTGTCTTGACAAATCTATGACGACTAAAATTATTTGCAAAGTATAATATTATAACCGTTAAAGGGCTTTACAGGCAAGAAAATAAATATCTACGAATTTTGGAAATGGACAAATACATACTCGTAGATAGATTTAGTCGAGCAAAACGACTTAATTGTAAATAAATTTCACGAATGTATATTAGCTAGTTTGCAGCGAAAAGCACACAGTATAATTATTTAACCCTATTTTACCACCGAACGAGTAGGGCACACCTTTATTTACTATTATTTATTAAAACTCAATTAAATTTATCAATACTTAATAAAATATAAAAACTTAAATAACAAATAATATACTTTACCTATGTCTGTGTCCGCGGGTAAGGTGCCGAATTAAAATAAAATTACCTAACATTATGTTTCGGCAGCTTCGTTGAGATCCAGTTATTGCAGACTAGGCACGTTACATATTATACCAAAGTGTCTTACTAGTGTGATGTGTATCCAATCACACTAGTTAGCACTCTGATATAAAGAACTCTGATATAAGAAACACTCTGGTATAAAGGTGGAGCGTGCTTAATCTGCAAAACCCTGCTGGTCAAATGCCTACCTAGCTTCTTCTTCTTCTTCTTCTTCGCTAAGTGGCCAAGCTCTGGTGTCTACAATTTTCAAGCCGCCTGAAGGTCTATGACTTGGCTTAACGACTGCTTGTACTTAAGACTGACAGCCGGGACCTACAATTTAACGTGTCATCTGACCCATGGTAGCACTCAAATGAAAATGCCTAGCTGTAATAAGTATATTAAAAATAGGGAATACCAGGTCGACACCGGCATCAGTATCTACGACACTAAGAATACGGTATAATACTACCAAAGTTGGACTGATATAAAAGCTTGCAAAATTTTTAGTGCCTTGCCTACGTTGTCCAAGCTTTGTAATTTCCTTGCCAGGTTAAATTTCCTCGCTAACTTTATTTTTAAATTTATTTCAAACCATTTACGATCTATATTAAATATATATGTAGGTACTCGTATATGTAGTACATCAGTTGTGTTAGCTACCATAACACAAACTAGAAATGGTCAGTATGGGGTTAGCCAGCCGTGTGTAAAATATGTCCAAATATTTTTTATTTATTTATTTATTATAGACACACACATTTCAATGTTATAAAAATTTGCTTCCGATGTGGCGCAAGGGCCAAGTACAAGCGGTTACTCATTTGTTACTAGGCGCCAATACGCCCAAGACAACAAATTCAATTATAATGTAATTAATGCCTGTCTTTGTAAGCATTGGTTACCATGATTTTGCTCCGCAACCAGCAGCACCCTTGTTCATAAGTTTTCATAATATCATATTAAACTAGGTGCGCCCCGTGGTGTCACCTGCGTTAATCCGGGACAAAAATTTGTTATTCCGGGATAAAAATAGCTTTTGTGCTTTTCCAAAGTCTAACCTATCTTAACACTAAATTTCATCAAAATCGGTTCAGCCGTTTTAACGTGAGAATGTACCAAATATAAACACTTACACACAAATTTTTGCATTTATAATAAAAGTAGGATAGTAAAAAAGAAAGTAATAAAAATATGCTATGACTAGCTATGAAAACTTCAAAAAGCCCGTAACTAAAACATATGAACTTTCGATTCCACTTATGAAGATACTCAATTGTGGTATTAAATTGTTTCAATAAACCTTGCATTTTGACAGGCCATTATAAATCACACATAATCGAGGTGTTTCTTAATCACAAATCATAAAAATAATAAAATTGTTTTAAAAAACAAAGAACCGACTTCAAAACACAACTAAAAAGGGAAAAATAATTTTAAGCCTACATCAAATCAAGAATAGTTATATAAGTAGAATCGAAGAGTTTATTTCATGTACTTATAAAAAACTATTTAAAATTTTTATGAATCCTGTATTCTTGGAGTCGGTGCCAGCAAAGAAAGACAATTGAAAATAGTTTTTTTAACAAACATTAAATTGTTCTTCTTAGATGGCACCGACTTCAAGAAAACAGGATTAATAAAAATTTTAAATAGTTTTTTATAAGTACATGAAATAAACTCTTCGATTCTACTTATATAACTATTCTTGATTTGATGTAGGCTTAAAATTATTTTTCCCTTTTTAGTTGTGTTTTGAAGTCGGTTCTTTGTTTTTTAAAACAATTTTATTTTTACATTTTTAGTGGTTAGTCATGATATTTTTTAAGTTTTAGCTATAGAGAGCCAAATAAACTTCACGATCAAAAAACCTCTGGCGTATACCAGGAAGGCAACCAATTGCGAGCAAATTGAGCTGTATGCTAGCGAAGCGAGCGCGAAAATATTCACCGTATTTGTTCGAACCGTTTGAGCATAAAGAAGTCCAAAGCAGCACAAATTACATAATGTTTGTTGTGTCAAAACGTAATAGAACCAATTGCGAGCGAAGCGAGCCGGATGCGAGCGAAGCGAGCGCGAAAATTTTCACCGTATTTGTTCGAACCGTTTGAGCATAAAGAAGTCCAAAGCAGCACAAATTACATAATGTTTGTTGTGTCAAAACGTAATAGAACCAATTGCGAGCGAAGCGAGCCGGATGCGAGCGAAGCGAGCTATGCGCGAGCGAAGCGAGCGCGAAAATTTTCACCGTATTTGTTCGAACCGTTTGAGTATAAAGAAGTCCAAAGCAGCACAAATTACATAATGTTTGTTGTGTCAAAACGTACTAGAACTAATTGCGAGCGAAGCGAGGTATGCGCGAGAGAAGCGAGCGCGAAAATTTTCACCGTATTTGTTCGAACCGCTTGAGCTTGAAGAAGTCCAAAGCAGCACAAATTACATAATGTTTGTTGTGTCAAAACTTACTAGAACCAACAGCGAGCGAAGCGAGCCGGATGCGAGCAAAACGAGCTGGATGCGAGTGAAGCGAGCCGGATGCGAGCGATCCGAACTATGCGCGAGCGAAACGAGCGCGAAAATTTTCACCGTATTTGTTTAAACCGTTTGAGCATAAAGAAGTCCAAAGCAGCACAAATAACATAATGTTTGTTGTGTTAAAACGTACTAGGACCAAGGGCGAGCGAAGCGAGCTGGATGCGAGCGTATCGAGCAAAGCGCGAGCGAAGCGAGCGCGAAAATTTTCACCGTATTTGTTCAAACCATTTGAGCATAAAGAAGTCCAAAGCAGCACAAATTATATAATATTTGGAGTGTCATAAGCCCAAAACATCCTGGGGGAAAGTCGAACGAAGTGGGATAACTCCTAGCGAAGCGAGCCCGTAAATATTTTTTTTATCCGTTCGAGTGTCTAGTCTATTAATATAATATCAAATTTTACATGAGTGAAATCTGTATTGCCGTATGAGCGCGAAGAAGTGAAATAGGTTATCGAGTTATTTGGGTATCCCAAGGGAATAGCAATGACTTTTAAGATAAAAAGTAACCTTCGTGTTATACAAGGTCAGGTCTACCCCCATATCAAATTTAAGCGAAATCAGTGTGTCATGTGTTATTTGGTGCATCCCACGGGAACAGTTATTATTTTCGGGATAAAAAGTAGCCAATGTGTTAACACATAGTCTAACCTATCTTCATCTCAAATTTCATCAACATCAGTACAGCCGTTCGGGCGTGAAGAAGTTATAAAGATTTATGTGTTATTTGGTGCATCCCACGGGAACAGTAATTATATTCGGGATAAAAAGTAGCCTATGTGTTAACACATAGTCTTACCTATTTTCATCTTAAATTTCAAGAATATCAGTACAGCCGAACGAGCGTGAATCTCTCTTCGGGCGTAAACATAACCTAACTTTTTAGGTTTTCCTTCGATTTCCCTAGGAATCCATCATCAGATCCTATTTTGGTGACAATGGGACCAATTCAGTACCATACTCTTTCAATTAAAAAAAGAATTTTGAGAATCGATCCACAAATGGCTGAGAAATCGGTGAACATACATAAAAAAAAAAAAAAATACATACACGTCGAATATATAACCTCCTCCTTTTTGAAGTCGGTTAAAAACTAAACCCACCCCTCCTAATTAAACTGCTAAAATATAAGACATTGTAAATTAACACCATTAAGATCGCTCATGATTCTAAAGATTGATTGCGGCCAGGTTAAGTAGGGTTGGTAAATGCAATCAAAATTCCTGTCTGTATATAAAAATGGCGGTCAGCTTATGGCTTCCAAACTCGCACTCCAGCAATAAACACCGGGATGTGGAGGGCAATATTTGATCTGATAACGCGATAAATAAATACCGAGGCGCCACGAATTTCAATAAAAAAATATCACAAGACCAAAATAAACGAGTCCTGGAGAGAGCAGCGGAAGGATCGTAAAATCATGCGTGTTGGGGCATTGGCAAGAAATTTTGGTGAAATTGTTTTGGCTCATGCTGTGGAGGCTTTTATGGAGGCGAGGGACGTTGACCGAGCGCCTTGCCAAGTGGCCGGCGCCACTCCGCCCGACGCACTGCGATCTGCACTGCGCTCTTATCTCTCCACCGGCTTCCTTCTTTACAGAAATAATTTACAACCGTAACGATACATTCCTCTGCCAAACAGGTCCACGCCTTTGCCCGGAATTTCCCTAAACGGATCCATTCGGAATTTCTGAACCCAAAAGTGCAGCGACCTCTGCGCGTATGCCGTCGAAGGACGTTCCAAGGCAATCGAAAATTGTAGTAACTTTTTTTTGTCATTAGATTTGAAATAAATGAGCTTGTTCGATATCGGTTCTTATGCAAATTAGCCTGAGTTTGATTATCGTGTCTTGTAGCTCAGACGTGTACGACTACTACGTTACGCAAATTTTTTGAGACCGTAAAAAACTAAATAATATGAAATGTATGTATGATACTGTTGACCATCCTTTTGTAAATGATTGGATGTGTTAATGAGATAATGAGAATGTGTGAAAAATGTAATGAAAATAAAAATGTTCATAATCTGGTGGAAAAAAAAAACAGTGTGTCCAACACAGGTAAAATTTTTGCAATTTAATGGTCTATAAAAATCTTAATTAATGATCCTTTTAAGGTACCTGTTAAGAGTTCAGAAAATCTACAGTTATTAAATTCTGAAGAGCACAGTTTGTGGTACATTTTGCACAAACACATCCTTCCGAAAGTTTGTGCGTAAGTGTGTATGCTTATTTCTTCTTAACGCTCAAACAGCTGAACCGATTTCGATGAAATTCGATTTGTAGATAGATTATAAATTATACATTTCCCGGAATAGCGCGGCTAAAACCGCTAGTATATTGGATATCTAAGCATTGAAATGCATGTATAAATATATAACTATACTTAACTAATTATAATAAATAAAAAACGTCAGAAAATAAAATAAGAAAAGAAAAACTAGATAATCTGGTTATTAATTATTAATTATTTTCAGTCTTTATTTTTTACTTCAAATAAACTTTCATATTTTTGTGCAAGTTGCGCTAAGCGGGGCTACCCACGTTAATCCGGTACATAATAGCAGCCTTTGTGTTAATTTAAGGTCATATCATTTTTAATCGAAGTCTATTCAGCCACTAGGGCGTGTAGAAGTTACAAATACACTAACACACAAACTTACGTAACTAGGCTGCGCCAGGAACAAAAAGAAGTTAATCTGGGTTAAAAAGTAGCCTATGTATTACTCTAAGGTCTAACCTACCTTCACACAAAATTTAACTAAAATCATTTCAGTCGTTTGAGCGTGAAAAGTTTCCTAACATCCACACAAATTTTCGTATAATATTAGTTTGATATCTAATAACGTATGACCAAATTTAAAAGGAGTAAGCAATTTCAACAACGATCTATCCAATAGCAAAACAGTAGTATACGTAAGTATAGTAACTATCTGATATCAAAAGCAATTCTTTCAGTTTAACCACATCGGAATTACATTAAAGTTTGTCTGGACCCGGTCCAAATAAGGTGACTGGTAGCGACATACGCCTGCTGCAACTGTAAAACTTTTGCAAACTTATTTCATTCTCATTTGAGCTTTAATATTATTGTTTTAAAGTTTCATTTTGAAGTGACAGGTCGTCGATATCCAGGTTTATAGACATTTACTCGATTCCGACTGCAGTTTTATTAGGAAAGAAATTGAAGGTGATTATAACAATGTAGGTAACTGTTGAACGCTGGGTAAATGTTGATTAGCTGAAGAAAAAAGGCAATTCAAGTATAAGAGCCAAGTGACCAATATTGTTATATCAAAAATATTTATACATCATATTTCTCGTGATGTCGTTTTTTTTTCAAAAGTGTGTGTATGTTTGAGTGTCAATAAGTATAATTACGTTATAGTTACATAAAGTTATAACTTTTAGATGTTCAAACGGTTGAACCAGCTTTGATAATTCGGTATGACAGTAGGTTTGTCCAGTGCGGATAGTACTGCGGAACGCAGCTAGTTAATAGAATATCATCATTATTTTCACTAAAAGAATAATATTAAAAATAAAATATACTTACTTAGCTATAGTTTAGTAGACCTGAATGTTGGGGTCACGAAATCCATTAAACATATTGAATAATAAAGCATAGTCCTTTCAAAGAGAAAACCATATTTTTAAAAGCCATTAGCGCCGGCAACGCTTTTTTCAGCGTGTTTCATCAACTATTTGATTGGTTATGCATGCTAAATCAGGTGCATGTCTGAAAATGTTAAAAGTGATGTTTCGAGTAGGTACACGCTTTTCACTTAACAAAAATGTTGATGAAAGTCTTGAAAGACGTGCCAAGTTGAACATAAATAAAGATTGTGTAGAAATTTAAACTATAAATTAAAATACGTAGATTATAGAAGTATAGACTGTTTGATAATAAATGGCAAATAAATAAATAAATTTAAATCAAATTTAAACCTTATTTTTGCAATCGATTTAGCAAAGTGAATATTTTATAAAAAATACTAGCTGAAACGGCAAACGTTGTTTTTCCTCACTTAGAAGTATGAAAAATAGATAGTAGCCAATTCTCAGACCTACTGAATACGCATATAAAATTGGGTGGAAATCGGCCAAGCTGTTTCGAAGGAGTACCGTAACTGACATTGTGACATGGGAATTTTATATATTAGATAAGAAAAAGATTAAGTCAGAATAATTAGGTAGGCTTCAAGATTTTTTTTTATTTATCTAGATTATTTTTTATTCTAGATTCATCACCAAGAAAATCTTGTAAAGAAAATGATAGGTACTCGTAAATGAATGCAATTTGAATCAACCGTCGCCGATAACCAATCAAGATAATGCATGTTATCCGAATGAGCATCAAAAGATTTATGATAGTCTCTCAAATAAAATTCAACGATAACGTCTATGTGCTGCTAAATCTCATACCAATCTAATCCACTTTAGCTTTCTCTCATTCTATTTAAATTTTACCAACTTATTTATCTTAATACTTTTATTTAATCATCTAACTTTTAAAACTGATGGTTTATCAATTTATAGAAGAAAAAAAAACATTTAAATCTCTCTACTGTTTGACTTTACTGTGGGATTTTTCCACTTTTCAATCCTGGTTTAATCCTGGCCCTATACCAATGAATTGGTTTTTTAAGTTATGTGTGGAATTGCATTTACTTTAAAGTGAAGGCTAACATGAAGAAACCGACATGTTTGAGGACCACAATATCCGGAGATGTGTATCATTCGCCAACCCGCACTTGGCCAGCGTGACGGGTTATATAGCTTATATCTCTCTCCTCGTGAGATAGCGGTCTCCTCATCCTTCTGTTGAGACTCAGAGGTCCCATCAGAAGGAGCGTATAGACGGCTGCTAAAAACGTTCAATCTAACTATTATAGTTCTTCTTCTTCGTATGAGCTAAGTGGCCAAGCTCTAGTGTCGAGAGTTTTCAAGCCACCCGAAGGCCTCTGACTTGGCTTTACGACTCCTTGCACTAAGACTTATAGCCGGAACCTACAATTTAATGTGTCATCCGACTAACGGTAGCGCCCAGATGAAAATGTCACCTGAAATACGACAGTCTTGTGCATGGTCGCCCATCCAAACACCGTCCGCATCGATCGTTGCTTAGATTAGCTAGCCGAGCTACAGGCGCTGTCAAGTTTGATAGTAAGATTAAGGCTTTGTAGCAACTTGCTATCTTAGGTCTTCGAGAAAAATAGAAAACAAAATATGTCACGTTGATATGTACTACTAGGTTTAGTTCATACAAAAACAAGAAGACATTACGATACAAGAGGTTTAAAACTTCAGTTGTACATCTACTGCCAAGTATCTCAAAGTCTGTTTCTCTAAAACTGCTCTCGTGAACTGCTTGTGTATCGTACTCGTCTTGAGAATATGCTAAAAAATGCAAACAGGAAAATTTAATGGTACGTGAAGTGAACCCGCTTCGCCAGGCGCCCCAAAGTTTGCTTCCATTTTCGACTCACGGGCGCTACCAGGATGCGAAGTCGATAGCAAGTTGACTTTGTAAGCTGAGATAAAACTATACGATAATTTTATTATCTTCTTCTTCTTATATCTTCTTTCTTATATATAAAATTTCCGTGTCACAGTGTTTGTTACCGAACTCCTCCGAAACGGCTTGAATGATCTTTACCAAATTTTATATGCGTATTTAATAGGTATGAGAATCGGCTACTGTGTTTTTTTTTACCCCTAAGTGATAAGGGTTGTTCACCCTTAATTTTTTTTTATTTTTCATTATTTTTTTTTAAATTTTAAATAAATGTTTACTGTTTTATCATCAACCCCTATTTTTTATGGCCATTTTAGTATTTTAATCATTTTTCTATTAAGCTAAGCTTAGGCTTAGCTTTAACGAAAAGAAGCAAAGTTTCCGATTGTTTTCTATCTCTACCCTATACCAGGCCTGTGTCACTCCGCGTGTAGGTGTTAAAAACATACCTACGGGCGGCGGCCACTCCGGAGTGGCCAATCTAGTAGGCTGCCACAAGCGAACGAACGCGTGCGCGCTATATGTTCGACCACGTTCAACTTAATTATTTGCGAAGTACTAGTTATTATTCTGTGTTATTTGACTGATTCATTATATAATTGCAAGATGGACACAAAACGAAAAAAAGCAAAAAAATACTGTGCATTATTTAATTGTTTAAATACGGATCGTGATCGAAATTTAACTTTTTTTTTGTTACCTAAAGACGCTGTCAGGTAAGGGTAAAATCTATTTTGACTGGATTACATTATGAAATTAATTCAAACTACAAACCGTTTCTCCCCGTACTATTCCAATATCCTAAAAGTACAATAAAAAAGATATTTTAGTCGTTTCATTCGAGTTGCATTTTATTTGTCGTACATTTACGAACTTAGAATAAGAGCCCAACGCAAAATATTTTCGGTGATACTATAGATGATACCTATGGAATTCTATTCGCGCTAGATGGCATATGAAGTAGTTTCTCGAAGTAAGCAACCATAGTCCGTGGCTCTTTCAATACCACAGAATAATAACTAGTACTACGTATAACCATGTACAACGTATTATGACCCGTAGCATAGTGAATTAAGGCCCATATTCCTTTGAAAAGAAATTGGTAGGCAACAAAATGATCACGTGATTGACTGGACCGCGAGCTAAATTAAATCATATTCTTTATCAGATTGAGTTCATATTTCTTTGAAAACCATTGCGAAGTGAAGCTTCTGTACGAAGTACAAGTTATTATTCTGTGCCTATACTGTCCCACTCCTGGGCAAAAGTCGTTTCCAACTCCTTTCTGTTGGCCAATGGTTTTATTTAAAAAAATGAATTGAGAACCACCTCTTCTACAATATAGCATTAGATATGGCCTAGCACGAACTATCTTAAATTATTATTACATTTTACTTTACTTATAATTTTTACTCACTTTACTTTTTGATTTTATTTCCATTGTAAATTAAGCCGGCGGCTTTAACTATTTGGTATTCTGAAAAATAACATCAAAGTGACCAAGTGGTGAGTTTCAATAGTAGTCTGAAAAGCCACGGAGGGTTGTTATGTGGATTTCCTTAATATTACTTACTATCGCTTATTATTCTGAGCTATTGACTTGAACACGAAAATTGCGTTTCGTTTTGTTTATGTTAGGGAGAGTATGGGTGAAAACGCATGTTGTCATAGATAACGCAACTGTAAGCCCAATAAGGCAAAGATTGCCATGCACTTTATTTTGATAAATCTCGGTAGCTAAGGGGTGAATTTCAATGATGTTTTGATATGAGATGTATGGTGTAACGGCTAATATCAATAAACTTTACAGCTGTTCTCTGAACAGTAGACCGGGAAAACGCGATTTCTTAGAACATAGTTTGTATCGTAACTTATCAATTACTTAAGTATTATATTTTAATTTAAAAAATGCGACAAGCGGTAACTTTCTGTCAGGTTCTGTCCGGAGTGGCCTTTTAAATTTTTTAGTGGTTTTGTTTTTGATTTTATAATTTATTTTAAATTTTATGCTTTGTAAATTGTGAATGATAAAATAGAATTAAAAAATCTATTAAAAAAATATACAAGGATTTTATTAAAAAATATTTTAAGGACATGGTGTTCAGTCACTTTGTCAAATACGATTAAAATTGACTAGGAATTAACACACAGTTAGTTCCACTTTTTTGTGGGAGGGAACCAACTACTAAAATTATTTAAAATATAATATACCTTTTAGAAATTAGAAAAAAACATAGTCAAAAGAAGTCGTTTATTTCAGAGAAGCCTAATTAGGATCCTTATCAATGACTATCAAAAACTTTACAGACCAATTAAAAGCTGAGCCCTAGATTTTTACGTCTCAAATTACAGTTAAAATAAAGCTTATAGATAATTATATAATATTAGGATCCCGTACCACACCTACAAAACAAGTTAATTACCAAATTATTTAACACAAACAGTTTATTACACTGAACGGTAAAACATTAGTTTACGGTCTTCTCCTTTTTTTATAGCTAAGTGGCCA
Source organism: Mellilla xanthometata (assembly GCA_035578125.1). Classification (NCBI taxonomy): domain Eukaryota; kingdom Metazoa; phylum Arthropoda; class Insecta; order Lepidoptera; family Geometridae; genus Mellilla; species Mellilla xanthometata. The sequence continues at coordinate 5,648,482 of JAPUBQ010000007.1, read as the reverse complement.
AGCTCCTGTGTCAAGAGTTTTCAAGCCACCCGAAGGCCAAAAAAAGTTTTGCGGTAAATAAGATATATTATGGTTTTTGGTGATTGAAACATTGAGAAGAAACCATAAAATAAAATAGCATGGTGATAGGGCATTTTCTAGGAAACGTAAGGCGTAGGCCTCTACCAGTTTATTTCATACAGGGGGAGGCCTACGCCAAGGAGGCGACAGCTACATAAACCAATAATTTAACTGACAAGAGAAATCGCACTATTATGATATAATAAATATAGCTATTGACAAATAAATCAACAATATGTCATTTAATTTTACTAATCTACTACTATTTTACTAATACTACTAATGAAGATGAAATTGACAAGTGTTTAAAATATGTAAATGGTGTAATTGAATAAAATACTTCTTTTACTTTTACTTTACATGAAGCTTTATCCTTAACACAACAGAATGTTAGAAGTAAATAAATTAACAGTAGGAACCCAGACCACTCGGAAGTTCTCGTGCATGCCAATCTGAGTGACACTACAGTATTTAATTAAACGCAAAGAAGTTGAAGAGGTTCGGAGACTACATAATTGCTGTCCGTTAATAATGCACGTTCTATATTAACAGTTATTTTCAATAGTTACTTGTTTTTGAGCGGGGTGTAAAGTGTGACATGACATACCAACTAATGTATTTTTTTATGAAAAATATTTATAAAGGCTCTATAAGTATATAACTCGTCAACCCAACTAAATGAGTGTGAGCAAGAGAAATAGAATTTTCGAATGATTTCATTACTAAATCAACATTAATACGAGTATTAAATTAGTTACCTACAGTATTATCTGCTGTAATTAGCACAAACTGACAAGGCTTATGGAATCTTTGTCTTAGTTTTACAAATAACCCGGCATGCTTGATTTGTAACATTATTTAGCACTTCTTCTTCTTTTTCTTCGTATGAGCTAAGTGGCCAAGCTCTGGTGTCGAGAGTTATCAAGATGGTTTAACGACTGCTGGAGCTAAGACTAACACTTGTTTCAATATATTGTATATCTTTTTTGGGTATGTTGTATATTAATGTATTATTAGTATGTATTTAAGCAGTGAAGTTCACACATGCGGGAATTCATAAGGAGTATTTACAAACTGATTACAGAAAAATTGGACATCTGACGTGAATTTGTATTTAATTATCCGATTTGTGTTAAAATTGGCAAGAAACTGTACTGATCTCTAGGTAGGGTAATTTGTCAAAATTAATTAAAAAGAAAACGTAGCGATACTGACTTTTAACAAGACTAAGGATCTGTTAAGAATTCCGGCAAGTAGTAGCTGTTTGTTTTAACTAATTAGGAATACTCTTATTGGAAAAATAAAACCACGAGACGGACGAAAATGTTTTACGGATATAAATAGTAATGAAATTAAATGTATAGGTTGGTTATGCAATTCTTGTGCGTTCAATATTGTGACGTATGGTACACTTCTTCTTCGTATGAGCTTAGTGGCCAAGCCCTGGTGTCGAGAGTTTAAAAGCCACCCGATGGCGGCTTAACGACTGTTTATAATATGACTTGCAACCGGGACCATATCAACCGACCCACGGTAACACACAAATGAAAATGTCAATTTTAAAACGGCAATCTGATGCATGATCGCTCCATCCAAAGACTGACCGCATTGACCGTTGATTAACCTTGATGATCGCGTCAGATTATCTTAGCTGGACAAGCTACAGCACTGCATGGCGTACACTATGGGAGGCCTATGCTCAGCAATGGGCGAGTAATGGCTGAAAATTATGATGATGATGAAACATATTAATAAGAGTTTAGATGATCTATGATGTTTACTCTTCTTTAGGTTAATTACGTATACCAAAGCAGAAATGAATTCATTTTGAAACGAATTAAATTTACCATTTATATTCTTATTTAATGTTAAATATAACATGACACTTTATAAAACCATTTTATTAACCTTTTTATGAATAAAGCTTTCGACTTTTGTCATAACGTATGAAAGTAGATTTTATTAATCTCACACAAAAGACGCCAGCGCGTGGTAAATCCAAGTCATGACATGACTTCCTTATCCTGGTACTTTGTACTTGAACAACAAAGAAATGCAGCTTGAATACTCCACATTTTTACGGAGCATTTTACACCTTCCAATATTTCCTTCACTTTACAATGCGCATAAAGAGTTGAGCCTCGAGCAAGCCAATCCGGCGGTTTCTATCTAACGCCTTCACCAGTGACGTACTCGAGACAAAATGTGGACGTGGTAGTTAGAAAAGTGTAACTGTTTTTGTGAAATTTGTGTGAAATTTCATTACTGAATGTCCGAGTTAAATTGTTGTGAAAGCCAAGATGCATACCACCTCAATTTGTCGAGTCAGGGGTTTCCTAAATTTCTAGTTTAGCATTGGAATATATATTTTTAAAGTCACGGCATTTAGGACCAGCGTCTCGGCTAACTAATGTGATAGTAAGAAACTTTTTATACAAAGTGGAATTTTTACAGAGATCCTTGAGATACTTACTGACCTATCGTCATCGTCCACCACGAACTCAATGAAGCGGGTGTCGGAGCCCCATCTCCGAACTCCCTCGTGTCTGATGCCCCTTTTTACCTCTTATGACAGGCAAGGGCAGTTTTCTTTGTATGAGCTTAGTGGCCAGGCTCTGGCGCCAAGACTTTTCGAACCACCGTCAAACTGTTCGAAAACTCTCGACACCAAAGTCTAAAAACATATTTAAATAAATATTATACTATTACTAGTCCTATGATACAGCAAAAATATCAGCCACAAAATCATTCGCAAAATCATGAAGGTAAAATGTACATACATAAAAACATAACCGGCTCTTAGTATTAAAATGAACCCCCATCACTATTAATAGGTTTACCAGTCCTGAATACGCTCGGTTGCGGTCTCGACGGATGCGGTCTTTACATACAAAAGACCGAATTGCCTTCACTGATTGAATTATGTCCCGCCTTTTCTGGTTCCGAAGGGTCAGGGGTTGTTATATTTATTGACGCTAGTTGAATATTTTTATAGCCACTAAGAAATAAAAACAAAGGAGCGGCGTGGCTGTTAGAAATTACATTTCTTCACAAAAATAGAGACGCAACACTAGACAATTTGTTTAGTTCTGAAGAAAAAGTAATTTTCCGGTTTCTTCAAGGCAAGCGCGTTCTATCGTAGACCGCAATATTACTTAACATCAGGTGAGTTGTGGTCAGCAAAAGATATATTTTGGGTTGAGTCAGTTAGTGTTTATCTCAAAGGTACCTAATTAATGCGTTAGTAACAAAAAGAAATGCTTTGTATGACATTTACATAGGAGTACGTGTCGTGCGCACGCAAAAACAAATTTGCGTGTAATAAAAAAGGAGTAATAAAAATGATTCAATAACTGCGCACCACGGGCGACCCTCCGCTCGCAGATGTAAAAACAACAGTGTCGAGCAAAGAGCTGAGGGGAACTAACAAACTTGACACTCCAGTGCTTTCACGAGGGGTGGCACAATAGTGGGTAGTTAGCCTTCGCGGCGACGGCGCGTAAGATTGCCTACCTAGATTTCAGCATTTTATGTAGGCAATTTTATTTCGAAGCAATGACAAGCGAAGACTGGGATGTCTTGCGTGCGGCAGCCTTAAGGCCACAGGTTGAGAATTCGATCCACGTATATGAGCTGGATTTTCGGTGAAGGACTACGTAGTGAAGAAACTATAGCACGCTGATCACTCTCAAGTTGAAAAATATGTCGCCTAGCACTTTATGGTGTGTAACTAGCCAGAGTGAGCTTGAGTAGTTACATGATCTGCTGGTCGAATGTCTTGCGTTACTGTGCAAAAACTGTTCTTTCGGTAGATTTTTCGGATACTAAGGTAGATAAAAACATCTTTACACGTGCCCTTTGTCTTATGGAAACTACTACTACTAGGCGATATAACTTAACTAATAATCTCTGGACGTCCCAGGTATCGCTGGATAGACCAAGAGGAGAAGGACCTGCGCAATCTTCAGGTCACGCATTGGCAGGAGTAGGCACTGGACCGAGAACAGTGGCGTCTCCTAGGCTCCGATTCGGGTCGACGCGCCAACCCAGTTAGTTAGTTAATAATCTCTGACTAATAATAAATTAAACAGCATAGTCTATTTTATGGCAGCAGATATTACATACTGGTTTCTGGTGCGAGTTACAAAAGTGATTGTAAATTATAGTGGAGATTTCTCCTTATTCCTGAATGTTACCAAAGCTTATGAACTGTTCTCCACTGAGGCAGTTTTCACAATTTTCCCTACAGTCGTTTGTCATCTCACCCACTCTCATATAAACACAAACAGTCTACTCGGAAGTCGTGAAATTTAGAAATTCCTTTGTGTTGACGCGTCTCTGCCACTCAGTGGCTATGCCTTCAGATCTGCAAATTTTCGGATTTATTCTTTGAATAAATTTTGCGGTGGCTTGTCAGCTTTGAAATTCAATTGGTTTGGACACATCACTGGTGAATTCGACAGCTGTAATACATTTGGTGTTTTCAGCTTTCGATGTTTGGATTGCTTGCAACAGTAGACCTCATGGGCAAACCATTTGCATTGGCAGCTCCGTTGTTCGTCTGAAATTAAAAACTTTATAAATTTCTTCTTCTTTGTATATTGATAAGTCGCCAAGCTTTAGTGACGAAAATTTTCAAACCAACCCAAGGCTTTGACTTGACTGTATTGACTTGATTGCTTGTACTAAGACTAACAGCCGAGACCTACAATTTAACGAGTCATCCGTACGAGGTAAACGCGCTTATTAACTTCCTTAACTACTTGAGCAATCCTAATCATGATCAAGAAACTTTTAACAAAAAGGCGTTTAATTTTTCTGCCAGATATTATTGTATATATTTTGCTTAGTTGTACCGACGTTTGCAATATAATTAATGTTTTAATTATTAAATTTTTATTCAAATAATTATTAATTGAAAATTATTTATCATTCCTATGAATTACATTACAATACTTGATGAATAGAAATTATGTAAGTACTGTAGTTAAAATGTTCCTAATTGAAGCCTAATAATTATTTTCTTATCATATAATTAGAACATAATTAAATATATTTAATTAGTTCCGTCAAGATTCGTTTAAAATCACAGCTACTAGAGCACTTAAACCCAAATATATTGGACTAACAAAAAATTACTGATACAGAGGTTTGTATTGCTTCGTATGATCAATCTAAAAGATAAAAGTGTGATCTTTTGATAAGGAGACATTATAAGAAAATGACTTTGTTATTCTTATAATCATTTCCTATAGTATTTTTAGCGGGCAGTGGATGGAGACGGTATGCTTACGATAGGGTCGCGCGACGTGCCTTGGGAGAGGCCTATGTCCAGCAGTGGACGCAGACGTGCTGATGATGATGATGATGATAGTATTTGGTTCATTCATTTTCAAATAGGGTCTATGTAGGTATGTGCCAAAGATAGCTTCCGCTTCGTATGATGTTACTACGAGAAACTCCTACAAAAGTGGTGTTTTCAAACGGCAGAATAACAAGTTGCTCACATAATAAGCGTTTACAAAGTGGAATGAATGAAGGCGACGCCTTGCACGGAGAAATATTTGTTTCGCACCCGGTGCACCTAAGCTCTTGCTGTTGTATTTCAAACAGGCGCTTGTGAAATAACGTTTGCGTTTTCAGTTGGAATGCATTGCGGCTGAAGAAGTTACTGCTCTTTGTTAAGTGTTAGGAACATTGTAAAAATAGATAAATTGTTTTTAACCTATTGACTCAGGCGTTACTTTGTGGAAATCTATTGTAAATAGAAGACAAAATTAAATATATAGTGTATTTCCGTCGTGATCTGAAACCCAAGTTCCTCGGAGCGACTAGCGGGAGTGTGGAGGTCGGTCTTCTAAATTTGAACATAATAAACTGAGCCTTTTTTAGGGTTCCGTACCTAAAAGGAAAAAACGGGACCCTATTCCTAAGACTCTGCTGTCGGTCTGTCTGTCTCTAGGCTGTATCTCAAAAACCGTAATAGCTAGAATGCTGAAACTTTCACAAGATAGGTATGTATTTCCCGTGCCACTACAACAACAAATATTAAAAATAAAAAATTAAGTGGTGTTTCCATACAACAAACGTGTTAACAAACGTGTTGTTTTTTCGTATTTTTTTGCTATATATCAACAATGATAGCTGCTAGATACTTAAAATTACTATTAAATACACAAAATATATATTAGCTATCAAATTTAAATAAAATGCATATAAGCCCCCCCCCCCCCTCTCTTATATGTATTCGCCTCCATACAATAATGGTACGGAACCTTTCATACGCCAGTCCAACTCGCACTTGGCCAATTATATATATATATATATAAACTTAACATATTTACAAATAATAAACCTTCGAACATCCCAGCACTAGTTTACACGAAATTTCAGCACATTATAATATTAGAGCATGTTAGCTGTAAGCTCATTACGCCGCAAGTGGCCTGGATTCCAAGGGTTCCCATTAACACAGAAATTAACAGCAGCTTGCAGGCGTAACATCATAATGGGAACTAGGAGTCAGGGATATGGTGGTACTAGATATGTGAATAATTAACTAATTAAAGAGGAGGTACCCGTTGGCTCTCCTACTTCTTCTTTAGTCTTTAGATATTCATACTTGCCACAGAAGTGCGTATTGTTCAGAGGTCTTTGGAGATAGTAAACAAATCACAATTTGTCTACATTTGGTGAACTAACCTACCAATAAAAAAAAAAACTTGAGAGGTGGCACCCGAATGGAATGAAGTTCTCTGAACTCCACCTCAGCAATATCCGGAACTTGTGAAGAAACACTGTCAGGATTAATTTTTTTTTAGTATTTATTATTTACAAAAAGCCTGTATACAATCAACGAAAATAATCGACGTGACACGACACTGCTCAATGCGAAATAGAAATGAAAATATCTGGCTTGCTTTCTATAAGAGAGAGAGACACAGGTAGAGAAACACGCGCACGCCGTACAGCTTGCAATAGCTTACTTTAGCAAAAAGTGTCGTGACAACTTTTCGTAAGAATTTGTTCCGTCTAGCCTCCTTTCACAACGCGCGATAAGGAACTTTGTTCCAATACTTATGAAAATGATGCGTAATAAATACTACGAGTATGTAGGCATAAGCCTAACTAGTATTTATAACGCAGGCTTTTACATGGTAGGGTTCACATGATGGTAAGTGATATTAATATGATGTGATGCGTGTTTCCCAAAAGAAATCGCTTCACTCTTGCCTTGAAAATAGCTCGATAGTAGTAGGTATTTGGGCAACAGGGCGTTTGGTAAAGAATTCCAAGCGGTTCGCACATTAAAGGTGGAGACCAAAGGTTTCGGTGGAGGCATAATACCTAGTACTCGCCATTTTAGATAGCTGAAATTCTATAGCCATTATTTGTATTTGAAAAATTACAAGCTGTGTAATAGCAAATATTTTATGCGCTTATAAATTCAGTTTCGATGTTACATTGGTACCCGAAGTATTAATTTTTTATTTGTTCTAGTTCAGAACTGTAATGTCTACGAAAATGTCCTGTAAAGCCGTAAATTACTTCAAACTTTCTAGATAAAATTAACAACCCAATAAATAACTTCCATGAATAAAGGGAATGGGCATGCATACTATTCTTTGGACTTTATAGCTCGCAGATCGTAAAGTTTGCCCTTCAAAGTTTAAGTCTGTCAACGCTAAAATCTTCGGCTATTTGGCCCTTTTATAGTAGTTTCAATGAAATAAAACGTAAGCCAACCCTATCTTAAGTTCTGTAAAGAGAACGAAGGTCTTAAATGTATATATGTTATTCACGAGCTGCACCCCGTGGTCTTACCCACGTTAATCTGAGACAAAAGAAGTTAATCCGGGATAAAAGTTTTTTTTTATAATGGATAGGCAAGCGCTTGATCGAAACTCACCTGATGTTAAGTGATGTTGCGATCTAGGGTGAAGCGCGCTTGCCTAGAAGAAACCGATTCACTCTCGCCTTGAAGACAGTTATAGTTCAGAGGGAACAGGAAAGCCTACACACAAACATACACACACACTTTTGCATTTATTATATTAACTAAGATTGCTACTCGAAGAATGCTCATATTAACGTTTTATAAATACCTATTTTGGAAACATAGTTCAACTTAAAAAAATCTACAAATAAAAAATCAACGTATAAACAAAATATTAACTAAAAAGTTTTTTTATTATTGCTGTTTGATCATTGTTACATAATTGATTATGAAAGTTGTCGAACTTCAACGTAGAATGTCATCACTGAATTTTATTTCTCAAACATAACTCACGTATCCATTAAAATGTGATACATGGGCCATTAACGAAAACAAATATGCATACATTGATCGTAACAATTTTGTATGTAAATACTAAACTATAAGTCACAGTGTAACAAATCGAAATCCATTCTAGAGCCTATCAGCTAGTTATTTATATCCAATATTTAGATAAATATTTTATCCCATTCAATCGTTGTACTGAATCTAACAAATAATATTTTAACAGTTTAAGTGCTATTTCCACGCACGCATTGTATGTACCTACAAACGGAATAAATTTCAACTAATAACTTGTTAAATTAATTGTTATTAAATGGTTTTAGGTATAACCATTTCAAAGCCATCTAAGGCTATTTATTCTTTTTTATATTGATTTAATTTCTTTCAATCAATCTAAAAAAAATACTACTTTCAGAAGCACAACAAATTTTAAAGATTATTTAAAAAAAAAAAATGGTTGCCTGTAAAGTCGGTTTTACGGGCGAAGATTTTACGTGACAACGTCTGCCGCGTGCTGCGCGCGCGCCAGACCGATCATAGTTGAGTGGGAGAGAGACGCAAGGCATTCGGCGGGCATCTCTCTCGTTCGGTGACTCATCGTAACGTTACCGGGCGTTACACTTTTTCATAAGTGACTCCCAGCCGCAACCTAATTTAAGACGTTGTCACGTCAAAAAACATAAAACTATCAAAATACAAGTAATTTGGCGTTATCGTGTTTTGGAACTCTAACGATTCTTAACACCAAATTTAAGCTCAGAGAATTGAAAAAAAAAAACGTTTTCTTACCATTTACGAAGGAGTTTTCCATACATCCTTGAGCGTTTTACTTGACCGTGGAAATACTCCCTTAGTCGGTTACCGAGTCCCATAGATTTTATAATTAAAATCCACCGCTGTGATCCGATGCAGCGGCGTGAGAAACCCATGTTCAAAGCACAAATTTGAAATTAATTTAAGCTAGTGTTAATATTGGTATACAGTGTATAGCAATATTAAATATCAACTGATCTTACTTTGGATTTAAATATTGAACATGATAATTTGTTTCGTCAACGTAAACATAAGTATACTTATGCTGGTTTGAAATGACATCGTACAATTATTATTTTTGCGTCGTGAAAGGGGGCTAGACGGAAAAAAATGTACCGAAAAGTTTTTACGACACTTTTTGCTATAGTAAGCTATTGTAAGCTGTGCGGCGTGCGTATGTCTCTCTGTCTGTCTGTCTCTCTCTCTCTCTCTCTCTCTCTTACAGAAAGCAAGCCAGATATTTTCATTTCTATTTCGCATTGAACAGTGTGGTGTCGTGAAGATGAATGAGATTATAGATTATTTATTTAATGATTAATGAGATGAATGAACTTCGTTCCATCCGGGGGTCCCTTGGCACCTCTCAAGTTTTTTCTTATGAAAGGTTACAATATTTATTACAAACTAACAAAAACTGTCGCCAAGCACCTGTGTGGTCCGGCAGCCCGTTAAAAAAATTGCATTTCCAGACTAGGCATGCTCTACCTTAGGCCAGAGTACACTCCGCTAGCGCATGACATTACGCACCCTAAATTGTAATTCTAATTTGAAGTAGGGATGATGAGACCTGCACTGACATCCCGCTAAGGGCGTATTGTGCTTCCCCCCTTACCTTACCTTACCAGCCTACCCAAGCCAACCGAGCTCCTTGAAATAACGGAGCACAGCCCTGGGTCGCTGGCATACCTGTTCCACCACTGTTGCATCAGATGGGTCTGAATTACGCACCCTGCTGGTCAAATACCTATGTATCTGTAATGTGGGAAAAATATAAAGCATTTTTTATTGCCTACCAAAAAACAATAAGAACATGTCATATTATTTATTTGTTCGAACAAACGGACACTTACTCAAAAAATGTTGGTAGTTTTTTAAGAAAGTCAAATTCAAATCATTTATTGCAGAATGGGTTATTAGGTTATTACAGGTTATTATTTTATGTCCCTCACACTCTTCGCCTATAGGTACACGCCTAAAGGCGGAAAGTGTCGATATTGGAAAATCATACAAAAATTACATCAAATTTTTTTAGTTTACAAAATTTTCGGTTTTACTAGGTATGCTTTGTAAATATTATTCTTAAGTTATGTTTAAATTTATTTTATCATGAATTTTAGTTTTGTCAATAAAATACACAGTTCTAAAATAATAAATAACTCACTTATTCATCTTAATTACGAAAACATTAACTAAAATTACAAAGTCAAGTCGTGCAAATATACCTATAATCTTAACTAGCTGACCCGGCAAACGTTGTTTTGCCTCACTTAGGGGTATGAAAAATATATAGTGTAGCTTATATGACACGTTCGTAGATATACCATAGCAGCGCCATCTATTGATTACTTACTCAACCCAGTCGAAAGGTATCGACATCTGTTAGAATCATTTGGAGTTAACAGATAATTGTGACTGTCAAATAATAAAAGACAATAGCAATAAATTAAAATTGCGACTATAATTAGAGATTTAAACAATCCTATCTGTCAAGTTGGATCAAACTGCACATGGTGTGCGAATTTTATTATAATCGGTTAAGTGGTTTAGGAGTCCATTGAGGACAAACATTGTGACACGAGATTTATATATATTAAGATTACGAAATCATTAACTAAAATTACAAAGTCAAGTTCGTGCAAATATATAATATGCGTTAGTATATCAGTTAACGATGCCATATTATCGTCCAGCAACTGCACCGCCACACGCCGTCGGCTTCGTATTTCAATAAATCAGAAGAAATGACGGCGGTCGCGTTAGGCAGTCATCACCGCGATGGGTGGCCGGGGACTTCACGGCTATTTCACGCTCTGCACTACAAATAGACACGCGGATGTGCTGTATATGAGCTGTACAAGAGCTAATAGCTGTGGTAATGGGCACTAAACGCTGTTGCAACAGATTTAGACCACTGTAAAATGGTAGGTATTGGAAAGTTCTAAGTACGTAAGTAGTATATTTGTGAGTTGGATGACACGTTCAATTGTAGGCTGTGACACTTATTTTTTTATTTATATTAGGACACATTTCACACACGGCTGGTTTACCCCATACTGAAACATTTCTAGTTTAGGTTGAGCTAACACAACTGATATACTACATTTACATACATATTATATATATACACAGCCAAAAAATTTAGTTAAGCATAAAGATGTTGGCCGTGCCGGGAATCGAGCTCGGAAACTTCTGATTAGCAGTCCGGCATGGTAACCATTACGCCAACGAGGTCGTCGAATATTACAGGCTAAGCCAAATAAGAGGCCTTCAAGTGGCTTGAAAATTCTAGACACTAGAGCTTGACCACTTAGCTCAAACGAAGAAGAAGAAGTATTTAAAAAAATAACAACACACGATTTATATTATAATTTTGAAAGTTGCTTCCCGTGGTGTTGCCATTGCATTATTCCGGCATTAACAGTAGTTTATGTGCTAATCCAGTGTCCAAGCTATCTCTGTACTAAATTTCATCCCAATCAATTAATTCGTTTGAGCGTTAATGAGTAACAAACACACACAAACTTTTGCTTTCATAATATTAAAAAGACGAGGTAAGATATTAATTAACAATAAAAAATTAATTGTAACATATATTTACAGCAGCGCCCCTGGTGATTTATCAACCTAACACTTATCTTAGAACAGCAATCAAATCCAAAAACCGCAATAAAATCGAAGTATCAATTTTGGAGTATTAATATGTATACTGCAGTGTCTTCTTACAATTTTTCATCGTAAAACCTGTCTAAGCAAACACATTCTAAACCGCATCAAAATTGGACTTTTCCTTTCGGATATTAATGGCAACATTGGTTTTCGTAAACACATATACACATACACTCACTCACATACACACAAACGTATTCTCGCCATACGAGTACATCTACCGTCTCCTTGCATTTAATATGAGCGCATTACCGCTTTATTTAATTTAATACTAATTTAAACCCTATCTCGTATTAAGTTACAAGGTAGAAGAAAACTGAATATAAAAAGCGGAACCATCCTGGAAACCAGTGAGAGCTAAACTTGAAAGCCTTTGTTAAGCTTTTTAAATACTTTTACGTCTGGCTAACTATTCTTATACTGTACCGTACTGGGAGCTCCGCTGCATTCGTAGATTTTTAATTTCTGCTGCACAGAGAATTTAACCGGAATCCACCAAGCATACGTAATAAACCACTGGCTTTATAAAGTAACACTGCATTTAAAAACTCTGCAATGTTTCACTTAATTAAAAATAACTGGCCAAATGTGAGTCAGGGTCGCGCACGAATGGTTTCGATTATCTATTAATACAACAAAATAATAATAATGTGCATAGCTCCTTAAATATTGATTTTAGGGCGAGTGTGGCTAGATGGAGAAACGTCTGTTTTAAATTTTATGGTTTAATCAGGACCCTACACTAAAGATATGTGTGGATTTGCACTCAAGGTGAGGGAAAATATCGTGAGGAATCCGACATGTTTGAGGACCACAATATCCGAAGACGTGTGTCATCTGCCAACCCGCACTTGGCCAGCGTGGTCGGTTATGGCTTCTCTCTCCTCGTGAGAGAAGGCCCCGAGTCCCAGCAGTGGGAACGTTGAGTGGGCTGCTTATACTTATACTTACTATCTATAATTTACGCTTAGCGCGCTATCTGTTTACGGGCGGTTTAGTCTTCGTTTTACAAGTTCGTTGGAGTATTGTGTATAAAACCTTTTTTTTGATCGAAATACATTTGAAATTTTCGACTGTCCTAGCTATCACGGATCATGAGATTCAGCCTGGTGACAGACAGCCATACAGGCAAATGGACGGATAGCGAAGTCTTAGTAAAATGGTCCCGTTGACACCCTTTGAGAACTGAACCCTAACAACAGAGAGAAGTTAAATTAATTAAAATTGTCGTCTACAGAGCGATTACCAACCAATAAATAAAGGACAACAGTGCCAAGCCACCGAAAAAATACTGGTACGAGTTAAACGAGCCGTGAAAATAAGAAAAATAAGGGAGAAAAACGCAAATTACATTTTTTCTCAGGTGAGGGAGAATGCGAGCAACAACTTAAACAATTTGCTGAGGCGCCACTCGAAAGTGTTAAGTGAATTTGGAATTCTGTTAGGACTTGTTTACATTGCGGTATAGGCACAGACTATGACAGTGGGTTAATTTATTTCGAGCCGCCTCAACTTTTCTCAATTACTATTTAGATCTTATCAATAGGTGATCGTATCTAAAAGGCTTTTTGTGATTCATATTAAGTAGTCATAATAGTTTTCGTTTCTATTTATACCATCGTCAAAGTTAGATTTTAGTTTGATTAAAATAAATTTAATAATAAACCACTTAGGTACATCACAAAACTTTTTCATTCTGTAACTTAGATGGAATGAGATCTTTTTGAACCATCAAAGGAAAGTGCGCCTGAAAGAGAATCCATTTCAATCCTTTAACGCAAATGAGCCTTAAGGAGAGCATATTGCACAGCCCGACCAGATTGAGTCAAACAAACGAAACTCATCGACAAGATTCTATAATGCTGAGTTTAAGAACAATTTTTCTCTTAAAGCCAAACAAATGAGGCGCCATTAGATGGAGTGAGAGCGCTTAATCTATTTCTGACGAGTTCAGTGACGCCGACAAAGACAAATCGACATTAGCCTACCCACACGGCGCAAAGGCGTTCCACTTCTGTTTCAATTCCACTTTTATTTGCGGATTAACTTCTTATTAGTCATTGTGCCGCGAGTCTCGGAGCCTATCACGAGCCTTATGAATGGCTCAATTATTTTGCAGATCCAGCGTCGATCCCAGTGTATTTGAACGTCACACTGCGCCAGCTAAGCATGACTGATTTGATTCATTCGGTACCCAATCCCGAGACCGACTGTATCTCGCTCCCGACTATGCTTATTAAAATGTTCCTTCAAGAAGAGTAATGGATGACTAAACGTGTTAATCGTTAAAAAGTGCCCCCGTTGTTAAACATGTGTTAGTCTTTTTAAGAGGAACTCGAGTATTAATACACTGACAACATATTTATGATCTCCCAGTGACTGAAATAATGGTGTCTATAAATTTCATGTGATTAAACATTCACCGCTTAAAATGACAGTGAATTATTATTTCAAGGGTATGGGATCAAGAAATTTTAGAACAAAGGAAGAGAAAGAATGCAAACGAGCTAATTGTTCTATTAACCCGCCATGTTTCAATAAGCCGTCTTGAGAGTTAAGATTTTTAGTTTTTGTACGATCTCGTTAGCATGACGGTGTAAAAAAAGAATGGCAAATTATAATATTTTTAAAACGGCAATATCGATCTAAAAGCTAGTAGTATAGGATACAAATTCAAATTTTCGAGTCAGAGTGGAAAACATTAAGAGGGGGAAAAGGAGTGGCTGAGCGTATTTCAGAACCGACAAGTTGAAGAATGTCGAAATGTGTCATCTGTCAGTCGGTATTTAAAGCGATATGTTATTTTGGAAGTGTCGCGCTGTCGTGTTTCTTAAATAGTCGAGGCAGCTGTCTCGTAGTAAAGCACTTTCAGAGGAACCAATGAAAATTCCAATGTCTGAAAGGCGTTTCGCCTGTTACGTACATAAATTGTATAAAAAAGTAAGTAAACGCGTAACAGACTGTTTATAAACTATAAATTAGAGAGCTTTTCGAAGTTTAGACTGAATTTTAAGAGGCAATACAAACAAAGAATAAAGTTATGGTTTTTATGGCTGGTTTTTTGTCTTCTCTTTATTGAAACATCTGTTATTAATACTCAGTCTAGTTAATGGACAGAGTTAATAAACCGTAATGAAAATTCATTATCTCTCATAAAATAAACAATACAATTAAAGAATATCTTAGTAACAAAACTCAGTACTTGGTTAAAACATTAAGTACTTGAAAAAAAAAAAAAGCTTATGAAAAATTAATGCCCTAATTGAATATTTACCTACTACTAAATGTAGAAAATCGTACTAATATTATATATGCAAAAGTTTGTATATAAGTTTGTACGTATGTTTGTTACTTCTTCATGCTCAAACAGCTGAACCGATTTGATGTGAAGAAAGATTAGACCTTGGATTAACACATAAGCTACTTTTTATCCCGGGTTGACGCGGGTGATACGTGACGATGCTAATAATTATATTTTTCTAACATTCATTCAGTTACATCAATCAATCAAATGTGAAAAGTGATACGACTTTACAACCACAAACCTAAACTTAACAATACATACATAAAAACCCAAACCTTCAGCTAGAATGCAAACCAAAATCGCAAACACTTTAAAAACCATTTGACTTCCCCTCGATCCCAATATTTCGTCTGCTACCTTTGTTTTCTAGGGAAGCTGTGTTCAAACTGACCACTTCCACCCTCAATAGGAAGCATTATGTTGCATGCTCAGCAGTTGTGCACTTGGAATGCTAAAGGAATGGCTACGTTGATAAGTGAAAGCGGCTTTGGATATATTTGTATGGATCCCACAATGAAAGATTCAAATAGAGATTTATTTACGTGTGACTAACGTAAAATATCTAGAATATTGCGCCTTGGCTATATCTTAATATATATAAATCTCGTGTCACAATGTTTGTCCTCAATGGACTCCTAAACCACTTAACCGATTATAATAAAAGCCGGGTCAGCTAGTAATAATATACTAGCTGACCCGGCAAACGTTGTTTTGCCTCACTTAGGGGTACAGCGCCATCTATTGATTACTTACTCAACCCAGTCGAAAGGTATCGACATCTGTTAGAATCATTTGGAGTTAACAGATAATTGTGACTGTCAAATAATAACAGACAATAATTAGCAATAAATTAAAATTGCGACTATAATTTGAGATTTAAACTATCCTATCTCTCAAGTTGGATCGAACTGCACACGGTGTGTGAAATTTATTATAATCGGTTAAGTGATTTAGGAGTCCATTGAAGACAAAAATTGTGACACGAGATTTATATATATATTAAGATATATTAAGTTTGTACTTAAGCCGCCTGCGTTAATCCGGAACAAAAGGGAGTAAGTCCGGGATAGAAAGTAGCCTATGTGTAATCCAAGTCCCTAAAAATAATACATTAATAGCAGTTGTGGGAAAACAATTCAGAAGTAACAAAAGAAATCATTTAGGCTGCCGAGATAAATAAAATTAACTTATTAACGCCATCTAGCGGCATATGAGTACTTGCAGCTTGCTATCAGACAACCTTTACTAACATTATGTCAACAACGCTCAATTGATTTGGGTGTGCAATATGCAATCCCACCAATATTATAAAGGTTTTTTATGTAAAATGTGTAAGCATTTTTGTTACTTCTTCAAGCTGAAACGGCTAGACTGATTTTGAGGAAATTCGGTATGAAAATAACTTCGATGCTAAATTAAGACAAAAATTTTATTATAATTCTGCTTTATTTAAAATAAATTCGTCTTATATTAAAATTTCCCATTTCCGCTAAGCTTCCTACCAAAGACTAACCCTTAACTGTGAGCAATAACGATTTTCCGCAAAGTACTTGAGGTAATGGCGGATGCAGTATAAATATCAGTTGCATCGAAATTTTTATACAATCGTTATATACATTTTAATACGAGTACGAAACCAAGGTAGTTATGCTTTTTATAACTATGGTCAATTGACTATTATTTTTTTTAATTTTAACTTGTTAATTGTTACTTACTGACTAGCTGGTGTTTCGACCCGACTTGTTATTGGCATTAGATACCGAGAGTCACCCTTGATTTTGTACCGCCTGCAGTTTGGCTAACTAAGATGATCTAGCGCGATCATCAAGGTTAAGCAGGAGTCGATGCAGACCATCCACTTATATATATGAATGTCGTTTAAAATTAGCAGTTTTTTATGCAGGTGCTACGGAGAGTTGGATAACACGTTAAAATGAAGGTCCCGGCTTTAGTTATTAGAACCAGCAGTTATTAAGCCTAGTTAGAGGTCTTAGTTAAAGCCGCCCAGAGCTTGGCCACTAAACTCATACGCAAAAGTAAAAAAAGCCTCAATTACAATACAATACAAGAATTGTTTATTATGTACAAAAAATAAACAAAACAATAGGTAAAAATATCAATTCTAACAATTTTGCTGCAGTAAAAAAAATAATTTTGTAGATTTGCAATATTGATCTAACAATTTAACAGTTCTTGGTCCTCTACCGTCTTACACAACTGGGTGGCTTGAAGCATCCTCATGCACTCCGACAGCGTCTTTCCAGTGGTACCTGGAAAGTAAGATCGTTAAAATAAAACGGGTTAAACCCATACTAGATCATTTCTAGTTTTTGTAATGTAAGCTAACTCAACTGATATACTACATACATACCTATACATACATATTTTTTATAAATAAATACATATTGAACACCCAAACCTCCAGCCAACATATTTTATTATAGCACAAAGAGGTTGGCCGTGCCGGGAATCGAACCCGGAACCTTCTGATTGGCAGTCCGGCATGGTAACCATTACGCCAATGAGGTGGTCAAATGAGACAATAATAATGATATACATAGGAATGCTGTAGAGAGATGCATTTGAGTAGGAGAAGTATGGATATGGTTGTACGAGGTAGCGGAAGGGAAGAGGTCGACCTAGGAAGACGTGGCTGAATTGTGTAAATGAGGATATGAAAGAAAAGAGAGTGAATGTGGAATGTGGAGATGACAGCTGACAGAATCGTGTGGAAGAGGAAAACTTGCTGTGCCGACCCCACTTAGTGGGAAAAGGTTGAAAAACACGAAGAAGAAGATATTATATATTTAGAAATGAAACAAATTTTAATTTAAAAAAAAATAATTATTAAACACAAAAACAATTTATTAATACAAAAATTAAATATTAACGCAATTGAATGGTGCAACGACCGTCTACGCCGGGATTCGAAGGGAAAGTGAGCTCGCCGCGTCGCCCGATGTTTCAGCTGCCCTCCGTCGCTCGCTCGGATGTTGTCAGGAGTGGGGAGGCTAAGCCACGCCCCTTTCTTCGCTTCTCTTCTAAATCGGCTTCTCCTGACGGCGGCGCGTCCTCGCCCGCAAGTGGCCCCGAGTGAGCATGTGGTCGCGACTGCTGATCATCAGGGACTGGACCAGTGGAAGCCGCCTCGCCACACGCGCGTTCGCCACTGCACGATGTCTTGGAAGAGACACTATGAGAGTCATCATCATCACCTGAAAGTCACATTGAGCTCATTAGTTCATTGACCATAAATGTGTCATTCGAAAGTAAGAGCGACTCCATTACTTTCGACCTGGATAGAGCCCTCGGGATATCCCTTCGTACAGAGCTCTCGAGATGTACGGCAGCGAGACACTGACGTGCTCCGAAAGTAAGAGCGACTCCATTACTTTCAACCTGGATAGAGCCCTCGGGATATCCCTTCGTACAGAGCTCTCGAGATGCACGGCAGCGAGACACTGACGTGCTCCGAAAGTAAGAGCGACTCCATTACTTTCAACCTGGATAGAGCCCTCGGGATATCCCTTCGTACAGAGCTCTCGAGATGTACGGCAGCGAGACACTGACGTGCTCCGAAAGTAAGAGCGACTCCATTACTTTCAACCTGGATAGAGCCCTCGGGATATCCCTTCGTACAGAGCTCTCGAGATGTACGGCAAGGAGACACTGACGTGCTCCGTGTACAGGATTGTCCTTCAGACTTTCCTTCACTCGCAGTCCCCACAGGATGCGATCTCATTGGTTCCAAACCATGCAGTGACTGTAGAGCAGTGCCAGCGCCTTACTCGCTGCATTAGAGTAACATCCGCGAGGCGGTTTACTTTAACGCATTACATCACTTCGAACCACTCTAAATCGAGGTATTGGACATGCACGTGACTGTAGAGTAGTACCCTCGGGACACTCGCTGTATAGGTGCCGTCGCACAAATACATTACATCACGGGACAAAAACCAACACCACAAAAACCCATGCAAACGTCTGTAGAGCCACACCCTTGAGTTGCTCGCTGACGCGCGAATACATTACAACGCCGCTGAACGTGTCATGGACAAACAAAACATGCAATGCTCACATTGAAAAAATGCGGTACAAACTTCGGGAGTCCATTCCCCGCGCCACAGAGTCATATACTCCGCCGCTGCTTGTGTAATTTTACCATAAGAACCAGTGACAAGTTTCAATTCGTAACGACCTTGAGGTAGCACTTCCTTGACCTTATACGGGCCACGCATACCAGAGTCAAGTTTGCCGGTGGCTTGGCTTGTCTTACGCACAAAGACCAGATCTCCCTTAAGAAAGGAGCGCGCAGGCTTGCGCCGCTCGTTTCCGCGCGCGTTCTGCCGAAGGCGATTCTTGTCCAGCAACTCCGAGGCTCGCTGTCGGGCAAGCTCACGCAGTGATTCTCGATTGGGCTTTGACGCTTCCAAGGCCACATCACGCACCAGGGATCGCATGACGGGCGTTGCACCATCGCTGCCGGTTAACAAAAGTAAGGGTGAATATGTGGTTGATCTCTGCACAGTAATGTTCAGGGTGAGCTGTAATCTCCACAAGATATCAGACCAGCTCTGTTGTCGGAAATTAGACTCTACCCGAATCATGTTCATTACGGTACGACAATACTGCTCAACCTGACCATTACTTTGGTGCATTTCAGGAGTTATTAAATGTAAATCAGAGCCTAATTATTTTATCCAATCAACAAAAGTAGGACTTTCATACATTCGGCCTCTATCCGCGACTATCAACTTAACAACAACTTAACGACTCAAACTAACAACAGGAGAACCAAAAAGAGATATCGCCGTTTCGAAAACTCTTTTCAACTCTGTCGCATCTTGCTTACGTATAGGATACAGAAGACAAAACTTTGTGAAAGCATCTATTATTATAACTACGAATTTAAATCCGTTCGAATCAGGGAGCGGTCCCAGCACGTCGCTATGCACAGTTACGAAAAGGACAAGAGGTTTACGCCATGACTTTATTGGTTGCAAAGGTTGTCGAGGAACCTTTTTGTAAGAAAGACATACCACACAGTGATATATGTATTTCCGTACAAATTGTCTCAATTTTGGAAACCAAAAATGTTTTAAAATGAGATCTCCCGTTTTTTTTTCAGTACCGTGTTGATGCTCGTCGTGGAATACTCGCAGTAAGCTAAGGCGATGACCCTTGGGCACATAACACAGCAAACGTGACTCTTCCCCGACTACGTCCATTTTATAATAAAGGACGTCATTGCGCTTAACATACCTGGACGAGTCAAGTTCACCACTATCGAGCTTCTGTAGCAAATTATGTGTCTCATCGTCCGCGGCCTGCGCTATCTGGGCCCAATTTAAAGGTTTACGGAGCTCACAAATGTTAACCGATTTCGACTCAAACAAAACTAAAACGACTGCGTAACCCTGAGCGGACGCATCGGTGTGCACCTCAGTGGGGAGAGAGGGGTCGAATATTCCTAGGAGTGGTTCACTTGTTAGACGCCCAATAATACTTTTTACGAACCTGTTCCTGATCAACTCCTCATTTGAAAGGCACAACCCTGCGTGTAAGGTTCGCAATGCAAGCAGTCTGCTGCGAGTATCCAGGAATGTAGCGTCGAAAATATCCGGCAAGACCCAAGAACTGCCTTACCTCCTTCACATTGCTGGGTACTCGCGCATTAAGGCGTTCCGAGCCCCATACTAAATGCTTCTCAGACTGGCAACCATTTCCTCTAAGATTTTTAAACAGTAATCACTTAATAGTCTTAAAATGGTCTTTATAGATCGCAAAATAGACAATACTATTAAATTTGAATCACAAAACAGATATCTCAGTGCAATTATTTTCAGAAAAATACACTTGTGTGAGTGATCATAGACATTATTAGTGTGCGTGTTCTTTCGTTGTGTTGGTGATGGTTCTCGCTCTCAAACCTGAACCCGAGCTTCCCAGTCGTAATAGTAAATCAACGAAATTCCGATAGATGGCAGTTATAAAGTATTGTCAAAATGTTTGATGTAATTAATTGATTATTTTTTACAAAATATTGTTATTTTATTTAAGTATGAAATCATTATTGAATTTAATATTTAAATTTAGTTAATTAGTTGAATGAAATTTATAAAGCTATGTCAATACATACAAAAAGGTTAGAGTATAATTGTCTGTCACTGACTCTTGTACCTTTGTCATTGAAATGGTACGGTATTTTTTATGAAGTAATGGATAGGTATATCCTTTCTTCATATCATATAAATAGAATAGGGAGGGTGAAATGACGCCTTCAACCTCAGAAAGAACTTTACCTGTTACAAAGTAGTATCAGCTTTGATTATAGTGTATAATCTATTGAAAGACGAGCGCAGTGGCTCTTCGGCAATTCTTGTATTGCGAATACAAAGTTTCAGAGCCTAGAGTATCGGCGCAAGATTTCTAGATAAAGCAAAGAAAACCCGCGCAGATAGAGAATAGATCTGAAAATGGCGGCGGGTACTCATGGTACGAATGGCAAAACAAGTTCTCAAACATCGATTTAGTTTTTTTTATTGTCTTTTTTGTTTATAAATTATTATTTTTTAATATTTTTAATAGCTTTTAATATCATTAATTAATAATAGCAGAATTAACGTCAAAAATATTAATAAAATAAATAAAAATCAAGAGAATATATGCCACTGGATTTTAAAATTTGTCTTTATTAATTGTGACATATTAGAATCATATTACAAATATACCACCTCATTATAATGGTGGGCGATGATTACGGTGTTTGATGATGACGATGGCTGATGGTCAGCAACACTGCATTTAGTCATACTCACTGAAAAAAGAACTCTTTTCCAGGCTAGAAACTATTTATATGTAAATTATACTGGTTCCCAGGCCTGAAAATCTATATAAAAATTTATACTCAATAGAGGTAAGGCTAATCATCTTCAAATAAATTTATTTATCTACCTATCTATCTTGGTCACGCCCATAAAGCAACCTTGTAAAATAATGTGTAGGTAATTAAGAATTACGAAAGAAAGAAGGTAATAACTTTACTTTTAACCGACTTCAAAAAAGAAGAAGTTTATATATTCGACTGTATGTATTTTTTCATGTATGTTCACCGATTTCTAAGCCATTTGTGGACTGATTCTCAAAATTCTTTTTCCAATTGAAAGAATATGGTCCAGAATTGGTCCCATTGTCACCAAGTTAGGATCTGATCATGGATTCCTAGGGAAATCGAAGGAAAACCTAAAAAGTTAGGTTATTTTTACGCTCGATCGAGATCCACGCTCGTTCGGCTGCACTGATATTCATGAAATTTGAGATGAAAATAGATAAGACTATATGTTGACACATAGGCTACTTTTTATCCCGAAAATAATTACGGCTGTACTGATATTGATGAAATTTGAGATGAAGATAGGTAAGACTATGTGTTAACAAATAGGCTACTTATTATCCAGGAAATTATTACTGTTCCCGTGGTATGCACCAAATAGCACACTAGACCCTCGAACGGATAAGGAAAATATTTACGCGCTCGCTTTGCTAGCAGTTATTCCACTTCTTTCGTAATTTTTTCCAGGATGTTTTGGGCTTATGACACTCCAAATATTATGTAATTTGTGCTGCTTTAGACTTCTTTATGCTCAAAAGGCTCGAAAAAAAACGGTGAAAATTTTCGCGCTCGCTACGTTCGCTCATAACTTGCTTCGCTCCCATTTGTTCCTAAGACGTTTTGGGTTAGAGCTTATGGCACTCCAAATATTATGTAAGTTGTGATGTGATATCTACTTCTTTATGTTCATGCGGCTCGAACGAATTCGGTGAAATTTTGTGTGGTGAGTTTTGCGCTCGCTTCGCTCGCGGTTGGTTCTAGTACGTTTTGGGTCAAAGCTTATGACACAACAAACATTATGTATTTTGTGCTGCTTTGGACTTCTTTATGCTCAAACGGCTTGAACAAATACGGTGAAGATTTTTGCGCTCGCATTTGTTCCTGGGACGTTTTGGGTCAGAGCTATGACACTCCAAATATTATGTAATTTGTGATGTGATGTCTACTTCTAGAGAAGTTTATTTGGCTCTCCATAGCTAACTAAAATAATATCATTACTAACTACTAAAAATGTAAAAATTAAATTGTTTTAAAAAACAAACAACCGACTTCAAAACCATAACCAAAAAGGGATAAATAATTTTATACTGACTCCAAGAATACAGGATTAATAAAATTGAAAATAGTTTTTTATAAGTATATGAAATAAACTCTTCGATTCTACTTATATATTCTTGATTTGGAGTAGGCATAAAATTATTTTCCCCTTTTTAGTTATGGTTTTGAAGTTTTTTTTTAAACAATTTTATTATTTTCGATATATGTAGTAGTATCGATAAATTAGTCGCTATCGCTGCTCGTGCGGCGTTCCAAGTTATTCTCTTCGTCAAATTATTTATAAAGTTGTAAACAATGTCTCGTGAATCACTGTGAAGAATATTTCCACAATTTCGTGAAGCCATTGTTTAATCAATCACAAAATGTCAACGTTCGTAACAAAAACTTAACGAAAATAAATAACAATCAAACGTAACGCAAACAAATAACAATAAACTCAATGAAAACAACAAAATAACGGAACGAATCTAACGATATCTCGGAGTGCGTCAAGTAGCGTGGAAAGCGAATCCTGTTTCTTTTTTTTGTAGCGCGTACCTCACTGTGTGAGTATAGACAGCGATAGAGATTGAGCGAGAACGCATGCGAGCCGACGCCATTTTCAGATATATTCTCTATCTGCGCGGGTCATACAAATGCTCACACGCCGAAAGGCACAGTCAAAAAGTCGCACCGCGCTTTGTCGGCATCTCAAACGCGCCGCAAGCCGCGCTCTCTAGCGCACAGGATCTAATCAGCCGAACGCAATTGTCTAATTGTTTTTATAATTTTGTAAGTGTTCTTAATTACTTATATTTATACGAAAACGATAAATGTAAACTGCTCACTAAAAAGTACATACTAATACACCTTTCTGACCAATTAAAATATAATATACCGTAAATGTGTTTTATTATACCCTAACCTTATAAAGTAGGTCTATCTAACACTATTTATAAGCAGACGAGCTTGAGTAAAGTGTGTTCAAACTTTAACCGTAGAAGTTTTTCGAATGCAATGACAAACGGCTGAATAGCCTCTTCCGTAATAGCTCCGCCTCACATGCGGAGATATCCGAGTTCGAATTCAATGTATTTATTTATTTGTCATTTTGTATTTGAAAAGAAGATTTGAGATCTTATTTCCATTTGCAAATAAAAGTACGGATGGAAGATGAAATTTAAAATTAGAATCATTATTTTGATTTTCGAATCCTAATTTTGATGCAATTTTGTCGAGCCCAGGGGATATGTTAGCGGGCCAGCGCGCGAATACAAGAAGAACGTAAACATGCAGCCAGCTTGACCTCGCGCTAGTAGGTACCTACTCGCGCGGCTTCGGCTCGCTCTGTGCTCTCTCGCACCCGTTGCCTAGTAACGGCTCGCGCGGGTGTACGGAATATGCCTATTGTTTTTCATTAGGTATTTATTTTTATAGTTGATATATACAAACAATTTACAAATACTATTTTTATGTTTCTACTCGAGTAAAGTACCTACCTATTTAATTATTTTTTTATCATTGAAATAAAATTAAATATGTAAAATAAAGGAACCAACATAGAACAAGTACCTTTTTTTTTTTCTATCCCGTACCCGCTTTTCGTAACAGTATACCTAGTACATAGGTAACAACAGACGTAGGTATTTTCTATGAAATTTTGTAAACGTGAAAAATACAGCTGGTTCATGCAAAGAATTTGATGATCTGTGCGAAAGGTAGAAAGAATCATAGGTATTTTTATATTTTGATAAGTTTATTTTCTTTGTAATAAACATTTTCCTATTGAATACAAATAAAGTTAAAAAAAAAATAAAGTGGCAAAATGAACTTTGCGAGATTTGAACCATGCTCCTCACGAATTATTATTTCAATTCTCACTGATCTACGAACGAGCTACAAGGCCGCTAACGGAAGCTTCGAAATTGACAATCATATTCAACTTTACTGATGTTTAAACAACGATTATATGACAATGCTAGTGTGAGTGTACTGTATCGTGTAGACGCGTCGTCACAGAATAGATGGTAGTAGATTAGGGTTTATTTGACTTTTGCTACCGACGCCTTAGTAGATGGTGTTTTGTGATGAGCCCTAAAAATAATACATTAACAATAGATTTCGCGTAACGATTCAGAAGTTCTGAAAGGGATAATTTGAGCCGCTAGGATAAAGAAAACATACTTATGAAAATTTAACGCCATCTAGCGGCATCTGAGCACTTGTGGCATGCTAACGAACAGCCTTAACCAGGGCCTCTACCTTATGTTCGCTCGGTCTCACCTGACCATTACTAATCGTCCGACCTAAATATTCTATCTCCGTAATAAGGAATTTGCATTTTTTTTTTTTAGATTGACAGAGAAACTGTCACGCCTTGAATCACCGCTGTAGCTATATCATCGCGTTTATATTATGAATCAATCATTTCGCGGCAAAAGTTAACATTCGGTTTTCCCCGAGACTCGGCGCGTTGTTTTGCGAAACATTCATCAACTTTGTGACCCACTTTTTTGCAAAAAGAACACGGTTCAGATTTTGGGGGAAGTCTGTTTGAACTATCAACACTACTAGAAGGCTCAGCAGCCGACCTATCTAATCGCGTGCGCTTGGGACACGACATCTGTTTATGACCTAACCCGGAACATAAAAAACACTTAACTTTCGTATCCACGTGATCTCGTTTACGCGAATCCCTTATATGTAAAGCGTCACGCACCGTTCGAACCGCGGGAACTTGTGGTTTGTCATAAATCGACAAAAAGTTAACTAGGTCTTCTGGCAATAATTTCGCGTTGGTCGCAGCAGCTCGAATTTGCGCGTCCGTTATACCACGTATTACTATCGCTGCAATCAACTCATCACTCAACCCGTTAACGATCCTCAATCTAAGAAGTGACCGCCTAGCATATTCCGCATATGTAGGGTAGGCATCGGAATCAGTTTTCATGACGTCAAATAAAATGTTTGCGACGTCCAAACGCTTCGGGCATAACGTACTAAATTCGCGTTTAAAATTCGACCAACTACGATCGCAACTAACCCACTCGTTTAACCAAAGCCTTGCGTCCCCTTGAGACAGTTCCCTACACGTGCCAAACACTCACGATCATCCCATCTATGCGCGAGCTTCGCGTGATCGACCTCACTGCACCACAAATCAAAGTCTTGTAAAGACGGATCAAAATTAGAAATAAAAACATGGTTAGATCTCACCGGAATCGCAGAATTGATAGCACTCGCAAGCTTATCTGCCACTTCGCTGATAACCGAATCGGTGCCGGCGAGGGTCGCGCTCGAACACGGCACGGACGGCGCCAGGCTTGCGCTGCTCGGTTCGCTGTTGCCAGGCGTCGCATTCGGCGGAGCAGGTGGCAAAACTGCGGGTAGGTCGCGCGCCGTTGGCAGCTCCGGCGTCACCACACCGCTCGCAAACACGCTACGGGATCTGGAACTTTCCAATTGATTTAATCGATCGAGAATTGGTTGCAAATACTGCTCCAATCCCGGTATAGGCGTTCGGTCTCGTCTACGACTTCTATGTTCTTTATTTTTATCGGACATGTTAGCTTTTTTTTTAAAGCACCTTTTTAACAGTCAAAACAAATTTAAACACATTTTTTTAAACACCAGAATAGCCAGAGCAGATAGCGGGATAGGAATCCCACTTCTGAATTTAGAAATGAAACAAATTTTAATTTAAAAAAAAATAATTATTAAACACAAAAACAATTTATTAATACAAAAATTAAATATTAACGCAATTGAATGGTGCAACGACCGTCTACGCCGGGATTCGAAGGGAAAGTGAGCTCGCCGCGTCGCCCGATGTTTCAGCTGCCCTCCGTCGCTCGCTCGGATGTTGTCAGGAGTGGGGAGGCTAAGCCACGCCCCTTTCTTCGCTTCTCTTCTAAATATATAGTAGTTTTCACAAATAAATATTTTTTTTTTTTATAAAAGCTTTTACAGGTAAAATCTTAGCCACTGCCTTCGTTTCTATAAAAGAGAATAAGCAACGTAGGAAATTCAAAAATCAAATCATTTTTATTAACCTTACGGCATCATGCTGTGCGTACTGGGCAAGTCAATTTACAATTATTCAACATACAAATTTAATTTATACACATATGTATGGATTAGAATAGATAGAATATATATTTATTTACTTTATGACATCGCGTCATATAGGAAAAGTAAAATTAAGATTAAGGAAAAAAATCCACCACACGTGTTGCTTATTTATAGTATCAAAGAACATAAAGAGCCCAATGATCGTCCTTTACCTTTCCTTAAACTTTATTTATGTTTCCGCGAATTCAAGTCAAAGTCGGTTATTATATAATATTATGCTAACTTAATCGTAGCCGGAATATGCAAATTCACATAACGAATGTGCAAAATTATTAATTGTGTCATTACTTTTTATGTCATAAAATGTATTCTTATGAAATTGAGTAATTTGAGAACAATTTATTAAGATTTGGGTAAGAGATTATAAATTAAAAAAACAATTGTAATTATTGATTTATGTGTAAGATAAAAATATTGATATCCTCGAAAATGTAATATGTTTTGATGCAGTGGCCAATTCTGTTTTTTTTTTAAACATAAGTTAGAACACTCTTGATTAATGCACCTTTTAAACAAAAACAATGTAATCGGATCGGTTTATCCGTTCGGGAGAACACACACACATACACATATACAGACAGATACGTCATAGCTTATAACACCACGTCGTTTCTGCATCGAGGATTCATTATCGAATTCTTGCTTCAAAACTCAAATTAATTATCAGCCTCTAAACTGGGCATCGGTACGGGTTTACGTACGCCGAAATACTCGTAATTAAGCTGCACCATCTACCGCTACCGTCTTAGAAATGTAATGAATATACACAATATACAAATCAATTACTTTACTAAAAAACATTTATTAATTATATAATTGGAGTACTACACTTAATTTGGTCTCAATAAAGATAAATTCAATTTAATTAGTAAAATGAATACTAAATTTAGTCAAAGTTAAACTATTAATTTAATAAATTGTTGTTACTAATAGTTAAAGAGGTCAAAAATTAGAGTTACAAATTTGCATTTACGAAAATTAGTGCTCAAGCCTATAAATATAGTATTAAAACATTTTGTTTCTAAATATCCAGTAATTAAATTAAATTAAAAAGCACTTGCGAAGTTATTCGCCAAAGAACAAAGGTAACCGACATAGCTCAACGCATTAGCAAGTAGAAGTGGCAATGGGCCGGTCATATCTGTAGCAGAACCGATAACCGCTGGGGTAGACGAGTTCTGGAGTGGAGACCGCGTACCGGCACACGTAGCATGGGACTTCCTGAAACTAGGTAGAGTGACGATGTACATAATAAACCAGGTAGTGGACCAAGACGAGATGCCCGGGGTAGGGTCCGTCACGTGTCTTTGGAGAGGCTTATCGAGCAGTAGACGTAGACGGGGCCGGTCATATCTGTAGCAGAACCGATAACCGCTGGGGTAGACGAGTTCTGGAGGGGAGACCGCGTACCGGCACACGTAGCATGGGACATCCTGAAACTAGGTAGAGTGACGATGTACATAATAAACCAGGTAGTGGACCAAGACGAGATGCCCGGGGTAGGGTCCGTCACGTGTCTTTGGAGAGGCTTATCGAGCAGTAGACGTAGACGGGTTGATGATAATGATGAAATAAGACTTGCAGGCTGGTGACCTAAGCTCGATTCCAGGTACTACAGACTCAGTTTTGCGAACTTATTCCTAGCTTCTATTCTACGAGAGTTTCAATTAACGTACCTAAATAAATTGGTCATCACGCGATAGGCACCATAAGGAACATTGGCTCCGCGGTTGTGATGTCGAATGAGACAAATGATATTGAATAATTTATTTTGAATTTTATAGTAGATCCAGTAATGATGATATCATCAATATTATTTACGACGATGGCGGCGTTTGTTATCTTCTGACGTGTGAAGTTGAATACCTGGTCACACGGCGCAGAGCTGATCAGCGTTGTTATAGCCTTAGCCAAGGCAGTTTTAGCGATCTTTGCGCTTGAAAACCAGAGCGGACAGCTGTGTTCTCTAAACCTTGTACAGAATGATATGGATTTTTTTCATTTCTTTTAATCAAACTTTATCCCGGAAAGACAAAGAACGGAAAGGAAAGTAAGTGCTCCTAACAAGGGTAAAACATAAGCGACGACGATAACTTTAACAAGCCTTTCTCGAATTAAAGTTTAATTAATAAGGAAAATTTAGGTATTACTGAAATGACTGTTAATTGTTTAAAACTTTCACGCACTTCAGACCGTTTTAATTAGTTTTGGAGTTCGCGTCTCGAACTTCGAGGTACTTAAATATTGGCTCTAAAAGTAGTTATTGATTTAGTAAAAGCGTTAATCTATGCCATTATTAAATCACGTTGATAAAGGTCACGGTTATAATAATATCGGTATAATATTATTTTGTTATTTTACTTACTCAAATATTGAGAATTGTGAAAACGATGGTAACTAAAAAAAAAACCGTGCACACCTAATGTGGCTGGGTGACCGAGTTATGTCTCAATGTTTCTTTTTCATGAAAACGTTCCTTATATAAAAAAAACGCATTTTTACTTTACAGAAGTCGTTCGGTGGCTTGAAAATCCTCAACACATGAATAACATGAGAGAAAAAGGATTGAGTGTGGAGATGACGTCTGATAGAAGAGGGTGGAAGACGAAGATTTGCTGCATCGACCCCACCTAAGTGGGATAAGGCAAGAAAGAGGAAGAAAACTTGCAACACCAGAAGTCAGCCATTTATCTCAAATGAAAAGAAACAATAAGAAGTAGTAATAACTATAAATATGTTGTTATTCTTATTCTTCTTCGCATGAACTCAGTGGTCAAGCTCTGGTATAAATCTAGTGTATGCAACGTGTTATTCGACCCACAGAAGCGCCTAGATGAAAATCCCATTTTTTAAAACACAGATAAAATCTTGATTTTATTAGAATATTATATTTTCTACGACTGTACTTTAAAAAATCTTGAACACTTATAACGACATCAATACTATTATTATAGTAAAGAACTGGAAACAAAGGAAATCCTTGTTAAAACTTGCTAGTCTTTGAGTGTGGAAAAAAAGTTAAGATCCTATCTCGGCTTGTCTGTGTCAGTGGCCTAACTTCAGGATTTCAACTATTTATTGCGATCCCATAGGATTCCAGAATTTACGCGCGGCCTGATAAAAGAACCGCAGTTTTGTAAAGCTAAAGAAATACGGTTAGTTAGTACCACTACCGAATATATTGTAATGTTTTTATAGATAACGCTTTTCACGGTCATATTTGCAATGTAATTCGTTAATAAGATGTAAAATATTTTGATTGCGTGAAAAAATAACAAACCATATTCTAACAGCTAATGTTCATCATTCATACTCAATATTCATTGTGAAGTATTGTGTAGTTATAATTCTTCTAATAATATAATAATAAAATCATTTATTGGCTTATATGCTAGATATTATACAAGTTCTGGCCATGCACAAGGTATAGGTCCTAACTGGCACGGCTACAGAGTCTTCTAAGTTGAGTTAGTTTGTTAAAAATAAATATTTGTTTATCAAGTTTGTACACCACCCGCTACTTGTTTGTAATCTAAGATCCATGTTCCAATGATGCCATGAACAAATCGGTTCATCCGTTCGGTAGCTACAATGCCATAGTGAAACACACTTACAATGACCTATCAACTTACTAACACCCTATCGTTTTTGCGTCATTGTTAAAAAAGCCCTCTAAAGCACCTAGCCAAACTTATGCGCTCCGCACGCACGTACTGCATTCGAAACAGCAGGCACCAACGCAACAATAGTCGTCACGAAGTAATTTTAGCAGTCATTAATTAGTTGCAGTTAACATTTACACTTGTCTAACGTCGGGGGAATGAACTCCGATGTTCTATTTAGACAAACGCCACAATAGAATAGATTCTTTTTGGTCGCCAGATTTATTCCTAGCCTTTGGAGGTGCAATAAAGATGGCAAGATTTAATTGGTTGTAAATATTCAATGACTTTATTGGTATCGAAAGAGCAAACGTCGTAATATTAAATTTATGAAATAAAATAATAGCACTAGCACATGTGCTACATTTTAGCTCGGGTTGACAAGGCTAATATCGCGTACTTATAGTATTTTGTATTCTATTGGAGATTTCAATATTTTTAGGTCGCTCAGATTATCGAAAGAAAAACCTCATAAGTTTTTTAAGCACCTTAAAAATACGTATTTTCTCCCATCTCATCTCTCACTCTGGCTATTATTAACAAAACTGTATTGTATAAGCATTTTATAAGGTAATTTTCATTTTAGATAGCCTCACAGCAAATGAGCTAGTTTCTACGGGTATTATACACGAACAAGATTATCTTTCCATAACTATTATTTTATATAATTTTATACAAGAACCTTACCTTGACAACTACAACAGCAGTTACAATATTCACGAACTATTATTTGGTAACATAAAAAAACAAACTTTAAAGGTTTCACGAAAAAACACGATTTGGATCTCTTGAATTAGTAAACAATTCAATTAATTACATGAAAATGAGATTATACAGTTTAAGTGGTAACTTACAACTGAATGATGGCAGCACTTTAGTACATAAAAAAAATGGTTGCCTGTTAAGTCGGTTTTACGGGCGAAGATTTTACGTGACAACGTCTGCCGCGTGCTGCGCGCGCGGCAGACCGATCATAGTTGAGTGGGAGAGAGACGCAAGGCATTCGGCGGGCCTCTCTCTCGTTCGGTGACTCATCGTAACGTTACCGGGCGTTACAAGTTTTCATAAGTGACTCCTAGCCGCAACCTAATTTAAGACGTTGTCACGTCAACAAACAATCTAGTCTACGATTTCAAAAATGCGTATATTTAAAGTCGGATGTCGCATAAGTTTTGTCGCTGGCCGTTGAATTTTTCGTATTGTCCAGCAGTTTCTTTTTTCACGAGTTTTTGAATGTCGTAGAACAATGATACTTTGTCTAAGCATACTCAACTCGCTCTTGAAAAGTTGTACTACAATAATTATTTCTATTAACCTTGTATAGCTCCAAAAATACTGAAGCTAATTCCAACTCGATCCCTGACAACAATTTGCGACTCTCCATCTTATTCTGTCCTTTGATGAGTTCGAAGTTTTATTCTGTAGCACAAATTAGAAAGACAGAAGGATTACCCCGTAAGCGACACGCAACCAACCAAAAAGAGCGTGGCGGAGCATCCAGCCAAAAATACATGATGGTTTGTCACCTTTATCGGTGTAGAATTAGGGTTCAATTTCGGTTGTTTGTCACTGGGGCGGAGTGTGGCTGGAACAAATAAAGTATGAGAGAACAATGCTCGTCGACTCAGTGAATAATTTTAGCTCGACGTGCCATCGGCGCGACGCGTTGGGTACGTGGTTCGAGATATAGGCTTAACTGGATATGGCTAGCACCTTAAAATACGTCCCTTTCCACATAATGTTTGCTAATTATTCAAATAGCAATTATGTCAAAAGCAATAAGAAAAACAAAAGCAATCGATAACAAATAATTAAATATTTAATTGTAAGTATTTGTAACAAATGCGCCCGCTGGTGATTTGTCGATAAGAAACGATGCATGTAGTATAGAAATAGCATGTAGTATATAAACAAGTACTTCTAAACCAGAAAAAGATCAAAACACTTAAAATGTAAAGTCTAATAAACTTATAGTGGTAATTTTAATACATTAATGATGACAGAAACTTGTTTACCTTATGCCTTCACAGTTACTTGACAAATTTAATTACACATACACCTAGTCAGAATTTTAACTAAATATCGTCAAAATTAAACGATGTTATGTCAGCTTACCTCCATTTTCAAGGAAAGCCTAAAATGAAGATATGCAAATATTTCCTGAAATATTTTTTTTCAAATAAATTAGGCTGGTTACTACTTGATTTAACCAGTTAACGAAACATAAGACTTAAAAAATCACATAATCTATGAACCACATCCAGTTACCATTTTTCTATCCTCATCGCCAGCGCTATCTTTACCGCCCTCAAGGGAAATAACGTTCTGTCACGCAGAATATACTGGTCCGCCACAATTAGAGATCGCCAGAAATTGCGTAATTAGAGTCCGTTAATCGATCTTGCATACGAGCCCCCTTTGTTCTTGCGGAACCCGCTTGTTTGCAAGGGCGGTTTGGAGTCTCACTCAGGATTGGGGTTCAGGGGGGCTATGTAATAATAACGTGCTTAGTATGTATGACTGAAGCCTTCCTATTTACCTTCACTGGCTTTTTGTTTAGGTTCTATTGCATTGTTATTAGTTTGATATTTTGATAGGATTTATTAAATGAGCGTAACACTGAAATCAATTTTTATATATTATTTTCTTTTTTGTATATTGTTTTATATTTTTCAATTTAATTAATATTATGTTTTATTTCTAATGGATAAAGATACAGATAATTTAACAGAAGAGAACCTTTATGCCTTCAGGTTATGTAGAAAACTGAAAATGTATATAATTTAAAGCTTCAACAATAATTTAAAATGTTTTCTCATTAATTTTAAAACAAATTTTTTGGTAGACAAAGTGCCAAATGTATAAAACACATGACTTAACAAATGCATCCTTGGTCCGTACCTGGTTGTTTACTATCCGATGTACTGCCCTGTTCTGAAAGTGATGTATCGCAATCGTGCTGGTGAGTTTAGGCTGGTTAGTGGATTATTGGATAGTTATGATCATTTTGATGGATATTAACCGTAGATAAGTTTAGATAGAGACTCTGTGGAACTTATTCTTAAATAGTAACGATTTCATAAATGTGTCTTAAACAAAAGTTGTATCATGCAATATAATAATAGTAAGTTATATTTTTTTAGTATTATACAGAATACAATAATACAGAGATTTATTCGTAAAAAAATATTTTTTTACTAGTTAAAATGTTAGAACAAAAATAAATAAATAAATTAACAATTTTAACCACATGCAGAATTATTATGATGATATTTTTTTAAACAATAATATGCTTTACTTATTAGAAAAGTCTTTAATTTTGATTTATATATGCCGCAGGTAACTGTATTATTTAACTGGAGGGTAATTTGTTGTATATTTTTTGGATCACTTATAAAAACAGATTTCTCTGACTTGTCTAAACTGTGAGCAGGTGTGGCGAGCCTGTCCCTCCACCTAGTACCGTATTATTTATATGTTTATTGTTTGCCTGGCTAGCAACCACCCACAAGTAATTCCGGTATCTTCCGAACCAGTTATTCCTGACTAGGCAAGCTCCACGGCCAGAGTCGCTACAAGCTCGTGTGATTACGCGCTTTTCCAGTCAAATGCTTAAAATAAAATAAAGTTACTTTA
This sequence comes from Mellilla xanthometata, assembly GCA_035578125.1. Taxonomy (NCBI): domain Eukaryota; kingdom Metazoa; phylum Arthropoda; class Insecta; order Lepidoptera; family Geometridae; genus Mellilla; species Mellilla xanthometata. The sequence goes on along the minus strand of JAPUBQ010000007.1, from coordinate 5,613,560 downwards.
ATGGACGCAAATATATTGCAACTTAGACGATTAAATAAATTGAATACTTACCACATTACTTAAATAAAATCGTGAGTAAACTAACAACAAAATTGTACGTTTCTATTTAGTTACACCCACATAACTATCTACTGCCGCAAAGCCAGCCCATTTTCACACTCACCCTATCAAAAAACCCCTAATTTTCTGAAGACCCCCAATTTTACAATAATGCCCTTTCAGACGGTCCCGGTAATTTTCTAAATAGAAATCCAGGAAGTAGTTTCGCCATTTCTGGTTACGTTTTTGTCGACTCGCACAATAAAGTTGAGCTATTTTTTCGCTGTAGCTATATATTGTTATAATATGTTAACGACTTCAATTAAAATACAAGAAATGAAAACACAGTCTAAATATTACAATATCGGATTTGGGTAAGTATTTATCAAATAGAAGTCGGCATTTTAATTTTCTTTCTCCCCATTTTTCTAGACAAGTACAGTCTCTTTAAAGACTTATACAATTAATTTGCTCATAATCCCACATAACTTCTTAACCATCTTTCTTCTTCTTATTCGTAACGCTCTATTGACAGATCGGTCGTGATTGTAATGGAGGGTCACTAGAGGGGGCGGATGTATTTGCCTCACGACATCTTGCCACCTCAGCCTGCTGGAAGTCATCCGGCTATAGATAGATACATAAACACTTTAATAAACATTCAAAATAAAACAAAATAACTGAGATTACACAAAGAACTTACAAGATAGTGCTTTAACTGGCGACCTTATCACTCCCTTCTAGCGATCTCTTCCAGGCAACCAATTCTAAGAAACTAGACAAGGAAATAACTTAAGACGAGGAGTAATAATATATAATACGAGTACCTATAATGTGAATTATAATATACGAGTATGTACCTATATGTGTATACGAATAAATGCATAAAATAATTTACCAATACAATATATATTTAATGAAATAATTAAAATATATAATAAAATAGGTCTATACATTAAGATGCAAAAATAATTTCTTGACTTTGTCATAAAAAACTATGACTATGTTCATTCAAGGAGCCTCCAACTGCTGCCTTCATTTGGTCAGTCCACATCGTGGGTAACCTTCCGTGCGTTCGCGTTCTGGTGCCTTCTACCTTTCCTTTTACAACTAGGTGCTCAATGGACATATATAAATATCTCTAGGTGCACAATAATCGGAGTTAAGACGTCACCACTCCCACAGAACACGTACGGCCATAAACTTCCCATAAAGACGTGAAATAAGCGTCAATTACCTCTATTCAGTAGAACGGCCACCGATGCAGTTTCATTCTTCTCTCCCTCAGACGGTTTATTGAATCGGACGATAAGGTACGGTAATTTCCTGTCATTTACTATCATTACTCTCAGTGATCATCGGATAACTTGTTCAGACCGATGGTGTGATATGCGAAGTTTAGTTACTACATATTATTATTATGTAAAACTTATAGTCCGGTTAAATTAGACCAAAATATAAGAGTCTTCCCTCCTTCCTTCCTTCCTTCTTAAAAAATTCCCACCAAACTGAAAATCGGTAAGATTGTTTGAAATACCATTAAGAACATTTCAAATTTGAAAGTTCCCTATTTAAATATCATAATATTGATATAATATAATTTTATCATATTATATTTTATATCTCATTTTAAACAATCTTACCGATTTTCAGTTTGGTGGGAATTTTTGTAACTTCGAATGTCTAAATTGACCGGACTATTATAGCTATAACAATTTATAAATTTAAAATTTACCCCGACTCGAACATTGTATTATAATGGCCATCTTATTTAAAATGTATCACTGTGTATAGTATCGTCAAGTTCTTTCATTTATAACCCGTATTAGGGAAGATTCAATAAATAAGTGATACGCAATTTTTTTTGCGTTGGACGTCTTAGTCCAATTGCCATCAAACATAGCTAAGAGCATTTGGCTTTGTTTTGTTAAGCACGTTGGTTTTGAAATTATTACAGCTCAGTCGGGCGTGTGCCTGTCTTATGTCTCGTAGATCGTAGGTTTGATCCCCCCTAGCATCAAGCTTTCAATGAAGGAAACAGCGTGACGGAACCTTAGCATAGTATGTAGCAACTTCATCAAGTATGAAAATCTGTTGCCAAGCACCTACCTAATATGTAACCTGTTCTTCCTCGGCTCCAGCGGAAGACCAGCGCTGATTGCTTTGCAGTCAGCACACGCTGAGCTGGGGCCGGTTTTGTGCCACGTAAATGTTTTTTTTTATTGTTTATTATGGTTTTTTTATTGTCTTTGTGTCACAAAATAAATGTTTCTTTGTTTCTTTCTTTCTAACGATGTATTCCGGCACTGCCGTCCGTTGAAAGCTAGTTATTCCAGCCTAGGCATTGTCTGCCCTAAGGCCAGAGTTTATCTGATTCGTGTAGTTATGCAACCTTCTGGTCAAAAGTCTAAAGTTTTAAAAAGTGTAAAAAAATACACTACACGTGTATATTCGTCGGGAACCATTAACCGCTTACACCTGTGCGTACACTCGTATTACTCAATAACGCCCGGAGCGAATTTAACCTCCAATAGAACGTGTGGCGCATAAGTTAAGCCAAATCTTGAGGGAACATTTGTTCAGTAAAAACGCGTGACGAAATAGCGGGTAGGTACGTTTTCGATCACCCCCTCGCCCTTACACTTAGCCTTCCCTTTTTACCAATTTCAAGAGCTTTTTTCACACATCAATCTCGTTCAATACGAGAGTAATATGATGTAAAAGCGTCGCTCTGCCGCCGGGTGTTAGAGAAAATTTGTTAGGAAAAATATTGACGAGCGTCTCTGTCCGGAGCTTTCGGTCTTTTAAAGCCGAAATATTAAATCTAGTCGCGGTCCTCCCCTGTTTTGATACCGTGGAGTAGCTAGTTTTTTGGTAGACAATATTGTCATGTGAACATTAAACGTGATAGGCATACATTTTGGCTTTTATTTACTCCTCTTAATGTAGTAACAACAATTGTAAAATTATAACAAGTTATCAAGCTCTTTCATTTACTCACCCATAACAGCTGTGAAAAATACATCAATGAACCGTTATCTTACCGGCGGCCATTTTGGTCCGATTTTCATCATCATCACAACTCTCGCCAAACATACCTTTAAAAAAACATATTGAAGTTGGTTCTTTTGGGAGCTACGATGCTACAGACATAAAAATGAAATAAAAACCCGTTAAAAACTGCGGTTGAGAACTAGAATAAATGTGCAAAATCTTTTTACAACAATACTGATAAAATTCTCTATGAAGTAAATACCGAGAAATCTAAAATTCTATATTGGTACTAAATGCTATTCAACCTGGGACGTGATATTTGGTACAATTTTATTTTATATTTACTATTTTTATTACAATTCAAAACGAAACATGTTTATTTCAGCAAGTATTTTTGTGTATTGTGCTACATATTTCTAGAGAAGTCACGGTCTAAGTAGCATACCATTTGTAAATTTAATAATTAAACTGACTAATTACTACAATAGGTAAGCAATTTGTAGAGTTTTAGATTAAACAAAAAATCCTATAATTGCTCTAGCCACGATGTCTTCTTGTAGGAACCAAAAGGACATCGTATCAATAAGCTGGCAGCATGACTACGCTGGATATCATTGCTAATACGTTGAGACGGGAATACCCTAGAGTTTGAACTTTGTAAAGTTTTCAACCATGCGCTTCGTAAAATTTTTAATTTTGGTCAACTTTACCAGACTATTTAACATCTGACTTAGCTAGAGCTTCTTTATACACAGCACTAACAGAAACCTAAAAGAGAATACCGCCTATGTTTACGATGGCGCCTTAACAAAGGCCTGAAACCGCCACAAAAAAGCCAATAGACGCTACAACTTTAATGAGATAAGTCCATTTCCAGCCTAAATCCTTATCGGACCGGCACAAGGCACAACACAATAATAAAGAGAGTTAATGGTAAGACCTCACCAGCCATACTACCGTACTATTACGCTACTTATATAACGGTGAAAGTTTGAATATCTTGTATATTGTATGTGTAAGTTAGGTATATATTTTTTTCACTCTGAGCATCTAGGCATTAGACCAGTGCGAAGTACAAGTTATTATTCTGTGCCAGTGTGTGACCCTGCCCCCATCGTGAGATGGGACACCGTGAGGTTTTAGTCGGTAGTGACGGCCCTCCTGGCCGTCGAGTCCGACATACCCCGCTCGCCTCCCCCAGGCTTGTAGCGGGAGATGCGTAAATGCATTTCCTCACGAAAAAAAAGGCATTAGACTAGTGAGGAGCGTAACCACATGAATTAGTGACTCTCTGGTCTACGGTGGAGGAATCGGGAATAATTGGCTGGCAAGAATTCTGCCGGAACATACTGTTTGGTGTTCCGTGACAGGTTTTTCTACTTGAGGGCTAAAGGTAACTAGATACTATAATTTTTCAAGTGGCATTTTCATCTGGGTGCTGCCGTGGGTCGGATGACACGTTAAATTGTAGATCCCGGCTGTTAGTCTTAGTACAAGCAGTCGTTAAGCCAAGGCAGAGACCTTCGGGCGGCTTGAAAAACTTTCAACATCAGAGCTTGGCCACTTAGCTCATACAGAAGAAGAAGAAGCTAACTAGGTGAGTAATAGAAAATGTTTTACCACTAGCTATGGTTTCCTCACCATTCGCGAAAGCTCGAGCTCGTAGCGGGGATCGAACCCACGACATTTGGAACACGAGGCGGCTGCACGCCTGACTGAACTGTCATCGCTTCAAAGTTACAAAAATATAAAATGTATTTTTTTGATACTAGAAAAAAATTAAACTTGATTTGCGCCAGTAAAGTTTGAATGAATGAATGTCATATATTTTCTGATAAATCACATAGATATCACATTTCACTTATAATACTAAACTTCAAATTGGAATCGCCATAAGATGTCATTACAATAAATACAATATTTCTCAGCTGTAAAGGGGCCTTGTCATACATAATAAATAATTAAAATAAATTAAAAAAAACGAACGTAATTAATAAAACAAAGTAAAGGAACGAACAAATGTTTTCTTCATCGAATCAAATTAACCTTGTTCTAATTAAAGTAGTACGAGTAGATAAATTAGGAAAACAAACACGACGCATTCACCTTCAAACTCCTTCGTTTCTCGCAGACAAGTTTCAATTCGCAGAATTCTAGTGAAACGTTACCCTACACTAAGTTACCGTATAGAAAAAGTTACAGCCACGGTGGAGCGTCGCTTGATTAGGTCGGGTTCCGAACGACCGTATACGCTATAAACATTTTTGGGTAAACGTAATATCGAGTCGTTAGGGTAATAGAACCAGCCGCAACACCCCCGGACGAGCCGTTAGTGAGGATTCGACCATTTACTTCATGTAAAGTGACAGAAAAAGGGAATAAATGGAATGAGCTTGTTTTTCGTCTTATACCGGGTCGTAACGTAAAATTGCGTATATTTTTTACTTAATCTAGAAGTGTCTAAAACAGGCGACGAAAACTATTGTAAGGGTGCTTCCAAGGTGGAAACGTTTTTCATTATTAATTTTAAACCAAATCGATCTGAAAAGATAAGCGAGTAAACAAATATACACACTGTTACCACATACTTTTGCATATTTTAGATAAGTCACAAACTGAAAAAAGTAATTTCCAAAAATAGTACAGTTAACACTCGATTAGCCTAAGTTTATTAACTAAAAACAATATGAATATGTTGACGACTTAATTTTGTTATAATTACATTATTATTACAGTTATTTTGTTACAAACAAGACTTTTGCGAGATACAAATTACAAAACTTTTCTTTATTTTCTGTCAAAAACTGTTTTGATACTTTATAATAAAATAACGCACTGTTAAAATTATAAAGAAATAATGTTATCTATATGTTGATGATGTTCATTTGTTATAAATTTTGCTTCACAAAAAAAAAAAAATTTTGCCATCTTGCTGAATTGTTGTCAATTGCTCTCTTCTTGCAAGAAAAGGGCACTAAGTTCCAGCTAGCTTATGCTTAGAAATCTTTACATAGGTTTAAACATTAAGATTTAACCTACACACTGGTCTTAGATAAGACGGGAAAAACATTTCGTAGCTCTTCGTTTATCTCGTCGGCAGATCTAAATTGAATCGCGGTATGGGGTGCTCAGTCCATAAACTACCTCCGTGGTAGTAACGTATCACGAACATGTGGGTACACATAGACGTACATCCATATATACAAACATGAATCACACCACATCAATTTAGTAATAAGTATAATATATTAAAATTTTGAAGTAAGGCTGGGACCGAATGGTGGCCAAGACTAGGAAGAACTACAAGACTAGGAAAAACTAGAAGAACTACTAAGAACTAGAAGACTAAGAAGACGGGGCGTATGTCGTCCACCGGCAAGATGGGTCGACGACATAACATAAGTCGCAGGTCGAACCAGGACACTATTGACACAGGACAGTACAGAAGAGAACCGGCTATGGATAATGATGATGACGATTTAAATTTTATAATGCCCCTTCGCTATAATTATGTATTTTGGCAGCCTTATCTTGAATTCGAAATGTATCATAGTAAGTAAGAATATTATAGTAGCATTCTATTCGTCAAGCTCTTTCATTTGTCGACTATATTGAGGTAGTAGCGAAAAAAAATGTTTGCCCACCATTTTTGTAGCATCAGCCATCTAAGCATCAACCCATTTTTATCAAACATTACTAAGAACACTTCCGCGCCTAATATACTTATCAAACAAAAAAGAAGTGAATGACCCAAGAGCTGGCGCTTACCTCGGCCAACGTATAAGCTTGGCGATCCAGCGAGGTAATGCCACCAGCATTTTAGGCACCTTACCCGCGGATACTGACTTAGATACTTTAATCTACTATTTGTTAGATTTTTGTGTGTGTGTGTGTGTGTTTTTTTTTTATTTATATAATTAGTTCAAACATCTCAATATATTTTTTATTTTATAATATTATATAGTATTGTTTTTATAAATACGAAATTATTTGTACTGCGTTGATCTTTGAAAAAACAATAAATCAAAATCGAATTTAGCTTATCCGTTTAGGGGCCACATAGAGATAGACACACACTTATGTCAAACATATAAAACGTCCCATCGTTTCTGCGTCAGGAATGATGTAAAACATAATAATAATGTACTTAGAAACTAGTCCAGTCTAGAGAACACCTTTAGAATTCTTTAATAAAAAGTTAGGTAGACTAGCAAACTCAAACTTGTACTGTAATACTTGTTTTTGTTAGGTATAGCCTATTCAGTTCAATTTGGGAAGTCGTAATTCTAAACAAAGCAGTTACGGTCACGCCGCAGTGTCCAGGCTACCACTACGACCCTTTTTCGGTTCTTTATCTAGATTTATTTACTTTTTAATTGTTCGCCCTATTTTTCAGACAGTTTAAAAGTAAGTGCGAAAAAGTGAATGCGTTTTCGAGCTACATCAGATTGTTATTTCAATCATCTTTTCTAAGTTGTAAGCACTTTTGGATGCATTATCCCCTGATTATGCCCTGAAGCTTATTATAAAAAATTTAAAGTATTATAAAATACCAATAAACGCCTATTTAGTGGAGTTAACGGCATACTAAGATATTTGATTTTATGAAATATCAGTTAATTCAGGACAAAAAAAAATAAATCCGGGATATAAATTAGCCTATAATTTAATACAAGATCTAACCTATCTTCATAGTAAATCTCATGAAAACAGATCCAGTCGTTGGAGCGTGAAAGAGTAACATAGTTATTTTCATATTTCTCGGATCCCACAATTGTTTTCAGGATCAAAAGTAGCTTATTTGTTAATCCAAGGTTTTACCTATCTTCACGCCGAGTTTCATCATAATTGGCTAAACCGTTGGAGCATGAAGAAATAACAAACATACACACACACAATCTTTCGCATTTATAATATATGTAAGATTTTAACATTATTTCTTCTAAGATAAGACTAACCTATTTCAAAATCTCCTCCGCTTAAAGATTTTCCGACAACAAACAGTTTGAACAGCCGTCTAATTTCCAACAAGCCTACCGTTTTCCTTTCTTACATTAATAACAGTCAGCAATGCTTAAGTGAAAAGTTGAATACACTAAATGGCACGGGAAACCGTCCCCCATCATTTGTAACAGTCGCCGCGTAAGATGAAAGCCTTTTATTAGAGCTGTCGTATATCCGGCAAGATAATGGTCACATTAATAGTTATGAGATTTAAAATAATATAATTATATGAACACTGTACAAACATAATAGAATAAGCTTAAGTTAAAAAAGTATTTTCAAAATCAAAATCAATCAATAGTTATAGATATTACACTTTTTTTTTACCTGTAGGTTTTACATAGTTACAAGCTGACCCGGCAAACGTTGTTTTGCATCACTTAGGGGTATGGAAAATAGATAGTAGCCGATTCTCAGACCTACTAAATACGCATATAAAATTTGTTAAAAATCGGTCAAGCCGTTTCGGAGGAGTACGGTAAATAACATTGTGACATGGAAATAGTATAAATTAGATTAGATTATTGAAGATTTATGTTACATACAAATAAATCTACTTATTTAGTTGCGTACACGGACCAAACCTTGAGCTTGAAGTTTTGTCATTAATAATCATTCACCATTCAAATTTATGAAAATATCACTTCTTGATGTCTTAAAAACAAACCTGCGTATTTTCATTAATATGTTGGTACGTATTTTCATTAATGTTATCAATGATAGCAAAAAAAACTTTTTTGACAATAAAATTGAAAATTCTGCCGGATTGCCCTCTCTTGTCTGAAAGAACGACGTAGTCGTATGGGGCATATCCCACTTACGAGTATAAAGACGAAGGTCAGTAAAGAGTGTCAACCGACATGTATTAAAATTAGTAATGGAAAATTGTATAGTTCAGACCAGCGAACTAGAATATCTAGTTCGCTGGTTCGGACTAAAACCCTTAATCTGAAAAAATCGCTGTTTACACTGATTATGGCCATTTTAATCAATTGAAAATTTAATAGAAAATTACTATGTGGTTAATTAGATTAGAGAAATCAACACTATCTACAATAGTTTACAGGACTTGTGAGGTACGTTGCTTACAACTCTGAAACTTTTTTTACAGCATATTCTTGCCGAAAACATCGGTAAAAAGAGCAAAATGTCCATCTCTACTCCGATACAAAACGTCTCGCTTCACGTTTCAGTAACCAATGGGCGGACACTGCGTTCTGCTTGGTACACACTGGGGAATGATTTGTAGTGCATCGTTCGCCAAAATAATTTGCGGTCACTGAATAACGACAAAGTAATGGTTCTTTTGTTGTGGCGACTTAAAAATTGTTGGAAAAATTACATAAATATTACCTGTAGGTACAATTTTGCGGTATTAAAAACGAGATTAAAAAGCTCAAGAGAGAGAGAACATAGTTCTTGTGTAAAATTATAAGAGGAATTATATTATGTGGTATAACAAATTCGCTGAATGTCCATATTAATATAAAATAATAATAATAATAAATATTATGACACATTCACACACGGCTGGTTAGCCCCATACTGAACCATTTCTAGCTCGTATTATGGTTGCTAACACAACTGGTATACTACATATACATACATAATATTATATATAAATACATATTAAATACATAATATTATATATAAATACACAATAAATACATATTTAACACCCAGCCCCACAGCCAACAAATTTAGTTAAGCACAAAAATGTTGACCGGGCCGGGAATCGAACCCGGAACCTTCTGATTAGCAGAACGGCATGGTGACTTTTACGCCAACGAGGTTGTCAAAAAACAAATTCCTAAAAAAACTTTACAAACATCTTAATACTGACAAGATGCCAATGTACATATTATTATATCATGATAAAATTATCTCCCCCACTACCTTCAGATCTTTATCCGGATACCGTCTCGATATCCGCTCTATTATGGAAGAGATAAAACTTTGATTTGATTCCGAATAACTTGCGCCGCAACAAAGAACTTTATTTGCAACTTTATTGCGGCAGCCGATTCCTTGCGGAAACTGATTTTTTGTGGCTGATTGCAAGATTCTTTCAAGTTATATGTCGAGATTGAAGTATGACTAACTCGTACGGAAGCTTCTAAGAAAAGATATATTTCAGTTTGTAGGACTGATTAAAGCAAGTGGCTGCATTGGGTCCGTCACGATATTTCGAAAATTAGATGTTCGATGAACGTAAGATCGACTCAATAGGAAATATATATATTTTATTATTTAGGTAATAATAATAAATGCATATTTTTGACTGTTGAATTATTTTATTACTAGTACGGTTTATTGGCGATAATACTATCTGTCTTTTACTAAACATTAGCGATTTGGATTAGCTTCAAATAAAAATACTAAAGATAGTCCAAAAAAAATGTTCTTAAATAATAGTTTACAAAAAAAATATATCACTTACCTTCAGATGAATTGTAGTAAGCGCTGACTTTTTCAGTACAAAAAAAATCATATCAATGAATATTTCATTCATAAAAATACAAAACACACATGTCATATCTATAAAGTCTAAAGTCATTATTATATTTAAATGAAAAATAGACCTACGCGTTATCAAAAACTTCACCTTGTTTTATTATACTTTTAATCAAACATTACTTACTATCTTATTTTTTTGGTACCGTTCAAAATTTCTACCTCAATTTATATTGTCCCAGACAGAAAATTTGCTAGACAAAACTCTAGGTCACGTACGAAATTTTCTGGGTAGCTGGCGTTACACTGAACTAATGAATATTAATGAGAATGTGTATATTTAGGCAACAATTTTAGGGTCGTCTCTTGTTTGGATGTGCCGAGATTAACACGGTAAAGTTCATTTTGCTAAATATAGCTCAAAAGGAAAACAATTTTAGTAATTAGCATACCTAAGTACGTTCTAAAATTTGAAGTGCCCTGAACCACACTAAAGTCTTTTTTATAGAAAAAAAATGTGTTTATTTTTACAAACACTATAGGTATAAAATGGCCAACGTAATTGATTCAGTTCAATAGAACTGAATAAGATAAAACCATCGAACCAATCATTCTATTGAATAATCGTAAGCTCGATGGTTTTATCTTATTTAGTATAGAAGTATAATGTACGTACCCTTAGATTCTTTCATGAGACTTTGAAAATCTTGCAGCACTTAAGTATTACAGGCATAGAAATAAATAAAAATAAGATAATTCGAAAATCTATTAAAAAATATTTTTAACACAAGTAGGGCATGACTCTATTTATTATTCAGATTTGTAATTTCCTTCCGAATTTGACCCATTTCAAAGTATGTAAGGTCAATGCAAGGTACATGTTCCAAACCCTTCCCAACCTTTCTCCATTGGAATTCTCAATACCTTGTACAAACTAAGCAGCCCTTTGTTCAAGATTCCACGTAGTTTCGCACGTTTTGTAATCAAGTACCACCATTATCACAGATATATTAAAACACTTGGACTGAAAAACTGACTTCTTAGTTTGCTTAGAAGGAAACTTTTAAAATCTAGCCGATTTTCTCTCTTCTTCATCTTGTATACTTTTTCAGATTTCTATGCAATATTGTGAACGTATTTTTAGTTCTATAATTTCAGTATCTATTTGTGAGAAAAATAAAACATCAATGTAAACAGTTGACCAGTTATGAATTTATCTTGCTTCAACTTTGCGCTACATTTCTATCCGAATTACTCCGACAAAACAACGAGGTTTACAATTCATATATTTAGTGTATCATATATTATATTGTTTTTTAACTTTAAGTCGGTTTTCCTATGTTCAATTGTTTACTTGTCTAATTTTATGTACTCTAGGTATTCGTTCAGAAAAACACTTAATTACTTTTTTGGTGATCGGGGAGATTTTATTAACAGTTATTTTTTCGAAATTAAAACAGCTAAGATGACCAGAAAATTACCTAATTTTACATCTAATCGTCAAAAGTATTTTAATAGTTCCGTGGGCCTAATACCTGGTCGAGACTCCTTGCAAAGTTCCAGGTCATCAATCAACGGAGTTGGGGAGCGAGTGTTTTATAAAGTACCTATTACGATACATGGTACGGTAACATATGGGTGGGTGTGGGTTTTTAGTTTGATAGAGGGAAATTCTTTCAGAAGTTCGTTTGGAACGCGGCATAGTTTAGTTTTGGCAGGAACGGAAATTCGAAACGAATAATTTCTGCGCGTAAAAATGGAATAGATTACGGAATTCTATTACCTAAAATTCTTTCGTTACTTCAATATTAGGTTTTTATTAATAAATTCTCAATATTGCCACCCAACGTGGCAATTCTGCTAGCATTTTAGGCACCTTTTCCTCTACCTTTGGTCTATTTTAGGTTAAGTTTTAATTAGCAACGTTTTATGTAACATTATGTTTTTGATATTAGTTTGTTTTTATGTTTTTGGATGAGATTTATATGTTGTTAAAAGCCCGCTATCGCTGACTACTAAAATCACCTTCAGACATATATTAATCTCCTAAAATAACATTTCTATTCGTTTTTTATTTATCCCTATAAAAATACATAATCTCATTCAATCTCACAAAACTACATAAATTAAACCCATTCTTTTCCCATTTATTTGTCCCCCACCCATGTCATATGCAGTTAACCCTCAACTACACAATCTCACGTGACGGTAAATACAGAGTAACAAGATCTTTCGTAAGAAACAAGGGATCTTACCACGACGAACGGGGGATATCATTTTCAAGACAACGTTATATAAAAATGATAAAAAACGGCGTGAGAAAGCTATTGGTTCGAGACTGCTACGAGAAGCTACTACGTCTTTAGGGATTTCACTTCATGGAAATAAAATGAGAAAATGTAGTTGCTCAGTTTCCTCGTTGTAACTTTACCTTCCGTGGTAGAACTTGGGTTGGTTTTTATGTTATAGATAGATAGATTGTTAATAATTATAGACTTATTGTTATTAATGTAGCAAAGAGTAATTTCAGTTACGGTATAGCATTTCTTCTAGCTAGAGCTACCTCAAGTAGAAAAATCTGCCGCTAAGCACCTAGTAGTGTGTTTCGGCAGCTTTCTAGAGAGCTAGTTATTCGAAACAAGAAATGCTCGACCAGAGTGTCGCTAGCACATGTAGTTAGTTTCACACCCCGCTAGTCAACTGCCTACCTGAACTGTGTGTAAAAAAAATACTTGACTGCACTTTTATCACATAGCGTTCGAGATTCTTCTAGTCCGAGCTACACATTTGCGGATATTTACAGGTTTTATAGATTTAATTTAATATGCTTGTGCTTAGCCACGTTTCCTCTGGTCCTGACTCAGAAAAAAACTAATTGAAAACCGCTAGACTAAAAATTTTATGTAGGCCCAACCTCGCGCTACAAATCAATATACTCCCAAAAATAGCTTAGTTAGCATTTTTATTTTTATTTTAGGAGAAACGAAGGAACGGACCTATCTGGAAACTTTTACTTTAATAAAGACAACAATTTTATATTTATCAGGGATCGATCCCCTTTGTCCAATGTTCATAAAACTGGTTGTATAGTCGGTAACTAAGGTTCGTGGCGTCACTATTGGTAGTAAGAGACGTAGCGCTAAAACATTTGAAACAAAGCTTAACACCTGAAACGCACCGGTAATACTAATAATATTATATTTAACTACAATTAAAGGAAAAAAAACAGTTGATTTATTATTTATTTATAAATATAGTAGATAAATTAATGTGTATCTATCTTTTTAAGCTAAAGCGAGTTTAACTCTTGTGAATTCAACGAAGTTCAACCTATCGTTAAGTGACTACACCAAATAATAGGTCTGAATACAGCTTGAAACTTTCAAAAATCAAAAGAATAAAAGAAAAGTAGAAGTACCTGAAAGATACACACACTCATACATACATTAACATTACTTTATATTAAAGATCCACAAAAGCTCGTTAAACATTTATCATAGAAATATATGAATCAAATGAACCTAAGAAAGAAGCTGAAAACAGCGAGTTATATGTATATCATAATATACAATAAAATCAATGACCAGAGCACCCACACTGTTAATATTGATAAGCTGGCTACGTTGATCTCAAGCGCCGAAAAATGCTGACTAGTACTTTTATGAAAAAATATTTATGGGTCTGGGTTGTTGTCAGTTTGTTTTGTGCACCTTTGTTTTGACGATCCAGCTCTATTCGAGCAAAATGTCCGATACAAAAATGCAACTGCACTGAACAAAGTTTCTAATAGCAGTTTGAAGTTTTTTTGCTTTGCTTTTGTGGTTAGTTCAAACACATGACGTGAACTTTTTATGGGCGATACAAAAATTGTTTTACAGGGTTCATTAATTTTGATCACACCTTCTAGAACATAAAATATGCAGTCATACTCGCAAGTAAAGTTGTGTAAATAAGCATAATATGTGAGAAAATTTAAGCGAGTAAAATAGTGCTACAACAAATTGCTATTTTATTGTGAGAATTATCCGCCCACCTAAAAATTGCCGACGACAAAAAAGTATATTATTAAGTAACACCTACATATAACATCCGAGTGACATAAAGATAGGTTTAAAAAAATACGATCTCTACATGAGAACCAACATTCAAATATATATACATATTAACAGACAGAAGTAATCAAAATTTGACAGTTAATTTAGACTTTTCTTTGTACGCTTGCTCTATCAATTGCCTTTAACATTTTAGAACGCAACCTCAAAATATACAATAAATAAAATATTTGTATATGTAAATTTATTAAAACCTTTGATCAACTGTAACGAAGTAACATGTTATTCAAAGAATTAGTTACACCGAAACCTTTTTTAAGCTTAGCACGGTTTTTCACTCCAAAAGCTTTTTTAGGATAGTTCTCATGCTTTCCAAATTTGAATTACTTTTTCTAGATCCACTGGAAGCCGCAAAGGATTCGCGCAAGCTCGAAATATTCCTCCGCCATTGAAATTCATTCACAACACGAAAGCGACCGCTAGTGGCACACAAAGAATTTTAGGTTATTTTCTCATTTCAAATTCTCCATCCCCGCGACTAGAATCGTAAAAAGCGGATTATAGTCGGCGCGTGCGAAACTAGGATGGGGGTTCTAGTTGACGATCAGCCTGGAAGAATATGTCTTACATTATATAAGTTACTGCAAATATATATTAAAAAATATACGGGATAGAAAGCAACCTACATGGCTATGCAGATCCCCAGCCCAATGGATCAATGACATCCGGTCCATTGAGGGCACGCTCTGGGGCCGTAGAGTACAAGATTGCAAATACTGCCATAAAAGAGAGGAGGCTTATACCCAGCAGAGAGTGGATATAAGTTGATGATGTTTGCGAAAAATATGTCTTACATTATATAAGGTACTGCAAATACTAATAGTAATAAGGAATACTGATAAATTTACAAAGCACCTACTAATTGAAACCTTAGTTGGAAACTAGTTAACTGAAAATAGGCAAGAGCACCTTTTATGTGACGTGTGTGACTCACAAGTCACGTAGATAAGCAAAATGTACTAAACTATAAAATATTAGCCACATGCGTATTAAAGGGAGTCCCTCCCCTTAATATTTTCATATTTTATATTTTACTAGGTATTTGTTGTTATAGCGGCAACGGAAATACATAATTTATGAAAAAAAAAAATTGGACGGTTACAGACATACAGCGGAGGCTTAGTAGGGTCCCGTTTTTAGAAAACCTTAACAATGTTTATTAAGTTTAAAAACTCTGTTCGGAAGTTACTCCAATTTCCGAAACACTTAGAATTACCTCGTTAAGAAAGAAACACAGAACAAAATTCTTTTTTACCCCGAATCCAAAGCCTTGTTACGCCCACAGCACGCGTGGTGGATAGAATCCGTGAGAATAATCCGAGACTGCAATATGGGTGGTTTATTTACTTCTAGCCCAGACACTAAGCTGCATATAATGAAAACGCACTGTCGCGGGCGTCAAATCGCGCCGGAACGGCAGCACCAGTGAAAATATCTCATTTCGTTGCCCAAATATCTTGATACTTTTCCTAAAATGACATCATAATTATTCTGATATAATACAAAAGTTACACGACAGTGTAAAATGTTAAAATATTAGATATAAGATCTTTATTTAATTATTAGATCATATATTTAAATACGATTTCCATACAGCTGTAAGTACGAATTAATATTTTACGTGTCATTATTTTACACTCTGCAATGTTTTTAATTTTCGTGGTCTGTGGTCTAATAAATAAATATTAAGATAAAAATCTGATCGTGGAGTAAACAGTTTGCATAAAGTTTGACCACGTGATTTAGTATTTTCAAGATAAACATGAGCTAAATTTAAAGTAACAACGATTAAAAATCGTACTACACGTACCGCAGTATCAACACAATGTTTAATTTCGCGCAAACATGCAATTGCAAACGTTCCACGTATTTAATTTCATGATAATGTGATTTGTTATATAGTAAATACAACGCTTTGAATACGAATTAACAAGTTTGCTTTATTGTTTCTGATAACCAAATGTGCAATTAGCATGCCATTTTAAGTGCTGTGATACTTCATTGCTTTTTCCGCTGTTTTTTGTACACCTTTGGTGAATTTAATGAGCGCAATGCACGCGAGGATTGCATTTTGTTTACTTAATGTTAATATTAAGCCATCAAAAGTATAGCATTATTACTCATTGGTTCAAGAATTATTTTAAAAATTTACTTAAGAAAATTACATCCGTGTTTGTGATTTTCGTGTATAAAACGGATTTACCACAAACTTCATTTTTCAAAGTGGAGTAACATAACGTTACTAAAAAAATAACTAACGAACACAATTTGTTTTCCATTATTTTGTCCTGAGCAAGAAAAACTACAAAGACTCTAGAAGACATTAACTCAAGTATCAAACCTGTTCATTTTTCATATAGTTACCTGGCTGGCTTATAGGTACGGCTGGGTAACCGTATAAGCAGGTGAGCACAAGTCGTGAGATGTGACTTTTTTGTTCAAAGTGCAGTAGCATAAAGTTATTAAAAAAGCAAAGGTTATTTACTATACGTTTATAGTTTATTTATTAACTTGCAACACATGTATGACATAAGGCTATGTTACATGTACCCTAAAACTAGTGAGCTAAGCAATTGAGCTCTGATGTCGTAAATTATATACTAAGTTAAAAGAAAGACCCTGACTTGTTCCTTAAAAAATCTCAAGTATCAAACCCGTTTATAGACACTACCAGCTCATACGGTTATCCGCACACGTCGCGACATGTCACTTGTCGCACGCGACGTCGACTCCCCTCTTCGCGACAATGAAACTTTATACGACTTTTCCTGTTTCATTCAAATGTTATGTTATCTTAATTCGATGATTAATAATGCTCTTTGTTGTTTTGTTACTCAGCAGATGCTTTGAGATGTCTTGTAAGTAATTTGAAAAATATGACACGGCGTATATTATCAACTTCTTCTTTCCATTTTGTAAAAAGTAAAATAAATTTGAATAGGATAAACAATTAGTTTTATTTCACCTAGATTCGTGTACGCATAAAAGAGGGAGTACGCTGGTAAGCCGCAGAGTAACTGTGAAGATCTTTTTTACAGGGCTACAGTCCTTCGCAAACTTATCAAAATATTTTATTTCTTGCCATTGAAAGGACAGCATTTTTAAACTACAGCAACATACTTTGTCTCAAAAGTCAATTCTTTGAAACACTGAAACACAATCTTGTTGACGTATTAAATTGCACAAAAGTGGAGTAAGTGTCAGCGCAACAAAATACTGCGCCATACAATTTTATATGCGCCAATAAATTGCCTTGTTCTTATTTCCAGAAGAGCCAGCTATTTGAGGCGTTCAACTCATATCAGTTCCCATAAAAATGTTTTATGTTAGAAGCTAATAAATGACATCAGCAAATTCCGTAAGACAATATGAGAGGCGATGTCTGCTCGCTCTATCCATTTGGTTGCTTCCCCTAGCAATCATTGTTTCGCCCTGACTAGCTTGTACAGGGCGTTCTATATGTTGAGCCTGAAACATGGTGCCAGCAAATTGATTTGAAATGGATGTTATGCCTGCTAGAAATTTTAGAATCTATTTGTAGATATGTATATATTTGTTTACTGTATTTGATACGCAGATTAAGAAATGAAGAAAGAAAACCTAAGAAACGCAGTGCTTAATTGGAAAGCACTAATTAAAATCTGTCCCTGATAAGAAGGTGTGTCAACAAAAACTATTAAGTACCATAATATATAACTCTATAAAAGTTGGTCATAGTTGGCTATGTACATATTTAGTAAATTATGTCAAAACCCGTATATAATAAAAGTAGTGTACAACAAGGACATTTCATATGACACACGAGTTTTTTAAACTCTATCACTTGTGATGCCAAATTTTGTCAGCAGCGTAATAATGCTGATTTTTTTAATGTATATTTTTTGCAAAATAAACTACATCCTGTAAATATTTATGGTTTAGCTGAGTTCACTCGTCATATTGGCCACTCGGCTAATATCAGCCCCTTGTTTTTGTTAAGCTTTTTGTTCAGAAGCGTATGTGTGGTTATGTACTCGTATCAATTTATTGTTTTTACAGAATACCCAGCCTAAGATCCTATTCCTAGCAGGTGGAAAAAACCGCCTGTGGTTAATGATAATGATGATGAAAATATACCCATATCTTCTTTAAAAAAAATATATTAAAATGAAATTCAACCATTCGGGAGCTCCAATGGCATATACAAACACACATACACGCAAATAAAGACATGTAAATTGTAAATATTTAAATTAATCAATAAAGAACTTTGACTTTGACATGTAAAACACCCAATTTTTTTGTCGGAAGTTAAAAATGAAATAATTACACGACACCAAAATATATTCCATATTGGTTTTGTTCTAAGACCGTGCTCCGCTATTTTAAGGAGCTTGGATGGCTTGGGTAGGCTGGTAGGGGGAAATGCACAATACGCCTCTTGCAGGTTGTCAGTGCAGGTCTGATCGCCTCCATCATAGAATAAGAATAAGAATTGGTTTTGTTCTATCGTAACCTCTGAATCAAATCAATATTGAGATCCGTACGTGTCGTAAAACCGAAACTTCAGTGGCAGTAACAAGCTGCTGGTAAGTAATATTAACTCGGTTACATTCCACACAGTAAACCGGTCTAAGCAAACACAATCAACGTGTGTGCGTTGTAGCCAAAGATTACCTGTAATTGGATTTCGAATATGCGTTTGTGAGAGCCAGCTATTCCTTAGCTTAGGCATGCTTCACTTTAGGGCAGAATGTCGCTAACTCGTGTGGTTTTGTCCCCTGTTGCTCAGATGCCTAGCTGTAAGGAGTAAAAAATTTGTTGAATGGCACTTCATGCCTATTATGTTAATTTTGTGCATTCAGGTTCTTTAAAGCGGTACGGGAGCAAATAAGCATATTTTGAAAAAAAAAAACACCTTTATTGAATTCCCTTAATTTAAAAAAAAAATTGTTGTTATAGTGGTACGGGAAATACAAATTTTGTGAAAGTTTCAGCTTTCTAGCTATTACAGTTTGTGAGATACAACCTGGAGACAGATAGACAGACAGACAGCGGAGGCTTAGTAATAGGGTCCTGTTTTTACCTTTTAGGTATGGAACCCTAAAAATCAGTTAAAATCTGCGTAAATAATAGGGCTACAATTTTTTCCATTCCATAAGGCCACATGTACAAAATTTCAGAACAAGAATCTTGTGAAAATAACAAAAAACTAAAATAAATTGAACCTCTTTTTTAATCCTAATTATTATATTCTACACATCTTAAAAGGACAGAAATGTTAATCTCGTTGCATTTTGTTAAGTTTTCGGTATACACAAGTGGTAATCTATGCATTGCAGCTTCTGTGGAACTGTTATCTAAGCAATATTGGAAACCGCTGTAAACTATTATAGAGTGTTTGGGAACTGAACAGATGTGGATAAAGTGAAAAGTTGTTTTGTAGACACCATCTCAGCTAGGTACATTAAAATTAAGCTCGAAAAAAACTAGCCTTAGCTGGTAGATTAAAGGTTTAAATATACTAGAAAAAAAGCTTTATTTATTTACAAATAAGAAGAGTAAAGTGACACTTTGATTTCATGAAATTGAATTTTCGTTATTAGAATTAAAGTCACAAACCTACTTGAAACACATTTTTATCCAACTTGACCTTTTTTAGGGTTCTGTATTTATTGTTTGTTGGAAGATATTTCCAAAATAGCTATTTCGTAATAAACGAAATCCGAGATCACTGAAATATTACAAGAGATTGAAAATTCCATTCAAAATCTAAGAAGTAATCAGTATTAGAAGCTAATGTTTCTATTTCTCAAAACATTTCAAGGAAATAGTCCTGTTTGATTCTTGAAATGTAATCTGATAAATGTTATTTAGTAAAGTTTTTATTAATAAATTCAATTTAAATTTTTAGTTATTTTTTTAAATTCATTAAAGTCGCAGGTCCTACCTGGACGAGGACTTCGCAAGTTCAACGCAGGTGGCACATGCAGAGGGAGGCCTATACCCAGTAGTGAAATAAAAAAGGCTGTAGATAATGATGATGGTGATAGTTATCATATATAAAGGAAAAAAAAAAGAGAGGGAACGTCGTTTTTTCTTTTCTTTATACAAAGTTCCTAGTAACAAACTCAAACCTTTTATGAGCGGATTTAGTAGGATCAGACTTCTTCTGTTTCATCACTGAACATTTTTGGGAAATTCGCTTACTTAATGTTTGCAAAAAAGTAATAAGAATTAAGGTACTAAATTTGCCAGTCCTCATACATTTGGCAAACCCTAAAATAACAATAACAAACAAAAGAAAAGCCACAATAGACGTATACATCTAGTTACTTACATGTTTCCTTAACATTCCATATTTCTCTGAAAATGTTAGTCATCTATCCTTTTCCGCGAGCAATCCTATTGTTTGACTCCCTCCACGCGATCTAGCGAGATTGGTTTCACACTTTTACTCACTAAAGTTATTGTTCTAAGGCCACATGCCATTATTCACAGCATTAGAGAGGGGAGAATATCGGAAGTTTCCAGACTTCTCTGTTTATCTTGATGTTATTACATGAGTGTACTCTTGCATCCCTGGTACATACACTATATTTGATGTTAGAATTGCGTTGTTGTGTTTTTTATCACCGTCATTATCATCAACTGTTTATCACTTATTTCTGATGATTAAAGCATTATTTTGTGGTCCAGGACACCTTTTTGATAATTAATTAGCAATTAATCGAATGGCAGAGGCAAACGCAAGCAGTTTATAACTGTAACTGCCATGTTGATACTGATTTGGTTGAGTACCATTCGTTGACCAATGCTTGTAAATTGGGCAAAAAAATTGAAAATGAAAATGTCAACCGTTTTTAACCGACTTCAAAAAGGAGGAGGTTATATATTCGACGTGTATGTATTTTTTTTTTTTTTATGTATGTTCACCGATTTCTCAGCCATTTGTGGATCGATTCTCAAAATTCTTTTTTTAATTGAAAGAGTATGGTTCTGAATTGGTCCCATTGTCACCAAAACTGGTTCTGATGATGGACTCCTAGGAAAATCGAAGAAAAACCTAAAAAGTTAGGTTATTTTTACGCATGAAGAGAGATTCACGCTCGTTTGGCTGTACTGATATTCATGAAATTTGAGAAGAAAATAGGTAAGACTATGTGTTAACACATACGCTACTTTTTATCCCGAAAATAAATACTATTCCCGTGGGATGCACCAAATAACATATAAATCTTTTTAACTTCTTCACGCTCGAACGGTTGTACTGACATTGATGAAATTTGGAATGAAGATAGGTTAGACTATGTGTTTACACATAGGCTACTTTTTATCCCGAAAATAATTATTGTTCCCGTGGGATGCACCAAATAACACATGACACACTGATTTCGCTAAAATTTGATATAGGGGGTAGACTAGACCTTGTATAACACGAAGGTTACTTTTTATCTTAAAAGTCATTGCTATTCCCGTGGGAAGCCCAAATAACTGGATAATCTATTTTACTTCTTCGCGCTCATACGGCAATACAGATTTCGCTCATAAAATTAGCAGCCTGGCTAACAAAAGTAATCTGACGCGAACATCGAGGCTAAGCAACGGCCCATGCGGCCAGTCTTTGGATGGGTAACCATGCACAACACTTCCATAAAAAAATGTGATATTTTCATCTGGGCGTTACTGTGCTTCGGATAACACGTTAATTTGTTGGGCCTGGACCACTACTCTTAGTACAAGCAGGGGTCAAACTAAATCAGGGGCTTGAAAAACTCTCGACGCCAGAGCTTGGCCACTTGGGTCATACTTAGTGGAAGAAGGAACTGTAAAATTTGATATATTAATAGACAAGACCCTCGAACGGATAAGGAAAATATTTACGCGCTCGCTTCGCTAGGAGTTATCCCGCTTCGTTCGAATTTCCCCCAGGATGTTCTGGGCTTATGACACTCCAAATATTATATAATTTGTGCTGCTTTGGACTTCTTTATGCTCAAACGGTTGGAACAAATACGGTGAAAATTTTCGCGCTCGCTTCGCTCGCATCCAGCTCGCTTCGCTCGCAATTGGCTTTTGTACGTTTTGACACAACAAACATTATGTAATTTGTGCTGCTTTGGACTTCTTTATGCTCAAACGGTTCGAACAAATATGGTGAAAATTTTCGCGCTCGCTTCGCTCGCGCATAGCTCGCTTCGCTCGCATCCAGCTCGCTTCGCTCGCAATTGGTTCTTGTACGTTTTGACACAACAAACATTATGTAATTTGTGCTGCTTTGGACTTCTTTATGCTCAAACGGTTGGAACAAATACGGTGAAAATTTTCGCGCTTGCTTCGCTCGCATCCAGCTCGATTTGCTCCCAATTGGTTGCCTGCCTGGCACACGCCAAATTTTTTCATCGTGAAGTTTATTTGGCTCTCCATAGCTAAAACTTAAACAAAATATCATTACCAACCACTAAAAATGTAAAAATAAAATTGTTTTAAAAAACAAACAACCGACTTCAAAAACACAACTAAAAAGGGAAAAATAATTTTAAGCCTAAATCAAATCAAGAATATATAAATAGAATAGGAGAGTTTATTTCATGTACTTATAAAAAACTATTTGCAATTTTTAGTAATCCAGTATTCTTGAAGTCGGTGCCATCTAATAAGAACAAATTAATGTTTGTTAAAAAAAACTATTTTCAATTGTCTTTCTTTGCTGGCACCGACTCCAAGAATACAGGATTAGTAAAAATTGCAAATAGTTTTTTATAAGTACATGGAATAAACTCTCCTATTCTATTTATATATTCTTGATTTGATTTAGGCTTAAAATTATTTTTCCCTTTTTAGTTGTGTTTTTGAAGTCGGTTGTTTGTTTTTTAAAACAATTTTATTTTGTTTATTTTTGCTCTCATTAACAAACGCTTTATAAAAAAATAATTAAACTTTTTTTTTTACTGAGAGGTTAAAAGAATGCAATTTTTTTTCTGGAATTTATAACTTAATAACGGTTTAATAATTTGCAGTAAATATCATTTTACAAAAAAAAAATCGCCGATAGCACAAGTATATCCGGCTTAAATTCTTACAATAGCGCATCCCTAGTCATATGTCTTACAAATGCGAACACTTTGCTCTGAATGGGGTGGACGGTAGAGTTTTCCATTAAGCATCAATCCTTGTTTCAAATATTGCGATGATGTGACTCGAAGGCAACTGGGGTATGAAATATTGTAAAGTTAAGATGAAAAGATGTGATGATGAATATCAATATGGATAAAACGAAAGATTGCTATGTGACTTTGTATTTTACAAATTTGCATAAGAAATAAAACTGTGGTGCGAAAATAATGGATTAAACCAAACTGATTTAGGAAACATAACAACAATTTTAGAAACAATTAATGTTTAGATATTCTTTAAAATAATTTATTCATATTATTGTGATGAAAAAAGTATCTAATATTACGTTTATGAATAGAAATAATCATAATGAAAAATATCTGAAGATCTAATTCTTCAAACAAATAACAAAGACTCGAAAATATACCTTTTTACTAGCAAGAAAACACCCTTTGAGCTTGCGAACATCCGACCATCAATCGTTCAAACGCCTTATTATCCGAAGACGACCAAAATTAGTCTTTCATCCTCTTCAATAAGACCCACGCACAGTTTTCTTCATAACTTCAACTGCCTGAGCTTCCTTGATCCAACAAACAGGTATGTAATAAACGAACGTTATAGAAAATCATTGCGCACGCCGAAAAAAGTCTTTTAGTGAGAAAATATCCAAGTCTTGGTCCCCAATGTTTACACTTGGTGGTTAAGCTGCATCTAATGAAATCCCCTGTCAGAGAAGCCTTGCACCAAAGCTTACAGGAACTAAATGATTTTGGTACTTCTAATGCTTACCTTATTCAATAAATGTATAGTCGTAGTTTTTTTTGTTATAAATTAATTAGCTAGTATTATAAATACACACACAATAAAAAAACCTTACAAATAGTAGATTAATCTTAGTCAATGTCCGTGGGTAAGGTGCCTAAAATGCTGGCGGCATTACCTTAGTTTTTTATCAACTTCTACATATTTTTTATATGACGTAGCAAAAACAAATCCCACCACTGGACTATTATTTAAAAAATATTTAAACTGAATTACAATTGCAGCTTCCGATACTTCATGGTCTATTTTTATTAATTTATGAATAAACATCACACAAATATCTAGTTATAACTAGATAACGTGTCTATGATAATTATTCAAATACTGAAACCGATGCTTTTTTTATATTTCTTCTAGTTGAACTAAAGTTTGAAATTGGCAGCGCTCAGCGTATATATAACTAAAATATAAAATTTTAGTATTTTTTTTATTTTTTGGCTATCCTTTGTAAAATCTAATCTTTGTAAATAAAAAAATTGCTTCATCATTATATTTTCAGCTGCAAGAAAATATGACTTTCCCTTAATCAGAAACTTAAATGCAGTTAACAATAAAATATTTGCGTTGACACAAACTTATCTGAAAATAATGATCAAGATCGT
Organism: Mellilla xanthometata; assembly: GCA_035578125.1. Classification (NCBI taxonomy): domain Eukaryota; kingdom Metazoa; phylum Arthropoda; class Insecta; order Lepidoptera; family Geometridae; genus Mellilla; species Mellilla xanthometata. The sequence continues at coordinate 5,588,434 of JAPUBQ010000007.1, read as the reverse complement.
TCTATCGCTGTACCTACAACGAATAGACACGTGGATTTTGAGTATGTTCAGTTTGCCGCTGAGGGATTATTCCCGAACGTTATTCCGATCACGACATCACTAACCTTGCTTATTGAATATACTTCAGTCGTTACAAATATTACAGGTCTCAGTAAACTCCGGTCTGAACCCGATAAATCGTTAACGGTATCCAAACAAAAAGATAAGGGAAGAAATTCAATCACAGCCAATTCAAACTTTTGTGCGGCTAAAGGGTTCCTAAGAAATCTTGGACCGTTTCGTCTATACATACGTACATATATGTCTGTATACGTACATATCTTTGAATAAAAGAGCCCTTATATTGAACAATGGGACGGTTCAGCCTAGTGGACATATAACGGTTGACCAATTTTCTTTTGTCCGAATTCCTACGAATTGAGAATATCAAACGGGGTGCTCAGACGAAGAACTGATTGACACTCTCTTTGTACGAAAATCCATTGATTTTAAGCAATTCAGTGAACAATATTACATCCAGTGAAAATAAAATTTGCATGGTTGATAGAACTTGAAGAGCTTTTCTGTGCAGCTAAATAGGATATAGTGTTCTTATTTAGTAGATTTTAAAACTTATAAAGTATGTAGCATAAAAGTTGTAAGCTGATGCCGATTTGTTATTGAAAATGTATTTTGTGTATGAGTGTATTAATTTACTTATAGGTGCTGTTTCCTGTATAAAATATTTTTCTCTATTCTATTATATAAAAGACTTAAAACCAGTTTAAAAAAGCCGGCCTTTTTGATCTCTTCCACTGTGTAGTTAGGTAATAAATGATAATAAATGTAAATGGTTTAAGTTTCATTAAATGTATTTCTATAATCCGCTCAATATGTGATGCGCACAGAATCGGAATTCATAAAATGTCTTTGGTAACGCCTCAAAAAGCAGTACCAGGTCTCGTGAGCTATTTTTCTTTTCAAAGTACAAAGAGTAAATATAAAATACGAATCTAATAAATGTAATATTAAAAATGATTAATTTCTGTAACTAAGTACTACATCAAATACTTTTACTCAAATAAACTTGACCTGTGCTAGCCATCCTCTGCAAGACAGAGGTCATATACTTTAATAAGATAGATTGACCTCAGTATTTGAACAATCTAAACTTTATTTATTTCAAATACTACGATCCACAAGTCTCGAGGGTCGTTTTCAGATTAATTTCTAAACAAGTCCATAACAAATAATTCATACCAAAATGCATTCGTTTGCGACTTATCTTTTTTCATATTTTGGTCAGACAGTTGTGAACTTAAAACTTGCTCAAAAGTAATATTGTTGTTTAAATACTCGTAAAACTCTTGTGGGCTGTGTGCTAGTTAAGCCTGTAAGAAAATAACAAAAGCTAAAAACTGTATATGAGTAATATTTAATATTTTTCGAAGATAAATAACAACTAATATTATAAGTGTGTGTGTGTATTTGTATATTTGTTACTGCTTCTCGCTAAAACGACAGAACTGATTTGGATAAAATGTGGTATAGCGTTAACTTATACTTTGCATATACGAGATACAGGCTAGCATTTATCCGAGATTAACGCGAGTAAAATCGCGAAGAGCAGCTAGTATCTATTATAACAGCTCGTACACTATGCTATTTATTATGTTCCTGTAAAGCTATACATATAGAATATGCTACGTTGCAATACACATAATTTATCCTTTCACTAATACGTGAACAATCTTATTAGTTTCTTTGTTACGAGTAAACCAGACATCTGTATAAATCATCTAAGATTTCCTCAAACCTTGCAACATAGGAGTCTAAATAAATATTAATCATATACTACTAATTCTCCGAACAGTACACTACGTGAACAAAATATATTGGAAAATTGTTTGTAATAACAGAAACTTTATTATTTCATATATCAACAATTACTTAGTCATATTTATTTAAATTATAGTAAACTTTGAAGGCCCAAAAGAGTATTTAAATGCTCTTCCAAATATCATAAGAATTGACCTGCAAATAACACTGCAATCTCGTGGACTGCCCGAGTCTGCTTAGTTCTATAAGCTTTAATTTCAGCCCTCGGCTTAGAAGCAAAAAGCAAAAATCTAAACTTTTTCACACTTATAAACTGTATAAAAACTTTTTTTTTTTTCAAAAACGTTTCCAGTAATAGTCCTATACAGCGCATGTGTCGCTCATATAACGAGCTGGTACTCAAATGTTGTGACGCTTCAGATAACAACCAATGTAAGACTCACATTACTGAACTGGATGTATTTAGTAACAGTCAATTTAGAAATAATATTATAAGTATATAGGTTAAATTGTTAAATTGTTTTAGTACTTAAGATTTCCCCTTTTTTATTTATATATGAACCTTCCTTATTAAGTTTACACTAGCATGCTGTGTACTCTTATTTTTGGATTGCAGACTTGTTTTTGTTCTTTTAGTTTAGTTATGTTAAAATGAATGTTTGTAATCTGTCTGAGTGCCTAATAAATAAATAAATAAATGAATTTCCCGCTTTTTTATGGAAATCAGTCGCCGGCGATTTAGGATTTGCCGAATTATTTCCATAAAAAAGGAAAATTCATTGCAGTGTTATTTACAGGTCAATTCTCATGATATTTGGAAAAGCATTTAAAGTACCTGTAAACAATATTTTGTCGAGATCGATTTAAAATAACGGCCTCCACAGAAAAACCAACATACAGACAGACCTGTCTAAAATTAATTACCATCAAATCTAGAGTTAATAGGTATTTCTAGGTAAGCGTGTAACATCGTAGACCATAGGCAAGCTGTGTTCAAATGCAAATCTTTAAGTCATACAATTTTGAGCATTAGTTCAACATGAATAAATATCAGAAAAAAACATCGGTTTTAGAATATAAATAATTATCATAGTACTTCACGTAATTACTAGTTAGAATTTATTAATAGATTCAAAATTCAAATTCATTTATTTCAGGATCAAGTCCCAAGATCAAAATATTACATAAAGTCAAATTGAATATAAATATTATGTCAGATAAAAATAATAATAGGTTAATTACGTCCAAACATCCTCTCTGGCTCCACCGCAGAGAGCCGCCTATCGCAGCAAAGAAAAAAAGTAATTAAGAAAAAAGGCCAGAGAAAATGTACCATAAATTATCGTAATCTGTAATCGTAATTCAGTTTGAATATTTACCACACAGACAAAAACAAAATAGTCTAAGTAATGTAGAGACATCGCTCGCTTTGCTCGCTCGCTCAGTAAAACCTATCTCCAAGCTCTACAAAGTTCCACATCGTTGCACACCGCAGGCGCGTGTTTGGCGTTGCCGTGTCGGCAGCAACGCCATTACCAACGAAATTTATAATGCAAATACGATTACAGAACCGTCCCCGAGTAGCTAATGCACTCGGCGCTATGAATTGCAAACTGTCACTCCAGTGAAGCTGTATCTCGCATCCGTAGGGCAAATAGCGCATAGAGGGATAGACGGATTTTGAATATAGATACTTAGTGTTAAGATATTTTTAGAGCTCCGTACCTACAAGGTTAAAAGGGGGTCCTATTACTAAGCCTCCTTTGTCTCTTAGAAACCTTGATAGCTCGATCTATCTTTCACAAGTTATTTATTTCCCGTGCCGCTATAACAACAAATACGAAAATTAAAAAAAAAAATTAAACGGGGCCCCAATACAATAAACGTGTATTTTTTGTCTTTTTGGGGTTCCCCGTACCTAGTAGATAAAAACGGGACCCTATTACTAAGTAGGTAGTATAGCTAGGGAGCTGAAACTTTCATAAGTTATGTATTTCCCGTGCCTCTATAACAACACATACTAAAATAATTAAAATATTATATACCCCATGTAATAAACGTGTTTTATTCGTATGTTTTTGGAATATAACAATAACGGTAGCTTGAAGACACCTAAAATTTTCACGAAATGTAATTATAATTATAATCTTTCGAATTAAACTTTAAAAAATAAATTAAATAGGAAGAAATTAAACATATCTAAGAAATCTTAGTGTTTTTATCTGATTTGAATACAACGTCGTTCCATGTACAAAGGTCCTAATTTACTGGCTTTCTTGACATTCCTGCAAATAGTACTATACTACGTCATGCATTCTGAGGCGCTCTGTGTACCACCTCCAAAATGGCTGCGGGACGGGTTAGCCACAACAACCTGCTCAGGACCTTAGCTATGCGGATACTATCGCATATTAACTAACCAACCTAGCTACGGTTTGATAATTTGTATCTATTTATTGAAATAAATTTACCAAATGAAGAAGTCATCGAGTTATTATAGTACATGATAAATAATGTATGTATCAAAGTTATGTCCATGTTATATTAAAGCATTGGTATTTTCTAATAAAACATTATTTTACTGTCAAGGAAAGAAAAGAAAGAAAGAAACATTTATTTTGTGACACAAAGACAAGACTGTTGAGCTTTTTTATTTTTAAATTGATCTCAAAGCTTTTGATGTTTGATTCATTAACTACTATAACTCGTGCCTCACGATTTTACCTGCGTTATACCTAGATTAGATCTGCGATAGTCTATGTTGACACATAGGAATTACCCTGGATTTACATGTAGGGTCATTCCTATCTGTACACCAAATTTCATCGAACTCGGTTCAGCCGTTTGTGCGTGAAGAAGTAACAAACATACACACAAACTTTCACATTTATTAATGTTCGTAGGATTAAGCATTTACAGAGTTTGTAGTGCTTGTAAAAATTATTAATTTATTTTAATAATTTTTACAAGACAAAATAAATGTAAAGAGAAAAATGTATACTAGTCAGTTGCACATTTTTTATTAAATTGACAATACAGCTACAGAAAACTTTATTGCTGCAATACCGCGTAAAAATTAAATAACACAAGTCAAGAATCAATTTCGAAGCTTCCATTCTAAAGGAATTTAATAATTTATCGTCACAAATGGGAAATAGCCAGTCCGGCGCTGAGGCGTCTAATTTAGGTGCGATGTTGCTCCACTGTATATTTATTTCCGTTGGCTTTGTTCTTCTATCCGCGAATTAAGCGAGCTCTCTTCCATAGAATTCGATAGGAAGAGATAAGTCAAGGAGATTTATGGTGACAGCTAAATTGGTTTGATTTTGTGAGAAATTATGGAATAATATATAAAATTCGCTTCCTTTGTATTAAATTATCAAAAGTCGTTGTCGGCCATTCTCCGGTAGCAAGTTTTTATTTGTCCGGGCTCATTTGGTTCGTAATATTATCAGATTCAATCATGTTTTTTTTATATGTAATAGTTTGCGACCGTACCTAGCTGTAAACAAAATATTGGGTTCTGTTTTTAATTAGTTAATTCTAAATTAATTTAATTCTGTTCAAAAACCTCTATTCTCTAATAACCGTGGCCTGTCCGTACACCAACTTAATGTATAGAGTTACTTGTAATTTATAAAACCTGCAGATTTACGTAAATCCATTTAACAATTAAAATAATATTATACAAGGTGTATCGCATAGCAAAATATCGGCTCAATACAACCAGTCTGTAATTAATTATAATTAAATAACCGCGTGTCCGACCGAAAGTTATAATTTCCGTAACATTTTCTGATCTCGGGTGTACATCTTAAAATAACGGTATTTGGCACAATGTTACCGCACGCGTCGGTACTCCGCATTGTGTACCGAGACCCTTCAGCAGTCGCACGTTTCTATCGTTACTGTACTGCCAACGAAGCACGTGAGTATATAATTACCGTCGCCTTCGTTACAAAATTTTATAATTACCGTTCTACTTATTTAAATACCTGATTTTTAAAGTTAGACCCTAGAGTTGCTAGTTCGAATGGAGCAGTACTTTGGCCTCCGTAAGTTGTGATAAACCAGTATTTACATAATATGTTGGTTTTAGAAATATCAAGAAATTTTTATTGTTTTCTAATTTTCGTATACTAATTACCATGTCTTAATAATTACCGTTGTATGAAAAATTTATACTATGTTTGTTAACTGTAGCCGCGATGTCCTCAAGTCGCAAATTGAAAATTTTAGTATAACATTATAAATTATCATTATCCGTAAATACGTATTTACAATATGCAGATAATTAATCAAGTTATTTAATTAGTATGATGGGTAAAGACTCAAAAAGACCCAAGAAGAAGTTAAAGAAAGGAGAAGGCTAGCTGCACGGCAACGCCGAGAAAGAAGTAAAAACGACCCTATTTTGTATGAACGATCCAAAGAAAAAGAGAGAGAAAAGAAGATTCAAAGAAAAAAAGATAAAAAATACTATAGTAGAAGAAGCAGATATTCTTCAGAAGGATCTTTAGATTCCAAAAGAGATATGAGAGTATAAGGGCACAATGAAAGTCCATCAAGTCGTTTGTAGTGCATCAAAACCGAACGTATTTGCAATGAGAAAGATAAGCTGTAATTCGCAACAATGTATGGAAGAAGCAATCGAATGTCAGAACGGTAGACATGATTTTACTTTTTAAATGTGAAAATCATGGATTTTACTCTTTGAATGTGGAAGAGCCAGAAGAGCCTGAATTATCCCCACCTACCAGATTCATTCTGTCGGCACCTTCCGTAAACAAATATAGTTGCGATACATCACGATCTATAAGTGCTAAGAAATATTCAGATAAACCCAAAATTTTATCTAATCGGCTAGTAAAGCCCGCTGATGTATTTCCTAAGTCTTTGAAGTCTCATATTTCATAAGGTGATATGGTTAAGAGAGAGAAGTTCCAAAGTAGCTTAAATTTATCTTACACAGACAGTTTTTGGGCACCTATCTCTTCTGTAGATTTTAGCCTTACAATGCCTTCCTTCAAAACACTGACAAACGTTCCAAATAACAGTACTAAGCATAAGAAGACTAGAATTCGATTTGATGTATCTGATTGATGAAAGCACTTTTTAAACATCGTAGATTACTTATTATTTTCAAATAGAAAATTACTTTAAAACTAGACTGATTAAACTATAGGACGATACTAGTTGGTATAATAATTATATGGCTTTTTAATTATCTAATTGACAAATGTTATTATAAATTGAATGACTATCTAGAAAAAAATAAGAAATAGAATATAAGTTATCAGTGATATACGCAAATTTTTAGAGCTGTGAGTAGGTTTAAGCTACATCTATCCTTATTATTATCTAAGTTAATTAAGAATATCATTCTCATCATACTTACCTTTAAAAGATTACCAACTAAGACCAATCATTGTTTTATTTGTTGTTAGCTGATTTTTAATAAACGAGTGCAATGATGAAGTGTCTTTTTTACGATTGGATATGAAGAGCATTGCTATTCATATGCTATAATTTTATTATAATGGTGTACTAATTATTAATGCATGTTGAACGAGCGATACTTGGACTTGATAATATTTTCTAATTACCGTTTCATAAAATATTCCACTTATCTAATTACCATATTCCTGTTTTTTTTTTAAATCTCATTATCTACAAAACTACTACCAATAGAAAAATACCAAGTAAACTATTGAATTTGTATGTTTGAGGTGTACCTATTGCAATGTGTATAATGTCAAATCAGCGAAAAATAAAAAAGGGTATTGTAATTAGGCGAAGAACGCCAAATTGGAGAATGACCGTTGTGTAATATTGAGTGTTATAGCATTAGTGAAACCTGTTTTCAAACCATATGAAAGACTCTTCCGAGGCATAAATTCCTAGTCTTCAAGATTAATTTATAACTCTACTAGCTACACCCCGTGGTGTTACTCACGTTAACCCGAGACGAAAATAACTTAATTCGGGATAAAAAGTAGCCCATGTATTAATCCAAGTTCTAACCTATAATTTATTAAAACTCATCAAAATCGTTCCAACCATTGGAGCATGAAGGAGTAAAAAACTTTCACACAAACTTTAGCATTAATAGTAATAGTAGGGTTAGTTTGAGTTTGATACATGTATGCTGTATACCTACCTACCTGTTACAATAAGTGACATAGCAATAAAATGTAACCGTAATCCGATTAAAATGCTATGCAACCTGGGCCATATCATCACTCTACTAGTGATATTTGGTACTCGTATCATAAATTATTCAGTACATTATTATTAGTACAAAATAATTCGAAACTTATATTTTTGCAAATTATACTACACGTTATTAGTGTAGTCACGATTCAAGTCACATAGCATTTGAAAAGCGTTATAACAGAAAATGAATCTATTGTACACTTTCGAGTTTCATCTGATCATCTAATTCCGTCAAAGATTTTATATTAATTATTAAAACATTTTTAATACGGTAGAAACTCGATTAACCGAACTAATTGTGGTTGTTAGGCATTCGGATAATCGAAGATCCAGATAATTGAACGTATGAAGAATATCGGGTTTATTATATTTTCAGATGAGAAGCCAGATTCCAGGTCCGTCCGACACGTTTATACTTGCAATAATACAACTATGAACAATTGGTCTATAGACCGGATAATCGTGAATCCGTATAACTGAAGGCCGGATAATCGAGTTTCGACAGAATTCTTCATATGAAAGAAAAGACAGTGAATGTGGATATGACAGCTGACAGAATCGTGTGGAAGAGGAAAACTTGCTGTGCCGACCTCACCTAGTGGGAAATGGTCTAAGAAGAAAAAGAGACTACTATAACTTTAATTTTTTATTGCAACTCTATTTTGACAATATCTGCGGTAAATTAAGCAGGATCGCGGCCGCCTCGAATGATTTATATAGGCAACGTTCATCCCGGTTTATTTACGATTCCCGTTCTACAGAATAATTACAGGCCGCATAAACGAGAATGTAAAAAGGGATTTTACCCTTTAATGATTACAAAGTAATTGCTTCTAAATTACGACGTGAAACCAAAAGGAAATGAATGTGTTGTGGTTACCAATTGTAAATAGAAGACAAAATTAAATCAATCCTGAGTCAATAGGTTATTAACAATTGTTGGTTTATACACAACGTACTTAAACTTAATCTTTTTCTTATACTTATAAAATTTCCAGGACACAATCTTAGTTACCGTACTCCTCCAAAACGGCGTGACCGATTTTTACCAAATTTTATATGCGTATTCAGTAGGTCTGAGAATCGGCTAGTATCTATTTTTTATGGCAAAACAACGTTTGCCGGCTCAGCTAGTTATTATATAAAAAAAAACTGTAAAGATAACAAATAAATCTTATCTATAACTGTAAGTTTTAATATGGTGTATTTTGTTAGTTCACAATTATACTCGCTGCGCCCCGCGGTGTTATCCAGGTTAATCTGAGACAAAAAAGACTAATCCGGGATAAAAGTAGTCTATGTGTTAATCCGAGGTCTAACCTATCTTCACACCAAGTTTTTTCAGTTCAGCCGTTTGAGCGTGAAGATGTATCAAACATAACTCTTACAAACCTTACACATTTATATTACGAGTATTAGTAGAATTATTTACTTTCAGATCGTTCCATACCCGCCGGTGAGCTAGAGTTTTTGGCAAAGAAAAACATCGTGAGCAATCCATAGTATGGTGGAGGAGTATTTTTCAGTGCTTGGCTAGATTCCACCCTCAAGTAGGAAAATCCGAGTGTGTTCAGGCAGCCTCTCCAGCTAATATAGTTTATTTTAGGTCAGAGTTTTGCTAACTCGTGCGCTCTGCTTGTCAATATGCTTTACTAGTTCTCCGGACAATATACGTTTCATTAAAGCTTTATTATACAGCTAATAAGCAATCGTTTATTTTCGCGGCTTTTAGTGAGTCGACCATAGTTTGGTGGCTAAAGCGTTCGGCCTGGATTGCTGGCGACGACGCCGGTTCGAAACCCGCTGGTAGATTTATTATATTTATTGATCGCTTTTCTTAAATCTACAACATACATTCATTCCTACTTCTTCGTATTTAGTAATAACATCGACCTAGTTTTATGTGTGCTACGTTAAGATAAACAAATATGCAACATTAAGCTTCAACATTATGACCACACAATCCTAAATTAAATTACCTGAGGGAACAATAAAAAGCGCGCACAGAATTTTTCAGACTCAAGTTTTTTGGCTTTCATTTGTAACAATTAAATGAAAAGACAACAAAGCGGGCGATTTTGGGTTATAATTATTTACCCACGCAGAGTAAGCATAAACAATTTCCACATACGTTTATAAAAAAAACAATAGGACCTAAACATTTGTGTTTATATTATCAACAAAGGGCGAGGAGGGATAAAAAATGTTTTCGGCACTGCTTGTATTCTGCGGGTACCATTGTTACCTCAATCGCGGCCCTTTTTCCCTTAGAAAGATGGGAACATTCAAATTAGTCCATTGTGATTTATTTTTCTTGGCGCCACGGGCTTTCCGAATAACGTATCCCAAATGTTTAATGTTCAATGTCATGAAAGAGGTCAGCTGTAATTTTTTATCATTTGGCTTTATTTAATTTTATCTAGGTGAGTTTGGGATAGTTCAAAAAGTCTTTTCTCATTTCTGGCTAACAATTGACTTAATTGGGTCACTCACAAAATATATGTATATATTTTTTGCTTTTAGCATTATTTTGTAACAAAGAGCCTACCCAAAATATAATTCATATTGAGATACCGTTGGTATTAAGCGTTCTTCTTCGTATGCGCGAAGTGGCCAAGCTCTGGTGTTGAGAGTTTCAAGCCGCCTGAAGGCCTCGGAATTGGGTTAACGACTTGTTGTACTAAGACTAATAGCTGGGACCTACAATTTAACGTATCATCCGATCCAAGGTAGCACCCTCATGAAAGTAACACTTTTTAAACAACAGTTGACAGCATCGACCGTTGCGTAACCTTAGTGATCGCGTCAGACGTTGAGTGAACCATCCATTAGAATTAGTAAAACAGAACATCGAAATACATCAATTTAAAAACTCTTACATCAGTGTCATGAAAAGATCTAATAACAAACACTTAGAAACTTTATTAGTCTGGAAAGAAACTGATGGCTGAAAGAACGCACCTAACTTAGTTGATGTAAAACTTTCTAATGTGCATTACAGTTGATAAACTATGTGTTAATGAGTAACGCAATCCCAAAAATTTATTTGAAAAACTGGCAACATTAAGAAACGCTTTATTTTCCAACTGGGTATTTGAAAAAAAAAATTTTTTGTGATAAATAGAAAGATTATATATTAGTTTTATAACAAAACTATTTTTTTATTTATTTTTTTTTGCAATAATTCAAAAGTTATTTCAAAATAAAAATTAATTTTTGAATCCAGTACCGAAGACACGCCGACAACTCCCGAACAAACCCGAGCGCGTGTGACGTCATAATGTTAGTTTTATTATACTTTGTATTCATTATTTTCCTATCAACTGCATTGAGTGTCTGAGTGAAAACTAACATTATGACGTCACACGCGCTCGGGTTTGTTCGGGAGTTGTCGGCGTATCTTCGGTACTGGATTCAAAAATTAATTTTTATTTTGAAATAACTTTTGAATTATTGCAAAAAAAATAATAAAAAAATATTTTTGTTATAAAACTAATATATAATCTTTCTATTTATCACAAATTTTATTTTTTTTCAAATACCCAACTGCAAAAGTAAGTTATGATTTTCGAAAGTATGTGTATGTACTCGTATTCTGTGGATTTTTAGTGTTCCTATAGCCAATATAAATGGATGGATTTCGTCGTTTGAAATGTCAAATACTAACTGTAGTTTCTTATGTTTAAACAATTTTACGCAAGGTTCGCAAAAAATATTTACCTATCGGGAAAAACAGTTAATAAGTTTGAAAAGTCACTAATGACGCTGTCGGGTTGTTTTTTTTAATGGTATATTTATTTATTACATTATTGAATCGTTATTTTTAACTTAATTTTCAAGACCAAGAAAGTGCTGGAAGGACGAGCTTGACAATCACCTGGAGGATTGGTCCATAATAGCGCTAGATAGGGCCAAATGGAAAAAGGGTAGGGAGGCCTTTCCCCAACATTAGGACCAGACAGGCTTTTAATAATAATAATAATTTATTTTTATTATTCAAAAAACAAATTGTCAGTTGTGCAAACTGCACCCGTCATCAATCAATCAGCCAGTTAGACTACTTTTTGGAACTTTTTGGAAGGCATTACGAAAATTTAATAGGAAAAACTTTCACTGCAAAGTTTGTCTTTGTAACATAAATCCGGCAAGTTTCTAAGTGTTTGCAGCGGACGTGGAAAGTCAGTGTCATTAATGCACCCCAAGCCACCCTCGCATTCAGATAAGTAAGTAAAACAACTTTATTTGATGTTTTGCGTCAGTGGACGTCGCGTCATGACACAGGGGACGTGATAAAACACCTCGCATGTACTTGGTATGTTTACATGTCCCGGGTCAGGTCAGGGACGACACGCGGCCGGGGATTTGTACGGAAACTTTCTGCGTTTACTATTTATACGACCTAGTTCGACACATGCGACGGTATCTCGAAGACTAACAAGGTTATAAAGTAAGTTCACTAAATATATGTGTGTGCGATGCTAAATGTAAGTGTGACTGTTATTTCAAATCAAATCAAATCAAATATCTTGTTCTTCTTAGTCGTAACTTCATTACTGAATATCGTGTCTAATACGGAGTGTCGATCACTCGGTTAACAATGGTCTTCCACTGTTTCCTGTCTTCGGCGGTCTTAAAAGCTTCGGCAATAGGTAGGCCAGTGAGCGTTTTTACGAGGTCTGACCAGCGGGTAGGAGAGCGACCTCGTGCTCTTTTTCCGTCAACTTGGCCAACTACCACGAGCTTCTCGAGGCAATCAGGGTTTCCTCGAGCGACATGTCCAAAATATCTGAGAATTCGCTGGTAGCAGAGAGTGGAAATCAAATATACATATCTTTATTTACTTAGCGTTACAAATTCAATGTTATTTAGACCTACTAATATAATAAATGAGAAAGTTTGTGTGTATGTGTGTATGTATGAATATAGGTTCGACCTGGGATTAACACATAAGCTACTTTTTATCCAACAACAATTGTGGTTGTCGTGGGATACGCAAATAATTTCAAAATCTATGTTACTCTTTCACGCTCCAACGGCGCGGCGAACCGATTTAAATGACATTTACTATGAAATTAGGTTTGACATCTAACCAAAAAATCTGTCGACAAGAACCTAACGGTGTGTTCTGGCAGCGTCCTTGAGAGCCAGTGTTTCCAGACTCGGCTATGCTCCACCTTAGTCCAGACTACCCAATTCCAAATCACTATTCCAAAGAACACACCATTTTTAAATGACTATACATTTCAAATACCTATAGTTACCAGAGAAGACATTTTCTTTTTGTTCTTGAATATAATATATATATGTTGTTTGTCATGTTTGTGTAGTTTTTTTAAAGTGTTTTTAATAATTGCCTTGTATTTAATATAAATGTAATTTTATATTGGACGTAATTTTGTATAATTTTAGATAAATCATAAAAAATCAATCTAATTAATTACACGACTCTACAAAAAAAATTTCGTTCTTTGTCCTAAAGTTTATACTATTATTTTCCAGTTAGTTATACACAAAAACGAAAAGAAAATACCTTTTTTTGGTATAAAGTTTGCTTATGTGATAGTTATAATAATAATACTATATTTGGGGTTTATTGAGAGAAAGTAGCTATGAACATAAAAGAAAAAGTAAAAGTGTGCACTTTTAAGTTATTTCCCACTTTTCTGTATGCTAATTTGATAGTTAAACTTAATAAAAATAATAAACATTTTTATTTCAATAGTTTTATTTTGAATCAAAAATTAAAATCCGAGATTTTTAAAAATTTCGTTCAATCAGTCTTCTAAGCACAAAAGCAAAGTTTTTCATGCCATATATTTTTTTTCCGTCTTATTACGACCTAAACTACCGAAATTTGATGCTTGGCAATCAAAGTCAAATTTCATGTTGACCCGTGTTATTAAAATAATGGATTCTGAAATCCTTATATGCTAAATTAGATGATAGATAGAACATTTTGTATAGGATTCAAAGTTACTTGAAATAATAGGTGCTACAAAAAATGTCATCTCCCAGGTGTCATTTTTTGTAGTAGATAGAACCATATTAGATAAAAATATAGTATTAGATAAATATATAATATAATATTTATTATATAATATTTACTAATAAATAAACAATCAAAGTCACCTTATCCCTGAGATGCAAATATACTTCGCTGGTGAATTATGTTGATGACAGGGCTCCCTCACATTTGTGTGTCGCGTTGAATCCTCAATTGCGGTGCATATTTCCTTCGGCATTAAGGTTTAGAGTGAACATTTAAATAGGCCCCTAGCGCGTCCCCTTCAGCTACCTGAAAATAAAAACATATTCAAATTTATTCGTGTATGTATAATTTCATGATATATACTAAATAAGTATCCGAGATCACGAGTCAGATTTTATTTTTATGTAGATTCATCTGTAATTTATACTTATGCACTCAAAATATTTGAATTTAAGTTAGTCAGTATGTCACAAGGATTTGTTTCGAAATGTTATAAGAATGTTTAACAATTTTCTAAAGTCTCTTTCCCTCAAAACAAAATATTTTTTGTGCTCATCCCCATTGGAATGAACAAAAATTTATTAGTAATTTGAGAGGGTGCCAATCAAAGATGACAGAACAGGGACCATATTAGGAGGAACTTTATTAAAACTGATAAAAAATTAAGTAGTTTTACATATTATATATTTTAACAATTTCATTGATTGTCCTTTAATATTCTTAATTTCAAGTTATTTTAGTTATTATAGTTAGTTCTTCATTACAATATTATTTATGGTTCTAGTTTTGAATCCAGTTATTGAGTCTCTTTTCGAAAAAAATGTTAACTAAATAAACTTGACTCTAACAATGTGTGAATTAGAGTAAATTCTTTCTACAAATAGATAAACAGCGAAATTTTTATTTCATTAAAACCTAGTAGCACTCGTAACTGACATTATCAGGATTATCAGGATGAGTGGTGACGTCATTCATCCGTACATCGTGTGCCGGAGCTTTGATCACTCCATCGGGTGCCCACTAGTAAAAATACTTCCCACGTATAATGTGGTGCCTTACTAGAAGCACAGCTATAAAACATAAAGAGTTTAAATTAATAAGCATTATTTGAGTAAGGAGAGTAAAGTAAATCCTAATCCTCAAGTAAATCTAAAAATACTAAATTAATAGATAATTTAGGTGAAATATTAATATCACTTATAAATTATCGTTAATAGTGCTTATTAGTATCTTTATTTTATTTTTATAATATAATAATAAATAGTTCAATTTCCGAGTAATACAAAATTAATATTATGTGAAATTAAACATTAAATACATGTAGTTCTATAACTAGTCTAAAATAAAATATAAATTAATTAATTTTACATTAACTTTCTTAGTTATATGTTTATTTAGCTAATTAAGAATGGTAAATCATTTTTTCACATATTTCTGATTGATAATTTAACTTAAATTACTTATAAAAATAAACAGTTCAATAATAAATCTAAAAATACTAAATTAATAGATAATTTAGGTGAAATATTAATATCACTTATAAATTATCGTTAATAGTGCTTATTAGTATCTTTATTTTATTTTTATAATATAATAATAAATAGTTCAATTTCCGAGTAATACAAAATTAATATTATGTGAAATTAAACATTAAATACATGTAGTTCTATAACTAGTCTAAAATAAAATATAAATTAATTAATTTTACATTAACTTTCTTAGTTACATGTTTATTTAGCTAATTAAGAATGGTAAATCATTTTTTCACATATTTCTGATTGATAATTTAATTTAAATTACTTATAAAAATAAACAGTTCAATAATGATAAAAATCCTAGATACTAATACTATAAATGCGATAAAAAAATAAAGTTTGTGTGAAGTATGTGTGTATGTTTGTTACTTCTTCACGCTCACACGGCTGAACCGATTTTGATTAAATTTGGCGTGAAGATAGGTTAAACCTTGTATTAACACATCGGCAACTTTTTATCCCAGGTTAACTTATGTTTGTCCCGGATTAACGCAGGTAACCCTGCAGGGTGTTGGTATTTGGTAATAAATGTGGAAAGTAGACGGTTAATTAATCGACTCTATGTAGATAGATATCTAAATAAATATATTATTAGGACACATTTCACACACGGCTGGTTGACCCCATACTGAACCATTTATAGTTTGTGTTATGGTAGCTAACACAACTGATATACTACATATACATACACACACATTTTATATAGATAAATATTTAACACCCAGACCCACTGCCAACAAATTTAGTTACGCACAAAGATGTTGGCCGTGCCGGAAATCGAACCCGAAACCTTCTGATTGGCAATCCGGCATGGTAACCATTACGCCAACGAGGCTGTAGAGGTTATCTGGGCTATCTCGGTGGTATACCACCCTTACTCACTCTCGCTGTAAATGCGCCCCACAAATGGATCGCTGGATAGGCTTTCCACTGAAATGCTTCTGCATAGACAATTGTTCTTACAACTGCAGTCACTTATAACGTCCCACTTTGAGGCACAAAGGGACTTTTTCAGCTACACTTTGTCTCGAGTGACGCTGACACTTACGTTCATATTACGGTAAAAGTACAGATGAGAAATACTTTTTTACTTTCATGTCGACATAATTAATAAATCCTTATTAATTATGTCGACATGAAAATAACGTCTTTTTATGAATATGAGTTTATCCAAACTCATATCCATAAAAAGAGATTTTGGCTCAGTGGGATAAAACGTCTGATTTTCAATCAGACTGGCCCTTATTTGATCCCGGCCCTACACCAATGACTTCTTTTTCAGGTTGTTTAGGAAAACATAGTAAGGAAACCGACATGTCTAAGGACCACAATATCCAAAGACGTGTGTCATCTGCCAACCCACACTTGGCCAGCGTGGTGGATTATGGCATATAGGTATCTCTCACCTCATGAGAGAAAGCCCCGACTGCCAGCAGTGGGAACGTACAGTGGGCTGCGTATGCTTTATGTATATTCTAAATACGTATTTAATTTAATGTTGTTGTTATTTATTTAGCTTTTTACAACTCTTACTCTCATGCAAACTAAAAAAACGAATACCAGAATAGTATGCAGATCGGAAACCCAGATTTCCCTCTATTGTTGCTAGAAAAAGCTTAGAATTTACGATATTTACGGCTATCCATGAATAAATAACACAATTCACGGTCCGTCCATTTCAGGTCCGCGTTCCAATCACTTTTCTGTACACGGCCACCAGATGGCGTATCGGGTTCCACGGTAATCCCGAATTTATTATCTGTTTGCGACCATTTGCTGTAACGCAGCGATCGGGGAATAAGCGTGCAATGCAATCCATCGAGTGCCGTTGACGGATGCAATGGATGCGTGCGATATCGCACCAATTGATTGGGCGCTGTTGAAGAATTGAGAACCGTGTGTGTGGAGAACAAAGAATTAGGATGTTTGAACAGGCGTACGCATTTTATGTGAATTTTCAGCTTAAAATAGCTTTGTTTTTTCGCTATATTGAACTTAATCTGATAATAATTATCATAATATAAGCATTTAACAAACGATATTTTTTTTATAAAATGCTCTTATGTATGTTTATTTATTTTCCATTCCTAGTTGCTTGATAGAAATTACCATAGGTGATAAGGCCGCGATTGCTTAAAAGTAAAGTACTTTTGAGCTCTGTAATTTTATGTATTTTAATCTTAATTTGTGGTTGTACAATAATAATCCTACTAATACTATATACGCGATAAAAAAAAATTGTTTGTAAATGTGTGTGTATGTTTGTAGCTTTTTCACGCTCAAATATAACTAGAAGACCGTTGCCCAGACAAAAGTGGAGGGACGGTAGGGAGGCCTTTGCCCTACAGTGGGCAGATTAGGATAGGTAGGTGGGCGGCTTAGATAGATTCTATTCTACGATTATTCTGACGTTACGAAACCTCACGTGCCTAAATTCGACTTGATTTCGATTATTTTACTCTCATGTTTATTTTTATATTTATTTTCATATAATTATTTAAAAATTACTGCGTCCTTGAAACGAGACAACGTATTTTAGACGAATGAATAGCTGTTTAGGTTTCAGGCCCACTTATCATCGAAAATGTAACCTAAGTTCCAAAACGGGTCACATAAACACGTAGCTTTGGTTTTAATGACCTGCATTCGCGACGCAGATGTGTCTGCAAATCCGCGTAAGCTGGGACTTAGTCCCGGTCGTGTTGTAATCGTGATGGGACTGCAATGCAAAACAGTACGTAAATTCATGTTATTTAGGTTGACGTTTACGTACACACTCTTGTCACGTAGCGGAATGATTTCATTGGTACGAGTTATTTTAAACACGACTTCTACGCGTCTACGAGAAGTGTAGCACCACTACGGTCACAGCTCTCTGTTTATTGATTTAATTTAATATCTTGATAATCAGACAATCATATTTTTAACCAAAAAATCTAATTATGTACATGAATTCCTATAAGAAAATTTGCGAGTATCCTAAAAGTATTTAAGTATCTTATACACACATCTTGCATGTGTAAAGTATCATACGTATAGTCGAAGTCAAAATATTTGTTAAATTTTGAATAGCAAAATCAAAATCATAAGACGCTGCAAATATAGTTCCGAAAGGGCTATTTTATCTAGTTAATATAGTATGAATGCTGTATTCGTCATTAACGTTTTTACCTTTTTTAAAAAATTTACGAGTATCTTTTATGTAGTTTGATTAGCAGTGAAAATTCGATCATTAAATACCTAACAGAGAGTTCCAACAGCCTCCTTAAAAGCCAGTTATTCCAGACAAAGCACGTTTCGCCTTAAGCTACGTTACACTACATGTAAGTTACGCGCCCAGCTGGTCAAATGCCTAGCTGTAAATATAAAAAATAAATATTATATTTTTTAAAGCTAAAGTAGGAAGTATTTTGTGCAAGTTTAGGTACTGTTCGTGAAGTTTTATTCTCGCACAGTAATCGCGACAGATCCCGCACTTGAATTATCGTTTGTTTTATATACAATTGTTTTGGTTGTACACGGGATTTGGGTTAAATAGTTAAGTTAATGTACGCGCCTCATTTAACAGGCATCGGATTTACTGCTTCATGATGTAATTTGTTTGTCTAAACACAAAATTGTACCTGAAATCGCTGATTTATTTTATTTGTGAACGTCAGTTACTAGAGCAGGCCACTCTACTTTCCCATTGCTGGGACTCGGGGCCATTTCTCACGAAGACATAGATACAGGCCATTATCCAACACACTGACCAAATATGGGTTGTAGAATGACACACATCTTCAAATATTGTGGTTCAAAGATACATAAATGTCAGTGTCTTTACAATGTACGAGTATTCTTTCACTGTAAAGCGATTGCAAATTCACTCATTATATAATAAACAAGTCATTTGTATTAAGGCCGGGATCGAACCAGGGGCCGTTAGAGACATAAGCAGACGTTTTACGATCGAGTTTCACTGGCCTTTGAAGTAGTTTTTACATACTTATTCAAATTCAATGTAAATATAAATATGTATAAGTGCTTTTGGATAACTAATTGAGGATAACTAATTGAATACGCTAAAATGTTTTTTTCTGTGTGAAGGTAACTTTCTTTTCTCGTATTACTTAACAAAAAATAAACCGAGAAAAACTATGATTGCTTCCAGGAAAGGCCAAAGGTTACCTAATAAAATAAAACAGAAGCCACAATAAAAATCTCACAATAAAAATTCAACACCGCCCTCAAAATTTCCATCTTTCAGAAAACGAAATTGCTTCCTCAGAATAGAGAGATGAAAAGAATAAAATTGAATTACAGTCATAGTATTCAAAGTCAAAGATTCTGTGATGTTTGTTTGTGGCAATAGAGGAAAAGTGAATACATTAGACATGGCACCCCTCACTTCACATTACATAAGTATGGTGTAACATTATCTTACATTACAGTACACAAACTTGGGGAAGAAAATATACATTTATTTAAAAAAACCTGTTTTATTATCGCACCTGAAAAAGTTTTACCTATTATCTTGATAAATTTATTTACAAAATTTTAATTTTATTTACTTTATTTTCTAAGTATTATTTATTGTATTTCGCATGAGTTTGTAAAGCTATGTAAATAAAGACATGTTTGATTTGATTGAATAATCTAATCGAAAGTGATCCAGTTTTAGCTCAGAACAGAAATTAATTGCACAGAAGAGAGAGTTTTTGTGTAACAATGGTAGAAAAGCATATGATTATATTAAAACGTAAAATTCGTCTCAATCTAGATTAATAACATAAATGTTTCTTAAAATAAAATCAAAGAATTATTAATACACGATTTACATTATATTGTATTTCGTGCATTACTTCATGCACCTAAATATATTTTGGCGCACCGGGTAGATTGTAACGGAAAATTTAAATTGTATTTAACATGTACATACTCGTATGTTTTAACATCTCACATACCAATTGAAATCACTATATATTTATTTATGTATAGTTTTAATTGGTTATTCTTTTTTACATATTTCTTTAATAAATCTTTATAATTTTGTAATAAATTAGAGTTAATATTTTTTTACACAATGATTTAAATCAATAGAATTTTTCATACTTTAGAGCTCAACTACCGCTTTGAAATATAAAATGAGTATGTGAAAAGAATTCCTGGACCCTTCACTTGCACTACTCATGAATATTTTAGGCTCCTTACGACACGAAAAGTGGTGAATATGCTTTAAGGATAATAACGCTGCTTGCGACTACCTTGAAAAGGCGAGCTTCAAGTTGAGATTGTGTTTCTTTATGCAAAATAGATTTTTTGTTCTTAAGATAGGTACGTTAGAGCACTCAATTTCTCATTATTCAATTTGATGTTCAGTTCAATATTTATTAGGAGAAATATAAACACAAGTTAGATCTTTGAGTTTGCGAGTATTCATGATAAATTGCTTTGTTTTTTATATTTCATTTGACACATAATTTAGTCAATTTGTACTTTACAAAATAAGGATGAATCAAATAATAATAATTAATATATAATTTTGACAATTAAAATTATCTTTTATTTTATTGAGTATGTACTCGTATTGTTGCAGGGATTAACGAATAAATAGCAAATAATACAAAACACTATTCATCATAATTGTATTTTCAATTGTCTCAATTTTTACGGGAGAAAATTAGTTGCGATCAATAACCAAGTCAGATTAAACTATCGTAATCATATTAACTTACAGCATAATTGTGAGCTATTTACTTAAACTTAGTCACAAAATCGTAAATATCTCTAGCTTGTACTATATCAAATGCTATTTTTATTTTACCTCTCTTTTTATAACATGAGAGAAAACGTGAATTTTGTTTGCGGTTTGAGCCAATTAAAGGCCTGTAATTAACCATTTAAATCCTACTTTATTAAGCAGTTAGAAGACCAAAGTGTTTTACAAACAACATTTATAATTCTTCTCTTTGTCCTTTATTCTACTTAACGTTAATTGTGGCTTTAAATGTGTTAAATTTTGGCTTAAACATATTTTTTAACTTTGAAATAAATTAAAACATGTTTGTATAGCTAATGATAGTTTTTATTGTTAATCTACTTCAATTATTTGATAGATAGGATTAATAATTATTTATTGGGCAGATAAAAAGTACAAAACGAGATGTGCTTAAGAAAAAAAAACTTAATGGGATTGTGTTACAATTGGTACTTGTTTATATTTAATTTCAGAGATAATCAATTCTATTATCACGAGAGTAGTAGAGAGTAGTAGAGCCAAATTCAATCAAAACTCGATAATATGTAAATGTATCATACAACTACAAATTACACATGTGAATAATCCATAAATTGAGATCACACATTTCAATTGATAGATAATAATAATCACACAAGCCGTACATTTCACTCGATCGTGTTTGTTTTGCAATCTAGGTTAATATATAGTGATTATTCGCGTTAATTTAGTTCCATATATAGGCTGTTTAATTATTCATCTCATTAGAGAAGTTTCCAGGCGTGCCTTTGTTGTGAGGTAGACTCCGGCGACTGCAATACCGATAGCCTAGTTTTCAACGGGCTAACTTGCGCTTGAGAAGTTTTACTCGAAATGTGTCGTGCCCAACTTAAAGCCTTCCAATTGGGAGTCAAAGATAATATATTCAGAAATTCTGAATGTACAAGTTTATTGCGCCTGTCAAAAACACAGCAGACAATTTCCTGTCGGTAGAGAACTATAGAATTGCTTTGAGAAGTTTTGGGTAGTTTGCTTGGAATTATTCGAGTTCTGTCTTGATTAGAATGAATTATTAAATTCATGTCTCTGGATTGTTATGTTTGTTAATCAGCTATCTTAAGTAAAGTAGTAGCTTAGTTTGAAAATAATAATACAATATGTAAACTTAATCTAGTCAAAACTTACCAGAAAGTAATGATTGAATGGTTTATGACATATGCATTATGCATGGATTTTGTTCGTTAGACATAGAACCATAGAGTTATAGTTAGACAGAACTAAAATGCATGCAAGTTTGAATCAGAGGGCGCTGTCACTGTGCAGACAAGCATGACATATCGTGCGTCGAACGCAGGCAGACCCTGGAGGGCATGCTGGTCTGGATGTATGGTTCAATATAAATGGAAAATGGCTTCAATTGTCGTGTAGTGTAGATTATATGAGTATATTAAACGCAGCTTACGATTGCACTCTCGATTATGTTTTGCAAAATTTACATGTCCATTTATTTCTTTTGTTAAACATTCCTCTATTAAGTACGTGTGATAAAAAAATTATAGATGTAATAAATTATTAAAACAAAAACATTTCTAATGTAAGGAAATTTCAAAACTGCTCTTCTAAATTCTAACACTTGCAACCATGACTGTAAAAATTAGCTAGCGTGACTTAAAAAAAAAACAAAAGGGCATATAACATGCAACAAGCATTCGCTAAATATCTAATTAAAATATTTTTATTTTAAATAAAACCAAATAGCTATAAATCACCATCTATTGTTTGATTCATCCACTTTATTTTTATTCTAAACAAAACCGACGATTCACATCTCCAGCCGAAACATCAATGCACGGTCATCCCTCGACAGCCGTGACGAGGGGAGCGTCACTAACATCCTCCCGGATTACATGCTTCTGTTTATAGCTATTCACAAAATGTTCGAATAATTGCTTAGAATTATGTACTTGAATAATACAAATGCATATAATACAGAGATTTAAAAACATTTTCTACTTTAGAGCAGAGTGTCACTGACTCGGGTGGTCACGCAATCAGCTGGTCAAATGCCTGTGTAAAAAACAATTATAACATTGTCAATTTTAGGAATCGGTTTCTTTTGGAGCGGCTTAATAACTCAACATTATTAAACAGAGGTCTTAAGTGTAAGTAAAAGTTTCTAACTAGCATCATTTGAATCACTCACAACATAATATCATAATTTTCAGTTCATTACCATTTAGGATAAGCCTACCTTCCTGTGCTTACGCCATTCGTCCCCTTATCATATAACATGATTCTGAACTTTTTTTTTATCCTTGATAGGTTTGCGTTTGACTACAGCTAGCCTGATGTTAGGCTGCGCTGCAGTCTATGGTGTGGCACACTTACCTAAAAGATCGAAGAGACCTATTAACTCTACTTTTAAAGACCCCCGGAAGATACTTCTCAGGAGACAGAGACTCAGGAAGTGAGGTCCAAAGCTTCGCAGTCCTCACAATAAAGGTCGTCTTTAACCCTTATATGTATAAACATCTTGTAATAAAGTGCTACAAAGATCTTATAACGTGGGTAAGACTGCAACAAAGCTATAGTAATTTAATTACAACCCCTCACTCCATGCAACATTAATTTGACCGGCATTACACCTTAACCCTTGCACGCTCCCTTTACAAAATCGGGACAGATTCGTCGGCAAACTGCGGAACCGAGACGACAGCTTATAGGCGGGACGTAAGCAAACAAGTTCAATATTGCGGAAAGAACAACAAGACACGACGTGACAAGACGACGTGACGAATGATGTGCAGGTGTCACGTCGAGATATCGGCGTGCCACAGACATCGTTATGGCACGTAATTTTAAATCCTACTAATGTAATAATACACGCGAAAGTGTGTGTGTATGTTTGTTACTCGTACTTCTTCACGCTCCAACGGCTTTTGATTTGACCGATTTTGATGAGATTTATTATGAAGATAGGTTAGACCTTGGATTAACACATAGATTACTTTTATTCTGGATGAAAGAATAAATTAACTACCCAAAGGTGAAAGAAATCTTCAAACCGATTCAGTAGTTTCGGAGCCTATTCGCGTCAAACAAGCAAAGAAAGAAAAAATCAAACATTTCATCTTTATTATATTGGTATAGATATAATCTATACCTGACACATTATACAAAAATACCACAAAATACACGTATGCTGGCGGAAATAGTGTACACTTTTTAAGTTAAAACACATGGATTACATTTTCACAATCCGGCGGCAATCCCGCAGCTGTGGCGTGCCGATAACACTGCGTGACACCGCGCGTGTCATTTGTCACGTCAAACCCTGTTGTTCTTTTTATTAATTGACTACCATGCCTTATTGCTATCTTTTTAAAACCATAAACAAACTGTAGGCTGTGAGCTCTTGATCATAAATTATGAGCACCATTTATAACTTCAGGAAAATTATGAACATTGTTTTGCGTTTTTATTTGCCTATTTATTTATTCATTACATATACACATCATAAGGAAAATATAACAGCTTTTTCAGCTTGAATATCTAAATAAAAAGAATGTGTATTATCGATTCAGATTTAAAATAAAAACTTTTATTACGTTATATTCCATCACCAACGAATCGTATTTTATTCGAATTTAAGTAAAACATTTTGGCAAAAGTTGTGTTATTTGCGTGATAAAATTTCAGCCGTTTGAGCGTGAAGAAAAAACAAACATATACACGCATAACACATACATACACAAACTTTCCTATTTATTATATTAGTAGGATAATGTGTCAGATGGTGTAGTCAAAATTAGCCGTTATTAGAAAAGACTAGTATAAAATAATCTTTTATTATATTTTTATAATTATTTTACATGAAAGATTACTCTCAAGTTTTACAAGTATATTTTTTATTTGTAGTATTTTATTTTTTAGAATTAGTTGGTACCACAAATTTCCATATTTGAACACAGGACACAACTTAGACACCCAAGATTTATTATATCGCTATTTGTCAAATGATGATCAATACAGTCTTAAGAGAAGACAAAAACGCAAACGCGTATATTTTATTTACTCGATTGTTTTATTTCTTGAAATATTAGAATAAAATTGATATAAAATCTAAAAAACCGCGGGTAACAGCCAGTTATTGTATTATAATAAATAATTTATTTGCACCAATAGGATAATACAAAGCAGATTACATTAGTGTATGACACGTATTTTATAGACATACTAGCTGACCCGGCAAACGTTGTTTTGCCTCACTTAGGGGTACAGCGCCATCTATTGATTACTTACTCAACCCAGTCGAAAGGTATCGACATCTGTTAGAATCATTTGGAGTTAACAGATAATTGTGACTGTCAAATAATAACAGACAATAATTAACAATAAGTTATAATTGCGACTATAATTTGAGATTAAAACTATCCTATCTCTTAAATTGGATCAAACTGCACATGGTATGTGAATTTTATTATAATCGGTTAAGTGGTTTAGGAGTCCATTGAGGACAAACATTGTCACACGAGATTTATATATATTAAGATTTTATTGTTACATGTCATCACTACTCCATAAGCTACTATTATCTCAGGAATCTTATCACTAGCTCATCAACTCTTGACATATTACACCCGAGCATGACAAATGAAGTAGTTATCAAACTGTCACGCGGCGTTGTCACGTCGCAGGTGGTGTTAGTCTGGCGGAATAGGTTAGGAGTAATAATATACGGTCTTAGCAATGACATTACAACGGAAATTCCAAGGTTGAGACAACAAAGATAGTCGGCTCGGCGGGTTTTAATTAGTAAGTGTGGGAGTGTTGAATGGCTAATTTTGAACCGAACCTTTTGATTGATTTAAATTAATCAAGGATTAAGTTTACGTACGTACGTACAGCCCTAATAACATATCATAGAGGATAAGCATAAGCAACCATACGTTCCCACTGCCGAGACTCGGATCCTTCCCTCACGAGGCCATAATCCACCACGCTGGCCAGGTGCGGGTTGGCGGATAACACACGTTTTCGGATATTGTAGTCCTCAAACATGCCAGTTTTATCTCGATGTTTTCCTTTACCGTAAAGCGAGTGCAAATCCACACATAACTTGAAAAACAAGTCATTGGTGTAGGACTGCGATCGAACCTGGGGCCGTCTGATTGAAAAGCAGACGTTATTACTACCGAGCCACACTCGCTTTAAAGATAAGTCATTTCAAACATTTTTTTTATTAACGCAGGTTAAATAGAGACTTTGGAGTTTTATTGTTTGAGTCGAAGTTAAATAAGTCATGAAAACACAATTTGAAAGAAACAAAAACCATTTACGCAACATTCCGGTTTTGGCCGGTAAGTAAGTATTTTAAAATTGTTCTCTCGGAAGCCGAAAAGTAATTTTGGAAAGCGTTGGTACGTAATTAAAATTCCAAATGAGATTCACTTATCGCAAATAAATAATTTGGAACAAAAAGGAAGTTGTATGAGTACTTCATTTGCTTATTTACATGTAAATTGATTCAAAAAGAAATTAAAATTAAATAAATAGGTATTTTTTTCAAGTATGATAGCCAACACAACATAGTTATAAAATTCTAAATTTAAAATATTTTTATTCATTAAATGCTGTACTTAATTTATTTTCCCTAACCCTCAAACTGGACTGAGCGCCCGTGTTATGGAAGTTAGTTCCTTCCAATGAGTTAAATTAGATTGTCGTACATCATGTAATAGGACTACAATTTCAAATATTTGTGACATGCTTTAATTTACTTATCCTAACATAACACAAAAGCTCCTTATAATGCCTCCCTTGCCCTAGTTTTGATTAACTAAATATTTCTCAACAAAAAAATCACCCTGAGTCTGTTTTCGGAGAAGTAAAATTTAGGTCTTCAAATCTAGATGAAATAGGTACCTTCTAGGCAGGCATATTAATTACATCGTAGACCACTTTACAGCCTAACATCAGACTCGTTGCGGTCTAACATGAACCTATTTAGCATAAAAAAAATGCTGACAACGCCACTTAATTTACAAATAAAATGATGTCTTTAGATTGAATATTAAATTGTATTATCACCTCATCGTCATCAAAAACATTTTTTTTTTACCTATAAGTACTACGAATAATTTATAATAAGATTAAAAATTTTACCATCTCAAGGTTAGCTCAATTTTATTCTCACCAATATAAACTTCCCGCTCAACTGATAAGAATGACGCCTGATAGGTGAAAAGTCACGGCGCCCGCATTCCATTTGTCAACCTGAGGCGACTCAGCTATCTCTGACCGAGTCAGACTGATACTAGAATACTTAATTTAGGAACATGCCAGTTCGATCAATTCTATTTCTTTATTCGCCGTTACTTTTAAGAGTAAATGAGTTTACAGTTTATGCAGTTATAACATTTTTAGACTCTCAACCGAGATCAATCAAACATTAGAGCCGCACTCGCTTTTGAATATCTAATGACTATTTTTTCAAAAGTGAGTGTGCCTCGATGGTAATAACGTCTGCTTTTCAATCAGAAAGCCCCTAGTTCGATCTTGAGCCTACACCAATGACTTGTTTTTCAAGTTATGTGTGGATTTGCACTCGCTTTACGGTGAAGGAAAACATTGTGAGGAAATCGGCATGTTTGAGGACCATAATATCCGAATACGTGTGGCAACCGCCAACCCGCACTTGGCCAGCGTAGTAGATTATGGCCTATATCTCTCTCCTCGTGAGAGAAGGCCCCGAGTCACAGTGTGGGAACGTATAGTGGGCTACTTATGCTTTACGCTTATGAGGGCGGCTCAATATAGAATTAATATGGGTCTTGGACACCTGAATTAAATAAATGTATATTATTATATTATTTTGTAAGCAAGTTAACTAAATTTGTAAAAAAATATTTAATTTTAATCGTAGGTTAGTAACTTTATCTTATTAAACAATTATCACCTATATTTTTTCTTGTTTCTTACACAATCATGAATGACCTACTTTGTTATCAGGACCATTATCCGGTATGATTTATTCTCAACCCTTTGCAATAGCAAATTACTTACTAACGGAGGTGTCTTATCAGTTTTACGATAAAAACTTCAGAGGCAACGTCTCCCGCTGCGGTTCCGAGAGATAAGAAATAAAATAAAGAGAGAAGCGAAAATTCATAATAAGTTGTATGTATAAATTTTAAGAGGCGGAAGTATGAAATTTTATTTTTTGTATGCAAAATTAGTAAACAAATAGTTGAAGTCAGTTGTGCGACCAAATTATACGAATCAAGGAGCGGGGGTAAATACCCCGGATGCATTCTACTATAATTATTAGACGAGAAGGGATTGCTCTTCTAAGGCACCATTTTACGGTTGAGGTGCCAAAAATGCAACTTAGCGTTTTTGCCCCCACTTCAATTATACAATGTGTAAAATTTAAGCATTCAAACTGTTCGCCGAAAAGTAGTATTGTTCTAGATAATCGTGAACAAAAGTTTATGGGCAACCATAAAAAGTACCACACATAAAAAGCAATGCACTCCAATGGAGAAGCCTTGTTTAATCATAAACCTATTAAAAATGTGTATTTATCATTAATCTATTAAAGTATGCGGAGAAAATATTTTCAAGACACTGAATTAAGGAGAATTATTCCATTACATACATTATTTTATTATTAATTATTTAGCACGCCCAGCGCAATGCGGCGTGCTAAATAATTCTATTTTTAAATCTTTTTTTATTAGGCTAACAATTTGAACAACACAGTAATATTAGTATTTTAATAGCAACTTCAAAGATTGGCAAAGTTTGTCCAAAATATTTTTCTTAAAGAGTTTTAAATAATCGCAGAATACCCGATAGATATACCTAATAAATAAAAAAAAATCAAAGTTGTTTCTGTATTTCTCTCTACCACATTCTAAATCTTTGGTCACTCTCTGACAAATTAAATTTCTTCCTCTTGAAGTAACAGTCAAATACATCAGACGCGAGTGTGTCGAGCTCAACAAACTTTCTTATTCGTACCTGGTTTTATTGGGTATCGTATTCCACTTTGTTGGGATCAGCAAGAATTTAAATTAAAGGTGTTTAAAACTAGTGATCAAATACAGTATCCCGGGAACTAAAGAGAGATAGTTAGAGAATCACATAGAGAGATGGAGAGAGATAAAAGAAAAAAATACGTACTGTAGGTATTAAAATGTGTGCGCTCCCGTGGGTTGCTAACAAATCAAATTAAAGTTCACGCATTAGTAAAATAATATAAAAAAAATTTCGTTGCGACTTGAAAAGCCTCGACTCCAGAACTTTGCTTAGTTTCACTTACGAAAATAAAATATTATAATTATATTTATAAGATTCATTGTCAAAGATACTCGTATTATGCCACCAACCTTACAAGTGACATCGATGTAACACAGTTATACAATTTAAATTACTTATTTAAGCTTTAAGTATGTGGGTTAATAATAAGTATTCAAATCTAGGTTATTTCGGGGATGACACGTCAAATTGTAGGTCTTGGTAGTAAGTCATAGTAAAAACAGTTGTTAAACCAGGCTTTCAGGCGGTTTGTTAACTCTCAACACCAGAGCTTCGTCACTTAGCTCATACGAAGAAGAAGAAACCTATTTACGTCACGATCACATAATATGACAATTATTTAAAAAAAGGGTTTACCTTGTAATGTAAATACTCATTTATAATACAAGGCCAACTGTACCCTTTTACAAAATACAATACCAATAAGTCATGAGACAACATCAGAAGCGATGTTGTACCACAATGAATATTAACACTCGAATAACGCTCGGTAGCACCGCGAAAGATAAATTTATCCGCGCGTCGGGAAATGGACCATTTTTCACGGCACCTAACGCTAGGTGTCACACGAACTGCGAAATTGTCACAGAGCAAAAATTATGTGCAGTTAATTTTTAAGCGACGGATATCATGCTTTTTGAGCTATGACTAAGGAAGCCTGCAGCCCACAAAAAAAAACATCTTCGATTGGCATTTTTTTTTTTGCATATTGATAAGTCTGATTGGTACAATAAGTAAATATAAAAATATTCTTAGAATTATTTATTAGATCACGAAACTATTTTTTAAAAAACTGTGGCCATATTTTATTTATCTATACCAATCTTTACCAATATTATAAAGAGGAAAACTTTGATTGTTTGTTTGTTTGACGCGAATAGGCTCCGAAACTACAGGACCGATTTGAAAAATTATTTCACCGTTGGGCATCACCATGTAGCTTCATGTTATCCCCGTGTAGCATTTACTTTATTTTGTTTCTCTTTACAATATGGATTATTTTATAGCCTGTGAACCCGAGACTGGCAGCTAGTGGTGGCAATTCTGGCGAACACACAACTAAACTAAATTTAGAGTAGTCTTGAACCATATGGTTCAAATCGTGCTGTCTCTTTCTATTGACTTAAGATGAAAAGTGACAAGACTACTCTAAATTTAGTTTAGTTGTGTGTTCGCCAGAATTGCCACCACTAGCAGCCAGTCTCGGGCAACACACAACAAAACAACTAAAATCACTTCAAATATGGAAAATGTAGGCGATTATAGAACACACCCAATTGTATCACCTCTAAAACTACCTACATTTTCCATATTTGACCTGGTTTTAGTTGTTGTGTCTATGGTTGAGACCCTGCCGTCTCTTTCTTTTCACTAATGGTGATAAGAGACAGAGTTACTTTAAATTTAGTTTAGTCGTATGTACACCAGAGTCACCACTAGTAACGATATAACAGTCATCATCAAGTAGGATTATACACACCAGCGTGCAGTATAAATACGTAATGTATACGTAACTTAGATTTTTGATAACAATTTGATGTCACGAACAGCATGAACGTGAGTGCGGGCGCAGCCGCCATCGCGAGCGTACGCTGGCTGTATTTCTGCCCTTGAGAATGGCACACTGATTGTGCTGAAACATGTCAGGCTAATCGACAAAATAAACGTGATAGCTGGGTATACAGACATTATTCAAATATGCCTTAAAAAGTTTTAATAATAAATTATTAATTTAATTATTATTCATTTTTAATTTATATAGGGTCTACCATATCGAGTAAAAAACTACTAAATTCATGATTTTGCCCTTATCTTCGCCCTAAGAGGTTTTGCGTTCGTTACTCGTACTAACTAAAGTAACTAAATGTATAAAATAAACACTTCAGTAAACAAATAGATATATATTCATTTAATGTTTTTTTTTTTAATTTTCTGTTTAAAAAGTACAAGTAGTGTTTCTTTAACATCTCCACTACACTCCAGGCTAGGTGTGACACGCGAGCTGCGAAGATGCCGTTACTTACGAGAGACGTGCGCAGAATAGAGCCTCAGTATGTAACACGTGCGAGCCGAATTAGCTTCACGCTTTCTTTATATTGCTGTTTGTTGTTTCATTAGGAATCAACAGGCCGAGGGTCCTGGGACGGTTATGATAGTGTTTATTGCGTTTTCTGAATTGAGGGTGTTAAAGTGGTTAGCTTTGATGAGATCGTGAACTGACAAACTCTTGCGCGGAAATTATTGGGGTATGATTGATTTCGACCATAAATGTTGATTTGATTTGTTGAAGCCTTATTGTATGATTGATTTTTGTTATTATTTTTTAGAATAGCCCTTTCTCAATCCTATTTCTTTTTACTCCGTACAGTGAACATAATTTGTTGGCTGTAAGTCTAGTTGTGAAATATGTATTGATATAAAGTATTTATGTATGTCTTTTCAGTATATTAGTTGCATTGGCAACCATAATACAAACTGTAATAGTTTAAATGTTCAATGTACAATAGTTATGTGACTGTTAAATGTTTTTTTTTAGTATGGAGCTAACCAGCCGTGTGTGAAATGTGTCCCAATATTTATTTATTTGTTTTAGCTAGGCATTTGACCAGCATAGGGCGTAACCAAACGCGTCAGCGACACTCTAGCCTTAGCTGGCGTATGCCTAGTCAGGAATAACTGGCTCTCAAAGAAGCTGCCAGATCACTAGGGTGGTTGCTTACATATATACATAGATTCTAGACGAAGATAAAGAAAAGTCTTATAACTAATTTGAAAATGACAATAATAGTGATTTAAGCTGAAATAGTCACACGAAACTTAATAACATTTATTTAATGTAACGAAAACTATCCACTCCATTTCTCCAGGTCACTTTGTTCACGTGATCACTTAAGAGCTTTATTTCCTTCATCCTTTTTCTCCTTTCAAGAAAAATAACGCAATTACAGTACACCCATGAAATATTACCTCGCTGCGCACACATGGCTGAAAGTGCTTAGCGCAGCGTATAAATTGGCGTAAGTACTGCTTGAACATGTTGGTATGACTGTACATAACCGGACAAAATTGTTCACCCGGCTATATTTTTGAAACTAAATAAAACCTTATTTTACCGCTTTGATTTTTTTTTGTCATAAATCCCAACACAACAGTATATGTAAGTACAACAGCGTGTGTTGCGGTCTGTAGCTCCCGAACGATTTAGTTTTATTGTTTTATAGGTGTGTTAGTCAGGAGAATTGGAACAATTTTATCAAACACAGGTATCTAACTACGTACGTTTGATGAAAAAGATGGCTACCACCAAAAAATTGAGTATTGCATTTTTTTCAGAAATCCATTTTTTTTATAAATCAATATCAATCAAAAATAATGTATTATTTAAATACTAGGACACATTTCACACACGGCTGGTTAACCCCATACTAAACCATTTCTAGTCCGTATTATGGTTGCTAACACAACTGATATACTACATACATACATACATATTTTATATAATACATATTTAACACCCAGACCAACAGCCAACAAATTTAGTTCTGCACAAAGATGTTGACCGCACCGGGAATCGCACCCGGAACCTTCTCATTGGCAGTCTGGCATGGTAACCATTACGCCAACGAGGTCGAGGCTTTTATGGGTATCAAATGAAAAGCTAATGGAAATCATAAATTATGAAGAACTTCCAACTAAAGATGGCTGCAGTCCCAAAATGTGAAGGCTTTGGAAATTTTAAATTATATTTGTTATTAAAAACTATCCGGCCAATTTAACACTCTCATCCCTAAATGAGTGCGCTAAGTCGCTTCTGTTATTACAGCTTCGAAAACAATAGGTAGGTATCAAAACGAATGTTCTACGGTTGATATCACCGTTTTGTGGTTTCAGCCCGCGCCGTTTGAAATAATATGCATTAAAAGCCGTTGGACGGCGGAATATTTTCATTCATCCAGTTTTAATCTCAGCTGTATAATGAATGTAATTACGGTGACTATAATTAACTTTTGACGTTATTTTGCCTGTTGTTGGCGTGAATATAATTAAAGACCATTCTATGTGCTATTTAAAAATGCTTTTGGTTTGACATCGTTATTTTGATTTGTATTGTTGACAAATAACAAATAAATCTTATATATAAAACTAGCTGACCCGGCAAACGTTGTTTTACCTTAATAAAAAAAAAACTAAATATACAGTAGCCGATTCTCAGACCTACTGAATACGCATATAAAATTTGGTAAAAATCGGTCAAGCCGTTTCGGAGGAGTACGGTAACAAACACTGTGACACGGAAATTTTATATATAAGATTTCCGTGTCACAGTGTTTGTTACCGTACTCCTCCGAAACGGCTCGACCGATTTTTTCCAAATTTTATATGCGTATTCAGTAGGTCTGAGAATCGGCTACTGTATATTTAGTTTTTTTTTTTTATTAAGGTAAAACAACGTTTGCCGGGTCAGCTAGTCTTATATATAAAATTTCCGTGTCACAGTGTTTGTTACCGTACTCCTCCGAAACGGCTTGACCGATTTTTTCCAAATTTTATATGCGTATTCAGAAGGTCTGAGAATCGGCTACTGTATATTTAGATTTTATTTTTTTATTAAGGTTAAAAAACGTTTGCCGGGTCAGCTAGTATTCTTATAAATATAGCCAATACTTACAGGCTTTCTCGTTCTACGCCTAATATAGTCACTGCTAATTTAAACATAGCTTTTATTTTTCTTTATGTTTCTTATAACTGAACTGAGCTGCGCAGAACAACAAAAGTTAATATGGTATAAAAAGTTTTTGTTAATTCAAGGTTATCCTTACATAATTCCATTTTCATTTTCATACAATAAAATTTCATCAAAATCAGTCCAGCTGATGGAGCGTGAAGGAGTTACATAGATTTTGAAGTTATTGGTGTTACCACGGGAACCACTAATGTTTTCGGGATAAAATTTATCCGAGGCCTAACCTATCTTCACGCCAAATTTCATCGAAATGCAGCTCAGTCGTTTGAGTGTGAAGAAGTAACACACATACACACTTACAAGCATTTTTTTGCGTCTATAATATTAAGTAAGATAATATCAACTATTTATTCAAGAAGTAAGGAATTTGGATAAAAGGCTTAGATTTTTTTTACTTTTCACACACGGCTGGTTAACTTCATACTGAACCATTTCTAGTTCGTATTATGGTTGCTAACACAACTGATATACCACATATACATACATACATATTTTATATAGATACATATTCAATACCCAGACCGACACAGCCAACGTTCAGCACAAAGATGTTGGCCGTGCCGGGAATCGAACCCGGAACCTTCTGATTGGCAGTCCGGCATGGTAACCATTACGCCAACGAGGTCGTTATATGACTACAGTTCAGGCTCACTACAAGAGGGTAGCGTGCCCAACATGCTATGCAGCATTACCACGTTTATTAGACTAAATAATAACACGTGTTTTCGTTTCATCTTTTTTCACAATTTCTTAACTAAATATGAAAAATAATTTATTTTTAAATATTCAATAAAGTGCACATACACGAAAACCAATATATCCAAATTGTCTGTTAACAGATTTTCATAACGCCAACCGCATTGTTTCCCGTCGTTATTTAATTCATGAAAAATGGCCTGCGCAAATATTTTAAACCGATGACAAAGGCAATGCACTGAACATGTCATGAGACCGCAACGCGAAACCAATTAAGCGTGTATCTGGCAATAATTTCTAGAGAGCCGATAAATATAGTTAAACGAGAATAAGAGATAAAATAAAATAAAATAAATAAGTATTAGGACACATTCACACCCGGCTGGTTAGCCCCATACTGAACCATTTCTAGCTCGTATTATGGTTGCTAAAACAACTGATATACTACATATACATACAAACATATTATATATGAATACATATTTTACACCCAGACCCACAGCCAACCAATTTAGTTAAGCACAAAGATGTTGGCCGGGCCGGGAAACGAACCCGGAACCTTCTGATTAGCAGCCCGGCATGGTAACCTTTATGCCAACGAGGTCGTCAAGATATGGAGTAGATAATAATAAATTAACCTTAACGTTCAAATATGTATATTATGTACTTAATCTTTTATCAGTTCACGCATATTATTTTGATTCATCGAGTTGTTAATTTATACACAAAAGAATTAAAATAGTATTAAGTTCAGATTTAGGGTACCTAGTTACGCACGCAGAACGTTCTAAGAGAGGCTTTCATAGTAATTCAGCTTTAGTAATTTCAACACTTTTTACAACTTTTAATTAGTAATTTACTCAGTAAATCAAATTATCCTGCCTTCATGATTTGGTTTGAGTCACAGGGGACGAATACCACATGCGGATATAATATGACAGGAAAAATCGCCCGTGATAAATATGAGAGCAGACGACGCTAATTTAATTGTCGCCGGTCAGACTTGATCAGTGTTGGCAGATCAACGTGAAATCTGATATTTGTCGGGGACAGCCAATTTTCTTCCCGCCTTAATGGATAGGGAGGGTGCAATTATTCATGCTAACGACGTATGGTGCGGTTGTCAGACTTGTTTTTGCTCAAGATAGAGCGGAGGTGCTGACGAGATAAAGTTGGTAGGCAAGCTACTCTAACAAATATAAGTAGTTTCACGGTTTTTGGCGTTATGGTTACCATGACGGACTGCCAACTAGAGGGTCCCGGGTTCGATAGAGTTACTAAAATACTTTGTGTATAAGTAATAATCTAATTCATTTATTATATTTTTATTTATTTGATGACTACTACTACTTGAATATTCTTCTTCTTGTAGCTAAGTGTCAAGAGTTTTTCAAGCCGCCCGAAGGCCTCTGACTTGGCTTAACGACTGCTTGTAAGACTAGCAGCCGGGACCTACAATTTAACGTGTAATTCGACATACGGTAGCGCACAGTAGTGTACGATAGTGAAAGTTCCACTTTTCCAATTTAATATTGGAAATTTACATTCATAAGTGTTTTTTGTGAGTGTCTGGGGCCTGATCTAGCTTTCATGACAGTTTTCGCTTCGATAAGTGTTGTACTTTTGTACTTATAACTCTTTCCATATGGGCATCAAATCAAAAGACTAGACCAGTAGAATATGTACATAATAATTAATTGTTGACCTCGTTAGCGTAAAGGTTACTATGCCGGTCTGCTTATCAGAAGGTTCCGGGTTCGATTCCCGGCCCGGTCAACATCTTTGTGCTTAACTAAATTTGTTGGCTGTGGGTCTGGGTGTTAAATATGTATTTATATATAATATGTATGTATATGTAGTATATCAGTTGTGTTAGCAACCATAATACGAGCTAGAAATGGTTCAGTATGGGGCTAACCAGCCGTGTGTGAATGTGTAAAAAAGAAAAGAAAGAATTATTTAGTACGTATTAAGTAGTGGTAATAGATATTAAATTTTAAAAAAATATTAAAGCGGGCATACAATAAACGTGTTTTTTTTGCTATGTATCAATAACGGTAGCTTCAAGACACCTAAAATTTTAATGTATCAAATTAAATTATAAAATTTAGTAAAAATAAATATTTAAATACTCTCGCATACAACAATGGTACGGAACCGTTCATGCACGAGCCCAACTCTCATTTGGCCAATTACTCATATTTGGTATTTTTATTGTTATTCGACATTTTACTTTAAACTATAATTAATGAAATTGTACTTACTTTTATGAGCTCCAGTCAATGAAGAGTGGTTGTTAATTACTTTCAAATTACTGAGCGATCTGCAATTAAAATTGAACACATAATTATTTTTGGTCACTCATATAATACTTGTTTGCAGTATTAAAGTTATCATCAAACTAACAAATTGCATTTCAAATTTGTTTTATGCATCACTAGTTTATCTGATATTTGTAATAGGATACTTATTTGGCGAATCAAAATTGCTTTTTAGTTTTGTCATTAATTCAGTAGCATTATTTTTTATTTTATTTATACTTTTATTGCAGGCAACTATGGCCCATAACATAGAATACATACCATTAAGAAATAATAATTACAAATAAACTAATACATATCAATCACCTACAAACTAAAGTTATTAACTATTACACACAAAGATAATGGTGGCGATTCAGCGGCTCACATGACTAAACTAAATTTAAAGTAGCTCTGTCTCTTTTTGACATAAATGACCAAAAAGAGATGGTACGATCTAAACCATAGACAAAACATCTAAAATCACGTCAAAGACGTCAGATTTAGAGCTGATACAATTGGGTGCGCTCTAAAATCGCTTACATTTTTCATATTTGACGAGATTTTAGTGGTTTTGTGTGTGGTTCAGAAAGTGCCGTCTCTTTCTGGCCACCTAAGATGAAAAGAGGCGGGGCTTCTTTAAATTTAGTTTAGTCGTGTGTGCCGCTGAATCGCCACCAATATATAAGACCTATCTATTAAGTTTACTTGCCCTGCAATGTTTCCCGCGTTAAATGTAGGAAAAAAATTAGCTTATATGCTAATCCGGAGTCAAAACTATCTACATCCAGATATTTTAAAGAAACGAAGAAATAAAGAAGCATTCATTCACGATACGCACAAACATATTTTTTAATAAAAAATGTTTTTTGTTCACTAGATTTTATTGTTAAAAATACATATGAACTCTTTGACTGTTATTGCTTTATAGAACCCTAGGATTCTTCATAAAAACAGTTCCGTGATGCCATAGTATATTATTGTATTGACACCAAAGATATGTACTTAGTTCAACCAACATCTTTGTGCTAAACTAAATTTGATGGCTTTCGGTCTGGGTGTTAAATACATATGTAACATTATAAAATAGTATGTATGTATGTATATGTAGTATGTTAGTTAAGCAACCATAAAACAAACTCGAAATGGTTCAGTATGGGGCTAACCAGCCGGGTATGAAATTTAATGTGTCCTAATATTTATTTATAGTTGTGCCAAACTAGATAGCAGTTGGACAATGGAAAGTATAACGGGTTAGATGAGCATGCAAGACCAAAAATACATAGGTTCGAACAAACATCCAAAAAAATGCAAATTACTAATAAACTCGTTTCAAACACTCTCTATCTGTCCAATATTGTTTTTTTTTTGATTTCTCCTTGCATCAACAATCGGCAACGCCATAAGCAGAACTGTAGAGTGGTCGGTTTTTGAGGCTTGGGGTCATGTGACCTCATATTCCTACGATTTTCTTGCCTTTGTAATATAAAAAAAATTTAATAATAAAAAAAAAACGAGAAATAATCCAATCAGAACCCTAAAATAATAAACCAATCAATCATGTCTAGTATGAAAACTAAAAATGCTGCAAAATTGTATTTGTACTATTTAAAGCTTACCCGATGTTTTGCCATCAGATTTAGGGCCTGTCTGGATTATGAATTGTGACAGCAACATGCTCTATATTCCTCGAAACAGCCTCCAGCGACTCGCAAGTGGATGTTGTGAAAGCTGCCAGTAGACAACGATCTGTCTTAACTGTCGAGAGTTAGAATAAACTGCTATGAAATTAGAATAACATTATCAGTGAGATATTAGCTTGAAAACGTGCTTTAGTTACTGTACATTTTGTTTGAATGGCGTTTTGAGTAAAGTAGAGATCAACTATTATGAAACTGAACATTAATCTAACAAAATATTAAATTATTTCGTAACATAAATGTTTTATTACTTTATCTTTACTAGTGCTTACGGCGATTTCAATGAGCCTTAATTGAATTATCGTACTTTCAGAAATCTCGAAATGTAAATGGCCCTTCTCTTACAAGAAGAGAGATATAGGCCGTAATCACCACGATGGCCAAGTGCGGGTTGGTACACACGCACGGCTTCGGATAGTGTGGTCTTCAAACGTTCCTCTCGATATTTTCCTTCACCACAAAGGTTGCATTTGTACACATGAGTGTAGATTTGCCGAAAAAACAAGTCATTGGTATAGGGCTGGGATCGAACCAGGGGCCTTCAGATTGGAAGCAGACGTTTTTCCCACCAAGCCTCTCTTGCTTTTCATTTTATATAAAAACAATAAATATTTACTTTTATTATACTAACGACGTCATTTGCTGGCGTTAAATCAAAATCTGTACTCCCTCGATTCTAAAAGTTATTGATGAATTGCGCGTCTCCCAACTCTATTGCTCTATTGTCATTGCAACTGCATGAAACAGAGTTGAAACCGTAACACGACAAAGTAAGTGATTGCTCCATGCAACGGCTACAAACCGGGGGATTTCATATGTCAATTGGAATGAGTGAGATGCGTGCGAGCAGAAAACTCGATTTGCAACCGCTAGGGGGCACTCGTATCACCAAGTGTCACCGACAGTTAATGTTCAATGCAACTGTACACTTTTATTTATGCCACTGCCTGCAGATCAGACGGATTAAGAGTCGGTCGAATAATGAAACAAAAAGTATGTATACCAATTATATGAATGTGATTCTTTATGAGTTTTGACATGACTTAAGATATGTATGTACTCGTACTATTGAAATTTCTGTTAGGTTATAAGACATTATGTGGATTTAAAATAGTTTAGAATATTCGTCAAGTCAAATTAAATTATTCACTAACCAACTAAAAAGAACAATAAAATATTTATACTAAGGTACTTGTATTTTGTTAACGATCAGACTTGTTAATCTGAAAAAAAAACTGGTTAAAGTTTTGCATTTTTTGAACCAAATCGATTGATTGATTGGTACCAAAATACGCATAGATTTTCTTGTTGGAACAATGTTGTTCTTTAGACGGTCTTTAAGCTATTTTTTACGGTTTATGGTTTAAGTTGAAAAAATCTTAATTCATTCACCTTAAAAATTTCCATTGAATCAAATCAAAGAACAATTACTAAAGACATATTTGTTTTCCTTAAGTCAAATTTTACGCCTAATAAGTTACTTTGTACTTTCTAAAACTTATAAGTACCTACATACAAAATGCCTCATTATCAGATTACTAATAGACTTACCCAGACAATACCCATATAAAATACAATTTCACAGCGGCTAATACTTAAAACCAGAGTGTTCTACGAGAAGTAATCTAGTTACTTCAGTTAGTTAACAACCTGCAAGAGAAGGGCCTGCAAAGTTAGGCCAATTCCCTTTACTTAGTGCGCAAGTTTTGTACTCTGACTATAGATTGAATTTAGCGGGGAAACTAGGTAAGAGTAGCTCAGTAGAACAACATTAAGTAGGCATATTGAGGTAAAGGTACAGACCGTTTCAAATACTATGCGACCTGGACATCACTATTATACTCGTAGTTACAATTGGTACAATTTGCAAACATTAACGCTTACATAATATTTTATTGTTAAGAATAATTAATTATAGTCGTGTTCATTTATTCATATTACATTATATACTTTATATTTAAGTTTTTGAGAAAACATCATAAACAAAATAAAATAAAACTATAATAAGTATTTCATGCCACTGGCAGCGAGGCAAAGCCCAAGCTATCGGCGGTAGGGCCTACAGAGACAACAACCTTTCCACTGTATCTTTAGGTTGAGTTTCGGCTAGTGCCGTAATAAACATAACATATAAAATTTTATGACCGTACGCAGTGAGCGTTAGAAAATTCAACTGTATTGGTTTACTAATAATGCTTAAATTCCCCACACTCTTACTTGTGGTCTTATTTTCCTTGCCATTTTCAGATACACCTCTTTAAATCTAGTACATTTTTGATCGAAGTACTTGTACAACTACCTTTAACACAAAATTTATAAACGCGACCATAAAAATTACAAACTTATAAAACAATAAAGCTCATAATAAACATTACTCTCGCACGACAACTATGATCTATGAAGATTGATTTCACAAGACAAAGTGTAACTCTAACTAACACCCAGACAACTTTGAGAACTTGTCAAACAAACCAACAGATCTTACAAGAGATTGCTACACCCAGCGTTACTAATGATCAAAATTCCGATAGAAACTGAGTAGCTGAGTATTAATTTGATGAAGCTGTCAAAGTTGACGCTAACTCTGAAAAGTTAGACAGATTTGTACAAGCACTGGGTATTTTAGTTAAATAAAAGACACAGACTAATTAAACGAAGTGAGGTACCGATCGTTTGTTAAACGTGCTAAACAGCAAGTAACAAATATTATTGAAAGAAAGAAAAATTGCTTGTTTTGCACAGACTTCTGAGTTTGAAATACAAAATGACTCGTGTCATTTTGTATTTCAAACTCAGAAGTCGGCAGTTCAGAGGCGGAAATGTGGTGCCATTACAAAAAAAAAGAGAAAAAAGTATCGATTAAAATCGATTCTCTAAACGTGCGAATGTGTAAGTGCACAAAAGGAGCAGGTTCATAATGTGCTGTAAGTACACTAGGTACTCCAGCGCTGGTTTTCAACCTGTTCCTTTAGATACATTAATTATTCACATAAAATATAGCTAGTAGTATTTTCTTATTATCATTCTGTATCATTATAATTAGGTATATATCCTTCGTTATTGAAGAGCAAACCGATACTACGAGCTGTGAAAGTTAGAAAGATAGATAGATAGAAAATTCTTTATCGGATACAAACATGAAATTTCAAAAGAAAAATAAATGGCTTACTTTATAAGTGTGCCACAATTGGCAGCCTTGTCGCTTTAAAGTTAATATAGTAACACGCATTATTTACATTTGTCGAAGTCGATAGAAATTAAATCTGGGCTTTAGGCCGAGTTTATTATGTTGAATTCTTGGCCGAATTT
Organism: Mellilla xanthometata; assembly: GCA_035578125.1. Lineage (NCBI taxonomy): Eukaryota > Metazoa > Arthropoda > Insecta > Lepidoptera > Geometridae > Mellilla > Mellilla xanthometata. The sequence goes on along the minus strand of JAPUBQ010000007.1, from coordinate 5,546,086 downwards.
AAACAGTAGGCCGAGTTCTATTATGTTGAATTCTTGGTTCCAAATTTTTTTTTATAAGCTACGCTGATAATTTGGAGGGCCTGCAAAATTCTCAACACCAGAGCATAGGCACTGTACTAACAGACACAAAATAAATTATGATTAATTAAGTAATTAATTAGATGCAGAGGTAACTTTAAAAAAACATCACAACGAAACCTTTGATATCGTGCCGTTTGCTGTATGTACGGTTTTCTCATAATGTTTTATTTATAAATTAGATATAGGTTTTCTTGAACACAAATTAAAGCATTATAACGTTAATAATTTAAGTCGTGTATTCCATAAAGACTTAGCAACAAGTAAACCTAACTCAATTTAAATGCTTTCAGACCTTTCTGACCTTTGCCCTCAGAGAAATAGCTAAAATTAATTGGCTTATAATAAGTAATTTGCTTTACATCAGAAGTTTAAGGAGAGACTAAGTTATTTTGTATCGTCAATTAACGGACGCTTTAAATACCTTTGTAGGTTATTAAGGGCAATTTAATAATTCCAGATACTTTTACAGTGGTTTCAACTTGGCAATAAATTAGTTCTTGTTTGGTTACTGGTTTTCTTGGTCATTTTCCTGGTCAAAAATTTTTCAAATATCAAATTTATAATGATTGTCAAATTGTCACAATTAGTTTTCTAAAAACGCTTCCAATTTATTATTTTACAGAGTAAAACTGTACCTCTTAGATAACATTGTGGCGGCTTAAAACGTTCGACTCAGGAGTCGAACGTTTTAAGCTACGCTCACCAAATTGGTGTATACGCAATAAACGCAAAAGCTGAAATATGTGTATACAGGTAGAAATAAAATTAAAGAAAACATTTAAATGTCTTTTTTTCTCGTTTCCTTTTGCTTGCACGCACGCAGTCGTGAAAGCTAGAAGACATGAAATTCCCAGAATATTCAAATATTTCCTTTATAGATTCGAGTTAAACTAAGGAAATTTCTCCTTTAATAATAGTAAGGTGCCAAAAACAAACATACGAGTATGCTTGTCACCATTTCAGATTAAAACCACGATGCGAATCAAATCATACTACGTTCCTAACACCCTAGCAATAAGGAACTAAAAGTCAACACCTCATTACGAAGTTCCTGTAAAACTCTACCACATGACAAGCAAACTTGCACAAAGTTGGTGTATATTTCACGGAAGCCTTTTGCTATCCAACGTCGATGCAAATGTTGTGAAGACTTATTAAGGAGTTGCCACACAGTATGTAATCATTGCTGTCAACTTTGAAGACTTCGAGATGAATTCAGGCTTGCTTGCAGTCTTAAAATTATTTAGCACATACGAGTAGCTTGGAAGCTATAGAAAAGTGACAATCGAACGTGATCAGCTGATAGTTTTTTACTATACCACTTTGTATTATGTAATTCTGTAGTGTATTGGGGATTATGGAGATTTTCTTGCGTATTTGTAATCCTACTAATATTAAAAATGCAAAAAAAAGTTTGTGTGTAAATGTTTGTCAAGCTCAAAAGGCTGAATCTATTTTTAACTAAATTTGGTGTGAAGATAGGTTAGACCTTGGATTAACACATATATTATGTACTCATAATACCGCAAACAATTGTGGTCCCGTGGGTTACGCAAATAACTACAAAATATATTATGTTACTCTTTCACGCTCCAACGGCTAGACCGATTTTTATGAGAAGATTAACTTATTATAGTTTATTATAAGTAGCATATTGATGGCTTGTATTGAATGTATGTTTGTTATGTATGTATGAATGGTCGTTAAATGGAGAGAATGTATAGTTTATATGGAATACAAGCTATACCAGCTAAAGCCAGCTGTTTGGACGCTTTAGAGAGTTTGTCATTGAATCGAGTGACGTTACATGGACTTCACACTGTATATATAGTGTTAAATACATTTACATATATATAATAGTGTTTTATATACTTATAGCGTTGTGATATATACCACGACACTGTAAGATGACTCTTGCTCAAACATAAGCCTATTTATTTCAACCAAAAAAAAATATCAAGACCCTGTGACCTACAACGGCTCATCCCTACGAACCCTGACATACTCGTATTAAGTTGTGCCGCAACATCGTCATAATTTGATCAGGCGCCGCAACACGAACTTTATGCCAATTGAAAAGTTGCTCTGTACTGGAATACTCCGGCTTGTATGTTGTTACGTGGCATGACTGACATGATACTTTGCTACTTATTTACTTTGCGTAAAACTCAAAAAAAAATACCGTCTTACAATTACTACTTAGTATTACTGTCTTTGTTTATTAGAGGCTAAGGGAAGGCACTGAAACCCACAACACAGGATGTACCTCGTTTGGATTCAGGGAGCATTTTAATGTGCATTAAGACATAAAAATGTATATATTGTTACTCAATAGAGACGTTTTTATGTTTTTGTAATGTTTACTTATTGTATTCTTCTATTTCCGCGTAGGAAACAGTCACACTTAATTATTATTAAAAGTTGGAATAAGTCCAACAGTTTCGTGCTCGGGGGGATCTCATCGGCGGCGGTCCGTGTAACACTCGCCCCTGAAGACGGAGCTCGGAAAGCACCGAAACTGTAATAATAAGTAAGTGTGACCGTTTTCTACGCGGATATATTAAGATGCCTTACGTGAACAGTTTACAATATTTATTGTATGCTTGATTCTACATATGTATACGACATAAGGCGATGACAGCTCAGTAGGGCGTGCAACCGCCTTACGTCCCGCAGTTCATGCTTTCGATCCCCACTTATGAACTAGAGTATTCGAGGAAAATATCACGAGAAAACTATAACATGGTGCTAACGCATTTTCTCGTGCTTGCTTGTCTAGCTTCCACTCTTAATCAGAAAAGCCAATGACTATAATCTGGCGATTTTCAAGGCGAGAGTGAACCTGTTCCTTCTAGGTAAGCGTGCTTCACCGTAGAACTCAAATTCACTTACCATCATTTGTGTCAAGCGGTGAATTTGTGGTCAAGCGCTGACCTATTTAGAGTAAAAAAAAGCCTGTTAGAAAGTACCTAACGGTGTATTCTGGCAGACTCCCTTGGGCAAGATATTTCAGACTAGGCATGTTCCACCTAGGGTCAGTGTCACTAACTCATGCGGTCACGCGCCCTCCTGTTTTAAATGCTGAACTGTGTAAAAAGCAAATGGTCTTTTGCGATCCTACTTTAGAATTAAAAAAAACATTAATGGGACAATCATTGAAGGATATTGTAATGAAATAAAAGAAACATTATAAATTACTAATGGTATGTACGAGTACCATCAATTTGAATGTGGAATTTGCCATAAATATTACAAAAATTGGCTCAAATCAGACCTTAAAATTAGAATAATGAAATTCAGAAAAAGAGTGCCTTTATATACATAGGTACTTTACTTACTTTCACTAATTTATTTTAGTCTGATATAAACTTGAACGGGTTTGGTGGTTGAAAAGCTTGTAAATATAGAAAACATGTTTTCGCTCGCATGTGATATCAAATGCATTAGTTAATTGAGTTGATATTAAAATGGGAGTTCGGAGGTGTGTCAGTAATTTTTTACTGACTGCCGACATGTTAAGTGAGGTGAAAAGATCATTAATAATATTTAAAATAAAATTATGGGGAGAAAATAAAAATGTATAAGCACGCCTTGGGGCGTAAACAAAGTTACTCATATGTACATTAAATTATTTCTCAGTATATCAAGTTCAAGCAATGAATATATTGTACCGACATCTGGTGATATAAGAAATGACGATGAGTTTTTTTTTTTCGAATAGTGGATTATTTTTTTCACATACAGCTGGTTAGCCCTATACTAAACCATTTCTAGATTGTATAATGGTTGCTAACACAACTAATATACTACATATACATGAATAAATACTTTATATAGATACCTTTTACACCCAGACCGACAGCCAACAAATTTATTTGAGCACAAAGATGCTGGCCGTGTCGGGAATCGAATCCGGAACCTTCTAGTTGGTAGTCTGGCATGGTAACCATTACGCCAACGAGGTTGTCAAAATTTAAAGCAGGGTGTATGACTTGAATGGTTCTGAAAAAACCAAAACTTTATTATAAAATTTTACAAACAGCCTATCAATCAATTAATTGATGAATACCTAGCTAAACTACAGATTCAATTATTTGTTTCCTAACGATATTTATATTTTTTAAACAAGAGATGAAAAGTAGAATTCCACGCTACGCTCTAGTTTAATACATTTCATTTCTGCATTAAGATGCTCTCTTGTTATACAATCAACGATGATTGATAGAAAGCAATAACTATTATACTTTAATATACATAATAGGATAAGTTCTAAATGTAGATACGAGTACTATAGTACTAAATCAAATATGTTAATACACAATTTCGCATTTTTTCGGTCTTCTATAATAAAAACTCACGAATCCTCTAAAAACATGAAAGTTAATTGCCAATATTGTCTAGCTAAAAGCCACGCTATATTTTCGAGCCACTTCAATAACCGGGGGATATTTGAACTAGCCTCAGACACTTAATTCCGGCAATATTCAAGAACAATTCCGCTCGTCTAATAACCGTTAAGCTCTCTTACCTAATATTCGCACAGCATGTGCCTTAATGTGTTATAGACCTATTAAAGTTGACTGTAACATGCTTCGCTCCTTAAGCTGTGGTTTTTAAACCTCTGATTTTAAGACGAACGTTGAATTTTGTTTTTTCTTCTGTTTTGCAAGCGTTTCTTTTGTCATATACAATTACACTTTTACTTCATAACTAGCTGACCAGGCAAACGTTGTTTTACCTCACTTAGGAGTATGAAAAATAGGTAATAGTAGCTGATTCTCAGACCTACTGAATACGCATATAACATTTGGTAAAAATTGGTCAAGCCGTTTTGGAGGAGGATTACGGTAACTATCTTTAAAACTATCTCTATCTTTCTTAATAATGTCACAAAATGTACCTCTCAATATTTTGAATCTTTTTTCGTTTTTGATAGTAAAACATTCCAAAAACCTTTAGGTGCTTCTGTTTGTTATGTTGAAAAATATCTTCCAGAGAAAACAACAATTTAGCAACAAAATTCTTTCTGAAAATTAAAAGCGCACCTAAAAAGAGAACAAAAAATCACTTACGTGTTCCGTAAAAGAGCGATTGCATCGTTCCTCTGCCAACTAGAGCTGCAACGGTCATCATTCAAGTCGAGTATCTGCTAGCACTACAGACAAGGGGAATTCTGCCCTCAATGCAATTTCACCTTATGAATTCATACGCCACCGGCCACTATCATTCAACCGCCTTTTCCCCGACCTCGTTTGTCACTCCTGTCAAAGATTTGAATTCAGAACTCGCGATCATTGGCGGAAAACTATCCGATTGCTTTTATATTTATTGCATTACTAGCTGTGCCTCGCGGTGTTTTCCGGAATAAAAAGAAGTTAATCCAGTATAAAAATTAGACTATGGGTTATTTCAAGGTCTAAGGTCTTTTCTAAGAAGATAGCTTCTTGGTAAATCACTTTAAAATCGGTCCAGCCGTTGGGGAGTGAAGGAATAACATAGACTGTAGTTATTTTCATTTGTTTGAACCACAATTGTTTTTGGTGTAAAAAGTAGCATAATATGTATTAATCCGAGGACTCACGTACCTTCACACACAATTTCATCAGAATCAGTTCTGCTGTTTGAGCGCGAAGAAGTAACAAACATACACACTTACAAACTGTCGCATTTATAATATAAGTGGGATTACGTACCTGTCGACGTAATTATAGGTGTATGGCATAATATGAGCAAATTTGCCGTACACACGGCTAAACTAAATTTTAAGTAGGCCTGACTCTTTATAATCCTATTAGTGATCAGAAAGTGAAGGTGTGATCTCAACCATAGATAAAACAACTAAAGTCACGTTAAATATGGAAAATGTAGGTAGTTTTAGAGCTGATGTAAATGGCTGCGTTCTAAATTTACGTTTCCATTTTTTGTGGATTTGTCTATGGTTCAGTTTGCATCACAGGGCCTCGATTCAATAAAAAAAAAAATTGAAATTTAGTTCCCTCTCGACTCATAAGTAATCCTACGAGATAACATGCAAAATGTTTTCTTATATTAATAATAACATTATTTTTTTCATATTATTGACGCGAATAAGAACAACGGCATAGTTAATGATCAATCGAACTATCTAAGTGAAGTTCGATTAAAATTATGCGAATGGCTTCATTCGAGGCAATAAAGGTTTACCAGTATGTAGGCGTGCTTCCACGTCCGACCTCCACACGGATGTTTTAGAGACCTCATTCGACGTGATGAATCAAAGATATTTTCTTCTAAATTCGAATTTCAGATTTTTATTTCTTTATTTTTGGTTTTTCCGTCGACGACCGTCCAACGGTATAATTTTCAATTGTGATTCCAAATGTGGGCTAGGACACTAAAACTATAGAACTTCGCTTTAATGGTTTGCCTTATTGATAGTTAAAGTTTAATGCGACGTAAATTAAAGCTAGATAGCAAGGTGGTTCTGGTATTTCACGACTTTCATGACTTCATGTGAGGTGTAAAGTTAGAGACCATAACGTAAATTGCGTGCTCGAAATAATGCTGGCCATTTTGTGCAACAGCTTGAAGAGAATATAAAAGTGCATGACAGCGTGTTTAACGAGACTAAGTTACTTGACGTTAACTTCGGTTTACGACGTAAACCAACGCGTCTTATGACATATATAAGAAAGCTACAGGAGCCAAAGACTAAACTTATAGATTTTACTTAGATTTTGTTTTTTTTTTGCATATTCGTAGGGCATTTTCTAGTGCTCGTCTAGGTAGGACCATCCTGCAAGTGTTTCCCGGAAGAACCCGGAGACCTCCGTTAAGCACAGAGGCAGGTCACCAGGGGGGTTTTAGTGGATACAAACCCCACATAACCTGGCTGCGCCCCATCGTAGCCAGGTACCTATCATGTTGAAGATATCCCCCTCGTCAAAAAAAAAAAGGACCATGCTCATATGAAAAATCTGTCGCCAAAAACCTAACAGTGTGTTTCGGCAGTCACCTTGAGTGTGAGTTATTTCCAGACTAAGCATACTTCACCTAAGTCCAGTATCGCGAACTCATGTGGTGCGCCTTACTGATACATATTTGACCAGCTGTAAGGAGTAAAACATTACTAGACTTAAGGAGACTTAAAAACTGCCAACAACACAACTTGACGATTGAAGCGTTGAGGGTAGTTTTAAAAAGTATTCTTAAAAATTATGATAATTTATTAAAAAGGCAACACTGGCGCTACACGCTGACAAATATAATAAATTCGAAAGTTTGTGTGTGTATGTGTGTTTTTTTGTTTCACACACAGCTGAACTGATTTTTATGAAATTTGGTTTGAAGAGGTTAGACCTTGGATTAACACATAGGCTACTTTTTATCTCGAACTCACACCGCGTTGTTATTCACGTTCATTTGGTAGAAAATACACCCAGATTAACGTAAGTAACATCGCGGGTTGCTAGTAAACTGATAAATTTACTTTAAATTAATTTCCACGCTCATAAATATGATTGTCGACACCGTACCGCAATACACAAAAGAACTGCAGAAATTCTAATTCCTTCTAAAACTCTTTTGTAGCGCTACAGTTTCCGCGCAGAGAGGTTTAAAATTATCTGGTGTACCAACAGCTGCAGTAAACTCCAGAGCCACGCTAATGGATCTTGCAATATACCACCTCATATCTTAGAGGACCTGGGAACCAGGAAATCCCTGGAAATGGCTCGAACGTATATGCCACATTTATATGTTTATATTTATTTTTTATTACTCGTATATGCTATATTTTTATAAGGCCTGCAATGAAGATGAAAAAATTGATGAATGAAAAGACACAAATTCATCAAAGTCTCAAACTTTTCAATGCACTAGTATTTCATACTTATCCAAATCCATAATTATTATTATTCTATGATTTAGTCCTGTAAGGAGTTTTACGAAATAGTCACAATACCTCCTCAGTTCCTTTTATACCTTGCAAATATGTTTATTACTTCAAACTTACATGATAAATTAATTATAAATGTTCTGACACAATACGAGGTACTTTAAGGGGCCTTGGCTAGCACGGCAGCAGAAAAACACTACATCTTCACCCTTTCTAAACAGGTGATCTTTATCACCTGTTTAGAAAGCCACTAATAAATATAATTACCTACTATTTCCTTAATTCAAAAATGAATTTACTGTAGCTAATGCTTAAATCAAGTTTTTAGAATTTTATGTTTTAGGAAACAAATTAAAAGTTGTTTGATTTAAAAAAAAAAACAACGAGAAAAGGGCGTCATCGTTGTCGCATCCAGTAGTTCCTAGCCTCATATCTCAAGGAAGCGTCGCGAAATGAATTTCACATTCTCAACGCAGTGCGAAATGAATTCCACCAACCGCCAACTCTTTGTCAACGAGGAGTGGAGTGAAGTGAAGCCACTCCGCGTGACTGATGACTCGTGGCTCCAGTGCACTTCGTTACGTGGTCACGTGGACTTGCTTTGTAAGGTTGCTGGTCCGATTTCTGCGCGAATACTTTTTTTTTGGTCATTTGGACCAAACCGGGATCGGCTTTGTATTAACAGGTCACTCTTGCTTACGTCTATTTGTATGTATATTGATTCTTGCGTAGGGCCGTAACTTTTAAACAACACTGTTAAAACTTTGCACACAGGTACTCTACTTCTACTAGGCTTCTTCATTACTTTTAAGTCATCGGAGATTATTCATTGTCTAATTTCCACAAGAAAAAATGCTTTAATGCTTGTCTCTGTTCCCTGTTCCCTGATAACTATTAATCTAGCGGTTTTCAAGGCAAGAGTGAACCGGTTTCTTCTGAGCAAGCGCGCTCCACCTTAGATCGCAATATCGCTTACCATCAGGTGAAAAAGCGATAAAGCGCAATCTTATAAAGAGATATGAGATAATCGAATCTAATGATAATACACGGGCCATAGATATAGTAATAAGATAATATCAGCTATTACATACATAATATACATTTACATTGTAGCCTCCAAATCAAAATTCAATGATCAACCCCACCCCTTTAACACTGCACATTAAATCGAATCTTAAATTAGGTACTCAGTTTGAGAGGCATCGCATCACGTACGCTGTTAACAGCCTCGCTTTGCCACATTATTATAACCCGATGTCATTCTATTCGCGAAGCAAATGTCCCAATTATCATAGCTAATGCGCCGAAGAGGCGACGCATTTGCAAAACAGATGGCAACAAACGACTTCGTAGAATGAAAAACATCTGAAGATTTTTTACTAGTATACTTACATAATATATAAATAAACGATGGTAAGTAACTTAATTCAACTTATTTGGCTCTTTGTTTATCTACGAGTATATCAGAGGTTCCATTATTTGTTTGAATCTACAACTCTCAAGAACTAAAAAAATATTTCATCGATGAATAGCTATTTTATGCCCATTATGGGTGACATTTCGGCAAAATCGTTTTTTTTTACATTTTAGTTCCTCTCTAAAATAATAAGGTGAGGATATGTATGTACTTATATCAAATATTTTCATCCTCGTCAGTAAATAACGAATTATGATAAGAAAATCCTGACCAGTTTCATAAAAAAAAAGATTTCTAGTAATGTAACTTATTTTATAGCCCGTGTGAAGCTAGAACGGGCTTTTAGTTAAAGCAAAATAAATGCGATATTATAGAAATGATGATGTAGTATTTCAAAGGCAATTAAATAAAATGCTAATAAATAGTTATTTTATCTTGCATTATATGACTTTGCCAGAGCCTATAAACCATGATATTTTACATTTGAATATTTGCATATTCTGTATTGAATAAAAAATATACCTATAAATAAATCTACAAAAATGATTTTATGTATATTCCGGGCTCCCCATCCAATACCATATTCCGAAGTATTCCCAGCGCTTTTTGTTTGGCGCGCGCTGATTTGATTGTGTTCTTGTGCGGAGTGACAGTCGTGTTCAGTTTGACTCGAATATTTTTATCCTTGTCATAATCAACAAAGTAACATGACAGAATATGTGTGCTTTTATAATATTGCAAAATTTTAACGCGCATGAAAATATTTTTTCCAAAAGTTTATGTCCTCTGATACGCAACTCTAACGTCTTAAAAAATCAAGACTTTTTCTTGATCTAAGAAAATAAAACTTAGCGCGTAGGTACTCTTTAAGATTTTTGCAGTCTGATTGCGTGACCAAAATTTTGGTAAGACGTCGAATTTTTATATCTCGGCTAAGCCGAGCCAGACAGCCCGTTTATCTTACGACCGGCGTTGAATTGAGTTTAACTGCTTGAGAATAAAGATGTCCCTAAGATAAAAGCGTCCGATGGGGAAGAAAGAATTTTCTAGAACGGTCTCGGTAGCAGAGGGTCGGACGTCGACGAGTGACAATAAAATTAGATAAGTACAGGATAGTCCCGCTCCGATCCGGCGTCCGTCTTGCGGACGGAATCAATCGCAGTAAAACATGCTCGGCGCACACCAAATGAAGAACCCAATATATCGCTGAATAGGAACATTGCATTATGAACTTTATGTGACTGTAATACGGCCATTACATTTCCACTCCTCTAAAAGCTCCGTCTGTCCATGTGTATATCACTCCGCTTTCCTGTAATGACACGAAACGAGTGGACTTTGAACGAAACGAGGATATCAGAATGGATTACACAAAATCTCCTTGTGAATAGATGCGAAAAAGTGCACGCTTTTAACTACGGCATTTTTACATAAAATCTCTTTTAAACTTTGCGACGACGTCCTGAAGATTTAATAAGCTCGAGTGTTTACTGTTTACTTCTGCGAAGTAATCTTACGGGGAAAATCTGTTGAGCATAAAAATAAATTATGCAAATTCTATTTACTTTTGTGGCGCTCAGAGAGCGTAGGAAAATTGTGGTTTCAATCGCCGTAACATTAATGCACGTGTCGAAAAATGAAATTGATTTTGCCCCCGCGCTGTCTGCGTGCCGTATCACCGAGGTTCGAGTGGCTGGGGAGAGGCTGCGCTAATAACTAGCGGGAACCGCCAGAGATGTTTATTTAATGGCATGCCCATAGACCCTTAATGGGGCTTTGCGCTCGCACCCGCGTATCTCTGAAGCTCCTTGATGCTACGCGGGAAATTATTATGCAACGCAAAAACGTGTTTTCCTAGTTTCAACGAAAAGTTGGAACGGAGAGCTGAAAATTTTAAAGAAACTGTTAATGAAAAGGTCAATTTAACATGGGTTTTAACTTACTATAAAGATAGTATAATTAATATTATAACTTTAAAATGTACAAAGAGTACATTACATATAATTAAAATGAAAATAAGGGCTAATTGAAACATGTCTTTTACACCAGTTAAACGAGCATCTCACTAATTCACTGCGTTAATGTCACATCAATTGTAGTACCCTCATAACACCGACGTCTAAAATCGACGATTATTGTCCCGGGTCATTAAACCAAATGACAATCTAGACTACGGAAGTGAAACAATAATACACGTTGAATACATCACGTAAGTAATACTGTAAGGGTGAACGCGCTTCCCAGCTGCGTACAGTCAGGTATCTCGCCTAAATCAAGCTAATGTGACAAGACATCGGCCAAGTTACCGTGTTGCCACAGGAATAATTCTCAAAGCGTATGCTGAGATTATCATTTGAATGTGCCCTCAGACGATTGTAGGATTCCGTGACGGCGGCACAATGGGAAGCTGCCCGGAGGCGAAATATTTTCGTATAAAGACCGGTGTTTTCGCTACTTCGGGAAATTACATTTTTATCACGAGTCACATTTCCGCGTTATCTCTCGTTTCCTTTGTTAAGTCGCTTTGCTTGTTACATTGTTCTATGTGATTGTGTCGATACGTTGCTTGAATTTGAACGTTTGAATATTATAGGGCTTTTTGATAATAAAACGTTACAACTTCGTTAATACACGAACAGAAATCAATTAAAATACAATCCATATTATATTTTTTGCATGAACCATCATGGGTAATCGCTAAAATATACAAATTTGTATATACAAAAGTACAAAATTGACGCATTTCAACGCTTATTAAGTCATATTTATAGATTAGTTACATACGTTTTTAATGACTTTTCGTCGTTCACTAAAATGTTAAAAATAGACAAGGAGATAAGTAGATATTGTGTTAAACTATAATGCGTTTGATCAGTCTGTCATTTCTTATCCCCAGCGTCGTAACAGGAAAAATAATTTAATTTTGCCTGTAACCGACAACCTTATGCAATATGCATATACCTAGTCGTGTCTTACTTTGATTGTATACTCGTATTTTAAAGAGGCAATTCTATTCAAAACAGATTTTTATATAATCGGAAATTAGAATGAAAATAGTTTTACAACAATATTACAGAATCTAAGATCATCAAAACGTTTATTAATGTCCCTTAATTCAGTATCAAACCATAATTTAGGTGTCTGTAAGACAACTCACCCGGTTCATGACAAATTAATGTCAGCCCAAGAAAATGGAACACAAAGCCAGAGGTTTTCTTTCTGCGTCCAATTTGTGCCGAAAAGATCAATCGTGTCTGCGTTTGTTTATTACTTTGGCGTAACAAAAAAATCTTATTACGCTCGTTTGTCGACACAAGATAGACGGTGGGCGAAGTAAAATGCTATACGGCTGTACAGTACGTGACCGAGAAAACTACTTGACTGATATTATGGCTGTTAAAGATGAAACAGCCATTGCGCCTGTAGCTCAGCGAACTAAGGTGATCTGACGCGATCATCGAAGTTAAGCAACGGTCGATGCAGACAGTATTTGGATGGGTGACCATGCACAAGACTGTCGTTTTTCAAGTGGCATTTTCACCTGGGCGCTACAGTGGGTCGGATAATACGTTAATTTGTAGGTCCCGGATGTTTGTTTTAGTACAAGTAGTCGTTAAGCCAAGTGTCAGAGGCCTTCAGGTGGCTTGAATACTCTCGACACCAGAGCTTGTCCAGTTAGCTCATACTAAGAAGAAGAAGATAAGACAATGCTCTTGCAGTTCGAGGTGGTAAAATCTTCTGATACGAATATACTTCTACGTGAGCTTAAAAAGCGTTGGGAAATTGGTGCATGTCGTATTTTTCCGGTTTTCAGGAATGTATATGATTTTAATACACTAATCAAATAGTGTTTTAAGTTAAACAGCTTAAATATTGGTTATTGAATACTCATATGTATAAGCTTTAAGCGATATGACCGCAAATTGTGGCACACTGTTTTTATTTTTTACTTATTATTTTACTAATATTTTAGTTTAAATAGCTTAATTTTTTCTATCTATATATAATATTAAAAAAAAAAATACTATGGTTTCATCTAACGACTACTTTAGATTAGACGTTACAATTAATATAATTATTTTTTAAATGTGTATACTGTAAGAATAGTACGGGCTTTTTATTTGGCAAGCACTTTCCTTCCGTATCGTAGTACCAAATGGAAGGCCACATTGCCTCGAGCCAAAGCAAAATCAATTTCAACACAGTTCTTCTTCTGTCTATTTGTTTCTTTACCAACGCTCGAGGTTGGTCTGGGAAACCTATCTAGATTAAGACTTCTTTGCTGTTAATCCTATGTTTTAATTTGCAAAGTACCCTAGTGCTGTGAAAGAAATGTGTGAGGAAACTTACTTACTCGTAGTTTGCGGTTTGTATGAGGTAGAGTTTGGCTTGAATAGAATTAAGTAGTGACAATAAACTATAGTATATTGTGACTATAAGAATATCGTATAAAAGAACTAGGTTCATTTTTGAAACATTTAAGAGTTCATTCAAAATTAGACTAGAACAAGAAACCAAATACAACCAGCAGAATATAATATAAGCTACAGTAATACGAGTATAAAACTATTTATTTATTAAAATAAATCTAGTTTATATGTAATTGTAGATTTTTTTTATATACCGAAAATCAAGAATTTTCCGTGCATTTTGACTAAGATACAAACCGTTTTATTTAATCACTATTAATCACGAATAACTTACGTAGAAAGCTTATTTCTCATAAGGAAATTCAATTATAATCCGCAAAGCTTATTCTAATGGCAGCAATTTCCTTTTGAATTAAACTATCGTTATTAATAATTAGGATTCTCAACCCCACCTGAGCGTCTTTGGAAACCATTATTACCGTTCTAATACGCCACCGACCCTTTTGTTATGCGATGTCTTAGAAAAACGATTTAGTCTTTAGAATACTAGGAAAACCATTATCAAAATATTATCTTCTTCTGAAACTTTCACCTAATTTTTTAAACTCTTGCTTATTGTATTATTATTTTTTTACTTATCAACATCTACATTAATATTATAAAGAGGAATGATTTTTTATGAAACGAATTTTTTTTTTTTTTTGCAAGGCCAAGATCAGTATTCGAGTTTTCAAACCACCCGAAGGCCTCTAACTTGGCTTACGAATAAACATAGAAAGTACTGAACCGATTTCTAAAACCTTGAACAGTTGGAAAGCTATATTATCTCTGAGCGCCTGGTTTAGGCACAGATTTTTCCAAAAATTATCATTTTCACCCTTAAATACTATTGTATTGAATCGAGATTTTTTCCTTACTATCATTAACCCCTATTTTTTAATATGGCAAAACAACGTTTGCTGGTTATGCAGTTATTTATTTTGAAAAAAAAAACGGTATTCTACCAGCACTCATGACACGGGATCAGCTTTTCGACCTTTTTAAGCCTAGTATTGATACATTGTTCCATCCTTAATCCGTTGTCGTATGCGGCTTGCGTATACTTCAGTTTGCTCAGGCTGATTTAGGTCTATTGGCTGGCTTTACTATCCCAAACCAATTTGAGCTCTATTTTATATCACAATAAAGGCGTCGAGGATAATGAGTTCAAACCTGTTTGTCCCTCATCATATCGACAGTCAGCTTTAGTGAGATTACAAGGTGCTGATTCTGTTTGTGAAATATTTGCCTCGTTTTAACAAGGTGTGTGATTTAACCCTTGTTACCCTTTGTTTGTTTTCCACTTGTAAGAAAACGTGTTTTTAACGTAATTCTGTGAAAAATATATCTAAAATTTTATCGAGAGGATTTTTCTTTTATTTGTTTTTCTTTTTGTATGAATTGTTTATCTCTTGTTGGCAAACAGGGTTGCGTATTTATTTAATATTTCATTATGATATTGAACTTTTCAAGAAAATAAGAAACAATAACTCCATCTATTGAGGCGGTATAAAAGCAAAATAGCATATTTTGAAAAAACAAACCTATGAAATCCTGTGTTAATTGGCTAGGATTCTTTAAGTTCTACTATTTTTATTTCAGCACAGTCAGAATTGTTAGAAATATTCAATAGTAAAATTTGGCTAAAGAAATTAAAACATTTGTGAGTAGAAATTGAAACATAAGTGATAGTTACATCATCTAGAATTGTTGCAGCTTATATATGCAATATTGTTAATTGTTGTTGTTCTATTAATTTCAAATTCATTTGGTTTTTTTTTAACCTTACTACCACACTTCGCTCAAATATGTATGGTGCGACTGAACTCGATCCAACATCGCCTCAATGAATATAAAGACAATTTATTGAGATATATATGCTTTCTGCTCAAATATAAATTTTGTTCAGCGAATCCCGGAAAATAATACGCTGACCGCAGACTATTGCGGCCACAGAATTCTGTTCACGGTATTTATTCGATATTTTATTACATTTCGATAATCTGCTGGTCCCGAACTGAATAACAATGATGGTTATTGGGAAAAAAATATGTCAATTTTACGTAAGTTGATAATAATTTGTTATTTTAATTAGTGGCAATGTGCTCAATTGAGGCTTCTTTGGAAAATAAACAAGTTACTTCTCTGTTTGCGTTCTGCACGGAAATATCGTTGTATTTAAATATTATAAAACATTATATAATATAAAACATTTATATTTGTAATTTCGCCGTTTTTTTTTAATTATATAAACGCTAATTTCTTAAAGGATTGTTGTATGTAAGTCTATGGCTAATATCGTTATTTTTGCTAACGGCTGAAGCTGTTCACTGCAATGTCACTTAGTACCAGGTGAGTTGTGGTCAAGCGCAAGCCTATTATGCGTAAAAAAATATAACTATGAACAACTTTAACCTTACGAAGATATTCCAACACGTTTAGATACGCAGTATTTAATTACAGTCTAACGCTAGTAGAGAATAATGTTTCTGCAATATTTTTTGCTCGCTATAAGCAGGATTCCGCGCTTGCCAAGTCGCGATATCTATCCTATAAGTCTAGTCTAGGAACTAAACCTACAAAACAGGACACTAACCAGAAATGTTCCAGTTTACTGCTAAGCTAACCTTTCACTGGGCTTGCAATACATTGTTTCGTCCCACTGTCCACGACTACATGTAAACAATCCTTCATACAGATAAGATTGTGGGTGCAGAAAATGTTGACTTATTTATGGGACGGGATTTGAAGGCGAATCTATTCGTACACGTCATTTGTATAAGACATTGTTTTCATTTTTTAGTAAAATTATGTATGTTATACTTTTAATGATATAACCTAAATCCTGTTGAAGTTGAAATAAATTAATAAGTTTAAATAAAGTAAAATATTTAAGTTTTTTATATTTTAATATTTATTTATTTATATTATATTCATATTATTATCAACAACAGTTATTTTTTCAGTAGCCTTGAGTGCCAGTTATTCCAGTCTAGGCATGCCCCCTTAGGCCAGATTGTAAATAATTCCTGTGGTTACATGCCTTGCCGGTCAAATGCATTGTACTGTAAATAAAAAAACAATTCCAAACAAAATAAATAAGTTTTTTCCAGTCACTTAAATTGAGTTTCGTAAAACAGCACCAAACAATAAAAATATAGATAGACTCCAGCAGATTGCGGTCCTGATCCGTGCCAATCGCACTTTATTATTCCACCACACACAAGCTAGAAATATTTTCTCCTTTTCCTAATCTAGGATAGTAAGCGGATCACGTCAGCTTATTTGTGTTTGTTATGAGATCGAGCCTCCAGGCAGTGGCGCCGGTGCAATTGTCTTGGAGTATTTTCTATTGTGCAAATTGAACCGGCATTATGCTATCTACTAGTACCTGTTCCGCCTCCCGGCTGTGGAACAATACCGTAATTTATGGCGCAGTCCCAGGAGTAATGATAAAGGTAACAAGCTGCTGAATTGTAATGTGGTCTGCATAAATCTAAAATTACGTAAAGTCTAGTTTCGAACTCTGATGATGACTGACGATTTATTATCGGTGAGTCATGAAAACTGGGCGTAGGAGTCTTTTTATACAGTGTGGTTTAATAAAAAGATACTAGCTGGCCCGACAAACGTTGTTTTGCCTCATAAATTGTTTCTATTTAAAAAAATAAGCCTTTATCACTTAGGGGTATGGAAAATAGATAGTAGCCGATTCACATACTTCTTGAATACGCATATAAAATTTGGTAAAAATCAATCTAGCCGTTTTGGAGGAGTACGGTAACTAACATTGTGACATGAAAATTTTATATATTAGAGATTTTATATTCTTAACGTATGTCTCTCTGTGCAAATAAATGTATTATTAATTTTCTTATTTATAGAACACCATATATTTTTTGACATACATATGTCTTGCAAGTTGAAAGGTTAAAGTGGTGCACTTTATGTTATAAATACCAAATATTTTTCGTTCACACACATTATTCAAGAAATACATTTGACGTTAGAGTATATTAATAAAGAGCAAAACAATAAGCTAACCTAAAGTAACATACAGTTCATACGTATTTTTTTGCAAACTAGTTAAATAATATACATTTTCATGTCATTAGTATGCACTCACCATAGGAAGTTTAGAAAAGAATATCGGGTTTCCGAATATATTTATACCGGAAACTTCATATAAAGCTGAAACTAGCCGATCCGCTATTTCATGTTTCAATTCTCTTTTACTTACCTCGAGGCCAGTGGATTCTTTTTCCGGTATTTTGCAAGTTTATTTTTGATTGTTTTAAACGTAGATATAGCTGAAGAAAGCTTTATAGGATTCCATACCAAAAAGTACTATTACTAAGGCTTTGCTGTTCATCTATCTGTCTATCCATCTGAGACCAGGCTATATCTCATAAACCGTGGTAGGCAGAGACTTGAAATAATGATATATGGCGTGTGTTTCAATTTAGCTGAAAAATAAGAAACTTTTAGGACGGTACAGAATTTGCTTTGAGTAGCATCCTAGTCCTAACTTTTACAATATCCGATACCAAAAAAGGAAAAACAATATTCTACCGACAGCAAGTATCACTATCGCTGTCTATTAAATTAAATATCTTGTTTCAGTGTTCGGAGAGCAGTAAAACTGCAGGTAACATGGTGCAGAAGCTCCGATGGCTATCGTATTCGAGTCACACGCGCGTTAGCATTCCTCGTAGGTATGTAACTTTAGCTCAGGACTTGTAGGTCTAAGATGTACGTACAATATTTTGTACACGGATTTTAAAGAACCATACTAGAACCTGTCACTGGGTGTTCTTTTTTCAAAAGTACAAACTCTACGTAAAGACCAAGGATACATTGTAAAAAAATTGACCAGATGAAACAAATACATTAATTTTGTCTCATTTTGTTCACTGCATAGATAGGTGACCATGTTCAAGAATGTAATTTAAAATGTGGCGCTTTCATCTGGGCACTACCGTGTCTCAGATAACACGGTCCCAATTGTTTTTAGGGCGTTTTTTTTTAAGTCTCGTGACTAGTGCTGGGTCAGAGCATATAAAAAAATATTATTACGATTATTTCGTCCACTTCTTTAACAAGAATAAATTGATAATAGTAATGAGAAAAATTATCAACTTAGAATATAGTGAATATACGTATAGGTATGTAAGTAAAGGGCTTACGAGTTTAGAACTAATTTTAATTATAGTATGTATTCTGTTTGTCATCAATAAATAAATAAATAATAATTGGCCAAATGCGAGTTGGGCTCGTGCATGAAGATAGATAAGATCTACACTCAGCCACCAATTTGCCTAATGGTAAGCGTAGTTGTGGCTTGTAAATCTGTTCACTCGAATTTGCCAGTTATATTTAAAGTGTTATAAGGTTAGTAAAACTCGAAATAAAAAAAATATTTAATATAATAAATGTGCTGTAACAGCCGTTTTAGCACTTTTTGCAGGACTATCTGTATGGTCTGTATACTCTCTAAGGAGTGCAGTACTCTACACAATGGGACTGCAATAATGTTTGTATAGTTGAAGCACCGTTTTGTACGTTTAGATTTCATGTGTGGATAAAATTATTAAATAGTTTCGTATGGTGTTTTTTTTTTTGTTTTTCAATTTATTTGATTTGCTTCTAAAGCAGTACATACAGTACAGTACATTTATTATACTTACTTTACAAATACAATACAAATATTTTTTTATTTATAAGGTTGTGTACGTACAATAATTATGTGCTAAGAGTGGGGTAAGTAAATTTTGTGGTACGTTCTTGGGACGCTGTGTTCTATCTACTTAAGTAAAATATAATATTACAAACTTAATGATAAATAATCCTACTAGTATAATAAATGCGAAGGTTGTGTGTGTGTGTTTTTGTTACTTCTTCACGCTCAAACGGCTTATGATAAAATTTGGCATAAAATGGGTATGACCTTTGATTAACATACATGCTACTTTTTATCCCTAAAACATGATTGATTCTTATTTGAATATCTCTTAATCTACGAGTAGCACCGCTGGGTAATATTATGATAAGTTCTCCTATAAAGCATTGGAAAATTATATGGAAAGAAAAAAAAAACATTTTTTAGTAAATAATACGTTTTTTAATTCTGTTTTTCACATAAAGAAGTCATTTTCATGAAGTGAAATTTTGCTGTCTTTACCTAAATTACAATAAAATCTTGATAGACTATTTAGTCTTAGAATGATACAAGTAACAAACTAAGAGATTTTCGTTTTAACAATACTATCAGATCATACTATATTGGAATGTCAATATCAAAGACCTTAAGCCCGATTGCAATGAATTTAATCCTAGTTTTGAAATCTAACTAGGACTTTATTAAGCGACTAGCGGTTTCTTAACCCAGCTTACTGTCCACATAAATCTGTTAACAAATTGAATAGAATCGAGTTCCTTAGATTTCCATTGAAGCATACTGCTTATTATGATTATCCTTATTTGAGGATTAAGATATAAATGATTCATGCTATTTACATTTCTAACAAAGCAGGTTGCCATGTTATTATAATAATTTGTTCGTAAGCTACTTACTTGAATTTGTGACTATTATCTGTACTTAAGTAAATGTATCGTATAAATCAAGTATCAATTGTAATACTTTCGATAAAATTTAACCAAAACAATATTTTTTTTTTAGTAGGACACATTTAACACACGGCTAGTTAACCCCATACTGAACTATTTCTAGTTCGTATTATGGTTGCTAGCACAACTGAAATACTACATATACATATTTTATGTAGATACATATTTAACACCCAGACCGACAGCCAAAAAATTTTGTTCAGCACAAAGATGTTGGCCGTGCCGGAAATCAAACCCGCAACCTTCTGATTGACAGTCCGGCATGGTAACCATAACGCCAACGAGGTCGTCAACAAAAAAAAATAAGTTATATAATATCAAATCATTTATTAACCATACGGCATCGCACCGTACTGGGCAAGTCAATTTACAATTATTTAATGCTAAAATGCTATTTATATACTTATTATGCATGATATTATATGTAGTTATATATGATATGACATAATATATATAAAAACACACATATGATAATAATTATAAAGCTATTTATATCATCCATTGGAATCATTCAAAATTATTATTAAAAATTGTAATACTTTGCTACGAGAAGGAAGACTCTGTAATTCACGTAATGGTAAAAATGTAACGATATAAAAGTAAGTGTTAATAGTGACAAAAATTTAATTGTTGTCCGCTTATTAATCAAACATAATTATCGTAGCATAAATCAGTGTTTTCCAAGATAAGTTTTTTCATAATAAAAGCAATGTAATTTTCGTGTTTTAAATATGGTAATAGTAGTAGACGAAATGCCAGGAATTGTGTCCGACACTTGTTATGAATTGCTACACAAATATGCAAATCACACAATTTTAGTTATTATTAAAACGTTCTACAAAAGAAAGAACGTTATTTCATAATTACGTGTTAGTTAGGGTTGAATAAAAAAATGTTTTAGTTTTCAAGAGCAAATTACATTTGATCTAACAATTTAAAAGTTTAGGTAAACAAATGTTAATAGGCAATGAGTTGACTTTCCTTTTGAATTTATTTACTCGCCTAACTAACTTTTACCCAGTATTCCAATTGCGTTAGAGTAAATAAAAAAAAGCCAAATTGAAAGTAGCGTTAGCAAAATAAATACACAGTCACGTTACGTTAAAATTTAGCAATGACGAATTTGTCACATTTTGTCGGTCAGCACGCTCGCTGATAAAATTAAATAATTAAATCCAGCGGTCACGCACTGCATGTAAAACGCTCGCAAATCAAATCGCTTTCAAATCAAATCAAACTAAAAGTAAACCTCGAACAATTAGCGGTTGTCAACCCTGACTGTTGGTAGCGTAAACACAAGTTGCTAACGAACCGAAGCGAGGCCCCTGCACAAATTTGCAATTTCGATTGCTCCTAGCACATACCACGTCACTGTACATGTACTTACCTCAACGCGTCATATAGAATTATTTGCATTTTATGTAAAATGTATTTAATTCAATCACACAGTACGTAGAAACTATACGTAGTACTAGTAACTGTACATTCTTGTTTAATATACAGGTTAAAGGAGACTATTTTTTAAGGTCACAAAAGAATGGCTATTCTAAACCAGTTTTTTTTTAATAAGTTTAAGGATTTTGTAAAATCTATGTTATGTATTTGACTTCTTTAATTCATTATTTAATTCATAAGTGAAAACTGTTTAGCACCTACGTTTTCATTATTATTTTTGATTTATAAGTTAATTATTAAGCTGTTCGTTGTCCAATTAAAAAAAAACAGCTGGGTACTTGACCAGCAGGGCATGCAACCAAAACCAAAGTTTTAGGAGACCTTCTGGTCAAAGTTGGAGCATGTCTAGTCTTGAATTTTAAACTGGCTTTCAAGAATGCCGCCAATTCACACTGCTAGGTACTTGGTGACAGATTTTTCAACAACAGGGTGGTTGATAGTCAGGCGAGCACCAGTAAAAGCCTACCGCCACGCAAAGTCTGCTTTGAAAAATAAGAACACCTATGTATATATATCTATATATGTTACAATATATATGTTACGAAGCCATAGTAAATCGAAGATTAGTTTCTAACAAACTTAGGCCAAAAGTGCATCTTAAACATCCTATTTCAATATTTTTCTGTCATTTTAATTTCAAATCAAGAGTAAAACGACAGCCTTAAGTGCAATTTTTCACAAATATATGACCATAACCAAATCATGCTATGCAATTTTACAACTTAGCTATAAGTAACCATAAACATTAACTGCCAAGTGGTCGTCTAGACAAACTTCCGTGCAAAGGACCCGGCAAAAACCCTCATATGAGTTTTAAAATGCAAAATAAGGAAGTCCGCACCGCTTAGTCTTTGTTGAATAAGTGATTTTGTAAATTGTTTGCATGCATGAATCGTTGCGGGCGTCATAAATCAAACGGAAGTCATAAATCAAACCTTTGTCATAATAATTACCCCTTTTTTAGG
Source organism: Mellilla xanthometata (assembly GCA_035578125.1). Lineage (NCBI taxonomy): Eukaryota > Metazoa > Arthropoda > Insecta > Lepidoptera > Geometridae > Mellilla > Mellilla xanthometata. The sequence continues at coordinate 5,523,256 of JAPUBQ010000007.1, read as the reverse complement.
GTTCCGTATCTAAAAGGTAAAAACGGGACCCTATCACTAAGACTCCGCTGTCTGTCTGTCTGTCTGTCTCCAGGCTATATCTCAGAAACCGTAATAGCTACAAGCTGAAACTTTTCAATATGTATTTCTTGTGCCACTATAACAACAAATACCAAAAATAAGAAAAAAAAATATTAGGGTGGGTACCCATACAGTACACGTGCTTTTTTCGTTATTTTTGCCATACATCTATAACGGTAGCTGCTAGGTCATCTAGGTTGCTTAAAATTTCACAAAATATATAAAAGTATATTGGTTATCAAATCAAATTATATTTTTTTATAAAAATACATATTTGAGAGGGGCTCCTATACAACAATGGTACGGAACCCTTTATGCGCGAGTTCAACTCGCACTTGGCTAATTATTTAATATTAACAGCTCGGCATTTGACCAGCGGTGCACGTAACCACACACGTAGCAACACTCTTGCATAAGGTGGAGAAAGCCTAGTCTGGAATTTCTGGCTTTTAACGAAGCTGTAGGTAATCACCATCAACTGATATTTTTCAACATGACTACCTGACATCATGCTGTGGTTTTCTATACCGAAAGCTCGAGCTCATTACCGGGAATCAAACCCACGACCTACGGAACGTAAGGCCTTACCTATCTTCAAAGTAAATCCAATCAACATCTGTCTAACCATTGGAGCATGAAGGAGTAACATAAATTTTGGTGTTATTTGCGTATCGCATGAGAACCACAATTGTTTGCGGGATAAAAAATTGCCTATTTGTTAATTCAAGGTTTAAACTATCAGCCGTTTGAACCTTAAGAATTAACAAACAAACACTCTTTCATACAAACTTTCGTATTTATAATATTAGTAGACCGTATAGATAAAAATTATATAATCACAGACGAAAAAAAATATATTAGGATACATTTCACACAAGCCTGCGGTTAACCCCATACTGAACCATTTCTAGTTCGTATTATGGTTGCTAACACAACTGATATACTTCATACTATACTACATACAAATTTTATAGATACATATTTAACACCCAGACCGATAGCCAACAAATTTAGTTCAGCACAAAGAAGTTGATCGTGCCGGGAATCGAACGCGGAACCTTCTGACTGGCAGTCTGGCATGATAACCATTACACCAACGAGTCATTAAATCTTCTGCTTCTTCTTCCTTGCCTTATCCCACTAAGTGGGGTCGGCACAGCAAATTTTCCTCTTCCACTCTCCTCTATTAGCCGTCGTCTCTACACTCACTCCTTTCACTCTCATGTCCTCATTCACACACTCCATCCACGTCTTCTTCGGTCGGCCTCTTGCCCTTCTTCCTTGCACTTCCATTTCCATACAAAATTTTCCAACGAGGTCATTAAATATAACATCAAATAAATATAACAGGGTTTCCCTCTCTAGGTCCTCTCATTCGCACCAAAATGATGTTACAAGTCAAAAGGGACCTCTACCATATACAAACATTTTATGTACATTTTATTCATAAACACGGGACCTCGATTCGCGTGTTCTGATAAAATCGTAAAATCATTTTTTATGGTTTCCCTCTAGAATAGGATGCGTTGGCTTCCCATAAGAGTTTGGTTACATAGTTGCGTTTACGATTGTATTTTATGCCATATGGATAAACTTGTCATATTGTACTAGTGATATCGATGACAAAGTTTCTATTATGCGTGTAAAGCTTTTGCTACAAGTTTTTGTAATCATCAGTAGAACTGATACTTCTAATTTTACTGGTTTAAGTGGAGAATAAACTCTAGTTTGATTAGTTTGAAGTGGGAGTATGAACATCAGTACTATGGCTGTCTATTTCGTTGGTTTCATATGAGTATAGTATTCCTTAATTAGATTATAAGCGTATTAATACGTTTCCACTACTGGGACTCGGAGCCTTCTCTCACTAGGAGATAGTAGATAGTAATGAGCCGTAATCCACCACGCTGACCAAGTACGGGTTTGGCGGATGACAGACGTCTTCGGATATTGTAGTCCTAAAACGCGTCGGTTTCCTCACGATGTTTTCCTTCACCGTAAAGTTAGTGCAAATCCATATATAACTCGAAATACAGGTCATTGGTGTAGGGCCGGGATCGAACCAGGGACCGTCTGATTGAAAAGCAGACGATTTTACCACAGAGCCACATTCACTTATGCATTACAAATATTAAATTTAAATATGCAATAATCTGCGCCTAATACATTTTGTCTTTATTTACTATTTCATAAACAAATCCCCACACATCAATAAAAATGTAAAACCTTCATGCACGCAAAGTATGAATCGCATAGTTCTTTTGTGCAGCAAAAAGCGTTATATGAAACAAAACCGGTACATAGCACTATGAAATAAAACCTCGTTGAATGTCCGCACGAAATATTGTTAAACTTGCAAAACGGCCGAGTGGACGCTGCAAAGCGAAACTACCAATTTGTCTACAGCGATGCCGATTTTATACGCGGACAAGTAAATGTTTGTTTTTCGTCAAACGTTTTCGTAATTTTTATGGCTTTCTTTTGCGTACTTTATTATTATTTAGCTTTTGTTCTTTATTTTTACAATATTGAAAATCTAGAACCGTATAATATTTGCTTTGCTACCAATAAAATGTCAATAAAATGATCGAAGGACATTTACTATTTCTCGCTTGGCTAGCTGCTACTCTCAAGCTGAAAATCTTTCATCTTTAATCTAAAATTCTAAATACGTCTTATTACGAGTATATCATTGTAAATTAATCAATAAAATATTCATGTACATAATATATTTAAGACACTGGAAGGCACTAGCCTCCAAGGCACTGGCGCGAATGCGTCCAGTTTGAGGGTTAGTGAATAAGTTTAAATGTACAATTTAAAACGAATACAATATTTTCGAATTTGAATTTTGAATTTGAATTTAACCTAAGAGTGTGTTCCGGCAGTCTCCTAGAGAACCAGTCATACCAGAAAAGGCACTCTCCTTGGTCAGAGTGTCCTTGACTGTAGTTACGTGCCTTACAGTGAAATCCTTTGCTGTGTAGTGTAAAAAACGGAGTATAACGATACATTTAATCAAAAGATTTAGAATAAAATTATTATATGCAGAGTTTAAAATCACAGAAAAATAAGTTTTCTGTATTTCACCTGTCCAGAACAAGAGGCTACGTAAAGCCATGTATAACTTAATTTTGTATAGGCAGTAAATTTATCTTTCAATTTCCCTACGGAAGCCAAAACAATCTTATATCTTACAAACCTGCCGAAATCTAATTAAAATTTCTTATTAGCACAAAACCGATAATAAATCTAATAGCTGTTACCGACCGGCGACAACGGCGGCAGTTTATCGATTAGTTACTGTTGCTTGAACCTGCGATACAGTTAATTAAAATCCAATATTGTCTAACCAAAATTGATTGCAGGAAACCACGACAACTTGAAGACTAGAGATGGCGTGATCGCTGCTGTTTATTGGGGAGAAAATAATATTTTTGGCACAAGTACGTTTATTGACATGTAAACATTTATATTCGTAAAAAAATCTTCGGAACTTGTTATTTATTGACCATATTATACTAACATCCTATTATTTACAAGATACTTGTTAAGCAGGACGCCTAATCAACAAGTAAGCGACACGTTGGCATAAGTATGCCTAATCTTGAATAAATGGGTCTACACCTAAGAGATTTTTACATAAATATAACTTTTTACAAAAATATTACCTAAAGTCCTAACCAATATTTGTAGAAATCGCTAGTTGAATGATCGTCGATGAAAAGCTCACAAAAAGCATCAACTTTCCGAATACAAAATGGAATAAAATTCAATTTTCGCGTCCTATTAATTCGCAAAATCTGCGACTATCGGTGTAACAGAGTAACAATTGTTCTTTAGAGAATTGTCCTGCAAATTGATCCAGCGGACAATGCCGTGGCTGCGTGCTGTGTTTGCTGAGACAATAACGAATTATTCATACACCGTGATGGAATGTAAACATAATATGATTGGCTATTAGCATGTGGGGTGTTGACGACGGACACCCCTGGGACCGCCGGTACATCCGACCCACGGATCATCTCCCTAGGCTATTAACAAGTCGCCGGTAGCCACATCGAACTTTGTTCCTAACGTATTTCGAACTTAATTTAATTAATTACGAACCCCTCCTTACGGGAGTCCATTTCGCTAAATATTATTTCGAGGGGCCCATAGTCCATAAGCCATAACTGAGATCAAACGAACACATGAGTAATAATTTAGGATGGTCGTGTTTACCGTCGAAAGTAGAATGAAATTATATCGTGTGTTTTGAGGTACGTTATTAAAACCCGTTCGGGCTTTGGAACGGTCGTTTCTGGTCAGATTTTATTGATCATTATTCATTTTAAACGTTGACGTAACGGGCTGGTGCATGTTGTATGAAGTTGTTAAGGGTCTTGTGCCCATAAAAATAGCATGACGCTACGGGAATGGCGCTGATGTAAAATAGCGAGTGTATTTGAAAAATAAACAAGTGAACGTGTGAGAAATTAAAGAGTGGAAGGTTAGCGTAGAACGAGATGTATGGAAATGGTATAGCAAAGAAAAAAGGCAAGAACGAAGGCTGGAGAAAAATAGACTTGGTGTATGAATGAGGGTATGAGAGAGAAAGTTGTGAGTGAGGAGATGATGGTTGACTGAGAAGAGTGGAAAAAAAAAAGATTTTCTGTACCGACCACACTTAGTGGAAGGAAAAAGAAGAATATGAAGAATTAAAACAGCGAGTAATAAAAAGATAACATAAAGATTTTATTGACTCAAAATATAGGAAACAAGATTTAATGATAGAAAAGCTTGGAAAAGAAACTGTGTCACAATTGGTGGACTTATCACTTAAAGCGACCTGTTCCAGGCAGTCTTTGGATGGAGAGAAGCTGTGTAGAAACAACTGAAACGAATATTTCCAATACTTTTGTCTTAAATATACTAACATTTAAACTGCTAGTGTAAGTAAACCTGAAACGAGTATTATAATTATTATTTTCCATTTAGAATTTTAATATTTGTTAAAGTACACTTATTAAATCTATGTTTTTAATATTGGTAATATAAAAATGTTTTACTGGTTTGCCCCTGATTAAAGGGAAATTCTTCGCCGATTCTCGTTGCGCTGCTAACGAAGCTGTACTAAAATTTGCAATTTTGATTGGCGCGCTGACAACACAATGCTATCTACATTTAGCAAGTTAGACTCGATCGACAAATTATAATTGAATAACGAGGTAAATGATTGAAAACAATGGCCAATTTGCCTGCAGATATAAATGAATTAGCCCATGGGCTTTTAATTGTTATATTTTGGGAATATATTAGAACATTGTCTTTTAATTTCAATTTGGTGTCAATATTAAAAATATTATTAGTAACCAGCGAACTAGAATAAGCGGAAGAGTAACTCCATATAATTGTCGCTTAAAATTTGGATCCATCTACGCACACAATTATACTGCTATCCCAACGAAACACAAAGCTCGCACGCGATTGGTCGCCGCCACACCATGTCACGCCACGCGGGTAGCGGTTTTGCCCCGCCCACCGCGGTATTTTACGCGTGGACGGTGGAACTATTTTATGGGCCAAGCTACAATTCTATTTATTCTAGTTCGCTGTTAGTAACAATATTCTTAGAAATTTATTATTAAACTTATTATTAGAAATTATATTCTAATACATAACAATATTAAAAATATAAATATTCAATGAATATAAGAAATATAGCGGTAAAAAGTAGCAGGTCGAACCTGGACTATATTGGCACAGGACCGAGGCAGATGGCATGACAGGAGAGAGGCCTATACTCAGCAGTGGATGATAATGATGATAAATAATATTAGACAAATGTTAGAAAATATTCTATGAAATAAATATATCTCATCAAATTTGGGTATAGCTATTATAAACTGTTGTTATTTTGTAGATAAACTACTATTAACACTTACAAACAAACTGCCTATCGAAACGTTTTCCAGGCATTCGATTTATTTTATTGCCCGTAAACAAAGCTGCCAACTCCTGCCACTCTCGTTTGACGTTTATGGTAAAAGATTTTACGGCAAAGTGAACCTCCGGTACCTCCTTTTCTATACTATTTTCCCTTTACATGCAAATGATACTAGCCATAAAATGCATTGTGTTCGCACTACAATTGCACTTTGGACAATACTAAATGTTTAGTTTACGCAAATTATGAGACTATTCAGAAACAAGAGAGCACTGTAAAAGCCAGATATTCATTTAGCTATTGAATTTTAGTATTCCCTGCGGTATTTCCGTACATATTTCGCTAATTTATATTCTTACTAAAAATCTCGTTAAAAATCTTGAGACGAAAAAACAAACAAGTGCAGCAAAAGTTTTGCCCACATTTTCACGGAATCTCGATTTCATACTACGACACGGTTTTTAATAACCGCGTCTGCTCAATGTTCGAATTCTAATCGAGTTTTAAATTGCACTCATTCTTGTCTGGTGCGCGCCCTGAACTCCATCTGAACTTTCGTCTCCCATCCGACCTATTTCTCGTTAGCTTCTCCTTAAAACTTGCACGGAGAACCGGACAAGTTTTTTAACTTCGCCGGTTCCCATGATTAATTAATTCGATTGTGCGTGAGCTATTTGCGATGTGATCGGTTTCTGCGGTGTCCATTATTTTGCGATTTAGGTCGAGGGGAGCCGCCGCGGTGGGGTCGATTCCGCTCGGTCACTGCACTAAACAGTCTTGTTACAATCCCGCTTTACAGTTGGCGTCTTTTTTATTCGCGAGTTGAAAGGGGAGGCGTGTTCCTTACGGCGCGAGGACAACTTCATTTAGGCGGTAATAATTCTTTTGAGGAAGAATAATTTATTACTTTTTCTCGGTCAGCCTGACGGCAGATGAGAATGATGAGGCTGGCCTATTAAATATAGATTTGATTTTCTTTCACGACTGTTTGCGAGGAAATATTTTCGTCAGATATTGGTTTTTGATGTACTCCGTGACCTTAACTTTGTGATAGATTTTCTCGTTTTTATGTTGTTAGAAAATAAGGGTACTTGTTTATTTTTTTTTTACTCATAATGGGCTTGCGCTTGATCGCGGTTCACCTGATGGTAAGCGAAATTGCGATCTAAGGTGTATCACGCTTGCCCAGAAGAAACCGGTTCACTCTTGCCTTGAAAACTGCTAGATTATTATTTTACTAATTTATAGGTCATCATAAAAATAGTTTTCCCCTAACTCAGTTAACTAAGTTGCACTCTGTGAACACGCAACGTAATTTAATTAAAGAAAGTAAGTGCTGGTTTTGTGCCCGCACTAAAGTGAAATTTAGTTCGATAATAAACCACGATACATTTAGCCCGGTTTTAGAAAGGCATTGGTACTAAAACTTTGTACATAAGTTATCACAAAAAATAAACAAAAGTAGAATTTTTAAATATATATTTCTAGGAGTATATAGTGCGAATAAACAGCGAATGCTAAAGTGTCTTAATTTATTTGTTTTCATTGTTTGAAAATAAATTAGCACGCAATTATTGGAAGAATATCATATTATTATATTATTATAATATTTTACACCTTTACTTTTTATAAAAGCTAAAAAAAAACTTATGAAAAAAAGTTTTTCATAGGGTGGTTTTGGAACTCAGATTTTATTAGGGTGAAAATACTCAACGATTTCTAAAAAATACTCCAAAATCCCATTAAAGGCTTTATCTGGAAACTTATTTATAAGATTTTCTTTTGAAAATCATGAGTAACGCCCAGATTTTCCTTTTCAATAGTCTTTTCATTTTCAATAACAACCAACCTCGGGTCGGTAAAAATTTCAAAGTGAAGGGGTTCATTATTAGGAATTCGCTTGGAAAATTATATTCATTTTCCTATTTGGCACTTTCATAGGCTAGATATACCTATTTCATAAATATGACTATATTAGGCATATCATAAATAGGCAAAATTATTTTAATTCGAACCGTATTATGTAATAAAGATTAAGGACAATGCTTTACCGAGTTCAGATACGCAGTAGTAGATATTATTATACGAAATAAATCTACTTAAATCAACAATGAACAAATTGAAATTACAAAGTCTAACAATTCAAGATAACATTTAGAAAGGTAAGATTACGTTATATTTTTTTTGATACGTGATAGGCTTACGCTTATGTACCATAACACGCCTGATTTTAAGTGAGCACGCTTGCTTAAAAGAAACAGATTCACTCTGGACTTGTAGACAGTGAAATTTTATTTTAGTGCGAACAGAGATTTCCACAACTTTTAGAAGCACGTCATATTTTTAATTTTAATAAAAATCTAACGAGTGAGACTTACTAAATCATGTTTTAGAGCTTAAGCGTTTTTTAAAACTGAAACATATATAATAAAACATGAAAAAAGATAGCATTTTCTTTTACGAAGTTTTTAAAAGATTTTCAATGTTTCGGTATTTCGCATCTCTTTTACCGCTTTAATATATTGCTTTTTCAAGATCGGTGTTTTTAAATGGAAAACCACGAGGCGAAAGAAAATAATCCACTCTGCTTCCGAGTACTGATTCAATATCTCCAACATTTGCAAACAAAATAAGCGTAGAGCCACAAGAAAGCTTCCAGCGTAAGAACCTACATAAATAAAAGATTCCTATCGATGGAGCGGACAAAGAAACACAGCAGCCAAAGAGGGGACAATAATTAATTAAATTAAGACTGAATAAAGTTGCTATCTCTCTTTTTTATCTCGCTAACTCTATTTGAGTCGCTAGAGATAAACTCTTTTTATAATTTTATTTTTTCAAGTTTAGTAGACCGCAAGGAAGACAATCAGAAAAGGAAGACTAGTAATAAATTTATTTTGTTTTGAAAAAAAAAATATAGTCTCTTGATTTATGAATATTAAGTAATTATCGAATTTAAGGATGCTGCACGTTTCGTTAATTGAATAAATTTATTGCATTGAAGCTTCGGAGTTCAACTAAAAACATATTAACCTACAGAAGTATAAACTCGGGGCGAAGAGTTTCGTCTAAGACTTAAGATGTAAGTAGTCTTAAAAAAACCCCGCTGACTTTGGCTTCGGGTTAATTATATTGCAAAGCTAGCCATAGATATTCATTCAGCACGGTAATGCAATGAGCATGATAGATGAATATTTTATTACCAAAATATGTCTAACATAAGCGATTGATGTGATTAGGTTCACAAATATTTTTTTTGAACAACAAATTAATAACAGATTATGTCTACAAAACGAATTCTTACGATTGAACGTACAGTTTAAGCCGCGTAGTTTTCGTAGTACCTACGCACGGAGGTACCGTAGTTTTATTTTTCATACACACTTACTACGAATAGATTTATAATCGCAGTTGTAACTGTTCGTAGGGTGTATATCAGCCATTAGTAGGTGTTCATAATAAATATTTATAAGCTTAAAGTAAAAATAAATGTTCCACTTCTATGAACAATAGAACACAAATGTTTCGTATCAAAATATACAGATTCAGATTCAGATTCAGATTGTTTATTGTACACGTAGCATTTACCTAATTTTCATACAAAAGCGTGTCATTGGAACGCAGTTGTTATACCGATCTTCTTGATATTTGAACACCCATTCAGCGTTACACATAAATTCTCTATTTCAAATTCATGGCAATGTCGTAACCTTTTCTTTGGTCTTGTCACGTAGTGGCCCTTACGCACACATACGAAATTCATTCGTCCGTGTCTTTTGTTTGAGGAAAACTCTTGTTTTTTTTCATTACAAAGTATCATATTTCTCATGAGTTATGAGTCTTTTGGCTGATAGGACTGCTTCGGCGGAATGTGTGAGGTCCCAATAGACTGAGGTGTAAGGGCTTTTTTTCGTGATTGTCATTTGTCGGTTTATTTTGTTATCTTGCACGGACAGAAAGATAAAATGGAGCTATCATCACAAAATTACTATCATAGTTTTAATACAGCATTATTGAGGAAAGGTGCATGTGACGTCCGAAGGTTTTATTATGGTGTTATATTCTAAGGTATTAAATGCTTAAATATTTTTTTTAACTATTTAATTGAAAATGAGAGACAGAAAATGAATATAAAGCATGAAACAATACCTTGGTATCAAATTATATCCTCTTTAATCAAAATAATATGTACTGCAGTACATGTCAATTGCAAAAACAACTCTTTAGATACGGTAATTAATTGACTCTTCTAATTAATTATTAATTGAACTTAACCACTACCCTAATTATTACGTATCTTGTACGAAACGCTTACAATAACAATGCTTAATAATTTTATCGTAATTAAATTAATTATTTTGTTTATTTTGATAATATAAAATAAAATAAATGAGTAGTAAGTTAAGTAAATTAAAAAAAATAATTTAAGTGTTTACGCTAACATGACAAACAAGAAGATGAAACGTATCGCCTCTGTACTGCAACACCCATGGGAAAGACCAAGAGTTTACGTATCCATATGTATGACAAGCATGGATAAGATAAGCGCTTGTGTATGGAAACCTAAATCTGGCAAAAACGTCAACCGGGAAACGCTCCAGGCGCGGTCACGGTCCACCAAACATATGTATGTGTATTATATATCTCACTATCTACATACTTTGTTGTGTGATATCGGGATATTTATCTTACCCCCGGTTATCTCTTCGCTAATATATTACGGCTGTAGTGATAATTTCATAATTATCACAGTTTCCCAAAGTTTTGAGGTCCACTGTTTGTTTTATTCGGGTTGTTAAGCAATTTGAGATAGCGAACGTCTTCTAATTTTCATATTTAAATTGTTACAAAAGTTGTTTGCGTAAATTGAGCTAGAAATTACTTGTTAGCTTACCAACTTTGCAGACAGACAACATAATTTTGTATGTTTTATAAATTGTTAGTCGAGTAATTTAAATTGGAAAGCCTTCTTTTTTCGATGTGTTTTTTTAATTATCAAACTTATTTAATAAATTTACCAAATCATTTTATTAAAGTTGAAGGTTTTCTGTTGATCTCTCTTCCGTATATTAATTTTGTTCCTACAGCCTTGAAGTGTCGTTGCCTGGCGACTGGCCAGTATAACTGCCAAATAGATATCTTTTATTCAGCCAAGCTCAAACTTTTCGCAGCATAAATTCCACAAGCAGAGGGCGCTTCATGAAAGTGTAATGAGCAGAACTATTTATGGCTAATCCTTTCGGAATAAACTGCACGGGCTGTTACACTGTAGTTTCTACGCACGGTCCTAGTAAGGTCTGATGAAGTTTTAAAATATCCGCATCAAAAAGTCGTGATAGAAAAGAATGGTTGAATGGAGATTTTTAAAGTTAGACAGAGAGGTGTGAGTTTGGCGTTTAGGTTAGAAGGGAGAGTGAATTTTTGAATTGCAAATAGGGAAATGAAACCGCCGCCGCAGTCGAGCCTTCCCCCTAGACTGTTCCGGTGCTATAATCATCGTTAATAACAGTGGAGTAGTTTAATGAATTTATGTTGCTATCAAAGCAAGGAGCTAACTTGTAAGAAACTTGGAACGTATGCGTTAGAGTTAAGGGATTACAGTAATCTTGTTTTTGCGACGTCTCATTTGTTAACCAAAATAGGCGGCTCGAATTGGCTAAGAACTTTAAAGTTGGATGCGAAAATACGACTGAATGAATATTCAATCGGTTTGCAGTTTTAAGCGTGGATAAAGTTTGCTAATTAGGAGCAAACAATGATTTTAACTCATTATAAGCCAAACAACAAGGCTAATAAAAGCGTGCGGTATTTTGTTTAGCTAATTAAACTCTGTTGTTTTAATAACACCGAATTGAAAATTAAAACACGTGGTTTTGCGTAATATTGTGTTTGTTTTTATTAAATTCGTTTATAAAATCTCGCAAATTAGAAACACAAACATTTTAAATAATATGAATAAATTTATTTATGTTTTAAACTTTATTTTTGTGTGAGTTAAGAGTTAGGAAGAAAGAAAGAATCATTTATTTTGTGACACGAACAACTAATACACAAGAAAAATAAAGAAAAAGGCAATATTTACGTGGCACAAAACCGGCCCCATTTGTAGTTACGCCTCCAATAATTAAGCTGGTAAGGCTTTTTCATAAAAACCTTCCTTAAGGCTTTCTGAACATATCAGATACCTTATCATACTTGCTACGACTTTTTCAGCTAAGAGCATAAGAGCATTTGACTTTAACTTGCTAGATTTTTAAAATAAAGTATGCCACCGCTAAAAGATACCTCCATGGATGGCTGAAATTTAATTCAGCTTTGCGCATAGCTCGGCAGATTGCATTCCTAGCCACCGCCAGTCTGACACCGCCTGACGACTGATGGAGCCGTATGTGGAATATTTTCATCATGAACTCTGCAAATGGGAATAATATATGATTGATATACTTAATCGAAAAGGTTTTAAAATATTATGATTAAAAAATATAAGCGCAAAAGCAGCATAGAGGATTAAATCGAGCATTGGCACTTTTGTTAAAGTAATGAGCTACATTTCACATTAAAACAAATATAACATTCATTACTATCATTTAAAAAACAAACCTGTGGGATTTTCGATATCCCACAAACTTTTTTCGTGGATCCTACAAACGACAAAAACAATCTAACCTTTTAGCCTGTTGAACAACTCAAAGCATCCTCAGATATACGTACTAATATAACTCTTCATTTACTCTGTTTTTTTTCTGTTAATCGAAATTTGTAATCACAAAAAGGTATTAGTATCGCTAAAAATCAAGTATTAAAAATCAGACCCAAACAGGTCCTTAAAAAGATTCATTAAGAGTTTACGATAATTACCGCACCATCTCCTAGTAAAATGTTTGCTACAGCACCTCCTGAATAGTTGTCGCTTAACCTCACCAAAATCAGACTCATACTTTTAAAGTAAATGGTTATAAATGTCAACATTGTTTTGCACTCAGAACATCATACAGAAACATCACAACAAATATCCGTTCCGTAGCTTGTAAAAAAGATACGTTCAGGTGTGAACCGCTATTAATTTGTTTTTTTAAAATTTTATTTTCGTAAAATTAAAAATGACCTGCTGGTAACACACGTACTCGTAGGAAATGCTTTTAGAGGATACATGCCTGGTTAAAAAAAAGCGCTAGCACTCTAACGGAGCTCAGTAATGTTTTAATGTTAAGCATCTCATGTTTATGAATTTCACATTAACTTGGGTTCTTAACGTATTTCCCTTGCATTTTTTATTTAAAAATTGTAGGGTTAAAGCGTATGTCGAGATCCTGAATTTAGAATGAACGGAATGTTCGCATTAGTGCGAGTCAGACGTGGGCTGCTTACGGGATTTTTTAAAGCTTTTGAATCAAAGTTGAACGTTAAATACAGATTTAAACTCATGACATAAATTAAAGTTTACTCGTCAAAGTTCTTGAAAATATCACGTAGATGGTTATTGTAAACATAATATTATTATAGACCAAGCGGATTCAGCGAAACTAAGCAAGTAAAGTTTTTTTTCTGTCTGTATGTATGTAAATTGCTCCTTGCATGGAGGCCGTATTTTGGGGACAAAACTTACGATACAGACTATACTACTACTCAAAATATTTTTGTTCATCGGTGATATTTAATTGAAGGGAAGGTTTATGTACCCCTAAATAAGAAAAAAAATGTTGCAGCGCTACTAACTTGTCGATTTTAATAATAATTCGCAGAACAATGGTATTTACCAAATTATTTAAAGATTAACTTTATACATGATGATTGATTGATGAAAATTTTGGTATTTTCAAACAATGTTCCTAAAAACTAAGATTCACTGTTCAGAAAACCCTGTACGAATAAATTTCATTTATTATGTCATTCATAGGTATTTGTCACAATTTTGCGATGAACCCATTCAATCATCACTGAGTTTAAGAATGTCTTGCTGGAGTTTTGGCGGTTAAATTTGTACTATAACACTACTTTATTTTTTAACTCTATTATTATTTCTATACTATAATAATAATCAATAGCAAATATAATAACATGAAGTTGTTCTTTGTCGTATTCTTTATTTTTGGAAAAAAAATCACGACCGTCTCCTCCTATGAAATTATAAATTGGAGTTCTCTTGGGCAAATACATTAGTGGGTGCCTAAGTCTTTTTGCGGAAGACACATGTACTAGGATTTGTAGTCAACAGACATGTCAGTAAATAGAAGACAAAATTAAATATTTAGTGTACTTCCGCTGTGATCCGAAATCCAAATTAAGACAAGTAAAGGAAAAATCAACTAAGATCAATTAACCACGGAAATCCATTATTTCCGCACAGTAACGCCTGAGTCAATAAGTTATCTATTTTAATAGTGTCAAAAATGTCAGTCTCTATTATAAGAGACGGGCTTATTCGTAACTATTAAAATCTGCCCACCCACTCCGTCGAGGCATCCGAGTCGTTACGCAGCTTAGTGAATTAAAATAATAATTACTCCACCCTCGCTCGCATTGTGGCGGGACCCCAAATATTTTGACACCGTCGCTGTTATTCCGCTGAATACAGCTTTGCTGATGATTGTTAGGATTCTTCGCTCGGTAACACCGTGACATGTTTCACGTTATTTGGAGTCGTGACATTTCATCCATTTAAGATTTTCCGTGATTAGATGTTTTTGTTATTATTTTCGTGTTTTGGAATTTAAATTTAGTTTTTTGAGCATTTTTTTTTTTTTTTTTTTTTACCATAACACGAACTAAAAATGGTTCAGTATGTGGTTAACCAGCCGTGTGTGAAATGTGTCCTAATATTTATTTCTTTATTATTTTAAAGGGTGAAAAAAAATTTGGTTTTAAGTATAAAAATAAACACTTTCTTTTACGTTTTTATTGATATTAATTCATTTAGCACTTGTAACTCGGCTTACTAAGTTCATCTGATGCGATAATCGAAGTTTTGCAACGGTCGATGCGTTTTCGATCATGTACAAGACTGACATTTAAAATGTGACATTTTTATCTGAGATTTACTGTGGGTCGATTGACGTTAAGTTGTAGGTCATAGCTGTTAATAATAGTACAAGCTGTCATTTTTTTTTTCTTAGACACATTCACACACGGCTGGTTAGCCCCATACTGAGTCATTTCTATCTCGTATTATGGTTGCTAACACAACTGATATACTACATATACATATATATTATATATAAATACATATTTAACACCCAGACCCACAGCCAACAAATTTAGTTAAGCACAAAGATGTTGACCGGGCCGGGAATCGAACTCGGAACTTTCTGATTAGCAGTCCGGCATGGTAACCTTTACGCCAACGAGGTCGTCATTAAGCCAGGCTAGAAGCCCATGGCCGAGACACTCAATACTAGATCTTGACCACTTAGCTCATACGAAATTACTACTTTTATTTAATATTATCATATAGAAATAGCAAGACCGTTTCAGCTTACAATCTGTATAAAAATTGTTACTCTCTCAAATCGAAATCGGTACACAACAGAAATACAATTGTAATAAATATGGCCCCTACCAACGCAAATAAAATGAAAAACTCGTTTTGTGAACAAGTCCAGAGCAATAATGAAAATGAATTCAAGTGGTACAAGCGATTGTTTCAAAGGGACAACACTTGAAACCTCCCCCTTATAGAGCATGCAAATTGAAACCACTCCAGTATCACGAGTCTGAAAGATATACCTAGTATTGTAACATCTGTATATTACAAATATATAATATTGAGTTTGCAAAGAAGTTTTTTTACATTTTACAGCTAGGCATTTATCCAGTAGAACCTCAAGAGTTAGTGATACTCTGACATAAAGTGGAGCATGCATTATCTAGAATAGTTTACTCTAAAGGAGGCTGCCGATTTCGTAAAAATAATGACTAAAATAAGCTTTAACGCAGGCTATTATAGAACACAATTTGCATGGCGTCAATTTTTTCAACTAGCAAAAGATTTGAGTATTTATTAAATGTCAAGGCTGTATATACACTAAATTCTGTATAGTGATAACAAATTCCAGTCTGTACACTAAAGCAATAGAGATATCAGCCTTTAAACTATAGCACCTGGTTGACCGAACTGATTCCGAGATTCCAATTATACGAGTATATATACAAAAATTGCTCATCTAAAGATATAAGATTATATTCGAGTATTAAACTGGTTGGTGTACAGTCTAAAACAGTTATAGTGTGTAAACTGGAACGAAAAAATATTTTTTCGATGTCCATTACAACTTGAGTAGGTATATAATTTTGTGTTTAATTGTTCTCATGATTAAAACTTTTCATTATGAACTATATTTGTTGTTTAGTTACACTGTATAATATACGAGTACATTTAAGAGATAATAGAAAATTCATAACGCTGAATCTTACTTTACAATTTAAAATAAGGCAATTTCACGTAAACTACAACTATGAGTGGTTTAGTCCCGTAGCTTTCTCTTTAGCCGTACTAATTTTGAGCTCAAAAGCTACCTCTTGTCGTGTTCGTCTAAAAACTTGTCGTGTTTTATACAGGCCACTATTACAACCAGCTTGTTCACGTTGTAACAGAGTTAAGTTATAGTTTTCAGTTTATTTATTGCGTACACAATACCACTTATCATATATACACCAAGTCTTAAATAATGTATAAATAAAATTAAGGCTATAAGTAAGAACTAGGTATTTAAGACAAGGGGACTTTTCACAACATGCATTAGTAGCATACCGCCATTAAATAATAATTATCTGAAAATACTTATTAACCCTCGGCATGCCTGGTGGCAAAAAGTCACATGGCATGCCTGGTGGGTCTGCCTAAATTTCAATATATTTTTTTGCTTACTAATTGGTGTCAATTAGAAAAAATTATGGGTTAGTATTGAAATTAAAGATATTTTAAAGGGATTAAAATAAAATACGTTGTCCAAACAACAGTATTTTATAATATTTTTCTTAAATGAAATCGGTATACGTTTTTCAACTTAAATTTTACATCTTATGTTTATGAATATGCAAAATCAACTTAAACAAAAGATATCTTTATCAGACTTTGGGAGCCATTAGGCACATATATTATCTTATATTCGAAGCTAAAGTAATTAGTCTTCTTCATTTTCAACGTCATCATCACGAGCTTTCCTTTTGAAGTAATTTTCGCAATGGAAAATTGAATGATCTAGGCACACATGGCTCTTGCACATCTCACAGATATATTGCGATTTGCGATCTTTCTTTGATGGACATACGTGACATCCGCGTGTTACACCTGGAGCTGTTTTTTTACAGGTGGGCCTTCTTGGACACCAATACGGTTGGCAATTCTTTTTCGAAGATCTGTAGAAAGACGAGTATTTTCTGTTTTGATTATAGATGTGATCCTATCAGTGGGATACCCAGATCTTTGATAAAACTTCTGTGATATATTTTTCATGTCAGGGCAGTTGAGCATTTGGATGATTTTGCATTTATTCCTGTAGAGTTCAGCAGCCAGAAGAAAAGTGTGAGCGGCCATCTTCTGGAGTTACTTGATACATCATGAGATCTAATAAGCTTGTCAACGTTATCAACACCACTCTTCGTTTTGTTATTGAATGTTAAAACAACAGCAAACTAAAACAATCAAAACCAAATGTCTTAGAAACATTACAGTTTTCAATGTCTTTTCATTTACGAAAGAGAAACCATTAAAAAATACTGTTAGGTCACTACAGTAACATTTATAGTTACTATAATACATCAAAATCTAGCGTTTCATATAAAAAACGTGTTCCCAGTAAAAAAATAATATATATAAATATAAATAAGTCATAAAATCACAGAAAATACCAAATTAATACTTACACAAAAAAGTCACGCCGTATGCCTGGTGAGGTCTGTGAGACCCGAAAGCACTTTACACCTGTCCTATCACTACTGGAGTGGGCCCCGGACTGCGGTAGTGGACGGAGAGTGTAACTAGGTTCACTACGGTCAGCTACTGAGAGCGGTTACACGCGGAATTAAAATTTCAATGAATTGTAACAGTTTAACCGGAGTGGTGGGTCTCTCAGACCCTACCAGGCATGCCGAGGGTTAATAAACCTTGTTTATACTTTCAGGTACATTTTTCTATGAATACCAGATCATGTTTAAAATACGGCAAAAATTAAATTGTCATTCTCAATGCTGCCAGTGTTTTGGGCACCTTTTCCTTTACCCCTGGACTTTTACAATTTGTACTAAATAATTGAAATATGAAGATTTGGTAGACACAAATATAGAAAGATAGAGAGAGATAATATTTTCTGTGGATTACATTATTTATGCCGCGCACCGGCACACGTAGTGTGGAACGTCCTGCAACGAGGTGGAGCGATGATGTACGCAAAAAAGCGGGCAGTGGATGGAGACGATATGCTCAGGATAGTCGCGTGGCGTGGCGTTGGGAGAGGCCTATGTCCAGCAGTGGACGCAGACGGGCTGCTGATGATGATGATGACGTTACTTCTAATTTTTTTTTTTTAAAGTTAAATATATAAATAATTATATTTTACAGGACTTAAGAGTATTTACAAAGCTTATAAAAGACGTAAATTTAGTAAACTAAAAAAATAATAAAAACAAAATAAAAATTAAGACACCCGCCCAGACGTGCCCATCAGGCTTGCCGCATTGCCTCTTTGTATTTCTATTTACAATTTTCATATTTTTCATACAGGAATAACAATTCGAGACAATGGAAACAGGCACTTGGTCACACGACAAAGGCCAACGAGACATAATGAAATAGCCGCTCGAGGCGATGTGGCAAATTTTAGCTTTGGCTTATTAAAGCATAATCATTCTGATGGAATTTCCTTGTCACGGCGTGTGTTGGCTTTCAACAGCTGACCGATATATGCACTAACTTGTCCACTCTGCTAAATGTGGGCTAATTTTGTATTTTGATCAATCTGATAAGAATACACTGCACTAGCAGACCGTGGGTCGGACGACACGTTAAAATGTAGGTCCCGGCTGTTAGACATAGTACAAACCTGAACTTTTTTAACAATAATTGAACTTTTTTAATTTTTAGTACTTGTCGTTATAGCAGCACGGGTAATTAATCTTATATATAAAATTTCCGTGTCACAGTGTTTGTTACCGTACTCCTCCGAAACGGCTTGACCGATTTTTTCCAAATTTTATATGTGTATTCAGTAGGTCTGAGAATCGGCTACTGAATATTTAGAAATAATTATTAAGGCAAAACAACGTTTGCCGGGTCAGCTAGTAACTTATAAAATTTCAGCTTTATAGCTATCAAAGTTTCTGAGATACAGCTTGGTGACAGACAGACAGACTCAAGCTTAGTAAATAGTGACCCGTTTTTACCTTTTAGGTACAGAACCCTAAATAACTCATCAACATAAGCCTTTACCCAAAAGAATTAGAAATAAAAGTCTCGGAAGCAAGAGTACATTCTAATTTTAATCCGATTCAGTTTACATTGAGTTAATTTCCGGTAAGAGCCACAAAAATTCTGTTGCAGCTACCCAAGGGTAATTACTCTCAGAATGGGGGCAAGCCTGCTAGTTTCATTTATAAATTAAAAACACGGCATGCTCTACAAGCAATAAAGTTATTAAGTCTGGCTGCAGTCGACAGAACAAAAAGTTTATGGTGCAGAGCAGAAGTTGGTAAAGACTCGCCAAAAACATTAGCGAAATATATCGCCGGTCCGGTACTCGCTTTGTAAATATCGCTCGCCGGAAGTGAAATTGTATCTCATTGTTGCTGGACATTAACTACAGATTGTAAATCTCTCTTGGTGTCCTGGATTCGCTTTATTTCTAAACCGTGTGCCAGCAGTTTGCGAGTCCAGCGAACGCAGTTTTTTAAGTTCGGTACTTTTATTAAACCTCCGCTGTCTGTGTCCAGACTGTATCTCAAAAACCGTAACTGAAACTTTCACAAGATACGTATTTCCCGTGTCGCTATAATAACAAATACTAAAAACAAAAAAAAAATAAAGGAGGGAGATCTCTTTATAATAAAAGTGTTTTTTTCGTTTTTTTTTCTATACATCAATAACGGTAGCTGCTAGACAATTAAAACTTTCATAAAATATATAAATGTACAAACATTAGCTACAAACGTAATTGTTAGGTAGACGCGACATACATTTACAGAATATTTAATAATGTATTAAATTTAAAAAATATATTTACAAAACAATATTTTAGGGGGGGGGCTCCCATACAACAATGGTACGGAACCCTTCATGCGCGAGTCCAACTTGCACTTGGCCAATTTTTATACTTTTTACAGCTAGACAATTAGCAGGGCGCGTAACCACACGAGTTAACGGCACTCCTGCCTAGCGTGGAGCATGCCTTGTCTGGGATTATTGGAATCTCAAAGAGATTGCCGGAACTGTTAGGTGTTTGGCGACTGATTTTTCAACTTGAAGGTGATTGCTAACACTAGTAAATGCCCTAACATCATGCAAACTTGTTTCCTACAAACGTGAAATTAAAAAAAAAATCTTTCACAAAACTCAAGTAAAATTTTCATTAAAATCAGTTATAACGCGCGATGTTGAATGAAACTTGATAAATTTCGCCGCATAATGGAAACGTAATAAGAAATCGTAATTTATTTCTTATTGAAATGAGGATAATAGACGCCCGGCCGCCCCGAGACGTCCCGAAATCACAGCGGTATAATGGAAACAGTATCAGAGCTTACTTTGGATTTGAAATCAATTGCTTTTGTATCAATGAATCGGAGCGAGCAGATACTTAGGCTATTCTATTCTATTTGGTATTGTCTAGTAGTAGCCCTCTTAAGATTTAGGTATTAAAAAATAATTTATTTGTACGAAACAAACGGTCACACTTACTTAAAAAACGTTGGTTATACGTCCAACGGGCTTCGACGATGATGAAGCTTGTAATGCGTCGAAACCTGTTGGACGTATATCCAACGTTTTTAAAATAAGTGTGACCGTTTGTTTCGTGCAAATATATAATATGCCTTACGATAACAATAGACAATGTGTTTTTTTTTTTTGTAAACTGTACATCTTACATTTAGTTTTATTTCGAATGCTTTGAGTGGCCAAGCTTTGGTGTCGAGAGTTTTCAAGCCACCCAAAGGCCTCGACTTGGCTTAACGACTGCTTGTACTAAGACTTACGGCCAGGACCTACAATTTAACGTGTCATCTGACCCACGGTTGCGCCCAACTGAAAATGCCACTTTTAAAACGATCATTTTGTGCTTGGTCACCCATCCAAAGTCCGCCCGCATCGACCGTTGCTTAGCTTAGATGATCGCGTCAGATCACCTTAGCTAACCGAGCTATAGGCACTACGAGTACATACGAGTCGTACAAATAAACCAAGCCATATGTTATTTTTCAAGACTAGATTTTTACAATAAATGGGCTTGCACTAGATCAAAATTCACCTGATGGTAAGCGATAATATGATCTAAGGTGGAGCGCGCTTCGTCATAAAAAACCCGGTTTACTCTTGCTTTGCAAACCGCCATTTCGTAGTTTTCGGGGAACACAGAGTTAGGGAAGAAATTCCTCACCTTCGCGGTTATTATTAAGACTAACACAGTGTAAAACCATCCGATCCAATTAATATAAATAAAATATATTTTATTTAATGAAGTGGGTGAATGTAAGCACACCTTTAGCCATATTTCATAACATCATGATCATCAGTATCAACACAAACGTGTCCTACACTATTTCAAGTAAGTTTCCTCTCTGCCTAAGGCGCGTACACACTGAACCAAAATCATTCCCTGCCGAGCACAAGCCCCACAGAACTGGTGATATTAACATCATAATCCAATTTGCGGTTCAACCGCGTTGGAACTCATTAACCAGCCTTCCTGCATTATTGCATACAGCGTTAGAATTAATAGCAAGTTACTGTTTTTAGTTCAGAATGCGTTTGAAAAACTGCACCGCTCGTTATAAAATCGAAAAAGATGTGGCTTCATTTAATAATGCGCCTGTATTTATAAATCTACTGTTATCCTACATAAACATATTTTAGTGACAAAAATATAGCACTTGAGTATTTGAAGTTTTATTTGCTCTATAAAATAGTAAGAACTCTAAAATTTATGTCGTTTCTTTGAATATATGTCAATACAATGAAAAATATCAATAAAAGGTTTTTAATTTTCGTGCTCAAAATATAAGTTTTTAATTTTTCTAAGAAAAAGTTTTAGCATGCATTACTTATACGGTATTAATCGTGCAGTAACTGGAATATTTCTATCGATTTCAATCTTACATAGTTACAAACACAATTTGGTTTGCGTCTGCTAATGTATAGTTTAATTATAAAATGTACGCTAAATAGTCTTATATTAAACTAACCTAGCAAGAAGGCAAAAAATTTCAAAAGAATTGTATAATATTCGTGAATTATCCACAACATTTGGGCACCTTCCTCTAAAGACCCTAAAGATTATGTCGCTGAGAAAACCGCACTTTTTACTTGTAATTTTTTCCAGCGGTAAGTGGATTACAATGTTAATTTTATTGATGCGAAGGCCTACGATGGATAGGCGGTTTGAAGTAAGGATAAGGAGATTGCAAATTTATCGATAACCACAACGATTTTCTTAAAATCTATTTGATATATATCGACCATTTTAAAACAACAAAAAAAATTAACGAGGCAATAATGTAATTATTTATAACAGAAAATGAATGCATTGCAACATAGAACCATAAATTTTACTGAAAATGAGCAGAATTTTTGCCGGTAAACGTTTCACGTACCCGCTTAGATATGAGATACCTTCATAGTATACCCAAAGCATCCATTACCGAACAAATATTATCGATAACATCAAACATTTTCCACCAGAAACATCTCACCCCTATTCGAGGGTCCCGTATTAGTATTCCGATGGCGGGAAAAGATAAATTTGTTGGTGGAGCATTTAATTTATGCGATTTTGGGAACAGAAGTGCTGTTGCTAGATGTTCTTTGAAAATAAGTTTAAACGGAAAATGCTCAAGGGGCTCAGAAAAACTTGAAGGTCGTTCAGAAAATGAGCTAAGGACAAAATTTCAGATTATCTGTGTAGAACCAGGACAATATTTGTCTTCAAAGATTTAAGCCCAAGTTTAATAAGCCTTTCTTTACATAGGCTCTTAGTTTTCAAGTTGCCTAGGTATTTTAAAACTTTTTATAGATGTAGATATGATTCGTAAAGAAGGATAAAAAAGGATACGTAATTTATGAAATATTTTTGAGGTTAGATTATTAAGTAAATTATTAACTTTGTGCAATAATTTGTTACATTACAAAATCTCTGAAAATTTTAGACCCATCAAAATTCTTTATCCAATGACTGAAAAAGGTAGACAAAAATTATTATTCAGATAAAAAAGACTCAGATGTACTTTGCGGAAATCCATTGTAAATAAAAAAAGTAATGTGTGTTTTTAGTAGTGTTTTTTTTTATTTTCTTCTAGCTACTACTTCCGAATAAACATTAACTACAAAAGAATTCAACCACATTTTAGAGACTTCCCTTCTCTACCCTTTTCATTTACCCCTAGCACTTGTTCTGGCTTCTATTTCACTCATTCCCTTGCATAACTTAGTCATTAGGAGAGAGCTTCTCGTAAACCCGTGGTAATGGGTTTTATCTCCTCCTATAAAATTTATTTACACATCTAGTAGTATATTATCGGGACCTCATTTCGTAATGCGTACTGAAAATAGTTATTTATGTGGCGGGAATAAATTTCAGTTAACGGTTAACGTCTTTTGATCAATGGGGGAAAGAAAACAGAACTCGGAATTGTCATTGCGAGATGGAAATTCCTTCAATTTTCTTTTTCTCATTCTTCTTCTTTCCATAAAGCACTGTGCAATTTCAGAACCTTTTGTTTCTTTATAGCTACGTGAATAATAAATATAAGTAAAGAAAGATTTTAGTTTTTTTTTTACATTGTAAGTGTTGATATGGAAGAAGTAGTGAATAAAAACTTGGATCTCAACTTAATCCCAAGTTAGTAAGTTCTTGTTATTTTTATATGTGTTTTTTCTATATACCGGCGTGGTCTATGCTTGACTAAAGGTATTAAGTAAAAAATTAAAATGCATTTTCGTTCAATTGATCACTGTTGCTAAAGAGGTTGCAGGTAAAAACATATAATATTTAAACATTGTAAACTGTTCACGTGAGGCATCTTAATAATTTCTTAATTCGCACATTCCAACTTTTAATAATGAGTAAGTGTGGCCGTTAACTACGCGAAAATATAATATTTATTCATTTGTGTAGTTAGTTCTTAAAAAATATTAAAAATTTAATTTCTCTCTTGCTGATCCGGTATAATGTTGGAAAATTATCGGTTATCAGAATATTTCACTAAGAAATACATCACCAATAAAAAAGTTACCTAAGCACCTAACATCAAGTGCTAATATTAGTAAGTTTAATGATTAATAGTCTTTGAAATGAAACAGATGAAGCGTTAAATGAAAGTTAAGTGACGGGCTAAAACGTTGACGTAAAATAAATCTTCGAAATTTAATTACATTTCTCACTTGGAGAACGGAGAAAAATTCTTAAAGAAATGATAAAATAAAATGGTTTTCTTAATTTATTATGTCAACCAGATATTTGTGGTGATTACTTTTATTCTGTTACTAGCTGACCCGGCAAACGTTGCTTCGCCTTAAGTACATTTAAAAACACTATAATTGAATAGTTAGAGAACGGGATGAAAAATGATTAAATTACTAAAACGGCCATAAAAAATAGGGGTTGGTGATAAAAAAATAAAAATTTAGAGTGTCATAATTAACATTTTACATTTTAAAAAATAAAAACAAAAATTTGTCTAGAAATAAAATAAAATTTAAAATAATTTATCTCTTAGGGGCATGGAAAACAGATGGTGGCCGATTCTCAGACCTACTGAATACGTATATGAAATTTGTTAAAAATCGGCCAAGCTGTTTCGGAGGAGTACGGTAACTAACATTGTGACATGGAAATTTTATATATTAGATAGAAGGTACCTAATGGTCAAAGAATAATTGCTTGTTTTAGACACCTAAGAAGTGTAGTGGAATTAAGCCAAACGACACAGATTTTCATTATCAAATGTCCACTGAAACAACGCCAACTAGTTCAAACTAAGTACTAACAAAGTTGGAAACCGAGTAAAGTGTAACCATTACTCTCTCAATAAACCATTTAATACCTACATTAATTACATGGATTGCAAGGTTTGTTATTAACATTTTACTCAAAATTGGGACAAAATAATACAAATTTTACTACCGCTGTTGGTAACAAGCGACATTTTGTTTGA
Organism: Mellilla xanthometata; assembly: GCA_035578125.1. Taxonomy (NCBI): domain Eukaryota; kingdom Metazoa; phylum Arthropoda; class Insecta; order Lepidoptera; family Geometridae; genus Mellilla; species Mellilla xanthometata. Next base: position 5,497,911 of record JAPUBQ010000007.1, on the reverse strand, counting down.
ACTCATTACACGAGTTTCGATATTGTGTTCGACATACACTGTTGCTGAACAACTTTACGCAATTGAATTTAATTAACAAGACTGTGAAAGTGGAGACAAAAGTCGATGGGAATCGGGAACGAAACGAGTTGGTATGCGAAGGGTAGGGACATATAGTAGGTACTTAGGTATATACCCACGAGTACAGAGTTAGAAAATTTATTCGAATGCTCAAAGACTATCTCAGCCTCATTCTTATTCGAGTAATATTTGGTTGTCCAGAGACCATAAACCATCAAAACTTTACCATAATTTGGAACTAGCTGCGCCCTGCAGTGTTACCTGCTATAATCCAAGATAAGTTAGCTTATGCCAACCTAAAGTTTAAGCTATTTTTGTACTGAATTTCATCCCGTTAGATTCAGTCGTTTGAGCGTGAATAAGTTATGTACACATATATATATACATGTACACACTTGAAAATAAACTTTCGTATTTATAATGTTAATAGAATACAATACAAGTGCCCAAAAATCATTTTAAAGTTTTGTTACTTTACTTTAAGTACGTTCTGAATATCGGGTGTACGTAGATAAAAGTTTAGTAATTAATGACACGATACAAGTTTACAAACCCTTGTATATGTTTTACTAAAAAGATCTTTATTTTCTTTATCTTTATTTTACTTACCTTAGCGCCTGTAGCTCGGTTAGCTAAGGTAATCTGACACGATCATCGAAGCTAAGCAACGGTCGACGCGGATGGTGTTTGGATGGGATCTTCAAGACTGTCGTTTTTCAAGTGGCATTTTCATCTGGGCGCTACCGTGCGTCAGATGACACGTTAAATTGTAGGTCCCGGCTGTGAGTCTTAGTACATGCAGTCGTTAAGCCAAGTCAGAGGCCTCCGGGCTGTTTAAAAACTCTTAATACCAGAGCTTGGCCAGTAGGCTAATACGAAGAAGAAGATAAAAAGGTCTCATACATTTTGTTCAGAGTCCGGGCTGCCATCTATAGACCGCCGCGCGTGAGCTTACGATCTGCGGTCGTATTATAGTCTATGTATTTCCTTTTACCAGAGGCGGACTCGGGAGTATGTTGTGCCTCGTTTGCACTAGGCAGCATAACATTTGCATTTTAGCGTGATATGTAAAACGACGTGTCGCGTGGAAATTTGCATGTTTGTTTAGAAATTGTAGACTACATATCGGCAGAGAAACAAGTATAGATATAATTCTCGATAATGATAATTATTATTAACATCGTTAGGAAACCGTAACATAGGTAGGGCATTTTCTAGTGCTCATCTGGCTAGCAACTCAAGTTGAAAAATGTGTCGCCGAACTCTTAACTCTGTTTCGGCAGTCACCTTAAGAACCAGTTATTATAGACTAGGCATGCTCCACCTCAGGCCGTAGTGTCGCTAGTGTGTGTGGGTACGCTCCCTGCTGGTCTAATTTTATTTATTTTATTATTAAACACATACAGAATACATACCATAATTAAAATATTTTACCTAAAAAAACCTGGGTTTATCCAAGGTAAAAGGTTCTCACAAATTTATATAACAAATAAAAGACGCGTTACATAAGCATTTACAGACAAAAACTAAAACTAAGGAGCTCGGCAATCGCTCACAAGCCGCGCTGCCTAGCTGTAAAGAGTAAAATGTATAATTACGTAATGTGTAACTATTGAGGATTGTTTAAAAGATATATAGATAATTTTTCACTGTAGACAAAAATTAAACTATTTTAACTACAAATAAAACTATGTGTTCCATAATTGGCGGCCTTATAGTTTCAAGAGATCTCTACCAGGCAAGCATAAATATCATTTAACAAGTACGCTTTTAGGTTTAAAGACATTTATTCTCACAAAAGATATTAAATTATCACTTACATGAGAACATATTTACATAAATATGATTTGTATCATTCGTCGCCACTATAAAATTACTAGGCAATTGAAATTTTTACTATCTTTTCCTTTTTTCTAACAATTTTAGCTCATCATCATCATCATTATCCACAGCCCTCTTTATCCCACTGCTGGGTATAGGCCTCCCTCTGCATGTGCCACCTGCGACGATCTTGTACAGTCCTCGTCCAGGTAGGACCTGTGACTTCAGTGATATCGTCAGTATATTTTAGACCAGTATTCACCATTACTACCCCCGAAATTTGAAAAAGGAAGACCCAGCCCTGTCGTTGCAGGCTGCATTCCGTCGCACAGTCCCTTCGGTGCCATAACGAGTGGTGTCGTGAAATAAATCTCGCCACCCCAGCTGGCGACGCCGTTTCAGCCTTCACAAGCCAGATAAAGCCTCTTTATTTTTTCTCGTTAGGGGTGAGACTGCACCGCACTGATGAGGGATTTACGGAATGTTAACTGCGAATATTGTATCAGCCTTTCATGAAGTATTATGGTTTTTGTATTTTTCGTATTGATATTATTTTAAAAATATTGTTTTTCTTTGTTCGTCAAAATGTAATCAAATGATGAATGTATTTAACTAAAGTTTATTTTTACACGCTTTCTATTAGCTTCCTGTATGTTTGTTTGTAACCGACTTCTTTGGGCGCGATTTTGACCCACTTTAAACGGCCAGATGTCGTTCAAACTTTGTAGATTTATTGAAGACCGATGACAATACACTAATTTGATAAAATTACGGTTTTCTATAAAAATCGTGTTTTTTAGTTTTTTTTTAACTATTTTTATTTTATTAAATACAATGAGTATCTAATATACTTATTGTATTTAAAAATAAACCTTAGTCTATAACTCTGTAGGATTAATAATACACTCGTATAAACCTAGTTTCGTAATGTGATTGATATACCATATAGCTTTTATCGTAGGTTGGCAGAAATTATGACTACATATTATTATATATTTTAATGCAAAATAGGCTCGTATTTGACCAAGGCTGATACGTGAGTTGAGTGAGATAGGCTGCTTATTAAATACTAGATGCGCCGCGGTGTCATCCACGTTAATTTGGGATTAAAAAGTAGCCTACGTGATAATCCAAACTATATGGTACCTCCGTTCCAAATATTATCTGAATCAGTTCAGCCGTTAGATCATGACTCCTTCATGATCAAATAAACATGCACAATTTTTTTTACTTTTACTTTATTAATGTAAAAAAGCTACTTAATTACAATATTTTACTTACAAAAATATTTATAGGTACGTACTTAAGTAACGACAAAATTTACACAAAATTTTAATTTATAATATCAGTGGAATGGGATGTCAAAAAATTTCCATCGATAACTTAAATGTCACTTTATACTTACTACCATAACCCGAACTTATAATGGTTAGTATGGAATTAACCAGCCGCGTGTGAAATTAGTCCTAATATTTATTTAAAATAAATGATAGTTATAAAAAAAAACTAAAACTACTTACTACCAATAGTAAAATTTGTTAATTAGTTCATCAATTTCGTTATTCTACTTAGTTTTACACACGATTTTCGATCCCTGTGAGTCTATGCCCTAAAGTTGCTTTACTTTTTCACGCTGAAGCCCTTTTATGTTCACTGTTTTGATTGGTCGGATTTTATTGGAAGTTGATTGTTGTTTTCGGCTGTTTTCTGTTTAAAATGGTTGTCTTGTGGGAACGTTTGTTTGCTGAAATTGGTTGTTGTTTAGAGGGCAAACTTTTTGATTTCGTTTTAAACACATTGTTAGCTTTGAAAGGATGCTGTTGTCGGTACAAAAATTTACATTTGTCATAATTGCATATGGTTGCTGTCACGTGTCATAAAATAGTGGGTCAACGTTAGTTGACCCACTATTATATTTTTTGTTTTTGACACTTCTTTAATTTTTTTACTATCTATGACTTGCTTTTTAAAACCTTCAAATATATTTTTTTGGATCGTTCACAGATAAAACATATAATATTTTATAATTGAATGTTGCCAAATTTTACTGATGTATTAACCAAATTTTGCAATACTTATAGACCTATAAATATAGTACATAGAGATAACGCAATTCCCTTTTTATCGAGCATACTTGTATTTAGGTTAACATATTTAAGGTATCGAATTGACGACTTCGGTGGCGTAATGGCTAACCATGCTAACCATGCCGCACTGCCAATCAGAAGTTTTTGGGTTCGATTCCCAGCGCGACCAACATCTTGGTGCTTAACCAAATTTGTTGGTTGTGGGTCACGGTGTTATATGTATCTAAATAAAATATGTTTATTGTATATGTATGTAGTATATCAGTTGTGTTAACTACCATAACACAAACCATAAGATTCACTATGGGGCTAACCAGCCGTGTGTGAAATGTGTCCAATTATTTTCTATTTATATTTTAAGCTCTACTACATTTTCTTCAATTCAAAATCATAATTTAACTACTACGTGTGTAATACCAAAAAGGTTTAATAATAGGTCTTGTAGTAACCCCCAGGATAGATGTCCTCCGTTTAAATCAATCAATCGTGACGGACGCAGCTCGACAGCCCAGTTTTGCACCAGACAAATAAATTAAAAGACAAAGGGCATTCCGTGCCAGATGCTTTGAAAAACGCCCAAATTGCCCACTCCACACTTCATACGGCGAGAATGTATGCTATTTTTATCACTGACTTTTGTCATTCTTTTAAAGTAAGGGAAAATTCTTCTAATTATTTCTTCTCTCTTTTTGATTTGATATTGAATTTTTAGTTTTGTTATATTCATTAATTTGATTCGTACCGAAATTTATATAAATGCTAGCTGACCCCGCAATACATAAATTACGGATGAACAATCCTTATCACTTAGGACTATAAAGAATAAATAGTAGCCGATTCTCAGACCTACTGAATACGCATATAAAATTTGGAAAAATCGGTCAAGCCGTTTCGGGGGAGTACGATAACTAACATTGTGACATAGAAATTTAATATATAAGATAAAGAATATTTAGACTGCCTTTAAGTTAGTATGTTATAACTTTTACCGTTTATTATTTATTACAATAAAGCTTAAAAATATTTGCCCATCTCATCGCCTTACGGCAACAGTGTTTGTTTGTAATAGACGAAAATATTTTTATACCCTGCTTACGAGATATTTTCTGTATTTAATTATACTTGCAAAAAGGACAGCAAATGTTTTAAAAACCTCATCATAAATTTGAAACAAATGAACATATTATAGGTTGGTACACTCTTAATCCATGATATACCTACATACATCTATAGAAACATACAACCTCCCTTCAATTTCAGGTACGGGTCGCGAGCAAGGAGCGTGCTATGAGTGTATTTTTCATTGACTGTTGTTGCCCGATGTAATGGAGCGAATTTATGACTCTACAGCTCTAATCATTTTGAGGGTATCGTGGATTGGGTTTGTTTGCTAAAGTTTTATGGTCTGTAAAATCAGTAGCTACTATATCAGTCTTTTTAAAAATGTTTTGGTATATTTTGTAGTGCACGCAGTTTTAATTTCTTGTGTAAAATAAGTACATGTTATATAGATTTTATTCAAAAAATACCATCAACCAAAATATATCTGAATGCCTTATTGAAGCGACATGTTACCAAAATGCTGAAGTATTCCTGGCTCAACTCATCATTGCCATTCAACGTAGAAATGCTGCCAGCATTTTGGGCTCGCTGCCTTCTAACAGTTGCTAGACTTCAAGCTTAAGTTTTTTATGTAAAGCTCGAAAACTGTTCACGTTTTATAGTAGTTTGTTGATAATATTGTAAATAGAGCTTTTGTAAAAAGCTAAAAATAATCAAAATGTATCCATTAAAATTATGTTAATTAAATTTAAGACAGTAATAAAGAAGTACACAAGAAAATAAGATGAAATAAATACTAAAAAGATATAAATACTGCAAAAAATAAAAATATTAATGTCTTTTAAAATAGATATATATTTTATTGTAAATATAAAAATGTTTTTTTTTTTCACTAAATATCAACTTCAAAAACATAAAAAGAATAACAAAACCGTGAACCAACACTGCAGCAGAAGCAATTACTACAACTGACCGACCACACATAAAAATTCCGTCGTAAATAAGGGACGTACACATCTCGCCACGCTATCGGCATTTCGGCTTCGCTATCTCCCTCATTATTCTACCTATTACTAAGGGGAGTACTCACGCGGGACTCATTGCCTTCCTGGTGTACCTCCAACAGATCTTTAATGGAGATAAATGAATGTCAAAGCTCTCAAATTGCGCTCCGCTGCCGACTCAAAAGTACGAGTAAAATCGCACGGGTTATAACCTACCTAATGGAGTAAACGTGTAGGACATTTATTCAACAATTAACTCCAGCTTTAAACGTGATTTTGTGTCCTATTTGACTTCTTTTATTAAATGCGCGCATCCGTGTGTGTACAGCAGATAATAAAAACGAAGGTGCGTCGATGTTTTTGTTTAACGTTTCCGGTAATTAAAAATAAATGAGGGTGCAATATCCCAATTAATTTTTGGAAGGTTTGTTTGGTATGGTGACTGTGAGAGGTTTTTCTTTCATCCGCCAACCCGCACTTGGCCAACGTGGTAGATTATGGCCTATATCTCTTTCCTCGTGTTTTTATTCAGTTTTTTTTTTGTTTGACTCATTTCAAACACGGCTGGTTAACTCCATACTGAACCATTTTAAGTTCGTGTTTAATAGCTAACACAACTGATATACTACATATACATACATATATATTTTATATAGATACATATTTAACACCCAGACCCACAACCGACAAATTTAGTTAAGCACAAAGATGTCGGCCGGGCCGGGAATCGAACCCGGAACCTTCTGGTTAGCAGTCCGGCATGGTAACCGTTGCGCCAACGAGGTCGTCATAGTTGTTGTTACCCTACGATTCTACTACACGAAAATACATTAATTTTGGGCATAATCTTTCTAAGTAGGTTCTGACATATTTTCATAATACGAGTACTTCATACTATTTTAGCAATTAATTATTTCAAAATTAAAAAATATTAATTTAAGTACTTCACTGTTCTCTTTCTCAGAACTGTAACAATAATCTTGCAACTATGAATTGCGTTCAATCCGATTTTCTTATATTTTTAAAAATCTATTGCCAACCACTTAACAGTGTTCCCGTAGCCTCCTTGAGAGCCAGTTACTTCCAGACTAAATGTGGTCCACCTTAGGCTTAAGTATTTATTTTTATTTATTTTTAACTTATAGGTTTGCGTTTGACTACAGCTTGCCTGGTGTTAAACAATACTATGGCCTACGATGTTACACGCTTACCTAGAAAATACCTATTAACTCTAGATTTGAAGTGCCTCTAAATTGTGTGTTTATGCGCCATGATGGTTATTTAACATAATATTCCTAGCAGTATGAAGAAAAAAAAAATTAATCAGTCCTACTGAAAAGGGATTTCGATAGTAGTAAATTATTCGTAAGCCAATGAATGTCCCAATCGCAGATGTCACATTAACCGATCAACGTCCCATTGGACGGTAATTGAGCATGTGCATGATAAAAAGGCTGAAAGCGCTGAAAAGCGTTGAGCTGCACTTTCGGCGAGCCTTGGGTAATGTATGTCATTCGGTAAGTAGTATGTAATGATGATCGACGGAAACTTAATTTTGTACCTACTCTTCTACTAGAAGGTATTCTTACTATAAAGACATCATCGGCAATTCAAATAGTTTTCAAGAAAATATGTTTTAATTATAATTTACCGTCTGGAAGTCGCTATTGTCTATCCGTATGCTTATTTCTCTTAATGTCAGCAAAAGTGTAGAGGCCGCCTTTTTGAACGAATCTTGGGGAAATTTTACATATCTATCAGTTCTCCTAATTATTAATATATTATAAAAAAAATGTCATCACTGATTTTTGATTGGAAGGAATCATATAAATTTATCAAGCCCTATAATTAATGACGACCTCGTTAGCGTAAAGGTTACCATGCCGGTCTGCTAATCAGAAGGTTCCGGGTTCGATTCCCGGCCCGGTCAACATCTTTGTGCTTAACTAAATTTGTTGGCTGTGGGTCTGGGTGTTAAATATGTATTTATATATAATATGTATGTATGTATATGTAGTATATCAGTTGTGTTAGCGACCATAATACGAGCTAGAAATGGTTCAGTATGGGGCTAACCAACCGTGTGTGAATGTGTCAAAAAAAAAATGGTTGCCTGTAAAGTCGGTTTTACGGGCGAAGATTTTACGTGACAACGTCTGCCGCGTGCTGCGCGCGCGGCAGACCGATCATAGTTGAGTGGGAGAGAGAGACGCAAGGCATTCGGCGGGCCTCTCTCTCGTTCGGTGACTCATCGTAACGTTACCGGGCGTTACACTTTTTCATAAGTGACTCCCAGCCGCAACCTAATTTATGACGTTGTCACGTCAAAAAAAAAAAAAAATAAGCTACTGATTTAAACCAAGGTTCCCAAAAATGAATACAATTCGTGAATTAGTTGTTGAGAGGTAAAATTAAAATATTTATTGAGCAAACAACGTTTTAAATAAATGTTCGTGGGTCACGCTTAGTGCGGTAAAGGTTATCCAAAATTATTTGTCACGTAAAATGCCTAGATTGTGAGAAAATTCAGTTCTTTTTCACTAGCCAGTAAACTGACTGAAATTGGAAAACATTAAATAAAATTGTACATTGAACTTACTTTCTAATATTTCGCGTTCACAATTTCCAATGTTAAAGTAATGTAGGATTTAAAATGTATTTAGTGAAAATATAAAAATGTAACCTTAATACGAGTAGCATTGTTCATTTCGTTATTTTGTTTTTATGTGAGAATAACCTACTTTTTACTAACCTATTGTTGTTTAAAGATTGGAAATTTAACCTATACTATAGGTACCCATACTAGTTATGTTCCGCGGTGTTGTCTAAACTAAAGCGAAATAAAAAAATATACATACAATCGAATATATAATCTCCTCCATTTCTGAAGTCAGTTAAAAATAGTCTATATTAAAAAAGGGTCACGGCTATCTATACACCAAATTTCATACAAATCGGTTCAGTCATAATCAATGCAAGCAATGACAAGCGGTCACACTTACTTTTTTTAAGTAAAGTGACCGTTTGTTTGTACAAATATATAATGCCTTAAGATAACCGTCTTAAAAGTGTATATTAGACTAAGAGTGTGTATTTTTATATATGTCTATGAGTATATACTTTCGCCTTGTGAATATTTTTGTGACTACTTTAACTTTGCTAAGATATGAAGATTATATTTTATTTGAGTGTTGTAGAAATGAAATGGAAACAACCAAACATTTTCAATTATTTATTTTCTCATTTGTTTTATGCATTATTATTTTTAAATAAGTTCGATAACAAAAGTTTTAAAGTAGAGTAATGTATAAATAGGCTTACACTATCATTATGTCAGAAGGTTTTGTCCACTGAATAGGTAGGTATTGATTTTCGGTTACAAATAGGTATACAATATAAGAAATTCATAGGATTACAATATAATATATAAGAAAATGATATTTTCCATTACAATTTTTGAGGTTTTAAACATTGGCATCTTGAAAAAACGCTTTGGATGAAAAAAGATGTCAGTATTTTAATAGTCAGTCATGATAAATGTGTCTTTAAAATAGTTTCTCATGAAATAGCTATCTACAACAAAATGCATATTCCAAAGCAAGTAAATAAGTAATATTACTTTTCAAAAACTTATAAAATCCTGATTTTTCAATTCTTGTTTTATGTATTCTCTCAAGATCGCCAATATTTTTAACCCAATGCGTATTCACTAAGTACAAAAATATTAATTTCAATTATCTATCAATAACACAATTTCATTAAACATTTTATTCAGTAGCTATTAAGTGGCTATTTAGGCTCAAACGTCACTCGAATCTGAAATTTTTGCTAAAATCTTTAAGCCTTAATTAATATTTTAGCAAAATGTGACAGCAAATGAATTTGAGCCAAACTCTCTATCGGTATATTTGTACCCCTTCCCATCAGAGCGGCTGGTTCTATATTATTATTGCTATTTTTTGTCTTCTAATTAATATGACATCATAATGATCTAAGCATGGTTTGTTTACATATTGAATTGAAAATGTTTCTTTCTAAACAACTAATTATTTCATTTAACATTTCTTAAATAAAATTAACAATGTAATAATATTTGAGAATTATTTATTCTATATTGCTCATTTTTGTACAAAGTTTTCATTAAGTATTATTGGTGTTACATTTCAGAAAATATACAAACACGTTGTTTAATATACAATTTCATACATCATAATATTCGACAGGGCATTGAACAGTTTTACATAAATTTTATAAAGCACTTAACTATCTCTTTACCCATCTGCTGAGGAACTAGTGAACAAAACAATCAAAAACTTAAATTCTAATCCACCAAAATTAAATCATGATATTGAGAATAAACATGACTAAGAAGTTAAGTACAAAATGGAGGATCTACCTATTTATATTATGTCTTTATTCGCAATTATATGTACACGACTATATACAAAGCTATCACAAATTACATTTTATTCGTATCACTATATACATTATTGCATTCAATGTTCCTCGTCATATTGACGACGGTATACACAGTCCATCTTGGAACGTAGCAAAGTATATATATCTGGGATATTGTCCTTTGCACACAACTTTTGTTAAACGTACACTATATGAGGTTTCTCGGGCGTTCTGTGAGCAGGGATTGTTTCATAGGCAAACTGTTGGTAAATGTGCTCGTCGCTATCTTCCTGATAGTACGGGTTCTTATCGACACTATTCCAAGGAGGATTCAGGGAATGGAAGTTATTAGTCACGGACGAACCGATCATTAGGTACCGGTCTACCTCTCGTTTGTTTTCTTGTTCCCGACTGCGAGTAGAATACCCGAGACCGTTTCCTAACTTTGACACATCACCATTCAACATTACACTGTTCATCACTTGCTTAGATTTTTCTCTTTTACACTTCTTTAAATGTCCCATGAAATACAATCCGCCGCCTACGAGACTTATCAAGATACTGACGGTGAGTACCACTATAGCTACAACAACCCATCCACTCGAGCACCCGAACTCTGACTCCGGAATCATAACAAATAATGCTCCTTTCAAATGCTCCGGAGCAGCACATCTCACATCTTCGTAATCTATCTTCAGTATATTACTCGTATTCTTCGACTTTCGACTATTGATTTCACTCTCAATCCCGAGTTTCCACAACCATAACAATGAGCAATTGCAAACAAACGGGTTACCGGAAATTTCTAACTCTTGTAATCGGTCTATTGGAAAATGTGATGCTTCCAAAGTTTCCAGTGCATTGTTCCTCATGTATATATGAGTCAACTTTGGATTTCCATGGAACAATCTCGGCGGAACTTCTCTCACTTTGATGTTCTCGTTCATCCATATCTTTTGCAGATTAATGTTATCCACGAAAGCTCTTGAATCAATCTTTTCCAACTCAAAAAGTCTGCTCAAGTGTAAATGTTTTAAGTGGAAAAGACTTTGGAAAGAAAGCGCCGTCACGTTTTGAAAAAAGTTTCCGCTTAGGTACAAATGGGATAAGTTTGATAGTTTAGACAGGGCGGGTGTGGGGATCGAGGTCATATTATTGTTGCTCAGATCCAGATGACGCAACAATGGCAAGTTGTGGAAACCGAGTTGGTCAATATTTCCAATAACATTAGAATTAAAATACAAATATTTCAGTTCCTTTAAGTATGGTATACCGTGCTTCGGTATATCTTCGACTAGATTCAGCGATAAGTCTAAATATTCCAGTCGGACCATGAAGGCAAAGTTTTGTGTGGGTAAGTCCATTATAGAATTATTGCGCAGCGATAAAATCTTTAACGATGCCAGTGGTTCGAAGGTACTTTTTTCGAAGCTGACCAACTTATTACCGGACAAATCGAGCCGTTCTAGTGCGGCCAGGTCTTGAAATGTTTGCACATTTATAGAGCTCAGTTGATTGTTGGACAAGTCTAAATCAACCAGTCTTTTCAATCCAACAAACGTTTCCTTGTCCAGACGTTTGAGGTAATTGTTGGTGAGATTGAGATGAGTCATCTCAATGTTGTTTTCAAAGTTTTTACTACCGAGCTCCTGTATCCTGTTGTAGGAGATATCGAGTACTGTGAGTTGGGTGTAGAATGTAAAGGCGTAGAGCAAGTTGTCGATTGCATTGTGGCTGAGGTTGATGTACGTAGCTTCTGGGTTGAGCTGAATGGGAACAATTTCGAGGCCAGCGCTCGCGCAAGAAGCAGTGCGCAGTGCATCGTCGCACGCGCAGCGCGCGGGGCAGAGCGTGCGCGCACTCACGCCCCACGCCCACGCTGCCACCACCACCCACCAGCGCCACCGAGCTACAGGGAAGCCCATAACATCTCATGTATACGCCACGAGGACCTGAAACAAACAAATAACAAAATCAGTAAACTCGGAACTCACAATCACATAGTATCTGTTTTATGGTAATCGCAAATTGAATCACAGAATAACATCAAGCTTTGACGCGACTATGACTAACAGAATGCGAGTCCCATTCAAACAAAAGGAAATCTCGTTGCCATAGATGAGATCTAGTTTATTTTTCTCGTAATTTATTGTTATCATAAAATCCGAGCCACCCTCGGTGTATGTCGTTTCAGTACAGACCGCGGGAAAGGAATGTAAAAATACACAACATTATCGCTAGAGAACATCTTAATATAATTTCTGGCGAAAACTGCAGATAACAAATGTGCTTCTCCGCAATTTGTATGAGGGGGGAATGGAATTGTTTGATCCAAATTAGGCCGATAAGAGACGTGCCGCGCCAGCGAAATGGTGGTTTCAACTCTGAAACTTTTTTATTATCTTTTGTTATGGCGGCAAGAAGAGGAAAAAAGCTAGGAGCATATTGCACGAGCGCTGTTTGCCTCGCTGATTTGTTATTCAATACGCCATTATGGTGGTGGGATACTGGGCTAGCCCGTCGTTCCCCGCGGCATTGTCGCGGCACGTGGCGCCCGGGTTAATGCGTTCTCGCGACTTGAGGCCGTCTACCTCACCTGTGATCGCATATTGCCTACCTTTATTTATCGCCTCACGCACTCACAAAACGAATGTTCGCCGTAAACGGGACTAGCGGCTAATCCGCCCGAACGCCTCAACAATACCCCCGAAATTCTCGGCGATCCAACAAAGGACTTCTCGGGTAGGTACTCCAAATTAAACGTTCGGCTTTACAATTCGACGGAATGTATAATGAATAGCACCGTAACATCTGTTAACGAAGGCGAACGATCTAGAAAGTTTTCACGCGCGGGAATAACTAATTGCGAAGGTTTGAATTCAATTTATAGCTTCTAGTGCGCCTCCGGAGAGATGACGCCGTGCTAAAGTATTAATAATGCAAAACAGTGTCACGGAAAGTTTTTGATTCCAAATGCAAATTGAATTAGGAAACAAAGTTGTGAGAGTCGAGCTGCTGTACAGTACCTCGGTTAAGTCGTCGGCTGTATTATGCTAAATGATTAACATCCATTCATCTAATCAACGCGGCTCGTCGTTTGTGAATTTCTAATCAAAATAGGTCAGAAAGTTATACTGTAGTTGTTTAACTGGTATGATTTGTGTTCTTTTCAGCTTTTTAATAAATAAAAACATATTAATGCTCCGAAGTATGAGACGCAAAGTAGCGAGAAGACGGCCCAGTCACCCTCGCAGTAACCCGATATGATCCAGCGTGAATGGATTACCGGTCCCGTCTGAATTACAGAAACCATACGCACATTACAGGTCCCTGAGTAAGGGATTAATTCAGCTACATTCCAAATGTAACCCGTCTCACGTCAAGTCACATACAAGATTGAAAAATTTCAATCATATTAAAATGATTATGATTGAAAGATGAGGTTTCCGTGAGTCCCGGAAAAAATTGATAAAACTTGGGGGGAAAAAAACTATATTTAGCATTCAACGAAGGCTAAAGGGGGTTGCGGTTTAGTGAACGTGAAAAAAGCAAAGGGGCACGCCCTCTATTTCCGAGCCTAAACTGCTCTGGCCGGCATTCTTTTGTCTTTTAATTTCCTGTCCGCTAGAGCGCGCTCCTATCGTGAATTTCGCTTTCGTGAGCTTCGTTAACTTGTATCGGCCTTTGTTGTTGCCTATTGAACTTTTCCATTACCAACGTCATCGATAGAAACCGCTAAATTCGTTGGAAAATTCGTGTCGTTGAAATCGGCGCCTGAATACGCCCCCTCGATATGAAACAGTCTTTTCATTTTCCTTTTATAAATCGAGTGTGTTCCCAATCTCCTTGTTTTGTTTTCTCCAGCGACAAACTTCTCAAAATAGAAATTGAATATTTCCTTATTGAAAAGTTAGAATGTTAGCATTTAGGCGCTGGATTTTAATAATTATAAGAGATATTTGTTGCGATGAAATGCCTTCGTCTCGCCGCCGCGTCTCGAGGATTTTTCATTAAAATTTTAATGAGGTTCGAGTTGTTATAATATAAGCAGTAGGTGCTATCATTAAATTTATCGTTTGAATCTGAACGTTAATCGCAGTCACGTAGTGGCGCTTAATTTTATTATTCATAGCGTTTTATAAGAACATAATAATAATATTGAGCGACGAATTAAGTTATGACGTTTCCTGTCCCCGTTTATATACTCGTTCGGGTATTAGTATCGCATTTAGAGAGTGATCACCCGTAAAGTAGCTGTGTGGAGCGTCCCGGCGCGGGCACTCGACCCGACACAGGCGACCTTCCTAATTACACTATAACATCTAAACACCGTTTAGGCCGCGCAAAGGGATGCCCGTAATTTATTACTCAGTTTCCGTGCGCTTACTAAATTCAATATCAAAAGGGACCAAACCTTCAGCATTAATACCGGTGAACACCATCGGCTCCATTTAAGTTATTATTATCAAAACTATCCGTTCCGGCCTAATTGTGGACGATAGTAATTGGAATTATCAGCCGAAGTTATCGTGCCGTTATTGCGAGAAGTAACAAAGAGAGGGTCCAAACAATAAAACCAGTGTAAAAGTCGGGTAACCGCTTTCTCACTCGAGAATTGGAGGAAACGTTTCCCTCGCCACTTTTATGAGTTACTTAAGTCGCGTGCTACCGTTTTTAAAACAGTCTCTGGTGTAGCGCCAAAAAGTTTCAGTGCCGTATTGAAATAGAAGATGTTTTAGTTTGCGAGGGGTTTCAATGGAGGAGAGTTCAGGGTGCGTATACGTGCTCTCAGTTTGACGGCTCTAAGTATTTGTGTGAGTGTCGGCAGGCACTAAAGGAAATAATGAGAAAACTTGGTCCGCGCGAGAAAGCCCGCTGCCCCACTAGTTACTAGTTGGAAGCAAAAACGGTGCAAAGCGTCTGACGTTGATTCTATTGTAAATTTGCAACTTCACGGCGAACCACTGAAACGAATTGCCGTTTTTACCGACGCCTACTAAAAAGTAAGCACTATCATAATAATTTTTGAAAGCAAAAACTGAGGCAGTAAAAATTGATTCCAGCATGATTGTATCTACTCTATAAATACACAGGTCGATAAAAACTAAAGCCAAATTTAAATAACTAAAAGATTTCTTATAGATTACGTTGTTGAAATAATAAGTACTCGTAAAATAAATAGGATAGAATTTAAAACTTTGTACTAAAACTAACCACAAAAAGCTTCCAAGGTAATGTTATAAAACAAGTAAGTAATTTTATTCTCGGAATTCAACATCTCAAAGATGTAGTTTCAAGTTGGCTCGCTTTAGTGCACTTCACGCTTCGAAAGTAGTTTCTGCTTTAACATCCTATGACATTGTAAGTAGCTTGGAAAATTCTAAAATGGATAGTAATTAAATGTGACGTCTCAAGACTCATAGCTTGAAATGGTGACGTCTTTATGCTAACGAACGGTTAAACTTTAATGCCTTTCAAATAATAAAAAATAAAGATAAGGAACGTAAGTTACGTATTTGATTTGAGTGCTAAAATTAGCAAATTTAAACGTTGATTGACGTCGATCTATATTCTATCTTGTTTCTGGCAACAAATTTCAATATCAACAAACGCACCTGCCTTCACTAGTGGTAATAGCTGCACGCCCAGGCATATTGATTTTGCAATCAAACCCCCGTTATAGAACTTCGCCACTTGCCCACGATTATGGCCAGATATTAATTCCCGAGTAACGTTGTTACGAGATTCAACCATGCGTGGTTATGGCGGCAAAATCTTGACAAGTTTTTGTTGACATTACGCAGTTCTAGTTTCTATCGCAGATGCGTCCAGGATTTCCTGTCGCGCAAAAACTGCGCAGACTAGTGCCCGATCCAATAAAAACGAATACCAACCGAGAAAAAGCTGCCGATTCGTGAAAGTCTTCGTCTGATAGCTCCCTATTACTTTAACGCTAAGCGTTAGCGTTAAAAGAACGGAGAAACGTCACATCGTTACGCTTACAATGCAGTATGTTGCGACAAAATATCCTCAGATGGTCTGGAGCCGTGTACTGGCAAGAGTAAAAAGGAACTTTAGCGAACAAAACGTCTACACAATTCCATTTTCTCTTTCAGCGACGAAGCGAGTCTTAGTGAATCAGGCTTCTGTATGGGCGCCTTTATAAACGCAATAATGAGGAGTGGTAAGGCGGCATTCAAGCGTGCGCCCTAACGAGACCTGCCGATGAATCACCCATGAGGCGCGCGCAAACTTGCCGCTTCCTGGCGTAATGACGAACGGAACGCGCACCAACGTGACCTTTAACTCTGTTTTAATTTCAACGACAATCAAATTATACTTTTCTTTATATTACATGCATATTACATATTTTATCTCTTCATTCATATTTATGATTCATTATTACACGCTTTATATTAGCTTCACCTGTATGTTTGTTTGTATGTTTGTTTGTAACCGACTTCTTTGGGCGCGATTTTGACCTACTTTAAACGGCCAGATTTCGTTCAAACTTTGTAGATTTATTGAGGACCGATGACAATACACTAATTTGATAAAATGACGGTTTTCTATAAAAAGGGTGTTTTTTTAGTTTTTTTTTAAGTATTAATTATTTTTATGGCTAAAACCATACTTTATTACTTGTTTGGAATCAGCATCAAGCATTGTTTCAGTATGGAAATAGAAAACCCCTAGTAAAAACTTAACAAACCGAAAGAAGTTTAAGCAGCGCGAGACTCGTGCCCCTTCCATACTCGCAGTCCGAGTCACCTCGATGCCTCGCCAAAGAGCTTTTAGCTAGAGTTAGCTCTCTACCCCGTTTTAGACTTTGATCGCAGGCTTTTACCCCGAAGAGCCTCGCCTCGGTGCGATTGCATGCGGCCTACGGATGAATAGTCAATGGATTTAGGCCAAATGACGAGGGACGGGGCAAATTTAATTCTACCTATGTTGTGTTCATTTTTGTGAAAATTATATTATACATAAAGTTAAGTAGTATGAGTAAATTTTAACTGCTCCTTTTTTTCGAAAACTAATTGTAAGTGTTGAATTTAAACAGAAGCTAACGAAAGCAATAACATAATAAAGTCATATGTGGCTACACCAATTAATAAGTTTTGGTTTCAACTTTTCGATGTTCATGCTCTGCGGTATATACGGTTACCGACTCACGTTTCCCAACTTTCATGTCGACTTTCCGAAATGAAAGAAAAAACAACTCCTATGAATTGTTTGACTGTTATTAAAACTTTTCTTTTGAGATATGGAGTCTATAAAATTAAAAGTTAGAGTTTGCGTTGCCGTAAGTTAAATTTGGGGTAGATGAGGTTAAGAGCGTTTCTGCGTCGAGGGAGCCGTGAGTTGCAAATGACGTGCTTACGGAGCAGATCCGACGCTAAGCCGACAAAATGTTGTCGGCCTAAATGAGGCGCGTGCCGTCTTCTACAACACTGTGTGAAATTTAGTCAATCCTATCGCAGGTATAGCGGCGGACTCGCCGTCTCCGAATAATGGAATAGCTCGTTGAGACGTCGGATAGAGCGTATCGACGGTTCACGCCGCCACGGCCGCGGCACGGGCGAAAATCCCGCGGATTCCGTGTGAGATATCTACCGCCTCTTTAGGGTTATTAAGCGGAGTGGGTTTTAGGGAAATGAGTCGGGAAATAAATCTGTACCGTTGAAATGAAAGAATCTGTGTTCTCCCAAATAAATGCCCATGAAATAAATTAGATGGGCTCCTACATTGTCTTCATTGGCTGGTGTAAAAGCGGTAGACAGATGAAAATCCGCGCTCGTGTGGATGCGGGCGGGCTGCCAATAAGGGGAATGAAACTGGAGCAGATATTGCCGCTAAAACGTTCTTATTTACAGAAACGGAACGAAAATATAAAATAGATTTTAGATTGAAACCAGCTAAGCCAAGGATCTAATAAAATATAATATCGATTCTGTCCCGAAGTTTGTCTATAAAAGAATAAAACTTTTCTATTTCGTTTTATTTTCGAAAGAACTTTTTTACTTAATTGTCTGAAATTTTGCCACATAACATTGTTAGATGAAATTACTCTTAAATAGTATTACTACACAATGGTAATTTTAACAATGACTTCATTTGAATTGACTAATCAGCTCGGTAAATAAAAAAAATCTCTTAACAATTTGATATAGCGCAGCGCAGAAAACATATTTTCCGATCTCCGGCATCAGTGGCATATTCATTTCTTTCCTCTTGTTTTGGTACGGACAAAACAAAGCACAGTTGCGCCCGCTGGCAGAAAGCTCGGGAAGGCTAAAATTCTGAACAGTCCGCAGCTCGCGACGAAATCCCACGTACACGCTTCCATTCCATATTGCAGTGTTCCGGGATTCCCTTTAACGTATTCCGCGTTCGCACCGAGACCGAGGATAGGGCTCAAGCCGTCCTCAGTAATGCATTTTATGAATGAATGAGCGAATGAATGGGGGGATTTCACTTCTAAATCCACGCGAAAGCGCAGATGCACAAAGATACTACTAGTTTTTGCCGAGGAAAATTTTTCGTGATAAATTTTTGAATTTAAGTGCTGAAGGTAGAGAAGTAGTAAAATAGAATAGATTTGTCTGATAAAGCTGCTGAATTCAGGATAGACCAGACCCACGCAGTTTTACGATACATAAAGTTTAAGAGCAAATAATATGAGCAAATTTACGACGCTTGACAAAGAGCGTATTGCTAAAGTGACGCACGTGATATAAGGCGCAATTTTCCGGACTCTTCGGACTATATTTCGTAGACGTCGTAACATAATTTTGATTAAAATTTTACATCGTGCTCACGAATTTTTATTGCCTTATTATCTTAGTTTGCTATAACAGCGCAGAGATAAGGTCGGATCGGATGCGATGGACTTAATTATGTATTTTGTGGAATTGGCTTTAAACTGCTTGGTAAATTATCTTCAAAAATATGTTAATGTTCTCGTAAAATATATGAGTTTGCTGAAGATTAACATTTTGATGAACGTTTCAGATAACTACAAATTTACTATTAGTGCTTTTGGCTGTATAAGGTTCTGGTTCTACAAGGTTAACTTATGTGGTCAATGACTGGTAAAAATGTTTAAGAAATGTTCATTTGAGCCGCTCTATATTCTTCCAGTCTCTAAAACTGGTCGTGTATGAACGATGAGGGTGTTTATAATCAATGCGACTGAGGATGGCCGCCGACACTCAAAGGCCAGCTGAGTTGATTAATTCGATTTTCCCTTTGGACGCTTTGATTGCGAATGCAATGGGAGCAAAACAGTTTTCTATCAACGTACTTTAATTGCACGTTTGTTGCCTTGAATTAGCTTTAAAAACTGTACCTGCAATATTCACCGACCGACGAAATTTGAATACATTTTATTTTTATGGTATATGTAATCATTTATACGTATAATTCATATATTTTTTTACTGTAAATATTCGTTATTCTGATAAATTCATGAAATTAATAATAAGTATATTTTTACATACATTTTTAATTTACGTGGCTTTTTACCATAATTACTTATCTACAATTTTGAAAATATTTCATGCATTTACGTACGGTAACACAGCTTTTGAATAGTTTACTAACAATTTAATTGAACTCTCTAACAAGGCATGTAAGCTCTAACATCCTCTCATCATCGAGTAAAAAGATCGATTGCGTCCGCGCAAGTCCCGCATACTTATCTTTTACAAGGAAATAGAGACCCTAAGTGTGAGGATTAAGACTAATTTTACTTTTGAAAATGCAAAGAATATTCTTATACAGTATCGTAAGTGCCTCTAGTTTCAACCGGTCTTTTGATTGGTGCTTCTTTAGGTCTAGTTAGCAAAAGCACTTTCGTACCTAATATGCCGTTAAATTACCCTTGCAATCATCCATCTTTAACAGTCCGCAGAATTTATTTAAGAAGAAAATGACTTGGGAAAGAAAAAATAAAATTTTCCTTTTCTTGCCACCGCAGCAAAAATAGTTATAAAGTCATCTTCATAAAAATGTGTTCAAGTCAACGCGACGTTTTCATGAAATTTTTATTGTAATGAGAGACCACCTTTATAACTCACTTATAAATATTTAAATAAGGCTTCTAAGCCTGTCAAGACTATTTTTGACATTCAAATTCAACCTCTTTAACCTTAAGGTATCAATAGTCAAACATTTGTCATAAAAGGTACAATGTTTGTTGAGTCGTTTTTTAAGCGAGTTATACTGTCATCATACTGAACAATATAGCGTGACAGCCTACCATAAAACACGTTTCAAACGACCCGACTTAGATCACGTGTGAAATCGAGACTTTGTTCCCATGAAATGGTATTAAACGTCAAAAATACATGTCTTAATGGTCTCTCACGGTGAACGGGACGGGTCTACCTCAGAGGTCAGTTTCCACTGATCGCCGTGGCTGGGACATTTACCTCGGCTATTACCCAATGCAGCGGTGTATCGGGTATCGTTTGGTAGCCATCAGTCGTTAACAATGCGATCTGACGTGGCCCTATGGACCGTGAAACCACATTTTCGACTGGCTAGCTCTAGATGAAATGGCCGTAAAAGGTGTTATTACGGTGTACTAGGATTTAAAACTTATTTTGATCAAGCGCTATGTAAACTTGTATCAGTATTTATGAGACGCAGCAGGAGAGTATCACAAAATCTTAAAAAAGACGAGCTTAGTCTAAATCTAGCTTTGTTACTATTTTCAGAAATCAAAACAATTCTTCGTTTCACATACGGGCCGGTTCCTAAATATTTGACGTCAGTTACTTGTAACCCTGTTGCCGATATAATTCAAAGCCGATCATTTATCAGTAGGTTACTAAAATATTTACAGTGTTTACGTTGGTGAAAATAAATATAAAATCCCTAGGGCCTTCTTTACCCTTTTAGGACTTAGTAGCTGCCCAGTGCCAAATTAAATTTTATTTTTGTTTTCAAAATATTTAAATAAAACATTGTATAACTTAAACAAAATATAAATAATAATGGCTAATTAATAATTAATCATTCTATCATTTGCTGGTTTTTCTCGTGCCCAAACGTGCTATAATCAATTGTTATTATTCTCTTTTTATTTATGTATCTATTTTTTTGTTCTTAACATTGTTACACAGTTATCTAAACCACAAGTTCTCAAGTCTCCAAAAATAGGTAAAGTAATCTTACATTGCGGTACAAAAACCTCAAGTTCCGTTCAGTATCAAATGTGGATTAACAATATTCGAAAAGTTCTCACCGATTCGGTCCACTGCCTATGAATATAACATCACAAACTTCTTCAACGTACAAACTATATCAGTAAGACTACTCACAAAATCTTTTGAGCGTTCTAAATTATAAGATAACCATGACGCTGTTCTTAATCAGTGTTAGTAGTTATATAGGAGCGATAGTTTAGTTCAACGGTTTGTTTTGAATTGAGATACTGACTTAATCAATACTGTAGTCGTAGAATAATTACACTCGTCGTGAACCAATACTACAATTACAATATTAGTCACGATCTCTATGACTTGACCCTTTATTATTGTTATATAGCCGACAGTAAAAACTATTACGAATCCTCTTTAATTGATTGTAGAGAAGTCATTCCCCGAAAGACGGCTGGAATTGAATTACCAACTGAAGTGGTTTTTAACTACAGAATACTTTTTAAAGTGGCTTGAGAAAAAACTTGAAGCAAATCTAGCAGTAATAAAATCAATTTTAATTGTGAATTGAAAACTCAAATCTGTTGAGATATGTACAAGTATAAAATGTCTGAAACAACCATGTTTATTTAATTTACCATTCCATTTACCAATCACCATTTTAAACGGAATAGGTTATTTCCTACGTAAGTAAATTGGTGATAACAAAAACTCAAATTATAGTCTTATAAAAATAGTATAATAACGACATTACCGAAGGGTTGGTTTAAAGTAAATGTAAAGATTATTTAAGGAACATGGTTGTGATGAAGAAAATTAGAAACTACAAAGTTCAAATCTAAGAATAATTTGAAAATGTTTCGGTTCTTCGAAAAAGATGATCAATCTTTTTAAACAGAACTAGATGATAGCTTGACATATTTTATGTTGTAGCGAAAAAGCTCCCAACAGGATTTTGCTTTTCACGCATTATAAGTAACCAGAAGAAGTCAACCCAACCAAAAGAGATCACGAAGAAACATTTCAACGTTTACATCGTCCAACCAATATTTACACAATATTTTTTCATGGAAATCTTCAAACCAGACTTCTCGACTGGTTTTACGAGAATTTTATTTTCAATTCGCGTTATTGCGGTATTTTCTTTCTTTGAATTCTATTACGACTGATGTAAAGCTTATGATTGGAAACGTCTACCTCAGTGCTAGAATAAATTCATCTGCGAAGAACTAAAATAAAATAAAGTATTGTGGAATTCTGTTTCTCTCTTGTACATTCTTATTCATAGCTTCGATACTTCGGAGACATAGTGCTGTGGCTGAGAAGCCTTATTCGAATTCACGTCAAGTCCACGTATTTGTAATTCAAGACAAGCGCTCTATACTACCTATTGTCTTACCTACTGCTTAAGGTAAAGTGCAATGTACGACATCGGAATTGTCTAAAGTTATTTTATAAAGCAATGTTTTCGTATGTAAATTTTAAGAGCTTTAGAGTCGTGACTTTGCATTAGATTTGGGAAATTGGAATGTCAAGATAGACACCGATTAAAAAGTCAAAGCAGGTAGATAAATAAAAATATCTTGCTAGAAAATAATAAATATAATAACAATTTTAAATTGTTTCGTCATCAAGCATGCTTAGTTATATGAAATTCATAGGCATAGCCTTTAAACTATTATCATGGTAGTCGTCTACTATTTTCAGACTTTCATTTTAAACCTCAAGACAAGTCAAGAAACAATCAACTTCTCAATTATCTATTCGTTACCAATTCTAGTTAGAGTCATTAAAATAAAGGCAATAATAACTAGTCATAACAGCCCACTGTTCAATTAACTTGATTAGAAGAAACCGACCGTTTTCTTTAATTACTTAAACAAAAATAAAAACACTTTTTTCTATCTAGAGATAAAAGAACTTAGCTAGCGCGATTCTTTGAAAGTAAAACACGGTTATAGTTTACTAGTTATAGTTTACTATCGTTGGTTGAATAAATATTCTTTTATTTATTTATTTTTATTAAAGAGTAAAAGCTACTTCTATAAAGTATTGAATATTTTCGACGTGTATCATAATTGTTGCTTACTAAGAAAAAATCAAGTATTTACTTAACTAAACTATTGAGTTTAGTTATTTCTAGTCTTACGCAAGTACAATGAAGCTATTACAAACAAAACCAACAGTCCTCGACAGTGGAGTATCAGCGCCGAGGTAAATGAATGCACGGCATACCAAAACAGTCTGTTAACTATACTCTCGGAACGTTCCCACAACATGCAAATCAAGTCGAAAGCCAACCTAGAACTCTTAAGCATTCCGCATCTGCTACATGTATGCAAACCAATTTAGGGGCGAATCTAATTTGGGCGTGTAGCTACAGTCCACGTAAACCGCTGTTGAGATGACGGACGCTGGCTTTCCTCGTTCGAGATGCTCCTCTTCATTAAGAGTGAGGGGCGGGCCAGGGAGACGGGCGATGGCTTTATGGGACGATTTGCATTTACACGAGCCCCGACGCAGATTACGTCCGCACTTATCCGCCTGCCGAAATGAGGATCTCACGCTCACGACCTACGACCGAACAAGCCTTTGTTTATATTCCGTTGTATTTTTCACCCGCCATTTGTTTTGACGGCCCATTCCTGAAACATGAAGGTTTTGAAGCACCGAAATGCTTTATGACGGTTGTCTGTGAGTGCTTTTGATTTTTTCCTCCGAAGCGCGCTTTTTACAGCCGTCCCTCGGAGTTTGGACAGCTGTCTCATTATATCTGTTCGAAATAATAAAAAAGCTAAACGCAGCTACCGTTACTGAAGACGAAACCGCGGAGCCGCATTTCTATGTATAACAACGTATTGCAAAGATCAAGCTCGCACAAAACAGGAACTGCCATAGTTCGGAATTCGTGGAAACTAAAATGTGTTTCCGATGTTAAAGTCGGTAAAATAAGACTTGGAAGCATTTAGCTGCACTCGCAGTCTCTGACGATGCGATTCAGAGCCATCAAAGCACGTAAACTGAGCATTCAGAGTTGTTGTCACAAAGCTGAAAGGGCTAACGTAGCCACAATAGCCGGAGGGTGTACATTTAAGTGAATACGACGTTCGCAAATCCAGTTGACCTACTTGCAAGTTGTCACCTTTGAGTAGAACTGACAAAAGCACGTCGATGCAAGAACATAATGTTCGATAGACCTGCGAGGTTCAATTCTGAGCCCGCATGTGCCTATCGGGATCAGTCCGAGCAGCGCCTCGTGAGGCATAACTGTTAAATCTATTACGATAAACGAAACTCGCTATGTGCCATAAAATTTTATCTAGCTGCCCCTGTTCCAAATACACTGCTATCTGATGTTAACCCTTGTTACTACTTCCCATTTGTTAGGTAATATTGTTACTAGATTGCCGTAATTTCTGCTAGCATGTGCAATTTTATAATACGATACTAACCTAAATAGACCATCACAAACAATATAGCTAAGACCGTCTTATAATAAAATTGTTTTAAAAAACAAACAACCGACTTCAAAAACACAACTAAAAAGGGAAAAATAATTATAAGCCTAAATCAAATCAAGAATATATAAATAGAATAGGAGAGTTTATTTCATGTACTTATAAAAAACTATTTGCAATTTTTACTAATCCTGTATTCTTGGAGTCGGTGCCAGCAAAGAAAGACAATTGAAAATAGTTTTTTTTTAACAAACATTAATTTGTTCTTATTAGATGGCACCGACTTCAAGAATACAGGATTACTAAAAATTGCAAATAGTTTTTTATAAGTACATGAAATAAACTCTCCTATTCTATTTATATATTCTTGATTTGATTTAGGCTTATAATTATTTTTCCCTTTTTAGTTGTGTTTTTGAAGTCGGTTGTTTGTTTTTTAAAACAATTTTATTTTTACATTTTTAGTGGTTGGTAATGATATTTTGTTTAAGTTTTAGCTATGGAGAGCCAAATAAACTTCACGATGAAAAAATTTGGCGTGTGCCAGGCAGGCAACCAATTGGGAGCAAATCGAGCTGGATGCGAACGAAGCGAGCTATACGCGAGCGAAGCGAGCTATACGCGAGCGAAGCGAGCTATACGCGAGCGAAGCGAGCTATACGCGAGCGAAGCGAGCGCGAAAATTTTCACCGCATTTGTTCCAACCGTTTGAGCATAAAGAAGTCCAAAGCAGCACAAATTACATAATGTTTATTGTGTCAAAACTTACTAGAACCAAGTGCGAGCGAAGCGAGCGCGAAAATTTTCACCGTATTTGTTTGAACCGTTTGAACATAAAGAAGTCCAAAGCAGCACAAATTACATAATGTTTGTTGTGTTAAAACGTACAAGAACCAATTGCGAGCGAAGCGAGCTGGATGCGAGCGAAGCGAGCTATGCGCGAGCGAAGCGAGCTATGCGCGAGCGAAGCGAGCGCGAAAATTTTCACCCTATTTGTTCGAACCGTTTGAAGTCCAAAGCAGCACAAATTATATAATATTTGGAGTGTCATAAGCCCAGAACATCCTGGGGGAAATTCGAACGAAGCGGGATAACTCCTAGCGAAGCGAGCGCGTAAATATTTTCCTTATCCGTTCGAGGGTCTTGTCTATTAATATATCAAATTTTACAGTTCTTTCTTCCACTAAGTATGACCCAAGTGGCCAAGCTCTGGCGTCGAGAGTTTTTCAAGCCCCTGATTTAGTTTGACCTCTGCTTGTACTAAGAGTAGTGGTCCAGGCCCAACAAATTAACGTGTTATCCGAAGCACAGTAACGCCCAGATGAAAATATCACATTTTTTTATGGAAGTCTTATGCATGGTTACTCATCCAAAGACTGGCCGCATGGGCCGTTGCTTAGCCTCGATGTTCGCGTCTGATTACTTTTGTTAGCCGGGCTGCTAATTTTATGAGTGAAATCTGTATTGCCGTATGAGCGCGAAGAAGTAAAATAGGTTATCGAGTTATTTGGGCATCCCACGGGAATAGCAATGTTTTTTAAGATAAAAAGTAACCTTCGTGTTATACAAGGTCTAGTCTACCCCCTAGCCCTATATAATTTTTTTGCGAAATCAGTGTGTCATGTGTTATTTTGTGCATCCCACGGGAACAATAATTATTTTCGGGATAAAAAGTAGCCTATGTGTAAACACATAGTCTAACCTATCTTCATTCCAAATTTCATCGATGTCAGTACAACCGTTCGAGCGTGAAGAAGTTAAAAAGATTTATATGGTATTTGGTGCATCCCACGGGAATAGTATTTATTTTCGGGATAAAAAATAGCGCATGTGTTAACACATAGTCTTACCTATTTTCTTCTCAAATTTCATGAATATCAGTACAGCCAAACGAGCGTGAATCTCTCTTCATGCGTAAAAATAACCTAATTTTTTAGGTTTTTCTTCGATTTCCCTAGGAGTCCATCATCAGAACCAGTTTTGGTGACAATGGGACCAATTCAGAACCATACTCTTTCAATTAAAAAAAGAATTTTGAGAATCGATCCACAAATGGCTGAGAAATCGGTGAACATACATAAAAAAAAAAAAAAATACATACACGTCGAATATATAACCTCCTCCTTTTTGAAGTCGGTTAAAAATGTAGGAGGTATCCGTCTATTATGACTTGAATAGAATACTTATGTAATAAAAATACGGTCATAATTTAAACAGAGTAAAATACAGAACATGTCTGGAAAAAATATGAAACAAGGTCTTATAAATATGGGAAGCCAAGTTTTTGAATACTTTTTCTTATAAACGAAGATAAAAATATTCCTAAAAATAACTAATATACTTGAAATGAAATATCAAATACTACGAACACAATTATAAGAGACAAACAACATTCCGCAGGACTGTAACAAGTCAATTGGCGACAAATTACATGTTGAAACAATTGCTAGCATAACCTGAGTGCTGAAATTAACTTGATCATAAATATTCATGGCTACAGGACCGCCTATTTGACGGTCCACCGCCACCGCACAGGTATGATACAGCACCCTTAGCCAGGGAAATTGCTAAGTAATTACACGAAATGTATAGAGGTACTACTAAATGTATAATGCTGAATTTTGATGCGGAGACAATATAAAATAAATAGAAAAATTGGTAGACTTTAAAAGAAATGTACTGATTAAATACTTTTTTTAAACCATGAAAATTAGTTTTGTCTTCAAATATCTGAGCACAAAAATTTAAAAACTTGCAAATATTTTGATCAATCATACTAAGTAATCATTCATTCAAGTCTCGCCACTACGTAGCTACGCCACAAATGCTACGCTTTTCGTAGACTTTAATTTGAGACTTCATAACAACAAAATTTTCATTTCAGTCAATGATTGGACAGGCAAATTTGTTACTTTATTCCTTTCTATATTCATTAGTATGATATCGGTATGTATTTAAGTACAAAACATTTATTCAGTACAATCAGAAATATATAAATGCATACTGATATATAAATATATAAATGTAGATATACAAAAAAAAATCTACATTAAAACTTCTTCTATAAGCCAAGCTTTGGTGTCGCGCATTTTCAAGCCGCTTTAAGGCCTCTGACTCAGCTTAACGACTGCTAAAGCTGCCGGGACCTACAATTTAATCAGCTAATCCACGGTGGTACACAGGTGAAAATGCCAACTTTTAAATGACAGTCTTGTGCATGGTCACCCATCCATCGATTGTTGCTTAAACTTTGATGATCGCGACAGAATCCCTTAAGTTTGCCGAGCTACAGGCGCCGCGCCGCTATGCAGAACTTAAGTAAAACATGATTTGAATGTATACTTGTGTTATGTATGTAAATAACTAAATACGCTTTTCTTCTTTTAAGATCAGTCACTGCTTGATAGTCTTATACAGCCAAACTAAAATTTGTATGATAATGAGATCGCCACCCGCCGCTAGCTGGCCGCGTGGTGATTTCATGACATGGAGTGAACTAGAATAGGGTGAAAAGTAGAACGAATCATGGTAATTTTCTGAGACATATATTGTTACATAGAAGTAACAAGATGAAGTATGTGTCAAGGGAAAATGTCTGCTTTTCAGGCATACTCCTTCCTACCTTAGGCCAGAGAAAGAAAGAAAGAAATATAGTTTATTGAGCACACATAGACTACATACGAGTACACAAATATTTAAACTATACTTCAAATACATATGCACAAAAGGAGCAGGTTCAGAATGTGCTGTAAGTACGCTGGCATTTATTTAATTTCCGCATATTCACAAAAATAACCATGTTTTAAAACAAAATTCAAATAAATATAAACGAAATGTCAGAACATTAAGCCTATAGATTTCAACTCCTTTGTAAACGTAAAGTCCTTTTGTTGTTAAACCTTTGTTAATTTTTTACGAGTTGCGCTAATTAACCTTTCTTTGTCTTTATTTAATTAGGATATATACATTATGAAATTGAACTTTAAAATATGATATATAGAGTATATTTTTCTTTATCACTAACTATACTAACGTAGGCAAATTAAACTGGTTTGATCATATAAGACTTTAATAGATCAAACATTATGTTTGCATTTCTGAACGCTGGTTATTTTTTCAGAAATATTTAAGCATAATGTTTCTTTGGTTATACAAAAGTAGAAACAAAAACATAAATACAATTTTATAATACGAGTATTTATTATTTACAGAATATTAATAATTTTGATTGGACTTTTAGTTACTAAGTAAAAGAATTTATTTGCATCTGTGAATATTTTGTCCGAATACATACGTAAGTATTATTATTAACCTTGTTCATAGTCATAATTGTTCGAGTCGTCATGTAGTCGAACTCAAAAAGCACAGAACTTTGATTTGAAATAAAATAAATATTGCAAAAAGCCAATCATTTGCCAGCTGCGATCATCAAGCCAAGCGTAACAACCAATAAATTAATCAATATTTAACGCTTTTCACAACTGCCCGCAATTTAACCCTGCTACCGTTATCTGAACTGTCACGCCCTGGTCTGATCATTTGGAGTCAGCCATTCATGTGATTGACATTGGAAATATGTATACAACAGGGTTGTTTCAAACTTTTCATTGACGTACTTTTAATAAAATGTCACATAGAGACATCACCGGTCTGTTGTGTCCACGGATAACAGAACAAAGGATATGGTACGTCAGCTAAAAACGTAGCCTGTGGCTGTCGCGTGATCTTAATTGTTTTGTTGGCAACAAAACAACTAAAGTCATAGTTGTTGAAATCATGTCAAATATGGAAAATGTAGTTAGTTTTAGAAGGTTCTAAAATCATCTTCATTTCAGTTGTTTTGTTTGTGGTTCAGATCGCCTTAAGCTGGCACTTAAAATGAAAAGAGATAGGGTTACTTTAAAATTATTTTTGTCGTGCATACGCCAGAATTGCTTTATGGTGCCTATTGTTTTTTTTACATTAAAATGGGCTTGCGCTTGTTCACAATTCACCTGATGGCAAGCGACGTTATGATCTAAGGTGGAGCGCGCTTACCCAGAAAAAACTGCTTCACTCTTGCTTTGAAAACCGCCAGATTGTAGCTCTCAGGAAACAGGGAACTTGGCAAAGAGTTCCAAACCTTCGCAGTTGGCACTATGAAGGTGGAGGCATGTACCGAAAATGTTTATTTTACTACACTCACACGTACTGTACTGAACAACTGCGGGACAAAATCTGCGAGAGAGGTGTCATTGAAAAATTATACGTCATATTTCAGCCTAGGCCGGACGCACGCGTGCTCGGTTCCTTATAAAAGTATGAATGGCAGAGGTCGAATTGGAAATGAAATGATTTAGACACGATTTTGTTTGTATAAGGCTCGAATGAAAGGATGGTCGCGTGTGGGAAGCACGTTTCTCGCCGAAGCTTGGAAATGAATAAGATATAATTAATTGACCTAACCCGCGGTTCGCTGCCTTAGAAGTAATAATATTTTTTCCATTTTACTTGTATTTTTTTTTTTGTATCGTTTAGCTGGTTTAAGCTGATAAGATACTTCAAAATCTTTCCTGAAATAGAAAAATCAGGCTTGAAATAAGGGTAAGAAATTTGTATTTTGGGTCTGACCTTTACAGAGGTTTTTGTTTAAGCCAAAGTAAAATTAAAGAGCCTTTCCTCTGCAAAGGATTCTACTATAATAATTAACAAAACTTCAGTATTGGTAAAAATATAACTTATGATTTGGTATTTTATGTACTAAAGTAATTGGGAGTTCTATTATAAAACAGAAAAAATAGCAACGGTGGCACCGGGGTCTTTTCACGTAAATGTTTTCACTAAAGCTTTGGCCTCAAAGGCAATTAAACTTATTTGAACTACGTGTAAACACAACTAAAAGTGAACCTCAACACAAGCCCGACTAAACAACAAACGTACCTTATGGCAAAACAAACTGTTGCAGCAACCAGAAACAGTTTTTCAATCTCGCTACAAATGGTGTAACATTTACAAAGCTTCAAGCTTAGAGGGAGCTGAAATGGCCAGACACAGGTGTTGCTTTATTGAAAAAAAGATACAAATTACACCCTTTCTGTACGATTTGATGGCAGATTGATGCATCTAAAAGCGAAAGCTCTTTCGTGCTGGTAGATATTTTTTACAAAATAAACTATCGAAGTGATTAGTAGATGAGTAGTTAGTTAATAACTGAGTAGGTAGCGCCTGCAACTTGGCTAACTAAGGTGATCTGACGCGATCACGGTCGATGCGGATAGTCTTTGGATGGGGGACCAAGCACAAGACTAAAAAAAGAGGTATTTTCATCCATGTTTCGGATATCACCATTAAATTGTAAGTCTTGGCTGTTATTGAGAATATAAGCAGTCTTTTAACCAAGTCATGGGCCTTTGGGTAGCTTGAAAATTTTCCACATCAGAGTTTGGAAAATTAGCTCATATGAAGAAGAAGAACTTAATAACTTAACGAAATCCAGACTATAGTTATTTTCGGCTTCTAATTCATTATTGTTACCACATAATACTGAATATAAACTAGTGAAACTTACCTAAATGTAGGGTATTGGCTTGATGTTATAACTCTGCCTTAGTTGAAATCATTAGGTATGATTTATTCGTGAAGCCTTGGAACCAAATCCTGCAACAAGAAAAAATAAATAGTTAGTAATCTAAAAACTGATTCTCACATGCAATGGCTTTAATTTGATCGAAGTTTATTACATCTTTGGATAACCTTACTACCATTATAAAACATCGATAAAGAAAGGCTCTCCCTTAGGGCCCTATAAAAGCAGACCTTCATAAACAAGCAATATCTTTTATACATCCTCATAACTCGTTCGCTTTACCGTTTTCTAAGAGGATGATAAAAAAACACGAATAAATTATTACCAGATTATATTGCGAGAAGCTGTTCCTTGAGAACGTTGCAAATAGATACAAAGCCGTATCACCCACGCCCACATTCACACTGACAAACCATTTACAAAATATCGGATCTAAAATTTGGGTGTTGTGAACTCGAACGTTGGCCCGCATCGCTCCGTGCCAAGCGATAAAACTTTGTCGGGAAACGTACTGAATTTCAAAACAAAACGTACCGAAAAGTCGGTTCGCAGATGGCGCAGGTGTCCCGGGCGACGCGCACGTCCTCTAATCAAGCGGAAATGTGTGCTCGGGCGACCGGACCGGCCCCGACCGGCCGGCTGACGGCGCCGGCCGGCTGACCTGCCGACCCGCGTCCGTTCCTACACCTGAACGCTACAATCCCCGGCCCGGAATCTGAATCGAGTTCGCATTCGGTCAATTCTAACAGGAAATTTGGATCCCGTTCCGACCTATCTTTCTGTTTATTCACTTGATTCGTTGCATGGATGGTTTCCCGCCCGCTCTATCTTCAGTGTCGTAAGAGACGGCGCGCGGACGCGACGAAAGCTAGATAAGAAACAATTGGTGTGATAAAAAGACTCGTTCAATCAATTTAATAACAGCGATTGCATCACGGGTTGGAATTAATGCGTTGGGTCAGACAAAGAGCTAGAGCGCTTATCAAAGAGAAAGCGATGAACGGCTCCGTCATTCGAGCGTCTGAGAGAACGCTAGAAAGATATTAACTTGACGTGAATTTTCATTGTTTAGTTTTTAAGAGATTAACGCTTGATAATAACTGCGGTAAGCAACGTCGTTAAAACTACGACCTATAAATTTAAAAAAGAATAATCCGCAAAAGATTTAAATGCTGATACCAAATCTCAAACAACCCGATCCAATTAATTCAGTTCTCCATTTCCACTGAGCCCGCAAGTAGAGTGGTCATTCTTTTGTTTCCATTGCGGGCAACCGCACATCGTTACGAAGATCTTCGTAAACCTTTTGACATTCCGCTAAAAGGTTCATTTCGGCTGATTAATGCTGTAATTCCATCGGTCGGACGAGCAAAAAAGACAGTAGGAGCGTTTAAACGGTGACGAGCGCGCGGCGGAAAAATGAAGAGAATTTATCTGGGCCGCCGTGCATCGCCCGGGCAGTGCGCGCCTATTTTAATGCTAGCGATATAGTTAAAGAAAAGTTATTGCAACAAAAAGTGAGGGCTCGGTTTCGACTTCCAGGAGCGTTCTTGTCCCCGCAGAGTTTGTTCGCTAACTGCGTCCGCATTACTATGCAAAACGTCGACGCAAAGTTGTGGGTGCATAAATTGCGGTGAATTCATCGGGGTATATTCTACTAGTTTTACAATTGGTCGTGACTCGTACTATTATTTGGATAAATTTGATTTGTTTTATATTTACGCACCCTTACATTACACGTTTAATTCAGGTAGGATAGTGTGGTGCGGTACATTATGTTCTTTCGATAGCCGTTAGATAACAGCTTGTTAGGGGTCCGGGTTCTTTATGTCTTTATTGCCACAATTACAACATCACGCTATGCCAAGGGGAAAATAATAAAAAAATACATTGAAAATTATATCCACGGTCCGTCTTATACCGCCTGATTCATTCGTACATAAAGTAAATAATATACGAGTAAATATCCAAAGTTTTAATTAAGAAGATGCAATATTGGTTTACACTTTTTTTTAAACACAAAAGGTGAGATAAAAATACTAAAATAACATAAAATTCCAAGTTGATTGTTAACGTATTTTTATTATTATGAATGTGACTTAACTCTTCAACAATTTAACTGCAGCGCTATTTGCGCAATAATGAAGTTCCGGGCGAAGCTAAACACAAGCACCTGCCACAAAGGCGGCGAAAGAGAGCTAACAATCTAGCTCATTAGCGCCGAGAAATCCCTTTGCAAAAATAGAAAAAAAAAACTCACAGATTCATTTGAGTTGTGTAATATTTAGCTGCGCTGCGTTAACGAGATAACTCGCTGCGCCTAACTAAGTTAGGTGATGCAACGACTTCGGCTAGAACGCTTTTAGAATCTACAGCGTCCTCGGGCACCTTAATTTTCTTTTGAAACTCTTTAAATTTTCCATCGCCTTTTAGAATCTCGGCTACGGTGCGCTTTGCCGGGAGAAACTGTTTCAACGGACACTTTGCTTCGTATTTAAATAACGTTTTAAGATGTAATAACGAGCGTAAAGTTTACACTCACCCAGTGCAGCGCTTGCCTTCATTGTAGCTAAAACCTTTTTATTAGGTTGTATTTTTATCGATTTATCCCAACGTGTGGTATTAAGTGTTTTGTAAGCGTGGGCCGAGCGTTAAAGTGAGCGTGGGCTGTTTATTTTATTCATATGCTTTGTGGACGAGCGCTTTTGTTATAAAAGAGTCTTTTCTATGTAGAACAGGCAGTTTCTCATTGATTGTATTGCCGATACAGACAGTTTGTAACAAGATTTCGAGTCTATTTTGTATTTTGAGATAAGTTTGAGCGCATGAAGATAGAGATGAGCTTATTAGTACCTGTCACAGTCGTAGCATGTGGTTATAATTTCGCTTAATACCGGCATAAAGCCTTTATATTTGCGGGATGATAGCGTACTAAAGATAATGTTACTGTTATTTCTGTTTTATCGTCATAAACATATTTTACACGTTGTTGCCGTATTAAAATTAAGCAAGTTGTTGCGCAAACTTGAACTTAGTTCTTGTTGCTTATCTGATTTAATTCCAAGAAGGTCTTATAGGTATAAACTTCTCAGAGCATAGTCGCTATCTTAATGGCGCTTATGAGTTTACATTCAAGTTGTGGTGTAATTAGGTACTTTAATTACTTTACTGACTGGACACAAGCTTATCTGTTTGACCAGCTTTACATGTTCTGTCCTTTTCTGTCACATATACATGTACATGAAAATAAAAGAGAGGCTAACATTTTAACTACGCGAGTTATAACAGACCTAGTCGATGACTTCTAGAGAAGCTTTGACCAGGTGTCTCACAGATGTTGTAATTTGATTGTGAATTAAAATAGAAACATTAACATCTCACCTGTTTTCCACTTTATTACGTTGTTTTTGATGAACTGAACAGATGAACCCACTTTATAGTTATGGCTTCCTGTCATCTGATCAATTTACCTACTTGAGAAGTAGTCATTTTAAAAGAATCTTGTGAAACCTGCTTATTTGAACACCTTTAAAAATTAATTTGCTGTATAGACGTGTGTGTTTTTTTAGTGTAAGATTTTTTTTTTATTGTAATTTCGGAAGTTTTGAGTTTTATCAGTTCACTGTAGCCTCAACAAGAAGCTGTCAAGTCCAAAGTTTTGCTGCGTCGACAGCCTGTCTCAATCAAATCCTAATTTTACTTAAATAAACAACGAATTTACCCTCTGATATTATTAAACCGTTGTTTCCTAACAAACATTCATAAAGTTGGCAGTTTGAAATTGTTATTAATCATAACTTGCGGTGGTGGCATGCGGCATATTTACACGAGGGTGAAAAAAATGCAAAATACACATTTAATTTAAACCCCACTGGGGGGGACAAGCACCCACCTATTAATTAATTAGATGCCCACCTGCGACACAAACTCGCTGTAGTTATGTTTGAGTAATAAAAAATATGGCCGACCGTTAACAGCCCGTGACAGAATTATTATTTTGTCATAACAACCCCTAAATTACAAGGTTACGAGGTGACTAAAAAAGTTTAAGAACCCCTTAAAAGTTTGACAAAAGTTCAGAAAAATATTCGCTACTTTTTGACAAGCGTAAAAGGTTTTAAAAACTCGGTAAAAGTAATATTCTTTCGAATATTCAAGTCGAGGAGAGCTTAAAAGCTTTTATTAAAAGTTCTTTTAACCTAGTCGCAGTTCATTGGAACTTTGATTGATTTATGGGTGAGTGTAGTGCATGATTGCATATTGCTTTTCCCGTTCGCTGCCCGGAGACTTCAGCGTTATTTTCCTTGAAAAATTGCCTCGGGCTCGTCGAATGGGCGAATTTGTAAGTAATATTTATGGAGGCACGGAGCGTAATAATGATATGTATATTATTTGGGCTGGTTCATGCGTCAAGGGAGGCCGCCGTAACAGCAACATTTGTCAATGCCCGCTCAGGCAGGTCCTATGATCCTGATATTATTACTTTATTTTTTGGTTCATTTCAATAACCCGCGTAGCTACTTTATATGCTCACTTGTTGGAGCAGTCTTCTTGTACATTAACCACTAGCTGTGTGTGGTCTAGTGATTTAGTTTTTTAATGAATGCATTATAACAGTTTTGTATTACTGAAGAAGTTAATAAAGAAAGCATTTGAAACATCAAGTGTTCACACTTACATAGCCAAATAAAAGTGAGCAATAGGAAGCGAACTTTCAAACATTTTGTCAAAATGATATATTTTAAAGTTATAATTATTTTTAAGTAATATTAACATACAAGCTGATCCAGCAAACGTTGTTTTGCCTTAAAAATATTTTAGTAGCCGATTCTCAAACCTACTGAATACGCATATAAAATTTGGTAAAATTCGGTCAAACCGTTTCGGAGGAGTACGGTAACTAACATTATGATATGAAAATTGTATATTGTAAACTGTTCACGTAAGGCATCTTAATATTTTCTACGCGAAAATAAAATTGTATATATTAGATAGATCATTGATAGCATCTGTAATGGAACCGACATCACCAAGAAAAGCGGCACTTATTCATCACAGATGACGTTTTCATCCAACGTCCGGCTTTTTGGTAGTCCTAAGACAATTTAATAAATGTCAGATAAGTGAGCAATAAGCCTCCACCAGTCATTGACCGGATCATAACCGAAAAGCTTCAGTAAGTCAGTGAGCGGGCTCTCGGGGCGAGACGTGAAAAACGACGTCCATTAAGGAAGTGAATACATTTAAAATAATCGGCTTAGCCGTCCGACGTTGACGTATATTCGTACTTATCTCACGGAGATACCGGCACAGATATCCCCGACTAATCCCCAACACAAACATCTGAAAAAGACTCGGCACTCCTTGTAAGGCTGATCCGTAATTGAATGGGCCGCAAGCAGCTCTTTGACTTGAACAAAAGTGCCTAATAATTTATGCCTATAATCTGACGCGCGTTCGCTCACGTCTACTTTTATTCGTTTTCGGATCGGAATCTTTATTTCCTTTTGTGGGATTCGTATATTAACTGCAGTGTCGGCGATAGTCACAACATTCTCGCTTGCAGGTTCCTTTATCCTGTTCTTTGGAAGCTGTCACGGGCTATATTTATGTTCCGCTAGATTAACAAAATACACATAACATCTTTTTACTAATAATAAAAGGATAAGGGGACAAACGGTGTTCTTTACCAGAAATAGAAGCTGTCCAAATACAGCGCACCTCAAAGTAATCAGGATATCTCCATTAATTTTTAAGGACTTCCTTTGAAGAGTTCCGTGTTTACTTCTAAAACAAGGAAACTTTTAATGGAGTTACAAATCGTTGACCCTTAAAAGTGGGTTCTTAGAAGTTTCGTTAATACCGCAACTTTAATAGTCCAGACCATTCTGCAGAAATTAGGGTTGTAATTTTTTTTTCATTAACTCACGAATTACAAATTATTTACTATGACATAGCCTAAAACTAAGCTCGAATGTACACGATGAATGCTAACATTAATTGACACACAAACAAATAACTATTTCCTGAATTCGTCGTTGTTGGCTCCACACATATACCACAGAATTCAAATTCCATTAATTAACGGATATACATAAACTCAATTCGAGGCACTGTCGTGTATACAAAATAGAACTCGTTGAATATTCCCCTGACGTGCAACTAAATACAATTTATCGATTACAACCATGAAACTGCGAACAGCCTTCCAATTACATACTAAGGAGCACAATGACTACTATTATAGGTTAAACGAGGACATATTTATAGATATGCCCTCACAAACATAATCAAATATTACGTATTCACATATCGGTGGCAGTAAATTACGTGGAAATTACCAGTTATTACCTAGTCTTTGTAATAAATAGGTTCTAAATACACCCACATGGAGAACTCGTATCTAATCTAAGGCATGGTATATTTAGTTCAAACAAGGTTCTAGCCAACGTTTCGTAATGTAGTCCACCGTCTTTCTGATAACAGACGGGTTGCTGTATACCGTTTGATATGTTAATTAGAAGGCTTAATGCAGAAATTATCCTGTTTGGTTTAATTGAAATCAATTCGGTGCAATTATTTTGAAAGTGAATCGATTGCGGGTTATTTAGAAGCTGCAACAACGATAAGCTCGGGAGTTTGTGCGTCTAATTTATTTTTAGATAGGAAAATGTTAGTTATTTTATTTGGAACTGACTTTATGTCAACTAGTTTGTATTGAGAGTAAATAGCGTTTAATATTACATAACAATGTTATTTTAGTTTCTATATTTATTTCTGTATTAGAGGCCGCAATTTTAAACCAGTTTTGACGAAAGGTGGTACTGTTACTTTTAGTCAATAAAATTATGATTGGGGGAAGGGAATTTGTAGTAGAGCTATTTACTGGACGATTTTAATTATAATAATGTGGCAGAGCAATTGAAAAATTCTTAATATATTTTCTGATATACATTATTTTCATACTTGAGATGTTTCGGTAATTCCATTTTTTTTTATTTTGTGACGTTAATAAAGACGTTTTAAAACTTTGTTTGCGAAGTTTACTGTTTAGATAACTACTAGCGAAACGTTACATTTTGGTACAGTTATACATATTTTATTATAAAATGTATCAGAACTACAAGAAGCACTAATGTATTAAACTCGATTCAAATGAGAATTTCAAATCAACCCACGTTTAAGAATATCCAAATAAAATTAATCCCTTCGAGAAGACAAACACAACTCAATAAAGAGTGAATCCCAACTTTCTATGACTCTCGACCACATTGGAGTACTTTGTACATCGTAATGACATCTTCATACTCCGAGATGTATACTTTGAACATATTTTCAAGTAGTGTTTAGACGGGAGACCCCTCGTATAAATAATTATGACAGTTCTCATGAAATGACGACTGGAGCACCTGTCAACATCTCGGGAATGTCGAGCCTTATTATTTATTTACGTTAAAACTTGTAACCTAGTAGTGTTTAAACAATCGTATGTAAGTAGTAACGGGAAGGAAAAACAATAATTAGAAAAATGTTAAAAATATTTTTTAATTTACATAAAAAATGTCGTGAAGCACGATCCAAGAATTACGAGTTTGTCTTACGTACTGGAAGTTTGTCTGTTAATACTTAGACCCGTCCGCCAGCCGTCAGCGCCAGACGAAAAGCTTTCAAAGTTAATAATTTCGAGTCGATTGATTGTGATCACGTTTAGTAGCCAATAACCATAGAATTTTAAGTAGGCAACGCCGGAGATAAACACAAATCGTTCGTCGGCAGCACTCAACAAAGGGCGCGTCGAATGTGACATCTTCATCCGCGTCGCTCCCGCGCATCTACATCCTCGGCGCCTGCGCACATGTACCGATGCTCTAAAACCCTCTTCCCGTCCCGACGACTCTGACGAATTAAGTTATTAACGCTTCGGGCAGCTGCTCTACACAAATCAAAGCGCCCAGACCAACCACTCTGAAAGCACGATCGCTCGTTCGCTTTACGAGCTTTTTATGGCCCTTTTCATATTCAACTTTCAGTCACAACGCTCTTAGTCCGACCCGGAGTGCGATTGTTTCCATGACAAAATAAATTAATGCGGGCGACTCGTAAACGTGTTTATTTCACGCTCTGTCTCACGATATCCTCGGTTATTGTTCTTTGAAGTTAACATCTAGCTTTGACGTTTCGACACCTTTGATGTGCTCGATAGTGACGGTACGCTGATACGTTCCTTAATAATGCTACGAGATGTTTCATAAATCATATTCCGCATAACGTCTGCCGACTGAAGCGTGAGTTTGTTTTGCGCGTAATATTACTTACCTAATGCCGCAGCTTTGATGTGCCCGCGCGGCAGAATACTAAGCCCGGGAAACGCGGTTTCAGAACATCGTCAGCAATAATTCCACTTAACGTAATGTTGCGACGAGCGATATTATCCCGGTCTCGTCGTGTCATCGCTTTACTGGAAACATCGTTAAATTGTAAGGATATAAATAATGTGGAGTTCGGCGGCATAGCGTGCTTATGTCACCCGGCCGAGGGTATTAAGATATTGCTGCGTATTCCTGGGGGTCTCATTACAGCCGGGGGTCCGACACCACTAATATTTCATCCTTAGCGCGTCCCTGAAGAAACTCACAAAACGGCATCTTCCTAAAGCGAAACACGTGAATTCCTCAGAGTTTTCTCATTTTCATAAAACACCCGCGAGCGCCGCGAGTTATTTTCCGCGAATATTTATTTACTCTTAATTTCATTAGGGGCAACGTTACGTGGGAGCGAAGAGCGATTCGCTAAAAAGGCTGTTTTGCTGGTAGTTACATTAAGGTAATTGCTGTACGGCTACGAAACACTTTTATGGGCCATCGCGGTGGTCGTTCAGGGCTGAGCGCTGCGCCAATCGTTGTCAGACTACGGTACAGGCCGCGCTTTATACTATGTTAACGGAACAAATTTAAGCACCCGCCGGATTAATTGGATCTTGAGATTTATGGAACAACATCGCCAAATTGGCTCTAACAATAAAACGGCTACAATTTACGAGGCTTTGTCCCGCATGTCTTCAAATCGGCCTCTTATTAAAACGACGCGACACGATGAACTCTATATCGTATTCTCAATCAAATCGACATAAATACTACAACGAGAAACATCTACTTAAAATATGGTGCCACTCCATTCCAATTGTATAATTGCGATTGCGCCCTCGCCCATCAGAAAGGTCTACGGATCAATTTACTCTCACAATGACCTCAATATAAAGTCATTTCGGTGCAATGAATAGGCCGTAATAATTTTCATGCGAGCATTAAAGAAATTCTATGTCGATGTTATCTCGAGCGTGAGTCGCGTGTGCGAGCGGAAACTGAGCGACGTTATTAAAAAAGCACATGTGGTGCGATGCGTATCGCACTCTGTTAATTACTTATGACGGGCAGCATATGATTCAATTATCATATGATTTACGCGGGATAAGGGCGCGGGATCCGCTCGGGAAGAAGTAACGTCAGTTAATTTAAGCGTTAAGCAACGCATTTCAGGGATAACGTTCCTCACACATGTCGCCCAAAATCAAGGCGGTACCCAGTTTTTGCGTGAGCGCTAATCGGTATAGCATGCTACCGATTTGTGTGGGCCTAATATTCGGGAACCGGAATTTGAAACACGCCAAAAATGTTTTCTCCCAAACGCCTTACTTCCTGCTTAACTGAGCAGTTAACGTTAAGCCTAAAAAAATATGTGCTACAAATTTTCCTCGACACTTATAAAACTATAAATTCTCGATTATCGCGTGCCACATCTTGTGAGTCGGCGTTTGTTCACATAAAACCGGCTTTAATTGCTTAACTCGTCCGTCTCAAACCACATAACTTACATTAGACCGCATTCACACCGAAAGATTACTTCAACTGCGAGCTGCGAGAGAGCGAGGCGGTAATAAATACTAATTACTAGCAGAACACACGATAACATCGCCGAAAATTCCTGATACTGTGGTGCCGTAACTAGCTGTTTGGTATAAAAAGCGGTTGATGCCATACATAGTAAATCTTGCGTGACGCATAATGGTCTTAAGAGTTTTATTTATCGCTTTCGGTCGTTTAAAGTGAACAGTTTAATAAATATTATCACAGCGGAGCCGTCAACAAACGTGAGAAGATAGCCGTTGACCCGGTTCGTGATATTTGTCTCATTTCGGGGATTAAAAGTGATCGCTTCCGAACGACGTCTTCTGTTTGTAGAATCTGTCTTTACAATAACATCGAGGGATGGCACAAGGATCGTCGTCGAGATTCTCGTATAATTAGACCCGTACAAAATGGCTTTGCTTTTTGAGTGTTCTTGAACGACAAAAGAGGACTTATAGCTTTAAATAGGAGGCGTTTCGTTTAATTCTTAATGTGCTTCAACTTCTAAAAACGCGGAGCATTATTTGAAGGTAATGTTTTCTAAATGCGCTTCCGGTTTAATAAGATGGAGTGTTCCGTAGCGGCAAAAAATCTAAAATGGATAAAGAACTTTGCACGTGGGATCTCTCAAAAAATGTGTAAAATAGGTATATTAAAAAAAGGTTGAGGGATGATTTAAAGCTCGTTTTATAAAAAATGTCAAGAAGAATTGAGCTTTTACATTGTATTCTGATATACGAATACTTAAAACTTTGTATGATAGTAGAGCATTTCTGCACCCTCATGTTAAAAATTCTGTCAATAAACGCCTAACGGTGTGTTCCAGCAGTCTTATTGAGAGTCAGTAATTCCAGACTATGCATGCTCCATCTTTGACCAAAAAGTTGTACTCTCCTCCTGCTCAAATGCCTGTACAGTTAATAAAAACGAAAACATTACAGATATTATTATCTTATGGAAACTGAACATTTATCATGTCATTCAAATGACTAAAAGTTATTTATTGATAACCGCATTATCAACAAAAGTTACAGCTTTAATTATCATAACACATGTTTCATCAAATCTATACAACGTGTTTACATAAAGTTATCGCTATTGGACGTAGCCAAGTAAGTTTGTTTCGAAGCGGTCATTTCTAAAACAACAATGGAGTAACAATCTCGTTAGTAGGACACCGTCTTGGCGGGGTTCCCACATTTGGCACCACATGCCTGCAATGAAACATATCTCTGCAGCATACTTTCAATAAATCCGGATTATCATTTGTTTGACACGAACACCGTCGGTCCCCGTTCCAAAATGTTTATTATTTATTCAAAGACAAGGTTTAAAATTCAATGAGGTGGCAAACGAAATGTGCAACCGTGTTTCGATGTACTTTTCGAAACGAAGGAAGTTCGTGTTATTGCAGCTTATGTTTCGAATCCGCCCGCTGAGATATTCGAAGCACCCGTCCGTTTTTTGTGACAGACCAACCGAGTGCCATAAATAATAGGTAGGGGTTCCCGAAGCGAGCTTTGTAATAAATTCGATGCTCTTTTGGTAGCAAAGTAGCGGGCCGTCCGCGATTGAATTATGGTGATGCGTTAAGCCAGTAGACTCAGTTGGAATCCGTATTTTTTATTTCCATTTCGCGCTGAGCTTCTGCTTATTGAGTCATTATATGCGTTCCGAGAACGACTCGTTGCAGTACAATGGGTTTATTTTGCTACAAGCTCCGGTGTATTGAGTTACTACTTACTCCCGTCCATTGGAGAAGACAACGCGCAGATGGCGCGCCGCATCCGTATAAGCTTTCTCTTAAAACGGGAGACATTTAAATCACATGGGAGCGTCAATATTTCCTTTCGTCGGTACAAAGGCAATTGTCTGAAGCAGCCGGTTTTATACTAAGATAGATTAGTGCTGGTTGCATGCACTACACGACAAGGGACCCGGCGCAGGCGAGTTTACGGAGCTATGTTTGAATACCTAT
This sequence comes from Mellilla xanthometata, assembly GCA_035578125.1. NCBI lineage: Eukaryota > Metazoa > Arthropoda > Insecta > Lepidoptera > Geometridae > Mellilla > Mellilla xanthometata. The sequence goes on along the minus strand of JAPUBQ010000007.1, from coordinate 5,454,408 downwards.
ACCGCTTACTCGATCTTATGCTCCGTACTAAGTAAAAGGCACATTTTATGTAGACTAGAGATTATCTGTGCTTTAAGTAACTTATCTTAAGAATATGTGAACAAGCGAAAACAGTTTCACTATCATTGTTAAAAAGTAAACAGAATTGATTTCTAATAAAGTTGAGTTAAAATGAACAGTTAAGTTATGTTGTACAGTTTCAATATTATTTAAGTACAATGATACATCCGCTTGCCAAATTTCACGGCAGTTCTAAATATCTAGAGTGATTTTTGAGATGTTTGAAATATGTATCTGGCTTTCACGTTAAGATACCTGTCACCGGCGAGCGGTGTTTGTTTAGGCGGCGTATAGAGTTACTGGTGAGGAGGACAGCGCCGGCTGGTGGCCGCGGGAGGGCCTCTCCAGTTACCGTCCGGATAAGTCAATCATTGGAAACGTCCACGTTCAACCAAAATAAAACACGCGTTCAAATGTTGCGTGTGGCGGCATAATGCGCTGCGACAGCCGACATGTTTTGCGCGAGAAAATAAAATTGATGGCACGGGAGCGCTCCAGACTCAAATAGCTCTGTTATTCGTGATGGAGCTAAACGCTTTTGTCTATTTTATAACCGGCGTCACGTCTCTCCCGCTCGCGTTTCTTTTGTTTTCGTGTAACGTATTAGTTTTTCCGACAACTATTCGTGTCGCACGGAAATTGCTCCGTCAGAAAATGTTTACCATTGAACCGGCGCGCGTCCTATGAAAACGAGTGCTCCCATTTAATAGTTAAACTGTCGAAAAGGCAGTAATTGGACAAGTGTTAGCGCAGTCGAAGCGAGGTCCAATTTCCTGCTTCGACCGCAGTCTTCGTCGAGCAAATAGCTCTTTGCAAATCAAACACGGGACCGTCTGCCCGATCCACATATCAACTTCGCATTGTTTCTCTCCGTCATTCGGGCTAACCAGAGGCGTTTTCGATTATCCGCCCTGCTTAGAACAAAGCCGGTGACCGCAAACCGAGTCAATTACATAGTTCAACAACTCAGCCCTTATAACTTTCATGGGCTACCACCGGAATACAGAAAAGGGTATCTGTTTTCAATACGCGGGTCGAGAGATGCGATTGACCCTTTCGAGTGTCCGCATTGACTTTTAAATTACTAATCCCGCGAGAGTAAACAGAAAAAGCGCCTCCGGGTGCGTTTGTTTACACGCTCGAGTGTACTTGCACATCTTCATTAACTGGATCCAGCCGCTCGCCCGCTTGCTTAGCACTCGTGCGCCCCGACAATGCCTCCAAATTCTTATTAACTTTTCTTCTTTTCGAAACGAGAAACGAATTCTAATGATGTGCTTACGACCGCCATGTTTAGTTGCATGAATTACCCCCAGCGATTAGCCCAAACACTGAATTATGTATACGTGGACACACAAAATTGATACGTATCTGGACAAAACATACGCATAATGAATTTAACATTCTTTCACATCGTTCGCCTTCAACTGGACGGGGCATAACTCGTTTTCCGGAAACAATTTAACTTGCCAACCGCTATTTTAGATACACATAGAATAGGGAATACCGTAGGGACTTATTAATGTTTATCTAAAGATCGGAATAAGAATGCGTTTGCGGAGTGCGGGCGCGCGGGGCCGCCCGCAGCCAGCGGAGCGTGCCCGGTTGGACTGATGGCTCTATACCGAGCTTTTTCCACGTCAGATACAAACAGGCTACCCTTTCAACCCGAATGAATTACTTAATTTTTCTATATCGGGCACGGACCCTCTGCGATACTCCACGTCGAAATAAATTAGCGTTATCCATTGTGCTGTAAGGGAAGTGAGCTCATGAATTGGTTCAGAGTGGTTCTTTGGTTCACGAGCACCGAGTGAGATGTGATTTGGGCAAATATTTACCACTGGTTTTGAATTTTTTTAATAACCTCAGACACAATTGTAAGGGGCTCAACATAATAGAGTTTTTTAATGCAATTATGAAAACGCAGGGCTATCATTCAAACCAATTATTACTACCGCTCTGACAACCTTGTGTTTCGTCATTTTCGACATCAATCTCGCGGGGCTCGTCGGAATGTTTTTAATGTTTGTGTTCAAGAGATAATGAAACAGTGCGATCATAAATAAAGTGCCATTATCTGTGAGCTTTTAAAAAGCCCGGTGCTTATAATATCTGACACACATACAGAGTAGCGGTTTAGCTCTACCATTCGAATGAAACATTAAACGTTATTAATGGGAGCGGTACAGCGGCGGCCGCCGTACATGCATCGCACTAAACGCATTCTCTTTCGCTCCACTGCTTATTAATGATACCGAATTGTTAATAACTACTGCGGATGAACTAAAAAATAAACGATTAATAGTGTTAAACTACCGTAACCGATCGGAATTCGGCTCGCCAGTTTTGGTAGACCATTGTACTCGAAATAATACGACTATTTATGTTTGGGTGCCGTTTTTATGATAGGAAAAAAAGTTTAATAATCACCGGTATACCTGGGACGGCGGGCTATCCATCACATGAAATAACGAGAAATTATTATCGTCCGTTGTTATTGCCTTTCTAGGAATGGATGTTGCCGTAGAATGGAGGCTCGCGTCTTTATTTGCAAACATTGTATGATAAAGTTATAAATTAACTTTATATTGCCTTTTATGCGCGTTTACAATAGAATTTTTACTGTCTGTGACATGTTTGATGTCTATTTCAGATGCTCGATATAGCCTTTTGTGTTTATGTGTATATAGATTCGACAATATTGTGTTAAGAATTAACAAAGTTATATATGCTCCTTTGCAAGTGCATCCTGAGTCTTAAGTTTGTGTAGTTAGAGTCTAGATTGGGGTGATAAATATTTGTACACGTGCGTTGTTAAAGTTGTGTATCCAATATGCAGATTAGCGGAGGGATACTCGTCTGCGCCGCCCATCGTGGGTTTGGAACACACGCACGTTGCCTCGTCGAGAAATTATCATTGTTTAGCTTGTACCCACCGTATTCAGAGTAACAGATTATGCAAAAGCTTCAAGCAAAGGTAAATGTTTACTTGGGCACTCGGGACTGATTTTGAAATAATTAAGTCTGAATTAAAACACTTCCTGAAAGCTTGCGCATTTCGAACTTAATTTATGAGTGGCTTTTAGGCACGGCGTGTTCAAAGATAATTTTGTAACAATATGTACGTTTATTGTTAATAAATAAGTAAATAAATAAATAAATGGTTGGTACTTATAAAGTGTGTTTTAATAATGACATTTATATCACAAATGGTTTTGTTGTACTCGAAAAAGATAATCGTTAATTTTATTGATTAAGCTAGAGATTTTGATACTTATCCTAATTCCTACATATATTAAAGTAAACATTTGGCTTGACAAGTGTGTTTGTTGCCTTTATAACTTATTATAGCTGAACCAAGTTTGGCGAAATTTGGTTAGCTAACAGTAGGCACACAACCTACTATTTTATCCGAATTAACGTAGGCATTACCGTGGAGATCAGCTAGTCACAAATATTTCTCACATGCATATACACAGAAAATATTTTGATTTGTTTTCTTAGAGCATATACATTCACATCTTACCAAAGAGTACTTTCTAATAATAAAATAAACTAAGAATATAAAAATCAAACAAGGCCCTGACATGCGTTCCCACTTCTTATTGACTCGACAAGAAGTGGCTAAGTCGCGTGCAAACATTGACACAATCTTCACAAACATCACCACAGTATAATGTAGTTAAGTAGTAAGCACATTTACTTTAAGTGGCCATAATAAACTAAACAGTATAAACAAATCAAACAAGACGCTTGTCGCTGGCAAGACGCCAGATTCAAATGAAATTTTTAAAGCTACTACCGTCTAGTACCGACATTGCTACTGCATATTATATTAGGCTCCAAACCTCAGTATTTGCCAAGGAATATGCTAAACGTGGAAAACCGAAGTAGCTATTAAAATAATGTTGAATTTAAGTAAAAATATATGTAAATATGTATGTATGTACACTTCAGCTACCTCTAAATTGAATAGTAGGTACTTACATTTATGACTAAATACGAAATAACACTAATATTACATGTATGATTCTCTACCATGATAATATGTTTGGCTCAGGATTCCGTACTAGCGTGATCATATTGTTATTGCAAAAACTTCGCTGTTCGTCCGCTTGTCTGTCCGTCCGTTTGTCACCAGGGTGTGTGCCTCATGTCCTATGATAGCAAGAGAATTGTTTTTTACAGATGATGTATTTCTGTTGCCATTTTAACCGACACTCACATGGCCAATTATTATAAAGATTACCACAAATAACAAAAAAATGTCAGGAAAGAGATAGTCTATGCTTGTGCAAAATTGAAACAACTGAAATAGAAAACCCATGACGTTATGCCAAGTTGAACTTTCAAATCTCAGGAATAAAGATCTGTAAATGTGCATGTCGTCTCACACGACAGCTAGTTTTGAACATAAGAACTAGCTCGTTTAGTAAATAAATGTTGTACAAATATGTATAACTTTGATGTTTCTTTAATTGAGAGTATTCTGAGTGTAAAATATAGATTGGCTCTATCGGCTTAAACAGAAAAGTAGCAAGTGAATATTAAATAAACTTAAACTGAACGTTACATAACTTATCTTTTTACAAGATAACATATAAAAATATGAACCATATACTAACAAAACGATAGGTACGAGTACATTTTGCTCCTCATTAAATAACAAAAGCTCAACACATAATCACATACAGCAAGCTGTTTTGTACTTTTTGACGCGACGATTTTATAACGTGCTTGAGCACGACTCGATGCACAATATAAGTCGAATACAAACTCAACATTAGGTTTCAAATAAATGTGCATATCATTATACTAACAAGAGACTGCGGATGTGTGTGGTCCCTCACTTATTCCGTAGGTACATTTCGTTTACTTTTTTTAACAAAACTTTTTTATTCGTACCAATTAATGGGCTACAAGCCGAGAGTCGTGTAGGCCATTTAAGTCATTTGGACCATTAGTTGAAGGCTCGAATTCGGGAATGAAACCTTTAATTAATTAACGTCTATTAAGTAAATGATAGTTATTATTCGAGAACGCCTGAGGACAATCGTGTCTTACCGCCAGAGAGCTTTGGTGTTACAATAGTCATACATTTTTTATTTTACTTTCAGCGTTGATGAGTTATTTATGTTTCCTGTCTGCTTTGCTTTAATGTTTTACTTAAATCTTTTGAAAGATGTATCGGATATCGTCGTGTTTTGTTTTGTATTGAGTTTTAAGCTGATTTATTCCTCTTATAATAACAAAGAATATCCACAATGACCTCAGTTAATAATGCGTCTTTTCAGTGGAACTTTTGATGTCTTTTATTTGTGAATACTTTGAGTGATTAATGGTGTTTTAATGTGTACTGTGTGCATACACAAATATAATACAGTTAATTACTGTAACCTACTTGTATGGTGCTCACTGCACTCATCAAATACGATCAAAACCATCCTATACTTCCGTGCTTTTTGTCTGTACGCCCCCGTACGTTTCCATTGGTCTAGTGATTTATTCATTTGTTTTTCTTTGTAGCATGTTAACAACGATGCTCAGTGAAGCGCAATGCGATGACTAGCCAGAATCGAGCGGATCTTGCCGTGATTAGAAAGGGCTATTGTTTATTCATTTCTGGACACCTGGCCTTGTTATGATGAAGCAGATGCAACTAGCTGTTTTGAATCCAAATGATCAGCGGACTGTAAGAGTAACGAAAAGCTTGAATGATCGCGAACAAGTAAGTGACTTAAGGCTGCGCGAGAACGTTGGGCAGTTGATTTTTTCCACTAATATGCTCGAAAAGCCTTAATAGTTTTCTTATTTGCTTATGGTTAAAACGTTCAACGTAGACACGAAATTTGTAAAATATTTCTAATAAACATAATATAATATTGTCAATGACGCGTGTTTTTCTTCGTTAATATAATATGAAATATCTAAAAGATCATTAGATAAACATCACGACATCATACATTTTCATATATCTAAAATTAATTTCGATTCAAACACGTATCATCTTAAAAATCTCACTCAGTACAAATTAAGTATCACATTACAACCATCGAATATGCTAATGCAAGTATAATGGGCTCCGAAACAATAAGAAACACAGTAATAGAATTCCAAGTACGCACCGGCTCCATCAATCATCCGAGATATCGAATATGATCTTATCTGAAATGGAACTCATCATTTATAGATCTGTCCGTCGTCAGCGCTGACCGAATGTTATTAATAGATTTTTATCTGGTCATCAAATGAATCTGGTAACGGTAATCTGCCTCGTTTTGTCGGCTCCATAATATCGGTAACAAATTATTATTCTCTAACTAGCAGACCCACATGCGGAGCAGGAAACGCAACTAACAACGTCGCTCCAATCTTACACGGTTGCCCACTCGAAAATTATTGACGGCAACAAACATATTCTTATGAATCCAAATTTCCATTCATAAAAATTCAGCGTCACCATAACGGCGAGAAAACCTCGCCAGATACATAAAATCAACACAAAGAACACATTGTTTGACAGTAATTTGCCTATTTGTAAGCGGAGTGGCTTAATCAATAGGAATTCTTATAAACTTTCAAATTTTATGCGGCTTATCTGGTCAGTAATGAAACGAAAGAAGCTACTTCACGTTTCACGATAAAAGGCGTGTTCACGTGGACAGAGTAATTTGAGCTCTCGTTCGAAGTGCTTCGGTCGTTAACTACTAGAACTGTGGTTGCATTAGCGGATGATATTCTAGTAAGTGACGATTTCGAAACGTTTTGGGTCATTGCGTGAGAAGGAAGATTAGTAAAGCAGATTTCGACTGTACCTACTTAATCCTCAAGCGGTACTTACGTACTTATACCTACTCGTATAATAGTAATGGTACTTAGATTATATTTTTTGTGTTACAATAATTGTAGCAGGCTCGCGCTACGAAACCAAGAGATGGAAGCGTAAGATAAACAAAAAAGCTTGTCAATATCATTATCCGGATACCAACATGGACTTACTTAACAAGATTGTAGGCTTCGTGTATAGATAATGACGGTATTTATTAGGTCGATATGTTCTACACCGGCGTAATCACCACTTGTATCTCTTTGATGGACTATTGAATTGATTCTGTAGATATAATTGGTTACATAACGTTTTTTCTTAAGTTTTTTACTGCCTTATTAAAATTTACCAGTTTGAAAATCTTAACAATAGCAAAAGTTAACTTAGGATGATTCAATCATGAAGTTATATGATGTAACTAACTATGTAGTGTAAGTACTCGTAAGTTAGTGAAATCGGTGGAAATCTTGTAAGCTAAAACTCACGTTCTAATTGTCTTATTGGATTCTGATTTGATACTGTTTAATATATATAGTGTGCGTAACAAATTTTGCGAGCCCAACAAAAGATTTTTTTGAGCATATGTTGTTGTTTAAGTTACACCCTCAAACTTATGTTACTAAAAGCCATCTTTTTTTTTTCAGAGCAAACATAGTGATAGGGAGAGAAGTGACATAGAGTGGATAGATTTATTTTTCATGATTCTGTATAGAAAAAAAACTCTAATAGATTCTAATATACCCGTCCCGAAAAAACATAGTCCATCATATGTTTTTTCGGGACGGGCATAGAAATTTCTAAACAAAGTCTTAACTCCAAATATACATTATCTATATTTATTTTCTACGAGACTCCAAAATATCATTATATTTAATCATAAAGAAAAGTTTTTTTTTATTTACTTTACATTAATAACAGAATAGATTAAATAACGAATATAATACCCATGCGTATTGTTTTAAACAAAATCAACAATATTAAATTCAAAGCATAAAGTGTAATAATAATGTAGTGATGTTTCCCACAAAAACATTTTTAGCTTGAAACGAGTGTGGTCGGTTTACAAAACAAAAAAGTAACTTGGATTTAATAAGCTGTTAGATTGTATTGTCACGCATTTTTATTGTTTTAATTTACATAAATTGGACAACATACAAAAGGGCATGACACCTAAGTTCGGAAAAATACTAAGTAATACTATATTACGTGTACGTTGTTGTTTATGGTTTATGAAACAAAACTTCATACTTGTAGATGCTCACTACAAGTATCTTAAAAAATAAAGCGGGCTTGTTTAAACACTTAAAAGATTTACAATCAACCGCTCAATTTGTTGTAAATGACCAGTGAATGTGAATAGTCATTTATTTATTGCATTTGATCAAGTAATTTGTAACAAGTAATCTAGTTTAAGTTGCACTAACCGCCATCAAAGTAGCGCCGGACTGGGTCGTAAAATGTTTATATGTTTCTAATACTACGTTATCGCCCTATCGCAAGACTTGCTTTACTAGACCAACGTAAACTAACCCTCAAACTAGGACACAGTATAGAAACATAGTAAGCAGTTTTAGTGGCTAACTCGCAAAACGCATAACAATCTGAGCTCTTTTCATTAGGCTGTGACCCATACCATGCCGGTACGAATGTTCGTAGAATTCTTATTAAAACTTTCTTTAAGAGGTTCTCTAAGAATTCCTTAAAATGTTGCATGTATGTGACAAATTCTCGGCACAGTGTTAAAATGTCTTGGTTAGAAATGCGGTGGCTTTTTATTTATATTGTTGTCACCTTACGCTTTTGTTAACTTACTTGTGTCAAGACTTTAATAACTTAACACAAATGTGAGAACAATTTAATATAACAAAATATTACAAATTTGGCAGCTTGATTTATTTATTTATTACTGATGTGTATAAATAAAGTAAAACATACTTATTCAAAGACACCAAAACAATCGATGTATCGGTGTAAAGATGCAATTTATTCTAAAGATGCTTCTATGCCGTTGTTCAACATCTCTTTTTTTTTATTTTAACCTCTATTCCATTGACTTAAGGACTGCAATCTCTTAACAAAGCTCAGCAATTTATACTATACATACTTGTAGTTACTTATAGGTACAGATACAGCTTACAGTCAGTAATTTGCAGACGGATTCCACGGAAGTTCTAGTCAAATGCAGCGAACTCTGTCTAAACAACCACACATCGACTGATTAAAAGAGCAAGCTAGTACAAATTGTACCACGTTAACTGTTAAGCGTTTAGTTAACTGCCAAAGTACGTGTACTAGTACGTTAAATATAATGTTGCTAGCTTTAACTTTAATGAAAACATTTCTGACAGCGATGATTTTTTTTAAAGTACAGTGTTAACTCTATATAACGACACTGAAGGGATTGTGTATTTTATGGCGTTATAGAGAGTGGCCATTAAATGGAGAAAATGTATCATTGTGTAAATTCCATGTAACGTCACTCGATTTAACGACACACTCTCTAAAGCGTCGAAATCAAATGGCTTTAGTTGGTTTAGCTTGTATTCCATACAATGATACATTCTCTCCATTTAACGACCACTCTCTATAACGCCATAAAATGCGCAGTCCCCATCAGTGACGTTATATAGAGTTGACACTGGCACTGTATATTATAAGCAAACCTATTTAAATGCACAGTCCCTTATATCATACAGTGACGTTATATAGAGTTTACACTGTATATTATTAGCAAACGTATAATCGTACGTACTAGGCATCAGGAAATGTTCAGCAAACAAAGCAAGCGACCGCTGCCCACCCCGGGGTAAGGCTGCACTGCACACGATACTCGTGATACGGACTGCCTTCTGCATTCAATAGGCAGTGGCCACGGTATGAGCGAACAGCGATTTGAAAAAAGATTAGGAAATTTCTTGTACGGTCACATTGTTTATCAAACAATAATCACACTCATAATAAATACATAACGACGCTACATATTCTATTACACTAATAAAAAAATCACTGTAAGTAATTTTATTACATTTTTTTAAAGGGTATCGTGTTTAAACTTAACGCTTCACCGGACCGTGATTATCACTATAAAATCAAAATAACAGCAGAACGTTTTTGCGTTAAACTTTTTAAGAAATGCTTACTATTGTCTTAAAATAAGTTCATCGATTTACAAAACACTATTTTTGTCCCACGGCATACATAGTAGATTTAAAAAATAACTTTTTTTTTCGCTTTGGTGTTTCCTTATTCATCCGATAGTGGAATGGGGCGGGGATTTAAATCATGCAAATTTATTAAACAGTCTGGTTTTCGTTTTGAAAGTTGTATGTTACTTTAAATTAATCACGAGTGTAGCAGTTTCTATACCGTACCTAATCCTATAAGTAATCCACATGCAAGGAATTGAAAGAGGCGTTACGTCTAGCACTAAACTATCCCAACTTGCATAATTATCTACTCAGCATTCCGCCTCCGCTCAAGAAAGGCGGTCCGCTGTCACTCGCGCCAAAACTTATGCTCACGTAAAGTTTTATATCCACCACTGATATCTTCGACGCTGCGCTCAGAATATCAATAAGCAACACAAACTACAAATGAAATACTCTACTATAAGCCAAATCCCCCCGTTGTTCCACAGAGGTGTTGTTTTAATAAATAGCTTTAGGGATCGCTGTTTAGTTTATAAATTGATTTTGTTTGATAACTTTCAACTCCCAGTTTGACTTACTCGGCTCCGTCACTTTACGTTGAAATCAATACTGTTCTAACTCCAAAATAAATAAATAAATAAAGCTATTTATTCCCAGAAACTTACAAAACATATATTGGGTTAAAGAAATCTGTGTTAGATTTAGATATGAATACATTCTTATGTTTATTAATAACAAATTACAATAAATTAATATACTATTATGAAGATTCTTGGGGCACCCACATATGGGTGTAGGCCTCCTCCATGCGTTGCCAGGTCATTCGATCTTGAGCTAGCCTAGTCCAAGTACTTCCAGCTGCTTCTTCGTTATCGTCGCGCCATCGTCTGCGCCATCGTCATGGACTGCGTTCTAACTCCAAAGTGTTTAATATTAAAATTTTGTTGAACAAAATATTGAAAGCTTTTAATTTGAGATTGGGTCTTAAATATGTCGTTAATTTGAATAAAACGAAACCCACGTCCATATTATCGGAGGTAGTTATCGTAGTTCTGTCCCTATTATATTCGGGGACGCTTTTATTGTGCAGTAAATATTTTATTCGAAGATAAGAGTCGAGTATAGATAAAACAAATTGATCGAGCTATAGAGAGAAACTTTTTGAAGCTTTAAGTGACAAGTGGGTGGACGAGAGATTGTGCGAATGACGACAACAACAGTAATTTAATATCTGAAGAATGTAGATAAGGCCTTATTAAATAAATAATTATGGGTGCGCATAGGTGTACCATATAAACCGTAGTAGTAGTTATATACTGTTCGATAAATAACATGACTGGCATAGCATAAGCATAAGCAGCTAAGTATAATTCCCCCATTCCCACTGATGGGACTCCGGGCCTTCTTTCACGAAGAGAAAGATATGCAAGTTGGTGTATGATACATATTTACGGATATTGCGAAGCGAGTGTGGCCTGCTATCGAATGTTTGAATCGTTTGGTGGGAAAACTTCTGCTTTTCAATCAGAAAGCCTCTGGCCCTACACCAATGACTTGTTTTTTTATGCTATGTGTGAATTTACACTCGCTATACGAAGAAGAAAAACAATGTGAGGAAATCATACCACAAATTACTACACTACAAAGAATTTGAGTTAGTTACCAAAACTCAAATTCTTGAAACAATAATATTTAATTGCTTAAGAATTTGAGTTAGTATTCATACTCGTACATTTTGCCGTGCGTCGGCGATCTTTTTGTAAGAAACAGCATTTTTTATTCCAAAAATGTCTATTAGTCGTCGATCAAAATAGATTTGTCTAGACGTAAAAGTCAACCTAAAAAGGTTTGGCTTTAGTTATCAGTAAACCTGTACTGAGGCTGCATTTTTATCAAAAAGTAACTCAAGGTTCACATTTTTTAGTTCGTTATATATTCATAATATGTCGAGTTCAAATACATAATTTTTCATCGCGCAGAGATAGATTATTTATTATTTAAAACAATGCTTTGTCTTTTTGACAAATTTCATCGTGAAAGCCAAACGAGGTGGTTAATATTATTTCTAAACCTATTGATAGTTTTGTTTGCCTATCAAAAGTTCAAAGTACTAATAAAAATAGGGCTTAAAATGATACCAAGAGATAAGAAGGGGTCCACAGGTCTAAAAAACTAAAATAGGTATTATTATTTTTATCTTTTTAGATTGTGCCTTTCAATTTGACGAGTTTAATTATAACCAAGCACCGTTCATAAGCCGTTCACCCCCTACCAACACCAAACCGTCATCTGTGATTTGTAATATTTAATATGCGATTAATAACACGTAACGCAAGTTACATTAGATATTAATATCGCTACAGTTTCGCATACGCGTACACAAGCAAACAATATCAAATATCCAATATTGTCTTAAACATATTACATGAGCATAAAGCTCCAAAATCAATATAATCGTGTTTAACTAGCTGTGAGCGCACCTAATTTACTTGGATTTGCCTCTACATTAGTCCCATTGGAGCATTGCCTACAGCGATGCCTCCCTTGTGCTGCTGTAAACATTACAGAATATACAATATTCCCCAAATCTAAATATTAGACGCTCCCCCACAGATAAGAGTACACAGGATGGCTTTTTATTAAGATTTAATTAAGTTCTTGGCTTGCATTAGACGCGTGCGTAGAGATTAGGTAAAATCCGTTGATACTTAACGAAACCCGCTCCACATTGTCTGTTAATAGAAAGCAGTATTATGTGCCGTAACCCTAATAGTATGTTATCGAGCATCTTATGTTTTATTCAGAGGAGATTAGCGCCGAGCGCCGAGCCCCGCGTGCCTTCTAGGATTTTTTCACCATTTATAGCGTCTCTAAAAGTACGTAGGTACATATTTCTTTGAAATTAATTTTGTATTGAACTCGACGGGGTTCCGACCTCAATTCTCGCTTGAAACAAAATCATTAAAATGTCTGATGTTGATTAATTAATACTAGAATTGATTTCGGGAGCGTTCGCCGCTCGCCATTCAGCTTTATTTGTTTTGAGTTAAGATATACTGACTGAGCAATTTGATGGGAAGTTACTGTTTGATTATGAAACGTAGCAAGACAGGGTCTAATTTGCCAAGAAATTGTGTATAAGCATTTTGTTTTGATTTTTTAAGAATTAATACTTCTAATTCACAGTTGTAATTACCTTGAAGAGCTTGCGCTTGATCTCAATTCACCTGAAGGTAAGCGATATTGTCATCTCAGGTGGAGCGCGTTTGTCCAAAAGAAACCGGTACACTCTTTTCTAAGTACCATTAGATTCTATTTGTTAAAGAATGGCTCAGCTTACAGACAGATGAGTTTATCGTAATGAAGCCTGTAAGATGTGTCAAAAGTCAATTAACAAAAGTTGTAGAACACATAAGTAGCGTATTTGAAAATCAGATAAGTATATTAAACGTAACAATTAAAATTCTAATAATGTTTGCCAAAACCACATTTGAGAGCATATTACTAGAGTATTGAAAAGTAGAGCACGATTTTGGCGAAACAACGTAGTTGTGGTTTGCGTTCATCAGTTTATTTGTACCAGCTCTCTAGGCACGAAATTGCCTCTAATTTTGACGTAAAGCGTAACAATACAGGGTGAATTAAAAATAATGACTGTCTGTAATATTTTTGTGGAATTCGATTTGTTACAAAGGGTCGGCGCGGCGCGGTCCGGTCAGCCGGCTCGAATCGAGCCTCTCGCTTGACGGGCAGCTGCAGAATAAAATTATGAGCATTTTTATTTCCCGGCGCGACGGCGGCGCGGCCTACACCTGCCCGGCTCGACCGCGATTGACACCTACCCCATTATACCGGCCGATCCTCGAATGCTTCGAAAAAATCCCAACAATAGATTACCGATCGCAGCCGCATGAGAACTTATTATTAGCCCCTTTATAAGGTGGGCCATTCATTTTTATACATCTTCATACAATCCTGACCATTAGCCGAGGCGTGTGGGCAGTGGGCTCGCAGCTAAATAAAACTATTGTTGCGCCTAACAATTCATCCAAGTGAACATCTTCATGAGAGCTTCGGCTCCATTGTTACCGCCGCCATGTCTCGCCCCGTAGCGACATTTGAGAGGGGAATTTATTGCCAATTTCAAGAAATGTTTACTGAAAGTGAGTGAATGATAGTAGACTGAATTACTTATTGTAATGAAGTAAAAGAGGCCAGATTGAAAGCGACCGATGAAAGCCAACGTCGTCAGCATAGAGCGTTGTTTGATGATAATGATTTATGGCGACAAAATCACGATGCTACTTCGACGTTAATGCAAGGAAAGATAAACGTGTCGACAGTTTCTATGCGAAGGTCGTGAAAAATGGATGTCTTCATTGAAATATAAAAGCAATTTCATTTTTTATAGAACAAAGCGCCGGGAACCTAAACAAACATGTAGCGACAGAAAAGAAAGCGAAATAGAAGAACAAAGCCTGTGACTGTGAGAAAATTTCGATACGAGACGTCAAAACCTCATAACTGGAGCCGACCGCAGGTGCGAACAAAAACGTGCAACCGCAAGCACGCCGACAGAACCGCAGTCTCGTTCGCAAAGCAATCATCTCAGTACATGCCGTTCTATATTTAGTTCAAGACTGGATTAGTGGGCGCAAGGTGCAGGCTGTCTTGACACCACACGCGACACATAATGTCTTACAGCTAAATTGCTGTTACACAAACGACTTCCAAGAAAAATCGTCGGACTCAAGCACGCAACTTAATTAGTACATTGTATCCGAAACGTAGATGGTCATTACCAAAAGAGAGAGAGATTACACGGCCACAAGATCGTCTCGCGTCTACGACGATACTGCGTTAATGATTCAGAAGCGTCGTCGCCTTATTCGGGGGCGAAACTCGACCTTCCGGTTATGCGGCGGGTCGCGCAGGACGAGCGACTTCGTTAGCCACGGCTCCTGTAATGACTCGCTTAATTTGAGATAATTACGCTCCCAGCAAACGCAAACGGGGGCCAGAGAATTTATCGAAACTAGTCCTCACCGAGACAGGACGTGCTCCACGGCATTCCCTCTTCTCTAGATATTACTCAAACAGACTCAGTGTAGGCTGCTTTACGTCCGCTTAATAAGACATCGTAAATCAGCCGCAGGCTATAAAATCTAAGCTAAATGATGCTTTTATTCATTTTGAACTTGTATCTTAATTTGTATGCACAAAATGATAGAGGCACTTCCTTTCACGACGATTAAATATCCGCTTGTGTTTTAATACACGACATAATTTCTTCAAAATCACGTGCGCATCAGTCATCCTGTCCAAAATCGCTTCTCTTTAATCAGAAACGAACGAGCCGGTTAATATTCGCGACTGGGTCGTCGCGGCACGACTGAAAGACATCCTGCCATTTTAATATTCCTCGCTTTACGAACGGTCTCTTCAAGCGAACTTCTCCCCCTTTAGGGTATCCAACTTATTGTTTTTTCGTGTCTCTTAGACGTTATGTCTGTCAGTTTGGAATAATTCAGATTAAATACACCTACCGCGTTGTGGCCGCCGTGTGAATGCTAAGGAGCGGCGCCGCTCGCTCTCAGAATTGAAAACGAGTGCGGTTGATGTTTTGTTTTAATAAACTCACATATTTGCCTTCAAAGTAAGAGCTTTTATTTGATTTATTCCCTCCGAACGAGTTCCAGTTTAACGATGTGGGGTTGGCTTCGGTTCGGTAACGGGCAAAAAGCGAAGCTCACTTTAATTTCAAAGCTTTCAGCGAAACATTTATAAACCTTTACTGTTGCAAAACATCGAGTGCTCGCTCATTCATTAGATTAAATTAAAATTTATGTGTCTTTTTATTTTTATTGCCAAATCAGTTACGGTAAAATAATTCTTCTAAGGTTCAAACTGGTCGCGAAGACAAGAAAAGCCGGCACTTTATCACGGACTACTTATTCGAAACTATGAAATACGTCCGCGTAACTGCTCCTCAGAAATATTACGTCTAGACCGGCGAGAATGTTCCGAGAGAAAAACGAAAATGTTCTAAAGCTGTATGCACCGAGTTCACAGTACAGTTCGGCCTATTGTTAGCGTGACACCGCGCTGTTAATTCTCAGCAAACTACTGCCTCGCATCTATCTCTTAGCTATAATTACTCCAAGATAATCACCCTATAAATTTACAGAGTTCATTGAAATATAGCAACACCTAGTCATCGATGCTATTTTATAGAAATCACCGATTTCGGCTCGTATAAATTTATCGACTGTCGTCATAATTGTATTATCGTTTCTGTTATCAGTTTATCGGCTATCAAAATTGCGAGAATCACGCTCGTGACTACCGCTTAGTTCGTGACAAACCAGAATCATTACTATTTTTTTGTATCGTCATGACCGCAGCGCGATATGTCGTACGGAATGGCCGTGCGCCGTCCCTCTGGCAACATTTATTTTAATCTAGTCCTCTTTCACTCTGTTGCGGGACGCTAAAGCTACGCTTCATTCTTTATTTATACTTTTACACCTGCAAAGCCTTACGTTTTCAGCGTTCCTGGGAAATAAAGCTCAACTCGTGAATTATTTAGGCATTGATTGTACCGCAGCGAGACGTTTATGATTAAGTAATTATACTTGTGTGAACTCGTGTGCCGGTAAGTTTGACACGTTATTTAATTAAGATATATTATGCCTAGTCGGGGCGTGACTTTGCTTTTAAAAACTGGATCCCGTTTCACATTTCCCATTAAGCATGCGCATTGCCTTCCGTAATTTAGATAATGTATCTTCATTATTGTTAGATAGGTAGCGTACATTAGTTTCACACAACTTCAGACAGGGAGCTACACCTCCGAATAATTTATCATCAAGACACAGATCGTATCGTGGCTTTTGTATTTGAGCTTTTTATTAAAACATAAAAGTTTTACCTTAACAAACGTGTTAGAAGATTTAAGTATTTTAATAGCCGAATTCGTGTTCCAAAAGTCGTTAAAGTAGATCTAACCGCACAAAAAATCTATACCAAACAAAAAGCTTGGGAAATAAATTGTACACAAATATTTAGATTATAAAAAACAGGCCGTTATTCTGTGAATGGCGGATTTAGATACGGTCTTTATTGATTTGATGTTGTGATATCGCTATACCTATTAATTCGAAACAACAATGGTAAATCCCGTGGGCCGCACCATGTTTTTCATCTCGTACTCAGCAGCTCTACTTTGTTGTTTATAATTGATTTTTTATTCGTGGAACGGATTGTTTGATTTGTTATGAGCTCAACACAAAATGAACTTAGAAAGACATGGCAAAATCCAATCTGAACTCCAAAGTAAACACCGCGAAAGACAGCCGAGACGAGCCGTAGACAGAAGAAAAACAAAACTCCGAAAACGATCAATGCTACAGAGGGGCAAGAAAAATCAGAAACGTAAAGAAAGACGATGAGAACCTACAATAAACTACACCTGCTCCGATAAAATATAAAGCGAAGATATTGTTTTAAGAGAGTCTCCCGAGCGAGTGATTACGGCTCGGCAGCTAACCCAGACTTGAAATTCCAATAGTTTTTGCGTCGGTAAAAACTGATATTCCGTTCGGCCGCGTTCTGTCCGCCGTATATTGAGTTAATGTCGGCCGTGATTGTGAACCTGTCCCTTTTAACCGGACGGGTGTGAGCGAGATGAAGCTTTGTTTCACCGGGGTTGGCTCGAATCGCATTTTATGGTAAGTTGGCGGGCCGGCAGCGGCAGGTGTAGCGATGCACCTGCGGCGCGGTCGAGTGAGATCGCATCGCAAGGACGTCGAACCCGCTCTCCGCTCGCTACCCACTACTCGGTACATAGATAACGCACTCCACATAATTCCCAACAGAATGCTACATAAATTAACTAATGATATGTGGTGAAGGAACGAGAGCGGGATAAGAGCCCCGCAAACGCTTTACATCGACGATACGCGGTTGAGATAATGAAAATCGCGTCTGCGGTGTCCGTGTTGTGGAGAGAAATGCAAAATTGTATCTGTCCAAAGGTATCGCAAAGGATAAATGGTGTTGGTTTAAGGTAGGCGAGATCCAGAATGTGATTGTATGGACTATGTTCGCTCCTATTTATAACGTTACGAAGATAAGTGGGGTTTGATAAAATGTAAAATGTAGAGACAATTCGCGTTTCGAAAATTTCTGTGCGAGCTTTTGCCGTTTTAATCTTGAATCACAAAGTTATGCGCTAGTAAAATACTTCGTTTAAACAAAATATGTTTGCATTGAATTTTGTTCTTGAAGACAATTTTGCGATCTTTAAAGTGCTAAATAGAAAACAACAGCTATGCGGGCCATATTTATATTTCCGCATAGCTGTTGTATTACTGATATTAAACATAAAATTAAAAATTTCAGGCACGTGTTATTTACTATTTTATTTTGACAGACGAATTTTATCTTTCAATTCGCAATATTCGCTTATTAAGTTGACGTAACTACCACTATAAACTTGCAACGAATTGTCTGCGAAGTTTTATAAGTGTACATTGGGTATTCTTAGGCGAACTATCATTGGAAAAGTTGTAAGCAAACACTAGAGACTTTGGAAAATCAAACGCACTTTGAAAACTTCAAGTTTTGATAGTCTTTACTATAGAAACTTGATTACGTACAATAGAAGTCAAAATGAAATTAACACTCAATTAAAAAACTTTCTTTAAAATTTTTATTCGTTGCATTTTACAAGCTTTTATTGAACTAGCAATGTCATTATTTTTTTATTATTCGATTATAATCTCAATCCACTTTTCTTTGTCCGATTGGATTCAAATTTGGTGCCCTAATAGACGAGAGATACAGTGCCAATATACACTGTACTGTACTACATAGATACAGCTGGAGACGGCTTTTTTACGTAAAATTATTAATCCGCGTCTTTGGTCTTTTATAGAAATAAAGCATGATGTTCTACGGATGGTCATAGGTACCAATCATACAATAAACATACATAATGTGTTTAACATCAAAGTTATTGATCTGAAATATTGTTTAATAATATTTAATTACCGAGCTACATAGTACTGTTCTTTATAGCTATAGTTAGTAATTATATTATTCATATAGAGCTTACCGTTCGGCAAATTTCACGTGTATTGCAAAATGTTCAATGGGATTACCTGTAATGTAAATTTGGTTTATTAATACGAGTCGCAATTACAAAATGTGTTTGCTTAGCTTAGCCAAACTGTAAGCTTTAGTTTTTTTTATTATGTGTTAGCTTAAGTTTAGCGTATAATTTTAAGCACGAATTTTGTGCAGTGATATCTTGAAATGTCTACAGCTCAGTCAGGCGCGTGGCCTTACGTCCCGTTGATCGTTCGATCTCCACCAATGAGCTCAAGCTTTAAGTGAAAATCATCGCAAGGAAAATCATAGCATAGATAGTACATAGATAAACTTTCTCTTCTTGCCTGACAAACAACCGCGGGTTTGCTAATTTTTTCAACTAAAAGGTTCATGTTGAAAAAACTATCGCCAATCACCTAACGATGTAACCCGACAGTCTCCTGGAGAGCCAGTTACTCCAGACTTGGCATGCTCCACCTTAGGCCAGAGTGTCGCTAACTTGTGTGGTTACGTGACCTGTTGGCCAAATACCTAGCTGTACGATGTAAAAAACCAGCCCAATTTCTATTAAAGTACTATTTCTTAAATAGCAGTAAAATCAACGAAAGGAAAATTGTTGAACAAAACAGACTTACACCCAAAAGTATTTACGAATTAAACAATTATGAACTGAAATGTAAAATATTAATACAATACGCAAATTAAACATAACCTTTTAATTATCTTACCGGTATTCACTCGTTAACCGGTAACCGGCACATATAAATCCGGTACTGTTCGCCATATCCGGCGATCGGAAGAGGCGAGTTTCATCCGGATATTGAATATTGATCGTACACCCTTAACATTGATGTATCGCCGAAGCTGGCCCTTGGCGTAAAGGGATATTTAGCAATCATTCAATTGTGGCGCGCGAAAAAACAATAACCGGTTTTGTCGCGGAAAAATGATGGAAAAGCGCTTAGAGATGTTTACAGGTTAATATTGTTTACTGGTTTTGCGGTTTTTCGCTAAAGATTGATGGGTCGTTTGATGTTTTAACGGGATATTTTATATGGTTTTTATTTTACGATTCTCGACGTATATGAAGTTAAAGTACAATTCAAATTATTTATGTCAATAAATATGTATTATGATACTGCGATAATTTATTTCAATTTATCTGGAATAAAAATTAGCCTTGTATTAGTCCTAGGTCCAACTTCTCGTCAAAGTAAATTTCGTCAAAATCGGTCCAGACGTTAGTGCGTGAAGGAGTGACACATATTTTGAAGTTATTTGAGTATCACACGGAAACCAAAATTATTTTTAGGATAAAAATTAGCTTAATATGTGTTAATCCAAGGTCTAACATATCTTCACAGCAAATTTAGTCAAAAACCCGTTTTAACGTGATGAAGTAACGAACATACACACACACAAACTTTGGCGTTGATAATAAGAGTAGGATAACATTAATTGAAATTATTATTATTATTATTATAATAATATAATATAAAAATATATTAAATTATTATAATAATAAATTGTCATTGTAATAATAATAGTTGTAATTGTAATAATAGTCTTTGATAAATACAAAGAAATCCCATCATAGCAAACATTGCAAACGGCCTCGAATGTCAACTATAAACTATTAAAATATAGTTTGGAACATACGAACACGCTCTACGCTTGAGGATAACTTATTCAGCCGCCGGTGTTCAGGCCTCTATCCCCTATGTACGTGAGATGTATGCGAACTACGTATATGGGACAACTTGGGACAAGTTTGTGGCACCCGCTCGGAGTCAGTGTTTTTCTATAAATATTTTATTTCTAATGACGTGGCGGTTGAGCAAGATGCAGAGTGCACCTGCCTCGTTGATTACAAGGCGACGGGATGCCAATAGAATTGAATGGTGTTTAGTCTTTATAAGGTAGACTGGAAAGCCGTATTCGTAATGTAAGCAATGTGGCTGTGATAATGCGTTGTTTATTATAGACTGGATTTAATTAGCCTTTCATTATACGGGGCGATAAGGGTTATGGAATAAAATTGTGTATTCAATGTTTTTGTAAGTGTTTCTATTATACCTTGTGTAGTTGAGTTCATTTTTGAAGTTGACTGGTTAAATATTAACGTCACGCGTACTACTATGTTAATGTACTTAGTTAATTATACGCGCAACGTGTTTTCACGAATAATCTTTATCACGAATACCCTTACGGCATGTGTTAAAAAGTGGTTAGAAAGGGACACGTCCCAGTTAGTCCCAATTAAATAATTAAAGCGTCCGAAAGTACACCAAAACTCTCAAATGTAACACCTGACACGGTTGTCGTTCCAAACGTGGACGTAAAATAGCAAGAGTCCCAGTGTTCCCAAACCGCGACACCCGGCGACTCGAAAAGTAAAATGTTTATGAATGTAAGAAGAAAGTTCGACGAAAGTTGGAGCTCACAGTCGAGCCTGGGGATAACACGAGAACTGCGTTAGGTCAACCGCCTTCCAGCGAGCGATAATGGAATAAAATTGTGGACCTTTCACGAGGATTAAATTCAGATTGGAGGAATAATCCCATCAGTCAATAAGTGGCGACGTGCAGTTTAAAACTTCGGGCGGAGTCACTTAGTTTGAAATTAGATAGTTGAATATCGCACTGTTGAGTTTGGAATTTGACGTTTTGGGATGAGATACGAGTATGTTATATACTCGTATATGCATTTTTAGGTATTTTTCATCAACCCGTTTCAAATGCTATAATATATAATATGGGCTGTGTCGTTACTAATGAGATTTGTCAGAATTTGCAGAAAAATACTCTAAAAAATATATTTTTCGAATTATAAATTATATTATTATCATTACAATTAAATACAAAACATTTTGATATTTTAGCGTTTAATTTCGTCACGGTTTAAGTCGCAAAGCATTTCAACATAATAAACTAACTGAATTTATAAAAATAAAATCTAAAAAAGAGGATAAGTAAATAAAATGGGAAACGCGAAAAAGCTGCAAAATATTCGCATTTAATTCAGCGGATCATACCCGTAAGATCTACATTTGAACCTAGGTCAATATTTATTCAAATCTAGTTTTGTATTCAAAGATTCAAGCTAGATTTCTTCTTAGCAGCTCTTTGTGGACTTTTGTTTAAGACTTTTAGCCGATATACGATAAGCTTTCCATAGAAATTGCAGGATATAAAAGGTTATTTAAGCTTTTCAGATGCTATTGAGATTTCATAAATTGGAAAGCAGAGTAAAGTGCTATAAACATAGTAAAGTGTTTTGATGCAGCTCCCAATTTTGTTTATCCCAAGCATTATATAAAATCGAGAATAGTATTATGATGTTATTAAGATTCATTAATATCAATTTTACGCCCACACTTAAACATGGCATTGCGTGATCATCATATTTATTTCTGATACACCTATGTTACGAATGCATCTCAAGAATTACACTTATAAATGTTGATCCTTCAAACCGTTGAACACAATTTTCCTCATCAACCAAGCGTGGGTGCTACGTGAGAAAATACCAAGATCAAAGAGCAATATATCAAACATCACATAACCGCGTGCAATCTAGAACAGCTCTGTATAAATCAAATCGTTATTAAATGAAGCTAACCTGTGATTATTCTACGAAAAAAGAACGTTAGGGAGTAATCCACGCGAATGTAGCTCCAGGCGATGAGTCATAGATAACTTCGGAACCGTAATGAAAAAAATTACGATTCTGACGGTCCAATTAATGGGAAAAATAATAAATAATTGGTAGCGCTGTGTACCGAAATACGGGGCTATTTATTTTAACCACACCTGGTGGATAAGGCCCGAGGCTCTTCAAAGCCAGCCTGTTCCACGTGTGAGAGCTTTTGGGAATTGAACGTACGAATTATGTTGTATGTGTGAGCAATGTTATCGGTTATTAGGTCATTTTTATTGGCAACAATCGAAGTTATAGTTGTAAGCGTACGTGATACAAGATGTGAGCTCTAAATTGTTTCAAAAAAGAAGATTTGTATTATTATATTTAATAAGACAATTTGTAAGACAAGAAGACATCTTGTTTTTGTGTACTTTTCTATATCAGTATTATGACTTGAGAAAAGTTTGATTTTTTGTTTGTTTGCCACGAATAGGCTCCGAAACTACTGGACTGATTTGAAAAATTGTTTCACCGCTGGGTAGCTTCATTATTCCCGAGTAACATTGGCTTTAATTTGTTTCTTGTCAACTTGACTTATTTTATATAGCCCGTGCGAAGCCGGGACTGGCTGCTAGTTTTATATATAGGTACAATGTCATCATCATCATCATCATTATCAGCCTATAGTCGCCCACTGCTAAGCATAGGCCTCTCTTCTTATACGCCAGTCATCTCGGTTTTGCGCTGCTCTCATGCAATATATGTGCTAAATATGTATGATATCCAAACACTAATTTGAACTTAGTTTTAAAGCAATAAATAATAACTCTCAACCGCAAACCTTTGGCTGTCAAATTTAGTTACAATGAACCAGTTTTGAAATAAAATCAGAATTCTAAATAATTATCGTTTGAATCAATTTATGGAGTCATATTTTCTACATCGAAACACGTTCCCAAGTGATTTCAACTTTACCTCGAAATTTTATTGTACCCTAATTGGACTGATATTGGTGCCTATAAATTTGTTGATGAAGCACGAAAACTGTACGTAAATTATGATTTTAATTACAAACTCTGATGAACCCTTCGTTTGATTCCTCTAACATGTAAATGCAGCACATTTTATTAAAAAAAAAATACAGAATAATAGTTGTGAAACTCACGTGCAAGATTTCTAAAACAAAGATGAAAATCTCATTAAATTATAATTTTAATGAATAGCCTACAAGCATTCCCAAAAGTGAAAAGTACATTTTACAAAAACCGCCTTCGCCAATGAACTTTTTTTGGGGCATTGGTTAAAAACTGCTTAAATACACACAATATTGCGTATTCATAACAATAAGAATATACAGTAGTTTGGTTAACTATCAGACACTTTTGAATAAATAAGATACATCTGTACAACAACATAAACATTTGTAGCAATAAACTGTACACCAATACCAGATTATACAATTAGACACCAATCCTTCCATAAACTAAATTCTTAACCAGTTTTACGATCGAATTCCTATTGCTACTTATTTACCATCGTTTTTCATCTTTTTTCATCGATGTGATGCGACGGGATATCGACCAGGGCGGTCGGTGGATCAATTTTCTGTTTACAACCGGGTGGTCATCAAAGCCGGCCGCTCGATCAACTAATTGGTGGTAATGGTACACTTATAAACCATCTTACCACGCTTTATTGGGAGTAGGAAGTATTATTACCCTACACATGTCTGAAATTAGAATGATAAATATTTATTACGAGAATAATTAGATTACTATCGGGCGATACCCTCTTTTATGGAAAGTGTTTTTGGATAATGATGATTGAATGGTGGTATTTTCTGTTTGGTTATTTGAAATTGTTTTTGTGTTTTACTAGGCTGTGTAATAAAATGTTAACCTATATAAGTTATCTAAAAACTCATGTTGAGTAGAGGTTATTTTCTATATGAAAAAAAAACTATGTAATAACATTGAATAGGCTTACGCTTGATCACAATTCACCTGATGGTAAGCGATATTGTGATCTAAGGTGGAACGCGCTTACCCAATAGAAACCGCCATACTTTCATTAGGGGACATGGTGTTTGGAAATTAATTCATACCTTGGCGGCTTTCACAATGAAAGAGGACGCAAAACGCTTAGTCGTTTCATAATTACAGATCTTTGGTATTTCCACAGTGCATCGATGCCGATCGTAGTAACTCATCCTATAGTGAATAGTAGTTGTAAAACATATAATTTTTTTTTCTCTCGATAAGTCAGCGCTTGACCACAATTTCACCTGATGGTAATTGATATTACTACGGTAGAGCGCGCTTACCTTGAAGGAACCGGTTCACTCTCGCCTAATCAGCGGTTTATTTATCTTATAACTAAAGAATTAACTTATAACGAAGTTTCAGATCTTATTTGTTTGAAACGACACTCAAAGGCAAAAATAGTTTTCCAATTAAAATTAATGCTAATTAACTGCAAACGAATGTTGGTGAAAACTTTATCGATAAGTTAACAAATATTACTTTGTAAAACCTTTACAAACTTAATGTTTGAAAGTCCATTAACTAACTAGTAGTTTTTAACCGGAACCGGGTTCCGGGACTGTTTGTTTAGTTATTTAATGAAAGTATTAAATTATTTGTGAATATTGCTTAAATTATTTCCCCCCTTTTTTTGTCTGTATATGATCGGTGTGAGGGTTGAAATAAGAAGAAAAAAGTTAAATTGGAATTTGAATTGGAATTGGACCAAGGTACGAGTGTATCACAGTTTTACGTGATAAATTGATGATTATTAGTTAAATTCAACGCAAACTGTTTAATTCATTGAGTAATCTTTACTTGTTCGTTACTCATCTGACGTTTATAGTAATAACCATATTCCAATTTTTTCTTACATTGAATTGAAAAATAAAGCATGCGCATCTTTTTTATGCACGGTATATATGGTAAATTTTACACAAAAGGTTTGCGCCTTTAAGATATGTCAAAAATATATAAAAAGACATTTAATAATCATGCTGCCCAAGCAAAAATCCTTTCAGTTAAAGCAGAGATGGAAATCTCTCAACTTAAGGGAAAATCTGCAAAACTTTAAGGTTGCGACCGTCTAATTTCTTCATAAAATGTATTTATATTGGCTCGCGTTCAAAGGATTTTCCTGAAGAGTAACGTTAGCAAAATAGGAATTCCAGTCATGCCCGATCTTGTAGATGCTGACCGGAAAACTAACGTTATATTGCTCTACCATAAAGAAAACGTAAAGGGTAATGTTTGTAGTGAAGGCACAGGCTGAACCAAGATTTAGGAGGCTATTTCTTGTTATGTCTCTATTAAAATTCGTCCTTGCTTTTATCTTTTCCACACAGACGAGAAAAATACGCATTTTCGGTAATATGAGTCAAGTAGTACAACACGATACATACTTTTCAATAACTTATGATTACTGTAAAAAACTTTCGTAAGGCATATTTGAATAATGTTTGTATAACCGGCTATCACTTACGTTTATTTTGTCGGTTTTGCCCGACATGACTTATGATTATTTATAATAAGTTTTTGAAAAATAAATAGGGTCGATAATACTCCTAAAAATATGTTATTAAATATGGCGGTATTTAATTTAAATACCTATCTACATATATCCGAATGTATGTATTTTTCTTTATTACTTTGTAGCCTTCGAACGGTTGGAGAGATTTCGACGGTTAAGGTCTTGACAACTCTAGCATTTCTAAATTGAAGTATTTGGGAAAAATCTAAATGCGGAGTTTTTTACATAAAACTAGTTCTGAGATAAAAAGTTAAAATTAACTACATTCATTAAAAGTTAGGCTTCGCAATGAAGTAAAAATACAAAAAAGCATAACCTACATATTTAAATAAAATAAAATTAATTTTCAAAAATATAATTCAATTTTCATCTCATAATATTGTTACGTCAGTTCATCAAAGATGTTATGACATCTTTATTAACAGTTACGATTTCCAAGGTATTTCCAATTGCCATTTGTTTCCACGCAACTTTCAAAACAAAACACGGTAAGGCTGGTATCTAACTGAATTATTATTTTCGTTACGCAAGGAATAACGAGACACAATATAGAGGAAAAAATAATAAAAATGACCTTTAGGAATGGCTAATTTATTTTGACAAAGGTATCCTGTTGTCCTTACCAACGTTGTGGGACGAACAGCCAGGAATGAATAATTTTATTCTCATTCTGTAAGTAAGTACTTGGGATAAAATATCGAAGGTATATTTACTTACGTTCTTTACGTGGCTTGGGAGAGGCCTACGTCCAGCAGTGGACAAGAGTAGGCGGATACTTAGTTACGAGTGTATTTACTGGGATAATGTGTAAATACACTGTATATACTGTTTGTAGTTTTATGCGTTAATTATTATGGGCTTATGTATCGATATAAAACATTTATGTGTGTATTATATACGTAGTATATAGTTGTGTTAACGACCATAAAACAAACTTGAAATGGTTTAACATGGGACTCACAATGTGTCCTAATATTTATTTAAATGTATTTATTTATAAGTAGCCCATTTGATATCAAGGTATAAATAGCTCGAAGCCTCTTTGTCAAACTTTGATCCAAAAAATTAAACTGTTATATTGTTAGAAACATACAAATAGGATTTTTACCTTTTTAGTATAAGTAATGTGAATTACTGATATGTTAAGCAAAGAAAGTAAAGGCTTGTATTTGAAATCATATCATTTATTTTAAGTCTTCCATCATAATTACAAGTATTAATATTATTTTCTAAAGAGTTTATCTATCTTTCTATCATTGATGTCATGCAGTTCAAATGCATAGCATAGTTTCTCGTTAAATTTTATTTTTTATTCACTGAAAGCGCCGTCCTTTAATTTTACAACTACATTTTGAATAATATTATTTTTGAGTTAAGAACTTGAATGTTGTTTTGAAAAACCTTTATGTCCAATATTATATGTTATAAAGAAACGACATATTCCTCTCAATAGATGGGAAGTGTCGTCTTACGTCCGGATATCAAATAACTCGGTCCATTCTTCAAGACGATCTTTTGTCGAAATCATATTTCACATTCTTTTCTCATTATGATGCATATTTTTTTCAACCAGTATTGTATTTATTTACTAAGGCTAGTAATGTGGAAATTAAATTTAATGAATATATGAGAGGTTCTATTTATGTGCTATTTGTAAAAAACTAACTGTTGGGGTTAACCAGCCGTGTGTGAAATGTGTAATATTTATTAGTATTTTATTATTATAATACACGCATAAAACCAATCTAAACAAAACCAGCCCAGTTGCTATGGCAGGGAAATCGATAAGGGAACGAGAAAAAGATTCTTTCTCAGAACATTATCTGTGAATGGCGATATATCATCGGCAAGCAGTTGGAACATTTATAGGCATAATAAATTAATGTCAAACTCATGTATATAGCTCGTATCAAATTCTTATCTTTGCTATTGAATGTGTAATGAGACTCGCTTATGTTATCTACAGAGTTCTATAAACTTTAATTTATACAAACTTAATGAAATTAGTGATTCCCGTCTAGATGAAAATCGGGGGCCATAACCTTTTGCAGTTAATTTAATCTTCCATCTATGGATGATGGAAATTAATACGAGAAATTTTACTCACGAAATATCGTTTTATTAGTGCTTTTTAAAAGGGCTAATTTAAGATAAAGCTTTTTATTTGGTTTTAGATAAATTGTCGCTGTAACTGGAACCGGTTATGTTATATTTTACGATTGTACTACGTAAAGATGTAACTTTTTATTATATTATAATTTGGGGCATTCCAAAGCTGCATTTAAATTAAGTCTTTATGAAATATTGTACAAAATCATCTATTTTAGTAACGACAATATTAAATTTAAAGTTAATCCATTTTAATGTTAGATAGAAATAAACAAACAAAATATATTATTATAGTGAGTGTGGCTTGGTGGGATAACGTCTGTTTTTTAATCTGACGGTCTCGGATTTGATCCTAGCCCACTCTAATAAATTGTTTTTCAAGTTATGTGTGGATTTGCACTCGCTTCACGGTAAAGGTTCACGGACACGTTTGGGGACCACAATATCTGAAGACGTGTGTCATTTACCAACCCACATGTGGCCAGCGTTGTGGATTACGGCCCATATCTCTCCTCGTGAGAGAATAATCAGAGTCCTTAGAGTAATCAAAAGTTCTATGCAACTAACATGTGCAGAGAATATCATAGAAGGATTGTGATTGATGGTAATGATGAATCAAACAATTTTTGCCAAACCATTTAGATCTAATATATAATAAGGATAACTTTCCTTGTAACTAGTATCATTCATACACAAATCATATAAATTGAAGTTTGTTTACAAAAGCTCAAACAAACAACATGATTACAGTCGACGTTACGCTTAAAATTTTAATTAAGCAAGAATATTAACTGGTTATTACATTAATTAACAATAACATTAATTTAAACGCTTTAGTAATAATTAATGTAAAGTAAGGTAAATGTAGCTTGCTCGTTAAAAGGCTTTATTGTCTACTTTATAAATAAATGTATCCCTCTGTACTTTAGCTAAACTTTTTTGAATCTTTATTTTTAGAGGAACTAGTCTTTGTCAAATCTATTCAATATCTAACCTTTATAAAGATAGTTGAAATTAAATAAATACAGATATCTCATATGTGCATTTAAGTTTTCGATGTTTTTTTTTATATGTACCTAAATATTAGTATGAATTATCAGAAATTTAGTGGGTAGTTATTATTTATTTTCATAATCAAAGAAGGGGTCATAAACTATTTGATATATTTTTTAACGAGTACAATAAATAAGTTTCAATAAATAAATTTTGTACATTGCCTCCATTGCTTAGGGTAATTGCTACTTTTTTGGAGAACACAAAAATAACATGAGTTAAACAAAAATTTACTCAATGTAGAATAGAATATAGTCGAAAAGAAGACTCACCAACCCGCAATCCACACAGAAAAGCGCGCTAAATCTCAAAAAGCTTATTCATAAGCGTCCTCAAACCACAGAAAATGTTCACGGGACATCCAGATGCACGAGCAATTTGAAAATCCAGTTCTGTTCACGGGACACTGTATTTCCTTATCGAGTGTATACTTTATGTAAATGTTATCGTGAATACGATGTTGGGAAGACGAGACGCGTGCGCTTCGCTCGACGGCTAAGCGTGGACTGCCGGCGGGCTGCCGGCGTTTGGGAGACCTTTTCTAAATATACACCCCCCGCAACCCTATGGGGTTTGTTGTCAGTATGCCGGCTGCTCACGCCATGCAATTTTCTATAAATTTTCGCACAGGTTTTGGTGCTGTTCATAGATGTTTTTTTAATTTAGCACGAATCGAAAAAAGAGAATGGTTGACGACTGTGTTATTTTTAGGATCGTATTTAGTAAGCGCAGATTTGTTTTTTTTTATGCCTGCCCTTAAATTAAATTGTGTGTAGATTTATAGTAGATGTAAATAGTCCGTCATGAACATTAAAACTAATATTACTATTATTATTACCTGCCAACTAAGTTTTAATACAATAAAATACAAGAATTCTTTATTGTACACCAAAATCAAACAAAAGTAAAAGGTATAAATAGAAGTTAATGAAAAAAAATTGTTGCTTATTGCAATTCCTTCCAGGCAACCTTTGTATGGAAAAAACAATTAATGTAAATGGAGGTGTACCAAAATACAAAATAAACATACAAGCTAGGGAAGTTAATAAGTACCTAGAAAGTATACATAAATATAGTTATAACTTAGTGGCGACGGATGTTTCAACATAATTAATATTATGATATAATATGGTCAATTGGCTATTTGCGAGTCAGAACACCATTTTTAGCCCCTCTTAAATATTTATTATATTCTGTTTTTTTAATTTTATTTATTTAAATTGTTATAGAGATAACAAAAACGCATTTGTAAAAATTTGAATACTTTAGGTATCATAGGGTCCCGTGGCTAAATAGCCTTTAAAATAGATACCTAGAGATCTACCCGAATCTCGAAGTACATAACATACTTATGCACAACTAAATCTAAAGTGTAGTTGGTACAAAAGGCCAAATTCAGCATACCTACTCAGAATAATACAATACTCGTATCTAAGGATAATCGTAAATCTTTCATACTTTTTTTACTTAACCCTCTTGTCTATAAATTTCCGCATAAGCTCTCGATGCTGTCAAAAGATGTTTTTGCCGGTAACGTGTGCACGGCTTAATTGAATTAAGTTTAAGGTTGTTTGGCGGAATGGCGGGGCGAGATAGGTAGCATTACCTTAGTAAGGGCACAGAATAATAACTTGTACTTCGTAGTAAGGGGCGTGTTTGGAGCCGTTGTAAAAATAAATATATTGACATCCCCGTATATTAAATCGGAAGACGTGATATAAAATCTGCTTTTTACACGCTTTATATTAGCTTCACCTCTATGTTTGTTTGTATGTTTGTAACCGACTTCTTTGGGCGCGATTTTGACCCACTTTAAACGGCCAGATTTCGTTCAAACTTTGTAGATTTATTAAGGACCGATGACAATACACTAATTTGATAAAAAAAAAATTTTTTGTATTTTTGTTTGTATGTTTGTTTGTAACCGACTTCTTTGGGCGCGATTTCAACCCATTTTAAACGGCCAGATTTCGTTGAAACTTTGTAGATTTATTGAGGACCGATTACAAAACACTAATTTGATAAAATTATTACATTTTTTTGTATTTTTGTTTGTACTCGTATGTTTGTTTGTAACCGACTTCTTTGGGCGCGATTTTGACCCACTTAAAACGGCCAGATAAGCGTGATTTTTTAGTTAAACTACTATTATTATGTTGACTAATGCAGCTGCATTTTCTATATTACGTTTGGTGTAAGCAAAACTAAATAAATGTAGATAGAAATTGAAGAAAATTATAGAACTTTATTAACCTTATAACTTTACGATATACTAGGCACGTCAAATTTATATTATACTAGCTGACCCGGCAAACGTTGTTTTGCCTTAATAAAAAAAAAAAAACTAAATATACAGTAGCCGATTCTCAGACCTACTGAATACGCATATAAAATTTGGAAAAAATCGGTCAAGCCGTTTCGGAGGAGTACGGTAACAAACACTGTGACACGGAAATTTTATATATAAGATATCCATGAATGATTACTCTTAATATTTGATTAACAAGTCAAACAATGTTCTATAATATAGTGAAAAATAGCAAAACAATTAACGAATAATTTATGTCACTTTGAAAGAGCTAATAAATATAAATAAACGAGAATTTTATATATAAGATTACACCTAATATGTAGAATTGTA
Organism: Mellilla xanthometata; assembly: GCA_035578125.1. Classification (NCBI taxonomy): domain Eukaryota; kingdom Metazoa; phylum Arthropoda; class Insecta; order Lepidoptera; family Geometridae; genus Mellilla; species Mellilla xanthometata. The sequence goes on along the minus strand of JAPUBQ010000007.1, from coordinate 5,422,259 downwards.
GCATAATTCCAAATTAGTACAGATTTTAACGAAACTTTGGAGTCATTGCAACTATTTAACAGCACATCCAAAGTTTAGATTTTAATCCGCAGAAATTCAAAAATATATTTAAAAAACCAACATATTAAAATATACAATTTTCCACTGTCAAAGGGTTTCAAAATATTCTATTTACAAGTTGACAGAGCGATCGAAGCGAGCGAATAATCTATGCATCCCCTGGTAAAAAACAACATACGTATCATTATCATATTGAGGTCGTTACTTCGAACTAATCTTAATAAAACAGCCGTCAATATATTTTTTGAGGAGTGGTTTGCACAAAAAAGGGGATTTCCATACAATTACCGCTTAGAATTTGAATTTATATACACACACTATTATACTGCTATCCCAACAAAACACACACACACAAAGCTCGCACGCGATTGGTCGCTTAAAGGTCACGCCACCCATACTAGCCGTGCAGGTAGCAGTTTTGCCCCGCCCATCGCGGTATTTTACGCGTGAAACCATTTTATCGACCAAGTTACTATTCTATTTATTATAGTTCGCTGACTGCAGCGCTATTTACTAGCCAGTGTCAATTTTTTTTTTAAATAATTGTATTATATACATATGTGTCATGTACACAGATCGTGTAGTTGTCAAGTAATAAGCAAATGAATAATGGAGCAAAAAATATGCGTACGTGAGGTCCACCGTTCGCAAAATCACCAGTTAATAAATTTTGTGTATGAACCGTAGAAATTGCTCATAAAAGAGAATTTGTACATCGTTAAATATTATTTCAGTAGGTGCAGACACCTTAACTGTTGTTCTTACTTACAATTATACAGGGGTTCAAAATATTTATTTATTTGATTTATAGGCGAGCAGCAATATGCTGATATGCCTATATCACACTGAGTTGAAATTAATTTTTTAACAGTTCATAAAATGTCTATTCTTCAATGTCAATGTTTAAAGTCCACTGGTGCACTGATCACAGGTTAGCATGAGATTTTTTTGTTAGCAAGAGAGTTTTTGTTTTGTTTTCTGCAGCCAGCTATCAAGCCGATTTTTAAAGCTGTAAATACCCAGACTATAGTCGATTAATTAATTAATATAACAACGGAGCGAAGTAATATGTTTATGGCCGATATCATAAAATAAAAGTGATGTGTTACTGCCATTAAATCAATCGGCGGTAACGATAAAGCGTAAAACTAGCAAGTGTTTGTGACTATACAAAATGCGTTACTTTACTGTTTTTCCCGAAACTGTGTCGCTAGTTTTTTTTTTTTTTATGTTATGGACACATTTCACACACGGCTAGTTCACCCCATACTGAACCATTTCTAGTTCGTATTATGGTTGCTAACACAACTGATATACTACATATACATACATACATATTTTATATAGATACATATTTAACAACCAGACTGACAGCCAACAAATTTAATTCAGCACAAAGATGTTGGCCCTGCCGGGAATAGAACAAGGAACCTTCTGATTGGCAGTCCGGCATAGTAACCATTACGCCACGAGGTCGATTGTTACCACTATTTCCTAACCTCAGATTTCTAACCTTAAAATACATGAAGGTTTACAAGATAAGTTATAGTATTCAGTTATAAGCTGTGGCCCTCATCTGAGGATTCACGGAGCATATTTACTGTCTGAACAAGGATTTTACCACCCATTCCGAAATAGATCACTCGAGAAGAATAGGCAAGAAACTTGAGTGTCGTTAATCTTTGACATGGACTAGCACGAACATTATTGCTAGTTTTTATAATATTTGTGCCTGGACTCGTGAGCGGATTATAATAAGGTAATGAGGCAATAGTTATTACATCATTTAGGCAAAAGTAGAACAGTTATTAAATGGAACGGGCTCACCGATTAATATCACAATTAGGTTATATTAAGCTCTTGGTTGAGCTTAACAATACTGGACATTAGAAACTAGGCACTGGATACTTTGATCTGTCTTCAGCTGCAATGGTGGCTACTCTTATAGTCTCGAACAGGCGTTGTTGTGACAGGACGATTGACGCGTTGAGGGTAGTTTTAAATAGTATGCCTTAAATGATGATAAATTATTAAAAAGGCAACACTGGCGCGCCCACGCCGACATATACACCAGCAAAATTAAGAAAATATTTAAATAGAAGCTGAATAAAAATATTTATTTTAAAAATTACAAAAATGACCTATTATTTCTTGCATGGTTCATTTCTTACTTTTTACTTGTTTTCTTTATGAATTTTTTAACCCATTACAGATGTAAGGTCGAGTGAAAAAACTCGTAAATTTAGAAACATCAATTGTATTCATTGAAACGTCTGAAAAATCTGATGAGTCGTGTGAAAAGCGAGACATGCTGCGACACGTTTTATGTTTATTTGGCTACAAACAATTCGTGTGAAAATTGTTAATCTTTGTTCAGCCAATTTAAGTCCTACGCTCGTAGCTGCGTAGCATTTCGTAGCAGGTCAATGACTTTGGATTTTAAGAACTTTAAGTTTTGATAATATATAGATATTTGAGTTAGATAGATATTTTAGTTACAATGTGTATATATTTATGTGTTACTTTTTCATTATTTTATTACAAAATTTGATAAAACACGCTGTTTACAATATAAATAAATAATTTTCTATTCTTATATAACTCAAACAAAATTTTGTTGATTTCAGTCCGTGTCTGATTCGTACAAACAAACGTTATGTCAGGCCTGTGTCACTCCGCGTGTAGGTGTTAAAAACATACCTACGGGCGGCGGCCACTCCGGAGTGGCCAATTTAGTAGGCTGCCACAAGCGAACGAAAACACACGCGTGCGCGCTATACTCGTATGTTCGACCACGTTCAACTTAATTATTTGCGAAGTACTAGTTATTATTCTGTTTTATTTGATTGATTTATTATATAATTGCAAGATGGACACAAAACGAAAAAAAGCAAAAAAATACTGTGCAGTATTTAATAGTTTAAATACGGATCGTGATCGAAATTTAACTTTTTTTTTGTTACCTAAAGACGCTGACAGGTAAGGGTAAAATCTATTTTGACTGGATTACATTATGAAATTAATTCAAACTACAAACCGTTTCTCCCCGTACTATTCCAATATCCTAAAAGTACAATAAAAAAGATATTTTAGTCGTTTCATTCGAGTTGCATTTCATTTGTCGTACATTTACGAACTTAGACTAAGAGCCCAACGCAAAATATTTTCGGTGATACTATAGATGATACCTATGGAATTCTATTCGCGCTAGATGGCATATGAAGTAGTTTCTCGAAGTAAGCAACCATAGTCCGTGGCTCTTTCAATACCACAGAATAATAACTAGTACTACGTATAACCATGTACAACGTATTATGACCCGTAGCATAGTGAATTAAGGCCCATATTCCTTTGAAAAGAAATTGGTAGGCAACGAAATGATCACGTGATTGACTGGACCGCGAGCTAAATTAAATCATATTGTTTATCAGATTGAGTTCATATTTCTTTGAAGAGCATTGCGAAGTGAAGCTTCTGTACGAAGTACAAGTTATTATTCTGTGGTTATGTTAAGATATTTATTAACCATAATCGTGAAATTCACAAAAAAAAAATTGTAATGTATGTACATATTTTTAAATTTCATATTATTAACCGTAAAATAGGCTAGGGCTTAACTTGGTACATTTTATGGTTCCAGCCGAAGCCACTTTTTAGTTACTTAAGTTATTCAAAAGTAGACACTTATATGGGCCATCGTTTTACTTTTGATTTAGCAATATAATACGCTTCTTTTTCCATTGCCAAAAAATAATGCTGCACGATACCAAAACTTAGATTAGAAAAAACTTGAGCCAGAAAGCAAGTAACTAGATTAAAACTTATCGCATGTTCATTATTCGCAAAAAAAGTCACGTCACGATATAAATTATACAGTAATATTATTAGACTAGTTGTTATTACTTTTTTGATTTGCCTAAGGATCTTGTTGGCGTAATGGTTATCATGGCAGACTGTGAACCAGAGGGTCCTGGGTTCAATTCCTGGCACGGCCAACACCTTTGTGGTGAACTTACTTATTAAATAACTGGGTCTGGGTGTAAATATGTATCGACATAAAGTATTAATGTGTATATATGCAGTTTACAAGTTGAGTTAGCAACCATAATACAAACTAGAAGTGGTTTAACATGAGGCTAACCAGCCGTGTGTGAAATTTGTCCTAGTATTTTTTATTTTTTTTATTTTTACTATTGGTGAAAGTAACTTTACCACTTTAGAAATTTTTTTAAAAAAATAGATAATATTCACGTAGATTGGTTTTATATTTTTTTTACACAATACATCTAGGAATTTGACCAGCAGGACGCGGAACCACGCGACACTCTAGGGCGGAACATGCCTAGTCTGGAATGACTGTATAGTGGGTTCTGCTTACTGGGTATATGCTTTGCGACCGATTTCTCAGCGCTAGCCAGGCGAGCATTAGAAAACACTTACCAACATGCAAACTTTTTTAACATTGTCAATGTATGTTATGTTAGTGTCAATTTTTTGACAATAACATAAGGAGTTTTGAATAAGTCAGAACTTATGTTATTTGTCATATAACTTTGTATTTTTAACGATTTTTAAGCTATCTAAGATATAAAAATACATAAAACATATTTTTCTGAATTAAATAGATAAGGGGATTGTCTTTAATTTTTCTAAGGTATTTATAGTTGTAAAATACAAATATTTGTAGTTTGCTTTTGTATTCTAAAACTATCTAAGAATCCACTTACAATCCGAATTACTTTAACACAAATACGCCCTCTATTTCAAAACGCAGGCACTTTTAGAAACCTCTCAAGTCACCGTTGTTATGAGATACATTCGTAGTTCCTTAAATTGCTACCAGAGGACGCTACATAATCGTTCTTTAGTTACTTTGTGTCGCAGTAGGTAAGTTCATATTTCATTTCTAAGAGCAAATTGGGATGATTGTCTAAATATTTGTTTATGTCAATAGGATAACCATGCAAAGTCTAATTGGAAACCGCGTAGGTGTTACATGCTCTGATAGCTAAATTTAGTCAGGAGTTATTTAACGTTTAGTTGTCATGCATAAAGGTCAACCATCCAAAGGTTGCAAAAATGGCCTTAGGCGATAAGGCCGTCTAATGGAATACCTCTGTTTTTTCTTTTTCTTCTAATGTAATATTGTTTATGTATTTGGTGTACAATAAAGCCATATTGTGTAGACTAATAATACTTGCTTTGTGTGTAAAAGGTTACTATCATGGATACACTAATGAACTAGTGTTGCACTTATTAACAAGATATTGAGAACTCTAATTTTAAAATAATAAGTAAATTGGACTTACATAAGGCCAGGTTTACACCCGTATTTGTCAATGTGTGTGCAAAGTAAACTATTATGTATCATCTTCTTCTTCCATTGTTTATATTTATCTTCTTCTTTCTTTATTATGTATTATGATATGTATCATCTTTTGTCGTGTAAGCGACGCAAGTAAAATGTGAATATATCTGTCCATGCGGATGATTTGATGATTTGAAATGAAGGTACGACTACATTTCATTTATTCTGTCAAAACATAAAAATATTTCAATGTCAAATAATGGTGAACATAATAAATAAATAATCATGATTTAATCTTAATATAATAATCTTTATTACTGTACTTTCTACTACTTACATAAATATTATAAGTTTAATTTTAGTTAGTAATTGTATACAGGCCGTATGTTTAACAAATTTTTACGAAACTTAGTCATACTTTAAAATGCAGCACCGACAACTACCACAGCAAATTAAATAAATTTAAATAAATATAAATAAAAAACTTCTTCTTATTTGTTTATGGCTTTCTGCAGTTGTTAAAGCCATATTTTATTTTCCCTATTAGAATGAGTAGTGTTACTATCAAAGTGACACTGACACTATTGTTGGGTTTTAGGGTTTTACTTAATCTAGGGTCGCCCACAGAGAAAGTCCCTTTAGTATTTAGCCTAGACAAAGGCAATCAAATGACGCTGAAATTTGGTATACTTTTACAAACAAATGCCGTCAAATTTTCTAGGAAAGTACGCCAATAACGTGGCACCTCTTGTAGTAAATAGTTTCGTCCATAGAGTATATTATGTTATTAGGATAGGGAAATCGGGAGCCGAGGTTAGAGGGTAGTCGTGTATTATATTGCTCTTTGAGGTAGTCTACTACGGATAAACTTCAATCAACATTTATTTGTTAGGTGCTATCGTAGGTTATATAATGCAGTGTGCATGAAATGTGTAAGTGCAGAATGTGTGAACAACTCCTAAGTTACCGTTGTCAGCTTACCTTCGTTATTTGAAACAATTAACAGTGTTCTATTTTTAGACAAGCAAAGTTTTAGAAAATAATTGGACGTTCCTTTAGTCGCTCTGATAGCCTTTGTAGCCGATGGTCAGGCAGTTAAAGTGGTTTTTTTTTGTTAGAACACTATTTTGTTTGCAATTCCGTTATACTAATCTCAAATATTAAAAATTAATTGAAGTTTTCAATTAAAAAGTCATTTTTATGTGTATTAATTTTATGTAAATCACTTTTAAAATATTTGTAATTTATTCATTTAACGTCTGGTTTGTAACGAATTATTTACATAATTATATATCGTCATTGTTATGTAACATTTAGCTTTAAATAAGTAATTTCTATGAAAGCACCTACAACTTTGGTTTTTTACAATATGGGTGGACATTTCGGGATTATTTTCATAGCGAGTGCGTATTGCATGGGTTAAAACGTGTCTATATGTTATGACCAAATTTGCATTCTTATTGTTTTTTTTCTTGCAAACTTAGCCTCGCGAGTTTCGGAAAATCCCACCAGCCCTGAAAATCAGCAGGTGCAATAAATCATTTCTTTAAATATTTTGTTTAGTGCGATATACTTTATCACAATCTATTTAGTATCATTCTATGTTGAGTGGCGCTTATCTATTTTAATCGGTAAAGATTATTTAGTAATTCATTTAGTCTTGTTAAATACGTGTTTTGTGGTGGCTGTCTTTATTTGTTTTGAGTTTTGTTTGTTGTTTTTTTTACTCTGTTTTGTGATGAGGATATTGGAAAACAGCTGACAAACATGGTGAGTTATCATACCTACATTCTCACGTGTCAAAATAGCTTCTAAGATAACAGTTTATCAATGAAAAGTTTAGGTAGCGTGCATGTTAATCTTACGTAGAAAATCTAACAGTAGCACTTAATTACTGCGTATTCTTTCTACTATATATTATGTAGTTTGAGTAATTCTAGGAATGACTTTATCTTTTTTTTCCATTGATCGTAATTATAAGATTTTGAAACACAAATAAAACTAACTGATTACGTAGTATACCTAATTTGTTAAAGCGTTTATTACTTACCTACTTGTCTGGGTGTGCGTAGTTTTGCGTATTCATTTTGCATTAAAATTGCAATTCCGAATCAAATCATTTTTGGGTTCCGTACCTAAAAGGTAAAAACGGTATCCTATTACTAAAACGGGCTAAGCTAAGATCACATCTTAACGTATATTTCTATAGCACGATATCTTATGACCAGTTCGCCATCGCTATGTATTTTAAGATAATGTGTATATCATTATATTTATTATCTTAACCATGTGTGTTGGTTCCAAGTGACTGTTGTGGCAAGTGGTATTTCATCTTAAATACGAGTATTATTAGTTTCATCGTCGTCTGACGCGCTTTAAAAGTCAGTACCTGGTTGACCGGTATTATTTAGATAGCTTTGCTCGGTATTATTTTTATTTAATTTTTTTATTTTTTATATGACATTTTCTAAAAATGATTCCTAGCTAGATCGATTTATCGCCCCCGAAACCGCCTATATATTAAATTTCATGAAAATCGTTGGAGCCGTGAAAATATATATACAAGAATTGCTCATTTAAATATAAAATGTATATAAATCTGATCTAAGAGCTTTTTTTAGTTTTTGGCCACTTATTTTATATCCTGCTATTAATCTTATGCTATGATAACTTAAACGGTTGTTCGATTAAAATTTTATAAATTATTTCAATTAACAATAGCAGGGTTAGTCACACAGCTTTATCATTACGCAAAGACCTTGTGTCTTAACAATTCATATGAAAGTAATTCACCCGTATGATTTGTAACTTATCGCAAGCGGATTATGGGATTAATAGAAGGAGATTCTTATCGAGCCAATATTTTTTCCGATGGTAGGTATGTCTTTGCAATTTTATTGACCGAACGAGCGAAGTGTCTCTGCATCGACTGGTCAAACCTGCTTTCGGTTGCCCGCATTATTGTGTGTACTCGTGTTAAATTTTAAACCAATCTTGATGGAACTCGGTTGGTTTTAAACGATATATATTTTTTGTCGTCATCGACTTTAGAGTGCCACCACTCTAAAAGTCTCACAAAAAAGGGGAAGTTTGCTGTAGTGCCATATATTTGCTGGCCGGTTTTGATGGTTTTCGAAAAGTGATTAAAAGCATCCAATTAAGGATTGTCAGATTGAAAGCATTCAGGCAGGGGCAAACGAAAAAAATATCTTCAGGCGCTATCAAATCATTTGACTTACGATGTCAAAATAAAATTGTGTAAGTATGTAATTTAATAGCAACTCGCATAATGTTACTTGGTAGGTAAATAATCAATGTGAGGGTCGCTGCTCTCTTGTAGTAGGCTAGAGATTTTAGACTTTATTAATATATATCAAGCTAATCAATTAGCATTAAGACATATCACATATCCACTGTAAATGACGTACCAAAAATAATGAATGTTATTATGGTTAATAAAACATCTGAATCTAATTCAAATTGCTTGCTTTTCGTAGTAGTCTGTTAGTTTTATTGTAAATAAAGTTCAAGAACGGAAATCGTTCGGTCATAACTTTATAATTAAATAATCAAAGAATTTTGGCGCCAGGTGAGGAAAGCTACATCAAGATTAGTTATTGATAGGGAGATAATAGATCTGATAATAGCGTGATACACACATTTATTTATAGGTTGAAGATTTATGCACAATACGCTAACCTTCACTGTAAGGTTATCCTTACAAAAATAGCCATGTTATCTAAGGCCAGTTTCCTTAAAATGTCACCCTTAAGAGTTGTTTTCATAAAAAAATTGACTGGAAACATTAGAAAAAATCATGGTATAGATTCATCCGTGATATATTCCTAGTAAATAACTCAATAAATTATTACAATTTGATCCACATTAAAAAATTTGATCATAGATGAAAAGATATGGTAACTAAAATACAACAACCGCGACGATGAGTTACGACAATTTTGACTCTTAGATCACATAATATATGAAGATAGATCAATGGTTAACTCTTTTCTTATTTTTTTCTTGGCCCGATAGCTGACATAACTTTTATACAGTCTCATGTACATACAAACAATACATGCATATACAAATTTATATTTTTACGCTAAATGGGCGTGCACTTAATCACAATTCACCTGATAGTAAGCGATGTTCTAAGGTAGAGCGTGCTTGCCCAGAAGAAACCTGTTCACTCGTGCCTTGAAAACTGCTAGATTTTATAGATTACTAGCTGACCTGACAAACGTTGTTTTGCCTTACCACTTAGGGGTATGGAAAATAGATAGTAGCTGATTCTCAGACATACTGAATACGCATATAAAATTTGGTAAAAATCGGTCAAGCTATTTCGGAGGAGTACGGTATAGTTACCGTACTCCTGTACCGTACACTGTGACATGGTAGTTTTATATATTAGATCATATATGTTTTTTTTATGTTCCAGGACGACGGCACCATAATGCGTAGCATGGGATCCGTGGTGATCCAAGTAGGTGCCCTGGAGTTAATTGCGAGGTACAGTTATAAGTTTTTAAAATATAGCATATAGCGTAGCATAAACAGCCCACTATATGTTCCCACTGCTGAGACTCGGGGTACTCTCTCACGAGAAGACAGGTATAGGCCACGTGCGGGTTGGCGGATAACACACGTCTTCGGATATTGTGGTCTTCAAACATGCCGGTTTCCTCACGATGTTATACTCATACCATGAAAAACAAGTCATTGGTGTAGGGCCGGGATCGAATCAGGTGCCATCTGATTGAAAAGCAGACGTTATCACCACCGAGCCACACTCGCTTATCAGAGTTTTTTAAAATGCATGTCTTAAAATTTACCACTTATGATACACAGCTTACCTGATACGAGTATTAAATTACGTTAATGGTTGCTAATTTGACAATGTCCCAAGATGATACTTCTCAAGAAACAAAGCCTCAGGCATAGAGATCAAGTTTTTTTTGCAAAATTTGTTATTTAAATACGCACTTTCCTTCCTTAAATTTAGGCATTTCAATATTACGAATATTGCTATTAGAAATTGTTGTGAATAAATCGTTGTGTGAAAATTACTTTTAATGTAATTTCGAGTCTAACTGTAAGATTTGATGTTGTGAAATTATAGGTCAGTTTGTGTACTTCTGTTTAATTTTTAATAAAATCCACTTCTGGTAACTTATAGTCTACTAGCTACCCGGAAAACGTTGTTTTGCCTCACTTTGGGGTATGAAAAGTAGATAGTGTAGCTTATATGACACGTTCGTAGATTTACCATAGCAGCGCCATCTATTGATTACTTACTCAACCCAGTCGAAAGGTATCGACGTCTGTTAGAATCATTTGGAGTTAACAGATAATTGTGACTGTCAAATAATAACAGACAATAATTAGCAATAAATTAAAATTGCGACGATTTGAGATTTAAACTATCCTATCTCTCAAGTTGGATCGAACTGCAAATGGTGTGCGAATTTTATTATAATCGGTTTTTAGGAGTCCATTGAGGACAAACATTGGGACACGAGATTTATATTAAGAAGATAAAATATTGCCCTTGTATAGCATAGGCTTACGACCCTCTCACCTTGCGGCTCTCGCCAATATTACACACTTGTACCATAGTGTACTATGGCTCTGCTCTATCTTTGTTAATATTAATTTCAGGTACTCTATGAACTCAGGAAGGGCTACCAGCGTATTATCATCTCTACATGAGTTCCGGTCACAAGAAGTCGAAATGGCAGGCGGGAAGCAGTGGAACTGGAAATACTTAAGAGTAAGTTAAGGACATTTTTTATACATTTCACACACGGCTGGTTAGCCCTTTACTTTACCATATCTAGTTTATATTATGGTGGCTAATACAACTGATATACTACACATACATACATAAATACTTTCTATCGATACATAGTTAACAACCAGACCGGCAGCCAATAAGTTCATCACAAAGATGTTGGCCGTGCCGGGAATCGAACCCGGGACTCTCTGGTTCGCAGTTCGGCATGGTAACCATTAGACAAAAAAAATCTTCTAAAAGTGCCTAAGTAAAAATATGTTCAATAAAAACAAGATCAATTTTGCATTGTTGTAATATAATATATTTTCTTTAATTAAACTCTTAATATAATAATAACTGTTTAAGCTATTGTTACTGTTGCGATTTCGTGTGACTTAATGATTAATCTAACCCATCTCAGAAATATCCCTTGAGATCAGAAATATCTAGATTAAATGCGTCTAGCTTAATAATAACTGGCCTAGACGTCAAGAGAAAACAATTCTCTCTTATTCTCTATTTGTAAATATTAGAATAACTTGTGTATTTATCTTCGTAAATTGGCTCAACATGTTTAATTCTACAAGCAACACTATTTATGATTCATTTTAACGTTGTCTTGGGAATAATATAAATTGTATTAAGAAACCTAGTTAGGTAAATCTTATAATAAGTAAATAAATTAGAAATAGCTGTTAGACTTATACAAGAGTATAAAAGGTTCGGGGGTTTTCTAAATTTTAATTTATAAACTGAACTTTTAGTTGTGGCGGGGAAATCTTCTTCTTCTGCTAAGGTAATTTATCATATTGTATGTACTCTTCTAGTCAACCCCTTTCATTTGATACCTATATTACGGCAATTGTGAAAAAACCATCCGCCATTTTGAAGTGGCTGCCATTTTGGTCAGTTAGTAGGAAATTAAATACAATGGGATGGGATATCCTATGGGATTTTACCCAGGTGTAAGCATGAAGTTTAATTTTGCAAAGTGGTTGACTTAAAATGAACGAGTAAACACGATAATTTGTTTCTAACGTACAAAATAAAATTAAAAATCGAATTCCAAAAATCTCGACAATGATTCTTTCTTTGTTGTTTTGCAGGATCAATTCGATCAGAAAGATCTGGAAGGCCTGTATCGGAAATACGACGACAAACTAAAAGAAACCCTGATTCATATTTACCTAACACTTCTTGTGTTCTTTTCAACCATTCACATCGTTTTCGTAATGGTTGGGACATATGTAGAGGTACATTTTACTTATTTTCTAAGTCTCCAATTTTGGTTGCTAGTTAGACCTATACTGATTTCTGTCACGCGTGCAACTCCCTAAGTCCATAAAGCTAGTCTGTGTTAATAAAAAAACAGTAGTACATATAAAAATTACTAAGCAAACTGTTTGTCTGACTCTGTTGGTCTGAATAAATAATACATAAAATATCTTTATTTAGCAAAAAGTACATACATTTTTTATATAGACACAAACTATTACTAAATAACAAGGCTTAAAAGTATGTGTTAATACACATTATATTGCTCCCTGAATCCCACACGAGGTAAATCCTGTGTTGTGGGATTCAGTGCCTTCCCATAACCTCTAATAATGAATTATTACATTTACTTTAATAACTATACTTTGATAAATACCCCCGCCCCCCATCCTTTCCATTTGCAAGCGGGCAGGATAGGTAACACAAATAAGCTTTTGGAATTAGACAACTGCTTTTTTCTATCTATTGACACTGATAGCAGTGGATATTATCATTGGAAGTGACGCTAGTTGCTCGTGTTTTAAACACTAGGCTTAGGGGGCAATATCAAAGTATCATACATAAAATGGCCGTTGGAATTACAGCAAATAAGTTTAATTGAAATAAAAAACATTTTTTCTCACTGGAAAACCCTATCTGATTTAAGTTTTACCTACAATTTTGCGTAAAAATATTTACAGACTGTATTTTTTATATTTACATAAAAATGTTGATATCAATTTAATTGTCGAAATCAAATCCTAGTGATACAATTTATTTACTCTACCCATATACCTAGTTCAATTGATTTTCCAGGAAATTCAATCATACTCTACGTACCTCACATTGGGCATGTATGTTCTCCGACTACTGGTGCCTATTTTAACCCTTTGGAGGAGAATGTATGAACCGTTAAAGAAGAAATGTTTCTGGATACCTATTCTCGTTACGTTCATTATCACCGTTGACGTCGTTTTCACAGGTATTGTAAATTCCTGCATTTTAATATTCATTCTTGATACGACAGTGTGTACGTGTAAGTGTGTGAGAGTGTATAATTGTAACATCTCTACACTCAAACGTTTTAACTAGTTTCGATTCGATATGGAGAAAGATTTAAAATACATTGTAGCCGATTCTGAGACCTACTGAATACGCATATAAAATTTGGTAAATATCGGTCAAGCCGTTTCGGAGGAGTACGGTAATTTCCATGTAACTAACATTGTGACATGGAAATTGTATATAAGAAGATATGTATTATTTTAAATCCAAGTACTTACAAGGTCAAAACAATTAGCATTTCCCTATAAATATATTATTCGTTCATTTTACCAACACAATGGAATTGGGTTTTTACTAAAAGAATTCAGTTGGTAAGTTTAAAACTACGATGCCTAAACGGTTGAAACCGTTTGTAAGATACAAGGTAATAAAAAAACCCACATAGGTATGTAGATACGAAATAAGTGGGAAAATATCACCTCGCACCTGGGATTTACCCCAATGCCAGCAATGGACAAACAGCTTTATATAATACCGGCCGTGGATAATTTTTCAACTCGTGCTAACCTGTTGGACATCGCTGTTTGACTACGGATAGATAACGTAAAAAACAACACGTAAAAGATAATTTCATGACGATAGATTTTAAAATAACATTTTGAGTTCGAAGTGTACAGTAGTTATACAGTAATTAAATCTATATATATGAAGAAAAAAGACGAAATTTCTTTCATGAGCTCTTTTTGCTTATTGTGAGAAGTTGGGAGCAAGCGCGATCCAATTCTTAGTTGGCACGCATAGTATTATAATAACATATGCAATATTCCATAACGTTATATGGTAATCCAAACCTATTTTCTAATTTACCTGTAATCTCTTTTCTGAAAGCCTACAAGCAAATTTTGTTCGTAGGTTTTCAAATTACATTTCTTCATTGATTTCAGATGTCGTAATCAGTATTTTCAGTTTTTCCGAAGGTATTTCCTTAAGACCAGCTTATGCAACGATGGTGCTTCTATCGATCTACATATTTCTACCAATGAGGAACAACTTTTTGGCAATTTTCTTGGGTTTATTCACGAGCACTGTATACGTCTTGATCTTCGCTTTCTTCACATATGACAGAAACATGCAACTTGGTATCGTGGTAAGAGTATGTACTAAGCTTTTGTGACTAATATTCCCTACAAAAATTACGAACAGTAGTCGGTTCTTTAATAGTTTATCTGTTCATTCAAAATCTATTATTGAAAGAAAAATATCTAAATTAATAAATAATAATAAATCATTTATTTGCACCAAAAGGATATACAAAAACAGTTACATTATAAATGTACCCTATAGTAATTATAACTGTTCAAAACTGTACATATTCAAAAGGACAGTTCGAATACTAAAAATATACATCTTGATAGTACTAAAAATTTGTGTTTAAAACTGAAAATTGTACCAAGTGTAAATAATATAGATTGAGTCAACTGATGCCTGAACTTGGAACTAAACTGTACCTCAGGAATTAGTATCCTTAATATTTTTGTTGGATTTGTTGGAATGTCTTAATTTGTTTCTAGATCACAACGGTCATCAAGTATGCGATGTATTTTAGATATTTTTCTATTTACTTTTATAACTTTTAACCACTTCCAAAAACAGGAATGATTTTCGTTTCTTGGAATTCCGTTGTTGTTTTTTTATACATAGATTGAAAAGATGTACGTTTCGAGTAGTCCAATAAGCGCTATGTTTGAGTCTACATTGATATCCGAGAAAAATTTAAGCATCACTTTTTAACGGGATGCATTCCATTATTTGATCCATATATTTTTTATAACATTCAAAGGATATTTGAATCTTATCTGATGACGATAAATATAAATTTGCTCAACCGTGGTCATGAATTAAATTTGTTATTATTTCACATCTTTTTAAAAGTAGGGGGACTTTTCTTAGTTTGTTTTCGAAAATGTTCCATTGACATTAATTGAACATTCCAATTATTTAAATAAAGGTTATATAATGTTGACGATATACTAAATTTATTTTCTTAGTATTATAAAGCATGTTTCAGCCACCTAAACTTTACCATTTATACTTGCAGATATCATCTGACATAATATATTTGATTGGCGTGAATTTAATGGGACTTTACTTCCGACTGATGAATGAAATTGTAACAAGACGATCCTTCCTAGATAGAAGAGCTTGTGTCGAGAGCACCTTACGACTAAAATTTGTCAAGGATCAGGAGGTAAGTAGTCACTAATGAAGAATTGAAAAATTTGAAGCGTTAACAGTTCAGTCAGGCTGCCTTAAGTCCCGAAGGTCGTTAGTTTGATCGCCAATGGGGTCTAGCTTTCTGTGAAAGAACACGTAGCAAGGACATCATAGCTTGGGGGTAGGCCATTTTCTAGTGCTCTTCTAGCCCAGCAATCAACCTCAAGTTAAAAATACTGTCGCAAACATCTAGCAGTGTGCCAGAGTGTCGCTAACTCATGTACCCATCTTGTTGTTTAAATGCCTAACTTTACATTTGGGCATTTAAATCTTTACAGATTAAAAATAAAAGGTTGAGATAAAATCTAAAGAACAGCTCAATTTTTTTTGGAGTTTTGGTTATTTTCGTTTATATTTCAAAACTTCTTATTTTCAGGAACGTCTGATGATGAGCATCCTGCCAGAGCATATAGTGTCTAAAGTACGCCAGGATATTAGAACAATGTTTCTTGGAATACAAAGCCATAACATGAGTCATACTATGAGGTCTTTCAAGTAAGCATTTCTAAAATGTTTTTATGTAATTTCTATTGAAGTTATAGTAGTCTCTTATCTAAGATTCACTTATGTTATTCATATTATATTACTAGAATTACTCGTAGAATTGAAAATTGACATTGAATCATATCATATACTTTTGTTATAATATTATATTATTTTGACTTGTAACTTTGGTGTTATCAATAAATGATTTGTACTTGTATTTGTATGGTAAACAATATTGTGGTCTACTGTGAAACCAGCTTACTAAAATAAAGGTTGCTCTCGAACCGATAATCGCTAGATTGCAGTTATCGATAATCAGGAAATCCAGCAAGGAATTCCAAATTCTGGTAATTCCCCCCGCTTGTTAGATAGTAGAATGAGGTTGAGGGAATTGCGTCGTGTAATTCTGTCGTACACTTGCCAAAGTACAGCCAATTTAACCTAACGCTATGTTGCGGTAGCCTCCTTGAGACCAGTAATTTAAGATTAGGCATGCTCCATCTTCAGCCAGTGTCTATACTGCTGGTCAAATGTCTGACTGTATAAGGTATTCTCACTATCCCATACAGCCAAAAGTTTGTATGTAAGTGTGCGTATATATTTGTTACTACCTTACACTCAAAAGGTTGAACCAATTTCGATGAAATTTTATATGCAGATAGTTTAAACCATGGATTAACATAGATTACTTTTTATCCCGGATTAACGTGGGTAGCACCGCGGAGCACATCTAGTAAAAGTTAAGACTGCGGCAATGAAAGAAAGAAATTTGAAAAATATATAGGTACGAGTACACAAATAACAATGCTAAGTTATGTGTGCTCTAGTTCATACTGGTAGGTTTTGGTAATAAATTTGAATTCATGTTGAATTTTGCAGTCAGCTGTATGTAGAGGAACATGACAATGTGAGCATCTTATACGCAGACGTGGTGAACTATACCATGATATCCACCAGCTTGTCTCCAATGCGTATGGTGGAGCTTTTGAATGAGCTATTTGGGAGATTTGATGAGGCTTCAGAGGTGAGAAAACACTTTCTTGTTTTTTTTTGTGTCTTGAAAAACACACACATAAACATAAAGCGATATTGTACCGAGTTCACCCGTGCCGTACATATAATTTGAGCGAAGCGCTTGAAGCGCGGCATTAGGTATTTAACGAAATAAATTTATAAATAATTAAGAATTACCAATATTGAAATCATAAGCTATAACGATTCTAGATATTTTTTAACGCATTCAGATACTCAGCATTTTTTAATCTTAAACGACTATTTTTCATAAAATATCGATTGAGTTAATATTCCGTAATCTAGTTATGGAACTTAACTATGCTTAATGCAGAATTAAAGATAACCTTTTATTATTAGATTAACCTTTTTTACATTAAAAACCAAAAAAAACGAATATGCTATTTTGCTCTCATACTGCCTTGACACAAGAAAACACACTATTATGCGCAGAATAATTATCCTTTGAGCTTTTTTTATTTATGTACATTGGTATAGTTAACTCTATTTACAATAATACCAGCGAACTACTAAAGTAGTAAGCAATTTGGATTAGCTTTAGATGAAAAAACTACGACTTGTCCAAAACTTCTGGCCCACCTCTAGTAAGAGGGCAGCGTGCTCAATATACTGGCAGCATTACCACGTTGAATGCTGATACGTGGTGCCGGGAATACCCCAGCAAATTAACTAACGAAAATTCAAGCGTAGGATCAAGATATGTTTATACCTACGAGTACAACACTTAGTCTTCTTTATTATTATCTTTTGGATTTGGATTATCAACAGATAACATTTATTTTACCAATGCAATTCGCTACCAATATTAGCTCGTAAAATAAGCGATATAGCACATACAAGGCACTACTGAATAAATATTGTTATTATATGAGCTAAGTGTGCCGACAGTTTCTAAGCCACCCGAAGGCCTCTGACTTAGCTTAACGACTGCTTGTTTTTAGACTAACAGCCGGGACCTACAATTTGATGTGTCATTCGTTTACGGTGACATCCGGTAGCGCCTTGATGAAAGTGCCACTTTTAAAACGACAGTCTTGTAAACCGTCACCCATCCAAACATTGTCCGCATCGACCGTTGCTTAGCTTCGATGATCGCGTCAGATCACCTTAGCTAGCCGAGCTACAGGCGCTACATTGAATAGATTTATATATTATATTTGTTCTACTATGACTACTCAATCAATTTAATTCAATTGAAATGCATGGAATACATTTGACTTATCTTAATAAAATAAAAGTCAAAACATAAACCATAAAGCGTAACAGTGTTATGGTTTTTGAATTTTAGTTGTGCGAATTCGGCATAGCCTCAGACCATATTTTTTCCTGACGTATCATAATCCTTTTGTCTGTTATCTGTGGATTAAATACATAAATATTGATAAACGTCATGGTTTTATGAATATGAACATAAATTGCTATAGCTGTCAAGATAGCATGAAATTTCTAAATCAAAAATGATGACGATTTAAGTTCGCTAGGTGTATAATTCGAGGAACTATTACTACTACTGTGTAAACTCCATGAAACGTCACTCGATTTAACGGCAAACTCTCTAAGCGTCGAAATCAATTGGCTTTAGTTGGTTTAGCTTGTATTCCATACAATGACACATTCTCTCCATTTAACGACCACTCTCTATAACGCCATAAAATACACAGTCCCTTTAGTGACGTTATATAGAGTTAACACTGTATTTATTATTTCAGGAGCATGACGTTCTCAGGATTAAGTTTCTCGGAGACTGCTATTACTGCGTAAGTGGGATACCGAAGCCCACCGCTCAGCACGCTAAGAACTGTGTGGATTTGGGCCTCGAAATGATACATATTATCAAAGACGTCAGGTAATCCAAATTCTTCGTATTCATTTATATCCATTAATTAAAAATTAAGATACCTCGATATTTTTCGGTAGCGGCTGTTTTGAGATTGACTTTTTTGATAATGTATTTATTTTACTAGTTTTTGGTAGAAATGGTTTTTATTTGATACCCATATTGAGTTACAAAAAACGGAATCTGTCAAAATTGTTTTTGATAATAGATATATTTTCAACATCCACTTTTTTATAATAAAATTGTACTATTTTAGAGAAAAACGTTCACTGAACATTGACATGCGAATTGGAGTGCATTCGGGAAAGATTCTTAGTGGACTTATTGGCATCAGAAAATGGCAATTTGACGTCTGGTCCAAAGATGTAACTATTGCAAATAAAATGGAGTCTACTGGAAAAGCTGGGTAAGTAATTTATTTTTTCAGCACACTGCTCATAAAATGGAATCATAAATAATTTAAAAGACTCGAATAGGTATGCGTGCATTTATTTTTAACAATGCGATATAAAAAATAATTGCTTAATTGTTTGTTGTGGAATTTCCGACACTTGTTTTATTGTTTGTTTTTTTTTTGGACGTATGACTTGCTTACTTACGTAAATACAAAAATCCAAAGTACATCGTGAAAATAGGTCTTCATTAAAAATTAAAAAACATCGACAACATTTTGTAGCGGCGGCCATCTTGAACTGATTTTCAGCAAACAAAGCTAAGAACTCTTTCGTATTATACACTTTTCCAACAAAACAAACAAAATTGGTTCATCCGTTCGGAAGCTATACTGACACACACACACACACACAGGACACAGAGAGAGAGATATAGAGAGACGAGAGACACGTCAAACTAATAATACCCCTTTGTTTTTGCGTAGCTAGTTAAAACAGATAGCGTTTGTCATTGATTTAGCAGTTCAATAAAACTACTAAAACAGCTTTAAAAAACCTGTTTTGTGACATAGACGTCCGACGCAGCCTTATATTTTGACAAATACTTGCTCAATTGTACTCTTATTTATAAAACTTTATCACAATCTGGTTATAAATAATCTGCGAATATTATCAAAATCAGTTGACAAATGACTCAAATAAACATATTTCCTCCTGTTGGTAAGAAATCTACCTATCACATATTTGTTAATATCGTGTCAAAGTCGTGATCGAGATCATGCATACCATACACACATATTTTAATAACAAAATAAATACTAGCAAACATAAGCACATCTGGCTTCGATTACATACTTACATAAAATAACTTCACATTTTAAATGTAAGTTTTGACACTTTTTTGTGTCAAATTATAATTTGACATATCAACGTGTTACTGTTATATAAATTGTATAACTTATTTTATTTTGTTTTAGCAAAGTGCACGTTACAAAGCAGACTCTCGAACTCATCCTGGATTATGCTAGAGAATACATAATAGAACCTAACTTTGAATCTCAAAACGATCCTTTTGTTATGAAAAATAAACTGGAAACTTATTTATTGACCAGACCTCGAGCACGGGTAATGTTACTTTTGTACATAATCAATGCTTTAGATATAGTATCGGTCTTCTTCTTCGTATCAACTAAGTGGCGCAGAACTGGTGGGTTCAAAAGATTTCAAGCCACTCGAAGTTTTGTAGTGCTATCTAGGCCTAATTTGCAGTAACCATCCTAATGAACCAATTATTATTTCAGACACAAGAAGCCTACAAACCATTTCGCAGAGCTTCAGTTGGTTTTAACAAGATTATAACCAAGTCATCGAGTTCTAAAGTAAGTCATACTTACATTTTCATTGATTCGATATTTTCAACTTATTCATTGCCATTGATATTGGATATATGGACTCCGTTTATGAGTTTATGTTTCGTATTATATTATTATGTGAGATTTGGTGAGTCATACATGAGTAAGGAATAAATACTTATTTTTGGGCAAAATATAAGCCATTATTTCGGTAAAAAACAGACTTGTTCAAAACCTCCAGACAGATCATAAAATACCAGTAAACATAAAAATCCCCATAGTTCAAGACTTTCAACCTAAAACACCAAATTTATGCAATTCGTTGCGTATAAAAATTATAAACTACCTATATATCTGAATTTCAGTAGCGATCGGAAAATAGGAACTCATCGAACATGAGACGGACCACTACGTTCATGGACGAGAATTTAGTTGAGTATCAACAAATGCTGAAAGCTGCGGATGCGCAGATGGCAAAAGAAATTGAGGATATGACTAATGAACGGTAAGTCAAACTGTCAAGATTGTTTCAACTTTCAATTTTGAAGTACCTAGCTTAGTTGAAACAAGACTATTAAATGTTTTTAGATATGCTTAAGTTGAATGTTCTTCTTTTGCAGGGAACACTTCAGAAAAGAGTCTCAACTGAACCGTTTTACCTTGATGTTTAAGAAATGGGAAATGGAGAAAAACTTTCTACTTCTTCCAGATCCATTATTCAAATACTACATTACATGTTGCCTTATTATCATGGTTCTCATCATGATTATCAATGGTTTGACCACAGAATGGTAAGATGATTTAGAAAATAATTTGATTCATAAATCAGAAATGTCGAAAATAACATCTTAATATCTTATTTTTTATTATAGGTTCAGTGGTTATACTTGGCACACAATAGCTGTCCTAACAGTTCTTTTAATATGCCTTATTATTTTACAACCATTGACATGGTTTCAATTTCTTTGGACGAAATATAAAGGATACGATGATCCTCGCCAAAAGCATCTGAGATGGATATACGATAGATCGGCAAGCATTATCAGATCAGCTAAATTAAGGACAGTTCTATACGTGCTGATTAGTGTCGGATTGGCTGCAACATCTGTAGTAAACGTAACTAGCTGCGTTGAAGCGCCTGTGGAGCCAGCTGTAGCAGAAACCGTTTTATCGAACTGTTTATCGCCGTGGGTAATCTCATTTTTAACATCCTTTATCTACAACACCTTTATTAAAACTTCAATTGTTGCAACGATCTTGATTTTATTTTTCAGCACGTGACTCAATGTTGGGGATTGGCATTGCTATTGAACTTTCTGTTCAGTAGAGTGTTCTTCATATTCAAATGGATTGTAGCTGGTGCAATGACGGTCTTTTACTTATGGGTAGTTTGGGAAATCAAGACCTCACTATTTGCCGTCGATACTACTTGGAACGTTGGTATGGACCCGAGAGTCTCCCATACTCTCTCTGTAATCTTCATAACTCTAACTCTGTACTGGATTGATAGAACAACAGAGTATAGGAATCGATTGGATCATCTGTGGCAACTCCAGCTAAGTGAAGAACAACAGGAAGCTGAGACCATGTTAAAAGTTAATAGTATGCTTTTGGAAAATATACTGCCAGGTCATGTCAGTAAGTAAATTGCACTCGTTCTAATACTGACATATTTTTGTATTTTATTGGTCTACCATTAAGTGATCGCTAATTTAAACTTTTTGTACGATTTTTTTTTATTGTATTGATATAAAATGTAATCTCTCTTATGATTTTTTATCTTTTCTGATGCATCTAATTATTTCCGTTCACTAAATCGAGATTATGTCATCAATTCAGTTCTTTTTTATTATTTCAGTACAAGTCTATCTAAACCTGAATAGATCCATAGATGAACTGTATTACGAGAAGTACGATAACGTCGCTGTCATGTTTGCTTCCCTCACGGATTACAAGCTTGGTGTAGAAGCAGATGCTGATATGAGTGACAAATTTGTACTGAGCATACTGGATGAAGTTATCTCTGATTTTGATAGAGTAAGTATTCTTTTATTATATAAAAAAAAATAACAGTGATATATTTCTATGACAAAAATCACAAACTATAGGAAATGATTACCTGCTTTTGAACTTACTCAAAAGTTACTTATTTTGGCAATTGTTTCATCATTTCTTGCAATCTTGTTTCAATTTACAGCTATTGCTTACCGGTGCGTCAGTTCACAAAGTGGAAAAAATAAAAATGGCCGGATGGACTTACATGGCTGCTTGCGGATTAGACCCTAACCGAAGAGATTCCTTTGGCAATTCATCCGTTACATCAAATGCTCGTGTGAACAACCCTTACAACAGGGCTGTGGTGGTAACCATGGTGGAATTTGCTGCAGCAATGATGATGCAACTGCAAAACTTCAATAGAGGCTCGTTTCAAAGTTTCGAGGGTCTGAATCTACGCGTAGGTAGGAACAAACTTAAATTACATTATACAGCTCTCTTTTATACTGTCATTAGTTCTAATTTGGTTAATAGAATAGGCTACTGACGCACTAAAATGTATCATTCACGGTGCCATTTAATCACGAATCCCTGTAATGCTTTCATTTAAATAAGTAATACTTGAGATTTAATATAAATGCAAACTTAAGTATATATTTCTTGGTCTTTTTCAGGGATTTCAAACGGAGAAGTAGCAGCAGGTGTTGTTGGTTCTCTCAAACCTTTGTATGATATTTGGGGACATGCTGTCAACATGGCTTCAAGGATGGATTCCACGGGAGAAACAGGCAAAATACAGGTACTTGCAGATATTATCGTATATGGGGAAGGGTTGAAGACAAATATTTTAGAGGTTTGTATAATTAAAAATATCGAGTCTAACACTTTAGTTGGCTAATGACTTCTACAACTTTAACTTCATTATCTTCATTCCTTCAATCTCCACTGGATATCAAACATTTTATGTCATGCTTGATTTTTTTATTACTACTTTGAGCAAACTATCCACCATCTTGGTCGTATTACTGAGAGTCGTGATTTCCAGGCATGTTTTATTAATTGGGAAAGTTCTCTTGGACAAGCATAATGCGGTGTTCATACATTATTTTCCGATTAATAGAGATAATCAATAATAATAAATAAATAATATAATGGAAATATCAAATATAATAAAAAAATCATGTCGGCTTCCTCAAAATGTTGTCCTACACCGCAAAGCGAAAAAATCCTCAGATTTTTGCTTTCATATCTGACGACCGAGATCAACCATTGGCCGTTAGATTTGAAAAGCAAACGTTTTTCCAAAGAGCCACTCTCGTCTTATGAGCTAATTATGCCTGGCATAAAAAAACTTTTTTCTGTTTTGTAGGTAACTGAAAACACCGCTATTATTTTGGACGAATGCGACATTCTCACGCAGTATCGTGGCGAAACTTTCGTCAAAGGAGCGGGCTACATCAAAACTTACTTCGTTCCTTTAGACGACAACTTTAACTTGATCAAGAAACAACAGAGCATGGACTTCTACAGATCTAAAAACACCAGAGATAGGTACTTTACCGTGAAAAATATGCTTTTTGATGATAATACGACTATATTTAACGGTACACCTCTTGGTTCTATGTATGATGCTAGAAACCTTGCTGTAGATGGCAGCGATAATGATAGTTGCGATGAAACAACCGTCGCACCAGTTGATGAAAACAAAAGCATATCGTCAGAAAGTATAAAAGAAACTAGGTGTTAAGTTTTAGACAGTAATAATATAAAAATAGTGTTGCAATAGGCAAACCTTACAAAAACGAATATATTATGTTTACAACCTATTATCTCGATAACAAATTATCCAATTATATTAATAACTATTCTTATAAACTTTTTGTAAATAGTAATACATAAAATAATCGCAATAAATTAATTAATTATGAACATGTATTTTATTTGTGTTAATTTAAGTAATAATAACAATAATAAATCATTTATTTGCACCAATGGGATATACAAATCAGACTAAATTAATGTATTATACTCGTACTTACGATTTATCCTTATATTTATGCACTAAAGAAATCTGAGCGTATTCCTCAGAACTAAGCGAACTAGCATCTCTGATGAGCAGCTTCCCTAAATGTGTTGTATTGTATTTCTTAAATTATGTTTTACGAGTATATAACAATTTGATTTCATTATATAGTTCATTAAATATATACAACATTTTAACATTATTATTATTTTTACTATATCTAATCGAGAGATGCGCAAATTTGTATGAAAGATAGTGTTTGTGTGTGTGGGAGGGGAGAGGGTATAGGTACTCGTAAACACACACACACACACAAGTACACGTTGTTTTTTATCAACTCTATAAAAAGCAGATTTATGAATGCTTATAATGGCTTAAAACTATTTCCCATCAATGTGCGTAAGATGTTTATCAACAATACGACAATTATTTACATTAAGCTTAGATTATACGTACCAAACTAAACTAAAATACTAAATTTTTGACTTTCTTTAATTTTTTATGGCATGCAAACTTCGATTATACTACATATATAACTAGAAAAGAGGTAAACCACTTGCCTTTTAGTGTGGACATTAAACAGCGACCTTAGTAATAAGAAAAGCAACTGTAGTTCTCTATACATTTTGGAAAACGAAATAAAAAAGCATCACTCTTCTTTGTGGGCCAACAAACATCATAATTTAGTAGTTTAAAGGTATTTTTTGCGGAATTTTCAAATTCTTAGAATTACACATATACGACGCCTGGAAATATATATATTTTTTTAACATTTTAAAAATATGACTTTTCCTAGGCTCTCATTTTATTCTGCCTTAGGCTTTTACTTCTGCCTAGGTCTTATCAATTTCTATATCTTAATATAATTATGATAGAACGTCGCTAGGTTTGTTTTGGTCGGCTAAACTTCTTCCGTTGTTGATTCTATTCCAGTGGTCCGACGTCCTCCGCAGTGTATGGCCGATCCAGTTCCACTTGCGACGTTTCATCTGATGGTCTAAGGAATATTCATGACATATCCGCCACAGGTCTACGATAGAGATTTTTGAGGCCACAATTTCTGGAGTAGGTATATATATGGCAAAGACTTCAACATACGCTTAAAGTTTCTGCATGACGTCTTTCGTTACTTTCCGTATATCACGCCAGTACAACAACTCTTAACGTTGGATCTAAAGATCTTTATTCGATTTTTTCACTTAATTTCCATGGCTGAGAAACTTAAAACCTATAGAGCGACGACGTTCTGCCTCCATCTAGCAAAAGGATATCCCCCGGACAGATGTTGTGTCCGGAGACGGCCGTCCTACGGTCATGCATTGTAGCTTGGACCAGTCGTACGTGCGTTGAAAATACCGTTTATCCGAGTCAGAATATGCGCTCATTTTGAATTTGAATTTTGAATTGGTGGCGGGTGATGAAGTGTGACAGAGACGCCACAAACCAATGTATATATACGCCACAATAACATGTATACATATTTCATTGTAAAATATTATTTCTTCGTCCATGTGTATACCCTGCCTACTACACGTACTTAAGTGTATATAAATACCGAATTTAAGCATTAACTATTTATTGTAAATTCTAATACGTGACTATACTACATCAACCAAGAAGGATAAAATATTAAAACATCCAATAGAAATATTGGTCGCGTGTTCTTTGCTATTTGTATTTTTTTGTAAAATGAAAATGTTTCTTCAAATATTTCTGTATTTAATCATTGCATATTCGGTCAATACACTTGAAATTGCTCAGACAAACAAACGCGTAAGTTTTTAGTAATGTACTTATATACTCACGTAATGTATTTTGTCAAATTACACTTACTAAGTCACTTATTATTACATTTTTTTTTATATATATTAGGACATATTTAACACAAGGCTGGTTAGCCCCATACTAAGCCATTTCTAGTATGGTTGATAACACAACTGATATACTACATGTAACACCCAGACTAACAGCCAACAAATTGAGTTCAGCACAAGGATATTGGCCGTGCCGGGAATCGAGGCAAGAACCTTCTGATTGGCAGTCTGGCATGGTAACCATTACGCCAACGAAGTCGTCGATTATCCGGCAGTATTGTGATATTTGTCTATTCATAGATATTAGAGAATTTAATTTTTACTACATTATTATCTACTTATTTATTTTTGTTATACCAAAATGTAGAATATTATGTTACATATTTTTTTCCTTTTTAACAGCCAATCGTAACATTTGAAAAAGGACCCAGAGACCATATCCTGTTGGCAATAGGGAAATGTGCTAACAACGTTACGAAGGCCTACGAATACATGACAATTATCCGACAAGGAGATTACCGCCTGGACGATGAGTTCAAGAATTTTATCCACTGCAGCTTTAAAGAATCTGGATATACGTTTGAAGATGGAACAGTGAACGTCGAAGCATCCGCCCCTTTGTATCCTGACCCTAATGCAATGATCAAGGCGCTGAAATCGTGTCATGGAAAGGTTTATAAAACGCCTGTGGATAACACTTTCGAATATTTTAAGTGTTTTCAAGAAAAAACACCATATTTGATTGGACCTTAAAATACATTTTGAAAAATATAATCAAGAGAAAAAGTTCTTACCATCATATAATTCTACCAGAGAGTAATATTTCAAGTTACGTTTCTTATTTCATAACTGGCAAATCAAAAATTGAAACACGTTCATTTATATAATATTTAAATAACACTAATAATAATAAACTTAAATAACACTAATAAAAACACTGATACATTTGAATATAAGAAATCGCATTGGAGATTCACAAAAAAAAAGAGGTTATATGTATATCAATCAACAAGTAGGTTTCTACAATTACCTGTATGAAAATAACAAATAAAAATTCTAAATTTTTCGTTTTAAAAATTTCGTTTCCATTGCGGTTACAATGCTAAAGTTACCAGCTTTCATTAATATAAAATATACTTTTTCTCAATAATTGAGAAAATACTTGTAATGGTTGGTGCTAGTGAAGCAAAAGTCTGGTGTAAATACAGATGACTGATAAAATTGATACGAATAACATTTTTATTACAGAGTTTGTTTATAAGCACTACTACTAATTATGACTATCTCATCTCATCATTTATTCTTGTGAATATTGTAGTGTTTTTGTTTCTTCAATATATTCAAAAATTATGGTATAGTACTAGTTACTTACATATAATTTATGTCGATGTAGTGAAATGTATATATTTTTGAACAAATAAAGAAGTTTTATAATTTTATGTTTAATATACTAACCTACACAGGTATCGGAAATAACCTGTTGTATTAATTCAAAATCAAAGGCAATTTCAATATAAGAAAATGTTTATTCTCACATCAATATATTAACATTCAGACTATAAAAATGTATGTAGTTTTTAAAATATGTTTGCTATATTAAATGGGAACTCTTTTAAATAAATTTTCACGAATAATATTGTTAATATGATAATAGTTTTAACCTGGTACTTTACATCTCTATTTCTTTTTGCTACTCGGTGTTAGCTGTATATTGACGAAGACTTGAATAATATTCATATACCATCTAAAATACTAATAGCATATTTGGTATATGATTCACACATCGTAATTGTGCCAAATGCGAAGATCCAGTTTTAGACATAACTAGCAAACCCGGCGAACTCCGTTTCGCCACAAAGTAGAATTTTTCCCTGAATTTTGTTAACTACAAACCTCACGAAGCCCGAGACCTTTCCAAAGGAAGCAAAACCGTGGAAATAGGTTTGTGCTTTCTGGAGTTTTAGCACCAGGAAGGAAAACCCGACTTATTTTTATGTTATATTATAAATATACAAATAATAATGTTAAAGTGCGACTCTGTACAAGGAGTTCTTTATATAACAAATGAAGATATTATGAATAGTTGCCACAGGATCACTCACTGCTACCTTGTTACAATCTTGCATAACTTTAGCCATTCCTATTTTATTAGGAAAAACTGATGAAGATTTATCCACAATAATGGTTCCATTATCGTAAATAAATCCGGCTTCTTTATATATGCAATAGACGAACCCTCCAAATGCAGGTTCAGTTTTATGGTTTCCAAAGGAAATCATGTCAATCATTTCTTCAAATTGTTCCACACTCGAACTACATTTTGCTATCGCTGATTTAACTTTGCTTGTCACTTGGGGTGACAAATGTATGACTGGCTGAAAAATGAATTACTTTTTAATTACATTCAATCAAGCGTAAATAAATTCAATGTCACATTATTATTATTTATTAGTCACATTATTATTTATTAGGAAGCTGTTGCATATTTAAAATTAAAACAGGCATAACATTCAATTTAAAATAATGATAATACAAGTCAATTATAAAATTTCAAACTAAAAACAAAAACACTAATTAAAACTAATTTAAAAGGCCACTCCGGACATAACCTGACGGAAAGGTACCCATAACGCTCGTGGCGTTGTATAGCTATGGATAGACTTTGCGTCAGGTACGATCCGGAGCGGTATTCACCTGATGTCTGTCTAAAGGACGGATTACATTCAATAAAATAGGAATACACGAATTTATGAACTTGGACACTAAATTGAGAATGCTACCTACTAAGGTATACTTATGTAATACCATATCAGAGCACTTTGCATTCTCGACGACAGACTTGGACTCAAATTGGACGAAAAAATATGATAATTTACCCTACTAATAGGTATTATACATTTATGTGTGTTTGTGTGTATGTTGGTTGGTAAGTTTTTTCACACTTAAACGGCTAACCGATTGCGTTAAAACTTGGTATGGATAATTTAAACCTTGCATTTGCTATTTTTTACCCCGGATTACCGCGGGTGGGACCGCGGGGTAATAGTAATAGATAAATTAAAGATATAAACTACATATGTTAATTTCTTTTTATAGTAGATAAACCAATAACCTTTATTTCGAATAAATTCTTTTAAAGTTTTAGGGATCGAGAGACTTTGCAAAATAATTATCCTTTTGGTAAGTATAATCCCCGACGCAAAACGAACAGTGTTATAAGTTCTATCTAGATTTCGATTCTAAGCTAATTTCGATCTAGATTTTTTGGTTAAAAGCTTTTTCAGGCGGGAGTGTTGTTAGCTATGTTTGATGAAAATCGGTCCACTATGGCCGCCGCTACAAAATGGCGGATAAAATAATTTTCACAACTTCTTCAATATGGGTATCAAATTAAAGGAATTGGCGAGAAAATACGTACAATACGATACTTTTAAAATCTCAGAAGGCCGCCTCTACAAAATATTGTGACGAAGGTTAATTTAAAATTTTCAATTTTAATTTGTTACTCACATGAATGCTCACAACATTAAAAATATTAAAACAAGTATTAAATAATATAAATGTAAATTAAAATTTCTGTAATCCTCCGTCTCAACATTTTCTGGAAGTGGGCATCTTGTGAATTAAACATTTATCACAGTGTAGTGTCATAATAATCTCGTTGGCCTAATGGTTACCATGTCGTACTGCCAATCAGATGATTACGGATTCTATTCCCGGCACGGCCAATATCTTTGTTGATGAACTAAAATTGTTAGCTAACGGTCTGGGTGTTCAGTATTTATATACGTATACATATGTAATATATCAGCTGTGTTAGCAACCATAATACAAACTAGAAATGGTTTAGTATTAGGGGCTAACTCAACGCGTGTGTACTAAAAATTTAAGCATGTAATAAATACTTGATATTTTTTAAATAACGGTCGCTATACAAATCAAATACTTACCTGTTTTGCTGGACATTGTTAAATTTTTATCAAGTAGAGTCCACTCTCCTGCAAGCATTTGTAAGTCTGATAAGCATTTTCTTCGTCTTTGTTGGTATCGCTGGTGCGTTGGTTACATGTTTGAAGTATCTGAGTTCCAACTTCTTCATCAGGAAGTAAAGCAACAGTTTTATTTACGTTAAGTCTGCCCTTCTCAGAAATGAAGTCAATGTCGGTCCAAATACATAAAATCATCTTTTTAAACTCTTCGTCGTGCCTAATTCCTCCTTGCAACGCGAGACGCACCAGGTCTGTGATTTCGTCTTCATTTTTTATGCATTTTTCCATCGCTTTCCAAATAAGAGTTCTTAATTCTGGTGGAAAACTAATGTTTTGCTAAAAAGAGAACAACGAGAACACATCAGCTAATGAATAAGTATAAACTACAGGTTAAATAAAAAATATATTGTGTTATTATTTATATATTATGTAAATTGGGTATTTTTTTCTAAAAACCGAGTAACATTAATGCAAAAACTTTTTTTACGTAGTTCAAACTAAGCATTTAACCAACAGGGCGCGTAACCACACGAGTTAAAAGTAAAGCGAACCTAGTCTATATAAAGTCCTATATACATCATTATATTATTGTATTTTTTGGAATTGTTCTGTATAAACTTAAAAAATTAACTTTACTTATATATTATGCATGTCATATTTTTTATATAAGCATAAATTCTAAATTAGACGGTTTTTGGTTTAGCGGTTTTGTTTGGCAAAAGTATTTTGTTAAATGTTACATCGTCGGAAGTCATTGGCTTTCGAGTTACAGTTCTGTGAACTATTGTTTGAAAGCCTTTGGACTTTTTTTATAATTATATTATATTTTACTCGGGTCACAAATAAAATATTTTGTATTTGTATTTATTTTGTATCAGTCTAAAATATGGGAGCCTCCTTGCGAGCCAGTCTCAAATAGGCTACTAGAACACATTGTGTGATGATTGATTTTTGATAGATTGACAGATTTTTTCACTTGAGTGTTACTATACTTTTTGTTGAGTTGCCATTCGCTTATAAACTTATTAACTAAAACTTACCGTTTCCATTTTACAATAGTTTAATGTAAATACTACGACGAACACTGACACAAATTTCAACATGTTTAATTTTAAAATAAAAGATGTCATTATTAAACGATATATTTGAATGAAACTTATTTTTAATATTAGATAATAAGTATTTGTTTAATAAGTTACAATATTATTTTATGTAACTCAGTCCGTATGGAATGGAATGGAATTAAACAGATGAGTCAGAGAGTTTTTATATGGTTCATTAGGACCAAATAAAATTAAATCGATTTTGTTATTGTGGTATGACGCTATTGACCTCGACCGGACTTAAAGACAAACACGACATTATCTGAGTCCAGGTATAAACATTCTGGTTTAAGTGAAGTTGTATCTTTTGAGCTGATAATTTTATCTATACCAAATTTATAATAAAGTAGAAAAGTTTTTTGTTCGTTTGTTTGACGCGAATAGGCTCCGAAACTACTGGACCGATTTGAAAAATTCTTACACCGTTGCGAAGCTACATTATCTCCGAGTATCATAGGTTTTTTTTTTCACTTTGCAACTTAGATTATTGTATAGCCCGTGCGACGCTGGGACGATCTGCTAGTTAATGTGTGTACGTCTAAAAAATCGGTCTGCTGCCAAAGATCGTGGCCCTGGTTTCGATTCCCGAGCCGAGACAGATTTTGCATAGAGAATTTGAGCTTGTTAAATATCTCGAGTTAAGGTGTAAGTATCTAAAATCTGTTTCAAATACTAAGCGACCTAAACCGTGTCACCACTAGCGGCGTCCAAACGCTACTAGTGACGTCACAATTGCTTAGCATTTGAATCAGACTGTATATGTTTCGTATAAAATAAAATAATATTAGCACACATTTCACACACAGCTGGTTACTAAACTTTCTAGTTTGTCTTATGGTTGCTAACACAACTGACACCATAGACTCGCAAGAGAACTACTACAGCGGAGCACAGTGCTCCTACAACGCACCACCACAACAAACAAGTAAGGAAATACATTTATGTAAATCGGAATGTTCTAATTCTATTTTTTAATTTCTTTTCTTATTATTTAAATTCTTTCCTTGATAGGATAGCGTTTGACTACAGCTAGCCTGTTTGCTGCACTTGCATGCATGCAAGCATTGCATGTTAAGCTGCACTACAGTCTACGGTGTGGCACGCTTACCTAGAAGATACCTATTAACTCAACTTTTGAAGTGGGGATGATAAGACGTGCAAGCACTGACATCTTGCTAGGGGCATATTGTGCATTCCCCTCTTACTCCTTACCAGCCTACCCAAGCCAACCGAGCTCCGTGAAATAACGACGCACAGCCTTGGGTCGCTGGCATATGTACCTGTTCCACCCCTGTTGCGTCAGATGGTCTGTTTGTCTAAAGATTAGCAATGGAAGGTGAACTTTCATCTTGACCTGCTATCATCAGGCCGTAGCTCTCTCTGGTTTGTTTAGTAGCTTCAGACTGCAGTAGCACGTGTTCTACCGTTTCATTAAAATTGGAATGGGTACGGCAAAGGATTAAACGAAACAAAAAATATTCTATTCTATTTAACTCCCAGACCGACAGCCAACAATTTCAGGTCATCAATATTGTTCATAGATTCACACACTTATTCTTTAAATCAACATTAAAAGTCAATATGTAGAGAAAACAACGTTTTATTAAAATACACCATAAGATTGAATACCTTAACACCTTAAGAATAATACATTCAGCTCTGATTAATATTCGGGAAAAACTTCCGTTTACAGTTTTAGCGTAATGATTTGTATTGAAAAAAAAATACTCAAACTTTTGTATATAATGACAGATTATTTGATTACCAAATATGCATGTTACACGTTTTTCACATCTAGATGCTCTTTACACGTATACAATTTGAGCCAAAACTGTCAACTCGTTCTAAGATACATACGCAACTTTCACAGGCGAATTAAGTTGGAAACATTTAAAATGCTGAAAGGCTACATCTACTGGATTTGGCATCGTCTCGACTTGCTTATCACAATCTTGAAAAACTTTCGTCATAGCGTCTTTGTCTGGGAATAATGCTGCTGATTTCTCTATTTTGAGTCTTCCGTCTTTTTCAATATAATCCATTTCGGAAAACACGCAATGGATTAGTTTTTTGAAGTCTGGATCATCTATTACTTCCCCTGCAGTCATACGCTGGAGTAAATCTGGTAGTTGTTCTTTATTAGTGCTGCATTTATCAAAAGCGTGCATCACATCGGTATGAACATTGTCAGGCAGCTTGACGGTAGTCTGTAATTGAATAGATAGAATTAATCATATTTCCGGATGACAAAGGGAACATACTCGTATATTATACTAGAAGTTGATATCGTTTGTAATTACCAACACTTTACCACCTCATATTTCAACATCTTCTAGCAGATAGTTAGTTTTCTATGGGCCATGAATCCGAATTTGTTGTCATCATTACCAATATTATAATTATTGGCCAAGTGGGAATTGAACTCATAAAGGGCTTCGTACCATTAACTTTTAAAAATGGCGTAGGTATGAAAAACCTCATTCCTATGTCGTCTATTATTACAATATTACCTATACCATACTTTGTATAGTCTTCGAGCATAATTTTCCGATTAAAAAAAATTACTTGATAAGCTACATAGACAATATTATTATTAACCGAGCATACGAAGCAAGCGAAGTCTCTGCATTAACTAGCCTATTTTGCTTTTGTATTGTCTGTATGTTGGTTTTTTCCATACCAGACCAAGAGGCCGTAATTTCGAATCAATCTTGACGAACTTTGGTAGAAGGTTGCTACTATTAGATATGGACATATGTTATCGTCGACTCTTGTTTTTTGCTTATTATAGCTTCTTATATGTGCATATACCTATATAAATACTTTATATCGATCCATATTTAACACCCAGACTGACAGCCAACAAATCTAGTTATCACAAGATGTTGGCCGCGCCGGGAATCGAACCCGGGTCCCTCCGGTTGGCAGTTCCGCATGGTAACCATTATGCTAACGAGGTCGTGATTAGGGAAATGGTTCCCACAAAATTGGTTGGTTTTTACTGCGGTGCTATTTAATGATCGATTGTAATGATATTTGGTAGAGCAATTACATAACGGAAATTTTGTGATTATTGAAATAAAAAAAAATTCTGCTTGATAAAAATTAATAGTAATCATTAAAATGATGGCATAAAGTATTGGTAAAAATGATGTTTCAAAAATCGTGTTCGGGAGGTCTACTAGGAGAACTACAGTGTAAACTCCATGTAACGTCACTCGATTTAACGACAAACTCTCTAAAGCGTCGAATTCAATTGTTTTTAGTTGGTTTAGCTTGTATTCCATACAATTATACATTCTCTCCATTTAACGACGACTCTCTATAACGCCATAAAATACACAATCCCTTCATTGTCGTTATATAGAGTTAACACTTACAAAACAATTAGGAAACTCTACTATAATGTCTTAGTTTGTAAACTTATAGGTAAAAAAGTGTCTCATCTACATTTCTAAAATAAACCCCGCTACAGCCTAGATCGCAACATCACTTAACATCAGGTGAGGTGCGATCAAGCGCAAGCCTATCATAAAAAAAAACTTCTAGTTCAGTTACAAAAATGTCTTCTACAATATTCTTTATTAACTATATTTTATAGCCCTTGCGAAGCCCGTACAGGCCTCTATTTTATTATAAAATCAAAAACTTACTGGTTTAATAGGATCTCCATAGACATTGTACATCAGTGTTAAGTAAAATACTAATACAAAATATTTTGGTATCATGTTTGAGATTTTTAGAAATTATATTAAATAATTACTCAATTACTTATAAAGTAACCAAAAGGTTGCAATAATTATATGATACTAAAAACATGCCCATGCAACAAAGCCGTTTTATAGTCATGCAATTTCATTTTGCGTAACTAGGTAGGTACTACTGGTACGTAAATTAAATAATATTTATTTGAAATTTAATACAATTGATATCTTTAAAGCAGATACATTTTAAGCCTTTTAATTTTTTAGCCTTTTCGGCCACTACTGAAGGTCAGTAAACAATTCAAAAATGTATCTTCTCCAGTTACAAGTCAACAGGGTAGGTACCTATTATAGCAACGGTTATTTAAACGAATAGAAAACAATCGTTTCGAAATTAGCCATCAGTGAAAGAAGGTGCAAAATTTTGCCGACTCAGCCTCTGATAATTAAGTCTATAATAATTTAGTCAATTTTGCCTACTCTAGAGTTCTAGTTAATCAGATAGAGATAGATTTTGCATACTCTAGAGTCTTGTTAATCAGATAGAGATAGATTTTGCCTACTCTAGAGTCTAGTTAATAGAGTCTAGTTAATCAGATAGAGATAAGTATTACCTAGTCTAGAGTCTAGTTAATCAGATAGAGATAGATTTTGCCTACTCTAGAGTCTAGTTAATCAGATAGAGATCGGTTTCGCCTAGTCTAGAGTCTAGTTAATCAGATTGAGATAGATATTGCCTAGTCTAGAGTCTAGTTAATCAGATAGAGATAGATTTTGCCTACTCTAGAGTCTAGTTAACCAGATAGAGATAGATTTTGCCTTCTCTAGAGTCTAGTTAATCAGACAGAGATAGATATTGTCTAGTCTAGAATTAGTTAATTAGATAGAGATTTCGAGGAAAAATTGAACAATTTGATTAGGTAGGTATCAAACATTTTGAAGAATATCATACGCATTAGAAGGTGTCAATGTAGCTGTTAATTATAGCTAGTTTTTAACAAAAAAAACAGTTAAAAATCTGATCTGAGAGATTTTTTATATTTGAACTTTAGTTTCGAATTGGGATGTTTGAGTGTGAGTTTTTTTACCCTATAGGTTTGGTTGAGTATATATGATAATAGTTATATTATCATTGATCTATCGAGTGTATGTCCTTGGAAAATACATATAAAACCCATTCACGCTGTTTTATCTATACCACTATTTTAAAGAGGAAAAGTTTGATTGTTTGACGCGAATAGGCTCGGAAGCTACTGGACCGATTTGAAACATTATTTCACTGTTGAGAAGCTAAATTATCCCTGAGTAACATGGGATAATTTAGCTTATATTGCTTTTCTTTGCAACTTAGATTGTTTTATAGTCCGTTCGGAGCTGGGATGTGCTGCTAGTAATCATATAAAAATCATATAAAAATACTTCAGTAAAAATTCAATATGCAGGAAACCATAGTTTTATTAAAATACACCATAATCCATAAAATAATACCACCTTAAGAATAAGAATAGGATACGTATACGTTTAGCTTGAATCCTCAAGATAACTTTGTGAGCGTTACATTAATAATTTTAAACCAAAAGAGTAACTGTAGTAACCAAAAGTTTATGTTTTATGTCTTTGTTTTAATTAAAATATGGTTTAAAGGATGTCTACAAAATATTCTGAGCGACTTTGACCTCTTAAATGTAATATCTGATTCAAGTTTAATTGGTGCCATAATTTTAACCTCTTTTTCAGTAAGATATAAACTCTATAGATGTTGACATTCGAAACAACAAAACTGTAAATTCAACGTTTGGCCACGAAGTAGTGTTATACATGTGAAATTTTGATGGGCGAATTAAGCTGGAAACATGAATGATGCTGATGCGTCACTTCCACTGGATCAGGCGTTATCACGGTCTTTTTATCGCAATCTTGAATCACTTTCGCAATATCTTCTTCACCCGGGAATACTGCTATAGCTTTTTCTACTTCAAGTCTGCCGTCATCTTTAATAAACTTTGTTTCTGAATACACGCAATGGATTAGTTTTTTTACGTCTGGATCATCTATGACTTCCCCAGCAGTCAAACGGCGGTATATATCTGGCAGCTGTTCTTTATTGGTACTGCACTTTTCAAAAGCTTTCCGAACCAATTCGTCAACATTTTTAGGTAGCTTCATAGCTTGCTGTAAAGAAAAATTTCACCTCATGATACAAATAAAAATAAAAAAAAAGTTTATCATTTTTATGGTGGCAGCTATTTTGGTTTTGAAAATTTTCATAGTCCATATATTCTACTTATCAAGCCTTTTCATATGATACCCATATGGCTTATGACAAACGCAAACGCTGTGCTGCACCGCCCCGTTTCGCGATGAAATGAAATAAAATGAAATGAAATAATTTTATTTGCGCTTTTCGCCGCGCCTTTCGCCGCGCGGAAACGGGCCGTGCCGCGGCTTAGAGTCGCGACCGCGCCTTTGTGAAAAGGCAAATATTGAGCCAGTTGTGAAAAAATGTGTCATCCGCCATTTAGAGACGACAGCCATCTTGGATATATTTTCATCAAACATAGCAAAGGACACTCCTGACTGACGCAAAAAAACTGAATCAAAATCGGTTCATTCGTTTGAGTGTTACGGTAACACAGACAAAGTTAAAGAAAATGTATTATAGTAAACAAAAAGTATTTGATAAGCAATAATTTAGATATTCCATTTCATATATAAGTATTTTTAAAATCTTTAGGGCCACCAAGGACACCAGTCCTTTGGATATAAATATTATGGGAAGAGTTTGAAGATCACAATTCTATCTTTGACTATCCGACTTCAAGTAAAAAGAATGGACGAGAAATAAAAAAAAATATAAATATTAAAATGTTATCAAATGAAAAATCACTTACTGGTTTAATAGGATCTCCACAGACACTGTACATAAATGCAAAGCAAATTAATGCAATGTATTTTGGTGTCATATTTATCGTTTTTCTTTACAACAAAACCACAGGGTTTATTTTATCATACGATAATGATACATTATGATGCACCGAGGAGATTATATAGCACATGTAAGTCATTCAATTTCCTTTTACGTAACTACACACGTAAGAACTAAAGGTACGCAGTTTAATTAATAAATTTGCATTACAATACAATGCAATATTACTTTATACTTATTACTTTGCACACCAAATAAAAAAAAATCGATTTTACATAACAGAAAAAAATATATTTATTAAACATTAATTATTATCATCTTAACTAAACATACTTATAAGAAAACTGTTCAAAATATAACAGTATAGAAGTTATTTTGAAAAAAAAAATGGGTTCTCTATTATTATTATCTATGCTACAGCAATAAATAAATAATAATGTATGTTTAAATCTTATACCACAAATATTACAAAAGCGTAAGTGTGAGTGTGTAAGTTTGTGTGTTTGTTACTTCTTGGCACTCGAACAACTGAACCGACTTTGAGGAGCCATTGACCGTTGCCTAACCGACCTCGTTTAACGCATCAGATTTTGGCCAATTATATGTATTATAAAATAGTGTATTTTAAAATATGCCTGAAAATAAAAACGTCTCATAAGAAGTTAAGTTTGTAGCGTCTATAGCTCGACTAACTAGAAAATCTGAAACGATTACCAAAGTTAAGCAACGGCCGATGCGGCCAATCTGAGGGTGGATGACCATGCAAAAATACGTTATTTATACATTATAAGTGATAGGGTTATATAATAAATTTAGTTAAGGACAAAGATGTTGGCTGGGCCGGGAATCGAACCCGGAACCTTCTGATTGGCAGTCCGGCATGGTAACCTTTACGCCAACAACGTCATCAAATGTTAATGTAGAGTATACTAATTCGTATTTAGGACCCAAATTAACGACTTGGATACGGCTAACTTACGGATGAGCAAGCTGAAGTAGCAATGAGCTGGACATATCTGTCGAAGAACTTCTAGAGTGGAGCCCACTTCGTGTAGGACGCCCTACAACCGGGTGTTACGATGTTCTGAGGAAGATAGCGGGTAGTGGTGGAAGAAGAACAGAAGCACAGGATAGTGCCTAATGGCGTGCCTTAGGAGAGGCCTATGTTCATTTGATGACGATACGGTTAAGAAACTAGATTTATGTATTTTATGTTTTTTATGTTTTTTAATTCTACATTATAAAAAAATAAAAATAGGTTGAACAACCCTTATCACTTAAGGGTAGAAAATATATAGTAGCCGATTCTCATATCTACTGTTTAGAAAAAAAATACAAATTTTAAAAGTTAATTTTGTCTTTTATACATGTGGATAATAGATAGAGATAATAGACAAAAGTCATATAAAAACTATCGAATACATTTTTTATTTAAGTGTACCATAAGCCATAATACTAAATCACCTTAAGGCGCTACTGTACCAAGTGTTCGGCGCGCCAAACACACTCGTATTTGAGCGAAGCGGCAGGCGCTCAATAGTAATTTTTTCACGAAATAAATTCATTTGAAATCAACAGCTACCAATATTGAAATTATAAACTCTAATGATTCAAGATAATACAAAAAATGATATATGTTTTCTGGAAAAATAAACATTTAGAATGTTTTTTTGTAGAATTTCAAACGAGTCAGATGATTTAGCGGAATAACGTACACCATACGTAAAAACGTATTGATTAGGTCAGATTAGCAAAGAATATGCCAAACCAGTTTGTCCTGAATTGTAATATATTTATTTTGAACTCAATCAGTTCAATTTAGGAAAGATATGTAGTTTCTCCTATAGATCAAAGGACGGGCTATTTTTTTTGTCCCAATTTATCCTATTGAACTTGGGAAACTGGATTGGCATAGGAAAAAACCTGTTCGTCAGAAGACATTTTTCATAAAACTATGCATTTTATATCTATAAATCATGTGTATAATATATTCTATTATTAACCAATTGTAGATAACAGATAATGGTATAAAAATGGTATAACAATGGGTATTTTAGGACACTTAGTTTTTTATTACTAACATCATAAATATTCCAGTTTTTTTAAATAATCACTTTCCAATATACATTACTTTATAACAACTATTCAGACTTAAATAAATAAACATATTCGTTTGAAACCTTAATCTTACCTTCATAGAAATAATTTCACAGTAAGTTTGTAATCTATATTTTCTGTTTGTTCTAACTTTGAAAAAATAACTTTAAATCTGGATTTAATACAGAGTATATAATATAATATTAACGTGGAGTTCAATTTTGTTCCAAATTAGAGTGAATAAAGAAGCGGAACGAAGCTTGATATTAACTTGTCTATCAAATACCTATTTGCACAGGCGTGGTTTCTACGAAACATTTGAAAAACATAAACAAACTCTCTTTAGGATTGCTTCCTCTAAGGGGACCACATCTTCTTACCCCTTCTTCCACTAGAGGCTCATTTTTAAACGCTTTGACTGCTTTCTCCTCGTTTAAATACCCGTCGCTCTTTAAATACCCTGATGTCTTGTAACTGCAGAAGATAAAGTCTTTAAATTGTTTATCCTCACGATATTTGCCATCGTAAATCATTAGAAGAGCATCAGCATCTATCCCGGTCTCTGGTTGACATTTCTGAAGAGCTGTCAAAATTTTACCAGCTAATTCTGGCGGAACGTGTACCACTTTCTGCAAAAATAAATATTAAATTTAAATAAAATGAAAAAATCACGTTTTTCGTATAGGTTTAATCACGTTTTTCGTATTATTTTAATCTTTTTTTAATTAAAAATGAGCAGGTATTTCTAGAATTATTTGATCAATTCTGTTAGCTAGAGAGCTTGAGGAAAAATCGAACCGAATAAAAAACTAATTACATTTTATTACGTATCAAACTAATTTGAGAATATAAAACACATAATTATAGTTTTTAACCCGTAACTTCAGATTTATTATATCAGTTCTTTAAAATTCTTTAAATATCCACCAGCCAAAAATGAAGAAAAATATTTTTCAATATAAAAATTAAAAATAATTTAATAGATTAGATATATATAAATGCAGTTTTTTAATCAGGCTTACCTTGGTAGCACAGTTACCATACCCTAGACACGCACACAATATCAAGAAAATTATTAATTTTATCATTTTACTAACTACTTTAAAATTAAATTATCCTTAAAGTAGAGCTAATTCTGAGCGTTAAATAGAAAGTGAGGCATACTTAGAATGGTAGACAACTTTTATGGTCTCTTTAATTGTCAACAGGATCTTTAAAAGACAATTACTCGTCCAGTTATGTGTTACGGGTAATTCAAAGGTCACACGACATTGTGTTTCTAAGGTTGATAGAGCAAAAAACGGGAAAACAATAGTATAGCGTGGGGATTAGCGCCACACACAATAACATACGTATATAGGTACCAACATTGACTTGGTTACGTATTAGGAAATAATAATGAGACCCTTAGTGAAAATCTAGGCCTGGTAATGTCTAACACTGTCCGATTTCCTCCATTTGCCAATTCTCAAAAGTATGCGAGTATGGGTGCTTAACTGGGTGTTATAAATATATCCATATAAGTATGTGTGTATGTATATGTAGTATATTAGTTGTGTTAGCTGCCTTAACTCAAGCTAGATATGGTTCAGTATGGGGTAAACCAGTCGTGTGTGAAATGTGTCCTACTATTTATTTATTTAATTAATAGAAAAACAAACTCAAACAAACATCTCCAATAATTTAATAAACATAAAAAATATAAATCAAATTATTTTAACTTCAAAGCAAGATGTGAGTTTTAGCACCAGAGTGGTAACATTTAAATATTTCATAAGCTGTATCAGCGGCGTCTTTTCCCTTCTTGTTCTTGCAATCTTCTAGAACTTTCTTAGCCTCATCCTTGTCCACACCAGTTGGCAGTTTAGCCAGAGCGGTTTCTACGTTAAGTTTGCCATTATGATCAACGATTCCTGCTTTCTCGAAGAAGCACAGCGTGAATTTCTTCAAGTCTTCATCATCGGTGAAATGTCCTTTCTTTACTTCAGCAACTACGTCTGCCTTCGTTCCAGTTTCTTTCATGCACTCCATTACATTCTGAACTGCTTTTTCTTTTTGAGCGCCAGACAAGCTTACTGACTGTAAAAAAATAAAAATAAACAAATTAAGTACTTTCACTGATAAAACTTAGAACTGGTACATCATAGGTATAAGCAAATATGCATAATAGATGCGCTCCACGAGTTTACAAACGTTATAATTCGGGATAAAAGATATCTTATCTACATGATCGAAACTATCTCCATACCAAATTTCATCGTATCCGGTTAAAGCAAATAAGCGTATAAAGGAGCTTGGACAAATTTCCAAACACGGTGGTTCCTTGACGTGTTAAATTACTTTTAAAAACGAGTTTATCACCTTGAAATGGTAGGTATGTTTTATTTAAAAATAAAATGTACAGGTGTATTTAAATATATATGCATTTATAGCCTCTTTGCCTTTGTTTAAAAGGCAGGTATCTTTTTCATACCTACTTAGTTAAAGAATTTTTTATTGCCGCAATCCAATAGCGTAAAAAACTGCTTGTAAAGAATCTTATAATTACAAATCAATTGATTTAATAATATAGTGTGATTGACATCATCCGATAATTAAAATTATGTGTAATAAGAATGTACTCCACATTCTTTTTATTTGTATTACTCATTATTGAAGGACGTGATTCCCCCGCAGAATTTATTTCTTAGGGAGAATCACAGAATTTAATTCTCTTGGGCAAATAAATCGTGGTGGTGCCTCTTTCCTTCCACGTAAGATGTCATGTGTTTTCATATTGGTTTTCTCATGAATTATTCCTTCACCGCTAGGCGAGTGCAAAAAAAAACAAGTCATGATAGAGGGCCGGAATCGAACCCAGGAGCCGTCAGAATGAAAAGCAGACGTTTTCCACCGCGCCTACTTTAAGAATTTAATTTAAAAGTCTACTTACGCCAGCGTTAATTCCCGCGACGGCAAAAGCCAAACACAGCACAAAATGAGTGTTCATTTTGTACGTGATTAAGGTACTCTAGATTTTGTAGACTGCTCGAGTCGAACGAAGATTGCTTTTATATACTTACTCAAGCGAAGGAAATCCAGTTCGGTCGACAACAAGTTTTTTGCAAGGAAGTGCTTACAAAAATAGAGTAATCGACTGGAACAATATTCCTTATGACATGAATGACGCACTAGCAAAGGTCTTGGGTTCAAGTAGTTTGCCTATAAAAACTTACTCGGTGTTTTATTTCTTCTTTTGGACTTTTTACCTAACCAATTAGTGCGCTAGTGTTTACGCAGAACAAAATGTTTCTGCAACACCTGCATTTTATTTTTCTATACCAATTATAAAGATAAAAAGAGGAAAAGTTAATATTATAAAGAGGAAAAGTTTGTTTTTTTGGTGGTTTGACGCAAAAAAGCTCCGAAACTACTGGATAGATTTGAAAAATTCCGTCACCGTTGGGAAGCTACATTAATCCTGAGTATCATTACTTAGATTATTTTATAGCCCGTGCGAAGCCGGGGCGATCTACTAGTATTTAATAAAGTTTCATCTGTTTGTTTGTAGTCAGTACTTATACACAAAAACAGAAAATAAAAAAAACATTTTCAAAATAATGTGTTTACTATTTGATACACTAATTGATATTTGTAAAAA
The DNA here is from genome assembly GCA_035578125.1 of Mellilla xanthometata. Classification (NCBI taxonomy): domain Eukaryota; kingdom Metazoa; phylum Arthropoda; class Insecta; order Lepidoptera; family Geometridae; genus Mellilla; species Mellilla xanthometata. The sequence goes on along the minus strand of JAPUBQ010000007.1, from coordinate 5,378,189 downwards.
AATGTTAATTACTTAATTATTGATTTGTAAATTTATGAACAAAATTGGTCAAGCGGTTGTCGCAGCTCATGAGTTTTTCAGTATCAAGCGAGTATGTCATAAAAATTTTAGTGTTCACGAGGTCTTCTGTTCGAAGAACTGCAAGAATTATGTATGTTTTTTTGTTTATGAGTCTGATTTAAGGTGTATACACACAAGCTGGAGGCAAACGCGACAAACTAATCGGTTTTTAGATACTTTATATTACTATAAGAGTTCGCACACTTGGCTGATACAACAGAAATCAAATCAATTCTGAAATGAGTCAATCGTCCGAATCCACCATCCGTTTTAATGGTTCCGTTTCGGAAAGGTGTAAACGGAACCCTATTACTAAGCCTCCGCTTTCTGTCTGTCTATCTGTCACCAGGCTGTATCTTACAATCAAAAAATGGCTGTATCTTAAAAACTGTGATAACTAGAAATCTGAAATTTTCTAGCTATCACGGATTCTAAAAGTTATTAAGTATAACTTATACTAAATATAAAAAATAAAAAGGGTTACTCCATATATGTGTACTTTTAATATTTTTTGCTATATATAAAAACGGTAACAGTTAGACGCTTTTTTTAAAGAATAAATAGTTTATTGCCTTTCGAAATAATAATAAAAAGAGTATTTAAGGGCGGCTTCCATACAAGAAACGAAATTTTTAAGCAAATATTTACTTGACCTTTATTAAGGACGTTTGGTAGACTCTCTAAAAATTCCCAGAATACTAATTTATGCTACCTTTAATAATAATTTTACTCAAAATTTGGCGGGCAAAGCGGTAGCACTACTACTTACAATTCTAATTGCGCTTTTTATGACAGTTCAAAACCATTATCCTCTATGGAAAATTTGCAGTTTTTTTCCTTCTGTTTTTAATTGTTAATTCTAAATTAACTAACAGAGTGCCATTGAAAGCAAACTTCTTAACAAACGTCTTATTCTTTTACACAGTTTAGTTACCAATACCAATAATAGCAATTAATTAAAATACTATATAACAACTGTCGCTGCGGGGCAGTTTCCATGATGCTGGCAGCATTACCCCGTTGAACAGCTAAACTTAGTCTTTGTAAGAAATAGCTGCCAGCTCTTGGATCTCCAGAAGCGAGAACCAACCGCTTCCCAATGCTTTATATGTAATAACTAACTGGAAATACGAGTAATACTCGATTTGTAATACTAACTCGTATGTATTTTTCCTAAATAAGAAATAGTAGATATTTTTATCGGCCTAATACGACAAAAAGATAGGTAAAGCTAAGTTAGATCCAGAAGTCTTTTAGAATTCTGTGCAAGTAACAGATATTAATTTATTCATTCTTCTAAAATGTTGCAAATTCTAATACATATAGTAAGATCTAGATCATATTTGAATAAAATAAACTCCATTCGCTACTTAGCAATTGGCCATGTAGCTATTGGCCTCTACCTTTAACTAGGCCACTCCGATTACGGCTAAATATCTTGGCGACTATTTAACAAGTATAGAATAGGTAATATATTGATAATTATTATAATTGGGTCATAGAGGCGACCTTTTCGTTGCAAACTCTTGAATAGAGAACCGATTTTGAATGACCAATGATTATAATGTAACTACTGAGGTCATACATACGTTTATAATTTTACTAGGCAATATTTTAATTTATTTTTTAGGGTTCCGTGCCTATAAGGTATAAACGGAACCCTATTACTAAGCCTCCGCTGTCTGTTTGGCTGTATCTCAGAAACCATGATAGCTAAAAAGTTGAAGCTTTTTAATATGTATCTCTCGTGCCGCTATAACAACAAATACTAATAAATTTCAAGAATATCAGTACAGCCGAACGAGCGTGAATCTCTCTTCGGGCGTAAACATAACCTAACTTTTTAGGTTTTCCTTCGATTTCCCTAGGAATCCATCATCAGGTCCTATTTTGGTGACAATGGGACCAATTCAGAACCATACTCTTTCAATTAAAAAAAGAATTTTGAGAATCGATCCACAAATGGCTGAGAAATCGGTGAACATACATAAAAAAAAAAAAATACATACACGTCGAATATATAACCTCCTCCTTTTTGAAGTCGGTTAAAAATAGTGACTTGGCTTGACTTATGAACTCTTACAGCTAGTCTATTGACCGAGTCTCTCGAGCTAGCGACATGCCGGCTTAAGGTTGAGCATGCCTAGCCTGAAATAACTGGCTCCCAAGGAAGCTGCGGGACCACACTGTTAGGTGCTTGATAGATTCTTCGTTCATTCTCAATAAAAATTTAATTAAAAATGCTTCCAATCCATCCAGTCTATACAAGTGGTTTGAGCGCAAGAAAATTCTTAATTTGAACTGCTTCTTTAATAACATTTATATCGTTTCCCAAACAAGCTACGAAAGTGCTTAGGTAGGTTTGTCTAATAGATTTATAACTTTAGACCATTCGTGTCCATGTCATACTTATGTTCTTATTCAAACGAAAAATATATTTAGCATTGAAACTGAGAATCCTCACAAGTGGCAGGGGTGAACTACACTTAGCAAAAAATATAGGTTATTAAGCGCAAGAATAAGAAAAGCGTAACTAATTGAAAATTCAAAAACATTTACTGGTACCAAAAATGCATATTTGGTACATTTTAGCTCTATCTGCCAAAATAATTAGGCGCCTTGGTACCTAGTCCTTCCCATAAATTGATCCAATAATAAAATATTCCATTTAAATAAATATCATTTGATGCTAATTTATATATTAAATACAATATCTATTAACGTAGTAGAGCTAACTAATGGATATTCAAAATGAAGAGCAAATAATTTTAATAATTATACCATTTTTAAGACAGTTAAACCAGTTAAGAAATCATTAAATATATTTCCCATGCACAAAGTACGTGTATATCGGGTAGGCGGATATTATGTTGTATTTCTCGACGTTTTCGTAAAATGACTTTACTCCAAATTGAAAGTCAAGGTCAAGAAAGGTCAAGGGAAACGTGTGTGTTATCTACCCATATATATTTGTTTTGTGTAATAATAATGATATAATTATTTTTCTTGCTCTTTCCTTGATCGATAACGGTACTCATTCTCACGGAATACTTTTCTGAAGAGTTAGGAGTAACGAGGCTCTCAGCAGGCAGAGTCCAAGCCAAGTCAGAGGCCTTCGGACGGTTTGAAAATACTCGACACCAGCTTGGCCACTTTGCACATATGAAGAAGGAGCAGGCAGAGGCCTTTGAAAACTCACAAAACAAGAGCATACGAGTAGTTATTTTATTCGAGAAAAGAACACGACGTGGATATAAAACTCATAATATCTTTAACTTGAAATTTTCTAAACTTTTTTTTAATAATACAACAGAAACACAAGGTACTAACAATAAGTTCAAAAAATATATACAAAGATTTTGCTTTCACAAATTTCTTCAGTACAAGACAAGACTTACGTTCCAAGCTGAAAATTTTTCATACCACAAAAATGTTTCAACCCCCTGAAAGAAAACAGTGCAGATTAACGTGTAAGGCTTCGCCCCGTCCACGATCCCCAATCTACTTAGTAGACTACAGACACAGTTTAGAACGCCCGTTTATATGGAATCTGATCCATATACAAGAAAAGAAGACTTGAAGAATTTAGTGGGTAAGTAGCACATATAATCATTTGGTTGACTAAAAAATTGCAATGATTCAAAAAATATCTTAGATTTATAACAAGACCAAATGATACAGAAAACTCCGCACACAGAAGCACAACGCGGAGGAATGGCGGTTGGTCAAGACACATATAAGCCCAATTATGGCCGACGAAATCAAAAAACAACATAAGTAGGCCTAGACACAGTAGTAGGAAGACATGGGCTGAGAATGATTATAGTAAATGATCTTCTTTCTTCTTTTCATCTGTGGTGATAATTATAATTAGCGCTAGACAAGACAGTCCCGCATAGCGAATAGAGAGCGATATTATTTTTCCCAAGGTATGCAATAGAAATGCTAATGTACCTAAGAAGATTGCTGAACAAATTTGTGGGAACAAAAAATGATTTCATAATAGAAAAAACCTCTTCCTAACTTTCAGATTAACGCTGAAGCTATGGCTGAAGGACCAGAATGTCAACTCCGACGCAGAAAGTTCTCCGGGAACCCCAACTTAGAACTAACCCTGGACACGGGCGACTGCGACATCACGGAAGCCACCCCTGATACAGGAACCCCGTCACCTAGCAAACCGTTCCCGGGAACATCCAAAAGACCTTCTCAAGCGCAACTCCTTGATTTCAAAAACAAGCAACAATCTTTTGATCTTCATATTATTCAGGTAAGTGTGGAAGTGGACACTTAAAACAGGTATCCGCAAAATGCCGCGCGAATATGAGAATTAATCTATCACAATATCGGATCTGATGGGCGTGCTACTACCGTACGACCTACTTTAAGTACGACAGCTTCGGTTGTTTAGGAATCCTAAGTGTAGAAACCCAGTAATATAATAATGGGGGAGGTGGATCATTCTGGAAACTTATGGAGCGACGACGCATTCATTTACCAAAGGGATAATATCTCTCCCATTGTAGCTAGATCGGAGACGAATTGCAAACATCGTTTGCGTTATTTTTCTAACAAAAATGTAAGAAAAATAACGCAATTTCTTACTAACAGCAACAGTACCAAGATTTATTCCCTGATTAATGTGACATTTCTTTGTTAACGTCTTATTCCGTCAAATTCAAAATGAGGTTAAAAATTACAGCCTGGGTTAAAGAATAAGGCTGCGGAACTGCCTCTACTTGGGGTCTTGAAGACTTCCCTCTAGTCAACAAAACAAGACGCTCCGTTAGATTTTTATGACGTTTCAGGTAGAGGAATGTGAGGAAGAGGAGATCATAGTAGACAGCGATGATGAAGCTGACGAGGGTGGACTCTCTGCGTCGGGAATCGAACGAGCGGTCACTCCCACACCAATACAAGACTTTGGGGCGAACACTGTCTACACAGAAGGTAAAAAATATTCTGAAAACTTTTTCCAAATTCTGTAATTTTGCTAGAAGAACACAAAAGCAAATAACAAAATGACTGCACGTCCCATTCAAATTTAGCACAATACCATCACGTCGCGTCTAAATAATGAATATAGAAGTTCTAGGTACCTCGATACCGGCTCTACACCAATGACTTATTTTTCAAGTTATGTGCGGATTTACACTCACTTTACGATGAAGGAAAACATCGTTAAGAAACGAACACATTCGAGGACTACAGTTTACGAAGACGTGTGTTATCTGCCAACCCGCACTTGATTGGTGAATTATGGTCTATATCTCTCTTATAACGAGAGAAGGCCCTGTGGATGTGGATGCGGGGTGCTTATGCTAAGTTTCTCCTCACTAATAAGGCTCAGGAACGTATCAGTGCATTTAGAGCATATCCGTGGTTCAGTGGACAGAGAATTTTCATAAAAAATTATGTAAAGTAAATGTGTGTTTTGTTTTCCCAAGAGTGTCTTACGTAAAAACATGACTGTTTAGAAAAAAAAGTAATACGTGACGTAAGTAATAATATAACTAATAAATCAATTTCGTTTCTACGAGGACTATAAGCTTGATCGCATAAATTACCGCAAATAAAGAGGCGCATGACTAGCAATATTCAAAAATATGTATTTTTATCGATCTAGGTATAAAACTGAAGGCTAATGATTTATACCATTTCTTAGGGAAAAAATAAATAAAACTAAGGAGTTTTGCCGCAAAAGCATTAAAGCTAAAAAGCTGTACCATACAAATTTGGTAAACACAATACAACAAAATATTCTTAAAGATAAAGATAAATAATTTATTGGCCTTACAACATCTCGTCGCATTTGGCAAGTCATTCATTACATTCAGATTTACATTGGATTTAAAATAGAACACTACATTATAACTTATATTAAAATTAAATTAAATGTTACTTATTATAATCTATTCAGTCAACTTAAATAAAGATTCCACTAGGTGCAATTCAATTACTTGACGGGGTAGTTTATTAAACATCATTATTTTATTATACATTCCTCGTTTTTATACTTTGGCTAATCTGATACCTGTTTTTTTTAAAATAGTCCGGTTTCCTAAAACTATATTTATTATTTGAAACCAGTAAGTCCTTCTCGCCATATATTTCTTGTAAACAGTTATAAATATAAAGTGATACCACAGTCATTATTTTATTAGTTTTCAAGTGCTTTCTTACTGAAGTACGTTTTTTTAGTCTCAGCATAGTCCGTATTGCACGTTTTTGAGCTCTTAGCACTTTGTGATGTCTGAACCATTTCCCCAAAACGTGATTTCTTTTTTTATCAAAATTATTGTTGTTTAACGTGTTACAGGGCCCCAGACAACAGACTTCCTGAGGGTGAAGACCTTAGAGAACGACTGCTACACCGACGTTTCAGATGCCGATACGGAAGAAGAGGAATAGCAATAGTTCATTTCTAACCAACTTTTACCTTCAAAATATTTTATACTATTTATTGCATTTAGTGTGTAACCACTCAGAGTAAAAATTAGGCTTCTTGTTCTGTGAAACGTCGAGTCCAGACAAATATTAAACTCAAGCAGCCTGCCCCGGCTTCGCGCGGGCTATGTAAGGGCTTGTGTTACATCATCATCAGCCTATATCTACTCACTACTGGGTATAGGGCTCCTCTCTGTTATGCCAGTATGTGCGATCTTGTGCTCCGCGGGCAGGCTGTTTATGTAACATTATTGGATTTTTTGCAAGTTTCTCTCATAGATGTTTTTTCGAAATAAAATATAGCCTATGTTACCTTAGGATGATGTAGCTTGCCAACGGTAGGACCAGAAGTTTCAAAGTCTATTCGCGTCAAACAAACAATCAAAATTATCTTCTTTATAATATTAGTAAAGACATTTCCAAAATCGTTTCTAAACCTAGGTGCACACTAGACGACTTGTCGCGAATCTAGTCGCCGCAACCAGAGGTGTGTTTACATGCACGTACGCGACAGAGACATAGGCCAAGAGAGAACCAGGCCATAACCCACCACGATAGAGCCAAGTGCGGGTTGCCAGATGACACACGTTATCGGATAATGTGGTGCTCGAAAATTGACAGTTCACCGGTGCAAATCCACACATAACTTGAAAAACAAGTTATTGGTGTAGGGCTGCAAAAGAACCAGCGACCTGGAAACTTGGCACCGGAATACCTAAGAACAAATAAATACCAATCTAATCTGAACCCCACTGTAAGCAGCGTCTAAATGATAATTTTGGATAGAAATAGCAACATTGGTTTACACAAACATAATATGTATATATTATATACATACATTCTCTCACCTACAAACGCATACATATTATTATTAATTACGAGTATGTGCAGTCATTCACGGTTAAACTTCTTGTAAACTTACGTAGAATCGCGAAGGGACAGATTAGAAATTGTACTTTGTTACCTTGGAATGAACACACATTTTAGCTTATCAATAGTAAGATATTCCAATACGCTATTCTATGTAAGACTGTAAAGGTAAAATAAAAATGAACGGACTGAAGTGTCTCTGTGGAAGCGGCGGAAAAATTGTCGCCTAGGCTAAGACGTGTATACCTCGATTCAATAAACAAAACATTTGAAAGTGTGCTACCTCTTGCTCACTCATATAGCTACGTAAGTGAGACGAAATGAACTTTCAAATGGTTTCTATTGTGGCTCTTATGCAATATAAATAAATAATTAAATATGCAGTACTCAAATTATACGATACTTCTTTGTTCTTTGTAGCCAATTGACTAGTTTACGGCAGATTATGCAGAGTTTTAGTACACGTCTAGTGAATTTAAACAAACCATACAATTAGTAAAATTTGCAGATTTAAGCCGTACCTACAAGGAATTTAAATTATAGGTAAGTTATACGATCCGATATATTATATTTTAATGAATATAAGCTACATTTACTCTCTTGTGTACCTATTTTTCTTTATACGAGTCTTATTATAAGGATAATATTACCAAGATTGTTACGATAATAAATAAAAATAAAAACCGAGTAAATTTATAGTTTTCCTCAATTCTTTAAGGTAGTAGGTTATTCTTTAGTACTTATATGAAGGTCGTTTTACAACACGTATATCTAGGTAAATGAAGTATTTTCCTTAGTCCTACATAAAAAAGCGTAAACTGTCGATTATACATAAAAAATTTTCCTATTCGATATTGGTCGATTCCATTTCTTAGTCGATTCTTAGTTATAACAACTTGGAATAAAATATATAAATTGAAAGGGTTATCAGGAAAACTTCAGTTTTGGAGACATTGTTCGTTTTGCATTTAACCCTCCTCCTCGTAATTCATACTTTCTTAACTTAGTTTTGAATTAAAGTCTAATATTTATTTATTTTTTCTTATGCAAGGCATACCAACTTTTCATTCATTTTCTTTTCTGTCCAACTAATTTCATTCAACTTTTCATTCAAAACCACATTTCAAATGCCTCTAACTCTCAGACATTTTCTTAACAAGCCTTTTAAAAATAACACAATATAAAATAAATAATTGAAAGTTGGTACCTAAACGTTTGTAAATAAAATAAAATTCTCACTCATAAATTCTTTATTTACGTCAGTAGATTCAACACAATTGAGAATTATTCATATTCACTTTTATTTCCGTCACTTATCTTCCTTTATTATGTAGGTATCTGATTAAAAATTACATATTCAAACATATTTTTTATCATATTTTAATGAATAATATATTCTTAGTAAACATATTATACGCATCACTTTACATGCAGTGCGAGTGACTAGGAATATGTAACTATAACAATATTCAATTGCACTGTTGTATATGAAAAATATTTAAAATAATATTTTGAGTACAAACCAGTATTCAGTATGATTTCTACAATAATATAATTTGATTTCATTACTCCAATAACTTTATAAAGGTATTTAGTTTTCAATGACAGCTCAGTCGGGTAAGACCGCACTTGCGTCCCGAAGATCATGAGTCCGATTCCCAATGCGCTTGATATTACGGTGAATAAAACATTGTTAGGAAACCATAGCATAGTGATAGGGCAATTTTTTGTGCTTTTGACACTAAGGCCAAAGCTGGAGTATCTCTAACCTAAAGAAGGAATAACTAGCTCTCAAGTAGGCTTCCGGAACACACTGTTTGGTCTTGGCGATAGATTTTCAATTTGAGAGTGGCGAGCACAATCTAAGGTGGAGCGCGCTTGCCCAAAACAAACCGGTTCACTCTTGCCTTGAAAACCGCTAGATTAAAGCTATCGGGGAACAGGGAATTTGGCAAAGAATTCCACACTTTGTCGGTACGCACAATGAAGGTGGAGGCAAACCGCTTAGTACGCGACTTGGGCACCTCCAAAGTATAACGATGCCGCCTTGGTGTTTCCCTACTCGTCCGATGGTGGAATGGGGCGGGGGGATCAAATCATGCAATCCCGATGCACACTCATATGAGCTGCAGTCAAACACAAGCCTGTCAAACTAACATAAAAAACGCATATCGTCAACATTATTTCTTCATCTCAGATGAGTGTAAGCATAGTTTAATCAACTATCTACAATTACAATACATTTACATTATACAGATATAAAATTTATTTACACAAGTTTGATGATAGGAAAATGTCTATGTACAGAGAAATCAAATTCGGGTGGAGTATTTTCACTTTTGTGGCCGCCGGCTAACACTTTAAGAACTACGAAATTCGTTTTCGCTACCTTCAGAAGATCCGTTACCTGTAATAGAAAATTATATAAATAAAGATAAATATAAATATAAAAATATAAATACTAGGACACATTTCACACAAGGCTGGTTAACCCCATACTGAACCATTTCTAATTCGTGTTATGGTAGCTAACACAACTGATATACTACATATACATACATACATATTTTATATTGATACATATTTAACACCCAGACCCACAGCCAACAAATTTAGTTAAGCACAAAGATGTTGGCCGGGCCGGGAATCGAAACGGAACCTTCTGATTGGCAGTCCGGCATGGTAACCTTTACAAATAAGTGTAAGTAAAAATTATAACCACAGCAATGAAATTCTACACATAGATATAGTTGTTACCATCCCTAATCTGACGAAAAATATATGGCGAAATTGGGAAATGAGCTAATATTTATGCACGTTGTAAAAAAAAGTTTTTCTGGTTATTTTTATTTGCCCAATACTATCTTCTTCTTTTTACCTTATCCCACTTCTTGTGGGGTCGGTACAGTATGTACGCTTCTTCCATACATTTCTGTCATTCGTCATCTCTGTATTCACACCCCTCCTGGTCATATCGTCATTCACACAATCCATCCACACTTTCTTAGGCCGCCCCGCCCAATACTATATAGGACATATTTTCGGCACCAAAAAATACATGTAAGACGGCATTTACCCAAATATATTTTAAAAGTCGTGCGGCAAAGCTCGCATCCGTAATCGACTGGGCTAGAAGATCAGAATTCATTAGCTACTCGTACATATTCTATAACTTATCAACCCCTTTTTATAAGGAGCAGCAAAGAGGTATACCAGAGGCATTACTTTTTTAAATTTTATGCAAAACAGTAAATTAAAATAAAATAAGCTTCACCTCTTGGTCTGGAGTGGAGATGGTTTCCAAAAGCGTCCGAGCCTGTTGGAAGAGTTTGCACCCGCCGAGGTATAATACCAGAGGACTTTCATGCCTAAAATAAAAACAAATACATCGGTTTTAAGGGTTTCCTACATAAAATGTAAAAACGGGACCCTAACACTAAAAAAAAACAAAAAGTTCAAAAAGCACTAAAATGCATTGCAATCGCACTTGGCCAATTATTATTACACATTTTTTTTTATTTTACACATTTCACACACAGCTAGCCCCATACTGAACCATTTCTAGTTCGTATTATGTACATATACATATACATACATACATATTTTATATAGACACATATTGAACACCCAGACCCACAGCCAACAAATTTAGTTCAGCACAGGCCGTGCCGGGAATCGAACCCGGAACCTTCTGATTGGCAGTTCGGCATGGTAACCATTACGCCAACGAGGTTGTCACCTCACACCCATTACAGCAAGGCTTTTGACTAGCAGTGCGCGTACTCATACGAGTTGGCGTCACTCTGCCCAAAGGTGGAGGGAGCATCCTACGGCGGCCAAACAGTGGAACTCCTTGCCGGAATCCCTGTTCCCACTGAACTTCAACCTTACTGTCTTCAAGGCGAGAGCGAACCGGTTTCTTCTAGGCAAGCACGCTTCATCTTAGACCGCAATGTTACTTATCATCAGGCGAGTTTTGGTCAAGCGCAAGCCTATTATGCATAAAAAATGTGAACTTACTGTAAAGGCTGCGTCATCTCGCAAAACTCATGGTAGTGGACCTGAGGTGGGGTGAGTACAGAGAGCGGCGCGAATCGATGCTTGTAGCGCACCGCTTCGTTATCGAACTCTGACTGGGGCTGCCGGATCTTGCCTTGCAACTTGAACGCTACCAGTGCCTGGAACATACAAACAAAGCAATACTCATTTTTACACGCTTTATATTAGCTTCACCTGTATGTTTGTTTGTATGTTTGTAACCAACTTCTTTGGGCGCGATTTTGACCCACTTTAAACGGCCAGATTTCGTTGAAACTTTGTAGATTTATTGAGGACCGATGACAATACACTAATTTGATAAAATTATTACATTTTTTTGTATTTTTGTTTGTATGTTTGTTTGTAACCGACTTCTTTGGGCGCGATTTTGACCCACTTAAAACGGCCAGATAAGCGTGTTTTTTAGTTTTTTTTAAACTACTATTATTGTTCTGTGTATCTTCTTCTTCCTCAACCTTTTCCCACTAGGTGGGGTCGGCACAGCAAGTTTTCCTCTTCCACACGATTCTGTCAGCTGTCATATCCACATTCACTCCCGTTTCTTTCATATCCTCATTTACACAATTCAGCCACGTCTTCCTAGGTCGACCTCTACTTCCGCTACCTCGTACAACGTTTTTTTTTTTGTGTATATTAGTGATAAAAAGTTAAAACAGGTAACTAAATTATGATCTAATTACTAAGCGAGATATTTTACATATGGTTTTTTCTTGACAAGTCCATACTGTACCTTGTTATTGATATTAATTGTATTTCAAATAGGATATCTTATGATGAATAAAAATATTCGATTCCCGGAACGGTCAACGTCTTTGTGCTGAACTAAATTTGTTGGCTGTGGATTTGGGTGTCAAATCTGTATCTATATAAAATATATATGTATGTATATGTAGTATATCAGTTGTGTTAGAAACCATGAAACGAACTAGAAATGGTTCAGTATAGGGTTAACCAGCTGTGTGTGAAAAAAATAAGTGGTTCTCAAGGAGGCTGCCGGAACCTGCCATTAGGTGCTTGGCGTCGAATTTTTCAACTACTCAAGTTGAAAAATTGTGATTCTACCCAGGCACTAGAAAATGCTCAACCACCATACTATTGCATTTTTTTTCGCCCCTATACAGGGCCTATGTTTAAGTTTAATGTTATTTTTTGACGAATTGTAACAAAGTACACATTTACGCGCTTACAGTAAGTAAGCGCTACCATGTTGTTATTATTGTTTCAATAAATCTATCTATCTATTGTTTTCTTACAAGGTTTTCGTTCACTAAAAGCTCGAGCTCTTTGGCAGAAATCGAATCCACATCCTGCGAGACGTAAGACTTGCCAACCGGTCCCAGCAAAAGAAGCCTACCACCACTTCACTAACAAGGTGTAAATTCCATGTTAATCTATTTACTCACCTTATAAAACCCACCACACATATTCAGCATAACTTGGCACATGAGTCCCTCCCTGGCGTACGGTTTGACTTTCTTCTTTTGCTTCTTATCTTTTTTCTTAGCCTCGCCGCATCTTCTCGCGCCTTCTCCGGCCAAACCCTCCGCTCGACCGAGCGCCGAGACCAGCCAACCGTATAGAAACTCGTGGAGATACCTGAAAATTATATTATGAAGACTAGCTAGCTGACACGGCAAACGTTTTTTTGCTTTAAATAAAAAAATAAGGGTGAAAAAACCTTAACACTTAGGGGTATGAAAAATAGATAGTAGCCTATTCTCAGACCTACAGAATCTTATATATAAAATTTCCGTGTCACAGTGTTTGTTACCGTACTCCTCCGAAACAGCTTGACCGATTTTTACCAAATTTTATATGCGTATTCAGTAGGTCTGAGAATCGGCTACTGCATATCTATTTTAAGGCAAAACAACGTTTGCCGGGTCAGCTAGTAGGCATATAAAATTTGGTAAAAATCGGTCAAGCCGTTTCGGAGGAGCACTGTAACTAACATTGTGACATGGAAATTTTATATATTAGATTAGATAAAAGATTAGTGATACTTTTTAAGGTTCCATACCCAATCCAAACCAAAGGTTCCAACCCAGAGACCCTATTACTAGGATATCGCTGTCCATATGTATGTCAGTCGTTCACCAGTTTGTATCTCATTAACCGTGACAGCTGGACAGTTGAACTTTTTGCAGATGATTTTGATGATGATGTATTTCTGTTGCCCTTATTAAAACAAATACTAAATCTTCAACAACGTTTTACATTTTTTCATTAATCTAGAGTTTAGTATGAACCAAGTTCCAAGAATATTTTGCAATTTATTTTACATATTGCATCTAGGTATTTGACGAGCAGGGTACGTAACCACACGAGTCAGTGACACTCTGGCCTAGAGAGCATGCCTAGTCTGGAATCTCTGGTTTTCAAAGGGGCCGAAACGCACCGCTATATGCATGACGAAGATTTTTCAACTTGTGGGTTGTTGCTAGCCAGACGAGCAATAGAAATAAATAAATGTTAGGACACATTTCACACACGGCTGGCTAGCCCCATACTGAACCATTTCGAGTTCGTATTATGGTTGCCAACACAACTGATATACTACATATACATACATACATATTTTATATAGATACATATTTAACACACAGACCGACAGCCAACAAATTTTGTACTAAAACACAAAGATATTGGCCATGCCGGAAATCGAACCCGGAACCTTCTGATTGGCAGACCGGCATGGTAACCATTACGCCAAAGAGGTCGTCAAATACTCTGCTACTATGCTAATATGGTGAAAATAGTAAGAACTTGCCAGAATATGTAATGATATTCGTGAACGCTATACAGTTCGAGCTCCAGGCCGGAGAGAAGGTAAGCGATCATGACACGCAGCACGTGGTAGAGCACCCAGGTACCGAAGCAGGCGCGCGGAGCGATGCCGAGCGCACCACTTACCACTGCGTCTACGTTTTCTGCCTAACAATTAAATAAATTAAAAATTAATTAGGACACATTCACACATGGCTGGTTAGCCCCATACTAAACCATTTTTAGCTCGTATTATGGTTGCTAACACAACTGTTATACTACATATACATACATACATATTATATATAAATACATATTTAACACCCAGACCCACAGCCAACAAATTTAGTAAAGCACAAAAATGTTGACCGGGCCGGGAATCGAACCCGGAGCCTTCTGATTAGCAGACCGGCATGGTAACCTTTACGCCAACAAGGTCGTCAATTAATAATTAACCATGCAGCATGGGTGAAAGAATTAAAACATAAAAACATCTTATTAATCACTTGATTTAAGTGTTACAAAAAGCGAAATACTGTTGCCCCGCATAACAGGATGATTTGACACTGAGTGCGGGGCTCAGCGAATATGGCAAAATGTACACTACGGCTAAGCTATATTTTAGTATTAAATTAGATATAGTACGTTTCACCCCTGTATTTGTGCTGAATAAACTATTTGTAATTGTATCTTTATTTAGCAAAAAGTATGTACATTTTTGTATATCGACACATACGCTATTAATAAATAACTGCTAGGCTTAAGAGTATAAATATGCGTTAATGTACATTACGTTGCTCCCTGAATCCCACACGGGGTAAATCCTGTATTGTGGAATTCAGTGCCATCCTTTAGCCTCTAATAATGAATTATAATTTTATAAGTCAATTTATATTTTTATGTATAAATTTATAGTATTTAATTATTATAAGGCTGCAGAACTGCCCCTGCCTATCGTAAGAGGCGACTAAAAGGGGCATCAGACTCGAGGGTGTTCGGAGATGGGGTTCCGACATTCGCTTTATCGAGTCCGGGGTGGACCGTCGCTGTCGTTCGCGGATAGGTCAGCAATCCGGGAAGGGCCACAGCGCAGTGTAGGAAGATTTTCGGAGTTTTTACCGGTTGA
Source organism: Mellilla xanthometata (assembly GCA_035578125.1). Taxonomy (NCBI): domain Eukaryota; kingdom Metazoa; phylum Arthropoda; class Insecta; order Lepidoptera; family Geometridae; genus Mellilla; species Mellilla xanthometata. The sequence continues at coordinate 5,362,861 of JAPUBQ010000007.1, read as the reverse complement.
GCCCGGAGTCCTCCGTTAAGCACAGAGGCAGGTCACCGGGGGGGGTTTTAGTGGGTACAAATGCCACATAAACTAGGTTAGGTTATCTTGGTATGGACATGTCATGCGAAGAGAGGAGAAGCATGTGACTAGGAGAAGTATCATATTCATGATTGTACAAGGTAGTGGAAGTAGAGAACGACCTAAGAAGATGTGGATGAATTGTGTGAAAGAGGATATTAAAAAGAAAGGAGTGAATGTAGATATGACGGCTGACAGAAGTGTGGAAGCAAAAAACGGGCTGTGCCGACCCTAGTGGGAAAAGGTGAAGGCAAAGAAGAAGAAGAAATGCCACATAACCTGACTACGCTCCATTGTAGCCAGGTATCTTGTTGAAAATTTGAATTTATACTATGTATTATATAATATATACCTCTTCTTGTAAGGCGGCGAACTCGTCCAACAGCAGTGCTAGCTTGTCTCTCTGTCGCGCGCGGTTATGTCCGCACACCTGCAGGAGCACCGCAAACGGACGTACGCAACGCGATAGGAAGTTTTCAGCGTATTCGCGCGCCTGGAAATTAACAAAAATTTCAACAGAAATACAGAACTTTAATAACACCTAGTCCCCTACCCCATCCCGTCCACGGACACAAAAATAATCTGACTAGCAAAGAGAAACAAAATATAACCTATGTTACTCAGAGATCATGTAGCTTCCCAACGGTGAAAGATTTTTTTTAAATCGGTCTAGTAGTTTCGGAGTCTATTCGCGTCAAACAAACAATCAAAATTTTCCGCCTTATAATATTGGTATAGATAAATACCATACGTTAACAACCATAATACAAACTGACATGGTTCAGTATAGGGCTAACTAGCCGTGTGAAATGTTGGTCAGCCCGCTAACCTCGCATGCTCGGTAATCTCGCCAGTTCTGCGTATTCTTTCGGTTTTTATACCGCCATTATATATATTATGTTTTAATAAAATTTCCAATCTATCTATAATTACCCTTACCTGTTGCGCACCAATGGCAGTCGATTTAGACGAGAAAGCGGGTGTGTTCACAAAACTCTTAACAGACTCCCTCAGTATTTCTATGAACGCTTGTTGCGGCCGCGGCGCCACATTCACCGCGGGATTGTTTTGCGCCATGGACGCTGTGTTGGCCGGGGACGGACTCAGGTAGAGCAGTTGGAGAGCAGAACGGGAGAGAATGCAGGCGCGTTGCCGGCTAAACTCCATGAAGAAATCCTGGAAGCATTGTAATATTCTCGTTCAATGCGATGACAAGGGCAAAAAGGCCCAGAATTTACAGTTATTTCGTTATACATTTTTAACTTTTATGATAACGGTAAAAAAAAATAAAAAAAAAACTGCTTGGACCATCTAAAGACCATTTTTCAGAATATTTTTACTTATTTTGGTAAAAATCAGATTTAAAAAAAATTACCAATTGCGAGTAGGGTTCGCGCCCGGTCAATGAAGGGTTCCGTAAAATTTATTTTTAAAGTTAATACATAATTAAATTTTGTATGAATGTATAGAAGGTATAACAAATGTTATAAAGATGGGAGTAAAAAAATGCTTAAAAATTATGATTTGCGATTGTTGTATGGGAAATTTAACGTGTCCACACAAAGATTAAAATGCCAATTTTTCAAAGTCATGTGCGTGGTCCGCCATCCAAAGACTGTCCGTATCGACCGTTACTTAACCTCTATGATCGCGTCAGATCACCTTAGTTAGCCGAGCTACAGGCGCTACCAGTATTAATTAAACTGATGATACTGACCAGTGCAGTATGAAAGTTGGTCGCCGATGTAATTTTCCACGCACGCCGGAGTTTCGTCACTAATTCATCGAAATATTGCAACGCTTCTCCGCGCGGTTTAATGCGCGTGTACCTCGGGAACGTTGGGGGGAGTAGACGCTGGTTGATCATCGGTTCGAATCCCATTGGGTTTGGGGAGTCCGCTGTAAAAAAATAATTACGGCATTAAAAAAATGTTAGTCATTTGGAACGTAATTTCCCATACAATAAAGAGTGGCGCAAAAGTTTGCCTCGGACGACCTCGTTGGCGTAAAGGTTACCATGCCGGACTGCCAATCGGAAAGTTTCGGGTTCGATTCCCGGCCCAGCCAACATCTTTGTGCTGAACTAAATTTGTTGACTGTCGATCTGGGTGTTTAATATGTATCTATATAAAATATCTATATAAAATATGTATATGTATTTTTTTTTTTTTTTTTTTACATTAAATGGGTTTGCGCTTGATCACAATTCACCTGATGGCAAGCGACATTATGATCTAAGGTGGAACGCGCTTACCCAGAAAAAACCGGTTCACTCTTGCTTTGAAAACCGCCAGATTGTAGCTCTCAGGGAACAGAGAACTAGGCAATGAGTTCCACACCTTCGCAGTTCGCACTATGAAGGTGGAGGCAAACCGCTTAGTACGCGCCTTTGGAACCTCCACGGTATAACGATGCCTCTTTGGAGTTTCCCTGCTCGTCCGGTAGTGGAATGGGGCGGGGGGAATCAACTCATGCAATTCCGTCGCACACTCACCGAAATGTAACCTATAAAAAACCGAAAGGCTGGCCACCAGGCGGCGATGCTCAAGGCTCTGCAGCTTTGCCTTGCACAGAGCATTATTGCCAACTAGCCTCTTCGCTCGCCGCTCTATTGCCTCCAACGCCTCAAGCTGGTATTTAGCCGATCCATCCCAAAGGTGCGAGCAGTACTCCATGCACGACCGAACTTGTGCTTGATACAATGTAAGCAACTGTTCCGGCTTGAAGTACCGGCGCACCTTCGAGAGGATACCCAGCTTCTTGGCTGCCAATTGAGCCTTAGACTCAATATATGGGCCAAAGTTGAGGGTTGAAGACAAAGAGACTCCAAGAAGCTCGAGATGGTCAGTGATCGGTAAGGTTACATTTCGGAAAGTAGGGGCCAGATTAAAGGGCCTCTTTTTTGCGGAGAAAAGACACGCCTGGGTTTTGACAGCATTAAACCTGACCAGATTGGCATCGCCCCAATCGGAGACTGCCTGAAGAGACAGGTTTAAGCGCCTTACCATAGCCTCTCTATGAGACTGGATGTCAGCCGCACTAGCTCGCGCAGTAGATATGTAGCTCTCTACGACGGTGCTGTCATCTGCGTACCCAATAATACCAGGACTAAGCAGATCATTGATGTGCAGCAGAAAAAGCGTCGCAGAGAGCACCGACCCCTGGGGGACACCGGCATTAATAGCCATAAGATCAGACGAGCAGCCGTCGACGACTACCCGAATAAATCTATCCCTCAGGAAGTCCGATATCCATGCAATAAAACTAGCGGGCAGGCCGTATGTAGAAAGCTTACTAATAAGGCCGTCGTGCCAGACCCTGTCAAAGGCTTTGGAAATATCGAGGGAAACCGCTAGGGCTTCTCCGTATTTCTCAATAGCCTCACTCCATAAGTGCGTGGCGTACGCTAGAAGATCCCCAGTAGACCGATTCCGGCGAAAGCCATATTGTCGGTCACTGATGAGGTCGTTAAATTCTAGGTACGCCAGGAGCCTGCGGTTCAAGACACGTTCCAAACTCTTACAGAGTATGGACGTGACTGAAATGGGCCGGTAGTTAGCAGGGTCGGCGCGACTACCTTTTTTGGGCACGGGCTGCACATTAGCAAGCTTCCAAGAACTCGGCACTACTCCAGTCTCTAAAGAAAGCCGAAAGAGGCGTGTCAACACAGGAGACAACTCAGGCGCACATGTCCTCAAAACTATTGCCGGTATACCGTCGGGACCACTAGCTTTATTCACGTCTAGATTGCGTAGCGTCTTTCGAACCTCAGTTTGGCGAATATTTATGTCGGACATTTTTGTCGAACAGCCAAGAGGTGCAAGAGGTGAGGCGCCACCAGCATCTAGACGCGAATTCTTCGCAAACAAAGAAGCAAACAAGTTTGCTTTCTCGTCTGCAGTGTGGGCCAGTGTTCCGTCAGGCTTAACCAAAGGAGGAAGAGAGGGGCGGCAGAAGTTCCCTTCGATCGATTTTGCCAGGGACCAAAAAGCTTTACTGCCCGCGGGGTAAGAAGCCAGTTTGTTCCCTACTCGGCCAATGTGATCGAAACGAGCCCTCTGAAGAACCTTTTTGCAGGACTTGGCAGCCTTGTTAAAGTCCTTTTTCCTCCGGCTGACATCCCCGGTCTTGCGGTCTCGAGCATCAACCCATGCCAGGTATGCCTCATGTTTCAGTGCTTCCGCACGTACACACTGAGGACCGAACCAAGGGCGAGCTTTGCCGGACTGAGACACATCGGAGTATGGGATAAAGTATTCCATACCCAGACGCAGTACATCAGTCACGGCATCCGCACAAACCGAAGCATCACCGGAGGAGAAGCAAACTGACTGCCAAGGATAAGACGCAAAGAAAGACCGCATCTCATCCCAATCTGCTGACCTGTATCGCCACATCCGCCGGGTGCCAATTGGGCTCGGGTCGGACGGGGAATACACGGATACAGATTTCACCAGACAGTGATCGGATTTACCTAAAGGTGACGATATCGCCACGGAGTACCGGTCTGGATCAGTCGTCAGCAGAAGGTCCAAACAATAAGGTGTGTGCGACTCAACATCGGGAACTCGAGTTGCCCCTTGGACCAGCTGAGAGAGATTTAACGCCAAGGCAAGCTTACGCGTCTCTCTGCCAGCATGGTCAGTGTCTCGGTGTGGGTAAAGCCACTCCTGATGGTGTGCATTAAAATCCCCCAAAAACACTAATTGGGCTGTCGGGTACCTTTGCTGAGCCGCATCCGCCGCCTCACTGAGATATTCCATTAGCCTGGTCGTCTCCTGGTCTCCAGTGTGTGAACGGTAGACACAGGCATAGAGAATTTTCTCAATGCCTGTGTCCACCAGCGCCCAGAGCACCGAAAAATTGCGGTTTTCAAGGTTACGGAGACGCTGACAACAAATGTCATCCCGGACGTACAAGCATACCCCAGCCCGAGCCTTAAAATTATGCTCAAGGGTGTACCCGGGGTATAGCAAGTACGCCGTGTCAGACGGACATTTGATCTGCGTCTCCGTAAGAATCATGAGGGCGGGTTTGTCGGTCTCGAGATGGTGGTGGACCGCAACGAGATTAGAGTGCAAGCCTCTGATATTAGTGAGGTGCACTTTCAATGAAAGGGCGTGCATCCGCTGTTGAACCCTTTTCTTAAAACTTTTACTTCTCATGATGAGCATTAAGTGAAATCGGTGGAGAGATGGCAGTGGGACTAGACTTCTAGCAGCTAACCCAGACTCACGGAGCAGACAAGACATCGTTGGACAGCTAGTTTGGAGACTGCGGGGACGCCCGTGCCCCCCCAGGGATGTCCATCGGGCCCTTTCATCCGGTCGCTAACCGGCACGATGGCGCATCCCCGGGATTTTTCGCTAGTTGGCGGGACAGCCTTTCGTGAGTAGCTAGCTCACTACTTGGGTCCCCTACTACCTGCGGTCGGCCAGCGGAGAACCGTGCCACGGATCCCGCTACCCTCCAAAACTAGATGTCCGATGCCTGATTGCCGATGAGTCTGATACCGGTACTTGCAACGAAAAAGTAACTGTCCCGACCCATCTCCCCAAACGGCGTCACCGGACAAAGCGCCGGAACACGGCCAGGCCGCTTGGCGGCGCGACTTAGTCCGGTGGGTGGTCACTAGCCCCGGCCGAAGCCTACCACCAGTGTGAGTGTCGCTTGATTTGCACTACCCGAGGACCACGTGTGGGGTGACAGGATCGGAGTATACTCCCACGGACGAGGGCGACTCAGTCCTCAAATTGTAAATGTATGTAATTTATATGTAGTATATCAGTTGTGTTAGCAACCATAATACGAACTAGAAATGGTTCAGTATGGAGTTAACCATCCGTGTGTGTGTATAATTGCCATGAAACCAAGATGGTGCTGCAAATCGAGCGTGCAGCCTATCCGCCAAATTCCGCAACGACCTGCAGTGGCATAGTGAATACCTGCAGTGGCATAGTCCTTCGATCAAATATATATGATATATGAACGATAGTAGATTACATGACTCGAGTGAGGTCGTTTCAAGAAAATACGTAAAGATGGCGCTACGCCACGAATGTGATACACGTAGTAAGATTATCATCAAGAGCGTCTATTATTTATTGCCTATGTAGATACATAAACAATAAATATAATAGACGCTTAATATAGCTTATTTGCATGGGATAGGGGACTTTCTAGTGCTCGCCAAAGAACCAGAATCAATGTTTTCCCATAGTGTGGTACATTAAACCACACCCCATTAACTATTAAGGCATGCTTGTATTGATTGTAATAAATTATCCCAATTTCTCTTTTGTATTTTTAAATTTCGCTTACAAGATTGTGATACAAAAAATGTTTAAGTTTTAGTGTCTCCTTTCAGATGTTTCCTAAACCTGCACTGACCAAATTAGCCTATTTTTATATGAAGCTTACAGTTCTCCAAAGGTTGCGTCCCTTTCCCAGCAGTCTTGATGATAACCTTCATCATCTCCGAGCACCCGTTGAGTAGGGCGACGCAGTCCGCGCCTGACTGGGAGTCTCTCTTGGTGATGAGCAGTAGAGCTTGGTAGAACATTCTGGTGAACCGGATCCGAGCCGCCAGCGCCGTCCAGAGGGTGTTCATCTGGTAATTAAACGAGTAAATTAAATTAGATCTAAACATATACTTCTTCTTCTTCGTATGAGCTAAGTGGTGTTAAGAGTTTTCAAGCCCTCTGACTTGGCTTAACAACCGTTTCTACTAAGACTAACAGCCAGGACCTACATTTAACGTGACATGCGACCCACTATAGTGGGACATGAAAATTCCCCATTTTAAAGGCAGTCTTTTTTGCATGGTCACCCACCCAAAGAATGTACGCGTCAACCGTTGCTTAACTTCGGCTATTGCGTCAGATCACTTAATTTTGCCAAGCTGCAGGTGCTACAAAATATATTCAATATTCATATATTATTGAATAGTCTTTACTGTTTCTAGTATTATTTTGCAGTCAGATGTTTTAGAATGCTACATATAAATGTCACAAGTATACAGAGTTATGCTAGAGTATCTACTCGTATGTCATTAGAAAATCGTACTAATTATTATAAATGCGATAACTACTGGATTTTTACTAAGCACAAACTTTGCAGAATCAGATTTGTAAAATAATAAAATAGAAAAATGTATTATAACTGACTTATATAACCAAAAAATTGTTTATTAGGTTATATTAGCGTACTTGTTACGTGACTAAAACTACTTAAACTGTTTAACAATTAACTATAATATCAAGATTTATAGCTATAATATCAAGATAAATATATAACTATAATATCAAGATTTTGCCTATGCCATTGCTTAAATAAAACCTAAGCTATGGCCAGAAAGTAAAAAAACTTTAAGAAGGGGAAAAAGCGGCAGTTTCGTGACTTACTTCATCACCACTGCTCCGAGCCTTCTTATTTAACTCTTCCTCCTGTTCTCGAAGCATTGAAATACACTTCTGTTCACTGACATCCAAGCTCGCATCATAATTGTTGCCATTTTGAGGGTTGGAACCTAATCGGTAACCATAGCCCATCGGTTGGAAGTCTTCCTCTTCAAACACTTGTGCCCTGCAAAATATAGTATAAAATATAGGCCATATCTATTCAACGCAGTAATGCAGCGATCGTGATGGGCACCTTTGCACCAGGGGCGAGCAGGGGCGGGTTATTTGTTTTTTTTGTTATATGTGACATGTTTTTTTTTAATTGACTTTTATTGAATAAAAATAGAAAATTATAAGATTTTTGATTTGAATTTAATATGATCTGCAAGTCGCAACCACACAAGTAAGCGACACTGGCTATAGATGAAGCATACCTAGTCTGGACTAAATAGCTATCAATAAGGCTGGCTGAACACATGCGGACGCTATACGTCCAAAAAGTCGTGGGTTGGATCCACACTAATTCAGAATAGAGTTTCCTTTACTCAGTAAAGGAAAACGTCGTGAGGAAACCAAAGCATGGTGGTAGGGCATTTTGGCTAGCAACCATCCTCAAGTTGTAAAACTGTTGCTGAGCACCTAACAATGTGTTCTGGCAGCATTCTTTTAGAGGCAATTATTTCAGACTAAAGCCTAGTCTGGTACACTTCAGGTCAGAGTATTCCTGACCTGTAACTTCTTTATTGTGTTAACTCTGTGGGAGAGGCCATTGGTGTTGAAACACAGTCTATGACTAAATCAACACCAATGGTTTCATTGAATCTCGCCTAAGAACATTCTTGTTATTAGTGTCAATCAGAGATCGGAATACTAAAGATGATATCTGATTCCCATACCATATAGAAGTTTTATATAATCCCCGATGATACCTAGATGGCGCTGCAAATTAACTATATCTAGCTACTACCAAATTCCGCAGCGCCCTGCAGTCGCATAGTGATATGACGATAGTCGATTGCGTGACCCGAGTGAAATCGTTTTGAGAAAATACGTATAGATGGCGCTACGTGTGTCAAATAATACACGTAGTACGATTTTCAACAAGAGATTTAGCGTTTATTATATTAGTCTATGGTGTCAATAAAGATTTATTAATTGACGGTTACTCACCCTACTGGTCAAATGAAAGTAATAAGGGAAAAAAAACTCACTAGGTCCAATACTTACTTGTTGATACATTCCCTAATGCAATCCATTAGCTTATACACTGCAATACAGAAAGCCTTCAACGTCTTATTTGGTATTGAGTGTGGTTGGTGCAGGTAAAGGTTTGTAAACACAGTCTGCGCTAGAGAGTGGCCCTCTAACCAAGATACTATGCAAGCCATGGACGAATCTATGATGCCCATTAGCTCGCTAGGCTCAAGGTCATCTATTTTGAGTTTGCCAGCCTGAAATAAATACATTATATTTTTTTAATAACTGTGGCAGGTTTTTGGATACAATTTAAGAGAAAGTTAAACAAATCTGGCTGAAAATTAGCAAACTAATTTTTTTGTTGTTCTTCTTCTTCTTCGTATGAACTAAGTAAATCAAGCTCTGGCGTCGAGTTTCCAAGCCGCCCGAAGGCCTCTGACATGACTTGACAACTACTTGTACTAAGACTAGCAGCCGGAAATACAATTAAACGTATCATCCGACTCATGGTAGTGTCCAGATGAAAATGCTACTTTTAAAACAACAGTCTTGTGCATCCAAACACCGTCCGCATCGACTGTTGCTAAGCTTCGATGATTGTGTCAGATCACCTTAGATAACCGAGCTACAGGCTCCACTTTTTTCGTTTAAGGCAACTAATAAGTGTAAGTCATAAATTACAAGTAAAATCAGTTCATTAAGTACAGACAACAGACTTGCTATGTCAAAGCAAGGAGTATATTATATGGATAGAAAAAAGAATATAATTTCACTAGGATTCAATACTTGTTGAATCTTAGTTCTGGAATAGGTTTTAAAACTATTTTCAAAATAATATACTCACTGCAACAGCCTGTTGGAAATTAAGAGGTTTGGCGTTACCACGGTTGCAAAGCATGCCAGCATCCATCTTAGGGTCCATCATCTCAATGGCTGACATAGCCTCAAACAGGCCAAACAACTGGCCGTCATGAAGTAACTCCCCCAGTTGCAATTCTGTAGATAATATTGAGAAAAATATTTTTGTTCGTCATTTTGTCTTGATTTGATTTTTTTAAATAGCTAAGCTAAGAAATATTTTGTTAGATCACATGGTAGAGCGCGCTCGCCCAGAAGAACTTGGTTCACTCTTGCTTGCTTGCCCAGAAGAAATTGGTTCAGTCATGCTTTGAAACCGCTAGGTTATAGTTATCAGGAAACAGGGTGTTTGGCAAAAATTCCACAAGTTGGCAGTTCCCACAATGAAGATTGAATTGAATTGAATGTTCCTATGCATTGTACAACACAACAATAAGGATGCTAATATGTAGGACTCATTGTCTCTATATAAACTAGTATTTCTCCAAACAGTGCAAACAAATTTGTTGAAACATAAATTACTTCATATCTCAACAATTACTTGATCAATTTTTATACATATTGAGAAATGTTTTTAAAAATATGGTACTTACTTGCAATGCAAATTATGATTAAAACCTGCCAGTAAATATTGCTGCAATAAATTTCCCCTTTGATCATAGGAATTGTTCCTCCAATCATAAATTGCTATCATCTAACAAATTCAATTAAAAACGAATTCCCATATACCAAGTTTATTATTTATTTGAAATAAGTCTAACATCATGATGCTGATATGCCTATATCACAGTACAGAGTTGAAAATGTTATTCTTTAACAGTTCACAAAATGTCCACTGTTCATGTGTGTTTTTGTCAAGATTGGTTCAAAATGACAGTTTCCATGCAAGAGCCCACAATATACCAATATAAATGAAACCAAAATTAGTTAATTCAAAGATTTCACTCACTTTGCTCATTCGGTCAGTTAGAATGTGAGTGGTAAGCCTGGTAACTATCTAAATTATATATCTACAATAATGCTTTTAATGTTAGTTATATACCTTGAATATTCTTGAAGAAATCATCAGTGATATCCACCCAGTTGTAAATAACTTCAGGAGCTGAGCTAAGAGTATCCATTCTCCTGTAATAATTACATGGAATATGACTTAAAAAATAGAAGAAATCTTCGCTCACCCCTTTGTGCAATTGAATGGGTCAACCAAAACCTGAGTTGTTAGTATCATATTCTATGATGGGGGTGATCAGACCTGCACTGACAACCCGCAGGAGGCGTATTGTGCATTTCCCCCTACCAGCCTACCCAAGCCATCCAAGCTCCTTAAAGTAGCGGAGCACAGTCTTGGGTCGCTGGCATACCTGTTCCACTGTCATTGCATCAGATGTTGTGGTACTTTTTTATTAATGCAGGAGGTGTCCAAGTATAGCGTAGTGTTTTGTTGAGATTCCCTTGCTAGTCCGGTTTGAGCAGTTAGTATGTTCATGCTAACTAATATACATGCATGCATACTGCCCTGCATGGCTCCAGCAACACCCTGATCACCACTGCCAGTGAGTGGTACCCAAGCCCGCTACATCGCAGTTAGGGGGCTGTATCATGCGCTCATCACCTAGTTAGTTATTTAATTGGCTTGTATATATTAAACTAAAAAAATTGTGTCTTTGAATTTAATATGGATCACAGATCTATATTAAAAAACATTTAATTTCATTTTCATTACAATATTTAGTAATTAATAATTTTCAGTAGCAGGTCACAAAATAACAAATTAGCAAATAAATCATCAATTTATCACTAAGTACAACAGAGATTGACCTAGGAAGATGTGGATGAATTGTGTTAATGAGGATATGAATGAAAAAGTTGTGAATGTAGGAATGACTGCAAACAGAAAAGGGTGTAAGAGGAAGACTAATAAGTTAAAAATAATTAGAGATAGATGGATAGTATAGTGATAGAGCCCAACAAGACTGATGTCATTTTTAGCTGAGGAGTTAAATATTACCAAGCTTTCTGTAAAAAGCCCGTAGTAGGCTTCTTTAGCCCGTTTTCGGCATTACCTTTCGACTACAGGGATTTAGAAAAATTATGCATATACCAGCATATACAAAAGACAAATATCTATATAAAGCAGATAGCCTTAGGTGAATCAAAATACAGGTGGTTAGATATGAGACGTGTAATGCTTTGAAGACAGATTTACTTACAACATATAGCTTCTATATAAAATGTAGTCCATTCAACAGCACATTCCTACTTACAAAAAATTCTGTTAAGTTTTCTTGAAGATTGATCACGAATTACCAAAGAAGATAATTACAAAATCTAAGAAATATCTATACAAAGGCAAAGCGAGAGAAAAGCTATCATGCACGGAGTACTAACCCATCACCCTCAAAGTATTCTTCAATCAAATCAGCCATTTTAGGTATGGTATTTGAGACTTTCTAATTACCAGTTTGACGCGTTTTCACTCGTATATTAATTGTAACTTAATCTATCGGCAATTTTAATAATAATTTATATTTTGTTATTTATACGCAACTACAAGAAAAAACCATAGTGAAATGTTTTTTTTTTTCATGATTGGGCTTCAAACTGTGTAGCCATTTGTATAAATCTGTTGCTTATTATTTTTTTATTCTTTGTTTATTAAATTCATAATGTCTTTATTTGCAACACAAATATTGTAGAGCAAGAAATGTGCACCTAAGCACAGAATAATAACTTGTACTTCGTAACCTAAGCTTAGTTAATAAGGCATGGCTATGACTATCAACTTAATATTAATTACATAATACTAATTAAAAGTTATTTACCAGTATTATGTATCCACTTGACATTAGTAAAGTCATGTTCGATTCATAAAAAAAAAATAACTCTAGAATGCTCTAGACTAAGATTTTTTCGTGTTAAGAAGTGCTATATTCTTGCCATAGATTCCCGCCATACGCCAGCCGTTTGATTTGAATGGCGGCAAAGACATTTTTACATAGGTACCTAATACCAACCTGTGATAGCACTGACCTCTATTTCTACTTATTAGTATAAATAGAGGTCAGTGTGTGATAGGTAATAGGTACCAACATGTCAGTTTAGTAGGTATTCATATTGTTAAAGAATCAATAGGTAGAAAAAAATTACGTCTAGGTAAGTGTAGGTGTCGGTGATTCATCAAAGCGGGTAAGTAAAACAAACACTTTAAAATAATAGCCGACATTATGGCGTTGTATTTGTAGTATTCGAATTTTCATGCACAGGGTCGTAGACATCGAAGTCTTGTTGCACTGGCTCGGCTGTAGTGGCTTCTGAACCGGAGTCAGGGGAGATGTTAGTTTCGGAGCCACTTGGCTTAGACAGCATTACCCCGCTGAGACCCATGTCCATGCAGTCGAAGTGGAGGATCTGAAAAATAACGTAGGTACGTAATAAGTTCCTTCTCGGCTCAACTAGCTATGTGTCTATCCCACATTAGGCTGGGGCTAGGTATCTTCTCTTATTTTATTCTTCACTTCGCTCGATCTCAGACATCATTGTTAGATTTATTTTCATTTTTGTTAAGTTATTTTATACTTATATGCACCCTGACCGTTGGGCAAAGGTTTCCACGGAGTGGGGATTTTTTAAATGGCAGAAGACGACGAGGCAGGGCGAAACTCGATGGTGCTTGGAATTGGTGGACTTCCACACCAACTGGAAGGAACTGGCCCAGGGCAGAAAAACGTGGAGATCATTTGGGGGGAGACTTTTGCCCAACAGTGGGACAATATAGGTTAGATAAAAATATATACCTACTAGCATCCCGTCCCGTCTTCGCACGGACTCTAAAATCATCTAAGTTGCAAATAAAATCGAAATATACCCTTTACTCAGTTTACATTACTCGGTTTCCCAATGGTGAAAGATTTTAACTACCTCAAGGGGTTAGTTTTGGAGCCTATTCGCACCAAACAAACAAACAACTTTTCCTCTTTATAATATAGAATGTAGATAGGTCATATCGGCATACATCCCAGAGATGCGTTTCTGAACTTTCTGATGCCGGTGCCGTTGCCTCAACCAAGTACACAACAGTTTTTCGGTCGAGTCTCACTTATTCGAGTCACGTTAAGGAAACTGCGGCCACACTGTAGAGGCCACAAACGAAGATAGAATAGAACATATTTTCGGGAGATTTTATTAGTTGTTAATAAATTTGCTCCTAAAGATGGGAGCAAGCTTGAAAAGCTAGTTATCACAGGCAAGATCGAGGGTAAAAGACCGCGAGGACGAAGTCCGATGCGTTGGACTGACCAGATTCGCACCACACTCGGAACAAAAGTTCATGAAGCCATTCACACGGCAAATGACCGGAGTCGATGGCGCAAGATCGTGCGGGAGAAGATGATCCGTGGCGGGGTCACGACCCTCAGCAGTGAGGAAAACGACGCGAGGAGGAGGAATAAATGTTATTCGTATTGATAAAGTACTAGGTAAATCGCATGCGCCCGCGGTTTTATCCCCGTTTACTTGAGACAAAAAGCAACGGATACAGCCGTTTGAGCGTGAAACAGGAACAAACATACATACTAACACACTTTATAATATTAGAGGAATTTCCTTTCTTCTTGAAAGATTATCGGGAGAGCATAACAAAATGCAATTGTACCAATAGATGGTAAAGCCATTAGTTTGTCGAAAATGTTTAATAATTTACCAATACGGGCGCCTTGTCGACCCTAGTGTCCATATCCATACAGACGTGTAGCTTCTGTTCCACCACATTGATATCGAAGAGACGCACGCACATGTCCACCAGCCCTGGAGGCAGGTAGGGGACGGGGATGGGCACGCAGAACGGAGGGGGGTTGCGGGCTGAAAGTTTGAAAAATATAAAATAAAATAATAAATAAATAAATATTGGGACGCAATTCACACACGGCTTGTTAACCCCATACTGAACCATTTCTAGTTCGTATTATGATTGCTAACACAACTGATATACTACATATACATACATATTTTATATAGATACATATTTAACACCTAGACCGACAGCCAAAAAAATTAGTTCAGCACAAAGATGTTGGCCGTGCCGGGAATCGAAGCCGGAACCATCTGATTGGCAGTCCAGCATGATAACCATTACGCCAACGAGGTCGTCGTATTAAATTATTTATAAAGATTATATATAATATTAAATATTATAATATGAGTTTTTACTCCTTACTCTTTACTTAGGTATTTGACCAGCAGGGCGCATAACCACACCAGTTAGCGACACTTTGGCCTAAGATCCCCTGAATTGTATCGTAGTCTATTATTCCAAGTTAATTTACAAGACAAAACTTATAGTCATAGCTCTTGCTAATTTAATCCAAAGGAGGCGCTTGTTTACTAAGTTTGAAATTCGGACCTTTAAAATTTTGTTGCCTCTAAAATTTTACGTCACACACTCTATTCAGTATAAATTAAGTAGATAACAATATAGAAATTCGATAAATGTAGTTACTTTAAAAATTACGATGTAGATTATTTTTATGCGGGCTTTGCATATATAATCAAATATGTGACATACCTGAATACGAGCTTCGGAATACTGTGTCGTTGTTCATTTTCACTTCCAAATCGATCATTGACTCCGTGGGCTCGTAAGTCAATACAGCACATGCTGAAGAAAAAGTTGGAAATATAGTAGTTATAGTGATAATAAAATTTTGCTTGCTTGGGTAAATATTTTGTATGAATTGACTCAGTATTTGACAATAACATGACAAGATGTCTTTTTAGAGCATCGAGCTTGAGATGATGAAAATTCTTCTCTAATCCATCTTTTACGGTTCTTTAAAATGTAACAGTTCGTGGATCTAGATGAATGGCATTTTAGAAGAGAGTTCTTTTTCCCAGCAGTGGGTTTGGAAGATGATGAAAACAAATGTTTTTTAAAACAAATTAGCTTCAACTAAACTCAAATTTAACCTAGATGTAATAATAAGCTCAAACAAATACTTAATTATTACTTATTTTTGCTAATCGATAATTTGCATTTCTATATAAGTAAGTAAGAAATATGCTTACTTCGTCTATCAAAATTGAAAGCTTCAATTCTGATTCCAGTGCAACAACTGCATTTCAAACCGTCGCAGTTGCAACGGCCGCCGTTGAAGGGAAGCCGCAGCCGCCAACCAGGTCTGTACCATGGTCGCGGCATCATATTCCGTATCGTCTGAAAGTAAACTTGTAATTGAATAAATCAAAATCAAAACGTTTATTAACCTTACGGCATCGCACCGTACTGGGCAAGTCAATTTACAATTATTTAATGCTAAAATTTAATTTACATAATACACATACATTCATGACAAATATTATATAACTTAAAATATGACATAATATATATAAGATACACACATATGATAATAATAATAATAATGCTATTTATATCATCCATTGGAATCGATCAGATATGTATAGAGAGTAGACCTACTTAAATGTATACAAAGTAATTTTGTAAAAGTGTTGTCCAGTCTGTATGTAAGCAGTTTTTAGATTTGACATGAATAAAATTATTATTTTACACCGGAAGGCAGAATAAGGCACACTTTTATATTGATCGAAAATCTCTTTCTTCCTTATTCTCTCACTTTAACTTCTTTCTTCTTAGTCTTTGTACTCTCCCATATTCGTAATAACTTGATTTGATTTACTAGCGACTTATATATTAATAAATTATATGTACAATTTTTTAAAATAATATATATGTTTTTAATGTATCACCCAATGATGTTATAGTATCACCATTTAAATATTACTCACCTCGTTTGTTTGCAAGTCATAATAAATTGAAAAATCGGTGACATCCATAATTTTATCATCATCTTTGGCTTTGAAAAATGTTTTTCCATGAAAACTTTCAGCTGAAAAATATGCACTGCATTTATTTTTATTCGTAGAAAAAAAAAACAACCTAAAAAGTTGTAGAAGTAGTACCTAAGCGTATAGAATAGGATGAGGATTTTTCTTGACTATTAAAATTAATGAAATGTATTACTTATTATATCCTATTGTTAAAAAATCCGTTCTTTTATAACAATCGGATTTAGGTCATTTCCACTTACCGGCACAAAACGCCACACCGATCACTATAAAAAGCAAAACTATTTGAATTGTTTTCGTTTTCATTTTACCGATAGTTCGTTCAACCTAGTTTGTCGGCTACCGGCTCTAGGGACACCATTCAAATGACGGCAAACCTACGTCAATGCTAACAAAGGTATCGGCAAAAGTATTTGTATGCAACGGCGTGCGCAAACGCAACTGGCTTGCGGGACTTTCTAGAGAAACTCCTGTGTAGCGGATCGCCTCACACCACCACAGTCCGTTGGTAATGACTGATTTCACGGATTCACCAGGCGCCACTTATTTAAGCGAGACAAGAAAACAATTTTAAAATTCATAACAATAATTTATTTAAATACTTTACATGCATGACAAACAATGACTTCAAAGGGCCTTCCCGTGATGTTGGAACCCTTTACACTTTTTCTTTCACCGCCACACTACACACTTTTTATTTTTTGTATTCATATTGCCTTGAGTGTTACGAAACTATTTTCATTTATGTCAATAAAAAAAATCATCGTTTATCATCATCTTCATCGTCGTCGTCGTCGTCATCGTCACCATCAAATAAGTTTCCTAACAACGATCTTACAATATTTTCGTCATAGTCTTCAATGTCTTCGTCACCAGAGTCTATGACAGCATCGACACCGCCTTGAGGATTAGGAACGGGAAGACCACCTCCCTCGTCTGGACCGACCATGGTCACTCCATTTGCACCCATTCTGTAATGATTATAACAACATAAACAAAATTTACCTTTTCGATCATAAATTAATTGATGAGCTTGCAAAGCAGTCGAAATCTCTTAAGGAAATCACCTCTATCATAATATTTTTCTCATTTAACTATAAAAATAGTTTAATTAGGTCATCGACAGTAGTCTACAATTGCAATGACAAATTAGAGATACTAACCTTAAACAGTCAAAGCGGAAGTTGAAAAGCTCGTAACTTCTCCATTGTCCTATCATGGCCAAGCAAAAGTGAAAGTTCCGACCCGGGAAGAAAACGTTATAAAACTTGGCACACACTTTTAAATTTGATATTCTTGGCGGACTTATGCAAATAGGGCGGGGATTTTTTCCTTAAAACATAAAAATCATATATTTTTTATAAAGTTTAAACAACCAAAAAACTATTTCAGGTAACAAATTTAATTACCTGACATAGAGTTCTCATAAAGAACCCTGTTGTTCAAAGACATGGCTACATCAAAAGCAAAGTCTCCAGGATGATACGTAACTTTCATGCATGCCTTTTGCCTTAACAAGTCCATTATGTATCCAGTGCAACATTTACAAACCCCCATATAGCACGAACATCTTCTGTCTGACGATGATGATGATGTATTTGTAGTAGTTCCATTCTGCGCCACACTCTGTCTAGCGCGTGCAAATTGTGACGGTGTTAGGTCTTTTTTCAACCGGGCGATATTTAACAAAAAACTGTCTGGCACTTCAAATTCATGTAATTGGTTAGAAATTTGCGTTTTATTGACCGTGGTTTTGTTTATGGTATCTATAAATAACATTAAAAGGATGTTAGTTAAAATATGAAATTAAAATATTATAAATTGCTCTATTTGTCGTGAGCTTACCTGCTTGTATGGCGTATAAACAAAGCGCAGCGATAATAAATGACACTATAAACATTATGGTAGAGCTTTAATCACACGACAACGCTATGCGTGCGCTGGTCGTCTGAATAAAACGACCACTCCAATTCGCATGCACGATTCGAACCGGTTCAACAGTGGCAGGAAAAGATCTTTCCATTACTAATTGACTAACCACTTTCACGTGGCATCGTATGCAGATTTTACGCAAGTTCTGACTCATTCATTAACAAAAAGATATCTCTTGCATTTTTAAGCCTTTATTTTACTTGTTTTCACACAGAATTTACACATAAATAATTATATAACTAACCAAATGATCACTTGTGGAGCTTATACTAATATATAGCTAAAATAAATAGTTTACTACAAATAGGTTAACTTTGATGAAAATCGTATCACAGTTAATTAATATTTCTTCCATCTAGAAAATCTCCAAGAGCGTCTCCAATTGCATCTAAAGGTCCTTCGTCGCTCCCTCCTCCAAATATGCCCTCATCTCTATCACCACCAAAAAGTCCTCCACCTGCATCTCCTCCAAGCAAGCCTCCTTGAGATCCTCCTCCAAACAATCCCTCTCCACCTCCTAGGACAGTTTGAGCCGCATTCTCAATAAAACCTCCTTGTTCTTGATTTCCGTTTCCAAATAGATTAACTGGCTTTGGGCCTGAAGACACAGGCTTAGGCTTCTGTCCAGTTTTTATCCCTGATTGACCTAAACTGAAAATAAAAACACAAAAACAATTAGTTTCTGTAATTTAACATAGTTAAATTAATTAAAAATAAAGGACACTAAGTAACTACATTAAATGCTGCAAACACAGCATAGGTAACTTACCTGAAACACTTAAATGATGCTGAATATATTGTAAACCCTCCAATATCCGCGTTAATATCTAAGCAAGCATGAGCGTTTCTATTTCTTATTCTTATGTTTGATATTTCAGCGCACACTCTTACAAAGGGAGCTCTTCTAGGATTGAAGCAAATTGGCGGTGGATCACTAGCTAAAATCAAAACATACCATTAACATATACTTATCACAAATAAAAAACAATATTGATTGCTTTTAAAAAAAGAATAAGTTACCTGAAACTCGTCGTCGAACGACAGTGTTATTATTTACGCTAAGTCTGACATCAAATATGAAATCTTCTGGTACAAATGTCATATTTCCACAAGCCTTCATCCTAAATCTCTCCATGATTGCACCAGTACAACAACCACATTGCCCACTTAAGCACGAACAAGGAAATCTAGTAACTTGACCGGGCACATCTTGTTGAGGATCCTGTATTTCATCTTCTTGTGGAATTGGCGCTTGTGTTGGCACTTGTGTGGGGGCCACTGGGGCAGGAGTGTTAATTACTGGGTCTTGCAAAGGCGCAGTGAGAGTTACGATTTCATCTTGCGCTGGTACTACTTGTTCGTTATCAACAAGAGTAGAGTCAACTGAAACATTGTCAACTACTTCTTCCTGTTCTTCGTCTTCAATATCTTCATCGACTTCATTTTCATCATCCTGTACGTTGATTGGGACTACAATCGTAACAGGCGATTTGAGAATAGGTGGCGTAGGTCGTAGAGCTTGTTTCCATACAGAGTGTGGCACTTTAAATTTTAAAACTTCATATTCATCAGCATCTGAAGCTTTATATTTAGCTGTTAAGAAAATTACAGAAAATATAAATAACAAAACTGTTTTATAAATTCTTAGAAATTAATAAATATTTTGCTATAAATTTTCACCTGATGCCGCGTATTTCCGAATTGTTAAAGCGTATACTAAAAGTAATAAATATAATTTAAATGATATGTTCATTTTTTTTCAATTAAAATTTAACAATTAACCGGCAGTGCTTGCACGTCCAGTACAAACTGTAACTGTGACCGCTTGTAGAGTATTTAACCGGTCTCACTAAACTGCTGATGTTTATTTAAACGCACAGCTATTGACAGAACAAGTTTTAAATTTTAATAGGAGACGAGAGAAAGCAGTCACTTAATCGATATTACAATGCCCACTTTCAAATAAGGATGCGTGGACAGCATAGATTATGTATGCCATCACAATAGTTAGTTTTATTGCGTTGTCAGTGTTACATAATGAAATTAATTACAAGTAACCTGTCGTTACACATAAACATAAGGCGAGATTCAAATAAGTCACGAGTTTACTTATGCTTTCTTTTCCTTCTAAAATTGAACGATAAGAAAAAGGTTTAGTAATAATACTTACACATGTAGGTACAATAAGATTTATTTTAGTCCTTCGTAACCGTGATATTTTTTCTGTGACTTCAAATGCATGCCTAAAAGGTATAAAATATAAAATCATGGCTGTATGCATATTGTATTCTTATGCAACATACGAGTACACTTGTTGTATTACGTACTTAGTAACACAACCACTCACAAACTATTTGTACGAGTTTGTTAGAGAGTATGTTCTCTTAAAATATTTGATTGAAATTTTACTATTAAGGCTACTTACTAATAAATAATATGTATGGCGACTCTTAAATAATGTTTAATGTAATGCTATAGCTACTATCGTCTGAAAATTATGTAGGGATAGGCAATACTTTAAAACAAAAACTCAACACTATAGAAAGGTGAAAACTTTATTATAAAACATTCAGTCAGGAAAAATAAATAAATAATCACTAACAAAGAAACTATTTACACTTCATCAATGTTAAATTAGAAATAAATAAATATTAAGACTACTTATAAACTACCGAATATTCTACGTCATGCTTGCGACCACTCTCCTCTCATCATTTTATTCTGTCTCCTCCTGTCTTTCTTGTTCTTATGCCCTTTATTATTTCTTGCCATAAGAAGAGCGTCTTCCATAGTATCTACTACTTCATGATATTCTGAATAATCGGGTTCTTTTTCTTCTGTGTGCCTATTTTTCCTTTTCTTTCCACCGAAAATACCAAGTTGGTCACCAATAGTTTCTCCGATGTGAGTCAAATCTAGGATGTCCAAATCTTCTAGTTGAAATCCGTCATCATTCTTCTTTCTAGGCAGAGTAAGACCTTCGTAAGCTCCACCACGAATAGCACCGTAATGGTAACTGTATCCTCGAGTCTCGTCCACGCCTAGCACTTCCTTATCGTGTACAGTTTCTTCGGTAGAGTCTAGCGAAGGTACAATCTGAATCATGTCATCACTAATATTATCATCAGCGGTTGTCGGTAAAGGTTTCGGGGTTATCATTTGAATCTTTTGATATTCCATTTCTTTTTCTTCTTTGCTTGAGCTTTTCCCATCATTGGAGTTACTATTCATAGGTAACACAGGCATCGCTGAAAGCTGGCCGGTGATATGTGCAAGAGACATTTCTAGTCCTTGGTCTTCAAAATTTGTCACACTTTTTACTGTAGTTGATTGAACTCTGTTAGCAATTATAGGCTCAAATGTCTCATCACTTACTGATGTCATAGGGACTCCTTTCTCTGTTTCAATTTTAGCTGTCACTGGGATTGCTATTGGTGCCGAGGTGGTGGCAGCAGAAGTGATAATAGAGGATGGTATTTCTTCTGCGGTTGATGGTTTATTAGTAGTAGTAGTTCTTCGTCTGTTTGGTCTGACAGACGGACGTGCAGGACGCACTCTTGGTGTTGTAGATCTAGTGGTTCGTGGGGTGGTAGTTCTTTGAGGTGCTCTGGTAGGAGGACGGCGTGAGGGTCTAGGACGTCTTGTAGTAGTTGAAGGAGCTGGAGCTTGTTTCTTCTTATTTTTGTTCGATTTCTTGCCGCCAGACGAACCAAACAGGTCTCCCAATAAGTCTTCTCCTAAAAGACTGAATCCTGTGTAGTCCGCGCTCTCTACGTCATTCACGGCGTCGAGTTCACCTGGAATGTAACATATATTGCTAACTTAGATAGAATCAAAATATTTTTTATTAAAATTTATTTTTTAGTCAAATGGTCTAGTTTTAATAAAATTATGAGATGACTCTTAAACATGTGTCTACTCCAATTTTACTGTTTTTTCTAACAGTATTCAATTATAAACAGTTACGTGAATAAAATGAATACAATATTAGCTTTTCTAAAACTTACTTTCTTCATCATCGTCGTCCGCTGCCCCGAGTCCGTAGTCGTCATCATCTTCATCATCATCATCATCATCGTCGTCGTCGTCATCATCGTCTCCTTTTTCATCAGGTATTAATGGCAAGGGGTCGGCGGGTTCGGAGGTAACTCCTTTGGAGCCAAACTTGAAACAAGACACTCTCACTGCAGCCTCGACCGTGCTCTTCGACTGGAGTTCCAAGCCAAGACAGGCTCGAAAATCTTCACCAGTTCTAGCAATATTGTATACTCGTCCGCAGAACTTTGATATTCCGCCGGGAAGAGGCATACATACTGGACTGGGCTTTTTACCTGAAAGGAGGTAATTGTTATTTTTTTTAGTTTTTAATGGATGTATTATTTTATGTAAGCTTCAGTCGCACTTAATATATTATATTAAGTAGTAAACATATGAGGATAAATACATAAAATTAACGCTTCACTAAGTGCGATATCAATATTTAAAACTAATTACATCCCACTAACCAGTTATTACTACCTTAGCACTAACACTTGCTATTATATCTGTATATACTCTATAGAGTGCATTCTGTATAGTATATACAATTTTAAACCTAAAACTTAATTACTTACTACAAAGCTGCATACTACGAGTTTTAATGAATTGTACTGAACAAGGAAATGAAATATAGAAATTCAGTTATTATACCTATTTATAGCTTATTTAACGCTTTACAGCTTAGCTATTCACATTCAACTGGCGATCATTTGACATTCATGTGAAAGCACATTGAGGCTTTCAAAAACGCACTACAATGATAAAAGGAAATAAAAGCTTACTCGATAGAGTCCGGTTCGTGATGACCTTCTTTCCGAAGCTGAGAGAGACAGCCATCTTGTCTCCATTCAGGTATGTTAATGTGGCACATCCTGGAAAATAGTTTGTTTATTAGTCTAGAGCTAAAAAAACATTCATGTACATTTTAATGTTTACACTGGTCTACAGTGGTTTTGTTGCCTTTGATATGATGATGATTTTGGGTCTATTTATACACACAATTCGTGAAAATATCAATGATTTTGTAAGATCTGCTCGTTTTTTTTTCAACAAATGACTGAAAATTAAAATTTTGACGATAAATCGTTTAAAATTCAATTTGTAAAAACGAGCAAATTTAGTACTTTTACGGATATATTCGTAATCTGGGCACTTAAAAACGTAACAATTTGCGATGATAAACAGGGCAACAAAAAAAAATTGATTTTTTGTACAGCTGTGTTATTTCTTCTACGAGTATATATGTGATAAGTATATTCTAATGTTTATTCCGGCTTGACTTTCTACGGAGCCTAATCATTTAGTAATAATTTGTAGTTTAATAAACATAAACGGATTGGCTAAATGTTGTAAGGCTATGTTTATATTTATATAAATGAATGAATAATTAAATAAATTTTACGGGAAAGTTACATAAAGTACCAGCGCTGGAGTACCTTGTGTACTCACAGCACTTGCTGAACCTGCTTCTTTTGTGTACATACATGTTACTAAATATTAATTATTCTTAAATGATGTAACGTGTGCAAAATAAACGCATTTCCTTCTTTCTTTAAAATAAAAAATGGTTGCCTGTAAAGTCGGTTTTACGGGCGAAGATTTTACGTGACAACGTCTGCCGCGTGCTGCGCGCGCGGCAGACCGATCATAGTTGAGTGGGAGAGAGACGCAAGGCATTCGGCGGGCCTCTCTCTCGTTCGGTGACTCATCGTAACGTTACCGGGCTTTACACTTTTTCATAAGTGACTCCCAGCCGCAACCTAATTTAAGACGTTGTCACGTCAAAAAAATGATTGGTAAAAACACGCAGCAGTCACTTGTTCCTCGTATGACTTATAGTAATATTGCTACTGGCCACACTGAAATTTTATGCATCTATATTTGTTAGCACTTATCGAAGTGTTACATATTGAATACAGACAGCAGTTTTAATTATTATTTACCTGGTCCATTCAAATTCACCAACGGCAGCGAAAAATCTCTGCAGCAGTTACAGTATGTGTCAATGCATTTGCAATATTTATTGATGCTGCTATCTTCGATTGGGCCGATTTCGGTTTGAGTATCTTTTTGAAGTCCTTTATTGTTATTCTTCCGGTGCTCTGAAAATAAACAATATCCAAAGTTAGTCTTTACGAGTTGTTACCAGTTTTTTGCTGGGATAAATTGACCGGGACTAATAATTTTATAATTTGCTAATTTGTCTTATATGTCTAAGACTATTATTCGTAGCAGTCATAATTTCAATGCAATACAAAAAAAAACTATAAAAATATCGGAAGCAGTGTTTTAAAACTATTACTTTCCTATTAGAAACTTCTTCCATTTCATCTCTTGTTTTATCTTGGCAGAAAAAGTTGATTAATTTTTGCCAAAATACATTTGAAAATCAATTAAATTAAATATTGAAACTTGTAAATCTTTGAATACACACGCATCGCACATTGTTTTGTTGAGGTATTGTCAACAATCACGCAATGTATTAATTAATGATTGCTTTAATTCAACTTTCACGAAATAACGGTATGTCATTATAGTCTTGAGAGTTAAAAAATAATCATTAAAAGAAAACGTTTAGCAGTTCTACTATAGATAAACATATTTGAACCTGACCATACATAAGCATTGGTATACGTAGCTATCGTTGAAAAAGATCTGATCTCTAATTATTATCTCGAATATTCACGATTACTTAGACATCAAAATGGATATAATAAACACGATAAAGGATAGAGTAAACAACTGACATATATTTTATGAGGGCATTGTGTAACTTTTCTCTGATATCATGTTTTTGTTGCATTAAATAAAATGTTTTATGGTTTTAAAATTCTGGAATTATCCGGTATTTATTGAACGATGTGATACTTACTAACACTCTTGGAGGCAGCAAAAGCCAAAAGCACGAAGATCAGCAGGAGTTCAAACACCAGGGAGAGCTTCATCCTGAAGCTTGGCTCCCTGTCTGGAAATAAAAAAAAACTATTTTTAGTTAAAACTTCTTAGTTAGAAAATATATCGTAGATTAAAGTAAAATAATAAAACCTGATATGAACCCAAAGACTCTTCCATTGTACAAATAGCATCTTTTTACTTATAATGTAACCTATCTACATACATATACCTTTATATTTAACCTTTCTATATAAATATAGGTACGTATAAAAACTTAAATTATGAAAAATCTAATACCAAGAGAAGATTTATAATTTTTAACTCTTGACATAAATGAAAGCATCAGAAGAATCTTTTTTATGACATATAACAATAATAAATCTCCAAAATGTGTTTAAACTTAATACGTATTATTATGAAATAAGCAATAATCATACAAGACGATTGACATGCGAGTCTAAAGTTAAGCCAACTTACACAAATGTTTAAAATTATTTGCAAAAGAGCGCGTTTAATATTTCCCAATGGCAAAAGACTATTTTAAATTATTAAACTAAATTATCTTTGAAGAATGTTATAAATAAATACAACAGTTAAGTAATTAAATTAAAAGTTAGACTTACCTCTTATTAGAAAACGCTGATTAAAACTTTATAGTTCAACACTTCGAAAACAATATGTTCGCAGTCACACCTCGTCGAAGGTTCACGATCAATAAAGATAATATTGGATTTAAACCTGATAGCCCTAAAATGCAGACGATACCGCCGTACTAACAACACTGGTTTGGAACAGCCGCTTCTACTCCCGCCAAGAGAAAAGTTCTATGACGCGCTTCGAGAAAGGAAAACTGTCGATAACACCTCTCTTTCACTCCACTCCAAAATAGACAGAGACGGGTGAAAGCAAGACTCAGTTGGTCGACTATGTAGAATTCAGTGTCAAGTCGAGTATGCGCATAGATAATGTGGACTGTATCTTTGAGCGGTTTGTATGCAAAGAAATTATATGATTAACCTCTTATAGCTCCAATGTTGCGTCCTTTCACCAAATTATTTATTGCCTAAGCACTAGCAGAATTTCTAATTTATTACGTTACATATACTTGATAAATGTTCGGCATAATAGATTTATTGCTAAGTATGTATAATTATCAATATCGTAAGGTACCTACAAAAATTATAGGTGAAATCAGGAAGAACTAAGCCTACTGCTTGTAAGGCTATCAAATAGCAAAAAAGACGAATAAATCCATATCAAAACGAGTAAAAACTTGATGCATTCTTTATAACATTGTTTGCTACGCACGCTACGGTTTAGTGTATGATTATTGATTACAAATCTTATACGAATAATATACCTATCGAAAAAGTATTTAATATAATAATAGTCCAACAGTTTTGTATAAGGCAATAATGACGTAAGTTGAGAAATTCTTGACGTGGGTTTCAATTTCCATCCACAGAATATTCTGGAATCGTTAAGAGAGCTATGTATAGACAGTAATCTCATGTATGATATAGTTGATTAGAATTGCCCACTAATATTTTTAAATGCAAAATCGTAATGGTAAAAAAATATTCTGATAAAAATAATAACTTTAAAAATACTAGACGTGCTTTTGGCCTCAGAATCTCAAGTACTGATAGTATAATTGACCATTAACTAAATAGCAATTTGTTTGTTCTTCTTATAAATATATATTTGGAATCTTGGAATCGGCTCCAACGATTTTTATGAAATTTAGTATATGGGTTTCGGGGGCGATAAATCGATCTAGCTAGGAATCATTTCTAAAAAATGTCATATTAAAAAAAATACCAAAAAGTCAATCAGGTACTTTAATATAAAGTAACAATAACAAGCATAAGCAGCCCGCACACAAACAGGAGAAAGATATAGGTCATAATCCACCACGCGGGCTAAGTGCGGGTTGGCGGAATACACACGCGTCCGTGATTTTGTAATCCTCTGAGCATAATTATGGGTGAAAATTCCTCAAATAACTTGAAAAAAGTGTAGGGCCGGAAACGATCAAGGGTGTCACGGACTACAGCCGACCGTTCTCCCGACGAGTGACACTTGCTCAAATATGAACATCAAATTAATATCAAGTGACGTTAGGGAATATCTGCAACACTTGTTACAGGAATGTGACTTGAACTCTCTGGAAAGAGATTTAACTTAAATATAAATATGATGTGAATAGCTTACTATATGGGTATGTTCACATATATACGACTGGTGTACGATATGTTTGATGATACTCGTAGATGGATGGATGTGTCCTGTGGAGTGATTTTAGTATCATTAAATAATATTGTATTTTTTGTGATGGTTTTACCTAATTTAAGGATTAACAGGACTGGACATTCTTTGATGGCCAAATCAACTTTAGTAAAAAAAAAACATCATGGTAGAATCTCAAACCAGCAGCGATATTTTGTAAGGCAATAACTAGTTCCTACTTATTATTGTATTATCCTAGTTTAAATAAAGTTATTTGTAAGTTTATGTTTATCAAAATACTATTCCGTTTTGTAAGCAAGCGCTCACGAGACCAATTCTAGTAATTTCAAGCAAAACCGGGTCCGAGAGCACCCAATCAGTGACTTGGTACATGGTCACTTTCTACTGGAGAAAGTGGGCGAGACCCGAACTGGGCTCACATTCGTGTCTGTTTGTTTTTTAACTGCGGTAAAAATAGTTGACAGTCGCGTTACGAAACTTCTCAATGAACACACAACAAAGGCAAAACAAAGCAAACGATTATGCAGGAAGACATTTTTTTTACCAAATTGCGAAGAAGGTTGACTTTGTTTTTGCATATTATGATGAAAAAATAGGCCAAGTGCGAGACGGGCTCGCGCATGAAGGGTTCCGTACTATTGTTGTATGGGAGCCCCTCTTAAATATTATTTTATTTTATAATTTATTTTTTAAGTTAATACGTAATTAAATAATAATCTGTGAATGTCTAGATGGAATACCAAATTGTTGTCAATCATTGTACCAAACATGGAGTAAAAATGCTTAAAAAGTACATTCGTTGTATGGGAGAAGTATCAATTTCATTTTATTTTTATTATTTAATTTGATGATTATGTACCTACATTTATACATTTCGTGAAAATGTTGGGTGTCTACAAGCTAGCCCCCCTTAATATTTTTATTTTTAGTATTTGTTGTTATAGCGGCACGGAAAATACATATCTTTTGAAAGTTTCAGCTTTCCAGCTGTCACGATTTCTGAGATACAGCCTGGAGACAGACAGACGGCGGATGCTTAGTAATAGGGTCCTGTTTTTACCTTTTAGGTACGGACCCTAAAAAGCGTGTTATTGGTATGATAGGCAAGACAGCTACGCAATTACGCATTAAGCATTGATTAACGATATACACGCGTAAGTAATGAATTATTTCATTTGATTACAAGCGGTGCCGGTGCCTGCGGTGTACCCATTCATCCGGGTTTAAAATGGGCTATGTATTAATCCAGGGTCTAAACTACCTGTAAAGCCAAAAGCATATTGTTCATTCCTATCCGTTTGAACGTGATAAAGTAACAAACATACATACCTACACAAACTTTCGCATATGTGCACCTAGATTAGTAGATATTGACATGGATTACAAATACTAGTCTTTATATAGAATAAGTTGGGGTTTCCTTCTTGACGCTATAACTCCAGAACGTACAAATAGATTTCCACGGTTCGTTGGAAAGGTCTCGGGCTCCGTGAGGTTCAGGAACAAAATTCAGGGAAACTTCGATTCGTAAAAAAATCTACCTACACGCAGGCGGAGCCGCGGGCAACGGCTATAAATAACTAGGTGTCAACGGCGGTTTTGCTCTACTTTGTCCCTATTCTTTTTTAATGCGTAAACAATTACGTTTACTATCAATTATATACTAAATCTGTTAATAAAACTTTGCTAATGATTCGCGATAAAAAATATATCTACGTCATTTGACTTTTACCTTTTTATTACATCCATATTATTTTTGCACAACGCTGATAAATGGATAACACTGACAATAATGCTCCTTAACCCTATTATAATTTAAAAAAAAAAACTAATTATGTATATTTCCTGTTTTCATCACAGTAACATTGGCAAAGTCGAAAAACAGAAAAGTCATAAATAAAGAAGAAAAAGAAGAATTATTTACTCATTGATCATGTGTTTATTATGTGTTAAAATTATTGTATTTTTCTAAACTGTGAAATTTAAACCCGATCTAGTCTTTCGTTGAGCCGTCAAAATGTAGCAATCAGAGACGCACACAGGCATAGTGACAGGCGTATTTATTTTTAATATTAGTAAGGAAGTAAATAAACTAAGAGTATATATTATGATGTTTATTCAGCAAAGTGAGTGTTGGACATTTGTCTTAACAAAATTACCGTTGTAATTTACATAGATGGCTTTGCAAATAGCGCAGCCTGAGCGTGAATTCATTATGTATAACTCGCGTTAATAAAGACATTAATTGAAAGTTCGCTCACAGTCATATATTATGTCTGCAATTGAAAGGACATAAATTTTCAAATTTAATTTTTTTACTCGAGTACACATACATTAGATAGATAATTCTTTATTGGACTCAAAAGTTATTTACACTAAAATAAAGACTATAAATAATGTAGTTTAATAATTTAATCGAAAAGAATTTATCAATTAATGGCAAGATTAAATAACAATAACTTTAAAAGTTCAGGATTTATAGGATGATATATAATAAGCATTTAATTATTCAAAATTTAATTATCAACGCAAACATATACTAAAATACTTAATTTATGTTTTACAGCAAACAAGCATTCATTAATTTGCATATGTGCATATAATTATATGGCACGTGTATAAAATGTATATAAATAAAATCATTATGTGTAATATAATAAACTAACCACAATTCACCAAGATAAGGAGCATTCTAGAAGCCACTCGCTATAACGTAACGTATAGTGGTCCACATGGTCTATGTAAGGTACAATGACCCCTATCTAGAGCAGTAGTGCACTGCACTTGGCCGAATGCACCAGACGTGCAGCCGGACCATGAGACGGACTTTCTCTACGGATATTCACTTTTTGTTATCTTGGGACTACTATACTTACCCATTTTTAATTACTTAGAACTAAGGGACTATAAGGAAAGTTGAAGTAAAATTTTAAAGAGCTGCAGCGAAAATTTTAAGGGTCCTGTTATCGTTATTAATATAGAGAAAAAAAACACGTTTATTTATATGGCCCTCAATATTTTTATATTTAGTTAATGGTTATAGCGGGATGAGTGGAAAGAGGATATATTTAATTACTTAGAACTAAGGAACTAAGCATTATACTATAAGGAAAGTTGAAGTAAAATTTTGAAGAGCTGCAGTGAACATTTTAAAGGTCTATCTGTTATCGTTATTAATATAGAGGAAAAAACACGTTTATTTATATGGACCTCAATATTTTTATATTTAGTTAATGGTTATAGCGGGATGAGTGGAAATAGGATATATTTAATTACTTAGAACTAAGGGACTAAGCATTATACTATAAGGAAAGTTGACTGAAAATTTTAAAGATCTGCAATGAAAATTCTGTTATTGCTATTAATATAGAGATAAAAACACGTTTATTTATATGGCCCTCAATATTTATATTTTAGTATTAATTGTTATAGCGACACCGAAAATGCACAATTGATGAAAATTTCGGATATGAAATATCACGGTTTATGAGAAACAGCCTAGTGACACACAGACAGAGAGCGGAGGCTTAGTAATAGGGTCCCGTTTGTACCCCTTAGGTACGGAATTCTAAAAATTTTAAATTTAGTATTGTTAATACTAATTTTTAGATACATAAATGACACAAGACATGCACTTGCTATTGGTTAATATTTTTGCAGTGAGTGCACTTCTCAGTTCAAGGTTGTGAAAATGCATCTGCCTCAAAATTAGCATAACTTCTGCCACAGCGGCGTGTTTATGCTCTTTGTATATAAAACCTGAATATTACCTTTTTATCTCCTCGAGATACATTTGTAATACAGCAGATATGTTAAAAATAGGTAAATAAGCTATTTTTATCCATCATCCTCTTTCATAAGATATTAGATAGAAAATAATAAAATTAGATTAAAATCTACACTACTGACTCGTTTAGAGGTTACGTTTTACTGTTTGTACTGGAGTAGGTTGCTTCGTTATAGGCCAACCGCCTAGTGAAGCTGGTTGCTACAGATATTCATATATAAGATAGACAGCTAGTTTATTTTTTTGTAAATAAAACTTTTTGTTTTATGTTTATAGCTTATGTCTCTATGATTTCCAATTAAGATTTAAATACCTTATGTGGTTTAAATATTTCTCTTCCTAACTATGAATCCGTAATCCTACATGGTTTTAGTACTTCCTTTCTTTAATCATAAATTTTTTGGACAGTGAATAATTCCTGTGCTTAGTTTATAGGATGAATGACGCAGTCAAAAATATATTAATGAAGTTAGAATTCTATTTATTATTATTATTTATCGCAAAGATTATTTTTTATGATAATTACTTCTCTTTATTACACCGTTTAAATGCGTGCATAACTTTTTATTTGTGGTGCGTGCTAAGTAAAAGTGTAAGAAATTAAGGCTTTCATGAGTCCATTTACATTTGAACGTCCATATCGGCAAAAGATTACGTAGGTATTATATTACATCAAGGATAAATATTCAACGTTTAAAACGACGCTTATTATATAACTTTCATTTAAATGATTCGCAACAGTCTATCAAATTCGCATCACAACTCAAAAAGCTGCTTTCACGATGCATCTCACCGATGCATATAATTTACCTATTACAGTCACTGCGTTATGCTTTATTTAAATTTCACCTTCTATTGTGAGTGAGGTGAAACGGAGGCAGCGAGATGTGAGGGAAGGAGCAGTGTCGGCTCGGCCACGGCCACGGTCGCCTCTTTCGTACTTACGTCTTCTCCTTTATAAATTACGCGTGAATTTAAAATTCATAAATCGATTTGTTTGATTTTTTAATCGATTCGGGCTGACAGGTCGAGATGGCGGTCAAACTGACGCTTTCCCTACTCGTTGCGGTGGTGGCGGTCGCGTACGCTGCTAACATTTTAGGTGAGTTAATTGCTTTTGCAAACTTTATGGGGTACTTATTTACTTTGTTGTTGGGAAAGTATTAGTAATGTTTAGTGGGTGTAGCTAATGCTTATCCGGATAATTGTTGCCGCTCTATTGATGAATAAACAAGAATAGGCGAATAAAAAAAGAAGTATAACAATATCTGTTTTTTTGTGACGAGTTTTGCCACTACTAATTAAATGTATTACAAAATTATGGCTCTACTAAAATAATATATGTATGTTATTTTATTATATTGTTAATAAGCATTTTTATTGTGTTGTTTCTCAAAGTAAAAGTCAGATATTTTAAAAATAACTTAAGGACTTAACTCGTATAAAAAAACAAGTGATCGTTCACCGTTAAACTGACTTTACGTTAACGATTTAGATACAATTTTCTCCTTTATGAAACTCGTTGCATGTATTTTTTTTTATAAAACAATTGGCTCATAAATCACATAACATTAATTATGAGGTACCTAACAACTATCACAAAACATTGATAGACGAATTGATCACTCATTAGAAATCGACTATATTAAAATAGTAATAGAGCCCCAAAAACAAGTCTGAGAAGTTTTACTGCAATCAACATACAAACAGTAGATGAACCTGATCTCTTAACCGTCGTAACATCATCAGTGACACAACATCTCACGTTGCATAACTCCGGATACACAGAACTGAACACACGCCAGTGAAAGTAGAGAATGTTCGCGAAAGCGTGCACAATATTTGGACAAGCAAAACAATAGACTCGCGAGACAGACGGGCGGTGAAATATTGATATTCAAATGATGTATAAGAAATCTGGAAAATATTATATTTCTTTGACACATTGTTAGTTAGGTTAATTAACAATTACTTGGTATCATAGTTTCCGAAACATATTATGTACAAAACATTATGTATATGTAACATGACGGCTGTTCTATTGTAGTATTTTGCTGAATAGCGTTATAATGCATAAATCTGTTTTTATTTACGCATTATGGCTAACCACATGAGTCAGCGACAGTGATCGAAGATGGAGCATGCATAGTCTGGAGTTTGAAAACTGGCTCTCAAGGAAGTTAGGTGCTTGGTGACAGATTTCTCAACTTGAGAGTGGTGGCTAGCCTGGTGACCACAAAAAAATACTGTACCTTTAAGCTATACTTTCCTCAGAATGTTTTCCTTCACCGATCGCTCAAGATCAATAGCGAGAATCGAACCGACGCGTTGTAAAGCGACACCCGACCGCACGCCCGGCTGATCTATCATCGCTTTGTATTTCATTGTTATTTATTTATTATTTTAAATTTTCCGAGTTCTATTATGTTTTGTAATTACTTTTTTAATTAAGTAGGTACTTGCGTGGCTAACGTATCTTATCGTAGTAAAGAGTATATTATAAATGTTATATTTGCCAAAAATATTATTATTTCCAGACTACTTTGATTTTGAGGATACTAAGAAGCTGATAGAGGTCCCCGAGCGAAGAGACGGCCAAACTAATAGGAACTGCCTGTGCAAGGGACCAGCTTGCGTTTGTTGTGTTGATTTCAACATCACTCTAGTCGATCTCGGTGGACCAGGTAAGGATCTCAACTAAAGCAAATGACTTTACTTCCCCTTCTCAGTCTTATTAACTACTTCTGAAGGTCAAGACTCCCTTACAGAAATCATTCTTCATTTAATTACTCTTGGGTATTATTACAAGCGCCCAGGTTCTACCAAGAGACATGACGTTATTCTGGTCCCAAAATATAATGTTGGCTTCCTCATGATGTTTTCCTTCACCGTAAATTGAGTGAAAATCCACACATAACTTGAAAAAGAAGCCATCCCCATAAGACTGAGAAAGCTCAGTCTTATTCCTCACTTCTGAAGGTCATGACTCCCTTGCAGAAATCATTCTTTATTTAATTACTCTTGGGTAAGTACAAGCGCCCAGGTTCTACCAAGGGACATGTCATCGTAGTCCCAAAATATATTGGTTCCTCACGTTGTTTTCATTCGCCGGAAATTGAGTGAAAATCCAAACATAACTTGAAAAAGAAGCCATGGGTAAAGAGCCTGGGTCGAACCAGTAGCCGTCAGATTAAGATGCAGGCGTTTTTCTACCGACCCATACCTACTTGCTTTACGCGATAACAATCTAACTTGGTTGTTGCAAAATTTTGCTTTATTATTAACTAAATTATGCCTAACAATATGTATGAAACCACGTAAAAAACCTTTTTTATTGATATGAGTTATTAAAAAATAATCTTTGCATTTCCAGGCTGCGTCCACATGAAATACGTGTCGCCCGAAGAAGGCTTTTCAGTCAAAGTGTCGTACGGAAAAAATCTCATTCACAACTCTAAAATACAGGGTAAGTAAAATATTTTATTGCGTTACTTTCTAAATCCAATTAAAAATTAATTGATGGTCTAAAATAAAAGCATTATATTTTTTAAAACCCTTAGCACTTTTACGCAAATCTGGTTCCTATCTTAAAAAATGTAAAATATAGGTACATAAACTAGCTCTATTACACACAACTTATAAGGTTCCCGGTCACACTTTCATAGAAATTAGTGTTGGGAAAGCTTCAAAATAGGAACCAGTTATATAAACAAGAATAAATTAAAAATTGAGAAAACCCCTGCCACGAAATTTTCTATTGGCTGCTTATTTTAATAGCCAAGGCGTTTCATCGGGAGTTAAAGAACTAACTAGACTTAGAAATAAAACTACGGGGAGTTCCCTCTATAGGGTAGCCAGTGGTACTGGTTTGCTAGCTTTGCAGTCCTAGTTTACTATTCTTATCCTAGCTTGGAAAAACTAACATAAGGAAACCGGCGTTAATTCATTCACTTAACCTAAACTAATAAATTTTCGGAATAATAACTTCGAATGTTATAAATAACCCATAAGCAGTATTTTGAAGCAATCTTCCAACATTCTAGAATACCCGAGACAAAGTTAAAAAAAAAACAGTTTTCAAATCTAATAAAAATTACATCCAACCTCTATTGGTCACGCCCCAGCCATGTTCTGAATTTCTCCTTGCCTCCGCTATCGAGCTGTCAAATCGCGATCTACTGCAAATAAGTATATAACGCGAATTTCTCTCGCTACACAAACCTTGCGTATTTTATGGGTCAAGAGCCTATCGAAGAGAAACTCTATAAAGCAAACTGCATTTCTAAAGAAAGTGGTTCCGCCGATAGGTATTATAATAGCTGCAATCGTGTAGGCATATTATATTTGCATCTGACGGTTTCACTGAGGTAGAGTTGGTGACATCGTATTCATTATACTTTTGAAAGTAGTTAGTGCATTATCGTCAGTAGTATAGATAATGATAGAGTATCTATAACTATCTTAATGCAACTATTATGTAATGATATCGTATCAAATACAATGGTTGATACTATTTGGTTTAAATATAATAGATGGCATAAAACGGAATGATTTAAAAGCGGAAGCGTTTAAGAAAAATAACCGAATATTCTCGTAATATACAAACAACCTCGTATGTTCCTTGCACGCAATTGTTGACATTGTCCTAACTTTTTCTTGTTGGAATACCAATTTAGTTAATGAACACTAACTATCTAAACTGATTCAATTATCTATTTATCAGATAGAAAGTGTTTTATTCAATTATAAACACAATCTTTTCTAAAATAAATTAAGTTAGATATATACTTAACCTAAGTATGACCTTATTTATTTGTCAGATATATTTTTTTCCATCCAACTTCTTCTCGAATTCCCAAAACAAATACTAACCTTTAGCACAATATATAGGTTTACTATGAAAAAAATGCGACCCCGTCTAAGTTCGTAACATCAAAATTTCTTATTAGTGTAGAAAAAGTACCATAGGGTATCTTAACAATTTGACAATATTTCTAACAAACAAACTAGCCTCGGACGACAATCGACTCTGACGTGTCTTGTTTTTTTTATATTTCATAAGTTCTTTCCGTTATTTTAGGAGCAAACCCGCCCCCCATTTGTTTGGAGGTGTTCGGCCGGTACGCCGAGGTGTGCGCCAAGTTCCACGACCTGGCGCCCACCACAGATGGTCTGCGGGGCTGCCTCGAGCTCCAACCCAAGTTGATGGGAGAAACCCAGCTGGAGTTCCCCATCGGATGCTTCAAGTCTAACGCTGGGAGCATGGAAATGGAAGACCCACCTGCCGAGACTGAGACGTAAGAATAGCTTGTCTTAACTTATACTTCTTATTATAATCTATATCAATATTAGATGTAAGATTAGCTTGTCTTAACTTATACTTCTTATTATAATCTATATCAATATTAGATGTAAGAATAGCTTGTCTTAACTTATACTTCTTATTATAATCTATATCAATATTAGATGTAAGATTAGCTTGTCTTAACTTATACTTCTTATTATAATCTATATCAATATTAGATGTAAGATTAGCTTGTCTTAACTTATACTTCTTATTATAATCTATATCAATATTAGATGTAAGATTAGCTTGTCTTAACTTATACTTCTTATTATAATCTATACCAATATTAGACGTAAGATTAGCTTGTCTTAACTTATACTTCTTATCATAATCTATACCAATATTATGACGAGGAAAAGTTTGGTTCTTTGTTTGTTTGATTGATTCGCAAATAGGCTTGAAACTACTGGACTTTGAAAAATTATTTCATCGTCGGGAAGCTACATTATCCTTGAGTAACATAGGCTATATATTGTTTCTCTTTGCAACTTAGATTATTTACGTACCGTACGAAGCCGGGAATTTGCTAGTCATAAATAAACTAACGTTTTCACTCATATAGTTTTCTAATAGGTTTATTCCTGCGTTAGAAATGTCGTAGGGTACAAACAGACCGAAACTCGAGGCAGATGGTTTAATAGTCGTACCACCGTTCGAAAATTGACTGTTTATTGTACAGACCAACTAGACTAAGACTAGTTAATGGATGATATACGAGCAAGTAATTTGTGCTATTTCTTAGAACTTGTGTCAATGAAGAAAACATTTGAAAGTTTACGTCCTCTCCCTTGCACAACAAGGTCTGAGCAAGAGGAAGTGAAATTTCAAATGTTTTCGAGTTATAGCCGTGGTCATTTTTGTTTGGTGTTCTACCCACTGCTCAATGTATCTCTTAATTTTAACTACTATGATACAATTACTGAAAAAAATATGTGTATACAGTCATCGACATCTTTGTGCATATGATGTATGTTTGTAATACTTAATACTTACTAAGTATTTTTTTCTTCTCTTGTCTTTCAGTGCCACAGAATCAGAAACAGAGGAAAGCGCTGAAGATGATAAAGACACATTCGACGCAGAGAGTTTCCTCCAAGGAATCTATCAGACCGCAGAAGAAGGGGTAGCTTTCCTTAGCACCTTGCTAGGAATACCTAGAAATACCACACTTACAACCACCACGCCTCAACCCCAGGAGGCTAACTCGCAAAGAAGTCCCAAGTATTTAAAACACCCTAATCAATTGTGATTGACTGATAGTGCATATTTTTTTATTGTGGCTTGAACACTTAATTTTATATGTATACTAGCTGACCCGGCAAACGTTGCTTTGCCTCACTTAGGAGTATGACAAATAGATTGTAGCCGATTCTCAGCCCTACTGAACACGCATATAAAATTTGGTAAAAATAGCTCAAGCCGTTTCGGAGGAGTACCGTAACTAACATTGTGACATGGAAATTTTAAGATGAAAAATTACGTGATATATCCATACGGTAGAGTGGATAATTATTGATAATACAGGTAATTAACGTAATATCTTAAAAATGGTTTTAGTATAAGTCTTATTGATGATTGACTTTTGATCTACTGCTTTGAGAAATTCCTATAATAACTCCATGTATGTATTTTGTCACGACCTAACTTACATACGTCTAAAATATCAATTATCTTAGATATTTAGAGAGAAAAAGAGGTTTGCTTTCTTTAACTCTATGTATATTACAGTAAATCAATAAAATGTAAAAAAAAAAACATTCTGCAACAGAATATAGTGTTCAATGTCCATCATACTCTAAAAAAATACTTAGAATTATTCCTACTAAAATAAGTACAAAATGGCATTTCTAGATTTAGCTTGCCCTTTGATAAGAGCTTACTAGCACTTAGTAAATGAGACATCCTATTTATTGCTTTAAATTTGTATTTGCTAGGTTTAAGGTGAAATAAATCATTTCAATAAATTCTTGACGTTTTCTTTAGTCTAGAGAGAACGGAGGGGCGGCGTTGGTTTCCAATAAGTAGACGCCGGTTGATCTGAAATCGATACAAAATAATGTGATAGATAAAGTAGGAAATTAACTGCATTAATAACTGGATTAGTCGTTATATTATAAGAAAAGGTTTTAAAAAGAACCACGAGTGAATATACAATAGAATTATGGTGATAATATTTCATTTTGTATGTCAAATTCAGATGTCTGTGCACAATAAACAATTTTTCTTTCTTTCTTTGTATCAAATATTGAAAAAGTTTCTTCCTAATATTATTTATATTTAGGACTTAATAAAAAAACGCCTTTTCCAACAAAATGGAATATTACTATGCTTTTACAAGTATTTTTCATACAGTTAAAATTCAATTTTTTAAATAAACATGTAATTTGGAATTAATATGGGATAATATCTTACTTCCTACTAATATAATAAAAGCGAAAGTTTGTGTGTGTGTATGTGCATATGTGTTACATATTCACGCTCAAACAACTGAACCAATTTTGATGAAATTTGGTGTGAAGATATTTTAGACCTTGGATTAACGTATAGTCTACTTTTTATCCCGAAAACAATTGTGGTTCCCGTGGGATACGCAAATAACTTTCAAATCTATGTAACTTCTTCACGCTCCAACAGCTGGTCCGATTTTGATTAGCTTTACAATGCAGATAGATTAGACCTAGGATTAACACATAGGCTACTTTTTATCCCGGATTTACTTCTTTTGTGTCGGATTAACGCGGGTAACACTGAGAGGCATAGCTAGTTTATAGTATGGAGAAATTGAATTTAAATTAATATGATAACTTACCCAATTTTAGGTCTGAGTCCACCCATCTGCAGTCTTCCTGGCATTACGTCGCACATGCCAAGCACAGCAGCGTAATAGTTCAAACACTGCCTCCCCGTAAACCCTCCAGTTTTCAAAGACTCGGCTAGGTAGAAATAGGACCTTGCATGATCACAGGCGTTGGAGTCACATCCGGGCATGGAAATACCACCATTAGGGTAGAAGTCCACTTGGCCAAGATCTCCAAGGTATCCGTTAATGCCATAGTTTGTGTGTATAACTTCAGTGTAAAGGCCGTCGTTGGGGCTGAAACGGTCGATGTTGTTCACCCAGCCGATTAGAGCGGGGTCCAGACCTTAAAAAGTAACGCCTTTTTATTATAATCGAGCAAAATGCTGAGGTATCAAATAAATATTTTGCTTAGAGAATATAAGTAGGATATGACTACTTATTAAAAGCACAGGCTTTATTGTAAGAAATGTGCACCCTGTGCTTACAATATTTGTGTTGCAAAAAAAAATTGTTTTTTTTGACAAATATCACGACTACATATTACATATATGTATGTGTGTCAACGATCTAATTTGTTGGTCTGCGAAATTATTTGCTTTCAAAGATTCCTTAATAAATTACTAAGTGGTTGGAAAATAAAGACAAAATCTACTAAATTTAAGCTTCTTTCACATTCTTAATTTCATTAGCCTTACTCGTAATATGGCATTATTTTTCTTGTCAATGAGCGTACATTTGTGTGTCATGTCGTACAAGCGTATGTATCAGATTTAAGCGTAAAAATTACTAATAGGTACACGTCTATACCTTGAAAAGGGATACGCTAGTAAACTACCTAACCTTGCACTAAGTATCTGTTCCGTGAATCACTCTCAAGTTAGTAGGTATGCGAGTACTTATTATTGTATTTCCTTTATATTCCGTTTTCATAGATGACTGAAAATAATTTAGACGTGTTTTCCTGAGGGGCTACCATTGTCTTTCTTGAATAGCAGAGTTAATGGTGGCGATTCAGCGGCACACACGACTAAACTAAATTTAAAGAAGCCCCGTCTCTTTTCATTTTAGGTGGCCAGAAAGAGACGGCACGTTCCGCACCATGGTCAAACCAACTAAAATCACGTCAAATGTAGAAATATAGGCGACTTTAGTCCGCACTCACTTGTATCACCTCTAAAACTACCTACATTTTCCATATTTGACGTGATTTTAGTTGTTTTGTCTGTGGTTCAGAACGTGCCGTCTCTTTCTGGCCACCTAAGATGAAAAGAGACGGGGCTTCTTTACATTTAGTTAAGTCCTGTGTGCCGCTGAATCGTCACCAGTGTCGCTGTACGAGTACGTTTCCTTTTTTAATACATTTGACCATTGTTACAGCAAAAGCTAATTTAGTAAGTCACATATTACCAGTTATATAAGCCACATCTCCCTCAACATGCCTGCCGACGATGCCTGCCTGGTGTCCTCCAAATCCATGACCCACAATGTGGTACTGAACAGCACTGGACGCGGTCTCTCTATTCAACCAGTTGATCAATTCAGCGACCGCTTGGCCTGATGCGATGGTATTGGCGATAACCACACGGTAGCTGATCGAACTGGCTCCGGCGCTCCAGTCAACCACGATCACGTTCACGTCTTCCACTTCTAAGAATGCTGGTGGAGTAATTAATTTAAGTAAGTATCATTCATTCATTCATTAATTTAAGTAAATTGAATATTTTGTACTAAAGTTGTACAGACTAAGAATTGGTTTGATTATAATCTGGGTACTTAAAAACGTAACATTTTGCATTGATATCCAGGGCAACAAAAAAATAAGTTTTTTTGTGGAGTTGTGTTACGTGGACGATCGTGAAGCATTCGTGAGGACAATTTTTTTTTGATAAGTTTACTGTGGTATTTACTATGAGTAAAGCTATATCGTACCTAAAAAAAATATTGTGAAATCTTCATAGGTTCTGTAAATATTATAATTTATGAACTATTATTTTTTTTTCAATACGATTAAAATGGAGCATTAAATAACACTGCAGCGCATTTCTCCTTTCTTTGTGGGAACCATCCTCCCAATCAAAAGTAACCGACGACGAAATAAATCTACTGAGTAGGTAGTACTCATATACGAAGTTTCAATGCGGACAGTGTTTGGATGGGTGACCAGGCACAAGACTGTCTTTTAATAAGTGACATTTTCATCTGCACGCTTTCGTCGGTCGGATGACACGTTAAAT
Organism: Mellilla xanthometata; assembly: GCA_035578125.1. Taxonomy (NCBI): domain Eukaryota; kingdom Metazoa; phylum Arthropoda; class Insecta; order Lepidoptera; family Geometridae; genus Mellilla; species Mellilla xanthometata. Next base: position 5,321,205 of record JAPUBQ010000007.1, on the reverse strand, counting down.
TGCAGGTCCCGGCTGTCAGTCTTAGAACTAAGTCGTTAAGCCAAGTCAGAGGCCCTGGGGCGGCTTGAAAATTCGACACAGCTTGGCCACTTAGTTCATACGAAGAAGAAGAAGAAGTAAAGTTATATACATCAGTAAGTTGCTGTTATCGATGCGTTATCAAACTGCATATATACCTACGAACTTTAGACAATATATGTATATTTAAAGTATTAAATCCTTTTGTTAGACAATCTATGTGTAAATAATTCACTATGTATAAACAAATATGTATGAGTCTATGTCTTTTGTAAATAATCAAATTACTTTCTTTCAATCTGTACCTGGAACCAGAACCCCAACGAAGTCGGAAGTAGCAGAGGCCATCCATCCGTGGATTAGAACAATAGTCCGCTTGTTGCTCGAGTAGTTAGTCAACTCAAGAAGTCCGGGGACATTCATAAGGAGAGGTTGACTCTGTGTAGGGTTGTTTCTGTAAAAAATACATTAAGGTAGGTACTGTGGTTACTGGGAACAAATCTGAAATCAGGTTGCACTTATAGTTTATTTATTAACTTGTAACACATATTGTATGACATAAGACTCGTGCTTATTGGAATTGGTACTTGCCGTAATATTTAAATAATTAAATAAAAATATATACCAAAATTAGCAACAACCGTATCGTTTGTACTCTATGATTCTACTACATCAAACATTATGAGAATAGTTTATTTTAAATTAAGTTGTTTAAATAAAATAAATAAATACTAGGACACATTTCACACACGGCTGATTAGACCCCAAAACCATTTCTTGTTTGTATTATGGTTGCTTGTTAGCAACCATAATACAAACTAGTTGTGTTCAACTGATATACTAAATACTCTATATCTATACATATTTAACACCCAGACCTGCAGCCAACAAATTTAGTTCATCACAAAAATGTTGGTCGTGCCGGAAATCGAACCCGGTACCATCTGGCAGTCCGGCATGGTAACCATTACGCCAATGATGTCGTCAACGTATAGTTAGCTACTATTTATAATACCTGGTAAACAGATGATAGATGTTTGACCGGGTTGCATCATATCGTGCTGCCTCAGCCACACTATCGATAGTCAACCCAAGGTCCACTAAATGCAAATCTCCATTGGAGTCAGCGGCGTATTGGAAACGAGGACCATCTCCAAGCTGATGGATGGCGGGACTTGGTAAAGCTATAGAGAAAAATAAGAATTTCGATTACTAGTACCAAGTTTTGAAAGAGTTCTTTTGGGAAATGAATACAGACCATAAAAAGTTTATGACATAACAAATTTAATATAAATATTTTGAAAACCTTCGACTCAACATTTTATGTTCGGCGTAATTTTTGATTAGAAATCTAGAACAGCAAATGTATTCTAATAATGAAGTCCTTTTAAATGATATTAATATTAAATCAGTTGTGAAAAAATATGTTGTCCGCCATTTTGTTCTGGCGCCATCTTTGATTTATGTATGTTCGTCAAATATACCTAAAACACACTTTTTTATCTTTGTCACTCATTCATCTGCTTGGGAGCAACGCCACACACACACACACTATGCCACAGACAGACAGACACACACACATAGACAGGTCAAACTTATAACACTCCGTCGTGGCTTTGCGTCAGGTGTGAATAAATATATATATTACTACGTGTAAATAAGTAGTAGGATTGGATTATCATATATTTAAGATTGTATGTGCCTCTGCTGGGAATCTCAATGTCCAAAATTCCCCATTACTGGGGATTTTCAATGGGCATTATTGGAATAACCCGAAAAATCTCTTCCATAAGGCTAAGTTTTTAATACATGTGTGTGTGGAGATCAAATAAATACTCGACACCAGCTCTCGGTTTCTTATCTCATATTAAGAATAAGAAGAAGAGGGCAAAAAGAGACTCAGACAAAATAAATTAAAAACAGTATTTCGTTTATGTATGAACATAGATCAAATTCTAAATCTGCATGTTTTTATGAATTTTCTAGAAAATAAACTTTTATCTTTTATCTTATTTTGTAATTAGTATTATCGGTAAAAAATTTGATAACACATATCACAATGGTGACTGATATTGCCATGCAACTGAAATAAAATCTTAAGAATGTAGATAATATAAATGCTCGTAATATACAAAACAATATTTTTAACGTGTTTTCACTAAAACCGCTGAATTATTTAATTTAATTTGACTATGTACTATGAATTTATTTATTTTTAAAGCCAAAACATCGTATAAACTAACTCTATATCACATGAAAATTCATATTTTTTTTTATTTTAGCTAGAAGTTATATCTACTATTTTACCCGCGAATATTCTGAAGAACATAGTATTTGTACAAAATTTGTAAAAGCTGTACCTATATACACATCAAAACCATCATATTTAAATGTCAATGTAGCGCTTGTAACTCGGCTAACTACGGTGATCTTATGCGATCATCTACTTTAAGATCAGCTGATGCGGACGAAAATTGGATAGGTGATCATGCACAAGAATGTCATTTTAAATTTGGCATTTTCTTCTTGGCGCTACCGTGTGACGGATGACAAGATAAATTATAGGTCCCGGCTGTGAATCTTAGTACAGAAACTGTCGTTAAGCCTAGACGTTAGGCCTTCGGGTGGCTTATAAACTCTAGATACCTGAGCTTGATCTTTAGCTCATACAAAGTACGACTAGCAAAATTATAATTACAGTCAGTAATAAACCTTCTTTGCTGAGTGAGTTAAAAACTGTTAAGTTAAAGTTCACTCACCCAAGCTAAGCCCAGCGAAGCACACACAAATTATTATAGATGTTATTTTGTACATGGCTAGTGGACTTGTGATTTTACAATGGTGAAACCAAAAAATATATTATCATGAACTAGTACATAGATTAACGGAATTAAGGACTCTAATCTATCTCATTAATTTAATACTTCACATATAATCAAAATTACCTACGTCATTATTTATCAATATTTTATATAATAATAATAATAATTAATTTCAGATTTTCATCCATAGCATACATACAAAAAAATAACATAAAAATTAAGAATAATAATAAAACTTAATCAATCAATCATTATCAAATTGAAATAAAATAAGAATGATAATCTTATATATAAAATTTCCGTGTCACAGTGTTTGTTACCGTACTCCTCCTAAACGGCTTGAGCGATTTTTTTCAAATTTTATATGCGTATTCAGTAGGTCTGAGAATCGGCTACTGTATATTTAGTTTTTTTATTTTTTTTTTATTAAGGCAAAACAACGTTTGGCGGGTCAGCTAGTATGAATATAAAATTTATAGAATAATAATGTCAATATAAATAATGAAAATATTAAATAGGAAATTTAAATTCTAACGCATTCATAAAAGTGTATTATCCGTTAATACGTGCTGGTCAGCGAACTAGAATAAACGGAAAAGTAACTCCATACAATTGCCGCTTAGAATTTGGAACCATCTACGCACACAATTAAACTGCTATCCCAACGAAACACACACACAAATCTCGCACGCGATTGGTCGCCGCCACACCATGAGTCCCCACGCGGGCGCGCGGGTAGCTGTTTTGCCCCGCCCACCTCGGTATTTTATACGCGTGGACGGTGGAACCATTTTATCGGCCAAGTTACTATTCTATTTATTCTAGTTTGCTGGTGCTGGTAAAGTCGACTTTTGAATGCGGTGAAAGGGGTTAACCTTTCTAAATCTGAGGATAATAATTTATTAAAACTCTGCGCGCCTGCGAACGTTATCATTGATTTGCCGTTGAGCTAGGAATACCCCATTTCGGTCACGCGTCGCTTCGATCAGGCGCTCCGATAAGTTTTATTATCCTTGTATGATATAAGTACCTAAGTCGGTCGATTCGTTCAACCATTGTAAATACATAAGTCTTACATTAATTAAGTGGGTTTTGCATTACTGGTAATATTATCAACCGGGTATCTTCAGATGTGAGTTCTGGATAAGATAATGATCAGCCGGTTTTTTCAGACAATTATCAATCCATAAACTTCTCAGAAGAGTCATACTTTTTATCTTTAATATCTTGATACTGTTTTATATAAAATCTAAGCAGTTTAGCCGTAGATAGTTATTTTAGTAGGAAAAATGGTCGGCCTATTGAAGTGCGTGCTCTTACTCTCTGCTGCAGTTGCAGGTGAATATTTTTATAACTTATCATCGCCATATTGTCCACAAGCATAATATTTTATGTCCTTAAATTATTATAGTTTTATCGAAATATATACTACACAAATGACTCGTTTTTCAAGTTACTTTATATGTTGCACTCTCTTTACGATGAGGCAAAACATCGTGAGGAAACCGACATGTTTGAGGACCTCAATATCCGAAGACGTTATCCGCCAACCCGCACTTGGCTAACGAGATGGATTATGGATTGTATCTCTCTCCTTGTGAGAGAAGACCCCGAGTCCCAGCAGTGGGACCGTATACCACTGGCTGCTTATGTACTATAAGTACATATGCAACATTTTGATAAAAAGTACGTATGTGTGTGCAAAGCCGTGGAGGCCATTTGCTCGATGAGTTATTCTTTATAGAACCCTAATTTACAAAAAATATTGTTTCAGGTTTCATAAATTAAGTATTGTTTTATTATATTTTACTTATATTTCAATGAAAAATATAATAATTTTGTTTAAGAAATGTAAAATACTTTGCTTTGAACGATTAAAAAATAAGGAAAAGGTTTTCATTTGGACTTTATGCTTTATTTCTTCATAGCTTAGGAATCAATTTTGTAATTTACTTTTAAAAAAACCTGAATGGTCTCATGATCAATTTAATTGAAGTTGGTTCAGTATTTTTATTAAATTGAAGTCGTTTTTTTCACATAAAATTTCGGTTTGATATGTATATTTATATTTTGACTTATACAAAGGTTTTGCTGTAATCGATGGCGATGGTAATTTGTTTTAATTTTCAGCTTCAGGGTTTGAATTGGGAGAGTTAGACATCGCATTCCATTACTTTTCGAGGTAAATATAAATATATATTATTAGTTATTAAGTTCTTTACCTTGTACTATTGCCCTATTTATTGGTGTGCAATTTATTAAAATTGCACACCATAAATAGGACAATAATATTATTAATATATTACGAGTATATTCTTCGGAAACGCTTATTTATGGTCTCATTGGCACCATGTCTGTTAAGTTGGATCTGATGATGAGATCGAGAACAACTGTCATTTTAGAGATTTCTTAACAAATAGATAGATAAAGTGTTTACAACGACTTAGTTTGGCAATACAGCGGAGCAATGCTGCCAGCATCTTGGCAACTCTGCTACGCAACGATAGCTTGGATGGTGTGCTTAATAAAATTTAAATTATAAAGTGTCTATATTTTTCTTTTTGCCTAGGTTTAGGTGAGGCAAAATCTTGAATTTACTGGTTAATTGTTATCAACAGTTAAATTGTTAAACAAAATGCTTATGGGCCGTCTAAAGAATAAACTTAATAATAAATCAATGTGGGTGCCAAATGAGTTTTATGGCTATTTTTATATATTTTTATCCATATAAAAATAGCCATAATTATTAAATAATAATTTGAACCGTTTAAGATATGTTACGATAACACTGATTAAAGATTTTGTCCATATATTCGCCTACATAATGTAAAAAATATAATTAATAGCTCTGACGTTAAAATAAATAAAGTTTCATAAGATAAGAAAATTCATTATAAAGCTCCCAAGATACCGACACTGCCGAGGTTGGGTTCGGCTGATAAAAAAAAAGAATAGAATATCTTTTATTCGTCATAGCGTATCCTACTTCTTACAATTGAAAGGTTATTAATATGATAAGGATACAATATGTTCTCTTCAAGTACACATTACATACATTTTACATCATTGAGTCTTATATGTATAACTATATTCATGTTTCAATGTTATAATTTCAGTCTCAATCCCACCGTAAGCCAGATACTATACCCTAACATGGCTTCGATCGTGATGTCTGGGTTTTCCATCGCTCGCCGCACAATCATTACAGTCCATTCCTATGGAGAACCTGTTAATGGAAACTTTAACGCTTTTGTGATTCCTGGTAAGCTCTTAAACAATAAACCAATTTTTTTAAAAATTGTATACTAGGTTAAGAGATGGTATTTCTCTGAACGGTAGACGTCGCGAATATAATTTCTAGGAACATAAATTTTTAGCGAACGATCTATCGTATTCCCTGCAAATTGAGTAAAAAATCAGAGTTTAAAAATTAAGGTAAAGGCACGTAACTCCAAGGAACTTTCACGAAAACTAGAAAAGTCGACGAATAAGCATACACAATTCTTTACTTTGTAAATTTGACTCTTTCAACTTATTAAATGTCGATGATTGGAATGTTAAATTAAATTAAATATGAAAAAGTCTTTGTAACCTAAATCCGAGGCAAAAACCCTTCCGAGATGTATTATGAAACACGGAAAGATATTTGATGATTTTTGAACAGAGGTCTTAGAGTAAGAAAAAACTCTCAGTCGCACGCACATATCTGGAGGAACGTGACAACGCGTCATTGTTTTTTAGTGCGTGAAACCATAGTCCTCTAATTTATAAGACAATATCAAATGCAATCACAAAATTAGCAGACTAAAGTTATTCGCTTTGTACTTACTGGGAGCAGTACAAGACCTATATAAGACACTCTTACACCTCTATTCCTTTCCCGAGGTTTCATCTAAATGAAAGATGTTAAAACCCTTAAATGGTCGATTTTAGTTTCACGTTTTAAAAAAAGAGAGACATGTATTACTGTCTAGATCTACTGTCTAGACATTAATTAACTATACTTTTTTTGCAATAATGTAAGTGTTGTTTATAAAAAACATAGTGCGAAATTAAAAAAAAAATTAAATGAAGGTCAATTTTATGTGTGATTTTTAGTATGTTGTTTAAAAACAACATTGTCCATTTAAGGGTTAACTATGAATTCAAATGTTTGTTATTTCCAGCACACCTCGCGGCTGAAGATGTGAACATCCTCGCGGTGGACTGGAGCGCCGGCGGTGCCATGTACACGCAAGCTCTCGGCAACGCACCTCAGGTCGGCGAGGTCATCGCTTCTTTTGTCAACATCCTCTGGAGAGAATTCTTGTACAGCCCTACCAACTTCCGTATTGTTGGTCATGGACTCGGTGGTCACATTGCGGGTATTGCCGCTAGGCACATCGATGTTAAATTACCGCATATTATCGGTAAGTTGGAGTTTACAGATTTCATAATATGGGTTGTTAGTTCTATAACTGAAATCCAGAATCTCAGAATCCAGAAGGTAAAGAACTAACGTCTGAACCAATAGAACATGACGCAGTTGCGCATGATAATGAATCGATATCGTGTCCACTATAATCACTAGGTCACAACACTATAACTGTCAAACTAGATCTTTCAAATAGAAAATAAACGATGGGATCTATTGTAACAGTTTCCTCATCACGACTTATGAGTTCTTTAAGGCAAGGTGATAATTAAAATCAGCAAAATACACAACAGCTATTGTATTTAAAGAAAATTGCTATGAAGAAAAATAAATTAATGTAAGACGAGGTTTACTAAAAATATTTATGTTTTATTTTAATGTAAATTAATGATAACTACACACCATAAAATACATTGATATTGTTATAGTTAGAATTTTCAATGTGAGTCTTTTTTATTTTTAAATCATCATATTATATAACTAATCAAGTTTTCCATGGATTCATTGATATTTTTAAACAACTTATCGATTGTCAAAAAACTTGAAATTTTCGCTCTAACTTCTTCTCCTGCCAAGCGATTTTCAACGTAAAGGATTTTCAAATCACGAACCAAGCCTGCCTTAAGAGTTACGACCACAGGTTGCGACTATACGCTGACAGAATAATTGTCTGTCAATCGTGCTGATGATTCGACAATAGAAACGCGAACTCATCATGATTCCCGGTTATATAGAGGTTGCGACTCATAATAAACGTAGATGCAAGAGAGCTGAGCTGAGAACATTTATTGTTCTAACTGCATCAATTTATTTCATTTGCAGCTCTGGACCCATCTTTCCACGGCTGGACCCACCACCCTGACAGCCTCAACCCCGATGATGCTGACGTTGTCGAAGTACTCCACACCTCCGCTGGTACCGTCGGCTACGACCGTCCTCTAGGAGACTTGGACTTCTACGCTAACGGTGGCAGACATCAATTAGGCTGCGGTACTGATGTCGCTTGTGCCCATATATACGCCTACGCTTACTACGCCGAGTCCGTGCGGCGAGATGTCGAAGGCGGCAACAGATTTACCGGCGTAGGTTGCGATAACTACCAAGATGCTCTAGGCTTACTATGCAGTGGGCCCCGCGATGTGCACTTTGGAGGCAGTGATGTCAAAACCGGGTAAGTCTTTCCTTATTTTGTATTATTTACAGGTAATTGTAATTGAATTAAGTAGATGTCTTCGCGTAGAAAACGACCACGCTTACATTATTATTAAAATAAATATTAAGATGCCTAACGTGAACAGTTACTCATTAAGTATAAATGAAATCCGTTACTCAATAACTATATATTATAGCTGTTATGTTATGACTGTCATAGTCTAAATTGATATTTAAAAGAATTTCGCGCTCGCTGCGCTCTCGGATTGATTGTTTAGTATTAATTGATGGTATATATTACTCTGCTAAACATTTGCACTGAATTAAAATACATTACTCAATAACAAAACATGTGTACGAGTATATATCTTTGACTTAGTTGATTATCTCATAATCCGTGGTTAACACCGCGGGTCGCATATAATAAAAATAAAAGAGTTATTTGATGTAATTTTTCTTCTGTTTTCAGAGGATCCGGCACCTACGCATTCCTTACAAACGCTTCACCACCTTTCGCCAGAGGCTAAAATACTACATACACTACATTAGAAATTAAACTATTTGTGTCTTTTAACAGCTGGTTTATTTTTACTTGACATCCTTACTACAACTCATTTCTAGCATCTTATCAACATGCTGTATTTTAATAGATAATTTGTAAATTTACATGTTTCATAAATACAATTTTCACAAAAATACTACCATTGTTTTATTGTACTATAGAATACATGAAATTTAACATTTTATACTAAAACGTTATTTGCCAAAAGAAAAAAAAAGAAATATCATTATTTAGTCTATGACGCCATTGTTAGATACGCGCATGAAGTTTTAACCTACAACTTCATGGATACGCGCGCATAGAAAAACAATTATTGTTTCCCGCCTTTTGCGAAGTTTTTCACAACTCGATACGTTACTACGTTAGTCGTTAACTCGTTACCACGGAACAGAGTTCCGTGGTCGTTATCACAAAGTTATAGTTGAAATTACAGTTATTTTTTTTGTTTCATTGTCTAATAAGATTTATGTAGTAGGGGAGAAAGGGGTAATAGGAGTCAGTGGGCAATCGTAGTCACTAAAATAACTAAAGAAACCAAAAGCCTAGAGTTATTATTGCCTACACCACCCAATAATGATGAAGCCCTTAATATAATGGAAAGTTTATCTACTACCTGAAAACTCTAAGGTAATGAAATATATTTTAGTGTGTTATTTTATTTATAGGTGTGTTCAAAAAATAGGGTTTGCATGAGACACGTATACATTGATGATTACCGCCCTTGGCTCTCTTGGTAAGGTCAAAATCTTGTTTTACAGTTTTTTCGCTAAATATCGTAAACGGATAAAAAATGGCGAAAAATAGGTTAGAGGCCATCTAAAAAACCACTCTTAAAACATTTATACTTATTTTGGTACCATGGTCTTTGTTATTTTATTGGTATTCAGATATATGAATAAGAACAAGGTCTTTAAGCTATTTTTCGATATCTTTTCGGTTTTTGAACACATCAAAAAGTAGTGCATATGAAACATTTTATGTAATATATAAAACATAAATTATATTCGTGCCACAAACTGGCTCATACCCAGCATGTGCTGGTTGCAGGCAATCAGTTCTGGTGTTCCGCTGGGACCAACAATATATGAATTTCTGTCAATTAATTGTATTTCTGTTCAATGCGGCAAGTCTGATTATTGCACGTTAGGGCAGGTGGCTTAATTTTGTCTTTAAAATTTTTGCTTTATTTTTTTTTAGTTTACAAAATGTTCGTTTTAACTATGCTTTGTAAATATTATTCTTAAACTATGTTTAAATTTATTTTTACCGCTTGTAAAATAGTAAGCCTTATCTTTTTTAAGTTTCATGTTTGTGTCCAATAAAGATTTTTCTGTTCTATTTTCTTATTTTTACTTGTATTTAAACACAGTCGTAGGTGCTACGATATTTTCTGCGGTGCTTTTGTAGCTAAATGAACATGTAAGTATGTATCCCATTATAAGATTTACGCTGTATTTTTCTGTCATTCCAAAATCAAAAATAAGTTTCTTTAGTAGTGGTATTACAGAAGAAACTCGATTATCTGGACCTCGGTTATATGGATTCGTGATTATCCGGACAGACCAATTGTCCAAGTCTTATTTTTACAAGCATGAACGTGTTGCATGGAACTGGCGTCACCCAGCCTACACCGGTTTCTAATCAGAAAATAAAAATAATAGTTTAAAAAAACTAAAAACCACGCTTTTTATAGAAAACCGTAATTTTATCAAATTAGTATATTGTCATCGGTCCTCAGTAAATCTACAAAGTTTGAACGAAGTCTGGCCGTTTAAAATGGGTCAAAATCACGCCCAAAAAAGTCGGTTACAAACATACAGGTGAAGCTAATAGAAAGCGTGTAAAAAAAACAGTTTTATTTTCATACTTTCGATTATCCAGATTTTCAATTATCCGAATGTCTAACAACAACAATTAGTCCGGTTAATCGAGTTTCTACTGTATTTTCTTTTGATAAACCTTCATGGTTACATGTAATGATAACTGCAACTATTGACATTATTTTGTAAGATATCATCAATAGTTGTAATTCCGTAGTACCAAGATAGGTAAACTCTCTTATCTATTCAGTTAAACATTAAACAGATTAATTTAGTCTGTTAGTATATTTCAGCTGCCTTTTATTTATTTTAATGGCTAAATATTAGTAACTACCAATACTCTTATTCTGGAACAATTTTATAAGAAACTAAAAATAAATTCCTGAAGACAAAACAATTAAAATTTAAACTAAACTTAATCAAACACGTAACTTGCCTTTGACCGTTCCCGATGCAAAGGTACGTATATATATAACTATTTTTTAATTTTCTGGATTAATATCGTTTTGCAAATATTCGAAATCAAAGTATTGGTACTACGTATCCGTATACTAGCTATCTATATACAAAATTAAGATAAAGCATATTGATTAACATCACAAAACGCAAACTTTTAATTTAGATCCCGGGAATTGATTTCCGTTTGCAATCATTGTACTTAATACTGATAATGGGCACTTCTTATTTAGGTAACTGATAACAGTGTTAATAAATACGAAATTTCAACATTAGCAGTCAGGTACATCATGAAGCTGTTGGTAGTCATTATAGGATACTTGGCTTGTGAGTAGTTTGATATAATATTAATAAGAAATTTATTTTCGTGAAATAAGTAACTAAAATAATATGTAGTTAATTTTCTAATCTAAAATATAGTTACAGAAAAATTAAAATACTATTTACAAACTTAAAAAAAAATCAAAACTCTACAATTTAAATTACAGTAAGCTCCAGGCTGTCGCTGCGGGACGAGTTCCCAAGATGCTGGCAGCATTGCCCCGTTGAACAGCTAAACATAGTCTTTGTCTAATATTAATTCGAGATTCCATTAAATTAATATACAAAAATAACCTTTTAAGATTCTATTTTTCTAAAAAAAATATTTTTTGTTACTGTTATTGTAGCATCATTTGTAAGTTAATATATGTATGTGTAACCAAGACTTGTATTAACTCTGTGGGGAAGGCCATTGGTGTTGAAACACAGTCTATGACTAAATCAACACCAATGGTTTCATGTCAATAAAGGAATATATTTTTATATTATAAATATAATTTGTGTGTGTATTTACACTTATAGCTAAATAAATTGTACGGTTCTGATTCTGTAAGATTTAATTTGTAGAGTGAAGTAACATGACGTGATTGTGTAATAGGTATGTTGGTTGAGATACATATTATTATCTCATTGCATTTCTAATTATAAAGTTGTTATTGTAGTTTTTCAATTTAATCTTTGTAATATCAATCTCAACGATATAAAGCATCAATTCCAAAGCCGAATTCCTGTTGTAATTTCTTGATAAATGTTATTATTGTACTATTTATTGTAGCACCGTAACATGTTTGTTTATTAGCAACAAAGAATTTGAGTTTCAGAAAAATAATATGCATTATATTCAGAATTTCAGCTGGTTTAATCATAATATTACTTACCAATAAAAATATTCTGCGTTACTCAACAAAAGTACAACTTTAATATTTCTTTGATAACTTAGTATATATGTATTACTGTCATCGTAAGGCATGTTATAAATTGTCGCAAACAAACGGTCACACTTACTTAAAAAAACATTAGAATTACGTCCAACGGCTTTCGACGCATTACGAGCGTCATCATCGGGGACGAGCATCACACGGACTATTTACTCGTATTACTGACGAGATCCGCCCGAACACGCGGTACAAGGTTTTTTCAAAAACGAACATTGTTTAAAAAATCTTTCAATTCAACAGTGTATACTAACTTTCAGTATGCCTGTGTGAAGAAATTCCCACAACGCCTGGGGATAATACCCATTATGTGGAAGGTGTGAGCCGCTACATCTGGATGCCTGATGGTCATGGCGTGCCTCACCTAGTAGACCTTCAAGCGCCAGTTGAAGAAGAATTGTTGAACTCGAGAAATGGAGCAAATAATCAGTACTGGCTATTTACCCGGTAAGTTTACTTAAGCATCAATCAATCGCTATAATAAAACATTATATTAATATGGACTGATGACATAATTAGCGCCGTCGGGTCGAGTCCTACCTGGACGGGGAGTGCACAAAATTGACAATTCATTTGTTTAGATGTAAATGAATGCAGTTTCTTGTATTGCTAAATAAACCCATACTCATCACTGAAAACCGAATAAAAATTGGCTTTGGCGCAAAATGACAACATTAGTTTGCACAAAAACAAACAACCTTACCGCATATACCGGTCTCCATTCCGTCGCGGGTAACATTAAGCCTACTGTTCTTACTTCCAGCCAAAACCCGCTCAGCCGTCAAGTACTCGTCCACGGCAATGCCAACTCTGTCTGGTCTTCAAACTACAACGCCAATCGCCAGCTTAAGGTTATCGTCCACGGTTGGAACAACAATGGCAACACAGAGATGAACCCTCTCATCACTGCTGCGTTCCTCGCTGTTTTAGACTGCAACGTAATTGTTGTTGATTGGAGTGCTTTGGCCAACTCTCTTTACACGACTGCAGTCGCAGGAGTGCCAAATGTGGGCCAACATTTGGGAAACTTCATTGATTGGCTCCTCAGCACCGCTGGAGGCAACTGGAACAGCGTACACTTGGTGGGCTTCAGTTTGGGCGCTCACGTCGTTGGTAACGCCGGACGCACAGTCAACGGGAGAATAAATCGAATCACTGGTAAAGATCTTAAACCATATAATAAATTTTAACAGTAGAAACTGAAGATTAACTTAAACGTGTTGCATGATTGGAGAAAAAAAGCAAGTGTGGCTCGGTGGCTTTTCAGTCAGACGGTCCCTGGTTCGATACCGGCCCTACACCAATGACTTGTTTTTCAAGTTATGTGTGGATTTGCACTTGTTTTACGGTGAAGGAAAACATCGTGAGGAAACCGGCATGATTGAGGACCACAATATCCGAAGACGTGGTGGATTATGGCCTATATCTCTCTCCTCGTGAGAAAAAGACCCCGAGTCCCAGCAGTGGGAACGTATAGTGGACTGCTTATGCTATGATTGTAGAGCTTTTTCTAATGCTCGTCTAGCTTGGCCAGTTACCACCCTTAAGTTGAAAATCTATCATCAAGTACCTATCGATGTGTTCCGACACCCTTCTTGAGAGCTAATAACTTATTCAGGCTTGCAACACTGTCGGCCCGAGTCGCTGACTCAAGTATAGCTAATTAACCAGAAGGGGCTAGGGCTAGATTTATAGTGTAAAAAAGCAAAAGGTCTTTTAAAAATCTGATAAGAATCGTAATTCTGTATCTATGAAAATGCTTTTAATTTACGAACATTATTGATATATTATATTTGAATTACCACTTCTTTCTTAAAATTATTAGTGCAATGTGGTTACAATATGACAGCGTTGCCTAATTATAAATTCCCTCGTCTTCTCGCAGGTCTCGACCCCGCAGGTCCTGGCTGGACGAGCAACGCCAACGCCCTAAACGTAAACGACGGCGACTACGTCGAAGCCATTCACACTGACGGTGGCATGCTTGGCATTTTCAATCCCATTGCTAACGCTGACTTTTACCCCAACGGAGGCAAGAACCCGCAACCCGGTTGCTGGATAAGTACCTGTTCCCACGGACGTGCCACTGAACTATTCGCAGCCACGGTGTACTACAACCATCTAGTCGGCAGACTCTGTGGCAATGTTTGGGAAGCGGAACTCTCTACTTGCTTCGGAAACGCCTTAAATATGGGCAATGCAAACTTATCTAAACGCGGGTATGTGTATTTCTATCACTGATTTTGGAAATACTAGTAACGCCATTGTTTGTGTGTCGTGTTCTGCTTAGCTACTGAAATATTTATATGTTCTTGATTGCAACCCATGAAAAACTAATTAATATCCATAACTTACCAACTTTTGTTAACAGCAGATGAAGTTATTGTTGTTATGGTTTATTATTTCATTGAAATGCTAGTTGCTTAGTTCTTTAAAGTATATTCCCCGATTGCACGAAGACAGTTTGACCAATTTGAGTAATTATTTGTGTGGTTTGAAATAGTTATTGTGTTGACATTGGTCTCAAAATCAGGAGAAACCCCTTAAACTTTATAGTGACGTATTTCATAATTATATAAAAAAAACATATATTGTGATAATCATCTACAACCTTCCTGGTGGTTTAGCCTTGCTAAATGCACTTGGGTTATTGATTGAATAATTAAAAGAATAGATTTTTAACTCAAAACTATAATTGTCTATGTTTATATAGTGCCTAAATGACATTATTTCTTTCTCTTTTCAGAAATGGAATATACGGTCTTATCACAAATAACGCGTGGCCTTACTAACTTCCAGCATTCAATACTATTTCGGATTTTTTGTTAATAAAGTAAGACAATAATTATATTTGTCCTTTTTTGTTATGTACCTTGTCCACATAGTAGTAAGTAAGCTATTTTGATTTCTAAGTAACTACACAAAAGTGATGATTATGTTATTGAATGGTATGTAGGGTATGTGACATAGTACTGTAAACGAATATTCGTCCATTCGCAAGCCATTTTAATTCCTGCTTAATTATGTCTCAACAAAAACTATTTGAAAGTCGCAAAAAAGTTATCGCGTTGACTCGTGAGAAAATGTGAGAGCAAAAATCTAGAGAAGAAACTCCTTGAGAGGCAGTTATTCCATACTAGGCATGCTCCCCTTTAGGCCAGAGTGTCGCTGTGGTTATGCGCTCTGCTGATCAATGCCTAGTTATATTGTGAATAAAATGTAAGGTAACTCTAATATATCACAAATTTTCAAAAGTGTACCTAGACTAAATTTCATCTAGACATATTGTATTTAAATTTTACGTTAATAATACCAGATTTCTATCAATACGGAGTTATGCAGACTATGTTAATATCTTTATGAATGTGATAAACAATTAACGGAAACCCAAATATGGTTAGTTTAGAAGCAAAAATCCTGCGTATAACAGTAACAACACAACAATCTAAAATATGTAGGAATCTAATAACCAGCCCCAACTTAACAGCATAATGCTGGTTACGAATAACCTGCGCTGGTCATCCGTTGAGACTGTTCTTAATGGTAGCAGGCAAAACTGATAAGGTTATATTATCGTTTTTTAAATCATTATAGATTATTTCATTTACTAAAATGTCAAAGTGATTTATAATTTTCATAACAAGATACATGGTACCTAGAAAAATTCTAAGATTAAAATCTTAATTACGATAATAACGCTATTTATCTTCCACATGACATTATTAACGTAAATAACAAAAAAAAAAAACACAGATAGCAAATATATGACCTGAAATAATGCATTTTATTATATTAAAAAAAAATCGGCCAAGAGCGAGTCTACTGTCACATATTCTAAGGAAATTGGCAAATAGTTTCGTTTGTTGTATGGACACAGGATGGGCATAAATTTATTTCCTTATTTATTTTAATTTTATTACATTTTTGAGTTTATGGAACTAAATAATCTGCAAATGTTGTATGGGAGCCCCCATAAATATTAATTTTGTTCTATCTTTAGTATATTTTGTTGTAGCGGCATCGGAAATACTTACATCATCTGTGAAAGAAAGAAAACTCTGTCTAGCTATTACGGTTTATGAGATGCCGGTGACAGACGGACATACGGATGGATAGCACAATCTTAGGCACAATAATAGGCTCCCGTTAGTACCCGAGTACAGGTGCTACAAACTCCTGTAGCTCGGCTAAGATGATCTGTGGCGATCGTCGAGGTCAAGCAACGGTCGATGCGAAGAGTCTTTGGATGGGTGACCATACACAAAATTGTCATTTATAAAGTAGTGGCATTTTCATCTACAGCCGTTACCATGTGTCGGATGACACGTTAAATTGTAGGTTTCGGCTATTAGTCTTACACTGGAAATATTTTTTGTAGTTAGTATGTATGTATATACGTACGTATCTTAGGTTGATAATTAACAACTTATAAAGATGGCTTTAGTATACACATCAAAGCAATCAACATAATATTATGTTCAACGTCTGTTGTTTTTGTCACAAAAATTATAAACAATTGAAAAAATTATATGGATATTTTAAATTCCCAACACCAGAAAACTTCAAACCTAGTGTAAGAGAAGGAATATTTTTTCCTTTTATTATAAAATTACATCCAATATAAGATTATATTTATATTAAATACACGTCACTGACTCAGATTAAAAAGCTCATCCATCAGAAATCTACAAGTATTTCCGCCTATCGTTCCCAACTTTATCAATTTTACTAATTCTTAATTTAACACATGCATAAGTATTGATTAGTCAAAGATAAGAAACACAATAAATATCGATGTAATTTGAAATGAAGTAGGAAGTTATCCAGACATGAAACTAATCGTGGTAGTGGCTGCTCTTATAGCATGTTAGTACAATTATTATTTTGAAATTGCAGTCTAACTAACTAAAATAAATATCAAATATATTGATTATAATATTTAGTAGTAGAAAATATGTTAAGCTTATTTAACATCAATACCATACAATAATAATAGTAGCATTTAGTAATGTGTTCATATTTTAATCATCATAGAAGTCTATGCATTAAATTTCTATTTGTAATATGCAAAAAAGTAGTTATCATTATTTTGCTCTACTTTTAGTGTGCTCGGGCAATGCAGTCCCCGTGGTCCCGGGGGATAACAGCCATTACGTAGAGGGAGAATCCCGCTACATCTGGATGCCTGATGGCGAAGGGACTCCTCACTTGGTGGACCTGCAGGAACCCGTCGACCAAGAACTGTTGATGACCAGAAATGGCGCTAACAACCAGTACTGGCTCTACACCAGGTAATTTTAACATTGTGCACAGTAAATAGCGCTGATGTTTCTTCAAATATAGGTATATTAATTACTTGTGTTTATTGTTTTTCTTCAAGTAATTAATATTGTCAATATAATATTGTACTTATTGGTTCATTTCAGACAGAACCCGTACAACCCCCAAATTATCGTGAACGGAAATGCAAACTCTGTCTGGTCATCAAATTACCTCGGCAGCCGGCCCTTGAAAGTCATCGTGCACGGGTGGAACAGCAATGGAAACTCTGGAATTAACCCTCAAATCACCGCCGCCTTCCTCGCTGTCCAAGACTGCAACGTTATTGTTGTCGACTGGAGGGCTCTCGCGAACTCCAACTACATCTCTGCTGCTAATGGAGTTCCTGGCGTAGGACAGTTCCTAGGCAACTTCATTAATTGGTTGATCAACACCGCTGGAGGCAACTGGAACAACGTGCACTTGGTGGGCTTCAGTTTGGGCGCTCATATTGTTGGTAACGCTGGACGCACAGTGAACAGCAGGCCCGCTCGAGTCACTGGTATAGTAAAACTCACCATTTCATTTTATTGCCCAAATATAATAGTGTGAGCAGATTGAAATTTTTGAAAAACAGCCACAAATATCCAACTTTACTGGTAGCTATTATACTCATCCGGACGAGCAAGTTCCATTCTCTGACATTTTGAATACACGATTTGCAATTTTCGTCGTGACGTTGCTAGTCGTTGAAAGGTAGTTAGTAATATACTTATCACTAACCCTGATAGTGTAATTTTTGCTATAAACTGAATCTGTGATCAGGTTTGGACCCCGCCGGACCTCTATGGGGTGGTAACAGCAACGCCCTGAACCCGCAAGCTGGACAGTACGTTGAAGCGATCCACACTGACGGTGGTCTTCTGGGAATCTACGATAGAATTGCTGACGCCGATTTCTACCCGAACGGTGGAAGGAATCCTCAGCCTGGCTGTTGGGTTAGCACTTGCTCTCATAGCCGTGCCTATGAGCTGTTTGCGTCCACTGTCTACACCAACCACCTCATGGGCCGTGCCTGCTCCAACATCAACCAAGCACAAAATAACCAGTGCACTGGAGCTACGCTCAACATGGGGAATGCCATCATTAACAAGAGAGGGTAAGAATAAAGAGTCTTTAAAATTAGTAGTTATTGAGAATTAGAAGTTACAGAGTAAATACTAGAATTTGGTTTTGCTGTACAAAATTCGGTGTACAGCAAAAAAATGCCAACAATGCCCGAATCAAATTAGTGAGTGCATGTTTGATGCTCCTTCACAGTTAATCGAATCTTCGTGGGTGTTTGGTATTTAGTAATTAGGTTGCAGAGGTCGTTTGGTCCGAAATAACACAGATGTAATGTCTAGATTTAACATGGGTAACACCGCCGGGTGCGACTAGTTTCAATATAATATTCGTTATTTTTTACCAATAAATGCCAATTTTAATACTTGGGCAAAGGATAGCCATTATTATTCTCCACGGAAAGGCCGCCAGCATTATGGGCGCGATTGCGCCAGGTACGATCGTGGGTAGCTTGGACTGAGCATTTTTTTCCATTGTGACGAACTATTAGAATGTTGTTATTATTATGACTGGTTGTTTTTATTTGCTTCATACGTAATTTCAAAATATTTTGTTATCAAGTAGTGACGTGTTATTTGATTAGTTATCATAATTCAATCGTTCATAATTACGGGTTAATTTATATTATTTATCTCAATACTCATCAAAAAATCATGTATCACGTACATGATAAGAGAACTGGCCTTTAAAAGTGGTGTCGTTTTGCATGCAATGGACTATTTCGATTTTAGAGCTTCTTCTTCTTGATTTTAAAGCCGCTCAAGAGCCTCAGAAATTGACTGAGATCAGGCGATTGGGACCTACAGATTAAAAGCCATTCAAACCACGGTAGCACCAAGATTTAAATACAACACAGTATTTTTACATAGTCAGCCATCTATCCTTATAACATTTGCATAGCTCGGATAATTGTTAGATCACCTCAGCCAAGCTTAGGCACTGCAAAGGTTGCTTTGTGTCTTACTCTACTCTACTTATCCATATTTTTTACATTTTATTTCAGAAGCGGCATCTTCGGTCTGACCACGGGCAGAACTTGGCCTTTCTAAATTACTGTCTACTAACATGATAAATCTGATAAATCATGATAAAAACTTCCGCACCTATTCAAATGATTTTTATTTTATCCATCTAACCCCTACTAGGCCGTGTAATACAACTGTTTTACTAATCCATTAAATGTTTAGGATTCATATATCATTACAAAATATTATCGTTTATATAGTATTAAATCAAATAACCAGCCAAGTGCGCGTCGAAGTCGAAAACGAAGGGTTCCGTAACATTTGTGCGGAACGGAATTTGTAAAAAACTGTAATTAACCCTAACACCTTTTTTAAATGTATGGAAAATTATACGGTTAAAAAGATGGGTGACATTCAGTTCTATTATAATGATAATAAGCATAAGCAGCCCATTACTACTTATACTTGCCCACTACTGGGACTTGGGGCCTTCTCTCACGTAAAGAGAGAGATATAGCCATAATCCACCAGGCTAGCCAAGCGCGGGTTGGCGGATGACACGTCTTTGGATATTTCGATCCTCAAACATGTCGGTTTCCTCACGATGTTTTCCTTCACAGTTAACTTGACAAACAAGTCGTTGGTGTAGGGCAGGGATCGCATCCATCGCAAACTAGAAATGGTTCAGTATGGGGCTAACCAGCCGCGTGTGGTTTACAATTCTGAAAAGTCAGAACAAAAGTAGTTTATGAAGACATACTCAAACCATCCTAAAAAGATTATTACCATACGTTACTTATGTACTTATATAAAAAAATGTGTAAATAAAAATTTTGAAAACTTCCAACATAACATTTTATGGAGACGGCTGATCTTGGATTAGAAATGTATCATAGTGTATATTATTATGTATTTTACTACTTTAGCCTATAATAGTTGATAGCCATATTGTATAATTCGCCACTTTATAGCGGAGGCCATTTTGGACCATTTTACATCACACATAGCTAAGACTACTTCTGTCTAGCACAACTTTAAAAAAAACGATAAACATTTTATTCATAATATGTCAAATTACAGGTCAGTTTACAATAAAATACAATATCAATAATTAACAATGTGAAATATAAATAATAAATAAATACAATTATAATTTAACATTTTTCCTGATGTTACATTTAATTTAATAATATGTCACAATTAAATTTCAGTCGTTATCTGCGTTGTAACGTTTCTTTTCAGTTTCAAAAACTATATAAACTTGTCAATAAGTATAAGTTATAATAAGTTCGATTATAATAAGGTCGTTGAGAGCTACCGTGCCACAGACGCACACAGACACGTCAAACTTGTAACACCCGTCGTTTTTGCGTCGGAGGCTAAAACAGCATCATGGAATGGGTGTGACAGTGGCGTGAAGATAATGGTTATCATCAATTGATTTTACAACATTCGAATCATTAGCATGGATGATATTCACTTACGTTGTGAATGCCACATAGTTAATTAGTAGTTCTTCGAACGGTAGACCTCGTAAATATAAACTTTGCATCACACTTGCTCTCGAGTTCTCGAGGCTCAAATTTCACCCCAATAGGACACATAATGACGACCTCATTGGTGTAAAGGTTACCATGCCGGACTGCCAATCAGAAGGTTCCGGGTTCGATTCCCGGCCCAGCCAACATCTTTGTGCCCAAATTTGTTGGCTGTGGGTTTGGGTGTTAAATATGTTTCTATATAATATTTATGTATGTATATTGTGTATAGCATCCATAATACGAACTAGAAATTTCTCAGTATGGGGCTAACCAGCCCCAATAATAAAAAAATACACCTTTAATTCAAATGTGACTTAAATGAGTTATAGCAGTGCTGGAGTACTTAATGCTCTCAGCTTTATGCTGAATGCGATCCTTTTGTGCAAACACTATTATCAGTACAGTAATTACCTATCGTAAATTGTTAGTGTATTTTATTTAATGCACAATAAATGTATTTTCTTTATTTCTTAATATTTATTAATTGTTTCTATAAATAAACATTTTATCTATAAAACATTTTATTTAGTATTATCTTTACACAAGTCTGTTGAAAAACGTTTAATGATACACGTGAGTATTGGTGAATTTGTTAAGGCAGCCATATTGGGTTGATTTTCATCCGATATAGCAGAAAACTCCCACCTAAATACACCTTTCAAACAAAAAAATCAAATTCAAAATTTTTTTATTCAAATTCTCATGTACAATACAAACTTATTCACTAACCCTCACACTAAACGCATTCTAGTGCCTTCCAGTGACTTAGATAAGTACATCTATAAAAAATCAAGATTAATAAAAAGTGATATTTTCAGACGTTCATGGAAATAATTATTTAAGGTGTAAGTCAGTCAGTTGGTTGCTTAAAATGTGAAAATCAAAAAAATCGGCCCATCCTTTGGGAATCTAGGATGTCACAAACAGACATACACTCATCAATTTTATATTCTGTTTTTTGCGTTGGGGGAAACCAAGCATTAGTGATTGGCCTCACGAGGGTCTGTTATCTAAGAACAAATACTCGGCTATCGTACAGTTCGATCTATTTCTATTCAATCAATAAGTAACACCTGAGAACAACGTAAAACCCATTTGACAATAAACCTTTACAATGATAATGACCTACGTCACGTTATCACTGTAAATCACATGATAATCGGCAGAATTAAAATATAAAAACAATTGCTAGCGCGTAGATTTCAAAGTTGGGTCCACGCCGTTGGATACAACCCGAAAATATGAAGTTCTTTCTACCACTTTTCGTCGCCATAGCAGGTAAACCATACCTTACCTTCAACTTAACTTTACTTTCAATAAACTTTATATTTGCAATAAAGAGTTTTTGTACTGTATTATATTGTACTTGTATACCTTATGAAATACTCCCGAACCTTATAAACTGTTATCGTAAGGCATATTATATATTTGCACGAACAAAAGGTCACACTAACTTAAAAAATTTAAACTTAACGTAAACGTTGGACGTACCTAACGTTTTTTCAGTAAGTGTGATTACTATACCTGATCCGGTGAACTACGTCCTATCTGTCAATGAATGTGCATGTTCAAGACAGCTAGACTGATGTTTCGTTGTAAATTAATATTTTATTCGTCTTAAAATCCAAAAATATAGTAATCATTTATTTAGTCCAATCGTTTTTGAGTTAAAAGTGGTGGCTCTGAGAGCTCATTATGAGAATATATCAATTTATATTACCTTTTGAAACATATAATAAAATAGAAATACTATAAATATTTAACAGGGCTCCCAAATAGCAATCAAGCAAGATACGGAACCCTTTATACACTAGCCCAACTCGCACTTGGCCATTATTTATACATATTATAAAGATTTCATTGGTTTCAGTTTGTTCTGCGGGCGTTATTGAAGACCCCACCACGGGTTACAAGGAAGGTGATAGATTCTTCTATTTCCCGGGAGACGGTGATGGCAAACTCCACCTGGTGGACACACAGGAACCCGTTGATCAGGAGTTCATCCGGACCTACGCCAGGAACCCTAATAACAACGCCTATTGGTTGTATACAAGGTAATTATTTGCTGATACCTTTAATAACATATCCCATCCCACTTCCCACTAATATTATAAAGGCGAAAGTTTTGGGTATGAATGGGTATATGTTTGTTACTTCTTCACGCTCGAACGGTTATAGTGAGTAGGATGAGATTAACACATAGATAGATAACATCGCGATGCACAGCAAGCGACATATTAAAGAAATGAAGCTCGTTTTTGATATATTGTTGTCCTACTTGATACTAATAGAACCAAAAATATACATACGATGGACGAAGTAGTCCAATAACAGACAAGTGGTTTAGGGAGGTTAAAGATTTGACTGAAGACTGAAAAAAAATATGAGCAGGTACTACATAGATATGGGATCAGTTTTATATTTAATAATAGAAATTGTGACTAAATGTGGTAAACTGGTGATTAACTTATGTATGTAGATAGATAGAAAAGATCCTGTCAACCGATACCAAAAAAACACTGCTCTTTCCTGTCT
Source organism: Mellilla xanthometata (assembly GCA_035578125.1). Lineage (NCBI taxonomy): Eukaryota > Metazoa > Arthropoda > Insecta > Lepidoptera > Geometridae > Mellilla > Mellilla xanthometata. The sequence continues at coordinate 5,297,280 of JAPUBQ010000007.1, read as the reverse complement.
TTTACTATCACATGCAAATCTGTGGCATGATGTGCGCTTATTTTACTTAACTTTGATTTTACAGTTTTACAGATACTTGGGACGACAGCTAATTCCAAACAGATGATACGAAAGCTATATTTTCTATATTTCAGAGCAAACCCCACGTCTGCCCAAGTGCTAGTTCTTGGCGACAAGGACAGCGTTTACAACTCCAACTTCGATAACGGCAAGAACACCGTTTTTCTGGCCCACGGATGGAATGGTCATGGAAACAATGACATGAACATCCTTCTCAGAGACGGTAGGTAAATAAACTAAGCCATAAAGATAAAATGACATTAGTAGTAATGAGGTAGCTGTTTTAAAGTTTTATGTAAAAATTGTTTGTGTAATCATACTTATAGGTAACAATAATTATTCAAATAATAAAATATCATGGTTGATGAATAATGACTTTGAAGCCCTCGTAATTTATTTTACTAAATCTTAGTAAGGTTATAGGTATGTAAGTAGACCTATAGATATGTAAGTTTGCCCAAAAGTGTAATTAAAATCTTTATTTTAGCTTTCCTTCAAAACGGTGATGTAAACGTAATCGTCCTGGACTGGAGCCGCCTTGCCAACAGAGGATATACCGCGGCGAAAAGCGGTACCGCTGAAGTGGGCAAAGGCCTCGGAGAATTTGTCATGTGGCTGACGACTTTCGGACTCCTCTACCAGAAGATTCACCTTGTTGGATTCAGTTTGGGAGGTCACCTTGTAGCCAACGCTGGAAGAGCGACCAGGGGCAGAGTAGCTAGAGTTACAGGTACAGTATATTATTTCCTGGCTCCGTATCACTTTATAACTGCTGCCATGTTAGAAGGGCTGTCTTTTGCGGACAATTTAGCCCATTTACTTAGTACTAGTAGCTGAATCAACGTTATATTGGAACCTTGACAAATATTCGTACTTACCATTTCAGCTCTGGACCCAGCTGGTCCTCTATGGCTATGGGACAGCAACAGAGTCCAACCTTCGGACGCCCAATACGTCGAAGTGATCCACACAAACACTGCTTTCCTCGGCTACTCAGACCCTCTTGGAGACGCAGACTTTTACCCCAACGGTGGATCTAGCATGCCCGGATGTTGGACAAACTCGTGCTCTCACGGTAGAGCGTTTGAATACATGGCTAGCACTGTCAAGTACAACCATTTGCTTGCTCATGAATGTGACACTTTGAGAGACGCTACCAGAGACCGTTGTACTGGCCACCTTATTCCAATGGGCAATGGTGATCTTAACAAATTAAGGTTGGTACTTTTTAAGTTAGTTAGAGCAATCAATCATATCAATCTAGGGAATTCTTCTTGAGTTCTTGTTATGGTCTCTTGGATCGTTTTACACATCACAGCTAGATATTTGACCAGCAGGGTGCGTAACAACACAAGTCTACGGCACTCCGCCCTAAGGTGCTATGCCTAGTCTAGAATATCTTGCTCTTAAAGAGTCTGAAGGAAATCACCCTTATATGGCTGATTTTTCAAATTGAGGTTGATTTCTAGCCAGATGAGTCTTAAAATACTTTCTACCATGTTATTTTTCCCTCGCGTTATTTCCCCTAAAGAAAGCTCATTGGCGGGATCGGACATACGACCTGCGGGTCGTATGTCACGTAAGTCAGCTGCACGGCCGACTGAGCTATTATTGTTTCAAATCACTGACATCAATTCGCGACAATCGATTTTTCATTGTTATCCATAAATATTACTAATTAATCTTTCTTAATATACATGTAGAAATCAGTAAATAAGTAGATTATGTGTTATCGAATGGAAAATTAATATAGATTGTATGATATGTAACAATCTTAGATAAATTTTCACACTATAATTTTTTGCGATAAAATAATGGATTGCCAATACGCTATCAACGCTATATTTAATTACAAGAACGTATTTACATACGTATGCGATACGGAATGATTATACCTTACACATTGTCTACGCTCCACCGTAGATCTCAATTACCTACTTTTACAGAATGTTTTTAATTGAGAATATATTTTTTACAGTGCCGGAATCTTCAGAGTGAATACAGAAAGAAATTATCCCTACTGAAGACATAAGATGAATAAGCTAAATGTTACGTACTGCGAATCAATATATGTATATTGTTTTCGACCGCTTCACCACCCATCTGCACTGTGGTCTAAGAGAAAGTGTTAAATAAACTATTATTCTGGGCAAAGCATTCTTGTTTCATTTTTATCCCACGACGCAAAACCAACCGGGTGTTTATAAGTTTGACGTACGCATGAACTGATTTGATTTGTTTTTTTTTGTTCTAATTTAAAACTAAAAAAGACCGCTTCTACACAATGGTGGATAACATACATACATGTATTCTCACAACTTTCTCAATATAATTATAAAATGAAAAAGCATAGATAGAACAAGATGTCCACCACCAAAAATGTTCTGCCTGGCCTTAATTTTTTTTTTTTTATACCAATTTTACCGTCATGTGTACTTCTCGGATATCATAATATTGTCAATAAATATATGAGTACTTATCAGGTAGCCTCCTTGCCTCGTACAAAATAAATATTTAAAGAATACAATAAAAAACCAAAAAATAGAAAAAAATTGAACTATTCCTTTATTCGTATCCAATATTTGCTAAGTTGGTCTTCAGCTCCAATTGTACCTGCAAACAAAGTTAGTAACATATTAGTAGATGCTTATCAATTGTTTTTTTTACTATGTATACACCTAAAGGTGATAAATATTGAACATCGATACTTGGAAAGAAATAATCGGCTAATTTCGACTTCTTAGAGCGTTATCTCTATCGCTCTCTCTCTCTTTCTCTCACTCGCACTTGAACAACGAGTGACACGAGTGACAAAACGTCACATAAGTAGTGTGCAGGAGACATAACGCTCCACGAAGCCGAAATCAGCCGATTGTCTCTTTCCAAAGATTGATGTGCAATATTTATTGCCGGGTACTGTAAGTCTTTTATTTTTTCCAAAGTTAATCATAACTACGAATTTTAATTTGATATAATCTTTTACTTAAAATTAATTATTCTAATAATATCTGGTATACTGAATAATACTCGTATGACATGACTTTTCCTCTAAAGGATTATCTATTCACGTAGGTATGTTATTTTTTCAAATGATTATCAAGAAAAAAATAATGAAATTATTGCTAATTTGAAACATTACATTGCATCAAAACATGCACAAATTACACTTTATAGAAAATTTTATGATACATCAAAAAGTTACCAAAGTATTTCCTAAAAACTTACTGCAACTTATTTTGGTGAAAAATGATAAAATCACGGGATAGGTTTGGGGAAGAATTGTTTTTTTATTGGCACATCAGTAAATTTGGTACAAATATATAAAAGGAAAAAAATAATGTATACAAAAAAGAGTACATTTGTATTACTTGAACAGTTGATCTACTTAGCTAGGCTTTAGAGCCTGTAATACAGACAAGATTAAGCAAGACTTTTATCTAGGAGACTTTAAAAGCTTTAATTTGCTATATTAAAAAAGTGCAAACGTCCTTTTAACTTTGTATTTCATTGCAACTTCCAATCAAATCAAATACAATTTGTTTGCTTAAACCTTTTTAAAACTGTTTCTTTAGCTGATTATTTAAGCTGTAGTAAACTTACCGGATTTTCACTTTTTATCCACTTCCTGACAAATGGAGCAAATAACTTCTTATCCCTGATGTCTTTTGATCGAGTCAGGCTGAATAGAGATGCGACAGTTACTGATATACAGCATCCCAAACATGTGAACCAAAGGTATGAAATACGATACAGGTAAGGGACACCGCTGAAAATTAATAAGTAAGTAAGTACCTACAGCAGTATCTCGATTATCCAGCCCTCAGTTATACGGATTTGCGATTATCCGGACCAATGTCGTATTTTTGCTAGAACTAGGTAATTCACTAGAGAGAACGTAAGTTTGGCCGAACAATTTCATCCAGATCCTCTCAAATTTGACCCTGATTGAAGCGTAATGCGTAATAGCGTATGTTAATCCAATTATACAGACTACAGACCAGTTGTCCAAAGTCGTATTCTTACGAAACTGTCGGACGGAACTGGCATCATCCCGCAACGGATTCTCATCGGAAAATAAATAAAATACGATTTTCTTCATACTTTCAATTATCCGGATTATCGATTATCCGAATGCCTAACAGCAACAATTAGTCCGGGTAATCGAGTTTCTACTATATGTAGTTATGAAGGCAAAAATTATACTAAAGTGTCCTATTGTTCACCGAAGGAAATAGAACATCTCTTCATCAACTGTTATTTTATATGTTTGTTTTCGCATACGTAAACTGGTAAATACGTAACCTCATCATTCACGCAGAATTTTAAATGATTTCAAGGAGTTTTCAATATGCTTTTTCGCCTCCTTACAACATCCAACTTGCTTCGTGGACACGGGCAAATCTTGAATTCACAGTTTTTTCGTTATAAATCTTAAACGGCAAATAATATTACAGTATATTCTGTATATTACTCTCCTCGACGCCCTCGTTAGCGTAAAGGTTACCATGCCGGACTGCTAATCAGAAGGTTCTGGGTTCGATTCCCGGCCCGGTCAACATCTAAATTTGTTGGCTGTGGGTCTGGGTGTTAAATATGTATTTATATATATTATGTATGTATGTATATGTAGTATATCAGCTGTGTTAGCAACCATAATACGAGCTAAAAATGGTTCAGTATGGAGCTAACCAGCCGTGTGTGAATGTGTCCTAATATTTATATTTATTTATATTCATATTTATTACTGTATATTCAAGACTTTGCCCTTGTTATCGCCTTGACTAAGAAATTACATATTATGTTTAGAATACCTATTAACGTTTTTTGTTAAAACCCAATTTTTTTCATAAAATATTATATTCGTTCAACTAATTATACAGCTACCTACAACATGTTTTCTTACCTATCCACTAGTCCGATTTCACCTTTCGTTGAAATATCATCAAAAATATACGTGCAGTTTCCTGTGGAACTTGGTTTTTCAGGAAAAGTTAGCAATCCATGTGCTTGAGCCCACTGAGAGAATGCTGCTACCCACCACGCTGACATAAGACCAGACATACCACCTATCAATGCACTCTGAAAATATTAAGAAACAAAAAACTGTTTTTTAAATACTTTAACCATTCGAAAAACAAAGTATGTATCAAACTTGTAAAATAATCTGAGTTGCATAATCATTTTCTGTTAGTCGAATTTATTAAACTTAACAAAGAAAAAAGCATTTCAGCCGAATAATAAAAAAAAACAAAGGTTTTAAGTTCTCTGGCTTCTGTTAAACAGTTCTCGCTAGATCAGAAGCCAGGCCTACTATTTATATTGTCACACGTACTATTATAGTGTATTTGATGTAGAATTTTTTTACTTCAGTATTGAATAAATATTGCATTGTTCTATTCAAATATCTTAATATTAGTATTACTTATCATTGACAAAAGAAATTTACTTATTATTAGAATTACTTATTACTAGAACTTATTATTAACTTACCGTAGAATCAATAAACGGAAAAAATATTCCCATAAAAAAGATGCCAGCAAGTGGTCCCATCGAGGCAGATGACAAGCTCATTGTTAATTGCAAAACTGATCCGAGCTTTTCTACCACAAACACCAGCGCTAAAACCAAACAAACTTGTTGAATTTAAGTATAACTTATAACTTCTGCGTAGAAACGGTCACATTTAATATTGTAAGTCTGCCCAGCAAGCTCCTATAAGTTATAAGTTTTATAAACTGTTCATGTAAGGCATATAAATCATTTCCGCGTAGAAACGGTCACGCTTACATTATTTATGTAACTGTTCACAGTCACATTAATAATGTAAGTGTGACCGTTTCTACGATCTACGCGGAATCTTGCAATCCGTCCGAATACGGTAAACTTATATACATACATTTGGTGACCATAGAGTTGTTCTGATGATTTAGGGGGTATACAATCATAGGAAGTTTTAAAACTATCGAATTGAGGATCATCTTACAAAGTTAAGACAAAGAGAGAGATAGCAGGAACGATGACAATTGCCAAATTTTTACTTATACTTAAAATCTTGTAGGTTTTTTTAAATAGCAGGTTATTTCGTTTATGTATTAAGCTGTGATAATGTACATACAAATGCACCGAACTTGCATTGTAGGTTGACGAGGATTTTTTTGATTTTATTGTGGTATTGTTTTTCCATCAGCGAAAATTAATAAAGTCAGCAATCAGCTTAAAAGACTCTTGTAAAACTCACCCATACAAATAACTCCCAATGTAACTACAACACCACGTATGAGTATTTGAGTTTGCATGTGTGATGGTTCTTTGAAAAAAGGCTTATAGAAATCTTCTAGAACTACAGCAGCCATAGAGTTCAGACCAGTGGAAAGTGAACTGAAAATAAACCATAGATACTTTTTAGAGTTTCTCTTGTCTAAAATGTTATAAAAATATGTACGTGTAATACAAGGCTATTTTAGATAAATAATAAAATTACAATAAAGCTAAATAAAAGAAAGTTACCTACTTCTGAAAACCTGAATACTTTGAAGTGCAGAGAATCATCTAGATAGAGACAGATAGATCATTCTTTATTGGACGCAAAATTTAAACTATTTAGATTAAAATAAAAACTATTAAAAAGTGTGCCACAAATCAATATTTTTTATCAGTCAAATTAACTTTTTCTAATAAGAGTCATATCAATATATATTATTTGCTATTGATGTTTAGTTAAAAGTATTTAGTAAATTAAACGTTTTTGACTGGACACAACTTACCTGAGAGCGGCACTGAAAACCCCTGCCACAAATATGCCGGTCATTCCATTCCAATCGGCTAATACATCCATAACCAGCAACGGAAGGATTTGATCCTTAGCTAATGCTAGGTTTGACGACAGTGGATCGCAGTCGTGGTATTTAGCATATGCCACCAAACCGCTGTAGCCACATATGAATACTATCAATATTACTCCACAAAGAAAACCCCACATGGCTCTGGAATACGAGTAGATATATTTTACAAATAATAGACGTGTAAATTTTTATTGTGACTTCGTTTAACGCTCAACATTGATTTGACTCTGTGTAATCACATATCGTTAAAAGACTATTGAAGTAGGGCCAAAAATACTAGAGCAGTTTACAAACATGGTTTATTTAACATTCTGAAATACAAGTAGTAATTATTCAAACATGTAAGCATATTAAATCGATTATGAATAATAATATAAATAAAATAATTACAATAAGTATGAAACAGATAAATAAAATCTGACTTAAAAACCAACTAACATTATCAAAATTATTTATAAAAGAGAAAACCAAAATTAGAAGCCGCTCTCATAATTTTGATAGAACCCAAAATATTACAGCTTTATGTACAAATAGTCTGTATAGCACTTTGTATTGTATTTATATAATACTAGTTGCACCTATTGATAAGCCCATAAAAACATCAAATGCCTCATCCTGAATCATGTACATAAACTAGAAAAAATATCAATAAAAATATTTTCAAAATGGTGTTAAAATACTTGAGACAGTTGTTTTTTTTTTTAATAAAAATGATAGATTAGGTACTTCTACTCTTCAAAGTTTTTAATTATATGCATGAAATAAAAATAACAATGCTTGAAAACCAAAAACTCCAACTAAACCGGTACCGTGAGAACTCAAAAGTATATAAAAGGAACCAAACGTGATGCACTAAAACAAACGTTACGAAATATGATTATAGTATAACATCTATCATATCATCAGAAAATGTCGGCAAAACTTATAATTTGTGTAACAACTGTTATTGCTATTCAATTTGGGCACTCGTTCGTTGAAGCGGTAAGTACTCGTATGTACATATACATGTGCATTATTTTTTTAAAGCTACTTTGCTATTTTCTGTTTTCATTATTCATCAATTTCCAATGATCCCTTTATTAGCTCCTCAGATCAGATAAGATAAAGGCCCTTCGTATAAATTCGTCATGCTGAATTGTTCTTTCGGTACCTATATTTCATCTTATCCGCCAATTTTGTACTATAGATTTAAGCAATGGCCAGATTATGCAGATACGTTTCGATTACTTAGTTCAATACAATACTATTTGATTTAAAGAAATTAAATAGTTTAATAGCGAAAAAAAAACAAACGTAATTCTTTTTTAAAAACTAACGAATATGGAAATAATATGATCAGGTTATCGTAAAACATTTATTTTGGACAGAAACCCTGAGATTTTCAAAACTCTTGCTTTCAGAGAACGGTAACTATTGCAAATGCCAAAGCCCACGAACGCGTAAAGGAGGCCTTTCTTGAGTGTGCTCCAAAAACTGTGGATGTTTCGCAAATGTACAAACTCATAGGACAAGGAAAGTACATAGAAAACGAAGATTTTAGAAAGACTTTATTCTGCGTATATAAAAAACTTGGATTGGTGTATGAAGACGGGAGATTAAATCCAGAAGCGTCGGGGCTTATAATCCCAGATGATGAATTTGTACAATCCCTGAGAAACTGTGAAAAGATTGGGGCCAATCCGGATGAAACCAATTGGTTGTCCTTCAAATGTTTTCAAGATACGTCATCTGTGTATTTGCAGCTATGAAGATAACCGAAGAAAATTAAAACTTGAAAAAGCATTTTGCTACTCGAATATTGCCTGATAGGTAAATGTCGGTTTACATTTAACATTGGAACCTAGATTTAAATACTTTTTAACGTGCAACAATAATCAAGATTATGATAATTTATCCTCATAAAATCAAGTCTGCGTAGAAGCTGATATTCAAAGCTAATAAAAAAATATATGCATCAAGTTTTACTTAGTATACTTGTTGTCTTAATTCAAATAAAAAGATAATGCCTAATTATGTATACGAGTAGGTACCTTTTGGATTGTTTTAAATCCGGCAACGATAAAAATCTCTGCATCATTGCTTGGTTTACAGCAATATTCCCAATCCAGTAAAATGTAGACCCAATTGACACAGACCATATCGAATGCCTTTCCGTAAAATCCAATTTAAACCTGTAAACATAATTAAAGCTATGTAGTTTTGACTGAATATCTACTTATTTAGTAAAGAATTATATTATGTATCATTTACGTAGGAAACTCAATTCTTCCACTATCCCAATTCCTTTGCATAACCTCCTGAAATCCACCCACGGTTAAAGTTCCTTGGATGATTATTAAAATCATAGCTCCGACCATGATGATCGTTTGAAACACATCTGTCCATACCACAGCTTTGAGACCACCCTGTAGTAAAAAAAAAATTACTTATATTTGTGTTTATTTCCGAGCAACCATAACTAGTGAAGTCTGTACATCTACTAGCAAAATTTACTTTCGTATGCCTATATATATATATGTATTTATGTATGTTGGGTCTCGCGTAAAGCCTGTAATTTTGAACCAATCTCGACGAAACTTAGTATATATATACTACTATATATACTAAGTTTCGTCGAGATATAGAGAAATATTTTTTTGAGTTCCCAAAAAATGGGAAATTCTTTAAAGCACTATATACATTCCAATTTTAATTATATTTGTGCAAAATATGCATAATGTAGGACTATTAAATACCATATAATGAAAAGATTTCGTTAATATGAATAAAATGTGATGTTTAAAAACTTTTTCGTAAGATCTACTGTTAAAAGTATACTGCTAGATATATGTAAGTTCACAGGGAAAAACAAATTTTATAAAAATAAATTAATAAGTGCTTACCAAAGTTGTATAAAATATACAAACAATGCAGACGATTGGAGTGACGACATGAATATTGACACCGGTCACTAAAATAAAAAAGTAAGTGTTTACGTAAATCAATATAAATTATGAAACTTATTAATAATGAAATAAACATACAAAGACCAAGAATAAAATATACAAACCTTGATTAAATGCTAATGCTGGTACGTATATAACAATGGGTAGCCAAGCTATCTGCGTAAAAAAGTTTATGATTATTAAATTGCATTATTGTGTTCAAGAATACGAGTATGTGTGACTTGAGTAATATATCCTTACCAAGTAAACGCTAAATATAACAGAACCAAAAACTCTTAGTCGTTTGTCGAACCGCATTTCTAGGTACTGTAACAATAAAAGATGATAATATTATAATTAATTTGCTAAAACAAAGAAGGAATTATATAACTGAATGTGGTCTTGTACGAGTTGAGCTAACGCAGAAAGGATTCCGTACCATTGTCTATAAAATATAAAAGATCAATAATAAAATCAAGTTTTAATGGAAGCCACTTTATATTTATTTCATTATAAGTAATTGTTGTTATAGTGGCAAAAGAAATGTCTAGTTATTACGGTTCCTGAGATACAACCTGGTGATAGACAGACAGATAGACTTATAGAAGTCTTATTAATAAGGCCCCCTTTGGGTACGAAAACTCTAAAAGTATATTAAGTCATACGAACCTCATAAGCAGATGTTACTTGCAAATCATGTAGAACCGGTAAAAACGTATAAGATACGATGACAGCCATAAGCAAAGTTCCAATTAAAAGGAAAACGTACGCGGTGCCGTATATGTAAAATTCCGTAGGAGTGCCCAGTAGAGATATGCCTGAAATAAAACTGAAGAAAAAACAATTTAAATTTACCAAAAAAAATATTTACATACACATTTGTATGACACAAATAGGAAGGAAAACTGAGCGAATAAAACATATGAGTATATACGCTATACATCGAACACGCCCTCCTTGCAAAAAAAATACAGATTTTGACATCATACCCGTCAATTTCCCGGCGTACGCGCAGCGCCTGCTTGGTTGATTTGTTAATATTATGCATCGTTATAGTTTGTTAAATGTTTCGTATCATATGTTTAAAATTTATTTTTGCTTGTATTTTGTATTAAGTGTATAGTTTTGCGTTGGATTTGTTTTTATTCTTATTTTGTATGGCTAGGTTATAAGTATAATAATTCTGTTTCTATTGAGAAGGCACTGGCTTCTGTAACACAGTGCATACTAGCTCAGAAACATGAGCTACCTTTTAAAATGTTACTGTAAATTTATTTACTTCATAACTATATATTTGATTTGATTTGATGAGCTTGAGATTTCGGAAAAATAACATCTACTTAGTAAACCATGGCATGGTGAGCATTTTCTAAATAAATCTTCAAGTTAAAAATCTGTCACCAACCACCACCCATAACGATCTGTTCTACCAATTTCTTTGAGAACTAGTAATTCCAGACTTGTTCCACTTTTGGCCAGACAGTCGCTAACTCGTGAAGGTACGCGACTAGTTGGTCAAATATTAAGCCGTGTTGTGTAAAATAATAATAATATAATTGGAGTCTATAAAGAAGATGTTTGAAGGTTCATGTATTCTCGCTGCATAACCATAGGAGTATAAGCAAAAAGTAACTAAGTTTCAATTATTATCTTTATAGACGCAAGCAGATAGCTCGTAGAGTGGAAATTGCCTGAAGGAGCTATTGGTCCATGAAAGATCTAATGAAGGGGCATTTGCCACTATCCCTCAAGCACAGGCTCATGGACGCGTGCATTCTCCCTATTTTGACTTATGGAGCGCAAACTTGGTCTTTGACAGAAGATCAACGGTTCGCCCTCGGGGTCTGCCAAAGAGCCATAGAGCGCAGTATACTTGGCGTAAAGCTGTCAGATCGCATCCGAAAATAATTATACTGTAACATAATGTTTTACTTACCTTGCTACTAAAGAGAAAATCACCGGCGCTAACTTCATATTTCGGCCACCCATAAGATAATCTTGGGTAGATTTTTGCTTCTTCACAAAACCAAAAAATACACCGATTCCACCACATATCGCTAACATAGCCACGAATAACACATAGTCGAGTACTGAAAAATGTTGCATTGAAGCCCTAACTTCTGCGACGAGTAAGGTTTTCTGAGACATTATTTTGAATTTATTTTTTTTATCACGTCAGTTTAATCGATTGTTTAGCAAGTAATATAAAGTGGAATATCGAACTCTAAATGTTACATACTATTCCAAAAAAGTTTTCTTTAGCAAAGTAAAGTTCCTTGCACTTTATTTTTTTTATGTTTGATTCAATATGTAGTTATATCCGAAACAAAATTTGTTTTCGTCTTTTGTTTTCTTTGGTTTTTTCTTGAGTCAGAGAAAGTCCCACATGTAGGCAATATAAATGTCCAGTACTGAATGGGCTTTATTCATCTCAATCTTCCTATTACCGCCCGCGATTTTCCCGCCACATGGTCTTGAGTTATTTTGGTCCAGAAATTGCCGACTTCCCTTTTGGACAGCAGATAGCTCGATCATAATTTTGTTTCGTATGGTACGGAGACTTTATGAGGAGTCCAAAGATTAGTGATTACCAATACACCGTTTTGGACGTAGACAACGCTTCGCGAGAATAAAATGAATTAGTATCGAGACAAGAAAACTACTATTAAGATTGTTATTTCTACCGTGTACCTACCACGAAATAAAAAACTTGATTTCTACGAAAGTATTTAATAAATTAAATGCTATGCTTACAAAATATAACTTATGTAACTATATTATTATATTAAGCTTCAATTGAACTGTTTCGTCTTCGAATTGTTATGTTTGTTAAAAATCAGCTGATGTCTTCACAGTCATCAATTGCTTTTAAATTCAATGAATTTATATGGCAGGATTCCTGTTGAACAAATATGTATAGTATGTATAATGTTTGCTGATATTTTTTTATAGGCAGTTCAGAGTTACTCGCATTTGGAAAGACAAATTTTAGAAATACAGTATACATAACATATCTTTAAAAAATACTCTCACAAGTATACAAACAACTTTTTCTAATGAGCCAATCCAGAAATTGACAAAAATTAACTCGACGAATACACTTCAGTATCTACATTAATGAAATTTTAATTTTCCCTTGCAGCATTCAGCATAGAACTCTGTCCAAATAAATCTTTTTGCGATATTCTATAATCAAATGCTTACCTTAGTATTTCCATAAGCGTTAATAAAAAGAGCATCGGCAGGGTGTGGCGGCTCTTTGAAAAATCTTCTCAACTGAGGTGCCAATAATTTAGGTGAAGGCAATATGTGGGTGGTGTGCATACGCCGCAGTATAAACGCTATGAATGCTCCTACAAACATCGTTATGAAGGTACCGCAGAGTGTATACCACATGTACGATACTCGGAGAAGAGGATTCACTTCGGCACTGGAATAAAAGTTAGGGAAGAACCTAGTGGATGTTGTAAAAACGTATTATTCAACTTAAAAAGAGCACATACGAGGAACAACAATGCACACTATTAAACCTTCATTGTAGATATTGATCTAATTAATTACATCAATATCTTCGTCTGATTAATCAGACATAAAGTACTGAAGTTGAATCAAAAGCCAGAATGTTAATTACATTTACGAGAAACACTTAAAAAGCTATTTTTTTAAATATAGCCAATGACTAGAACAACAGTGACATGTTTAGTAAAATACTTGAAACAAATTGTATAACTAACCTCAAAGCATCCAAAGTTCCTGTAGGCTCAGAAATAGTAAAATTATATTGACATCCTTCTACCGTTAACGGTTTGTGAGGGTCTACAATTTCACCCCTTGCTATCGCTAGTTGAGCCGTTAGACACCACCACGACATCACAGCTAATCCACATATACCACCAAAAAGTGCGCTCTGAAATAAAATAGCACTTGCATAGTTTTGGCACGTGCGACAAAACTAAGGCTTAATAAATCTCTTAGACAATCAAAATACCAGTTGGGAAATGGAAAATCATGTACACATCGGCGGCCAGATTCATTAAAAGTAAGCATTAAGCCGCGAAAGGTCCTTGAGTGACTTGAAATCTTAACATTAGCATCCCAAACACAAGTTGCGCAAAACTATACAATAGTATAGATTTCGTTTGATAACTATCTAAGAACTATAAAAGTTTGATATTAAATTGATGAGATTAATAAGATTAAATTATAACTTCTGTCTATAGTTCTATAGACAGAAGTTATAATTTAATCTCATTAATTCTACCACACGTCTATAGATATTACTAAAACGAAGCTACATGTAGTATTGTTTTGCGAACTCGATAACTCTTTCGTTACATGACCACTTAACTCATAAGAGGAAGAAAAAGAAGACGTAGTTATAAACATTAATAAATTTGAAATATTTCTTACAGTCGCGTCAACCCAAGGTGCAAAGATTCCAAGAGAAAAAACTCCAAGTTGTGGCCCCATTGTCATGGACTCTAATGTCATTGTTAACTGTAATATCGTGCCCATTTTTTCCACGATAAATACCAAACCTGAAAGAAATATAGATAAATAAAATATAAATGTAAAACAGAAAAGTTTAGGAGCAAAAATATAATCTCAAAAAACAGTAAATCTCTTTTTAAAATCAACCTATACATTACAAGCAACACTGGGCCGGAAATATCATCTTGCGGTACTATTTCTTCAAATGTCTTCCAATCATCAAACTTAGTGATGATTATAAGAAATGCTATACATAATTTGCATGCAGATTCTACCAGAAATTGTTTAAGATCTTGCTGATTTACTCTATCGCATGCATGAGATTATTCAAAATTCAAAAGTATTTGTTGTATTATATTTACCTACACAAAGCGTTCCCAGTAGAATAACGACGCTCCTCATTAGCCACGATGTCGCTCTTTCGGATAGTTCTCGTTTGAAAAACGGCTTGTAAAAATCTTCAAGTACCACTGCTGACATTGAATTTAGACTTGTTGATAAGGAGCTGAAACCAAAAATTAGAACTAAGTTAGCCATTGCTATACTATTTAAAAAAAAACTCTTAAAGCAATAATTAAAAAATAATTAGCAAATTATCACGCAGTAAGTATTTGTGAGATTAAAGCATTAATAACATATGCTAACCTTAATGCAGCACTGAAAACACCAGCAACAAATACACCAGGTAGACCTGGTATGTTTCCAAGAACATCCATAACAAGGAGTGGTAATAACTGATCTTTCGCTTTAGCCAACTGAAAATTAAATACATTGATTAGACTAGATGCTTTCTAACGCAGGAGAAATAGTGACTGACGAAATTGAAATCATAAGCTATTTCAAAAAGAATAATAACTAAAAACTTGCCTTGGTTTGCAATGGATCACAGTCATGAAACCTAGCGTAGATCAAAAGCCCGCAATATAAACAGAAGCAATACAATCCTGATATCCCAATACAAAATAGGAACACTGCCCTGTAAAAATAATGACACAAAATTAAGTAAACAAGAAAGATTATGACTCTGAATATTAGTGATCACAATTACTTGGTAATAATAATAATGGTCAGTTTTTAAATTGGCAATATGAGGTCTACAACATGAGCCTATAAAATTATAAAAGAGCTAATATTACAATGTAGCATGATTAGCTAATGAGCATACCATTTGGCGCCTTTCAGAGTCGGCAAAGCAAGGTACCGCTGCATCATGGTCTGATTGACTGCGTTTGCTTGAAGCCAGTAAATGAGACCACCGAACCCCAAACTCCACATAGTATGCCGGGCCGTAGGACTAGGATCCCAACTGAAATTGAAGAGTTAGTTTGTTGCTTCGTTTGTTTTTCTTCACTTAACAAATTTATATAAAGGACTATTTGTTTGAAAGGTTACAACTTGACTTTTGACTCGTAGTTCGAGTAACCATACGAGCGCTTAGAGCAAAAATATACTAGATATAATAAGGTGATGTCTCTAAAACGGAAGAACGACAACCGTGTTAACTACCAAAACGAAATCACTGCGAAGCTCGTTTTAGTGTTTTAGCGTAGCTGTGAAAACCTTTGTTTAGCAGATACGTAATTAAGATTTATACGCTTTAATTAATAATAACAGTTTCTTAGCAAAAGTGTTCACACTTCAAATTATTTATTTTCTCTTAAATTCATGAATACAATTTATTTCACTTGTATTTTTGTATGACATGTCGGGTATAATTTTTATGCATTATTTACAATTATGATAAGTTTTAGAATACATATTTATTCTTTTTTTTCAAAGATTGTGGGAAATATGAGATTAAATAAAGAATGTGAATAAAGTTTGTTGGATAAATTTCTAAAGATCATTTCAGGATACTAACTCCATCGGTAGGATTTTCCAGAGTAAATATTTCAAAGATCACACCTATTTATGGAACATCTATTCTTAGACTACTTAAAGGAAATCTCTAGTTACGTGGTACTTACGACTAACAGTGGACGTCTATTTTTAATGACTAACAGGACATTAAAAATAGACGTCCACCTACGCAATGCAGATTTATGTATAACACAAGCGTAGATTAAATATTTTAAAAAATTCTGATAGCTTTTTGTGGTTGTGGCCATCTTGTATTTTATATTTATTATAGTGTTATTAGTATTCTAATAGTCAAGCCCTCAAAGACTGAGAGTGAAGGCTATTTTTATTATCAGTGTCATCAATCGCGAATGGTTTGTTTCAGACTCGGGGTTTTCACTGCAAGCGGTCTAAACCCAAACAAACTACAAGACTTCTAAAGATAACGTAGCACCGGTTGATTGAAATCGACTGAAGCAAAAGAACAATAAGTACATTTAAAAAATAAAAATATTATAAAACTTACTTAGGCGGTTCGATCCTCCCGCTATCCATATTTCTTTGCCAAACGACTCCAAAGCCGCCCACATCTAGAGTTCCTTTGATAGCGACTAATGCCATGGCACCAAACATCGCTGTGATCTGAATTACGTCAGTCCAGACTACTGCTTGTAGACCACCCTGTAAATTAAGGCTTTTTTACTACCTAATCTATAAAACATGTAGATGATTTTAAGCGTTTGGTACTTAAGCTCCCAAGTCAGGTATTTAAGATACTATAAACTGTCGTCACTACCAATGATAATAGCTACTGCTATCAGTGGCAATAGATTTATACACAAGCATTTACAGGAGCCGGCAATAAATATTGCACATCGAGATTTGGAAAGAGACAATCGTCTAATTTCTGCTTCGTATTAATCTTGCACATTATTGTTAAATAATATTAAAACTGGAAGAGGACTGTGGTCTCGTCACACGGTCTGATAACTAGTACGAGACCAGAGGCTTTAATATGCACCATGTATACATTTATGCACCAATAAATAATTTTGTATTTGTTTTTGTATTTTGTATCTCTGTCCCACACTACCTATATGATGTATTGTCTGACTTTGTTCAAGTGTGATTAGGACGGAGATAACGCTCTACGCAGACAAAATTAGCCGATTGTGTCTTTCCAAGGGTCGATGTGCAATATTTATCGATGACTGAATTTTCTACTTCACCTTGCATGTATGCACCTTCTATATAAAGGTGTACATGAAGGGAATAGATCAGAAATTATGTTTTGCGTTTGATTCAGGTTCAGGAAATTGATCTTCAAAGTCGTACTTACAGCACTTGTGTAAAATATGCAGACAAGACACACTATAGGTGTTATTATGTGAATGTCAACGCCGGTCACTAAAACAAGATAGATTAATACATTTAATATACCTACATACGAAATAATAATTGAGTAGAATTTATATATAGATGGTGGAGAGGAAGTCAAACAAGTATTTTTATAAATTGTGCAAAAACAACTTTCGCATTCCACGGAGTATCAAAGTTAAAATGCACTGCATAAGCAGCCCAATACGTTCTCACTGCTACTCGTAGTAATATAGGCCTTCTATCACGAAGAGAGAGATATAGGGTAGAATCTACTATGCTTGCCAATTGCGAGGTGGTGGACGACGCACGTCTTTAGATTTAATAGTCCTTGGCACATATGGGTGTCCACACGATGTTTTCCGTCACCGTATGTTTCCGAAACAAGACATTCGTAAGGCTGGATTCGATTCGACTTGTGCTCTAGAGCACAAGTATTTCTGTAACTGTCCCACTAACTATTTACGTACTAGTTTGTTACGTTATATGTCAGTTTTTACTTTAGGCTGAAATAGTTGCGGGTTAATAGTTAATTAAAAGAAAAAACAATTTAGAATGAGCATAGCTAACACTGTTAATTTATTATCTCCTGAACTGTTATTCCAAATTAACATAATATTTACTTAGCATACCTTGATTGAATGCTAGCGCAGGGACGTAGATGACTATAGGCAGCCAGCCTATCTGAAACGTTATATTAAGTACCATTGATTTATACTGTTCTTTAATTTATTTATTTTGTAATTATTTTTTATACATGTTGAATTTTCTTACCAACGTGAAAGCGAATAGAAACGATCCGAATAATCGCACTCTGTTGTCGAATCTCATGGATAAATACTGAAAATATGAAAATCACAACATAAACTATATATAGCCTTAAATATTATATTATTTTTCAATTTTTAATTAATTATAGCCTGGCCAAGATTTTATCAGGCAACCCATGTTTTTTATCATTTTTAATTAACTAAATTACCTATCGAATAATTTTTATCCATTAAACAGATCGGTGAAGGTCGTTGTTATATCGTATCTTAGACTATTAGTAGGAAGATTTTCTTAGCGCTCGTATGAACGTATGCGCCCTACTCTCCGAGAAGCTAAACATCCGGTGACATCTTTAGCAACTTTCTACCTTCGTACCAGGTGTCCGGTCTCCATAAAGAAATCAGAAGATAGTAGCTACGAACACAAATTGGCAACTTCGCCAAAACGTTGCCAAGTGAATAAATACCATATGAACTGTTTAGATACGTAGCCAGCGACGTAGCCGATTGCATTTCAGGTTCCAATAGCGGATTTACCAATAGGTCACGTGGCGTAGTGTGGTAACAAAGGGTGGCCAATATTAAGGAAGCAGCAGTTTTGTTTCTGTTCATTATAAGCGATGGAAGGTATCATCGAATAGGTCAGGTAACTAATTGAAACGTCTTCCGGCAAATTTGTAAATAAGGCACTCTAAATTCAGAAGTCAAGTTTGGGGTTGATAAAAACGACCAATTTGTAAAGCCGCCCCTGCCTTATTTCAAGTTTATTGCATATGTGATGCTCCAAACCCGCGTTTATTCGGTGTATTTATAAGTACCTAATTAATTATTATTTTATTGTACCAATTTTAAATCTTACCTCGTAGTTAGAGGTCAGTTTGAGGTCGTGGAAAACCGGCAGATAGACTTGTGTCATAACTATGCACATCATAAATATTGCTATGACAATAAACGCATACTGGGTGCCGTTCATATATACTTCTGTAGGAGATCCTAGCAAAGTTATACCAGAGACGAAGCTAGAACAAGTGAACATTTGTAAATTAAACTAATTAAAATCAATATCCATTGTGTGAACTTTTTTCTCGAAGCCGAATGTAAAAACAACTTAATAAATACAACTTAAAAGTATATGGAGGTCAAGAATTTTCCCGAAGATAGAAGGGTCTGGAAAGACCGAACTCCACGGACAAGAACCTCGCTTTAATATTGTTTGATTGAATGACACAATTAATATATCATGCTGGAAGTAGTTTTTATTACAAAGCAGAAATAACAAGATGGCGAAACATTTATCATCATCACATCTTACCGATCACAATGAGGAAACTGACACAAATGAAACAACGTCATTGTCGGAAAAATACTTAAAAGAAATATCAAAAGATAAAGGAAGTAGAAGTCAACCTAAGAAGACTTGAATGAATTGAGTTTGAAAGAGAATATGGATGAGAAGGGAGTGAATACTGTAGAGATGACGGCTGAAAGAGTGGTGTGGAAGCAAAAAATAACTGTGCCAACCTCACTTAAGGAAAAAAGGCGAAGACAAAGAGGAAGAAGAGAATAACAAAAGATATGTAATAAGTAGAGGTAGATGTGCATGACTGCTGATGACGACAACAATTGGAAATAAATTACCTCGCAACAAGCGACATAGCGACTGGCACAACTTTCATGTTCCTGCCACCTAACAAATAATCCGCCTGAGTCGACTGTTTCTTCATGAAGCCCCAGTACACCCCTACAACTGCACTTATAGCCAACATAAGCACAAACACCACGTAGTCCATCCAGGAAAACCTCTGCATTAGATGCACCATCTCATCTACTTGTGTATCACCCATGACTTTATTGGTGCGTGCCAGGTCAAAAAAAAAACACGCACGCAAAAAAAACTAGTCCAGGTTTGCTAGCGCTTTAGCGAGCACCCAGACCACGTGAACCCACTGAGACGTATGCTCAATCTGCTACAATGAAACAATTATGTTAACTCGCAATTTAACACAGGATGTTGCGAGATCCCCCTCGGTAGGAGTAAACGGGAACCTGCTAGGTATGTGGGCACTTGGACGGTTGGAGGTCATGTGGGTAGGACGTTAGGTGGCCCGTAGGCGGAAAATTTCGTGGCCTTGGCAGATTTTTTTGATTGATACTCCGTGCTGGAGCATTGGTGATAATAAATAGAATAGAGAAGTGTATTTCCATAGGCACTAATATATTTATTTTCTTTTAAAGCATCTTTATCTTATGTGATTCAGTGGGGTTAAGTTGATTCTGACATTCTTTGGAGATTTCATCATGAAACAAATATAAATTAAAACATTTTTAACCCCGACACATATTTGCTGCTGTGGTCATCATGATTTTGAAATTTACCACAATGTACTTAGATGTATTTTGCTAGTACCTAGCCCTTACTTAGCTAGTATGGGCTCATTCATTTCAAAATTGCTCATGCAGAGTTCCTATATTAAATACATCCCATACCTACGTAGGTACAACTAATATTATAAATGCGAAAGTGTGAGTGTGTGTGAGTATGTCTAGTATCCCTGGTACTTATATATATATATGTTTATTACTCCTTCATGCTTACGACCAAACCGGCTCAGCATCAGCCTTGGATTAACGCATAAGCTACTTTTTGTTCCGGATAAACAGGTACAACCGTGGGGTGCAGTAGTTATATTTTATGACTTAAATCAAAGCAAGACAAAACTATATTTAAAATAAATATTGCAAAAAATTACGACCATGTCGCTAATAGCGAAGTAAGTTCTTACTCATCTGGATTAGGTCTGTATATACTTCAAAGAAAGAAAAAATTACGAAGATACATTCCAGTACACAGATGATCCGAATAGAAAGTATGTATTATATGACAATACTAAATTCTATTTTCACTCTTTTCGGACGGATCTAGTTGCTTTGTATATTATCTTAAACTTTTTATCGTCGGAGACTCGACTGGGCGACATAAGCCTTAACTTAAAATTGTCATCAAAGTATTTAAAGGCTTCATTTTACGTGTTGGTAGAGGATTATGAAGTGCTCCGCTATGGCTCCGCTCGTCTGGCTAGCAACTACCGTCAAGTTAATAATTTCATTAATTGAGAAAAATTTAAAACGAAACACTACGTTTGTCTATGGTAAAAATTACAACTTTCTCTGTGGCTAGGCATACCTATTGGTGTAATTAGTTAAGGCAAAATTATGCCATTTCAGCAACTTTTCTTTCTCCAAAATGTGCCATCTAGCACTCTGTTGTAGATTAAAAAGTTTCAAGGATTTTTTGCATTTATTTAATTCAAAGACAATTTTTTTAATCAAACTGATGATGATTTTTGTGATATGAAGCTTAACGTATAACATTAAGAATCTGTAGAAGAATATTCACCAAATCATTACTCTTAAAGAAAAAACAACAAAAATATTGATTCCTAGTATATGCTAAACCATAATAATGTAGACGAAACTGTAAATTTCCATTGAATTTTTAATTTAATTTTGTTGAAATACATGTTGTAATTTTCATGAAATACTTGCATATTATAATAAAGCACATTTACCCAATGTGGGGCAGTTTTACTGATATTAGAATGGTCACACTACAGCTGATAATAACGAAATTGGAAATACCAAAACAATTGCGTTTTTGTGGAATTCGAAAGTTTTCTATATTAATTTATAAATAAATAATACCTTATATAGTGTAAACAATTTTCAAATTCTAAAATGGCTGGGTGCTTATTAAGTAAAGCCGAAGGACTTTTCATTAAACACGGAGTTGAGGCAAGTAAACATAACCTATAAAAAAGTTAACTAAATAAAATTCAATATCTGAATAACGCAAGAACAAGTTTTCTATAAATTCTTATTCCCTCGTCTGGTTAATTATGAATTTAATACAAGCCATCGTCGAAGCCTAGTTGAAAATCTAACATAATACTTGCATTCAAAACGAGAGCCTCATATTCTTTAAAGTACACAATATTCATTACTTATTAACGGTGCCATCTATTATTCAACCTGCCACATAGTTTTTTACAAGTGTAGTTTCCTATATTATTCTCATTGTTCTGATACACATACACAACAATGATAATTCATGTTTGTTTAGGTTATTTTTTATTAACAAAATTAACTAACTTCTGGCTGTATCACATTTTCTAGAATGATCTGAGAGTAGATGGAAGGTCTAACACAGATTACCGGCCGATGGAGCTGGAAACCGATGTAGTAAGCCACACCAGTGGGTCAGCTCGACTTCGACTAGCAAACACAGATGTACTGGTTGGAGTGAAGACAGAAATAGATGTACCTACTTCAGAGAATCCAAAACTGGGTAAAATAGAGTTCTTTGTTGACTGGTGAGTTTCATGGCTTCCTCACTTGTTTTAGGGTTTCATATTTGAAAGAAAAAAATGGGATCCTATTACAGCCTCCGCTGTCTTTCTGTCTCCAGGCTGTATCTCAGAAACCGTAATAGCTAGAAAGCTGAAACTTTCACAAGATATGTATTTCTATTATAATTATAAAATTACTATTTGAGGGGGGCTCTCATACTGATAACGTAATTTTTAAGTAGTTTTTATCTTTATAACAATATTTGGTAGACCCTCTATATATTCACAGAATATTATATGTATTAAATTATAAAATAACTAAAAATTAATATATAAGGGGGGCTTACATACCACAAAGGTATGGAACCCTTCATGTGCAAGCCCAACTCGCACTTGGTCAATTATTAATGTTTTCCCCATCATATTTATAATTCCTTTATTACAATAGATAGTTGCATGAAACATTTTCAATTTTTTTTTAAGTTAAATCTATTATCTAACTATGCTCGACCATATAATGATTTTTATGATTCCATTAAGGAACTTATTCTTATTAAAATTATTTAATATTTAAAAAATTTTTCCGCAATTTTCATAATGCAAGCTGTCCATTAAGGCTACAATTATTGGAGATACAATTAGCTAAACTATCCAATCCAATAAGTTATATACATTAAACTCACACTTGCAGTCAGTTCCCTTCTTTGAAATTGATTAATCTCTTTGTTATCTGTGTTAGTGTCCAGTGCACTTTAGAGTGGCCTATTATTTATGAGTTATGAAAATGTTCCCCAATATGTCCAATAATAGGCTGCACTACCATTAGAGTGTAGGATGCGTCTGATACATTTTATTTTTGCAGTAACGGTAGTACACTGGACACTGCAGAGGTTAAGAAGAACTAAATAATGTACAGACAAATTACCTCGTTTCAGTTCAGCAAATGCCACACCCCAGTTTGAAGGTCGTGGAGGAGAGCAGCTAGCTAACAGCATCTCCAACACAATGCAGCGAGCATACCACTCCTCACAGGCATTCAACTTGGAACAGCTCTGTATATTGGAGGGAAAGCAATGCTGGAAGCTGTATGTTGATATACTGGTTAGTAATTTTAACTTCCAATGTGTAAAAAGTACAGGATGTTTAAAGTTTTATGTGTGTGTATGTCTGTCTATGGTATTGTAGCTCCCAAAGGGGTGGACTGATTTGAATTTAGTTTCTTTTGTTTGAAATTGTTAAATGTTTTCCTTCACTGAAAACTCAAGCTCACTGGTGATTATCGAACCCCCGACCTTCGTGTCATGAGGCGGTCGAGAGTGGTGGTGGCTGTTAATGGGCTGGCAGGGTTGAGTCTCGTCGCCGCTCGCTTCCAAGGCAGCCGCACGTCTAGCTATGATTCTCCATTCGAGGCGGCTGTATCCATTGCGAGCACATTGTACTGCGGTAGAATTATCAAATATCAAATTATTTTTTGGCCTTATGGCATCACGCCGTACTGGGCAAGTCAATTTACAATTACTTAATTACTTAAATTTATATGCCTATAATATGAGTACACTCTTATTACATCTATACCTATATTTTTTCATCCACCTGGAATCGTTTGAAAGCTTTATAACTGCTAAGACTGCTACAAGACTGAAGATTCTGTTGTTGGCTGTGACATAAATTCATTAAGACAGTAAAAAGGGTTCTGTTCGAAAAAGTGTTTAATTTTTTGGTTGAAGTCATTCCAAAGGTATTTCTATAATTCTACATGGCAACTTATTAAACATACATATTTTAGTAAATAAACCTTGTTTTTGAACCTTAGCCAGTCTGTAAGCAGGTTTTCTTTAAATTGAATTAGTAGTACTGATGATCAGGTCTAGCCAGCGCGTGGAAGATCGACCTCATGCTCTTCTGTCTTCCACACGGCCTTGTACAACAAGTCTCTCCATAGAGCCCTCCTTGTATGTGCCTAAAGAACTTGATTCATCATTGATCGATATTTATATTTGACATTTCCAGATTCTCGAATGCGGCGGTAACCTTTGCGACGCGGTGTCTCTAGCAGTGAAAGCAGCTCTCTTCAATACAAGGATACCTAAAGTTAAAGCTGTCCTTATGGACGGAGGCAACGTGGACCTCCAGTTGTCTGATGATCTTTATGATAGCAAGCTGTTGGAAGTCAGCTCAGCACCATTACTGGTATATAATCTATTTTATTTGGTTATATTTTTTTACATACATAACATAACTATGCACATAAATACATACACGACACACACATACATATATACACACACACCCACAAAGATATATTGTGAGTGTAGAACTGACACACCTACTTAAATATCTGGTTATTTTCAGCCCTACTGCTTCACACACATTCACACTTACTATTAGTTTGATTTGAATTACTAAAAATTCTTTCATTTTTTTATTTGAAGGTAACATTATGCAGAGTCGGCGGCTCATGTGTAGCTGACCCCTCGGCTGAAGAAGAAAGTTGTAGTTCTATGTCAATTATTATAGGAATTACTGGCAACCCT
Source organism: Mellilla xanthometata (assembly GCA_035578125.1). NCBI lineage: Eukaryota > Metazoa > Arthropoda > Insecta > Lepidoptera > Geometridae > Mellilla > Mellilla xanthometata. The sequence goes on along the minus strand of JAPUBQ010000007.1, from coordinate 5,272,097 downwards.
AAAAACTATGTGAAAATCGAGGAAGCCGATAAGTTGCCAGATGTAGAGGGGAAATGTACAACAATATGCTTTAGTGGACCGGGCAGTATTGGTATAGTGACATTTAAAGAAGCGCTGAAACAAGGAGGGTGAGTTTATTGATTCTATTTACAGTAGAACCACGATTATCCGAACTACAGACCAATTGTCTAAAGTCGTATTTTATAAACACGAACTAGCATCACCCTGCCCGCGCCGGCTTCTTATCAGAAAACCATAAATAAGCCGATTTTCTTCATACTAGATTATCAAATAACATAATATCATTTCAAAACATCATCATCTTCGTACGCCATGGATAGATTTTCATCATCGCCATTTCAATGTAAAAAATACGATAAATGTACATAAAAAAAATTAAAAAAGACTGATTAAAAAAAATACTCTATCTATTTTAATGCAATTTATATGGGAGACTGAACGGACAAAAATCGTTTCAAAAAATTTATTTTTCTAACTCGTATTTTAAGTTACTGTGTTGTGATATCTCCTCACAAAAAAATACGGTCGCATTAAGAGTCTCCTCTTTTTTCGAAATGGGTTAATAACTGACAGTAGATAACTTTAACACTGATAAAATATTTTAGAATATGTAACTATCTCGGCTTGCCCTTTAACAGCCTCTGCTTACTTTGCCAATAATAAATAGTTCATTATTACAACATATTAATGGTTGAACACTGAGTCATCACTACAGATAGTAATACAGTGTAAACTCCATGTAACGTCACTCGATTTAACGACAAACTCTCTAAAGTGTCGAAATGAAGTCTTTAGTTGGTTTAGCTTGTATTCTATACAATGATACATTCTCTCCATTCAACGACCACTCTCTATAACGCATAAAATGCACAGTCCCTTCAGTGTCGTTATATAGAGTTAACGCTGTAATTTAAAACATTTGAAGCTCGCATTAATTTCATCATAAAACTCGGATAAATAAGATCTGACACGATTATCGAGGTTAAGGCTTTCCGAGCCCCATACTAAATGCTTCTCAGACTGGCAACCATTTCCTCTAAGATTTTTAAATAGTAATCACTTAACATAAACTTAAAATGGTCTAATTGGGGCGCGAAATAGGTAATATTATACATTTTTTATCGCAAAACAGATATATCAGCGTGATTTTTTCCAGCAAAATACACATGTATGAGTGCAGTGCAACAACTTAGCTGTTCAGTTGACAGTGTCGCTAGTGGAGATTTGTTGCCACCTAAGAGTGCTGTCGAACTTGTAATTCCAATTTTGGCCACCTGAACAGCTAAGTTGGTGACATGTATACGTATACATTGTTAGTTTCCGTTTCCGTTAGTGTCATTCTCTCTGCCAAACATGAACCCAAGCTTACCATCCGTAGTAATAAATCAACAAAATTCCGATAGATGGCAGGATCAAAAAAAGTATTGTTAGAGAGTTTGATGAAATTTATTTATTATTTTTAAATAAATTATTGCTATTTTTATATTAAGTATCGTAATAGAATTAAAAATTTAAAATATGTATAATTTTGTTTGATTATTTGAATGAAATTTAGTTATGTCAATGTCAGTTTGTCATATTTGACATACTTAAAAAAACGTATTTATATTGCAGCAATAATTTTTAGGGTTAGGTACCCTAAGAATGAAATTAATATACTACTGCGATCTTTTCTGTACTTAAAAGATAAAAACGAATGCCTTTTACAAAATATTCGTTGTCTGTCTTTCTGTCACCAGGCTGTTTCTTATACACTTTGATAGCTGAAAATTTCACAAATTATTTGTTTCCGTTGCCGTTATAACCCAAGAGTATACAAGTACTAGATACGCTATAACAACAAATACTAAAAACAGAAAATATACAAATATAAAGGGTGGATGACACGTTTTTAAAGTGTACCTTAAAAGACGTGTTATATTTTGTATTTTTGCTCAATATCAAAAACGATAACAGGACACTAAAGAATTCTACAGAATATTAAGCTACATATTACCTCTTTTTACTCTATCTTTACAATGACACTTGGTAGATTCTTTCATGATTTCTCTCTTTCTTTCTTTCAAAATAAAATGAATGTTTGATATGGGGTTCCCATACAAAAAACATGTTTTTTCGCCATATTTTAATAATGGTACGGAACCCTTCACGCGCGAGCCCGGTTCGTACTTGGTCAATTATATCAAATTTTTATACCTACGTCTTTTGTTTACCTATCAATATCTTTAACAATCTCATAATTACAAAAGGCTTGTTTGTTTGTTTGTTTGGATGTTTTTATGTTTTTTTGACGTGAATAGGCTCCGAAACTATTGGACTAAAATTAAAAATTCTTACACCGTTGGGAAGTTACATTATCCCCAAATGACATAGGCATTATATTTTGTTGCAAAGGGTAAGAAATTCTTATTAAGACTCCAGTAATGTAACACAAGGTATAAAAATGAGTAAAAAATTTGTTTCATCGCATGCGCTAAGAAAAGTTAGTTGTGGCGGGTGTCGTTTAGTATGTCTTGAGAGCAGCGGAACCCATATATACAAAAAAAAACTTTAATCTATGTCAAAATTATAATGCGATAAAGTTTAAATGTTTGTTCGTAACGAATAAAATATTACACTTCTGAACGACTTTCAAACATATCTCCTAGAATTGATTTTTTTTTATGCCCGTGCTAAGCCGGGACGGGCCACTAGTGTATAATTATATCAACAATACATGTAAACTGCCAGGTGTATATTTACAATAACTAAGATTTCGACAGGCCTCTTACCTTAGAATAATAATAATATTTTTTTTTTATTTCAAATGAAGCTAAAATAATATCCATAGTCTATTATATATAAATTCCCTGATAATATGTAATTATTTACTTTTCTAATCATTAGACTTGAAGCTGTTATTCCGGATGAACCGATTTTGATGTTCTTAGCTATGTTTGATGATATTCGGATGTCCGCCAAAATAGCGGATATGATATTATTCGCAACTTTCCCAAATGAAATGGCTTACATTTTGGAATCATGCTAAAAATACAACTGTTTCATGCAATATGTTAGATGATTCGTGAGAAAAGTTTTTTCTTGTTACTCGTATCATGTACCCAATAGATTTATTTTTTAATTTCATTTGAGGTTTTAAGGTATGCACTATGAATATTAACATACACGAAAACGAAACCTATTGAGAATATTGACTTTCCCATAATATCCTTTAAAAAAAAAGAGTTTCGAACAAAATAAAATAGCAAAATTAATATAGTCTGGCAAACGAAACATGAGACTCGATTTTTTTGCAAACTTTTTATATGGCAATGCTATAATAATGGCAACGTCAATATCCAAAACAAGATGGCGTGTTGTTATGATTTAGTTAAACACTAATTACTCAGCGAAAAATGAAAAATATCATCAAAAGTGGAGTTCGGGAGTTGTTGTTCCACATGATCTCAAAGTATCATAAAAAACAACAAGAAAAAGAATTGAAATTCGGCGTAATTTCAACGAAAACAAGATTGTTTACATGTGGTGTTTGATTTCGTAGGTTAGTATGACGCTACTAAGTTGATACTTTGTTTTAATTCGTATTTACCATATATCTTTTTGCATAAAGTTATCTATTTCAAAATTATCTATTATAAAATTATCTATTTTGATTCACATTCTTTTATCATTAGTCAAAACCTTCCCACCTTCCTAATAATGCATTTTGGTTATTTATCATACCATAAAATGTTACATTGTAATTTTAACACAATTTTTTCTTTAACAGGTTTTTCTTAATTTGGATTCTGCCATTGAGCTGATATGAAGTTTGGGTAAACGCAAAATGTTAAGTGAAAATATTGCCTTGTCTGTCTTGCGGTGTTGAATCAGACAAAGTGATTAAAGAGACATTTGGAACCATAACTCCAGAGAAGTGGATGAATAATATGACTGATAATGTTATATACATTGAAAATTAATATGAAAATAAGATCGGGACAGGATCACCGAAAATAATATGGAAAGTTTCATTATAGTAGGAAACTAATAAATATAAATAAATAAAACTGTGATTCTAGTGACACTGGTGAATCTTTTCAAATTTAAGTCTTAGATTCACATTTTAATTATGACATTGAATAAAACATTATAGAATACTGCTTTTTTTATTCAAATTGATTGAACAATTTCTAAAGTATTACTTCCTAAAGTACTTAAAGCATTTTTATTCAGACGAAATAAAATAAATAATTTCAAAGTATCAAATTAGTTTATTCCAGGTATTTCATATTAGTTTTGGGGTTGCTATACTCAGATTTTTTAAATTTGCCGCTCTTTTCCAGGGTCATGTTTCGTTGGCCAGACTATAATTCATGAGATTTGAACCATAGTCAATTCAAATCATAAAAATATTTCCTGTTCCAAAAATGCTTCCTCTACGAACGAGCCATATAATCGACAATTGAGCGTTCGAAATTGGCATGCATATTCAAATATGCTGAAGTTCAAGTGACAAAAAAAATTGTCAATGCTAGTGTGAGTGTAGCCGCATCGTCACAGAATAGATGATAGTAGATATGGGTTTTATTTGGCTTTTTGTACATATTTGCTATCAACGCTTAATAAATGTTGTTTTGTGATGAGCCTTAAAAATAATACATTAACAGTAGTTTCCGCGAACCGATTCTTAAGTTACAAAAGAAATCACTTGGGATGCTGGGATGAATTAAACTAACTTATACCTATTTAACGCCATCTAGCGGCATATGAGCACTTGCAGCATGCTAGCGAACAACCTTAAGTATAGGTTGATATGGAAAGTCTTTAGATGGGTGCCCATGCACAAGACTGTCTTTTTTAAAAAGTGATATTTCCATCTGGGTCACCGTGGGTCGGATGACACTTTAAATTGTAGGTCCCGGTTGTTGGTCTTTATACAAGGAGTCGTTAAGCCAGAGGATTTCGGCTTATAAATTACATTAAATTAAGTAGCGAAACTAGTATATAAATATAAACAAATGTCATAATAACATTTTGTTTATTTTCTCATATTTTTTTAAGTAGATCGCTTTAGTTTGTTATTTATATTTGTGTTTATATTTTAATAATGAAAGCTGTGTACAGTCGTAATACCTAGGACTTGAAGTTTATAGTGGTGTTGTTAGTTAATTAAGTAAAACTGTAATTCTAGTATTATATAATATATGTATATATGTAGTATATCAGTTGTGTTAGCAATCATAATACGAACTAGAAATGGTTCAGTATGGGGTTAACCAGCCGTGTTTGAAATTTGTCCTAATATAAAAAACTCAACTTTTTGTCTGTGACAGTATCAAATAAACCCCTTTTCCCCATCAAGTATTTTTTTCATTAATATATCTATCTTTTTCAGATTGGCAGTAAAAGCGTTGGACAAAGCTTTAGGTCTTGCTTTATTGAGGGAGCGGCAAGAAAACGTCACTTTGAAAAAACATTCTTATGGATTTCTCAAATAAATTACGTATTAAATCTAAAATCAATGTTTTTGTATAAAAATCCCTGGATCTTGTCCCCTTAAGTTATATAATTTAAAACATTATGTAAATCGAAATAATTGGCCAATTGCGAGTTGGGATAGCGCATGTTAAGAGTTCCGTACTATTACTGAATGGGAGCGCCCCCCTTAATTATTAACAATTTTGATTGCATATTTATATCTCCTTAGTTATTTTATTATTTATTGTTTCATTTAATACCCAATTCAATATTCTGTGAATGTATAGGTCTACCAAATATCGTTATAAAGATCGAGTAAAAACTGCTTAAAAATTACGTTTGTTGTATGGGTACCCTACGATATTTATTTTATTTAATTTTATTTGATACTTCATATACATTTATATATTTTGTGAAAATTTAAATGTCTAGCAGCTACCGTTATTGATATATGGCAAAAAATCGAAAAAAGAATATTTTTACTACCCCCTTAATATTTTTTTATTTTTAGTAGTAACTTTAGTAGATACTACTACCTGTTTGTTGTTATAGCGGCACGGGAAATACATACCTAGTAACTTCAGCTTTCTAGCTATTATGGTTTCTGAAATACAAGCTGGAGACAGATAGCGTATGCTTAGTAGTAGGGTTCCGTTTTTATCTTTTAGGTACCAAACCCTAAAAAGGGGATTACTTTGCACACTTTTTAAAGACGCCACCATGCGTCATCTAATCACGTGCTTTCAATCAATAATAAGTATCTCTGGTTTAATTTCCCAACTACGCAACTTTTGTCGTTAAGGCAAAGTTAAGAATCATGATTTCACAGTTTTTTTGCTTTAAATCGCGAACGGTAGAAAAAACTAAAAAATAGCTTAAAGGCCGTCCAAAGAACACTTACTGAACTTTTTGAACCAATTTTATGATTGGTACCAAAATAAATAAAAATTCTTGGTTGAGGTACGAGTGGTTCTTAAAACGGCCTCCGAGCTATTTTTACGATATTTTATTCTGTTTACAATTTAGAGCGGAAAACTGCAAAACAAGATTTTGCCCTTCACCGTGCGAAGTTGCAGAACTTGTTTACAATCTAAAGTTTGTTTTTGTTTTTCATTGAACTCCGTTAATTTTTTCTTTTATTACTGCAGTCCTTAGTAGCGCAATTTCATTGGTAAACATAGACATTTAGAACCAAGAGTCCATGGTAAATCAATCATTGAGAGTAATGGTCAAGTTATACTAGCGCAGAATATGCGCTTTATACCATCAGAGAAAAATCCTGTTGGATGAACTAGCTTGACTAATTACTGATGTGATAATCATCAAGGGCCTTTTCAAAAAATACCATTTCGGGGGTCTTGAACGAGATGTCTACCTACAGAAGCGTTCATTCCACACTACGCAAACGATATCGTTATCAAGTATGAGTTGACCCACGTATCAGAAAATAACGTTGACCCTATTTAGTTACGTGCAATGTTACCCAAACAGTAAAATACGTATGACTAATACTTATATCTTGCGTAAAGATAAGACTAACAAACATTATTATTATAATATATTACCTACAAGTCATTGAAATAAAACAACAATTACTTTTTAATTTGCTTTATTAACACCAAGAATATACTTAATTATATTTCTAACACGCTCAGTCCAGAGAGAAAAAAACTATTCATTCCTTTACTTTCTGATCCAATTGTTGCATTCTCTAGCTAAATTCTGAAGTCTTTTTATCCCTGTACCAGTGTTTACGAAACGTCCCATAACCTTACACTAGGTTTATTATAATAAGATTATCCATTACATATCATACTACGGTAAAAGACCAGTAGCTGAAGTACGCAGAATAACGAAGTACTAATGTTGTTATTTTTCAAACATCAAAATGTATTAGAATTGGGAACTATCGATTCAAATGCCGATAAAACGACTCGATATAAGATATTTGTCGAATATTTTATTACTTAGTACTTTCGTTTAACTGCAAGTTAAGCTGACACTTCACATCATTGACCGATGTTGTCTGTATTCGGCAAAAAAATTGACGCTGACATGCAAATACAGCCATTCACACAAACATTAAAATGTGGTATTTATCATGTTTGTTAAATACGCGAATAATACAAATACTTTACTCAATATACCGTCAATACAAACATTAATGTTCGGCAAATATTCCGAATAGGTATCAATAGTTTTGTGAAGTGTCGCTTTTACAAGAAGTTAAATAGACACCGAAATACTATAACTACGAATGCAGTGTTTGACAACTGCCTAAAACGAAATTTGCTTACTCCAGTTTAAAAAATACCCAGTGACCATGTAAAATCAACACCTCTAAACTAACTTCCACCTTGAGATAACTATTACTAACTTTAATAATGAAAATATTAAAAACGGGAAAATATACATTTTGTTTTTTAAATAAAATAGGAATACATAAATGCATACAAGAGTACCTACATTTATAAAGATGGGTAATGTATTGTAGGCAATCAGAAATAATAAGATTCAGTAAAATGAAAATATCTCGTCAATTTGACAGGTCTTCTTAGCACATATACATATTATATGTATGTAAGCACATCAATACATACATCAATAGACACATATTAATATAGTTTGATTAATAGACACCAAATATAATCTATAACTACCACTAATGCATTTTTAAAATGACAATTTAATAATTTTATGTTCTTTTACAAGCCCTGTGGATAAAGAATCTCTTATTTGATTATAGGTATAATTAAAATAACAAATATAGCGATCTTGAAATATGTGGCATATACTGGCGTACCTACGAGTAAAATAGATAGTACGATCTTGACCTTTAAAGTAATTTCCGGGAGCAAAACAAAAATACTTTAATAATAACAAAAGTAAAAAAAGGGCACTGCTGCTGAAGAGTATATATTTTGAACTCTATTTCTTGTACCAGAATATTTTTGTCATAAATGAAGGTTACTTACTTATTTTTAACTTTATTCTGATCGCTTGGTAGTAATAGTAGTAGATTAGGGAAATACATTTTATTGGCGGATAACCAATTACTTCATAACAGTAGTAGTAGTGAGCAAATCAAGTACTTCTGCGATGTTGCCGTCCTTTTTGGCCAGTAGTTTGGTCAGCCAACCGTCATCGTTTTTAAATCCCATGGCCAGCATCTGACGCACTGCTGCGTCGACATGGGGGACTGGAAAACAAAACAAGAAAAATTTTGTAACCAACCGACACAAGATTTACGAGTAGATTTTAAATTTACCTTCCTGAATCTCTATCTCCCTTGGTCACGCCATCACGCGTGAACTGATGGATTCATTTATATACATAGACTAGCTGACCCGGCAAACGTTGTTTTGCCTCACTTAGGGGTATGAAAAATAGATAGTAGCCGATTCTCAGACCTACTGAATACGCATATAAAATTTGGTAAAATTCGGTCAAGCCGCTTCAACCGCAACAGTAGTACGGTAACTAACATTGTGACATGGAAATTTTATATGTAAGAAGATATAGATACCAATTCGAATTAAATAATCATCGATTAACAGGACGACGTCGGTCGGGTCAACTATGTAGTAGTGTATAAATTTTACTAATTAAGCTCTCTCGTTTGATACCCGTATTAAAGTAATTGTGAAAAAATATGTCATCCGAATTTATAGCGGCTATTTGGATCTGTTTTCATCGGACTAAAAGGAAGCTAAAAAACTCGTCTAACACACTAACAAATAAAAAAAACTAAATCAAAATCAGTTTATCCGTTACAATGTTACTGACTGACACACACACACACACATTACGAAATAGTAATACAATTATGAATAACTTATGTAATTAAACAATATCATATTTTGACATTTTATTTATATTTTTAGCGAGTACATTTCTCACCTGCGATTTGCAGTGTAAATTTAAAATTTACCAATAAAGAACTTTGACTTTAATACTCAACCACTCTCGACGAAATTTGGTATACAAGTCAATAGAATTGTATAGTCGTCAGCATTTTTTTACCATAACAAGGGGGAAATTAGCGCAATTTATAGGTCGATTTTAATAATATTGGGCAGAGCATTATTTAACCATATAATTAAAAGTTTTTTTTTTAATTTGAATAAGCGATTGTTGAGATATGAGTGAAAATGATTCGGTAAGTAATTAATGATTCTGTAATAATTTCCAAGAAATATGTATATTTGGCATGCCTTTAGAGAGACTTATGATGACAATGAAGAGGGAATGGAGGCCTACATTCAGCAGTGTTTCAAAACGGCTAATGATAATAATGAGTAGATTTTATGGATTTACCAATAATCTATATTATGAAAATGAGTCGGGTTCCTTCCTGACGCTATAACTCCAGAACGCACGAACCGTGAGGTTTGTAGCAAATAAAAGTCAGGGAAAATTTCAACAGAAAAAAACATTTTTCACATACACCATCACCATCATAGCACCGTCTCTGATACATAGCATGTACTACAAACCAATATGGTTTTGCATGGTGGTGGAGCAAACGCAAAAAGCGACCTACACGCGGGCGGAGCCGCGGGCAACTACTAGTGTACTAAAATTATAATAGTACTTACTGTGGTGATACTGGCACGGGGCAGTTGGCACTGCTGGGCAAGGTTTATGGCAGTGGGCCGGAGGAGGTTCACGGTACTGGAACGGGGCAGTTGGCACTGCTTGGCAAGGTTTATGGCAGTGGGCCGGAGGAGGTTGACGAGCGCAGCTCTGCCCAGGGAAGGGGTTAAAATCTGCAGCGGCATAGTGCGGGTCTTGGGGATCAGACCACTTAGGATATTTTCCAATAGAATGGGTCTGCGGCCACGGAGACGCTCCGATACCGGTGTTGGGTCCACCAGTCCAGGTTCTGGGTGCTCCCATCCCAGTGTTGGCTCCTCCAGCCCCAGTTTTTGGTGCTCCCGTCTCAGTATTTGGTCCTCCAGTCCCAGTTTTGGGTGCTCCCGTCCCAGTAGCTGGTGCTCCTGAGTTAGTCGGGGGTGCTTCGGTCTTAGTAGGGGGCACAGCAGTTGCCTCAGGTGCTTCTGTTTCTTTAAGATCGTGCACTAGATGTTAGAAAATATTACGTGTGAATGGCGTACGTAACGCTAAATTAGTTATTTTACTACTAATGAAAGTAAATATCTAATGAAGTATTGTAAATCTAATACATAGTAATATGCATGTGTTCATGGTTGGTAGCAATCAGAAAGTACTGATTACTTTTCTATAGAGCCCGATATAGCTAATCGTACGCCAATGTAAAAATCTATGTTTTGCACGCTGAGATCTTTAATTATGAGACGTTAAAAAAATCCTAGCATTCATTTATTACGTAAGCTGATTCTAATGTTCAAAACTAGATGTCGTTGCGAGAAGACATGCATACTGACCATAGACTAATAAATATAATAGACGCTCAAACTCTTATTGAAAGTTGTACTACGTGTATCATTCGATACACGCAGCGCCATCTATTCGTATTTTCTCTAAACGACTTTACTCGGGCCACGCAATCTACTATCGCTATATCACTATGCGACTGCAGCGTGTTCCGGAATTTGGCGGCAGCTAGACTGCACGCTCGATTTGCAATGCTATCTGGGTTTCATCGGTAACTATGGCAAAAATCCGTGCGGGTTGGGGGATGACACACGTCTCCGGATATTGTGGTCCTCAAACATGTCGGTTTCCTCACTATGTTTTCCTTCACGGTAAAGCGAGTGCAAATCCACACATAACTTGAAATAAGTAATTGGTCTAAGGCCGGGATCGAACCAGGGGCCGTCTGATTGTAAAGCAGACGATTTTAGCACCAAGCCGCACTCGCTTACTTTTATGACGACCTCGTTGGCGTAAAGGTTAACCATGCCGGTCTGCTAATCAGAAGGTTCCGGGTTCGATTCCCGGCCCGGTCAACATCTTTGTGCTTAACCAAATTTGTTGGCTGTGGGTCTGGGTGTTAAATATGTATTTATATATTGTATGTATGTATATGTAGTATATCAGTTGTGTTAGCAACCATAATACGAGCTAGAAATGGTTCAGTATGGGGCTAACCAGCCGTGTGTGAATGTGTCCTAATATTTATTTATTTATTTATTTATTATGTTTAAGTTATATTAACTTACCCGCTGTGGCGGCATTGAGCGGCGGATAGACTTTTTGATGTGAAGGTCCGGCGCGAGTCTGGAACTCTTCAGGCAATTCGGTGTCAAGAAGAGTGGTGCCTTCTGCGGCTACCGAATCTAAATAGAAAACAAAATAATAGATGACAATTTATTTGAGGTTTAATTTAAATTATTTATTTTACTCTTGACAAAATCAAATTTAATTTCATAGGGCAAAATCTTGAACTTACAGTTTTATCGTTATAAATCATAAATGGTAAAAATATCTAAGATATAGCTTAAAGACCGTCTAAAGAACAACTCTAAGAATATTTATACTTATTTTGGTACCAATCAGACTTATCAATATGAAAAAAAAAAATTAAAAAACGTGATTTTTGCCCTAATCTTAAGTCTAAGCTGTGTTCTTACCGAATTTCATCGGAATCAGTTCAGCCGTTTGAGTGTGAAGAAGTAACAAACACACACAAACTTTTGAATTTACAATATTAGTTGATGTTTAAAAGTTTTGAAGCAGTGCTTCAAGTAAATTTTCAACTGAACATAACATCTTTTTCCCTTAACCGATTTTGACGAAACATAACAGTCCTCATATGTAATCCACCAAATCGCGTCATCAAATCCGTTGCGAAGTTTCGAAGTTAACATAACAGACAGACAGACGAAAATTCCAAAAGTTTTTTTTTGTTTCTGATACTCTTCTTTATTCGCCTTCATTCTGTTAATTTTCTTTTATCAGTTTTTTTTAAAAACACTTGATTTCTACTGTCTCATACTAATGATATGTGATAACGACCCTCACTAATGAAAATAAGACCAAGGTGGAAGGAAATTATTTGTTAATAAAATATAATAAAAGCAATTAACTAACCATTCTCCTTGCTAATCATGGTCCATTCCTCAGTCGATTTATCAGGAGATGCGTCACGGCTCTTTTCATCATAAGCCGATGTGGCTTCTTCACCAGATCCACTATCATCTTGTTCTTCAGGCTTCTTAAGTTCAGGTTCATTTTGCTGCAAGATTGGAGCTCGCGTGTTGGAAGCTTCAGCGGTAATTGGGGTTTGAGCTTCTTTGGGGAGAGAAGCTTCAGATGTAGATAGATTTTGAGCGAAGATAGCTTCTGGGGTAGTTTTAGCTTGCGCAGCGGAAGTTGCAGGCGGCGGGGCATTCGCACTATCATCGAAAGAATTTTGAGCAGCTTCGATTTCACGTTCAAGGTCTTCGAACTCAGCAACGTCGTGAAGATGCATGGAAGTGTTCATTAATTTGGCCATCTCTTTATCGTCTGTTTTCGGATTGGCAGCGAGGTTGGCGAACTGTTCGACGAATTCGGCAAATGCATGCGACCACTTGGCCGGGGTCTTGCGACGTTCGCGCCGCTCATCTTTGCGCTCTTGACGTTTTTCCATTCTCTCCAGTCTCTTTTCGACCTTCTCCTGGCGTTTCTCTTCGCGTTTCTCTTCGCGACGTTCTTTAGCCGCTTGCTTGGCTTCGTGTTTAGATGGGGCCTTTTGCATGGCACTTGCTACGGGGCCACTCGCTATACCGCCCTCGGGCTTAGGCTTAAAAAGCACGACGACAGAATTGCTGCTTTCTTTGACCATCTTCATCTAAAAGTACAGTGCTATTGTAGGCATTGTTATGTGTATCGAACCAAATGAATTAAACTCATTATACTTTTCGATGCAGATACAACTTTAATAAAAGTACACATAAGAACTTTACATTTTCAAAACTTTTACATATTATTATACATCAGCACCGTTCGAGATTTTATGGCGGAGTATACAAGATAGTTTTAAGGAAACAACCATTAGTTTACCTTAGAAATAATGCTTTAGCTATGATGTAAGTAAACCAAATCAGCAATAAATAATAATTTAACTTTTTGCTTTTCTTTTTACTTCCAACCAAAAAGAGAAAGGTAGGAAAAAAATACTTACCGGTCTTTGAAGGTACGAAATGCGAACCATGCAATGCTCAGGATGTAAACCACGCGATGCGCAATCCGAACACAGGTCATAATTGTCGCACTCCAAACATCTGTACTGGAAAGCGTATAAAATGGCGTGACAGTTGGTACATGCTACGCTAGGCCTGCCGGAACACACTGAGTTATTTCCCTGGGAGACACTTGACGTAGCAAGTGCTTGGAAGCCGCTAGCTGAGAATGGCTGTGAGCCACTAGCTACGTTTGCTTGGTAGCCACTACCTACATTTGCTTGGTAGCCACTGGCTGAGAATGGCTGTGAGCCACTAGCTACGTTTGCTTGGTAGCCACTGGCTGAGAATGGCTGTGAGCCACTAGCTACGTTTGCTTGGTAGCCACTGGCTGAGAATGGCTGTGAGCCACTAGCTACATTTGCTTGGTAGCCGCTAGCTGAGAATGGCTGTGAGCCACTTGATACGTTTGCTTGGTAGCCACTGGCTGAGAATGGCTGTGAGCCACTAGTTACGTTTGCTTGGTAGCCGTTAGCTGAGAATGGCTGTGAGCCACTAGCTGCGTTTACTCGTGGACCACTGACTATGTTTGCTTGGGAGCCAGTGGCTAATATTGGCTGCGAGGCATTGGCTGACATTGGCTGCAAGACATTGGTTGGATATAGCTGCGAGGCACTTGTTGCATTTGCACGGGAGCCATCGGCTATATTTGCCTGGTAGCCGCTGGTTAAGTTTGATCGAAAGCCCACTGTAGCCGCGGGGCCTCCAGGCAAGCCAGCGTTAGCGGGAACCTGTTTTGCGCAAGTTGTGCTTTGTTGAGGGTAAGCAACAGCGCCGGTGGCGGGATCGACATACGCGTTCTGAGCTTGCGGATACCATGCTGTAAACAAAATTATACAGTTTACAGTAGTCATATGAACAATTTGGAAATCTTTTTTAAAACAGTGTCTAACTAAACTAATATTTATTCTCAACAGCGTCTTCACCAACTACTAGTTTAAGGGTAGGCGTAACGTAAATTTAACTTTTTAAACAGTTTTTGACCATAACTTAAAATAGTTACTTACATTGATATGTAGCATGTTGGCCTAGGCCAGGTGTGTGTTTTTCTATGGCCCGTGCATGTGCTTCGGAATGGGCTTGCACAAGAGCGTGAGCTATCGCTTGGGCTTCTGCATGGGTTTTTGCTTGGCCATGCGCTTGGGCCTTTGCTTGAAGTTGTGCGTACACTCGGAAAGCTTCTCGCGGAAACTGCGAGACTCCAACATTCATAGGGTCAACAGTACCGTTCCCAGCATATAAGTTTTTATCATTACATAAGATGTAGACAAACAGCTTCAGCAACTGAGAAGATTGCGCCGTCAACATCACCGACAACTCCTCGTCATTACCGATTAAGATATCGTCATCTTCTTCATCTGTCGGACAATAAAAGTTCAGTAAGCAAAATATTTATTTCAATCTAACGCCATTCTGGTCTGGTCATAAAAAGCTATGAAAGCATTTTACCTCTCCAATTGATACTGTACACCATTTCCTTCAGTCGTGGAAAGGTATATTGTATCTTTGCATCGATGCTCTTGAAACTCGAGATGCTATTTCTGTCCATTCCAAATCTTCGCACCTCTGGGTCCATGTCATCCTGCCAGTACACATACACCTTGACCGGAACCTCATCGTCCATCTTCACTGGTGCAGCTGCGAAATAATGCTTATGTAACACCGTCTTCCCGATTCTCAAATACTTACACACTAATAAATTGCAAGGACTCTGTATTCTGACGCAATATCTTTTTTTATTCTGACACAATATCTAAACTAACTCCGCAACAGGTAAACGAATATTGCAAACACAAATACATATGGCACGTGCCAGCGGGAAATACGATTCACACATGGCTATGTGCACATTGACAATTGTCTGTAGCACATGAAGACCTTTTTCAGGGGCGAAATCATTTAATGGATGATACCAACATTTAATGATTCAAAGTCAAAAGCACAATGGTGTGGCCGCAAAAGCCTGGTTGAAGCCAAACCAAGAGACACCGCGCGCATGTTTTGCGAACATGCGCGCGCAGCTCGGCTTATCTTTTGTTCGAATGGGGTAACCAAGGTAACCCAGGACTTTAAGTCATGAATCAATAATTGCAATCTATTTCGGGAACAAAGCTAGCCCACGCAGTTTTCACATGCGCGGGCCGTGCCTTGCCTTGGCTAGAATCGGGATGTCGATCAATACAAGTACACATCTACATATTATAAGGCTATTTTCAGCAACCTTGGCTCGGCTAATGAGATATTATATTATAAAAAGATCTATAACTTTTGTATATACACTAATTTCACATAACCTTAAAATTTATGAGAAAATTAAAAAAAAAAACAAGTTTTAGGTTTTTTTTTTAATCTTTTACAAAAAAAAAAATTAACGAAATTAGGTGAAACTTACCTTTTTATGTCCCAAATACGCTGTAATTTATTTGATTAAAAATATTTTTTTTTAACCTTCTTTTGAATGAATATCGATCGATTCACCCTAATTTTTAATCGAAAACTCACCCCCATGGGGTTATGTGAAAAAAGTGTCAAAACAAAAGTTTTAAATCTTTTTATTACCTACAACTTTGTCTTTAACTTTTTTCGGTAGGACTTTTAGTTTTGCCGGAAATCGAGAAAAACCGTTTTTTACCCTTAAAACTCACCCCCATCCCCAGGTTGGAAAATATATAGCTTAATAATTCAGACCAATCTGTAATGTCATCTTAAGTTTTCGATCTTTAGTCTTTAACCAATCCCTTCTCTTACGCTCGTCTCACAGCCGGTCTCTTAAGGTTGTTCGCTAGCATGCTGCAAGTGCTCATATGCCGCTAGATGGCGTTAAATAGGTATAAGTTAGTTATATTCATCCCAGCAGCCCAAGTAATTTCTTTTGTAACTTCAGAATCGGTTCGCGAAATCTACTGTTAATGTATTATTTTTAAGGCTCATCACAAAACAACATATATTAAGCGTTAATAGCAAAAAACTACAAAAAGCCATATAAAACCCATATCTACTATCATCTATTCTGTGACGATGTGGCTACACTCACACTAGCATTGACAATTTTTTTTTGTCACTTGAACTTCAGCATATTTGAATATGGATGCCAATTTCGAACGCTCAATTGTCGATTATATTAGCTCGTTCGTAGAGGAAGCATTTTTGGAACATGAAATATTTTTATGATTTGAATTGACCATGGTTCGAATCTCATGAATTGTTCTTGCTATTTTATTTTGTTTGAAACTCTTTTTTTTTGAAGGAAAATTATGAGAAAGAGAATATTTTCAATAGGTTTCGTTTTCGTGTATGTTAATATTCATAGCGCATACCTTCAAACCTCAAACGAAATTAGAAAAGTAAAAATCTATAGGGTACATGATATTAGTAACAAGAAAAAACTTTTCTCACGAATCATCTAACATATTGCATGAAACAGTTGTATTTTTCGCATGATTCCAAAATGTAAGCCCTTTCATTTGGGAAAGTTGCGAATAATATCATATTCAATATTTTGTATTCGCGGACATCCGAATACCATCAAACATAGCTAAGAACATCAAAACCGGAGCTAGACACATATGTACCTTCTACATACAGTGCGTGCGTGGGATGCCAAAATCTGATAAAGCTACGTATCCAGAGACCTTTTATTGATAAAATCTAATTTTTACTCTATCTTATCAGCTTCAAGTCTAATGATCAGAAAAGTAAATAATTACATATTATCAGGGAATTTATATTTATTAGACTATGGATACAATTTTAGCTACATTTGAAATAAAAAAAACTGTTATTATTATTCTAAGGTAAGAGGCCTGTCGAAATCTTAGTTATAATAAATGTACATCTGGCAGTTTACATATTGTATCGTTGATATAATTATACACTAGTGGCCCGTCCCGGCTTAGCACGGGCATAAAAAAAATTTAATTCTAGGAGATATGTTTGAAAGTCGTTCTTATTCGTTACAAACAAACATTTAAATTTTATCGCATTATAATTTTGACATAGATTAAAGTTTTTTTTTGTATTTATGGGTTCCGCTGCTCTCAAGACATACTAAACGACACCCGCCACAACTAACTTTTCATAGCGCATGCCATGAAACAATTTTTTTACTCTTTTTTTATACCTTGTGTTACATTACTGGAGTATTATAAGAATTTTTTACCCTTTGCAACAAAATATAATGCTTATGTCATTTGGGGATAATGTAGCTTCCTAACGGTGTAAGAATTTTTAATTTTAGTCCAATAGTTTCGGAGCCTATTTGCGTCAAACAAACATAAAAACATCCAAACAAACAAACAAACAAGCCTTTTGTAATTATGAAATTGATAAAGATATTGATAGGTAAACAAAAGACGTAAGTATAAAAAATGTATATAATTGGCCAAGTACGAACCGGGCTCGCGCGTGAAGGGTTCCGTACCATTATAAAAACATGGCAAAAAAACATGTTTATACAAAAAACATGTTTTTTGCCCCATATCAAACATTCGTTTTATTTTGAAAGAAAGAAAGAAAGAGAGAAATCATTAAAGAATCTACCAAGTGTCATTGTAAAGATAGAGTAAAAAGAGGTAATATGTAGCTTAATATTCTTTAGAATTCTTTAGTGTCCTGTTATCGTTATTGATATTAAGCAAAAATACAAAATATAACACGTATTTTAAGGTACACTTTAAAAACGTGTCATCCACCCTTTGATATTTTCTGTTTTTAGTATTTGTTGTTATAGCGTATCTAGTACTTGTATACTCTTGGGTTATAGCGGCAACGGAAACAAATAATTTGTGAAATTTTCAGCTATCACAGTGTATAAGAAAGAGCTGGTGACAGAAAGACAGACAACGAATATTTTGTAAAAGGCATTCGTTTTTATCTTTTAAGTACAGAAAAGATCGCATTAGTATATTAATTTCATTCTTAGGGTACCTAACCCTAAAAATTATTGCTGCAATATAAATACGTTTTTTTAAGTATGTCAAATATGACAAACTGACATTGACATAACTAAATTTCATTCAAATAATCAAACAAAATTATACATATTTTAAATTTTTAATTCTATTACGATACTTAATATAAAAATAGCAATAATTTATTTAAAAATAATAAATAAATTTCATCAAACTCTTTAACAATACTTTTTTTGATCCTGCCATCTATCGGAATTTTGTTGATTTATTACTACGGATGGTAAGCTTGGGTTCATGTTTGGCAGAGAGAATGACACTAACGGAAACGGAAACTAACAATGTATACGTATACATGTCACCAACTTAGCTGTTCAGGTGGCCAAAATTGGAATTACAAGTTCGACAGCACTCTTAGGTGGCAACAAATCTCCACTAGCGACACTGTCAACTGAACAGCTAAGTTGTTGCACTGCACTCATACATGTGTATTTTGCTGGAAAAAATCACGCTGATATATCTGTTTTGCGATAAAAAATGTATAATATTACCTATTTCGCGCCCCAATTAGACCATTTTAAGTTTATGTTAAGTGATTACTATTTAAAAATCTTAGAGGAAATGGTTGCCAGTCTGAGGAGCATTTAGTATGGGGCTCGGAAAGCCTTAACTGCCCTTTTGAGTACTTTCGTAAGTTATATTCAGCTCCGAGTGTACTAATTGCTACCACAAAACCTTGCACAAGTGAGAAAGCTCACTAGCATCTGGTTAGTATTATTGTTTTATATTAATGGATCAAGGACGGCGATAAATGTCGCCAGACCGGACCGTCGCGGACCGGGCGGGCTCTAACAGCGGCGACGCGCTCGAAGCTACCTTCTCGTTTCCGTTTTTAGGGTTCCGTACCGAAAAGGTAAAAACGGGACCCTATTACTAAGCCTCTGTCTGTCTGTCTTGGCTGTATCCCCCCCGTGGGGCCCGCATTGTCGAGGCGGGGGGGCTCAGTAACCGTAGCCTGGTCACCCACGGTGAAGCGAAGAGGGTCCCTGAGATGGGCCACTCCCTAGACTTGTTTTCCCAGTACGCAAGTTCTAGATGGAGTGGCACCACTAGGTTGCGGGACGTTGCTCCAAGGGTTTTCGGGAAGGTTTCGCAACTGAGGCGGGCTTGCGGTGTGGTTTTGAGAGGCACCGCAGCCGAATGAGTGGGGCCGCGGCAGAAGAGAAGTGTCGGTATTACGATGCGCCACTCTTCCTACCTGCCGCGGCCTCGACGGGGTCGCCACCGGTTGATGGCGGCCGCGGTGGGGCCGCAGGGAGAAGGGAGTGGTACCACAATGTACCAGTCTCCCTATTTTCTGCGGCCGTAGTGGCAAGTGACGGGGCCACATATCTGACCCGTTACATCCGTCCGGCGGCGTCCGTCCGGCGTCCATTGCACTCACGGTCCCCGAGGTAGTTGCGGTGCAACACATGCACTGCAAGGGGAGTCATCCCCTGAGGAGGAGTCCCGCAAACTAGCCGAGGTGGGTGGGGTGTGGGGAATTAATGCGAGAAGGGGAACCGCACCCCACCCTTTCCGGTGAGGAGGCCATCGTGAGGTTTTAGTCGGTAGTGATGCCCTTCTGGCATCGAGTCCGA
This sequence comes from Mellilla xanthometata, assembly GCA_035578125.1. NCBI lineage: Eukaryota > Metazoa > Arthropoda > Insecta > Lepidoptera > Geometridae > Mellilla > Mellilla xanthometata. The sequence continues at coordinate 5,251,919 of JAPUBQ010000007.1, read as the reverse complement.
CATACCCCACCCACCTCCCCCGGTGTGGTGGGCGTGCATAAAGACATTTCCTCATATTAAAAAAATATAAAAAGGTTTTGCAATATATATGTAAAGGAAGCTGTTGGTTCTTGAAACTGGTTATAATACAAGCAGTTTGACTGTTGTTTTTATCAAAGAACACTATACTACTTTGAATGTAAGCGACATTCACTTCATTAAAAATAACTTAATTACATGAGTAAAAATGTTTCAATATATATGTCAAGTATTTACTTGACATATTTGCAGGTTTGAAATGCTCATTAACATGTAAAACAATTTTAACTGAATAATTTCTTCTTCAATTACATTTTCGCTTGCATATTTAATAAAACTGCGCAAGTGATTATAGAGACAGCATTCACAATCACATTTATATGATGACAACGCCAAAATTTTGAATTTACAGCTTTGTTATAAATCATGAACAGTAAATACCATTGTTTTATGGGTTGGTCAGTACCATTGTTTTATGGGTTATTATACCATACAACAATAGTATGGAACCCTTCATGCGCGAGCCCGACCCGCACTTGGCCAATTACTAATGAATCAGTAGCCCAATATTATTGCTATTTAATGCCTGTAGCACAGCTAGCTGAGGTGATCTAACGCGATCATCGAAGCTAAGCAATGGTCAAAGCGAATGGTGTTTGGATGGGTGACCATGCACAAGATTGTAGTTTTTCAAGTGGCATTTTCATCTGGGAGCTACCGTGGATCGGATGATACGGTAAATTGTAGGCGCCGGCTGTTAGTACTAGCAGTTGTTAAGCCAAGTCAGAGACTTTTGGCTGGCTTGAAAACTCTCGACACCAGAGCTTGGCCACTTAGCTCATATGAAGAGGAAGAATTACTATTTAAAAATTGAGACAAGAATATGCCTTGAAGGAAGGTTACTTGGGTACATCGAACTTAAAATATGATGCAATGTGTTGTTAAGTTACATTATCCATTATATCCATAATATACCAAAATAATACGTTAACGGTACAGTTAGTTACCAGGTCAATGTATCAACTTATGGCAATAAATCACTTGGATGCAGATATCGCTTCATACTGCGATGCAGCAAAATACAAGTACCTACTACCTACATACAGCGCAATACAAAGGCACAGGCTAACTCATTTAAATATAGTAGGTACCTACGTATGTTACCTACCTTGCCCAGTTTTAAGAAAATGTTCAATTCTTAATTATATGCGCAAGAATTAACTCTTGCTAGAAATATAGGTGAAAGATTTCTTACCACTAACTTGATGTACACAGAAAAAATCACAATATACGGACCGACGAACAGCAATAGACAGTCTCACTTCAAAGCAAAATAAACACTGAATGAATTGTGACGCGCACTCGCTTAAATATGTGTTTACGTCTAGAACAAAATTATGAATCACCAGGCCGCTAGTTCGCTTCGAATCTGTGGCTTCGAAACTAGAATATTTTGTTGTGCAACATGTCAAATCATCAACTTTATCCACAGAAACAAAAAGCGATCAAAAAGCACAGACTTCTCTTTAGAATTTTGTGTCAAAAACTTCAAAAAGCAAACGAGTTGAATCGTAGAATGAGAATAAGTCTGTGGTTGAAATCAAGGAGATATAATCTATGGTTGAAATGGATGACATTTAGAAATGTCGCCTTTATCATATTCTAAATAAGTGCTAAACCAAGCCAAAAATCACTACTTATTTGTAGCCGATGTAACCAATCCTTCATCAGAGTTACAATCTATGTTCGGCACTCAACAAGTCTTTAATAACGAACGATAAAATTTGCATAGCATTATTATTCGAGCGTGATTAACCGTGTGCTGTCCAAAGAGCTGTAATATAGCTATTCTTGAAATTAAATAATTAGTTATATTATGTCACCATGAGAGAGAGAAGATCACTCAAACTCAAATATAAAATACCAGCGTATACACTTTATTATCCTTTCAATAATGTAAATTGATTTCGAGAAAAATATCAGTTGCGTCTATTTTTAGGATACCGCACCTAAACGGCAAAAACGGGATCCTTGAGCCTCAGATGTATCTTGAAAACTGTGAAAGGTAGCTTCAATTTCTAAAATTATGTATTTATTTATTTAAGATTTGATTTATGAAATTTGGCGTAAAGATAGCCAGACTTTATATTTTAACACAAAAGCAAATTTTTATCCCAAAACCAACCATGCTTCCCGTAGGATACGCAAATAACTTCAAAATCTATGTTACTCTTTCACGCTTCAACGGCTGCACCACTGTTGATGATATTTACCACGAAGATAGGTTAGACCTTGGATTAACACATAGGCTACTTTTTATCCCTCATTAGCTTCTTTTGACGTGACAACGTCTTAAATTAGGTTGCGGCTGGGAGTCACTTATGAAAAAGTGTAACGCCCGGTAACGTTACGATGAGTCACCGAACGAGAGAGAGGCCCGCCGAATGCCTTGCGTCTCTCTCCCACTCAACTATGATCGGTCTGCCGCGCGCGCAGCACGCGGCAGACGTTGTCACGTAAAATCTTCGCCCGTAAAACCGACTTTAAAGGCAACCATTTTTTTTGTCTCGTATTAACGCATGTGAAACCACGGGGCACCGCTAGTAAATAGAAATAAAATAAACATTAAAGGGATCTCATAAAACAAACGTAATCTAGAAGCAATTTTTTTAATTGATCTCTATGATGACATAAAAACCCACTTTATATTCCCAGAATATTTATTTCTGTGTTATCAAAAATATTTATTAAATTAAAAAAAGGGGGCCTTCTATATATTAGATAATGGTATGGAACCCTTTATGAGCGAGCTAACTCGCAATTGGCCAATTATAATTTCATGTGACGCGGACGGCAGTATTTGGTATAAAACAAATATAGATACTTTTCTTTTGCAATGGTATTACCATTTATCGTAACATTTGTCACTGTTCAATGTATTTTATTGGTTATATTCGTTTTTATTTACAGCGTAAAATAACCATTATTATTATTCATATTTTTAGCTTAGCTAACTTCAACAAACGATAATCAGCGTTGGCTACTGCCACCCATAAAGCTATAGATCTTTTAGTTCCAGGCAGAGAGGGCATTATCCGGGACCCATGCCAGGAGCTTTAGTGGACGACAAAATACACAAAATTCGCCTTTTTTTCTGTTGGTAAAAAAATATCCTCATTTTTGTAGTCGGGTAAAATGGGAGTCTTAATTATTTACCGAAAGCGAGAAGCTGAAAGCCAAAATTACACCAACTACATACATTGAAGTGATAGTAATTTATTGAGTTCGATGTGCAAAATAAAAAAAAAATGTAATTTTAATCATATGCTAAGTTTGAGTTCATATCTCACTGATCGGGGTTATGACTCTTATTTAAGACAAACACTGACAGTGGTTATTATAGTTAAGATATCTTGTCGAGTGATATATAGGTAATAAACGATAAGAATCTAGACCCGAAACCAGCACTAATATCAGCTTTACCACCATTATGTAGGTACTAATCTTGATGTTCTTTTTCACGTATTCTGCTTCGTCCATGTACATAGTTATGCGAGCTAGAAAATGTTGAAAATTGAAGCTTTTGCCCTGTAAAAACAAAAATTCTTAAAATTGGTGCTCATATTACATTTACATGAATTGATAATAATATGATATAATTTTAATTTAACCGTTTAATAATATACTACCATAACAACTTTCAAGACTTGAAACTTGCTAAATAAAGAATTTTTCATACACACTTTCACCCCCCATTACAAACCCTTAGTTCACCCCTGGCAAAAAAACGTGATACCATTATTTTTAATTTTACATAAACTATACATATTCCAAATTTCATTGCTGGAAGTTCAAAAACAAAGAGGTTTCATACAATCTGTTTTACCCCCTTTCACACCCTTAGGGGTGGAATTTCCATAAATCCGTTCTTAGTACGCGTCTACATACTAAAACAAATACACCCTCCAAATTTCACAACCCTAGGACCAGCCGTTTGGGCTCTACATTGTCTATAGACGAATGAATGAATGAGTCAGGACAGTCTTATAGTATAGATTGGCAAGTGCTTGATCGCAACTCACCTGATGTTAAGTGATGTTGCAATCTAAGGTGGCGCGCGCTTGCCTAGAAGAAACTGATTCACTCTCGCCTTGAAGACAGTGAGGTTATAGTTCAGAGGGAACAGGGATTCCGGCAAAGAGTTTCACAGTTTAATGGTCCGCACAATATATGATATAATATACTTAAATTACACTTTTTGTCAGTCAGTTGACTCCCAGCAGACTAGTATGTATATACTTACTCCCATTTACAGTGTCCTGAAAGTGATTAATATTTAAATTGATTTCTTCAACAGCAACTTCAAGCGTACTCATTATATTATTATCCCCTCTATCCATTTGTTGCAAATATATTTTATTATTTTGGTTTCTTTGTATTTTTTTGTTCTCAGGCATTCGAATGCAGGCTCCTTCAAGAAGACTATACAGATATGGTACTTCTGCACCTTCATTTCTCTTATTTTGTAACAAAGTATATATCCAGTCAATATCAGACATGGAAAGGAAATGAATAGAATTTTCTTTCTCTATCAGTCTACTTGGGAAACTATTTAAGTTTGTTGGCATAACCTTAGCTTGTGATATCAGTTCATATTTTTTACGATTTAAAGATTGATTATTTTCTCTCAAGTATTTGTGAATATAGTGCAGCGTGTTTAAGTCTTCATTATTGACTATAAGCTTTAATTTTGAGAAATAAACATCTGGTTTTCTTCCCAAGCCTAAAACTTTAGCAATATTAGGTGGAATATTTTCTTTGTCAGTTATAACATTCAGCAATCTTTTAAATTTGTGTGATGGGTAAATCTTTAGTTGAGGATGAATGGACTCAACCATTTTCGATGATTAAGAAGTTGGTTTATATGGACTAGGTGGATATTTTAGCTATTTAAAGACACATTCACAAAACCACATTAAATCTACAGAGAACCATCAAAAACTGCTTCTTTTGACCAATCTGACATTACTGATCAACTGTATGTCAAAATAGATTTTTGAACTCTTTTCATTAATTCCTTACAACAATAGTTTTTAATCAACAAATTTTCTGAGGAGAAAATGTGCAGCATGAGACGATAGCACATGCGAAACATTGCCATATAACTGACAGTTTTTTCGTCATTTTACATAGCAAACATTTCCTTTACTTCAACACGTTTATTACAAACAGACATTATAACCACATAAGTATTACATTATAATTTCAAATACAGCTAATGTACTAATAAATAACAAATATACTACAGGTACAAAAATTTGCACTTAGTTGTTAAGAAATGAAAGAAGTAATTTAGAAGCTGAATATTAATCTGCTATTTCAAGTGAATATAAACACGATGATAGAAAGATGTAAAATATGTATTTCAGGAAATCAAAATATTTTTTAACTTTTCATCATCATCATCAGAGTATCAAAATTTAATATTTAATTATCAATTGAAATAGCAGACTGGAATCTAAATAAGTATCAATAAAGTACATATTATTATATTATATCACCATTTTGAATAGTTCCAAGAAAACATAAGGACATTAATCTTGATGTTCCTTCCCAATGGGCTTGCTAGGCAGATGCCTATACCTAGGTTCATCACCAAACTTGACAGGACCTCCTAATTGCACAGTTTCAGGAATGCTCAGTTCTTCATTCAGTTTCTTAGCCAAGAAGTATATTTCTGCTAAAGCAATGATGAGGGCAAACATGACTCCCATAAGCAGCCGGAAACCAAAGTCTAGGTGCCCTATAGTCCATTCAATACCTTTGAATCCAAACATGAAGCCAGCAAATATGGAAATAATGAACTGCCCGATAGCAATCAGGTGACGGTTCAGTTGTTTCACTGAAAAATAAATTAAATACATGATAAATACACAGAAGACAAAGACTAGTAAAAGACAGATTTGGTTATGAAGATAATTTAAGACTCTCTAGACATCTTGTCATCTTCCAGCCACTCAGAGATCGGGTGGCGATGGTGCGGAGGCTGCTGCGTTTGGCAAGCACCAGAACTAGAAGAAGCCTTGGAACTGGCATATGAGATCGTGCCGTTTGCTGTCGAGGTAGCGGGGCCTTGGGGAACCGTGGCAAGGAAGTTTGTGGCAGATCTCGGACGGCGGTTACGAGATAGGGGGCGAGATCCGCGGGTTGGGAATACTTGCAGCAGCAAATTTACCTCGCGATTCAGCGAGGAAAAGCTGCCAGTCTAATGGGTAAGTTTGGGCGATGGGCATGACTTAGTCTTTAAGACTTAATTTTTTTATCGATTATATTTAATATTAATAATTAATATGGTTATGTGAAATAAAAATGATTTAAAAAAATAGTTCTTTAAACGATTTTATGCTAAGTACAAACGCAAGTCATGTGAAAACACTGATAAAAGGATTATTCCAGCTTAAGCTCTTAGGAATTAAGACGGGATAAGCTGCGACTCATTGTTGGAGTCTGGTCATTGCAATCTTAATAAACATTTACATATGTTGCAGCATACTGACAGTGCTCTGTGCATGGGATGCATAGAGGCAGAGGAAGCCAGAAGACTTCTATGTAGTTGTGCGAAGGAACACGCACATCAATGTATCAATTACTACTACTATCAGATGCTTTGAGATCACTTTTCTACAGCATTGTTTTAGAATAATTTGGATTGTACTTACTTTGATAGGCAATGCTGTCTTCTGGGAATCTCATCCTGACATTATCAACTCCTTTAGTCATTTTCCTGTACGCCCTAGCTTCTGCCTGTGCTCTGAGTTTTACACATCTGGCTTCCAACTCTGGGTTCCTTTTTAAGATTTCATTTTCTGGCATCTCAACACGAGCTCCTTCAAGAAGTGTATGTAAATATGGGACACTAGCATCTTTGATTCTTCTTTTGTGCAAGTAAGAATATAACCAGTCAATATCAGATGTAGTCATGCATGGTTCAGGTTCTTTTTCAAGGACTTTTTCCACTTTCTCATCCTGCTTTTCTTCATTAGAGTCATTGTCTGAATTATTTTGATCAGAGTCATTGGAATCGCCAATTTTATTTTTAGCTTTTTTGGTATCGCTTGATTTTTCTTTGCCATGTTTCTCAGGGGTATCACCTGATTTTTCTTTATCATTTTTACCTTTTTGTTCTGTTACCTGTTTATTTAAATCAGGTATCTCAGGCTCAGACTTTGATTTAGATTTTACATAGTCTGATATATTTTTAATGTCTTTTAAATCACAATCAGTAAAGTTAACTACATTAGCTTGAGCTTTATCTTCATTAAGATTGCCTTTACAGTTTCTACCGATGACTTTTAAAATATTTACTGGAATGTCTTCATCATCGGGCAAAGATTTGAGGAAATTGGTGAAGTTTTCAGATGGATATATTCTTAGATGAGTACTTGACAAAGAGCCTTTGAGGTCCATGGTTTAGTTATCAGCAATATTTAACTTATGGTTAAGATCAGCATAGAGGTCTTTCAGCTCCTCCTCTTTCTCTTCAAATGCGTTGTCAATTCTTTGGCACTTGAAGTTCATATCATCAATAAACTGATCCCATTCTTTCCTCCTCTTTTCTTTATTTTCGAGTCTCTTCTGTTCAAAAGCCTGGAACACCAAAAAGAAATTACATATTTGTGTATTCAAGTATGTTATTGATAAAAATATAATTTGATTTGTTTTTTTACCTTTATATAATGTATTTGTATTGACAGTAATTTTAAGGGTTAGTGACACTCTGGCCTGGTCTGCTGGGACTCAGGGCCTTCTCTCACAAGGAGAGAGATATAGGCCATAATCCTAGCCAAGCATAGGTTGGTGGATGACATATATTTTATATTGTGATCCTTAAACATGTGGGTTTCCTCGCGATGAGCAAAGTATGTACAAATAAAAATCACATACCTTTTTGACTTCCAAATATTCAGAATCAACTTGGTTGCAGAGTAGCAAAGCTTGATCCAACTTTTCTTTCAGAACAGGCAGACCGGTTTCACCACTCTTCTTAATCTTCTCTATTTGACTATCTTTTATTTCAGTGAGCTTCTCTAGTATTGCAAACAAGTTTTCAACTTCTCTATCACCCCGTTTTTCCTAGAAGTGGAAGTTTGTAAATTCATGGAGCATTTTTATTTACATTCTTTTCATATTACATAGTACGTGAACGTTTCTGAAGGATGAATTGGTGTTTATAACTTTTTCACTCAGAGTTAAACCAAGTGGAAAGAAATATTGTATAGAAATAGCTTAGGCCTTGAATCAACACAGGTTACTTTTTTAATGAAAGATGATTTAATCACTATTATAACACTCACTATAATATATTTTATACCAAGAGTTTAGACACCGTGGGGCTCAGCTAATATTTAATCTACAAGTCAAAAATGTAGCAGGCTTACCTCGAACTCCTTTAACATGTACTTTATTTCACCATTCAGGAATGGGCGATGGTCGAACAGACGTGACCAAATCTCACCAATTTCTGCAAGAAAATTAAAAAAGAGTAACATAGGATCACTGCAATGAATTAGAGTTAAACAATCATCATAATCATAGTAAATTCAGGGCAAATAGAATTTAACAGGTCTAGATTTGCCTATACATACCTGCTAATAAACCAGATATTTTAAGAATCAAAAATATCTCAATAAAATAATAAGAATTTATGTAGGATTGAACTGCAAATATGCTCAATTTTGAAGCCTGAAAATCCTTAATGGAAATTATAATTTAGAAAAATATTCAATTGACACAAACCTCGTGACAGCTCCGTCATTGCGTTCACTCGAATAATTAGTTCATTCAATTGTAAAAAAAATCTGCTTTCACACTTGTGAATATAGTCTATGGTTTAAGTTTTTCATAGCGCCATCTCTTGAGCTGTAGGCATCAACATAATGTAGAGGTTTCAAGTTTAGTAAAGGTTTGTCTCTAAACAAAGTAAAGCTAGTAGTAGAGAAAATTTTAAAATTAAACTGTTCGCAAACATTGGTACACAGTATCATTTTTAACCGACTTCAAAAAAGGAGGAGGTTATATATTCGACTGTATGTATTTTTTTTTAATGTATGGTATACAACTTTGTGCAATGCTTTGTGATGGAAGTAAAAACCATGCATAGTAACTAATATATTGTTGCTGTTTAAGATATGAATGTTGATAATATAATAGTTTTTAGAATTAGAATATTAGTAAAGTGAAAAATGTATATTATAATGTACTTGTGTTTGGATATATATTAGAGATATGGATGAATATTATAGTCAGGTAACTTATTAACGATATTATAATACCACTGACCTAAGGAGTAAAAAATAATACGTAGCTTTGTTATGAATTAGTCTTTACAATCTTCATCATGTACCGTTCACGCCATCTGTTGCAATGATTAATATTTAATCGAATATGTTCTTTATTTTTTGTCTATGCATACTTCTCATTTTTAGAGAACGAACGAATACTTTACCTTTCTTTCATCAATCAATTCAGTAAATTCATTCATCGAGTCGGGAATGGGCGGATTTGCGAGTTGGCGAAAGTAGATGTGAGATTGTTTTTATTTGCGCAAAAGTGTTTTGTCGGCGACAATGTTCGGGTTGTGTTTTGTTTATCGTTAATTCTGTGTATTTTTGTGAATCACACTAATGTGAAGTTGAGACTTGTTTTGTGAAGATCTGGGAATTACCATTCACCATGCCGGGTGTAATAGGAATCGGCGAATTCATCGAGGAAACTCGAGAGGATTACAACTCGCCGACTACATCCACATTCGTTTCACGAATGCCACAATTTCGCCAGACCATTACGTCTTTGGAAGAGGTGATTATAATTATCTTTCATCATTAAAATTCAAATTCTGTTTACAATATGTCATGTTTTTTACAATAATTATAGAAAACATCATACGCACTAAAATGCAGTAAAATAAGAACAGCCTTGATAGTCATGTCTTTTTATAATTCTGCAACAGGAAATAGGTGTTCTGGTATTATTAGCTTTTTATTTAAATGAATAAGTATTGGGTTCTACTGAATAAATACTGAATGCAACAATAGCATAAAGTAGATATTTGAAAAGGTGATTTACTTCAGTCTTGTCTCTTTGTGCTTATGTCAGTCAAAGGAATACCTACAGAAAGCTGTCTATTTACGAATATTCCTAAGCATACAAACTCATTATAATACATACTTATATAGTAAAGTAAAAAACTTCAACACTAGAATGACCATTCTGCTATGAGTCTGTTCATAATTTCTCTGTTTTAAAAAGAAAGTTTTGGATGTAGATTTTATTAAAATGTGCTATGAATATTTTATTATTTTACCTTAAAATAATTTTCAAAAAGATTTCCAAATTCCATAACATTGTAAAACAATTAAGTTTCTACTCTACCTATGACTTTCCATAACTGTTTTTTCTTTTTGAAAATGTATAGAGTTTATTCTTACATTAACATATTTTCCACTAAATAGGTAGGTATTTAATCAAAAACCAACTTCAAGCACAGCTCATTAAGATTATAAACAAAATTAGATGTAAGTAATTTACCATCAATAACTACTATGATATAAGAACAACATTTGACAAAAGACTCAGATTAGTTAACAAACATAGTGTCAAGTCAAGTTAACAAAAAGTTGAGTGACAACTTAAACACAAAAAAAACAACAAGTCTTTTGTCTCAAAAGACAAAAATCTATAGTCCAAAATCTTTTGCTGTTTGATGCTTTGTTAGAGTTAGTCATTGGTGGGCTGAAAATTTGTTTGTTGACCTTCCAATTCATTTATGAGATTCACAAGGTGTTGAATCAGCAAAGCGGATTTGATTTGGGTTAGTCATCAATTTACCTGCAATTTTTTTTATAATTACCTATCAAACTAAATATGTGTTGTTACTTCCATGAACCTGACACTGTAGGTACTGCTAAATTTGTTAAACATTAAAATCTTGACCTTTTTTAATAATAACTCATCTTTATTAAACACATAAATATAATAAAAATTTTATATGTCAAAAACATTTAATGTTAGGAAAACCCGCCCATGACCGTACCTGGTGCAAAAGGTGCCCATAACACTGGCTGCATTTCCACGCTGAATAGCAATGGCTATCCTCTGCACCAAATATGATCACAACTTCTCTTATGGTACACTCACATTTTTTATTAACTGTTAAATACAGCGAGATAACTTCGGGTTCGCTCGGTGGGAAGACGTCTGCATTTCAAATCAATGTAGATTTTCATGAGATGATGAGAAGACATCATGAGAAAGCTGCTGTGTTTGAGAGCTACAATATCTTGGTGGACATGTACCTTCCATTGAAGGACCTGGGAGCCCACTTTTAAAGAACCAATCCTCCCCCAATGAATACGGGCGGAATACGGAATATTAGGCGGCGGAGTCACGACCCTCAGTAACGAGGAATAGGTACGACTAAGGAGATGGATACACAGGTTGAAGATTACATACATGCTCCAGTCGGGGGCGTTAAGGCGCAGTGAGGGGACACCGTGGAGGTTTTAGTCGGTAGTGGTCGCCACTCCGGCACCGAGCCCGATGTACCCCGCCGCCTCACCTGAAGATTGGCGGGAATGCGTAAATGCATTTCCTACAAGTAAAAAAAAATTAACTTAGAAGTCACAAACTACAATTATGTATATGCTTGTATTCCAAATCCTTATACCTAATACTTACTGTGGAACTAATGCCCGCATGGCTAGCAACCACCTTCAAACAGAAAACCTGTCAGTAAGCAACTTTGTGTGTTAATTTAAAAGCTAGTAATTCCAGACTAGGCATGCTCCACCTTGGGCCGGAGTGTTGCTAATTCGTGTGGTTACGAGTCCTGCTCTAGTGCCTTGCTGAAATGTGTAAAAACATATCGAATAGACTATATTGTCGATACCATACAGTAAGTAGGTATAACAAAAAGGCTTTAATAAAATCTATTCACGCCTACGCTTAAAAATCAGGCCCAGCCCATCTAATGATAACGTATTAGACAAAATAACATAGTTCTTTGACTAATATTCATTGATATCGAAACGCTTTAGTGACCCAGTAACGAGCATAACTATGGCTATAACTGGACTTTCTAACTATCTGAGTTTGTTTAACTTTTTAACGGATGCTCTTATACTCATATAGCGGTCAACACTTTCCCGGTAAACTGTGCCGGCAATAAAAGTATATTTCATTTACATTTTCTATTAATCTATTAGTTTTTGACCTAGTAAGGAACTCGGATAACCGGTAGCGTATTTACGTACTACGCATTTACGAACTGGGTAGATAGGTATGGACACAGTGTTTTTATCTACTAAACGTAATTTGTTTTCTTACTGATTAGCTGTTCTCGTTATTCGATACTAATTAAAAGCTTTCAAAACAATAAATATACTATTAGATATAACCAAGTTACATATGTTTGCGATTTTCATAAATAAATGCCCAAGGGGATTATCCATAAAAAATAGCAAAATATATAGTTTATTGTGTGGGTGCTCGCCTTAAATATTTATTTAATATAATAATATATATTATATAGACGATAAAGAAGTTAATCCAGGTTAAAAAGTAGCCTAAGAGTCAATGTAAGGTCTAACGTAAAAATAGTAAATCTTATTAAAATCGGTCCAACCGTTGGAGCGTTAAGAAGTAACATAGATTTTAAAGTTATTTGCGTATCCCACGGGATCCACAGTTGTTTTCGGGGTAAAAAGTAGCCTATGTGTGCCTATGTATCTGGTCTAACCTTCACACTAAATTTCATCAAAATTGTTTCAGCCGTTTGAGCGTGAAGAAGTAATAAACACACACACTAACGCACTCACTCACGCGCAACTTTCCCATTCATAATATTATATATAATATTTTGATATAATAATATAAATAATTATGATAATGAAAGAATGAATAATATAAAGCCTTGCGACAGGCGGACAGACAGACAGCGGAGGCTTAGTAATAAGGTCCCGTTTTTACCTATTAGGTACCGAACCCTAAAAAGAGACTATAAGAGATCACATAATATTTTTTTTACATGGATTTGGGTTAGGAAATTATTAAAATATGTAATATATACATATAGTATACGAAGTTAGGTTAGTATTCCCCTAGGTTTTGCTTGCGCGAGTCGAGACGGCTTTCGTCATACCAAACTGACATGTCGCAATTCTAATAATGTAAGTCGCGTCTGAGTTTCTTCTTCCCCTGTAGGTTTGAGTTAAGTCCCAAAAATAGACGTCAGTCAATATTATTTCCAGCTCCATTTAGATAACAATGTCTAAAGTTGAGGCACTCTGCCGACACCAGACCACCAGACACTTGAAAAGCGGAGCCATTCTCCGAAATGAATACAGTTGGAATGGTAACTTGAGAAGTGAAACATCGGAATCGCTTTGAGATTGATGTTAACATTGTGCGGAAAAAGAATCGAGTTACAGAATGGCACACTCACTTGATACGCTTTCAGGTTGGTTACAAACTTTAAAGTTGTTTGTTTGATCCTCATTTTATATCAAATATTGTCGATCTATGCAGAGAAAGGTTTTGTAAAAAATAGTAAATTGACACACACTTGAGTTAGATACTTATGAGTATAATATAAATTGAATCATTTGAAAAGTGTAAATCTAAAACGAAATAACTATGAATAGTGAGTAGTTGAATATGCTTCAAGGCAAAAGTGATCAGATTTCTTCTAGATCTAGATCCTACATCTTCGGCCACAACTTTGCTTACCATCGGTGTGTTCGTTGCCATTACCAAACATAGATCGATTTTATTAAAAAAATAATTGGCCAAGTGCGCATGAAGGGCGTACTATCTTAAAAAAATGCTTAAAAATTACGTGTATTGTACGAGGACAGCCCTTAATATTTTATTTTTATTATTTGTTATAACGGCACAGGAAATATATAACTTGTGAAAATTACAGATTTCTAGCTGTCACGGTTTCTGAGATACAGCCTGTGTACAAACAGACAGCGGAGGCTTAATAAAGGGTCCAGTTTTAACCTTTTAGTTACGGAACCCTAAAAATTGAGATTTGTGCATTCGAAAAAAGTACTGGCTAGATATACGATATAATAGTAGTATTCGCTTTTAGTCGTCGTTCTATGTCTTCTTCTTCTTCTTCCTTGTCTTATCCCACTTGGTGGGGTCGGCGCTGCAAATGTCCTCTTCACACACTCCATCCATGTCTTCTTCGGTCGGCAGGGCAGGGAGCAGAAGAGCAAGAGTGCCCTTCTTCCTTGCACTTCCATTTGCCAACAGATCTATGCATCGTCTGATATTTCATGGTGTGACCATTTAATATTCTGTATATTCGTGAGTTCGTGACTCATCAATTTAGTGAAGTTTACTATCATAACTTTGGTTTGATAAGTTTTGGCGACCAATTTATGGCTTAGTTTAATTTTACGAGTCTCTCTTTAACTAAGAACTGAGAGTTTAGGATATGAAGTGTCTATATAGAAATCGACTGACACATTTATTCTCGGGAACTTACTAGTGATACATGTCGGCATAATATCTGTTCAGTTTACATCGTTACGGCACACGTGAAGCCGACGTCCTCAGATATGATAAACCCCTCATGACTTACCACAGTAGTTCCACGTTCTTACGTACAGCATTCACGGCGCAACGTTGAAAGTGAATTATCAACGCCAGGCGAGAGCGTCCGATGAATGCTGATGAGATTCTGACGACTGAAACGCTTACGCCTGTCGAAATTTCTGGGATTTTCTATTTGTAAATTATCCACTTTTATAGTTTAAAAGTAGTAAACTCGCCTATTTTTATACAGCTATAAAGAGACTCTCTTCCTTGAAGAGACCTTTGTTGAAACTTCTATGATCTAGATCTAGATGCCAGTGATGAGATTTTTAATTTTTAGCTTTTAGCCAAGCTAAAAAAGTACAGTTAATCGCAGTTTTAGGCGGCAGACGGGTTAAAGATTTCATCGCCGTTGAATATATTGCCACAGTATTTAACAATCGATTTCATACCGACCATTAAAACGTTTGGCAAACATCCAAGGAACGCAGAGAAAGAACAAATTGAATAAACGAATTGGTACTTTATCAGTGTCGGGAACTCAGCGGGTTCCCGGAAAAACGAAGACCACGAAGTTGTAGGTACAGAATATCGAACAAGTTTCGAGCTGTATATTTTAAAGAGGTATTTTACTGAATCTCTGGAGCAAACGAGGTTTGGTGGGTATTGTTTTAACCTATACTTTGCAGTAGTACTAAATTTGATACAATTGTTCTCATGCAGTAGAACTAACTTTTCATCTGTACAACAGTGCCTATTAATTTAAGCATTTAGGCCCTTTCTTTTCCACACACGTTTTAATAAAACTATTCCAAAGAAGAAAGCATACAAATCTTAAGCCATTTGACGCAACGCTGCTGGTAGCCACAATGAAAAGGCCGCGAAAGGTCAACAACCAATGACTCATTACGTTGCGTTGCCACCATCTCGTTGCGAAGGCACCTGCGGGTTTGATGCTTGAGATAAAGAAAAACTTCATACACATTGAGTCATTGGAACACCTTAGTTCAAAACGCGCGGGTCGGTTACAGGAAGTTTACTGTGATGTGTCAAAGTAAACTTAACATAATCTATTCATGTCTAGCACAAAGGAGGAAGGAAATGTAACTACGACTTACAATTCATTTCTGTTAGATGACCATTACCGATGTGTAGTATTTTATCTAGTTTGCTGAAATTGTCACACGTTGCTTTGGTTAGCTTCGAAATTGTGTTGTTATAAAATCTACTACGACGTAACTATTACTGCTTTGTTTGCTTTTGTCCCTCGACTTTCGCACAATTTCTTCTCTTATTTAAAAGTAGATAAAATCAGAACACCATAATTGCAACGTATGTAATTATTAATTACCTTACTGTTTCTTGAGAGCAATAAAACGTTTATCCCCATACTTTATCCCACTTAAGGGCACTTATGTTCTAAATCAAAGTCTAGAACACTGCATAGTTTCTTTGCGTTTAACCTGGCCATGGCGTGCTTAAGTGCGCATAACTTTATCGCCAAGGGACTAGGGGCCGGTTGAATGCATACTTCAGAGTTCTCTAGATGCAGACGCGCATAAAACATGTGGGTTCTTGAATGAGGTGAATGTTACTTATACACTTGAAGGTTTAGAAAGCTTTTGGAATAAAGTATTTGCGAAGTAATAAAACTGATGTGTCTACAGAATCAATTCAAGTTCTATAAAGCCTTTTGAAGCCAAAAGCAATCCCTTCTTGGGTAGAATCGTCAAATCTCAGACGTGTTTGCAAGAGAAAGTTTTTATCCGTCCCAGACTCGTAGCACACTTGAACGAAAATTGCTTTTCTAGCTTGTCTAGCGTAAGTTTTATAATAGTATAAGCTTAACTTTTAACTTCATAAAACTTAAAGGGATTTGGTATTTTTACTGTTAATACGAGTAATAGTTAAAAAACGATTACTGTGATTATGCTCAGAGGTTACTGTTGCTATTATTAGATTCGGAAATATTAACTTAATTTACAAAAATACAAACAAAATACAAATATTTTTTGTGTCCTTTTAAATTGTTTACCTACATGTATGTAATAGTACCTAATTGCAAAGAGTGAATAAATAATTAACAATGTGTGGTACTTTATAGAGACATTGTGCCCCGCGCCAAGTATCTACCGATCCTGTGCAGTATTTACACTAACACAATATGTAATGAAAACTAATTCAGTCAGGTTATCAGTAAAATGTTGGTTAGGATGTGCTAAGGCGTTGTCTAGCTTGATAGAACACATCACATAATCTACACAAGTTTTAATCCTATGATCCTCCAGGCATCTTCAACCACTTTCAACTTTCAATGCCTTCTCGCAAGTGTGGACAAATAAGCAAGGTCAACAGCTTTCACTGTCGTATACTCGTATGCGATGTACTTATCGTTTAACTCTTAACTTTTGCCTCAGGTGATCCCATTGGAGCACGAAAGTTCCGGTGCTTTCGATTAACGAACGTACAATTTCAAAGTCGTTAATTTTAATCGAATAATGACGTAATGTATGTTATGTACCAGTTTTGAGCTTTCATATGTTCATAATTAGGTTTCGTTGGAGTTGATGGAATTAATTTGTTTTTTTTTAATTGTTTCTTCTGATTGTTTAGCTGTTCTGTATGACAGTCATTATGACAGTCAGCGTAATCGTTATCTAAGTATCATAAATTGCAAAAACTTATACGATTTTATACCTGCTTTATTTATCTGTGCCTGTAAGAACCAACATAGCTCTAAATAGTTGTAATGACCTTTGGCGTCCTTACCGTTGATGCTTTAGTAGGTACATATTTGTGTCATCTAACAGTTATTTGAAGTTCAGGGAACATTTCAGTAATCCTCTTTGTAATCCGTGCTCATTACTTAAAATGCAAATAATATCTTCTCAGAATATCAGTAGTATCCGATCTTCATCTTAAAGTACTTATGATGTAAGTAATTATTGTATATATAATTTTATCGCTACAGAAACATTAATGTCAAGATTATTGGCACTTGTACTTTTTATTAATTACGTCGACCTATATTCAGCAGCTGTTTGTTTTATGGCGCATTTAATTGAGTAACCACATTTACAGTGACATGTTTCCCACGTGTTTTGTTGTATATACTTCGTAATCGCATGTAACATTACGTGTTCAATCTACATAAGTGCTTGATATATTATGTATTTCAAAGTTCATTACGAAAAAGCATATTATTTTAGAACAAATTTTAAAAAATACGTGTTACACTAGAAAATTAAATGCAAACGGCAATTGAGTGAGTATATGCATTTTGTACAGATAGATATAGTTATTCAGTGTGGTTTTAATGTGACACTTATCACAGGTTTATAACTGTCAAACACATGCAGAGAAAAAAATGCGATCCAATTACCCAGTTATTGTTTAAAGCTCACTATTGCCTGTCCACGTCGTTCCCAGGCTAAACGAGTAAGTAGTTCGTATTAATTGGATACGTTTCATTGAACATCGTAATCGGTGAACTATGAGGGTTTTAATGGAACGATGATATTGTAATAACGTTTATTGACTCATCGGTGTTAATTACGCAGTCTGTTACGTAACTTTTTGACAGGCTTTAATTGTTGCCGACAATGTTGATAAGTCTTTGCAAATGTAGGATCCATAGTGAATATTTATATCATGCAGTTGCAATCATTATCAATTATATATTACATGCACAATCGATCAATCGATTAACATTTTAAAACACAGGCTGTGAGTAAAATATTCATCCTCTTCAATTGACGAGAGTGATCGCCTACATCAAAACAAAGCAAAACATAAAGATGAGTGCACTAAAGCCGTTCCGTGATGCGATATCCAGAGGGGCATTGATTAATAGCTGACTGGCCCTGGTTGGGGCGACAGATGTTCGATGCGCCAGGAACGCCGCGCCAATGGCTCGTGGACGCGATGCTATTGTGAAAGCGACCGTTATAAAACGAATCCGGCAAATTGAATGCAGATTCACCCAAAAACAGGGCTTTTGGTACCTGAACCGAAATCTGGTTTTGGCGTTAAACCGAATGTTTTTAAAAGTAGTGGATTCAATACTTGTTTGCCTTGACGCATGCAGCATTCGACCGAAAATATGGACTGCATTGGAAGACATGTTTTATGAGTAGTGTCGATTGCTTTTAATGCTTGCACCTAGTTTCCGTTATGACCTAATATCGATTCACTATGAAAAATTGTACTTGTTACAGACATTGGACTTCGACAGAGATGGTCTGACGAAGCTAAAGAAGGCAATCAAGGCGATACACAACTCCGGAAATGGTAAGTTACATTTTCTACATATCTATTTGTATGACTGCTTTACGGAAAGAATATTCTATTATCATAGAAACAACATTCTTTTTCTTATTCGTTACGCTCATGACTGAGTGTGGTCATGATCTTCATGTTACTGGGACAGGCAGATATGATGCACATTCACAACATTTAGTTATCTGCATGCTAGAAGTCATTCATTAAAGGAACCTGTGACTGTTGCATTGATTAAGTCACAGGTCAGTCCTTATGGCTTTTATGAGTGACCTTCTTACCAGTAAGATGATTAAAAAAACTGATATCCTCAAGAATCTTATTTTTTTCATTTCTCCATATCCACATCTATCTGTATTTCAACATTCAACAAAAGACAATATTCAGATACGATGAAAGCGGCCTTCCGACCCTTAATTACGCTTGACTGTCTATTTGTATTCACATCTCTCGTGACGCTTATCCAGGCGACAGAGACACGAACCCATACTAAAATAGCTGAACTTATTGGAGGAAGTGTTCAGTATTAATAGAAGCACGACAGCAATAGCTTATGATGTATCCGATGCATTTTTAAAAGCGAGCTACGAGTAATTACGAAAATATTTAGCGGTACGTGTGCGTAGTTAAACAATTTGTAATCTTTGAATGTAACAGTTATTCACAGAATATATTTCTAGTGCGTACTTTCATAGAGCGTATAAATGCGATGAGATGCGATTAATATAACTTTATTTATACCTAAATACTTACGTTGTATTTCAACCTTGCATGTGTATTTTGTACTCAATTGAAATATTTTATTACTAGGGAAAAGTTGCCTATTTCCATGTAATCATAGATTCCCGGTAGCTGTCATTAAAATTAAGTATCCCTTAGTATTTGTTGAATCTCATTGGTATGGTATTTTATGTAAGTGACGTAAATAAAACACGTGTATTTCAATATTTCTCAAACCATAGTTAATTTCGACCTGGTAAAAGGTACTATAGTGATAGGCTACATCTTTAATTCAAAGATATTGATTGCCTTTGTTCCAAGTGCAATGCACCCAACCTCATTTGCATTTTGTACGAATATTTTAACAAGATTTGTATTTTCTTGTATGTTTATTGCCGCCATAAAATAACATGGAGAATGTTGTCTTGTTAACTGACTTCTGTATTCTATGTTTTTATTTTAATCTAAAAGCAAATCTTTGTTGGGTACTTTATTGTGGTTTTGTTAAATCTATGAATTCTTGAAATATTTATTTGATATTATATTTATCGTTCGTATTACAATGATTCAGTTATTATTTGGGAACTTATGATAACCGGTAGCATCGTCACAATACATAACTTTGTTATTAAGATTGAAAATAAAAATTACATTTCTAGAACAGACCACTTTCTTTAAGCTTTATAACTGACACCCACACATTTATATGGGCAAAAACACTATTCGAGTAGATATAGAAAATATTGCACAGGTCTATCTAAACGAAGAACCGGCTTCCTAGGACGAAAGGCCGTTCAACTCGTTGGACTAGAATGACCCAAATATCGCAATGAATAATACTTGCCTATAGATAGGCGTTCAATGAAGCATTACTTCTAAATTTTTTTACAATATTTTCACTCATGGTGCCATGTGCTATTAAATTTAACGATGACTTGATTCGCGACAGTGAACTTAAAACCGCTTTCTTTCTAAAACTAGTAGATGGGTGAATCAACACAAGGTAACATTTCCAGTTTAGTAGCTAGCGGCTTCGGCTTCACCCACAACTTTATCGACCTTATCTTTGAGCTTAATTGACTTATTATTATTTGATTGAAATAAGAATAAGAAATTCCAAATAATGAATGAATATCAGTGAACTATCAAATTGCTCGTATGTCCTATAAAGATAACATAAACGTATGCTAATAAAACTACCTAGAAAACTGACTAAGGCCTTAATGAAGCATTATTTATAGTAAGAGTATAAGCAGTATAAGTCGTTGGAAGTGTTTTGTAAAAATAAATAAATATACATATGTATATTTTTACTTATCAATTACGTCGATTTACTTTACAAAAAACTTAAATAGTTATATTTGAAAGTTGAATGCGAAATAGAGCAAAATCGTATGTCGCGGTGTGTGGTCACAAATGAATTTCCCTTCATGTTCGAGTTGTCAACGAAAGTAGGGCGAACGTCTGGTTTTGCCAGCAAACACGTTGCCAGGCATATTAGATTATTGTTTCCAACGTAAAGCAAGATAATACGAAGGGGTAAACTGGCACACCTGCCCCGGTCGTGTGTAAATGGGAAGCGAGTCGTGATTTATTCAGAGTAAAACTTCGTATGTACTTACGTGCCGTGAGCTAGTAAATTCTTAGTTGAGATGCAATATTTGGACAATCTATTTTAGGATATGTATACAGTAAAAAGATTCGTTGGAAATATTTTCTCTTGCTGAAAGTTTCTATTGTTGATACGAAAAGATTTTTAACATTAGCAATTGTCCACGTCAAATAGTTTTGAATATAGTATGTACTCGTACTTTCTTACTAATTCATTATATTTTTTCTCCTATTAGTACAACAGGTCTGCGAAACAATTCCATCGCGTGCTAGGGTTTGTTTATAGCGGACGCAAGCGTTCGTTCGGAACTGGTCGTGCGGGTTCGGATCAGCGCGGGCGCAGCCGGCAAGGTCGTGTGCTACGCGCACGCGCCCGCAAAAACAACCAATCAGACTTGCTGACATTCCAATACAATGATGCAGTGTTTAGGATACAAAAACCGCTATAAGACGAGTCAAGCGAAGTGCAAAGCCGATACCTTTCTCGAATCGCTTTTATGTTTACGAAATAGTTTAACCATAATTTAACTAAACTGTAGAGATTACTATTGTTATAGCTTGTAGAGCCAGAAGCTTGACTCTTTCTGAGATCTGAATTTTGATGCATATGGTTTTGGTGATATATTGTTTGTTGATTTATTTGATCCGAGACATGTATAAAAATGTGATGGTTGCTTACACGATACTTGGATTATTCCAAAATTTTGGAAGGGTTTAAGAGATATAGACTTAACATCAGCTGCAGTGTGCTCTATGTATAGCGTGTGCGCTAAACCATGGCAAAGTAAAACACTCTCTGCTCTAGACCGTTAAACTCTAATCAACCTTGACGTTCAATGTAAACAAAAAGCGAAAACAGGCATACGAGTACATGATGTAAGTAAAGTATGCGAAACACGAAACATCGTCCCATTGTCTTGGAAAAGAAAAAGTCTTGAAACACGCGTCAACCTTCTCGCATTGGTGTTTTAATTAGCAATGTTATCACAGACCACGGAAACACTTTCTTTTATGGTAAATCGATTGACATTGCTGTACCGAGTTTTGATGAAACGATGGTGGATGTGCGTTAACAATATTAAGCAGAATACAGAAGACGAATACAGAAACTTTGAAAGGCCGTAGGTTTTTCTTAGCTATTTAATATTCCAAAAGCGTTGGCGGGATCTAAAAGTCTAGCTGGGCACATGTGGGCCGCGACACGGATCTCCGAGACTCTTTCATTGCAGGCACCGGTGCCTTTACGTATTTAAATGCCTATTTTAAACTT
Organism: Mellilla xanthometata; assembly: GCA_035578125.1. Taxonomy (NCBI): domain Eukaryota; kingdom Metazoa; phylum Arthropoda; class Insecta; order Lepidoptera; family Geometridae; genus Mellilla; species Mellilla xanthometata. Next base: position 5,229,418 of record JAPUBQ010000007.1, on the reverse strand, counting down.
GAACCCTTTCAGTCTCTCATCGATGAATGGATGTTATTTAAATATGAATGACTTTCCAACTAGCTGACTTTAGAAACTCAAACAAGAAACTTCACAACACCAGATATAATAAAACTGTTTGGAACTGTTTAATCGACTCTGAAAATTAACTCATCAACGTTTAATTTATTAGCTTCACTTAAAAAGCTTCAAATCCAATCAACACTACGCGACTATATCCACATACTTGGTGTAGCTTAAGTAGAATCTAGTGCAAACTTATAAATATAGAAAAGCATAGTCGTTAGACTATCTGAAGTCCGGACCAAGTTGATCCGACTCGGAAACTAATTAAATGTCCAGTAGCTCAAGGAAACAAGATGAAGGATAGCGACTGTAAGTTTAAATTAAACTTCGAGGAAAATGTTCATTTTATTTATTATACTTAGTTGAATCCAATTATGAAACATACAACCCGATTCAAATGCTAAGCTACCTAGCCGAGACGTCACTAGCGGCGTTTGGTAAAATTTCATCAAGAGTGTTAATGATTCCTTTCTTCGCTTCAGTGGAGGTATATTTTTCAACTCGCATGTAATATGATAGATAATAGATGAATCTTCATATAGCGCTTATTACAAAAGTTTTACTCACACTATTCTTGTTTGCCTATACTGTCTCACCCTTGATTAAAAGCATCTCCCACTTCGTCAATGAACCGGTCGATAGGCAAGCAAATACTGCTGGATACAAATTCTTTAACTATTCCTGGTCCAAAACATCTCCTGGATGAATCCGATGCTATCTGGCTTGAGAACTACCTGGGGGCAGTGGTCTTCCCATGGAAGCCATTCTATAACTGCTTCAATTATTTATATTTTTTTCCAGCCCACGTGGATAATGAGATGTATCTGGCGCGGGCGCTGGAGAGGCTCGGTGGGAATGCCCTCACCAAGGATTCAGAGCCTGACATCGGCGCTGCCTTCCTCAAGTTTGCCGTTGTCACTAAAGAACTCTCGGCTCTTATGAAAACACTGGTAAGAGATTTGTCATTTACACAAAGCAAGCGTTTTATTTGACGAAAATGTACTTATTTTAGAAACTGTTCTATTTTGAGTATCATTTCTATTAGGTGTAGTAAAGTCACCGATGATCTAATGTAAGCGTTTATTTTGTTTGAATTGAAAGCCTTAGTATGTTTTACGATTTTTGGTCGGTATCAAATCAGTTACATGAGGTTGGGATTTTTTAATGTTTTACAATCATTCATCTGTTGAAGATATTATCATTGAACCTATACTACCTACTTTAATCTTGGCATCATAAACTGTCTGTATTAATAATTCTTCTCGCCTCGTAAATATGTTCACAAAGTAATTATTTATCTACCGAGAAAAACTTCTGATTAGTTCCTTATTTTCTTTGTCCAAGACCATCCAACTTTGGAGCCGTAATAATTTTGGCGTGATAACTTCGTTGATCGTCCTAATTGCCAGTCTTTTCGAATATTGTAAACTTTTCCAATTCCGAAGTAAACGTAATCACAGTAAAAATAAAAAAAGTAAAGAAGAATTAAATCTCATTCTAAGCCAATTTCTTTGGAGAGACAGGGTTTATCAAGCCCTGTCATATATAAGTACGTTAATAAATTCTGCAGAGTTTAAACCGTCGTCGAGGTTGTGTGATGCCAGTAACTGAGCACAGCAGTGGCACTACGCTTGTCCTACTTTTGTCTTGTTTGCACGAAACGGTAACTAATACGGCCATTGACCGACATGCTATTGTGCAAAACTACACTTTAACATGCGGTTGTGGACATTAACTATTATTTGTAATTTATTTACACGTACTTTTCTCCCAAGTATCGTCAAGGATGGTTAATAATTACAGCTTCTACGAATGCAAGTACCAACTTACAAAAAGATTTTGTTTAGATACGGACAGATTTTAAATAATTTGTTCAGATGATGCAAAGGCGCTATGCTCGCTCGATATATTTTTGTAATAACTTGACAATCAAATCTTCAATATACTCATTTTGCCACGCTTGCAAAATGCACGTATCATACAACTTTATCAACATTCTCTTATCTCTTTGCATAACAGATTACGTTTCGATATTACCGTTTAAAGATTAGTGATAGAACCAGCTTCATATACACCTATGCGTCAAACTAATCGATCAATAATATCAATCTTTCCGTACATTTCATATTTTCATAGCCAGATTTACTAGGTACCACTTCGACTGTGAGTTTAATATATTCTCGAGTCAATAAAATTGGTACAACCTTCATCGATTTTATTACTAAGTATAATAGGTATTATATTATAGCCAATCGCTTCCAAATGCTGTCAACCTGAAAAATCAATACTTTCAACTCTAGTTCTACGAGTAATTTAAAATAATCTAGTCTTTGTCCTGTTCTTTTAGTATTGTGTCCTAGGAGAATATAAAGGTCTATAAGTTTTAAAATTCAAGACTTCCGAGGGCGACTGACATGACATTTCGACATATAAATAATTAGGTACTATGACCATAATCGGGACCTTCATTTTTATTACCATCACCGAATCTAATAAGACTAGTTGTCGTCAAAGTCACTCTCGACCACGCTCTATAACATCTATAACACTGACCACTTGACCAGCTCTTAAGAACTTCTATTTTCTCATTCGTATGAGTTTACTAGCGGGGCACTGATGTCCAGAGTATTTCACCGCCTAAGGGCCTCTGAGATGGATTTACGGCTGCTTGTAAGACTAACAGCCGAAACTTACAATTTAACGTGTCGTCCGACCCACGGCCCAGATAAAAATGTAACTTTTCACTTAAATCACACGTAGTCTTGTACGTGAACCGAGGCTTGACTTCGATGATTGGGTCAGACTTCGTTAGCCGAGGTTGATCTGAAGTGAAGTAATACTAGGTACTTCTTTAATCTCTAGTGCGATAATAAGATTCAATCAGCTGTAAAGCTGTACAATTTAAATCTTGTGTTAGTGCTAAAACGCAATCTGGTCTATCTTGCAGTGATATAAAACGAGTATCCGACACTAGACGGTTCTCGTTCCATTCCCGCCTCAAACCAATCAAAATCTGATGCGAACTCCCACCGGAAATTAACACTATCGGGGGCGCCCTGCGGATGTCTCGCGGCCATCTCTCATTGCGAGACGGATGGTATATAAACTGTTCGCTATCTAACTATATTTACTTCGTTTCTAACCTAACCTAACGCAAAAACGACAGGGACGAATGTTATAAGTTTAACGTGTCTGTACTCTGTATGTGCGTTTGATTGTCTATGATTTCGAACGTATGAACCGATTTAGATTTTTTTGTTTGATTGGTGTGGTAGTGGAGAGAGTTTTAGCTATGTTTTAAAAAACAAAATGGCGGATAGCAAAAGGTTTGCGCAAGTATCTTAATATCAAATGAAGTAGAACATTATACACTGTAGTCAATTTCAAATTCAAGATTGCTGCCACCAAATAATATATCGAGTGTTTTCTAAAATTTTATCTTATACTTGTCTCTTTATAGCTCTCGTGCAATGATTTTGATTTCAAATTCCGACTGCGCGAATTTCTAAGCAAATAGCGTTTGGATTAATTGGCAATCTATTTGATGTAGTGTGTTAATGATTCAGATGTTGCGGTACTATAAATATGATTGAAATCTTGTTTGGTATCAAATTCAACGGATTTTAAAGTACCTATACCTTTATTGCAAAACATAGTCTTTCAGATTATATTGAGTATTGTAGAGTATATACTAGTCGTCATGTCAACAAGTACTCGTAAATAGTTCTGTTACATATCAAATAAAATATTTTTACTCGTATTTCGTTCGATAATCCTTGGAAAGGTTTGATGGTTTGTTGATTTCAGTTCAATATTTTTTCATCGCCATTCATCGAAAACGACAGCGATGCCTGTAAAAATATCAAATGGAAATTTGATTGAAGCATCGTTGATCAAAGCCAATAAATGAGCCCGAAATTCGTTATTGGACAGCTTATAATCGTTGTCAGTAATTAGTAATTACGCTGGAGTATAATCACGTTGAAATTGATAAAAGATGGTGGGCTGAGAAAGGGTTATTCATAATCACTTATTCATATACTTAAGGTAAATATAAATAGAACACAATTTGTAAACCAAAATCCTGACAACAACATTTTCATAGGATAAATAAATTAATTTAAATTTAATTAAAAGTATAACGTCTATTAAAATTCTATACACATTATTTTAAATCCTTTCTTTATTTTGCATACCCTACTCTTGTGTTTGGTTAATTAGATATCTATTTAATTCTTACGAAAAGAAGAAAAGTTAAAATCAACGAGTCCTCCGGCCATAGTTTTTTTTTTATAAGTATAACATTTTCTTCGCCTTATGCTTGCAAAATATTTCAGCAATTACTTTTCTATCGATTAATATACCAGTTACTGTTCTTAGAAAAGTTGAACGTTCGCTCAGAAAATCACATTAACCATTGACGCAACGGATGCGTGGGCGCAGGCAGATTTGCTCGCAAATGGGTCAGGGTGATGAGACCTGGCAAATGTTACCAGGCGAGATAATGCTGGTTATTGTTCTTGTCTCGATAAGTGAAGTAATTTGGTTGAATACCAGTATTATTATTAGGTATTACCAGTTATCATAGCCTAAGCATTTTTTCAAATATTGCCAAATGTAAATTTGTGCTATATGTACGCTTGAGCGGAGATTTGATTTTACATATCACTCTCTACAATTTAAACAAACCCAACGATCAAAATAAAAGGTCTCACATGTAGAAGGGCATCTAATAAAATTAGAATCCCGTATATGGGTGTAGGTACTATTTTAAGCGGATTTTTAAATGGTTGAGTAATATATACGTTGTTTATCTTTCACATATTGTTTCCATGTAAAGCCATTCTATATATTAGTCATCAGCGTTTGATTCCATCTAAACTCTGTTCATTATTTCAAATAGTGTAACCGTTCCCTGCACCCACTTGTTACTCTCAAACTCATTCAATTTAACTTCGTACTTGTGAGATAGTAACCTCGCCCTCGCTCCAATTCTAAGCTTCATAAACGAGTAGAGGACGCCTCTTAACCAAAAAGAGTAAAAACGGGAATAACTGCTTTATACATATATCTTACTTACAAGTATCTAACCTTCAATTTATAGGCTACTGTAACCTTTTCAGAAATATTTTTTGGTTTGTATGACGAAAAGTCAATATTTTCTTTTGAACTGCAAAGCTTTTAAACGGGTATCGATTTTATTATTAAATAAGTAGTGAAAAGGCTATTCCGTCGCTGGCAGCTTGATAATAGGTATTGGCTCATTGTAATTGCAATAGGACTACGCATTTTAGCTAAGAAAAGTTGCCGTGTCACCGAACTGTGCCTATCATAGCTACGACTATAATTTATCTTGTACGTTTATTTGCGATTAGCACTGAAATTTGCAACAGTATTAAACAAATACATATATGACCCGTCAGTGGCATTTCGTTTGGAGTATTGGGTATAACACGGGTTGGGTTCAACGTAAGCCCAGCGTTTCCGGGGGCTTGCAGTGCGCAGAATCCCTGGCCTGCCCTTGACACGATGCAATCCTTTGTCCTTCCTGCCAGCCTCGAGCTCGCTCAGGGCCTTTCATTTGCTTTAGCTGCTGTTGAAAATAGTAATGACTTAATTATTTGTGTAGTAAATATTGCTCCAAATGGTACGAGTAGATATGTAGCTAGCTTTTCGCTTAACCGAAAAGGACGAATTATTTTTTAGTTGATTTTGTACTTTTGCCTACTTACTTATGATTTTTATATTGTGGAAAAAATATTATATTATTAACTTTAAAGAATTTGTTTAATTTGCGGTCTACAGTCTGTTTAAATTAAGTTATCTACTTTTACTTAAAAACATAATCAAATGTAGAACAATTCAGCTAACAATAGTGGCATTAGTCACCGAGTCGACCACTTGTCGCGTCTCGCATGAGATATTTCGCAGTTCCTCGGTCCGTTTCTCTCCCCAAACTACGCCTGTTTCGTGCCGCACCAAGTGGCGGTAATACGCTCTCATTTTGTTTAAGTCGTGCTAGACGAGAACGTAGTATGTATTGTAAAGACCTCCGTATTGAAACAAAAACAAGCGAATTTGTGGAATTTTGTTCCAAAAGATTCATTTGGTGAAAAAAAAAATGTTATTAACTAGAACACTGGAGATGTTATAAGTTACAGTTATAAGCTAAACAAAATCTGTAAGCTCCTTAACATTGATTCAGTATTAAATTTCATTCAGCTTCGTCCTAAATATTTAATTCGTTTACCGAATCTTCAGGCGCAACCGTTTCATGCTTCGTTCAACAAGCTTTTGGTTAAGACGAACATTGGAGAAAATTGAGGTTTTGGATAACTAAAGTTTGGATGGACTCTTCTATTCGCGGGTTTAGTTCATATATCTATATGTTCGTTTTGTTTCCCTCGCCTGTAACTACCTCACTTATGTTGGCAGAAATAAAGTTCAAAGTAAAATTCAATGAAATTTTAGTAAGTCGTCGTCACTAACAAAATACTGTAATACTGTCTAAAAGCGGGATTAATTAAAATAATCCATGAATATTCTCGCAAAATCCGTTTTCATTATCATTACAGGAAATGATACATCCTGAAGCTGATTATGCTACATGTGTATCCACCCTACTGTGATTTTGTAGCAAACACGAGCTTGACTAGTCCATTAAAATGTTACAATTTAAGGACCGAATATTGCATTTTTTAGAGGATGCAATATGTGTGTTTCCTTATTATGATAATTTTTATCATCTAATCAAGTCACTTCAAAACTATGCGTCAGTGTATTACCTCAGATACTCATTAATGGTTTAAGCACAGGATGTACTTTTATTTCTTTAAAATTGTGTTGCTGTTAATGATTTTTTTTTTGTTTTTGCTAATAAAGAATTTACCTAGCACGAATATAAAACCAGGTACTTACCAGGTACTTAGGTTACTTATTATTACCATTATTATTAGCTCCATATTTCTACAAGATAGACAAAGCCGGGCGCATAACTGGTAGTTTCATAAAACTTTATTGTACCGGCTGGTTTTCGCAGGGATTTGCTAGCATTGTAGTTTACTGTGTGAGTTAAAATTTGCATACAATAGACAAGCATATAGAGCCCGCACGTGCCTCTGATCCAAACAATGATCATTGTTACATCAACATTTCATTACTCAGAAACATTCACATGGTAAAAACTGAGTGTTGTCACAATTTGTCTAGTAAGCAGGGTTGCCAACTCAGCACTTTGAAAGCTAGATTTAGCACAATTTTCATGTGTTTAGTACTGAAATTTAAGGAACAGCACCCAGCACTTCATCTAGCACTATTTTGAAGTAGTCTGTTTGCTCAAAATGCAGCTGCATTTGGTAACATAACGCAAGCAACATTATCTGTAGTTTGCGGCACTTTGGTAGGGATATGTTAACAGTCAATGTTTATCATTTTCTCGAGACAACTCATTATTTCTCAAATCTTGTTTGATGTCCTCCGATTTCCTTGCTCCGTCTCCTTATCTTAGAGACAGTTTTGAGAATGCTATCCTAACTTTAAAAGATACCAAAAAACAGTAATAAATTAAAACATATTCTGTTATGTGTAATTATTTTATTACTTTCATATATTTGGCACTATTTTTGGAAATATCTAGCAATTTAGCACTATTTGAGATATTACCTAGCACTCAATCGAGCCATTGAGTTGGCAACCCTGCTAGTAAGCTATTTAGTAACACTTATTACGTTACAGTGCGTGTCTTTTCTGTTATCATAGAGCTACCAGCATAAAACAAGTAGCGGTCACAATTACGACATAGTGAATTTTTGTAGCATAAAGCCTGCATGCATTTTTAGAAGTCTGTGCCCTAAGGGCATCCACAGTACCCTATTTCTAAGACTTCGCTGTCTGTCCATATGTCACCAGGCATGTCTCATGAACCGCGATAAATAGAAAGATGTATTTATGTTTGCTACTATAACAATAAATACTAAGAAGCAGAATATAAATATATATTTAAACGGGTCTTCCACACCACAAACGTGATTTCAAACACTTTTAAAAAGGAATGTATGAATCAGGTCCTTGTATCTATTTCCAATTCAATTTCTAGAGGCTTTGGAAGGAGTTCTACAATTTGTCGCGTTTTAAATGTAAACCGGGACCTTTCCACTTCAAAGTATCCCCGTCTTTCACGGTTCGTGTATCCGATCGAGTGCCTACACTTTTGCAACTTCATAGAACCCGGAACGCGAAACCTTTGATACAGAATATACCTACATATATCAGTTTACTTATGTTTTCGTTTAGCCCCTGGGTTTATTCACTATATTGGTTCCAGTGATCTGAACTAATAGACAGCAGTCATGACGCGTTACAATGAACTATTTTAATTATCCGTGACTTTTCATTCGTCTCTACTGATCCCGAAATTTCAAGACTTATTTCCGCAGATAAGCACCAAAAGCAAACGAAAATATTGCATTTTTTTGTCGTGTTCTTACGTATGTCTTTATATACAACATTTAAAAAGCCTGCAGCTTTGTGGTGGTAGATCTATATTTAGCTATATCTTCTTATATATAAAATTTCTGTGTCACAGTGTTTGTTACCGTACTCCTCCGAAACGGCTTGCCCGATTTTATCCAAATTTTATATGCGTATTCAGTAGGTCTGAGAATCGGCTACTGTATATTTAGAAATAATTATTAAGGCAAAACAACGTTTGCCGGGTCAGCTAGTTACATTATAGAACCATGCATTGGTACAGGGTTTTCTCAACCGTACAGTGAATAAAGTGTCATAGAGCATAGACGAAACATCCTCTGCACCTTCCGTTTACCAAATATTTCAAAGGCATGGCGTTGCCTTATATTTATTATTATTTCTTGCATTGCTATACTGTTGGCGTAGTGTATTCCACTCTTGAGATGCTCCAGTAAGCTTATGAAAGTGAATGTGATTGTTATCTTTATTATGCGCTTGTTAACTTCGTCATGAACTACTGGTTTGATCTTAAACGTTAGAAAAAATAAAACTACCTATACGTACAAGGATCCGAAAAACCTATAGAAAAAAGTACAGTATTCTTACATCTCTGTAACCCCTTTTACGTGAATCATAGTAAAATCGATTTATTATTCACCTAGCAACTTTTAATAGCGCATTTTAATTTCATACCTGTCTAAAGTTTTGCTGAAAAATACTAATACATAGTAATCGATTTCGACGAAACATTGTGCGAATAATAATTTATTGCGCAGTTACATTTATTAGATAACGGACATTCTGCGAAAGATCGAATAACTCTTTTGACATGGACACGTAGAACACGAACAAACACGTTGTCACTTTTTGCGATATACTTTGCGGTTACTCGTTCATTTTGCAAGTTTGATATTTATCTACAAGCAAAGCGCCTGCAATTTGTCTCCAGATCTCAACTTTGAATTAGCATTGTGGCCAGTACGTTCAGGAAGGGTGTTATTGTATACCAACCCTTTGTTTATGCCCCCCGGAGTCTCGTCTGTCACCGACGACGCTTTCGCTTCATTGATTACATAATTGGTCTCGTAAATGGGTTTCCACTTACTGCCGCTGCTTTTTCCATGTTCCGTATCGTTTAATTATACTCTGTTAGGGCAATTGTTCAACGCTGTCGGTGTTAATTACAGTATCTGTTTCAAATGTTTGTTATGCCACGTCCAATACATTCTACGCTATTAGGTGATAGACGGAATTGGATTCAGCAGTTTACGAATCGATTGTAATGGTGTTACGGTACATCAATACGGTTTGATTTTGAGGTCAGGGTCATCGGTAAATCTCTGATGCCAATGCTGCATTACTCACGCATCCATGTTGGTTGCTCAATTTGGCATCATTATTCAGATCACGACTGTTTGGCGTCTATTCAGGCGGTGCATGCGCATTTCCAAGCGTGGTGCGGTTTGTCTATCAAAAGGTAGTGAAGCAACTGGCACATTGCACCGAGTGCAGCCAAATGCCTTTTAGAATGCAAATGTTGTGCAACGGAATAAGCGCGACGATATTTTACGTGATCTAGTCTCTGTGCCTTGTCGCATGCCTCGATGGAATTATTCACAGATATCGCTATGTATTGTTCGACCTTGTCTATTACTTTTCATACAATCTTTGACAATCTTATTATCTAATACGAAATGTATACGTCGCACTCTCAATTTTATACTTATTGTCCGCAGATGCAGAACATAAACAACATAGTAATGTTTCCAGTGGACAGTCTTCTAAAAGGAGATCTGAGGGGTGTCAAGGGTGATCTGAAGCGACCCTTTGATAAAGCTTCCAAAGACTACGAATCAAAGTACCTGAAGTTGGAAAAAGAGAAGAAGTCGCAGGCGAAGGAAGCTGGTCTCATCAGGAGTGAAGTAACGCCGGCGGAGATAGCTGACGAAATGGAGAAAGAGAGAAGGCTGTTTCAATTGCAAATGTGTGAGGTAATATTTCTAAACTGACTGTCTTTGTAGAATATCTAATAATATAAACTTATATACATTCTCATTTGGTGCCGAACAGCATTAGATCGATGGTCTGCATCTTGTATTCTATTTCAATCTACAAATGCATTCGATAAAGGTAGAAGCAATGTATATTTAAACGCGTACGAGCACTTTAACCGCTGTTTGTTTACACTACTTGACTTTATACGTTTGCCACTTCAGTTTTTATGTGGCAAGTTTATGTTTCATCAACATAGCATTCTTTACAAGGATATGTTTGGTTTATACGTTTTAATTAATTTGTCAGTCACCGCTGCTATGTATCTTCTGTTTATTTTGTTTTTAAACATTTGTAGTGTTGCTCTCGAGTCTACAGAAATTAATCTCGCAAGCGAATATTTTAACTATTTACTACGAGTATGTTTCAAGTTCTAAAAATGGTTTTCAACAACGGCCAGCATTCCGATCCTAATCTTTGGCTCCAAGAGAATTATCGTCAACTATGCGGATGTGTACTCTGACTTAGATATTCTCGGAAGAATTTTAATTTTCTCCGACGTGACTAGAATAAAATGGTTTTGGAATTATAATGGCTCGCGTAGCATCATCAAACAGTTCTTTTGGTCCGAACTAATAGACGTCAGACATAGCATGGCTAAACGCTTATTTTTACTGAATCAAACATCCAGAATCTGCAATTCAACTACAAAGTGGCACTTTGCATTTACATCTGCGCGCTTTAGTGGACCAGGTGATTTATTAGTACACTAGAGACCTTTGGGCAGTTTGAAAAGTCTCGACACCAGAACTTTGCCAGTAGGTTCACACAGAAAGCAAGCAATTGAACGTCATCTATGGCTACTTCAATTAGCCTGCAATCAACATAAAGGCTAGATATAACTCGTAAAAACTAAGAAGATTAGAGCAGACATTTCACACACATTGGCAAGGTGAACATTTGAACCTTCGAGTCAAAACTGTGCAAAATTGTACAATTTATTAATCGCCTCTCGAGCAACTTGGGGCTTCTCTCACCCCTGTGGGCAACCTGTTGGAAGGTTAATAACTCATTTAACAGATTATGAAACAGTATTCCACGTGTAGAATACACAGTGTATATAGCAGTCAGTACAGCCACCCTACCTGGGCCCAAATGACCGGTCCACTTGTTTGGCATCGGATAAATGCTCTCTCCGGGCGAAACAATGTAAATAAATAATTTGGGCTCTAATGGGCTCTAATAAATCTCTACATGAAAGAGGATTTTATGTTCAATTCTAATTGTGTTTGTTTCTCTTGCGTCTTTTTTATTAAGGAAATTCTGTCATGAAATAGATTGATGAAAATTTCATTTAAATATTTGCTTTAAGTCAATTGAAAGGAATATATTATTTGTGTTCCCATCGCAACGATTTCCAGTCGTAGATTTATATAATTTCAGACGTAAAAAAAGTTTCACGCAATATTGTCACTAGGAGAAAGTTACCGGTACATATCTACTAAAAACAGTACAAGTAAAATAAGGAACAGAGCTGTCTATATGATAATCAAGTACTTTCGCTTTCAGACGTGAAAGATAAGGCAGTATGCCTAATTACCGCCGCCTTGTGTTTCCGAACGAATTTTCCTCAATTTCCTTGCATTTGTTTCGCATCCATTTGTTACGACTAGTGTTGTGCCGTTTGTAGTTAGGTATTGTTTCATTTCGAACGTAACTTAAAAATGCACTTGAAACAATGAAGCACAACAACAATATAGTATGTCTCACAGTAACTGGTATGGTCAGTTATACCGTTATACGAACTAGGTATTTTGTTGTTAGACGCTTTTGTCCAAAACAGGTTTCGATTGTTGTTTGCAAAAAAGAAGAAATCCTACTCGTAACATCATACTAAAGAAGAACTGATAGAATATAACACCTAAAATAAGTTTTTTTTGTAAAGCGATATAGAATCTACGGCAACAATAGCTAATATGATATTACAGAATTCTACTGCTTCAATCCGTTTTCAGCACTGACCCCAAATAGAGGTCAGTGGTTTTCAGGATTAGGTATCCATTATAGTTTGTTTTCATTTTGATAGAAGCGATGGCAGCTCAGTCTGGCATGCGTCCGCCGGACCTCCCATAGATCTTGGATTCGATACCCGCCAACAAGCTCAAGCTTTTCAATGATGGAAAACATCGTAAGAAACCCATATTGTGGTAGTAGGGCATTCTCTAGAGCTCGTCTGGCTAGCAACCATCTTCAAGTTGAGAAATATGTCGCCAACCATCTAGCTGTGTGTTGCGGCAGCCTCTTGTAAGCCAGGTTTCCAGACAAGGCATGCTCAACCTTAAAATATTGAATTCCCTGTTCCCCAATGACTATACCTAGCTATTTTCAAGGCGATAGTGAACCGGTTCCTTCTAGGTAAGCGCGCTTCACCGTAGACCTCAATGTCACTTACCATCAGGTGAATTTGTGATCAAGCGCTGGCCTATTTAGAGTAAAAAAAAGCCTGTGTCCTTGACGGGTGGTTACGCGCCCTGCTGGGTAACAAATGCCTACTGTTTTACAAAAATACAAAAAGTGTGTCAGTTCTAATCATTTCAATAACATCTACGAAATGTTCTCCGACAGTGCGTCCTATTATTAGATTGGATTCGGTCAAATATCATATAACTAATACGGTCTGCGAATATTCATGCCGAAATCAGACTTAGGTTTCAGCGCCAGGTCTTGATAGCTCCCATTTATTTTAACTACCCAATTTTAGAAAAAAATCTCTCGCTGGAATAGCACCTTCAGCTATTACCAACCAAATTTAATGTGAGACAATAACCATTTCAGAGCAATTTCATGATCGTCAAAATTATTTAGTAAGTCAATGTTTTAGTAAGTAAATGGAAATCAGGAAAAGACATTTCTTATTATTTCGTATGTATTCAATGCAGGTCCACACATGTTAGTATTAAATTCAGAATTAATTAACCAATTCGTCATCAAGCATTCATGTTGTTTTTAGTGTTATTCTTGTATTGTGGTGCCGGTTGACTGTCTAAATGGCGTAATAGAATAAATTTACCTGATTTAGATTTATTTAATTATTACCTGCGAAGGAAGCTCCAGATCTGTATATTATATGCGTTCGAGTGAGAGAAAGTTTGTCTGTGTGTATATGCAAACCAATTTTGCCTTTTACCTCCAAAATCACTAGTCTGATTTAATGCATAAAAAAAAAGTTATTTTTAAAAGCCAACATTGCCATTAATCTCTAAATTTCTTAAAACTGGTTTCAAACTATTAGTCCGATTTTTAATACGGTTTTCAGTAATAAGTGTGGGTTTGAATTGTGCATGTTCATTGGTAAGTGTTAAAGTTTATAAATAAAACAAATTATGGATCTAGAGTTCCTTACATTTTTAATTTAGAAATTGTTCAGGAATAGTCACGCTACGATCTTAGAAGTTAGTTTATAAATAAGACTACGTAGGTCTACGTACTAACTATCCGATGAATCGACACCGCACCGTTATAAATGCTTAGCACGACCTATGTAGGTACATCTGAAGTACGAATACAAGCCGGTTGGCAATGACAATGGATACCCGTTATTATGACTAGACCAATGCCACAGAAACTGCAGTTTAGCTACTGGAGAATGGCCAGAGCCTTATCATTATTTAAAACTTGACTTGTTTGGGTGCTGCCGACGAAACTCCATAGAAAAGTTGTTTCCTGTGACCGTGACTTCTAAAAGTTATGAACTAAATATTATATAACTCGATTCAATAAGGAAAACATTTGAAAAACTGCTTCCTCTCATTAAGCTATACAAATGAGAAGACATCAACTTTAAATATTATTTTCTTACTGAGACGAATTATCGTACAAGGTATGTATAACTCGACCTAGATTCGCACGGTTGCAATTTAGAGAAGGTATACTCATATTTTTCGCGCCCTGGTTTCCAAAATTGTGCTATTATTGAAATCTATGAAACTTTAAATAGGCTTAAACATTCCTTAATAAATTGCCTATCTGATAGTGAAAACCGCTTTAAAGTCCATTGCGTGGTTTAGGAGGAGTATAGCGGAAATACAGTTCGAGATACCGACAGAAGCGGAGGCTGGCTAGTCATATGGAAGGCTAATATGATTCAATACGCAAAGTAGTAGCTATGCAAAAAGTGGCAATAAAAAACTGAATTCAATTCTAAGACAGCCACACAAAAAACGGAATTAAAGTATAATTTAACCCATGTTTAGTTAGTACATATCGAAGCAACCTGCAGTGTTCTTGACGAATATAGAACGCTGTTTACATGCACTTGAAACGCTGCAAGGAAAGCAATGATGTCAGCGAGATAAGATAGTGATTACACTTTATACATTCGTAAATATACATGCTTTATCAGATATAGCAGATAGGTTATTGCAATAGTTAAGAAGTGAAAGTTATTGAATAGTTTTGAATGCGTGCTGGCCTAGTAAGCATTACTTAGGTACTTAGCACGCATAAGTAAGTAGATGTATGTTTAAAAACAGATGTATTTTAAGACTCAATATTTTAAGATTCTTTAAGATTTCTGGTCACTGCCTGGGGTAAAACCTATTTGTGGCTTTACTACCTTAGATTCTAGACGTATATCTTTTGTTTAGCTATTTTAGAAATTTTCGAAAATAGCCGTTGTCCTGTACAAAAAGTACGATACAGAAAGGTACCTACGACGATACGAGTACTTTTCAAGATTATCTATTCACAGAGCAGAATATTTTTTTAAGCCCAATTAGATAGAATATGAAAATTAGATAGTTTTCCGGTATATATCAGTAAACTTGTAACCATATTTTTGTCTAGTAATCATTTACATAAATTTAATTGCATCGAAGTATCATCAATAATAATAGGTCGTTTCTAAATTTCTAACTTATGTTTTTTCCAAGATTTAAACTTGACTTAAATCGGGGATCAGTATATTATATTTATTTCTCTATGCAGTACATGCTTGTTAGTAAATGAATACTGTGAATAAATAAACTCTTACACCATACGAGCCGTCCCGTCGTTGGACATAAAATATTAGTCTGAGCGCAATGCCAAGCGTCTAAATTATAGAAGCGTTATTATCTTTAGCTCTAATGGATGCACGAGCCAAATTGCAGGGTGGCACGGTTCAAGAGAGGTTGTTTAATCGACTGAGATGCACGGGCAACGCTATAATGTATCTGCTCGTGTAAGCTCAGCTTTTATTGCAAGGTAAACTAAAGATAATAGGCCTCTCTAGCTGTCAGTCTTAGTACAAGTCGTTAAGCCAAGTCAGTGGCCTTCGGGTGGCTTGAAAACACTCGACACCAGAGCTCAGCCACTTGCTCATACGAAAAAGAAGAAGAAACTCTGTCGTTGTTACTCGTTCGCTATACAGGCTCTTGCTTTTTTAAAATGGCGGAAAGCATTAGAATTCGATTCATCGAAATGAAATATATGTGTGCCAGACACTAGGTCCATATTATAAATCTTTAACAACAAAATTAAATACAAATATATGTACATATCAAGTATAAAATATAAGACAAAAGTTTGAGAGTTCTTTCTGTCGGAGTCGCCTCTAATACTGGTACTGGTACTTTTGGCTAGCAACAGGGGATAGTAAGATCATTTTGTGTCTCGCTCGCTGGTGCTCCAACCAAGTAGAACAAGTCTGTGACTCCCATTTGTCCCCCTACTATACAACCTATGTCTTAATAGTATGTACGTAACAAGAGCATGAGCTCATCAGTCATAGTGAATTCCCAAACCTCCTATTTGTTATGCTTCGCCGTCACACGACTCACGAACTCATTGGTCTGTTTACAAAATGCTTCGGGTAATGAACAGTATTACGCATGATGAGATCAGATGAGTGATTGTGAATGCACTCTGAGTAAATAGAATAATTGAAACGACCGGTGAGCAGCATACCAAAACATGTGTATTTAGTTTCAAGGGTCATTGTTCTCGCGTCTTGATGTTCTGAGCTTCAAATTATTATTTAATTCATTGTTGACTGACATGCCTTAAAAAGGCAAGCTTACTTATCTTCGCTTATTATGAAATTTGGAGTTTTCTAAATACTAATGTGGTAACTTTCCAATTGTCGTCGCTTCAAACAATCCGTTCTGCTCCTACTCGTATTTTCCTATCGCTTTCGAAAATAAAGAAAATCGCATTTGTAACCTCCACAGTAAACCACCGGGTTTAATTGAAACGTTTACCACAACAAAAGCATTCCCGTCACGACGAAGTCGTTAACACTTGCAGCCTTTGGCGCGAATACCGATTCCATTGTTGAGTGCTAAAAAAAGAAAGCTAGGCTGGTCGACGGCTAGAAGTCGATTGTTGGTCGCTGCCAGCAGGTCGTCGACCGGCCTTGCGCCGCGCAGGGCCGGTCGACGTCTACGGAATGACCCTCGCTTTGTTCGTGTCTCGCTCCGCGCACGGTGCAACCGCCTCGTGCACTATGATGCAACCCACGCATTCACCTTTCTCGGCATTTTACCCGCATGCACCATACTGTGGTGCATAAGCAAGTAAAAATCTAAAAGACAAGTTCAAGCGGCAGCGTTTTGCCAAGCATAATATGCAAGGTCGCGCGCCGGCTTTATTATTGCACAACTCTGAAAGACAGATTTGGATCCTCCGTACTGAAGCGTGCGCGTGCGTCACGTCGAGTAATTTTAACTCGCGGAAGGGCATGCTATGTGTAATCGGCCCGCTTCCCCAGTCCGAGTGTCGTCCGTGGCTAACTAGCCGCGTTTCGGCACGGCTCTCATCGGCGAGGGCTCGTCCGCGCGTCATCAGCCGGCGTCGCCCCGTCTGCTGTCACTTCACATTTGTTGTGAAACATTTTTGTCGTTTCCAGTACCTGATAAAATTCAACGAGATAAAGACGAAGAAAGGCATCGAGCTGCTGCAACACCTGGTGGAGTACTATCACGCGCAGACGAATTACTTCCAAGACGGACTGAAGACCATTGAGCATTTCGGTGTTTACGTCGCGGACTTAAGCGTGCAGCTGCAGAAGATTCGACAGCAACAAGACGACGAGAGGAGAGGGCTGTTGGAACTTAGGAACATGCTGCGAGCGGCCGCGCCACAAGACCGGGAGGTGAGTTTTCTATTGTCATTACTAGCTTTTTAATAACTTACAATGTGTGTATGTTTTGTCGGGTCATATCGTGCAAGCTAAACCCAATTCCCGCTGTCCGATTGCATTCAAATTTAGTTCATGATACACATGTGTATCATCGGTGAAAATACAATAGCATGGCGCCACGGACCTGTACTTATGATAAAGCCAGAAGACTGCTGAAGAAATTCTGAACTGAACAACATAAACCCTTCGAGTATGAGCTAATTTTTTTTTGTCTTGATTAGTTCTTTGGTACTACATGATATGCCGGATCTGATATGGAGTTAAAAGGTTGCCAAATTCTGAACTAAACGAGATAAACCGATCGTGTTTTGACTCATTTAAAGAGTTTTGCTGAAACTTAAAGCAATTTTTAAATAACTTACTAATTGGGTTTGAATACTGACAGATCTTCAGATATTTTAGCGTTGTCTAGGTATTAACACTGATATAAAATAATTGTAAAGAAAAATGTATTTGGAGTAATACACCGTACCGGTATCTATCTCACGACTGGCAGATGTTTCGCTAGTAGTTGAGCGCGTGACTGGTCGTAATGGACAGCTTCGCAGTGCTAAAGTGAGACGTTGTTAACTCATTGTTAGTAACTTTGGCTGCGAGCGAGTACTTTGGCAGGATTTGTTTATTGAAATGTTTATGTCCCGAAGTCCCTGGCTGTTTATTTGGTTCAGAGTTTAGGTATTTGTTTTTTTTTATCGTAACTATGATAAACGTGTGTCTTTTTAAATAAAACTTATCTCTCTATGGGGCTGCCGGAACAAACTGTTACGTGCTTGACGAAAAACTTTTCAACTTGAGAGTGGTTACTAGGTTAGTGCGATCGACCCATCAGGCGAGCACTAGAAAATGCCCTAACACCTTGTCTTTTATTTTCGTATAAGAAAGTGTTTGAAAGCGTTACTTCGCGGGTAATGATTGTAGATGAAAGGATATCTGCAATATATTTTATGTATACTTGAATTTAAGATTTTCTTTGATTATGACTATTTTGAAACCGCACAAAGACACCTTTGTCATGGTTTAACGATAGCTATAAAAAACAGATGATTAGTCCCCATAACTTATTTATTATAAATACGTCATCTTACCAGCAAAAATACTGACTGTAAATTCAACGATACATTCTGTCATCTACCAAAAGATTGCTTCCATTGAAGCTATATTAGCTTCCTTATTAAAAATTCTATTATCATGTTATCTTAGTATAATTTATAGCATTATACTCAACCAAAACATTCTCAATCTTCAGGTAGCATCAGCAGTGGGCGGCTATTCTCTCCACCAACTGCAAGGCGACAAACAACACGGCGTCACACGAAGCGGTTATCTCCTTAAAAAGTCTGAAGGGAAAGTCCGTCGAGTATGGCAGAAGAGAAGGTGCAGAGTCACAGCAGAAGGATTCCTCGACATATTCCATGCGGACGAGAATAAGACTCCGGCGAGAGTTAACCTTCTGACGTGCCAGATTAAAGTAGCTGCCGAGGATAAGAGGGCGTTTGATCTAGTCTCATGTAAGTCATATTATATCATCATCATATACTGTTCTCACTGCTGGGTATAGGCCTCTCTGCTGTCATGCCATCTGCCTCGGTACTATGCCAATCTAATCCAGGTTCGACCTGCTATACCTACAGTAATGTCGTCGACCCATCTAGCCGCTGGACGTCCTACGTTTTGCTTCCCTAGCCTCGGTCTCTGTCATATTATATAGAGATGATCAAACTTGTAGGTACCTTCATAGAAAATACTAATTTACAGCTGTACCTACATGTTTTACTATATGTAAATCAAAATTATATACAAATAATTGACCGCACTACCATTAGTGCACGGGACGCGACCGGTAGATTTTATTTTCGCACTCGACACTCTAGAGGTTAACGTTTGACGACCTCCATGGTCGTCAAAGATTTTGTATGTGACCAATTTGAGAAAATCTTTTAATTATCACTGGTGGGTTTTAATAACCAATCAAGTTAGGCAATGGGACGATGTCCCATCTGTAGCCGTTCATCGCGGTTTATCTGGGCTGTGGAAGCTTGCGATCGCTGATGCTTTCAGTGTCGAACGCACTTGAAATTGAAATTCAATTGAATTGAGTTTTCGTGTGAGCTATAAGGCTAAGCGTTCGAGTAGAATTTCCAAGCTTCTTATGGGTTAGCCGTGGATTATCGACTGCTGTACTGAGAGAAACAAAATCACTTACTAAAAATACTTGCGACATTTGTGTTCGACAGCATATATCTAAGATATAAAGAGTACTTGCTAAAAACGTTAGCATGTTAAAGTTCGTGATGTGTCAATTGAGCGATCTCAAAATATCAACGCCACTTCAATTCACTACAGTACTAACAAAAAAATATTGTTATTTCATTCGATAAATTGGCAATTAGTCACACAGTGCTTGATAAGTGAGTCGATAGAAATTTTCACACCAATTTATACCTACTCATCGATAACACCTTCGAATGTGTAGGTAACAAACAACCCACGAGACAAGATTTAACAGAAATACTTCTTTATTAACCATAGCTTTAAATCAGGCTAGCTGTTGTCAAACGCAAATCTGTATCTGGTAAAAATAAAACCGGCCAACACGAGAAAAACTTGCGCGCAATTATTTCCGTACCTTTCCTTATATGAAACTGCAAAAAATCACGCGAGTCACGAGCGATCACGGAGTCTGAATAAATAATTATTTTACTATGGTTTTAGGACTTGTTGCAAAAGAAATATCATTATCTGTGATAATTTACTCTGTCTTACCCCAGGGTTTTATCTATCACAATTCGTGAGATACAAGCCTGAGTAAGGTGGCAGACAGACAAACAAAACAAATAGCTTGACGGGCAATTACGTCATAGTAATAGGGTTTAAAATAGTAATAGGGTTTGATAATAGTAATAGGGTTTAATAATAGTAATAGGATTTAAAAATAGTAATAGAGTAGAAACATATTTTTAAGCTTCCTTTTGTACCCTTTGAATAAGGATTAGGTTACGAAACCTAGAAGAAACAAGCATCTAACAAATATACCCAATTCCAGATAACCGTACGTACCACTTCCAAGCTGAAGACGAGAGCGAGCAGCGGGCGTGGACGTCAGTTCTAGTCAACTGTAAGGAAGGCGCGTTAATGCGGGCCTTCCACCAACAAGCGGGGGAGACTAACAACGACCAGGGCCACTCCTTGCTGGACCTGCAGCGGTCTATCATAAGGGCGGTGCGGGCTATGCCTGGGAACCAAGTGTGTGCAGACTGCGGCTCTACTAATGGTATGTTCCCACTGAACCACCACCTTACTGTCTTCACGCCGAGATTGAATCCATCCTAGACTGCAATGACACTTAACATCAGGTGAGATGTGGTCAAGCGCAAGCCTATCACGCTAAAAACGGTTTCTTTACTTCAAACTAATTTACACCAGAGAGTCCAGCCGTAGTATCTAAGTGATTCCTACTAGCTAGCTAAGGTGATCTGACGCTATCTGAGCTAACAGTCGATGCGGACGATGTTTGGATGGGTTAACATGCACAAGACTGTCGTTTCCCAAGTGGCATTTTAATCTGGGCGCTACCGTGGGTCAGATGACACGTTAAATTGTAGCTCCCGGCTGTTAGTCTTAGTACAAACATTCGTTAAGCCAAGCCAGAGTCGCCTTCGGTCGGCTTGAAAACTCTCGATACCAGGGCTTGGCCACTTACCTCATTAGATGAAGAAAAAGTGATTTCTACAAACGTTACCAATGATTATGACGTGTTTGTTTGCTTCTTAAAATTTAATTTCGTCCATACGGTGCTTGCGAAAATAATGTATAGAGATTTTTGTAATTTTTATTTTATATAAACATTTTAATTTTCAAATTAAATCTTTAATTTATTCCAGAATACTACATACAATTCATTAATAAAACTCAGTTAAAATTTAAATTTGAATTTAAATTTTAAAGTTTTATATCATTTAATTTCAAGGTTTTATATCAAAGTTTATCAAATTAGGTAGCCTTTGTTCAAGAGTTTCAAAGTCAAATTTCAGCCAAGCCTGAACTTTCCAGCCATGATATACACATAGACAGGGTTCCAAACTTTTTGATATATCAGTAGGATTATTTTTAGTAGTACTAAACGTCACAAAAGCTCAATATTTTCTTTTTGTCCATTTCAGATCCCACGTGGCTCTCCACAAACTTTGGTGTAATAGTCTGTATAGAATGTTCCGGAAGCCATCGAGAGCTGGGCGTCCACATATCTAGGATCCAATCTCTAACTCTGGACCGGCTCAGTACGTCTCAGCTGCTGTTAGCGAGGAATATGGGCAACCAGATGTTCAATGAAGTAATGGAAAGCACACTCGATGAACGGGATAAATTAACACCGGAGAGTACTATGTAAGTTGGGTATCTGTTTCTTTAGTACTGCTGTATGAAGTGAGTGTGGCTCGGTGGGAAAACGTCTGCTTTTCAATCAGACGGCCCCTGGTTCGATCCCAGCCCTACAGTAATGAATTGTTTTAAGTCATGTGTGGATTTGCACTCGCTTTACGGTGAAGGAAAACATACAAATACAAATCGCACCATAGTGAGGAAACCGACATGTTTGAGGACCACTATATCCAAAGACGATTAGTTCGGACATGACAAGATATTTATACTTGTCACAATATATAGTTAAACGACAAAATTAAATTTAATTTATTACACATTAACAAGATTAATAATAAAACATCTTCATGACATTTTATATAAATTACATTCAGTGACACAAAATATAATTTTCATATTAAAATTCAAATTCATTTATTTCAGGATCAAGTCCCATATCCAAATGTTACATAAAAATTATTATTAATAAAATAAACTGTATCAAAAAAAAAATATGTAACAGAAAAAAATTATAAAAAAGAAAGTCAAATTTAAATAAAAATAATACAAATAATAGTCAGTGATAATAAATAGAAATACAGAGGTCAAGTAGGTCAAAACCTCCTCTCTGGCACCACCACAGAGAGATGCCTCTCGCAGCAATGCCAGAGAAAAGGGCAATCCAACCTCGACGCAATTATCTTCAGGACATTGTTGGAGCTGGCCCTAACCCTGCGCACCAGGGATGCTGCTCGTATGCGCATAGTCGCGTGGAAGAATGCGGACCGTGCGTCTGCGAACATCCCTGACGCGCTGCAGTAGCGATTATGTAGTTATGTAGTTTGAGTTAGTTCTTAAAAATTATATAATCTTAATAAAATGTTATTTGTATGTGACGTGCCGTGTATGACAAAAGTAGTCATAAGGTTAATAAATGATTTGATTTTGATTTTGAAGACGTGTGTCATCCGCCAACCCGCACTTTTCCAGCGTGGTGCATTATGGTCTTTATCTCTCTAGAGGCTCCGGAGTTCTGAAGAATAGCGATGTTTCGGCCTGATAAAAGCATCGCAAGATAAAGCTTGACTTCCTTTGACAATATTCGTTTGTACAAAACAAACAGCCAGGCCCGCGAGCTAGATTCCGTAATATGATCAGAGGTTTCGTTTACCTTATCTTACTTATACAATAGAATTTGAATGATGCTATCTAAGTTGACATTATTCTGTTTCCAGGGAAGAGCGGCTAAGGTTCATCCGAGAGAAGTACGTGTACCGAGCTTGGGCGGCGCAAACATGCTGCGACGCGGGGGAGAGGCAGTCCGAGGTGGAACACGCCGTTAACAACGGACATCTGCAGAACTTGCTGCAGGCGTACGCTGAGGGCGCCGACTTGGCTGCTCCTCTACCCAGCTCTGTAAGTTTATTTTTTTACTATTAATAGGCTTGCGGTTGATCGCAATTCACCTACTCAACGTCTTTCTTCCAACATAGTTCTCTCCTCATCGAATTATGTGTCAATTTAAAATATAGATTTTAGAGATACGTATAAAACTAGGTCAAATAATGAAAGATAAGAGCCAAAATAAACCTATTTAAAATAAAATATTATGTGCCAATATGTTTTTGAGTTTTGAATAATAATATTTCCATCCCGTATGTTGGAACAAGATAGACCCCAAAAGCTGTGAGTGTTAGCTGTTTCTCCATACTAATATCACAAATAATGAATATACAAAAATAATACTAATAAAAAGCTCGTTTACTTTCCAGGACTGCGGCGAGACAGCTCTTCACCTAGCCATATCTCGCGAGCTAGGCGACGGATCCAGTCTCCATATAGTCGATTTTCTAGTCCAAAACGGCGGTTCTACCCTCCTAGACAAAGCCACAACCACGGGAATGACCGCGGTGCATCTCTGTGCTTTGACCGATAGAACGGAACCGCTCAAACTGTTGCTCAAGGCTGGCGCTGATGCCAGTATCAAGGATGGAGCGGGGAGGACTGCGCTGCAGATCGCGAGGCAACTGGGGCATATGGGCTGTCTGGAACTGGTAAGATGGATCCTTTGCTATGTTTTTGTTTATTTTTTTGTACTCTATCGTAAACTCTTCAAATATAATGATCAAGAGACTAGATACATAGCATTCGTTTGTAGTCTATCGAAAGCCCATCAAATTTAATGATTAAGAGACTGAGGTACATTTGTGTGCTCTAACAAATAGTGTAATAACCCTGATGTTAGATTAGATTTTATAAATATTATATTTGTTTTAATTTTTGACGAGATTGATATATCCCATTTAATACTATAAATGCGAAAGTTTGTTAGCATGTTTATGTGTATGGTGCATGGATATTTGTTATTATTTTACAACTAACAGCTGAACTAAGTTGCATAGGTATCCAAGTAGTTTTTACTATGGATTAGCATACATGCTACTACTAATCATAAATTCGACTGTTATTAAATTAACGTAGGTAGGTGTCAATTTAGGGCACAGGTTTTTCAAATTGAGCGTGGTTGCTAGCCAGGCGAGCACTAGAAAATTCCCTAACACAATGCTATGGTTTCCTCGCGATGTTTTCCATCACTAAAAGCAACAGTTCATTGGCGGGGATCTTACCTACGACCTTGGGGACTTGTGGCGGAAGAACGACTGATTGAGCCATAATCGCCTCAACTTTAGACTGTTCTTCTTTTCTTCACAGCTAGAAAACGTAGACAAGCGGGAGAAGAGTATTTTTGAGAACATCAACATCGACTGGAATCTCTCCCACGACGATGGCTCCACTGACTTCTCGGATGATGATACTGTTATCGACGAACGGGTAAGTGTCTCATACATATTATACCTACATTTAATTACTGAAACTTCCCCATATACAAATGAATAATTAGACTAAAACTGATAAAACTTTGATATGGTACATAGGGTATATTTAATATTTCTTGGAATGTAGTTGCCTCAAAAATTTACTTGCTCCCTTGCATCGGCTATTGCAGCTTGTAAACTCCTGGCCACTAAGCTCATACAAAGAAGAAGCTTCCTCTATATTAAATAGCAGAGACCTATGAAAAGCTATTTAAACATTAATAAAATAGCCTATCAATATCTATTATACCAGTATTAATTTTAGGGTTCCTATAAAAGAAAAGCGCGAACCTGAGTAGTATTTTTTAAATATAGGTACTATTATTGTATCGATAATAATCAGTAGCCTGATTATCAAGTTTAGAATTAAATCAAAGACAAAACTAAACTAAGTACGAAAATTAGAAACTTATAGTACGAGATCCCGCTGCAGGATAGGTGTGCTCATCGACTATTTGTTTAAAACCAAATTTTTATGTTTATTTATAGTTAAGAGAATATATATTAACTAGGGTGCCTATCAAAATTTGGCCGCTATTATTTTTTTTTTAATTATTTTAAATTTATTTTTGGTAAAAAATTTCGTTTATTTATTATTTAAATAAAATAACGTCTACATCACAGCAATTAATATGAAGATTCGAAAAAATCGCGGTTGCCGTTGCTCACCTGGCCGCAATTCTTTGCAGCCTGGTGTAAACAGGTATGATTTTGATAAATTTATACATTCATAACGTATTTTTATGAATTATATGTCAAATTAAAGCTAATTTTTTTCTATTAATTATCATATAAAGTTGCTTAATTAAATCTGGCCGCAAATAAGGGTTGCTGGCTGTTAAAGATAATAAATATTTAAGGTAGAGTGAAAGAGAGTTAGCGCGTAACATCATTTGTCAGACGAGGACAGCGATTGCCGACTGTGCGACGCTTTTAAGCCATTGCGCTTGCGTCGAACGTTAGTGTTCTCAACCACCGGGGAAAAATAGAGACGACTTATAATAAATACTCCAAAAAATATGTAATGTTTTCAAAATGATAAATTTATACATTGCAACAAAAAATTAAACTCTGAATGATATCCAAAATCATTAGTAGAGTCAATTGTAAATAAAAGGTCATGATATTTACATTTTTTTTTACGACGAAACAATAACATTAGCAAGCACTTTTGGAATGATATATTATTAAAGTCAAGTACATTGCTTTTTTCGTTACACAAAAAACACGACTTCATCTTTATCAATTCTATTTTACGTTAATTAATATAATAATTTTTAGATGCACAAATAAAATAATAATGTAAATATAAAACATTGTTTATTACGAACTCGAAGAACCAGAAGCCGCGTAAAACAAAACACTGCCCCCGCCCGCGTCATTTCCCACCCGCGTAATGTTGCTAGCTCAGGCATTATGTGTCCGTTTTTAGCGTAAAATTTGGGAGTCCGGGAGGTGAGATAATAATAGAATAAAAATTGTCCTAATCTATATTATAATTATGTACCTACCTAATTGTCTCAATAAATTGATAGATTTATTGAATAAAAGACGCTTTAGAAAAAAAATACATTTAATTTCCTTTTTGCTGAGTAAGCTTTATATAATATTGTCTCTTAGAATTTGAACTTATTAACAAAAATTTAAATTTAGATAAATGATGAAATATTATGTCTAGGTATTTTTCATAGATATAAAAATACTATTTAATAGGACTATTGGTTATGTACACACGGGCTGCACTGATGTGTTATACTTTCTTTTTTCAAGTCGGTTAATTTTTATTAAATTAATTATTAATATTCTACAATGAATAAAAGCCCTCAAGAGGTAATAAAAAGTAGGGTAAATCAAAACTCTTATACTGGCAACACTAACAAGATGGATGCCTCATTATCTATGACAATTTTAAAACTGAGGAATTTATTCAATAATTAAAAAAGTTGATACTTAAATACGATACTTACCTACACGTGAAATGTGATCCCATCGGATCGGATCGGTCGCGCGTCAAACTACTCTATTTAAGAGTAGTTTTAGTAGCTTCAGTATTAGGAGCGCTCACGGTTTCTGGTTCTTTCTGTATTCTGAGCATTCGACGCATGCGCAATGGCTTAAAAGCGTCGCACAGTCGGCAATCGCTGTCCTCGTCTGACAAATGATGTTACGCGCTAACTCTCTTTCACTCTATCTTAAATATTTATTATCTTTAACAGCCAGCAACCCTTATTTGCGGCCAGATTTAATTAAGCAACTTTATATGATAATTAATAGAAAAAAATTAGCTTTAATTTGACATATAATTCATAAAAATACGTTATGAACGTATAAATTTATCGAAATCATACCTGTTTACACCAGGCTGCAAAGAATTGCGGCCAGGTGAGCAACGGCAACCGTGATTTTTTCGAATCTTCATATTAATTGCTGTGATGTAGACGTTATTTTATTTAAATAATAAATAAACGAAATTATTTACCAAAAATAAATTTAAAATAATTAAAAAAAAAATAATAGCGGCCAAATTTTGATAGGCACCCTAGTAAATATATATTCTCTTAACTTTAAATAAACATAAAAATTTGGTTTTAAACAAATAGTCAATGAGCACACCTATCCTGCAGTGGGATCTTAGGCTATTAAGAAGTGTCGTAAATATTAAATCAATGTCTTTTTTGGTGTAACTGTGGTTTCTTCCCAGCACTTTGTGATTGTGGTATGTTACATTTCAACTTAACTTTAAATGTTATAGTTTAGTTTTTATTATCATATTATTCCAATGTTCTGTTTGTTTTTAAACTCAGACGCAAAAAAGGGGTGTTATTGTATCGTAGCTCCCATCAATATGAACCTATTATATTAAGATTTGGTTTGAAAAGTGTGTTAGTCCAAAGTGTTATATATTTGTGTATTTACCACAAATAGACTTAACACACCATATAATATTATTCAAATTTATACTATTAGCTTATGTTTGATGAATGATTCCTACAAGATGGCCGGCGCGACAAAATGGCGGATGTCATATTTTTTCACACTGTCATGAAGTATTCATTCATACACTGTCATAAAGCTTTAATCTGTGGCATCTCTGTCGCACTTCATCGCTCGCTACCAATCAGAGCGCTCGTTCTGAATTGCGCAAGCGGTATTTACAACGCGCGTACGCGTCTTAGCTACAATGCATGACCGTTGGACGGCCGTCTTTGGACACAACATCTGTCCGGGAGATATCCCTTTGCTAGATGGAGGCAGACCGTCGTCACTCCTTAAATCCAAGATGAACGTCCACAAAAATAAATAATTAATGAGGGTTTCAAATTTTTTTATTTATATTTGTAGCATTTGTTATTCACTTGAAACTGTAGCAGTAGTAAACGTTCACTTCATTAAAACTGTTAGTATAGTATTTAGTTACTTATACTATAGGTACCTATAGTATTTTAGTTGTCAGTGCTCCCATTTCATTCTAGTCTTATAGTTAGTTCCTTATTAACTAGTACAGATAATTAATTTTATAATAGTTATTCGTTTCAATTCTAGTCCTCATTAATAAATCTTTTGTACGAGTAGATCAGTTTATCAGTAAAGGAATTTTTTTTTTCATCCACTAACATGTGCAGTTGTACCAATTTATCTGTGAGCTCTAGACGGCGCCACCCACTTGTAACTCGACTAACTAAGGTGATCTAACGCGTTGTGAATCGGACAGTTTTTGGATGATTGATGCACAAGACTGTCTTTTGTAAAGTTTCATTTTCATCTGGGTGCAACCTGGGACGCTCAACCTCTTTTGTTAAAAATCGTACTTTGTGTATCATTCATAGATGGCGCTACGAGTATCGTTCGATACACGTATTCGTATTTTTTAAATAACTTCGGCCGCATAGTAGGTATAGTGACCCGAATTCACTCAATCTACTATCGTTATATCACTATGCGACTGCAGCGCGTTGCGAAATTTGGCGGCAGCTAGGCTGCACGCTTGATTTGCAGCGTCATCTAAGTAAATTACATTTTCAATTACGGCAATTCTCTCTAGTATTCTGATCCCTGATATTACACAAAAAACTTAGTTCACTACAGTCAACTTGGTACAACTGCAACGTGCATGATAACAGCATGATACTAATACCCCACCCTTTACTAACGTATCTTTTTCAGATATTCATGGATTGGTTTTCAAAATTGCAGCAAAACGGTAGCGTGACCCCCGAAAAGAAGTGTCCAAGGTCCAGACCACCTTCGTACGCGGGGGGTATGGTGACGGAAAGACCGACCACTGGGGGCGGCGAGTCGCCAGTGTTGAGGTCTCGCTCGTCCACGTGTGATTCCTTGCATCATGCACCGCCGACACCTACTACTCTGCCTAGGAAACCTAATGTTTGTAAGTATATCGTAATTATTATTTATTGAATATCTAAAAAGATACACGTCTAACACAGGTTATTAATTATTGTATAATATCTATACCAATATTAAAAAGGGGAAAAGTTTGATTGTTTGTTTGACGCGATTAGGCTACGAAACTACTGGACCGATATTAAATATTCTTTCACCGTTGGGAAGCTACATTATCCCCGAGTAACATAGGCTATATTTTGTTTCTCTTTGCTACTGATTATTTCAGAGCCCGTGCGAAGCCGGGACGGGATGTTAGTAGGTAGATAAATCTACAGTACCTTATTATAAATGTTACATACGTTTACCCACATTTATTTAGCCGTGTATACACACAGCTAAATAAATGTGTATACACACAGCTAAATAAATGTGTACTCCTCGATAGTGTATGCATCTCACCAATATAATAAAAGCCCCCGGCTACGACCTCGTTGGCGTAATAGTTATCATGTCGGACTGCCATCCAGAGGCTGTACTGATTTTGATTCATTTTAGCTACTTCAACTCGAGGGTGCATGGCCACCCATCTAAAGACTGTTCGCATCGACTGTTGCTTAGCATCGATGATCGCGTCAGATCACATTAGCTAGCCGAACTACAGACTACAGTGTAACTTTTTCTCAAGACAGCCCCGACGTAATATGATAATGATGCGTGTGTTGCAGACAACATCGGCAGCCTGAAGAAGCGCGCGGCGCCGCTCCCGCCGGCCGTGGCGCTCTCCCACCCTCCCCCACACCCGCGCTCCACACCCTCTCCCTCCGCGGACAGCGCGAGGTCATTGCAAGGTAACACATATATAGATCGACGATACATTATTTATTTTCACACACATATTAGACTAAAATTAAAATATTTATATAAGATACTTAAAAATAGTGCCGAAAATGGCGTTCTTATCGCTAAAAGCGATAGGGCTGCTGATAAACTTCCAGGCAACACAGGAAGGGCAGTGACAATGAAACATGAGAGGGCTGTACAACAAAGAATAATAAATATATACAAATATTAAATATACACTATCATACTAACTATTACACATACCTACTAACTATAATATATCCGTTGTTCACGCCATGGGCTGGCTGGGTTCTTGTGTCATAAGAACCTTCTCCTGACAATTACACCCACCACAAAACAAAAATAGTGAAATCGGTGCAGCCCATGGCGTGAAACAACGGATATGTTATATATATAGCCTGCAGCTCCGCACGATTTTTTTGGGAATCGAATTTTCCCTGAATTTTGTTTGCTATAAACCTCACGAAGCCCTAGACCTTTCAATGCAAAACCGTGGAAAGTGGTTCGTGCGTTCTGGAGTTATAGCGTCAGGAAGGAAAATCCGACTTACTTTTATATTATAGATATACATATATTAATATTCTAGTATCAAGCGGCATAGTGAAGCACCGGCCCCAGCAGCCGCCGCCGACGCCGCCGCCCGTCGCTCTGCACAACGGCGCGCATCACAGGGATGAGCCCACACCGCCGCCTAGGAAGGTACTACAACATTTCTTCTAACCGACATTTATATTAAGCTGCGGCCATGTTAGGCCGTGACTCGCAAAAGCAACTAGAAAATTTATAGAGATCACATTATCCCAGTGATGAGGTGACTTAGGTATGGATACTTTCATAAATTTTCATGGGATGGCCGGAATAATAATATACAGGCTGACCTGACAGACGTTGTCCTTAGTATAAAAAATACTTTTTCTACCATAAGAGCCTTCTAAGGACAATAATAACATCAAAAAAAACTAAATTGGTCCAGCCGTTCATGTATTTAAGTATGAAGATATAGGAATAATATAACCATTATTAAACAAAAATGTGAGTAATAATTTTCATAAAACACATTTTGGATTTGATTTGGTAATTTTCAAAACATTTTGAGGCTGGCGATAAATTTACGAAAAAAATATTTTGTTTAGTGGTTAAAGTTAATACTTTAATTCGATAAAATAAAATATTATGTTGGTGACTCTTTTGTAATGGTGGAGGGATTTTAGGTAATTCCAATAAACAAATATCAGTTCATATTATGGAGAGCAATAGTAGTTATTGATATGTTTTGACTAAATATAGATTATTATTGTAAATATGTACCTAAAGCATCATCGGCCACTAACTATAAAGCGAGTACAGGGTGTATTTGTTTTTGCTTCAGAAGAAAAATAGATTGCAACTGGATAAGGCGCAAGCGAAACTGAGAAGGGTAAAGAATGAGAGAGAAAGAAATACTTAGTGTACCTTTACTTAACGCTTACCCTCGTTTGATTTACGCCCTAATTAATATCTTGTTCACGATCGATTTCTGTATGAAAATCAATAATCTATGACTTATGTAGAAAAAAAAACTTATTGAATTTGTATAGAAATCGATACTGCCTTTTTTGTCAAGGGACACCCAAATTCTATAACTTTTGTTTTATTCTTTTGTGACTATATTTTAATGCGATCTTGAATAACGCTACTAAAAGGATAAGCACATTTATTTCAGGAAAGTTTGACTTCGTTATATTTATTTATTTATTATATTGGCATATTTATATTTATTATATTTACGTATACTCTTGACAATAAATATACTCATCTGGCATAAATGTAAATCTTAATTATTTAACTCATCTTTTTGTTTTTTGCACGACTATTAATATTATTTTTCCTTAATATATTTAACAGCTTATGATAGTATTTTTCAAAAGATTTTTAGTTCGTGTTGATGGAAAATACTTCAGCTTTCGTTATCAGTGGATAACATAACAGAACTTTTAATATAACAACTATTGTAGATTGTTTATTTTTGTTTTGTTGCTTTACTATGTCTAACTCGCCTAACAAAATATATGTTTATGTTTTAAAACGCATAATGCATGCTATAGAACAACTCGTAGAGAGAAAAAAAAAACTATTATTTTGCTTTTAAAGTAGACGATTATATTATTCTAAAGCCCCTATCGTTTATCTATGTAATGTAGTCGATACAAAACAAATTTAGGTCTTAGACATTGCTTTCTAGTAAAAGCAAAACTATTGTTAGCTTACATCTTATGAGTGCTTTTAGGATTGAATAATCTTGAATCTCATTAGATACATATTCCACAATTCATAATAATTTGAAATTATATTTGGAACAACTTAATATCTTTATTTGAAGTCTTTGTGATTTGAATTACAAAGACTTGGTAAGCATAGAACATAAAGAAAGTTACTTCCATTCCACACATTACAGAAAAAAGACATGGAAAAACATCGTATATGGCTGTGCCTATTGGCATAACTAAAATACAATTACCATAAAGCTGTATTACGCCAATTTTGACTTTTATATCTCAGGAATAAAGATTTGCCAATGTGTAAGAACATCTCACACGACATCTTGTTTTGAAAATTACATCTGGCTCGTTTATTAAATAATATCAATGCAAATATAAACAGAAGACAAAATTCAATATTTAGTGTACTTCCGCTGTGATCCGAAACCGGATCACAGCGATAAATAAAGGAAAAATTAATCTTAGTTAATTTTTCCTTTACTTATCTTAATTTGGGTTTCGGATCACAGCGGAAGTACACTAAATATTGAATTTTGTCTTCTATTTACAATGGATTTCCGCAAAGTAACGCCTGAGTCAATAAGTTATTTGCAAATATAAACGTTTAGTAATTAAAAGCCTTTTTCATGTAAAACATAGATCTTAACTTTGACGTTGGATTGGCTACATCGGCTTCTACAGAATAATAGTGAGTACTATCCAGTTGTTCCAATCACACAACTCACAAATATAATGTCATGTTAGATCATTCATCGATATTATATTACAGTGATATTCGCGTTTCTTTTGTTTAAAGTATGTATTTGTAAATGTACGACTAATGAGACTCAGGACTATTAAATAATTTATAACACTTTCCAGTCTTACAAGACTGTTTTGACTATAACAATTTTAATTCGCTCTTCCAGGAATGTTCTAGTCAAGATTCGTCGCTTGAACTGTGCGACATGGCGGAGTCGTGTTTGGACGACAGCCGGCTCCAGTCAGCTTTGTCGTGCGACAGCTCTCGGTCGCGCGACAGATCGCGGCGGAGCGACAGTCGGTCGCTAGATGTCTCTGACACTTCGAGTGTACATTCACGGTCACCTTCGGCTTCTATTACTATGGTAAGATTATGAATGTAATTATTTTCTAGCTGACGGAGGAGATTTGTCCTTATTGTAAATCATTTTACACACAATATCTCTATATAGAGGAAAAGTTTGATTTTTTGTTTGTTTGACGGCTCCGAAACTACTGGATCGATTTGAAAATATTTTTCACCGCTGCGAAGCTACATAATCCCCGAGTAACATTTTAATTCTCTTTGCAACTTAGATTATTTAATAGCCTGCTAGTATGATAATAATATAATGGTGACGAGAAACATTGTGAGGAAACTATAGCATGGTGGTAGGGAAGTTGAACAATCTGTCGCAAAACACCTAACAGGGTCATCCGACTGCTTCATTAAGAGCCAATAATTACAGAATAGGCATGCTAAACCTTATGCTAGAGTCGCTAACTCGTGTGATTACTTGCTTGCTTGCTGGTCAAATGTGTAGAGATCTATTGTGTTAAAAAATATATAATAGTAGATTATCATATAATATCAAAATTTATGTTATTCCTTCATGCTCCAACGGCTGGACTGATTTGATGAGATTTACTAAGAAGATAGGTTAGACCTTGGAATAACACATAGGCTACATTTTATCCAGGAATAACTTCTTTTGTTCCAAATCAACGCGGGTAACAGCTAGCGTAGCGTAGCTAGTCAGATATAATAATGGAATATTCTTCTTAAAGTGCCTCATCACTACCGGAGGTTGACCGTCAGCTTATTAAATTATTTCTATTTAATACAAAAAATAATAGAATAATTTATTGTAAATTGACTTGCACAGTACGGCGTGATGCCGTTAGGCTTATAAATTATTTGATTTCAGTCCAGTTTGAGGGTTAGTGAATAAGTTTAAATGTACTATTTTAAACGAATATTTTTTTTCCTTATTTCCTCATAGATGGGCGGCGTCCGTCGATGTAGAGCTCTGTACGACTGCTCCGCCGATAACGAGGACGAGCTATCATTCCGCGAAGGAGAGGTCATCGTAGTCATCAACGAACGCACTGAAGACGACAACTGGATGGAGGGCCAAGTGGAAGGCACCAGTCGCCGAGGCATGTTCCCCGTCTCTTTCGTGCACATGTTACCTGACTAGGAGTGACGGAGACAGCAACACTTGAACCCTACACCGAGCTCAAAGCGAGCTTCGCATCGCAGTATTAATATGGCCATAGAAGTAGAAAGCATTACAAATTGAACCTTATTCCGAGGTATGAGATGTTGTACTGCAGTACATGAATCTGAAAGCAGGGGTCGGTTGATGTAGATCTTGTTCAGTAATAGAATGGTCGTGGGCAAAATTTATTTTAGTGGGAATAACTGAATGTTCTTATAGGTTGTTTGTTACACGCCCACTTTATTAGTGAACGCAGACTATGTGTGGATATGATAATGTAATGTATGTGTTTGGTCCGAAGAATTTACTTTGAATTTTGGCCTAAAGCTTCTGACTTTTCTTCGTACGGCTAAGAGATTATTTTGATATAATCACAAAGTATACAAAATATAACTATCATCACGATTATTAAATTACATACATATTATCTCACCAATCCAGCACTATTTAAAACCAGGGTGTGCCGGATTATACGAATGTCCCAATTACTGGATTATATACAAAAATCAATCATAACTATGTAGAAAAAAACGGTCTAATTAAGTGCCGGATTTCTGAGAACATACTGTATTTATATACCGTACTAGCATTAACGGATCTCATAAAAAAGTTTGACCAATACATATCTAAACATAAATACGAGATGAGTTAAAGTTTATATTTGAAATCGTTTTGGTGGATTCAATGACCATATTTCGGCTTACCTTCATAACTTTACCATTTGTAAATGAAAAGGCGATTTGTCATTTTTAACTATAATATAAAAAGAACCCCTTAAGTAAATTTAGTATTTGGAAAGTAAGTCTGTGTAATCAAGTTAATTGTTAACCAAGCTACAAGTTTTAATATTCACAAGTTTTAACCATTCCACGTTTTGATGGATCATTTTAATAATACTTATTCAGTGTTGCTTTTTTAATCATGGTGGCTTTAAAATTGCTGCGAATTTATAACACCAATATTATAAGTAATGCCGTTGATAATGCCGTCCGCAAACGGATCTTTTGATTAATTAGTTATTATTATAGATGTTTTAAACATTTTGTGTGAAAGCAAGTAAATTCACTTAAATATATAAATGTTAATTACCCCCTTAAAGTTTTGTAAACTAAAGCTAATTAATAAAAATTTCCTGAAAATAAAATTATTCCAGTCCGGATCGTTTCCGGTTAATCATATGAATTTAGCACTGCAATCAAACTTTGAAGATTTTCCATTAACTTCGTGCGTAAATTATAAATCTAATTCGAAGGCTGAAGCTTTTGAAAATATTTCATTTCGATTGGACAAAAAAAAAATGATAAATATTCCAACTGCAAAACTCCGAAAGGTCGATGATGTATTTTAGTAGATATGTTAACTCCAATGTATGTAATGGTATCGTCATAGACTTACCTTAAACGTGAAGCTCATTATTGAAAGTGATTTGCCAAAAAATATATGTGATCAGTAGAAGAGTTACTGTTGTAGATAAAAATATATATTGTGCACACAGGGCTACTGGTAACTAACGCGTCTCTAGTGTCATTACCTTACTCCTTATCTTACTATAATGTAAAAAAAAACGCCGCAGACGATTTTTTTTGTTCACTGCAGTTTATATGGTCCTGCGTGATCTATCCAATAGAGTAATGAGTTCTCATGTCATTGTCACATTGGGGCTTATGCGCTATAAGCTGTGACATAAAAAGTAAACGCGCGTTCGAGGTAAAATCTTTCTTTTTGTCAAAAATTTTTTTTCTGAACCATTTGGTCGTGCATGATTTGGATCAAAACCATCCGTTTACCCTATAGTTTTGAGAAAGAGCAGTTCTTGTTTTGTCATTTGTTTTTTGAATTGAATTATTTTCGTAATTCTTATTCTAAACAAATTATGTTCAATATCGCAAACAGAATTACAGTAACTTTTTTAATATTTAAAAAAAATACAAATGTTAAATAAATTACCAATTTTAGAACGAAACTTAATCTCTAAAAGAAAAACAATCAGAACTTAGCGTACCTATTTGTGGAAGCTTATATTTAAAACTTTGATAACATTCAGAATATCTTTAATTAATTAATGGCGCGAATGAAGACCACTATACGATGCAATTAAAATTCTGACTGATCTGATTGAATTTGTGGTCTTTATTCGCGCTATTTCAGCTTCATTTATTTTAAATGACTCAAGTCAACATTTGAACGCACGACCATGGTGAGATTGGCATAGCGAGTACCAAAACAACGGAAAGCACGCGTTAGGCTGGCATAGCGCATAAGGTCCCTAAAATATTAGGCCGTTCTCACATAGATTGACACAGTTAGAGATATCATTACGTAAAACAAATCCTTATGTCAGAAAAATCCTTAAAAAGTCATAGAAAAGAATGCTTATTCAGTTGATGTACCCTCGTGGTATATTCATACAGTTACCAATAAACTTGTAATTACATTAAAACGGACCACTTGATTATATGTTCGATGTTCTTCGTAGGTATTCAGGTGTCTTAGGTCGTTGGTGCATGCACAATAGTTTGTGTGACTAAACCCATACACGAAAAAAAGAAATATAGAAAACACATTGTTTTCATACTGAAATTCTGTTTGCGGTTCACTACCCAATAACTATTTCGATTATAGGTTACTTGGTTTGTGAATCACAGCAAAAAATTGGACGAAAATTGCATATCGGCCGTTAAAACTAGCATATGATAAATAACAATTATACTAACGAAGAATAATAATATTTAATCATTTTATCATCGCGGTTTCTTTAACACGAAGATATGGACAATATTTTGAATTTACAATTGCTCATTTTATGGAAAAAATACTTTGTAGACTGCCTAAAGAACAACCTCAAGAATATTTGTTTATACAAATTTTGGTATCGATCAGGCTAATGAATAAGAAAAAAAACATATCTAAAAAAATCTGAACTTAAATATTTTGGATAAGTTTTTATTCTAACTCATAAAACTCGATTAATTGGGTATTTGAAAAAAAAAAATTTTGTGATAAATAGAAAGATTATATATTAGTTTTATAACAAAACTATTTTTTTTTTTTTTTTGCAATAATTCAAAAGTTATTTCAAAATAAAAATTAATTTTTGAATCCAGTACCGAAGACACGCCGACAACTCCCGAACAAACCCGAGCGCGTGTGACGTCATAATGTTAGTTTTATTATACATTGTATTCATTATTTTCCTATCAACTGCATTGAGTGTCTGAGTGAAAACTAACATTATGACGTCACACGCGCTCGGGTTTGTTCGGGAGTTGTCGGCGTATCTTCGGTACTGGATTCAAAAATTAATTTTTATTTTGAAATAACTTTTGAATTATTGCAAAAAAAAAAATAGTTTTGTTATAAAACTAATATATAATCTTTCTATTTATCACAAAAAAAATTTTTTTTCAAATACCCAATTGTGAATATGACGTGGATATTAAATAACATGATAAAACTGTAGTCTTGATCTTGTCCATATCTGGCTTTATATATTACTAGCAGATCGTCCCGGCTTCGCACGGGCTATAAAATAATCTAAGTTGCAAAGAGCAACAAAATACGTTTTATGTATACCGACAAACGTTGTTTTGCCTTAATAATGATTTCTAAATATACAGTAGCCGACTCTCAGACCTACTGAATACGAATATAAAATTTGGAAAAAATCGGTCAAGCCGTTTCGGAGGAGTACGGTAACAAACACTGTGACACGGTAATTTTATATATAAGATAATAAGGAAATCTGAATGTGTATAAAGTGTTATTACTATTGGACCAAAGATATTTAATTCGTGTGTGGGTTTGGCTGCGTTCGTGATTGTAAATTGTTGTTACGTGTTAAATTTTATCAATTCCACATTTTAATATAGCAATAGAGATTGGATGTTGAACAGTAACTTGTTAAATTAGGCTAAGAATATCATAATCCTACTTACTGTATAGAAATTGGAATATTATTATGTGCAACTGAAAGAGTACCTAAACCAACTTTACACAGATGTATTTATCTGCGAAACAAGTCTAAAGAAACATTTCATATTTGTTTTGTTTTTTGGCAATGGAAGAAAATCTGAAGTATTTAGTGTATTTCCGATCTGATTATTATACTTATTTCAGACTGTATCTCATCAACAATGCAGATCCGCACAATAAAGCTTGAGGCATCTGTTTGAATATTATCAAAGCCAAATCTACTTAATCCTATTGCTTTTCTTCTTTTATGCTATTTAAAGTTTTCTATTTTAGAAGATTTATATTATCTACTCGAAATACATTTTAATAGTAATGGTACCAAACGCCACTAGTGACGCCACGGACCTAGTCGCATAGCATTTGAACAGCGTCGTACACAGTTTGCACATACTAGCTTACTAACTACATTCCCGTTGTAAACATTAGTTACTGTTTCTGTATATTATGTTTTAACTATAGATAGTCATGTTGTATTCATAGATCATAAGTGGTTGCTTACTGATTATAAATAATAGTTACCTAAATAATGCGCAGTGTTGCCATAAAATATGTTAGTATGTATATTATCTGTCCACATAATTAAGCTTTAGTTAGCTGTTATAATAAATACTGGTTTTAACAAATTAATATTTTCGAATTAATATAAAATATTATGTCAGTTGTTTGCATTTTTCGATCAAATATATACCAGATTCAGTGTTGCATACAAATACAGCACAAAAAATAGCATGAGTTGACTATACTATTGTATCTATTACAGTATACACAGAAATACAAAATATGTTTCAATTCAAGTCAACCTTATCACTGTATCTTAAGGTTGAGTTTCGACTAGTGCGGTTATAAACATAAGCTATCTTGCTCCACGATAAGACCACATTCTTACTTGTGGTCTTATTTTCCTTGCCGTTTTTAGAGACATCACCTTAAATCTAGTACATTTTTGATCGAAGTTTGCTTTGGTTGATTAAGTCAAAACCAAGTCTGTTTTACACTAAATAGGTTAAGGCATCAAAGCCTTTGGGTGAGATTTGGTACATGCAATGTCGAATTAACCTGAATTCTATTTCATGAGACCAGAATTCAATCAGCAGTGCATGTATTTGTTTCAAACGCATTAATAGAACCATCCAATTAACCAACTTACCTTGGCCCTTCTTAATTTGGCTACATAATGTAAGCCACAGGAATCAAAACCCAAAATTTAGGACCCTTTGGCTTTCTTATTATCTCTGTTAAGATAAATAAATAACTAAAGTGTGTATGGATGTGTATATTCGCTTATGTTGCCATGAAATAAATATGCAAAGCTGCAGTCCTGTAAATAAGTATATTTACCTAATAGTGTGTATGTAGAATACCTATAGTTTGTATGCATTGTAATTACTTAGAATAGTAGGATATCTATCTTATTTATATAATTATTTTGATGTTAAATTGACAAAAGAACACCAATAATTCGGTGTATATCCAACGCTCTTATAAAAAGTGTATGTATTTATTTATATTAATGTGAAATGTAATTGTGATGATGTATTTTAATGCCATTTTAGTCTGTCGTCAAGTATTTTACTTTATAAAAGAAGTTATACATATAACCAAATGAAGCTATGATCTAGATCATAAGATGTTTTATCCTTTGTAGAAATCTTAACTTTTTCTATTGTGTACTGATTATGTGGCGAAAATGTATGAATTTAATTATACATCACTTGGATGTCTATGTTGGATTTTATTTTATTCTCATGTACATACATATTATAGCCCACGTATATTAATATGGTGAAGTATCGTATAGATAGTTTAATGGCGTGTGATCAAGTAATCCTACTTATATTATAAATACGAAGGTTTGTGTGTGTAAGTGTGTATGTTTGTTACTTCTTCACGTTCAAACGGCTGAACCGATTTTGATGAAATTTGGTGTGAACATAGGTTAGAACTTCGCACATTAGCCACTTTCAATTCCGAAAACAATCGTGAAATACGCAAATAACTTCAAAATCTATGTTACTATTTCACGCTCCAACGCCTGGAGCGATTTTGACGAGATTTACTATGAAGATATGTTAGACCTTGGCTACTATTAACACTTGGTCTACTTTTTATCTCGGACTTAATTTGCCC
This sequence comes from Mellilla xanthometata, assembly GCA_035578125.1. Lineage (NCBI taxonomy): Eukaryota > Metazoa > Arthropoda > Insecta > Lepidoptera > Geometridae > Mellilla > Mellilla xanthometata. The sequence continues at coordinate 5,188,695 of JAPUBQ010000007.1, read as the reverse complement.
CGGATTGGGGCGGGTAACACCGCAGGGCACAGCTAGTATAGAATTTACAAGGGAGAAGTCATGAAGTTGTAGGTAAAGATACAACTTCATAGTCCAGTCATTTAAGCTTAAATTAGGTAAGAATCTCGGAATTCGAGATACCCAGCTGTAAGTCTGTAAATACTTGTATATTGACACCCTAAAAGTTGTCTCAAAACCTACATAGGGTAGGGCGTAAGCAACTATTAAATTCAAGGTCAAAGGTCACTAAAATCGGTTTTTTGCGCTTTTTTTGGAAATATCTCATTTCCTATGGGTTTTTTGCCATTTGTATGTATTATCAATATTGTAGAATACAAAATTCTCTACAAATTTTGTTTACAAAAATATTTCATACGGTGAACAGTTTTCGAGATAGAGGGCGGAGAGCCCGCGGTCACAGCATCACTTCAGGTCAACCGGTGCCTCCGGTAGAAAACGCGCCATATATAGTTAATGAACTATCGATACATCAATGATTATAAATATTTGTCAATTTTTATTAACTATTATATTATATTTTATCATTTTCTTCATGCATTAAATCTAGATCTATTCAATAATACTGATAACCGTTTACTAAAATTAAAAAATAATTAAGAGAAAAACTTAAATTATAATTTCATTATATTCTTATTTACACTAATGACATTTTAAATAGAAAATAATTTAGTGCCTCTTTAAAATCATCTTCCTTATGTGCATTACGTCAAGTCTACAAAACTTAATAAACCTGTGCAGCTTTCAAATATTCCACCAACAAGTGCAGCTGCTCATCAACATTTCAACCGTGTATATTATCAAGTTCAAACTTGGTTAGGACATGATTTGGAACCCCAGGTATGGGGTTGGGCAATGCGAAACGATTTTCTGGAGCCTATCATGACAATTTTACCACATGCTCCAGAAAATTTGCTAAATACAATTTTCTGCAACTGCAAGAGTGGTTGTGGTTCGCGATGCGGATGCAGGAAAGCGGGCTTGCAATGCTCTTTAGCTTGTGGCCAATGTAATGGGCAAGCTTGTCTCAATGCTGTACCATATCAGAGCGACATTAACGAAGATGGAACCTTAGACCCCGAAATCATGGAAGAACTTGAGACAAATGTCGTTGAAGACGATAATGAAGACCAGTTTGAAATTTACCAGCAGCCAGAAGACGACGATGAAGAGGGAGAAGATGATTAAAATTATAAATTGTAGTTTTTGTACCTTTTATTCCATTTCTTTACTTTCAAAAAAAAAATGTATTCAATGATATTTTTTAATAAAAAGATTAATTCATAATTTATTTGTTTTTTTTTTCATCATGTTATGTTAAGTTGGTGGAATATTTGAAAGCTGCACAGGTTTATTAAGTTTTGTAGACTTGACGTAATGCACATAACGAAGATGATTTTAAAGAGGCACTAAATTATTTTCTATTTAAAATGTCATTAGTGTAAATAAGAATATAATGAAATTATAATTTAAGTTTTTCTCTTAATTATTTTTTAATTTTAGTAAACGGTTATCAGTATTATTGAATAGATCTAGATTTAATGCATGAAGAAAATGATAAAATTTAATATAATAGTTAATAAAAATTGACAAATATTTATAATCATTGATGTATCGATAGTTCATTAACTATATATGGCGCGTTTTCGACCGGAGGCACCGGTTGACCTGAAGTGATGCTGTGACCGCGGGCTCTCCGCCCTCTATCTCGAAAACGGTTCACCGTATGAAATATTTTTGTAGACAAAATTTGTAGAGAATTTTGTATTCTACAATATTGATAATACATACAAATGGCAAAAAACCCATAGGAAATGAAATATTTCCAAAAAAAGCGCAAAAAACCGATTTTAGTGACCTTTGACCTTGAAATTTAATAGTTGCTTACACCCTACCCTATGTAGGTTTTGAGACAACTTTTAGGGTGTCAATATACAAGTATTTACAGACTTACAGCTGGGTATCTCGAATTCCGAGGTGAACTTACTATAATGACTGGACTATTCATGGGAGAAGTAAACAAAACATTAAGCTTTAATAAATAATGACATTGACGCTTGTATTTTGTCATAAGTTTTTAAAATAAATAAGGCTGCCAAAGTAGAAATTACCCAAAAATTATGGTGATATTTTTTATGTAGTGGCTAGTACATTAGTATGTCAAATTAACAATATTTCAATTATAAACCGATTCTTAATATTATTTACAATAGGTAGTCAAATTAGCATAACCTTCAAACATAAAATAATTAGTTAATCAATATTTAATTTAAGTACACTTAAAAGACTATAAAAAAAAACAATAAAGTGAATGTCGCAGAATATCGGGTTATGGAATTCTAACGTTACCTAGTACGATCAAGGATAATACAAGTAAAAACAATAGCTCGTTTTAACGCAGTTTTTTTTTTATGTGTGCTATTATGATTTCTATGCAGCGTAATCAGCCAAAATTTTGTGAAGGGCATTTTATTTGATCTGCGGTGTGTTTCACAATGACACGGAAACAAGATCCGAATCGACTCAGGCCGAATATTCGATTCGAAAAGTCTTTAGGCGATTCACAATGCCGGCCACGGAAACTTTTGTCATTCATATTCGGATTGACAGCTGATTTTCGATCGGTTGGTTTCCGCGAGCCAAAAGCAGCCGGATTCGTTTCCGAGAATAATAATTTGTGTGTTACACACAGTTAATTAAGCCCAAATATATTACAGAAGATTCCAAAAAGAAAAGTATAGGATATCAGCTTGAATTAAGCTTATTATTTCTTTTTTATGATATTTCTGTTGTGAAATTTATTTTGAGGTTAACTTGATTTGTGTTTACTAATTTCAGTGGTAAATTGATGGAGTTTTTTTATGAAATTAACTTCGCGCCGCAATAGACTCAGTGAACTACAGCGACAGCAAACGTTACGTCTCCACAACGCCATACGAGACGTAACTGATCCATTCAACGAACCGCACTTCAAGCTCACCTATCGGCTAACTCCCGAGGTGGCAAAGTGCTTGATTGAGGAATGGCAGCCGTACTATCCGCACACGCTATCTCCATACCAAAATGCAAGTGTTCGACCGTGAAAAAAGGACAAACATCCTCATGCATAATATACCACCTACACAGAAATATTGTTGTGTAATATTAGTGGATCATTATACTTTATTTCTGAAAGTGATGCTGTAGATTTGCTGTGCCATCTTGTAAAATAAACACTCTATATTCAAAGTAAAATATTGCATTGATTCTTAGTACCTTTATTCAGTCTCCGTTGAAATAATAATCAGTTCTTAAAGTACTTCTCTATCTTACAAACAATACACATATAATAATCAATAATAACAATGTTGAGAGAAGCTGATATATTCTAAAAAGAGTAAAACGAGCTCTTAGACTACTTGGCTTTAACATCTTAGGAACAATTCACAGATATGATCATTAATAGCAATGTTGAGAATACTACAGCAGTATCTTGTACAACATGTAAACTTAATCATAAAGAAACAATTAACAGACTAGAATAAAAAGATTTTTAATTTCAAACACAAATTGAAACTAGTTCCAAACTAGCATTTCTTCCTAATAATTTGAATCAGTATTCAAATTCATTTATTTCTTAATATAGCATAACAGAGACATAGTCTCTTGAGCGCTACATTCTTAAAAAATAATGCATAAACACTAAAGTTTTGTAAAATACTTTAACAAAAAACTGTCCAAAGGTTTAGTTTTGTTAATTTAATAATTTATTGTAAATTGTATGTTGTGTTTGTTTTATAGATTAAATTAAATCTAATATGTAAACATTCCATGTTACAATGTTAGTTACCATACTCCTCTGAAACGGCTTGACCGATATTTACCAAATATTATATGCATATTCAGTAGGTCTGAGAATAGCCTACTGGCTATTTACCATACCCCAAGTGATAAGGGTTGTTCACCATAAATTTTTTAATGAATAGTAATAATCTCTAAGGCAAAACAATGTTTGCCGGGTCAGGCAGTAAAAAATAAAAAACAATACATAACTTGATAAACAAACAAATTTTATATCAATATACAAACACAATTACTACACAGAGAAAGAGACTTAAATATACATATAAAAGGACTGAAAATTAATGAAATAAAACAAATTAATATTACTAAAAGATATTAAATTATTGTTCACTCAATAAAATAAAAAACTTTTATTCTACCGTTACAAATAAGTTCATATACTAGTTATTTATCACCGTTTTACATGCTTTTCTATACTTATTTTGTAAACAGAAGTTGCCTGAAAGGCATAGGCCTCCCCTTTAAGATATTCATTGCAGTGTAAAACTAAATCTTTATTCTACATGTAGGTTTTCTTTGTTTCATATATTGTACAGTTGATAATTATAGGTTTATTCAACATAGTGCACAACTGTTATTCTAAATTCTTTCCTTTGTTTCTTATGATATGTTAGCTTATACATATTACAATACATATTTAGAGCCATTATTTTCATATATTTCACTTATTTCCTAACAGTATCTTCATGGGGTTTCGGTCTGACATCTCCTCGGTGACCAGCCGGCTTGGAGATGGAGGAGGATATTGTTCACTTATACTACTCTTAATAATGTCCTGTTTTTCACAGTACGTTAAAGTACTTTCATGCGCCAACTGTCCGCTAATATGTCTAGGTGCTTGTGAGCAAGCTAGTGTGTTAAGGTGGTGATGCGCTCTCAGCAGCGGTGGCTGAGCACGCGCTACCGTGCGCGACGGCTCCGGGGAGAACAGCCGCACACGCCTGCTCCCGTATCTCGCTCCATGCTCTGGTATCAACGGCCGAGTCACTTCAGAGAGAAGGACATTGATGCCGTTTAAAATCTTGTGGTCTGTAGTAAATCGTGTAAGCGACTGGTTTCGAGCTAAAACCTAACGCACCTAGAACATAGTTTGACGGGTATAGGAATGGGTTATATCCATTTACCCTTTCATGTATGATTCAAACTCAGAGTAAATATCTAAATCAATGTGATTCGTCTTTGTCTGAGGATTAAAACTTCCACTTTTACAGGATTTTCAACCTTATTTTTTCTAATTTGACACTGACTTTGATAAAAAAATTGACACAAATGAAATTTTTAATTTTCTACCAAGGTATTTAATTTCTACCATCACCAAACGCGCCCATTCTTTTTTAATCTGTGATCCGCAGTCGGAAAGGCTAATCTATGGTTGATGTTGAGTTCCGACGGAATTTGTGAATCGCGTTTTATCAATCGATCGGAAATATCTTCATCTTTCCGTGAATCGGATGTGAACCGAACGGATCATATCCGACTGATTGTGAAACACACCGCTGGACATATTATGTTAAATATTATTTTGGGATTTTTTAAATTCTGAACTGGCAGCTTCCTCCTATGGCAGCTGTCATGTCAGCTGATGTCTGATAAAAAATCTAAATTCTGTTTATCAGCAAAAGGTCAAAGAAAAACAAGATTAGCATACCCAGCCGCATATAACAGCCATATCTTAAAATTCAAGAAATAGCGTCATGTATAATGTTCGGTTTTACTTCCAAAACAGTTATAGGTAGATGAAATATAGATAGAATTTTCTTAAGATTACGAGTGCACAAACCAAGGATCATTTTAATATATTTTATTTGTTGTTTTGTAACGTTATCTCGCTATAGTTTATTTATACCTACCACGAATGAAGATAATGGTTGGTATTTACACTATCACAGTGATAAACTCCAGATAACTTGGAACTAAGTATCAAAATATTATATTATTAGGTACAAAAGTCATTTTAGTGAGAGCAGAATTCAAATTCACACACAGAGATGGCTTCGAGGAAGAGAGTATTTGATTTATTCAGGACTATGAATGTAGCTTCGTGAGTACCTACTTATTTATTTATTATTCCTAATTGTTTTACTTAAAAATTCCAACAAGTTAGGTTACAATGTTTATATCTTAACTCTACAGTGTATTGACTATCTTAGAATGTTTGATTTCGTGGTTTTAATGAATCTAAATAATACTGAATGTTGTAAAGACTGGTACATGACATCACTTAGGTACCTTAGACTGGCCTTTATCTGGCAAAAGACTTTGGCTCTCACACATTTCAAAATAATGAGTAGGTCTAAAAGCTATTTCCTTACTGCTCAGGCACGAAAGTGGGCCTCCAACCACAGATTATGCCAGTCTTCCCTGAGTTGCACCATTCCTCTCCAGATAGCCACTTGAAGGTCACCCAGTTCTTTTTCCAATGTGTTACTCCAGAGGGTGGCAAACTGGATAGTGTCCCTCTGGCTTCCCAATGTAGGCTATCTAAACAGCTCAATCCTCTCCCATCCTTATCAGGTGTTAACAGTTACCTAATGTTTTTTTATTTTTATTATTTTAATATGTTTTCAGGTGCTCATGTCCTGCTCACGGCTTCAAAGGAAATATTCATGTTTCTCATTCTACTCCTCTGAAGGACTATGCTTTTGAAGTAAGATTTTTATTTCTATATCCAGGTCTAATATGTATAAATCAGTAATGATAGACATTTTGTACTTTTAATATTATTTATAGATAGATAATTCTTCATTGGACACAAACTTGTTTAAACGAATACTAAATAAAAACTAAGAACACAGATAGTGTGCCAGAATTGGAGGCTTTATCACTTAAAGTGATCTCGTCCAGACAACCTTTGGATGGAAAGGAGTTAATAAACAACTAAACATGGACATAGTGTACAATAAAGAAATTCAGAATAATAAAACACTTAATTTTTCAGATAAAGCAGTCAACAGTTCGCTACGGTTTGGGAGTAACCCGAGAAGTTGGCATGGACCTGACCAACATGCAAGTAAAGAATGTCTGTATTGTGACAGACCCAAACCTAGTCAACCTGAACCCTGTTAAAGCAGTTCTAGACTCCCTTACCAAGAATGGGGTTAATTACAAGGTGTATGATAAGTGTAAAGTGGAACCTACTGATTCAAGGTCAGGATTCTTCCTTAATTACTGACACTTAGTATGCAATTATGATTTGCATTAGCTTATACAGTAAGAGAAAGATTATGCACCAAAATGCTCTGTAGACCATTTAACTAGACCACTATTGGACGAGCAGGGAGATGGCTAGGAGGCACCGCTATACAGTTGAAGTTCCAAAAATCCGCACAAAATGTTTCGCTTCCTCATATATTATGTGGACCATTAAACTGTGGAACTCATTGCCGGAATCCCTGTTCCCTCTGAACTATAAACTCACTGTCTTCTAGGCAAGCGCGCTCCACCCTAGATCGCAACATCACTTAACATCAGGTGAGTTTTGATCAAGCACTTGCCTATCTATCATAAAAAAAAAACATTTGCCAACCAGCATTTGGCTAGCATATCGGATGTTCAGTTCTTGCCAGGTCACAGACATAGAGTAAATCAAACATTTCAGAATCATATTTTTATAATATAAAGGCATATCAACTATAAAAAAATGAGTGATGAGAGAGTTGGGTCTTTCTTTTTTACTCATAACTTCTAGGTATAAGACCAGCGGAGCTTAATGTTTTGTGTTTTTATTGTATTCATTGATTTCCGTTTCCAGTTTTATAGACGCCATAAAGTTTGCAAAAGAGCACAACTTTGATAGTTTCGTGGCGATCGGCGGTGGCTCAGTGATGGATACATGCAAGGCAGCCAACCTGTATTACTCGGATCCCAATGCTGACTTCCTGGACTATGTGAACGCACCCATTGGGAAGGGGAAGCCTGTTACTGTGGATTTGAAGCCTATGATTGCTAGTAAGAAATCTTAAAACATATTATGTAGCTTGAACTTGCCCATTTGCATTTGTAACTTGGGTAAAATTTTTTCTTCATATTTTACAGCTAGCCATTTGTCCAGCAGGGTGTTCCATATAAGTCAACGACACTCTGGCCTAAAGTAGAGCATGCATAGTCTGGAAAAATTAGCTCTAAAGGAGGCTGCCGGAATACTGGGCTTGGGGACAAATTTATTGACTTTAGGGTGCTTGCTAGCCAGACGAGCAAAAAAAAATTTCTTATCACCATGCTATGGTTTCCTCACAATGTTTTCCATCACCGAAAGCTCGAGTTAATTGGCAGGGATCGAGCTCATGACCTACGGGACGTAAGGCAGCCACACGACAGACTGAGTTGTCATCGCTTAAAAAAATTTGATCATATAACCGATATACTTATACAGAACAGTATAGCAGCGGTTCCCTAGCCTGACATTTCAGTTATATCTCACATTAAAACATAGTATATATAGTTGAGCCTTGCACAATCCTTTTGAATAGCTGGAACAATTAGAGTATTACCATAGACAAATTATGTATTATTTGTATTATTAAATTTAATTTGTCTTTTACCATAAACAAATTATATGTCATTTGTACATAACAAATTATTATTAATATAATTGGTGTATAATATATAATTTGTCTATGGTATCACATATAAACATATCTTTTCCTTGTAGGACACCAGTTACTTGAAGGATAAAAAAGCTTTTTGGGTAACCAGTTTCCTAACTTAGCTAAACGCTCGAAGCTGTTGAAACTATTTTGTAAACTTATTTCTCAAGATGTTTTCCTTTAATTTACGTTCCAGTACCAACAACAAGCGGCACTGGTAGCGAGTCGACCGGTGTTGCCATATTCGACCTGGAAGCAATCAATGCAAAGACAGGCATCTCTCACGACAGACTGCGGCCGTTCCTATCCATCATAGACCCGCTTCACACTCTGAGTCTGCCTGAAAACGTAAAAATACACCATTTATTTACATTATTTTTTCAAACCTTTCTATTAGCTCTCTGTTCTTGTTCTAGGCATTGCAACTCTTCATTAGTTTTCTTTTCTCTATGGAAAGGTCCATAGAGAATACAAGAGAAAAGACGCTAGGCCAGATTATACGATATGTCAATTTCATTAAAATCATCAGAAAGATAAAAGCAAGGAAAGGTAGAGGAAGACCTAGAAGGTTATTTTTGGATCAAATTAAGGATAATTTTATCCAATAATGACTTTCTAGATAGGAAAGAAGACGTTGTATCGTCGTGGCTGGAACTATCTAGAAAAAACTCCATGGGCAAGAGCCCAGCTCTTAAATATTGATTGATTCATTCATTAAAGCGGGTTTAGCGACTGTAGATCGGCTAACATGAGATTTGCCGCGAACATTGAAGTTAAGTCAAAAATGGTCTACATGTGCATACCACAGTACTAATTTAGATAAAAGGTTAAACTGTATACATGCCTGTTAGCATTAGTATCAAGAGTCGTTAAGTCGTTTATATAATATTATGGTTCGCCTTAAACTTTTTTGGATTTGCTTTGTAACAAACAAATATGTCTTCTATTCTAGGTAGCAAACTACTCAGGTTTCGACATATTTTGCCACGCGTTAGAAAGTTTCACTGCGATCCCCTTTACGGAGCGCGGTCCGGCGCCTGCCAACCCTAAACTACGACCTAACTACAACGGGAGCAACCCTATATCCGATGTCTGGGCGAGATTTTGTTTGCAGGTAAGTCTTTCATTTTCATTTAAATAAAACTACATGAAACGAGCCTTTATTTCTTTAACTAAAAAAGGAATGAGTGAAATCGCATCTTACACATACTTAAATCACAGACAATCATATATGAAATATACTCAAATCCCAAAGTCTTAGCAGGGAACAGAATACTAGAGAGGATTGCCGATTCCCATACAATAAAGAATGTTTGCCATGTTGAAACCTAGATGGCGCTGTAAATCGAGCCTGCAGCCTAAAATTCCACCACTCGTTGCAGTCACATAGTGATACAACGATAGTAGATTGCGTGACCCGAGTAAAGAAAATACGAATAGATGTTGCTACGTGTTTCGAATGTTACAAGTACGATTTTAACCATCGAAATTGAGCGTCTATCATATTTATTAGCCATGATTCTTAGTTAAGAGATACACCTCAAACATTTAGCACCATTTTGGCTAAAGAACTCAACTTTTGTGTCGACAGTTTTTGTCTCAACTATTATATACACATAAAATTAAATTAAATGTGACTGAATAGATTATAATTAGTTACATTTAATTTAATTTTAATATAAGTAACAATGTTGTGTTCTATTTTAAATCCAATGTAAATCTGAATGTAATGAATGACTTGCCAATTGCGACGAGATGTTGTAGGGCCTATAAATTATTTATCTTTATCTTGTCTCTCGCCTTATGCCTCAAATTAGTCATGCTAAAATTCCCCAGACCTTACAAAAGTACTTCAAACGCTCGGTGTACAACGCGGACGACATCGAAGCGCGTTCGAGCATGCACCTCGCGGCGACCATGGCCGGGGTGGGTATAGGCAACGCGGGCGTGCATCTCTGCCACGGGCTCGCCTACCCCATCGCGGGGAACAAGACCGCCAAACACTTCTCTCCTAAGGATTACACGTAAGTCAATTATTATTAATTTCCTTTCAACTTCTTTCCATCCCAAGGTCAAAGAGAGCCATCGCTGTTAGCGATAAGGCCGCCGTTTGTGGCACGATGTAGACGGCTGCTTTTCAATCAGACGAGCCCTGGTTCGATTCCAGCCCTATACCAATAACATGTTTTTAAGGTTATGTTTTGCACTCGTTTTACCGTAAAGAAAACCGGCATGTTTGAGGACCACAATATTTAAAGACGTGTGTCTTCCGCCAACCCGTACCCGGCCAGCATGGTTTTATTATGGCCTATATCTCTCTTCTCGTGGGATTAGGTCACTCAAGGCCTTAGCTCTGCTTACTATACACAAGACTGGGACGAGTCCCAACAATGGGAAAGTTTTGTTAGTGCGTAGATATAAGAGGTAGGCGGTTCTGCTGCTTAATAATACGGATCTACTCAGAAAATACTGCAACAGCTACTTAATCTATATCAATATATAAAGAGGAAAAGTTTTATTGGATTGTTTGTTTGACACGAATAGGCTCCGAAACTTCTGGACCGATTTGCAAAAAAAATTCACCGTTGGGAAGCTACATTATCCCTGAGTAACATGGGCTATATTTTGTTTCTCTTTGCAACTTAGATTATTTTATAGCCCGTGCGAAGCCGGTACGATTTGCTAGTATTATATATACTTTATATCGGTAGTGGTGGCAATTCTTGCTAACACACGACTAGACTTAATTTAGAGTAGTCCTGTCACTTTTCATTTTTAGTGCACGGAAAGAGACAGCACTATTTGAACCATATACAAAACAACTAAAATCACGTCAAATTTGGAAAATGTATGCGATTTTAGAACACACCCAACGCAACTAAATTTTCCTTATTTAACGTGATTTTATATTTTGTTTTGTATATGCTTCAAATTGTGCTGTCTCTTTCTGTTCACTAAAGATGAAAAGTGAAAGGACTATCCTAATTTTAGTTTAGTTGTGTGTTCGCCAGAATTACCACCAGTATCTATATTTAGGTCCTAAATTAGTGGGATTTCTTCTTAATCCTTACAGTTCAAACCTAATCCCGCACGGTCTATCAGTCGTGATGACCGCACCAGCAGTATTCCGGTACACGGCAGCCAGCGACCCTGATAAGCATATCGAAGCCGCGTCGCTTCTCAGCGCGAACACCACTAATACAAAGAGAGAGGATGCTGGGAAACTGCTGTCAGATGTTATACTCAAATACATGGATGATCTCGGCATTGAGAACGGACTGAGCGCCTTCGGGTACACGAAGGATCATGTACCAGAGTTGGTGAAAGGAGCCCTACCGCAGGTTAGATATACAGCGTTAGCTCTATATAACGACACTGAAGGGACTGTGCATTTTATGGCGCGGAGAGTGGTCGTTAAACGGAGAGAATGTATCATTGTATAGAATGCAAGCTAAACCAACTAAAGCCTATAGATTTCGACGCTTTAGAGAGCTTGTCGTTAAATCGAGTGACGTTACCCTTGTAACGATTTAACTCCATAGTTTACACTGTACATATGTATACTGTATATAAATATGTATCTATTTAGAACTATATATTCTTTATCATTTATCTCAGTGGCAGCATTGATCTTTTATCTTTAGATGTATTTTGTTGAGTATTATTAACATGTGTATGTACTATCCCTACGAACTGAGTATATGAATTAAATATTATTAATGTTTACTTCTAGAATCTTCAAGTGCTCGTAAAACATTATGATTGTGCTATGATAAGCTACAAGTATGTTGGAGGGTTTCTTTATCTAGAACTATCTATCTTTTATCTCAGTAGCAACAATGATCTTTTATCTTTACATGTCTTTTGTTGAGTATTACTAGGGTTCCGTACCCAAAATGTACCAAAGGGACTATATTTGTGTGCCTTAGCTGTTTACCTGTCACCCAATTATTCTTGATACCGTTTAGAGACGGTAAAATACTGGTTCAAGTGCCATTTTCTTATCACTTTTCCCTCGTTTTCTGTAGAGGATGAAAATGATATTATTATTAACTAGTATGGTTATAAAATCTCGTGATCGCTATATTTTCTAGTATTGGCTAAATTTTCTAGCATTTTAAATTACGAAGAAAAGTACTAAAATCGAAGTTATCTGTGCTGGATTTTTCGTGTTTTATCAAACATATATTTTTCTGCACTCAACTTTTGGCGCATACTACATACGAGTCACAAATTCATTGAAGTTAATGAATTATCAGTTTTCTGCTTTACATGAGTTAATTTTACTTACATTGTTGAAAACAACAGGTGGTACTTACTACTTTTCCGTTGAAGCCGATGCAGCCAGTCGTACGTCTATGTTACAATCTATGTTTTGCACCCACAGTTCAAAGAAAAAATAAAAAAAGTAATTTATTAAACTAGCTAGTTCTAATTCTTATAACAAGACGTCGTGTGAGAAATCATCCATACTGACAGATTCTTGAAATGTAAAAGTCGATATTTAAAAACTTTACGCAGTGTGGTTGTTGTATTGGCATAACTATAGACCATATTTTTCTTGGTACCATATCCAACATGTTTGAAAACTATTATAATATGTATTTTTCTTATTTCAGAAACGTTTACTCAACATGGCTCCGTTACCGCACACTGAAGAAGATATTACCAAACTGATAGAAGACTCTTTGACGGTCTATTAAATTGATATGTATGATCAATATACGACATGACAATTTCATTAAAAATATCGTAGAAGGAAAGATAGAAGCAAGGAGAGAAAGAGGAAGACCTAGAAGATCATATTTAGACCAAATTAAGGAGAAGACGAAAGTCATGTCGTATAGAGGTCAAGGATATGGCCGAAGATAGAACTACCTGGAAAAAACTCCACAGCCCAGCTCTTAAATATTGAATGAATGAATGATCAATATAGCTACCAATTATAAACCTGGTTTACGCATTGTTACGTATATTTTATACTTATCGCTTTGATAATAGACTCGAAACGTTTAATATGGATTAAAAGACTTATTTTGGTATGCAGACTATAAAATTTTATTGTAATAAAATTAAATCTAGAACCAAAATTAGCCATTACCTAATTTTTTAACATTATACGGAATGAAATAAAACTAAGAAGACTTAAAAGCGACAAGTATAATTGCTCAATTTAGTGTACTTATATGTAAATGTTTTATAAGTAGTTATTTTGTATGTCTTTTAGAAGATTTGTATAACAAACTTGCCATATTTCAAATGAAGTAGCTTTAAGGAAAAATATTTCATATGTTAACTAGTTTTTGTTGAAAATATATTCATATTATTTAATAATAAACGTGTATTATTCTGCTTCTATTTAAACGCCCTATTTTATGTTAATACGGGATAGAAATAAATAAACAATAATCCTTAGTGTTTAATTTTTAATAATTTTAAGTAAGTACATAAAATAAAACCTATCAACTAATTTGTATAATATATAATATGTATAATCTTAAATTAATTTGTTGTAATTTGACTTGTTACTTTAATTTAAAGAAGCGCTAGTATTAAATCGTTCGCTATAGAGTTGTTCGAGAAGGCACTGTCGGTACTAAAGTTATGTTATTCCGTGACTAGCGCTTACAGCTATCACTTACTGCTTACGTAAGAGTGTTAGTGCGCGCGGCCGCTTGCCCTCACACGTGCTCGGGGACGATGTTGGTGTGGTGGAAGGGACTGCTCTCGTACATGTTGGAGGTGACGGAGACGCTGTGCAGCGGCTGGTAGCGGCTGAGCTTGGGCGTGGCGGGGCCCGTCACGTCCTCCGACAGCTGCTGGTACACCAGCCCGCAGTCCTTCTTGGTGCGGTTCGCGTGGCTCATGGCCGCGATTATGGCACTGTTGTATCGCATCTGCTGGCTCCTCCTAGTGCACATCATCGACACGACCTTCGCCGTCACCAGCAGTAGGAGAAGCGCCCCGAGGATGGCGATGATGACGGGCCATAGGTACTCGTACTTCCCGTGGCGCTGCTCCATGCTGGACACTTCCTCGTAATCGGGATCCAGGTCGTCGATCATGGTGTCGAGAAGCTGGATTTCGATTCTGGGCTTTTCATCGTGCGTTGAGGCTTTGACGGGAGCGGGGCGGGCGGTGGTCGACTTGTCGTTGAGTTTCACCTTGAGGTTGATGTCATCATCATCATCGTCGTCGGTATCCTCGCTCGCGTCGTCCTCATCATCATCTTCGTCGTCGTCCTCATCCTCATCGTCCGCCATGTCATCGTCGTCATCGTCTCCGTCATCTTTGTCATCCTTGTCGTCGTCAACAGTGTACTCGTTCAGCTTGTTAGTCATCGCGTCATCCGCCACCTTCCCGTCGTCAAGGGTGTTCTTCAAATCGAAGTTACCTGTGCTGTCTTTGTCAATTCTTTCCCAGATCTCTTCGTCGGAAACAGCTTCATTGAGAGGCTCAACAGGATGAGGCAAAGAGCTGCCACAAGTCTTGCGGGTGAGGAACTCCCAACTGTAGGTCTCGTCTTCGTCTTTCGCGTCCTTGGCCAAATTGGCGATGCTGTCGGGGACGGGGTTCGGAGAGACCTTGCTCTTGCTTAGCCAGCTCATGAGGTTCTCGAAGTCTTGGCTGCACGCGAGCGGGTTGTTGCTGATGTCGAGGGTGCGCAGTTTCTTAAAGTTGTCAAGTTCGGATTGTTTGAGCTCAGTGATGCGATTGTGGGAAACATTCAGGAAGGTCAGGTTGCTGAGTAGAGAATCTGTGTGATTTTTCTGCGCCTTCCACAGAGTAGTGAGCTGCGCGTGACTCATGTCTAGCCAGGTCAAAACGGGCGTGTTGACGAAAACTTCGGCTGAGATTATTGTCAATGGGTTACCTTGTAGGTGCAGTTTTCCGAGCTCCTTGTTCTTTTCGAAGATTTTAGCATCGAGTGTCGTTAGCATGTTGTTAGCCAAATTGATTTCGTTCAGCTTAGGCAATATAGAGAAAACTTTGCTGCTAATTGTTTTGATTTTATTGTCCGATAAGTTAATCACAGATAGCGCAGTGAAAGTTTGTAGCGAGTTGTCGTGAATTTCTTCGAGGCCGCAGTTTGAAGCATCAAACAGGTAAATGTTGAACTGATCGGCAGAGCATTCAAAACCTTCAGCGGGCAAGTGCTTTAGCTGCGGGTTGTTCGAGATCTTGAAGATGTCCAGTTCTATGTTTTCCTTGATGAGAATGTTTGAAATGTAGTCCAGGTTATTGTAAGACAGGTCCAAGTAATTGAGTTCGACGAGCCTGTGGAATGCCTGATTGTGGATCTTTTCGATCGCATTACCGCTAAGGTTAAGGTTGGCGATGTAAGTCATTCCGTTAAACATGGATGGTCCCACGAATTTGATTTTAGTTTGTCCTGCATTTAGAGTCAATAAGTCTGAGATCTGCAGACCGTAGACGGTGTCAATAGGGTTCTTCAATATGTGGAGTGTAGCGAGCTCTGTATTCTCGGAGAAGATGTCATCAGGCAGAGATTTGATCAGATTGTCGCTGAGGTCGAGTTCCTCTAAGTCTAAAAGTTTCTTGAAAGTGTCAGGATCCATTTCGGACAGTTTATTACCGGCAACGTTCAAGTACATAAGACCTGGCATGTTTTTAAATGTGTTTCCATTAATATTGCGCATGTTACAATAAGATACATCGAGCTCCTGTACTGAAGAGGCGTTAAGGAAGTAATCTGATCCGTTGACTTCGAGAGGGTTGTGTGCGAGGGTGAGCAGTAGTAGCTTTTTGTTGGAGGCGAACGTTTCGGGCTCCAGTTTCTGCAGCTTATTGTTAGAGAGATTCACGGCATAGAGCTCATGCAGGCCATGGAACGCGTTGGCGCCTACTTTGCTAATGGTGCTGTTCACAATCTTGATGGTGGCGACCTGGTGCAGACCGAGCTTCTTGAAGACGAAGTCGTCGAGCTCGATCGGATAGGCCGAGTGCTCGATCACGAGGTCAGTGATGTCGTCTCCGAACTTCTGGGTGCCGACTTCGAGACGGTTACACTTGGCTATCCTGTATCCTTGCGATACAGTACAGGTGCAGTCCCTCGGGCAGGGCTTGTCCTCGTTGAAGAGGACCTCCTGGTCGTCTGCGGCGTCGTAGTCTTCATATTGGTAGAGGAAATTGTCTCCGTCTTTGCCGTCCTTCTTGGAGGCCCGGGTGGTGGTCTCGGCGGCGGCGACGAGCGTGCACGCCGCCAGGAGTACTAGCAACTCCCCGTACCTTACGCCCATGTCTTAGCGAACACTGTAACACAAAGAAAACGGGAGTTGAACAATGCGAAAGTCTTACTAAAAGCAAGTAATAAAATAAGTCACGTAGGTATGATTCTAGAAGAAATTTCGGATTCATCGTTGAGAAATAGATTAGTAATTAGTTGTCTACGGAGTTCTATTACAGCATGTAGATAGCGCCTTAAAATATAATTTGGACACTAAATTATGAAATTGACCGAAAATCTTCGTAGGGTCACGTTACAGTTTGTAATTAAGTAGCTAGATTGTGAAACAATAGTTTCGACAAGTTTGTGTAAACCAAACTTTTACTAACACAGCAACGTGCTTAGAACAATAGGAATTTATAAACTACCTCTAGACTTAGTAACCCGTGTAGTGGTCGTGCTACCAGAGTCCAAACAATGCGTGTACTTGAACCAGAACAAATATTAGATCGATTATTTCCACATCTTTTATTCGAACCTAACATCTGTTAACACATAATTAACTATGCCTATGGCAACGTAACCATAGTAGTAACTACAGTACATAATTATGTTCTGTATTAAGTAGGTGTAATATACCTTCTTAATATGATATATTTATATATACTTAGCTAAGTAAATATGAAGGTTGACATGGTTAGAGAAATAGTCTATTGATATATAAAAGAAGAGCATACATTTGCACGAATATACCTACGTGATACATGAAAGGCCTCCAAATAAGTTATTGGCCTTTCTTTTACAAAGTTAACTTACAAGCACGTTCAAAAATGCCTTTGAATGTACTGAAACTATTGTATTCTATATATAGAGCAAAGAAATTTCCTTTCACTGATTTGCCAATTTGTAAAGCGCCATAAATTAAATACCCGTATGTAGAACACATTACACACTTGTATAGGTAACTGTGCTTGTAAAAAATGTGCTAATGTGACTAAATTACATCTGTCATTGTTCTAGCAGTATCTTCATTTATTCATCCTGACTTAAAAATAACATCACTTAATAGCAGCAATGCAAAATAAGCGCAAAAATGCGAAAAATCCTATAAAATACTGCCTAAAGATAGAGCTACGGGTTTTTCAGTCTTATTAGCTTAATTTATTGTTAAGAATCTTGTGAACTCCAAAATGCGATTACGTAAAATTCGCCTGATATTTTTTTTTTGACAAATCGCCTGATAGTTTTTTTTGACAAATGGTAGTTTTAAAATTTTTTAATGTTGTGTTTCTGTAAGTAATAAAGATACTATAACAAATCTTACTTTTTTGTTGGTAATGATGTTATCTAGAATTGTTAGAGCTTATAATTCCAATATTGTTCATTGTTGCTTTGATATGAATTTATTACATGATAAAAATCCTCTGTTGCACGTCAGGCGCTTAAATATGTATGGCACTACTGAACTCGGTACAATAGCGCTTTGACCGTTAAATGGACAATGTTGTTTTTGAACAACATACTAAAAATCACTGAATTAATTGACCTTCATTTAATTATTTTTTATTTTGAGGACTAGTTCTTATTTCTGGACGAATTTTGTACATTTTTTAATGTTGGCACTATCCAAAATACCAATTTTATTGAAATCCTTGCGCAATTGCACAAAACAAAAACGACGTTACAGAGGTGTGTGCTCTTTGGTGTTAGAAAAGGTCCACTTATACACCTTTTATATTGAGAGGCAAGTACAGAGAAAACTGCAGTTGAATTAAATATACCATTCATTTGAAGCATTTAGCCAGGTGAATGAACTGAAAACTTAAATCTACGTTAGTTTGTATGTATTTCAAAGCTAGTTGTAATTTAGCATTCAATCGATTTTCTTCGGCCTTCAATTTTGCTAAGTTCAACCTTGGGACCTAAAGAAATGCTTGTAAGAATGTCTATTTGTAATTTATAAGATAAGTACATAAATAACATACCAAAACAGCTAGCAAAACTTTATATCTTATGCACTACTCACTTTTAGTAGGTAGATGTATTTAGTACATCTGAATAATTATTTATATGTTTTAATTTATAAAAAAATAAAGTAATCATTTGATGATTATGAATATATCTTATTTCTGTGTATACTCGTACCTTTATTTACTTACTTAAACTTCAAACTAATATTAGCTATCTACCTTACCAACCTTAAAACGAATATACCTCATCTTATACATAAAAAGATAGGGCATGGTAGGAAAATTTCTGCTTTTCAGTCCGACGGCCCTTAGATCGATCCCGGCATACATTAATGACTTGTTTTTCAAGTTATTGTAGATTTGCGCTTCAAGGTGAAGGAAAACATCATGAGGAAACTGGCAGGTTTGAGGACAACAAAATCCGAGGATATATGGAAGGACGTGGGTCCACCATGATGTACTTGTCCAAGATAACTCCCCCAATCTCAGTCATGAGGAAAATGACCTATGAGGAGGAGGAGGCTATCTGACCAATAACCCATCTACGTGTTCATATGAGTTGAATAGGATATAATTATGATACAATCAAACGAACTTACCAAGTGAAGTTCGACCATTATTATATGAGCCCCATCATTTGAAGATATGGGGAACAATAAATAGTAGACTTACATAAAGGTGTAATCCGACGAGAACAAGCCCAGTTAAAACAAAAGCACAGTATGCATATACCAATATTAAAAGAATAATATGTTTTCGTTCGGTAGATAACAAATGTATAAACGGCCAATTTTGATCAATTCTTACAAATTTTAGTACGACACTAAGGATCATGGTGATAAGGGGAAACATTTTGTTTTTCTTCTTGTAAACTGTAAAACGTCAAACGTGTTTTTTTTATTTAAAGAATGTAGAAGGTCCTTCATTTATTCTTGTGTGAATTGACACAGTTCTCTTTTATGTTTATTCAATTCATCAATGAGTATTTGATTTATTGCGTGGTGGTTTATAAAAAAAAACTATCCAAAAATATATAATTTTGATGTTTAACAAAGATTTCATATTTTTTACCTGTTTACTTCAGTTGTTCAATGTCTTCACGACAGCCTTCGATCAAAGAGGTTTTGTCAATGCATAGAGGAATTATACTTAATTGCTTTCTCTGTCTACGCTTAATTCTTAATGGCCTTTATTTGACTTATTTGTGCAAAATAAATAGATAAAAATAACAAAAAAAAAACCGGTAATTCAAGTGGTTAGTCGCTAGAATGGATACATCGTAAGATAACCCACATACACCGAGGAGCACACAATTTGAATAACTGTGTCATCCGCCAACCTGGACTTTGTCGTCCAGGTTCAGTGGATTGTGGCATACACCATTGACCAAGACTATTAATCAATGGACTAGGTATATTTATTCACAGCACAAATTCCTATCTTTCTACGTTCACAGATTTTAAGAGATTCTTCTTTATATCAACCTCATTGTATCGAACATAACTTACCCATTTCTTGGAAGGAGATACATACTAGGCCATAAAAAACCTATTAAAGAAAAATACTAAAGTTTTAAAGTCCGTCATGCAAACAAAACTATTGTTATGTATTTTAATACGATATTATTGTATTAAAATAATCATTTTCTAACGCTGAGACTCATCATAATTACTTCTAGAATAATAACTGGTTATAATTCTCGGGCAAGATGGTACTAATTTACGTGGCGACTGGTCGACCTTAGAATAAGTGATTTTTCCTTCGTATTTTGCAATCGCAACGGCTTTATTTGCATGATAATTGATTCAGTCAATTTTGTAGAGCGATTCCTGGAAATAGAAGCCATAATTGGTAACATTTTTATTTTTAAATAGATAAACTAGATTGTAGATTCTAAGGTTATTTTTAGAATTATGTTTCTATCTTTGTTTAAATCATACTGAAATAGAGGTAGAATTTTACCAGTTTTGCGGAATTATGGATTAAAAACGAGATTAAATATCGGATTATGACAGAACTTCTTACTCAGTATTACGTTTGAATAAGATAAAATCAATGCATTGAAATAGAGCATGTACGTGCCTATGCACCTATATAAAATTATTTGTTATATAAGTAGGCAGGTACTCACTTATATTTACTTGCATGAATATTAAATTGACGTCAGAATGTATTATAATAAAGTATAATATTGGTTTTCTAGAATATTCGTTATATCCTTCTTAAAGGAACGACATAAGAGAATACAAAGAAGCAGTCAACAACTGATAACATTTAGCGTCGACCGACTACATGATAAGCCGTAAGAATAAAATAAATATTAACCTCAAGCCAGACGGAGAGAAAAAACACCAAAAGACTTACACAAAAATGCACTAAAACTACAATGATTGTCTCATGTCACGAACACAAATTCAATCCACTGGATGTAGAAAGTTAAGGCACTTTCACAGCACGCGCGCAAAGCCTGATTCACAAGCAACTTGTTCCGACCGCCGATACTCACTGAATGAAGGGCGGCGGATTCGACGCCTGATAATCACCAACACATAGGTAATATCGCTTGTGTACTCAGTGCCAGTTCACAATGTGGCGACATGAAATGCAATACAACGGATTTTCATTCTGCTACATAGTATGCAGGCGACTAGTGACGAAGTTTAAAATGAATGCGAATGACGCAGTCTTGGGAATTACCAGTCTTGTGGAGAAGGTTCGATCTCGTTTTAATATTGAATCCGTTTTTAAATCTGAACTTTTCGATCTGGGCCAAATACGCAACATACAAATACGCTAAAATATAATATTTTTATGTCATACCTAATTGATCATTTTATTATTATCAGTACAATTTAATACGAAACATTACTATATTTATTTCATTTTATTACTATATTCCAGAGTATATTTTTGTAAATTGTACCAAACGTTACTAATGATGTCACGGTTCAAGTCGCATAGCATTAGAACAGTATTGTATGTGATATTTATGTCTAAATCCTTAAATATACCTAACTAGGGAGCTTTATATGTTTTTATTGTTCTGTATATTTTGTAAACAATTTCGTGAATGTGACGACAAAATCGTGATGAATTTTGTTACGAAATGGAGTTTTTATCTACAGGGATAGCTATTAAAAACAAAACTAGAATTTTTTGAGTATTTGATGAATGAATTAGGTATATGAAAGTCATAATAGTTTTTGTGACATAGTAAACTAAAATGTTCTATTGTATTATAGTAATTAAATTTAGTAAAACCCAGTCGTCTTTTCATATTTAAGATGATGCAGTTGACAAATGAATATGTTTAGAATTATTGCCGGTACATGAGACTTTATTTACATTATGCGTATATTAAAAAACATATGTAAAGAGAAAAAAACTAGGTATTTCACGTTACAGGACTTCAATATAAAAAATAGCATACTTTTTGAGGTATTTTGTTAGAATTATGCGAAAAAAAAATAGATAAAAAAAAATCTAACTACATAAGTCATAGATATATGCTCTACATCAAAAACAAGATTTACTATTATTTAACAAGAGAAACATTATTGAAAATTGTTACTGATTTAAAGTTTCCCAAATTTTCCATGTAACTAAAATATAAGTTTATAAGTAATAAAAAAACAGTTTTATGTTAGATATAGAAAAAACTATGAGTTTAAATCTAAGAAAGTATGTATGTTTGTAGCTTAGCTGTGGACACAAGTGTTAATATGTGCTATCATTATCAGGTGCGGTGTAGGTACCTACCATCGGAGAATCCTTGATAAGATAACAGCTGGGTGTTCCACATACTCTCGTATCGCTCATACGTTGAGCGATAAGTAGAAATTTAAATAAAGTACGTTTTAATGGTTCCGTAGCCAAATGGTCTACAGCAGTACAATGTACTCGCAATGCAAGCAGCCGCCTTCAACGGAGGAACATCGCTAAAAAAGAAGCAACCCCAACAGCCACGACCACTCGGACAAGAGTATCTTCTAGTAGACTAAGAAGACGACCCAATGGTACAAACGGGGCCCTTTTAAGACTTGGTTTTCCTTCCTTTTGTCTGTCACCAGGCTGTTTTTCCCGAACTGTGATACTGTTGTACCCGACTGTTGCAATTTTCATAGATGACGTGTTTCTGTTGCCGCTATAGCAATAAAATAACATACACAACAAAATTAATACGTAATAGGGGGTTTCCAAACAGAAACCCTGCTTTTTGCATTTTTTTTTATAGATAGACGAATACCTTCATTGCCGCTTATTTAAACCTAAGTGAGTCGGCATCTACATATATTTCAAAAGACTTTATCGCGTTTGGTAGCTGATGAGTGGGCTATTAATAATTAGTTATAGCTGTTTACTACTTTGTCTAGGTAATCATCTACGTATATGCTAAACATTTATTCGTCTTTTAAGTATTATTTTACCTTTTTCAAATATATAGTTAGATTATAAACAATTTAGCTGCAAGGAAAACCCATATTTCAATCAAAAGTTTATCTGGAAATACCCGCTTACGGATTGCAGGTAAGTAATTATGTTGCAGCTTAGCTCAAGCCATATATTCACTTCCCTACTTGTTTATTATCTACATAAAGCATGATTGTAAAGGTAAATAATATGATCAAGATATATTCAAACTATTGTATTTATCAGAGAAACAAGAAACCTTTAATTAATACCCAGTCAATGTCTGCATCTTAGTAATTACGACCACATTTTAATTGCGTCACCAATCCCTTGTACATTCTGTCCATATATTAGCGAAGAACAATACCGAAAGCGTATTAAATCGCGTTGAACATTACATGGATTGCCAGTTAGATGAATGATTTATTTTACATACAATCGAGGTGGTCGATGCCGGTTCGCAATGTAAATCAATTCAGTACATAAGAATGGCAGATTTTGAGCGCGTAAGATTAGTGTTGAGAAAATTATGTCACTTCAGTCTCACTTCACGTTTTGAGCATTAAGAATAAAAACATCACCTTTTTGTTTAATCTTTAAAGCAAGGCATTTTGTCGGTATTCGACTATACCACTCATTTAAATCGTTATAAAAGTTACAACGATTCAAATATATATCAGTACCTTGGCTTCATCCGAATTGGGCAAAAGACACAAATTCATTCTTATATTTTGAATCGCTGATCTCAATGTAAAATAAATATTACATTACACTCAATTTTGTTTTACATACAAGACTACAATAAATTGCTTTCAAATATAATAAAGAACATGTTCAATAGATTCTTCAATTTCAGCTTTCTTCAATAATTATTTCTATTATTGTAACTTATCTGTATATTTCAATGCGTATTGTTTATATTATGTGTATTTAAGTTTTAAAGTCAACATCCGATAACATAAACAAATATCACGGATAAGAAAAAGAAAAATATGTAATTTACTTTCTTACAGGGTGATACCATATGTGTTCTATAAAATTTGCACATTGTTTTGTTTCTTAGTTTCAAATTGTGGTTTAATATCAGTTAACTTTTTAAATTAATATCAGCATGACTTGACTGGACAAGAAATATTATTTTTTATCTCAACCAAACGATTAAAAGAAGAGCAACTTCTAAAAAGAATAACACTACTTTTTACGCGTATTATCTACACAATTTTTATTACATTTAGTTAATATTTATATCGAAGTTTATTCTCTGCGTTCACGGTAGATTCCGACTTGGTAATCTGCACTGACGCCATTGTACGTGAAGATATCCTCTATTGTCACAGTGAATAGAAAAACTTTGTAAATGGGTTAGAGCGTCACTAGGCCGATGGACGATAGTTACAAATAATGGTTAACCACAAGGTTAGTTGTAGTTTAAAACTGCTCAGTCATTTCTATAAAAATACTAGCTGACCCGGCAAACGTTGTTTTGTCTCACTTAGGTGTATGAAAAATAGATAGTAGCCGATTCTTCTGAATACGCTTATAAAATTTGGTAAAAATCGATCAAGCTGTTTCGGAGGAGTATGGTAACAAACATTGTGACATGAATATTTTATATATAAGACTAGCTGACCCGGCAAACGTTGTTTTGCCACACTTAGGGGTATAAAAAATAGATACATAGTAGCCGATTCTCAGACCTACTGAATACGCATATAAAATTTGGTAAAGATCGGTCAAGCCGTTTCGGAGGAGTACGGTAACTAACACTGTGACACGGAAATTTTATATATAGAAGATATACTTAGATATAGTAAGAGTTACGTACTTGCAGAGCATTCGCACTTGAAGTTCGTAAAGAGATGTTTTATTGACTTCCAAACGAACATATATTATTATCAAACAAATATAATTAAAAAAATATATAGTTAAATACGCACCTATGACCACGTTCAGCAATCCAATGTCTTCTTTGATAAAATAAACCTGAAACAATCAAAATATGTATTAGTCAAAAAATTAATATATATACAATATTAATAAGAAAATAATACAAAATTAGAACAAAAATCAAGTAAGAAGAGGCGAAAGTATTGATAGCTATCCCGAAAATTAATTTATTTTTATTTTCATATTATGTTGTAAGTTTTTTGACTACACATTTCTACATTTGACGTGATTTTAGTTGTTTTGTCTGTGGTCCAGAACGTGCCGTCTCTTTCTGGCCATCTAAGATGAAAAGAGACGGGGCTTCTTCAAATTTAGTTTAGTCGTGTGTACCGCAGAATCGCCACCATTATGTATTATAAATTGTATATTGATTGGTATTGTTTGAGTATTAGTACCACAAAAGCCAAACAAAAGTAAAAGCAGCAATTGAAACAGATGGCTCGGGTCAGTAACCGGCCCACTGATGGACGCCCCACAGTTCACATTACAATTGGAGTATCGATTCTGCATACGAATAATTTATCGATTAATTGATAGATATTGCTGATTGAGAGATACGCGGAACTAATAATAATCGATTACTGTGAACTCAGAGTAGCCATGTAACATTCCTACAAACGTTATAGGATGAAGAATATATCTTACGTTGGAAACTACTTACAGTTATAATTAAATTCACTAAGTTATATGTATGTTCATTTTCTTGCTAAATAAATTTCAAGACAAATTAAATACAATGTTGAAATAAAATATGGCATATTAAATTTCAGTATTTTTATCTTAATTCTGTTATTCATTATTATTATTTGATGACCTCGTTTGCGTAATGGTTTCCATGCCGGACTGCCAACCAGAAGAATCCGGATTCGATTCCTGGCGCGTCCAACATCTTTGTGCTGAACTAAATTTGTTTGATCGGTTAAATGTGTATCTATATAAAGTATTTATGTATGTATATGTAATAGTATATCAGTTGTGTTAGCAACTATAATACAAACGAGAATATATTTAGTACGGGGTTAACCAGCTGTGTGTGAAATACGAGTATGTCCTAATAGTTATTTACTTTATTTACTTCTCAGAGAGATATTATCGATTTCATTGGCATCTTCAAATAAAAATAACAAAGGCACCATAGACCGCAAACACCGTATTTTATCTGCAAAACACTTCTGATCCAAACTGCGCTCCTCTAATGTTAGTCGAAGCATAACCGAGGCGTGGTTAGACTACCTAGAGTACCTAGACTGGTTCTAATCCAGTCTCTTTGCTTTCGTGTTGCAAGCTAGAGGAAGTATGAAACTAAATATTGCCTGCGTTATGGGCGAGTTGAATTTATGATCGCATATGAGGCGACCCACCATTTCGTCTGAACCATGCAAATTCGATATGAAAGATGGTGTTTGACCTCGAATGTCTGCAGCTTAATAGCTATAGGGTTCACATTATGCTATTCACATTATGCTATAAGGATACATTTACTCATACATACACACGGGATTTTTTTAACAAGTCTTTAAAAAACAAATACTCATATTTTTTGCATAAAATAGTCTAGCATCAGTCGTTGTTATAAGTAATGCATTTGGAAATATTCATAGAAATTTTAAGACTTATAAAAATGATATCTTATTATAAAATTTTCATGTCACAATGTTAGTTACCGTACTCCTCTGAAACGGCTTGACCGATTGCTATCAAATTTTATTCAGTAAGTCTGAGAATCGGCTACTATCTATTTTTCATACTCATAAGTGAGGCAAAACAACGTTTGCCGGGTCAGCTAGTTATAATTATAAAGTTTACTTTTGCATGCAATGCTGTAATGTATCTATTATAATTACATTATATTATTATAATTATACTCGTTTTAAAAATATTTTTAATATAAAACAGAAATGTATATTTATTTCCAAGACATTCATTATTTTATGGGTGTAATTATTACATCTTACAAAATTTGCATTTAATAATAATACTTGTGAATAATGTAAATTACCTGATCTTTTTGCCTGCCAAGTCACAATTGTTTTTTACGCTCGAATAATGACAAATGAAAAAACAACAAGAAGTAAAGTTTTTATACTACCCATAACAAAACATTTACGTAGGCTTTTGTATTTTTACTCTAGCGTCAC
The DNA here is from genome assembly GCA_035578125.1 of Mellilla xanthometata. Classification (NCBI taxonomy): domain Eukaryota; kingdom Metazoa; phylum Arthropoda; class Insecta; order Lepidoptera; family Geometridae; genus Mellilla; species Mellilla xanthometata. The sequence goes on along the minus strand of JAPUBQ010000007.1, from coordinate 5,161,595 downwards.
ATAATAAGAACAGAAAGCCTTATTTTATCGTATAGTTGTTATACAATAGGAAGTCGTTAAAGGAAGTAGGTACAGGGAGCTATGGAGGCATTTGCGGTTGACATTTCCTTGGATAATAATCAGTACCTAAGTAGGTTGTGCGGTGAATTGGTCACTTCTCTCTATGCCCTTTTTCCACTTCCGAAGCCTTAGTAAATAATTTTAAACAAGTACAGAACCATAATGAAAACTGAACCCCTAATCTCATGACAATTCTTAGTTTTCATAGTAATTAAAATTGCCTATTACAGAAAAGATATACTTTTGTATTAATATCATATTATTTGACTTGTAACTTTGGTGTTATCAATAAATGATTTGTATTTGTATACTTATACCATAGAGTCTCTTTGTTTGCTAAAAGGGCCATAATTACAATATAATTTATCACCAATATAAAACTTATAATAATGCCTATTTAGAGTTATCTTTGTTATTTAATAAATGTCTTAGTTAACCACTTTACAATAGCTAAACTAAACCCTCATGACAATGATTCAATCAGGAACCTATCAAGAAGTAAAAACAACGCTATCAAGAAACTTAATTCCTTTCAATTTAATCAAAATAACAAATAAATTGGCTTACAATCCGTTTCAATTACAAGTGAGTGTGGCTCAGTGGGTAAAACGTCTGCTTTTAATATGACGACTCCAGGATCGGTCCCAGTCTTTAACTAATAACTCGTTTTTGTTAGTTAGGTATGTGTGGATTTGTATTCGCTTTAAAGTGAAGAAAAACATCATGAGAAGCGAGATGTTTGAGGATCACTAAATCCAGAAACGTGTGTCATCCGCCAACCCGCACTTGGCCAGTATGGTGGATTATGGTTGATATCTCTCTCCTCGTGAGAGACGGCCCCGATCCCCAGCATGTGGGAACGTATATTGGGCTGCTTATGCTGTTTTAAATGCTTTATTACTATTAGGTACAACTTGCGAACAAATACGCTAAAATATAATTATGATTACAAATTGTTACGAAACATGTTATATTTCAGCGTATATTTTTGCAAATGGTACCATACGTTACTATAGTGAAGTCACGTCGCAAGTCGCATAGCATTTAAACACCGTTGTAGCCACATACATATAAATTCAATAACACTAACAAAAATATATTAGTAACCTTTTTAATTAAAAATGTTTCCAAATAATTATTTTACGATTATATATGTATTTAAGCCATAAATAAATTGACGACCTCGTTGGCGTAAAGGTTAACCATGCCGGTCTGCTAATCAGAAGGTTCCGGGTTCGAATCCCGGCCCGGTCAACATCTTTGTGCTTAACCAAATTTGTTGGCTGTGGGTCTGGGTGTTAAATATGTATTTATATATTGTATGTATGTATATGTAGTATATCAGTTGTGTTAGCAACCATAATACGAGCTAGAAATGGTTCAGTATGGGGCTAACCGGCCGTGTGTGAATGTGTCCTAATATTTATTTATTTAAATGAAAACAATAAGTATATAGAACAGACGAAACCTAAAGCACATTTTTGACCAGCCATTTAAGCCACAGATGAAAACAATAAAGTTACAGCAGACGTAAATTTAGCTTAGATACCTATTTAGATAATTTACGGACCAGCTGAGGCACTGTATAACAATGTGACAGCCATTAACTGACTCTATGAAGGATCGCCTTGAATGAGGCAGGTCGTAAAATGTTTCCATGGGTTGAATAGCAATAGCTTTGAGTCTTCGACAATATTGAACAACGGTAAGTTAAGAAGGAACTCGGGACAATAGAATGCCAGTTTCCATATTCCGTGTGGCAGCATACGTTTTATTTTTGTTGCCTATGTTAAGTTAATAAAGCTGTGAAATTGTACGAAATTTCAAAGAATCATAATGTTTTTATTTATAAAATGTATGTACATAATCTTATATCCCTTACCGTCAAACCGGACGATTGTACGCCCGTTTCTAGTGACTAAATTAAAATATTGTGAATCTGTTATTGGACTGAGTTACAAATATTTTGTGTGACGTGCTAAGGTTATTCATAATATAGAAATTAATTATTATTATTATATAACATTTTTAGTTTATTATATTACAATTAGTAAACCAGGAATAATTAAAAATGTATTTATTATAGTTAGAATAAGAACCACTTTGGCACATCTATCCAATTATTGTATCTATGGATTTTCTGAATAAGGCATCTTGTCCTGGAATATAAAATGTAAGTACAATAAAGGGTACACAACAAACTTGCTGACGACCGTTAAAACCATTTACAACCTGTTCAAATACTATGCGACTTGTCCCCTAACGTCACCATTGGCTATTGGTAGAATTTTTAAAAATATACGATGATATTCAATAAGGTTTCATATTAAATTGTAATAATATAAAACGAACGACGAATGGTGTACACGAAGGGAGGCCTATGCTAAGCAGTCAGCAAAAAACTGAAAATGAACATGATATGTACAAGAGTGCTTATAAAATACTTAAGGAAAAAAACTCGGGAGCTAGGTGACAAGCATGCCTAATCCAGATGTATTGGTGCTTACACAGTTGAATTAGGATGAGCGATTTAAAATTCTCTATTTTCTTTATGATTTACTATCAGCTACAGTGGTTAGTAAAAATATGTCATTAAATAAAAATGAAGTGGCCAACTCCGGGAATAATAATCAAATTAATAAATATTTTTAATTAATTGACAGTTTGTTTTCGACAGAGGACCTTTATATAATTATAATATTATTGTTGAATTGTTTTAGACAGGTAATTAAATTAAAGCGTCTGTATTTTATGAGCTAAATTGACGTCATACGAAATTATTATTAACCAAATTAATATATACGTATTCAAATGTATATATACAGGCAGGTATTGTATTACGTATCTATATGATGTGCGTTACGTATCTATATTGGACAAGTTATCTATACCTTCACATATTTATAATGTTAAGCCGATTTAAAGTTCTCGAAATTTTTAAGAATATGATCACGACCTTTGACGATAGCTTTTTGTTTGGGGGAAAAGTTGAATAGCTTAAATCTACATATTATATAGGTATGTTTTTATTTATTACTTTGTTATCGATAAACATAGTGCTTAGTATAAAGTAATAATAAAATGTCTGCTATACACCTGTTTTCGCAATTTTTGACCTGACTCATTCTAAGAATTTTATAAGTTGTTTTTCGGCAGTATCAAGTTTCTGCCGCGCCACCTGGCTCTATAGAAGGTAGGTACTATAAATTATCCCTAGAACATTTTTTTTTGGTACTTAATAGATTATAAAAGACATAACTGGTTCGGTTTTAATAATCATATTTAAGAACGAATAAATTGGTTAGTGATATTTAAGTTAATATATGGATTCATTCACACATCTCATGATATCTGAAATATGTATCTAGTTAAATAGCTAGAAGTAGTAGCGGATAGATAAATTTAGGATTTTGTTATTTGACTTTTAAGGAATGTTATTTGCTTCAGGCTTTTGCTGAGTTATTTTCTGTATTACTATACTAATATTATAACAGGAAAAGTAGTGGGTTGATTTGGAAAAATCTTTCACCGTTGAGTAGCTACATTATCCCCTAGTAACATAGGCTATATTTTATTTCCAAAAATATCAGAGAAGCCGTGGCGGTCTGTTAGTATTCAATAAACTGGAGGCAAAACACCCTGTATGAGCCTTTATGCTAATGAGGTAGAGTCGGTCTGTTTGTAATATTGGTTTACATTCAGAGAGGCAGGCCGAGGACCTTGTTTTCACGGTTCTCGCGTTCAATATTCAATAAGCAATTTGGAGGACTCCAGATGCTCAAATTTTTAATACTCCAGCTACATAGTTGGGAGGTAGAGCTGACATTTTATGGTCTTTGCAATTTGTAACCAAAGTTACTTTGTATGGGAAAACTGTGATCGGTATCGGGCTAAAGCAACCGCTGGTTAAGGGTCAACTCACACCGCGACGCGACGAGACGCGACGGTGCGCGCAGATTTTAAATAGACCGACTCAAAATATACTTTATTTACTACACGAAAAGATTCACATTTTATTGTTAGAACAAACCGCGAGGCGTCTCGATGCAGCGCTGCGCAGCGTAACGTATCTGAATTCTCACAATGAAATGTGTATCTTTTCATGTAGTATATAAAGTATATTTTGAGGCGCTCTATGTAAAATCTGCGCGCAGCGTCGCGTCTTGATGTGAGCTGACCCTAAGGCTTGCAAGCTACTGATTGCAAGTCTTATCACTCAGTCAAAATTAAACAATCGATCAATATCAATCAATTGATCGAAAACAGACGTGGTAAATATTACGGTAATTTCTTAGAACCACTTAAAAGCCGCGAACTATCCGCCTGGCGGGCATAATTATTATTGTACTGTATTTTTCCTGTAAAACTGACAGAGTCAACACCCTCTAAACAATAAGGCTCACTAACTGTATTGTCAGGATGTTACTCTCAAAGAAAACTTGCTAAACAAAAGGTCTTTTACTTGTAAGATGTTTGAGGAAAGAACATCTCACTCTCCTTTCACATAAAATTTGTCACGGTTGCAAACAGAACTGTTACGGAATTAAACTATTGTTAAATGTTAAATAACCACTTTTTGTCGTTTTTACGGTTCAATAAAGCGCTTTGTCTCGTGCCCTTGAAGGAATGTAAGGTCAAGCGAAGGTCTAGGTACGCGACTAGACCTAACGATAGCTAGTATTTATGTTGGTTAGTTTTATTTACCGCCTGATATAAATCTAAAAGAAATAAAAAATAGATTTAAAATTTGTTATATGAAATATCAAAAAAAAAATAAGTCTAAAAGTCTACGTAAAAGCCCTTCGGGCCAAACGTACCCATCAGGCTGGCAGTATTTCCTCGGTGAAATGCAAGAAAAAATTGCTACCGCAAGTATTCCCCGGCCCGCGGATCTTACTCCCTATGTCGTGACCGCCGTCCGAAATTTGCCACAAACTTCCTTGCCTCGGTTCCCCCGCCATCTCGACAGCATATCGGCACGAACTCATATGCCGCATACTAGGAATGAAATTAATTAAATTTGTTGCTATACAATGTTTAAGTTAAGTAGTTCGTGTTAAAGTGATCTCACTTTTCACAGTTGATTAATTAAAGACCCGCCTTTACCAAGTCTCGATTCCAGAATTGAAGATCGCATCTGCTAAATGCGGGATAAATAAAAAATGTTGTGTAAAGCCAGGTGGCTGCCGACACATCTGCACTACCAGACTAACCAGTTGGCGCAAGCTTACTGCTGTGACCAAACACAGGGTCGGTGTAAGGGCCGGTATTGTGGGTGTTGCAGTTTTTTTTGAAAATACGATTGTCACGATAAAAATTAAAAAAAAAAGATGTATACGTGCCTGACGTAAAAATACCTGGAAAAGTATGATTTATATTAAATACTAGACGTAAAGTTGGTTAAAAACTAAAACTCGCCTCTGGTAGTTTTAAAGGTATTGTCAGGAGTTACCTCTGAAAGCGTATAGCAAATGGTAGGTGTATGCTTGACATTAATACAATGTATCAAACTTAATCTTTAAAACATAGTCGGGCCAATAAAAATAAGTTTATGATTCCGTGCCACTTATAATTGAGTTCCTTAAAATCTCTCGTTTATGAAATTATGGTATGTTGTTTGTAATTTTGATGGAATAGATGATTATGTTCATCAGTCGCGTAAAAATACAAATATACTCGGTGTACGCACTCTAATAAGTAACGTGTGTGAAGTATTTATTGCCTTTAACTAACGTTTTGAAGCTGCATTCAGTAAAAACCGTGGGCAGTGACCACATCAACCCACACTTGTTTCAACTCTGTTAAATTGATGTACCTTGGGATAAAAGTGTATAATTATTTATTCTAGTTGTTTTTGTGATTCTTAATGCAATTTTGAAAACAGTAAGCACGTAGGTAATTTGAAATGACTAAAGTATGGAGTCATGGACTATTTTCAAAGAATGTTGCAGTACGAAAATAATTGTTTACTACGAAGTAAAGGATAATTAACCAGTTTAATTACTTTAGTTGCTTAAAACTAATTGAGAGACATTCGAGTTCTACTGAATCGCCAAGCTGTGTGAATTAGAACAATTTTGGAATGTGAAATGTCTATTTACAATTGCATGGACTGAAAGTCTCACCCATCTCGAATAGAATTAATTATAATTAATAACAAAGGAAATTACGTTAATTTAACAGAAGGCCGTAATAGAATACAGATCTATACCAATATTATAAAGAGGAAATTTGACTATTTGTTTATTTGTTTGACGCAAATAGGCTCCGAAACACCTGGACTGATTTGAAAAAATCTTTCACCTTTGGAAAGCTACATTATCCCCGAGTAACATAGGCTTTATCTTGTTTCTCTTTACAACTTGGATTATTTTGTAGCCCGTGCGAAACGGGGACTGGCTGCTAGTAAAAAATGAAAAGTGGAGATTTTTTGAGTTAGTAACAATTTTTCACAGACTGACGTCAAGAGCCCGTATAATTTTTAACTCTGAATATAATTTTGAACGGAAAATCCCCGCATAAAGAATGAAGAACGAACGGAGAGAAAACCTACGGCTAAGGAATTTGTAAGTCAAGTAAGTTAGATTACTATGTATTTTTCAATGACGTCGATGTTAAAATGTTGTTCTATATTTATATATGATAGTTAAAATTGGTTAAAACACAGACTCCAGTGTTTTTCAGAATTTGTAAATCAAATATAATCTGTCCTGAAAGCGTACAATACTACGTATTTGTACAACAGTATTTTGTTTAGTAGATATTGTAAAAGTGTAAATTAAAAGTTAAGGAAACCCGCGACTCAAAATTCTAATAGCATAATGTATGTACTCTACTAATCAAGGCCTTTCAAATGAAAGGGCTTGATTGGTATCAAAATAAAACTTACACACACACACATAGACACGTCAAACTTATGACATTCCGTCGATATTGCGTCGGGTTTTAAATATTAGGACAATAAACACAGTGTACGAAATGAAGTACGGTCACTGGGGCAATGAAATTAAAAATATATGTAAATAGGTATATTTTAGGTATAGGAAAATTAACTTTGCTTGCATATTATCTGCTATCATACATTAGTAAGTAGACGTATTAGCTAAATATTTACTGATCACCATATCAGTCGTGTGTGGGCTGGAGTCTCGTGCAGACTCTGTCTCTTTGTTTGGCAATGTATGTATTTAGGTTTTGTTGGGGCGTTCAACCGGACAAGGAAGGGTTTCGCAAATGTTACTGAAACATTTCCAAAAACTAACTAACTTTAGAACCAGGGCATTTGATTCAAGTACCATATATAATATTTTTCTTAAAACTATACAATGCCAAGATTATCTTTAAGGCTTAATTCTTAGTTTTCTCATTGTCTAAAGCGGCGGCATATTCTACATGATCTAATGTTTCGAATAACTAGGATCTGAGTCCCGACTGCAGAGATTGTGAAACGCATTGTATCGATAACTCAGTTGTGTCGTAAAGTGACTCTTGTCGTTATGACAAAAAATTTTAGATCCCATTTTTCATGGCTTTTTTATAATATTGTGTTATGTTTCTAATTTGAACTATAGAGTAAATAAAAATATAGTTTAAAACATTTCGGCTCTCATTTAAAATACTTTTATTTCGATCTAATCTCGAAACTATTATCAGTATCCCATAACAAGTTGACTTCATTACGGACGTGATGAGCTCTATAAATGCATGTCAATCACCAGAATCAATATGAGAATCAACACAACGCTCTCGCCTGTGTCGATAGCGTTTCCTGAATACGTTGTTATATTTACCGTGTCGGTACAGCTTTCATTGTGTCCATAAATGCCATGGCACCATAAATCGTGGGCCATGGAGACATTGTACAACAGTCTGGTAACACTTGTAAGGCTGGTAACACATAAAATAATGTGAAACCTCCATGAAACCTCGGTCGTGAGACGACTTTACGTTAACTCCCCATATTTGCATATACAATGGTATAATTGTTCTATTAAATGTTCTGAAAAGGATGAAAATAATGTTTGTATGTGAGCATGTTCTTTACGCGACAATTGATATATAACAAGTGATTTGAGGTTAAAATGTTCAAAGTATAATTTAAAGTTCTTGGAGTATAGTTATTTTATCAACAATATAGATTTCAACAGTAAATAAAACCACTTTATGCCTTGTGCATCAAAATATTGCTTTCTACGATGGAAATAAAGCTTAAATGAGACCCAAAGGTTTATTATAGTTTACATTAGAGGCGTAGAGAGCGGGACATTGACCTATATCGATAGGTCAGTTAGAACGGCTTGTACGAGATTTTACGAGGGCTAAAACATGTGGGCAGGTCACGTCTGTTAGTTTTGTTTAGAAATTGTGTACAATCAGTGAAGGTTAGAAGAAATGAATCGTAAACAAATTAAGTAACGCTGTAATGGTAGCAAATAACGCAAATTTTGTAGTTCATGTTATTAAAATCTACTCTTATAAAATAAAAAGAAGGCGTTGTTAGTTCTGAAAACTATTTCTTCTATATTACTGAAATCAGCAAAATGAATGAATTTTAAATGTTTGTCGCCGTTCTTTCCCAGACAATTTTTTCAGCTTCCATCTTTATATTCGAACCGCATAGTTTTAAAATTTCTTGCCTAACTCCCTTTTGACTCCCAATGACTATAATCTAGCGATTTTCAAGGCAAGAGTGAACCATAGAACACAATATGACCATTAAAGAGTAGAGAAAAAGCTAGAACAGTATGTTTTGGCACCTAGCACATAAATTGACAATTGTACCAACGGCTGACAAATTAAATGATTAACATCGACTGTACCTAGCAATAAAACCACAAATTAAACCTAATTCCTCTACACAGCTTAGTGCTAAATGGGTCAAAGATCACAGACCGTAACAAACGTGCGGTCACAATGGGAACTAGTTTGTTTAGCCGGACCAGAATGGTTTTATTTTGTAAACCTAGCTTTGCACATGTGTTTGCCTCGTGTATACTAGTAGGCAGACTAAATGTATGTTGTATGGGTAAGGGCGTTATTATTACATTCTTCCACGGCTCTTAGAAACAATAGAAATATATATATTTTTTTTTCATACATTGCTAGGCATTTTACCAGCAAGGCGTGTAACCTCAAAAGTTATCGACCCTCTAACCTTAGATGGAGCATGCCTAGTCAGGAAATATTGGCTCTCAAGGAGGCTCCCCAAACACGCTTTTAGGTGATTGGCGACAGATTTTTCAACTTGAAGTTGTGGAGAACATGTCACGAATGTAAGCTGTTTTACCTATTTTATTTTTATCTCATTAATTTCTAGGAAAGCTAGAAACTACGTACCTAGATCACTATATCATTTACAATCAGGTGAACAGTGAAAATATCGGTTCAGACGTTTAAGTGTGAAATATGCACAGTTATTATGGTATGTATATATATATAATATACTTTTTTATTATATACTAATGTGATCCTAAAGTGTAATTATGGCTGTGGCTTGTCGTAAATGTCGTTAATTTGCTGTCATTATCATCTTGACGATATAAAGTATTTATGTTTGTATTATGTAGAATATTAGTAGTGTAAGCAACTATGTATATATAACACAATACAGACTATAACGTGTGTGAAATGTGTTATATCTATATATTTAATATGTATATATTTAATATGTATGTGAATATCTATATATTTAATATGTAAAATGTTCTATCTACATATGTCTTATTAGTCTAGTAGGTAGCTAGTATATAGGTACATATGTATAAGGATGACTACAAGTATGAGTGACATGTGTTTCGTAGAGTATTATTTTTGTGACTTCCTTTGATTAACCTTGAATCACAGTTGCAGACAGTAAAAGTTACGTCATTTATTGACAGATACAAATAAATCTATACACAGTATATAAATATAACTTCCAGTCTAAGAAGTATGCTTCCTTCCTTCGCTTCCAGTTTTAAATAGAATTTAAATTCATAATAATGAAAATTTGTGTTGCATCTAGAGAAATAAACTGTTCTGTTAAAAAAAAACGTTAATCTGTAGAAGAAACCGGCCTATTAACTCTATGTAAAGCCCTTTTTCAGCCCCGACGCAAAAACTTCAGTGTTATAAGGTTGATGAGAGTCTGTCTGTGGCATCGAAGCTCCCAAACGTATGGACCGATTTTGATTTAGTTCTTTTTTTTGTATGAAACGTGTGGTTGTTGGGACTGTTATTGGTTATGATTGATGAAAATCGGTCCAAAATGATCGCTGCTATAAAATGGCGGATGACATAATTTTCATAATTACCTCAATGAGGGTATCAAATGAAAGGGCTTGACTAATAGGATACATATTTTATGCTAAATATCAAATTCAAGATGGCCGCCACGAAAAATATTTTTCGGAGATATTTTTTTTTTTTATTCATACTATTAGAAGCATAACTTTAGATTGAAGCTTAGAAAAATAACATAATCCTTTTTCGTTTGGGCAGGGCTTACAGTATAGGTTCAACCTATTGTTTATTTTCCTGTAAAAGACTAACACTAATTTGAATAAATATTAAATAAACAATATTTAATTAACTAAACTGTAAACGTTTTCCAGGATAATTGTGGCTGAAAACTAATGAGAGTAATTACTTATGAATGATTAAATTTATTATTTAATTGCTATTGTTAACATTTAATTAATTTCTAAGTACTTGCAGCTTCTACAAAACATTTGATTTCTTTTCGCTTTCTTCAAAGGAAATCAATATCTCATGTCATAAAGTTCCGATAGTTTCATCGTCTGTAAACGTATATGGGCCTGAGAGTGTCATGGGAGAAATTTATTACGACGCAGTCAGACCTCCATGGTAGATTTCCTATATGTACTCAGAAATATAACGAGAAAATGTCTTTGAAGAAAACAGTTTTTCTGCAAAGTTTAGGTAGATCAAATCTAGAATTAGTAGAAGTTTAAAAAGAAAATAATATGAATCAAATCAATGATTACTAATTTGTGATTCAAACCAAACGTTATATAATTATTAATGTAGGATTGTTAAAGATTGACTTTTATTCTACTAGTTACGCCCATGGTTATTACCCGCGTTAAGCATGGATAAAAAATAACCTATCTGGTTATTTGTTTATCAAAATTAAATCTAGAGTCCTAGCAATCTCCATACCGAATTTCATCGAAATCGGATCAGCTGTAAAAGTAAGGTACGAGTAGGTATTAGTATAGTAGTATAGGTATTCTAGTTTTAAAGACAATAACCAAACTCCTATAAAATCAATTTGATAATTTAACTAGAAGATAACCACATAATAGACTTGATTTTTATGGTCATTTATATATTAGTATTGAAACTTTGTCTGTTTGTCTATCGAGAAAACGCGTTCTATAGATGCAATTTAATTCTTTCTTAATTTACTACTATTTTACTACTGTTTTTACTCTACAGAAATTATCTTCATTGATTAAACTGATAAGTGATTAACTAACTTGATAACTACGCCATATTTTTTATCAAAGATAAGGGGCAGTAAAATAGAGTCGATAGAGTATTTTTATTCCGTACCATTTTATTTTACGGTCGTAGTGCTACTAGTTTTATCATGACCCTTAATAGAACCTACCATGCTAAATAAAGGCACGATTATACTAAAATGTACCTTAGCTATAGTATTGATAGTCCTGCTTTGATATGCAAAAGCTCAAACTACCACGCATCTAATTTGGCCTTTATATCAAAGCCATTTAAGTCCAAATTTTACTAACCAAAGTTCCCCTGCTGTTTCAAATGTAAGTACCTTGCTTTCTATAAATTCGGGGTCAGTCGTACTTCCGGAGTGAATCACTCTATTGGCTATGAAAGTATGAATCAGATATTTATAAGCCGACAATCGTTCGTTGTAAATAATATCCATATTGGACATCTGGTTAGTCTGGTGTTATGACAGATAGTACCTACGTGCTCTTCTGCACATATTCCATATTTGTTTTTACAATTACATAATCATCTCACTGAAATAGCCCATATCAAATTGAATTTGATCCAATGGCACAAATCACAAACTATTCTCAAACTTATTTTCGTTACTATCTTGCAGTTATAATCTCATCCCTTCCTATTTCTTTTATTATTATTAATGCGAATGTTTGTGTATATGTGTTTGTAAGTTTTTTGCTTCTTGAAGCTCAAACGGCTGGACCCTGGATTAACACCTAGGCCACTTTTATCCCGGAATAACGCGGTTAACACAGTGCGACGCAGCTAGGTATAATACCTATACTTTTTCACAACTAGAATTCATTACATTTATAAATGCAGTCAAATGCAGCATGTCACATAGTTAAATTAACAATGACCGTATCTGGTTTCCAGATGCTATAAAGTGTATTTGTTATCTACAATGCCTTATTGTTATGCCTATGAACCTAATTCAAGGTCTTATCCATTCAGCCAGTTAGCAGAAAGCTTAGTCTGGCAGCTCTCTGATCTCGATGGGTCACGTCATGTGAATTACGTCATTCTGGTAAACAAGATCAAAATGGCCTCTGCAATACACTTTCCAGAGGCAAATGCAACAGGCTGTTACTTGGCTTAAGGACTACTGCTTATACTCAGATTAAAAGCCGAGGCTTACAATTTATCGTGTCACCCATCCACGGTTGCGCTCAGATGAAAATGCCACTTTGTCACCTATCCTAAGGCTATCAACTTAGCAATATAATTTGGACACTTGCATACTGATGTAAGAAGCGTTTTGGATAGTGGTAGAGCATTTTCTACTTAGTGCTCCCCTGGCTACCACCCGCAAGCAGCAATTCTATCGCAAAGCACCTAACAGTGGGTTCTGTTAGCCTCCTTAAGAGCCTTTCCATTTCCAGACTAATATGCTCCATTTTCCACCTTTCTTTATATGAATGTTGCTGATTCGTGGAGTTACGAACCCCTTTTGGTGAAAAGCCTTTTGTAAAGTGTAAAATGAAGTTTGTTTGATTTGATGAAAAATTATTTTCAAGTAAAGTTAAACATGAATTGTAACGTAGTACCCATTCAGTATAGTTAAGCCGCTTAATTTTCAACCTTTTTGCATTTATATATTTTTGTGACACTTGACACCTCCTGTTTCAGTCAATAAAATCATTTTTTTTTTCACGTTAAGAAATTTCATATTATTCATATTTTCTATAATTTCATAATTTTATAATATGAAGATAGCGGTACCATACCGCATATTATGACTTCATAAAATCACTAATATGGTGGCACAGCGTGACCGATAAATCCATCTGCATTCGTGACTTGAATTTAAAACTTCTATACAATGCTTGATAGATTTATTGCAAGCCGTTTAGAGCTGACCACCCATTGCCCATTTTACTGCTGGGCTGATTTGCAATATGTATTATTCATGCGATCTAGCTACTAGCCTAGGTAGGTACTAGCGGGCAGTCAATCAGCCAGGCCGCAGTACTTCGGTTGGTCTACAAGTCCATATACAGATATTGATATTATAATATTATAAACATGTATTAAAATACATAGGTCCCAGTTATTGGCAACGACATGGTAAAATGGGCTTGGTCATAATCTAGTATTTACAGTTTTATGAAAAATGGTATATGCCTTTTAGTTTTTTTTACTCTGAATAGGTCAGCGCTTGATCACAATTCACCTAATGGTAAGTAGTATTGTGGTCTACGATGGAGCGTGCTTACCTGGAAGGAACCGGTTCATTCTCGCCTTAGAATTTGCTAGATTATAGTCACATAACAACAATATCATTAGATTATCGTACAATTCCAGTACAATTCGATTCGATTCCGTAGTACAATTCCAGGAATATTTATAGCAATTTTGGTATCAATCAAAATTATCAATGTTTATCAAAATGTTTATAAAATTTTTGACCATTTTTGTTCTAATTCGACATACGAATTGATTTGATTGGTACTAGAATTATTATAAATATTCTTAGGGTTGTCTTCCCAGGTGGTTTATTAAACGCGTTTTTAGCAATATGGAAAATAATTGGCAGTTAAGGAAACAGCAGGAACACAAGTTTAGGTGCTTGGTGACTTAGGTGACAGATTTTAAACTTGAGGGTGGTAGTTAGATTACGAGCACTAGAATATGTCCTACCACCACGCACAACAAAAAACAACAATGAGTATCTACAAATAAATACTACTAATCCAAAATATCGTGAGCACAAAATGATATTTTTTTTACCAAAATATCTAACAACCGCTAAGTGTTTCAGGGTCTTTCAACTCGCACCAAATGTTGGCGACACATTCTCTAGCGCCTGTTTGCGGCAGATGTTAAACTTTTGGTATGTTCACCTGGTAACCGTTTTTATATTCTGTACCACAAATCCTTGAGTAACATAAGCCAACATACCTGCAATACTAACTATTACCTCATCTCTGACACTGAGGTTCAGCCACAGAAATCTACATAATAAGTGCCTTGTTATTTAGATTTCTGTGAGTTCAACAGAAAGCGTTATGCTGGCTCTATACATCGCTATTCGTATTCGCTATGTGAACACGAAAATGTAAATATAGGAAAAACATCCTCGAGAACAAACATTCAAACATTTTGTATTATATTGTGGGCCCGAGCCGTCGATTTTGGTGGTTCGTTGGTTGGACTGTTATAGCGATATTTTTTCTGTGTTGGCCATTCAAAAAGAAGGTGGACCATTTGCCAATCATAATATAAAAGAACTCCTTAATTTGCGTAGGCAAAATGTCCAACCTAACAATGTCTCTGATAACTAATGTCGGGGGAAGTATAGACGGAACGACAAACAAAAAAACATAATGTATTTGCATTAACGTATTCATCAGATGGGCGTTTAAGATAGATGCATTTTCAAATATACCGTCCCCACATCGGTATTTTTCACCAAATATGGCAAATACGTATATTATGTAATATGTATATAATGGTGAGATCACGGAAGAGAAAAAACAGTTTTTTCTCTTCCGTGGGTGACATGGTATATTTGGAGAGCGGTAACGATTTTATTAACTTTTTTTGTTCGAACGATTCATATGTGTTTGTACGATCCTTAAATTTGCATTAGATTTGAAGGTGGTACAATACTATTGCCACTGCCCGAGATGTCTTTTTTTTTCTACCCTCGACTCAGGATTGGAGCGGGAAAAGACAACTGACACATAAGTGCCAATCAGTTGATCGACGACAAGAACATCCGTAGGTCGCACTATCATCAAAATCATTAAAAGGACGTTCCTTTAGCTCCGTGAGCTCTGCAATTAGCTGCCGTGCACTATTTACAAACCAGTGTATGTGTGTGTGTCTACATCCGATAAGATCCCACCTTACCCAGGAGAACTCTGACCCCACCAGCCCTGTCTTGGAACGGCAATAGAAGCATTGAAGGTAAGTGGTAGATATATTGGCCTCCTCTTATTTATGTTCTGGTTTAGATCGGTGCATCGCCACTGCATTGTCATTTTTTTTATACAGTCCACTAAGCTCCGTCGGGTGTGTTATTAGCTATGTGTATCGAAAATCGGTCTAAGCTGGCCGCTGGATAATGACGGATAACATAAAATTTTATAACTTCCTCAATATGAGTATCACATGATTGGGTTTGACTAGTAAAATGCGTATTTTAAATCCAATATGTTGCCACTACAAAATGTTGTAGAAGTTAAGTATGTTTTTATTTACGCTGGTCATAGATTATGTTTTAATCTTTAGATGGCAGTCTTGGTTCTTAAACATGTTCCTGCAGTCCTTAACTACCAGTGCTCCTAGATAGGCGGCATTCGGGTTCAGGTATCGCTTCGAGTCGTTATCTTCAAATGACGTAAAATATACAGAAGTAACGTTAGCCATCGAAACGCCCTGTCGACAGTCTACGTCACTCCTATATATTTCACTTAATTTGGCAAAATCGAATTAAAGCAATTCCCGATGCGATGGCAACTTGTAGCTTAGGCCTTATACGTAGATTTGAGGGCCCTCAAATCTACGTATAAGGCCAACGCATCATTGACTCAATGCACATAACAGGACTTAACAATCGCAATTATTTTATCGTTTACATAACTGCGATCCGTGACTCCAATACAGAATCAAAAGCCAATGTCATATTGTACCATTGATTTATTTTAATCGATGATGCGAACTTGCCAGCACTTGAGCATTACGGTTTGATTATTACTTTGTTTAAACCCTTACGTAAACAGACGGTCGTTTAAAGTTGGATGTGTCTGTGTGTGTGCGTGTGTGTGTGTGTATCATTTTGTATCAAACACTCCAACAAATATTGTGAAAAGAAAAGAAAGAAAGGCTTCCGAAAGAGAAATGCAATTATTTGAAGAATAATAAAGAGATGATAAACAAGATCTGAGAAAGTCAAACAAGAAAATTACCGTTGCTTGTTTTTGAAAATACAACACATGAAACAAGGTAAAGCGTGGACACACGAACTTTCGAACCTTCTGTGAATAAACTTCTTTTATGGCAAGACTACTTCTGTCTACTTTTATGGACTGTCGAGAACGGGAAAGAGCCTTTATAAAATTAGTTTGATTTTGTACATACAATACAGAATAATATATGAAAAGTAAACAGATATATACTAAAAACTTGAAGGTTTATCAACCAATATTTACTAAGGGTTTCAAATTCGTTGTTATGTTAATTAAAGTAACATATACATTCCGAAAAAATCTTGGTTAAAACTGGGAGAGGCCTACGCCAAGACACAGAATAATAACTTGTTGGCCAAGGAGCCATTTACACGAATAATAGAAAAATAACTAATAAAGACACGACAACACAAACTCTACAAAACAGAATCATCCTAATTCTATTTTATACAGCTTATCTAATGTTACTTATATATTTGATATTATGAACCTAATTAATACTTATATTTAGTATTGTTTAAACAAGTATACAACTAATTGTACTGTGTTGATCTTTGTAAAATGAATTGAATAAATGGCTTTTTTATTTTACTTTTATTAATTTACTTTATAATAAATGCTGAAAATTTCACGTTATAAAAATACCGGAATCTGAACTTATTTTATCATGCAAAGTTCATATCTTTTCCGTTATTTTAAGTGAAATTTGTTAATAACAATTGTGACTAACCAGCAAACAAGTGGAAATATTCCAGCTCTTAAAAGAGTGTAGAGATCGAAGCTACACATCTGCCATTCAATGTTAGTCATGGAATATTTTTGATGTTATTTCCTTGTAGATAATGTAAGTAGATGTTTGTCTTTACCACAAATAGAATACTCCATAATCAATTAGTAATGTGAGGAAAAAGCAAACATCATTAAGATATCTTAATATATATAAATCTCGTGTCACAATGTTTGTCCTCAATGGACTCCTAAACCACTTAACCGATTATAATAAAATTCGCACACCATGTGCAGCTCGATCCAACTTGAATGATAGGATAGTTTAAATCTCAAATTATAGGCGCAATTTTAATTTATTGCTAATTATTGTCTGTTATTATTAAAATTTTACAGTCACAATTATCTGTTAACTCCAAATGATTCTAACAGATGTCGATACCTTTCGACTGGGTTGAGTAAGTAATTAATAGATGACGCTGCTATGGTAAATCTACGAACGTGTCATATAAGCTACACTATCTATTTTTCATACCCCTAAGTGAGGCAAAACAACGTTTGCCGGGTCAGCTAGTGGTATTATAAAAGGACCCTCCCGACGTTGGCTTAGTTAGTCTTACAGTGAGTCTTACAGCGAGTCTCACAGTGAGTCTTACAGTTAGTCTTACAGTTAGTTCAGTTGTCATAATAAGAGATATACGAAACTTGTAATACTTTGCAGTCAGTTCTTTCTCAATATATATTACTTCTACTCCATCTAAAATCGTGTTTTCTTCTGACACTGACCCGTGCACACTACAATATAGCCGGCTTCTTGACACGCTGATAATCAAAATAGTTACATACAAAGCATATAATACATGTTAGCGAATTACACACATTTTTTTGTAAACATAATTGTTAGATTATAACCAGACTTGTTCATATTCTGAGGCAGAGACCATTAGTGCTGAATCACGGTTTGATTATTAAAGCTATTTAATATATATTTCTTTACACGCTTTATATTAGCTTCACCTGTATGTTTGTATGTTTGTTTGTATGTTTGTTTGTAACCGACTTATTTGGGCGCGATTTTGGCTCACTTTAAACGGCCAGATTTCGTTGAAACTTTGTAGATTTATTGAGGACCGATGACAATACACTAATTTGATAAAATTATTACATTTTTTTGTATTTTTGTTTGTATGTTTGTTTGTAACCGACTTCTTTGGGCGCGATTTTGATCCACTTAAAACGGCCAGATAAGCGTGTTTTTTAGTTTTTTTAAACTACTATTTTTTAACACTAAAAATAATTAAAATCTGTACCTATTTTGCATATATGAATAAAACTATTTATCTTATTCGAATTAAAAAAGAGAATAAAGTGTTATTTATAACATATAATATAGTGATTCAAAATCCTCTAATTGCAATTGAGGTTACACTTAAAGCAATAAGAATCAATAAAACGTACGTTATAAAAGATTACGGAGTTCGATTATGAGCAAAGAATCTTGCTTGGGTGAGTCGAGGCCTCTAGCACCTTGCTTAATGTTTACTCTATTACTTACCGACGGTTGCCAACAGAAATAAAAACACGCCCACGTGTTAATCTACCATTATGGATGGGCCAACAGCTCTATAAAAGTCTGTATTGATAGGAGGTTTTTAATTTAGTCGTATAATCAATTGTTGGTGAGAGGAAGCGATAGAAATTGGTTTCAATAGTTCAAATTATAGGGTGAGGCGTTACACGAAGTTAAATTGAAATATGTGCTGGTAGGTATATATTGGATGTGAGTACATAAACTCAAAGTATTACGAGGTTAACGAACAATTTACTTAATAAATAAATTTGGTAACCGTTGTTATATTTTTATAAGGAAAAAAGATGCCATTTTAACCAGCACATGACAGTTTTTCAAAGGTCTGCATCGGCCGTCGCTTACCTCGATGATCGTGTCAGATCACCTGAGTTAGCCGAGTTACGGGCGCCCCGGGAAAATTGATGAGTAATAACTTAACAATTTGTCTGGTTAATAATGTAGTGACACAATTTAGTTCCAGCAATTTTCCAGCATTTTCGCCGTTCTCAGGCGTAATGTTTGTGGCATTGTCAATGATGATTCTTAGAAACGACTCATTGAGAACCAATCGAGTGTCAAATTACGTAAGCAAAGCCAGTAATGTAGTGACTGGCTAAACTTATTCTGAATTTAATTAAGCGTTTTTGTTCTACTAGAGACTGTGATGTTTGTCTACGAATATATTTTAAGCATTTAAGAATGGGTAGTAAGTAAGATCATAATTTATGCATGGGCAAGATCAAATTTAGCATGGCATTGATAAAACCAAATCTTGTTTCTTTTTTGTTTAAAGGTTGTTTTTTATTTAATCTTTTGATATCAGCGAACTAGAATAAACGGGAGAGGAACTCCATACAATTGCCGCTTAGAATTTGGATCCATCTACGAACACAATTATTAATACTGCTATCCCAACGAAATACACACACACAAAGCTCGAACGCGATTGGTCGGTCGACGCCACGGCGGCGCGCGGGTAGCTAGTTTGTTCCGCCCACCGCGGTATTTTACGCGTGGACGGTGGAACCATTTTATTGGCCAAGTTACTATTCGATTTGTTCTAGTTCGATAGATAAGGAGAGTTTAATTGCATTTACCAACGCTTCTTTTCCTTACACATGTGAAGGAACTCGGACTTTGTAAGAAATGTTGAATTTTTGACGTACCTGATTACTGTGAAGCCTTTAAGTTAATATTTGCTTGTAATTACCTGTAACAAAAAATATAAAATTAGATATAAATTAGGTAGAGCACGGAGTACTATAATTCAATATAAATTTAAAATTGTTCAACTGTCCTCGAAAAGACTTTGACGCGCTTGCACCGTGGGTTTTGTAGGTTTTAAAGAATCTTCATTTCAGCATAGATATATTTTTGTAGATTAATTACATTGGTTGTACATTTTAACTAACATATCAGTTTTTGTTATTCTGTGGGGAGAGTTCACGCAAAGACTCGGACCAGTATGGACAAGAATTGGGAGAAATAGGAAATTAAGGAAAAAGCTGGTGGAGGCAAAAGAGGCATCAGCTACATAAAAAAAACTTAACTGACGAAGAAATCGCACCATTAATACGTCTTAACAATTATAGCTATTGACATTTGAATTGACGATCTGACATGTAATTTTTCCTATCATTTTAATAGGTAACTTCATTGAAATTAATAGGAAATGGATTTTGGAAATTGGCAAGTTCTTAAAATGTATTCATACTGTAAATTGGTTGTACTTGAATAAAAGGCTTATTAACTTTTACTTGTACTATAATCTCATTTTCTTGCGAGTCAGGATTAAAATATCTCAACGTTCAGTGCCTCATTGTTTGATTAAAACATTCCGTCGAGATAAGACGACCCACGCCACGCCATGGCGCAAATTAAATTAAGAACAAAGCCATCATTTAGTTACTTTATGAATATTTTGTAGATATGATGACTGATAGCTTAAAATACAAGAGACAAGCTTGCTATGAAATTAAAAGGGGAAACTACATTTTATAAATTTACAAAACCAGAGTAAGTTAGCAAAATGGTTTGGAATTTACAATACCTTTTAAAATGTAGGTAATTGACTGAGACATCGTTGTGGTTTGAAACTTTGAACTGAATTTTAATGAATCACAGGTTTTAATTGATGATAGTTGGGTAAACAGGTTGTTAACATTAGAGGTGGCCTCTAAACTATCACGAGATAATGAAATTAGGATATCAGGAAAACCTAGTTTGTTTACGAGTTTGGTATTTTGTTTTAAGTTCTAAGAAACGTTTAACTTTGAAGTAGATTTTTCAAGTACAGTTTCTGGACAAACTTTTAGGAAATAAGGAAGAATAAGGTATTTTTGATTCTTAAATTACAGATTATCTGGAAACAATTCTAAAGAACGAGACCTCTGGCGGTCTCAATATACAGTGTAAACTCCATGTATCGTCACTCGATTTAACGACAAACTCTCTACAGCGTTTTTTTTTTTTTTTTTTTTTTTTTTTTTTTTTTTTTTTTATGCTTAATAGGCTTGCGCTTGACCACAACTCACCTGATGTTAAGTAATATTGCAGTCTAAGATGAAACGCGCTTGCCTAGAAGAAACCGGTTCACTCTCGCCTTGAAGACAGTCAGGTTGTAGTTCAGTGGGAACAGGGATTCCGGCAAGGAGTTCCACAGTTTGGCCGTCCGTACTATAAACGTGGAAGCAAATCGCTTAGTACGCATTTTCGGCATTTCCACTGTATATCGGTGTCTCCTAGCAGTCTCCCTGCTCGTTCGGTAATGGAAAGGGGCCGGGGGAATTAAGTCATGTAATTCCGACGCACACTCACCGAAATGCAACCGGTAGAATACCGACAGACTCGCAACCGTGCGGCGGTGCTCCAAACTTTGAAGTTTCGCACTGCACAGGGAGTCATTACCTATAACTTTCTTGGCCTTCTTCTCAATTGCCTCCAACGCCTGAAGCTGGTATTTAGCAGAGCCATCCCAAAGGTGCGAACAATACTCCATACACGACCGAACTTGTGCTTGGTATAGAGTGAGCAGCTGTTCCGGTGTGAAGTACTGTCTAACCTTTGAGAGGATGCCCAGTTTTTTGGCCGCAATTTGAGCCTTGGACTCAATGTACGAGCCAAAGTTGAGGGTTGGAGTTAAGGTTACGCCAAGAAGTTCGAGGTTGTCGGCAATCGGTACAGTTACATTTCGGAAAGTGGGGGTCAAATCGAAAGGCCTCTTTTTAGCGGAAAAAAGACACGCCTGTGTTTTTGACGCATTAAACTTCACCAAATTGGCATCGCCCCAGTCGGAGACTGCCTTAAGGGCCAAGTTTAAGCGATCAATCATGGACTCTCTGTGCGTCTGGATTTCAGCCGCACTGGCTCTAGCGGTGGACATATAGCTCTCTACAACAGTGCTGTCATCTGCATACCCAAAGATACCGGGTTTTAGCAGGTCGTTTATGTGCAGCAGAAATAACGTTGCAGAGAGAACCGACCCCTGAGGGACTCCGGCGTTAACCGCCATTAGATCAGACGAGCAGCCATCAATGACCACTCGAATTGATCTGCCCCTCAGGAAATCCGATATCCACACACAGAAACCAGCTGGCAAGCCGAACGCTGGAAGCTTACTAATAAGGCCGTCATGCCAAACCCTGTCGAAGGCCTTGGAAATATCGAGAGAAACCGCCAGGGCTTCTCCGTATTTCTCGATAGCCTCACTCCAGATGTGTGTGGCGTACACTAGAAGATCCCCAGTAGACCGATTCTGGCGAAAGCCATATTGTCGATCACTGAGGAGGTCATTATATTCTAGGTACGCCAGGAGCCTGCCGTTCAGGACACGTTCCATGCTCTTACAGAGTATGGAGGTGACCGAAATGGGCCTGTAGTTGGCAGGGTCAGCACGACTACCTTTTTTAGGCACAGGCTGCACGTTAGCCAGCTTCCACGAACTTGGCACTTGGCCAGACTTCAGAGAGAGCCGAAACAAGCGTGTCAGAACAGGAGACAGTTCAGGCGCACAAGACCTCAAAACAATAGCTGGGATACCATCCGGGCCACTAGCTTTATTCACGTCCAGACAGCGCAGTATTTTCCGTACCTCTGTTTGGCGAATGTGTATGTCGGGCATTGCAACCGAACTACCAGGTGATGGTGGAGGCAACGTACTACCAGCGTCCAAACGTGAATTTTCTGCAAACAGAGAGGCAAACAAATTGGCCTTCTCTTCAGCAGCGTGAGCCAGTGTACCATCAGGTTTCAGCAAAAAAAAAGCGTCGAAATCAATTGGCTTTCGTTGGTTTAGCTCGTATTCCATACAATTATACATTCTCTCCATTTAACGACTACTCTCTATAACGCCATAAAATGGAGTCCCTTCAGTGTTGTTATATAGAGTTTACACTGTATGTAGGTGTAAAGATCCATAATAAAGATAATCGTATACCTATATGCATGATTTAAGTGATAAAGCATTGTAACTAAGGTACGAGTATATATTTGTAATATTTTTCTGTAAATAAAAAACATATTTTTGAATTTTTATCAGCGAGTTTTTAGCATTGTTTTTGTAAAGGTTTCGGTAATTTGCGAACATGTATTTTGACATCGTCTTGGTAGGTACATTGAAAATACTTTAAGTTTGAATAATTACGTGCGTTGTTTACATTCATAATTTTAATATTCAATGCTGATAGCAAATATAATATACTAGTTTTTTATTCTTAAAATACAAATCATTATCTGTAATCTGTGCGATTTTAATATACTCGTAGCTCTTTAAATATTTCAGTAATTTAATATATTTATATCTCAATACAAGTTCATAATTACTAACGCGTTATTTTTGAAAGATTTATATATACATAAGTTCTGAAGGCTGTCAGCAAGTTGAATATACTCGTATATACAAGTATATTTTATGCAGGGTCATGAACTATGGCCATGAACACCTACACGTAAGTCAGTAACATACATTATGTTACTGACTTAAGTCTAACTTCATTACAGACTTACATAACTTGTTCATGGAATTCTAGTCTTTCTTATTAATAGGTAATACTTGTTGCATATAGTGGTGTTACGGAAAATTTATAAAATACTAGCTGACCCGGCAACGTTGTTTTGTCTTAATAATTATTTATAAATATACAGTAGCCGATTCTCAGATCTACTGAATACGCATATAAAATTTGGAAAAAATCGGTCAGCCGTTTCGGAGGAGTACGGTAACAAACACTGACACGGAAATTTTATATATAAGATAAGATTGATATTGGATATTTTAATGCTTTATTTGTTAGTATAAATGCACACCTAACAAACGATCTACTCACAAGAACTAAGATTGAAAATATGTTCAAGAACTAAGATTGAAATATGTTGAAATAAGTTCTAGAATTTTCAATTGACTAATAGATAGTTATGATACTTGTATTGCATCGATATTAATTTTCTCTGCATAAAATATTACTATAAATTTAAAGTTCTGAGTAATTATCATTTTACTTTGATTTTTTAGGGTTCTGTACCCAAGGAGTACCAACCCCTTTTATTTAAACTTCACTCACTCTCAGTCTCATGTAACGTGGTATCTAGAGAGTGGACATTTTCAGTGACGATGTATTTCATTTATAACATAATAATACTAAAAACAGAATAAATATTTAAAAGTAGCTCTACAAACTTTTGTTGACAATTTCAGCAGGGTAGGTAATTTTAGTCTGATTTATGTAGTAAATGGTACGAAACCCTTTGAACACCAGCCCAAGATACAATTGGCCAATTACAGTGTAAACTCCATGTTACGTCACTCGATTTAACGACAAACACTCTAAAGCGTCGAAATCAATTGGCTTTAGTTGGTTTAGCTTGTGTTCCATACAAGGATACATTCTCTCCATTTAACGACCACTCTCAAAACGCCATAAAATGCACAGTCTCTTCAGTGTCTTTATATAGAGTTTACACTGTATTATCAAAATTTTAGAACTGCGTTGACCAAATTCACGCTTCACGTTTCGCCACATTGGTTTGACGTCTAGAGGCTCCGAATAGAAACATCTCATTCGTCTTACGTCATGCCCCGATACCCAGGCCAATAAAGCCTGGTGTCAGGTATCTGCCTACTTCGTTTAACGAAGGCCTAACCTTTGTGATGTACTAACGTTGGCCTAAATAGGTATCTTGAGTTTTAATGATCGATTTTTTTTTTAATAATAATAATAATCATTTATTTTGAACCAATAGGATATACATACAAAGCAGATTAAATTATTCTATAATATTTACAAAGTATCCTTATATTTATGTCCTGAAAGAAAATGAGCGTGTTCCTCAGAACTAAGCGAACTTGTATCTCTGAGGAGCAGCTCCCCCAAGTGTGGTGTATGCATTTCTTACACAATCTACTTTACACTTTGCTATTTTAATTTAGTTAGTTCAACAATCTGATTAAAATTAATTAAATATGTACATGTTGTAATTATATTTTAACATTACTACTATATTTGCTACAGTCGAGAGATGCGCAAGTTTGAATTCAAGATGTGTATGTATGTGTGTGTGTATGTGAGTGTGAGTGTGTTTGTGTGTGTGTAAGTGTGTTTGTGTGTGTGTATGTGAGTGTGTTTGTGTGTGATATGATGTCGAGAAAATATTTGTGTCAAAATAATTTACCCGACATGCAAAACAAGTTTAAAATTATTTTGTAAAACTTTCTTTCAATCATTTTTAATAAACATTTTTCAAATACTTTGCTTTGCCTTGTAAATTATTACAAAAGAAAGTTTTAAGTACTATTTCATATTTATTACAAACTAATTAAATGCACGTTTTGTCTCAATTCCAGTAGAAGTATAAACAATAAGCTCTTAACTCTAAATAGATATTAAATTTTTCAAGTTTTTTTGTTATCAAACACAACGTTACGACAATTTCCTTTATTGCTCCTTCTAATGCTCTCTTATCTCCAGTAACAGAAACGTCTCATGTAAAACACCCGCAGTTTAAAATTACTTCCTTAAAATACAAAGAAAACTATCACGAAGCGCGATGCGTGCACAAAAGATTGCCCGTATTAGTATGCGCATATTTAAATTGACATTTAATTTGAACTTTAGTACATTGTGATAAGGTTTTATTTGGAACTTTAAGAGGCCGGTCCTTGTGTTCACTTTGCAGAATGCTCGGAATGTACCGTGTGCTTCTCAGAACACGGCTGGCCCTTCGTTCCTGCCCTAAGGCAGTACAATTTGCTCCATTACTTTTTTTAAAGCCTTTATGCGATACCGCTGGCAGATTTCTTTGATATCTAATTCCCGTCTTGGGTTCGAAAAACGATAACATGCAACCATGCGAGGCCCGAGAAGGGAGGGATCGTCTTTTTTCTTTGTTAAAATGTGATGGAATAATCTTAGTGACAGTGAATGTTTAGCAAGCATATAAGCAATTTAGTTATTTATCAATAGCGAGTTATTTATAAATAGGTTTTACCCGCATTTATAAATGTACTAGCTGCGCCCTGCGGTGTTACCTGCGTTAAACCAGGACTAAAAGAAGTTAGCCCGGGATAAAAAGTAGGCTAGGTATGTGTTAATCCAGATTTAACCAATTTTCTTAGGAAATTTCATCAAAATCAGTTAGCCGTTGTAACATGAAGTAATATAGATGGAAGTTAATTGCCTATCCCATGAGAATCACAATTGTTATCGGGATAAAAAGTATCTTATGTGTTAATCCAAGGTCTAACCTATCTTCACACCAGATTACATAAAAAAATATTTGGCCGTTTGAGCGTGAAGAATTAAGAAACATACATACTTACACAAAAACTTTCGCACACACAACATTTACAACAAATTTATAATATTAGTAATAATACTTGACGTGCCTATAGTGTTTGTCATGATACAAAATGCTTTTGTTCATAATACAAATGGAGGTGTTGTGTTTCTAGTTATCTAACACCGCTAGAGACAATCTGACAAAGTTATCAGCCATTCAGAAACCTTTGTCACAATACCTCCGTGCATTGTACGAGTACAAGGTTGACATATATATATGATTCTAGTTAAATATGTATTTACGCAGGAACTTGGTACTTGTACATATTTTCTTGAATGATAATGTTTTGACGGACTTTGAACGCGACGTATCTTATTATCTTTAATACGAGTAATAATGTTTTGTTGGACTTTGAACGCTTTCAACAAGAACTGTTAAAGTATATTACATTAAAATTACTTAAGACTTGAAACATCAATATTTTGACTTAGCCCAATAAATAGTTTTGACCAATAGGGGTAAAGAAAGAGAAGCTGGCTGACAAGTCACAATAGTAATCAAATTGTATAGCAGGTGTTAGAGCTTTTATCACTTAGTTATACAAAAGTATAAAGATCAAAAATTTAAAGATTTTATTGATAAATGTATGAGGAAATATCTACGTCTTCTATTAGCGGCAGATTTACGCAGTGATCTGTATCTTAGAAATCCATACAGCCAAAATCCCGACGCTGCGTAGGTACGCATTACGCAATAACTTTGACCCGGTGGACGCGCGGTTTTGAAACCAATTCAAATGGAAAAAATAATATGTGTTATTTAAAATTTGCTTACAGATGACTAAACGTTCATAATCTCATTATCGGGCTTAGAATGTAACTTCGTTCTTAATTAATTAATATCTTTTCACAGATAGAGCATGTTTCTGGTGCAATCATTTCATCATACATTCTAAACGTTCACGTTTTACTTTTGTCTGGATGCTAGTGCACATGACTCACAGAACAAACAGTTATTAACATCAATAACAAAGCGGAACGAATTCGGAACGTTAAGAATAATATTTCCCTTGCACTTGTAAATACTGCGCTTATTTCAGAAATCTAGAATTTCTCGATGCTGGAAATTAGCGTTCGAACGAAAACAATACTTCAAAGTAGGCCATGTTGAACGTTTCGGAAACTTGTGCAAATGTGATCACGCGTCTTCAACTCACACATCTCGATTTATCCGTGCTTGCATGTGGATTTATCTTTTACCACCCACATTGTAAACTTCAAGACGTATTCCGTTACAAATGTGTTTACAACAATAAATATGAATTTACATATTTATTATATTGTTTGTTTTCCAATACTATAAGCGAAATGGTAATAGCATTAAAACACATAAAATATGACTTAAAAAGAACGAAATATACATACATATATACATAGCATGTACTATGTATATTTACCAAACTAAATAAATAAACAGCAAAAGTTTGGCTAGTTATCTTAACGTTTAACAAAAACTGACTTATTGTTTTGTTTAATGATATTGTAACGGACTTAAGCCTTTTTCGAGAAGAAAGTCTCAAAGCAAAGTTAACGGTTCCGTCCATAATTCGTCTCAGGTACCATTCGTGTTAAGCCATTGACTGGTTCGCTACAAAAGATCACATGACTGAGTTCGGTTCCAGTACCGTGGTTTTTGCAAGTCTGGCTGATTCCGACCTTGTTCATACAACCGGTCACTCAATCAACTGCTCGATTGATAAGACACAAATTGCCTCACTGACCGATGTCATCTTGTTCCTTTTACGGATCCTTTATGGGGTCAATTAGATCAGGCTAATTTTAGATCTGACAGCTACAAACAACTTTCAGAATAATAGCAGAGTCGCCAATTATTTAAACGTTAATTGTGTCATCATTGTTGGATTGTTTAGTTAAACTTGATGGCATATTACACGCACTTCGTAAAAAGTGGGTTTAGCAAAAACTGGTAATTTACCGTCGCCGGGTTTTTAGATCTTCAGCTTGAGTAGGTGGGCTTCAATTACAGGAAGCTGTTGAATTGTTAAGTTTTTATGGTTGAACGAGAAGGAGATTCCATACATTGATTGAAGAAAATTAAACTTTAAAAGAGTAGAATTGAGCCATACATATAGGCTACAATGTAAAGCCTGCTCTGTCTAAGGGTCATTGAAAATATGTATCGTATACTTACCAGTGTCCTAATCATTAATATCTTATTGATATTGACGTGCCATGTATGACAAAAGTAGCCATAAGGTTAAGAAATTATTTGATTTGATGTAAAATCTAAACGTTGATCAATAGTGTATCATAATCAATAGTACCTAATAAAGTTAAAAATGACTTTTAATAATTATAAGAAAAACATTTTTTGCTTAGCAACAAATACTATATTTGAGCAAACTGACAAATGATTAAATTATTTGATAAACAATGGTTTTCTGAAATTCAACGAGTCGCTAAAATAGCAAAGCCAAATGTCGAGGTGATGTCGAGATGCATAACACGGAATTCCGTCTATAGAATCTTTGGGAATATATTAATAAATTATTTGTTTGAAACTTCTGCAGTACCTGCAGGTAAGTATTTACATTAGAATTATCATTTAGCTAGAATGAGCAAGAGCATGTCTGACGTATTTATTTGCTTGCAAATAATGTGTCGTTGCGTTTGATTGAAGGTCGAGAGTAGCAGGAGTCACACTTAGGTTTTCTGTTGATGTTAAAACATTCAATGTGTCGTCAGAAATGAAAATTACTTCAAAGATTTCTTAAAATTATAAATGCTTTACCGCCGCCGCAACTTTGTTTGAACAGTTTGTGTTTAAATCAACGTTAAACGTTACTTGCGATGACATCAGAAGTTTATTTCTATTACCAACTATTTCTCTTATTTAGTTTATATCACCGCGGCTAACGTTAAGTTGATTACTATAATATGTTTTCGTCCTTGTCGTATCGCTGAGTGAAAGCATCTGCAATTTCTACATTACGCAACTCATGAACATGCGTTAACTGTATTCATTATGTTCATTAATCGTATCTGCGTTTGTTTTAATGTCTCTGTTTGTCATTCTGATAACATCAGTTCTACATCTAGCCTTTTGGTGGAATATTATACCTATTGTACGATTTTATCGTTTTGCTGGGTGCCTTTCAGCATACCTTGATTATCTGGGGTATTTTTGTTAGTAGTTTGGTACATAATAGGGCTTATAGTTTTAGATTGTGGCTTATCTGTTATTGACTTTGTGTCATTGAGCATTTGAGTTAAAGCTTGAGAGAAACACATTTTCATTTTCCATTTCACAAATATCGGGTAAAACTACTTGACTGAACCAATTTGTTATCTCAAGTGTTTATTGAATTATACATATGTTTATTTTGAAATAAACTAAAACAAATCTAACATATATTTTACCGTAGGTGCAAAATTCTCATCTTTACGATATTCGTTCGGTTTATCTCTGTACGTGACGACATTATCATTTGCAGGTACCTATGTCGTGTAGGTACTTCAACGCCTTAATGTCAAAAGCCTTCATGTTTACAATCATGATGTCAGATAACACAGAATGTTCCAAACTCGAGTTGGTGTCGCTTGTACTTTCATACGTCATAGCTCTACAAAACGCTTACAAATTTCACAACACAAAGGAACCGTAACCTTATTGTGCCCTAATGTATGTAGACTGCCGGAGAACGAAACAAATCACCACAAGCCACAAACAAAGGGCACAAGTCACAGTAACACTGGGAAGTAGCACGTGATTTAACTAAAATTGTCACATATAATGAGTGTCGAGATGTGCGATGCGCAGGCGGCGAAGGCAGCGCCGCTCGCTCGCCGCGCCGTTGGAGCCTCCGAAAGCTCACACCGCCCTCGCTTGAATTCTTTGCATAAATAACAGAGAAATATCCACACAATAGGCCACAATCACTTCACATAACTTCAGAACACTGCTTCCGTAACTTAAAACTAACTTTCTTACCTTCACTCGCAGTAATGATGTTCTAACAAGATCGATGGAAAACTAGCAAAAACCAGGCACAGTCACGTTCGTACGGATACGTCGAGAGCAATGGCGCCGCCGGCTCGTTCGTTGGTCGTCTCTCGCGGACTAGGCTGGCAAGCCTTGTTTGCTCGCTGACGTGAGTCCTAACTTCGTCTCACCTTCTCTCGGCTACGTAGCTACACCACATGATAAAGCGAGACAGCTCTACTTCAATCCGCACCGGCCTTTTACCTGAGTTGGTGCAGCAACCTACTTGACGATGCTTCGAATACATTGAACAATGTCAAGTCTCTTGCTTATTCTATCGTCTCAACAAATATGCGAATATTTTGCTTACATTTAGGTCCTTTGTTAAAACATCGATGTCCCGTTCAGTGGCTTTGAAATGACATTAGTACCTAGTTTACTTAAAGTCAATGGTATCCACGGTAAATAATATAGATCTATATATAATATATATCTATTTATAGAGCTAAGTACCATTAAAAGCAAAACAAGTTTAGCAAGGACATGGAAACGTAGAAACACAAAGATTAAACTTTGTCTCAAAGATTAGAAGTTTATAACGAGGAAGCGATTAAAGTAATTCCACCATAGGTATTACTGTGGCATACATACGAAAGTAAAGAAAAAATATAAAAAAATGTTTTCAGTATAAGGTACGCATCGAATTTTATTCTAATAGAGTAAAAATGTAGAAGCATATAATAATGAATGGCACTACCTAAAATTACGTTCTTACTTCGCTGAATGATGTTACAAACTTTTCATAGCTGCTGCTGCCATCTATTGATTACAAGCCTTACTGCTACGTAAGCTGGTTGAACCATTCGGAAACTTACAGCACGCTTAATGCTTATTTTCTTACTGTCTCCGAGTTTGAATAGATTTTGTAAGATGGCGCTTCTATTTTTTCTGCCCAATTTATGCAAAAAAGTTTGTTGTAAAAACCATTTTTTTTATTATTACATCGAATGAATATTCGGAATCTATTGGCAGGTACAGGCACAATTAAATAAGTAAAAAAAGTGTTGAGATAATTCTACATCCATCATTATAATTTATAGATGCATTTAATACTAGACGTCATAATATTTAATTTCAAAATATTACTGTTTTAAAATACCATATACATATACATTACCAGAGGGTCCCGGGTTCGATTCCCTGTACGGCGGTCAACTTCTTTGTTATGAACTTAATTTTTTTGCCTGTCGGTCTGGGTATTGAATATGTATTGATATAAAGTATTTATGTATGTTTATGTAGTATATCAGTGTAAGCAACCATAATATAAATTAGAAATGTTTTAGTATGGGGTTAGCGAGCCGTGTGTGAAAAATAGAGAAAAAAATATTAAGAAAACTTTCATATTCCTCGAGAAGCTCTCTGAGCCGTAGCTGTGATGAATTGATTCCCCTGAGGTGACCACTTTCTAAGCAGTAGTTTAGTTATTATGCACTTAGAAGGCAATAAATGAAAACAGCGCGGCGATGCCATACATCACGACCTCAGAATACAGAAAGAACCAGAAACCGTGAGCGCGCCTAAAACTGAGGCTACTAAAACTACTCCAAAATGGAGTAGTTTGACGCGCGACCGATCAGTCACTCTGTGACCGTCGGGACGTACGACGCTGTACCAATTTAATTAAATTATGCCGTCTTATGTCGTTCCTACCTATAAAATGCAGCGGGTCTATAAAAGAAACAGGATGGGATCACATTTCACGTGTAAGTATCGTATTTAGGTATCAACTTTGAATAAATTTCTATGTTTTCAATTGTCATAGATAATGAGGCATCCATCTTGTTAGTGTTGCCAGTATAAGAGTTTTGATTTACCCTTCTTTTTATTACCTCTTGAGGGCTTTTATTCATTGTAGAATATTAATAATTAATTTAATATAAAATAACCGACTTGAAAATTTTTATTCTATTATTATCTCACCTCCTGGACTCCCAAATTTTACCCTAAAAACGGGCACATAATGCCTGAGCTAGAACATTACGCGGGTGGGAAGTGAGGCTGGCGGGGGGCATTGTTTTGATTTTTGGACACAGCGTGTAGCTCGCAAATACAGATTAACGCGGCTTCTGGTACTTTCTGTATTCTGAGATCACGACCATGCTTTACTCTGCCGCTGGTGAATTATTGAAATTCTGCCGGTGAACATGGAAAGATAAAAGCATGGAGCCGGCATTCATCGATAAAAGTAAGGAAGTAAATATGGCTTAGATCTTGGTTTGTTTAAGTTCTGTCTTTCTATATTTAATGTTTAGCTGATAATGACATAGAGTTAATAAATTATAGTTATAGTTAAAGAACACAAAAATATGTTACAAATGTATTGAGCTCAAAATTGTTTATTAATTTTGGCACAATAACTACTTTATAAATATTAAATTCAAGGTTATAGATGATAGGTAATTTTAACATATCTCTGAAAATTCAATTTTATAGGTATTAGGTAATTCCCAATTATTGAAATAATATTATAAACATTCTTATTGTTATGAAAAAAATAAACGAAAAGAAATTGATTTCTTCAGAATGAATGCCTCATCCAACTAAAAGCCTCTACATCGTATAGGCTAAGCTTCAAAGCGTGCCGCGAGCTTTCACCGCCACGATAGTGCTTATTATTTTGCTCACCTCAGCGTGCTTGTCACGAAGCTACCAAATAATTAATAAAATAAACTATTCATCGTGAACCATTGCTAGTTAGTCACGAGACTCAACAAGCAACTGTTATATCAGGCCAAACAAGAGAAAGAGAGGCACAATTTTAAATATATTTGGATTAGAGACGGAAAGTTATTATTAAGAAAGGTTGAAGGTGGTAAAGTTTATCGCATAAAAAGTACATAGTAATGATTTTATTACTGTTCTAAATGAGTAATTATATTACATGGAAACTTCACCTATTTATGTAAATTAGTATACGTAATATACATTTAGATATAAAGTGACATGCCTGTACATACTTAAAATTCTTTGGCTTGATCTGTATAAGAATACATCATTTAATTAAATGTATAGAAGTACCTGCTAGCTATCTTTAGTGCACTTTACTATTCTAACTCTGTGTTACTTATTTTCGTAAAATGCTTAAACATATTCTATTTGTACTTTTTGTTCTGTAATTCAAGGTTTAAATTAGAATAATCTTTTAGTTGCTAATTGTTTTTATAGTAGTTTATTTTTGTGTATATAATATGCACTCTGTACGAATGCCTTTTTTAGTTTTGTGTACCTATCTGTTGTTTTGATATATTATGTATTATATGTATATTATTATAGTGTATTTTCAATGTTGTATAACTTTGTGTTAAAGTTTCTGCTACTGTTAACTCACTGGCCATATACTGTGCCTAGATAGTTAGCTAAGGCGCAGGTAGAAAACCAGCGCTGAAGTACCTACGAGGTACTCTCAGCATTATGCTGAACTTGCGCCTTTTGTGCACAAAGATCATTTGATTGTATATATTATGTTTGTATGTTTGTTATAATTTTTTGTGCATAATAAAACATTTTTCTTTCTTTCTTTCTTTCTTAGTTTAAAATGAGGCAAAGATTGAAAAAATACGGTCGAAAACAGAAAACTCATCCTTTTTTGAAGTCGTTTAAAAACCTACGAAGATGCCAACGAACACAAGGACTAAAGAAATATTTACGACGATATCCCGTACGTTGTACGATGGATCAGGCAAATCCCACTTCTGGCAATAAAAAAAAAACAATTGAAAGTGTTGGATGACATCCGAGATTATGATCTCGTAAGCATCAAAATACCACTCTTGCAGCGCTTGAAGTATCAGCGCTACTGTATTATATATCTCCACTGTTGCTCTACTATACCGCTTAAATCTATGCTGTACCTATGAGTAAATCCACTATATCACCATAGTAGAACCTAAGGCTGCAATACTTTGTGCCCAATCCGGGGGTATAGAAGAGTTAGAGCGTGTTATATCTCCTACGTTATAGAACATCTTAAAAGCCTTAGGTTCTATTTAGATCTCTTATATAGCTGTTATACATAACTCTTTATTCTTAGCGACTAATGTTAGTTGGGTGGCAAGTTGAGCTGAATGAATGGCAGTCGAAGTCGTGAGGCATGTAGAAGAGAACTGGCGGGAACGTAGTGCTCTGCTCATGATGTACCAAAAAGAAGGTCAATCTATACTCAGGGATCTATTGGGATATACAAGTTAATGATGATCTTTTAGGTAATACCTAAAGAGCAGCAGAAATAAATGACATCCTTCAACTTTACAAAATTATCCATCAGTAGGTCTCGTGTTTCTCAGTACGGAAACAGGCAGAATAGGTACTAATAAATGTCACTTCCTTTTTTCAATCAACCTTCATTTTATGAATCAACATCTGAAATCTAGATGAATGCAAAAACGAAGTTCTAGGTTTAAATTTAATTTTATATACTTTTAGATGAAAAAGTCGATTGTTATTTATTTTATTAGTCGATATAATCTCTATAAGTATTAACTTTTGTAGGTCTTTATTTAGAACCATTATCAATTTCTCAACAACACTTAGTATACATGTGTACAATACAATACAAAAACTCTTTATTGCACACCAAAAAACAAAGGACAGCTTTAATTAAACTTTACATAAATAAGAAATTGAAAGTTGTAGGCGGCCTTATTGCTTGTAGCGATTTTTTCCAGGCAACCTTTTTAAAAATAGAAAAAAAAATAACTACTACAACATCCCACATAAAAAGGGGAAATTTGTAGTAAAGCTATTTAATGGTCGATTTTAATGATAATAGTTAGTAGAGCAATTAATTAGCATGTTCTTAAAAGATATCCTGAATTATATCAATAAAATTGTCAAGTAATGGTTGCGACAAAAGTCATAAAGTTTCGATGTTGCAAGACATTTTCTTCGCGAGGTTTACTAATGGGTGAGCTACTAGTTTTATTTACATTCGACTTGATCGGTCTAGACTTTACTTTTACCTATCATCGCTAACTATACTATTTTCTCGTCTAATTAAAAAGCAATTAGGGTTCACCAACCTCAATATGTAACCAACGAATACTCGTAATATACAGAGTTACTAATGATTAACAAACATTTCAACGAATATTTCGTTTTAGGGTTTCGTACACAAAGAGTACCAGCGGGACCCTGACACTGAGAATTCACTGTCAGTCACAAGGCTGTATCTCATGAACTGTAATACTAAAGAGTTGACATTTTAACAGATCATGCGATTCTGTTGGAAACAAAATATTACTTCTATACAACAAACATGATTTTTTGCCATTATTGCGCGAATCTGACTCGCATTTGGCCAATTATGCATTTTAAAAATGATGTATCTTTAAATTTATTTTATTAACGCAAACTTTGATCCTTATATTTAGGAAACAATCTATAAATTAATCAGCGATTTTATTCGGAGGTATCGATTGATCTGCATACATATTTTTAAAACTCAACTCAACTGCACTGCACTCATTCTTTTTGCGTTTATTACCAGTAAGCCTGTATAATTGATCTTCATCAGTTGTAGGCGTAGTACTACATAATATTATAATCAGGTTCGGTTTTCGAAAGTGATCTCTTGTCTATCTAACGCTGTGCAAAAACTGTTAGAAATTATTTAAGTATATTATTACAGATAGTTATCATCCAGTTACGAGTGATTAGCCTAGATTGATGGTCGTTTATTAATCAAACTGGAGGTGCTATAAATCTATATTATCATAGTCTTTATACTGTGTGCTGATCATGCGATATTTTTTTATCGACAAATTTAGTACTTCTAGTAACTAATACTGCCGTTATGTTAACTGATCTTAATAGTTGAGTAAGTACTTAATTAAAAAGCTAGTCTAAATT
Source organism: Mellilla xanthometata (assembly GCA_035578125.1). Taxonomy (NCBI): domain Eukaryota; kingdom Metazoa; phylum Arthropoda; class Insecta; order Lepidoptera; family Geometridae; genus Mellilla; species Mellilla xanthometata. The sequence goes on along the minus strand of JAPUBQ010000007.1, from coordinate 5,125,154 downwards.
GCTCGGTTTTTTCAGTAATTAGTAAGCATTATAAATTATTAAATAAAAAGCCTTTATTCCACTCTGTTACAACATATCTTAATTTCTATTACTATTATATTGAATGACGTATTATTTATTTAATACAAATAAATTATTTTTTATTTTCAAAACTGCTTATTACTCGTAAGTTGTATTTAATCACTCATATAGTCACTATTGTAGTCATTATAGTCTAGTATTTTAATAGAACATTGTAGTCTAAATAAATAAATTTTTGATTATTATTAATTAGTTTTAATGGTTCATGTGTCATTAACTATTAATTTGTTTTAAAATCTCACGTGTCTCGCTGTCGAAATAAATGTTCCTACATAACTTTGTTTTTTTTTTAACACACTAGAATCAATCGACCGTTTATTACCAAGGATTAATTTTATCGTGCTGAAAGGTGCACTATATTTTACTATATAGATGTTTTCACGGCTAACAAACCGTTTTTTAGATTCACCTAGGCTATGTTTAGTGATTTGATTAAATTGGTGCCAGTACACTAGTGGGGTCTAGTTAGATTGCTTTTAGGTTTGTGTTTTTTACCCTTTTATATTTTTTTCACTGTTTGATATTAAAGAAGGGCTAAAGTTATAATGTCTATGTGAAAATTCATCAAATCTTTGTGCTATAGAATTAGGAGTTAACTCAAGTGCCTTAGAAATGAAAATAATAAGAAACCTTATATTTTTTTATTGCAGTTTTTTTATTAACATGTAATTAATATATTTAAGCGATAAGGCCGCTAATTGTGGCACACTTATTAGTAAGCCCTTTCTTTTTCTCGTGTGTTTTCTTTTTTTTCGCGCCATTCTAGTCAAAGGCCTTGCCATACTAAGCAAAAAAGAACTTGTAATGTTCTTATAATTAAAAATTGGGCATAGGCAAAGGCTAATCTACTCGTATCTAGACGATATATTATAGTTTTATGGTGAATTTATTTATGACTCTACCGGGCACAGATATAGACTGGCTCTTTGTTTCCTAGCACCATCACTAATATGTTTTCTTTGGTAAGTTTACTCAACTCAGTCTCAAAGTTGTCTAGTTTTTGTTACCTTGGGATTGATATTCAGATCGTAAACGATTTTCACGGTCTGATATAATGGTTTGGCGTGAGAAACAAGTGCTAGTATTTTTTAGGAAAAGAAATCAAATAATTCCGTGTCTGGCTATTTTGGTATAACTTTGAGAAATTTTATTTTGCATCTTTGGTAGAGTATCGAAATTTTTTTTGCTTGTATTTTATTTTCTACCTGGATTAATAAGGAACTACCAGATAGTCATGGACATAACACATTTTTTTGTTGAATAGGCGTGATTTTGAATAGACAAAAACTTTTTTTTTATATTAGGACACATTTGACACACGGCTGGTTAGCCCCATACTAAACCATTTCTAGTTTGTACTATGGTTATAACACAATTGATATACTACATATATGTACATACATACTTCATATTATCGATAGTACCTGGATGACCGAGCACTGCTCGGTTTTTTTAAAATAAATACTATCAAGGTTAACCGATGATCTAACTGAGATATACGAGTAAAGACCACAAGGATGACAGAGTCTTCTTCTAGAGTTTTCTTTCCCAGTTCATCGATCCGTGTTTTACACAATGCGTGTTTTTATTTGATTTTATATTCACGACTTAAACGTACTCCACATTAACAACCGGTGGAATATAATGTTAATCAGTAATGCAATGAATGAACTTGTACAATCGGCACAAAAAATTACAAAATATTCTTATAACTTTTACATATTATAAAGTGCCTTTAACATGGTAGATTAAACTCTATTTTTAAAGGGTTGCTAGCATACGTGTTAAACACTTTTGATGTTCCTAGTATAAAAAGGCGACGATCACTGTTTATCACCCTATCGGCAATTTGATACTTTGCAAACGATGTTTGAAAAATCTTTATAAGTTATACTTGCTTTGAATCTACCTAATTCTTATTTGATCTTTGCATTATTATCTTTATCCTGCTAATACTATAAATGCGTAAATTTATAGGTGAATGAGTTTGTATATTTGTTTAAAGAAATAAAACAGCTAAACGACTCCACAAATTTAGATGAAATTGAGTACGGAGATAGCCTAAACCCTTGATTAACCAGACTTCTTTTAATTTTGGCCTAACGCGCGTGCTTCCGTGGAGTACAGCTAGCGTCAAAAATTCAATTAGGAAGATTAGCTCACCAGATCTTTATGTGATCAGTCACATCATTTAGAAAGAAAGAAAGAAGAAGAAAGAAAATTATTTATTGAGACAAATTAAACACAGGACAAAATATAATAATTAAAATAATACACATAATAAACTTTTATTTGTCACAACACAGCCTCAACTCAGCATAATGCTGGTTGCTGGAAAGCAACCAACGCTGGTCTTAAGAACAAAAACCTTAGAAATAGAACTAACGAAGTACACGAACACACGCATTATTCGCGTTCACAACTGACATGCCACCACCAGTGTAATAGCTTTAGTTCTCGCCTGTACATGCGCACGCGCATCCTGTCGACACGCAGTGTTTGGTAAATATCGCTTGAACTCCGTGACCTGTAACGTTACACTCAGCAACTGCAATAGATTGTGATAAAACTTTTACAAGCATGCAGCAATACTCGTATCATATTGACCAGTCGTTGCAGATCCTTTCCTAAAGCGTCGATATTAATTAACATTACTCCTAATAAAACTTTAGCTCAAATAACATAGATACATAAACTAACTAGCTGACCCGGCAAACGTTGTTTTGCCTCACTTAGGGGTATGAAAAATAGATAGTGTAGCTTATATGACACGTTCGTAGATTTACCATAGCAGCGCCATAGTACATGTACGTTGACTGCTTCATTTTTCACCACCGCAGCCTATCTAATAAAATCCTCTAAACTACACAAAATGTAAATTGATACTTCGTCACATGAACTGTTGCTGAGTGTACCATATTCCACGTGCGACGCACATTGAAGCTCGTCTATTGTTTACATTGCAATTTATTGCACTCATCTCATTGACGTCGGCGCGGGTTTGGGACCGGTCCTTTGTGTGGTCATCATGCAACGGAAGCTTTAAACGGACTTATCTATGGACGCATGGAACTATGGAAAGTGAGGTTGTAAAATATTAATGCAGTAGCCTTATGCATGAATTGGTACCTAATCAATTCATCATCATCCCCAGCAGGTTATATCCCACTTCTAGGTATAGGTCTCTCTACTGTCATGCCATCTGTCTCGGTCCTGTACCAATTTAGTTCAGGTTCCAAAGGTGACAGCTGTAGGTATGACCCATCAATTATACGTTCCCTCTGCTGAGACTCAGGGCCTTCCTTCACGAGGAGAGAGATTTAGGCCATAAACCACCTCCCTGGCCAAGTGCGGGTTGGCGGATGACAAACGTCTTCGGATATTGCGGTCCTCCAACATGCCGGTTTCCTCACGATGTTTACCTTCACCGTAAAGCGAGTGCAAATCCACACATTACTTGAAAAACAAGCCATTGGTATAGGGCCAGGATCGAACTAGGGGCGTCTCTTGGAAAAGCAGACGTTTTTACCACCGAGCCGGTGGTAAAAACGTCTGCTTTTCCAAAAAAATCTGCTAAAAAAAAGTAATTGATAAGCGAGTGTGGCTTGTAACTGGCCAGATACGGCTCAGTTATTAAAAATCATTATCATAATTAGTTACATCAAAATATCTTCAAAAATAAGAATGAATCATTACTATTATCAAACCAATATTAATTATATCAAAATATTTGTAATTATTAATGGCAATAAACTACACAAAATCTGTAACCAAAGAAACATCAAATACTTTCGGGAAAAGAAATTATTTTGAAATATATTGGAAGTCACAAATATGTCATCAAAACAGTTAACTAATACTATAAAAATAAAATAACTGCATGTTTGTTTGGTTGTACGATTACAGCTGCAATCTCAAGCTTGAATGGAAACAAGGCAAGTGACACCGCGGGATAAAGTAGTCATCTGTTTGAAGTGCTTGTTCTACCCAAGCCAATATTTTAAACAAATATCGAGCTAAGGTTTCTTATCGGAACCCGATAGGACACATTTGAAGGAGGTAATTAAATATACGGAGGACGGGGGAAATACGTAAGGTGGAGGGACTCTTATTTGGGGCTTCGAGGGCGACACACGCGACGGAGGACTGAGGAGACTGGAGGCGCCGGGAGAGGACGTTCGGACATCAGCTGCTACGGTACCAGGATATTAGGGACCAGTGGGAATCGATATGAATTTGGGTTGTAATTTCAGTGTTAGTTCTGGGGTCATTTCTAATAGGATTAATACGTGACAGTGTAGTGATTTCCTTTTGATGTAGAGTGTTGTGATGAGCTGTACGGTAGTTCTAGCACTAACATTTTGGTCTAACTTAGGTAGAGTGTTGTGATGAACTGTTTGGTAGTTCTAGCACTAGTGGATAGGATTTGTCGTGTAGGGTGTTGTGATGGACTGTACGGTAGTTCTAGCACAATCATTTAGGTCTTGTAGGAAGTGCACTGTGATGAACTGTTCGGTAGTTCTAGCACTTATTTGTTAGTTCGAGTTTAGGGTGTTGTGATGAACTGTTTGGTAGTTCTAGCACCAACAGGCCTAAATTAGGTAGCGTGTTGTGATGAACTGTTTGGTAGTTCTAGCACGAATAAATAGTACAAATTAGGAAGTGCACTGTGATGAACTGTTCGGTAGTTCTAGCACTTATTTGTTAGTTCGAGTTTAGGGTGTTGTGATGAACTGTCTGGTAGTTCTAGCACCAACAGGCCTAAAACTAGGTAGAGTGTCGTGATGAACAGTACGGTTGTTCTAGCACTAACAGATAGGTTTAGAATGCATAGGATGTTGTGATGAACTGTACGGTAGTTCTAGCATCATTAGACTAACTAATTTAGGTAGGGTGTCGTGATGAACAGTTTGGTTGTTCTAGCACCAATAGAAATGGGCTAATTCATATCTTTACCTACTGGATACCAGATTCCTTGAACTCCGGTTTAATGAATTTGGGGTTGTGTATCATCATGAAACCTAACGGTGTCAAATGAGTGATGGTACATGATTTGCGTTGGTTAGGTGTGGCTTGGGGCGACCACAAACTGTTTTCCTGATTACTCAGGCAGTGCCAGTCCTCCTTTTATGGTTTAATTTGCGTTGTACTTGTAATGTTACCGGCTCGTCGAAGTGAGACACTAACCCACAGGTGTGGGGTTACAAGTTACAACGTTGAATTTGCCATGGATTGTATATCTATATATGTATTTATACGTGGGTTGTGTTATCGGGCTACATAACACAATTCACTACCCCGTTAGGTATTCGTAGGCACTCGGGTTGTAGGTTTACAGTTGGGATTTAACCCGTCCCGCTTCTTTCGGTGTAGGGCCCAGCTTAGCGGATCTCATTCATGGCTTCGCCGAAGGAGTTGTCATGTTTGGGTTTCCTTCGTAGGGTTTGCGAGTTCTTTGCTAGGAAATCGTAAACAAACAGCACACGTTTAACGTAAATGTGAGATTCCAATCCATTGGATTCTCTAGTTTTGGATGGTTATTTAACTTAGCTGATTCGTTAGGAGCAATAGGCCATTTATGGTAGATAGAGATAGGTTATGGTTAGGTCTCATTTACATGAGATAGGGAATGGATGCCTTAGGTTTCTTTTTCAGCTTGCTGAGCAGAGTGCGGGTCGTCTGGTAGTTTGTACAAATGTTCGTAAGTATGACGCAGATAAAAGATCAGGGCTAAATTAAATGTTAGGTGTATTAGATTGCATAGGTCATTTGCCTAGGATGAACTTCCATTCAATGCTGTTGCCAAAATCATGTAAATTTTACTGTTAATTAAAATTACAACCCCATATTTGAATAATTTAAAGAACAAACTTCTATTCTGTGACTTCCATTATCGAGTTCAAGTGACTTAACCATAAAACTAAATCGTCAGGATTCCACAAAATTTACTTGTATTTTGCCTTAATAATTTGTAATATTTTTCAAATTTCACCAAAATTCAAAATATAGAATTTTTAACAAAAACTAAGGTGCATTTAGTTTTTGATAACTAAAATTTTAAGACTCTAATAAGATTATTATAAAAGAGAAAAGGACTCTCTACTCACTTTATATTATTCAACGATTTATTCTGCCTGCCAATGGGGAATGATTATCATCAATTTTATGACTCTAATAAGAGTATTTTAAGGAGATGTGATTCTCTTTTCTTCAATTGTTTACTATGATTTATTCTACCTGCCAATGGGGAATAATTATCATCATTTTTATGACTCTAATCAGAGTATATTAAAGAGATGTGACTCTCTATTCATCGTTTGTTATACAACAATTTATTCTACCTGCCAATGGGGAATAATTAATTATCTTCCACGCTATGACTCTAATAAGAGTAATTTAAAGAGATGTGATTCTCTATTAATCCACTGTTATTCAACAATTTATTCTACCTGCCAATGGGGAATAATTATCATCAATATTACGACTCTAATCAGAGTATTTTAAAGAGATGTGATTCTCTATTCATCGACTGTTATACAACAATTTATTCTACCTGCCAATGGGGAATAATTATCTTCAATTTATGACTCTAATCAGAGTATTTTAAAGAGATGTGACTCTCTATTCTTCGATTGTTATACAACAATTTATTCTACCTGCCAATGGGGAATAATTATCATCAATGTTACGACTCTAATCGGAGTATTTTAAAGAGATGTGATTCTCTATTCATCGACTGTTATACAACAATTTATTCTACCTGCCAATGGGGAATAATTACCGTCAACTACATGACTCTAGCCTGAGTATTTGAAAGAGAGATGATACTATACTCATCGAGTATTATACAACGAATTATTCTACCTGCCAATGGGGAATAATGTGTGAAGGTTTCACATTTGGATGAGTGCGAATAGGCTCATGATGATTCTCGTAAACGGGAGCTACCGTCAGAGATCATAAACTAAGTGTTGGAATTTGATCACAACGTTATTAATCTGCGGATTAATCTAATAAGAATCTACAGTACGTCTCTCTGATTATGCGATGGAAAGAGTCCAATACCCTACTATGTAATTATAATAGTAGTAATACTATTGTAATTGCATGGACTATTCTATGTTAAGTATTAGGGGCGTTTTAGGGCTTTTCACCGAAGGCCTTCTTACGCTCCGCATGAACTGAGATGATGGATGGTGTTAGTTAGGATTCGAGGGCCAAAACCTCTACCCCGGTTCTACTAACTAGCGGTAGTATGAAGTAAAACAGTAGATGAATGCAAGTTAATAGGAGTTGAAATATCCCAACTGACTTACTGACAAACAATAGGATGTCCTCTTGTCCTTTTGCTGTAGATTAAATTACATTAACTCACGAGTTAATTTGTTTAGATGATTGAAAGTAAGAGAGCAAGGAAGCGATTTGTAAGTAGTTGCTTATATGTATGTGGATCTGTCTTCGGTGAGACTTGAATGTACCATGAAAGTGTGTAATTACATATCCCTGAGGTCACCAGTTAGTGCTGGGTAGGGACCGTAGGTCCCTATTGTCTAGCTTTCCATAAAGCCAGAGGTTGAAGGTCATAGAGCGGGGCGATCTGGATGGAGCCCCGATCTTCTAGATTATCATAAATATTTTGATAGTCTGGAACCTGGCACTAACATACTATGAACCTTTACTAAGAACAATCTGTTGCGAAATATTCTATAATTAATTTTCAATAACACGAAAGTAAAAGATAATACGTGAGCTAAAGTTTAACATAAATCACTATCCATTAAATCCTTCATAAATAGGTATTTAGTATACGAACGTTATCTATAATTAGGGTTAGGGTTTGTACTTTCTTGAACCTTTAAAGAACTTGAGTTTCTACATACATGACGTGGTCCTTATAGCTACTAGACGATTCACAGCCAAAACAAACATTTTGTGACTATGATAACATTCCAATAAGAATACTTAATTAGCAATTTTAAGTAGGTAAAATGGTGCGCGTTAAAGGTAGGAATAGGAATTTTAATTATAAAATTATTATTAAAAAAAAAATATATACGAGGGGGGGTACAGGCTCACACTCGCTTATCAATTACTTTTATGAAATTGTCGCTATGCTTTGTTGGCTGTTTGTCTTAGAACGTCAGTTGTAACAAAGCTAGACTATTTATTTAACTGAAATCTATCGTTAACCCTTAAATGGACAATGTTGTTTTGCGCAGTGTAGTTTATAAACAACACTCACTTCACATTGTTGCAAAAAAAGGAGATATAGTAAATGAATGTCTAGATTTTTTTACTAATTTTTCCTAGACAGTAATACATGTACGTACTACCCGAGGCTTTGGTGATAGCTTGAAAACTCTCTATGCCAGAGCTGGGTCAATTAACTCATATCACGTTATAGAAAATGAACGAGCGAGCGGTCTTTACATTAACTTGTACATACAATAATGCTTTGTCCATATTCAATATTGTACTGTATGTACATAATAATATGTTGGTTCACTCGAAGACGCTGTACTTTAAACTAATCTGTACGAAACATAGTAAATTTTTTAATGGGCGGTGATTTTTGATCGGAGGGACAGTTTCCACAAAAAATCTGCAAGTCCATTTATTGGTCGATTTTATACTATTTCGAGTGATAAAATATCACATACATATTTAACAGAAAGTGAATATGAATAAAATTGGTTGAGTAATTATTGAGATATAGGTCTTTAACATTAGGTAATTATGTATGATATACGAAGTTTACTCTTTATTATCTGCCTAATAAAGAGTTAATCTATCTATGTTAAATTTGTTAGCATAGTCTACTGCTCTGAGAACCACTAGCATAATTTTGAGGAAAGATTGAAAAGCTAGCCTACCTAACAGGTTGTTGCGAATATTTCACTCTATTTGCTAATTCAATAAGCAAACAAGCGGTAGAAAGCAGGGTTTGCCAATCTGCTCAGTTATGAATCCGCACGTTCTTCGTATTGTGCTAAGACAAACAGACTGAGGCTTAACATCACTATAAGTGCTTTCACAGTCATCATACGTCTGCAAGAGATTTTTTGTAGAACCCCGACGCATAAAACGACGAGGTATTTTCAATAATAAATACTAGGACACATTTCAAACACGGCTGATTAGCCCCATACTAAACCATTTATAATTTATAATATGGGTATGCTAACGCAACTTATATACTATGTAAACATAAATAAATACTTTATATCGATACTTATTAAGTTTGTCGTATCTGTAGTGGCAGTCGGCTTATTTTTGAAATGTATCATCTTCTTGTATCTAATATATGAAATTTCCATCTCACAATGTTACTCCTCCACCGTACTCCTCCGAAACAACTTGACCGATTTTTACCAAATTTTATATGCGTATTCAGTAGGTCTGAGAATCGGCTACTATATGATATGTGATGAGGCAAAACAACGTTTGCCGAGTCAGCTAGTATTTTATATAGGTAACGACTAAAAACCAAATAAGTATGTCTACATCAAATTATGTTATGGTAAAAAAAATAGAAATCAATAAACGATACCTACCCTTCACAGTAGCAGAATCTTGCGAGCCCGGGACAGGTCTAAATAATAAAAAAATCGTTCAAAATTACAGCCTCTACCCGAGAACCTAATAAACCCTACTAAACCTAATAACCTAAATAATATATTGTATAATAAAGCAGAATGCGATAAAGAAGCGAGTGTGACTCGGTGGTACAAACGTCTGCTTTTCAATCAGACGGCCCCTGGTTCGAATCCCGGCCCTACACCTATGACTTGTTTTTCAAGTTATGTGTGGATTTGCACTCGATTTATGGTGAAGGAAAACATCGTGAGGAAACCGACATGGGACTGCAATATCCGAAGACGTGTGTCATTCACGAACTTGCACTTGGCCAGCGCGGTGGATTATGGCCTATATCTCTTTCCTCGTGAGAGAATGCCCCGAGACCCAGCAGTGGGAACGTATAGTGGGCTGCTTATGCTAAAACAAAATGTACATGCAAAGTCTTCGCTTGCTTCTCTCGCTTGGTCTATTGAAACTCCATTAAACATTGTTTGTTTGTCTGAAAATAAATATAATATTGTTCCTGAAAATATATAGCTACTCGTAAGTGCACGGCTAAAAGTAGAATTGTAATAATTAAATCTTTTTTTTTTTTAATGCCTATCATCAAAAATTCTAGCTCATAAATATTTCACCACACACTATAAAGCACCAAGAACGGTATATCCTCTAAATATTTATTAATTTTTGTCTTCTCATTTCTTGTTGTCTATAAACAAGATGAATGCACACACACGATCCCATACTAAATTCGTTCTCTATTGTTGTGAAGAAATTTTGTATTATTTATTGTTTACCATAAAAGGAACTCAAATGGCATATAGTCTAGAGTGGCTCTTAGAATCACAGTATGAGCATAATATGTTACGTGCTCATACATTATGCAGGTTTAATAATAGAAATTAAATGATAATGACATATATCTAGTTTTATATTGAACATTTTTTTTTCAGGTAGGGATTTGGTATTAGGTAGATTTTTTCAATTATATTGCAGCCCTAATTTTGGAAAATGTTTAACCAATTGTTATCAAACATTTTTACTGATTACAAAATAAGATATGTTAGGCATAAAAATATTTCTACGATCGGGTGAATTCCGCTCCGGATCGTACCTGGCGCAAAGGGTGGATAGTCTAGGATACTATACAACGCGGCATTATGGGTACCTTTCCGGTTCTAAATTCTAAATTAGTTTTATTAGTGGTTTTGTTTTAAGTTTAAAATTTTAAAATTTATTTAAAATTACACCCCTTCACCTTCACCCCTCAACACACCTTTATATTTCATAATTTTTTTCGATAATTAGTTCTACCCATTAGCCTAATTTTTCTTTTAGCATTATTGAATTTCGTATCTATGCGTAACCTTATACCCCATAACCTATGACTGTTAATCAGATTACTGGTAGGTTATAAAGACGGTTGTCACTTCTGTCATTTTATAATGGGAGACCACCCGAACTGCATAGATTAGCCTCGCCCTTTGTTTGTAGGGACAGACACTTTAATTTTCTATCAGTTATAGCTTGAGATGAGATATGGGTAATGCCAAAGATTTGTTAAAAAAAGATATGAATATGTAAAGTAAATCTATACCTTTAGGTGTACAGATAACAGAGCAGAATTTTAAAATCATAAATAAAAAAAAACAAATTTTAATTTTTGAGGTTATAGTGTTTGTATAACCGGCTACCACTTACGTTTTCTTTTTGGTACTAGCCGGTATATACAAAAATTATTCAAATATGTCTTGCGAAAGTCTTAATACAGTGATATTAAGGGTATATCTTCTAATCAAGATAATCTTCTAATATACAAAATTTCCATGTCACAATGTAAGTTACCGTACTCCTCCGAAACGGCTTGACCGATTTTTACCAAATTTTATATGCGTATTCACTAAAACTGCGAATCGGCTACTATCTATTTTCCTTAAAGTGATTGTCCATTAAATATATTTTTTTAATTAATAGAAATTATTTAACGGCGAAACAACTAATGCCGGGTCAGCTAGTACATATTATATAGAAATCGAATGTGTATTTTTTAATAATACGTGAGTTCTTCTTTTTTCACTGATTTAAAGAAGTGCTTGGTCGACGCTACTCGTGACCAAAACGCCGGCCTCTACTTTGCACAGCGGATTAGCGTTGCTATACAAAGAGGCAACTCGGCTGGCATTTTAGGTACTCTTCCCACTGGCACTGGTTTTTTAGATTTTTAATTTAATTAATTTTAGATTAGTTTTACATTAAGTAATATTAGCATTGGTAGTAATTAGTTAACTATAATTAATGTTGAATACATCTTAAGCGAGTTGTATTGTCTGGCTTTGGAGCTAAATAATTGTATGCCACAATACAATTCTATGATATGCCACAGCTATTTTATTCCCCATAAGAACACATAAAATGACCAGCAACAATGGCAAATAAGCGTTTTGACAAAAAAAATCTACACTTAGTAAGAAGTCAACGAACTTCGTTTAAAGTTAATTTTTTGATGCAACATATGGCTATGAAAATAAATATAACAAATAATATAAATATGATATTTATGCATTGCTCAAACTCAAGATCGGATTAACTGTTTCTACTCTAGTAGCAATAGATTTCTGAATTTGTGTTTCTTTGAGCTATTTATGTCTTGTTATATGCGAGCGCAGAAACAAAAATTCAAATTAAAAAAATAAATATTAAATTATTTATTGGCCTTATGGCATACTGCGCAAGTCAATTTACAATTAATTTCTTAAATTTATATGCCATTAAATTTAAATGCATTTACAATTTTCTAGTGTACTTTTTCTAAAGAATAAAAATAGCATTGAATGTGAGAGACATGACCTTAAAATTCTCGGGTCAAAATACTAATCACATCTTTGTTCAGGAAAGTCCATTGTCATGCATTCCGGCGCTCGAAATAATTGAGCGCGCGACACTACATCGATTTTAAGAAAACATTACCGACCGACGTGGTCAAACAGAAAGCTAGCTGGTTCACGGGAAATCTACTGATCGTATTACGATCACATTCTTCAATACAATGCACCGTGAAACTTGGCCTTTATAGACATCTTTTAGGTACTATGTTGGTAAAAAATATATGTTGAATCCACATTCAGAATATTTTATAACTCATTACAGCTAGGCATTTGACTGGCAGGACACTATATATATTTTTATATCTATTTTATATAAACCGAAACTAGATGTGTTTATTTTTGTAGGAAAGTCTAATCCTATGTGCGTCCTAAGCTTCGTCATCGAAATTTATCCTTGCCAAATTGAGTGGTAAGTGATCTTAATTGTCGGGGAAAACCAGATACAATGAAATTATTTCGTAAACACTTGTTTGGCACACTTTCAACTTTCAATTTGGTAAGACTATTTATCGGTCAGTATCAATTTATTTTTAACCTGTTTGTAATACAAAAGCCCAGCAAAACAAGGCCACTTTCCTCAAAAACAACAATAATAATGTATCATGCATGCAACTGTTTTGGAACCAAGTAATGAGCGACCATAGTGGAAGAATTGTACTTTTGACAGTTTGGCTCTCACAATGGACACCGATCTTTGAACCAAGCAGTTGTCATCCTTGTGCCCTTAACAGATGATCATGATAAATCAACAAAATTATGTTAACCAAATGTGTGTCGAAAACCGAACAATGCGGAGCCTTCCGTCGAATTTATGATTTCGTTTACTACCTTCCATTGTTTGCAACTTCCTGTAGGGTTCTTTATTATTGTAGTCAGTTAAAAATCAAGTTTATATAAAAAAGTAGTTTGAGTAGTTAATTCTGGTGTCAGAGAATTTCTACGTTTTTCTTAACTTGTTGCTAATCATTACGAATCATAACGTCTATCGTGACGTCTATCGTCTATTGTAAATCTTTAGAATTTTAATTTAATTTTAATTTGCCTCGCGATTAATTTTTAATGGATTTTTGTATAGTCTGGTACCTGTAGGCTTGTTGCCTGCCGTAGCGACGCAGAAGAAAGCGACGTGGAAACTCTTGAATGGAACCTGGCTTTCAATAATCCTCATATTACTTAATATCTATTACAGTCGCTTAGCGAAAGAGCCTCACAAATCTAGCCTGCTAGAACCTATTGACTAAGGCTTAACTGTTACATAGCGGAAATCCACGAGGCATTTCAGGAGTTCTCTTTGACGGATCGAAAGTGACTTTCGAAAGTGAGTTTTTAAATATGTAGATATTTCCTTTGCTTATCTTGATTTAGTTTCAGATCACAGTGCAAGTATAGTAACTTTTTTTTCTTCTACGTTGCCTGTTTAGTTTCAAAGTCATCCCTACCCTGTATGAATAAATGTTTAATAATTTTGCATTCAAAATTCAACGAAATCTATCAAAGCTACGATAATTGGCAGCTTTATCACTGACGCTTATCCGGTAGTCAGGAGACTGCCGGATATGCGTCTCCGTATGATTACAATGTTATAACATAACATTAAGATAACATTGTGTGAACTATAAGTTCATTGATTGTTGACTCATTGCAAGGACATTTATGACCTTTTATCCGGCTTTTAAAAGCAAGTGTGGCTCTCTGGTAATAACGTCTGTTTTTTCCATCAGTCTAGTTGTTCCCTGGTTTGATCCCAGCCTTACACCAATGACTTGATTTTCGGGTTATGAGAGGATTTGAACGGTGAAAGAAAACATCGTGAGGACCACAATAACTGCAGACGTGTGTCATCCGCCAACCCACATTTCGCAGCTTTTTTGCTATAAATCGTAAGAGGTAAAAAAAAACGAAAAAATAGCTTAAAGCCCGTCTAAAGAACCACTCTAAGAATATTTGTACTTAATTTAGTACCAATCAGACTTATGAATTAGACATAAAAATGGTTCAATATAGGTAAAATTATTTTTGAGACAGTTTTTTTACATTGATAAGTCTGACTGGTATCAAAATAAGTATACATATTCTAAGAGTGTTTCTTTAGATGGCCTTTAAGATATTTTTTGTAATTTTTTACCATTAACGATTTATAACTAGAAATCTGTAAAATCGAGTTTTTGCACTTGTCTTTGCCTTAAACCAACAACAAATTACCATTATTTTTTTCCTAATCATCGTGCACTTTTGCACTTAGTAGTAATTGTTTTTTATTGCTAATTGGCATTGTTATTTGTAAGTCCTTTACCTTTTCCTCATAATGTTAACAGGTCAGACAGTTTTCAGAGAAACGGGTGGTAGGTAAATAAAATAAGGTCAGTGCCTTCTAAGGCCACAGTCACTGTTTGGAAAATTTAAGGCTGACTGAAGAAATTGCAGTAATTTAGTAGTTTTTCAAATTCAAATATATTTATTTAAGCAAACAAATTTACAGTAACATTTTAAAGGTAGCCCTGGCTTCTGTGCTAGTATGCACTGTGTTACAGAAGCCAGTGCCTTCTCAATTTTACATACAGAATGATTATACTTATAAACTAGCCAGACAATATATAATAAACAAATACTAACGCAATACTATACAATAAATACAATACAAACACAAAACTATACAGTAAATTCAAAATACAAGCCAAAAAAAAAAAGTTGACGTAATGAAGTAAAAAAGTTCGTAAGAAACTTGCCTAACGCGCTTGAACAACAATAAGAAATCCCATTTTAGTCATATTTACACTGTATTGGAATAATTTGAGACCTAGACTGCCTGTAACCTATAAAAATCTTGCAAATCAAAATCTGCATTACGAAATTACAACAATGACTGTCTGCACTCCATCTGTGACGTAACATTTAGCTTCACAAAATTTTAATTTGCACAATACTGCTCTACAAACTTAAATCTTTACATAGGTCATACAAATAGTCATTCGATTGTAGTCTCTAGCTTCTTTGAAATAGCAATGAAACTAGCGTGCCAAGTTTTTGATAAGTGTTGGAATGATAATAAATTAATTCGTTGTCACGAGTGGTTGATTCGACGAGATGTTGACGCCAAGCCGTCTCGGAACTGGTTACGTCGGTTGTTCTGCAAGTTGTTGATAACTTGTAATACTGGACTCGATTTTGCATTGATGGTTGTGTAAGCATCACCATTAGATATTAGAATAGGATTAAATAATGGGTTAAAAAGAAACTAACTAGCTGCGCCCCGTGGTGTTATTCGTTATCAAATCAATTCAATTCAAATTCATTTATTTCAGGATCAAGTCCCATATCCAAATGTTACATAAAAAATATTATTAATAAAATAAACTGTATCAAAAAATAAAAAAAATAAAAAAATATGTCACAGAAAAAAAATAAATATTAAATAAAAAGAAAGTCAAATTTAAATAAAAATAATACAAATAATAGTCAGTGATAATACATATAAATACAGAGGTCAAGTAGGTCAAAACCTCCTTTCTGGCACCACTACAGAGAGATGCCTCTCGCAGCAATGCCAGAGAAAAGGGCAATCCAACCTCGACGCAATCATCTTCAGGACATTGTTGGAGCTGGCCCTAACCCTGCGCACCAGGGATGCTGCTCGTATGCGCATAGTCGCGTGGAAGCATGCGGTCCGCGCGTCTGCGAACATCCCTGACGCGCTGCAGTAGCGAGGCAGCCCCAGCAACATCCTGAAGCTATTGTTGTACAGGACTCTCGTCTCGTCAGGGTTATCGTAATCTAAGAAAGTAGAGGGTACTTAGCTCAGAAATCACAGATATTAGGGGATATTTTTGTATAACACAAAAAAATATTGAGAACTAGCTGTCCTTTGCAGGTGGCTCAATGATTTGGAATGAAAAGTATTTTATTTATTGCACTAACTATTCTATTATATACAAATACTAGCTGTTGGCTGCGACTCCACCCGCGTGTAGGTCGATTTTTATGCGAATGGAATTTTCCCTAAATTTGGTTTGGAACAAACTTCTCGGAGCCACGGAGGTACATGTTTTTCCGTAGTATTTAGTATTTATTATGTATTTAGTATAAGCATTGCACCCATGAAAAGCCGGGCGTGACGCTAGTAATAGATAAAATTTTCATCCAAATAAGTATATCCGTGAAGCGTGAAGATGTGACAAACACACATATTACTCTCAAAATTTGACTATGAGTGTGTTAATGATGATCATGGTAATATTTTTATCCCTCAACGCAAAAAACAGGTGTTATAAGTTAGACGTGTCTGTGTACTTGTGGTTGAAAGATATTAGTCGGGATTGTTCTTAGTAATGTTCGATGAAAATTGCTCAAAGATGGCCACCACTAAAAAAGTTGTGTCGGTTTAAAAAAAAAAAATATACTTGTTACGAATATTTTCATAAAAATTTGATTGTGCATATAAAGTATATATATTAAATGCTTAATTAGTAATTTGTTAAATTAAGTATTTAAAAAAAAACATATTAAAATCGTCGTATGAATAGTTTAATGTATTAAAATCGTCGTACGAAAACCTAGTTAGAGATTCGTCATAGATCGCACCACAAAGGTTTTTATATCTGCGCCTCCTCAAGTTCAAATGAAGAGGATCACTAACTAAATCATGTTTAATAGGCTCTTGATGGCTAGTCATAACACGACCATAGCAGGTTGTATGCGGAACTGCTGGATTCAGTTAACAGCCTATATTACTTAGTATAGGTCAGATCACGTAAATAGTACGCTGGCGGAAATTCTGCGCAGAAGGTGTACTATTTTATATATTTGCACGAACAAACGATCACACTTACTTAGAAAACGGTGGATATACGTCAACGGGTTTCTACTACTACGTACTGTTCTCTTAATACTTTTTTCGGAGTATATTTTTTAATTGTGACAATATGGACAATGTGTTTTTATTCGGTTCTGCTAAGCATTTAACCGGTGCCCAGCAAATAACGTAGTTAACATAACGAATCATTGATACTTTAGCTAAGGTGGAGCATGCCCAGTCTGGAAATACAAACTCTCAAGGAGGCTGTCGGAACACACTTTTAGGTTCTTGGTGAACGATTTTTGACGTGACACCGTCTTAAATTAGGTTGCGTCTGGGAGTCACTTATGAAAAAGTGTAACGCCCGGTAACGTTACGATGAGTCACCGAACGAGAGAGAGGCCCGCCGAATGCCTTGCGTCTCTCTCCCACTCAACTATGATCGGTCTGCCGCGCGCGCAGCACGCGGCAGACGTTGTCACGTAAAATCTTCGCCCGTAAAACCGACTTTACAGGCAACCATTTTTTTAAATTGAGGGTTGTTGTTAGTTAGTATTACTCGCTTGTACCACAGAATGATCTACAACCATGCTATGGTTTCTTCACGATCCATTAAGCTGATTGGCGAGTATCGAACCCAGTACCTGGGAGACGTAAGGCAACCGCACGACTGACTGAGCCGTAGTCCCCTTACAAAAACCACTTCGCTGTATGTTACTGTTTCTGGTCACAGGATGATTTTGCGTTTGTCTGTCTGTGCAAATCAATGTTGCAGTTTATATCCAAACTTCTAGTCTAATTTTAAAAAGGTTTTCAATGAAAGGTTATTTATAGATTAGATTGGTTTATGTTCTTTAAGATAGGTATTTACTTTTATTACAAAATTAACTTATTAGATAATAAAAAATGATATTATGTTAAAGGTTTTCATTTTTTAATTAAGTATTTTTAATATCATTACTTTTAGTAGCCAATACAAATAGGACGTCTAAACAATTAAAAAAAATATCAAGCATGTAGCACTTTTATCTATTATGTACTGGAAAATAGCATATAAGTATTCATTACTATATTAGTATCCGCTACCATATTAGTATCCGCTTCTATATTAGTATCCGCTACTATATTAGTATCCGCTACTATATTAGTATCTGCTACTATATTAGTATCCATTTTACCAGCGTTATTTTTGAATGACGTGCTCAGTAGGTACTGCTCAGGTCACCTGATCCTGATACTGTTATAATTAGAACCGATGCTAAGCGCACGAGTGCTATTATGAAATTAAACCATGGTAGATATTAGACCGCGTAAGGTATACCTAAGTGTATATTTAGCTTAACTAATACAGGTTAATGGAAGATGAATTTGAGTAACTTTTTTCATGTTATAAGTTTGTGGTGTACAAAGCTCAAATAAACTAAGAACAAATTTACGAGCATTTTTTTTACAAAAGCAAACAGAAAAGGTACATGATATCACTTATGGTATTACCGATGTTAATATAGGTAGTCCTACAAATATTTGTCAATTTTCGGGATTGTGTTTTGTTATGCCAATGACATTCTTACATAAATATATTTGATGATGATGCATATAACAATACTTGTAGGTATAACTCAGATGACATATATTTCGATGCATAACCTGGACATAAGAAGTAGAGTTGCGGAAGTAGAGGTCGACTTAGGAAGACGAGGCTAAATTATGTAAATGAGGATATGAAAGAAAAGGACAGTCACTCACTGTAAATATGACAGCTGACAGAATCGTGAGATCGGAGAGGAAAACTTGCTGTGCCAATCCCACCTAGAGAAGAGGTTGAAGAAGAAGAAGAAATAAGAATAATAAAAAATAATATTCCCTTTAATTAGAAGTTTTTTTTTTAAATAAAATAGATCTATGCTTAGCCACCAACACACCTGATGGTAGACCGAAGACTTAAAAGAAACAAATTTTACGATTCCTTAAAAGAGGCCTGAGATTTAAACAAAAAACTTCCCAATAATATATTCGGGTCAAAATTGTGTGACTTACTTTCTTCTGCGGCTTAGATAAAATGACCCATTAAAATTCCTAAGGCCAGTGTGAAGTGTGAGCGAAGGATGTGGTACCTGTCATCTTATAGGATTAGGAAGGTCTATAAATTAGGAGAGGATTAAAACCGACAAATGTCCTTATACCGCACAAGATACAATACTACGAGTATCTAAATGTTCCATCGAGTAATTCTAATTCTAATTCTAATTTGAAGTGGGGGTGATGAGACCTGCACTGACATCCCGCTAGGGGCGTATTGTGCATTCCCCCCTTACCAGCCTACCCAAGCCAACCGAGCTCCTTGAAATAACGGAGCACAGCCCTGGGTCGCTGGCATACCTGTTCCACCCCTGTTGCGTCAGATGGTCTGTTTGTCTGAAGATTAGCAATGGAAGGCGAACTTTCATCTTGAGCTGCTATCATCAGGCCGTAACTCCTTCTGGTTTGTTTGGTGGCCTCACAGTGCAGCAGCACGTGTTCCACCGTTTCATCTTCCTTCAGACAGCCCCGACATAGAGGGCTGTCCGTCGCCCCTATTTTGTGTTGGTGGTAGTTGAGATCACAGTGGCCGGTAATGATGCCGACCATCATACGTAGGTCCCCTCTTGTGAGTTTTAGTAAATTATTTGTTACTTTTTTGTTTAATTTGGGTAAGAAGAGTCTAGAGTTTTTACAATCAGTCCTTTTGTTCCACAGATTTTGGTGTTCTCGTTCAGCGTGTGCTCGTAATGTATTTCTAGCTTCCATAGCTGTCGGCTTGCAGAGATCAGCTATGTCAGCGCATATCGTTTGTTTCTTTGCTCCTTCTTTTGCAAGCAGATCTGCTTTATTGTTACCTTGACAAGTGCTATGACTCTTGGTCCAGGTTACTGTAACATCATATATCTCTGCCAGTTTTTGTAGAGTCAAATGACAGTCCTTTATGACTTGTGATCTGGTTATCGGTTTTCTGAGTGCGTAGATCGTTGCGGCACTGTCAGTTATAAAATTTAGCTTCATATTTTTACTTATAGGTTCAACAAAATTTCTTAGCAGCACTGTTTTCGCCGCTAGTAGTAAACCCATTGCTTCAGTTTGAAAAGCTGTTGTGGTTTTGGGCAGTGACATGGAATCCTCAATCCCTAATTCTGGTGAGTAATATCCGCAACCTGCTCCATTGTTGTTTTTAGCGCCGTCACAATAGACATTGTAGACCTCGTCAACAGCGACAGCAGTCGCCGTTGCGCTCTGAGGCTTTATCTCCTCCATCTGTAGAGAGTATCTTTTGCCATCCAAGTATATTTTAGCTATCTTGTCGGTTCCTCGAACTGAGTTAGGAACTATTGATATTGCTTTTTCTAGAATTCTGCTGTGGTTTGTACAAGAACCCACACCTTTCCACTGGTTTGTTGATTTAATTCTTAGGGCTGCAGCCATTGCTTCTTGCTGTATGTGCAAATGCAGAGGCGTCAATCCGAGTAGTGTATCCAGGGCGGCTGAGGGTGTCGATTTATTGCATCCTGTTATCATGGAGCACGCCAGCCTCTGGAGTTTCTGTAGTTTGGTGATGGTGGTTATAAGATTCGTCCTGGGCCACCACACTATGCTACCATACGTTAGAATTGGTCTTACTATTACAGTGTACAGCCAGTGACTTAATTTTGGTTTCAAACCCCAATCCTTGCCCACAGCTCTCGTACACTGCCATAAAATATTTGTAGCTTTGGTGGTAACATGGTCAAGTTGTTTACCCCAGAGAAGCTTACTGTCTAACCAGATGCCTAGGTATTTAACTTCTTTGCTAAGGGTAAGCTGCGACCCAAAAAGACGTGGAAGTTTTAATGTTTTCGGTATTTTAAGTTTTCTTGTGAAGAGCACCATTTCGGTTTTCTGTGGGTTCACCGAGAGTTTGTGCCGCTCACACCATCTTTCGACTATGTTGAGTGCTTTTTGCATTTTTTCGCATAGCGTTGTTTCGAAAAGACCGGATATCATGATTGCCAGGTCATCAGCGTATCCAATGGTTGTAATACCATCTTTGTTGAGCAGTTCAAGGAGCTCGTTTGCCACCACTACCCACAATAATGGGGACAGAACTCCTCCCTGAGGACATCCCTTTGTCACGACACAGCGTGAGTTTGTGGACGACTCGATGCTGGCTGCTCTATTTGACAACATAGTTGTGATCCAATCGTTCACTCTATCATCGACGTTATGAGCCCGCAACCCGTTTACAATGCTGGGAAACGTCGTTTTATCGAAAGCGCCTTCTATGTCTATAAATGTGACTAGACATGATTGTTTATGTTCGATAGCGCTTTCGATTTTGTATACCACTTGATGTAGCGCGGTTTCTGTCGATTTACCAGATTGGTACGCATGTTGATTTTTATGCACCGGCTTGTCTATCAGAGGACCGTTGCGTATATATTTGTCACAAAGTCTTTCTAGTGTCTTCAGCAAGAAGGAGCTAAGACTAATTGGCCTAAATGACTTTGGATCCGTGTAGTCAGACTTTCCTGGTTTTGGTAAGAATACTACTTTAACCTCTCGCCATGCCTTGGGTATATACTTCCAGGCTAGGCATGATCTGTATAGAGCCACAAGGTGGTTTCTTATTTTGGCAACACTCCAATGCAGAAGTGCAGGAAAGATTTCGTCCATTCCAGCGGCCTTATAAGGCAGGAAGGTGCTGATTGCCCATAAAAGTGCTTCTTCAGTTACTATGCGTGAGGCGAAATTCCAGTCGTCTCTGCATGGTTCTTGCTGAGTCTGGGTTTGCCATCCTCCTTCATTGTCCGTTATACAGTCCGGAAAGTGGGTTTTTAACAATAAGTCAAACTGTTCTTCTTCTGAAGCAGTATAAGTGCCATCAGTATTTTTTAAGGTACCCAACTTTACACTTTTGTTTTTCGATACCAGCTTCTTCAGTCTAGCAGTCTCGCTTTCTGATTGAATAGACGAGCTGTATTTCTTCCATGTGTTTTTGCGATTTTCTTTGATTTGAACCTTAAGTTGGTGTCTTGCTATTTTGTACTCTTGCCAATCCTCAGCCAGTTTTGTGTTCATGGCTCTATTGAAGTGGTGTCTAGCCTTTTTTCTCAGCGTACTGAGTTCTTTATTCCACCATCTATCTTTTTTGTGTAAGCGTGGCTGGGTTTCCGTCCGAAGAGGACACGCTTTTTCGTAACTTCCTCTTAGAGATTTTACTATTGTCTGGACGAGTTCTTCTATTTCACATGGTTTAAGCATGTCTGTCTGTTCCACTTTCTGTGTGTTCAGAAGAGCTTCTTCTAAAAGATCAGAGAAAGCTGTTTTGTCAGTCTTTTTTGGATTTCTATACGTTCTTGGTTTGTGTTCTCCTATCTCTAAACCGAACCTGATCCATCGGTGATCGGAACCGGAGTATTCATTTGTTGACACCCTCCAGTCACTAATCGAATCGGCGATTTCGTCAGTAGCTATCGTCGTGTCTATTATGGTTTGAGCCCAAGACGTTACAAACGTGGGCTCAGCCCCTCGGTTTAGTATAGTAAGGTTGTGCCGAAGCGCAAAATCCAGCACTTCCTTTCCTCTTTCATTTGTGTCTGGGCAGCCCCAGACCGTGCAATGTGCGTTTGCGTCACCACCTGCAACACACTCTAAATTATTAGACATACAGTAATGGAAAAGAGCCTCCAACTCTGGTGTACATGGATGGAAACACTGAAGCGCCTCCCTTCAGTGTTTCCATCCATGTACACCGATGCTAAGATAACAGAGCTTAATTTACCTTGTAGGCCCGTTTCTAATTTAACGACAGTAAGATCATCACTGCACAGATGTGTAACCATAAAGGATTTATAAAGTTTAGGTACATATATAAAGGTACGTGTCTTACTTTGCAGGGGAGGAACAAATATATTTCCATCAATATTGGTGAAACCTCCTACCTTCCCACGTTCAAGATATGGTTCCTGGACCAGTGCAATTGTGTTCGGTTGGGTATCCAGCAATCTCCTCAACGTGGACGTCCCCGTAGAACTGTGTTGGATGTTGGCTTGCAAAAAATTTAACTGATTATTGTGATTTTTGCCTAGCCTATTTAAATGTTTAGTTGTGTCATTTTTAGTAACTTTTGTATTATTTTTGTGATTTTTACTATTGTTGTTAGAGTTTTTATCGTGCTTATTCATTGTTATATTATTATACTTAACTAACTACTGCACCTAATTAACGGTTCATAGGGAAGCCGCGATCTTATTGGTCAAGGGAGTAGCCGGGGAGGTCGTCTTCCTTCTCCGTCTCCATGAGCGACAGGGGCGAGAGGATAGTCAAGCTCATTATATCACCTGAGATATCCCCCCCGCCCTCGCCGTCCACTTCGAGAAGTCGGTCCACTTCCTCCCTCGTCCACTCCTTGTCTTCCGGAGGTACCGCGTCTGCTCCTGCGTCAGCTAGCGTCCGAGTCCCTCCACTTTCGGCGTAGGAAGTCGTCGCTGCTCCTGCTGTCGCAGTCACGTTACCTCCCGATTTATTATTTTTGATTTGACGTATACCGACCCCGTTGTGTAATGGAGCCGGTAGTCTACTTTTTTTAGGTTGTCCATATCTGATGGAGGCACGCCCATCACCAGAATATGATTGTAAATTTCGCCCTTTTGCCGCACAATATGTTTAAATATGGGCCATTCTTCTAAATTTACGCCTGAGTTTAGCTCAGACAGAAATTCCCGGAGGATGTACGGCCATCGCTCCAGATCCTCCCTGTCTTCACCAAAGTCAGGGATATATATAACCGCGGTAACGTAAAATCACCCTCGGCAAATCACTCTCCGGGATGACTCGGAGACCCCCCGACCCCTCCCACAAGACCGGCAGGCGCTCCACCGTCCTCGCCAACCAGTCCAGTGTGAAGTCGTCGCTGGGAGTCATCCTAAGGCAGCCCTGAGTGAGCCGAGGCAGTTGCCAGAAACGCGGCAACCTACGCTCGTTTTTTGGTTTGCCGCGGTTTTGTTTGAAGAGGCTATACTGCTCTTTATTAATAACTTTTCTGAGGAGGGTTGCCCTAAGATCGTCCATTAAGACGCCGCCCCTATCCTGCACTACCACGCGATAGACCTTAGCAACAGCAGCGTACGACGGCGCCGGTCCTACTCCCCTCTCCTCAGTATCGTCAAATCTTGTTCCGGCAACATCAGGTCGGGACCCAGACACAGCGGTTCCACCCGCCAAACGAACCTTTTTGTCGGCGGACGCGACGCTTGGCGAAATCTGGTCGGAGCTCCGCTGACGTTTGGGTCCCCGACCACTGTCCTCCGGTGTCTCCACGTTATCCGTGGCGGTGGTCGCCTCGGCCCTAATCACGCCGGCGCAGCCTGGGCCATCGTTTCGCTCCTCATCTCCGCCCGTTCCTTTGACAAGACCGGGAGCAGGTTGAGGACTAATCCGAGGTTGAGCTGCGAGCGCCGTTTTCGAAGTTTCGGCCACCACCGTCACAGTATTTTTACCAATTTTCCTCGTTTCGAGGTCTCTTTTTATTTCGGCGTGGGCCGTATCTAGCTCCCGGGGCTGGGGTCCGAGTTCTCTGGCACCGGCCGCCGCGGGCTCGAGCCTCACGCGGGTCTCCTCACCCCCGCGCGTCACACTGTCCCTGACGGGATGGGCCACATATGGGGGTGTTGCCAGAAAGTCTCGGCCGGTCACTCCTGCCCCAGTCGCTAAGTCGACGCGAGACATGCAGGCCGCGACAGCCGGCGCAAGCGCCGACATGCCGGGCAGCTGAAGGACGCCCTCTCTTTGTTGCCGATACAAGATTTGCACCCTATCAGCTTCTTTTTTTAAGTTAATTCTTTTTAGATTTTTTTGGAAGTTTTTTCCGTATTTTGCGGGCGGGTCGGCTCTGGGCCCGAGAGGCTTGCTGCCAACCCGCCGGTTACCTGCCGCCTCCAACACAGTTTGAGGCGTCGCCAAGTGCCGCATCGCTCGTTTCTCCGAATTGGAGCGACTGGCACGCGGTCCGCGCCCCATCTTCTGCACTGGTCCAGGTATCACTCCCGTCGCCGCTGCCGGCGCGTCTCCAGTAGTAGTTGCGGCCGACGAAGCCTGGAGCTCCACCCCGCCGTCGCCTTCGGTCGCCAACTTCCCACCAGGAGGCCCGGAAACCTCCTGGCGCCGGGTGCTGGCCGGGTCGCATGGCATCGCATTATCCATATGTTTGCCTTCTATTATTAAATTCAACAAGTTTCTTTAAAGGTTACTGTGGAAACAAGAACACAGGTTAGCGGGCAAGCATGTGATGGGTGAGAGCGGATGCCCTAGCCGCTCACTCCCCCGGTTTTTCGCACGTGTGATGGAAACGAGACTGATCCCAGAAGGGAAAAGGGAAAAAGGATGGAAGGGAGAGAAGGGGTGTTTTTCAGGAAAGGAAGGGAGGAGGGGGGTAGTCTCATCCCCATCACCCGCGCTGGCCTCGGGCAGCCAGAGAGGGGGTGCCGATGTCAGTTTTACCTGTCATCCTCACCCTCCCAGTGCCCTCCCTCTTTACCCGGGCTTGGGACCGGCTGCACTACGCCTATTGATACACAAAGCAAGCAAAAGCGAAGCAGTGAGCAAGCAATAAACATAAATGCAGGCGAGGAATGATAGGTCCATCGAGTAATCATAAGTCATACAATTTTAACCCAAATAAATTATTGTGTCTTCTTCATTACTCAGGGTCGTGACCCCGCAGAATTTATTCATCTTCTTCTTCTTCGTATGAGCTAAGTGGCCAAGCTCTGGTATCGAGAGTTTTCAAGCCGCCCGAAGGTCTCTGATTTGGCTTTTATTAATTTATTCATTAGAAGAGTTCTCTTGGGTAAATTTACTGTGGTGGGCGCCTCGGAAAACACATGTCCTCGGCTTTTGTAGTTGTCCTTTAAAATACGTTGGTTTCCTCGGTCTTTTTCCTTCGCCGTAAAGCGAATGCAACCCACAAATAACTTGTAATACAAGTCGTTAGTATAGGGCCGGAATCGAACCATGAACTGCCAAATTGAAAAGCAGGTTTCCCATCGAGCTATACTCGGTTTTATAAACTTGGTTGAAAATATTATATTATAATATAATACTAAAATTCTTTATTGTACACCGAAACAAAACAATTGTATCCTTGAATAAAATAGTTGCACAATAAGCGGTCTTAAAGTTTTTCCAGCCACCTATATATTGTAAGGCGTAGTAAATTGCGCGCAATTTGAGAAGAAATATTTTTTTTTTGGCTGAATTTTATACCTAAATAGGTATATTGTTTCTAATTCTATGCGTTCTGCAGACACTTATCATACAAACTAAGCAAAACGCATTTCAAAAACTAACTAAGTATTTATGTTATGATGCAACGAAACGACATGTTGAGATATTATCATTCTAATTCTCTCTAAATTACGTTCATTTTGGTAATAAATTGTAGATACTAATTCGACTCGTGTGCTGACTCCCAGCGGGGGGTGTGTAATTAAGCAAAAGGGTACTTTAATTAAAATAGTATTTATCGGAGTTTATCAGGCGAAAATCTATGATAATAATTAATTATTGATTTAGTATTACTTTTGAAACAAGTTTCAATTAAATACATAGAAGAAAGCTATTTTATAATATTCTATTTAACTGACGTTTTATAAGGAGGAGATTCTCAATTCGACTTTTTGTTATTTATGTTCATTGCATCAAAACACCATTTTTGTCGTTTTATCGTATTTTCAGATCGGTTCGATATAAACTTTATCGAAATAGATTTACAATTTTTAATTGAAGTTCTTCATATTGCAATTATTGGTCATCCCTCCTATACTTCTATGCTTGATCGCACCTTTCGTATAATATTAAAATTTACAGAGCTTACTAATGTTGATTTTCACCTGACTTTAAAAAAATCTCAGTAATTTTTTGATGCGGCCTCCTTGGATTTGTATAATTATTGTTTGTCTTTTATTTATTTAATTTTTATTCATTCACCCGTAGTGAGGCTAACAAACTTTTGGTGCGTAAATTGTTCTATGAAATCATGCTCGCGAGATCTTCTGTTGCTATATTAAAAACGCATGATTTGTTTTCAACAAAAGTGAAGTGTACCCAGCAACTGGTTTACAAACAAGATCCAGGATTGGTTTTCTTTTTAACAATAACCGGCATCCGGCAAGGGTTGCCTTTTGCACCTGCTCTGTTCCTACTGCGTACGTTCTCGTATGTACTACTTACTCGTACGATTAAAATATTATAGAGTTTTGCATCATAACAGCTTTACTTGGCATTTCTTCTTGTTGAATTTATTTTGTTTTTCGTTTACACTATTGTAAACAAATTCACCTATGTGAATATAGTATTCTATGAATGAGTGTTGAAGGTCCAATTGAGTAATTTGAAACCATATTATGCTTCTTTAATTAAATCAAATTATTATCTACATTTTATTACGATACTTACTTACTATAGTTACTTATTTAAAAATGATGATAGCTTAGTCGTTCGATGTTGTCCGACGTTACTGCGTCGGGTTACCTTACGTTAATCGTGAATTCAAAACTTGCCAAAGAGTGAAGGAAAACATCAAAATGAAACTATAGCATAGTGGTAAAGCATTTTGTAGTGTTCAATTGGCTAGTTACCATACTCAAGCTAAAAAAACTGTTGGCAAAAACTGTGTAATACCACCTCATTTGCAGCCTCATTTTATTTTTTAATTAATAAATTTTAATTAATTATTTTCCCTCTCCTTTTAATTAATTATTTTCCCTCAATTCCTTCTAGTGTTAGCACACTAGAGGGAAAATGAGGCTGCCGAAAAAAAGGATTGAATAAATCGATATTACATAACGTAATATTGAAAAAAGAATCAAATTTTCTATGATCATTTATATGTCTTTATTAATTATTTATGTTAGGTATACATTTCAAGAGCACTCACAATGGAAAATAATAAATCATGAAATAAACATTTTGTGTGTGTAACAAATATCTAGTTATATAAAGTACAACAATTTTAAAATAATAAATACTTTTTTTTTGTAGCTTTTTGGTCTTAGCTATTTTAGAATCATCAATTATTTTTATAATAAATCAGCAACCAGTATTTACAATACCATTACTTCTTCATGTATTTATAACGAGATTAAATTAGCTGAAATGTTTCCTGTCACTAAACAATTACCTAGAGATTGATGATAGCAGCTTTCATTATAATAAAAATTGTTTATGATATCAACCACACCCGGTTTGAAAGGTAACAGAAAGTTGGCCTAGAGGCTCTATCTCGCCAAGCAGTTCTGTACAGACATATCATATTAGTAATAGTCATTTTAGATTAGTCCTTTGCGAAATAGCACTTCTGCGAATAAAAAAAAATCTAACTACCTGTTAATGTAGTTCATTATTATTGCTTTTTATATTGTTGGTTTAAAAATTGTAGTTCCTACTAAGCATACAGTAAAATAAATGTGTGTTTCTATACTAAATGTAAAAAATTAATCGTCAAGTGATTTAAAAAATATATTAATTCTGTAAATAGTTTAGATAGGCTTAATTATTTTCATTTGAAACGTAATTAAAAATATTGATACAAAATAGTAGGATCCAAAGTGTATGTACACTACTGTTTTTGTAGTATACTTCTTTTGTATAATAAAGATAATTTAAAACTGAGCTGAACTTCTGCGAATCTCTAAGCTCATTGTCATTCTTTACGCCGCTTCTTCCCTTTCGGTGATTTTATTAAGGGGCCAAGTTTTTGCTATTGATTTTAGCGTCATATTTATGACAGCTTCTACTCGTATAGAGAGGAGATGTATGGAAATGGTAGTGCAAGGAAGAAGAGCAAAAAGCCACCCGAAAAATACATGGATGGGTGTGTGAATGGGCAGTGGTAAAAATCCGTATATCTTCTTTTAGACATCAGGCCTCTATGTACCTACAAGTAATGGTAAGCAGTCCTGCGGGAGCCTCTGCCGCCCCACAGTCCAGGCAGCTTGACTGACCTAGTGTGTAAGGCGCAGCGCACTATTGGCTACTCTACACGCATCAAGCAAACCTTACATGTCTCATACAAATGTACAAGTAGCTGTAAACCTAAATTTCCTGTACAATAAATCATTTCTTTCTTTCTTTCTTCTTTCTTTCATATGATAGTGTGATGAGCGTAGATTTGATTGGTGCATGTTTTTAGATACGTGATACGGTGAATACTCATCAAGGGGCAAGTATTGAAAAAAAAAAAATATGGCACAGGTCTCTTTACTTATTAATTTAGTTCTTGTTAATCTATAACTTAAACAATATGTTGATGGCATATTATTAGGTAAATAAATATAAGGAAACATTTTATACCAAACCAATTTTTTATTTTTTCATATGGGCCATCTTTGAATTAAAAAATAAAAAGGAAAAAAATCAATTGCGGTAGTATAATAGGTTAAAAGCTTAAATTAGATCGAAAATGGGCTGATGATGATGATGATTCTTTAAAATCTGTGACTATCAACATCAAAAGCAGTAGTGTATGATCAAAACGTTATATGGCTGTCGAAATACTGATAAAGAACCCCAAATCAGTCAAATAAAATGGTAATAAACATGTATGCAATTTTGTTACATTGATGATGACGATGAAGATGATTTTGGGAGTGCTTAAGTGTGTGAGTGAGTGTTTTACCAAACCTTTTCTAGTTTGTATTATGGTTTCTAACAAAGCTGATATTCTACATGCACATACACAATTATTTCAGACCGACAGTCAACAATGTTGGCTGTGCCGGGAATCGTACTTGGGACCCTGGTTGGCAGTCCAGCCAGGTAACCATTACGCCAACAAGCTCGTCTATGTAAAAGGTTATATCGTATTATAGTAGTCGTTGATTGCGAAAGTGGCCTTGTGCTTTTTCATAGCTTGATTGATGTAAGCTTCTACAAGGAATTGTACTCGTTGAGGGATGCTACTAAGGGAATGGAAAATTGAATTGATTTTCTTTTGGCGTTAAATTTAAAGTGGTGTAAGTAAAATATATATTTCTTCCAAATAAAATAGTTTTGTTTATACTAGATGGGTTTGCACTTTATCACAATTCACCTGATGGTAAGCGATATTGCGATCTAAGGATGATGATGATCCGGTTCACTCGTGCCTAGATAAACCATTTATTTGTTTATTTTTTGCCCTTACTTGCCAAAACTCGTAAAAGAATAAATAAAAGTTTGTACTTAAAACCATCAAGTGAATTCGCCAATCGCGTAGATATAGATAAAGCAATCGACTCGACCAATCACAACGGGTAGATCTTGGCTCGCATCGATTGCAGCAATCGAGGGTCGTTTATGCCCACCGATAATATAACTAATACCAATAGATGGCGCTGCATGACATATGAACATTATGTAGGTCAATTATTGGAATGAAATACCAGCTAAGACATTATTTTATTCTAACCAGCAACCAAAATCATGACACGTGTCACTTACTGTGTATTTAAATTTTCGCCTAATTCAAAATAAAGTTTCACTATATATAAAATAATTAATGTTATTGCCTGTGTCGTTTAGTTAAAGTGCGTATTGGTTTTATTTTATGAACACTTAAAATTTAATAACCAACTTATTTTCCTTAGTAGTACTCTTGATGATAGAGAAAGGCAACGAAAGTGATTTTAAATTAATTCTCTCATGAGGCTGGAAAGACAATTACAAAGTAGCGGTTCAAACAACTCGACATGCGGTAATATTGTAATGAAAATGCGAAACGTGATAATAAAATGTATTTTAACTGCTCATGAATAGAAATAATAAATATAATTTAAATATTAAGACTCATTTCACACACGGCTGGTTAGCCCCATACTGAACCATTTCTAGCTCGTATTATGGTTGCTAACACAACTGATATACTACATAATACATACATACATAATATATAAATACATATTTAAAACCCAGACCCACAGCCAACAAATTTAGTTAAGCACAAAGATGTTGACCGGGCCGGGAATCGAACCCAGAACCTTCTGATTAAAGTCAAAGTCAAATAATTTATTGCGGTTTCAGAGTGTTCATGTTGTACAATTAATTTAAATGTCCTAACTGAAACCTACCACTAGGGCGTGCAAAATACATCTGTCTGGTTTTCTTAAAAACACATACTCGTACGTCATATATAGTGATACATTAGAATCATTAAAGAAAAGTTAATTAGCAGTCCGGCATGGTAACCTTTACGCTAACGAGGTCGATAATGATTTTAGAATATAATTATTTTGTAGTTTTCTGTTTCCGTTTTAGTAAATTCTTTTTTATCGTCATGAAACACTGACATATACTGTTTGGTATTCATAGACCTTCCTCTATATATATAACTTCTGCGTCTCTCTTCAACAGTGCTCTGCAGCTCGGCTAGCTAAGGTAATCTGACACGATCATCAAAGCTAAGCAACGGTCGATGAGGGCACAGCTAGTAAATCATAAACGGTAAAAAATATCGAAAAAATTGCTTGAAGACTGCCTAAAGAACAACTCTAAGAATATGTACCTATACTTATTTTAATACCAACAATTTTTTTTTCCAATAAAAGCTACAAGCGTGTAAACATGTAATGTTAAACTCGTGACTACGAAAGCAACAACGTAGGATATTCCTCTCATGACATTTCATGATATTATTCTATTCGTGAAAATCTCAAGAGAAAGGTGATGCGCATAGACCTTCGACTTATGGCCAACCTGACACAAGTACTTAACATATACTTAGTACTTACATACCTAAGTCACGAATTAGAAAGATAGCCTCAATCCAGGTCTTGTTATCTTATTTTTAATACTTTACTTTAGGCTTTTGCATCAGCTTGTCCAGTAAGGAACTCAGGTGCAATGACTTGATGTTTAGTATGTAAAAAGGCTGTGATATTGATAAATGATGTTGGAGATATCTTTACTTTATATTCTTAATCTCAGGAATCATACCTTAATTCGTGATAGATGTTTGAACGTCTATTTCAAATTAAAAGTTAAAGTTTTCTAAAATGTTCTCAACAGATCACTAGAGTGATAATAGATAAGACTTGAATTTTCAAACAAAAAACTGCTTCCTGGCTTTATCCTGCATGGTGGGGTCGGCACAGCAAATTTACTTCCTCCATTCTCCTCTATCAGTCGTAATCTCTACACCCACTCCTCTGACTCAACATTTACACATTCCATCCATGACTTCTTCGGTCGACTTCTTATTCCTTGTACAAAAAACAAACTTAATTTACTGATAGAACCGGATTTTTTTTACTGAATTCCGCTAATTATAATTTTACATCTAGCATTTCTTGAAAATGATTTACTGGTACTCAACATTCCTGTATCAGTCGTCATATCTACACTTACTCCTGTGTTTCTCATCTCCTCATTTACACACTCCATCCATGACTTCTACGGTCGGTTTCTTAAAAAAATAAAATTTACTGAACCCCTTACTATAATTTTACATCTAGCATTTCTTGAAAAGATTTACTGGTACTCTCACAGTAACTTTGATATTTTAGTACACTTTGCCAGCAACATTGGTATCAAGTGAAATTTGTTTGATGAATAGTGGTATCAAAGCGTGGACCACCCGTGTGTAAAGTTACTGGACTCATTTGTCACTTGGGCTAAAGCTATTACGCTGTGCCCGCGAGCTATGGATGAATTTACTGAAAGCTGGACCTTACCAATCTAAGCAGCCTTTGTGACTTTCTAGATCTCAACTCTTACTTTGAACTAACTTTCCAAACGTATATAAATCAAGGATCAAGTGGAGGTTTTCTTTCACATCATTCCGGTAAAAAAAAGCGTCTGAAAATGACGCAAGAATTTATTTTGTTTATTTTCGAAATGAGATCTGGAGACAGAATTTTATTACTAACCATTAGTTAAACTACACTTTGCTTCCATTTGTAGTCAAAACATCATCAATAAGCTTAACTAATGATAGATCATATTAGTTTAATGATAGAACCACTAAAAAGAAAGTGAACTAATTGTAATCAGTATAATAATAATTTGTCTATTTTGATTTATGTACTAAAAACATAATTACAAAAATGTTATTAATGAATATTGATGTCATTAATTACGTGTCAAATAGCGCTACAATCACATCTTTGTGTATACAGACTTGTAGAGACTACACGTTTAATAAACATCTTACAAACATCTTATTTTATTAATAATAGGATACACCTAAAACCTTTTTATCACGTTTAAAATAATTACAACAATCAAATTTATCACCTCACTTCCAGCGTCTAATAACTTTTTGTTCTGAGAAATAGTTCATCGTCACTATATAGGTAAATACATAGATAAAAACTGTCCAGCAATGACCATTGCTGTTTGATACTTGAATATTACTTCAACAAAAGAGATTAATGCAGCAATGTGTATATTATTAGGCGATACTGTACCCTTTGACTCACGAGAAAGGTAACATGGTAGTTGTAAACCACTGTCTAGAGCCAGTCTAGTCGACAGGCCCACTTTTAGAGACGAATTCACGGCTCGAGAGATTTTTTGTATCCGTTACAATAACTGGACAAAGCGATTGTTGAAGGCTTGGCTGCAATTATTGTACGGGTCAATTGACTTGAAGAATAATAACGTTTTTGAGGGATTGCTCTCATATTTTGTTCGGGTGTGGTCTTGTGTGCGCTGAGATGAGAAATCACTGGAGGGGTTAGATCGATTACGTAGGTACCTACTTATGATTTTATAATATTTTTAACTGGGGTGTTGCCTTTTGCGTTTTTGCTAACATTCAAAAAAAATAAAAAACAGCAAGCGATAATCGAGCTTTATTGATTTACTATTTATTATTTACCTAATTATTTTGTTCCGTATATTACAAGTAAAAATATCTTCGTCCAGGAAAAAACGCCTAATGATGTTATACCCGAAACCTGCCATGTATATTTCTAACTTTAACTAGAATCAGAAACCCAAAACAAATCAAATCAATTTATTACGAATACGGTAAGAGTACAAAGACAAGTATTCGGGCTAACAAAAGTACAATATTCTGCTTTCCGGCATGCAATAATAATTAAAGTTAGTCAAATCCCAAGTCCAGAAAAGAATACCAAACGTTGTGATAAGATAAACCTCCCTTATTTGTACTATAAACTAAAACTAGAATCGTAAATACATATCGTGATGCCTAAGGCAAATAATATTAGCACAGTTTAATCTCGACCAGCTTGTTACATGGTACCAGTACACGATAATAGATTCCATCTTAGGAATTCGCCTACTTCCGAGACATCGACCTAAGCTAGATCTAATCTCAAATGGCCAATACTAAACACCTAAACTTGTTTTTATTGGGGGTAACTTTTATAATACAGTTAAACGAGAGGACGTAGAAATCAGCCAAGTAGTTATTTACAACATGACTGTTATTATCATTTATGTTAGAAACGCAATAGCATTTTTAATTGAAGCGTGAGAGGGGTTTAATATTACTTGTTCTAAGCTCGATGGGCCAAGCTTAGACAACCTTACTGTTATGTTACATTTATTACAAACTCTTAATTAAGTTTAAACTAGTCTACATACCGGCCTGAAGTGGTATGTACTGGTAATCAGTTATAAGTTAACTTATTTATACAGTAGCTTACAGTATCGAATGAAAGCATGAAAAAATTTGTGGTAAGCGTATTGCGTAATAATGGCACATAGAGTCTAACTTAAGTTAAGTCTACTTTTGCTTGAAGGATAGCATCAAAAAAATATATTTAGAGTTTGAAGTTTTCATCTATTATTCATAAATTAAAGATTCTGAAAGAATTGTTACTTTGATCTTACCGTAAGGTACCTACAAAAAGACTCTATGATTAGAACATGTCATGTGCTATGCCAAGTTCCTAAAGGAATAAAGGTCAACTTTATGATGAGTAATTTCTTCCTCATACACGAAATAGGGCGATCTTCCTCCTTGAACGTTCCCTTCCTTATTCATTGAGTCATTCCAATTTTTGCCAATTTTGAACGTTATTAAAAAATATATATGGACACATTTCACACACGGCTGGTAAGCCCCAAACATAACCAATTCAAGTTTGTTTTGTGGTTGCTAACACAACTGACAAATATCCGGATACATTTTGTCACCCAAATAAGGCTTGTTCTGATCTGGCTAGATATAAGTTTAAGGATCAAAAAAATGTCCAAGCCTTCCAAACCTTTCTTTGATAAGGAAGCGACCCAAGGACCTGAGGCCACGTGTCTCCTGCGACGGCGGAACAGTTAATTGTGTCCTGACTCCAACTCTCCAAGGTCAGCTCGACCGCTAACTGTATCAATGCGAAGATTGCCTTTCAAATGCGGGTTTGGTGGACCGATGGCAGAACAGGTTGCAAAGCCCTTGGGACTTCTTGGAATATTTTCATTCGCGGCCAAAAATACTACAAAGATCAACATACTAATTATTTTTTAGAATTTTACTAAACCAATGTCGCAGTACAAAAGTAATGTGGCACGTTTTGGGAGAGGCCTGCTAACTTGATGTGTTTTTTTTTACGTACTAATTACTTATGATACTGAATTTTAATAATATGGATATTTTTCTCTTTGTGTGAACTAGTGTTTTCTTTCTTTATCTAGACTTATATACTACATGTATTTACAATGTCAAGAATATTCATTTTGTATTTGAAATATTCACATTTTAGAGTATTAGAGAAATTTTATGTCGCTATTCAGCGTGAAAACGCCAGTGTTAAGCCATCTTTGTGCTAGATAATGGGCGGGTCGTCCTTACATTAATTTTGATTGTCATTTGTAATGTTAATATAATAATTAATAATGATATTGTTAGAAACTAGAGATACATTTTTATCATTACATTACACATTGATGGCCCTTGAATCCCTCACGAGGTAAGTACATCCGGTATTTTAGGGTTCAATGCTTTCCTTTAGACTATAATATTACCAAAACAGTTTCAAATATTTTTAAAGAAAGGCATCATAACTCGAAGCGCAATAAAAACGAAAACACGTATAACGAAACGTAACATAAATATATATCTTTTAATTACTAGCGAGTAAGTGGTGGTAGCAGTGACTAGGAGCAAAAACGTAATAATCTCCTCGAAGTTACATACAGGCCTTTGATTTTGCGAGTAGTACCAGGAGCCAAGTATAGCGCTGTATGAAGATTGATAGTGACCACCCTGGTCTGTCAGTTGTCAACACAACGGCGCGGTGCACTGCTCGCCAGGACGTCCTCAATCCTCAATCGCACGCAGGAATGGTGCTCACGTGTTTACAACTTTAGCCGTTTGTCGTTCGTTGCAAGTCAATGATGGTCTACCAGTCTATCTACTTCGAGCTAGCTTCATCTTACGGCTATTTATACTTAGTACGAAATTAATTGAGATGACAATAATTTCAAATTGAGCTGAAATATTATAATACCAATAAATCTGATTATATTTTAAGTTATTGTGATACTTCATATATTAAGAAGTACTATGGATATTGATGTTACCTGTGATATTTTTCGAAAAACAATGTTACTAAAGTTTTGTATGTAGATGTAAAAATAACATAACTCTTCAGTACATATAATAATAATATATATATTTTTTTGTTTGTATATTGTTTTTTTTTTGCTATGCCATAAAGAGTTTTCGTATTATATTGTATAATTTCGAACGAGCCAAATGATCCAGCTTTGGTATCGAGAGTTTTCAAACCACCCGAGGATCTCTGACTTGGCCATGTTCTAAGACTAATAGCTTTGTATAATATAATTTCCAGTAAGCTTTATATCCATACCGCAACTCGAGGAAAATTATAGTTTGGAATACTCGTATTATGATGGGTGAAAAATACTGACAATATTTTATGTTTATCAGCACACTAAACACCTTTACTATCTATAAGAAACATTGAGCTGATAAAAACAAAATTAACGACTTATTTAACCCCACCGCTGCTTGATTTATTACCCATAAAGGAAGAGTTTATAGATAGACGCCTGATGAGATTGGAAGTTAATTAGATAGCGCCTTTTCGCAAATAAATCTACATCAACAGCTTCCTTTTATATATGTTCCAGAGAGTGTGAACCAGATTTTAAATGCAGGAAAGCAATTAACTAATAGCTTATTTACTAACTTCACTTAATGATTTTGCAAAAGTTCAT
Organism: Mellilla xanthometata; assembly: GCA_035578125.1. Classification (NCBI taxonomy): domain Eukaryota; kingdom Metazoa; phylum Arthropoda; class Insecta; order Lepidoptera; family Geometridae; genus Mellilla; species Mellilla xanthometata. Next base: position 5,087,624 of record JAPUBQ010000007.1, on the reverse strand, counting down.
TAGTCAAGCTATTTAGGCCACCACGCTTTTAAGTCCGTACCTACTACGATAAGTGAATGTGGTTCATTTATGTAACCTTTTTATTTATTATTTTTGCAGTCACAGCAATTTTCGGTAATCTTTTATTTATCGTCATAGTCATTCATTATATTATGCGCAAAAATATTCTATTCTAAAAACCAACTTAATAATAAACATACATTTAAGGCTTTCCGAGCCCCATACTAAATGCTTCTCAGACTGGCAACCATTTCCTCTAAGATTTTTAAATAGTAATCACTTAACATAAACTTAAAATGGTCTAATTGGGGCGCGAAATAGGTAATATTATACTTTTTTTATCGCAAAACAGATATATCAGCGTGATTTTTTCCAGCAAAATACACATGTATGAGTGCAGTGCAACAACTTAGCTGTTCAGTTGACAGTGTCGCTAGTGGAGATTTGTTGCCACCTAAGAGTGCTGTCGAACTTGTAATTCCAATTTTGGCCACCTGAACAGCTAAGTTGGTGACATGTATACGTATACATTGTTAGTTTCCGTTTCCGTTAGTGTCATTCTCTCTGCCAAACATGAACCCAAGCTTACCATCCGTAGTAATAAATCAACAAAATTCCGATAGATGGCAGGATCAAAATAAGTATTGTTAAAGAGTTTGATGAAATTTATTTATTATTTTTAAATAAATTATTGCTATTTTTATATTAAGTATCGTAATAGAATTAAAAATTTAAAATATGTATAATTTTGTTTGATTATTTGAATGAAATTTAGTTATGTCAATGTCAGTTTGTCATATTTGACATACTTAAAAAAACTTATTTATATTGCAGCAATAATTTTTAGGGTTAGGTACCCTAAGAAGGAAATTAATATACTACTGCGATCTTTTCTGTACTTAAAAGATAAAAACGAATGCCTTTTACAAAATATTCGTTGTCTGTCTTTCTGTCACCAGGCTGTTTCTTATACACTTTGATAGCTGAACATTTCACAAATTATTTGTTTCCGTTGCCGTTATAACCCAAGAGTATACAAGTACTAGATACGCTATAACAACAAATACTAAAAACAGAAAATATACAAATATAAAGGGTGGATGACACGTTTTTAAAGTGTACCTTAAAAGACGTGTTATATTTTGTATTTTTGCTCAAAATCAAAAACGATAACAGGACACTAAAGAATTCTACAGAATATTAAGCTACGTATTACCTCTTTTTACTCTATCTTTACAATGACACTTGGTAGATTCTTTCATGATTTCTCTCTTTCTTTCTTTCAAAATAAAATGAATGTTTGATATGGGGTTCCCATACAAAAAACATGTTTTTTCGCCATATTTTAATAATGGTACGGAACCCTTCACGCGCGAGCCCGGTTCGTACTTGGCCAATTATATCAAATTTTTATACCTACGTCTTTTGTTTACCTATCAATATCTTTAACAATCTCATAATTACAAAAGGCTTGTTTGTTTGTTTGTTTGGATGTTTTTATGTTAATTTGACGCGAATAGGCTCCGAAACTATTGGACTAAAATTAAAAATTCTTACACCGTTGGGAAGTTACATTATCCCCAAATGACATAGGCATTATATTTTGTTGCAAAGGGTAAGAAATTCTTATTAAGACTCCAGTAATGTAACACAAGGTATAAAAAAGAGTAAAAAATTTGTTTCATCGCATGCGCTAAGAAAAGTTAGTTGTGGCGGGTGTCGTTTAGTATGTCTTGAGAGCAGCGGAACCCATATATACAAAAAAAAAACTTTAATCTATGTCAAAATTATAATGCGATAAAGTTTAAATGTTTGTTCGTAACGAATAAAATATTACACTTCTGAACGACTTTCAAACATATTTCCTAGAATTGTTTTTTTTTTATGCCCGTGCTAAGCCGGGACGGGCCACTAGTGTATAATTATATCAACGATACATGTAAACTGCCAGGTGTATATTTATAATAACTAAGATTTCGACAGGCCTCTTACCTTAGAATAATAATAATAGTTTTTTTTTATTTCAAATGAAGCTAAAATAATATCCATAGTCTATTATATATAAATTCCCTGATAATATGTAATTATTTACTTTTCTAATCATTAGACTTGAAGCTGTTATTCCGGATGAACCGATTTTGATGTTCTTAGCTATGTCTGATGATATTCGGATGTCCGCCAAAATAGTGGATATGATATTATTCGCATCTTTCCCAAATGAAATGGCTTACATTTTGGAATCATGCGAAAAATACAACTGTTTCATGCAATATGTTAGATGATTCGTGAGAAAAGTTTTTTCTTGTTACTCGTATCATGTACCCAATAGATTTATTTTTTAATTTCATTTGAGGTTTTAAGGTATGCACTATGAATATTAACATACACGAAAACGAAACCTATTGAAAATATTGACTTTCCCATAATTTTCTTTTAAAAAAAAAGAGTTTCGAACAAAATAAAATAGCAAAATTAATAATTCATGAGTTTTGAACCATAGTCAATTCAAATCATAAAAATATTTCCTGTTCCAAAAATGCTTCCTCTACGAACGAGCCATATAATCGACAATTGAGCGTTCGAAATTGGCATGCATATTCAAATATGCTGAAGTTCAAGTGACAAAAAAAATTGTCAAAGCTAGTGTGAGTGTAGCCGCATCGTCACAGAATAGATGATAGTAGATATGGGTTTTATATGGCTTTTTGTACATATTTGCTATCAACGCTTAATAAATGTTGTTTTGTGATGAGCCTTAAAAATAATACATTAACAGTAGTTTCCGCGAACCGATTCTAAAGTTACAAAAGAAATCACTTGGGATGCTGGGATGAATAAAACTAACTTATACCTATTTAACGCCATCTAGCGGCATATGAGCACTTGCAGCATGCTAGCGAACAACCTTAATGAATAATTTGAAAATAAAATCGAGGGTTACTCGGTGGGAAAAACGTCTACTTTTCATTCTAACGAACCCTGGTTCGATGCCGGCTCTACACCGATTATTTGCTTTTCAAGATAGGTGTAAATTTGCTCTCGCTTTACGACGAAAAAAAACATTGCGAGGAACCCAAAATGTTTAAATTCTACAAGATCTGCACTTGACCAGCGTAGTGGCAGGCGTAGTATAAATGGAATTGTATTGTAGTCTGCTTATGCTATGCTGAATGAGGAATTTCAACGAAAAAAGCATGAGACAAATATTCAAAGAAGAACATTGATTACTGATTACATTGATTACTCGTATGTCAAATTAGGGACTTTTTTTTGCATTTGCAAGTTGTTATAATTATCATTTTTGCGACAGGTCGTATTGAAGCTGTTATCATAAGAACGCCTCTAGCTATAAGCCTTCCAGTCAACGTCCGAAGACAAATAGCTTTCAAATCCTGCACCTTGAGCTATTTCGCCCACAGCATCCGTTCCGATTGCAATTTATTGTTGGCAGACTGAGAGTCGCGGGCATTGGACGTACGGGCATATTGTCAAACCCACATGTATAGACTTGCATTGTTGGGGACAGAATATTTGCCCCTAGACAAAGTTTCTTTTGTTTTAGGCTTGTTTCAATTAGCTATCGTTTATTGAAATGAAATGTATCAGGAGGTGATATAACAAATGATGGTGAACAGGGCTTTTTGTGAGCTTATATCATGTGCATACAGTTTCAAATGAAATCAAAAGTTTATTTATTGAGATTACAATAAGATCCATGGGTTAGTAAATTTCATGTTATTTGACGATAATAAATTTCCATAATGCCAATGCATCTTGTCTACAAGCACTGGTAGTAACCCCAATAGCCAATACTATAACTTATATTTATATACTGTTTTTGTTCTGAATCAAGACTAATATAAGAATGAAAAAATACTGAGTTTTCTGTTTTATCGTTATAACAGTTGAAGTTATTGAATGTAACATATAGATCATCTAAAGAACATCTTGAAGAATATGTATGCTGATTAAGTACCTATCAGATTCATATACAAAGATTTCCTGAAGCTTAGCTCTAATTATATTTTAACATTTTGCGCATGTCATGGCCACGGAATAAATCACTTGGTGATAAAGTCATACAACCATTAACCGGATTAAGTTACTATGACTTATGCTTTTTTTCATTGAAATGTTTCATTAAATGTTCATCTTTAAGTTAGTTTTAAAAAATATTGTGTAAAGACAATAAGGTCTATTCTAGACTCTAAGACAAAAATCCCCGAGCCTGTTCGGTCTTGCCATAACGGGCAAGTCTCACACCCAACTCACGATACCACAGCATTTGTTGTCGCCGACATCCTCTGATTTATTGTCGTCATTTTAATATCAACCATTTCCCTTCCGAGCGCAGTTACGAATATATAAGCGACAGAGAAAGTTTACTAGTTTTATGTCCTCTGAGAGAATTGTTAACACCATAGCGGTGTATATTTTGAAATGATTCATACCATTGTTTCTGACATGAATAAATTTTGTGAAGCAGGATATGGAAGAAGTGGGAATGAATGTAGGGATCACGTGTGGTACCTACGTTTATAATGGTGTAAGACGAAGCAAAAAATGTCTGTGCGGACCCCACTTTAGAAAAAAAGATTATGACAAAAAAGTAAATTTATAAAAGATTTTATACTTGACAAGCTATAAGAAGAATGATTAAAACAGGGTCTAAACTATCTCTATTTGTTAAAACAGGGTCTAAACTATCTCCATACCAAATTTAATTTGAAATCGGTTTTACACACTCACACATGCACATAAATTTTCGCATTAATATTATAAGTAAATTTTTTTTACATTGCAGATCTCGTTAAACCATGGTTGCCAAATTGACTACATAACATATGCACATCAACTTTCTATGGTTTTATATATATTAAATAGTCAATCCTTATACATACTTAAGACGCATTTCCTGTGAATAATTGTGATATTCAAAAATAATAATTAAGACGGGTACACTTAAAAACATCTATCGTTGACTTTTTCTTTCTTATTTTCTTTTCAAATACAGTCATTAAATTCTACATTCCCGAAAACTTTACAAATGGGCATTTATCAACATACGATAACAGTTAAGTAATACCACTAGTCTACTTAGGATGAGTAGTCAAGTTCGTTTACGATTAGATTAAAGTTAAGTGTTTATTGATGTTAGTGTACCTCGGCTTTTTACCAACACAATAGAAAATTAAGGTTAACATTGTACTCACAATGGTTACGTATCGAGAAACGTATTCCACTTTGCATTTGGTAGGATACAGAGTATTGAGATAAAAGAAGAATAGACGATGAACAAATGAATGTATGAACTGATATCGACACATATCTTGCTACAAATAGTAGGTAGTTGATATAATTATTTGAGAAATCTGCTATCTGGCATAAAAACCATGACTCTTCTAGACACTTCACTTCTTTGTAATTCAGTTAAGACACAAATTCAGAAGATAAATAAATCAATTTTATTTTTCAGCGCCTAATTTAAAGTTAAACCAGGTGCGTGAATACTTTTCTGAAAAACCCGCTGTAGGTAGTAAATTTTACTACATTGTTACATTCTACATTTTGCACTTGGAAAACTCTTTAATAACGATAAGTTAAAGATACAATTAGCTTAACATTCATTTATCAAACGAGCAACGATCTAGTGTTCAAAACTAGATGTCGCCTGGAAAGACTTACACATTGATAGATCTTTATTCCTGAAACATAAGAGTCAAAATAGTCGTAACACAGCCTTATGCTTGATGTATTTCAGCTGAGCCAATTTCACTTAACACAAAAACCATGTTTTTTTTTTGACTTACCGTATTCTTTTTTTCTACTCTCTGTGTTAAAATAGAACCTTTTTTATTTTTATTCTATTTTTATTTTTCCAATTTTACACTAGACCTGTCGTATTAGTGTACATTTTCAATGCTCTGTAAAAATCAGGTATATGATCTACTAAGAAAGAGAAGTTCAGCCTAGTTCCCATCGAATCTATAAGTCTTGACTAGCCAATAGCTGTATCATTTATTCATCCTAATTTGGTAGCTCGGTCGTGGCTTGTTAAATATTCTCTATAATGAAGCGTAGAAAGCTGCATTCATATTCGTAAGATTATCACTAATTAAGTAGCATCGTAATGGCATTTGAATTTAATAATATTCTATACATAAACTCATATATCTTAAACAGTTATTTATTAAAATGGAACTTTGCCAATTCTGTTTGATAACTTATGTCTTTCAAATACTTCGTGGTTTTGATGAGATTTACTTTTGAATTATAATTTTTTTCTGTCGGAAACTCTTATTTAAGATTACACTAGCCTACAGTGGTTTTGTTGCTTTAGATATGATAATGATATTCTATTATGCCTATTTATGCACACAATTTATTAAACTATTAATGATTTTATAATTAACGTTCCGTTGTTTTTTCATTAAAAATTTTTTGGAAAGTTAAATTTTATTTTTAGTAACTTGATAATTGTTCAATGATATAAGATATGTAAAAATCATGCAAATACGAGCACATTGAAAACTTTCATGAATAAATTCGAAATCTTGGGACTTGAAAATGTAAAAATTTGGATTTAGTTAGTTCTACAAGGACCAAATTGATATATTTGAAAAAAGTCTTTGATCATCAAATCAGTCACCAATCGGCACCAGAAAAAGTAACTTAGTGATAACTTTTAGGTAATGGGAGAGAAATTGATTTGGGCAAGCGCGCTCTACCTTAGAACGCAACATCTCTGGCACAGACCAAAGACACATTAGGAGCAAAAAAAGAACACAACTTTGTTAAATACTATCAGTTATTATTAATTAAGAGGAGATAAAACCATTAACCGTCAGGTGGTACGGATAGGTATGTTGTGACTTTCACTTTGATTGGACTCACTACTGGAAACCATACATACATCTGCTGCAGTTAATCTGATCAATAACTAAGTGCCTTTACATTTTCACTTTAATGGATGGCACTGTACATTAACATAAAGTTTTATGGAAGTTCATAGTAGTGGTGAGTAAGGCAATATTCTTGTACACCATCACCAGTGAACTAGATTAAACGAAAGAGTAACTCCATATGATTGCCGCTTAGAATTTGGATCTATCTACGCACACAATTATACTGCTATCCCAACAAAACACACATACGCAAAGCTCGCACGCGATTGGTCGGTAGAAGCCACGCGGGCGCGCGGGTAGCTGTTTTGCGCGGTGTCTTACGCGCGGATGGTGGAACCATTTTATCAGGCAAGTTACTATTCTATTTATTCTAGTTCGCTGACCATGCTATCACACCATGCCATCGACATATTTAAAACTCTAATTTATGAAAAACATTTTACAATTATTGTAGATTAACTAAACTTATACTAAACTAAAACAAAATGTTTTAGCCTTATTGTCACCAATCAGTTTTGTATTGTTTCTTTCTAACACTTTTATTTGCTTATGTTGTGTATACATAATTACGAAAACGATCTAGTTTTGATCCTGGTAAATTTGGTTATTGTTTTGAATGTTTCCTGTTTTGTGAACCATAATAAATAAATAAATAAAATAACTTCTGATACTTACCAGCGCAAGAGACATGTTAGCGAAATGCATTAAAACTGCATTAGTTAAGTAACATGGGCGTGACAACGACTAACGAGCTCAAGGTGCGAATGTCGGCTTCCTGACGTGAGTGGTATCAGGAAATATAATCGTTATATCGATGTGTAGGAAGTATACCTAAACATAGAAAGATCTATGCAACAAATCAAAAGAATGATGTGGTTCACCACATCATTCTTGTTCTGAACATTAGCAAAGGATTATGACATTAAAAGATCAATAAAATGGTACAAGAAATTTACTATACTATTGCTAGCTGTACTCCGTGGTGCTATAAGTGTTAATCTATGCTCTAAACATCTATACCGAATTCTATCAAAATCGGTTAGCTATTTGAGTGCAAAGAAGTAGTAGACATACACATACACTTACAATTACAATATTTCGCATTATAACTTTAGTAGTGTAAGTAGTAGTAGTTGTAATTCAGTAGACATTATAAATTATAATTATTTTTATAAATGTAGTGTTTTTTTTATAATATTATAAATGTGGTGGAGTTTTTTTGTATAGACGTCTATTGACCGATCAAATACAGCTTTTCTGCATCAATTGGCCAAATATTCATTCATCTGTCAATATATTTCTATGCTGGCCCTCGTTTAGGTTTAATTTAAATGCAACGCTATCGGTCGATAACAATTATTTTATTAACCTTTTCCGCTCGAGTAGGTTTGGTAAAATACATTTTAGGGGTTATCTAATTTATTGGTCTTGTTAACCACTATTTCACCAATTGTATCCGTACATTAAGGGGACGAATTGTTTGATAAAAGGGGGATATCAGCTCTGGTGGTATACGAGCGTGGGTGTTTAGTACCCCATGGTATTAGTACACGCAATAAGACACATTGGTCAAGGGTGCGAATGCATCCTTATTTAATTTAATGAACTTGTATTTTTCTTCCATGTCTTCCATGATCACCCTTCCAATGGTGGTCAGTATCGATCGTTGCTTAACCTCAATGATCGTTTCAGATCACCTTACTTAGACGAGCTATAGACGCTACGACTAATCAACGTCTAAAAAAATCTAAAGATGGTTTAAAAGCTTCAAACCATCTAAAGTGCACAAAATAAGGACATGGTTCGATCCCAGCCCTACACCAATGACTTGTTTTTCAAGTTATGTGTGGATTTGAACTCGCTTTACGGTGACGGAAAACATCGTGAGAAAACCGTCACGTTTGAGGACTACAATAGCCTAAGACGTGTGTCATCCGTCAACCCACATTTGGCTAACGTAGTGTAGGTATATCTCACTCATAGAGAGAAAAGAAAATGAGAATGTAAAGAAGGCTGCTTATGCTATTCTAATCCATCTAACCCGCTTGTATTTTTTACAAAACTACTATTATTTTAATCCACTCAAACTCGCCTTTTCCGGTGTAACCCTGTTTGGCGTCCTGTGTGTTTATTCTTTCTCTGGCCTCCCCTCGGCCAATTTTCATTTAGCACCTATGAACAGGACAGTGACATTTGACATTGAGTTCCAAGCCAAATTGTCGGTTAAAGATACACTGACCAAATGTTGGTGAACTCAACTACATATACTGATTACTCAAAGGTGAGTTTGTCTGATATTTTTTTTGAAGCGCCTGTAGTTCGGCTAGCTAAGGTGATCTAACGTGATCATCGAAAGCAGCAGGGATTCGGACGGTGTTTGGATGGGTGACCATGCACAAGACTGTCGTTTTGTGACAAATGTGGCATTTTCATCTGGGCACTACCGTGGGTAGGATGGCATGTTAATTTGTAGGTTCCAGCTGTTAGTCTTTGCAAAAGCAGACGTTAAGCCAGAAGTCAGAAGCCTTCGGGTGGCTTGAAAACTACCGACACCAAAGATTGGCCAATTTTAAGTTTGTATATCTTAGATTGTATGTATTTTACTAATCGAGGCATTTCATTTAATCTCGTATTATATACAAGAAATACCATGAATTTAGGCAGTTGTAAGAAATATGCTATGCGCCATTTTGTGACCGTAGCCGTCTTAGATTTAGAAAAATAACGGAAACAATATGGGTTTATCCGTACGGGAGTCACGGTGCTACACACACACATACACACACACACACACACACAAACACAAATACATCAAACACAAATACGTGAAACTTATAACCCCCGTCGTTTTGGCACCGAAGTAAAAAGGTTTATAAAAAAAAATCTTTTCTCTAATTTAGTTATAAACTTGTCTTAAGCTATGTGATATTTTGTAAAAAAATAACAAACTAGAATTGATTCATTCGTCTCACCCTTAAAACCATATCAGCTGAAAAGAAACAATGTCTTCGTCATTGTTTCTTTTCCATCCAACAATTGATTTTATACATCAAAAGTAATAAATGTTTAGTGTAACATTTAAAACAATTTTTACGATTATTTCCAGTTTTTATTGAAAACTCATCCATCACGCGTTGTTTATAACACGACTTTCGAAAATGTTTACTCTAACAGTCATAGATTAACTTGCATTTCCTTAGTGTAGTAACATTACTTCGGCGTTTACTAAACAGCATTTTCCAATTTTATGATCGAGAGCTTGACTTCTTTAGGGTAATATAGTCGCGTTACGAGGATCGTATAGTAAAGTTATCAGTCTTTCTAATAACCGTCGTAAATATATCAAGAACCCTTCTATTTTGGTCATATAATATAATATACGAGTAACTATCATACTTTGACTAAGTATTGTATCAAAGTCTCTATTTTTTTGGTGAATAGGCTCACGTTTGACCGCAGCTTGCCTGATGTTACTGTGGTCTAAGATGTAACATCAACTACAGCTATGTAACAATAACTTCCTTCTAGGCAAGCGCCAAGGAAGTTTTATTGTACTATATTAGTTTTATATTTTACATTATATTATTTAATATTATATTACATATTATATATTAGTTCATGTAGTAGTAGTACAAATGCCAAGCTTTATTGTATAAAAAAATCTCCAAACGTCTATATACCAAGATTAGATTGGATCGTATACCAAGAAATAAAATGATAGCTTCTGACACTATGAGCAACGTCACAGAATAATAAAAGCAACGTTAGTAAATACAGTAGTAGGAAACCCAAGTTGACTTAGAAAATACCCATTCCCAATTTTGTACTTATCTCTGCTACAATAAACGTTGTATATGCATTTCTTACATCTTCAGCGATACAATTAACTTAATTGAGGGCATTGAGTCTGTTATCAACAGTAAAGCTGTTATCAGTCATTGACACTGCAGCGACACGATCACAGGTGCAAAGATTCAAACAGGTTAAAAACAGACTTCTCAAGGTGAGCAGATGTTTCATAGTGGTTATTTGCGCTCAAGTAATTTTGGCCTAATGCTGTCAATAAAAATCCAGGTGTCCTTTAAAAAGCGATATAGTTTTTTTACAAAAATATACTCTTAAGATTAAATATCGAGAATTATCACAAAAAATATTAGGAACGTACGCAAAAGAGACGTAATTTATCCGAGTTATATCATGAAATTGAAATAGGCGTGACAATTCTTCTAAGAACGTAATTGATTTGAATTCAATTATCAAATCATATTCATATATCAACAAAAGTTGTAATTTTTTGTTAAGATAACAAGGCATTTCTTAAGATGTACTATTGTTAATTTACGCAAAATATAAACCAATACACATTAATTTTAAGCATAATTACATATGTATATGATAAACAATTATGTTATCAAAAATATTTAAAAACATTGAATACTTGAACACAAAAAAGATAATGATTTCAATTACATAATTCCGTATATCAACGCAGACAGTGATACGAATGGACTTAATAACACCGTTGTAACAGCAATCAGAGAACACGTAAAAATAAACGTGCTTAAAAAAGTTGTATCTGAGAAGCGGTTTGAAATAGTCGAGGTGGTACGATAGTCGTACGATCTCGAACGCGACACGGTATACCTAATCATACTTGAGCACAGTCCACTCACTGACCGTCTCTTGTGTTATCATTATCACTGAACAAACCTCTTTCAATGTTAATAATAGATAACGCATCTAGTCAAATAGAAATTCCAAGGTCGCATTTGTAATAATAGACACTACATATTCGATGCGATTGAAAAACTAACTACTCTGTGAATTAGAATTTAATTTTCAGTTTTATTTTTGTTGGACTTTCCGCTCTAAGCATTGCTTTTGACTATGTAACTCACACGTATTTTCTACTCATCCACCACTAGGCACTAGCATATCTATGTACAGTATTTTGTGTAACATTAGTATTAGGCGTTCAAAAACATTTTTGCGGGACAAGTTCTCTAACCTTTCCTCGTACATTTCTAAGAAAATCGGTATGAATAGGAGCTGATATTGGCCAGCTGCGAGATTGTGCTTCAGCTACACTGGTTGCAATAGCAGCTGTGGGGTCGAGTGCTGCGTCTAGTCTCCCAGGCACAATATCATTGTCGGCTTCAGCGAAACCGGCAGCGTTCGCAAGCCGCCGGCCGCGCTCAGTCCGCCTCGGCCTTTCGACACGAGCCCACGCATCTCCATCACACAGCGTTAACTTTTCAAAACGCCGGTCGTGCAAAAAGTGACAGTGCGACAGTGAACGCAATAGTGTGATACGGAATTTGATAGACTTTGCATATACGAGACGAAACGATTTTTTTCTGAACGATTACGCTGTTTGCACATTTTATTTGGTGAGTACGACTTTGCTTACTTTTTAGTTTAAATTTGAATAGTAACCGGTAATGTTCACCTGCCAATTTGTATCGGTAACCTTGGTTGGTTTTGCATGTGCTAGGTAAAAGAATTGAATACAGTATTGTCGTGAATTTCATCAATCGCGTTTGATGTGAAATAGAATCAGCACTTTTTATGACGATCGTAAATACAAAATCCGGTTGTAATTTGTTTTTGCTTAGCGTCGAATAGTTTAACTTGTATATTAACGTAATTACACTACTGACGAATTTTGTCTAGTATCATCTGATGACAAAACAGGTTTTCAAGGCTTCATATCGTCATTATGTTTTACGTTTTCATGGCGTTTGCGTAAATCAATAAAAAAATAACTAGTTATATGACTTATAGATCTGGAATCAATTTACTAGTTTAATATTTTTTAATTACTTATTATTTTAATCTGTTCCTATGTTAGACAAAAAAGCTAATTATATTTTATACGTACAAGCCTTTTATATGATGCGGGCTTTGCAACTACAGAATACCCGCATATTGCGTGATTTTGACATTCTCGGGCCGGTATATCATTGAAATTTTTGGCAAAAGTCTGCTATACTTTAATTACCAATATAAACCTGACATTTAATGATAAGTTCTCAATTCGAGACGGTATTTCAATTGAGAAAAGTTAATTTGGCAATGCATGTAAAGTAATTACCGACTTAACACGGGAAGTTAATTAAACCGAGTAATTTTACGTAAGTTATTATTTCACCATCTGTTTCCAGATGGTTGGGAAACTTCAGCACTGCATTTATTAATTCGGTGGTATTTTTTACGGTCACATAAAAAATAAGCATTTAAAAAAATAAAGCTTACTCTTTTCGAATAATTCCTTTATCATGTTGATTCAAAAACGGCATGTATTTTTTACCAAAATATTTTTTTTATATTTTAATATGATTATAATACGCTGCATATTTCCTGCTAATCTTTGATTATTACATCACCTTTGCTAAATTCGGGTAGCTTCGACCTCTGGGATACGTGAAGATATCTCCATAAATATGTTTAATAGTATAAACTCAGTTTTATTTATTTTACTCTTGTCAATATATCACTAGGACACATTTCACACACGGATGGTTAGCCCCATACTAAACAGTTTATAGTTTGCATTATGGTTACGAACACCACTGTTATACATACATAAATACTTTATATCGATAGAACGACCGACAGCCAAAAAAAGAAGTTGGCCGTGCCGGGAATCGAACCCGGGGCCCTCCAGTTAGCAGTATGGCATGGTAACCATTACGCCAACGAGGTCATCCTTATACAAGTATACCATTACAAGCATACCGTGCTATATCGTATTCAAGATGCAACGATAGCTCTAATGGACAACAGTTTCAAGTACTCGCTGATAGAATCTTTACACCCTCATTTAAGTCAACACGCATGCGTTTGAAGACCTCAAATCGTAGAGTTAATTGACTTTAAAGCATGTTCCAGTAAGCCAACTGCCAACATCCATCGAAATGAGCGTCAATTATTCAGTTCAGCTATGTGATTCAGTTGGTACGAGTAATTCTCTGGGAGCCAGACTGGTCTGAAGTCAGGTTGCCAACCTACTATTACTGTAATAGACGTGCGATTAGTGGTCTCTCTATTAACCTCGCGACCACCACGGGGCAACCCTACAGGTTTATTTCCTTCTTCACTACCGGCATTAAACGATTACACGGCTTCAATTTTCTTATTCGAATAAGTTGTGACACACTTGCTAGGTCATCTATACCAATATTATTAAGAGAATAAGTTTGATTTTTTGTTTGACGCGAATAGGCCCCGAAACTACTGGACTGATTTGAAAAATTATTTCACCGTTGGGAGGCTACATTATCCTTGAGCAACATAGGCTATATTTTGTTTCTCTTTGCAATTTAGATTATATTATAGTCCGTGCGAAGCCGGGACGATTTGCTAGTTCGGTAATTTGTTTTAGTAAAATTATGTTTCAACGGCTGATTTGAAAAATTATTAGGATCGAAACTTTTTCAAAGCCCGTCTTAGATATGTTTTCTTCTATTTTATGTGAAGTTAGTAGTTCAGCTCTGGTATCAAGAGTTTTCAAAGGCAATTATATTATTTTATGATATATGCCAAAGACTAGATTTTACGAGACAGCAAAGAGTCTTGTAACAAAAAAGATTTCAAAGACAATAGCTATAATCATATTAGTTGACAAAAGAAAAAAAAATAAACTATCTTGTTTTCATAAGCTCGAAGAATATACAATTAGGTACTGATAGCATTATTATTATTTCAGTTACCGGCCTTCAATAAACTTATGTATGTATTCTGTGTTGGAACCTACGTTTCCCACGTTAGTGTTAATTTGTAAAATTATTTTAATAACGTTAAGAATTGACCTCGAACCTTAAGAACATACTAACTTTTTGCATGTTTGAGTTTTTAGGAATTTTTAATAATTAATTGTTACTATTTTTGTACCAACTTTATTAAACTTCTTATTATTTACATATATTTCTGCTGAAATAATTAAACTATAGGTTTTTACACCTTATCTTTAAACTATCGTACCAACCAGATTTTGTATACGATCTTAGATCCTACGGTTAAAAACCAGTTAGTTGGTCAGAAAATGATATCTGAGCAGTGAGCCGGAACGGAAAGTCCAATTATAGGTAATAAAATATTTTTTGAATTGCTTTTGCCAATCTGGTGTTATTTTACGAGCATCATGAGTTTAATATTTGCTGATTTTTTTATAATTCAAACCGACTTAAAAATATTGTATGATTTTTATGTTTTTTGCACCATAACTCCATCATTTTTTAACCAATTTAATCTTTAAATGTCTCATATATATCGAAATAACTTCAATGTGTTAGAAATTAAATTCGGTTTACCGATTTTTCACTGGCACGACTATCCCTAACACACACAAAAACTATGGTATATAAGCACAGGTAACTAATCTTGTGTTAGGGATATAAATGTCTAACAAACTATAATTTAATATTATATAACTAATTATGCTAACATTATGTATATGTAATGTTAGACATCATTTTAGTCTCGCACGCGATTTGCGATGTACATAGGTGCTAAATTCAATGTCACGAAAGAGAGACGATAACAAGTGATTACAAATTAATCCTTAGATAAGAGTTCTCACATTTTTCGGTGATGTCACATTTTAATAAGGACATGTTTAAGATACACTTCGTAATTTATGATAAGTGCTTACACATAATATGACAAGGAGAAAACAAACAGAAAATTTATATAAGAAGAGGCATTAGAAAAAACGTCTTAGTAAATCTCCTGAGTTTAAATTATAAAGATGTGTTCCTTATAATAATTAATTTTACTTTATAGTACGCAACATTATGCTATCCATCTAGGACTCCGAATGATATAACGGATATGATGGTTTAGTTTGGATTTAGTAATAAGCTAATAGAGGCTAGCTTAGAGTATCATTATTGCCTACGATCCTTGTCTATGATATAAAAGAGGTAGATATGGTACAGTTTGCTTACGCGTAGCGCATGAAAACTTGTACTAGCCAGGTAGATAGAAGATATACTACTTAAGTAATGAGTTATGTAACGACAATTTTGCACGCCTATCAATAAAAATATATTTAAAAATGCTGACGTGTATTTTGGTTGCTGCAAATACTAAATACCTACGAGACATATTAACGCAAAAAATTTGAATCAGAAGAATGTTATTACGGTCCCAAAGTTTGTGAAATTATCATAATCACATATTTATTAGCGAAAAGTTTAATGTTCGAGGTTAATTTGCGATGTTGCCACTGCATGAATTAAATAAAAATTGCCGCACGTAGCTATTTTCTCATATTTTGGTCACAGAATTTCATTGGTCCTTGTTTATTTCACCAAACTAGTCTATATAAAAATCAATTGCTGTTCATTTGTCTTGCTAAAACTCTTAAAGACATATCTTGGTCTTGTAAGCTTCGTGGAAGTCTTAAAAAGAAAAAAAAACATGTAATTGCTGGAAAAACCGCCTTTTCATGAGGCAGTAAGATGTATGTCGGTCAGCTAGTATCCTGCCCTATATATGTTAATCCAAGGAGGTAATAAATAAAAAAGTTTTCCTCTACTGCGTCAATCACAACCTGTTTTAGCCATTTAACCTATACTTTTACGGAAGCCGCAAGTCCTTGAATACATTCTGGCATATTCAATTTTATTATTTGTACGTTTATTTTGATAAAATCTTGTTTCTACAATGACGTGGTTTGAACGTGATGGATGGTTTATTTTATTATATTCGCCGATCACGACTTAAATGATAAAGTATGTCCAATTTTTCATTTGTGCACTTTACTTATTGAACTTACTCGTAGTTTAGAGTTGCTCGCAAAAAGCAACAAAGTTATGGAGGGAATCAATTAAACTTCAAGTAAGTATCGTGCGTCACTTACTTAATTACCTTAGTTAAAATTTGCATGAGAAGACCTACAAAAAGATTAAAATCATTTAAAGATCTTTTGAAAATATAAATGTCACGACGTAATGTAAAAAACGTAGGCCTCAAGTAAAGCCATTTTTTGGTAATTGCCTCAGACATTACTATCAGTTAATAATCTTGAGATTGCAACCCAAATGTCATGAGTTTCATGTACCAAAAGTATCTTTTGAATGCAGTGAAAGCCGCCTACTTTCACCCCTCCAACTCAAAATGATTTTGTCTGCGAATTGTATCAACTTGCGCATGATATTGCAAAAAATGGGGGCAATGGGTCTTTAACCGACTGTATCGGGTATTGAAATATTAGCCAGCTTTGTATTAGTTAAGACAAAGCGGCCATTTTTTTGTTAAAAAAACAAAAGAGATATCGTGTACAATGAACTTACAAAACGGCTATTGGATACTTAAATTTAAAATCTCGAGTGACACTTTATTTTTGGAGCACTTTTCAATTTACCGAGTATAAAAAGCATCTATAACGATAATGCAGGCGTAACAGGGTATTTTAAGCGGATTTTCAAAATTGATCGGAATTTTTATTTTTATTCGCTTTTTTAACCAATTTGGTTAAAGGGAAAGGTTCTTAATTCGACTGTATATTTGTTATGCGATAGGTCGAAGACGCCTGAGAATTAATTTGATAGCACTGGCACCACGTCAGGATTTTAATGATAATGATAATCCATAAAAAAGAGGGCAATCCGCAAATTCTATCGCAATCTCAAATATTATAGGGACGCATATTAAGTCTCATCTCTGTTTTCTAAAACTTTTAAATTCGTATAGTTCAACTGTTACTGATTTTGCTGATTTGATGACGGATAATGATCAAGAAAATGATCATCAATCGCACCAAGATGTTGAATAGCTAGCTTCGCCCTATGGTACTCCCCGCGATCATCCAAGATAAAAAGTAGCCTACGTGCTAATCCAAAGACTTAAACTATCTCAATACTACTCTACGATTGGGAGAAGACATCGGCTTCCGTCATACAGTTCTGAACTAGTTCTGAAGCCTTTCGATTTCTTTTATATTTGTAACAATTACTTTGTCAAATAAATATATTTTGTATTTGTATACTACGAGTACCAAAATCTTTTCAGTTATTTAAGTGTGAAGAAGAAACAAACTCCCACATATAAAAAGAACTTTAGAATTTATAATTATTAGTAGGTTTCAGGCAATCTACACATAATAGCAAAAATCAAAACCTAAATATCTGCGGTTTGGAAACAACAGTAAACTGTATCTATTTTCTCAGATAACACTATCTGTTGGCATAGTTACGGGTGAGCAGTGAATTCCTAGTTCTGTGGTCGTAAGAAAGCCGGCGGTTGCGAGTTACTTGTGCATTTTATCAGTGTTGTGATTAATAAACTGCGAAATATCAGTTACTAGGCTATAAATGTGACCACTTTGTCACTTGTTTTTAAGTACGTTTATTTTTATTCAGTACATAAATTATAACAAAGATAGATATCATATTTATCATTTTCCTGGATACATTTTGGTTTAACTTTTATTTATCTGCAGGCAGTTCTTGTCACTCTTACCAGGTGTGATATGTGTATTTGTATTATAACTGTTACTTCCCTGTCCCTCAGTCTATCCGTCTATCATCAGGCTGTATCTTATTAATCGTTAAAGTTAAAGAGCTGAAATTTTGAAAGATGACATATTTTATTGCTGTTTTATCAACAAATAAACAGAATAGAAGTGATCAGAATGTAAAAACAATAAAATACAAGGGTGGCTATCATACAACAAAAATTAGATTATTGATGATTGTTTTATTACAGCTGCTTGAAATATTCATAGAATATTCAATTATATATTAACTTATCAACCGCAAGTCGGTTGGCTATTTATTTTTAACTATAAAGCTTTTTATACAAAATCACAAATACATCTTATTACCATAGCAAATTTATCCAAATAAAGATCTTTGAGCATTGTTACACGCTAAAACGCTAGCACGGAAATATTTACTGAAGTCTAAATTTGAAATGAGATTCTTAATATTATATGTTGTCTAGATATATTACAACATTACATATGTATTGTCTAGGTTTGCGTAAAAACAATGCAGCTACTATACATACGTATGTATATAGTGTCGTATAAGAGTCTATTGTTTTAAGGCTCGTCTGATTGTTAGTGTCTGATGACATCAATACTTTTGAATATTGTAATTTACATATTGTTGTGCATAAAATTATTTAAGGTGTCTGAATCGTTAGACCAAATCGCAAGCACACTAAATATTTTCAACGTGCTAGAAGATAAACAAGGTTCCATAAATTAAAGTATGTTCTATGAAATAACTTTGAAATTATGAATTAATATTTTTTTTTATTAAATCTACATTCGTATATATTATTGTACTCTTAAAATGGATAAATATCTGCTGAAATTAGTAGTTTAAAAATCTGTACGCCTGTTACGATAAACATTTTCTTATTCGGATCAAAAATTAGCTAAACTGCCACACATTTTATAGACTATAGGATTAATTTAACGAATTTCTCAAAACTGTATAATAAAAGTGGCTTTCCTAGTAAAGAAGTAAACGAAGTCGCACTTGAAAGGATTTGCGTTAGATAGCACACTGTATCTTAGATATCATTGTAAAAGTAAATACTTAATAGCTTAATTTAGCATATTTTATTAGTTTAGGATATGAGAGATAAATTATTTAGTTATTGAAATAATCTCAATGCCGGAAACTTTAAGCAAAAAATATAGTAAGTACTACTAAATCTATAAGTATCATACTTAATCCCCGAGTGTTATAAGTTGTAGTATCGTGTATATGTTATATTGTGTTCTATGTGTGATATATATATATATATATTGTGTTCTATGTGTGAGAGTGTGTGTATGTGGAGTCATAGCTTAAATGGTTGAATCAATTTTGATTTAGTCTTTTTATTAGAAAGATAATATGATAGTAGGGAGTCTTCTTACCATTTTTCATTATGAAAATTGTTCCCAAAAGGCCGCCGCCAAAAATGGTGGATTACATATTTTTTACAAATTTTTCATATGGGTTTCAGATAAAAGGGTTTGACTAGTAAAATACATTACATTTTAATACATTTTAAATCCAAAATGTTCGCCACTATGGATTTTGTCAAGGGGATTTAAATGTTTAATTTATACAATTTATTTAGATTTATTTTTTATTTATTTATATGATGCTATGAATTTTACCAATAATGCAATAAATTATGTATATTATATCTCAGATTGACCGCAAAGTATACTGATAAATTCGGATCAAGTAGTATTGCTTAATTTTGGTTTATGTAGCTTGTAAGCTGCTTGTACCAAGTGTTGAGTAATATTTGCTGCATGATTAAAGTGACAATGTAATGCTTACCGAACTGTAATTATAGGGTCGTCAGCTGATAAATAATAATTATAGCGACACTTTTGGCTATCAAATTACAGTAAATGTACTAGTGTAATAACGCTTCTGCAAGTTATACTCAATATAGTATAGTTACGTGTTTTTTCATTTCTTGTTTTTTTACCATACCTTGAGTCATTTTATACTTTTAAACTCCTAACTTATTTTTTTACAATGTCAGTAAAATTATATTAACAGATATACGATAATAAAATATTTTATACACTTTTTAAATTATTAAACTACGGCAATGGAGCAAATAAGTAATATTCGAAGCAGAATTTAAATAGTTAAGAGTTATAATGATAATACAGATTTTTTTACAATTTCAATAAATAAAATTACAAATAAAAGATGTTTTCATTTAATTTTTTTAAATTACAAATAACTACCGTCGACAATAAAGCAAATAAGAAATTTGAAGCAGAATAAATATTTAGACTAATAATGATAATGTGGCAACCCTATAAATTCAGTTTACGCATCACTGTGTTCGTATGACGTTATTCATCAGCTAGCTAAAATAGGGCATCTCTGGTTGATAAAGGTGTGTCTACACGATGGACCATTGACACGGAATATACAGAGTTAGTGGAAAAATAGGAAAATAACTTCAGCGTTTTTATGATTAGTGTACGAACCTGTTCAGTTACTATTTAGCTAAACAATTTTTTTTATATTTTTATTAGCAAAATATTTCAAAATACTAGTTTATTTTATTATTTGCAAAATATTTTTTACAGCTGTCAAATTAATGTTTAAATGTCAAATTCAAATTTCTAAAATCACTTTAATTGTCTTTCTTGTCTTACAATTCGCCAGTAAATCTTCATCTAAAATAATAATTAAGAAGAAGGTAACAAACTATGTAAATATGTGCAGTTGAATAAGGCTTTTTTATTTTATTACTCTCAGAGATAATATTAAAGGTCACTTAATAAAAAACGATTATTTAATGACAATCAATTCAATTTCAAATTTTTATTTTCATAATTGTATCTACAAAACAGTTACATACGGTTACATTACTCCTAGTACGTAGCAAACATGAACAAAAATATAACACCTTGACTCCAAAGTAGACTCTTTGAGAACTTATTGCTAATAAATGACAAGTTACCCTGTATTGTGCCATAAACGCAGCCCATTATATCACATTGGTCATTAGACTAGCTATCACAAGCATTGTGACTTGACCGATGTATTGTGTTTGAGACAATGCACTTTTCCGTACATTTACTGTTATAACATCATTTGTTTAGTTTGTTTTTACGTCCATAAAGTATTACAGTTGTCAAAAACATATTAAAATGTTTATTTACTAACTGCGCTCCGCGGCACTATCTGCATTCATTCAGATTAAAATATAATCCAGGGTGTAACCTATACCAAATTTCATCCGAATAAATTTAGCTGTTACCGCGTGAAGAAGTAACAAAAATACACATATCTGGTTTAGAAAAGTAAATATCAACAAAAACCAAAATAAATGTCACTGATTAGGTAGCAAACACAAAGAACCCTCAAAAATCTATTGTATGTAAATAAACTATACCAAGTTACAAGCAAGCCAAGCAACAATGTCACGAGCTTTGAAATTACGTGGCATTTGGAAAGAAGTAGGAAATAAAATTTGGTTTAAAGTAACATTAGGTTTAATTGGTGAACTAGGCAGTAGATAATCGGAACTCCAGCATGTTTCACGGAAGAACCCAGAGCCTTCTGTTAGGCATAAGGGTAGTTGTGTCCAGTTGAGGTGGGTCCGCTCGGACTGCGGACCTAGCAGCCTGGGCGAGAAGAGCAACAGCAATGCGCGAATTGGTCCTACATCCCTGTCCCCATCGTGAGATGGGACACCGTGAGGTTTTAGTCGGTAGTGACGGCCTTTCTGGCCCTTGAGCCCGACATACCCCGCCCGCCTTCCACAGCCTTGTGGCGGGAGATGAGTAAATGCATTTTCTTACGAAAAGGAGGCACATTGCCCAACAGAGGGATTTTAGTGGGTACAAATCACACAAACTTAGCTGCTCCATTTGAGCCGGACATCTTGTCGAAGATTTTCCCCCATCCCAAAAAACACTAACCGGACCTAACTACCACTGATACCGTTCTAATATTTTGTATATGATGGATACCTAAACTAATTTGTTGCACCACACAAGTCCTCTAGATAACCGATCATTTTATCAACAAATCGATAACCAGAACACACTCAATTTACTGAGAATCGAGAAATCTCGATTCGAATAAATCACATCGAGTCGAGAGCATAAGGTATCGATTAAACCAAAAGGCTGCTTGTTCCCGCTTCTTATCTGTTTGGTAAACTTTCTCATGCTCTTACAATGAACTCTTTGAACTAATAAATGTGTACAAACATACAGACGTACTTCTAGTTATACTGTGCAAGGTCTGTCCAAAATCAATGCTAGTGATGTCTAATATATATTTAGTGACTAAATGACCAATTGTCCAATTAATCACGTAAAATTAAGCAGTAATTACACATTTAATTGGTTTTATCTGTGCGCTTTTCCTGTTTTTATTTATTAAAAATAAGAATTTTGAAAAGCCCATTTTTTCACTACTTACTGAAAATTAAGAGACCTTTTCTTTTAGGGAAAATATAAGTTAATTCCCATCAACATTAGCCCATCTGCGTCCACTGTTGGACACTAAAAACTTCTAAAAGTGATAGTTAATACCTACTAAAGCAAAGTTTTAGTACATTTTAACATAAAATCAACTATTTCATTTCTAACACTTACATTTATGATCAATGAAACCCTATTAATGATCACATTATTGGCAATATACATACTACATAGATAAGTAAGATCAAAGTCGAAGTTGCACGTGTCAGGTTGTTTTCATACACAATCAATTTAATTTCTAACCCCGGTCACAACTAAGCTGTTTATATAAGTAACCTTTATCTAGCTTGATATATAACTAGGTGCTTATTTACATGAGTAAATACGTCTTCTTATTTACCTACTTCTACATAATGATCGAACTCATAATGTATTAAAAACGTTTCACGTAAATATTTTATAATCCTCCACATGCCAATGAAATATATTACGAACTAGGAAGTTGTAGTTAAAAAAACACAAAAATACAAATACATAATTATTCTGTTATGTACTGGGAACAAGTTAGTTGCATTACCACCGTAGTCTGAGCAGGTACCTTGTTTACCAACTTTTTGTGGGTTATGTTTAAAAACATGTTTGCCTTGTAATAAAAGTGTAAAAAAATCTACGTCATTATTAAACTGACAGATGTATTTTTGCGAGACAAGGTTTTTATCTCTTCATCGAGACCTCAAAAGGAAATTGCACCATTTTAAACCGCCTCATACATTTTACGAGTATGAATTGATAATGTCGTGGCCACTTAGTATAAAAGTATGGTAATTATAAAGTTTAATTAACGATCATATAGCAGAGCAAAGCACCGAAGCTTTAAGCTGAAAGCTTCAATCCAATTTCACCCTAACATTGGTTCCACTCATAACAAATATAAAAGTATGTCACAACATATCCATTACAGCCCATCAAATTGACGCCTAGTAATGGTCCAAACAGCACTTATCATCTCCCAACCACTCGGTATGTCCACTAACAAGCACTATCTGTTGCCAGATACTTGACATTATTCAAATGCTACTTTTTCTTGTTCCTAACCAGTATTGGAGAATCCTGAACACGGAAGAGGGGCTTGTTCTACCTTTTATGGAGAGTTGTAGGCCCTATAACCGGCAGCTAGTGCGCACAGACTAGTCTCCAGAATGATTAGGTAGGCCCTGCAGCGAAAATAACAGTTTGCTCAGTAAAAACAACCTCTTATGGTACGATGCTAGGTTACGCTAAACGAGTGTTAGATTCTCAGTAAGCCGCTTTGACTTGCAAATCGTACGTTTGGTATTTTAAAGAAGGCGTTGATTTATGTAGGCACGTATACACCTGCCCGTTGAGTGATGATGCAAAAAAAATCTGTAGTCTCTCGTCAATTCATAAATATTTTCCATGATGTTGTAAAGTAGAAGACAGAAAAAAACTAGCTTGATGTATTGCCATTAATGGATAACGATGTTTACACGGGGTTAGATGGTGCTTAGAATTCAATGGGATTCCGAGAAGGGTTGTCTAAATTGGGCTCTTCCCTAGGGGATATTATGACATAGCTGGAAAGATATACAGTTACACAGCTTTCCGTAAATTGTTGATACGTGTATATGCGCTAGCTAACTTGTTAAAATTTGTGTTATTCGGGGTCGAAATGGCTAATTACATGATAATTAATGACTATAAAGTAGCAATTCACGTGATTAGATACATAAATTAGTCACAGCCACTTTTTTAATTCCAATAATTTTACAAGTTTGTGTACTGTTTTCAAATACACAACGTGGTCGCTATCGTTTTATTTTATTTGCAAAAGTCTACCATAAAGTGGATTTTATTCTGTCATAGAAGAGGGGTACGATTGAATTTAAGAAATTAACATGAAAATAGAAGTAACTTTTAAATTTAGAGTCTTGGCTGGATATACAAGTACAGAAAATCTTACACATAAATGCAAACAACAATTTATGTATTTTTTTCATTATGCGTGTTTGACTGTGGCATTGTAATTCCCAATCGGATGGGCCGATTTTTAATAAGTTTTTTTAATGGTGTGTTAGTCAGGAGTTTTTTTTTTTAGCTATGTTGGATATTAATTCATACAAGATTTTAACGCAAATACCTCAAAGGAAAGAACTTGATTAGAAAAATATACACATGATACATTTCAAATCCAAAATGATCGCCACCACAAAAGATGACGTCTGGGGTTTTCCTAAATCATAAATTGGCACTTATTTGCATACAGTTTACTAAGATTTTAAGTTTGGATAAGTTAGAATCTATTTTGCGTCCTATTGAAAGTAAACGCACTACAAACGTTTATTTTTAAGTCTATTTTTATTCAAACCTTACACATGTGAAGTTTACTCGTGCTCTTCTAAACGTAAACAAATCAATAGTTGTGGAAAATACACCTAAATATATCCTTTCCTAGTAATTGGTTAATCATCTTAGGCCTTGGCCTTGGCTGTTTAAAAACAACGTCATAGGTAATCTGTAGTTGCGTTTCACTCCGCAAAATGTAAGTGCAAAGTAGTAACAGAAAGTTCTACATTGGGTTTTTATGCCATCAAGCTGAATGGTGAAAATTTAGGACATCGTTGTGGAAAAAGTAATTTTCTAAATAATGTTTTTGTTTTTATGTAAACAACTTTTTAGATATGTAGATTTTTCATATACCAATAACTAGGAAAAGTTTGATTTTTTGTTTGGTGCAAATAGCCTCCGAAACTAACTGGACCGTTTTGAAAAAATATTTCACCGTTGGGAAGCTACATTATCCCTGAGTAACATAGGCTATATTTTGTTTCTCTTTGCAACTCAAATTATTTTATAGCCCGTCCGAAGACAGGAAGATCTGCCAGTATTATAAGATTACTAGCTGACCCGGCAAACGTTGTTTTGCCTTACAAAGTAGATAGTAGCCGATTCTCAGACCTACTGAATACGCATATACAATTTGATAAAATCGGCCAAGCAGTTTCGGAGGAGTACGGTAACTAACATTGTGACATGGCAATTTTATTAGATTTTATTAGATTAGATTAGAAGATAATAGTAAAGACTATCCTCTTTGACTCGTATTAACTCATTACTTAGGGTCACGGGGGAGACTCTTGAGTAAGAACATCGTGGGGAGCAACTATGTTCTTCCCGGCAAATGTTACCTATTTTTTTTGTAAATTTGTTATAAATTCTTTGTTGTACAAATATAATAATAATAATTTAATGTTTAAATATACTTGGAATATACTTAATTTTTATGGTACATTAGTATATTTACGTAACGTTTCGTATATACGTAATGTAACGGATGTTGTGCTATTAGTGTACGCAGATACATTTGGCCAGAAGGTCAAGGTGTGCTTAGTTTCTTGTGATTTGTATAACTGCTTTAAGTGTTTGTTTTATGTTAGATTGTGGCAAAAAAGTTTTTGTAAGGGGTTTGTTTTTATTGCTCTTGTAATTGGTTGTAGCTAATTTAGACAAAATACTAGTTGACCATCAACGTATCAACGTCACATCATGTTTTAGGAAAAAAAAATATTTTCGTGCATTGATAATTCGAATGAGTGTTGTAAATGTATACTATACCCAATTTATATTTAACTATAAAAATAAAGTAGTAATTTAAACATTTTTATTTCACAAATTTCACACAGGGCTGGTTGGCTAACCCATTTTTAGTTTGTATTATGGATGATATTACAATTAATATACTACATTATACTCGTACGTCCATAAATAATGTATATCGTTGCATATTGAACAACGACAGAGAGGAAGATGTGTTAAATTGTTGAATATTTCCTTTGGATTACTTTAAAATAAGTTTTACGTGAGGCTTTCTATTGCTAGATCAGGTAAGGGTGTGAATTATCTAGAACCTTTAAAGAGCTTGAGTTCTTCATACATGACGAGGTCCTATTATCTACTAGACGATTCACAGCCAAAACTACTTTGTTGTTCAGGAGTTCAATCATAGGGAGTTTATTTATAAACTATTTGTATTATGTAGGCTCGGCGAGGTACACAGACCACCAGCCCGATGGTCAGAAGACATCGTTAGGCAAGCTGGGAAGAGCTGGTGGAAACTGACTGAACTAATTAGCTCATCACAAAGATACTGGCCGTGCCGGGAATCGAGATTGAAATCTGGTAGTCCGCCATGGTAACCATTACGCCAACGGGGTCTTCATATGTATTCCGTTATGCAAGCTTTTCAAAGCCGACGCCTGATACATAAATCTGCCGAAAATTATGTAAAAGTACAAAAAAAATGCACCCAAACATTTCAGACCGAATATGTATATTTGTGCTCTGATAATGTACTGGAAACATATAACTGTGTACCCAACTCTTGTTTTGTTTGTATAAAGTTTGACAGAAAATGGTATTTCTACCTCCAGCCTATGGTATTTTATGCCTCCTCCATTACCAGGCTGACATAAGGTCATCGCACCTACCATTCTAAGCCCTAGAACTTGGTCTGACAATACAGGTCCTCGCCCACGACGACAACTCTCCACCATTTGCTATTCTGACTTTCCAATAAACGGAATCAAACGCAGTTTGCTCGATTCGATTATCGAATCCGATTGCGATTCGATTACCTGAAGTTTAAACGTTTGGATTTCGATGTTAACGTCTAAGTCTAGTTTATTTTATAGTTCGAGTGTGAATTTAATGCGAATGCTGCGTGAATAATCGATAACAGTTCACGGTGAAAGCACAATCGATTGAATACAACTCGGAGGAAATAGACAATTCTAGTTTATATTTATTTATAAATCTAATAAGTATTATCTAATAGAATATTTAGTACATTTTATTGCAGTTCATTGGTTCGGTTGATCGGTTATCTGTTACTTAAACATCGTTACGTCAATTTTCCAAGTTTAATTGACTTCAAGGTTCGTTGGGTTTTATCTACATAATACTCATTTTGTGACGACAGTGATAAATTATGGCCCTTTGTAGCTGGTTGATAGTTTTGTTAACCTTTTAAATATATCGTTTAATAATTAATATTTAAAGTGTATTATGTAGAAATGAAAACACTCCGAACATTAGATGTATTGTACTTTAGAATCATCTTGCTTATAAGCAATTGATCAAATTGGTAATTAAAACGAATCATGCCACACATCGAGCAACCCATAAAAACACATAGCTCGAAATCTTGGACAAGCCGGCGACCTTTCGCGGTCACAGTCACAGCTTCTTACTAATTACTCGCCAGACAAATTCAATCTTTGTGCAATTGAAATAAAGGTCACAAAAGTATTGAACATCAAAGAATTTGGAAGAAATTTTTCACCGCAAGTTGTCTCCAAAATCAGTAAGTTTCGTCTTTTGGCCAATTAGGAGTATAAAGGAGCCGCGCGACGTAGATCGATTCACAACATTACGAGTGGCGAGCTCTGCCGTAGAGAACTCATGATAGGCTTCCCCTCGTGTTGTGGCTTAGAGGGACCATAAACTGTTATTACCTTCCTCAGATAGTTCGTCTGATTAAATTATATTTTATGGATTGACTATGTGAAAGAGCAATGACAGATGCTTTCGCCACTTTAGATTTTATTGACGATATTGATAAGGTGCCGACATACATGATATTCAACTGATACTTTTTGCATTCTACTGTTAAGACTAATATGTATTTCCCTTTATTCTTACTAAAAAATAAAGAAAAAAAAACATTTCGACGAATAGACAACCTCTACCAGTCAGTTAATGAAGGTTTGGTAAGGATAGTCCTTTTTTCACAGTACAGTTAGGCATTTAAACAGCAAGGCGTGGTGGCACTGGCCAGACGCGGAGACCCATGCATAATTAGTTTCTGAGTATCGTGTCAACTAAGTAGACAAACAGAGTGCCTATCTTGACCACATTAAACACGCAATGAAAAACATTAGTCGGTCACACGCAGACACAGTGTGTGCCAGTAGGTTTTGGCAGGTCAGTGTTTTGAGGGCAGTGTCTGAAGGAAGTTAGTTTAGTCTAGATCTGTCAGTTTGTGACGAAGTTACATCAACAATCGGCTTAAAACAATTCCTGTAAAATTTAGATAGTTTATCTTTCATTCGCAGTTTATAGCAAAGTAATTTGCTATCTGATACTGAGTTTATGCTACTAGTAAAAAATACTACACGTCCGTAAGTTAACAGTATCTTCTAAATCGATTCAATAGTTAGATATCAAAAAGAATGTTGTAGCCTAAATAAATATCAGGTGGATTAGCATATCATTTTGCATCCTCGACGTATTATGAATTATGATTCACTGTGTCAACAGGCCATCTTATAAGCTGCAAAAACTTGCTAATTTATTCCTCCTATGTGTCCCACCCGCAGGTTTGGCAATCATTACTCATTATTGCTTCCGTCGATTTTTATTGAGTTCTCTATTAATCAATATGTTACCGTCATTACAGTTATGTTATGAATGATACTCCAGTTTTGATATTAGAATAATTAAATTAGTCTGTCTATGATAGAATTATTATCCTTATGGAGTCATCAAATATTGTTATTTGGATGTTATCCGACATATTGATGATGTCTGCGACATTACAAGAAAATTTTGCGAGCGTACGAAAATTAATTGCAGCAGTCAAAAGATTCTTAAACAAAAGTACATGTGTAATGTCTGTCTACGTTTGAATGCAAGTATTGTTTGCATTGCAGTGCATCGACGTACATACACGTGATTGGCATACTTGATTGCTTGTAAGGACTCAATTGTTCCAATATCAATATGGTTTCATCTGATTGTTATGTCAACACAGGACTGAATGATGATTAACTTGATTGATTTGACCCCAGTTACTTTAAAATGACAAACCAAAACCTTTTTTTTATTGGGTACTAGTTGCCAATGCTTCATTACCCGCTTTATATTTAGATAAATTAATTCGCCGCAATAAGTTGTTCATATCTAATACCATTTCTTAAACTTATCAATTTAGTAAGCTTATTTTTTCTTCACTTAAATAAGCATGAAGGCGACACATTACGTTGACCTGCTCGGTTTAAACATTATACAAGGGCCACAGACAGCGGATACACGTTAATAATAAATGAAAGGGTAGTATTGTGTGGGGATGCGCTTGAAATATTCTCGCAAGTCTACACTGACCTCACGCCAAGGACGACCACTAACAAAACTGGCTGTTAAAGATGCGGTAAAAAACACGCTGTCATACATCCGGCATAGAGACGATGCGACTCTTAACTTAGAGACTGTTTAAAGTGTGACCAAACTCGTTTTTAACTTAACAATGTTGAGACGATTATGTTTTCGTAGACGACCCATCACCCAATGAAATAAAAGTTTTAACAATTATTCAGATTCTCATTTCATTCAAAACTGACATGGTACGACTCGAGGTCAAAAATCATACGATATTGCTAAGATAAAGCTTACGCGTATAATCGTTTGACTTGCGGTTGGAGATTCAAGTTTTATAGATAGTGCAACATTCCGTTTGTAAATGGACAGACCATGTACCGGAATCCCACGAATATGGATCCAGTACCACTGATTCCTCAGAATAAAAACGGAAATATTTACTTGCTAATGTTAGTGTAACGCAGGCACGTATGCAGCGGGAACGTCCATATTTGTGCAAACACAGATAGCGGAGTTTGTACTCGTAAGTAACAGAGATAATATCGGAACGTACGGCAAAATGTGGAGAAATTCGTGCCTACCTGGGTCTGACGCCACAAAAAACATTGGGATGTACAAAAAAACGGATTCTCATTGAAAAAACCGTTTCCTTTACATTCTGTTTACAAGACCTCCGACACTGAGGTCTTTTGAGTCCGCCCTTCGATGGCTCTTACCTACTTTAGATCCCTTTTTTGCCCGCATGTTCCATAAGGATATAATTGATATTGAAATCGCTAAGTCCTTAGCGTACCTACTGATTATATTATTGTCTGGTTTTTGAGTTGTAAAAAACGCAGCATATATTTTGCTATTCACAATTTAGATATTTATAACATGTAATTAGCACTGCTACCTAATTTTCTTTAAAGCCACTTTTTTTGGCAAAAAATGTTTATGTTCCATTAATTTAGTATCTTCATTTTGAATTTAATTAGGTTACTGTTATTCCATTAAACATTAGTCATGAGTTGTTTAACCTGCTTTAATATCCAGTTACAATTTAGCAACCAGTGTTGCTAATAACTCATTAATAGCTACGATACATTCTCCGTGTGCTTTTGGTATTTCTTCCAATAACCATCGGATATTATTTATAGCTTATAACAAATCATTATATTTTCATCTCAATCAAATATTTTAAAAGATTTTAATAATATCTGAATCAACTATGTTACTTAGTTCTGATTTGAACTGCATATTTTAAAGTTCAAAAGTCACATTATTGTCAAGGTTCTTAACTTTTAATTTAAAGAAAAATAATTACTCTGTCAGTATTACATAATCGAAAGTGATACGCGTCATTGACTGCGTGACAATCTAATTTGCATGGATGATATCATTGTGGACTATCCATTCAGTTATATTATCGAATCTGTCGGTGTGTGCTAGCTACTTAATTATTGATAAAAGATTAGAATTTAAGATTAAACACTATAAATAATTTAATTTTACCCCTTATCATATTATATGTATATCCATTTGGCTCTGCAGGAAACAATGGAGTGCCGCCAAAAACTAAATGATTGTGACATAAAAAATGACTCAATACTCACCCACTATCACGCCTTCAAACGTATCTTGTTTTCTGGAAAACAAAGTATGACTAAATTATTCACTAACAGAAAAATATTAGTCACACTGTAACTGAGAAGATATTATATTCAGTCGACGTGTATTCAAAAGTTAAAAATATATAAAATTTGAAAAAAAAATATTAAAACATTATTTTTTGCAATTGACAACTTGCCTAATCAAAAACTAAGATATATTCAAATAATAATGTAGGTCTCTCACATGAAATACCTACAAAGATATTACTTTGTCTCTATTTTGACTCGACATAAAATCAGTTTTAAGAGTCTCTATTTGGGATCAAAACATCCTTATCCTTATAAACATTGGTTATATTAGGTGACATGAATAGTACCTATGTATTTGCATATTTTGTAGGAACGTTCGTAAATTCGTCATAAAAATATAATCATACGTTTTTCAATACCAATGTGAATGTGACATTTGGTGCAGCAAACACAAAATATTCCACATTTAGCATCATAGAAGCTAAGATGTTTAAATATGTTGTTAATGATATCGCTACTGCATTATTTACTTACTCAAAACTAAAGGAATATTTGTATTTTAATGTACACAGATCTAAGAATGCAGATTTTTTATCAGAGCCGACCTTCAATGATTAACTAATACCATTTTAAATGGTCCTAAAAATATTTTCTTACTTATCCTTGGAAAATATTTGAATGACGGGGCAGGTAAAGTATTAATTTTCGTGTATTGTTACCGCGCAATAGCTGTAAATAATTAAGTTAGACCCAGAGCGTAGAGTATATCTCCATGTATAATCTTTATTGAGATCCAAGGGAGACAAGCACAGATCAATGACGCCCTGAGTTGTGTAATGCTAAACTTGGGGTGGAACTAATAATGTATTAGGCCTACGTTATGCTTAAGACCAGGCTAACTCTGGGTGAATGTCTACTTCATCTAATCACTCCTTATCATTACTAAACATAAATGAGGCATTTTTTCTCTATTTGTATTATGTATTTTATTCTCAATTATCTTTGTATTTCACTCTAAAAATAATTAAACGCCACTTTAAATCACACACTAGTGACAACAGAAACAAACAGCATCTCAATCTAAACACTGCCCTTACGGTCACGAAATAAAACTTCATCAACAGAAATAGTCTTCACTAATAAACCCAAAATCTATTTTCTTTCGGAGCATTATAAATATTCCTAAGCCAAATTGAGACCATCACCTCCCGACAGCTTAACGTGATCCTTCGAACAAAAAATAAAGCTTTTGGTCTTCGAATCAAATGGACCGTTTTAAAATAGACGCTTCGCTTCTGCCAGATGAGGTTACTTATTTCAGTTCCCACGAAACATCGGCTAAGATGCACGCTAATAAGCCAAATGAGATTATAGCTCAGTACATGCAAGCAATTTACGCGCTAGTGTGCTACTACGAGCCACCGCAAATGAGTCTGATTTGGCAAATTGACATGAGAAATAGCAATCTTCTAGAATAAAAAGTTTTTATGCAACACATCTTGCTACACGCTATGTGCAACGCAAATTTTTGTATCTTTGCTGTTTTGTTTTAAGTAAATGATATACAAATACTTTTATATCTCGGTAAATTCTGCCGTCACAATTTAAAAAGGCACAACTAACATTTTGCGAATGTTGAGAAAATCGAGATTAAAATATTTTGGGAATTTTCTTTAAAAAAATACCTTTGAATTGTGATTTTCAAACTTGTGTGAATGTTAAAAGTTGACTATGATAAGTATGTATATAACGACAGAAATTACGATACATTTATTTTAATGTATATAATTAATAATTACCTTATTAATTTTTAACTTAACATAAAAAATTACATTACTAGAGCAATATTACGTTTAAAAGGCACATATAACCAAATAAGCCTTATCAATGTAAAATTTTGAGGAAAAAAAATAAGATAATTTGATGAAAAGGCACCTTTTCTCTATTATGCCTTTTCATTGATTTTTTTATATTCATTAATCAGTAAATTATTACAATAAACTTTTATTAATTAATATTAAAAATAGTTACTGACACATATATTTTGTTTATATTTCAATATGACATGTATTTTATTGTGTCCCTGCAATGGGATTGTATAATATATGTATATCATAATAATCTGATAAATTAACATTGTGTAAGAAATAAAATAAGGTAGTTATAAAGAAATAAAACGTTTATTTTAAGTAGTACAAAGTCTTCAAAGGTCAATTATTATAACAATAATTGAAGTATAACACTTCCAAATCTCTATTAATTAAAAATTAGGGTAACAAAGCCAGTAAGGAACTTTAATAATATATTTCATTAAAATAAAGAAAACATAGCTTACTAAATCAATACCTAATAATTATCATTACAGTTATGTAACAACTATCTATGTAGCTTCAATTTTTATCACAATCATTAACCGAATTAACTTCCTATAATTATTTAAATGGCGCTTTGCATTTTTCTCTCATACTATTAAGAGATATACTTAGTAATTATAATAGGTCAGTAAAATCAACTTTATACTCGTATTATCAAAATTAAACGAAAACAAATTCTAAGCATGAAATTAGGAACAACAAGGCACTTAATATTAAATATCATAATACCTAAGTATCGATTAAAGAGACTATAAAAATCTATCTTCCATTATTTCAGTCTTCTTGGTGATGAATCAAATCAACTGCTTGATCAGGTAATGTTTAGATAGGTAATGTTTCCCAAAAAAGCCTTCTGTTAGTGGGCATAAGTGGACCAAGTTTTGTGAGTATGGCTGATTTCCTTTCGCTCGTAATACCCCCGGGAACAAGGTTTTGACGTGGAGGTGGTATTCCTTGTTTAATATTTTTGAACTTAAGAAAATCTAGCTCAAAGTATTCGTCAGTACCATGATTGCGTTTATAAAAAAGTGAATTCGATCCTCTGCGAAAATTCACCTCCGAAATATATTTCATATAAGCTCGAGGGCTGGAATTCTTTATTTTACTTGTTGAAGAGCAGTCTTCATAATTGTAAAAATTTGGCGTCCCATCTTCTTTACCATGGTGCGTACGCCAGTGTCAGATACGGCTTTACAGAAGTCTTCAAAGACGTAGACACGCTTTTTTGTTTTCAAAGACCGTTCCACTCTGTGATGAAATTTGTCTGCAGCCATGAAGGTATGGCCGGTCTCTAAGTAGCGTAATGTGATGGAGTCGAAGTTAACTTCTGTGGAGTTTTACAATCTTACCAGAGTGCTGTGCCGACAAGATTAGAGTGGACCCGTCTCGACACGTCAGGCACAACTGACGGCATTCCCTGCTCACCTCGCCCCGCTCACTTCATCTCCATTCAGAAATGTTAAGTGGTAAAGGCACAAACGTCAATGTGCCTTTTTATTTAACATTTTAAGGTGTAAGGGTTAAAAAGAAAAGGTATAACTAACAGTTGTGACCTTTCTTTCTACGTTAATTGCTCAAGTATCGGTATAAAAAATAAGCACAATTGCCACATGAGCCTTTTATACTTGATGAACGTCAGTTATGCCCATTCAATTAAATATATAAAAGTAAAAAGCTAAAACTAAAAGTCATATCTCACAATATGCCCTTTTCTTGTAATAAAACTCAAAAAATGGTGCAGTTGTGCCCTTTAAGCTTATACTATCTCTGTTAATTTTGTAGCTATAAATCCACAAAAAATCAAGCAGTTAGGCCTTTTTTTCCTGATTCTGAATATATATATAACTCAATTTCACAAAAAATGTTAGTTGTGCCCTTTTTCAGTGACACGGCAGATTGTACGCGAGTGTCCAAATTGTTATAATTTATTGGCGATCTAATTATATCATAATGTGATCCATACATAATTTATTTTTAATCAGATATTTAAATGCACATTACATTTGCACTTTCATATGTTATTGTCGCAAGAGAGACTAAAATCTATTAATCAAATCGCGCATAGTTAAGTTCTGATTGACATCTGTATGCTCCATTTTGCAAATCACACCCACAGTCCTATTATTTGCAAACAAGACTTTCTCTTCGCATGTGAGTGAGATATTGGCAGTTTCGCTATCCATTTAGAAATCATGATTTAAAATATTGACTTTAGTTTTTTATAACTCAGTTGCACTATCCTTGACGCGTCTGGCAATAAAATTTTCAACGCCTCTGAATTTAGTATTTATGTACACCTGTACTATACAGGCACTCAAAATTTTATTATAACATTAATTTGAAACTTATTCTCTACAGACGCTAGTTAGCCAATTTGTTACAGCCTTGCATTATAACGGTAATGTAAAACGGGAAATACTAGTGGTCACGAAACGGATGATGCCATTTTTGTCATTGTCATTTTGGTGTTATCACGAATCTGACACCAAGGTTGTGCATATGCTTAAGGGTCATACAACAGCAAGCCGTATTTGTAATATCTTTGTGCTTGCAAGTCAAACATGAGAAATTAGGACGCAGATGCACCAATACAAGTACATGCCATTGTTATCATTTCATTGTTTGTTCTCTAGATATGCAGAGACTAGGCTTCTATTTGTATTTAGTTTTGTATATTCTCTGTTGATAATGAAAAAGATTGCATCTCAAAATTATTTTCGGTTTCCACCTATTTCATACGGTATTTGCAGCGGTTTGTTTACCGCTATTTTAACAACCGAAGCCAGTGTTTGTGAAACGCAGTGTAATATTTTCATAGAGCTTTATGAGCCTCATTTTATCATAATAGTGATTGTTCTTGGCTTGAACGACGTTAATTTCATCCACCTATTTAGCTCTAGCCTTGGTTACAAGTAATATGACGTCAGATTACAGATAACGTATTTGTTGGTTACCTACCTTATATAAGGAATGGCGTGCGAGTTTAATGCTGTGTTAAACTACCTGAATTCATTTGAAACTAGAGGTGGTACATGTAGGTGTACTATTATTCGTTTTCTTAGTATTGAATCGCGTCGTGTGATGTCTGATTGATACCTACTTAACACGAATACAATACAATAAATAGGTGAAAATAGAACAAATGACACATTGCCATTTTATATTCTTTTCATCATCATATCATAAATAAATATACTTGTATACATTCAGTAAGTTTTGCTATCTGCATATCAAGTCAAATCAAAGTCAAATCTTATCGATAAAAATACGCAATGTGAGTTTCAGAATATACCTATTTCAGCTGTAGCTAGGTCATTTAAATGACGTAGAGGTTGACGACAATGTATGGCGGATTTTTTATATTTATTTTTATGGCCTCAAGGTTCCTAACAATATTTTATCAACCACCGTCTCCTACCTGTTATACTTTTAGAGATCCACCAGAGCCCTGAAGTCCACCAGAGTCGGTTCCATTTTCAGTCATTTTTCGAATTCTCTTTACATCTCCTTATCCTCTTATTATACTTCTTCTTGCTCTGGGTTCTTCAAGTGCGAAAAAATGTTTTTATAGACTTGAGTTATTATATCTCGCTCTCAGTCTCATAAGTGCCGTCCCTGGCGAGACAGGTTTCAGTTAAATGACGTAGAATATCTATGTTTATTTAATCACGTCAGTGGTTCTTAGTATTGATATTCTGCGGCAATGAAACGAAACAAATTTTGACAAATATTGTGGCTTTTGCCTTAACTTACATCACTGTTACGAGACTGGTAAACCTGAAGGCTGTGTTTTATTAGTCAAGTTTGTGAGTCATGTGTGACAAAATCAGATCGGAGAACATACGAGTTTAAAATGGTATTTGACGTATATGTAATCGTGGTACAATATTATGACTCGAAATATATAATTTGGTAAAATAGACTAAAGTTTTACAAAGGTTACTTTAACTACCTTAAAATAATAATTTACTTTAACTTTTTTAGCTAAAGTAAAATTCTTTAGTAACGTAATAAATAGTTTTTTCGATCATCTCTGGTATACCTATTATTATTGTATACCTATATACCTTAACGTCAATAAATATTTTTGTATTTGCATTTGTATTTTTGTATACCATACTTAACTGTTATTACAGATTAAACCTATATCGAGTACGAGTCCTTCTCTATACTTATATTATCACAATCTATACCAATGTAATAGAGGTCGCCTGTCCTTTCAATCATTCCGATAACCTTTGATCCAGAAGAGATTTCAATGTGGACCGGTATATGTATAAACATATTTATTTCAATTTGTTAACATTTTGATTAAAGCAGATTCTACTTCTTCTTCTTCTTCGAATGAGCTAAGTGGCCAAGCTCTAGTGTCGAGAGTTTTCAAGCAGCCCGAAGGCCTCTGACTTGGTTTAACAATTATCCGTCGGTATTTCGACCCCCATAGCACCCAGATAAAAATGCTATTTTAAAACGACTGTCTTGTGCATGGTCAGCCATCCAAACACCGTCCGCATTCACCGTTGCCTAAGCAACTTCATCGACATCGAAGCTAACTTCGATGATTGCGTCAGATCACCTAAACTAGCCGAGCTACAGGCGCTACTTTAAACAGCTTACACACATAATATCTTTTCACTTTGTGCTGTTAACTATTATATATTGCAAAATGTTGTTAATTGGTGTATTTTGATATATCTCGGTAGTTTTCATGGTATGCGATAATTTTTCGATTGTTTGGCCGAAAAGTCCGTTGCTCCCTCGATTACAAACATATGTGATCGTATGATATTTTACCTGCCGTAATAATAAAAGTCGGCCTCCGGGCGTCGATACAGCTGTTCGCTTCAAATAAAAGATTGAATTGAACATACCGATTCGGTTTCTTTGACGTAGATCTTTTTAATAATACAAGTGATTTGTGCATTCAGCTGTCTTTCATATTAGCAAATATAATTTACCTTAATTTCAATGAAGAATATTAATGTTTAATTTTTTTTTGTTACAGAAGTGCAAAAGGTGGAATGTCTCAATTCATCTGATGACGTCTTTATAACGGTAAGCTAAGTTTTTGCATATTTGAAAATAATTAATAGACAGAATAATGTTGTTGGGCTGGGTTTTATCTGATTTGACAGATACAAAATGATATTCAAATATCAGCCAAATTAGAAAAGATGTTTTTTTTTTACCATCAACTCAATAACCATAGAGTGTTATAGGTTTGACTTGTATGTGTGTGTGGTTGTATATGGCATTGTAGCTCTCTAACGGATAAACCGATTTTTATAAAGTTTTTATAGGTCTATTAGTAGTTAAGGTTAGGGAGTGTTCTTAGCTATGTTTTATTTAAATATATTTTAGATGGCGGCATACTTTTTCAGAACTGCTTCAATACGGTATCAAATGAAAGGGATTTATTAGTAAAATACATATCATATATAATTTAAGTTAAAGAAAGAATTTATTTGATAGGTCATGTCCTTTCACTGGCATATTCATATGGGAGCGGGAAAGAAAGGCGAATTTCAAGGCGATGAAATGGGCTAGATGTAGAATTAACAGTTTTCTCGATAGAAGTCATAGAAGGTATAAAATATTATTGAAAAACATATTAAGGACCGTCTAAAGAACAATTCTAAGAATATTTATACTTTTTTTGATACTAATTAGACATATCAATATGAAAAATAAAACTGGTTAAAAAAATAATTTTAGGTTTTTGAAATCCATAGTAAGTGTAACATAATTTATTTAAAATATTTAACATATATTTTCAAATTATCTCTTGATTAAGCTTCTTTGCTACCTAAATCAAATTTCTATCACCTACCATAAAATTTTTTCCTACATCATGTAACACAGACGAGTAAAGTGTGTCAATCTTTTGATCTCTTGTTATTCGTTGAAAAATTTTGTGCGTATATGAAAAGGTAGGTACTATCACCTCTATAGGTCGTGCTTGATTGATTATTGCTGAGAGAACTATGCCAGTGTTTGTTTGATGGAACCGCTATTGACCCGGATAGATTAATCAACATGACCTAATTAATTACTGTCGTCAATTACTTTTGATATTTATGAGTATATATACCTGATTCTAAGTATAAAACACTTATTTATTTATTTATTATTAACTACTTTATTAATCAAGTTAACAAATATACGTAAGACTTGTTTGATTAAACCAAATGGTGCAGTGATTTAATTATTTTATACGCCATTGTTGGTAAAAAATTTGCATAAGTGGCATAGTGGTAGGGCATTTTGTATAGCTCGCTAGGCTCAAATTAGGTACCAATCTCAGGTAGAAAAATCTGGCGCCGCGCACCTAACGATGTGTTCTGGCAGCCTTCTTTAGAGCTAGTTATCCCTGACTAGGAATGCTCCGACTTATGCCAGAGTGTCGCTGACTCGCGTCCCTACTGGTCAATTGCTTATCTGTAATGTACAATAGAGGGTATGTTGAAATATTCGGTAGTATACATTTTTTACATTAAAAAATTATCACGACTCTATGCAACAACCATTTCCACAATTCACCACAATATACTTCCTGTAACAACAAAATTTTAAACAATGTCTGGTTGATAACAGTGGACGACCTCGACTTTGACCGTCGACCAAACTATGACTCAATAAAGCACCGCAATGTCCTCTTTCGAAGCACTTTTATCTTACATACAGGATACGCTAATTTAGTATGACGCCATACAGCTTAGCAGTATCTTATCTAGCAAGATAACGGCCAAACAGTTACTGTTGAAATTTTTACCCAGAATTGGCAGAAAAAACTCAAACATCTATTGATACTAGCACATTCTGCTAAAAAGTAAAAAAGCTTACAAGTGAATAACATTTTTTGCAGAGCTCGATAAGTTTGCAAAGTGTGTCAAGCGCCTGGCAACATTTTATGCAGAAAAAGCGAATTGAGTTTTTGCTGATGCTCTTATATATTTGGGTCAGTAGTCTTTTACTATAGGAAATAGCTCTTTAGCACGAGTGAGGAAACAGACAAACTGATCTAAACTGAAGCATCCTTCTCGCGTTGAGTTGGTTACTGTAAGTCTTCTTCTTCTTCTTCATATGAGCTAAGTGGCCAAGATCTGATGTCGAGAGTTTTCAAGCCACCCGAATGCCTTTGACCTAACGACTACTTGTACTAAGACTATCGGTCAGGACCTACATTATAACGTGTAATCCGACCCACGGTAGCAATCAGATAAAATGCCACTTCAAAAACGACAGTCCTGTGCATGGTCACCCATCCAAACACCTGTAATATAAATCATTTATTGATAAATTGATAACACCAAAGTTACAAGTAGGTAACAAACAATACACTATATATGTATTTACAAAAATAAAAATAAAATATGTACGTTACGTGACTAGAAGATAATAGTGTAAATTGCGATAAATACTTCTAGATTTCTATATAAGTAATAAAACTCGTTAGGTTATGATAATTTTCTGCAGAAACTTTTATCATAATGTTTATTAACGCTTTATCAATTTTAATTACTCCACTAAGAAACTACACCACAGCTCTGATTAATAAATATTAAAATGGGAATCTATAAAGTAAATTATATTTAAAGTTTATTGAGTTACTAACGAGGTTGATAGAGTTCATTGGAAGATAATAACTGACCTCGAAGTGGCGATATGTTGATAAGACCTCTTACGAGTATTTTAATAAATCTTAATAAAAAGTCGACTTGAACCAGTTGATAAAATAATATATTATGTACTCCCATGCAAGCCACCTTCCAATGTTACAAGCCACTTATGGTTAATTTATAAATTATAGTAAATAAGATTAAATATATATTTTTACTACATTGTTTTTGGTAGAAGCTTGATATGTATTGATGAAATAAAGAGCTATTGATAGATAAAAGCGCCCTACAAGTTATTCATGACCAGTTTTCAAAACGGCTTAAAAATTAAAAATAGCAGCAATTTTACGTTTAGTATATGATGCATGATGGTAGAGCATTTGCTTATGCTCGTCTGCCTAGCCACCACATGCACACGAAAAATCTGTCCTCTAGCGTCTAACAGTGAGTTCCAGCAGCTTCTTTGAGATTTTCCTGACTAGACATGCTCCTTCTCAGGTCAGAATGTCGCTATGTTCCCTGGTTACACGCCTTACTGGTCAAATTACCTAGCTGTACGGAGTAAAAAATATATATATATTTGGCTTCAGATACAATATTAAGTACTTTTTGTTCGCGTAGAAAACGGTCACACTTACTTATTATTAAAAGTTCGAATGAGTCCAACAGTTTCGATGCTCGGAAAGCACCGAAACTCTTGGACTCATAAGCACCGAAACTGTTGGATTCATTCCAACTTTTAATAATAAGTAAGTGTGACCGTTTTCTACGCGAAAATATTAAGATGCCTTACGTGAACAGTTTACAATATTAAGTACATATTATGTACTTTAGAACAAGTAACAAGCAATATGATATCGGAATGCTCATTTATCAACCTCTTTCACGTCATTGAACTCAGCAACACGTTAATAGGTAGGTAATACCAGTAAAGTGATATCGCTAAACATATAAAAAACTTGCTTATATCGTGAGTAAAAACGTAATTAAGCCGTCTTGGCGTAGTTTATACAAGTAACCGCCCTTCCTTTTCTAGAACAATGTGTGTAGTTATAAAATACGGTCATAAAATGGATGCTAAAGAAATAAATACTTGGTTGCTACAGGCTATTTTGCCCGAATAATTCGCGCAATATGGATAATAGCCGATATACTTTAGATATCATAGTAAAAACGAATAATTTAACGTACGAGTCGATCGAGCGAAGAATCAAAGAAAAAAAATATAGGCGTTTTTTTTTTATTTATTTTATTAAAATATACCTTATCTTGGACGGTATCCGAGACCTTGTCTTGCCAGAAGTGGGATTAGCCTGACCCATCAAACCACGGTATGGATTAAAAAGATAGGTTTTTGATTTTATTCAGGAATTCACATTTATGTGACAGAAACCTCACATACTCGTACATGGTTCTAAAACAGCAGATGTTTTGGCAACTTACTCAAGTCTCAGATGTCTTCTTTGCAATACCTGTAACTCTGCATAGAATCAAAATACAACTTGTTCGATTAGAGACACGTATATTTTTGGAACCTTGATGAGCTAAGTTAACCAAATTGACGCCAAAATAATGTCTTGAGCGGACAGCGGTCTACAGGTATTTTGTTTGATGGTTATCTATCATACATGATATACAGAAAATTTATATTATTCAAAGCGAGTCAAGATTGTGATGTCAAGGGTTTTTTGCTGACGTAGATTTCCATGTAGCCTGTCTCAGTGACTGGTGTAAAAAAACTTTTGTTATCTTATTAGGTATCATAAAACACACATGACAACCAAGCTTGTGATTTTTTTTCAAATCAAATTATACTAACTAGACACACAATTATGTAAAGTTAATCTATGTTTTTGGCCATTATTATAA
This sequence comes from Mellilla xanthometata, assembly GCA_035578125.1. Taxonomy (NCBI): domain Eukaryota; kingdom Metazoa; phylum Arthropoda; class Insecta; order Lepidoptera; family Geometridae; genus Mellilla; species Mellilla xanthometata. Next base: position 5,044,643 of record JAPUBQ010000007.1, on the reverse strand, counting down.
TTATTCTATGGCTGGCAAAAAAATTAAATGACCCATTAAATTATAATCTCAAGCCGCAATTTTACGCATCCACGTATTACCATTAAATTGCTTTTGGGACTCAACTGTAATCTATAGGAATGTTTTTTGGAGCTTGTGTTTTTTTTAGAAGGGTCGTTTAGATTGATGGCTTAACGGTATTATGGTTATCAACTGGTTGTAATGCGTGCCTACACTTTGTAGGTAATGTATAGGTACGGAGGTTTTACCTCCCAGGTTGTTGTGGTCTCATTTGAATGGTTTGAGAACCACAGGCATTTACTTCACGGTTACTTCCTCGATTGGTCGGGTTTCAAAATGCCATCATGCTACTACCCGTTTTTGAGTTTTTGCTACAATACTGCTCAGTCAGCGTGATGATTGTTGGATGAAATTAATTATAGTTTCGTGTAGTTTATACTATTTTGTGTAATTGTAGGTTGTGTGACCAGACTTGGGAGTAAAAAATAAATAAAGTATAGATTTTTTTACGCACTATAGCTAAGCATTGTGCTAAAAGGCCAAAGGGTTAGCGACTCTATGCTCAAGTGAAATACACCTAGATTCTGGCTTTCTATAAGGCCGCCAGAACACTCATTTGTACCCGCAGGTCTGATAAAAAAATCTAGTCTGAATAGTACAGATATTTTGATACCAACATAATCTGTGTAATAAAACTACTTGATGCTTTCCGCCTACAAAAATAACAGTTTCTCGTTTGAATAATACAAGTTTACCGCTGTCATTAGAAGTGGAAAATATTTGGCTTGTTGCCAAAAGGTAGGCTCGAGACGCGGTGTCGCCTCAAATCTATCGCGTGTGGAGTTGTTACATACTAGATTTAATGTCATTTGTTATTTAAATCCTACTTATAAAAATCTTTTCATAATTCTTAAAAAAATTCTTAGTTACTTTTCCTTTATTTCGATGTTTTTTTAGTTTGCTTTTTTCCAGCCATCCTTGTCGCGCAAACCAACGCATAAATCGTCAACTCTTAACACGACTTCAAAGTTTTCAAAAATACCACTTTGACTTGTTAAAGAGATGAATGACGCACATTTTTCTATTAGCATTCAATAGAAATAAATGTTTAGCTGAATAAAGCTTTTCAGATTTGCAAATGTCTGACCTCTGAAATAAATAAATTCTAAATAATACAATATGGCTGCTTTACACGTTACGATTCGTTGGTATAGTTTAACCTGCAACGATACTTATGTACCTACTTCTGAGATCCACACGACAAAAACTGTTCAGTTTGTACGTGGGTGGCACTTCTAAAACTGTATGAAGTTGCAATGTTGTTTCATAATATAACCATTTATAATTATTTTGATCTATAAGTTTCATGTTCAAACTGCTGGGACTCGGGACTTGCTGAGTTTAAGCACAATGAGCCAAAATACAGCACGGTAGCCGAGTGCTAGTTAGGAAGACACATGTCTTTGGATTCTGGAGCCCCAGGAGCTTGTGGGGTTTATTATAATGTCTTTCTTATTATTAACCGTATGAGCGAGTGTCAATTTTATAATACTTAGTTCAAATAGAAATCATTGGTGTAGGGCTCGATTCGATCCGGGGTGTCGCGGAATTCTTCTCCTTTTTCGTATGAGCTAAGTGGCCAAGCTCTGGTGTTGAGAGTTTTCAAGCCGCTTGACTTGGCTTAGCGACTGCTTGTACTAAGACTAACAGCCAGGACCTATTATTTAACGTGTCATCTGACCCACGGTAGCGCCTAGATGAAAATGCCACAATGGTCACCCATCCAAACATTGTCCGCATCGACCGTTGCTTAGCTTCGATGATCGCGTCAGATCACCTCAGCTAGCCGAGCTACAGGCGTTACTGAAGTCCAACATTCTACCGTCAACACTAGCTCTATTTTGTTCTATGTTGGTATATAACTGAATGTAGAACATAGAATTCCATACAAATCATCATAATACCGAATCGGTAAATAGAGCCGAAACCACTAAAAGACACATTAATATTCACGACAAAAGATTTATAACAGCCCATTAAAATGGTCAAACTTTAATGTACCATATCTAAAGCTTGACAGTTAGCTTACAGATTATCTGCCAGTTGGTATTCTAGCTCAGATCATTGCCCTGGCTTTGCTTAAGGTTGAGGTCATATACATAGAAACATTTAATGTTTTGAGTTATGTTATCTTTGCTTTACCTAATACTGAAGGTAGTTATGAAAATTATGTCAGAATTTTGTTAAATTTCGAATATTTTGGAAAGTCTATTTATGCACACAATTCATGAAACTGATAGGCAACGATATTGGAAGATATGCTTTGTTTTTTTTAATTGGTTGGAAAATTAAATGTAATTTTTAATAACCTGATAATTGTACAAGTATAAGATTTGCAAAAATCATGAAAATACAAGCACATTTTAATACAAGCAGAATTTCCATTATTATTCTTAACAGTTTTTTTGTAGAGCAGTATAATAGTTAACTAGTACATCCGAATACCTGTAAAACAGGTACTTACAAAGGGTAACATACTCGAATAGATAACTAATCGTAACACGAGCATGCCTAATTGCTCTAATAGGTACTTTAATTGGGAAACTAGGTGAAGGGGCGATTACACGGTGGGCCAGTCAACGCTTTAGATAACAAATAATAAATATAATTTATTAATAATAATTAATGTTTTATCTAAACGTTACAATCTTCTTCTTCTTTGCCTTCATCTTTTCCCACTATGTGGGGTCGGCACAGCCCGTTTTTTGCTCCCACACTCTTCTGTCAGTCATCATATCTACGAGTACATTTACATAATCCTTTCTCTTTCATATTATTATCCTCTTTCACACAATTCATCCACATCTTTTAGGTCGACCTCGACTACCTTGTACAATCATATTCATACTTCTCCTAGTCACATGCCTCTCCTCTCTTCGCATGACATGTCCATACCAAGATAACCTTCCGCTTTTAACTTTCTCTGGCATAGGTATTTAAACATTACAATATAAATAAATAAACTTTTTGTTCTATGCACAAAAAAATGATTAAATATAAGGTAACAATGATTTAAGAGTTATGCTCTTAACAGGTAATTTAAGGGCACTAACTCCCTCAGTAGGATTACCTGAGTTTGAGAGAGTTAGGGACTCTTCTAGGTAGTAAGATGTGAGTGTTTGCGTAAGCAGTTGACCTCAAGAATATGGGATGTGTCCAAATTTGTTTAGGAACCTATTGCGCTATATGTGTGTGTGTTTGTGTATGTGTGTGTGTATGTGTGATAACAATTAAACTCGTTACAGTTTTCACATTCTCTGTTTCCTGTATTGGCAGGAATCCAATAGGCCGAGCCATCACTCAACCTTGGTTAGGAACCACAAATAAATTTTCTAGACTACGGTATCACAGTTTCATAGTATCTGAAAAGTGCACGCGTTCAGTTGTTTTCTATAAAAAAAGTTGGCTCAATTAATAATTTGGTGATTAAATTAATCGTACAGTTTGTAAATATGTTTGGTTTTATATTTTGCGTCAGTAAAGAAACCATTTGAAAGTTCGCTTCGGTTATGCAAGTGAGGAGGGCATTGACTCGAATTTTAGTACTCGTGCTGTGATAATTTTAAATCTAGCGTTTTGACTAATTTGTGTACGTGATTTGTTAAAAGTGTATATGACTTGCTGACCTGATTTTGAAGAGTTCATTGGGTAAAGAAACAATTCATATTGCTTATAAAGAAAGAAAATTCAAGGAACAAAGTTGTTGGTTTTGCAGTAGTTATTCGGTGAAATCTCAGATTTCGAACGCACGAGTGAAACGCGAGATTGTTTGGTGTAGCCGTTTTTGTTTGGACATGCATGTTGTGTTGTCATACCGTACGAATATGTCATATTATGCTCAGTTTACTTCTTCTTACGTCACATACCTAATTAGAGAGGCAGTTCCGTGTTCAGTGAGTGCTGTGCTTTATGAAAATAAAATTTAATTTATGTGCCGGACAATTAATATTTGTGATTTGTGTTTTGTTTGATGCTATTAAGTTTGTGGCAAATACGTGGCTATACCGCTATGTAACTCCAATGTGTAGAACCATTATGATGACTTCGTTGGCCTAATGGTTACCATGCCGAACTACCAATCAGAAGGTTCCGGGTTCGATTCCCAACATCTTTGTGCTGAACTAAATTTGTTGGCTGTTGGTCTGGGTGTTAAATATTTATCTATATATTATATGTATGTATGTATATGTAGTAAATTTTTTGTGTTAAATGGTTCAGTTTGGGGTTAACCGGCCGTGTGTGAAATGTGTCCTGATATTTATTATTATTTTTATTTATTTACTACTAATGTTTTTACACATTCTCACACTGGACGGTGTGGTTTCAGTAATCGAATAAAATATAAGACTCGTGGTGAGATTGCTACTGCTGTATCATCTTTTTAGAAGTGCTTGGTGCAGAGGATAGCCATCGCTATTCAGCGTGGAAACGCGGCCAGTGTTATGGGCACCTTTGCGCCGGGTACGGTCGATGGCGGGTTGTCCCAACTGTTATTATTAGGGACATGATATTTTGAATAAAATTTTAATTAATTTATTTTAGGAATTGTGTAAAAATAATAATAAATGAAACAAATGCCTAGAAAATCAGTTTTAATTATTAACAAGACAATATATTGTTTTAACTGCAAAGTAAAAAATATGTCTAAGTGTTCATTATTGTATACATTGTGAATATATTTAAATTTATTAGAAATGAGTTTTCATAAATTATAATTCGTAAAAACGTTTATTCTAAAGATTAATGCCTACAAATTGAAACTAAATATGTCTGAATTAGCTGATCATGCTTTCTGTATCTGGGGCATACTATATGGATCTCTTTAGTAGTGAGGTACTTATGTACCTATGTATATGTTTGCATGCATATATTCAGCAATGGCTACTTAACTTGTAATGAAACTCGTCCCTGTGTTAATGACCAGCTCACGATTCTGCCTTGTTTTACGTAGTTGCTGACATAATACCTGTATGTAATTGAAATTAACTGTGTCACTGCATATATTTAACGAGTTTTGTTCCTTTTTTTCTATATGCCTTCCATATTAATCCCACTAATATTATAAATGCGAAAGTTTGTGTGTATATTTGTTATTCTTCTCGCTCAAACGGCTTTACCCCGATTTGATGAAATTTGGTGTGAAGGTAGGTTAGGCTACATTTTATCCCGGAAAATTTCACACATGGCTGGTTAACCCCATACTGAACCATTTCTAGTTCGTATTATGGTTGCTAACACAACTGATATACTACATATACATACATTCATACTTTATACATATTAAACACCTAGACCAACAGCCGACAAATTTGGTTTAGCACAAAAATGTTGGCCGTTCCGGGAATCAAACCCGGAACCTTCTGATTGGCAATCCGGCATGGTAACAATTAAGCCAACGAGGTCGTCATAGTCATATATCATCGATATAGGCCATAATCCACTAAGCTGGCCAAGTGCGGGTTGGAGAATAGTGCGTGTTGGTGGATATAATTAAATGAATTAATATGAATACTTTTCGTAATATACTTATTGGCACAATATTTTATATTTAAGAAAAAATACAAATCATATTTTCTAAAAATGTTAGAGTTCAGCAAAAATTATGATCTAGAAAATCAGGTGAAGGTTAGAATAATGCAGCCAAATCATGTTCTTATTTTCGTTTCGTATCAGTGACACACTCCGCACAAAAAAAAACTGTAACACTAAAAACACGAAATGTTTTTGACGTCCTACACATAGCTCAGTTTAGAATTGTGCGAGGCGATGAAGCTAATTCGTTCCTTTTGCCCCCGGTTTGATTTAATACCGGGTGCATTGAGATAAGTTATAGTTTTACAATAATTAATTTTAGTTTAGACATAGTTTTACATTAATTATGTTATGTTGTTTCTACAACATAAAAATAAATCATATTAATATGGCCAAAGACAATATTTGTATCCTAATAGGAATTAATTGTTTTTTAAACATTACAACATTAAAAAAATATTAACGTAATTTTTTAACTAATTTAACAAAATTGCGTCCGCTTGGGAGTAAATAAATGCATGTTTGATACATTATTCAACATTAATGCCAGATGAATAAACAACAAACAAACGTCAAAAATCACAGAAAATGGTAATTGATAAATCTTGAATTAATAGTTTTATTGCTATAAATCGTAAACGTAATCGTAAAAAATTACTTCTAGACCATCTAAACAACCCCAAGAATATTGAAATGAATGTATATACTAATCAGATTATTATTCATATATATTAATTAGTGTGTGATTGGTACCATATTACAATGTATTTTCTCAGAGTTAAGTCAAAGGCTTATTGTAGTGTGACTTTAAACATGAGTATTTCATATGCTTTCTTGTATCTGTGTTTCTGTCTATATGTATGTATATTCTGTAAGAAATCCGCTAATTGGTAGCAAATGTAAACTAGGGCAAAAAGATAAACCTTAAAATCAGCAGACATGAATGTAGTTGGAAAGAAATGGGTATGCGTCTGAACTTGCATCCAATATCACCTTGGATATGCTGGTATTTACTAACGGAAGTAATATATATATATACATACAGATACTGGCAATACCGGCGAACTCCGTTTCGCCACAAAGTTGTTTTTTTTTCTGGAAATAGGTTCGTGTGTTCTGGAGTTATAGCGTCAGCAAGGAAAATCCGACTTATTTTAAGACTAGCTGACCCGGCAAACGTTGTTTTGCCTTAAAAACATAAGGGTGAACCACCCTAATCACTTATGGGTATGAAAAATAGATAGTAGCCGATTCTCAGACCTATTGAATACGCAGGTAAAATTTAAAAATGGTAAAAATCGGTCAAGCCGTTTCGGAGGATTACGATACCTAACATTGTGACAAAGAAATTTTATATATAACATAGATACACATTTTTACTCGTTACAGTTAGGTTTTGGCCAGTACACCAAGTCAGTGATATCTGGCTTAAGATGAAACATACCTTATGATTATAGTCTGGAATTTCTGGCTCTCAAGGAGGCTGCCGGATAACACCGCTAGAAGCTTGGGGATAGATTTTTGAACTTGAGGGTGGTTACTAGCCAGAGAAGCCCAAGAGGTACTTTACCTATAGTTCCATTATATGATTTCTTCACGATTTTTCCTTCACCACCAAGCTCGAGCTCATTAGCGCGGATCGAATACCTATGGGACGTAAGGCGGTCGCACTCCTAACTGAGCTGCCATTGCTTTAAATATAAATCGCTCCAAATAATTAAAGCAAAAGAAGCATTGGCATTAAAATAATAACAAGTTTTAAGCAGGGATCCCTTTTTCGTATAATATATAGTTAGGTAAGTGGCTGGTTACTAACTCACACCCTTTTAATGACGGCTTTAATACTGACTCGTTAAACATTTTTTGTTGTATGACATCTCAATATTTGTGCAAAAAATATTCGTAACCAAACCTTTTGAATTGAATATCACTTTTATCGCGAACCAAAAAGACAAAATTTTGATTTTATTTTACATGTACAATAAGATAAAAAGGGTAAGAGTAAATGTAACGCCAATCTTGCAAGGTTTATCAAAAGTTGCCAGTAATCCTGTATTTGAACATTACTTTGTTTGTGTCGTTTTGGCTGTTTGTATTAGTAAGAACACAAGTCCCTAAGCTATTACTGCGGTTAGGAAACACGATATAGGAATAAAAATCCACGAACGTAATAGCGTGGTATATTTGCTTTTATTTTCTTAGGAAATAAATAATTATTGTATATTCTCGTAACTGAATACTAAATTTAGGATACTAGATAAAAACGTACGTTTTGCCTTTATCTTAGGTATACGCCATTAATTAAAGTCTTTTATTAAAAGCACCATACAACCCTACCGACCAAGACAAAGTGTTAAAAAGCAAAGTCAAGAGAGCAAGCTTTTACGGCGAGAAGCGTCTGCGCATAAAACTGGCAACATTAAACCCGCGAAAGTGGAAGTTGTAGCTATTGGCTGTTTTATAGCTTCGGAGAAATAGAGACTATTGCACTTGAGGGTACACGCGCAGTTAAAAGCTTTGCTCGTTCGATTTTATTCTTGCTACTTATTACGAGAAAGTTACATTAATTTCGTTTCACATTTGTTTCTCGTGAAAGGATTATAATTCATTCCACATTTGAATTATTTTGTGATACGGGTGATTATTAAACTGTCACATAAAAAATAAAATTGAGGAAAACTTGTCTACATTTATAGCGTCTATTTATCTATTATAATAAGTTTTATAAAAAGGGGTACGTACGATAGCCTGTTTGTTAATGCGTTACGTATAAAATCTGAAAATCTAATCTAGCTATCATAAACACGGATATATATACTAATGTAAGTTTGGCTAGAAACTGATGACTTTACTCTCTCAAATATATCAATTTAGAATCATTTTAGCTAAATTACCAATTTAAAAAAAAAGAGTTCGTGATAGTACTTTTTGTTTGATGAATATATATGCAGCCTCAAGGTCGATCTGGCGCGATATTACAAAATGTTCTGTACCTATTTATACATACAGGGTGACTCGCTGACCGTAGCATAAATCACTGATTGGAGTATTTTTTCTGTAGCCTAGGGATTAAAATAATTGTTCCAGGAGCTTTTAATCTATTGCTTTGTTTATTGGGATAGATTAACAAAAAATATTTAATCAACAAAAGTTTTCAAAATAACCTGTATTGTCCCATGGCTAGTCTAAGGTCTCCTTCCATGATATCCACACCTTTTTTTCCTAGCTCAGCACCTTCCAGTTGATATAGAAGTCCACCGACTCATTAATCCATCGAGTTGGAGGCAAACCTTGCCATCTTCTGCCATGTTCATCTTGTTTTGTTAAGTTCTAAACTTAACTGTTTAAAAACTCTGTACACCAGAATTTCACTATTTAGTTTAGGCTAAAAAAAGAATAAAAAGGCCAACAAACATTTGTGTTTTTAAAACTGGAATCCGATTTTCTAATGTACAAATTTCAAAAAGTAATATTTAGTTTAAATTATGATAATTATTTAGTTTCATTACTTACATCGAATGCTCAAACATTAATTCTGTATAAATGTCTCTTTTTGCAGTTGCTTGCCAGACAAGCCGCTATTACGCTGAAAATACACTTTAATTACTTTAACGATAACAAATTAAATACTGACAATTTATTTCCGTGTCTTTTACAATAAAGTTGAGTGGGTAAATAGGGAAATTGATTTCGACTGTCATTGTATAATTATCAACCATCCATCAGTTGCAATCAGTTAAAAGTTAGCTAACACAAAAATCTTTGTTACTGGTTATCTATTTTAATTTGTTAATTTATGTTAGTTATTTGACTTGAAAAATATTCTATTACAAATTAAAATAACTACAATAAAGACACATTTTACTAAATCGATCTATTTATGTTAGTTTCCAAATAAAATAGATTTATAATTTTTAAGTATTCAACCAAATGCGTTCTTATTCTAAAATCCAGTCATACTGTTTTAAAATACAAACTAACCGTTCTCACACTGTTTCCATGAAGTTCAAAAACAGTATTGTTACAAAGGCGTCGTGTTTACAAATCATTTGCATTCGTGAACTGGAATGACAGTGTAAGTACGCGTGAATATTTTCCTTTTTCTTCGTGCGATGCTAAAAATATTGATATTGTTGGCAACTAGGTACAGAAATTGTACATTGTTTGACCGCGCTATATACATAGACATGTATTATTATATGTATGTACTTCAGTGAAGCACCTGAATCGTGCCGCAGAAAAAAAAATATATGAAACCAACAATCCACAATATCAATATTGAAATTAATGAACTCTAACGATTATAGATAATCTTATATATAAAATTTCCGTGTCCCAGTGTTTGTTACCGTACTCCTCCGAAACGGCTTGACCGATTTTTACCAAATTTTATATGCGTATTCAGTAGGTCTGAGAATCGGCTACTGCATATCAATTTTAAGGCAAAACAACGTTTGCCGGGTCAGCTAGTATTATTATAAAACTTCCAAAAAAAGTAAGATTTGTTTTTAATTGCTTTTTAAATTTTTAATTTATATTAACTTTTAGAAGCACAACATTTTAAACAATATTTATTTGACGTAATCGAGCTTTGAAACTCTACTTTTCCTTAACACTGAATCCAAGAATCGAGTAATAAAACTAAATAAATCATAGCTATATCGTTTACGCAGGCTTTTAAAATAGTTTTCTGAATATGTCTTTTCCTTCCATACTGCCTTATCAAAAAAAAAACTTTTTGTGGTACTGATTATATTTTTTCTCATGTTTAGTCAATTAATGATGCGTTAAAACTATATTTGTTGTCACTGATGATATTTACTACAATTGATGACAAGATACTACAATTGATGACAATGATTCCTGACCCTCCTCTTTAGTCGTAGTCAGAGGAAAACAACAGAGTTGAAAATCCCTTTGGTTTTCTTCAAAGTAGAAAGATAGGTTTCTTAACTACTGAACCACGTTATCACATGATCTTGGAATTCTAAATACTCGTACCTATTATATTATCGTGAATACTTGTGAACTTAATGATGTCAACATTTACTTTATGAACCATTGTTTTCCAAGATGACTCCCCGCATACAGGCATTCAGCATTTTACTATTTATGTTTCTCAAGAACATACCTACATATTCTATATATAAACACTCAGATTTACTACTTAATGTGTTATCAATTACACAAGAAACAATGGATCATATCATAAAAAATGTTTTTATCGGTCATATTCTCTTTTTCTAGTAAATGCTTGATTGAAAATGCTGCATGGGCCAACAGTAAAGTTATTAAATTATGTCTTATGATGATATACTATGATTTTCTTATTAATTTCTTATGAACACATAATTTTATTAGAAGTCTTGGAATACTGAATAAAGGACCACTCATCAAATCTCCTTTACATCATAAATTATAGATGAATAGTCATAAAAATAAATAACTTAATTTTACGAGTATGATATAAATAAAATCATATATTTATTGCAAAATAGGTACAATTGGTGTTATAACATTAAGTTGACCTTATTTTATTTGTCAGGCATGCAAGATTACATTGTCAGAAAAATATATAGAACAATGCCAGTAAGAAAATTGATTACTTTAAACATATATTTTGTCAAATACTAGGTGAAGGCAGGAGCATTATTCATAATAATACTTAATATGTGTAAAAGGCTATTGGTTTTTTAATAATTTCAATGATTAAAGTATATGTAACTGTATATGTAAATACCTATACCTGGGTACTTGAGCCGGAGTAACCACAGGCGGGCTACAATCAGCGTGGCGTGGGTAGTCCGAGTGATAAATTGATAGATAAATATACCACAGATTGCGTGCGAAACATTTCCCACTGAATAATATTATGAGTAAAATAATTATATGAGTAGGGTTCTCAGTTAGGTTTCTATAGCGCGATATTGTACACTAATTGATTAACATGAATTTATGACTACCTTTATGAATCCTTAATATTAAATTTTAATTTTTATTTAATTACGTGTACTAAATTTTTACCGCACAATGAAATCATTACGCATGATGTTTAAGTACCCGAGAAACTACATAGAGGCATACCACCAGCTTGATGATCAGATGAAATCATCATCATCATCATCATCCACAGCCGATTCTATCCCACTGCTGGGTATAGGCCTCTCTCCTGTCATGCCATTTGTCTCGGTCCTGTGCCAATCTAGTCCAGGTTGGACCCGCGATAGCTGTTATGTCGTCGACCCATCTTGCCGCTGGACGACCGACGCTCCTCTTTCCTAGCCTCGGCCACCACTCGGTTACAACCTTGCTCCACCTGTCATCACGTCGCCTGGCCGAGTGTCCTGCCCAACTCCACTTTAGGTTTATGACTGCAGATCCGATATCTCGAACTTTCGTTCGTCGTCGGATCCCAGATGAAAAAGGTGAGATGAAAAGAACTGGTGGAAAATGGGTAAAAATGCCTATACCTAGAGAGAAGATATAGTCTGCTGATGATGATTAAGGTTTTTTTGTTGAAGTCCAACGGCCATTTACTACAAACACATATGTGAATAGAAATTAAACCTTGTCTTGCGTTTGTCTGTTTTGGTTTATCACATGTTAGTATAAGATGAAAGTGTAAATTAATGATCATTTCATGATTGATATGAAGTAATTGGAGTTTACCAGGATTTGAAAAACTCTTCTATTCCACTGTAGGTTATAGGCCATGTGACATGCCGGGCAATCTTCTTCGTTCCTGTGAAAATTTTGACTAGATTAGAATCGCGACGTAAAAAAAAGGTAGTGCCTTTTTTTTCTTCTTCTTTTCCCTTTCTAGTCTGTTATCATTTGAACTAGATTTTTGATGACCCTAGTCTCAGTCTCATATTCCCAACAGATGTTAGATAACAATGATTTGCGTACGCGCTTGGGAGAAATGACGCGAGCGTTTGTATTAGTCCGATAGTTGCTATTGTGCAGATGTTATGTATGTAAATAAAGGATTTATATTAATTATATTTAATAAACAATGGTAAAATTTTCAAATAGTGACGGTGAGAAAATTTGCCTGTATACCGGGTTACAGGTGAATATCGTAAAACCGTTAAGGTCGTCAAATGAAAATCAAAGTATAAATAGATGCAATTTACTATACTCGTATTTTGTTTAAAACACTCCTTATGAAATGTAAATAATCTTTATGAATATGAATCCCTATCTCACTTGGTCACGCTATTACACGTGAAAGGCTGGACCGATTTACATACTACCTGACCCGGCAAACGTTGTTTTGCCTCACGTAGGGGTATGAAAAATAGATAGTAGCCGATTCTCAGACCGATTCAGAGAGTGAATACGCATATAAAATTTGGTAAAAATCGGTCAGGCCGTTTTGGAGGAGTAGATACGGTAACTGACATTGTGACATGGAATTTTTATATATAAGAAGATATAGATACGAATTCTAATAAAATAATCATTGTTAAGACAGGACAACGTCTGTCGGGTCAGCTAGCTATAAAAAAATAAGTAAATTTATTTACTAGTCTATAAGTGTGAATTCACCTGTACCGAACTATACTTATTTTTTTCCGACTAACATTCTCATCTAATTTTTAATTGAGCCAACTCTGGTTTGCAAAGGTCTAAGTGGCTAATAACCTAGATCTAGTTTTTCCAATACGGCTGAGTGATTAGCTCGGGGTATCAGGTTCTGTTCCCGGCCACTGAACAGGGCCTGGTTAACATGCCAATAAAAGGTGGAAGTAGAAACTTGGTACTGTATCCAATGTCATTGGATTCCATACGTTAATGTAACGTAAATGATCAGTAAACTAAATGATCTGAACATTCAATAAAATAAAGGAATTAAAAAATATTATCCGTTATTCATCTATTGCGTTTTTCTTACATAGGTACTCGGCCTAAGTAAAAAAAGAGATAAAAAATGTATAAATATTATATAAAAGTGGTACTTCAGCGTCACCTTCATTAAGTTAGTTTTGCTGTTTCAGGTCAAAGAAATAACTACTTATTGAATCCTTTTACTGATATTTTAGTTTAAAGCAAAAACAAATAACTCTACCGGATCAAAAGGCAGAATATCGAGGAAACTTCTGACTAGGCATAAAATAAAACCACTAGAGTCGGCTGGCAATTATTTTCGTGTTTATAGACGTCATCAAACTGCCTATCAAAGAAAATTATGACCATTCTGACGACAGGACGCTCGAATTTAACATACTACGTAGTAATATTATGAAATATTTGTTCTTTTAATCCTTAATTGATTTAAAAGTTAAGTAGATATTATTTATACTTCTTTACTGTTTTCCTTTTGAAAGTTATTACACTGTTTTCTTATTTTACACCGTGTAGCTAAGTATTTGACCAACAGGTAGTGTAACCACGAGTCAGTGAAACTCTGGCTAATGGTGGAGTACGACTGTTTTGGAATACCTGGCTCTCAAGGAGCCTACCGGAACAAATTGTTAGGTTAGATTGGCGACAGATATTCGTCCTCGACGTCACATAATTACGTACCCATTTTATTGATATCTTAATACCACTATCACAACCCTGAGCTTATTTATGCATAACAAATCAAGAAAATATTCTTCTATCTAATTTATAATATTGCCATGTCACAGTGTTAGTTACCGTACTCCTCCGAATTGGCTTTACCAAATTTTATATGCGTATTCAGTAGGTCTGAGAAATAGCTACTATCTATTTTTCATACCCCTAAGTGATAAGCCAAAACAACGTGTGCCAGGTCAGCTAGTCTTCTCCTTCTAATATATACAATTTCCATGTCACAATGCTAGTTACCGTACTCCTCCGAAAAGGCTTGTCCGATTTTACCAAATTTTATATGCGTATTCAGTAGGTCTGAATTGGCTACTATTTATTTTTAAGGCAAAGTAACGTTTGCCGGGTCAGCTAACGAGTATATTAATACTCGTATCTTCATATTTCATAAAGTCTTCAAATCATATCATGTCAGAATAATCGGATCATTACTATTTACGATAATTCACAGAGCGATGTTTGTCTGGAACAAGTAGGTCTGGTATTGCAGTAACTATAACAAGGCTGAATGCATAAATGTTACTCTGAAATACCTACACAACTAGTAAGTGCCAATGCATGGAAGGAGGCCATTTCATACTACAGGAGGGTTACAATAAGTTCGTTTTTCCATCATGGTATTTTATGCTACCGATACCATCATTAGACATTAACGATGTCATGGCAAGAAGTAGCAGAAGTAGAGGTCGACTAAAGAAGACGTGGATGAATTGTGCGAAGGAGGATATGAATGAGAGGGGAGTGAATGTGGAAATGACGCCTGATATAGTGGCGTGGAAGCAAAAAACTGTGTGCTTGTGTGGTCAAACACTAGCCAATTTTCCAGGGTAATAAGTGTTTGCTATCATGAAAAGTAATAAATAAAATATAATTTGTTGTCACATTGTGGTAACCCCCCGGATAGCTTTGCATTTATATGTCGCACGTAAAAGGCAAATATAAAGCATAATAAATACATATATCTTGACTCCACACTAATGTTTTAAAATATTTATTTCCACTGGAATGTTTCTGTAGTTGAACCCTCGATCTAATTTCTACTACCTATATTTTATATGCGAAATAACATACTTACTTAAGTTTATTAGTTAAATTTTTTTTCTGACCGTATCACTCAAGGACACTCTTTCTTATCCAAAACAAACAATAAGGAAGGACCATTACTTAAATTTAATTTACGTAGGTACACGTTAAACAAGAACCGACTGTTTACTATAATATGATACTGACCTATATGCCACGAAAAAAAATTAGCGGGCTTTTAAAAAGTAAATAAACTTAATGTAACCTATACAAAAAAAAGATAAATCTGTTTCCATTTAAAAGGCCATGGTCAACAAGTGAACTGTTCAATACTTCAACCTCGCTCTTCTGAGTCACAGCTTTGGGATTAACGTCATTCTATTTATATTTACCTCATTATCCTTACAGCTTTGTAATAGGTAAGTAAAAAAATCCCTAGGTAGCAGTATGTTTGAATTATATTGTATATGTTGAGAAGATAACTCATCTCATCTGTCTGTTTATGGACTTTTTTATTGGTTATGTTGCTCAATGCGCTTGCTGTCGCTCAAATTCCCTTTGACGTCACGTTTAGGCCAGCTGGTTTTTGCATCAATGTTCAATATTTGCAATGATTTATCCGACTTCTCTCCGAGATCTGTATATGGAATTGTATTTTTCGAACCTAGCTGGTTTTTACCATATTCGTCATGTTTATTTTATGACCAATTAAATTAAATGCCCGTGTTATTTATTTAATTTATATTCATTATCGTTACCTTCTTAAATGTCCTCAATGTTATATCCTTGTTGTTTTCCTTTTTGACTACAGTGACATATTGCCGTTTCCTGTGATATTTATGTTACAACAGATGATAAATGGTTTATTGATAGCGTTATTTGAAGTGAAGACCATCATGTTGAAAATCATATATGTATAGTATGCGGCATTTTAGCTTTTGTCAGTCAAGATAAGTCTGATGAAATTATTCACACACAAAGAACTGTAATTGATTGAATCTACAAATATTAAAGAAAAAATGTTTAAATTTACTCTGTTGGACGTGATTAGATTAAATTTACCCACGGCATAAGACTGAATTTTGAGACTAATATAAATAATAAATAAAATCGTTTATCCGGGCTAAGAATTAGTGAACATATTTAAAATTTACAATTATAGTTTCCTCCAATATTACAAATTATTAATTTAGAAATAGCATCAATTAGCGTAGAATTACAATAGTTTTAATTCTTATTTAATATCAATGGCGAGACATGTTAACTTAGCTATATTAATACTATCACTTGCCACTTTTCTTCTTAACAAGTGCGGTTTATCTATTAATAATTTAGAAAACCGCCAACAAACATTATGTGGTGGGCCATATTATTTAATATTGTAGTATTCTACTAGTCATTTCATTCTAAAATTGGAAAACTTGCAAAAAATATGTGAACCGTCATATTGTAGTGGCGGTAATCTTAGTCCGATCACATAGGTACGAAAGCTCCCGCTTAATACATATTTTAAAACCACATCAAAATTGGTTCATCCGTTTGGGAGCTACGATGCAAGAGACAAACAAACACACACACACACACACACACACACACACACACACACACAGACATGTCAAACTTATATCACCCCGTCGTTTTTGCGTCGCGGGTTAAATATAGTTCAAACCTAACCTAATCTGAAACGTAACCTAATGTGCAGAACTTTAACCAAAACAATAAAATGATAGACCAAATTTAATAGTGACGCCCCCTCAGTGTCTCACAGTATCTACTCGTACCTACCTACAAGTTTGGTGTGACTGAATCGTAACATTCGCACAAATGGTTAACTGGCTTTTTCCGGCGGAGCTAACATTGAACCACTTCTTGGCCGGCCAAGTGCACCGAGGATGTTGTTACTGTTCACAAATAGAACAAATTTAGTGTTACATCACACGAGAATAGGTAGGAAGTTATTGATATAAATGGACCCGGAAAATTCTGTGGACGGTTATTTATCCCGCTCGCTACACAGGGGTCAGGATCACAGAACATTACTGCGCTTTAATAATATAAACTAAAGCTATTAAATAATAATAATAAGATGATAATAATGCATTTATTTTCCTGTAAACACGTACAATGTTATTCTATATTTACAAATGTACGTTCACAGTTTAATTTGATTAATAAAATGATAATAATGCATTTATTTTCCTGTAAACAAGTACAATGTTTTTCAATATTTACAAATGTACGTTCACAGGTTAATTTGATCTCTATGTCCTAGAGAAAACCCTATGTTGTGGGGCATAGTACCTTCACCGCCAAATAATACAACAGTTTGTCTGTACATTACAGTAAGTGGGAACAAAGGAAGATGATGATGATAAAATATGGTACCGAAGTGATAAAATAATAATAAATTCGATTGATGTTTCAGTTAATATATAAATTATAAAATAAAACTAATTTCTAAACGGCTGTTGAATAGAAATGTTTATGTACGACGCATTCCAGAAAATAAATAAGTACAGATACTTGCAATGATCCGCAGATTGAGTTATTAGCCGTTTACTCATAGTCGAGAAGCCGTTATGAATGAAAGGAAGCGCGTAGATTCAAATTGCAGGCTAACTGCAGCAGTCATAATTGAAGTAGCTGGGTAGGTAATAGACCTCAGGGGACCGTTCGTCCATAACTTATTCTGGCCTATATTTAGATGACAGTTTGCAGTCAGGGATGTTGTGATTTATCTAATCGCTCGCAATAACTGCCTGGTCTAGATATCACGATTGGTTTCAATAAATCAGTATTGGCGAATTTAACAAAAGTCTTCCATAAAACTCTTTTTGTTGTCATAATTTCATTGTGCGTACATATGAGCGTTTATAAAACACGTATCGATTACAGTGTATTGAAGCTGAAATATGAGCTTTGATGCAACAGGTTAGCGTTGAATGCAACCAAGCGTGATTTACCTCGAGCCATGAAAACGTCATCTGACATAACCTTGAATCTCTGTGACTATCCATACTCGGTGCATTTGGCTAATTTGAGTCTATTTCTCTTTCCAGGTGGCAACTTCCTGTTACAAACATGAGACTTCAAATCGCTGTCTGCTTGTTGGCCATATCGGTGTTGCCGGCGCCGACGCTGGCCGCTATATGTCCGGAATCTTGCGTCTGCAACACTACGCGTGATGGCCTTCACCGCGCCACCTGCAGCAGTCTAGCTGAACTATACAAGTTCACTCTTCGCCAGAAACACCACAACATCAACATTCTAGATCTTTCACACAACAACATTACGAAACTTAACCACGAGCTTGACCGGCTAACTGAAGTTGTCACACTAGATTTATCCACAAATGGCATACAATATTTGAATAAATTTCTGCATAATGCTAAAAAGTTGGTGCATTTAAATTTGTCCAATAACAGACTACAAAATCTAGCGTTAACATATTTGCCCAAAAGTGTGAGTTCACTAGATTTAACCAACAATTTACTAAAATATGTACCTTCTGATCTAACACATTTGACAGCCTTGGAACATTTAGAATTGGAAGGAAATCCTCTCGATTGTTCATGTGAAAACATTAAGGCACGGGACCACTTACTTTTTGCTAAGATATTTATCGATACAGTGAAATGTGTATCACCAACCAAATATGTGGGAAAATCCTGGTTAGAACTCAAAACAAAAGAAGTATGCAAAATTCCTAAAGAAGAAGATATAAATTATTTGGATATGATGATGGGCGACCAGCCTAATGACGCTTTAAAAGTTGGAGAAGATACTAATGCTCTGAAATCTTTACCATCTGCAGCTACTAACGACCTCGAGGATGGAAATGTCATAGATGGAATCAACAATGTCATTGAAGATGATGACAGTCAATTATTCCTTAAAGTCGGGCACACTACGTCGTCACCTAGTTTAAACGACATTGAAGGATCGGGTGAGTATGAAAGCACTACCATATCAGAAATGTATATTAAACCTAGAATAACGCCTAAGCTACAAACTGATTTAATGGCGAGAGACGAAATAATACCTGTGGAAAACACTCAGACCACCGCAGATCCTATAGAAGGATCCGGAGAAGGATCTGGATTTTCACTAATAGATTATGATATTATCGAAGACACTACCACGGAAGCGTTTGTAGAAATAGCTCCTGGACCAATAGTCACGTTAATCGATGATGATATTGATAAGTCCATAACCGAATTTCCTCTACCAGAACCTCCGTCTGTGTATAAAGGTGGTGCTAACTGGATTAATCAAAATGTACCTCCTTCCATTATAACTACTGAAAAACCAGCAACGTCACCAACTCCTCGTGACACTACTGTATCGGAACAGATCAGAGTTACTCAAGCCTCAGAAGTTCATGGTCAAATTGCAGCATCAAATGAAAATACTACACCACATAAAACTGGTACATATGTGTGCATTGCTATTATTGTTGTATTGTTGGTAGGACTTATAGGATTTGCTATAATTAAAGGACAAATGAGAAAGAGAAGAGACCGTAGACTGCTCCGCCAACAGAAAAGAGATGTTGAAAAGGCATCAAAAGAAATGGTGGACATGAATAAATCTCTCCTAGGTAAACCAGCTCCCCTTGAAGAGCCTATCGACAAAATTATAAACGGTAAATATGAACTTGTGCCAACACATGAAATTCATACAAAGAGAGGCGAAAACGGAGACGTTGCAAACGGAATACACAACGAGCCTAACTCTACGAGAACAGATAGTCCTAGAGATTCAAATCAGAATAAAAGTAGCTCTAGAGATAACAACTTATCTGAAAATGATAAACCACCCCAACGAGATTCCTCTTTTGAATCTGCTGCGTCACCAGATTTAAGGAAAGATTCTAATTCGTTGGCCAGTGAAGAAATTTTTGTACCTATCGATGATGACTCAAAATTAAATGGTGTTTCTGATGCTTCCCAGCCTCTTATTAACGGAGATCAAAATACTGATTCGGACTTCTTGTCGCCATCACGAGAGTATGTCCCAGTTTACTCTCCTGATATGGGCAGAGTACGTATAAAAATGTCTGAGACTCCGAAACCTAAAACACCAGTGCTAGTCACCAGAAGTAGGTCAAACGCTGGAGACATTATTATTACACCTTCAGGAGATGGAATCGCTCGCAACTCAACTACTTGAAATTTAGTCTCAAAGTAATGAACAATGTACATTTTGTGTAAGTTAGAAACAGTGTCAATGAACAAACACTTATAATATTTGGCGAAATTCTGTGATTTATGTGTGTTACGGATAAGATAATTTTGTTTGAGAATTTTGGATTGATTTTGTTTGGAAAAGACTGTGTATCTCGAGAACTTTTGCTGCCAAAGTGTGTTTGTAGTCGACAGTGCCTTGTATTTAGTGTAATTAATATATTTATTGAAATATATTGCGCAATAAGTTAAAAATATTTTTATACATGTAAAAAGTGTTGCCATGTTCAGAATACATAGGTGTAAATCTCTAAGGATCCGTCAGGATTTCTACATTTTATACGCGTTTTGCTCTTGAGTCGTTCTGATCTACACAATTTTTCTGTATTTTCTCTTATTTCTAATTTATTATTTTTATGTTTATTTCCAATAGATGCATTGTGTTTGCAAAGGTTGTGTACTTATTTTTCAAAATCTTAGAACCAGAACCATCTTACAAGTTATTTTACCTTGCTTAGTATTAGAATCATAAATTATTAAATTTTACGGTTTTACATATCGAGACTTTCATCCTCTTCCATGGTCTGGCTAAAAATAAGTTCCTCTAAATAATTTTATTGAATTTAGATCATAAGGATGTGATACCATTTATTTTAAGTAATTCCTACTGATCCTTGATTGCGTATGTATGTTTAATTTTATCTAGAAACCTATTTAATTTCCATTCTTTAGAGTAAATCCTAGATCTTTTGATATTATTTTATCAATTAGTTTAGATATTTTGTAACGACAATTATGCTTGCATTGACCTTAAATAATTATGTAGATAGTATACTTAATAATATGGCGTTTTACACACAGATAATTTTATGAATATCTACGTATTTTAACTGTACATTTTGAATTTTATAAAAGTGATCGAAACAGAACAATAAATAGTGCATTAAGTAGATTTTATAAATGAGAATAATATTATAATTTCATTTCGAGAAATACAAATATAAATGGTTTATTATATATGTTTGTGTTTATTTTCCTTCCACAAGTCACGTACGTTAATATATTTCTATAGCTTTATATGGTTATTACGAAAGGCCAGGGGGGGGGGGGGGGGTAAGTGTACTCATCAGCACGTGTAACAAAATTCAATTATTAAAAATGTTTTTATTCGAATTCACATGTACAATACAAACTTATTCACTAACCCTCAAACAGGACGTATAATAATATATTCGGGCCCGTGTCATGGAGACGAGTGCCTTCCAGTGACTTAGATATGTATATATGCAATAATTTATACATTAAAAATCAGTGATAAATTTTAGACGTCTTGGAAATAATTATTTAAAAATGTGTGTCACTTGGTTGCTTAAAATGTTAACTTATTTATACCAATATTAATAAAGAGGAAAAGATTGATTTTTTGTTTGTTTGACGCAAACAGGCTCTGAAACTACTGGACCGATTTGAAAAATTCTTACACCGTTGGAAAGCTACATTATCCCTGATCCCTGAGTAACATAAGGCTATATTTTGTTTCTCTTTGCAACTTAGATTATTTTATAATAGCCCGGGATGATCTGCTAGTTGTGTTATAATGTAAAGATATTTAGTATGGTAAAATAATGATGGGCAATGCAAAGAAAACTTTAAATTATAATGACGAAACCTAAAATTTTAACTATTATAATATAATAATATGACACATCTTTTAACAATGGGACCAGTTTTAAACTCCTATTAAAATAGCTGATCTACAGAGCAGGTTTTTTTGGTTTAATCGTTGTAATTTAAAGTTTTCTTTGCAATTACCAAAGTTATGCTATTATTTTAACTAATTATTTATTATATATTATTCTTTACATTCTAACAAAATTAAATACATTATTATTTTAATCTTGCATGCGTTTCGACGAACTTTTTGGGAGTATCTGATGCTCAGTCTCAGTGTTGACTTCATTGTGAAGCTTATTCACGTAAATTAGTAATTTACCGGTTATAGACTACTTACACAAACTTAAATTGAGGCCTGGAAAAGGCCACAAAGCCTGAGCTCTCCCGCTCTGGAGTTACTTCTGGGATACAACACATTGCCCAGGAAAAATGTGTCTCTGTAATCCGTCCTCTTGGATGAGAGAAAACACAAACCACGACGACCCTCGACAACAATCCTGGGGATGGGAAGAAAATTTAGTAAACTTAGTAGTGCATTGCTTTTCTGATAACCAAAAGTAGTAAGTTTACAAAAAATAATCGCAGGTAAGTAAGAGTTTTAAAAGTTAAGGACGAATAATTCGAGTGTTTGAAATTTAGGTAAGCTACAAAATGCAATTAAAAATGTTTTGCTTTTGTATAAGTTAAAAATTATGTATGCTTAGAATATTAGCCAAACTATAAACAATTTTACGGAATTAATACTAGTGGCGCCATCCATCGTAAACCGGTGAACCACTTACAAAGTGAGCGTTCCAGTAAAGAGGTATCTTATTCGTAAGCGCATGTTTCAAATTGTGTGCTTATACTCGTAGTAATGTAGAGATCATTACATAGATGGCACTTATATGAAATACAAAAAAGGCCTCGAGTTATAAATATTCAAATCAATGGCGTAAATGTAAAATTAATAGATGAAACAGAAATAAAACATTTGTTACGAACAGCCGTAAATATCATAACGTTATGTTCACGTTTAGATATTTACGGCTGTTATGTATTTTATTTAAATAACAAACAAGGTGCATTTTATGTTTTTAAGAATTATTTATTGGTTAAAATATTAACTTACCTACTTATCAAATTATATACAAAAACTATTAAAAATACGGCGGGTCTAAAAGTTACTTTCTCTCGGAGCATTGTCATTGGTCCTGGTCTGTAACGGCTCTTCCAGGTCAGCTTGTATT
Source organism: Mellilla xanthometata (assembly GCA_035578125.1). Taxonomy (NCBI): domain Eukaryota; kingdom Metazoa; phylum Arthropoda; class Insecta; order Lepidoptera; family Geometridae; genus Mellilla; species Mellilla xanthometata. Next base: position 5,021,362 of record JAPUBQ010000007.1, on the reverse strand, counting down.
TCGACGACAATACTGTCGCCAGGGTCGACTGCATACTCTGACATTCTTCTTCTGCGAACGCCAGGTGAAGTGTCAAGCTCGGCAATTTCATGACTTCCGAACTTCTTGCTTCTTCGTCGCCTTCGTCTACGACGGTCATCTTGGATTTCATCCAATTCATAATCTTCTAACACGGGCGCTTCTCCATTTCTTTCAGTTTCCTCCAATAGATCACCGCTGGATTTCGTTTTCCTCCTTCCCCGTTTTCTTCGTGATTTTCCTGAACCAGTCTCATTTAAAGAATGACTCGAAGAATTTAATTTAGGCATTGATAGAGCTTCATCGTAAGATGGTGGTGCTATCAAGTCTCTTGGATCAGGTGTGTTCACCAAGGCTTCTTGTTCCGCTTGTATTCTAAGTTGTCGGAGTCTATCTCTCGCTTCTTCTACTTGTCTCTCTCTTTCAGCCTGCATAGCTGCTAATCGGCGTTTCATTGATCTTCGAATGGCTTGCACGATTATAAAAGTAAGGCATAAACCAGCCATCATCACTATAATGAACCAAATTACGCTATCAGGATTTGCGACTTTTTGACTAGGGTTCCAAATGAAGTAACAAGCCTCTAACCAACTCTGACCGATAGCGTTCATGGGACTGTTACAGATTAGATTATAAGATTCCTCTTTCTTATTGGGCTCTAAAGTAACAAATTCATAGAAATCATACATGTTGCTGTCTTCGCAATCACACCGCCACATATTGTCATTAAGGTCAAGTCTTTCTAGGTATGGGTTGGACTCAAAATATGTTTTTTGCCAAATAGTTGTAAATCTATTTCCTACTACAGACAATCCTGTTAAGCGTGGTAGCATGAAGAATGTGAAATTATTGATAAAGCTTATTCTGTTATAATTCAGGTTCAAATATTTTAGCGTGTTGGAAGAAATACTATCAGGAATATGAGATAGAAGGTTTCTTGATAAATCTAAATCTATTAGAGACTGTAGCCCTTCTAATGAATCCTTTCCTATTACGCTTATTTCACAAGAATTCATATCAAGCACTGTTATAGACATTGACTTGAGGTGTCCAACGCGTGTCAGGTAGTTTCTGGCTAGTTTAAGTTGCGTAAGCGCAGGCATCTCCAACAAAGAATCTTCCGGAATGTTAGCAATTTCATTCCATGACAGATCTAAATATTTCAACACACTCAATCCACGAAATGTGTCGGTTCTCAATGAACCTATGTTATTGTAAGACAAATCCAGGTATTCTAATTTTGTGTTGTTAATAAACTCGTTGCTTTTCAGATATCTTACCATATTATGATTGAGTAGCACTTTTCTTAAATTTGGAAACCCTTGGAGATTAGGTTGTCCCATGTTGCAATGAGATATGTCTAAATACTTTAATGAGTCTGAGAATAAGTTATATGCCGTAGAAGATAATTCTAAACGATTGTTATGTGACATTCTTAAATATACGAGAGATGGTAAATACATGAGTTCATTGTGATTAATGATGCTCAGCTGACAGTTGCTGACGTAAAGACTTTTGAGTGTTGGTGAGATAATATTTTGTATGCGAGTTAAAGGATTAGAATTTAGTTTAAGGACTCTAATGTTTATAAGCCCGCTTAGTGGGGACCTTCCATGTATAGAGTCTATCTGACAATTATCTAAAATAAGAGTTTCCAATGAAGGACTTATTATCAGTTCTTGGTTTGCAAGATTGCCCATGGTTTTGAATTTGTTTTGTGATAGGTCCAGTATTTTAATACTTGTTGCTGGTTGAAGCACTTCGTTTGGGTTTATATTCAGCCATGATTCAAAGTAGTTCCTAGATAAGATAAGCACTTCTAATGATGTCAGATTTTTCAAAGCATTTTCTGGCAGATTGCTAAGTCTGTTTCCACTGGCATCGAGTGTGACTAGATTGAAGAATCGTTCCAAGTTATTGGGAAATGTCGATATTTCGTTATTAGAAATATTCAAAATTTTGACCTGAAATAATAAAATTGAAAAATTAAAATTACGTAGGCTACGATAAAACATTTTAATTAACAATTGAATATGTATTTCTATGAATCATCAGTTAAATATTGTGCCTCGTTTATTCATTCATGTGCATTGTAAAACTTTTAAATACCTAAGTATTTAAAGCAATATTATTTATAAATTGTCAAGCTGGAAATAAATAATTGACCTAGTAGCGCATGAAGGTTTCCTTTTAATTGCTTAAAAAATGCCAAAATTTAATTTAGTTCTATGAAAGATATTTTTATCATTTCATAGAAATACGCCACCTGTGAAAATGTCATCGTTTGTGTATCTGTATGTGAGATACAGCCTGCTGACAGATGGACGACTGACAGCATCAGTCTCAATAATTAGGTTTCGCTGGTACTTTGGTGGTTGGTAGTACGGAACTCTAAAACTATTTTTAGAGCATTGCTTACACTACTTAATATGTAATAAAGCTGTGTACCTGTGGCCCCAAGCCATCCGGCAGTTCAGTAAGACCTCTTCGAGAGCAATCAATGCTGGTGTAGTCCACGCTACATGAACATACATAGCAGAGGTCCAATCCATTGTCATCGACTTCTGACTGTCCTTTGATACCGAGACACAGCAATAACTGAAGGATGCATATCATGTACAGAATCATCACGTCTGGGTATCATTACTATCTGAAAATTAAAGCGGAACTAGATTATAATATTTGTTTTGTTTCATCTCGACTTCATCATCCTTTTCAGTCATTCTTCACTGACTGCTGAGCATAGGCTACCCTTGTTGCGGTCTAATGTTGTCCTCACCCAGTTCTTTCTCACTATGTTTGGCATGTCGAGGACTCAACGTGTGAACGGGTGACCGACACTCCTTCTGTCTGACATTGGCCTTCAGTCCGTTATCCCGACTTACAAAGTAAACAATAGTAAATACAAGAAGAGGTTTTACTTATGTCAGTTGTTACTTAGCGGAAATTAATTTTAGATAGTAGAAAAACTGAGTTTACTTCCGCTATTTACTTCACCGCGGTAGATTTCTTCCCATCTACGGCTTATAGTGTTTTTCTTTATTGCAAAACATTTACTAAATTTAAATTTCGAATTTCTTCTCCTTACATATCTAAAAAAACTGATAAAATAGGCCATAGAATAAACAGAACTTTGATGAACACCTGCGTGATTAACGTTCAACTACTTCAAGTCACGTACACTTGGATGCCTTAATAAACAAGTTGACGAAGAAAAAATCAGGGTTAAATCAATTAAACATGACAGGGTAAATCTTAATAATATAATAAATGCGAAAGTTTGTGTGTGTATGTGTAAGTTTGTTACTTCTTCACGCAAACTTCTGAACCAATTTTGATGACAGTTGGTGTGAAGATAGGTTAGACTTTGGATTAATACATAGGCTACTTTTTATCTCGAAAACAATTATGGTTCCCGTGGGATACGCAAATAACTTCAAAATCTACGTTACTCGCTCCAACGATGGAATGATTTTGATGAGATTTTCTATGAAAATATGTAAGACATTGGATTAACACATAGGCTTCTTTATATCCCGGATCAACTTGCTTTTGAACTGGATCAACACGGGCGCAGCTAGTATCTGAATATAAGTATTTTAATTAAATCTTTTAATTATTATTATTATTATAAGCCAGTTGTATCCCACTGCTGGGCAAAGGCATCCCTTCTCTCCTTCCAGTCAGCCCGGTCCTCGGCTTTGGTGGCCCAGTCCTTATCAAATTTACATAAATCATCACGCCACCGTTTCCTGGATCATCCTCTAGTCTAGTAGTGTTTGGCACCCATTTTGTGGTGGTCTTTTGTCCATCGGTCGTCCAGCATGCGGCAGACGTGCCCTGCCCAGTCCCATTTCAGTTGAGCTGTTTTTTGCGTGACGTCTATCATTTTAGTTTTGGAGAAATCTTTTGATATCTAAAGCATATTTTTTTTATGACTCAACGTGTCTTTTTCTCCTGAAACGGAGCCTATTCTACTTATATTAGTAAAGTTAGTCAACCTCAGTACACACAACAATTTTATCTTCGTTATCAGCTATTGATAAAGCTGTTGGGTGTAGGGCATCAGAATTTGGGTCGTTTAACGTACCTGTTGCAAAATCGTTGTGGTTTCTCTTTAAAATGGATATCGTTCGCATTACAGAATATCTTCTTTATCTGAAATGTTATGGATTGCAATTTAATCAGTATACTCGTAATCACATAAAGTCGTAACTCAATTTTTTTAACTGGTGGTAAACGCTTTTTATTTTGAATTCCTTTTCTAGCTATGTATGTATTTTATTAAGCACCTACAACGGAACGACGCTTAATGTTTGTATGTGTCTGTAGCACCGTAGGTCCCAGTGTACCAGACTAGGGGTGTTATGAGGTTAATAAAAATGATTAATATTAGGACACATACCACACAAGGCTGGTTAGCCACATACTAAACTATTTCTAGTTCGTATTATGGTTGCTAACACAATGGATATACTACATTTATGTACATACATAAATACTTTATATCAACACATATTTAATACCTAGACCGACAGCCAAAAAATTTTGTTCATCACATAGTTGTTGGCCGTGTCGGGAATCAAACCTGAGATTTTCTGGTTGGCAGTCCGGCATGGTAACCTTATATAGAAGGAGCTATGTTTGATAAAAACGATTCTTAAATAGCTACCGCTACTTTACCGCTACGTTTATGGTAAGTCATGATGAGCAAGGCAACTAATCTGATGGTAAGCATTACGTTGCATTGAATCACCGAGATTTGGATTATAAAATATGCTGAGTAATTTAGGTTTATTTTGTAAAATCAAGCTCAAGTCAACAATATATATTTTCATCCAAAAGAAGGTAAATTTTGAACAGCCATAAAATATAAATTTTTAATGTGACTTCATTTATTTGTTCTTATTCATCTAGTGTACTATTTAACAACCGCGTATCCCATTAAAAAAAAAAACTATCTGTCACCGTCCTATAAATTCCACAACAAAAATCAAATAGGCTTACCTATACATAGAGTTAACGTAATTTCCCATTGAATGACCAATGATTATCTTCACACCCTGATATAGCACAGCACTTGAGATATAACTTTTATCCTTGAAACAATTTTATTAATTTTATAATCACTTTTTGCCTTGAAGCACTTTTTTACGTGTGGACGCAACCAAGTGATTACATTGTGTGAGTCAAATAAATGACGCTTTATCATTGATAAAATGATAAGAGCGGCAAAATCGCAAGTGCTCTGTAACGTTTAGTTGTCTCTGACTTAAACTACAATGCAATAGATAGTAATTAGACACACCTATATATTTCTTTTAAATCTAGATTATTTTTTCATACTTGAAACTGCAGAATAAAACCTTTTGACAGATATTAACTGGAAGCGCCACCAAGCTAACTACATACTGTCATGTACAGCCAGAAATTCCAAATTCAAAATAAGAACCCAAATCAAAGAGTACCCTAACCAATAGCAATTCTATGTAGCCCCACCCTAAAAACCACGTCATTTCAGTTGCTATTGTTGAACTCTTATAACAGATGGCGCCACTTTTAGTAGAAACAACGCTACCGATTAGTAAATAAAACTAACTTTAGTCCTTACAAATACAATTTATTAATGCTAAACAAAGCATACAAAAAATGACTCCTTTACTTATGTCATAGGCACAGATATAAACAAAAAAATAATAACGTTTAGAAATCTAAATTATATTTAAATTATTTATTTACATCTAAGTTACTTTACTTAAATAATACGATTATATTAAATGATTGATATTAAATTAATGCATTATTAAATTATACCTTAAATATACCTACTTAAATTATTTTATAATAAATAATAATTTGCATTTCATGATCTCTAGCATCTCTAGAATATTTATAGTACCTAACATCGTACCACCACTTGGAATAGGCAAAACCTGTGCGAGAAAAATCTAAGGACATTAAAAATATAAAATGCTCGTCAAGTAACAGCTAAGAAACAAAAAAAAGGTTAGGTTATATGAATTTCAACTGTGCGTCTCACAGACCTTCGGTCTCCCGCTCTTGGTCTGTATTCCGTAAGGTCTCCTATTGATCTTGATCGTCTATTACGTTGAAAGTTTTCATCTTCATCTACAAAATCAGGTAACGAATGGAAAGAAGAATTTAGTCGAGGCATCAACAAAGCTTCGTCATAAGTAGGAGGCAAGTCATTTTGCTGTAAAGGAACCCTCATTATCACTGAATCTGCTCTCGGAACTGTCCCGTTCAAGTTCACAACTGTCGTATCTCTTGCAACTGGTCGCGGTGGCTCGGGCTTGTTCAAAGACATAAGTCCTCGACAAACCATAGAAGTTAACACAATGCCTATGATGATACCAATCATGACAGCTACAGACACGTAGGAATCTGTCGACGCATCGTTGGGGTGCCAAGTCTTAATGTAAGCTTGTTGCCAGCTTAGTTGCGTCACGTTTGATGGACTGTAGCATATAAGTGAGGCTGGGTCAGCTATCTTTGGAGGCTCTTTGGTGAGAAATTCGTACGTCACTAACAGATTTACGCTAAACCCCTCACAGCTCCACCGGTTTCCCTTCACGTAGATTTCCCTCAAAAACGGGTTAGAGGCAAAGTGTGAAGTGGACCACACCTCTTTGAATTCGTTACCTCTCAGGTTCAGTACCGCCAGGTGCGGTAGAGACGAGAAGGAGTTATCAGTCAGCATGCTCAGTTCGTTGTAGCTGAGATCTAAGTCTTGTAGAGTATTCGAGCCCAAATTATCAGGGATTTCTTCAATCTGATTTATGGACAGGTCCATTTCTAACAAGGAATTCATTCCCCTGAAGGAATCGACGTTGAGTTTCAGGATTTGACAGCTACTCAAGCGTATGCTGCGCAAAGAATGGGATTGAAAATTTGGAACTTCCGTGAAGTAATTTCTGGATAGAATGAGGCTATCCAAGCTTTTTGCCTCGGCGAATATGTTCGGAGGCAAATCGTAAATTCTGTTTTCTGATAAATCTAGGTAGTGCAATTTTAGCATTTTGTTGAAAGCGTCGTGGCCTATGCTTACTATTTTATTTTTGGATAGGTCCAATGTTTTTATATTATACTGGCCGGTACTTGTCCATATTTCGTAGTTATTGTTGGATAAGTTGAGAGTGTTCAGTCCATGCAGACGTTCGAAGTATGTGGGTAATGAGCGGCTTATGTGGTTCCCCGATAAATCAAGCATTTCCACCTGGGTGAAGTTTTCAAGTTCATCGGGAAACGTCAAGAAGTTGTTGTTGGATAGGTGCAGCACTTGTGCCTGTAATCAGATTACTACGATTAGCCTCATCATTCTTCTAAGATTCATTAATTATATTCTTAGAAATTGTAAAAGTGTAACGTTTGTGCAGACTATCCATGAGAATGTGAATTAATCTGAAATAATACGTTAGTCTGAGATTTCAGTTTTAAAAGGCTTCCTAACTGCTGCTGTCTGTCCTAACTTAATGAATGAATTTATTGTTCTGTCCGTTTTTTATGAAGTAACTGAAACCTTACATAATTACTTATTTTTCTGTAGTAATATTCGGAAGTAAGATGTATGCATAGCAAAGCACACGTTATACGTTCACACCGCTAGGCTGGCCAAGTGCGGTTTGGCGGATAACACACGTATATGGTGACTGTGGTCCAAATATATCGGTACCTTCTAATCACGTTTTCTTTCACAGCAAAACCGGGCCCGGGGGCCGGGTACGAATCCTGATTCGTACTCGGGCTTATAGGCAGGAATGTCTGCTTTTTTTATTTTTTCGCACCGACCTACACGAGTGCGGCTAGGTTAGAGATAACCGAGCCACACTCTCTACATAAGACGAAAGACAGTGAAAAGGATTTTTAGGTCTCAGAATTATCTTTTAAAACTATGGCACTCATTTCAAGCTGTTTCCCTAACTTACAGAGTAATCTAATCCTTCAGGCAGCGACGTGAGCCCTCTATCGGCACAGTCCAGGTGGAGCAGCTCGCTCAGGGTGTAGGTCCGGCAAGGAGTGTCGTCCAGCTCCTCATCGAACTGGCGCAGCACACCCGCCGACACCATCGCTGGCAGCAGCCATAACCACAACGCTCGATTTACTGCATCTGGAAGTTGGGATAACAAGAAATTTAGATATGTACCAAAATATTGTTTTAATTTTATAAACACACTCTAAGATAAAAAGAAATAGAATAAGAAAAAATAAAACACTACCAAAATCACATCGTCCAAACTATAATATATATATTCGTATTATGTATAAACTGTACCGAAACTAGTGATTTAATCCTGGAATATACTTATACATAAATAATAAGCGCTTAATAACCACTTGTAATTGTAAATATTAATTACCAGTTTATTTGTTTATTACTCTTAATAACATGAAAAAAACGCAATATTTTGGAAATATTTAAAATAAAACCAATACTGGTTTTCTTTAGTTTTACGTATAAATTTTGAGGTTATGTGAAAACTGTGTTAGTACAACAGATTTTGATCTTTTTATTTTTTACAACTATGCCATTTGTCTTTTTTCCCGTAGGATTGGTAGTTTTGCCGAAATCGAGATGAACCGTTTCCCACTCCTTACCACTTTCCCGATCGCAGATCACCCTCAAATATTTATTCCTTAAATTATTATTTTATTCTCTTCATTTTACGATAGTTTTCATCTTGCAGTAATTTTATTTTCTTTAAAAATTATCTACCCTAGTGTATTATACCAAAATCTTACTCACCCGATCCCATTAGAAAAGTCTTATCACATTTTCAAGTGATTAGATTCACATGTCCCACGTTTTTTTTATGATAAATTACACTTCAATTTTTGCTTTTATTTCACAAAACTTGAACACAGGCGTAGGAATATACTCGTAACATTACAGCGTTGCATTTGAAATGCTCATTCTCGCGTTTTTCCCCTGAAATATTTTTACTGAGACGTTTGGCAATGAGAGATAGTGTTAACAAATAAAAGATGAATGTTCTGTACTACAAGTGGTCTGTCCTGTACAGGGTGTGAATGTAATTTTACGTATAAAGAGTTGAATACCTAAAGTACATCATGAACATTTTCATCAGTAGCGTTATCTATTTGATAAATATTATTTTGATAATACGATTCGAGATTGCGGGTGGTAGGCTATTTACGCGTAATTTTATATTAAATATTTTATAACGCTTATGTTTTAATTTTTATTTTACAATTTTTTAGGCTTTTTTTTTGTAATTTTTGATATTCTCGATAGTAACAAAACCCGAGAGGAGATGTTTTTTTTCTTGTTACAAAATTAACTATATCGTTATATGTGAATATACGAGTATATAATTGGTATTATTAGAACATACAAAACTGACGAGTAACAGTTAAAATAATTATTGCAATTTGTAGCAAATATGTCGTATATATAGTTTTTACATATTTGATTAGGTACCTATTAGTAGACGTGGAGTAGGTAAGTACCCTGAATCTCCAAACTAAGTATAATGAAGTCGGTTAAAAACCATTATGTGTGTTAGTAAAATTATTATAATAATACCTTTTGGGTTGAACCAGAACTAATTTGAAACATCCTTTATCTCATTTTGTTATCGGCGTAATCTTATCTCTGATTAGGTATCGACTTATCGTTGGCCAAAGGAATAGTAACACCTCGAAAAATGCATGAATCACTTGTGATTCTACACCTATGCCACAGAATAAATACTCTTAATATTCTGTACCTGTCCTTTTGTCAATGTATATTATACTCAAATAGTATAGTTAGATAATTATCATTTGGCAATGCAAAAATATAATGTAAGACGAAAAATAAAATGTTTGTGTATATTATCTGTAGACTGTAAGTATTAATTTCATTTGCACGACGTGTGAAGAGTTTGGACAAAATACATTGCTAAATATTTTTATAACTACAATCAATTAGCTATTTAATGCTAAAACAGCTGCGAGATTCGAATTCCTGGCATTGTTAATGCTTAGCAAAAACAGCTAAGTATATTATGTAGTACAGTTTATACCATCTAAATGATAAAAATTTAGCTTCCAAATTCAATTTATTTATTACAGCCGTCAATATTAATATTATACCATACATTTGTAAGGTTTGTACTATTTTTATACATTGGTTGTTAACGCCTGAAAGAATTCTCTTAGCACCTCTCAGCCTTGCGGGTTGTCGCGTCAAATCCTGAGGCATTTGGAGCACTCAAGATTACCAGGTGGTTCGGGACACGCCTCCACGCCTGTCGGAACGCGTTTATAATCAATAGGGAGGTAAGCTATATTGATTTGAGGTGTTTGCGAACAAAATTAAGACTCTACAATGTGTTGTGTTGAGACTATGAGCCTTAGCAACTGAGAAGTGCTATGAAAGTAGGTAAGTATGTAGAATATATTTCAGGTATGTAGAGATAGTTTAAAATATTTTCTAAACATAAAAAAATAAATACATACAGTCGAATATATAACCTCCTCCTTTTTTGAAGTCGGTTAAAAAATGGATATACGTACCTTTATAAGCACAATATACATTGTTATTGAAATCTGGCTATTATTTTTATGCTAATAACTTACACTTTGGGGCAAACTCGGAGATCGGTAGAAAAATATCAGCTAGGTAGGTACTCCGTACATTTTAACTCGAGTGAAGCCCATTTTTTTTGTAATTTAATAGTTGGTTCCTTAGAAAAAGCTGTTTGTATTATATACAATTACCCTTTTCTGTACCTATAATATATTTTGGTTTTGAACTTTTTTAAATTTTTGAACTTTGTTAAATGAGAGACAATTTATTTGTTTTGCAAGAAACAGTCGTTATAAAAATTGTATGTTGGTTTTTGTAGATTTATAAATTAGTTGTCATTTTAGGCATCTAACCTTGAGTGAAAGAAGGGCAAACAGCAAAGTGTAAACTCGATTCATCAGTTCATCGATCGTTTTCGCCGAGATTTTGCCGAAGGAGGTTGTCAAGATTACCTACGTTCCTACCGAGAACTTATGTCACGTTCCTCACACATGCTCGAGCTTGTTGTGGTATTCAAGTTGGCACATTGTCTTAACTAAAAGCCCTCGAGTTATTCGAAATCTCCTAATAATAGAGCTTAACCATATGTGGAGATTTTCAAGCCGCGACGGCTTCTGACTTTTATTAAAGACTACAAGTACTGTGACTAACAGCTGGGACATTCAATTCAACATGAAATCTGATCCACGCAAGTGCCCACTTATATTCGCCACTTGTAAATGTCAATACACCCATACAATGACTGTGCGCATCGAATTCTTAACTTCCGTAATCAGATCAGGTATAGGCATTTCAAAGAATATACATACATAATAGCAAAGATAGGATGAGAACAAAGAGAATAAAAACTGAAGAAAGAAAGCTCTGAAGATATCGCTTTTAATTAAGGAGGAGGAGGTTTTTAGTCACTAGAAATAATTTTTAGACGACAAATGTAATATCTTGACACACGGTCTTTTTTGTGTGCAATAAAGAATGTACTCACTCACATTTTACTACTTCAACCATGATGGTCATATAACGTCTACTAAGTACGAGTAACCTCCGTGTATTGAGCAAGTTGCGAGAGTTCAATAAATAAGGATAAAGACCATTAGAGACGGTCCAGCAAATCTTCGGACGCCGAACACCACTTACTTAGACTTAAGTGTTCGAGTAGCGCTATTTTGTTAAAGATTTCGGATCGCCGCCATCCTCTTTGATGTACAACATTGGAGAATTGAAATGCAGGTCGGCCATTTTGGAAAATAAAATTAAAGGTATGAGTCTTCTACTATTGAACGTTTAGGTATCATAAACTGAATAAATACTGAATAAAGTAAGTCGCAAAGGGCGATAAGATTATATATTTGAAGTCTAGTATTCAAATTTATTTTGGTATTATATTTTTATACTACTCTAAATGATACGTTTGGTTAAAATAAAATTAAAGGTAAAAGAGTCTTCTACTATTGAACGTTTAGGTATCATAAACTGAATAAAGACTGAATAAAGTAAGTCGCAAAGAGCGCGAAGATTATATATTTGAAGTCTAGTATTCAAATTTTTTTTGGTATTATATTTTTATACTACTCTAAATAATACTTTTGGTTGAACTGTAAGTGTCATTTATGTTAATAAATAGAATTTGAACCATATTTAGACGTAGACGCCTAGTCTATGATTAGTTACGCTAAAAATTCGTGATAATAATGCGCATCAGCTTGCGTGATTTTTATTTTTTTTGAAAATAATCATCATCATCAATGCTGTACGAACGTAAATATTTAAGACAGTACCTACATTTTTCACGTGAGATATTTTGTAGATTCACGTTGTTTTGTCCAAGTGAATGTGAGCAACAAGAGCAAGCGAACTTTTAAACCTTTTCTTTATTGAATTCATACTTCCCACTAATATTTTAATTTACTATTGCAGTTCCAAAATAGCCTGCGAATACTAAATATAATTATAGTTATACCTGTGTTAGATATTACTCGTATTTCGTCACAAGTCAATAAAAAGGCAATCTTAATGCCTTATTGGCGAAAACTATCCGCAGATCAGAAGCCAGTATAAATTGCGGTCATCTTATTTCTTAGGTAGGGTTGCTACTTTTATATTGGGATGTTATTATCACGTAGCGTTTCGTACATTTGAAATATCAAGGGCAAAGAGCGCGTTCAAATTTATTATGGAAATTAGCAGTATCACTCTTTGTTTCCGGATCATATCGGGAATAAAAATTATGAGTAAAAGCTTACATCGTGTGGAAAGTATACCATGGTGGTAGGGCCTTTTATAGTGGTCATCTGGCTAACAGCCACTCTCAAGTTAAAAGACTGTCCCTAAGCACCTAACAGTGTATTGCGGTACTTATTTTGCAGTCTACTACAGAGCAAGTAGTACTAAGTATAAAAATTTAATATTATTTATAGATTTTTTAAATACACGGATATTCTTAAATACGACTATGATAATACAGTTTACGTTGCTCATTTACTTTGATTAATGTAAAGTGAAAGATGAAGTGTAAAATTGAAATTTCAACCCTTATTAATTAGTTGAAATTTTATTACTTTGACTTCATTCATCTTTTTGTCTTAGAAAAGACTTACGAATACTAAAAGACTCAGAGTAAGAATAAAATAAGCTAAGCAGTGGGGAAAACAAAAAACTTTTTTTCCTACTTTAGCTTTTCTTTTTTGGAGTAAGTACTGACTGCCAACCCTGGCTTTGGGTCAAACGGCTTAACATACGAAAGGGTATCCTTACTAGACACAAATAATACGAAGCTCCTTACGAATCATATTTCGTTGATCCCTAATATAGGGTGGGTCAGATATCGGACATTTGTAATTCATTGTTTTTATCCCGTATTGGACGATCGTCTTAAACCTATTGATTTTATGGCGAAACGATTCGTGAACTAATGTACTTTTTACTAGTATGTTATACTTTTGTATCTGACTGAATCTTATTTAGGGAAGCTGCAAGGCAGAGTATTAACTTACAAACCACAAAATATGTCAATTATTAATTACTTTTGAATCATTGCTTGTAGGTATGAATATACACAAACTATTAAAATAATTATTATAGCATAAGCAGCACACTATACGTTCCCACTTCCCACTGCTGATTCGGGGCCTACTCACACGACTCCTCGTGTGAGAAGGCCCTGAGTCCCATATAGTGGCGCACCAAGTGCGCAATATACGCTGGCCAAGTGCGGGTTGGCGGATGACAAATGTCTACGGATATTGTGGTCCTCAAACATGTCGATTTCCTCACGATGTTTTCCTTCACCGTAAAGCGAGTGCAAATCAGCACATAACTTGAATAACGAGTCATTGGTGTAGAGCTGGGGTCGAACCTCATCTCATATTGTAGGCAGACGTTTTACCAACCAAGCAACGCATGCTTAAAAAAAGTCTTATTAGTTATTTATTCATAGCAACAGATTTCAATTCTTTGAAGTTCATGAATATTAATGCTATATTTAGCTTAACTTTTCATTGAAGTTCTTCATTGAAATTGATAAAATTTTCTGAAGCATGTGATTCCTTTGATTAGTAGGTATTTCGCCTAATAAGCTCCCAGACGATCGTAAAGCTGGTCTCGATATTTCAATGTTTGCCATTATCTGTATTCTGACTTTGTCTTTGAATATGCTACTCCGTTCGTTCGCAGTCGATTTCAAATGTCAATCCTTTTATAATAGTGATGTGGGCGATGTTATATAACTTATCGACCGATTCTACTTATTTTAATCGATCATATTTTGAGTAAGTTACGAAACATAAAATGTCAAAAAGCTGCGTTGATTCGTAAGAGACGTAGCAATAATAAATCGGTACAGTGAAATTTGTGTTATATATAATATGTATTCACCTATTTTTAGCCGACTTCAAAAAAGGAGGAGGTTATATATTCGACTGTATGTATTTTTTTTTAAGTTTATTTGGTAAAACTCCAATAAATAATAAATAAATAATAATAATGATATTATAGTTAGTAATGATATTATAATTGTGATCCTAACATAAGGCATATAGAGTAACTATACATTTATCGAAACTGACTTTGAAAAGTGTCAATCAGATGAGATTCAATTTCTTCTTTTATAACATGCGTCATTTATAAAACTTCATATATTGTGCTGTTTTTATAATACAATATTTGAATACAAACAAACATTTTTAGCATTGTCTATCCATTTACAAGATGAATCTATCGATATCTAAAGTACAGCACAAACGTTCCCGACCGTTTTAAGTATTGATGGCAGCAGAATAAAACAGCATTGAGTCGATGTCGCATCCCTAAACCTTACCGTCGGGAAACAGGCTTATTCCTTCGATGAGTGCTATCGCTTGGAGTCAGGGGTGGAGTTAAGGTCATGTTAAGGGCAAAATACCTACCATCAAACAAAGTGCGGAAAATAAACTCAGGAAGAATAGGTTTATATATAATAAGAACACATTTCTTTGAGACTAAGAAATATATACGATTATAAATTATGTAAATGAAGGTTTCAAGGTACACAGAAATGACACAATTGCAAAGTACCTACTATAATTATCAGATCAAAATTTGTTGTCAAACATGAACCACTAAAAGAGGATCGTTCAGTAGTTCATGCTTTGCCTTTTGCAACACAGTTTTTAACTAAAGCAAAAGGCAGAGGCATGTACTTATGTAATATGTTTATAATAAATAGGTACTTAAATGTAAAAAAAATACTAAATTAATATATCAATATTGTCAAAATCATTAGGATTAAAAATATGACCCCGACGTTTTCTACTTTGACAAGTAACTTTCACAATTTAGTTAAAAGATTCAGTAGCTTTTTTATTTTTTAATTAAGGAAATGAGGCTACTTATAGACCATAATGTTCATAATGGCCATGTTCTGAGTCCGCGCCCGTATTCGCGGCCTTTTAGCGCTCCTCTCTCGGGAGCTCAGCCTTTTACAGTATGTACTCGGCTTTATACGATCGACTTTCAATATGAATTTCAGATGGGTTATAAGATTGGTAAGCTCTGTGTTTCGAAAACGTATTTTGATAAATGGCTTTCCGATTCGACGTTTTGATGTATCGGAGTATTGAGTTGTCTCGGGTTGGTTGGTGTAGGGTTGATTAGTTGTGCTCTAGTCTAGTCTTGAAAGTCCATGTACAGTCATTGATAAATGTACGAGTATCTAGTGTAAATATTAATGGAACATTTTGGAAAAAGAGTAATAGAAGTATACCTACTATTGTACATATATATTACACATGTAAATGTAGTATATCAGTTGTGTTAGCAAATAACCTTTTCTTTCTTTTCTACAGAAATGCAAATATATAATTCTTTAGGTATAGTTTATTTATAAAATCATAAAACCTTATATGTTAATAATACAGTGAATTCAAGATTTTTTGCCTTTGTCGCCTCAAATAACGCAGCAATTCCAAGCAAACAAAAACCAAAACTTGTGCACATAATTAAGAGCATCCGCGTGCAGCACTCAAACTTAACTTGTCCACAGGAAAGCAGAGAAGTCATGACGAAAATTAAATACGCTTTGATAAATTTTTGCTACAAGCCACGTCTTACTTCAGAGCCGCTGTACAAGTTTTCATAAAGTTATAGTTTCTCAAAGCCCGTCGCGAAACTGCGGAACATTCCGGAAAATGAAGAAGCAAACCATCGGAGTGAAATAGACGCCGGCTGAGGCGGAATAAAGTTGACATTTTTGCAAAGCTACGTCGGAATTTCAACAAAATTAAATGTGGCAGTACAAGGAACTGGTATAGTGTGAGGGGGGCCCCTACTCTACGGGAGAATTCACGCCCCATTTTTGTTGGAGCGGCAGAAGTTTCTCTTGCTAGTTGTAACTAGTCAAATTATTTGCAGTTACATGTGATTATGTTATAAAATTATTTAACAACTTCTACTGAAATAGGCGCTTAGATGTAAAGGCTTAATAATAACAATTAACAAAATACATTTATCGGCTCTAAAATAGAAGTTTTGGTTTTTTATACTCATCGATATATGTTGACAACTTTTATTGTTTAATACCTGTGGAGTTCAATATTAGATAATAATTAAGATATCCAAATTAAAAAATACAGTTTTTTTGTAAACTAAGCACGGCCATTAAATATCTAATCATTTTATTATTTAAAGTCCGAACAGCCAACTAACTAACTATATGTACGTACTAAAAGTAGTTTACGCAGTACATAAAACCAGGGACTATCTGACCCCTTGGCATTTAGAAATGTGAGAGCAAACCTCTCAGACAGTTCGCTATCTAAAGTCTTTTCAGTGCTTAATAAAATCTCTAACATTTTAGGAGTAGATTTTGGACTGTTTTATCACGTAGAACATAAATACCTATTATTTAACAAATTCAGCAAGGAATGAAGCCCATCCAGTATGCACGCTGCAAACGATGCGGTGCACATTAGCGGAACGAATAACCTCTGCCGCGACGCGACTATCTCGCCAGACATAAACTACCCAGCACATTACTGAACCAAGACATACTGTCGTGTAACTTAAAATACACAAACAATGACATATTTTACAGAACATGATCATAACTATAAGTACCTAACCTATCTTCCATAAAAAAAAAACACTGAATGAAAACGTCGGTGACTCGGTGAATATTTTTAATCATAATGAGTTTCAGAATTTCAAATATTATAATATTTATATTTTTTAAATAGGTTTGCGTTTGACCACAGCTTGCCTGATTTTAAGCAACGCTGCGGCCTACATTGGAGCACGCTCACCTAGAAGGAACCTATTCACTCTCGATTTGAAGATCTCAGGATGGTATTAATTTCGATTTTATTTGGAAATCTTTATTTACATATTAATACTATTTGTTTCTAAGTTTCAAAGAAATTCGTTCTTGTATAGATAAACCTATTCCTCTTTAGGTAAGCGCATTACTGATTACATGTATTTTGCCACGACTATTGGGTTTGCAGAAGCGCTAAGTTTACGCAGTTTAGTTATCTAGAAGGTAACGGGTAATTATAAAAGAATATTAAATCGAAATTTGATATAGAAATCTGGTCTCTTATATCGCACTCAAGTGCTATTAAACATAATTATGTTTATACTTCAAACAAACGGATGCTGGTCTCGTAGCAGTGCTACAAAAAAGCTACGTCTTAAGTACTACGTATTTTTATGAACACTAGCTAACCCAACAGAAGTTTATTTAGCATAATGAGAAAAAGAATTAATATTAAAAAGAAACCACTAACAAAAATATAAGTTATTAAAGCCAATATGTAAATTTAATCCCATGAAACTTCGTATGACGTGAAAAAGAATAAAATAAATGTATTTATATAAATAAAAGAATAATGAAATGTCAATCAATAACATAATGAAGTTGGTTAAAAATAATCAAATAACCGCAGCATTGCCGCGCTAAATAGCTATGACACACCTTGCACTAAGAGCAAGAAGATAAGTTATGTAAACTACACGACCGTGTGTTCAAATTCAAGTCACATCACGACCGCACTATCATTTGGCTAATGTTTCTTGATCGAGCTTACGAATTCACTGCTCTTTTACTGCGACGAATTTAATATTTCCTAAAATATTTAAGTTACAAAAATGTTTATGTTTTTCTCTAAGACAAGAAATAAAAATGCATTTAAATTATTTGCTTCCTTAATTGATTTTGTAAATTTAATTTAACTTTACTAAGAATATGTATATGAAGAAAACCTAGCAACAAAAAGTACGGGATCTTACTAGCGATTATCAAATTTTTTTTCTTCAAGCTTACCGATTAAGGATACTTCCTTAAGAAAACTATTGAAATTAAGTTAATACATATTATATCAATGGCTAATATTTTTTTTTGTATGGGATCCCTCCTTGAATGAAATAATATAATTTTAAAATTAATACAAAAATAAATAGTCTGTGAATGTTTAAAGGCTCTACAAATTGTTATTATAAAGATCGAGTAAAGAATTGCCTAAAATGACGCTTGTTGTATGGGATAATTTATTTTAAAAGATAATCCTACTAATAAACATTCTGTGAAAATTTTAGGCGTTCCATCTGTTACCGTTATTAATAAAGAACAAAAAAAGTAATTAAAACACGTTTATTGTATGGGGATAAATTCATATTTTTTTATTTTTAGTATTTGTTGCTATAGCGGCACGGGAAATACATATCTTGTGAAAGTTTCAACTTTCTAGCTATTACGGTTTCTGAGATAAAGCCTGGAGACAGACAGCGGAAGCTTAGTAATAGAGTCCCGTTTTAACGTTTTTATTATGTGTTATGAAGGTATGGAAGCAAATCGCTGTACCTACACCCACTTGCCTCGAAAAGGTTATGTCAAAGCATAAGGACTCTGAACCAAAGTCCGTTAGTAAATAAACACTCATGAGAACCATTATTCAGAAAGCCAGTCTATCTAGAGTATCAGCGCCATTTATCGGCCGAGTTGAACTGGTGCTTAATGTTGGCTCGCTGGCTGTAATTGGCTCGAGTCCATCTGCAGCCACTGGAGGCAATTAGGAGGCGGTCGCGTTTTAAAAGATCCATATTTATTCGCCAAGTAACGCCACTCCGCTCCGAAATGTGCCTTGCAGTGCGCTGATTACTCTGATTACGCAATGAGGACGGTTTATGGTGCTTGTCTGTTTTTAATATTTTGCCCGGGCCTTTCAGTGATGCTTGTTTACATCTTGTTTTTTTCTTGTTGGATCATAAAATACCAGTCAATGAAAATGTGGGTAATAGATTCCTAGTGCTCTGCTTGAGGGAAACTAGCTAGAGTTCCCCTAAAGTTGAAAAATCTGTCGACAAGCACCTAACAGAGGGTTTTGGCAGCCTTCTTGAAAGCCAGTTATTTCAGATTAAGCATGCTCCACCTTAAGGCGGAGCGTCGCTAACTGATGCGGTGATCCGTCCGATTATGAATAATAACGTCTTGCTGTAAAGAGTATAATTAAATATGTATCTTATTTAAATATGATAGAAATTGTCTTACATGCATAGCATAAGCATAAGCAGCCCACTATACGTTCCTACTGCTAAGACTCGGGGCTTTCGCTCACGAGAAGAGAGATATAGGCCTTAATCCACCACGCTGGCCTGTGCGGATTGGCGGACGACACACGTCTTCGGATATTGTGATCCCCAAACATGCTGGTTTCCTCACGATGTTTTCATTCACCGTAAAGCGAGTGCAAATTCACACATAACTTGAAAAACATTGTCTTACATGAAATGATAATAAATAATGATGTTTATATGAGAAAACGCTTCACTGAAGGATAAGTCCTGTGTTGTGAAATGCATTGCCTCTTCACCATAAACATGAACAAATCAGACATTTCTTAATACATTGGTCCTGTTTCTACTGTACTATATTGATAAATGGTATAATTTATTAAATATGTTCACAAACTCTCTTTACTGAAGTACGTTAAACTTTACGAGCATATACCATACTAAATCTAAAATCTGCAACATTTACCTGCTACAACTTGCTCTAATGCAAAAGACCAGCAAGTAAGTTGCCTGCATATTGAATTATTAAGCCTTCGACGTTCTACATTCAAAAGCTTCCAGTCCACTTTCTGGATGATAATGACCCCTCGCATGGCCAGTAACTTAGACAAACTTGTCTATACCTTTACCAACTTAATTATACACTTGCAAAAATTCAAGTTGAGCCATGCGCGTACGATTTTAAGGTTGAGTTTTGAATGCGTTATGTGCATGATGTGATGTGTAGGTTTGTAGGACGTTAGAGGTACAATGCACTAATTATATCAGTATCTGAGAAAGCCCCTAACCAGCCCCTTAACAGTTTTCCACGGTATCGGGGAAGCATTAGTGCATTTCCCCGTAATGCTTCTAAAGACGGTCCGCCACCGATGACCAAAGAGGAGGGCCGGTTTTACAATGATTGATTAATATAGAAATGTATTACTTTACTTATCGTCTATGTCTTTGTTGACGGCAGAGGTCAAACGAGTCGAGTATAAGTAAAACGAAAATTAGTATTATTTGCCATGCTGTTTTTATTTCAATCACATTTTCAAGTTGAATTTACTTTAGTTTCAATAATCATCTAATAAATACCAAAATGTTTTCTCTCCGTTTATTTAGATGAACAAACTATTGACGGGTAAAACAATGTCTTTATTGTTTAACGATTCAATAGTTCGTAGCACAGTAGTAGTAATACAAGATACTATAAATTAAATTGAAATAAGTGATCTGCTGAAGGCAATTGTAAATACTCACGGTAATAGTTTCAGAGCTCAGACGCAGACGTATGTCCTAATTCTAATTATTCCTTAATAATTTATAATTTAGGGTTTTAATTATTGTGTAGTTTTTAATTTAATTTAGTTTTATCTATCTTGTTATGTATTCGGAAAACTTAAACCCATTACCTAAATATTATTATTCCTAGATTAATCATTGGTTAACAATGTAAGCAAATTATAGTACAGCCAGTCCTTGGCTAATTTGGAACTATCGGCCTGCAAAGTGGGCGAGCGTCTTGCGGTGGTGGCCAGCCATGAACTTGCTAACTACGTAGTTATTTCGGGTCACCCATCACTTTACCCATGCCTCTGAGAGAAATCTTAGGCAAAGATACATGCGGGTAGTAATGGCACCTTAATATAAACCAATCGGGTAGTACTCACTACTTTTCAGTAAAAGCCGATGTAGCCAATCTTATGTCAGTTCTGTATTCGGAAAAGTCTTTTTAGTTCTAATGTCGTGTGAGAAGACTAACAACACTTTGACAAATCTTTATTCCTAAAATTTTAAATTTGAAAGTGACGTAACAGACTTATTGTATCAAATTTTTTTTGACGTATTATTATATTCAGATCATGGATAGGATTATGAAAATTGTATTTTATTGTATTCGAAATTTTACATAAAATAAGAGTGCCTTAACTTTTTGTTTTCCTCTTTATACATGATTAGTACTTTTTTAATAATTTTCAACAATATTTACTAACTAGCTACCAATCTCAAGTTGAAAAATCTGTCGCGAAGCACCTAATAATGTGTTTTGGCAGCCTCCTAGAAAACCAGTAATTTCAGACTAGGCATGCTCCACATTAAGCCTGAGTATCGATAACTCGTGTCGTTACGCGCCCTTCTGATATAATGCCTAGCTGTAAAATAAAGTAAAAATCGTGGTGTCATCTGTTTCTCATAGAAATCATAGAACTTTATTAACCTTATAACATTGCGTTATACTAGGAACGTCAAATTTACATATTGTTTTCGCTCAAATATAATTACTTAATATATCATCATCATCCACAGCTTGTGCCATCCGACTGCCGGGCATAGGCCTCTCTGTTATCCTGCCATTCATTACTTAATACACTTATAACCAATTCTAGCACAGGGTAAATGATACCTACCCGAAACCAAAATCTCACAAAGACCCTTCGATCAAATATATACCAGATTCAGTGTTGCATACAAACACAACACCAAAAATGGCTTGACTTTACTATACTATTGTATCTATTACAATATACTACATCACAAAAAATATTTCAATTCAAGACAACCTTACCACTGTAACTTAAGGTTGAGTTTCGACTAGTGCCGTAATAAACATAAGCTATCTTGCTCCGTGATATTAATAGCTATAAAATTTTAAGAACGTACGCAGTGAGCGTTAGAAAATTTAACTGTACTAAGAACGCTTAAATTCTTCAAACTCAAACAGGTCACACTCTTACTTGTGGTCTTATTTTCCTTGCCGTTTTTAGAGACATCACCTTAGATCTAGTACATTTTTGATCGGAGCAAAGACCCAAATGGACGCCACTATTAAGTAACATCAAGTTCGTCTTACCTTATAAAGACGTAGTTCGACGACAACTAAACTTCTAATTGGCAGAATTGAGTTACAAAATAGGGAATCGAACCCCGATCCTGCACTTAGCAGCCACGGATCCATTTAACGGTTTAGTGAAGACGGATCCCTTTTGAGAGACGATATTGGGCAATTAAGGGATAGTGATTTAGTTGATTGTAGTTAGATTGTGTTTTAGAAGGTATAGTCGGATGGGATACTGTTGCTGGTCTGTGGTGATGGGCTTATTACAGAAAGTTAATAGAATTCATTCTTTACGTACTTAACTTCCTTTTAGTTTCCATCCAAGTCATTGTATGAGGCTGATTCCATTGTACGGTACTCATTATTGTGAAAACACCAAAGATATTATTTAGCTTGACAAATCAGAAAAAATATTTATAAAAATGAAACGTAAGTACCTAAGTTTTTTTTGCAGTAGTATTTAAGTCATGTCAAAGGCCTTTGGGTAGCATTTAACAAATCTCGATAACTTAACTCGGCCTTCTGGTTTACGTAAAAACAATGAGGCTGTAAATGATGATGATGTTTGCCTAAGATCTGATTGCATAGCAAAGGATAGTATGCCACATATTCAGTACGGCTGTCATAAAAAAAAACAAATGACTTTTTTCTTGATATCAAATAAAGGCTATATCTACTGCTATTTTTATATTGTAGTTTGAGTCAGATACGCTTTTGTTTCTTAAGGTGATAGAGCAGGAAGATGCAGGATTGCCAAAGCATTACCTACTCTTATATTACTGTCATGTCAACGAGTATATTTACCTAGAACAATAAACCAGAATATTCTATATGAATGCTATATCTTGATGCTACTCTGGAATAATGTAGCTAAGAATTTTTCAAATCGGTCTAGTAGTTTTGGAGCCTATTCGTGTCAAACAAACAAACAAAACTCTCTCAAACTTTTCCTCCTTATAATATTGGTATAAACGTTTCCCAGTAGTCTGCGATTTTTCGTATAATTCTAAGCATGCGACAGTTGGGCGGCGAGAGGCGTGTCTATCCGGATATCGGGGCGGCTTACCCGGCTATATCCGGAGGGGCGGATCAGCCGGATCACAACAGGTGGGGGATGAGCCGCCCGAGATCCGCCCACAAACACGTGGCATTTTTTTAGAAAAGGGACATTGTGACTGTTTTGTTTTGGTTTTAGGTGTGAAGTTTTTCAGACATTTTGGAATACAAACCACGATAAGTCAAACATAATTATGGCTACAATTATGGCTCGATATGGCTAAATGCTATGATTTCCATATATAGTTTCTTGATAACATTGTTTTATGACGATATTATTTGTATAAATTTTGTTAATGAGAGGTGAATGAAGCATGAGCAAATATACTTTCAGCTGCAACCATTGATAATATGTAAATGAAACATCGATAGCTTTTGTTTTTTTTTCTACAGTTTAGTGAACGCGTCGTTGCAAGACGTAATTTATGAAAATCTATATCTGTCCTTATTTGTCCTTATTTACCGCTAAAGTTCCACCTTTTATAATAAAAGATTTTAGTCCGCAAACAGAATAAAATAAATCTACAACTGTTTAAATATTCTTAAGTTCTGAGCCAAAATAATCACCAGCGCAAAATTTATAGGGACATTTGCGTAGTAAATGCGTAAAATTGTAGAAATTAGCCATTTTGGTGGCCAAAAGTAGAGTTTGGGGTACAAAAGTAGATACTTTGGATGTAAAAGTTTGTTTGAGTGTCATTATAGTCGAATCAATCAGTTTGTAATGGCTGCCTCAATACGCGAGGGATCGGAGTGGGTGTCAGGGTGAGTTTATTTATGATAATCACTTTATTTTGGGCTAGCGGTACGAATTCTGTAGCAACGTAGTAAGTCCATTTTGCTTCGGCCGTTTAGGAAAACAGTTACTCAAAAGTCTTTCTTGACTTCTAAGTAACTGGTTTCTAATAGGCATTTTATAATTCTATGAAAGTCACAAAACACTTTCAGTCTTTTTTATACTTCTACTAGCTGACCCGGGTCAGCGTCAAACGTTGTTTTGCCTTAAAGATAGATAGTAGCATATAAAATTTGGTAAAAATCGGTCAAGCTGTTTCGGAGGAGTACGGGTAACTAACATTGTGACATGGAAATTTTATATTTAAGAAGATTTATCTGAACAACTAACTTTTGTTTATACGCATATCTGACCAGTGGCTCTTTGAAAGAGGCAATCCATCACATAATAATACTTTCCTTATGAATAAAGTTTTTTTTATTAGAAGCTAATGATTTTTATAACAAAGTAATTTGCAATTCATATCTACCAAATGCCTTTTGGTAATTTGACGATTTCGTTGGAGTAATGGTTACCATGCCAGGTTGCCAATACTGGATTCGATTTTCGCCACGGCTAAAATCTTTGTGGTGAACTAAATTTTTTGGCTGTTGATCTGGGTGTTAAATATGTATCGATATATAGTATCAATGTATAGTATGTAGTAGGTATATCAGTAGGGTTAGCAACCATAATACAAACTAGAAATGGTTTAGTATGAGGCTAACCAGCCGTGTGTGAAATGTGTTCTAATATTTATTTTGCTCCCCTCTACACTGAGATATTTCGGCTTTCGACTGCATGCTTTGTGTTCTTTTATTTCCGACCATTGCCGTCAGATCACCTTAGTGAGCCCAGCTACAGGCAGTACGCTTACATCATAAACTTCTTTTACCTATGTTTCGTTGTGAGTTAGCATCGAGTTAACCATAACTAAATAATAATTATAATATAATTATTTATTTTCAGGCAAATAACCCATAATAATAAAAAGAGATACAAACAAAAATACGAAATCTAAATATAAAAGTTATTTCCTATTTCTGTTCTAGTGTACAGATATCCAAAATCGATCAATATGTATAGTCATATATTTTATAGATTTTGGGTAGAAAGATTGGATGTACGGAGATTCACGCAGTATAGCATTATTCGATCTTCTATCTCAAATATATTCTATCTCAAAAAGAAGCAAATGTGCTTATCAGTAGCCGTATTAAGTGAAATCTGAAGCGCCAATATTTTAGCTAAATTAATAACAATCAAACACACGCCCACGCACGAGCCGGGTTATTTGTCGTCTCCTCGTTTTAATACCCAAATTAATAGTCGAAACTTGGGATCCCGCACGTCTTAGACGCCTCGCTTTAACTTAGTCGCCAATTAATTTATTGTACCAACTTTGCTTTCCATTCTTTACTTTACCACTTATACGGGAGATGGTGTTGCTAGGTTATAGACAATTACCTTTAAATAGGTAATTTTAATGAAATTTTTATATTTCAGCCTT
Source organism: Mellilla xanthometata (assembly GCA_035578125.1). Classification (NCBI taxonomy): domain Eukaryota; kingdom Metazoa; phylum Arthropoda; class Insecta; order Lepidoptera; family Geometridae; genus Mellilla; species Mellilla xanthometata. The sequence continues at coordinate 4,995,591 of JAPUBQ010000007.1, read as the reverse complement.
TATGTTAATAACAATAACGATAAGAAAGTAAGCAATAAATAACAATAAAGTTAAGCGATTCAAAACAATAAAGGCTAGGTCTCATCTAACTGAAAACTCTCGATACTTCGAGAGTAAGTATTTAATTAAATGAGACCTACAATTAAATGTAGCATACGATCAACGACTAGATAAGAATGTCATAATCTAAAAGATATTTTTTGCACGATCACCAATCAAACTACTGTAAGTTTTGACTATTGCTTAGCTTCGGCAATCGCACAAAGCATCTTAGTTAGCAGAACTACAGGCTAGCCATATAAAAGGCTTAAGCTAAAGCCTAATATTGCTCGTAACTGTTTGTAGCTCTACACTAAAGTCCTACCTTAAACATAAATTATTTAGTTCACCATTACTGTAACTGGTAATTAGTAACCAATAACTTTTTCATCTAACCTATATTGTCCCACTGCTGAGAAAGGTTTCCCCCAATGATCCCCATACTTTTCTGTCCTGGGCCTTCTCTTACAAATTGGTGTGGAAGTCCGCCAACTCCTTGTGCCGTCGAGTTGGGGTCCGACCTCGTCGACCTCGATACTTGTTGGTCATAAATCCATCATACTTTTTTAAAAAATCTGCCAAAAAAACGTAAGTGAAAAATACCTTATATAATAAGGTAAAGCTATATACGCTTGTATATAGCTTTACCTTATTTCGCGTGTATTATGTCGCGTGGGTAGTTTCGCAAAAGGTCGCGTGGGTAGTTTCGCAAAACAACAAGCGAAAAAAATTGCTCCGTATTTTTATTTATATTTTTGCAGTTTAATTGTGTTTTCTTCAAATTGATCGGCTTACATAAGTAGAATAACATCATTTCTATCGAAATAAAGTGAAATCTTGGCCTAAAAATGGTTAAATGCAGCGCTTGTGGCAAATTTTTGTCGGCGTCGGACGGTGTTCAGTGCAGTGCTTGCCCGTTAACTTATCACGGGATGTGCGTTAATATACCGAGTGGATTGAAGCCGCGACCGGACTGGTTGTGCCCGTCCTGCAAGCAGAACCTGCCGCGGAACAACGACTGCAGCACTCCGGTCAAAGGTTTGAAAGATAACCTTGAACCTCTGCACGTCCAACTCACCCGCGCTGTCAGTCGGGACCCTCAACACCCGGCTAGTGACCTCGAGCCCGTCACCTGTAATGACACAGCGCATGATATGACGGTGGACCTGGATCTGGCCCTCGAGGTTCGACTGCTTCGTAATGAGCTGCAAGAAACGCGAAAGGAAATAGGTGAATACCGTCACGAAGTACGCGAGGAGTTAAGTAAACTGCGTCAGGAGGTAACAACGTTGAGATCGACCAACGCAGCTGGTGCTGAGAAAGTTAACGCGCTAGAAAATAAAGTTAGTTCACTGGAAAATATAATCACGACGCTCAGGGATGACGCTGCTAACCGTGAACAGCAGGCCCTGCTTAATGATGTCGAAATCTCTGGCATTCCTGAACACGAGGGTGAGTCGACTGGTCACATCGCCATGTCTGTAGCCAAAAAGCTGGGGGTAACCCTAGATGAACGTGATATAATGAGCGTTAGACGCGTCGGCATGCGGCATGAGTACGGCGGCACCACCGCTGGCGCCGGGCCCGCCGCCAGGGCGCTGCGTCCCCGCCCAATCACGGTCAGCTTCCTGCGGCGATCACAGCGTGATAATATGCTAAAGAATGCGCGAGTCCGCCGCGGAGCCACCACGGAGCAGCTGGGTTTGCCTCCTCATGACCCGGTGCGCTTCTATGTGAACGAGCGTCTGACCAAGACCAACCGTGTGCTCCTGGGGAAGTCGAGAGAAGCAGCAAGACTCCACAAGTGGACCTACGTGTGGACTAGAGATGGCCGCGTTTTCGCCCGTCGGGATAAAACCTCCGCCCTACATCAAATACGTAACGAAGATGATCTAAAGAAACTTTTTCCTTGATTACCTATACATTCCTTATACTATTATGATCTGTTTTTTGATAGATGCGAGTAATCTATCAAATCTAATTTATCCGATATTATCTATTATTGCAAATACTGGTAAATTAATTTGTTGTGAAGAAATTAATAGTCTTAATACTTTACTAAACTTATTCTTATTCATACATGGACAATTTATCTTACTATATGAACTTTTCTCCTCAGAATATTGTAAATGTTATATAGCAAGTGTTATCTCAGGTCAATATGTCATGCAAATTAATATTTATAACTACCATAAATTAACTCTTTTTGTAAATAATCTGTATTCAAACATTGGTATCCAAAATCCAATGTACTTTTTTTCTACATACTACTGTGATTATCTAGTAGTTTTAACAAGTCTTAGTTTTTTTATATTAATATATTGTTATATTAATATGTTGAATGAGTGTATGCCTGCCTTTTATATCTTTATATCATCTCATGTAGTCAGTGTATTTAAGTTAGTAATGTACATTAATCTTAGCTCTTATCTTGCAAAACAAACAGCATTCTTTGTTATACAGATAATGAACAGTAACCTATCTAACACTATTATTTTTGACATAGTGTACTACTTTTTTATTTACTCCTATTTGAAAGAAATACTTTACATTCCTACATATATATTAATCTTGTGTTTAAAAAAAAATACTTTAATTGTATCAACAACTATTTTAATTCTAATTCGGTTAAATTATGCTGTGGCCATTCACTTTCTTTACACTTATTATATTACTGTTTATACAGCTCATAGTCAATATGTTAAGACATCCAGCTTTAAAATAGTTATGGTATTATTTTTAAACAAATTTTATAAATCTTTACATTTTCTCTGTAGTTGTATAACTTCTAATGGTTAACAGTAAATATCTGAAAGTTGGTCTCTTTAATGCTGGATCTCTAGGTACCGGACACGATGACTTTATCGCCGCCATGTTGAGATACTCAGTAGACTTGATGGCTATAAATGAGACATGGTTAAAGCCAGGACAGGAAGGCCGTGCACCCGTCGTACCTAATTACCGTTTGCGTCACTTTCCCCGGCCTAAGCATGTGTGTCAAGGTCACGGAGGGGGTATAGGTTTTTATATAAAACGTGGGATTAGTGCTCGACTATGTTCGCATCCGGTTTCGCCTGATATTGAACAAATGTGGTTCAAACTAACACTTAAGGAATCAAAAGTAATTGTAGGCACGGCTTATCGCGCTCAATGGGTGGATGCAGAAGATTTTTTTAGCGCTTTATCAGAATCAATTGCGTCTTTCTCTTTTTGTGAAAATATAATTTTGTTAGGAGATTTTAATGTCAACGTCCTTGATAACAAGGATTTAAACGCTAAGCCTCTGCAAAACTTTCTTTCTAATTCTCGCCTTATACAGATTGTAGACAAACCAACCCACTTCACAGATCATAGCCAGACAGCAATAGATCTAATTTGTACCAGCGTACCCTCTTGTAATATACAAGTTGAGCTTGTGGGCAACTCTCAGATAGGTCATGCTTTTGTTATCAGTGAATTTATCTTTAAAAAGCCAAAAATATCCCCTAAATGCATTACCTATAGGCCGTTACAAGATATTTCATTTCAATTATTTGAATCTCACTTAAACTGCATCATGTGGGATTTGTTAATTTCCGCTAAAGATGTAAATTCTATGGTCTGTAGTTTTAATCATGCTATTTTACTTTTGTTCGACCTTCATGCGCCCGTGAAAACTAAAATAGTGAAAGAACGTGCGGCACCATGGATTACTGACACAATTAGACTTATGATGCGATTGAGAGATGCAGCGCTTGCACGTTTTCATAAAACTAAGCTGGAAAGCCACAAAACTTATTATAAAGACTTAAAAAAGCAAGTTTCATTCGCTCTGGATTCTGAGAAACGAGTCTTTTTTAACCAACATATTAATAGAAATGTTAAGAATCCTAAGCAGATGTGGAAAACTTTAAAAAGTAAAGTGCTGCCGCCTAAATCAGCTGAACTGCCATCTCACTTTGACAACCCACAAGTAATCAATGATTATTTTCTTAGTATCCCTGGTAACGATAGTGTAACTTTGTGTAAATTAACGTTTTATGAATTTAATAAATTTAGCAAAAATACTTTTAGTTTTCAAACTGTAGAACCTAACACTATTTCAAAATATTTTGCACAAATCAAAACAAATGCAATGGGGTCTGATGGAATATCACTCGACATGATTAAACTCACTCTTCCACAGAGCCTTGCCGCCATCACCGCTATTATAAATTCTTCCTTAGTCTCTTCTGAGTTTCCGTCTTCTTGGAAAGTAGCTATTGTTAGGCCAATACCTAAACTACCTGACCCTGTAGAATACAAAGATCTCAGACCTATTAGTTTGCTTCCATGTTTATCCAAATTACTTGAAAAAGTAGTTTGCGCTCAAGTTACAGAGTATCTAGAACATAATCGTATTCTACCAGATGTGCAGTCAGGGTTCAGGAAATTCAGGAGCACCTGTACAGCACTTTTAGATGTTACTGATAATATTATTACAGCTCGTGACCAAGGTCTTGCTACAATACTAGTTCTACTTGATTTTTCACGCGCCTTTGATTGTATTAATATTTCTCTGTTATTGTCTAAATTAAATTTTTACGGATTTCACCATAATGTTATTAAGTGGTTTAACTCGTACCTAAGTGAGCGAACCCAAATTGTCGAGATTAAAAAAGATAATGGAGAAGTATTGCGCTCAAGTCTTCGTGAGATTACAAGGGGGGTACCGCAAGGGTCTATTTTAGGTCCTCTCCTGTTTACTCTTTATAGTGCTGACATTACAAGTTGTATACAGAATTGTAAATTTCACATATATGCTGATGATGTACAATTGTATTTCTCTTTCAAACCCAAAGACATCCGAGAGGCAGAGCTTAAGATTAACGAAGACCTAAATAGAGTTCACAAATGGGCGCAAGAAAACTCCCTAGTTCTAAATCCTAAGAAAACTAAATTTATGGTCCTCGGGACCAAACATCAAACTCAAAATGTTATTATTAGTAAACCGTCATTAAACATAGCCGGTGAGATGATCGACAGGGTCTGTTCTGCACGAAATCTTGGCCTTATATTTGATGAACGACTGAGGTACGAGGAACATGTTGAAGAAATAGTTAGAAACTGCTTCTATCGACTGAAAATTCTTTATAAGATTAGGAATTACATTAACACAGATCTTCGTATCATGCTTACTGACTCACTTGTTCTGTCGCGATTTAATTATGTTGACGTGGTGTACGGTCCCTGTCTTTTAGAAAAAACCTCTCGTCTTATACAAAGAGTACAAAATGCTTGTGCTCGCTATTGTTTTAATGTGCCTCCGCGTAGTCACGTCACTCCTTTTTTTAACAAGCACAGAGTACTGAAGATGCAACACAGGCGTCATCTTCATCTTGCCACTCTGCTGTTTGGTGTGATAAAATACCAGCTACCACCGTACTTGTACAGTAAGCTCATTTGGATACATGACAAAAATCCCTATATATCTCGGGATACCCGTAAAATTTTATTGCGTGTACCTCGGCATGGCACCGCCTCTTTTAGAGGAAGTTTTAGATTTAACGCCACCAAATGCTGGAACTCCTTACCACCACCAATACGGCTCCTCCAAAATAAATTTAACTTCAGGGTCAAGCTTAGGGGACACCTGCTGCAGTTACAGAATAACTATAGCTAGTTTTTCTGTACCTGTAGTAGGTCTTGCCGCTTGCCGCTTCACCCTGACTGCTAGACTTTTTAATATATATATAATTTTTTATTTTATTTTTTTTATTATTATTATTCTTTTTTTCTCTTTGGCTTTGTATGTGTTTGGTGGTGTTTCTAACTCTTTGTTTTTGCGATTGTCTGTTTGTTTTATCATTATTGTTGTTATTTTCGTTTATTTATTGTCTTATTCATGTATTTTATGTGTTTGCTATTTAATTTTTTCTTCACTTTTACTTCATCTGTATCCCCACGCGTCTCTAAAGGTTGGTCCTGAAAATCAGTGCTGCAGAGAAATCTGTAGCGTTTATACTGAGGGCTGACCTTTTTCAGACGCTAGGGGACACATACTATGCTGTCTTTTTTTTTCATGTTCGTTTTATGTAATTTAAATAATGTATATGTATGTGTCTTCTGTGTCTGAAATAAATGTGTTCTTTCTTTTCTTTCTTATATAGAATAACCTGGCAACCCACATGCCTCGGCCTACGCGGCCGATAACCGCTCGTCTGAGATTTATTATTTCGCGAACTTGTTAAAACTTCATCATACGTACGTATTATCGTCAATGTGAGTTTGCAAGCTCTCTTAGATAACTTTTTAATTAATTTTTGACATAATAGCTTGTTAACTGAAGACATTCGAGGTTACGCTATACATCACTAATATTACTATCTGCAAAATAAAATACTATGTTTTTAGCTTAGATGTTAACTTGAATCCCTATTAAAGTGGCATCCCAAATTCACAAAAAATACGGATAGAAATAGATAAAAAATAGTTTCAGAAGGTATTTTTTTACACAGTACGTGGCTAGGTATTTAATTAGGTTGGCGCGTAAACACACGAGTTAGCTATACTCCGGCTGCTGGAAAAAAACGTGCCAGGTCTGGAATAACTGATTCTGGAATTTTCAGAACACGCTGTAGATGCTAAGTCACTTTTTTAGTTTAGGGAGGTAGATAGCCAGGCAACACTAGAAAATACTTTACCATGCTATTATTTGGCTAGTAATGTTCTACTTTTTAAAGAGTGATCTTTTATCACTTTTTCTACATAAACTGATTTGATTCTATAAAGGTCTTAAGTCTCATATTACCATCTCATCATATTATTATCAAAGAAGCTCCGGGTATCTAGAGATTTTCAGCAACGTTCAAATTAATCTTTAAAGATAACGCACCTTCATTAACTTCCATCGCAGTTAAGAAAACCTTAGCGCCTATTTCGTAGTCGAAAGGCAATTCTAATTAGCCCTCCTTATTTATGATTCATAAGCCAAAGTACAATAAATTCTGGGAGAATCTTTCCGTCCCACATGTGTTAGTAAGCCGTGGTATTAGCGAATGTTGAATGTAGGTTCTCGACTAATAAGAGATGGGATGTAAGGAATCGCACTGATTACTATATTATTTATTACGCTACGTGCCGCCCGTGTAAACGCTTCCTAATACTCCGATCTACGCTCGCGTCTTGGAACCTTTTCGAAATAATAGTTTCCTTTCCTTTATACCAAAATTTACTGAGAGTTTATTTAATGTATTGCGAAATGGTTCTATCAACAGTGTAAGCGTAATGCCATCTATCAAATGGGGTAACGATTAAGTGAGTTGCAGCGCGCGCCACCTATGAGATTTTTAATTATTGCTAGTATTAAATCGTGATTAATGTGAACCATGCTTTATGGCCGTGGCTTTAAGCTTGCGGAGTTGCTTTGCTACGTTTATGAGAATCGATTCGCTTGCGGTAAAAATAAGGAAGACATTTTCCAAGAGGAACAAATGCTGTATTTGGTATATCATTGATTGTATGTTGCAAACAAATTTGTTTTAATTTTATATATTTTTTTTAATATTTAGTTAAAAGTATTTTTGAGTTATTGCAATTTTTATCCTTTAAAAAATCTGTTCTATTTATTAATCGTAGAATCAATCGCCCACGACAACTTCTCATAATAAATAAAAACTCGATATTTTTCATACTTACGATAATCGGAATTTTCGATTATCCGATAGCTTAACAAAAACAATTAGTTAATTCGGTTAATCGAGTTTCTACTGTAATATTTTTCGCGGATGAGAAATACATATCAGTATGGGGCTAACCAGCCGTGCGTGAAAGTGTCCTAATATTTATTTATTTTATTTACATATATAACGAAATAATAATTTAATTTTTTGTAATTTCTGAAAAAGAATACAGTCGAATATGATGACCAATTTTAGTGGCTAGTGGTGGTACGACCATAGTTCAGTGGCTAAGAACGTACGGCCCGGTGTGCCAGATGACAGTGGTTCTATTCCCACGGTTGTGATACATTCGTTTAAAAATTTACCTCAGTTATCGATTCTTTTGTTGTGATTTTTCCCACATTTGCTGGATTTTTGAATATCTTATCTATTTAGAAGCTAAATCAAAGTACCTAAAATATCTCATAGGTACTTCTTGCTTATACCTTAAAAGTTCTAAGAACATATCATTTAAAAAATTATCTCAGTTATCGATTCTTCTGTTATGATATTTCCCACATTTGCTGGATTTTTTAAAACCTATCTATTTAGAAGCTAAATCAAAGTACCTAAAATATCTCATAGGTACTTCTTGCTTATGCCTTGAAAGTTCTAAGAACATATCATTTAAAAAGTTATCTCAGTTATCAATTTTTTTGTTATGATTTTTCCCAAATTTTCTAGATTTTTTAAAACCTATCTATTTAGAAGCTAAATCAAAGTACCTAAACCTAAAATATCTCGTAAGTACTTCTTGCTTATACCTTAAAAGTTCTAAGAACATATAACAGGTGCGAAGGCACTCTTCATCATCCTTACACTGTAATCTTCGTCTTGGAATTATTATTTATATGGTAATTACAATACACGCTATCTCTCCCAGCTAATGTTATTTATGTGGGGTTAGAAACTGCCAGTTTTTGCATATCGCCCCCGCTTATAATGGCGGAATTGAATGATAGCGCCTGATTTTCGGATTTATATTTATTTTGTGAGGGAGAGATTAAAGATAAAAATGGTGTAAGTAGTATATATTTTACCTTTATTTTCTTCGGATTATTTTATATTTTCAAAATGATAACTATGTATGCTATCTAGGTATAGTAAGTATGTTTTTTTTTGTTGTTCCTTCTATACTTCCTCCGACATTAGTTGTCAGAGACATTGTTAGGCTGAATAGCCTCAATATATTAAATTAATTAATTATCTTTACAGTTATTCACTATTAAAACTTATTAATTTTATTTATTAATTGTGTGTACCGACTGCTTAGATATGTGTACTAGGTAACCTAACCTAACCCTAACTCTAACCCAACCCTGACCTAACCTTAACCTAACCTAAAAGTGGTCGGCCCTAGTGTCAAACCGGATGAGTGCTTGTATCTCGGCCAAATATTAAGATAAAAAAGTCACGTTTTTACTATTTTACTGGTTTCCCCATTGCCTACTTGGCCGAGCTATAAACACTCACCCACCTTCACCCCCCACTCCTCAAACTTTGGGAGACCATAGCTCCGGTTCCGCGGGTGCGATTGGAGTGCGACTTTCACCTTTGGATAGGTCCGCGCTCAGACTGCTCAAAATCTGAAAGGGAACTTCTTCCCTCCCACCCCGTAAACTTTTAACTTTATCGGTTTCCGCTAACCAATATACTTTGTGCCAACGTATCCATTCGATGTTTATACAAGGTTATAAGAATACATGAAGAACAATTTTTTCTATTCAAACGGTAACACCTAAAATAGCTTTAAACACGTTCATCAAATTGAAAAATTTTTGAACGCCGACGCTTGCCTGAATTAACATTTTGTCTGACCAAACGTATATCTGTCATTTGTTTTTCATGTCCATTTCGTTCTAAGATAAAAATATCCTCGACGACTCTGGTCGTAGGTGCCAATCTTAGTAACTCATATTAAACCTAACTACATATCTGAAAAATAAAAACTAGAACCATGTACTGTTTTACAAAGTTTGGTATATTAAGGTAGTTTGAGGTTTATTTTCCATTATCGGACAAGCAGGGAGACGGCTAGGAAGCACTGCTATACAGTTGAAGTTCCAAAAATCCGCACGAAGCGTTTCGCTTCCACATTTATTGTGCGGACCATTAAACTGTGGAACTCTTTGCCAGAATCCCTGTTCCCTCTGAACTATAACCTTACTGTCTTCAAGGCGAGAGTGAAACTGTTTCTCCTAGGCAAGCGCGCATCAGGTGAGTTTCGATCAAGCGCTTGCCTATCCATCAAAAAAAAAAATGCGTGATGACTTGTCATCGCATCAAAATGTATTATTCACTTTCACTTTCGTAACTTACCAGCCTATCCTAAATATTCCATGTAACCCTGTAGGAGCGATACCAACGTATCCCAAACTTATTTTGCATGTTAGCCGCGATATGGCACCGGTGTTGCACTTCCTAAAGAAAGTTATGAATTATGTGACACATTCGAAGCGTTACCTTATTATAATATCTGCTTCGAACGAACAAAGATTAAGTGGAACAATTGGCAAGTTTTACGCTGCTGGCGTTTTGATTATATGTTACAAAGGTTGTTATAAAGTACATGAAAGTCTGTTTAATTCAAGTGTACTTAAAGTCAGCATTATGAATATTTATAATTATGATGATGATAAAAAAAATAGTCATGCTCTAAAAACGTATAATAATAATTATGTTGAGAGTTACCTCCAGTTTATTTATATTCTTACCTTGTTCGTAAATATTGCAAAATATGGTTTTGTAGACTTCCTTACCCTAATAGGTAAAAAAACGTTTTAGATCACTTCTTTGTCCGCAGGTCTGCTTGTCAAAATCCTTTGATTGAAACTTGGATTGCGCTTGATAACAAAAAACACAAATTTTATCATTTTTCGATGATGATCAAGAGGGCATAATATATTGTTTGAGGTCTGCGGTAAATTCCATAGTTTTCAAAATGAATTAGAGAGTGGTTGTTAAATCGTTAAATGGAGGGAATGTATCATTGTATGGAATACAAGTTAAACCAACTAATGCCAACGACGATGATCGACGCTAAAATAAATTTAGTTCATATAATGGGATACCATTGCTTAAAAGTAATATGTGCGACCTATTATACCACCTACAGAAGCTATATCCACTACTTAAAGCAAATCATATTCATAGAGGCGATAAATTCTCCAAGTCGCACACCTCTTTAACTGTATTATTTTAACGTAAACCACCTATGTGCCTCTCTTTCATTTAAACGGCTTTTATAATGGTTGTGTCTCGTTCTGTTTTTGGAGGATATCTTAATAAGATTCATGAAAGGACGCCATATTTTATATCCGACTCTGTCCTCTATCTCCTTATATTATCCGAGCAAGAAGAGGTTTTGAAATATGTGCGTGGTTGGGAATTTCCGATCTTTCAATTACAGCAGTGTTTGGAAAGTTTGGTGGCGCAAATTTGGAAAATTTTACCTTCATTGTTGTACATCTACCTAATATTATCCAATAATACGACCTCATTGGCGTAATGGTTACCATGCCGGACTGCCATTAAGAAGGTTCCAGGTTCGATTCCCAGCATGGCCAAAATCTTTGAGCTGAATTTGTTGGCTGTCGGTCTGTGTGCTAAATATGTATGTATGTATATGTAGTATATCAGTTGTGTTAGCAACCATAATACGAACTAGAAATGGTTCAGTACGGGTTAACCAGCCGTGTATAAAATGTGTTGAAAAGAAATGAAAAAAAAAGTATAAAAATTGCATTTCGTAAGGAAGTTCGATGTTTTCAATAAAATATTTCCAGTAATAAAAATAGTATAGTATAAATATGCGTATAACTATGTACATCTAATATAAATATTTGTTAATAAAAGGTAGTTGTTCCCCATAGTTATAATAAAACAATTTTTGTTTAGAAAATTTACAAACATAAGCATGTGTCAGTCACTGTCAGAGCAGTATTTTGTAAGTAAATGACTAACAACTTTCTATAAATCTCTTAGGTAGGCTAAACCAATATAAAATTTGACGCTGCAGCTTAAAAGTTTACCAAGGGGGTGTGGATGAACACCGATATTAAATAAAGTTAGCGCTATAAATATTCCTTCGCTAACTCCGCGACAGGTAAAAAGGCTCTAGATCTTCATTCGGCTTACGAGGTAAATAGATTTATGGTAAAACGTAGAATGTGAAAAAAGTAATTAAAGTAATTAAATATTGCTTGACGACCTCGTTGGCGTAAAGGTTACCATGCCGGTCTTCTAATCAGAAGGTTCCAGGTTCGATTCCAGGCCCGGTCAACATCTTTGTGCTTAACTAAATTTGTTGGCTGTGGGTCTGGGTGTTAAATATGTATTTATATTTATATGTATGTATGTATATGTAGTATATCAGTTGTGTTAGCAACCATAATACGAGCTAGAAATGTTTCAGTATTGGGCTAACCAGCCGTGTGTGAATGTGTAAAAAAAAATTTATTCCAGTCCAGCCACAAAGCGCCAATTAAATTAAATTCTATTCCATGTTAATGAAATAAAATTATTATGAAGTAAATTACGGAAAAGCACTCAAAATATTTTAAATAAAATACTAGGTTAATTCCATGTGCCAAAAACAAACGACAAACTAAACAAATGTCAAGTGCACAAAAACTTGGTTTGTGTAAACCTGCCTGGTATAAGGTAGAGGCACCAGTAATTGACCACTTAAGATCGCTGCTGAAATGTTTTTTTATTGACCACACACATTGAAATTTTAGAATTTCAGTGGGTACTTAAAAGAAATCATTATACAATTCAGATTAAGTTTTGCTAATAAGTTTTTCAATTGAACAAAAGATACACACAAAAAAAATAACCAATTTAAGTTTTTGCTCCAGTAGTTGACCATTAAAAATCTGAAAAATTTAGTAGTTGACCGTATTTTGCATCAGTAGTTGACCATATGAATATAAGCTACTTTTATGGTAAATAAGACCACAGATATGTCAAAACTCAAACATTTTAATTATAATATAGAAAAAATATAATATTCAGTGACGAACGCTGGAACCTGCCTGGTATATTACCTACCATGCAGTTTGATTACTAGTGTAGTTTTACTGTATTAAAACTTTCGTAGGACATATTTGAACCTTTATTTATTTTTGTTGGTATTAATGTGCAGTGTAGTTTTCCCGACCGTTCCATTATTTTCTCTACCGCTGTACCTTATTGGTAACCTGGTATAAATCGCCATAGTTGATAAGGCCGCCCTTGTACTCTACTTTTTAATTTTAATTTGTGGTTGTACAATACAATAAAGATATTTTCTAATCTATTTATTCTATACATATGTTAAATTATAATACAATAAATAAATTGTAGTAAGTCAAGTTTTGCATAAGCTCAATTGATGACTGATTTGTTTCTACAGACATAGCTACTTCAATCGGCATATAAATATAGGCACGTTAATAACGCCAGTCTTTGCTGACAAAGTGACACCTCCTCTATGCACTGGCAAGGTTTTTCCACTGGCTCACATCCCAGCTTATTTCGCGGGACGTTATAATAATTCGTGGTCGTAAATCTTAACTTTAAGCGAAGCCAGGAGGGGGGATTAAAGATCAGTAATCTTAGGCGTAGATGAGTTATGGCCTCCGTACGATCCTCTTTATTGTGACTTTAAGAAACTAAGAGGAGATTTTCTTAAAGGTTCGAAATTAATTTAGATAATGATTAATGGTATCTATGGTAAGCAGGAAGCTCGGGGTGGGTATTTGCATAATTGAGATTCTGCGGTGAATATTTGCGGTTGTATTGTTTTACGGGATTTCGTAGTTTGTGTTGAGTTTGATAGTTAGGGATTGAGATAGCGTATTGATGGACTCTAAGGAATTAAAGTGAAGGCTGGGTAATTAAACATACATTATAAAATGCGCAAGTTTTTATTAATATTCTATCTATCACAAACTACATAAATAATATAAACCGTAATGAATATTCACATATTATACAGGGTATGGAATGCTGTGAAAAATATGTTTGATGACTTAGAAGCAGAAAAAGGTACGCAGTTAATCTATCACATTGATAAATAAGATGGTAGATCATCATACATATACAATATTTCTTCTTCTTCTTCTTCATCTTATCCCACTTCATGTGGGGTCGGTACAGAATGTACGCTCCTTCCATACATCTCTGTCATTCGTCATCTCCGTATTCACACCATATACAATACATTAAATAAATTAAAACTTTTCGTTTTTTTGCACATTACAGACATACATTTGACCACCAGGACACGTAATCACACGAGTAAGCGACACTCTGGCTTAAGATGGAGCATTCGTTGTCTGGAATATCTGAGTCTCAAAGAAGCTGTCAGAACAGTTACATGCTTGGTGACAGATTTTTAATACGCAACTAGTTGTTTGGCGCGTTATTTTTTTTTGGGTGGCTAGCCAGGCAAGCACTAGAAAAAGTTCTATATCTCTATGCAAAGTTAGAGTATCTTGGTTATATAACAAATAAACTGAAAATTTTGATTACGAAATCACTCTTGTTCCGTTTCTACAGAACTGGGGCACAAAAGCGTGAAAATGAAGGAGTAGAGAAATTAGTCAAACCTCTTTATCGGCGATCGCCCCGCCGCGAGCTTATTCATAAATCTGAGAAGGCATTATTCCAGGAAGGTGAAACAACAAACATTATACACATAAATCTGCAACCTATCTCAAGGAGAGTTATTTCGGTGACACACTGTAGCTAGCCAGCAAATTTTACAAACATGTCTAGCTTTTCAGATATGTAAACCAACAGATTTGCTGCAACAGATATCCCGCTGCTGGGTGTAAACTACTTTTAGAGACTAAAAATCATCTTTGCTAATATAGTACTAACCTTATACAAATTGAGATTTAGAATTTGTACGAATTTCACCTTCAAACAACTTAAATCCAAGGATGTATTTCATCATTCATACCTACAAGGATGTATTTCATACATCCTACTGCATGGTATAGGCTTTTTTTGTAAATTAAATTACGGCGTTAATCTTATGTCTTTGTTAAATTTTTTAATTGTTAATTTATTTGAACATACATTTGTTTACAATTTAAACCCTATGACAGCTTATTTATAAGAATGAATATTTGAAATAAAAAAAACCCGTCAAACATGTTTGACACAATTTATAACGGATAAATTATTGACGTAATGACATCTATCCATAAACTGACTTTTCAAACAGTTTTTTATAGTGTACAATATAATCGAAAAAAAATATACAAACATAAAAAGAATAATATTTTACCAATGTTCAAAAGCTCGCAAAACTCTTCGACCGTGTGTCTCCTCGCTATCTTTGAGAGTCGCGCCATAAGACAATAGTAACGCAATAATAAAAATGTTGAATAGCCTCGTTACGATACCCAGCGCAGTGCTGAGATAACGGATAAACTGTACCCTGAAGTATAATACCTACTGTTTGGTTGACTTATGGTTACCTTATCTATGACGTTCCAGATTTAAGGTAGTAGGCATCTAAGTAAACGCTGAAAGTTGTGAAAAGAAAGAGATTTGGATAATCTCGTTAAGGAGAGTACGTCTTATTGTAAATAAATTTTAGCAGATTTAGTGAAACAACTTTCAAAAAATAAAGTGTTTATGTAGTTATGGCAACCTTCACGTAAGAAAGTTTAGCAATACCGATATTACTTCCATATTTTAGCAACTTACCCAAAAACCTCGCAAGTACACATTATTTACTTTTCAATTTACCCCAATATCCAAACCTGGTACGAAAAAAAACAATATAACAACCGGCAAACTTCGGGAGCTTATTTACGGCAGCCATCAAGATTTTCTTTCAAATTTCCCCAAAGCGGGCGCGCATATTTCTACCGTTTATTATCCGCGCGTCGACCTCCTTACTTATCTTCATATTGTTAAAAACATGATGACTTAGGAACTGAAAGTCCCATTAAGTAGACGTCTCTATTCATGTGGTAACTCGGGCGCGGAAGGGGGATCGCGGGGGGCGGGGGTGGAATAAATACAAATAAAGAAGTGAGTTGTTTAAAAATGGAACAAGCGCGGGTATGGAGAGATAAGGCTGCGTTTCCGGCGGGGCCCTCGTCGGTGTGACACTGGAATTATTTCAGCGGTTCGACGAGAAAACCCGCCGTCGAGCGCTGTCGCATTCAACACTCTATCTTTTAAAAATGCCTAGGGTTGGGGCGAGGATAATGAAACTTATCGATAAATGTGTGGTTGGGTGTTTTTTAATTAATAAGATATGTTCAAACTTCATTTTCTCAAAAGATTTATTTGAGTATTGAAAAAAGCATATTAAATTAATATTTTAAAAATTACACTACCTATACTTTTATATTTATTAATTTTATTTTCCAATATTAACTACAAACATACGTGTGAAGACACTTTTTTTTTCAATCTGAGCAATAAATTGAACACTAGGTAGTTTTGAAGCCTGATAATACGAGTACATATTTATCGATAAGCAGTTACAAAGGTCACGTCACTAAATACAGATCTGTAAAGAGCCACCGTGTCAGATGCCCGCCGCTGTTTCTTAATTTCCTCTCGCCAAGATAAGATTGGCTTTTAGCTTTTTATTGAATTTTCTCTGTTAGACGTCGCTTTTACAAGTTACGTTCTGAAAACTTCGTAAAGATACAAGCACCTACTTAAATAGAACTGATTCGGTTGATAATGAAGGAATAATAATATTTTTTTGGTATAAATAGAGCTTGAAATATGTTACTTTGAATTCGTAGGTGGAGTAACTTCCAGAAATACAAAACTTAAATTAGTTCAAATGCATGATTTTAATAAAAAAGTTCGAAAAACGTAGACTTCTTAAGCAGATCTACGCTATTCTTGCAATGTATGTAAAAAATCGAGGAATATTTTTCAATGACGTACTTTAAAAAATAAAAATAAATCAATAAAATAAATTAATGCAATTAGCTCGTTTACCATAAAACAACAAATTAATTAATAAACCACAGCAAGCAATGCTAACGTCCTGAAGGGCCGTTTAAACAAAACAAGTTAATTTTTAACGAGCGCTCGTCAAATCGGTTTAATTACGTCCTCGGGGATAGGACTAATCAACCGTTTAAAGAAAACCGTAACTCGGACGATAAAAACGTCTCTGAGGCGGGGATGATTCAGGAAATTAGCTGTTTAAATAGGCGTCTTTATGCTTTAAGTAAATAGAGGGTCCTGTAGAAAAAAACTATAAGTACACAGAACCACAGGTCTCTGAATAATATAATGGTGATATTTAGTCGGTATTTTACTATTATCTCATTCAATTTATTTTATACAGAAAACTACTTTAGTATGATTGTGACATTTACTATCTGCAAGCATGGTTTTAAAAATCTTAAATATTATAAAGAACTTAGACCCGGCAAACGTTGTTTTGCCGTATGAATTATTTGGGAGTATGGAAAATAGATCGTAGCCGATTCTCAGACCTACTTAATACGCATATAAAATTTGGTATAAATCGGTCAAGCCGTTTCGGAAGAGTAGGGTAACTGACATTGTGGCATGGAAATTATATATATAAGAATATTTGTAATGTAACCTATTAAGGAAAATGGTTTTAACTTACAAGATTTCGACTGCACAAATACACACATACTGTATAGTAGATAAGTATGGTGCACAAGCACATAACATGTGAAATAAAAGATTAAGTATTAGTAAATTTCACTATTATATGACAAAAAACTGTATAGCTTACAAAAAGAAAACTTAGAACTTTGCTTTCTATTCCTCCACTCTTAGGTTATGCAAGCGAGAGGCCAACAACTTTAAAATATTCTCTTTATTGACACGAGATATACAAATGTTACAGAACTACAATTACTCTTAATTTTATCTCGTTATTTCAGGAGTAAAAAATTAAATTGATATAATTCCGTGAATAAAAAAAACACACACACAATAAAAAAAAACTTAACAATACAAATAGTAGATCAAATCTAAGTCAGTGTCCGCGGGTAAGGTGGCTAAAATGCTGGCGGCATTACCTCGCTGGATCGCCAAGCTTATACGTTGGCTGAGGTAAGCGCCAGGTCTTGGGTCATTTGTGCTGTCGAGCAGCCGTTTGGACAGATCAATAAATAACATATTACTTACTTACACTAAATATCATACTAATCAAGGGTTCAAAATAAATATATTTCACCCAAGCATCCCTAAACAAAATCACCCTATTTTTTGACAAGTCGCCTCCCCATTGTGACTGCATCTCAAAATCTGCTTCAACGCACCATCTGAAACAATTGCACAGATAATTTCAACGTATTTTTAACTTCGCAGATAATTCTAATTAAAAATTCATCTTGTTTTTTTAAAGAAACACGTTTCCGGCGAAAAATCTTTTTGTGTTTTGATTAACTTAATGTTTTTTGTATTGTTAAGTTGCTGCGTTTTGTATTTTAATTGACTTATTCTTTTTACCTTAAAATGTGGTTTGTACGTTAGAAATATATAACGACCATGTAATGAGTTGTTGTAAAGTAGTTTGATAATACATAAGCCTTACTAAATTTAACTTAGAAAAATTACTTTGTACCAATTCAGTTTCAACATTATCAATTTAAGGTACCTACTCGATCTAAGCCTATCTTTTACTCCTAGTATCAGAAATACTCACTTCATTATTTTCTTAAGCTTCTATTTATTACGTGAATATGTCACTTTACAACTAAGCGAGTCTCATCTGCCTGATCTGACTGTAATGTTGGCATCTGCCAAAAGTAAACGCATGATTGGACTCAAAAACCTAAGCCTGAAGACCAACAATGGACATTCGGTTAAACTGTTGGTGATATTTGTCTTATCAATTCACCTATAATAGAAGTAAATAAACAAACACTTATGTACTTACTATACACCTAATTGTCCAACCAACCCTAATCGCTACGTCATCTTCACATAATTTCTTCTTCTAACTGAAGTCTTCGGCAGTTTGCTCCTATATAGCTACATCAATGTTGAAACTGGTATTTTTTTATATTGACACGCGTATAAAGCTATCGATGTAAAGCAAATAATCAGTCACTTTCCATACCAAAGCAACGTTACCGCAGCTGTGCCTATTAAGCTATCAGTGCAGATGCAATATCCATTTGGGCGCTTCATAAAAATACATCTCCTAGATGCTAGAACTCAATGATAATAGTAATAGAGTAGATATATGGATGACATACGTAAAAAAACAAAGTTAGATTACAAAAACAGTTTTTGTAAACATCGTAAACTTATACCCGAGACTGCATCAGAATACATTTACGTAGCGTTATCTGGCGCATAAACCGCGCGTTAGCAAACGCTGCACATTTCCGCTTTTCCACCGAATATTTTATATATTCTGTTTCCGCTTAATGCGCTATTAGACGGTTGATGGTGATGGTGTGTCATTGCCTTATACTCGATATGAATCTTGCGTAATCTAAGCTTTGGTTTGAGTGGTGAGAAATGATGATGTTTTTGAATGGGGAATGTCAGAAGTGGCTAATGGATTCTCAAGAGTAATAAAGCACATTGTAAATTTATGCTTTGGGTTATAATTGTACAACATTTTTTTTATATTAAAACATTTTGTACAGTCACATAAATCCTGCGAGTTTTAAGAATAAATTTTATGGTTCACTTAAAATTCAAGAACAGTTTTAGCCCTTATTGATGGAAAAGTCGACTACCACGTTATTTGCATTCACAAATTCAACAAAAACACATAAATTACCTTATGTATTTATGTTCTATGTGTTAAGCTATTGTGGTTTAAATTGTGCATAGTTAGTAATCAATTATGCAATATTACGTGTCAATTTTGAACTCAATTACGATAACAAAACATAAGCTACAATAAATAAAAATGAAATATGTTTTGTGAATTAATTTCTAAAATAATTAATAATTCTATACTTTTAATTTAATTATAGTTTTAAATTAGATTTACAATAAGTAATATTGAATTTGTGTTATTTCATTAAATTGTATGTATTCCAATAAAAAAACATTTTTAAAAAGAAAAACAGAATTAATGTTCTTTGATAAAGTTAAAATAGCATTAAAATCTGGCATAACAACAGCAGCACCAGTCGTTGTGTAGACAGTCAGGTAAGCTACAGACGATGGGTGAGCGTGGGATCTTTTCACCTGAGGCCGCGGTAAACACCGCGCTACCCGGTCACGAGTATTTTTACAGAGCTGCTAATACAATTACATTAATGTTGTATAAAGCTTGGTTGGGGGCTTTGGCTCAAAAGCGAGCACATAGACACAAAAATAGCATAGATGCCGCTAACTCGCCTACATTTTTATGCAACCGGTGCGGTCGGGGATGCGGCTCCTGGATAGGGTTCAGCCACCATCGAAGGTGCTCACCGACGGACGCTGCTTAAATCATCTGATGAAGATGTTTAAAGGCCCATGATGATGAATGTTGTATGTGTGGCGCACTGTACGTTTAATAATATCTTATGCAGCGAATAAATTTTAATTTGAAATTTGTATTTGTAGCTTAATTAGTAGAATTTCTGTTACAATAAAAAGTGTAATATGTAACTTAATAAAATAAATCTTGACCTTAAATGTATTTGTTTATTGCCTACTATCATTTACTTGTAAAGAAATACATTTTGGCCTTATATGTACGAGTAACTAAAGTGCATTTTAAATACTGTTACATAAAAATATACGGTCACGTATCATCTCTGTCACACTATGTCTATGACTAAGTTTAAGTTTAGATAAAAGAAATAAAAAATAATTGATAGTTTGCCATATAATTTTATTATTTAAGGCAAAGACAACGGCAAATTCTTAATTTTACATTGTATAAATATTCTTAAAGTGGTTTTTAGACAGCTTTTAAGCTATTTTTTCGATATTTTTTACCGTTTGCAATTTATAGTGCAAAAACTGAAAATCAATAATTAAGTGAATATATAAAATGAGAGGTTATAACAGCTCTATAACAATGTTAGCAAACGAGTTGCATGCAAGTGCGATTTAGCGAGATGTCAGAGTGTGCGACGTAACTCATGCGTTAATTTTGTTGAGACGCGACAAATTAATTCCAGCAGAGATTTAGATGCGAGTAAAATGTACTACTGACTGTCTCTATTATTTGTGTGCTGATAATATTTTATTTCGGCGTCAAATAATTATGACAAATGGATTCGGTATGAAACTTCGAACCTTCGTTTAGTATTTATTTAAAACTGTATGAATTCACAATTATATTTGTGTAGTTTAATCAATATACAAATTTCAAAAATCCTTATTTTTTCCCGTACAGCTAGGCGATTGACTAGGGTACAACTACATGTGTTATGTGAAGCACGCTTAGGCTGGAATAACTAGCCCTCAAGGAAGCTGCCAGAATACACTGTTAGGTGCTTAATGGCATTTTTGTATTTTCCTGAAAAGTTTTTTTTTTTTATAATTACAGCTAGGCATTTGCCAATAAAGTGGATCATGTATAGTCTGGAAACACTGGCTTTTAATTAAATAAATCTCCCTTATAAGAAAAATAATAAGCCACTAATAATAATAATAAGTCCAGTCATATCACCATCTTACGGGTATAAACATCATACCCGCTCGTAATAAAGAAAATGAGCCTGATCTTAAATATGAGCCAGATTATAGCGATTAGTTGCTGGTTCATAAAGTTAGATAGAAATAATGAATGTAGCCGCCCTACGCCTGTCTCTTTCTACGCTTCTACGCGTGTAGACCGTACGTAGCTTATAGGCGCTTGTGGCGTTGTGATTACTTTTGCTAACAGATAACAAAAAAATAATAATATGGGACGTCAGGTAAAAACATCGTCTATGGTTGTTAAAAACTGTCAATTGAAACTGCTAACTGAAATACAACAACCATAGATATAACACCAATAAAACACCGATATAACAACGATATAACAACATTTAACAACCATACATATAACACCAATATAAACTTTGATATCTCAAGAATAAAGATCTGTCAATGTGCAAGTCTTTTCACAAGACATCCAGTTTTGAACATAAAAACTAATTAGTTCTCGTTTAATAACCAAAATGCTACACAAATAGGTAAAGGTACATAATGTAAGTCTAGTTTTTCTAGTTTTTAAGAGGGTCTTTTTTTGTTTCTGATAATTGTACGCTTTGTTAATGTAATGATTGAATGATGATAATGTAATGATTGATTGATGAATGTTAGTGTAATGATTTGTTTTCCTGAAACAAATATTCTTTATTATTATTTAAATATAAACGTTACTTAATTAACGTCTTTTCTACCACAACCAATGGGTTGCGTTAACCAAACTTACACTATCTCGCTGTTATTAAATAATAATGACTTACTTCAGCTTGCGAATTTTTATATAATTATTGATTGGTAATAAAGTATGCATTGAAAACTTTATAATAAATCATGAAATTATATTATAATTTAATATTATTTACAACTAATATATCAAAACTTTCGTAAGGCATATTTGAATGTTTGTTTAACCGGCTATCACTTACGTTTATTTGGTCGGTTTTAGCCTAAGTAAGCAAGTATAACCGTAAACGGTAACCGATTAACAAACATTATTCTATTTACAATTGATTGTAATAAAAATTACCTTAAATAGTATACATTTTATTTTTTTCACAAAATCAAGCCCCCAGTCCAAACGTGCCCATCAAAACACAAAAACATGAACTGTAAACACTACTTTGGCTTAACATTTTTTACTTATTCGTTACAAACCAAGACGTATCATAAAATTTAGCTAATTTACTTAAACTCAGGCTTCAATAAATAAATACACAAACTGAATTGCAAAATTAATCTAATCATCTACGGAATGAATTTAAAAAGCGGCTGTCAACTCGATTACACCTCAATCTGAGTCACCATGGACGAATTGAGATGAATATCCATCGCAATGAATAAAAAATAAGCCGCGGCTCAAAAAAAAACGGGAGGGAGTAAAAAAATAATATTATCCCGTGGAAATGAATTAAGCAACTCGCAGATACGGCTCGGGACACGAGGTGAACCCGAATAGTTACTATGGAGACAGCTTTTTCAACGAATTACTCGTAGTTCTAGTATCATAGAGCCTATCATTTATAGTGTTCTTTATAATGTATATAGAAAGTTTTTATATATACCATATATATGTCGTGGCCAAATTTCTGAATTGATCATTTCATTAAATGGTTGAACACAAACAAAGCGCCTCTACCGATAGTCAATGAAACAATTCCACGGTATGATCGATTCAGATTGAATATGATCATGATATGGCCAATGAGCAGTGAAATAT
Source organism: Mellilla xanthometata (assembly GCA_035578125.1). NCBI lineage: Eukaryota > Metazoa > Arthropoda > Insecta > Lepidoptera > Geometridae > Mellilla > Mellilla xanthometata. The sequence goes on along the minus strand of JAPUBQ010000007.1, from coordinate 4,972,542 downwards.
TTCATGAAATGCAATCATTTCATTAAATAGCCGATCATTTCATGAAATAGGCTATTCTACGATGCGGCCACGACATATATTAAAAGTGCTCGTGGGGTTAATACTAATTTATAAAATAACTTGAACAGTTTCATTTAACTTTTATTTGATTTGTAATGTCACCATTACTTTTTCAATATCAAGATTTCCCACTTGTTAATAACTACAAATTACTTTTTCTTTCTTCTTCTTCAACGTTGCCACTACATTATGTTGACCAGACCTGGTAGTGCCTCTGTGTACTAAGCGTCCCAATTTCTTTTGAGTTTTGTATGTAATACATATGTATAGCATAGCAGATTTTTTTATATCTATTGGTTGTACTTAGAATAACATACCTATGAATAAAAGTTCATCTCGAAAAAAAACTAGAAAAATAAAACTAGTTTGTCACAAAGCCGTCTCCACACTCACTTCCGAGTGTCTCCGATCCGGGGTAAGTAGGGAATAAAATTAACCGCGGATGATCGCTAATGAAAATAAATTGGCGGCGGGAGATTTGAGATTACTCCGGCCGCAGGAAAAATCCTGCGCACTTCTAGTACAACTTGTTAGTAGGGCTGGGGGAAAATTTGGCTGATATTTTGGTTTAGATGCAATTGAGCCTAGAAGTATTTTGTTGGGGTACTTAAATATCTAAACTGCTTTCACATACATCATCAGTATACACGTTCTTAGCATCATCGAAATTTTCTATTCATTTCAATAGATTAATCTTCTTTTTCTGGGCTAGGTGGCTAAGCTCTGGTGTCGATAGTTATCAAGTCACCCGGAGGCCTCTGACTTGGCTTAACGACTACCGCTAGCATCTGACAACGACCACACTTTTAAACAACCAGTCTTGTGCATGGTGGCACATGCAAAATCTGTCCACTTCGATAACCTTGCTCATCGCTTAACCTTGATTATCGCGTCAGATCACCTCAGTTAGCCGAGCTATGGCGCTAGCTGAGTGAATAAGTGGGCTAGCTATCAAACTAGCTGCACCTCTCAGTCAATTCAATTCTTCTTAAAACTTCTCAGTGTTAACTGCATTAATCCGGGATAAATAGCCTATGTTGTAAACCAGGGTCTAAACTATCTCCATACCAAATTTCATCGAAATCGGTTCAGCCACTGAAGCGTGACAAAATAACAAACATACACACACACTTACACTCAAACTAGCTTTTACAATCTTAGTAGGATTTTGCAAAATAAAAACTATAAATAAATAAATTGTAAAGTTGAAATAAAAGTAAAAAAAAACTTGCTTCTGTTCACAGTTTATGTCAGAAAGCTCATTTCTAAATTGAGAGCTGCATATCTGAGGGTGGTTCATCTTCTTAAGTCATCGCGAGGATCAACCCTGAGTTATGGCTTCCAAGGCGGGGGTAGTTATTACACAAGATTTACGTTTTTCCACAAATTAACTGCCTTGTTTTGTTTTGTTGGAGATTAGATAGGATATTCTTTTTGTAACCATCTTGTTACTTGTAAAAAGTTTAGCCTGAGATAAATTAATAAGATTTAAAAAGGTAGATCCTCTTTTGTGACGTCAGTTACGAGTACTTTGCTGATATGAATTATCTATTTATCTTAACCGACAAATAAAAATAACAAACAAACTAAACAATTGACCAAATGCGAGTCGGTGTCTCGCATGAAGTGTTCCTTACCATTAAGGAGGAAAAATATCGCGTCTCTTGAATGGGAACCTCCTTCACTATTTTTTTTTTGTTACAGCGGCAACGTATATACATTTATACAATATGTAAAAAATTTAATACTCTAGCTAGATAGCTAGAGGTTCATGAGACAGCTTGGCGACAGAGGAAGGAACGGTGAAGGCATATTCATAGGGTCCCTTTTTTTTGTATCTTAAAGGTATGGAACCCTAAAAACGTGCCTTGTGCTTTTTATATGTTACAGGTTCGTGTTTGACCACAGCTTGGCTGAACCACGCTTACCTAGAATACTATCACTCACGGTTACACTTCTGTGAAACGAAATGCACTAAACTGGATATTTCTTCTGCTTCGTATGGGCTAAGAGTTTTCAAGCCGCTCGAAGGCCTCTGACATGACTTAACGCTACTAGGCAGCGGTACTTACAGCCGGAACCTACAATTTAACGTCTCATCCGACCCGCAGCAGCATCAACCTTCGCATAGGATGATGATCGCTTCAGATCACTTTAGCTACAGGCGCTAGAGAATAATGAAAAACATATTGTGCCGACAAAAACTATTGAAAAGTTATCTACAAACTAATTATTGTGCAGTCACAAGTTTTTTAATAATTATAAAGTGTTCTCCTTTAAAAAACAACACGTAACGTAAATGTTACTTAGAAAACAATTTTCTAGAATTAAACAGTTTGACAAGTAAAGCGGCCAGTTAAAATTAAAGCGGCCATGTTTAAGTTTATTATTAAGTAAGCCACGGCGCGCGACATCTCCGCAATCTCTGTACGACAATAAAACTCTTAAGCCCCATCGCCGTCGGAAGATTTACTCCACAACTTAATACGGCAATATTATCGTTGTCTGTACACCGCCTTAGTGGCCGGCAAATAAGCGAAATGGGAGAGAAAATGGACTAGAAATGGGAAGAATAAACCAGTGTTCGTTTTAGGAAGTTAAAATCAAATATTTACCAGAGGGATTTTTAAATCTTGTTTTTCGTTATTACTAGGCATCAAAACAAAGAGTTAAGATGCAATAGAAATTATTGTAAGTTTTCCATATCTACTAATTGATTTTGCTGCTTAATTAACAGTGTAATTTGCGCTCTTTTAAAAACTTGTTTTGTCAAATCATAATTCCACCGAAATTTATTTATTATTAAACGCCTTTGTCAAATTTCTTAGCAATGTGCTTATAGGAGTTATGTTATAAATTAATGTAAATATGACGTATAATAATTATGATATAATAGTAAGTAAGAAATAATTTCGTTTACGGTAGTGGTTTTTGATTTTTGTCCTTCGAAATTGCTGCTTACTTTTTAATTATAAAATAGCCATATCTCGTTCCTTGTTTAATATCCCATTCTGTCTTGCACATCGCCCTCAAAATGTTAATAAAAGACGTTTTCTTGCTCATCGCTATTACATTTTTGTAAAAGCTGTGAGTTTGAGATGTGAAAAACGATTGCCGTTGAAGGCATTTAGCTCGATGAAGATTAAGCCAATTTTTAAGAAAAGTAGAGCTTACTAATCATTTTATATATTGGTAAGTAATACCTTCTTCTTTTTCTTCGTATGAGCTAAGTGGCCGAACTCTGGTAGGTCTGGTATCTAGTGCATGGTCACCCTTCCAAAGACTGTCTGCATCGACCGTTGCTTGACTTCGATGATCGCGTCAGATCACCTCAGTTAGCCGAGCGACAGGCACTACAAGCACCAAAATCAAATAATTATCCGTATTAGTTATGAGCGTAGCTATGTACATATACACTATTTATATTCCTTATAGTAGGTACTTAAGTATTTATGATTCGTAAAAAATTTACGTACTGCGTCAGTAAACTAGAGTTTCACCAGGCTTTAGTTATATTATAACAAGCAGGACAGCTAAGCCAAGCTTACGGTAGATTTAATTAATTGACATGACGTTTTTTGCCCTCGATGTTGTTGCGACATGAAAGATTGGGGGTTTGTTCAGTCGCGGTCGGATAAGTTGCTTGCTTATAACTGATTAGGGTAGACGGGAAAAACTTTTCTTCTTCTTTAATAACGAGGTATCTTTTTTTAGGAATCCGTACCTAGAAGTTAAAAACGTCCTACTAAATTTAATAATAGTAATACTACTAAATCTCCCCTGTCTAATCATCGCTGTCCGATTGAATTACGAATTTGTGAAAATGTTGCCATTATATTAACAATTAATGGTAATATTATTATTAAGGGGTCTCAATGCAACAAACTACATTTTTTACATTCTGTATAGATACATAAAATATATATACACACACGGCTGGTTAGCCCCATACTAAACCATTAATAGAAATGGGAAAATAAATAAAAATGTATAACAAATTTAAAATGGTATCTCTTTTTTTCCTCCTTTCCATCCAAAGGTTGCCTAGAAGATATTGCTTTTAGCTATAAAGCCGCCGTTTAGGTCAGGACGTAATTTTTTTTTGAAAAAAATATTTTTTTTCAGTATTATTACTTATTTCATTGATTTGTACCTATTATCTGCCCAGTAATGAGTTAATCTATCTATCTACACATACATCTAACGTTCGTAATACGAAGTACATAAAGTTCTTTTTTGCGTGCAATTTTATATACATAGGTAGCAATACTTATACACCCATTATCCAGCAAAACATCTCTATTCATTAGAAAGCCAGCACAATACTCAATTGGTAGAAGCTAAGATCCGCTAATAGATATAAGAATGCCGGTATAAGAGCGATTGAAGAATGGTTGCTTCCAGTTTAAATCTCTCTAATTGGCATAATCTTCGCCGTTTCATTCGAACATTTCTATCACTGTGTACTTGCACCTAAGAGGTTTAATATCTCTGACTTTGAGGGATAAAACAACTTATAAAATATAAGTATTTTGTCAGAATTTATAGAATAAACTTTATATTTTATTTTATTGAATAGGGCTTCTCAATAGCAAAAAAAATAATTCATTTACTTATTTTCTAAAGTTGGTGTGGTTAAGGATTCATCAATATCATCATAAGCCTATTTAATATTCTCCTGAAAGATAAAATAGTGGAGCAAAAAAAGACAAAGACATATTTAATCGACAAATCGTAACACCTGTAGCTCGGCTAGCTAACTGTTAAGTTCATCTGACGCGATCATGGAAGCTAAGCAACGGTTGATGCGGACGATGTTTGGACGGGTGACCATCCATGGAATGTCGTTATTGCATTTATGTTATGCATTTGCATCAGGGCGCTACCGTGGGTAGGATGACACGTCAAATAGTCATTAATCCTAGTCAGAGACCAATGGGCGGCTTGAAATCTCCCGACACTAGATACTGGCTACTTAGCTCATACGGAAAAGAAGAATCAAGTCATAAACGAGCTACCTGATGTACTTCAGGGTAATTTAGTAGCTATCTCGGGTCTGTTTACAGCTTCTATTATTCTTCTTTCAGTCCAGCTGTGGATAAATAATCTACCCTGTAGTAGCAGCTTACGGCGAAAATCTTTGTCATGAACTTAATTTGTTGCTTATCGGTTAAGATGTTTAATATACTCGTATATTGATTTTAAGAATTTATGTATGAATATGTAGGCATTATGGTTGTGTTAGCAACCGTAATACAGACTATTAATGGTTTAGTATGGGGCTAACTATCCGTTTGTGAAATGTGACCCCTTAGCATTTATGTAATATTTAAGATATATAAAAAAAAACTGCTGGTTATAAGTTTCATCTAGCAATCGCTACAGACCAAGTAAAGATCCCGCCTCACTCATCCAGTACTTATCAACTACCGTTCGAAGGTCAAGAACAACTTGTAGGGATGCTTAAATTTATACTTCCTCTGAAACTGCCTCCACTTGACATTATCGATCTTCGCTTACCATCTTAGTACTGCCAAACTTCAGCTCCTCAAATCTTCAGGAACTAGGAAACACCGAACTGGCGAAGCAGTCGGTCATTCACCATAGATCCAACCACCAAGATCTAAAACGCAACAAAGACGTCTGTAGATAGTGGAGTCGATTTCACGAAGACTTGAAGTTTTGTTTGACAGGTGATTTGGGTCCTCTCGCCAGCCGCATCCGCCCCGCCGCTGCCGAAGGCCTCAGATATCTATTGACACATGCATTGTCCACTCCGACAACAGTTGTAGTAATATTTCCTGAGATAGTGATGTGTTTAGTGCTTAGTGATCTCGCGTCTATAGTAGGAAATGAAAACGATGTTATGTGTAGGAGTACCTCCCTATCGTCTTGTTCTGATATGATCTGATGTTGGATTAAAATACTATTATGAACTTTCGGTTAAAATAAACATGAAGTCGCGGTCAACGTTTTGTGAACTATTAGTCGCGACCCGTGTTGTTCCAAGGTAAAAAGAAGCCTATGCGTTTATGTAAACCGCATTTAACTGTGTTCAAAAGTTTTGAAGCAAATATTCTACTGTCATTGTCTTGTTTAGAGGATAAGTTTTATTGGTAACTGGAGAAGGTCGCTTCGATACAAGCCAACCACCTAGTGAAGCAACCACTAGGTATACAATACGTTTTAATAAGTTTTTTGGTACATAAATATTTTTCGTTTTCATTTTCCATTGCTTATTTTTTCCTTAACTGATTTCGACGAAACAAAGTTTTGATAATAATTAATGTAATCCACCTGTAAAAACCGCGTTCCAATTCGTTGAGTAGTTTCGAAGTTATAACGTACCAGACAAACAGACATAAAAAAAAATTCTTGGAATGTGTTGTTACCCTTCTTTAAACATCCACTATTAGTTTTTAGAAAAATATTTAATTTACAGGCACGCGATTTTTGCTGTTTTATTATATGTATTGATAATACTAAAAGTAAGGAATTTGGATTTACTTAAAAATATGTAAAGTCTAGGGGCAGCATTGCCACGTACAAGCCAGGAATACAGTATTTAGGTCTCGCGTCGCTTCGATATGTTTTGGAAAATAGTATGGGTTTCAGACTCTCAAGACTTTAACGTCTCGACGCCAATAGCCTCATTTACGTAGCCATAACATATACAATCCTAGTGGGGTGTTAGAAAATCAGTCTGTTATTTATTTACTTGTATAAAATAAAATCAAGTACCTATTTGCAATTTGTAATAAAAAATTACCTTGTGGACATAATCTTACATACGTCTCTCCTGCATACTATGCCTAAGACTTATAATACTGCTTTTGTAAACCTATGGGGGAAATAAAAATCATTAATTCTTTTTTATATTATATTCAATTAAATTTTCGTTTATGTAATTGAATCGAATAAACATTTAGCCAATATATTCATGATATAAGCAGTAAACGCTTAAATTGTTTGTGTGAGCCTAGTGACGTAGTTTCACCTTAAAAACCTTATTTTAACATTAGATAAAAATATTTACAAATTATTTGGGAATTTCATCACAGCTTCACAAAAACAAGCATAACATTGGAACAATAAAAACAATCCGTTTTAATTTAAAACTAGGGATGCGTTTAAAACTATAAAACAATGTCAATCTATGGAAATGTGGTAAACAGCCTCAATCTATAAATGCGTAAATACTGAAACATATTCTACATATTCGACTCATGCGACGCCATATTCATATTTGCAATTACCTTAACTCTTAATTACCTACATAATGTTTTCTAGACCAATGTGAACTGCATACGTACTCATATTACATATACAGTTAGAACGTAACAAATTTCCTCTCTTTTCCTCTAGTAGATTAATAAATTGTAGAAAATAATTCTAACTTGAATAATAATCCATATAACATACTTTATCGATCTTTGGATTCAGAAAGCAACTACACTACAAAAATCTAGGCATTATGGAATGTGCGTATTCTATAGCGTAACTAACTATTAGCGAAGACCGACGTAGCTACAAATGTTATACTAGTGTGCAATATAATATCACTTTTACTAATAAGTATATTAATTATAATATAAAACAATATTCATTATACACTTAGAATAACATTGAATACCATTCTAAACGTCAAAGTTTAATCACTACATATTAATACAAGCAATACATTTTAGAAAAACCGTTTTGGAGTAAACTTGATAATATTATATACAGATACTGTAGAATTTTATAAATAAGCCGAGAATTTGTGTCTATATACATACATATAATCTTTATTCCATGAGATTCATAAACAAATAGTTGTGACGTGTCCTTTGATAGTAATTTATTTGTACATCTATGTACATAAAACGATGTGATCGCTGCTCTTAGTTAAGATAAACATATATCCTACTTCTATGTTTACAAAGATAGCATACTTTAATTTTATTATAGGTTTAGCTACTAACTACTACAATAGAGTCGTCTGAATAATACGAGCTGTTAATAATTGGGATGAAATAACCCATTTTAATACTAACATGGCACTGCACACCATAACCGTTGCGATCAGTCTTTCGTGTAATATGTCGATAGGACGTCACAAACACTCAAAACCTGAGCTCGAGTTCTTGTCAAGCTTTTGATATGAACCAGTTCAGACCAGTTTCCTTTCAGCGATGGCATGCGGGTGACCAGGGTGCGAGTAGTGGCTCGGAGACGATGGCTCGTAAAGAGACATCTTCAATCTCTTGCACTTGGCTCGTCTGTTCTTGAACCAGAACTGCACGTTCTTGGACTCCAGCCTCGGAAACTTCTGCCTGTACGGCATTCTGTTCAGCTCCTCCGTGTATTTGAGTATCAGGTTGTGTGAGGGGTGAGTGTTCATCGAGAACCACTGTTCGAGTACAGGTACTTCTGAGACCGGGTCTATAAAGGTACGGTTGCGTTTGCGCCGCTCATCCGACGCTCCTGCAAGAGCCAAGTTCAAACCACTGGCAGCGTCACCAGGTACAGGCCCAACTCCAGGGAAACCACTCATGTATTGGCTCATGTACATTATCCCGTGGCCGAACATAGGATGGTTTGGAACCATGGGAAATGGAAGACGTTCAAGATGCGGAGACGCAGGTCGGTAGTGTCGCTCCTGCATCACTTCGTCGTCAGAGACCTCGTGATCCTCAACGGTACCGTTCTCGTCCTCATTGTTATTGTTAGTGCTACTGTTGTTGTTGTGCGAACTGTCGCTGTTTTTTGCCGGAGATCGTTGTGGAGAGTTAGCTTGATCAGTCTTGCTGAGATCCGTCGGCTCTGCTTTGATGTCATGAACCTATAACAAAAGCAAAATTCCTGTTAGCGACTACAAAAATAATAGTGGGTCTTTACTGTGGTGCTGAATATTTTAATAGACTAAAAAGAAATAATAGAATATTATATGAGAAGTAAATTACCTTTATGTCTGGTGCCTTTGGAGATTCTTGTGGAGTATCTTCAGAGTCGTCGTTATTTTTCTTTATAGTGATCAAAGACAGAGGTGCTTCTTGGCTGTCAGGTCTGTCGTCAGGGTTGAGATCCCCTCCATCATCTTCCAAATCCGAACCTACATTCGAAAGATTATCTTCTGACATTACAGACATGGGGTACCGGCCAGGGCTACCCGACAGTTGCATAGGGCTCTTCATTGAGTTATGATCTTGAGAATACCCATCGTTTCCCATAATTGATCCGTTGCTTGGGCTATGGCTTCGGCTATTAAATCCGTTAAGATGACATCCCAATCCTCCAATATTCCTCAACTCTGCACGTTTCTGCGCAGCGCGCGCGTTCTTGAACCAATACACAACATTATTCACATCGAGCGGTTTCCTTCCTCGTCGAGACTCGAGATTGTTAAGTTCCCGCACGTATTGTTGTATTTGTTGTCGACTCGGGTGCTGATTCTCGGAAAACCAACGTTGCAACTTTGGCAGCTCTAGTTCGGGGTCAAAACTAGTCCGCATGCGAGTTTTTTGTGTAGGGTATTGACTCTGAACTGTCTGTAACGCCGGGTGCAAATGTTCTGGCATCGTATTGAGAGTGGGCGACCGGTTCTTAGGTCCAGGAGACGGATATCTGCGAGGACTGAATGGTGGAGGTCTCGGTGATACCTGGGCGCTCCACCACGACTCAAACTTTCTACGCATATCCTCCGATGGCTCGTGGAAGTGTGGCCCTGGGGTCCTATCCTGACCCCGGCATATCTGAGCGAGCGTAACCTGCAACAAAACATAAGATACACGTCAGTCATCGGCCGATTCAGTGATAAATAAAGAAAAAGGTACCGCAAACAATTTTAGAAGGTTTTAACGAGGTCAGTCTAACCAGCAACAGATATAGAGATAATAGTTTGAATAAACACCGAACATTGTTTCACAGAACATCGCCATTAGATTATGAAAATATTAGGTCGGCTGTTAATGCATGTGTCATGCGCGCGCGGCCGGGGCTCTGACGCTGCCGGTGTTTGCTCGGTGGTTAGTGCGCGCTACTCCGCGCGCCGCACCACTTCAATCATGGTCTGCTCTAAAACAATGAGCGGGAAGGGCGGCTCGACAATTAGCATCCACCCACTCTGCCCTCAACTAGGCGCCGGCGATGCCGCTCACTAAGTGCTTAAAACGCGTCCGCGTTTAGTGCTTTCATTCAAAAACTCATCCGAAAGCTGAACAGCGTTATTTAACCGACAAATAGACCGTGTGACTTCAAAATGATTCCAATGCCTTGTTTAAATTTAAATTGCACAATTATTTGTTCGGCGCGATAACAAGAATGCATATTTAGTTAGGTATTAATCGCGGAGCAAGTAGTCAATCATAAAGAACTTGTCAGATTATACTCCGTCGCAGCGTTTACTCAGCTCGACAGTTATGCAAGTAGATCTGCGCGTGCGCGTATCACTAGATTACATAGAACAATGCCAGCGATTACGTTGTCAAGCGCCTTGTCTGTCGAGCCGTTTGTTCTACAACTGTTGCTAAATCGTAGCGTTAAATCAAATGTACAGCGTTACATTACATTGCGCCTATAAATCATGTCAGAGGCATTAACTTACGGAGTGATACGTTAATCCGCTTCTTTGTTTTATATTTTTAAATAGTGAGGCCATATTTGTTTTCAGATATTGTCTGTTTCAGCTTCGTGGAAGATTTACAAGAGCTGGCGCCTGCGCGTGATAACTCTTGTCACGTGTAATCCGACTAAGTACGTAATTCGGTGTGTGATTGCGAACATCGCTTGATGTACTCGTCCTTAGGAAGACAACTCTCAACACAATGGGCTTAGCCTTATCTCATATTATTTCATTGTGTGTACATACGCCACTTACGCGCTTCAAGATGTGATTAAATTGTAACGGATCACCTTGACAATTAACAGGATTTAGAACGTTTATAAGACAAACCTGCTACAACATAGTGGCACTCAAATGATGAACAAAAATATTTCAATATTTTTACACAAAGTTTCTTTACTTTTTAATCATTAATTCTATAATAAATATTTCAAATTGTTACAGAAGCAGCACAAATTGGCGTGTGATAAATTACCATAATATTATATAAAAGAGTTCATCTGGCGGTTAGCTGCCAACTTCGCCCCGAAGTGTTTGATTATCTCACTCCAAGTTCCTTTGCTTCATTTGTTCCAACTTCGTATTTCCGTATCTATCTTTTAAACTTCGACATTCGAATCGAAAGCGAAATTAGCCTACCACTTAACTCGAAATTCCAAATTGAAATCAGTTTGCCACGAATCGGGTTAAGCCTCGAAAAGGGAACGCATCGCGCGCTAACCTCGCGTTTAATAAGATTATAAAGCATTATTTTATGGTATTAATAAGATCAAAAGCGTTCATACATCTAAAACTCCTTTTAACCCTCTTTCGCGGGCCGGAGTTGGTAAGACGAGGGGGTTGCTCGTAGCCCAAGCTCGCTACAAGGCGGCTGGTGGATATTTAGAAAATATAATAAGGCCTCGCGAGCGAGGATGAGACAGAGATTCAATTAAATTTATTATGTATGGAGATCTGGCGTGTGAGGCAGGTACTCATCGTGTCGACAAATTGCTGTATCTACTCACGTCTTGGGAGACTTAAACCTCCCTCAGAGAAGGTATTTTACGAGATTGCCTTATAACGATTCGTGTTAGTAAATAAATAATGTAAAGTGTTAAAGCTTTCATTATAATTGAATCATAACTTGTCTTAAGAAGATTAATTCTGGCGTTTGAGAAATCATGTATTTGTTTTAAGAATGCTTCATTTCAGAAAACTAGCTTTACAACGTCATTATTATAAAGATTCGTTATGATTTGACTAAAGAATAATATTAATCACTGGATCTCTTCAAAACCCATCACTCTGCAACAGTTCCGCCAATTGCAGATAGAAGAAGAAATAAGAAAAATAAAGATTGTTAAGAATAAGCACTAATAAAAAGCATTCCACTTTAAGGATTTAGTTAATTCTCTGATACGTTTGTATTACTTGTTCGTTTTTGCTCTAATTACATATTTATTAGAAATTAACAAGTACTTTACAAGGATGCAAATATACATTTAGAATCGCCTCGTTAATTTAAGCCGCCGCGCTACTTCAATTTGAATATATTTTACAACATAGAAAATCCGCCTTATCATCCGTAAAGACGTCAAACTCTCGAAAACATCAAAACAAATGTTGCCTAATTCTTCTTCCAAGTGATGATCCCTATTAACAGAGACTTAGCAGTAACCTCGCAAATTATAACGAACTTCGTATAATGTGAGCAGACAAATGCAAAAGTACGCTGTTGTGAAACCATGTCGAGATAAGGATTATTTTACTTTATATAGGGCGAAAGCTTTGGGATTTTAATGGTGATAGAAATTAGTTCAATTTAATCACATTGTTTTAGAAATAGTGATGTGTTGTAAGAAACATTTTGAACGTTAGAACGATAAGTAAATGTAATTTCTCATTCACTCGAACTCTAAATCATAATAATCATGATATTTTTGTGTAACTATATTTTCTTAACATAAACTAACTTCTGGTTTTTTCTTAACATAAACTAACGCCTTTTCCCACTATCTGGGGTCAGCACAGACCGATTTAACATCAACTAATATTTCTATAATTTACAAGTTGACATTTTTAGATAATACATATGCGGTAAGCACATATGATACAATACATATTTACTGTATTTTTTATATATACCTGTGCCATTGTATATTCACATACTTCATTATACAAACATCGTTGAAAAAATAAATATCAAAAATTGTATCATTAGGTATTTAAATTGTATTAACCAATAAATCCAATACGAGTTAAATCATGCTATTGTTAACGCGCTTAAATAATTTTATCTAAACCTCCAATTAAACGGTACCTCATTACATTTGGAAACAATATAAAATATTGTCCAACCATATTTGAATAGGCGGCTCAAAATGTGGGAAACAAAAGATTTTCACGTTAATAAGGGGTAAAGGTGTAGTTTGTGAGTATTCGGGAATAATGCTGGCAAGAACAATGCTTGTATAACTCTACAGAGCCGGTATTGTAAATCAGCCCTGGGTTACACCAATCCGTATTAAAGAACACAGGGCACTGGGTTCAACCCAGCGTAGCGTACCCGCTTTGTCAAAGCAATGATTATGATGAACAGATTTTGATACCGTTTGACAGATGTTTTCAAAGAGCTTAGGGATTTATCTGCGGAGGTGTAAATTAAATACGCCTACATAGATTCGTTTAGAACTGTCCTGTAGGTAACGAAGCGTGTTTTTTTTCTATTTTTATCTGCGATTTCCTCTCTTTCCGTCATTCAGAGAGCATCGTTTTGAATTTACTCTACATTATTAATAAATAACTGTTTATTGTACAGCTATTTGTGTTGAATTATAGAGTTTTTAGGCGCTAAGGAAGCAAAGATGAAGAAGAAGAAGCTAGATTCAAAACACGATTACATGAAATACGCTCGATAGTTTTAGTTTTTCAAAAATAGTCGTTTTAAAGTTTAAAAATGTTTTGCTTCTGAATGTAATAAAAAATCAAAACAAATCTTACTTTTTTGTAGATATTGTATAGAATTGTTAGTGACCTTAAAATTTAAATATTTTTAATTGTTGATTTAATTGAATTTATTTAGTATTTTTTTGTTTACATAACACATACATATATAAGAAAACACATAATATAAAATATATCTTCCCCAATATTGAATCAATATATTCAATATATATTTTATTTTAGGTCTTTGGAACACCGAAAGGAAAGATAGTACGTATAACCTAGACATATAACATACAACACAAAAATATACAACACAGCTATAATAAAAACCAAAAAAAATACCTCATCCAGAGGACACCCAGTAGACATGAGCAGTGGTCTACTTTGCACCAGCAGAAGTCTCAGCAGCTTATCCTTGATGTCTTGAAGTGGTGTCGGTCGCGGGCGAAGCAACTGGATCCGAAGAGTTGCCACCGTCGTTAGCTCACCAAGAACTTCCCCCACTGTCGCCAGAGGACCATCTGATATACGCTCGAAAGGAAGCGGCTTCCAGTTGTTAATGACCACTGAACCTGACAACAAAATTATATGGTCATTTACACTCATAAACAAAACAATAAAACTACTAATTATAAACAGTTAATTTTATAATGATGTAAACATCGTTAGCAGTATAGATCTGACCGTTCGTGAATTCTAAATGATTAAACTGTTTATTCATGATTTTGCCTATATTGTTGTCCTAACAGTCAACAAATCGACGAGTAGGGAAACACCAAGGCGGCATCGTTAAACTATGGAGGTACCTACTTATGTCGCGTACTAAGCGGTTTGCCTCCACCTTTATTGTGCATACCGCCAAAGTGTAGAATTCTTTGCCAAATTCTTTGTTCCCCGATAACTATAATCTAGCGGTTTTCAAGGCAAGAGTGAACCGGTTTCTTCTGGTCAAGCGCGCTCCAACTTAGATCGAAATATCGGTTACCATTAGGTACATTGCGATCAAGCGCAAGCCCATTAAACGTAAAAAAACATGTATATTACTATGACAAATACTCAACATTTTTTTGATGGTGTCCATTATGTGGCGGCGTTTATCTTGATTCAATTTCCACCACACATAGCTTCGGGCGATATGATGTCATAGACAGGTACACATACACACACACACACACAAACACACACAGAGAGAGAGAGAGACACGTCTAACTTCGCCGTTAAAACAAAACATAATGTTGAGTTAATTAAATCGAAATATTAATTGAATCAATAATACCAGTTCATTATAATGCATCTGCATATACTTAATCAGGATAGTCTAAAAATAGCCTTTTGCGAGCGTAAACAAGATAAGAGCTGGCAGACCGAAGTGACGTGTATAATTATCGTTTAATACGATACATTTGTATTGTCGTATCTACTTAGTTGTAAAGCAACCAACGCTTTCTACTCATCGTCTGAGCTAATTATTGACGAACTCGTCGGCGTAATGGTTACCATGCCGGATTGACACCCAGAAAATCTCGGTTTGGATCCCGGCACGACCAACATATTTCTCTCAATCATTTTGAAGCTAAGTACATTAATAATATATATACATCTATATCAAAAGGCGCAAATATAGTAACCTAAATAGTGGTTATTTATTTGTTCCTTTCGGGGTAGATACTTTGGGGCCGTGGGGACCGGGAACTAAAATCTTTATTCAATGATTTAAAGAAGCGCTTGGTCATCTATGAATAAATAGTATTTCTATATCAATATTATAAAAAAGTTTGATTATTTGTTTTTTTGACGCAAATAGGCTCCGAAACTACTGGACCGATTTGAAATTCTTCACCCTTGGGAAGCTACATTATCTCCGAATAACATAGGCTATATTTTGTTTCTCTTTTCTACTCAGATTACTTTGGAGCCCATGCCGGGACAGGATGCTAGTAGTTATATCTTATATTTACCCTTACCTTTGGCAGAAGCAGCTAGTTCCTGAGGGTACCCGAGTCGCATCATGGCGGCTGCCACCAGCTCATGAAAAGCGGTCGCCGCGGGGATGATGACGTAGCTGTCAGTTTCCACCACAGCTCGACGGCGCCACGCACCTTCTTCCAGTGAAGATACTGCCTCGATCACGCAGTGGACCGGCAGGGTTTTACCTGGGGAAAAGAAAATTATATAATATTTTGTACAAACAATAGTAATATTTAATTCTAATAAATCCCGTCAAATTGTGTTAAATCATCATCATCATCGTGATGATGATGAAACCTTTTGACAACAAAAACGATGATGAAAATATTAAAGCTGTGTATATTATTGATACGAGTAGTTGTTTGAGGTTGATGTTATTTAACAAATAAGATACTTAAATATGTTTTAATTAAATGAATATACTATTCTATAAGCTGTTTTATAATTGGTATCCATTAATGGCTTAAATGTATTGTGTCTCTTCTTCTTCGTATGAGCTAGTTGGCGTTTTTGAGAGTTTTCAAGCCGCCCCAAGGCCTCTGACTTTGCTTATCTATACTCGTACTTTATTAAGAGTTCAATCATAAACTGGTTTCGAAGCAGTCGCTAAGTAAAGTTTCTTGTATTATGTTTAATATTAATGCTAATTTAGATTATAAAGAGCGTAAACATCCCTGCAGTTTATTCCTCGAACCTGAATCTTCGTTCTGTGAAATCTCTTCAAGAGTAAGTCTGCACGTAAGCCGAACTTTAAGCCTGTGTAAGAATGCACTTGGGGCGTCTAATGACGAGTTGCTAGTGTTTCGATAATGAGTGGACAAGCATGAGAGACCTACTTCATTGGAGATCGAGTATTTTTGAAGGTACTATATTTTTAAGTGCAATTTACTTTGGAAACGATTAGTTTTTAAGGTAGGAAATTATACATAGATTACATAATCAAATTTGCTAATATTATAGTGATTATGTGATAGATCGCGAGTAAGTGTATAAATGTGTATGTTTTTTACTTCTTCACTCTCAAATTGCTCAACACCGAATTCGATAAAATTTGGTATAAACACAGCTTGGAACCATGATAAACACATAAGTTTATCCCTAGGTAACACCGCAGGCAACTAGCACACAAAAAATATTCAATAATGGTATTTTTTGATAAATTACAAAGAATTTTGTGTTTGTTCTTAAATACAAAGACGTAGTGCTTATTTTATAAATATATATACATAATTGTCTTCGAAACTATTATTCTTCAAAAATGTTAAGTGGCGAAGCCTCGAAGTAATAAGAGTTTTGAACACTACCACTAAAAAGTCTATTATTTTTTATCACTATATAAGTTTGTTCTATGTCTGATCTTAGATTTGTACCATGTCTAACTCACAATGGCTATATTTACAATATAGAACGATAACACATTTAATTAACATCCAAGTCCACTTAGTTTCATAACTAAGGGTTTAGTTGACCAAAAGACCGTTCCGTCCGACGGCACCGCGACTAAACCTCAAGTAATCCAAGCTTTATATTAAACCATAGGTGCTAGCCGAAAACTACCTTCAAAATCCCACCTTTTCCACCAAACTACGAGTAATGCGCTGTAAACTATTGAACGCTACTTATGAGATTAACTGTTTTACTGAAAACAATTAAAAGTTACTTTAGCAGATTACGCACGAAAACTATTTATATGCCAGAAGGAGTGTCTTTAAACCCTGTAAATGCTGAATTAAACAGGTCTTTAAGTATATCTGCAATGTGGTTATTTGATAAGTTTTATTTCAAACATCTGACGTAAAAAAGTAAGTGTTTGGTATAAAATTGTTCGTGTCTGTGCATGTGTGTGTATCGCGTAGCTCCTAAACGAATGGACTGATTTCGATTTAGGTTTCTTTTTTTATATGAAAGGTGTTAGTCGGGAGTGTTCCACATCATATGTTTCATGAAAATCAGTCCAAAATGACCTCAATCACAAGAAAAAGTTGGTGGTTTTAGAATACCGCCGACAATATTTTGAAATACAAATTTAATCATTTTTGAGTAGATTTTGTAATTTAGTGCTACTCAATATAATTATTGTGATCAGTGTGTGTAGTTAGAATTAAATTTTTTAATATTTTTTAATATGTATTCTCTTTGTCAACTGACGTGGACTAGTTTAACACAAAGCCATGTGAGCCAAAGTAGGTATTTATATTTGCACTTTTGGCGCAAAACTATTTCTCTTTCAACATGTCTAAAGGATTTAACTGTTATCGCTTTTACATTAATATCGAGCTGCCTTGATTACCGTAAAGGTAATGTAAGTTAAAATTGGCAACTCTCTTGGAGAATTAAGAGATCCGCAAAATTCTCAGTAATACTCCAACTTCGGTAAAGCATTGTTTCGAATTTAGGGATAACTTTATGTAAATTCAATTACATTCCAGTATTTTGGCTGTGTATTGTTTTTGAAGGTACCTATTTTAATTTACTGTATTGCTGATTGTAATAAATCATGAATATTGAATACTTTATTGGACCATATCTGATACTTGATAAGACCTAAACCTAATAAAATTGAAACCTTACTCAGGTGAAACTAAAATATTAGGTCTGCAATGATAAATTTATATCTTACTAGCTGTTGCCCGTGGCTCCGCCCGCGTGTAGGTTGTTTTTTTTGTGAATCGAATTTTCCCTGAATTTTATTTGCAACAAACCTTACGGAGCCTTGAGACCTTTCCAACGAATGTAGAAACGTGGAGTTATAGCGTCAAGAAGGAAACCCCGACTCATTTTTATATTATAGACTAGATGATTTGAGCTACTGATAAAGAAAAATAATTTTATAGTCTTAAGTTTTTTACTAGATTCAAAGTTAACGGCTATTTAATGAGTACTTTTTGGAAAATCATTGTCAAAGAGTTTTTACGCTAAAGGAGGCTTCAATAAAGCTTCAGGCCGCTTTTATACGTTCCGCTGTAAAAAACGCATTGAAGCAGCAAAAACTATTTAATATCGCATCACAAAGCGCTGCAGCACTGCCCGTCGGCGAGAAGCAAGGATTAATTATTATTTTAACATTTTACTTGGTTTTTTGCCGCGAGCAAGTCAAAAGCATTGCGCTCTCGCCTGAAAAGTTGTTAAATAATTAAGGCGCTCCTTAACGACAGCGCAGGCTCAAAGTGTTATAGAAAGCTGAAAAAAGAATATTGCAAAAGCTTTCTTCAAGCATTTTCTGAAATGCTTTTAGGTTGTTAAAATTTAACTTCTAATTGTTTTAAAAGTCATTTTCCATGAGTTGTAGTTTTACGAGTATGACTAAAATTAATTAAAGGTCTGAAAAGGCTTTCGAAATGGGGTTTTAATGAGAAATATAATATGCAGTCCAAATAATAACGAATTACCTTCGACTTTTTTCCTACAAAGAATTATTTTTTGTTTGTGTTTGTGTTACACGATATTTCCGTGCAGTTTTCACGAGAAATTATTGTAAAAGGTGTTAATTTAACTGGAAGTTGGAATCTCATCAGGCACTTTTAAGTTGGTAAAGCTCACGTCAGTCCGGATGTGAGGGCTTAAACAGATATGTTCGGAATCAAATTCGCAGCTTTTCCTCGAGCTCTTACCCTACACCCCTGTGAAATGGAGCTAAAATAAATGGAAGAGACCAAAAAAATTTTTGTGATAGTTGGTTAAAAAATTGAATGCAATCGATAAAATAAAATAAATATAATCTTTTTTTTAGTTTACACCATTTTCGTTTTTACTATGCTTTGTAAATATAATTCTTAAGTTATGTTTAAATTTCTTTTTATCATTACTTCTAGTTTTGACAATAAATAATGGCCACACGTAATATTACTTGTTAACAATTTTTACAAATTATAAATAGTTTAACACGCTCCACATAAACAAAATATAGATATGAGTTTAGATCATTATCCAGGTTGGTATAAAATTGTGTCGGTAGTATTGTATTTACTAATTATGTGCAACATATTTCTTCAGAAAATTCCATAAACTCGTATGACTATAATAATGAACCAATGATTCCCATTATATCTCAATTTGTATTAGTTTCAGGTAAATTTTGTGTGTGTGAACTTTTGTGTCAAATCCAGTTACTTTATTAAAACCCGTCCGAATTAGGAGCGAACTGTGAGAGACGTGTTACTTAACAGAGAGTTAGCATAAGTATTTACGTACATACCGTTAAATTATAGCCTAAGCTCTTTGTTAGCAAAGCAAAGGTCATCTAAATGAACATTTCGAAGTATTATTTACAAATAATTTATGTGAAATTCTGATGATAAACTAAACCAACCAGAGTTACCATTTGAAAAGTTAACCTCACTTTTTTTACAAATATAAAGTGAATAATGGATATGTAGAAATCCAAAGACTAAACTCTTATTATGTAATTTCTGTCACATGCAGATGTAATTATTATTAGACACAAGTAGCTATTTAGCAATGAAAAAACAATTTTCCACATGCGTTTTCTGTTTTTTTTTTTTAATAGTAACATTGTATGCTATTGGATTTGCGTGTATCGGCCCATTCGTGAGCGATGATCTATTTAGATTGGCTAAGTCGTGGCGTGACGGATGCTGAAACCTCGCAAATACAACATGCCATTCGCATCCTGGTTCTAAACATTATTATTACTATTAGTGTTGGGAAAAAACATGTTTAAAATGTAACGGAAAGTTTTGTGGAAATTATTACTGTTATTTGTAGGAATAGGATAATTATATTACCGTCATGATTGCCCTAGCATAATAGCATAAGCAGCCCACGATACGTTCCCACTGCTGGGACTCGGGGCCTTCTCTCACTAGGAGAGAGATATAGGCCATAATCCACCACGCTGGCCAAGTACGGGTTAGCGGATGACACATGTTTTCGGATATTGTGGTCCTCAAACATGCCGGTTTCTTCATGATGTTTTCCTTCGCCGTAAAGCGAGTGCAAATCCACACAAAGCTTGAAAAACAAGTCATTGGTGTAGGGCCGGGATCGAACCAGGGGCCGTCTGATTGAAAAGCAGACGTTATTACCACCGAGCCACACTTGCTTTTCAATTGATTGCCCTAAATTATATGTAAATTAGAAAGACTGGTAAGGAAGATTTTTGTTATTGAATAAATAAATACTAGGACATATTTCACACACGGCTAGTTGGCCCTATGCTGAACCACTTCGACCACGATTAATAAAATTTAGTCGTAGTTAAACTAGTGTTATAAAGCGGTGTAACCAGAAGAGATAGAAGACCGGCACGCAATTTAGAACAAAAAAAAGACTTTATATTTCGGGAATCGCATCTCGCAATTTTCAACATTAAAGTTTATCTAAAAGCCAAGACAAAGTTGGGGTACCTAATATCTAACCAGGGATGTAGTTAAAGCCTACCCAGTAGGTAATCCCTTTACGCCCGGAAACTTTCACCTGACCAGACTGTAACTCTACACCATTGTTAGGCAAATACAAGCTAACCTCTGCGGTAATTACAAAAATAGGCTTATTTAAGTCTGCTAGACTCTCTCTCTAGTCTCTCTCTAGAGTTAAGCTGTTATGGTATGGATTTACGTTCATTACAAAATACAAATACAAAATCTTTATTGCACAAAAATATATACGTAGAGGCACTGCATTCTGCTTTAGCGGGAGCTGTGTTGCATCACGCAGTCTTCCCCAAACAAATAATTATAGAATAAATATTAATGTTTTTTTTTTTGCAAACCAGTTATTTACATTAAAATATTAACGAAGTATACAATATATACAATTGTGTTGTGGGTTTATGTGCAGGATGTATGTGTGTGTATAGTGTGTAGAATATAGGTGTCTTGTGTGTGGAATGAAGATGTGTGTATGTGTGTGTGTTGTATGTAAGCGATATATGGGATGTATGTGTGTGGTTTGTAGGACGTATATGTGAGGGATGAGGAATTAGTGTGTGAGTATGTGTGTGTGGTGTGTAGAACGTGTGAGGAATGTGTGTTTGTGTTATACATCTATATTTCTTTTACACAACCTCTCTAATGATTTGTAACATTGATTATCGTGACATGCAAATAACGACTTTTTTTACTGAGTCACAAGGTAAGATTTTTTGATTATTTGAACAGATAAAATGATTGTGTTAACCTGTGTATATTTACCTAAGTTTCAAATCTTTTAAATTAGACTCAAATATTGATGAGATACGAGGAGCGGTTATGAACGGATATTCTATGGAAAAATTATGATTGATTTCTAATTTTAAATTAATAAAATTGTTTCAAATGCCTTACGGAAGTTGTAGTACTACGTTTTCTTCGTAAAATTTAATATAACATCGCTCGGATCAGCCAGCCTTCTTGTCTAGGAAGGTAACCTGACTCCCAGGTCTTTGAAACGAGCTAGGGCTTACCTGCTTAAGCCCTGCCACCTTTATTATATTCTACTTTTATACTTAGTTTTCAACTTAACAATAGCTTCCCGGTTCAATGAACTTTAAGAAAGTAAAAAGCTAGCCTTAGCTATTTATCTAAAGCTAAAGCAAATTGCTAACATCTAGTTCTAGTTAGTTGATATTATAATAAAAAATCTTCCTTTATAAAAAGGGAGATTAGAAACACTGTATAAAAATAAAACTGAATAACATGAATAATGCATATTGACTTATTTATTTTTATTTGTATTCTGACAAAATGTACTATTATTGAAAATAAAGTTCAGTTAAGGTTAATGCTTATGTTTGTGATCAATTTACGACGATGTTTACATGTATTTGAGCCGTACAAAATCAACTAACTACATAATGACAAACCAAGCAAATCTTTGCAAAGAGATCTAATCACCGCTTTTCCAACCTTAGTTCATTGTAATAAAGTTTAATTTCCTATACCATTGTGTCGTCCACATTCTCAACATAATGCGTAGTACACAATAAGATACAAGATAAGGCGAACAATTATTACGGAGGCGTTACATCTGTCAAAGGGCGTGTTGAGGTTTTAATTAAGAAACTCGGTTCATCCCTTGTGATGGCCCTGTTGAAAGAGGCCTTGTTAGAAATTCACTAAGGTTTATCTACTGTTTGGCAAGTTAATAAATGAATGACATAACATAAATAGAAGAAATTGAATTAGGTAGGTAAGTATTGGAAATTTTACTAGTGTAAAATGCCTTTATGTTTTGGGATGTTTTTTTTTGATAAAAATATAAATGTATCATTGAAGCAATAATATTTATTTTATTACTCAGATGTAAGAAATTTCCAATTATATAATTTACCTCAATGCGTTCTATAATAATAATTGATTGTCAGACACAAAGTCCATAGAGTATAAAAATTGTACCTACCTGGTACAATTTTTATACGAGGTGTTCAGAAAAGATAAAAATTTAAAAATAAAGATAAACAGTTAAAAATAACAGAGCATACATTTCTCTTGATAACATAACAGCAAAAATAAAATTAATAAGCAAAGAAAGGTTAATTAATGTAAAGTACATATATTTCTTCGCGGCTTTTGACAAATAACAAAATATTGCCAGTATGTCTGCCTCAGTAAACTTATATCAAATGGCAATAAACACCAAAGACTTCAAAGATATGCTTAACGAAAACGTGACGTATATAGGACAATGACGTCACACAACCGTCTCGCGTAAGGAACCTTATTCAATACGAGAAGAAACATTATTCATTGCAAATGTCAATTAAACTGTGCCCTCGAAAGCTCAAAAAGGCCATTTGTTGAAGACAATCGTTCCTCCCGGCACAAACTGACAAACGAGAGGAGATAGCGATGTCTAAAGTCTAAACCGAGCTTTTGAACTTCTTTGACGCGTCGATAAGCGTGCCGTTGCGACACGCCGTGTCGTGTATAGGGTGCTTAACAATGGTTTTGCAAGTTTTCATCGAGTCGTAAGTGGGTAAATGTGCTAGCGATTGACGGGGAAACAAAGAGTAGAGACGACGGTGCTGCGACTAGTAATGATGATGTGTAAGGGTCTTAGTGATTTTAATGAATACATTTTGTTATTAGGGTTAGTTAGTTTTCTTTAGCTAGCTTAGTTATAATAAATAATCATAAATAAAACGTTTATTGAGGCAAAACATATATTCACATATCATTCATAATTATCCATATTATATTTTGAACTTTACAATACAAATTATTACAATTATTTTTATATGTACACAAAGTTTGTTATTTTAAACTTTTAACAACGGTTTCGGAGATAAGCTTTGTAGGTAGTTGTCTCTGTTACTTATCTTATACATATACGTAGGGGTATTATAGATATAAACGAATAATATACGCTATTACGACGTTAAAACTTGTCAAGAAAAATGGAAGCTCTTTAATTTCAGCTTCTTTTGAATTTGGAAAAATCCTACTTCATATTTAATTGGGAAATAAAGGATTTCGGATCCACCATTATCTAAAAAATACAAAACCCGTTTGTTGTTTTGATACCTCCCGTAATTTTTTTCATATTAATTTATATTTGTATTAATATATAAATAAAACACATGTTTGTTCGTAAAACAGGCCAAACAAACGCGTAGGTGAGCACATACTGTCGTCACCGCGAGTTAAATATTAATCTCATTTGTGTAATAAAATCTGTGTCTTAGCGGTGATCCGGCCGTGAAATGCCTACTCCTCACGATAATCCTGTTAGGTTAAGAAGGTTTCTACATATTACGTGCTTTGCTTCGCCTTAAGGATTAGAGCAACGTACGCATTACTGGGGGAGCGAGTTCCTTTGTTGTATTGATTTTGTTTTAAGTTGAAGAGTGGCGTGGTTTTCTAAACTACTGAATTGTTGATTAGCTTAAACTAGAAAAGCTAGAAGTAGCTTAACTAGTTATTTTCTTAATTTAACGTCCTAATTATTAATATCAAATTATTTTTTTAACAATAGACCGTATCTAATTACACGTAATCAATACATTATTTTGTTGCCTTATAATTTAATTTCGTTTCTACGGTTAAAAGAGATAAAGATAAAAATTAACGTAACAAAATATTATTAATGTGTCAATGAAAAAAAAAACCTTATTCAGAAGTTGCCTCCATTAATTAGAGTTTAATTTTTTTACTGATATATGTGAGTATATTGTTTGAGAAAATCTAAGTAAAGTATGTTTATAGAACAAAATAATTAACAGCTATAATAACTGTACCTAATAAAATTGAGGTCTCTTTAATGTTACTCTTGATGTTAACTATAGAAACCCAATTTATTGGTATTAATTCAGTGTACCCTAAGCCAGACTTAAACGATTACGGCATGGCAAGATGCAGCGAAGATTTAGAGCAAAGCTTGCCATGACAAGGTGGTCATCGCAAACCCCCAGATCTTTACGCCGGACAATGAAGACAAAGGAGATATAAATTATTCAGCCAGGCCAAAGTAGACTTTATTGTTTGGGGGGTAGAGGTTATTTGTTAATATTAAGGTGTGTCAGTTTTGCGTTAAGACGAGTAGTTTGCATGAAAGAGGAATCGGCGAGCGTCTGGGGCTAAACCTTCCCCGGCCAGTGGCCGTCCATAAATAATTAATCTGAGGCGATGTGCGGCCGACGGTTCGCTAAATCCTACAGTGGCTTAGGTAACCGCCGGCCTGGGACGTCTGAGATTGTTCCTTGATGCTTTTGTTTTCTTGTTAATTATTTCTGGAATCCATGAATGATCTTGTCCAGATAAACATCTTGTACGAATTCGTCTTCAATTGGCTCTCAAATTGCAAGTAAAGGCTGCACTAAAAATTGGCCAGAAATAGTAATTTTAACTAATATTTTTTAACTTTTAATCTCATTTAATTATTAAATTGACACTGCGTTAGTCCGAGCGTAGGCTGCTACGATACGTCTACGAGAAGCGTAGATGGTCTACAGTTTCAAACTAAACTTAAACGCAAGATTAAATCTATGATCACAAGGTTTTTAAAATTTTTAGCACCTTGCATTAAAAAAATAAACACTAACATCTTTTTAGATTTTCTAAAACAAAATAATAATTGTCGCTGTCATGAATTTAACAATCACACGTTTTATAATTCACGGGTTTGTTTATTTTTTTTTTAAATAAATAACAAGTGGATATAAAGCTAACTTAAAACTAGGTTAAAAAATGGTTAGTTAATCTACAGTTAATCCATGTTTATCATTAATAACAACGAAATAACAAACTTAATGCGGCGTTAGTCAGAGATTAATTGGTCCACGTGTAACTCTAGATTGAGTTTGTTGGCTATATTTATTATTAAGACGACTGGAAAGTTATACATAATAAAAGTATAGATAAAACAGAGGATGATGTTGTTATGTTATATAGTTATGGGTCTGTCTCGAGCGGACAAAGCTGGTCTAATCCGCGCCTGATCCACCGCCGCAAGACGCCGCTTGTTGCTAGTAGGGCTTCCGAGGATGTAAACTGTTTAAATATGCGTGCATTGACTATACACGCATTACCGAATAATAACAATCTGGATACCACGTTGATCAACAGCCTTAGTTCTATATCAATAAATTTTAATATTTTTTAAACCTAATAGTAATACGCGTAAGCCGCTATATTTCAGCGCAGATTATCGCATGATACCTGCAAAAGAGCCATTTAATTAATTAAACTGCTAAAACCGCATTAACGGCACGCAGTCGCCAAAACTGCGCACTATTCTCAATCAATGTTGGTCAGAATGGCGTTCAAATAATCGGTGGGCAGTTAATGAACGCATTTGAAAAGTTAAAAGCCCACTGTTAGGCCAGAACACACCGCGACTAATTAACGTTGGGCGTTAATGCCGCCAGTGTGAACGGGGACTTAGGGCATTATCGTCTAAATTGTCCTAATGTTTAGTTGTGGGCGTGTGTCATTACATTAGTGATTTCGGATACAAATTGGGATGACTGCAATGGTTTCCAACACATTCGTGGAATCCTTTACATAGTTATAAATTAATGGTACGTATTTGCTACACCGAAAATGTCTATTTAAAATATAAATTGTTGATTTTCATGATATATTACTAATTGAAGATAAATAATTAAGCCGTTACATAAACCTTTGGCGAGGAAGATTTTATCAAGTGTTTATGAACGTAAAATTAATGACTCGTCAATTAAATGTAAAATATTTACAATATTTTAAAACAACAGTGTAAGAATAAAGTACATGTTTGCGCTGTATATGTACTTATATTTCTAGTAAACTTCATGAAAGTATACGAGAATGTTTAGATTCAAAATAAAGCGTTTTAGAGAGTCAGTACAAATCCGACTGCCTAAATAGTGCAGGCTTTGATACGAATCGTATTTAGAGAACACAGACAGACTCGATTTAGTAATTAATTTTACCGCGCGAAGTGCTCTAAATGCACCAGAAACTATAATCCTCGTTAAAATGGGAAATAGGCGACTATTCACTTTGCCATCAAATATAATTTTGGCTTCTAAACGCGGAACTGGAACATAATTATGAATTTTAGCAAATCCATTGCACGGTTTTGACTCAAAATGTACATTTAATATGGCCACCTTTTCCTCGAAACCGTCAGTACATTTATGTAATGATTTATGCAAATACTTAGTACTGCAGCGTTAGGAATCAGCCCGGTAGAAACGGAACTCTCCGAAACAAACAGTTTCAATTTTCCAATAATTCCAATATCTAGTAAGTAGTTCATTTGCCGAACGACAATCCTACGAGAGCAAAATTATACGAGGCGATCATTTTCATTCGCTTTCCGACCGCCCAATTTTTCGCATAACGCACCATCCAATGAAAACACAAATTAATCTCCTCATTTTTTGCATACAATTTTATATCATTGAGCTCAAATATCCGAACTCGATGCATTTCACGATGCGTAATCCCGCGTCATCGATGTTATGGATTTCTTTTGTCTCGAATCGAATGAATTCATTCATCATAGGTTAATAAATATCAATTTACTATAATGTTCAATGGGAAATATCCTATAAAAGATCCGGTTTGACTTTGTTTACGTGTGCTTTTATGAAGGTGTGGCGGAAAATCCAAAATCAATAAAGCGAGTATAGAAACAGGAGAGCGGGCGAGGGCTGTGTCGACGCGATATCCAACACGGGTACGGATTAAGCGACGTCAAATCCCGGATTAAGCGGGCCGGGATAAAACGAAGGCCGGGATCGGCTCGAGCGCGGGTCAGTGGGATCTGAGCGCGTCGGCGGGGCAATAAAAGTGTCTGCAGCCGATTTAGCTTGAGCCCACAGGCAATTCGGCGCGGCTACCAATTGCTAGGTAATTTCGGCGTGCGAGCGCGATCTGTCCTCACAAAGCTGGTGTAATGCCCGCCAATGGGATTAGCCTAGTGTCGTGCGCCCTTTACGATTTATTAGAGAGAATCACATGACTGCAGCGACATAACGGCTTTTGGCACCCAATACAAACACTTACCTATAACATTGTTTAATAATAAATTCAAGTATTTCAAATGCTGTTTTTTTTCTTTACCTCTCATTAAATATCTAAATGTCGGTTTCACCCATCCAAACGTCGATGCACTCGACTAATCAAAGTTTTTCTAAACTAATCCCGCTCGTTTGCAATGGCCGTCGTTCAGCCATTATAGGGGCCCCTCGGTAATCCGGATTGGAGATTCATTAGGGCGAGATTATACTCTATTGAAATCTGGAATAAGCGGGCGCGACAGGATCGAGAGCGGACATGACGGGTCGTGTGTACGGAATGTAGCTACTTACTTAGCAATATTTAAAAAATATAGTAATGAAATTTAATCTAAAATTTAAATTTGACTTTTTATTGCTTTTGCCTGGGCATCTGTTAGAATAAGGTTTTTATATGATCTGAGTTACACTGCAGTTATCCAATGATTAATTTCAAGTATTATTTTTATTGTGAGTTCTCAGACTTAAGAAAAAAAATACTAGTTTTACATAGTAAAGAATGCTCCTTAAACGCATCTTTAAAGACGTAAGGCAATAAAAGCACTACGGAAAAAATACGCTGTAAGTGACTCCCTCATCGTACCTTTGAACCAAATACAGTATACTCTTACAATTTATTTTGCTAGACATTTCCCAAGCATTAATATTATTGGATAAGTCGGAACGTACATCAAACGTGTTGACTCTGTGGTAAACAAAACCCAAACATTTTGATGAAAAGGTACACGTAATTACTACGATATTTTATCATATCTTCCTTTGAAGGAAGGGAATGTCAATACTCTTTGTAAGTAATGTAGAGATATATTTCAACAGTATCCATGTGATTTCTTGTGATTCGGAGTTCTTTTCTTAACCTGGTTGCATTCAGAAAATAAAAGGTTAATCAGATAGAACTGTGATTAATATAATAATATCATATTCTCTACATCTCATAAATATAATATGATACATAATTATATATTATTAGTGGACCTTGTGCTGTATCAAACATATTAAGATTTATTTTTATTATTATTTGCTTAACCAATTATGCGTAGCAATTGTTTTTTAATATATTTTAACTAGTCGCCTAAACCGCACAGGGTTGAACACCCATACAAAAAGTTCATACCTTGTCCAAAATATACTAAAATTTAACACTTAATAGAACTTGAAACTTATCTCTTTTGTAGTCATCCAGGCGGGATTATACAGCTGGATTTGTCCCAGAATAAAATATGTATATCATACGAATTCATAAAGAGCATACGACGAAAAAGAATCTCGACTTTCGATATCATTTTAGCAAAAGAGGAAACAATTTTGAAGGTTAACACATAGTTTTAACTAATATTTATAACCCACTTTAATAAATAAAACATTTGAAAGTTCGCTTTCTTTTGCTTACAATCATTTAGTTTTTTAAGTGAGAGGACCTGAACTTTCAAATACTTTCTTTATAGACTCGAATTGTAACATATTTTTACGTATGTAAGTACATTATGAAATTTAAAACAGTTCAGTAAGAAAACATCACGTATGTAACTACAAACTACCATAAGATCGTGCCAATTTTTCTGGTAATTTAAAAATGACAAATTACATTAAAAAATAATAAAAAGCATTTTTTGTAAAGACATCAATAATATTCTGACCGCGAACAATCCCGTATAGGGTAGGTCGCGGTTTTCCTCGTAAGGTTCATTGACTAAACCCAAACCCCTTGCATGTGACTGCAAGCAAATTTGAACCTTAAGTATAACGCCATAAAGTCTAGTATGTCATATAAAGCATAGCTCCTACGGCTTTCCACTGCAAGCTGAAGATAAGCCCATGGATTAGTGCGGCGTAACGAAAAAAAAGAATAAAATGTTTGAACTACACACTGATTGCGTAGAATTCTTTTTTTACGTTAAATTAGGGAGGGTTCTTGTGCAACCTTCACAAAAGCGCATGTCATGCGATGGTTAAGCCAGATTTGGATTTAAAAGCTATGAATAACGATTTACTTTTTTATAGTTTGCATTGTAAAGTATAATTTAGGTAGTTAAATTATGGATTAGTTTGGAGGGAATTTCTCAAAACAAAATTTTTATCAAATGATTCTTTTTATATATTTAAAACTTATTCAATAAGGAAATAAGTAGAAACTTATCCAATGCCATTGTTCCTGGAAAGATTCTTAGATAAACCCAATCTATTTTAATTGTTTTTATTTATTTTGAAGTATTTATGGCCATCTTGCCATATAAATTATACCACATATTGTCAGCAAAAATACAAACATAAGTACACAAAATTTGGATTAGGTACGTTAATGAGAGAACGGTTAATTAGGATCACTTTTTTTTTCTAGTATTTATAATAAACTAAAACAAAAGACGGCGCCAATCATTAAGCATATATAAAAAATCCAACCGGCAATAAAGTATATTTTTGTAATTGTGTGAGTAGAAACAAAAATAAAAGCGTATAAAGGGCTATAGCCTTCACGCAGGCGACACGTGCAAATCCCGGATACAAGGATTGTACCCGATCCCGGCTTACCTTAATCCTGCTGCCAAAATATACGCAAATAACCTATAGTTTCTATATATATATATGTGCAGCTATATAGCGTGATAGAAGTGAAATGAATGATTGTTTTGTTCACATGGTCGGTTAGTATATGTTGATTCATATAATAAGAAGTTAACATTAAAATGCAAGAATTTCTTATAAAATAAAATCTAACATAGTAACATAACCTTGTGTGTTTAAAATTTGTATTACGTGTACGCGATTCAGAAATAAAAAATAATCATAAATTTTAGAACACATTACGCAAACTGGCTGGTAAGCCCCATACTAACACATTTCTAGTTTGTATTATGGTTGCTAACACAACTGATATACAACGAACATATTATATACTTTATATCGATACATTTTAATACAAAATGACATGATTATGATAATTTCAATTGTTTCTTTCTGTGCGACAAAACAAAGCCATAGTTTTATTTACTTGCAGGAAAATTAATGAAGCACGTTAAAAATATTATACTTTTATAATATAAATTTGGATACAAAAACAAAACAAATACATCAAATACCACCGCGGCGGCAAATTCTAAATCCAACTTTACAACTACCCACTTACCAAACCTCACATACGATTATAACGTATAGCGCACTTGGCTCGGTCCAACGGGAGATAATCCCATTGTCTGTCCCTCTCACACCCACAGGTGGCGTACGCAAATCCTCGCCGCGTCCCTCTCTAATCCCTTATTTGAATCTTATCAGATCTCCGGAGATACACCGGTAGTGGTCTAAGTCCGCTCGTGTGGTTCAGCCTTTATCCCTTAGGGTTGTCGGTAAAAAATGAGGGATACGGTTCCCTTGTGTATGCTCCATTTGTCTTTAGGTTAGTGTAAGTTACGTTTTGTGTCATAGGAAGGTACCTATTAAAACATGTGTTAAAATACACTACGAAACATTATACTGATGCTTATCGATTAAACCTAGTGACTAAATTCTTAATTCATTCATAAAAAAAAATACGTATATTTTTTGATAGGCCTAAATACATAAATTGTGTACAAGAGGTTCAACGTACGAACATCTATAAGTACAACAATATAATCATATTACAAAACAAGGGAAATGTAGGATAAAATCGAATAGATTTAAATATGACATCCCTAATCCTCATAAAACATTAAAGGCGCGTGTACACTGACCCCGTTTAACGTCCTAATGCGCGATTGAAACTAAATTTACGATTCTGCAACACGACATCGGACAGCGCATCCAATGCAGCTGCTTTGATCTGTCTTCGAGACATGAGTGTGGAATCCTACCTAATAAAATCACTAATACAGATTTTTTTTTCACTGTAAATAGATATAAGCAGACGTAAGTTTAAACATTAGCCCTCTTTATAATAAACTCAGCTAAATGTATGATTAAGTTTGATCCCTGACGTAGATTTGGATAAGTAGAGAGAGAAGAACAAGTAAGTTTGCAAAACATACATGAATAAAAGAGAGAATACAGTAATTCGGTTCTACTCACTGATTTAATTATAATCCTAGGAGCCATTTTGTTTAAGGGCTGCTTTTTTAGGTTAGTCCTGGTTTTAAAAATGTATTAGGCTTGGGTTTTTTTATTAACAAGACATTTGTATACAAAAGTATATATTGAAAAGAAGATAAATATGTCATAGGTTAAAATACACCACACGGCATTGGCTTTTATAAATAAACTCGACTGTATCACGAAATTTTTCCGTGTGCCAATAAATATCAATTCGTTCTTAATAAAACATCTCGCTCATAACTTAAAGGAAGCGCCTTGAATTAAGGTCTTATTTCTTGCCAGTGTAATAAGATAATATTCCTAACCCTTTGTAGGGATTAAGATTTTGTTAAGGGCGCGGTCCCTAAGCCTAGCCAGACGGGGTCCCGATTAGAGGGCCTCCGCCCTTTGGCGCTCACTTCTATGGTTTTTATGATGCTTTAAACAATGAGGCATATCGTTGTGAAATTATTTTGATTGCCCTATTAATTAAAAAGGCTATCTCATTCTCATTTTTGTATTTAATTAAAGTCAAAAACGTCTCTCTTAAGTATCTTTATAAAATGTATATTATATATATGTATGCATGTATATCAAGTATACGAACCATAATACGAACTAGAAATGGTTCAATATGGGGTTAACGTGTGTGAAATGTGTCCTAATATTTATTTATTTGTTACATGTACTTCTTTAATACGGACAATGATTAAAAATCTAAGATATTAAATCCTATCGCAGTGTCAAATGTGTCATTCAGAGCATAGCAAATTTAAGCACAGATAAATCTTAATCGATTGGAACCGGTTTCATCTGGGTTGCACGAGAGAAGCCAAGGGCCGGGCGCGGGGCGCGGGCTGGCTCGAGGCACGGGTATACTAGGCCGATCTCCGCTCGCCCCGTAAGCCTAATCTTGACAAATGGCCCGGATCATCCGTAACCACGCTGCCGTCCACGTATTTGTCCACACAACTCGACCGCCACGGTTTTTTATCGATTGATCACCGGCTCAGCTGATTGCGCCTCTCTGTTGTTGCCGACGGATTACTCCACGCACACACTCACGCGTGTAGACGCGGCATTAACGAAATTATAAAGTCACACACAAAAGAATAATCGTGAAGGATTTGCGTTATGATACACACACATGTGCAATAATTCGTTTTGATTTCCGAGTGGTAGTCGGCTGTTTGCTTGTGCGGGTGAGATGTTGTAGTGTGCGTTAAGTCGAATGCATGCTTCAAATTGGGCTGAAGTGCAGGAGATTATCTAGAGATGATTGATGGAGGAGCCCCTTCTCCGCTGCGGAACCGACAGATAAGCCCCCGGCAACCGAACTTGGGCATGATTACGCAAAGACTTTTTCTTTAATCTTTTGATGTCGAATTGAATTTCACTCACCTCATCAAGCCGATTTTTCACAATGATTTTATATAAGTCCGGATCGAGGTATTGGGCTGCGATGAAATTACTTTATAAACTACCTTATCCAGAGTAACGGTGAGAAAATCCTTCATTTTCATTTTGCATTATCGAAAATAACCAAATCCGTCCAAATAGGAGTTGGGACTACGTATCCGAACAAAGAACTCAGAAACGACCAAAGATACAGTGTTAACAGTATGAGTCATAAAATTACTTGTAATGTAGTCGATTTGATTTGATAAATGCATACACGAACTATATACGATAGATTATTTGTCTTTTATAAACTATAATTTGTCTATGGTATATGTAATGAAGAATAAATTGGGATGCGATACCTATTTTATGTTATCAAATATACCAAGATGCAAGTAAGCAGGATGCTTGCATAACTCAGCGTAGCAAGCCACGTTAAGATCTTCAATATACATACATACATTATATAGTATGGCTATGTGGTTTAGCACTATGTACTAGGAAAGTTTTAAATAAGGTCTAATTTAGCGGGATCCTATGCTTGAAGAAAATTTTGCTCTACTGTATTTGTCTAAGTACGTGGCATAGCTAAGGCGGAGCACACACGTAGAACTAAGTAGAGCTTCATCCGGATGAGCTTAGATTAGACGGAAGCGGCTGGCCACGGTCCGGGTATCTCAGACCGGATTACTGGGATCTGGATTTTGCTGAATATCATGCTTCGGATTTATAGATAGCTCTCTGGTGAGATGGCCGAGGCATTGTTAAAAGATTGCACTTAAAAAATACTTTCTACATATTGGTACCCTATTTTTCTCAAATATATAATTAACAATTATATCTTATTATCATTCAATAAACAAATGTCTTTTTATTTAATTTCATTCTTATTGACATGTAATTGATATTTAACTAATTTGTATCTATGAATGTTGAAGAATGTATTTATTACTATTTTGTTGAATAAATGACTTTATTTATAACGAGTTAAAAAAATAAACAAATGTTTATAGCTAAGGCACTATTTTATCATTTACAATTATATCTTATAGAAGAAAAATAATTTAATGTGCTGTAAGAATTTTGTTATTATTAGCGCCGTACCAAAATTGTATCAAGAACCCATATATTTTCATTCTATGCGTCCATTCGTCTTTTTTTCATAAAAAACAACAGTACAGAACTCTTCGACTCGCATTTGGCCAGTTATTAAATGATATAAAAAATATATAAAACTATAGCCGAGCTCTAATATCATAGTCACCATTCTCCAAAGGAAACATGAAAAACTTCACACAAGTCCATCACTAATTTAAGCCCACTCGTGCACTTCAAAATTTTTCCTCAAAATATTGAACAGGCACACGCAAGGTCGAGACAATACTGATGTAGGGTGAGCACACACGCGCGCGGATGAGGCCTAAGCCGGATTACGCGACCGGTGGATCTGGATTGTAGGCAGGCACCGGAGAGGTCGGATATTATGGATTTACGAATGAAAAATGTTCAAAAGCTGTTGGAAAAGGTAAATGTATGCGTTGCTGGTACGACGCGTGCTCGCATTATACGAGTAAGTATTTGTATTTGTTGTTACTGAGAAACATTTTTGAGCTGTTTTTTGGTATTGAGAATACATTTTTGGCGTAAAAACATTTTGTCAAGGCCGTGTATTTGATATTGCATGATAACTTAAATTCAGTCAAAATAATAAGTATCCTAGTGTGGAATATAGCGTCTCCCAAGTTAGCGTGTAAATAACAATGAGCTTAAGATGTAATTTTAAATTTTTCTATGTAACTCGATGTAAGCTATTGATAAGTTTTGTGCAAATATTTTTTTTACTATTAAGAATCAAACATTAAAATTAGCGCTAATTTGGTCAAGGGCATTTTAAACAATCACATAAGTAATTTGGTAATGGTGGTGATTCTAGTGTGCATACGACTAAACAAAATTTAAAGTAACTCTGACTCTTTTGAACGGAAAGAAACGGCACGATCTACACCATGGACAATATAACTAAAACCACGTCACATATGGAAAATGTAGGTAGTTTTAGAGCTGATACAATTGGATGTGTTCTAAAATCACCTACATTTTCTGATTTTAGTTGTTTTTCTTACGGTTCACATCGTGTTGTCTCTTTCTGTTCACTAAATATGAATATTGCTGTTAATATACATATACAATATATAGTCCTGTGAAAACTCTAAGTTAAGTTAAGTTAAGTGTGTTCGCCAGAATTACCACCATTAAGTAGTAATGAAATACATTATGAAGCATTCATCACATTTTTTTTATAAAACCCGCATTTCGCGTCGACATCGATATCAACACACACACAAGCGCGAGATCACCGGATGATCCGGATGAGCCGCATCCGGATCAGCTCGTGTCGGCTTGAGATAAAGCGAATGTGCAAACCCCCTACACGGTCGCCACCACTCTACACTCTGTGGAGTATTTTTAACAGTAACAAGCTTAGTTACGATTATTTGATAAAAGTTAATTTTTGACCTACTAAAATCTTGAATGAATGAATGAATGAATGAATTATTTATTGTCTATGAAACCAGGTACAATAGGTGTTATATTGGATGTCATAAAAAACTTATAACTAAACTAAATAGCTATACTTGACATGGTAGTTTGTTTGGAAGAGATCCGTGTTTTTTGAAGATTCTAATAGATTTAAAATTAGAGAATAGAACTAAGGTTTTAATATGTAGTTTGAAAGAACTTACAAAATTTCTGTAATGATTTCTGTAAATTTTCATGTCATTTGGAATAGAAAATGAACAAAACATATTATTTTTAAATTAAATTATATATAAAGGAAGATAAATGTTAATGATGATAATAAATTAGTTGATGTACTGTTTATAATTTACTTACATTGTGTAGAAGCGAGTATAAAGTTGAATAAATAGGGGAATGAGATAGCTGATTGAAAAAATGGAAAGGATTTTTTTTTTAATTTAACATTAACTATTTAAGATTTAAAAAAAAAATATATGCATAAAACGAAGTGTCTTATAAGCTTCCATAATATTTATTTAAACACGGTTTGTTTATATGGACCTACGAAGTAGCTACATCAACTAAGCAGCCATTAAGACTATCTTAAGAACCAATCGCACTCATTTGACCAATAAAAAATAATAATCTTCAACTTGTTGAATTTTCAAACAAGATGGATCTATAGATTAGTCAAATATTGTTATTTAAAAGTCCGGAGACTGCTATAAACTTGAAAATTATAGATTAATTTACATTCAATCTTCGTAGAATCCCGTTGATTTTGGCAATAAAATCATACTTTACTATACACGTTATGTCTTTTGTACAAAATAAAAGATAATATTTATTTATACTTTTTTATACAGCACTATAAAAAAGTATAAATCGGCTTATCTGTATAAAACCAGCTTATTCGTATAAAGTAGCGTCTGCAAAATAAAAGCTCGAGTGTGTTGTGTTTTTTACTCGAATATAATTCTCGTTTCGCGCCAAATTACTTTACATTTTAGGTTTTTGCAATGGTACTGAAGTAATGGGAAGATCATTTTGCTTAATCAAGTACGAGTATATTTCAAATGAGTGTATCTGCGTACAAATTTTAGTATTTAATTGGAGTCACGTCTATATCTGTAGTTAACTGGAGTTGTATAAAACTAATTATGCACACACGAATAAGTACATATCGACATATATAAATGTTATTATTATTATTTAAGCCGGTTCCGTCCCACTGCTGGGCAAACCTCTTTTTTTTTTAAACAGGATATATAAATGTATTTTTTTATAAATTGAAACTGAATATTCAGTTTAAATTTTAAAAAGAATACGTTTTACATAGTTTATATAAACTAAAAAAAAATCAACATGACTAGGGACTAATTTTCTAACGCTACACAGGTACGATTTGACAAAAAGATATATCTACGGACGTCGGCTTTAATCCGAGCAGCGGCGGCATTGTGCAATTGCTAATCGGCACAGATCGACGATTCAAAATTAATAATGATTTATACAGGCGATTAGAGACAGATTAGGTATCAGTGCCACCGGACCTCGGTCGAAGACCAAGATTGCCGATCGTTTGTCCAGTTGTAAAGTTTAGATTATAGAAGATTTTTGATGAGATGTTTGTTAAAACTTTGTAAACGATTATTGATATTATCTTTGATTTTCATTTTAACTTTTGTGTTGTCAGTTTATTTTCTCGGTTTTAAAATAGCAAAGTATAATCTTATAATATCTGAGGTCATCATAAAGTTACTAATAAAGGCTTTAGTAATAAAGTAGGATTTAGAAAGATAATCCCGAGCCTCGAGTTAAGCCGAGATTACTCTGTAATATTATTTTATTAGCACTTTATAATAAGGACGGTTTCACAAAGGTCAGATGTTCTGCAGTCATACATTTTACGTTGCATTGAATTGCGTGTGCACACTAGCTTATGGTGCGAACGCGTCTTACGAACGGATGTCCCGGATTAGATTTAAGGGGTAAAAGAACTAAAAAGAGATAGATATACCTACTCATAAAAGCCAGACAGAGATAGACGGCCGTCGGAGATTTAGAGATTATGATTCATAAAGAGAGGAGAATGAATGGGAGATTATTACGTAGGGAATAAATGGGTATTATGTGACACCATGGAGTGTAAGAAGGCGATAGATTCGCGTTTTGAAGTTTGTTTTTTCGTTCGATACTGTAGGAAGACGTGATTAGTCAATATTATTTTTTTATTTGTCATTACTTTATGTTTGTAAATATGTCCTAGACTATTTTTGACTTCTTCAAGATTTTATATGATAATAGTGCTAGTGAAATATTAAAGCCATTAGAAATATTTTGCTATTAAAAAACACAAACCTATTAATTTAGTACTCAGAATAAAAGGAATCTCGATACATCTGAACCGGCCGATTTCTATGACTTTATGGCACAGTTTTATAGCGTCATCAAACTAAGATACCAACGGCTTGGTAATCAGTTGTGAATCTTTGTTGTGTAAAAAAAAAGTTTTCGGTTTTGATAATCGATGGAGATTGATGAATAACAAAAAAAAAACAAAGATTGAGCCTTATTAGAAATTATATTATGTATTATCTTGATGAATAACAAAAAAAAAACAAAGATTGAGCCTTATTAGAAATTACAATATGTATTATCTATCGAATTACAGACCGATCACAAATATGTAGGTTATGTTATGCTTACGTATGTAATATGTATATATTATATGCTTAAACAATTATACATTTATACATGTTTTTAGAAAATAAGATGACCAAACATTTCACCCATATTTTAAAGCTATAATATTTCATTTATATTTCCCTTAAATGTATCTTACGCGTTCTTTTGAGGCATCTTATTATTTTGCGAAGTAATAACAGTCTAAATATATCACATAATCAATTATTTTTTATACAAAAAAGAAAAAGATAAATTATATTTTTAGTATTATTTAACCATATGTATTTTTTTTTGTACATCAGTAATAATTCAAGAAAACACATTACGAGCGAGTGCAAAGGCATTGTTTTAAGAGGCAAAAGGCCGGTCATGTTCTGGTAAGAAATTAATCAATTATGGCATCAGATTAACGGACAGATGAGCTCGATGGACGCACAAAGGCCGGGACGAGACGGCGCGTGTCTACGAATAATGTCGGTATGAGAAAACGTTGAGAGAGTGGACGTAGTAAGGACCGGATGTAGGGGCTGAGCATAACAAGGTTTTTTTTTAAATCGACACAACTTTGTTTGCTGGCTTCGTTATGGATTTTTCAAAGTGTATGGTATTTTTTTCTCTTCATAGGTAAGCAATTTACCAACAGGGCGCGTAACTACACGGGTCATCTATAATCTAGCCCAAGGTGCAGTTGTTAGACAAGCTAGACATGCCCTATCATTAAATAGCAATTTGATAATGATTTTGTCTATTTAATGTTGTACAGAATGTGGTACGAAAATACATTATCTAGCATTATATTATTTAAAAAGCGGCCATTTTAGGCCGTGGAATACTTTTTCCAATTTATTCACAATTCCCGCAAAAAAACTATAATTTACAACACCCTGTCATTTTTGTATTGGAGTTTTTGTTGTTATTTATGATAAATTGTTTACTTTAATTTCATGATAAATGAATAAGATTAAAACGTATCCACATTTTGCTCAGTTGAGAAATTTGATATTTACTCGTAAAAACAGCTTTTTAATTTAATGCCTATGAATAAATAGTTTCAAAAAGT
Source organism: Mellilla xanthometata (assembly GCA_035578125.1). Classification (NCBI taxonomy): domain Eukaryota; kingdom Metazoa; phylum Arthropoda; class Insecta; order Lepidoptera; family Geometridae; genus Mellilla; species Mellilla xanthometata. The sequence goes on along the minus strand of JAPUBQ010000007.1, from coordinate 4,932,828 downwards.
AGTCCATAAAAATAAATATGTGTACGTTCTCTATTAAAAATTATCTCAAAAAATATCAATAAATTTATCCCGAGAGGCCTTTTCTTAAAATCCTGAGTACACTCCTGCATAAAGCAATGGCTTGTTTATGAAAGATTCTACATGAATCGCTTTCTAAGACGTTAAATGCAAAGCAAAAACTTTAGGCTTCTCAGCGAAGATAAGGCAAAGCTTTCTTTAAGCTTTCCTACTTATGTTAATTATTGTGAGTTAAATCGCACCGATCTTAAGCTAATTAGTGTGCATTGTGGAATTTTTTGCTGATGAAATTACTTTATTAGCGTAGTTTATTAAACAGGCTATTTAAATCTTACATAAAAAAATTCCGTGTCACAGTGTTTGTTGCCGTACTCCTCCGAAACGGCTTGACCGATTTTTTCCAAATTTTATATGCGTATTCAGTAGGTCTGAGAATCGGCTACTGTATATTTAGATTTTTTTTTTAAGGCAAAACAACGTTTGCCGGGTCAGCTATTATATTATAAATGTAGGTATTGATTTGATTAACTGTCATTGTTTGAAGAATGGAGTTTTTCTAGTATAAGATGACTGTTTCCATAGTAAGAAAGTAAAAACAGAGCACTGAAAAAATATGTATTTTAATTTCTTACAAAACGTAACTTTTTTGTCAGTTTAATTATAAATGCGCAAGTTTGTGTGTAAGTAAGTGTGTGTGTGTGTATGTTTGTTACTTCTTCAAGATCAAACTGCTGAACCTACTGAATGCTGGTGGTTTTGATGATATTTGGTGTAAAGATAGGTAGACCTTGGATTAACACATAGGATACTGTTTATCCCGAAAATAATTGAGATTTCAGTGGCATACGCAAATAAATTTAAAATCTATGTCACTCCTTCACACTCAACGGCTAGACCGATTTTGATTAAACCTTGGATTAACACATGGGCTTCTTTTTATCTCAGATTAATACTAAATTTTTTCACAAACCTGAGATACTTCTATTGAGCTGGTTGTTAAAGGCCTCCTTCTTGGGTGAGAGGTGCGGGGTGTGCGGGGTGTGCGGGGTGCGGTCGTGGTGGATCGGCGCCGAGGGCGGCCGAGGCATGGCTCGCTCCTCCGGGGACCTACGAGGAGGGGTCTTGCTGCGACGCAGCTCGGATGCCAGGTTCTGGAAGAAAGAAAGGTGTTATTAGATATATAATATAAAATTTAATTTACAATTATCAGGAAGACATTTTAAACTTAATTCAATATTTTATAGAATACATTTATTTTAAATAGTGCCGCGTCAAAATGAAGCTCCCCATCCAAACGTGCGCAAACAAAATATCAACTATTTAGTTAAATTCGTTACATGAGTTGCATTATTAATTAATTTATTATTTAGTTAGTAGTGAGTATTATTAATTAATAGAAGAATTTATTCAGTTCCGCTGTTTATGTACTTCCGCTGTGATAATACACTATATATTTAATTCTGTCCTCTATTTACAATGGATTTCCGCAAAGTAATGCCTGAGTCAATAGGTTAAGATTTTATTTTTCGGAACTGATTTATCATGTTTTTTTTAAGGTTTCAGCCTTTTAAACAAATTTGAAAGAGAGGAGAAGAATAAGAATAAAATTCAAAAGGTGTTTCTTTCTACGTTTTTATTTATCAACTGCAAGCTGACACTGGAAAGCAATGCACTATACATCCAAAATAAAATAATACGACCTCGATTTAGCATATTTATGCCAATACTACGGATGCGCGAGTTAAATTAGAGAAAAGAATTTTATTTCTTATATATTATATTTATTTGCGAGTGACAACATTAAAAAAAAACATCGCTAGCTCTCACGCAGTCTTTAAATAAAAGCTCTGAAATGAATTATTCCACGACTTGCTCCGTTACAGTTGCATACATTTCTCCGTATATAAGCGGCGTACTGCAAGTACGTGCAACAAATGCGAATAACTGCATAGAAGGAGAGGCACCGTTGCACTGTTTTAAATTGTATTATGTAACTGTCATTTTCAAAATTGGAAACACACAGTTCGAAAATAACAATAGCGATAATAAAGATGACTGTATTCCAATCACGGTTTCAGTGGCCACTATTTTGGCAAAGCTTCGTGACGAGTCTCTTGAAAAATGGGCCAAGTACGAGTTGGGCTCGCGCTTGAAGGGTTCCGTACCATTGTTGTATGGGAGCCCCCCTCAAATATTTATTTTATTTAAATTTTATAATTTAATTTGAAAGGTAATTTAGTACATTTATTCATTCCGTAACAATTTTAGGTGTCTACATGCTACCGTTATTGATTCATAGCAAAAAAATACGAATAAAAGACGTTTACTATATGGGGACCCCTCTTAATATATTCACTATTTATTTTTAGTATTTGTTGTTATAGCGGCATGAAAAATACATATCTTGTGAAAGTTTCAGTTTTCTAGCTATCACGGTTTCTGAGATATAGCCTGGAGACAGACAGACAGCAGAGTCTTAGTAATAGGGTCCCAACACAAACGAAAAATATTTTCACAAGTACAGTTGATCACGGTACAAACATAGAGAAATATTCCAACCTTGCTCCGTTAATAGAACCAAATATGACTATTTGAAACGTCACCAATATCGTCGACAAAGTGGATTACAATTTTGGTCATTCCAATTTGATTAGAGCCACTGCATGATTTACTTGAAATGTTAAAATAGGCATGAAGGTTCTATTTTTATCTTTGTTAACATGGAGATAAAAGTTGTGTCTACGTTCCGTGACTAGTTTTAAGTTACTTTTTGTTTTAAAAATCAAGGGAGTTTCTTTAAAGATTTAGGCTTCGAGTATTTATGTAGGTATTGACAATTTTATAAAGGCTAAACTTAAAAAAATGGAAAAAATTAAATATAATTACACTATTTCTTATAGCTTGATGATAGGTATACATATAATTTTAGGTAATATTTTTCTGTTGTAAATAAATTTGAAATTAAAATAACAATTTTTTAATAAATAAATAAGTAGAATAAAATAGAATAATAAATAAATAAAGATATCTTATTATTTTTTTATTTTATTCTATGTATTGTATTCTCTTCTTTATTGTTCATCTTTGTTCAATTGTGGAACACTATTAAGCCTTTAGCTACATATATATTATATTTAGCCTATTTTACTTTATTTAAAAATGATTCATGTTTGTTTAAAATAAAAGGATTTTCAACCTATCTATCCAATTCAAGAAACGATCACTCAACTGAAAGAGTTAACAAACCAAACTATCCGCATGAATTCTAATCTAAGAAAAGTCGAACCACTTAAGGCGATCGAGATTCAAATTGGACACTTGGTCCATTGCGTCAGTCGATATGAAACCCTCATGAACAGCACTGATGCCCACTGATTACATCCATTTAGCTTTGTTACGGAACACGCTGACCGCATAATAGCGAATCTGGGCGAAATTATGGTGTTTTAATAGGGTTAATGGTAAACAAGACATGCCTTATGATGGCACGGGCTAAAGTTGACGAGGGAAAAAAGTGGCTGATGACAGCATGTTTCGAATTAAATTCTGAGTTTATTACATTAGTTCGAGTGTGTCAACATGGTTTGGGAATTGTGACAACAGCTCACTGAAATCATTAGTTCTGATGTCATGATTTTTTTAACAGTATGTAATTTTTGAATTATATTTTGCCTACACACATTATTTTAGTAAATACTTAACTAATCAGTTTCACTTGGTCGTGAAAATATACTTATAACATGTCTTATAATAACAGCTAACAGTTTACAAAGTACGAAATTCTTGATTAGACATTTGTGTCACAATTTTAATTCATCCGAGTAATTTCATACTCTAGTATGTCCTTCTAAGGCAAGACTGTAAGGAATAATAGCTTGGTATACTTCATAAGTTATTGTAATAGTTTCATTGCAAGAAATATACAATTACAAGGAAACAAGCCCCTGCTAAAGTAATCGATATTGTGACAATTATTTAGACTTTATTTTAATACTATCTCAAAAAAGTTTTGAAAGTTTATCAAAAACAAAATAAAAAAAACATCTTAGTACCTGAGCAAAAGCTCTAAGCTCCAAAAATAGTATATATATTTTTTATATCTTCTTCGTATGAGCTTAGTGGCCAAGTCTCGTGTCGAGAAGTTTTAAACCAACCAAAGACCTTAGACTTGGCTAAAAGACCGCTAGTGTTAAGAATAACAGCCGGGACATACAATGTAACGTGTCCGACCATCGGTAGCGCCCAGATGATAATGAAACTTTTTAAAACCACAGTCTTGTGAATGATCACCCATTCAAAGACTATCCGCGGCAACCGTTGCTTAACCTCGATGATCGCGTCAAATCACCTTAGTTAGCCGAGCTGTAGGCGCTACATATAAAATTGAAACATATGACAATGAGTAGTGCTGAGTTCAAGTAAAATATTATTGTTATACTACCATTGGCCACCGCACCGGTCGCTCATTGGAATCATGACTAGAAACAGACATACTGATACAACGTACCCATTTTCAAAGTACAAATTGATTTGCATCTGTATCGTTTTACCATTGTACCCAGCTGGTAATATAGATACTAGCCGTCATTTCTTGGAAACAATTGTTTGCAATATTTTGCTTCTTGATAGGCCTTTCTTTAACATAGAGCATCAAACACAACATAGCCAATAAGACACAAGAAGTAAAATACTAATTAAATTTATATAAATATATCATTAATAAACGTCATAAAATAATAATAAACGTATCTCTTATTTTAATTTCTGATTTTCGCAAGTACTACATTTTCAAAACGACAGTAAAAAAGAACTATTAGTTTAAAAGCTTTATAAAATTTAGTATATAGAGGTTTCGGGAAAAAGATAGGGAAGGGATAAGATATCAAAAAGATTTGAAAAAAATGCAATCGCACTACAGCTTACAGCTTAGCATACACGAAAAAAAGTAATTTATGTAGTCATAACCAAGCTAGCCATTCTATCGTGCTAAAGATTTGCTTCTATGGAAAAGTTCAAGACCACAGACTAGTTGGGGTCACACAACAAATGCATCAATGAGCCGTGCCCCCAAGCGACGCCACCAGCAATTTGCGATGAAACTACGTCATGTTTCAATCTGGAACAGTCTAGTGTTTAAAACGTGAGCTATACGACTCTTGTACATGTGTGAAACGTATATAGTACTGGACTGGGGACTTTGGTACGAGCGGCGAAGTGCAATTGTGACGAGCATATAGCTCCATCGATATGAGTATCACAGCAAAACTCCTAAACAAACGAGTCAGAGATAATCGTAAAGTGCGTAGTATGGAAAGATCAAAGACCTCGTTAACATAATGGTTACCATGCCGGACTGTCCATCAGAAGGTTCCGGGTTCTATTCACGGCACGGCCAACATCTTTTTCATCAACGTCTAAATGAGTTGTTTGTCGGTCTGGGTGTTAATAAATATGTATTTTTTTTACTATGTATGTACATGTAGTATATCAGTTGTGTAAGCAACCATAATACGAACTAGAAATGGTTCAGTATGGAGCTAACAAGCCGCATGTGAAATGTGTACTAGTAAAAAAAAAAACAAAAAATATCTAGCTCTCAATAAAGTTGCCAGAACACATTGTTAAGTGCTTGGTGACAGATTTTTCAACGTGAATTGTTGCTAACCATCACTGTTTAAAGTAATATTATTTTATATAAAAAATATATGCTTGACAACTAACTTGACACCTTTTTACAAAAATGTTCCACCTTATCCCAGTGCCTTGTCGCCTTTTTTGTCCAATGTCTAGCTCTTATGAGTATAAAAGAAAAGTCCGTTGATTGCTAATATATTCGTATAAATCGAATTTTGAAATTCGCTTCCTCTAGTTCTGACTCACTCACTGGTTCAGTCTGAAAGTCCGTTCATTTGATCTATTATTTGAACTTCGAGCTTTATTCGTACCACGCAAGAAACAGCCAGCATATAAAATCAGAGCCGTCAATTAAAGAAAAGCATCAATCATCACTTTGTATCTAGTCCAACATGTTCATTGCCGCAAAATCGAAGATGGACAATACACATACATGTATTATACATTCAGCTATTTAGTCAAAACCTTCATCCAGCCTTTCTTAGGTATTTGACTAGCGTAACCACACGAGTTAGTGACAGTCAGGCTTAATCTGGAGTATGCCCAGTCTGGAATACCTGTCAAGGAAGCTGCCAAAACACACCAAGCACCTGCGTGGTAACAGACAGCACTAGAAACTACCTTACCACCAAGCTTTGGTTTCTTCACGATATTTTTTTACACCGAAAGCTCAAGCTCACTGGCGGGGACCGAACCTACAACATTCGGAACGTGAGGTGGATTCACGCTCGACATAGCTGTCATCGCTTCGAAACCAACCTTCAAGTCAATTCCAACTGCAGCCGTGCCTCCTAGCAGGTCGATTCGCGCCACAGATACGTCTAATATCGTATTGGAATTTGTGATGCCGTTTGACCCCTGTTAACCCAGATTACGCTCCTCGACGCCTGATTCGTCCTCCCCAGCCTGATTGTGTTGTGACACAAACTGTAATGTATTATGTGTTAACTCTGGCTGCAATCTCGGCACGCACAATTACAACGCTGCTGCCGAATCTGAATGGTTGCTTGTTTCTTTAAACACCATGGTCGTGTTTTGCGTGGTATCCAGAGATTCGGATTTCAACTGTCTTTTGTTATTTTTGGCTGCAACGGAAAGGTGAGCGTATGCGTTTGAGGTGAGAGGGTGTTTGTGTGTGCATTTGTGCAAATCAATGTTGCTATAGATATCTAAAACTAATAGTCTGATTTTAATTCGCTGATAGTTGGCAGTGAAAAGTTTGATTGGTTCATCATGTTCATGTTCTTAGATAGATAATTCAAAGACTTATTGTAGGGAACTTTAGTTAATATAAGTAAACATAAGAATAAATATACAAATAAATTACGTGTTTTAGAATATCTTAGTCCATTGCTGATTTTGTGTTAATTAATCTTTCGTAATCCGGTATATTTGTAAAAATATGTATTGTTTTTATTTTAGATTTATAATTATAAGTTAAGTTAAAGTCCACTTTGTATTCCTAAATTACACATATGGTCAAAACTATGAACAAAAAAGGTTCTATAAAAATTTCAAAACACTTTTCTATAAAAAAAATTGAACAAATTGATTTCGACCTCGAAATCTTCATGTATCTATTTGTTACACCTAGTAACACGAATCACCATGAAACGCCGTGATAACGACACCGTTTAACCGTTCGTTGTTTTTTGATTCGTGACGTTTTTGTTTACACTTTTTGAAGTAAATGTCATCATGATTTCAAGTGGAATCTGCCTAAAGACCTCTGTATAGACTAATCTACCGCAAGTATTCTGGTATGATTACGAGGCGTCGCGAGGTCGGGGGTCGCGTTCGAGACACCCGAAAGTGACGAAATTGGCTTAAAAAGAGATAACTAGCTTACGTAAACTATTGATAATTAATCTTTAAATACAAATCCCGCGAAGTGTAGTCAAGTGGAACGTCCGTGACACACGATAAGCGAGTTTGACGAACTTGTGCTCGAGCATTTATGTTCATACTTAGCCTTTGCATACAAGTACATAATATAAATTTAAAACTTAGGAAATTTCCGACATTACATTTTGTGATGATAGGATTTGAGTATTATCAAAATGTACGTATTCTACTTTTCAAGGTCTTTTATACTTATATTAGGGGAGTTGCAAAAAATATGTAGTCTGTTGCGGCGGTTAACTTGGACCGATTTTTAGTCGGAAATGTTCTAACCTCACAAAAAACGAAACTAAATTAAAATTGGTACATTCCATCGGGAGCTATAATGACATAGACACGTAAATTTTATAACACCCGTCGTATTTGCATCGGGAGTTAGAACGCGTCAAGTAGTTATAAAATTATTATCTATCGCAAGTAATTGCGCATGCGCAATACTGCAGCAGGATTATTTAATTGCATTAAGATTATGTTGTCACTCCTTAATACCTTTTAGCGCTGAATACTCAGAATAAAACGTTTACTTTGTAGATATTTTCGTCAGCATTTGGAAAAACCTACGCGACTTTGCGTCCTCTTGACAGCTCAAGAATTAAAAGATAAGCTCACTTGATATACAAATATAAGACGTTTCTAAACGTTATCTTAGTCAAATAAGTGGGGCATAAATAAATCAGGGTTGAGTGTGATAGACAACAAGAGTAATTCCTCAGCAAATGTTGCTATCGTGTAGTTTCGGTACGTGTTTGTGTCTTCGTTGCTTACTGCCTCCGTATTAAACGAGATAAAGGGATCTGTTTTACAGCACTGTGAGGAACCACGGGAAAGATGTGACAATAAAAATATTTTGAATAGGTTAGGAACATTAATCATGATTTTGTGCCATTAATAAGAACTTATAAGTTATTATAGTCGTTTAGTTTTAGACTACTTATTATTAAAATTATTTATTAATTACGATTTAAAGACATCACTGGTGACTCCCACTCCGGGTTGTTCTTGTTGTCGTTGGCCATAGCTATTCAGCGCGGTAATGCAGCGAGCGTAATGCGGTAATGCAGCGTTTGCACCAAGAGCGAACAGGGTCGGTTATTTGGATAACTTTTTAATATTTTTACGTATTGATTTTGAATAATTTCAATTAAATTAAAAATAAATTATATGATGATGTTTTAAGATTTAAAAAAGCTGTGTTCAATATTTTGAGATGGCAAACATCTTGGATTTAAAATTAAACATAGTGTGTGTGTGCTACTTGTTGCCCTTTCGTTTGGTATTGAAACCCATTTTGGAAAAATTGTGATAAGCTATTGGTATCTAATCCACCATTTTGTGGCGACGACCAGCTATAACATGCGTCTTATAGATATCTATTTTAAAAATATATATTTTTTTTTACTAACGTATACTTTGAAATAAGACAAAACGCTTTTATGTAATAAAAATAGTAGTTATCTCCTAAACTAGTTATTTTATTTGTAAACAGAGCATATTCTACTTACTATGCATAATTAAGCAATTAAACATATTCTTTATTTACAAATATCAATTATTCATTCAACAATGAGTTTAAAAGATATCGAATTGTACTAATTCCCACACGCTAGTGCCAATATTTGTGCATTCATGTTTGTTCATTTATTATCAAAGTTCAATTAAACTGACAGATAACATTACAAATAACATACTCTTTATAGTGAGAAGTACAGTAGAAGTACTTTATGTAACAGCTTTAAGACGAAGATAATGGGCAAAATGTTGATTTTACAGTTTTTTCGCTATATCGTTACGGTGAAAAAAATCTAGAAAATTGCTTAAAGGCCCTCTAAAGAACCTCTCTAAGAATATTTATACTTATTTAGGTACCCATTAGACTTACGAATTAAAAATAAAACTGATTCAAAAATATATAAAATTAAGTGTTTTGAACCATTTTTTTTTCATATTGATACCAAAATAAGTATAAATATTCTTAGAGTGGTTTTAAGACGGCCTTTAAGCTAATTCTTCGTTTTTTTTTACGTTTTCGATGGTTCTCAATCATGTCGGTTTCCTCACTATGTTTTCCTTCACCGTAAATCGAGTGCAAATCCACACATAACTTGAAAAATAAGTCATTTATATTGGGCTAGTTTATGAAACTATGTTTAAATTTATTTTTATCGCCGCTTGTAAGTATAAATTAAATTAAATGTTAATTATTTTATGTGAATAAAGTACAAACTTAAAGTTGCAAAGAAGAACATTAATTAATATGTATAATATTTTAGACTAGCAAACTATTGGATTTTATTTATAACCAACATAACAATGATATAAAACACTAAACTAAAACTTAACCTACAAAAGTAAGAGGGGTAGAGGAAAAGGTGCCCAAAATGCTGGCAGCATTGCCACGTTGGATGGCAATGCTATACTTTTAGACTAGTATAAAATATGACTCATTGTATCTCATTGTATTTAAAACTATTTGTAATCCAACAGCTTTTACTACATTCCCGCGTTAATCCCCGATTAAAAACAAAGGATTACTCTTTCCCGGTTTATTCCTCAAATAATCTGGTTGCACATACGAAAAGCCGCCCTAAGGCCGTGTTTACACTGACTACTGCGCCGGGAGCCAGGTTTAAGCATTCTAATCCATGGAGGCACTGGGCGCCGTTAGCCTCCGCGCGGTTTATTTAGGAATACCAATTGTTACCTTTGTCGGCTTTTACACCTGCTTGCTTTGACTGTACAGTTAGTTAGGATCAGTACATCGGAATAAAAACTGTTTTTTTTTCTACACAGTTAGGTACTTGACTAAAATGGCGCGTAGCCACACAATTCAGCGACACTCTAGCTTATGGTTGAGCATGCCTAGTCTGAAACTATTGGTCCTCACGGAGGCTGGTGACAGATTTTGCAACTTCAAGGTGGGTGCTAGGTAAGCGCACACTAGAAAATAGCCTACCACCTTGCTAAGGGTTTCAAACAATGTTTTCTCTCACCTAAGCTAGAGCTCATTGGCGGGGCTCGAATTCATACGGGACGTAAGGTAGCAAAACATCCGACCGAGCTATCATTACTGTTAGGTATAAGCATAAGCAGCCCACTGCTGGAACTCGATGCTTTTTCTCTCACGAGGAGAGAGATATCTAGGCCATATTTCACCACGCTGGCCAAGTGCGGGTTGGCGGATGACACACGTCTTCGGATGTTGTGGTCCTCAAACATGCCGGTTTCCTTACGATTGGATGGATGGATTTGCACTCGCTACACGGTGAAGGAGTTTTGCACATTGAAAAACAAGTCATTGGTGTAGGGAAGGGAACGAACCAGGGGCCGTCTGATTATAAAGATGACGTTACTACCACCGAGCCACACTCGCTTTTAGGTATAATATTACTTATTTTCTTTGAGTGCGTAGTTAGTTTTTGAGAACTTGCAGATTTATTAGTGTTTATTTTTACCTCACACCTAAAACTAATCTGCAGATAAGTTTTACAAATGCTATTAGTATGTTGAAATTTGTCGCGGGTTAAAGTCATTAGCTGCGCGGGAGATTATAAATTTATCTATTCGTTTTAACTGCTTGGTAACAATATTCATATGAAGTAATAATTCTTTATTTAACGCGTTTTTTATATTTTTACGCTCGATATGATAAGAATTTATTTAGGTAAGAACTGTATGAGCGTTAGTTAAGTTATGAAGCGTGTATACAGCTCCAGCGAGTGAGAAATTAAAGAAGGTTAGGGTGGTATGGGCTTGGGGTATCTGATCTGATAGAAAGTTTCATGTTAGAAGATGTATGTAAAAGGTAGACCGATGAAAACATTGCTAGTGTGTTTGATTGATGACATGAGAGAAAAAGTAGAGAATCTAGAGAAGACGGCTAATAAGAGAGTAGAAGAAGAAATTTTGCAGTGCTGACTCCTTCTGGTTTATGTTAGGGAAGAAGAAGATGAGTGTAAATTAGGTATACAAATATAGATTAGTCATAATGGTTTTCTTAAATTTGAACTAAGATAAATTGGTAAGAAAAACAAAAGGTATATTATATAAGATAGTTATTGCTTACATAACAATCTTTTCAAATGTGTAATTCATTTTATCATTTTTTACAGCAGAAGATGAATATACAAGAACAACTATAATTGAAGTTCACATAGCGGCTAATCTAAGCACATGTAATCTTGCGAGGTATGTCACTAGGGTATTTCAAATGAAACTTATTTGATAACTACAATAAAGATAAATACATAGATAGATAAACTCTTTATTGCAACACGGATATTGGAATACAAAAAAGGGAAAAATCTCTCAACAAAAGCTGTTTTAATTTGAAAATTATTTCCAATTATACTTATCATGAATAAACTTGAATTGTTCAGGATAACAGATGTTTGTTAAGAAATCATACCCAACCTTGGTAATATGTATCATGTACTTGCCTAAAATGATAATGAATCCATCACGATTTAACCTCACTTTGTTTCAAGCGAGCGTGAAAAATATAAATTGTAACTGAAGAAAAAAACGTATTTATGAAATATTGGTATAATAATATCTTTATCATCATTCAAATCTGATACTATCCCACTGCTGCTTTAGGCAGAAACATACAATAAATGCGTAAGTTTCTACGGTTTAACGTATGAATTAATGTTTGTCACTCTATATACTATTTTTATTACCACGCTCAGCTGAACCATTATATAAATATATTGGTACCTATAACATTTTATATAGTATAATAATATACTAATAATACTAATATATTATTACAAATATATTATAAAGGCCGCCAATTGAAGCTCTGAATATAATTTCTAATAGTTCATTTTAATTTTATCCTATTATTTAATTTTACTTATAAGTTGTTTTTCATGTTGTCATTAAATATTTTTTTTAATAGTGAAAAGTTATTGTAAATCTATGCATAAAATCCAATATAAATATATGTTTGAATATTGAATAGAATTGTCTCATAATATCAACTTCCTTATTCCCACATTCCACATTTAAAGCTACCAACGGAAGTGGTTATCATAGGACGGCGGTCAAATTATTTTAATTACTTATTGATATGAAATCAATTCATTGTGTAACCTTAAAACGAGTTAACTGTCATTATACATTGTTGTTATAATATGTATAATTAAAATATGTGTTACTTTCCGAAAAACTGGAATTTAAAAAGAAATAGGAGTAGTGGAAGTTTTAGACTTCATAATTATTCCTTATATTAGAAATAATCAGTTAAAATAACTTATTGACATTATAATTAGAAAAGATTTACTTAAACAGTATCCTAGCCTAGATTTTTATATCTTTTGATTTTTATATTTAGCATGTCAAAATAAAGAGTGCTCAGTCGGATAGGAGTTAAATCAAATCTTAAGGTTCTACTAGTACAACTATTAGAGTTCCGCCATTCCACAAAAAATCCTCTTATAGTTACGCAGTATGTCCGTCCGGCGTATGTCCTGTATGTCCATCCGTTCCTCTTTTTGTATGGCTTTTGCAATTATTATGAACTTAAATTAATAAAATTTGGGATATTTCCGTGTTGAGTAAATATTTTATTCTTCAACATTTCAAAACTTTGTATTGAAATTACGGTATATGTATTAAACACACATCACATACAGAACCTTATGGAGCGCGCCCTGACTAGCTCTTGCCCATACTCTTATTTTCTAACAAACAACATCATTACCGTTACGGATCAGACATAATCTATAACCTAATTATTCTAATCTGAGGGACTTAAGGTTATTTATTCAGTATTTTAATACAAAGCATTTTAATCTGGGCTAAGCATACTTATCATGGAGTCGGCAATCGTCATAATGATCTTAGTCTGTGATTACGGTACGGATAAGGATTACGACGTGATATGAATTTATTACTACACTAGTTGTTGCACGCTTCTTTGGTCTCCTTTTTCTTCGTATGAGTTACGTGGGCTAGCTTTGTTGTCGAATTTTCAAGTTACTTGAAGGCCTATGACTCGGCTTAATGGCTGCTTGTACGAAGCCTAACAATAAGGTCCTTCAATTTAACGTATCTTCCGAACCACGGTAGCCCAGCTGAAAATGACACGTTTTAAATTACAATCTTGTGCGTATACAAAGGCCGAAAAACTGTCCGCATCCACAGTTCCTTAACCTCGATGATCACGTCAGATCGCCTAAGTAATCAATTACTTTGTAAAATATAAAAACACCCAGTTCTTACTTTTCAACACATAGTTCTTAATTACAGTATATAAACTCCATGTAACGTCATTCAATCACTAACAACAAACTCTCTAAAGCGTCGAAATCAATTGGCTTTAGTCGTTGTAGCTTGTATTCCATACAATGATACATTCTCTCTATTTAAAGACCACTCTCTATAACGCCATAAAATGTACAGTCCCTTCATTATCGTTATATAGAGCTTACACTGTAATTCATTTCAATAAGGTTATTAGAACAACATAGATTAGATATATCTAATAATTTTGAGCAAATAAAAGTAAAAATTCAACGTAATGGATATTACATTTCACCATACAAGATAATAATAACATTTTAACTCTATTCCTCAGGTAAAATCTTAATGCTGTACCAGAAGATAGCTATTTAGCGTACTGCTGCAAACTTTCCAATCACAACACTTGCCTCATTATCCCGAAGAAATGTTCCGCGCGAGGTTTAGTCGAAATAAGAGCGAGTATGAGCAATGCATTAGCACAATTCCGCTACAAGAACATAATTAGTGTCATTTGCACTATTTTTGGACGGGATAAACACAGCAGGGCATATTGACGAGCGGCCCACAAATTGGAAACAAATAGTTTTAGGTGCTAAGTTAATTTGTTCGGCTTTTGCTAACGTGTGAGCTTGAGCGTTGGATTCGTTCTTTGTTTTTTAACTACGCGGATACCGTTAGACATGATATGGGTAATTGTCTTCTGTGTAATTAGCCTTATATTAGAACAGATTTCACACACGGCTGGTTAGCCCCATAATAAACCATTTCTAGTTTGTATTATGGTTGCTATCACAACTGGTATACTACTAATACATACATAAATATTTAACCCCAGACCGACAGCCAACAAATTTACTTTAGCACAAAGTTTTTGGACGTGCCGGGAATCGAACACGCAACCATCTGATTGGCAGACCGGCATGGTAACCATTACGCCAACGAGGTCAACGAGGAGTTGCTATAAAACAAATTTTGATTAATCTGTCAATCCTTTCTTATAATATTTTTCATATTTTACTAGTATTGATTAATGCTCCAATTTATTATTGAACACGCGTAAGATAATACCCAGACCTATGACTTTGTTGAGTCGTAAAAAACACCAACTACCCAAACAACAGCACTATAAATAAGTATTTGTTGCGCATTTAATTTGATTCACTCCACAATAATAATATTTATCATCGACTTTTTATAATAAATCCTATTACGTCATGTTATCGGCTTTTAAGTCGAAGTGTTAATTTAATTCAACTGTATATCGAGCGAACCATATTAGCCAAGGTTTATCTATCTACAAAGCATTCCGACAAATCATGATAAAACAATAAATCTGTGCTGTAATCTGTATTATCTGAATAATCCGATAATGCACGTACTGTGAGCCGTATCGCAGATATCGGTCCGCGGATTATCCGAGAACGTGCGTTATCTCACCGCAAACGTCACGCGTACCCAGAATGTACAGAAAAATGTTCGACGAGTGTTAATTATGTCAGTTTAATTGATACTACGTGGGGTTATGGCTATTAGTTAATTGTTATGAAAAACACAATTGAATATATTGCTGTAGTGACAGAAAATTACATGGACGATCGCATTTTCCACGTCACTTTAAACTAGTTCTCCGAATTGTACCTCGCGGACTTTGGAACATTGTTTGCTATTACGAAATTTATCACTTCATATCTCAACAATCATCAATGATCAATTTCAATCAAATTCAGAAAGTATTTTGGAATATGGTATCTTTAATCGTTGAGTAAAATATAATTTATGTCGGTTCTTTGGCTTCGCTCGCTCGGTAAATTTTTAAAAACCGTCGATAGAACTCATATTATTCCATGAGCAAGCACCAATAATATTCCAGTGCACATAATCAGACTGAATTTATTATCTTATTGAGTTTACACGCTGCCTATTGTGTCCACCCCACTTCAGAATATTATTCACACTTTTTCACTATTTATCAAGGAAACGATACGTAGCACTCAAGATAATGCCACTCGAAGAATAAACCTGTCAGTAATCGAAGATTATTTGCGGGCTTGATTATCGCTAATTAATACTCAAGTAGCGGACGATTTAAATGGAATAACCTAGTTAAACCACTCGCCGATGAATAGAGATATCGGACGCCGCTACTCACGAACAATCACTACGATTGTTTTCGTATTACCCGTGTTTAGAAGTCTCGTCATGCATTATGCAACGCTGCAACGACTAATAAGGCGCCGTCTAGTTCCTACAGGACTTCGGATGAGAAACAAAAAAGCTATCAATGGAGCCGCTGACAATTCGCGGAGCACATTAGATATTGTTAACAAAACTTCCTCCTCGATTAATATGCATCGACAGGTAACAGCGTACGTGGCCGGGCGCCGCCACCGCGCCGCTTCCATCCATCATTTTCGCATGCGCGACGCATCCATGCAAAATTTTAGGCGGGATGCGTTTGCGTAACGAGCCTCCAGCAAAATCAGCTATACTTTCCATCGCTTCTTTGTCTTCGGCGGTCACGTCTGCCAAGTTAGACAAGGAACACGTTAGCTCCGATGCGTTTGGAGAACGCACCTCGCATTCGGTAGGAGCTGGTTTGGCCGCCGCCGCCGCCGCCGGCGCACATTCCCATGCGAGGTATGCCCTCGGGAGCTATGTCGGCAATTTAAATATTACGGCTACTCAAAAACGTGAGATGTAGGTAGCAAGAAATCCCGTGTGGGACTGGGACTCGCCGAAACGAGCTTACCCTGAATCCGTCCAAAAAATGTAATGCACCGGCGACATTATTACGTAATTAAAATGTAGCTTTTTACCGTACTTTCGTAAAACAAATATAATTAATAATTCGCGTTTAATTTTCATCTGAATTTAACATGGGAGGTTAATGTCGCGGAAATATCCCAAGTCTTCTCATAAAGCCTCGACAAGTAGAGATTATGCGCTATAAAAATTGCCGAGGTTTTGTGTTGACATTGTTGACTTGTCGTGTGCGGTAGGTATGGTTGTGTGCAGCGATGCCCGTAGCGGGCGGTGGCCATTCCCATGTCGGCACCAAAAAAAATATTCAAATCGATTCACGCGCGCGGAGCTCCGTCCGAATTTCGCAGAGCGTTTGATGCGCCCGCGCCGATTCCGGCAAATCCGTCGCGTCGGAAGTGCGTGGCGCGCGCCTCCCGTCCGATGTGTCGATAGGCTCACTTGGAGTCGACGACCTCGATCAGGACCCCCGATAATGGACATCAGATAGACCGTTAATTGCTACGATTAAGATTCTGGAGAACGCGCTTCAAAACACATTTTACCGCCAAATTATGCTTTGATCCAGAATGTCGATTACATTTGAAATCACCGTCATTATCATGCAATATTTAACACCAGACGGGACAAATTATAAATTGAGCCTTTTTCGTCGATGTGCAAATTATCGACATTTTGTATTCCCCTCACTAATCCCGCAGATACGTATACGGTCACACAATGCACTTATTATTCGACAGTTCAGTTTCTAAGTAAAGTGCATACGGATTGAATACTGCAGCCATAACATGACGTGTCCGTCTGCCCTTGCAATGACTTGACTAATATCAAGTCAAAACCAGTAGGAACTCAAGTGACACGGAAAGAACCAAATAAAGACATCTGTCCAAACATGGCCATCTAAATGCAAATTAAAAGATTTTTCGTGCGTACGCCGCTATTGATATTTAACTTCATTATATAATTTATTGAAACATTTTTATCTGCCTGAAGAAGTTCAGGAGCTTATTAAACGAGTCCAGAGATGATAAAAAATATAAATAGAAAATCAGCAAAAGTTAAAATTTATTTTTTTGACTTAACTTTTGTTTAATAATTTAAACTATATTGTCGTTAAAATCAAAGGTGTCGGGTAAAATTTTGAAGCTGAATTGAATAAAGCCATTTAAGTGTTTTTTCCTGTAAATCAGGTAGCATTTACCTGTGTTTTATGACATCTTAACTATTCTTAAGAAATCCAGCTTCGAAGGCTTTTGGGAGGCTATTGTTTATCCCATTACGTCAGGTTAAGGCGTCGTAAACCTGTATTATGTTATTGCTACAAACAGGATCATCAGTTTAACGGTAATAGTACAAGGATGCGATTTCTAAAGGCTCCATGACTACCTGTCTACTTTGTCATCACAAAAAATCTTAAAACTCTTAATACCAGGATTTTGGAATGAAAACATAGCAATACAATATGATTTTTTTGGTCGTATCCATGGATCACTAAATTTTAGTCACCTTGTAAACGATAACAAAGTTTAACCTGATTTTATATAAGAACTTGTGACTTTTGTGAAATTTATATTACTTATTATTTTTTTTGTTAAAACAATTTTTTTTTTAGTATCATGAATAGAATTTTAGATAATTAAAGTATTTGGTTTAATCCGTATTAATTATTAGTAAATATAAAAATAATTAAATTAATATTAACATGCTACTTGCTTTATTCAAGAAAGAAAGTCAACATGTTCTTTGAAAAAATACTCGTAATAAGAATTATGAATTCCTATGTATTAATAATACGTTGAACGTAAGAATTGCATCACCTCAAAACTCAGTCGACCTCAGTTTAGAGCGATGATATGGGCAAATCTTGAATTGGCAGTTTTATCTTAATAAATCATAACGAGGAAAATATTGGAAAGAAAAGCTTAAAGGCCCACTATAGAGAACACACCCGATATAAAGAACCACTATAGGAATATATATGCTTATTTTGGTACAATTCAGATTTATCAATACGAAAAACCTGGTTCTAAAAATCCAAAAAAATTTCTAGTTCAAAAGTTGTATTGGTACTAAAATTTGCATACATATTCTTAGGGTGCTTCTTTAGATGGCCTTTAAGTATTTTTCAGTATTTTGTAACTTTTATGATTTACAATAAAAAACTTTAAACTCAAGATTAGTAGGTAACTAAACAGTAATCTTAGGAAAGTTCCTAGACGCTTGCCCTATTGGCCGTCAGGGTCGTTATCTGGCTGTCACAAGTCGATATCTCCAGTTTAATAGCTGCACAATCTATCAGTGCGTGAGCACGTTTACATCTAGAGGCTGGAAGCTGCCACAAAACAGAGATTAGAGTTCGTTCACACAGGATTTTATTCCTCATAGTATCGATGCACATATCGGTGCAGCTCTTACTCATTTGTTGTTGTAATTGTAAAAGGGATGGCGGATGAGATAAGTGGGTCGATGACATTTGGCTCCGGCCGATTACTGTGATTATGCACTTTGTGCGTTGAACTTTACTTGAAGCTTTGATATTCATAGCTTCGATATGAGGGCTCTGTGTGCGTACTGTGATTTGATCATGATTTATGTACTTCGTCTCTCATCGCTCTTGGGTTTATTGACTTCGCTTTTAATCTCTGTACCGATGAATGTCATTAATATAGTTTATAGCATAGTTTACGCTCGTACAATTAATTTGTTGTTCATTTTGTTGTTTGCGTAGATCTACTCGTAAGTGTTTGATGCTGAGTTTTGTAGTTTAAATAATTACATACTTACCGTATGCATTTTAATAAATTTGTTTCTTACTTCTGAATCGCAGCTTACCTTTACTTGTATATTACCACTAATTGATAAGAATGTTATAGTGTACAAGAGACGATGAATGTAAATTTTTTATTTCGATTATATTATTAGTAATTCGTTATATATGATCTATTCATAACCAGTAATACTAGAAGAGAACTCAGGCTTCACATGACGGTCTGCGTAAACAATATATACGACAGGAAAACGACATTAAATTATATTTGTCTTGTGTTTGTATCTTAATTGACTATTAACTTAATATTACGCACTAATTTACCCCCTTCGCTATAGCTTATAAACAGCCTCTGTCTATAGCTCTTTCCTTATCAAGTAGGCATGGATACACCACATCTACAGCCACAGTGTTTTCGTCGTCCATGCGAGCATCAATTCCCATATTCCGATAGCAGTCGAATCCATCTGGCAGATAGTGACCACTATTACCACTGCGCTATCACATCCGTTGAATACGGTGATAAGGCGATTGTGCGTCCATTGGTAATCTATTGCTAACCGCAGGATTGTAGAAACGGCCCGACGTATAGGGCCTTGGCCTTTGGTAATGGTTGGCATTGCCTATTTGAGCTAAGGGGATGAAATAACAGGATTGAGATTCAACAGGTCATCGATCAGGCGACTGCGACTTTGAACTATGTGTTGTAAAGGTCACGGAATTTGTGTGACAAGGTTTTAAAAAAAACCTCATATAATGACTGCCATATTTTAACAGTGGAAAGATACAACATATGATCTACCTACTCATAGTAAGTTTCTTTTTCTAAAGTTATATTTAAATAAAATAAAACCTAATTTAGAAATATGTAATAAAATTAATTTTATTAACCTAAAATCAAAACGTAAATTTATTTTCATTGCGCCAATTCGGAAAAGATCCTTTAGCTCGGACATGAGGGCGATGGAAGTGGTACTTTTCCGCTAATAATATAAAGTATGTGCCTATTTGTCACGTAGGTATAACGTGATTAAGGATTTAATACATACAATATTTGGCTGTTTTCCGAATTCAAAAGTGCGTCCTCGCCTGAAAAATATTAGTTATCTTTTTTATACATTTTTTTTTTAAGAAGAACCATCATCCAGTTTTTAAGCCTTCACTCACTTATCAGCTTAATAAGTCCACGACTTGTTTCCAATGAGATGCTACCGTTACTGGGTATTTAACACACGTGTAATCAGTACCTTTGATTAACCCAATACCCGCGCTAACACGTCAAATGGTCACATTAGTAATCGGGTAGCACCACGTTCGTCGAGACTTTTCCCAGACGAGAATACGATCAACAGATTGTTATTCTTGACTGAGTTAGCGCATTTATCTCGGTGGGATAAGGTTTAAAATAGTGGCTAAAAGCAGGGAAATGTTAAGCCGTCTACATTTTCACTGCCATTCCTATGTCTGTCATGCAGGATAATCGGCACGCAACGGTTATTTGACATGGCAGTAGACTCTGAGAAGTTCAGAAATCGCTTCTGCGTACATGTTATGGAGTATGTCGATATCATATTTGCATGCTATTGTGATACGTGATTCTGATTCCACGCAAATAAATAATTACTTCAATATATATGAAAAGAAAGTTTACCTACAGATACATGTCTAGAAATAATCTCATGACATGTTGATATTACCATATTATTGTTGGATCGATCGGTGTCATCTAATGAGGCGTGCCAGAACGAAAAATATTTTTATATTCAGTGATTCAACGATCAAGATTTTATATTTAAAGATACTTATGATAACTTATTTTTATAGACATTTTTTTAGCTTGTTTTGATTAAATACGGTTAAATGAGAGAACAATTAAATAAATGACTAAATTAAAAATTACTAAACCAATTTACCTAAAATATGTGGGTTTATCGGCAAGTTTGTTCAACAGCCGGTAAAAATCAAGGTAACTAACATAAAAAAACACTTAAATTGAACCTTCTTCATATTTTTAAGCCGGTTAAAATATTTTTTTACTTTGCCACTTAGTTCTAAAATACCATGGCAATATGTATCAAAACCATGTATTTAAATGAAAATAAAACTAGATTCCATTGCGGTCGTAACTATCAACTTCTATTCTCTTAGGTTTTTAGGTTTATTGCGTTCTCCTTTGTGTTTTTTCTCTAAATCGCGGTAAATACACACCAATGCCATTAATAGAGCTTAGTACTAAGCTAATTTATATATTTCACTTGTTAATGTGACAGAAATGTGTCATAAACTGAGCCTGTGTGTCTAAAGACCCTACGTAGTGCATACTAATGTGAGGTAATGACAGATAATAGGGATTGGTATAATATATGAGAAAAAGAGATTTAATGTAAGTTTATATTGTAGAGTAATACTCTACTAGTTCTAAAAATGTTGAGCTACTACTAAAAGATATTATTTAAATGTAACTAAAACGAAATTAAGATTCATTTTAATAATAAACTTACATTAAATCTCTTTTTCTCAATAAAGTAAATTCATAATGTTTTTAATTACTAGTAACAGTAATAAGTAATCTTATTTTAGTTCATGTTATCATGAAGTCAAAACGATTTATAAATATGCTAACAAATAAAGTACGTCGTTATACTTGGAAACAATTCAATAAATAAGTTCCATTTTATTTTATCTACCTTGTACATAAAGGACACCCCCTTATGTGTACCGTGAATCTTAAATAGTAAATAAATTAGCGCTTGACCACGACTTGCCTGATGGTAAATGATACTGTGATGTACAGATGTACAGTGGAGTGCGCTTACCTAGAAAGAACCGGTTCACTCAAACTTTGAAAATCGGTAGCTAAGAATAAATTCAAAACAACAGCGTCAAATACCGCTCTCTCTTATAGCTTGGTCCACGTCAAAACCATTTATATAGAGCTTATAGAAGGCGTACTATTGTTTAAACTGTTAGTAGAATGGACGTTAAAATATTCTGATTACAATTTTGTTTGTCCATCCGTAATCATAGGTTGTATTTGACTTTATTGCATTGCTATTGTTGACATAAAACTTATAACAGGCAGTTTATAACCAAAAACGTTAAGTAAATAGCATACTAAAACTGAAAAGACAATCTATTTCTTTAAAAAAGAATGGTTTGTGTTTTAACTTGCCGATTTCTTTCATATAAAACGGGTGGAAAATTCAATGAACTATTGCTTACTACAACGTGGTATCCGTGGTATAGTAGTACCACAAATTATAGAAAAAAATGGATATGGTAAGTCGGTTAAAAAAATAATTTAATCTAGTTTAGATTCATAAAACAATCATATGCTGAGTTACGCCAATTTTGGCTTTTAGATTAACAGACATTTTGAATATTATAATACTATTATTTAATTAACGAATGTAATACAATTTATCACATCAATTATTAATTCAATTAACGACTATTTAGAATGCAAAACATAGCGATGTACCTTCATTGGCTTTTACAGAAAATACCAGTTTGTCACCGGTTGCTATGAGTATATAACCAAGTTTGCCAGAATATAACATTGCTCCCAATTTTAATGCTAAAATAGTAACAACAGAACTTAGTTGATAAATATCGAAGCGTATAGATAGAATCTAGATACCTATGTAGACTGAAATTTAACCTCAATCAAAATCTGTAACTGTAACAAATGGTCCCAATGCCAAACTTCATCAGTAGGTTGATGAAAGATATCTCCAAAGCCCAGGGTTATAGAGTCAATTGTAACTCAGAGCCGGCTCAGCTCAGCTGTTAAGGTTAGTGTACACAAGTTGCAAAGTACGTAATCATATGTACGTACTGCGTATTAATGATTAAAAGTGTGATAACTTTTCGCTGCAACCAAAGATTAACGTTACTCAAAATCATATGTTGTGGATAAATAAGGTCATTAATGATTATTATTAAGAATTAATACAAGCAATAAAAACTACATGTAAACTCAATGTAACGTCACTCTCTCTAAAGGGTCAAAATCAATTGGTTTTCGTTTTTTTAGCTTGTATTCCATACAATGATGCATTCTCTCCATTTAACGACCACTCTTTATAACGCCATAAAATGCACAGTCTCTTCAGCGTCGTTATAATATAGAGTTTTCACTGTACTTTTTTCGTACTAACTGAAAATGTTAACACGGATATTATAATTATATTTTTCAAGGCATATGAGTAATATATGATTGCTATATAAATGAAATACAGAGGTTACGATTTATAATTACTAAGACAATAATTATCATTTAAATTTGCATTTGTTGCTATTAGCTTTTCATTATATAAACGTTTGTATAGCACAACGAGTATATACTATGTACTTCAATAATACGTGGAAAGGGGCGTGTCTCCGACACAGTACGCGTCTAGTGTGGCCTCACCTCAAGAGTGTCCCACTATACGTACATTTAATCAGTGGCACTGATTCTAAATATAGTGACTTATGCTATAGAGTGCTGATGTCAGCATCGTCACAGTTTAATAGTACTTTAGTAGTGATGGTTAGTGCTAGATTAACTCGACTCGCTTAATGGTCGGTCACGATTACAAATTTTGAAATTAAATCAACACAGAAAGTGTGATGTCATATATGTAATTGTATGCAAAAAAGTTATGTCTTTAAATCAAAGTTTCTTTTTTTGCAACTGAGTAAGCACTAATAATTAACGTTATCAAATTATTTTTAATAGTTCTAGCTACTGAAATGCTAACACATAAGAGCCATATCCATAAGCAGCCCTCTATACGTTCCCACTGCTGGGACTCGGGGCCTTCTCTCACTAGGAGAGAGATATAGGCCATAATCCACCACGCTGGCCAAGTGCGGGTTGGTGGATGACACACGTCTTTGGATATTGTGGTCCTCAAACATGCCGGTTTCCTCACGATGTTTTTCTTCACCGTAAAGCGAGTGCATATCCAAACATAACTTGAAAAACAAGTTATTGGTGTAGGGCCGGAATCGAATCAGAGGCCGTCTGATTGAAAAGCAGACGTTATTACCACCGAGCCCCACACGCTTTTTACACACACATAGAGCAACCACTTATATTTGAAACTAGGTGCGCCCTGCGGCGTCACCCGAGATAATTAGGGATAAGAGAAATTAATCCGGGATAAGAATAATCCTATGTGTTATTCCAGGATTGAAACTATCTCCATACCGAATTTCTATTAAATCTAATCAGCCGTTTGCGCGTGAAGAAGTAACAAACATACACACACACAAACATTAATATTATTAGTAGGATAGGATTTGAAATGTTGAAATGTTCCCCCTTTTTAAACTAAACCTATGCAACGTTTTATAATGTCCAGCTGACTTTAATCTTATCATGATATTACCTACAAATTTCAAAATAGGTGTAAAATAGCAATAAAACTCTTTTATTATACCTCTTTAACTTTATTTATTTGCCGTATGAATAAATTATTCGTTCAAATATGAATATTCAATACCTTTAAAGAATAGCTCTGCTCAATGACAAAATTAATAAAATAAACTTCATTTATTTTTTAGCATTCAGATGTATTTTTATTTGCGTAGTGTTTTTTATAGCGGGATTTTACTATTCAAGTTTTGTATCTAAAGCGCCGATTAGTAGCTCTAATATTATGGTTGGATATTTATCTTTATAGATTGTTTTTATAGCATTTGGCGCCTTCAAATAAAATACAGACTAGTTCTTCTATTGAGGTTATATAATAACTAAATAACACGTGTAAATTGATTATATTAAATAGATAAAGACAAAGAAACTATTTTCAAAAATATTAAAATAGAAGAGAAACTTGAGACCTTTTTCTCAATTTAGTTACAATGACAAAAGCTATTGTTTTATTTTACTTGTATCTGTCAAAATTTAATTATTACTGTGTGTGACTCGTATATCTTAGTGCAGTTTGGGAGCACAATAGTTTATCTTGAAAAACTCTGTGTAGAGCAAAGCTTTTTTAATTTTGTTTCTCGTATTTTTGATTCAGTATTGAGTGTTGTAAATCACGTTTACGTAAAATCTTCTCGAGAGTTTTTTTCTGTCACTCCGTTTTTCTTTTTTAATTTTGTGTTTTTGAAATTTATAAGAGAATTAAAACAAATTTCACTCATTTTGTATAGTTTATCTAGAACCGTTAAAGCTTGTACATTCAACATTATTAAATATTTTTTTTTTTAAACCAAATGATAAAAATAAATATATACGAGTACATAACCTAAAGTAAGATTACTAAAGTGAAAATTCACTTCACTGAAATATGTTTACATATAGCGCGGCTGTGTTCTGTACAATAGCACCTTTATTGCTAAAGAAATAAATAGGCAAAACACGATAACAATTACACATTTTCCAGTGCTAAAAAATATAACACTGTATTCCTGATAACAAGATGCGTAATTCGCGTGTAAGTGAAAATTAGACTGTTATTACAGGAGGTAATTACAAAGATATTGCAATACGATATCATAACGTAATTACAGACACCTTGAAGGCGTAACGACGCGGTACGGTTGCTACTACCTGTCTATTATATTCATAAGTGACAGTTTTTTCATAGAGAAGCTTGAAAGCTAGTGAGAATAGGTTTGTTTTGTGGAAGAAGGTATACCCCCATTTCCATATTTGGTTTGTCATGAGGCAATCATGAAATACATTTTTTTTGTGCTCCTAATGATACAGCAAATAATTAATATAAGATAACATATTATTATATTTGATAAATACATAGTTTGAAAAGATTAACAAAAATCAAGTTATTTCTTTTTTAACATTTTTCATGAAAAATAGAACCGCTATCTTAAATCTTTATAGATGGAAATAATAAACTAAAACTATATTTAAATACGAGTATATACAGAGTAACTCGTATCTAACGCTTTTCAACCACAAAAAACCTTTCTTCTTCAAAAAAACTTCTCAATTCATGTTTCCACGCGTCGATTTACATTGTTTTTAAACTTGAACTGAAAAATTGCAAAAAAAGTACCTTAAATAAAAATATTTGTCTAGACATACTAAACCTTAAAAGTATTTGCTTTAGTTACTAACATACGAGTAACATTCGTCGTACAAAAGACTTCAACGGCTAACATAAAGAATAAAAAAAAATAGCACACATACACTTATGGAATAGATTAGTTAATCATAGGGCTAACAATGTGTTTACGAAGTCAACACTTAACTTAAGAATAATTGATTAAAGATCCAAGTTTAATTTCCCCTACAGTTTTACGCGGAGTTGAAAATCTATGTCAAAAACCAGACAGATGACAGACAAATATACATTACATAATAAAAATGATATTTAAAAAAAATATAACTGAAATACAAAAAACATTGTGTTAAGCCAATTTTAACTTTTATATGTCAGGGATAAGAAAGAGCTAAAAGAAATAAAAAGGAAAATTTCTAATTTTAAGCATTTAACTATCTCATTTAATATGTGAATTTTGCACAAATTTTACCTGAAATTCGAAATTAATATTTTTTTCGAATGAAAAACATTGATAGTAACTTTGTCTTAGGATTAGTTTCAATGGTTATATACTCGTAGATAAGTAGAGAATGCCACTCCGTGGAATAAAACTGTTTATGAAAATTGTGCTTTATTATTTTGCTAGCCCAAAACACTGTTTATCTTGTATCAATAGTTTGTTTTTCGATTCAATTCTAAATAAAGTTGTAAGGGTAAAAAAACTAGAAACGGGTTATAGATTATCCAGCTGTCCCTTGCACTGTGCATATTGACTATTGACGTTTATAGTTTTCTGAAGCTTGCAGGTTTTTGTCGAGTTGTTTTAGTAACAAGGCTGAGTTAGAATGAGGGCGGAAGACATTCCGATGCAGGACAACGGCCACATTATAAATGGCATTATAAAAACGTTTGTTAGGTTGAACGTACATTGGACATTATAATTTACGTCTTGTCAAAAAAATGCTGATGAAAAATAAGGTATTTGTGTCATATTAATTACGTATTCTCAGAAGATTGTTGATGAAAAAGAAGGTATTTTTTTATTATATTAATTTATGACATTCCATCAAAAGTTTTTACTAATGTATTTTTTTTTAAACTATAATATACTAACTTAAAACTAGTTTAATGATATGATATTTAGCCATGTAAGTAGTAGTCACTATGAGCAAACACCTTCGTCTAGAGCACAACCAGCGTTCGAATTAGTTGACGCGGCTTTTACTTGTTTATGATATTAATTGTCATAATCTCCTCCCTCCCTATATTGATGGCTGCAAGTTAAAACTGTGTAGTCAATGTACTACAAGCTTTATGTGAATTGAAACAGTTGGTATCCAATATTATATGATATGTTATTTTGCATTTATTGTCCTTTGGGTGTAACGAGTGTGTCGGTAATACAGGGAGGGACCATGTGTATGCAACCATTTTTAAATAATAAAAAAATAAAAAAAATAAAAAAATGTTTTTCTAACAGAGATAGCATCGATACAATTCTACAGTGTACGTTTTTTACATATTTTTTATAACTTTTTTGACGAAAATTGTAAAGTTTTTTCATAATTTTGAAGGATGTCTTATAAATTTTCAAAATTAGTTTTATAAGCTATTTTTATTTTAAAACACGTTTCTCTATACGAAAAAACCCTCCAAAAAACAAACGAAAAGCGTTTTTAATTACGACATGCGCTTAACAAAACCGTGGAAACAACAACAAACCGTCACTGCACTGTCACTTGCGTAATAAAAAAGCTCAACTCCTAATCCGTCCCCTCATACGTAAACAAATGTGTGAGGGTGCGTACACTCACACATGCACGTTGGTCCACCCACACATGCGTCTGTATAGTAAACACACACGCATATGTGGGTAGGCTAATGATAGTGAGCTTCCGTTGCGTCACACCTGAGAGACCGTAACCGACGTCGAGTTATAGATACCTAGCTAACCCTCACCCCTTAATTCAGCTAAACGTACTCTTGTAAAGAGGAAATCTACAGAGCTGTTGACAAACCTCTCAATACATGTACATGTACATTTACGAACATCAAAATTTTACAGTCACTTAACAAGAGATTAAAACTAACAAATGTAAAACTTATTTACGTAATTTAACAAATAGCGCCAAATCCTTGTCATTAATAAATTCGTCTACAGAGTAATACGCTTTCTCAATTAGCAGAAATTTAACTTTTGTCTTTAAGTAATATTAGCACTTAATTTATGTACACAGTCAGGCATTAGATTATAAAATTTGACACTGTTAGTTACAAATGCTTTTTCGGTTTTCATAAGTCTGGTCTTAGGAACAATCAGGTTGTCTTTACTTCTACATGGACGTTTGTCTGTGATCGTGACTATTATCGGTCATGGCATATTTGTGTAAATTTGGTGTCGCGTTTGTAGGATCTAAAAGTAAATACCCGTACATGGAACATTTACATACATTATGTTGGCACACAACTTTGGATATTTCAATTTTGGGTACAATGATGACTAATGGTTTAATTTGATTACACCGATTTATACTACGCAATATAGGTCACGTCATAAAACTAAAGTTACGAGATAACTGCAAATAATCATGGCCCAGCCAGTATCTTATCTAAAGACTGGGTTAACAGTGTCTAAGTGCTGCTACTAACCACTTCAAAAAAGTTTTGAAGTTGTGTTGATAGTGGACAAATATAATTTGCGCTTATAACCACTACTTACACCTCAATACGATAACAATAAAAATGAATAAATATTAGAACACATTTTACATAAGGATGGCTAGCTCCATACTAAACCATTTCTAGTTTGTATTATGGTTGCTTACATAACTAATACATATATAAATATTTTATACATATTGAACACCCAGACCGACAATCAGCAAATTTATTTCATCACAAAGATGTTGGCTGAGCCGAGAATCGAACCCGGGATCCTCTGGTTGACAGTCCGGCATGGTAACCATTAGGCCAACTAGGGATATAAGAATTTTATAAACTATACCAATGCGAAAAACGAATATTATAATACATCCGCACGGTGTCAACCACTCTGTAAACTTCTTCGAGTGACATGCTGAACGAATTACACAAGAATACAAAAGCTCTCAGAATTAAAAGGAAAAAGTTCAATTAATCCTAATTTGTTCGCTAAGATTAAGCTCGCGATAGCCGGCATTCTATAAGAACCCTTCACTTTACTTCCCGGCCCCCATTCACGTTTTAAGCCGCTTTAAAAACCAGTAGAGTTCGACAAACAAGGGACTTATAATGCGTAACCGACTAAGAATTGTTCCCAAGAAATGCATCAATTCAGATTAGGGGTCGAAGGGTTCACGACTCTATATAAATCGATCGATAAACATCTTCTGCGACTCGATCGAGATTAGTATCGATAAAATATGATTGTAGTAAGCAGAAATAATCTTTCCCGCTGTCGATAGATCAATCAACTCTACAGCTAATTACATACGCCATTGACAATGGACGGGTATGCGATGTAAATACCCCACAAGTACTCACGTAAGTAGTTTTTTCTACATCTCGACCGCATGCAAACTACATTGAAAATATTTTCCCTCTTAATTAGTGAATTCATTTGCATAAACAAGTGCTGCCCGTCCCATACTAGGACGATCATTAGTATAATTGTAGTTTTTTTTCTCGCGAAAAACGTAGACCGTGTAACGGTCATGTTGCGGATGATAATCGCAGACGCATCCGCCGATAAATCGATAAACAAGCCGCGCGACTGTGACGAGTTTCCCAACTACCCGCAAATTATAATAATCGCAATGCTACTGTTTTCATAGCAGCCCGAGCTTTGATTGTTGTTCGGTCGACGAGAGCCCCGAGATCGTCGGCCGATACCACACCGACGAATTAATTACTTAATTCCGATGCGTGAGTAAACGTATGCAATTTCTAACGCAATGTCAGTAATTGCATTTTTTCCGTTTAGGCAATACCAAAGATAATATTTTTGAAAGCTTATCGCTCGTGCTCATGGATCGTAACGTTGTTTTTTTTTTCTTGTTACACTTTCGCATGAAGCAACTGTGGTGACTGAAGCGAGCACTTGAATATTTCAACCTTAATAATAAGTTATTTTAAATATACAAAAAAATATTTGCGTGCGTTCGGAACCTTCGTCATTACATTCCGTTTGAATCCGCAACTTCCTTTACCGAAACAATTATGGGTATATTTTCATAAAAAACACGTACGTTTGTGTGTGAACGTTTACTTACACTGTCCTACACATTTTCGGCTGGTGGTAACTGCACGCATGTTTCTTTGTTTCGTCCACAGATGTTATCAAGTAAGTAAATTAAATGTCTGTTTTTGTTTAATTAACTGGTCTTACTATCTTACTTATAAACCGTTGACGACTTTATAGAGTTTTTTCGAAATAAAAATGCAGATTATGCAGCTTATAGTTAATAACCCTTCCAGTACAATACTATAAAAAGACTGCGAAGTGCAGTTGCATACATAATAAATCTATGTATTAATATTTATTTGCATAGATAATGGATTTTCTGATGAAGGTTAGGGATGTCACGAAGTTAATCTATTACATGTATTACCTCACATGATACATAACTATTAGACAAATTCTAGTCAATAACTCTTAAATGATCATATTACTGCTAAAATTAATGAAAAAGAGACTCACTAACATTTTTTTTAATATTTGAATAATTCAACATTGCTGAATTTTTAGCTAAGTGTTGATAAAAAATGATATTAGTCTTACAAATTGCAATCGAATGCCAAAACTAACACAAACTGCAAATTAAATATATCATTCTCGTAATACTTTTTTGTAAAAAAGAACTGGACGATCGCTTTACCAAGGCCCAATTTGACAAATGACAATCACCTGTCATTACATCGGTAGCCCTATCCCGCATGGAGCGTTATAAAGCCTGCTTGCGTGTGTGTGCGTGAGCCTGCCTCTGTGTGTGTTTCCGTCATTTCCCTGCGCAGGAGTCGTCGATCGCGATGATTGCTCACGCGTTTCGCATCACTCGCCCCCACCCCACATCTGCCTGTTCACATACTATTTGCATACGATTTGTTATGCAGTAGAGTTTTTGTGACATTCTATCGATAATCTAATAGTTTACGGACAGTTGTTTCCCAATAAGTAGCACTGGTACC
This sequence comes from Mellilla xanthometata, assembly GCA_035578125.1. Classification (NCBI taxonomy): domain Eukaryota; kingdom Metazoa; phylum Arthropoda; class Insecta; order Lepidoptera; family Geometridae; genus Mellilla; species Mellilla xanthometata. The sequence goes on along the minus strand of JAPUBQ010000007.1, from coordinate 4,901,331 downwards.
GTTCATTCGATGGAAGCTTGCCATGTACTCGTAAGTTTATTAAATGGACTTGTACACCGAGTATTGAGACTATATCGAGAGACTTGTGTACCGAGTGAGTAAAAAATTTACCCATTTGGTAAATTTTTTACAACAAGCAGAGCTAACGAAGTTCCTGCAATAACTGCCCAATTTTACTTTCGTCTATATGTACGTATGTTAGTTTTCTATTTTAATTTTTTTCTTGTTATTCGAAGTGACAGATTTGTGGTTAATGAAAAACATCGAACATTTACGACAACTATTCTTAGGACCTGAGTGGTTGAGACCTCTCCAGTATTTACAAACTTACCGTTAACCAGCTGGATTTAATTTGACTCTATAATTTTTTTCAGTTGAAAAAAAACGGCAATTTATTCTCTCGTATAATATTGGTTAGTATCAAAACATTATAAGCTATGTCAATTATTGTTAGTATTTGCTTTTAATATGTCACTTACCATTAGGTGTGATGGTGAACGTATGTTGATATGTATCTGTTGATTAAAAGAAAAAAATCTTGTCATAATTAAGTCAACCAATATTTAAGTGAAGACAAAAAAATATGGATAAAAATAGATACAATCGTACATATAACCTCCTTCTTTTTTGAAGTTTGTTGAATAACCACCTTAATTTACTATTTTATTTTTAACTTATTTGGGCTACGAAAAGCATTACAAAACCCTACAGTTCCAAGAAACTTAAAAACGTTAGGTTAATGTGACAGTTTGTTTAAACAATATTATCAGTTTTGGTGAATAAACATAGTTGCTATGAATGAGCAGCAAGCTTTGTTATTCTAGAAATGGCTAATTTAGCCACTGATAAACGTATCAAGCGATGATTAGCTACTAAGTAATGATTAATGCAGTTTAACAAACCTGCCATTGTTAACAACACTACCACATAATGAGCTTTGTCATTCAGTTGCGATTAAATTAATTTTGTAATGAATTTGTTGTGTTGTGCAATACTTTTTGTGTAACGTTAATTACATATATTTAATACCTACCTACTCTACTGACAAAAGTACTTTAAATGGCAGCCGATAGTAAGAAAAAATAATTAAACTATTTAAGCAAAAAATATGGTATTCTTTAAATTTGTGCTTAGTAATTAATAAAAATATATTTTCTTCCTCTTGCGTCTTATAGTTTTGAACTTCTGAAAAATATGAAAGTCCCATGTACTTAATAAATTGTCTCATATTAATAAAATTGGTGTAACATATGTTGAGTTATGAAGACATACATTTTAGGTGATAAGAAACAATGTTCCAAACATTTTTTTTTCGTGAGGTTTACTGTCGGAGAACTTAATATTATTATAGTTAACGTGTATTTTACCATTCTTTTAAACACCTAAATAAACGTTGGAGTAAAGCATCAGACAGTTGCAGCAGGCGTGGCTTACCGCGCGAATGCACCCTTTTTCTTTATCCCACGATTAAAAACAATTCAAAAACTAACTCGCACTAGTGCTCTATAGCTTGCACTCCAAAATTAAGCTCGAGTGGTGCTTTGGAGGCTTTTGTTTTACGCACAATACACACTCTGCGAACCACTGGCGCGTTGAATACTGGATTGTTGTTGGGCTGACATACTGTGGCCTTAAATAGTTAAGTTTTTAAGCTTATTATTTTTCGGAACCAAGAGGTGAATCAACTGTATGACGAACTCTATAAATCGTAGAGTTCAAATTCAAATTTGTTTATTACAGAAAAATATTACAGATCAATACAAAAATATATTAAACGAAACAAATATTATAAAAATGAACATTATTTTTTTTTTAGTTATTATCATGGCGACCAGCACTTACACTGAGAACTAGTCTCGTGTCGTAGAGTAAATAAGCACTTACATTTACTTTTGTGCTTAAATCACAAGCACAAAAGTTTCTTACTATTTTCTCAAACAGTAAAAGTCTATGAAAAAAATCAAATTTATGTTCCAAATATCAATTTAACCTAAATCTTGATAATCAGAACTGTAGTATCGTCACACGATTAATAATTTTATTAAAACAAATAAGAATAATGATTTTGTAATTGTTAAGTGGCCAAGCTGGTACTGTAGACACCAGATGTCGCGAGTTTTCAAGCCGCCCGAAGGCCTCTGGCTTAAAAACTGCTTTTACTATGATCTACACTCGAGACTAAAACATGACATTCGATCCACGGCAGCGCCCAGATGGAAGGCTTGTGCACGGTCACCTATTCTAAGACTGTCCGCATCAACCGTTGCAAAATTTTGATAATAATTTCAGAGTACCTTAGTTAGCCAAGATACGAATACAGGCGCTACATTATAGTGGATTTAAACATTTTTGTTAATTCGTTTTGCGTCAAATCCAATTCTTTTGTTTCAAAAGAGCGTATGGCGATTTTTAGTTCCATTCAAAAAACCACTAGTTGACGATACTTATAGTGAATGGAGACAGAATAACTTTGGAATTCCTTGGTGAACTCCCTGTTCCCCAATGACTACTATCTAGCGATTTTCAAGGCAAGAGTGAACCGGTTCCTTCAAGCGCGATCCACCGTAGACCTCATTATCACTTACCATCAGGTGAATTGTGGTCAAGCGCTGACTTATTCGGAGTAAAAAAAAAGAATACAAATTATTTAAATGATAAGTGACAACTATAGATGCTTTCCTCTATCTAATCTGTCTTATTAATTTGGTACTTAAACAAACCAAAACTTGTAAATTATAAACCCGCTAATGCGGTTCAGGGAAAATAAGCAAAATGTTAATTACAAAATAATGATCGGATAATTGAGTAGTTTAGAGGAATTTCCCACTTCGTTAATACTGCGTTAAATGCGTTTGAGGTAAGGCTTCCAGTTAGCCTGATGGTCGAGCGGTTTGTTAGAATAGTTGTGGTAAAGAACGCTTAATTTACCTATGTATATTATACCTAATATTAAATAAGATATGCTAAAAATATCACGGCTACGCACCTACTTACCAGAAATTAGTCATACATAGAAATAAGAATCTATAAGTACTTACTTATTATACTTACACTGTATATAACTGCTTATTATATCTTTGGCTAATTCACACAAAAATAGTAAGAGATATTTCCCAAAACCAACCAAAGACAAATAAAATCGCTTCAGGATTTATATCAAAGAAGCATATTATTAAAGTATTAAGTTAGAGTAAAACTACAACAGAAAATTATAATACTTCAGAGTAATCAATGACACATTTATATTTTATAATTTATAAGTAATTTTGATGACAAATATCCTCCGAAATAATATAAATATAATCAATGACACTGAAAATGTATAGATAAACTATATTACGAGGGCAAAATATCGAGTAAACAAGCTTAAAAACAATATGTAGACAATCCCCGACAACGTGTGAAAGAGGATATGAAAGAGAAAGGAGTGAATGTAGATATGTCGGCTGACAGAAGAGTGTAGAAGCAAAAAACGGGCTGTGCCGACCCCACATAGTGGGAAAAGGTGAAGTCAAAGAAGAAGAATCCAAATAATTTTTTTTTTTCACTAGTCAAGGTTTTTCATGTTGGAGGCAGTTATGAAAAAACATGTCACCCCCTATTTTGTGGCGGCGGTAATTTTAAAATAAACTTTTAGCAAACATAGAAAATAAACTCCAACTAACGCACCTTTCAACAAAAATAAACCGAATCAAAATCGGTTGATCCATCCAGACACCCAACAACACACACGTCAAACATACAGCATTCCGTCGTTTTTGTATAGTTACATTTTATAGCTTCCATGCTTAGTTTAGAGATGCAGGCTCGTAGCTATACTAGTAACTTTTAATACAAAATATGCAAAAAATATAGATATGTATAAGAAACATTTTTACTACGCATTGTAAAAATACTAAGTAAAAAAAAATTGATTTGAATTCATATAAAAATTACAAGGTTCATTTTTCAAGAAACTTATGGCTATCCAACTTTCTACCTTGCAGTCGTAAAAAAAAGCTTGTGACATTTTACCATGCACTTTTCTAACAAACGTAAGTGTACAACTATACTAGGTGTTTACACGAATTTCACCTATTTTTTTTTTTAATTTGGGTACCGTTTAACAAATCCTACCGTTTAACCTATCCTTAATATAGCCCTGTGTCAACAATCTAAGTGAGGATTAAAATGGGGTGCGCGAACTGAACCATGCGCAGACGCAGCTGACGCGTCGAGGACTCCGTAATTACGTGTAGTAGGACCTATTGTCTACTAATAACTGGTTGATTGCTATCAAACGTTTGGTTTTGAGTAGCGCAAACAGTTTTAAAATGAGTCTCAATAATATTAAATTATGCTAACGTTTTTTTTGGTACACACACATACAAACTTTTACGTTATTAATTTTCTAAATGTATTTAATTTGTTTTTTTTTCGTTTATATAATATTTTATTCATGATATAGACATTAGTTTAGAATTGTTTTTATTGTAACTTAAGAATATAATATAGCAAGTATTTATATACAAATTTACAACTTAAAACCAATAATAAAAATAAAGTTATACATAACTTAAAGATTAATATAAGAATAGAACTATTATTTAAATTTGCTAAAATAATAGTTTTTCAAAGTAAGATTCATAGATATATAATAATTAAATGTATAGATTGTAATGTGATTGTGTATAGATTTAAATTATGGATAAATATTACAAGTAACATAATAACTAAATTATATTTGAATTATGAATCATATTGTACGTAGGTTAAGTATTTGTTCAGACCATTTGTAATAATTAGGATACCTTATGACGAATCAAGATATTCTATTCTATTTAAAACTACTTCTGAACGCTATAAATAAAAAGTACGCCTATTATGGGAGTTTCTAATAATGTAAAACTCGTCACGACCAAGCTTCCAATAAAAATTACTACGTTTTTAAACGCGTGACTCCCAACAGAGACGAGGCTCGATCATTCGAATCATTCGATTCGATTCTTTTAATTCTCGAATCATATTCGAGGCAATATTCACGCATGCTTTATCGTCAATCAATAATTAATATCTGAAGTTCGACGGCTGAGACGCTCCCGAATTTCGCCGAGCACGACGAGGATCGCGTTCGAGTAATCGAACTGGCAAAAAATAAAAATGAAGCAAATAAGAAATACTCCATTACTGACTGGAGCATGAAAGACTTGGAGACGTCTTTTGTTTTAGTTCGGCTGAAGAATTAAGCTCAAGGTTTGATGGATTGCTAGTACTGATAATAAAATATATTATAATACATTTGTAATATAATAATAATATAATCTTGTACACTCATATCACAGTGTACACACTTTAAAACATACTTGTACGTAAATTATATTTAAAAAAATTACAACTCTTATTTGAAGCCAAAATAAACATTTTCTAACATCTGCAGTAATAGGTTTATGAATAAATATTAGGACACATTTTATACACGGCTGGTTACAAATACAAAATTAGCTTCATACTAAACCATTTCTAGTTTGTATTATGGTTGCTAACACAACTGATATACTACATATACGTACATACATACGTTATATAGATACATATTTAACAACCAGACCGACAGCCAACCAATTTAGTTTAGCACAAAAATATATAATATTCTTGGATTAACACCTCATATTCAGTCGACGGCGTTACTATGTCATTGTTAACATTTGCTACAAACTGTAAGTATATCAACCAATCAAACCAATTTGGTTTGATTGATTTGATATGATATGTCATATTTCCAAGGTGGTCTTATAATAAAGTCCTGGAAATACAACACCGCTCCACGGCACCCGTGTCTGCGCGAGCGCATTGCGTATGCAAGCCGCGGTGCGCCCCTGGCCACGTCAGCTATTTGCTCGAGTCCCCGGGCTCAGCCATTCAAGGCTAAACCGGGGCCAGTTTTTGGCTGTTTCCGACTTGATCCACCACTCTTGTCTCAGAATTCTTCGGCCCTAATTCCTGTGGCGATAACGAGATATTTCAACTTATATTTTGGAGGCTCGTGAGTTTTTTGCTAATCTGTTACTTGTGATGAGCTTCTGCACATCACTTGTTATACTTGTAGTTGTATTTTATTATTTATTCGCGTTGATTCAAGATATAAAGTTGCCTTTGTGTTAATTTAAGGTCTAAGCTATCTCCATACAGACATCAATGGATTTAAGCATAGAGAAGTAACAAACAAGAACACACACAAATATTCGTATTTATATTTTTTTTAAATCGTACATCTAGCAATTTGACAAACAAGCCGCTTAGCACCACCAGTCAGTCATTATTTATATTATTTAAGGTTCGGTTGGGAAAGCTTTACAGTTATAGGATCTTCGTAACATAACTCACTACTTAAGCCTACTAAGACTAACCCTCACATTTGAGTGATCACTGAATTCCCCACACTATAATCTTAAGTAGTGTTTGCGACGATCCCGCGAGCTTCCATCCATTATTAATTGCACTTCTCAGGTGCGCAGATTATCCTTATTAGGGGACCACATTACCGCAAGCTCAGCTATGCGTTTCCGGGGCCTATCACGAATCGTCTTAACGGACGATACCATAAGAGATATGTCTTAGAACACTTTTTGTTTAAGCCGTGTAGAGGTATGCTCATATGAACTTGCTCCATATGCTTGTGTATTAAGACGTTGATATGGTATAATATAATATATGTGTGTATATATAATGCTTTATTACAATTATAATAAAATATGGGAAAAATCTCGAATGACTGATCTGTCGTTATATATCATAGGTAAATTGTAAATGTTATTGAAAAACGGCTTTTAAATGACAACTCAAAAAATATTTCTACCAATTTTGTTAACAATCAGATTTATAAATAGGAGAGAAAACTTACTAAATATTTTAAGAATTGTTATTTTGACGATCTAAAGATCGTCAAAAAAAAGTAAGTTTTTTTAAAATATTTTTACCGTTTATGATCTAAAACAATAAAACTGTATACACGACTTTACTTATCACATCGCTTTAGTAAAAATATTAGTTTCTAATGAGCAAGCTTTTTTAACAAGGTGGCCGTTCAAAGTTTTAACAGAACTAAGAAGTGAGATTAATAAGTTTTATACTGACACAGACAATCGTCTGGGACGTGATGACGTGGCTGGAGGCATTGTTAAGTTAAATCCGTATTCTGAAATTATTTTTTAAATTTATTTTGTGCAATTAATACCCACATCAAAACTAGGACATTTCCTAAAATCTATTAACTATTATCACAAATCATACGATCAGCTGATTGGTACTCGTATTTCCTGACCGTATTTAAAAGTGAACGACAGATTTGCGTAACCAATCGTCGTCTAGCCGATATTGGCTAAAAGTAAATTAATAGTAGCTTATAACCTCATTTCTTCGGTTAATCACGCAACCAGCTAAATAGAATCCGTCCGCACCCATTGTTGTTGGAACAAGCATGTCATTTCAATTACTGTAGGCAAATAAAGCGTTTGTGTACTGTAATACACCTTTCATTTTAGTGGGATTAGGTAACATTTAATAGATAGTTGGGAAATATCAAATTGTAAAATGAGGAATGGTCGAGTTTAGCGCCGCGACACCGGTGTCGTGCTTGCGCGCACTTGGCCGACAAATAATTGCGTGGAGCTGCGCGCGCGCAGATTATCAGAAGCAAGTGCGTTCGATAACGCATGCGCACGAACGCGTGTTATTAAATTTATTCCTTTTTCGCCTGAATCTGCATAATGAGGGGGCAAAAAATATCGTAATCGCTAGAGTGAACGTCGCCTTCCCTTGGAGAAAGGCGGGCTGTTGTTGTCTGATGTATGTGTGTACTGATATGATGAATATTTAAACGGCGGCCGGAGCACCCTCGCTGCTCTTTATTTTTATATTATTATGAAAATTCCAGACGATTATTGGCGATTATTCCTTGTCAAAGCGTGGCATCGTTTTGGAAGATATCCAAGCCTGGGTATCATTAGCGGGGCTACTTGGGAGTATTATTATTTAAGTAAGTCTCAGTATCACGATCGCCTACAGCGTCGTGGATCCTCTCACGTGAAAATACACATTGTAAGTTCAGTGGCTGGCTCGCACACGCACCTCCGCCTCTTACACTACCTTTTTCTTACAATTTGGGAACATGTCAATTTTAAAATTATATTATATACTGTTCAAAAAATCGTATCTTATTACTGTACATTTTGCATACTTCTACACAATGGGACCCTTTTTGTAGAAATAGTTGAAATGCTTTTGTCAGTTGGCAATTCATTTGACTCATTTGAAAAATTACGTAATTGCTTAATTATAGTAATTCCCTACTGTAATGACGAGCAAAGAACAAAAACACAAAATAATGCCGACGAGCGAGTCCGGCCCTGTAAAGCCGTGGGCTACCGAAATTCCGCATCCGAGCTCATGTACCTTTATTCGTTTCCATTATCTGCCCAAAGGTGGTCATTACGATGCTTTCGCCCAATTTCAAAATATGCACTGTTTACTTCAACTAAGTAGTCGATAGGGACGCGTTGCGATCGAGTCGATTAAGATGACAATGTCTTAATGCGAATTTTCCCATGAAATCTTACGAAACAGTGGCTCATAATTCTTTAACGTCATTACTCCGAACAATTTCTCAAAGATATGCTTTATAATGATCTGATGTCCGTGAGAAGTTAACCTCGTAACAGGATCGAGGCGAGGAAAAAGTCCGCGCGTGTCATCAGCGGCCGACAAGTAGCCGGTAATTTATGGTTAGTTTTTGGCTGCGCCGGCGCATTGCAGCCTCGCGGCTCCGAGCGCGCCGGTCACAGACCCCGCGCCATTCCGTCAATCTCGACTACTTATCCGTCCGCGCCGATCCCTTATATTAATCATTTTTTCTCCCAAAAAAAGGAAGCAATAAAGATCATATCGAGTCGCCCGGGAGCCGGCCGTCGAGCGCTCGCTTTCGAAACTTTAGAATTGACAAACAAATATCGCAACCGATAGATACTTATTAAGACGTGTATTATTGACTTTAAACTGGTTCATTGTGCGGGCAAAATTAATCTCGCAGCTTAGCTGCGTCACAAAGGCGGCGTGCCGGCGCGTACGGGTGCTATTACGGACACCGCGTTATAATTACCTTTTTAAATAGTTTTTTCAGACGGTGTCGATATTAAAACGTCAATGTAAATAACTTGTTAGCCGCAATCTCATTTCTGAGCGATTGGATATTACAATAGTGTACGTGATTTGAGAAAGGTAACGGTGTCGCCGCTTTATCCGCGAGATGGAGCCTATTATCGCAAGGCGCGAGGACGGCGCGTGCCGAGTACCGCCACACTACTCCATTACCTCGATGATAAAAAATAATAATATCCGTCTACTCGGAGCATCTCGCTCCAACGCATGTCTATTGTAGATCTGTTTCATGCAATTTAATGTAGGTAGAGTTAGCAATGGACTCCGCACAAAAAACAATGTCAAGGAAGGGCCCACCGTGAAAAGTTCAAAAAGCTGTCGGTAATGGACGCGACTGAAAAAAGAGAACGGTGACGCGTGGCTCTCCAGCGCGCTCGTAATTAGGTTCTATATTGGTTCTATATCTAATCATTGTGTCGGTCTGCAGTGTAAATTGAACCACGGAATATTTCACCTGTACGTGTCTAATTGCACGGATTATTTGTGTAGTAAAGCCGGTCCGTTTTTGTCGTAACTCGACTGTGGCACGCGCCCACTTTCTATGCTATCGAGAGACGTAATTGTGCTTATACCCTTTTTTATCGGTTTCGAAACACCTAAGTCATCGTCGGGAATCGGTAACGGTGAACTCGCTCGTTCGGCTTCTGTCTTAATAGGTATGTTCATTACTACTCGGAATGAGATGATCTTTGTGATGCTTTTGTTGCTAACCGCATTTATAATCAACTGCCAATAAATAACAACACAACTCTTATTCACTGTCACTAATAGAGTATTAGTAGCGTCTGATAGCTGGGCTAACTAAGATGATCGGATGCGATCATTGAAGTTAAAGAACGGACGATGGGGACAATCGGGTGGGTGTTCATTAAAAAGAGGCAAATACTACTTGCTTACTAATACTTTTCTGTCCATCAGTCCGTCTGTCACCAGGATGTATCTCATGAACCGTGAAAGCAAGACAGTTGTTTTTTTACAGATGATGTTTTTCTGTTGTCGCTACAGCAAAAAATATTAAAAATAGATTAAATTAATTTTATGGGCTCCCATAAAACAAACTTGATTTCGTCGCATTTTTTATCTCAATTGCAATAACTACTTACATGGTAACGCTTGAATTTTCATAGAATATTTAATTAAATAAAATTTTTAATTAAATAATTAAAATTAACAGATTGAAAGGCATCGCATAAACAAACGTGTTATTTTTCATTTTATATTTCTTGGTACGAAACCTTTTTCGCGCTAATCTAACACGCAGTTGACCGGACTTCGTATTTAAACAATATTCACTATAAATTGTTAGTGTAGTGTAAACCGGATATATATGAACCTAATATAATTAAACAAACATAATCACGCAAATATCACATAATATTCCAAAAACTAATCAAATAACGGTAAGATTAAAAAACATCGACCTTCCATTTTAACAAATCTTTAATTATGCGGCAAAACACAACAGTATTAGGCGGCGTATCTACAAAAATCAAACTCAAATAGTGGATTAAAAGAATCAATCACGGCCTTCTCTTATCGTTAGCCGCGCAGCTAAGCCACAATACCGTGATAAGGGCAATCAGTGCTGGTATTATTAGAGATGAGACCTTTTGTTGAACTGCTTATCGATTCGATTTATTTAATATATTATTTTTTGTAAAAAGTTACCAAGTTGTTTTTGCTTTAGCGGTAAAAATGTAGTGCGCAATGTAATTTATATTCGACGACCTCGTTGGCGTAATGGTTACCATGCCAGACTGCCAATCAGAAGGTTCCGGGTTCGATTGCCGGCACGGCCAACCTCTTTGTGCTGAACTAAATTAGTTGGCTGTCGGTCTGGGTGTTAAATATGTATCTATATAAAATATATAAGTATGTGTATGTAGTATATCAGTTGCGTTAGCAACCATAGTACGAATTAGAAATGGTTCAGTATGGGGTTAACCAGCCGTGTGTGAATTCGATGATTGAAAATAAATGTTAAAGAAAATTAGTGTTATAGAAATTATATATTATATATATTTCTTATTTACTCGCACTACAAAATATAATTTAATTATGTATGTAAATATTTTTTTTATTTTTGCAATATCTGTATCAACTTAACTTATCACAATATTGCCTTATAAAAATACACATGAAAAAATCGATAACGTTTACTTACACATAGGAAAATATGCATCTCTAATCGCTAGGTATGTGCGCAAAAGGTAATATTTCTGTTATCGCGCCACGCAATAATCCACGATAAGGGATTAGCTCACTCTGAATGTACAAAAAAAAATCACGGATTATTATGACCTGAGTTTACATACATTTATATGATATTGTATTATTTTAACACTACAGAAATGCTGATGGTGAAAACTTTATATTCTGTAAAAGTTAATAAAATAATACTTAACAATTTTAAGCAATTTAGCCTTATTGATGCAGTAGGTTCATGAAAATTAAAGGAGATGAAAAAATAGATTTTTGACTGGAAATAAAAAAAAACTTGATTTAAATTTTATTTAATAAACCAATAAACAATATGACTTACATTCGTTAGATTCACATTAAATACTTAGGCAATTTACATGTAGACTCCACTTTAATACACCATAACTGAACTTATGTAAGTACTTGTAACACCGTAATCTGTACAGTTTACTATAAATTAATCTGCATCTGAATAAGTCTGTGACGCATCAAATTTCCGTATTAAAATTTTATAAAAAAAATACGCCCAAGAACCAGTTGAAAACAATTCCATTCACGGATTCACTCTGTGTTTTGATCAATTAGGAACTGGGAGTATATGACAGATAACTTAGATATTTTTTATTTGAGAACGTGATTTTATCATAACTTTTTGATTTTGGTGTATTGTATTAAAACCTGATTGAAAGCTTACTACTCGTATTTGAACTGATAAAAATTATTCTCTATAACATTTGTTATTTAGACTATTATAAACCCAAGATATCTATTTTCTCTTATTTTTCTTTCCTCGTACTTAATGCCAAGCTAGTAACCTTAATACGAGTAACTTTTCTGCGGTTTTGTTAAAAAGAGCCGTACTTGCTGCTCAAAATTTGTTTGATATTAACATTACCTACTTACATAAAATACTACTCCCTCAACTAATAAAATACACAAAGTCACTTTAAATAACAATAAAATTCTCCTAAATGTTAATCAACTAAAACCAACAGTTCCTCATTCAATAAACTTAAAAAAAAACATCGAAGTGTGGTCTCATAAAACTCGAAATTAATTTTACGTTCATAATAAAATCACAGAAAAACCTGTCCCCAACCCAGTCTTAGAATGTTTCGTTTTCTAACATACTAGTATCTGATGACAAAAATTTGTCCAGATGAGCAGATAATACCAATTAATTACTTGGCATTTGCTAACAAGATTAATAAAACGAAGCTTCGAAATCTTTATTCAAGAGGCGGCACTGGTTAAATGTCATCAAAAACAAATAAAATAACGGCATTAAATACAGGAATTCAAATGTGTTAAAAAATGTCTTGTCATAAAAAGAGGTTTGTAAAATATACGTAAAGTAATTTTAGATATAGTACTTGAGACAGCAAATTTCCCTTAACATACAGCGGGGGAATGCTGCGAGTCTGATGGGCACGTTTGGGCGAGGGGTTTGGACGTAAAATTTTGAGATTTTTTTTTTATATTGTCAATTTAAAAAAAAATGTAAGAGTAATTTTTAAATGAATCCTTTAATAATCTAAGAACTGTACGTATATGTTAAATTTTAGATATTTCATTAGTATACCTATTGTATCACCGTGAGACATACATACTTCTGGTAAATGTTTTATTAAAATTATAAAAATTTTTAAAACATCGATAACTAAAACCTACCTAACCTTACTGGTAAAATTCAAATATCATTTATTTCCAATATAATTTAGTCAGGTATAACGAAAACAACTAAAAAAACATTTTCTCAAACATTTCTAGCCATTCCCTAATATTTGCGCCCTATTAATTATCTCAAAAATACACTTATCTATAGTAATGTAAAATAGGCTTTGCATTTAATAGCACTAAACTTACATAGATTAAACGAGCGATTTTAAATGTTCTTACCCGAAATATACAAATACAGCTAGTTACAGACTTATCAACATCACACTGAGCACTAGAATCCACAGACAACATAACACTTGGTTCAAATTTATGATAAACCGCGGTTTTTAGAGCGGAACCTGTTTATTTCAAAGTAATTATTTTCAATAATCATTACAAAAAGAGCCGGTCCGTTGGAATGCATTCAATTGACATTAATGATAATAAAAAGATAAATTGAAGATCATTGTTAACCTCTAATTACCATAAACAATTAAACGCAATTTGCGAACCTTCGTATTTAAATTAAAAAGAATATAAGTTAGAAAGATTTGATTATAGTTAGCTATCTCATTATTAGCATTTATTTATGCTAAATAAGTCGTTATCCTGAAAATAATTGAATCTAGTCAACAACTCAAATTAAAATGAATAAATTATTCTAGTTTTCATCACGGCATTGATAAGGAATATCTATTAGCAGAAGCAGCTATGGTTTCAATATTATTTTTGGCGTCACAAATACCCTTTATTCCATCCGACTACCGGTAGTTCGATAGTCGAACTGTTTGTTGAGTCTTATACTATTTAAATCGAACATCGTATCAAAACAATTTCACTGTATTTTTTAATGTTATTTTAAACTAGCATCACAGGACACGGTTAATACCTATCACACATAACCTCAATAACAAATCTACAATATAACTAAATTTACCGCCTAAAACTATACAATAAGTTCCAAAAGTATCTAAAATATCTACTGTCTATACTTAATTGAAATATACTGATAATCTACTTTATCGTTTTCTTATCAAAATGAGTGTCTGTTTACCAAAGTCAAATCAAATAATTAAGTGAGCAATGAAATTTAATTTCCAACAAAATGTGTGATTTGTGATTTAGTCGGGTTAGATAGATAGACGCCTGCTTTTAATTCAAAATATTGATGATTTAGGATATTTTATAAATTTGAACTAAATACTAATCTAGTGTGAAGTATCTACGTTAATTACTTGGTTGTTTTGTTAATGTTATGCATAGTTACAGTTTGTTAAATGTTTCGTATCATATGTTTAAAACTTAATATTACTTGTAATTTGTATTTATTGTATAGTTTTTATTCTTATTTTGTATGGCTAGGTTATAAGTATAATAATTCTGTTTGTAAAATTGACAAGGCATCTGTAACATAGTGCATACTAGCTCAGAAGCCATGGCTACCTTTTAAAGTGTTACTGTTAACTTATTTACTTCAATAAATTTATATTTGATTTGAATTTATTTATGCCCATTTATTAGATCTGGTTCACTGATTACTAAAAACATGTCTCAATAATTTTAGAAATAAGAAAATACGTCATGACTGCACCATATCAAATCGAAATAAAAATTAACCTTGTGCTAATAATTTTATCAGTTAGCATAATTTAGTAAAAGTTTTTACAGCGCTTGCAATTTTAAATCAATACCTATATATAATAAGACAATAAAAATCAAGTGTCTATGCATTAAATATTTTTCATATCAAAATCGGTGAAAGGAAAAGAAATACCTAAAACTCAGTTGAAAATGTATTTCAAATAGGTACTGGTTTAGAACATTTATGGAACAGAGTTGAATGTGGTTTACATAAACCGCATTTAAACTATATTAAAATAAAAAATAAAAATGTCAAAAACAATGTTAGGTTAGGTTAGCCCATGACCGTACCTGACCCAAGGGTGCCCATAACACTGGCTACGTTTCCACGCTGAATAGCAATGGCTATCCGCTGCACCAAGTACTATCGAGAATGGATATCCCCCGTCTTATCGGCCAGTCTTCGACCGAGTTTTACTACCACTACCACAACGCATTGAACTCTCAAAAAGAAGTGTGTACATTTCATACTTCTACACGTTCAATCGGCTAAACTGTTTTTGATGGAATTTGGTATAGAGACAATCTAGACTCTAGATTAACGCATAGGCAACTTTTAACCTCGGAGTAGCGCGAGTAACACCACAGAGCACAGCTAGTAATAAACTATAACAAAATCTTGAGTAGCTATCAATACGTGACCTTGTTGTAATATTTGCTGCTTGTTTAGCATTGTCAGACGGAGCTACGTGTCCATGCAGCAGTATCATTTCAATGCAAATCTGACAGTTATCTGATGAACTTGGAACTAAAATTCCAATGACAAACGCTTGAGTAACAATTGTATGAACATTAATATCGATTTACATACATTATGTATGAGATATTAATTATATTGAAATTAGGCATTTCATTAATATTTATTTCAATATTAGTGCCCTTTTTTCTTTCCCCTATTCTACTATACTATGTCGATAAGTGGAGTACAATAAATTGACTCCTTCCACTCTCTATCAGCCGTCATTTCCAAACTCTTCCATATCATTAATACCTACCTACATTCATACATGCTTTTTTTTGATTGAATCTTTCTCTATCAATAAATTTCATTTCAATCAATCTTCTTTTCGCTAGCATTTAAGTACCTCACTAAGCAAAACATGCCAATACCACGCAAAATTGTTATTAATGCCTACCCTTCAATTATTTAGATACGAAACTTTTCTGCGTAACATTAAAATTTCTTATGTACCTATGCAATGTATATTTCATATGATTTCATCACTACTATTGGTATTTCAACAAAACAAATGATATGTAAAATATCTACTAAAGATATTAATAACTTTATTATCAAGACCACTGCAAGTCAAAAGTGGTACCTACATACATAAAATAAAACCAGATAAGATGAAATAGCTCTAATCCATAGAGAATCCGATAAATTGTTACAGCTTAATTTATATCCAAATTAAACTAGTAGGTATTTCGAGTTTTTTTTTTCTATGCCCATACGATCAAATCTAAAAGCTGATCTAGGAAAACCAATTAACAGTACTTAGGTACATAATTTAAAAAATCTAACTTTAGTGTATATAATTTTCTTACTTAACTAAATTATACAAACAATATTTAACTCAACAATATCATCATCGATAATGCCATTTCAATTTTCTATCACAATGTCACGATAATTTAGTAAAATAAAATGTAAAGCGTGCAAACATCTCACCTGCGAAAGATCACTCGGCGCCTCAGACTTGACAGTGTTGGCCGCGGCCCACGCCTCTGCAAATGTCTCCATAGCACTCTGAAAGTCCATCTTGTTACTAATCACGACGACATCAACATGCCGAAAATTCAGTCAACATGTGCACAGGGAGCGCGGTGACAAGACACACGTCCGCGTCGGCCGGCCGGCGGCGCGATACTGACGGGCCCCGCCCAGCGTTCCGCCCGCGACGAGAAAAACCGATACCACCCGAGCCTTCCCGTTTCAGCGCTTTTCTTTTTTAAGCCGCTATTTTAACGAGTTTTTTTTGCACTCAAGCCCGGCCCACGTCGGCTGGGCGTCCTCTGGATTATTTACACTTGTAATTCTGTGTAACGTTTAATTTGTTGTGGGGATGGGCGATTAATAGATTCAGAATTCAGATGTAGTATCGAGCTACTGTGGCTCGCGATAGCTATCGCGCCGCGGTGGCCGTGATCACACTGAATGCTGATAAAGACTAGCATGTATAGAGCTAAATGTTATAGCTTTATTTTTATGCGTAAGCGCGATAACATAAGATAATTATTACTGACTGCCACTGCTTATTACTGAATCTTAACCAAACAATAAGATCATTTTGTGTTGTGTTCTAATATTTTACATCAGCTTCCAGTTCAGTTTCATCGCTATTGCCAAATTAATCTGCGACCTGTCTTATTAATGTATTCATTGGTAGTTAAAAACTCATCGCACTAGAATGTTAATTTTCTTTCGGAAGCTATCAACTAAACTAATTGTAATATCCATGTAAAATGGCTATTGAGGCTCGGGGGAGCGCATTTTTATTCATTAAATAAATCATCGTAGCGCTCGCTTCCCCGGGATGTGGGTAAAAAAATTTGTCACGGTTTGCCATAATTTTGTACGTGCTCTTTATAGACCGTTTAACCGTTATTACCTACAGGAAGGTTAATTTTTCTTAATTTCTGGGGCTTTTCAAGCTAAAGTAACTCAGCGTCTTTTTATGCGTCGTATGGGTATTGTGAATTATTGTACCGAGGATTCAGTTTTTCAAGGTATCTAAAATACTTCCGAAATGTAACTCAGAGTCTCTGTAAGCCTCTATGGGTAAAACTACAGAATAATAACTTAATGTGTTTTTGTTATAAATAGTTTTATGTTTTGTTAAAATGTAATATAATAACATTTTTATATGATTTCATCACTACTATTGGTATTTCAATAAGCATGACTAACACCTAGGTATGTACCTAGTTGTATAAATAATAAATCATTCATTTATTCAAAAAGTTTTTTTTTAATGTAAATGAAAATATATGTACACTTTATTTGGAGGATATCTACTAAATGATAATTTGGAATGTGAATCAATTACTGAATATTTCACCAAACTTATAAAATACCAAAATCCTCGTCCTAACATGTAGTCAGATTAGAAAACCTAGAAGCAGATTTATCGCCAACATAAACAGTTACAGTACTACTTTCGACAATTATCTACAAACACCATAAAATTTAATGGGCCCTTATCCTGTACCCTAATCTCTTCTAAATGAATATAAAAGAAAGAAACAAACCATAAACAAAACCTCTTTTACTGTGCGGAAATTTCAAAGATCATCTGAATATAATGGAAGGCTATAAACAGACCTGTAACACAATAACTTACTAAGATAAAGTAGGTAGAGATTGTCTCAAAATAGAACTGAAGTGAGATTTTAAGACGTTCGTGTTAAAATTTATTTTTGGAGTTCTTGGAGTCAAAATTAAATAAACGTGTTAACATGGTAAGAGAAATTAAAAATATGTTGCCAACAAAGCTATAGTAGCCTCCTTGAGAGCTCGTAATTCCAGATTATACATGCTTCACCTTCGCCAGAGCACCGCTCGAATGGTTAAGGGTTTTACAGGTCAAATATCTCTCCCTAATATGTAAAACATATGATTCGAAAGTTTAAGTTCTAAAGTCAAAGTCAAATACATTTATTGTTTCGTTATGGCATAATTATGATGTTATACATTTAAAAGGTAGGTACCTCATAACGGACCCTGGTCGGGTATCGCAACACAAAAGGAGTGAGCCGGTATAATAGCATTCATGCAATAAAAGTTTTGATTTAGTTTCAAAAATACTGTCTTTGTTTCTAATGTTGTACATAACCAAAGTTTGTTAACCTAAAATCAAAATCTTAAGCCCTATCAGACAACACACAAATAAAAAGAATTTTCCATGCATAAACATAAATGTCAGTCAAAGTAGATCATATCCATAAAGATGTTTGTTGACGTCAAATAGGGAATGAGTTACTTATATGGGCTTTGAGTGATTGAAAATACATATTATTATGACTGTTTCTATACATCTATGTATAATGTGTATGTATCTAAATGCTTACAAAAATTAACTTCTTAAGTAGGTATACAAAATATAGTGATCTTAATGGTTTCTGTTGCACTAGAAGATCATGTTTTTAATTAATAAAACACGAACAATTAGACATAGGTATAACCTTAATGTGTGATAACGCTGTCGATTCGTAGAATACGGCATATTCTTTGATCGCCTATTGAAGCAAAATGGGCTGCAAACTGGACGAATCGTCCTCACAAATATCTAAAACAAGTAATGCAAAAAATTCAAAGTTCAAAATATATTATTCATTTTTATATTCTTTCTTAAACGGTTCATTTAGCATAGTTAACCGTTTTAGAAAGAAAAAAAAAGCATCTATTAGAGAAGTTATTTTTATAAGCTTGTCTAATAGATGTTTTTTCATATATAGAATTACCTATTAACCTTCAAACTGGGTGCATTCACGCCGTTGTCGTGGTGACTAGAGCCTTTCTGTCTTTTAGACTGCGTTCATACGATTATAATATTTTCCATGACACGTGCGCGAATGCGTCCTATTCACATAGGGTTAGTAAGCCAAATTCCACTTTTGTTAAGACATGGTCTCGCATAAGGTTCGAGATAAGGTTATAAACAAAAAGAAAATAAGGCTGGTAAATCATTCTCAAATTATAAGATTCTAGGATCATCTATACACGGTTTAATAAATTTAACCCGCCAAAAACCCTTAAATGCCAAAAAATCATCATTTTTAGTTCACATTACAGCCACGTTGCTTCCTATCTTAGACTGGCTGTATAGACGGCAGAGTACAATACCTATCAAGAACCGGGCCACAGCTCTAGCCTTTAAAGAGGCTTTGTATTTCCCGATATCCTTTGTTTTCTTTGCATCTATCTATACGATGTGGAATAATGGAATTTTGTTTCGACATGATTGGTAAGGGTACTTAAGTTTTATTTTAGGTTTTTTTTGCTTTATGGCTCAATTCTATATCTTAATAAAGTACAGTTTTATTGAATTTGTTATTTCAGTTCATCATCATCATCCACAGTCTGTTCTATCCCACTACTGTGAATAGGCCTCAATATATATTATACGTGTTTGCATGTACGATTGTTACTCTTTTACGCTTTAACGAAACAAACAGTTTAAGTGAAATTTTGTATTGAGATAGCTTAGACTTATGTTAGTTAAAGTAATTAATATGAATTACACCAATAGTGTTAATAAAATGAAATAAAAATCTACAAACCATAAGACCATATAACTAATTTAGAAGGCCGTCCCGGACATAACCTAACGAAAAGTACCATAAGGCTAGTAGAATTGCCGCGTCATATGTGTAGACTTTGGATTAACACACAAGCTACTTATCCCACATTAACCTGTGCTACTCAACGAAGCTCTCATAATATAATAGGTCCCATGGAAATGTTTAACCTGAATCTGTTAATAAATCTTTTAAATTATCTTCAGAGCACCTCGTGAAAGCCTGTCATGAAAACTCAAACACGTTTTCGAAATCCCACGTTTCTAAGTAACTTCCATAATAGGTCCAGATGGCATTGCCTCACGAAACAAGAGGCTCAAATTGCCAATGTCCACACAAAACGTAGCTAAAACAAATATGACAATAACCTCTTGAGTCGTCGCTTTGCTGGAACTCTATTGTCTATTTAGCGAGTTCTATTCCCGTCGTAGATATACTTTTGGGTACGACTTGTACGAAGCATTTAAGGCTTCCGGCTTTTTCCGTCACTAAAGCAAACTATTTTTTTTTTTTTTGGGACACATTCACACACGGCTGGTTAGCCCCATACTGAACCATTTCTAGCTCGTATTATGGTCGCTAACACAACTGATATACTACATATACATACATACATATTATATATAAATACATATTTAACACCCAGACCCACAGCCAACAAATTTAGTTAAGCACAAAGATGTTGACCGGGCCGGGAATCGAACCCGGAACCTTCTGATTAGCAGACCGGCATGGTAACGAGGTCGTCATGCGAGCTTTTCATGCAATTATTCATCTTACAATTCTAATAATCAAAATAATTCACTAGCTGCGCTAGTTGTTTTTAAATCCTGCCTCTTACTAAGTAGTGATAATCCAGAGATCCCGAAAGAGTAATTTTTTCTTAGTGTATCTATTAAAGTTATAAAACATATTGCTCGATCTAATGCATTTTTAAATAATCTTATGTTAAACGTAAAACTTAAATAAAAATAGTGTTTCTATGTATCTAAAGTTATCAACGGCTAAAGTTCTAAATGCATTACGGTTTAAAAGAATAAACAATTCCTCATAATAATAAACCACTAGGATAAGAACTTACACTAGTGTTGTATTAAGTTATATAGGTACATATATTAATAAAGAATTTTAAAACTGAAACTGAAAACCTGTAATCCAAAAAAATGCCTATATCCTAATACAGTGGTTACATGTTATACCCAATTTCAATAAAATCGGCCCAATTGTTTGAGCGTGAAGAAATTTTAAACAAACGCACAAAATTTCGCCTTTATATTAATGGGATAAAACAAAATGAAGTTATTTAATTGTTCAAATAAACCAACGGAGTTGCATAATATTATACCACCGTTTTCGTTTGCGCAGAACGAGCAGAAACTCTGCGAAAATACAGATACCTACTATGTATGGTACAGTTGAAGTCTCAAGGTATCGCTCAAGTCGATTCGCTTCGATCTTCTTTGTGAGGACTTTGGAATTCTTTTCCTGAGTCTCCTGTTTCCTGAGAATTACTATCTGGGGGTCTTCAAATCTTAAGTCAATAGGTATTTTTTAGGTATGCGTGTAACATCGTAGATCATAGTATTGTTTAACATCGGGCAAGCTATGGTCAAACTTTGTAAAAAAATGGTATCGTTATTTTGGAAGTTCTCAATTTATCAACCTTGTTGGTTAGTTAAATCAGCAAGTTGACATTACGTCACTGGGTGATACACAAGTGACAAAATATCGTTACGATTATACAGCACAGTTGAAACTGTATTGATAAATCTACACATGTATATAAGAATACAGTACAGTTCGTTCGTATGAGTGCACTACAACTGCAGTACCGTTTGAAAGTAAATATTTTTGAAACGTGTATTTCAACCATTATATCACTTTATTATGAGTACACAGTTATGGAATATTATAAAACATAAATAAATAAAATAAAAGAAAAACACTATTAAAATAAAAACCATTGGTTTCCAATAAAATGAAACATGGTTTATATTTATTTGTACAAAATAGATAATTAATGTTGGTTTCAACCTTTAACATTCAGTTAAACATTATGCTATAAGTAGTAAGTATTTTGGTTTGACTTTTTAGCCTTGATAAAAATAGAATAATGATTTTTCGAATAGTAACTAAATTTACAAATAAGTGTAATTAGCATTGAACTAGAAAACTAAGCAATATACTCTCTGATTAAAAGTCATTTTTTTTCTATACTAGAGGCAAGTTGTGCTACCCTTAATAATCCCGAACAAAAAGTAGCCTTAGCTGTTACCCAGGGTCTTAACTATCTATATGTCAAATTTCATCCTAATCGGTTAAGCCGTTTGAGTGTACAGAAGTACATACATACTCACATTCTTAAACACAATCATAAGGATTTACAATAGGTATAAGTAGGATTACAACAGTAACTGTTGACTCAAGTATTTATAACAGCAATTTTAACCAGCATTAGTTAATGACACAAAATAACATTGTTACAAGAAATGTTATCTGTCTTCTTTAGAATAAAGTTACTATATACACTATTGTTAATATTATTCTAATATATATATGTTTAAGTATTTTATGTAGGTCTTATTATGTATTGGTTAAATGTAGGTTTTTTTTAGTTCTTATTTAATCTCTTTGTTGAACACTGCATCTTATATATTGTAATTTTCTCTCCATGCTTTGGTTGCCTGGAAGAGATTGCTTTCAGTGATAAGGCCGCCACTTGTAACCCTACTTATAAGTGTTTATTTATTTTTCTCTTTGTTTTGTATTTCCTTTTGTGTTGCAATAAAGAGTATATCTATCCATATATCAGTATGGATGTATTAAGCAAATGACTCTCACAATGAGGTTTAACCTTTATTAAACCACCCGCTCTCCGAAGTCGTCCGCCAAGCATTCAAACAACACGTAACAAGCTACGTCCAGCTTCCAGCGCTGCCTAACCCATCCCCCAGTTACGTAACACCTAACTGAAAGCCACTGAAATCTCCCGAAGGCTCTATATACAGAGTTTTCCTTACATATCCTAATCCACGCATATCCAAGATCCAATAGCATTCGCTAGGCGTCGACGTTCGCTTAGCTTCCTCCAATGCTGGGGTTAGGCTGATCCTTTATCCGAGATTAGGCGCTCTCGCTCTGGCGGGGCGGGGACTAGCCACGCCCACCGGTCGATGCGGCCGCCACGCTCATTGTTCCGTTATCTATCGGAGACGGAGCACGCTCATCCGCCGGCCGCCGCTGACTCCGTGACGTCATCGCTCGCTACTCCAGTTACCACCGGCGGCTGCTGCGTGCTTCGCGCAATTAATACCGCTATTTTTATATCAGACACTAACTAGCATCATAAGCGACAATGTGGCTATAGGGACGTTATTAGCAAACGTCAAGGTTAGAACGTTGAGACACATTGGAATTACGAGTTTGTGACGTCATCACAGTCAACCTTCAAGAGCCTCTCAGTCCTCTATACGCTAGTTCAACATTTGACATCAGTAACTCAATTACGAGTCACAGTTTTACCACAAAAATGGGAATAAAGACTAAAGTATTATCAAACCTTTAATTTTAATCTGAAACTAAACTTCCTTTATTATGTCAAATAGTAACAGTTGAAAAACGTGATTCAAATGTTTGCTAAAAGAAAAATGTGATATCTAATTACACAAATAAATGATATCAAAAAAAACACACACAAGAGCACAGAAAGTAGTATTTATGAATAAAACCTTAAATATTTATAGATAAGAATCTACAAAAAGAAAACTACCGAAAACATTTTTGAATAATGTTTGTATAACCGGCTATCACATACGTTATCATTATTCAAATATGCCTTACGAAGTTTTAAACCGTAACTAAAATTCTATTGTCATGTCCACTTAGACAAAGAAGTTTACGTAAAGCAAAGCAAATTCCAAGTGATCATATAAACTATTGACAATAAGAATAACACGATCAAAATCAAATATATCCTATCATTATAATAGATACAGTTAGTTTAGAATTATCATTATAATGTATGCCGAAATTCTAACAAGGAAGCTGTGCGCAGTAGGCATCCCTAATAAGGTTCCCTGAGAACAATAGTAGGTCGACTTGTGTTCTACATATTTATTGGCTTGGATACTAACACTACTTTAACCATCATAGTTTTAACATGACTTATTTGATGTCTCTCTCAAATGACTATGAAAAAAGTGCGACGCTAAATACTGTATGCTAAGTAATACTTAATCCATGATGGTAGACAAGTTTATGGTAACTCAAGGTACAGGATATCGTAAGAGGAAACCTGCGGTTTCAAGTATGACTAATTTTGCCGGAATAGAAATTATGAGTTACAATGACTTTAGGCGATGGTCGGTAAAGAATATTAATGTGTGAAAGTCTTGACAAGTGTGATTTGAAGTCACGTCTCATATATCAATCTAATACATTTTAAAATAATATAATAATAATAATAAATTAAGTGAAACAAGCCTAATTTGGACCAGCTGGTCCAAATGCTCTCAAGGTGCTACCAAAATTTAAGTAAAACGAAATACTTTTTACTAATAATAATTTTATTTGTAATAGGATACCTTATCTATACCAATATTAAAAAGAGGAAAAGTTAGATTTTTTGTTTGTTGACGCAAATAGGCTTCGAATCTACTGGACCGATTTGAAAATTTCTTTCACCGTTGGGAAGCTACATTATCCCTGAGTAACATAGGCTATATTTTGTTTCTCTTCGCAACTTAGATTATTTTATAGCCCGTGCGAAGCAGGGCGATCACTAGCAGATGAATAAAAATATTCTATTCTAAGTTGTTAATCAACTTAGAATAGAATATTTTTGTTTCATCAGTAGTTCTAAGTTGATTAACAACTTAGAATAGAATATTTTTGTTTCATCAGTAGCAGATCGCCCCGGCTTTGCAAGGGCTATAAAATAACCTAAGAAAAAAGAAAAAATAACATGGCAAAAAAGTTCATCAAATGTCTAAACATCTTAAATCACCAACACAAGAATCTACACGTAGCTTCCGTGTCTTTGAAGTTACCTTTCCAAATATACACTTACACCTTACAGCCCTGTTTAGCGGCTGTTACTTTTTAAGTAAAGGCTTGAATTAGAAGATGTTATGTAAAATACTCAGTCAACAATGATTTTTGGAGTCGGCACCCTAAGTGCTAGAGCTATGGGAAGCATGCTCACTGTGAGATGAATAAGTAGCGCTGATTAGATAGTTTGCGCGTAGTAGGTATACATAAACATGTATGTAGTTAAAAGTAATAAAAGCGTTTTGTTATACACTTTTATGTGTTTTAGGTATCTACCTATCAACAACTAATCAGAATGGTGGTAGAACATTTTCTCAACATGAAAAATATTGGCGCCTAAAGCTCAGTTAGGTGATCTGACGCTATTATCGAATCTAAGCAACGGTCGATGCGGTCAATTTTTGTGACTATGCACAAGACTGTCGTTTTTAAAAAGAGCCATTTTCATCTGGGCGCTACCGTGGGTGGGATAACACGTTAAATTGTAGGCCCCAGCTGTAAGTCTTAGTACAAGTAGTCGTTAATCCAGAGGTCTACGGATAGCTTTAAAACTCTCGACATCAGAGAGTGGACTCTTGACCACTTACCTCATACGAAGAAGAAAAAGAACTTGGAAAATTCCGCCAAGCTAACGTAACGGTGGGTTCTGCCAACCTTCAGAGCCAGTTATTCCAAACTAGGAATGCTTCACTTTAGGCCAGGTTGGTGCTAATTTATGTGGTTCGCGCCCTGTACTCCTCAACAGCTGTTCTGTGTAAAAAATACATTATACCAATCTCTTTTGTGCTCTTATGTGCGTTGCTTAAGGGCTTGGCGAACTACTTTGTATTGTATATATGTATATTACTAGCAGACACGGCAAACGTTGTTTCGCTTTTTTACTAAAATGGCCATAAAAAAAGGAATTGTTAAAATAAAGTAAAACGTAGGGCTGTATGATTTTTATGCCACATTGTAAAAAAATAAAAACAAAACCTTTCGTCAAAAAAATAAAATATAAAATTACAAATAACCCTTATCACTTAGGGGTATGAAAAATAGGTGGTAAGCGATTCTCAGACCTACTGAATACACATATAAAATTTGGCAAAAATCGGTCGAGCCGTTTCGGAGGAGTACGGTAACTAACATTGTGACATGGAAATTTTATATATAAGAAGAAGATTACACTGCACAATTACGTACATATGTATAAGTAAATACTATATACCTACCTACACTTAACTATTCAAGCTACCTATCTTCAGATTTAATCTATCTAGGAAATAACTAGGTAAGCACGTACAGACCGCTAGTCCCACGTCTTACCCGTGCCTGTGAGACAATGGGGGGAGACAGGAAGTGGGAGAAAGGGGAGGGAGGAATTCCCCCCTCCCTGTGTCACTGCAAATTTGTTATCTCACTGCTGAAGCTATGGAAGATTAATTCCTGTGACAGGGAATCTCGCTCACGACTTTGTTTGATGCGCCGTGGTTTTGATGCGAGGTTTAAATGGAAGCTCGGGGGATTGGGGATTGTAGGTTGTGTTACAAGATGTGTGAATGGTGACAGAGTTTTATTGATAAAGCTACGAAAGCAGGTGTATTAAGAATGATTGAAGTTAAAAGTGATATTGCGCAATATTGTACTATAACTTGATTCAATATAGAACATTGCCTTCGGACGGCTTGAAAACTTTCGACACCAGAGCTTAACCTCTTAGCTCATACGAAGAAGAAGGAGAAAATAGAACATTTGAAATTTACCTATTTTTAAGAATGTACCCCTTTTATTAAGAATGTATTATTAAGCCTATAGCCTCCTTAGGCTAAACGCTTAAACTCTCCTTGTTTCTGGCATACTGCCATAGGTAACAGAATTCTGTAAATAAATTGCATCTTTATTCCATCACGAATAGAAGAATATACTTAAAATGTATCATATTTTGAGGCAAAATTTGTGTTATTTGTTACAAAGATCAAACCCATCGCATGTTTATCGCCGAGTAATCGCATAATCATCAATAATCCTTAACTGACACAAAAAGCATGCAAGATATGGATTTCAATCGTGACAATAGAAAGGTGTTCCCGTCAACATACTTCCAAGCTTTATATTTTCAACCTTATTTATTAGAGAATACAGTTTAAAATATAAAATCTAAGTTTCACTCCCGCTGCGAATCGAAGATCAGTCCAGGATGGGAAAAAAAGTTGGGATTATAATTAATGAAATGTCGTACCTACATTTCTAGACATCATATCTACATATGTTTTTCTAGTAATGTGTGGATTTGCACTCCGCTTTACGGTGAAGGAAAACATCGTGAGGAAACCGACTTGTTTGAGGACCACAATATCTTAAGACGAGTGTCATACGCCAACCCGCACTTAGCACTGGCCAAGTGCGGGTTAGCATATGCGTTAACAACACTAGTTGTGAATTATGGCCTATATCTCTCTCCTCGTGAGAGAAAGCCCCGAGTCCCAGTTGTGGGACCGTATAGTGCAGGGCTACGTATGCGTAAGCAAAAAAAGTGTGTGTTTTTTAATATTATTTTGTATTTGTTTATTATAAAATAAACTCATAAGTGTCTAGCATTAGATATGTCTAGATAGAATCACGTTTGAAACTGGTCAGAAGATTTCAAAAAATGTATTTTGTGTAAAATAGATAGGATTTACATAAGGTAGAGATGTAATGTAATACAAAATCCAAGCTTTTACCTTCGAAAATCCATTACAAACCAAACCAAATTAAAAATTTAACAACAAAATCGATCGAAACATTAAAGACCATGACGGATCTCAATCCTCGATCCTCCAACTAGTTGTTCAGAGAATGCGACGAATTTGACAAGTCACCGGTTTTTTATCCAATGCCAGATTATCTGGTCTCCTTACCTCACTCGATCAATCTTATCGAGGCAACTATAACACAAATTTTATAAGAAAACGACATAAATAACCCATCACAGAGTTAAGCTATTTTGAAACTAACTGTGTTAAAAATAAGGTAAATTTTTGTACGGCAGAATTTAATGGAGATGCTGGGATCATTTTGAATGCGCCGGATCATCGCTGGATTCCGGGAAATTCGCCCCGCGTGAATACCTGCCTTACAGGTAAGATGCAGTGGTATAAAAAGTTTAGACATGACTGAATATTTACTTCATACATTAAATGTAAAGAATATAGTTTGCCTGGGTTTATAAGTAGAAATTTTAATGTAAAAAACACAAATATATTTTTGAAATTCATATTATCAAAATAACGAGATTTTATATTTTAACGCACTTTATTTTTAAACAAATTGATCTTTTCGCATCATACTAAGTAAAAAAACACTTTAAAAACGTAAATACTACAAATGTAACAAAACAAATGAATCGCAACTACAGCCGACAATCGCTTCAAGTAATTTATTAGTCAGAAATAATGCTATAAGTAGCAGAAACAAATGAACAATTAAATTTAAAAACCGACTTCAATGAAATTCATGAAATATTGATCAAGTAACGAAAAAAAATCTGAGCCCATTTGAGAAGTGTATTTTCATTTAATCGCTACATAAATAACGATATTAGTAACTGAGATGCAAAACAAATAAACAAACAAATTTTTTATTTCAGTAATAAACATAAGTGTACATAGTTATATTCCCATAGTCGTAGATATATAAACATATAACCCTGTAGTCTTAAGTATAAGCATATAACCCTGTATGAAAGCTGATGCGGCATAGCGACGATTCATAGAATCCGGCCACCCGGGCTTTGCCGTATCAGCAAACATTTCATTAGAAATAAGACCTAGCTTTAAGAACAGTTTAGAATAAAATCTTCGACACTCAACACCTAGTTTAAGTGGTTTAATTTTAATTTAGTTTTTAAAAAGATATTAACGCGCTCCCGATTCCTAACTGGCGCAGCCGGTAGGATAATCGGCTGCTGTCATCGCGAGTACCGAGCGTAGAATCCGTGAAAAGTGTACGAGCGTGGCAGCATTGGTGGCTAGCAGCATCGCGTGGAGCCATCCGATTATCCACGAACCAAATAAATGAGTTGGACGTCGGCGATGCGGGGCATGTAAGTGGCACACCCAGAGTAAAATCCTCCGCTTGTTCCACCCATTCCCATCCCATATCTTGTGTTAAAATCACACATTTAGTTTAAGTTTGTGACTGAAACTGCACACATTAAATTAAGGAAAACGTAGCGAAAATTGCTCGTTTTAGTTAAGAAAATTGTGACTGAAACTGCACACATTAAATTAAGGAAAACGTAGCGAAAATTGCTCGTTTTAGTTAAGAAATTGTATTTTTAAGTAATTATAGATTAGGTTAACGTGACTTAAACCGCACATAGTGTTTAGATATTTTTAGTTTTTTTTTTTTTTTTTTGTGTTATACTTACTAAGAAAAATGGTTGACAACGCAGCGCAATTAGCACCTCCCCTTCTAAGGGATATGTTAAAACTAATTCCTGAATATGAGGGTGACGCGAATACGTTAACATTGTTCTTAAAAAAGTGCGAGTATGTTATCCAACATTTCCAAGGAAGTAATCAGCGAAATGAGTATCTGATGCAATGCATCACTAGCAAATTAAAAGGGAAGGCCGCCGCGTTAGTCAGTGAGAGGGAAGATTTTTTAAATTACGACAACCTGAGAGAACTACTAATTCAACATTTTGGAGACCCTCGCAGCGAGGAGTCAGTGGCCATCGAATTAGAATCGATGAAGTTAAAATCCGGAGAAACGTACCTAGACTTCTGCGGCCGCATTCAAAACGTAAGGGCCACCCTTTTTGCAAAAATTAACCAAAATTTAATAAATTCAGACGAAGTAAAAAACGCTAAAAGACTAATACATAACAACACAGCCCTTAATGTATTCTTATACAATCTCCCAGAGCATATGGTCAGGGTCATACGTTTGAAAAATCCGAAAAACCTAGAGGACGCCTTAAAACAGGTAATAGAAGAGGTGAATTTCCATGAGCAATATCAGATAAAAGCTAAACTCTTAAATAACCAAAACACAGTAAACTGGAAACCTCCGCCTCAAGCTTCTCCACAATTTAAATTCGGAGTCCCAAATCAAGGTCAGTATAGGCCACAGTTATTTACTTCGCAACCTATACGACATCCGATGCAGTCGGGCTTCAAACCAAACTTTCAAGCTCACCAGTATACTCCGCAACCCCAAGCAGCACCGTTTGGGTATCGACCTCCGCTACAAATGAATCAAGGTGGGTTTAGACCTCAAGTAGGACAGTTTGGATATAGACCCCAACAGTTTGGCTTCAGACCACAGCCGGGACAATTCGGGTATCAACCCCCGCAACCTCAGAGCTATCGACCACCACAGCTATTTTCAGGCGACGTGACAATGAGAACTGCACCAGCCCTGCCAAAGGTACCCATTAACGAGATGCAAGTAATGGAAGAAGGTATGTACATGCCTTACGATTATAACACCCCTATATATGGCACATACGACGAGCAACAGGCAATCGACGCTAATTATTACACCGAAGCTGGCGCCGAGCAGCCTTGCCAACCGGAAATGGATCCTGACGAAAAGGAAGAACAGATAAGTGCGGAAAATTATTGTATTACCTTTGTCCAAAAGCCCGAGGTAGTTGAACTAAATTACGACCGTTCTCGAAAATTACCATACATGAATATCCCTGAAATAAACGGCAAATTTATGATAGATTGTGGTAGTAGCAAATGTTTCATTAGCCCATCTAAAGCCGATCAGTACTACGCAGCGTACAAG
Source organism: Mellilla xanthometata (assembly GCA_035578125.1). Lineage (NCBI taxonomy): Eukaryota > Metazoa > Arthropoda > Insecta > Lepidoptera > Geometridae > Mellilla > Mellilla xanthometata. The sequence goes on along the minus strand of JAPUBQ010000007.1, from coordinate 4,870,524 downwards.
TCTTATAAATTGTTTACAGTTAATAGTACGCATGCCTCTAGCGCGCATAAAGAAGTAATTAACATCCCACTCTTTTCGGCTTTTAATGCGGACTGCGAACAAAAGTTTTATATCTACGAAGTAGACCCAAAATATGACGGCGTGATTGGATTAGATTTGATGCTTAAACTTGACGCTAAAATAGATTTAGAAAATCGAATTTTCAAAACTAAACGCGCCTCGATCCCCATCAAACTCGACAGTGACCAGGTCCTAAATTTACCTTCGTGTAGTGAAAACCGCGTGAAACTACCGGTAAACTGTAAGAAACCGCTTATCAACGAACCACCTCAACTCAACGAAAATATAACATGCGATATAAACTATACTACCGTTTTGGCTGAAGTAGAAGTAGAACAACTAAAACACAAGAACGAGCAGTTAAACGCTAACGCGGACTCACTGTCACACCTAAAACTTAATGCATTAAGTACTGACAAACTCGGTGACGATATACCAATGATAGTTAATTTAGAAAACCGTGACTCCAACGCCGACCGCGATCACTCAGATACAATATCTATTTCAGACTCTGAAAGGACCGAAACTGACAGCCCCATCACTGTTTCTGACTCTGATACAATAGATAATATATTTAAAAAGGAACCCGAATGTTTAGTGCGCACGGATTCAAGCTCCAGCGCTACCGAAACAATACAATCTGGTAGAGACTTAGAATCATTAGGCATACCAATACTACATGAAGCCATAGACACCAAACCAAATCAAATACTAGTGTTCCACAAATATGAAAATGAATTGCAAATGACCGATTTATCCACAAAACATCAAAAAATCTTAGAAGTATTTCTACCTCACGGAAAACCCGATTTTATCTGTACGTTTCTAAAAAAGTACATAAAACCAAAGTTAAAATATTTCATATATTTCGAAACGCCTCAACTCCGACGCGAATTTAGTAACATTGTGACGTCATTATTTAAAAGGGACTCAATTAACTTCCAGGAATGTACCGAACGAGTAATAAATGTCGAAGGTGAGGATGAACAGAAGCTTATAATAAAAAAATTACACGAAGGAAAAACTTGTCATCGCGGTATAACAGAAACAGTAAAACGAATAAAAAGAAACTATTTTTGGCCAGATATGCGCGAAACCGTCGCAGCAGTAATTAATTCGTGTGATAAATGTAGAGCCTCTAAGTACGATCGTAAACCCCTTAAACCATTTTTACAACTAACCGAAACGCAAGACGCCCCGTTCCAAGAACTTTTCATAGACATATTTCCAATAGAATCAAAATCATATTTTACAGTAGTAGAGCGACTCCATTCGACCTTATCTGAGATTTTACCAGCCTTTAAAGAAGGTCAAGAGCTACACGCAAGAGCAGTAAATAAAAGACAATTGAAGTATAAACCACAATACCAAAAAGCAATAGTAACCGGTAAAGCACAACTAAACGTAGTATCCATAAAAATCAGAGACAGAGATACTAAGGTCCCAATTAGAAACATAAAACGCCCTCCACAGATGGTGCTTCCTCCTGATGACGGCGATGGTCATCCAAGCCCAAGACCTCCCGAGCCAGGGCCTTCAACTTCAAGAAATAACTGAAAACCCAGGTCTTCTCCCAGTAAAGCAAGGCCGTGCGTTTCTACAATACGAAAACTGGTCAATTATAAAAACTATAGATTTAACAGGTATAACTTCTGACTTACAATTTAACACGAAACAATACTCTAAATTTTGTGCTAAATTATCCTCTTCTAAAAATGTTTCCTCCATTATTAATAAACTAAAAGATTTCCAGTTACAAATAAATTACATCCGCGATAAAGCTACAGAGAAATTACAACAGTTAATCCCGAGTAAGCGCGTAAAACGCGGTCTTATGAATCCACTAGGCTCTCTAATCAAAGTCATAACAGGAAATCTAGATAACGACGACGCTATCCATTTCGAACAGTTATTAACAGATACAATAACTCGCGAGCAAGCTATTTCTAATAAGATCACCATTATTTCCGAAATGTTGGACCACATAGTCAATTCAAGTAAAATTGTAAATGAGAACACTAAGATTATAAACGATAGAATTAGTAAAATAGAAATGTTTATAAAATCAAAGGAAAACGATGAATTACTTATGTTCCATATAACAAATATATTTAACCTTTTTATAAATAACTTCCGTACCATTTCGATTAGACTAAGCGATGTAGAGACAGCTTTAGCCCTTAGTAAAGTATCAGTATTGCACAAAACTGTAATAGACTCTGTAGAGCTACTGACACTGTTAAACGAAATTAGTACCTACGGTAGCCTCATGTATCCTGTTAATGATAAGAACTTAATTAATTTAGAGGAAACGTTTTCTGTAAAAACCTACCTTAAGAACAGTAGCATAAGATTTATTATTGACGTCCCACTTGTAGAGAAAGAATGTTATATATATTACAAATTGTACCCATTACCCAAGCTTAACCACTCCACCGAAAATACCCTTACCATCATCCCCGAATATCCTTACTTACTCCAGGGTGAGAAAAGCTACCGAACGATTGCCCGAAGATGTAAAGAGGTAACAGCCAAAGAGTACCTTTGCTCCGAAAACGACGTCGTCCCGTATACCAGAGAAACCTGTATAGAACAACTAATGAAATATCGACAAAACGTATCGAAATGTACCTTGCGACAAGTCATTACTGAAGATTTGAAGACTCAGAAAATCTCTGATAACAGTTGGATTATATTCTCTAAACATAAGAAAGTACTTACACAAAAATGCAGAGATGACGTCACACAGAAGCCATTGAAAGGTACATACATCCTTACTATTCAAACACCCTGCGACGTTACAATTGGTACTCTACAACTACGAGCAAACCGCTTTCTTGAATCAAGAAATATATATAACTACGTGCCTGTTATACATTTACCTGTTTTACCAGAAAAGATTACAGAAGAAACCGAAACCGTAGACTTGCAAGGCGTTAACCTGGATGACGTACAACACTTGAACTATATACTAAAGAAAAGTGTGAAAAGTGCCCATAACCCAAATGTGAAAAGTGAAGTGAAAAGTCTTGGCATTGCCACAAGTGTTCTCTATCTAATGGTTTTAATACTTTCGGTATACCTAATATGGTCAAAAATAGTGCCCCTCGTGCGAAAATCTCGTGAAAATCATGAAATCAGTGTAAACGATAATGAAAATGTAAATGAAAACCCTATTTTACTAACTACCCGATTGTAATTAATATAAGCTCGTTGCCTCTGCTCACCCTCGAAGCAGGAGACGCGTATTGCGGAGACAACACTAGTAATAAGAATTAGCATAAGAAAATGTAATCTAGCATAGTTCCGTAGCCTCTAATCACCTAGTCCACACCAGACTATTGTATTTTGGGGGCCACAATTTGTGAGCGAAGTTCTCGGAAAACTCCGTTTCCCGTGAACTTCGAGCTGAGGGGGAAGGAGTTATATTCCCATAGTCGTAGATATATAAACATATAACCCTGTAGTCTTAAGTATAAGCATATAACCCTGTATGAAAGCTGATGCGGCATAGCGACGATTCATAGAATCCGGCCACCCGGGCTTTGCCGTATCAGCAAACATTTCATTAGAAATAAGACCTAGCTTTAAGAACAGTTTAGAATAAAATCTTCGACACTCAACACCTAGTTTAAGTGGTTTAATTTTAATTTAGTTTTTAAAAAGATATTAACGCGCTCCCGATTCCTAACTACATTCTAACAGGTTATATTTAATGCCGTAAAAAACATACAGAGAAACAAGTTTATTTATTTTTACTGTCAAACATAATACTCATATAAAACATTACTAACTAAAACTTAACCTAAAAAAGGCAAGGGGTAGAGGAAAAGGTGCCCAAAATGCTGGCAGCATTGCCATATACAGATTATTTATAGCCTCCTCTTTCCTTTTTTAAGTGACTTCTACGGACCTGACTAAACAAAATCGTTCATAGCGCCTGTCTAAGCGTTCTCAAATCTACTTTAATATGACTTGCTATTTGTCCACACTGTCCGCTCTGTTATTATTGACCTACCTTCCCTTAAACTTAAACAAATACTCTCCAACGTGCGAATATTTTTAAATTAATGTCCACGGCATTCGTTTTGATAGGAGATTATAACTTCTTAGAAAGTAGGTAACATATTGGAATGGAGAGCTTAGCTTAAGTGCCGTTTTTGGAGCATATTAACGCCTTTGCTAATCATATATTGGAGATATATTGAAGAACTGGAAAAAGTTGTGTAAGTAATGTTTTTATAATATTATGATATTCTTCTTCTTTTTCGTTTGAGCTAAGTGGCCAAAGCTCTGGTGTCGCGAGTTTTTAAGCCACCCGAAGGCCTCTAACTTGGCTTAACGACTGCTTGTATTAATACAACAGCTGGGACTTACAATTTAACATGTCATCCGACCCACGGTAGCGCCCAGATAAAAAATGCCACTTGAAAAACGTCAGTCTTGTGCATGGTCTCCCATCCAGACATCGTCTGCATCGACCGTTGCTTAGCTACAATGATCGCGTTAGATCACCTTAGCTAGCCTAACTACAGGCGCTATAAATACTGAAGTCCCATAAACTACGATACTGAATAAATGCATGGTGTTTGCCTAGCTACCACCCTCAACTTGAAAATGTATCGCCAATTTGGGGTAATCAAATCTACAGTAAAACGATTCCTTCTACGCAAGCGTGTTACATCTTAGACCACAGTAAAACAAGCACAAAAACATCAGGCAAGCTGTAGTCAGCCAATTCATCATTTAAAAAAAACACCTAATGGCATATTTAGGCATACTCTACCTTAGGTCAGGATGTCGATGATTTGTGTGGTTACGAGCACTACTGGTCAAATGCCAGCTGTAAAGTGAAAAAAATACCTACGTTCCTCTTTAGGGCTCCGCACCCAAAGGGCACAAACATAACGCTATTACTAAGAGTCAGTTCGTAAGTGGTTTGAAAATAAATACTTGAAAGTAAAATATAAAAACAGGGCTCGTCCGGGATTTGAACCCGGGACCTCTCGCACCCAAAGCGAGAATCATACCCCTAGACCAACGAGCCATACATACTACCAGTTTTATTCATAAACTAATTCAGTGAAAAATAATAAGTGCTAATCGAATCGATTATCCACAGTGCACATTATAACTCCTACTATATTTGCACAACAGTTCTCAGTTGTATTGAAACACCTATTCTGTATTAAACTCATAATTACGTAATTGATTTATGCTAACCAAACAAACTGACTTGATATACATAATGTATTCCGAAATAATAGAAGATAAGAAAATTAAATATAGAAGAACATCTAAAACATTACATTCTACCAAATAAAGATAAACAAAAAAACATCAAAATATTACTTTTTTCGGTGTGTTCCTCCGACCGACCACCACACTTCATACTTAACTCACACCAGTATAATATGCAATTACTTGAAAACTAACAAAAATAGATAGATAGATACTTTATCAAAACAATCACAAAATAAAGGAAAGAAAAATTACAGAAAACATTTATAGTAATTAAAAGCCTTTACTGGCGACCTTATCGCTAAAAGTGATCTAACAATAATTCAATCAAATCCAAACAACTACAAATTTAATAAATAGCAAAAGAAAGTATATATAAACAAAAAATACACCTCTATCATCATAATTCTACGTCTAGCAGAACACATGTTTCTTTTTGCAATACGTTCCTAATACACTTTATAGCGTTTCTTTCGCCGTATCTCACATACGAATTGCGTTTAAAAGGAACTTTATTATTGAGAAAGCGGAACGGGCACAGATGTGCGCGAATAATTTGACGATACAAATAATATGAACCGATACCAGCAATATCGAATACAGGCGCTGTTTTACTTACGCGGAGAAAGATTGCCGAGATGGTATGGAGACGCTCTTTACAAACTACGATAGAAATTTTAAAGGGCCTTTTAAAAAAAAAACACATTTTTTCGAGTTTTTGAAATTTTGCATATTCAAATGATAAAGCTGTAATTCGTATACTCAATCACCAAATTTTTCATTTCAATCACCGTGAAAGATTTTTGATTTATATCATGACGTCTGATGTAAAAAATATTTAAAATATGTTGTTTATAAAATTGTATTGCCTTCTCTGGTTCTATACTACTTATGACTTGAAAAAAAATTTATAATCAATTTAACCATGACAAAATATTTAGTTAGTAGAAATCTATAAATTGATAGTTCCCTTCCGTTACTTAGAAGTAGAAGCGCCCTGTCGCGACGACCTTTTGGTGCAGGGACTGGGTTGCTTGCCCGGGGAGAATTATTATAAATGTAGAAGTAGGTAACTAAATAAATTCATCGAATAGATCACCAAGACAGCAAATATGCAGATAAATAAAATAATTATAAAGATTCACAAAATTTAAAGTCTTTGCAATAAAAAAAAAGGCTTTCGCGGTAAGCGCTGTAATTTTTTATGTAGTTTTTGTCAAAATATAGATACTCTAAGATGAATAATTATTCCATAAATTTGTACGTTCATTACAAATAGAATAACAATAAAGAATACACACAATAAATCGTGTCGTAGGGTATAAACGGCGCACGACATTTTTAAACGCGAATGAATCTAATAGGTATTTTCTTCCACACAGGTGCATCCGCAGTAAATATCTGTACGTGAACTCGTTTACTTTACTTAGCATTCATGAGATCCTCGCTGCTTCACGCTGCTTATTATGAACATACTCGTAAAACGGCATACATATACGTATCATCATTATGCTTTGGCTTCATTCGAGGCGATGATGATTTAGCAACCTCATTGCAATTTCTAGGGCTCGCCTGACTAGTAACCAACCTCTTGAAAAATCTGTCGCCAAGCACGGTGAAGTACAGCAGTCTCCTTCTTCTTCTTCTTCTTCTTCAAGTCCCTCTCCATTACTGGAGGTTGGCCGTCAGCCTACTGAAGTTCGTTTTATCCTTTGCCAAGCGAAATAATTTCTCAGCGCTAGCAGTCTCTTTGAGAGCCAGTTATTCCAGACTAGGGAAGCTTCTGCTCAGCCCAGACTGTCGCTCATGGTTACAAGCTTTGCTGGCCGTATAAAATTAAAAAAATATCACTAAATAAAATCAAAGAAGTTCTTCAAAAGGATGGATCGATTTGCATTAAAAGGAACGAAAAGTCCCCCCTCAAAGGAAGTAGTCTATGGCATTAAAAATATAAACATGTAGTCGTTAGCAAATCATTAGCCACCGCGACTGAAGATTGGCCTCGGTTGCTATCAATCGGGAGCAAATATTAGGGTTGCTAATATAACGCTTCGGTTTTATTTTTACATAAGTTTTTTTTCATTGGACTTTTGCGCTCAGAAAAAATAAAGAATGCATGCGTTATACGATTGCATAAACGGACTATCGAAATAACCAAATAAAGAATAGTTTTTTATTACAAAATAATTAAAAAAAAACTTTTTAATTCAGTTTAAATCTTAACTAAGTGTACTGCAATTCACTAATAACAAGTCTTTAAGAGTTTTGTATGATTTTTTATTATAATCACTATCCAATTTACAATGCTTTGTATAGACTTTCTCTCCAACACGCCACATACAATCACGTTCTTATCCAGTTTCCACCGGTTATTTCCAGTTTAATATTGTAAAATATTTGTAAGACACATTTTAGTACTCCTTTACTCGTAAATGCCGCGTAACGAGAAAACGAATCGTTTCTATGAAATACTGCATAGATAGCACCGGTTTCAGTTCCGATACAATAATCAATGCTTTTAGTAAACGTACCTATATTATGAATTAGTGTATAAAAAAAGAATATTTAAGCCAAGTAAGTGATAACATATTAAAAATAATGAAGAACTATAAAAGTATATAAGTATAAATAGACATTATTCAAATATGCCTTACGAAAGTTTTAATACAGTAATAAAAGTATACCTTAAAAAAAAATTGTGATTTATCACATATATTTTTTTCTATTATTTGTAAATAATAGAAAAAAACCAAACATTTTGTACAAAAAAAGACAAAATTAAACACCTCGTCCAAACGTCCTCAAAAAAAAGAAAGAAACATGTGAAAATAGAAGAAGAAAGAAATTTTAGAAAAGTCTGAGGTTGTAACAGAATGAGAATCAGTCTCTTTTAATCGCTTCTTTAATACTATAAATCAGTCTCTTTTAATCGCTTCTTTAATACTATGTTCTGGATATATTAAATTGGAACATCTTCTGTATATTTCATCACGCATAAATTTTATCTCAAAAAAACCACAGATTGCACGTTTCAAAATTCAGCTAGAAATAATACTTTCAAGAAAATAATTCAAATAAATGAAACCAACAACAAAATTGTAAGTAAAGCGGGGTAAATACATTTTTAATTTTATGTCTATTCTTTATGTTAATGCCAGTCTCTCATAAACTGGCTAAACTCACTACACCCGCGGTTTTATCCATTTAATATATGGCATATACTATTACGAATGATTTTATCTTTTCACAAATAAAAGAAGAAAACCATCATCTCAAAAGTGTCGGTTATTCTAAGTACTCGATACCGCAAATTTCCTTTAGCTGTCCATTTGTAAAAGGATGGCATAACTAGGCCACCAGTTTCATTAAAACAACTGAAATTAAGTCTTACATCAGACGGCTCGTTGGTCTAGGGGTATGATTCTCGCTTTGGGTGCGAGAAGTCCCGGGTTCAAATCCCGGACGAGCCCTGTTTTAGCTTTTTAAAGCCACAATCTATTTACTTTCCACAATTGTAATCTCCTTCGAGAATTTATAACCACAACTTTAGAAGTGTCCGGACATTTGAATGTTTTAGCATTACTTTGGGGCGCTCGTTTTGGCCTCCGCGGCTCTTTCTCCGAGGGGCAGAATCATCTTAATGCCGGTAATTATACGGATTTTACGAATTACTCGGTCATAAGTAAACAAACAGGCTGCCCTATTTACAATCGTAAATTCTGAATGCTGAGCCTCTACGAAGATGGAGGACAGTCACTTTTATAACCTCTTTGTCCTTTGGTTTTCATTAGCCTTAAAATAAACTTGGAGGCGCTGTGTACTGTTTTAAAATGTGTATTTATTATCCAGAGTTTATACCAGTATGTATTCAGAGATACTGTTACTATAGAGCTTCTTCTCTGGTACTATAGAATCTTTTGAGAATAGGTTTCGACCGTCTAGACAAGCATCTTTATTTCCAAGTTATTTGGAAATTAGTGAATAAATATAAGCTATGTTTAACGACTAACAATTTTTATAGATCAGTCGTTTTGTTTATTTATTTATACGTTCATTATATTATTATTGTGACAATTAAATGAATTGTACATATTACAAGCGGTGTTAAAATAAATTTAAACATGACTTAAGAATAATATTTACAAAACATGGTAAAAACGAAAATTATGTAAACTAAAAAAAAATAACAAAACAAAAATTTTATTTATTGAGATATAATTATTATGCCCTTCTCAAAAGGTGTTGCGTTTATTATCAGTGAACCTTTATGTAAAAAAAATATAAAACATACATTTTTCTCCCTCATTACTGTGGAGCGTAACTCTTAATATATTCATTTGGGGATTTAACTTGGGCTTGTACGTCGTGGTTTGCGCCTAAGTTTTTCCATGGATGGTCTTCTGATTTTGTGGTTCATGTCGATTTCTTCACGAAATTTTTCATTACCGTAAAGCGAAAACATATCCACACCAAAATAAATAAAATTAGTCATAGAACCAGGAGTCGTCAGAAAAGCAGACGTTTTCCTACCAGGCCATTTTTGCATTTTATTATAGTACATACATGCTTAATTAATTCATTTATGTAGGTATATAAAATAGTATGAATTAATTACAAACCAATCAAGAAAGAACACACGAGACAACACAGATTGATCTATATTTTCAATGTTTAAAAAATGTATTATTGCAAAGAACTTTGTTAACAGAAAAATCGTTTTAATAATGAATTCCATTACGTTTGTAAGAAGCAAGATTAATGTATTGTTGACTCATAAAAATTCTAATTAAAAAAGTGATCAATCAGAGGACTTGAAAGACAGAATACGGTCACAATAGGATCTAAGCTCCTTTATTTTTTGTGGCTTAAATACTCGTGAAAATAGATAGAAAATATTTTAAATGACGCAAGTAGAAAAGCGGTTGTTAAGTGTTTCTTGGCACAAATAAGCTCTGGAAAATCCGAAAACGTGATTTTATTTCGTGTTTGAAGAACAATCTGAATAATGTGTTTTTTCGTAAAAATATTATTGGGAGACTCTTTTTCTAATGCGGTTAAGTACTCAAGATTAATTGGAATGTTTCATTGGCTGTGTTAGTTACATTTCTGAAATAGAGACAATTACTGAATATTCTAATCGGGTGGTTCCTACTCATTGCCTCTCTGTTAACGCCAATGTAGCCAATTGTACGTCGAAATTACTTGATAAATTCATTTACAGTGTAAACGCCAAGTAACGTCACTCGATTTAACGACAAACTCTCTAAAGCGTCCTCAATTGGATTTAGTTGGTTTAGCTTGTATTCCATACAATGATACACTCTCTCCATTTAACGACCACTCTCTATAACGCCATAAAATGCACTGTACCTTCAGTGTCGTTATATAGACTTTACACTAGTGTATTAAATAAAATAATTCATTTATTAAACAAATTAGTTCTAATGATCAGAACTAGATGTCGTGTGATAATTCCCATAATTATCCAACCAATAAAATGAACCAGTTTCTTGTAGTTAAGCGCTCCACCATAGACAACAGTATTACATACCAACAGGTGAATTGTGGTCAAGCGCTGACCTATTAAAAGTAAAAAAAATGTATTTTTTCTTAAACTGACTTTAAATTAGACTTTTTCCGCCTGTCTCTTCTACACAAGCCCCACCAAAAGGTTCTGCAGCCAGCGCAGCGAGCTAAATGGCTGGCTCTACTCGCGGCCGGCTAATGAAATAAGATCCCAGCTCCAAGCTAAGGAATGGCGGAATTAAAACTACATAAATGAGACGCCATTACAGAAGGCGTTCTCAACTGACTGCGCCGAACGACATCCACAAACATAATTCCATTCCAGTTTAAAATAAGAACGCTTGGCTGTATTCGCGCTGTCTTTGCCAAAAACGACAATCGTATTTGACTTGTTATAAATAATTAAAACAAATGAGGACCGTTAAAGTTGATTAGTTTTGCTCTCAGTTTTTTATAGAAACAATTTTACAAATAAACAGTTAATTTGTGTAGGTAACGTAACGTTAAGACTGGTTGGTTTTTGGTTTTGTAGTTTGGTGGTTTTTCTTATTTTATTAGTGAAAAGATAAAATTATTTGTGATAGTATATGCCATTTATTAAATGGATAAAACCGCGGGTGTAGTGAGTTTAGCCAGTTTATAAGGGACTGGCATTAACATAAAGAATAGACATAAAATAAAATAAAAAATCTGCCGCTTGACTTATAATTTTGTTGTCAGTTAAGTTATAGTTACGAGTCAGAAATACCCCAGCATTATGGTTACGGGTGACTTCGATTAGGCGCTACGAAAAGTTTTATAAAATGGTATGGGCTCCTGGCTCCCAAAACCAGGAGTATGTATTTCAATATCTGAACAGCTGGAAGATTATGATATAAATTTTATGTAAAACGACCAAAACAGGGCTCGTCCGGGATTTGAACCCGGGACCTCTCGCACCCAAAGCGAGAATCATACCCCTAGACCAACGAGCCGCTTACGTAGTGCGATACATACCATCACTAGTTCCAATGAATGCGAGGAAAATGAGGTAATGGCATCACAGATTAGGTAGCATATACTATGTGGGCGAAAGTGCGAAGCCTTGTAATCTGTGGCAGGCTTCATTGCTATTGAAGATCGCTGTTTTAGATGCAATACGTAGATTATGGAACGGAGCAAAAATGTCTTATCGAGTAGAAAATAATAATAATATAATGCATTGAAAAAAAACTAGAGTGTTTCATTTTCTAAAATACGTAGCGGCTATAGCTCGGTGATCTGACGCGATCATCGAAGCTAAGCAACGGTCGACAAGACTGTTGTTTTTCAAGTGGCATTTTTTTCTGGCCGCTACCGGGGGTTGGATGACACGTTAAATTGTAGGTCACGGCTGTTAGGCGTAGTGCAAGCAGTTGTTAAGCCAAGTCGGAGGCATTCGGTTGGCTTGAAAACTCTCGAAGAAGAAGTAAGTAGCTGTCTTGTTGCCGTTCAAAATAATACTCGTAGGTAGTCAAAATCTTACTCACGGTCAACGGTCAGATAATATGTGTAATAATGGTGACATATACTTAAAGTCCTGTATAATATCATTTATTTTATTTTTTTCCATATCTTAACATGTACGCAGGTTATCAAAGTAATTCAACTTAATATATACATAATATAATACATTTTTTAAATCATTTATAACAAACAATAAATTATTAAAAATAACTGTAATAACTAACTTCACCTGATTACAGGTACATACCACAGCAAAAGCCAGGTAAGGGTGTGGCCCCACTAGTGCGATGCGCTGCGTTGCGTCGCGTCGTCGCAACGGAACTATGAATTGTTTGCCACACCTGTGTTGCGTTGACGCTGCGCTAACGCAACGCAAGAGGGTATGCAAACCGTCGCAGCTGCGTCTTAGTTCAGCCTGCCAGTGAATCAAGTGGTGGCGATTCAGCGGCACACACGACCAAACTAAATTTAAAGAAGCCCCGTCTCTTTTCATCATAGGTGGCCAGAAAGAAACGGCACGTTCTGCACCATAGTCAAAACAACTAAAATCACGGCAAATGTATAAAATATAGGCGGCTTTAGACCGCACTCACTTGTATCACCTCTAAAACTGCCTGCACATTCCATATTTGACGAGATTTTAGTTGTTTTGTCTGTGGTTCGAACGTGCCGTCTCGTTCTGGCCACCTAAGATGAAAAGAGACGGGGCTTCTTTAAATTTAGTTTAGTCGTGTGTGCCACTGAATCGCCACCGCTGTCCATCGTCGCAGCGGAGCTCCGACAACGCAGCGCATCAGCCTCCCGCCGCTTCGTCTCTTGTCCGTCGATCCGTTGAAACGTCGCGTGCGAGGATGCAAAGTTCTAATGGGGCATGTCATAAAAAAAATTAGGAAAACGACACAGCGACGACGCAACGCAGCGCAACGCACTAATGGGGCCTCGCTCTAACCTACACGAGATACAGTAAGCGACAAGTCTGGATACAAAACCTGTCTCTAGCGAATGCAGCATTGTCGCCAGCTGCTCGTATCGGCATTGTGTCAGCTGGAACTGGCAAGTTAGCTCTATATTTTGTACTAGTGGTGACCTAAATCTATCATCGGGTATATGACACAATATATAGGTATGGGACACTTTATAAGAAACAAATGAAGACTGTTAAAGTCCTTAAAGACATTTATGAAGAGGTTGCCAGTTAATCTGTTTTCTTTTTGTATTTTATGCCAATAATATCTATTCATCACTATTAGACTAAATGGCTATATGTATTATGTATTTTGAACATCGGTCAAGCCGTTTCGGAAGAGTAACTAACTAACATCGTGACAAGAAAAATTTATATATTATAAGATTGGGTAGATATATGATATGTATACAAAGTGTCACAATATTTATAAATAATTGCGTAATTATTATTTGATTTTACATGTGTTTCAAGCCTGGTATCAAAATTCCTGTATAAAAAACAATCTCCAGAGTTTCGGAGATCTTCTGAAACATCTCAACTCAATTTACAAGTAGACTTATTTGATCAGCCATTTATTATTTCCATTTTTGACGTAAGAGACTTGAATTAACATAATAAATCTACGAGCTCTCATCAATCAAGAGATGACTTCTTTCAAAGGACTTCTTAAGCCCTCACTTTCATCTGGCGTTTTCCACGGGACAATGATAAAATAATTAAGCTTACCTATATTTTTATACAATTCTAAAGCTATAAATACTTATTTATATCTAGGTTTATATACAGTATAAACTATATATAACGACACTGAAGGAACTGTGCATTTTATGGCGTTATAGAGAGTGTTCTTTAAATGTAGAAAATGTATCATTGTATGGAAAACAAGCTAAACCAACTAAAGCCAATTGATTTCGACGCTTTAGAGAGTTTGTCGTTAAATCGAGGAACGTTACATGGAGTTTTTACTGTATATCTTGTTTTTATTCTCCGCAGCTAGGCATCAGACCAGCCGGGCGCGTAACAACACGAGTTAGCGACATTATGGCCTAAGGTGGAGCATGCCTGGTTTGGAATATCTGGCTTTCAAGAAGGCTGCCGGTACACACCACTTCTTGCCATACGACAGACTTTTCAACTTGAGGTTGGTTCAAAAATGGCTAACCACCATGATATGGCTACCTCAAAATACTTTTCCTTCACCGAAAGCTCGATCTCATTGGCGGGGATCGAAATCACGACCTCTAGTGCGTAAGGCGCCGCACGCCCGACTGAGTTGTCATTGCTTTACTAGTAGTAGTAGGTCTATGTTAGTTACTGATGTAAACAGTAAAGACCGCCCGCGTGTTGGTCGATTTTTTTGCAAATCGAATTTTCTCTGAATTTCGTTCTACAAACTTCACGGAGCTCGAGACCTTTCCAACGAGTGCAATATTGTGGCAATCGGTTCGTGCGTTCTGGAGTTATAGCGTCAGGAAGGAAAATTTGACTTATTTTTATAATTTAGATAATCACTAGACATAATATCAGTTCACTAAAAAACAAAAAAGCATACCAGCTTTCCTGAAAATTACCTCAGCCCTGCGGGCTCAGCTAAACATCCGGGCGCGTTCAAAAACTCAATAACGCGCATTATTGGAAGAACAGGAGCGCATTATTGAATCAACTCCGCACCCACCTGCCTATTATTATTATTACTATACCTCTCAAATTATTTTAACCCTTGCCCGCCAGAGATAAGTTTATTTTAAACCGGTCGAGTGCCTTTCATTCGTCTAAGTGCTTCTTTTGTGACGACATTGCCCTACGCCTCCTCAATTAGCCGCAGTGGAAGCGCAAAAATTAAGTTAAATACTCCGACTTTGGCTTCCGTGTTTGCTTATTGACTATCGACGCGATGGTACGCTTAAGGCGAATTTTTTTTTTGACACATTCACACACCGCTGGTTAGCCCCATACTGAACCATTTCTAGCTCGTATTGTGGTTGCTAACACAACTGATATACTACATATACATACATACATTCATATTATATATAAATACATATTTAACACCCAGACCCACGGCCAACAAATTTAGTTAAGCACAAAGATGTTGACCGGGCCGGGAATCGAACCCGGAACCTTCTGATTAGCAGACCGGCATGGTAACCTTTACGCCAACGAGGTCGTCATAAAGACAAACTCTTGAATTTACAGTTTTTTCGTTATAAAAATTATCGAAAATATAGCTTAAAAGCCGCCTAAAGAACCACTCTAAGAATGCTTATACTTATATTGGTACCAATCAGACTTATGAATACGAAAAAAACTGATTCAAAAATCTTAATTTTAGATTTCGTAATCCAGTTTAAATTTCGTATTCATAACTCGGATTTGTACCAAATATAATATAAGTATTCTTAGAATTGTTCGTTAGACTTTCGTTAGATTCGATTTGTTAGATTGAAGACCAATCTATTTTTTCAATATATTTTATTGCAAGGAAAAATATGTAAAATCAAGTTTTTGCCGTTATCGCCTTAACTTTGTCATACAATGTCTGGAAGCATGATGTACTCTTCATGATTCTTTTAGCGATACACTAAAAGCTAATTGCATTCATTTATACAGAGATGGCATAAAAATAAGATTATGTCTTACAGATTGGATGGTTGTTACTGCAGATGAATGGCTATTGCCGTGTATTATTTTTTCTACCATGTATTTCTTTTACTACAAGAGAAGCTCAGATTTTTTTTTATTATATTATTTTTCTCGTGAAAGAACGAACGTGCCGTTTCTTTCTGGCCACCATGATGAAAAGAAACGGGGTTTCTTTAAATTTAGTTTAGTCGTGTGTGCCGCTGAATCGCCACCATTAACTTCCCAGTTCTCGTTCCACGCCACACTCGTAACATTAACACGTCAAGTTGTAAAACTTAAGCCGTCGCCGAGTAAACTTGGCTTACGAACAGTAAGTAGCCACATATTTCACCCGGTTACACTACCTGCGCCTAAAACAATCAAAGAGCCACTTGGTGTGCAAACAACTACAAGTTAGCCAGGCGCGTATTCAGGCCGCTAATGTTTTTTTTCAATGTTAGGGCACAAATCACACACGGTTGATTAGATAGAGTTAAGATGGAGTTAGGAGTAAGTTGTCTTTATAAAGCAGTAGCATCATCGAGCAGTTGATACCAATATTAAACTTTACAAAAATAAATAGTAGATTGTATTACAGATTCATGCAAAACCATTTCTAGTTTTTTTTTAAATTATGGTTGCTAACGCTACAAATATACTACGTTAACATATATAAATACTTTATATCGATACATATTTAATACCAGACCGACAGTCAACCAATTCAGCTCAACCCTGTGGTTGGCAGTTCGGCAGTGGTAACTATTACACCAACGAGGTCGTCAAAAAAGTCGTTAAAAGAGCTGGAATATCTGAACTGAATTTAGGGCTTGGCTTAGTTGGAAGGATCGTACAAAAAAGGTATGTATACGTAGTAGTTATAAGTCAAATGTGTGATTAATAAAATGCAAATTAGTATTATATACCCACTCATATACAGTTTACGTTCTCAGAATAGATATATTAGGAAGACTGTGTTATAACAAAAATATTTTTTGAGACAAGAGTAAAATGCTTTAGAGACAGCGACGGAGACAGTTAAACTTCAGAGACAATGGATAAAAATAATTGGTCTAGTCAAAAAGCTGTCAACACCTTTAAGGTGAATTGAATTTAAATTCAAATCCATCTCTGAAACTACAACTTAGCGCCACGCCGCTTAGCTTTAACTAAATACTAACTTCAGCTTAAGTAAGATAAGTTATGAGGATACGTTCATAAGCAAACAAGCGTTGGTAAGTTAAACTTACATACGTGCTGGTTATTTAATCGATTCGTTTTAAGCTTTATTTCAAAACTAAACTCGTACTATGACTTAATTGCCTTGTCAAATAAATTCATAATTTATTAGTGCGTTAGGAACCGCAGTTTTGCAACATCTTTGTGCTGAGCTAAATTTGTTGGCTGTCGGTCTGGGTGTAACATACATATGTATCTTTATAAAGTATGTAATATGTATGTCCATGTAGGATATCATTTGTGTTAGCAACCATAATACAATCTAGTAATGGTTTAGTATGAGGCTAACCAGCCGTGTGTGAAATGTGTCATGATATTTCAAAAATAATGTTCGTCCCCTACGCATGTTACCTTATAGGACCTATAGAGCAACAGAGAACATACAACATTTTTAAATCACTTATTTAAATATAAATTAAAGAATTTTAAACTAATAAGAAAAAGAGCTGATAGTAATATATTTCTAGTGAATGAAAATTGAAGAGTACTAAATCATAATAGAATGAATGAAGTCAAATTTTAATTGAATGAACGCTACTTTTATACTTAAGCAAATAAGAAACATTTTGTTTCAATTACTTTGTAACTTTGAAAACGTAAAGAGAAATATATTTTACTAATTAGAGACTCCTTAATTATAGGAGTATATATTTATAAGTACAAAGCAATTCTTAGCCTGTCTAAAGATACTTTTAAACATTTTAATTAGATATATTTGAAGAAGTTATTTGCTGTATTATAAAGTTAACGTATTTTTGTCACAAAAAATTACTTTATTAGCCTATGTTGTATTTTTAAATTAGTAGATTCACAGTCAAATCGTAATATATTCAATTCTTAAAGCGTTTTATGTTTAAGTTGTATTTTACTAAGTGAGTTAAAAAAAACTATAATCAACTACTAAATAAGTAAGCGTTTATTTCGTTTTCCAACATTAGGTACATTATTTGATTAAACTCGAATTAAATACCTACGTAAGTACAGATAAATATATAGATACAGATAATTGTTACAATCAGATTTGTACACTGAAGCATATGCCGCGTAAATTATGCGACGGCACTTCACTAATCCGGTGAATAAATTAATACAACACGAACCATCAATCCGGAATTCGCATTAATAAGTTGACGCAGCACGGGCTTGGCCCACTACCCACCCTAGCCACCACCTAATTTATTTAAGAATGTTATGTAAATTTGAACACAAGTCTTTGATCGTCCGCATCAAAAGTCCAAGAAAAAAACTTCCACTAGAGCGGAGAAAAACCGAGGAGCTTAAGAAAAATAATGATTTAATCTTACTTTTCGCCGTCTCGCATATAAAAGCGACGGGACGGGAGAGGGCGCGAGAATCGTTTTTAATCTTTGCTTTGTAAAGGTGATTATGAAGGATTATAGGTTTGGAAGTATGGCTGAAATTTCTCGCCGGCGGGGGGTTCCACTCATTTATGCCATATTTTTTGGGTCGCCAGGTGGGGTTGCGGTTGCTCCCTCCCTGATACTTCTCAACTTTTCCTTAATTCTAGAGTTCTTCAAAGGAAGGCTTTACTATATTTTGTTTTGTATAACTAAACCGATAGCCCGTTGCATTGCGGCTTTCGATAGATTTGATGTGGTGGTAGAATTTTGTCGATGCGAATCGAAAACATTTAAAGCCGATATATAAATACGTACGTATTCTATGAAATTTGTTTCGTTTGAGCGTAGTTTACGCAGACGGGGTTCTTAGAAAAAAATATAAAAAGACTAAATGAAGTATCAGACGCTCTAAATCCAAACAAACGTGCACAAACCAGATTCAGAATATGCTACACACCCACACTTTCTCGAAACCAATAGCACTTCACTTTACACCATCGTTTACTAAGTTGATACCATAAAAATCTGTGATTCGCCGATCCACGCTCCAGGAGAGCGCTGCGAAGTGCAGTTTTGTCATTTTTCATTACGTGACCAGATCAACTTTGTCATCTGAAGCGACGGCGATCTCCCGCTACCGTACCTATAGCGTTTAGCTACCTCTCCGACCAACTTATCTTAAGTTAACAAACTTAACAAGGAATATTGATACCTACGCTTCACATAATAAAGCGCTAATTTCGATGTAAGAATATCGTAGACAGGTCCGAAGAAGCAAATAAACGTTTAAGTAAAGCTTCTAGATGAAGAGTGGTGCCTGCAAGATTTGGACTGTTACTATGAATACTTAAGCGTTGGATAAATCCACGTCTAGGTACAAAGTCTTTTAGACACTTTTGTGCCTTTATTTACCCGCCGTTCCCGTCTACGAGCTACAAGTACTTGCTACGGAGCTACGAGTTAGCTTTTTGGTATATTTTCGTAGAACTTCGTAGCAGCCAGTTTTAATGATTAAAGTAAATTTCAAACTAAACCTTAAGCATTTCAGTTTGCAGACGCAAAGTAGATCTTACCGCTTGATTTGAAAGCATCTTTCGTTAAAAATACCTGCCAGTTTTTCAACATCTCAAATATTTCAGACATTATAAGTAGAGGAGATAAGTAGATCACAGAAAACGTTACAAATTGGTAAAATCTGTACATGGGAAGGTAGGTATTTATGTAACGAACGACTTAATTATATTGCTTGATCTTTGCGGGGAGGGGGTGTGGGGTGTCTCATCTCAATCGCAAATCGGCCATCTTGCGCCCCCAGATCGCCACCCGCGCGTCTCCACCCCCCCTCGTCCATTATACTTTTTAAGCCCCAATCTCGTTCATTTAAACGGTTGGCTTTAGATGGCAATCGCATTTTTCCACTGCAGGTCACGTCTCGACCCGTCTCCCGACGAGGGCTTAAATCAACAAAAGAAAATAATAAGATTCGTTCAAATTAAAAGTGTAATGTCGCGAAAGCGCTGCCTCCTAATCCCACCGCCTTTCTTCATTAGGCGCGCCCCGCTAAAGCCTACGAAACGCTTAAAAATGTCGCCGAGAATTTTTCTTTATTCATAACTAAGATTAAGAGAAATGCAAATGAAGCGCGGCGTCGCGGGTGGCTACTTAGCTGTGTCAACAACGTTTCCAGTATTTGAGGGGAGTTTTTTCTATTTCAATGAGCTTGAACATTCTGTATCGAAGTACGAAAATAAACAAAAAGTTCTATCTGAAAGATCTGAGGGCTTAATTGCTAATAGCTTACTTTTTCATATCGGTTGATTAATAAAGTTCTTTGCTATTCATTGATTCTAAAATTAACTAGTATAGGTATTAGAGTATTTTACATAAGAAGTTGTAGTTCAAGCTAAATAATTATTTAAATACAAATATTATTATTCTTTATCTATCTACCACGCTAAATATTATCTGGCAGTTTTGTATCTTTTTTTGCAAAAGAATTGGAGCAATCCTAGTATTTATTGATGGTTTCTTAGGAAAACATAAGGAATACAAAGATGCTATTATCATTGAAGCTCACCTTTATAAAGAGGGAATTAAGCCCAAGGTAGAGAGTATCGATCGATTGGTTCATTTGTTTGTTCATCCTGCCTTTACTTTATACCTACTGCTCGCAACTCTTTCGTGGGAGGCTTTAAGCGGTTAGAGATGGGGTTAGGTAGTATTAAAGTAAGGAATCGATAAAATTATAACTGAAAGACAGACCTTATACAGATTTGAAGCATTTTTATGTTAAATTAAATGTCATTTGTAATTGCATCGATAATTATGCCCAATAGCGCCTATATTTACCGATAAAAGATACTTAAATAGCTAGCTTTTCTTTTTTTGTTTTTTTTAAGACAATATATAATATTAGAATATTGCACCTCATATAAATTTCGCTGAATAAGTAAAATAAAATCTTCACATTTCCAACAATACTATCCTACAAATATTTTAAGTACGTGTAAATGTTTGTTACTTCTTCACGCTCAAACAGCTGAACGGATTTCGATGAAATTTGGTATAGAGATTGACCTTAGATTAACACAAAGGCATTAACACATACTTTTGATCTTGGATTAACGTGGACTACACCGATGAGTACAGTCAATAAATTTAAGACCAAAAAATATAACTTATTTTATTCAATTTAGTAGATGACTGATATTTAATACTTTAAGAGTATGAAAGAAATAACACATACCATCGACAGTCAGCACATCCCTAAACCAACTGAAACTGTTCAAGTTTATTTTTATACCGAATTTATATCTAAGGACGAATCCCACATTATTGTCCCCGACCATTTATTTTGTGATGGGCATTAAAACAAACCCCTTTTTCTTGGCAAAAGCGATTTCATTTTAGCTGGGTTTAGGAAATTTAAGGCTGGTCTTACTTCGGCCCGATATTACAACTCTCGATAGCAGTGGGTGGAATAATTAATTTCCTCTATTATTATACGCCTTTCTTATTCAGATAATGCTTTGTTGCAGCAATATCTTCAGATTTAATAAGGGTTAGACCGGAACATTAGCAGGATTTATAGCTAGCTCACTTTGTTAGAATTTCTAATTAAGTTGGAGCATTGTGTATTTTTTAGTATTGATTATTTTATATAAAAAAACACGGTTGTTGATGCTAAAACTCGTTTGTAGGTTGTCATTCTGCCTTTTCATCCATATAAAAAAGTCAGTACTTGTACATACATAAACTCAGAAAGTACTACACTTATGACTTCCATGTTTTAAAATGAGGAGCCCTTAATCAATCTTATTATTATACAACATTTGTATAAATATCGTTTCGAAGTATTTTTCAATACAGCAAGCACTTATGACAAATCAAAGCGGGTTCGCAGTGTGTTTACACACTCGTTCATATCCCGCCATCATATCCCTGCCCATCCGAGGATAAGGGTAATATAGATACGACTCTTATATAATAATACTATCTTTACTTTATCAACGATCAATAAAGAGTGGAATGTTAGTGTGGTATGGACATGTGATGCATAGAGAGTAGATGTCACTGTCACTAGGAGATGTGTAGGTAGTGCAAGGAAGAAGAGCAAGATTTCGACCAAAAAAGACATGGATGGAGTGTGTGAATGAGAACATGAGAGAGAAAAGATGGAATGTGGAGATGACGTCTGATAGAAGAGAGTGGAAGAAGAAGATTTGCTGTGCCGACCCCACCTATGTGGTATAAGGTAAGGAAGAAGAAGAAGATTACCAATACCAACGACAATGGTTTAACTTAATGGCTGCCTTACAGGACTGCCAACCAGAGAGTCCCGTGTTCGATCCCCGTCCCGGTCAACATCTTTGTAATGAACTAAATCTGTTAGTACTTAAATAAGTATAAATATGCTTAGTTGTTCTGTAGACGGCCTTTAAGCTAAATTTTCGATATTTTTACCGGTTACGATTTACAGCGAAAAAATGTAAATCAAGATGTTTCCTGAAATGAAAATTTTTGCAAAATCATATTTTCAATATAATGATGATTTTTATATTTGTTGACTTTTGTATAAAACAAATATTGATATTATAAAAACAAGTATTAACTTGTTTTGCCCTTCATATTATTTATAACGGTTAAAACTGAATAATAATCCACGTGATCCACACTAACCAGGCAGTAGTATCCCAGCTTAATTTGATTAGCGGCCGCTAGCCACAGAGTGGCCCTCGTGGTGGACTGCAAACTTTGCCCACGAATGTACACACTTCACTATTTACTCGCGGAATTTAAGCTGCGTCATAGATTTATGCAATACCTGATATTAAAGAGTTGGGGGCAAAGATTTCCTTTTAATCAATGGTTATGGAGCTTAAAGTACTTTTAACGGATTACTGTCTAATGTAATACATATAAAATTAATATTTTATTACGATTTATTTTTTCAATAGGATTAATGTGCAATTAAAAGTATGATGTACCAGACTTAATTAATAAACGGAGATAAGAACGAGATAAACTTAAGTCGATGACTTAAGATAATATAATATCGTTTTGGACTATGACTTCTATAGATCTCTCCTCAGAATACAGAAAGGATCTCTCCATTCTTTTTGATAATCTCAAAAAATTGATTTAACTAAAATTGTAAAAAATAATTTTAACCAAATATACACACCCATTTTCATAAAAATCAATAAATATATATATATATTAGCTATTTTACTTAAAATATTACTTAATGAAACCGTCGGTAGGTAGGTACCTACTACTATATGATATGAACGTAAGAAGAATAAGTAATATTTTTATTTTAAGGAATTTGGCGATGGCATTCCGAAACTGTGAAAAGGTTAAAACTGTGTAAAGGTAAACTTTTTTTAATTTGACTCATTGCAAGAAATTCAGTAGGGAACAATTCCACATAATATAATTGCTGCTATTTTACACAACAGATTAGTGTAACTAGCGACATCTAGTTTAAAAGTTCGACGTTTATAAACAGTTTTGGGTCGTACATAGTACGCCATCTCTTAGGAACTTACAACACTAGATGAAAAAGTAACGTGGCGTAGCACACGGAATGCAACTATTTATGCTTTCAAAACAACCTTTGTTGTTGTGTAGTTTAAAAAACCCTCAAAAGATAGAGATAGTAGTACTTTTTGAATATCATAAAGTTCATTTGGCTGTTCAATGAACTTATTTTTAGACTTGATCTAATTTTATAACGTATAGCAACTAAGATGCTTCAAAATAAATGTGTTAGTAGTATTTTGTAATGACGGCACTTTAAATAGGCACATGATATAATGTTCAGTTTAAATAATTAGTTTTATTTCATGTCAGTGAATAAATATCTTTAAAAAACACCTACTTCAATTATATGGAGATTTTAAGTGTTTTGTTACTTGAAAATATAGCAAAAATAATAATAATAACATGAGCAACTGTTAAGTACGCTCTTTCACCTAAATAGATCATGTATTTTATGAGCAAAATACAATAAACCAATTGTTAACTCTTAACGTTAATTTGAGATGTATGAGGAAAAATTGACAAGCACGTTGCTTTACATGTTCTAGACAAGGACTAAACTTATTTAAATATCTATCAAAGTCTATGAAGAAAAAAGTTCATGATTAATTATGGATATAGATTCAAATAAGGTCATTAGTAAATAACTAGGTAACTAAACGCATGAACAAATGAATGACACTAAACTTACCTCAATATAATCGACGAGATTGACGAGAGTTTTAGCGATTATTTGTTCTCAAATCTATTATTGATGTGAATTTATAATTGTATAACATATTTTCAAACTAAACTAACAATAGTAATTATCATGAAAATACAGGCTCACGTTACTTCCCCCCCGTGGGGCCCCGCATTGTCGAGGCGGGGGGGCTCAGTAACCGTGGCCTGGTCACCCACGGTGAAGCGAAGAGGGTCCCTGAGGCGGGCCGCTCCCTAGACTTGTCCTCCCCCATGCAAGTTCTAGATGGAGTGGCACCAGTAGGTTGCGGGACCTCGCTCCGGGGGGGTTTCGCAACTGAGGAGGGCTGCGGTGTGGTTTTGGAGACACCCACCGCAGCCGAAGGTGTGGGGCCGCGGCAGGAGAGAAGTGTCGGTATTACGATGCGCCGCTCTTCCTACCTGCCGCGGCCTCGACGGGGTCGCCACCGATGATGGCGGACGCGGTGGGGCCGCAGGGAGAAGGGAGTGGTACCACAAAATACCACTTACCCTATTCTCTGCGGCCGTAGTGGCAGGTGACGGGGCCACAGACCTGACCCGTCACGGGGGACCTAGGACGTCGGACCGGGGTTGTCCGGCGTCCATTGCACTTATGGTCCCCTAGGTGGTTGCGGTGCACCATGTGCACTGCAAGGGGACTCATCCCCAGAGAAGGAGCCTCGCAGGCTAGCCGAGGTGGGCGGGGTGGTGGGTTAATGCGAGAAGCGGAACCTCATCCCGCCCTTTCCGGTGAGGAGGTCATCGTGAGGTTTTAGTCGGTAGGGATGTCCTTTTGACATCGAGCCCGACATACCCCACCCACCTCCCCGGGTGTGGTGGGGATGCGTAAATGCATAAATGCATTTCCTCACGTAAAAAAAAAAAAAAAAAAAAAAAAAAAAAAGGCTCACTTTACTTAGCAATTAAATTTTAATTCAACCTATGAACATCGTTTTTAAACTTCTGGGATGTACATATGTACCATAATAGCAGAAACATATGTACCATATTAACAAAAAAATAATAATAACACGCGGATACTGACTTAGGTTTTATCTACTATGTGCAAGGTTTTTTTTATTTTTTTTTTATTGTGTGGTGTTTTTTTCATGTGATTTTTAATTTTAGTGCAGTAAATGAAAATAAATTGAAAGAGGCCTAAGAAGCAGATTTTATAAAATAAAAAATCATAACTAGTATCTATTTCCTTGCAATCACAATTTTGAATAACAAACATGTTATAGGTGAAAAAAATAATAATAATATAAGTATATGAGAATGAGATAAACAAGTTGCTATTACATTTCAAACGTTGTTATTGAGGCTTAAGCAAAAAAAGGGGATCTTCCGATCATCAAGTGACTTGATAAATATGATCTATAATTAGTTTATGAAAGACGTAAAAACATAATAAAAAACCACACAATACCGTAAAATACCGTTTCACGTGAGATTATAAATAACCCACGGTTCATGTATCTTTAGATTAAATAACCGGTTATAAGAAGCTAAAACGATGAGTTCAGTTAATTTGGAAGTTACTGGATATTTTATGACTACTCTTTGACCGAGTGATAACTATCACGACAGCGATGTATGTGCACTTGGCACTTGGCGATCGTTGGGAAACTTTTATTTAAATTATAATATACACTTTCAGTTTCAAAAATTCTTTATTTATAAGTATACTTATACATATTTGGAGGAACATTGTTAGTGTACTTATACCTAACCTAACATATTACATCAAAATGATTGATAAAATGTTTCGCAAGCTCGTTTGCTCATTTAAAATTTATTGCATTCATATTAATAATATAATATTAATATACACATTAAATGTAGCACCCGTTTTAGGTGTTAAAAGGGGTGATTTATTCTAGCTTAATTGTGATTTATTTTAGCTTAATTTTCTTGATATGTTTTATAAAATTATGTTTCATACATGACTTTTTGATATTTTTTTTAGTACCTATTCTGGCTCTCGAAGTGGTTGTCTCCATGAGATTTTAAAACTTAAAATATGTAGCATCTAGTAATACTTGATGCTGATAGATATGTCTGGTACTCTTTAAGAAAATCATTCCTAACAGAATTGCGCAATAATTTTCTCAAGTAGGTTTTACCTACATGACCTTTGTCTATTGTTTATGTTTTAACTAGCCACGTCCCGCAGTGTTACCTGCGCTAGTACGGGATATCAAGTAGCCTTCATGTAACTCTAAGACGTTAATCATCACTATTCCATATTTCATCTCAATAAGTTCATACACGCAACCTTTCGCAGTTATAATATTAGTAAGATAGGATAATAGTTTCATATAATATTCAATGTTAATTTTATTTCTTAGATTTTGTTTTATTTTAGTTAATATTATACCAAGTTAAAAATAATACACTACCTATTATAATGAAAAATAAAACCGTATGCGGAACCCATCTTAGAGAGTGTTCTGACTATCTCTTGGTCACTCTGTACCCACATTCATTAACATGTGATTAATAAAATAAACAAGAGATATAACGCCAACTGGTTTTATCTGGAAACTATAATGTAACTACACAAGTGATTGCAACTATTTAAACAGAATATCTGTCATAAAAATAATAACATATTTACTTAGTTAAATAGTTTTGGAATTACATGTGAAAAATCACACGTTTATACGAATAAGTACAATACAGCATTTTCTTTAATTTAATTATACATTTTGTGTAAAATCTTTAACAAAATGCTTATAGTATCCATTTATCTTATGTATATATGTACATATAATAAAATATTAAGTCAAAGCAAAAAGCGCCGACGACAACAAATATAAGAATAGAACCCGTTTATGTTTTGACATGGTTTTGTGTATAGCTTTGCGAATTCGATTATCTTATACTAGCCGTACTGTTCGTAGACTGTTTTATCAAGTCTTAAAAGAAACGTAAATTTTGTGTTAGTAATCTGTAAGCCTGGAAATAACTAATTTATTATCTGCTGATATTTTCGACTAACTATCTGCTCATTTATTTGCATCTAAATAAAGGTTGTACTAATTCATACGCCTCCCTATCTACTTACCTATATAGCTTAGTAAAGCTATCTCAGCTGTTGTCAAGTCAACATGTTATTAGTATCTAATTAATTAATTATATTATCATTATTTTCCGCTGGGGGTAGGGTTATCGTTTCACCTTATCATTCCTATAGCACATGATATGCCATGCAAACAACGCGTGGACTGACACACCCTTTAACGCATATTACGTCATTTTGTACGTAAAGCGCGTATTAGTGTTGGAACCACGTCAAAAAAGTGTTTATTTAGAGATGCTAAAAGCTAGGACGCGTCACCTTAGATAACGTCACTGCACTGTAAATCTGATTTTGAAAATCTTTTTTATTCATGCTCCCTGGGGTGTTACCCGCGTTAATCCAGGATAAAAGTAGTATATCATAGACAAAATATTTTTCACTGACCGAGCGATCGAAGCGCCTCTACGTTAACTGCGCAAAAATGTAATGTACTATTATATTTGTTTGATTATATATTTATGATGTTAGGTATGGGGATAACCAGCCGTATGTGAAATGTTTAAAGAAAATATGTTTTGGTCAAATACTGACCACAGGCCAACGTTTTACATAAATCAATCTCATTGATTCTGCCAAACATTTTAATAGATGAGATTATTTGTTAACGTATACAAATGAAAACGTAACGTTATGGTTATATAGTTTTTCACACTCGAAAAACCTTATTCTACAGCACGCTAAAACAACTAACTGGAAGAGGCTAGCTGAAAACAGTCCGTGTGACGTGCTACAGAAAAAGTCCATACCTAGAAGTGTAAGTGTGTGATACTAATTGGAAATATTGATGATGAAAATAAAGCGACGAGCTGTAACCGTATCCGAAATCAAAGATATCGATGATTTCTGTAATGCCATCACTAACATTGTGAGCGCATTCGCGCTTTTAGTCTTTAGATCAAAATAGTTAGCGCTTTCGTGTAACCATAGACAAAGTTTATTAAGGTATTTTCAATCTACTTTGTCTATGGTGAAACTGTCCCAACAATTTTATTGAATAAATGAATTATGAATGATTAGTGTTATTTGTTACGATTTGCACCAAGTACCTAGCAACTGAAACCATTTACTTGTTATTCTGTTCAGCTAATTAATTATTAAACAGACGTAAGTAAAAGTAAATCAGTAAAATTACTTTGCATACAATGGAAACGTTTAAGTAAATGGACTTATTCCGGTGATCTTTCACCTTACCTGCTGAAAGAAATTAGGTGAATTATGTATTAAACATTCCTTGCTTGCATAAATACTTTTAATGTAACAAACAAGTTCATTAAATAACCTTATATGCAAACATTTTTAGCTATAAAATGTAAACGTATGATAAGCAAATTATGTATACCTATGTATGCGATCAAATATTTTTAAAGATAGAAAACTTTTATCTAAACTAATATAATACTATAAAATTAATAACAGCATATAAATATCATTCCTAAAAGTACACTTTTAAGAAATAATTGAGTAAACCGATTTAAAGTTACATTTAATACAATTATACCAACCTAGTTAAAAGTATGAACCGAATTATTATCAAATAATAACTTCACCATTGTTTTTGCCACACTGTTTCATGAGATCTATTTTGTTCTTGACGTACTAGCTGAAATGAAGATTTGAAACTCCCGCACACTGAATATTTTCCTCTGCCCAATCAAAATCGCCTCGAATCCACTTCAGCCAATGAGTGAGCCTGGAATATGGTGTGATTCTAGTAGGACGCGCCCGGCTGTCATCGAACAAATCCTGAGAAAAACAGTTTTCTGACATAAACACATCACTGTAACAAAACGAAAAATAAGTAGAAGCTATATTTTGCTACTATCGGCATTTGATATTATTTACTAGTTCGTCAAACGATAACGTTACAATTTAATTCATAGCCCGCGTTCCCCGCATCGTACGATCGAGTCATATAAATACGAGGGCTCTCCCCACTCCGTGGCAAACGTCAAATCACTTGACGCCGTGCGCTCGCAGCTCAAAGTCGTGTTGATCGCGATATTTCGCAAGCCGCACTTGCAACTCAACGTCACCTTACATTTTCATTGTGTCATCAAATAAAATTAGGGCGTGTGTGATCGTTCAGTGATATTTATACAGTTAAATAACACAAGAAGATGTCTTTCAACACCGACTTATCGACCAAACTGGAGAACAGCAGGTACGGACGCTTCGCTTGTACTCTGTCTTACCCTATGTGTGGATGGTCCCTGCCCTTAGCGGGCCTGTGTGGCGTGATGCATTCTAATTAAATATTTGGGTGTGTGGTATGCGTGTGCGAGAAACCAGCTGAGGTTTCAGAGTGGCCATTGCGGCCACCTGAGCGATGGCGCGATCGTTTCCTTTCACATTCGAATTGAGTGTTTCAATGAAAGTGTCTGCGGTGTGACGAAAGAGTAGCAGTTAATGTCGTCAATATGAGTGTTTCTGAGAATAGTGGCGTGTAGCATGTTGTCGGGTTCATCGATGAGGTTATCCCGGTTTTTGGGGCGTGCGCAGTGCGTGCCTGAACTATCATGACTCATTGGAAATACCGTAATTTATGGCCATTGAGTAACAATTATCATGTTCTACACCTATCATGCCACTATTCTAAATCTACGTGCATCATGTATCGAATGCGTGACTGCGAGTTTCCAAGCAATGTAGAATTAGCTAGGCTCTTTACCTGCAGAAGATACTGCACAGTAAGTTAGACTTTACCGCAACCTTGTTAAAGTTTACTTTCGCTAAACTGAAAATCTCATGCCGTAGTGCTGTGGGATGCCGATTAGATAACTTCCATATCTACATTGGTACTTTTGTAGAATTTGGAGTGTTAATGACCTAGAAAAAACAGGTGCAGAACTGATCAATCGAAATGACCAAACCACGCCTTTGATGACTAATAACAACAAAAAAGATTCAAAAATAAAAAAAACAACAAAACAGATTCAAAAATTATATAATTAAAATACTAAAAGTGGTATATGCCTATCCTTACATCAAAGTGCATGTATGCAGTCAGTAAAACCAGGCAAACAATATACGAGTATTTGCACAAGTAGGTTGAGGTTTCTCTGTAACACATTTAAGAAACTAACACCAAGTCAAGGCAAATAGGTACCTGCATAGTAAAACTATGTATTTGCATAACCCATCCATTGCAACATGAAATATTCACTACATATTGCATATAATCAAGTAGGTATGATCTTATTTTTAATATACCACAACCCAACAATTTGCAGGTAGATATGGATTTACTCACTATAATTATTTTTACTTTTTCCTTTACACATGTTGCAAACTCATATCACGGGGACACTTGTTTTTGCCAAATTCAAATATTGATTACTTATAAATATCATAATTAAATAAAGTATAAATACCTATAATAAAATCCAGTAAAAAGAGATCTTAAATGCTAATTACTACTAAATTAGATAGTAACACTTGAATGAATCAGTTCAATACATTGGAATTTATCAATACTTCCTTATCAGATCCTACCTATACAGGCATTAGAATGAATCATAAATCACAACAGACCTAGGTAGGATAGTAGATACTCTCTATCACACTATTTTTAACTACAACATTATTATTTAAAGCATTTTGTTTTGTTTACATATGCATTTTCGTAGTAATAACTGTAATTGTACACAGTCATAATTTATATGTGTGAAATACAGTACAACAAAGATTTTGGCACAAGTCCATTTTCCATCCCACTTCATCAGATTCTCCTTCATAATGTAGATGCATTTCTTCAAAGGAATTAACAAACATATTTTTTTAAATAAAAATATTTTATGAAATAAATGAAAACGAAATTTCAAAAAATACATCTATCCAGCTGGTCTTCTAAGGGCTGGTTTGATTCATTTGACTTACATTGTGTTTTTTACCTGAAGCTCACAGTGAGTTTGAGGTAAAAAAAAACACTATGTTATTATTATCTAAATATTAATCATGGTTATAGTAGGTATTCTTTTGTATGATGAATAAGCTGAATCAAAATAATAACCGACAAAGATATTTTTTTTATTAGTACACTTTGTTAAATATTGGCACAACATCAAATGGGACAAAGATTGTCTTTAAATTCTTGTAGAAGGAATGAATGGGCGAATGATCCCTAACAATTAGCAGAAAATGTTTCAAGAACATTGCAAATCTTGGAATCGTATAACAACGGCATTGTTTCCATTGTTACAGGAATACTCTGCGCAAAATCGCCAGAAATGACGGCACAGAGTTTTCGAAGCATAGCATCCTGAACGACATGGAGCGGTTTGTGAAGACGGTCAACACCATGGACCAGACCGTGCTGATCCCCAGCCGGCTCATGAACATCGAGCAGGATGGGGACGACGACCCGTTCAGCATGTTCGCGATGCTGAACGACCTGAAGAACGAGCTGCTCTGGTCCGGGGACGCCGAGGAGCACACGGAGCGCGGGCGGCGCGTGAGCGACATGAGCGACACGGAGAGCGACGCGTCCAGCGCCGCCGGGGACTCCGGCATCGAGGGCGAGGACGAGCGCGAGTCCGCCGCGCGCGCCGCCGCCGCCTGCCGCCGCCACCTGCGCGGCCTGCGCCGCTCGCTGCGCCAGCTCACCGCCGCCGCCGCGCACCTCACTAGCTCATACCAGGAAGAAGTGGGAGCGCCCGTTTAGAGCTAAACCTCTTCATTTATCTGTGATCGAAGCCTGACCCCAGCGCGGTGTATATATAGGCATAGCGGCCCGAAATGTAAATATAGGATAGAGGGCTGGACGTGTATGGGATTCTCAGTAAGTTATGCGGTTATTTAATAAATTAATTTTTCTTTGCTATTTCTTAGTTTCTTTTCCAGAATTATCCCCAGGCAGGTTGCTAATAAAAGAGATAGGTATCAACTTAATATTGCGATCTAGAGAATACTCGTAGATACTTGAAATCTCTCGTAACGAAGTCGTTGTGAAATGTTTATCGGCACATTAGAGAAGCACAAAACGATTATAGCATCGCCGATAGTTCATTATGGATTCGAGCTCAAAATGCATAAACCATTACGAACTTCAAGGTTACTCGTGGATTGTAGAAACACATAACTAAATTCTATGAAACCTCTAGTTTTGTATGGCTTCGAAGGTGAAGGCGAATGTAGAAATCACCAAATAAACTAGTTTCCGCATAGAATCTATCGTAAGACTAGGCAGTTATGTAGTCAGACAAGGTCGATTAAGTCATGTCGAGAGACATCGCCCAAAAATGTATTCGTAATCAATGAAACAGCAGACATACTGCAGTACTAAAACTTGACCCAGTAGCATGTCAAGTTGGAATCTTTACGAGCGTCCCTGAGCGCTAACACTACGTACCCACCGAGTGTGACCTAACCAGCGTCTGCCTTTATTGATTCCAACCCCAGGCATGTGCATGACTTTATTCAATACCATAGAATACGTACACACAGTGGTATAGACGTTTCTTCACTTTTATTTGTTACGTATATCTATCGATCCGCAGCCTGATTTTATGATAACTAGATCTTGTTAAAAACAAGCCTGTAATTTTACCTGCTAAGTGACTGCCAAATACCTATCATATAATGATAGTCAGTAAGTAATCTAATTATAAATTAAGTAAAATATCACATAATAATAATCAAAATAACTATGATAGGGTACACATGCTAGCACAGCATCTATCTTTAAATATTCGGACACATTTCATACACGGCTGGTTAGCTCCATACTAAACCATTTCTAGTTTGTATTATGGTTGCTATCACTGATATGCTACATATACAAACATAAACTATTGATATCGATATTTTTTTAACACCCAGACTGACAGCCTTCAAATTTAGTTCATCACAACGATGTTGGCTATGCCGGGAATCGAACCCGGGACTCTCTGGTTGGCAGTCCGGCATGGCAACCAATACGCCAACGAGGTCGTCATGCTATTATAGATGTGTAGATAGATACAATTTCTAACATGACAACAGCATTCTAGATTGAACCGACCTTGTAAATTCTCGTCTCCTTCTTTATCACCATTTGAAGCCCACGTGCTTCCAATATATACACCAGTTTAAAACGAAGCTAATTTCTTTAAATAGCTTCAATAACAGTAGAGGATGTTGCTCCATTCCCGCAACCGCAATTGCATTAGAATGATGTTCTGATCACTTGTAAACAAATAAAACAGGAAAACCTTCGCATGCTGCTAAATTTCACAAACTATATCTCAAATTAACAGTCTACAATAAATGTTAACTAGGCACTAAACATGTTGCTAATAATGAATTACATATTTTAGTAGTAACTAAAGACGTTTCTCAAGAAAAATGCAAGAACCCATTATCTGACAGAGATAACGGAGAAGATAGCCGTGTCGTGCCCAATCTGCATCGGAATCCCGATATATTTAGCTTCATATAATTAGAAAGCTAACCTACTTGCTATGGAGGAATAATACAATGAAATCACTAACTACTAAATGATGCATTAACTTAAAACCTCCTTGGAATGTAGACGTAAAACTTGAAAATAACAGGAGATTTTCACGAATTTAGACGCCTAAATGTTTTAATGTTTTCTTTCTTCTATTCTTCATATATGTTATAAATAATTAATAAAAAAAAAAAAAAAAAAAAAAAAAAATTATTGTGCCAAAAAAGTTACAAAATACAAAATACAAAAATGTTTATTACACAAAAATATGCTTAAAATATATACGTAGAGGCTCTGCCTGCTGCTTTAGCGCGAGCTGTGTTGCAGCAGTCAGTCTTCCCCAAACAAATAATTATAGTATAAACACTTATATAATTATAGTTTAAAGATTTTTTTTTTTTTTTTTTTTTTTCATACCAGTTATTTACATTAAAAATCTAACGAAGTCTACAATAGTGTTGTGGGATGTATGTGTGTGTTGTGTGTAAGATACAGGTGTTGTGTGTGGTGTGTGTTACATGAAGGTGTGTGTGTGTGTGTATGTGGGATGTGTGTGTGTGTTGTGTGTAGGCGATATGTGAGATGTATGTGTGTGATGTGTAAGACGTATATGTGAGGGATGTGGAATGTGTGTGTGTGTGTGTTATATATCTGTGTCTCTTGTACACAGCCTCTCCAATGATTTGTAATCATACGTCTGCAGCCATTTATTAACAATTATTGACAGTTTATACCAAGTAACGTTCGAAGTGTCTTGTTGAGACCTAAGCTCATTATATAACATAGGAGCGATGTGGTGGTAGTGTCTCCAAGAGAGTGCACAAGAGTATTTTGGTACTGGGCATCTGGGTTTTCTCTTCTTGCTAGCTGTCAGATCTATTAACGCTTGTTTATGATACCTTTTTATACATTGCCGAACAAATATTTTTCGCACCGAGAGAACCCCGCATATCGAGTACAGCTCTTCAGTATCATGTTTAAAAGGCAGTCGCATAATTACTTTGAGTAGGGCGCGTTGGGCACGTTCTACTTCTATCATGTGCGAATTATTAAAGTTATGCACTTTATGAAATATAAACATGTTTGAAATTTGATCTATTATAATGTTACGCTCCTGACAACAAGAATTCGCAATAATAAACAATAAAGTCAGATTAACTTGCATGATATGATATCTACTACAAATAGTACAATACAAGGGTAAAACAATGACGGCGAGATAAGAGACAATAAAATTACAATATAGCTCAATTATTAAAATAAACGCCATATCAGTCAAACAACGCGATTAGAATTTACAGATAGATATCAATAAAGCTAAGTATAGTAAACGAAGGCTGGTACTTAATTAGCAAAGTCTAGATCAAAAGTCAAAACGATAACAGTAAAAAATAAATGAACAAATAAATGGGGAACTTGTCAGTTGTCACTGTACCATAATATTGACTAGTAGGTGATGCAAATCCGCTGATGCAAAACTGGTTGGTTCTGCAAAATTGACATTTGCGTGAACCGAGCACTTGTGCCTATAGCAAGGAATGTAAACATTATATTTCTAAGATAGACCTGCGTACAAAGGCATATAGGAGCTACATTATGTGTAAGATGCTTAATACGTCAGTAAAATTACCAGATTATGTAGCAGCACTGCTAACTAAGGTGATCTAACACGATCATTGAGTTTAAGCAATATTAGATGCGGACAGTATTTGGATCAGTGGCCATGCACAAGAAGGTTTTTCGGCATGACATCCGAAGAAGTGTTTAGGTGGCCAACACTTACACTACTAGAGCTTGGCAACTATGATCATTCGAAAAAGATCAGATTATAAACTAGAAACTGATGTTTCTGTAGCATAAGCAGCCCACTATACATTCCGACTTAGGGCCTTCTCTCACAACGAGAGAGATATAGGCCATAATCCACCACGCTGGCCAAGTTTATGTCATCCGCCAAGCGGGTTGGCGGATGACACATGTTTTCGGATATTGTGGTCCTCAAACACGTCGGTTTCCTCACGATGTTTTCCTTCACTGTAAAGCGAGTGCAAAAAGACCTCCTTAATATTTTTTTTATTTTTAAAATAATTTTAAATTTTAAAAATAAGTAATAAATATATTCACAAGAAATACATACCTTGTGAAAGTTTCAGCTTTATAACTATTACAGTTTTTGAAATACAGCCTGGTGACAGAGTGACAGTGGTGGCTTAGTAAGAGTCTCGTTTTTACCATTTAGGTACGGAACCCTAAAAAATAGAGAAAGGTTATTAATTATTGGTTTGTTATTTGTCTATTAGATAGATATGTGTAAACTCTGACGAGTGAGTAGGTGTTAATCAGAAAAAATATTAACTTTTGGTTTATGAATGATAAAAACAAACTTTCCATCGTGCGTAAGTAATTTATTCCGACATCAATGAAAAGACATGGTGACTCGTACATACATATATGTATGTTTGTATATATACTTACATACATTAAGCATATGTACATAGTTCTTTGTACAAAACGTACCTACATATGTCCCTAAAATGTTAGTGATGCACCCAAACTCCATATTTAGAGATCTCAATCGTGTTTTACCACAAATATGTTTTTTACACTTTTACAAAAAGTATGTTTGTGTAATTAGGATTAGGAATACTGATGTTAGATGCTATAAATTATCGATAAATAATTCATTATAAAAAAATATATAAAACAAAATCCATATTAATTCTTACCAGAACCAAACCGATCTAAACTACAGATATTTTGCAAAACCCTTACATTTTACATATTTTCTACACTCAGTCATGAACATAATAAGAAACAGTGAGATGTTACTTAATGCAATGTAATCTAGTTGTGTAACAACACCAGTGCTGATAATGATTTGTTCTGACGCAAGTTCTACATCAAGAATAATATTTCGACGGAAACTTTTAAAATAAAACAGCAATAAAAAAGGGTAAAAAAGTAATAAGTGGTCAAATTATGCATTATGCGGTCAACTTAAGATTCCTGCGTTGTTCTGAAATTTTTTTTGTCATGAATAATAAGAACGTATATTTTAAAATGTTTCTCGAAAATAACCTTTCTGGAGATAATGAATAATGTTTTTTTTATATGTATCGTTAAAAAATATGTTTATCTTTTAGTTGTGTTAGCAACCATAATACAAACTAGAAATGGTTTAGTATGGGGGTAACCAGCCCAGTAATAATATATATTATATATCCGCGACAATGATTCCATTTCCCACTAATATTATTAATGCAAAAGTGCGTTTGTGTGAATGTTTGTTACTCCTTCACACTCAGACGGCTGAACAGAATTCTATGACATTTGGTATGGAGATAGGTTAGACCCTGATCTGATTCTGTATTTTTTATCCAGGATTAACGCGGTGCAGATATTAAAAAATAAAAGTATTTATACGTTTCTATTACAAGTTTATATTTAGTGCAGTCAACAAAATTATATCTTTGTTGTCTTTAGTCTTTGTTGTTTTTAGTCTTTACTACTTGAAAATAAAGTTTTTTAATTTGAATTTGAATATGTAAACAATGATATACACTAAAACTTGGTAAAACTTCATCACCTGCCCATTGTTCTAAATAATAGTACGCGTTCATAACAATAAATAAGTATTAATTGAATTACATTGAGACGTTACGAAATAATCCTTGTTCCCGCGGGCCACGGGCCCAATGTCAAGTGTACGAGGAAAACTGAACAATGTCACCAACAAGCTACTTGTTATGTTTGGCAATAGACCACACACGAGGGCTTTGATACAACTGTTATAGGCGAGGAATGTGATATGCGAAATTAGCGGCACTTTGCAATTCACACAAGTTTCCGTATACCTAGCTGCCGGCCTTCGTCCACCTGGCTTTGCGCAATGATTGCCGAGCGCCGCGCATACTAGACTAGAGTCCTCACATCAGCTAGCATCATTGGCAGCTATTCAAAACTTCTTACTGAATTGTATTTGGTACTTTTTCCAACAGGTAACTGCTACTTTTTTGTTTACTCTTAGAGTCAACGTAATAGTGTTGTAAGACATCTTCTTTGCAGTTCAGCTAATAAGGGTTATCCAATTCAATATATTTATTCGATATAAGTACAAAAGTACACTTTTGAATGTCAATTTACAATATTGAATTGTCAATTTATACAATTACAATGTCGATTCGTCGCGCACATCAAAATTAAATCAACAGTCGATGCGGTCGGTAGTTGAATGGATACGTAGGTAACTCATGTAAAATAACAAACTGGCATTGAAATCTAGACTACGAAGTACTAGTTATTATTCTGTGTCTAGACGCACCCCTGGATCAAATTATACGTAAATATGCGTATTTACGTAAATACCTATACGCACAGACGTAAACCAAAACCTCAGCACGAGAATATGACCATTCGGTTAACACGAAAAGCAATGCATGTAAGAATATCTGCCTGTCTCGCTCTAACCTAACATAACCTAAATATCTTTGCTTTACAAGGATGTGTGAACCGTATTAAAAAGCAATATTTAATAATGAACTTTAATGAGTATGCCTGTTGGAAGTCGAGAAACAGCAAAAATTGGCCTTAGCCTTAAAACACGCAACGCACCGCGCGAGCCCAAAAGCCGGTTCAACTCGTTTGAGTATTAGTCAAAACTGTGTTTCCACAATGCTGGCCACAACATTGCTCTAGTTGAGAACAGAACTATTGCCGTCATTAGGTAAACTTTTCTAGAATACCATCACAAATAACAAGATCAACTATATTATGTGTGATTAATCATGAAGTCAATAATCATTAAATAATTATACCTGTTCAAGTATTGAAAAAGAGAAATCTAGTTGATACAAGTTGGTGGTCAGTACTGTAGTGGATTAAGTCAATCTCTGTTTCTGTCTCTGTCTTAATTTTTATACCGCTATTTTGCTTTACCTATAGCACACATACTGTCGTTATGTGGGCGGTTAGTGGTCCGATATGACGTAACCTGACGTCATTTAGCTTGCGAACCTTCTAGATCGGCACGAGCGAGGCAGCCTACGTCAGTGGCGACGGTGCTGTCTTCTCGAGCATGCGCTGTAGCGACCACTTCATTGCGCATCTCTGCTTGTGTACGAACTGTTGTATAATCTGTGGAGAGAACTTGTGAACTAATGAAATGAATGATTTGGCATTTTATACTCGGATGCACAGAATCTTGGTAGTACCTCATAAAGTGTCGTGCTGTTTCTTACATAACAAGTGTCAATTCCCGAAAAATGTATAAGTAGTCCTTTTGATCTCATACCACATCACAGATTTCTTTTCTTGCTAGGACATTTTATAATAATAAAAATATTACTATTATGTAATTAATATTCTCTTGTATGTGAATTTGTTTGTCAAGATTTTCGGATTGTTCCGAAAGTAAAACTCGTATTGATAATTGACATTGACCCCCATTCAGTACAACACGCACGGTCTTTTGTTTTATTTTTCATTATTATTTATTTGTCGAGCTGTAGGTATGCTTGTTTATTTTCTAATCTATAAAGTATCCCGTTGTTGTAGCTATGATTAATCGATAAATCAATCAATCATTTTTTATCGATAAACTTGTTTCACCGGACAATTACAAATAAATTCTTAGAT
The DNA here is from genome assembly GCA_035578125.1 of Mellilla xanthometata. Lineage (NCBI taxonomy): Eukaryota > Metazoa > Arthropoda > Insecta > Lepidoptera > Geometridae > Mellilla > Mellilla xanthometata. The sequence continues at coordinate 4,831,132 of JAPUBQ010000007.1, read as the reverse complement.
CTTTATCTGAGGCTTTTGTGCCTTTTATCAATAAGAACGTTATCTTTAATGATAGCCACAGATGCTATCAAAAGGAAATAGTGTTATTAAGAAATATTAACCTTCTCCATTGTGTAAAAGCTTGTACACAAAGTACAACTTGAGACTCACTTTTTATTATGTTACCTCCGAACCAAGTAAAAAAAAAAATGTCACACAATCTAAAATAATCACAAAGTCTTTATGCGGACCCTTTAACATTGTAAAAATCTAAGACTTGCGGTTGAGACGCTAGCCAGTTGGGATTCAAAAGCAAGGAAGCTGGGACTAAGATGAGGGATAAGATCAGGGACTCCCGTTCTCGATCATACTTGGTGCAGAGAATTCCCATCGCTATTCAGCGTGGAAACGCGGCCAGCGTTATAGGCACCTATGCGCCGGTTACGGCCGTTGGCGGGTCATCCTGACTTTACTTGTTTGGGACATTTTAATTTAATTAAAATTTAATTTATGACTTACTTATTTATAACTTTTTTTAAAGTTATTATTATTTATTATTATTCTAGTTATCAGGTGTAAACTGAATTGACTTAGTAAATATACTTGAAAATAAAGAAACTTTCCAGTACAAGTTAGGTATAGGTAAGTAGCCACTTTTCCATTAAGTTCAAAGAACTTTAATTAACCTATTAAAAAAAGGTTTAGTTACAGACCACGCAATTTAAAAATATAATAGTGGCCTTAAAAATGTATAATTAGGTAAGACTAAACCTGTTCAACAGGTTTTAATGATTTGAGTTCACCTTGTTAAATCTACGCATTACTTCGCTGTCTCATACTGCGTTTAAAAAAGCAGTTTGTATTAAAACTTTGTGGTTAAATAAACGTCCACAATAACAAGTTTTTAACAAAATATTTAATGGTATTAAAATACCAGAACAGGCAAATTAATATAAAAATAAGTTTTTAAGGAGTGCACGAGTAAACACAAAAATATATTTAGGTGGAATAATGGTTGAGATTCAAATATGTATCTACCTATAAGTCTTGATAGATAATGACTCACATTAAAGACAAAGGTTTCATTTTGCATGTTAAGTAGTCATCAACAGAAGAGTACAAATTACAGAAGAATCTCAACAAAACAGATTGTACATATTAAGTACGCATCCAGAGTAATTTTTTTTACTCTGAATAGGTCAGCGCTTGACCACAATTCACCTGGTGGTAAGTGATATTGAGGTCTACGGTGGATCGCGCTTACCTAGAAGGAACCGGTTCACTCTCTCGCCTTGAAAATCGCTAGATTGTAGTCAGTGGGGAACAGGGAATTCGGCAAGGAATTCCAAAGTTTTGCGGTTCGGACAACAAAGGTGGAGGCAAAACGCTTTGTGCGTGCCTTGGGCACTTCAACCGTAAACCGATACCGCCTTGGCGTTTCCCTGCTCGTCCGATAGTGGAAGGGGGCGGGGGAATTATATTTCAAATAGTCAACTTCTTCATATGAGATAGTGGCTAAGCTCAAGTGTTGAGAGTTTTCAAACCGCTCGAAGGCCTCTAACTTGGCTTAACGACTGCTTCTACAAAGTCAGTACCTACTAGTACAGCCGGGACCTACAATTAAAAGTGTCGTGGTCTATGGTCTATGGTCCAGACGAAGTGTCACTTTTTAAACGACAGTCTTGTGCATGGTCATCCATCCAAAGACTGTCCGCATCGACCGTTGCTTAACCTCGATGACCGCGTCAGGTCACCTTAGTTTGCCAACTTACAAGCGCTATATTACGAACTAGCTGTGCCCCGTGGTGTTACCTGCGTTAATCCGGACATATGTTACTATATGTTAATTCAAGGTCTAACCAATCTTCATAGTAAATCTCATCAACCAGGACCAGCCTTTGGAGCGTGAACGAGTAACATAGATTTTGAAGTTATTTGCGTATCGCACAGGAACCACAGTAGTTTTCTGGATAAAAAGTAGCCTATGTGTTAATCCAAGGTTCAACATAACTTCAGACCAAATTTCATCAAATTCGGTTCTACTGTTTGAGCGTGAAGAAGTAACACACGCACACAAACTTACGCATTTATTATATTAGTAGGATTGTAATATAATAATGTAAATAGCTAAAATTCAAATTTAAGTTTATTCGCAGCATAATATGGGTAAGTTCATACGATATTATTTTTAACCGACTTCAAAAAAGGAGGAGGAATTATGTTTGGAACTAATACTTGACGACCTCGTTGACGTAAAGGTTACCATGCCGGACTGCCAATCAGAAGGTTCCGGGTTCGATTCCCGCCCCGGTCAACATCTTTGTGCCTAAATTTGTTGGCTGTGGGTCTGGGTGTTAAATATATATTTATATATAATATGTATGTATATGTAGTATATCAGTTGTGTTAGCAACCATAATACGAGCTAGAAATGGTTCAGTATGGGGCTAACCAGCCGTGTGTGAATGTGTCCTAATATTTATTTATAATACAATTAGACTTACGTTTCTCGTTAATGTCCCTACCTTGCTAAGTATTTCCGGGTACTATATTGTGGAAATTTACTCCAGTAAATGAGTTTTCCATAGCATCAGTTTTGCATAATAAGTAATAACCAACCTTTTATAAAGCAGATAAAGTTAATAAATGCTGCTTACTTAACAGCTTATGTATTGCGTATGTTTTACCGCTTATTATTAATTTGCATTAGCTTTTTAATGGGTGCTACTCACGTTTCGAAAAATGGTTACGAGACGGTTCAGTGTAAACTGCAGCGATAAATCTAAATGTGTGTATGAGAAAAAAATTACAGTTTGTCCGTATTTGACCACTATGAAGCGATGTAGCTGAATCAGGTGTGTGGCCTTACGTTCCGAAGGTTGTGGGTTCGATCCCCGCTAATAGGCTCGAGGTTTCGGTGAAGGAAATAATAGTATGGTGGTAGGACATTTTCTAATGCTCACCTGACTGGTTTGTCAGGTAAGCACTAGAGTTTGGTAGTGCTCACCTTCAAGTTGAAAAATCTGTCATCGAGCACCTTTCAGTGTGTTAGCCTTCTTGTCTGGTAGCCTTCTTGAGAGCTAGTTATTCCAGACTAGGCATATTCTACCTTAGTCCTGAGGGTTGCTAACTCTTGTGATTATGCGGCCTGCTGGACAAATGACTAGCTGAAAAGAGTAAAAAAAATAAAGTTTGAGGCTGAAACTGTATCGTCCGATTGTAACCTGTGTAGCAGCCATAAAACACAATACTCTAGCAAAACATATATATTTACTCTAACAAATCCCTATAAGCACAAATTAACGTCCATAAGTTAGATTAAAGAACAAAGAGGATGTAATTATCTTGTTTGTCCTTGTTTATTTCTCTTCGTATTATGTTCATTAAAGTTCACTTACCTAAGTCGAGTAAAATTTGTTTGTCCTCATCTTTCCACGTACACGACCTACGAGGTTTCAGTAGGTGACCTGAATATTACGAGCATAGTCGGCTTGCTAAGGCTGAAAATAACTATTAATAAACTCAATATGTCAAAGACCTGAAGTTTAAACCAGCTATCGGATTAATATAAGTTAATCCGATATTTGGTTAACATACGATTGTTCTATTTTAAATTCCTGACAAAAAAATGGCGTGGTGTGATTGAATGAAGTTTGACATGTGTGTGTCAATTTGGCATAACCGTAGACGATATATTTTTCTTGACGTACCACATCCTTATTTTTCCGTTATCCGTGGTCTAGACATACACTTTTTATTAAACGACGCTAACGTTTGGAAATTTAAACGCTTAAAAAATAATTTTAACCTTATATTCTACACTAGCAGTTGCCCGCGGTACCACCCGCGTGTTTTTCGCGTAACCTGTGGAAACTACGACTTTAAACTTTCGACCCTAATGGCATCCCCCTTTATGCATTTCCATACAAACTTTCACCCCCATTACAAACCCTTAGTTCACACCTGGAAAAAATCTTGATACCGTTATTTTACATAAACTATGCATATTCCAAATTTCATTGCTATAAGTTCAAAAACAAAGAAGTTTCATACAAACTGTTTTACCCCCTTTAACCCCCATATGGGTGGAATTTCCAAAAATTCTTAGTACGCGTCTACATACTAAAACAAATACAACCTCCAAATTTCACAACCCTAGATCCAGCGGATCCGGCTACGCGTTGCCTATAGATGAATGAGTCAGGACAAAGATTCTTATAGTATAAAGATACACGTTAAAAGCGCGTCGTCGAAGTTTTTTTATGAAACAACTGTTCTTTTTTTCGTTTTCCGTAAAATCGTAGAACTAATGATTTATCATATTTTATATACACAAGTAAACTTCAAGAATAGATCGTTACTGTAACATTATATTCTAAACCCTTCCTGTATATTTGGCATGTATAAACTGGAGGAAGCTGTAACATGTTAATTTTATATTTCCATAGTTTACTCACGCGGCGTCTCTTAGCAATCAGAGCATGTCAAACTGGAAAGATACAAACCTTCACGTTTGCTTTTTACATTTTGAATTACTGTTGTTGACCAATATAATGAAGATTATCTGTATCGATTGGTCAATTCTTCTTTTTATCCTACAAAAGGAAAGTGTTTTAATTCGATTGTGTTTTCTTTTGTGTGTTTGTTACCTCATAACTAGTTAATTTTAAGTAATAGTAATTGAAACCGCAGTAAATTTAAACCTTAACTTAAGGCGATGGGATGAACATGTGCATAATCTCAAATCACGAGTAAAAAAAGATATAATAAAGGCCGTTTTAGGAACCATTTCAAGAATATATCTATATTTTTTACCAATCAAACTTCTGAATAAGAAAAAAAAAAAAAAACTCGTTCAGTACTCATTTTTTAACATATTTTTTTCATGTCATCTTAACTCCACTCAACCCTTTCTCTCCATCCGTATGGTGGAGTGTGTTGGCCAAAGGAACCTTTCCATGATAACGCCATAAACCTTTAGCAGTTAGAAATGTCCAGAATCATCGTGAGTGGAAGGCTGTCTTCTCCACAACTACTACCTACACGACGACAAAAGCACCGCTTTGTCACAGAAAATCCAATTTCTATTCTCAACAAATTACTCAGTGAACAAACGAACGTAAGAACTAATATTGATATTCAGAAAATGCTGTTTGTAGCGAATATTGACCATGAAATCTCGTGCCAAGATCCAATCATCTCACATTAGTTTTCCACTTCATATTACAGTTGATAAGATAATTATGTATAAAGATACATATGCAAAATGTATAATCGTATATGCCACCCAGCAACTAATACAAGGTACTACGAACTCTTTTACTAGATGGAAAGGAGGTCAAAATTTTAATCAATATGAGCTTTTATAATATGAGTTCATTGACCCCTTTTAAGCTTAGTAAAAACTCGGCTAACCGCACTAATTGATATTGTTAGGGATTTGGATAATCGAAAATCCGGATAATCGTAAGTATGAAACTCTGGTGTCGAGAGTTTTCAAGCCGCCCGAACGCCTCTGACTTGGATTAACGACGGCTTGTACTAACAGCCGGAACCCACAATTGAACGTGTCATCCGACCCACGTTAGCGCCCAGATGAACATGCCACTTTTAAATACAATAATTTTTTTACACAAGAATTTCACCATGCACAAGAGTGCATGGTCACCCATCCAAACAAAGTCCACATCGACCGTTTCTTAGCTTCGATGATCGAGTCAGATCGTCTTAGCTAGCCGAGCTACAGGCGCTACACTGTGGTTGTAAGTTAGTGTCTACCTGTCGCATCGCAAATCACAAACCAATGAACTGTGTTAGTCGGAAGTGTTTTAAGCTGTGCTTCATGAAATTCGGTCTAAAATGTCACAAAATGGTGAATATTAAGTATATTTTCTCAAAACTCCCTCAATATGGGTATCAAATGAATGGCCTTGACTAGTTGGCTTAGACTATTTAAATCTTATAGTCGCTACGACATAATATAAATTCCGGGGTTTTATAATTTGGTTACTCTTATTATATATACATAATATTATGTGCGAGGCTTTTGAAAGGATGGCGCTTATTGTCACACACATACACTCTAAGAGCACTATACTATAAAATGAATAAATAAATAGCCAAACCAACGCAACCCCAGACTAGTTCGAAATACTAAAAAGGTTTAAGTTAAATTTAAACCTTTTCCAGTTACCCTGTACGTGTATGTTCTGAGATGTACTCATTACACCTAGGTTCAGTAATGCATAGATAACCGGCCGATGGCCTTGTGAGAACACCGACTGTTGCGTAATTCTATTACGCTAAATCGCGTTCCGCAGCCTGACACGAGAATTATCATTCACATAGGGCTGCCTGTTTTATAAGCGCAATGAGGAAAGGGCAAGTAAAACCTATATTATGGATATTTATAAACTTTGAATTGCGAACTTAACTTTATGTCACATGAAAACACGATCAAATAAGAAAAGCAACTTTTATAACTGTCTCGTTTGGAACTCCCGATGCGAAAGCGATGGGGTGTTATAAGTTTGACGACGGCTTCTTCTTCTTTGTATGAGCTAAGTCGCTAAACTCTGGTGTCAGAGTTTTCAAGCCACCCGAAGGCCGCTGACTTGGCTTAAAGACTGCTTGTAAATACGTAACAGTTGGGACCTACAAATTAACCTTTCATCCGACCCACGGTAGTGCCCAGATGAAAATTCCACTTTCAAAACGACAGTGTTTTACATGGTGACCCATCTAAACACCGTTCGCAACGACCGTTGCTTAACTTCAATGATCGCGTCAGATCACCTAAGCTAGCCGGCTTTATGGCATCATAAAACCTGACGAATAAAACTATTTGGGTATAGTTTTATTTTTGTTTGAAAGGTGTGTTAGTCGAGAGTGTTTTTAGCTATGATTGATGAAAATAAGTCCAACATGGCAGTCGTCACAAAATGGCGGCATACAAATTTTTCGGAACTTCAATATCGGTATAAAATGAAAGAGCTTGATTAGTAAAATAGATACATTATGATTTCAAATCCAAGATGGCTGCCACAATTTTTTTCTGTTAAAGGCTTTCTATAATTTTATTTTTTACTTGTTTTAGTAACCTTACTGCTCCGCTTTTTTTAGCAACTGTAGTACTTTTTGTAGTAAGCTTGTAACAACACTTCCTAGAAGGGACCTACATATTATTATTATTTACTTTTGATTTGAAGGCACAGGGCCGATACTTCTTAGGAAACAGAGCCTCAGGTGTTGGAGTTCCCAGGTTTCGATTTCGTCCCTATGGAAGTAGACGCAACGTGTTTATGTGTACATCTTCGGAAATTCCACAAACCTTACTGTTAACGCAACATAAGTTGTGAAGGCTATATTTATTTGCTGCCCACGTGTGAGACTCACGTAAAAAGATTTTCATACCATAATTTGTAAAAAAAGACGAAAAACACATTTTATATACGGAAAAAACTGTCCATAAAACTATACGATTTTTTTTTTAGGTTTTAAAAATAAGAACATGATTTGTGACAATGTTAATTGTCTAGAGCTATTTCGTATTAGATAGAAGAACAATGTAACTTATACGGACAGTGTAGTCTTAGAAATAGGGCCATGTGGGAAAGTATGGATGCGGAACCGTAAAAAGAAAATCTTATGTTTTACCCGTATTTTTTAATAACTATGGTTTGATTTACTTCAGTGAAATACAAGTCAAAGGCAAAAGAATTTCTGTATTAAGTATTTCACAAGAATAAAACTTGCACGTGGCTTAGATCTTTTTCCTTGACGTATTTCACGTGTGACGCAAATTTCCCAAAAAAGTTGTCTAGAATTAGCAATTAGATGCGAAGAGGAAAACGCTTAAAGTGATCTGTTCAACTATTATGATTCAATGGTCACAAAAACTGACAAATAAGTCATATTCAGAATGATATGTATATGCCGCATTATTGCTCATAACTATGACTAAAATATAGGGTTGTCAAGAACATAAATATTAACGTTGACAAGACTGAAAAACAAATCTTTTCCATGTGTTCTTGTAATCACACAGTAAATATACTCGTTATCACGTGATTTTACATTTACTCTTTACCACGAGCAATAGATATAGAAGCTGGTGATATAGTAAATTTTTACTACAGTATTTAAAAAACTACAAAACGGTAAAATAAAATTTGCCTAGCATTGCATGTGACAAATTACTTTCTACGAATCTTGCAATATCTACCTTCCATTAATAGTAAGATTGGCTTGCATTTCTTTATTACTTTCGGAGGACAATTTCTTTGGCTTTAATATTACTTGTTTTTTAAATATTAGGACACATTTCACACACGGCTGGTTAACCCCATACTGAACCATTTCTAGTTCGTGTTATGGTAGCTAACACAACTGATATACTACATATACATACATACATATTTTATATAGATACGTATTTGTAAAAAAACTATCAGGCAATTTTCACGTAATACTGTTGTGGTACTCTAACGATTCTAAACACTGGATTAAAGTTAATAACACTGAAAAATCGTAGCCCTATCATATACGCAGAATTTTTCAAAATATGCTATTTTTACCTTCTATTTCATTGCTTAAACGGAAAAATATGTACTGCAAACTTTGAGATGTTACAACTACGCTAGTAATATAGTTAAATGGCAGACAACCCTATGACAGTCATTATAACTCACATTTCGGCAAACGGTGAGTCAGGCTACATCGTACGATCTGCCATGGAGTAATATATAACCCGAGAGATAACCCGCCGCCCGCGCGTGTCGCCGCTATAAACAATGACATTCATTACTTATCGAGTGTTTTTCTAAAACTTTACTTACAAACAATGTATTGCGACTCAGGAACGAGCTATTGTACCGAGTTTATCCGCGCCATACATATTTGAGCGAAGCGCATGACGCTCGGAAGTAGATATTTCACGAAATAAATTCATATAACTTCAGCTATTAACAATATTGAGATTATAAGATAATTAAATAAAACTAAATTTGCATTAATATTGTAATTTATAATAATCAAATCGAATAATGACTGTTTATTTGGCACAATATTTCACTTTTTACTGAACTGATATTTAAGGATCAATAAAACTGGTCAGATAATATATACTTTTGTATAATATTTTATTTTATAATAAATATTTTTTTCTACCCGACTTTATTAAAATACTCACCTAAAATAAATTACAGAAAACACTTAAAAGCAAGTTCCATTGTCGACCTTATCGCTAAAAGCGATCTAATGATTCTAGATAATATAATTACCTACATGAAAGTACCATTCAAAAGTAACTTTTTAAAATTTAAAAACGATTATTTTTCAAAAATAAAACCATAGATCGAATTTTACTTATTCGTGTTTTAGAACTCTTAATACTTAATACTGAATTAAAATAATATATCTGAAAACCCCCTTTTCGCAGGATTTTTGTCCAACATTTTTTAAAATATGCTATTTTCCCCTATATCGCCTTTACGCTTACAAATCACAACACTGCAGGCCTTTCGATAATCTATTTTAGTTGCCAATCTGACCAGTTTTACTGACACTTAAATATCAGTTCAGTAAAACGTGCAATATTGTACCAAATAAACATTCAATATTCGATTTGATCATGATAAATATTACAATATTCATGCAAATTTATTAACAAATGACAGTTAATACGAATTAATTTATTCTAATTGATCATTAGGTTTGACGTTAGGACAGAAGAAATCCGAAGACAAATGAGTAACTTTCCATATGACGTCATTAATAAAACTGATAGATTGAACCACTGATAACATAAAAAAGAATACGTACGTCAGAAAAAACATGGTTATAAATTAATAAAACCAGTCTATGATTTTGCCAAATTGTCACAACTGAAATGCAACAACGATAGATCTGTCTATGTGTATGTACCCACAACATCTATTTAGAACTAGCTTCGCAAACTTTAACTTAAATGTTTTGTAATTAAAGGTAGTTCGGCTACATCGGCTTTTATAGAAAAGAAGGTACCTACGCACCCCACCCGTATGGATTAAACCTCGGCCATTTTTATTACAAACAAAATTTTGTTTTTATTCTTTATAATGCCACATTCTTATACGTTTTTATGACTTCTGACGCACTTGCGCATACAAAAGAGGCTAAGTCCATTAAAACACTACGCACTAGAACTCGTTCTTATAATTATCCTTTTTCTCATTTGCCTCTCACACAAGCTTCTTTGTTTACAAATCTGTGTCTGTCACAATAGATGTGATGAAACCTTGGCTGACACTTCCTCGGTCCATTAAGTCTACGTGGTAAAACTTCGCAGTTCGCACTGGCAACATCATATGGACGGTGAAAAATATAAATTTAAGTATTAAACAATAAGTATTAATTTATGATTACATTTACAATAATTGATTGATTTGATTTTGTTTAAAGTAAAAATTACACTTCTAGAATCTAATCTTCTTAACATTTAACAGCTATATGGTGAGAACGATATGTGAGAATAGTATTATATCTAATTCAACAAAAATAGCGAGTATGGCTCGTTTGCTTTTCAATATGACGGCCTCTGGTTTGATCTCAGCCTTGCCTACTTGTTTTTCAAGTTGTGTGGATTTGCACTCGTTTTACGGTGAAGGGAAACCGACAAATATTTGAGGACGACAATATCCGAAGACGTTTGCTATCCGCCAGCCCCTACTTGACCAGCGTGGTGGATTATGGCCTTTATCTCTCTCCACGTGAGAGTCCCAGAAGTGGGAACGTATAGTGGGCTACTAGTGCTTACGTCATGGTATCGTAGTAAGTAACTGGTTAGTTACGCAATAATTTATTAGGTAGGTACACCACTCTTGTTCGACAAAGAATTGAAGTATTTTTTTTTTCAATTCAATTCAATTCAATTCAAAATTTTCTTTATTCAGACTACAGATGGGGTCCATGGTAATTACAACTTAAAAATAATGTTAGTTAGTTAGTTAATCTAGTGAAAAATACAATTTGGAAATGTGAAACATTTTTTTGTTACAGACATGACAAGTTAATGTAAATACGATGCAACCGTAAAGCGAGTGCAAATCCACACATAACTTGAAAAAACAAGTCACTGGTGTAGGGCCGGGATTGAACTAGAGGCCATCAGATTGAAAAGCAGACGTTGTCCTACCGAGTCACGCTCGCTTTTTATCACAATCGCAAAAATACGTATCCGTGCATACGTAGACTAATCGTCGCCTAACCCAAAACGCTTAGTTCGTATCATAAAATTTAAATTTAAAGGCTTAGGTATGAGCAAACCGGAACATTTCTTGTTATGGTAATACTATGGGTTTTTTAATAATGAGGCTCACAAACCACCTTTCTCGAAATTTATCCTGTCGTGTTTTAAATCGATACTTTATGCAGTTACTAAGCAATAAAAATAGCCAAGATATTTGCATACCGTAATGATCACAGATGGAATCTAATAAAATCATACATTTTATCTGGATAGCCATAAACAATTTAGTTCTAATAATAATTATTATATTAATAAGTAAAATAATAAGTTAACTTTTTATTTCAAAGATTTTTGAATATTAATAAGTTTGGTAGAATAACGATCGCCTTTTTTTGGGGTTCCATCTCCAAATTGTTGCAACAGGACCCTTTTACTACACGTTTTTTTGGCTTTGCTGTTCGTCTGTCTGTCTCTGTCCGTCTGCGTCTGTCACCAGGTACCGTGACAGACGGACAGTCTCATGAACCGTACGAGCTAAACTGTTTTATTAGTATTTGTTGTTACAGCGGTCACAGAAATACATCATCTGTGAAAATTTCAGCTGTCTACCTACTTTACTCTAAAGTAGGTAGTACTAAAAAAAAACAAATATTTGAAGGGGCCCCTGTACCACAAACGTTATTTCTCGCATTTTTTCTCAGAGTTAAAATTAAAATAAATATTTAGCGGGGCTTCCGAATAACAAACTAAATTATTTTCCTTTTTTAAAACAATGGTACGGAACCCTTCATGCATGAGCCCGACTCACGCTTGGCCAATTATTTGAACGCTTTCAATGTTCGCTTCGCTTCGCTTTTTAGGGTTCCGTATCTAAAAGGTAAAAACGGGAACCTATTACTAAGTCTCTGCTGTCTGTATCTCATATACTGTGATAGCTAGATAGCTAAAATTTTCACAAGTTATGTATTTCTTGTGACGCAATAACAAGCAATACATAAAATAAAAAAATATTAAGGAGGGTCCCCATAGAACAAACGTGTTTTTCACCATTTTCTTAAGATTATGGTACCCTTATACCGTATCAACGAACCCTTGACACGTGAGTTCGACTCGCACTGTAATAATTTGTCGTTTCAGGTGTACAACAAATATATATTATCATTTAATTATTAAATTAGAATAAATTAATAATATACAAATATGTAAATACAATTTATTATTTTTGCTAAATTCGACGTTAATATGAAGTAGCTCACGGCTGTTTAAATATGCCGCTATATACATTCCTCATATTATTATGTTCTTAACATCTGTTGCATATTAATTAAATACCCACGACAAAACATAAATTGAGGAGGCCCCTTAAGAATGTTAAATACAAATATATTTACTAGCTGTTACACGCGGCTTCGCCTTTCACCCCTTTAGGGGTGCAATTTCCAGAAATCCGTTCTTAGTACACGTTTACATACTGAAACAAATACACCCTCCAAATTTCACAACCCTAGGTCCAACCGTTTGAACTCTGCGTTGTCTATAGGTGAATGAATGAAAGAATGAGTGAGGACAAAGAGTCTTATAGTATAGATTTTACACTATAACAAGGCATAAACAGTGATACAAGTAAATAATGAATTAATCACAAAAATCTGATACTAAAAACCTAAAATGCCTATAGACAGTAATTTTTTTCATTGGGTTTGGTTATCTAATTGGGTACTTAGTCTGTAAGATCACGACCTCTGTCGGTATTCACTCGAATAGAGACAAGAAGAGTACTAAAGTATAAAAATACAGGACAATCTTGAATATTATGATATTTTTTCTTCTTCCCAGTAAAATAAAATCGTTGCCTTCAAAAGATCTAAATTGACAATTTTATAGCTTTGATGAGTAAAACACGAAATGGGTTTCCCGAGAATCATATAAAATTTAAAGAAAACGGCTTTTAAAAAGGATCTCATTTAAAAAAAGAATAATGAAATAGATACTGATAATGAATAGTGGTATCTCAAAATGTTATACACATTAATTGAGCTTAAGAAACTTGTATGAAAAAATCTCTAAGGACCAAAATGTCAAAGCTCAAAATATTTGACATCGAATCTCAAAATTCAACAAAATCATTTTTTGGGTTACGTACCTAAAAGGTTAAAATGGGACCCGCCTCCGCTGTCTGTCTGTCTCCAGGTTGTATCTCAGAAACCGTAATAGCTAGAAAGCTGAAACTTTCTCAAGATATGTATTTCTCGTGCCGCTACAACAACAAATACTAAAAATAAAAAATAGGAAGAGGTGTCCCCACAGACAATAAACGTGTTTTTTCGAATCTTTTTGCTTTATACATATCAATAACGGCAGCTGCTAGACACTTAAAGTTTTCACAAAATATATAAATTTATGTAAGTTATCTGAAATTTAAATAAAATAAATATTTAAGGTGGCTCCCATACAGCAAATTTGGTAAAAAACTGGTTCTTGTCCTTGTAATCTAAATAGTATATATGTATATTTGTAATATTGTTATATGTTATAATATTTAAATTTAGTATATTTTATGTAGTTGTATATTAGTAGGTATATGTAATATATGGTATGTAGTATATTTTTTTTTATACTTTTTTGTACTCCCCTCTCTCGTTTTTTTTTCTATCACTGTCCTTCCTCTGGTTGCCTGGAAGAGATCGCTTTTAGCGATAAGGCCGCCATTTTCGGCACTAGTTATAAGTTTCTTCTATGTATAATTTAATGTAATTAGTGGGAAATAAAGAATTAATCTATCTATCTATCTATCAATGGTACGGAACCCATCGTGCGCGAGCCCAACTCACACTTGGCAAATTATTGAAGTTTGCGCTGTAACTAATTTTGGAACTGTCAAGCTCTGATCTCATGCAATGCTAAACCGCATAATTTAAAAATGTCTGTTATAGTTGATTTTGTTTTACTAATTCAGATATATCCTGTTTTATTTCCATAACTTGTATTTTATCTCCTTTATTAGCTCGCGAAAATTCGATTTCGAGGATTTGTGGTTATTTAAACATAAAAGGTATGGTATGTAGATTAGCCATGTTTAGAAAACGTGATCCTAGGACGTCATAGCCATTATGGGCTATCAGTATCAATCCATGGTAATAAATTCCATTAGTATTGTCAACATAAATTTATACAAATACTTACAACATTCAAGTATCACTACTTAGTTAAGTACCTTCTTCACGTATCAATTTATTCTTATATGTTTCAATGTATGCATTATTTTAAAGTAGAATGTCTTACTTATACAAAAGAAACATTTCTATTTAATACATTTTAGTTATTATTTTATGATATTGATAATAAGAAATCAATGTTTACCTTTATTACAAAAACAATAAATTTAAGTCACAATCAAAGTTGTGATCAGTATTATTTTTTATTATTAAAATTTATTACTTCTATAATTTTACTGCTAATGTTATTCATGTAAGTAAAATAAATTAGTCGATAATTCATGTAATACAAATGGATAGTTGTTCTCGGTGCAAAACGACGAGTAATTATATGGGAAATTGCATTTACTAGATATTATATATTAGAGTGCTGCACTGCCCTCCCGAACCAAAAGTACAGTAATAGGAAAAACGCGATTTTGAGAAAACCGTGTGGAAAGAGTGCTGCATACTGCAGCAGTATGTATTCTTAAAGCATAAACAATGGGTTTGTGGCCAACATCCATTTCTTATCACCACACCACAGTATATTTTATTCATTTATTATGTACTTACCCAAACATTTTCGCCATAACAAAACAAATTTGGATAAGCCTTGCACCTCCTTCTAAGAAAGAGGAAACTAATTAACAAATATAACTTAAAATGGTTTCTCCCACGTAAGACTTTACTGCTCTAAAAAAGCCATAAAACCTAGTAACCTAATAAATTGGTTCTCAATTAAGGCGATCGGAAATACCTAGTACGAGGAAGTCAACGAAGGTGAAGTGCTAACTTGAGACTCGGTTCCGCTCCGCAAAATTTCGCAACGTTTTGAAGAACCACTAACTAAGATGAAGTCTAGAAAGTTCAGTTACAATTTATTAAACTAGTAAGTTTTGGAACTAACTATAAACAGATTACAAATTGTATGTTGAATAAATGGATTTTAGGAATTTGTTTACCTAAGTAATAGGCTATTTGGCAGAGTTGCATTTCTTCAATAAATAGTACACTCGTGAACATTATGCATATGAATTTAAATGACCATACCTATGACCTCAGCCTATGACCTGCCTCACATAATTTGTCTGGTCTGGGCACGTTTGCACCGGAAACGACTAGCGGCGGGTTATTTGTTTAGTGTTAATCAATTATTAATTTGACACGTAGACACAATTATTAACTTATATTACAAATATTTAATAATCAATACAAAAATAATTAAAATACACAAACATTAATATAAAACTAACATTAATATAACTTACAAATAACAATGTTAATATAAGGCCACATAACTAATTTAGAAGACTTAACCTGACGTAACCTGACGGAATGAAATAATAAAATCCAACCTAGGTATGCCACGGAACAATATTTGTTATAATACCTAAGGCTATGTTATATCTCAGTTTGAATGATGAAACAATCAAATATCAATTGCTTCAGCAATTTAAAATAATAGTTTCATCATTGTCACGAAAGCATCACATGAATGAAAGGAGTCAGTTTGAAGAGGTTAATTATAGCTGATAACAAAAAATATTGGGTAAAGATTTTGACTTATAACCTCATTAAGTGAAAATTCAGTTTAAGTCGCAAAACTGGATCAGTTACGAAAAACGTGATTTGGTGAAGAATCCAATCTCCGAGTGTATGGGTCTGTAAGATAAAAGTCATTCAACTGGTGTGTGATCAATTATAATAAGTAAATCGCAATAAAACATTTATTATCTGACTGAGTTACATTGATGTACATTTTAATAACACAGAGTCACGTGTTACTTAAAAAAAATCGATAAGATCCATAAATTAATTTGGTTGGTAGGTATACATTTTCTTAACTTCATCAGCCTACCGTACCGTTAACAGTTAACAGTACCATATAGGAAAATACAAAGAAAAGACACAGGTCCCATATTATTCATTATTCAAAAAAAGAATTGCATCCCAGAAGATTCCCGAATAAAAAATTGCAAAGCCGGTTCGCGAGATCTCGTCTGAGGCGGTTGAACCAATGAGACTGCATGGAAGCATGGCGTGATGCGATCACGTGGTCTCACTGTTGTACAGCGGTAATATTGCTACTCATTTACTATAGGTACTATACATAGGTACAGTCAACACAGTTGGTAGAGGAACTGAAGTCGACTTTATAAGTAAAGAGAAGTTTGTATTGTATCGTATTTTGTTTTAAAAATGCGACTTTTTAATGACATGTTTTGCGAAAACTAGCTCGGATCTAATATTTGTTTCTGATTTCATAAAAAAAATTAGATTCGATTAAAATATTAATTGTTATTTTGTGGAATACACGGCTTGAGTTATTTTATATAAGTAGGTATATTAGTTTACTGTTGATAAAATGATACATAGTACGAGTGTACTCAAATTAAGTATATAATATATAAATACCTATTGCGTTTCCCGCTAATAGGTACATAATAGGGAAGGACAGAGAGCGGGAAAAGGAGTATTATTATTTCTACATAAAAGGTTCCTTAAAAAAGTAATAATACTTAACTTTAAAAACTTTGGAATTCCTTGCCAAACTTACGGGTGAAATAGATATAAGTAGTAGGTAGCTAATGTGGTTACAAATTCAAATTCCATTTATTTCAACTATTTTTCAAGTTATATCACAACAACATATTTTTTTACACATTTCACACACGGCTGTTAACCCCATACTGAACCATTTCTAGTTCGTATTATGGTTGCTAACACAACTGATATACTACATCCATACCTCGATATTTTATATTATACATACATATTTAACACCCAGACGGACAGCCAACAAATTTAGTACATTTACATTAAAACCAAAAGGAAAATACTTTAAGGTTACTTCATGGTGTTTTCCTTCACTGAAAGTTCGAGCTCATTGGCGGGGGTCGAACCCGCGAACTTCGTAACGTGAGGCAGGCGCACGCCCGACTGAGCTGTCATCGCTAAATAATAATAATAGTTTAAAAAACTAAAAAACACGCTTTTTATATTAAATCGTAATTTTATCAAATTAGTGTATTGTCATCGGTCCTCAATAAATCTACAAAGTTTGAACGAAATCTGAAATCTTCGAAATCGTTTAAAGTGGGTCAAAATCGCGCCCAAAGAAGTCGGTTACAAACAAACATACAGACATACAGGTGAAGCTAATAGAAAGCAGGGAAAAAATAATATTCATAATAATAAACTGACGTCTCTTCTTATCCTCTATTCGCTATTCGCACATTTTATGAAAGACAGCTAAATGTCATTCATAAAACTACTGTGCTTCCATTCAATGATAACATCGTATGATCTGCAATTGCAAATTTATAAACGGTCCGACTTCAATTCTCTGTCATACCTCGGTACAATTTTAACGGAACAGTTTTTTTGGCCGCTTTTTGCTGATGTTCATAGATGCAAAAGTATAGACAAGCGTACTGAATCTGGGTTGACTGAATTACAATTACCGTTGGCCTAATACGAGTAATTTTTAAGTACCTATGCAATGTATCCTTTATTGACATAAGTACGAAGTACTAGTTATTATTCTGTGACATAAGTAACAAATACCACAGAATAATAACTTGTACTTCGCAAATACACTATTAAAATGAAATAATTTGGTGTTGATTTAGTCTTAGTGTTTCAACATCAATGGCCTCTCCCACAAGTCAAGTCTTCGTTATACATAAACAATCAAATTATTAATAACAGTTACAAGAATTAATTTGGAATAGAATATTATAAAGGGTTTTTTATGTGAAATCTTTCTTATATTAAAGAATAATCCTACTAATATTAAAAATGCGAAAGTTTGTGTGCAAGTGAGTAAGTGTGTATAGGTATTTGTAACTTATTCACGCTCAAGCGGCTAAACTGTTTTCGACGAAATTTGGTGTGGAGTCAGGTCAGACTATGGATCAACACGTAGGCCAGTATTATCCCGGATTAACGCAGGTAACAAGGAGTGCAGCTAATTGTCTTATATAGGAAGGTAGATTAAATGATTTACCGTTACGTATTCGGAATTACCTACAAAACAACTTAACAAAAAAGGTGTTGTTATTCGATGGAGTAATATGCGCGTGTTTTAAAGTTACGCAACCATTGGACCTTACGCGTTGATAAAAATAGAACTTTGAATACATAAAATGTAATCAAGGCCTTAATTGTTGTGTGAAGTCTTAATATATAATCTATTTTTAGCTTACGCCTTATCGTCTTTACATAATTGTAATGTCAATGATAAGATTACCGCCTGAAGCTAAGATCGAACCGGAAGTTAGTTTTCCGGATAGCGCGACAAAAGTCCATAATTAAATCGTCATCGGAAGTAAGTCGACGTGAATTCAAGGTCCAATTTACTTTGCACAGGTCAACCTCCTGCAAATATTAATTTTAGAATTCCGTATCTAATGGTAAAACAGAACCCAGAAGCTGTGATATAGAAGGCTGAAATTTTCACAGATTGTATATTTCCGTTGCCGCTAAAACAACAAATATAAAATAAAAAATATTAAGGGCAACCCCAAATATTAAACGTGTTTTTTTAATATTTTTTTTAGAACGGTATCAGTAGTGTGGTTGTATGTTACCTTTTAAAATAAATTATGAAATTAAAATGAAATAGTCAATTGGGGGGGCTCCCATACAACAAACCTAATTTTTACTAAATTTTTATGACATTTAGTAGACCCTCTTTACATACACAGAATAAAAACTTGTGTATTGACTTTAAAAAAGGAATTATTTAATTTTAATAATCATTTAAAATTTAATACAACATATATTTAGGGTGGGCTCCCATACAACAGACGTGTGTTTATGTCAATTTTTTAATCATACGATGAAGAAAGAATATGTACGGAACCCTTCATGCGCGACCTCGACTTGCACGTGGCCAATTATTATAGAGATGTACCGACTACAACTTTGGCCGCAGAAAACGTAAAAAGACCGGTAAATCGGCCTACTAGGCGACCACGCCGATAATAGCGGTTATTGATTTAAAAAATATAACTATTACATTTTATAATTCACAAGAACATGGATAAATTAGTCTTCCTGACACACAAAAAAACCGGAAACTCGTTTTTTTTGCCGATTAGTCGGCACATCTCTAATATTTTAATATTTAGCATAATTATCACGTAGTTTAAAAATTAATGAACTTTAAATATTATATTAGAACGAGTAATTTATCTAACCAATGCGAGCGAATAAATTAGAATTACTGAATATTAATTCTATATGTTCATAGTTCGATACCTTAGCAACAGTAATTGTGGTTTTAGCAGCAATATGGCAATTTTAATTGCTAGGAAATGTGTGTATGCAGCATTGTAAAAACTGTCTTTAACGATCTAACTGGTCCAGTTGCTCCAGACTCTTATCTACTTACATAATTACTTGAAAAATCTTTCGCCAAGCACCTTGCGGTGTATTCCAATAGCCTCATTGCGAGCCAGTTATTCCAGACTAGGAATGCTCCATGTTGGTTGAAGAGTACGTACATGTACCAGCCTCCCGGCTTTAAGGCGCAGCGAAGGAACACCATGAAGGTTTTAGTCGGTAGTGGTCGCCACTCTGGCACCGAGTTCGATATAACATACCCCGCAGCCTCCCCCGTGGCTTGGTGGGCAAGCACAAATGCGTTTCCTCCATGTCAAAAAAAAAACAAAGAAAAAGAAGGAATGCTCCATGTTAGACCAGTTTGGCTGGCAGAAATACAGAGCATTTATTACCCATAAAAGCGAGTGTGGCTCGTTGACAAAATTTCAACCAGACGGCCCCCGGTTCGATCCCGCCCTACACCAATGACTTGTTTTTCAAGTTAGGTGTGGATTTGAACTCGCTTTACGGTGAAGGAAATATCGTGAGGAAACCGACACGTTTGAGGACTGCAATATCCGAAGACATGTGTCAACCCGGACTTGGCCAGCGAGGTGGATTACAGCCTATATCTCTCTCCTAGTGAGATAAGGCCCCGAGTCTTAGCAGTGGGAAAGTATAGTAGGCTGCTTATGCTTATGAGCCATAAATAACATACGTTAAAGGCAAGTCACACTATAATAATTACTTAAATACTTAAGAATACTATTTAGATTTTTTTAAGTTTCCAAAATTTTCGTTTTGACTACGCTTTGTAAATAGTATTATTCTTAAGTTATATTTAAATGTATTTTTATCCCCGCTGGTAAATTATAAAAAATACACTACATATGTTTAATAAAGACGGTAGACTTTTCACGAAATAAATAATTAATCTACGTAAAAAAAAAAAAAGATTAAATAAACTTACAAATTTCATAAAATAAATATTCTAGGTATACCATTAAATACATTAAATACACATTCATGGCTCGAGTGGTTACAGTCGTGTGGTCAAATAAATCTTATATAGGTATGAAAATTTCCGTGTCACAGTGTTTGTTACCGTACTCCTCCGAAACGGCTTACCCGATTTTTACCAAAATTTTATATACGTATTCAGTAGGTCTGAGAATCGGCTACTGGTGGCGATTCAGCGGCACACTCGACTAAACAAAATTTAAAGAAGCCCCGTCTCTTTTCATCTTAGGTGGCCAGAAAGAGACAGCACGTTCTGAACCACAGACAAAACAAATAAAATCACGTCAAATATGGGATGTGCAGGCAGTTTTAGAGGTGATAAAAGTGAGTGCGCTCTAAAGTCGCCTATATTTTCTACATTTGGCGTGAATTTAGTTGTTTTGACTATGGTGCAGAACGTGCCGTCTCTTTCTGGCCACCTAAGATGAAAAGAGACGAGGCTTCTTTAAATTTAGTTAAGTCGTGTGTGCCACTGAATCGTCTCCACTATCTATTTTTTATATCCCTAAGTGATAAGGGAAACCCACGTTTGCCGGGTCAGCTAGTAGATATCTATAAAGAGTAACAAAAAATCAAGCAAATGCATTTCACGTGGCAATCACGCGCCTAATTCCGACCGCTTCATTGACCTTTGGAGCGGGTTGTTGTGATAAAAAACATAAACAAAGTCTTGGTGGATGTCTGGCTCACGCGTGCCGGTGACGTGGCTCGGTACAGGTGGGTACAACTGCTTTGAATAGAAACGCTGCTCCTTTGTCCATACAATGAAGAAAGTTACATCATTTTCGTCACATCATGACGACCTCGTTGGCGTAAAGGTTACCATGCCGGTCTGCTAATCAGAAGGTTCCGGGTTCGATTCCCGGCCCGGTCAACATCTTTGTGCTTAACCAAATTTGTTGGCTGTGGGTCTGGGTGTTAAATATGTATTTATATATAATATGTATGTATGTATATGTAGTATATCAGTTGTGTTAGCAACCATAATACGAGCTAGAAATGGTTCAGTATGGGGCTAACCAGCCGTGTGTGAATGTGTCAAAAAAAAAAAAATTTTGATTAAGAGCATTAGTCTAGTCAACAAGTGCCTTTTTGGTCAACTTTTTACAGCAGTCTCCGAAAATCATGACTGAGATGTCATTCGATTCGGAATGGCATCTAGATAGTTTTCGAAAAACAATAAATTTACAGTGAATGTGGAGCAACCTGTTTGTTTTTACTTCTATTATACCTAGCATAAGCATAGCATGCATAAGCATGCTTCTTTTATAACCTAACCTAACTTTTATTTCTGACTCCCGACGTAAATACTACGGAATGTCATATATCATTATCATCAGAGAACAAAGACTTAACCAGCTAAGCATTACTTCACTAGTAATGAGTTGAATGAGGTTACATTTTTGAGAGTGAATGTAGAAACGACAGCTGATAGAGGAGAGTAGAAGAGAAAAATTTGCTGTGCCGACCCCACCTAGTGGGATAAGGCAGGGAAGAAGAGGTAATATTTTTAACTACGTTTAAAAGATATAAAATAGAAGAAAATGAAATACTACGATTCTGTACCATTCCAAAGACAGTCGTAAATGTAACCTTTATTTTAAGCTGCATTGATTAATTTCAAAACTTATGCACAGTATTTAAATTAGAGCTAAACCACGAGTCGTTATTAGCCATCTTAAAATAATACAACATGTTTATTTATTTATTTTAATATTAATCTTTGTGCTCAATAGAATTTTTCGATATGATTATACCCAGGTGACAACAAACCAAAGAGCACCAGTAGATAAAAACATACTCGTATGTAGTAAAGGAAAGATACAACTCAGTTGACTCAATAGTAGGTCAGAACCGTCTTTGCGTAACACTAGAAGGGCCGCATACTGGTGTAGTATTTTTCCAAGCAATTAAACAGATGTCATTCTGATAAATCATAATCCCACTAATATAATAAAGGCGACAGTTAGTGTATATGTGTATGTTTGTTACTCGTTCACAGTCAAAAGGTTAAACCGATTTGGATGAAATTTGGTAAAGAGATAGTACAGACACTGGATTAACATAACCTACATTATATCCCGAAATTCGGCGGTATGGGAAATAAAATATAATGTTTTGGAAAACTTTGTTTTGCTATATAAACCTGATAAATGCTACGATGTCTTTATTAATTGATTGCTTGGAAGCCTTTGTCGCAAGACAATCTGTTAATAGTTAGTTTTAAGTTAATCATGTAATATCAGCAATAAAGGCTTATTTTATTTATTTAAATGCTACGTTACGCCACGATTTTTTTCACTTCTCTTACCTCTTTATTCTTCTTACCTTATCTTCTCTTACCACTTTCTTTCATCTTTAATTCAGTTTTAATTCGGTGTATATATATATATACGAAAATAAATAAACATGTAAACTGAAACTGAATTATCATTAGATCCAAATCAAGATTATATTAACTTCGATTATTAGTTTAGTTTTGAAAACTTGTAGTCTTAAAATTTAATAATGATGTGCATCCTAGAGTAGTACAAAGAACTTATAACTAATCTTACTCGTGTGTAGGTCACTAATATTATCTAGAGCGTTAGAGAATAAAAAAAAAAACTTTCATTTGTTGATATTACGAGTGTATAAATTTGTTTCATAAAATACCTACTACCGCGGTGAAGGCGCTTCGCTGAAACATGTATGGCGCGGCCCTGTTTTTTCAGATTAGTGGCGCGACTGAACAAGTGACACCGCGAGGCGAACTTAGTATTATTATAATCCAACAAAGGCGTAAAGGTATGATGTAAAATTATAACTTTGTGACGTTATACATTATTATAACAAATAAAGAACAGTCTAGACTCTTCAACTAGTTAAACTGGTTTACTGCATACGTAATATACAGGTAATTGTTATTAGAATAAGTAATGCGAAAACAGTTATCTATAGAATTAATTAATATTTAATATAAAATACAAGAATGTCACTATACTCGTCATGTATGGTGGTAAGACTGCAGTGGAAAAATTCAAATTTTAAGCAGTCTATTAGCTTTTGTAGTTACTCTAATTACTATACAGTTTTTTTTGTTACATTTACGATTATTATTCTGATACACATAACTACGCGTCATAGCAAATCTATCTGTATGTGAATACGCATATACAATTTGGTAAAGATCAGTCAAGCCGTTTGGGAGGAGTACGGTAACAAACACTGTGACACCAAAATTTTATATATAGGAAGAAAGATTATGATAGTTTATATACTTCTTTGAAAATGCATTTAATATTCGTACAAACCTTTTATTTTGTAGTAATTCACATAACATGACAATGCTGTCAGCATGTTTTGCATTGATTTTGTACTACCTTTACTTTTTTATCTAAAGCTAATCCAAATTGCTTGTTTTTCGTAGTTCTCGAAAATGTAGATAGGATTAGTAAATGTAAAAGGTGAGTGTAAAAATAAAACCAGTTAAAAGACTCCCATGCTCTTTTACTCGTTTTTGGTCAGACAGATAAAATTTAAACGGAAAAGTTTTATCGAATCGAGATAAAAAGTTGTTTATCGGAATGTGTTGTTTACTCGTTATATAATTAAAATTGAGCACTGCTGATGCATTGAGCAATGGAGGCGATTTGGGCAAGTGGCCTCGTCTAGGAGACGCGTCAGACTTTTTATTCGCTTCGGATCGGAAAATATTTGAATAACACAACCGTATTCGTCTCCAGTTTTAATGGAAGTACCACAACATCTGACGCAATGACAGTGGAATAGGTATGCATGTAATGAAATGTAATTAATTTAAAAAAAACTTGTTTACTAGTCATTTCTAAAGTTAAGTCAAGAATTTTTTTGTCCATGGACCGTATATCCACCTACCTACCCACTAGTGGGTAGACCAACCACAGCTAAGATTGAGTCCGTATAGTAATTTTAAATATTATATTGATAATTATATCGTGCCTATTTTACCAGGAAATGATACCAACAAACCATGATGAGCTGTAGACAAATATTCCGGTAACGGAAGGGTTATCGATAAATTATCATAAAAAAATATTTGTTTGTTCGTAAACAACGTACAGTAGGCTTAACCGGCTTATTTATAAAAAATGCCTATTGTAAGTTTAAATTATACTTAACGAGTAGTTAATGTTTATAGTACCATAACCATACCAGTATGAATAAAAAAACGTGAGAGGTCCTGGGTACCATAACCATACCAGTATGAATAAAAAAAACTTGAGAGTTTCAAGGGACACCCGGATGGAAGTTCTTTTCGATTAATTAGTGGAGTAATTGTAATACATATTTTTTAAAGTTATAATATTGTATTTTTTATTATTAAAAAATATAATGTAATATAAACTTAATCAGTGGGCTCAATCACTACTTCACCTGAAACGAAAGGCGCTGTTGTCAATTAGTGAATACTTTCATTGATAGCCGTATTTCACTTCCGAACAAATTTTTGAGATGCGACGTTGCCATACCGTGCGCAAAAAGTGTCGTGACAACTTTTCGTAAGATTTTTTTCCGTCTAGCCCCCTTTCACAACGCGCGATAAGGAACTTCGTTCCGAAAACTGTTTTGCGTTATAATGCGTTAATAAATAACAATTATGGACATTATTGCTATAGTGAGGTTAAATAAATACCTTAAGTCTTCTATGGATTTTCATAAATAAATGTTAGTAATTAACTTTGTTCCATAAACAGACGCATACGGTGCGGTGCCATGATAAATTAAATGTTTAATACATTAATCCCTGCTTCAGTAACTGCTAGATACTAATTATAATAAATCGATGTTAGATGTAAAGGAATAATTGATGCTTGAAAACGATTCTTTGACCTTCCTCTGTTTCCGCAACCTAGTAATCCTCCAACAAATAATTATTATATGTATAAATACAAAAGTTTGTGTGTTGCTGTGTTTGTCTGTTTCTTCTTCACACTTAACGAAACCAAATCAAATAGTTTTTGAGTTTAAATACATATTACTGTATTAAAACTTTCATAAGGCATATTTGAATAATGTTTGTATAACCGGCTATCACTTACGTTTATTTTGTCGGAATTAGCCCGACACATACAAATTTATACATATTATTTTAATTTTATTTTTTAGTTATACAAATATAGAGTTAAATTCGCTTTCTTTGAGTAAAATAATGTTACATACTTATTTGTTGAGTCATGGAATAAAATATTTTATTGGATAAATGTTTTGAGTAAATTATACCAATAAAACAACTGTTCAAACGTTCACAACGTACATATTTACTTTTAGTATCTATTTGCTAGCTGTTATATTACCGAACAGTAGTCTTCGCGAACATCGTTTAATTTGCCAAACTTGATCGCATCATATCACTAATTGTATTCAAATCCAGGAAACCTTTAAATATACAGAAATATATTAAAAATTAAAATACTATATAGAAACGCAAATATAGAATAGAATAGAATATTACTTTATTGTACAACCACATAAGAAAACAGCTTAAATTAAGGAAATAAAATATATACACATAGAGTACAAAGGCGGCCTTATCACCTATGGTGATCTCTACCAGGCAACCAGGAATGGAGAGGGACAGTTAGAAAGATAGAAAGAAAAGAAGAAGAAACATGAAAGACTGCTATTTAAATTAAGGTAAGCGCACACCGTCCAAAAATAAATAGTAACTAAAAAAATATTAAAATATGGATATATCTCATCATAGTCTTGATATAAAGAATGTATCTGTCTTTTTTTATTTCAGCAACATGAGACCACTTCCTATTTATACAAGTTGGTTTAAAGAACGTTCGCCGACAGCTCAAACGAATTTCTCAAACTCCTTCATTTTTGGTATTTAGTAAAAAAATACAATTTGATTCTATAACATCGGCAGCAATTGAAGACATATTTTGCCTTGAATCTTCTCAAGGTTCGAATTTTTCACCGACTCGGGAGTCTAACCTTTAGCATGTCGAAAGCAGCGATTATGTATTGGCGACCACACCTGTTAGAAGGTAAGTCGCGAAGAGGTCAACAAGCGGTCAAGGATGATGATGAATGTTCTAAGAACGGTTTAGAGGCACAAAATCATCGAGTAAAAGTGTTTTTCATCAGAATACAGAGATTTATTGGTAAATAATAACTAAGTCAATCTTAACATCAGGCAAGCTGCGGTCAAACGTAGGCCCATTCATCATAAAAAAAAAATTAACAATTATTTATTTATTTTTATTTATTTATATGGCCCATAACTATGGCCCATAACATAGAATACATACCATTAAAATAATAATTATAAATAAATCACCTACAGACTAAACTTATTAACTATTAGAATTATCTTCATAATATTCTTGCTAACCAATAGTATGCTTTTCTAATAAGAAAAATCTTTAATTGAGATTTGAATATGCCGCAGGAAACTGCATTTCTATACACGAGGGTAATTTTTAACATCTTAAAGTGTCTGTTAGTCTTAGTACAAAACAGTCGTTAAGTCAAGTCAGAGGCCTTCGGGCGGCTTAGAAACTCTCGACACCAGAACTTGGCTACTTAGCTCATACGAAGAAGAAGATCTTAAAGTGCAGAGGTATAAAATAAATAAAAAAAACAACTGGTATCTAAGATAAGGGCGTACAACACGTAAACGGATACAATACGCAAACTTTCGCATTTAGTAGGATTCTCGACTTATAAAAGCCCAAATGTTAATATTTTGTGCAAATTAAGTTATTCTATGTTAATTTCATATACCTTGACAAACATCTTCAGTAATAAGTTAATAACTTGAAAATTCTCGAACAAAAAAACACCTGGTAAGCATTTTGTAGCGAAACAATGAACTTTATTTACGTCACTTCTGACTGAGAGTGTCATCAAAACAATTAAAATCTCGTAAACCTTTTTTACGAAACGATTGTGGCTCGTTAGGTAGACATCTGTTTTTCGATCTGTCGGCCTCTGATTCGATCCCGGCGTTACGCTCCTATCCGTGGAGTTATTTACAGGCAGTTCTATCCTCGGCCAAATCCTTGACCCTATACGACATGACTTTCGCCTTCTCCTTAATTTGATCTAAAAATGGCCTTTTTGGTTTTACTCTTCATGCTCTGGCTCTATCTTTCCTTCAGATATTTTTAATGAAATTGTCATCTCGTATAAGGACGGCCTACCATCTTTCTTGTTGTTAATACGGTTCTTGGTTCTTGTACTAGGCATAGCACTTCATTTGTTTTCTTTTCTGTCCAACTAATCCTTTTCGACCTTCTCCAACATAGAATACATAAACTGTATACTCGTACATAAAATATGTATACTGCTCAAATACTTCTAATATACTTTTTGGAACATGAGAGAAGCATGTGACTAGAAGAAGTATGGATACGATTGTACAAGGTAGTGGAAGTAGAGGATGACCTAAGAAGATGTGGATGAATTGTGTGAAAGAGGATATGAAAGAGAAAGGAGTGAATGTAGATATGACGGCTGACAGAAAAGTGTGGAAACAAAAACGGCCTGTGCCGACCCCACATAGTGGGAAAAGTTGAAGGAAAAGAAGTTACTTTTTGGAACTTGAAACCTTATTTTCCGATTGTTATTCCAAAACCAAAGTTCGCACTAAATAATCGAATCTTGCCTACTTCACAATAACATTAGTAGGTACTCTATTACCTATCATTAAGGTTGTTCGCTAGCATGCTGCAAGTGCTCATATGCCGCTAGATGGCGTTAAATAGGTATAAGTTAGTTATATTCATCCCAGCAGCCCAAGTGATTTCTTTTGTAACTTCAGAATCGGTTCGCGAAATCTACTGTTAATGTATTATTTTTAAGGCTCATCACAAAACAACATATATTAAGCGTTGATAGCAAAAATTTACAAAAAGCCATATAAAACCCATATCTACTATCATCTATTCTGTGACGATGCGGCTACACTCACACTAGCATTGACAATTTTTTTTGTCACTTGAACTTCAGCATATTTGAATATGGATGCCAATTTCGAACGCTCAATTGTCGATTATATAGCTCGTTCGTAGAGGAAGCATTTTTGGAACATGAAATATTTTTATGATTTGAATTGACCATGGTTCGAATCTCATGAATTGTTCTTGCTATTTTATTTTGTTTGAAACTTTTTTTTTGAAGGAAAATTATGAGAAAGAATATATTTTCAATGGGTTTCGTTTTCGTGTATATAATATTCATAGCGCATACCTTCAAACCTCAAACGAAATTAGAAAAGTAAAAATCTATAGGGTACATGATATAAGTAACAAGAAAAAACTTTTCTCACGAATCATCTAACATATTGCATGAAACAGTTGTATTTTTCGCATGATTCCAAAATGTAAGCCCTTTCATTTGGGAAAGTTGCGAATAATATCATATCCAATATTTTGTATTCGCGGACATGCGAATACCATCATACATAGCTAAGAACATCAAAACCGGAGCTAGACACATATGTACCTTCTACATACAGTGCGTGCGTGGGGTGCCAAAATCTGATAAAGCTACGTATCCAGAGACCTTTTATTGATGAAACCTAATTTTTACTCTATCTTATCAGCTTCAAGTCTAATGATCAGAAAAGTAAATAATTACATATTATCAGGGAATTTATATTTATTAGACTATGGATACAATTTTAGCTACATTTGAAATAAAAAAAACTGTTATTATTATTCTAAGGTAAGAGGCCTGTCGAAATCTTAGTTATAATAAATGTACATCTGGCAGTTTACATGTATCGTTGATATAATTATACACTAGTGGCCCGTCCCGGCTTAGCACGGGCATAAAAAAAATTGAATTCTAGGAGATATGTTTGAAAGTCGTTCAGATGTGTAATATGTTATTCGTTACAAACAAACATTTAAATTTTATCGCATTATAATTTTGACATAGATTAAAGTTTTTTTTTGTATTTATGGGTTCCGCTGCTCTCAAGACATACTAAACGACACCCGCCACAACTAACTTTTCTAAGCGCATGCGATGAAACAAATTTTTTACTCTTTTTTATACCTTGTGTTACATTACTGGAGTCTTAATAAGAAGTTCTTACCCTTTGCAACAAAATATAATGCCTATGTCATTTGGGGATAATGTAACTTCCCAACGGTGTAAGAATTTTTAATTTTAGTCCAATAGTTTCGGAGCCTATTCGCGTCAAAAAAACATAAAAACATCCAAACAAACAAACAAACAAGCCTTTTGTAATTATGAGATTGTTAAAGATATTGATAGGTAAACAAAAGACGTAGGTATAAAAATCTGATATAATTGGCCAAGTACGAACCGGGCTCGCGCGTGAAGGGTTCCGTACCATTATTAAAATATGGCGAAGAAACATGTTTTTTGTATGGGAACCCCATATCAAACATTCATTTTATTTTGAAAGAAAGAAAGAGAGAAATCATGAAAGAATCTACCAAGTGTCATTGTAAAGATAGAGTAAAAAGAGGTAATACGTAGCTTAATATTCTGTAGAATTCTTTAGTGTCCTGTTATCGTTTTTGATATTGAGCAAAAATACAAAATATAACACGTCTTTTAAGGTACACTTTAAAAACGTGTCATCCACTCTTTATATTTGTATATTTTGTGTTTTTAGTATTTGTTGTTATAGCGTATCTAGTACTTGTATACTCTTGGGTTATAGCATTGGATTATAGGCAACGGAAACAAATAATTTGTGAAAGTTTCAGCTATCAAGGTGTATTAGAAACAGCCTGGTGACATAAAGACAGACAACGAATATTTTGTAAAAGGCATTCGTTTTTATCTTTTAAGTACAGAAAAGATCGCAGTAGTATATTAATTTCATTCTTAGGGTACCTAACCCTAAAAATTATTGCTGCAATATAAATACGTTTTTTTAAGTATGTCAAATATGACAAACTGACATTGACATAACTAAATTTCATTCAAATAATCAAACAAAATTATACATATTTAAAATTTTTAATTCTATTACGATACTTAATATAAAAATAGCAATAATTTATTTAAAAATAATAAATAAATTTCATCAAACTCTTTAACAATACTTTTTTTGATCCTGCCATCTAACGGAATTTTGTTGATTTATTACTACGGATGGTAAGCTTGGGTTCATGTTTGGCAGAGAGAATGACACTAACGGAAACGGAAACTAACAATGTATACGTATACATGTCACCAACTTAGCTGTTCAGGTGGCCAAAATTGGAATTACAAGTTCGACAGCACTCTTAGGTGGCAACAAATCTCCACTAGCGACACTGTCAACTGAACAGCTAAGTTGTTGCACTGCACTCATACATGTGTATTTTGCTGGAAAAAATCACGCTGATATATCTGTTTTGCGATAAAAAATGTATAATATTACCTATTTCGCGCCCCAATTAGACCATTTTAAGTTTATGTTAAGTGATTACTATTTAAAAATCTTAGAGGAAATGGTTGCCAGTCTGAGAAGCATTTAGTATGGGGCTCGGAAAGCCTTAAAACGTACACCCAATCATAATTAGACCAGTGACGTCATTGAAAATCTAATGATATTGTTTTTCTGTTCACAGTTCAGAGACCGAATGTTAAAAATCTACACATACGCTAACAGGTCTGAGTATGCGTTACTGGCGGCGGAAAAATGGTAATTACATAGCCAATTATTAAATAATTAATGTTAATTCACTCGGTAATATAAGGTTACTATGTTCTCAAATATGTGACGTAGCAACCTGCGTTTACGCTGTTATTGAAGGAAACTTTCGTAAATCGTTTCCGTAGCAAATGGAGAAAATATGAGTTTGCAATGTTGTATAACAAATCGTAACAGATAAATAAAGATAAGATAAAGATAAAATTTATTTGTGGTAAACCTTAGGTGTATGTACATGATAACTTAGCGCTAGGTTTTTAAAAAAGTTTAATATACGTTGTGGGAGAAACTGTATCTTTTGCTAGGTCTCCTTCGAGCCTGTTTACCGAGCCGCAGAGGTCATTTCGCACATTTTTAGAATACATATATTTAGGAATATATATTAATAAGTCATAACCCTTAATAAGATCGATATGTCCTTCCCCCTCGATCATCTTGAAGCATCCTGACTGTTCTCATTCTTATTATTTCTATAATGACTCTATCACCATCATAGCCCTTCAGTTATGGAACGCGCTGCCACTGCCGATTCGGCAGATCAAGTCTCTTCCTGTTTTTCAGAACATGGTCTATCATCATTATATGTCCACACAGTGAAGTATTAGGTATAATTATTATTAGTTTAGATATAATTTATCTAAGTTAGGTTAGTTTCTTTTTGTTTTGGAATAAATATTTATTTATTAAGTTTCTACACCACCCGCTACTTGTCCTTAATCCAAGATCCATCCTAAGGTCACCTGATAGACATCCCCTTAATGTACTACCTCTGTTGTAATAAAGCTACATTGTATTGTATATACTTGCGAAAATTAATTTTCATTTATTTAATAAAATACATCCTAGGTACAGAACATTCCCAGGATACAGTTTATTTAGTTCTAGTCTGCTTAGCTTTCTCCCTCATATTGTAAATCTATCACCAAACACGTAAGGGCAGCCTTCTTGAGAGCTGGTTATTAACAGACCCTTCAACAGTTTTATTTAACGCAAGTTAACACAATGTAATTTTAAGACAGGTTTTATTTTTGGTTTTACCTAAGTATAATTTTTATTATTATTTAAATATTTTTATTTAAATCAGTAATTATAATCAAAATATAAATAACTTAATGTAAGAGTTTAAAATCAAGAAGCAATTAGTGGTATACATACAGACGAGTAGGTCCGTAATAAAACACTGCCTGCATTCTCAGGCTTCCAATTAAACATGTGTATGGATTCATTTGATATCCGTAAATTGTTTTGCTGCAGTATCAGTACCAGATATAGGTACGAACTACAACTTGGAATTGCAAGAAAGCAAGGTCACTTTGATATCTTAAAAAAAAGGAATAGTGAGCACGTTAACTTATAACAATTATTATGTACGTCTTCAGGTCTTACGCATCTCCCGCCACAAGCCTGGGCAACGCCGGCGGGGTATGTCGGACTCGACAGCCAGGGGGGCCGTCACTGCCGACTAAAACCTCACGGTGTCCCAACTCACGACGGGGGCAGGGATGCAGCATCGCTTCGCGCATTGCCGCTGGTCTCTCCGCCCAGGCCTCTGTCCGCAGTCCGAGCGGACCCACCTCAAGGGGGGCGGCGCCCCCCTCTACGTCTCTAGCGAAGCCCTGGGACAACCAAAGGCATCGTCTCCTCGAGAGGCCTTTATCATATATGCCCCAGGGCCTCCTCCTGCGGAGCGAGTGGGAGTGAGGGTCTAACTCGCGCTCCCGCTCCTCGGCTAATGCCTGTTTGCTTAAACTATGCTGTATACTATGCACTCAGCACAAGGGGTATTCGATGGAAGCCTAATTTACGGGGAAACAGGAACTCTCGCTCCATAGCCATTACGCAACAATTTACATTTTCACTATTTACATACGTAAGATTTACGAAAACATATAACATCCCCTATCTCGCTTTAACATGGACACTTGTTTATGATTTCTCTTTCACGCGTTATATTTACAGTGTCGTACATATGTTTCGATTTCGGATACTGACTGACCTTTAGTCGTCCGGCAGCTTTCTTCTAGATCGCTCGTTATCACGCACCCCGGTTCATACATAAAATATCCTTGCTTATCTGCGATATGGCCTGACAGCATATAAAACTAATCTTATCTTAATATATTATATACATCTCGTGTCACAATGTTTGCCCTCAATGGACTCCTAAACCACTTAACCGATTATAATAAAATTCGCACACCATGTGCAGTTCGATCCAACTTGAGAGATAGGATAGTTTAAATCTCAAATTATAGTCGCAATTTTAATTTATTTCTAATTATTGTCTGTTATTATTTGACAGTCACAATTATCTGTTAACTCCAAATGATTCTAACATTATGTCGATACCTTTCGACCGGGTTGAGTAAGTAATCAATAGATGGCGCTGCTATGGTAAATCTACGAGTCATATAAGCTACACTATCTATTTTTCATACCCCTAAGTGAGGCAAAGCAACGTTTGCCGGGTCAGCTAGTATATTATATTGACGATCATTTACTTCTTGCATTGGATTTCCGTTCTTTATTAAAACTATTTCAATACAATATACTAGTACTCAAATACATTAATATTAACTCCATCAAAATGTTTAATGTCATTGTTGTTATAATATGTTACAAAGATTAATCGTATAGTCATAGCACATTTTCTGAGGCATAAGCAATTATTAAGCTAAGTTGTTACTAAGCAAAATTGTTTGGCATTCATAAATATTTATTATTCTATATTAACTAAAGGAAGATCCTAGTCATTTAAATGCGAGGCTGAGTGCAAGATCAAGTTGAGTAATAGAAGTGTAATATCTATACACGTGTGTATTTATAATTTGTATAAGTTTTTAGAATTCTGCCCATTTAACTATATTCGCCGACTCCTGGAGTAAACATTTGAATTGAAGACAATTTAGAGATTTTAAAATTAATCATTACATAAAATTTATATTTTTACCCATTTTATGACTTTCTACGTCACCATAGGTACTTTTACCGCTAGGTCTACATGATTAAAACACTGCCCATGGATTTGGTACTTTATTAGTGTCTGAAAAAGTGTATACACTGCTCTATTCTCAATGATTATAAGGTATGCAGATATATGCATAACTAGTATTAATTTAAAGTTTATTAACTTTTTTCGTCTTGGTCGAGAAAATAAGGAAAATCCTAAAAAAACAAGTTTTAACCAAGGACAAAACAATAAAGAATTAGTTTAATTACACAGTCTTTTGCATGCATAATGTAATTATTAAAGCAAATAATTTGCACATTTATGACAAAAAATTACCCGGTTGCTTACGTGCGTAATTTTTTTTAAGTGTTTAAGTAAGAATGACGTTTTACATACAATTTAATACAAACGAAATAAGTAACGAAGAAGTCGCCGAATGGCATTTTGATAAGGTCTGGAGGAAAATACAAGAATGTCCAAAATCATTAAAATCAAGGCAATTATTTTTATAGGTCCAAAGTTCAAGTGTGGTTAAAATCTCTGCCACAGAATAATAAATAAACTATGATAATATTATGATGGCGCAAGTTTACTGTGACGAAACTAAAAATTCGAACCCACCATGGACTTTGGACTGAGGTGGACTTTCAATCTTAGATTGCTTTGTAAATACATATTTCGCTGATTTAAACACATAAACATACAAATTAATGAAACCTTACACTACTACGCATTATCCTACAATTTATATCAACGAAGCCCTCCTTTCGTATTCCTAATTAATCGTCGTGAGGGTAGTGACTATTAGTATCAATCTTAGATTGCTTTTTTAAATACATATTTAGCCGATTTTAATACATAAACATACAATTAAATTAAATCTTACACTATTCTACAAATTATCCTACAATTTATATCAAAGACGCCCTTCTTTGTCGTATTCCTTATTATTCGTCGTGAGGGTCATGACTATTAGTTAGAGGAAATTTCTTATGCGTACATGGTTACTGTCCAAGCCCTTCCATGGATAAACGACACGTGTAAAAAGTAGCACAATGACATGAAGTTTAGCTAAGGTGATCTGTCGCGATCATCAAAGTTAAACAACCGTCGATACAGACAGAGTTTGGATGGGTGACTGAATATGCCACTGTGGATGCACAATGGCTTTTTCAGTGTGCGCTAGGGTCAGTTGACACGATTATAAGTCCTAGTTATAATCCTCGTACAAGCAATCGTTAAGCTAATTCCGAGGCGTTCGGGGGATTAAAAAACTTCAGACACCAGAGACCTGCTGATACCACAGTATAAATACCTCTTATTTATTATGCCCTGATACGAATAATAAGAAGCGCGTGAGGGAAATAAACCAGGTTGGCAGAAAATTCCGATTTTAAACAGAATGATTAGTAGATCCAGTTATTTTGATAACATAATAATATCAATCAATTTGTAAGAGATGGGCTTCTTAACCGTGGAGACTTTTCCAGATAATTCTATCCTGCGTCAAATCCTTGACCTCTCCTTAATTGGTTTGGTCTAAAAATGACTTATACATACATACAAACACGCATATTTGAAAAAATATATAATTTTATGGAAATCTATAGCGGAAATAAGCAGATTATTTACCGTCATCAACATTATTTTAACTTGACCATCACGACTGCACTGCGTGATACAACCACAAAAATGTTGTCCACAAATCGTTTAAATGCCACAATAGACAAAGCAAATCATTGACATGATTGTAATCTATTAATTAGTAATATCTATTAATTATATGTTCAATTGAAATGAGATAACAGATGTTTTCGAAAACTGTAGAAACTTTAAGCGTGAATCTACACTTAAAATTCCTAGGGAAAAAAAATACCAGAGAAAATGTTTTAGATATTATTATGCTTTTCAATATACATTTATTTTTCCGAATGTTTATAATACTAATAGAGCCTAGGAATATAGGCACATAAACATTTTTTTATTCGAATTTTTATTTGATAATGGCTGTTGGTTTTAAGTACTATTTTGAGTCATGACTATTTTGGTCTAGCATGGGAAACAAAATCTTGCGTAAATGTTAGCTGCGATATATTCAATATTATTATCTATTCTTGAGAATCATTAGGACATATTATTATATTAGTTAGATCAGGTAAACATATATCTACATATATGTTCTAACGATTCTCAACACTGAATCAAATAGATATTGGTAGGACTCTTAGTATGAATATGGACAACACATCTCGTAAAACTATTGTTAGTATAAGATGGACGGCCAGTTGTACATATTATAATAGAAGTATCTATAAGATCATAATGTACAATGCGACCTCAATGCGTCTGCAATATAACTTTCTCTTTCTTCTCCTCGATACAAGAGTACTACGACTACCCATTATGGTCATATTTATGTTGTTATAGAAGGTTGTCCTATCCCAATATTATCTGACCTCACTAAACTTAAACTGCGTAGTTCGAGGGTACACTTCTAACTTGCTTACTTATAACTTCCTCGTCTTTATAAATCACGTGTGGTCGTTAGATTTTTTTTTACTAGGCAATGTTATTTGTAGTAGTCAGTTGTAGTATTAAACGGGTATGCACAAAATAGTAAGCACTTTATTAAGAGCCGTTTGCATGGAAGTCATGTGTCACTAGTCTCAGTTGAATCAACATCTGCTTATATAAGTATATGTACCTATCTTATATCTTTAAATGAGCAATTCTTATATATATATAATTGGAATCTCGGAATCCAACGATTTTCATGAAATTTAATATATAGGGGGGGGAATCATTTTTAGAAAATGTCATATTAAAAAAAAAACCGAGCAAAGATCGGTCAACCAGGTACTACTTTATATAATATGTATACATACATAGCTTTGTAATGTTAGCCTACTGATACAATGATTAAA
Source organism: Mellilla xanthometata (assembly GCA_035578125.1). Taxonomy (NCBI): domain Eukaryota; kingdom Metazoa; phylum Arthropoda; class Insecta; order Lepidoptera; family Geometridae; genus Mellilla; species Mellilla xanthometata. Next base: position 4,793,853 of record JAPUBQ010000007.1, on the reverse strand, counting down.
GAAACTTAACGCTCAAAATCCCCGACTGAATTCTTTTTTAATCAATAGAATAAAATAGTACAATTATTGGCCAAGCACGCTAATTCTTTGCAGCCAGCAGCAAACAGCGACGAAGCGTCGGTCGTTCACTAGTAAGATGATTCGACAACAAAACATCTGTCGCAGGTCGAACCTGGACACGATTTGCACAGGCACGAGGTGAACGGCATGTTAGAAGAGAAGCCTATTCCCAGTGGTGGGAGAGAATCGGCTATTGGTGACGACGATGACGATGCAGATAGACGGAGGCAAAACTGGCCAATTTTGCTTTCGTCTTCTGCTACGTATGTTGCTTCTCCTTTAGAGGTGGATATTTTGAACCAATTTTGATGAAACTCGATGTACAGGTTTGAGTTACTACTCAAAGGATTTTTTAATCGTTGATTTTTGAAATGATGTTCGAAGAAATATTGTTCGTGTGGTAAACTGTTCGGGGAACTACTAGTTTTAATTGATTCATCATTTATCACAATTTTATCATAGGAAAATTGTTAAGGAATTAATTGATTTAGTTACTTAGCAAAATTGTTAAGGAATTATATGCTTTTATGACCTACTAAAATAAGTTTTCACAATTGCCATTAAGTAAAGACCAGTATCTGTTTTTTAAATTATGCCGTTTTGGAGAACATTGATTGTTTCTGCTGTTACTTATGGTATTATATTATTATATGCTACTTATCGTGTGTAAATTTTCAAATCCTTTGAAACATATGTTCTGCTTCTTCTTCTTTGTCTTCGTCTTTTGTGTGAAGTCGGCACAGCCCGTTTTTTGCTTCCACACTATTCTGTCAGCCGTCATATGTACATTCACTCCTTTCTCTTTTTTTATATCATGTTTCACTCAATTCATCCAAGTCTCCTTAGGTCGGCCTTCACTTCCACTACCTTGTACAATCATTTTCATACTTCTCTTAGTCACATGCGTTTCCTCTCTTCGCATGTCATGCCCGTACAAACATAACCTTCCGCTCTTAACTTTCTCTGGCATAAGTGCCTATTTCAAACTCCTTCTAATATACTAACTTCTAATGAAATATGCATTCTTTTGGTTTTTGAGGTAGGTAATTTTTAAAGTTATTATTTATGCATGTAGATAAACAATATATTTTTATACTACAACTAGCTAAGTGAATGCTATGATATTCATCGATCTATCAATCATAATATCGTTATCATCATCATCTGGTTGATTATTCATCGTCTTGAAATCGCGTCTTATTCGCACGTGGTATTAAAACACAGATTGTCATGTTGACCGACATGACCGGAACTTAAGTTCACACAGATTTCATATTTACCCGCCATCATATTTATCTAGTTTTACGGTGCGACGCTTTGTTTTGAATACAAATATTATGAATCTTGTTTGATTTGTCGTGGCCGAAGTATTCTCGAACTTTCAGGATACTGAAGAAAATATTAACTAAACAAAAACACCTCGTACGGTAGACTTGAGTTAGCAAAGAGTCTACAATACATTACAATACAATATAACTTTATTGCACACCAAAGACCAAAACAATATTATATTAAAAGAATAAACTAAGAGAGGTACTACGTTAGGCGACCTTTGCATGCATCTTAGATTACGTATAGATTACTTAGATTACTCGTATATTCATGTTTTAAGTGTATTCTTGTTTTGGATAAAAAAAAATAACAATAGTTCTTTTTCAGGTCAACACATTCATTAGGTAGACATCAACTTATTCAGGGAAAGCTACACATTTGGCTTTACCTGAATGTGTTGATGTTTTACAAAACTAAATATGTATTTCTTGTGCCAATAAATAATTTTGAATTAAAAAATATTAACTGCCACTATTAAGAAACTTCCATAGCTGCCCACTAGTAAAATAAACATTTTAGAAATTTTTCAAAAATCCGAGTTGTTGTCTTAAATAATATAATCAAAAACAAGTTTATCTTTAGAAAGCATTTCGACTGCCAAAAGATCAAGTCTACTGCGGCACTAAAAAAATATTTCGTCACCTTTGTCAAGTAAAATTAAATGTCTCTTGATAAACAGCATTCAACTACGTTTGGTATTTTTGGTTCAGCGTATCAGCATTGCCATTGCAACTTGGTAATGCTGCCAGCATGTTGAGCAACCTAGCCTCTAATGAGTGGGCTTTTAGACTAGCTTAAGTTTTTTTCCAAAGCTTATCCAAATTTGCTTACTTCTTGTAGTTAGCTGGTTATATTGTAAATAGACTTTTTGTAAAAGAAACATGGAATAAGAACTACATAACGACCTCGTTGGCGTAAAGGTTACCATGCCGGACTGCTAATCAGAAGGTTCCGGGTTCGATTCCCGGCCCGGTCAACATCTTTGTGCTTAACTAAATTTGTTGGCTCTGGGTCTGGGTGTTAAATATGTATTTATATATAATATGTATATGTAGTATATCAGTTGTGTTAGCAACCATAATACGAGCTAGAAATGGTTCAGTATGGGGCTAACCAGCCGTGTGTGAAAGTGTCTAAAAAATGGGCTTATAGACTAGCTTAAGTTTCTTTCCAAAGCTTATCCAATTTTGCTTACTTCTTGTAGTTAGCTGGTTATATTGTAAATAGACTTTTTTTAAAGAAACATGGAATAAGAACTACATTACTATTAACTGACATGTGCCAGCTCTTTTCCGTGACCTCTTTAATAGGTAACCTCTGCATTTATTTCCCTATAAACCTGCGTCAGATGGTGTTTCCTCATTCATTCTCCAGCGATGGGATTTACGGAATTGCATCATATCTTTGTTTGTTTCCTACGTCATACTTTACTATTTTTTACTTAGAAAGTTGTTTAGCTTATTGAAGCAATGCCACTAATGAGCAAAAAATCCCGAGTTTTAAGTAACTGCCTTCTAGATAAACCTATCGAAATAATAATAAAATAAAAAAAAATCGTGGAATCTCGTTTTATATATATATATGGGGGTGTTTTCACTTATTATATGATGAGTACCTATCTTACATCAATTTACACCTATACCTATCTTACACCTATCTTACACTTACTTCAATTTAAATTGTAGAGAGTTTTAATTTTTCTTGTTATTTTCTCTTTGTTTTTAAATTTCAATATATTTTTTTTTCTTAGAATTTGTACATAAAATAAGATAGATAGAAAAAAGAAAATACTTAATATAATTATAAGTGTGCCACAATTGGCGGCATTATCGCTATAAGTATCTGTTAACAGATTTAAAATTTCTGAAAACTCTAATGGCCATACCGAAGTACGCTTAGGTAATGTTTTGTGGTTTTTGTCACAGGTTAAAGTCCACGAAAGCAAAGCCAGCCGTTGACGTCAGTCTCAAGTGCTAAACATATTTAACTTTGCCCAAGTGTAATGACGTTATTGCTAAATTACATTTAGAATTGAGATCGTACATTCACCGATGTAAATACGAAAAATAAATATTTTTGTTTGTAATATACAATCAATTGTGAATCAAATAATACGGTACGGTTATAATCCAAACTTTTCTATTAATCGTATAAATGACTACGATGAGACGACCACGTTGCCGTAATGGTTACCATGCCGGACTGCCAATCAGATGGTTCCGGGTTCGATTCCCGGCGCGGCCAACGTCTTTGTGCTGAACTAAATTTTCTGGCTGTCGGTCTGGGTGTTAAATATGTATCTATATAAAATATGTTTGTATATTTAGTATATCAGTTGTGTTAGCAACCATAATACGAACTAGAAATTGTTTAATATGGGGTTAACCAGCCGTGTGTGAAATAAGTCCTAGTATTTGTTTAGCTTAGATTTTCTTAAAGTTTTTCTTGAATATTTTTATAACTTTTTCTTATTTTTTCGTATGAGCTAAGTGGCTAAGCTCTGGTGTCGAGAGTTTTCAAGCCGTCCGAAGGCCTCTGACTTGGCTTAACGACTGCTAACAGCTCCAAATTTTTAGCTCGAAACTTTGGAATAGTAATTCCTATAGGTCATTGAATTTGTAGTAAGTTAATACTCTAGTATGTTATGTTGTAATACAATAGTTGTGTCCGCCAGGGGCAAGTGGCGTGGCGTAAGACTTCATGCGCAGGCGCATCGTCCTAGATGAAAGGTCACTCGCTGCTACTATATAATGCGGAAAGCAGGATCAAAAATTATATATCTACTTTAGACCATTATTTTACCCACAAGCTAGCACAAGCTACAATTTTGACAACAAAATACCTTTCGAGAGAATATACTCGTATACCTATCATAGAAGATTTTCTTTATGCGCTACCGAGTATCTCCCGATTTTTTAGTTTTCCGCTTTGTTTGACTACCTGCCAATTGATATTGTCAACACTTTGAATATTCCTGTAGTCGGCGGATTTCACTTGCTTCGAGCTTACGAATTTATTTTTTTGATAAGAACAACGTCTTTAAAAAAATCAATTTATAAAATCTATATATAACATATTGCACGTACACTTGTGTATATGATTAAAATCCTACTACTATTATAAAGGCGAAAGTTTGTATGTATGGATGTATGGATGTATGTTTGTTACTCTTTCACGTAAAAACTACTGAATGGATTTGAATGAAATTTTACCACAATATAGCTTATACATCAGAATAACACATAGGCTATAGCTTATACATCAGAATAACACATAGGCTACAATTTTTGAGGTTTTTAATGTGAGGTCGTAAAAAAAACACATTTTTTGCGCTTACATTGCAAACGCTGACTGAATCCTACAAGATAGATCAAAACAATTTACTACAGTATTGTACAACTTAAAAAGGTCTACAAAAAAATCCCTGATGGTATATGTTTATCTCTTAGGAATAACCCACAATAACCATTTTTTATCCTTTACTTTGTACGAGAAATAATGGCTTATTTACGAAGCGATTTTAAGCAATACACTATTAATCCTTATCAAAATAAATTATTTCATCAATAAGAACAGTTTGTGTTGATAATATTTGGTCTTTGAATGATTAAAATTGGACGTTTGGTTTTGAAGTTATGGTGAAATTAAAATATTACGATTTCTGCTGCACGGCCCGTTGCAAAGAGGGCGCGTGCGGGGGTGGGGTGTTTAGATCTATGAGTAAGGTACCCGCGCCGCTCAGTCGCGAGGTTGGCTCCCATCGCAGCGGTCGTGCGCGAAGTCTAATAATTTTCGGGTTTTATTTTTTTATTTTGTTCTTTTAACTACACATACGCAAAAGTTCTTCTCAGAGCTAAACTGTTGTCTAATATATAATACTAGCTGACCCGGCAAACTAGGTTTTGCCTCACTTAAGGGTATGAAAAATAGATAGTGTAGCTTATATGACACGTTCGTAGATTTACCATAGCAGTGCCATCTATTGATTACTTACTCAACCCAGTCGAAAGGTATCGACATCTGTTAGAATCATTTGGAGTTAACAGATAATTGTGACTGTCAAATAATAACAGAAAATAATTAGCAATAAATTAAAATTGCGACTATAATTTGAGATTTAAACTGTCCTATCTCTCAAGTTGGATCGAACTGCACATGGTATGCGAATTTTATTATAATCGGTTAAGTGTTTTAGGAGTCCATTGAGGACAAACAATGTGGCACGAGATTTATATAAATTAAGATAAGATTATTAATATTATATGTATGTTTTTTATTATTCTTTATTGTACACTACGTCCTTCTTTAGTCGTTTATAAATTCCTTTCCATCAAAAGGTTGCCTGGATGAGATCGCTTTAAGCACTAAGGCCGCCAATTGTGGCACAATTGGCGGTTTTTTTTTTAAGTTAATTGTTTTTTACTGTGCCTTTTTTATTTATGTGTCCAATAAAGAATTATAAAATTTCCATGACACAATGTTAGTTACCGTACTCCTCCGAAACGGCTTGACCGATTTTTACCAAATTTCATATGCGTATTCAGTAGGTCTGAAAATCAGCTACTATATATTTTTAAGGCAAAACAACGTTTGCTGGGTCAGCTAGTACTATATAAATCGATTCTAATGTGTATATATTCTACTAGCATTACCCGCGGATCCACCCGCGTGGATGTCAATTTTTATGCGAATCGATTTTTCCCTGAATTTTGTTTGCTACAAATCTCACGGAGCCCGAGTCTTTCCAACGAATACAAAACCGTGGAAATCGGTTCGTGTATTCTGGAGCTATAGCACCAGGAGGGAAAAATCAACTAATTTTTACATTATGCTTAGTAAGATAAGGAAAATTTCTGAAAGTTCTTTTGCTCACACTTATTTGATTATGCAAGTGAGTTGATGTGGACTTTCAAATGTTTTCTTTATTAACTCGAGTTATACAAATTATTATTATTCTAGTTTTTCGCAGGTAACACCACAGTAACAACTAGTATTTCAACGCCTCACGATTTATATACTCGCGAGTTCAAAGAATCGGAACAGCTCAATCGAGTCGAGTCGAGAGGAGGTGCAATTACGAACTTTCTAGACGGTTCTTAAGGCCGCATTGTATGATACGAAGGAAGTCGTACTCTACATCCCTATTACGGACAACTGAGCTAAAGGTTCATACAGACATGCAACGTTTTAAAACCACGCCAACAAAAAAAGGCAATATATAAACGAGTGTATGAACCAAATTTCTTGCATTTATGTTCATTATAGACAAATTCGATTTCGGATTAAATTTAATTTATAACTGAATACAAATATAAGGTGGTTCACAATTCGATACTCAATAAAAATCGATACATCGTAATAAAAAACGAAACATTTTACTAGTGAATAGAAAGAAAGAAAGAAAGACCACATTTATTACAGACACAGAAGACATACATACAAATTACATACAACAAATGTGAAAAAAAAGAATTAAGACAGCATAGTATGTTATCCGAAAAAGGTCAGCCCTCAGTTTATACTAAGAGATGACCTTTTTCGGACGCTAGTTTGTAGCGTTTATTGATTAACGACAAAAGGCATAAAATACTATGGAAAACAAACAGAAAAAAAACAATTATTATACGAAATACCGAAAATTTAAAATTAGAAATCACAATACATTTTGCGTCGCGTCGACTAAATTATTGTATAGAGAAGACAATTTTCGGGACTTGACGAGTACAATTTGTTACGTGGCATTTTGCGGCCAACAAAATTAAGTTACGCATATTGGCTGGTCGAAACTGCGGGGAACAGATATAAATATATTACTTTAATCTTTAGTTTCAGTTGATATCAAGGTTGATACTATTCAGTAAAGGTTTTAAAATATGTTTCTTTTAAATAGTTTATAAGTTATATCATTTACATACTACAAATGTTTATTTTGACAGCTACCTAAAACAATTTATTGAGATTTTATTCTGTTTTCTGTGGTTCAGATATGAACTGCTTATTCCTGACAAAAAACAAGTTATATTAAACTTTTTATTGTTATTTCCTTACAACCATTACAATCTACTTTTATTGCATTTATAACAATTACATTCTCTTATAGCAATTCACCTCTAATCTACGGAGATAAAATGAACTATAAAAAGTAAACAGTTATTACCTACCTCCGATACAATAATTTTATTAATTGTCTACTAATTGCTTGACCTGAGAAAATCTCTCACATTAAATTATTATTTATGTTTTAAAAACAATAACATGTACAGGCTTTATTTATACAGAAGTAATTATAGTAAAAAAAGAAAGCAAAATAAGAGCAATTTAAATAATACATTCAGGGGGAATTTACCTAAATGTAGATAATGTGTATTACCCACATATAATTTGTATATATGCCATCAAACAACAATAAATATTGCTTTTTATAATAAACGAGTCTTTGGAAATGTGTTAGGCTCGCTTGTTTTTGTTTTCAACTTCTGATGCTGTATGTAGGGGTAAATTATTCTTCAAACAAAACTTACATTAAATTGTAGCAAATTTTAAACAAATAAAGAATATTAAAGAAATCATAAATCAAAGTCCACTCACTATTCTCCTAAAAAAAAACTTAGGGAGGCCGCTTGGATAATAAAATACCTACTATAAATATTTTCAAGTTTAAAATTACAACTATAGTTAGTCGTATTAGACCTATGATAATATCCCAGTTGAAACAATGTCTCATATTAGCACTGTTCCCTGTTACGGTCGCGGGACGGGGTTCTTGCTAAGGATAGGCATGTATGCGTCCGGTAGAAACGGACGGACCAAAAGTTCAACGGGATGCCGTGTATTAATTTCTGTAGTACCTGAATTAAGTAAATTAAAGATTACTGAATAAATAAGCATACAAGAAAACTAAACTCTTCTGAAAGCGTTATATTTAAGACTTCTTTAAGCTATTTTAAATGTTGCAATAATTGTTTTTAATTATAAGGACATAAAATTAGTGTGTAGCGAACTGCGTGGAAACCGCAAAAGTTAGCGATGAATCACTTACGTGTTTCGAAAGAGAGCTAAAGCTATGTGCCATCAACTGTGATATGATCACTGAATTAGTCGAACCATCCAGACTAGACTACAATGAAACTCAAGACTAGGTTAAGCCACAGAATACCTAACAGTGCTTAGGACTGAATGGAGTAGGATCATCCGATGTCGGCGTAATGTGAGTTATACAATCTATGCAATAGCTAAGCGATATAGAGGGCTTCCTGTTACATCATATTGTATGAATTAACTAGCTGACCCGGCAAACGTTGTTTTGCCTTAAAATATAGATAGCAGCCGATTCTCAGGCCTACAAAAATTAATACACATACAAAATTTGGTAAAAACGGACAAGCCGTTTCGGAGGAGTACGGTAACTAACATTTTGACATGAAAAACAGATAAATGGAAATTTTATATATCAGAAATAAAATAAAAGTACAATAAAAGTTCGTGGTTACAAGAAACTGATTAAAATGTGTTTTGGGACCATTACACGCACAGGGGTGGAGAAGCATGTATTTATTAATTATATTTAATATTTATTTATTTATTTATGCTTTTAATTACGCCATTTTCTGAAGACGGTCATCTCGGCCCGATTTTCGTCAAACTTCAAACAGCAAAGAACACTTCAACACTCAGGTGTGGTAGATCAAATCTTTCAAACGAAAAATAAATCAATCAAAAACATTTAATTCGTTCGGGAGCTACGAACGAAAGACAGACTTACAGACACTTCTCATTAAAGTTATAAAACTGAGTCGGGGGTTACCTAATAAGGAAAAAACTTGAGCATATCAAGCAAAAAAGGCGATGATAAGGGCAATATATATTTTTTTTATACAATAAATGGGCTTGCGCCTAATCACAATTCACCTGATGGTGAAGCGACATTATAATCAAAGGTAGAGCGCGCTTACCTAGGAAAAACCGGTTCAGACTTGCTTGCTCTTGTCATCTCCTTAAGCTGCAATATTCTAGAATAGTAAAAATGTAATGTTTCGACGCTTGTGCCCATGACCTATTTGGAAATAAGCCAATAATATAATTTCGCAGCTCTTTAGGAAGGCGATATACGTCGAGCGTTTTACAGTCTTTATGGCAGGCTTTATTCTTTGATGTCTTTGTTGATTCTTTTTAGTTATTATATCCAATTACGACTCAGTTTCATAAAAAAAAAAAAACATTTGCTCACTTCCTTCTTGCTCACACTCATTTAGATATTAAAAAAAAAAACATTTATTTTCCTGGTCAGCGTGGTGATTTTCTGGTTTATACACACTCCTTGTGAGAGAAAGTCCCTAGTCCCACCAGTGAGAGCATTATTATAGTGCACTGCGTATGCTATGTTTGTATCCTGACTACCACTACTCCTTCACTTCTTCTTGAATCGATGACAGTTCAGTCGGGCGTGCGGCCACCTTACGACCCGTAGATCGTAGGTTTGATCCCACCAGTGAGGTCGAGCTTTCGGTAAAGGAAAGTATCGTGAGGAAACCTTAGCTTGGTGGTTGAGTATTTTCTAGTGCTTACATGGCTTAGCTTCCGCCCTCAAGTTGGAAAATCTGTCTCCTTGAGTGTTAGGTATTCTCAACTAGGCATACTCTCCGCCTCAGACTAGAATATCGCAAACTCGTATGGTTACGTATCATATGACTACCTGTACAGTGTAAAAAAAACTAACAACCAAATTCAAATTTGTTTATTACAGAAAAATATCACAGATTAATTAATACAAAAATATATTAAACAAAACAAATACTATCAAATTGAACATTAATTATGATATGATATGGCGACCAGCACTTACACTGAGAACTAGTCTCGTGCCGTAAGTCCTGTTTTTACTTCAGGGTACCTTCAACAATATTGTTTCGTAAACCACTTCCATTTTACATTATTTAATTATACAGTATTTAACCATCCTAGGCATAATAAAATATTCCCCTTATCACTACATTTAAGATTAGGTACGAGTATAAACATCTTCCTGACTCCGGATCAAAATATTATGTTCAAGCATATACCAAAACAAAGTAAAGATCTTTTCGATGTAAATAGACTCATAGTGCGTCACTAATCTTGAGAGATATGCAAACAGGATTTTGCAAATCTTTCCACGACTGCTGCGCAGACTCACTCGAGCATCGCAGTTTTTATTGAATAGCATTAAATAAATTAACCGAACGGTCGAAGCGAGTGAAATTAATTGGCCAGTTTTGCTTTTGTCTGTCTTTGTGTATATATGATGGCTCTGACTTGACTGAGTAGTAGTACCTATATAACTACTAATTAATAATAGTAATTATTTATTATTATAAGGCCACATTTCACACCCGGCTGGTTAGCCCCTTACCAAACCATTTATAGTTTGTATTATAGTTGCTAACACAACTGATAGATACATAAATACTTGATATCGATACATACTCGTATTTAACACCCAGACCGCTAGCCAACAAATTTAGTTCATCACAACCCTCTGGTTGTCAGTCCGGCATGGAACCATTACGCCAACGAGGTCGTCAAAATTTAGTCAGTAGTCGTAATTAGTCGTAGATAATTTTTAGTCATTGAACATTTTTGATTGGGGAGATGAATTGATAGGGGTAAAATGGGGTAAACTTACAGCATCGCTATTTAGTGGTCGATTTTAATTATGTCTGGGAAAGCGATTAAATACCACAAAGGATTACTGATGATAAAAGTATTTGTTGAGGTATGAAATATTTTTTTTCATCTAACCTATATTGTCCCATTGTTGGGCAAATGTCTCCCCCAAAGATCCCCTCGCTTTTCTGCCCTGGGCCAGTTCCTTCCAGTTGGTGTGGAAGTCCACCAACTCCTAGCGCCATCGAGTTGGGGGCCGGCCTCGTGGTCTCGTGGTATGGGTTTGTAATTACCGAAACTAAATGGTTTCAAATAGTAACCATATTCAAAGACTTTTTTCGCAATGTCTACTGTTCGTGGAACTTCTAGTGTAGGTAGAAATACTCATATTTTTATTTACGTACATTAGTAGTTATTTAAAGTTAAATAAGAAAATCAGTGACTTTCCTGCATTTTTGTTAGTGGTACAAATATGTATATTAGACAAGCTATAGCAATATTATCCAAGATAAAAATGTAGCTTATTATGTGTAAACCAGGGTACAAGGTATACCAAGCTTCATCTAAACCGGAAGCAGCTTGCATATATTATGTTAAACCAGGGTACAAGGTATACCAAACTTCATCTAAACCGGCTCAGCCGTTAGAGCGTGATGAAGTAACAAACATACTCACTTCTTCTTCTGCGTATGAGATAAATGACCAAGCTCTGGTGTCGAGAACTTTCAAGCCGCCCTAAGGCCTCTGTCTTGACTTATTTATTGTATTTATTTATACACACTTTCATACAAACTTTCGCATTTTAAATATAAGTAAGATAAAGACAAGCGTGTTGAATGTTTATCAATTGCAATCGGAATTTTGTTATTAATAAGGGTGAGTAAAGCCTCAGGGAATTGAAAGGCTATTATTTTATAATTATTTTATTTTGTGGGATGCAACATGCGTCGACACTATGGCTACGTCTCATCTTCCTCACACATGTGTTTAGGTAAGTAAAGCCTCAAACAGCACAAATATACACAACTTGATCGTGTGTACATGTTTGAGCCGTTTGCGGTAGAAACGATGGGACCGTGGGGGCCGGCCGCCCTGCATAGTAGAGCCCGTGAAGATCGTCCTTCACCGATCTGATAACCAGATGAGACGTATTTTTTATAAAATATTTTTTGTAAACAAATGTGCCTAAAATCGCTTGCCCATCGAAAAGTGCTCATGGCTATTTTTAATTAAATAAACTTTTATTGATTTTTTTTTCATCACCTTCATACTTTTGATAACATTTTAGTGTATAACTACCTGGCAAGCAGGTGTAAACAGGTAAGTCAAAATAGGTGACTCATTCGATTTTGGTGCGTTTCATAGGAGTAACAACGATTCTGAACAGTTAGAATGTTATTTTTATTTTTGATAATTGTAGCTAAATTATCATTTGACTATGCACGAGCATGCGCAAAAAAATAAGCCATGAGCACTTTTCGATAGGCAAGCAATTTTAGGCATGTTTGTTTATAAAAAATACTTCATAAAAAATACGTCTCATCTGGTTATCAGATCGGTGAAGGACGATCTTCACGGGCTCTTAGACTAGCAGCTTTACGGAGAACTTGCCAAGCGGCTGGTAAAGGTTTTGGGTGTCCAGAATGCTGGCTTTTATTTCGGCCAGAAACTAAGCATTGCCATCCAACGTGGCAATGCTGTTAGTATTTTGGGCAACTTTTCCGCTAACCCTGATCTTTTTAAGATTGAGTTTTAGTTAGTAATGTTTTATGTTTTAAATAAATAACATCACCAGTGACTCACGCTCCTGGTCGTTCTTGGTGCAGAGGTTGGCCATAGCTATTTAGCGCAGCAATGCATCGAGCGTGGTGGGCACCTTTGCACCGGGGGCGAGCAAGGGCGGGTTATTTGATTAGTATTAGTTTTTAATATGTGACATTTTATAAAACCAATATTGACATAAATAAATATATTTTACATAACTAAATACGATTTTAAGATGGTAAATGCTGTTCATATTAAATTTTAGACCTCTCTTTGCCCTATGATCTTGCAACGTAAATAACAAATGAAACAACATATAGATAAGGTTGCATTGGAAATTTACTCAAAGAAGTGATTTACCTCATGATATTGAATTATAAGTACGAGTACCTACATATACTTATGTATTTATTCTGAAAATTAACATACATATATCAAATCCTAGAACAGTGGAGATAACTTTTGCTAATAAATCTGATGCTTTAATCAAAAATTCCACTTGTGTGTTGTGCGTCAATCGATTTCATCATTTAATCTTCTATTTTAGGCAATAGTATATAGCGTACATCAAAACAAATGAAAGATGTGATTTTTTTCCATAACGTGTTCGAAAATTATTCAGGTATTGTCTTCTCAACATCTTAGGCTTCTCATACATACCAAATGTTTTGCAAAAGAATCCTATTATAAAATGCGAAAGTTAGTGTGTAAAAGTGTATGTTTGTTACTTCTTCACACTTAGACCGCTGAACCGATTTTCATAAAATTTGGTGTGAAGATAGGTTAGACCTTGGATTAACACATAAGCTATTTTTTATTCCAAAAACTATTGTGTATCTTGTGGGATACGCTAATATCTTCAAAATCTATGTTACTTATTCACGCTCAAAAGGCTAAACCAATTTCGATTATATTTACTTTGAAGATAGCTTAGACCTTGCCATTACAAATAAATTACTTTTTATCCCGGATTAACTTACTTTTTCACTGGATTAACGCGGGTAACTCTGAGGGGCGAAGCTAGTTGAAATATACCTACTCGTATATAAGAACCACGTCACCGTAATTTTTTTGTAACTATTTACCATAAATATAGTTTATTTTACTTTACGAAACTGTTGGACTCATTCCAACTTTTAATAAGAAGTAAGTGTGACCGTTTGAAAATATTTTACTTTGTAAACTGTTATCGTAAGACATATTATATATTTGCACAAAACAAACGGTCACAATGCGTCGAAACCCCTTGGACGTATATCCAACGTTTTTTAAGTAAGTGTGACTGTTTGTTTCGTGCAAATAAATATAGTTTTGTTAACATGCATCTTTTGAAATAAAATATGCAAGCAAAAAATAACTAGGACCTACGATTGATAAGATTAATTTTAACATTAGCTCTCAGCTGCAGTCAGCCTTATTTTAGTATGATGACAATACCATGATGTCACTTGTCTGCTCTGTTTATTTGCTCTTCATCCAACGTCATTGCTGAATGGCACCTGGGTGGTAACCATTGAAATAAAAAAATAATAAATTTTCTTCGGCGATTATAACATTGGTAAAATTAATACCTAGTGAGATTGCTGTAGATGATAAGGCCAACTTTGTTCTCTGTTTTATTCGTATCCCTTTTATTTTTTTGTCTACATGGTGCAATAAAAGTGTAATCATTATTTATTCATAATATTGAAGAAATGAAAAAAGCCTTTTATGTCAATTTAAATCCAACTCAAATACCAAGATGATAAAAATAGTGAAATTACTAATTTCAATTCAAAACACTTAATAATAAAAACTGCACAAACATGAAAAACACCAAAGGCCAATTAATTTAATTCCAATTTAAATTTGTTAATTACAGAAAATATTACAACCAATAAGTTATGAAACCTTAGATTTAGGAATACTATTGAGGAACTAAATATTTGAAGAGCTTCAAGCTGAACGAAGAATCCTGCACCGTCATTTGGTTCTTGCACTACATTATCAATTGTCCACATAAGGTAGTGATCTACATATATTTAAACTTTCGATCCCACTTTAATTAAAACCATGATTGTATTTAGAAACTCTTAGTAGCCCCTACCCATTTTGTCGTACTATTGCTACAAACGTCTGAGGTAAAGCACAGTTAAGTAAACATTTAGTGATGGAATCAACAAGTGTTAATGCGTGAATGAAGGCAATTGGTACTTACTTCCATTTTGTCTTTTTTGGCTTCAGAAGTGTTTATTCTAAGAACAGTGACAGGATGTAAGACAAGTAAATATTATCTATATGTTATACAGTAAGGCTAAAATATAGCTACGTATGTACATAATAATATCTACTTTTATGGGAGTTTACGCGTGTATACGCTGCTTTTGTCACAATCAATACTAATAAACCTTTTTATTTCCATCCCTTTTTGACAGCTAAGTCGAGCGTGCTGTCACCTTGCCTCCCCGCAAGTCTTAAGTTCAAAACCTGCTAACGATCTCGAGGTTTTTGGTTGAAGGAAAGCATTGCGAGAAAACCATGGCATGGTTTTAGGGCGTTTTCTAGTGCTTGCCTGGCTAGCAATTACCCTCAAGTTAAACACTCAGTCGCCAAGCTGTTTGTTATGGCCACCTCCTTGACCAGTAAGTCAAAACTAGATATTCTCCATCTTTCGCCAGTGTTGTGGTTGCGTGCTGCTTGTCAAATGCCACGACTGCAAATTGTAAAATAAATACAAACGTTATTTATGAGTTTATGACTGATTAATTATTTATCAGTATTGTAGCAGTAAAAGTACTCGTACATGAGATGAAATATTGTTAATACATATACAAAAAAAATGCTGATCCATTATTTTTTACTAAAAACTTTTTGAGACTATAATAAAACATTTACTACAATTAATTTAATTTGTAATAATACAAAATCAAAGGAAATATGATATAATTTTTTTAACTAAAAATTTATAGAATATCTTTCATGTTCATACAGTGAATGTAGAGTACATTGGTGGATACAACTATAAATAATATAATACAATGCTCTTTATAAATGATATATATTCGTCAAAAACAAATGAATAACAAAGTCGTTAAAGGAAAATTCTTACGAAATTTACGTCATACACCTACATCCTTGCGCAGTTTAAATTAAGAACATGGATCCGAGACATTAAACAAGTTAAATATAGCCAAACAATTTATTTTTGCCAGAAAAACGCGACGTAGTCTATTGTCTTATACAAAAACGCTATAAACTAATCCAAATATTAAAATGAGTTGTAACCGGTTGCGGATTCAACATACTTATTTATAGATCGTTAGCCTTACTAAGCAGGTGTTAATGTTTGATTGCATAACAAAATATATTATGATTTAACTACGTTCTTCTGGTAGGTGCTTCTATTATTTTCGCGTAGAAAACGGTCAAACTTACTTATTATTAAAAGTTGGAATGAGTTTCGGTTCTTTCCGAGCACCATCTTCAGGGGCGAATGTTACACGGACCGCCGCCGATGAGATCTATTATTCATATGATTAAAAATAAAGCAAAATAAAACGAAGAAAAGTGAGGATTTTTCACAGCTTACTAATACAATTTTAATTTAATACGCTGATTATGCAATTTTCCCGAAGTTATTTGTCTAGATATACTCTAGAATACCTAAAACATGTTCTGAGAGATATACCAAATGGAGTGGTATATTGTGTTTTGTATGACAATAAATTATTTGGCTTCAAAGTCCAATGGCATGCGCTTACTTTAATTACAAAACAAATGTATTTACATATCTAACAAAGAAGGGGCAGGTGGGGGCAGAATTAGCTTTGAATAGTCTAAACTAAATCGGCGACACTATAGCCTCATGATTGTACACTTCTGACACCTATTTCCTGGTTTACAAAATAGCGAACGAAATTCGAATATATATATATGTAGAATAAAACAATCTTTATCAAATCTAACGCCTAATTTCGCAGTTAGTGCCAAA
This sequence comes from Mellilla xanthometata, assembly GCA_035578125.1. Lineage (NCBI taxonomy): Eukaryota > Metazoa > Arthropoda > Insecta > Lepidoptera > Geometridae > Mellilla > Mellilla xanthometata. The sequence continues at coordinate 4,777,085 of JAPUBQ010000007.1, read as the reverse complement.
TGAACTAAAAATTTATTTTATTGTGCCAATAAAAAAAATGAATTTGATCTAGTAATAAGTGTATAGAGATTCAATATTAATAGAGATTCATTTGATCACGTATTACGTCCTTCTGGAATACGATACATAGTCCGAATAATAGCATACTGCAGGGCCTATCTGAAGATATCAACAGTCATATCTATTAGTCCTAGACCTACGTCCACCGAAGCGCAAACCGTAAATAGCTTTTGAGTATGTTGGTTATTTTATTTGTAATTGTTACTATGGGTTTATGTGTGCATGCAATAAAGAAATTTTATTTATACATTTTTTTCTTCAGAAAAATACGAAAGACGTGTTTGCATGGGAAATAGAATTGATTATTTATTTATTTGTAACTTGTACGAGTATAAGGAAATTATTCCCAACATTTATTTATATGTTGCGATAAAATTGAATTAAACCAAACTACGAGTATGTCTACCTAACCCAGTTGCTGATATACTATTTGACGAATGCTGTCGAATAATTTAATAGATACAACTGCATAAAATATTGTGAATTTTCATACACAAAAAAAAACTACAATAATATGCTAATAATTATTGTCTTAATCATTTTAACATAGACATTTTTTATTTCTATTTTATTGTGTATGAATTATATGAATGTTATTTTTTGTGTTATGGATTAGTTTATACTATTATTTAAATTAGTATGTTGTATTAATATTTATCATTAGAGTAACTCGTTTGCGCGGTTCTAATTTGACAGATAAATAATAAAATAAATAAAAGATTGTGAAGACTAGCTGCGCCCGCGGTGTCATCTGTGTTAATTTGAGATAAATGTGAACAGTCTGTGTGTGAATACAATCTCCATACCAAATTTCAATAAAACATCTCCAATTCAATCAGACCGCCTCTGGTTCTTGAATGACTTGTTTTTTCAAGTTATGTGTGGATTTACGTTCGCTTTACGATGAATGAAAACTCTGTGAAGAAAACTGACACGTTAGAGGACTACAATACCTGAAGACGTGTGTCATCCACCGACTCGCATTTGGCCAGCGTGGTGGATATCTCTCTCCTACTGAGAGAAGGCCCCGAGTCTATGGGAATGTATAGTCGGTTGCTTATTTCAAGTTATAACTCAAGTCAATAAAGAAAACATTTGAAAAAGAGCGAGGTAATGCCGCCAGCATTTTAGGCACCTTACGGACACTGACTTAAGTTTAATTTACTATTTGTAAGGTTCATTAATTTTTAACTATTGTGTAGGTTATTTTTTCATGTAATTTTTAATTTTAGTGTAATCATAATAGTTATATTAATAAATTTTTTGGAAAAAAAATGTTTTCTCATTCGCAAAACCAAATGAGAAAGAGCAAAAGGAAGTGAACCTTCAATTGTTTTCTTTTTTGACGCAAATTATTCCAGTCGCAGGGCAATGTCCTAGGAAGTCAGTTCGATAACCGAGCCTCATTTAAATTGCATAGACCTGAAAAGAGGTTTAATTAAGTTTTGTTTAAGTTCTGTGTAAGTTTAGGTGTAGTTCATCAGATAATAGGTAGTAAGTTATTTACAAAACAAAGGATTTATATACAAATATACAACTTAAAACCAAATTATAAAAATAAATTTAAGCATAAACTTATGAATAATAAAGTGAAAAATTCATTAAAATTATTAACAATGGATAGAAAAATGAAAATAAGGTGTAGTTTTGATGACATGTACTTATGTATATCATATTTAAAAGATAACAAAACTTTTTTCAACCAAATTTTGCCAGCTGTATTTATTTAGCTTAGCTAATACGAAGAAGGATAATTTAAACCAAAAACGATTCGTCTTACCTATAACATGTAAATATATGTATTGTGGTCAGGAAGGTTAGGCCAGCAACCTTATGATATACTTTATATCTGGAGCTAAACAATTTGTACGCCTCTAAGGTCAATAGCACAGTTATCAGTAAACCTAATGTCCAGCTGACATTTTTAGGTTATGGGGTAAATCACCTACGCTATACAGTGCAGACTTGAAATATAAATATTTTTAACGGATCGCTATTTTCGGCATTTTTAACAACCGGGGATGTAACTCAGTGGTAGAGTGTCTGCTTCGCATGCTGAAAGTCCTGGGTTCAAATCCCAGCATCTCCACATAAGAACTTTTTTACTTTAGTTTTTTTTTATTCTTTTTTTCGTGTACTTTCGTTTTAAAGATATTGTTAGGTATTTAAAAATAAATAATCTACACGTGTTAGAAACGCACATACGCACTCCTCACTTAGATACTATGTGGATAGTTAATAATGACTTTTCATATTACTATTCGCATGTTCCACATATCATATAACGACGTATCATTGTGAACTTAGTAATTTTGTTGCAATTACCGTTAAAAAACCTTATTGATTTCGGCTACCATACCTACCCGGTGGCGCCATCTATTAAATCTTACCTTCACTAGTCTTAACGCCCTCTATGCCACGCGGCAGAAAACTTTTCGAGAAAACATTATGTAAAAGCATAGACAAACTACTTCATACTTCGTAAATGGTTAAAGTTTATGTGATACGAACAGACACGTTTATGCTATTTACACAGATGTAAATTTATTTATGCTATTTCTATGTCTACTTTAAAAAAACTATGTCTACTAAAACTTTAAAACTTTGCCACGGTGATTGTTATTCCAAGATAACTATTAAAGAAGTTTAAAAATATATTTAAGCATTTTCAAAACAAACACTTGTAAAATATTCGTACGTCACAATTACCAACAGTTAGATAATGTTTGTAATTTGATAGACATAATTTTATTTGTATCAGTTAATAAACATAGAGAAAACAAAATACTAAAATAACCTATGATTTTCTATAAAAAAAATGGCTAGGTTGGGCTCGCGCATGAAGGGTTCCGTACCATTGTTGTATGGGAGCACCCTTAAGTATTTATTTTATTTCAATTGCATAATTTTTTTTTGATAGCCAATATACCTTTATGTATTTGGTGAAAGTTTTAAGTGTTTAGCACCTACCGTTATTGATATATAGCAAGAAATAGGAAAAAAACACGTTTATTGTAAGGGGACCCCCCTTATTTTTTGTATTTAATGTTATAGCGGTACCGGAAATACATATTACGGTTTCTGAGATACAGTCTGGAGACAGACAGACAGCGGAGGCTTTGTAAAGGGTCCCGTTTTTACCTTTTAAGTACGGAACCCTAAAAATTGAATGTACGAAAAAGTCTACGAATAAAAAGAGAGTATATCGTCGGAATATTTTTCTATCTATTTTTTTATCCTGGAACAATATTAACCCTTAAGGTAGTTTCGTTGAGTATACTATACATACATTTTAAAAAATTCTGACGTCTAAATATGAATGTATGGAACCTTATTATAAGTAAAAACAAGTTTCGGTATGCATCTTCTTGCTTAGAAAAATATCAAGATATCAGTGCTTTTAACAGTTTTGTGTCAAATTTCAAATATACTGAACGAACGCTTGTAGCTGCTCGAAGTGCAAGGAAAAATACTGTTTTTCTATATTTTTTTCTTCAAATTATGATTGTAAGACTCATAAAATAAGAAAAAGAATATATTGTGACTACTTATAAGTTATAAAAATTGTTCTAGGTGTATTATTTTGCGTGAATACATATGTTTTATGTGATAGTATAGCATACTATACATCGCCAAACGTTAACCAAACGAACACTTCTTGGTTATGTATAGCATAATACACATTGCCACTTATGCATAAGCTTGATTTTGGCGCAATTTTTTTGTTGATAAGCTTCCTAACTACTAGTAATAATAGTTTCTTTTTCGAAAATACCACTGCCGACACTGGAGGCTGGTAATGCTTCTTCTCAGTCCTGTCATTGACAGAATAAGAGCCCAAAGTTGAAGAAGATACTGCATTCAGAATTGAAAAAGACAAAAAGCCGGCAGCAGAAGTCAGCGCACACGTAATAAACTAAAAAAAAACGTTATAAGAACTTACTAAGGCTTGGGGTATACTCCGGTATGATTTGTTATTTTAGTAAAAGTATATGAAGACACACCGGACAACCAAAACAACATTGTAAAACCCTACATAACGCATGAAGAAGATACTCTACGATTTGGAGCTAAGATTTTACTAGCTTTATAAATAGCAAGATTGTTGGGAAGGTGGTATTGCCATGGGTGGGAAGAGAATAAGCAATTTTAGATACGCAGATGACACTACTCTGTTTGCATCATCAGAGCAAGAACTGGCTCAGCTTCTTTCTAGAGTAGAGAAAGAAAGTGAATTAGTTGGCCTCACTATTAACAAGGCGAAGACCAAGGTGTTGGTGGTAGACAGACAAGGCATGCTAGTTCGCTCTTATGAACTCAGAAACCTAGAATTCGTTGAGCAGTTTACATACCTTGGCTCTCTTCTCAGTAACGAGGGTGGCAGTGAAAAGGAAATTTCCAGAAGAATTCAAATGGCTAAGATAGCGATGACTAAACTCACTAGGATTTGGAAAGACCGCAATATATCCCGTAAACTAAAGTGAGGACGTACGCACTAGACGTTGGTGTTCTCCATTTTCTTTTACGTTGCCGAATCCTGGACGATAAGAAAGAAGGAAAGAGCCAAGATTGACGCTTTTGAGATGTGGTGTTGGAGGCGAATGTTGCGAATTCCATGGACTGCGTTCCGCACCAATGTGTCTATTCTTGATGAGCTCCGAATAACCACGAGGCTTTCCACTCTTTGCTACTAGCGAATTCTCAAGTATTTTAGACATGTCGCTCGTAGTAACCCTGATTGCCTCGAGAAGCTCGTGGTAGTTGGCCAAGTTGACGGAAAAAGAGCACGAGGTCGCTCTCCTACCCGCTGGTCAGACCTCGTAAAGACGCTCACTGGCCTACGTATTGCCGAAGCTTTTAAGACCGCCGAGGACAGGAAAAAGTGGGAGACCATTGTTAACCGAGTGATCGACACTCCATATTAGACACGAGCTTCAGTAATGAAGCTACGACTAAGAAGAGAAGATAAATAACAATCAAGACACTAGCACCAGTTGTCTATTTGACAAATATTTTAGCTTGCTGGAGTTAGTCAATTATTGTGGGAGAACTACTTTAGCTTAGGATTCACCGACTCATACAGATTACTATGAGCCGATAAGCTTTTGGTTGTGGATAAGGTTCTGGAAAAAATATGTATTTTTTAGATCGTATGCAACAGAAATAGACTGGGAGTCGTATAATTGGTCGATAACAAAAAAGGCGATTCATTTTGCTATGCTATCCTGCCCAAACTACCAAGCGCTATAGCAAAGGAAGAAAACGGTATGTTGATGTTTCATGTCCTCAGATTGTGAAGGTTTACAATAGCCATATGGGTAGATTGGCCTTGGCTTTCATGCTGCTTGTCCAGACATGCATTCCCAACATATTCTAGCAGCTGCTGGACTTTGGTAGCAATAATGATTGGCTTTTACGCTGAAAGCATTTTGAAATGAAATGAAACATGAAGAAGTCCACTCTTCTGAAATAATGCAAATATGACATTTACACCCAATTGCTGAAAAAGAACAGGTCAATGCCAGTAATGAATAGAGAATATGTTCCAGTATAAAAGAAAAAAAAACAAAACAGCAAGAGCCAATGATGACATCAAAAACGACCAGTTTGACTATTGACCACGGCTGACTGGGTAGCCAAGATGCAAATACTGTAAAGAGGGACAAGCATGCATTGTTTGCACTAAATGCGAAGTGCATTTGAGCTATTTTGGGGTAGAAATTTCTTCATAGCTCATCTCCATAGGTGACCTAAAATAAACGAATAAAATTACCTAAAAGTGATATTGTATAGTATGCTATACATTGTCATCCGTCTGTTGTTCTGTGTAGATGTGGCAATGTATAGTATAATATACATCGTTTTTTTTCTAAACTACTGAAGTATGATTTTTTTTAATAATTTTCCGGGTATCTTTAGTGTCTAAATAAATGAGATTTCATAAAATTTTTGGTTTATTTTACCAAAACATGTTCTGCTACCTTAAGGGTTAGACTTACACAAAAAGAAACTCCATTACTACTGTATCAATATTTTAATGAAAATTCAACTAAACGTATGTATAAATCTTATTTATACTTACAATTTATTAGTAAACAAGGTAAAGTTGTAAAATATTTACATTAAATAGCTGGAGTGCCAAATGCATACTGTTTCCACTCCTAAATTGCATTAACAAAATACATAACACCATGTATACCATATAACAATCGACTGCCTAAATTATGGAAAATAATAAAAATCTGACTACATTTTTTTCTTACATTTTTGCATCCACAATAACTATTATAATACCTTTATTTAACTAATCTTAACATCACCTAGGATTGGTGAACATATATTATAGGTTTTAAAACGTATTAAAACAATGTTTAATGCACTTTAGTAAATATACATAATAACTTAATTGATACATTTATTTACTGCATTCATTGACAATTGCTCATAAATATACGTATAGCACAATATCTTTGTAGAGAGATGTAGATAAAAACAAAACATGGCAAAAATACATTAACAAAACAATAATGAGTAGGTTTAGCAAAAACATGATTATTAGTATACATTTACGAAATATATTACGAATAAAAAATATGTACTTAATAACACTAAATGAAAACAAAATAATAGTTAGTAAATAAGGTTCCGAAAATCTTTCAAAAGCAGTCGAGTGCTATCGAAAATAAGTACATAACCCGAAATGCAAGGCCGTTCCACCAAATTATTTTACCTTCAGTTGGTATCTTCTGCATATTTTACCAATATTTTATATATATATGTGAACAAATTACCATACAATTCAGGCCAGCCACACGTTTCAGGCAAAATACTTATTAACATTATTTTATTCCGATATTAAACATGATTATTATTTCCATTAACGAGTAAACATCGTATAAATTATGATATAACGCAGTCTTAGAACGCCGTACACCCTTTTAACCTATTGAGACCGCTCGATTGACTAGTGCTACTCTACGGCGCTACTCGAGTATATTCCATACATTGTCCTAGCAGACATCTAACCTGCACGAAATACTTGGCTGGGTATTGGTTGAACCTTAACCTTACCTTAATATTAAAAAAATGAGGAAAACCTATTTGTCTTACTATTTACTACATTTAATATATGTTTATGTACTTTTCTATTTCAGATTCTCTAAGTAAAATAACGCCAGGAAAACTGACAAGGCCCAAAATAAAGCCGTGTACCGAGTGCGAAGCATGTTAAACATATTGTATCGACAACTCAGTGGCGTCGTAACACGTCTGCCGCAAGTACCCGCGTGACTTCAGCAGCCAATTGCATCAACCATTTCAAGGATTCTTGTATTACGGCGCCGTAGAGTTGTACATACTCAGGTCTCAAGCCATTTCAACCACTCTTTGCAGGGCAAGAACGAGAAGTGGTCAATTTCTCCACCCGAAGACGCAGGTTTTATGTATTTGTCACTTTTTCGCTTTAATATATCAATCTTTGCAACACAAACAATATTTCAATTTTTTTACATAAAAGAAAACTCAAAGAATCTCTTACTATATCGAGGCGCCTACCAATAACCACAGCCAAGTAAATGTAAACTACCGAATACACTATATTCTATAAACTTGACTACAAGAAATTGGAAGAGAATAAACTGGCCTCGCCTAAACGATAACAGGACTACTATTCTACAATAGACCCTCTGAAACCCAACTGTTATGAAATTCAAATATTTTTACTGACAAATATCATCTCTTTCTTTATAGGTATTGAAAGATTTAATTAATCGACCACATATTATTAGATTTTACTTGATGATCTAAACTCGAATCAAGCCGCGTGATCGCCAATTTTCCCCAATGTACCACCTATTTTTATTTGTAATTTCATAACAATTGAAGTGAATAGTCTGAGATAACTAGAAAACTACTAACCTAGAAAATGGAGACTAGACTAAAACTTAAACATTGGAGGGACTAGAAAAGTACAAAATGGAAGATCTACAGGGCCGTTTCCTTCTTGCATCTCTCCAAATAGTAAAAAAAATACAGCAATATCTTTGCAATAAAAGTACTATTATAGCATGCGAATTGCATAATTCAGGGTCAGAACAATACGATAAGTATGTAAGCATGTGAATATATATAATGCGACCAAACACACACACCAGAAAAAAGATTACCCACTTTCGGTGACCTACTTGCAGAGATTGATCGTAATTACAAGAGTGTGATAACAGAAGTAAGTCATATAAGTGATTCAAAAACGTTGAAAGATCAAATCTGATAACATTGTAAGAGAAACATACATATGTAAATTTTACTTGCATCTCGTGACCTGAAATCATTATACATTTTGTTTACATTGTAGGTAATGCTCAGGTATTCGAGACTTAAGTAGGTAATACATCCGCAATTCTCATAATGTTTCAAACTGTTCTGAAAATCGCGTACTAAATGTGGTGGATGCAAGTAAAACGGCCAATTTTAACTATCAAGGAAAACTACAAGGGTTTGGCAGGGACGGGAAGGATAGGAATTTCCTAATAATAATATAGATGGTTCTGTTACACTATCATATTAAAACACATGCTGACATAGTAGTAAGAACCTCTTACACATACATATTACATCCAGATACATTACATATAGGACCATCAGGGCACGTAACCACACCAGTTAGCGACCCTCTCTGTGAAGCCAAGTTTGAAACCTTTGAAGTGGTATGAATTATTTCTCTTGACAGAACTTGGCATATGATGATCAAATGTTTTTTTTTTGCTGGAAAACTAAAGGAAAGTATTTTTTTAACCTTTCGATTATATTACATCTTCCCCATCTTTTTATCCCTTGAACGAGGGTTTGATTCATGTCCGCTATGCTATGATTACAGCAGTTTTTTTAGAAGTTTAAACGCTAGTGTAAAAGAACCATACTTTTCCAAGTCATACAGTAACTATAGCGAGTCCAATCTTGTACGCTGGACTGCTAACAGAGCCGACTGTTGCTGCAGACTCTTCCGGAGTCCCTCCAGGGTCTGTAACACCTGCAACAGAAAAGTTTAAGTCTCAATATTGATAAGTCGGTGTTTGTTTGGATTGTCTCTGGACTACTGTAATTAAAGTAGCATTTACACGACCGCTGCTCCATTTACGACTAATGTATCGTCAATTTATCATCATTATCAGCCTATTTTACGTATGTCTACTGTTTTTTTTTTTTATATTATTGTTCCTTATCTCGGACGGTATCCGAGACCTTGTCTTGCCAGAAGTGGGATTTGCCTGATCCATCAAACCAAAGGTAAGTTAAACGTTTAATTTTAGTATGTCTACTGTTGGACATAGGCCTCTCCCAAGGGTTTCCACAGAACACCGTTCGCAAGTCGTTCGCCGTTGTTGTTCGACATATATCTGAGTAGTTCCAACTGATTAAATAAATTCGAGCTCCTCCTTATTTACACTGTTTGGTTTTCCTTTTTTAAATGGTTATTCTTACTAGTGGGTGGTATGTATGAGTAATCGTAAAGAATTTATCGATTGCTCATCTTTTAGCCAATAAAGAATCGAATTTAAATTCATCAAAGCTTCGTGTTTAATGTTCATAAATATTAATGTAACAAGCAGATCTTTTAGCACGTGTTTATAAACGAGTATAACTAGATAGGTTAGAAGACCTCTAGAGAGCGTGCTCTAGTTTTGGTTATTAAGTATTGAAAGATGTGTCAAATTAGTAATAACGGTATCTTTTACCTCTATAGGCCAGGCCTAAAAATACTTTGATTTTACAGAACGTGTCCCCAAAAAGCTTAACTATTAAGAAATACTATAGTGAAAAGAAAAATAAATTTTAATTATATCAATATGTAACCAATTTTAAGCCTCAAAATTTTAGTTACAGTACGAAGTACTCATGTTTCGAAATACATTTCTACCCACCAAGTTTTCTAAACCCGATTATCCGGAAGCCTGATGGATCATTTTGTTGATGAAAAAAGTGAAATAAAGAAAAATATGAATACAAAAGCATCGCCGTCTTGAGATACAATAGGAAGCTACATGTACATGATATTAAGGTCTGGCAAAACCAGGAAAGAAATAGTAACACTCACCTCATCACGTGCATACGCTTTTCGTTTCGGGGGTTCCGAATGCGGCCTGTCCGTAGGCGAAGGGGGGTGGATCCTGGCGACAGGTGGAGGAGGAGGGGCTGCAAGCGGGGACCTCTTAGCAACGGGAGACAGTCTTCGAGGGGGCTCGGGGGAGTTGGCGCGCATGAAGTTCGTGATGTGAGTGCGCTCCGGGCTTCTCCGGGGGGCCTCCACCTGGATGACAAATGGTGGGCGTGGGATGGTGCAACAAGTTGGTACACTTCAAACATGCATAGAATCTGATAGAAAAAGTTTGATTTAGGCAGACAAAGATCAAGACTATGAATGGAAATAATTAGCAATTTGAGAAAATGTAAATACTTTACTATAGAACAAGTATAAGTTTTTTCAAATATGTAATACTACATACCAATAGCCCGTCCAACAGCTGCTTTTATTTTTGTCAAAAAATAAAAACCTTGCATATAAAAGTGAATATTGGCGTAACATGACGCAGTTACGTTCTATTGGAGCTGTCAAAAAGAAGATATACGGTTGGACGAGCTAGTATAGTTTTTCGTTTCGTTTCTATACGTAGAAATAATATCTGATTGGTTAAATAATTATCAGAACCAATGAGATCGATTTATATCATTTGTTTATGTATAGAACTTTACCGAGACTGACACTATTATGTAGTTTCAAGAACTCGAAAAAACTTATACTTGCACTACTGAAATCGTAATAGTACCTACTGCATATTATAAGAAGGATTTAAATTTGCATGAACAGAAATTTCAACGAATGGCGCAAACCAAAAATATAAAACTAATCTCCAGTGTGACCAATATTACTGTGCCAATCATCGAATTACCTGCTCAATCTAAACTTGGAGCTAATATGAAAGAAGTAGAGACACAACTGATTTTTCAGTTTAACTCTAACTATAATGTGATAGTGGTTCCCCCAAATAGTTCTCAATTTAGTTACACTATACATGCTCGTAAATTCCACAATAAGAAGAATATACATATTTATTTATTAAAGCATATTATATTATACATAACGATACATAATTCAGCTGGTAATAATTAAAAACGTATCTCACCTCAGTAGCCCGTAGTTCTCTAACCCGCGGGTTATGCGGCGGTTCTAGCGGAGCCCGGGAGACTGTTACAAGCAGCTTCTCTGCTTCACGGATAAGCTCTCTGTACTTCCTCTCGGCTTCACGATCTGCTTCTAGAAGTGGATCTCTTTCTCTCACAGGGGGAGCTGGAGGAGCGTGGTTGCGGCGACGCATCCTTGGAGGTGTGGCGCCTGAAAAAAATCAAATCAAATACTTTGTACCTTTAGCCAGGCCTGTGTCACTCCGCGTGTAGGTGTTAAAACATACCTACGGGCGGCGGCCACTGCACAAGGGCCAATCTAGTAGGCTGCCACAAGCGAACAAAAATACACGCGTGCGCGCTATATGTTCGACCACGTTCAACTTAATTATTTGATTGATTCATTATATAACTGCAAGATGGACACAAAACGAAAAAAAGCAAAAAGATACTGTGCAGTATTTAATTGTTTAAATACGGATCGTGATCGAAATTTAACTTATTTTTGGTTACCTAAAGACGCCGACAGGTAAGGATAAAATCTATTTTGACTGGATTACATTATGTTCCTATATGAAATGAAATTAATTCAAACTACAAACCGATTCTCCCCGTACTATTCCAATATCCTAAAAGTACAATAAAAAAGCGTCGAAGTAAGCAACCCTAGTCCGCGGCTCTTTCAATACGTATAATCATGTACAACTTATTATGGACCGTAGTATAGTGAATTAAGGCCCATATTCCTTCGAAAAGAAGTTGGTAGGTACGTAAATGAACACGTGCTCGACTGGACCGCGAGCTAAATTAAATCATATTGTTTATCAGATTGAGTTCATATTTCTTTGAAAACCATTGCGAAGTGAAGCTTCTGTACGTAGTACTAGTTATTATTCTGTGCTTTAGCAGTGGAGACTCTGGGTAGTTGGAGCAGTGAGGCGAAGAAATTTATCCACGAGCTAGGTATTAGGATAAATAACATCATCGGTGACTCCCGCTCCGGGTCGTTCTTGGTACAGAGGTTGGCCATAGCTATTCAGCGCGGTAATGAGCGAGCGTGATGGGCACCTTTGCACCGGGGGCGAGCAGGGGCGGGTTATTTGATTAGTTGAGTTTTAGTTTTTAACATGTGACATGTATTAATTGTAAGAATAAAATCAATTTATTTATTTGCAAAGATATCAAATTAAATAGAATTTAATAAAAAGGGGTACATTTGTAGTAATTTCACAGTTGGATCTACAGATGTCTAAGCTAGTCTGGAGCCTGTTATATAACAGCTGTACTTCCCCTTGTTTACGAGTGTAATGTATTAAGACTCTTTTTTTAATTAGAAAATAAATGTATTTTTTATTATTAATTTCTAATTAAAAAAAGATAAACAATAATCTGAATATATTGTTTGTCATAACAATATTTGTTTGTATGAAAAAATGGACAAAATAGCCGTTAAAATTAATAGTAAGGCGATGTTGAACCGAGTTAAACCGCGCCAGACATCCTACTTGAGCAAAGTGCCTGATGTGCGGTAGTAGGTATTACCACAGAATAATAACTAGTATTACACGAAACAATTCATATATAATAAATAATATTGAATTTATAAGCCCTATCAATTAAAGACCATATCATTACCTATAAAAAACTAGATTTATTTTTTTTATAAAAAAAAAGTACGTAATCATGTTTTGACACCACCAAGATACAGGCTCACGCCTAGGTTGGGGTCCATTGAACACTCACAGCGACTAACACAAGCTCTGGTATATCCTTGAATGTAAGCTTTAGTTATTACTTAAGATAAGTTGATCTAACATATGTAACAATTTGAAAATTAATGTGTAAAGCTTAAGGTTTATGGAAATAAATATTATTATTAAAAAAAAATGTTTTGGAAGTCAAACAATTTCTAAATTCTGAGTTAAAAATATTAAATGTGAAAGAATCATTATCCTATAATATACCCAGGAGTTAAGATTTTATCAGGAGGAGAATTTTTCAAAATATGCTATTTTGCTCCCAGACTGCCTTAAAAAAACTCATGGTTAACTCATGGTTCAATTTTGTAAACGTATACCTAGAGATAAGATAAAGTATGTTTTTATTGCTGACACAGTGTTAGAATATTGGCTTTAACTAGTTATATAAATATGTTTGAACAGTTTAGTCCTAACGGTTATGCAATATAAAAATGTCTTAAACCCTTACTTCAACATTTCAATATGTTTAACTTAAATACTTGAATATAAAACTTAAAACTTAACATTGAGACATGCGGGGAATTGACACAGCGCAAATATACAATGTTACAAGTTGATATTATATATTTGCCAGGCTTAATTAATATCTGTTTGCATTATATTGTAGCTAACTTCTGTTAAATATTTTTGTCTGATAACGAAAACGAGACATTTATAATACAATTTGTAAGTTCTGAGTCTACTACAGGATGGTTGTCTATTTGGTCATGTGACGTGTCACAACACCGCCAGCCACCAATCACAACGCTCGGTCTGAATCGCGGAAATGAAGTTTTTAACGCACTTACTTAATTCTATATACCTAATAATAGCAATACTTAGTTAATTAGAGTCAATTTTAATTCGTAGAATTAGAATATGAATTATTTATAATTACAAATAATTAATATTGAATGCTTTTTAAATGTTTGTTGGCACAATACAATTATTTTGTAATTTTTTTCATATTGTACATAAATACTTTCGACCGGTCCTAGCTACAATGCATGACCGTTGGACGGACGCTTCCGGACACAACGTCAATCCGGAGGGATATCCCTTTGCTAAATGGAGGCAAAACGTCGTCGCTCCACAATCATCTTTATCCAAAGACTCACCAGCAGATCTCGGAGGTCGACGCGGCGGCCTCCGTCTCCTAGCTCTTCGTCTGCCTGGAGACGCGAATTCATCAGGCTCGTCCTCGTCTCCTCCATCCAGCCCCGTGTCTCCGTCAGAGTCTATATCAGCATCAGACAGTATGGCGGTCTCTCGACCACGAGGTCTCAGCCCGCGGCATTCTTCATCACTGGACGCCCCGCCACGACGGTACGGAGACCGACTTGGTTCTGGTGACTGGTGTGGTGATAAATGTGGTGATCTGAAAAAAATAATACTTTTTTTGATTGAGGACCCTTGATATTTTATTTTTTATATTTTTAGTATTTATTGTTATATCGGCAACGGAAATACAAAACTTTGTGAAAATATCAGCTATTTAGCTATCACGGTTTTTAAGATTATAGCCAAGTTACAGACAGTCAGACATCGAAAGCTTAGAAAAAGGGTTCCGTTTTTACCTTTTAGTTTTTTCGGCCCTGTTTAATTAAGGAGCTATTTAAACAAAAATATTTATATAAATATAATTTTAAATATATATATACTGACTAACCAGGGTCATATTTTTATAACAGAAAATATTAAAATAACACAAAACTATTAGATATAAATTTAATTACAATAATTAACTAGTGCTTAATAAAAACCTATTGTATAACTATTCTTAATGAACTAGTGCTTAATAAAAACCTATTGTAGGAACTATTCTTATTTAAATAGTGCTTAATAAAAACCTAGTGCCAGTGGGAAGTCCCAAAAATGCCGGCCAAGTAGCTTCTTTGTATTGCAACACTTACCAACCTATTAGCTAGGAAATAACATATTAGATTATGTACATATTTTAAAAGCAACAACAATAGTATAACAATCGCCTTTTACGCCTCACATCTATATGCAACGGGTGTCAGTTCTGAAGTAGCCATGCTTGTTTGCTTACTAAACAAGTCGCATTAACTTAATTAGATTACATCTCGGCATTTTGCGCTCCGCTGACCCAAATGTTCCACGAGCCGTACAAATACAAAGCAAGGTTTAACAGGCAACTGATTTATTGTTTATTTTGTATACTTGTCTATGACAGCCGATATGATGATAAAAGACTGGTTTATTTTATGCTGCAAACATGCATATTAATTACACAATGGGTATATGATCCAGGTTTTAAAATTGAAATGCTATAACAACTGAAACAGGCAGGTATGATGCTTATATATACTCGAAAGTATATAGAAACTTGTTTGTGCCGAAACTATATTGTCTTCGTATCTCAACAATGATTCGGGCACTTTTATTTTTTTCACAAAATCCTGAAATCAACCAGTAAATATACTTCTTTTTAGTGGGATACATCCAATCCCTCTCATTTCTTATAGTCACTTAGTGCTTCTAATTGCCTTATTTCTTATAGTCACTGAGATCGCTCTTAGCGATTAGGTATTTCTGGCATCAGTTTTTTAAGTCTACGTTAACAGCTTACTCTAATTAGAGTTTAAATAAAGAATGTATCTATCTATCTAATTATGGTCTTATTTATATATTTATGTGCCTAATTCTGGTCTTAATTTATCTATCTATTTCTGGTCTATCTTCTCAACTGACCTGCAAAACCTGACAGAATGCGAGTCGAGCGAGAACGGTGCATGATGGAGTTGTGGAGGATTCTGTGGGCACTGCACCGACTGCTGGTGCAGCAGGTGCGGGGCCCGGCGCTTGGGGGAGCCTCCCAGCCAGGGGTTGGTGCGGATCCGGCACCGCGGCCGGGGGGAGGGCGTGGCGCAGACCACCACCACTGGCTCAGGGGCGCAACGACGGACTGCAGCGCTCGAGCGACGCTGGAAACATAATTTAAGCTAATGACACCAGCGCCATTTAATTATCCTAATATCTTTTTTTTTTACACATTTCACACACGGCTGGTTAGCCCCATACTGAACCATTTTTAGTTCGTATTATGATTGCTAACACAACTGCTATACTACATATACATATACATACATATTACCATACCACAACCAACAAATTTAGTTTAAGCACAAAGATGTTAACCGGGCCGGGAATCGAACCCGGAACCTTCTGACTAGCAGACCGGCATGGTAACCTTTACGCCAACGAGGTCGTCAAACTATATCACACTGACCATATACATGTGTTTTATAATTTTGTTTTATCTTTTTATTTTATTCTTAATTTAATTCTTGTTGTATAGTCGTGTAGTATTTTTTTCTCTGTTATATCTTATCAGTATCGTTGTTCTCTGTTATCTGATTAGTTTTGTGTTAATAGTATTTTTCAATTTCTTTACATAATTGCGTGTTCTCCTTCCTAGTGTACCGTGTGTGACGTCACAGCCAGCCTCAACGGAAGACCAGCGTTGGTTGCTCTCCAGCAACCAGCATTATGCTGAGTTGAGGCTGTGTTGTGACAAATTAAAGTTATCTGTACTATTTTCAATATTATATTATCTTGTCTTGTGTAGTCATATCATATTAATTTGTCATAATAGATGATTTTTTTTCTTTCTCATTTAAGAAATAAAAAAAAAGCTACAGCTGGTTCGTATCAAATTTTATTATGTACAAGATATATTACAAAAATAATGCATTTACTCGCTGTCTTATAGTGCAGATTCTCAGAAGTAAGACGCATACATACTATACAAATATTCGTAGTTTTCTACAATGTACGATAAGCATAATCCAGTAGTAATATAATCAAAAACGAATACCAAAGTTTAGAAACGGTCGATGCGAATAGCCTTAGGATGCAAAATACTGCGATTTTTTACATTTGACTTTTTTGCGATTTGACTACAATAATTACTATGGCTAGCAGGCTTGACATAAATAGTATACTGCGTAATACCACAGAATAATAACTTCAGAAAACTTGCCTTACGTGCCTTCTATTAAGTAAGAAGGCATTTAAAAAATTGCGCTCGGACTCCCTTACGGCAGCCGGGCGCGGGGACAAGTTAAACTTGCGGGTGTCAGCATAAGTGCCCTCACTTTACGATCACTGTGCACTATGCTCCCCGAGACAAGGAAGTCTGTCTGTATTCGCACGCTCGTACGACCCATAAGCCGCGTGGACATAACGTCACCGCGATTCAGGAATGTTACTAGCGCCATCTATGTAAAGGCGAGGGAAGCTCGTGCATGATGACTCAAGCGTCAATACGGAAAGATTGTTTCCAGTTGAAGTCTTACACATAGAATTACAAAGCAGTACTAAACATAAAATTTTACGGTCCTAAATTCCTTCCTGCCGGTTTCGGTGACGGCGACCATTTAGGTATTGCTTTTTCCTAATATGTGCCCTAATATATAAGCTAGCTCGAATTCGGTTTTAAAAAAATCTATCGCAATTGGTGCAATATAGATAGCTGACCAGGAAGAATTGGTAAAAATATTTTTTGGGTCCATCCTAAGGTTTGACCTTTCTGTATTCTGAGGGTTTGACGTTTGACGTCCAAAGTACCTACGCAACCGGTTTTTAGAAGGCTTTAACTTCCTTGAAAATGATGTTTTTCCAAGACGGGCATAAATAACCTTAAGTATTATGCATTAAACAAATTTTATCAAAACGTTTTAAAAATACCTTTTCACCATCCTTGCGCTTACTTTCCGATTAATTAGAATAGAAGAAGAACTAGACAAGGATTTCAAAAATAATAATAGATATTAATAAGATACTTACAAAGAAAACTACTTTCAATGTATTGATTGTACTCAAACAACGAATCTATATTCTGGATAGAAGACAAAATTAAATATTTAGTGTACTTCCGCTGTGATCCGAAATCCAAATTAAGACAAGTAAAGGAAAAATTAACTATGATAAATTAAGATTAACGTTACCTATCACAATTCGGAAATTCTTAACTCTACACGTGTTTCGCCTAACCACAAGGCATCATCAGGAGACTATCAAGATTCCAAAAATTAAAACAGTTGTCTGGTACCTCCTCGTTCGAGAAGAAATAAAAAATTCAAAAGCAATTCCGGAAAACTTGTACAGAGAAGTCCGACAGTCGTAATAAATATTTAACGGCCTCTCTCAAGCATTTAAATCTCTCACAGTTCTTAAAACATCAGCCATTCAGCCTCCGAGCGATTAACATTTTTGAAGCGAAAATATAAAGCGTGTCCTGGAATCGTTAAACTAATTCCCTCATTAAATTGAAACGACGAGCACTTGTATCAAATGAGTGATTAGAGCCTCCGACAAATTGCTGAAAGCTTTCATTAATTGAGCGCTTTGCTTTGAAAACACGATGTTTTATTGGGATACTGCAAAAGAGATTAGAAGAAAATTGAAATTGTTTGGACACAATTTATCTTAAACTTTTCCAATATTTTATGTCAAGTTTTGAATTTATGACTTATTATGATTATAGCATTTGTTTCATCAACTGCATAATATATTATGCAATATATAAATAAGTTATCTATTTAACACAGAAAAATAAATCAAGTTTAGTTATAAAATCCGCCAATCCGCACTTGGCCAGAGTGGTGGATTATGGCCTATATCTCTCTCCTCGTGAGAGAAGGCCCCAAGACCCAGTAATGGGAACGTATAGTGGGCTGCAGCTTTATGCTTAGTTATAAAATATACATACATACATATTGAGCGTTGCAGTTAAGGAAAAATAATGCGTAACTAAATTTTGTGTCTAAATGTTACTAAAACTCGGGGGATTCTGAGTTCCACTCTACGTTCTTTCTGGCCACAAAAACACGTCAATAAGCCTAATTAGAAGGTATAAGTTACTCACTACCTAAGTACCCAATAAAATTAGGGAATTTTATACCTTAGTAATTTTTATTACGCACTTAGTGGCTAAATAAACGGCTTCTTTGCCTTCTAAACATTAATTAGTTATTTTCCTTAGCCATCTGAAGTTTACGATTTTCGCCGCCATTTCTGGCTGGTGGTAAAATAAACACAATTCGTGGTTTCGTGCAATCATGGCCGATAATGGAGCTACAATGAACGTCCGCCAGCCTTATGGAAAGGTTCTAGGTAGGATAAAAGGTTGCCCCTCGTCAATTTATCCGGTCTAATTAATAAAGTAAAGCTTGGCTCGGGTCGATGCCTCTGTTTACATATTATGTTGTAGAAAATGTTCCATTATTTTATAGCACTGAGAAACAAGTTGCGAGGTTATCTAACTACGGTTTTTTTTTGGTTTGAACTTCATAGATAGATAGATAGATAGAAAATTCTTTATTGGACACATTAATTCTTACATACAAAAAAGAAAAAGAAAGAGCTTACAAATAAGTGTGCCACAATTGGCGGCCTTATCGCTTAAAGCGATCTCTTCCAGGCAACCTTTGGATGGAGAGGAGTTTATAAACAACTGAACAAGGACGTAGTGTACAATAAAGAAGATAATAAAATAAATAAAATAATAATGATATATTTATATATATACTAGCTGACCCGGCAAACGTCGTTTTGCCTTAATAAAAAAAAAAAAAAAACTAAATATGCAGTAGCCGATTCTCAGACCTACTGAATACGCATATAAAATTTGGAAAAAATCGGTCAAGCCGTTTCGGAGAAGTACGGTAACAAACACTGTGACACGGAAATTTTATATATAAGATATATCCTAATACTAACATAAATTATATATTATATACTAATACATAAAGTACCAAATCATATAAAATATTACAAATAAACAACAGTTCAAAAAATTAAGAAGGTAAATAGTTTCAGGGCAGCGATGATAAATACCATTCCCTAACAAGATTCTTAAAGCTTTCAAGCGTCTGAGCTTTCTTGATATTGAGTGGCACAGCATTCCACAGCCGCACAGCTTGTACGGTGAAAGAATCGCCATAAAACGATTTCTTCGGCTTAGGAGTCAGTAGAGTAAACCTTTCCGCTGAACGAAGATTACGAGAGTGGGAAGTATGCACGTAGGCAAAGCGAGAAACTAAATAGCGCGGGGAAGCGGGATTACCCAATATTCGGTGTATATCTGATCTTAGTTTAAATAATAATAGTAACTATTTAAAATTTTATACCTTTTTAATATTAGACGACCTCGCTGGCGTAAAGGCTACCATGCCGGACTGCCAATCAGAAGGTTCCGGGTTCGATTCCCGGCCCGGCCAACATCTTTGTGCTTAACTAAATTGGTTGGCTGTGGGTCTGGGTGTTAAATATGTATCTATATTCAATATATATTTATGAATATCAGTTGTGTTAGCTACCATAACACAAACTAGAAATGGTTCAGTATCAGCCAGCCGTCTGTGAAATGTGTCCTAATATTTATTTATTTTTATTATTATTATAATATACTTAAAGCAAAGCAAAATATACCTAAACGAGTCCGCCAATTAATTTTATTTATTTACAAGAGTCATATAAATCATGGATTTTATATCTTTACGAGTAAGTAATTTAGATACTTTGAAAGAGGTAAGTCCAATGGATTTATTGCCTGAAGTTTCAGAAGGAAAATTCCGCGCGGTTTGATTTTGGACGAGGTTGTTTATATTTTCCCATTGTAATTCAATTTCTTTGGGGTTCTGGCGGGGAGAAAGGCGACGATGAAGCATTTCATGTAATTGAGTCTATTGAATCGAAAATGGTTGGTTCTGCTGAAGAAATGTAGGTTAATAACGTTGACATATTTTCTGTGCAGTAAAAACCATCTTTGATACCTGATATTTCATCTCAAACTTAATAATTGGCAAATATTTTCCAAAATAATTTCCAGTTGAGTGAACTGAATTTAGGACTCCTGAAACCTCTAATAATAAATCATTGAGTATGAGTATGAGCTTTAGATCCGTATCTTGTATCCAAAGAAATTTATTTGATCATGTTCTGTGCTTGTATCAATTCCTGGGCAGTTTAAAAACTGAACACCTGGTAACTATAATTTAGCGGTTTTCAAGGCAAGAGTGAACCGGTTTCTTCTGGACAAGCGCGCTCCACCTTAGATTGCAATACCATCAGGTGAATTGTGATAAAGCGCAAGCCCATTAAGAGTAAAAAAATAATAATAGTTTAAAAAAACTAAAAAACACGCTTTTTATAGAAAACCGTAATTTTATCAAATTAGTGTATTGTCATCGGTCCTCAATAAATCTACAAAGTTTGGACGAAATCTGGCCGTTTAAAGTGGGTCAAAATCGCGCCCAAAGAAGTCGGTTACAAACAAACAAACATACAGGTGAAGCTAATATAAAGCGTGTAAAAACACGCCACAAATCAGAAACTTCAATAACTGAAAATCATCAGAACATACCTTAGCAGGTTCATGATAAAGATGTGTCGTGGGAGGCGCCGGCGGCGGTGGAGGCGCGACCAGCGGAGCCGCGAGCGTGGATGGCGGAGCACCCGGCGAGGTTCCGTCAGTGGAGTAGCCGGTACTGTAGGCGCTCTCCGGAGAGGACAGGTGCGGCGGCGGCACGGGGCCAGGGGAAGTGGTAGCGCCGGCGGCGAGCGGCCGCGGCGGCTTCTGCTTGCGCTTCTTCGCCCGCCCCAGCTGCGCCTCCATCCATGACTTCAGCCGCGCGCCCAGCATGCCCGCGCTCGCCCCGCCGCCTGCACCACACGACTCAGGATAAATATCTTTAGTAATAAGAGAGCGTTAAAAGAAATAGACAGACAGTACGTTTGAAAAGAAATCAAAACTCTTATTGTTGCAAAAATGCTATTATAAAATTGACATAAAGGTTTTTTTTTCATTTATAAATTTATTAATGTAAAATAATGACTACACTAAAATTTAAAATGACATGGAAAAAAAACTACACAATAATTAAAAATTAAAGAACCTTACAAATAGTAAATTAAACCTAATTCAGTGTCCTGGCGGACTGGCGGTATTACTTCGCTGAATCGTCAAACTTATACAAGATTTATTTTGCATGTAATTAAACTGGCTCATTTCTAATGTGTTGCGATATCTGAGCAGGGTTCATTATAAAGGTACTTTTAAATATGCACTATAATTATAATGTAACCATAATGAAGCAATGACTGTAATTTGCCTTTGACTTTGACACCTCAATTCTGTTCTCTTTGTGTTATATAAAGTAGCACAATGTAAGTATCCATTAAAACAGTTGAGAAAAACAAAACCGAATTCCTGAAATTATCCACATTTTCTGCCGGGTTCGTAGTTAGGTTTCATTCTAAAAGTAGCGAGTAAAGGTCAAACCATCTAAGCCAAGACGACATAGCTACTCACAAAGAGCTGTTTTGTAAACATTGCTCTGCGGCCAAAGCGCAAAGTATGTCAAGACCTCCATCAAAGCATTTTAGAATAGGTAAACACAGCCGTCGCCCGCTCTTGGAGCTCCGTAAATAGGCTGCTGAATCTCAGAATTGTCGTAAACTCGCTGAAAACATGAATGTAAATAGCACAAAAGGTTCTAGTCATGAAAAATTCAAAGCGCCATCGAACACCTTCGCATAAAAGGTTTCATGAAATTCACACCTAGTGAAGCACACCCGAAATGGCCAAACAAAACTTGTCGGGATAGATTAGTGTTTATGCAACAACTCTTCACAATAGGGGAATTGTTTTTCGAGGCTTCGAGTTTTATAGACGGAGGCGCTTTGAAGTAAACAAAAGTAGTGACATAAAATGTTTTTATCGCGCCGTCATTTGATTGCGGCGCGCGGCGGGCGGCTCTGTCGAACCACAACGCAGTGTCTGAGCCCCCCGTGTCATATTTTAGCTTTGCAGTACGTACCTACACCCTGGCTGGTCGTAAAAAAGGGCGCAGTCAGCTCCCCTCAGCTCCTATCAATGGTGCGTCTTATAAACAATGACGGAGTAACTCTTATCCGAGACGAGTGCTATTTGTGTATGTTAACGAAACATGCAACAATTATGAGGTTAAATTTTGGGTTACGGTTTCCCATACAATACATAATACAGATAACAAGACAGAAAAATAATGGGCCGACTAATACAAGAATTGTTAAACTTTGAGTTAAAAAATGTAGCTATTATTATGATTTTTTAACTCTAAGCTTTTTGACTGCGATCCACTACAAAGTACTCCGCAATCAAAAAGCTTTCCAAATACTCGTAAGTTAAATACGTACATACACGTATATACATACTCGTAAGTTACATTCTTACTTTTCCAAATCAAGTAAGATAATCTGCAACCTGCAATGTTACACAATGCGACGTTAGCCCGAAAATCCCCTCGATAGAAAACCTATTAAACCAATGGCCTTCAATCAAACTGTCTCTAACTAAAACCTTACTTGACAAATGCATAGACACCCCTTCCCGCTTAATCCAGTGGGAAACGAATGGCTGCAGAAAAGACGAATGGTGTCGACTAACCCCACACGGGTAGGGTGTAAAACTTACGAGATTTAGCCAATATTAGCAATCCATTACCCATACACGTAGTTTGCAAGTTGGCAGCCTATCAGTTTAGGAGAATGGTGTATATGGATACAAAACTGCTCAGTTCCTGTTTTTTTTTTAACTCGATATCAGACTTAATTTTCTATTATGAAAATATTTTCATTTGGTTGATGGGTCTTTCCAAGCTTCCTATGTCACCGTAAAAAATAAATATGGCATATACATATATCTCATAGAACTAATATTTAAACGCAAAAATATGTTATCATTATAGGGCAAAATAAATCTTACAGTGTCACATTTTCCTAATTAGGAACTTACAAAAAAACGAGACAATTTGATAGACACTCTAAAAATCTTCTCTACACTTAAAAAGGGTAGGCCGTGCAATATAAACTTCTCCCTACACTCAAGGGTGAGTTTCAAGTTTCAACTCACTCTCGTAAGTTTAAGCTTACGAGATTAAGCTAATATTAGCAATCCATTACCGCAAGCCGTGGTTTCCGAGGTCACTCTTGAATCTCTAATGTACGGTATATCTGTATCGAACTGTTCCGTCTGTGAGAAGACTACGAATTACTAAGTATCGATTCATGATATTGCCAAGGATTTGGGCTATGATCTTTATCTGTGCCGTAAACACGATGTAATCTTCAGGGTTTGACGTTGGAATGTATTTCAGAAGCGACGGCTAAATTGAATTGATATAGGGTTTGATTATTGATAAAAGTGCTTTTCGGATATTAAAAAAGGATCTATTCAGCATTTGACTGTTTATTTAAGTGTATCCTAAATAGACATATACGAAATTAAATACGTACTTGTTAACTGTAAATTTGTAGCTCTTTTTTTGAAAAGAATACAGTGACTACTCATAAAAATTTAAAGTAGGATAATTGTTTATTCTAGTAGTAGTAGTATGGTAATTGTATGTGCATAAAAGGAGCAAGATACGCTTGTGCTATAAGTACACTAGGTACCTAAGTACTCCAGCACTGGCGCAACCAATAATTTTGTATGTATCCATCGTAAACAACTAAACAAACGAACACATTCTCAGTATCATTGCAGCATCAATAAAAGCGACAATAAAATCACAGCGATCCTTCTCAATAAGACCTTTTACGGGGCCTCCGGGAGAGTAATGAATCGAAAACAAACTAATAAATTGTGGTCGCAGTCGAAGTGTCGAATTCGAGCGTTGGGCTAAAGACTGCGGAGATTTCGTTCGACGCATACAAATGTAAGTGCGGTGTAAAAGAAAAGTGGTGCCAATAAAAATGTCGCGCGTCACTCTAGAGGTGGAGTTCCGTTTGTTTGATGAATATTGATCCGCTCACCTTTGGCCGGTTCTATTAGGTATTCTGTGACTTTTAAACTTCAATCATAACTTTACATTAACTTAGTGGTAGTGTGGCAGAAATTCGTAATCTTACTCTACGTACTATTCAGTTCAGAATTCAGAACTCTACGTACTATAGTTTTAGTAAAGACTATTGTAAGATGTTTATGAATATGAATGTACAAAGTAGTGGAAGTAGAGATCTATCTAAGAAAACATGGATGAAGATATGAAAGAGAAAGAAGTGAATGAGAATTAGATATGATGGCTAAGAGAATAGTGCGGAAGCAAAAAACGGCAGCAACAAAGCAGAAGAAGAATCATAAGATGTTTATTGAAATCCGCTATTTTAGACTAAGAAAGTGTTAGTAAAGCATACTGTATTGGATAATTTTTAATCTATCTTATCCAACATGTTTACAAGCCTAAACTTGGAACAAAATAACTTTATTATTCTCAACACGAATATACGAGTAACAGACTCATCTCCAGACAAAAATACGGCAACGGTAAGCATGTGGAAAACAGAGGAAAGAAACGGGTAAAACGAAAAACCATGATTTATTGGAGTACCGACGAAATAGCCTCTGCAATATTTAGAAGCTGGCGCACGGATGGGAAATCAAAAACGTATCAGCACCTATTGTTGCCAAGTACAATAGTATTAATGGAATGGTTATGGGTGAAGAATATTTGATATTTTGCTCAGAAAATTTAAGAAATGCCTTTGCGATCGTAAATGATTTATACACTTAAAATAATAGTAACTTTCGGAATACAGATGCACTTATAGCGTATAGCTTATATACCTGTATATAGCTTATATACGAGTAATTAATAACAGAATTATCTGTTATTATTACAAATTAGCAAAAATCATGGTGTGGCTCAGTGGGATAGTCTGCTTTTCAATTATACGACCCCTGGTTCGATCCCACCTCTACACCAGGGACTTGTTTATCAAGTTATGTGTGTGTACTTGCACTTTACGGTGAAGGAAAACATCGTGAAGAAACCGACATTATTGAGGACCAAAATAGTCGAAGACGTGTCATCCGCCAACCCGCACTTGGCCAGCGTGGTGGGTTATGGCTTATATACCTCTGAAGGCCCCGAGTTCCACCAGTGGAAACGTATAGTGGGCTGCTTATGCTATTACAAATTAGCAAAGTCATATGAATAATAGACCCAAACTTTAAATAAACGTCAATTTACCTAATCTCATTAAACATCGTTAGAACACACCATGTAGGTATCTACTATGTAATCAAATCGTGCTTACGTTCCAGCCTCTATAATGAGGAGCCTTTTCAATATTCCATGCACACAGTCACTAGTGGCATCTAATGAGATACCGGGGAAAGGCTATAAAAACAAAGGTGCAAAGGCACATCTGACAAAGCTTAATTAATAAATCAAATATTCATTTATTCAGAAAGTCCCCGTAATGCGAGGGAGTGTCTCTGCGTTCGGATATTGTTTAAACACAGGAATTTGAATCAGCGGAAACGTTTGTGCTCTCTTTTTATTGGTTCAAAATCCCTGACCTATGGAGTGAGGGTGAAAATTGTGAGCGTTTTCGTTTGCATGGTCTGAATAAATCACATTTTTTCATGAGGGAAATGCAATTATGAAATAGGAGTCGGTTTCGAAATAGAATAATATTTGGTTTTACATATAACACGGTTAAGCTTACGCCTGAGGACTTATATGGATTGAATATTATTAAGAACGAAAAGTTGATATAAGATTCCCAAGAAAGTACGCTTTCCTCATTCATGAATATAGAACAAAATATAACAAACAACAAACTTTGTTTAATTTGTAATTGACAGATATACATATGTGGCGTCTCTGTCGCAATTCATCGCCCGCGACCAATCAGAGCGCTTGTCCTGAATCGCGCAAACGGTATTTACAGCGCGCGTACGACAGGTTCAAGCTACAATGCATGACCGTCGGACGGCCGTCTCCGGACACAACATCTGTCCGGGGGGATATCCCTTTGCTAAATGGAGGCAGACCGTCGTCGCTCCATATTGGTGACCCCGACGTGATCCGATTATCCGCTGTTGGTCTCTTGGGTCCCGACTCACTGTGGACACCAGCTACCCAGTCTCGACTCACTGAGGCATTGGGAGCGCTCTACACCTTCACCTCGGAACTCTCTGATCGGCGCACGTCATACAAAAAACACCTTCAAGACTCCGTTCTCCTTGGGGGAGTGGTGTGGCGTCTCTGTCGCACTTCATCGCCCGCGACCAATCAGAGCGCTTGTCCTGAATCGCGCAAACGGTATTTACAGCGCGCGTACGACGGGTTCAAGCTACAATGCATGACCGTCGGACGGCCGTCTCCGGACACAACATCTGTCCGGGGGGATATCCCTTTGCTAAATGGAGGCAGACCGTCGTCGCTCCATACATACATATGTATTTTTATACCTTACTAGCAAACCCGGCGAACCCCGTTTCGCCACCAGATGTTTTCCTCCTTTATTGTCGAAATTTTCCCTGAATTTTGTTTACTACAAACCTTACGGAGCCCAAGACCTTTCCAACGTATGCAAAACCATAGAAATCGGTTCGTGCGTTCTGGAGTTATAGCGTCAGGAAGGAAAAGCCGACTTATTTTTATATTATAGATTATTATGTATTTAAAATACCTTCTGACGTATAACAAAAACATAATAGGCCAACAATCAACTAAACATAATGTATAATGAAGTTTTAACGAATACTTAAATATATTTTTAAAAAGTTTTCTGCGAGCAAATGCTTGTGAAAATATGAGCGTCGTCGTATTTTGTTATCGCGTCAAAACACCGCTTCCGGACTTCCGTATCCGTCCAGCACTCAGATTGATTGAAGCACGAAAAGCTGATTCAAAAGTTTGATCGCAGGTTTTATAGACTTACAAACTTGTTGGCACCTCATAAAAGATGGATGGGGCCGAAAACCTTCAAAATACTCACAATCTCATAACTCTGGGACCTTAGCAAAATGGAGTTTTGGAGAAGCGAATAAAAAACTAAAACGTGACAAAAAATCAAATTACGGAGGCATTGTCTTGGGAAATCAGAAGGAAGAATTAGGTCCGACCTTTATTTTCTCGCTTTGAATAACCAAATAATATACAGAATAAAACCATCATATTTAGGTTTCCATACTCAAAACCGGACGCTATTACTAAGCCTTCGCTATCTGTCTTACTATCAAAAAGCTGTTTTAATAAAATAAAGTTAATAATAACATAATCCCATACAATATAATTATGTATTAATTAATTTAAATAAAAATGTATTCATAAAATAACATCGTTATTTTAAGCAGTATTCACGTACATGTTTAAACCATTTGTTTAACATATTTTTAATAAATCTTCGCAAGTTAGGAGCTAATAAACATTCACTGTGATATGCCTACGTTAATCGGGGATTTAAAAAGTCTTTATTAATGACTATAGGTACGTGCAAAAATTATATTTAGTATGTTGAACAGAATTAGGTTTTCATAATATATGTACCTATGTTTAGCCGCAAAGGGTTTACAAATATACGTATGTCCGTTGTTATTAAATTAACGTGATAAAATGAAAAGATCCCTTACAACGTTTCTCAGCCTCGTACGAAATTCCTACATTTATTTACATCTTCAACTAAAACTTCGCTTACCATCAGGCAAGCGTAGATCTTTCTATTATAAAAAATGTTAATATAAATGCGGTAAAGTTTATCAAACACGTGTTTAAATGTTACTTAAGTTTAAATACCTCTCTATATATTTAAACAAATGCCTCTTTGCAAAGGTTATTATGCTACAAAACCAACCATTGGCTAAAATGGGTTCAAAATAGAGTGCCAACAGCTTTAATCCTTTATACAGTCCAGTATCCACCCAAGTCCTCGGATCTACCTGAAGCATTAAATATTAAAAGGCTTAGAGGTACTTAGTAGGCTCTCTTTCGATAGGGGTGGTGCGAATGACCCATTAAAGGCATTACGCTTAGTTTACGAAAGGACAAACAGATCGAGAGAAAATCCCCGCCGGGAATTCCTGTTGGAACTTGTTGGCTCTCCCATAAACTGAACTAACTTACGACTTCTATCAAAGTCGAGGAAAATTCCAGAATCTTTACTTCGAAACTATATTCTTGATATTTGTTGCAAAAGATTCAAATGGAAGGACAATGAAATGCAACCAAAATTGGTATAAATATTCATGGGGTTGTTTAGACCATTTATTATTTACAACGATTAAGCAGTAAATTACAGATTTTGACGACGGCATCGCCTTATCTAGTGTCCAATGCTATGAAAATAAAGGTACATCAATATTTATTGACTTACAAAAATATAACTTTCTAAGGTTCCGTACCTAAAAGGTAATGAAGTCGGTTAAAAACGGGACGCTATTACTAAGACTCCGCTGTCTGTCTGTCTGTTTCCAGGCTGTATCTCAGAAACCGTAATAGCTAGAAAGTTGAAACTTACACAAGATATGTATTTCCCGTGCCGCTAACAACAAATACTAAAAATAAAAAATAAAATATTAAAGGGGTCCCCATACAATAAACGTGTTTTTTTTCCTATTTTTTTTTCTATATATCAATAACGGTAGCTGTTAGACACTTATAATTTTCACAAAATATATTACCTAGCTATCAAATTAAATAATAAAATTTCTTAAAAATAAAATTTTAAGGGTGGCTCCCATGCAACAATGGTACGGATCCCTTCATGCGCGAGCCCAACTTGCACTTGGCCAATTATTTTTTACTATAATATAAAAGTTAATTGAACAGCTCAAAACTAAAAATAAAAGTATGATTATTCTCCACATGCAAGACTTCCAGCTTAAAAGAAAAGAGACAGAGTGGGGCTAATTGCGGATGCTTTCAAGCCAAGTCGCAGCATAGCCTCGGCTTCAAACCAGCCAAGATAAGGCTAGTTGCACACTACTGTGTGAGATGCTACTCAAAGTCGGTTCAAATACTATCAATTTCTACATACGTTTACTGTTCTACTTCCCATCCTATCCCTACTAATATTATACTGGTAAAATTGGGTTGGCTTATGAATGTGTAAGTGTATATGTATGTTTCTTTTTCACGCTCTAACGGCTTAACAAATTTGCTTGAAATTTGGTACGCAGATAGTTTACACCTTGGATTAAGGCTAAATCTTGAATTCACAGACTATTAGTAATCTTTCTTAATACAGTCAAACCTCGGTAAGTGAGAACTGGATAAGTGAGAAAACTCTATAAGTGAGAGTAATAGCCAAGACCCGTCATTTTAAGCTCCCAAAACCTCTATTAGCGAGAAACAGAAACCTCTGTAAGAGAGAGTCGTTTTTCCCTCATGGACCTCCGTAAGTGAGACTGCTACTTATCTATACCTCTATAAGCGACAGTCGAGCTTTATTTTTTTATGTATATTATTTAGGAGGAATAAATGACAAAACAAATTACAAATTTAACATCTGCCATTTTATGACTCATTCTTAACTTTCGTGGAACTTCTTACTATTGTTTTTGTATTGTTTCCTCGTCAATTTGTTCCTATTCTATTTCGTGGAACTAAATAACGTTGTTATTTTATCGCAATCTTTTCAAATGGACACGTGCACCTGTGTACCGACCTGTTTGTCGGACTTACTCAGTTTATCGTTCATCAATTGAGGAGGAAAGTTCTGTTCTGCATCATGTCAAAACGGAAAATTAAAATACTGTCATTAAGTGATAAACTCAAAATAGTGAAAGCATTTGAATCCGGAAAATCGTGAAATTTATGAGTTAGAGAAAAACATTCAAAATACAAAAACCGAAACCCAAACGAAATTGACGGATTTTTTTAAATGTAAATAAGTTCTAAATAAAATAAAATTACATAAAGCATGAATATATCTTGTTATTGCTGCGTACCTCTATAAGAGAGAAACGCTACACATGTACCTGCATTAGCGAAAAACTCGGGTTAGTGAGAAACCTCTATAAGCGAGAATGAGATTGTGCTCCCTTGAACTCTCGCTTATCCAGGTTTGACTGTATTTATATAAATCTTGTGTCACAATGTTTGTCCTCAATGGACTCCTAAGCCACTTAACCGATTATAATAAAATTCGCACACCATGTGCAGTTCGATCCAACTTGAGAGATAGGATAGTTTAAATCTCAAATTATAGTCGCAATTTTAATTTATTGCTAATTATTGCCTGTTATTATTTGACAGTCACAATTATCTGTTAACTCCAAATGATTCTAACAGATGTCGATACCTTTCGACTGGGTTGAGTAAGTAATCAATAGATGGCGCTGCTATGGTAAAATCTACGAACGTGTCATATAAGCTACACTATCTATTTTTCGTACCCCTAAGTGAGGCAAAACAACGTTAGCCGGGTCAGCTAGTAAATTATAAACGGTAAAAAATATTGAAAAAATCTCGCAAGACGCAAATAACAACATTCCTACATCGCCCGTTGCACAACTTTTCAAAGACTATTTTTTCATGAACCGAATGTGAAATGAATGAAAAAAAAATAATGTGGTTATCAGTCATGTAGCATTATAGCATATCAGTGACTACCAAGTTTAAGTGCAGCACTGAAAAGAAATTCCTAGACCGTGCGCCAGACGACTGTCGATTGTTCGGGGTTGCCAGACGCTGCTGTTTATTTGGAGCTGTCTCTGCAACTTTGTACTGCATTTTATTTACTCTCTTTCATTCTCACATGTTGGCAATATTGAGAGGTGTGTAGCAGACTGGTTGTAGACTTAACCATTAGTGTATAAAATATTTTGCGTATTATTTAGGATATTTAATATTTATTCTGATGGCATAGATTTTTAAGGTTCCGTAAGGTAAATATGGGACCCTATTACTAAAGCTTCGCTGTCTGTGTGTCACGCGGCTGTATCTTATAAACCGTTATATCTAGAAAGCTGAAAAATTCACAATTTCAATGTATTTCCACTGCAGAGAACAATAAATACTGAAAATAATAAAATAATTTAATATTAGCCCGACTCTCACGTGGCCAATTTTATTTTATTTATTTTTTTAATCTTATTTATTGTACCTTTTCGCCAAGCAAATATGTTGCACAATTTTCCCAATAGAGTTATCAGAATCGCACTCAACAATAAATTATTTTATGGAAATCGGGATACCTTGATGCTTATTTATTTCAGTAATTCTACATTCTGAAAATGTCTTCGATATTTTTTATGTGTGTTACCATATCTCAGTTATTCACGAGCCGATAGCGAATAGAACTATAAGCGACTTAAAAAAAGTGTAATTATAATAAGTTTTAATTTTAACTACCTTTAATTTCTTCTTCTTCTAAATTCAGTATATGCGTACACATACACATCTACTCCTAATACGACGTGCTCGAGACTAAATTGGAGGCAGTTTCCTTACAGTCGTATATACCAACTAGGCATGGCTAAGGCAGTCTGGAAAAGCCTAGACTTTAACAGGACCCAGTCTCAACCAGACGGCTTTTGTATGGAACTACTCTCATTTAATGAGCTGACCACTTTTAAGAAAATTTTATACAGGCGAAATAAAATTTTCAAATTTTATTTAGCTTTTTTATTTATTTTACTTAATTAATTTCTAAATTTCCAGTTTAACTAGCTGACCCGGCAAATGTTGTTTTGCCTTAAAAATTTAAGAATGAAAAACCCTTATCACTTAGGGGTACGAGAAATAGGTAGTAACCGATTCTTCTCAGACCTCTTAATACGCATATAAAATTTGGTAAAAATCGGTCAATCTGTTTCGGAGGAGTACGGTAACTAACATTGTGACATGGAAATTTTATATTTTAGATAGAAGAAAATATTAATCGTAACGGGTAAAATTATTGAGAAAAGTTTTCTTATATATCATTTAAAGAACAACCCTAAGATACGAATTGTTTTTCTAATTCATAATGCTGGTACCATTTTGCACATATCATCGGATGAAATCATCAATCATAAATTTCTTTAAATTACTATTTTTTAAGTAACATGCTAAGAGTAGATATATACTGGAATACTTTAGAATAATATTTATCTTCCTTTATGAAAATGTCTTCTCTTTACACAAGAATATTTAAGCACACAAATATGTTCGAGCGACCTGTGACAGGACATGTTCTACATAACATGGGTTATTTCGAAAATAGGACGTCGCCAGAATACATTATAACCTTTTTTCTGATGGATAAAATTAACTATAAATATATATGACAATATATTTGTATAGGTATGAAAATTTATGAATGTTTTTTGTTATTTTTGCCCAGCACACGGCTGAAATTTTAGCTCTGGATTAATTATAAGTGTATTTTTAACCTGAATACCGGGTAAATTGGTACCTAAATCAAGTAATAATAAGTAAAAGTAGAAAAACAAGCACAATACGCGCATATTAAAAGAAAATAAGTGAAATTAAGAAGTAGGTAAGTGTCCATAAGAATTAAAAATTAGCATACAAACGAGAAGGAAACAGGCATCGTAAAAAATAATTCCACAAACATTATTAACCTATTAACGTAGATTGCAACCCTTCAAGAATCGCACTGGGAGGCTGACAGGGGCACTGGGCTATCGAGCGTTCATTTGTTGGTGCGTCGCTATTCATCCCACGTGCGGAAATATGATTTCCGTATTTCCACCTCTTTGGAAAAGTTTGAGAAAAGAGACGCGTATGGAACGCGGCCTCTTTTTGAAAATCGAAATTATGTAATTTGTGGAAATAGTGTTGTGGTACTTACAGGGGCGCGCGGTGATTTATTCGGTCCAGTGATGCGGGGCTGCGAGTGCACGCATGACGTGGGGCGGCAAGGCAGGGCGGCCGCCGACTGCCGCACGCACGCGCGTAGCCATGCCGGGTACGCGCTACGATGCTACAGGACACGCTCTTACACCGTACCTGTAGATTAAACACAAAAATATAAAAAAATTGGTATAATGCGGATTAAGATACATTTATTGGTTTTAGCATAAAATATTCATAAGTTTTGAAAAATGAATAAGTTTTTTTTATATATTTTTTAGTTTGATTACCTCCAAAATTTCCATAATAGTACCTATTATATTCGTAGGGTTGTTTTTTATAGACGGTCTAGATTTTTTAACCGACTTCAAAAAAGGAGGACGTTATATATTCGACTATGCGTTATTTTTTTATGTATGTTCACCGATTTCGTTAGATAATAATAAATTTTAACGTGTATGATTTGTAAAGATAAAACTGTTATTTCAAGGAATTGATGACCCATGCCCGTATGCGCCGTAGCCTAGACTTGTATTCTATAAATTCGTTGTTACATTTCGGTGTAAAAGTTTCTTGCAGGCTGTAGCTCAAATTCTCGCAGCGCCTATTACGTTAATGTCCGGGGGTACGTTTGTACAATAAAAATAAACATTTGCTGCCACCACACCGGGACAAAACTCCTAAACGACATAACTTTGTTACTCGTGTTGTTATTAAACACAACAGATTCCTGTACAACCGTCGACCGTTTTTAACTTCACGTTAAATTTTGACTTTTTGATTAGGTACTTATAATTCATAAATTACGCAACTTTTCTGAGTAAATTTGTACTTATTTGTGAGTAGCATAGGCAGCCCACTTTCCTACTAATGGGATGATCAGGACCATCTCTAACACAGACCACCCAACCGCAAGGCTTGGGTGGTCTGTGATCTCTAACTAGCTAGGCCTCTAGTTCATAATCCACCACGTTGGACAAGTTCGGATTGGCGGATGACACACATCTTCGGTTATTGCAGTCCTGAAACGTGTCGGTTTCCTCACGGTGTTTTCCTTCACCATAAAGCGAGTGAAAAGCGACACGACGGTAGTCTACAATATTTATTCTGTACTAGAGGTTGCCCGCGGCTCCGCCCGCGTGTATGTCGCTTTTCGCGTAACCTGTGGAAAAATTCTATTGTATCCCATTCCCGTGCCAATTTTATATAAACATTACATTGCTACGATATCAAAATGAGTTCGATTATTATTCGATATCTAAATCATCAAAGTATCGGTTTTATTAGTTTGGTGACGATGCGAAAGATTAGATCATGTTCTCCAAGATATTTTTATTTCTTTAAATAATTAGAATACGCAAACCATACCACCAAGTGGATCACATACTTAAATTCCAATTCAGAAGTATTTAATTTCAAAAACACAAAACTTTCCCTTTGAACTTTAAACCCCAATGGCATACCTTAATGCACTCCTGGCAAATATGTTTACAAATTTATTTTAACCATCATATAAACTACAACCTCAACAACTTTCAGGACTTGTACTTAATAAATAAAGAATTTTCCATACATACTTTCACCCCCCATTACAAACCCTTAGTTCACCCCTGGCAAAAAAACTTGATACCATTATTTTTAATTTTACATAAACTATACATATTCCAAATTTCATTGCTGTAAGTTCAAAAACAAAGAAGTTTCATACAAACTGTTTTACCCCCTTTCACCCCCTTGAGGGTAAAATTTCCAAAAATCTATTCTTGGTACACGTTTAAGTACTAAAATATATACACACTCCAAATTGTTCATCTCTAAGTTCAAAAACACTTAACTTTCATTTCTAACTTTAAACCCCCATGGCATCCCCCTTAATGCACCCCTGGCAAAAGATTTTTTAATTTTAATTTGACCATTTAATAAACTACTACCATAACAACTTTCAAGACTTAAACTTGATAAATAAAGAATTTTCCATACAACATTTCACCCCCCATTACAAACCCTTAGTTCACCCCTGGCAAAAAAACTTGATACCATTATTTTTAATTTTACATTAACTATACATATTCCAAATTTCATTGCTGGAAGTTCAAAAACAAAGAAGTTTCATACAAACTGTTTTACCCCTTTTCACCCTCTTAGGGGTGGAATTTCCGAAAATCCGTTCTTAGTACGCGTCTACATACTAAAACAGATATACATTCCAAATTTCACAACCCTAGGACCAGCCGTTTGGGCTCTGCGTTGTCTATAGATGAATGAATGAATAGGTCAGGACAAAGAGTCTTATAGTATAGATGTCATTCAATATATCTGTCGGAATAAAAATAATATAATAAATACAACTTCAGTCTAATGTAGCGTGTCTTGAACAAGAAACTTGGAGGCTGTACTATACTATTATGACAAATAAGTGATAGCTGAGAGTGTACAGTTAATCTCAAATTTCAAACTATGCATGCTCCTTCTTTGGCGAGTGTCCCTGACTCGTGCGGTTACGCGCCCTGCTGGTTAAAAGCCAAGTAGGTAATATTGTAAAAAACCCCCATAAATTAGGAAAAAAATAAAGATAATATAATAATAGTATGTAAATAATATCGAACACAATCTACCTACATAGATGGTGAGGTTAATTCCAAGCGCCCGTGCTACTAAAAACTACCTACTCAGGCCACAGTACAGCTTTACGGTTAGATAGAATAGTCACGAATGATTGTACCTACTTGTAAAAAATATCAACAGATGTCGTTGTAAAAATATTAGGTTGTCCTGCCGTCCTGCGATTAGGTCCTTTTATTCACAGTATCCTTACTCGTACTCTCCAGGGAGGTTTAGATAGTCTTGCTCGTTAAGAAAGAGTGTATTCTTGGTCGTGCTCATTCATGGTGTTTATTTTATCTGTACTATGGCTTGGATGTCAATGAAATCTGTCATGTCGGGCTGTCGTGATCTGTCAAAAAGTTGAAATGAAATTCGCTTTCTTCCTTCTTCATTGGTGGAATTTTGCGTTTTTTCAAGTTGTTTGTTGTGTTTCACATTATTCCCACGATCTGTGCGAAGATAGTTTTTAATAATTGATTAATTGTGATTGGAGAGTTGCTAACTTTGAAAGTCTGCGATAAACTGATTTCCTTAATTCAAATTCCATATCGACATCCGCGAGCGACCTTTTGAATCATAATGAAAGCGCATTTAAAATAACTGGGAGTAGGTGAAGTGTAAATACGAGAGTGTGATAGTGAATCTTGGTGTTACCGAGGGTTATTTCGCTATGGCGGAAGGTAGCTGCAGCTCGTTTGTTTCCAAACCTGCCAGGGGCTGGCTACATCCAGACTCTGTATTGGCGAGCGACGGGGTCACATACGCTGTCAGGGTGAGCAACTCTCGTGTCAATAGCACAGGAAACCTATTGTAGTATTAATGTAGACATAGCACAATAAATAAGAAACAATAGCTATTACTTTCAAGGTCTGCTCAGTGATAGTCAAACTTGCACAGACCTGGGATAGCTCTGGACAAAGTATTTAATGTAATCATATTTTGCATTTTTATTATGTGCATCATCAGGTATCGTCCAGCGTTGCACAAAGGCCTCCTCCAACTCGTCCAGAGTTTTCCTGCGAAAGACTCTATGTTGTCTCTCCTATAAAAATCTTAATGTAAAAGCAAGATACTTATTTTTTTATGTTTTTTTTTTCAGTATATTGGCTGCATGGAAGTGCTGACATCAATGAAAAAGTTGGATTTTGAAACAAGATCTCAAGTGGCAAAGTAAGTCAGTTCATTCTAAATGTAATTTGCAAGTACAAAGCACTTCTTGCAAATAGATTTTTTATTATTTTATTTATTTTAAACATAAAAATAATAATACTTATTTTTGTATGTACACAAAGTTTGTAATTTTAAAATTGTAAAAACGATTTCATAGATGAGCTGAACAGGTAGTTTAAATTAAAGATTTCAAAATATCAAATACTTACAGTATTACTTAGTAAACATTGAAAATATAACATAATCGTAATGTGGATCTTGCTTGGTTTGTAAATTTTACACAGGTATCATAAACAAGTCAATTATCCTTATACATTAACTACATTGATTATTATCCACTGTATGTTGAAATACCAGCTCCCGGTATAAACACATTTTCGCCCCAACTGTTGACATACCGGGAGCCGGTGTGGGTAAAACTAAAACTTGGAACTTGGACTTTTTTCAACAGATAATACAAAATGGGCTAATGTCATTCAACATACGAACGGTTATTTGAATTTTGTGTTAAAAAACTAATTCATTTTTTCAGAGAGTGCATTGCACGAATATGTGCCGCTGCTGGTTTACGGACAGCAGACAAAAAGCGAAGAGTGTGCCAGGCAGCAGCCCGAGCTTTAGCAGCTCGCCCACGAATGGCTCATTCCTGCTCCAATGTTGCACTCACAATATCTTCCAAAGCTATCACATTAGCTGCTTTAGAAGGCGGGGAAAATGTAGCTAAACACGAAATGCCTAGAGTTTCCTTCGCATCAGGTGGAGACTCTGACTCACTAGATTTTGTAGCATATGTAGCCAAAACTGCACCGCCAGTGGAATGGAGAGCATGCTATGTGTTAGAATGTGGAGGAAGATTAGCGCAAGATGTGATCGCAACTATTGGCCAAGCCTTTGAGCTGAGGTTCAAAGAGTTTTTGACAAAACCTTCATCGTGAGTATGTTTTTATTTCGATTTCTTTTCCAAGTCTTCTTATATATGTAGGTGAATTTAGATTTAGCATACCATGCATTAAAAGCCATGCACAAAAAGTTTGCGCTTATTACATACTAAGACATTTCATTAGTAGAAAATTAGGGCAACATTTTAAACACTTCCAAGAATTTAATAATAATCTTGCACAAAAATAAAGTGTCAAATGAGAACCATGCTCTTTCCTCAAACACAAATGAAGTCATCAATTGATTAACACACAACTTCTGAAAAGTGAACAGTCATAAGTTATCTCATAAGGTCCAAGTATGTGTCAGATATTACAGTTATGTTTCTAAATAACGAAGCCTTTCAATATGGCGAATTTTACTCGTGAAATATAATTATTACAATTTAATCTATTTTCTAAATTGATTTCCTCTCATGCAATGCATCATATTATTATTCAATTAATCAATCATTTATTTATTTCTACAACATTTACAAAGCTTACAAAAACTAAGCACATAATGTATTATCATCATAAAAGAGATAAAATATTGCCTAGTAGAAAGCTTCACTTATTTTTATTGATTTTCATATGCCAAATTGCTTCTGTAAAATATAATTTAAGACATGAAAGACCTGTGAAATACCCTTTATAATTCCTTCCTTAATAAATATGTACTACCATATATATATTTAGCCATAGAAGGTTGATACAGATGACCGTGAGTCATTCAATGACTGGACATTACTAAGCCAATATTGCATAAAAGTAGTTATATATCTAGTGTTAAATAATATGGTTTTATATTGAAATTACATTCTTATTTAGTGAGATTGCTTAATAGCAATTACAGCGTTATGTATCATATATATAAATAATACATGTTACATGTTATTATATAAAGAGCTGTGCTATGCGATGTAACTTGTGTTAAGCTTGGATTAAAAGTAGCCTCTAAATAATAGTCTACTTTATTTTTTTTTATAAATGCGTAAGTTTATCAGAGAAAATGTTTGTTAATCTTTTAAACTCTGATGAATTGATTAAACAATCAATTGGAATGAAATTTTTTATGTAGATAAATTACACCCTCGGTTAATCCAGGGTCTAATTTATTTATCTTCTTTATCAGGTTACATACTAAATTGTAGTATGTAGATAAATTAAAACCTGGGTTAATCCAGGGTCTAATTTATTTGTCTTTTTTTATAACAGGTTACATACTAAATATCATTCCACTTGATTTAGAATTTAGAGTGTAAAAGAGTAACAAACCTTTACTCTGACAAACATATGTATTTATAAAACGAGTAGAATACTATGTATTGCACTGTACTCTTAAAGAAGACCTATACCCAGCAGTGGGTTCACGCTGAGAATGATCAATGATGATATATTGCATATACAGAGTGAACTCCATGTAACGTCACTCGATTAAACGACAAACTCTCTAAAGCGTCGAAATCAATTGGCTTTAGTTGGTTAAGCTTGTATTCCATACAATGATATATTCTCTCCATTTAACCACTCTCTATAACGCCATAAAATGCACAGTCCTTACAGTGTCGTTATATAGAGTTTACACTGTACCTTTATAATACATATTTGTTTTATTTCATTTATAACCTACATTTGACATTTGATCTGTAACATTGCAAAAAAAACACACAGTTCCATTCAAAATTTGTATATTTTAGTTACTAATTTTAGTACTAAGTCTAAGATGAATGTGGTCAGACCTGCACAGACAACCCTCAGGAGGCGTTTTGTGCATTTCCCTCTATCAGTCTACCCAAGCCTAATTTTAGCTATCTACAAATAATTTGTTTCCGTTATTTCAGGCTGAATCTGAACGGGACCCGGGAGCTTTGCGACCCGACCGCATTGGCGATGCTAGATATAGAAGACAGAGAGTATTACAATGACATGCCGGACAAGATTCCCCCCGAGGTGACGAACAGTCAGCGCCATCCGCCGCCGCCCCCGCTCGCTTCTCTTGCACCTATCAATTCGTAAGTATACATACATAAGGACCAATATTGATAGGCAAGAAATTACCTTAAAATATTGATAGGCATGTTTACTGGGTCAAGAAATTACCTTACAATATTGATAGGCATGTTTACTGGGTCAAGAAATTACCTTACAATATTGATAGGCATGTTTACTGGGTCAAGAAATTACCTTACAATATTGATAGGCATGTTTACTGAGTCATGAAATTACCTTACAATATTGATAGGCATGTTTACTGGGTCAAGAAATTACCTTACAATATTGATAGGCATGTTTACTGGGTCAAGAAATTACCTTAAAATATTGACTACTATTCTGTTGAAGCCGGGTGTCAAAGTTACAATCTACATTTTGTCATAAATTATGAAATTAAAATATGACAGTGCTGAGAGTCACCAGCAAGTGCATGACTTGGTTTTTCTTCCATGAGTACACTGCTATAAACTGAAACATAGTTAAAACAAAGTATCGCTACTTTGTTTTAAATATGTAAAGATGGGAATTACAATTTTTTATTGACACTCTCTTGAGCGTCACTTGTGGCAATATGTTTGGCCGGATTCTCATGAAATTATAATTCGTTCCCAATTATACAGCTAACATTTGGGATAATATATGTCTATAAATAATTTATTATTTTTATTACAAGCAGCAAAAAAAAGCAGGAAAACCTGAGGAATTCTCATGTAAAGTATGTTGAATTTATATTTACTGTTATCATTCTGTTATACATACATATATTATAGTTTAAACTAGTTCTTCATGTTAGTGTATTTCGGGTTGGGAAGCTTGGCTGTTTTATTTATGTTTACTTTAGTAAAGGCAGAGCCCTTGCGCTTAACCTTTTCTGGGCATTGCACCGAAAAAGCAGAACTGTTTTAATTTAACGAAATATGCTTTTGTTAATTTATTTTAGGTCTAACAATATATATGTAAATATTACAAATATATTACAAAAGTGACACAGTAAATATAACAAATGGAGATTTGTTACGCGATAAATTACCTAAATAGTTAAGTTTAATGTTGAGACAACAGAAATGGGTTGCTAATTTTGAGGATTGTTACTTCAACAATAAGTTTGGTAGTAGGGTTATAACACTAATAGTAACTGGTAGTGACTGTCACACGACGCCGTAGTCCACCACAAACACAAGCGGGTGTCGAAGTCCCATCTCTGAACACCCTCGAGTCAGATGCGCCTTTTAATTGCCTCTTACGACAAGCAGTGTCATTTCCACAGCCTTATTCATTCACCCAGGCTGCAGGGTTAGTCAGCCCTTAAAATTATTTTAAATTGATATGTAATGTTTGTATAACCGACTATCACTTACGTTTATTTTGTCGGTATTAGCCCGACATGTTTCAGCACAATCAGTATGCCATTCTCAAGGGCAGGAACACAGCCAACGTACGGTCACACACACACTACAGCGAGCACAGCGAGAGGCGGCGCGCGCGTCGCGCCGTGACTCGCAGGGGTCCTTTGTCTGTGGAGTAGTCAGTGCGAGCGCAACCTTCATCGCGAGTGTACGTTCTGACTGTGTTCCTGCTCATGAAAATTATTGAAACATTGATTGTGCTAAAACATTTCGGGCGAATACCGACAAAATAAACGTAAGTGATAGTCGGTTATACAAACATTACTCAAATATGCCTTACGTAAGTTTTAATACAGTGAAATTAATATGTATCATGGAAACTTTGGCGACTCTTGGTGGACGACAGGATTAATATTTGCGATTTAGACCAGATCCCTTCTCAAAATGCCCCGTTTGCAGAGTTCGTTTATGGAAATTTGCATAGGGATTAAATTTGACTCGCACTTGGCCGGAGATATTATGACGAACCGTTCGATTCTCTAAAGATTCGATTAAAAACGGGACGATTCCAGAACAGAACTTTATGAAAAAGATTATGAAATCGGGAGAACGGCGTTATTGCTAACGCGACAATCCCACTCAAATCACAATTTTAGTGTTATTAGAATAAGAATATATTTATTACATAACATATTCTTGTGTTATTATTGTGTACAAAGACGAGATCTTAAAATAGTGATTAGGTTACAACAGTCTTGTTCGTAACGAACATACAATATTAACTAAAAATTACAACTATCTATTAACTAAAACTTAATATGTAATATACATTTTTAAGTTAGTGAGTTATTTTAGAAATTAGTATGTACTCGTATGTAAGCCTACGTGCATAGATGGCGTCTTGACACAGCATCTCGTCGCGCGTCAGCGCTGCATTACGATATGCATGGGGGGCACCTTATGCATATCGTTGCTACTCGGCAACAGTGCGGAGATTTGAATAAAACATGACAATCGTCAGCCGCGGCCTGTCGACGGGTTTAAGTCATCAATCTTTCGCCCCGTGAGCGCTTTGGCATATATGTTAGCCTAATGTATGCTAATGTTAAAGACCTTGATGACAATGGACAGGATAAAGTCTGCAAATCTGGACTGGCAGTCTTCACTTGTTGAAGATGAAAGAAGGCGAATGTGGAAGGAGTAAATGTACGTATTGGTGGTATTAATTCTAGTTGCGAGGAAAGCGTGAGGCACTACGTGAACCAGACACCGCCGCCGCGCACCCCGCCCACCGC
Organism: Mellilla xanthometata; assembly: GCA_035578125.1. NCBI lineage: Eukaryota > Metazoa > Arthropoda > Insecta > Lepidoptera > Geometridae > Mellilla > Mellilla xanthometata. Next base: position 4,734,181 of record JAPUBQ010000007.1, on the reverse strand, counting down.
GATGCTGCCCAACCATCACACCGATATATTCGATATGCGTAAGATACCATCATTATATGCATTTTTGATGTTTCATCGGGAAGCTTGCTTTTTAATCTATAATAGTAATAATTTAAGGGATTTTTGGCATGAAATCTAAGGCATATTATATATTTACACGAAACAAACGGTCACACTTACTTAAAAACGTTAGATATACGTCCAACGAGTTTCAACGCATTACGAGCGTCATCATCGGGGACGAGCTTCACACGGACTGTCCCCGACGAAACCCGTTGGACGTATATCCAACGTTTTTAAGTAAGTGTGACCGTTTGTTTCGTGTAAATATATGAAATCTAAGTGTGGGCAAGGAGGAGGCCTACACCCGTTTTTGGGTGCCCTAACCAAAATTAAATAGAACTACTGATTTACAAATATGTAATAAATTCATTAAATTTTTTTCTTAAAAAACTTTATATATCTGTACAAAAGTTTGGGCAAATAAAGGCTTTTTTATTTTTATTTATTTATTTTATTTAAGTGTGGGCATAAGTTTAAAATAGAATAAGTCAATGTATAGAAAAGAGGAGGAATATATACATAATAATAAGTCAAAACGTGAATCATCAGGCCTATGAACCTAAGTATATGGTGACCTGTTACTTTGGTGTTATTAATAAATGATTTGTATTTGCGTTTGATCACACTGATACTGCTGTATCGATTGTCTGAGAGACAATCAAGATTACAATTTGCTCAAGGCCACTTTTCTGAAAGCAAAGAGATTATCATTTTCTTCACCTTTTCCTTCTAGGTTCACCGCATTATTCACTTTTATTATTTATTTATTATTATTATCACAAACAGAATACATATTATAATTACAAAATTTTACCTAAAAAACCTAGGTTTATCCAAGGTAAAAGGTTCTCACTACTTTATATAACAAATAAAAAATGCGTTACATAGGTACATAGATAATAACTAGAACAAAAGAGCCGGCGCAAGCAGGGCAGCAGTAAACAACGTATTGTTCTAATAGTGCTGTCCTGCTCTAGCACCGCGCCGCGGTCTCTGTGTGCGTGCGCCGAGCTCCCGATACAGGATGCTCCACTTCACTCGCTTCATTTCATTCTCCCCTATTACTCTCGGTGTGAAGTGGTTTTGGAAATAATAATAATATCAATATTTACATAACATTTCAGAGCCATTCACAGCGGCGCCAGTGACTTCATCGTCAGCCCCGTCCACGTCATCAACAACCTCCGCCTCATCACCTGCAGCGGAGCCGGAACCTCTCTCCGCCAAGGACCAGGCGGCTCTCCTGGCCAAGGAACCCTGGTTCCATGGACCTATATCCAGGACTACGGCTGAAAAGGTACTCAAAAGACTTTGCAAACAATAATTCTATTTCAGACTCTTAGGCTTCCTGAGTCTCTGTTTTCTGAGAAGTAAGACCTAGGGGTCTTCAAATCTAGAGTTAATAGGTATTTTCTAGGTAAGCGTGTAACATCGAAGACCACTAGCCATTCTGTGGTTAAACGCAAACTTATAAGATGTAAAAAAAGGTTAATAATTTAATAACCTTGTAAGCAGTATGTTTTTAAGCAGAGGAAGATAATACACACACACACGGCTGGTTAACCCCATACTGAACCATTTCTAGTTTGTATTATGGTTGCTAACACAACTGGTATACTACATATATATTACATACATACATATTTTATATAGATATATATTTAACAGCCAGCCGGCCGTGCCGGGAATCGAGCCCGGAACCTTCTGATTGGCAGTCCGGCATGGTAACCATTACGCCAACGAGGTCGTCAATGATAGTATTTTTGGTATCGCAAAGAAGTAGCCTGGTCTGCATTCTGGTTTTGAATTCGAATTGTATCCCTCTTGAAGTCTGGAGGAGCGATTGTAAAAGAGTGGTTGTTAGTACAGATAACTAAATTATGTTAGACTTTGAGACTGCTTGGATATATTTCGATAAAAAAAACAGCTAGCTGTGTCACCCGCGTTCTACTTCGAGATTAAAAGTAGAGAAGTTTCGAAGTCATAACGTACCAGACAGACACACACAAAAATTCCATAAAATATAAGCAGGGCAAACTTTCAACTTTAACACAACCTATTCAGAGTTAAAAAAGATGTGATTCCGTTTGAATTCAAATTGAAAATGTCTTTATTAGCAACACAAATATACAGAAAATGTGCACCCTGTGCTTCGTTATTATGGCATAGCTAAGACTACCTACTTAAAATTACTTAATCCTATACTTAAATCTAGTTATTAACATTTAAATTATTATTAATGAACACGACCGTGTGCTATGTTTCCAGTTGGTAGTAGAGGAGGGCGAGTTCCTAGTGCGCGAGTCGACGGCCAACCCCGGCCAGTTCGTGCTGACGGGCGCGCGGCGCGGCGCGCACAAACACCTGCTACTCGTCGACCCCAACGGAGTGGTATGTACCTACCTCTGCTTACCTACTGCTAACTAGCCTGGTATAACAATACTAGGAACGATTGCTGATTCCCATAAAGATAATTAACATAGAGAGGATTGCGCCACGCGTCATTGACGTGGCGCGGCAGTTTGCAAAAATTACCGATGAAACCTAGATGGCGCTGCAAATCGAGCGTGCAACCTAGCTGCTGCCAATTCCCGCTAGGCGCGCTGCAATCGTTATGAAATATGATGATAGTAGATTGTGTGACTCTAGTGAAGGCGTTACAAGAAAAAACTAATTGATAGCACTTAACATAAAGTTAAGGGGATTATTTGCATAAACGGTCATTTGTGAAGCTAGAGAAAACGTGCCAAAGTGAGAAAACGTTTTACAATGCATAAAAAACACTATTTTATGTTTTAGACAAGGGGAAGGTATTTTTGTTTTACTAATCGCTAAATACATTTAGATCGTTGATATTAGTACAATTCGAGCAAACAATTAAAACATTTAAAAGATGGTGTCGAGAAGAACATTTAAAATACGCTTCTTTGAAGTGAACTTTATAATGTTTTCTTGATTTAATTAAGTTAGTTATACTAAAAAAGCGAGTGTGGCTCGGTGATAATAACGCCTGCTTTTCAATCAGACGGCCCCTGGTTCGATCCCGGCCCTAAACCAATGCCTTGTTTTACAAGTTATGTGTAGATTTGCACTCGCTTTACGGTGAAGGAAAACATCGTGAGGAAACCGACCCGTTTGAGGATCACAAAATCCGAAGACGTATGTCATCTGCCAACCCGAACTTGGCCAGTGTGGTGGATTATGGCCTATATCTCTCTCCTGGTGAGAGAAGGCCTCGAGTCCCAGCAGTGGGAACGTATAGTGGGCTGATTATGCATATGCTATACTAATGTTCATGATGGTTTTTAATATAATATACATCTTTCTTCCTTGTTTAAAGCGTGTCACAGACGACGAAGATGGCTATATCATTTTATCTTAAGACAGCTTACGATAAAATATTGAAACATTCAAGGTTTCACCCCGTTACGATACTGACATTTATGCTGTCCCGTTGCAGGTCCGAACGAAAGACCGAGTGTTCGACAGCGTACCCCACCTGATCAAGTACCACTGCACCAACGAGCTGCCCATCGTGTCAGCAGACTCTGCCTTGCTGCTTCTCAAGCCGGTGCCCAGGTCCGCCTCTTGAGGTACGCCGCAAGGGAAGCGAGCCCTTCCCAAAAAATAGACGATATGGAATCGACGAGACGCATTATTATACATATTATTTACATATATTTTTTTCGGTACACATATATATTACGGTAATTACAACCTTTAACTATTTATATTTACCAATAGACTGCTTATTAGAATAATTTATTATATATTGTGGTCTACAAATATACAACATTATTTATTTATATCAAAAATCAAAACATGCAAGACATTCATAGATACAAATTGGTTAGAATCAATTACATGTCAAAAATAATAAAATTATATAATATTAAGTCTACATACATATTGTGGTTATTTTTGTATACAGTTTGAACTTTAAATTGATTTAAAATACAGGCGTCAAAAAATCGACCACTGTAAATATGGCACTCGATCATATTTGAACTATTATTATCCTGGATAGAAATCATTATCCGCTTCATTAAACATAATAGTTTTAATGTACATATATTGTTCTTTGTAAACTGTTATCGTAAGGCATATTATATATTTGCACGAAACAAACGGTCACACTTACTTAAATTGCACATTTAGGCAATGTATATTGCCTAAATATGCAATTTCTTATGACCTTATGACTAAGATTTCGCTGTCTAACTGTATGTCGGTCCGTAACCGTGATGTATCTCATAAACTGCAATAGCTAAAAAGTTAAAATGTATACAGATTATGTATACCTGTTTGTATTTAGACAATCTATCCGCACACAAAACGTATAAGTACATTTTGTAGTTATCCTGTTGCTATTTCATTTAAGTGAAACCGATGTTGATTTCACTATTTGGTGTTAACTTATCAAGTTAATATAAAATTCAATTAGATCAATGTCTTTGAATAAATATCCTAAATACTTGTATCAAAAACTCTACCTTACATATTATGTAGAGTTTTTAGACATTTAGTACCACAAGTATTCGATACCGTATTACATAAAAAATAAACATTAATATTAGATTTTAGGAAATGTGTATTTAAGTGTGCGTAAGGAATGCATTTTTTTTATCAATGCATTTTGTGCCACTTTTCTTTTGTGATTTCTGTGACTTACATTAATATTTAGTTCAATTTATATCTACAACACTTGTAGGAAGGACTCTACAATATTTAATGCACATGTAGATTAAGAAAGGTATTTTACTATAATAATGAGCGTTGGATAAATGTTATTCCAAAATAATTATAAGGCATTTAATTGTACGATTCCAAACATAACGACTTTTTGTAAATTGTAATTTTAATATTATTTACCAAAGGAATGAATCTACACGGGACTCGTATATATACTGTCCCGTGTTGCAAGTAAATGTGATTTTATATAAATGTACGTAATTGACATCTTTTTTTCGATACTCTTATCACTCTATGTATGAACCCAACTACATACTCCTTGTTGTTCTATAGAACTCTTAAAAGCGGATTGGCAGTGGTGAAATATTGTTTAAGTAGATTGGTAATGCAAAAAATTGACACTAGATGGCGCTGTATTTTGCGTCAATATATTAAACTAAACAATAAACATATTATTAAAGTTCGCTTCCTCTTGTTCATAATAAAAAAATATTTGCCTATGCAAGAGGTCATCAACTATTAATATTCTCTATTTTCTTTTATTGACTCCAGTTCTGCCTTAAAAATTGCAGGCTTATTGATTATTGATTCACATAGAATATAAGTGAACTAAGATTATTCTGACGGGATGTTCTCGACTAGAATTAATTAATATTATTAATGCTTCAATATAATAAGTCGAATTTAGCATAAGAATATAAATTGCTGTGCAATTGACAATGCCAAACTCATGGTCGAGAATTGTCTTATTTTTCTACAAAGGCCATGTACATAAATTTGTTATGCATGAACTGATTTTATATTTTAATTCGACATCGTTCGCCATTTTGGAACATGTGAATTTATCTTTAGGAGTAAGTTAAACTAAATAACGAGTTAGTAAAGGAAACTTTAGAAAGTTTATGCCCTCTCAAAACAAATGTGAGCCAGTGGAAGTAAACTTTCAAATGTTTTCTTTATTGACGGGAGTTTACTAATATGCATCAATCAATCAATCGTTTATTGTTTTTCTTAAATATTTACAAAGCTTAAATATCATTTTTTAACTATTTTGTGAATGTATGTACAATAAATTTGACGCGCAGCACTCACACTGAGAATTATCCCTCTGCTATGGATGATGAAAGTTTGTGAGCATGTTTGTTACTCTTTAGTGTCTCACGGCTGAAGCACTTTGTATGAAATTTAATACTGAAATAGCCTTGACTCTAAATTACGCGCCCCACTGGTAAAATACCTAGATGTAAAATGTAAAAAAAATGCAAAGAAAGATATTTTGCAGTATTAATGTACCTTTATAGAGCTCTCTGCTACATTTTTATATTTGTATTATACTTTACCACCTCAGTAACAAATGCATAACACATCTCTACATAAAATATATTTTTGTTGCCCTAGATTTAATTGTATAATTTTATATTTTCAAGTTCTCAGATTACTAATATACGATAAATTATATCATTCATGATAGTACTTTCATGATTTTTGTGTATCTTAAATTTTGAGCAAATGTCTGCTTGTCAAAAATTTTATTAAATTAACTAGACATTAAATACACGAAATTCACCAAACAACAAAAAAAAAATCTTTCAAAATCATTTGAATATCTAGGGCAACAATACCACTGTTATAGACCAGTGAATAGGTGCTATTAATAATGGCTTACTTAAATGTTAGGTATAAGGAAAAAAATTACAAATATTGATTTAAATAGCCAAAATCATAAATCATGTATGTGAATGTTATTTTAAGACTGTTAAAGTAGAGTTTGCAAAAAGTATATGCTGATTTATATATTCTAAAGATACCGTTATTGTGTGTGTTTTTGTCGAATGAGGGTTGTTATTTTTGTGAGCTTTCTAGATGTTTGTAAAATCCGAGTTTAAGGTTGTTCGTTAGCATGCCACAAGTGCTCAAATGCCGCTAGATGGCGTTAAATTTTCATAAGTATGTTTTCTTTATCCTAGCGGCTAAAATTATCCCTTTCAGAACTTCTGAATCGTTACGCGAAATCTATTGTTAATGTATTATTTTTAGGGCTCATCACAAAACACCATCTACTAAGGCGTCGGTAGCAAAAGTCAAATAAACCCAAATCTACTACCATCTATTCTGTGACGACGCGTCTACACGATACAGTACACTCACACTAGCATTGTCATATATTCGTTGTTTAAACATCAGCAAAGTTGAATATGATTGCAAATTTCGAAGCTTCCGTTAGTGGCCTTGTAGCTCGTTCGTAGATCAGTAAGATTTGATATAATAGTTCTTGAGGCGCATGGTTCAAATCTCGCAATGTTCATTTTGCCACTTTATTTTTGTTTGAACTTTATTTGTATTCAATAGGAAAATGTTTATTACAAAGAAAATAAACTTATCAAAATATAAAAATATCTATGATTCTTTCTACCTTTCGCACAGATCATCAAATTCTTTGCATGAACCAGCTGTATTTTTCACGTTTACAAAATTTCATAGAAAATACCTACGTCTGTTGTTACCTATGTCCTAGGTATACTGTTACGAAAAGCGGGTACGGGATAGGAAAGAAATAGGTACCTACTTGTTCTATGTTGGTTCCTTTATTTTGCATATTTAATTTTATTTCAATTATAAAAAAATAATTAAATAGGTAGGTACTATACTCGAGTAGAAACTTTAAAAAAGTATTTGTAAATTGTTTGTATATATCAACTATGAAAATAAATACCTAATGAAAAACAATAGGCATATTCCGTACACCCGCGCGAGCCGTTACTAGGAAACGAGTGCGCGGGTGCCGCGGGACCATAGGTATATAGACAGACACAGAGCGAGCCGAAGCCGCGCGAGTAGGTACCTACCTACTTGCGCGAGGTCAAGCTGGCTGCACGTCTACGTTCTTCTTCATTGTATTCACGCGCTGGCCCGCTAACATATCCCCTGGGCTCGACAAAACTGCATCAAAATTAGGATTCGAAAATCAAAATAATGATTCTAATTTTAAATTTCATCTTCCATCCGTACTTTTATTTGCAAATGGAAATAAGATCTCAAATCTTCTTTTCAAATACAAAAAGACTAAAAATAAATACATTGGATTCGAATTCGAGTATCTCTGCATGTGAGGCGGAGTTACTACGGAATAGACTATTCAGCCATTTGACATTATTATCGAAAAACTTCTACGGTTGAAGTTTGAACACACTTTACTCAATCACGTCTGCTTATAAATAGTATTAGATAGACCTACTTTATAAAGTTAGAATGAAACACAATTACGTTATATTATATTTTAATTGATCAGAAAGGTGTATTAGTACGTACTATTTAGTGAGCAGTTTACATTTATCGTTTTTGTATAAATATAAGTAATAAAGAACACTTACAAAATTATAAAAACAATTAGACAATTGCGTTCGGCTGATTAGATCCTGTGCGCTAGAGAGCGCGGCTTGCGGCGCGTTTGAGATGCCGACAAAGCGCGGTGCGACTTTTTGACTGTGGCCTTTCGGCGTGTGAGCATTTGTATGACCCGCGCAGATAGAGAATAGATCTGAAAATGGCGTCGGCTCGCATGCGTTCTCGCTCAATCTCTATCGCTGTCTATACTCACACAGTGAAGTACGCGCTACAAAAAAAAAAAAACAAGATTCGCTTTTCACGCTACTTGACGCACTCCAAGATATCGTTAGATTCGTTCCGTTATTTTGTTGTTTTCATTGAGTTTATTGTTATTTGTTTGCGTTACATTTGATTGTTATTTATTTTCGTTAAGTTTTTGTTACCAACGTTGACATTTTGTGATTGATTAAACAATGGCTTCACGAAATTGTGGAAATATTCTTCACAGTGATTCACGAGACATTGTTTACAACTTTATAAATAATTTGACGAAGAGAAGAACTTGGAGCGCCGCACGAGCAGCGATAGTGACTAATTTATCGATACTACTACATAATTATATCGAAAATAATAAAATTATTATTAACCCTGTATTCTTGGAGTCGGTGCCAGCAAAGAAAGACAATTGAATAGTGATTTTTTTTAATAAACAATAATTTGTTCTTCTTATATGGCACCGACTCCAAGAATACAGGATTAATAAAATTGAAAATAGTTTTTTATAAGTATATGAAATAAACTCTTCGATTCTACTTATATATTCTTGATTTGAAGTAGACATAAAATTATTTTTCCCTTTTTAGTTATGGTTTTGAAGTCGGTTGTTTGTTTTTTAAAACAATTTAATTTTTAAAATTTTAGCAGTTATTAATGATATTATTTTAGTTAGCTATGAGCTGGCAACGAGCCAAATAAACTTCTCAAGAAGAAGACATCACATCACAAATTACATAATATTTGGTGTGTCATAGCTCTGACCCAAAACGTCCCAGGAACAAATGCGAGCGCGAAAATGTTCACCGTATTTGTTCAAGCCGTTTGAGCATAAAGAAGTCCAAAGTAGCATAAAATACATAATGTTTGTTGTGTCATAAGCTTTGACCCAAAACGTACTAGAACCAATCGCGAGCGAAGCGAGCGCGAAAATGTTCACCGAATTCGTTCGAGCCGTATGAACATAAAGAAGTAGACATTACATCACAACTTACATAATATTTGGAGTATCTAGCTCTAACCCAAAAGGTCCTAGGAACAAATGGGAGCGAAGCAAGTTATGAGCAAATGTAGCGAGCGCGAAAATTTTTACCGTTTTTTTTTCGAGCCTTTTGAGCATAAAGAAGTCCAAAGCAGCACAAATTACATAATATTTGGAGTGTCATAAGTCCAAAACATCCTGGAAGACATTACGAAAGAAGTGGAATAACTGCTAGCAAAGCGAGCGCGTAAATATTTTCCTTATCCGTTCTTGGGTCTAGTCTATTGATATATAAAATTGTGTAGCTCCTTCTTCCACTTAGTATGACCTTAGTGGCCAAGCTCTGGTGTCGAGAGTTTTTCAAGGCCCTGGTTTAGTTTGACCACTGCTTGTACTAAAAGTAGCATCCAGGACCAACAAATTAACGTGTTATCCGATGCACAGTAACGCCCAGATGAAAATACCACTTTTTTTTTATGAAAGTCTTGTGCATGGTCCTCCATCCAAAGACTGGCCGTTGCTTAGCCTCGATGTTCTTGTCAAATTACCTTCGTTAGCCAGACTATTAGGCTGCAAATTTTACAAAGTTAAATCTGTATTGCCATATGAGCGCGAAGAAGTAGAATAGGTTTTTGAGTTATTTGGTGTCATGTGTTATTTGGTGCATCCCACGGGAACAGTGATTATTTTCTGGATAAAAAGTAGCCTATTTGTTAACACATAGTCTAACCTATCTTCATCTCAAAATTCATCAATATCAGTACAGCCGTAATTATTTTCGAGATAAAAAGTAGCCTATGTGTCAACATATAGTCTTATCTATTTTCATCTCAAATTTCATGAATATCAGTGCAGTCGAACGAGCGTGTATCTCGATCGAGCGTAAAAATAACCTAACTTTTTAGGTTTTCCTTCGATTTCCCTAGTAATCCATGATCCGATCCTAACTTAGTGACAATGGGACCAATTCTGGACCATATTCTTTCAATTAGAAAAAGAATTTTGAGAATCAGTCCACAAACGGCTGAGAAATCGGTGAACATACATAAAAAAAATACATACAGTCGAATATATAACCTCCTCCTTTTTTGAAGTCGGTTAAAAAATAAAGTTATTACCTTCTTTCTTTCGTAATTCTTAATTACCTACACATTATTTTACAAGGATGCTTTATGGGCGTGACCAAGATAGATAGGTAGATAAATCAATTTATTTGAAGATGATTAGCCTTACCTCTATTGAGTATAATCTTCTTCTTATCTTATATATAAAATTTCCGTGTCACAGTGTTTGTTACCGTACTTCTCCGAAACGGCTTGACCGATTTTTTCCAAATTTTATATCGTATTCAGTAGGTCTGAGAATCGGCTACTGCATATTTAGTTTTTTATTTTTTTTTATTAAGGCAAAACAGCGTTTGCCGGGTCAGCTAGTTTTTATATAGATTTTCTGGCCTGGGAACCAGTATAGTTTGTATATAAATAGTTTCTAGCCTGGAAAAGAGTTATTTTTTCAGTGAGTATGACTAAATGCAGGGTTGTAATCATCGCCCACCATTATAATGAGGTGGTATATTTGTAATATGATTCTGATATGTCACAATTATTAAAGACACATTTTAAAATCCAGTGGCATATATTCTCTTGATTTTTATTTATTTTATGAAAATTTTTGACGTTAATTCTGCTATTATTAATTAATGATATTAAAAGCTATTAAAAAATAATAATTTATAAACAAAAAAGACAATAAAAAAATTAAAATCGATGTTTGAGAACTTGTTTTGCCATTCGTACCATGAGTACCCGCCGCCATTTTCAGATCTATTCTCTATCTGCGCGGGTTTTCTTTGCTTTATCTAGAAATCTTGCGCCGATACTCTAGGCTCTGAAACTTTGTATTCGCAATACAAAAATTGCCGAATAGCCTCTGCGCTCGTCTTTCAATAGATTATACACAATAATCAAAGCTGATACTACTTTGTAACAGGTAAAGTTCTCCCTTCACTCCCTATTCAATTTACTTGCTAAACTACGATATGATATGAAGAAATATATACCTATCCATTACTTCATACAAAATACCGTACCATTTCAATGACAAAGGTACAAGAGTCAGTGATAGACAATTATACTCTAACCTTTTTGTATGTATTGACATAGCTTTATAAATTTCATTCAACTAATTAACTAAATTTAAATATTAAATTGAATAATGATTTCATACTTAAATATTTTGTAAAAAATAATCAATTAATTACATCAAACATTTAGACAATACTTTATAACTGCCATCTATCGGAATTTCGTTGATTTACTATTACGACTGGGAAGCTCGGGTTCACGTTTGAGAGCGAGAACCATCACCAACACAACGAAAGAACACGCACACTAATAATGTCTATGATCACTCACACAATTGTATTTATCTGAAAATAATTGCACTGAGATATCTGTTTTGTGATACAAATTTAATAGTATTGTCTATTTTGCGATCTATAAAGACCATTTTAAGACTATTAAGTGATTACTATTTAAAAATCTTATAAGGAAATGGTTGCCAGTCTGAGAAGCATTTAGTATGGGGCTCGGAAGGCCTTAACCTAATTCGTATTTTATACAATCATTGCTTATTTACAAATATTTGTCGTTCTAAATTTGTAAACTATATTTAACAACACTCAAATAGCCGTGCATATTTTGACGTTATGGAAAGTTGTCGTTATATAGATCGAAGAAAATTGTATTAAAAATAACTTTATAGGTTTATACAGTGTAAATTCCATGTAACGTCACTCGATTTAACAACAAACTCTCTAAACCGTCGAAATCAATTGGCTTTAGTTGGTTTAGCTTGTATTCCATACAATGATACATTCTCTCCATTTAACGACCACTGTCTCTAACACCATAAAATGCACAGTCCCTTCAGTGTTGTTAAATAGAGTTTACACTGTATTTCAGACAAGTGTAAGATTTAGTCGCTTTAGGAAGTTAGTCGTTAAATCGAGTAATGTTACATGGGGTTCACACTGTTTTGTATATAGCGCACATTTTTAACTGGTAGATAACAAAAGTTAGTAATACCCAAAGCGCCCTTAAGTGAATACACAAATTAAATAATTCTAAGTTCGTTTGAATTGACGGAAATTATGTGAAAATGTTCAATTAGTACATTCCGGTTTGTTTTAATTTCGTTATCTGTAACAGGCATTCATATTCACTCTTATCTAGAAAGTTTAGTTAAGTATAATAATTCTCAAATATCACTGTTTTAAAACTTGCACTGTCTATAGTCTAATAATGATGATGATAGATAGTAAATATTATGTTAACAATATGGTGTAGTTTATGCAATACAGTTATAAATTAATTTCATGTATACTATATACTTATGTTATCGTGATTAAATAAACGCGCAAATACGCAAATATAAGTGTTTTATTTTATTGCTATCAGAGACGCTGTCGTATGGTGTAACAGAAAATGTCTATATCGATGTTTGAAATTTTCGTCAGTCTTCCCCCAAGTCTGGTATTTAAGCCAATGGCAACTGTAGCCACTCCAATTAGCGTTTGTCTTCATCACACCACGCGACATTGGCAAAGTTTTGGCCATATTCGACCGCAGATAGCCATAAAAAAAGAAAGAAGAATAAGAAAAAAAGGTCCGATGGTAATGTTTAAAATCTGGCTACCTTCACCGGAAACAATAGTAAAAGAGAAATATGTGAGATGGTAGCCGAAATGCCAACAATATTTTTAGTTACATTATGCGCTAAAGAAAGCTCTTAGAAAATGAAAACACATAAGTACAATCGTAATTTTCTTTATTAAAAATGTAATATTATAGATAGTACAAACTTGTAAGGTCATAAATGGCAGTGATGTTACAATTACTTATATAAACTATCCGACAATCCACCTCCTCGTCTTTCCTCGGCCGGCTCGGCGCGCGGCAAATAAATACATTCAACATGGAAATCTCACAACACATGAATAAAACTCCAAAGATAAACAACAAACGAAGCCGCGGCCGAGCGGCCTACTGCCAACCAGAGCCTACTCTCTACGCGACAAACTTTACATCGATCCAAGAAACAATGTTACCTCTAATTTAACGGTACAGTCCAATGAAGTGATCCTACCAGTCAATTTACAATAATTAATCTAAATAAGGTCAATGGTCAGATCCCAAACAATAAATAATACGCCGATTGGACTAAATCTTTCAATCTTTCAAACCAAAATAATGAATGTACAGAGTGAAATGAAAATAAAGTGTATCTTGATCCGTTCTCTTTCAATGTTGTTGGTGACTGTTGGGTGAGCCACAGACCTTAGCGCAAATTATAAGCCGCTCCCAAAATTTTAATACAATTCCTGAACATATAAAATTTTTGTAAATCTCAATAGATTGAGATTAGAAACCTTCGAGTCCAGAGCTTATAAATTACACTAGAGATTTGTACAATATTCGATCGTTCGAGCCTTCAAACGGCGTCAGGCGCCAGGCTCAGACATCAGAATGATGGCAGTCTCGCGGCAGCAACTCGCCTACGCAATATAACATTCTTTGGGACATCGCAGCACTATTCGCCGGGCCCTACTAAAACGTAAGGCCCCAATCCGTGCAATTTATACTTATATTCTATTTTTTGCTAAAGAAAAATCACCTAAATAAATGAAACTAAACTCCTGTACGTCAAAAATAAATAAACGCCTCTATACAAAAATAAGATACTTTTAAAATGGTGAACACGTGAGCGCTTGAGAGCTCGGCGGCGGGCGCGGCGGCCTGCCCGCTGCTACCCTACCCTCCGCCGCCGCGACCGGCCACTGCCCGCCCGCATCTAACTTACACTACATGACATTACACACATACATTACACAATTGACTCACTATTGTATATTGCTATCTCTCACAATTACAAAAGTGATCGAGGAGCTCGGTAAACCGTAAAAGTTTCCTTCGTACAAAATTACAACTTTATCACCAAAATACTTTTACCCTCGCACAACATACATAATACGCGCGCAGCGTAGTAAAAATATACGCCGACTACTATCATCGACGCGATCTTCGGACAAAAAGGTTACAAATTACGCTCGGAACTAGCTAGCGACTAATACTGTGTAAATATAAGAGGACGCGGACGAACCGGACGCCGGCCGGCGTCGTCGCTCCGTCCGCCGCCGCCCAAACTAAAGGAATCTTCACCACTCGGAGGCACACTCACACGAACAAATATAGGGCAGCCTGCGAGGCGGCGCTCAGTCGGGCGTGGGCGCCAGCGCGTGCGGCGCGTGCGCCAGGTGCGCGGCCGGCGTGTGCGGCGGCGGCGCCGGCCGGTGCAGCGTGAAGGCGTCGTACACCTGCGCCAGCTCGTCCATGTGGTGCTCCTCCAGGCACAGGAAGCCGGTCAGCGAGGGCTCGGCGCGGCGCGCGCACGCCAGGCAGTGCACCACGTGCCGGCGCTCGTGCTCGCGCACCAGCAGCGCGTGCCACACCTCGCGCTCGCACACGCCGCAGTAGTGCGAGGCCTCGCCGCGCGCGCGCCCGTGGAAGCGCACGGGCACGCCGCGCGCGCGCACGGTCGCCAGCGTGCCGGCCGCCGCGCGCAGCGTCTGCGCCAGGCACGTGCGCATGGCGCGGTGAAGGCGCGGGTCCGACACGCGGATGTTGCGGGCCAGGTTCCACGTGAGGTGCACCATGGGCACGATGGACTTGAAGTTCTGCACCTTGTTCCACTCGTAGCGCTCCAGCGCGAGCGCGTACTGGCGCGCCGTGAGCGGGCCCACGTTCCAGGCGATGTTGTTGCACCAGCCCGTGGCCTGCACCCAGTGCACGCAGCCCGCGTTCACCCACACCAGGTCGCCGGGGCGCTGCGTGAAGCGGTACACGGGCACGCCGTGCGCGCGCAGCTCGGCGGGGTCGGGCCACCACGAGCCGTGCAGGTACGACAGGCCGTGCCGCTCGCACAGCTCGCGCACGCCGCCCCAGTACGCGTCGGGCACGCCGAACCACTCGCAGTCGCCGGGGCCGATGTTGATGTTGATGGAGCAGAAGTTGTTATTCTCCTGGTGGCCGGGCGTGCGGCTGCCGGGCACCTTCATGTACAGCTGCACCGTGTTCATGCCGAGGATGACGTGGCCCACGTGCGACAACATGTTGGCGGCGGACGCGACGCGCGCGAACGCCGGCAACTTCTGCAGCTCGGCCAGCTGCGGCCGCCATTTGCGTTCGTCCGAGAGGTCCACGTTGGTGCCGAAGCGCAGCATGCGCGCCTGCCGCCGGCGCTTGGCCGGGCCCGAGCCGTCCGAGTCGGAGAGCGGCGCGGCGGCGGCCGGGGCGCCCCCGCGCTCCTCGCGCAGCGAGTCTTGGAACGAGCCGGCCTGGTACTGCGCGTACTTGCGCACGGTGGTGTGCGAGCGGTGCGACGCGCACGCCCACACGCGCCGGCGCCCGCTCGGGTCCCAGTTCTCGTCGGCCGACTGCATCAGCTGCGTGCGCACCTCCACGGCGTGCTCGGGCCACGCCTCTACCAGCGTCTTGGTGGAGAACAGCCCTAGGTCGAGCTTGAGCGCGGCGGTGAGGCCGCGGACCACTGCAATCGGGTGTTTCAGGCAGAAGTCCTGCAGCTGCGGCGAGAAGGCGTCGCGCTTGGCCTCCACGTACACGAAGGGCGCGGGCGGCGCCAGCTGCTCGGGCGTGAGGCGCGGCGGAGGCACGGCGGGCGGCTCGGGCGGACCCAGTCCGTCGCCCAGCACCGACCACGCGCTCGCAGGGCCAGCGTTGTCTCTGCAACAACACCACGCGCGGTCACTTCCTTGCCTCTGCGTTGGATATTCAAGGCGAAGCACAGTACCGCAGGGATACCCATACTCACTTGCAGGCGTCGAGTATCTGCTTGGCGCTCATGGTGATGTTGAAGGCGACAGGTTTGAGCGGCTCGGTCTTGAGCGGCTCCAGCTTGACGACCGGCTGCCGCCCGCTCAGCACCATCTCGTTGCTCATCACGCCGCTCTCTGCTGTCGGGAAACAAAACTTCTAAACCACATACTACTGATTATCTGTTACTTGCTACTAAATGCCGATTTTCCGATACGAACGCAGATCGATGTAAAATAAATGATAGGTATTTTCATTTCTTTTGCGGACTAGTTAGTGCGAATATATTTTTGTGGATTGTAATCTAAGCTCACCTGTGTACACTTAAGTACAAGTATATGAAAGCATTAAAACTCACTTTTACGGCTCTGTTTTAATCTCATAACAATTATTAAATATTTAATTAATGAACCAGATTCAAAAGCTTTGACATAATATGATCTGTCAATGGAAATGATAGTGACTGTTTGACAGCTTTTATTTTTTAATATAAAGAGTTTAATATTTGCACAAAAAATAGGTTGGTATTTCAAATCTGAATGAAATTACGAAATTGATAAGACTGAGTGGACAAAGTTTGTTGTTCATTTTGTGACCTAGATTCTTTAGCACTAGAAAAACATTGTTATCTTAAACTTAAAGTGTAATTGACCCAAAAGTCCTACCCTAACAGACTGACGTCCGATAAGAAGATAGTGTGGCTTAACCTCTTGAAAAATATATTACCAAAATACTTAATCTGCTACTTTGGCCACCTTGACTTATTTTTTTTGTCATAACGGTAATGTGCCACCAAATACATTAATCATTTTAATTTAATCTCATCAGGCAAACCATACAAGTTTTATTTCATCCACAATGGCCGGCCCGGTCAACAACTTTGTGCTTAACTAAATTTGTTGGCTGTGGGTCTGGGTGTTAAATATGTATGTATTTATATATAATATGTATGTATATCTAGTATATCAGTTGTGTTAGCAACCATAATACGAACTAGAAATGGTTCAGTATGGGGCTAACCAGCCGTGTGTGAAATGTGTCCTAATATTAAAAAAAAAAAAAAAAAAATCTTTGAGATGCAATGAGGAACAGCATTCGATCAGCGGAGAAAAAAATCATGAAAAAAGTTTTTTTTTAATTATCATGTTTATCAGGAAAGATTTAGTCAAATGCAAATCTATCAACATAAAAAATATAAATAACTCTCCAAGTGCGAATCGAATTTGCGTAGGCAGAGATCCGTAGCTTTCTATTATTTTTACTTAAATTTACAATTTACTATTTCTGTGAATATGTCAAGTGTCAACTAGTTTCTATTAAGATCGAGACAAAATAGCACAATCCAAAAAACACTTACTGAAAACAGGCTCCTTCTTAATCTCCGGCTTAGTATCCGGGAACCGTTTGAGTAAATCTTCAGCAAGCGATTCCGAGTGATCGCCGCCGGTGGCGTTGCCTTCGCTTTTCGTCACCTGAGAACATTGGAAAACACATTAACATAAAGAATATACATTATATGCCTAACAGTTGTATAGGGAACCTAAGACCTGCCGCCGTCATATATCACAAGAGCTACAAACCGATCGTGCCCTCGCAGCTTGCGATAGTCGGTACTGAGTCAGCAGCTGTTGCATTAGCGCCTGAAAAGAAACAATGAGCCATTTGTTAGTATAGAACCCTAAAAAAATATGTTAAAAAAATATAAAAAATATTGCAGACCTATAACAAAATATTACAATTTCAAGACTATTAAACTGATGATTATACGACAATTATCAGAGAGCCTAGAATACCTTTGAATCACAGTCAGTAAAAAAAATATATAAATTAAAAATACAAGTCAGTTATGTTCAAGCGTCTACCAATGAATGTAAAAGATACAGGAAACGCGCGCTAAAGGAAAACTTTATCAAGTAAAGCGGTGAATCGGCGTCATTTCCGTTACGACAGAACGAAATTCCCAAAACTGTTATCTCTGAATGGGAAGTACGAGGTAAAGTGCCGACTACATTATTGAGAGACCTGTATAATTAATTATTTATCGGCTGCATTAAATAGATGTTTATTTTAGCTATATCTATTCAAATATAATCTATCTATATCAAATCTAATATCATAATCAGTGATATCGCTTCCATGCGAGAAAGAAAATAACTATTCACCACTACTCATGATAAAAACACATGTATTATAAAGCGCAGTATCGACTACGCCGACTTGTGGAACAAAGCGAAGACCCACTTGTTGCTGAGGCGAGAGATTGTGCGAGTTCTTTTGTAGATACTGCAGAGTTTGTAGCTGATGCGGCGTCAGAGGAAGAGGGTCTTCTGGCCTCTTGCCAGGGTACGGAGGCGGCGCAGACTTGGGAGCGCGAGACGACATCTCAGCTGATATGGGAAGATTCCACGCCTCTTCTATCGAAGGTAACTGACGCCGTCTGCGGACAACACAGTAGAGTTAATAGGTATCTTCTAGGTAAACGTGCCACACCGTAAACTGCAGCGCAGCTTAACATCAGCTAGCTGCTAGTCAAACGCTAACCTATCAAGGATAAAAAAAAACACTAGCTTGTTTGATATTGGGCTAAACTGTCTCCTATAAATACACATATTGTTATAAGGCCGCCACTTGTATGTAACACTACATTTAATTATTTTTTTCTCTGTTTCGTAATTTCTTTTTAATTGTGTTTCAATAAAGAGTACATCTATATGTATCTATATTTTTATAATTGTATGGCTCGAGTCAAAAGAAAGTATCTTTAGGCTAATGACAAGCTCTTACTTTCGTCAAGCAATATACATTAAAAAGTATATATATTCATACACTGAATGTAGTCGAGTAGTATAAAGATTAATAAACATAAGCAGATCTAATACTATACATTCTTATGTTTCATATTTCGCTAATTTCAACTACCACCTTGCCTTAAAATAGCCATACTCGTACCACACGTGATAGATCAATGTCTCAACTTCACATTTCAATATGCTTTGTACTTTGATATTAGGACAAAGAAGACATGTTTTCCAATAGGTCACCGGAGTAGTTACCATTTGAATCCAAGCGTCGAACAATGGCAGGACTTCGACTTTAATCAATCAGCACGTCCCCTTGAAAGCAATAGTCGACTGGTAATGAATGGCATCGACCGATATCGGCGACTAAATTCGGCGACAACGATGCTTATTATGTCATTCAAATTGCGGCTTTATTAGTCACACTCGTAATAGGTGTGTAGATTTGAGTTTGTGCTTTGGCCACTCATATTTTGAATTAGGTTTACAAAGTTTGATATTGATACCATTCATATTTACTCGAGCGACCTATTTGAGGTCTTTTTGCATATAAGCATCAGCAGTCTATTATGTCTCTACGGCTGGGACTCGAAGCCTCCTCTCCCAAGGAGAGAGAGATTTAGGCCATAAACTATCACGTGCGGACAAGTGCGGGTTGGCACTATTAAAATTATTAAATATAATAGAATAAGAAAATCGACGTTTACTGAATCGTATTAATTTTATCGACAGATTCGCGTCATTATAGCTCGGCTCTCTAATGGTATCTGAAACGATTATTACCAAAGTTATGCCACGGTCGAGGCGGACAGTATTCCGATAGGTGAACAGTCAAACGATTGTTATAAACATCTTGGCTTAAAGACTGCTTGTACTAAGACTAACAGCTGGGACTTCGTGGGTCGTGTCACCAGACCCACGGTAGCGCCCAATCGAAAATGCCACTTGAAAAATGTCAGTGTTGTGCATGGTCACCCATCCAAACACCATCCTCATGGACCGTTGCTTAGCTTCGATTATCGCGTCAGATCACCTTAGCTAGCCGAGTCACAGGCGCTACTATGTTTATTAGTATGGCAAGTTATTAAACAATATCACACGAAATCAAGCAGTCAATCTTACTTTCCGGTAACCGACGGCATAGGCGCGTGAGCTAAGTGCGCCTTCAGGAACGCCAGTCTCTGCCTCAGAGCATTATTGGAAGCCGTCGCAGCTGTTCCCCCGTTGTTGTAACATGCGAACGCATCGCGCGGCATTTGGCAGCTCTCGTATAAGCTACCCAAGTTAGTCCACGCGGCAGAGTGACCTTTGTCTAACTGTACTGCACAGATGTACGCTTGCAATGCGTCCATGGGCTGGTTCTGCTGTTGGTATAGCACTCTGAAAATAATAATAAGACGGTAAGACTAGGAGAGTCGACTCGATTTAATTAACTAGAAGTCACCGGCGCATACGTACCCAATAGAACACCAAGTATCAGCGTTCCCTTCAGATTTCTCGACGGAGTTTCTATACGCGATGAAGGCATCGTGAACTTTGCCCTGCGCGGCGAAGCACCGGCCGAGTAGGTAGAGGCCTGCCCCAGATTCAGGCTCCGCTACGACCGCGCGCTGTAAGCACCAGATGGCAGCGCGCGCGCGTCCGCCCGGCTCGCCCAGGGATATGCAGCGGTGGTACAGCCAGCCTGGAGGAACCACGCGTACACACTTGTTGATATGTCGAGACTAATCCAAGAAATACACACTTTCAAATGGGCCACTTGCCAACTGTACTCTCATTTTCAAACATGTACAAACATACCTGTTGATTGACACAAATAAACCAAACGAGTATCTCATCTAAAAACGGCAATGACCCATGAAAGTAAAACTCATGAAAATTCACGTAACAGCAAAAGTTACCGTGTTTCGGAAACATTTTAAAGGTCAAGAGAAAAGTTTACCGGAAATTTTGTGACGGAATTAACAAAAAGTGGGAACAATGGGTCGGTTTATGTAATGGGTGACGTCGGTATGGCGTAAGTGATGAACTCACCGAGTTGCCGGCAGACGTCGGCTTTGAGCGTGGAGGTGAGTTGCGGCTCCTTGAGCAGCCTCTCGTACGCGTCCCGCGCGGACTTGCGCAGGCCGCGGGCCTCGAGCAGGTGCGCGGCGTGGAAGCTGAGCTCCAGCCGCGTGAAGGTGGCGTCGTGGTGCGGCGCGAGGCGCGCGCGCCGGAAGTGCGCGGCGGCGGCGGCCCAGTGCCGGCGCGCCTTGAACATCAGCGCCAGCCGGAGGTGCGCGTCCGCCGCGCGCGAGAACCCCGGCGACACGTACAGCGACATTTGCAACGCCTTCGTAGCCCTGCGTTCCACCCGCATCACACCCTCGTAAATGTACCATTTTATTGGCCCCTATTGTTTAGCAGAACCCCGTCCGTGGCGAAACAAAAGATCTCCGGCAATAAACCGATCGGTTCGAGTCGCATAAAATTTGTGTTTTCTGTCAACAACACTAGAAACAATGTCCCGGTGTGGCCTAAACTCGTCCGACAAGGTCAGTAGAATTGTAAATCATGATTTATGAAGGGAGCACTTTCAATAAAACTTTGAATGCTAGCAGACGTACATAAAACAGAGGTATGGAATAGTAGACGATAAAACTTCCAATATCTGTATTTTTTGTGCAAGGTATCGTAAGAAAGCTTTAGAAATGTTCGAGCAGCCGGACGAAGCTCAACAATGGAGAATTAAAGCGGAGCTTTTTTTACTATTTGTGACTCCCAAAATAAAAACCGGTCCTCTTTTGAAACGCAGATTGCATTACTTGTGGATTCAACTCGTATAGATTTTTTTCATTACCATGTACGTATATAGGTTTTTAGAATAGGAGGAACATTTACGGTTTGAACTAAATCACTACGACTATGTGAATCATATGGCTATAGAATACTTTAGAAGTTTAAATTCAATAGCTTGAAATGTAATGATAATAAAAATATATTAGCGTCTAAATAAAATAAAGTAGCACGGCATGCGGTAGCGACGCCCGTCGAGCTGTCCGTTACCGGAGAAGAGAGGGCATGGTGGCGATGCGTCTGTCCGCCTCGAGCCTAAGGTTGCCGAAGAGCGCATCATCGGAGCGTAACGTCAACGATGCGCCCGAGGGGTCGACGACCGTCTGAGGCTCGCTCGCGCAATCGATCGGACGATGCAACTCAAATGTCTAGACAGCGATCGCACTCCCAAACCGACGCCTATACACCTTATTTAGATGACCTCGGCTGACATTTGCAAGCCGAAACAAAGGAGACAGGTGCCGTCCGATGTTCACCCCAATACACGCGACCGCGACAAAAATAAATGAGAGTTACACACACACGCATGCGAAGAGCTGTAGAGAGCTTTCACCGAGCGTGTCGCCCGAAGCATTGCTCGACATAATATTATAGCTACCCGGTAACTGCGTTATTTCTTATTCACATTCATTGTTCCGCGGCAGCCATGATTGCCGAGCGTCACGCAACGCTCAAAATTCCAAGCAACGCTACGGCTTCCTAGCATTACATGCGAAGCTGGTGGAAACCGGAGCCTGCATAACTGACTTCCAAGGTAATTGAGTCAGTATAAGTAATGGTAAACAAAATGGTACTTTCAATCATTGTAAATAGAAAATTTCAACGCTTTAAACAATAAAAACCTTTAAATATGTAATTATCCAAAATACTGCATAATACAACTCGAGTGAATAAAGATAAATTTTGATGTTCTTATTCATCTCACTTGCATAACTAATTGAGTGTGAGCAAGAGGAAGCGAAATTTCATATTTTCTTTATTTATGCAAGTTATACACACACAGCACAGGATTTAGTTAAATCATTTTATGGATAGCAGCTGTATTAGTAAATAGCGAAACAATGTCTCAGCGAGCATAATGTCATGGGTTTGAATGTGAACACTGACACGTCACTCCCACACCCACCGATAAGATATCCACAAATACTCGTACTGCGATAGCGAATATACGAGTAGACATTGCATATAATAAAGTCACCTTCGAATAACGCAATCGATAAAATAAAACTTATTCCTCTGAACAAGTTTCAGAGCGAACGTGAAATATAAGAGATACCTAATCTTATCCCGTCGCTACAAGATAACCCTTATTTGAATACTGAAATTGATACACGAATATTTGAATAAATAATCGCATCCCGTACATATACATACAGAGGGATCGATTATAATCCGGTTCGCTACCTGCAAGAACCCAACCTTGAACATTATCTTCACCAGGTAAGGGAATTATAAGACCAGACGGTCTGTATCGTACAAAAGAACAATCTCGTTGCGCTATTCAAATGCTTTTTGTACAGGTACTGTCGGATCGAATTGAATGAACCAGCTGGTTCAGAGTTTTAGACCGTCAGCTTCAATGATTCCTTTCTTGTTCGGATGCCAAGACTATTTTAGTTGTTACCAAAAATCTATCACATCAAGTGTCATATTGTAACAAATGAAGTGACGAGAGATATATCCTGAGGTATCATAATGAGATTATCACTTTTCAGTTTTAGTTTAGGTCATTACGTCGAAGGTGCGGAGGTCGAATAGTACGAAAATAATCAAGGAAATAATGTGGAATAGCTGAACAACTGGAGCATAGTCAAAGAGGAGCATGATCAAGAGCAGAGGAGGCTGATGTGGGGGGAGACGTGAAGCAGATGGGCGTGACCTAGTTCTTTACACTCGCCGGCTCAAGGACGGACTGACCGCTATTTATAGGGTTCATTTATTGTCGGTCGTCATCGCACTTACTTTACATAACTGTAGTACAGTCGCTAGGTGTGCCGAGACACGTGATCGTTACGCCTTCTACAAGACTTTCCCACGGACTTGTCGAGGGGAACGGACAAGTGAAGCGAACTATTAACCCATTCATTTCTCCATTTAATAATTTTGAATAGATTATCCTCAAGATTCACGTCTACGCTAGTTTGGATTATAACAGTAATCGGTGCCTATTGGTGGTAATATTTGTATCCTGCTGAGTTCAAAACGAGGTAAAATATTTGAACGGAATTTCAACCTTAAATGTTAAAAAAACCCCCGTTAAATAATGTTCATGAGCAGATGACGCAATCAATGCATTATTTCTATATCAAGCTTGTTATATAGAGGTACCTATACAGTATACACATTGCTTCATAGCCCTGGTGCCAAGGTGACGGAATGCAACGCTAACTGCAATACTATGCACTATATGACTGCAATGCAACTGTTTATTATCTTGCGGAAAATGAAATTTCACGCCATGGCTTCGATAGTTACCCAGACAAATAACACGACATCGGTTTGTTTTCTTTGTAGTTTGTATTGTTTTAGGTACAAAGAAACCGAATAGTGTAGATATTGATGTCTTTTTCCATTTTTCTTTTAGATTTCGTGTAAAAACCCGTACATAACTCATTATTCTATAAGATATATTGATTTTTATTGTGATGTGTCTGATTTGCCTCTTGTGTTTGATGTTATATGGATTCTAAACTCAATATCCACTGTAAAACAGTGTGATCACAGTGGTACGAAATTGATAATGAACAAGCAAGGGCTCTTTTATCGCTGGCGTCATGCTAGTTGACCCACTTACGTTCTATTCGATACCACTTTAGAATAACCTACATTATATGATCTCGTTGATGCTATGTTTCACTCTATCCTGCTATTTTCTTAGTAATTCGCTTCACTGATTCAGAATAAAGTACTCATAAACTAGGAATTCATTACCAATTCTATTTCGCTCTAAGGCCACGAGGTAATCTAGATTTAGGTCGTCTATGTTTACATTAAAACAAAATATTAGAAGCGCTTTTATTTTCAGTGGCAGTTTACTGAATATATATTCCAGGTTATTTGGTCTACAATAGACTACTGAAAAATAAAACATGATGTCTGTCTCAATGCCACACAAATTGAGTTCTTACGTTATACTCGTTAATGAATAATATATATACTACTTAATATATGTTCCAACAAAACAGAGAATTACAGAGTTGTAAATACTAGGCTAATACCTTTGTTGTTCACGTGTAATAGAAAAACTACGGTGCATGTATGTAACATGGAGATATCGTATCTATTACCTACAATTGGCATGATGAGGCACATACTAATCATACAGAATGTAAAACGTATTATTCAAAGTCAAAGTCAACCACTGTTATCTTACTTTGTTGACGAGAAGACCTGCATAAACAATAAACATAAACATGGCACAAAGGTTTCACAAACACAGTTATAGATAGAATAGAAGCTATCCTTGCATTGCAAGAAACCTTAGGTTTCTGTGTTTATTGCGCTATTTGTATTCAGATAGGTAAACTCTGGAAAACTGCCATTCAGGGAATATATACGACAAAGAAGATCCGAGTAGTTACGAATGTACTTTACGGTAATTGTATGGTAATGCGGTTTGATGATTAATATTTCGAAGTGACTAGACACGGTCGTCAGTGTTTATACTCAAGGTAACCTTTTGCGCTTAGCACTTACTATTCATACGATGAACAGTACAAATTAAAATACACAATATAATATGTAAACCTTGTTTTTAGAGTCATACTAAAATTATAAAAGAGAATGTAAATACGATTAAAACGTACTTTTCCGAACAAACTTCTTGGAATTAAATTCGAACTGTAACTTTATGTCCTCATATCTCAACAATTACTTGACCTTGAAATACATTTATAAATACTCAGATAATATTTTTAACTCATATTGGAATTTAATGACATAGCAGAATACCTTCATAATCGACCGGTTAACGCACAGCTTTCCCCCTTCTCGCAAGAATCACCTCCCGAATTCGAAATTGCAGCTATTTTCAAACAATTGAAAAGAAAAATTAACTAGACTACCACTTGATTTTTATGCACTGTGACATAAATGAACAGGTTCATTTACGGGTAAATAACAAGATTAAAACATTGGTTCAATTAAGAAATTATAGGCGAAAGTAAATTTAGCCAGTTGCGGTAGACAAGCTTCGCTCGCATGAGATAAAATCATCACAAACAAACCCGGAAGATGCGAGGACAAATAGAGCTATACTGGCTACATACCACACTACATTACATACAAGGCAGGTCGATATAAACTGACGAGAACCTGATGTCTCAGCCTCGTTATGCGAATCCATTATTGAACAGGTTCAGCAAGCGTTATTGACTAGATGTTATGATTGTTGTACGTACATACATATATTCAACCAAATGAAAGAATCACCGAGAGCACAAACATTGATAGCAACTCATCATCATTTGTGTATGTTTACTAACTTTTTTAAGAGCTGATATAACAATCTAATTCGGGTAAGTGATAATGAAAACTGTAACCCGATTTCGCATTGCGTAACTAGTTACGAATAAAGATGAAAATCAAATGAAGTGTTAAAATGAAGATTGTACAAAACTTTGCGTTTGAAACACGCATAAAACATGCACAACATGCTCCCCTAATAGACGATTCAAAAGACTGACATTCTGCACTATTATTACATTACAAACGGCGGAGTGCCCTTGATACACCCTATACGATTTATGCACACAAGTGTATGAACTAGTCCTATACTTATTAACATGCAGAATTAAAAAACAGCCCCATCCCTCGATACGATTTAGAAGGGTTGAACCCTTTGAGAACTAAACTTTCGAGGTTTTTCGTCGACGTCATAGACAAAGCGAGGGCAGTAGCACATACGTGCAATGTAGAATGGCTGCGACACGCATATCGTGTATGTTCCCCGGGTCCGCCGGCCGGGGCCTTCGGAAGGGACGGCGGCCCGGGGAGGGGTTATCGCTCAATAGTGACGCAAGATTATCTCGCAAGCACAGAGCTACAAAATACAGACCACAGAGTATATCCATAGCCCTTCCACTGCTCCCTTTTTGCGGTCGCCGACCGCTTTCTAATGCCCATTGTACGTACAAAGAGACGTGACGGTGAGGCTGTACGTATGGATCGGCATCCGTGAGAACCGCTTCGCTGCTCGCTAATTACGTATGCTCGTATGTGTGTGGCCGGCACCGGACCATGCAAACAACATTTTTGAGCAAGTCATAAAACCTCCACGAACATATTGGTCAGCAATAGTAATGAAAAAGCCATAAACAGTATTGCAATGCCGCTGCGTTTGAAATTACATACGTATTTGGGATCAAACAAAAATCTAATAACCATAAAAAAAACGTAACGAGGGCGTTATCGTTTAGCGATATCAGATGGTTCACACAAGCGGCGTTATCGCGTAATACACACAAACGTACACATCACTAACTATTGACGACCATATCAATTGACACTCTTATCACTGAGTACACACACTATGTGTGAGTTATTAGACATTCCAATTTATGTAATTTGCGTATTAGCTCGCGTGATTCCCATATGTAACAACGTACTGACGACAATGTCTTTATAGTAATTGCATTACTCTTGGAAAAGCCACACGTTTACGAATTCCCAGAAATAAATTGTTTAAGAATTTACGTAAATTATACGATAGAAGCGAAAAAATTTAATCAGGTTGATTTATCATTCGGGTGATAAATCGAGTTGCAAACATTAACAAATACGCTTTCAAATAAAATCGCATCGACATACCAATTCTTACAACGATTAAAACCTTTCTATTAACTGGGCATGTAGTCATCCCGGCATTAATCACGCGAGTAGGCATTGTGTGTATTGTAAACAAGTAGCTTTAGCTAGTTGCTTACTCACCAGCGGCCTTGCAAGCGTGACGATACGCTGCGCCCGCGCTCTCGCGCTCATGTGACGTCTCGTGACGTATGGCTTTTTTCGCGCAAATTCCTGCGCGGGCGACGATCGCGGTGCGCGGATTCCGTCTGCAGATATCGACTGTAACCTCTTTTTTCATTGCGTAATTTTTAATCTTGTTTCGTTCAAAGGCTCGATGGATTGAAGAACAATTGTAGTCGATTGATCTGATTGAACTGGTCTATTATGCCAAGTTATTGCGATACTAATAGTAAAACAAGTCAAATGTTTAGAAAGTAAGAGAAGGCAAATCAATGTCATCGATAAAATCCTAATAAATTATTGGAGGAAGATGATGTAATTGTGACAAACAGGGGACAAAATAAGAATAAAAATATAAATACTGTAATAGAAAGATAATGGAAGTTTAGAGGAAAATTACTTCAAAATCTTCGTTCATTATAACACAAAGCGCGCGCTCGCTTCTTCAGACGAGTATCGCGGAATGCGAAACCTCGCAAATAAAAAAAGACAGCATTTCTTTTGCACGTGAAAAACCCGTCTCGTTAATGTCAAAAGTAGGTCAGGCTGCTTGACATAGTTCATGCCCTACGTGGGTGGCGAACTGGCAGCCCTGCAGATGTAGGCGAGTACGCTTACGTAACTTAAACAAAGCCGAAGGGCGACCGCTTACCGCAGCATTTCACAACGCTCGCCCTTTGACTATTGTACGATTCGACATACGACGGGGATCCAATTCATTTCTAAATAATTCCATCAAATGTTTTAGTTCTGAAATAAGGAAATGATCCGGCGAGTGGTGAGGCGGTGGGAGGTCATTGACAGGGCGGAGGCGGGTGGCGCGGATGCAGCGAATGCACCGAGCGAGTTCCGGTGCACTACGAGGCAGGTATAAATAGCGATCCGTTAGTGTCGACGACCGATCCTCGTCACCGGCGCTCACCCTGTTCTCTTCTCTCGAAGCCGTGACCTAGATTAATCGTAAAAACAACGATTATGTCACGGGGTGCTGGCGACGAGAAAATCGAAAAGCCACACCCGCGCCCTGCAGGGGTGTGGGAGCAGTGGGTCGCTAGGACTAAGCCCCGGCAAAGCTTAAATAGGCTCGAGACGGGGGAGGGTGGGCGAAGGGGGATGCTAATAATGCATACGCCCTTCAGACTCGATAGGGACAGGCCGAAATTCGGATGCGCGCGCGGGCCCTTGGCACGGCGGCGACGCGGTGCTGTGTGCGTGAAGGGCCCGTGCGTACGTGACGTAGCCCACGGAGGAGCGGGGCGAAGGGCGAGCAGCCAGCCCCGCCCGCACATCTTCACCTGTACTCCGGTGCGCTCTTTGGCTAAGGTCGGAGACCGCAGGCCGGGCCTCTGCTAGGCTATTTAGTTTTCATCTCGAGCTAATTTACATAAAGACTTCTATTACCACTCGTTCGAGCAACGCCGTAGTTTTATGTATGTAACGTGACTAGACAAGCGAATCGTTTACGAATTCCGGTTTCACAACTTTTCTGTTACTATGCGGCGATTCGCAAACATATTCTCGCGTGTTATTAATAATACCTAGTCATTGTGACGCACATAACGTAACATTTAGCACTCTCGTAGTGAGGTGAGTACTATCTACAGACTAGAGCCGATATAACATGTTAAAAAAGGATAATGAGAACCGCAAAACAGTTCCGCATAAAAAAATATTTAATTATTTTCTGTAAACAACAAAATAAAATTCGCTAAACTTGTTTGAAGCCCGACAGACATCATGTTAGCAGAAATACCTACATCAAAATGCATAGAACTTCATTACTGTACAGTGCCGTATAATGTTTATAAATGAGGCACGTGCTTCTAGTTTTAAAATAAAACCTTGCTGAAGATCACAGTAGAAGAAAAAAACAAAACTGTACAGATGTAGGTACCTAAAAATTTAATACCGTATTTAGATAAATCTGTCCAGGAACTGGCAACGCTTAAAGCGTTTAGACCACCGGAAGAGTTTGCCGCTGATAGAGAAATTAACTACGAAATGCAATTACACTGGTAAAGTAGCGTTGGCGAGTACGCAAACACGTCGAGAAATTTTATCGCTTTCTACGCTACGTCCGCTCATTTACTACGGCTACGTAGTACAAACTCAACAATGGGTCGATAAAGGACTGATTTTTGAGTCTCTTCTACTTCATTAGTCAGTCATGTTTCATGGAAATGTCTTGCGTTTGCACGTTTCAATCCAAGGTTATCATTTGGTTAAAATATGTGATGTATCTGATTATTTTCTTTTCTGAACGAGCTGAATTCTGATGTCGAGTGTTTACAAGCCTTTAAGCAATAGCAATTTAGGGTATTTTGCCAAGCTCTAAAATATACAAAAGACAAACCCTAATTAAAAAAAATAATTTTGATTTCATGTATGGGTTGAAGTATGCAGACGACTTTCCTACAATTAGTTGTAGGACTAGACTCCCGAGGAGCAGCTGAGTGATGTCAGGGTGTGACAGGTGTGCCAGCAGCCGGCGTGCACCTGTCCCCGGCACGCGCCACCGCAAGCTGCTCTAGCACTTAAATAGCACTCATTACTTATACCCATAAAAGAATCGATATCCAGCAACTTGACATTAACCCCATCTCAACATACGATAGCACCTGACTTCAAAATGCCAACGGAAATTGCATAATTCTAATGTGCATAACACAAACAAAGAGATCCATAGTGGATAAATACCTACATCGGAAAATTCGAGTAAATTTCCACAACGAATACAAAGTATTTGTATATTATTCTACGAAATACAAACAATACATATTTATGCAGGGTACCGAGAAACCTCTAAATTTCGATTATACTCGTAGCGTTCATTTTAACGCGATGAATAAATGAATGTTGATATGACTACGACGAAAAACGTCGAACCAATATGATACCTTTAGTATCTTATTCCAAAATCGTCTGTCGCTTAAGTACGCGCCGTATCAACGTTTATGTTTTATTCGCAAGTAATGTGGAGGGCATCGGGAATACCATTTCCGGCATCAGTGTAACGAGAAAGGACTCGACTAGCATATTGATGAACACGTTTGCGAAACGGGCCGAGCTGGTCTAACTAGTAACTGGAGGGCTCCAGAGAGAGGTACCGTTAGCCCGAGCGGCTAGCGGCGTCGCGTAGATACAACCACGGACCGGCCCACCATAGATACCTTATAAAATGTTACTTTACGACTGATAACTCGCGGTTCGCCTATCATAACGAACATTTTATAGATTACAAACCCTACAACTCCATTCTATTATCAGGGCAGATAACACATTTACGTAATAAAAAGAATTCTTGGCAATAAATACGGACTTTCTATCAAATGGTTGCTGTCAGGTCAATAATGATGATGATTTGGAATAGGAATAATTTTAATTAGGTTCATGGAGTTACAGTTAACAAGCTAATACAGAACATGTCACATAACCGAGACAATTAGCTCATCTCTCCGACTAGGTTGACACTACCGGTTTGGTGACTAATGACGTAAGACAAAAGTGCGCGAATTCCAACTGACATGGCTCGTGAGTTCATGACTCACAGTACGGCTTCCTGTGATTCGACAAAGAAGGTAATCGCATCTCAATTTCTCAACGCTGTTAGATCCTCAGAATACAGAAAGTACCAGAAGCCGCGTTCATCTGTATTTGCGAGCTACACGCTGTGTCCAAAAATCAAAACAATGCCCCCCGCCCGCGTCACTTCCCACCCGCGTAATGTTCTAGCTCAGGCATTATGTGCCCGTTTTTAGGGTAAAATTTGGGAGTCCAGGAGGTGAGATACTAATAGAATAAAAATGGTCCTAATCTTTATTATAATTATGTACCTACCTAATTGTCTCAAGAAATTGATAGATTTATTGAATTTAATAAAACGCTTTAGAAAAAAATAACGCTTTAGAAAAAAATACATTTAATTTCCTTTTTGCTTAGTAAGCTTTTTATAATATTGTCTCTTAGAATTTGAACTTAGTAACAAAAATTTAAATTTAGATAAATGATGAAATCTTATGTCTAGGTATTTTTCATAGATACTAACATACTATTTAATAGGACTATTTGGTTATGTACACACAGGCTGCTCTGATGTTTTATACTTTCTTTTTTCAAGTCGGTTATTTTATATTAAATTAATTATTAATATTCTACAATGAATAAAAGCCCTCAAGAGGTAATAAAAAGAAGGGTAAATCAAAACTCTTATACTGGCAACACTAACAAGATGGATGCTTCATTATCGATGACAATTGAAAACATAGAAATTTATTCAAAGTTGATACCTAAATACGATACTTACACGTGAAATGTGATCCCATCCTGTTTCTTTTATAGACCCGCTGCATTTTATAGGTAGGAACGACATAAGACGGCATAATTTGATTAAATTGGTACAGCGTCGTACGTCCCGACGGTCACAGAGTGACTGATCGGTCGCGCGTCAAACTACTCCATTTTGGAGTAGTTTTAGTAGCCTCAGTTTTAGGCGCGCTCACGGTTTCTGGTTCTTTCTGTATTCTGAGGTTAGATCATAAGATGAATCAAATATTTCCGGATCCGGGACCGGTAGCTAGTGCCTAGTTCTCAGAGTTCTGCTATCGGGGAAATCCTAAAGCACGGAGCTGAGGAAACCGAGAATGTCCTTGTCTGTGCCAGTTTACCGTTCGCCGGTAACAGTAAACATGTACGTGCCTAGATAGAACAATTGGATTGCAACAGCGGTGCATTAAATGCATTAGATGCTCGGTTATGGCTGCAAGGTAAAGTGGAATAGCATCGCGTGCGGCGACGGTGGTTATAACCATGTTACTCTACCGACCTACATTTTATGCGACGGCCAACACATTATTTACTAACTTAGCCGCACACGCAGCGGTCACCCCTGCGCTTTCATTACCCTACCCTCCCATTACATCCCAGAGCAATTTAGCGAACTTTCTCACATGGGTCGATCTGATCAATGGGCCGGGACTGCCTCGACAGACTACCTGCGAAAACTAAAAAAAAACACGCACAAAAATAATGCAAGGAAACAAAAACACGAACTCTCGACGGGACCAGCTTCGGTGCCGTCGATGTAGGTGTCTGCATTTTGGAAACAAAACACAATAGAAAGAGTCGCGTGCGAACGCGATGCAGTGATAGGGGCGGCAGGCTGAGGGAAAGAGCTGGCACTAGGGCCGACGTAAACAAACCGCGATCGAGAGCTTCGACCGCACTCACCATTTTGGGGATATTCAGATCCGGGGTAGACAGGTGTGCGGCCGCAGCGGCCCGCGTAGTGTAGAGCGAAGACGTCGTCGACGGATCGGCACTCGCAATCGTTCGCTCAGAAAGGTTCAAGTCACACACTTGGCACATGTAAACACGACACGTCTCGTCCTACACTAGGTTCGCGGCTCGCGCCGATGCAGTTTACGTCACCGCATCCCGCTCCCGACTGGCGAGTGGCGCTGGCTGGCGGTGCGCGAGCGAGCGACGACCTCGCGCTGCAGCGTGCACCGCCCCGCGCGCCCGCGCCCCGCGCCCTTCCGCCCGGCCCGCGCAGGCCCTATCGCCCCTCGCTCGTCCTACGTCCGGTGAATCACGATGTCGACACGAACGAGAACCGAGCACGAGCGTGCCACCAACATACTTCCGAGATGGGAGCTTTTACTCAATTATGTACAAACTAAAATTCTCTGGATAACATTATAATACGATTAGAGACAAGACTTTCCACGAATTGAGAATAAAAATTTGGTAAAACCTGCTTGAAAGCTAGTTAACGAGTCTATACAAATAGAATATCAGTTTGAGACTGAATAAAGTCAATACAATTTTGGTTAATTGCCAAAATAACCAAATTAAAAGAAAAAAATATCATACGTAATATATGTGTGAGTTATTGAGTGAGGATTCTGATTATTTTATAATTTATTGATAGTGTTACATTTATTTTATTTATAATCTTTATAATTATGTAATAATATATGTATAATTGTTATTCAATTAAAGTGTAAATTATTAAAATTTTACATACAATCGAGTACAATGTCAAAGTTTATATGATTCCAACGTTTACATGTTTTTACATACAACATAGTGTAGAAGAACCGACCTTGTTCTAATTAAATAATTCAACAACTTGCCCATTCAGCTTGTTCCGGAAATGAATCATGAAAAAAGTAGGTCGTTTGGTTCCTCTCAGAGTTGCCATATGTGTCCATGTTTTTGCGCGCCTATTGATTCATGGGACAACTCTGTCCTCAGGTACCAATGCAGATGTTGGCTTTTGCACATGAATATGGCCTGGTCCTGTTATGTTTCAAACTGTATCAAGACAACATTTGGGTCGACAAATAAACACAATAATACAATAACAAGTTTTTTTCGTCCGTCCGGCAGTAATTTTCAACCAGTCCACAACTATCCTTAACTCAGTATACAATACAAAATGGTGACTTCCTCATACCAACTTGATCAATTATTTCTCGGCAACAATCATACCTATAGAACGGTTAATACTGCACAGGGAACTTGAATATGCACAGTTACCTAGCATCATAGGTCTCAAGAAGAAAATATTTCTAGAGCATGTTTTTTGATTGAATAAATCTCGTTTGCCGTGGCAGATTCTTCTCGGCGAAGACGCGCTTGAAAACACCCAGTCTCATACAACGATTGCGATCACGAAATGTCCAACTGCCTTAGCAATAAGTTAGCAAGCAAGGAACAAGCTGCTAAAGACCTCAAACCCGGT
This sequence comes from Mellilla xanthometata, assembly GCA_035578125.1. NCBI lineage: Eukaryota > Metazoa > Arthropoda > Insecta > Lepidoptera > Geometridae > Mellilla > Mellilla xanthometata. The sequence goes on along the minus strand of JAPUBQ010000007.1, from coordinate 4,699,609 downwards.
TTTCGGAAGAAATCGATATATACGGATGGCGTATCTATCTACGACCAATCTCGCTAAGACCTTCTTGAACGCAAACGCGATGTGTGCTTTCAGCACGAAGTTAATCACAGCTACCATTATCCTTGCAAGGGGAAAGTCAACTGCCAAAAATGAGACCGCATCACGTATCAGCTTATTTGGTCACGAGCGTAAATGCAATACAATCCTTTGTCTTCTCTCTAAGAGACAAGCTGCTACTCATAGACGGATTTGTCACAGCAAATAGTGTTCTGAAGGAGACACCGCGGGCGCAAAACAAACGGTCAGCATATGCTTCTGGAGTGCAAGAGTTTGAAACAACTGCGAGAAAGATTTCTCAAGTCACCGAGAACGCTACGAGAAACCTGCGAAGACCGTAAGTCTCTCTGTGACAAGTTAAGCTGACTGGATTAGTTACCACTATTACAAAAAATGCATACATTCCACAATATTATAAAAAATGTTGCAGCGCCATCTGGTGAAGCGCCAGTATGCCAACCAGAGGGACCCGCGTTCGATTCCCGGCACGGTCAACATGTTTGTGATGAACTAAATTTGTTGGCTGGCGGTCTGGGAGTTAAACGTATCGATATAACTTTTTTTTTCTTATGGGTATTGTTTATTATCTCTTAATATTGATTATTTATATAAATGGCAACATTGGTTTGCACAAACAAAAACATCCTCTCGCTTCAAATGAATATACCGGCCTCTGTTCCGTAGTGGGAAAAAAAGCATTTGGTTGAACAGTTGATGACAGAGCTTAATAATCACGAAATGAAACGTTTTGTTACCTTATACAACGGGGTTCTGCTATATACAATTTCACCATTCATCGAGAGATACTTCTTAACCTACTGATATACTATATGTAAATTTTAGTAGTATGTAGTACATATATATATAAGCGAAAATTTTTGTGTGAAAACGAATTTGAAAAATATTTATTTGACTTATTACTATATTACATTTTATCTTATGACTACTTAACTAGGCAAGGCCTGAATCTAAGTAAGTATTGTGTGTGCAGATGTAAGCTCTGGTTACCTACAGAGCAGTATTTGACATCTTCAAGTCAAATGGCGGAGCCGCTATTTCAAGACAGCCATATTGATGATGCTGTTTCCCATGCTTCGTTTATCAACGTTTCTACGGTGGCAGTGATATTTTTGTATTGTTTTGGCCAGACAACAAAAAAATGGATTTCAACATCCAATTGGAGTTTCACGAACGTCGCTATTTTAATTAATTATAATAATTTTAAAACTTTGGCAGTTGAAATAAACTAAATGTTTCCTACTCCTTCTTCCACATGAATATGTTCCTCTTCAGATTATCTCTTAAGTGACAAAATTTTAAAAATAAATGACTATAATATTTTGGTCGCATTCGTGCTTACAGTTTATAAGACCTAAAATATTTAGCAGTTTGCTTTCATAAATTTGTAGGGACAATTTCTAATTAATAAATTATGAATAATGCAAGCTTTAACAATGTCATCAATTTCTGTTTTCTTCTTCTTTTTCGTATGAGGTAAATGGCCAAGCTCTGGTGTCAAGACTTTTCAAGACGTCCGAAGGCTTATACTAAGACTAACAACCGGACCTATACTGCCACTTTTAAAACGATTGTCTTTTCTGGTCTGGTCACTCATCCAAACACCGTCCGCATCGACCGTTGCTAACCTGTGATGATCGCGTCAGATCACCTTACCAAGCCGAGCTACAAGTCTAATTTCTGTCTTATTACTATTATTATTTACTGTAGGGAATAAGAGGCTTATTGAGAATGAAGGAAATCTAGGCCTGGTCTCAAGAATTTGGAAAAAAAATATAATTTTGTCATCTTCATAGCTCGAGTAAGAGTTGGATGTCATTTTGTTTGTCTGGTCAAAACAATACAAAAACAGTTGTGAAATCATTGGTAATGTAGCTGCACCACACAGTACTAAGCATGTTAATCAAGGATATAAGGCTAACTCATAAATAAGTTCACTGTGTTATTCTCATCTCTATACTTAGACATATCATTTGAATCGGTTCAGTTAATGACTGAACTAACTAGTGTAAGAGAGTGGCAAACATCCAGCCATCTATCCTCACAAACTTTCACAGTTATTTATAATATTAGTCGGTAGTAGTTTTTTCATCATCATCACCATATCTTCCCACTGTTGGGTATTGACCTCTTTTCCAATACACCATACAGTACTGTCTTTTCAGTTTACGGCACATACTTTTCCATACTTTTTTTACTTAAGAAAAAAATTATTTTTTAATTACAAGTTTACTTACCATTCAAAGGCATTGTAGTGATAGTAGCATATCCCCAAGCCGTACAAGAAGAGTGGATCCTTCCAATTTTCTTGTTCTAACGCATAGAACTTCTGGTATGCTGACATTGCTGAAAGAAATGTGTGATTATTACTATAGCATAAATTTGTTAGTGTGATTTAAAATCATAATCTCCATGTCATAAGGATACAGAAGAAACTATTGTTGTTTGGTATTCGGATAATGGAATATCCGGATAATAATCTAAAGTATGCAGAAAATAGATTTTTTTTTCGATAAGTAGGCAGCCTGTGGAGATGCCAGTTCCTTTCTTGCAAAAATATGACTTTGGGCATAAATCTTTGTCATCATATAATCTGTAGTAGTAATCTGTAAAGTCTGTAGTCCAGATAATCGCGAACCTGTGTAACTGAAGGGCGGAAAATCGAGTTTCTACTGTATCTTTTTTTTTCAGGGTTCCATACAAACTGGTGTAGATGAATGAGTGAAACACAAGAGAAGGTGAGACAGAATGAATTAAGTTAACTACAACTGATAAAGGAAACACCATCCATGACAGCTCACTTGGGCGTGCGGCCGCCATACGTCCCGTACGTTCGAACCCCGCCAATAAACTCATGCTTTGGGTAAAGGAAAACATAGTGAGGAAACCATACCATGGTGCGAGAACATTCTCTAGCTCTCACTTAGCTAGCAACCAGCCCAAAGTCAAAAAATTTGTCACCTTACGCTTAACGGTGGTCCGGCAGCCTCCTAAAGAGCCACCTATTCTACACACTTATTATATACAGAATAGGCATGCTGCATTTTAGGCAAGTGTCACTATTTGTATGCCGGTCCCTGACGGTCAAAGGTTACTAGAATTAGATATGAAAATTGACATTGATACATATCATATATTTTTGTAATGATATCATATTATTTGACTTGTAACTTTGGTGTTATCAATAAATGATTTGTATTTGTAATGTCTAACTGTATTGTGTAAAAAATTTGCCACACTGGTTTCCTCTATAGAAGTCAGTCTGATAGCTAACCTTTGGCATAATCTTCAAGCAAGAGATGGAAGTGTCCAAGCTTGCAGTAAGTCTTGGGGTCGATGCAGATGTCCCGTCTGGCAACAGGAGAGCTGGATCTCTCCTCTTCCTGGAAAAAATATGTTTACAAATGGTCAAAAAGGTTTCATGTTACATTACAGAATGCTTAAAGAGATAAAAAATTATATGAATGGTAGGGAAGACAACAAAATTGATCAATTTAGTTTTGCTAATTCACCCTAGGAATAAACCAAAAAATATATCCAATTTAATAAAATTAATATGCCATCAAAATTGCCAGACCAATGAGTATGAATGTACATTATTTATCTGATTGGCTATGTTTGTGATATATTATTTAAGTTTTAGTAAGTATTTGAAAACATACTCCAAATTAAATCTTTAAAACAATAATAATTTAAATGCCAGATTCCATTTAGAAACATGCCCCATGTGATCAATGTTATAAACCTCATTCTAAATATGTATATTATGAATGATGTGTTAGTTTAGTTTATGTCTAAACTAGTTAAAAGTATGACAAAAAACTAGTCAGGATAAAAAAAAATTCATCAGCTTGAGCAGAAGATGTGTTGTGATGAAAAACATTACCTGCTCAACTTCCATTACCAATATGATGGCTTTTATAAAAAAAAGTATTACCTTGACTTGCACAAGCATCCCTTCCAAATATTTGACAGCTTTGAGAACCAGAGCTCTTGTCCTGCCATGTTCAGTCCCTCGTAACTTCAGGAAACCAAATTGACGGCTGGAATATTCAAATTTCAAATTTGTTTATTACAGAAAAAAGATATACCTTAGTTACAATACAATATACCACTAATATGAAATTTGAAATATGCCCACTTAAGGTTATCTTTGTTTTGTTACTCTTATACTGAGACCATGTGAGGTCTCGCGCCATAGGAGTATGTAAGCTCTATTCTATGTATCTCAAATTAAACATATTCAAGCAACTTCAAAAGCTAAAGATTTTATATTTCGCATTCTTTATAAAATGTATGAGAAATTAAATAGTTTGTCTAAACCAATGAAGGGGCTCAAAATCAACTAATTCATTCAATAGTCTAGTCTGATTTTAATAAGCAAAAATAAAATTATGTAAAACATGTTTTTCTCTTAATTTTTTTTACTCATTATGGTTGATCTTAAAAACAAAGTAATATTTATATCAGAATTGTTAGAAAGAGGGCAATATTTACATTACAATAACTGTTTACAACAACAAATACATAAAAACAAGTTTTCGATGTCTGGAAGTGTGGACAAAATGTTAGGTGCATTGCACTGTTCTATATTGATTCGTTTCTTTTTCATACAACGCGTCTGATCTCTATAAAAGTGTTTAGTAATATGTGTGCTAAATTAAAATTGAAAATACATATATGCATATCTATGAAAGGATAAATAAGGAGTTATTTAGTAACAGTACTTAAAAGACATCAATCTTCTAACGAAGTCTAAGCGATTACACAAAATTCTTAGGCATATATTACTGTTAATAATAATTGTATCTACTCTTCTTTCGTAAGAGCAAGTGGCCAAGCTCTGGTTTCGAAAGTTTTTAAGCTGCCCGAAGGTCTCTTACTTGGCTTAACAACTGCTTGTACTAAGACACTAAAGTAAACTATTATGCGTGCCAACTAAGAATAGGACTGTCAAAGCCGCCATCTTGCTCAATCATACGCGCAAACTTCATAACCAAAGTGTATGGTGTGCAAAAAATTTTATGAACAAATTATATTCAGTTTAAATGTTTAATGTACGCTGTTTTGCTATTTCTCATACATTTTACGGCAAATTAATTATAAATGAGTAGGATTTGAAAGTAAAAGCATATTTATAAAAATATAATTTCTTTTTCATTGTTGTCACTTCTTTTTGTATCAAATAAAAATAGTTTCTTAAACTGCTTACAGCACTTAAGTCGAAACTATCCAAAACCAATGTCTCGTCACGTGTTTTTATTTTAGGTGTTGTTAATTTGCCTTGGGTACTTCTTACCTGTAGAATTAATTAATCCAAAATTATCCAGTAATAAAATCAAAAATAATTAAACAATAATTAAATTTATATCTATGAACCAAAAAAAAATATTATTAAATTTCTTTTTTACGCTTTCTTTGCTAGCAGTACTTGTTTGACAGTTATCGTGTGAAGTTGAAGCAAGCGCGATCCTATTCTTAGTTGGCACGCATAGTAACTAATAACTTTATTATTCGAGTATTACATAGTAAGAATGAGGAATTAATTGATGACTAATTTTGACTTTCAATAACTGTTCTATTGTTTTTGGCAGAGTAGATTCCCAGCAAAATTATGGGCAGGAATACGGAGACTGAATCCAGTAAGTAATCAAGTAAAAAGCTTGTTTATAAAGAAACAGTACCTGTCAAGTTCAGATAAAACTTGCAACTCTTGAGAGGTTAGATGCAACTCTTCTTTATCATCCATGTTGTCCTGAAGAACGACAACCAGACTTTGATCACTTTATAACTGTTCTAGATGTACCATAGCTAGTAATTCAAATAAATTATCACGATATTTATTGAAAACAATTTTCACAAAATACGGCTACGAAAAGTCTCTATGACGCAGGTCACGTGACCTTGGAGGCACAGACTAAAAACTATTAACAGTACAGATAAATAAATTCAAAGCTCGAATTTCATTTAGTATTATAGTCGACTATTCGAGTCGTGTGATACAGTAATATAACGAAGTTACAGTTTTACTTCTCCTTCATGAGTTTTACCCACGAAGTTATAATAATGTAACTTGTGGTATATATACATAAACTTATTTTCGGGTAGAACGGCTAGATTTAGGAACGTAAGTTTAATCTGAAGATGTTGAAATATCTGTAACCAGAAAAACTTTAACGATGAAAGTTCCCCGTCATTCCCTTGTATGAATTATTTTATTTTCAGCTTGTTGGGATTTTATGCACCTTCTAATGTTTATATTGACCGGACTAGATTTTGTTTACTTCGGAAACTCGGAAGATTATGCATAGCACTTGGCATAAATTAAAAAAAAAAACAATGCAAGCATTGTTTTTTTCAATGCTTACTTCATATCTAAAAAGAGAAGATTCATATCGTAAAAAAGAAGATATAAATCTGTGATTCATATAATAGAAAATTTAACGAGCTGAATTTTCTATCGATGGGTAGCAGCCGGTAGGCAAGAAATAATTATAGGCTAGTGACACTGATCGCCATCACAAATTAATTTCATTCAAAATCTCAATACACAGTATTTCTACGTCTCAATAGTCAATACTCGGAGGAAATAAAATATTTCCTCTGAGTCTGAATACGTAGAAAGAAAAGACTAGCCAGCCATCTGTGTCTTAATCTGTTGTATCAATACAATAAAAGATAATGGTGTGATCGTACGTAGCAGATTCTTGCCATATTGGCAATGAATGCTACTAAAATTTGCCTTAGGAAAATTTACGAACTTGAAAAACTCATAACTTCAAAGAAAATATGCCATAATACTGTTACTAACTACTAACTATCTTATTCATAAAAATCGATTAAAATTATTCTAAACAATGTTTTAGTTAATAATACTTCTAATGATCAGATTACCCAGAATATGTTGTTAAAGTTTGGGTTTGGGTTTGTATTCACGTATTATAATTTTATAAACCTATAATTATATTAGTTACAACACGGATTAATGTTGCCAGTAACGAAAAGAGGATTCATGCCAAGAAATTTGAGCATCTGGCGTGGGCTTTTACAATACAGGTTTATAATACGTTTATGAAAACAATCCCAATTAACAACATTTTCAGGCTTATCTGCTATTTGACGCGTATTAGCTAACGTCGTTGTTTAGAACTATTTTAAGCGATTTTTATGAATAAGACAGTAGGCATATTTGTGCGTCAAGAATGGCAATATTTTTCTCGTGCAGATTCGCCAATTTTGCAACGGCCACACTGAAAGAAAATCTAACGTCGGGAAAATACGCGCAAGCGGAACAGATTTTCGTATCGCTAAATTAATTTAATTTATTTGAGTGAATGTTTAAATATTAAGAATTGTGATTTTTTCATTAAATAAAATTAATTTTATATATCTTTTTTAATTGCATCTAGTAAAATAGTTAGGACAATGAGTTACAGAGACTCGGTAAGTAAATATAAAACCTCAGTTATAATAACAAAAAATGTCTTAGATAATGGTTAAAACTGATTGATTCGCATAACTCTGAGATATTGGGATTTTTTACAAAAATCGGTTACGTGCTTCACCTGTTCTATTTTGAGAAGTTATGAGTCAGATATTCAAGGCCAAAGGGGAATCTGAGGGATATCATTTTTCCGATTGTTACTACACTATGATACTATTTTAAACTGGGATTTAAATATCTGTACACGTGATATTGCACGTGTAGCTTAAGAATTTCACCTTTTGTTACTGAAGTTCCTAAGAAATTCAAGCAAAAAAATATATTAAGTAAATCTACACAACTGATTATTGTTTATCTGACCTGCCTAAGTTCGATTATATTTTTCCGCAGTATTTGTACCCTCGGTGTTCCCGTCGTCATCTATCCTATTATGATGTATGTACACAATGTGACAGACTAGCTGTGATTACTTGGTTTTCCTAAAATAAATTGTGGTTATTGTTTTTACTCACATCGCGCAACTAAATTATATAGCTAGAAGCAAGATCAATAAAATTAATTCAAACAGCTCTAAAGAAAAATAAATTTCATCATTGATTTTATTATTCTGCAGCCTGACTTGACCATCAATACATTTTTAATTTTATCTATTTTCTAAAGTATTCAATTGTAATATTGAGATCAAAAGTAAAGATCCAAAAAATTATCCTTGAATGTAACCCAAAAAAGAAACTATTAGTGATGAGTCAGGCTTCTTTTCCTACACAAACCATATTTTTAAATTTTTTTGCATGTTCACAGCTTATCATAATGCTTATCTATTATCTACAGTACTCATTATTTCCACGATCTCATTCATACTGCGCAGCCACAGAGCAGCGAGTAGGATCCTACCTAAGGACCTTGATGGTATATATAATAAGGATCAGTTTTGTGTGACCCTGAGACAGATATCTTCCTTGATGACACTATGCCTTTCCTCAAACAAAAAATATATATCACGAATTTTAGATTGTCAGATCTTGAAAGAGTTTTTTAATTTTATCCATATTAACTGTCTTATTTTTGACATATCTATAGATAGTAATGACCATGTGTTAATAATTTTTTTGTAGTTATACAATTTACCTAAGTTTCCTGATGTAATATTTTTGTATGTCACATAAGCTCTGTAGTTATTTGTATAGTCAGTGTACACAATAATATGAAATCTTTCAAATAATTTTCAATAACAATAATAACACACAAAATATGTCAATGTTGTGTATTATCAACTGATAATGTCATAAACATTTCAACACTAAGTAATAATTTACTTTAATGATGTGTATACATAACATATATATTTTCCCCTTATCTGCAACATCACATGTTATCTCTAGGAATTTCTAACAGAAATATAATTAATTAATGCAATCAGTAGTTCCCACTAACTGTTTGTGCACGGTTGAGTGATTTGGTCCATAGTAACTACACTTCTAAACAAATCTCCTCATAGTTAAAAGGCGGACTTATACTAGTCTATTCCAAGATTTTGAGACAAAATCTTGCCAAGTCAATTTATGAAATATCATGTAAACTTTTGAAAAAAGCGAAGGGCTTTTAATTGGACTATGTAAAACCGAAACGTCTTTTAACTTGTCAGGACTTCTAGTATGGGTAGTACCTGGTCGAGTTGTTTTTCAAGTGTGTTTGCTGTGCAGAGTTACGGATCGTCACCATCGTCAGTGCTCAGTTCCCTATCTTCGTTGCGGAGCCGGCCATTTGCTGAAGTGTCATACGGCCCAGCCCCCGACATGAATGAGGTCTATCCTGGACTATTCGTTGGAGATTCGTACGTATTATTCTATTCATGTGTAATGTAATGGCAAAATGTTCATTAATCCTTTTGACGATATGCTATGTTTGTGTTGAGCAGATTTGGACTGAATTAATTCTTAGCTTGATATGGCTAATTCTGAATATTAGAAGTTTAACTTCAGATTTTTTTACCAATAAATTGATTAAACAACCCATCAACTAATTAAGGAATTTGAACCCTAGTGTCGCAGCAAAAGATAAGAACTACCTTCGGCGCATGGGCATCAACTATGTCCTGAACACGGCTGAAGGCAAGCGGTATACGCAAGTGGACACCGATCATCTTTACTACAGAGATGTCCCCGGGCTGAGATACAAGGGCTTCCAACTCATGGACATGCCCAGCACTGATATATCCAAGTACTTCCATGTGGCTGCCAACTTCATAGACGAGGGGGTTTCTAGTGGAGGTATGTACTGACTTTCTGTAATTCTATCTACAGTATAGTTTTGCTCTATGTGAAACTGAATAGGTACATTACTAAGTATTTTCCTTTTCTGAGTCAGCTAACCATAAAATTCTCGTTTTACATTGTTACATAATGGTTACGCTTCTTTCCGCTCTGGGTAGGTACGTAGTGTACAATAAATTTGTGTTACATTGATCTGGCTGACAATTTGACTGCCCTTATGTCTCTCTCTAATAGAATTACTCTTCCACTCGCCTTCCTTGTAATAATTGGATTACCTTCAGCTGCAATTCCATTGAATCTTTTGCTGTGATATAAGCACTGTCTTATGCAATACTCGTAACCCTATATATGTACCTATAATACCTAAGAAACAGCACGGCCTCGTCGCGTGCCTGATTGCCATTTATACACAGCAACTTTGCAGCCATTCAGTTCAGAGTTCAAAGAAATCAGCATTCATTTATAGGTTCTTACACGATCAACAAACTGTCGCTGTCCTTTGTATATTGAAAAAAGGCTGCTATACGTACTTATGTACGAGCACTCCACCCACTCAGGCCATACAGGCAAGTATAAAAGGTTCAACAATGTATCCTCTTTAGTTAAACATATCCATGCGATAACTCTGTATAACAAAACATTGTACCACCCCCAGGTCGTGTCCTCGTCCACTGCTTCATGGGAGTCTCTCGGTCGGCAACATGCGCACTCGCTTTCCTCATGATCAAGCGCGGCATGTCCCTGACAGAAGCCCTGGCGCTCGTCCGCTCTCGCCGCGACATCCACCCGAACGAAGGTTTCATCCGTCAGTTGCAACTCCTCGACAGAGAGTTAAGGGTGTCCCGCATCCGCTGACCCTACACCCCCTACTCGCTCTTCGGTTTGTCCCGCGTTGACATCGAGCCGCGCCGCGTGCGCAGCCTCGACAGGACGCTCAGCCATCGGTATTATTAAATGTTTCAATATCTACAAACAATTATAGCACAACCTCCTTGAATTACTTCTTATGACCTTCATATGAACTAAGCGGCCAAGCTCGGGTGTCGAGTTTTTAAACCTTTGGCGTGGCTTAGCGACTGCTTGTATTAAGACTAACAGCCGGGACCTACAATGTAGCGTGTGATCCAACCCACGGTACGGGCCCAGGTGAAAATGCCTCTTAAAACATTTCAAGGTAACCAATTCAAAGACTGTCCGCATCTTAGCCTCGATGATCGCGTCAGATCACCTTAGCTAGCCTAACTATAGGCGCTTATTATAATTACCGTAATAATTACAAGAGATAGTAACAGTAGAGAAAGTGTACATTATGGCAGTTTATTGAAAAGATATGCTCAGGGAAATCAGAGGTAGTGCTATAATATTTGTAAGAAGTATACCGATGCTGCTTCAGGACAAACCAAAGAGTGTTGTCGCTTAAACTACTCCACACAAATGGAGTGCGACACTGAAAATGTAAGTTGTTTTAAACTTTTGCTAATACTTGCATTTTGAAGATGAAATGTTTTGAAACTATTTATGTAATATTAATACAATATTTAATGTGTGAAATGTGTGTGTGATATAAGAATGAATTTGCTCTCTCAAGTCGATATTTTTGAACTAGTGTAGTAAATTATTCAAAATAAAGTACCAAGTGCTATGAAATTATATTTAAAATATACCTTATAGATATCAAGAGATGTATAGAACATAATTTGCGAAGCCAGAAGGACATTATTTTACTCTAATAATTCTGTGATTTATAAAACGATTATATTTTTGTAATTATGTACTTCTTGTAATAATTATTATTGTAATGTTAATGTACCTGTTCATTAAGATATTGAATATTTTTGTATTAAATCTGTTTTAGATGAATGGACCCCACTGAGGTTATATAAATGTATGCAGCATGAATTCCTGTAATATGAACTATTCCAATATTAACTTCAATAAAATAATACATAATAGTTATATACTAAAGTTAATATACTAAATGTATAGTATGTATCCAAATGAATTTCAAAGATATGTTCCAAACATATCTTTGTTATATTCTTGCTAAGAATATGAAGACAACAACTTCTTAAGTTGTCCAGGTTTAGCTCTACTTTTTTAAAACCAATGGAGGGTCTATTCCTATTAAAGAAAATAATTAAAATTTAATTTCTATCAGTTCTCATGTGCCATTTTAATCTGTACTTGTTATAAATTTAAATTAATATAATTGATTTATTTTTTAGACAGTTTTATCTAGCACTAATTTAAGAATATAAAGTCCAGTTATAGTGAAAAGTTTCTAGTATAGTAATGTATCTTTGACTATAGTACAACACTAGCCTTACAGTCATGTGATGACATTATTCTGGATGTGTTACTTTGATAGTTATTAAGTTTTATTCTTCAAGACTGGCAAATATACACCATTGTTCAAAAACTGTGGTTGTCACACACTATAACTAATTGTAGATGTTAAAATGAAGTTCAGATGTATATAAATAACGTAAATTTAGGTGCACATATTCATACATAAATAACTTTAAAAGTTGTACACACAACAATTTGAATAGCTACTTAGATTGAATTATATGCTTCAATTTAGCTAGCTTAATAGTTGCGAATAAGATTGTAATAGTATCTGAACGTAGGTGTACCACACTAGTCTTATTTAGTTCAGCATGTATGTCAATGGCTGGCCTTGTGTCTTGTCACAGGTGATGGGCACTTATTGTTGGCGCAGTGCCCTACTTGCCTATGCCTGAAACATTTGGCTGCACATTCATGTCAACACTTACAGTTAAACTATTCAGAGCAACTATACTATAACTAAATACTCTATTGAATAAAAAAAAACATTTGAAAGTTAGTTCCTTCTTACTCATTTATTTATGTACGCGAGAGAACATGAACTTTTAAATGCTTTCTTTATTGATGCAAGTCTTATAAAACACATTTTTATTAGAGCCTTAATTACTATTTTTCAATAATTTATTTAGTTCTAATGGATATGTTGAAAGGCAATGGCTTGTGATTGATAATATTCAGTTGATATTGTAATTGCAATATTAAATGTGAATGGCACCAAAGAAAGTAAACATTGTGATAACATGTGGAGAGGAGATCAAGTATATTTTTCAGATAAAAGTGGTTATTTGTTGTTTATTGTTTGTTAAAAGTTAATTACACTTGATAAGTTAATGTAGTTGAATGCACTTATGATAAGGCAGGATTCAGTTATAAGAACAATGTTAAGTACCTAGTAAATGAGCAAAACTAAAGTACATTTGATTGTATATTAACAGCCATTATGGATTGAAACAATGTAGGCTTGCTAGATGTAAGTTTAGATGTAATTTAGATTCCTAAATACAAGTTAAAACCATGAAGTAATATTTAAATTAACTTACACTATAGTACCTGAGTATATTAAAGCTCACTCCGAAATTGGTTTATTAAAACAATTTAAATTCTGTTTAAATGTTAAGATAGTTTCAAAATGTTATATAGTGATGTTGTAATTGGGTAATACTTATTTTTTGTTGTCATGATTTTAAATCAAGGGAGACCGTAATATAGTTATTCTCTAAATAAAACTATTTATTGATCCACTTTGTTTTTATTACATTCTAAATTCCTACATTACACTATTATAAGATTATGGATTAAGTGACCCAGGATAATAACAAATATACGACTTAAAAGTTTAAGCACCAACGCTTTATAAATATGGCCTGTTCATTTCGGTCTTTTTGGCTTTCTTGTCTCGAGCTCTCGGGAACCAACGGTGTTCTGTAGTTAATGTGATAGCAGCTAGTTGTTTTCTGGCAATTTCAGGCTTAGTATCTTTAAATACCCTTTGGACTTCCTTGAAATCATCCATTCGCAAAATACTAGAATTCGGGACTGGCTCCTCAGGAAGAGGCCTAGAGTGCTCGTATGGGAATCCTTGGTCTTGGTGTAGAGCAACTATTGTGGAGCCATCATTTGTGATAACAATTTTGTTGTAACATCTTGTGATAATTCCTTTAGGCGTAAAGCTAATAATACGGGCTAAATTAGCCATTATTATTAAGTAATTATTTATAACAATTTCATTTAGATGATAACCTCAAAACAATTTAATTAATTTTAATTACTGTCAAGAGTGTCAAGTGTCTTAAAAATCCACAGAGAGAGTAAAGATAAATTAGAAACGTTGACTGATGATTCGAGGTTGATTCGAATTACAAGTAGTCGATACAAGTTAGTATAGTGTCTATCAACCTAACAGAAATGAGAAAACAACGGAAAACATAACGTCAAAGTTATTTGTCTATGGAAATCCCCCTGCCCCCTTTGTTGTATGTGAAGAAAACAAAATCGGTGCATTTTTAATAAAAGTTACATTAATTTTATCTAAATAAAAAAAGTATTTGGAAATGTACAATGGATTTTCCAGCAACGGGGTCCAATACGGATTCCAATGAATACGGCGGAGCTACACCCTCTTCATTTCTCAGTTCCAGAGATGACAAAAAACGGCGCAGGTATTTCAAAGGTTTCTAATATCAGCTTATGCACTAATCGCGATGTGGATTTAATGCCTAACTCGTATTCTATTGCGAATTTCAGTTCGTCAAGGTCAATAAAACGCCGACGGTTTGATGATGAACTTGTGGAATACAGTTTGCAACCTGGCGCATCACTTGGTAAAGGAGACAAGCGTATGCGTACTCAGTCGTATACCAGCCAGTTACCAGAGTTTCCTATCGCAAGTAGTGCCCCTCCGACTCCGTCGATCCCGGCTCCTGAGCGCAAGAAAGTGGCAAACAGAGTCCCTTCTTTGGGCAGTCTCGGACGGAAAGCTCGACGCAAAGGACAACTGAGTCAGTTATCTACAAAAGATTTGGGTAGATGGAAACCTACAGATGATCTTGCGCTTATACTTGGGGTACAACAGGTCAGTTTTCTTTATAAAATAGGTATCTTTATTCACAATGTTTGCAACATCATTTATTGTAAGTACACACACATACAGATTACAGCTATTTTTTATGTATAATCACTACTACACTATATTATACTATACATATAGGGACCACCCTAAATAATCTCATTTTATTTTATTTTTAGTATGTGTTGATATAGTGGCAACTGAAATACACAATCAGTGAAAAATTCAGCTTACTAGCTATCACGGGTTATGAGATACAGTCTGGTAACAGACTGGCAGACATTTGAAGCTTAGTTATAGAGTTCTGTTTTTACATATTATTAGGTATGGAACCCTAAAAATTGACAAATAAAATTATTCTCAAGTAAATAGACTTGTTATTTAAATTTATTTGATTCCAATGGATGATATATATAGCGTTATTACTAGTATCATCCAATGTGTGTATCTTATATAAGTATATTATGTCATATCATAAGTTATATATTTGTCATGAATGTATGTGTATATAAATTAAATTTTAGTAATAAATAATTGTAAATTGACTTGCCCAGTATGGTGCGATGCCGTAAGGTTAATAAACAATTTGAGTTGATTTAAATTCCAGACCAATGACCTGCGTATGGTCCACCGAGGGATAAAATTCTCCTGTCGTTTCACACTAAGCGAGCTGCAGTCCAGATGGTATGCTTTGCTGTACAATGCTGAGGTATCAAGAGTGGCTGTTGCAGCAATGAGCAATTTACACCCAGACCTTGTGGCGGCCGTACAGCAACAAGCACTGTATTCTATTGCAGAGGAAGATTTACTTGGGACGTTGAAAAGTGTAAGGGCTTAAAGTCAAAATATTGTATTGCAGATTACAATGTTGGTGAAAGAGTAGAGTAATAGAATCATATGATGAAACTCTTATCCTTAGAGAAAGTATATAAAATAAACTAGCTGACTTGGCAAACATTGTTTTGCCTTATAAATTGTTTCTATTAATTAAAAAAAAATATTTCACCTAGGAGTATGGAAAATAGATAGTAGCCGATTCTCGGACCTACTGAATATGCATATAAAATTTGGTATAAATAGGTAGCCTTTTCGGAAGAGTATGGTAACTAACATTGTGACATGGAAATTTCATATATTAGATATGGTCAAGACCATACAGTGTTTTGTTACAACATAAGTCAAATTGGACTATAGAACATAAGATTGTTGATAAATAAATTACATTTCATGAAATGAGTTAGGGTTAAAAAAACTAAATTTAAAAAATTTTGATATCTAAGCATTACATAGGCTGATATGTTGAAGTACGGGCTCCTTTCTTCAATCAGATGGTGTCCGACTTCCTCTTTGTGTGATGCCAGACTATCAGTGTGTGGTGATCGCTTATCCAGCCAGCCAATCTTGCCGAAAAAGGCTATCTAAACGTTTTATTTGTAAAACATTGAGAGACAAAGAGTTAGAAGAAAAATGTTCTTAATTTTGCTTAAACACTATCAGAAAATAAATGATGCTTTGATATGAACTTTCGTGAACAATTTGACTATTTTGCACCTGGTAAAAAAAAAACTATTCCTTATTTTCAGAACTCCCATCCCAACATAGAGAAGTTCCAGGAGTTGTTAGAAGCGAATCCGCATGTTTTCTATCAATCTCGCACTGCCAAGTCCCTGATGAATCACTGGCAGCTGCTGAAGCAGTACCAGCTGTTGCCGGACCAGACAGTGCAACCACTGCCTAAAGGTGAACTACATTTTTAGCTTAGGAAGCTATGTTCATTTCTTGCTTGAACCTTGGCTGCCTGAAAAGTGAATGAAAAAGCTTTACTTCTAGGCTTATCTTAAACTTAATGGGATGCGCTTGTTCAAAATTCGCCTAATAGTAAGCGATATTGTGATCTAAGGTAAATTGTGATTACCCAGCAGAAACCAGTCTAAGTCTGCGCTGAGGTGTGGCAAAGAAATACATAGGGGAGAGGTGGTATACTGGATCCCCGAGGATACATGATCCCCTATTTAAAACTAGCGCCAAAAAGTGTTACTACCTACACATACATTTTAATAATGAAAGTGATTTGCGGGTATTGCCCGCCTTCTAAGTGCATATGATAAACATTGGTAAACTGACTTCAATTTGAATATTTTAAACTAATTATGATAAAAATTATATGGGACTAATTTACAAGAAAAAGAAAATGTTTTCAATAGTGGTTATTAAATAAGAGAATTCTGATTTTAAAATAAAAATTACAGTTGAATTGAGTTAAAAATATATATACATATATTATTATTATGTATTATTAAAAACCATTTTTTCACTTACACCACACACTTTTAACTTTTATAGTTATTATGATACTAAATATACATATTTTAATTAAAAGCCTATTCAAATCTATTTCCAGGTGCAAATGACAAGATCACATCATTTTCTGATGCTGAAGAGACTATGAATGATTCAGAACTGCCTGATTATAAACAAGATGGAATGGACATTGAGATGCAGCTAGCCGATAGGTAAAACTATCTAATTACATAAATACATATTCAGTTTTAAAGTACATTAATTATAACATCTTAAGTAACTGAAGTTTTTAAAACTTTCGCATTTATAATATATGTAGGAAGTAGGGTAAAGTTCTAATACAAAGCATTTATACATGCAACTTTTGTTATTCCTGAATAGATGAGAAATACTATCCTAGAGTGTGTTGAGATTTTTTCACTTAGAGCGAAAAAAATCTTTCAAGCTAGTCTTATTTATATCAGCTAATAAAGAAAAGATTTGAAAGTTCGCTTCCACTTGCTGACTTAGATTTGGTTATTTAAGTGAGGGGATATGAATTTTCAACTGACCTTTATTGACTCTAGATTTTTGTATTTCCAGAATAGATAAGAAGGACATCCGTATCCTAGAGAACGCGTTGACTCGATGGCAGGTGCTGGTGCAGTCGGTGGCAGGGGGCAGCGTGGAGCTCGATAAGAATACCCTGGCCGTGCTCCGAGGCCGCCTCGTGCGCTACCTCATGCGCTCCCGAGAGGTAACTGTTATAGTATCCTTATTCATTTAATTCTTAGGTTTCCATACCCATAGCCTGCTAACACCTTACTTACTTACTTACTGCTCCGGCACGAAAACCCCAAAGTGGGTGTTAGCTACCAACAACAGACGGCGCCACTCGTCACGCTGTTGTGCCATTCTTCTCCAGTCAACCATTTGAAGCTCGCCAAGATCTCTTTCGCCGGTGTCACTCCAGCGGTACCGAGGGTGGCCAACTGGATGTCGTCTCTCCGGCTTCTCTTGGTAGACACTATTTCAATTTTTTGTTGGCGAGGTGGAAATCTTCAACAAGATACCTACCTTGCTACGATGGGGCGCAGCTAGGTTATGTGGGATTTGTACCCAGTAAAACCCCCCCGGTGACCTGCCTCTGTGTTTACCAGAGGTCTCCGGGTTCTTCCAGTAAACACTCCGGAGACCTCCTTGCACTGCGTTCTGGCCCTTCCCGGATTACTTTCCAATCAAAAGGGCCGGTTACGCGACGCCGCCGTTGATCCCGGAGAAGCCTCGATGAAGCGGGTGTCGTAGCCCCACCTCCGAACACCCTCGAGTCTGATGGCTCTTTTAGTCGCCTCTTACGACAGGCAGGGCCTTGAAATCTCCCACGATGTTTGGTTCGCGAAACAACTCTTGTTTCGCGAACGCGCTCTCACGCGCTAGCTGCATCGTTTCTCTCCAGACAGGGCCAAACATTTTCCACAACACATATCTCTCCGTGACAAGGAGTTTGGTCTCTTCCTTCTGCGTCAAAGTCCAGGCCTCGCACTCATACAGTAAGATCAGCCTGGCTACTGTCTTTTATATTCGTATCTTGGTGCGAAGTCTCAGCAGCTTAGAAGAGAGCACTGAGTGAAGGCCTGCACTGCAACGGAGGGTGTTCTGAGTTTGGATCTCTATCTCTTCCTCCCTGTTGTTAGTGCTAACACCTGATGTACTTTATTTGAATTATATTGTACAAAATTATAATTTATGACCAACAGCTCTTACACTGAGATTATTAATCTCGTATTGTGTGTAGCTGTGTCCTTTAGAGTACAATTTAAATAAAAATGATATCTTATCTAACAATGTTGTCAAGGATTTGATCATTGAGGTAATTAATTTATGAAATGTAGACACAAACTAAGCTTTTGGTAAGTTAAGTTGAGGTAATTTTATTTAATTGGTATAGTGTACGTAGTTGCATATTAAATATCTAATTTAGTACTTTTAAAAATATTTAAACCAATACAAAGATAAAAGCAAGGGATCTACAACAAGATATGAATGTTTAACAAACTGCCTCGAAGTATGTATGACAAATCGTTAGATTTGACACATTTAAAAGAAAATTCAAAAACTTCTTTGTACAAAACCTGTTTTATTCCCTAAATTAATATATGAGGTTGCCTCTCTCAGAATCTTTATTTAAGGCGATGATAAGAGCAAAATCTTGATACAGATTCCATGTAAAGTCACTCGATTTAACGACAAACTCTCTAAAGCGTCGAAATCAATTGGCTTTAGTTGGTTTAGCTTGTATTCCATACAATGATACATTCTCTCCATTTAACGACCACTCTCTACCTATAACGCCATAAAATGCACAGTCCCTTCAGTGTCATTATGTATATAGAGTTTACACTGTATTTACAGTTTTTTAAACGGAAAAAAATATCGCAAATATTTCTTAAAGGCCGTCTAAAGAAGTACGCTAAGAATATTATTTATACCTATTGTGGTACAATCAGACTCATCAATATGAAAAAAAAAACTGATTCAAATAACTAAATTTTAGTATGATTTTTTGTCATGTTCATATTTCTTCGCATCTCATTTAAATTTATACGATCGCACAATAATTTAACGTAACCAATTTTTTATTTGTTCGCTTAAAATTAATATTCAGTTTCCGTGATTGCTATAAAATATTTATTTCACAGTTGAAATTTTCATTACGTATTTCCGGCACCGGAAATGCTTAATGAAAATTTGAATACACATAAAAAGATATATTATTGATCATTAAACAAATGTATTTTTAAAAACTTTTATTCGAAAATATTGTTAAAGATCGTTATCAAAGACAAGTAGAGTGATGTCCCCGTTACGTCGTTTCAATAATGAGTCATCTAAATAATCGAACTTCACTCAATCGAACTCGGTCGACCTTAGCCTGGTAACAGAAAACCAGGTCGCATGTTCCTATTCCGAATGAATGGAGTAGGCTGTTGCGATGGATTTACCTGTTGTTAATTTCTTCATCATCATTATTATTCAAGGCCTTTCTTGTGTAATGTAGCACCTGTAGCTCGGCTAACTAGGATGATCTGATGCGATCATCGAAGTTAATAGTGGCATTTACATTTGGGCCCGTGGGTTGAATGACACGTTAAATTGTAGGTCGCGGCTATTAGTACAAGAATGTCAGACTGTCCTTGAGCGGGTTAAAACCTCAACGCTAGAACCTAGCCACTTAGGTCATACGAAGGAGCCTTTATTGTTCCACTGCTTGATATAAGTAGATCTTCCTCTGAATGTACCGTCTGTGTCGATTTTGTTCTTGCATATTCCCAAACTACGTCCGAAAGGCACACTCATTACATACATATCGAAGATTCGTACAAAGCGCTTCGCCTCAACATTCATAGTGAGGACTGCGAAGCTTTGGAATTCTCTGCCTGAGGCTCTGTTTCTTGAGAAGTACCATCCTGAGATCTTCAAATCGAGAGTGAATAGGTTCCTTCCAGGTGAGCGTGCTCCAACGTAGGCCGCAGCGTTACTTAACATCAGGCAAGCTGTGGTCAAACGCAAACCTATTTAAAAAAAAACAACTAATTGTAATGAAACTCAAAAAACTAATATCACTAGTAATATCACTAATATCACTGGTGTAAACGTATTCAGAAATATTTACAAACCTTGCAAATCACTGCGATTTGTGTCAAATAAGAGCTACATACGCATTTGAGTGTTGCAAAGCGATTGTGCAACTAACAAGGATTTCTAAATAACAATATGCTCGTAGGTACGAGTAGTATACATACAGCGAGTGTGGCACGGTGGGTAAATTTCTGCTTTTTAGAGTTCCGTACCATAAAGGTAAAAACGGGACCCTATTACTAAGACTCCGCTGTTTGTCTGTCTGTCTCCAGGCTGTATGTAAATATGTATTTGCCGTGCCACTATAACAACTGATACTAAAAATAAATGAAATTATTAAACCCAAACAATAAAAGTTTTTTTGTTTTTTTTTTTGCTATATATCAATAACGTTAGCTGCTAGACACTTTATTCATAAGACGACTCGATCTTGCCCCTACACCAATAACTTGTTTTTCAAGTTGTATTTGCACTGGCTTTACAATAAAGGAAAATATCGTAAGGGAATCCGGCATATTTGAGGACCACAA
Source organism: Mellilla xanthometata (assembly GCA_035578125.1). Lineage (NCBI taxonomy): Eukaryota > Metazoa > Arthropoda > Insecta > Lepidoptera > Geometridae > Mellilla > Mellilla xanthometata. The sequence goes on along the minus strand of JAPUBQ010000007.1, from coordinate 4,678,453 downwards.
AATCTGAGGTCATCACAATGTACTTGCCTAAGACACTTAAATAATAAGATGATACTCCCCCAATAATTAATTCTGCGGGGAAATCACCCGCAGTAATGAGGAATACGATTAAGGAGAATGTAGTACAAATAGTATGAAACGTGCCGTTTGAGTAGCATGTGTAATTTTGCTATTGTCGCTTCGACATTTTGTTGTACGTAAAATTGCCATGGTGACAACGAACTTTGAATAGCTAACGGTAGACTGTCCAGTATGGAACAATATTGTGATAGAACTGCCATGTCGGTGGACAATTAGTACAAATGTAAATGAGTATGTGTAACTCTCAGCTTATCGTTAGTAAAGAAAAGATTGGACGGTAATGATAGAGAGCCAAATTATTGTAATAACACCTAATTATACCAATTTTGCAAAAAGCAAATGATTTGATTTGAAAGTTCATGAAATACAGAACTTAATTAGCCATAAATAACATACGTTAAAGGCAAGTCACACTACAATAATTACTTAATACTAAAAAATAATAGTTAGATTAAATTAAATAAACTTACAAATGTCATTAAATAATTATTCTACCCCATTAAATACTACGAACAATATCTCTTGTTTAATTTTAAAAACTACTTTTTACCCATGAATAACGATTCTGCTAGCTCCATATTCATTCGCTTAAATTATTATAAAAAAGGAGTTACTTTCACAAAATCTCTTTATTTTCTGTTTAAACATACTACTATTAAGATTGGTTATTTTCTCTGGCAACTTGTTGTACATTAATATCCTTGTTTCCTGTCATTTCACTTGCATAAACAAATGAGTGAGAGTAAGTGGAAGCGAGATTTCGAAAGTTTTCTTCATTGCCAGTGATATAATTATGTTGGGCTAAAATCTGGCCAGCCCTTGGACCTTTGCCTGTTTTCTTCAAGCGACGCCCCATAGCTCAGCCACCAAGTCTTTGGCATCGGAATTGTTTATTTTTTGTACTCCTTGCAGCTAGCTAGGTTAGGTATTTGACCAACAGGGCACGTAACCACACGATTTAGCGACTCTCTGGCCTAAAGTCAGGAATAACTGGCTCTCAAGAAGGCTGCCGAAACACTGATAGGTGCTTGGCGACAGAATTTTCAACTTAAGAGTAGTTTTTCGTGTAGAAAACGGTCACACTTACTTATTATTAAAAGTTTGATCTCGTCGGCGACGGTCCGTGTAACACTCGCCCCTGAAGAGTGCTCGGAAAGCACCGAAACTGTTGGACTCATTCCAACTTTTAATAATAAGTGTGACCGTTTTCTACGCGAAAATATTAATATGCCTTACGTGAACAGTTTACAAAGTTTAAGGGTAGTTGTTAGCCAGGAGAGCACAGAAATGCAGCTATGCTCTACCACCATGCTATGGTTTCCTCACGATGTTTTCCTTGGCTACTGTAGTTTTTTGTAATTGTAAGATTTTGATCAGTTAGTTTGAATATAGAGTTGATGCCCCGTAAAATCTCTTGTAAGTATACAAAGAGTTAAGTTGAATTGAACAAGGAAATAATATGTGCGTACGGAAGGAGCACTACTTAAAATTGTTATGCTAATAAATGTGGCCTAGAATAAGTTACGCTAACGTACATCGTATACTATGTGTTACCAAATTGAATAATAATTAGTTCGTACCCTAGTAGGTAGGAAAAAATACGAACATTTGTTTGAATGGGATTTCTAATATCTTAAAAATAAAATAAGACAATATCAATTAAATTTTTTATTCATTAAATAAATTAAAAAACTATACATTTATAAATAATTTAATTTAAATTTAATACATATGTTTACTGCAGCGCCCCCTGGTGATTAGTCGCCGAAATTCCTATCTAAGAAAATGCGCCAATCGAATCTTTACACATCACTGAATCCGCAACAAAATCCTTCACCGTAAAGCTAGTGCAAATCCACACATAACTTGAAAAACAAGTCAGCCGTATAGAACCGGGCTCGAACTAGGGGCCATCAGATCAACTGACGTTGTCCCACCGAGCCACACTCGCTTTTTTCGTTCGCGTTCGAATTGTATTGAAACTAATTATATTGAAGCTTTCCTCGATTAGTTCAACAGGCGACAATTAAAACTGTTCTAATAAATTCACTTTTATTTATGAACTTCGTCGAACGATCAAAGCTAAAGCTTCCGATGTAGGTATCTATGCCAGGGGTGGTAAGGTAGGGTTGCCTAATTGTTTTTACAAGGAATAAAATATACCAGTGGGGATAGAAAAGTAAAAGAGTGTGAACTGTCTTGCAGACAAAGACTGCATCAAAAGTTGAAAAACTGACTTCAATTTTTTTTATTATAAGGCACATTTCACTCACTGCTGGTTAACCCCATACTTAACTATTTCTAGTTTGAATTATGGTTGCTAACACAACTGATATACTACATATACATACATAACTACTTTATATCGATACTTATTCAACACCCAGACCGACAGCCAACAAATTTAGTTCACAAAGAAACATGTTGGACTCTCTAGTTGGCAGTCCGGCATGGTAACCATTACGTCAATGGAGTTGTCGTGTGGTATTTAAATTTACTTATTAAATTAAAGCATAATTTTAATATACTTTATTTTAATTTTTTTCAACATTGGGAAATAACTAGAAAATGACGGAGTTCTGAGGTAACAAAATTAAATAAAAAAAATACAGCCGAATTGAGACCAACCTCCTCATTAGTCGAATCACCTACTGTTTTTAGTTAAAAATAGTCTTATTTTTTTTATAACACTTTATATAATACCATCTATGTATGTATCTAGTTTTATAGACCACTAGCAGATCGTCTGAGCTTATAAAATAATCTAAGTTGCAAAGAGAAACAAAATATGACCTATGTTACTCAGGGATAATGTAGCTTCACAAACGGTGAAAGAATTTTTCAAATCAGTCCAGTAGTTTCTGAGTCTATTTGCGTCAAACAAATGAACAAAATATCAAACTATTCCTCTTTATAATCTTCTTCTTATATATAAAATTTCCGTGTCACAGTGTTTGTTACCGTACACCTCCAAAACGGCTTGACCGATCTTTACCAAATTTTATATGCGTATTCAGTAGGTCTGAGAATCGGCTACTATCAATTTTTTAAGTCAAAACAACGTTTGCCGGGTCAGATAGTATTAGTATGTATAGATAAGTCATTCGTCATTGATACTGCATTTAACAAGGTAGTTGGCAGCCCTTGTGCCAGGCGCGGGTCAGGCCGGGTGGGCTCAAGGGCAGTGCTATTCCCCACCCCTACCTCCGCCCCGTCGATTGACCACCGGCACCGTACATTGGTACTAGAATTTATAATCCACTCATTTCACTATCCATCACACGGTCGCTATTGATTGACCCTATTTTCAATGTCTCGCTAATGCGAGCGAGTTTATGGGACAGTTTTTTATTCTTTTTTTGTTGGTTCGTTGAGAAGAGATTGATGCATATACAAGGTAGAAGTTGACCGAAAAAGACATAGATGGAGTGTGAATGATAACATGAAAGGAAAATTGGTTAAGTGCAAGTCGGGCTCGCGCATGAAGGGTTCCGTACCATTCTCTAAATAAATGGCAAAAAATATTTTTGTTGTATGGGAATCCCACTTAAATATATAATTTATTTCAATTTTATAATTTATTGATCTATCTGATACCTTAATTAATACAGAGCGAACATATACATAAAAAATCTTTTATTGTATAGGGTTTATATTTAGGGTACCCACTTAATTTTAGTATTTGTTGTTATAGCGGCAACGGATATACATTATCTGTGAACGTTTCAGCTGTCGTGATTTGTTATTTATTTCTTTCACTTGGGAATTTGTGTTCATCAAAATATATTTGACTATTTCCTTAGACGACATCCTCGTCAACATTTGTTTTCTTAATACTGTATCTTATGTTAATCCGGTTATATAAGACGCAACGAAGCGTACTTTATTTTCCTGTTTTTGAACTCCCATCTTGTCTTAAGATATTATCGTCTACAACCTATTGATACAGGCGTTACTTTGCGGAAATCCATTGTAGATAGAAGACATAATTAAATTTGTAGTGTACTTCGGCTGTGATCTGAAACCAAATTAGGATAAGCAAAGGAAAAATTAAAATATTAAAGAAAAAATAGGTGTGTTCCTCCGACCGACCACCACACCTCCACTACAACTCAGCTTTGTCTTCCTCGTCTACCTTGTCCCCAAACCTGTGGTCTCTCATCAACCCATCACACACTTTAACTTACTAGCTAAACTTTTTTCTATTTAACCCTTAAATGGAGAATGTTGTTTTTAAACAACATACTAAAAATCACACGTAAAATTGACCTTCATTAAATTTTTTTAAAATTTTGCGCGATGTAGTTTATAAACAACACTCACATTATTGCAAAAAAGTATAATAAATTATATATTTTTATTTATAAATATATTTTTTTAAAACGTGAAACAAAAATCGTCCATTTAAGAGTTAAATAATAGCAGTACCTCTGTTGAAGTTTGAATTAATCAAGATTTTGATTGTGTTTGACGCAACGAAATTCGCTCACTTGGTCAACAAGTTGTTCGCATTGTTAGTACATAGGTCGCCAGTACATTTGCCTTTTATTGTTGTCCATATAAATATATTCATCTGATGTAAGTCCCGCCTGAACCCTTGTCATTAGCAATTATATTCAGCCTTTTTTAACCCCGAATAATTTAAACGATTTTATTTACATACAATGGACTGACGCCGACGTCAAAAACGGTGGGAATATTTGTATACAAGGGTTTTAAGTTTATTATTACTTTATATCGCTATTATAAAAAAAAAATTGCAAAGAAAAGCTATGTAACTTAAAACCCACAGTAAAATTTGGTGGAAAATATGTCTAAACTTAAAGCCTCTTATGTAAGAATAAACTTTTGATCATCTACATTATCAAAGCGGCAGTTTGCGTTTCCTGACCGCGTACCTAGTCTGTTAACAATTATGTTTACTTTAGAAAATTCACTATAAGGAAGTGAACTGACTGTTACAACTTCCTGGTTTTTGTCATATTTTTTTGCTCACTTTATAATTTGATACTTCTCTCTGATTAAACTGTATGACAACCTGGTCCCCACTTAAATAATGAGATGAATATTATAATTATAATGCCGTTAAGTAATAATGATAAATGTTTTGACACTTATAAACTACTAAAAGTATCTATATACAAAACGCAAAGCTAAAAATGATTTTATTTTACACCTTACCGAACAGAACCGATTTGCTCATGTAAGTCAAGATCTCATTGTGTTATTGTTCGAAGAATTAGCAAAGGAAAGTGTTTACAAAACGCTCTTGTACAACACAGTATTGTTTGGCGCGCCATCGGCCCGTTGATATTCAAATATTATTCTAGATTATTCATAAATACATGACGGAATACGAAGCCGAGTAATTTGTCTATGTCCGGTGGATCCGAAGAGTTTAGCGTCGCCGCGAGCCTTGTCCCGGTATAATAACTTGAAATAATATAATATTCTAATCTTTTTTTTTTTGTAGAACAACTAACCGTTTTACCACGCGTTTATTATAGAGCACTCGACACAATTAACTACGAACCTGCTCATTTGCGGTTCCAATTATAATTTCAAACATCTGCGTAAATTCAAGGTTCGCGATATTTGTGCGGTTTACTAGAAGTACGTTGATATTGGCGTATTGGTACGGTTATAAATTGTTTAGTACTATTTTCTCTGGGTTATTAAATACGGCTATTTAAGCGTACTTTATGATATCACCAAAGTTCTTCATAAGTTTGTCACAACAAGCTCTTTTAAATTAAGACACAATTTTATAAACTTTTTGCACTTCAAAATTTTAATTTTCTGAAATGTAAATAAATCTTACTCTGTGTAATGGCATTTTTAATGCAACGCTTAATTATATATTGTAATGCTTTAACTAAAAGCTTATTTTCTTGGAGATATAAAAACCGGTTAGTCTCAATGTTAATTTAATATTTTGCCTTATTCTTGAAATGTGTTTTAATTTCACTCTGCGTTATATCATATTGTATATGTGTAATCATATTGCCACGTCTGTCTGTTATCTGATGAAATAACGTGGACAGCCGCGCGATAGCATCGGCAGTTGGTAAACTTTAGGTATACCGCTAGCACACATGTACATTAACATTATGTCAGGTCACCGATAAAATAATAACCTCAGGTGCCGCCCTTGAAACTTGTTTGCGTATTTCAAATCCTTGTTTGCTATAACAGAGCTGAAAGTATCCCACGATTGTTTTATTATTGGGCTAAAAAGATGCTCACACGTTGTGACGTCGACGCTACTTGTTTGTTAGCGTTTTTCCCAAATAATTTATCTTCTAAAAACTGTAGCTAGTTATACTTTTGCTGAATGTAATTTCGTTCAATGAATCGTATGAAATCAGCCTCGGTGTAGTTGTTGCGTAGGTTTTGCAAAATGTTTGCATTAACTAACCATTTACCAATATGTAGATTTTTGAAGTTGAGAGTGAATAAGTATCTCATCTCAGACGAGAAAAATCCTAGGCCGCGTTTTCGTTTAAAATCGGGCGAATCGGGGTAAAATTATCTTGAAAAATAATCCTTTTTTTTTTATATGTTTAAACGAGCTTAGTTATAATATAATAAGATATACTTATGAAATTATTTGGGATTTAATTAAATGCATACATACTAATATTACCAACCTTTGTATCTGTTTGTCTGTTTGTTACCTCATAACGCTTTAACGAAAGATCGGATCAGGTTGGAATTTTACAACAGGATACTATGAAACTATTGTAGGTAAATAAATGTAAAATAAAATGATATAACGAAATAATTTTCATTAAAACTAATCCCCATGCATTGTTTTCGAAACTAAATCTTATGACGCCATTTTGAAAATCAATCTTTCAGCTTTTATTACAAATGGTTCGCCTAAACTTTTATAGATGGCGTTATGAATATAAAGTTTTTGTAAACAGTTTCGGGACATGATAATACAACCTGTTATCTGTTATCATCATATGGCCAACAAATGTAAGATATAGAGATGATGCACCGGCAATATTTCTTAGTCGTGAATTTCTTAGTTTACATTAAGAACTTATTTTATAATGCGAACAAAGCCGCGGGTTACAACTAGTACTAGTAGGGTACCTAGGTGTAACACTTACAAGTATGTGAGTGTTACACCTAAGTACCTGACGACCTCGTTGGCGCAATGGCTACCACGCCGGACTGCCAATCAGAAGGTTCTGGGTTCGATTCCCGGCACGGCCAACATTTTTGTGCTAAACTAAATTTGTTGGCTGTCGGTCTGGGTGTTAAATATGTATCTTTATAAAATATGTATGTATATCAGTTGTGTTAGCAACCATAATACGAACTAGCAATGGTTCAATATGGGGTTAACCAGCTGTGTGTGAAATGCGTCCTAATATTTATTTATTTAATGCGGACAAAGCCGCGGGTGACAACTAGTATACTTGTATGTATGTATTACACCTAAGTACCTATATTGCTATAGGTCAAAGCACAGCACAGTGAATTGTCTGCATAAAATACAGTATATAAATTAAATATGTACATGTTCTTCGTACTCCGTTTTCTGGTTTTAAATCTCTGCTACAATTATTATTTTTGTATGTTTAATAACGTCCGCTTGTAGGGATAATTGAAGATTTAATTCCATAACAATGTAGGTAGTAAACAGGAAAATGTAATCTGACTCCAGACTACGTGTTGGTAATTCTTGTAAATAAATTAATAAAGCAAATAATCTTGTAAAGCGCCTGTAGCTCGGCTAGCTAAGGTGATTTATCGCGATCATCGAAGTTAAGCAACGGTCGATGCGGACGTTGTTTGGATGGGTGACCATGCCCAAGACTGTAGTTTTTTCAAGTGGCATTTTCATCTGGGCGCTATCGTGGGTCGGATGACACGTTAAATTGTAGGTCCCGCCGGTTAGTCTTAGTATAAGCAGATCGACCTTCGGGCGGCTTGAAAATTCTCGTCACCAGAGCTTGGCTACTTAGCTCATACGAAGAAGATTAAATAAATTGTTCGTTGTCAGAACTTAAGCATGCTCGTTCACTGCTATTAAATATTATTCTTTGATAATATCTTCTCTAACTTTTCTAGTACCTATTCAAATAGTTTTCTTAATATTGTAAAGTGACGACGACCTCGTTACCATGCCGGACTGCCAAGCAGAAGGTCCCGGGTTCGATTCCCGGCTCGGTCAATAGCTTTGTACTTAACTAAATTTGTTGGTTGTGGGTCTGGGTGTTAAATATGTATCTATATAAAATATACATGTACGTCTGTATATCAGTTGTGTTAGCAACCATTAATACGAACTAGAAATGCTTCAGTATGGGGTTAACCAACAGTGTGTGAAATGTGTAAGAAAAAAAGAAAAAGAAAGAAAAGAAAGTGTTTTGAGCAAACTTAGACAGCTTCCTCTAAACACTTTCTTTTCTACATTTTACAAATCGCTGCTTCTTCTTCTTCATCATGTCGATGGTACACATTTAAATACTAAACTTACTACTAATGTATACTACTTACTACCTAAATAATTATTGTAACATATTTGTTTATCATACTTTTTTAAATTATTAAAATATGTTTATTACACCAAAATAAATCGCTGCTGGACTATCGATTCAATATTATGCCAATTTCGGGTTCGGTCGTTAACCCCACAGCCCACGTGTGGTTGATAATACTAACTAAACAAACGGTGCAATGGCAACTCTCAAAGTGTCACGGTAACGGCCGTGTCAATTAGAGCATTTAGCACAATTATTGGTCAGTGCGACCGCTCTTCCCGCCCTGCGGATATGCTCTTAAATCCATTTTGTCGACTACTGTTATGGGTACATTATTCCTTCAGTTTACTACATCTTACATCTATGAAATTGTAGGCGAACCATTAGTAATAAAAGTCCGGCTGAAAGATTGATTTTCAAAATGCCGTCTTATAATTTAGTTTCGAAAGCAACGCATGGGGATTCATTTCAATGAACATTATTTCGTTATATAGTTTTTATTGGTGAGCTTACTCTAATTTAAATTGTAGTGTTTAAGTTTGTATATAGTATTATAATTGATTGTTCTCTAATAGTTCTATAATTTGTAAATAAAACCTCCATTACTTGAAATCTTGACCCTCTGTTAGTCGAAATAATCACCGAGTCCCTCCAAGCCATTTTGGTACATATTTTCACTCAACAACTCGAAAAAATAAAGTTTTCATTTTACAATTATTATACATTTATTTACCTACAATAGTTTCATAGTATCCTGTCGTAAAATTCCAACCAGATCCGATCGTTCGTTTAGGCATTATGAGGTAACAAACAGACACTGAAATTTAATTATTACTTAAATTTTTCTTTTAAGTTTTGTAGAGTTCCGTACCTAAAAGTAAAAACGGGACCATATTACTAAGACTCGGCTGTCGGTCACCTGAGTCTCAGAAAGCGTGATACATAGCCAGAAAGCTGAAATTTTCACAAGTCATGTATTTTCCGTGCCACTATAACAACACATACTAAAAATATTAAGGGGGCTCCCATACAACAAACGCCATACGTTAATTACCTTTAAAAATTAATTATAAAATAAATATTTATGGGGGGCTCCCATACAACAAATTAAATAATTAGTACGTATGCCTGAGTTTAAAAGTTGTAATTGCCGTAACACGTTCTCGTTTGTCGCTCCCTAACTTAGAGGTTGGTGTTCAAAACGGTAGTTCACCGTTTCAGGTGCTAATTTAGTCAGCCTTATTTACTGAAAGGTCCGCTTGTTAGACAAACAAGCGGATCTTCATCAAGCTGCTCATTCAATATTTCGTGCCAATCCAATTTTTTGTACTTTGTTGATGCTGCATAAGTATAAGCAGCCCACTATATGATCCCACTGCTGAGACTCGGGGCCGTCCCTCACAAGGAGAGAGATAGGCCATAATCCACCACGCTGGCCAGGTGCGGGTTGCCGAATGACACACGTCTTCAGATATTGTGGTCCTCAAACATGTCGGTTTCCTTACGATGTTTTCCTTCACCGAAAAAGCGAGTGCAAATCCACACATAACTCGAAAAATAAGTCATTGGTAGGGCCGGGATCGAACCGGAGGCCGTCTGATGGAAAAGCAGACGTTATTACCACCGAGCCACACTCGCTTTATTTATGTTGAAGCTGAAACTGATGCAATAGGAACAAGTATATATTTTTAAATTTACAGAAACAACGTACATTTAGTGGTGGTGGCCATCTTGAATTATAGTTTTTGATAGTGTATAGGATTCTAGTAGTAGTTATAGTATTCTACTAGTCGAGACCTTTTATTTGATACCCATACTAAGGTATTTGATACCCTTACCAAACCGTACAAACAGTAGTATTAACATACTACCATACGGTTTGGAAAAAATATGTAATCCGCCATTTTGTGGTCATTGCGGCCATCTTGGATCAATTTTCATCAAACAGCTAAGAACACTTCCGACTAATTTACCTTTCAAACAACAAACTGAAAAAAAAAACACACACACACACTTTAAAATTATTATTAATACGTTTTCTATTTATCCGACAGAAAAATAATAATGTTTTTCGCGTTTATCTTGTTTCTTGAAAAGCTCAATAGTATTATGAAACATTCGTCAGAAATTAAATTCATCGTCTTATCACATTCTCTACGTCAATTACATAGTTAAGCCTCAATGTTGTTATTTTTTTTTTGCATTAAGCGTTTTTACATCATATGTATTATATTTATTTAAACGAATAACTAGGTATTACACCAGATTCCGGCACGGTTTAAATCTGTTATCTTTTGAGACAAAGTTTATCGTATTTTCGGTAAAATCCAAAAAGTTCAGCTTCAGTTCATGTAGTTATATAAATTTATCAAACCCAGATAAATAAGCATAATACTTAGTTTATTAATAATTTTGGCCTAATCATTTGCTTTTCCTTGGAACTGTCTGCATCAAGAATTAGATAGATAGATAGAAAATTCTAGAAGAGAAAGATCAGTTAAATATTAAAATAGGTAAGCTAATTATCTCCAATTCGATTAAAATTCTTTACTCGAATAATTTTTTTTAAGAAAGCCGCGTTTAATTGAAAAATTCCGACGAGAGTTAATGACATGTAGCAATTTTCTATCCGTGGACTTATCTCCCCTTTACCTTGCACATAAAAATTTTTCATCTATTTTTAGAATTGCGCATTTTCTTGGGCATGTGGTTGTTGTTTGCAATGAAAAACTCTGGCTTATCGATTTTACGGCCACGCAGCAAGGTACTAGTACTTTATTGAAAAAAAAAATTCAATTGCACTGCCTTCTTTACGTAATAAATAACAAACATAGTTCACAGAGTTGAAATGTTGGAGAAAATTATGCTCAGAGTAGACGAGACTTACCGTGCAAGCCATTTTTAAAGCTTAGGAAAAATAAATAGGAAAAACATAAATGTTTTAAAAGAATATGTAATCTGATAAAGGCATAACACTATAGCAAAACTTCTTAAATCTAAGCCAAATTCAGATTATACGTATAATGTAAACTACTACTATTTAATGTTATAACATAGTTCAAAGAACATAAGACATGGATGGAGTGTGTGAATGAGGACATGAGAGAGAAAGGAGTGAGTGTAGAGACGACGGCTGATAGAGGAGAGTGGAAGAGAAAAATTTTGCTGTGCCGACCCCACCTAGTGGGATAAGGCAAGGAAGATAGTTCAAAGAACTGAACAGAGTTCTGTGAACTATATGTAATTACATCTTGCTCTATTTATTCCATCTAAATAGCATGCTATCGGTATGCGTTTATTGACACAGTGTTTATTAAATTTGATAATAATGCAAATGTTCATTGGCTCAAATTACTGATAAACGTCGGTTGCTCTCGATGCATATAGCTCAATGTACTATCTCAATAATACAATTATTATTAAACAAATTTCATGCAGCAGAGCAGGCGGTAAAAATTATATTATGCTCGGATAATTTTCCAAAAAAATAAAATGTTATTCTTCTACCACGTTTTACGTTACAAATGACAAACGCTTCACGGTTGGTTATATTACTAAATACATACATTCGGCATTTTTACTTTAATTTAAACTACGCAGTAAACTGGAATATCTACATATTGTGTTAATTTTTACTTCATACTTCAACGCTACACGTAAAGAGTGTTTGAAAAAGGAGTGTTTATTTTGGTCTTAACAGGTGTATGTGTTTTATTGTATTAAAACTTTCGTAAGTCTTATTTGAATAATATGAGTATAATCGGCTGTTACTTACGTTTATTTTTTTGCTATTAGCTCGACATGGGCATACTGATTATAACTGATTGTGCTGAAACATGTCGGGCTAATACCGACAAAATAAACGTAAGTGATCGCCGGGTATACAAAAATTACGTATTTCTTTTATCATTACTGTTATTTTTATCATATTTGTCACTAGCTTCGCCCCGCGGTGTTATCCGCGTTAATTCCGCTCAAAAATAAGTTAATCCGGGATTATAAGTAGTCTATTTGTTAATTAGAAGTGATTTCACCTCAAACCCGGTCCAGCCGTTGGAGCGTGAAGGAGAAACATAGATTTTTAAGTTATTTGCGTATCCCACGGGAACCGTAATTGTTTTCGGGATAGAAAACAGCCTATGTATTAATCCAAGGTCTAACCTTCACACCGAATTTCATCAAAGTCGGTTCAGCCATTTGAGCGTGAAGAATTCACAATCACACACATACTCTCTCTCTCTCTCACACACACACATAGTCTTTGACACACACGCACACCACAAACTTTGGCATAATAGTGGAGTGCCTGGAGCATTCAAAACCGTAAAACCTCGGATTAGAGTTATAGTGAATGAATTAATATGATTGATATGGGATATTGTTTTTTAAACTGTAAATTGCAATGTTTACCCAAAATTTTTTTGTGCACTTTATTTTTATTTTTTTTATAAAAAAGTAATGTTTGACCTTAGATTAGGTCCTTACATATGAAATTGGCGTTTTTCGTACTGGCCACTTTAAATCACAAATTTCTCCTCTTTGGTAAGGAATTCCAAATTAAAATTTGTACAGCTATAGACTCATGTATTTGTGCTTCGATGATCGTTATTCATTTGTTTTTTTTCTTCTGTTTTTTTCCGTTTGCGACACTCATTTTACAAAATGGAAAACTTAAAATATCGCATTATTTACGAGTACGAGTTCCGCCGTGGCACTAGTGCTGCGGAAACAACTAGAAGGGTGAATGATGTGTATAGCGGTCGTGTTGCAAAAGAAAACACAGTTCGTTTTTGGTTCCAACGTTTTCGTTCTGGAAATTTCGACCTGCAGAACAAGCCCCGTGGACGGCCTGAGACTCAAGTGTCAAGTTCAAGAGTTGAAGGCTATTGTGGAAGCGGATCCATCGCAAACCACGTCCGAGTTAGCTGCAGGCTGCGATGTTAGTGATAAAACTGTTTTAATTCACTTGAAGCAAATTGGGAAGATTAAAAAGCTTGAAAGGTGGGTACCTCACGAATTCACTGAAGCAAACCGGCAAACGCGCGTCGACTGCTGCGTTACATTACTGAACCGGCACAATAATGAAGGTATTTTAAACAGAATTATTACCTGTGATGAAAAATGGGTTCTTTACGATAGTCGGAAGCGCTCAGCGCAGTGGTTGGAACCTGGCCAGCCAGCCAAATCCTGCCTCAAGCGAAAATTAACCCCAAAAAAGTTACTTGTAAGCGTTTGGTGGACTAGTGCCGGTATTGTTCATTACAGTTTTCTCAAATCTGGCCAGACTATTACGGCTGATGCCTATTGTCAGCAATTGCAAACCATGATGGAAAAGCTAGCGGCTAAACAACCTAGGCTGGTCAATCGCTCCACGCCACTGCTTCTTCACGACAACGCTAGACCACACACTGCGCAACAGACTGCTACTAAATTAGAAGAGCTTCAATTGGAAAGTCTAAGACATCCTCCGTACTCCCCGGACCTTGCTCCAACAGATTACCATTTTTATTCGAAATTTGGATAACTTCTTGCAAGGGAAAAAAATCAACTCCGATGGGGCAGTCCAAATCGCCTTCAAAGATTTTATTGATTCCCGTCCGACTGGTTTTTTTAGTAAAGGGATCAATGAACTACCTATGAGATGTCAAAAGTGCATAGAAAATAATGGTTTATACTTTGATTTATTAAATATATTATATTAAAAAATATTCGACTTTTTGTTCCTCCCATTCAAAACGCCAATTTCATGTGTAAGGACCTAATATATGGTCAAACATTACTTTTTTATAAAAAAAAATAAAAATAAAGTGCACAAAAAAATTTTGGGTAAACATTGCAATTTATAGTTTAAAAAACAATATCCCATATCAATCATATTAATTCATTCACTATAACTCTAATCCGAGGTGAAAACCCCCAGGCGCTCCACTATAATGCTAGTCGGTGGTGCCTAAGTCGCGTACTAAGCGGTTTGCCTCCACCTTCATTGTGCGTACTGCCAAGGTGTGGAATTCTTTGCCAAATTCCCTGTTTCCTGATAACTATAATCTAGCAGTTTTCAAGGCAAGAGTGAACCGGTTTCTTCTGGGCAAGCGTGCTCCACCTTAGATCGCAATTTCGCTTACCATCAGGTGAACTGCGATCAAGCGCAAGCCCATTATGAGTAAAAAAAAAAACTTATACGTTCATGTAAACCATATTCAACTTCGTCTAAATATTTGAAGAAGTACTTGAAGTAAACATAAAACTAAAAAAATCAACTGACCATAACTTCTTTACCCCTTAACCGATTTTGATGAAACAAAATTTCATAAATTTTAATCAGTTTTATGAACAAATATTTAATGTACAGACACTCGATTACTCGATTTCTGCTGTCTTATTTTACTTTACTTTATTGATGTTATTTTATCGTACGTTAACGGAGTACGTAAAGCGCTAGTAATATAGCTAGTAATATTAATATGACTGAAACTAAATGGGTATGGCTTACAAAAAATAATATTTAATTTTCCGCAACATACTAGGTAACAAATTTAAATACTAAATGTAATCAGCTGCAATTTCCTCCAGTTTACTTATACTTAACATTAACGCTATCGAATACTGGAAATGAGCCATAATATTTGCATTGTATCAACTTTGTTACCGTAACGCGAGTTGTTTCCATTTAAACAGAAGTTAATTTTATTTTTGACATTTTAAAAGTTGAATAACATATTGCCTCTGAAATACATTTTACCTCAAGCAACAGTGTCTTAGTATTACTAAATATAATGTAAGTAGTATCATTGTTACTGCTACGACATATTTTAGAGGAACATTAACATTGCGTGTGAGTTAATTTTATGTTTTGTAATTTAAATGTTAAATAACATTTTGTCGCTTTAATACATTTTACCCCAAGCATCTTAGTACGTAGTTTTATCTTAATATTACTAAAAATAATGTAAATATGTAATAACATTGGTACAGAAGAGAATGTACTTTTATTGAATGTCGCTTTTAAGTATTTAGTAGTTGTCCACTTATTTCTACCATAACCTTAGTTGGACTAAAATCGTCCCATTATTTCAAGTTTGATATTTTTTAATAACATTAGAACTTAGTGGACAATATTGAAAATAAATTAAATAATTAATAAATCTTAGATTTTTTTTTAAATGTGTAAGTTCGATTTCCTAGACTACCTAAGACGCTGGCGTAATGGTTACCATGCCGAACTGCCAATCCGAAGGCTCCGGGTTCTATTCCCAACACGGCCTACATCTTTGTGCTAAACTAAATTGGTTGACTGTCGGTCTGGGTATTAAATATGTATCTATATATGTAAAGTAAGTTCAGTTGTGTTAGCAACCATGATCCAAACTAGAGATGGTTTAGTATGGGGCCAACCAGCCGTGTGTGAAATGTGTCCTAATATAAAAAAAAAACTATTTTTAAACTAGATCGTTACTAAGTGGACATGAATCCATTTATTTGGACTAATATACTGTTAGGCACGCTGGAAAAAGCTGGTGGAAACTGGCTGAAGACCGTGCTATATGGCGTGTTGGAGAGGAGGCCTATACCCAGCAGTGGGAAGACACAGGCTGATGATGATGATGATGATGAATATACTGTTGACTAGTACAATGTCCTAATAATTATTATAACATAATTGAACTATTTATCCAATAAGTGAAGCACGTATGCGCCGTGTATTGGTATAAAATTGAAATAAAATAACTTTACTTCTGAAATTCAGTAGCGTGTATCAGCTATGAACTTCAAAAACAAATTTTAATTGTGCTCGTGACAATAATCATTGGTTTGCAGTTATTTTATCGTTACTATCACGTTAATCAGTCACGTCGATATATTACTCTTTATAGATAACGTGTTTTATATCGTGATTTATCAGCGAAGGCCCTTGTTTTTTTGTCATTCTAAGCTCCTTATTGCATTTTGTGGATATTTCCCAGTAATCAGATATGTATATTTCGATACCATTACTAAAAATGCGCGCTATAAATTACTTGAGTGATAGGTTCATAACTTTTAACATTAGCTTATCTCATTATTTTTCATACTCACGTATCTAATTATTTTAAACTACTTATACAGTTACATATCTCGACTTTCCATTTTTTTTAGAAATAATCTATACATCACATTGCATAACAAAGCTCTATTCCATTACATTGTAATGGAATAGGGCTATGTTATAATACAAGAGTATTTTGTTCTGCAATGTGATGATATAGATCATTTCTAAAGAGAAGGAAAGTCGTGAAATAAAACTATATATGTATAAGTCGTTTTTAAATAATGAGATAAGTCATGTTTTAAAAAGATAGCAAAAGTATACATGGGTATGCGTAATACATGATAAGCTTAAGAATATAATTACGAAGTACATTAGATAAAATATAATTTACTTGAGTGCTTGTACAAGTATATAACCTGAATTTACTTTATCGACGCACTTACAGAATAAGAAGGCAAGTCGTTTATTTTGTGTGTGTGTACTTTTCGCTTATAAATACTTACTTAGAAAAAATACTATGAATACTTGCTTAGTAAGTTAAGGTAAAAATCCCACATACCCCGGCTGCACCCCAATGCAGCAGAAGAGAAATAAGAAGATTTCCCCCTCTTAAAAAAAGGATATATTGGAACACTATAATATAGTTTATCGTGTTCCAATATATCCTTTTTCGCCGGGGTATGTGGAATTTTTACCCATTAAAACCCCCTCGGTTGACATGTCTAGTGCTCTTAGGAGAGTGCTGAGATCTCATCATGAATACACCAAAACTCCTCTGCACTTAGTTTCAAAACTTCTTTATCTTCATCCTGCGTCAAAGCCGTACCACCTCTTGCCATCCTGGATTGCGAACTCACACAATTATCATCATGATGGTCTGATCCCCAAAATCAGACCATCAACGAGTCACTACCTAACTAACCCGGATCAATGACGGTACCCGAGCGCTCCCTGTTTCTTCCAGCGATTTCTTTCTTCGACATAACACTGTCACAGAAATCTATTACTGCCAATATATCCCTTATAGATATTTTGCCATTTTGTTGATTTAGCATTAAAGTATTTTTATAAAGTTTGCTAACCGTTATACCAGTTATGCTTAATTGACAAAGCAAAGCTAGTGAACCGACTCTACAGGTATATCGTCTGTCCAAATGTTTTTTCATCTGTATCTGTATGTTAAGATTTATTACGTAATTAACTTTCTAACTACAAAATAACCAAGCGATACGGAAACGAACTTTTTTGAAGCGATATGGATATCTCATTCGGGCGTGCGACCGTCTTACGTCCCATGCTGTGGGTTCGACTAATGCGAGCTTGAGCCTTGGGTCAAGGAAAACGTTGTGAGGAAACCATAGGACAGTTATATAGTTTTCTTTTACAATTATTTAGTTTTCTAATGCTCTCATTTCAACCCGACACCCTCGAGTATCAAAATCTGTCGCCAAGCACCTAACGGTGTATACCGGAAGCCTCCTTGAGAGACAGATATTCCAGACTATATGGCATGTTCCACCTTAGGGCAGAGCGTCGCGGACTCGTGGTGTCCGCGCCCTACTGGTCAAATGCCTTGCTGTAACTCATCTACCGCAAGTAATGTGTGCTTTGTAACCACTAAAGGATATGTTCAAGACCCCTCAATACTGCTCAATTAAATTATGTACATAGTTGCCACTGAGTTTGGTTCAATCAATTCGAGTAGTAGTGTTTTAGATTTAACTTGGAATTTCAATATCGAATTAATAATGCTGAAAAACTGAACTACTAGAAGTTAGTAAATTTTGAAACGAGTCTCGATATATGTAATTAGATAATGTAGGCATTACCGTGTATTCGAAGAATCAGTGCACAATTGCTGATTATAGTGAAATTATAAACCAGCGAACATGAGCTAGTAAGGAGTATTGCCACGACAATAGATTTACGCAATAAATCGATTAATAGGTACAAAATGTTTTATACACATTAGATAGCATATAAAGGTAAATATATTGCAATCTGAATAAGCGTCTAATGTCGAACTATTAAAACTTAAAAACTAGCTAGGTTAGCCCGTTTCGGCTTAACACGGGCTATTGAAGAATCTCTAAAGAATGGGATATTATTAAACATGTTTTAAACTGGTCTAGAATTTAATGTAACAAAAATAAAAATATTGAGTATATGGATATAACTGTGTGTTATATTGTTGGAATTTTAGTAATGACCTTTAGTTAATAGTCTTTTTGAAATCATAATATGTAAAGCCTATGCCTATGTTACTCAGGGATATTGTAGCTTCCCAACGTGCAACGATGTAAGAGTTTTTCAAATTGGTCTTGAGTTTCGGAGTCTATTCGATACGAACCAATAATCAAATCTTTCCTGTTTATTCTTCTTATTCGTATGAGCTAAGTGGCCAATCTCTGGTGTCGAGAGTGTTTCAAGCCGCCCGAAGGCCTCTGACTTGGCTTAAGGACTAACAGCCACGACCTAAAATTTTACGAGTCATTTGACCCATGGCGCCCAGATGAAAGTACCACTTCGAAAATGACAGGCTTGAGCATGGTCACCCATCCAAAAACCGTCCGCATCGACCGTTGCTTAGCTTCGATGATCACGTCAGATCACCTTAGCTAGCCGAGCTATAAGCACTACATAATGTTGCTATCGTCTTTATAATATTGCTAAAGATATGGTATACTTTACTTAGTATAATCATACCGATTACCAAACATTGCATGTATTGAATTGTACTTACTCTGCAATTATGTTTGAAATCACCTTTTGGTATGTTAGTTTGGCCTTATAACGAAACAATCATTAATTATCCACTCAAAGGATTTACTGATTGGCACATACACATATATTAGAATAATTTGAAGAAAAAAACGTCATTTATAACAGAGTATACGTACCTACTAAGATAGCTACAAATCGTTCTTATATTGTATGGGTATATATTATGCAATGTAGGACTATTGAAATCGTTTATCGTACTTATTTTACAAAACTATTATCACGATATCCGCCCTTTTCTCTTATAATCTGCCCCTTTTCAAGAGATTATCTAAAAAAAGTTGCATTGTGTTATCTGTTATCTAACCATACGAGCATTCTTTATCATCTACACCAATATTATAAAGAGGAAAAGTTTAAATTTTTGTTTGTTTGACGCAAATAGACTCCGAAACTACTCGACCGATTTGAAAAATTCTTTCACTGTTGGGAAGCTACATTATCCCCGAGTAACATAGGCTATATTTAGTTTCTCTTTGCAACCTAGATTATTTTAGAGCCCGCGCGAAGCCGGGACGATCTGCTAGTTTAGTATATCTTTATAAAATACTAGCTGACCCGGCAAACGTTGTTTTGCCTTAATAATTATTTCTAAATATACAGTAGCCGATTCTCAGACCTACTGAATACGCATATAAAATTTGGAAAAAATCGGTCAAGCCGTTTCGGAGGAATACGGTAACAAACACCGTGACACGGAAATTTTATATATAAGAAGATGTAGGCTATACAAATACTCATTGTATTTATTCACTAATGAGCACTTTAAAACAGAAGATATTAAACGGGGTGATTTTCAAGGTGCGTTTGCAAGGACATAGTTATAATAACCTCTACACAACTGTTTTTACACATTGTTTGTTTAAAGAGCGTATTTATAAAACCTGGTTGAGTATTCGCCGTTGTGGAAGAAATATAGAAATGAATGATGTAACGATAAGAATAAATATTTAAATTCTTTACATTTCTTGTTCGAAAGGTGTGTTAGTTGGGAGTGTTCTTAGCTGTGTTTTATGGAAGTGGTCTAAAATGGGCGTCGTCACAAAATGGCGGATAAGATATTTTTCACAATTCTCTCAATATGTCCCGTTGATATCCCCTGGGAACGGACCCCCAAAAGCTAGCTATAATTACTAATTACGGACTGTACCGTACCAACTAGATAAATATATGATAATCTCCTACCTATCGCGAACGCCTTGTGCTTCTGAGCCTTCCATAACGATAATCACACTAATTGATAAAAATTACATATATCAAAAAACTTCCTCGTAATCTAGATCGATGAGCAGTAAAATAATCACGCAATTAACTAATGATCGACTGTGTAACTTGTAGATTAGATATTGGATATGGTTTAATAAATGGACTGTGACAATTCTAGACGCCAACGGAGTAGGTTCTGACACTGTATGCGTACTTACCCGCTAAAGTTTGTTTAACTGATAACCTTATCAGTTCAATTAATATGTCAACATCATTATCTCGCACTGTTGCTAGCAATACTGTGTCTAATGTACAGGCAACAAACACTCTGATTAAATAAGTATACGATACAATACAATACTGTTCTTACTTACGTTACGAAGACACTCATATGTTTTTGTATTTAACTTGATAGTTGCTGAAACAAGTGTTGGTAAGGAATAAATTACAATATTCATAAATATTTCCTTGTAAGTGTTATATAGGTTCTACGCAGCTGCCAAAGTACTTTAGTTAAGTTTTAAAATAATTCCATCCCTACTGTATTAAGTATTGTGTTCTTAAACGAAGTAATAAATAAAATTAGTTACTTGATTTTGTTTTGGTTGCAGTTATATTTTCTTTAGATCTTAATCGCGTCAAAAAAAATATAATTCATGTGGATTGCGAGAATAACGAACTTTTTAAATATATTTTATTTTATAGCTAATTAAATAAAGCGAATAATTGGATAGTATAAAAACCACGTAGACATTTTTGCAGACTCTACAGTGACGTCTTCCTCTATAGATTTTTATTTTTTCCTCGAAACGATATCATTATCTCATAATGAGATTCATTAATTGTCACTAACAGGTTTTTTTTAAACTATATCATGAACTTACTAGATTACGAATAGCGCGTGTAACTTTTTGCGTAGTGACAATCGAGACACCAGCATTGCAAACTCCTCAATTTTGTACTAGGTACTTGTAATTAAGATGGAAGTAGAAATGCCTTAACTGGTAACTTTGCCGTTATCTAGCGCGACACGCGGTTGCATTTGTAGGCAATGTACCAACTACGATAGATTGCAGTCGATTTATGTGAATTTAATGTCATTTCTTTGGATTTACAATCATTTCCTGCCAGTCGGATTGCATTCTTGAGTCAGCGGCAGATGTCATTGTAATTTAATTACCGTGATAGATGTAGCTCCTGTAGCTCACCTAACTAAGGTGATCTGACGCGATCATCGAGGTTAAGCAATGGTCGATGCTTTGTATGGGTATGCCATGCAAAAAACAATCTTCATTTTTTTGTGAAAAATATATTATCATGTTTGTTGACTCCTTCATGTTCAAACGGTTAATCCGATGAGTGTGGATTTTAGTATTAAAATAGCTTGACCCTACGTTGGCGCATTTTCTTCAAGGTTCTTCCTTTATAATTTAGACACGATTCACAAAGTAATATAGAAGAGAAGAGAACTTGCGACATTGTATGTAACTACGTTTTTATACAAACGACGAGTACATTAGAATTCGATATAAAATTTTAATTTTAAGAATCGATTAACTGTCGTGTTGTCACGTGTTTTATACTTGCAACTCATTATGTACTCCCGTAGTAGTTTAATTTGATTCGTTGGTAATTTCTGTTTACTTACGAGCAGTAATAAAAGACTTTATTTTTTGCATATAAAATAAGTGTAAACACGACATTAAAGATAAGGTTACTTTTATACAGTGCAAGTGCATTTTATCATAATAAAAACTTTCTTTTTGAACTTCTAGCCATTCATCGACCGATAGATCCGTAGTGGCACTTAAAAAAATCTAAAGAGACCTTTATCTGAAACTACCCCCATATAATTTATTCTTGGCACCAATTTACAACTTTTCAGAGAACGTGAATTTAAGCACTGGTTCGAAGTCCATTACGTTTCATGATACTCATAAGTTATTTAAATTTTACATAACTATTGACTTGTGAACTTTCGTTTATAACGTCTCAACTTATTACATTATTTCGCAGATCGCTGTCGGCAGAAGCACCCGTGACCACTCTATCGACGTCGATTTGAGTCTCGAAGGTCCAGCCGCGAAGGTGTCTCGTAAACAAGCCACAATTCGACTCCGAAACACTGGAGACTTCTTCATGACGTCAGAGGGCAAACGGCCGATATTCGTCGACGGCCGCCCGATCCTTCAGGGGAACAAAGTGAAACTCAACCACAACAGCGTTATCGAGGTAAATAGTTAAATACGATGAATAGATATGCACATTACATTACTCATTTTCATATTCAATTGTTTGCAGATTGGATTCAGTGCCTACCTTGTTTTTGAATGTAACGATGGTAACAGCGACATTAGAAACACAAAATTTGTTAGTTATAAATTACCTAGGACTTGGTAGATAGTTTCAATAGTATTATTCGGTTTGAGTCTATTTGCTCACGATGTTGTCGTGAATAAGTAATAACGAATTAGGTGATTGACCTTCGACTAGACTCCCATAAATAGAAATATTTTGAAATGGTATCTCTTTTTAAATGCTTCCACGTACATATACTATCATTTATGTATTTTGATCATTTAAGGCTGAAGTCTCCTCTCCTCTCTTCTGAGTACGATATGTCTGTTCAAAGATTGGTGAATATCTGACATATCCGAATTTTTTCATTGTTACAGATTGCGGGCCTTCGCTTCGTTTTCCTGGTTAACCAAGAACTCATCAGTGCTATCCGTCAAGAAGCTGTTAAAGTTAATATTACTGCTTAATAAAATAGATTTACTTAACAAAAAAAAACAATGTTTTATTTTTATCGAGAACACATTTATTTGGTCAATTTTTAAACTTTTATAAACTAAACTTCACTCGAAAACAGAACACTCTTCAATGATAAAAGGTGTGACCACACTGTGAACCAACATTTAGGTTTACTTTTTGCAGCGGTATCTAATAACACTATCACCATACATGATCACGCTTGTTACTGGCATAGGATATGCTATAACGAAAAACTTGCCACACTACATATAATAATGACGCTTACTTAAAAAGTTCCATAACCCTTAGACAATATTTTAACCGCAGTAAATATACCGATTCACTTAAAAGTAACAACAATGGCCACCGTAGTGCAAAAACATAATAACAACCCACTCGATAGTGCGTAACAAACATACAAAGTACTTAAAATAATAAAGGAAATAGTATATGATATAAATAATTATCATTATCATAAATAGATATAAGTCATCAGGCTTTATATGTGTCGCGATAAAATCTAGCAATGTAGCAGGTACTTCGGTACGGTAAGTATTTTTGTATGTACCTCCAATATTTTTACTGCCTTATGTAGATTTTATCGTGGAATGATGCAGTGATCTTTATACAAACAAACATGCTTTGTTTATGTACTGAAAAATACATTATGTGCTTCACTTTATTTTTACTAAGCAGTTGTCCAGTGTATTGGATACAAGACAATGGTACAGTTTTTGTACATTGAATATATTATAATAATATACTTAAGCCTAATATAAAGTTATTATAATAACCAGAAACATTTATATTACCACCATTTTAAAACTAGGTACTTAAATGTCTAATAAATTATAATCGGTTCTTCCAAAAAATCTTCGTGAAACTAAATCAATAAACTATCTTGCTCTATGTTAGGTACATTTTTCACTAACTACAAGGCAACGCTTGCATATACATTGCACCTGCTTGCATGCAGGGCATAAAAGCACATATATTTGGTATATTTTATGAACACCCTGTACATGATATAAAAATAGTGTTATAAATATTTTATAATAGGCACGAAAGGCAGATACTAAACTGTGAGTGCCTTAAAACTGAGATCATTCAATGTATATTTTCAAAATGGCCAAAAATTTACAAAAATAACAAGTAAAATCTAGAATATTCCAATATATTTGGTGTAGTGTAGTAGAAATATATTCAGCATAAATACATATGTAAAGGCACAATGGGCGCATCATTGGCGCGGATATATTTAAATGGTCGTTTACGATCCTAATGGTAACCATTATTATGGAGTATAATATATAGTAGAATCGTTTCAGAACAAAATTAAATCCGAAGCAATAGAGAAAAGAAAGTGCGTTTATAAAATAATATAGTAGGTAAACATACTATAGTAATTTATTCTTATTTAACTTCGCTTTAATAATCAAGAAGTTTAGAATTTATATTTTTTGTTTCTTCATAAGGTTTTGTAGGAAATTCGATACATTCACATTGGGAAATCTGTTATTTATGAGTATTGGCTTTAGTAATTTCACGGTTTAACTTTACTACCTACCTACATATACCGTGTAATACTTACCTACCTATATCAATAAAGTGCACTAAAACAGCAAACACACCATCATTTATGGACGAATATATGTTTTTAAAAACGTCTAGTCCTTAATGATTAAATACGTAGTTTTGTACTTCAACACATTCATCCTTTACTGCAGTCAATACTTCGCAATAACGTTTAGTGCTAAATATTTTGTATGACCTATAATAACATGAGCAAACAGTAATATTGTTTTATATTAATTAGATAATTATTTACAATAAATAGTAAATAGTATGTGCTGAATTTCAACCAACTATCAAATCATACTCTGACATCAATATGTATTTGGTTTTCTTTTAACCACCTTTAAACTATAACAAAATAGATATTTTACAATTAAAAATAAGAATAGGAAGGTAATTAGGATAAACGACGGTCTATATATCTCAAGGTAAACTAACGTGAGCTGGAAAGAGACCGGTAGGACCATCACCTGCCAAAATTGTCAAGCTAATTTAGACAAATGAAAGTACCACGCTTCCGATTTAAAAATTGAGCACCACACGATCGAAATATCTTCTAAAGGTATTTTGTACCAATAGAAACATCTAATCAAACAAATATAATAGCTATATTAAAGTTAAAATACCTTCCTAACATAGGACGTACCGATAAAATAGCTCTACCTATCCAACTAAACAATATTATTAAATAAAACTTTGAGTGCATTAACAAAATTAAAATATTAACATTAATTGATTTATAAATAAAATGGAATGATAAGTAAACAATTCGAATAAACTTTGTAACTTTGTAACAAAATCAGATCAAATTGTAAATTTTACAATGCCTTTTATTTTTATTCTTTGTCTTTATTTTTATCACACTTAGGTATTGAATTTGGCTTTCTATATAAAACTACGTAGCGAACTTATTTGGGTAACTAAATTTATCAGGCATATTCATAGGAATGAGAATAGGAAAGACCTTACATTTTTGGGTGGGAAGTTGTCGAATAATTACGTTGCGCAAACTTCAATCAAGTTACAATAGACCTTTTAGTAAATATGTTTTAATCGTATAGTATATTTGAGTTTTCCTTTGGAAGAGTCGCCTGCATTCGGTTGCGATATAACAAATTTAGCACTACGATTGCCAACAGATTTATACTTTTGGAAATTTTCTGCCAAAACATACGTGTTTTTTCTGCGACTGAAAATGGCTTTATTCTTATTTCTGATAGCCATGTTGTCAATAAAACTATTTTTCTCGAGAAAAACCCATGGTTGCCATTTCCTTCCCGTTAAATCTGGATCGGCAGTGTGCTTACTGCTCGAGCTCGTATAATGCGAGCCATTCCCATTTTTCTTAATAACTACTTTCGGAACTATATTTTTTGTCTTCTTGTTTTTTTCTTTGTGCATCTTTATTTGGACTTCATCTATACTTTTAAGAACATCTTCAAAATTGGGCTTTGGTTTCTTAACAATATTTGGACTAATTTGTTTAACTACTTTTGGTTTAGTTTTCTCGATTTTTAATTGTCTTAATTTTAAGAGTCTCGGTTGAGGCAAAGGCAATTTCACTTTGAAATCTCGGATAGATTCTTTTAACGGAGGAATGTATTTTCTAGCCGCTTTTGTTAACAAGGGTCTTTTTGGAAAGTGTTCTTGTGAATTTGAATAGTCTTTAGATTCAGTAAACTTACAACGCGGTTTACTTCGACTTACTTCATTGATTTCGGAAACTCTGGACCCATTGTAATTAGTTATTTTTAATAATATACCTGAGCTTTTTTCTTCGGAAGTCGTGGAGGATACTTCTGGCGAACTACTTGTTGGTGAGTAAGTAGGATCATCATCTTCTTTTGTATTATAATTAAATACGCTGTCCATACTAGACTCAGGAATATTCACTTCGTCATTTTGTATTGTATTTGATTCATCTCTGATAAAACTGAACTTATCTATATTATCTAAGTTACTTTTAATGTCAATATGATTAGAAAAACTTTGAAAACTTTGTTGTGTCATGTTATTATTAAATAAATTTTCTTTATCTTCTGGTAATTCTGATTTTATAATTATGTCTGTAACACAAACTGAGCTCGTGTAATCAGATGTTGGACATCGTGAATGATCTTCGTTGTATGATATGGGTGCAATATTTTCAAAACTTTTAACACTGCAAATATTAGTATCCTCCGCGATCAGTGATTCTTTTTCATAAAATCCTTTCTCGTCTTCGAAAGGGGTTCTACAAGGATTCCCAATTTGTGAGGCATTTTCAATAATACTTCCTTCGTTACAAACATTGTATTTTGTTGTTAGATCACTCTCGTCACATTTCAAAATACCGGATTCTTCATAATCAGAATATTTGGAATGGCTTGGTGATAAATAAACATCGTTTGAAGTTTCTTCTGCAATGTCGTCGCTTACAACTGTTTCCACACAAGCTACGTCATCAAGCCAAGACTCTTGAATCGATTTATTATTATAATCCATTATAATGGAATCTGAAAGATCTAATTCATTGTCTTGCGAACAACATACGATTTCTCCGATATTCTCTTCTAGATTACTCGTTTCTGTAATACAATCTTCTGTTACTTCAGCAAAACAAATCTTTTCTTCATCATTTTCATCAGTTAAAATACAATCGTTATCAATCAGTATACAGAAAGAAACATTTTCTGCATTATAATATGATGAAACAGAATTTCTGCGATTGTTTTGTATAAAATCACAAATATTATCATTTATGATTTGTTGTTCAGTGTGATTAAACTCATAGACTTTTTTACGTTTTGGTGGCCACATGGGTGTATTATCTAATAATTGTCTTTCAGAAGTACCTCGATTTTTTATGCTATTCAAAGCTGAATCAGAATAAGATCTTTTCAGTGTTAACCTTTGCTTCACCGGAGGATCTGGAATACAAGTATCTGGCATGATAGTTTCGTTTTCTATTTCAGCAAAACTATTTTCTATTACCGGATAACATAATTTTTCTTCACTGTTGTCATATAATATGAAATCTTCATCTGTGGTGGGAAAATTAGGTATTTCCGGAGACTGTGTGAGTTCATCTGCAATCCATTTTTCAGACACATTTATCGGAACATCAGATTTTTCATATCGTAGCGTCGCTTTATTTTGCTCGTATTGGGCCTCATGCAAATCTATCGTCAGACCTATATGAAGATCGTTATTTATGATTTCTTTTAACTGTTCGTCATTATGTATTCCTACATTAGTGCTGATTACTTCTCTTTCTTGTTGTAATGTAGATTCTGTATGTTTATGGGATGGTACAACAAAAGAAGTATCCTCAGTAATTTTTTTTAAGTCAGCAATATTTGTGAATTGACATTTTGTTGATATGTCTGTTTGAACTTCATTATCTGGGTTGTTTTGCAATATTAGCGTATCTTCATTGTTTATTTTTTCCGTAAAGTTGTGATCCAAGTTAGTAATAGCAGAACTTATAATATCAGACTCATGACATTTTGATGATATGTCTGTTTGAACTTCATTATCTGGGTTGTTTTGCAATATTAGCGTATCTTCATTGTTTAATTTTTCCGTAAAGTTGTGATCCAAGTTAGTAATGGCAGAACTTATAATATCAGACTCATTAAAATCTTCTGTACCTTTGTCACCATTTGTATCATTCTGTTGATCAATCTTGCACTCTGATAATATGACTTCGAGAGTGGGTAGAACAGATTTTGTTTTGTCTGTAATCTCAATAGTTGTATCGTTCGATTTATTACTAGAATCATTATTTAGGATGATAGCCTCATTATCCTCTGCTTCGTTTGGTTCACTTACATGTAAGTCTAAATTTATTTCACAATTTGATGACATGGTGGTATTACAATCGTCACTTGATTCTTTTATCATTATAGTTTCGTTTTTTAATGTATTATCAAAGGCAAAGTAATCGTTTTCCGTACTTTTCTCTAAACTTACTTTGTCTGTATTTTTAGTATCGTTATTATGAGACACATCCGTATTCTTTCCTGCATTATTCATTTCACTAAATTGAGCATCTATAATATCAAGTTTATCAGTCTCACTTTCACTAATACTGACATTTACATTATCTTCAATACTGCATCCTTCTACTTTGTTAGAGGAAGCAAGAGATAATAATGTGTTACTATGATTTTTATGATGTGAATCACATTTGACACACAGGGAATAATTTTGATTTGAACTCATTAAATTATTGTGGTCTTTATCCAAAATATCTTTTGGTTTATTTTGTGCAATTTGATTTTCAGGTAAATTGCCTGCAACGTGGGTAGAGCTAAAATCCACAGATTTCGAAACACGTTCGGAGAAAGTTTCTTCGTCTAATGATTTCGTGAATTCTGTTCTGCACACTTCTGCTTCGCATTTATTATCTTTTTCTATTTTTTCTTCTCGAACTTCTTTTACGTGGTTAGAATTTGAACTGCTGCTTGAATTGTTTTCATTATTTTTAACTACATTTTTTTCTAACTCAACAGGATTCTTTTCAAAGCGATCATCAATTATCGTTTCTGATAGATTATTATCAACTGTAATGCGGGATATATCATTGTAATCTGATGTGACAGCTGGAGATGGATTTTTCGCCAAATAGTGTTCATTTGTATCGTTTGATTCTGATTTACTGACTGGTTTTTCATTAACCGCACGCGTATCATCTACGTCAGTATTTAAGCAAACAGATTTATTACTTATCTCAGCAACACAATTTTCAACTACAACATGTGGCTCTAATGTTTTTTGATATTTGGTACAATCGTCTGAAACGTGTTTGGAAATGTGTTCTTCATCCTCGGGAGTATTACAATAATCAAGGATTTTAGAATAATTTTCAGTTAACAATATCTCATTGGCGTCGTTTTCAATATTCAGAGAACTTTCTGATATATTAGTACTAATGTCAGAATGTTGTGTATTTTGATTCTCAGAACTTCCTGAGCAAGTTTGCAGTATATTATTATCAATTTTTATACCTTTACAATCATTGCTATTTTCAGAGGTATCTGTCATCATTTCTCTTTTATTGGTGACATTATCCGATTTTAGTTGTTTATTTTCAATTTGAATTTGATTTGTTTCTAAATGTATCTCAGGTAAACATTTGGTGGTATTTTTTTTAATTTTAGATTGATGTACACGTCGTTTTAGCTTTATAATATTTTTTTTCTTTACGTCTCCAACAAAATCAATTAGACTTTTAGACGATGAATTGTTTATTGGATTGCCCGTACATATTTTTTTAATCTTCTTTGAGTCATTATTTCCAGGTAATATTCGGTTTGATGTCTCTTCCTTGTTTTCTGTAATTAGTTCTAAGATATTATCTAATTTATTCATAGGCTCCAAGCTATCATCACACGGTCGTTTCTTTATTTTGTATTCATATTGTATTATATCAATTACGTCTTCTGAAACATCATTTGATTTTATGTCCATTGGTGCAGATTTATTAACTTCGGTTTCGACAATATTGATTACTGCTTCAGTTGTTCTGCTTTTCCACGACGTATTGTTAAGAGTATGAATGCTGCTTGTTTTGATTTTTTCTTCAAAGGAATAAAACCCTTCATTATATATCAACAGTTTCTGAATCCAAGGCGAGAAAAGTTCTTTACTAAAGCGGGAATTCGTTTTTGGTAGTAAACAAGGTCTTGTATTTGTAGGTGATATTTCTGAAAACTCTGAAATATTTGATAAACATTTCTCAGTATTTAGTGTTATTGAAACATTTTTTGAAGTCTCTTCATCATTTTCTCTGAACATTTTTTCCAAATTTGCAGATATCTCGTCATGCTCGAAGTCATTGTCAACTTGTTCAATTTTGTAGAATTGATTAGGACTGACATTGTTTTCTATATTTTCATTGTATTTAATTTCAAGTGTTTCCTCATTCTTATTTCCATCCAACAAATCTTTTTTTTCATTGGATATCAGACTGGGTTCATTAGCTTTATTATTTGCATGTAATATCTCTGACTGTTCAGGAATAACCTTATCAAATGTTTTTTGAATATTAATTAGGGCTTGTTTACTATCGCAAGTGATCGAACCTAAACTCGCGTCATTCGACTTACATTCATTGTAAGAATTTACTATTAACAGATCGTCAGCCATGTCTTTAGTTGATGTGCCAAGATTTATAACATCATTTGATTTAACAATGTCAACTATTTCGCGCGAGCACAATTGCTTTTCCTCGTTAATTTGGTTAGTTTTAATACATCTTTCTTCAATTTCATTATTTTTTAACATAGCGTCGTTTAAATAGGGAGCTATGTTATCTGATAAGTCGTGTTCTGTTGGTAAATCATTGCTGGATGAAAAAGAATTCGTTTCACATTGTTTTGTATCTTTTTCCATTTCAATAATAGGAAGATCACTAGATGGTTTGTTTAAACTAAAGTCTAATGCCATTTCGGGATCGTTAGTTTCATTAGGGCCAGATGGTGAATTATGCCATTGTGTTGATTGGGAAGTTAAATTTATAGGAGAACATAAGTTTAGTGGATTCCCACTGTTTTCTAAAAATTTATCTTCAATATTTTTTAAATTTTCCGGATTTTTTATAATAACACTATCAGTCCGTACAACATTTTCTTTAAATGCAGTATCTTCTACATTTGCTTTTAATTTTCGATATTTAGTTAGTTTGTTTAATGATTTTTCTGAATCAGTTACTATTGGTTTACATTTCTCGGAATTGGTTTGATTGTTTCTGCTATCAGGTAAACCTGACGCTTGAATGTTAATTTGATAAGAATTAGCCGGCGAATGGCGGTCTCCTTTATTAGCATTAATAAATTGCTGATTTACTTCCGGAAAATTCAATTCAATCTCGTTATCCAGGCGAGGCAGTGATGCCAAGCACACACCAGAATTTATTTCTAAATCTTGTATAGTATAATTTGCTTTTATTGGTTCCATATTATTTGAAGAATAAGGACTGCGAGTCATTTTGCAACTGGGATTATCAGTAAAATTATTATCTTGATTTTTGAATGTATGGCAGTTTTCGTCCGTAATGCTGGTCAAGGGTGATTTTACAATTTGTGAGTGGGGGTTGGTTAGTTTCTCTATTACTCTTTCACTTAACACATTTTGGGCTGGAGCTGCTACTTCGACATTCATCATTTTAGGGGTGCATGGTCTTATTTCAAAATTGCATCCCACTTCTTTGTGAATTACAGACTGACTTATTTTCGCTTCCACATCCAGGGGAGACACCGGTCTTGGCAATGGTTCTATAAATACCTTTGTTGGTTGGTCTTTTGGAGACATATGGTATTCTTTGGGTGTTACTTTGGGAGTGATAGTATTACAAGATTCCATTGCTTCTTCAAATCGGCTATACAATTCTAAATTGTTATAGCCCTTGATATTTTCAGGCAATTTTGAAATCTTTTCAATGTGTTCATATTTGCTAAGCTCTTCACTTGGTACATTTACTAGCCCAAGAACATAAAGCTGGTCTTGGTTGCTTGCATTCTTAGCAAAATTATAAGATTCACTTGAACCTGTTTGAATAATGATTTCTTTTGAATTTTTAGTTTCAAGATTCTCTTCTTCTTCTTCATTCCACATAGACAAAAATTGTCTAACATTTATTTGTTTTTGCTTGTCTTTGTTTACATCAATTTTTGGCATAGTTGGTGAACTTCCAACAACTGAGCCATATTTGTATTCAGGCTTTTTATAATATTCATGAGGAAGTCTATAAATGCCAGAATCTATACTTCTCACACTTGCTGTAGATGATTGACTAACATATCCACAATCTTCCTGAGAAGTTCCATGTGTTTGTGTAGTATCATTACTGGCACTAGAGTCAGTGGGAGATATAGCTAGAGTGTTGGGAGAAAACTGGGGTGCATGTCTTAGCACTGAGCCCACATTTAGGTGATGTTCAAAGTTTCTGAAGTGTGGCATATATTCAAAGGGTCTTATTTGTGGATTATCTTTTAGGTAATATTGTTGAGAAGGAAGTGCTCGCATACCTAAGGGTGAATAATTGGGCATAGCTATTTGATTTTTAAGCTGATGGTACCTACTCATTTCATTGACATAATAATTTTCAGTCACTGGATATGGTTTACTCCTTGAATTGTCATAATCAATGTACATTTTATTATTGTTGTCATAATGTAACTTGTTTGAAGCTACAGCTTTAACAGCTGCATCTGGTGCATATTGATGCACTTTTTGTGGTGTACTACCAGAAACTTGGGCATAAGGTGGATGGATTATCTGATTGCGGAATGGAATGTTATAATGAGGCTGATGACTTGCCTGTCGCTGGTAGCCTTCCATAGTAGGTTCAGCGACTCTGTTTTCTAAGTATTTCAAATGAGGGTACACAGGATAAGGGTGACTCTGGCCTGTTTTTGGCATGTCATATTTAGGAGGTTGTACAGGTGGAGGTGGATGAAATTGACCTGGATAATTACCTAAATACTCGTATCTTGATTGTGCATACCTCTCTTTTACATGTGGAAAGGGTTTAAACCTTGCATTTGCATCCGGAAAATAATGTTCTGGATACACATATGTGGCTTCTTCCTGGAGAGTCCTATGAGGCCGGGGCATGGGTATGACAGCAGGCCTCTGACTTGCACAGTTTGGGTACTGCTGGTACTGGTAAGTTTCACTAGCACTGTATGTCCTTGGAGGAGCCACATTAACATTGCCTGGAGTCCAGACATGTGGCACAGTTCTTGTCAATGAGGAGTTCACACTCTGCATATACATTTCAGATTCTCTGATAGTCTTATGTTCGTTAGCTAAATTATTAACTGCATAAGGCACATCACAGTACTTGGCTTCAGGAGCCATGTTTGGTTTGATATTTTTGGATATGGGGACATTTCTGTCTTGAATATGATTAAAATTTGCACTATCACTATGTTTAACGGGTAATGGGTAAGTGGGTGGCACATTTATTCGCGGCATGTTCTCCTGGAATGTTTGTCGTGGTGATATGTTTCTCGTGGGATTCACATTGGATAGCCTGTGAGGATAGTCAGGAGGACGGCGGTACGCGTTATCGGGGCTCGGCCATGGCTCTGCTGAACCTTTTTTTAGAAAAGCGTCGTTGGAGGCGGGCGGAGGCAGCACCCGGTCGGGACCGATCACGGCGCACGGGCGCACCGGGGTCCCCTCCGTTTTAGCCAATGTATTAGATCCGATATCTTGATAAGACTTATTTCTGTTGCATTGGAGTGCGACGACGCCCTGAGAGTACTTACTGCCATCGTTGTTGCGTTCGCTCAGAGCAGCCTCCGTCCGTAAATCTTTAACATCCATTGTCAACGAATAGCTGACGCATGTTCAAAGTTATCGTGGGCATTTTTAGTAAATCTGTTTAGGATTGCTGTCCCGAAGTCCAAATAACAAGTTTCATGCTGAAATATAAACAAAATATTAGTGGTACAATGTCAACTGTCAAAACACTGCCACATCGCCTCTACAGAAACCCTTGAAGAAATGATAAATCTCCTATACTCAAAGCACTGAGTACCGATTACCTCTAAGAATCTTAGTATTGAGCAAAACATCAATATTATTTCCAAGGAAACACCGATTTATCACATCTCAGTACACTCGTCGTCCATTACTTGTTTTTTTTTAATTTATTATCACGGCCATAGATACAAGTACTTCAGAGAAATCATAAGCATGACGATGTTGCTATAAAAAAAATACGTACATTATTATTTAAAATATTAAAAGTTTTATTAACCGATGGCATTGATTTGTTATTCATGTAAATTATAACGAGTGGATTTTAAGTTGCCTGTTTTATGATTAATCTACGATCACTACTGCATGATCTGCGGAGAAACCATAACTAACGCTTCTTCGAATCAAGCTACCAATCAATTTACTCATCTCTATTTTGATCTCTTTTGTTTATGGTCTATGTGACACTGACAGTTTGACATTAATGACAGTTAACAGACAACATTTGTTTTGCATTTCTTAAATCTTACCGAAGCTGAGATTGTACAGAGATTCGAGTTTTTTAAATTTGTATAATTATTGTTGTTCAACTTAAAATTGATAAGTATGAAGTATATATCCGTCACTTCGATCGTTACCTTAATTTTTGGTGTATACGTAGTGAATACAATATGGACTTTGGCTGAAATATTCATTCCGCCAGTGTGTAGTCGTGGCGAAAGATGTTACACATCGTATCTTTCTTCAAACCCGGTACAGCATTTGGTGATCTATACTTCTGTAAGGCAGCATCCTTCATTTGACGGTTCCTCGGCCGAGGCAGTTACAAAAGTTCATACTTCTATGAGATTTGACTACCGAACTCCGGCGACTTTGTGAGTGACAATTCATATTTTAGCTTAGATAGAAGTTCCTTTAAGTTAAAATATCAGTCGAAAAACAAGATAAGATCTATTTCTAATTACATTGTGCTTATTTTTTAGTGACATCAATTTAAGAATTCCTCGCAAAACGAGGAATAACGGGACCTTATATATGCACGCGGCTCTGCTGGATGATGGACGTCTTTACAAGGATTTCGAAGATATCTATCGCTCAGAATCGGTCCATACTCTTCCCTTAGTGACATATACTGAGCCACAAGCTGAAACTTTTAATTTACTACAGCAAAATGTAAGTGGTAGTGACCACTTATCTTGCCACTTGTTATTAATGATATTTGTGTGATAAAAACCTATTTAGTCGTAATTACACTGACTTATGTGTAAAAGCAGACTAGTCATTAGTTTAATCCATATCTTCACTAACTTTTCAGACAGAAGTTAAAGAAAAGCCTCAAGCCAAAAATGTCCGTCCCTATGCACACATAAGTACCATTGCTCCTCTCTCCATTCTCACTGATGACTTGAACCTGCCTGCCAACAAAATACCCGGGGAAATGTATCCTTACATAAGGTATGGACATTGATGGATGTATTTATAATACATTTATAATTTACAGTCAATAAAGCCCATTTATTGTCAAGTTTTCTGAATATAGGTATCCTGCCCCAATGTGCTCATTTTCCAGCCATTGTGATTGACACTAGCTGTGTCAAAAAATATACAGTCTGGAATTCTGCCAGTTATTACTTAAACATGTACCAATTCCTTTTGTATTACATTTGTTATTACAATTGATTATTTCTCAGTATATGCATTTAAATTTCCTGAAGTGAAATCAAAAAAAAATTAACATGTTTAAACAACTATATCAGATAACCTCCGCACTTCCTTATACACACAAATAACAATATATACTTTAAAATCAGATACTTTTGATATTTCAGAATCAGACACAGCAAGTTCCTGCCTATCATCCAGCATAATGTTCTCAAATCCCGTATATCTCAGTTGCAACTCCTTAACAGCACCACCACAGCTGTGAACATCAGCGTCAGCATCTCACCAGCTTCTTATGGGTCTATGAGACTGGCATTGCATCTCCGATTGGCTTTAGACCAGCTTCATAATCTTGGATTCACTCAGAAAGATGTGGATGATGTTAAGGGGATTTTCGCTGATACAAATTTGTATTTGCTGTCTGCTACAGTGCTAATAGCTAGCTGTCATGTAAGTAAAATAACCAGTTTTCATTAAAATTATGTGCAAAGTCAAAATAATAAATAGGAAGATGGCAGGATAAACTGGATAAATACTATAAAAACTGGAAGAAAATAGCAATACACCGTGACAAATGAAAGGAGGGTAGAGAAGCCTTTGCTCTTCAATTTTAATTTTATTTAATTTTGAATTTGAATGAATTTGATTTTATTAAATTGAATTAAAATGAATAAAGTAAACTTGGTAAAACATATTGTTAATGTAATGTAAAATCTATGGATAAATTCCGAAGTAAAATGTTATTGAATTGAATTGAATGGGACAAAACAGGCTTATAATAATAACAATAAAGATAATAAATAGATAAGATATACACACTCAATTAATTGATTTTACTATATTTGAAGTGGAAATTACTCATGTGTAATATTGTGTAAAATCCAAACAACATTACTTGATTTAATAATACTAAAATCTGAACTCCCTGAAGTGTCAAAATTGGTAGGCTTCAATGTAGTGCCTGTAGCTCGGCTAACTAAGAAGAAGAAGACTAGGTTTCAGTTAGTTTTTCTTTTTTTTTCATACTATGCCACTCTATAAAACAGCAAGCAAGATTTAATTTAAATAATATTTTTTACTTTCCAGTTGCTGTTTGACTTCCTAGCCTTCAAGAATGATGTGTCATTCTGGCGTCGCAAACGCTCGCTGGCCGGGCTCTCGGCGCGCACGGTGCTCTGGCGCGCCTTCTCGCAGCTCGTCATATTCTTCTACTTGCTGGATGAACAGACCTCCATGCTGGTGCTTGTACCGGCTGGGATTAGTTCTGTTATTGAGGTTAGTGTGTTGTGACAGTCTGGATAGTTCAGCAATCCGTGATTATGATAATTAAATAATATTAATTCTATATACACTTTTTATCCCCAGATATGGAAAGTAAAGAAAGTCCTGCACTTGCGGGTGTCGTTCAAAGGGTGGCGCGTGCAAGTGTGGCGCGACACTAGCGCCGACGCGGGCGAGCGGAGCACGGCGCAAGCTGACGCGGAAGCTATGAAGTACCTCTCCATGTTACTGTATCCACTGTGTTTCGCCGGGGCTGTGTACTCTCTGGTTTATGAACCACATAAGAGGTAATCAAGATTAAGGATATTTTATCTACCTTTCTTAATCTTTGGTTTGTGGGTTGTCAGTGCAGGTCTGACCCGTGGGGGTCCAACCGTATAGCCGTATTTTACATTTCCCCCTACCATTCTACCCAAGCCATCCCAGATCTTTATAGTAACGGAACACGGTCTTGGGTGGTTCCTGTTCCATTGTCATTGTCTACCTAAGTGCCTCAGCTCGGGTGTTGAGTTTTCAAGCAGCCCAAAAGCATTTGACTTGGCTTAGCAACTGCTTGTACTAAGACTAACAAACAGTCTTACTCTTATTCGTAACGCTCTTGACTGAGCCGTCGTGATCGTCGTCGAAGGTCACTTGGTCAGTCCACCTTGTTTAATATCCAGACCCAGGTAACGGTGGCGTGGCGATCCATACAAATTTGAGGACTGTCTCACCAAAGTCGAAGACGGGACTAGAAAGAGAGAAGGGAGGCCTTAGCTTAGTAGTGGGTCACAACAGGCTTAAAATCTATACCAATATTCTAAAGAGGAAAAGTTTAATTGTATGTTTGACGTGAATAGGCTCCAAAACTATTGGACCGATTTAAAAAAATCTTTCACCGTTGGGAAGCTACATTATCCCCGAGTAACATAGGCTATATTTTGTTTCCCTTTGCAACCTACATTATTTTAGAGCCCGTGCGAAGCCGGGACTGGCTGCTAGTAAATAATAATAATGATAAATACAGTGTAAAATCTATATGACGACACTGAAAGGACCGTGCATATTATGCCGTTATAGAGAGTGGTCGTTAAATGGAGAGAATGTACTATTGTATGGAATACAAGCTAAAGCCAACTAAAGCCAATTGATTTCGACGCTTTAGAGAGTTTGTCGTTAATCGAGTCACGTTACATGGAGTTTACATTGTATTTAAATAATAATAGTTTAAAAAACTAAAAAACACGCTTATCTGGCCGTTTTAAGTGGGTCAAAATCGCGCCCAAAGAAGTCGGTTACAAACAAACATACAAACAAAAATACAAAAAAAATGGAATAATTTTATCAAATTAGTGTATTGTCATCGGTCCTCAATAAATCTACAAAGTTTGAACGAAATCTGGCCGTTTAAAGTGGGTCAAAGTCGCGCCCAAAGATTATAAAACGTCGGTTACAAACAAACATACAGGTGAAGCTAACAACAAACGTGTAAAAACATCTTCTTTACTTCACAGCTGGTACTCCTGGGCCCTCCACAGCATCGTCAACGGCGTGTACGCATTCGGTTTCCTCTTCATGCTGCCCCAGCTATTCGTCAACTACCGACTGCGCTCTGTGGCCGCCTTACCCTGGAGAGCCTTCATGTATAAAGCGTTTAATACGTTCATCGATGACGTATTCGCCTTTATTATTACCATGCCCACGGCGCACAGGGTAGCCTGCTTCAGGGATGATTTGGTGTTCTTAGTGTACTTGTATCAGAGATGGTGATTATTTTGTTATTTTTTTACTACTACTATAATCTTCCTATATATAAAATTTCCATGTCACAGTGTTAGTTACCATACTCTCCGAAACGGCTTGACCGATTTTTACCAAATTTTATATGCGTATTCAGTAGGTCAGTATTTATCAATATCTTATATATGGTCAATATTTTATATGTTATTTATTATATAAAAATAAGTCGGGGTTTTCTTCCTGACGCCATAACTCCAGAACACTCTAATCAACTTCCACGGTTTTACATTCGTTGAAAAGGTCTTAGGCTCAGGGAGGTTTGTAGCAAACATTAAGGGAAAATTTGATTCGCAAAAAAATCGACCTAATCGGCGAAGCCGCGGGCAACAGTTAGTCATATATGCACGTGTATATAAATTAAATTTTAATATTGAATAATTGTAAGTTGACTTGCCCAGTACGGTGCGATGCCGTCAGGTTAATAAATGATTTGATGTTTACTGACATACTCGTGTTGTCACCAGGTTGTACCCGGTAGACAAGTCCCGTACCGACAACGCAGCCAGCATGGATGAAAACCCTGAAGAGTTGGAGCCTATCAAGGATAAGACAGAGTAAAATTAACCGTAACTGCTTGACATTAGGACTGTTGATATTATTTTTAAATATGGAATCATCGAACTATCGATATTTTTAAATATATCAATATTGGAGTTTGATATATCCAAAAAAAAAACGATATTTCAATATATTGATATTTTTCCGACCTTATTTTATCGGCTTCATTTAAAAAAATCAATCGTAAGTTGCCTCAAAAATAATTAACAAAGTTTAAAATTTAGTATATTTATTTAACAAATTAAATTATTGATGTTTGAATAACTTATTTTAAAAAAAATATCGAGTGTCGATATCAACATTTCAGTATCGAACTGTCGATATATCGTCCAAAAAGGTATTAGTAATAAATATCGATATTTTGATATATCGATATTTTATGAACAGTCTTACTTGAAAATACAGACTGAAGTGCTGAGAGTTCTATATGGAATAATATTAATGTTGAGGCTAAACTTCAAGTAATATTATTATACTGGTTTTAACTGAAAAAGACAACGATCTATGTTTTTATAAGCTTTTTTTTTAAATAAATTTTGATTATATGCTTTTTTAATTTATTTCGTGTATCGCTCATGTGTGTGTTTTTGTTTGATCATAATTTATTAGACAAAATCACTATGTTTTGTTTTTCAATTGTTATTCATGGTGATTTTGTCTAATAGCTTTTAGAGCAATACAAATTGTGTTAATGGTAATTAATACGAAATATCTTTGAAAGGGCATACTAGCTTTTCCATACATTTTGTCTTTGAACTATTGTATGACGGAATTTCGTATGGAACAACTTAGTAATTCCATAGACAAAAATGTATTTTGTCTATGGTATAACTTAGAGACTATACTTAGCCAATTTCCATATGTAATTCGTTTAGTAAAGGATATGTGGCTCTAGAGTTTGTCAAACATTTTGGGTTATTTACCACTAAATCTAAATAATTATCTTAAAGTCTGATTAAATTAAATTAGTCAATTGAAAAAAAAAAATTATAATTAGCTAGTTCACTTCATGACAAAAAATTACACATTTGTAAGTTGCTAAATTATATTAGTCAAATTCGCTAGAATTGTTTGAATTGGCGTATGCTTAGAAAAATTATACCTCATTAATATATAAAAATAATAATTAAACTACATATTTACATATGTAGTATATATGCCTATATGTAAAAAGTGTCTCCTGAATCTATATCTCTATACCAATATTATAAAGAAGGAAAATTTTGTTGTTTGTTTGACGCGAGTAGGCTCCTAAACTATTGGACCGATATGAAAATGTATTTCACCGTTGGGAACCTACATTATCCCCGAGTAACACAGGCTTTATTTTGTTTCTCTTTACAACTTGGATTATTTTATAGCACGTGCGAAGCCGGGACTGGCTACTAGTTTATTATAACTCCTCTCAATAAAGAAAATATTTAAAAGTTGGTGTTATATCCCTTGCTTTATCGAATTAGCACGAGCAATTCAACAAGGAAGAGCAATATTTCTAATGTTATGAATGCGATATGTGACCCACAAACTGAAGTTGAATTTCAAATGGGATATTTAAGGAAACTATTCAAAATTCACTTAATTGTAAATGTATGACTTGCCTTAGAGATTTTGTATGAGAGTATTTATGGTATTGTTGTGTTGTTGATGTTACAATTGCATATTTGGTATATTTATTGTATACTATGTATGTACATTTACTTATACATACAATATTTGGCTATAGTAGATATTATTTTTCATTTGAATACAGGAAATTAATTACTGCCACGTTGATCAGATTATTCTGTCTTTTAAAAATGTTAGTTTTTACGATTAGTTGATAACTATGTGTTAATTAGTTTGTTATAAACAATTAGATTTGCATCACATTATGTTGAATTATTTTGGAAATGATACGATAAATTATAATTATACTTATGTAAGTCTTTAGATTTGGTTAAATGATGCTCAAAAAGTTTGTGTATATTTTGATTATATATTTAGTTAAAATATGCATTTGTTTTAAGCAATTTCATTGTTATTTTATGAATAAATAGTAAGGGACACGCAGTGTTCTTTTGTTAATTATTTGACCAGAAATAAAATGTAACGGTTGGTATTGATATTTAAAAAAAAAGTTAAATCAATGGTTAGATTTATTCTTTACAAATGTTCTATACCTATAACATTATGTTTGAATAATTTATCTCAAAATAGTGTAGTTAGAAATTATTTTATATTAGGCCTCCATATATTATTGAATTACCAAGTGAAATTATGTTCTTTTTACAATATATGTTTATTGCTATATCAATACTTTCTTCTTTTATTTAGCAATATAAAAT
Source organism: Mellilla xanthometata (assembly GCA_035578125.1). Lineage (NCBI taxonomy): Eukaryota > Metazoa > Arthropoda > Insecta > Lepidoptera > Geometridae > Mellilla > Mellilla xanthometata. The sequence goes on along the minus strand of JAPUBQ010000007.1, from coordinate 4,636,448 downwards.
ATGTAACCAAATAAACCCTACAAATATTTAGTTATATCAAGATAACAACATTTTAAGATAATTCTAACGTTTGAGTACTACTGCAGGGTTTCAGTTTCATTCGTTTGTATGTTATTTTCACATCAATTGTTATTTAATAACGAAGTTTACAACACAGTTATTTTAGTAGCTTCCTCTTTTGCTCGACGTTCGCAAAAAAAAAACATATTAATATGATAATATTATAAAAATAGATTGTTTAATAGTGTTTATGAGAGTAATAAAAATAACATCGAAAATAGTTTGGAATAGAACCATAAAAAGATTAAAAAATAATCGACATCGAAAATAGTATCCTTCATTGAAATAGAACCGTAAGATAGGTAAGATGCTCTGGTTCAATTAAAGATAAATTTATTTGTATGTTATGTTCTCATCAATTGTTATTTATTAACGGATATTATTATATCACAGTTATTTTAGAAGCTACTACCTTTGCTCGACATTCGTGAATGAAGTCGGTTAAAAAATAATCTGATAAATATGACATATTCTAAAAATCGTTTAAAAGATTCTGTGTTTCGTTTTTAGTAAACCTGTTTTTTATAGGTCGAGTAATGGAATTTAATTATTATAATTAATTTATCATCATTATCTCGGTTACGTACTGATTCTAGTTTCATACGGGCCATACGCGTTATCAACGCACATGCAGTCGCCCGATAATCTATGATTGTTAGGTATTACTGCGAACAAATTATGTGATCAAATATTTTATGTTATCAATACTTAATCATTATTCTTTGGGCCGCTTCACTACGTAGATGTGTTCGGTGTTTTTTATAGTCTCATCTGTCACTGGTTGATGATAAAGTGTCTGTGAACATTTTACAAATTTCAAACTAAAGATGGACTTGTTCGATGTCCTATTGCAGGCGGGTGTGATAACTTTGGGTATAGTGTTGTATTTATTGTTCAAAAGATCGATGCCTAGACATGGCAACTATAAGCAAGCGGGTGAGTGAACTTATCAAACGTAGTTGTGATATCGCTATGTAATAGATTAATAACGACTCTAGATTGGTTTGACCTTCGCGCGAATAGATGTGTTGATGGAGGAACCGGTTTATGTATCGTTTAATAATAAATACATAAATAATATTAGATGTTAGTTAGTTAATTTTAAAGAAGTATATGTGATTTATTCATTTAATATATGAAAACACATTTTTTACACCGTACAGAGCAGGACACATACATTCATAGTATTGTGTTTGTGTGTGTGTGTGTGTGTGTGTGTGTTTGTGTATGGTCATATTTGGTTATTTCCAAAAATAGTTACCAGTCGCGGTCGCCACTGCCAATATATACGAATATCCTGAACGATGCGACAGTACAGTCAAAAACTATATTTATTATTTATTCTGATAGATTGAAATAAGGAAAGAATAAATAAATAAGTCCAGTATTTTATTGATTCATTTTATATGTATTTATGTGTCAGTTCATAATTACCATACATAAAAAATAAGATAATACAAAATAAGATTTTAGAGTACTGATGCGTCAGCATAGTAATTGTTGTAATGCCACTGTTGGCAATGGCTATTGGTAGAAGCCACAATTACAAGTGTCTTAAATAGCAGACTTGGGGGCAGATACATAGCTTTCTTCAATAAACATTAATATCAATAAAACATAACATGTTCTATTATCAATTAGATACGATTGTTATTCTCTTGTTTGTCGAACTCATCGATTTTATTTCCTTACTTTGCCAATTATTTTGTCAAATAATTTGTTTTATAATAATATGTAAAATTTCAGGATGGAATTATCCTATAAAACTAGTATTTGCGCGCTACGCCGTCCGCAGTTGGAAGTCCCAGCTAGCTTCTGCCAAGGTCTTAGAACTACCTCGAACAGATCAGCGCGAAGGATGGGATTCTGTATCCTTGAAGACTACGGCACCAGATGGCTCCACAGTGCTGTTGGGCATCAGAAAATTATGTGTAAGGCAGCCGCTCGCTGAAACGACGGTGTTCGTCAAATTACTCGATGGGACTACTTATGTGTTACCTCGTGAGTATTTTTCTACTTTTTTTATGTGATAGGCTTGCGCTTGACCACATCTCACCTGATGTTAAGTTCATTGCGGTCTAGGATGGACCGCGCTTGTCTAGAAGGAACCGCTTGTCTTCTACCGTAGACAGTAAGGTTGTAGTTAAGTGGGAACAAGGATTCCGGCAAGGAATTTCTCTTTCTTCTTTTTCTTCTTCATGTGAACTGAGTGGCCATGCTCAGCTATTTTTTTGCGTTTGGAGTGAGAGGATGTCTGTGTGTGTTTGTATAAATTAATGTTGCCATATATCTCCAAAACCACTAGTCCGATTTTGATGCGGTTTTCAGTGATTGCTTGAGATTTGATTGGTGCATGTCTTTCGATAAGTTTTATAGTGACAAATCACTAAAGGGCGCTGCAGCCAACATTTTTGGTACAAACCAACGTTGCCATTTATCTCACTCACACAAAGTACTAGTCCGATTTAGTAGTTTATTGGTTTCTGTGATGTGTTTGTTTTTTATTGGTGCGTGTTTTAACTCACCAAGAAGCGCCGCAGTAAACATTTGGTACAAATACATACTGGGATAGCGGTAAATAACATATAACACGAAGAAAACATTTGAAAGTTCATGTCGGCTCACCAGCATAGCCCAAAGAGTGTGAGCAAGATGAAGTGAATTTTTTAATGTTTTCTTTATTGCATCGAGTAACACATCTTTAAATAGATTCCTCTAAACCAGAAACCAAACTGACTTGACTTTGACGACCTCGTTAGCGTAAAGGTTACCATGCCGGTCTGCTAATCAGAAGGTTCCGGGTTCGATTCCCGGCCCGGTCAACATCTTTGTGCTTAACTAAATTTGTTGGCTGTGGGTCTGGGTGTTAAATATGTATTTAATATATATTATGTGTTAAATATGGATGAGGCAGAAATAAGCATATTCAGCGATTCTAGATCGGCATTAGAACTGCTTCAGAACTGGGACACCTATCATCCCTTGGCATTTGAAACCAGAAGAAATTTAATCAAGCTTTTAAATCAAGGTAAAGATATAAAATTGTACTGGGTAAAAGCACACGTTGGTATTGAGGGCAATGAACGGGCTGACACTTTAGCTAAGGAAGCAGCACTAAAAATGAGAACAGCCGCACACTATGAGAAATGCCCAATTTCATTTGTAAAAAGAGTAGTCAGAAGCGAAACAATCTCAAAATGGAAATCAAAATACACTAATGAGGCGACTGCGCATACTACCAAAACCTTTTTCCCTAACTTGCAATTGGCTTATAACATACTAAAAAAGATTAAACTTACCCAAGAGTTAGTACAGGCATTTACAGGTCATGGGGGTTTTGCAAAATACCTTCATACTCGTAAGATTAAGCTTTCTGCCGGATGCATCTGTGACCCCATGGAAGCAGAAACCAGTATCCACGTCATCGCCGACTGTCCTGCAAACTTAGTTAGAAGGGCATTATTGGAGATTCAATTCGGTCGAAATATACAACGAGATAATCTGAGTGAATGGCTGCAAGACGATGAGGCACGAGGTTGCTTCCTGGAATTCTGTGAATACGTAGTAAGACTCTGTAACAGAAGAAATAAATAGAAATGATTATACTTTTACTGAAATATTATACACATTTATGTTTAGTATTAACTAAAAAAAAAAAAAAAAAATTCTTTACCTGTTAAAATTATTAATTTGATTTAATACCTAAAATGCATGTACATTACTTATAAATTTATAAAATATGCATATTATAAGTTACTCCTTATTTAACCTACCAAGACTATCTTAAACCTAGCTAGTTGTAATTGTTAATTATTAAAATTGTTTATATTACTTACCTTTAACCATTTTTACATTTATCATATATCTTATCATACCTTAGGAACACTAGAATTAATTAAATAGTTCAAGAGCAGCCAAGCATTTAAGCACATATGTATGTCTATATTTTAGAATAACGGTAGATATTATTATATCATAGAATAGTCAAATCAAATTATGTATAAGAATGTGACAAACGATAATGTTTTTAGTAATAATTAATATTAAACCATTAGATCGGAATCGTCGAAAAATTTATTGCATTTGTATGTTTAGTATAAGTAAATTAAAAGATATGTAACCTATATATACATATATATTTTTTAATATATAACTTATATATAGAATGTAACAAGAAATAAGAAAAAAAAAAAAAGATAAATATAAGAAAAAAAAAAAGAAATGAAAAAAAAAAAAAAAAAAAAATAAGGTAAAAGACATATATACATATAAGAGAAAAAAAAAAAGTCTAATTTAAGAACATTTTGCCACTTGTGATACTGATATATATATCTTCATATATATCCGTATCTCAAGTAACCATATTGAGCGGAGCTAACCAGCGGGCCTAATAATTTGTGGGCCACTGAGTGAGCCCACGATTATGGTGGTCCGTTGGTTGGACTGTTATATTATAGTAATCTCTGTTTTGTGTTGTCCATTCAAAAAAAAAAAAAAAAAAAAAAGGTGAATCATTTACCGATCATAACAAAAAAGGACTCAGTAACTTGCGCAACTTGTTCAGCCTAACAATGTCTCTGACAACGAATGTCGGAGGAAGTATAGACGGAACGACAAAAAAAAAAAAAAAAAAAAAATGTATTTATATATAATATGAATGTATGTAAATGTAGTATATCAGCTGTGTTAGCAACCATAATACGAGCTAGAAATGGTTCAGTATGGGGCTAACCAGCCGTGTGTGAATGTGTCCTAATATTTATTTATTTTATTATTTATTGTAACTCTGGTTTGGTTTACGCGACTTTCCAAAAGCCATGGACCAAAAGCTATTATTTTATATGTATTGCCTTCCTTTCCCTTTTGCCAGAAGCGAGATTTGCCGGATCCATCAATCGAAGTCAAAATGTACTATTATTGTTATTGTTTTCAGAAAGTCCGGAAGCCGCTGTGGGTGCTTGGGAGAGCACTGCCGACGGCTGGAGCGCTAACGGATTGAAAATACAAGTCCTGGAATCAGGTCTTCGGATGAGGGTCCTCTTCAATGGCCTTCTGAAAAGGGAACAAGATGGCCAAGTGCAGCATGTTACCATGAATCTCACGTAAGTGAAACGACATTATATTTACGGATATTAATATTATCTTTAATAATGATGATTTCAATATTGACGCAGGGACATGCGTATGTTTTAGAAATCTTTACGATTTCACGCTCCTTACAGGTAAGAATATATCTTATAATAACTGTAACATCTTTTTAATACTGTATTTTGTGAATTAATGATAATAATAAATAAATATAAATATTAGGACACATTTGACACACGGCTGGTTAACCCCATACTGAACCATTTCAAGTTCGTATCATTGTTGCTAACACAACTGATATACCACATATACATACATACATATTTTCTATAGATACATATTTAACACCCAGACCGACAGCCAACAAATTTAGTTGAGCACAAAGATGTTGGCCGTGCCGGTAATCGAACCCGGAACCTTCTGATTGGCAGTCTGGCATGGTAACCACTACGCCACTGATTTGAATAGATTAATATTGAAATATAATACTATCCTAACGGCACAAAGATCTATGCTGTTATATGATAGATTGAAAATGATGATGATGGTAATATGTTTGTTGCTAGGCACATGACTTTCCCAAAGCATTCCCAGGTGCATGATTTTCTTATTGTTATTAGTTTGTCTAAACTAACTTGATAAGAATCGGTCACTTCATAGCTCTTCAGGCACTGCAGTGACTAAACACATCACACCACTTAGTATCGAATAGTTTATGGGTTGCGTAGCGCCAATGATTAATAACCCACTAGATAACCGATGGAAACAATGTTTCATATTAGCGCTGTTCGCTTCTGCGGTCGCTTCTGCGGTCGCAGGACGATGTGCTAGCATAGGACTTAGCTAAAATGTATCCGTGTAGACGGATATAGAGCAGGACGTCCTAAAGAGTTCAACGGGTTGTAGGTGTTCAAACTTTTGCGAGTTCGTCACAATTAATCCTTTTCCTGATGAATTAATTTACGGACTACTGAAAATATATGCGCAGGTATGCTTTATGTATAAAAAGTAAATAAAAGAAGTTAAGAGCCAGAAGACGTTTCAAGAGCTTGTTTTCAAGAGTTCTGTGGTTTTGTAACTCCAGGTGGGTGTCGGCAACAGCGGCGGTGCACCATCCGAGAGACTGGAGTAACCAGCTGGCTGCGCAGGCGCTGGCTTACGAACCATGGCGTGACACTAACTGGTCCTGTATGCTGTAAGTATTTACGATTAACGTTCTTAAAGTATTCGTGCTATATAGCTGTTGTCCGCGGTAATTCGGGTTGAAAAGAAAAGTATGCAGATTCCAAACTATCTCCGTACAACATTTTATGCGAATCCGTCGTATTTCTATAGTCGTTTGAGTATGAAGAAGGAACAAAGATGCAAACATAACTTTCGCTTTGATAATATTAGTGGGTTGTTACGCTCTGGTAACTGAACTTCCAAGAAAGGTAATTAAAAATAACCCCCAAGTGTAGTAGTTCAGTTCAGTTTTGGAAGTTTGGGATATATGGAATAAAAATATATTATTTCTTGATTGAGTTTAATAATATACAAATAATATTGCAAATTTATAAAAATCCCTAATTAAGGCTATTTAACCAATTAAGTAAAATAAAGACTATTCGACTCTAAGTATACTATCACTGGCCAGGATTGCATAGAAAACAACCATTGACGTCAGAGACTGATGGTGGCCTTTTTAAAGTTTTTAGTAAATATACGTCTACGATCGAGTTGGAAACAACCCCAATATTATGAAATTAGTCATTGAAGTCGAATATCTTTGCGATAAGTAATATACCTATAGAAAGATAAATTTGTGTCTCAGGTGTTTTATCTAAATTAATTTCAGATTATCACTAACTTACCTAATATTACGTAAAAAAGGTAATACCTTCATAATAGAACTTCATCGAAATAGGAAATTAATTGAAATTATATCGAAATTTAATTTCAATCTGTAATTTATTAATTTTTCTTACTTCAGAGGCAAATGGAAAGATGGAGGCTGGATCCAATTCGGAGCAATGCAGGGTCGGTTCATCTCATACGATGACCAGGGTAGCATAGATCGCAGCGAGTATCTCAAGACGCGCGGTGTGAAAGCGAGGAGCTGGGCTCCGTACGGATACCAGGAGCTCAGGAGAGCTGCGGAGGTCAATGTCGCTACGAGTGACGGGACCGTGGTGCAGCTGAAATGTCTATCTTATAAGGATGTTCTTACACAGTAAGATTTGTTTGTTCTTGTAATTGTTTTATTTTTGTTGTGTGATAGAATCATATAATATGCAAATATATGTGTACTACATAAGCGTGAAGGGGGGTCTAATAAAATGGAGAAGTTCTCAACAGTTCAAAGCTTTGACAACAAAACTAAGCAATTAGATTACCCTAAAACCATAAACCTAAAGCATAGGTGTGCAATCGCTACTGTGTTCTGCTTCGAAGGGCAATATTTCTAGAGAAATAGGCAAGGAGAATAGATTTTTTCTCCTTGAATATATAGTTTCAAACTTTCGTTAAAAGCGCTTTGCGCCAACCTTTATTGTGAGGACAGAGAAGCTCTCGAACTCACTACTTGAGCCTCTGTTTCCTGAGAGGTATCATCCGGGGATCTTCAAAAGTAAGAGTAAATAAGTATCTTGTAGGTAAATGTGCCACATCGTAGACTACAGCGCAGCTTTACATCAGGCAAGCTGTAGTCAAACGCAAACCTGTCAAGGGTAAAAAAAACTGGATGACAGGCGGGGTTTAGCGGGGCTCCTAGTGCATTTGGGCAGCGTCAGCACAAGAGTCAGTGACACTGGCAGAAGGAGCATGCCTAGTCATAAAGTGCCTTTTTTACAAGGGGGGAAATCTTCTTAGATCCCCAATTGCATTGGGGTACAGCCGGGGTATGTGGGATTTCTACCCACCAAACCCCACTCGGTTGATATCCCTTGTGTTTTTAAGGAGGTTTCTGGGATCTCTACTGGAATACATCAGAACCCCTCAACTCTTAGTATAACACATCTTTATGTTCGTCTTTCGCAGATAGCGCGCTTAATCTTGTCCCTAAGACTCTTTGCAATAAAGTGCCTATCATCAGGCTAGCGTTGTCTTTTCGGCCATTGGCATATATTTTGACGTGACAACGTCTTAAATTAGGTTGCGGCTGGGAGTCACTTATGAAAAAGTGTAACGCCCGGTAACGTTACGATGAGTCACCGAACGAGAGAGAGGCCCGCCGAATGCCTTGCGTCTCTCTCCCACTCAACTATGATCGGTCTGCCGCGCGCGCAGCACGCGGCAGACGTTGTCACGTAAAATCTTCGCCCGTAAAACCGACTTTACAGGCAACCATTTTTTTTTTGTATCTTTTAAATCTTATATGAATTTGTCTGCCTTTTTTTACAGTGTTATGTCCGGGTCCGTGAGGTTTCCTAATTTCTTAGTGGAAAGCATAACCAGTACAGATCTTACAATGTCGGACTTCGGCGAGCGATCCAAGGAAATACCCAAAGCCTACACCATAAATGTGAGCAGTAAGTGAACATACAAATATACACCAGAAACTCGAGTTTACATCTGTTTGGTATATAGGGTAAAATAACTTACGTCAAATCTTTTAAGGCCTGAATCTTTGTACGTATAACAGATACCAAAATACTAAATATCACGCTTATTGTGTGACCTCCCTTAATATTTTCATATTTATTTTTAGTATTTGTTTTTATAGTGGCACGGGCAATCAATAAGTTTCAAGAAAATTTCAGTTGTCTAGCTTAAATTTGAGCTATCACGGTGACAGAGAGACACACAGACAGGGGAAGCTTAGTAATTGATTAATTGGTTCCAGTTTTACCTTTTAGGTTTGGAACCCTAAAAGGATCAAGTTACGACAAACGTAGTACGAGGGTGAATCAAAAAATTCTTGGAATCAATATTAAAAAATTCAAAGATTTAAATAATAATATTTTATTTTTCTACATAATCTCCCTGCAATGCAATGCATTTAGAATAACGCGTTTCTAACTTCCTTATTCCATGTGGAAAAAAATATTTTCTTGACTCTCGAAAAAGTCCTCTACGGCAGCTATAACCGCGTCATTATCGTGAAATTTTGTTCCACTAATTTCCTCTTTTAATTTTGGAAATAAGTGAAAATCACTTGGGGCTAAGTCCGGAGAATATGGTGGGTGGTCAAGGAGATTGAAGCCAGCACAGCGGATTGCGTTGAGCGCAACTTCCGATCGATGAGCAGGAGCGTTATCTTGAAGGAACAACACGCCCAACGACAGTTTTCCACGACGTTTTTCTTTAATCGCTTCACGCACTTTCGGGATTAAATTTGCATATTAGGGTCCAGTAATCGTCTGGCCTTTTGGCATGTAATCAATAAAAAGGATTCCTTCACTATCCCAGAACACAGAGGCCATAACTTTGCCAGCGGTAGGAGCAACTCGAAATTTCTTAATGGATGGAGAGGATGGTCGTTTCCAAGACATGCTTTGTCTTTTAGTTTCAGGATTAAAATGGATTGGACCCACGTTTCATCCATGGTGACATGACGACGGCAAAAATTATCCGAATCACGCTGGAATATTTCGAGATTACGTTTGGAAATTTCCAAATGTCGCTTTTTGTTTTCGTCGGTTAACATTCGTGGCACCCATCTTGCAGACACTTTTTTGAACCCCAGTGAATTAATTAAAATTGGTTGAACGCTACCAAAAGATATCTTTAGGATCTCAGCTATATGTTTTATAGTCATTCTTCTGTCTTCCAATACCAGATTCTCAACCTTTTTGACATTTTCTTCTGTAACGGAGGTTGCAGGCCGCCCAGAACGCGGGTCATCTTTACAGCTTGATCTACCTCTTTTAAATTCAGCCACCCAGTACGCAACCGTTTAATAGGGTACAGCATCACCCCCTAATGTCTTCTGAATGTCCAAAAAAATTTCCTTCGTAGACATTTTTTTCAAACTGAGATATTTTATCACCGCACGTAACTCACTTTTATCCATAATTTTAACTTTTTAGCAACTCGTTGCACAAAAAAATTTATTACATGCGAACGAACTGACAAAAACAAGTGACAGTCTGCATAAATATAGTGTGATATACACTCTTTCATTTGAATATTGAACTTGATCCAAAAAGGTTTCATATATATGCACTTCTAAGAACTTTTTGATTCACCCTCGTATAACATCTGGTTGGACTGGTACGCAAAACCGTAGTTTCCGTTTCGGTAAAGTTCTATCTATAGACGAGAGATGTCAATCCCATTGGTTCTATTTATGTTTAGAAACGAAACGCAATCTATTATTAGTTTTGCGCGATCGAAAAAGACTTTTTTTACTTTTAATGAGTTTGCTCTTAATCTAAATTCATCTGATGGTAAGCGATATTGTGATCTAAGGTGGAGGGCGCTTGCCCAGAACCAACCGGTTCCCTCTTATTTTGAATACCGTTAGATTATATTATAGTTCTCGGGGATCAAGGCGTTTGGCAAAGAATTCCATACCTTCCACACTATCTAGCCTGGAAGTGCTCGCTTTAAGCGATAATGCCGCCATACGATGATACGGCACACTTATTATTAAGCCATTTATTTTTTATATTCAAATTATTCATGTTTATGTACAATAAAGATTTTTTAATCAATCTATCTATAGCCTTACTCATAACATCTAAAATGTAATCTTCCCCTTACAGCGTCTACACGAGATTTGAAGTTAGTGCTGAGACTCAGTGGCGACGGGGCAAAGTACTTTAGCGGCGTGCCGTTCCAACATGAAACTTTTTATAAAACTGTCACGGCTAATATTGACGGCTATAGTGGATCAGGGATTTTGGAATTAGGATATGAATCATCAGGTAAATCGCTTTACATAAACTCATTTATTTGTAAGTAGTATTCAATTACATGTCAGAAATAAATTAACAATCAAATGCCATAAATACATTATACGTCCCAACGGCTGGGTTTTGGAGCCTTCTCTCACGAGGAGAAAGTTATATGCCATAATCCACAGCGATAGCCGAGTGCAAGTTAGCGGATGTCACGCGGCATCGAAATGGTCCTCGAACATGTCAGTTTCCTCACGATGTTTTCCTTCACCGTAAAGTGCAAATCCACACATAAGTTAAAAAAACAAGTAATTGGTGTAGGACCGGGATGGAATCAGGGGTTCTCAGATAGAAAGGCAGACGTCTTCTCACCGAGCCACACTCGCAGCTTAATTATTATTCTCTTTTGTTTGGAAATATTGTTCATTTCTTAACTTTTTAACAAGAATACGAATTAGGGAGTTTCGTCAAAAGGTGATTTTGATTTGGAATCCAGAGCGAAGCGAAGGCTTCTAAAAGAAAAAATTCGAAAGCAAAAAAATGCTACTTGCTAATACCATAGACACTATGCTAATACAAAGTGATGGTGCGATCTATGATAAAACGCGCTTGCCTGCTAAAAGCGGAAACTGGACTGAAAACTGTTATTATTTGCTATTCGTTAAGAGGTAAGATGTAAACTAAGATGAAAACCGCTACCTCTTGCCGGATATCAACTTTCAAATGTTTTTTAACTGTCCCGGGTTATACAGCCTGTTAGATTGGATTGTGTTATTTTTAAAAGTATTTTTTTTCCACAGTTTCAAAAGAGCCGTCCCGAATCTCTCGGGCGCGCCTGCTCAAGTGGTTGTCCACCAAAGAGGCCGGAACAATGAGTTACTGCGCGTCATTCGAGGAACGCGGGGCGGCTTGCCCCGACTATGTTGGGGGCAAGTGCGCTTCACTCGCCTTACTTGCTTCTATGCAGAAAGAAGAGGTAAGAATCCCAAGCATCGTCTTAACGTAGCCAGCCTTTTGGTTAATTATACGTTACATTTCGGAGAGTGTGCGACGAAATTACATGACTTAATTTCCCCCGCCCCTTTCACCATCGGACGAGCAGGGGAACTCTAAGTCGGCATCGTTTTGCTATTGCGATACCAAATATGCGCACTCAGCGCTTTGCATCCACTTTCAATGTGCGAACCGCCAAGGTGTGTAATTCATTGGAAAAAACCCCTGTTTCCCGAAAACTATAATCTAGCGGTTTTCAAGGCACGAGCGATCCGGTTTCTTCTAGGCAAGCGCGCTCCACCTTAGATCACAATATCGTTTACCAACCGGTTGAGTTGTGATCAAGCGCAATCCCTTTCAATGTCAAAAAATTACAGATAAATAGATAAGGCTAGATTAAGATTTATTGTTGTTATATTTTTATTAATTTTGGTTTTCCAGATATTGGAGGTATATTAATATTAGGGCACGGGTTTGAGCCAATTGCTATGACAATATAAGAATTTACAGACAATTCTACAGGTGTTCAGGATTGGAGCTTTTTGTAGTCATTTTAGTGAAGAAATAATAATATTGTTAATTTAGTTTATTAATGTCTCTGTTTTCTAAGACAATGTTTTCTTCCTGTGGTCTTCAAATCAATTGTACATTGGTTCCGTCTAGATAAGCGTACTAAATCGTCAACCACAACGTAGTTTAACATCAGGCTAGCAGAGTGAAGATATGTATAGGTATAAAGAAACCACGAGTAAAATTTATGTGAAGTCCAAGCAGATACGAGTACATAAAAAAGTTGCCTAACTGAACAAGCATTTTTCTCTAAAATAATTCAAAAACAAATTGCTATTGAGTTAATTTGCTGTTAATTATTCATAAATATTTATAAACAAACATAATATAAATGTCTGCGTGTTTATCTGTTTGTTTTAATACATGTTACCTCAGCTGGATTTGCCACAACATTTTATTCAGGTATAAAAGTAGGAACTTATTCTTTTCTTTTGTTTGATAGGGCTACAGAGTGCCTCCAGGTTTCTGTCTCACGATAACAGCTATGGAGAAGCATCTACAACGAAATCCGGACCTCAAAATAGCTATTAAAGAAATTGAAGCTGCAAACGAGAATTATGAAGAAAGCAGCTTTAAAGCAAAATGTGAAAGGTCAGAGCTTTAGTCTTTTTTTTTATCGTCTACTTTTTTATGTTTGTTAAAAGACACCAAATCAATTACTTTTTCTTACGTTTCAGGGCATCTGCACTGTTCGCGGCGACTGAAATAGTAAGCGAGGTAAAGCAAGAGATACTGGCAAGCATGGCAGACTTACGGAAGAAAGCTCTAGATGAAAATCTAGGACCAGAATTGAGATTTGCGGTGAGATCTTCAGGTAAATATTTGGTTAATACTTTCTTAGTGATAACCTTTTGTATGAACTTGGAAGTTTAAATATCATTAATCAGTCTAAAAATGCGGTGTTTGGTTTCCAACAAAGAAAATTTCTTATATTTGCTAGCTTAGAACTAAGTAATTTATCAACCAATTATGAAAATAAATAAGTATTGGAATGGGTATATTTTCAGTTCGGCCCTAAATAAATTTAATCGAAATTGGTTCAGTATTTATTGAACTGACGGTTTTTATTGTTTACTTTTCTCAATACAGTAGTCTTAAAAAATATCAGAGTCCTTCAAATGATATTTAAACTGCCATCACCAGACCTTGACCAAGACAAAAACTGATTTGAAGTTGCGAACTGCTTAGCCTTACTTTATTTAAAATTGTATATTTTTTTATTCTATAATCCGCAGCGGTAGGAGAAGATAGCGAAGTACTGTCGGCAGCAGGCCAGAATGAAACCATTCTCGGGTGTACAACTGATGAAGATGTCCTGAAAGGTGTGCAGAAGTGCTGGGGATCTATGTTCGCTTTCACTAGCGCTTATTATAGAAGGTAAGCGTATAAAGCATAAGCATAAGCAGCCAACTATACGTTCCCACTGCTGGGACTCGGGGTTTTCTCTAGAGATATAGGCCATAATCCGCTGGCCAAGTACGGGTTGGCGGATGTCACACGTCTTCGGATATTGCAGTCCTCAAACGTGCCGGTTTGTTGACGATGTTTTCGTTCAGCGTAAAGCGAGTGCAAATCCACACATAACTTGAAAAACAAGTCATTGGTGTATAAGTATAATTTTTTTTTTCACATTTCACACACGGCTGGTTAGCCCCATACTTCTAGTTCGTATTATGGTTGCTAACACAACTGATATACTACATATACATACATACTTTATATTATAGATACATATTTAACACCCAGACCGACAGCCAACAAATTTAGTTTAATAAATGAATAAATGGCTTTTTCATTATATTGTATGTATGTCCAGACAGAACGGGCAGCCGTGTGTGTGCGGCGGCGGGGTGGCGGTGCAGGCGCTGGTGGCGCCGCGCGCGGCCGGCGTGCTGTTCTCGCGACACCCCGCCGCGGGGGACGCGCGCCGCCTGCTCGTCACCGCTAACTATGGACTCGGAGAGGTAACGTTATTAAATATATTATCAATTTAAAACTTTCCTGACAAACTAAAAAAAACGTAAAAAAAACTACTATAAAATAGAAGACTACTTAAATGACTGTTTGGTCACTTTTGACAGTTTTGGACAATAAATACAGTAATACCCCGGACTTACGCGATAGGTGGGACCGAGCGCTATCCGCGTAAGTCGGGGTACAATTTTGCATATACATACCTATAAAGTCATACAAAGTATGTTTAATTGGGACCGGAGACTATAATTTAGGAAATAAATTTTAATTTTATTCTAGATACCTAATATGACTAACTATATTAATGAAATGTATAAACACAATCTGAAGTGCGCAGCTTTCAAACAAAAAACGTTAAAATAGACGAGAAAATTAAATCGCGTAACTCCGAATTCGCGTAAGTCGAGGTAGCGTAAGTGGGGTATTACTGTATATCAACAGTTCATCTCCAGTAAATAATTGCAATGTGTTATGGGTATTATGTGACTGTAAAGTGACATAATATTGCAATAAATTGTTTGACTTTGACATAATCTTATTTTTTTACGCTGAAACGAGTCAGTGTCACTCTGGCCTAAGGTGGAACATGCCTAGTCTGGAACGTGCTCTCTCGAGGTGGCTGCTAGAGCACAGCGCTATGTGCTTGGTGACAGATTTTCAAAATCACTCTTCACGCTAATATTATAAATGCGACAGTTTGTTTGGTGTTTGTTACTCCTTCACGATCAAACAGCATACCCGATTTAGGATATGGAAGTGGCTCACATAGAACATATAGGGTATTTTATCCCGGATAAACGTGGGTAACAATGCGGGCCGCAACTAGTAAAAGTATATTTATATTATTTTGTTAATACTGTGTATATACTGTTTCAACATTTCCCCTTCAACTTTAGGCCGCCATTTTTGGCGCTAATATAGCGGTTTTTCACCTTACAAATTAATTTGGTAAAATAAGGAGATTGTCTATCTAATACAAGTATTGGCATATATGCAAAGTCAGGTATTTGTTAATGGTTACCGGTTGACGTTTTGGAACTTCCTACCTGAATCTTTGTTTCCTGAGAAGTGTCAATTTGGGGGTCTTCAAAAGTAGAGTAAATGTGTATTTTCTAAGTTAGCGTGCCACATTGTAGACTACAGCGTAGCTTTATATCAGGATAGGTATTGTTAAGCGCAAACCTATAAATTGTAAAAAAAAAATTGCTAAATGTGTTTGCACTATTATTTCTATCTATTTAAAAAAAAAATGCTCTCATTTCAGAGTGTAGTATCCGGTGCCGTAGAGCCTGACACTTTTATAGTCAAGCGAAGTATCCACGGGTCTTGTATCGATGATCTCAGAATAACACAAACTGTTCTTGGAGAGAAGAAGCAGAGAGTCACCGTCGTAGGTAAAAACTCAAGTATTTTCGGAAAGATTAAACCTACTTACTATAAGATTAAATTATTCAATAAGATTATTAGTTTGAAAAATGTGAGGAATAAAAATTTCAAGAAAATTATTATTAGTTTCGCCCACAAACTATGAATAAATTTCCCGCATTTAACGTTGCATGAAAAAGAAATAAAGTTATTGAATATTTTTGTGTATTTCCAGTGTGGTCTGTCAATTTTTGCCCCCTTTGTCCCGGCTTAACACGGCTATAAAATAATCTATTTTGCAAAGAGAAACGAAATATATATGTGGATGATACGTTGATGTGCAGGCTCCTTTCCGCAACTAGAAGTCCTCCGGCTTCCTCTGTGCGTAGCCTATGTTACTCGGGTATAATGTAGCTTTCCTGTGGTGGAAGTATCCTTCAAATCGTTCCAGTAATTTCGGAGCCTATTTGCGTCAAACAAACAAAAAATCAATCTTTTCTTCTTTATAATATTAGTATAGATGTAATATTGTTATTGTATCTGGTGTACAATAAAGTTATATTGCATTGTATTCTCAGAACACAATACATATAAGAAATAAGGTTTTTCCAAGTCGCTCATTGGCGTACTTTTAAACAGACATTTACTTAAATTTTTCATGTGATTTCCGTAATTCGATTTTGTGATCAAATGGTGTCTGTAATTTAATTTAGATTGGCTGTTAAATATTATGGAAATATAAATTTTATGAGAATTTGAGAGATGAAAGTTATACTACTGGATTAAAATGTGCACTGGTGTAAAATGTGCGTATGTATTTAATTTACCGACCCGATCATCACGCCTATAGCTTTCATCAATTTTAATAAAGTAAGACACTGGCTTTTGTACATTTCGATGGAATAAAAATACGGAACTTCACGCGCGTTTTTTATTTTGTCGCAAACTATAAGTTTCAATAACGTAATTCATTTATAATAGTAACTAACAGTTGTAAATTTATAGGTGACGGAGTGAATATGGTGGACGTTCCGGAGAACGAAAGAAGTCAGGCGTGTCTGAGTGAAAGCGAAGTGCTGAGGCTGGCTAAAGTTGGCGTGGTACAAGAAGAGCTGTGGGGAGCGCCTAGAGACATCGAGTGGGCACTTTCTGGGGTAAGAAGTAACACCCAAACCGATAGCCAACAAATTTAGTTCATTACAAAGATATTGGCCGTGCTTGGAATCGAGCCCGGAACTTGGTTGGCAGTCATGGTAACCACTAAGCCAACGTCATCGACTATAAAAAGGGCTGATGATCCTTATTCTGTGAAGGTACCTAAGTCGCGTACTAAGCGGTTTGCATCCACCTTCATTGTGCGTACTGCCAAGGTGTGGAATTCTTTGCCAAATTCCCTGTTCCCCGATAACTATAATCTAGCGGTTTTCAAGGCAAGAGTGTACCGGTTTTTTGCCGATTGCAATATCGCTTACCATCAGGTGAATTGTGATCAAGCGCAAGACCATTAAGAATAAAAAAAATTATGATGATTTCAGGAAGAAATATTCCTCCTTCAAGCGCGGCCCATAACTTCTCTGGAGCGTTGGACGGAGGAAGAACTGCTGCATGAGCTGGACTGCCCCATCATGTCGGATGACGAGCTGATCACCTTCGCTAACACGGGAGAGGTCAGTATTAGCATTAAAACACCATAACCCCGGAATTGGTTGCCTGGAAGAGATCGCTTTTAACGATAAGGTCGCCAATTAAGGCACTAGTTTTTAAATACCTTTTTTTTGTTTCTGTAATTATTTTTAGTATGTGTTTTAGTAAAGTGTTAATCTATCTATCTATCTAACCCCGACAAATTTTTGCCTTTGCCAAGAATGGGTCTTATCAAGGTTTATAACTTAAGTCCACAAAGAGTACATTTGAAGTTCTCTTCCCTCTTGCTCATTATTATCTATTACTTATAGAGTTATGCAAGTGAGAAACATGACCTGTTAAATATTTTCTGTATCGACTCGTTTTATGTCATACATTAATAGCGCTATCGTACCGAATTCAACTGCCATACGTATTTGAGCGAAGCGCAGCAGTAGATTTTTTACGAAATAATTTGATATAAAATCAACAATTAAGAGTATTAAAATTATAAGCTCTTAACGATTCTAATATTATTACCTACAAAAAAAGATGATTTGTTTTAATTTCTCTATTACTTTCAGACACAGAATATTTAAACGATTGGACGATTGGTTTTCATATAACAAAATAATCGAATTATCAAAATTGTTCTACGTAATTGTGTTTTGGAACTCGATTCTTAACACAGAAAGAAAGCAAAAAACTGAAAAAGTCGTGGCCCCATCATTAACGCAGGATTTTATAGGATTAAACTAAATATGTTATTTTGCTTCCATAGTGCCTTAAGTATAATATTTATTTAGGGGAAATAAAAGACGTATTACTCTTGAATTGAATTAAACGTGATTGTTTCACCCAGGTGCTTCCCCGGCCGCTATCGCCGATGACTCACGACATAGTCCGCACGCCCCTGTCGGATGGTATCGACAAGGTGGTAGACAAGCCTCAGAATAACTTCGATCACAGCATCGCCACCACACACCATAGGTGTGCCATCGCGCTTTATAATGTAAGTTTAAACCGATTTTTTTACAGCTAGGCATTTGACCAACAAGGCACGTACCTTATGGTAGAGCATTCCTAAGCTAGGTTGGACTGTCTCTCAAGGAGGCTGCCGGGACATACTGTTATTAGGGTTCCGTGCCTAAAAAGTAAAAACGGGACCCTATTACTAAGACTCCGCTGTCTGTCTGTATCCAGGCTGTATCTCAGAAACCGTAATAGCTAGAAAGCTGAAACTTTCACAAAATATCTATATCCCGTGCCGCTATAACAACAAATACTAAACATAAAAAAAAAATATTAATCCCATACAATAAACGTGTTTTTTTGCTGTATATCAATAACGGTAGCTGCTAGTCACTTAAAGTTTTCACAAAATATATAAATGTATATTGTCTATCAAATAAAATTATAAAATTTAGTAAAAATAAATATTTAAGGGGGCTCCCACACAACAATGGTACGGAACCCTTCATGCGCGCGCCCAACGCGCACTTGGCCAATTGTCTAATGACATGAAACCAACTTCAAGTCTTTTGTGGTGCGGGTACCGACGCATTGTCTCGAGAGATTCCTCAAGGATGAGATGTGTCCGAAAGGTGTCGTGAGCTGGCGTTTTCGTGGCTGCGCGGCACCAGGCAGCGAAACACGACGCCGTCTCTTCGTGTGTAATAGTTAATAAGTCTAGTTTTTAGGTGATTGATATGTATTAGTTTATTTATAATAATTTTTTTTATGGTATGTATTCTATGTTATGGCCATTGTTGCCTGAAACAAAGGTATAGATAAAAATAACACTGGGTAAGTAGGCGGGTTTTGCAGTACTGTAGGATCTGTCATATTGTAAGTATAAAGTAGGAAATAAGTGTTGTAAGCTTATTAATCAAACCATAGATTAATAAATATAATAGACGCTCAACCTCTTGTTGAAAATCGTACTATGTATGTATATATGTACCTATATATCGTATGTAATATGTCGTAATCTACTATCGTTATATCACTATGCGACTGAAGCACGTTGCGGAATTTGGCAGCAGCTCAGCTGCACGCTCGAATTGCAACACCATCTAGGTTTCATCGGTAATTATGGCACACTTCCGCGCCACGCTTCATTATATGAGAATCAACAATCCTCTGCAGTTCTCTATAAATTGTTATAGCAATAGATAGTTTTAGTGGTAATCTCTCTTTTGTTTGGTGTTTGCAGTCAGTGTACCGGCAAGTGCCGAAGGAGATAGACATCAACATCCGCATGATAGAGTTCGCGGTGCACGGCCACAAGGTGGCGGATGATGACATCATGGCGACTGCTCTGCACCGGAACAAACCCAGCTGGCTCTACAAACCATTGATGATCAAACAGATGCTTAAGGTGAGTTGACTCTTATTTATTTACTAGCATATCGTCCCGGCTTCGCACGGGCTTTAAAAAAATCTGAGTTGCTAAGAGAAACAAAATATAGCCTATGTTACTCAGGGATAATGTAGCTTCCCAACGGTGTAGTTTTCATGCCATCCGAACGCCTTTGACTTGGCTTAACGACTGTTTGTATTAACACTAAAAGCTGAAACCTACAATTTAACGTGTCATCCGACCAAGATGAAAGTGCACTTTTTTAAAATACTCGGTGATCGCGTCTGATCTTCTTAGTTAGCCGAGCTACAGTCGTTACGTGAGTTGCACTGAACTTATTGTAAACAAATCTATAAGTTGTAAAAAAAACTCATATATTTTAAATCCAATATGGACTAATCCTAATAAAGACTATCCTAAGTGCCCAAACTGAATGGTATGAAAGGGTGTTCCAGTAAAAAATAGGCTCCGAATAACAAACATCGGAGGTAGGTGTAATTAAATAATAATAAAAAAAAAACAATATGGACGTATTCAAAATGTTGCACCGGAACTGTTCAAACCTTTAAATGTATACTTGTACTTTCAGGCTTTATTCCTCTCCAAACGTTACATGAACAAAATAATCCGCGAAGTCAACGCCATGAACCTGGAGTCTGCGGACTCTCCGCAAGCGGTGTTAGAGGATATAGCCGCCTTGGAGGAGTCTTTAGTTCGGTTCACTTACTATCACAGCGTGACCACGCTCGCCAGCACTTGCAGTCAGTTTATTGCTATGAACATACTGCTGGAAGGACGATCAGGTAACTAACGATAGAAGACAAAATTAAATATTTAGTGTACTTCCACTATAATCCGAAATCCAAATTAAGACAAGTAAAGGAAAAATCAACTAAGATCAATTAACTAAGATTAATTAACTAAGATCAATTAACTAAGATCAATTAACTAAGATTAATTAAAATGGTAACGTGAATCTTAATTAATCTTAGTTCAATTATCTATTCAATTAGCTATCACAATTCGGAAATTCTTAACTCTACACGTGTTTCGCCTAACCACAAGGCATCATCAGGAGATGCTGACTCTTGGAACGACAAGTCGAGAGTACACTAAATATTTAATTTTGTCTTCTATTTACAATGGATTTCTGCAAAGTAACGCCTGAGTCAATAAGTTATTAACTAACGATAATTTTTATTTGATCTTTAACGAACACCAAACATGACTCGTTTCCATTTTTTTATTTATTTATTTGTTTTTTACATAAAGGTATTTGACCAGCAGTTCACGTAACCTCACGAGTTAGCGACTCTTTGCTCTAAGGTGGAGCATGATTTAGATTCAGATATTTTATTAGCCATAATAACATTCGCTATTCTTGGTACGTTATTTACATTGTTTTCAGCAATTTAATTATTGAATATACATGTTTAGTCTGGAATAACTGGCTCTCAAGGAGGCTGCCGGAACACGCTGTTAGGTTTTTTTCAACTAAAGAGTGGTTTCTGGCCAGGCGAGCACTAGTAGGTGCTACTAAATGCTCTACCACCAGTCTATGTATTCCTTCACCGAAAGCTCGAGCCCATTGGCGGGGCTCGAACCCACTACCATCGGGACGTACGGCGAGCGCACGCCTGACTGAGCTGACATCGCTTCAAAACTTTATACTAAATTTCATCAACAACATAGGCATTTGGACTAGCTGTATAATATCATTAGTATTCTGGTGCCTGATAATACTCGTATGTCAACAAAAGATAGTTTAAATTCTGGATTAACAACTTTTTTAAAATTAAGAATACCTTACCTGAGAAGTAAGAGCCTGAGGAAGAGAGTTCCAAAGCTTCGCAGTTCTCACAAAGAAGGTCAAAGCAACGCTTTGTGCGAATCCTCGGAACGTCGACTCTAACACTCCCAGCTGGTATTAAGCATATCCATCCCATAGATCCATCCCACATTTTCTACATATGCTACTACTTTATACCGGTCAAACACGGGTAGCGCCACAACTCCCAACTCAAGTTATAAATAGAAAAATATTTGCAGATTTCTCGAATGAGTCGTGCAACGAGATCGGAACCCTACTCAGTTCAGGAGACGTTCTCTCGGCAGAGGTGCCAAACTCTCTCGCCAAGCTAGCGCGCATGTTGGAGGCCTCCGGACATTACGAACAGTTCCGAGCCCAGGAGCCGAAGGACGCTATGAAGTGGCTGAAGCAAAGCTTGCCGCAGATCTATTTGGAAGTTTGCAGCTTCCTGGAGAGGCACGGCCATAGAGCCATTATGGAGGTTAGTGTTTTTTTTTTACTCATAATGGCATCAGGAGAATTGCGAACAAGCGTTCGCAATTCACCTGATGTAAGCGATAATGCGATCTAAGGTGTAGCGCGCTTGCCCAGAAGAAACCGGTTCACTCTTGCCTTGAAAAAAACCGCTAGATTATATCAGTTATCAGGGAACAGGGAATTTGGCAAAGAGTTCCACACATTGGCGGTACGCACAATGAAGGTGGACGCTAATCGCTTAGTACGCGACTTATACGCGACAGTATGACGATGCCGCCTTGGTGTTTCCAATAGTATTCATTCATTTTAGTGTCTTATTGTTTAATTTTTTTTTTTGGTTTTTCTTTTTTCGTAAAAACTGGTTGGGTTTTTACGGATGATTCAGAGCTAAGTTGATTTCAGATTGACTTTGAAAGTATGTCTCCTTCTTTTTCGTATGAGCGAAGTCGTCAAGCTCTGGTGTCGAGAATTTCCAAGCCTTCCATATTGTGGTTCTTAAACATGTTGGTTTCCTCACGATGTTTTCCTTTATCATAAAGTATGAAAATCCATACTTGAAGCAAGAGTCATTTGGATAGGGCCGAAATCGAACCAGGGGCCATCAGATTGAATGCAGAAGTTTTCCCACCGAGCCACAAAGCTTTTCTTTTTCTTCACAAAACTATCTTTTAAGCTAATATTTTTGGTTTCAGTTTGACCTCGCCACCAAACCGTGGGTGTTATTGCCTGAGGAGATGATGAAAGTTCTACAGAACCTCAGAGCGTCGCCGGAAGAAACTACCAAGATCAAGACTGATGATGAGATTATCAACTCCTTGAAGACTCCTCAGAAATCTAATACAAGGTAATGTCAAATCTGCAATCATTTCAAGTATCAGTAGTAATTTCTAAAAAATATCAGTAGTCATTTCTAAAACATATCAGTAGTAGTTTCTAAAAAATATCAGTAGTCATTTCTAAAAAATATCAGTAGTCATTTCTTTAAATATCAGTAGCAATTTAAAAAAAAATATCAGTAGTCATTTCTAAAAAATATCAGTAGTCATTTCTAAAAAATATCAGTAGTCATTTCTAAAAAATATCAGTAGTAATTTAAAAAAAAATTGGTAGTAATCTTTAAAAATATCAGTAGCAATAAAAAAAAAATTGGTAGTCATTTCTAAAATAATTACCTAGTAGTAATTTCCCAAAAAGACTAGTACTAATTTAAAATAAATATCAGTTATAATTTCTATAACATATTTGTTTACAGGAAAGCGCTCCGCTGGGTGATGCCCCTATGCCGCCGCACGGTGCGTCACCGCGAGGGCACCAAAGCGCACCTGATCCTTGCCATCCACAAGATAAGGCTGGTTTTCCTCCGGCTCGGCAAGCTGCTCGTCAAGCAGTGGTACCTGCCGCATCCAGACTTGGTGTTCTTCTTCCGCTTCCGAGAGTTGAAGAACTACATCGATACGAGAGATCCGGCTTTATTAAGAAAGTAAGTTTTATTAATCTGTGGTCTATAATAAAAATAATGGATCTGATGGATCTGTGGTCTGTAATAAAAATAATAGATCTGATGGATCTGTGGTCTGTAATAAAAATAATAGATCTGATGGATCTGTGGTCTGTAATAAAAATAATAGATCTGATGGATCTGTGGTCTGTAATAAAAATAATTTCATTTCATTTCACTAAGTGTTCTGGTTTGTTTTCTTTTATTTGCAATTATCATTAGCACATTTACTCATAATGTATTAATTTGTTAAAATAATAATTAAGCCTCTTAAGCTAAGTACTAACATTGACAAAAAGGCTGCACGCTCAATTTGTAGCGCCATCTAGGTTTTATCGGTAATTATGGCAAACTTCCGCACCACGCTTCATTGTATGGAAATCAACATACAAGTATTCTGATCCTTGGTACTAACCTAAAGGTACTTTAATTAATAATGTAGATATATATAGATAAACACTTTATCAAACCACTTACTAAAAATAAATTACAGAAAACACTAAGGTACTTAAAAAATAGTGCCTTAACTGGCGACCTTATCGCTAAAAAAGATCTCTTCCAGGCAACCAATTCCAAGAATGTTAAACTCTT
The DNA here is from genome assembly GCA_035578125.1 of Mellilla xanthometata. Classification (NCBI taxonomy): domain Eukaryota; kingdom Metazoa; phylum Arthropoda; class Insecta; order Lepidoptera; family Geometridae; genus Mellilla; species Mellilla xanthometata. The sequence continues at coordinate 4,612,215 of JAPUBQ010000007.1, read as the reverse complement.
TTTAAAAACCTAGCGCTAAGTCATCATGTACGTACACTTAAGGTTTACCACGAATAAAATGTATCTTTATCTTTATGTACACATAAATAACTTAAAGACGAATGAATTGTAAAATTTTGTTTGTCTTTTTTTTTATAACTTATAGGTTTGCGTTTGACCACAGCTTGCCTGATGTTAAACAATACTATTTTCTCCTTTGTTAGAGCAATCCAGCGCCAGCAGTATTACCCCGGGTGGTGCAAGCTGAAGTTCTCGGAGGTGAACAAAGGCTGGTTGTCTCCACTGGAAGCTCAAGGGCCTCTGGTCACCGGCGGCGATGTGAGGATAGAGGCCGCATCGGTCTGCGGCGGAGAGGTCGTGGCAAGAGCTTGTGTGGTCAAGGACCTTTCCGAGGTAAATACTACTTTAAAACGCAGATATATGGGAAAAACTTCACTTTATAACGCTTAAAACTTAAATGTTTTTTTTTAATTTTACAACACATTTCACACACGGCTGGTTGGCCCCATGCTAAAACATTTCTAGTTTTTATTATGGTTGCTAACACAGCTGATATACTACATATACATAGGCCATAATCCACCACGCTGGCCAAGTGCAGGTTGGCGTATGACACACATCTTCGGGTATTGTGGTCCTCAAATATACCAGTTTCTTTACGATGTTTTCCTTCACCGTAAACCGAGTGCGATTTCCACACAAAACTTGAAAAACAAGTCATTGGTATAGTGCCGGGATCCAACCAGGGGTCGCCTGATTTTGATTCATTTTAAAAGTTCTTTTTTCACGTAATAATAATTAACACAACATACAAATTTAAACATAGCCTAAAAATTTGTACAATTATAAGTTCTAAAATACTTATCATGCTAAACACCTCTTTAAAGCATTTAATAACTTCTTTTTGGTTATAAAAGTCTATTGATTCTTATATTTATACAGTACTAAGCAGCATACATAATTCTAAATAATAGTAGTTTAAAAAAACTAAAAAACACGCTTATCTGGTCGTTTTAAGTGGGTCAAAATCACGCCCAAAGAAGTCGGTTACAAACAAACATACGAACAAAAATACAAAAAATGTAATAATTTTATCAAATTAGTGTATTGTCATCGGTCCTTAATAAATCTACAAAGTTTCAACGAAATTTGGCCGTTAAAAGTGGGTCAAAATCGCGGCCTAAGAAGTCGGTTACAAACATACAGGTGAAGGTAATATAAAGCGTGTAAAAAAAAATAATAAACTCATTGTACCAAGTTCATTTTTTAGAAGATAAAAGGTCGCCTGATTGAAAAGCAGACTTTTTCCCACCGAGACACTAGCTTTTATTAATGTTGTTATGTTGCCTAATAAATAAATCTTGTTTCTTTTTGTTTTCATAGATTGGTCAGCTACAGCAAGGTGACGTATTAGTGACCCACGCCACCGATATCGGATGGTCGCCTTACTTCCCGCTTCTCGCCGGCATCGTCACGGAGCTCGGCGGACTCATATCACATGGTAATTATTATGGCAGACAAATATTATCTTCTTCTACTTCTTCTTCAACCTTTTCCCACTAGGTGGGGTCGGCACAGCAAGTTTTCCTCTTCCACACGATTCTGTCAGCTGTCATATCCACATTCACTCCCTTTTCTTTCATATCCTCATTTACACAATTCAGCCACGTCTTCCTAGGTCGACTTCTACTTCCGCTACCTCGTACAACCATATCCAACTAGTCACATGCATTTCCTCTCTACACATCACATGCCCATACCAAGATAACCTTCCGCTCTTCACTTTCAAGTGAGACACAGACAAATATTATCGTTAGAAAGAAAGCGTGATAGTCTAGAAAGCGTAATGATAAGATAGAAAGTTTTTTTACACACGATAGACGACGCCTGTAGCTCGGCTAGCTAAAGAGATCTGACACGAACATAAAAGCTAAGAAGGCGAGAGTGAACCGGTTCCTTCTAAGTAAGCGCGATCCACCGTAGACCATATTATCACTTACCATCAGGTAAACTGTGTTCAAGCGCTGACCTACTCAGAGTAAAAAAAACTAAGAAACTATCGATATGGACAGTGTTTGGATGGGTGACCATGCACAAGACTGTCGTTTTTAACGCGTGGTGACGCTATGCGATGCGAAACTCCACTGGCAAAACAGCTGCGTCTGTGTAACGGCCATTTCGCAGTTACTTGCGAAACAAAACGAAACGTTGCCATACAACTTAGTTATTTCATAGTTTCGCTGCCGCATGCGAATTCGTAGGTGTACTAAAGACGTTATAGTTATAAATAGTCCACTCCAAGAAGATATTCATCGGATTGTCTCATTTCCAGGCGCAGTGATAGCCCGTGAGTACGGTCTGCCTTGCATAGTTGGCGCTACGAACGCTACCGACATCTTCAAAACCGGAGACTTCGTCAGACTTTCCGGTACTAAAGGCACTTTAGAACGAGTCGAACTGCAAGATAACCCTGAACAAGCTGCTGAAGTCACGGATAACTTGATTCAATAAAGGAAACATTTACAAGGGTATCCGTTAATTGTAGGTCTGTTTTCCGATGAAAAAAAAAACGCAAGCGTACAAGCACACTTACCCAAGAGCAAATTCTTGAATTTACAGTTTTTTTCTTTATAAATCACTAGAAGAGCTTCACACGGGTTTTATAAGGGCTTTTGTTACACATTCTCTGATATTTTTAAAACAAAATATAGCCTATGTTACTCGGGGATAATGTAGCTACTCAACGGTGAAATAATTTTTCAAATCGGTCCAGTAGTTTTGGAACCTATTTGCGTTAAACAAACCAAAAATTAAACTTTTCCTCTTTATAATATTAAGATATACGGTAAAAAGGGCGAAAAAATTGCTTAAAGACTGTCTAGAGAACAGCTCTAATAGTATATGTATCTTTTGGCATCAATCAGATTTATCAATATGAAAAAAAAACTGGTTCAAAAAATATAAGCATTTTGTTTTTAAACAAATCCTATTTTTAAACCGGTTTTTATTTCTAATTAATTCTATATTATTTGCCGTTTATGATTTATAACGAAAAAACTGTAAATTCCAGTTTTTTCCCTTATTAATTTATTCTGTAGGTACTATAGTGTCGTCCAGTATTATTAAGATAACGGTGTTGGTGTGAATAAAAATACTCTTAATGACAAATTGTTTTATTTCACAAACATAAGAAAACAACAAAAGACGTAAAATTAAAACGATAGAAAACAAATGTAAACATCACGTCATCATATCACAATTTCGAGGCATTTCAAGTTCATTAAATTTTATAATCAACAAACACCTCGAATTCACTCGAACTGATCTCCATACAATCATAGACAAAGTATATATATTTTGAAGTATATATACTTTGTCTATGATACAAGTGTTAAAAATAGTGACGCTACTTTTCTCGTCAACTCTTAAGCTGACTTACACATCGTTATTTGTATTAGCTATTCAGTGTTGGCTCAAAAAATACAAACACGCAGACATTTGACTAAATTAAGATATAGTCATACTAAAACATTCAAACATATTTTAGTAAACGAAGCGGTGAGAATAATAGCAGCGGATTTAATGACATTGTCAACGCGTCACAAAAATATTTTATAACAATAAGAAAAAAAATCTTTTGATATTCGCCATATTCGTTAAATTATCGAATAAGACAGATGCTATCAAATACAACACCCATAGATCGTAATTGTTCGTCAAACACGCGAATACATCGCTATACGTATAGCGATATAAAGTACCATTATCACTTTTCTCGCAAAGAATTTGGCGAAATCCTCTGAGTAGAGTTACAATGAATTTATCCACCCGAGCTTGTGAGGGGCTTACTCCTTATCCGCTAGCACTAATAGCTCGTAACAGTTGAATGCGAACGGCCGCCCGAAGATTACCACGTGACATCTGCGGTAAGAAACGAGACGGAGAGATGCTAGTAGGTATGAACTTCTGCAGTGCTTTAACCTAAGTAATTTGACTACGACAACGGCATTATAGTTAAGACACGGCAGGCTTATACACATATGTAACTAGCAAATTCTTTTTACTAATTACAGCTAGGCATTTATCCAGCACTGCCATGATATGAGAAACAGAGCGCGTCACCACACCACTTAGCGAGACTCTGGCCTAAGGTGAGGCTTGCCTAGTCTGGAATAACTGGCTCTCAAGGATGCTGCCGGAACACACTGTTAGGCGATTGGCGACACATTTTTTAATTTGAGAATGGTTGAGTAATAAATATAATAGACGCTTCACCTCTTGTCGAAACTACGTGTACCTATCATTCGATCTATTCGTACTTTCTTGAAACTACTAACTTCTCGGGTTACGCAGCGCGTTGCGGGATTTAGCGGCAGCTAGGCTGCACGCTCGAATTGCAGCGCCATCTATGTTTCATCGGTAATTATGACTGCTTACTTCTGCGCTACGTTTTATTGTTTTTTTTTACTCTTAATGGGCTTGCGCTTGATCACAATTCACCCGATGGCAAGCGACATTGCAATCTAAGGTGGAGCGCGCTTGCCCAGAAGAAACCGGTTCACTCTTGCCTTGAAAATCGCTAGATTATAGTTATCGGGGAACAGGGAATTTGGCAAAGAATTCCACACCTTGTTGTATTATTGTTTGGGAATCAGCAATTCTCTCTCTTATTTTGATCCCTGGTACCACGGATCGGTTCTGACGTGGAGCGGGTAGCTCCCTGCGGAGCTAGTGTACCTGTAATGCGGCGCGTGCACGGCGCCGAGCAGGTGTGCGCCGCGGTAGAGCACGCGGCCGGCGTGCACGGCGTGCGCCACGCGCACCGCGCGCGCCGGCACGTCGCCCGCACGCCACGGCACCCACGCCGCCTCCGCGTTGCACATCACCTGCAATAACCAGAAACTTCCATTAAACTTACCGCTCTAGAGTATGTGGCTTCTACACACATCACAAACTTGTTACTTTTATGACGTACATTTTTTTTTATAACTTATAGGTTTGCGTTTGACCACAGCTTGCCTGGTGTGAAACAATACTATGGCCTACGATGTCACACGCTCACCTAGAAAATACCTATTAATTCTAGATTTGAATACCCCCAGTACATATTCTATGGAAGCTTCTAGAAACTTTTATCATTCAAGCATTTAATTCTAATTAACAAATATAAAACAAATGGTGCTCTATCTGGTAATATTTATCTACGGTATACTCATCACCACATGCTATGAACACCAAAGTTTATTTATATTATAGCTGTACTGTAATAAATAAATTAATTAAAATCTATGCCTATGGCAGAGACGCTGCTAATTTTAATCTCACAAGAAGTCGTAACCTATTTATGACCTATATTGCATGTGAGAGATTTTTTTCTGTATAAGTAGACCGTTCTCACTGCTGACCCTCGGGGCATCTTCTCAGAAGGGTAGAGTATTGACCAAAATCGCGGCAGATGGCACACGTCTTCGGATTTTCTGGTCCTCGAAGCATAAGAGTTTCTTACGATATTTTATTTCACCGTATGAGGGAGTATAACAGTTCTCACCTGATACTTCGTATAATGGTGGGCAGCGCCATCGGCGTAAACTATGCAGCAATGTTTCGACGGATGCAAAGCGCCTGGCAGCACATTACATCTGTGCAACAACAAAAAAATTGGTGTCATGTTCTCTATCTTACTCTCTCTACATTGTCCTCTGTTAAGCACAGAGGCAGGTCACCGGGGGGTTTAGTGGGTACACATCTCATATAACGTGGCTGCGCCCCATTGTAGCCAGATAGTAAGATTTTCCCTCGCCAACAAAGAAGGCCTTTTCATAAAAAAAAATAAACATTGTTTTGCACGCACTTGTTTTGCGGTATGGCTTTCTGTTGTGCCTTGTCCAAAGCTAGCAAAGATATAAACACATGGAATGCGCTTAAAATAGGTAAAAGTGATAATAAAAGTGACATAATACAGTGTAAAAAGCATAGTTAAATCAATATTATAGACACTCAAACTCTTTCCACTTAAAATAAGTGCTTTCAGTTGCGTAAGATGCCGTTATATGTATTGAATTATCAGATTGAAATAAATAAGGTGCAACATTATGAACTTTGAATCTCGAAACTTAACTACCTACTCGTTTTGATGGTACAGAATAAATCCGATAGATGGGAGTTTGTAGCGTTCATAGTAGTCTAGCCAGGGAGAAAATAAAGACATTTTTATGCATCGTTAAACTATTACGTTAAGCGCCATCTATTAGTTTTTTCTTGAAACGACTTCAGCTATTAGGCAAATCGGGCGAGTACTCTCGATTTGTATCGTCATCACACCGCGTTTTATTGTATTGAAAATTAGCAATCCTCTCTAGTACTCTGAAGGGTGGGTCGTACGAAACGTTAAATTGTAGGTCCCGGCTGTTAGTCTTAGTACAAGCAGTCGTGAAGCCAAGTCGGAGGTCTTTGGGCGGTTTGAAAACTCTCGACACCAGAGCTTAGCTACTTAGCTCATAAGAAGAAGAAGTATTCTGATCCCAGGTGTAATGCTAGCGTAAGCATTGTTAACACACCTGTGCGTGGTCCTGGCGACCCACACCACCTCCTGGTCGTAGAGTCCGGCGGCGACGGCACCGCTCGGCACGGCGCCGCACGCGCTCACCACCCACACCGGCCCCGGCTGCTTCCACGCCGGCAGCCAGTCTACACACGATAAACAAGGGAATACATTTAGAAACAATAAAAGATCAGTCAGGCATGCAGCTGCAGAGTTGAAGTTCCAAAAAACGCTTTTCGTAAAAAACGCTTTGTATCGACCTTTATTGTTAGGACTGCGAAGCTTTGGAACTCACTACCTGAGTCTCTGTTTCCTGAGAGGTATCATCAGGGGGCCTTCAAAAGTAAAGTTAATAGGTATCTTCTAGGTAAGCGTGCCACAGCGTAGACTGCAGTGCAGCTTAACATCAGGCTAGCTGTAGTCAAACGCTAACCTATTCAGGATAAAAAAAAAAGCTTCCTCACGTCCCGAAAGAACCGATATGTATCTTTGGAACTGGTTCATTCTCGCATTAAAAATCGCTAGATTATAGTCATAGGGAATAGGGTATCCGGCAAGGAATTCCAAAGTTTGGCGGTTCAGACTACAAAGGCAAAATGCTCAGTGCGTGCCTTAGGTACCTCAACTGTTAATCGATGCTGCCTTGGCGTTTCGCTGCTCGTCTGATAGTGACAGGGGACGGGGGGAATCACATCAAGTAATTCAGTGACACTCGCCAAAATGCAACCGATAGAATACCGATAGACTGGTAACAGTGTGGCGGTGCTCAATGCTCTGTAAGTTTGACGTGCATAGATTGTCGTTAAGTAAACTTATGGTACCTACATACAACAGGACTTCTGGGGCAGGTATTGCTGATCAATCAAGGTTCGCCTATCGCTATCAATTGATTCTGAACCGAATAATGGAGTGGCTATTGTCCCTTTAGTCATATCCTTTTTTAGACATTGACACTATCTAGCTAAGCTTTGAACAAGCTTTCTAAGCTTTGGACAGTAACTTCTAAGTTAACCGCTAAAGACTGTACCTGCAATCAAAGTTCTGTATTTCTGCTCCCAACAGACTTTTAAATGAATATTATATTTGTCCCAGTCTTCCGAATATTCTTCTACTTTTGCCTTGAAATGCATCCAACGACTACAAAAACAAAGTAGAAACTAAAGAATAACAAAAAATATAATTATGTATTTTATGGAAAGATACATGAATGTATAGTTTTATTGAAAATAAATTTAAATAGAAAATAGTTTATTGAGATTTCTTTTAAAATTAATAAAATACAACTCACAATTCTGGCAAAGATATTTCCGTATCTGAATTAACTACTTGGCTTAGTGAATCAGTTTCTTTGATCTGCAAATAATGTGAAAACTTATTATAGATACCTAATAATAAGGCACAAAATCTTAAAACTTTATCCCAATCCTCTGGACAAGTCTGGTAAAGAAAGATATGGCTAACTTACGAGTACAAATAGTATTTTTATCGATCGTAATAACTACAACTAGTAGACGCTTGAAATATTTACAAAATATTTTTTTATATATATGTGTCTTTAAAAAGCAATTATAACATCACAATAAAATTATTTAAGGGCCTTCATACAACATATGTATGTGTTTTTGTCATTGTCTTATCTGATAGACAGCTATGTAAAAAAAAAATGTGCCAAAAGTCCGCACTTTTGGCATATCAAAAATAGCAAACTTGAGTGGTTACAATATTATTATCTACACTAGGATCACAATTATTAGCCAGTATTAAGAAAAAAAACTATTATCTAATACTCACTATAACGGTAAGCCACTGAGTCCATCTGCTGAACATTCCAATAATCTCCAACATTTCTTCCTGACAACTCATGTATGTCGAGGTCCTATTGGTAGATCTGGTTGGCGATAGAATCTGAAACACAATACGCACGTTTTGTTCACGAGAAATAATTGGTCAAGAGCGAGTCGGGCTGGCGCTTGAAGGGTTCAGTATCATTATGTATGTTGCGTATGTTGTATAAAAGCAACCTCCCCACCCCTTAAATATTTATTTTATTTAAATATTTATAATTTTTTATTATTTACCAGTACTAAGACTGACAGCCAGATTCAATTTAACGTATCATCCGATTCACGGTAGCGCCCAGATAAAACTGTTACGTTTAAATGACATTCTTTTGCGTGGTCACCCATTCAAAAACTATCCGCATCGACCGTTGCTTAACCTCAAAGATGAGCTTAGTTGCTGAACTACATAGGCACTACTGTACGGTACGTGGGATTACTTGAAATAAAAGACTTTTCTTCTTCTTCGTATGATCTAGGTAGTCGAAATCTGGTTTCGAGAGTTGACTCAAGACGCCCGAAGGCCTTGACTTGACTTAATGACTACTGGCCGAGTCTCAAAAAAAGCCATTCGCATGGATGCCATTTATATAGTACTCGTAAAAATGACCCCGAGTAAGACCACAGACCAGAAAGTTCAGACCTCTGACTTGCCAAAGAGAATGATATTTTTGTATCAGTTGAGACTAAAAATGGAGGTGATTCTTACTATAAATGACATAGTAATAGATGACATTTATAGTAAAAATCACCTCCATTTTATATACCAGATAGCCTTTTTTTGAGACTTGGCCATTTTCTTGTTCTAAAACTAACAGCCGGGACCTGCAAAGGCTGGAAACAACATAGATATGTCCCCACCTGCTTATCCTTATACCGCAACGCGAGCCGCACAGTGAGCTGTCGGCTGAACTTGTTGTACTGCCGCCACTGCAGCGCCTCCTTCGTCACACGCCGCTGGAACACTGACCAGCTGTCTTTCGCTTCCGCTGCCAGTCAAATATAGAATATTAATTTTTCGACCGAGCGATGTGTGCATTTTGCTTTCCTCTGTCTGTGTATGTTTGTTGGAATGTTGGTACTCGCGTAGAGGTCGCAAGTGCGACAATCTTAGCCAAAATTAAAATTGGCTTCTAAGCGAGTAAAGTAAAAGTAAAAGTAAAAAAGCCATTTATTCAATTACAAATTATAAGGTTCTGTTTGAAATTCACAATCACAATGTCACTATTTATAAGAAAATTAAATTTAAATATAATTATCATAAAAAAAGATCTCTTGTTAAATTTTTAGTTTTTAAATATGTCAATTTTTCTAAGTAAAATAATAATAAGTTTAAATTTCAGAATGTCAAAAATATATTAAATAAATTATTTGTGAATTAAGCGATTTCTCTTGTCAGTTTTAGGTTGCTGTAATTGTCGCCTCGTTGGCGTAGGCCTCCCCCAGCTTACTCCATAATTTTCTATCTCTTGCCAACCTCGTCCATTCCTGTCCGTATCTTTGATTAAACAAGTCTTCCCATCTTCTATTTGGTCTCCCTCTACCTCTTTTGTCCTCTCTCGGTACCCATTCTATTATCTTTCTTGTCCAACGATCACAGCTCATTCTACAAATGTGTCCAGCCCAATTCCACTTTAAAGTTCTAACGGTCTTGACGATATCCCTAATTTTCGTTTTCTTTCTTATGACTTCGTTAGATATTCTGTCTGAAAGTTTGATACCGAGCATACTCCTCTCCATCTTAGTTTGGCATATCTTTAGTCTTTTTTCGTCTTCTTTTCTTAAGGCCCATGTCTGGCAGCCATATATGAGACTAGGTAATATTGCTATGTCATATAGTCGTCGTTTTATTCCAAAATGTATTGTCTTGTTCTTCATGATTTCCTTAAGGCTCCAGAATTTTTTCCATGCTATACCTATTCTTCTATTTATCTCTTTCTCAGTGAGATCGTCAAATGCTATCGATTGTCCTAAATAAGTATATTCGTCAACATAATCAATATTTTGTTGGTTTACTGTCACTATTATCTTGTCAGAATTCGTCATTATTTTTGTTTTTGAAGCGTTCAAGGATAATCCTACATTTTTACTCTCCTGTGCTATATCCTCCAACATATGCTCTAGATTTTGTGCCGTATTAGCAAATATCACAATATCGTCTGCGAACCTCAAATGGCTGAGATATTCACCATTTATCTTTATACCCTTGTTGTTCCACTCTATTTTTCTGAAAATCATTTCTAACCGAGTACCAACATTCAAACAAACATATATTTTAGACACGCGAAACCAAAATTGGCCTGGAATTTGCAGACATAGCTCGCTTTACTAGGTAAATCTCGATGATATTTATATATATACTTACATATACTTTTTGGTTGAAGCGATTCTAAAGCGAATAAAAAACTCCGGTTGTGGTTAGAAACTCAATTAATTTACATAAAAAATTTCGACCATGAAAATCATGCGAACGGTGTGTTGCGCGAGCTAATTTTTCTAGAGGCGCTATCTAGTATGGAACCTACGAACTAGTTATTGAATCTTATTGCACCGAACACTATTCAAAGCAATTTATTTATTTACTACAAATAGAGCACACCATGACAGTACACAGCCAATCCGATGTTTCTGCTTATGGAATATTATCCTAACTTTTATACTATTATCATTAAACTTTTCAAAATGAAAGGAGCGGCTCTCATAATATATTCTACCAGGTTACTTAGTGAAAGAAGTCAATGGATATTTTATTTTATAAGTACTATCGCGATGTATAGGCAAACTTTATTAGATTAGAGAGAACCTAGTTTTCAGGGCTGTAAAAGTAGGGAATAGAGGTTCGAAGCTGCAATCGATTAATTTAAATTTGATATTCGATACACGTAGAGACATTTCTCGCAACAGAAGGCACCTATTTTAAGTTCAGTTTTTCAGTTTATTACCTATTTTAAGTGGTACGATTTTAAACAAAATTGTTGTGTATGGTTTGATGTAGGCTTTATTTACCAGGCGTGTGGTATAGGTCAGGCCGGTAGGCGAGGCCGCGGTCGATGTTCTCCTGGATCCAGTCCCTCCACGCCTGCACGTTCCACATGAGGCTGATCATCATGGCGTGCCAGTCCGACATCTGGGCCGTGCACACTGTCTCCTGCACTGTGACGCAATATATACAACTAGTCGAGTCAACAAATGCCTTAGTACCTACATAGGTACTAAATAATAAAAAAAAAATTAGATGAAGACACATTTTATTTACCCGCAACAAAGCATATGAAGCAGATAATTTATTTTTCGCGGGTTTCCAAATATATCACAGTTGTTAATGCAACACCAAAAGTTGTTAGTCTAGATTACTCAAGTACTAATTTAGATACAAGAAACCCTGTATTCAGTTAGTATTTAGACATTATAGGTATCCATTAGAATACTTTCAAAATCCTCACGTGTGTAATTTCCGCTTCTCGACTGACTGGGCGTCGGTACACTGGTCTTCGTGGACAAGCTGGTGTCGGTGAGATTAGAAGTGGTCGCCGCGCGGGGGAGCGGGCCCGACGAGTCAGGTGAGACGGGGCGCGGCGAGGCTGGCTTGCGAGCCGCCGGCGCGGACCGGGCCGCGAGGCGAGCTGCCGGGCCCGCGCGGAGCGGCGGGGAACTACGACCACTGTGCTGGTTCGACGAACTTCGCGAGTACGAGGGCTCGCCTGCAAAAGAGCTCGGCGCTCCCGAGGGCGAAGCGAACGACGGCGTAGCGGAGAAGGCGCGGCCCGACGCCGGCGGGTCCGCCGCCTGCACCGTGCCCGAGAACATAGAGCGCGGCATTCGCCAGTACAGCTCGGCGCACTCCGCCCACCCGTCCGACGAGCTCGACTCCGCCGGCCTGGCCTCGCCCGAGCCGGGGAGCGAGTCGTGAGAGCACGCCGCCAGCCAGCGCGGCGTGGCCGCCACCACGCGGCGCCGCTCCAGCGACATGGAGTACATGGTCACGTAGGAGGTCGGTGCGGCGGGCCGGTACGACGCCGAGTACACGGCGTAGGAGGCGGTGTCGCGCTCGGGCGCCTGGTCGTCGCGGTACGCCGCCGCCGAGTACACGGTGTAGGAGGAGCCGGGGCAGGCGGGAGCGGGGCGCGGCGCGGGGCAGGGTACGCCGGCGCGCGATGGGCACTGCGAGAGGGAGACGCGCACGGGCGAGCCGGCGGCGGGCAGCAGGTCAGCCAGAGCGCGCGCCGACACGTGCCGCGAGCACGTGCAGCACGGCCGTGCCGCGCGCCGCAGGATCTCGTCGCACCACAGCTCGCACTGCACGAACACACTCTTCATGCACTTGCACACCTGGATCATCTCTGCAAATACAGTAACATGCACGATGTAATTATAATACACTAGCTGACCCGGCAAACGTTGTTTTGCCTTATTAATTAATGTGTTTTTTTTACGACCTCACATTAAAAACCTCAAAAATTTTAGCCTATGTGTTATTCTGATGTATAAGCTATATTGTGGTAAAGTTTCATTCAAATCCATTCAGTAGTTTTTACGTGAAAGAGTAACAAACATCCATACATCCATACTTACAAACTTTCGCCTTTATAATAGTAATAGGATAGTAAACACAGTTAAAATATTATTAATATTGATGTTTTTATTGTTTAGCTATTAAAAATATATTTTAGTTTGATATTTATTCTATTAAATCAAAAACGATACCTATCACTAGTAACTTTTACTAATTCACATTTCAGTTCAGTGAGTAGGTATATATTTCTAACCCCTCCTGTTAACATACAATAATAATCCAGCAATTTTGTGGGTATTTTTTTTGCACGAAACTCATTTAGGTCACATACATACTATATTTTATCATTAAGCACACTATTATTGTATGTATCTTAATCTCTCTATCCTTGTAGATCTTACAGATATAGATCTTATGACGGACTTACTCGGTTGTAGCAGGTAGTTTGCCAAGTACATAGTCGTGTCTCCTATGACATCTGAAAACATCGAGACATAAGATTAGTACATAGGTTATGAGCACCGAAAAAAAACAAAACAGAATCGCTAACGAAGCCATAGCATCAAAGATAACATTCCGTCTTTCACATCAAACAGTATCTGTCGGGTTCTATAGTATATCTAATACTAGTTGATTTTAGTTTTCAACTAGATCTTTTTCGATGTACGTAGGTACACATTGGAAGAGCACCAGCCGTGGTTTACTGTTTCGAAAGTATATTTGCGCCATTCAGGTTTCAAGATTTTGGTTCTGAAGTACGAAGTCATATCAGCTCAGTACATCCTTTCCGTGAAACCCTGGATCTGTTGATAATTTTTAATTTTCATCATCATCATCATCATGTATGTACGTTGTCTTACCGTCCATGAGATACTGGTATTGGTCAGGCGTGTGATCCTTCATGAGGTTGTTCAGCTTGATCTGCAGCTTGCGCGCCACCACAGGATCTGCGCTCGCAACGCCGAGCTGGTCAGCATTCTTGTCGCGAAGGCTGCACCCAATTTATACATGGTTACTGGTCATAAACTCTTAAGGGCAGTTTTAGTACATCTAGAAAAACAACTTTTGTTTAAGAACTTTGGAATTCCGAGAGTCAGAATAGAATAGAAAAGAAAATTACTTTATTAAACAACCACATAAAAAACACAAAACATACCGCATATGCGGTAGCCTACAAGGGACATTTTATATTATTTTCCATGTTTTATATTACCTGTGGCTACGCAAATAAAATTATTTCATTTCATTTCAACAGCTTAAATTAAGGAAATAAAATATTTACACATAGAGAACAAAGGCGGGCCTTAACACCTACGGTGATGTCTAACAGGCAACCAGGAATGGGGAGGAACAGATAGAAAAAAAAAGAGTCAGCTGTTCCTTAAACTATTTAGTTACTAGCAGTGGACCAATTTATAAGAAATCAAATGTTTACGGGACCTATCTAAATTTATATATGTTCTAATGAAAATAATTTTCACTGATCAACTCTGTTTATGACAAAATTATGAGGTAGCAAACGTAAAGACATTGTCTAGCTAGCCAGTGCATCATGCTACGCCTTCTTTTAACAGAGCACGTGTAACCAAGCCTTATTCCATACATGTGTTGCAAGCTAATAAAGAACTTATAAGAATGCAGGACTTATCACCCCCACCCGCTTCAAATAAGAATTAGCAGTATAAACAAATAACTTATATATGCTTACACGTCCGCTCCATCTGAGCAAGATTTTCTAATGGTGCCGTGACGCAATAAGATCGCATCTCCTTCGCCGTCCAATCTTTCTGTGAGGGCTTTCAGAGCCTCCGTCTTTTCGGCTGAAATAAATAAGCATTTAAATTACAGGCAGATAACTGTTCCCAAACGCAAATAGGTCTATAAATTCAGAGGAAAGCTACATGCGCTACAGGGTTTGCAGCTCGGCTCAGTATCAAGGCTATATTGATCTGACGCGATCATCGAGGTTAAGCAACGGTCGATACGGACAGTATTTGGATGGGTGACTTTTAAAAGTGCCATTTTCATCTCGGCGCTACTACGCTTGGGTCGGATAACACGTTAAATAGTACGTCGCGGTTGTTAGTGTTAGAACATGCAGTCGTTAAGCCAAGCCTTCGGGCGGCTTGAAAACTTAACACCAGAGCTTGCCCAATTATCTGAGAAAAAGAAAAAGAAGAAGTGGAAAGTTCTGTTCATTGCTCACCTTGCAACATGTTGTGTGAAGTCAAAAGCTTCGCGCAATCATTTATCACCTCTGAAATAGGAACAGGACATTATTAGCAAACACCACAGCATGAGTTAAAACTCATAAATCATAAAAAAATCAGCTGCACCCAAAGTTAAAAAGTGTTTATTAAAAAAAAACATAATTACGATCGCTTATATACTTATCACAGATGTGCTCTGCAACATTGAAATGAAATGAAATAATTTATTTGCGTAGCCGCAGGTAATATAAAAACATGGAAAATAATATAAAATGTCCCTTGTAGGCTACCTACCGCATACGCGGTGTGCAAAATGTCAATCTTAATATATGAATTAATTTCCCACTATGATTTACAACTAGGCAATAACATTTGAAAGAAATGTCAGAAGATTATATAGGTATACAATATCAAAAAATGTCAATAATAATAGTATGTTAAGGTTTTAAATGCTTCATCCCGGGATCAGCAGTGGATTATTTTGTAAATCTTCTAGCATATAAGTCTTTTAAAATGTAACTCCATAGCGATGTTAATTCCTTATCCTTTTAGGAGTTTAAATACCGTATCGTGCTTGTTGAGGTCGGCACAGCAAATTAAATCTTCTTTCACTCGTTTTATCAGCCGTCATTACTACTTCACGCATTCCATACATGTTTTATTCGGTCAGCCTCTTTACCCTCAACCTTGCACTACCAGTTCCTCACAACTTACTGATTATCTACTTATTATTATACCTTAATACTACAGCCTGTTCAGCGAGTCAAGCTAATACGGAGAAAAATCCAGGCTCTTGATTCGTTAGAGGTGACGCGCAGAGACAGCGATCACCAATCGCAGCTATGAACGCTGTCTATGCGCGTCACCTCTGACCAATCAAGCGCCAGGGATTTAAGCCCCTATTAGCTCTACTCGTTGAATAGACTTTAGCGTAAGTATAAGCTTCTTTATTTAAATTTAAATGTGTGTTTGTGTAGGTAATAACATACTATTCATATCCGATGCATTATATCCATGAGGCGGTACATTGGCCATGAGTGTATTCAACTTTGATGCAATTGAGGACTGCATTCCTGCATTTGGCTTGTTTATGTGGTCATCAAATGAAGTCAACTGGCGTAAACTGTAGATACAAAGTATACATAGAAAGTTTAACAAAGACAATTAATTGCAAATCGGCCGTGCATTATACTTAAAATAATTTGACAAACAAGGTTCTAGTTTTCTGGTATCTGATTATTTCACGACAGAAAAAAAAATCTAGTAATGGAGCCTTGTATTTTCAAAGGAGCGTGTTTGTTGGAAGTTTTAGTGGCAAATCAAGGGTAATCTAATAAACCAAGAGTGTTACACCGTTTTTTTTTTGGATGCATATAACAAGACTCGCCGCTTATACCAGCTTGCTTTAAGTCTTCAAACATCACTATACATAACTATCAATATACTAAGTGAATATTTAAAAAAATGTGTAGTCTGACATGACACATTTAAATAATATTCAAATATTAGCTTATAACATTTTCACGAGTTTCCAGAAGAAGTGGTTTGTTGTGAAGTAAATGTTACCCAAAAAAATAGTTCTTGAAATTTGGTGCCTGTTACCAGTAAGAAGGGCTTTTTTTAAAGCATGTTCTCATTATCAAGGTCTGTCCAAGCCGAGAGTGCAAGCGAAAGCGCGAGCGGAGTAACCGCTCGATCGGTCTAAGCGTTCGGATTGTGAGGATCTCTCTTCTAATCCACCACCTGATGTAAAAAGTTTTCTTATGACGTTATCACGTAGAATTATCGCCCGTAAACCGACTTCCCAGACAACCATTTTTTAAAAACAACAGTGTAAATATTCTTTAAATAAATAAGGATCATGATAAACTCATACTAAGCGGCGCCGCCTTTGTAAGACTTGGGTATGTTTCCCTCGATGAGTAAAGCGTCTCCCGCAGTTTCCATTTCTCCGAGTAACGCCACGTAGGCTTCGATTTCTGCATCTGAAATAAGGTTTCATCGATAAACTTCAGATACGAGTACATAGCTATCAGTATAATACGACGCTAAATATGCGCGGATTTGAAGAAAGGCCTCAAAACCTAGCGCGGGCAACGAAATACAAATACAAAATACAAATAATTTATTGATAACACCAAAGTTACAAGTCAAAGATCGCCCGGCAGTACACTTTACATACTCAGGCAATTTAACCCGAATATATTTACTTTAATAACAAAATAGAATAATCGATAACATTTATAGAAACTTTAGTTTCCCAAGGCGCGCAAGTTTCGATTTCTTATCATAGTTTCTATTAAGATTAATACAAATTAAATATGTAAAACAAAAAATTAAGGTAATAAATACCTAAATAATAATATGATAATAAAATTCTTTTTAGCCTTCTCGCTTCGCCAAAAGCCCGTGGAAGTGCTGAATTCCTCATCTACATGGGAGATGTAACAAATGTTACATAAATAATAATAAAAAAAAATATATTTACCTGGCTTGGTAACGTTTTCTGATAAATAAGCTGCTGCTTCCTTTATATGTTCTGAAATCCAAGACAAATGTTTGTCAGCAATAACATTCACTTACTAAGCAATTTTATTATTCGTTTATGAAAGACGTAGGTATTTTAGTATTATCTAGTTTATCAAAAATATTTTTATTGTTTGCAAAAAAAGGTATTTTATTTTTAGGTTGCCAAAAATATATATTATACAACAATTTTAAATACAAATAAATGATTTGCAAATGAATATTCACAAACTTAGTTGAGATATAATACATGTAAAAAATCTATACGTACTTTCGGGTTCTTTCATAGGGAGTATGAGTTAAAATAATGTTAATATATCGCAAGTCCATAAAGAACACATTTGAAAGTTCATATCCTTTCACTTGCAAAATCACATAAGTGTGAGCAAGACAGAGCAAACTTTAAAATATTTTCACTATTAACGCGAGTATAAGATAAGATACAAGAATTTATTCTTAGAAATATCATAGCTTTGCACGAAACAAACGGTCACATTTACATAAAAATCGTTGGATATACGTCCAACGGGTTTCGACTCATTAGTGTCTGCGCGCGGATCTCGTCGGTGACACTCCGTGTGAAGCTCGTCCCTGATGACGACGCTCGTAATGCGTCGAAACCCGTTGGACGTATATCCAACGTTTTTAAGTAAGTGTAACCGTTTGTTTCGTGCAAATATATAATATGCCTTACGATAACAGTTTACAAATACGAGTATGATAGAATAAATGTAATGGCACCTTTCATAGTGGGTATGAGCTTGCGAGCCATGGAGCGAGATTTAATCATATCATCCAGTTGTTTCGCCACAAAGTATTCGATTCTATCACAAGGCTCGTTTGCTACCAAATTATTCTTATCCTTCTTTAACCTAAAACGAAATTTGAAGTTATACTCGTAACAATAGATAAGCTTTAAGCAGTACCAATCAGACTTATGAATTAGAAACGAAACTTTTTCAATAAATATTATAAATTGTTTTGAACAAGTTTTTTTTTAAATTTTCATAATGTTGTTGGGTACTAAAATTGGCAGGTTGTTCTTTAGATGATTAATTATACTATCAATAATTAAAACGGTTAATGATTTATAACGCTAAAACTGTAAATTCCAGTTTTGCCTATTCCATCGCCTTCATTCGACTCTCTAGTTTATCTACATACGATTAAAGACTATACCTCTGAGCAGCAAAAAAGTATGTCTCGGCACCACTACCGGTTTCTACCATTATTTCGTTGCCTTTCTTCTGCATCTCAGATATAAGACCATCCGTTGCCAAAGCCTTGTAGTCTAAAAATATTAGGCAATATTAAATTATTGAATGTTGAAAAACACATTATGCTAGTAAAAATTTCAAAATAAATTCTCACATACTTTTGGCAACAAATTTTTCTGACAATGCTCTCGAGCTTTCAATGACTACATCTGAAAACAAGAACAATAATTATGCGAGTTAAATAGCGAGGTAAATCGTTGAATAATAACTATGATTCTTTATTATATAAGCAGCCCACTGTACGTTTGCACTGCTGGGACTCGGGGCCTTCTCCCACGTGGAGAGCTATATAGTTCATAATCCGCCACGCTGGCCAAGTGCGGGTTGGCGGATGAAACACGTCTGCAAATATTTTAGTCCACAAACATGTCGTTTTCGTCACGATCTTTTACTTCATCGTAAAGGGAGTGCAAATACACACAACTTTAAAAATAAATGGTGTAGGCCCGACATCAAACCAGGGGCCGTCAGATGGAAAAGCAGACGTTTCCCTACCGAGCCACACTCGCATTTTATTGGACAACATAAATTACCTTGCATCGCATCCTGCAATTGGCCAGGCGTCTTTTTCGTGATAACCTCGCCGAGTTTCTTCTCAAATTTCTTGTGGAGCCGTGCCGTATCGGCTGAATCCTTGACAATCTTATCTTCTTTTGTACGAGGCTCTTGGAGCCTAGACAGATAAAATAAATCTCGAATTAGACTACTAAAAGAGGAGATTAAGAAGAACTTAAAATAATCCTACATCATCCAAATGAAGAGGTTAGAGAACTGACCAGAATAGAGCCTCCCCGAGGAAGTTACCACAAGATCTAACTAAAACGTAAGAAGGATGCGTCGTTGTCCTCAGTCGAATGAAGTCAAAACTGAATCCTAATGTCCCCATAGACAGATTACCCAAAATAAAGATACAACAAAAAAGAACTTACAGAGCAGAAGATTAAGTAAAAACATAGAAATGGTCGAACTGAAGCTAGATTTTAAATAATAAAAAATATAGAATCAAAAACACTAAGTTATCATTAAGCAAGTATACAAAGTACTGTTATCGTAAGGCGTATGTTACATACTTGCACGAACAAACGGTCACACTTAATTAACTTATTATTTGCGCGGATCTCGTCGGTGACAGTCCCGTGTGACACTCTCAATGTGTCGAAACCCGTTGAACGTATATCCAACGTTTTTTAAGTGTGACCGTTTGCTCTTGCCAATATATGAAGCAATTACTTAAATCAATGTACCATTTAGAAGCCTCCTGGTATGTTAGCTCTGTCTGTGGCTGTTTGTACATCACTGCGTTTCCTTTTGCTTGCAGTTCACCGTGTAATATATTAAGTGCAGCCGCACGGTCCGGATCACTGTCCCCTGATTCGTGAAATATTCGGGTTGTAACATGTATTTGTATTTCTATCTATACTAATTATATTAATACTCTTATGTTTCTTTGCATAGGATATACAATATTTACTAACAGTTTACTTACAATATCGCTAAGGACACGGTACATACTGTGTTGGATGAGACGTCGTCATTCATATAAACAGTTAACAGCGTTGGTCTAATCATACTGCCTTGAAGGAGGCCAGTATAGTGATTAACCGACTGGTAAGATTCATGCATATTTTTTTAAACACGATTGTACATTTATAATTTTTAACTCACCGATAACGCCTGCAGCCGTTGGTTTTTTACCCAGCCTTCTGATTCCATTTTCATCAACGTATGTGTTTTCACCAGGTTTCTTTTTCCTTTGGACTCCATTTGCATCTATATAGAAATCTGAATCAGTTTCTCCGGGACCTATCTTCTGTTTATTGCCATGCTCATCAATGTAGTACCCGGGTTCAGTTTTTAAAGCGGATGCGGACGCAGCCGCAACTGCTGTTGCACCCACAGCTCCTGCCACACCTACAGCTCCAGTCACAAGAGGTTTGCCCAATCTTCTGATTCCATTTGCATCTACATAAGTTTCTTCTCCAGGTTGTTTCTTTCTTCTCACTCCGTTAGCATCTATATAAAAATCTGCGTCAGCCTCTCCTGGTACTATCTTCTGTTTATTACCATGTTCATCTATGTAATACCCTGGCTCAGATTTTGTGGCGCCTGCAGCAGCATTAGCACCTGCAGCTCCAGGTGGTTTACCCAATCTTCTGACGCCATTTTCATCAATATATGTTTCCTCACCGGGATTTTTCTTTCTCCTGTTTCCATCTGCATCAATGTAGAAATCCGTCTCTGTTTCTCCAGGCCCAATTTTCTGTTTATTTCCATGCTCGTCTATGTAATAACCTGGTTCACTTTTAATAGCAGCTGCTGCTGCAACTGTCCCTAAAGCTGCTGCTGCAACCCCAGTCACAGGAGGTTTACCTAATCTTCTGATTCCTTTTTCATCGATATATGTCTCCTCACCAGGATTTTTCTTTCTCCTGTTTCCATCTGCATCAATGTAAAAATCCGACTCTGCTTCTCCGGGCCCTATTTTTTGTTTATTCCCATGTTCGTCGATGTAATACCCTGGTTCAGTTTTTGGGCCAGCCATAGGCTTTTTGCCCAACCTTCTGATTCCATTCTCATCAATATATGTCTCATCACCGGGATTTTTCTTTCTCCTATTTCCATCTGCATCAATGTAAAAATCTGATTCTGCTTCTCCAGGACCTATTTTTTGTTTATTTCCATGTTCATCGATGTAATATCCTGGTTCAGTTTTTGGGCCAGCCATAGCCCTTTTGCCCAACCTTGTGATTCCGTTTTCATCAATATATGTCTCATCACCGGGACTTTTCTTTCTCCTGTTTCCTTCTGCATCAATGTAAAAATCGCACTCTGCTTCTCCGGGGCCTATTTTTTGTTTATTCCCATGTTCGTCTATATAATATCCTGGTTCAGTTTTTGGGCCAACCACAGGCATTTTGCCCAGCCTTCTGATTCCATTTTCATCAATATATGTCTCATCACCGGGACTTTTCTTTCTCCTATTTCCATCTGCATCGATGTAAAAGTCAGATTCTGCTTCTCCAGGACTTATTTTTTGTTTATTTCCATGTGCGTCTATATAATATCCTGGTTCAGTTTTTGGGCCAGCCACAGGCTTTTTGCCCAACCTTCTGACTCCATTCTCATCAATGTATGTTTCCTCACCAGGTTTTTTCTTTTTCCTTACTCCATTAGCATCTACATAGAAATCAGAATCATTTTCACCGGGCCCCATCTTTTTTGTAACGCCATTTTCATCAACGTAGTATCCTTCGGGAGTAACTGGGGCGGCTAAGGCTCTCTTTACGCGTCTTATTCCTTTTTCATCCACGTATGTTTCATCTCCAGGCTTTTTCTTTCTTCTTATTCCATTCTCGTCTACATAAAAGTCATCGTCAGTTTCTCCTGGTCCAATTTTCTTTCGTACACCATTCTCATCAACGTAATATCCATCTTCAGTGACAACGCCACCCGCAGCTCGAATACCTAAAACGATTTTTTTATATTGTAAGACAAAAATCACTTGAATAGCTAACAAACCAATCCTATGTACAACCACTAGTCTTCTTGAATTTGGAAACTCTACAACCTACTCAGTATATTTTAATTAATGTCAAATTGTAAAATTTAATAAGTGCAATTGGAATAAGATATAGCCTAGTATGTACTTACTCTCATGAACGGCACGTTCCGAAAGAAACTTCGATGCGACATCCACAGTTTCTGCAAAGATTTACATAATCTTATTCATCATCATTATTACTCCTCATGAATTTTTACTGTAAACACTTATAAATCCTTCTTATTCAGGAAATAATAAAATATTTTTTTTCTATTGTTAAAGTCATTGTGACTAATAATGATGATTGACTCAAATAAAAAGAAACATGCCTACTTTGGCAAGTCGTATACTGTTATAGAATCAAAGCACATCTTTACGCCTTAAATTGCTTGCTTTTGGTATTCATTTTATGTTTTTATCTGTGCTTTTTTAAAGCCAGGAATTAAAGTTATTAGAGTTACATAATAAAACCAAGCTTTATACGTTCGTCTTACCCTTCATTTCTTGTTTTAATTCTGGTGGAGTGATTGTGTCCATTGCTTTAGTTAATTTCGCGTGAATCTCTTGAGATAAATTCGGATCGTCACGATGTGACTCTAGACCAGATTTTGCACCTTCCAATCTGGAAAGAATATGACATTATAATAGCTAACTCGGAATACGATTTTTTGCCTTATTAATAAAACTTATTTCAAGAAAACTGACATGACAGTCATAGTATACATGTCTTTGACTGACAGTTATGTAAAATGCCATAAGATTACATTGTAAGCGAGCGAGCTTCAAACCAGCATTCTGGCGCCCTGATTAGTTTACATTACATGCCAATAAAATATTGTAAATAATATTGTATAACATTCAATGATGCAATAAATGATTTGACTATGATTTTGACTTTAAGGAAATATTATATATTTCGGATAATTCACACACTACCTTTGATATGTGTTAATGAACTGAATTTTCATCTATTCGGTAGTTTTTGCGTGAAAGAGGAACATACATCCATAAAAATTTTCGCGTTTGTAATATTAGGAGGATATTATTTCATCCTCACTAAGAGCATCATCATCACCACCCAATTACAAAGTTAAAAAAAACTCACTCTTTTGCAGCTTGGGCGTAAGTGCGCTTCGCCATTTCGTTGTTATACAGTATTTCATTTCCTTTATCCGCCATCTGACCAACTAGTAGTTTGTAAGCTGGCCCTTTATCCTCTGCAAATAAAAAATAGAACTATTAATTCATCGAACAGTAGACCTCGCGTACAAAAAGAGATGAAAGGAGTGAGGGTAGAGACGATGGCTGATAGAGAAGAGCGGAAGAGGAAAATTTGCTGCCGACCCCACCTAGTGGGGATACAGCAAGGAAGAAGAAGTTTAAAATTATTAATGACGCGACCAACATACAGACATACGTACAGACAGACAGACGTAAACAAAATAAGCCTGTTGGTGCAGAGATTTTGCTCGCTTCGCACACTCGGTTAATCAATCAATCAAAAATATAGCAGATGTACACGTATGACTCAATGAGTTACTTATTTTATTACTCGTACGAGTAAATAACATCCTGTTTCTTGCTTGTATCTTATGATTTTACTAGCTGACCCGGCAAACGTTGTTTTGCCTTAAATATTGTGTATTTTTCACAGGGTGAAAAGCCGTTATCACTTAGGGGCATGGAAAATAGATAGTAGCCGATTCTCAGTACTACTGAATTTGCATATAAAATTTTGTAAAAATTGGTCAAGCCGTTTCGGAGTACGGTAACTAACATTGTGACATGGAAATTATATATTTTAGATATACACTTTTGTACACTGCAGTATTATAATCTGACGATATTTTATTCCTAAGAGATATTTTTACTTACTGTTAAATTCGGCATTTTGGGCGAGGTACTTAGAAGCCATGTCCACCATGTCTGAAAATAAGTTTATAAATAATATTTATTTCAAAAAAGATAGTTATGCGTACAGATTAAAATAGAGGAAAATACATACTATAACTATAGGTACTTACAATTTACATTTTAGTACGCTTGTTTAGCCCTGAGTCCAGCAGGAAGGCTCGGGGAGAGCCTGTGTTGCAGGGCGTCAGTCGTCTTCTTTATTTATAATTATTCTAATCATAAGAGCTGATCGCAGATAGAAAGATATAGAAAAATATAACAACTGAATAGTTTACCTCTCATAGCAGGCGCGAGTTTAGGCTCAGTAACGGGAGCCACCGTGTTGTTCAGCGACTTGGTGATCTGATCCGCCAAAGGCTGCGTGTACCCGGTCGCGTCGAAATTCTCCGCTTGCTTCAACCTGACATATCACAACGCAAATATGTACTGCTTGCTTCAACCTAACATGTTATAACACCATTAATCACTGCATTCTTAAATCTGACCTATTACAACGTAAGTTAGTCCAACGTCATAAGTAGTGCTCGCTTCAACCTAACATGTTATAGCAAATCAATAAATGTTTGATACAATCTAACATGTTATAACACAAATAAGTAATGCTTGCTTCAAACTGACATGTTACAACGCAAATAAATATTGCTTGCTTCAATCTGACATGTTAGAACGCAACATTCATAGTGAGGACTGCGAAGCTTTGGATACTCTACCTGAGGCTCTTTTCCTGAGGAGAACCATTCTGAGGTTATTTAAACAAAAGTATGTAAGATGGGGTGACAATATAGTATGTATTAGCATAAAAATACTTACACAGCTGCACCTTCCTTGTAGGTTTGTCTGAATTTTCCATGGTGAAGCAGTTCCTGGCTGCCCTTCTTGGCCATAGCATCAGCTAATGTATTAAACGCCGCACCCATCTCACCTGAAAAACATTAATTTGTTGATACTTAGGTATATTTATTTTATTGGTTACGAGATTGTTCTTATAATACAAATGTTCTCTTTTTTTGTATACATTCTCCTTTTTCCTTTTATTTGTATCTTTGTACCAAATTTACTGATGTGCCAATAAACAATTTAATTTGATTGATTACGAGAACCCCATTTTTGCCCTAAGCGAATAATTATCTTAAATAAAAAAAGGATAACAGTCCTCGGCTCTCTTAAGAACCTCACCTAACGGCTTGGGCGTCAGTGGCACTTCAGCGGTATTCACCAACATTACACTTGTACCATAATAAGTTCGGCTCGCGCCACTGAAAAGGGCGATGTGTATGCTGAACATCATGCTTGCCACGGACTAGCAACCTAGACCTTTTTGGGCTGCAGAGGCAGACATCCGCAGAGCGGCAATGGACTCTACAGTACAAATTTGTAATAATAAAGTAACTGCACAGAGTACGTATGTGTTTTCAAATTTTACTCTTTTTTGTATTTGTAATGTTTTAGTAGTTATTTAAGTAACTTAGATTAAGCAAGAGTGAGTGTATTAGGCAACTGTAAAGCTCACTTATTGTACGTACAATAAATAAATAAAAATAATTAAATAAATAATCTCAGATTAGCTACCTGTACGTAATCTTAGCATACTCTATTATTATAGCGGGTGGGTGCGTCATAATCCTACTAATATTATAAAGGCGAAAGTTTGTATGTATGGATGTGTGGATGTATGGATGTATGTTTGTTACTCTTTCATGTAAAAACTACTGAATGGATTTGAATGAAACTTTACCACAATATAGCTTATACATCAGAATAACACATAGGCTATAGCTTATACATCAGAATAACACATAGGCTACAATTTTTGAGGTTTTTAATGTGAGGTCGTAAAAAAAACCTTTTTTTGCGCTTACATTGCAAACGCTGACTGAATCCTACAAGATAGATCAAAACAATTTACTACAGTATTGTACAACTTAAAAAGGTCTACAAAAAAGTCCGTGATGGTATATGTTTATCTCTTAGGAATAACCCACAATAACCATTTTTTATCCTTTACTTTGTACGAGAAATAATGGCTTATTTACGAAGCGATTTTAAGCAATACACTATTAATCCTTATCAAAATAAATTATTTCATCAATAAGAACATTTTGTGTTGATAATATTTGGTCTTTGAATGATTAAAATTGGACGTTTGGTTTTGAAGTTATGGTGAAATTAAAATATTACGATATCTGCTGCACGGCCCGTTGTGAAGAGGGCGTGTGCGGGGGAGGGGTGTTTAGATCTATGAGTAAGGTACCCGCGCGGCTCAGTCGCGAGGTTGGCTCCCATCGCAGCGGTCGTGCGCAAAGTCTAATAATTTTCGGGTTTTTTTTTTGATTTTGTTCTTTTAACTACACATACGCAAAAGTTCTTCTCAGAGCTAAACTGTTGTCTAATATATAATACTAGCTGACCCGGCAAACTAGGTTTTGCCTCACTTAAGGGTACGAAAAATAGATAGTGTAGCTTATATGACACGTTCGTAGATTTACCATAGCAGTGCCATCTATTGATTACTTACTCAACCCAGTCGAAAGGTATCGACATCAGTTAGAATCAATTGGAGTTAACAGATAATTGTGACTGTCAAATAATAACAGACAATAATTAGCAGTAAATTAAAATTGCGACTATAATTTGAGATTTATACTATCCTATCTCTCAAGTTGGATCGAACTGCACATGGTGTGCGAATTTTATTATAATCGGTTAAGTGGTTTAGGAGTCCATTGGGGACAAACATTGTGACACGAGATTTATATAAATTAAGATAAGATTATTAATATTATATGTATGTTTTTTATTATTCTTTATTGTACACTACGTCCTTCTTTAGTCGTTATAAATTCCTTTCCATCCAAAGGTTGCCTGGAAGAGATCGCTTTAAGCGATAAGGCCGCCAATTGTGGTACACAAATTTTAAGTTAATTGTCTTTTACTATGCCTTTTTTATCTATGTGTCCAATAAAGAATTATAAAATTTCCATGACACAATGTTAGTTACCGTACTCCTCCGAAACGGCTTGACCGATTTTTACCAAATTTCATATGCGTATTCAGTAGGTCTGAGAATCTTCTACTATATATTTTTAAGGCAAAACAACGTTTGCCGGGTCAGCTAGTAAACTATATGGCTAATTTTAGGGCAATCATTTCAGTTGTTTTAGCTGTGCATTGTTAAATCAGTCGCTAACTGTTCTATTAATATATGTAGACTTTTGGGATATTCGCAAATTAATATAAGCTTTCATGCGTTTTGTCGCAACTTATGTATGTAATTTTACATATGGAACAGCTCTGTTTTGTATATGAATTTTCAAAAGTCAAATAAATAAAGTGTTTGTACAGAAAACTTCTTTAGAATGTTGAGTACTAATATTGCGTTAGGTATATGTTGACTTAGTATGAATTATTTTTGAAAGTAACTTAATTTATATTTACCTGTTAATTTCGTGTAAGCCGGCGCTGAAAAAAATGAATGTTTTTAAATTAAGTTACAATTTAAAAAATAAAACAGATAACCAAAATTTATGAATAAAATACAGGAGTTTAAAAAAAATCGTTAATTTACCTTGTCCACCTCCACCCTGAAAAATACAAAATAAATATTCAGATAAATATAATTGTTTAAATATTATCAATTTTATTGATCATCCTCCATTCTCCAATACAAATGAACACGCAAGCTAAGTTTAATAAGAACAAGTTTCCCAATAAACAATTAATATATAGTAATTAGGTCTTTGTCTTGTTGCTATACAATAAAAAAGAACGGAAAATTTTACAATTCTCAAAATGAATTGGAAAATGAAGAATGATCCAAAATTACTAAACAGAATTAATTACCTTCGCATCCGTGTTCATTTGTATGGGAAAAGGCGGTAAAAGCAAAACAAGTTTTTCTGTTTCAATTTTGCTTATTTTTTTCTCGCTATTTTTTAAATAATAATCAGTTTACAAGTTGCTTCACTACTTTTACTCTAAGATCTAATTTGTTTGGTCTTTATTTTTTTTATATTCACTTCTTTTGTCCATTAAATGCAATCATTAATTCAAGTAGGTGCTGTTAAAGGAGGTTTGATTTTATCTATGTCTAAATAATGTTTCTTCTCTCTGGGACTGGTAGTTTGCTCGTCGACGTCCTAGTAAAGTAATAAAACACATAAATTAACAATTTGGAAAATCTCCGACAACTTTTTACTATGGCGGCCATTTTGAATTTGAAGATTATCAATGTAGGTATGTATTCTACTAGTCACAATTTTCAATTTGAATGAATAAAGATAATTTTTTTTTTTCATTTTGACGGTAATTGCTAGCCAGGCGAGCACTAGAAAATACCACCACCACGCATAAAATATAAAAAACTTACTGCTCCCATCATATCCAAGAAATCATCAGCAAATTTGTCGTACTCTTCAGCATTTAATATATCTGTGAACAATAAGAATACGCTTACGTAAGTACAAATAATGGCGAGGCGAGTCTATTAGGAGATGAATTTTATCAATATAAACGCTGATGAAAAACTCAGTACTCGATTCATATACTAATGTTTAACTCTTCGATTGTGTACACAAAAGCTCTAGCGCAATAATCAAAATTAACTGCTTCTATTGCTATTCAAACAAACCAAAAATAAATTCACATTGGTTCATCCGTTCGGGAGATATGATGTTATAGACACACACACACGCGCAATATTTATAACACACATTCGATTTTGCGTCGGCGGTTAAAAATAGGCTTTTCATGATATTATGTTTTTGCTGAATAGGCTGTCCGATCATAGAGTTGATTGATTTCAACCAATATAAAAAAACTGTTTGTTTTCTGTGTAAGTTTTTACAAAATGTACCTACTACGAGTATACGTATATCTAAGAAATACATACAATCTACATATTCGTGCAACCGTAGTAGCTGCTGCTCCTGGATAGTTATTCAGGCCCCAACGAAGAAGCGCTTCTGCGGACGCTTCTGAGCAAGATGTTGCTCGGGTCATGATAGTGACGATAAAAAAATATTTTGTATTATTACGGAGTACTTACGTCTATTTGGGTGGGTTGTCAGTGGCGGGAGGGCTACCTGGCCCGGGCGCGGTGGCTCCGGAATCAGGCGCAGGAGTACCAGGCGCAGGAGTACCAGGTGCAGGAGTAGCGGCCGCAGACTGCGGCGCCGGAGTACCAGGCGCCGAAGTACCAGGCGCCGAAGTACCAGGCGCCGAAGTACCAGGCGCCGAAGTACCAGGCGCAGAGGCCGAAGCGGCTGCCGAGCTCGCAGTAGCGCGCGTATCCTCCGGCGATGATAGTTTATTCTCCACCGCGGACACAATCATCTCCAATATGTTCTTGCGCTCCGCGTCCTTCATACTTCGCTCCACGTCTACGGGTATAGGCCGATTCGAATTTATGAAAGTCGAGTATCAATCAATTTTAGGATTTCTACATTATGATTTTGTGTACTAAAAACATTTGCTTTGATGACAGACATATTTGAAGAAAAGGGAAACGAGAGCAATGGTTGGTTAAATTTAAATCTGGTTTATGAATACTTTCTTATTTAGGGTACAGCTATGCTTGTTGATTAATTGTTAAATTCGTAAAAGTACTGACACACAAATTGGAATCGACCTTTTGTTTTTAGGTTCTGATCTTACCGAGAATTCTTACGGAGCGATAAAATAAAAAATATTATACTATTTTTAATTTAACACAAATTAGGTGATTCGGCGAGCGTATTCTCAGTAAGACAGATAGTATTAAGTATATAGGTCTCGTAACGTATAAGTGTCAAGACCGCTGGGCGTTGTTTGAACTTGTGCACAATAGTTCACGACGCCCAACCATCTTGGGGAATGCACAGACATGAGTGTACATGAACGATTGTCACAAAGACCTTACCGATAAACAACATTCAGCTATTGATTTGAGGAGTTACTTTAAAGCTAATTAACTCGAGTCAATAAAGAAAACATTTGAAAGCCGATATCACCTTATTTACATATCCTAAGAAATGTAAGCAAACGAAAGCTAATTTAGAAGTATGGGAGTTTCAGAAAACAGAACTTATACTCTCCCATAAATGGTTAGTTCTTTAAAAATCCTTCAATTTAATACCCAGTTGAGCTGCCTTTTTATCTCTTTTCTACTTTGAGATTTTCGAGTTTGAGTGAAAAGGACAAAAAACAACTCAACTGGGTTCTAATTGTTCCATAGCTGGTCCGCGTTGCTCGGTAAAGCTCACAATTTCAAACACCGCGGGACTTACCTTGACTTTGTAGAACGACGGTTTGACTCCTTGTGACAATCGCTCACCAAGATGTATTTTTCAAAATATTCACAATCCAGATTACCAGAAAAAGTTTTTTTCTCAAAGCCACTCGAAACTCAACGCGCGTTATGGTTTAGTTCGGCTAACGCGCCTAGTCGCGTGTTAAAATGCTGTTTTATATCGCTCTTATTACGATAGAATAAGGTTGTGTTTTACATAAATCTCACATTTTGTTTCGAAACTGCAGCGTATTCCCAAGACGCGCCGCTTGCGTATTCCCATTTCTTCGAACATATACGTAATGCTCTTGTTTTACATACACAGGTATTACGGTACGCTTACGATATAACGTCATGTGCGAAAAGAATAATGTAAGCTTCTCCTTAAAACAAAATATATGCCGGCATAATAGCAATAAGTTAACGAAATAACGTCATCTGGTAACCTGATGAAAGCAAGCAATTACTGAAATATGTCTAAAAGTTATGGATCTTACCCTCATCTTCATCGAAGTCCATCAGCAGCATCTTATCCTCAGACTCGACCATGATTTCGTCGATCCATGTCGCTAACTGAAATGAAAGTTCATAGCACGATTTATTAATTTTACCATGACTTTTCAAGAGCAGGTTTTTCCTAGAACCTAACTGAATGTCGTAATCTTAAGTAGGAACATAAAATTATAAGAGCTTTGCCTCAAAACTAATACAGACAAACAAAATAGCTTATTTTGAAAGTCCTTGTTTGTGAAGCTACCATAATCCTGATATACGAGTATTGTTACTCAGTTCGGGTTTGGTGGCAGCTCAAACAAGCAGCGATATTTAGTAAGTAAGTTAGTCTAGTTCCTACGTATTAATATTGTAAAATCCTTGTTTAAATAAAGTTATTTTTATGTTTTTTTTTTTCAATACTTTACAAAGATACCGTTTGAGAGGTATCTATCATCCGGAGGTCTTCAAAAGTGGAGTAATTAGGTATCTTCTAGGTAAGCGTGCCACATCATAGACAGCAGCGTAGCTTTACATCAGGCAAGCTGTAGTCAAACGCAAACCTATCATGGGTAAAAAACAACGGGATATTGCTAGGGAAATCTCGGAGAATATTAAGAGTTTTTAAAGACTTTTGAATAACATTAGTACCAATTAAGACACATAATGCCTATGAAGGGACGTAAGTAGTCTCCATTTACATACGGACTTTTTAGAAACTCCGTGTCCGGGGCCAGACATCCAAAGATCAGATACGTAACCGGTCTTAACTCGCGAAGCAAATTTGTTTGCGCGACTCAGGCCGACGCTGTGATTGGCTATGAGCGGTGACGTTACAAACCATTTGTCGGTAGCTAGAAAACTCGACAAAAAATCAAGGGCACAAAACTTAGATTAAAAAGTAATTTATGTACCTTATCAGCCATTTCCACCATAAACTTGGCTTTAGGATGCGTGTTGCGCCGGGACGGCCTCCTCATGTGCATTTTGCAGCAGATCTCATCCAGAATGATGTTGGACAGCCTCAGCATCCTGTCAATAAAAAATTGGTATAAGAAAAAAAATCAAAGAATAAAAAATATCATCTAATACATAAAACTAATTTCATACTTTAAACTTCCACACACTCGGGTATATTATGAACGTACAGACAAATTTCCGTTTGTATAATATAAGCTTAGCAATCATTAGGCCAACGAGACAGTCATAGTCATCTATTATGCTTTTTCAATTAAGGACGACCGTTATCGAACCTCAATTAAGCACGCTTGCTCGGTTTCTCGCTAGTAAGCGTTGTTTTCCGAAACAAAGGAAATCATTTTTCCTTTTTTAAAATAATGTAAATAAACAACCCAAGGATTTGATAGTCAAGATTAGGAGTATGGATATAGTCCACATAAGAGCCAATAATAGTGCGACTCAAGGAATATGCAGAACTTTTTGCTATTACAATCTATTAAAGCTTACCAATCGACATTTCAGAGATTCAGATAAAGATAAAGAGTGAGATGCAGAGATCAAGATAAAGCGAAAGAGAGATAAATAAAGAGAGAGAGAGAGAGAGAGGCACATATTAAGTGAAAGAAAGAGTGAGATGAAGACATCAAGATACAGCGAAAGAGAGAGATCAAGAGAAAGATAAATGTTGCCTACCCGTCATCTAGCGTGTAGCCCCCGGGTCTAGAAAGTCGCTGCTGTATCCCTCGCGCCAGAGCCACGGTCGCGTTGCGTGCCCACGAGAACCGCTTGTCGCCAACCATCGACAGCCCGTCGCGCTTTTTCTCGCCGGGACGCGTCTTGTCGCTAGAATAAAGATATTGTATCATCGAGAACGTATTGTATCCTTTTATTAAACCTATAAGTTGTTATAATTAGGATACGTTATGACGAATAAATGATATTCTATTCTATTCACAGTCTAGTTTAAAGCGATGGCAGCTAAGTCGGGCGCGCGGCCGCTTCTCGTCCCGAAGGTGGATTCGATCCCCGCCAATGAACTCGAGTTTTCGGCGGAGGAAAACATCGTGAGGAAACTATGGGAATTTTCTAGTGCTCGTCTAGCAACCACCCTAACCATCCACAAGTTGAAAAATCTTTCGCCAAGCACCAAACAGTGTGTTCTAGAAGCCTTTTTTAAAGCCAGTTATATTAGACTAGGCTTGCTCCTACTTAGCCAGAGCGTCACCTTGCTTGTCGTATGCATAGCTGTACTGAGTAAAAAAGGCCACAAGTGCCTTTTAAGGTTGTTCGCTAGCATGCTGCAAGTGCTCATATGCCGCTAGATGGCGTTAAATAGGTATAAGTTAGTTTAATTCATCCCAGCATCCCAAGTGATTTCTTTTGTAACTTTAGAATCGGTTCGCGGAAACTACTGTTAATGTATTATTTTTAAGGCTCATCACAAAACAACATTTATTAAGCGTTGATAGCAAATATGTACAAAAAGCCATATAAAACCCATATCTACTATCATCTATTCTGTGACGATGCGGCTACACTCACACTAGCATTGACAATTTTTTTTGTCACTTGAACTTCAGCATATTTGAATATGCATGCCAATTTCGAACGCTCAATTGTCGATTATATGGCTCGTTCGTAGAGGAAGCATTTTTGGAACAGGAAATATTTTTATGATTTGAATTGACTATGGTTCAAATCTCATGAATTATTAATTTGGCTATTTTATTTTGTTCGAAACTCTTTTTTTTTAAAGGAATATTATGGGAAAGTCAATATTTTCAATAGGTTTCGTTTTCGTGTATGTTAATATTCATAGTGCATACCTTAAAACCTCAAATGAAATTAAAAAATAAATCTATTGGGTACATGATACGAGTAACAAGAAAAAACTTTTCTCACGAATCATCTAACATATTGCATGAAACAGTTGTATTTTTCGCATGATTCCAAAATGTAAGCCATTTCATTTGGGAAAGTTGCGAATAATTATCATATCCGCTATTTTGGCGGACATCCGAATATCATCAAACATAGCTAAGAACATCAAAATCGGTTCATCCGGAATAACAGCTTCAAGTCTAATGATTAGAAAAGTAAATAATTACATATTATCAGGGAATTTATATATAATAGACTATGGATATTATTTTACCTTCATTTGAAATAAAAAAAAACTATTATTATTATTCTAAGGTAAGAGGCCTGTCGAAATCTTAGTTATTATAAATATACACCTGGCAGTTTACATGTATCGTTGATATAATTATACACTAGTGGCCCGTCCCGGCTTAGCACGGGCATAAAAAAAAATCAATTCTAGGAGATATGTTTGAAAGTCGTTCAGAAGTGTAATATTTTATTCGTTACGAACAATTAAACTTTATCGCATTATAATTTTGACATAGATTAAAGTTTTTTTTTGTATATATGGGTTCCGCTGCTCTCAAGACATACTAAACGACACCCGCCACAACTAACTTTTCTTAGCGCATGCGATGAAACAAATTTTTTACTCTTTTTTATACCTTGTGTTACATTACTGGAGTCTTAATAAGAATTTCTTACCCTTTGCAACAAAATATAATGCCTATGTCATTTGGGGATAATGTAACTTCCCAACGGTGTAAGAATTTTTAATTTTAGTCCAATAGTTTCGGAGCCTATTCGCGTCAAAAAAACATAAAAACATCCAAACAAACAAGCCTTTTGTAATTATGAGATTGTTAAAGATATTGATAGGTAAACAAAAGACGTAGGTATAAAAATTTGATATAATTGGCCAAGTACGAACCGGGCTCGCGCGTGAAGGGTTCCGTACCATTATTAAAATATGGCGAAAAAACATGTTTTTTGTATGGGAACCCCATATCAAACATTCATTTTATTTTGAAAGAAAGAAAGAGAGAAATCATGAAAGAATCTACCAAGTGTCATTGTAAAGATAGAGTAAAAAGAGGTAATACGTAGCTTAATATTCTGTAGAATTCTTTAGTGTCCTGTTATCGTTTTTGATATTGAGCAAAAATACAAAATATAACACGTCTTTTAAGGTACACTTTAAAAACGTGTCATCCACCCTTTATATTTGTATATTTTCTGTTTTTAGTATTTGTTGTTATAGCGTATCTAGTACTTGTATACTCTTGGGTTATAACGGCAACGGAAACAAATAATTTGTGAAATTTTCAGCTATCAAAGTGTATAAGAAACAGCCTGGTGACAGAAAGACAGACAACGAATATTTTGTAAAAGGCATTCGTTTTTATCTTTTAAGTACAGAAAAGATCGCAGTAGTATATTAATTTCATTCTTAGGGTACCTAACCCTAAAAGTTATTGCTGCAATATAAATACGTTTTTTTAAGTATGTCAAATATGACAAACTGACATTGACATAACTAAATTTCATTCAAATAATCAAACAAAATTATACATATTTTAAATTTTTAATTCTATTACGATACTTAATATAAAAATAGCAATAATTTATTTAAAAATAATAAATACATTTCATCAAACTCTTTGACAATACTTTTTTTGATCCTGCCATCTATCGGAATTTTGTTGATTTATTACTACGGATGGTAAGCTTGGGTTGGCTTGGGTTCATGTTTGGCAGAGAGAATGACACTAACGGAAACGGAAACTAACAATGTATACGTATACATGTCACCAACTTAGCTGTTCAGGTGGCCAAAATTGGAATTACAAGTTCGACAGCACTCTTAGGTGGCAACAAATCTCCACTAGCGACACTGTCAACTGAACAGCTAAGTTGTTGCACTGCACTCATACATGTGTATTTTGCTGGAAAAAATAAAAGATATATCTGTTTTGCGATAAAAAATGTATAATATTACCTATTTCGCGCCCCAATTAGACCATTTTAAGTTTATGTTAAGTGATTACTAATTAAAAATCTTAGAGGAAATGGTTGCCAGTCTGAGAAGCATTTAGTATGGGGCTCGGAAAGCCTTAACTCAAAAATTTTCACATTCTCATAACTAAATGCGCACGCCCGAAATTCTAGCTTTTATCAATATCGAACAGTGTATGGAGCGACGACGGTCTGCCTCCATTTAGCAAAGGGATATCCCCCCGGACAGATGTTGTGTCCGGAGACGGCCGTCCGACGGTCATACATTGTAGCTTGGACCAGTCGTACGCGCGTCGAAAATACCGTTTGCGCGATTCAGGATAAGCGCTCTGATTTGCAGCGGGCGATGAAGTGCGACAGAGACGCCACAAGTGCATTGATGATTTGTGTTAAGAAAACTTAAAGAAACCGACCCGTATCCAGTTCCTTTCTTCTTCTTGCTTTTCCTTAGGTTGATGAAGTACTCGTAAGCCACGTCCGGTTTGAACGGCTCGTCGGCGTCCAACATTGATCGCAGCCGAGCGACCTGCAATTGAAAAATTAACAAACTATTATTACAATTTGTCTTCTTGTAGGTAGTAGTAGATGAGCCTGCTTCTCCAAACTAAGCATGGAAGCTTGTATATCAGGGAAGCATGCTCCCCATTTAATTACCGTAATAGCTGCGTTATACTTATTCGTTTTAGACACTACGTTAAAAGTTAAAAATTAAAATTATAAAAAAAAAAAAAAAAAAAGTATTTTGTATGTGAGTTAACCACAGAAAACGTAGCAAAGTTTTCTGTTCAATTAATAATTTTTATTTTTTTATCCAACTGAAGTATATACATTTAAAATTGATAAATAAATGTGCTTAATAGCATAGACAAAATATACTAAAAGGCTTTTGAGCTTAAATAGCATAATTATAATTTAGTTTTATCCTTGTTCTGTTGAGATATACATGTTCCCCGGGCTATTTAGCAGCGCCCCCTGCAAATAATACGTAATTCCGAGCTTTTTGCGATGTTCGATTTTTTGTTCGTGATTAGCGGTCTACTTTAGCATATTTTGTCTATGTTAATAGGTAACCCATAAAGTGTAAAAAAATCATACCGTCTCTGGCGGAAGAACGTCCCCATATTCTCGCCAGAGGTATATAATGTCACGTTTCAGAGGTTTCGCCATGAACTCGAGTCGGTCAGTTAGTACTGCGCCGTGGCGACGCAGGCAGCGGGCGTGCGCGCGCGCCGCTCGCTTCGACAGCTTCACGTCGGTTGCCTTTGGACCTCTGGAAACATCGGAATTGGTGAAATCAAAGGAGGAGCAATTAACTATGTACTTCATTTACGTATTCGTCATCATCATTCGTCGTCATTATCTTGTGTGTACTAAAATTTATGTATTGGTATTTTTTACACTATACCAGCTAGGCAATTTACCAGCAAAGGTGAGACATGCATAATCTGAAATTTCTGACCCTCAAGGAGGCTGCTAGAATCTGCCGAAAATACTAAGATTCATCAAGATTGATTCAAAATTAAGACCTCAGAAGGATACGCACAAAGCGTTTTGCTTCGACCTTCATTGTGAGAACTGCGAAGCTTTGGAACTTTAAATATATAAAATAAATAAATATTAGTACACATTTCACACACGGCTGGTTAGCCCCATACTGAACCATTTCTAGTTCGTATTATGGTTGCTAACACAACTGATATACTACATACATATTTTATATAGATACATATTTAACACCCAGACCTACAGCCAACAAATTTAGTTCAGCACGAAGATGTTGGCCGTGCCAGGAATCGAACCCGGAACCTTCTGATTGGCAGTCCGGCATGGTAACCATTACGCCAACGAGGTCGTCTAACTCTCTTACTGAGCCTTTTTTCCCCGAGAAGTACAATTTGGGGGTCTTCAAATCTAGATTAAATAAGTTCCTTCTAGGTAAGTGTGTTACATCTTAGACCACAGTCAAGCTTAACATCAGGATAGCTGCAGGCAAACGTAAAGACCACAGTCAAGCTTAATCATGCTAGCTGCGGTCAAACGTAAGCCTATTCATCAATAAAAAAAGGAAAGAATGAGTTCAATCAATGTACCTTGGTCTAGCGGGTTTAGGCGCGGGTCGCACCGGCTTCTTGAGTCGTTCCGGTGTATTCTTGTGCAGCCTGCGGATGTCGCGACCCGCCATTATGGTATCGGCAACGGACGGCATGGCCGGCTCTAGCGCGTACGGCGGGTACGGGGGGAAGCTGGGCGCAGCCGGGGCTTCCTCCAATAACGCTACATCTGGTTCTAAGGGTTTTAATAAGTAATAAACATTAGGACACATTTCCAAACCAAGGCAGCAGTTAAAGGCTCCTTATGAAACAATAGCTAACACTTATGAAACAAAACCAATAGATTCTAATAAATTACACTGTAAATAAATAGCATTGCAAGCTAACAGCACAGTAGGCTTATGACAACACTGGCAACTCCTCTATGAAAAACACAGATGAAAAGTGGCCAGATTTAGTTACATGTTTATTGCTTTCTTTAACCTAGTATTTTAGTAGAATTGTAAATGTAAGTCTAGTTTTTTTATTTTATTTTGTCTTTAAATAACATTGTAATAATAAGGTAAAAATCCGTATATCTTCTTTTAGACATCAGGCCTCTATGTACCTACAAGTAATGGTGAGCAGTCCTGCGGGAGTCTCTGCCGCCCCACAGTCCAGGCAGCTTGACTGACCTAGTGTGTAAGGCGCAGCGCACTATTGGCTACTCTACACGCATCAAGCAAACCTTACATGTCTTATACAAATGTACAAGTAGCTGTAAACCTAAATGTCCTGTACAATAAATCATTTCTTTCTTTCTTTCCTTGAATGAATGTAGCCGGATGACATCTAGCAGGCAGAGATGTCGTGAGGCAAATTATATCCGCCCCTTCCAGTGACCCTCCATGACGATCACGACCGCTCTGACAAGAGCGTCACGAATAAGAAGAAGACACATTTCACATACAGCTGGTTAGACCCGTACTAAACCATTTACAGTCATATACGAGTACATACATAAATACTTTATATCGATACATATTGAACACCCAGACCGACAGCTAACACATTTTTGTTCGTCACAAAGATGTTGGTCGGCGGTTCAGTGTGGTAACCATTACGCCAACGAGGTCGTCGTATGTAGTCCATATGTAGATAAGTAGGTACATCATCATCATCATCATCATTGCCTTTGTACATAATAAAGCAGCGTCAGTGCGTTATGACAATTTTGTTGGTGGCTGAACTAGCCTATTCGGGAGCCGCAGCCCCTTCCACAGCCCACTATACGTTCTCCCCCTCCTGGTACTCAAGGCCTTCTCTCACGAAGAGAGAGGAGGAAATTTATTCTACACTAGCTGACCCGATACACGTCCTGTGTTGACGATGATTATTTAATTTGAATTGGTATTATTAATAAAAAGGTGTAATAAACACACTTTTTTATTTAAAACATTTTATTTTATACAATAATATTGTTTTTTTTCTGTCATAAGAACCTTCTCCTGACATTAACAAACACAACACAAAAATGTGAAATCGGTCCAGCCGTTCACGTGCATGTGATTGTGTGACCAAGGGATATAGGGATTCTTTTTTTCTGTATACATTCTGTATACTATATATAGATTTGAAGGCCCCAGATAATACTTCTTTTATGAAGAATACGCGTGGCATATAGATGAATATAAAGCATACCTTCAACGTCTAAGATGTCACCCTGCACCGAGGCAGGAGGAGACCCCGCCGACGATGGCGCTTCAGACATCTTGGTGTTTCTCGACAAACAATCAGTCCCTTTCTTTAATGGAAGTTATTGGGTTTTATAACAATCGCTGCTCCTGTTTTGCTTGCATTTTTATGAATGACATGGAATGACGTGCCAAATTGAGTTTTCTTCTTTTAATCGGACAGAATATTTCGTGACATTTGTAGGTAGTTAACTCTTTGGTGGTTGATAAAGAAGAATTGTAGGGTAGTTTTATATAGCTTCTGAGCATAGACAAACTCTGTCTACGCTTCTGAGCCTCAGGGCGTCTGTCACGTATTTATACTCGCCGTTGACAGAGAAAACAAGTGTCGTTTTCTCTGTCTACGATGCTCGCTCAGCCTTCAGCCTTCCTCCAAGCCTTTTTCTCCACGCTAACTCATCTTTAGTCGCACCGCTATTAGTCTTTAGCTGCGATACTATAAATTCATAATTCATTTATTCCATTGCTCATTAATATTTGCCTTGCCCTATCATTTACAATTTTTCAAAATATGGCATTTGGTCACATGTTACATAGGAAGTAACGCGTCATAAAACAATGAGCATATCCTAGCTTTATAGTCGCGTTCAACATACAAGGCAGAATATATTCACGGCAAACCTGAAATATTTAGGTCAGACCCATATAACAACTGACAAACAAATATTTTTTTCCTATTAATTGTTATTAGTTAACTATGTAAATAAATTAATAAAAGGTTTTAGAATATACATCTTTTTATTACAATCTTAATAGTTTTACAGACAGTGTTTTTGATACAATATAAAATTACATTAGGCATGTATTTATTTATGTCTAAACATAGAGCAGGTGAAATTTGATTGGTAAAGTTTACTTGGTTATAAAGTTGACATTTATCTTCATAGCTTGCTTAAACAACAAGTTTAAATTAAAAAATACGAAAACCCCCAACTTAACATGTTGCGTTAGCATCCATCTTGAATTTGAAATTATCACAATGTATTTGGTCTACTAGTCAAGGCCTTTCACTTGACATATATATTGAGGTAATAGTGAAAAGATATACCATTGGCCCTTCTGTATTCCGCCATTTTGCAGCGGCATATTAGTCTAATTTTTATCAAACATAGCACTTTCGACTAACACACCTTTCAATCGACAATAAAACTACATTAAAGTCGGTTAATGTTTTTGCGAGCTACGATGCTCACAGACACACACACAAAGACAAGTCAAACTTACAACACCCATCGTTTTTGCCTTGGGGGTAAAAAAAACTGAAAGACAGAAAGTTTACGTAATTTTTTGAAAAACAATAAAAATTCAAAAGACTCATTTTAATCTATTATACGAATCTATTTCAGCTATCCTATTTTAGCACTATACTCCTTAATATTTATATATACTACTTAAACACATGTATGTATAAGATATTTACAAGTATCACTTAGCAACAATGACATAAAATATATATTTTAACTATTAATTACTTTTTACTTTTACAACACGCACATATGTATATAAAACTAGTTACTAGGCACCATAAATGGTGGATTATTCCGAAAAATAATATAATACTACTTTCGTATCTTTTTTCAAATAAACAGGTAAGAAGTTACAATGGTTCCAGATTAGTTTTATTTTATTGCCAATCTCTTTGAACTTCATCGCCAGAATTGTAATCAGATTCCTGATCATCATTATTTATATGCTGATTTATTAAGAAAGAATTTTCGTTCACGACCATAGACCGCCAGTTCGGGAGGATTTCAAAATATGGCCTAGCCGAGTAAGGATTAGAATCGGGCATAGTTAAGATCTCATATTCTTTGAAAGCTACCTCTTTTCCTTCATATGGTATGTAGCATACCCTATGGGAAGGTTGAACTTTGCCCGGGACGACGGCGCCTTTGTGGTGTACTCGGCCAATGTACAGTTTTTCACGATTCACTTCAGAATATCCTCCCTCGACGGCTGTCACTGGTATTTTGTCTCCGCTGGACGCTTCCCATCTGTAGTTGTATCCACAGAGCACCTAGAAAAGATATGGCAACATACATTAGTGAAAGCGAACTTCCTCTTCCCAATAACTATAATATAGCTGTTTTCAAGGCGAGGGTGAACCGGTTCCCTCTAGGTAAACGCGCTTCACCATAGACCAAAATAACAAACGCATCCAATAATAATATATGAATTTAAAAATAACGTGAAAAATTGGCTCGTTCAGAAGGCGTTCTATACAGTCAACAAGATTTTTTGAGTCAAAGAAAAAATTATAATAATTTTGGGATGATATTTTACTGAATAAATTAATTTAATATTGTACCTAAGTACTTACCTATATAATTAATGTGAAAACTGGTGTGCTTGTGTGTGTAAGTTTGTTACTTCTACACACTCAAACGGCTTAACCGATTTTCATGAAATTTGGTATGGAAATAAGTTAGCCCGTTATAAAGATTTTGCTTAAAAATACGATTGTTGTATGGGAGCCCTCTTAATTTTTTTTTTTTTTATTATTTTATTTATTTTGTAAGATGATATAAATTTATATATTCTGTGAAACTTTTAAGCTACTACTTACTACCATTATTGATATATACCATAAAAATACGAAAAATCATAATTGTTGTATGGATACCCCCTTTATATTTTTAGTAATTTTATTTTTGTATTTGTTGTGAAAGTGGCACGAGAAATACATAACTTGTGAAAATTTGAGCTTTCTAGCTATAACGGATTCTGAGATGCCTGGTGACAGACTAACAGCAGAAGCATAGCAATAGGGTCCCGATTTTACATTTTAGATACGGAACCTTAAAAATGTGATCTATCACAATACTAGGAATACTGAACACAACAAAAGAATCCCTCACCTGAAATTCATCTGTAATATTGGATGTCCCACCCCAGGGTATGTATGCCTCTCCTTCTGATGGTAAGAAGTGCCCAGGAGTGAGAGAGTTAGCATGATGTGCTCTGACAATGTACAGGCACTCGTTAAGGAACCCACCAATGACAGCATCGTCTGGTAACATTGTATCAACATTTTTCCATTCCAGATCTCCTCCTTCAAGTGTCTTGTATGGAACTTTATTGTTTAAAGACGCTGGAGGCACTAGAATAAATAATTAAATAAATATTAGGTCACATTTCACACACAGCTGGTTAGCCCCATACTAAACCATTACTAGTTTGTGTTATGGATGTTACATAAATACTTTAAATTGGTAGACTGAGTCTAGGTGTTCCATAAGTAAAATAAATTAATTAATAAATTAAGTTCATCACAAAGATGTTGGCTATTGGAAATCGAACAAAGCACACTCTACGCTATGTGTGTTATTTATGCACAAACGACTGTAACGATTTGATAACATTTGGTATGGAAACAGTTTTGACACTACAGTTACACCATAGACTAATAAATATAATAGACGCGCAACCTCGTGTTGAAATCAAACTACGTGTATCATTAGATACACGTAGCGCCATCTATTCATATTTTTTTGAAACGACTTCACTCGGGTTACGCATCGGGTCGATATATTATTATGCGACTGCAGTGCGTTTCGCAATTTGGCGGTAGCTAGGCTGCACGCTCGTTTTGCACCGCCATCTAGGTTTCATCGGTAATTATGAAAAAAATCCATGCCCCGTTTTATTGTATGGGCATCAGCAATTGACTCTAGTATTCTGATCCCTGGTAACATAGGCTATTTCGGATTTATAACATCGCGGAAAAGAGCTAGATTTTTATATATAAAACTTACACTCCAATCTCCATGTGGCATCTAGCCTCAGATCGTCTGTGGTAAATGTCACATACTTGAAAGCATTGTATTCCTCCTGGTTAGTATTGAAAGGGTACAAGATAATATTTGTCCTGTCAAACCCTTGACCAACTTTCACCTTCCCACAGTCCCAAGATATCCAGAACCTTTTGTAATCGTGCTGGGACAGTTGATAATCAGCACCTTGTACAGTTTTCAATCCTTCTGGCCCTTTTACCCATATTCTGCCTCCACCAAAGCCAAACTGGAATAAACGCAATTTACATCTATAGAAAAATCTGAATTCAAAAACGTTGGTTTGCATTTTTATTTTTATGTATTACATGTTAATGTGTGATTTATTTCGAAGACCTCATTGGCATAATGGTTACCATGACAGACTGCCAACCAGAGGGTCCTGGGTTGGATTCTCATCTTTAGTTCATCACATCTTTGTGATGAACTAAATATGTTAACTATCGGTCTGGGTGTTAAATATGTATTAATATAAAATATTTATGTAGTATATATCAGTTGTGTCAGTAACCATAATACAAACTATTAATGGCATAGTATTGAGCAAACCAACCATGTGTTAATATTTATTCATTAATATTATTTAATTACCAGTTCCTTGTAATAATATAATCACTGGTACTAGAAATCTATGCAGTTCCAGGAGGAAGACGAAACAGTAGAACACTTGCTACTACATTGTCTTCTTCTTTGTACAAGCTAAAGTGGCCAAGCTCTGGTGTTGAGTTTTCAAGCTGCCAAAGGCCTCAGACTTGGCTTAGCAACTAGCTACGAGGGGGGGTCACAAAGTTCGCGGAATGGAGGGGAGAGCGGGGGGTGGGGATACTGCCGCTGATAGTTCCTAATTAGG
This sequence comes from Mellilla xanthometata, assembly GCA_035578125.1. Taxonomy (NCBI): domain Eukaryota; kingdom Metazoa; phylum Arthropoda; class Insecta; order Lepidoptera; family Geometridae; genus Mellilla; species Mellilla xanthometata. Next base: position 4,567,834 of record JAPUBQ010000007.1, on the reverse strand, counting down.
GACTTTTTATGAGTATATATGCCAAGTTTGAACCGAATTGGGTCAATAACCTGTCAGCTACCATCGATCAAGCAAGTGAATCCGGAAAAAAACTTGGAACATCTAGTGTCGTGCCATCATAAAGTTCCTCACTAAACAAGGAAAACTACCTCAAACAATTTTACAAGAAATGTGATCGGTTTACAGGGACTCTTGCCCTGGGAAAACCATGGTATACAAGTGGAATAGTATTTTCAAGCAAGGTGAAGATGACCCCCGCTCAGGAAGGCCAATTGAGACCACCATTTTAAACATTGTTGAAAATGTGGAGAAACTTATACTGGAGGATACTCGATTGAAGAAGAAACAACTTGCAGAAATGGTTGGTGAATCACTTAAAACCATTTCAAATATCCTACACAACCATCTTGGGATGTAAAAAGTTAGCGCAAGATGGGTGCCAAGAAATTTATTAGGAACACAAATATACAGAAACCAACTTTCACCTTCCCACAGTACTTCCCACTTTATTAGGGCATAGACTTATTAGACATAAGACTTCTTAAAATTAATTACTTAATACTATGCTTAGATCTAGTAATTAACATTTTAATTATTAATAATTTATCTTAATATCTTCTAATGACAAGCATTTACAATGATTAGCTTACCCAGTAATCACATTCGGTGCCAGGCACTTTGGCTAGCCCCATGAGTGCAGCATTGAATGCTTTGACTTCAAAACTGATGGCGCTTGAGGAGATTTTATAAAACGATGAAGGAAAACGGGCTGCTGTAGTTATTTCTATAACAACATAAAAAAGATTAGTAGACTTCACTAATCTACTCTGGTAAAACTTTTTTTTTAATTTATTTCTTTTTTGAGGCTTTGACCGTGGAATGTCATATCAGCCCCGTAATTACAATATAAAACTTAATTCTACAACATATACAGGATATTTAAAATTTGCTTGTGGAGCATCCTGGCAGGACCACTAAGTGGATCAGCCAGAATGCCCTGAAACAGCCCTAAATTATGAGAGCCCCCTGCACAGTATGGATGCAAGCTGGCATCCAAACTACCCAGCACACTCTCTCTCATAGATGCGGTTTGAACACACTCCATAAGGAAGTGATAGGTATCTTCTACTGTTGGCACGTTTGTACAATAATCACAGAGTGGGTGATCAAGAACACCCATTAGATGCTTAAAACTATTTAAGGGCATGTGCCCAGACCGCAATCTATGAGCTATAACAATATGTTTTCTATTTATCTTCATGCTGGTAAACCACGGCACATGAGGAGGTTCACTTTGTATGGTTAGGTACCAGATTCCCTTTTTTAGAGATAAGTCATTAAAATACTCTTTCCACTGTAAAGCAATACTACTCTTGTATTTTATAAGAACTTCTGAGTATTCTGTTTTTAAGTAAACTTCTGCACCATCAGTAATAGCTTCTTTTGAGATTCTATCTGCTTCCTCATTGCCGTGCCAACCAACGTGAGAAGGAACCCATTGCAATGTCAGTCACTCCCTCATTCATCATAAATCTACTCTAGTAAAACTTGCGATTTGTCTAATTGATCCAAAAAATGGGAAAACATGAGACAATTACATGCAATCAAGATTTTTCATGCAATAATTAGAATTTGTTGTTTTCCAAATAAATAATATGATTACGAATGTAATATGGCACTTTTTACCTATAAGATCTCCCATCTTTTTGGATTTTTCTGTGAGATCTTCAGCGAGATTCCTCTAGTTACTAGTATAAACATATGAGTAAGCGAAAAGATGACGAATCAGTTGTTCAAAGCAAAAACAGATTGGTTTCTTGTTGAGGAGATTCGCAATACGTAGATCAATAGACCGCGTCTTAGATTTTATAGGTAATTATTAGAACAATATTAAATTGTAATCTTATTTAATAGTTGCTGTCATAGCAGGAGCCTAATTCTGTAAGGCTAAGGCCATTTCTCTATAGTAACGCGGCAAAGACACGTTATAGGCGTGTAACGCGCGTCTACTCTAAGGTATTTCATGTCAATGTCAGATTCCGTAACCACAGTGACGTAAGGAATTGAACTGTCAACTTATCGTGCGATGCGAGGGCACGTAATGCGCCAAGACACGCTTTTATTCATAGTAACTTCTTAATATTCTATGTCTGTAACTTGTAGACAAAATGTTTCGCATTTCATTTCACATTTTTCAATCTAATTCTAATAAAATAGTATCCCAAAGTATATAATCCTATCCTACTTCAATTGTAAGTTTAGAAGGACATATTCAACAAAATATGTCAGTTTTTAATCATATATGTGGTTTAGGAAAGCGTGTATAAATAGGTGATTCATTGTGAATGGTGTCGTTATATGTATAAACATTCAAATTAACTTCTTTTTATAAAGGAAACATGGAGCCATCACCTAGTCGTTGAGAGCACAGCCCAGTCAGCCGTCAAAAGGCAACTCCGGCCACGGAAAAACCATAGTGATATGGAAGGACTCAGCCAATCTCTGCAAGGGTGGATGGCCCTTGAACGGGGCTGGGCTAAGCTAACTTGTGAAAGATATTTCACGGTGAAAACAGGTATGTTGATTGTGAATCTCTCGCTAAGTTTCAACAGCTTTAGGAGTACCTAGTACTAAAATACAATTATAGCAGTGCTTATATTATAATGTACCAAGGATTTCTGGCATGGCGCGATATGCGTAACAATGTAAAAAGAAAGGCTGCTTACAACCGGGCAGAGTACCGGGGCTATGGCCCTGAAAGCACTGGAAATGGGCCCCCTAAAATAGTGGAGCTCAACAGCACTGAGCACCAGGTGCTGGGGGTGTTGGGGCCTGTAGTTGTCTTTGGTATGGAGGAGGTGGCGGCTACTGAGGTAACTATCTGTACATAATATGTATTATATTATTTTTCATACTTGTGCCTCTCTCAGACCTCAAATAGTAAGTTTTGCAAGATATGTACACATACTTACGTTGATTACCTTTTATCAACATAAAATAGGTAATGCATATTTTAGTTTGTTTTCTTCTGCATTTTAAAATTGACCAAAAGGTAACCAATATTGAAGAGAAGGTGGTGAAGGCAGAGCAGCCGCCACAGCCTGGAGTAAGAAAGAGGAAGAGGCAGAGATCCTTACCCATAGTTAGTAATCATTCATAACAAACAGTAGCTTGAGTACTTATTTAATTTTAGATTTTTTTATGTTTATTTTAGATGCTGACTAAACTATTTTTATTCTTGTTACAGATAACTTTGATGCAAAGTTAATGGAAATAGAAGAGAACAAGATTAAAATTGAAGAGGAGAGTAATACTATTTTTGGCAGGTACATTCAACAATAAATAATAATAATTTTTTTCAATTAGAATCTACATAAGGAGAATTGTATGTATGTTATAATAAATAAGAATAACAGTTATGTATTGTTAGTTGTAATATTTGTATGTTACAACCTAAGTAATTGATCCACATAGCACATAGCACTAAAAATAGATTTGAATATTTTTATGGTATTTCAGTATAAACATTCATGTATGATCATTAAAATTATTTAGCTATTTTAATAGACACTGACACATTTATTTGAAGATTATCTCTAGCTCCTGACTACAAAATAGAGTCTTTGCAGAAACCTGAGTATACCTACTGAGAGTGATCCTAACATATCACCAAGAATACATAATTAAGTATTCTAATTATTATCTGCTTGTCTTTTGTGGTTGTGGGACTATGGGTGCTATTGGCTTCTAAGCTCTATGATTACTTTGTCTTGTATTTGTGTCTATTAAATTATATTTTTACAATTCTTATATGTACTAGAGGGAAATTGAGCCATAATTAACACTTATTATACTATTAATCAAGGCACTGAAGGAACTAAACCAGCATATTATTGTTGCTTAAATACATTTTTATTATATACTCATCATTAACCAACAAACAAATCTCATGAGAGATTCAATAGCATGCTTATTTTACCAATTATGTAATTCCATATATTAATTTATGTTTTTGTTTCAGGTTGGTGTATGTTATGCAAGATATTAGTAATAAGTTAGACAAAATAATAGAATAATAAATCTTATAAAAAGTGCATAAGTATCTATTATTTTAAACATAGGTATGTTACAACAATTAATTACACAAGTAGTTCCTGAGATTAGCACATACATACAATCATATCTATACACTACTATTATAAAGCTGAAGAGTTAGCTTTATAATATTAGTAGAGATATATACATAATTGTTTATATGCTAGGCCGATTTTGCCATAAAGTATTAACAAGTTGCTGTCTTACTAAATTGCCAGCAAGAGAATCAGATTGAATTGATATATTATCTTCCCTTAAACTTGCAATTGTAGTATCAATTTGAACTGCATCATTTAGGCATAAATTATGCAGCACTGCACAGGCATTTATAATTTTGGCACATTTTGTGGGCTTATAATGCAAAACATGGTGGTGCAATAAACATCCCCACCGTGCTTTCAAAAGTCCTATGCACTGTTCAACACAAACATGTGTATGAACATGCATATTAGTATAGTGGGCTTCGGGGGTGTTATCATTAGCATGTAACACAAGTGTCATTAACCATGGCCTCTGGGGATATCCAGAGTCACCCAAAAGCCATCCCGTTTTCCCACTATTATATTGCTGCATTCCACACAAAGCTATCATGAGCAGCACCTCCAAATTTTGCACAAATGCCTATGATTTTCATATTGCTGTCACATATCTGAAACAACATATGTTATTCAATATTAATGTTATTCAATAAAATATAAGCATAAATGTATGAATGTACCTATACTTACTATAGCCGCATTGATGGCATGGTATCCTTTATGGCTAAAAAATGCTGCTTCACTGGGATGGCAACGAGGTGCTAGTATCGGAACTAGTGTGCCATCGATGCATCCCAGCACCCCTGGTACGCCATATTTCTCATAAAATCTATAACAGAAAGTTACAGATAATAATTGGTAAGGTTACATGTCACTTGTTCATTGTTTCAATTGAATTACAACAATTAGTAACTGTAGAAATAGTAAGTGATATATATATACCAACCCCATCTTTGTTTTGTATCTCTCTTGGTCAGACAACGGAAACTTGATAAATGTGTTGAGCAGATCATTGAGAGCAGAAACTACTTCTTCAATGCATCTGCTCGCCACTGGCTGGCTAATGGGAGCCAACCAATCCCTGCTGACGGACTTCTGAGAACTCCCTGTCGCCAGGAAGTTCAGAGCTGTGAGAATCTAAAAAAAAACAACATCATCTGTTCACCAAATACATAGTTGGCTATGTCGGCATTTGAAGGTTATATTACAATGATGCTAAATACGTGTATATAACGCTAATCTTTAGTCTAGCAGTTAAACTTACTTTGATTTCAACAGGAATACAAGTATTCCTCGTCGGTGCTGTCAATTTGTCCCCCAAAACTGCACACAGATATGTAAACAATGCTTTCGTGACTCGAAAGCACTGCACAAACAGCCGGGGACAAATCGACAGACGGTCAGCAGAATCCCGCATGACCCTTGTATTTATGCTGTTGCGCTTTTGACGCCAGCGTCGAATTAGCATTCTCCGTGTAATAGTTTCCATTGCAAAGATAAATGAGTAAATTTGGAAAAAATTGGTACGGAAAATATTTACACTGACAAGTGACAAGACGACAGAATAATAATTGTTCGTTAAAAAATCATAGTTCAGAGATTTTATTTTAGCAAGAAATAGTGATTTTGGACCATTTGATTAGAATTTTTGTAACCAATCAAAAAATTATGTATTCTTTTATGGTTTTCTCGAACTAATTAACTTTTAATTAATAAATAAACGCTCACATCAAAAACCGCAGTTTACCGAAAAAAACGGAACGAAGATTTTTGGACGAATACGTGTAATTGTAACGTGTCATAGACAACTTAACGTATGGCATGCACTGACCTCTATTTCTACTACTAGTAGAAATAGAGGTCAGTGATGGCATGTATAGTCTGGCAAACGAAACATGATACTCGAATTATTTGCAAACTTTTTATATAGCAATGCAAAATTACGTCAATATCAAAATTTTATAGAATGCATTACCATTACCGTGCCGCCGTCTACGTCTGTAACACAACACGTGACATTGGCTAAATTAAATAAATAAATAAATATTAGGACACATTTCACACACGGCTCACGGCTGGTTAGCCCCATACTGAACCATTGCTAGCTCGTTTTATGGTTGCTAACACAGCTGATATACTACATATATATACATACGTATTATATATAAATACATATTTAACCCACAGCCAACAAATTTAGTTAAGCACAAAGATGTTGACCGGGCCGGGAACCGAACCCGGAACCTTCTGATTAGCAGACCGGCATGGTACCTTTACGTCAACGAGGTCGTTTTGTGGCCATACCGACCGCAGAAGCCACAGCGAGCAATCAACTTTTAACGTAGAAAGAGAAGACCTTCCAAAGTTTAATATGTCAATGTAAACTTTTTTCTCTCTTGTGTTTTACTCTATGAATCAGCTGGCTAAAATGCAAAAAAAAAAAATAATAAACCTAAATGGGTGCTTTACAGCAGTAGATTTTCGTTTCGTAAATATTTACAATTTTACATGGTACCTACAAAATAACGTTGCTAGTATAGAATCTCTATAGCTTGTGATTACTTCATATAAAATATTTCATCATCATGTGCAATATAATCGGTAAGTAGGTAGTTAAACTGCTCGAGAGCCGGTTCTTATCTATCCAGCTTGTTTGATTAAGCTTCATACTTGTCTTATATTGAAGAGCTTTGTAATTTTATGTTCAACGGCAATAGTCTTAAATTTTGCTGCAGAATCGTTGCACTCATTGAGTGTTATAATGTGTAAAGTGAGGGACAGACATCCTACGAAAGTTTTCCTGCCATTATTGTATAGCTTGTTGTATGGTAGTTCCCCTTAATAAGTGTTTTAATATACCTATAAATGATAAAAAATAATCTATACATAACATGAATAATACAGTGAATATTACATAAAAACTATTTACAATGGATAGAAAAAACGAAATTAAGCAAATATTATATTTTAATGTAGTTATTTTTTTGTTGTGAATTACTACATATTACTATCTGACCCAGCAAACATTTAGCCATATTAAAAAATAGGAGTTGAAGAAAGGTGAAACTTTCGGTTGTAAGCTAAGGTTGATAATGATTATCTGGGGAAATCGGCACCTGAACTTCGCTTGCTCTTTTTGGAGCTGAGAATGGTAATAGGTGTATAGAGTGACAGCTACATTAAATGGGCAGCTTATGGTACACCATGGTCCACCGGCAAGATGGGTCAACGACATAATATCAGTTGCAGGTCGAATCTGGACACAATTGGCACAGGACCGAGATGAATGGCATATCAAAAGAGAGGCCTATTCCCAGCAGTGGGAGAGAACCGGATATGGATGATGATGATGGTACACCACTGTGTGCGACCATCAAGTTGATAAATCTGTCCCCATACATCTAACAGTGTGTTTCGGCAGCCTCCTTGAACAATCCTTGAGTTATTCCAGACTAGGCATGCTCTACCTTAGGCCAGAGTGTCGCTATCTCGTGGTAATGTGATCTGCTGGTCAAACGCCTAGCTGTAAGGAGTAAAATTATTATTATTCACCATTAATCTAATTTTCTTTTTTAAATTCGCTAATTATTATCTAAGAAAAACCTATATTAACTTTTATGCCAAATTATAGAAGCAATTTACATATTAGTAAATTTTTTTACAATAATTTGGCTTGGGCTTGGTCACAATTCACCTGATGGTAAGCGACATTATAATCTAAGGTGGAGTACACTTACCCAGAAAAAACCGCCTCACTCTTCCAGATTGTAGTTTCAGGGGAACAGGGACCTTGGCAAAGAATTCCAACTTATAATTACTAAGTTACATTAAGTTACATTACCTAGTTACATTACCAAGTTACATTACAAAGTTACATTACTAAGTTAATTAACTTGTTTTAGACATAGAAACGCAGAACAATCTCCAGTATGTATATTTTCCTGTATCATCGAGTGTGTTGAGGTTCCAAGTGAGAGCTGCTAACGATGCGCATATTGCTCTTACCCGGGGCAGTTGTGATAGTGACCCAATTACAGAGGTAAGACAGTAATAATCAAGTGTCAGTATATATTAAATATTTTTCCAAAAAACTGATAAGGTGATTAATGATGAATAACAAAAATCAAAGATGCTTTGTCCCTCCACACGCTTTCTTCTTCTTCTTCGTATGAGCTAAAGGGCCAAAACTCTAATGTCGGGAGTTTTCAAGCCGCCCGAAGGCCTCTGTCTTAGCTTAACAACTGCTTGTACTAAGAAAAACAGCAGGGGCTCACAATTTAATGTGTCATCTGACCCACGGTAGTGCCCAGATGAAAATTACACTGGCCAGGGTCATCCATCTAAAGAATGTCCGCATCGACCGTTGCTTGACCTCGATGATCGCGTCAAATCACCTTAGCTAGCTGAGCTACAGGCACTATGCTATTTATTCTCCAGGCACAATGCCCTTCAAACCAGAACAGTGTTTACAATGCTGTAAGTTTTGATATAATTGTGTGTGTGTGTGTGTGTGTGTGTTGTGTGCTTGCATCGTAACTCTCGAATGGATGTACCGAGTAAGCTAGTAACTAATCTATTTAAACTTAATCTATAGGTCTGGATAATTGTAGGTACCCCAGGTCACGCGAAAAGCGACCTATACGGAGGCGGAACCTTGGGCAACAGCTAGTTGAACATAAACTTCATAGAAGTTATAGTTTATTAGACTACATAATCTTTAAAAAATCCTAACCTTTCAGCTCCATATTGGAGGATGGGACAACACCAAGACAATCATCAGGAGGAACCAACGAGAACCTGATAAAGTACAGGCAGAGACATTTAGTATTCTCAACCCTAATGCATATGTTGGTATGTGGATTCGGTGGTACAATGGATACATCGCGGCTGGGCTGGAGGGATCAGACACCCCGTTCATATCGTATAACGACCCTACTCCTCATACCATTGATCATGCTGCAGTTAGGACGGGTTGGGGATCTACAGGATCATGGAAAATAGAAGGTAAGCCCTATCACACTATAGCTGTAGTTTGGGAGCATGGTACTTGGTACTTGTCATCGAAATAGCAGAAACAAATATAAGGATTAATGCAAAATGTAAGCTAAAACAAATGCAACTTATACATCAATATGTCTATAAATATAAAAAGAAATACCTATATCCCTCGATCATCACGTGTGAATGGCTGGACCGATTTCACATTTTTTTTTTGTTGTGAGACGGTTCTGATAAGTTTATTTTTTATTTATTATTTTTCAAAAATTAAGAATATTGTATATCATAAAGCACACTTTAAAAAATATATACTCGTTAAGATAGGACCGCATTTGTCAGTTCGGCTAGTGTTATAAAAAAATCGAAAAAAGCTATGCGTCATTTGGAATGATGGGAATTTAAATAGAATTTGTGAGTTGTGAATTAATTAATTTAAAAAAAAAAACAGAGGCTTTTCTTGATCATAAAAAACTAAAAATGTTTCCAGTATCGCCAGTTATCCACAGATCTTTTACTCCAAAACCAGTAAACGGTGAACTTTACTGGGTTAGCATGTCCAGTGGCGATAAAATACACCCAGAGGCGGTTATTGGGGGATATGAAAATGGAGAATTGGTTTATGTAGCTCGTGCGAGCCATAACAACTCTATGAGGCCGGCAAAATATGCACCTTCTTTGAAAAATGCTTATTTGTCTTACGGCAGTCATGTATATGAGAAAAATAAGTTTGAGGTAAGTGCTCTATTCTATTTACATATAGTTGTTTTTTTACATTATATCTTAACAAGTATGTAGAGATGTTTTTCTTCACTGAAGAATTAGGTTTTACTAAAGAAAATATTTAAAGACATAAATTGTAAAAAAAAAAAAATACATATTAATATTATCAATTCTATAATGGTTTCAAAACTGTGTAATATGAAGTTGTTTTTTATAAGACTTTGCTTGATTAGCATAAGCAAAAGCACTCGAGGTCTTCTCTCACGAGGATAGAGATATTGGCCAGAATCCGTGCCGTGCTGCACCATGCTGGCCAAGTGCGGGTAGGCGGATGACACACGTCTTAGGATTATGTGGTCCTAGTAGCATGAGAGTTTCATCTCGATTGTTTTCCTTCGCCGTATGAGCGAGTTCAAATCCACATATAATTTGAAAAACAAGTTTTTGTTGTGGTGCTGGATTCCACCTGGAGTGTCCAACGTTCTACCGACGAGCCACAATGATTTACTTAACTATTAGCCCGCGCGGTGTTACCAGCGTTAATCTGGGACAAAAAGATGTGAATTCGGGATAAAGAGAAGCCTGTGTGTTAATCCAAGGTGTACCTTGGATACCAAGGAGTGCCTACAAGTATCTTCACACCGCATTTCATCAAAATAGGTCTAGTTGAGCGTGAAAAAACATACACACTCACACACAAACTTTCGCATTTATAATATTCGTAGGATTATTAGACTACTTTTACGAGAAAAGCTTTTGCTAATTTTTTGCTTGTTATAAATAATTTACACAGATTTTGAAATAAATTGCATTGAATAAGCTTTGTAAGATTAGCTACACCCTAATGTACTTACAGGTTACATGTTACTGTATTTATTATTAATGTGTACTATACATGTTATGCTGAATAATTTATGATTATGATAATGATTTGTAATATATTTGCAGATTCTGTGCGGCTATAATCTAATGTGGGTAGAAATGATGGGTGACGTTCTCCCGCCCAACGCTTTTCCGGGCGGCGTTGCGGTCGAGCGGAACAATGAAGTGCTTTACATTGGCAGGGCGAAAATATCCAATAACCTTATACCTGGCAAAGTGGTCTTGCATAACAGTGCATGTTATGTAGCCTTCAGTGAACCCAAATGCGAGATGGAAGTGCGAAGGTTTCAGGTACTGGTAGTGCCAGAGAAAATACCTCAACAGCTCGTATGGCGGCATGAACCGAAAAGGCAAAGAGTTTCACCTTCTCCCACTAGGAGAGGGGTATAGGCTGGCCAAGCGACCCAGGGCTGTGCTCCGTTATTTCAAGGAGCTCGGTTGGCTTGGGTAGGCTGGTAAGGAGGGGGGAATGCACAATACGCCCCTAGCGGGATGACAGTGCAGGTCTCATCACCCACACTTCAAATTAGAATTAGGCTGGCCAAGAACAGGTTGGCGGATGACACGTCTTCAGATATTTCAGTCCTCAAACGTGTCGGTTTCCTCACGATGTTTTCCTTCATCGTATTGCGAGTGCAAATCCACACAATTTGAAATACAAAGTCGTTGGTGTACGGCTGGGATCGGACCAGGGGCCGTCTGATTGAAAAGCAGACGTTTTTCCCACCAAGCCACAACCGCTTTTTTAACCGATGATTATAGGATTTGTTTTTAAAATCTATAGAGATATCTAAAATGTATAAAATTGAGGAGCTGAATACGGGTTGGTTTACTGTTGGCTTAGAGAGCTTGAGAGCTTGGCTTTGTTTAGAGTTATTCGAAAATAGAAATGTATTTCTCATATACAAAATCTATGTTAAAGTATATCGTCCAGAGCTTGTTATAAACATGCTCCAAAGGGTTCCGTTTACAGATTCATTAGATATTGTTGTCATTTTAGAACAACTTACAATCATAAACATGGCGCGTCAAACTAGCGCCATCTAGTTGTATAGTTTATAATAACTTCAAAAATAATTATCCTATTTCGTTCAAAATATTTTTCTCAAAAGTTTTAAATGATTGATCAGTGTGAGAAATCTAACAGTTCGATTTTGAGTTGTTAAAGTTTCTACACTGTATTAGTTTGGTACCATCTTTCCCCCGGTGTTACCAAACTATAAGGTGTAGAAACTTTTTGATATATAAAATTTCCATGTCACAATGTTAGTTGCCGTACTCCTCCGAAACGGCTTTACCAAATTTTATATGCGTATTTATTAGGTCTGAGAATCGGCTACTATCTATTTTCCATACCTCATAAGGCAAAGCAACGTTTGCCGGGTCAGCTAGTAACATAGTAAAAATCATGAAAAAATAACTAATCTTACTCTTCTTCTTCCGTACCTTATCCTACTTAGGTGGGGTCGGCACAGAAAATCTACTACCACTCGCTTAAATCAGACAAAAAAAATCTTACGATTGGGTTATATTGGATTAGGTTCGATCTCACTTCTCATGTCCATACTTGCCTCCTAAATTGTGATAGCAAAGTAGCATAACAATGATTCGTAGTATAAAAGTCTCAGGCGCCGAGTCCCAGCATAGCAGAGAACGTATATTAGGCTGCTATTTGTATCATAAGAGAACATGCTATTAAGACGCGCTATGAAGTGCGATTCAAAGCGATGAGAACTCAGTTGGGAATGCGACTACCTTACGTCCCGTAGGTTTTGGGTTCGATTCCCGTCAATGCTCGGTTAAGAAAAACATTGTGAGAAAACCATAATAGTTTTGAATAGCACCTTGATTATTATTGATTATACCATGTTATTGTAGTAAACTACAAATACTGTACTGTACAGTTTTGACCTCTTCAGTTTTCCTAATATCTCTGTAATATTATTTGTATGATATCAGTATGGTGCTATTTAATTGCTATTAACTAAGTTAATGATAATCGAAATATGCGATCAATAAATGAATAAGTAAGTAAGATATATAAATGTACATATCGTTAATATAAGTTAATGTTATTTTTTGTAATAAATTTTTATGTATAGCTTACCTATTATGCATAATAAACAATTTATAAATTAAAGATGAATAGTTTTTCTTCTGCCATGATAGGTATTACAAAGCGTATAGAAAAAATTAATTACTTAAAGGTGTTAGGCCTTCATATTAATATATATAAATCTTGTGTCACAATGTTTGTCCTCAATGGACTCCTAAACCAGCGGATGACACACGTCTTCGGATATTATGGTCCTCAATCATGCCGGTTTCCTCACGATGTTTTCCTTCACCGTAAAGCGAGTTGAAAAACAAGTCATTGGTGTAGGGCCGGGATCGAACCTGATTGAAAAGCAGACGTTATTAGGTTATTACCACCGAGCCACACTCGCTTATATGTATACAACCATGGGTCTAATTAAGTCTGGCACACACTAATGGCACATTTTTATTACACAAATTGAGTAAGAAAGTGACAAGCTGACTCTTTTCTTTGCATACATATGTACTTATTACAATACTCGAGCTGTACCTTCCCAGTGTTTATTCCTGTTCTATGGTTTCTCTCATTATCTTGTCGTACATAAGTTATAGTTGCATTAATATTATAGTTGTAATTATTATTGAGTCAGGCGTTACTTTGCAGAAATCCATTGTAGAAATTTGTAGATAGAAGACAAAAATAAATAGTACACTAAATATTTCATTAACTAATATTCACTATAGAACGAGCAGAGCAACGGGTAAGAGACACCGCTACATGGTTGAAATTCCGAAATATCGTACAAAACGCTTCGCCCTTAATTCATAGTGAGGAGTGCGATGCTTTGGAATTCTCTGCCTGAGGCTCTGTTTCCTGAGAAGTACCATCCTGAGATCTTCAAATCGAGAGTGAATAGGTTCCTTCCAGGTGAGCGTGCTCCAACGTAGGCCGCAGCGTTGCTTAACATCAGGCAAGCTGTGGTCAAAAGCAAACCTATTTCAGATAAAAAAATAAAACTAAAATTATTCTTAGTGTAACGTAACATAGGTTACCCAAAGTTAATAGTAGCAAAGAAACATGGCCGCCACATCAAATGTGTTAATATTTTAATTATTTTATTTTATTTATTCCTTTATTTCAGGCAACTAGAGGCCCATAAAATACAATACACATATAAATATAAAACAATAACTATAAACTAATACACATTTTAAAATAATAAACTTAATAACTATTGCACACGAAGTGACGGCGTCGTGTTACGCTGCGAGGTGTCGCGTAACCAGCCTCGGAATCGCCGATACAGCACACCATGCGGCCAAAACTCTTCCTTGAGAAAGGTCGCCACATGTTGGGTCGGAACGCGCACCACAAACGAATTAAAATTGAAACTTCTCCACCCTCAAGGTCCAGCTGGTCTTCACCCGTATGTACTCGACGATGTCCTCCGTCTTCGTAGAGCAGTGTAAACGGGACTCGCACAAAAGCGTACTCGGTACTGCAGAACGTAGGAGCATGTTAGGTCCCGCCATAGCTGTTCCGCACTGGTTTCGATAAGTAGGCTTCTTCTTTCTCTCCACCTTGATATTAAAATGTATCCTTGTTACAGTATCGCCATTGATGCCGAATCCGCTGAAACCCGTGACCTTGAAAGCGTTGGACAGTGGCGACCTTCGCTGGGTTGCTATGACATCCGACGATGAAATACCCCCCGAAGCTGTCATAGGCGGCTACGATAAAGGAGAGGCGGTGTATGTAGCACGAGCCATGCACGACAGGGCGCTGTGTCCAGGGAAGTATGTCCCCTCGCTGAGACAAGCGGTGGTCGGTTGGGAATTACAGGCGCATCGTAAAACTGGATTTGATGTGAGCACCTTCTTTTGTTAAAAATTTAGTAATACTAATTGACGACCTCGTTGGCGTTATGGTTACCATGCCGGACTGCCAATCAGAAGGTTCCGGGTTCGATTCCCGGCACGGCCAACATATTTGTGCTAAACTGATTTTTTTGGCTGTGGGTCTGGGTGTTAAGTATGTCTCTATATAAAAAAAATATCTATGCATATGTAGTATATCAGTCGTGTAAGCAACCATAATAAGAACTAGAAATGATTCAATATGGGGTTAACCAGCCGTGTGTGCGTGTGTGTGAATTTGAAGTGGGGGTGATGAGACCTGCACTGTCATCCCGCTAGGCGCGTATTGTGCATTCCCTCCTTACCAGCCTACCCAAGCCAACCGAGCTCCTTGAAATAACGGAGCACGGCACTGGGTCGCTGGCATACCTGTTCCACCCCTGTTGCGTAAGAAAGATGAGATTAGAAGAGGTCTGTTCTGAGTAAGTACAGTAGAACACAGGGGGCAATGCAGTAAACATTCATTCATAAGTTTACATAACTAATAAATCAATACGCTCGATTTTGACTGTCTTAAATAGACAAATTTTGTTAATTTACTATTTTCCAAAAAAGTAATACGGCGCTTATTAAGAAGAGTACCAAAAAAAGCAATTTTTGGAAATTTTTTTTGACTGGTACGGTACCAGTTTTATTTCTATTTTATAAGTCTGATTGGTATCAAAATACGAGTAAAATAAATATTCTTAGAGTGGTTCTTTACACAGCCTTTATAAAAGCTATTTATTCGTTTTTTTCCCGTATACGGAAATAAAAAAACACGGTTTATTGTATGGGGACCCCCCTTATATTTTCATATTTTTATTTTTAGTATTTGTTGTTATAGCGGCATGGGAAATACATATCTTGTGAAAGTTTCAGCTTTCTAGCTATTACGGTTTCTGAGATACAGCCTGGAGACAGACAGACAGCAGAGTCTTAGTACCTAATAGGGTCCCGATTTTACCTTTTAGGTACGGAACCCTAAAAACTGTAAAAATCAAAAATTTTCTCTTCGCCTTGCACGTGTATCGGATTTCTGTTAGCCTCATTTGTCAGAATTTGTGTATTCCCCAGGTCTTATGCGGCCACAATTTAAGCTGGGTGGAAGCTCACGGTAACTCGATACCTCCTCACGCGTTCCCGGGTGGCAACGCGCCAGAGTCGCAAGACGAAGTGCTGTATATCGGAAGAGCGCGCATAGAAAATAGCCTTATCCCGGGCAAAGTGCATCTACATTTCAAGGCTTGCTACATTACATACGGACATCTCGAGAAGGAATGCCATGCTTACGAAGTTCTCGTCGTGCCTAGCAAAATACCAAATTTCCTAATATCTGAAATAAAAAAGTAAGGAGTCTTATCTTATAATTAACTACGTTAAGAGTTTGCTTCTAAGTGTGTTCCAAATTCAAGTGCATTTATGTGTCTTTAGTAGTGTGTATGTGCACAAAAGGAGCGGGTTGATCATGTGCTGAGAGTACTCTATGTATTGTACTTTGTAAACTGTTATCGAAGGCCTGTTAAGGCATTTTATATATTTGCACGTAACAAACGGTCCCACTTACTCAAAAAACGTTGGATATACGTCCAACGGGTTTGGACGCATTACGAGCGTCATCATCAGGGACGAGCTTCACACGGACTGTCACCGACGTGAGTCTGCGCGCGAATCTCGTCGGTGACAGTCCGTGTGAAGCTCGTCCCTGATGATGACGCTCGTAATGCGTCGAACCCGTTGGACGTATATACAACGTTTTTTTTAAGTAAGTGTGACCGTTGGTTTCGTGCAAGTACTCTATGTACTCCAGGGCTGGTTTTCAACCTTTTCCATTTACGTATGTTGTCTTTTGTAGAAATTAGTTATAAGGTTCCAAAAAAACATTAATTAAATGAAGTATTAATTAATATATTCCCTATGGTTTGTTATGTTAAGTGTTATATTTACACTACTGTGTTAAGTGTTTTTGTTTTATTTTAGTTCATATATTTTTTTATGTTTAGTAAGGTTATGTACTGTTATGTCTAATTTTTGAAGTTTTTATTCGATGAAATGAATTGAGTTTATTTTAAGTACTAATTAAGAATATTTATTTTAGTTAACCTAACAGTAAGTCATTTCGATACCTGGTAAGTTAAAAAAAATGTCTTTGTAACTATAAAACAATACCTAGGACAGTATAGTACTAGTAATTGCAGGTAAAATAATACAAATTGATTCCTTTCATTTGATTCCTATTTTGAGGAAGTTAAGAAAAATATTTAAGCCACCATTTCAATATTAAAATATATTGCCACAGCGGCTGCCGCCTTTGATTTTAATTAAACATAGTTAAGTATAGTCAAAACTGACACACTCTTGATATTAATAAATAACTAGATCTATATGGGTTCATTCGTTCATGACTTACGATGCCACGAAGACACACACTTAGACACGTCAAAATTATAACACCCGTTGTTTTTGCGTCAAGGGTTAGAAATAACAAACACAAGGGAATAAGCTCAAAGCGATAACATGCCCATGGGTAAATAAGAAAGAAAGGTAGTTTTTTAGGGTTCCGTACCTAAAAGGTAAAAACGGGACCCTATTATTAAGACTCCGCTGTCTGTCTGGCTCCACAAAATATATAAATGTATATTAGCTATCAAATTACATTATAAAATTTAAATAACATACATATTTGAGGGGGGGTCCCATACAACAAACATACAAGGGTGAATTAGAAAACTTCGCAGCCTAATACATAAATACTTAAACTATTTTAATGTAACCATGATAACCATATTGTATCATGACTCTGGTTGTCAAATTGACAATTTCTATCCCAATCGACTGTATTTAAATTTAAATCAGAGTTTTTAAATAATTTACTTAAAATAATATTTGAGGGGTTCTCCCATACAACAATAGTACGGAACCCTTCATGCGCGAGTCCAACTCGCACTTGGCTAATTATTTCACATTTGTTTAGTCTGATTGGTAATAAAATTGGTAAAAATATTCTTAGGGTTGTTCTGTCCATAAGTTATTTTTTCAATAACTCCGTTATGATTTATATTTATAACGATGAAACTATAAATCCAAAATTCTTCTCATGATGTCGCATTGATTCATAGCGGCTCCCTTATTGCTAAAGTAAAGTGTTTGTATGATTCCCGAGGTTCCCATGATAAAGCTTATTATACCGAGTTTTGTGTTGTTATAGAATTTTGACAACACTTGTTATCGTAATTTTTTATATTTAAAGTCACGTCATCAAAATTATAGTAGTGTATGCAACTGTCATATAATGAAGGGTATTAAACCACGAGCGCAGCGAGTTTCATAATAGTAACGAGTTTTTTAATACCCGTGTTATATACAGTTGCATACACTACTTTATCTTCACTAATGCAATTAATCAAACAACAAGAGTAAAAGCTGACAATAGTTTATTTTTTTTATTTTTCTGGCAAAAGATTGTGAGTTACTTTTGTTGCCAATTATAGAATATCCCGAGGCGTACAAATATCATCGTCACTATCCATTTTTAATCTAATATGTATGTTAAAACCAAAACACATTGCGAAACATTAAATTCACCCGTACGTGTATTGCCACAGTAAACTTGCCGCCATTAAAATCTAACCAATAAGAGCGCGCAGCTGCGCGCGCTGGGCCAATCAGAAGCGAGCGCGCACTGTTCTTCGCGTTTTATTGATGTTATAAAGATATTTTTTTACGATATCGAAGTGGATATTATACCATCATGTGAAATTGCTTAAATTGAGTGTTTTGCTGTCTGCGCTATAACAGTAGTAATTATAAATCAAGTATTGGAAACATAAATAGAATGTTACTAATGTTGTCATTAGTGTAGATAAAAAAATTAAAGACTTTCATTTCTGAGTATAAGAGGATCAAAGTCTCCAATTAAACTTGCTGGAATCGAACGCAACAAATTTAGAACAGTCAATGGCTACAGTCGCTACTTTTCCTCGTCTGTTTTAACATTAATCAGAATTATATTGAAAATAGATGACAAAATTAAATATTAAGTGTATTTCCGCTGTAATCTGAAACCCAAATTAAGATCACAGCGGAAATACACTAAATATTTAATTTTTTCTTCTATTGACAATGGATTTCCGCAAAGTATTGCCTGAGTCAATAGGTTATTAGAATTATATTTCCAGACACCTTTTCTAATCGGCATTGGAACTTCATTGCGTAAGCTCAGAATACAGAAAGAACCAGAAACCGTGAGCGCGCCTAAAACTGAGGCTACTAAAACTACTCCAAAATGGAGTAGTTTGACGCGCGACCGATCAGTCACTCTGTGACCGTCGGGACGTACGACGCTGTACCAATTTAATTAAATTATGCCGTCTTATGTCGTTCCTACCTATAAAATGCAGCGGGTCTATAAAAGAAACAGGATGGGATCACATTTCACGTGTAAGTATCGTATTTAGGTATCAACTTTGAATAAATTTCTATGTTTTCAATTGTCATAGATAATGAGGCATCCATCTTGTTAGTGTTGCCAGTATAAGAGTTTTGATTTACCCTTCTTTTTATTACCTCTTGAGGGCTTTTATTCATTGTAGAATATTAATAATTAATTTAATATAAAATAACCGACTTGAAAAAAGAAAGTATAAAACACCAGAGCAGCCTGTGTGTCCATAACCAAATAGTCCTATTAAATAGTATGTTAGTATCTATGAAAAATACCTAGACATAGGATTTCATCATTTATCTAAATTTAAATTTTTGTTACTAAGTTCAAATTCTAAGAGACAATATTATAAAAAGCTTACTAAGCAAAAAGGAAATTAAATGTATTTTTTTCTAAAGCGTTATTTTTTTCTAAAGCGTTTTATTAAATTCAATAAATCTATCAATTTCTTGAGACAATTAGGTAGGTACATAATTATAATAAAGATTAGGACAATTTTTATTCTATTAGTATCTCACCTCCTGGACTCCCAAATTTTACCCTAAAAACGGGCACATAATGCCTGAGCTAGAACATTACGCGGGTGGGAAGTGACGCGGGCGGGGGGCAGTGTTTTGATTTTTGGACACAGCGTGTAGCTCGCAAATACAGATGAACGCGGCTTCTGGTACTTTCTGTATTCTGAGTGCGTAAGAATGTAGGGTGCTCTAAAGTACGAGGATATCGTATCTGCGGTGTTTCGTCTCATGTCCGTCTTGCGCGATAAAGCAGGCGGCTTGTGACCTTTGGACCTTGCCAGGAGTGATGGCATCTCCTGCATGAACTCTGCCGATGAACAGAGGCTCTCCGGTTTCAGTCTCGCCTGCGGGGAAGGCGCCGGGGGGTATACCGTAATGCTCGGTCGGGACCCAGTAGTGGGGACCGCCCACAAGCACCTGGAAATTAAGTGCAGGGTTATTACAGGCTCTGGCAGGTTCTAACATGCTCCTACGTTCTGCAGTACCGAGTACGCTTTTGTACATGTCCCGTTTACACTGCTCTACGAAGAGGGAGGACATCGTCGAGTCGTCGGGTGAAGACCAGCTGGACCTTGAGGGTGGAGAAGTTCCAATTTTAATTCTTTTGTGGTGCGCGTTTCGACCCAATATGTGGCGACCTTTCTCAAGGAAGAGTTTTGGCCGCATGGTGTGCTGTATCGGCGATTCCGAGGCCGGCTACGCGACACCTCGCAGCGTAACACGTCGCCGTCTACGCCACTACCGACTAAAACCTCACGATGTCTCCCATCTCACGACGGGGGCAGGGATGCAGGACCGCTTCGCGCAATACCGCTGCCCTCCCCGCCCGCTCTCCGCAGTCCGAGCGGACCCGCCTCAAGGGAAGGTGATATACCTGGTATTCGTACTTGTAGTGCACCCGTCCGCCCCACGGCACGAGCGCGCATTCTTCCGAGGGATCCATCGAGCCCGGCGTCATGAGGCCCTTGATTGAAGCGCGTGCAATGAACACAGGCATCTTGTAAATATTAACCCCGGCAGCTAACGCGCCGAGAGGTACCTTGGACACAAGTTCACGTGTTACAAGGATAACTTAACAAATGTATGAATCAATGTACCTATACAGCTAACAAAATAATAATTTCTAGAAAATACCGCTTCTTCCTCTTTTTTATTAGGGTTTCGTACATACGTCCGATGATGGTACTCGAATGTGGTCATACGTATTCTTAAACTAAAAAAGATGAACCGTTACCGGAAACGTTTTAGGGTACACGTGAAATTAACACTATTACTTGTAAATGAACTTCTGGCATATCTATTTCCCTACTGTATCTTAGCTTGCTGCTTTGCGAATAAGTGATTTAATGTACCTTTTTTATATTTTCTATAAATTAATAGAATAACACCGATCAGGAAACTTTTAAAGTCATTTAAAATTCTTGATACTAGTCAGTCAGTCACACAGATGAAGACAAAACTACCTGTCCTCGAGCAGCATTGACCCACACGTAAGGAGCGTGGACTGGAGGTGGGGCACCTGGGGCTGCGGCTTGTGGGAATGCGGCTGGGGGGAATGCGGCTGGTGGGACTGCGGGTGGTGGGAATGCGGCTGGTGGAAATGCACCTTGCGGGGATGCAACCCGCGGAGCAGGCGGTTTTTCTGAAATTATACCATACACGCTATTAGAGTCGCTAGTCAACATACACTGAGTTTATCAAGCAATGTCTAGTGATGATCCTTGTATAGCTGATGCTTTTGTAAAGTGTATTTTTAATTATGCTTATCTATTACATGTTGTAATAATTATTTAAAGAAATGCTTAGAGCTTTAGCATAAATACACTAAAGAAAATAGACGAAACGCAAATCAATCGATTGCCAAATCATATCACGTGGTATTAAAATGTTGATGATCCTTGGTGCAAAGCTACTACTACGAGTACATTAAACAACTGTACTCAGAGCATTATGCTGAACCTGTTGTTTTTGAGTACACATACATTGCCCAGTATTTATAATCCTAATTATAAGAATTTTAGTTTGTAACTGTTTGATGCGTATACAAACTTTTTTTTTTTCTTTCTGTCTTTTTTATGATGCGCCATTGGCCTTCCTCGCCAGAGTACATGCCGAAGTGTGTTATCGGGAAGGGCTCGGGGTTCGTCCACTCCATGATCACATCCCCGGACTGGCCGTCGCGGACCGCCACGCGGCCGCATCGCCACTCCACGATGAACCTCCTGAACTCTTTACCGTTCATCAGCTCGGGAGTGGGCACCGTCACCTACGGACGTTAATCCGACATGCTTTACTCTCAGTATACAGACATCGAACAAAAACATCGCATTCCGGATGCCGCTACTACCTTGTCGGGTTTCTGCTTGTTGTATCTGATTACGGACTGCGTGTTCTCCCAGCCACCGAGCATGAGCTCGTAGATAGGTTCCACCTCGGCAGGCGCAGTGGTGAGACAAACATGGCAGTTGTACGGTCCGCGGTATTCGAACTCCAGCGAGCCGGCGGCGGAGGGGCTGTATACGTACTCTAGGTTGTCCGGAGTATCGAATTCTGCGCCATCTGCATCAAAAAGGGGTAATTTTGAGCCGTTGGATACATTTTGACTACTGAGGCTCTATGTTAGAGATTATGTACCAC
Organism: Mellilla xanthometata; assembly: GCA_035578125.1. Lineage (NCBI taxonomy): Eukaryota > Metazoa > Arthropoda > Insecta > Lepidoptera > Geometridae > Mellilla > Mellilla xanthometata. Next base: position 4,545,569 of record JAPUBQ010000007.1, on the reverse strand, counting down.
ACTGACCTTCGATCTTCCAGGTACCGGTAGCGCCCCAGCCGGTACACACGCCGACGTAGCCAATGGGGAAGGGTTCGGGGTCAGACCACGAGAGGAAGGGTACCGCCTCACCCTCATACCCAACAGAAACGATGCCGTCGTCCCATCTGATCCAGAATCCGCGGAATTCGTCACCATCCAAAATTTCGGGAGTGTCTAGTATAACTTTTTCGGGCTTGGTTCTGTTCTTTGTAATGGCACTCTTCGTGTTGCTCCAGCCTCCGATGCACACCTGAAATTGTCAAGGTTTGGTTATTTAACTCATTAATTATTCAATATTATTTATACCACGAAAAAATATATATATTTGAAACGAGAGAGATGAAAGAAAGCCTGATTAAGTAATAAACACACAAGATGATGCTACCAGCAACAACACGAGAATAACCAGCAAATAGAAATACAAATTATTTTGCCTCAGCAGTGAAGTCAGTGAGGAGCAACAGAAGTTCCCTTCGAACGATTTCGCCAGGGGCCAAAATGTTTTACTACTTTTCATTTTGGTTTTAAAAAATATACTTATTTTATTTGATTATAATATATTTTACATATTCCTGATCGGCAGTAGTCTCTTGTTCCAACACATGGTCGCAGCATAGCAGAAGCTACCCTTAAAGCAGTCGAACCAAGCCTCCCTGGGATGAGCCGAGCACTGACGAGCGCCGCGGGCGGTTCACTACTAAGATTATCTTTTAGATACCTATAGTAGTAGTAATATTCTAGTTTATATATAGCTTATCATTTAGACAGCATGGCTCCTTAATTACCCCAAATAACAGATTAGCTAGCTGCAGTTTTCGCCAATGGAGTACTAGTGTAACAACCTACATGGCTAGGTAGGTTCCTACTTAAACGAATGGCGCAACTCTACCTGAAACGAATGGCGCTGTTGATAATTAGATTTTTTCATGATTATTTCATTGATAGCCATATTTGACTTCCGACCAATTTTTGGGAAGCGACGTTGCCATACCTTGCGCGTAAAAAGTGTCGTGACAACTTTTCGTAAGATTTTTTTCCGTCTTTCACAACGCGCGTTATGGAACTTTGTTCCAAAAAAAGTTAACCTACTGGAATTTGCAAATTATTAAATTAGTAGCTAACTAATGTTCAGTTACCTCAATAATGGGGTCAGTCTCCTGGGGACCCCCGGTAAGAGCGATATGGGCGTCATGTGCCGCTTGTACTTCGAACTGCACCGAGCCGGAAAGCACTGGGTAGAACTGGTATTGAACATTATGTGTCGCACCATCTGAAGATTGCAATAAAATGTTTTTCTTTTTTTTACTCAGAATAGGTCAGCGCTTGACCTCAATTCATCTGATGGTAAGTGATATTGAGGTCAACGGTGTATCGCGCTTACCAAGAAGGAACCGATTCACTCTCGCCTTGAAAATCGCTAGATTGTAGTCATTGGGGAACAGGGAATTTGGCAAGTGTCGCATGTCTGATATAAAATGACCGCATAGAGTCAGCGTCAGTTTTAAATTCCAAAAGCCGGCGACCATCAGCTGACTCACCAGCACCTCGAGTGTGAAAATAATTGGGCAAGTGTGAGTTGGGCTCGCGCATGAAGGGTTCCGTTCTATTGTTCTATGGGAGCCCCCTTAAATATATATATATTTTAATAATTTTATAATTTAATTTAATTCAATATTCTGCGAATGTGTAGGGTCTACCAAATATCATTTTAAAGATCTAGTAAAAACTACTTGAAAATTGCATTTATTGTATGGGAGCCTCCCTCAAATATTAATTTTATTTAAATTTTATAGTTAATATACATTTATATATTTTGTGAAAATTTTAAATGCCTAAAAGCTACCTACGTTATTGATATATAATTATAGCAAAAAAAAATACGTAAAAAACACGTTTATTGTATGGAGACCCTCCTTTATAAAGAGTTAATGGTCGTAATCCACCACGCTGGTCAAGTGCGGGTTGGCAGATGACATACGTCTTCGGATATAGCAGTCCTCAAACGTGTCGGTTTTCTCACGTTGTTTTCCTTCACCGTAAAGCGAGTGCAAATCCACACATAAATTGAAAAACAAGTCATTGGAGTAGGGCTGGGATCGAACCAGAGGCCGTCTAATTACAAGGCAGAAGTTTTCACCACCGATCCACACTCGATTTCTTAAAACGTTTAACGTCGCAAATTAACATGGAACATGAAATTTTTAAAGCTTATAATTTATGAGATTTGAATATAGCACTAACATCTGGAATGCAATTTTCTGATACGTTTTGCGCACCAGATTATTATCTGTTTGAAACACCAATAAACACCCATTAACACATTCATACACATTTTTTCAAATATTGTTTTCTTTTGATTGACGACGTCGTCCTGACATAGCATGTAACTGATATCGACTTGGATCACAGAGGAAGGAATTGGAGACATAGATTTCCTAAATCTTTGATTAGAGTCTATGATTAGAGCACTGACCTCTATTTCTACTAGAGTAGAAATAGAGGTCAGTGGATTAGAGTATTAAGAGCGTAGAAAGAGAAGTTAATAGAATAGACATATGAAATAAGAAACAAAGAGGAATGTCATCACCGTGACATCTTGCGGTCACAAACGAGTTATATCGCTCACAATTGCTTTAGTCGTTACTCTGAGCTCATAATACTCGCGAATAGTTATGTAGTCTCGTTACTGCTATCGAATGCTATTATTTGGCAAAGTGCGAGTAGGGCTTACGCAAGAAGGGTTTCGTACCATTGTTGTAGTAAAAATATATTCAGGGGGCTCCCGGAGCCCCCTTAAATATATATTTTTAATTATTTTTTATTTAATATTTTGGGAATGTATAGAGGGTCTCAAATATATAGTTATAAAGAACACATTCTTACTTATGGTCTTATTTTTCTTGCCGTTTTTAGAGACATCACCTTAAATCTAGTACATTTTTGATCAAAGAATAAAAGCTATTTTTGTATTATCTATATTTTATTTATGCGTAATGGTATCATAAGCATAAATAGCCCACCATACGTTCTCACTGCTAGGACTCGAGGCTTTCTCTCACGAGAAGAGAGATATAGATCGTAAGTCGCTGGCCAAGTGCGGGTTGGCGGATGTCACACGTCTTCGAATATTGTGGTCCTTAAACATGTCGGTTTCCTCACGATGTTTTCCTACATAACTTGAATAACAAGTCATTGATGTAGGGTCGGGATCGAAAAGCATACCTAACTCCCTTTTTTTATTGGTAAGATATAGGTAAGTAAAATAACACAACTTCAAAAGTTTATATAAACTTTAATAATAATAATTTAACAAAAATAAGTGTTACTCTATACGAATACAATAATAATATTATTATGCTGTGCATAAGGCAGAATAAAATAAGTTCAGGCACAAGTGAATTCATAACAGTGCCTATTTGTTTTTAAGCATCTAAGTGTTTGTGAGATTCTCGAGGTTCCCATGATGAACTACGGTGTAGTAAGGCTTTTGTTTCTTAATATTTCAAGCAAACAGTTTGTTATCACTATGTTTCATATCTAATATCTCTAAGAGGATCAAATTCTTCTATTAACTTTGTCTTGACAGCAGTGACTACTTTTGCTCATCATCTGTGTATATTTGAACCATGATTTTGATCAGGATGTTAAATTTTCCTCGAGATCTCTTCTATAGGCATGGGAACTTCATAGTTTGAGAATGTAGGGTGCTCTAAGGCATGAGGACTTCGTATTCGGGGAAGCCCATCTCTTGTCCACCGAACGAGATATAGCAGACGCCGTGCGACTGTTGGATCTTGCCGGTGGTGATGCTGCCCTCGTGGCGGACTCTGCCGATGAACAGAGGCTCTCCGTCTTCAGTCTCGCCTCCGGGGAAGGCGCCGGGGGGAACGTTGGCACCGCTGGTTGGGATCCAGTTGTTGGGACCGCCCACGAGTACCTGGAAAGTAAGCGGGCTAATGATTCTACCACATAGGTGCGAAAATAGGACACAGATTAATGATCCTTTTTTGTTTTTGTCGACGAGGGGGAAATCTTCAAATACAAATACAAATCATTTATTGATAACACCAAAGTTACAAGACAAAAAACTTCAACAAGATACCTGGCTACGATGGGCCGCAGCCAGGTTATGTGGTATTTGTACCCACTAAAACCCCCCCGGTGACCTGCCTCTGTGCTTAACGGAGGTCTCCGCCTGCCTCTGAGTTTTTGTATCCTTCATAAGTTTGTGTTTGACCACAGCTAGCCTGATGTTAAGCTGCGCTGCAGTCTCTTTTGAAGACCCCGGAAGATACCTCTCAGGAAACAGGAACTCAGGTAATGAGTTACAAAGCTTCGCCGTCCTCACAATAAAGGTCGACGCAAAGCGTTTTGATCAGATGATTTAAGCTGCGCCCGTCGATGAGCACTTTCGCTGTTTCCTATTACATTAGGGTACATGTAACATAGCCTTATGTCATACATGTGTTGCAAGATAATATATAAACTATAAAAATGATATAGGTACCTGGTACTCCGGTTTGCCGTGCTCCTGTCCGCCCCAGGGCACGAACGCACAGCCGTGCGAGGCGCACAGCTTGCCCGGCAACATGGCACCCTCGTGCTGCGCGCGCGCGACGTACAGAGGCTCGCCGTTGCAGTCCTGCCCGCCCACTACCGCGCCGGGGGGCACCTGCCACACAAGCTTACTCATTACAAAGAGAACATAATAATTGGTCAAGTGCGAGTTAGGCTTGCGCATGAAGGGTTCCATACCATTGTTGTATGGGAGCCTCCCTCCCTTAAATATTATATTTTAATTATTTTTTAATTTAATACATAATTCAATATTCTGTGAATGTTTAGAGAGTCTACCAAATATCGTTAAAAGGACCGATTAAAAAACAACTAAATAAATAAATAAAAATGCTACTGTTGAATTGTTACTTTGCGTATGAGAAGATACTAAGTACGTACCTCGCATAATGTGACTTATTTGACGGATTTCTTTAATTCTAAAGGCTACTTTGTATCCCTGATTACCGCGGATGGTACTGCGGGACGCAGCTAGTATTAACTATGGCTTAGTTTGTCACACATAGAAGATAAAGTTACCTGTCCTCCAGCAGCGTCAACCCACACGGATCCGCCGGGAGCCGCGGGGGCGCCACCAGGGTAACCGGGAGGGGCGGCGTATAGAGCTGCGGCTTGCGGGGCCGATGGTTGTACTGGAAATATACCATACACACTATTAGATAGGGCAGCTGGTTCATATAGGTAAGCTATATCAAGCGGCGTGTAGAGATGGTTCTTGTTTTGTTGATACTATATGAGCAAGGTGTAATTTACAGAGTAATGAAGTGCTTCAGCGTAGCAGAAGGTATTGGTGTTTTGAGATTAAGATTGAGTAGAAAATTAAAGTAAGTCGCGAAAGCGTTGCAGCTAAAATGGATTAGCTGAGATCCAAACATGCTAAAGTATTTTATTTAATAGATATGTTTATTATACTATATTTATTATACTATAGGAAAAAGACACGAGCAAACAATAGAACAAAACACAAATCATTCAATTGCTAAATAAAATGAAGTGCGATTAAAAACTACTTAAGCTTTAACGTGCTCTATAGCTTAGAAGAAAACGCACTAACAAAGAGACAGAGTAGGAAAGACAGGATAGGCAAGCCAATAACAAAATGTACCCAACAAACATACCACGAGTTCTAAGTCATGATCCAGATGCTCGCCTTTAAAACAACTCATGTCAGAATAAAAGTAATATTTAATTCATTTGCGGTGGTTATATTGGTTAATTACTAAATAGACTAGTCAATTTTGCCAAATTAATCCGTGTTAATTTTTTGGGGTCAGTTACTAAAACAGATCAGTCAAAATTTTGAGTAGAGTGTAGCCATGAACACCCATGCATCCCAATTGGTGCGACACTCAACGAGGCTGTCCGCCGGCCGTGGGGAAGTGCCGGATGCGCCATTGGCCTCGCGCGCCCCAGCCAGTGCGCACGCCGAAGTGTGTGATCGGGAAGGGCGCGGGGTCCATCCATTCCATGATCACCGCCCCGGACTGGCCGTCGCGGACCGCCACGCGGCCGCAGCGCCACTCCACGATGAACCTTCTGAACTCGTTAGCATTCATCAGCCCGGGAGTGGGCACCGTCACCTACGGACGTCAATCCGACATGCTTTACTCTCAGTACGACGACATCGAACTACAACATCGAATTCTGGATGCCGCTACTACCTTATCGGGTTTCTGCTTGTTGTGTCTGATTACGGACTGTGTGTTCTCCCAGCCGCCGAGCATGAGCTCGTAGATGGGCTCCACCTCGGCAGGCGCAGTGGTGAGACAAACATGGCAGTTGTGCGGACCGCGGTATTCGAACTCCAGCGAGCCGGCGGCGGAGGGGCCGAAAACGTACTCTAGCTTGTCCGGAGTATCGAATTCGGCGCCATCTGCACCACAAAGGGTTAATTTTGAGCCGTTGGGTACATTTTGACTACTGAGGCTCTTTGTTAGTGGTTATGTGCCGCACTGACCTTCAATCTTCCAAGTACCAGTGGCACCCCAACCGGTGCACACGCCGACGTAGCCAATGGGGAAAGGTTCGGGGTCAGACCACGAGAGGAAGGGGATCGCCTCGCCCTCATTCCCGGCAGAGACGATGCCGCCGTCCCATCTGACCCAGAATCCGCGGAATTCGCCGGCGTTCAAAATGTCAGGAGTGTCGAGCTCAACTTTCTCGGGTTTGGTTCTGTTCCTCCTGATGACACTCTTTGTGTTGCCCCAGCCTCCAATGAAGACCTGAAATTTTCATTCAAGTGCATTCATTTAATTTTACCGTCATTATGGTATTTATGTGAACATATCTAATTAGTTTACTTGTGTTTTGTTTATTATAGTAGCTAGTTAACGTTTAGTAACCTCAATCATAGGGTCAGATTCCTGCGGGCCCATGGTGAGCGCGATGTGAGCATCATGAGCCGCTCGTACTTTGAACTGCACCGAGCCAGAAGACACCGGGAAGAACTGGTACTGGAGATTATCCTCCGTCGCGACATCTGAAAATGCCAATAGAATGTATTTTAGTATCGCATGTCTAATCTAAAATTACCGCATTGAGATCGAGTCAGTGACCGCACCGACGCCAGTTTTAAATTCCAGACGCAAGTGACTTTCCTCAGTTCCTATTCCACTCTATACCTGTGTGCGTAGGCGGTTTCGATCGACTGCCATTCCTGGCGCGCCTCTTAACTAAAACCGACTCTAAATATAGTCAGCGTGATTGGTATGCGAGAAGCATTCAAGGCATACGAACTACGGCAGTAACCATCGCTCTTATACGTCTTTAGAAAACAACTAAGCTGAGCTTGTTTCGCGATGAAAACACTGGATATATATCCAGCTACTTAAGATTCCTAGCTATATGTGAGCAAATAGGCGCTGCTCCGAATGATGTCATCCAATAAAATCAATGTTCGAACGACCTCCTCGGCGCATAACTTGTTAGACGAGACAAATAAGACGAGATTCCATAATTTCCAAAGTATTACGTTTAGTTAATACGTAATTGACATTCCATTGTGTTTGAAACCACGCACGGCGTTTATAATTCACTACATTTGTACGTGGGTTGTGCGTTTATAGTCACACAACTTATTTTTGCTTTTCTTCAACTTTTGTTTTCAACTTCTATCTTAAAACTATGATCTCGCCAATATTTTAAAAAGGTACGTTCGCGAGCGTATAGCATGTATGTTTATTATTTGTACTCCTACACGAAGAAATCTTTAAACATATTTTGGTATTGCGTTGTTTTTAAGTAGGTCTTAGAAACACACAACAAACACACAGACTAGCTTTCATCCCAAATTCCACAGGGCGATTCTAATGGCTATGTTATTTGTAAGAATTATTCTGCTTATAAAGAAGAAATTATTCTGCTTATTAAGTGACAACGTAGTGTTATTGTTAATCTATAACTAACACAACAAATTAATACTGATCTAGTGAACCGTAACCTAGGTATTAATAAAGTTATTAACCAACAAGAAATGAAGCTAACAGGGCATTTCATTCGTAAACAAAGTCGCCAATTAGTTTCAATTAGAGACAATCTGATTCTGACTCAACTGAAATAATGAGACTTATTTTTCTAATCATTTACAATGCCTAAACTAGAAACGCGATAACTAAGCAACTAAATGGTTATTTGATATTTATAATATGTCATTTATTTATTGACCTCAATTTATACTAAACTGTGACTGTGAAGAATCAATGTCAGTTTCACAAACATTGCGAGTACGGATGTAGGTTGCTCGTGGATACATCTATTGAATTCAACACAAGTTCAATCTCAAAGGATGTTGATCGTTTGGCTGTATTATAGGTACCCGTCACGAACTAGATTTATAAATATCTACAATCGTGTAGGTATGTCCTATACATACACGATTTGTACTTTGTGTCAGGGCAGAATATATTGTATACTAGATGCGCCCCACGGTGATATAGGCGTTAATCCGGGACAAAAATAAGTTAATCCGGAATAAAAAGTAGCCTTTGTGTTAATTCAAGGTCTAACCTATCTTCATTTTCATAGTAAATCTCATCAAAATCGGTCCAGCCGTTGGAACGTGAAGAAGTAACTTAGATTTTGAAGTTATTTGCTTATCCCACTGGAACCACCATTGTTTTCGGGATTAAAAGTAGCCTGTGCGTTAATCCAATGTCAAGCCTATCTTCTAAATCGGTTCAGCCGTTTGATCGTGAAGAAGTTACAAACATACACACAAACATTCGCATTTATAATATTATTAGGATATAATCCTCAAATCCTGCAAATTGTACCAAACGACACTAGTGACGTCACGATTTTTTTGACCAGACTGCTTTTGAATCGTATTGTACTCTACAAACCGTACCATATACCTTATACATCTACCCTACTAAGTATGTAGGCAAAATAGATGTATACCGACCGGCATACCTGACCATGACCGACCTACATACATATAATATATATGTATGTAGGTATACACTTGGTTAGTTTTATATCGTTTGAAAAGCGTTAGACGCCTGCGTGCCGTAGGGCTAAGGACAACCTTCAAAGGTGACAGAAATATGGATGATCTCATGTTTTACAATCAAACAATGTCATCTAGGATAAATAAAAATATGCGTTAAAACTTGTTTGCTGAATAGAGATACCGAGACGAGGTTTTTGTACTGATAATTAGCGTTATCATGCGCAGTTAACTCTAATGCTATGTTTGGTGTATAGTCTTCTCAAATGTCGTATAAAATTGTCTGGGAATGTGCAAAAAATAGTACTTGTACACTTTAAACTATGAATATTTTAAGATGCGTCTATTGATCTCTAAGAACGTTTTAATATTGCCGCAACGCCACACCCGAATTTGGCTCAGTGCCAGAAAAACGCCGACTACGCTACCGGCTTTTTCAAAAACATATTTTTTCCAGCTGTTAGGTCTTAGAAAAATGTTTATGAATTCTTTTGCATCACTATGCGAGCTATGCGGGTTAGATTTGACATTGAGAAATGTTAGACATCTATTCAAGAGACGCTTTATTTATTTTTAAACATGACTAACATAGATAAGTTTAAAACAAGCGGTGATCACTTACCCATGACGTTGGCCATGATGAATAATATGAATTAACTTTATTCACAGAGTAATGAAACACGTAGTTGCTGGTTGAGTGCTATTTCAATACTGGAACCGGCGCGACGGAGTAGCAGCGACTACATCTTGCGACCTCGACGCCGCGACGCCACGTAACTCGATGATGTCATACCCCGCTTCTGAATAAAGGAACTTACTACTATAGTTTTAAGACCCATTCTTGCTTTATATTCTCTGCAAGGCGAATACGTCTATTAGGAAGATCACCCGCTAAAACTTCAACAACAACAAGCTTGATTCGTTTGCAAAAAAGTACTGAAAGTATGGTTACGAAAACTATCTAGTTTTATTTACGAAGTAGCTTTCTCTTTTTCCTGTTGTCTGGTTTGGTTGCCTGGAAGAGATCGCTGTTATGGCTGTTGGCGATAAGGCAGCCGTTTGTGGCATGTTGCTAATAATTCTGTGTTGTTACTTTTTATTTTCACTTATACCTATAATCTGCCCAATAAAGAGTTTATCTATCTATCTATTTATATTTCTAATATATACCTAATGACAGTATGTGGTCACCAACGATTCTCTACATCTGCGGTCAAGGTCAATCAAGCCATTGTGTAAGGTTACAGTCATATAATGTGACACACCCTTTTATTTTGAGTTGGAGGAATTTAGTTGACCAAAATCGGATACTGTTCACAATATCCGAACTTAATAAGAATTTGTTATTTGAGGTCATTGCTGAGTCAGCTTGAATAAATACTGAATATTGGCAAATAAATGCATTTCTTGTAAAATAACTGTACACTAAGAACCATGCATTTACACACCACGATTTATTTTAGTTTATGAAGATTATTTATCTTCATAAACTAAACTGACCCGGCAAACGCTGTTTACCCAAATAAATTATTTCTATTAATAAAAAAAAATTAAAGGGGTATGGTAAATAGTAGATAAAGATAGTAGCCGATTCTCAGACCTACTGAATACGCATATAAAATTTGTTAAAAATCGTTCAAGCCGTTTCGGAGGAGTACGGTAACTAACATTGTGACATGGAAATTTTATATATGAGATGAAAAAAAGATAGTAGCCGATTCTCAGACCTACTGAATACGCATTTAAAATTTGGTAAAAATCGTTCAAGCCGTTTCGAAGGAGTACGGTAACTAACATTGTGACATGGAAATTCTATATATAAGAAGAAGATAAGACAAGATATAGTAGTTTTCGATTTAAACAAATATTTAATAAGCCTATTAAATGAGTCATTAATGACGAATACAGAGGTCTGAGTGACCTTATTTGTTTCACTGGACATTGTAAGTGTAGGCTACAAGTTATTATTCTGTGGTGTAGGTGGTTTAGTCTCCTAATGAATTCCTATTGAATAAACCGGTCCTGTACCTACCTAGGATTTATTCAATAATGAAATGGCTAATGTAGGTGCTAGAATAATGTGGAACCTCATATGGATACCTGGGAAAAAATAAAATATGTATTAATGCAAGTACATTATAATATGAACAAGTAGGTGCACAAACATAAGCAGCTTATACGTTCCCACTGCTGGGACTCAGGGTCTTTTCTCACGGGGAGAGAGATACAGGCCATAATCCAGCACGCTGCCCAAGTGCAGGTTGGCAGATGACACACGTCTCCGGATATTGTGGGCCTAAAAAATGCTGGTTTCTTCACAATGTTTTCTTCACCGTAAAGCGAGTGAAAATACACACATGACTTGAAAAATAAGTCATTGGTGTAGGGCCGGTATCAAACCAGGGGCCGTCTGGTTGTAAAGCAGACGTTATTACCATCGAGCCACACTCGGTTCCCGAGAGCCCGGTATAACTAAGGTAAGCTTAGCTTAGAACTTAAAAATTACGATTTAAAATAAAAATATATTTTCGTAAACGTATGAGCCATTCATTTGAATGGCTGAACTCACCACGCCGGCCAAGTGCAGGTTGGCGGATAACACACGTCTTCGAATATTGTGGTTCTCGAACATGTCGGTTTCGTCATGATGTTTTCCTTGACCCATAAGCAAGTGCAATTCCATACATAACTTGAAAAACGAAGTATTTTTTAATAGATAGGTATTACTACTACTTATAGCAGATACTCGTACTTATCGCAGGCGAAGCCGCGGGTACCAGCTAGTTACATATACGTACATCATACGAGTATTACTCATTGCATGATTTAATGTAAACTTCGTTACAGTAAATCATTATCTCTTGACCACCAGGTCATATACCTAGTTAGCCGTGGCCAGTTTTCGAGCAATTTAAATCGATAAAACGACTGCGGCCTTTCGTAGAAAACGTCAAGCTTTTGAAGTTTAGGGGTTGACTCGTTTGACCTACCTATCTATAGGTTACTTACCCGCCTAATAAACGTGATGCTTGCCACGCTATATATGTTTTCTTTTTAGGGTTTGTAATTAGAAGGTAAAAACTGGACTCTATTACTAAGCCTCCGATTTCTGTCTATCACCAAGCTATTATAAACTGTGATAGCTTGAAAGCTGACATTTTCATAAGTTATGTATTGTCCATGCCGCTATAACAACCAATACTTAAAAAATATATTGATCGAGAATTAAAAAAAAATACGTTTATTGCATGGGCATATGTTTATTTAACGAATTATTTAAAAAGTTAACATACATTTTTATACTCTGTGAAAATTTGAAGCGTCTACCTATAACCGTTATAGACATATTATAGCAAAAAAAAAAACAGCTTTCTAGCTATCACGGTTTAAGAGATACAGTCTGGTGACAGACAAACAGACAGACAGAGGAGGCTTAGTTATAGGATCCCGTTTTCACCTTTTAGGCACGGAACCCTCGAAAATACAATTATTTGACATAGGTTACAAAAATACAGTATAATAGGAATACAAAGGCAACCCAAAACCCTTAATACTATAATGTTCGAAGTAAGAACCTAGGGTGAACTTTATGTCTAGCTCACAGCTATTTTAATAAGTGACGCAATGTTCAAACCACTTCGCATAAGGTCGGTGACGAATATTTCGTGACGATTTTACTCGACATCTAAATAAAGATATTTCGTCATAATCTGACAGTGACGTGTATTACCGATGAGTCATCATATCAAAGCATCACTAATCAAATAGGTCGATAAATAAATAAATATTAGGACACATTTCACACACGGCTGGTTAACCCCCAAATTTTTTTATTCCTTCATTTAAGGCAACTAGAGGCCAATAAAATACAATACACATATAAATATAAAACAATATCTTTAAACATAAATGAAGAATGTATTTATTTACCAAACCAATTTATTTATTTATTAACCCCAAATTAAACCATTTCTAGTTTGTATTATGGTTGCTAGCACGACTGATATATATACTACACATACATACTTTATACCGATACATATATAACACCCAGACTGACAACCAACAAATTTAGTTCGTCACAAAGATGATGGCCGTGCCGGGAATCGAATCCGGGACCTTCTAGTTGGCAGTCCGGCATGGTAACCATTACGCCAATGAGGGCGTCGAAGGTATGAGTAGGTTATTTTTTTCTTTGGCCTAAGAATGAGCTCTGGTGTCAAGAATTTTGATACTTTCTACAAAACATATAGCTTTCTATAAATATTATTTGCAAGGTGGTTAATGTGGACAATTACCAATAATTACTAGTTTTATATTCCAATTACTAGTTATCTGAAGTAATTATTCACAATTACTTCAGGTAACTAATTGTGTAGGTACATATGTTAACTATAGCATAGACAAAGTATATATTTTTTTTAAATAAACTTGTCTGTGTATTCTGATTGATTTATTAATAATATAAAACTTATCAAACTGGTAGCGCCATCTAGCGACAGTTGTTATACTCCTTTGATAACAGTATACACTACAGAGCACCAGTAAATGTTATGCACACACTACATCCAGACTGTGAGTAAGTTCGGCACTAAAGTCACAGATGGCGTTGAATTGATTTTATTATCATGATCGTTCATTATCAGCCAGGTCTTTTATGATACATTTTATATAACAAAAAACTGTAGGTAATGAATTAATACTAATTCTGGGAAATAAGGGCTATTTTTATTTGTATTTATATATTTATTTTATCAGCCAGGTCTGATTGAATGATCCATTGGGTAAAACAAATTTGGATAATATAGGTACTTCAGTCAACTAAAAGTAACTTTCAACTGGCAGTATCATCAGTATAATTAAAAAAAATACTTTACTCAGACATAGTTAACATTATATACTGACTGTCAGTCTGCTACTGTCCACTGCTGAGCATAGGCCTCTCTTTTTGTTCGCCAGTTATCTCGGTTTTTAGAGTTCCGTACTTAAAGGTAAAAATGGGATACTATTACAAAGCTGTCTAACTGACTGTCAGGCTGTATCTCAGAAACCGTCATAGCTAGAATGCTAAATCTTTTACAAGTACGAGTATGTATTTCCTGTGCCACTATAACAACAAATACTAAAAATAAAACATTAAATAGGGGTCCTCAAACAATAAACGTGTATTTTTCGTATTTTTGCTATATGTATATCAATAAGGGTAGCTACTAGACGCTCAATTTTCACATAATACATAAATGTTTCCCTTAATTTAATAATAAATTAGAAAATATAAATAAATAAATTATTATTTTTTACGGGCATACAACAAACGCATTTATAAGCATTTTTTTTAATAATGACAATGTGATATATATTTTCAGTATACTATATACTTTACCGAAGAAGGTTTAGAGTTCGTTTTGAGCTAATAATTTAAACAAAATGCACTTCATTGTGCGAAAATACAGAGCGCATTAATGTCTTTTGTCAGATATTGAAAACAAAAGACTTAACGCGTTACCTAGCCATTTTTGTTAGGTTTTTGTACTTAAAAGGTAAATACGGGACCCTATTACTAAGCCTCCACTGTCTGTCTGTCTCCAGGCTGTATATCAGAAACCGTTATAGCTAGAAAGCTGAAACTTTCACAAGATATGTATGCCGCTATAACAACAAATACTAAAAATAATAAAATATTAAGGGGGGTCCCCCTACAATAAACTTGTTTTTTTTTCGTATGTTTTTGCTATAATATCAAAAACGGTAGGTAGCTGCGAGATACTAAAAATTTTCACAAAATATATTAATGTATATTAGTTATCAAATTAAATTATAAAATTAACGAAAATACATATTTAAGGAGTTCTCCCATACAACAATGGTACGGAACCCTTCATGCGCGAGTCCAACTCGCACTTGGCTAATTATTTTAAACCACTTTCATCTGAAAACCACAAGTGATACTTTATACTTTTAAAATAGTCTTAACTCAAAATAAATACAAATAAATACAAATGGCACTGAACAATTCAATTTCGGTAAAGTTAGCCAGCATTATTATCACTAGTGAATGTATCAGAAGTTACATACTTACTTCATAATATAGATAGGAATAGAATAAACACTTTAATAATTTAATAGATATAAAAATAATCTAAATATGTGACGTTTACATGTGACATTTTAGTTCTTCGATAAAACATGCTTTGTAACTCGTAAGGTGTCGAAAACTGCTACTGAATGTAAGGGCTGTTCTAAAAAACCTTCATATTTAGCATTAGAGAGTAAAAAATCAATATAGAACCGGTTCCACTAGTTCCCGAGGGGATGAAAGCAGGGGTGCGCGGGAGCACAACTCGGGGTGTCTTATTGCTATTGTTTCGGGGTTCTATACTTTTTAGAGTTCCGTATCTAAAAGGTAAAAACGGGACCCTATCCTCCGATGTCAGTCTGTCACCAGGCTGTATCTCATAAAATGTGAATGATATAAAGCTGAAATTTTCACAGATCATCCGGTGCCACTAATTCTAATAACAAAACTGTCTTAAATTAAAAAAAAAATATTTATGGGGGACTACCATACAACTAACGCGTTTGTCTGCATTTTTTTTATAATTATACGGAACACTTCGTGCGCGAGCCTGTCACTTGGCTTATTATTATTGTATTCTGGATATACAATATGGAATTAATAATTATAAGATAGATGTGCATTTCATATTTAAATATTACATAAGGTTTAATTATAGAACCAACTCTCTGATCAGTAACTTAGTTCTATAATTCTAAAATTAAAATGCTTTCGATAATTGTTTCATACAGCAGTAATGAATCATTTTAGTTTTTTTTTGGTATTGTCGATAATTATATTTGAGAGATAGTATATATATAGCTCATCATTTCTTGCTTTTCTATTAGGTTGGTTACATATGTAACATAACTACGTTTACTTTTGTAACCATACAAAAAGAAGACGTTGGGACTTTCGTATTACATAGTTCTAATGGCGATATATTTTGATTCATGGCATGGGATATGACGTCCACTATTTTTGATCCAGATTTTATGCGTCGTCCGGTATTGTTCAAAACAAACGGAAAAAAAAGCCTTCAAATAGTGGGAACCATCTGCCACCCTAGCCAAAGCTGAAAGGACAGCTGGCTGCGCACGCGTTCTACAATAGAACCGAGCAATGAACCCGCGACCCCTACCTATACCACCCTAGAGAACTTTACCGTTTTATCGAGCTGTATTTTTTGGATTTTTGTTTTAGCCAGATATACGAGTATTGGTTGATTCTACAATCGTCAGGCTTCAATTAGATTCAGAGTCAAATAAAAAAAAATCAGAGTCTTTGTTTTAGTGAAATATTTCTTTGCACTGAAAATGCAATCAAAGACTGGTGACAATTACATTACAGACGGCCCCTGGTAAAAAATTACTTGTTTTTCAAGTTGTGAGTTTGCGTTTTACGGTGAAGGATAACATCGTGAGGAAATCGACGTGTTTTTGATTTTTTTGACGAGGAACACAATATAAGTACGAGGACGTGTGTCATCCGCCTATCCGCATTTGGCCATTTTTATTGCACGAATAAACCTTACTTACATTAAATCCACATAAATACACACCACATAAATTGTCTCTTTCTGTGACTTCGTAATTAAATAAAATACATTAAAAATATTTAGGTACGTAATATGAATATTCCTGGATGCAGATAGTTGTATTTTTTTTATCAAAGCACGCAATACGTTTATTTGTTAAATCTTTATATCCAAATAGCAAATTATGACAAAAAATATTTGTTAATAACAGCTGACTGCGCTTTGCTTTCATTGTAAGGTCGACAATAACGAAAGAACAGCTGATGCTACAGCTGATCGACATAGGAAGTTGGGCCAGGTGGGCTTCTGTAGGTAAGAAATTAAGGCAAGGTAGTATCAAAAAATCAGCAAAATGTAAAACTTGTATATTTTGCTTATAAAAAAAAGTATAAATAAAATTTATCTATGTTTTATTTATTATTTATTTTTTAAATTTTTTTTCTAGAATTATATATTGCACCAGCATTTTTTTTAGAAACATAAATTGTTGGTGCAATTTAAAATTCTAGAATAATAAATACGAGTATATGTAAGTCTGTTTGTTTTATAGGAACACTAACAGCTTTATAATTTACTTATAAATAAGAAATAATAATGAAATCACAGGTGCTTCGCAGTCACAGGTTTTGACTATATTGGGAATGTCTACACTTCATGTAAGTTAAGAATTTTTTTTTTTGTATTTGTTATATTTAAGTGTAACTAAATGATAACCAAACACCTTAAAAATACTTGAACTTAAACTGATAGTATAGTTATGTTTCAATATTTAAATATAGCTGTTTATTATTTTCCAACATCGTAAAACTAATTAAACTTCCAATATAAAATATGTTTTTTTAGTGAAGTAAAAGCTAAAATAAAAAATAAATACAAAATAAAAAAACGGTTGATTTTAAACTCTAAATAAAGGACGTTCAAATCACGAACCGGCCCTCCCTTAAGAATACGGAGCTGTTTTGGGATGTCATTGTGAAAGGCGCAATGATATTTGGTTTATGTTTTTTTTTGTGTTTTTTCGCTGTTTTATTTTAAACCGACACAAATTGAAAGCTTCACCTATATACTTATATTTAAAAAACTTCGCTAATGATATCTAATGCTGAAGGCTACTTTTATTTTATGTTGCGTAGATTTAAGTTTTGCAAGTTATATCTAAACACATTTATATACTAGTGTTCTGTTATAATAATACGGTGCAGGTAGGGTGTCATTTCGTATATTATTTTATCATTTATTCTTTATTTGGTAAATTTTTATCCTTAGATCATGTATAGTCTGCTAAGCTAATCTTACACGTTATTGATGTAACTGGAAGAGGAGTCTGATCTCGTAACATGGTCTGATAACTAGTGCGAGACCAGAGACTTCAATATGCACTTAGTAACTATTAGATATATACGCCAATAAATGGTTGTGTATTTTTCTTCATTCATCGTGTTTTATTATACAACAACAAAACAAAACTAGTAGTAATGATTAAAATAAATTTAAACTTAATAACTTAATAAAATTGTTTTAAAAAACAAACAACCGACTTCAAAAACACAACTAAAAAGGGAAAAATAATTTTAAGCCTAAATCAAATCAAGAATATATAAATAGAATAGGAGAGTTTATTTCATGTACTTATAAAAAACTATTTGCCATTTTTAATAATCCTGTATTCTTGAAGTCGGTGCCATCTAATAAGAACAAATTAATGTTTGTTAAAAAAAACTATTTTCAATTGTCTTTCTTTGCTAGCACCGACTCCAAGAATACAGGATTAGTAAAAATGGCAAATAGTTTTTTATAAGTACATGAAATAAACTCTCCTATTCTATTTATATATTCTTGATTTGATTTAGGCTTAAAATTATTTTTCCCTTTTTAGTTGTGTTTTTGAAGTCGGTTGTTTGTTTTTTAAAACAATTTTATTTTTACATTTTTAGTGGTTGGTAATGATATTTTGTTTAAGTTTTAGCTATGGAGAGCCAAATAAACTTCACGATGAAAAAATTTGGCGTGTGCCAGACAGGCAACCAATTGGGAGCAAATCGCACTGGATGCGAGCGAAGCGAGCGCGAAAATTTTCACCATATTTGTTCGAACCGTTTGAACATAAAGAAGTCCAAAGCAGCACAAATTACATAATGTTTGTTGTGTCAAAACGTACTAGAACCAATTGCGAGCGAAGCGAGCTATGTTCGAGCGAAGCGAGCGCGAAAATTTTCACCGTATTTGTTCGAACCGTATGAAGTCCAAAGCAGCACAAATTATATAATATTTGGAGTGTCATAAACCCAGAACATCCTGGGGGAAATTCGAACGAAGCGAGATAACTCCTAGCGAAGCGAGCGCGTAAATATTTTCCTTATCCGTTCGAGGGTCTTGTCTATTAATATATCAAATTTTACAGTTCCTTCTTCCACTAAGTATGACCCAAGTGGCCAAGCTCTGGCGTCGAGAGTTTTTCAAGCCCCTGATTTAGTTTGACCCCTGCTTGTACTAAGAGTAGTGGTCCAGGCCCAACAAATTAACGTGTTATCCGAAGCACTCTAACGCCCAGATGAAAATATCACATTTTTTAATGGAAGTCTTGTTCATGGTTACCCATCCAAAGACTGGCCGCATGGGTCGTTGCTTAGCCTCGATGTTCGCGTCAGATTACTTTTGTTAGCCAGGCTGCTAATTTTATGAGCGAAATCTGTATTGCCGTATGAGCACGAAGAAGTAAAATAGGTTATCGAGTTATTTGGGCTTCCCACGGGAATAGCAATGACTTTTAAGATAAAAAGTAACCTTCGTGTTATACAAGGTCTAGTCTACCCCCTATATCAAATTTTAGCAAAATCAGTGTGTCATGTGTTATTTGGTGCATCCCACGGGAACAATAATTATTTTCGGGATAAAATGTAGCCTATGTGTAAACACATAGTCTAACCTATCTTCGTTCCAAATTTCATCAATGTCAGTACAACCGTTCGAGCGTGAAGAAGTTAAAAAGATTTATATGTTATTTGGTGCATCCCACGGGAATAGTATTTATTTTCGGGATAAAAAGTAGCGTAACATAGTCTTACCTATTTTCTTCTCAAATTTCATGAATATCAGTACAGCCAAACGAGCGTGAATCTCTCTTCATGCGTAAAAATAACCTAACTTTTTAGGTTTTTCTTCGATTTCCCTAGGAGTCCATCATCAGAACCAGTTTTGGTGACAATGGGACCAATTCAGAACCATACTCTTTCAATTAAAAAAAGAATTCTGAGAATCGATCCACAAATGGCTGAGAAATCGGTGAACATACATAAAAAAAAAATACATACACGTCGAATATATAACCTCCTCCTTTTTGAAGTCGGTTAAAAATAAGAAAGTGAAAATTATTTACAAAGCATAGTAAAAACAAAAATTTTGTAAACTTAAAAAAAATTAAAAAAAATTGAAAAGACAAAATTAAGCCACCCGCCCAAACATGCCCATCAAGCCTCATTTTGTATTTAAGTTTGTTTATTGTCTAAATTTGCACAGTCTTAACCGCTAGCTGGCTCTTAAGCAACTTAAAACAGTGCTTTAAATATGTTCTCTTTGCTGTGATCCATATCCCAACTAAGTCAAGAACAGACCACGGATTAATGGGTATTAAAAAAAAAAAGAAACTAACAAAACAATGAAGCTGCAAAAATGCTTCTGCCATCAATAAAGTGTGTTATCTAACCATCACTCCGCTAAACATGAGGCTACTACGAGTATTGCATATACTGACTGGTAAAGGTACCTAACTAGATAATTATCTACCATATAAGTAGTCATTTACTTCTTCGTATGAGCTAAGTGGCCAAGCTTTGGTGTCGAAAGTATGCAAGCCGCCCGAAGGCCTTTGACTTGGCTTAACGATTGCTTGTACTAAGACTAAAGGACTTCACCCAGATGAAAATTAATGCTGCTTTTTAAATGAAAGTTTTGTGCATGATCATCTAAAGACTGTCCATATTAACCGTTGATTAACCTCAATGATAGCGTCAAATTACCTTAGCTAGGCGAGTTAAAGGCACTACAACTACAGAACAGTAGTAGTAATTAACATAGTAAGGTATATTATTCACCTAATTCACGCATAATCTCGGACATCGTCGCAGGAAACCTGACCCGATCGGCTGTGGGAACTATTGTTCCAGTGTGTGGCACTGACGTTTCCTGCGCCCGTAGGTGGACGTAATAAGGGAAGTTTTAAGAGGGCACAACGCCCCTGTTATTAGTCTTATTAAAGTGTGAAATGCAGAAGTTTAATTTCTTACGTATGAGAAATAAATTATTTAAATTTAGAAAGACCTATTTAGAACTCCTTACTATACAACTATTTACACACAATAAAAAGGGGGGAAACAATAAGAGAATTAAAAAGAAATTAAGGCGGTGGCTGTGTGGCAGAGATCCAAGACGACCAACCAACCAACCATCAAGCCAACGAACCTCTTCTTACGTGTTTAATTTATTAACAATATTGGTTTTGTAAGATTTGACGATCCTAGATTTTATTTTTACATATAAAAAAAAATTTAGCACACCAGTTTTAAAATTTAGAATATATCTATTTAAAAAAAACTATCCATTTAACGACATAATCTTGTTTTGAAACACAAACGATTCTTAGGAAAACTGAAAGAACGGTAACCCTATTATTTACTCAGGATTTTATAAGATTTTTCAAAGTATGAGATATATTTTGCTGGGTTTTGTATTTTGTTGGGTTAGGTTTTATTTACAAGCAAAGGTATTTACATAAACAGGTCTAAGTTATTTAAGAGTTTAAGGTCAAACACCAAAAATGCTTCTGACATCAATAACGAAATTATGATCTTCCAACTTATTTTCAAAAAGTAGACATACAAAGCAAAATGTCATGAAATCCCAGCTAAGTAGTAATTTAAAAAAATTTGGTTGTTCAAATTGCATGACAATTAGTTATTTTAATTTGTTACATTAATTTATTTTGTGCCTGTATCATAATCCTGAGTACATCCACTCCACTTGCCGTGTAAACTGTTGACTGAATGTTGTTTCCTTTAATTGCCACTATTTCCTGATATACCTAGGTATGTGCTTTACGGTGATACGGTTGATTACTATGATAGTACATTTTCTATAACGAACGTGTTTGGGTTAACGATTTGCTTACTCAGAACTCAAGACGCGGAAGTGCAAAAATGAGGTGTGTAAACATCACTGGATGTTTGAAGAACAGTTTCGATGTATAACTTACTAACCATAGATAAAGGAATAGGTAATAGATACCCTTTTTTTAAAGTTTCAAACTAACTCAATAATATCAATGTAGGTATTATGATAAAAGACCTCTTGTTAATTAGTTACTTAAAGTGTTACTTACTTATTCGTAAAGTTACAACTGCTCAATTAAAATTCATGTTTTTTCTTTTCCACGGTTCCTAAATTCTTCACAACGCATTGGTAATCTTATCTCAAACATTCCTTCCAAACATTCACATACGTGTACTCACTCGTACCTACCAACTGGGTTACCGGCGATAATGCCGTATGAAACAGCTTGAATAAAAGTTATTTTACTGCTTTTATTGTTCGAAAAGACCGTTTGTGAAAACTAAATTACAAAAAAAAGTAATATTTCATGATGGGTTTTTTAATTATTATCAGGCTCGAAATTAAATTTTAACGTCCGTAATTTTTGCGAACTTTTAAGCGAGTCTTAGGCCGTAAATGTAGCCGGAGGTTTAGGAGTGTGATAACGAGGCATATCATTAAGCGTGAGTGGAGGGTAGCAGCCAGTAGGGCATGGTAGGGCACGCATCGCATGTGGCCAGGGAGACGGGTGCCGACGCATCTGGTGACGAGGGGGGCGCGGCGGGGGCTAAAATTAGTACCGGAGCGCCACGTGCGCCGAGCGAGCATCAGTCCGCGTCCTAGCACCTCAGCGAGCGGTCGCTCCTCACTCCCTGCACTCTCACAGCGCCGCGACCCGCGCACAGCTCCGCGACCGCCACAGCGGCAGTGACAGTGATCCTCAGTGCACAGGTGGCCGGCGCGACGGAGACGGTGCAAGGCATGCTGATGGCGGGCGCCCTGCCGGCCGAGTCCGAGGGCCTCCTGGCCCTCGGGGCGCTCCCCGGACAGAAAGACACCACATGGACCAAGCTGTTCGTCGGCGGCCTCCCGTACCACACCACCGACAAGAGCTTACGGGAACACTTCGCAGTGTACGGAGACATCGAGGAGGCGGTCGTCATCACGGACAGACAGACCAGCAAGAGCAGAGGATATGGCTTTGTGAGTTTCTCCTCTGACGTGTTTCTCCGAAAGCATTGTGTG
The DNA here is from genome assembly GCA_035578125.1 of Mellilla xanthometata. NCBI lineage: Eukaryota > Metazoa > Arthropoda > Insecta > Lepidoptera > Geometridae > Mellilla > Mellilla xanthometata. Next base: position 4,522,604 of record JAPUBQ010000007.1, on the reverse strand, counting down.
AAACTGTATTGACACGTAAACCTTTGTATGCCCGTGCGCAGTCGAGTCGCGGCTCTGAAACAGCAGGCGTATCGCACGGTTAGCGCGCCTTATCGCACCTTTCTGCTGCCTGCGAGTACCTACCGCTCGCTGGTTGCTAGCGCCGCCGCCGGGGCCTGCCCGGTGGTCGGCACACACATAAATTGCTGTAAAATCTCAAAATTTTATTGTAACACGATAATGCTAATCCTTACTCGCAGGTACCTACTCGATGAGCGTACATTGTGCGCCTAAAACAAATTACCAACCATAAGTTACATTTTGGTTCACGCGGCGGGAAACGGAGTTGACGTCAACAAAACACTCACCTATTTACCCTATTCGTTTTTGACTGATGAGATTAATGTCCGTGATAACACAACACCCGTTATCTAGGTATCTGGAGCTGAGTTTAGGTGAATGAGAGTTTGATTTTACGGAGCGCCAAGACGCATTCAGTGGATAATCCATTTATTTACAATCGCCGCGCGGAGAATGGATTAGACGCGCTTTTTGTACGTTACCTGAAACAGTTACTTACATTTACTTTTCCTTTTTAGAGCGAGCTTATGTTGAGAATGATCTAGGTAATTGAAGGTGTAGTGATGCAAGAACGAAGTGCGTAATAAAGTTAGAGCGTTTAGTGCGCCGCGCCGGCAACGCTCGTGGGAAATGAATCACAACCCCATTTTCAATTCGTGCTGGGGTGAGTCGGGAGGGAAGCGTACTGTTGCACCCTCGGTGAATCCAAATAGCTGTAATAATCGCGATTCATCGTCGCCAACACTGCGACGTTGCAAACAAATACGTACAATTTCTAAATTAAATCGAACGTCAAGCATCGCGAACCAATTACATAGAACCTTCGATAAAGCTGGTGTGTACATTTTGTCGCTACGTACACATAACTTACATTGTTATGTATATGTTCGCTATTCGGGTATACAACGCAGTTCAAATGCTAAGCGACTTGGGCCATGACTTCACTACTAACGTGTGGTACCTACAAACATTTTCAAAAATAGGTACACACACACTCAAAAATATACATAAGCCACCGAACATGAACAATTTGCACAGGCTTAAATAAAAATGGTCTAACCCATTAATATAGGCAAAATGCTCAATATGCTGAGCTTTATAACTCGAATCAATAAAGAAAACAATTGAAAGTTCGTTTTGTCTTACTCACACTCATTTGGTTATACAAGCGAGAAGATATAAACCTTCAAATATTTATTATATTGGCTCAAGTTATAACACGTTGTTTTAAAAACTACTTAATTAATTAACTAGTAATTAATTTAATTATCAACTTCAAAGAGGTTATTTTACTTACTTTACTATATATTTTTTAATATATAACAAGAATACATTTTCATATAGATTTAAATGATTTTTTATATTTCTGTAATTCAATTATAAAAAAGCACTTGATTTGATAAACAAAAACATTTGATTTGATATGAAAAAACACTCAAATACATTTGATTTGAGAATAAATCTTATTACATAGTTTTAAATCCGAAATTAAGTACATCAACTTACGAGTTTGTCACTTTTTCGTTGACACAATAGTTTTGCCTCTCAAAGGTCTTGAATTACAGTAACAAAGTAAACCTTTCTGGTGGCTTGCCAGTTATAACCACAGATTAAGAAATAAGTAGACTAACCACTGGAACCATTTACTATACGAATTTCAGATACATTAATTTCTTGAAGCTATGACAGTTTAGTCAGGCATACGGACACCTTACGTCCCGTAGCTCATGGGTTTGATCTCTACCAATGAGTTCGACCTTTCGGTGAAAGTAAACAACGTGAGGCATCATACAATACAATACAATATTACTTTATTGCACACAAAATACAAAAAAACAAAAAAACAATATTACAACATTAACAAGAAAAAAACATAAAGCATTTTCTAGTGCTCGCTTGGCTAGCAACAACCCTCTATTTGAAAATTTGTCTCCAAGCATCTTAATGTTGTGTTTCAGAAATCTCCTTGAGAACTAATAATTCCAAATCCCTAATCTCCAATTTAGAAATCCTATCTTTTTTTTCTTATATTCCGATATATTGATTTTTGAAGATGAATAATTTCTATCTCGGTTTGTCGAAATCTATACAGCCATTTAAAGAAACCAGGTGATAATGGTTACATTCAAACAAGACAAACTATTTAATTACGTATAAGTTTTAAAAATACTTTGTGTAATTGAAATTAAAATAATATATAAGGGGATTAATATATCCCATACAACAAACGTGTTTTTTGCCATTTATTTAAGAGAATAATACAGAAGCTTTCATGAGCGAGCTTGACTCGACTTGGCCAATTTAGGTATTTATCTTGCAATCAATCTAATGTTACTTCAACGAAGAGTCACAATAAATATGTATAAAAAGGTTTTTAAAGCAATCGACAGAGGAATTAAAAATACAAAAGAAAGGATTTTTTATAATTCTATTTTGCAAACGATATTCTAAAAAATTCTGTTCACTATGTACAATTTTAAGAGTTAGGGTTTTAGACGTAACAGCACACATAAACTACTACTATTTTAATACATATTGCTAGTTCTACCTCGCTTTGTTACCCGTGTTAGTCCGGGATAAAAAATAAACTATGCGTTTATACGAGTAGATATATTATGGTTGAGCCATTTGAGCGTGAAGATTTAAGAAACAAACATACGCACTTCGGATGGGCGTCCATGCACAAGACTGTCGTTAAGAAAGTATGTTTCATCTACGCACTACCGTGGGTCGCTTGACACATTAAATTGTAGGTCCCGGCTGTTAGCTGTAGTACAAGCAGTCGTTAGCCAAGTCAGGGGCCTTAGGGTGGCTTGAAACTCTCGACAGCAGAGCTTGGCCACTTAGTTCATACGAAGAAGAAAAAGGGGCCCACACCAAAATCAAAACAATTAGGCGACCTAGGTACCCTGTATGCTCATGCATGTCCCAAATGATCGTGCCAAAGTGGCGACGGGAGACAAAAGGCGTCATCCGATATGCCCATTGTTGTTCTCAGCACTGAGCGAGTTGCGCTTCTACTCAGAACACATATGTATATGTATATATCTATGGTTAGGAAGCATGCTTGTAACATTGTTGATGATTGTTTGGCACTAGCAGTAGTATAAAGCGAAATGTTAATATTTTTGTTGTCCGTCGCATTAGTACTACTAGTTCTACACCGACAACACTATTCCGCTTAAACTATTAAGGTTAGATTATAATAAAATTGATATCATCAAAGAAATAATTGTAAGAAAATAAAAAATTTATGTAATAAGAAATTATTAACGAAAGAAAGAATCAAATATATTTTTTATGTTTTGACCATATTTTGATATAATATTTTAATATACCTATTAAAGCAAGGTGATAGTTGAAATCAGCAAATATACAACTTTTGTATTCAAAGAAAATTGAGATGGTGCAATTTATGATGTTAGAAAAATAAATGTATGTAAGACGAAATTGTTAACTAAAGAAATAACCAAATTAATTTTGATGTTTTGTTATTAGTTTTTTTAATTTTATAATTTATTTTAAATTGTATGTTTTGTCTGTATGCTACAACTTTTGATATAAATAAATGGTAACTAGCCACCATAAAAACACATTAAATGCCAAGAGATTTTTAAGTCTACATAATGGACGTTGAAGCAACGAACCAACCCTGCCTTAAGCGGTATTCTGTCGAAATCAGTCAAAATAACTAGGCGATAGATTTCGCGCTAGTTATTTTATTAGATAATACAAATTATTATTAATTCAATAGCATGACTTACAATACCCCACTACATGATTTTCTAGTTTTAAAATTAAAGAAAAGTTTGTTACACGAATAAAAAATAACCTATTGACTCAGACGTTACTTTGCGGTAATCCATTGTAAATAGAAGACAAAATTAAATATTTAGTGTATTTCCGCTATGATCTGAAACCCAAATTAAAATAAGCAAAGAAAAAGCTAAAATATAAAAAAAAATTGTGTGTTCCTCCGACCGACCACCACACCTCCACTACAACTCACACCAGTAAAACTAATCCCTAATCTACCCTCCTAACACAAGGAAGTTTCACTCCGCGTGGCTGGTCTCCTCACACACCGGAACAACCTGAAACATATAATTCTAATATTAACGTTGCTTATCTCAATTCGGAAATTCTTACTTAACACGTGTTTCGCCTTTCCACCAGGCATCATCAGGAGGTGTTGACTCTTCGAACGACGGATCGAAATTCACACGAATAAAACTCAAACAGAAAAGAAAAACATACGAAACATATATAAAAACGAATATATTTATTTTACGTATTAGTATAACATAATGGGCATTGTATGTTATACTAATATGTAATTATTGTTGAAAAGATTGTTTTGTAGTTTTCCGGTATGACAACATCGGGCCCTAATTAACCATTTTAATTAAAAATTATAACTTAATCGGTCCAGACGTCTTTGAGTAATCGAGAAACATACGTAAAAAACTAATATTTCGACGAATCAGGAACCTTCTACTTTTTGTTACGTTTTGGTTTATAATAACTTTACTGAAAATGTCAATTTTCTGCGAAATACAATGTTTTGAAATCTAATCTATCTATCTATGTATATGTAGTATATGAGTTGTGTTAGCAACCATAATACGAGCTAGAAATGGTTCAGTTCAGTTCAAAAATGGCTAACCAGCCGTGTGTGAATGTGTTCTAATGTGTCCTAAGATTTCTTTTGTTTTTTGTAATTTTCTTTAGTGTATTACAAAGTGCATTTCAAGCGCGAAACAAATATGTATTTGTAGTACCCAACTTTGTTTTTTTTTTTAAATTAAACCTTTTATTTTTATCTAACTACTACAAGATTAAAATAATTTAATAAATATATTTTTTTTAATAAATAATTTTATTTTTAATTCAGACTGCAACTAAATTACATGATGTGACTCCCCTGCCCCCTTTCACTATCGGACGAGCAGGGACACGCCAAGGCGGCATCGGTTTACAGTTGAGGTACCTAAGGCACGCACTGAGCGTTTTGCCTCCACCTTTGTTGTCCTGGCGGACAACTCTCTGGAACTCTGGAATTCCTTAGCGAATTCCCAGTTTCCTAATGACTATAATCTAGCGATTGTCAAGGCGAGGATTAACCGGTATCTTCTAGGTAAGCGCGCTCCATCGTAGATCTTATATCACTTACCAAAGTTAAGAATGTTGCATACAATACATTTATTATAGATAGGCCTCGAAGAAATCGATTCACTCTCGCATTGAAGACAGTAAGGTTATATAGTTCAGAAGGAACGGGGATTCCGCCAAAAAAAGAAGAAAAAAAAGAGAGGGCAGTGTAGGATGGCAATGCGGATACGTTTAACCAGGAAAACCTATAATTAGGTACCTATAGACAGATATTTTGATTAAAGTGATATTTGAAACATTGCGCAGTAACAGACAACCTTTACTCAACGTTATTATCTCTAATCATGGCCGACGCATACAATATTATCATTATTATTATCTAATAGCTTCACACTTTTTTGATAATACCATTATACTCAATACCGGCTTGATAACGCGTGCGAAATTAAAACCTTATCTTATTCTGTTAATTCGAATGAAATGCCATTTTGTTCCATTTTGTTTGCTTGAGGAAAAAAATTGTGTTTGTGTGGATAAATACATAAGCGCATGTATGGAACATCAAGATTCAGTTATAGACGCGAAAGTTTGTATGTATGGTCAAGATGTATGTTCCTCTTTCATGCAAAAACAACCGAATAAATTTTAATATAAATTCACAATATAACCAAATAACAGCTAATACAACAACTATATTTTTAAAGATAGTGTGAATATATAAAATAACTTAATGAATGATAATTACTGGTGATGATTTTACTTAAGTATATATGTAAACTTATGGCATTTTAAAGAACTGTTAGTTTTCTTGAATCAGTTTTATTAATGAGGCAAAAAAACGTTTGCTGGATCCTTTAAATAATTATTGCCCAAAGTTCGATCAAAACTATGGTTCTTCTCTCAATCTATTCGTTCTTCCATATATGATATTGATACGAGTTGTTAATACAGTGTAAACGCCATGTAACGTCACTCGATTTAACGACAATCTCTCTAAAGCGTCGAAATCAATTGGCTCTAGTTGGTTTAACTTGTATTCCATACAATGATACATTCTCTTCATTAAACGAACACTCTCTATAACGCCATGAGATGCACAGTCCATTCAGTGTCGTTATAAAGAGTTTACACTGTATTTTTCTCTTACAATGAAATAGCAAAGCAAGTGGGCGTGAGTAGCACTCAATTGGGCGTATCGCTCGAATGAGCGCTACGGGTTACGCCGTAGCTGATTCGCTCAGAGCCTCTACGAGATTCGTATCATAAATAAAATCACAAATAGGTATAGCGCTGTTTAAATGCTTTGCGCATTGGGTCGTGACGTGTGGTGCATTTTGCAAACATAATACTCGCTGAAACAGAACATGTTTCGTTTTTAATTGTGACGTTGGTTTATAGGCAGCTATACAATAAATAATTATGTATTTTAAATTAATTATCTTGATATAATAAATCGTTATTGGTATTATTTACTTCGATAGCTTAACATTTACACAAGTTATCGATGTAATTTAACTTAAAGTGTAACTTAAAGTGTACCCTGTAATCAGGTGAAGTTAATTATTGTAATGATAATATTTTAATGACTAAGATTTATAATGTAAAAATATTTTGTTTTCATGTATTTCTTTGCAAATCATACCAAATGCTACAAGTTACGACACTGCCGAAGTCGCTTATTATATGAAACGGATTGTTCTTTTTATAAATAAAGAAATATTAGGACACTATTCACACACGGCTGGTTAACCCCAAACTGAACCATTTCTAGCTTGTGTTATGGTAGCTAACACAACTGATATACTACATTTACATGCATATACATATAGATATACTATTTTATATAGATACATATTTGACACCCAGACCCACAGCTAACAAATTTAGTTACGCACAAAGATGTTGGCCGTGCCGGGAATCAAAACCGGAACCTTCTGATTTATGTCTTTATGTTTTAACATATTATTCAGTTTAGCTTTAGAGTTGAGGGGATGTACATATTCTACACATTTTATTTGGTTGTTTGTCAAGATTTGCTACTAGCTGATATTTCGAACTCTTTAGAAGAAACATTATGATTTAGAATAAATTATATAAACTATGTTTTTTAACTCTTATCACTGCCTCAATTCATCACTCTAGAACAAACATATGTATAATGTACAATAGCACCTAATTTACGTAAGATGTGTATTGTAGGTCACACCTATTTGTGTGTTACTTGTCTAATAAAATTTTATGATCAACAATCGCCATATCGTCTTGATCTCATAGAACATTTCGCGGGATTCAACTAGTTTTATTCAATATTCAGGGACTAACAGTTTTTGTTCCCTAATCATAGCATAAGCAATCCACTATACGTTCCCACTGCTGGGCCACGATGGCCATATGAGGGTTGGCGAATGACACACATCTTTTGATATTGTGGTCCTCAAACATGTTGGCCAACAAGTAAACCTCACCAAAAAATAAATAAATGTGCAATGTGCTCATAAAAAAAATCGGTATCCTCATCATGTTTCCTTCACCGTAAAGTGAGCGCAAATCCACACGTAACTTGAAAAACAAGCTATTGGTGTAAGGCTGGGATCGAACCTGGGACCGTCAGATTGAAAACCAGACGCTTCCCAACCGAGCCACACTCGTTTTATAATACATACGTTGGTAGATTTGTAAGCGCTGGTTCCCACTTGTCAGGTGTTGGATCCGAATATCAATCGGAGGTTCTAGTAGTATCATATAAAATACTCTGCTACTAGAACCTCCGATTAATATTCGGATCCGACTAGGTTCTAGTAGTAAGCTATTCACATTTATCGTAAACCGATAAATGTGAATAGCTTTATATAAAATGCTTTGCTACTAGAACCTCCGATTAATATTCGGATCCGACAACCGATAAGTGGGAACCAGCGCTTAGGTAGGTAAAAACCTATATAACACCATGCTGATTGCGCTTGCGCAGCCGGCTCTTTGATAGTTTTCGTTATCGCACCTAGCCATAGAATAAATGCCAGTTACAGTCAAGCTTCGATTCTTTTCGTTTAAACAAACACCGAGTTTCGATATAAACTCGATCGAAGTTTATTGAACTAACAAAATGTACAATTTTTACGTTAACAATCGAAACTAAATTTGCATACAAATAACTTGCTAGTCCATTTCGCGCCAACGTGTTTTGTTTAAATTGTGATGTTTTGAAATTCAGTTACAATATTCTCTTAGGTGTATAACTTAAACTGCTATTTAAATACAATGTCCATTTTTGGTCTATAGTCCATACATAACCAAAAACCAATTTAATAAATATGTAACGCTTCAAACTTTGTTATTTCACGATAATACAAAACCTGCCTAATTTGTTAAGCTGTTAGGCTCGATTTCGTGCATTCTATTTATGCAGGATTCAAATGAAATATTCATAAAGCTAGTTTTTGTGCTATAATAAAAAGTAGATCCTCCACGAAATAGTTTTGTAAATATTAAAATTCGAATACCCAATTATTCTAGACCTTCTGTATCTGGAGGTCATCAGACGAATTGCTTTGGTTCCACAGTTTAACATAATACTGTCCAGTTTTATTTGAGCTTTCTAATCAAGGCTTTTGGGGTCATTGAGGGGCCATGTTGTCTTGGTTTCGTATATAGTAGTGACGACCCGTGGTTCACGCATGCATTACAATAGGTAATGCCGGGACCTCGTCGTGTAGGTACCTAACGTTCAATTCTTCGTATACCCTGTTCGATTATACGCGAAACAGCTCAACAAATGTTCTAGTTGTTTAATAAACAATAGGAATGTAATGTTATCAGCACTTTGGCGATTTTCTTTGCAATATCGCTGTGCAACCTGAATACTAGAGCTTATATGCTCTTCAGGGATCTTAGAGTTTCACAAGCCTCAGGGTGAACATGCAGATAACCGAGATTTCAAAAGTAGCATGTTCATCTACGTCCTTTTTTAGTTGTTTATTAATTCCTTTCCATCCAAAGGTTGCTTGGAAGAGCAGCCGCCAATTGTGGCACACTAATTTTAAGAAATATTTTTAAATTGTATTTTTACTTTAAATATTGTGTCCAGTGAAGAATTTTCTATCTATCTATCACTACCGTGGTTCACATGGTATTATATTTATATTGTAGTTTCCGCCTGTTAGTTTTAGTACAAGCAGTCGTTAAGTCAAGTCAGTGGCCTTTGGGCGACTTGAAAACCCTTGATACCAGAGCTAGACCACTATGCTAATACGAAGCTAAGAAAAAAGCTGCAGGGAGTATAAACAAGAAAAACATATTGTAGTTTGTGAGAGTACATCAATGCCCTGAATTAACCCTTAATCGTGCGTAGCCTATAAATAAAAGCTCTATTTCCATTTGTTTCAGGTAATAATGGGTGACCGAGCAGCGGCGGAGCGAGCGTGTAAAGACCCCAACCCTATCATCGATGGAAGGAAAGCAAACGTCAACCTAGCGATATTAGGAGCCAAGCCCAGAGGGAATCTAGCGCCAGGTTAGTGGATAACTAAGTGTACATACATAACAAGGAATCGGCAAATACGGACGTGACTCAAAATCGAAATTTTCAAAAGAGGCTATTTGCAAAAAAGTTTGTATTATATAAATCATGTTTTAGCAAACAACTTCATATAGTGGAGCAAGTCAAATCTCAGTTAAGCGTAAATTCTTTAATTTATGCATATTCAAAATCAAAAAGTATTCAAATAAAATATAGTATTATTAATTTTTCATTATTTACTTAGTTATTACATGTTACTCATAATAGTTAACTTCAAATTGGATTAGTCATTTAAAAGTAAGTATTGAATGAACTTACGTTCTTCCTTTTATGCTGAAAAAGAATATATTACAAAAGTAGTAATAAGAAATATAAAATTTAGAATCGATCAACCTGTATTTAAAAAAAAACTTCACAATAATTTCTCAGATAAGTAAGCATAGAAGGAGCAAAGAGTTAAACACAATGGATCCAAAAACGCCGGGAACTTAGCTTATCATCGCTCAGCTGTTAGTTAAAGGAGCATTTTTTGTGCACCAAGATACACATGAGTCGTTTTTTTCTATCGTGTCGTCGACCGACAAAAAATCGTTGTCGTGAGATCTCCTCGCCGTGTGTGACGATGCTCAGTGGGGGTCAAATAAGGCCTTACATGTGCGCTTAACGTGGCCCCTATACGATAAGTAAAATAATTGCATTTACTCTTTGAAATTTCTGTAGGCTTATAAATCATAGGAACATGTCAATGAAAAAAAAAACTCGTCTATACCAATAAAAAAAAAGCCAAAGAGGAAAATTTTTATTTTTTATTTATTTGACGCGTATAGGCTCCGAAACTACTGGACCGATTTTGAAAATTTCTTTCAACGTTGGGAAGATACATTATCATACAATAACATAGGGCATATTTTTTTCTCTTTGCATCTTACATTATTTTATAGCCCGTGCGAAGCCGGGACGATCCGCTGGTATTTATCATAAGTCCTAAAAATCTATGTGTCCATATTTAACTTAGTAAGATTATTTACTAGCACTTGGTTTGTTTAGTTAAATTCATATTGTATGAATTTTAAATGTATTTTGTACAATTAACGCACTTCGCATTATAAGTTGGAAGTTTGTAAGAAGTTTTTTGTTCATTAGTTTTGTAAGTTATTTTTATCTTGGTTTTTTCTCTCTTCCATCTATGTATTTATTAATCGGTATACCGAAAGAATACCTTCTGAATTACCGATATAAATGAATGTTAGAATACCTTTACTGAAAACACTTCTAACTATAGTAAGAAAAGCATGTTAAAAATATCGTTAAATCGAATCATATCACAAAGTAGGTGCGTTATACCATAGCGATATACCATATGCTTCTTTTCATTTTTTATCTCGTCAGTAACACCTACCATTAGACCATTAGGAGTGTTTTTCTCCGTAACAACTTACAAAATTCAAATAAATAAGGAATTGCCTTACATTTTTGTTTTATAGGTACATTTGCACCCAAAATATAGCCAAAGTACAATTTGAAATAGCAGTGTTCGAAATATGTGCGTAAGTTTCAGTTTACGTAAATTTAATTTATAAATAATTACTTTTTCACACTACTTTTCGCGCTTGCTTAGCTGGAAACCATTTTGTGAAAAACAACATTTTTGTGCCATTAACAATCATATTGTTTCATTATAACATACGAGCTGTTCTCGTAAATAAAGTAAGTTTTAATACAATAGAGCGGAACAATACATTTTAAATTATAATGCACACATAAATCGACATAGTAATTACAATAAAGTAGGTCGCTATACATAATTGTTACTAGGTATGTAAGTATACAATATAGTTTGATTACGGACTGATAACACGGAGTTTCGTGGCATTGATAAATATTTATTCGAGTACCTACTGCCCCAAAGCGTTATAGGATTATCTTGAGTGGTAGGCAATTTGGATTAATGAAAAATAAGTCCTGATACTCAATTATTATTTCAGTAATTAACATTAACAATTTACATCGTGACAGACCATTCTCATAATAAGCTATAAAACTTAAACATAAAAACATGTTTATTTAGCAAAAAGTATGTATATTTTTGTATATCGACACTTAAACTATTATTAAAAAAGTAGATAGATACTAAGTGCTATCGAATATCTCAATTCTAAACTAAATAAGTACTTATTCAAAACCAAGGTTCAATGCTAAACTAAGACTGATTAAAATTCGTCTATTCAATTCAAAAGCGTCAATGTCGTTACTTTTATTGAAAATGTTAAATAAACCACCCAACAAAATAAACAACTTTAGCAAAAAAAAATACACACAGTCGAATATAACCTCCACCGTTTTTGAAGTCGGTTAATAAAATTAAATGTGACATTTCTGACACTGTTGCAATCAAAAACCAGTGTTACTTCCGAGCTGGATACTAGAAAATCAGATTCTTTTGAGATATTCGCAACTTTAAGATTATGAAAAGAAAGTTCAGAATTGTGTTGTGTCTTAGTTTTGTTCGTACCACCCTCGCCGGAAGTGCCTAAACGCTCGGAAGTCCCTTACCGGAAGTGTTAGTATGGCAACCACTAATTGATTGCGCCCTTGTAGTCACGCTATGCTACTAGCAACCCTTGCAGGTGACGTATTGGATGTTGAATCACAATTGTAACTGGCAATCAAATAAATTATGTCAATAAGTTATCTATTCATTTATGAGCTGGTGGGTCCTATAATATGTATGTATGTAGGAAACCAAAGTATATAACAAAAAGTATGCAAACTACTAATACTTCAAAAATTAAAATAGACATTAAAATATAATTGAGTTAAGCATAATTTGTGACAGAGTTGTAATTTTCGTAGTAAATATTTGTCCAATGCATACAACAAAGGTTGTGCAAACTACTAATAGTTGAATTAAAATAGACATTAAAATATAATTGAGTTAAGCATAATTTGTGACAGAGTTGTAATTTTCGTAGTAAATATTTGTCCAATGCATACAACAAAGGTTGTGCAAACTACTAATAGTTGAATTAAAATAGACATTAAAATATAATTGAGTAAAGCATACTTTGCGGCGGAGTTATAATTTTCATAATAATTATTTTGAAAAATAATTTGTTAAATATCTAATTAAATTTTGCAAATTTTAACGATTCTATATCTCCATAAATATGATTCGTATAGAGATGCAAATATTGTGAGCTGTACGAAAACATTATTTCTTTGCAGTCCGTGTAAAGCGTCTGGGCGTAGCCAGCGGGCGAAGCAAAGGTACGAAATAGGGCTTTTTAGGTCTTAAATCTATGTTTAATTTAAAAAATAACGAAGACACTAAAGAATTCTCTTAAAACCGCCCCAAAAATCGTTCAAATTACAAACAGAAATACTTCATTAATTTATTTTTATAACACTTAGTAATCAAAACAAAAACGTTTGGTTTCACGTAGAACTAAGTTGAAATGCTCTAATGATACGGCAAAAATGACACAGCATTGCCATTTCCGTACTTCTGCGCAATCATAAACAACAATAGGTAGATGCGCTGATAACAGACATAGGTACGTACTCACAAATGGTAGGCATTGAAACACCACATTACGGCAGCTAAATGATGAATCGCTTTCTGTGACTGTCAATATAAACCAAGGACAATTCAAACATGATGAAGCTTTTGTTACAAAGTAAGGCATTACTTAGATCGTTTCGGGCTGATACGGACTTAATGGTACATAGTCGCATTATAATTATGAAAATATTAGGTAGCTATTTCTATATGAACATATACAATACAAAAGCATGGTACTTTATAATGGTAGAGTTTTTTCACCTACTTAATATTGACACATTACTAGCTAAGCCTACGGTTACCCGCGTTAATCGGGATAAAAAGTAGTCTATGAAAGTAATAAAAAGTAGTCTATTAATGAAAGGTCAAAGCTTTTTTCATACCAAACTTCATCTGAACCAGTCCTACCGTTTGAGTGCGAAGAAACTAAAACATACATACACATACTTACATACAAACTTTTGCTTTTAAGGGGATGTAATGCAGTATAAGTTAAAGCAATTTCTTAGGCAACAATATGATTTCCGTAGACACAAATCTTCTCAGCGACCTGAGGAGACGAGCAGCTGATCAGTACAGTCTCATTCGCGCGTAATATAAGTACGTTTTCACTTGGCATCCTCGCCCATTGTGGAGGTCGCAGCATTGTTCCGCGTGTGGCGGAGCGGTCACAATGGGTGCGCCTGCGCATGACGGCCACCTGGCCGCGCCGTACCGGCCCCGACATATGCCACCGGGGATCCACAATCCGTGGCAACTGCCAACCCTACTTCCCCTGCAGTTTCCGTAAAAACGTGACAGTTACCAATTTGTTACGGTTTCGTTGTTGGCTGTTTCGAACTTATGTACGAGTATTCGCATTGAAACTTTCTAACTCTGCAGTAATGTCTATAAAAATAACTCTAATAAGGTTTTTGTCCTCGATAACTTCGCTTGAACTGCACGGTGTATTTTGATTTTGACTTGAAAAATCTATTCAACAAAATTATAGCCGTATCTAAGATGAATAAAGTCAATACATTTCATGTAGGTTCTTATAAGTCTCTATTTTCTCAGTACCGTTACAGCATACGTGATAACGTCGCCGATGTGTTTCAGCGCCATACAGCCATTTGTAATGCTGATAAGGATCAGCCGCATGCCGTTATGCTAATCATGAAATAATGGTCCAGCCTGAATGACCTGAAACGTGTTGTATACAACTGGAATCAGCCCATTATCCACTCTTCCTTTCATCAATAACTAGACCAATTCCAAATGATAAATCGGCAACAAAACACGTCTAACAAATCTCAACCGTTCTTTTGAACGTAAATGTTTGGTTCAGTTAGCGCCGGAATATTATTGAAAGGAACGCATTAAACTTGTTGCCCCTGTTTAGTCTGCAGACATTCTATCTCGTCCGATTGCTTTACAGTGCCATTGTTTGTTTACCGCGCCCTCCTTGCTTAAGATAAACTCAAACTTAGGCTTTGAATTATTCCTCTCCGAGCACTGGATTTACCCGTATTACTGGATCTGCTTAATGTCTTCAACTAAACTCAGCATCTAGATTGGGATTCAGTTACTCGCGTTCTTGTACAGAATGACCGTTACTAGGCCGGTTTGTTGAGAACGTTTTGTTCGACTTCCAATGTATGCAACGTTCGGTTCGTTACCGTTATTTCGTGGAGGGTCGCGATTTGCTTTCAATGAGACGCATGCGCAGCCGCTCGGCAGACACCCCTCGAAGGGATCGCACTCTTACCTGCGAACTCATTCATGTAAAAAACGCTAACAAAAGACGCGCATAGTAATGATTGCAAATGAGATATACGCCAGCTCAGACTTATCGTGATCGATATTGATTAAACATTTTTTTATAAAAAATCCATTGAGTCGGTTTGATGGAAGAGTAACTGCCTGTCTGTCTTCGGCGCCCGCGCATCGACGCTCACGCCAAAATAAATAAGCAAGTTTCCTCGTACGAGAATTGAGAGTAATGAATTTGGTCTATCCGACGCTTTCGGTGGCTGCCTACCGCTATCTATTCAAAAAGTGCCGTTGAAAGACGTTCGATTGTGGAATTTCAGGAGCCTGATTCATACTCGGAGGCCATATTGACATAAACACATGAGCTGCCTTTGTGATAGCTCTGTTTGTTTAGGTGTTTTATTTTGTACAAAGACTGCAAGAAGGTAGGTATTTTTGCTTTTACATGCCGCGGTACGCCGCTCCAGCTAACTTTTATGTATAGTAAAATTACCGCGGTATGAATTTTGTGTAGCCCAGTTTCTAAATACATCGCTGTGGTGGTCAGTCCGTGGTAGGAGGACGATGGTAGCCAGGGAGCGGGCGCGGTGGTAGGCGTCGATTGTGAAAACATTGTTAAAGTTTTATATCACTAGATGTTGATGAAGGCCGGTGGGGCACTTGTCCAAACACACGGCTGTGCCATGAATTATAGAGTGGTGCGACCACCGCACTAATCGATTTACACCTGTCTACGACCGCCTCAAACAATACACCTACACACTTTCCAAGCCACCTATTATCGTTCATTTTACTTATTTACTGAGTCTACTTAGGAAATACGAATAGTTATCCGTGAACAAGCGTTTTAATTACTGTCTGTAATTACCTACTATCGTCTACCTAAATATGGTAATTTTTGTTAAGTGTTTAATGTATGCATCCATATGGTTCAAAACAACTTTTAGTGTGGCGATTAATTTTGTACTGCTTATTTCGCTTCTTCTTGCTTACTTATTTATTCGTGTGAGAGGATATTTACTTTCAAATGTTTTCTTTACTGACACGAGTTATAGATATCTATATTATCTTTCAATAGACATCGAGCAAACACCTAGATATATCAAAACAAAGGATGCTTCATAAGTAACTACTTCTAATTCTTCTAACTGTACGAATATATAGCTTGTATGTGATATGAATGTATAGCTTATTTTGGTACGAATATATTGGATTTACTTGGAAATAGTATGAACACACTGAAATAACGAGCGTCCTTATTGACCAAAGACGGCCTTGTTAAGCGTGGAGTCATCACTGATTAATGGAAAATGGCTGGAAACGGGCCCAGTGCGGCATTTGTTTCGTAAGCCGCAAGACAAGGGGTTGCATCGCGTGCGCACTGGGCCGCCCTTCGCTCGTGCATTACTTATGCATGTGTGCCAACTACAACCCCTGTACACCCCTGCCGCTATTTTTATTTAGGATTTGGGCGATGCACCAGTGGGTCCGCACGCGTCGCTCGCATGCTTCGTGGGCACTCTACCTACGATCGATAGGTACGCGTCTTGGTTCACTGCGTTCGGCGGGGACTTGATGAACCATATTGGACGTCATTCAGTTTGGACGGGTGCCAGACTGAATAAGACCTTATTTACTGAAGAGGTGACGATGGGTCATTATACCAATAAATTTGCTCAATATGTAGCTTGAGCGATATTTCTGTAGCGTAAAAAATAAAATTAACTATTTGAAAGTGCGCTAGTTATGAGTATATTATATTAGTTGCGTTTTGTAAAGTAGGCTAGTCACATCAGCGATTGTATTTGTCAGGGTCATGAAAGAGCGAGGAATCGATTGTACTCGCCCCATTTCCAATACTATGAAGCGAAGCCATAATGGTCAGGCGGAGTGTAGCCGCGCACTGCATGATGCTATCGTGTATCTCTGCTTTATTGTCCGCCACGGAAACGTGTAATTACCGCCACCGCCGGTCGTTCGTTTCACGTGATTTTCCAACTAAAATAGTCACACAACTAAATCTGTATTATTTCGGACTGGAATTGAGGCCAAATCTCTACGCAGGGGAACTAAGTGGAAATTCACTGAGAAACTAATGTAACGCGACGCAACGATTTAAAAGTGTGCGACGTAAATTAGCATACGACACGTCTCCGCACCAATAAACACGAAATTTTGAACGTGTTCCAAGTAAATACTGTCTTCCGTATAGTACGGATGCATGGCACGCAGCCCGAACATCTCTACAGATTTGATAGTGGGATGGACCGAGTCAAAGTTGCTGAATCGGATTAATTAGGCAATTTATTAACCTGGGGTGAAGCTAACTCGTAAAATGCGTGCTCTAGCGGAGGCTAGAACAATATCGGGCAACGACCGCGCCGCACAGGAACACTCGAGTGTAGTAGTTCCGCTCCCTTTGTCGCACCATACGTAACCCGATCCACGGCCGCGACTTCCGCACGAAGCCCTTCGATCCTCCAATAATCCTCAGACGGCGTAGATTACAAACTTAATAAAGTAGCAACTAGCTTATACTGAGCCAAAATCTAAACCGTTTATTCCACCAAGTATCGAACCCGTAGTTTTTACGGGTTCACGAACTGAGATTGCGTGATGTTGATCCGAAAAGGCGGACGCGTAGAGCTTTCTTCGTGTCTTAATTATTATTTATGTATAACAGCTGGCGAGCAGAGGTTGGTCGAGCGAGGCTGACTCCGTCCGGCGAACGACGCGGTTATTTATAAAACAGAGTTGCGTCTCGTTTTGTCTTCGGTGCGCTCTTTATTTTGTCTAAATATACGCAGTTTTGGGAACGTCGTCGTCGCGGCCGCCTCAGCCGCGACACTAGCCCTGGCTGCTTGCCAGACTTCTCTTTTCTCACTAGCTTATCTCATGTCGGAACCTACATATTGCAAATTATTTTTTGATCCATATTTATCAACACTTATGAACCATTCGATTTAATGATAATATGTATTTCGAGTACCTCATCTACTCTCTACTTCCGTATATTTCAATTTAAAAGGCGAGCCGGTGGAATTACAACCTATCAAGTTACTCGTTTTTCAGCAGCATTAATAAGAATTGGGGCAGCTAATGCCCCATGCGGCGCACGTGTTTTTTCCAAAAATAATTGTCCCGAGAACCGATGAGTTAGCTCAAGCACTGATCTTGTATCTTAATCACCCACAGTATACTATTAGATGGAAAAAATGTGAGAAATATGACCGACACGGTAGATTGATGGCAGCAGACGACTCTGTCCAGATCAAAGAGAAGGTCGCTCAAGCGGACACACAGAGATCTGTCACTGCCGCGTTCGGTTTTTGAGTACAAAACTAGGCTATGCATTACCCGTCCACATCTATTCTTGAATAAACAAACTCGACACTGCAATTTATTTATTCTACAATGTGTTTACAATCAGCATGTTCTCTGAAAGATTTCATAAACTTTAACTGTAGATTCCAAATTGCATTCGCATAAATGTGGCGCTCGTAAACATTATGACCACACTTTGGGATGGTTCAATTGTTTGAAGTTCAACAGTTTATGCATGTTTTACGATACTTGTATATGAAGTGAACTGGCAGTGGCATTGAAGGAACGTACTTACTGAAATATAATAATACGTGCCCGCCTTCTGTCCCGCTCGGCACGAGTCTAAAATCGTATTTCCGTAGAATCCTTACAAGCGTCGTTAAGCACTTGCTGTCGGCTTTGCAGTTCGACGACCTGAACTCTAGAAGACGTCCAGAACGGAGTTGAATTTATGTCAAACATTTTATACGTATCCCCTAATTAATAATACACCTACTCGACATAGCTTCTTAAAGAACCTATGACTTTTAGGAATTTCATAAGATTTACGAGTGATTCATTAACTCACGTGCTCTAGTGCACCCGGTTCAACGCGTCACACATATTCGTTTTCGTTTATGTAAATTTTTGTACAAATCTACAAATAAATAAATACATATAAATATACTATCTAATGACGCTTTGCGCCATCAATAAATAATTGTTAACATAGGCATGGATATACCTGAGGGACCCCATATTTCTAATTGATGTTTCACAAAATATCGGTCTACTATGTGGTTATAAAATACTTTTAGTGAATCTAGATAAGCTTCGTAGTGGACAGTAGTTCGACCTCGGCCGTCAAATGGTTTGGCATCGATCGTATGAATGTGACACGCTCCCGATGGCACGCTATTGGCCAGAGAGCCTTGGTTCAGGAGACATGCGAACGAAAATTGATGCACAATCGTTATGAACAAGTCTGCATGTGCACAAAATACGGTAAGCAAATATGTGGACATAAAACCATTGTTAGGAAGTATATTGTTTGGTGTAGCAACACCATCCGGGCTAGTGCGGATGTGATCCGCGGTAATCACCGGTGAAATTTCACCATACACAATGGTAAATATGTTTTTTATCCGGTGAGGACACGCTCTTTTGATCTTCAACCATTAATCATGGATTTGCCATTCAATGATAGCGTAATATTATCATGATTGCACATGTCCTAAATATGCTCTGCTGCCAGCCAGTTGGGTACGGAATAATAAGTGAATTTTAATAATGAAGATCAGTCAACTGTAACTTAAATTAGCCGTTGAATCCATGGGACGCGGCAGCCTTCACATCGAGATCGGCGCGGGCGTGTCAATCAAGGTGGACAAAGCTAAGGCATTTCAGTAATTGAGTGCTTGTGCCAAAGTCTGTATGCCATTTATAGCGAGCGTTTGTCGTGTTCTTGTCAAGCGGCATGTCCCTGGATGCCGCTGCCCGGGCGGCGCGGCGAGCGACGGAAATAGCGGCAGCCGCGCGCGACTTAACAATGCAATAAAAAGAAATTAACATTGAAGCTGCCTGCGCTAAGTTGACTCGCGTGTCATTTGGAACCGCTCCAAACCCCTGCGGTATATTTCAGTGTGGCTAGAGCCGCTTCCGCTAAGTCAATTCTGAAATAAAAACTCTTAAGATGTGTCGACCGCTGAGAGAGTAATGGATAGATATTTTTTTCGAGCGGAATTCAGTGTCCCCGTTTCGTTGTCACCTCATTTCGTAGGATGTCTGGGATCGGCTATTAATAGTGCCGTGTGCTTGTTTCAGGGTTCGGGCTAGCTGCTGCGGCGGCGGCCGGCGTGCGAGCCGGCTACCCCACGGTCCTACAGTCTCCGTATGGGTAAGTGGACACTCCATCTGCACCGGAAGCCTCTGTATGATGTATCAATGTTCAATGGTTCAACACCTCGATATTTGCCAGCACTTTGGCGCCGCAAGCGCCCACATACATCTCACGAGACAAAAATCAGAGATCACTATGAAGTAAAACGCCAGTGCGTCTGAGAGACGACAACTTTTTTTTTACGCCGTACTAATGAATAGGCTCAGTTTCTTCTCTACTTATTACGTAAAAAAGACATGATGAAAAAATAAGGCGTTTATTATTTAGGTAAATAAAGAACTGAAATGTTGATTTAAGTAACTACCTGATGGATTTTTCAAAGGCAGTAAGTAAAAAATATTGTATTCATGGATTGGGACTGATGTTACATATTGACGGGTATAAGAATACTCTGGCATAGGTAAACAAGTAGGCAGTGCAGTAGAGATAGCAACCGCAGCACACTGAGCTGACTTTTGTCTCGGTAGATGAGGCGAGCGGCGTCCCCGACTGCTGGCGGCGCGGCGGCCGGCGGACCTCACCTAGACTATATTATCAAACATTTTCACATAGGTATCTATGGCAAGCGTGAGCGTGAGAGTGGATTTTTTTCGTTTTGGGTGTGAATTAGTCGATTGGGTTTTTTAATGTTTACGTTTTAAGCTATGGAAGCATGGGCGGCGCGCGCGGCTCCCCGACGCTCGCGGCGCCCATCCGACACTATTTGCATCGTACGCGACACTTCTATGTTTTCCTTAATTTTTATGTTTTTATGCCGTGTTCGTGTAAGATTTTGTTGATTTTGAATTGAGTTTTGTTGGTGGTGGATTTCGTTTAATACACTGACTATATATTGTGTACTGCGTAGCGCGGCGGGCCGGCCGAGCGCGCGCAGTGTGTGCGTAGGTGTGCGCGCGCGCCCGGCCTGGCCCGCGCCCGCGGTGCCGCCGCCAGCGCTCCCGCCGCCGTGCTGTCTGCTCCTCCGGGACCAGCTCGCCCGCAGGCCCCGCGTGCCCTGTGTACCACTCACACGCTATCGGGCTTCGCTTATCTAACTGGCGATTAAAAAATATTCAAACCCAAAGTTTCATACGATTAATCGTTCAGTGCTATAATTCCGAATGTAATGGCTCTAGATGCAATGTCATTAGTTGTATGCGCGCTAATGGATGTAGCCACGTAGCTCTCCGCCCATTACTTTTTCACACGATATCGATTTACTTAAAACTAGGACGTCCAAATACATGTAGAACCGACGACCTATAGCTGCTTACGAGCCCTGAATCTTTTTAGATAGATGTAGAAATACTTTAAAAGAAATCCTATAGATGACGAAGAAGGCTGACTTTCTTAGTCCAGTAGGTTTATATATACTTTCATATCGAAGCCTTCGAGTTTTCTTCCATATTTTACGCTCACATGCTTTCGTGTTTAAGTATTTGTATTTAGATGATTAATCGATAATAATATATTAGCAAAACTCAGCGTGTGGTGTGTCGTTGCAATGTTTTGGCTTGTTTATCTTTCATAGAACCTATTTGTAATCCTGATAACATACTTAATATATGTATATTATCTCATTGATTCTGATCACTGGGTATGTTCTGGGCAGCATTAGGTAGTTTTTGGGGTAGTTTGTTTCTTTTGTTTGTAAAATATGAGAGCATCTTAGTTAGTTGAGCAGGCCGGTATACCACAGGTGGGCGTGTTAACAGGCGGAGTCAAGCAGCGGGCGTGCGCACGCATGCGCGCTGCTGCTCTTCTCCTTTACCTACTAATCAACACCACTCTCAATTATAAACTACTCTCGAGCCATCTCTGTCCGCCTCTATTAGATAGAAAAGGACAGGCCTACTCCGCGGCTGCACGGTGTGCGATGGCACTACAGAAACGATGACGCTGCCAGACGACGGATGGAGAGAACCTCTCCAAACAACTTGACCGCCTTCCTCCAGAAATTAAGCGACGTCTACACGTTCTGCCGTCAAGCCGTTCTCAACCCTACCGCCGCGACACGTAGTGTCATATTAAAACTCACGGCTCTTCCGATCGGAAACATCTTCAAATAATTAGAATGAGCGTAGCTGAAAATAACTTTTTAATTAATGCTGTAATCTAACCGAACAATAAATCGAGCGGCCACCGTTTTACAATCCGTTATAGATACCTCTGCATTAACGAGCTCGAAATATTCCAACGCATCCGTCTAATCTCATTTCGTAACATATTCGAAACCGAAATGAGCCGTCACCTAAATCTTAATTTCGACGACGTTAACCCGAAGCGCGATGCTACGATAAGTAGATAAATACGAGGAGATGCGGATATTTCCGTCGAGATTGGAGAGCACCGACGGTTTCACGTTTTTATTAGTTTCATTTGCAAGTTTCGCGGCAATGACGCACGGCGGCGGCTCCCGGCGACAACGCAGCAGGCGAGATCAGACGCATACTCACATTACATAACCGTTTATCGATGTCTACTAACATAACAAGACTAGAATGCTCGTGTCGGGGCTAGGTAGAGTGTGTCGATATATGATCACTTTTCGCGGCGTCGCCGAAGGTGACTCCGTGATGGGTGATGTACGACCGCGGGGTAACAGGCGCTGTGGTCGTGTGATGTTGACTGGTCGCTTGTGGCTCGGCAGGCTGTCTCCGGGCTACGTGTACGGCACGCCGAGCTACGTGAACGCGATGAGCGGCGTGGGCGCCGGCGTGGGCTCGGGCGCTGGGGGCCTGGTGCAGCTGCCGCAGCTGCAGCACGCGGCGGCCGTGGCCGCGGCGAACCACCTGTACGAGTACCAGGCGGCCGCCGCGCAGGGCGCCGCCGCCTACCAGCAGCAGTATGCCGCCGGATTCGATCCCTACGCCACGGCTGCAGGTTTGTTTGATAAAATTATTAAAAGTAATTACTAAAAAACTTGTTTGCATTGCTTTCTAAATCTAAACTTGTTCTAGTCCTAAACTATTACAATCCTGTTTTGTCATTAGTGCCGAAAAAATATTTTATGTATGGTCTTGTAACAGAGAATTCTTACACTTCCAGCTGCAGCCGCGGCAGCGAGTGGCGCCGGCTACATGTCTCCGTACTACGCCCTGCAAGGAGGCGGCGTGCAGGCTCCCCTCCTCCCGCCCCTGCCTTATCCTCCACAACTTCAAGAAGCTAGGATGCAATAGAAAGTTTCCTCGCGGCTGCCCTCTGTAACAAACCATGACAATGATGCTACAAGATCTGAGATGGATAAGCGAGCGGCAGCCGCGTGATCCCCTAGATAATGCGGTAGTTGATGCAATGCAGCTAGCCGAATAGTTGAAGCAGTGTTACGCGTCTACCGTCTTTTTGCGTACAACAAGCGCAATATGGTATGTCTGAAGGCTGTCTGGTGCATATCTTACAAACTTCTCTGTGTCCGATCTGCTTAGCCAAGTCGTTCGTATGGCACTGCTTCAGCAAAACTTTTAACTTCTATATCGCGAAAAAGTAAAGCCAAATATAATTTACCAATATAAAATCTTAATGGAGTGACCAAAGCTATGAGCTTTTAGAAGTAAGACGCCCGGGACTATCCTCGGGCTAACCTTATAGGTTTGTTGATAGGTGACGGGCCACTTGGCACCGAATATCAAATCAGAAGTTTACCTACCTGTTATTATCTCTAAATGTTTGTTCCAATGGAATCTTGCCGAATGATAAATATATTTTCATAAATACTTAATATAATTTAGTTTTCGTCACTGTACTTGTAGAGATCATAAATATATTCTCCAATTTAATAAACTATATATTGTATACCAGCTGTTAAATGACAATAATTATGTATTTTACGCCCAAAACTCGTGTACAATACATAATAAATTACACAAGTGCTTGGTACGGAATATAAATTATTACTTTGTTATAGTGCCTACACATAATTCTACAGCGATTTTATCAAAGTGTTACCAAATCTACATATATTTCTCGTCTCAAGTACGAATTATTGTTAAGATTACTTAACATATTTATTCTACCAAAAATTAAAGAAACATAATATTGCCATGCTTAACTTCACGCACTAATGTAGATTATAAGGTCGAATACTTTCTTCCTTCATGTGTTTCCATTTTATGTAGATCTATTATTAAACTTAGTCAAATTGCCAATTATCTTTTCAAAAATTCGACTGCTTAGCTAAAAACCAACAGTTATAAATAACCAAAGTAAAGCCATAATTAATATGTTAGTTAAATCCAGTACAACTTACTATTATACTTCACCAAAGTGTATTTTGTACCAGTGGTAGATTTTGTAACAATTATCAGAATTAGGTACTAAATGAGTATTTGGAACTAGTATTTTAATAGCAAAGACAAGATACCCAACGGAGAATATGGCAGCGTTTATTTAAGCCAGGGTTGCTCAATGTTTAGCTTAAGATTGTGGGAAAGCAATATAGGGCTATTACTAAATATATAATATTTTCTGTATTTAATAATAATTACATTTTTCTCAGTGAAAACAATACTTAGCGCCCTAAAATGTTACTTTCTTATTGTAATTTTGTTCTCCAAAGCGGTATAGTTACTTACCTGCTAGTTAGTCTAATTATTGAATTACTAGTCCATGTAATTTTAATTTAATGATTTTAGACGTTCGCCGGTTGTCATGAGGTCCCATACAAAATATTGCAGTCATACAAACTCGTGTGAGTGATGTATGTTTAACCATATTGATCAAGATAGCTTCGGTTATTACATCTAAATTAATTCAATCCGATTCTTTAGATATCCATAGATATTGTTTTACTCACTTATTCTTTTGAGTTAAAAACGAACGTTTACTTAAGATGTTTTCTATTATATGTTGTTGTATAACATTACATTCTGTTTTTGGGATCATTAAAGCATGACAGAACTGAGTACAAATATACTCTTACCGGCGACGTAGTACAATGTAGGGACTAAAGACCAAGTATGTGTCACTAAAAAATTGTACTTAGTTATATATCTGTTAAGGCTAATTATGTAATTTAGTTCTTAATGTAATATTCTGTTATTCGTAATTTATTTTGTTGATATTTGTAAATCTACATGTTAAAAATATTTATTATATGAGGAAAAAAAAAAAAAAATGTAAAATATATAACTATAGCGCCGAATCCATTTGTACCAGTCTTTAAGGATTTACAACCATTTATACCTTCTAATTGTATGGTTCGGTCTAATATAGGTATTAAAATATACACAATTTTAAATAAATAGAGCATAGGGTACTAGTATTTAGTAAGTATTTATATAAGGTGAATACCAAAATGGTGAAATAAATTTAAACGGCTACAAAGCCATAAAAGTGGCCATCTTGCCATTTAGGTAAATAGATATATATATTTATAAAATACATAACAATGTTGTAGGTATAACAATAATCGGATAAAAATGCAAATATCACATATCAACACTCAAATCAAAGCATATATTGTCTACAAATAAGGCCACTCAAAATATATTTATTTTGTCCATAGAAAGAAAATTATTCCAGAGCGTTCATTCGTAAGGAAAGTCCATATTTAGTGCATTTCATCAACAGTAATTTGTAAGCACAACTTATTATTTATGTATAATATAACAATTATTTATAGCATCGATTCATAATAAATTACCTAATAGTTGTTATAATTAATTTTAAATTAAACCTATGTACTTAAATTAAGGTAACTTACTGTAAAATGAAAAATAAATTTATAAGGTACAGTGTGTTTTTTCTTTAATCCTCCAACCAATTCCTTTAAATTTATTTTAATAAAAACGAGTATGGCTCAGTGGGATATCATCTGCTTTCTACTTTGACGGTCCCTGGTTCAATAATGGTTCTACACCCATAACTTCGCTTAACAACAGCTTGTACTATGACTAACAGGTGGGACCTTCAATTTAACGAGTCATCCAACCCACAGTGGCACCCAAATGAAAATGCCATTTTTTAAAAGACAAGGTATTTGTCTTGCGTGGTCACCCATCTAAAGACTGTCCGCATCGACCGTTGCTTAACCTCGATGATCGTATCATATCACCTTAGTTCACTGAGCTACTGGCGCTACATCAATGATAAAAATAAATGTCGTAATAACTTTATATTTTGTCTTGATGAGTACTTTGTTATTCATTGTCTCATAATGAAGCCGGAAAGCAGCTGTTGGAACTTCTTAACTAAACAAGATAATCTGAGCTCTTCTAAACGGGTTTGCTGAAAAGACGAGCTTGGTTAGCACCAAACTAACTAAAAGCTTGCTTTAAAATAGCAAAATAAAAACTGTTCTATAGATGGCTACCTTGGCAGCCATGGGGTAATTTTCATGAGTAAAGTCACACACATAATAGCAATAAATAAGATCGGCAAAAACTTAGCATCAGAATTACTATATTCAATAAAGAAAACATAGGAAAGTTAATGTAACCTATTGACTCAAGCGTTACTTTGCCTAAATCCATAAATCCTGTAAATAGAAGACAAAATTAAATATTTAGGGTACTTCCGCTGTGATCTGAAACCCAAATAAAGATAAGCAAAGGAAAAATAAATAATAAAGTTAATGTGGTAATTAAATAAATAAGTAGGTAAATGAATATGTCTACCAATAATTATAGGTACATATATTAAGTTACATAAAGCTACATCCTATGTACAGGGTACAATAATTAGTTAGCTATAAGTAAATGTAGTTATCTGTAATGCTAAATGAATAAAAAAATTAATTCTCGCTTGCACTACATCATTAGTGCGCGAGCAAAAGGATAGTACTTTAAAATGTTTTTTTGATAAATCTAATTTCTTCGTCTTGTTTTCTCGAGGGTTAGCTCAGATTGAGATAGCAGAGAGCGGCAAACACATGAAAATTCCTCGGTACACGCGCGCTGACTGTACTTTCGTTGCGTATTTTTTTAAGTTTGCCGCGCATTATTACAAAATTCCCTCCACCTAGGACACAGACATCTCAGGAAAACTATAAATTTTGACAGTATTTTGAATCACAAACAACGATGTAGACATCAATGTCAGCTCATTAATGTCACTGTCAGTTTTGCTAGTTTTTCCTAAAATATTACATAGAGTTACGAAATAAAAAGAGTTGTCTTTAGCTACGTTTTTGCCAAAGTAGGTACACTAAGCCGAAACTTGGTATATTTATATACTTTACGCCAAAAGCGTGGCACGCATTTGTAGTTAAAAATTTCCTGTCATTATATAGTATATCTCACTAAATTTTTACTATAATAATCAAGGAGGTTTAATAAAAAAGACATATTTTTCGGCTTATACATATGTCCTTGTAAAGCCGAAGTAACCTTTAAAACGAACATTTAGTAGATTTAGCGCTGAGTACTATACACTTTTTTTATTTTTAAACTAATGTTCACAATTTTCCGACCAAATAAACAAAAAAGTGGTACAAACTTGTGTTGAAAATTTATTCTTTTGGAGGTATACGACAATAATTTATATTACAAAGTAAAAACTTCACAAGCGCTTAGTAATTTCCATTTTTTAAGGAGTTTAGTCCCTTCTAGTCACCTCCCCTAAAAATCCCACCCATCGCTAAAGACGAAAAAAAGTGGCACGCTTTGGTCTATAATATAGATAATCTTGTCATAGAATTTGTGTTCAATTAGAAGTATGTATCAAAACCAAAGAGTAGTTAAAACAATTTGTTTACATGTTTTGCGGAATTTAGAGCTCTTGCTGTTTTGCGATTTGATGTCGAATAGACTGTGCTGAGTAGAATTAACAAAATATACAATTTAAATTCAATTCAGGATGTCTAAGGCAATAACTTGTTGAGTTTCTGTGGTCGAAGATACGTTTTACTGGAAGTACCTATTGTTAGGAAAAAATGGCAGGGCAAGGACACCAATTTCCCGGGAACTTCCAAGCTAATGCGGCCGGCATGCGGTCGGGCTTCGGAGGCGGCCCTATGGGCAGCCAGATGCAGCCAATGTCCAGTCAACTTTCAGGTAAAATATGAGGCACTGTGTGGATACTTAACCTGCATATTATAATTATATGTACTAGGTGACCCGGCAAGGCAAACGTTTTTTTTTGCCTCACTTAGGGGTATGAATAATAGATAGTAGCCGATTCTCAGACCTACGAGAAATACGCATATAAAATTTGGTAAAAATCAGTGAAGCTATTTTAGAGGAGTATGCTAACAAATTTTATATATAAGATTATATTACCATGCATATCTAGTACTGTATATTGCACTGGAACGCATTTATTTTCTCTTATAATTCATATATTTTTTGTGGCAAAGGGCAAAACAAGAGACAGATACTAAACTAGTTGGTCCTACCTTTGACAGTACAAGCAACTTGTACTAAAATAATTTTTAAACTATCCTGAATCTTGAGTGATAGATTGCCTATCTAACAGGTGCTTGTGCACTTGCATTAAACTTAATATGTAATATCAAAAACTAAGTATACTTATACTCATTACTTATAGATTATTTATTATACAAATTGATAGGTTTGTATTTCACTATAGCTTGGCTATCGGTAAGTCACGCTGTAGTGTCTGGTATGGCATGCTAACCTAAAAGACTTTTTACTCTGCTGTGGTGAACTCTGAGAGATACTTCTGAGGAACCAGAGACTCAGGTAGGGAGTTCCAAAGCTTTGTTGTACTCAAGATAAAGGTTGACGTAAAGCATTTTGTATTGGTACTTCTTCACTGAGTCTGCTCTGTAATAATGAAACTTAACTGTTAAAGTTTGTTGTTAAGAAGACTTAAGTGTCCTTTTTTCAGGAGTAATGAACCCGATGGCTGGTGCTGGTGGAATGGTGAGCATGGGAAACCCTATGGTACCTCCTTATGGGGCAGCGATGCAGAACCAGATGGGAAATATGGGAATGGGACCACAGGTGTGTTTATAAAAAAAAAAAATTAAAAACAAAAATTACCACCTTTACACCATGGGCTTGTGTGTTTATTTATCAGGCGAGTGGCCACTTTATGTCCTTGGGTTCATTCCCTGCCAATAAGCTCTAGGTTATGGTGAAGGAAAACTTAAGATGGTGGTAGAGCATTTTCTGTAGTTGTTAAGCTGTAAATCTGTCACCAAGCACCTAACAGTGTGTTCTAGAAGCTTTCTTGAGTGCCAGTTACTGCAAACTAGGCATGCTCCACATGCCAGTGTCGCTAAATTGTGTGGCTATCTACCCTACTGGTCATATTCCTAGCTATATTTTTGTTTTCATTTTCTTATCCTGCTACTAAACAATCTGTTTGTTGAAATGGGGACTATCAGTGTGAAAGTGTATGTTTGTTTGTTGTTTATAAATACAGTTATGTCTTTGAAGGCTACTATGCAGAGCGAGCACAGGGTCAGGTCATGAATAGTGGGCATGTTCCGGGGCATCCTGGCTTCTTCTGCAAGTGATGCGACTAGGACCCTGTCTGTATACACTCGATGCGGCTGTTCTCGCATTGTGTAAGGAAGACCCCACACTTAATGAGTATTTAGCAGTTATTTTGTTATTTGCCAGACAGGACTGAAGTGTCACATAGCGATTTAAATCCTATAAAAATTAATAATAAAAAAAATATATATAAATAGTTATGTACTATATTAATTTATTACAACAAATAAAAATAAAATTTTGCCATTTATTCAAAGTCAATTAAAAAATAATAATAATAAAATGTCACTTATTCTAATTCTAATTCTAATTTGAAGTGGGGGTGATGAGACCTGCACTGACATCCCGCTAGGGGCGTATTGTGCATTCCCCCCTTACCAGCCTACCCAAGCCAACCGAGCTCCTTGAAATAACGGAGCACAGCCCTGGGTCGCTGGCATACCTGTTCCACCCCTGTTGCGTCAGATGGTCTGTTTGTCTGAAGATTAGCAATGGAAGGCGAACTTTCATCTTGAGCTGCTATCATCAGGCCGTAACTCCTTCTGGTTTGTTTGGTGGCCTCACAGTGCAGTAGCACGTGTTCTACCGTTTCATTTTCCTCCAGACAGCCCCGACATAGAGGGCTGTCCGTCGCCCCTATTTTGTGTTGGTGGTAGTTGAGATCACAGTGGCCGGTAATGATGCCGACCATCATACGTAGGTCCCCTCTTGTGAGTTTTAGTAAATTATTTGTTACTTTTTTGTTTAATTTGGGTAAGAAGAGTCTAGAGTTTTTACAATCAGTCCTTTTGTTCCACAGATTTTGGTGTTCTCGTTCAGCGTGTGCTCGTAGTGTATTTCTAGCTTCCATAGCTGTTGGCTTGCAGAGATCAGCAATGTCAGCGCATATCGTTTGTTTCTTTGCTCCTTCTTTTGCAAGCAGATCTGCTTTATTGTTACCTTGACAAGTGCTATGACTCTTGGTCCAGGTTACTGTAACATCATATATCTCTGCCAGTTTTTGTAGAGTCAAATGACATTCCTTTATGACTTGTGATCTGGTTATCGGTTTTCTGAGTGCGTAGATCGTTGCGGCACTGTCAGTTATAAAATTTAGCTTCATATTTTTACTTATAGGTTCAACAAAATTTCTTAGCAGCACTGTTTTCGCCGCTAGTAGTAAACCCATTGCTTCAGTTTGAAAAGCTGTTGTGGTTTTGGGCAGTGACATGGAATCCTCAATCCCTAATTCTGGTGAGTAATATCCGCAACCTGCTCCATTGTTGTTTTTAGCGCCGTCACAATAGTCATTGTAGACCTCGTCAACAGCGACAGCAGTCGCCGTTGCGCTCTGAGGCTTTATCTCCTCCGTCTGTAGAGAGTATCTTTTGCCATCCAAGTATGTTTTAGCTATCTTGTCGGTTCCTCGAACTGAGTTAGGAACTATTGATATTGCTTTTTCTAGAATTCTGCTGTGGTTTGTACAAGAACCCACACCTTTCCACTGGTTTGTTGATTTAATTCTTAGGGCTGCAGCCATTGCTTCTTGCTGTATGTGCAAATGCAGAGGCGTCAATCCGAGTAGTGTATCCAGGGCGGCTGAGGGTGTCGATTTATTGCATCCTGTTATCATGGAGCACGCCAGCCTCTGGAGTTTCTGTAGTTTGGTGATGGTGGTTATAAGATTCGTCCTGGGCCACCACACTATGCTACCATACGTTAGAATTGGTCTTACTATTACAGTGTACAGCCAGTGACTTAATTTTGGTTTTAAACCCCAGTCCTTGCCCACAGCTCTCGTACACTGCCATAAAATATGTCACTTATTTAAAAATTAAACAAATAACCTGCCCCTGCTCGCCCCTCGTGAAAATGTACTGGTGGAAAATGTACTTGCTTAGAAATATTCCAACACCATGTTTCCAGGGTATGGGAGTGGGTGTGGGCGGCGCACCGGGTGGAGGCATGGCTCCTCAGCAAGTGCAGCAACCAGGTATTATTGTCTTCACCACCATTATAGCTTCTTTTCATTTGGGTTCAAAATGGATAGATTAAGGTGTTCATGATTGTGGAACCATAAACCTGTACTGAGATGGTGACCGTCTCTACTTGACATTGTCTAGTTGAGTCTTAAAAATTATCAATATTCTAGTGCATTTAGATTTTATATAAGACTGATAGAACGTTAGTCATATTTTTTTTTTCATAAGCTTGTTTTTGGCTTGAGCTTGGTTGATATGAACCTAATACCTATAATCAGGCCTGTGTCACTCCGCGTGTAGGTGTTAAAAACATACCTACGGGCGGCGGCCACTGCGCAAAGGGCCAATCTATTTGGCTCTTTCAATACCACAGAATAATAACTAGTACTACGTACAGCCATGTACAACGTATTATGAACCGTAGCATAGTGAATTAAGGCCCATATTCCTTTGAAAAGAAATTGGTAGGTAACGAAATCATTACGAGCTCGACTGGACCGCGAGCTAAATTAAATCATATTGTTTATCAGATTGAGTTCATATTTCTTTGAAAGCCATTGCGAAGTGAAGCTTCTGTACAAAGTACAAGTTATTATTCTGTGCTATAATGCAGTACTCTAACCTAGAAGTTATTTTTTTCTGTTTTCAGGAGGTATGCAGGCTGGCGGGTCAGTGGTGACGCCGAGCGCCCCGCCCCCCGCGCCCCCCGCGCACCAACACCAGCAGGCCAAGGAGTTCAACACGGCTTCACTCTGCAAGTCAGCACCTCTTTTGATACAATATGCTTTTCACTGAAAACACTTTCCTTTCTTTTCTAAGTAAAAAATTTGAGACTAAACCTTTCACTTTAATAAATATAAAAAATATTAATAAGTGTTATTTGGGCAACAGAGTGGTTCACAATTGGAACAAGTTGCCCGAGAAAGTGGCCAAAGCTACATCAGTAAACAGCTTTAAACTAAGCTTGATAGCTGGTGGCAGAAAAACCAAACAATCTCTTGCTAGTCTGTGACCAGTTCACCAGTGGACTGATAACATTAACATTGAACTGTGGACTTTATTTGGCCTGTTTGAAATTTTAGTTTCGACTTAGTATTTAGCATAATTCGATGATCTCGTTGGCGTAATGGTTACCTTGCCGGACTGCCAATCAGAAGGTTCCGCGTTCGATTCCCGGCACGGCCAACATTTTTGAGCTAAACTGATAAACTTGACGGCTGTTGCTCTGGGTATTAAATATGTATCTATGAAGTATGTATGTATGTATGTGAGTAGAACATTCAAATTTAACATTTCAAAATCTCATTTACATAAAGATTAGACTGAATGAATTTGCTCTTGAAAATTAAGTATTTTTTTGTTTATCATTTTCAGGTTTGGTCAAGAGACAGTGCAAGACATAGTAAGCAGAACGCAAGATGTGTTCCAAACATTGAAAGCTATTCAAGTAAGTTATGTTAACTAACTACATTAAAATGGAAGAACAAGAAAGTTATAGGTATTGAATGCCTGTGCAGTGTAAGAAACTCAAAAGTTTGGAGCACCGCCGCACGGTTGCGAGTATGTCGGTATTCTACCAGTTGCATTTCGGCGAGTGTGCGTTGGAATTACACAACGGATTCCCCCGGCCGCTTTCCATTACCGAACGAGTAGGGAGACTGCTAAGAGGTACCGTTATACAGTGGAAATGCCGAAAATTCGTACTTAGCTTCGCATCCACTTTTATAGTACGGACGGCCAAACTGTGGAACTCCTTGCCGGCATACATTTTCCCACTGCTACAGCTGCTATATAACTGTCTTCAAGCGCGCTCCACATTAGAAAAGAAAAGGTTGGCGCGACGACTCGAATTGGAACTTGTCTTCCAATACCAAGAGACGCCACTCCCCTCGGCCCAAGTTTAGAGGTATCAATATATTTTTTGTAAAGCTGAGTGACCGAAATTGGTGCACAAT
Organism: Mellilla xanthometata; assembly: GCA_035578125.1. Taxonomy (NCBI): domain Eukaryota; kingdom Metazoa; phylum Arthropoda; class Insecta; order Lepidoptera; family Geometridae; genus Mellilla; species Mellilla xanthometata. Next base: position 4,489,103 of record JAPUBQ010000007.1, on the reverse strand, counting down.
CGGTTTGTTTCCCCATAAAGTACCAAAAAAAAAAATATTTATATGCCTAACTGAATAATGTTTGTATAACCGGCTATCACTTACGTTTATTTTGTCGGAATTAGCCCGACATGAGTGCAGGCCCTCCCGTCACCGCGGACGAACGTTGGCTGTGTTCCTGCCCTTGAGAATGGCACACTGATTGTGCTGAAACATGTCGGGCTAATTCCGACAAAATTAACGTAAGTGATAGCCGGTTATACAAACATTATTCAAATATGCCTTATGAAAGTTTGAATTCAGTGATGCCTAACTAAAGATAAAGATAAGATAAAGATAAATTTATTTGTAGTAAACTTAGGTGTACGTACATGATGACTTAGTGCTACGTTTTTAAAGAATAATTTTTTTTTTTTTTTGTTGTACGTTGTGGGAAAAACTGCGTCTCGTGCTGGGTCTCCTTGGAGCCTGTTTACCGAGCCGCAGTTGTCCCCGCTCCGTTAGAGTACATTTTTTAGAATAGACACATTTATTAGAATAGACAACACATACCTACAAGATTCACAACACAATAAATTTAAACATTGTAGTTTTACAGAAGACAAGAAAGAGCAAACAAAACAAGGTGTACAATAGAGTAGTTAAGTCTCGCTGTTTTTTTTTTTTTTTTTTTGACTGAGCTGTCTTTGCTTTAAAATTATTCCTACATCAGTGTCCTTGTAATGTTTGCAGCCTCCAAACGGCACGCAGCACGGCGAGAGCGCGAGTAACGATAAAAAGGCCAAGATGCAGGAACAACTGCGCACCATCCGACTGCTGTTTAAGAGGCTACGGCTTATCTATGAGAAATGCAATGAGACTTGCCAGGTAAACTAGGCTGTGTACTATGAGACTTGCTAGTTTTTTCAGGTAAACTCCTTTCTTACCTTTTTAGCGGGATTCCTTTTTACTCCTAGTCTTTTCAGAGAGACTTCTTTTACTCTAAATAGGTCAGCGCTTGACCACAATTCACCTGATGGTAAGTGACATTGAGGTGACAGTGAAGCGCGCTTAGCTAGAAGGAACCGGTTCACTCTCGCCTTGAAAATCGCAAAATAAGACTCCTCCTTCCCTAGCCTGCCTTCCTTAGTCTTTCAGGGAGACTTCTTCTTCTTCTTCCTCTCTTAGTCTTTAGAAGACTCCTCCTTGCTCCTTAGTTGTTACTTATTCCTTGTTACTAAGGGTCTTGACTCTCCCGCATAATGTATTCATTGGGGTAGTTCTTTTGAACATTTACATCGTGGTGGGCGCCCTGGTCTTTCCAAGAAAAATATGCATCTTCCTTCAAGGAGATATCTCTTTGGATTTTGTGAGCCTCAAATTTGAAGATTTCCTCATAAAGTTATCCTTCACCGTAAAAAGTACACCGTAAGGAGGTGATTCCTACAAAAAGAAAAGGCGATTTTCTGCAGCGCTATTTTCAGGCCGATTAAATAAACTACTAGTAGTACATAATATAAAACTATTTCACTTTACAGGGAATGGAATACACACACATGGAAAGCCTGATACCGCTCAAGGATGAGGCGGAGAACAAAGCGTTAGACGAGAGAAGAAATACAGAAAGCTACAGACTTGCATTGGAAGAAAATAGGGAGCTTACTGAACAGGTCAGATATATTCTTCTTCTTCTTTGTATGAGCCAAGTAGTTAAGCTGTTCAAGTGTTAATCCAGAGTAAGACGTACCTACGTTTCACGCAAATACCGTTTTACAATTAACCTAATTTTTCTAAATTAAACTGCTCTTCTGTCATGAAGTAGTAGTGGATGGGATAGACAGTACACGCCTCACAATATCACACCTTTTTTCTCTGTACTTGTTTAAAGGGGGTACCCACGATTGTCCTTATTTGATTAGTCCATCAAGCTAATATACAGAACATGAACTACTATAACTTGCCATACCCAGTAGGTACCAGGACTCTATTACTGAGACTGCTGTCCATCTGTCTGTCATTAGGCTGTATCTCATGACCGTGACAGCGAGCTTAAATTTTCACAGATGAAGTATTCTTTGTAGCCACTTACTAGAACAACAGCAAGTACTAGAAACAGAATAAAATTAATATTTAAAAGGGCTCGATAACAACAAATGTTTTTTTTAAACGCGATAGGCAGACCACAACTCACCTGATGTTAAGTGATATTGTGGTCTAGGATGGAACGAACGCCTAGAAGAAACCAAACTCTTGGTCAATTGACGATCACGTTGGCATAATGGTTAATGGTTACCATGCCGGATTGCTATCCAGAAGATCCTGGGTTCCCGGCACGGCCAACATCTTTGAGATGTTGGCTGTCAGTCTGGGTGTTAAATATGTATCAATATAAATGTTTATGTATGTATAGGTATACCAGTTGTTTGAGCAACCATAATACAAACTAGAAATAGTTTAGTATAACTAACCAGCCATGTGTGAAAAAAATAAAACTGTTTTTTTTCATTTCAGGTTGTGTTAAAAAACAAGCAGTTAAAGGAAGTGATCACTAATCTAAGGACTATAATATGGGAGATTAACGTAATGTTAACGATGCGACGATCTTAGTGCAGTGCGTATGGTGATCCTGTTAAAATAATTTAAGTAATTAACTATGAATGTGAAATCTTTAATCAATATAACTGTAAGCAAATTATGTGGTTTTAACTTGCCATGGGTTTGTTTATTTTGTGATTTCTCGTCTTTAAGATCGAGGGTATAAATAAAGCATGTAGCATGAATTCAATTTAGAGTAGTAATTCAGTTCGATGTAGAGCGAAAGTTAAACTATAAAGCAAAAAAAGTTCTACAGTACTTTTTTAAATGATGTACTTCAGGCAAGGACATAGTTTTAAACGGGCTTCAGAAAAAGCGGAGGTTCTCAATTAGGCTGTATATCTTTTTTAAATTGAAGTCAGTATTCCAAATTTAAATTGTATTTTAAACACCCATCAATGTTATTGTATGTTTTGATTATTAAAAGTTGGAATCAGTGCAACAGTTTTCTACGCGGAAATGAATGGAAGAATTCACGGATTTAAGGTTGTTCGCTAGCATGCTGCAAGTGCTCATATGCCGCTAGATGGCGTTAAATAGGTATAAGTTAGTTTTATTCATCCCAGCATCCCAAGTGATTTCTTTGTAACTTTAGAATCGGTTCGCGTAAACTACTGTTAATGTATTATTTTTAAGGCTCATCACAAAACAACATTTATTAAGCGTTGATAGCAAATATGTACAAAAAGCCATATAAAACCCATATCTACTATCATCTATTCTGTGACGATGCGGCTACACTCACACTAGCATTGACAATTTTTTTGTCACTTGAACTTCAGCATATTTGAATATGCATGCCAATTTCGAACGCTCAATTGTCGATTATATGGCTCGTTCGTAGAGGAAGCATTTTTGGAACAGGAAATATTTTTATGATTTGAATTGACTATGGTTCAAATCTCATGAATTATTAATTTTGCTATTTTATTTTGTTCGAAACTCTTTTTTTTTAAAGGAATATTATGGGAAAGTCAATATTTTCAATAGGTTTCGTTTTCGTGTATGTTAATATTCATAGTGCATACCTTAAAACCTCAAATGAAATTAAAAAATAAATCTATTGGGTACATGATACGAGTAACAAGAAAAAACTTTTCTCACGAATCATCTAACATATTGCATGAAACAGTTGTATTTTTCGCATGATTCCAAAATGTAAGCCATTTCATTTGGGAAAGTTGCGAATAATATCATATCCACTATTTTGGCGGACATCCGAATATCATCAAACATAGCTAAGAACATCAAAATCGGTTCATCCGGAATAACAGCTTCAAGTCTAATGATTAGAAAAGTAAATAATTACATATTATCAGGGAATTTATATATAATAGACTATGGATATTATTTTAGCTTCATTTGAAATAAAAAAAAACTATTATTATTATTCGAAGGTAAGAGGCCTGTCGAAATCTTAGTTATTATAAATATACACCTGGCAGTTTACATGTATCGTTGATATAATTATACACTAGTGGCCCGTCCCGGCTTAGCACGGGCATAAAAAAAATCAATTCTAGGAGATATGTTTGAAAGTCGTTCAGAAGTGTAATATTTTATTCGTTACGAACAAACATTTAAACTTTATCGCATTATAATTTTGACATAGATTAAAGTTTTTTTTTGTATATATGGGTTCCGCTGCTCTCAAGACATACTAAACGACACCCGCCACAACTAACTTTTATTAGCGCATGCGATGAAACAAATTTTTTACTCTTTTTTATACCTTGTGTTCCATTACTGGAGTCTTAATAAGAATTTCTTACCCTTTGCAACAAAATATAATGCCTATGTCATTTGGGGATAATGTAACTTCCCAACGGTGTAAGAATTTTTAATTTTAGTCCAATAGTTTCGGAGCCTATTCGCGTCAAAAAAAACATAAAAACATCCAAACAAACAAACAAACAAGCCTTTTGTAATTATGAGATTGTTAAAGATATTGATAGGTAAACAAAAGACGTAGGTATAAAAATTTGATATAATTGGCCAAGTACGAACCGGGCTCGCGCGTGAAGGGTTCCGTACCATTATTAAAATATGGCGAAAAAACATGTTTTTTGTATGGGAACCCCATATCAAACATTCATTTTATTTTGAAAGAAAGAAAGAGAGAAATCATGAAAGAATCTACCAAGTGTCATTGTAAAGATAGAGTAAAAAGAGGTAATACGTAGCTTAATATTCTGTAGAATTCTTTAGTGTCCTGTTATCGTTTTTGATATTGAGCAAAAATACAAAATATAACACGTCTTTTAAGGTACACTTGAAAAACGTGTCATCCACCCTTTATATTTGTATATTTTCTGTTTTTAGTATTTGTTGTTATAGCGTATCTAGTACTTGTATACTCTTGGGTTATAACGGCAACGGAAACAAATAATTTGTGAAATTTTCAGCTATCAAAGTGTATAAGAAACAGCCTGGTGACAGAAAGACAGACAACGAATATTTTGTAAAAGGCATTCGTTTTTATCTTTTAAGTACAGAAAAGATCGCAGTAGTGTATTAATTTCATTCTTAGGGTACCTAACCCTAAAAATTATTGCTGCAATATAAATACGTTTTTTTAAGTATGTCAAATATGACAAACTGACATTGACATAACTAAATTTCATTCAAATAATCAAACAAAATTATACATATTTTAAATTTTTAATTCTATTACGATACTTAATATAAAAATAGCAATAATTTATTTAAAAATAATAAATAAATTTCATCAAACTCTTTAACAATACTTTTTTTGATCCTGCCATCTAACGGAATTTTGTTGATTTATTACTACGGATGGTAAGCTTGGGTTCATGTTTGGCAGAGAGAATGACACTAACGGAAACGGAAACTAACAATGTATACGTATACATGTCACCAACTTAGATGTTCAGGTGGCCAAAATTGGAATTACAAGTTCGACAGCACTCTTAGGTGGCAACAAATCTCCACTAGCGACACTGTCAACTGAACAGCTAAGTTGTTGCACTGCACTCATACATGTGTATTTTGCTGGAAAAAATCACGCTGATATATCTGTTTTGCGATAAAAAATGTATAATATTACCTATTTCGCGCCCCAATTAGACCATTTTAAGTTTATGTTAAGTGATTACTATTTAAAAATCTTAGAGGAAATGGTTGCCAGTCTGAGAAGCATTTAGTATGGGGCTCGGAAAGCCTTAAAAGATTAAATCCGTGAATTCTTCCATATCTTAAAAATATTTGTCAAGCAACCAAGCTTTAAGTTTTATTTTGAAGTGTGCGGTGGAAAGTGCATCTCGGATGGTAGCGGGTATGCGGTTGTATACCGCGGATTCTATAAATGATGTAATCCTGTGAAAACTAACTCACTCGTTACAATGTTGGCCTATCGGTAGTTCTAAGATATAAGTCATTAAGTGCAGAGAGACTAATAATAGATATTTCTATTAAATTAATTGGTAATGCTTTCTATGCATGAAAGATTATTTTATAATGATATAATTAGATCATTAATAGCTACATTTCTGGATATAGAATGAAATTGATATTCTGTTATTTATCTAGCTTTTACATTTGTTGAGTTATAGTTTTTTTAAAAGGTATACTAATTATTCCATGTACTTGAACCAATGTATGTCTAATAATATACAAATGTATTATTATTTAGCGCCTGTAGTGAGGCTAAGGGGATCTGACACGATCATCGCTAAAAGTTAAGCGATCGATGCGGACAATCTTTGGATGGGTGACCATGTACAAGACTGTCATATAAAAGATGGCATTGTGGATACCGTGGGTTGGGTGATAAGTTAAATCGTAGGTCCTGGCCGTTAGTTTACAGTACAAGCAGTTGTTAAGCCGAGTCAAGGGACCTTTTGGTGGCATGAAAAACACTCTACACCAGAGCACGGCCACTTAGCTCATAGGAAGAAGAAGAAGATATAATGCAGAAGTTGTAGTGCCACAAATCATGTAAATGGGTAAGATATAAAAACGGACTTATTTTTAACCATTTATTACGAAAAATATGTAATGCTTAGGTTAAACTTAAAAGCAACTTACGTCGTATACTTGTCAAATAGTTATTAATAAATAGCTTTAATAAATAAAGCGGAATGGCAAGAACTTACTTAGGTTTTATTTGAGTTAATAAAGTTAGGTGTTAGCACATAGTAATAAAGTTCGATCATTTAGGTGTATAAATTCGAAATGAGGGTTTTGCTAAAATGAAACTTGGCGTAGGTGCGTCGCAGATCGCCACCGAGCCGCTTCAGTTGTTTGTTCTCAGGACAGCGCCACGAATGTAAGGTAAATTTCACATTTTCTTGTTCTCACAAGAAAATGTAAAATGTTACCACTCATTTATGATCGAAAAAATATGTTTTTTGATTAGGTCTTTTGAAAAGTAAAATGGTTGACTAACTACTGACACAATAGTAAATACAAAATCACATCCGTCAATCCGCCACATCCGCCTTTTTAATTCTGTTAACATTGATTTGTTTTACTATTGTTGTAGGTATAATGTAACTTCTAAGTATTATCACCAGGATAATTAAATAAGTAGCGCAAACTTAAAACTATAATAGTATATTAGGACGGCTTAAATCTAAAGAGTTTTTAGTTTACAAAACTATCTACGTTCAACCGGCTTAGTGATTTCACTAGCCTTCTTTTTCTGGATCTTCTTTTCGTATGGGCGGCGGTCTACTGCGGAAATTTCAGCTGGTGTTTCGTCTATCGGTTGGTCATTTAACTCTTCTTGCTCGGGTTCATGTTCTTGTTCTTCTTGGGGTTGGTCGGCTTGGTCCGGGACTTCAGGTGAGGCATCGATGAGTTTTCCGGCGCTGCGGCCCGCGGGGAGGACGTGGAAAGCCTCGGCCAAGTCAGGGTTGATTTCTTCTAAGGGGGTGTCTCCAGGACGGATGTAAACTGGCACATAGCCTGGAACTGCGGGTAGGTACTGCCATTTAGGTCGCGCTTCTGGAAAAGAGGAAAATAGCGTATGAACAACAGCTTCTACTTTTATTTTTAGCCGCGTTTTAATATTGAGATTATAGCTCCCGGCTCGTTAAGATATTAGACGTAATATATCAGAATGACAAGAACAGATAATCCTAGGACATATTGTGCCTAACGCGGAAGGACCGGGGCGCCATCCACGATGTACTAAATGCAGCGCTGGAGTCACGAACCTCATTAATGAGAAATATACGACTCGAGGAAGAAAATGTTTAAAGTAAAATCCTATATTTGGCAGTAAAAAACACAAACATAATTTTCATTGTTGTGTGATGCAAATAAACCTAGTTATCATCGAATGATTCGACAGTCTTGTATAATCAATTAGTCAAACTCTCAACGCAAGAGAGTGCCAAATCTGAACGCGAGTAGTTTCACTGATCACGAGATGTGATCTCGCGTGGTCACGGACACAGTCATCTGTAAGAATTACAGAGATGTCCAATTCGTTGCGCTTTGATCTGGATGAAATCGCATGTCTCTTTGTCTTGGGTGTCGTAGATAGTGTGGCCACAGAATAAGTGGTAGAGACAGAAGATTGACTCCGTGTCTCGGTCTTGAACGTGAAATAATAAGGTTTTATTGTGTTTTTTAAACCTATAGTAATGAAACGCCTTGATACTTATATAGCACGCCTTATTGTTAAAGCGATGCTTTACTCAGTTTAGCTGAGTTTAGCCGCGACATACATATTTGAGCGAAGCGACTTAACCGTGGTAGAAAATACGAATAAAATCGACATTTAACAATAAATTCACGAAATAAAATCAACATTTAACAATATTAAATTTATGAACTCCAACGATTCTATAAAAACAAGTATGACTTTCAAAAGCAAACCATTTTAAAACGATTATTTACGAAAAACTTTCCGAGATAATTTTACGTAATCTTGTTCTGGAACAAACGTTTCCTAACACTGATTCAAAGCTAAAAACCTGAAAAAATCGTACCTCTATTTCTTATGCAGGATTATTAAATATTTTTAAAAACTTTGTTATTGCTCCCCACTGTCTTAAATGTTCTAAAATACACTTAAACATTATATGGACTACTACCAAATTGCCTACATAATTATTATCTTTGAGAAAATTCTCTATGCGTTTTTTTTTTAATAAATTAGAATATTTAGGCATTGTTCACTTGACTTCGTAAACGTTATAAAAGATATCAGTTACTTGTAACTTACAAATGTCTGTCTGGAGCTAAGTGTTTTACATGCATATGTAAAATATCATAGCTTCCAAAGTTTTTCATTGCTCTTGGCATCTTTCGCTTCACCAATGCTTATAAGTTGACTCCTACATTATCTCGTTAAATTTTTGCGTGAAGTATGTACAGTGTAAACTCCGTGTAACGTCAATCGATTTAACGAGAAACTCTCTAAAGCGTCAAAATCAATTGGCTTTAGTTTGTTTAGCTTGAATTCCATACAATGATATCTACATTATCTCCATTTAACGACCACTCTCTATAACGCCATAAAATGCACAGTCCCTTCAGTGCCGTTATATATAGAGTTTACACTGTATATTATAAATCTGAAAATGTATTATATTTGCCAATGAAACTTTGTAAATCTTATCTATTTATTTCTAGAGATTCAAGTAGCACGAAAGTATAGTAGAGATTCTTTAATTAGTTAGTAGTCATTTGTTCCATTAATTAGCTCTATCTACGCTTAATTAACTGTATCTTCGTGAGAGCATTTAAACAAGTATAATCTGGGTGGTCGCGTATTTACCGCATTGTAATCGGTTAGCACTAAATTCTTTATCTATGACCTATGCACCAAAGACAAGGAAATGCAAAGCTAACGATAGCAAAACTGGGTCGATATTGTTAGTTATTTTACCAAGAAATATAGTAAAAAAACTTACAATGAAATTTGGAAACCAAGCGGAGATATAATATTTTCATTAATTAATTTCTAGGCACTGTAGAACAAGTAATTGATATTATCTTGTAGGTCTTAAACCCTTATTTAATTGGGTTGTGCGTTATTAGGGAACCCTGTACAAGCTCATTATTATTAATGTACCTACGTATATATTACGTTAACAGTTTTCTTAAATCAGCATTTGTATTATACGTTAAAAAAATAAAGAATGGAAGATGAAAGAAAAATATTTATTTGAGCCAAACACAATCCTTTAATTTACCAATTAAAATAAGATACCAATTAACATTGATGCCGTAATACTTTTTTCATATGTGTATAACTATGAAGCAAACTAAGTAACCCATAAGCTATATCAAAAATAAATTAATTATTGTTTCAAAGTAAAAGATCTGTGATAATTAATAAATATTAAATTTAATATGTTATACTGTGTGCCAATAATATTTTAGTCATAAGTAGTTTTGTATATAATTGTAGTATTGTATATTTAATAGTCACTAATATTGTAAAGACACTGTCTAGTTTGCCTTGGAGTAAAGCTAGCCAGTGCCTCTTGCTACGCCCTATTACAACAGGGTACATGTAACATAGCCTTATGTCATACATGTGTTGCAAGATAATAAATAAACTATAAACTATAAGCTCACAATCTCAGCCTATAGCATATATTCTCAGACGCTGCGCTTGCGCATCGCATCGTCGTCATTGCATCCATGCATCGCAGATTCCACTTCTACGAATCGGTACCTAGATAATGGATAATGGCTAGGCGGTCGTCCGTTCGCTTTCCTTGTTACTGAGGTCGTTCAACCGTCTCCCTGCTTGCTACGGCTTTGATAAGATATTTGCTTTTTGGGGTGTACGTAGGTACCTACGGACCCTAAAAAAACCTTTAAAAAACCTAAAAAAAATGGACACTATTCCTAAGCCTTCGCCGTTTTTATATCTGGCACCAAGCTTTATCTCACAAGCCGTAATACTTTAAAAGCTGTTATTTTCACAAGTTATGTATTTCCCGTGCCATTATAACAACAACTAAAAATTAAAATATATATTCAATAAACGTGTGCTTTTCGAATTTTGTTTGCTCAATATTCAAAGAATATTTAGTTATATATCACCTTTGATAATAAATAATTAAATAAAATCAATATTTAAGGGGGGAAATAAAAATATTTTTTAATACAAATAAACGCATTTTTTCCACAATTCTATGATAATGGTACATAACTCTTCATGCGCGAATCCGATTCGCACTTTGCCAATTTCTTCATTCCAAAAGATTATTCAGCTGTTTCTTTTAGATTTTATATTTGCAAATGTCACTTGACTTGAAGCTAATTTTACTTTTAGTTCGATTTTAATCTTGATAGATAGATAAATAGATAAACACTTTATTAAAACACTTACAATAAAATAAAATTACAGATAACACATAAAGAACTTACAAGCTAGTGCCTTAACTAGCGACCTTATCGCTAAGAGCGAACTCTTCCAGGCAACCAATTCTAAGAAATTAGACAAAATTAGGCAAGTACTTAAGACGTGGTGTAATAATAAGTATATATGTGAATTACAAAAATACATAAATTACTGGTATAATCAAATGAAAAGTAAAATACCTATCAACGATGAGTACAATGACCTAATGCTGGCATAATGGTACGTTTACACGCTTGCCAAGCCTTGGCAAGGATCGACAATCGCAAGCATGTAAATGGGGCGTTTGGCTTGGCTTGCGTGGGCTTGTGCCTGCTTGCTTCCGATCCAGTCGAGTGTCAGTTTTTTACGCAGATCAAAGGGCGTTTGCTTGGATGTATATTGCAGACTGACGTATGCACAAGCGTCTAAACGCCTTTCAAACGATTTGTGGAGATTTGTGGAGGCTTGGGACTGTTTGCAGTTTGCCAAGGCTTGGCAAGCGTGTAAACGTACCATAATATTTTACCGCTTTGTAGTTGTGGAGGTGAAGGCCATTAGAATAGGGTCTTGGTCTTTCACTGCACAATCATGATTATTTGATCTTTGATTGATCGGAACTTCAATACTGCTTTGCATAAAATAATTTAATAAAGCTACCACATTGATTGGGTATAAATATTTATTGCTTTTATCTACTGGTTTTTAGCGTTTTTGTTCGCTATAAAAATACAGAGTTTATCTGCATTGACAGTTCGTAAGTGAACCGTAAACATATTTTGAAAATAAACCCAACCATTCTCCTCTTGATGTTTGAGCTGTTATTTTGTAAATAGATTTTTTTATTCAAGTACTAAAAACTAGTTTAGATTTTTTAAAGTAAATAAACATTCAATGTTAGAAAGAAAGAAAGAAACATTACATAACACGTACCTACTATAAAAACATGAAATATTGTCTCACGAGGAGAGAGATATAGGCCATAATCCACCACGCTGACCAAGTGCGGGTTGGCGGATGACACACGTCATCGGATACTGTGGTCCTCAAACATGCCGGTTTCCTCACGATGTTTTCCTTCATCGTCAAGCGAGTGCAAATCTACACATAACTTCAAAAACAAGTCATTGGTGTAAGGCTGGGATCGAACCAATGTATGTCTAATAATATACAAATGTATTATTATTTAGCGCCTGTAGTGAGGCTAAGGGGATCTGACACGATCATCGCTAAAAGTTAAGCGATCGATGCGGACAATCTTTGGATGGGTGACCATGTACAAGACTGTCATATAAAAGATGGCATTGTGGATACCGTGGGTTGGGTGATAAGTTAAATCGTAGGTCCTGGCCGTTAGTTTACAGTACAAGCAGTTGTTAAGCCGAGTCAAGGGACCTTTTGGTGGCATGAAAAACACTCTACACCAGAGCACGGCCACTTAGCTCATAGGAAGAAGAAGAAGATATAATGCAGAAGTTGTAGTGCCACAAATCATGTAAATGGGTAAGATATAAAAACGGACTTATTTTTAACCATTTATTACGAAAAATATGTAATGCTTAGGTTAAACTTAAAAGCAACTTACGTCGTATACTTGTCAAATAGTTATTAATAAATAGCTTTAATAAATAAAGCGGAATGGCAAGAACTTACTTAGGTTTTATTTGAGTTAATAAAGTTAGGTGTTAGCACATAGTAATAAAGTTCGATCATTTAGGTGTATAAATTCGAAATGAGGGTTTTGCTAAAATGAAACTTGGCGTAGGTGCGTCGCAGATCGCCACCGAGCCGCTTCAGTTGTTTGTTCTCAGGACAGCGCCACGAATGTAAGGTAAATTTCACATTTTCTTGTTCTCACAAGAAAATGTAAAATGTTACCACTCATTTATGATCGAAAAAATATGTTTTTTGATTAGGTCTTTTGAAAAGTAAAATGGTTGACTAACTACTGACACAATAGTAAATACAAAATCACATCCGTCAATCCGCCACATCCGCCTTTTTAATTCTGTTAACATTGATTTGTTTTACTATTGTTGTAGGTATAATGTAACTTCTAAGTATTATCACCAGGATAATTAAATAAGTAGCGCAAACTTAAAACTATAATAGTATATTAGGACGGCTTAAATCTAAAGAGTTTTTAGTTTACAAAACTATCTACGTTCAACCGGCTTAGTGATTTCACTAGCCTTCTTTTTCTGGATCTTCTTTTCGTATGGGCGGCGGTCTACTGCGGAAATTTCAGCTGGTGTTTCGTCTATCGGTTGGTCATTTAACTCTTCTTGCTCGGGTTCATGTTCTTGTTCTTCTTGGGGTTGGTCGGCTTGGTCCGGGACTTCAGGTGAGGCATCGATGAGTTTTCCGGCGCTGCGGCCCGCGGGGAGGACGTGGAAAGCCTCGGCCAAGTCAGGGTTGATTTCTTCTAAGGGGGTGTCTCCAGGACGGATGTAAACTGGCACATAGCCTGGAACTGCGGGTAGGTACTGCCATTTAGGTCGCGCTTCTGGAAAAGAGGAAAATAGCGTATGAACAACAGCTTCTACTTTTATTTTTAGCCGCGTTTTAATATTGAGATTATAGCTCCCGGCTCGTTAAGATATTAGACGTAATATATCAGAATGACAAGAACAGATAATCCTAGGACATATTGTGCCTAACGCGGAAGGACCGGGGCGCCATCCACGATGTACTAAATGCAGCGCTGGAGTCACGAACCTCATTAATGAGAAATATACGACTCGAGGAAGAAAATGTTTAAAGTAAAATCCTATATTTGGCAGTAAAAAACACAAACATAATTTTCATTGTTGTGTGATGCAAATAAACCTAGTTATCATCGAATGATTCGACAGTCTTGTATAATCAATTAGTCAAACTCTCAACGCAAGAGAGTGCCAAATCTGAACGCGAGTAGTTTCACTGATCACGAGATGTGATCTCGCGTGGTCACGGACACAGTCATCTGTAAGAATTACAGAGATGTCCAATTCGTTGCGCTTTGATCTGGATGAAATCGCATGTCTCTTTGTCTTGGGTGTCGTAGATAGTGTGGCCACAGAATAAGTGGTAGAGACAGAAGATTGACTCCGTGTCTCGGTCTTGAACGTGAAATAATAAGGTTTTATTGTGTTTTTTAAACCTATAGTAATGAAACGCCTTGATACTTATATAGCACGCCTTATTGTTAAAGCGATGCTTTACTCAGTTTAGCTGAGTTTAGCCGCGACATACATATTTGAGCGAAGCGACTTAACCGTGGTAGAAAATACGAATAAAATCGACATTTAACAATAAATTCACGAAATAAAATCAACATTTAACAATATTAAATTTATGAACTCCAACGATTCTATAAAAACAAGTATGACTTTCAAAAGCAAACCATTTTAAAACGATTATTTACGAAAAACTTTCCGAGATAATTTTACGTAATCTTGTTCTGGAACAAACGTTTCCTAACACTGATTCAAAGCTAAAAACCTGAAAAAATCGTACCTCTATTTCTTATGCAGGATTATTAAATATTTTTAAAAACTTTGTTATTGCTCCCCACTGTCTTAAATGTTCTAAAATACACTTAAACATTATATGGACTACTACCAAATTGCCTACATAATTATTATCTTTGAGAAAATTCTCTATGCGTTTTTTTTTTAATAAATTAGAATATTTAGGCATTGTTCACTTGACTTCGTAAACGTTATAAAAGATATCAGTTACTTGTAACTTACAAATGTCTGTCTGGAGCTAAGTGTTTTACATGCATATGTAAAATATCATAGCTTCCAAAGTTTTTCATTGCTCTTGGCATCTTTCGCTTCACCAATGCTTATAAGTTGACTCCTACATTATCTCGTTAAATTTTTGCGTGAAGTATGTACAGTGTAAACTCCGTGTAACGTCAATCGATTTAACGAGAAACTCTCTAAAGCGTCAAAATCAATTGGCTTTAGTTTGTTTAGCTTGAATTCCATACAATGATATCTACATTATCTCCATTTAACGACCACTCTCTATAACGCCATAAAATGCACAGTCCCTTCAGTGCCGTTATATATAGAGTTTACACTGTATATTATAAATCTGAAAATGTATTATATTTGCCAATGAAACTTTGTAAATCTTATCTATTTATTTCTAGAGATTCAAGTAGCACGAAAGTATAGTAGAGATTCTTTAATTAGTTAGTAGTCATTTGTTCCATTAATTAGCTCTATCTACGCTTAATTAACTGTATCTTCGTGAGAGCATTTAAACAAGTATAATCTGGGTGGTCGCGTATTTACCGCATTGTAATCGGTTAGCACTAAATTCTTTATCTATGACCTATGCACCAAAGACAAGGAAATGCAAAGCTAACGATAGCAAAACTGGGTCGATATTGTTAGTTATTTTACCAAGAAATATAGTAAAAAAACTTACAATGAAATTTGGAAACCAAGCGGAGATATAATATTTTCATTAATTAATTTCTAGGCACTGTAGAACAAGTAATTGATATTATCTTGTAGGTCTTAAACCCTTATTTAATTGGGTTGTGCGTTATTAGGGAACCCTGTACAAGCTCATTATTATTAATGTACCTACGTATATATTACGTTAACAGTTTTCTTAAATCAGCATTTGTATTATACGTTAAAAAAATAAAGAATGGAAGATGAAAGAAAAATATTTATTTGAGCCAAACACAATCCTTTAATTTACCAATTAAAATAAGATACCAATTAACATTGATGCCGTAATACTTTTTTCATATGTGTATAACTATGAAGCAAACTAAGTAACCCATAAGCTATATCAAAAATAAATTAATTATTGTTTCAAAGTAAAAGATCTGTGATAATTAATAAATATTAAATTTAATATGTTATACTGTGTGCCAATAATATTTTAGTCATAAGTAGTTTTGTATATAATTGTAGTATTGTATATTTAATAGTCACTAATATTGTAAAGACACTGTCTAGTTTGCCTTGGAGTAAAGCTAGCCAGTGCCTCTTGCTACGCCCTATTACAACAGGGTACATGTAACATAGCCTTATGTCATACATGTGTTGCAAGATAATAAATAAACTATAAACTATAAGCTCACAATCTCAGCCTATAGCATATATTCTCAGACGCTGCGCTTGCGCATCGCATCGTCGTCATTGCATCCATGCATCGCAGATTCCACTTCTACGAATCGGTACCTAGATAATGGATAATGGCTAGGCGGTCGTCCGTTCGCTTTCCTTGTTACTGAGGTCGTTCAACCGTCTCCCTGCTTGCTACGGCTTTGATAAGATATTTGCTTTTTGGGGTGTACGTAGGTACCTACGGACCCTAAAAAAACCTTTAAAAAACCTAAAAAAAATGGACACTATTCCTAAGCCTTCGCCGTTTTTATATCTGGCACCAAGCTTTATCTCACAAGCCGTAATACTTTAAAAGCTGTTATTTTCACAAGTTATGTATTTCCCGTGCCATTATAACAACAACTAAAAATTAAAATATATATTCAATAAACGTGTGCTTTTCGAATTTTGTTTGCTCAATATTCAAAGAATATTTAGTTATATATCACCTTTGATAATAAATAATTAAATAAAATCAATATTTAAGGGGGGAAATAAAAATATTTTTTAATACAAATAAACGCATTTTTTCCACAATTCTATGATAATGGTACATAACTCTTCATGCGCGAATCCGATTCGCACTTTGCCAATTTCTTCATTCCAAAAGATTATTCAGCTGTTTCTTTTAGATTTTATATTTGCAAATGTCACTTGACTTGAAGCTAATTTTACTTTTAGTTCGATTTTAATCTTGATAGATAGATAAATAGATAAACACTTTATTAAAACACTTACAATAAAATAAAATTACAGATAACACATAAAGAACTTACAAGCTAGTGCCTTAACTAGCGACCTTATCGCTAAGAGCGAACTCTTCCAGGCAACCAATTCTAAGAAATAAGACAAAATTAGGCAAGTACTTAAGACGTGGTGTAATAATAAGTATATATGTGAATTACAAAAATACATAAATTACTGGTATAATCAAATGAAAAGTAAAATACCTATCAACGATGAGTACAATGACCTAATGCTGGCATAATGGTACGTTTACACGCTTGCCAAGCCTTGGCAAGGATCGACAATCGCAAGCATGTAAATGGGGCGTTTGGCTTGGCTTGCGTGGGCTTGTGCCTGCTTGCTTCCGATCCAGTCGAGTGTCAGTTTTTTACGCAGATCAAAGGGCGTTTGCTTGGATGTATATTGCAGACTGACGTATGCACAAGCGTCTAAACGCCTTTCAAACGATTTGTGGAGATTTGTGGAGGCTTGGGACTGTTTGCAGTTTGCCAAGGCTTGGCAAGCGTGTAAACGTACCATAATATTTTACCGCTTTGTAGTTGTGGAGGTGAAGGCCATTAGAATAGGGTCTTGGTCTTTCACTGCACAATCATGATTATTTGATCTTTGATTGATCGGAACTTCAATACTGCTTTGCATAAAATAATTTAATAAAGCTACCACATTGATTGGGTATAAATATTTATTGCTTTTATCTACTGGTTTTTAGCGTTTTTGTTTGCTGTAAAAAATTACAGAATTTATCTGCATTGACAGTTCGTTAGTGAACCGTAAACATATTTTGAAAATAAACCCAACCATTCTCCCCTTGACGTGTTGCGTTTGAGCTTTTATTTTGTAAGCAGTTTTTTTTCAGGTACCTACTAATATTTAAATACCTATTTTATATTTTATAAATTGAATTAACTTTTATCTTCCTTCAATATTAGAAAGAAAGAAAGAAAGATTCATTACATAACACGTACTATAAAAAGATACATATAAACATGAAATATATTATTTTCGTGACAACTAATAATTAACACTAAATCAAACCTAATAGCATAAGCATAGCATAAGCAGCCCGATATATGTTCCCACTGCTGAGACTCGGGGCCTTGTTTCACTAGGAGAGAGATATAGGCCATAATCTGGCCAAGTGCGGGTTGGCAGATGACACACGTCTTCCTCACTCCGCCGGATTCCTCACGATGTTTTCCTTTACCGTAAAGCGAGTGAAAATCTACACATAACTTGAAAAACAAGTCATTGTGCTAAATCAAAGCTAATTAAACTGAAAAAACGTATTTACTCTATCATTTACGCAGAATTTTATAGATTTCTCGAAATATGCTATTTTGTTCCCGTAGTGCCCTACGAGTCGAGACAGCAGTCTCGTCGCAGCAATAAAACTATTCGAATACCGTTATCCAATTATCGCGGTGCTGTTTATTACTAGTTCTGTTGCACTTCCCGTCTCGTGGTTCAATGGTAGGACATTAGTTAGCGTATTGGACATTGAACATGTCGATAAATAAGACCTACTCTAGTTGATTGAACATTTAATTTTTTGTTGTACCTACTGTAACTGATATATGAAACAGTTTCGGATCTAGAACACAATATTGATATAGACGAAGAATATAATATATTCTATATTATAGACCCACTTAAACTTTTCGTGTCCGTCTTCCATAAAATACGAAAAATTCTAAATCTTCCATAAATTGTATAGTGATTAAAAATGAAAACATTTGAGACATTTGTTAGAAGCGGATGATTGATGCGATAACTTTTCTTTCTCAACAGTACTTACATACACCATTAAAGGTAAGGGACGTAGGGTAACGGTAGTAAAAGAACTTGAGTTCTTACTTTGAGTTCAGGTAAAAAAAAAACAGCCTATGTGTTAATCCAAAGTCTGTGCTACCTCCATACCGAATTTCATCCAAATCGGTTAGGCCGTTTGAGCGCGAAGAAGTAACAAAAACATAACACTCAAACTTTTGAATTTATTGCGTTAGAAAGAAAATTAGCAAACACGATTATTACGCTAGTGATTTATTAATATTTTAACTAAAATACATTTTATAATCCGTGTAATCGCTACGCAAATTTAAAACGTGTCTCTTTTTATTTTATTTGGATAATTGGACATATTGATGCAGATAGACAGACACCCGGAAGGTCAGTCTGCCTTGTTAGAGTATTTGATCAATGAATCATCTCGATTAATCAAAATCATTTTTGTTGGTTTTATCTGTTAAATAGTTTTGGCATATCATGGGCAAAGTATTAATTTAGCCGGAGTTTTTCAGTGGCGTATCAATAAAGGTATTTTTTTTCTAATCTATTTATGTTTGCGTTGCTCACTGTAAAGAAATATCAAGGAAAAAATATAAGTCTTTCTGTATTTTATGTTGGTCGACCTATTTAAAGAGTAGTGTCAGCCAATATCTATTTATTTTCCAATGTTTTAGAAAACTTTTCAATCACGGGTACTTATTAGAAAGAAAAGAAAGAAAGAAAATAATTTATTTATTATGATGTGAGTATATATTATTCACTATAGTTTCTCCCCGCGGTAACAACTGATCTGAGATAAAACGTAGCCTATGCGTTAATCCAGGGTCTGAAACATCTATGGAGATGTACTAGATAGACCCTGGATTGAAAAATGAATGAAATTGGTTCAGCAGTGTGAACGTAAAGAATCAATAAAAAAAACAAATACCTGTACATTTGCGCGAAACAAACGGTACTTACTTAAAAAACGTTGGATATACGTAAGTGTGACCGTTTGTTTTGTGCAAATATATAATATGCCTTACGATAACAGATTACGATACTCATACACAAACTTTTGCATTTATAATATTAGTGGGATAACTATCATTATACACATATGGGCTATATTTTTGCTAATGGTATGTGTGGCTTTGACCTGCTCTCAGGTTATCAGAGCGGTTTATGTAGATTTGCCGAACGGAAATAGTCTGTTAGAAATTATTATAATATTCTAAACAACGTTCCTCGGCACGACTTTGCCAAATAGCCTATCCAAGTTTTATCGCCGATAACGTTATACTGGGTTACTTGAAACTATCGCAATAATTTTAAAACGGCTTTAGTGTAACTAGTCACCCGGCACGGGAAATACATAACTTGTGAAAGTTTCAGCATTCTAGCTATCACGGTTTCTGAGATACAGCCTGGAGACATACAGACAACGGAGGCTTAGTAATTGGGTCCCGTTTTTACCTTTTTGGTGCTAAACCCTAAAACACGTTTGTTGTATCGGGACCACCGTTAATATTTTTTATTTTTAGTATTTGTTATTATAGTGGCATAGGCAATACATTCATTAATTAATTCATTCAATATTTAAGAGCTGGGCTCTTGTCTGTGGAGTTTTTTCCAAGGTAGTTCTGTCTTCGGCCAAATCCTTGACCTCCCTATACGACATGACATTCGCCTTCTCCTTAATTTAGTCTAAATATGATCTTTTAGGTCTTCCTCTTCCTCTCCTGGCTTCTATCTTTCCTTCTACGATATTTTTAATGAAATTGTCATGTCGTACAAAGTGGCCGACCATCTTTCCTCTTCTGTTGTCTATTGTAATACATTACTTGTGAAAATTAGCTATCACGGTTTCTGAGATACAGCCTGGTGGCAGACAGAATTTGGAGGCTTACTAATAGTTTTTTCCCCAACCCTAAAAAAATAAATTATTCTGTTTAGATATACTATGGCCATCCTTAAAATGTTTTACGTAAATCAACAGTAGCCCTGTAAAACGCCGGTTCCCATAATCGCAGTAGTTTGTGAATGTGTGCCGGCTTTCATCTAACGGTCTTCTCAACGCAACGTTGTTTTTTTTGCTCGTCAAACTGCTAACTGTACGTGTTTCATTTTGGATGTACACTTCACATAAATTACTCTTTTTGTTGCACACAACTTTGATCTTTATATTGAAGTACTTAACGCGCAGTTTTAAATATCGTCGGTCGTTCAAGATCATTGAAATTATGCGTACTTTCGACCCAGAATGAGATATTGCTGGAGGCGAATTTTTTAATGTCACTTTTATATCTTTCTTACTTGGTAATAAAATTGAGTATTTAAAAAATTTAACTGTTATCTATACCATACCAATATTATAGTTATAGAGGAAAAGTTTGATTGTTTGTTTGACGCGAATAGGTTCCGAAACTACTAGACCGATGTGAAAAATTCTTTCGCCGTTGGGAAACTACATTTTCCCGGGTAATATAGGCTATATTTTGTTTTTCTTTACAGCTTGGATTATTTTATGGCCCGTGTGAAGCCGGGACTGGCTGCTAGTATAAACATGTATGAGAAGTACGAGAAGTGTGGATATATATATGTTTATCAGATAAGTAATTGTAGAAACAAGTTAACGCGCAAATTATTATACCTACCTGCTTAATCTAAATATTTACTTCGTACTTCTCTATCTGTAATATTTACAATGCAGATATTTTATTTTCTAAATACGTCAATGCATTAAGAATTTTTTTTTTTTCACCAGTTTTTTTTATTCATATTGATAATTCTGATTGCTACCAAAATAAGTATAAATTTTCTTAGAGTTCTTTAGACGCCCATAAGCTATTTTTTAGATATTTTTACCATTTACGATTTATAGTAAAAAAAAAAAACTGTAAAATCAAGGTTTTTCCCTTGTCTCTGCCTTAACAGGGTATAAACTATTTTTTTTTGTACATATGATTAAACAACATAAATGTAAGGTAAGATACATATTACGAGTATTTTGCATGATGATTAGATAGATATTTTTTATATTTTTTTTACTCTAAATAGGTCACCGCTTGACCACAATTCACCTGATGGTAAGTGACATTGAGGTCTACTTCACCGTAGCGCGCTTACCTAGAAGGAACCCGTTCACTCTCGCTTAGGCCACTTCACTTTTCTAGTAGGCCCTTCCCTGGCTTGCCACCGCTCTCAAGTTAAAAGGTCAGCTGATTTTTTAATTAATTACCCAAAGATATGTCCTGATAGCCTCCTTAAGAGCCAGTTATTACGGACAAGGCATGCTCCACCTTCAGGTAGTGTAGCTAACGCTTGTGTTTACGATGCTGGTTAAATGCTTATATTTTGGGTAAAAAGGTACCGGTTGCTATATACAGAATATTTAGTTTTTTGAAATATACTACATATATATTTTATACAGATACATATTTAACGCCCAGACCCACAGCCAACAAATTTTGTTCGGCACAAAGATGTTGGCCGAGCCGGGAATCGAACCCGGAACCTTCTGATTAGCAGTCCGGCATGGTATCCATTGCGCCAACTAGGTCGTGAAATTATTTTTATTTATTTAGCTAGATAGCTATGTGGCCGATAAATCTGAATAAACATGTAACACCTGCTAGCACCATGTTACTACACCATGTGTTCTAATTTTTCAATGAAGGCTGTTTTCCAAAGAAGTTAAGAGACAAGAGTAGACCTACTGGCTAATAATGTTTAATATTAGTACTTTTTACTGTATTAAAACTTTCGTAAGACATATTTGAATAATGTTCGTATAACCGGCTATCACTTACGTTTATTTTGTCGGTATTAGCCCGACATGTTTCAGCACAATCAGTGTGCCATTGATGCAGGACCTCCCGTCACCGCGGACAATCGTTGTCTGTGTTCCTGCCCTTGAGAATGGCACACTGATTGTGCTGAAACATGTCGGGCTAATACCGACAAAACAAACGTAAGTGATAGCCGGTTATACGAACATTATTAGTACTTTTTGATCAAATATACTCGTACACCAGATTCAGTGTTGCATACAAACACAGTACAAAAAAATGGCATGAGTTTACTATACTATTGTATGTCTTACAGTATACTACGACACAAAAAATATTACAATTCAAGTAAACCTTACCACTGTTTTTAAAAAGTAAATAAATATTTTTTTTATCTTAAGGCTAAGCTCAGCGATAACAGCTACCTATAAAATTTTAAGACAGTACGCAGTGAGCGTTAAAAAAATCAACTGTATTACTATACTAATAACGCTTAAATTCCTCAAATTCAAATAAGACCACACTCTTACTTGAACCGTTTTTAGAGACATCACCTTAAATCTAGTAAATTTTTTATCGAAGTTAGTAGTTTTGCGAATAGTAGACCTCACGAACAACATTTCTAGAACATTATTTGTAATTACTATAAAGTTTATAATCTCACTAGCAGATCGTCCCGGCTTCACACGGGCTATAAATTAATCTAACTTTGCTACTCAGGGATAATGGTGAAAGAATTTTTCAAATCGGTCCAGCAGTTTCAGAACCTATTTGCGTCAATCAAACAAACAAAAAATCTAACGTTTTCTCTTTATAATACATAGATAGATAGGTATAAATATCACAATAATTTCTTGACTAATTTTACTCATAGACAAAGTTTTTTCTAGAAATATAGTGCTTAGCACTACCGTAAATTTTCTTTTTCCCTTTCTTTTTTTTGTTGCAATCATCCTTCCAATAAAAAAATATCGCTGATACTAAAAAATATATTAAGTGGTACCGGAGTACTAAAGTGCAAAGTTTCATTGATATTAGTTCAAAATTTCGGCATCTACGTGAGAACTAACATATTTACAGACAAACGAAAGCCAAATAGGCGAATGACTGCACTTCGACAGACTTCGCCCGCTTCACTCGCTCGGTCTAACGGTGTATATGTACTGGCATATAAAATCAATTCGCGAAGTGAAAAGCATCATCTGTGCCCATGAAAGTGGGTCAACGAGATATCAAGTCTGAGTTTCTTATCTAAATAAGTCTAAACAACTTCCAATTCCTAATATGACTGGTACAAGTATTGGTAAGTTTAGTGGAAGATAATTGCAAATAATATAATCATAATTATTAAAACGTTTAAAAAACATAGCATACTATAAGTATAAGCAGCCCACTATTATATACGTTCCCACTGCTGGGACTCGAAGCTTTCTATCACGAGGAGTGATATAGGCCGTAATCCACCACGCTGGCCAAGTGCGGGTTGGCAGATGACACACGTCTTCGCATGTTGTGGTCCTCAAACATGTCGGTTTCCTCACGATATTTTCCTTCACTATAAATCGAGTGCAAGTCAACGAAAAACACGATTACTTAAAATAAGATTAATAGTTTATTTTTGAGTAGGTTTTAATTTATAATGCTTGTGTTTCTGAAAAAAAATAAAAATAAAACAAATCTTAGTAGATACTACTATGATATCTTATCTCTTATATATAAAATTTCCATGTCACAGTGTTAGTTACCGTACTCCTCCGAAACGGCTTGACCGATTTTTACTAAATTTTTTATGCGTATTCAGTAGGTCTGAGAATCGGCTACTATCTATTTTTCATTCCCCTAAGTGAGGCAAAACAACGTTTGCCGGGTCAGCTAGTATATATGTAAAATTTCCATGTCACAATGTTAGTTACCTTACTCCTCCGAAACGGCTTGACCGATTGTTACCAAATTTGACATGCGTAGGTAGGTATAGGTAGGTCTGAGAATCGGCTACTATCTATTTTTTAAGGGAAAACAACGTTTGCAGGGTCAGCTAGTTATATCTAAAATAGTTAGAGTTTGTAATGTCAATATTGAATGAATAAAATTACCTATAAGTGATATTGTATAGTATGTCTCTATACATTGTCATACGTCTGTTGTTCTATGTAGGTGTGGCAATGTATTATATATTATACATAGCTTTTTTTTCTAAACTACTAAAGTATGATTTTTTAAAATAATTTTCCGTATATCTTTAGTGTCTTAATAAATAACATTTCATAAAAATGTTGGTTTATTTGACTAAAAAATGATCTGCTACCCTAAGGGTTATACGTTGATTTTATATTATGAACTTACCTACTTCGTGAAATAACTACTGACTAGGGTTTCTCATTTCTCGACCTTTTTTATTTCCCGGAGCACGAGAATTCTCGACCACTTTTTCCCGGGAATTCCCGGGTTGCCGAGAAATACCATTTGTTTTAAATATGTGTGATTTAGCAATAAAACTACGTTTTTTATGTCATAATCAACAATATTTATTTTTATTTTCACGTCGTGTGACTTGAAAATTTTAAATAAGCGAAATAAACTCTAGCGAGATCTTTTAATCAATATTTCTACAAACAATTAGGATTAGTCTTTTTCTTTGGAAAATTAAATAAAATATCTTCTAAAAACAAAATCTTCATGTGATCACAATAAAACTTAGTACCTTACACACTAAGTAAATTATATAGTGTGTAAACCTTACACTAAGTTTATCTTTACAATTATGCAACATAAATCGACAGTACGAGGGCCAAACTGTAAGTTTTTAGAACGGGCCACTTAAAAGCATTATATTAAAAAAATAAGTTTACATTTTTAAAATAGAACTCTTTCCCAATATTATTGAGTATATATTTCATTCATTTGTCATTTGTTTTACGATTTGGCGGCAAATTGAAAATAGTCTGTGCACGTTAGAATGAATTTAAGCCGAGAAAATTTTCGTGCAATGATTTTTTATGACTTTCGGTGTCATTTAAGTCAACAAAAAAGTTATGATAGACTTCGATTGGCCTTTCACGATGAAGCCCCATCTCGTGCGACAGTTTACAACTGGTTTATTGAATTCAAACGTGGTCGCACTAATCTCACCGATGATTTGCGTGAGGGACGGCCTTCTACAGCGACGACTGAAGATAACATCAGTGTTGTGCGGCGTATGATAGAGACTGACAAAAGAGTGACCTATCAGCAGATTCGGACAAGTCTAGGCATAGGTATGAGTCAAAAGCACAAAATCCTCCATGAACATTTAGCGGTCAGGAAGCTTTGTGCCCGCTGGGTACCGCATAATTTGACCGAAGCTCAAAAACTCCGCCGTGTTGATTGGTGCCGAGAAATGATCCAAAAATTTAACGGAGGTGACTCAAATGCTGCGTGCGGCATACTAACAGGTGACGAAAGCTGGATTTACTGTTATGATCCGGAAACCAAAAGACAGTCTGCTCAGTGGGTGTTTTCTTCCGAGGAGTTGCCAATTAAATTGAAGAGAGGGCGAAGTGTTGGAAAAAAGATGGTGGCCTCGTTCTTCGGAAGGACAGGTCATTACGTGACAATGGCCTTAGAGGAACAGAAAACGGTTAATGCAGAGTGGTACACTAACAATTGTTTGCCACTTGTTTTGGAAAAATTTCGAGCGAAACGAGCTCGCAGCAGGATCCTCCTTCATCACGACAATGCCTCGTCGCACACCGCCAGGCAAACGATCAACTATTTGGCGACCTCAGACGTGGAATTACTGGGTCACCCGCCATATAGCCCCAACCTCGCACTTTGCGATTTTTATTTATTCCCGAAAATAAAAGAAAAACTTCGAGGAAAACGTTTTATGGACGCCGAGGAAGCAGTGGCTGCGTTTCAAAACGCCGTCGAAGAGACCCCTAAAGCCGAGTGGGCAAGGTGCTTTTCTCAATGGTTCTATCGAATGCAGAGATGTTTTGATGTAAATGGACGCTATTTTGAAAAGTTATAATAAAACTAATAACTTGCTAGAATGCTTAGTTTTTGATTTTCTAAGAACTTTCAGTTTGACCCTCGTATTTAAATTGTATATAAAAAATAACAACCAGACTAGCTTAATCATTACGAGTAAAGTAGGTACTTTAGAATAGAATAGAATATAACTTTATTGTACAACCACAAAAAAAACAGCTTATATTAAGTAAATACAATAATTAAACGGAGCACAAAGGCGGCCTTATCACCTATGGTGATCTCTACCAGGCAACCGGGAATGGAGAGGAATAGAAGACATAAAAGAAAGCGGTGGTACAAAACAAAACAAGTTAAACATTACTGGCTATACAAACATAAATATACAACACGAAAGAAATTAAATTAAATCTAAGTAATGGCCAAAAAGTGATTATAAACTAGAATTTAGAATATATTTAGGGATTTTGCCTGCCTAATACTCAAAGACAGAGCATTCCACAGTCTCACAGCTTTACACAGTAAACGATGAGTGAAAGTATAAGTTAGAGTGATCCGGTGTGCGAGGAAATTCCAAAATTAGAGAACGGGAAGAGCGCAGAGAAGAAGAGTGCGAAGAAGTAACAAAAGAAAATGGTTTTTTTAAGTAAGACGGAGTTGCAGGAGTTGAGTTGAAGGAGTTACTTTAGTTTAGTCTTCGTATCTACTATTCAATATTTACGAAACGGGAAGGGGGCGGGGGGCACTGTCGGTCACTCGCACACCGCGTGATAGAGCCAGGCGCGAGCGCAGGCGCGTTATTATGTTTTTGAAATTTTTGACTGAATTTCTCGATTTCTCGATTTCTCGACCACTTTTTTCTCGTCTCGAGTAAAGCAAAATTTCCCGGGAATTCTCGGTTCGAGAATTCTCGTAGAGAAACTCTACTACTGACGCGCGTCGCTTCGCTCAAATAATATGTACGTATCTGAACTCGGTACAACGGCACCTTAACGATTTTCTTTACAATACTCATCTTTATTGAACGTAAAAGTTAACTTCAAGTCCGACACAAGGGCTTTAACGAGAGTCATTGTCCTACCCAGTGGAGTGTGACCGGCGCGGACGCAACAGGTCTTGTTTGTTTTTGCATTATTATAAAATTCCACCTGCACTTTAGATAGGAGCACGTTAAATCGAACAGCACGATGCCCATCGCTGATCGCTTGTGAGCTTTGCGAGCGTTCCGTAAACTAGTCGGGTAATGGATTTATGAAGGAAACTTGTATCGTTTCAGTCTTATAGACGTGAACCAACGAAGTTTAGAAAAAATAATCCTTGGTTTAAATTATATGTTTAAAGCAGGGATAACGGAAACTGTGGAAATTGGGCTATGTCAAAAAAATGTTATAGTTTGTGATTTCGACGTATTTTCATGGCATAAAGATTAGTCAGTATGCATGTCTTCTCATACGATACCTATGTACTTAGTTTATAAATAATAATTCATTCACTCATTCGTACATTCATTCTAGTTTTCAAATTTAGAACTAGGTTGTGTAATTACGAGTTAATACTTTTCAGAATACAACACATAAGTTTTTGTGGGCCGGTTTTGTGGCACGTAAATGTTTTCTTTTATTGTTTATTATGTTTTTTTTTTAATTGTCTTTGTGTTACAAAATAAATGTTTCTTTCTTCCTTTCTTTCTTTCTTTCTAAATTGATACGTACGATTGAATCCATCAGCTTCCAAAGAAAGGTAGTGAGTACCACAAGATTGTAAACTTTAAATTACTTTAAAAAGTTAGAAGAAACTAATAAGGTAAGTGATTGTAAAAATAACTCGGTCAATTGGATGTTTTTTTTTTTGCCGCTGGAGGCTACTTACTTTACTAGCCAGTTACTTTACTTGAGTTACCTAAAGATATCAGATATTACCTACCTACAAGAATGAGGTAATATTTTTTTGCAAGCATTTTAACGTTAGCGGACCTTTGGTTGAACCTTTCTTGGTATAAAGATGATATCATTATACCTAACTTATTGAACGTATTACTGAAAAAAAAAATAGCTTATCGATGACTAACAAAATAATGGACGAAGAAGCTTCGGTCCAATGGCAATCTTTTGTTAAATATTGCTCTTTTATTTTACATAAATATAGTTGCATGATAATTATTTTAATTAAGTAAATAAAAAGCACTTCAAACTTGTTAGTTAGTCTTAAGAAGCTTTTTCATTCAATTACCAACCTATTACATATCGTATAAATTATTACAAGGCCTACTCTTAAAAGTTTAATCTTGATTGACAATTCAATACTTTTTACAAAAAAAACCTAACCATTCAGAACCATCTGGAGGTTCTACACCATACTATTATAAGTACCAAATGGCAAATAAGATAAGTTCTATAGACAAGAATTGAATAGATGTTAATTGATTCATCATTTTACGCAAAAAGATGGATCGGCCACGACCACGGAAAGGATCATCCTCACGATTTGCTTTTGCCCCGTGACTTATAAATACAAACACCTACCCATTAAGCATGTAAAACAATGTTTTAAATATAAATTAACGTGTCAGATTGTTTTTGTTTCTCAGCTTGTTAGACTAGAGCTTTTTTGTCTGTAAATGAGATGGTACCAGCGTTATGGGTTTCGCGATCACGATTTTGTACAGCTATAAAAAATTAAAAGGTGTTTTGTTTACGATTAGAAATCATTACGATGTAATTTTGATTTGAAATGATTTAGTGTGGAATTTTACGACCTCGTCGGCGTAATGGTAACCATGTCGAACTGCCAATACAGGTCCCGGGTACGATTCCCGGCACGGCCACCATCTTTGTGTCGAACTAATTTTGTTGGCTGTCAGTCTGGGTGTTAACCATGTATCAATATAAAATATTTACCTAAAATGTAGTATATCACTTGTGTTAGCAACCATAATACAAACTAGAAATGGTTTAACTAGTATGGGGCTAACCAGCCGTGTGTGAAATGTGTCATATTTATTCATTTATTTTAATTGCTGTTTCGATAATTATTTACAGGTTTGATCATAATTGTAATAATAATTATATTATTCACGTACTTTTTAAATGTGTATACTACTTAATAAACTTTAATGTAAATTAGGTTTTCATGGGAAATTACAAATAAAATACCTAATCCAATTTGATTAATAGCTCTCTCTTTTTTTAATAAAGTTAATAAAACATAAAAAAACAAAGGAACAATAACTCACCAATCACGACACAGAATACAACACACAAAAGAACAACCGACTTCAGCATTTTGAATTTCGAGTTCGAGTAAAAACTTTTTAATTAACTTTTTTTTTTAATAATGGGTTGTGGTAAATTTGCCAAGAGAAGCGCGGGTTTCAGGCGCGGCTGCGAGACTGCAAGTGATGCTCGGGCGCTCATATAACCGGATTAAAAGCGTTACCGTTTCCCGACATGCGCAATGAACCCTATCCATGCTATGCGATGCGGTATTGCTATAGATGCGATGCTATGCGTTGCTGTATTCCACCACTTATTTTGTATTGTCAAATAATATTCTATTTTTTACACGCTTTTTGTTATAGCTTCACCTGTATGTTTGTTTGTAACCGACTTCTTTGGGCGCGATTTTGACCCACTTTAAACGGCCAGATTTCGTTCAAACTTTGTAGATTTATTGAGGACCGATGACAATACACTAATTTGATAGAATTATTCCATTTTTTTGTATTTTTGTTTGTATGTTTGTTTGTAACCGACTTCTTTGGGCGCGATTTTGACCCACTTAAAACGGCCAGATAAGCGTGTTTTTTAGTTTTTTTTTAACTTTCTTAATAATAAAGACACATGTAAGTGCTTTTTTGGTAAGGTTTTAATCTACTATTTGTAAGGTTTTTTTTACTGTGCGTGTGTGTTTTTATTGTATGTAATTAGAAACTAAGTTTTAATTTAATAAAGCTAATTTGGTAAGTAGATAGAAAAGAGCTTTCATGCCACACAAAAAAATCTTTTCATGTGTTTCTAAATACTATCTATACCAATATTATAAAACGGAAAAGTTTGATTGTTTGTTTGTTTGATGCAAATAGGCGCACTACTGGACCGATTTGAAAAATTCTTTCACCGTTGAAGCTTGACATATTCTGATGTTTCGTTCTTCTAGAGGCTAAAAGTGGTGATTTTTAATCCCTAGATAAACGCGTAAGCTTCATGGATATATTGATTTAGGGCATCATTATTGCTTAGCGTGGCCTTCTATGTATATCTATTGTATTTTTTTATGCATTTGTTTTTGAAATTTTCCATTTTGTTTTGCGCCTGATAGTGTTATCAAAGTAATAAACGGGGCGTTTTTTGCGAACTTATTTTGTAGCATTTCATATAGGTATTGTTCGATAGGTCAATGTTTGTTTTTAATTATTCACAATTAATGTGTAATATCAGCTAAAAGTTATATTATTTGGGTTTTACCAAGTTATAAATTTGTTTATACATGAATAATGGTTTTTAAAAACACATTTGTTGATTGGTGTTTTGAATATTTAAATTATACAATTATTAAATGTACGTCGATTTCATTAGACTTTCCGAACATGTTTTAGATATAGAATTTACAATTAAGATATACATTATTCTCCATAGCCTACTATTTTCTAGTTTAGTTCAGTTTATGGCCAAGGAGAATATTTTGTTTCTACTCAGTATATTATTTTAATTACTTGATCCAATTGAGTTTA
The DNA here is from genome assembly GCA_035578125.1 of Mellilla xanthometata. Lineage (NCBI taxonomy): Eukaryota > Metazoa > Arthropoda > Insecta > Lepidoptera > Geometridae > Mellilla > Mellilla xanthometata. Next base: position 4,458,101 of record JAPUBQ010000007.1, on the reverse strand, counting down.
CTTAAGTTACTATTAGTTTTCAAAATAAAAGATACAGTTTTTATAATTATATTCACTGAAACAAAAAATAAACAAATAATATGGTGGCGATTCAGCGGCAAACGCGACTAAACTAAATTTAAAGAAGCCCCGTCTCTTTTCATCTTAGGTGGCCAGAAAGAGACGGCACGTTCTGCGCCATAGTCAAAACAACTAAAATCACGTCAAATGTAGAAAATAAAGGCGACTTTAGAACCCAATCACTTGTATCACCTCTAAAACTACCTGCACATTCCATATTTGACGTGATTTTAGTTGTTTTGTCTATGGTTCAGAACGTGCCGTCTCTTTCTGGCAACCTAAGATGAAAAGAGACGGGGCTTGTTTAAATTTAGTTTAGTGGTGTGTGCCGCTGAATCGCCACCATTTTCTCTGGCCACAAACTCTATACCAACAATTGCCTATTTATTACATACACCATATTCACCGCATTTTCATAAATATTCAAAAGGCCAACCTGAAAGCTCAGCGAAAGCACTCTGACAAACAGAAAGCTGCTTTCCTAACATAAAATATTGCCTAGAGGTGAGCTTAACGACTGTAAATAGAAACATGTTAGAAGTAGTTAAGTTTTTAACGTCATTTTGAAAAGGCATGCCTAGAATCTGAATAGAAGAAATTCGAAGACTATTTCTGTGTTTGAGAACGTAACAAGTAATGATAAAATTGTTATGAAGAAATAGGCGTATGGCTCACCTTTGATTTTTTATTTCACAATTTACTTATATCTTGGCTTTGGCTACTTATCTCAAACAAACAAGAAAATTGTGTAGAAGTCTACATACATAAGATAGATAAGCTGCTGCTGTCTGTACCTATTTGACAAAAAAATATTCTTCTTATTGACATTGTTTTAAAAAAAAATTCTAACATTGTAATGTTGCATGCCTGACGGTCAAAATAGAGGGCCACTTTAATGTAATAACACCAATTGTACCTATTTTGAAAGAAATATATGATTTGATTTGACCACTTTATTAAAACTCACGAAAAAGAAAATAAATTACAGAAAACACTCAAAGTACATAAAAGCTAGTGCCTTATCTGGCGACCTTATCGCTAAAAGTGATCTACATATTTCTTGCCAACTTGATTTTTACGTGATTTTTATACACAGTCCAGATAGGAATTTGGTCAGCAGAGCGCGTAACCACACGCGTCAGTTACACCTTTATATATATTTTCGTCTACCTATGGTACCCATTAGGTTTTTGGCAGGCACTACAAAATGTTCTACCACCTCACTGTGGTTTCCTCACGATTTAAATCACCGAAAGCTCTAGTTATAGAGAAATATGGCAATAACAGCTACGAGTACATGAATTAACTAAAGGGATTTAGTAATTTTTAATTCATCGTACTAATATAATAAATACGAAAGTTTTAATGTAAAGATTTAATGTGTGTGTATGTTTGTTAATTCTTCACGCTCAAATGGGTACCCGATTTTGATGAAATTTGGTGTGTAGATGGTTAGATCTTAGGTTAACACACAGGCTACCATTTGTCTCGGATAACAACGCGGGTAATACCGCGGGCCATACCTAGTATTCAATAAATGTACGAAGAATCTCGTTATAACAAAGGAAAGGCAAAATAAATGCAGCATCAATACGACAAACAATTCAAGATAAGCGAATCTACTTGCACTATCTCACTCGCCGCAGTCTGGACCTACGCAAATAGTCTATTTGCGTAGGTCCAGAGGTCGTTCGGTTCTCATTTGCGATAACCCGGGGGTTACAATGATGTTACTCGTAAATCATTGTGGAATACATGTTGCATATATTATTTGTTTCGTTTATTATAAGCCTCCAATAAAATAAGCTAGTAAATTAATTTTAAAATGTATTGTGTTACATGTTATTGCAACTTAATTTATAAACTGATTACCTGTCTATAGCTATATAGTTCGCAGTTTCTAATACTTCTATAATTTATTCAATACTTAAAAAAAATTACGTGACAACATCTGTCTTTAACAGATCTAGAGTCATAATCACGAAAGACAGAATCTTTTTAAATTATGAAGGACTAAATAGACGGGTATCTAGATTATTTAGAGTTCTGTATCTAAAAGGTAAAAACGGGACCCTATTACTAAGCCTCCGCTGTCTGTCTCTCTGTCACCAAGCTGTATCTAATAGGCCTAGCTAGAAAGCTACAATAGCTTATGAGAAAAAAATATGGAGGTCCCAGAGCGTTGCTAGATACAATAAAAATGCATTTGATACAATACGAGCGTACATCTTCTGTTTTGTCGTATGAGCTGAGTGGCGTACAGTGGTGTAGAGAGTTTTCAAGCCGCTCGAATTCCTCTGACTTGGCTTAACGACTGCTAGTACTAAGACTAACAGCCGGGACCTACAATTTAACGTGTCATCCGACATTCGGTAGCGCCCAGATAAAATTGGTACTTTTAAAAACATTATTGTGTATGTTCATCACCCATTCATAGACTGTCTCTGTGTTGCTTAATCTCAATACCTAATCGCGTCGGATCACCTTAGTTAACCGAGCTACAGGCGCTACATGAGTATAACCAAATTATCTTTACTTCTTCTTATATGTAAAATGTCCATGTCACAATGATAGTTACCGTACTCCTCCCAAACGGCTTCACCGATTTTTAACAAATTTTATATGCATATTCAGTAGCAATTCGGCGGCATCCGCACTAAACTAAAATTAGTTGCACTAAATTTTATAGTTTAGTGCAAAATTATTCAAAAACTATTCGGTGTTTTCTTACATACTTCTAAGTGAGGCAAAACAACGTTTGCTAGTCTTTATATATTTTTGTCTATGGAACTAAAGAATACCATAAAATACGTCCCGCAATTCGACGTTATTCTTGTTCCGTGATGCGAACTATGCAAAGTGTGTATGGATGAAGTAGATTCAACATCACGATCTTATTGAGTCAGTAGGTATTCAGAAGCAAGAGTCTGACTGCATACAGATTACTTGGAAACAGTGATATCATCGGATAATTTGAAGACACATAGTAGGATAGGCTCCTTCCACATCGACTCACAGCTTGTCTCTATATGTGGATCCGCGGATATCTTTAGACTTCCATGGTGTTATCTAGTGCTAGTTTTTTTTTAATTTAGTAAAATACAGTGCCATGAATTATAAATACAAAATGTCAAAAACAAATACCTACAGAAACCAAAAAAAAGTTACGCTCAAAATTATGTACAAGATTTAACTGACTCGTATGTACAGGAGCATTTATTTACATATTTGTATGATTACCCCGCGTCATCAAATTGGGTTTAAATAGTTATATAAATATTACCAGATAGAAAATACATACTTACACATGTTTCGAGCAGTTTGCAAACAAATTTAACATTTTTATGCTAGCTGTCTCCAAGCCTCTAATACACTGTGTTCTAGCAGCTTTTTTTAGAGCCAGATTTTTCAGATTAGGCATAGGCCGGAGACGCCGGAGTGTTTCTAATTGTTTCGTTCTCTGCTGGCCAAATGCCTAGCTATAAAGAATTAAAAACGCAGGTGTTAGAAACTTTTACTTTACGTTTAAGTGGACAAAAAAAATATATTAATTTCTGACTTCATTTCAAGAAATACTAAACCAATTTTCGATTAATGATTTGCAATAAAAAAAGAGATGGAGCTATGAAGTAACTAACATAAAATAAACGTACCTACAGTCGAATTAAAAATATCATTTGGAGTCTGTCAAAAATGTATGTACGAGAATATATGTAATTTATAGTTTTAGTTAAAAAAATGTTTCATACTGAAGGTACGCTTAATAAATAATGCTTGAAACCTTGACGAAACTTTACATTGGAGCGTCGTTGAAATAATAGTTGAATAAAATTTTCTTCAGCTCCCGAAATTTATTTTATCCTACTTAAAGATCCCGCGACTAAATGTATCGGAAATATTTATAAAGCCTTCGTAATTCATTTAGCAATAGTTGAAATGCATTGGCAGACGACATATATCGAGTAGGCGTTAACAAAACTGTGGAGAGATCATGGGAGAGACAGATAAATTTACCAAACGGTTTTACTGAATCCAGCCGCGCCATACATATTTGAGTTTTACAATTTAAATTTGATAAAGATTAATAACTAAGTTAATACTTTATAAAAAGGAATATATGATGTAATAGGCGTTTCAGTTTTTGCATAGAAAACACAAAATATATTATTGTATAAGTATAATATATTTTGTGTCTTCTATGCAAACGTACAAAAATAAAACCAAAATATGTAAAAATAAATGTAAAAGATTTATTTATTCTTAACACTAATTACTTACAACAACTAATTTATTGTCAACCTAAATGTAAAAAAATGTGTTTACTGGTGTTCCGTTGTTATGATAAAAACCAGTAAAAACGTAAGTATTCTTTTTTTATCAAAACAGAAACGTATTTATTGAGTAGAATAATTCAGTAGGTATATCTTTTTCATCCATACTTCTTAAACTATTTGGTTCGTAGCGGCTTAAATCACAGATGCATAAGAACTCGATTGTGTGAGGTCTACTTTTTTCCGTATCTGAAACAAAAATCATCATTATGAAAACATCCAATATTTTTTGCAAATTACAATCATACAAAAATAAATAACCAATCATCGAATCCAAAAATTGGTTTGTACATAGGAATGCTTATTACAATACTGAATACGCAAAGTATCTTATGACTCTCTCGGGTCAAATTCATTTCAACGTATTTTGAACCCATCTCAAATATGGCAGAGAGACCAATAACCATAACAAGGTATAGCTATAGGTATAGATTTATATATGTTTTTTATTTGAGGTTTGTGGCAGTTTTTTAAAATAAGATAATAATCTTATTATCTTCTATCTGTAATAAATTAAATAAACTACTTATTTTAGCCAAAAAAAAAACAGTAAAATTATAAGTAACTGCCACATCTATTCCAATGTGGAAATATGACTCTTTAATGTACAAAGTGCAAGTAATTTTATTCTTCTTCATTGTATAAGTTAACCGGCTTGCTCTGGTGTCAAGAGTTTTCAAGCTTGTACCAAGACTAACACCAGGAATCTAGTCAGATCTCCCAGGCGCTATTATATTATCAAAATAATTTTATCTTACAAAATATTATTATTTTCTGTTGTGTCCCACTGCTGGGCATAGGCCTCCCATCTCTCCTTCCAGTCAGCCCGATCTGTGGCATTGGTCGCCCAAGCCTTTTCAAATTCACATAGATCGTCCCACCACTGTCTCATGAAATTATTAGTTATGAATAAAATAGAACGGAATACATAATAGATTGGAATATGCAGGTGACAATATATATTATCTCGAACCGAATTGAATTCCATGAAATTTGGAATTGGAGCTTAGATCTTAGAATTATACAAATGCTACTTTTTACCCCGGGTAATACAGACCGCAGCTAATCGTAAAATATTGGTGTCAAGACATACCCTCCAGCCGAGGCAGTGGCCGTGGCAGTCGCAACCGCTGTCGCCTGGCTGCCGTAGTTCCCGCCGCCGCAACCGCCCCCACAGCCCCCGCCGTTCTGTGGACTACTCCACTGGTTGTTGTATCCACCTTGCTGACCATAGCCGGAACCCCCCCCGCTGCCATATCCCCCGCCGTAGCCCCCGCCGTGACCACCGCCACCACCTAGCAACATAAATAGATGAGAAATATTTTTCTTCTGCCTCTTTATGTAAGCAAAGATTTCTATAATTATTATTAACCTAGTCAACAGATATCACAGTGATTCATGTAATTTAGACATATTCATGGACTCTGTATCTAAGCTCAAAAATAATTTAAATGTTATGCATAGGACTTAAATTTAGTTTTTATATATGATTTGTTATACTTTTTAATTTATGTATCTTTGTTTGCCATAATTTACTATTTTGATATAACTATTGATAATTAATTTATATATATATATATTAATGTAATGGGAGCAAACAAAACGATACGTACCACCGCCGCCACCACCACCTCCGCCACCGCCGTAGCCCCCTCCGTAGCCACCTCCGTAGCCCCCACCGTAACCACCTCCTTGACCACCATTATGGCTTGGGTAGCCGCCGTAGTTTCCCCCACCATGATGACCTGTAAACAGTAATCATACGATGCCACTGTCAAATTAATTATATCACAGATGTTCCATGGAGAAACGTACTCTTCATATTAACCACTCATAAGCGAATCAATATACATAATATATCAAAATGAGCTTGCAGAATCGTTATTCACGTATAAAAAGTAGTGCTAAACAAGTACAAAAAACAAGTGCTATTTACAACTGCTATTGTGTGTAGTATTTAATGGAGTAGAATATTTATTTAATGAAATTTGTAAGTTTATTTAATTTAATCTAACTAGTATTTTTAAGTATTAAGTAATTATTGTGGTGTGACTTGCCTTAAAAGTATGTTATTTATGGCTAATAAAGTTCTGAATTTCAGTATTTCTTATAAGTTATGTTCCATGGACAAACGTACCCTCCATGTTAAAAGACAGTTTTCCTCACACATGACTGGGTTGAATGAAATTATTAAATCACCAATATATCACGTCATTATTATTTATTCATAATTGTAAAATTATTTACCACAGAGCAGACAGAAAAGAAGACTTAGCGAAATTAAAGCAGTTCCTTGTAGTACAAAGAGAAACCTAAAAATGAACATCACGTACTCGTATATCATAATAATATCTACGTACCTCTTTCTTTAACGACGTTAATGATGATAGTCTTCGAAGGGCGTTGGTAGCCACCATCGAAGCCTCCACCGTGACCACCGTCGAAGCCTCCTCCGTGACCACCGTGACCACCGCCGTAAAACAGCAGCTTCTTTTTGAGAAGGTGCCGCTTTTGTCTATTCGATCGGCCTTGCTCTTTGGCTTGGTCTTCTAGAGTCTGAAATTAGAATATAACAATATTTTACGTGTTAATTGATGTTAAACGTTTCATATCGCAGGGCTAATAAGAACTTTAGATTTCTTTTAAAGTTACCACTGAGCAATTATTTTTCACTGATAATTTATAAAGTTAACATATAAATTAAGTAATATAATATAAATTAAGTAACAATTTCACTCTAATATTAAATCATGGTTTTAAATTGTAATGTAATAACATAAACTACTATAATAATCACTTTGACTTGAACTTAGCTAACGCAAAGCTTTTAAGGACGACTTGTGTACGTTTTAGGTACGTTTGTTCTACGACTTAATTTTTATTTATAATAACACTTCCGTATCAATTTTTTATTTCCATGGTAGGTTGATTAGAAGGAAAAACTAATAATACCTACTTTTTTTCTAACAGAAAACAAAATAATAAATCAAGAAAACAAGACAGATTTCAGTTTGTTTCTAGCACGTAAATTAAACCGTTATAAGTTTAACAGGTTCGTTGTTTTAACGCAAATTAAAAATACTATAAGACCGTGGGCAATTATGTATGCCAATTCGCTTAAGATTAAACCATTAAAATTTGAACCGACTCTAAAATTTAAATAATAGAACTTTTTTCTAGTTAGAACCGGTCTCGTGCTCAAAAAACAACGACTGTTCAAGTTTTTCTTTGTAAGTACTTGTTAAAGTAACAATAACTGATATAGCAACAAGATTAGGTATAATTCTTGCCTTCTTAATATTAAGAATTTGCCCCTTATTTCTAAATACAAACTCATGTTTCTGATATCCGCCAATTAACCCTCGATTTTTTTTAATATCACTCACTAATTCGCAGTATATGAAATCTAATTATTTTCCTTTATAGAAAATTGTGTAGGCAATAAAAATGTAGTATGATAGTGATTATATTAAATAGAAATCCTGCGATTCTGTGTTATGAGGCCGGCTTCTTACCCGGCGATTCCAACGCCACTTATTACGCACAGTATTAATACTTAAATGTAAACAAATACCTACATGTATTAATTACACAAGAAGCAATAATTCACCTTGACGTAAATAGGGCTGCCTCCAAGAGACTTGGCTGAAGACTCCGGGCGCACATAGCTGGAAGGGTATTCCGAGAGCAGCACAAGAATAGGGAACTGTCGGGAGCGATCCGTGGGGTGCGTCCTCGAATCCCGCGGTGGAGCGAGTACAGGTTCTACGTAAACTCTCCTCTCCTTCTCTCCCAGGGTGTTGTCTCCGATGGATGCCGAGGCCAGCGCTGAAAGCGCTAGCACGAGCACCGCTTTAACTCCCATCGTGGTCACCGGTCACTGCCGCAGGACTCGCCAACACAGACCTATTTATACGATGCGTTATTCCTGACGTCACCGCTACTCTGACGGTCGGGACATCTTCGCAGAAAAGCCTATTCCGTCACGTTAATTAAATAAATATTGTTATCGGTAAACATGATATTTTTTACATTCTTTATTAGTAACGGTTGTTAATGTTTACTACTCGTAATATTTCTAAGGATGATTAATATTAAATAATGCCAAGCGTCGTGTTGGTTGACGCCTTCCGATTTGCGAAGTCTGGTCACGTATAAACCTGGTTATTCCCATAAACCGGATACCGGTGGCATGTGTGCTGGATCCTTGCAACGAGTTATTGTTGGAAGGGTCCTTTTTGTGCGAGATTAAGCTGATAATTTTCATTTTGAACATAAACGCTCGAGTTTTTTTAGACACCTTTATGCCTTAAACAACCTGTTTGTGAAGATGGCAGTGACTTGTGTTTATGGTTTGCTTGGTGGTTAATTTTCAGAGAGGCGTTTGACCACTTAAATAAAAGAAGTAAATACTTGACGGCCTTCAAGTGGCTATGAGAGCTTTTTTCTATATGTTTTCCACTCGCCAGCATGAACTGCGTGTATTTGGATAAATCGGTGAACGATTAAGATAAGAATTTAACTACGCATTCATTGTCTTTCGCTGTTTTTGTCATGCACATTACCGTAGTACAAGTTATTATTCTGTGATATTACGAAGTCTCTCTTATTTTAATATAAGATAAGGGCTCTATACCAGAGTTAATTACCAGGCAACCAGGAATGGATAGGGAGAGTAAAGATAAAAAAATCGTGAGAAATAAACACATTATTACCGTATTAGAAAAATCAGTTACCTAATATAGGTTTCTTTGCACGATGTTCCTAAGTGCTGAGGTTAAAATACCGGATCAGTCAGCAAATGACTACTTAACGGCATGGCATTGTAATATCGAACATATAATTTTGTCTGTTGTGTGCTATTAACTTATTAACCATGACTTGTTGGAAGATGAGCATGGTAAAGGTGATTTACATGACTTTGGGTTATTTCCGGTACATTTTTACCTGTTTTATCATATGAGTACAAGTAACCTAAAAATCTGTCACATTGGTAAAACGAGACTGTGACTATAAAATGCTTCGCACTGTTTTTGTTTGACGACCTCGTTAGTGTAATTGTTACCCTGCCGGACTGCCAACCAGAGAGTCCCGGGTTCGATTCTCGGCACGGTCAATATTTTTCTGACAAACTAAATTTGTTGGTTATTGGCCTGGGAGTTAAATATATATCAATTTAAAGTATCTATGTATGTATTTGTAGCAAATCAGTTGTGTTAGCAACCATAATACAAACTAGAAATGGTTTAGTATAGGGCTAACCAGCGGTGTGTGAAATGTGTGCTATTAATTTATTTATTTAACTAATTTATTGTAAGAAAGAAAGAATATATCCGCTATGGAAGGATAAGAAAAAAATAAAATAGAATCAAGGCCGCAATCGGTTAGAATTAGATTCAATCGAAAAACCTATCGAAACTGTCGAAAAGTTAGTAATGTACATAGCCAAGTTCCTAAGTTCCCTTTTTATCTCCCCTTTTTTTGTGTTCCCTTCGACATTTTCATAAAAAAACATTACAATCCCTCTTGTATATTATCACAACTTATTTATAGTGTCATTGGCTGTACCTTTTCAAACAAACGATACCAATAATAAAAGTATTATCTTTCCATGATAGCTAAATTCCGAGGTTAGCTAGATCTCAGGAATCGAATGCGGAATGACAGATGCGACTCAGTTTGATATCTTGGCAACGTAATCTTTATATAATTATATAAATCTTGTGTCACAATGTTTGTCCTCAATGGACTCCTAAACCACTTAACCGATTATAATAAAATTCGCACAACATGTGCAGTTCAATGCAACTTGAGAGATAGGATAGTTTAAATCTCAAATTATAGATGCAATTTTAATTTATTGCTAATTATCGTCTGTTATTATTTGACAGTCACAATTATCTGTTAACTCCAAACAATTCTAACAGATATCGATACCTTTCGACTGGGTTGAGTAAGTAATCAACAGATGGCGCTGTACCCCTAAGTGAGGCAAAACAACGTTTGTCGGATCAGCTAGTAACTATATAAAATTGGTTCGAGATTAGGATACTATAGAATTATTTGAGTCTATTACAAGTCTGGATAAATGTAGTTTCTACAGGTTACGCGAAAAGCTAACTACACGCGGGCGGAGCCGCGGGCAACTGCTAGTTTACTATAGTTGACTATGCGTAGTTAGCCTATTCATAATTCGAGTTCCGTGTTGGTGGTCAAATCAAAATTCTTATTCGTATGACGATACATTTTATTGCGATTCGAGACATGAATACAAAATATTCTTAAATTTAAGGAAGCTTGTTTTAGTTTCAGCCTTAAAGTTAAAGCCTTCTTGAGTTGCTCCCGATGTACCGCCTGCTTACACCAGTAGGGTAATAATTGTCTTCTGTAACAAAGATTATGTATTTAGTTTAAATTTTCTTAATCATGTATAACAATTCACATCAGACTGACACAGAAGCTGAGGTCAAACGCGAATCTATTGTTACAGATTCGCAAAAAAAAGGCTATCAAAAAAATATTAGTCAGGTCCTAAAAATGTTATCATTTGAAATTTGCAATTTAGTAATTGCGAGGGAAATTATTCTTAAGCCTGCTTAATTTAGTTAAAACTGAACTTCCAAATGATTTTCATCCTTTCACGTTACGTTAACGCTAAAATTATGGACAAAATGTATGTATGAAAATCCTTAGGCAAACAAAATAAGCTTAACTACTAAAGCGAATAACAGACTCTAATATCTAATCTCTAGAAAAATAAATTGCTGTGGTTTTACGGTCAATTTAAAACTAGCGTGGTAAAAACAGTGAATTAGATTAGCATAGGTAGTTCCCCCAAACCAACTATTCTAGCTTTAATTACCCATTGAATAGGTAGGTAGGTATATACTATTCAAACCACTTTTTGAAAATCTACAAAAATTTGTCTAGGTAGATGTATAATTATACTTTGTTTCGTAAAATAAATATTTATAAGAGTCAATTAAATAAAAAAGGCTTAATGACCATTATACCGATAACAGTTGCGAAAAATCAACATCTTCATTACATAATTAGCTTCAGTTATTTGCGCGTAATAACTGAAGCTAATATATATAAATCTCGTGTCACAATGTTTGTCCTAAATGGACTCTTACACCACTTAACAGATTATAATAAAATTCGCACACCATGTGCAGATAGGATAGTTTAAATCTCAAATTATAGTCGCAATTTTAATTTATTTCTAATTATTGTCTGTTATTATTTGACAGTCACAATTATCTGTTAACTCCAAATGATTCTAACAGATGTCGATACCTTTCGACTGGGTTGAGTAAGTAATCAATAGATGGCGCTGCTATGGTAAATCTACGAACGTGTCATATAAACTACACTATCTATTTTTCATACCCCTAAGTGAGGCAAAACAACGTTTGCCGGGTCAGCTAGTAACTGTATAAGAAAGATGTATTTTATTTATTTTTATTTTACCTGGAACATTATTAACTATGACAGTTGGATTAGCTCCATTGCTGTATGTTGGTAAGCCACGGTTAGAACCTGCAATGAAAAGGAAATATACTCTATTTAATATTTTACACACGCATTATTTTTTGAAATTAAAATATACACATAACAAACAAATTAAATCTAGAAAAACCTAACCTAAATTCAAAAGAAAGATTTTATACATAAAAACTCCGTGTCTTGCATCTTACTGCGTACCCAAAAAATATGCAAAATGCTTCATTATTCCTTTGAATAGTGAAAAATAATACATAATTAAATAATAAATAATTCAAGTTGCGTCATATGAATTTGAAGTTACTTCTAGCTACTAGCTACTTAACAGTGGTTCGAATTAAGCCAAATGATATAATATCTTGGATTGCATTTGTTCTTGTGTGTTTTATTATAAAACTAGAGGTTGCCCGCGGCTCCGCCCGCGTGTAGGTCGCTTTTTGTGTAACCTGTGGAAAAAATATATTATACCCTATTTTCGTGCCAATTTTATATAAACATTACATTGCTACGATATCAAAATGAATCGCATCTGTCTTTCCACATTCGATTCCTGAGATCTAGTTAACCTCTGTTTTAGCTACTTTGGTGATGATGCGACAGATTAGATCGTTTTCTCCAAGCCATTATTTTAATTCAAATAATTAGATTACGGGAACCATACCACTTAGTGAACCACATACTTAAATTCCAATTCATAAGTATTTAATTTCAAAACACGAAACTTTCCCTTTAAACTTTTAACCCCAATGGCATACCTTAATACACTCCTGGCAAATATTTTCCAATTTTTTTAACCATTATATAAACTACAACCATAGCAACTTTCAAGACGTAAAGAATTTTCTATACAAACTTTCACCCCCAATACAAACCCTTGGTTAATAACCCCTGGCAAAAAAAACTTTATACCATTATTTTTTATTTTACATAAGCTATACATATTCCAAATTTCATTGCTAGAAATTCAAAAACATAGAAGTTTCATACAAACTGTTTTACCCCTTTTCACCCCCTTAAGGGTAGAATTTCCAAAAATCTATTTTTAGTACACGTTTAAGTACTAAAATATATACACACTCCAAATTGTACACCTCTAACTTCAAAAACACAAAACTTTCACTTTTAACTTTAAACCCCCTTGAGTTCACCCCCCTTAGTTCACCCCTGGCAAAAAAACTTGATATCATTTTTTTTTATTTTACATAAAGTATACATGTTCCAAACTCAGGCGTTACTTTGCGGAAGTCCTTTGTACTTAAATGGAAAAAAATAGTGTAGAAGAAAAATTATAAAGAAAAATTTAGTGTAGTTTATCATAGCGGACGTACATAAGAAGTAATATAAACAATCTAATTAGGCGATCAAAAAATACTATTTGGTAGTGTGTTGTAAATAATGATGAAAAATAATATTACAAACCATAGACACATTTATTAATGTCGAAAAAACAATTCTGTTCGTCCAATTGAAATATAAGATGGTGTAATAAAAATTTATATCTTTCAATAAAATTCTGAGTAAATTATACCTACCTATAATTAGCGTATATTGTAAGGATTTTATCGATTACTAGGAAATGTTTATAACTTTACTTCCATTACGTACTAGTTCTACAAGTAACTTAGGGAAATCCGTTGTTTTCTTACGTAATAAAGCGATGACGGCGCAAATGACGGCGTGCAGGCGCCTCACGTCCCTAAGGCCGTGGGTTCGATTCCCGCCAATCGAGCTTTCGGTGAAGGAAAACATCGCGAAAAAACTATCGGTATATTGCCTTGTAGTAAATTAATTGGCAAAGTGCGCGTCGAGCTCGCGCATGAAGGGTTCCGTACCATTGATGTATGGGTATAAATATTCAAGGGGGGCTCCCCCTTGAATATTTGTTTTATTTCAATTTTATAATTTAATTTGATAGCCAATATACTTTTATGTATTTTGTGAAAATTTTAAGTGTTTAGCACCTACCGTTATTGATATATAGCAAAAAAATACTTTTATTGTAAATACTCTCCTTAATATTTTTTTATTTTTTATTTTATAGTATTTGTTGTTATAGCGGCACAAAAAATGCATATCTTGTGAAAGTTTCAGCTTTCTAGCTATTATGGTTTCTGATATACAGCCTGGAGACATACAGACAGACAGCGGAGGCTTAGTAATAGGGTCCCGTTTTTACCTTTTAGGTACGGAACCCTAAAAATGAATGATTTAACGAGACTTGAATGAAATGTCTTACCTGGGTTCTGTACTAGGATCACTGTTTGCTCTCGAGTCTGAACAGAAGACGGGCTTCCTGCAAATTGCAATAAAATAACGTATTGACCCCTGATTGACTTAACGCACAACGGAGGAGGCAGAAAGTATGTAAGTTTGTCGCGTATTTTTTTTTATACTCGCTTGGTTTGCGCCTGATCATAATTTACCCAATCAATTTCTGTGCATGTGTATGTCCATTTGTGGCATTCTAACGCCTGTAGTGTTCTTAGCTATGTTTGATAAAGTTCTTAGCTATAGTCTAAGATGGCCGTCGCCAAGAAATGACGGATTGCATATTTTTCACTCTTTTAACAGAATGTCAACTAAAAAGTTTCGAGGTACACTAACTTTATAGTTTTTATGATCTAGGATACAATTTTACATCAAACATAAAAATGGGATTGAGATGGCAGAACCTCGGATCGGAGTTTTTGTACAAAAACTCGGATCGGAGGTTCGCGGATCAATCAACCTCAAGAACCTCCTCCTTTTTTAAAGTCGATTAATTAAACACATACAATATTGCATCCGCATTTCTTGTAAGTCAATAAACATAATAACAAAACAGGAATAATGCTGACGACAAACAGAAGCAGATAGCGATCTGGGACGGGATATGTTTTTAATGTTCGATCGAAAATATTATAATACAACATGTTTTATATGTTCAAATGACTCTTAACTTGCTTTCATAATCAGACGAATAAATGTTTCTCCAAATCTTTCATAAAAACAAATAAACTCACCATAAGTCTGACGGATTATTCTCACGCTTCTTCGGTCTTGGTCTATCGAACTTGTCTATAAACAGACGTAAAATATAATTCTTCTTCTTCTTCTTCACCTTATCCCACTTCATGTGGGGTAGGTACAGTATATACGCTTCTTCCATACATCTCTGTCATTCGTCATCTCTGTATTCACGCCCCTCCATATCTTCATTCACACAATCCATCCATACTTTCTTAGTCCGCCCCTTTCCTATCTGTCCGTCCACAATCATACTCATTTGTTTTCCTTGTGATATGGTCTTCCTCACGTCGCATCATATGACCATACCACGACAACCTAAGGTATTACATCAATAATCGCATTGGAATAAGGAAATATCAATATTTACCTCTATTTCGAGAGCTGCATCACGATTATTGCCCAATGAAAAGCAATAACATTGAATGCAAAACAATGTAAGGAGTACATAAAATGCACTTAATGTAGACATTTCAAAAATTCCTATTTCAAGACTAAAGTTTTCAATTTTTTCTGTTGTTGTGTAGTTCAAGTGTTATTAAAAAACAATTTAGTTTTTTTCTGTAATTATTAGGTAAGTTATACGTGTAATTTTTTATTTAAAGGCAGTGTTGTGTTGTGACACGCTTGTTTCGGCTCTCTCTGAAGTCTGGCAAAGTGCCAAGTTCGTGGAAGCTGGCTAACGTGCAGCCTGTGCCTAAAAAAGGTAGTCGTGCTGACCCTGCCAACTACAGGCCCATTTCGGTCACCTCCATACTCTGTAAGAGCATGGAACGTGTCCTGAACGGCAGGCTCCTGGCGTACCTAGAATATAATGACCTCCTCAGTGATCGACAATATGGCTTTCGCCAGAATCGGTCTACTGGGGATCTTCTAGTGTACGCCACACACATCTGGAGTGAGGCTATCGAGAAATACGGAGAAGCCCTGGCGGTTTCTCTCGATATTTCCAAGGCCTTCGACAGGGTTTGGCATGACGGCCTTATTAGTAAGCTTCCAGCGTTCGGCTTGCCAGCTGGTTTCTGTGTGTGGATATCGGATTTCCTGAGGGGCAGATCAATTCGAGTGGTCATTGATGGCTGCTCGTCTGATCTAATGGCGGTTAACGCCGGAGTCCCTCAGGGGTCGGTTCTCTCTGCAACGTTATTTCTGCTGCACATAAACGACCTGCTAAAACCCGGTATCTTTGGGTATGCAGATGACAGCACTGTTGTAGAGAGCTATATGTCCACCGCTAGAGCCAGTGCGGCTGAAATCCAGACGCACAGAGAGTCCATGATTGATCGCTTAAACTTGGCCCTTAAGGCAGTCTCCGACTGGGGCGATGCCAATTTGGTGAAGTTTAATGCGTCAAAAACACAGGCGTGTCTTTTTTCCGCTAAAAAGAGGCCTTTCGATTTGACCCCCACTTTCCGAAATGTAACTGTACCGATTGCCGACAACCTCGAACTTCTTGGCGTAACCTTAACTCCAACCCTCAACTTTGGCTCGTACATTGAGTCCAAGGCTCAAATTGCGGCCAAAAAACTGGGCATCCTCTCAAAGGTTAGACAGTACTTCACACCGGAACAGCTGCTCACTCTATACCAAGCACAAGTTCGGTCGTGTATGGAGTATTGTTCGCACCTTTGGGATGGCTCTGCTAAATACCAGCTTCAGGCGTTGGAGGCAATTGAGAAGAAGGCCAAGAAAGTTATAGGTAATGACTCCCTGTGCAGTGCGAAACTTCAAAGTTTGGAGCACCGCCGCACGGTTGCGAGTCTGTCGGTATTCTACCGGTTGCATTTCGGTGAGTGTGCGTCGGAATTACATGACTTAATTCCCCCGGCCCCTTTCCATTACCGAACGAGCAGGGAGACTGCTAGGAGACACCGATATACAGTGGAAATGCCGAAAATGCGTACTAAGCGATTTGCTTCCACGTTTATAGTACGGACGGCCAAACTGTGGAACTCCTTGCCGGAATCCCTGTTCCCACTGAACTACAACCTGACTGTCTTCAAGGTGAGAGTGAACCGGTTTCTTCTAGGCAAGCGCGTTTCATCTTAGACTGCAATATTACTTAACATCAGGTGAGTTGTGGTCAAGCGCAAGCCTATTAAGCTTAAAAAAATAAAAAAAAAAAAAGGGTTTATGAAAAAAATGTATATGGTTTTTTTAGACTACAGAATCACTCCTTCGGTCACTTGTCTTGCAAAATATACGGTAACACTTTACCTGTCGTCCTTTATATATAAGTATTTCATATTGTCATCTAACTACAGATGTTATCTTTTTTATGGCTAGTCTCAATTAAAATAATTTGAAAAATAAGCCTCGCTCTAGCAGTCTTATGCAATGGAATTTTCTACTCTTCGACAGTAAGAACTATAATTTGTATTATAACTTGAATATCTGGCGAACCATTACGAAGTTATAAACAAATGGACGATATTTAAATGTAAGCGGTCTATTAGATAATAAATGTATGTGTGATGTCTAATTCGCCTATTTGACGAATATGGCCAATACCAAATGTTTGAGATTTACACTTTTTACCAATGTTTGTTTAATATTTTTGCCGAATTCTTCAAACATCGAATAGTGAATTCGAATGGCAATGAAAAATAATGATTTCAGCATTAGACTAGTGTTTGACACTAGAATTTTGCGGAAAAGGAAAATACCAGAAAAGGTTAGTTATATTGTCCTAATACACGATATTAGGTATAACGAGTACGTTGAAATATAATATTATCGAATACCTTCTTCGAAATCTACCTTTTCTCGGATTAAATGCATTCATTATTGGGCAAAGTTTTTAAATATTTATATATAAAGACATAAACATTGCCTGTTATACATCTACTCTTAGATAGATTATGTATGTTTATAGGGTCACGTAATATTAGAGTTGCTAATGTATTAGCCTCTGACATTTCAAACGAACAGGTGTATTAGGTCATCGATAAATCATTGTCTTTATTACAACATCATTAATAGTTCAAGGTTGGTGTGGAAGCAGAGTGATGATTTGCCTGCGACTTCTGGCTTGGATCAGCTCTTCTAGTTTCTGAAAACAAACTTGGGAATTAGTTATTTTGACAAGAGTCTAAGAGTATTTATTGATTTACATAAAATATTAACGGAGTACAATCGACTTAGGCACCTAATTAAAATTTTGTATTCTTTGAACATTTTTAATGATTTTTATAATTAAGTAAATAAATATTAATTAATAGTAAAATAAAAATATATAATATTTATAAAACTCCAACTTTAGATCTAATTTCACAACAAATATTGTTATTTATAATTTATAGCATTCCAATCCAACTTACTTGAACATAGTATATCGGCTGAACATCACTAGATTCTTCTTTGTTATTTTCAGTTTTTGTAAAATCCTCATTGTCAGTCGCTATCACCATCAGCAATGGAAAATCTTTCGCAGTTTCACTTACTAAAGCTCTTGAATTTTTCGTCGGGGCTAGCAATGGTGCTGTTAAAACAACTCTATCATTATTTTTTGTTTCATTTACTTTCTGTATTCTTGATATTTCCATACCATTGGTAGAAACCAGTATGGTTATATTATAAACAAATAAGAATAGTATTAAATTGCATATACTTCTCATCGTGTTAGCTAATGAATGGTATCGGAAGTATTTAGGGAGCTTTATTTATACAAGCCTTGTTCCTCGTGAACTCACGATTCAAGAAATGATAGACATTTATACAACTTTATATTAAACAGTCACGATAATTGAAAAGTACAGTTATGCCTTTCAATGTTTCTTTTATAGTGCTAGTATTGTAAAAAAATATGAAATATTAATCCAAAGAGGCAATGCGTCAAGCCTGATGGGCACGTTTGGGTGGTTTGCTTAATTTTGTCTTTAAAGTTTTTGTTTTGTTATTTTTTTTTAGTTTACAAAATTTTCGTTTTTACTATGCTTTGTAAATATTATTCTAAAGCTCTGTTTACATTTATTTTTATCGCCGCTTGTTAAGTATAAATTAAATTAAATGTAAATAAATTGTAGTAAAATATAAGAATATGAATGTAAAACGTTTTAAAAGAAAGATAATGTTTAAGATTTGATCTAATTTGTTAATAGCGCTCCATAGTCTATAGCATTAGTCGTCAACTTCTTACTGAAGGTAGTGTCTACCTGCAGTAGTCAACTTCATTACTGCTACCTTTGCTTCGACCTTCATTGTGAGAACTGCAAAGCTTTGGAGTCTCGTTTTCCCGAGAAGTACAATCTGGGGGTCTTAAAATCTAGAGTAAATAGGTTCCTTCTAGGCAAGCGTGTTACATCTTAGACCACTGTTAAGCTTAACATTAGGCAAGCTGCGGTCAAACGTAAGCCTATTCATCATTGAAAAAAAATGCCTTCAGTACCTACCTACCTAAGTTACCTACGACTAAGAAGAAGTTAATAGCGCCTGTAGCTCGGTTAACTAAGATGATATGACACTATGATCAAAGTTAAACAAAGGTTTTTCTAAAAAAATATTTGGATGGGTTACCATACAGAAGACTGTCATTCAGAATGTGACATTTTCATTTGGGTTCTGTCGTGGGTTAGATAACTCGTTAAATTGTAAGTACCGGCTGTAAGACTTAAGTACAAGCAGTATAACCTTCGATCGAACTAAAAACTCCCGACACCAGAGATTAGCCACTCGGCACATACGCTCAAGAATAGAAAAGAAGAATAGTAGCCTCGAAACTCCTATGAAAATTAGTTAAGAAATTTCGTTACCTACGAAGTTTTCAGAGTAGCATATAAAATTCAAATGAAACAAATTGCGTAATATTTAGTTTTTCTATTTTTTAATTTCTGGGACAATGTAGATGGCGTCATAGTATTCTCAAAATATGGACAGTGGATAGAGACTATATATTATCGTTTTCTATAATTTTAAATTTTACATGTTTTACTTTAGTAAACATTTTTTAAACACATTACAACCGATGTTATCTGAAACAAAAGAATATCACATAAATTGCAATAGGTACATTATTTATTAAAAATTGTCTGAGTTGAGAAGGTGAGGTAGCGCGGCCAGTTCATAATAATTAGCCAAGTGAAAACCGGGCGCGCGTGAAGGGTTCCGTATCAATTTAAAAATGCCAAATATATCGTTTTTTGTATAAAGAAGATATAACTAAATTTTTTGTGAGTATTTGAAGGGTCTACAAGTGATCGTTATAAAGATCGAGAAAAAAAAATGCAAATATACGTTTGTTGCATGGGACTCCCACTTAAATGTTTATCTTATTGTATATTTATTGTTATAGCGGCAACTTTATAGCTATAACAGTACATGAGATTACAGACCAGACGGACAGACAGACAATCAGACGAACAGCGAAGTCTCAATAATAGGTTCTATTTTGGGTCTATTTTCTCAATAAGATCGTACCTTTTGTTGTTCTTCCATCATGAGCGATTTGAATATCCTCTTGCCTGAATATCTTCTAATCCATCATCCGGTTTGAAGTATATCCCATCTGCCTGCTCTCCTTTGACTTCGTGTAAATCCAGAGGTGCATCCAGGTTTTTTCCTCGAATAAAATCTATCAATTTAATCCCTTCTATTTTGTAAACTGTTTCTTCCTTACAGGAAATGTAAGCTACTAAAATAGCTATTAATAACATAAAATAGCTAGTTAAGTGCTTCATTGTGAAATAAAGGAGCCGGCGTGAACTTGACTTGAAAATTCAAAAGCGAGTGTTTTTTTATCCAGCCATCGGGTATTTATAAGCTTGTTGTCCGTATACAGGGTTATCAGGAAAGGGTATGGTAAGCCGAAAATCCCTAAAAGTACTCGTTATAAAGAATGTGTTCTGAAAGTTTCAGCGGGAAACCAGCAAATTTTTGTTTCCATACAAAAGTTGAAAATTATTTTTTATAAAAAAATAGCACAACCCTAAATTACTACGATCACCCATTCATTCAAAACAATCAAAGAAACAAGATGGCCTCTCGGCTACACGTTAACTCTGCGCGTGGCATCTGTGCGCCTAGTAGATTCATTCACATTTTTCGTTCTGTACCTACGCGCCGCCTCGGACTGGCGCGCGCCGAAATCAAGACACGTTTATTTTACCTATTTTACTTTTGGCAAGAAGACAATCGGGTGCCAGGGCTAAATTATTGAATTACAAAACTGGTTTTACCTTATTTAAAACAAAATATTTAGGCAATAATAATTTACACACCACAAATCAAATTAATTTCTGTATCTGTGCGATGAATAAATAAATGATAGGAGGAACATACCTGCCCAAGTTTCATAGTAGCGGTTCAAAGTGGGTCCCTTGCACCTCAATACAGAGCGCAGCACGGCGTCGAACGGCACCTGTGGCGCGGGCTAACATGTCCGGCGACGCTCGCAATTGATCAAATGTTGCGCTTATTCGAGCTCGCATGTCTTCTTGTGTACTGCAATCGTCTGCGTAAACTTTATTTTTGACGTAGCCCCACAAGAAGAAGTCAAGGGGCGTGAGGTCGGGCGAGCGGGCTGGCCAAGCTACGGCCACCTCGGCCAATCCACAGCGGGAAGCGTTCGTCAAGGTGAGCCCTGCAAGAGCGGGCGTAGTGAGCTGGCGCGCCGTCGTGCTGGAATATGACATTCCTGTACTCAGACAGCGGCAGCTCGTCTAGCGCGTCCTCTAGCTCTGTCTGCAGCAGCTCCAGATACTGAGCAGCACCCATACTGCTGGGAAGAAATATTGGGCCAATAAGGCGCGACCCAATCATCCCAGCCCACACATTAATCCGCCACTTGAACTGGAATGCATCTTCCTTCGATACATGAGGATTCTCGTGCGCCCAGTAGTGTTCGTTATGGATGTTGCCAATCCCGCCCCTGGTAAAGGAGGATTCATCCGACCACAATATTTTGCTGCCGAAATGTTCGTCCTCACTGACTTGGGCCAAGTACCACTCACAGAAAGTAATTCGCTGAGGGTAATCTGGCGCCACAAGTTCCTGTGTAGGCTGGAAGTGGTACGGATACTGGTCGTCATTGTGAACGATAGCCCACGCTGCGCTCTGACTTAAATTAAAAGCTAGACCGGCTTGGGTAGTGCTGCGCCTCGGGTCCTCTCTGAAGTATTCCAGCACTTGCTCTTCCAAATCAGTTCGGCTCCGACTAGCCGGAACTGGCCGCCCTTCAGATTGCGATGAACGCACGCTCCCCGTCGAATAAAGACGGCTCGTCAAACTACGAAAACAATTGTATGACGGTAGGGGCAAGTTGGGATACCGTTCCGCGTACAGTTCTCGCGCACTCGTAAGAACACCGTCACATTTACCTACGCACATTATCACGTGATAATACTCTTCATTCGAGTACATCACCATTCTCACTCACAACAATAACACACAAAACGAACTAAATAACAAGTAACAACAAATAAACTAAGTAACAAAACAATACAACTAACGGAAACAAAACAAAACAAAATATCCGGGAGCTTTCAAAATTCGTAATCCGCACGAACTGATAGCTAATAGCAGACTAACAAGTTGAAAAAATAAAATGTGTTAAATATAAAACCGAATAAAGAAAGCAGTGGAGTAATAATGATGATTAATTTTGATAACATTTGGTATGCGAGAAATTGACCCGAGCCTAAACCGCAGTATTTACTTTTTATTAGTTTTAAACTAAATAATATTCTGAATCCGCATTTTAAAAACCTATAAATGAAATTAATATTTTTTTTTAAAACAACTGTAGAAGTTTTTTTTTATATTTTTCTTTTACGGAAATTGCAAAAATATGTCAATTCTGCTGAAAATATACAGTGTTTCCCAGCTAAATTGCAGTAAAAACATACTAAGTACATAAGAATTATTTGATTTCTCCGGCGAAATTGCAGTATTTTCACATATTTTGCAACAATTTAAGTGGTAAGTTTATCTAGGAGAATAAATAAAAAAACCTATTAAAGTGCAGTATTATTTGCCTCCATACAAGTTGATTTTACTGCAAATGTAGTTTTTATTTGTATCCCTAATTAAAGTGCAGTATTAGTTCAGTACATTTGCTATTACTGCATTTTAACTTGTGTAGATTTTTTTGAACCTGTGAAAAACCAAATAGAATGAAGGTAAAAAAAGATTTGAAACGTATTAGGGTTTAATTTTTATACTGCTCTATGTAAGATGTTTCCATAAACTATTTTAGTATTATAAGTAGCATTTAAATTTAATAGTGGTTTTAATTAGTGGAGAAGCATAATTTTTATATTAAATTTAAAGGTAGTTTTCTTTCACTGTAAATAAAGAACTTCAGTATCTTATTTAAAAAATCTATTAAACAGCAGTTTTTTTTATATTAATACTGCACTTTAGTAAGTAAAATTAAAGGTATACTTTTAAAAGTGTAGTAATAGTAGAATTTAATACATTTTAACTAGTTTTTTATATTTTTTTTGTTTTTTACTACTTGTAGTAAGAGAGACCAAAATAACTTAATGGTTATAATTATTGTATTTTAAAACAAAAATAATGTAACAACACAAACAGTAATTCGTTTTTCCTATTACTGCACTTTATGTTTGGGAGGGCAGCATTAGTATCCTTTAAAACCGCGGGCAACACCGCGGAGCGCAGCTAGTATACTATATCGGTAAGTGGCGGCATATTATAATATTTTTAACCAAATAAAAAAAAAACATTGTTAACTTATCGATTTCGATTTACCTACTATAAAATATTTTATTATTTAATGATGATTGTGTCAATATTACCATTAATATACCATTTGACAACAATCAGCCTTTATCCGAATAAAAAAGTACTAAATAATAAATTAACATTTTACCTAGTTCCGCAAACAATAAATTATTAGCGACTCCATTGCGCCCTGCGTCTTGTGTTTTAAGTTTTCTATGATAGCTACCGATTCTTTTGAATATCGCATTGCCGCCACGGCGCAAAGGAGCCGACAAAAGAGAAGCCGCGCGAGCGCGGGCGTTCGTAGATACAGTACAGCAACTTACATGAAACTTTAATAAATTCACGGAAATTAATTTAATCACTAAAATAGGAGATCGGTACCTACCTAACTGGTTGTCATTATGTTACTAACGAAACAAAACATGTTTTATAACGAAAAACAAAAGACTGAAGAAAACAAATGTTATTAAAAACAATACAAGCATTAATAAACAAAAATTGAAAAGTTTTATGTATCTTACTTTCAACACATAAATTCCTGATTATTCGTTAAAACTAGCAAAATAAATATTATTTTTTTATTATAACAATTTATTTGGTTGGTATTTTCATATCCTACTACTGTATGTGTGCTTTACTTTCTTCAGCCGTTTCTCTCACGATTTAGTTTTGTTACCTTAGTTACGTATGACAAGAAGTTAGGCTACTGCTTTCATTTCTGTACAGTCAGATTCTATTGATATAGCATTGCCGCCATGACACAAAGGAACCGACATAAGAGACGCCGCGCGCGCGGTCTTTTTGTAGTGATTTTTTTTGGTTTGTTTCGCGAAAGTTTGTAGGCAACTGGCCGCGATACCAGGGTTCCATAAGTTTTAAGTAGTAATAAAAGACTCCTCAGCTAAGCGAGCAGACGACAATTCTCATAATTTATTTTACGTGCTCGAGCGAAATACCAGGACTTCATAACTTACGAGATAGTTGTAAAAAATAAAGGCGAGTACACAATTTATTTGTACATGTTAGAATTAACATTAACTAGGTTAACAATTTTCATCAAACGAGTTGATGGCCTATTCCGTGAAAATCAACAATTTTATTAATGAGTACCGATTGTTAAAATTCTAAATTAAATTTCAAGTAAGTTGTTTGCCTCTTACACTTTATCTTAGTCATACTACGATAAGCTGTACTAATTTGAAATTGTAATTTCTGTTACTAAGCACGTTCTATCCTAGACCGTAATGATTGCTTACCATCAGGCGAATTACGGCCAAGTGCAAAACCATTCCTTGTAAAAAAAATATTATCATGTCTGTGTCATTATTTAATTATTTAGTTTAAGCATCAACATCTAATGCTTGCTTGCTTTCCGTTTGAGTAAATTTATTTTATCCAAAATGTTGTAACTCGTAATTATGTTACGTGAGTTATCTGACTCCAGTGTGTAGTCGGCTTAAAACCGTCCGGCAGGATTGTCCTATGTTTGTCTCCTTCTTTTCTGTCTGTCCCTCTCTCTCTCTAAAGTTTGTTGACTTATTGTTCATTGATAAATGCGCGAGCGCGGGCGTTCGTAGATACAGATCGCGCGGCGATCGCGCGAAGTTTGGCTATGACCTTCGGGTGGAGGGGATTACTGCGCATGGGTACTGTCACGCACACAATACTTTTCCTTTTTTATGTACCAGGTTGGATATTTGAGTGGGAGTGGTTCAAAATTCATGTACAGTGCTAATGCTAGAAAATAATACGAAATAGATTAAACTTCTTCATTTATTAAAACTATTTATTAAAATTATTTATTAAAATTGATTTTAAAATGCGTACTAAAAACATTGTTTTAAAAGGAAATAAACATTTTGTATAAAATGTTTAATAATTAATTATTATTCTTAAACATTTTATACAAAATGTTTATTTCCTTTTAAAACAATGTTTTTAGTACGCATTTTAAAATCAATTTTAAATATTACCAAAAAAAAAACTTAACTGACAAACTTAAACAAACAAACTCAACAAATAATAACAATCGACAACAATAAACAATTAACGAAAACAGCAATTCACTTGTGATCGTGATAGTACAACAGGAGTGCGCGGGACGTCGTATCGGTGCGAGAGGCAGGGAACGATTGGAGCGCCAATCAGAGCACCGCGTGCTATCCCACCCACACACCCACCCCGCACCCCGCTAACCGCGTTGTTCATTGATAAATGCGCGAGCGCGGGCGTTCGTAGATACAGTACAGCAACTTACATGAAACTTTAATAAATTCACGGAAATTAATTTAATCACTAAAATAGGAGATCGGTACCTACCTAACTGGTTGTCATTACGTTACTAACGAAACAAAACATGTGTTATAACGAAAAACAAAAGACTGAAGAAAATAATGTTATTAAAAACAATACAAGCATTAATAAACAAAAATTGAAAAGTACTACTACTGTATGTGTGCCTTACTCTCTTCAGCCGTACCACATATTTAGTTTTGTTACCTTAGTTACGTATGCCAAGAAGTTAGGCTACTGCTTTCATTTCTGTACGGTCACAATTAGCTGTGCGCGGGTGATTGACCGGAACATTAGGGGCGCAAATGACGTTTTTTTGTGAAAACTTTAGAAGGCTTTATTTCAAAAACTAAGAGGCTTTTCGGGAAACTGCTTGAACAAAAGATGTTCAGAATGATGTGTACTTTAGCGTGTTTTCGGCTTACCATACCCTTTCCTGATAACCCTGTATACCTAGGTACTTATTGGTGGATCAGGTATCTGCGGTATACCCGTATGGTGAGTATTAGAGCAAAAAGTACCGTCTATTTATTTTTAGCCCGTTTCAAGTTCGACATATCGGAATAAAAAGATAAGCGTCGTAAGCAGGTTATAAAATAAAGAAATATAAATTTATCATTTAAGCAAAGGTTAGTTAGGATATGCTGACGTAAATAAATTTGATACAGTAAAAAGGAATAGAGAATTGATTGCTTGCATTACAATATTTATACGAAACTTATATAATATCCGCGTACAGATACATGTATATAGTAAAGTTGTATTAATTTAGTACTAGCTGTGTGAACTTGCTCACATTAATCCGAGATCCTAACCATTATTTTATTTTATGGACCTATTCGGTCTGAAATAAACAATTTGAATTAACCATTGTGTTAAACCAGGACTTAAACTGGGTCCATAAAAATTGACATCCCAATCGGTTCCACAGTAATAGCATAACAAACATATCACTTACAGACATACAAACTTTCGCTTTTCTAATATATTAGTAGGATTTGTGTGATGCGTTTGGGATTAGTGTGGTAACTATAAAAAAAAAAAACTAACACAAAACCATTTAGTGGCGGCTTTGGTATGTCTTAACTAAGATTTTTTGTACAAAAAAATGTCACATTGTTAAATACGAAGCCAGCCATACGATAAATTACACTATTATTCTTCGCGCTAAATTTAAAATGTTTTTGACGTGACAACGTCTTAAATTAGGTTGCGGCTGGGAGTCACTTATGAAAAAGTGTAACGCCCGGTAACGTTACGATGAGTCACTGAACGAGAGAGAGAGAGGCCCGCCGAATGCCTTGCGTCTCTCTCCCACTCAACTATGATCGGTCTGCCGCGCGCGCAGCATGCGGCAGACGTTGTCACGTAAAATCTTCGCCCGTAAAACCGACTTTACAGGCAACCATTTTTTTTTTTCGCTTATTTCAAAAAGTAGTCGAACAAAAGTAATTTATCTAGTCGTATTTAAGCCACTCCTACAAAATTTGGATTAGTAAGCAGTATCTAAACCTATATAAGCATATACTAGATACAGTTAGCACAAAAGTAATAAGAGGAAAATTGCAGCTACACGTAGGTATTTTCCGGGAGACTGCAGCCAAGATTTGAACACGATAGCTCTGTTAGGTCATTCTACACAATACTGGTACTAGATTATCTGTAGGTATAAAATCTGTTGTATTATTACTTTGTTACCTTGACGCATGTTGAAGAGTGGTCAAGCCAGTTCAGACGCGGGGAATCTCCATAATCATGCAAAACAAGCTCAATGTACCTCAGGCCTTTGTTTTAATATAATACTCGTACATTGCATTGTGTATCATTTAACTAGAATATCTATATATTCTAGTACAGAGTGTTCAGGATTTGATTTGACTTCAGTACCTTATTCTGAGAAAGACAAAAGAAATATAATTTAATATATTATTTGCCACAATAATTTGTCCAACCATATATTTTTGACAGCACCAATAAAACGTAAATGAGTACGCTAAAGTTCACTTTTAAATGCGAGGTTTAAACTTGAGTTGAGAGGTTTTAATTTATGTCAAAAAGAAAATAAGCGATTGGACAGATTATAAAGAATATGTAAAAAAAAATATAGAAGAGATTCTGGTTTAGAATTTGAAGGAGCTTAATTGGGCAATAACTTTAATTTACAAAAACGTCGAGTTACACCTTTAAAGTAATTAAAACATAAATACATATATGCTTTAATCAACTGATTAAGATGCACAAAGGCCCAAAATGATAATGATAGCAGATAACTGGTACTTATAAACATATATAGGTGTGTCTATCAATTTATTCGTACTAAATAATGATTGTTTAGTAAAAGGAACGTTTTGAATGGATCTGTATACATATATAATAAACACGATACGTTTAAAAAAGAAATAGGTAAATAACCGTCAAACACGTGAATTGCCGGAACAAAAAATAACAAAGTTTCATCAAATAGTAATTGAATTAAGTATGATTGCGTCATTTGTGGGAAAAAAATAGGAGTTTCCGATGTAAATGATGTTGCGAAGCTGTCTGGTATTATGTTGGCTCAATTATACTATGAAGATGTTTTTAATTTTTTTCTAACTGACAAAGAAAGATAGGTTGATTTATGGAAACTTATTGTAAGGAACTTGTTCGGTAATTAAGGTTAGGGTCATGACGAATTAATTGATCTACGAGTTCTTTCTATATTTTTCACAATTTATTTATATCTCGTGCCGTTATATGGGGTCATAATAATATTTAAGGGGTTCCCATACCCAAAACGTTTTCTTATTTCTTAACATAAAAGAACGGCGAGCTCAACTTTTAAAAAATCGACGCACTTTTTTAAATTTAACCTATATTGTCCCACTGTTGGGCAAAGGTCTTCCACTAAGATCTCCACGCTTTTCTGTTCTGGGCCAGTTCCTTCCAGTTGGTGTGGAAGTCCACCAACTCTTACGCCATCGAGTAGGGGGCAGGCCTTTTCGTATTCTGCCATCTAAAAAGTTCCATTCCATGGAAACCTTTGCCCAGCGGTCAGGGTGAAATCTGTTATACTGACCTACTAAGAATTTCGAGTAATCTCCACTTGAAAACATATTATGCTTCGTTTGTATACATTATTCATTTTGTTGCAATATTATGAAAGAAAGACGATATAAAGTGCAAAAACTAAATATATTTGACTAAAATTAAGTTTGGCAATTAGCGAATCGTCGTTTAATGACAAAATTACTATTCTAGACTTAGATTAAAATAAAAATATATGCTATTTTGCTGTTGATAATATTGTTAGGAGAAATATTGGATATCTTATTCAGGGATTAGTATTTTTTCCAAATCAGCGGGTATTTTGCTCCAATCGTCGTATCTTGGGTCGAAGTCGTATTTCCGATACTCGGTCTGAAAAATTATAGAACAATAAGAACGTGAAAAAAATTGTATTTGGATTTTGACCTATGTTAAGTAATGAATCAAGAAAGTAAGCTTCATGATAGTATAACGATATATTTCATACTAATCTCTGGTTGGTTTGTTTTTATATGCTCACTTATAGTATAAACTGATGGAGAAACGATATCCTACTAATACTATAAATGCTTAAGTCTGTGTGTAAGTGTGTATGTATGTTACTTCTTAACGCTCAAACGGCTGAACCAATTTATAGTGAAATTTGGTGTGAAGTTAGGATAGACCTTCGATTATCATATAAGCTTCTTTTTATCCCGAAAACAATTGTGATTCCCGTGGGATACCAAAATAACTTCAAAATCTATATTACTCCTTCATGCTCAAACGGATGAATCGATTTTGATGTGATTTACTATGAAGATAGGTTGAGTCATGGATTAACTACTACTACTTTTTATCCCAGATTAACTTATTTATGTCCCAGATTAAAACGGGCGACACCGAAGGGCGTAGCTAGTTTTCTTATAAAGTACATGTGTTGTATCTTAATTCCAGATCATACTATTACTCTGTCGACATTGTTTGTCCTCACATTAGTGAGGACAATATATTAATGAGCTTGCATATATTTCAATTTGCATATTTTTTCTCATTTTACGATGAAGAAACGATATTGCCTAAAAATATATTTACTGATTGGATTATTGATATTACATACCTTGGGTGGTAGCAAGTTAATGGATATATCTGGGAATGACTCATTTGGTAAGGAAAGTGAAGTTTCAGTTGTGTTCGTTTCTGATTTCACGCTTTCTGTGGAGGATTCAGAGGAGGGTGCATCAGTTGTCAATTTCGTTGTTAATGCAGGATTTTGAGATGTATTTTCGGAATTGTTTGATGCGGTGGTACTTTCAGACACTTCTACGGAAATTTCGGATACAGTAGCAGTGGTTTCAGATTCGTTTAAGGTACTTTCAGTTTCTGTATTTGTAGCCATTTCTGTGACTGTTTCAGTAGTCTCAAATGTGTTTTTGGAATGCTCAGTGCTGGTTACTGGACTTTCAGAAGTGGTGAGGTCTTCAGACACCATTGTAGAGTTTTCAGTAGTAGTTAAGATTGTTTCAGGTATAATTGCTAAAAGCTTAGGTGGATTGGTAAAAACTTCGGTAGATTTTGATATAACATCTTCGATACTGGTTGACGTCTCAACAGAATCTTTCGAACTGCTTATTTCAGTTATTTCTTCATTCAGTTCAGTTGTTATGGCACTGGTTTCAGTCGTTGTTTCATTTATTTGAGTTGTTGTTTCACTTTCACTTTTATCTGTTTCACTATCTGTTTTATTTTCACTTGATTCTGTTTTATTTTCATTTGTTTCTGGTTTCGCATTATTTGTTTCTAATGCAGTTACCTTTGTTTCTTCTAAATTATTAATTGCATTTACAATGTTTTCACTCAAAACATGTGTTTTAACAGGGTTTGCTTCAATTGTACTGGTTTCAGTGGTTGTTGCTTCAGGAGAGTCAGCAAGGCCATCGGTTGTCGACAGAATTGTCAGTGAAATAACAGGTTTCACATTTTCATTCACATTGGAAGACGCTTCATAATTATCACTCACAACAAAGTAAGGTTTTCTAGCAGCAATGGGGAAAATCTTATAACTTGAAACTAAATAAAACACAGCTGACAAAACTAATAAGCACAAGTGACTCTTCATCTTAAACGAGACTTGACTTCTAATCGAGTGATGGCCACCGAATGCTTGGATTAACTCATTATAGATTTGTGACACTGTGCCAATGGGCATTTACATAAATCATGAGCTTATGACCAGTTCACCCTGAAGATGGATCCGTGAGTTTTTAGAAGCTTGGGTAATATTGCCATAGACTGGTTCGGCGGTTAACATTTTATAAATTGATTGCATCTATAAATTATGTATTGGTTCGATTCATTATTGAACAAGTAGTCGTATAACTTCTTCGAACACCAATCAGTATACATACTTCGCGGATATACAATACTAACATATACAGTGTAAACTCTATATAACGACACTTACGTTATAGAGAGTGGTCGTTAAATGGAGAGAGTAACATTGTATGGAATACAAGCTAAACCAACTAAAGCCAATTGATTTCCACGTTTTAGAGAGTTTGTCGTTAAATCGAGGTTACATGGAGTACGTGACATTACATGGAGTTTACACTGTATATCAAAGTTTATGATCAGGTTTGTTTAAAACAAAATCTTGTAATAATTGGATATTAGTACATATGTTACAGCCATACGCAATGACTGATACAAACAAGGTAAAGCAATTAAAATACTACATACAAACTCAAAGATAGCAAGAAAAATCAAAAGACTACAATTTAAATTAAAGTGAGCTCACCATCCAGGCTATCGGTGCGGGGCAGAGTTCCCAAGATGCTGGCAGCATTGCCCCGTTGAACAGCTAAACTTAGTCTTTGTAAGAAATACCTGCCAGTTCTCGGATCTAAGGATAATTAAAATCTCTGGCCGTATTACGACAAAACAATGACTTGAAACGCGCATTGTCCGTAAATGTTCACACGAAGTCTATGTAGGATAAACCGGTGAGTAATAATTCATATGCTCTTGTATTCAAGTAAGTTACTATTGAAGATGTAAGGAAGGAGCTTGTGGTCGGTACGTGAACTTGATACGAATGTAACCAAATGTAACGTAAATTAACGTCATCTTTTGTCTGATAAGCAACATTGTGGTTTGTCCGCAGGTTAAATTTAGAATTCTGTCCATGCATAAATAGGAAACTATGGAATAAACTGGGGGAGGCCTACGCCAAGGAGGCGACAGCTACATAAACCAATGGTTAAACTGACAAGAGAAATCGCACTTTTAATATTATACAATAATATTATTTTACAAATAAATCGACAATATGACATTTAATTTTACTAATCAATTTAATGAGTAACTATAATGTTATGAATATGAAATTGATTCTGGTAATAGACAAGTGTTTAAAATATGTGCATGTAAATATGATGTAGTTGAATAAAAGGCTTGTACCATGTATAAACATAAGCCGCCCAATATACGTTCCCACTGCTGGGAGCCAGGGCCTTCTATCTTGAGATATATAAACCAAAATCTACCACGCTGGCCAAGTGCGGGTGCGCGGTCGACACATGTTTTCAGATATTGTGGTCCTCAAACATGCCGGTTTCTTCACAATGTTTTCCTTCGCTGTAAAGCGATCGCAAATCCGCACATAACTTAAAAACAAGTAATTTTTCATAGGGCTGGGATCGAACCAGGAGCCGGCAGATTGAAAAGCAGACGTTTCCCCACCGAGCCAAACTCGCTTTTTTATGTCCATGAAGAATGCTTTAGTTTATACTTTAGTATGTTTAGTTAATACTTTAGTATTTTCTAACTTATGTGGCAACGCACTTTTCTGGATACTTGGCTATGTATACTAACTAATAATACCTAGCTATGTGTACTTAAAACTCCCGGACCAAAAGTGTAAAACTACAACATACCAA
Organism: Mellilla xanthometata; assembly: GCA_035578125.1. Taxonomy (NCBI): domain Eukaryota; kingdom Metazoa; phylum Arthropoda; class Insecta; order Lepidoptera; family Geometridae; genus Mellilla; species Mellilla xanthometata. Next base: position 4,425,277 of record JAPUBQ010000007.1, on the reverse strand, counting down.
ATGTAACATACATTTCATTTATAATAATCATATGTAGATATAAATAAAGTATTTAATACTTTTGTTAGACAAACTATTTATGTGTAGTTTATTTTGTGATTAATTAAGATATTACAATTTTAGTGAGACAGAAAGATGCCACTTGAATTGGACTTTATGATAATGCAAAAAAGTCGATTTCACAAAAATGGTTAGTTATTTAATATTCCAACTACGGCGACGATATGTATATAATTCAATGTTTAAACAAATATGTATGAGCCTATGTATTTTGTAAATAAACAAATTTGTTTCTTTCAAAAATAAACAAAATCAGAAACCTTTCGTTCGCACGGTCGAAATGTACCTATGATTTTAAAACAATTGATGCGTAGATTCCAACATTAATATATACATATGTGTAGTGTAGGTATTATGTCATATCTAATAGTAGATACACTAACCCATATAATTTGCATGTTTTCTGTGCTAATTCCACAAGTTGACCTAGAAATAAAAAAAATACCCAAGTGCGAGTCCAGCTCGGAAATGAAAGGTTCCGTACCATTATATCTATTTCTTATAATCCTAAAAAATGGCAAAAAACACGTTTGTTGCATGGAGATCCCTCTTAATTATTTTTTTGTATTTGTTATTATATCGACAATGGAAATACGATAATCTATAAAAATTATAGCTTTCTAACTATCATGATTTATAAGGTAAAGCTTGGTGACATACAGACAAACAGACTTAGTAATAGAGACCCATTTTTACTTTTTAGGTACGGAACCCTAAAATTAGCAATCGCGAATACAAAGATTAAATCGATAATTATCTCTAGTATATCTTATAAGTATTTTTATACAAAGAGCCGGTTTTAAAACCAGTTCGTAGCATCCTTACCGGTCTCTGATTCTGATGACATAGTAAGAAATAGGTTTCATGCCGATATTTTAATGTAATTATAGTGATTACTGCCTTTTTTCTGTTTGATGATGATGATGATGAAAGCAAACCTTATTTCTCTTTATACTGTAAAAATGTACAAAAATTGTACATTTACAAATAAACAAATGTACATGATAAAAATGTATGAAGATTGTCAATTCTTAAACGAGAAATTCTTGTACTTTGTGCAGGGTTCATACGGAGTTTTCGTTCAAGGATATTATAACAAAATTATGTACAATAAAAATTAAATCTAGTGAGGCTCAGTGGGAAAACGTTTGTTTTTCAATTTGACGGCACCTGGTTTGATCCCAGCCAATGACTTGTTAGAGTTCTGCTAAGGTAAAAACGGGACCCTATTATTAGTGTTTTTTTTTAATAACGGTAATAGGTAGAAACTTTACTTTTTTACAGAATATTTAGTTGCATAAAATCTTTCATAATAAAAATAAAGTAAGTATTGAAGGGTTCAAATTACATTTTTTGTTTGGGAGGGCTACCATAACAAACGTCATTTTTAAATAATTTTTTACTCGATCTTTATATCGACATTAGGTAAACCTTCCCTCTCAATATTTAAATAACATTTAATTATTATACTTTAAAAATGTTTATGGGACTGTTACCACCATAAAATGAACATGTTTCTTTTTAGCTATTTTTTAGCTAATGGTACGGAAAACAATGCTTGCGCGACCTTGACTTTTATTTCAATTTATGTATAGATCAACAAATCCACACAAATTAAAAAAGCGAGTACAAACTGGCTTTACGTTCAAGGAAAACATCGTGAGGAAATCGACATGTATGAGAAATTCAAAATTCGAAGACTTGTGGTCTTCTGTGGGAGGACCTGGCTGCCTACCAGTTGCCCTAGAGCACTCATCCAATGAATAAATTCTGCAGGATAGTTACGACCTTTTGTAATCAGGAATACGACTATGAAAGAGGATAAGAGGATCACCTTAGAACTTAGGATCCCCAATAAAGGAATATTTTTTTGTAACCGGTTTACGTCTTCTTCTTATGAGCTAAGTGGCTAAGCTCTCGCGTCGCGAGTTTTCAAGCCGCCCGAAGATCTTCCAACTATTTGTACTAAGACCAACAGCCGGGACCTACAATTTAACGTGTCATCCTACCCACGGTAGCGCCCAGATAAAAATGCTACTTAAAAACGACAGTGTTGTGCATGGTCACCCAAACAAACACTGTCCGCATGGACCGTTGCTTAGCTTAGATAGTGGTGGCGATTCAGCGGTACACGACTAAACTAAATTTAAAGAAGCCCCGTCTCTTTTCATCTAAGGTGGCCAGAAAGAGACGGCACGTTCTAAACCACACACAAAACAACTAAAATCACGTCAAATATGAAAAATGAAAGCGATTTTAGAGCGCACCTAATTGTATCAGCTCTAAATCTGTCGTGTTTGACGTTATTTTAGATGTTTTGTCTATGGTTTGGATCGTACCATCTCTTTTTGGTCATTTATGACGAAAAGAGACAGAGCTGCTTTAAATTTAGTTTAGTCGTGTGTGCCGCTGAATCGCCACCAACTGTCAGATTAACTTAGCTAGCCGAGCTACAGGCTCTGCTAAAATATATACTTAGCAAATTGTAATAGTTACGGCTAGGTCGGACTAAAAGTAGGCAACAATTGACCAGGCGTTTGCATACTTTCAAATATCTGTATTCTTGCGAGTACATTAATATCTTCTTTATCAAAGGATTTATAAAATGTGAAGCCTACGATTTTGTACCTAAATGGTAAAAACGGGACTCTATTATTTCCTTGTCTGTATGTCTACAGGAAAAGTTGACGGAAAAAGAGCACGAGGTCGCTCTCCTACCCGCTGGTCAGACCTCGTAAAGACGCTCACTGGCCTACCTATTGCCGAAGCTTTTAAGACCGCCGAGGACAGGAAAAAGTGGAAGACCATTGTTAACCGAGTGATCGACACTCTGTATTAGACACGACCTTCAGTAATGAAGTTACGACTAAGAAGAGAGAAGAGATGTCTACAGGCTGTATTTCAGAAACCGTGTTAGCTAGAAAGCTGAATTTTTCACAAGTTATGTATTTCCCGTGCCACTATAATGAAAAATATTCTTAATGAAGAATACATGTTTAATGTACAAGCACAAGTTACAAATTTTCAAGTAAAAACTTAAAAATAAATAAATGGGTGCGAGCGAAAAGATTCCATCTCACTTTTCTTCTTTTCGAGTTTTCAAATATTTCTTTATTAAAACGACATTCACACACATCAAAGGACCATTCAGGATCATTTTACATTCAGGACCATAATTTATCAAGTAAACTGTATGTCAAGTACATACTTGTTTGATCTGAAAAAGTTTATTGCAAAGGTTACCTTCGCAATACAGAAATAGCCTGCATCAAAATAGAAATAAGTTTTACTTGTCTATTTAATTTTGCGCAACATTAAGTAGGTATTGTTCAAGTGCAAAACAAACTTCTAGATTAATGGTCTTAAAACCAATAACTTCAAAAGCAAGCTCTTATATAAAAGGATGATTTTAATTACTTCAGTCAATAATTACCTATTATTCCATTCATTTCAATCCAATAAATAATTTTGTAGCCAACTGTGTCCATAGAAGTCGTCTACCGCTTTTATTTTTATTATGTCAAGTGTTCAATTTATGCATGATTTTATGAAAACATATTTTTAGCCTAGTCTTAAAATATTATTATTATGCACGTGGAATAAACCAATACATAGTTAAATATTCTTATTCATTGAATCTATCGGGGGTTCTACTTCTACTAAATGTCGTTATAAAGATGGAGTATTAAAATGCATAAAAATTACGTGTGTTGTATGGGACCTCCCCTTAAATATTTATTTTATTTAAATTTTATTATTTTACTTGAAAGATTTGATTTCTGTAATAGTTATTTGTAAATAAATTTTATCCCAGATATTATAATAGAACTACTAGAAAATGTGTGTAAATTCGACTTAGTAAAATTTGATTTCTTGAAAGATAATATACATTTATATATTCTATGACATTTTTAAGAGTCTGCCAGTTATCGTTATTGACATATAGAAAAATTTGAAAAAAACGTTTACTGTATGGGTATCCCCCTTATAATATTTAAATTTTTCTTATGTTTAGTATTTGTGATTATAGTGGCACGGGAAATATATAATTATTCTAGATATCACGGTTTCTAAGATCTGGTGACAGACAGACAGCGGAAGCTTAGTAATAAGGTCCCGTTTTTACCTTTAAGACACAGAAACCTAAAAACAACTCCGTTTTTGGCTAAATTTTCAGGCTCCATGGGATACACAGGGAAGGCTTTAGCTTAGATAAGGCTCAGGTTAAAAAGTAGCCAAAATCTATTTCAATTCCCTTGACAGTATTGTGACTATCTATCTTCTTTAGAACACCGAGCTTCGTTTTTAGCAACCCAGTCAGCCAAGCTTAAAAAATCCATATTATAAATGGGAAAAGTTTGATTGTTTGTTTGTTTGACGCGAATGGGCTCCGAAAATACTGAACTGATTTGAAAAATTCTGTCATTGTTGCGACAGGTATGCTATTATCCCCAAGTAACATACTCGTAGGCTATATTATTTTGTTTCTCTTTTCAGCTCAGATTATTTTAGAGCCTATGCGAAGCCGGAACCGGATGCTAGTTATAATTAACAAAATACCTTAAATATAAATATTATAAATATAAATATTATAAACAAGAACGAAATACTCGACTACTTTTGGCTCATAGTTTAAGAGATTTATTAACCATCTAGTTTTCTACTAGCATCAGTTTTTATCTACTAAAGGAGCCTGCATTATGTTTTATTTTTTTGTTTACATCCACTTGAAAGATAACTTTTACGAAGAATTGCTATACGAATATATTGACACGCCAATGTCGAAAGATTTGCGTATAACAACTCTGTGTTCGCTATATCAGTTTTATATGTGACGACCTCGTTGGCGTAATGGTTGCCATGCCGGACCGCCAATCAGAAGGCTCCGGGTTCGATTCCCGGCCCGGCCAACATCTTTGTGCTTCTAAATTTGTTGGCTGTGGGTCTGGGTGTTAAATATGTATCTATATAAAATATGTATTGTATGTATATGTAGTAGTATATCAATTGTATTAGCTACCATAACACGAACTAGAAATGGTTCAGTATGGGGTTAACCAGCCGTGTGTGAAATGTGTCCTGATATTTATTATTATTATTATTATTATATATAAATCATCATCCACAGCCGATTCTATTCCACTGCTGGGTATAGGCCTTTTTCCTGTCATGCCATCTATCTAGGTCCCGGTCTAGCCCAGGTTCGACCCGCGATAGCTGTAAAGTCGTCGACCCATCTTGCCGCTGGACAACCAACATTTTTATACCAACGTTTTATATATTATTTATGTTATATATATACAACAGGTGGTAGCAAGAAAATATGCTCTAAATATTAAGTAATTAGTAAGTCTTAAGTAGTTAGTAAGTCTTGCTTCCGCAATGTGTTTTCTTTTATTTCTTTGCGTACGTAAAATTTTATAGAATAATTCGTTTCAGCGCGTTCTGATCTGAACTTTGTCTAAAATTATAATATTTTACTATACTATGGTATGTTTTTAACTCTACTACTGAATTAGGTATAACTATTCTACGTATCATATTATATTAGTAATTTAGTACCTTACTTTAATACCTTAATAATAAAGGGGGAAAAATACAGTTATGATATCGGATTCAATTATTTACTTTTTTCTTATCGTACTTAACTTAAAACTAGATTAATAAATTAAAATTATTGCATTATATAATATAATATAGCAATCCTAGAAGTCGTTGCAAATAAATAATAAAAATAAATAATATACCGGTCTTGCATAACGTTTAAGTGATTTTCATAATATTAATAAATTGTCTTCAATAAAGAAGTGCATCCATCATAAACCAACAGTTTAGAAGTTTTACCATATTTCTTAATTAAAAGTAATTTCGTGATGTTTTCTTTTCAAAGAAGCTAATGTAAAGTCTACTCGTAGTACAAAACTCTTGAATTAAATGATGTGGATAGATAGTAGACTCATATTTAAGTAATTTTGTTTTAAATGGCACAGAAGTTGACTGACAAATATCAAGGTTTGATTGACTCACTAGTCTCTTAAACAATAGCGTCATATTCTACGTCAATTCTATTATCACCCAACTAAATCAAAATATCAAGGGCTATTGATTAGTCGATGGCGGATATGTAAGTTTGTTGAAATAGTAATTTATTTAATATTGAATTAAAGGAAGGTAAATGTTTATTATTCGTAATCCTGATTGGGAATAAAAAAAAACTTTCTTTCATGTAAAGTTAGGTAAAAATAAATCCTCAGTGGATTGCGCTCTAGAATGTTTATTCTAAAGTATATATTCACAGGATTTGGGGAAACAACTAAAGAACACTTTCCCCTAACATTTACTTTTTAAAGCTAATCGTAATATTTACCATTATATTTTTTATTTTGTTGAACTACTCAACTACTAATACAGTTTATCCTCATGTACTTTCATAGAGAGCACGTTTGATAAAACAGTAGGCTAGTTTAAGTTATTTCGAACGCACAAAACTACTCGTTTAGTTTACGTTTCGTTTTCCTTTTTAATCAAAAGGAATGGTTTCATTTGACTAAAATATTTGGCAAAACTATCGGAATTTACTTACATCGTTTTGTATGGTATATCCATAACTTTACCGACACTACAATTTTAGTATTTGGCGCGTCTGAAATAAAGATAAAGATAAATTTATTTGTGGTAAACTTAGGTGTACGTACCTACATGATGACTTAGCGCTACGTTTTTAAAGAATTATTTTTGTTGTACGTTGTGGGAAAAACTGCGTCTCGTGCTGGGTCTCCTTGGAGCCTGTTTACCGAGCCGCAGTTGTCCCGCTCCGTACTAGTACTAAAATCTGTACTAGTACTAAAAACAAGTTTAGAATTCGTTTTTTCCAGCGCAGCTGTTAAACTCGACTGCTGTTTCTTAGATTAATCTTAATTTGTTGAATAATCTTAATCAGATACAACAAAAGTGACTATACTATCTCGACTAGGTTTGGTATTACTCCTGAAGGAAGCAGCGCCGATGCCCTTACTCCTGCCAGCTCTTCCCAAGAGGTCCGGGAAGGGGAAGTTAGGGATGCCACGGTGTCTCACGTCGAGTAGACCTTCGCCGAAGTTTACCTGGAGAGTAAAATAATTATATTTTAATTTATTTTTCTTTACTGATAACAATATTTATAGATTTCAACTATTTATATTATAAAATTAAAGCGGTAGTGATCCAGGAATATTCTTAAAGTATTATATTGTTTTTGATATCCTTGTTTTAGAGCATTCTGTCCATAAAGACAAATAGGTTTCAGTTTTCACTTAAGATATCTGCTTCTGAGCGTCATCAACGCAGAGTTGTATGTCGCTATTATGCCTTATATTTGTTTAGTAAAATTACACAGCGCTAAATACTCTGTTATGAATTTGCGTCAACGTTATCCCTTTTTTTATTATTTACAGTAATACTATTTATCCCTAACAATAAAATATAATAAAACAATATAAAAAATGATCCTACGTCTACTTAAGCGACGACAGGTTTAACGTGAACGTTCTAGGAAGTGAAATGTACTGGACAGTAACTGTATTAAATAATCAAGATGACCTCGACTTCTCTACATGAGTGGTTTTATTTCGTGAAAGTTGTTTCTTTGTGGCAGAAAAGTGGTTTTACTTACTGGGGTCACAGATAGACATATTTTATTTTTATTTTATAACCAGGTATCTATGTTAAGCTAATTGCGTAAGTAGTATTTTTTAACATATAAGAAAAAAAGTATTATTTATTGAGAATAAAAACAGTTCAAACATTGAACTCTGTTCGCATTTTCAAACAACACAGTGTTGCGTGATATAATTATTTAACTATTTTAGAAAATTTGAGTTAAAACTTCAAAAAAAACAATAGCGCTTGACATAATATGACATTGGTTGTATGTTTACTAAAGTTTATATTTAAATGGCCAGAATATAGTCGATGTAAGAATTTAGAGCAGATAGTCAAGTTGGGTTACAGAATCTCATGGAGCAAATGGATAGAGCTTTTGGAGAAATAGGGCTCAAAATAAATATCAAGAAAACAAAATACATGTTAATCACCAGATACGTATCCTACTAATGATAGAGTGCCGATCAAACTAAATAATAGTGCCGTAGAACAAGTTATATCTTTTAAATATATTTTAATAGTTGCAAATTAAAGAGAAGGGGAAAGTCATGTCGTACTCTTATAGGGAGGTCAAGGATTTGGCCGAAGATAGAACTACCTGGAAAAAACTCCACGGACAAGAGCCCAGCTCTTAAATATCGAATGAATGAATGGCTAGAATATATACTGAAACAAGATCTGTAAGCCTAACATAAAACCGGATTAGAAAACTAATCTCTCAGGTTTTAACGATATACATTTGTGACTTCGCGACTTGATTCCCCAGCTAGTAATGTTCCAGACAGGTATGCTCCACCTTGGGCTAGAACGTGTGGTTTACGCCCTCTTCTGGCTAATTGAATAGCTGTATTGTGTAAAAAATCAAACCCGTAAACTTTTGCAGACCGTCAAAAAGTGCAAACTTGCATATCTGGGCCACGTGCTTCGGCACGACAAATACGAGCTACTGCAACTTATTATGATGGGAAAAGTTGCGGGGAGGAGGAGAGTCGGTCGCAGAAGAAAATGGTGGTTGCGAAACATTCGAGAATGGACCGGGATCAGAAGTGCCGCTGAATTGTTTCGCTTAGCATTGGACAATTTGAAGTATGCAGAGCTGATTGCCAAGCTTTGTTAGTTGGAGAGCCCTTTCCATTAGCGAACGAGCAGAGAGACTGCTAGGAGACACTGTTATACAGTGGAAATGCCGAAAATGCGTACTAAGCGATTCGCTTCTACGTTTATAGTACGGACGGCCAAACTGTGGAACTCCTTGCCAGAATCCCTGTTCCCACTGAACTACAACCTAACTGTCTTCAAGGCGAGAGTGAACCGGTTTCTTCTAGGCAAGCGCGCTTCATCTTAGACTGCAATATCACTTAACATCAGGTGAGTTGTGGTCAAGCGCAAGCCAATTATGTGTAAAAAAAGAAGCAGCATAAGTAGAAGATTGTGTAAAAAAAAAGTTAGCGAAACTCACATCGGGAGGCTGGAATCCATTAAGCGTGTTGAACCCGAAGGCTTGCGAAGCACTGGCACTCTGACTTCCTCCGAAGCTGGACGCTGATGATGCAGCGCCGGAGACAGCTGTGCCGGCACCAGCGAATGACGCGGCTTGGCTGCTGGCTTGACTTCCGCTGAACCCACTGAAAAATTACAAGCAGTGCTATAGTAATTTAATTTTAGCATAAGCAAATAATGATGACATAATAATTGTTATATCAGTTAAGTTATGACAGAAAATATAGCCAAGTGCGAGTTAGGCTCGCGCATGAAGGGTTCCGTACCATTGTTGTATGGGAGCCCCCCATTAAATATTATTTTTAAATTATTTTACAGTTATTTTTTATTATAATACGTAATTCAATATTCTGTGAATGTATAGAGGGTTTACCAATTATAGTTTCCAAGATCGAGTAAAAAACTACTTAAAAATTACATATGTTGTACGGGAGCCCTCATCGAACAATTTTTCAATTTTAAAATTCAATTAGTTTGAATTATCTAAATTTTCACTATTATCAAATCTAATACATAAAGTTACAGTCATAATGTTTATTAAAACATTTATAAATTTTGTGAAAAATTTCATAAATTTTTGGCATGGAGAATACTTAGGCTTAGACCATAGATTAGAACACAGTTTATTTATTTCCGGTTCTTAATAAAAATCGTCCGGCTGGTAACAAACACTACGGGCCGTAGCTAGCTTTAAAACAAAACACTAAACAAAGGCGTAAAATACTGTTCTGTTTAGAACTCTTACTTATTGCCTCGTAAGTTGAGGGCGTATTATATTCTTTTTTTAAAGATTTCGTATTATTAATCTGGAAAGTTAAACTATTTACAAGCCTTTTTAATTTATGATTAAAATTAAAGTATACTCGTAGGTACATTCTACTTCTAGTTTTAATTCTATATTTGTCACTTTACCGGCAAGGATTGGAAAATTAAATAAGTGTGTACCCCGTGAAAACCTTGACGATTTTTACCTTAATTATTTTTGTAATAAGTACTTAATTACCGATGTGCTTTTAATGAGATTATGAGCTAAACGAGTAATGGTTATTATGGCACACTTTTTATTACCTAATAAACATAACTCCATTGTGACGGATTACTAAATTGACCAGTAACCATTGACGAAATGTATGACTGTGGCATAATTACGGTAGCATAATTACTATGAAATATTATCGTATACATACAAACAGACAGCCGATTAAAGTTCTCAATCAATAAAATAAAAGATTTGAATATTTAAATGATTCCACTCCGTTTAAGAGCCGGTATTTCAACTAAAAGTTATCAAGAAACCATTACCTTTAACATAATTTGAAGCATCTATCGTGTTTTAGCATAAGTTAAGCATAGCCAATTGATTTACAGGTTGTGAACCTTCTGGGTGGTTTTTGAACGTCTTTGAACTAGACAAACCACTTTATTCTACGGTTTTTGAGAAGTCGTATCATAAAATAAGTTGCGAAAATTTAATAAGCAGATTAAATTTTTCAAAAAATGAAGAAAATAAGCTGTTTGGCTAAATCTAAATCCATAAAACTGTGGAGCTCACTGCCGGAATCCCTGTTCCCTCTGAACTATAACCTTACTGTCTTCTAGGCGAGAGTGAATCGGTTTCTAGGCAAGCGCGCTCCACCCTAGTTCGCAACATCACTTAACATCAGGTAAGTTTCGATCAAGAGCTTGCCTATCTATCATAAAAAAAACTCTTGTCCTGGTATCTATTCTTAGGGTACAAAATTCACTGACTTGTACTTTATAAGTGACACTGTATACCTTTAAAGTATATCTTAAGGTGAGTGTCACACTTCGGGTGTCGGTGTCAGAACCATGGCGACACTGATACAATCCAAAGAATCGACCTAGTGTCGGCATTTTAAGTGTCACATGTGTGTCTACGTCATACCTACTTGTATGCGTATATACCTACGCTAACATTGTCTTCAGCCATTTTTCATTGAACTTTGTTTGAGTTGTCTCGACCCGAAGGTTAAATATAAATAGGAATAATAACAAAGTGAAATACTAAGAAATATTGCGAAACAAAACAAACAAAAAAATATTTTAAATCGTGACTGCAGAGCTATTATTTCGTTATTACAAAATAATAAAATATACTAAAAAATAAGTATCATTATTCAATTTCAATTTAATGCAGCCAGCAATTTGGGCACGTTGCCAGACACGGGCAAGTTTTTTGTATTATCATTATTTTGAATTTAGGGTTTGGTTTTTTTTCTAGTTTTCATTTCTATGTAAGTAAGTTTTTACCTAGTTTTCATTTTCGATGTAACTCGTATATGAATATTTTTTTAATATCCAAATATTTAAATATTACTATATTTACATACATATCTATTTAGTTTCGATAAAGCGCGGTGAAGTTTTTTAAAAGTTTAAAGTTATTCCCAACATAGCGTTATGGTTTAATTTTTTGCTTACTATTTACAATATACGTAATACGACCATACAAGTTTTTGTGCTTTCTCAATATGGTCGCGAAAAACTGACGCAGTTTTTATAGGTTCCGCATAAAGTTACATCATGCTATTATCAACCTGCAGCCTAAAAGGATCTTGCGCTGCTCTGACCGACAAAACATCTGATATTTGCTGTGTAGGTGTCAAAATACGTAACCGCAACAGTTCTCAGAGTTCAATAATATTTTTTGTAAAGTAAATAATATAAGGTTTCTGGGATTCCATAATCCTACGGAAAATACTTATCGTTTCGTTCTGATCATCCCCTCCACATGTCTATCCGTCCCTATTCAATAAACACCAGACTATTTTGTGGTTGAATGACCATAAGTAATAGTAATTATACTAAAAGTTGCCTGGAAGAGATCGCTGTTAACGATAAAGCCGCCGTTTGTAGCATACTTTTGTGTTGTTACTTTTTATTTTGACTTGTACCTTTAATTTGCCCAATAAAAAGTTTATCTATCTAATTATACTATCAATTAGCATGACTTGACAAGCTCTCGGCCACCTATTATCGTAAAATTATAATTTATTGTGATTTATGGGAGTCACAAATCTCAATTGCTATATCTATAACAGCTTGATCAATGTCACTGACCTTCCGAAGCCATTGAATGAGGACGACTGGCTGGCGGAGTGAGATGCGCTAAAACCCTCATTGAAGCCGAAGGAGAACGATTGAGACGCTGACTGACTCAGGCCAGCTCCGCTAGCACTGCTGCTAATGCTTGCCGTAAGGCCACCGTTCCCAGAAGGAGCCACGTTAAACCCTCCACCGAAGTGGCGAGGTTTCACAGGAGCGCGCCTTTCATGCGGCAGCAGCGTGCTCGGGTCTCGCTCCAGGTGCTCCAGCACCGGCAGAACCGGCGGCGTGATCACTGGCTCCAACTTCCTCTCTCTTCGTTCCTCCGGGAACACGAACCCACTGGCAGGTGCTGGTGAAGCCACCCGCATCGCCGCCGCCAGACACACACACGCGCAGATGAGCCTCATGCTTGGGATTATTGGTGACACTATGCCGGGCTGGCTCCGTTATCTTGTTTTAATAGGGTCGTGCGAGGTCATCCGCGGTGTTGGCATGCGGCTCGCGGCGCAGCCTTCAGAAAACCCACTGCGCCTCGCCCGAGACGACATCCTGCCTGCCTCAGATACCCCCACCAAGCACTCGTCCATAAACACTATCCTTTTTGATTTAATCACGTTATTGTCCGACGAGTTTGGTAGCAACGGGAAATTAAGAGCTAGCAAAGTGTTGGGAAACCCAGCCGTCCTACTTGGCTCATGAGAGCTGTTGTGGAATCTAAACACGTTTGCATAGTTACGGAAGAAGGGCTAAGCGTGGTGGGCAGTATTTTGTAATTTGATCGGATTGTAAAACAACGATTCGATGGCTCGAACATCTGTGCAGACTACGATTATTTAAATAAATTTATTCAAAAAACTAGCTTTTAAACTTTCGAGTAGTTTCGTAGGTACTGAAGATCGAAATGTCAGTGGAACCGTTTTATTTGCAATATCAATTAGTGTTTACTACCGGCATGTGATATGTTGTGGTTAACCATGTACTGAAGAGCTTACGCATTTAATTAAAAGTAAAAAGGGAAGGAAGGCCCCAGGTTCCATTGAACTATCATAAACAATATGGCTTTACGTTTATTGGGTCCTTCCTATTAGGTTTTTAAATAAAATGGCATGCAGTAAGATCAGAGAGAGAGAGATTCTTATAATCGTAGAAAATTTGCTTGCTTTACAAGCAAATTATTATATTAGTATTTTATTGTTTATTTTTAATAGGAATAACATACAAATTTTATTTTATGAAATAATATTTTGTATCTTCAAAACTTTCATAATTTTTTCCAAAAATACTTCCAATTTATCCATGTACACATTTATCGTCATGTTTGTAATGTTTGTTTTCTGATGCACAAGCCACAAACATTAATATTCATGTCACGGCAGAAGTTCGCGCCACGGTCAGTACCCGCGTGACTTCTCTTGGATTTTGACCCACTAACCATGAAAATACTGTAGCACACTCCATTTGATTTTTTTGCATTGGTCAAATTGCAGTCATCCAAAGTCATTCGTATTGTCAAATCAAACTGCAGGCTCACAAATCCCGATTATTTCTTTTCTATTATTAACGTGAATGATCCAAGACAAGTTGGCATCACTTTAGGCATTGGTTCAACTCGAAATCGTCATATGATGTGAAATGTATGGAAGTGACGTATACTTTCGACAGGGCTTTTCGATAGCTTACGTCAATCTCATACATTTGACGATATCGAATTGATGACAATTTGTCTAGGCACTTTGGTTTTAATCTCCCGCATAAAAAGCCAGTGTGGCTCGGTGGTATAAACGTCTAATTTTCAATTAGACTGCCCCTGGTTCGATCCTGGCCCTACACTAATGACTTGTTTTTCAAGTTATGTGTGCATTTGCACTCGTTTTACGGTGAAAGAAAACATCGTGAAGAAACCAACACGTTTGAGGACTATAATACCTAGAGATGTGTGTCATTCACTAACCCGCACTTGGCCAGCGTGGTGGGTTATGGCTTATCTCTCCTAGTGAGAGAAGGCTCTGAGCCCCAGCAGTGGGAACGTATAGTGGGCTGCTTATGCTTATGCTATCTCCAACATAAAAACAAAACGCGATCATGTAGTAGTAGTAGTAGTTACATACACATTTGACGACCTCGTTGGCGTAAAGGTTACCATGCCGGACTGCCAACCAGAAGGTTCTGGGTTCGTTTCCCAGCGCGGCCAACATCTTTGTGCTGAACTAAATTTGTTGGCTGTGTGTCTGGGTGTAAAATATAAATCTATATAAAATATGTATGTTTAAGTAGTATATCAGTTGTGCTAGCAACCATAATACGAACTAGAAATGGTTCAATATGGGGCTAACCAGCCGTGTGTAAATTGAGTCCTAATATTAAAAAATAAAAATAAACAAATAAAATAAAAACATAGCGCTGTCTCATTTTAGCGGGATGGATAAATTAACCCCACTTATCATTCATACCATCTCAGGAGTACTAGCTTGTATAATGTAATGTTTTCCCCGAGGCTACGCGGCCGTGCCACGGCCAATACCTCCCGCTCCGCACGTAAGCCAACCATTTCATCCGCAGTCAATTTGCGTACATCACAGTCTTGGCACACTGCGAGTGGTATAAAACGTAGAAGGCACATAAAATAAAATTGCAGTGCGGTTTTATATTTTATTTCATTTACAGTAGAATTCCGCAAAGATTTCGAAATTCGATTCGAAATTATCTAGAAGACAGCTTTGGCATCAGCGAACTGGAATAAACGGAAGAGTAACTCTATTTAATTGCCGCTTAGAATTTGGATCCATCTACTCACACAATTACACTGCTATCTCAACGAAACACAAAGCTCGCACGCGATAGGTCGGTCGAAGCCACTCGGGCGCGCGGGTATCTGTTTTGCCCCGTACACCGCGGTATTTTACGCGTGGACGGTGGAACCATTTTATCAGCCAAGTTACTGTTTTTCTAGTTCTATTTATTTTAGTTCGCTGTTTGGCATATTAATGGCAGCTTTGAAGCTGGCAAAACAAAGTTTTGTTCTACTATTTTTGGGATTACGCGGGAAAAAGTTCTTCTCTTACAAGCTAAGTAAACTAACACCAGATATTTATCGTAGACCAAAAGTTTTTTTTGCCAGCTACTAATATGCCAGAACTGCCTTTAAAATAATTTGCTATAGTTACCAGTAACCGAAACACGATAATATTTATCATACTTTTTTGTACTCCCCTCTCGTTTTTTATCACTGTCTGTCTGTTAAGTCTGCCATTTTCGGGACTAGTTATAAGTTTCTTTTGTCTATAATTTAATTAAATTAGTGGGAAAAGAATTTGTCTATCTATCTATCTAACCGTTTATACACAGGTGTTACAAGTAATTTATCGTATAGTAGTCAAAATATTATTCTAAAACAAACCTTTTCAGAGTAAAAAATGCTTTGTTTCATTCATTCATTTGTAATTAAAAGTAATATCAAAAGTGTCATATTACATTAAATTAAATTTATTACAAATTAACAAGATTAATAATAAAACATCTTTATGACATTTAATATAAATTACATTCAGTGACACAAAATAGAATTTTAATAATTAATTTTATTCTTATTTTTATTATGTAGTTTTATAATTAATCTTTATTATTGTGATTAAGTTATTGAAAAATATATAATGTTAATAAAATGTTATTTGTAAGTGACGCGTGCCGTGTATGACAAAAGTAGTCATAAGGTTAATAAATGATTTGATTTTGATTTTGATATGGGCTACTACATTTTATTCGCTCGTTGTGTGGCGAGACCTTACTGTACTTATCTGTGAACCAATGTTTAAGTATTATTAGTCTAACAAGTGAAGTAACACAGTACTTGCCTATTACGTGTAATTGTTGCAAGATGTTTACACATTTAATGTTAAATAAACATATTGTTATATTTGCCATTAAATTTATATCTTGTAGCCATCATGTTAGTTGCATTTGTGAGAATTCAAATACTGAGAGCTTTGGAGCTTAGACACTTTCATATAGAAATATCTCAGACTATTCTAAACTCCATAGTCTGAGAGAAATATGAAGTGCATTATATTCTTAAAATAATTACATTTTACAACGCTCATAATTTAGAACTAGTATTTGTGCATAGGTTGCAATTTCAATTTTCTTATTTCATATGAAATAGAATAAATGATATGAAATGATGATGAAATGAATGAATGATATGATGAAATTACACTATTTACGCTATTAACGACTAACGAATGATATATGTGTTGCTCTGTAATAGACAGAAAAATTATCACATAACAAAGCGTTTCTACAACAATTGGCCAAAAACTCTATCATCTTCATCTCATAATTTTAACTAAACTAGCAATTAGTATATCAATCTTATTTAAAGATTATTTTTGTAATGTTTTGGTGAATAAATTATTTGTTTGTCCGTCTATATGTTTGGATAAATGATTGTAGTCGCTTTCAGAACGTAATTTTGAGCCAATCATGACGAAACTTGGTGTACAGGCTGCTAAGTTCCTGCGAGTTTTTTGTCTTTGGCTATTTTTTATCGAAGTGGAGATTCCACTAAACGCGGGGAAGTTTGTAACCGCGATATTTACTGACTGACTTAGCAGAATGAGACTCTAATTTTAACACGACTTCTATTAGGTAGTTATCGAGATGTTAAGTCAAATACAATTGACGATCTCGTTGGCATGCCGGACTGCTAATCAGAAGTTTCAGGGTTCGATTCCCAGCACGGCCAACATCTTTGCGAAGAACTAAATTGGTTGGCTGTCGGTCTGGGTGTTAAATATGTATGTATGTACATATTGTATTTCAGTTGTGTTAGCAACCATAATACGAACTAGAAATGGGGTTAACCAGCCGTGTGTGAAATGTGTCCTAATAAAAAATAAATAAAAATTTGGCTTTACACCAATAATGTTATAAATTGACTATTTTGTTCTAAAATAAATCCACAATATATATTTTTGCAATGTTTTCGTAGTTAGTACTCAATCATTTACTAGATAGATAATTAGATAGAAAATTCTACATCAACAAACAAAAAATAACACAAAAATAAATTTACTTAAAATTAGTGTACTAGTTTAGTTCGATTATTATACTCTTAACTAGCAAACCTGGCGAACTCCATTTCGCGACAAAGTTGAAATTTTCCCTGAATTTTGTTTGCAATAAACCTCATGGAGCCCTAAACCTCGTGGAGACCTTTCCAGCGAATGCAAAATCGTGGATATCGGTTCGTGCGTTCTGGAGTACGTCAGGAAGGAAAACCCGCCTTATTACATGCTTTCTATTAGCTTCACCTGTATGTTTGTTTGTAACCGACTTCTTTGAGCGCGATTTTGACCCACTTTAAACGGCCAGATTTCGTTCATACTTTGTAGATTTATTGAGGACCGATGACAATACACTAATTTGATAAAATTACGGTTTTCTGTAAAAAGCGTGTTTTTTAGTTTTTTTAAACTAAGTATTCATTATTTTTATATTATAGACTAGAATGTTTTACATTCACAACGTGAAAATCAATAACAATTGCTACATATTTGTGGTGAGTGTTGTGGCGTGGAATGCGGACCACATCCCAAAGCGATGACTGTGAGAGCGGAGCAATCCGGATCTGCGTTGCTTTATCGCCTCGAAAACCCCACTATTTACCGTACATCCTCTTTTTTTCATCGATTTGTCCATTCTTTTGCCAATGTCGATTTATTTTTAAATCAACTAATAAGGTAATATGTATAAATTATTTAAACTTATAGTTTAGGTTGTAAATCTCACAGAAAAAATATGTATATTGTATTTTTCGTGTACTTATGATAAAAACCTTTTGTACCGCAAAGGGGTAATTTAAATTTAATCATTTATGAATTTGGACTCACAGTTGTATCAATTCAATTTATTTTTACCCTATCAATTTCTATTCAATTTCTTTTTACCCTATTATATTTACAAGTGCTTTTTCAAACATTTTTTCATTACCCTATTTTTAGGGTTTCGTACCTAGAAGGTAAAAACGGGACCCCAATACTACCTCCGCTGTCAGTCTGTCTGTCTTTTCACAAGATATATGTTTCCCGTGCCGCTATAACAACAAATACTAACTGCCGCTATAACTAAAAATAAAAATAAAAAAATTAAGGGATAATAAAATACAATAACAATGTTTTCTTCGTATTTTTTGCTATATTATTATATAATCTTCATGCGCGAGCCCAACTCGGAATTGGCCAATTATTTTTTATCTATACATTGTGTTAGTATATATTTGAATAAAGAAACAGATTGAGTCGCGTTGAGTCATTCATTAGAATGGTGAAAGACTTAGTTACGCATAAAGTGATCCTATTCATGCATTAGCTGACGTCACTAGTTACAGAAAGCCTGCTGGTTGTTTAATGATTATGAACGCTGAGTAACCTTCAGAGCTTAACACGCTTTGAATGAAAATGTCTTACAAAGAATACTTCAAGGAGAAGACAATGATATAAAACAAGAACTAAATTAAAAATTGGCCAAGTGTGAGTTGGGCTCGCGCATGAAGGGTTCCGCACCATTGTTGTATGGGAGCCCTCTTAAATATTTGTTTTTATTAAATTTTATCATTTAATTTAATAGATAATATACATTTATATATTTTGAGGGAATTTTAAGTGTCTAGCAGCTACCGTTATTGATATGTAGCGACGAAAAATAAAATAAAAAGAAAAATATTAAATATGAAAAAAACACGATTATTGTATGGGGACCCACCCTCTTAATTTTTTTAGTATTTGTTGTTATAGCGGCACATAAAATACATATCTTGTGAAAGTTTCGGCTCTCTAGCTATACGGTTTCTGAGATACAGCCTGGAGAAAGACAGACAGAAAGCGGAGGCTTAGTAATAGGGTCCCGTTTTTACCTTTTAGGTACGGAATCCTAAAAATTACTAACAAAATTAATAAGAAACTCGTGGCACGTTCGTAAGTTTTGAATCTGTAAGTTTTTGTGATGTTTAACTACAGCGCCCTCTGGTGAGATGTTACCGTAACAACTGTCTAAGATCGCGCACTAATTAAACAAAATCTTATATTCATTTACATTTTACATTACATTTTCACAATACCAACCAAGTAACAGGACTTAAAGTGATATTATTTCATTATTCGTCTTTAAAAATTGCATTCAAATCAGACATGTATATTTTTGTCGGTAAGTAATACAATATTGGTTACAACAACAAACATTTTTGCTGCTACGGCTTCTAGTCAGTTGTCTAAATGACACTTATTTAAAACATGCAACAATTAAATTTAAACCCATCACAGAAAACCTCCTCAAAATCGGATCTCTAGTTTTAGAGATAAATGGTAATAAACAAAGAACATTGGTTTGCACAAACAAACATCATCTCACCTACTCAAACGCAGAGGGTCCTAGGTTCAATTTCTGGCACGGTCAACGTCTTTGTAATGAACTAAATCTGTTAAAGGTCTGGGTGTTAAATAGGTATATATCGATATAAAGTATTTATGTATTTATATGTAGTATACCACTTGTCTTAGCAACCATAATACAAACTAGGCCTAACCAGCCGTGCGAAATATGACCTAATTAAAAAAAATGGCTTCGTGGTTCGGATGACAGGTTAAATTGTAGGTCTCGGCTATTAGTCTCAGTACAAACAGTCAATCGTCAGGAGCCTTCAGGCGGCTTGAAAACTCTCGAACCAGAGCTTGGCATCTTAGGTCATACGAAGAAAAAGCAGGAAATAAGTAGGTACGATACGAGTATGGTATGACCAAAGTTTATGCTAATTCAAACTAGGAAATAGTTACAAATTAATTTAAATACTAGCGACAATTTTACTAGAGTTAAGTTGTAGTTTAAAATTATAAAACAGGTTTTTAAATTTGATTAATTTATAGATAAGTAGTGTGACTAATAAGACTCATTTACAAGTTTTTGTGAGATTTATTAAGTTGTATATATAATTCTAATAATTTTTGACTGCCTATCGCAAAACATTATTGGTCCTGACACATTTTTTTAAATTATTTAGATCAACGATTGGCCACCAACTCGCCTGATAGTAAGCGAAGTTGTGGCCGAAGATGTAGCCCGTTGATCTAGTTATGTTTTATAAGTGATTAGTGAAAAATTCGACAGTTTCATTTTTTATAAATCACATACCAAATTGAATTAATAATGTTTGCGTACATATTATTTGAATTCATAAAAACATTCTAATAAATGCATAAATAGTTGTACGTATTCGTACTTAATTTTATACGTATCTACGTTTAAGGTTATTATAGTACCACATGTCTATATAATATACAGTATCATGGGTATTATAGCCAAATATTAATACAGCTAATATAATGCTAATATTAACGGTCCATGAATTATTGATTTTCAACATAACACTATTAGACACTCACACAGGTGTAACAAATTAATGTTAAAACGAATAAATAATTCACACTATACCTATTTGAGTGTATAATTTTTCAATAATTAGATAACTGGGCAAGTGCGAGTCAGACTAGCACACGAAGAGTTCCGTACAATCAAAAAAGTTAGATATAACAACTAAAATATAGCCCATGTTACTAAGGGATAATGTAGCTTCCCAACGGTGAAATAATTTTTCAAATCGTTTCAGTTGTTTCGGAGCATATTTGCGTCAAACAAACAAACAACAAATCAAACTTTTCCTCTTCACAATATTGGTATAGATTTACATTATAAATTATTAATTATATTCTTATCTTAGCAATTGAATACGAAACATGTTATATTTCAGCGTATACTTATAAAAAAACTACCATACGTTAATTCTGACGTCATGTCAGTCGCATAACATTTGAACAGCGTATTATATAATTATATTTTCCATTCCTTCCGACTCTTTGGACAAAATCTTGTTATTTATTATCCACGTGCGGTTAAAATGTTTGCAATTATTATCACTGTACAATTTGTTTTCTTTTTATATTAAAGATATGTGCACCTGATTAATTAAATATATACATGTACATGTAAAATTAAAGTATAAAAGGAAATGGTACGTATTTGGCGCCTGAAGCTGTAAGAAAAAAAAAGTAGGCAATAAAATATAAATTAATAGATATTTAAGTACCGATGTATTTTTAGGTAACATATGCTCAATATACTAGTCGAAAACTATTCAGCCCTTTGGAAGGTTCTACTTTAAAAAGAATCATGCGATATAAATACGATGATTATAAAGTTCCTATGATATATACATACGTCTAACTTACATGCATACAAACCAGTGATAAGCCAACAAGTTTAAATTACAAATTTATGAAAACTCAAGTCAAGATTTTTGTGTGTGGCAGCCATTTTGTTTTTTATATTTACCAGAAAGTATGTGTTTTATTAATCAAATCTTTTTATTTGAAACCTATTGAGGAAGCTGAGAATAAATATCTATTCCGCCATTTTTGTGGCAGCGGTCATCTTGTACCGATTTCAACGTAGAACACAGGTACCTAAGAACACTCCCCATTAACAAAAAAAGAAAAGTCATAAGAAAAAACTGAATCTCGGTTTATCTATTCAGGCGCTATGATGTTCCAGACAGAACACAAACAGTCCTACTTATAGTAAGATCGGCGCAATGAAACACACAACGAGCGGTATACGACTGGTTTATTCTTAAGATGGCGGCGGGCAGCAAATATGAAAATACCCGCAATATTTCACTCTAATAACATTATATTGATTTTGCATCGGGGTTAAGAACATCCCAACTGTTATTAAAAACATAATTGGCCAAGTGTAAGTCGGCCTCACGCATGAATGGTCCCGTACCAATAAATGGCAAAAAACACATTTGTTGTATGGGAGCATCCCTTAAAAATATTTTATTTGTATTTAATCATTTATTTCGAAAGATAATGTACTAGTAGTTATGCATATATATTCTGTGAAAGTTTTAAGCGTCTTCCTGTTACCATTATTGATATATTTAAAAAAATATACGAAAGAACACGTTTATTGTATGGGCCCTATACAATAAACTTAACATTTCATTATATAATTTTTTAGTGTTGTTTGTTATAGCGGCAACCAAAATTCACAATTTGTGAAAATTTCTAGATATCACGGTTTCTGAGACAGCCTGCTAACAGACAGATAGACAGCAGAGGCGTTTGATTCCGTTTTTACCTTATTGGTAATGATCCCTAAAAACTGTGTACATACGTGAACAATGTTTTAAGTAATAGTAGTTTAAAAAAACTAAAAAACACGCTTATCTGGCCGTTTTAAGTGGGTCAAAATCGCGCCCAAAGAAGTCGGTTACAAACAAACATACACACAAAAATACAAAAAAATGTAATTATTTTATTAAATTAGTGTATTGTCATCGGTCCTCAATAAATCTACAAAGTTTCAACGAAATCTGGCCGTTTAAAGTGGGTCAAAATCGCGCCCAAAGAAGTCGGTTACAAACAAACATACAAACATACAGGTGAAGCTAATAATATAAAGCGTGTAAAGAAGAAGAAACTAGTTCATGCACTACGTAGACTATAATTTTAATTCGTGTCTGCGAACTTGTGAGTGCTATAGCGGACATTCGACACACGGGGTTTGTTCAGCTTGAATTGGCTTACAATATCACCTATTTGAAGCATACATAAATGAACAATTACAAAGAACGAGCCACAGTTTCAAGTCAGCGGTTGGTGATAGCACTTACCAACGTCTGGGAGTTACTGTGAGACGATATTTCTCTCCAAAGATGGCGCTAACAATAACTCTAGTGGCAACCAGCTTGCTCGCAGTCGCGGCGAAAGGTATAATGTACAGTGTAAACTCCATGTAACGACACTCGATTTAACGACACACTTTCTAAAGCATCGAAATCAATTGGCTTTAGTTGGTTTAGCTTGTATTCCATACAATGATACATTCTCTCCGTTTAACGACCACTCTCTATAGCGTCATAAACTGCACAGTCCCTTCAGTGTCGTTTTATAGAGTTTACTGTATTTTATGAAATAGGATAAAAGGCGTTTTTAGCACGATACCTATAATTTTTTTTATCATTACATGTGAAAGTTATGAGTGAGAATTAAAGTGAATTACGATTAAAAACAAGTATATATTAATTCTTTTGAATTTATTACAGTATTCTTCTCCTCAACTTCTTTCATATCAAATTAATCAAATCAAATATATGTTTAGTGAAACTATATGATAGCCCTGGCTCCTGTGCTAGTATGAACTGTGTTACAGAAGCTAGCGCCTTCTCAATTTTACATACAATATACAGTGACTTATAAACTAACCGCATAATCTTCTTATATATAAAATTTCCGTGTCACAGTGTTTGTTACCGTTCTCCTCCGAAACGGCTTGACCGATTTTTTCCAAATTTTATATGCGTATTCAGAAGGTCTGAGAATCGGCTACTGTATATTTCGATTTTTTTTTATTAAGGTAAAACAACGTTTGCCGGGTCAGCTAGTATAATATAATAATATATAAATAGTTAATAGTTAACTTATGATAAAAAACCTTCAGACAGATGAATTAAGATATTGCCGGTTGATGCAAAACCGTTTTGCTCGATTAACCAAATAATTTGATAAAAACTCGAATAAAGAGAACTCTTTGACTACTGGAATAAAGGCAGACGCCGCGGTGTCAAGCGCACGAGTGAATGCGACTATACATGTGTGCGTGGCACACATAGCCACGTACTTTTTACACTGTAGCGACACGCGTCGTCGTGTGCGTGTAATGTTGCTAGTATCAGCAAACAAAATACCTCTAATTTTAGATGTACTTTATTAGTACCTATTTCTGGTGACTGAGATTGACGTAGTAATAAAAACACGTGACGCTAATTATTTTAAACACCTTTATTTTGCACCAATTTTTTGAAATATTGCCTTTTCGCATTTACTTTTACACTTCTCACGGTCGTTTCTAGTTTTGAAATATGGTGAAGCCGTATATTTAAAAAATTCTGAATAATTGACTTAATTAGGTTAACCTTGTGGTCTGCTCCATGGCACACATGCACATTCTCCATTTCTTAAAAAAATATATCTTTTCCAATAAAACATTTCATAATTTTTACTGTCACATAATTGTAGTCTTTTTCAGACTTCACTCGAACAAAAACTGGTACTTTAGCATTTGTTTTTATACCAAAAAATGTAAGTATGAGAACGAAAATTTTGATGACATTAAAGACACTGAATTTAAATCTATAATTATTTGAAATGCCTCTAATACATCACATGAATCACATTATCACACAAAATACTAAGTGAAAACATTGTTACCACTGGATTATTTTATAATTTGAACTAGATGTTGGGCTGTGCGCGGGGTGAGGGGGGTGTTTTCAAATGGGAGGGGGGTAGACATCCTTTGAATTAAGTTAATTTTTTTTTAAATCATGTCGAGGTAGAAAAATAGGTAAAAAACCTTAAATTCGGTCGAAAATGGGCTGATGATGATGATGATTCTTTAAGATCTGTGACTATCAACATACAAAGCAGTAGTGTAGGATCGAAACATGATAAGGCTGACGAAATACTGATAATGAACCCCAAATCAGTCAAATAAAAAGGTAATATACATCTATGCAATTTTGTTAGGTTGATGATAAGATATGCGCAAGCTAAAATAATAATATATTTTAAAATAGAAAAAAATGACAATAGAATTTAATTTCCCTATAAAAAGTATAAAACTTGAGACCCCATCCATGACGACATAGGAAAAAATTACCCCACACTATGGATAAAATTATTTGAAGCATACTTGTCACACTGGCCCAAGCTTGTCAAGGTTTTGTGTTCCAAGTAGTTTTATTAAAATATTTTTACGATTCTATTACAATTCATTGAAGAAAACAACAAACTCACCTATGAAAAGATAATCCATCGTGGCTCTTTTGTTTTTGGGAACTATTTTTACAATCACGAAAGACGCAATACGGCATAATTTAATAAAAAGATACGCTGCGAAGTGACAACCGCGGAGCCGACCGACCCGAGTGTTGCTTGGTAGCGACTGCGAGCAGAAACGTATTACTGGAGCATTTAGTATTACTGAACTTGCAGTCACTCGTAAGTTCGACAACGCGGCGTCTGCCTTTATTCCAGTAGTCTGAGGATAAAAATAAAACATTTCATTTTTCAGGTTTCAACGTTATACCCAATCCTGGAACGTATTATCCAAATCCTGGAAGGTAATATCGAAATATTGTTTACATTCTAGTACATTTCATAGTATATATTTTCAATATTTTTAATTTCAGTAGTTCAAATTTTCCCAACTAATGGTAATAACTGATTTTGTTGCAGATTAGCACAGGTAACATCTTGCATTTTCTTATTTTTGGTCAAGTACAATTATGATAAGAATATAGAATTACATGAAAGTTAAAGATCCCTCTGAATAAATTAACCATGTATAGGTTCTTGCTCATAAAATAACTTAAAAACTATTTTTACAACTATTTTTAGAGTTTCGTTAAAAGATCGAAGCGGCTGTGAGCGGGGTGGGAAAATTTGAGCTGGGCGAAGAGGAAAGACGGCAGAAGAGTAGGTATAATATCGGAAGTGGGATAAGCGAGCAAAACTGGGCGAAAGAGGCCTCGCTCACATTTGATTCACGTAGGTTACCGATGACAAAGGACAGCAAAGCGATGCGCATTTCATTTACGCGGACTCTTAATGCTCGCTTAGCTTATATTTGCTCACTCCGCTTGCGGTCAAGACTCAGCTTAAATATTAATGTTAGCATGTAGCAATACGCTCCGAAGAAATACAGTAACTTGCTCATAGAGTAACTGAAATTCCGAACACTATTTTGTTATTAAATTTAAATTTGTTTACTTGAAAGAAAGTCTACGATACTAACTATATTCAAGTGAAAATTATTCCATTGCAGATACCGTTCCCTCCTCCCGTCCCTGCTCCCGTCCCACCTTATGCTCCTGGCTATCCCTACTTGCCAGCGCCTGAGCTGAAAGAAATAGATTTCATATATCCCCCTTCCCCGCCCCGATACCAAGAGGTTGACATTTTCATTCCCCAACCACCGCCACCAAGCGTGATTGAAGAAACCTTCGAATACCGTCCTCGCTACCCTTTCCCTACACCAAACGGCTTATGGCCATCGCGAGGTAACTCAGGACCAGTGATTGTTGAGGAATTCCTGGACGATAACTTAGATGATCCTCGTCAATTCAATTCGTTCCAAATCTCGACTACCAGCACTGGAAATGGAGGTTTGACCCTCGTCACCACTAACGATAACGGCAAAACTCAAACTTGTAAGTATGATTTCTGTTAGTGTTTTAAATTCGAAGCGAGAAAATGGCAGGCGTTATACGCTCGTAATAGGTAAATAAAGAAATATATTAACGTGGGTGGCACACGATCCGCTATTAAAATGGGCTTAAAAGTAGCCTACATGTTAATCCAAAATTTAAGATACATGTCTGTATTTTTTTTACATTGAATGGGCTAGCGCTTGATCAAAATTCACCTGATGGCAAGCGTTATTATGATCTAAGATGGAGTACGCTTGCCCAGAAAAGTAATAACATCTAACTTTTGTAGTACTAGTTATTATTCTGTGCTTTTGCTACAATAATAATACCAGTGCAATCAAACGTATCTTTAGGGGACTTTGTAGATGTACCGCACTGAGGGATTAGTAATTTAGTTCAATAGTGTAACTACGAAAGTGTGTTAGCAATAACACTTCACGTGTGTAACGTATTTTTTTTTTATTTCTAGTTCTAACTCCTACAAACAGACGAGGCCAATTCTACAGGTATGCGCATTTTATTATTTTAGGCTGTACTTATGTACGACAATTTAACAAAAATCAGTATGAGTAGAACTGTAGTTAGTATACAGATATAATTATTATTTTATTCTTAGTTTATTAAAATATTAAAAAACCTCAGATGACTTGATTTTTGATCTAAGCAGCGCTCGATGCCCATGGTATGTTCAAAGAAATATTTGTTTAACAACTCAAATAAATACTAATCACTGCTTGTCTTGCAGGATGCCTTCAACAAGATCATTGGTAAGTTCCTTTCAGAGGAATCGTCCTACATTACAATTTTATAAAATTTCCCAAACAAACTTTTCAAAACAATTACCTTCATACCTATACAACTTACATAATTCATACAGTACTAAAAGCGAGAAGAGAAATAAACAAGTATTAGTCCGGTCAAATTAGACCAAAAAATTAGGGTGAAATTACATAAATTCGCAACAAGCTGAATTTTGGTACAATTGTTCAAAACACGATTATAATCAATAACTGAAAGTTTCCCATCATTCCCGTGTGTGGAAAATTTTTTATTCAAGGTCAAAGGTCAAAAAAATTAGTTTTTCGCGATTTTCAGCAAATCGGTAAGTTGTATCAAAAAATATTTCACACAAAAATTGTTGATCATAATGTTATCTACAAAAAGTTATTTGATACTTTTTTTTCTACGAGCCACCGTTTTTGAGATATAACGATTCAAAAAGTTGCACACTTTACTCCCACCTGCGCCGGAAAAACTGCTGAACTCGATTTTTTGCAATTGTAATAAGGGATGCAGTGCTAAATGTGGTTGCAAAAAAAACGGACTGTTCTGTTCTCCGGCATGTACACATTCTCAAGGCCGGTTGTGCTCTAATAATGAATCACCAACAGAAGAGGATCCGTTTGATTACAACGAGGCAACATGCGATGATACATCGCTATTAACGCAATTTACATGCACTCAGGATGAAGACGAACAAGAACAAGAACAAGAAGATCAAGAAGAAGATTTTGAAAGTTACGACTCGGACGATTAAATTTCACTACTTTTTTTAACTTAAATTCCTTTTATCTTTTCAATCTCTGCTAAAATCTATTATTTTTCAATAGTTTTAAATTATAGTTAGTTATGTGCAACCACATTTAGCACTACATCCCTTTTTACAGTTGCAAAAAATCGAGTTCAGCAGTTTTTCCGGCGCAGGTGGGAGTAAAGTGTGCAACTTTTTGAATTGTTATATCTCAAAAACGGTGGCTCGTAGAAAAAAAAGTATCAAATAACTTTTTGTAGATAACATTATGATCTACAATTTATGTATGAAATACTTTTTGATAAAACTTACCGATTTGCTGAAAATCGCGAAAAACTAATTTTTTTGACCTTTGACCTTGAATAAAAAAAAATCCACACATGGGAATGATGGGAAACTTTCAGATATTGTTTATAATCGTGTTTTGAACAATTGTACCAAAATTCAGCTTGTTGGGACTTTATGTAACCTCGAATGTCTAAATTGACCGGACTATATATGTAATAAATAATATTTAAATAGTTATGCTCTGTTAAATAGTTAACATTTTCCAGGTCGCAAACAGATTTTTGAGGGTAAATATTAATAAATAATTCGATTTCTATTCGCACACACACATATAACACACACGCAAATATGCGTACGCACTTCTACATACATACATATTTTCTAAGTAAAATTTTTTTATGTCCAGAATTTTACACTTCTGATTGATAGAACGACGGTCTGTAAGTATTGTAGTTTGTATTTTTAACCTTCTATGATATATGAAGATAAAATTGTAAATGCAAGATTTTGCCCATGTCACCGCATTAGTAAATTCTTCTTTCTCTCTTCCTCGCTCTTATTAAGTATTGCAAGCGAGAGGCCTATTTTTAATAGTTTTCTTTATTGACTTTAGTTTGGAGCGTGTTTGAGGTTCAAATTCTAAGAATTTCAGAACTATGCTTTATTGCATAAATCACAATACTGCTTACCATCAGGCAAATTGCACGCAAATTCAAGCCCATTTTTCTGTTACAGCAAGCATTCGATTTGGCTAATGGAGGTGATATCCGAGACTTAAGGGCATCTAGGGTAAAGGAACATTCTATATTTATATGTATTAATAAACTAGCTCTCTAAGTTGATTTGATTAGTCAAATCATCAAAACCTAAGCCCAAAACTTTAAAGAAAAATCTTTATGTTACAGCAAGCGCTTGATTTGGCCAATGGGATTGAGATTCGAGACTACATAGTACCTAGGGTAAAGTAACATTGTTAATTTATATATGTTACCTAATTAACTAGCTGACGGTATCGTTCTGTCTAAGGTAATACGAATATGACATATGACTGAGCCCAAAACCTTAGCAAAAAACTTTCTGTTACAGCAAGCGCTCGATTTGGCTAACGGAGGCGACTTCAGGGACTACAGAGTACCTAGGGTAAAGTAAAAATCTTTATTTATTTTAGTTAACTAGCTAACCTTAAACGAATGAAGAGGTGCTCTGCCTGCTATTCAATAGACAACAGAAGAGGAAAGATGGTAGGCCACCTTATACGATATGACAATTTCATTAAAAATAAAGAAGGAAAGATAGAAGACAGGAGAGGAAAAGGAAGACCTAGAAAATCATATTTAGACCAAATTAAGGAGAAGGCGAAAGTCATGTCGTATAGGGAGGTACAGGATTTGGCCGAAGATAGAACTACCTGGAAAAAAATCCACAGACAAGAGCCCAGCTCTTAAATATTGAACGAATGAGCTGACCTGACACACCTCGTCCTAAGACTAATCCCAAAAGCTTAGCAAAAAACTTTTTGTTACAGCCAGCGCTCGATTTTGCCAATGGAGATAACTTCCAAGACTACAGAGTTCCTAGGGTAAGGTAACAATCAATCAATATTTATTTAGTTAACTAGCTGACCTGACAGATGTCGTTCGCTTAATTTTTTTCACTAAGTCCAATACTTTATTAAGATTGAGTACAACATATCATATTTAATTACCATTTAACATATTATTATTTATTTTTACGCCGACTGCGTAATACGCAGGGTTATGTTTATCGGTGCCAATAAGTTATAATAGTTTTTCCCCTACAGTATCGGCAATCACGACCCTTCTACTGAACGTCGAGATACAGAGAGTAAGAATGTTCGATATTAGATTTTTATTTTACTAATTTCTAAAGTTATATACATAGTATGTTTTCGAATAAAAAAAATATTTTTTCTTTCAATCTTTACTGTCTTCAAAGATGAGTACTATTTTCTTATGCAGTTTTTAACTTAAAAATGCCTGACAAAATAAGATCTTAAGTTTTATGTGAGTGATTCATAAGTTTTTGTAAAAAAAAGAATTAATGCATAACATAATAAGGAGACGTTTTTTCTTCTAAATACAGTGCCCTAAAATAATCAGTTAACTTATTTGTTCTTACGAGAACAACGACCCTTACAGAAGACCTTTACAAATCTGTAAGGGTTGTTGTTCTCGTAAGAAAAACCGTTGTTCTCTTAGCCTATTAGCATAGACAAAATATACTAAATTTTGTCTATGCGTTTCTAAATTATATACGTTTTATTGGTACCTAGATTAGTATAAATATTCTTAGGGTTTTTTGTAGATGACCACGAAGTGATTTTAATAACTTTGACCATATTTTATTTATAACGATAAAACAGTAAGTTAAAGATTTAATCCATATCAGTGCCTCCAATGAAATTTATATATATTTTTTAAGTATCCCAGTACTGTTCTAATTGCTACACTGTTTCTCTTTCAGATGTCGAACTATAAAAGAAAACAACCACTAAATAGAAGAATGAAGCCATCGGACTATCGAGACATTGAATCAGAATCTGAAGACAACACATTTCAGTTAAAAAATAATGGGCAAAAGCCAATCGTTGTTTCGGAATATTTTGGAATTAAACGTTTAATTTGATAAATATATAAACTTATGCTTCAAAACTTATTTGAGTCATTATGTGTATTATGAGTATGTATAAAAAAAATATATATTTAAATATAATATTTATCATATTCCGTATCTATTAAGTTTATTTTATTTTATTACATTTTATCAATAGCAGATGTGGTTTGAGTTCATAATTTTAGATTATTTTAAAATATAGTCTAGATATACATATATCTAGACTATTTACAGACTAAGACAAAGCATTAAATATGCTTGTACCTATGTATAGGTCAATTTTGTTTGTCTTCTTGTAAAATATATGAATATTTTAATGAGCCATATAGTTTGTATTTTTTTTTATTTTGACCTTTTCTGTCATTTGCTCATACTTACAGTGATAGCGAAAAATATAGATTTCAGTAATTTCAGCAATAAACACATGTATTTATCGTGTTGTTTTTTTGACGTTAGCACAGTATGATTTGTATAAGAATAACGTAATACGTAATACAGTCGACTCTCGATAATTCGACACTCGAGGGACTCTTAAAATATTACGAATTATCAAGAGTTTCAAATAACAAATAATAATAATTCGAAGTTTTAGTTAAGTATACAAACGTTTGTGTGTAATTATATAACTCGTGCACAAAATTTAACTTTTCTCAAAAAATTCTTATCAGTTATCTTATCAGTTATATTGATGAAAAATACTGTTGCATTAAATAATATAAAGATAGTTTAAAAAAAAAAATATATTATTTAATGCAACAGTATTTTCCATGAGGTCTACGTTGCAGAAAGAAGTACCATTTAGATATGACGGTTTGTTTTATACATTTTTTATTTTAACGAATTTTGTATATATTTAAAAAAAACCTTTTGTAATATGGTAATTATTGAGTTATTGAGTCGTACTGACAAATATCATTGAAATCAACTAGAAAATAAAGTAAACCTATTTTAATGGGTATTATCCATCGAATCGAAAATCGCCCATAGCAAAAAAAAAATATACATATTATATTATAGAACCTGTTTAAAATTTCGTCCAGATAGGATCAAAACTGCGACCTCTACAAGAGAACTTACTGGCTTCAAGGCGAGATAGAGCCGGTTTCTTCTAAGCAAGCGCGCTCCATTCTAGATCGCAATATCAATTAACATCAGGTGAGCTCTGGTCAAGCGCAAGCCTATCTTTAATAAAATAACACATACATTATAAGAATCAGCTGCATCTCAACGAGGGATTAAAATTCCGATGCATTTCTATTGCTCTTGAAACTTACAGCTAATTATATTCACTAGTAAGGTTGATACATAGGAGAACCAACTAGAAGTTCAGTGCTGACTCTAAGCAAGCCTGTGTTGTTTTTTTAAGATCCTTCTTATATTTTTTTTTCCATGTCACCGTTCCTTTAAGACTAGTAAGTCTAGTAGTTTAATAACTGCGTAAGACTAAGATGATTTCAGGTATCGTCATTGCATCTTCGCTCTAGGCTGAACAAGCCCATTTAACCCTGCAGCCTGGGTGAAAGAATAAGGCTGCGGAATTGCCCCTGCCTGTCGTAAGAGGCGACTAAAAGGGGCATCAGGCTCGAAGGTGTTCGGAGATGGGGTCCCGACACCCGCTCCATCGAGTCCGGGTTGAACGACGACGGCGTCGCGTGACCGTCGCCGTCGCGTGGTTGGCGAAACAATCCGGGAAGGGCCACAGCGCAGTGCAAGGAGGTCTCCGGAGTGTTTCCCGGAAGAACTCGGAGACCTCCGTTAAGCACAGAGGCAGGTCACCGGGGGGGTTTTAGTGGGTACAAATCCCACATAACCTGGTTGCGCCCCATCGTAGCATCATCTTGTCGAAGATTTCCCCCTCGTCAACAAAAAAAAAGGTTGAACAAGCCGATGCAAGAGACACGGTAGCGGTCATTTATGGTCGGTATCACGGAAGTTTTCTCTTCCGTGGTCGGTATCAATACACCTACCATAAATCCTTGCCGTACCTTGTGTACCTTGCCGTACCATGTCACAGATACGAGTAAAATATTTATTCTGTGATCATACTTCATTATGTATTTAAAAAAAGATGCATTGAAAGGAATAAAATGTCTATAAGGATTTAGACTTTGTAACTTGGCTGAGCGTAATATGCACTTAAATTAAATATTTTGGGAAGCAACACTCTTATTATACCGTTAAAAAAACTATGTAAGTTCATAAATACAATACAATACTAACGGATTGGTAAATAAATGTGCATTGTTTAATTTTGCATATTATACCAACTATATTTACATATTAATACCCGATGATTTTTCCTTACACAGTTTTACTACTGTAATAAAGCTCCTTTTGTTACTGGTATAGTACATGCACTAAATACTCCTTGCTATAATTTTGTTCAAAGATTGTATGATAAAAAAGTTAAAAAAATCTTAGTAAATCTTTTTTTACTAGCACGTGTGCTTAATAAGTAAATCTTTTTAGACAATAATGCCCAAAACCAGCTAGGCGCTTAATCACACGATATAGCGACACCTTGGCCTAAGGTGGAGCGATCCTAGTCTGGAACTACTTAGCTCTCGAAGAAGCTGCCAGGCCACACCTTTATATGCTTGGCGACAGATTTTTCAAATTGAAGGTAGTTGCTAGCCCGACGAGCACTAGAAAATGCTCTACCACCAGGCAACACTTTGGAGGTTATTTTTTTACATGAAGACCTTGCTGGCACTAACTACTTGACCAGTGGACTTACGATAGGCTACGTTTAATATAAAGTTTCCCCAGCAAGATAACGACACAAGATGATATAGTTTTATAGCGCAAGTGAATTTTTATCCAAATCAGGGATCAGAATATTAGAGAGGAATGCTGATTCCTGTACAATAAAACGTGGCGTGGAAGTTTGCCATAATTGCCGAAGACATCTAGATGGCGCTGAAAATCGAGCGGGCAGCCTAGCTGCCGCTAAATTCCGCTAGGTGCGCTGCAGACTTCTGTGATATTACGATAGTAGAATGCGTGACCCGAGGGGAGTGAGTCGTTTTAAGAAAATACGAATAAATCTATTCGTAAAAATCGTATAATCATATATTAAGTATGCGTGCCAAATAAGAATAAAACTGTCAAACCGCCATTTTGCTCAATAATACGCGCTAACGCCATTGGTACCAAAGTGTATGGTGTACCAAAAAATTAGTAAACAAATTATGTTTAGTTAGGTATATGTTTTTGTTATTAATGTACGCTTTTTTGGTATGTTTTTTACTTTTCACGGCAAATTAATTAATTAAATTAGTAGAGTAAATTAGTAGTAAGGCTTAGGTTAGGGTTAGGTTAGTTACAGAAAGACAGTAGTAGGTACAGGAATTAAATCTATATCTATTAAGAAAAAAAAACTCTTTCTTGATTTTTTTTCTGCCAGTACTATTTTGACAATTATCGTGTGAAGTCAGAAGCAAGAGCGATCCTATTCTTAGTACTTGATAATCGTACTACGTGTATCATTCAAACAATACACGTAGTAACGATTTTCAACAAGAGGTTAAGCGTCTATTATATTTATTGGTCTATTGCGTCGTGGTCTATGGTATGGTGTTTTTTTATATATTTATATATTTAAGTAAAGAATTTACAATATCAAGCTGTTGAGCAAGTTGAGAGGAGGCAAACTTACAAATATTTCCTTCATTTACTCGATCTATAAGTTCGAGTACATTTATGACTACATTGTTTCCTGTTGCCTCGGTAATTACGAGTTACCATATTGTGTATACATACATAATTACGTATTCAGACACACCATCACGTGACGAACGTACTTTCAAAATAACAAAAGATCTACTTTACAGACGTCACTGCAGTTAACAGTAGTCATTGCGACATTGTTTGCCAAAATTCTGTAAATTTCCATGAAAGAAACAAAAAAACAGCTTGCTTAGAGAAGTATTTTCACAAAACTTGAGTGACAGTTTAAAGAACTGTAACTAATTTCAACGAATACCTTTTTCAGAAAGTGTCCTCTTCATACGAAAGAGTAGATTGGGGTAATACCGAACTCAATTGTATAGGAAAGTAAATATAAAGGAACTTATCACGTTTTTCTTCATGTGATCACGTTCATTATAGTTTTTCTTTTATGTATCATGCATTTATGACAAACAAATTCTATAGAATCAAATGTGATTGACAGCTACAAAATGTACCTACCCAATGTTGACATTCTACATGTGAAACAATTAAATAAAACTTCGTAGTTAGTTTTTGTTATTAAATTACAATTGAGTCGTTCAACATAGAAGACAATTCAATAAAACTTCGTTTCTTAGTTTTAATATATAAAATGTTAAATGGAAGTCAACGTCATCAATCATTGTCATTGCTTATGAACAACAATGTTTGATTTATCTTCTTCGTATGAGCTAATAGTCTAAGATACGATAAACAACGACCTTCACCGATCTGTTTAATGGATAAAAATTATTCGATAGGTAATTTCGTTTATTAAAAATGATAAAAAACATGGGTTGCCTGATAAAATCTTGGCCAGGCTATAATTAATTAAAAATTGAAAATTCAAATTTTTTTTTAAATTTCACCATTGTGTTTAACAAAAAAATTTAACACTATCGGAAAGTTCACAGCCTATAGAATATGCAAACGGAGGGTTGCCTATTATTTTCCTGGCATAACGTTTGGGTTGCCAGGTGTAAGCCGGTATTTCGCTCGTAGTTATAAGTGACCAAGCTTTGGTTTCGAGAGTCTTAAACCAACGTTTACCAAATATTTTGCAAATTATTTTTCATTTTGAAGCTCGTCTTAACCCCAGGCTCCTCAATCAAATTAACGCATTAAAGAATTGTCGAGCTTCAACTCAAGGCTACGTGGTTTAGGCAATATATTACGAATCCAAGATAATTTAGCCTCAGTGGTCAACTGAAAATTCATACAAACACAGATTTCAAAATTCAGACATGACTAAAGGGAGCATTTTTGTGGTGATTTTAGCAGCGGTGCTTTATACTCAAGGTTGGTTTTGAATATCTTATTAATTACTCTTTATTAAGCGAATCTTATATTCAATCAGTGTTTTAGATAAAGTCTTTCCAAAATAATTATTTAGTCATTATTTTTTAGGGACGCCTGTGCCTCAAACGCCTTCAGTTTTTTCTTCGTAAGTATTGTTTCAAAGTTTTTGTCTAAATAACAATTTCAAAACAAAGAATTTAGTGAATTTGCTACGATATAATATTGTTATACATATAAATAGTGTTACTAATTGAAGAGTAGAAGGAGGATTCTTCCTCAAGTGCTAGGTTAAAAGAAGCGATTTTGGCTCGATGAGAAAATGTCTGTTTTTCAATCTGACGGTTCCCTGGTTCGATCCCGGTCCTACGGAATTGTTTTTTTTTCAAGTTATGGGTGGTTTTGCACTCGCTTTATGGTGAAGGAAAACATCGTGAGATTGCCGACACTTTGAGGACCACAATACCCTAAGAAGTGAGTCATGCGCCAACCCGCACTTGGGCAGCATGGTGGATTATGGCCTATATCTCACAAAGAGAGATATAGGCCATAATCCACGCTATGTTGATTTGCTATACAGGCTACGTTTTCAATAAATAAATATACGTACCTGTATCCACTTATAGCGCAACAAAAAATACTGAATCGTTAACAAAATATGTTTATTTTCCAGGTTTTTATCACTTGATCCAACTGTCGCATTTCACTTTAAGGTAATTAGTGTTTATTCACTTACCATATTTTAAAAAAATATAATAATTGTACATATTTTATTCGTTCACACTGAAAAAAAATGTACAATTATTACAATAATTCAAACTCAAGTACAAGTATTCAAACTCTTATAGATTAGAACTAAGCCCGAGTTTGTTACTTTAACAGATTTTAACACGCTTTATATTAGCTTCACCTGTATGTTTGTAACTGACTTCTTTGGGCGCGATTTTGACCCACTTTAAACGGCCAGATTTCGTTGAAACTTTGTAGATTTATTGAGGACCGATGACAATACACTAATTTGATAAAATTATTTCATTTTTTTGTATTTTTGTTTGTATGTTTGTTTGTAACCGACTTCTTTGGGCCCGATTTTGACCCTCTTAAAACGGCCAGATAAGCGTGTTTTTTAGTTTTTTTAAACTGCTATTATTGGTAACTAACTGGTTTCATGACATTTTTAAGCTTATCTTTTTTTCAGAGATTCATCATTGATTGGCTGCGCGCTAATAATACAGGTACTTTCATAACATTATTTTCTATATTTAAATTTGCATGACGCACGATAAACAATGCGACAAATGCTTCTTCAAAATAAAAATATTTTAGACAAAATAATAATATAATTATTTACTTCTGCAGATGATTTGCCTGAATCCGTGTTTAAGCAGTGAGTATTTTTTTTATTTACCAATGAAAAAAAAATCATTATAGTTTATGTATTGATATTGAAAATATTGAAAAAATAACATATGAATCAGCGAACTTAGCGACTCTAGCCAATGGTTGACGTCCTCGTTGGCGATAATGGTTAATGGTAACCATGCCGGACTGTAAACCAAAGAGTTCGATTCCCGGCACGGCCAACATCTTTGTGATGAACCTAATTTGTTGACTGTCGCATCTTGGTGTTAAATACGAGTATGTTTCGATCTAAAGTATTTATGTAGGTATGATATGTAGTATATCAGTTGTGTTTGCAACCATAACACCAACTAGAAATGGTTTAGTATGGGACTACGAAGGTTTGAAACGGAATAACTGGTTCTCATTGAAGTTCCCAGAGTACACGTGCTTTGCATCAAATTTTCTCTATAGAAGTACATATAATAGTTATTACATACTGTATAAGAAAAAAAAACTATCATTTAAATAATACATGTTATAATCTATACACATGGTTTCTTTACAGATTGGAAGAAAATGATGATTTCTTCAGACAACATTTCCATGTAAGTTTTTAAAATTATAATAACTTTTCTACAAGACAGGATTACGAAAATTCGGCCCTTTGTTAGCCGACGTTGAGACTATGTTACAGTAGAAACTAGATTAACACATTAATTGTTGTTGTTAGGCATCCGGATAATCTAAAATATAAAGAAAATATTTTTTAAGGGTTCCGCACTACTAATAACGGGACCCTATTACTAAGCATCTTATATCTATCCGTCACCAGGCTGTATCTCAAAAACTGTGATAGCTAAAATGCTGAAATATTCACAATTTATGTATATTCTAAGCCGCTATAATAGCAAATATGAAATATAAAAAAATAAGTATTTGGGTGGTTTCATATAATAAACGTGTTTTTTTCGCATTTGTTTGCTAAAAATCAATAAATATACATCTAAAAGGGGCCCGTACAAAAAACGTGAATTTGTAAAAAAAATACGACAAAATCTCGTTTATTGTCCCCCCTTAATATTTTTTTAGCATTTGTTCTTATAACGTCACGATATACTTTCAGAGATACAGCTTGCTGCCAGAGAGAAAGAGGAGACTTAGTATTAGGGATCTGTTTTTACCTCTTACGTACTCGTAGTTAAAATCGTAATAAGAACTAAAAACACAATTTTTATCGCATTTTTTAGGAATTCTTCAAACAAGAGGGCCTAAGGCTTCCATCTCCGAGCAGCGGCACTTCGAATAGTGGTTCTACTGGCACTATCTACCGAAGCGAAATCATCGGTACAAGCGGAGATAAAGGGTCTTTTGAGACTTCCGGATGGACGTCCATCAGCC
Organism: Mellilla xanthometata; assembly: GCA_035578125.1. Classification (NCBI taxonomy): domain Eukaryota; kingdom Metazoa; phylum Arthropoda; class Insecta; order Lepidoptera; family Geometridae; genus Mellilla; species Mellilla xanthometata. The sequence goes on along the minus strand of JAPUBQ010000007.1, from coordinate 4,386,482 downwards.
AACCAGGTGTAGGGACCAAGATCGACATGTTTGTCAACAAGGATGGCTCAACCTACCATAAACAAGAAGTCTATCCAACAGCTTAGCTAAAAATTTTAGTATGTCAATTTCAATAAGATTTTTTTCGTGATAATATATGTACCTATACATGTTACTGTAAATTAACATATTTAAAAACAGCGGAGCAATCGTTAGAGCATCGAAATATAACTTTATACTCGTACTAGCTGACCCGGCAAACGTTGTTTTATATTGTACAGTTGGGATGAAAAATGATTATATTACTAAAATGGTCATAAAAAAATAGGAGTTGATGATAAAACAGTTATTTTGTATGTATTTCTTAATGCCACATTATAAAAAAATAAAAATATTTTTTTGTCAGATAAGGGTATGGAAAATAGATAGTAGCTGATTCTCAGACCTACTAAATACACATATAAAATTTGATAAAAATCGGTCAAGCCGTTTCGGAGGAGTACAGTAACTATAATTGTGACATGGAATATTTTTATACTCGTATACCACAATCCCACTAATATTATTAAGGCGAAAGTTTGTGTGATTGATTAACAAATAAGCTCTTTTTATCCCGCACTAAAGCTAGTAACACATTATGAACGAGAATTATGGTTTTAACGCGTTCTCTTGAAATATTTGGAAGATTTGAGATTTAATAGTTTGTTACAACAAAGTTGTAGATTGGAATAAAATGCAGAAATTGATAAAAAAAATATTGTTGTTTCATTTTAAAGTAGCGTATTTTGACTACAATTCGTTTGGATGTGTTAAACTAATAATACACTTGTCTTTTTTCTGCTTACATCTAATTGTGAAATGGTCTTTTAGTACAGCAAACGTACTTTTACGATAGTTTGGTTATTTAACTTATGTACCACATCCCAAAACGTCTGTGTATGTATGTATTTGCATCTTATTATATTTGTAGTAGGGCATTTCTACGTGTTTTTTTTCCTATCCTGGAGCGCGTGGCACAAGGCTACCGTCAAGGCCCGCGAACTAATCCTACTGTGGTAGGCAGCAGTCTTATTTAGCTAGGTTTTCTTTATTTATTTTTTTATTTCTAAGTGCTACCCAAATGCCTAGCTGTAAGGAGTAAATAGTTACCCTAGGGATGAAAGTAACTTATTGAGGCCCGAGACGGGGTTTGGCGCCCAAACAAAGTGAGGGCGCCAATAGTTCGAGGGACTAAATAAGTCTTTAATCAGAGGTAAACACTGTGCTTTTCATTACAAATACGAGGAAAGTAAAAAAATAATTAGTAAAGAAATTTATTTTCTTACTTTCTCAGCGCGCCATTTCATAAAATCGTCATAGGATTTTAGGTAAGTATCTTTGTTTTGATTTGGGTCGTAAAAGGTTTTCCACTACCGCTTTAGCCTCTTCTCTTATAAAATCAGGCAGTTAAATTCATATCACAATCAGATGAACTCATGTTATAGGTACAAGTCTCTGCTATACGTATAAACAAAAGTCTTCAAATCGAAAAAATAAATGAAGATCGAATTGCCGCTTTTGTGGCCGGACAACTATCTTAGTAACTAGTCTTCCCAAATGCCTTTAAAAAAGCCCCTGTCCATCCAATATTCAAGAGCGGGAGACAGAAACAGTGCTGGTCAATTTTGGTTCTGACTACGCTATCAGAAATCTTCGAAAAAGTACTAAATAAGAGTTGTTTATTATCTAGAAAGTCACTTTTTCTCTATTTCTTGCTGGCAAATGGATTCAGAACGGGAATATCAACCGAGGACGCTGTTTTTGATTTTGTTTGACACTGCCCTTCTTATACATGTTTTTATTTTATAATCAATATAACCTGTATATATTGAAATTTAGAATTTTAAATGACGGCAGGTGGAAAAGCAATTACAGAGTGGTAAGCCGAGAACTGGCAAGCGAAATGGGTTGACTACATCATTAAAGTCAGGACCTGCGACTTTAATGATGTTGTCAACCCATGACTGGACACTGGACGAGGACTGCACAAGATTGATGCAGGTGGCCGATGCAGAGGGAGGCTATACCCAGCAGTGGGATAAAAAGGGCTGTGGGTGATAATGATGAAGAATTTTTTTCAAATCGGTTCAGACGTTTTGAAGTATATTAGCGTCATACAAACACACAATAAAACTTTTCTTTTTTTGTATTATTGTTATACTAGGTGAGTTTCGGATCATGTTTTCTGTAAATATAAATGAATAAAAAAATATAAATATTAGGACACATTTCACACACGGCTGGTTAGCCCCACACTGAACCATTTCTAGCTCGTATTATGGTTGCTAACACTACTGATATACTACATATACATGCATACATATTATATATAAATACATTTTTAACACCCAAACCCACAGCCAACAAATTTAGTTAAGCACAAAGATGTTGACCGGGCCGGGAATCGAACCCGGAACCTTCTGATTAGCAGTCCGGCATGGTAACCTTTACGCTAACGAGGTCTTCTGTGGTATATTTTAGATTATTGTATTCTTAAATACGCATATGTATGAAGACCAGCTGTGTAATCACGGCCATTTTTTGTTCAGCAAGGTGTATTTGAACTCTGCGTGGCTGACAAAGTTTTCAGTTTAAATCTTCTTTTTGCTACATTAACTAATTCCAAGTTATCCTAGAGTAAATAATAATATTTTGACATATTTTATTGTCAATATGAAGATATCTTATTTATGGATACTGGCCGCGATGTTAGTGTGTGCTCACGGTGAGTACTTATAAAAATAAATATTTATTTATAACATCAATCAAAACATATTAGACTATAATAATTGGGCAAGTGCGAGTTGGGCTCGCGCATGAAGGGTTCCGTACCATTGTTGTATAGGAGCCCCCCTTAAATATTTACTTAATTTAAATTTTACTATTGAATTTTATTATATACATAGCTCACATACATTTATATATTTTGTGACAATTTTATGTGTCTAGCAACTACGATTATTGATATATAGCAAAGAAATAGGAAAAAAACACGTTCATTGTACGGGGACCCCCTAATTATTTATTTTGTTATTTTTAGTATTTGTTGTTATAGCGGCACGGGAAATACATAACTTGTGAAATTTTCAGCTTTCTAGCTATTACGGTTTCTGAGATGCAGCCTGGAGAAAGACAGCGGAGTCTTACTAATAGGGTCCCGTATTTACCTTTTAGGTACGGAACCCTAAAAAAAGGAACCCACACCAAAAAAAATAATTTTTGGAAGTATATATGTATTTGTCTTATGCGCTATAACTTTGAACGTGACTTTTGCAAGTGAATTATTTATATTATATTAGGTGCGTTGACAAATGTTCAAATCAGTATGATATAAGAATAGACTAATAGAATAAGAAAGGAATAAGATGTTATGGTCAGTTATTTACTTCAGCCATTGCTTCAAAACTTTTAAACGAAGTTGGATTCAGTTTACAAGAATGTATTTAAGAATAAAGTAAAAAAAAACGTATTTTAGCATTAAGCTAGAATTATAGAAATCCATACGCCAAGCCAAATACAAACTAAAAAGCTGGAATTTCTACGTTGTTGTATCGATATCAATAAAGATAAAACACACTGCAGTCTCTATTGAATTTTAATTAATTAACACATTGAATGTGGGCGTATAATTTGGTTACATAAAATCTAAAACTATAGCGCTGACCTACTTAAGAGCTGGATTTTTTTTTTTGCAATTACATACATAATTCTAATAATAATTAAACAATTTTTAGGAACAGCCTCAGTCAATTTAGAAATAATATAAGTTATTGGTTAAATTGTTAAATTGATTACTTTTTCTTTTTTTATATGTACATCAGAGCTGAACCTACCTTTTTATTAAGTTTATACTAACATGCTGTGTACTCTCTTTGGATTGCAGACTTGTTTTTGTTCTCTGTAATTGTAATGTTATCATGAATGTTTGTAATATGCCTGAGTGTCTAATAAATAAATATACAAGTCTAAGATTACATCCTCGGTATATATTTGATGGAAGGGTTACAAGGAAACAAATTGTTTTAAATATTATTCAAGCATTTTCTTTAGTATTCAAACAAATAATTGCGTGTAATATAAACGCTTTATATTAGCTTCACCTGTATATTTGTATGTTAGTTTGTAACCGACTTCTTTGGGCGCGATTTTGACCCACTTTAAACGGCCAGATTTCGTTGAAACTTGGTAGATTTATTGAGGACCGATGACAATACACTAATTTGATGAAATTACTACCTTTTTTGTATTTTTGTTTGTATGTTTATTTGTAACCGACTTCTTTGGGCGTGATTTTGACCCACTTAAAACGGCCAGGTAAGCGTGTTTTTTAGTTTTTTTAAACTACTATTATTTGTTAACAGCTCTGCCAGCAGCCCAACAGGAAGTCGAGTACGTATAACAGATACACATCTAAGGGTAAACTAAAATTATAAATGCGAAGTTTTTGTGAGTGTGTATGTTTGTTGTTTCGTCACGCTCAAACAGATGAACTGATTTCGATAGGATTTGGTACGGATATAGTTTAGATATAACCTAATTTACTTGTCCACGTTCCAACGTCTGAACGATTTCGATGGAATTTGGTTTGACAGATTAGTTCACGTAGAAACATTGTGACACGAGATTTATATATATTAAGATTAATAAATCAATAAAATCTAAACCCAAGCTTCGAACCGAAGCAGATCTAACTACGAGGACAACTCCGATACTGAACTGAAAATCAACCAATGCTCTATTTATTACAGATCATTCAACCCAAGCTTCCCATTTCAACTCGTAAGTACTACTTCTTCTATTTCGTTTATGAGCTAAGAGGCCAAGCTCTGGTGCCGAGAGTTTTCCCGACGCCGCCTAGGCTCTGACTTGGCTAGGCTCGTAAGTATTAATAATTGCATGTATTATTTAGTTATTCTGTTGAGATACACAGTTATTAGTATTTGTTTATATACACATAAAAACATAAAAATAACTTTATTTAAGCAAAGAATATACGATATTAATAAGTAGGAACTAGACTTACTCGTAGTACTAGATATCACTGCTTGTTTGAGCTGCCACCAAACCCGAACTGAGTAACAATACTCGTATATCGGGATTATGGTAGCCTCACAAACAAGCAGTATCAAATAAGCTACTTTATTTTTGTTTATATTAGTTTGAGGCGAAGCTCTTACAATTTTATACTCCTACTTAAGATTACGACATTCAGTTAGGTTCTAGAGATATGGTCACAATAAAATGACGTCTTTTCGCCGTCAAAATTCCCACCTACAAAAGCGGTATTGATAACGCTGATGCTACCTCCTCGGGCACTCCAGCCCGAATGTGCCCATCATCGCCGCTGTATTCTTTAATATATATCTTTAATATATATCTTTAATGGCTATTGACACTTGCTGGCCTTGGCAGACCTACAAACCTACTGAAGAGAAATCTACATTTTTCTCAAACCCGTTAGCTTTCCTATTAGCTACTACTAGTTTTCTTCCTAGCTTAGTTTCAAACTTCTTAGGATCTAACTGATGTCAGAGACACAGAATATGCTCACAATATTTTTTATTATTATTTTATTTTAATAAAATTTTCCATTGGCGTTTACGGTGAAAGTGAAATGGACTAGATCTATTATCTAATTATTTATTTGTGAGCCTCTGCAAACCATATAGTATTTATTTCCTGTTTATATTTAATCTGTTTATATTTAAATTATAATGCCTCTCCCTGATCCCTCCCAGGATCCCAGGACCTCGCGACACAGGCTTGCCTAGAGTGAGGCTCAGCGGCAAACCAAACTACCCCTAGTATTAATTATTTCATTTTTGTCTTTAGGCAGTGGTCCCACCAACGGCGAGTAAACGGTTAACTATCGACTATTTTCTCGCTCAAGAAACGTTCAATAGATATAACATTCCGTGTAAATAAAAGAGATGCACTTACAAATAACAGTCTTCTTTTGCATTAATCACATTTATTCTACTATATTATATATCTTTGCACCCTTATACAATCAATTAAATTATTATAATAAGTTTACATTTTAAGCAACCAACTGACTGACTTACGCTTTCAAATAATTATTTCCACGAACGTCTGAAATATGCCACTTTTTATTAATCCTAAAACTTTTATATATGTACTTATCTTAGTCACTGGAAGGCACTAGCCTCCATGGCACGGGCGCGAATGTGTCCAGTTTGAGGGTTAGTGAATAAGTTTGTATTGTACAACTATGAATTTGAATAAAAATATTTTGATTTTTGATTTTTTGTTTTTTTTTGAAATAGTTGATCGCTGACTGTTCACACTGCCGGCGACGACTCGCTTTACTAGTTTTATCGCTTAAGCGACGTGCTTTCAAAAATAAACTCGCTCAGCAATACTCGTTCAGCGATACTCGCCCGCTTCAACGATAGTGTTTTTGTAGTGGCAATAACAATTTTGACTTTGTAACTGAGCGAATGGCGCGAGTAATCTCTCGTCGCACTTACACACTCGCTTATTGCCCCGCGACAAAACTATCGAAATTACACTCGCTTCCCGCTGATCGCCATCTCGTTCTACTCGTTTCTCGTTCATCGTCGCCGGTGGGACCACTGCTTTAGTCCAGTAATGAAGATATTAAGCCTTAATTTTACAGATAAATAAAAATACATTTTTTTTATTATGAATATATCTAGGCATTCTGTATTCTGAGTATCTAGGTATATCTTAGCAACATTTTCTTCGATACATTTAATTGAGATTTGTTCTAGGTACGTGGGTTCAATGGCACCGTACGAGGTGGAGACATAGCTGTGATTACAATAAATCGGGGTCCAGATGAAAAAACATCCATAGAGACGTTATTAGGCGGCAGCAGCACTATGTAACCAGGTGGCAACATAACGACTGGTTTACGATACAGGTGGAGGCTCAGGGACTCAACCAATATACTTAGTATCTCAACAACACTACTTTACAACTTTATTTCATAATGGACAGGATCAAACCGTTCACATTTATGATATTTATAAATTTAAACAGATACAATTGTAATACATCGGGTTTCCAAATAACTTAATTTATTTATTTTTGAATCATAATGTGACTAAGCAACCAATCACTTCATTTCTAATCATGTATGAAAAACATGCGGCCAGCATGTTGAACTTGAACTGAATAATTACGTTTTAAAGATGTATTTTCATTTGTCCTTAAGTTTTGACTAATATGTGTATGTAATTGAACATTATAATTGTGTGAAAGCGTACTACTGAGTTTCTTTGTGCCAATATTTCCCAACGACGCTCAAAGAATTATAAATATTCTTCGTTTCTAAGCTCTGGTTTTCCAGGCGTTTGAAGTGTAGATTCATATGCTCCGCCGGGTGTGGCGCCCGCTCGCCAATAGATGGCGTTAGGTGAAACACAACGCAAAGCTGACTCGTCATGACTTACGGGGCCATCCACGCTTGTTGCATTATTATCAACTCAATGTGTATTCACTACTTCTCAGCTACGAATAATTCAGAGGAAAATATCTTACATCCATCTCTACTGGGACATGAATCTTGAAAGCTTAAATAAATATATTTAATTTGCACTGTACATATTATGCTGAAATAAATATATTCTATTCTTAACCTTCGCTAGAACTGTTAGCCGGTTAACGCATCCACCATGGTGGGACGTAAGGCCGGAATTCTATTTATATCACTTCACTTACCCTCGTATCTCACTTCCATTGCGTGAATCAGACAGATGCCACAGTAGGCATATAGGAAAATTTGCGTTTTAGGTAAATGTCTAGCTAGTTATAACAGCAAATTATGTTTCATTAATGTATACATTTGACGAATGTATACATGACGACGCCTCGTTGGCGTAAGGGTTACCATGCCGGACTGCCAATCAGAAGGTTCCGGGTTCGATTCCCGGCCCGGCCAACATCTTTGTGCTTAACTAAATTTGTTGGCTGTGGGTCTGGGTGTTAAATATGTATCTATATAAATATATATATATGTATGTATATGTAGTAAATCAGTTGTGTTAGCAACCATAATACGAACTTGATATGGTTCAGTATGGGGTTAACCAGCCGTGTGTGAAATGTGTCCTAATATTTATTATTTATTTATTATATTATTATTATGTACGTTATTAGGTACTTTGTAACATTTCTGACTTCTGATACCCAAAATAAGTTTCAAATCAGACTTTCCAACATATTTGACGACTTGTTGCCCGTTCCGGCTTCGCACGGACTATAAAACAATGAAAGTTGCAAAGAGATATGCTAGAAAACATTTTTGGAACGGGTTAAGAAGTTTTTTATTTCATTTGGTATGAAATGATGGAACCAGCGTTCCTCCGAGATTATTAGAAGACTACGCGTTAATCTAGAATATCATTGCAACCAATCTAGACTATGATCTATCATATCTTTTGAAACAAAATATAGCCTATGTTACTCTGGGATAATGTGGTTTCACATCGGCGAAAAAAAAATTCAAAACGAAGACAGAAATTTCAAAGAGAAGACTCGGAGCATCTCCTTATCAAATAACCAAAAAATAAAACTTTTCCTCTTTATAATATTGGTATAGATATTTCTCACATCATGTTTCTCGGTAATATGTACATTTTAAAATCATTGTTTACTAGAATACACATGTGTAAGACCAGCTGCGTAATCACGGTCATTCTTTGTTCAGCGATGTGTTTCGAACGCTTCTTGGCTGCCAAGCCTTTCAGTGTATAGCTTGCTTTTGCTAAATATTCAAATTCCAAGAATCAAATAATAATTTGACACATTTTATTGTCAATATGAAGGTGTCTATCTATCTATCTAACATATCTTATTTCTGGATACTGTTTGCGATGCTAGCGTGTGCTCACGGTGCGTATATAAAATATACACCTTATTTTATTAAATACATCAATCGATTAAATAAATACATTTCTGTACTTTTCCTGATGCCGAAACGATTAAAATTTAACTGTTCTTTTAATATATATATATATATGTTTTAAGGATACCAACAGGACCCTATTTCTACGTCTAGCAACTTTGCTGTCCAACCGTCTGACTGTCTCTCTGTCCGTATATCACCAAATCTTACTCATAAACCTTGATAGCTAGACTATTTCTGTGTTTCTGTATTAAATAAAAATAATAAATAAATAGAAAATATTTATATCCTCTCCATCCAAAGGTTGCCTGGAAGAGATTGAGGCACACTAATTTGTAAGCTCTTTCTTTTTCTTTTTTTTTAATTTAATGTGTCCAATAAAGAATTTTCTATCTATGTATCTATCTATTATATATGAAGGGAGCTTCCATACAACACACTATTACGAGCCAAAATACTGACTCTATCAATATATGGCGTGATAGTATAATTAATGCCTAAGCATTAATTATACTATCACGCTATTGAACCAAAGCAGATTGCAAGAACCACTATCCTACTAATATTATAAAGGCGAAAGTTTGTATGTATGGATGTGTGGATGTATGGATGGATGTTTGTTACTCTTTCACGTAAAAACTCCTGAATGGATTTGAATGAAACTTTACCACAATATAGCTTATACATCAGAATAACACATAGGCTATAGCTTATACATCAGAATAACACATAGGCTACAATTTTTTAGGTTTTTAATGTGAGGTCGTAAAAAAAAACACATTTTTTGCGCTTACATTGCAAACGCTGACTGAATCCTACAAGATAGATCAAAACAATTTACTACAGTATTGTACAACTTAAAAAGGTCTACAAAAAAGTCCGTGATGGTATATGTTTATCTCTTTGGAATAACCCACAATAACCATTTTTTATCCTTTACTTTGTACGAGAAATAATGGCTTATTTACGAAGCGATTTTAAGTAATACACTATTAATCCTTATCAAAATAAATTATTACATCAATAAGAACAGTTTGTGTTGATAATATTTGGTCTTTGAATGATTAAAATTGGACGTTTGGTTTTGAAGTTATGGTGAAATTAAAATATTACGATTTCTGCTGCACGGCCCGTTGCGAAGAGGGCGTGTGCGGGGGAGGGGTGTTTAGATCTATGAGTAAGGTACCCGCGCGGCTCAGTCGCGAGGTTGGCTCCCATCGCAGCGGTCGTGCGCGAAGTCTAATAATTTACGGGTTTTTTTTTTTTGATTTTGTTCTTTTAACTACACATACGCAAAAGTTCTTCTCAGAGCTAAACTGTTGTCTAATATATAATACTAGCTGACCCGGCAAACTAGGTTTGGCCTCACTTAAGGGTATGAAAAATAGATAGTGTAGCTTATATGACACGTTCGTAGATTTACCATAGCAGTGCCATCTATTGATTACTTACTCAACCCAGTCGAAAGGTATCGACATCTGTTAGAATCATTTGGAGTTAACAGATAATTGTGACTGTCAAATAATAACAGACAATAATTAGCAGTAAATTAAAATTGCGACTATAATTTGAGATTTATACTATCCTATCTCTCAAGTTGGATTGAACTGCACATGGTGTGCGAATTTTATTATAATCGGTTAAGTGGTTTAGGAGTCCATTGAGGACAAACATTGTGACACGAGATTTATATCTATAAATTAAGATAAGATTATTAATATTATATGTATGTTTTTTATTATTCTTTATTGTACACTACGTCCTTCTTTAGTCGTTTATAAATTCCTTTCCATCCAAAGGTTGCCTGGATGAGATCGCTTTAAGCGATAAGGCCGTCAATTGTGGCACAATTGGCGGTTTTTTTGTAATTTAATTGTTTTTTACTGTTCCTTTTTTATTTATGTGTCCAATAAAGAATTATAAAATTTCCATGACACAATGTTAGTTACCGTACTCCTCCGAAACGGCTTGACCGATTTTTACCAAATTTCATATGCGTATTTAGTAGGTCTGAGAATCAGCTACTATATATTTTTAAGGCAAAACAACGTTTGCCGGGTCAGCTAGTCTTAATATATATAAATCTCGTGTCACAATGTTTGTCCTCAATGGACTCCTAAACCACTTAACCGATTATAATAAAATTCGCACACCATGTGCAGTTCGATCGAACTTGAGAGATAGAATAGTTTAAATCTCAAATTATAGTCGCAATTTAAATTTATTGCTAATTATTGTCTGTTATTATTTGACAGTCACAATTATCTGTTAACTCCAAATGATTCTAACAGATGTCGATACCTTTCGACTGGGTTGAGTAAGTAATCAATAGATGGCGCTGCTATGGTAAATCTACGAACGTGTCATATAAGCTATACTATCTATTTTTCATACCCCTAAGTGAGGCAAAACAACGTTTGCCGAGTCAGCTAGTATACATATAAATATTTAAGGTGCTTCTAACATGATGATATAGTTTATTTGTCATGGAGACAAATCTAAGGTCTCGTGAAAACTAATAGTTTTAAATTTGATTCAAGCAAGTTCTTTTGTATTTGTTCACAGCTCAGATAATTTGGATGAACGGGTATGTATCTATGTCCGAGTATAAAATTTACGGGGAGGTGTTAATAATATACCTCTTTACTACTAAATTCTTCTCTTTTCTTCATGTACTTAGTTGCTCGCGGCTTTTTTCGCGTGCAAGTCAGTTTGTTGCGTAACCTGTGGAAACTACAATTATCCAGAATCATAGCTGTTTCATACTACCCTATTCCCGTGTCGTTCCGCATTAGATTTCTTCTGGTGTTAGCTATTCTAGAATGACGCAACATTAGACCTCTAGGTTTTGACCGTTTTTTTACACATCATTTAAATTTAAATAATTAGAATACGTTAGGCCACGACTATTAATAATGTTCCTTCGAACAGCAACTGAATTGAGTGGCTCATTATTCGTTTTTATTATTTTATTAGTAATGGTCTTCCAGCAAAAAATAACATAATTTTACTTCAATCATTAAGTGAACTACTTAAATACCAATTCTAAAGTATTTGTTTTAATGAACACAAAATATTCAGTTTGAACTTTTAATCCCAATATATTATATATAGATGAATGAATGAATGAGTCAGGACAAAGATTCTTATAGTATATTAGATATAGATTTATATACACCAATTTCATAATTTTAAGATATATGTATATTAGGTACTAGCTGCACTCCGCAGTCTTACCTATGATATTTTGGTATAAACAGTAGCCGTTTTATTAAAATGGGGTATAAAATATGAGTAAATCAAATTCCATCGACATCTGTCAGCCACTTAAACCATGTCAGAGAAAACCAAGTTAAGCCAAGTGAGAGGCCTTCGGGTGGCTTCAAAACTCTCGACACCAGAGCTTGGCCACTTAGCTTATACGAAGAAGAAAAAAGGTTGAGAGAAATAGGGTTAAAGTTCGGTTAAATATTACTTATATTATTAATTTTTCATTAACTTTTTGCTCGTATCATAGACTTGATACAATAGGCAGCCTACTAAATTCATTATAAAAAGCGGGTGTGACTTAGTGGGAAAATGGTATTTATGTATGTCGTAGACGGTCATGAATATGATAGCGAAACGAAGTGCGGCACGAGTTCTACGAGGTGGCAGCACTATGGAGATCACGTCAGAACGCGGCTAACTTCGTGCGTAAGAGCGTTGTGGGGGCACACAGAGCCGACAGTCAGTTGTTATTTGGTCTTCTTTCACGTAATTGGGATTAAGGGTTTGGAATGGAGGTGAAAGTGTGGATGGAAAGTTTCTTATTTATCAAGTAAAAGTTTCGTAAGTTATTATCGTAAGTTTATTAAATGGATAAAAACAATTATGAAAAAAATACCACGGGTACATTAAGGAGGATGCCATTGGGGTTGAAGTTCAGACTGAAAATTTGTGTCGCGAAAAGTGACCTAAATGCGGGCGGAGCCGCGGGTAGCAACAGCTAGTAAATAAATAAACACTAAGCCCATCGCTTCGAACCTAAGCAGATCTAGTTATGAAGAAAATTCTGATATTGGAGCGAATATTAATCAATGTTTTATTTATTGCAGCACATTAGACTTGCCGTTTACATTTGTGAGTATTTCTTTTTTGTATGAGCTAAGAGACTAAACTCCGGTGTCGAGAGTTTTCAAAGCGACCAAAGGCTTGACTTGATTTGGCTCAAAGTACTAATAATTACAAAAAAATATTCTGCTTTGATACACAGCTATTTATGTGGATTTTCCTTTGGCGATATCTATGTAGTCATGATTAAATAAAGTGTTGTTAAAAACCACACCTCTGAATACGGAATTAATCATCATTACATTTACCTAAGCACCTTTTTTTTATGTGAGAAAATTCATTTACGCATGCCCACCACATCCGAGGAGGAGGTTGGGGTATGTCCGCTCCTTCGCATTAACTCACCACCCCGCCCACCTCGGCTAGCCTGCGAGACTTCTCCTCGAGGGATGACCCCCCTTGCAGTGCACCACGTGTGTACCGCACGCATAGACGCTGGACAACCCCGGTCCGACGTCCTAGGTCCCCCGCAACGGGTCAGGTCTGTGGCCCCGTTACCTGCCACTACGGCTGTAGAGAATAGGGAAAGTGGTACTTTGTGGTACCACTCCCTTCTCCCTGCGGCCCCACCGTGTCCGCCATCATCCGGTGGCGACCCCGTCGAGGCCGCGACAGGTAAGAAGAGCGGCGCACCGTAATACCGACACTTCTCTCCTGGTGCGGCCCCATACCTTTGGCTGCGGTGCCTCCCAAACCACACCACTAGCTCACCTCAGTTGCGAAAACCCGAAAACCCCCGGAGCGAGGTTCTGCAACCTACTGGTGCCACTCCATCTAGAACTTGCGTACTGGGAAAACAAGTCTAGGGAGTGGCCCGCCTCAGGGACCCTCTTCGCTTCACTGTGGGTGACCAGGCCAGGGTTACTGAGCCCCCCCGCCTCGAAAATGCGGGGCCCCACAGGGGGAACTTATCTAAGCACCTATGTCGAACAATTTCTTAGCGGCTTTAGCAGCCGCAAAACAAGGTCATTATGGCCTGCTAGTAACGTTTGCTTTAGTAAATTAAATAATTATTTTTTTAGATCGGTAGCCTCCTAGGCATACTCGAGTAACCCAGAAGTGGAAATCTTAATCAATGAATGAAATTGGACTGGATACAACGACGACAGCACTATGGAACCGGATGGCAACTAAACAACTGATAATGGGTGTAAGATACTAGCGCTGTTGGTGGATATCTAGGGACTCAGCTTACCTACCTATTATCTCAACAAAACGATGACATAACCTAACTTCATTATCGACAGGATCGGACAGTCCATATTCAACAAATGGCATTTAAAAATATGAGCCTCCGAAACGGCACATATACAACATATTTGCTTTATTAAAATTATTAAGTAACAAATATATAATTATAATAATTAATTGTATTAGGCGTGTTGCCCTCTGGTAGTAAGAGTTTTTGGACTAGTTTTAGTTATTTATCTAAAGCAAATCCAAATTGCTTACTTCTTATAGTTATTACATAATATTATGAGAGTTTTGAAAAAAAAAACAGACATCACAAACAAATGTAAGATACTTTATATGAGATGTCAGTTATTTTTTTCAAAAAAGCAATCGAATTGATTAACGAAATTCAATGATTTTATATATGTATAACGTTTATTTTGTAACTTAAAAACTGCTGGATAGTTTCCTAATGAAAACTGTGTTCGCATATATCTTTATTTGAAAAGACATGTGCTTGCTATATTTAGCACATTATGTCATATATTTTATGAGTTACATGTATCGGAACGTTCCTACTTTGTAAGGGTAATAGTTATTTGAAAATAAATAATTGACGATAATAGTATTTTTAATTGCCTTTTATTCTTGCCTATTGCAAAAACCTCAACTTTCAATATGACAATTCGTGTTTTATTAGGTAGTCATCTTTAGGCACTCTATATATTCACATAGTATCGAATTATGTATTAAATTAAAAATATTTAAAGGGAGATCCCATAAAACAATGGTACGGAACCAATCATCTTGCATACCTAAAAGGTTAAAAAAACAGCACCCCATTGTCTGTCTGTCTGTCTGTTACCAGGCTCTTTTTCATAAACCGTGATGGCTCAAGCTTTTACAAAATACTTATTTTCGGTATAATAACAAATAATTAAAAATAAAACAATAAAATATTAAGTGGAATATCCGTACAACAAACGTGTTTTTTTGCCATTTTTTTGTAAATAATTGTACGGAACCCGTGATGCGCGAGTCCGAGTCACACATGACCATTATTTGAAGAGAGATCAATGCCAAAAATCAACCTAAGATTTGATTGATAAAATTAATATAGTAATAAAGTTATTTTAATATTCAATATTTTCCTCATAACTTAACCATCTCTCTCTTAGACGACTTTCAGACAAGCTTTTGTTTAGTAAATAATTATGCATATTGTTTTCTAGAAAACGTGAGACGAGCTGTCCAATCGAGGTCATACATTTGTTTCAGCAAGGTATATCTGAGCGCTAACTGTCTGAGGTATTAGTGTACTTACCGCCTTTGGAAGCTTAACAAGTTATTGGCAATTTCAAAGTTTATGAAAAATTATTTTTTAAATTTGCCAAAATGACGAATTCTCTGTGGATACTGACTGTGATTCTGGCGTGTGCTATCGGTACGTTATTATCAAAATAAACATAAAACATTCCCTTTAAATTCGCTTAAAAATCATATCTATTTAAATATTATTTGACGACCTCGTTGGCGTAATGGTTACCATGCCGGACTGCCAATCAAAAGGTTCCGGGCTCGATACCTGGCTCGGCCAACATCTTTGTGCTTTACTACATCTGTTGGCTGTGGGTCTGGGTGTTAAATATGTATCTATATAAAATATATCTGTATGTATATGAAGTATATCCGTTGTGTTAGCCACCATAACACAGACTAGAAATGTTTCAGTATGGGGTTAACCAGCCGTGTGTGAAATATATCTTAATATTTATTTATTTATTTTATTAAGCATTGAAAATAATTCCATTTAACATATTTTTTATATTTGGTTACAGCACTACCGGCGCCACTACCACAATTCGGGTATGTATTTTAAATTAAAAATAAAACATTTTTTTGATTAGTTTTTAATCTTATTATCTTCTATCTGTAATAAATTATTTGAAAATTATTCTCTATTAATATTTTAATGTGTTATAATGTTAGTATACTCTTTAATTTAGTTAATTAATTTAGAAAGCCTCCGACCATATTTTTTTGTTTGAACCCATCTTAGGTTTAAATTTTGAAAGACACCCATGGTGTTGTGAAAAAAAATGTCATCCGCTGATTTATGGCGGTCGCCATATATTACTCCGATTTGTGTCAAACATAGCTAAGAACACTCTCTACTACTACAAGTTTTATACAAAAAAAATACATATTGGTCTATCCGTTCAGAAGCTACGATGCCATAAACAGACACACACACACCCCGTAAAAAATAAATATTCAACATATGGCTAACTGGTGTCAAAGTATACTATGAATACTTTTAATATCATCATTTGTAGCGCATACCAATACATACCAATTTACATAAATGTATTTCCATACCTCTAGCCAAAACAGGATCAAACTATAAGGATAACTCTGATATTGAAACAAATATATTAAACACATAATGTTTTGTTTTACAGACCTGGTGGATTTTTCAACCCATTCCAATTCGTGAGTATTTACATTCAAATCAATATTTACAAGGACGGCAAAAAAGCGCCTGTTTTTTACGTTTACTCCTATTTCAATTGTTTACTGTTTCGTGTCTAAGGGATACCAGCCTAACGCTTATCAGGGATCAGAATACTAGAGTGGTTTGCTGATTCCCATACAATAAAGGGTGGCGCAGAAGTTTGCCATAATTACTTACGAAACTTAAATGGCGCTACTTTGAGCGTGCAGCTTAGCTGCTGCCAAGTTCCGAAACGCGCTGCAGTAGCATAGTGATATAACAATAGTAGATTGTGTGACCCGAATGAAGTCGTTTTATGAAAATGCGAATAGATGCCGCCACGTATATGATGATGTAGTATGACTTTCAACGAGAGGTTGAGCGTCTATTATATTTATTAGTCTATGACCTTATGAACCGACTTATTAGGCTTTTAAGAAACTACTTATAGCAATACATACAATATTATACAATTTGTGTCACAAAAACGAAAAATACTATGAACGGATTGGACAGTTTGGGTAATTATTAAAATGTTATTTGTTTCAGATCCCCAACCACCAAATGTTTAACGGAGGCTTTGTATCTACTGGTATGAACGGGGCTAATAATGTTGTATTAACTCAAGGTCCAGGGTCCGCTCACTTTGTAACGACATCAGTAAACGGTGGCAGTCCAGGTCAAGCGACCTACGTAGTGTCTACTCAACAAAACGGAGACAAACCCCAGACGTCTGTGTTCATTATCGACAAAGACGGACAAGTCCACAAGCAAGATCTGCCTTTAAATAATGTTTAAAATTGTAATTCGACAAGACTCGAATATAACGTAATTTATTATTTAAAATAGAGTGCTTGGTTGATCAAAATAATAATAAATACTTAATTTGCACTGTAAACCCCATAATATAGAAGAAAAATTGTAAATTCAATATTTGACCGAATTATTGTATTATTAATATATAAAATAGTCTGTCAGTCAATAATTAAAATTGATGATAATGATTATAATATGTTTCACCCCAATTTCTACGATTAGGTATAAAGATCCTGCAATAGGTAAACTACTTGTATTACAGGGTGAAAAAAAACAACGAGTCACTACAACACCAGTAATAAATAAACAAATGTAAGATTTTTGGTGAACAAAACCTAATTCTATTTTATATAACGTTGTTTATTTTGTTATTTTTAAAACAGATGGAAATTTACCTATTTTAAACTTTGTTAATAAATATCCTTTTTCCTGAAACAATTGTCTATGTATAGTTATATTTTGAACTTCCAACTTAGTTTGGGTATATTTGAAAATAAATAAATACTTTTAGTTATATATATATTTTTTTCATTTTATAGGAAAACCAACAGCTTCATTTATCACTAGAAAATTCATTGTAAGCCACATAATGGCAATGTAATAAACAATAGAAATAAAGTAATAACTAAATATTATCAAAAGCATTCGGTGTTTAAGTGACGCCGAATGCTCTTTTTCTTTTTAACCGACTTCAAAAAAGGAGGAGGTTATATATTCGACTGCATGTATTTTTTTGATGTATGTTCACCGATTTCTCAGCCATTTGTGGACCGATTCTCAAAATATTTTTTTTATTCAAAGAGTATGGTCCAGTATTGGTCCCATTGTCACCAAGTTAGGATCTGAAGATGGATTCTTAGGGAAATAGAAGGAAAACCTAAAAAGTTAGTTTATTTTTATGCCCGAACGAGATTCACGCTCGTTCTGCTGTACTGAAATTCATGAAATTTGAGATAAAAATACTTATAAATAATTTATTATTATCATTTCTTTTAGAGTTTTTAAGAAAGCCATCTTATCAAGAAATTCTTTATAAATCAAAAAACATACTCAATAGATGCTTAGTAATGATAGATAGATAGATAGGTAATATTTATGTAATAATACATAATAGATAATAGATAGAATATTTATAGAAATACTACGTTGTTTTGCCTCACTTGGGGGTAAGAAAAATAGATAGTAGCCGATTCTCAGACCTACTGAATACTAGGAGACGCCACTGTTCTCGATCCTGTGCCTTCTCCTGCCACTGCGTGACCTGAAGATTGCGCAGGTCCTTCTCCACTTGGTCTATCCAGCGATACCTGGGTCGTCCAACTAGTCGACGACCACTTGCTCGTCCCAGGTAAGCTCTTTTCACTGCACCTAGAACTTTAGGTAGATCATTTATCATAACAAGAGACACAGTTGGACCAAGTGTGCTGTCTTGGCTGACTACTATCTAAGTACTTTAAAAATAAATTGTATAATTAAAATAAAATAACTCGTAATGTAATACGAGTTTAAAAGGGGCCCATACGACAAACGTGTTTTAAAAGGTACGGAACCCTCAATGCGCGAGCCCGACTATCACTTGAGCAATATTATTTTCTACAATGGATTTCCGAAAAGTAACGCCTAATAGGTTATAACTTTTAAAATGAAAAAATCTTTATTGACGCTAGGTCGACACAACTGCATCACTGATATGATTATGCTTAAGCATAAGCAGCACTATACTTTCCCACTGCTGGGACTCGAGGCCTTCTCACACGAGGAGAGAGATATAGGCCATAATCTACCACGCTGGCCAAGTGATGCGTTTGCGTATGACACATGACTTTGGATATATTGTAATCCTGTAGTATATCTAATTCCTTCCACCTTGCTGATATCATGTTTGGTCTTATTGTGCATGCTCCAATGATGCAGAGGCGGATTTAAAAAGATAATGATCACTTACTTACCTTAATTGATTATGTATAATCCTTACCAGCTTATTGTTTTAAAACACAAAACGATCTACAAAATGGCCAGATATCATTTTTTCGTAAAATCACAGAATAATAACTTGTACTGTAAAATGAGAAAGATAATTTGCAACAAAAACTGTTAACAATTCTTTTTTATCAAATAAATAGTTTATGAGATATATCGTATAAACCATTTCAACCCCTATTTTCAAGATGGCGGCTGACAAACAAAAAAAACAAACAAAAAAAAACAAACAACAAGGCGGGACAAGGGAGGTGACCCCACAAACTTGGTTTTAGCAGTACACTGACTCCCCCTACACATAAAAATATAATTGCGTCACCCAAATGTAGCTTTTTAATAGACTAATTATTAGCAACTACATGTTGCATAACACTGTCCAGTGTCCCACCGTGGTTTTTTAAACACGTAAAATACCGCGGTGTGGTGGAATCATTTTATCGGCCAAATTACTTTTCTATTTCGCTTTTCTATTATTCTAGTTCGCTGCAGTTTCGTCATGATGTTTTCCTTTACCGTAAAGCGAGTGCAAATCCACATATAACTTGAAAAACAAGTCATTTATGTAGGGCTGGTATTGAACCAGGGTCCGTCTGATTTAAAAGCGATCATCCGAGCCACATTCGCTTTTTTTATATGATTACTAGCTGACCCGGCAAACGTTGTTTTGCCTTAAAAATAGATATGCAGTAGCCGATTCTCAGACCTACTGAATACGCATATAAAATTTGGTAAAAATCGGTCAAGCCGTTTCGGAGGAGTACGGTAACAAACACTGTGACACGGAAATTTTATATATAAGAAGATGAGTCAAACAATTTCTCGAATACTCTGTAGATAATGACTCAATACACACATTTCGGATTGTAGTCGCAGTATGGTTGTTTTCTGAAAACAAACAAGTACGTGGAATACTAATATTAAAACAAGGTCATTTCTTTCTTTCAGACAATATAATAGCACCTGTTTCGATTCCAACGTCAGTGTTTGTGTGAGCCTGATTGTTTCACAACTTACTAAGTATTCAGTGTATATTGTTATTGGAACTGTAATTTACAACATGTCTCAGGCATGTTCTCTTGTGACGATTCTGGTAATGATGATGATGATGGTGCATGGTGAGTACCTTTTGTTTGAATCACTTTTAGGGTACCGTACCTAAAAGGTAAAAACGTGTCCCGGTTCCAGCTCTCAGAAACCATAATAGCTGTACTTAAGGTCCGATTTCTGAGATACAGCCTGGAGACAGCCTGTATCTCAGAAATCGTAATAGCTAGAAAGCTAAAACTTTTACAAGATATGTATTTCAAAACAATAACAATAAATACTAAAAATAAAAAATAAATATATTGAAGGGGGTCCCTATACAATAAACATGTTTTTTTTTCGTATATTTGTGCTATATATCAGTAACGATAGCTGCTAGATACTTAAATTTTCTCAATATATATCTTATATATAAAATTTCCGTGTCACAGTGTTTGTTACCGTACTCCTCCAAAACGGCTTGACCGATTTTTTCAAAATTTTATATGCGTATTCAGTAGGTCTGAGAATCGGCTACTGTATATTTAGTTTTTTTTTTTATTGAGGTAAAACAAGGTTTGCCGGGTCAGCTAGTAAATGTATATTAAATACGAAAAAAAAATTAAAAAAATAAATTAATATTTGAGGGGGGCTCCCATACAACAAGCCTATTTTTTAAGTAGCTTTTAACTCGATCTTTATAACGATATTTAGTAGACACTCTATATATTCACAAAATTAAGAATTATATATTAAATTTTAAAAAATAGTAATTATTAAATAATTTGAATAATGTTTAAGGGGGCTCCCATACAACAATGGTATGGAACCCTTAATGCGCGAGCCAAACTCACACTAAACTTAGTCAGTTATTTTTTTATTAGGTAGGTAACTAGTAACTCTTAAAACTAAAATATTTTGAAAATTCCTTTAAGTCCTACGTAAATTATAGAATTACGATTTTTTCATTTTTATTATCTTTGATTCAGTGTAAAGAATCTTTAAAAATACAAAACTTTAGAGCTATTGTTGGTAACATAGACGTAGTTTACAATAAAGAAAGTAATAAAATACACATTAAATGAAAATAAAGATTAAAATTAATTAATTTATTCTAATTCCTATATAAATAAAATATACTACAGCCAATACCACTCTATCAAGACTGTACGACTAAGAAGAATAAGAAAATATATTAAAACATAAAGTACCAATTATAAATAAACAAAAGTTAATCAAATAAAGAAGGGAAATAGTCATAAGTGCTGATGAGGTAGATCTTAACAGTATATATAATAATGCAATAATATGTAACTATTTTATTGTTTGCAGCAAAACCAGATCCTCAATTCGACCCGTTTCAGTAAGTGTAAACTTGGCTAATTCCAAATTCAACATTCTTTTATTGTCAGAGTTTGTCTCAAGTTTGACAGCTTGCCCGATGTTGAGTTTTCTAAGTAGTAGTATAATCTTAAGATCCAAGACACGCTTGCCTAGAAGGAACCAATTTACTCTAGATTTGAAGACTCCCAAAATTATACTTCTCAGGAAAAAAGACTCAGGAAGAGTGTTCCACCGACTGCGCAAAGCTGCGCAGTCCTCACAATAAGGTCGAAGCAAAACGCTTTGTTCGAATCCTCGGAACTTCGATAGTAAATCGGTGTCTCTTCGCTGTACCCCTTTTGTAGTAGAATAAAATTAAATTGTGCAGCTCTAATGCACACTCTCCAAAATGTAACCGATAAAATACAGACAGACTGGCAACCTTACTTGTTTACAACACTCCCTTGTTATATTACATACTAAAGCCACTCATAGACACAATGTGATCGTTTTTTGTTTTTTTTTTTGCAGATTTACTCGACAATTTATGGGCTTCGGCAATAACTTCGGTTATCCACAACCTAACATGTTTATTCCGCAACCGAGCATGTTTATACCACAAAGAAACCCATATGTTCCTGATTACGCCGTTAGTAATAATTTTATAATTCACTTGTATAATTACTTTCAAACTTTTTTTTATTGATGAATAGGCTTACGTTTGACCACAGCTAGCCTGATGTTAAGCTTGACTGTGGTCTAAGGTGTAACACGCCCGCCTAGAAGGAACTACTTTACAAACTGATGGCCCCTGATTTGATCCCGGCTATACACAAATTACTTGTTTTTAGGGTTTCGTATCTAAATGGAAAACGGGACCCTATTACTAAGCCACCGCTGTCTGTCTGTCTCCAGGCTGTATCTCAGAAACCGTGATAGGTAGAAAGCTGGAACTTTTAGAAGATATGTATTTCCCGTACCGCCATAATTAAAAATATTAAAAATAAAAATATTAAAATATTATGGAGGGTCCCCATACAATACACGTGTTTTTTGTCGTATTTTTTATATTGATATATAACGTTAGCTGCTAGACACTTAAAATTTTCACAAAATATAGAAATGTTGACAAAGGCGGAGGAATGGTAGGGAGGCCTTTGCCCTGCAGTGGGCTGATTTATAGGCTTAGATAGATAGAAATGTTTATTAGCGATCAAATTTATTTCTTTTTCTAACCCACTTACAGACATGACGGTTAAAATAGAGAGCCAACTTATTTATAACACCAGAATTGTACCTATTTTGCAAGAAATAAATGATTTGATTTGTTTTGACATAATTTAAGCAAACTTTAAAATATTTTTTCTTTTTACTTTTTTCTTCCAGCATGTGTTTGGCAAGGTCGGTTCTATGCAAGGAGTTACAAATGGCGGAGGCGTATTCCAGGCATCGACATTTGGGCTCGGTGGGGACAGATTCCAAGAAAAAAGTGTAGTCACCATGACAGGCCCGGATGGAACCTACACGAAGTTGTATAACAACAAAAACGGAGTAGAAGACGTGAAGGAAATAATCGGCAAACCTAAAGGGGACAAGAACGGTTTTGGCAACAGCGTATTCCAATCATCTTCGTTTGGTTATGAAGGCGGCAACTTTGAAAACACAATGATCACCTACGAGACCGGACCAGACGGCAAAACAGTTGCAAAAGTTTCCAAAAACAAAAACGGGGAAGTAGTAGAAAAAGAAATATCGTTGTAGGTCCTAGTGATTTATACGAGTAAATATCCTGATTTATTCTTATAATAATTTCTGTTTAATATTAATAGAAAGAGACACATCATACGTTTTTGGAAAAAAAAACATGTTATTTAGACTTTAAAAATACGCTAATTAAGCATTTTTTATGGTTTGTTAAGTAGTAAATTATAATTAACAACGAAAATAAATTTAATAAAGCTATTTTGAGTAAACTGATTTTGCTATTCATTAACCAGGTTTTTTTTCTATTTTAATTTGTGTGTCCATAAAAGTAAATATCTATCTATCTCTCTAAATATAATTAGCGAAACACTTACAGACAAAGCATGTAAAGACAACCAAATACTGTTGGTTTTGACGAGTCCATACTCTAATATTTTATTCTTAGAGGTTTTGTCTATATGTACCAATATTATAAAGATGAAAAGTTTGATTGTTTCTTTATTTGACGCGAATAGGCCCCGAAACTACTGGGCTGATTCGAAAAATTCACTGTTGGGAAGGAAGGAATATTATCCGCGAGTAACATAGGCTATACATAGTTAATTTTTCTTTGCAACTTAGATTATTTTAGAAACTGTGCGAAGCCGGGACGGGAAGCTAGTACATAATAATTAAATTTTTGTTATAATAATGATACCTTATCAAAAACATTATATTCTATTCATTAAATATTATTTGACAGAATCACTAACGCTTACCTGTTACATATGACAAAAATTAAAAACTTATGACAAAAATTAAAAACTTATGACAAAAATTCAAAACAATGCAGAGTTAATTTGATAAAATTATTCATTCCATAAACCAGTCATCTGTCTTCTAGAAACAAAGCGGTTCATTATAATCAGATATTGATTTCATATTGTGTTTGTATATTTACTCAAGACGAGACAGCGTAGAAATATATCTTTTGTTTGAAAAATAAATGCGAATTCTATATTCAAATATACAATACGTCAATATTACAAGTGGTACAGTTTGCTAAAATAAACGCTGTAATATCACGTTTCGTTATAAATTCTAATGATAATGATATTATGAACACCACGGCCTAGGTTGCATAGCTTTTGAAACGGATTATATGAAGTTATAGCATTTGTTAGTACAATAATTAAACTAGCTAAGAAAATTTTGTTATAATTTGACGTAAACTTACCTTTTTTGTAAACGAGGGGGAAATATTCAAGATATATACCCGGATATATATAGAGAGATAGATAAGGATAATATATAATAATATATATAGGATAGAGAAGGATAACATACAAATACCCGGCTACAATGGGGCGCAGCCAGGTTAAGTGGGATTTGTACTTACTAAAACTCCCCGGTTCGACCCCGGCCCTACACCAATGACTTGTTTTTCAAGTTATGTGTATCCACACATAACTTGAAAAACAAGTCATTGCAAAAAAGGCGAGTGCAACACTTGCACTCGCTTTACAGTGAAGGAAAACATCGTGAGGAAACCGGCATGTTTGAGGACCACAATATCCGAATACATCTGTCAACCCGCACTTGGCCGGCGTGGTGGATTATGGCCTGTTCTCTCCTCGTGAGAGAAGGCCCCGAGTCCCAGCAGTGGGAACGCATAGTGAGCTGCTTATGTGTATGTTATGTGTGACCTACCTCTATGCTTAAGGGAGGACTCCTGGTTCTTTTGGGAAATACCCCGTATAGACCTCCTTACACTACGCTGTGGCCCTTCCCAGATTGCTGACCTTCTGACCGCCAACGACGGCGACGGTCACATGCCATCTACCTGTTCACTAACTTAAGTCGAGATTTATTCAAAAATAGAGCCTCTAAGCGACGAACAACATACAAACTTACATATTTAAATACATACAGACGAAAGCAAAACTGTTTGCAAATACTTCGCTCGCTTTGTTCGTTCAGTCAAAAGTCGTAGGTAATCTAAGATGTTATTCGACCAACGAAAGCTTCCAGATGTAAATATCGTTTTTTAAATGACAACATTTTAGAGCGACTTGTTCCTGTGCTATCTAAGAAAAAATTTAAGTAAGTATCTTTACCTTTATACATAACTTGTAAAACTTTAACTGAAAAAAATGTTTTTTTTTCTAACACGAAGACCAGAAAACTCTCACATAAGGTTACTTATACATAGGCATACTTTTAAACAAAGTAGATGAAAAAAATATTTTAATAGCTTACACTTTAAGAAATACACAAAATCTATTGATAAAAAATATATAAAAAATCAATTAAATAACCCGCCCCTGATGCAAAGGTGCCCATCGCGCAGGCTGCATTACCGCGCTGAATAGCTATGGCAAACCTCTGCACTAAGAACGACCCGGAGCGGGAGTTACCGCATTGATGTCGCTTTATTACTCTTCGCCTCACTACTCTTTGTTCAATAAAAATATAACTTCAAAACGTATGTACGCTAAAGATATTATTTGTCCAAAATGTCATTCAGAAAGAAAGAATACACGTATCAATAATAAAATATTATCTTAGCATTAATCAATTTACAACAATAAACATTTTGTGCCCGCAGAAAAAATAATAAAAATGTGGCCAAGATGCTAAATGATCGGTTGCTTAATGAGCAAATAATACGTAAATAAAAATTAAAGTCGATGACTTCTCGGATTTTGGTTGAAAATAAGTACAAAAATAAAAGCCGTACGTTACTCTATTTAAGTTTCAAATACCTATGCTTGGGCAATTAATTTAATTTCTTAAGGCTAGGTCAGTATTTTTTAAATTTACAATACTATTAAGAGGAAAAGTTTGATTTTTTGTTTGTTAGTTTGTTTGGCTCCGAAACTACTGGACCTACCTATTTGTAAAATTCTTTCACCGTACGGAAGCTACATTATCCCTGAGTAATATAGGCTATATTTTGTATCACTTTGCAACTTAGATTATTTTATAACCCGTGCGAAGCCCAGACGATCTGTTAGTGAATAAATAATTGAAAATAAGGCATTGGTAAATGAACAAATTACTTTATTGAAATTCAATTACATCTAATGCCGTTCCTCTTCAAATCGTCAAATCTTATGTATACGTACTTACCTTAAATTTACCGGAAAGTTAATTGATTAGTATCGGCTAAGCATGACAATGCAGTACTACGCACAATGTCTCGATGTGTCTTTGTTTAGTTACGACACTGCCATTATATCCGTATTCTATTTTGTTCAAAATAAAAGAGACATTTACTAAGAAACTGAAGAAAATTTATGGTTATAATAAATGAACTTCAAGATTAGCCGCATTAATCTATAGTTGAATATTCATTATCAAGTTAAATATTTTCTTTTTCTATAAAAAAAAACATCCTACTCCCCAGTTTAATTGTTGGGGATCTTAGTCTACTTAATATTATCATTTTATTCTTGTCTACTTGATCCTTATCCTAGTCTTTATTATTATACTATTTACTTTGTGTTTAAGTTTTATATATTCAGTAGTCTTGCAACTTCCATAGCAAATTGTAACAAAATCTATCCAGATGTTTGAACATGAAAGAGTACGTGATGAGAGAAAGGAAAGAAGTCTCTCGAAAAAACTTCATGATTACCTTTTTCAAATTAGGGTGAAAGCATGTCAACTAATTATTTACTAGCTGGGCCTTCGGCGTTATCCACGTTAATCCGAGATAAAGAGTAGCTTATGTGTTAATCTAGGGTACTAAATTCCATCCAAATTGGTTTAGCCGTTTGAGCGTAAAAGTATAACAAACATACACACTCATAAACTATCGCACTTATTATACGTGAGATAGTATTTGAACATTTGATTTGTAGTAATGACTATATTTACCCAGGCTTTACTAGATACATTTATTGTAATAAGATTTATAGAATCCCTTTTTTAATGAAAAAAATTGGCCTACGTGTACCCGTACATGTTATTTTACAAATTTTTGAATAAATTCAATAAATAATTTACAAAATCGACATGCTTGCCGTTAATAACATCCCAACAAACATATAAATTAACAAAATAAAACAAAACATTCAAGTCCTAAAATGTTAAAAACAAATTTAACAAAGACTACTGAGCAACGGCGTTTACCTGGTAATATGGTTTTATCCCATAAATTGTCTGATATGAACATACATATAATGCGATTCTAGGTAAAATCGAGAACAATATAAGCCTTATAAGGCGACGGCAAGCGCCATTAGAACGCGATAACTTGATCCTGTCGGTCGGTAGACTAAACATAATCGCTCCTGCCTTTCCGACAAAATAAATACAAATAACTGAACAATATTAAGCGAAAAGTTTGATATTTATAGTGCAAATAAAATGTCGCAGTTGCCGCTGTTTGTTGTGGTTTTGACTGCTGTGGTTTGGATTCAAGGTAAGCGTTTTCCCGTGCATTAGTTTATGAAAAACATTGGAATAGTCTTATCGCCTTCCTTTAAATTTAAGTTAAATAGGTAAATGAGGAATGTGAATCAAAATATATTTTTTTTTATGAGCTTGTAGTTGATCGCAATTCAACTGATGGTAAGCGATATTAAGACCTAAAGTGGAGCGCGCTTGCCCGGAAGAAACCGGTTCACTCTTGCCTTGAAAACCGCTAGATTATGATGATTTTAGAAATAATACTACAGACACTATAATCTATTAAATATATCCCTTAAAAGTATGCACATATGTAGTTCTTTTAACTTTTCTGTGGTGAACTATAACGACGCTGAGGCGTCACAACATGCCCTAATATCAGTGATTAGATGCTAAATTAATGTTAAAATGCTGCCAATAAAATCAGTCCTCTTAGGGTCATCAATTACAAATGAAGCAATTAAAAAAAAAAAATAGGGCAGGCATACAGTTACTTTAAATTTTAGAATATTTATTTGTACCGAAGACTAGTCACTTGACACCCAACAGTAATAAATTATATTTCAAATTATATATTAACAATTATACACAGTTATAGGCGGGTCCTTATAATTATCCTTTTTACAAGTTGAAGTATTAAGTACCACAAAACTACAATTTTGACTCTAGGGTTCTTCTTCAAATGCTGTCCAATGTTTGTCTAAAGATGATACTAAAATATGCTTACGAATTATCAGTAGCCCTTACCATACCACGCAGATGGTATTTTAAAAACCTGTTAATTCGCATAAAATTTGGTTCTGTATTTTAAATTTTGTCATCTTATATCTGAAGCGACTAGTTTGACAACAAATCATTTATTCTAAATTTGCCATTGGTAACTGCAATAAAATTGTCACTAAGGAATTCAATTAGATGTTAATTCTTACCTACTTAATTCAAAACATACGAATATGTCATTTGTTTTTGTCACTCAGTATCTTATATTTTTTGTAGAAAATATTTTTATGTCGTTCTGGTAAAAGAATAACGCATAAAACGCATAAATATCACGATAATAAAATGTGCATGTATGAAATGCAATCTTCCAGCAAGAGTTCTGATGTTGGTTTGCAGAATGTATTCAAAATTATCTTATTAAAATTATATTATTAATATTATTTTATATATTATTAAAAAAATAATAGAATTGATATTATAATATATAAAAATACTATATTATATGAAAATACAACTAAACCTTATACTCGTATTTATAGCGTTTTGTGCAATATTTAACGTGTACTAATTCTAGTGTATTACTAATTCTATCAATCTTATCTGAAAATGCCAACGTACGTCATAATATCTCTTAACATTTAATTACGCGTTAAATATTGCACAAAACGCTATAAATATCAAGTTTAGTTGTATTTTCATGGTCGACTAGAAAAGCCGACCTCTTAAAAAGCTTATCTACATATTAGCATTATACTTATCACTGAAGATTTATTGAGCCATCATCCTCAATAACAAATGTATGAATTTAAATGTAATAAGCAGTATATATAAATATAGATATGTTTTTATATATGAACGAAATATTGAAGCAAACCTTTATTTATTTCTATTATATTCGAGGAAACAATATTTTCACAAAAAAGATAAGCGCTTACGGGCGCTTTGTTAGGGTTCCGTACCTAAAAGGTAAAAACGAGGCCCTATTACTAAGCCTCCGCTATCTGTCTGTCCCCAGGCTGTATTTCAGAAACAGTGATAGCTAGAAAGCTGAAACTTTCACAAGATATGTATGATAAAAAAAAAATATATCAAGAGGTACACCCCATCCCCATACAAGAAACGTGTTTTTTTCGTATAAATTTGCTTTATATCAATAACGGTAGCTGGTCGACACTTATTTTTCAAACTATAGTATGTATATAAAATAAATATTCAAGGGGGGTTCCCATACAACAATGGTACGGAAGCCATCATGCGCGAACACGAATCGCACCTGGCCAATTATTCCTTAAGTTAATCATACTCAGTCAATAAAATTCTGCTTTATTTTGCTATTTTTATGTGAATTTTATCGCAAAATAATATAAGCTTAAAGTATGTTCCATATTAGCATGGCAAGTTTATTTTAAATTGATTTCTGTAGCAAAGCGAGCCAAATGTGGCATTCGTTCATTACAGGTTTTATTACGTATTTCCTTGCGATATTTATCAAACTTTGTTTTTTTATACGTGAGGAAATGCATTTAGGCATCTCCCGCCACAAGCCTGGAGGAGGCGGGCGGTGTATGTCGGGCTCGAGGGCCAGAGGGGCCGTCACTACCGACTAAAACCTCACGGTGTCCCATCTCACGACGGCGGTAGGGATGCAGGACCAATTCGCGCAATGCCGCTACTCTCGGGACCCAGGATATTTATCAACTTAAAATAGGACAAAGAAATAAGATATGTTACATCTAAACTAATTTAAAATGTAAAGAAAAATTTTGTGAACTTAAAAAAAAAGGAATAAAACTTGTTTTGTTATATTGAGTAAAAGTTAATTACTCTTTTGTCGACGTGCTTTTATTTTTATTTTTATTAAAATGTAAAACTGTGCTGACTTTGTATGCAATTCTTAGCCAGAGGATAAGAGACAGGAGCATCTCTAGTCTGCAATTACTGACTTTCAATGAGGCTGCCAGAAAAACTGTTTTATGACTCAATCAACAAACTTATTAGCAAATTATCAAGCATCTGGATGAGATAGACTTTTTAACACTAGATCTAAAATACTCAACCATCAAAAATTACAGTTTTAGAGTAAGCATTGCAATTCTACTGTTACAAAGTATTTAAGTCACGTTGAATTATTAATTGCATAGTTTCAGCATATGTATGTCATATGCAGTTAAAATGTGGCTTTAATTGTTGTTATAAGAGGTTGCATATACTTGCTTATAATTATATCTACACATAATAAGTACTTACATAATTTAAAATAACATGCATCTGACAGCATTTTTATAACTTCTCGAAGTATTAAAGTTGACCAATTAGGTATGTCCTTAAAAAAAACACACATGTTTTACTTATCGTAAAGCCGGGAGTGCAGTCACTTTACATCCTGCAAGGAGCGGGTTCGATCCCCAAAAATGTGTCTGAGCTTTCAGTGAAGAATAAATAATATCGTGGGGACAACATAGCATGGTGGTAGGACATTTTCTAGTACTCGTCTGGATAGCTACCATCTTAGAGGATCTATTATAATACATAGTATAATAGATCCAGCTACCATCTTAGAGGATCTATTATAATACATAGTATAAAAGATCCTCTAAAATGGTAGCTACGAGCTACGAGTACTAGAAAATGACCTACCACCATGCTATGTTGTCGCCACGATATTATTTGGCTACCATCCTCAAATAGAACATTTGTCATCAAGCTCCTTACTGTGCGTTCCGACAGAGCTAGTAATTCTAGACTAGGCGTTTCCACCTTCGATCAGAATGTGATTGACACCCCGCCGGTCAAATGCCTAACTGTATAGTTTTCATATGATAACTACTACAAATGTCTTCATGATCATAATTTCTCGTTATGGCAACATTAAAATGTTATATAAACATAATTATGTTTTTCATGCCTCAGGTACAAAAAAAATATATCTTATGAGCAATTCTCGTATATAATAAAGTAATAATTGGAATCTCGGAATCGGCTCTAACGATTTTCATGAAATTTAGTATATAGGGGGGTTTCGGGGGCGATAAATCGATCTAGCTAGGAATCATTTTTAGAAAATGTCATAGGAGTAAAGCTCGATCAACCAGGTACTATTTTTATACATTATACACGTATAAGTACCATGCAATTTGAATGTGTAAGTATGTGTGATGGGTTTATATCAATATTTTGATGCGAATCTGCCGATGTAGACACGAAAATTGATGTGAATCGCAGAATAAGTATGATTCAAAATCTATTGACATAAAATGTGATAGTTCCGTTTAACACTCATTCGTTTAACAGATCCTGTTCGTGCTATTAAACTTTATTTTGTCAATTATTATTACTATCATTTTGAAATCCATAAAACAGTTTAATTCGTTATTACTAGCTGTGCTTCACGGTGTTACCCGAATTAATTTGGGATAAAAGTAAGCTATGTGCCTTTACGGGTTTAAACAATATTTATACCAAATAACATAAAAATCGGTTCAGCTGTTTGAGCGTGAAGAAGTAACAAACATACTCAGACATAAACTTCTGCATATACGAGTATAATATTAGAAAAATAAAATATATTTTATAAACTGTTACACATCTCAAATTACAAACAATAAAAACAATATACATACGCTGGCAGCGTATATATACGTACGAGTATATTACATATATGTATTTTTACATTACGACATATTTCACACACGGCTGGTTAGTCCCATACTGAACCATTTCTAGTTTGTATTATGGTTGCTAACGCAACTGGTATACGACATAAACGAGTACATACTCGCACATAAATACTTTATATCGATATACCTACATATTTTACAGCCAGGCCAAATTTAGTTTAGCACAAAGATGTTGGCCGTGCCGGGAATCAAACGGAACCTTCTGATTGGCAGTCCGATATGGTAACCATTACGTCAACGAGGTCATCTCTATAGCTTTCATATTGTAAATAAGTAGAATTTAGCCGATGATACTCGTAGTTACCCATTTTCCTCACGGTCCCTGCAAAAGAAACTACCAAGTATAATAAAAAGTGTCTTTTATTATAAAAAGAAGAAACTTAGTCCTGAAACAAATGTACTAGGTATTTTTTCATGGATGATTTAGTCAGAAAAGTTCAACTGGGTGTATGTTTTATCGCGAAATGTATGTTGAAACACACGTGTTTCATCGCGCATTCCCTAATTATCAGCCTTATCTTGATAACGCTAAAAGGTCTATAGAAAAAATACAAATTATGAAATAGGCTTTATATGTACTTAGCTTGTTTAATTTATATGGCTTGTACGCAGGCACAGAAATATTTTAATTCAAAATAAATTCCAGCATTATTATTTTAATACTTAAAAAATATAAAAAGGTGTCAAGCCTGTGTGTTATCGTCGAGTCCTTTTCAAATTTATATTTAGGTATTGTGCATTTGAACACTTAACTTAAACTTTATGATTGTTGCCAATACTAATTAACATGCATATAAACAAAAATTATATTTATAAAAGATTTTGCAAGCTGTATTTGTTATTGAAATGCTAGGACTTATTTATTTTTAAACAACTTCTTTTTCCTTTCATTAAATCACTGACAACATGAAAATACAATGAATACTACGGACAGCCGTCTCAAAATGAAGCATCGTGCAAATCATCAACGCTTTATTTTCTTTTAGTTACTATATTTTTTTTATATAATCCATATTTAAATCCATTCAAAACGCTAACACTTGTCACATCTATATAGTTAAAATTAAATATAGAGCAAGCCGAAAGTGTTAGACTCATTCCAAATTTTTATAATATTGTAAGTGTGACCGTTTTCTACACGGAAATTAAGATGCCTTACGTGAACAGTTTTTAAAGTTTAATAGCGTAAGCCTTCGCGTTACTCTTTTGTTTTTGATCAGTAAATACCTACATAATTATCTTTATGTTATAGGAGCACCTCTCTCGCCCCCTTCATCGTATTCGTTCGACGGGTTTGTGGATGCGGCCACTGCTGGAGAATGGGATAAAGTTCACGACTTGTAAGTTTCTTCATATTAAATTATAAATATGTCTACTACTAGTCTACCTTGCGAAGATCTACTTTCCAGTCTCGACTTACTGAGACATTGGAGGTTAGGATCGCTCTCACACGTTTTCAAAGCGTCGAAACTACAATGCATGACTGTCGGACGCCCTTCTCCGGACACAACATCTGTCCGAGAGGATATCTCTTTGCTAAATAGAGACAGACCGTCGTTACTCCGTAAGTGACTGCACGTTTTCTTTTAATAAAAAATTATCTATCCTACAGAGATAATAAATAGTATTAAGTCCTAAGTCGGTATAGTCTAAGAAGGTGTCCATGAGTACATTTCTTAATGTCAGTACACTTTGTTCACGTGTTCAATTTTCAGCACCTAACACCTTTGATTACATTATCACGTTGATGTAGCTAAATCAATAGTCATAGTCGTTGTAGAGTGTAAGTCTCCTTATGTCATGTATAAAGAATTAAAACATGTAATGTGATATTAATTAACTTACTTTCCAATGTTTCTTTCTTATGCATGACTTAGCGTTAGTGCATTACCTACCGCAAAGTCACCAGTGTTATGCTTAGCTACTAGTATTGGCATTATGAGAGTAAATTTACATATTTTGAAAAGTCTTGCTCGATTATTGAACTTTTTGAAAAATAGTCATTTTGAAATGTTGTATTTCTGATAATTAATACTTTTTTGTAGGTAATGGATATTATATGATAAGAGTTAATAAGGCTTGTAATTTTAATATTGTTAACTGACGATTATATTTGATTTATTTCGTTGTAAAACACAGCGCACTTTAGGTGCTTTGCTTAAATATGTATGGTACGGCTTGCCTCAGAGCAACAGTTACAGCACACTAAGTAATAAGCATAAACTTGAATAATTAACTAATTTGATCATTACATAATCGACTTCCGGTAGGATATATATCGGGGAGCCCGGTGCCAGCCCCGCATTGACAAGCCTTTTCAAGGTTGAACCAAAATAGAATTTCCTTCAATGAAAACACCAAAGAATATGAGGGTCTGATTGATTAAACATAATGATAATAAGCAACATACAAAGTGACATATGATTTTCTATTTCCGTGAAAACCTTGTTTATTCTTACAGCTACAGAGAACATTCTATGGAAGCAAGCTTCGTGAATATAAAATTTAGCATAGAATACGTATTTTACTAGTCGTGTACTTTCATTTGATACCAATATTAAGGAAGCTGTGAAAAGATATTTCTTCCACCATTTGAGGCGGCGGCCATCTTGCTCCGATTTTCACCAAACTTAGCTATAATAACTCTCGACTACGTGTGTGTGTCTGTTTGTGGGTTCGTAGCTCGCGAACGCGTAAACCGATTTTAATTAGATTTTTATTTGAATGGTTGTCTGATTAAAATCGTACCGTTCGGCCATCTTCGCCATCACGAAATGGCGTATGACATTTTTTTTAATAGTTTTTTCTACTATATGCGTATCAAATGAAAGGTGTGGACTAGTAGAATACAAACATTATGATAAATGCTGAACCTAAGATGAACACCAAAAAAAAATTACCGAGGTTTTCCGGATTTTCTACATATCCTGGTTTTATTTGGTTACATCAAGCTCTAAGTTTGTCATATACTATGTACCTATGCATTGAGTTTTGTAGGTATTTATATACCTATGACTGGACTTATAAATATACATTTTGTATGATTAATTCACCTTAAAGTTATATCCTGGCAATTATCATTGAAAATTATGCAAATTTGTCAAAAGTATTGTGTTTACATGATTTGTTTATTGTATTTATTTTTATTGTTTCAGTTTCGCAAAATCCTTTGTGAAGGATGGCTTCAAAGTGAGTATTGTTTTTCTTTCTAGAATTAGCATTGAAAACATGTAACTTCATACAATATTCATAATTTCCACAAAACATGTGACTCATTAGTGTCAACGGGTATTTTTGAAGCAGACTGTTTATTTGGCAGGTGCTAGATTATTCTGAATAGCAAGTGTATTTTTCCTCAGAACAAGAAAAACTTCATAATTTTCCTCGTTTCGGAAACATATTTAAGAAACTAATATTTTAGTTATTTAAAATAACTGTATTTATTTATTTAATACACTTATAATAAGCCTTACAGATATAATGTAATTTAGTAGTTCAAAGAGCAAGGAAATTAGGATGTCTTAAAATATCCAAATATTTCAATTTTCGTTGGCTAAGCTGTTGTTACGAGTATCACTCGATTCGGTAAAGAAAATATTTGAAAGTTCGTTGCCTACCGTTCGCACTTCTCATTTATTAAATTTTGCATTAGGTTACACTAGCTAAGAGGATAAGCAATTTTAACTTATTTATGTATTGACGAAGAATTATATAGCTTTACTATATATGCTACGGAAACTTATTTAATACACGCATTCATTTGCAAGGTTTTAGTTTTGGTTATATATTTTTATTTCCCCTATAGGCACAGAATAATTTAATTGCAAAAAAGATTCAGTTAACAATAACTTACTGAAATTATTCAATAAACAATAACTTTTTCTTCCAGCATCATTTGAAGGTAATTTTTAATTATAATTCATACATACTTACATACTTAAATTCGTTTACTATATATAGATATAATACAATACATACAGACTCGAATAGTATGTTCTTAAACTCATAGTGACTTTTCTATACACATTATGATTTTTTAGTTTATTAATTTATTTCTTAAATATTTATTAATATATTGTTCAATATCTGTTTCTTATAATTAAATACACATTGATTAAAAATATCAAGCTACTATTACTAAAATAAACTTCCTATACTCGTACATTATCAGAAAAAAAGAAACTTTATTAGGTAACATTTATTGATATATATTGATTATATATTTATATTTTAAGTATTTATTGTATCCGGAACGAAGTAATTCGACAGAGAACCAAAGTCACCGACATAGCTCAACGCATAAGTAAGCTGAAGTGGCAATGGGCCGGACTTATGCGATGATCTGAAGAAGGTAGCGGGTAGTGGATGGCGAAGAGAAGCACAGGATAGGGCCAAGTGGCGTGCCTTGGGAGAGGCCTATGTCCAGCAGTGGACGAACATAGGTTGATGATGATGATTGATAAAGACAGCGTTAAAAAATTGAATATATTTTTTTATCTACTGCCATTATATTAACACGCGTTATTATTTTTTTGCAATCACACTCAACATGAATATTTCTTATTTTTACAGGAACTTACTGATGTGAGGGAACTGAAGCCTCCCAAAGGAGGCCATGTCTACGCCCAGTCAGAATACAGTTACCATTCTCTCACAGACCAAGACGGTCAGAAGTCTGAGAAAAGTGGTGGTCACAAAATCATCAACGACGACGGATCCGTAGCAGAATTCGATTTCAAACCTACGGGTCGCCCTGAAGACCTTTTCAAGAAACTTAGCTTTCCCTTCGACAATAATAGTAGCTAGTTTGCTTATTGACGGCGACCGTCTCTTTCTGGCCACCTAAGATGAAAAGAGACGGGGCTTCTTTAAAGTTAGTTTAGTCGTGTGTGCCGCTGAATCGCCACCAAATGGGGCAGATAAAATAATCTTTTAAAATTATTCTTAAACCTATATTTATATAGATGAAAAAGCATTCTTTTCCTACTTTATTGCTTTGCGTAGTTTAAATGCAAATGACTTATTATATAAGTAAATATTAACCAAACGAAACCTGTCACAAGAAACTTCTAGAAATAAGTAAGTAAGTAAATTCTCGGAAATGTTTTGCAAATTGGTTGTTTTATCAAGTGTTGTAGAAATTATTTCCACGTAAGGACTGTTTGGCCGACTACGAAAAACAAATGAGCGAATTTCATGCTTGATATGAATTACATTTGCTTACAAATTGAATTAATCTATCATTGGTAAGTTTATTTGAATTTCCTCTCTAAAATTAAGTGTAGAATGACATAACGACGGCTCAAAATAGTAGTGAAATATTCAATTTCAAAAATGTCTTTTGAAACTTCTGTGATTATTGTTGTAGTGTAGAACTTAAATTAAATAAACATATTTTTAAACTAATCGTTGTTTCTATTTTCTTACATTAGTATGTAGGTACGGAAATTTATAATGCAGGTTAAATAGTCTCCCCGTAAGTAAGTAGGTACATTTAAAATAGTAGGTACTTGATTTTTATTTTTTATTAAGTAGGTACATATAAATTTAATAGTACTTGATTTTAATTTTTTTGCTGCATAAGTATAGTGCACACATACACACTCGTATATAAAAAAATCAGTGCAAACTCCATGTAACGTCACTCGATTTAACGACAAACTCTCTAAAGCGTAGAAATCAATTGGCTTTAGTTGGTTTAGCTTGTATTCTATTTGTCTGGAATGAATGTTTCATCGTTGATACATTCTCTCCATTTAACGACCACTCTCTATAACGCCATAAAGTTCACAGTCCCTTTAGTGTCGTTATATAGAGTTTACACTGTACATAAAAAAGCAAAAACATTTTGAAACCACTTACTATATTTTTGAATAGCACATTCATCAAGCATGTGTAAACGCTCAGTCGGGTGTGCGGCCGCCTTACGTCCCAAAAGTCGTTGGTTCGATCCCCACCAATGAGCTCGAGCTTACGGTGAATGTAACATCGTGAGGAAACCATAGCATGGTGGTAGGGCATTTTATGATAGTCGCCTGGCTAACAAACACCTTCAAATTGAAAAACCCACGGAACAGAGAAATTTTCTGTTCCGTGGAAAAACCTGTCACCAATCTCCTAACAGTGTGTTTCGGCAGCCTCCATGAGAGACAGTAATTCCAGACTAGGCATGCTCTACCTTAGACCAGAGGGTCACTAGCTCGTATGGTTACATGCCCTGCTGATCAACTGCCTACCTGTAAAAAGGAAAAAAAGAAACAAACAACTCTATTGAAGACCCGGACACAAAAAAAATCGGTGTGTTATAAGTAATTGACATGTCTGAATATGTGTATGTGTGTGTATGTATTTGTAGATATAGATATACTCGTAGATAGATAGATTTATTGAAACAAAAAATAACAGCGCTTCTACTGTAAGCGCGTAAACAGGTCCTATTTTATTCAGTGTAGCTTGATACTTTTGTTTAATTAGCAAAATTTTGATTTAGGGTTTTTGTTTGTTTGATAGATGTGTTTGTCGGGATGGTTTCCTAGCTATGTTTAAGTAAAATCGGTCTGTGATGGCCATTGCAACAAAATGATATACATACTTTTTCAACTCCCTGAATATGGCTATCAAATGACAGGGCTCGACTATTCTACGCACCTATTCTACAGTAAAGGTGCATAATCAATGGCATATTTCTAAATCCAAGATGCACAATCAAATCACTTTGTGGCGGGAGTTTTCTAAATTTTTAATTTATATTTGTGTAATAAAAAATACAAGAGAATGGCTATAACTAATACTGACACCTTATTGTATTGGATCATAATGAAAATCTAAAATAAAACTTTCAATCGAATTGCAATATATGAAGGCATTGAGCTATATATACAACATCATTGTATGAAGGTAGTAAAAAAAATCGTTGCCTCATTCAGACATGATTACTGATTAACAAATTTAACAACATTTTTAAGATTATTTAACATGAACATACTGTTACCAAAATCTGTCGAATTTAATATCATATTCAATGAAGCATAAGCCTTGAATCGAAACCAAGCAAATTTAATAAAAAGCTTATGTAACTGGTACAAGCGCCTGCTTAATTTATCAAAGCAAAACAAGCTAAGGTAAAAAACTGAGCAATATTTAGGAACATCACTTGCCTTCCTTTTACATTAAGGTTCATATGGGAAAACATTTAAATTTATTCATATTTGCCTTTGTTTTGTTCCGTATTTCAAAAGCTTTCCATCTTCAAATATGATCTATTTTTTTCGCCAGTCCTCCCTTAGCACGGTTGTTGTTTGGGTTGAACAATTGCTATATTTATTAAGATTGGTCATGTTAGTACCTCATGCAAGAATGCCAGCTTTTAGAACATGAAAGGAAAAGTTCAGATAATTCAAAATAAACATAGTTTAGATATCAAAATCAAGAAAAGGTAATAGGGTAGGTCACCTTATACGACATGACAATTTCATTAAAAATATCATAGAAACCCGGAGAGGAAGACTTAGAAGATCTTTTTTAGACCAAATTAAGGAGAAGGCGAAAGTCATGTCGTATAGGGAAGTCAAGGATTTGGCCGAAGATAAATAAATAAATAAATATTACTCATTTCACACACGGCTGATAAATCCCATACTGAAACATTTCTAGTTTGTGTTATGATGGCTAACACAACTGATATACTAGGTACATATACATACATAGATATATATATTAATATAGATACGTCGTCTAAACTAAAAGCATTGTGGTTTTCAACAAAAAGCGAAATTAGTAAAAAAGTAAAACTTTATACATATGTGAGTACAAAAAAGAACTACGTAATGTATACAGTCGAGTGTAGCAGGAAAAATAATAAAATGTAAGGCACTGGAACTGATTAGGTCATCGTAAAACGTTGTTTATCCTTATCACGTCAAAGCTAGTTGTATAAATATAATAAAACCTATTAAAGAGTAAAAAAAAGCATAAATTGTGAAACTTTTTTATACATGTAGCATTTGACCTACAGAGAGCGTAATAACACAAGATACTCGTAGCTACACTCTTGCCGAGGGAGGAGCTTGTCTGGTTTGGAATTACATATTGTCAAGTAGATTACAGAAAACTGACAAATTTTAATTATACTGTATCAAATAAAGTTAAATTCTGGTTTGATTGGCACGGCGAGACAGATTTTCTGATTGTTAATTCGAACGTCTCATGCATCGAGTACTACTAAATCTGAAGACGAGTGTTATCACCAACCCGCACTTAAATATCACCAATGTGAGTTGGTGGATGACACACGTCTTCATATTTTGTAATAATTATTAAGAGCATTAAGCCTCACACCGATATTTATATAGAAATCATAGAGATTTTAAATTAAAATTATACCCATACAATTTTTTTAAGTAGGTATACTAGTTAGTACATATACATTTCATGGCTGGTCAGAGTATAATAATTTTCTATTATTATAGTATAACTATTATTTATTAATTGTTGCAATATTTTATAACATTTTATGCATGTTGTGTTTATCTTAAGAAGTGAAATAATTAGCTGTAAAACCACATCTACTTAAGAAAAAAAAATTGCATGCATGATTTTATTTTCCTATTTGTAAGCATTATTCAATAAAATAAAATATGCATATCAATATTTTTATTTATTTTTCAGCGCAAAGTAAATAAACAAGTAAGACTATTAAAACGTGATGTTTACGGTTTTCGAGCATGGGTCACGATTATATTAATTGTATAGACAGGCGGATGCTTCAATAGTTATAATGGTACGTTTACACGCTTGTCAAGCCTTGGCAAACTGCAAACAGTCCCAAGCCTCCACAAATCTCTACAAATCGTTTGAAAGGCGTTTATACGCTTGTGAATACGTCAGTTTGCAATAAACATCCAAGCAAACGCCCTTTGATCTGCGTAAAAAACCGACACTCGACTGGATCGGAAGCAAGCAGGCACAAGCCCACGCAAGCCAAGCCAAACGTCCTATTTACATGCTTGCGATTGTCGATCCTTGCCAAGGCTTGGCAAGCGTGTAAACGTACCATAATGTAGCCTGTATACTTCGATCAAAAATGTACTAGATTTAAGGTGATGTCTCTAAAAACGGCAAGGAAAATAAGACCACAAGTAAGAGTTTGGTCCTATTTGAGTTTGAGGAATTTAAGCGTTATTGGTATAATAATACAGTTGAATTTTCTAATGCTCACTTCGTACGGTCATAACACTTTATAGCTGTTATCGCGGAGCAAGATAGCGTAATATATGTTTATTACGGCACTAGTCGTAACTCAACCTTAAGATACAGTGGTAAGGTTGACTTGAATTGATATATTTTTGTGACTTAGTAATTTGTAATAGATACAATGGTATAGTAAAGTCATGCCATTTTTTGTACTGTGTTTGTATGCAACACATGAAGCCTGTATATAACAGATAGTACCTGGTTGACCGCCGACCGAGACCACCGAGCTTTGCTCGCTTTTTTTTTAATACGACATTTCCTAAAAAATATTCCTAGCTAGATCGATTTATCGCCCCCAAAGCCCCCTATATATTAAATTTCTTGAAAATCGTGGAGCCGATTCCGAGATTCCAATTTATATATATACAAGAATTGCTCATTGAAAGATATAATAGATATAATAAATTAAGAGAAGCAAAGGAAAAAATAAAAATTGCGCTGAGAATCCATTCTATGATCTTTGCGTCCATAACTTTTCATACTTTACGTATATCTTATCAATATCGTATACTAACTCAGAACAGAGAGTATGTCAGTAGTGTCCATACGTCGATTTTTTATCAACAACCTTCGCCTTAACCTCTGCCAATGGTACTTCTCATGCACTTTGTAGATAACATCTACATGATTATTATGTATCTAAACCTTAATTTTGTTAACAATTATCAACTCTATCACCTTGAATTTAGAGTCCTAAATAAACTGGCCAACTGAGATAATAAAATTACCAACGCCCAGTAAATTATCTACGCTTTATTGTACCTACAGCCTGACTTTACCTACTGTTGAAGCCAATTTCGTTTAATTATTTGGAATTATGTTTGTGCTTTTCTGTCAGTTTTTTGCTGAAACATCTCAATGACCAGTCATAACCTCTTAATCTAACATCTTGATTACACTTATGCTGAAACAAAAAGTTTGTGAAATTGATTATAGGATTTTTATGGTTTTTGTAAGACACAAACATACAAATATTAAAGAAGTGCCTTAGGTATATAATATATTTTATGTACTTGCAACATTAACGTACGAAAATATAGTAAAATTTCGACACGTGGCTTATTTTATTAATCAATAAAGTTTAAAAAAAACGGATGTAAGTATTATTAATAATATAATATTAATCAAAGATATTTTTTTTCATAACATTCTAACATGCAACTCAAATTACCTCTTCAAATAGAGTCTACATACGAAATACCTGGTTAGCATGCCAACTGTTATGCTAGGAATATTTTTAAGGCTAATTTTCCTAAGAAAGCCTAGCCTCTATAAAGATGCCCTATAGCAGATATCTGAGCCGTTGCTCCCGATGTTTGCCCTTTACATGTTAGACCACAATTTCCACGAAGAAAATTCACAATCAATTTGAACCCTAACGCGTGGAAATAAAAGCGTAATGAATGCGTCTGATAAGCATAGAGGGAAATACATTTAATACTGAGCGAGGATCCTAAGGCACCACAATAACTTAAACATTCGCTGAGCATACTCGTGCCTTCAATTTATAAGTAAATAGTCACTAACAGGTTCTAGTTAGCGTTCTGTAATTAGAATATCTAAGAAGCAGTGGAAGTATTGTCATCATGAAGAGTATTATTTTAGTGTGTGCGGTTTGTCTCGGCGTGGGAGAGAGCTATAGATCAGGTACGAAGTTTTACTTATTTATTTTTACTTACACTTCAGTCTTTAGGCTACAAGTTTAACTTTAGGCCCAACAATTTATTTGGATAGCTACCTATCATACGTTTATGAAATAAAATTATTAACTTTGGGTAAACAGATAATAATTGCTTTAATAAAGTTGATTGGACCTACAAACTAGACACGTACTTTAATAGTGAGGGTAGTTCTAAAATTTAAAACCGAAGCATTATGAAAATATACACAAAGCCGTTAAAGTTGGCTCCAGGCAATTTCCTTAGCCATTAGCCACTGATCAGGTATTTATACTCCTCTACTCTTCTCAATCAGCCTTTTATTCTCATCTTTTACACTCCTTTTGAATTTTTCAGTCCTGTAGGCTTATAGGCTGAATTGGGTGCATTATAAATACCACAGTAACTGACTTCATTTGTCTATCAAATAACATAATAGTTCATTATGCACCAACTAAGCTAAATTAATTATTATCATTAATTTATTAAGCTGATTTCTTTACTCGTGCATCGAAATTCCTTTACATGTCGATGATGAAGTGATTTTTGATACTATTCATGAGATACAGCCTGGTAACAGACGGACAACGATGTCTTAGTAATAGGGTCCCGTTGCTATCTTTACGGTTACCTAGAAACAATAAAAAGCCTTTATAAATACTGTATTCTCTCTAGTAACGGGATCCATAATTTTTATCTTGTAATTTCTTTATTGGTACCAAATCCCGTTTAGCATCTCGTTATAAAAATTGACACTCACAAACGAGCGACAATCTAATATTTTTTGTCCACTTAACATTTGTATGTACGCCTGGTTTTACAATTTCATTTGGCATACAAAGCGCACTAATATTGATTCAAACATGAGTACTATTC
Source organism: Mellilla xanthometata (assembly GCA_035578125.1). NCBI lineage: Eukaryota > Metazoa > Arthropoda > Insecta > Lepidoptera > Geometridae > Mellilla > Mellilla xanthometata. Next base: position 4,342,367 of record JAPUBQ010000007.1, on the reverse strand, counting down.
CGTCAATCAATAGATTGTTTATTGTGGTTAGCAGAGACCGGTTTTGGCTGCTACGATTGTAATGTAATTGGATGATTCATTTATAGACACGTGAGCCAACGCGCATAATCAATTAACTTCTTTATTTTTTTTGTTATGATAGATAGGCAAGCGCTTGATCGAAACTCATCTGATGTTAAGTGATGTTGCGATCTAGGGTGGAGCACGCTTGCCTAGAAGAAACCGATTCACTCTCGCCTTGAAGACAGTGAGGTCATAGTTCAGAGGGAACAGGGATTCCGGCAATGAGTTCCACAGTTTAATGGTCCGCACAATATATGAGGACCTTAATATATATTTTATTTGATGAGTAAGTTTTATATATACAGATAGGCATTTGTTTAGCTGGTCGTATAACATTTTATCCAGAATCACTCTGGCCGAAAGTAGGTAATGCCTAGTCTGGAATTAGTGGCTGCTGGAACTCGCTGTTAGGTGCTTGGTGACAAAGTTTCGACTTGAAGGTGGTTAAGTGGTTGATGGTGGAAGGTGGTAGGTGATGGCCAACCAGTGAACGCTAAAAATGCTCTTCCACTATGTTGTAAAATATATAATATGTATAACTAGCAGTCCGGGCAAACGTTGTTTAGCCTCAAGTAAAAAAAATGGTTGCCTGTAAAGTCGGTTTTACGGGCGAAGATTTTACGTGACAACGTCGGTCTGCCGCGTGCTGCGCGCGCGGCAGACCGATCATAGTTGAGTGGGAGAGAGACGCAAGGCATTCGGCGGGCCTCTCTCTCGTTCGGTGACTCATCGTAACGATACCGGGCGTTACACTTTTTCATAAGTGACTCCCAGCCGCAACCTAATTTAAGACGTTGTCACGTCAAAAATTAAAGTGTTAATAACCCTTAACACTTAGGGGCAATGATGTTAGTATATATAGCTCAATGCTTAGGGGTGTGAAAAATAGATAGTAGCCGATTCGCAGACCTACCTGAATACGCATATAAAATTAGGGTAAATGTCAGTCTAGCCGTTTCGGGGGAGTACGTAAACTAACATTGTGACATAGAAATTTTCTATATAAGAAGATATACATTATGTAAAGGTACAATTTCTTGGTTGAGTTTTGTCGTAGTATAACTTTTTTAGAAGTGACAATATTACAATGAATTTCACCTATACAATTCAAATATTAAATTTATAAAAGTATATTTACTATTTAGTTAAAGGTAACTAATTATACAAAAAATAAGCAGCACATGCAAACAGTTTTTGTACTTAGTCACAACTATTCTTAATTTAAGTCTACAATGGTAATTACCCTAGCTCTTATTTTAATTGATAGATAAAAAAGTTAATGTGTAAAATATTACTAAAACATTATTCTTATGTTTAACACGTACTTAGATAAAACGATATTTCAACTATAGGTTTGGTATTTCCGATGTTGTCTTTGGCCAAAAATAGTCATGATTGCTGATATCAGTTTCTTTGAAAACTAATAAGAGTAAAACACTATATTTTCCTCTAAATGCACTTGGCCAATTATTAAAGTAATGATTATTATTAAGTCGGGGTCGTGCATGAAGGGTTCTGCATCATTGTTTTATGGGAGCCTCCCTTAAATATATATTTTATTTTAATTTTATAATTTTTTTATGAAGTTAATATATAAATATATATTATATGAATGTCATAATAAAAATAAAATGCTTAAAAAATACGTTTGTTGTATAGGAGCACCACTTAAATATCATTTCTATTTTTATTCAACTATTTATCTCAAAAGGTAACATACATTAATATATTTATTTTTAATTTTAATCGTCTGTTTACCTGTTTACCCTTATTGATGTATAGCAAAAAATATGAATGCAACACGTTTATGGTTACCCCTTTTAATATTTAAATTTTTAGTATTTATTATTAAATACATATCTTGTGAATGTTTCAGATTTCTAGCCATCGCGGTTTTTGACAGCGGGGGCTTAGTACTCGTATTAGGGTCCCGTTTTTACCTTTTATGTACGGAACCCTAAAAACGTATGCAAGCACAATTTATTGCATATTTATATAGTAAATAACGTAATGTCTATATTTAATTAGTCTCAACTTATCAATTGGTCAATTATTACGTTCCCCGATAGTATTGGTAGTAAAATATATAACTATATTGATAAAAGTATAATATCATAGTAATATTACAAATTAGGTTGAATTATAATTATCTTAGATCATCGTGTCAATGCCAGAAATATTTATAGCAAATGTTTATAAATTAATTGGCACCATATCTATCTACTTAGATAATATTAAGTTTTAGTTTATATGTTCATTCAGAGTTGTTTTTAGACAGTTTTTATGCTATTTTTTTTAATATTTTTTACCCTCTATGATTTTAGACAAAAAACTACTAAACTAAACGACTAAGCTTGTATTTATTTCCTACAATGACGCAAATATTTTATTAGATAAATCAATTTAATAATATACACACATATATAAAATTTGTTCGTCTTTTTAACTATTTAATTTAAATTACATATAAAATAAATTTCCACTGAGCGCTCTATCTCAATACTTCGTACTTCTCTCTTAGATTATATACTTACAGGTAATTTAATATAGATTAGACTGTTTCGCTAACGGTACGACTTTTTTTGGTGATGGTCATTGGCGTTATAAAATTGAAATAATAAATAGCTCTCATTAAAACAAAGTTTCATTATTTTTAACTAGATCATCTTTTTGGGTCAAATTATGATCTTAATTATGTATGAGGGCACTAATCATATTAATTGATATCTTTAAAGACAAATAAATAAAATATAAAGCATATTTTTAAGTTTCATCATCTTTTTGGGTCAAATTATGATCTTATTTATTTATGATATAATAATATTTATCCTTTAAGGAAGGACAATTAAAAAAAAATATTATGCATATTTTTACTAAAGGTAAGTACCTAAAAAAGCGAATGTAGCACAGTGGAAAAATGTCTGCTTTTCAATCTGGCGGGCCCGGTTATAACTCGGCTCGACACCAATGACTTGTTTTTCATGTTATGTATTTCTGTACTCGCTTTGCGGTGAAGGAAAACATTGTGAGGAAACCGACATATTTGAGATCCACAATATCTGAAAAGGAGTGTCATCCACAAACCCGTACTTAGCCAGAGTGCTGGACTATTGGCTTCTCTACTCGTGAGAGATAGCTCTGAGTCCCAGCAGTGGGAAAGTATAGTAGGCTGTTTATTCTTATTAAATACCTAAGTACCTATAATTTATGTAAAAAAAACAATTGAAAGTTTGCTGCTTTTTGCTCACGAACTAATTTGATTATGTAAGGATGAATATTTTCTTTATTAGCTCTACTTTTAAGTACCTAGTAACTGTTTTTAATAATATCGTACAATATATTTAAGTTTTAATAAGCTTAGTTTGATTTCAACACTTCAAAGCGTGTAACTGAATTCGAAACGGTACACTATAAAAGACTTTATTACTTACTGAATTACATTTGACGTACCTAACATATGTATAATATAAGTACCTATAACATATAATATAAATATATTTTTAATATTTGTATATTAATCTACGTAAGTATGTGAATATAATATCATAAACAAAATATAGTAAAATGTGTAGTAATCCGCCATTTTGTGGTGGCGGCCATTTTAGACCGATTTTAATCAAATACATTATAGCTGACACAATTTCCGAGTAAAAAAACAAAATTCATATTGGTTTATCTATTCGAAGGCTACTATTTCACACACACAAATATAGACACATGAAACTTATAACACCCCGTTGTATTTGCGTCGTAGTTTATAAACAAGCAATGATTTCATAATTTTAGTAGTGACACTGAGAGCCTGAAAAAAAACAACAAAACAGTGTCGCTGAGTCATTAGAGGCTTTATTTGAATTGATCAATAATAGTGAACAGTTACAGTGTAAATTTAGAAGAAGCAGATTGTGTGCGGTAAGACAATTTATTGATTAAGTTTTTTGGAAATAAAAGTGAATCTTATTTATAATTTCAAACTGGTAATTTACTTTATAAAAATCTAACTATTTTTTAGACAACTCCTGTTTTAAGACACCATAGTTAACAACATAAAGACAGAATATCATTGTACGAACACAAATAAATTTCAATTATGCCGTACTAAATTTACCTTTTTTTTATTTAATTTAGAATTTTTCGCGATTGAAAAGAGTTTTAATAGCATTTTATAGCATTATATCTTGTTCAAAAAGTCTTGCAAATAACGTTTTACATTTTATTAGAAGAATTGCATTATGAACCATACAATGTAAACAATGTCAACCGATCGTAACTTCTTTTTCCCGTAGAAAATTTCGAATTTATAACGTACCAGACCGATGAAGTACAGACGAAAAATCCAAAAACAGTTTTTTTTTGTTTTTGTTTATTCGTCTTTTATAGCTCTCTATTAGTTTTATGGATAAATATTAAATGTACAGACACTCGATTTTTACCGTCTAATTATATGTATTCATAAGTAAATATGTATGTATTTATACATTTGTAACAATGTGTAAAAGAAGTGCTTCTTCTTATTCTTCGTATGAGGTAAGTAGCCAAGCTCTGGTGTAAAGAGTTTTCAAGCCACCCGAAGGCCTCAGACTTGGCTTAACGACTGCTTGTACTAAGACTAACAGCCGGAACCAACAATTTAACGTGCCATCCGACCCATGGTAGCGCCCAAATGAAAATGCCACTTGAGAAATGTCAGTCTTATGCATGGTCACCAATCCAAACACCGTCCGCATCGACCGTTGCTTAGCTTCGATGATCACGTCAGATCACTTTAGCTAGCCGAGCTACAGGCGCTACAAGAAGCCTAAGTTAATAGCCTACTGCCCGGGTTTTCCCTATTGTTAATCATGACCTCACTATCTGATGTGCATCTCACTTTATATATGTAGGTATGTGCTTTATCAGCCATCCTAATTGAGTTATTGAGATTTTAATTGGTTTGACGCGGATTCTTCTTAATTGATAGTTATTTCGTAATTAAATCTAAAACTAAAGGCATTTTTAGAGTTTTTGCACATATTGCGGATGATACATTTTAAGTAGTTACTGAAGTGTCTAAAACTAACAAAAACCAGACCAGAGATAGAAATAAATTTGCACATTTCTGTTACACTAACACATAGTTAAATAGTGTTTATATAGTTTAATGAATTCATAAGAATTGCTTAAACAATGATTGTGGTGAGGGCATTGACTTCTAGAAGGTTGTGGAACATTGTTGAACACAAAGCCTTGCCAAAATGGTAAAGTTTTAGTTGGTTTGTTTGCTGATAACTTTTTATAAATATACATGCATACATTTGCATATTAAGGACGACATAATACTTATACCAAGTTTTTTTTGACACATTTCACACAGGGCTGGTTAGCCCCTTACTAAACCATTTCAAGTTTGTATTATGGTTGCTAACACAACTGATATACTACATATACATACATACTTTATTTATATTGGTACATATTTAACACGCGGACCGACAGCCAACCAATTTAGTTCTTCGCAAAGATGTTAGCCGTGCCGGAAATCGAACCCGAGAACCCTCTGGTTGGCAGTCCGGCATGGTAACCATTACGCCAACGAGGTCGTCATTGTCAGGTCGTTAGATTAAACATCATTTAATTTTTACGCTTTACATCTAGACATTTCAAGCCCGTAACCATACTAGTTAGCACCACTTTGTTGGAGCAAGCCTAGTTTGGAAAAACTAGTTCTCAACGAGGCTGCTACAAACAAACTATTGGAGGCTAAGCGACGAGATTTTTCAACTTGAAGGTGGTTACTAGCCAGGCGAGCACTAGAAAATGCTCTGACCTTATGCACCATGTACGCCCATTTCCCTTTGATTACTAAGAGTCTCAAGAAGGAAAACAAAGATAAGAGACATTGTTAAAACTATTAGAACATTAAAATGGAATTGGGCAGGACATATATGTAGGATGAACTGTGATCGCTGGACTAAGTAAGTATTAGAATGGGTACCTAGAGATGACAAAAGAGGTCAAGGAAAGCCAAATAGAAGATGGGAGGACTTGTTCTCGCAGAGACACGGACAAGAATGGACTAGAATGGCGAGAAATAGGAAACTATGGCATAAACTGGGGGAGGCCTACGCCAAGGAGGCGACAGCTACATAAACCGATAGTTTAACTGACAAGAGAAATCGCACTATTAATATTTGATATAATACAACAATTATTATAGCTACTGACAAATAAATCGAGAATGTGACATTTAATTTTAATAATCAATTTAATGAGTAGTTATAATGAAATTAATTTTAATAATTGACAAAAGTTTAATATATGTGCATGTAAATATGTTGTAGTTGAATAAAAGGCTTTTTACTTTACATTACTTTGCTTACTAAGAGTCTCTGTTTCAGACGGCACCGAGGGCGTAGGAGCATTCTCATACGACGGTCCAGAGGGCAGGTACGGTGGAACCTACGGCCTGAAGGACGGGCAGGTGGTCAACAAGCAAGGCACCTTCCCGCCTGACTTCTCACCGCCAGCCTTCCCCGACTACGACAATTTTATTCCCGAATACTTTAGCAACCTCGAGAACCTGCTGGAAGAGTAAGACCGGCTTGGATGAAGCTTCGATGCTTCCGGTGGTGGTACTTTACTACTCCTACTTCTTACTACTTATCTAGTATGCTGGCTGGTGGAAGAGGCCAGTGGTGATTAGTTCTGGTGGTGGTATTCGTACATAGAGTAGGAATATATCGGAAATTTGTAAGACACTACATGGTTTTAAGTAACGACAACCGTCATGCGTCAGTCTCGACAAATCGCTTTCTTATCAGGTGGGAGAGGATTTTAACTAATTTATTCTTTACTAAACAAAGTCATTTGAAATATATTTGATATATTTTGTCTATATTTTTACCTGTCATTTCTCAAATATAGTAAATAATTAAAAATCAAATCATTACAGTTTTCCAGGACACACAGCACTATTTCCACGCAACACGCATTACGATCACAGCAAAATACTAAATTACACTAAAATAATTTAAATATTAGTATCTGTTCAGCCACATAGCCTTAATAATATTGGCATATCTACCTACAATTATATTATTGCTAGCATTATCACGCTTACATGAGGCTAGAATTATTATCAAGACAGTCATGAAACCCATTTTACGACTTAAACCCGATTATTTTTCAGAGCGTTCATTCCTCAACTGCCATTCTTTCGATCACGACCATTCCATGCATTTCGCAGACCGAAACCACACTTCAGGAGGTAACAATGAAAAGCCACTTGATCTGGTGACGTAATTAACCAAGTATCTAACTTAAACTGGTAATATCTCCACTCATTTTCACATTAACCACAGCTTACCAAAAGCGTTCTAGCTTTTCTGCCTGTTTTCTGTATCTAAGTGTTGTTTTGTGTGTTTGCAGGACGTTTGATAACGTTGAGAACCAAAGGCTAGCGTTCGCCGCTGCCACAAAAGCCTTTGATTTAACCACGAATCGCGCTGGTTCCAATCAATATATCGCTCCCTCTAGGTACGGCGGCAATTTCCCAGCATTTGGAGGATTCCAAGGAAACGAGTTTCAAGGGTTTCCAGGACAAGGGTACCCAGGGCAAGGATTCCCAGGACAAAGATTCCCAGGACAGGACTTCGCAGGATTTAATATGGATAACTTCCACAGAAATATGGACAGCGCTTTTGCAGGAGCTGCTATTGGACCTGACTTTACTCACCAAGTGGCTGGAATTAGCCCTGCTAACCCAGTAAGTACTATTTCTATTTATTAAATAGCTTTTAATTTTGGACAAGCATCGTTAACATAATCATTTTCAAAAAGGAATTATGTTTATTTGTATGCCTGTTTTGTATTGCATATCAAGACTAAAATTAAAAACAATCTGCTTAACCCTAAAATATAGTATCACAATACACAAATAAAGATGACACCATATTGCATCAGTATTTACATAGATGTGCGATGACGTCTGCACCCAGACTGAGGGGCTACCAATAGGTTTCACAATTCAAATTCGCTTAACACAATATGGATATTTTATTGTTTTTACTCGTATGAGCTACGTTAAAATCACCTCACAGGCCTCTTTTGTTTCTTAACAGCTACTGTTTAAGACTAGCCTCATACTTCTTTATTAAATTAGCATTCTAATCGAAATGTATTATAAAAACTTGTAGTAATCTCCTGTTGTCGTGACCAGACTGCCAGAGAGCATCGTGATGCAGGCCTGCGGGCATGTTGGTTATTCTTATTTTATTGATTACCTACATAAAATTAGCATTATGTTTTTAATCAACTTGTAATTCTGCTAATTTTAGATTTATTAGTAGACCAAAATGTTTTAATTATAATTTAAACAATGTTCATACATAATCGTATGTATATCGAATGTTCCCAACATAAACTTTTTACTCCTACCGGCTAGGCATTTGACCAGTAGGGCGCGTAACCACATGTTGTGTGGAGCATTTTTAGTCTGGAATTACTGTCTCTCAAGAAGGTTGCTGGAACATACTTGTATGTGCTTGGAGACATATTTGTAGAGTTACTGAAATAATTATTTGTTTTTTACCATAATTGTACTCCGATGTATCTCAGATATTCATTAGACACCTTACCCGCGGACACTGACTTAGGTTTAATCTACTATTTGTAAGGTTTTTTTTATTTATTTTTATTATTGTGTGGTTTTTTTTTCATGTAATTTTTTATATTAAGTATATGTTGTTATATAAGAATGTTTTTATATAAATAATTTGTTTTCATATTATACTCGTCTGAGTCCCCAAAAGATAAATATTTTCGACCTCAAAACTATAGTCAACTGATATGAGAACGATTAATTTAAATAAGATTTTTAGTCTTACAAAATCAAATCGGCCACATTATATTAGTCCCTAATTTGAATATTGTCTTAATTTGAACACAAAGCGATAAACCTGATGTATTAACTAAATTGTTTTCTTTTTTTTTCAATTTCCAGAACAACCCTAACGTGAACAAGTACTCCAACGTGGGCGGTCAGCCTGGAGGATTCAAAAGCGTCATGTCCTCCGCCTCCGTGTCTTCTTCCAACATCGACGGGAAGAAAACTTCCACCAGACGCGCCCAGACTATCATTAACGATAATGGCGCTCAAACCATCTATAAAGTTGAGAGTTAGAGATTTCTGCAACATTTTTAGTCTGACAACTTTGGCGAATTACATATTGAAATCAGGCATTCCGATATTAGCTTCTATGGGTTACTCTTCAATGGCAACGTGTTGGAAAATGTTTCAACAAAAATAACAACTATTGAAGAATCACGAAAAAATATTAAACCCTAGCTGTTTCCGGATCCATGGACGATCTTCAAATTTGTTTTGTGTTTATTCATTATTTTTTAAAATATAATAAAGCTTCCGATAAACGAATTAGTAACCAACGAACTGTAACTGATTTGATACTAAATAGGTATCTATGCTAAACTTTACTGTTACTTTTTTTGTTTTTCCTTTGTTTTCCTAAATTTGGCAAAATGTGTGATATTTTTGTATTAATAAACAAGTTAAATAAATTGTTAAAAATGTAATTTCTTTGTTAATTTCTTGAATCTTTCCGTGGTCACAATGTATCTATTAAGCTCTTAATTATGGCCATTAATTAATTAATTAATTAATTGATTAATTGAAAACCATAATTTAGACAAAGATTTTCATACGAATATACACAGGTAAACAAAAGCAAAAAATATGACATTAATTTAATGTAAAAACCCAAGGAATCCACGAAAACGTGAGCACCTCATTACTCCTCTCAAACCAAGGTTAGAGAACATCAACGTTTTTTCTTGCCGTCATTACGGATACAAGGATGAACAAAAACAATGAAACGCGCCCATTAGTTTAATTTCGCCAATTTGCCGTCTATTTTCATTTTAGCTGTAGTAGTTTCCACCCACGACCGAGATCGTGCTGTCGTCACTTGGCCACAACCTTTATCTCCACTCATTTCTCTACATTTCATACAATAGAACTCTTTTACACCATCTTCTGTGATCCTTCTATGAAGTTTGCCAGGATTCTGATAAGGTCTATCGATTCTGACTAAATTTGATTCAGTTCCGAGATCATGATTCCAGTAGTTTATATTGTTGAAGAAGCTCGAAGGCTTCCATTGAGTAGGATTTGTGCCGGCATTAGGGTACACGTCATAGTCATCGCGAATGTTGCGACTGATGAAAACAGATTCAGGATATTTGTAGACTGGTGGTGGCTTGGGATTGTATGCTGGTGCTTTATACCTAGTGTCTGGAGCTCTTATTTGAGTAGTCTCTACCCCTTTGTAACCTAAAATAACTGGAACTTCACCGCTGTCTTCTTTGTTTGTACGATCTTTGCGTGCTATGTTATGGGAGAATACTCCAGAATCTCCTGAAAAAACATTTTTATTTAAATCACAAAAAAATTAACTAGAATTCTTTCAATCTCTGGTATCAATTTTATCCCTATGTAGGCGTTGCGTTTTACAATCTTCTCATTGCATTATCCTAAGGAAGTATAATAATATTAAATCATGAATCAATTACGTATTTGCTAAATAAAAGTATCTATCTTAGTTTTTTAAGATTCCATTAAAGTTTATGATACTCACCATCATTTCCATGCAACGCTTTTCTGTTGCCATTAGCATTCTTCAACTTCGTAGATACGACAATAGTATGGTGTACTTCTACGTCTTCGTCCTCGGCTTTACTAGAATTTGTTACAGCTGACTCATCTTCGAAGTCCACCTTGGTAGATACACCTTGACCTGAATTGAGGATAGCTGAAAAACAAAAACATACGAATTTTCTTATCAGTACCTAATTGTAATAGTTTGTAGTTGCTTATTCATAAAGATACCTCCAATTTTAGGTCTGAATTATGTAATAGCAATTTTTTACCCGTGTTAATTCGGAATATAAGCTAGCTTTATACTCAGCATGACACATTATTTTAAAATCCAGGAAAGTAATGGTTAATTTGAGTATAAGCCGATTTAGAGGCTTCTTTTACTTGGACCCGTAAATCGGTTCCTCATGTAGATCCATGCTTACATCTAGACGATACAAAAATAACTTACAAAAACGTTGATGAATACACAAGCAAGCATAAGTAACAAATGCGGAGAAAAAAAATAGATTCAAAGTAAGAAAGTACCATTGTGACTGTCGTCAGAATACATGCCAATGATAAGAGGGCATTGGATCTTTAATAGGTCAATGTTAGTAGGAGACGCTGATATTGGTGGAGGTCAAGTTTTTTAGGTAAGTGTCGGGCCTACATTAACATAATATACTATATACAGAATATATATAATACTTAGAATAAGTAATATTATGCAATAAATTTAAAGTAACGACTGATTACAGGATGAATAATTATATTTATTTAGAGCGAAGCGAGCAGAGTCTCTTTATTATCTGGCCAATTTTGTTTTCGTCTGTCCGTATGTTCGTAAGTTGTTTCTCGCCAAGAGGCCGTATTTGACGAAACAACACAAACTTGACGAAAATTGTTACACAGGTAACTAACTCAATAGAATTTCAATGTTGCCGGTGGTTTTTGATTGGGGAATGGTTCTCACAACTAAAAGGGGGAAATTCATTCTTGTGCTATTTACTGATTAACCTTATATATATGGCAGTGATTTTACATATCATACAAAGATTTTAGATATATAAATAAAACTGGTCAAGTAATTGATGACACATAACTACTAGTAATGTAGTCTTGTTTTTTAAAGTTATTAGTACTAAGATTTTTTATCTGACGTATATTTTCCCACTGTTGGGCACAGGTCTCCCCCAATGATCCCCACGCTTTTCTGTCCTGGGTCAGCTCCTTCTAGTTGGTGTGGAAGCCCACCAACTCCCTGCCCCATTGAGTGGGGGACCGGCCTTGTCTTTAAGTATTATATTGTTATTTATATTGATATCTATCCAGTATTGGACACAGGCGGGCTGATGATGATGATGATGATAAATTAGTGCACTATCCTCGCTGGTAATGCAGCTTGCTCTGTACGTGAGGCACAACTTAGAGTCGTTCCTGAAGAGAGGAGATGGTCGCCCGAGGGAGCGGACTCTCCGGCGTGACGGCGAGTTGGCGCGGGTGCCGGTGAGGCTCGTGCGCTCCGATAAGTATATAGTCCCACGTTATAGGGCCGAAAGTATATAACTGTTTGCCACAGGATATTACGAATGCATCTAATGACAGCGTTTTCAAAAATAAGCTCAAGAACTGGCTCGTTCAGAGAACATTCTATTCTGTGGACGAATTTTTTAATATGGAAAAAAAATATTTATTTTAATAAGGTGTGTCGTGACATGTAATTGTTTAATATTATTATTATTTTATTAATATTGACATCATTACATATTGACATATTTTTTTTACGTATAATTGAATAATTATCAATAAATGGTTTATCTTGTTCAGAGACATATAAATCGCTTACCACATATCGTAAAGCAGAGTGACAGCCACTTCATCACAGCATCAAGATGTTACCAACTATGAAGCACACAGTTCGCGTGACAACCGTTTTATATAAACTACACAAAATTACTTTAAACGATGTCGCAAAGGAAACACAGCAATTACCTTACGTGATATTATAAAAATACGTAAGACACCTCGAGATCTTGAAACAAAGAGATGGATATCTGTATAGGTGGACTATGTTAAGTGCCTAGAGTATGTTAAGTTAATGACTAATATGACTAGTAGTATAATAAACTTTTGTTTTATAGAATCTAACTACTCGTAATTATCTTACTTTAACAAACTCAAAAACGATGGGGTTTTTAATTTCACTGTAAGTTTTATGTGTTACTCCGTCATTAATAATACCCTAAGTTTTTTCATACCTATTAATTTATTTTTGCTGTTATGTTGTCAAGAGAAATGTATGCTCTGTTATTTTTAACTTTATCTTTATTTTTAAATTTTTATATAAAAATTGTATAAAAATTGTACCTACCTACTCTATGGACTTTGTGTCTGACAATAAAGATTTTATTTATTTATTTATTAATCAATTAGCTCCGCGGCGTTACCCGCGTTAATCCAAGACTAAAGAAGTTAATCCAGGATAATAAAATAGCCTATGTGTTAATCCAAGGTCTAACTATCTTCATGGTAAATCTAATATAAATTGGTCCAGCTGTGGAGGGTGAAGGAATAACATAGATTTTGTAGTTATTTGCGTATCCCACGGGAACGAAAATTGTTTTGGGATAAAAAGTAGCCTAAATTTCAACCCAATATCTATCTTCACACCAAATCTCATCAAAATCGGGTCTGCCGTTAGAGCGTGAAAAAGTGTTACTGGAGTGCGGTTTAATAACAAAGCGCCATTTAATAATTAAATTGTATTAAAGTACTTTAGTAAATGTAAGTATTAGGTAAGAGCTTAGGTATCTAATCAGGCAGTGTGATACAGACATACATTATTAAATGATGATTATTATTATTGTCAAGTGATATATCGTCGCCGTAGTTGGAAAATTAAATAACTAACCAATTTCGTGAAATCGACTTTTTTGCATTATCATAAAGTCCAATTCAAGCGGCATCTTTCTGTCTCACTAAAATTGTAATATTAATTAATCACAAAATAAACTACACATAAACATTACAAGACACTATAGTTGGAAAAATAAATATCGAATATAACAGAATAATTTAGTGAAGGAAAAGAAGCTAACTCGGAAATAATTAGATAACTACACCCATGCGTCAATTCAAGAGCGAATAAAATGCATAAAGTCTTTTGTTTAATTTTCCCTCGACACATTTGTGCTCTATTGGATCAATACGGTCTCGAAAAAAGTTATTAAAGGCAGTTATGTAATATTTCGTGTCTCATGAAATGTGATGGTATACAATTATGTAATTGTTGTGTGATCCACAGTAGCACCCAGATAAAAGTACTACATTTTTAAATGACAGTATTGTGCAGTATTGTCACCCATCCAAAGACTGGCCGCATGGACCGTTGCTTAGCCTCGATGTTCGCGTCAGATTACTTTTGTTAGCCATACTAAGGGCTGCTAGGAGGAGCTAGCGGGAAGAAGTAGAATAGGTTTTTGAGTTATTTGGGCATTCCACTGGAACATCAATTACTTTTAAGATAAAAAGTAACCTTCAAGATCTAGCCTACCTCCATATTAAATTTTAGGAAAATCAGTACAGCTAGAGGAAGTAAAAGAGATGTGTTATCCGGTGCATCCCACGGGAACAGTAATTATTTTCGGCATATAAAGTAACCTATGTGTTTGCACATAGTCTAACCTATCTTCATCCCAAATTTCATCAATATCAATTGATGAAGTTTAGACAGTACAGCCGTTTGAGCGTGAATCTGTTCAGGCGTATAATTAACCTAACTTTTTATTGTTTCCTTCGATTTCCCTGGGATGCCATCATCAGATCTCAACTTGCTGCCAATGGAGCCAATTCAGGACTATACTCATTCAATTAAAATAATTTTGAGAATCGGTTCAGAAATGTCAGGGAACTCGGTGAACATACATAAACAAATATATGCAGTCAAATATAATTATAGCTAGAAAACACAGATTCTGACCTCACGGGCTGATCAGTTTCAACACCTGCCAGCACACCTCCTATGGTTCCCTTGCGGGCCTGCTTCGGGATGCCCAACTTGACTTATGTCATGCGTACGGCGCCAACATAGAGGCTCCCGAACGAGGTCCTTCAATTTGATGGCAGTTTGAAACGTGTGATCGAGGATCGGCTCAATATCAGTCTCAGTGATGAGCAATGGTGCCAGGCTAATCTGTCCAATTCAGAGGTCTGGGTGTTAGGTGCTTACAGTACCATTGCTTTCCTGGCATCAGCTTATGGTGTCTCCGGGTTAGTTTGGCATATTCCGCCTGAATGTGGGGACTCGTTCACCATCCCTTTTGCATCAGAGATGCACGATGTCTGGGTAGCGATGCATCCTGGTGCAGCTTTGCCAACAAAACCCAACTCACAAAGGTGTTGAGATGATTTATCAAGCTCCCACATCCTGTCTCGCAAGCGCGTGGGGGTCTCAGGAACTGAGTTGGCTCGTCTCAATGCCGCTATTAAGCCGGAGTGCATGCCCTACCTTCATCTAGACACAATGCCGGACGACGACTCTTTTAGGGTTGGCTGCGGGATACCGACTCGGTTGTGTGGTTTGTGAGCCCCACGTTTGCATCTGTGGCGTGAGAGTAGAGGTGAATGGCTTACATGCTCTTAGTTGTTCCCGGTGTGCAAGACGCAGACCTAGGTATCATGCCATTAATGAATTTAAGGAGGGCTCTGGTGCTAGCCGAAGTTCTGTGTGTGTTGGAACCTCCCGGCCTATCGCGCTCCGACGGTAAACGGGCGGATAGACTTACGTTGATTCCGTGCCAAAAAGGATGCTGTCTTATCTGGGCAAGCTAGGTAATCAAGGTACTCACGAAAGTAGCATTTGCGTGAATACCTTCGCATCTTGCCATCTTCCAGCTACTCAAAGAGTGGCTGGTGAAGGTGTGGAGGCGGCTGCGCTCAGTAATCACCAGAAGTATTCTGCCCTGGAATCGGCGTATGAGTTTGTGCCTTTTGCTGTCGAAGTAGCGGGGCAGAGGGGGAAGAGGCAAAAAAATCTGTCGTGGACATTGGGCGTCGTTTGCGTGAGAAAGGGCGAGACCCGGGGGCTGGGCAAAGTTCCCTTGCCATACAGCGGGGAAATGCTGCGAGTCTGATGGGCACGTTATGGCGAAGGACTTGGATGATCTTATGTTTGAATATTTTCTTTTTTATGTTGACGTTATATGTAAGATATATTATTAATAATAAAAAAAATAAAGAAATTGTTAAAACTTACTTAGTAATCAAAAATCAATACTTACAATTGGGTTGGATAGCCTTAGTAATAAATAAATAATAGATCAATTATAAACTTTCCCGTTGGAGGAAAATTAAATAAGTGCTTATTATGGGCTTTTTATATCTTAATGAAATATATTGGCGAAGGAGAATTAAATAACTAACATGCAAAACTAAATAATTACATGAAATATTAAAATTTTGGGCGAGGGAGAAATACATAGTGGATATTTTTTGCTTTTCTCACAAACGAATCAATTAAAATAAAATTTCTCTGAATGAATAACTAGATGCTTTATCAATCTTTAACATATTAAAATTTGGACAGCAAAATTGTTTTTCAAAAAAAAGTTATCATCAGTTTTGTTGCAAAAAAACAGTAAATCGCGTTTTTCTCGCAATTTTGATTTTGTTAGTTATTTAATTTTCCAACTACGGCGACGATATGTGCTGCCATCTAAACTAAACTTTGAAACTACAACAGGAACCTTCAGTATACCATAGGTAAAAAGGGGGTCTAGAGAGAACGTAGGTTACTGAAGTGGTTCACAAACTCACCGTGAGATAGCGCTTCCTACCTTATCTGCAGCAAAATAAATCGATAACTGCAAAAATGATTCGCCCAACGTGGGGCTCGAACCCACGACCCTGAGATTAAGAGTCTCATGCTCTACCGACTGAGCTAGCCGGGCACCTACTATAAGTTTAAAAATATGTGTATTATTGCGTCTACTATGTGAAATATATTAACAGAAACCGTAAACTTGAGGGTGTCTTATTATGTATCTTATATATTACAACTACGTAAAGTGTAGTATATAGGATTTCTAATACAGCTTTTTTTGAAGAAAGAAACTTTATAATAATTATTCACAGATAAATAATACATTTTTAAAACGTTACCTGCCCTGAGCAAACAAACAAACAAGCCAAAGTTTATTTTAAATTCAAGATTTATTCTGTTTCCGTCGGCTAAAGCCTCAGACACACAAAGCGGTAACTCCGCGGAGATAAGGCCGTGTTTACACGCGCATATTGCCGTGCCGGATCTGGTGCTGTATCAAAGAGTCTCAAAGCGATCCTGCGGGAAAACGAGCAAACGTCCCAAGGATTATTTGAGAATAACTACTGAGGTAGGATACGACCTCGCATCTTAGATAAGTACGCTTTTTCTCCTTGCAATTGTAATCTCAGCTTGTGACTGACAATGTCACTATTTACAAAGCGCCTGTGGTATTTTTAAGAGCATTTCGCGTAAAGAACTTTGCTCCGATATTAAAATTGCAATTTTGTTTCTTACTTATTCCAATGGTAGTTTTTAGTGTAAACGAAATTTTAATGATACATATTTGTAATTTATTACTAAATAAGTTTATATTTATTAACACTTAATGATTTATATTTGTTTTATTAAGTTCATTTTGATATATAATTGGTTAAAGTTTAAAAGATTAAAAACTAATAAAAAAAACACTCATAAAATTAATTAATTTGTAATTTAGTTGCTATTCAATGTTGAGAAATCTATAATACCTATAAAAATAACCAGAAAGCACGAACCAATTTCCACGGTTTTGCGTTCGTTGGAAAGTATCTCAGGCTCCGCGAGGTTAGTAGCAAACAAAATTCAGGGAAAATTCAATTCGAAAAAAAATCGACATAGGTAGGTACGCGCGGGCAGATCCGCGTGCAAAGGCTACTTATTAATGAGATTTCTAAATTATGCGAACATTGTTTTCGATACTCAGACAGTGAAATCATTTATAGGATCGGAGATGCTGGTATCATGCAAATTTTTATAACTTATAAGCTAAACATAAGTGCCTACTAATTCTCTGCAAATAGCGTTTGTTTCGATCTCGACGAAATTTGGTATGGTTTGATGGTTTAGATCCTACATAAAGGATACTTTCTATCCTGGATATACGCGGGCAATACCCTGGGAGCGCAGCCAGTAAGTACAGTAGAGACTCGATTATCCGGCCCTCAGTTAAACGGATTCGCGATTATCCGGACTACAGACCAATTGTCCAATTTTTGCAAACATAAACGTGTCGGACGGAACTGGCATCACCCCGCCCGCGCTGGATTCTCGTCGGAAATTAAAACAAAAAACATTTTCTTCTTACTTTCGATTATCCGAATGGCTAACGAGATCAATTAGTCCAGTTAATCGAGTTTCTACTAAATAAAAAAGAGAGTGGGGGCAAATGACTTCTCTTAGAAGATTTCGGGGACATGAGAATCTCTGTTTTCTTTTCTTACACTAAGGTAAGATATCTTTGTATGCAAGTGTACCGACCCTAAAGCTACGCAAATGGCACAGCCGCAATCAAGAGAGTGCACCGCGTGCCAATGTTGAATGAAAACAAACCACAGTTTACAAAAGCTAAAAGAAGTCAAGCACAAAATATCCACGTAGAAACTACCTACGAATTATCATAGTGGTCAGAACTACACATAAAAAAGTATATACTTGATCTAACCTTATGTTTATTTACCAAACTAATTAATTGATTAGATCTCCAAAATGTTAACTTTTTCGTGATATCAATATAATTTAAGGTTATATCCAAATTCTGTTGATCCCTAATACCTAAAGCTTTGAAGGTTCTGAGGTTTATTTATTCATGCGCCAACACACAATTTTCAATCAGGTACCAATTATAGTTATAATTTTGACATCAATCTCCCGAATATTATCGAAATCGGTCGGTAAACGATACCGCGGGAAAAAAAACTTCGCTCACTTTGCTTGGTTAATTAGCTCCCACAACAAATTACTACCATAGACTAAATATATACCTATTCCTCGTCTATGCTAATACCAAACACTAACGCTAACAAACCGAGTAATAACAGATCAAAGAACAATAAAATTGAATCTTGTTATTTTATGAACGTACCGACAAAATAATCGCCATTAATTCGACTTGTTAAAGAGGTGCCACAAAAACGCCGGCTCAAATCAAAGCATGCCAAAGTGTCAGAAAATTTATTGCTTGCAAAAATATTAGGTGTAGGACTTGTTTGTTAATATCAGATAGAAGAGGGCGGTCACGAACATGGTTGCAAAAAGAATGCCCACGTAATGCAAATTCAATTCTTGTGTGATATTAATAAACGGTTGCTTTGAAAAGCCGGCTGCCGTAGAAGTTTAGACGATTCCAGCAATTTAACACCAGGTGATTTTATGCTTAGTTCAGTCGTGCCATACATATTTGAAAGCGTTTGATACGCGATTGTAGGTGATTCACGAATAAATTCATATTAAATGAACAATTTAAAATAAATTCTAACGAATCTAGTTAAAATAATTTACGTACAAAGTAAGTAAGATTGGTTTTAATTTCTTCATTACTTTCAGAAGCACACAATTTACACACATGCTACGTAATCACGTTTTGGAAGTTTACGAATGTTTCTTAACACTAATTCAGAGAGAAAAAAAACGTAAAATCTATAGTTCTATCTTGTACACAGTAAAAGTCACTCGGTGTTTTACGTATAAGGACACATTTCACACACGGCTGTTTAACCCCATACTGAATTAACCATATTCTAGTTCGTATTATGGGGGCACATGATACACTACATATACATACATACATATTTTTTATATAGATACATATTTAACACCCAGACCGACAACCAACAAAGTTCAGCACAAAGATGTTGGCCGTGCCGGGAATCGAATCCGGAACCTTCTGATTAGCAGTCTGGCATGGTAACCAGCCAACGAGGTCGTCAAATACATAGTAATTGATGAAACTACGATTTTTCAAAGTATGCAATTCTGCTCCCACACTGACTTATTAAAAAGACTACATTGTTAACCCACTGTATGGGTGTTAGTAAAAACCTTTTAAAATGATCTTCAGTAGACTCCATAACAAGCTATCAATATAAACAGTCCCTTTACTCCTAAGTTAGGCCACGAATCAATTTCATAGCAGTTTTTGCAATTTTTATTTGCCAAATCCAATTTCTGTATCACGAAATGTTACGTAGCAAATAGAATCATGTGGACAGTAATTGGAGAATGTCATATGTTCCTTGTTATTGATTTATCGTATTGTTGTATATGTTCTTTGTTGTATAAGTAGACGTATTTTTGTGTGAAACCTTTTCGGGGTAAATAATACTAGGATAAGGAAACGAGTTGATATAAATATAGGGCTGGAACAAATTATGATGACTATAATTTGATTGTATAGCCTTTAGAGAAAGTGCCAATTATTTAGAAACTAGCTGCGCCTTAAAAAGGTTAATCCGGGATAAAAAGTAGCCTATGTGTTAATCCAAGGTCTAACCTATCTTCATAGTAAATCTCATTAAAATCAGTCCAGCCTTTGGAGCGTGAAGGATTAACATAGATTTTGAAGCTATTTGCGTATCCCACGGGAACCACAATTGTTTTCGGGAAAAAGTAACTTAACATTATTACACACCATATTTCATCAAAATCTGTTCAGTCGTTTGAGAAAATGTAACAAACATACACAAACACAGACACAAACTTTCGCATTTATTAGGTATATTAGTAGGATACTGCTACGATACTCTGAAACAAAATTGGCCACTGATGTTCAAGTAAATTAAAAATAAAACTTAGAATATGATTCAAAATGTTGAGTAACACAAGCTTATACGGTTCACCCCGAGGGCAATGGGGCCAAGTGCAGGTCAAACGTTACTCATAGCTTGCTTAGTTTGTACCAGCTGCATTCATTTGTCTGTCATGTTATTATTAGTCAAGTATTTTAGTGATTTTACGGTTTGAAATTAGAACTTTGCTAGAAATCAAAATAATATATTAGAGAACGCGCTATAATTCGTCATAGACAATTTTGCGTGGATATTGAGAACTCTAAAAAAATAAACATATCTTGTATCCAGCTTAGGGCTGGCAATATAGATAAAATAAGATACATATATCAACAATAATCTAAATAATTTATTTCGACTTTACATATCTATGCAATTTTACTTAACTAACTATAAACTACATTTAAATAACATACATTGGTTTTAATTAGCCTAAATATTAATTAAAATATAAACATTAACATTAAATATAAATTTAAACACTTATAATTGGAACCCTGTTTATTAACTAAATTAAATAAACATTAAAATTCAAACGAATCAATCAAACTCCATCACAAAATGTATTTCAATTAAATTCTAACAGAGCCGCTTCGAAAGGTCACTGCGATCTTAAGTGGGTGCAGTCAAAAGAAACTAAAAATACGGAGAAACGAAAAAAAGAAAGAAAGAAACAAAACTGACAGGCGGAGACGTCAAAAGCACTCGGACGATAATCACGATCGTGTTTAGATAAAAAACAATAATAACAAAATAAACACGGCACGTAATCACCTCATGTCAAAAGTGAAGAGTTAACATGATGGAGGGATTCTACGCTGGAGCTGAGAGGTTCTACCGATTGGAGAGATTTATAAGTACTCAAATTATAAACTTAACCTATTGACTCAGACATTATTTTGCGGAAATCCATTGTGTATAAAAGACACCAAATTGTGATCTGAATTAAAATAAAATATAAAAAAAAAAATTTTAGGACAATTTTCATCACGGCTAACTCCGTACTGAACCATTTCTTATATGTGAGATGGTGGCTAACACAACTGATATACTACATATACATACAATACATATTTTATATAGATACATAATTAACACCCAGATCCACAGTCAACAAATTTTGTTAAGCACAAAGATGTTGGCCGGGCCGGGAATCGTACCCGGAACCATCTGATTGGCAGTCCGGGTAACCTTTACGCCAACGAGGTCGTCAATGTTATAGACGATGAAGATTTTTTTGCTGTATGGAGATCTCGGCTAGCGGCTGGTGGAGGTTCAGGTGTCTCAAATACTGGCTTTTATATCGGTCAGAAACTAAGCATTTTCGGCACCTTTGCCTCTACCCCTGGTCCTTTTTAGGTTAAGTCTAGTTAAGTTTTAGATTAAGCCCTTAATTTAATTTATATTAGCAAACTTTTAGACGATTTTTTAAACAATAACATCTATTAGAGATTGGTTGTTAATATTTTGTCAACTTAAATAACGGGAAAAGAATAAATAAATAACACAAAAATAGCCTATAATAAAAGGTTCTCTAAATGACGCGTGAATGAAATTTTCTTCTTATGGAAATAAGTTAAAGTTTCGTCAGGCCGTTCTTATTATTGTTAACAAGTGTACCGTTTTATGTTCTAACATAAATCATGCATACCTAAGCCAAGCTAACTCCAATATCCTAATAGCAGCTGAAGTTTAAATAATTAATTTTGAAAGCAAGACTCCATTTATTTAGATCCTGTAAGTTAAGTCCAAGGGGAACCCTGCCACCTGTGCCAAATGCAGTTTCTGAAAATGAAAACAAAGTTAAAGTCTTCTTTTTACCATCCCTTAACATCTCCATCAACCTTATGTCAATAAAATTAGAGGTTAAAATCGTTTGCAACATTGTAAAGTGACGTTTAATTAAGTTGGTTAATGAA
Organism: Mellilla xanthometata; assembly: GCA_035578125.1. NCBI lineage: Eukaryota > Metazoa > Arthropoda > Insecta > Lepidoptera > Geometridae > Mellilla > Mellilla xanthometata. The sequence continues at coordinate 4,319,888 of JAPUBQ010000007.1, read as the reverse complement.
GCATGTTTCGAAAGACGGTGGTTAGCGATGCAGCCGTCAAGGTTATAGGATTATGGTTTTATCCAATGGATTATTAACTGACAGACATCTGGTACCCATCACATTTGTCAGGAGAAAGCTGACACGTGTATTGTGTCAGTTTGGGATGCATTTGCCGTGCTCTCAAGTCTTTCCTAGGCTAGCTTTAATTTGATTTAGGCATATACGTTCAAAAATGTTAGTGTCGGCTTCTTAGTTTATCGCAATGAAAGAGTTCTAAAATTCTTAGAAGTGCTTAGTGCTTCCTCTACTATGAAATATGAGGCAATCATTTTATAATTCGTTCTTTTGTTTTAAATATAGTTAGTTTCATTTTATAATTGTGACTTTTGCGAATTCAAAATTTTGCTGCGTGTTTACGAACTTTTTGAATGAAAAACCTTGATTATTGCCAATATTTCAACAGGCTTTGGAGCAAAGATGTTTTTTTAATACTCCTTACGGCTAGAATCTTAAATCTTAAACAACTTAGTAGGTGTGTGTAGGCAAACAGTAATTGGTCTTTGCCTTTACCAGGTTTTCAATAAGTTATAATATTAATATAATATCGAGTTTCTTTAATTAACATATTTGTGTATTTTGACAGTTTCCAGATAAATCTTTTTTGACTTCTGGCAGATAATAATTTTGTAAGTATTCCTATAATTGATGTGTGGTCAGATTGACGAAAGAATTACAAGTAACCAGTTGCTTATTACGCGTAATTGTAAATTATCTCGTGAGCAGCTATCAGCGGCCATGTTTTAGCCAATTATTCTGATTATGTTGAACATCTTATGTTTGTTTTACCATCCATCGATGCTGGCACGCGTGTTTAAGAAATTATATACTGTGCTCTCAGACCAAAGATTTAACGTAAGACAGAGTAGCCAAAACTTAAAAAATTAAGATTTTATAAGAAAAAAATATTTTTGAAGTTAAATCGTAGTTCAACATTTGAAACTTATTTTAATTACATTGTTATCTTTTATCGATATCTGATATTTCTGGATTGTGCTTTTAAATAAACAGGGTCGCAATCGTGGATCGGATGACACGTTTCATTGTAAGTCCCGGCTGTGAGTACTACAGCTGGTTTCTTTAAAAAATAGTAAAAAGTTAATGCTTTTCACTAAACAATGAACTATTTAAATACGGAACACTTCGGAAATAAATACTCCTTTCTAATAAAAATATTTTTCATATTAATCGGTTTGATGGGGCTTTGGTAACAAACAAAACAGCCTCCTATTGCCCGATATTAAGCATTTTTATGTTTGTAATTTGTACCGTACGCAAAGGTAAAAAGTATTGTGAAAAGTAAGCTCAAGTCCTATCTACCTAACTCTAGATATCTACAGCCCACTTATTGATTATCTGGCTTGTCAGTCGTTGTCTATAATTACGATAATTTTACGTTTACAAACCAATCTCTCCCGTGTTTTACATTTATTTTCAAGATTGTAAATTATCTGTTGCATATCCGAGCATTGCGTAGGGAAGTTGATAATTTTCTTATGAAATAATTAAGTTACTAAAATGTAACTGTATTTTTTTTTATTTCAGTGAGTAACAAAGTAATATCTAATTGAAAAAAAAACGCTTTATTGTAACGTTATAATATATATTATTCCAAAATAATTATTTTATTACGATTGTAAAATTACGAAAGATCCTTTAAATATTTCTAAAATTGTTGTAATTACTCTATTAATATTAGTTAAAAAGAAAGCTCATAATAATCTTTATTTATATCATTTTAAGTAGCCACAAAAGATATCAATGCTTGAAAGGAGTTATTATCTCCGATTCACTAATCGGAGGATAATTTCAGATTTGTTGGCTTTAAAAATTCTCATAGGCTCATTTTGAACACAAGTTTTAATTTATGGTGGCAGCTATCTAGGATTTGAAATATATAATTCTACTTCTCAACACTTATATTGTCGCAACTCCCAAAATACTGGTATCAAATATTCAGGAAAACGAAAAAATGTGATAGTACGATTTCCATCGAATATACACGAAGCATGCACTACCTTTTAAAAAGACCTTATATACAAAAAAACTAAGTATAAATGGGTTCATCCATTCGGGAACTTTGATGGCATTGGCAGACATAAACACTCACACAGACATCACTTTGACGACCTCGTTAGCGTAAAGGTTACCATGCCGGACTGCTAATCAGAAGGTTCCGGGTTCGATTCCCGGCCCGGTCAACATCTTTGTGCTTAGCTAAATTTGTTGGCTGTGGGTCTGGGTGTTAAATATGTATTTATATATAATATGTATGTATGTATGTATATGTAGTATATCGGTTGTGTTAGCAACCATAATACAAGATAGAAATGGTTCAGTATGGGGCTAACCAGCCGTGTGTGAATGTGTCCAAAAAAAAAGACACACCAAAGTTATTACCCCGTCGTTTTTGCTTCGAGGACTAAAAATGTACAAAACACAATTGAGCAGATATTCCTACGACGCATTGAAAATACCCCTTCCTGGTTTACCAGTAAAAGCACCTTCAAAATAATGAGTCATTTCGTGTCGCGTGTCACCCCTGAGGCGCATCGAGCGGCGTCACAGCCAACCCTAAAATAATAACGATAAATAAAATAAATATTGGCCTAAATAAAAAATAAAGTGTGACAGAAATGGGATGCGACGCGTGCCGTGGGAATGCAGTTGTGACAATGGGTAGTGTAAACGTAAATTACTGTCAATTTAATGAAAATAAATTGGTAATATAATATTATATTACACAGCATTTTAGGTACTCTTTCCACTGGCACTGGTTTTTTTTTAGATTAGAAATACTTTTAATTTAATTAATTTTATATTAGATTTACATTAGGTAAATTTTTATGGAATTAAAGGTTTTAGACAAGATGAATACATTAGATATTAAATTATATAAAAAAAAAATATTTATAATTATCACATATTGACCTTAATCGTGACGTTAAAGCTATAAATAAATTGTGTAAAATATTAAATTGTATAGTTAGTTTTATATTCATAAATACAGAAACTAGTTGATATTTGTTTATTGTAGTTTTATTTTTATTTGTGTTTGTGTGCTGAAAATCGAGTACGTTAACATAAAAAAATATCAATGTTTCCCACGTAATAATATCGAATTTAAAAAGTAAAATGTGCCGCAGAAACCTTCTCTTCCTGCGGGAACCACCCATTCAAACAATAACTACCAGAGACAAAAAATAGAACAAACCTTGTTGAAACTACCTATACAAGTACCAATTTTATGTATTTTTATTTTATAGGACGAACAAACTTTTTCATAGCGATAAACAAAGTTAAAAACAAGTAAGTAGTTCAGACTAATGATACTAAGCCTAAAAGTACAACACTTATGGTTACGCATTCTTTGCTTAAACACATATAAAATAATAGATTTTGTAATGAAACCGACAAACAAAATCACAAAGCCTAATAACAGTTACTATGATGGCTCGCTAACCCCAAAATAGATCCTGGCCTCCGACACCAAGAGACGCCACTTTTTTCTATCCTGTGCTGTCTCCTGCCAGTCTGTGGCATAAAGTGCGCTCAGGTCTTGCTGCACTTGGTCTTCCCAGTCTTCCTTCCAATAACAGTTACAAAAAAAAGAAACCACAGTCAAAGCCATACTTCAAGATTGTTCCTAACGGTATCCACTACATACTTACGGTCTGTTTTGCTTTGTTCAAGCAGCTGCCGTGTCTCAAATGTGTCCTAAATTTCATTTATATGTATTTTATTTTATATGTCAACCTCGTTGGCCTAATGCTTACCACGCCAGGCTGCTAAGTGGAAGGTTCCGGGTCCGATTCCCGGTACAGCTAACATCTTTGTGCTGAACTAAAGTTGCTGGCTGTCGGTCTGGGTGTTAAATATATATGTATGGATATGTAGTATATCAGTTGTGATAGCAACCGTAATACTAACTAGAAATGGTTTAGCATGGGTTAACCAGCCGTGTCTTTAATGTCCTATAAAAATGAAATTGCTGCCTTATAATTTACCAAAAAAAAAAACCACTTTGTCATCACATTAGTTAGCATATGTTGCTATGCCTTGCACAAATTCCCTGAGACAGACATACTCATAGGTATAATACATACAAATAAGACATACATTAGATCCGCACCCATCCCGCCTTGGGAAAGCCATGACGAAGCGTTTGTACACAAATCCGGTAAAAAGCCATGTCTAACAAATACCCCGCCTGTCGCTAGTGACATGACAGTTTTTGCGATAAAAAAATACAATATTTTTTACCCTAGTTACACAATCTTGGTGCTTGTGTAAACAGTATGGGTGATATCCAAAACTGTACAAAAATACAAAATGTTTATTTCACAAAAATATGCTTAAAATATGCACGCGGAGGCTCTGCCTGCTGCTTTAGCGGAAGGTGCGTTGCAGCTTTTCCTCACAATTACAATTTTGTATTGAATAAAAACATTATTTATTTATATTTTTGTTTAACTTACGCTCTCCTACGCTAGGGAATCGTTTCCTCAAATCTCTCATCAAGCGAAAGTTTGTGTGCGAGTGTGTATGTTTGATACTTCTTCTCACTAAAACGGCTGAACTGATTTTAATAAAATTTGGTACGGACATAGTTGAAGTCTAGATAAACGCATAGGCTACTTTTAACCTCGGAGTAACGATGGTAACGTCGCGGGGCGCAGTTAGTAGGCATTAAAGATAAGATAAAGATACATTTTATTAGTGGTAAAACTGCAACTATGTTCCTTAACTCTTACAAGGAATAAATTATAGCTTCACGCCTAAGACAATTTTACACGTATAATTGTCTATAAATATAAGTTAGGACCTAATGTATGTACATAGTTGTCTTATTTGTACATAGTTGTACCTATGAGCATATTTGTTGCACAGAATTTGTGTAAGATATAATAACAACATATGCGAACAAATGGGATGAAAGTGCAGTTTTTTAGTAAATTAAAAGGCAGCTAAAAATAAAATTACAAATTATTATTATGACACATTTTGTGTCAAAAATTACAACAGCCCTTACTGGTTATTTATTCTAGTAAGACACGATGTAGAGATAGCGAAGCTGTAAGTGTTCGTGCGTGAAAATTGTGAAATTAAACACGTGTTACGCGTTTCCCTAAGTGATTAAAAGTGGGGAAGCTATTCGATAATTAGCTGTAATTAATTTTTAAGGCATTAGGGACGGAACGGCGGCGTATTGTGGTGACGAAGAAAATTACTTAATAATATCGCATTAATAATAAATAAATGGCAAAAAAATATAAAACATTCGATATTTTTCCAGTTTTTTAATAAAGTAGATGTTATATACATAGTAATTAATTATTAATAGCCAGGATTGTAATACGGGGCTACTGGTTAATAATGCAATACTGGCAGTTAGGTATAGTCACGTCAAAATTTTATTTATTATTATTTATTTTTCTACTAGAACACATTTCACACACGGCTGGTTAACCCCATACTGAACCATTTCTAGTTCGTATTATGGTTGCTAACACAACAATGTAGGAAGCTGTTATTTTTCACAAATTCCAAAAGATTTAAAAGAGAAATGGTTCGTTCACGTTAAAGTCAACCCAAGGTTTTGCTTCAGTCACCATTAATAATTATCGTTCTTATTGTTAGTATGTTAATTGAAAATAATTACTTTCTATTGCGACAGTTATTTTCATTCAGCTGCACCGACAACGTATGCGAGCAACTGCTCAAACAAGTCCAAAACAAACAAACAACTGAACAGACATGGGCATGTTTAGACTGCGCTGTCTTCACACGACTAGTAAATAATCGATTCACTTGCGTTGTGACAATAATCGATTGTGACTTGAATTCGATTCGATTTATTTTAATCATGTTATATTGGACTCGTTAGAAGTCGTAGATCGCGCAAGAGTTTCGAGAAGAGTGTACGAGTATGTTAAAAAAAATATCGACGACCTCGTTGGCATAATGGTCACCAAGCTGGACTGCCAACCAGAGGGTCCCGGGTTCGATTCCCGGCCCATCCAGCATCTTTGTGATGTACTAAATTTGTTAGCTGTCGGTCTGGGTGTTAAATATTATGTATCGATATAAAGTAATCTATAATATAAATAAGGCGCGTTTTCCTTCCTGACGCTATAACTCCAGAACGTACGAACCTATTTCCAGGGTTTCGCATTCGTTGGAAAGGTCTCGGGCTTTCGAGGTATGTAGCCGAAATTCAGGGAAAATTTCAATAGCAAAGAAGGAAAACATCTGTGGCGAAACGGAGTTCGCCGGGTTTGCTAGTTATGTATGTACGAGTTTAAGTTTTTTTTTATATTTTTTTTTATCCTTGATAGGTTAGCGTTTGACTACAGCTAGCCTGATGTTAAGCTGCACTGCAGTCTACGGTGTGGCACGCTTACCTAGAAGATACCTATTAACTCAGTGTTGCAATCAGTTCTGTTAACAACCATAATACAAACTAGAAATGATTTAGTATGGAGCTAACCAGCCGTGTGTAAAATGTGTCATATTTTTTATTTATTTATTTAATTAATCTCAGTGCCCTGATTGGCGCGATACGGAGACAAACAAACAGAGGATTACAGAACCCGGTCGTTATGTCACGATCCATCACAATACCGATTAAAGCTCGATTAATATTTACTGTGAGACGTAAACAAACGAGTTTTTTAAATTAATTATTATATCGGCTCATTTCACGGTTTATTTTTTATTTTATTTTTATTTATTTATTTTTATAGCAGAGCATGTATAATAATGTGTTAATGGTGGCTTTTAACTTATAGTAACAAGTTAGTACGTTTTAGTTCAAACAAGTCTAGGTATTTAACTGAAAAAAAAGAAAGGAATTGGTACAGTAATTTGCGATGAGTCAAAAAATCCGTAACCAATTTCTATAAAGATATTAAATTAAATTTATATGGGACCATTCGAGAAGTATAATATTTTAAAATTTTCCAAAAAAAAAAAACTGTTCAAAAATTTTTTACGGTGTAGGAAAGTAACAAACACAATAACCACACATTCGAATAAAAACTAAAAAGGGTTTTGTTTACAAATTATTTAACATTCTTTTTTATTTTCCCCAAATTTTAACTGACTTCATAAAAAGAGGAGAGAAACAATAGTTCTTCAATCTTCCAATATCAGTTGCTTTAGCTATTTTAGTATAGGTACTGAATTAGTATTCATGACTTTTCAGAAAGTAGTAAATACTGCTTTTAATCGCGAAATTCTTAATAACAGAAATGGTCGTTTTGACACGGTCTTAAACATTCTGTTTTATACTTCCTATAACCGTATTTTGCCTCATAAGTACTTAGTAGTACAAAATACGTATAAATAAACGCATTAATTTTCTTCAAAGATCAAAAGCTAATGCATGTTATCGTTCCAGTTAATAAAATACATAGTTAAGTACACTTACATTACCGTAAGAACCTCTTATATTACAACTAGATATACAAATGTATCTGCTAAGTCCTTTTGGTGGAGCCACTTTCGCACTTTCCTAACTATTATACAAGACTCTGTTTTTTAAGTTTTAGTTGCCCTCTTTCGTCACTTTACAGAGTAATTGGTCATTATTTACATACTATTTATAAATGTAATTGTTAACACGTTTTGGTGGAGCCACTGTCGCATTTTCATAACTATTTTAAAAGATTCTGTACGTCAAGTTTTAGTTGGCCTCTTTCGCCATTTTACAGAAAAATTGGTCGTTATTTACATACTAGGTACATATTTACAAATTTAACTGCCAAGGCGTTTTGGAGGAGCCACTGTCGCACTTTACTTACTATTACAAAAGATTCTGTACGTCAAGTTTTAGTTGCCTTATTTCGCCACTTTGTGGCCGAAGTTTACATACTAGCTTTATCCGGCTCTAATATTAAAATGAGCGGCAATTTGTGTCGTGCCGATACCGGAACGATCAATCTTCCGGATTGAAAACACCATGTTTGTACGCGGACCAAAGCTGTAGAGAGGAATTTTGAGTTATTTATTCCACTGACTAGTTAGTATTACTACTCATATTATATTTTTTTTATTAGAAACTGACATGTAATTTAACTCTGGGAAATAGTTAGTATAACAAAGTAGGTGTTGTGTTAATTTATAATACAGCTTATGTAAATACTAAACGAAATTTTCGTATTCGAAACTCGTTAAAAACTGCAAAGGATAAAAAAACAAAGTGATAAAGTCAAAGTAAAGTATAAAAATAGGGACCAAATCCCTATATTATTTTATTAAGGAAAGAGCACATATTCGCCTATGGCACGAGACCTCACACGGTTTCAGTATAGAAGTAAATCCATATAAAATAGATAACCTTAATTAGGCAGTATTTTAAGTTATTATTGTTAAATTGTACTGTACTATATCCTTTTTCTGCTACATTTTCTTCGGTATAAAGCTTTCTGTAAAAATAAACAAAATAGAATTTGAATTCTGTGAATAAAGTATGATATTATTAATTGTTAACTTATTTTATATCTGTAATATATTATCTGCAAACTTCTTCAGATTTCGGTCGCTCGGTTAGTACAGCATGTATATGAAAAGGAATTCAGGTATTTGTAACATCTTAAGGCTATTTAGATTTTTGTATTTACATATTTTGTATCTTTTTATCATTAAGCTGCTCCATTAATTTCTTGTTGAAGGGCGTTCGTTATTCAAATAAGGAACGCTACGTATCGCAGACGACTTGTCGCTTGATTGATAGCTTCGGACCATTTTTAATCATCCCTTTACATACACTGACGAGACCTTAACACACGCATTGTTATTCCATTTTTAACCCTATTACTAAAAACATATAGACTAAAGTCCTTTAAAAAAAGTGCTACATGTCCTGTTTTAGCATTTATTAGTTAACAAGCTATGTTTAATACAGGTTTCGTTGTCAAATATTCCTGCGTATCATTTTCCCCCAGAAAGTTTTGCTGATAATGGAGTATTAATCAAAACAAAAATAATAAAAAGCGAGTGTGGCTCAGTGGGAAAATGTCTGTTTTTCAATCAGGCGGCCCCTTGATTCGATCCCGGCCCTACACCAATGACTGTTTTCAAGTTATGTGTAGAAAATTAAGCAAAAAGTCCAGATGACCACGCACAAAACTGTTGTTTTTCAAGTGGCATTTTCAATTGGGTGATACCGTGGATCAGATGACACGTTAAAACAATTTAACGTGGTCCCGGCTGTTAGTCTTGGTATAAACAGTCGTTAAGCTAAGTCAGAGGCCTTCGGGCGGGTTGAAAGCTCTCGACACCAGAGCTTGGCCACTTAGCTCACACGAAGAAAAAGAAGAACTAGAAATGGTTTAGCTTGGGGCAAACTAGCCGTGTGTGAATTATGCAAAAAGAAAGAAAAATACTACCTACGCAAGCTTTCAGACAGCGATCGCGACAAAACGCACTCCATTAGCCAGAGCCTCTATTGTTGCCTCTCAATGCAAGATTAATGATCGAAAGCGTATTCCTTCCACATATTTCGTACGTGGGAGCGTAACGCTCGACAATGCACTCGATATTTTCCGCGAGACGCGAAAAATAGCATGTTTACGTTCGCTCGATTAGCCGCGAACGATGGGGTTTTGAAAAATAGTCGATTGTCGAATCGACTGATCGGAGCGCGTGCCGTGCTTATGTTCCCATCTCTTAGATACTTTTAGACCTTCACTCGAAAATTGACTCTATTTGCAATCCATTAAGGTTGTATTTTGCACTGCTGTTATCGGTGGAATGTAGCAGGGATGCTTCCTTTATTGGAATCGGATAATTTATTTAGTGTATTTATTTTGTGGCGGTCGGTATGTCGGATTCAATAATGTGAGAGTTCGCTGATGATGTGCCTCATTATTGATATTAGGGTTTTTGTGTGATTTATTTATTGGATTGATTTCAGATTTCTGTTGTATGCACAACATTGTCTAATAACAATTAATCTTAGTATATAGTAAGAAACATGAGCCTTGCAAAAGTTGTTGCAATTCCGTCAAAATTTCCGTTCGAGTACTAACTTGAAAATTTATTTAGCCTTATTAAGTTATAAGTTGTATTAAATTGACGATTTAAGATAAGGTATTATTATAGCAGCCTAGAAATCCATGACTTGTGAAAATATAAACTTTTTAGCTGTAACGGTTTTTGAGATCCTTGTGACAAACAGACATTGGATTTATTATCTAACATAATATGTTAATGAATTGTCCCAGTTGCGCTGTTACCGTAATAGGTACTTATTTTAGAACACGCACTAATTAAACCGAAACTCATCACTGAATACCGCTCCAAAATCAGAACAGGGACTAATGTTAAAAAAGGGTAAAAAAATACATACAGTCGAATATATAACCTCCTCCTTTTTGAAGTCGGTTAAAAAGCCACAGCTAGAAATAAAATCAACATTGAGTAAAATAAAAAAAAAGGTTCGTTTTTTTTATAAATATATTAGGCTACAAATTCAAAAGTGTCTGTCACCGGGAGATCCCTATGTAATCAAGAAGGGCAAGCAATCAAGAAGCGACAATAAACATCAGTCCAAGTTTAATCCAATTCTAAACAAGGTCGAAACTTGAGACGCAATTATATCCCATCTCATCCCAGAGGCAGGAATAGGATAAACAGGATTACTGGATAGACTCCATTGCGGATCCACGGATCTTACTACGAGTATGCTATGGACCTACTGAAGTAGGCAAGTGTATATATGATGATAAAAAACTGATGAGTTCGATGAGTGAACAAAATTAGACCGACAGCCAACAAATTTAGTTCAGCACAAAGATGTTCGCCGTGCCGGGAATCGAACCAGAAACCTTCTGATTGGCAGTCCGGCATGGTAACCATTACGCCAACGAGGTCGTATTCAGGATAATAGTTCCAGAATTCTAATTCTCGCTGGTCCCGGAAGAAGCGGAAATTAGAAACCCGTGTCACACTAACCCTGCGTCTCCGAACTATTCAAATGATTCGATACAATCCTACAGATATTATTATATTTACCAACAATAGTTATTACCATACAATGGCGACTCGCTTCCCGTAAATATTGAATATCAATAGGAAATATGAAGATAATGAACTCGTGGTTTACTCTGAGTTTGTTATTTTTAGTGACATTTGTATCTAAGTTCTATTCCTTTATTCTGTCATAGTTGTACCAAGGAATGACTCAAGAAGAATTTCCTGAAATAGAAATAAAAGAGCGAGATAGTTGTATTCAAAATCAACTTTATCCTACTAATATTATAAATGCGAAAGTTTGTGTGTATGTTTGTTACTTTTTCACGCTCAAGCGCCTACACCGATTTCGATAAAATTTGGTGTGAATATAGGTTAGACCGTGGCTTAATACATAGGCTATTTTTTCCGGATTAACTTTTTTTGTCCCGGATTAACGTGGGGAACACCGCGGGTTTCAGCTAGTTGGATTATAAAATGTAAATAATCATATTATGATTGTACTATTTCTTTTTGTGTAATACATAATTAACTAAGTATGTTTCATTCTATTCGGCTAGCAGAAGTAAATACAGAGATCAACCGGAAACTTTAAGCCGGAAGTCTATTACTATAACATTTACCAAAACCAAACAAAATTTTCTCTACGTCGCATTATTTTACCCCCAAACTAAACAGTAAATAACTAAATCGCTGACTCAACAAACAGAAACAAGTTTAAACTCAAATGAAAATAATGTAACCAACTTGAATGCAACTGAAACAACTTTGAAGGCGGTTTATTCCCTCGTTTAGCGTTTACTAACTAATTGTTATGTTGGAATCAGAATAAACAGAGAATAAATGTTAACGAGCGAACTTTCCGTCTTCTATTGCTGGTAGCAATTGGGAGCGATGCCGATGGTCTGTTTTTACGGAAGAACAAGTTTACAAGATAGTTTAGAAAGTTACAAGTTACAAGATTATCTGTGACAGTTACTTAAAGCTATTAAAATAAGTAGAACACAGGTAAGTGATATTGCAAAGAAAATTCATTTTGCCGTAGTAAATCGAAACGAAAAAATAACAATCCGGAACATTATGATGATTCAATTTTATGATGCAGATATATTAAGGGAGGAAATATGAAGATTAAAAAGAACTACTTTTGATAAGTTTAACTTTGTAATAATAGCAGATATATAAAGGGACATTGAGATAAAATAGAATTACATATGATAAGCTTAGCTCCATAATAATATGCAATATTGCCAATCAGTTTAAAACAAGAAAAACGTCAGTTGCGTAAATAATCTAAAATAATAATAATAAACTTCTCACCAACCCGATACAAAAAATTTCAAACTTAAACACTATAAACGTCGAGAAACTAGACCCAGAACGAAAATGTTTCGTTACAACAAACTGCCAAAAAAATAGTTAACTAGAGTCAGAAAGTTTGGCAATTGGTCCTTGCGCTGCAATCAGCCTCCTTGCCAATATCATTGGGAGGTATTTATGATTTTCAATTTGAGTATAATCTGCATAAAAAATAATTGCCTTCGCAATGTACCAAACTATCAAATACGAGGCTTAAAAAGATATTAAAGATTTTTTTTGCTATCAAATAATTAACTACTCACAAGTAACACAGGTGGCTAGGTTAGGTTGTGTTGAGTCTGTACTCGTAATATTCATTAAAACCTAACAAATCAATACAAATCAAAAGACTTTTCATTGATAGCGAGACTATACTTTGTATGAAACTTGCAGCGTAACCCAAAGAACAAATTAAATATCACTGGGTTACAGAAAATAAGAATCAAGTCTATTCATCCCTAGTTCCAAACTTTGATCCTCAGAAATGATCGAAGCTAATCTCGGGGGCGTACAAGCGTTTACGCAAATGTCACTCACTCGGCCCCTTCGCGCTTCTCTGACCAGTTTCACTAGACCCCTCAACTTCTTCAGCTTATACGGCAAACTATACGTATTTATATTGTTGTATGCAGAATACAGATACTAGATAAATAATCGATTCTTCTTCTTCTTTGCCTCATCTTACTAGGTGGGGTCGGCACAGGGAATTTTCTTCTTCCACTATCACCAGTTTTCTCTGCACTCACCTCCTTACCTCTCATGTCCTTTGTTCACACATTGCATCCATATTTTCTTCTACGCTGCATCTCCACTCTTCGCATCATGTTTCTAAACTAATCTTCCGCTTTTTAATTTCTCACTTACTGGAGCTACTTCAACTTACCTTGTTCGTTCATTATTGTCACTCAACACAACATTGCAATACGCGCATCTCTGTCGCACTTTACTTTCATGAAAATAATGGATGCCTTTGAGAAAATAATGTATTTTCTAACAGTGATTATATTATAATACTAGCTGACCCGGCAAACGTTGTTTTGTCTTAGTAAAAAAAAAAAAAAACTAAATATACAGTAGCCGATTCTCAGACCTACTGAATACGCATATAAAATTTGGAAAAAATCGGTCAAGCCGTTTCGGAGGAGTACGGTAACAAACACTGTGACACGGAAATTTTATATATAAGATTACTGACGTCTTTTATGATAAGGAAGTCTTACTAGTACGCAAAAAAAATATTAACACAACGTAAAAGCATATCTATTAGTAATATGTTTGTTTTTGTTACTAAAGAAAGTTTTGAATTATAATAAATATAAATAATATGTTTGCTATCCAACTTGAATCATTCTAATCTTCTCACGCAACCTTTTATCATAAATCAGTCTAGTTATCCAACGTTCCATTAGCTATTCAACCATTCTGTATCAGAAATATCTCTAATAACTGCCCGTTCTCACAACTAAAATATTTAGTTTATACATTTATTTCTGCAAATCGCATCCAACTGCCGTATATCATTACGAAATGAGTTAAAATGTTGTAATTTATGAGTTGAACATCCGCGTCGTAATTTAGCTTTAGAAAATTATTCTAAAATAGATTGGTACGTATCTACTATCGTTCTCAAATGTATCTTTAGTATCTGCCATAATGTTGTTGTTGTATTATATTGCTAGATTACTTATTAAAGTTTCACAAACTAATATTTTTATGGAACGTATACTACGTGTGACGAAGTTTAAAATTCCACTATTTTACTGTTTATGTATGTACTCGTTTATGTACTAGCAGCCTTCTTTGGCTTCGCACTTCGCTATATAAGGACTTGTGTATCATTATTAGATTTTTAGTAACGATCTCTAACATTTTTGGTAACTAAATATAGCCTACGTTACTCGGGGATAATGTATCGTAGCTTCTTAACAGTGAAAGGATTTTTAAAATCGGTCAAGTAGTTTCGGACTTGTCGCTTTTATTTTGCGTTCAACAATCAAACGTTTCCTCTTCATAAGCTTCCCAACAGTGAAATAATTTTTCAATTCAGTCCAGTAATTTCGAAATTTACGCTTTTTTTCGCATCAGACAATGAAATGTTTCCTCTTCGTAATATGAGTATAGAAGTATAAAAAAATACAATACTTGTACATAACTTAAAATATGAATCCCTTTCGCTCTTTATGAGAGTTCGTTCGTTTTATAAATTCAAATAGAAATTCTGCAAGAACATTATTAAAATTTATCAATGTCATGTTTTTTCTATCGATATGTATCGAACCGGAACGCGATGACGTATAAGGAAATGAAGCAGGGTTTTATATAAATGAAGTTAGCCCACGAAAATCTTGTTGAAGGGGGGTTTGTTTGAAATGTTTACGATATTTCACGTGTACTGTAAAAAATATAAAAATCCCACTCAAATATTATAAATGCGAGCGTTTTTATGTGTACATATATACACACATACACAAATTCTACTTCTTCATGCTCAAAAGGCTGTTTTTGATAAAATTTGGTAAGGAGATATGTAGTTTTGACCTAAGATTAAAACAGAGGCTACTTTTTACCTGGACTTAAAGCGGGTAAAACCGCGGGGTGCTAGGAGAAGTAAGCTAATAAATATGCCGTTGCTTAGCGCAGTACTATATTAAATTGGAATACATATGTTCATTTACTAATATTTTTCTCTTAACTTTTCTAGTCTTTCTTTTTGTTTTCGCAACACGAATATAATATTCGTCCTAGAGGCGTTGCATTATTTTTATGCTATTTCATAGAAGTTTAGCAATTATTTGAATAATAATCTTTTTAGTTAAATATTGCTCGCTTCATCGCTTTAAACGATAAAGCCGCCAATTGTGGCACGCAATTTGTACCTATTGTTTGTCTTTATTTTAGTTTAAATCACTTCCATGTCCGATAAATAATTACCTATCTGTCTATATATCTATCTATCTATAGATACTATTTTAGCACAAACCCCATTTTCATCAGAGGAAAATGGGGACAAACTATAATTGAATTTCAAATTAATTGCTAGCAAAATACCACATGTCGCGCAAGACAAACGACGTCCAAAGTTCCTGCGGCTTCCCCGGACTTAGTTTACTTAATCCTACACAGAAAATTACTTCAAACTCCCAAATTCCATTGCAAGTCCATTAGGACCGAATTAATCAAAAGGAAGATATCCCCAAATCTAAGACGCACCCTCCATTCCCTTAAATTGTATTGTCAAACCAACACATGGTCGTTAGTTGAATTGCCTTTGTAACCTACTGAAATTGCACAGACTAAATTCAGCCTACGAATAGAAATACCAAACACCTCAGAATTCAAGCATCTCGTATACGGCGTTTCTAGTCTGTGTAGGGTTGCCTCTAAAACGGACTCCTATCACGTAATTAAAGCACCAGACCCGATGTGCACCGGACCGAAAGGACACAGGCCTGTACGAATTAAAACCTCTTACTTCTGCTTAGCCATTTGAAACCCTAACAACAATGAAATAACGTCGAAAATAAGAGCTCAAAAATAACGTGTAAGGTAGAGTAGGCAATTGGGGTAATGCGTTAGGTATAAATTACCAGTTTTCTTTAGTTAAAGTACGGATGAGGGCAGTTAGTAGTTAGTGTCCAGTTTATTGCTGCGGAAAGCCGTGCGAAGGGGTAATAATGGATTCCGGTAGACCTCCCGTTTAAATTATTTAATGGGACAGTGTTTGAAAGCTGGGAGGTCATAATTAAGATAACATACGCCACGAGAATTGGTTCAGCAGGGCATTCGAGACGTTTAACTTACAGCAGACTAATTTTTTTTTTTTTTTTGTTTGTTCCACCTTTTATCTCCCTTAACACTGAGTCAAGGATGTTGTTTTGGTTGAACAATTGCTTACGCATTTTCTCTATTTGTTTGGATCGGTCAATTATATACCTCATGCGAAATCTACATACAGATACAGCAGACTACTGTACCTTGTATAAAATATGTAAAATCCTTTTTTTAATAAATAATAACTTTATTACTTAAACATGATTTAATAGGGTTAAGCAATACGTAAAATATTCTACTTAACTGCTTTACTTTTTGCTTACACCCTTTAATCTTATCTCCTAGTATGTAAATTTCATATGTAGGAAAATTTTCAATAAATTTTTTGTAGAAAAATTTGCTCTTATTAATTACGAAATATTGCGGAAATTATATAGGGATGGGTGACCATGCCCAAATACCATCTAAAACGTTTTAAAAAATATGTTTATCATGGATATACCGTGGGTGTGATGACACCTAAAATTGTAGGTCCTAGCTGTTATCATTAGAACAAGTAATCGTTAAGCAAAGTCATAGGCTTTCGGGAACTTGAAAACTCTTGACACTAGATCTTGGTAGCTTTAGTTTTTAAGACGAAGGAAGGAATAAAGTAACACATGGTACTAAATTGTAGTAACAGCCAAGTCAGTAATAGCCCAAACAAACAGAAAGCAGTCACAAATATTTTAATACTTAATAATCTATTATCGTAAATAATGCAGTGATTCTTAGAAATAAACAAGTGAAGGATCCATTAGAATACTTTAATATTCCGCGCGAGAGTCGTACGTAAACAAGCGATGTAGTTTGATTGAATGCAATACGTGAGTTGAGTTCCGATGAAGAAGTTCAGAGAAAACCACCTTATTTAATGAGACGCTTACTAGTGGGATAACTTAGCATAAGCAGCCCACTATACGTTCCCACTGCTGGGACACGGGGCCTTCTCTCACGGGAGAGAGATATAGGCCATAATCCACCACGTTGGCCAAGTGCGGGTTGGCGGATGACACATATCTTCGGATATTGCGGTCCTCAAACATGTCGGTTTCCTCACGATGTTTTCCTTCATCGTAAAGCGAAAGCCAATTCACACATAACGTGAAAAACCAGTCATTGGTGTAGGGCTGGGTTCGAATCAGGGGCCGTCTGATTGAAAAGCAGACGTTATTACCACCGAGCCACACTCGCTTTTTTGTCACACTCGCTTTTTACTTAAAACTATGAAAATAAAAAGTTGTTTTTGTTTTGTAAGTGGAAACAAAACTTATACAGCTGGGTTAGCAGGGGACTACGACTAATAGTTTTTCTACCATTTTTCCACCTCTCAGTGGAAACTCAACTTAATATCATGGTAACAAGGAACAATTTCCCTCATAAAATATTTTCACTTGACATTATTATAACGCTTTTTTGCCGCTTTAGCACAAATTTTAACAAACAGATAGATCTTCTATCAAAGTAGTAGAACGAAAAAACAGATTGATATTAATATTTAAGGGGCGGCATACATACAGCATGCTTTGCTGTTATTTATAAATAATGGTATGGAATCCTATTTGCGTGGAATCCTATAATCCTATTATGCGCTTATAATTGTCCGAATATATATTAGTATATGCTACTTTTGTATACTTCTAAACTGTCTACAGAATCACTGTATTAGCTCAACGACTGTACTAGGAAAATTTTCCTCACTCAAAAATATTCCACCGCCTTGTGTTCACTTAGAAATCAACAAAATCTAGTACGAGTACCTCCGACACCCTTCCCAATATCAAATGTAAATGCTGACAATGGCTTATTTGACTAGCAAACAGTATCGAACCCGATTATCCCGAAGCGACGTTGCATTATGCATGACTCGTTTCCGTTTCGCCTACGATTGGAGATTGACGTGTGTTTTGATGGCAGGCTTGCTTACGAGTGATAAGTTATATATATAATACATCTCACAGATGAGTTAGCATAAACAGCCCACTATAAGTTCCAATTTCTGGGGCTCGGGACCTTCTCTAAGGAGGAGAGAGATAAAGGAATATCTACCACTTTGGCCCAGTTAGGTTTGGCGGATCACATCGCACCACTAGATGAAAACTCCGATAAATCAAAAACCTATTTTTCCGAAATGACTGAAAACTGATTTCAGAATAATTTCTAAAGATACCGAGAAAATAGTAATACAAACATGATAGTTATGTCTCCATATATTGTGGCTCTCAAACATGATGGTTTCCTCAGATCGACAGCCAACAAATTAAGTTTATTACAAAGATGCTGGCCGTGCCCGGATTTGGTGACTAGGGTAGCCTGAAAACGTTATCACCACAGAAAGAATAAACACAAATTTGTGCCACAAGATACTTAGGTTTGTATGTTACATAAATGCTGAAAAGCAAAATTCGCCATAGAACTGCAAATACTAATTATTCCTTACGAGTACATAGGCCGATAGACATTGGACACTCTTCATTTATTTATCAATTTATACGGCATTTAATTGTTTTATAACACCGCATGTGCTCGATAAATCAATAGCAATCGAGTCATAAAGCTTATCGAGCATCTGCGCCCCAATTTACAATAATGGACTTACCATTAGAGCATCTCTCATAAACCCTTATCAGGAATACATGAGAGCTGTCCATGTCCATGCAGTTACTGCTACGCACGCGAGCCATATTGTTTACTGATTGGAAAGTGAGGCTAGGTTTCCTTCTGATTCTTGCCCAAAAGAGAAACAATAAATGTAAAAATAAAAGAAATAAAACCCTGGCTTAACATTTTGTGGAAGTGGCCATCTTAGATTTGATTTCCGCCATCTTGGTTCAATTTTCATATGAGTAGCTACGAACGAAATCATTCAACAAAAAAATTAATAAAAATTGGTTGTTTTGTGTGTGTCTGTATGTCTGTGGCATCGCAGCTCCCGGACGGTTGAACCGATATTGATAAACAGTAAAAAAAAATAAAAAAATAGCTTAGAGATCGTCTTATGAACAACCCTAAGTACATGTATATATTTATACATATTTTGGTAAAAATATTATAAAAAGATACTGTTAAAAAAATATTTTAAGATTTTATGAACTGGTTTTATTTCTGTTAAGAATTATTCTCTACTGTCTTTAAGCTATTTAACTAAATTACCAAACACTGTCAAATCCAAAATGGCCGCCGTCATACACTATGATAAATATAAACCCCAATAGGGCAGTGATAACAAAACGTTCTGTCGGGTTTTTAAAATGTGTAATTTTTAATGTGTATTAGCTAAAAGACTGAGAATTGTTGACTTTTGCTTACTTAAACAATATCCAGTTTGCTTAAACATACAAGCTGTTGTTGTTATAACTATTTTATACTCTCTCTAGCATAAACATAATAATATAAACAGTTTGTTTTCTTATTGTCTCGTAATCTGTTGTGTATGTGTGCTTCTCTGCATACAATGCAACGTGCACCCACACGATTCAAGCTGCATAGCTTAGCTTAAATGAATTTATAATAAGTACCTGGTTGACCGAGCTTTGCTCGGTATATTATTATCATCATTTTTTGAATATGACATTTTCTAAAAATTATTCCTAGCTAGATTTATCGCCCCCGAAACCTCCTTTATACTAATTTTCATGAAAATCGTTGGAGCCGATTCCGGGATTCCAAATATAAATATTTATAAATATATATACCAGAATTGCTCGTTTAGAGGTATAAGATAAAGGCAGTTATATACTTACTTCCTCACTAGGAGATGCGCTTTTGATTTTATTTTTATACATACAGATAGATAAATTAATTCTTTATTGGGCTGATAAAATAATAGGTAACAATAATTTACATCGCACCACAGACGATGGCCTTACCGCTAAAAACGATCTCTTCTTGGTAACCTTGGGATGGAAAGGAGTTGAAAGGACGAGAAAAATAGGGGATGCACAATAAATAACATTAATACTTCTAAATGCTCAGTGGCACGGCACGTATTCCATTGCCTACACTAGACAGTAAAATAGCCAACGTAAAAAATAGATATGTATATCTATTTTAGGAATTAATTTTATTTATTCAGATAGGGGTTTGACCAGCAGGGCGAGTAGCCACACGATTTAGCATGCCTTTTCTGGAATATCTGGCTTTCAAGAAGGCTGGCTGAATTCTAGACTTAAAAGGTTTTTAGTGTCACTCGCAAATAATACATCGTTCTAGAAAACAGACAAACTAAATTGCTTACATATAATTACGTCGACAGTGTTTGTCTGTAAAACATGCGTATTTACCTAATTGTCAATCCTTTCCTGTAAAATACTAACACGAACATCATTAGGCTCTATGAAACGAAAATATCAGTTTACAAATCCGTGTGGTTACAAGTTTATCACATTTTAACGGGCTGTGGAGTTAGGGCTGTCAATAGTATTTTTAAGATAATCAAAATCTCTAAATACTGGTTTTAATTAATAGAATGGTTATAAAAAAATTAAAGTGTGACCAAGGATGTCATTGTGTCTGTCTGTGGCATCGTATCTTCCAAATGCATGAACAGATTTTGATTTAGTTGTTCAGTTTGAAACTTGGTTGCCGCATCAGAAAGTCAGTATTTTCGCATTGCAACTCCCTTATTACGAGTAGCAAGGGATTTGACTAATAGAGCACATACATTGTAAATTTGTAATAAACAAATACAAGATATCCGCCACCAAAACAGAATAGAATATAACTGAAAATTGACATTAATACATATCGTATATTTTTGTACTGATAACATATTATTTAACTTGTAACTTTGGTGTTATCAATAAATGATTTGTATTGTAAACTGTTTACGTAAGGCATCTTAATATTTTCGCGTAGAAAACGGTCACACTTACTTATAATTAAAAGTTGGAATGTGCACGCGTGGATCTCGTCAGCGGCGGTCCGTGTAACACTCGCCCCTGAAGATGGTGCTCAGAAAGCTCCGAAACTGTTGGACTCATTCCAACTTTTAATAATAAGTAAGTGTGACCGTTTTTACGCGAAAAAAAATGATTTGTATTTGTATAAAAAAATCTAGTGGTAGGTAGGTGTTTTTTTTATATATTTTTGTTGGTAGTGCCATCCCTGTCCAGGGGTAGTAGCCATCCATCAAACGCGCCAGTTCTCGAGTTACCAGATACCGATGCGAGATAAGGAGATAGGATTTATGATGGGGTCGCCACTGAGTTATTACGGGGTACACGATATTTCCGAAAAATAACGTGAGTGGGTTTTTAGAGTTTATTGCTTACGACACGAAAGACAATGAGGATAAAAATGTAATGACCACAGTCAGATATACATTTTGTTTTCAAAGAAGATCGCCAAAATTGGGCCAGTGTCGTCCCAAATGCTTGACTTACTATAAGATTGATTACTCATAAAAAAACATAACAGTAGATATTAACTCTTGTTTTTAACACATTTCACACAAGCTTGGTTAGCCACACACCAAACTATTTATTATTTTTATGAGTATTATGGTGCTAACGCAACTGATATACTACATAGACATACATCAATACTTTATATCGATACATATTTAACACCCATACCGAAGGCTAACAAACTTAGTTCATCACAAAGATGTTGGCTGTGCCAGGACTCTCTGGTTGGCAGCCTGGTATGGAAACCATTACGCCAACGAGGTCGTATTTTTTTTATACAGGTTTTTACACAATGACACAATGATGACTGCTTTTCCACTTCTATATATTTAATAATTAATTATGATTATTATTTCTTGTCAAATAACCTATTAATAATAAAAACAAAGATACAAACGAAAATACAAAAGATACAAACAAAAATACGAAATCTAAGTATACATACAAGTTATTTCCTATCTCTATTCTGTTGTACAGATATTCAAAATCTATAAATACGACTATATAATAATATGTATATCCCCGGACAAGCACTGCAGTATAGCATTATACGATCTCCGTATTCTATCCCATAAGGCGTAATACCGGATCGAATAACCGCAAAGAAATCTATTTAATTATCTAGTATATTATAAATGTAGTATGTATTAAAATGGCATCGAATAATTCGTTTAAACTTAAACATTAAAAGTCACATCTGTATCTACAAAATTAAATAAGGAATAAATTCATAGTCACGAGCAATTTGACTCGTTCCGCGCCAATCATTGGTGTTTTAATCGCCGCCGCGCAATTTGTATAAATTATCGTTTTACGGCCGGCCCAATTGATTCTGATTCTCATTGTTATGGTTCCTGGTTTTGTTTAAATTGCCACAAATGCTAAATAAATAAAAGAAAATTAATGTAGCTCTGTGAAAAAAATATCTGACGCGATCAATAAAGCTAAACTGCGATTGATGCTGACATTCTTTGATGGGTGACGATGGTGCACAAGACTAAAATTTAAAAGGTGGTATTTTTTAGGTTTGTATAAATGTAGTATATCAGTTGTGATAGCTACCATTACAGAAACTATAAATGGTTCAGTATGAGGTTAACCAGCCGTGTGTGTAATGTGTCCTAGTATTTATTTATTTATTTTATTTATTTATTTCTCGTCAGCAGCCTAGCACTATTATGTTGGCTAGGATGACGATAATGATTGAGACGAGGACGACTATCGACTGCAGGGCAACACTTTACAGTGCTACCAGGCATTTACAAAATGTTACCAACAGTTTTACACCCTATCCCTCACCGCGTCATAATTGACTCACTTCACATTCAGACCAAATGGACCGAACATTTATCAAAACAGAGGCTCACATTCGCCGTGGCTATTATAAGCACTATTAAATGAATTGCCCAAGATTGTTTTATGTTGCTATAAATTATGACCATTCCCTGCCAGTTCACCAGTGTAAACGCAGCTTTATTTCACTTTTTGTCGTTTAATTTTGTGCGTTTCGAATGTTTCG
Organism: Mellilla xanthometata; assembly: GCA_035578125.1. Taxonomy (NCBI): domain Eukaryota; kingdom Metazoa; phylum Arthropoda; class Insecta; order Lepidoptera; family Geometridae; genus Mellilla; species Mellilla xanthometata. The sequence continues at coordinate 4,296,776 of JAPUBQ010000007.1, read as the reverse complement.
ACCACGAGAATAAATATTGGGTGAAAGTAATATTATTTATAATATAAATCTCGTGTCACAATGTTTGTCCTCAATGGACTCCTAAACCACTTAACTGAATAATGAAATTCGCACACCATGTGCAGTTCGATCCAACTTGAGAGATAGGATAGTTTAAATCTCAAATTATAGTCGCAATTTTATTTTTTTTGCTAATTATTGTCTGTTATTATTTGACAGTCACAATTTTCTGTTAACTCCAAATGATTCTAACAGATGTCGATACCTTTCGACTGGGTTGAGTAAGTAATCAATAGATGGCGCTGCTATGGTAAATCTACGAACGTGTCATATAAGCTACACTATCTATTTTTCATACCCCTAAGTGAGGCAAAACAACGTTTGCCGGGTCGGCTAGTATTATTTAAATTCGAGTAATAATTGAACTGAAAAGTGAAAGAAAGAAAGAAAGAACACATTTATATCAGACACAGAAGACACATACATATACATTATTTAAAGGACATAAAACGAACATGAAAAAAAGACAGCATAGTATGTGTCCCCTAGCGTCCGAAAAAGGTCAGCCCTCAGTATAAACGCTACAGATTTCTCTGCAGCACTGATTTTCAATATTGGATAAGATAATAAGTAAGATCGAAGTAATATTCAACGAATCAGTGGCAGAGTTCTGTTACAGGACTTAAATTGACATGCATGCTTCTGACACGGAGAACCAACGCATTCAATATGGTAGGTCTCGTATGAATGCTAAACATCTGCGGGGTGTAATATCCGTAATTAGAATATGCTTGCGACACTTCTTGCTCTCTTTGCTGTGCGTGAATAATGAACGCGCTGAAACTTCTAGAAATAAAACTTAATTGTTAATAGTCATTCAGTCCATTTAAACTGTTTACGGTTTGTTAAAATGGGAACATTGGGGTTTAAGTGTGATTATGACGATTTTCAGGCCGTATTTGGTTACTGCGCTGACGACTGCTTGCCATAGATAGATAGAAAATTCTTTAATGGATACAAACGTGAAATTTAAAAAAGAAACGTTTACTAATAAGTGTACCACAATAGGCGGTCTATTCGCTTAAAGCGATCTTTTCTGGCAACCTTTGGATCGAGAGTTTATAAACGACTGCCATTTTTGTGTCACTTTGAACACTTATGCTGATGACGATAATGATTTAATTCCAACTAATGATTTTTAATGATTTATTGGTGAACTTATAATGATTTATTTATTGATTTTAATTAACTGTACTTACTGGGTTTGTAAAACATAAATTTGTAGTTTCGCTAATAAAAATCATTATATGCTTTAGTTTTGTTTGGTTTTAATCTTAAGGTACTGTCTAATATGCGATTAAAAATATGTAAATTGAGTAGTACGAGAAAACAATAAAAATCACAATCTGACAGTGCCAGAAGTATACCATTCAAGAGACCAGACAAATTTCCAAATAAGTACCCAAAGAAAGGTGTGTGAATCAAATGGCATTTCCAGCCGATTGTCTTTTTATTACATTTTAGTAGTAGGTGTAAATTACGAGGTGACAGAACGAGCCGCCGGCGCCGGTCGGAGCCGATAACGACACGGCGCACGCGCAGCCATCACCTATACAGGGGGTTTTATAAACAACACTATATAGCTGACCCGGCAAACGTTGTTTTGCCTCACTTAGGGGTACAGCGCCATCTATTGATCACTTACTCAACTCAGTCGAAAGGTATCGACATCTGTTAGAATCATTTGGAGTTAATAGATAATTGTGACTGTCAAATAATAACAGACAATAATTAGCAATAAATTAAAATTGCGACTATAATTTGACATTTAAACTATCCTATCTCTCAAGTTGGATCGAACTGCACATGGTGTGAGAATTTTATTATAATCGTGGTATAATAGTGGTTTAGGAGTCCATTGAGGGCAAACATTGTGACACGAGATTTATATACATTAAGATATTCTTTAATGATAATACAATACTCAAGTAAACCAGCGAGAAACATTCACATCATAAAAATTTCAAGGTGAAAGTTGTTCAAATTTTTAATGTTGTTAATCTTAAAGACGAATCATTATAAATTTCATATCTCTAATAGCCGCCATCACATAATAATGTCGGGGATTAAGATTAAAAATACTTAAAAAAAAAGGTCAAAGTGTTTATTTTTAAACCGATATGCACAAAATTTCTAAGGAGACAATATTCGAACATCTTCTTATTCAATATCTTTGTTGAGACGTTGATTTGTCCACTATTAGTCTACTATCGTGTTTATCTTGCAGAATCTAAAACTGAATCCATTTTCAAATAAACGGCAAATCGCTTCGAGGTAAGGTACTCGTAGCTTCCCTTTGATTTGGCGTACACTTTGTTAAAGATAAATAAAGCTATTTGTATTTTTTTGTATTTCTTATACTTCGCTTGTCTTTATTTCGGTGACGGCAAAGCCGTACTCCCATTTTAGGTAAACTCTTTTTGAGAGTTCAAATAAATGGTTGAGATATCGCTCATTTGGTGCAACAACGTCGGATATTTTTTGTCGATTAGTTTTTTCATGTCACAATGTTTGAAAAGTCTATTTCCACCCGGAGAAACATCGACCGAATTGTTGTTTTAATGATATGCCGCTAGATGGCGCGAGTGTCATTTGTGAATTGAATGAACGACAGCCAGTTAAAAAAAAGGTCAGTTAAAAACTCTTCATGGGTAGTTACGTCATTGTTGCACCAAATGAGCGATATGAGAGCTCGGTCTCTAGAAATGTACCCGAGTTGTTAGCTATTTGTTCCCAAAACTCCATCACTCTGTATCTCCCAACATCCAGACGCCAGACACTGCGCGCGCGCAAATCCATGATTTACTCACCTCGGCCGACCCTCCCGCCGGTTTACACACCGCACTTGCTTCTCTATGTCACTGCGAACTGTAGGATTTATTGTAATGCCTCGAAGAGTAAAATTACTCACACTGAAAGCACAGACAATTAAACATGGTCATTGTAATTCTATGTTAGTTTAGCTTTTGTTATGCTTAAACTCGTTTGCATCAAGTTTTCTCTTATTATTACTAGCTTTACATGTAATTGAAGTACTTCTTGGATCTTTTAGCATACCCAATACACAGTATTTGTTTATTATTAAACTTAATTTTCCAATTATTTCTTTTACTTTACACTGAGAATTGACCATAATTCAAATACGTTTTATTCCTATCGCTAATTGGTTTTTAATTTTGTATATTGAAATTTAATATGTAAATACAATCAAATCCGTTTTAGATAGCACCTAATATATTAAACAACCATGAATATGGCCATATGGCATAAATATATATGGCCAACATCTTTGTGACGAACTAAATTTGTTGGGTGTCGGTCTGGGTATAATAATGTATCGATATAAAGTATATAAGTACGTATAAGTGATATATCACTTATGTTAACGACCATAACACATAATAGAAATGGTTTGGTAAGGGGCTAACCAACCGTGTGTACATTTCACGCACGGCTGGTTAGCCCTATACCATACCATTTCTATTATGTGTTATGTGTAATAAAAAAATAAAATAAACAATGTAAAAAGTGCTTAATTATTTTTTATCTCAATTCTAAATTGGTAACTCGTTAAATCTTCATCTAAACCCGATTCCCGCTCCAATTTCTAATATCTAATTTCATTCACAAGGAGATAAATAACAATGTAGCGCGGTAAAGATTAATGCGTTCGCAAACTGATCGCGAACGAGGCAATGAGATGAGTAATTGTGCACAATAATATATTGTTAGCGTGCACGGCGGCGACGGCTTAGCAAGGAGGTTAATTCTGGAACCTTAGGGCCTCGACAAGTTACCGTCTCTTCAGCGGGGCAAGCGCGGGTAGTGGACAATTTCTCCACAGGGAGAGGCAATAATCTGTTCGTTTTAGAATTCCGTGCCTAAAAGGTAAAAACGGGACCCTATTACTAAGACTCCGCTGGTTGTCTGTATGTCTCCAGGCTATATCTCAGAAACCGTAATAGCTAGAAAGCTGGAACTTTCTTAAGATATGTATTTCTCGTGCCGCTATAAAAACAAATAAAAAAATAAATACTAAAAATTAAAAAATATTAAAGGGTGGTTTGTATTAAAACATTTTTACTGTATGTATGTACCCCATACTGTAAACATGTTTTTTTCGTATTTTTTTTTTTGCAATATATCAATAGCGGTAGCATGTAGACACCTAAAATTTTCACGGAATGTATAAATGTACATTTCCTTTTAAACTTCACATTTCACTTGGCAAATTTTTGTTCTTTTACTTTAATATTTTATTCGATAGCTGCATTTCAAGTTATATTTTTGTAGATTTGTTCAAAATCTTTGCAACACATATAATACTTCTTATTTTGTTATAAAAATTGAAACTCAAAATGATTACTTACCTATACTCCTTTTTCCCACCACCCCCAAATCAGATGATAGTTTGTCTCCTGCCATATGTTTCTAATTATGATAACTAAACAATCTTACAAATTTCGAGGCAAGAGTGACCAGGTTCCATCCTGGTAAACGCGCTTCACCTTAGATCACTGTATCAACCTATTGAGTGTAACAAAAAAAACTTCAAAGAAAGCAGAATATGCAAATAGGTCCAACAAATGTCTCCATCGCCATAATTTCTCTACCAGCTCTATAAAGCGAACAATTTATTGTGTTCGCGTGTTCGCTAATCTGTAACACAGCTCCACCACGACTCGTAATGAAGTGGTTTGTAAACAAAATAGTTCGACTACTCGTGACTCCAAACTAGATCGCAGCTATCTATATTCAGTAAGTTCTACGTGGCTTTCGACAAGTCTATTTTTTTTTATTTGAGCCTTTTTTTGAGCTTGGAAAAGTTCATTTTTGGTGACCATTTGAGCACTATTGAGTTTTTTTTTTGTTTTATAGTATTGTACTTATGATGTTGCAATAAGGAGTTTGTATATCTATTACCAAAGAAGGTTATCTGTAACCAACAAAGACTTTGATTTTGTAGGATCTATTTCTGAATCTGTCTATTTTCGAAAACGTGCTACTCGTATTATAATTGTGCGTGATTGGTGGGCGGGCTTACCTTAATTATAATTGTAGAATGTTGAGATTTTCTGTTCTGTTCTTTTTATCTTTGAGTAACAATATTAAAATACTATGGGTAACATAGTATTTTAATATTGTTTCTGTAATGAATTTAATTGTAAAGTTAATAGCAGTAATTAAATAAAAATATTTAGGTGCAATAAATGATTATGAAAATTTGAATTTGAATGTGGCGCGTTCTGTTCAGAAATAAAGAAATATTAAAGTACTGCTTCCTCATCTGTTCATATCTCGGAAATTACTCACATTTGCAAATAATAACATGTACGAGTATATTATGCATATGCTAGTAAATGCAACACAATATTTTTGTTACTAACTTTTGGTTGCAACTCTAAATAAGCAGAATAAAAACTTTAACAATCTGTCTATGGAACATGCAATTGTAAATTCACTTTACAGGAAAACCAGTAACGCAATCTAACCCATTTCTCCCAGTCCTTACTGTTTCCCTGCCGGTATTACCTAAAGCTATTTCCGAAGTCGCGTGATACTGATTAATCGCCGACTAGAGCGTGTAATTGACTGGTGATTAGTCTCGGACTGGAATGTGACGACTTAAGAAAGCTTTTAACTGTCGTTAGCTTACTGGTGGTATGGACACTTTTGCTATTATTATTTTTCCCTTGACTGTCATTTGTTTTACTAATTCTAAATTTAAACTTAGTTCTTACTTAATATGAGATTTATTATCTTAATATATATAAATCTCGTTTAATGTTTGTCCTCAATAGACTCCTAAACCACTAACCGATTGTAATAAAATTCCCACACCATGTGCAGTTCGATCCAACTTGAGAGATAAAATAGTTTAAATCTCAAATTATAGTCGCAATTTTAATTTATTGCTAATTATTGTCTGTTATTATTTGACAGTCACAATTATCTGTTAACTCCAAATGATTCTAACAGATGTCGATACCTTTCGACTGGGTTGAGTAAGTAATCAATAAATGGCGCTGCTATGGTAAATCTACGAACGTGTCATATAAGCTACACTATCTATTTTTCATACCCCAAAGTGAGGCAAAACAACGTTTGCCGGGTCAGCTAGTATAATATAACTTATTAACTCAGCTGATGTACCGAAGGATGTAGATCCAATCCTTGCCAATGAGCTTGAGTTTTCAGTGAAGGAAAATGCCGCGAGGAAACCATAAGATAGTAGTACCATGCAGTACCTTGTGCATTCAATCTCTATTTTTACTCGAAAGGCCCTTTCCCGTTCAATATCAAAGGAACATTTAAAACGATGACGGCGTAGTCGGGCGAGCGGCCGCCACACGTACCGAAAGTCGTAGCTTTGATCCCTGCCAACGAGCTCAAGTTTTTGGTTAAGAAAATCATCAAGAGGAAACCAAAGTATGGTGGTAGGGCATTTTATAGTACTTACCTGGCTAGCAACCGCCCTCAAGTTGTAACATCTGTCACCAGGCGCCTAACAATGTGTTTTTGGCAGCCTCTTTGAGAGCCAGTTATTCCAGACTAGGCATGCTCCACACCTTAAGTCGAAGTGTCGTGTACTCGCGTGGTTACGCGTCCTGCTAGTCAACTACATAAAAGGGATACTAATTTTGCATAAGGAATATAAGTAGTTCTATAACTTTACCCATTATGTAAATATCTGACTAACATTTCCAGGAACCTAGCTTCTGTTACGAATATTCTCTAGAACTAGTCACTAACTAGGCATCTTAGGAATTCATGCAACTAGCGCTCATGGTGGCATTTCCAATCAAAACAATATCGAATTACACAATTCCTAGGATATGACCACCAGAATAGATGTTACATATAAAACGGAATGTAATATAGACCTTATCGACCAACACTTTTATATAAACATATTATTTTTAATTTATTACGCATTTGGCCAGAACGGCGCGTAATTTCACGGGTTAACCTAAGTTTTAGCCTAAGGTGGCGCATGCCTATTCTGGAAATACTAGCTCTCAAGGAAGCTGCTGGATCACACTGTTAGATGCTTGTAAAAAGATTTTTCAACTTGTAATGGTTTGATTGATTTTTCAACCAGGCGAGCACTAGATAATGCCCTACCACCATACTATGGTTTCCTCTGATGTTTCTTAACCAAAAGCCTGAGCTCGTTAGCAGGGCTCGAACCTACGACCTTCGGTACGTTAGGCAACCGCACGCCCGACTACGCTGTCATCGATTTAAATATTCCTATGATATTGAATGGATGAGAGCAGCGCTAAACCGAGATGACTGGCGTACAAGAAGAGAGGCCTATGCTCAGCAGTGGGCGACTACGGGCTGGTAATGATGATGATGTTGATGATTGAATAGAAAGGACCCTTTCGAGTGAAAAAAGAGATTGAATGCACAAGGTACTGCATGGTAGCAGAACGTCTAGCATTATTATTAAGATATGGGTCGTTTCCAAACAGCCCTGGCAATCGTAACTTGCTACTACTAAATCTTCCATCCTAATAAGGGTCTACAATAAACATTAGTGACACGTGACACCGCATTTGTAATTTGGCTGCAATCCGCAAATCCCACTCTTGATTGCGATCGATCGCTGCGACTGAATAGGAGAGTCGGTGCTGATTGCAATCACTGACTGTTTGTTTTGAATCGAATTGGAACTGCGAGGAAGTTACGATCGAATTAGTATTTGAGGTGTTAGAACTCTACTAAATTTTTTAATATTAGCATCAAAATAATTTAGTATTAAAAACGAATTTATTAAAATATATAGTAAAATTTAGTCCTGTCATAACTTTTTTGGGGTTAGGCATTTCAAATTTATTATGTTTATAATGCTGTACATGTGTACTTTACTATCATATGTTTAGTGGATATTTATTACACGGCGTGGTTAATGAAAAAACTACTAACTCTCAACTAACACACAAAAGAAGTCAAGGGTTCGGTAGCTACGATACCATAGACAAACATACAAAGACACGCCAAACTTCCAAAAAACCCCCTTGTTTTTGCGTCGGGTATTATTATTAATATTAGTTACTTTTTCAAGCTTAAACGGCTGGGCCAATTTTTATGAAATTAGTACGAAGATAGTTTTGGTTCTGGAATAGCACATAGGCTACTTTTTATCCGAATTAATAATATAAGCTGGTATAATAAATAATAATATCTCATGCACACAGACCATTTAGTTTCGAGACGGCCGGAACAAAAAAAACATAAGTATCAAGTATATTAAGTCCATAAAATCATAAAACATTATTGGTTTTACAGACTCTCCGACACACAAATTATATTTTTGGTTATTTCACTGGTTATTATTAGTTATTTCACACTCCTAAGGCTCATTTTCGCTCACTTTTGGATAATTTACATTTAGAGTTCGAGAATCGTGCCTGAAACGGCCTAAACAATGCATTACATTGCATCTCTCGTCGGAAATTGACCTGCGCCCTTCAAATTCTCTTATTACATTCCATTTGACCTCCCGTTGCAACCGATGGTCATTGCGAAGGGGCAGAGACCACCCGACCCCTCATTATCGCCTGTCAAGATACTAAAATACATTCCCCTTGACAATAATTATTGTAAGAAATTGTAGCCTCAATTTCCTATCCTATTATATAAGTGCCTAGGAAATATAAAAAATAAAATAATAACCACGTTATATTAAAAAATTAAAACACCTTATATCTCAGCATAGCTTTTGACGACCTCGTTGGCGTAATGGTAACTATGCCGGAGACATCTTTGTGATGAACTAAATTTGTTGGATGTCAGTTTGGGTGTTAAATATCTATCGATATCAAGTATTTATGTATGTTTATGTAGAATATCAGTTGTGTTAACAACCATAATACAAACTAGAAATGGTTTAGTAAGGGGCTAACCAGCCGTGTGCGAAATGTATCCTAGTATTTATTTATTTATTTATACACGAGCCTTTAGCTAGCCCAATAAGTATCACGCTGACCTATTCCGATAGCAGGGACACGCCGACTTAAAAACTAAAGCGATGACAGTCAGATCAGTCGGCCGTGTAGCCGTCTCACGTCCTGAAGGTCGAAAGTTCGATCCCCGCCAACGAGTTCGCGCTTCCGGTTAGGTAGTTATTAAAAACTAGGCATGCTCCACCTTAGCCTGGAGTGTCGCTAGCTTGTGTGGTTACGCTCTATGCTGGTTAGATGCTTAGCTGTAAGTAAAAAACTTAGCGCGTCACCTAACTGTGCCATTGTCTCTGACATATTTTGTACCGACATAGTGTCGTATAAGTTTATTTATTTTTACTGGCACTTGGTGCTTCTATAAGTAAAATGTATTTGTGCCTTTTGGTATTTTTCTTTTTATTCTATTTAAAGTAAGTATTAAGTCATTATTTTAAGTTAGTCTTAGCCATGCCCTATTAACTAAGCACAGGACGCAATTTTTATGTTCTACGTATATTGTGTTGCTAATAAAGACATAATTTAAATTTATTATCATCCTATATTTCTTTGTTAATTTCATTTTATTTATTACTTATATTTAAGGTTTGTGTTTGCTCTAATAATTTAATTTTCTTTTTTTCTTTGTGATTTTATAACAACACAATGCCATTGGAAAGTAATAAATTTGTCACACTGTATCAGTAGTACCTAACTACAATTGGGGTGGACGTAATCAGACCTTGATTGAGACGTTCTGAGTCATTGGGTCAGGGGCTTCTAATCCACCTCTGTGCTTACTGCCCCCGTGTAGCGATGTGGTAGCTAAAATGCCTCCACTACTGCCACGAATAAAACAAATGCAATAAAACTTCGAGTACATATTTGATCGAAACAATAAAAAGACATTTGATTGACATTTAAACTAATATCGCGCTTCATAATAATATTAAATTATTTGTCACCTTTATTATAAAAATATAATAGTAATAGTTTCGTTTTTGTACGCTAGTTATCATTAGAATGGGAAAGACTGACTGCTGCAACACAGCTCACGCTAAAGCAGCAGGCAGGGCCTCTACATTTACACTTTATTAATCAAGTATATTGTTCTATATTATTGTAAGCGTAAACTGTAACGTTGTATTTCTGTGAAATAAAACCTTTTGTATTTGTATTTGTATTTGTATTCATCTAAAACTGCAATGTCACTTATGTATCAGGTTAGTTGTGGTCAAGCGCACGCCTATTATGCATGCATAAAAATTGGATAAAAAGCCATCACAAAAAACAAATACATATTTATTTAAAAGGCATAACCAATAGATTTGACGACCTCGTTGGCGTAAAGGTTACCTTGCCGGACTGCTAAACAGAAGGTTCCGGGTTCGATTCCCGGCCCGGTCAACATCTTTGTGCTTAACTAAATTTGTTGGCTGTGGGTCTGGGTGTTAAATATGTATTTATTTATAATATGTATGTATGTGTAGTATATAAGTTGTGTTAGCAACCATATATACCATACAACCAATACTGGACGGGATATAGAACTAGAAATGGTTTAGTATGGGGCTAACCAGCCGTGTGTGAAATGTGTCCTGATATATAAAATAAAAATAAAAAATAAGGCATAACCAATAGAGTAACTTATTATTTTATATAATGTTTTGAGTATAATGTTTTGAATGTGTTCAAATTCCGCTAAGCACCACAATATTGCACTACTTTCAAAGCGATGACAGCTCAGTCGGGCGTGAGCTCGCCTCGCGTCCTAAAGGTGGTAGGTTCGATCGCGATCTCCGCTAATGAGCTCGATTTTTCGGTTAAGGAAGTTTCGTTAGGAAACCATAGTAGTACGTACATTTCTAGTGATTGTATACCACCCTCAAGTTGAAAAATCTGTCGCCAATACCTCGCTAATGATGATGGTGAAGTGGATTGATTACATATTATTATCACTTGGTCTGTGGTTCCAAACGTAGGGTCCAATTCCAAACTGTGGTTCCAAAGAATAACATTAAAAAAACGACAAGTATCTGGCCGATTGCCAGATGAATGTTTTTTAAAAGAACCAGTATCTAGCCGCTTGCCAGTTGATGGGTATGTCGTAAAAATATAAAATCAAAATATAAAAAAAAAAGTTGTATGTTATAGCCTAGCCGGTTATAAAATTTGTTAAAAATGCCCTACGCAAGTAACTAAAACTTGCATTGTAAATCTTAAAATAAAGTTTAGTATTTTAAGAATTACAAAATTGAGAAACTCTTCAAAATTTCAGTTGAAACATTTTAGCAACCCCATTAATCTGAGTTATTTTCATACCGAGTACGTGACGATGCATTCTAGTACCCCCTTTGATGCCCCCCTTGTGTCCCGCCCCCCTTAGAACGGCAGCGTAGGGATTATTACAGCGCCCCCGATATTTGCTCTCCTAATGCCCTGATACGATGATAATATGAACGCTGACACTCCAAAATTATAACGTTTTTGAGTGAACATAACTGTTACATTAACATGAATTGGTTGATAAAAATGTTATCTATTGATAAATTGTGTGCCTAGTGTGCAAATCAAAGTTCATTTCAAATCAAGTACACAAAGTACGAGTATATGCGAAATCTTTGTTTTAGAATGTCGCCTTCCTTTATTAATTCATTTGTTTAGTTTTTTTGTAATATTGCAAATCACAAGAAGTTAATAAAATTCAAAATTAATTGAGGCCTGTTTATACCTCAATAAAAAAATATTAAGTAAAAAAAAACGATAAAATATGTAAGTATGCGACTTTTTTTATTGCCAATGAAAATATTGTGAATGAATGACAGAGTTACGAGATAAGTAAAATTCCAGTCGAATTGAGTCCCTTTTTTAAAATTAAAATGAACCAACCGTAGGTTCATTTTAACTTAAATCTTTTATACATAATTATGTGTCCTGTTCTGTTATATACTTATATATCTTAATATATATAAATCTCGTGTCACAATGTTTGTCCTCAACGGACTCCTAAACCACTTAACCGATTATAATAAAATTCGCACACCATGTGCAGTTCGATACAACTTGAGAGATAGGATAGTTTAAATCTCAAATTATAGTCGCAATTTTAATGTATTGCTTATTATTGTCTGCTATTATTTGACAGTCACAATTATCTGTTAACTCCAAATGATTCTAACAGATGTCGATACCTTTCGACTGAGTTGAGTAAGTAAACAATAGATGGCGCTGCTATGGTAAATCTACGAACGTGTCATATAAGCTACACTATCTATTTTTCATACCCCTAAGTGAGGCAAAACAACTTTGCCGGGTCAGCTAGTAGTATATAAATACTTTGATTTCTATAGATGCAGTAAAAGTTTTCTACACTTCTAAATTACGTATAAACTCAAACAGTTTCCCAGCGGAAAAACTTGTAAAAGTTATTAAACACGTAGGAGATCCAGTTCCCGCTCAGAATAGATTGCGAAATAAAACTTCTGAAGGAAATAAAGTGGTTTGAAGAAAAACACCGCGAGTTATGAATGTTATGTAAGTAATCCAAGTTAGGACGCTGGATTATTACTTCAGAGTTGAGAGGAGTTTGCGACATGAAAGTGGAAAGCTTGTTTTATAGATGTTTTGAATTTTTAAATGCTTCTTTGACAAGAAAATGTTATCACTTTTGTCTTCTTAATATTTCTTGGACTGTGTGTTTTAAACAACCATGCTTTTATTCAGACTATGATAGTATGTAACGACTTGACACGAAACAAATTCTGTTAAACCTTAAGCACAGCTTTTACAAGCAAGTAATATAAAACTACTTTTATATTTACTTGCTTGTTAAAGCTATGTTTGCTTACGCTATACAGTAAAAAACGTTTCATACGTTTTCAAACGTTTCAACGATATAAAATAATGTTAATAATTGGCCAAGGGCGAGTTGAGCTCGCGCATGAAGGGTTCTATACCATTGCAGTTGTATTGTTCCCTCAAATATTTATTTTATTTAAATTTTATAAATTAATTTGAAAGCTAATTTGCACATTTTTACATTCCGTGAAAATTTTAGATGTCTATATGCTACCGTTATTGATATTTAGCAAAAAATACGAAAAAAAAAACAAGTTTATTAGTATTTTGTTGTTAAAGCGGCGTGAGAAATACATTTCTTGTGAAAGTTCCAGCTTTCTAGTTATAACGGTTTCTGACAGACGTAACGGTTTTAGACAGCGGAGTCTTAGTAATAGGGGCCCGTTGTACCTTTTAGGTACGGAACCCTAAATACTACCGGAAAAACATCTGCCATTATAACTAAAAATACTTGTGAATGAAGAGTAAATTGAAAAACGTATAAAACATCGCATTTGCCTTTCAATCAACAACCAATATTAAAATTTATATTGACACAAACAGATTCACAAACCTATCGGATTGTGAAATTTTGATTCAAAAAATATTTCCAGTTCCTGTGTTTACTTTACCCTAAAATTAGCTTTCAATTTACTTTAGTGCCTTTTAAATATTTTTTATCGTTTTGCTAAGTGATTGAAATTCTACGAAATTAATTCATTCATTGATTCATATTCATTTTTTATATATAAACATAACCTAACAACATTAAACCAAAACCGTCTATGTTTATTATATTACTAACTATTCAAAACTAGTACATGAACTTATTACAAATATAACAATAAAAATTATTAAACAAAAACAAAACAATAATAAAAATATAATATAAATTCTGTTCATCCCTCATTCACTCATTAATTACCTTTCAACCACTTACTTATTGTTATTTTTAATATTAGACCGATTGTGTAAGTGAGGAAATTCTCTGTAATACCTGGCTAATTTTGTTCTCGTCTATCTGTGTGTATGTACCTACTCGTATGTATATTTTCGCTGAGTGCATTTTAAACCAACCACATTAATATAGTACACTACTAAATATATTTCTTATATCTTTGGTGATATTTGACTAATATAAACTTGGGGATAAGTTTCACAAAAAAGGGAAAAATTTGTTGCATAATTATTTACTGGTCGATTCAAATAATATTTGGCAGAACGATTTAATTCCATTTTATTAAAAGCTAGTTGTAAAGAGTAAATAAAAGAATAGACTGAATTAATTTAAGTTATAGGTAACTCGTACCAGTATCCTAAGCGCAGCCTCACCGTCTACTCTCGCTCCATTTCCAACTTAATAATACTCCTTTGTGGCCGATTCTCGTTCCAACTTCATTGATTAAAAGCGAGTGTAAACGCTCTGCTGCTTCCAGGGAGATGGTTTTGAAGCCAGTGCATACAGAGAGAACAGTTTCATTGAAAGTGCATTAAACATTGTGCCTTATTAAACTTAGAGAAGCGGGTTCAACTTCTGTATGTGTCTGTAGTGTACAGATAATTTAGGATTGATAAATATAGGTTTATAAGTTCATCATTCATCATTCTGCAATAATTGTTTTATAACATTGTGTAGTTAGTGTGTTGTTATACATATGAATAGCAAGAGAAAGCCCAAGACCGCGCGGAAGGTCACCCACGAGGTGGACTGACCAAATCAAGGCAGCAGTTGGAGGCTCCTTAAACGAATGTAGATGTATAACTTCCAGCAGGCAGAGATGGCGAGATGTTGTGAGGCAAGTTATATTCGCCCCTCGCCTCTAGTGACCTTCCATGACGCCCACGACCGCTCTGTTAAAAGCGTTACGAATAAAAAGAAGAAGCAAGAGAATGCCAGCTTGCACGATATCATATAGTAACTTACATTCTAGCTTCATTAAACTATTATCCTAGAGGGAACCGCACTTTTAGATAAGCGCCATCGATGACAATATCGCTTGAAAAATTAATCATTTGTTGGCACATACACTATAATAAATATGGTTGATAGTAACATCCATACTCTTATGCGAATATTTATTTTAACACAGCTGATTAGCTCCGTACTAAACTATTTCTCGTTTGTATTATGGTTGCTAACATAACTGATTTACTACATATACATACATACATACTTTATATCGATAAAGCAACAGTCAACAAATTTGGTCCATCACAAACATGTTGGTCGTGCCGAGAATCGAACCTAGAACCTTCTGATTGGCATTTCGGCATGGAAACCATTACGCCAACAAGATCACGATTGCAACTTTTACACCAATTTGTCATGTAATATTATGGCGATGCAATTTTTTAATCTTTAATTCATTTTTAAATCTTATTACATAATAATATTCAATGCTCGTTATAGTTTCACGATTTTTTAAGTAGTGCAATATGTACAGGCACTAAACTCATTCTGCACCTTTTGTTCCAGGCGTGAAACTGTTTCTCCATCTACCCTCAATTGGAAATTTTACAATGTTCTTTATATCCTGAAAGACTTAGTCTGAGACTTATCCGCTCTTTCAAAGATGATTGCGGAAGGTTTTATTGTCTGTCTGGAATCTTGATTGAGGTTGAATATTAGTGAAATTTCCGGTAGAACAGAATCTAAGCAGCTTTATTCGGCGTGCGGTACAAAATAGTAGAAAAGTATGTATAAAGTAATTAAATATGTACCCAAATTTAATAAAATTACACAAACATGTAAATTAATCTCCCACATATTTATATCGTTTAGGTACAGAACGTACAGAACTAAAAAAATAAGAATCTCAAAAGACACCGAGAGTTCCAAACTCTCTTACAAAACGCTTTTCGTCAACCTTTATTGTGAGGACAGCGAAGCTTTGGTACTCTCTACCTTAGTCATAAGAGGTATCATCCGGGGGTCTTCAAAAGTAGAATTAATAGGTATCTTCTAAGTAAGGGTGCCACATCGTAGACTACAGCGCAGCTTAACATCAGGCAATCTGTAGCCAAACGCAAACCTGTCAAACAAGATAAGGGAAATACGTTGATTCGTTTTTAAATTCTTGTTATTTTACCCTTGACAGGTTTGCGTTTGACTACAGATTGCCTGATGTTAAGCTGCAGTCAAGTAAGTAAGTAAGTTCTAGCAGTAAAATTTGTTAAAAAATAACTTACAAAAAGGTTGTGTTTATGTAAACAAAAGCTTAAAAATCCATTTTTATTCTACAAACCTACCCTGGCAGGACCCGTGGTCGTACGTTACGTTGGTCGGAGAGAAGTTATAAGTGTCCGGACACATCCTGAATAATAACAAGGTTAACCTCCTTTCGTTTACATGAAGGTTTAGATCTTTATATGCTTTTTGTATAAAACATTAAATTGTAAAAAAAAAACTAAAATACTTAAATACTAACTTAACTAAACTCTATACTGTCTGTCATCCAGAATTTTACATATAAAAAAAATATATGCTACAAACAAAAAGTAATTATAAAATAGAAGACTATTTAAATGACGGAACACAAAAAAAAATCGAATCAATTAACAGGATTGCTCATCTCTAGTAAATAATTGTAATGCCTTATGGGTAATTATGTTACTGTAAAGTGACATAATATTGTAATAAATACGTTACAATCAGTCTCAGTCTAGTTGTTAAATAGTAAGGATATAATAATAATTATTTTATCAAAAATTGTTAACTAAAATACCACTATTAAACACATTTTGTGTTTATATTAAATGAGTACCCATATAAACCAGTGAGTGAAAATAAAAGGCAATAATAATTTTAACGAACGAGTATTTCTTCAACTCTCATTCCCTTACAATCTGCAATACATCATTCATAAGCGACAGCGTGCTAAAGATCGACCATTTATCATACAGTCAGTTCACTCAATGAAGGGAGTTTAAACTTTTAACTGTATTGTGCATTATTTACTATTTGCACAGTTCCCCTTGACAATAGTGTTGTACAATTTAGACGAGTAGTGACACCATGAGAGTTTGTGACATGGAGACCGTAGCGCCTGTAGCACGGCTAGCTAAATTGATCCGACCCGATCATCGAAGCTAAGCAACGGTCGATGCGGACGGTGTTTGGATGGGTGACCATTCTTCACAAGACTGTCGTTTTTCAAGTGGCATTTTCATCTGGGCGCTATCGTGGATCGGATGACACGTTAAATTGTAGGTACCGGCTGTTAGTCTTAGTACAAGCAGTCGTTAAGCCAAGTCAGAAGCCCTAGGGTGGCTTGAAAACTCCCGACACCAGAGCTTGGCCACTTAGCTCATACGAAGAAGAAGAAGGAGACCTTTAACCTTGAAAAATTACGCTGTATGGATCTTATGTTCAATCTGAGCAATTAACGAAAAAAAATGTTAATTTAACGACTCATAGGCAGCAACTGTATTTAGTGCGCGGGGATAAAATAATTATAATTATATTCAGAGAAAGATAGTAGTTGTAATAAGTTAACTATCGAAAAATATACTTAAATTTCTGTTTTTTTAATCTGCACGGATCCTTCCTAAAGTAGAAATAAGGTTAAGAAAAGAAGGCAGCTTTTATAATGCCTTTTTTCTGGTTATATGTATGTACATTGATTATTGACTAATAGCAACTGTATTGGCTTTTCAAAAATCGGCAGCTAGCAGTGCTGTTTTCTATTCTGCCAACTTTATCACTTTATGAGGGGGCCCACTTTATGAGGGGTTAATACAGTTGCTATTAGAAAATATTTACTTTAAGACTCTATAAGTACATATACTTATTATTTCCTACCTATCTAGCTATCAATAAGAACATACTTATAATTAGTATCTGACATATCATCTCTCCTGCTCTTCGAAAGTCCCTATATAGTCCCAATTATTGGAAAGCCATGGTCACCCTGTCTCCACGTATCCGTTTTTTGTCCCGCACAAAGGTGCCGCGCCCCTGCTGCGAGGTTCTTGATAACTTCATTGCGAATCCTCGGGAGTGCCGCCTCTACGCTAGGCTCACTGGACGGTGTTAAGCTGAATGGAACATGACTTGTTGTTTATTCGTTGGAGGCCTTTTGTCAAGTCTAAGTTTAACGGTTTTAGAAACGAGACGCAACTGTTCTACTACCACGGACTATCTTCTAATTTTACTTGTACTAAAAAAGTGTTTTTGCGCTAAGTAGCATAAACGCTTGCATTGGAGAAAAAGTTCTAATAATAATTAATTTAACTGAGACTTTAGCTGTGTATTTAATTGTAAATGACTTCCTTTTCTTAACACATTATATCTTAATATCAAATGTCTATAAAAATGTGTGAGTGTTTAATAGCTGAAACGTGGTGGAAATTTGTACCTACAATTAATATTAAGTTTATTTTTATTGGTAATATTTTGACTTGTTTATTTAATTTATTGAATTGGAAATTTGTAATGTAATATTTTTTTTTGACATATGACAATAATGTGATCTACATTACTTTTGTAAATATTCTTATACATATTCTTTCTAATGTAAGTTAGATGTTGACTTTTTACAAGTGTATTATAACTGTTGTTATACATGTTAAAAAATAAATGAATGAATGAATGAAATAAATTTTATGTAAAATTAGAAGTGGATAAAACTATTCCATAACGCACATGATCCCGCGTTATATGAAAAAAAAAACAATGCACGTAGATGAAAATTATGATTCCATATGAAAGTAATATTGATTAGAGCTAAATAAATACATTTTAGACTTGTAATGTAAGTAAGTAGATAGAAAAAATCTAAGGCAGGAACAAGGAAATGAGGCTTATAGTCAAATACATACATATATGTATAAGTCTAGGCAAATATCGTAAAGTGCGTGAATACATATTGCACACAGCCTTACTAGATGCATATATGCAGCTCGGATGCAGTTAGCTCCCCGGGGTCTAATTTTCGTAACCCGGCTTGAGGGGACTACATCTTTCCTATTTTCATTGAATCACTTAGAGCTGTTAAAACCGTTACACACAGATAAAACCTTATTAATGCAGCCCAGAGAGTTTTAATAAACTTATATTTTCTTTTTATTTTTTGTTAAGAACGATCATTATTTTTTTCCTGTATTTATGTGTTTTTTTTGTTATTATACATTAATTCATTCTAAATAAATAACTCGTCCCTAATCGTTCCCGGTGCAAAGGTGCCCATCAGACTGGCAGCGTTGTCGCACTGAATGGCAATCACTATCCTCTGCCCCAGGAAGGATCCGGAGCGGAAATAAAATTGATTAAGAAAAACCTAGATTAAATTAGAAACTACTCGTAAATTCCTGCTAGCGGTGATAAATAAAATATTACTAGATATTAGAAAAACTGCAATATTTAGTGTACTTCCACTGTGATCTGCAAATGTGGAATTCTTTGCCAAGCTCCCTGTTCCCCGAAAACTACAATCTGGCGGCTTTAAAAGCAAGATTTAACTAGTTTTTTTTTGGGTAAGCGCACTTCTACATTAGATCATAATGTCGTTTATCATCAGGTGAACTGTGATCAAGCGCAAGCCCATTTATCGTAAAATAAATAATAATATGAAACCAAATTAAGATAAACAAAGAATCTTCAAAAAAAAAAATTGGTGTGAACAATAACAATATAACTATTTTCCGTTGAATAAAACTTTTTATGTCATCTACAAATTTTTCTTTTAGGTCTAAGAAAGTTTTAAACTTACGAATTAACAGCTCTATAAGTATCCTATCTCATTGCAATACCATAAAAAACACGTAGACATCTAGCGTTAATCTGCTAGATGTTGTCAATGTATTGGACAGGCCGGGGTGGCAGGGACCGGTCCCCAGTTCGATCCCCGACCGGCAATAATTCAAGTGCAGGATTAAAACGCCTAGAGTGAGTGTGAACGCGTTTTGTTCGTAAGCAAAGCTACGCCTGATTACTAGGTATAGATAGCGAAGTAAATGTCTCAACTAGAAGTCAAAATAATTAACTATTATTTTGATTTGCTTTATTTTCCCCGTCTGAGTTAAAAAAAAATCTTTAATACGATGACCTCGTTTGCGTAATGGTTACCGTACTGGACTGTCAATCAGAAAATTCCGGGTTCGATTCCCGGCTCGGCCTACATCTTTGTGCTGAACTAAATTTGTTGGTTGTCGGTCTAGGTGTTAAATATATATAAATTATTTATGTATGTGACATGTGTCTTAATATTTATTTATTAATTTAAGAAATTAAACAATGTACCATAATCTCATGAAAAATAAATTATTTAAATTTTGAAAAATAATAAAATTGTATCCATATTGGATAAATTATCATTTCAGAATTTTATTGAAAAATGAACCAGAAGCAATTGATTAAATACATCTGTAGCAGTTATTTTACTAATGTTTGTATAAAGTATCTATGGTGGAGTAATCTGTGTCTCGTAACACATTGCCTTTGATCTGAGTTTAAATTTAAGGGCACGTTTATGACCCTGTCCTTTGGAAATCTTTTTAATCTCGCTTTCGATCCATTTAGCAGAGCCAAGTCGGCTGCAGATGCTGGTGAAACAGATTGGTTTTCGGCTTCAATTGAGAGATTATGGCTCTGAATGGCTCTATTGTGAAATACTGTAAATAAGAAAGCTATTAAAATAGTAATAAATCTAATTTAATTCTTCTTAATTTTGAGCTAAGAGATTATTTGATCCAGTGGAGGACGTATTTTTTTTAAGTTCCTAAAGGGTTTCGTACATACCCTAAGCCTCCGCTGTCTGTCTGTCACCAAGCTGTATCTCATGAACCGTGATAGCTAGAAAGCTAAAATTTTAACAAGTTATGTATTTCTCGTACCGCTATAACAACAAATTTTAAAAATAAAAAAAGAAATTATTCAGGGTTTTCTTTTAAACACCTACAGAAGATTAACTTGAATAAAAAATAAATTATAATAATAAAATTAAGCTTTTAAGGGTGTAATTAGTACTTCTAGACAATCTTCTTTTGTTCCCAACTCAAGAAATACGGAAATAGAAAATTTTGCAACGATGACTATTTTGTTGATGTTAATAATAATAATAAAGATATATGATAAGATCATTTATTCGGACCAAGAATTAGTGAACATATTACAAAATTATTATTTATTATTATAAATATTTTTTTACTCTGAATAGCTTGACCACAATTCACCTTTTGGTAAGTGATACAGAGGTCTACGGTGAAACGCGCTTACCTAGAAGGAACCGTTTAACTTTTCTTCAATATCACAAATTATCAATTTAGATAGCCTAAATAAGCATAGTCTATAGTAAAGTTGTTGTGCCCATGAATGCTAAATATCGGATATAATCAAAGAACTTATTCGTGAGGTCTAACAGAAAAACTAGTAGCACTTACTTTACCTATAAAACTGCACAACATTCACCACCTTATGTTTCTTGGAAGTGCTCTTAACCTTCAAAACACTAAGTAAAGATTTTATCTAAGCACTAGACACACATAAAATCTAGTAATTAAATTAAAATTTCACGGTAAAACTTAACTACCCATTAGACATAGTAAATAATGTTAGTACCTAAGTGCTGTTTTATGTACCTACTAACTATGTCTACGGCAATATATACATACCTAATCCTACTAGAATAATAAATGCGAAACTTTGTGTAAATGTTTATGTTTGTTACTTCTTCACACTCAAACGGCTGGACACCAAATTTCATCACCAATTTCATCATCGATTATGATGAAATTTAGTGTGAAAACCTTGGATTAACACAGAGGCTACTTTTTATTCAAAAACAATTGTAGTTCCCGTGGGATACGCAAATAACTTCAAAATCTATTTTACCTACTCCTTCAAACTCTAACGGCTGGACCGATTTTGATGAGATTTACTGTGGAGATAAGTTAGACCCTGAATTAATATATACTACTTTCCCGGATTAACGCGGGTAGCACCACGGGTAGTTCTATATATAAAAGTAGGTTTATATATACAAGTGCCAGTGTGCTTTACCAAGTGCAAATTACAGTATCGCTTGCCATCAGGCGAATTGCGGTCTGGCGCAATCCCACAAGAGTTGAAAAACATGTTTATCAATCCATCTCTTGTCTTCTTTTAAAAAATATCAATAAAATTGGCACACAGTATAATATACCTACAATTAAACTATTTAGATATGTTAAACCTAAGAAACTAACGTTTTACCAATTACGGACTTTAAAATAAATATTAAGTTATAGTAAATTAAAAATAAATGATTTTGCCGCTTTCCGAAAAGCTAAGCAGTAAGTGAGAATTATTTCAAAACCAGACTGGTTTTGAAATTATTCTCACTTAATAGCCTATAAAATGTTAATTAAGTTCTACAAAAGCTTGTTGTAAAACGATTAAAGTTATCAAATATTTTAACTTGACACGTTAACGCATTAGTTATGGGGGACTCACCCTAGCGGTTCACTTAATTATAGTTCAAACTGTATAAATAGTCCACTATTTCTGGAGTTATCAATTAAGATAAAATATCAATACAAAGCAGATAAAAAAATGGTAAATGAAAATACATACGCCAACTGATAATCTAGCGGTTTTCATGGCAAGTGTGAACCGGTTTCTTCTGGGCAAACGCGCTCCACCTTATATTGCAATCTCGCTTACCATCAGGTGAATTGCGGTCAAGCGCAAGCCCATTACCAGTAAAAAAAAAGATAACAAATCAATAGTTTATTCATTTAATTCATAGATCAACATGTAACATCTTCGGTCACAGCTTCAGTAGTAGCCAAGCGTAGATCTATCTGATAAAAAGAAAAACTAAAAAATGTTTAGGATAATTCAGAAAATCTTTTGAATTATGTAAATTATTATACTCGTAGTTATTATTAAAATAGTTACACCACTTAATGTCCAGTATTTTAATAAAACATTAATTCACTCCTACGCCTTACATAAACAATTTCAATCACCACTCAATCAAACTCATCATCGTCACTAATAAAACCTTAATAGGGTCTGAAAGGCGCGTGTCAGCGCGTTTTATAAAGCAATTATAACCGGTTAAAATATTTAGCGGTTACACGGAGACTTACTGTACCGGCAGACGATTCATATTGACGTTAATCATCTTATCTGACCGACACAATAAATGCTAGTTGGTGTGAACCGGGATGCTTAAAGTTACGATGTGGCATGTATTCAACGCATAACTTAACTAAGCAAAAACAGAAACTAAACATTTTTACTAAAATAAACTGATTCGATTGTTGAAGTTAAGCAACGGTAGCTACATTAGAGTCTTTGGTTGGGTGACCATAAAATGATACTAGTACTTACTACATGTAACTACATAAAGGTACTCTTATATATCCCACTGAGTCTTACGTAGGCCGGCAACTGTAGTAGGTCCTGACTGTTAATCTTTTCAAGTTATGTCAGAAGATACCCTTCTTTTGACATCGAAGAAATGCATTTAGGCATTCCCGCCAATCCTCGGTGGAGGCGGCGGGGTATGTCGGGCTCGGTGCCTGAGTGGCGACCACCACCGACTAAAACCTCCACGGTGTTCCCTCGCTGCGCCTTGAAGCTGGGGGTCTGGAACATGTATGTACTCTTCAATCTCCCGGCAGCATCAGAAGATACCCTAGCTTAGCTAATACGAGAAAGAATAATTATTATTAAAAATCACAATTTAATTCTTTCGCATAGATAGATAGATAAATATCTATTGATATTATTAAAAGTGCCACATCCATTTTTGTGAGACTACCCATATTCAAAAATGTAATAGCTATAAAGGTCAGTCTGTCTCATTCTTTCCAAACCAATCTGAATGCGACAGCCACTGTCCATATGTCATAATTTAGAGTTATTTGCCCTTTGAATTCTCACAGTAATCAACACCGATCACAAGTTAGATTGAGATTAGATAAAAGAAAAGTTTCCGGTTCCGATTCGAAAGCGGAACCGGACAGATTTGAAGATTTATTTGTTTGTTTGTTTCTAAAAGTGTCGGGTAATGGGTCGGATGGGCAATATGTTGTATTTATATGGGTCTCGAGAGATTGATTTACTTTTGTTTATAGCAGATAAGGGTGTTGGTTTTTCCATCAACGAGATTTGCTAATCTACCGGTGGGCACTCCTACTTTTTTGTAGAAACTGATGAAACAAATAACGAAAAGATTCGTCAACGTTACAATTTGCATCCGGAAAATCTTTAACAACGAAACTTTAAGATTGAAATTTGCATAGCATTCATTCATAACACGAGCTACAAGTACTTAGTTCTAATGTTCCAAACAAGATGTCGCGTGAGAAGACATATGTACATACTGAGAGATCTTTATGCCTGAGATCTAAAAGTCGAAATTGGCGTAACACATTGTGGTTGCTGTTTTTAGTTAAGGCAATATAACATAACTATTGTGAATGATTTTTCCTGATGTACCATATCCGTTCCTTTCTTATACTTAGTAAGCCGTCTTATTTAATGACACTTTAACACTAGCACAACTTAAATGTTTTTACATTAAATCAGCTGAACCAATTTCATTCGATTTTATGAAATTTGATTCTCGGCTTAACTTTATATTTCAATTGTTTTCCTTTTGGACGCAAGTAAGCATACAATAATTCATTTGAAATGCAATATAATTAACAACATGATATATAACAGACATTTATTTTTTCAATACAATAGTAATAGAACAGATATTACACCAAAACGCAAATTATTTTTTTAAGTCTAGATCTAAAGACTTAAAATAATTGTGATTGCGTATTTTTTTTTTTTAATTTTAGTGAAGGCACTACAGAAGTCATTGATTAAACAGACATTTTCTTATTTTGCAAGTATTATCTTTATTCAGAAGTCTACAGAGCTAAAAACAAACAACAAACGCTAAATTTTACGAAAAGCTGTTCCTTGCTGATAAGGGAAGCCAATAATACGAAGTTACTGGATAAGAGGGAAGACAAAGTACAAAGCAGAATTCGTGGAAACTTCTTATTTACGAATTTGGTCCTACTTCGAAACACAATAGCGGAAGCTGAAGTAAGTAATAGGTAAGTATTAATTAGAATTAATTGTAAATTTAAAACTCGTGTGGCTCGGCGGACAAAATGTCTGCTTTTCTATTTACCAGCCCTTGGTTCGATCCCAGCCCTACATCAATGACTTGTTTTTCAAGTTATGTGTGGATTTGCCCAGTGTCGTGTATTATGGCCTATAACTCACTCCATGTGAGGAAAAGCCCCGAGTCCCAGCAATGGAAACGTACAGTGGGCTGCTGCTTATTTGTAAATTTATACCAATTTTATTCAGAGGTAAAGTATGATTGTTTGTTAGAATCAAGTAGGTTCTCAAACTACTAACCTATTTGATATGTTTTTTCCATGTTTGCAAAAATCATTGTTTAACGATTCAAGATATTAATTTATGCTAAATACTACTCATTACTAAAAAAAAATTTATTTAGAAAGAAGAAAGAAAAGAGCTTTTCTTATGCACAAAAAGAAATATTTATAAACATAACATATTCAACCTATTTTTCTGCATAAACGGCGTAGGTTCAGTATAATGCTGAGAGTTTAATAGTTAAGTTTTTAAATTTGTGTGATCTCTTTTCTCTTTTACTGAATATACAATCTATTTCTACACAGAATAAGTACTAACTCATATAAATCCATTCACATTTAGTCATGAATGGCTTCATACCCTTATTTTTACATTACGATTATTGCGTGCCATAAATACGAAACATTCGAAGATACGGGCTTGATAGTAAAATACGTTTTTACAGCGAATGATTTACTGCTAGTTTCCCATCTTGAATGACATAACTTTGCCGAATTGTTCCATAAACCCCATTCGATTCGAGAGATAACATTATGGTTGCGATGGCTCGGTAACCCAGTTGCAAGTTTAGGGGAAAGTAGGGATGGATAGCGGTTAATGTCTGAAATTCTACTAGTATTATAAATGCGAAAACTTGTGTGTGTGTGCGAAAACTTCTTCACGTTCAACGCCAGAACCGATTTCGATGGAAGTTTGGTGTGAAGATAGGTTAGACCTTAGAATAACACGGATCCGGAAAGTTAATCCGGAAAAAAGTAGCCTATACTATTTTCCGGATTAACTTCGTTTGTCCCGGATTAACATGTGTTAAACCGCGAGGCCCAGCTAGTAATCGATAAAATATATTTTAATACTACAGTTGCTTTATTTCGGTGATCACGTCAGGTCACCTTAGTTTTAGAAAGATTACAATAATTAAAAGCAATTTAATTTGTAAATTGTAATTTTTAATTCTCATTTTTATTTTTTTGATATTTTTTAATTGTATAGTTTTGACATTATTTAGGAATATTTTTTCTCTAACATGACAATGTATGAGTCCTTGTTACTTGAAAATAAAGTTTCGAATGAATGAATGCGGCAAGCTTGTTGGGCACGTTTGGGCCGGTAGCTTATTTTTTCTTTTCAATTTTAGTTTTGCTATTTTTTAAGTTTACAAAGTTTTCGTTCTTAATATACCTACTTTGTAAATAATTTTTACTTTATTATTCTAAAGTTATGATTAAATTTATTTTTTCTAAAAACAAATTTAACTAAATTACAAGGACAAGCCATAACTTATTTTTACTCATTTATTTGGTACTGTACTTTGGTAAAACCGGATGTTCAGTCCCTCTCGCCTCTTTCAGGGAGCTCCAAGGAAACGAGGGTTCCAACTGAGTGAACAATAACGAAATCAGTCGGAACATTGTCGGACGAGTAATGAAATCAACCGCAGTAATGGAGGGTGGCACACGAAAGCTCTTCTTTAAATTTTTATTTTTTTATACACACACGGCTGGTTAGCCCCATACTAAATCATTTCTAGTTCGTATTAAGGTTGCTAACACAACTACATATACATACATACATATTATATATAGATACATATTTAACACCCAGACCCACAGCCAACAAATTTAGTTAAGCACAAAGATGTTGGTTACGCCGGGAATCGAACCCGGAACCTTCTGATTGGCAGTCCGGCATGGTAACCTTTACGCCAACGAGGTCGTCTAAAGATCCCCACTGCTGGGACGGACTATCACGGATAACGGATCTCACTTATCCCCAACTTCTCGGACCTTCTCTCACGAGAGAGGTTTGGGCCATAATTCACCACACTACCCAAGTGCGAATTGGTGGATGAGACATATTTCGGATACTGTGGTCCTCAAACATATCTGTTTACTTACGATGTTTTCCTTCACCGTAAAGCGACTGAAATTCCACACATAACATGAAAAACAAATCAATGGTTTAGGGCCGGGATCGAACCAGAGGCCGTCTAATTGAAAAGCAGACGTTTTGCCACCGAGAGACATTCGCCTTTTTCAATCAATACAACAAACTTTTAGCGATAAGGCCGCCATTTTCGGCATTAGGTTTAAGTTTTTTTTTGTTAATAATTTTATTTTTTAAGTGTGTGAAATAAAGAATTAATCTATCTATCTATCAAACTTAATATTTTGCCGTTTGTATACAGTATTAATTTTATAACTGTAATTTTCATATGCTGCGGAATCCTTCCTGCAAATCCGACTCACACTTGTCCAACCATCTCGATAAAGCTATAGTAATAAAGCTCATTACATTTTTTTCCAATAGGACACACTTTCTTTACAAAAAACTTCCAAATAACTTTACGTTCCAATCACCAAGATACAGACATCAAAATAAATGCCGACATACAATTCCCATAAAACTACCAATTAGGGGAAAAATCACGTCATTTTCTTTAGAAAACGTCTTGATCTCATACTTAACCTATCATCAGTGCTTCACCAAATAAAGTCAAACATGGAGTAAGAAGTAGAATAACAGATCGTTTCCTTCTACAAATCGAGGATTAGTGAATGGAGGAGATCGGAAACAATAACGGGACCGAAGACATATTTAGAGCTAGGAAAGATGACGTCACAACCTTTGTACAGTCAGTTGTAGAATTAGCATAAGCATTTAAGCAGCCCACTATAAATTCCTATTGCTGGGGCTCGGGGCTTTCTCTCACTACGAGAGAGTTGTAGGCCATAATCCGTCACGCTGGCCAAGTGCGGGTTGGCGGAAGACACACGTCTTTGGATATCGCACGATGTTTTCCTTCACCGTAAAGCGAGTGGAAATACACAAATAACTTGAAAAACAAGTCATTGGTGTAGGGCTGGGAACGAACCAGGGCCAGTCTGATTGAAAAGCAGAAGTTATTACCACCGAGCTACACTCGCAGTTGTTGACTTAAGATCATTAATTTTGCTGTAACGTTGTAGAATAAGAAAAAAAGATTTTTATACAGTTGTACATTCTATTTAGCTTGTAAATTGTTATTGGAAATCCAAAAGAACTTAGGTATTGCATTATTTATCATATCCTATGTAACGGCGAGATGAAGATTTTAAAAAAAAGCTAGCCTACTTGAGTGTATCCCAATATATACAATATACGGCTTTTAGTAATTTACGATAATTTAAATTTGTAATATGTGACAAAAATATAAAAAAACAAACCTATATTTGATTATATGTTACTAATTTTATTTAAAAGCCATTCTGAAATGTAACTAAAGTAAACTTTATCGTGTGGTTCACTTTAAAGTGAATCCTTAAATGTAATTTATTTAAATAATGTGAGATTTTGAGATTAAACTTACACAGGAAAAACATTTTTATATTTTCAAAATTTTTAGCATTTCTTGATTTACTCAAAGACACTGGTACAAATGCAACTGCCTGTACACAAAGCTCATAATTTCCAGAAGTGCAGTGGGATCGGACCGGTGACAGATAAATAGGGTAGTGACACACTGAACGCACGCGCGTGATCAAACTACGCATATGTAACTACAGATTTACTTACTGAAAGACTTAACTGGTGCTTCAATACTCAGTATCTAAGAAAAAGAAGAACTTTATAGAAGCAAGAGACAAACCTCATCTTCGCCCTATCCAACTAAGAAAGTCTTTCTTTTTCAGGGCACATAACCATACGAGCTACCGACACTCTAGCCTATGACGGAGCATGTTTTTTTAGGGTACCGTACCTAAAAAGTAAAAACGGGACCCTAGAATTTTTTTTCGTGAGGATATTACATTTACGCATGCCCACCACACCCGGGGAGGTTGATGGGGCATGTCGGGCTCGATGTCAGAAGGGCATGACTACCGACTAAAACCTCACGATGACCTCCTCACCGGAAAGGGTGGGGTGAGGTTCCGCTCATCGCAATTAACCCACCACCCGGGGGTAGAGCATGCCTAGTCTGTAATAACTGGCTCTCAAGGAAGCTGTTTTACCACCATTCAGTCTTGAAAGTTTTTTTTTTAAATAATCCTACCCCGACTAGTGAGTGTCTGGGGCCTGATCTACGCTTAAACCTTTCATACCAGTACTCGCTTTTATGCTTCTCGCACATGCATTCTTCATACTTTGTCTTTCTTTTATCCGTCGCTTTTCTTTCTATATTTTCTTTCCCTAATTCTATGAGTATCCAGCTTTGAAATCCAGTCTTGAAAGTTACAGCCCAATTCCATGTGACAAGCACTAAATAACTTAACAAGGTAAACAAATTAGTTTCCTGGACGTCGCATTCGCCATGACCAAGCACACAGACTACAATATTTCACTGTCCTGATTAATCATTCTGTCGCTAAAGTAGACTGTAGTATACTAGAGTTTCTAGACTGTATCCTGAGGTGTAGACGTAGTTGATTATCTGATTAATTATGTGGAGGAAAGCCGCAGACTATCGTACATTGAGTATGCTAAAATTACTGAGTTTATTTTTTATAGTTAATGACTTTAAAAATGCAGCTGTTACGAGTCTGAATGAATTGTGTAACGCAAAAAACACGAGGAATAGATAATAATAATTGTTAAATATCTTAAAACATAGGATATTGAAGAATAAAATATATATTATTTTTATTAAATATATATTTACACTGAAAGAAAACATTGTGAGGAAACCGACAAGTTTGAGGACTACAATAACCGAAGACGTGTGTCATCCGCTAACTAGCACTTGGCCAGCGTGGTGGATTATAGCTAGTGGATTATAGCTAATATCCTCTCCTCGTGAGAGAAGGCCTCTAGTCTCAGCAGTGAGAACGTATAGTGGGCTGCTTATTGTAAACTTTATTTTTAAGGGATAACGTGGTTAACCCTTCATTAAACTATAATCTAGTCTACTAAGCTAATAAATACGAGTAGTAATACTTTAACATAAACTTCTAAGTAGGTAAAGTCTATAAGTAAGTACCCATTAGCGTATTTCTTAATGCCTTTATTAGTAGTACACTTTGTTCATGTACCTTTTATTGCACTATAACTTAGTTTAACACATCACTAGACTAACTTAAAAGAAAGAATGAAGTAAACTTAAGAATAATGATTTTTAATAGGATATATAATTATAAATAGCTACTTACTTATAAAGTTATATATGACTTGTTCGAAAATACCCGGAGCTAATCACTAAAGTAACAGACAGTTTACGGAAACATGAACCTAGGTAAAAAAATAAATTAAAAATTCCAAAAAGTAGGTTAAAAATACATAGTTCTGGCCCTAACTCAATGGCAGTTAAAATATTTAATAAGAAAAGTTAAAAGACATAGAAAAAGACAGTATTTTTGAAAATAAATTAAAACTTATATTGATACATAAATGCTATTACTCTATTGACGAATTTCTAAACGATAAGGAATTATTTTTTGCATGCAAATAAACCGGCTCACTCCTCTTGTGTTGCAATACCCGAACAGGGTCCGTTATGTGATACCTACCTTTTAAATGTATAACATCTTAATTATGCCATAACGAAGCAATAAATGTATTTGACTTTGACTTTGACTATGGGTACAAGGATAAATACTAGGACATAGGTATTTCACACACGGCTGGTTAGCTCCATACTAAACCATTTCTTGTTTGTATTATGGTATTAATGTTACAAAGTAAGGTAAAGTAAAACTCAAAAAGAGAAACTTATGAAAATCAGATTCACAATCCTAGAAAATATTCCCAAACAACATTCCAGCGGAAAAAAACAACAAAATACTAAAATAATTTCGCTGTACTTTATTTCATCTCTGTACAAGCAAGCCACGAGTGTAGCACCGTAACAAGCTTCTCACAAATAATCATAACCAGCATGATTTGTACTCACAAAACAAACACGTATGTAAATAAAGAGTTATGGCTCACGGCAGGAGTTTGGCACCGCACGGTGCTTTCTTACACTTACCGAACAGGTTTGAAGCAAGACAAATTAAACTCTATTTCTATTGAAATAAAGTTGGGATTTCAGCGAGATTCACAAGCGTAACTTCAAGGTTAAGAACATAACAAGACCACAATTTATGTAGACGCTCTGATGGTTTGCCGCTTGCGTATATCAATTTCGTGTTCTTACGAGTGATGATAAATGGACCGAGATATTGGTATGCGCTGGTGCTGAGAAACAAATGATAACGCTACAATTTTGTTTGTTTAATAATAAGTTATTCGATTGTTTTATGCTAATCTTAGCTGTTAAGGTAAAATCTGAAAAGCTTTTATGAGGAGCTTATTTTTAAAAGTGATTACGAAATAAACATTTATTTAACTGTCATTTTTTCTATAGAATTTTATTACTTTACTTTGTGGATGGCGAGGAGAAGCATAGGATAAGGCCAAGTTTTGTCCCTTGGGCCTTGCGGCCTATGTCCAGCAGTGGACGAGCAAAGGCTGATGATGATGATTATGATTACTTTAGCCAAATTAAAATCTTAACTATAGGTATTGTCATAGACAAAAATATATAATTTGTCTATGGTATTGCTAACTACTGAACTCTATACTCTGTTGAAATAATTGCTTAAAACTTTGAACACAAGAAAATATTAATTTACTTTTAAAAATATGAAGTTTCTTCATTTCCATTGCAAATACACTCAAATAAATCTCTATTAACAAATCTAAACAAGAATTATTAAGCAAAATTTACGAACAAATTCTTCTCACGAACAAAATTTAAGTCATTTAAAGTCCATTTAGAATGGGGTATTATTTTTCATAATTAACGTTT
The DNA here is from genome assembly GCA_035578125.1 of Mellilla xanthometata. NCBI lineage: Eukaryota > Metazoa > Arthropoda > Insecta > Lepidoptera > Geometridae > Mellilla > Mellilla xanthometata. The sequence continues at coordinate 4,264,834 of JAPUBQ010000007.1, read as the reverse complement.
GCTGTTTATGATTTAGTGGGTTCCCTCCGAGGCCGGACATTTCTGTGCCTCGCTGGGATATAAATAATGAAATTAGGGAGCTTACAACATTGGATTCATATTCAAAGTGGAAAACTGGGTTGATGCGAAACCCGTGTTATACGGTTTTCGTATGGAATCTGTTTATTAGTCATTCCTATTTCACATTGATATTTAATTATGGAGCTCAAAGCTGTTCGAAATAAATAAGTAATAAAAATTTGCAGGGTTTTTTTTAAAAACCAGCCAAGCGCTAGTACTTGCGCACAAATCGTTCTGTACGATTATTTATATTCATTAATTCAATATTTAAGAGCTGAACTCTTGTGAAGTTTTTTCCAGTTCTATCTTCGGCCACATCCTTGACTTCCCTATACGACATGACTTTCGTCTTCTCCTTAATTTGGTCTAAAAATGGTCTTCTAGGTCTTCTTCTTCCTCTCCTGGCTTCTATCTATCCTTCATCATATTATATTGTTTGTTACTCGAATACTCAATACCTTGTATATATATGTAGTATATCAGCTGTGTTAGCAACCATAATACGAGCTAGAAATGATTCAGTATGGGGCTAACCAGCCGTGTGTGAATGTGTCCCAATATTTATTATTATTTATTTATTTTTTTATTTCTATGATATTTTTAATGAAATTGTCATGTCGTATGGCCATCTTTCGTCCATTATTTGTAAAGGCTGCAAAAACACGTCTGTTGTACCGGAGTTCCCTTCAAATACTTAGTTAATTCAGCTATTAGTATATGTTATTATATAACGGCTACAGAAAAACATCGTATGTAAAATGTTCAACTGTCTGGCTATCAAGTATGTAAGATGACAGTGACATATAGGAAAGCCTTAGTAATAGCATAGACAAATTATATAAAAACTATATTTAATTATTGTCTATGGTAATAAGGTCCTCTTAAACAAGCAGCAGTAACTCTCAGGATTTTATCCTGCATATGCCCGCACCAGCGACAATTGAACCCTGGACCTGCCAGTTTCCAATGCGATTATCTGCTATAACAAAGAGCTGTGATAATAAATAAATAATAAATTTAATATCTTACTGTACAGTAACTAATAATATTTAGTGATAAGTAGTAACTAATATTGTTAAGACATTGTCTAGCTTGCCTCGGAGAAAAGCTAGCCAGTGCCTCTTGCTACGCCCTATTACAATAGGGCACATGTAACATAGCCTTATGTCATACATGTGTTGCAAGCAAATAAATAAACTAAATCATAACTTCACCAAAGAAGCAATATATCTGAAAGAATTGACATTGGTGGCGATTCAGCGGCACACACGACTTAACTAAATTTAAAGAAGCCCCGTCTCTTTTCATCTTAGGTGGCCAGAAAGAGACGGCACGTTCTGAACCACACACAAAACAACTAAAATCACGTCAAATATGAAAAATGTAAGCGATTTTAGAGCGCACCCAATTGTATCAGCTCTAAATCTGACGTGTTTGACGTGATTTTAGATGTTTTGTCTATGGTTTAGATCGTACCATCTCTTTTTGGTCATTTATGACGATGATATGAGAGACAGAGCTTCTCTAAATTTAGTTTAATCGTGTGTGCCGCTGAATCGCTACCATTAGCTAATATAATCCGAGTCCTCTACAGAGCGTTCTAATTCCTCCTCGGCTGGTAAGGCGCGTGTCTCACGGTCGAACTGTAAATCATGAAGCAGTCGGACTATGAGTTACGTGCCTTAGCGCACTGCAATATACCGCAGATAATGTGTTCTGTCACGCTCAGTTTATCTTTGGCTGGTCAAGAATAGTAGCTTTTTACAGGATTATATGAATAAAGGAAAGAAAAAACTTAGTGGAATAGATAATTTATTTACTAATAAGCGAAACTTACAAAACTACTAAAATTACAGCAAAGATCACCTCATCAATTATTGTACAGTACAAAGTAAGTTCTGGGCTAAAGTAACCAATGGCAACTGGTCTGTGTTTGTTTTTCAGGATAATTAATAAAAAAATGTTTTTCTAATAATTAATATTATATCCTTTGTAATAGTATAAAGAGCACAAAAAAGACCCATAAATTAAAAAAAAAACGCCTCTAAAGTGTTATTTTGCACTTCATATAGTTGATAAAAACTCTAATTAATCTGTTTCCTATTATTAATATTATTAGAATAAAATAGAAAACTCTTAGTTTAGTTAATGGCTACGCGTCAATAGTTTTTCAATTATTAAACTAAAGTATCTGAATAATATGCAGAACTTTTAATATACATAGACAATCAAATACATACACGCTGCTGATCACGATACAAGTACGTACTTTTATAATTCTGTTCCAAGTTTTTTAGTCTGTTCTTTCACCAGCCCTATAAAACTCAAAAAAGATATATTGAAATATAAATGAAGGTTGTAATATGCACCTACCCACAGTATATCATACTTTATGCCCTACATTATGTGAGACCCTTGGACCTTCACTGCAAATCGCTGACATATTATTGGCAATAGACAAGATGTAGTGCGGAACCCCTCAAACTTTCACACTTCCGGTATCGATGCGTAGTTCCATAAAATAAATCAGTTTTCGATTTGCCTCGGGAGTATTTTTCCGAATGAGAATAATTTTCAAATGGATCTTCAGGAACGAAACATTGTGATAGAAAATTATTGGAAAATGTATTATAAAATTTATTTGCATTATTTTCAGTGAATTATTCTGAATTTAGAATTTGCAAAAGAATGTGTTGACGTAATGCTCTAATGAACCCTTTTCTTATTTGTTTCTTTTTAATATTACTACATAATGTAGCTACCTCCAAAGCATAATTACATTTTTCTACCAAATTTACGAAGAATAATATTGCCACTTTCTACGCAATTTTATCTTTCGTCGGATTCTTATTACACGGTTGAAATTAAAAACGGAAGGGCCGTGTGAAATTCAGGCTCGAATAAATGTTATTTATGACCTCTGAGGGTCCTGTCTTCACTTCTCTTAATGTTGCCAAGCTTGTAAAAACTCGCTATATTCTTGTGAGACCTTCTTTTGCAAAAAGTTTTCATTCGTCCTCTGCAAAGAAGAAGTTTTATTTTTCTAGTATATATTCGCTAAAATTTGTTTATTTCTGGTATCACTTTTGTAATGTGTGTTTATCCATTTTTTATACTTTACTTTAAAAACGTTTTCGTATTTTTTTTTTATTGAAATTTAAATTATTTTTACTTTATGTGTCAAATTAAATTTGCACAAGATTTATTTTGTTGTTTTGAAATTACTGATAAAATTTTTGGACGTTTTCTTTTTCCACAGGCAACACCGGATTCTGGTGTCATGGGTCAGATACATCCCAAAATTAGGTTCCGACGCTGCGTGTAAAAGATACCCTGAGTGAAATTTATTCCAGTAATACGTCCTTTGCTCTTTCATGATAAGGGTGAAGACCTTAGGGCGGCGAACGTGAAATACTACCGACATTCGTCCTTCGGAGTCACCTACTCGACGAAATTTTTAATTCTGCGAACAAAGCAGTGGGTAGAAGATTAGTTGCTTTGCGATCCAGTCACCATGTCTTTGTTTACTAAATACTCGTTGTAAGAATCTCACGTAAAATAAATCAGAGTTAACAGATAATTGGTACTGTCAAATAACAACAGACAATAATTAGAAATAAATTAAAATTGCGACAATAATTTGAGATTTAAACTATCATATCTCTCAAGTTGGATCGAACTGCACATGGTGTGCGAATTTTGTTATAATCGGTTAAATGGTTTAGGAGTCCATTGAGGACAAACATTGTGACACGAGATTGATAATTAAGATCATTAAAATCTATAAACGGCTAAAAGTATAGTAGAACTGATTTATAGACTGTCTAAAATATTACTAAGAAAATGTAATTGATTGGTACAAAAATTATTAAATATGTATATTTAATAATTTTTGTACCAATATTTTTAGGATTGTTCTTTAAACGGCCTTTTCAGACATTTTAACCTAATTGTTTATAACAACAAAACTGATTTTGCACAACGTAATCGCCCTAATAAAAATAATTTAATCATATTAGTGTTTTTAAACTTCTAATCTTATTCTTTCTTATTTTAAATATTTTCCACCTAAAACAGTCATGCCTACTCATATCACGCATATAATATTTACTCCTATTAAAATACCATATTCGCAAACGACGTTACGCTTCATACATAAACTAGAAACTCGACGCTATGAAATTTACATGAAATTCATGAACTTGGCACTAACCTGCTAGTCGCGACGGTTTTGCATACAAAATGTGCACAAATAGTTTATGTGACTATTAGATTTATTATAGTTTTAATTTATTGAGGAAACGTGTACGTGATATGCGTGGGGAGAGGATTTAATAGATGGGATGGCTGTTAAAACACGACATGACTTATTTGTTCGACAAGTTGGTTGGTTCATACGTTGAAAAAAAAATGCAATCGATTCTACGAACGAAAATTGCAACTGAACGTGTATTATGAACAAAATCTCCAGATAAGATGATGACACTCAGTCAAGGATGAAACCGCCTTCTTCGTATGATAAGTAGCTAGCTCTGGCGCTAACTTTCGAGTTTCTACGATTGGTTGTACAAATGTACAGGACCTACAATTTAATAAGACATCCGACTCACAACCACGGTAACATCCAGATGAAAATGCCACTTTAAAAACAGTCTTGCATGATCACCCATCTCAAAGACAGTCAGCTTCGACCGTTGCTGCAGGTCACAGTAGCTACTCAATCTACAGACGCCACATATTTTTTAAACTAAAATATGTCTTAAATAATTTGAATATGTCCTGACATATTCAGATTATTTTAAACAAATATTTTTTTTAATTTTCAATTTTTAATTTTTCTTAACCGCAATTCACCTAATGGTAAATGATATATTGTGGTCTATGTTGGAGATACCGTAAAACAAGAGAAGACAGCAATTCTATTGTGCATGCGTAACATTTGAACTGTGGCTTGAACTTACATCAGTAACGCTTGACCTACAATAATAAAGTGCCTCAATGCCTCAAATAATAGAGCTTTGCCAAAAATCCCAAGTTCTTTGTTAATAAAATTTAATTTACCCCCGGACAGAAGTACGTGTCGTCTTTACTGAAGTTAAATCTTATTCCAGGCAAGAAGTGCCCGGGTGTTGCCGCCAGGGGACGATTTACACGACAATGGGCGAATTCAGCGCGTTTCAGGGCATTTCAGACAAGGTAAAGCAGAATGTAGCACGGGGAATTTTAATAATGCACGTGTTTACGGGAAAATGTTGGTGGAAATTCTAAAAAAGCGCGTCGAGTTGCTCACTGCTCTTGCTTTCGTTTGTGGGGTGTTCTTGGTACGGTTATGCTGGGCGTTATTTAGTTGCTAAAATTATTTAAATCAACGTTGAAAATATAAAAAAATAGTATTCATGAAATAATATTGTTATTCACTTATTTTATTAGATGAGGACCTAACTGTGGAAAACGACTTGATCACCAAGTCTCAACTTATTATCTACATATATTGAAAATCTATATTGTATTGAAATCAAAGTGCAAAACAATGTATTTTGTAATAAATCAATAAATAATTTGTCTGTTAAAAAAACCCTAGCAAATCTTTGATATTAAATATACTTTTTTATTAATTACTGTTAAAATTATGCTGTAGAAAATTTACAAGCCTAAGTATACATACATTTTACACACACTGCTGGTTAGCCCCATACTAAAAACAACATAGTTTGTATTTATGGTTGCTAGAACAACTGATATACTACATATTTATACATATATAAACACTTTATACATATTTAACACCCAGACCAACAGCCAAAAAATTTAGTTTTATCACAAAGTAATTGGTATGCAATTATAATTGTTATATATTTACATAGTAGCTGCGCCCGCGGTGCTACCTGCATTTATTTGGGATAAAAAGAAGCTTATGTGTTAATCTAGGGTCTTACCTATCTCCATACCAAATTTCATCGAAATTAGTTTAGTTTTGAGCGTGAAGAAGTAACAAACATACAGACTCACTTACACACAAACTTCCGATTTATAATACGTAATAATAATAATATGATTACGTATTCCAATCAAAATCTGAATTGAACGTTTTGCAGAGCGAGAGAAATCAGATTTTTTTCTTTATTTACTGACTATAAGTATAATTTGCTAATAATAAATCGTCCGTAACGAAATCCGAATCATAATAATACCAGTTCTAAGTACAATCAATATTAATTCCACACCTCTCAACAATAGCCCCCAATCAATAATCGCTCACTACTTTTGTGTCGATTTCACACCGATTCTATAGAAATCGCGATTCCCCCGTGAAATGCGAAACGTCATCGAATGCTAAACCGTGTATTGTGCGACAAATCTTTGGCGGCGAAGCTTTTGTAAGACGCCATATGGTGTGGAAGGGCGGCTCCACAAAGCTAGGGATTAAACTAGTATAAAGACTGGCAGTACTAGAAAAGCTAATGCTAACAGCTATGCTATGCTATTAAACTCAAATTACTTTGACGAAATAAACAATTTTGATTTTTTGATTTTAAATTTTTTTGACTTTCAATCATTATTTATCATTAATGATAAAAGTGGTTCAAATAATGGAGTTTTGTAATATAATGTACTATGTATTTAGAAAAATATTATATTAAGGACTGATGGTACCAAAAATCTAAATGATATCATTAGGTATGCCGTGACATGACAACATTGTCATTAATTAAATACAATTTATAAACTAATATTCTGAAATTTAGCCTTTTTTACGATATAAGTTATTCATTATATTTGTACCAGTAAAATTGTACACGAAACGTTTTATATTTCAGCGTATATTTTTGCAAATTGTACCAAACATTACTAATAGCGACACAGTTCAATTCGCATAGCATTTGATCAGCATTGAACATATTTTTTTCTCTTGTAAGTAGCTTTTTTTACTGTTCTACAGATAACTCCTTTCGCTGCAGCCGACCACCAAACAAATCAAAATAATATTCTTAGTAATAAGATGCTATGCTAGTGCATTACATTAGCATAGCACCTCTTCTATTAAGATTCTGTGCTAGTGCATTACAATAGCAAGTCATCTCTTCGCTTACAGTGCAACCGCACCCTAAGTAAGCTTGGATAAGTAACAATCGAATTTGACTGCACCCAGCCGCTCACAATGTAGCCATGTGTAGATTGTGTACTTCTAATGCGAAATCTATTTGATGCTAATTGAAACACGACACGTATTCATTCAACTGGTCGGACGTTGGATCAAATTGGTGAAACATTTTGATATTGGTATAGTGAAAAAGAAAACAGTTTTGACGCGATGACGGCTTAGCCATTTGCCTGAGTATATCAAAAATACAGCTTCCCCTAACATATTTAAAAAGTAAGTTGAAAATATTTTTAATTAATAAAGCACACTATAGTGTTAAGAATTTCTTAATGACAAATTAATTAATAATTGACATATATAAAATAATGATTGTAAAATTACTTGTAAATCTGTATTTATCAATAAAATATCTGTAACTGTAGCGGGGTGCGCAGCCGCCGTACGTTTCAGAGGTTATGGGTTCGATCCTCGTCAATGAACTCGAACTCTTTCGGTGAAGGAAAACATAGTGAAGATACGAGTAACATAACATGATAGTAGAGCATTTTCTAGTGCGCATAGCATTTTAATCTGACGACCTCGTTAGCGTAAAGGTTACCATGCCGGACTGCTAATCAGAAGGTTCCGGGTTCGATTCCCGGCCCGGTCAACATCTTTGTGCTTAACTAAATTTGTTGGCTGTGGGTCTGGGTGTTAAATATGTATTTATATATAATATGTATGTATGTATATGTAGTATATCAGTTGTGTTAACAACCATAATACGAACTAGAAATGGTTCAGTATGGGGCTAACCAGTAGTGTGTGAAATGTGTCATAAAAAAAATGTATCGATGGTTAAATGAGGTTTATACATAAATCTTTTATCTACGAAAATATATACGAATACATCTGATATATCTAGTAAATACATTTAGGACACTTCTGTATGGATACTTACTCATTTCTAGTCGATAAAATCTGGGAGCATTGGCGGGTAGCCAACGTTCTCATTTAGGAGAAACCTAGAAGAAATCGGTGCCAAATCAGAACTATTATATGGATGGAATAGAACTGAAATCAAACAATGGAGCTTATTTTTACTTTTTCAAATTCATTTCTATCAGGACCAAGACCAACCATTACATATTTATATATTAAAATACCATAATATAGTTTTTAGAAGCTTTTTAGATTTCCATTCCTAAAAGGTAAAAACGGGATCATATTACTAAACCTCCGCTTATGTCTGTCTGTCACCAGGCAACAATGCCAACATTTATTTCTTTTAAGCAAATAAAATGCTTACATTCTTACATTTCTAATTCACCAAACATATTCTTGAACTAAACATTATAATGATTAATTTCTCTCCATTAATTCTCAATACTCGAATATTCTGAACAAGTCCACACGCAGTCTCCCGTCGTTAAACAATAAATTACACTGCAATTATAATAACACTTGAGTACAATTGCTGAAATTGGAGAGGGCGTGAGATGCAGTGCGTGTTTCTGTGCCATTACTTGTACATTAAAATCGCTATGCGTAGGGATTTCTATTGCAGGTCGGATAATGTACTAACTAGTATTTGTTGTCAAGTTGGGCTTAAGAATGATATATAATTTATTTTAAATTAGAGAATTATTGTTTACAATTAAATATCATTCTTTATACCTAAAAATCTAATAATCTTCTTAATATAAGTGTCACAATGTTTGTCCTCAATGGACTCCTAAACCACTTAACCGATTATAATAAAATTCGCACACCATGTGCAATTCGATCCAACTTGAGAGATAGGATAGTTTAAATCTCAAATTATAGTCGCAGTTTTAATTTATTGCTAATTATTGTCTGTTATTATTTGACAGGCACAATTATCTATTAACTCCAAAGGATTCTAACAGATGTCGATACCTTTCGACTGGGTTGTGAGGTAAGTGAGGCAAAACAACGTTTGCCGGGTCAGCTAGTTTATTATAAGCATTACCATCCAACGTGGCAATGCTGCTAGCATTTTGGGCACCTTTCCTCTACCCCTGGTCCTTTTTAGGTTAAGTTTTAGTTAGTAATGTTTTATGTATTCTTTTGTTTTCAATAAATTTGATTTATAATACATTATTTAAATTTAATATTGTACGTAGTATTTGCATAGTAATATAACTTTACTTCTGAATATTTTTTTAAAGTTATAACTTCAATTTGCCTGGTTAGATAAAATTTCTTGTACTTTAGGTATATTTTTTAATAAAATATATGTCCAATAATTATACAAATATTTGAATGAATTTATTACTAAAAAGCTTAAATAGACCAATATCGAAATAAATATAAGTATAGTATAGTATATAAATATAGAGTATTCGAGCACGCAATGAAAGTTCATCCCTATCTGTAAAATTACGATTAACTTTCGGATGAATTCGCATGAAAGCGAATGCAAACAAAGACAGCTTACACAATTATTAACAACAAATTGAGTTACAGATAAGTTTATTGAGTTAAAAGTAAATTACGAGTCTCTTGTTCCCCATTTAGCGAATACTGTACGTAGAACCAAATCGGTTTTAGAAAACAAATTGGACTCCATTGTTTGATGAATATGGGCATGGGAATATTATTGTTTTGGTTTTATTATTCTGAAGTTAGATGTTCAAAAAAGTAGCACAAGTCCCACTACTGGGACTCCTCACGGCCAGGTGCGGGTTGGTAGATGACACGCGTCCTCGGATTTTTGTTGTTGGGAGTTGTGGGTTTCATCACAACAATTTCGTTTACCGTATATGCCTCTGCTAAATCCACACATAGATAACTTATAAAACGAGTCATTGGAATAGGGCTGGGGTGATGGATTCCATTACGGTTATCGTGGACCGTAGTCTAACATTCTGCCGACGAATCACACGAGATCAAGTCAGGTTAGATACTAAACAAATTTAACGAACTTATAGAATTAAGTTATTTGTCGACTGAGAATAAGAATAAGAATATATTTATTGTTCAACTGTGTTATAAGATCTTAAGTGTAAAAAGGTAAAAAGAATCAAGTTGTGCCCATTGCAAACTTACAAATAATAATGGATTGCTTCTGAACAATAAGTTTGTTTTTACAAAAATATTTTAGTAAGACTACTTAAATTAAAACAATTGCTATCTTAAATACCTATTATATATATATAGACTGAATAATACATAGCAAGACACTAGACCTGTGTACTTAATTATAAGAATCTTCTACTAATTCTTGGATATAATACCTCATAAGAATACGTACTACTCTTATATAGTATAGAGGTCACCCATCCAAGAACTAGCAGTGCTAACTTTCCGGTCGGAAAGGTAAGCTCACGTAAAATAAACAGCGTCAGTTTCAATGGTCCGTAAATAATCTCAAGTGTTGGTGCAGTGCACGCGCCAGCCTTATCGTTGCAACGCGACTGAGACGTCGCACGACTGTTTCCATTGATTTGCCATAATTTCTATTTTTACTCAACAAAAGCATTGGAAGTTAAGTAAATCAGTTTAGACGATAGTTCGTCTCGTGTAAAGTATAGCGGAGCTACGGTCAACTTTAACTGTAAAGCCCACGGAAAACTAAATAGATATAGATTTTTTAGACTTTTGTGCTCAACTTCAACTTAATTGCACATTCTAGAAGTAAATTGTTTTTGAAATTAGTTGTATAACGCTACTCTCAATGGTTTTATAAGATTTTTTATAGCTCATCGCCGTATTATTTGTGACATGGTACAGCAGAGGAAAAGGTATTTTTAAAATATAGGTACAGTTTGGTGCATCATAATACCTATTATATTATATACAGACAATGTTTAAACAGAAAATAAAGCTTAAGTTTTTGTGAAAGTATTTCTTTTATAATTTAAGCGAAAATATGAATATGGAACTTTCAGAATCGTTATTCATGTGTGAAAAAGTATTAAAAGTTTCAAATTTAATTAATATGAAAAACAATTGCTAGTGTGTAGTAAGTAGATAGATAGATAGAAAATTCTTTATTGGACACATTAAATTAAAGAAAAAGAAAGCGCTTGCAAATTAGTGTGCCACAATTGGCGGCAAGTATTCCATGGTGTAGAATCTTTAATGAAATTTGTAAGGTTAATTTCCTTTTGTTAATTTATTGCCACATAACATTATTTTTTACTGACTGAGTTTTACTTTTTACATTATGACAATGCACCCTCGTGCCCGATTTACCTTGAAAGTCCACAGTTGCCAACAATGGACCTCGTTACACTTTACCGTGTATTACAGATTTACGGTCACCGACAATAGCAGTTGTTATCGCTCGGGGCCCACAGAGAAAACTGTTAAGGTGGACGGAGCCAGGGCGAAATGGTAACCCTACATTAAGTTTAAATTTAAAAAAAACCTTTGACATTTTGTGTGCGGCCATCTTGAATTTGATGATTTTGCAACGAGAGTTAAACCGTTACGGTTAGGCATAGCGCTATGTTAATTTTAACTTGAAAACGATATATTTTTTTTGTTTAGTTAGTGACATAAAATACCTATCTATCTAAATACTTATTCCTATACGAATGAACGCCTTACTTTTTCGCTTCATCTTAGATACGAAGATTTTCATACACTTACATCTTATCATGCGCTGAAAAAATATTATGAATATTTAAAAAAAAACTAGTTACTTAACGCACTATGATGATTGGGCGATTGGGGTGGTTGGGGTTTTGGTTTTTTCAGTTTTATTATCTTTAATTTAAGAATCGTTAGAGTTCTTAAACACGATTTTGTAAAATCGCGCTTTAGTTTTATTTTTTGAAAAATAGTCGATTTAATATTTCGATAATAATATTATCTAGAATCGTTAGAGCTTATAATTTTAATATCATGAATTGTTAATTTTATAGGGATTTATTTCGTAGAATTTCCATTGCCGGGCGGCAGACGCTTTGTCCAGTCCTTGTCTCTGAACTCGGTCGTAGTACTAGTTATTATTCTGTGACTCGGTGCAATAGCGCCTTGACTTCTTTATTCACGTGTAAAAAGTAGACTGTGGTGCGGAGAGCTTTCAATTATCTAAAGCGTTTTTTATTCGTCCGAGAACCTCAAACCGATATTTAAAGATTGCCGACCAAACAATGTGGTTTCTTACCCCTATCAGCTCTGTCCAACTCCGCCCCGCTATTCACTTTATTTTACCGTCCATTGCGAATTGCGATTCGAAGTACCCATTCAAGTTAGAAACACTTGCGGGGTGAACCACTGCATGCGCGGCTTAAACTAGGCATTTCTGGTTTAAGACCGCTGAAAGTACATGTCAGGAATGGTAAGGAAATAGTAAATAATGTCTTTGCTGCGTGAACTGTTGTTTGTAGTTGGTAACTTACACAGTGATACAAGCAAGCTTTTCTCGTAAAAGTACATACATTTAAAATGTGCTTTTCTGGGATATTTTTACACAGTATAGTTAGGTTTGTTTTTACTTACAATTGTATTTCAGTACATACATTTAAAATGTGCTTTTCTGGGATATTTTTACACAGTATAGTTAGGTTTGTTTTTACTTACAATTGTATTTCATACTCAGCAGATCGGCCCAGCTTCGCACGGGTACGAAGTACTAGTTATTATTCTGTGGCACGGGCTATAAAATAATGTAAGTTGCAAAGAGAAACAAAATGTTATAGCCTTTGTCACTCAAGGATAATGTAGCTTCTCAACAGTGAAAGAATTTTTCAATTCGGTCCAGTAGTTTTGTAGCCTATTTTCGTCAAACAAACACAAAATCTTTTTTTTTTCCCTATAATTTTGGAGTAGATATTAATATGCATGAGTAAATTGTAAGTGAAAACATATTTGATGTTTTTTTAATCCTTGATAGGTTTGTGTTTGACTACAGCTAGCCTAATGTTAAGCTACAGTCTACTAGTCAACTAGTCATATCACCCGTCTCGGCTCGCCGACCAATTTGAATAGCAATGAACGATGTGCGCATTAATTTGTGCCTATCGGCTGTATTGGTATTCGATCCTCGCCGACTGCTAGGAGGTCTACGCAGTAATTTGAATGCGATATGTAAATTAAGTACCTACAAGTAGAATTGCTTTGAGTTCCTGACTATCTATTTACATCTACTACTTATATACTATACGATACTTTGATCGGTCCAGAAGTTTTGGAGCCTATTTGCGTCAAATAAACAAACAAACAAAAAATCAATATTGGTATACATAGTCACCAAAGGACACTTATGTCAATTTACAATATTAAAATTTCAATGTTAAACTCATTAAAAAATACAAAATTATAAAATATATAATAAAATGTTAATTTAAGAACATATAAATAAATTAATTCTTGCATACTAAGACTTAACTAAAACTAAACCTAAAAATTGTCATTTATTCAATAAGAGTCAATAAAAAATAACATGTAAGTTATAAAAAAATAAACTAAAATTAAAATTAAATTGAGAGAAATGTTATTATATTTACATAAAGTAATTTGAGTAACATTTTGAAAGTCTTTCTCGATAAACTCGTTTATTGAATATAATGCAATTCACACACAGAATCAGAATTTGACAAAAAATTTATTGCAAAAACCGTGTGTTTTAATTGTTACAGTAACATGAGCCAATTGAAAACGTTTGAAAGTTCACATTATCTAACTTGCACACCAAATAAGTGTGAGCGAGACGAAGCTAGCTTTCAAATGTTTTCTCTATTTTCCCATCTACGTCATGATAAATCTGAAAAAAAGCTAACGAAAACCCCTCCTAACGGCATGAATAACGAAATCTTATCTTTTCTTTTATAGGCGCGCCTTCCAATAACCGTTATTTTAAATAGGTAATTACTGTTTAAGTAATGCAGGTACCTATTTAAAACCGCGTGCCAGAGGTCACTGACCCTGTGATAGCAGCTATGATTTAATCTGTGGTCCTCATTGAGGCTGAGGAATGGTAGGCAATTAGTTTAATCACCTCACACGTCTGTTGCTGGTTAGATAAGATGGGAGGTCTTATGTGGATGGACGAGACTATAATGATGATGTCGAATTTATGGGGTAGGGCATTTTGTCGTGCTCGCATGGCTGGATACAACCTTCAAATGGTCTAAAAAGTTTATCTCAAAAACCATACGATGTGTTTTTAAGAGCCAGTTACTCCATACTAGGTATGCTCCACCTTCAGCCTGACTTCAGAGTGTCGCTGACTCGTATGACTACGCGTCTCGTTGGTGAAATACCTAGCTGCTTAATGTAATAAAGGAGTGCCCTTAGCACAGCTAACTTAGATGATCTGAGGCGATCTTAAAATCAAGCAATGTCAATTACCACTGTTGCCAAATGAATTCATGCAGAACATTGGATTTTACTAGTTACCAAAGTGTTTAAAAAAATTATGTCACTATATATGTCAATTTCAAAGCAAAAAAAAATATAAGAACTTACATCTCCATTAAAGCTTATTCAAACAGTGCACCTATTATATATCCCTATACTATAGGGATAAAGCTATAAGTTCGTATATTTGAACCCACCATTATATATCTGTAACGTTACGTTTTATTACCGTTCTATTAACGAGTCGTCTGAAAACCGTCGGCCGCCTACAAACACGTCGCTTGCTATTGTTCCTCGCATGAAAGAGAACTATTTGTCCCAGTCTTAGGTTTTCTTCAAATAAGTACCTAATCCATATATGTAATATTACTCAAAGCTATGAGCTTTACTTAAGAAGTAAGAAAGAAAAGAATCAATCTGGCTGATTTTTGTAGATAGATAGATGAAGTATTTTAAGTAGTCTTAGAATCTTATTGCCTCGGATTCTATACGTTATTTTTACTAGATTTTTCGTTTAAATCATGCGTACAGGCACACTCAACCTTCGGCCAGTGTCCTACAGGTCAAATACCTAGCTGTAGAGATTTAAAAAATCATTAATTAATTATCATCTCAAAACCAGACAACTCTTTGCAATTAAATAAATAAAGCCTATTCATAGTTGGCACGGCTGAAAATAAATAAATAAAATATTTTTATTTCAGGCACATAATAACATACGATAGGAAACTCAATTAAATAATTATAACAGACACTGCATAGGGGTACCAGTCAATTTAAAATTAAAATTGCTTACTTTGCATTCTAGATCACCTAATATGTCACATGATTAATTTCTTGCTCTTAATTACCACCACTTACTCGTATATCAGACAGAGATTCCATTAACACTAAAGAATGCATCATCATGCTTCTATCTAATTGAAGTGCGAAAAGCTTTGTGCTAAAACCTTTCCATTTCTCGTGCTAATCGAAAGACCAAACAAAGCGCACCCAATGTCTGAGTGTATGTACTTTAGATCTGGTACTTTGTATGTTTGATTACTTACACCTCATTGTTTAAACGTATAGTCAACAAATGCAAAGGCTTTTTAGACAAAGTTTCGGAACTACATATATGACCGTCTTCTGACTAGGCAACTAATATGGCTACTAAATAAACTGCCGATACTTATTGATTACCGTAAGTTTAGTATATTATCCGTGGGTCGGATGATGATGTAGGTCCCGGGGATCAAAATACTAAAGAGGATTGCTGGTTCCCATACAAGAAAGCGTAGCGCGGAAGTTTGTCATAATTTTATATTATGTGCTTAGTTTTTGAAAGCTTTGTAAATGTGTTAGAAATAAATAAATGATTGATTATCAATCAATCAATCATTGATTGATAAGAACTGATGAAACATAGATGGTGCTACAAATCCAGCGTACAGTCTTGCTGCCGCTAAATACCAAAACGCGCTGCAGTCGCATAATGATATAACGATATTGATTGCGTGATCCGAGTGAAATCGTTTCTAGAAAATACGAATAGATGGCGCTACGTGTATCATTCGGTACACGTAGTACGATTTTAACAAGTCTTTTAAATTTATTAGTCTATGGACCCGGCTTTTAGTCTTAATACTGTTGTTAAAACTTTAGTCGTTAATCTGTAAGAGGCCTTCGGGCGGCTTGAAAACTCTCGACTCCAGAGCTTGGCCACTTAGCTCATACGAAGAAGAAGAAGATAGCTTTATCTGCTACAGCGTGAATATATCTTAAACTTAAAATTAAAACTAAGCCTAATCTAATTAATTACCCGTTCCCGATGCAAAGGTGCCCATAACGCTAGCAGCATTGCCGCACTGTATTGCAATTGCCAATCTTTGCACCAGAAACGAACCGTCGCGGGAAAATCAATATTAAAATTGACTTTCTGTTACCCATCACAGTTATGACTGGCCGGTTCTATCATCCCTTATCTTCAACTTCCGTTTACTTAGGATCACCTCAATCGTCCGATTAGGGTCACCCTAAAATTCTACAATTACTCCTATTGGTCATATTATTGTATTTGAGTCCCCTTCTTCTTCATATGAACTAAGTGGCCAAGGCGTGGTGTCGAGAGTTTTCAAGCCAAGGCCTGTAAAATCTGAGTATTTGAGTACTTCAAAAGAGGGAACAATACAGACATTATTTTTAGACTAAATTTAAAAGTTACTATGGATCATAAAGTAGCAAAAAGGACTGAGCTTATTTGTGGGAACATTTGATAATCTGTCTTGTTCTTATACAAATAAATAAACAAAATTCACGTTATGTTCATAAACAATAATTGGCCAAGTGAGAGTCGAGCTCGATCTTGAAAGGTTCCGTACCATCTTAAAAAATTACAGATAGGCAGCGGAGGCTTAGTAATAGGGTCCTGTTTTTACCTGTTAGGTACGCCCTAAGAATATCAAGCTTTTGCTCATCTGTGCATGTGGGATTCAGGGAACATCTTAATGTGCATTAATACACACATATACTTTTAAGGCTATTTTATGTGTTAATGTACAAAAATGTTGCTCAATAAAGATGTTTTTATGTTTATGTGTGAAGATGCAGAGAAAATAGGTGCTTCGTTAGAATTCAATGCAATTTGGTTTAAGGTTCCGTGCCAAAACTCTCGACGTCTCGAGCTTGTTAGTTCGAAGGCTTAGATCAGTCTAGAATAGTCTAGATTATAGATAGACCTAGATGCTTAATCAAGTGATATATTTTTTCTTCTATATTTTATTGCTATTTTTCTTTATTGGTTTCTTTAAAGGTATCAAATATATAAAATGTTCATAGCTATAAAACAAAAATTATTATTGACTTTCAAAGATTTTTATATACATAAATGTATTATAATATGTTTAAACTGCGTAATAAGTTTGCATAACATAAACTTAAATATACTACAATATACTATTGGCCTGTATAATAATATACAGGCTAATAGCGCCTTTCAAAAACTTACATCTAGATACTCTAGGTTTCAAGCTAGTTCTTACTAAATCTTATAGATAAAGGTTACTAAGCTACTAGTATTAATTATTATTTAATTACACACTACAGTGCTTACTCGTACGTTTATGAAAAAATATTAAAAAGCTTGTAAAAATTTAAATTCAAATTAATTTATTTAAACTAATATATAGTAAAAGAAAAAAAGGTACATAAAAGGTAAATCAAATGAAATAGTACAGTTAAATATTAATATGATTAAAAAAAAATATTAAAATAGTTCAGTTATTATAATGATTAAAAAAAGGTACACAAAAGGTAAATCAAATGAAATAGTTCAGTTATTATAATGATTATGAATATTAACTATCGCTGTATTAAAACTTTCGTAAGGCATATTTGAATAATGACCAAAATAAACGTAAGTGATATCCGGTTATACAAACATTATTCAATATTAACTATTTTTATTTATTATTATGACGACCAGCAGTTAGGTACTTAAAATGGACAGCTACCTTGTCGAAAATTTAGTTCTCTATTTATTTCTGTTTACAAACAAGGCTCTTCTCATCCCAGATTGGGCTTCCATCATGCAAACTTCAAAACAAGATCCGTAACTAAGCTTATTGCACAAAGGGCCAAGAAAGGGTCACCAATTTACACATAAACACGGCATTTTTTCTCCGCTCCCTGTACACGGACGGGTCCCGCGTCGATATAATTTCGTATGCGACTCTCGTTCGCAGTATCGACCGACCTAGCTGTAAGAGATAAGTAGGGTAGCTATTATTTATGAGGAGTGTGGAAAGTTTGGTTCAGATGTTGATAAACTTGAGAAGCGTTTTGAAATCACACGAGAGAAAATTATGCCTAAAATAATATAGACGTACTCGTAGGATAAAAGAAAAACCTGTGCTGCAAATCGATATTCAGTCAGTGTCGGCAATGTATTACCGTAATAATAATGAGTCAATAAGTTAATAATTACTAAATTTTTACTAAAAAAAAATATATTAAAAAATATAATATTTTAGGCATATCCACTAATATGTATTATTAAAGCTAAATGTTCTATGTACTTAATGAGTAAATTATATGTTTGCATATAAACTACTTTATATGCCTTATTAACGCGTGTGAATATCACGAGACATATTAAGTATCACGTAGTGTGATACCTATATCTAATCGTATAATGTTATAAAAAATATTATTAAAGTAAAGAGCCTATTGTTATTGGCTAAAGTACCTAATAAAATCTGGACTGCGAATCATTGTATTTAGCTGCTAACTAACTAGAAGTAAGTGTATGAAATTTATATTAATCCCTCATAAAAGCAACAATGACTGTCACCCTACAGATAAGCCAGCTTGCTTCCTTATCAGTCCGCTCCTCTGTTGTACGATTATTTCTCAGTAGATATAATGTCGAATACGAATAGAGATATTACAAGAACGGGTTGGAGCTCAAGAAAGGGTAAATACTACAGGGTAGATTTAAAAGACTGTACGTATTATTAATTTGTAACTTACTCGTGCGTAGCTTAGATTACGGCAAAAATAAGCAACGTTTATCATTAAAATTATTATGGAACTAGGTTAAATAGGAAAATTGATTTACAAAAAAGTACGTAAGTAAATAAGTAGGTAACTATAAGTACAAAAATGTTTTCCAAATAATTTTAAAGGTATATAATATTGATTTTTATTATGACACATCGCCAACAAATATTTACTGGTATTCACCGGTATTCGAAAAGCGGATAAATCTAATTACTCACTTAAAAATCCCACTACTATTATTAACTCCAAAGTTTGTGTGGCTGAACCGATTTCAATCAAATTTGATTTGGAGATAGTAAAGACAATAAACCAACACCTACGTATACTTTTATCCCAGATTAAAGTGGGTAACACCGCGAGGCACAGTTAGTAAAACATTATATTATTGCCTATATACCTGCGACTGTCCGGGATGCACCTTCCACCGCCAGCTTTAAGACTAGACTCAGGGTTTGGCTATAAGATAAAACTTTGTACAATATAAATGATTATAAATTTGAAAATTGACATTTGATTCATATCATATACTTTTGTATTGATATTATATTAGATACTAGAATTAGTAGTGAAAATTGACATTTTGATTAATATCATATACTTTTGTAATGATATTATAGTACTAGAATATAATTGAAAATTGACATGGATACATATCATATACTTTTGTAATGACATCATATTATTTGACTTGTAACTTTGGTGTTATCAATAAATGATTTGTATTTGTATTTTTGGATTCTCCGACTCCAAAAACAGCTACCGTTTCAGATTTATTTCTCTGTTACCATTAATGTTAATCACCACGTCATCAGGCGACCGAAATCACTTAACCAACCCGTGGTACGAGGATAAACCGCCGAAAAGTTGCCAACTTTACGCCGCAGCTTCATTCGTTTAATGCGAAAGGCAAGTTGTCGACCGCGGATTACTTTTAACTTCTAATCTCGTTGATATTCGGCTAAGTTTAATTTTCCTCTAATTTCCACCCTCGGAGTTTTCAGAAGCTCTCCCTTAAGGTAGACACTCACTTGTTTTTGAAGAGATTGGATCGTAAAGTGGGGGATAGACTATAGCTGAAGTAAAAAAATAAAGGTTAGTAATATAATTAAAGGAGGACATTTTATTCTTTTTATATGAGCTAAATGGCTTAATACGATAGAACTGTCATTCACATTACGATAGAAGTGTCAAGTTGACCATACCATGGCCTTAAAAGAGTTACTTTACTTGACTTAAAATTAACGTAAGTTTGTAAGAGGTAGTTATAACCCTAGAAGGCTCTTTTCTTTGTACCTCCGCAATGAAACGTAAAACAGCCATAAAGAAAACAAACAAAGCGAAGTGTGTCCCTTTCCTTACCTCGGTAATTCCGTCGCAAGCTGAGTGTTTATTTTACCAGAAGAAAACTAATTGAGCGTGCGCGCAAACAATACTGGCAAGACTTTGATTAATTATATTTACTTTGTTTACATTAAAAACGCGGCAATAGCCAGAATGGGAGTACGGGGTGGAATCTTAAATAAAGTACCTAGCTAAGTACCTGCTTTGTGTTTAATGTTGTTTTGCTTAATACCTTTAAAAAATATTTTGGTAATATTAAAAGTCAAGGCAATACTTTAACTCTAGGTTTAACTTACTCGTAAGTAGAAGTTACTTTTGTCAAAGCAAAGCCTAATAGTGCCAACTATATTTTTGTATATAAATAATAATAAAAAGACATAATAACATTATTTCATAGGTAGAAATTGTGTTCACATGTAGCATTTAAGAAATAATCAACATACATTTTTTAACGCTGTATTTTTCAAAATACAAATAATAAATATTGAAAATGACTAGTAGGATGTCTCCTGAAGACGATGTTATGGGCAAAAATTGTGTTTGTCAGTTTCACTGTAATTAACATTAAGCGGTAATTAAAAAATCAATAGGAAAAAAGCTTGTTAAAAATATTGAATGTTCGATTTTTTTTACTGGTTTATTTCTAATTCATTATTCTGGCTGCTACCAAAATTGGTAGAAGTAAATTATTCTTAGGGTTACTAGACGGTCAATAAGCTATTTTTCAATATTTTTATGCTTTATAACGATACATCTGTAAATTCATGACTTTAGCCATGTCATCGCCTAAGGAAAGAGGAAAGGAAAGATCAAGGAAATGGAAACCGTAAAAGCCTACATGAAAGCTTGGCCCAGTCGCCACACTCCCGTAGTACGAGTATCCATTTATACTGTTTACTCCATAAAAACGCTTCAATGGCCCCTATATCAAACCGAGCGGGATAATGAGCTTGAGGGTGGAATGGAAAAAAGTAATATAAAGAAGTCCATAAAATTATGCGAAAGTAATTTTAACTTACGACTGAGATGCGGGCGTTTGACCTCAGATTTAGATGGCAATGCCGCTTTGAACTGAATTTATATCGCGCGTTGAAATATTTCCCTATTTTTCGAGAGTGAAATCTATTTTTGATGTATTGACGTTCTTAACCTTCCGCCCTTCGTCATCACTTTATTGCAGTTAATCCTGCTAATAAATGCTAAAGTTTGTGTGTATGTGTGTGTGTATGTTTGTTACTTCTTCACGATTTTGATGAAATTTAGTGTGTAGATAGGTTTGATCTTGGGATAGTACATAATGCTACTTTTTATCCCGAAAACTTCTGTAGTTCCCGTGGGATACGCAAATAACTTCAAATTCTATGTTACTCTTTTACGCTCCACCAGCTGGACCGATTTTGATGGGAATTACTACGAAGATAGGTTAGGCATTGGATTAACAGATAGGCCACTTTATCCGGATTAACTTATTTTTGTCCCCGATTAATTACACACACGTGGTTAGCCACATACTACACCATTTCTAGTTTGTATTATGATTTCTAACACAACTGATGTACTACATATGTACATATACATACCTAAATAATTTGTATCGATAAATGTATCGAAATAAACCAACCCCACCGACTGCCAACAAATTAAATTCATCAAAAAGATGTTGGCTGTGCCAGGAATTGAACCCGGGACCCTCGGGTTGGCAGTCCGGCTTGATATCCATTTCGCCAACGAGGTCGTCGTATTACGTATTATTTATGTTAAAGGGCTCTGTATGGTTTCGTAATTCATTCCTGCGTATCCTACATATCCTATAATACGAAAATCTTACATTTCGAGTAATATGGTTGAACCGAATGAAGTGTCGGCTTACTGAAACCTTTGAAAGCGCATAAAAGTCGATCCAAAAATGTAGTCTTATCGAAATTGCAAATGGAGGGCGTTTCCTTTCAAGGGATCGAAAAGAAAATTACACCCCGTATTACTAACGATGTGTTTTAAAGAAATATTTTTGGAAATATACATCATTTTATCATGTATCTAGCGCCTGTAGCTCGGGCGCTCTGACGCGATCATCGAGGTTAAGCAACGGTCGATGCGGACAGTATTTGGATGGGTGACCATGCACAAGACTGTCATATAAAAAGTGTAGTTTTTAAATGGGTGCTAGCGTGGGTCGGAGACACGTTCTTGTTAGCTGAAAAAATAATTCAAGCCATTTTAGCCCCTAAGTATAATATATTTTATATCGATTCCCTATAACATCGTTCGTGTTTCTGAAGCAAAACTAATTGTCTAGACAATTACATATGTATGTAGATCATAGACACATGATAATTATTTGAGTTTATATGTATATGTTTATTATCTGACCATACCTTTTTATATTCATGTAGAAGTAAAGTTAAGTAGAAATCCCAAGCAAATATTTATTTGTTCTTTGTTTCCAAACTAAACATTTGATTGAGGAACTTCACAGGTTAGCCGAACTTCACGGGTAACGACACAGGCCGAAGGTAGAGCATGCATAGTCTATAAATACCGCTTTTCTAGGTTTTTGCTGGTACAATACATTACAATCATTTATTAATAACACCTTGTTACACGTCAAAAATACCAAGTTTTAACCAAGTTTACCGTTAGATAGATAGATTGACTGGGCAAATAATAGGTACAAATAAAGTAACAAAACTTAATAATTTTACATCGTGCCACAATCTGCGGCCTTATGGCTAAAAGCGATTTCTTCCAGGCAACAACAAAAAAGGTAGTTTAAGGGACGAGAAATAAAGAACGTTAGGTACTTGGAGACAGATTTTTCTTCTTAAGGGTGGTTGGTAGCCAGGCGAGCATAAGAAATTGCTCTGCCACCATGCTAAGGTTTCCTCACGATGGTTTCCTTCACTGAAAGCTCAAGTTCTTTGACGGGGTCGATCCCTCGACCTTCGGGACATTAAGCGGCCACACGCCCGACTGAGCTGTCATAGCTTCTATAGACTTCTAGTTTTCAGTCCTATAATTCACTCACACAACACACAAAATACAGTTTTGTGTGTAATTATGTTTACGAAATTTGACGCCCTCTACAACTTTAGAGCAAAGGGTTACAGCCAAAGTTTCACACTCCCTCACTTAAAGTTTACATCTCACTACATTTACCGAACAGTCAGTTGGAGTTAGTTTAAGTTAGTTCAACATGGTGAAGTAAAGTAACATGAGTACAAAGTACAACCTTCATGTAGGTCCGCGGTGGAATTAACCACCGACATTTTTACCATAAATAATAAGACCATCATGATTTTAAAACCTGCAATACATGTACCTTTTTACGGTTCCGTACCTAAAATGTAAAAACGGGACCCTATTTTAATTGGCCCTTATCAGATTTTTTAAATATGGCATGTCTCGTACTCATACTCGTAAATACTCTCGATTTAGTACTGTCTTTTCATATGTATGTATTGATGATGTAAATATCGATCCCTCTCCATCTAGCTCGAGTTTAATACCAGAAGTAAGCGTGCTGTCGGCGCCGTCGTTTTGGTCCACATTTAGAGCTGCGAGCGCACACTCTCTGTCACCAGCTCATTTGGCTAAATACCCGGGCTGCGACGCCAACTACAATATTCTGTTCCATTTCTTACACTGCGCTTGTAGCTTGCGATTGGGAATGCTTGTTTATATGCTTTTTACGCGCGATTCAAAAATGACGGGGTAAAAGTCTTCAAAAGAAGAGTAAATAGGTATCTTGTAGGTAAATGTACCACACCGTAGACTACAATACAGCTTAACATCAGGCTAGCTGTAGTCAAACGCAAACCTATCAAGGTTAAAAAAAGACAAATTAATTTGAAGTGCAAGATGTTCAAGACCCGCGTTAATTCGGGATAAAAAGTACTCGTATCTTAGGTGTTAATCCAGAGTCTTACCTATCTCAGTACGAAATTTCATAGAAATCGGTTCAGTCATTTGGGAGTGAAAAAGTAAGAAACATACACATTTAAATACAAATTTTCGCATTTATAATAAAAGTAAAATTTATACTTGCAGAATAATATTTTAAACTCAATTTCTTTTTTGTGGTTTTTTGTTATTTTATTCTCAATGCAATTAGTACATAAGTAGCTTTTACGAACGTAACAATTTGTCTACGCAGCCATAACTCGATGTGAATTGCTAATTAAACTTATTCATTCTGATTTGCAGTTTTAAGTCTTCTATCTATAATGAAATATAATAAATATTTATAAATATTAGGACACATTTCACACACGGCTGGTTAACCCCATACTGACCATATCTAGTACGTATTATGGTTGCTAACACAACTGATATACTACGTATACACACATACATATTTTATGTAGATACATATTACAGACCGACTGCCAACAAATTTAGTTCAGCACAAAGATGTTGGCCGTACCGGGAATCGAACCCGGAACCTTCTGATTGGAGTCCGGCATGGTAAGTAACCATTACGCCAACGAGGTTGTCAATTTTAAAAACACACTGCAATACTTCGTATGTAACAGCGGGAAAAAAAACAAAAGTTATTTAAAAATAACTTACGGTTTTTGGCTCGATGACACGAAATAGGTCTTGGCCTCCGATACCAAGAGACGCAACTCCCCTTGATCCTGTGCCGCCTCCTGTATAAAACACTTACCGATATTGAATTGAAAAAAATCTTACCTTTAAAACTCATAACATCGATCGAACCATCATTTTGATTACAAACATTCAAAGCAAAACTATCGTGGAATTATTTTGAAACAATACCATCGATTTGTCTCTCGCCATTAACTAAAGACCCCAACACCGCACTACGTATCTTACAGGGATAACAGATTTGACAGCGGCAGATGTGAAGAGTATTATATTTCATACACTATTGTAATTATATTATATTACTATAACTAGAATTGAAAATTGACATTTGAATCACATCATATACTTTTGTAAAGATATTATATTATTTCACTTGTAACTTTGGTGTTATCAATAAATGATTTGTATAACCTTGACTTACACAAGATATAAAATATAACACATTCCTTCTTAGTTTAAATTTTCAGTCGCAATAGTATCTATTTGGTATGTTGGTATCAAACGACATATATTTTAAAGAGTAATAATTGTTTTGCAGAGACTAAGCACAATTAAATCAACGGTATATTCGTGACTTTTCTTTTACATCAGTAAAACTATCACGGTATTATAAATATTTCTTTATTTGATAACAAATGTCGCTCTTGCTTTTTTATTACTTGTCAGCCTTGTATGGCACAATCAAACTACTATTCATACATTTTTGACTAGTTGAGAACGTGAGTTACGAGTCAAATATGTGATAATAATTTATTTACATAAGACTTTTTATATGGCATGAAAAACATATCATTACATTTTTTTTATTAGTTAAATAGTATCAAAGGTAGTAGAAGCGTTAAAATAGTAATTTTTCAATATTTACTCTGCGTCCGAACGTTGTCCATCTGCCCTTACATCTGCGGCACTGTTAACGAATATTCTGAAGCTGCGGCTTTCAAGGCTTCATTATGCAAAGTAAGGAGGGTTCGTAGTACCTGAGAGTGTCTGTAAACACAGGTACCCAGTGTGTGCTGGGGTTAACCTGAACTAAGGGTATTGAGCCGGAAAGCCGGGGTTCCAATCTTTTACCACCTTTGGAGCTTCATGAAAAGGTTTCGCACTGTAAGTTGATATTTGAAGTTTGGTTGGTTTCTATGCGTACAGGTTATAGCAGCGCTATACATATATGGAAAGTCTTATCAAAACTTATGTTTTGTTTTTGTGCCTAACGGAGAAGGCTTGATAAAGGATTTATTAACTTACATAAAAATACAGCCTATGTTGAAAGCAGTGAAGGCAAAATTATATTATTTATGAAAGGATATGACATTGAATAAAATAAAAACTAAT
The DNA here is from genome assembly GCA_035578125.1 of Mellilla xanthometata. NCBI lineage: Eukaryota > Metazoa > Arthropoda > Insecta > Lepidoptera > Geometridae > Mellilla > Mellilla xanthometata. The sequence continues at coordinate 4,238,538 of JAPUBQ010000007.1, read as the reverse complement.
TAGATTTTTAAAGTTTGATTAGTAAATAGCGTAAGCAGCCTTCTATACGTTCCCACTGCTGGGCCTTGGGGCCTGCTCTCATAAGGAGAGTGATATAAGCCAAAATCCACCACTCTAGCCAAGTGCGGGTTGGCGGATGACACACGTTTTCGGATATTGTGGTCCTCAAATATGTTGGTTTCCTCACGATATTTCCTTCACCGTAAAGCGAGTGCAAATCCACATATTACTTGAAAAACGAGTCATTGGATTAGTGCTGGGACCAGGGACCGCCTGAATGAAAAACAGACGTTTATACCACCGAGCCACACTCGCTTTCTTCACACTCGCTTTTTCCACACTCACTTTTTTTATTAGATAGTAAATAATTGCCAATAATTTCCACCAAACAAAAATTAATGATACAAGATAGGTGAAGTGTTTTATTGTCACGTAAATTTTAATTTACAGTTTTACAGGTATGATATTAATTACCTTCCAGAGTAAAATGAATCTCGCAAGCATATTTCCTCGATGGTCGCGTAAAACGATGAAAAACGATGATTGATTACTGCACCTGATATCCCTGCCAGTGGCGGACTAAGAGGGGCAACGAGTAAGTGGCTATCGGCATTGCTAACATACACTTATAAAGGTTAACGCAATATTTGAAGTTTGTACTAAAGTAATAAAAATAATATCAGGGTTAGACTGAATGCAGTCATAAGAACAAAAATTAATGCATCTTTGACTTGACTAAAAAAAACTCCATTTATCAACCAATACACAAAGGTCTTGCGTCCAATTACATAGATAACTATGGTGGCGCGACCCAAACTGGGTCTTGGCCTCCAGTACCAAGTGGTCTGTCGGTAAAGGCCTTTTTCAATCGCAAAATTGTTTTGGTATGTTTGATCTAAAACCAAATTGTGATAAACAAAGAATATTTAAAATAAATAATGTGTTTAGTATTCAGATGTTTCTTCTGCTTATCTTAATTTGGTTTCAAACCACCGAAGTACACTAATCATTGCAGATTTTCTTCCATCTACAATAGATTTCCGCAAAGTAACGCCGAGTCAATAGGCTATATGTGTTTTAGATTTTTTTGTTTATTTTCACCCCCAGCCCCTAGTCCAAATCCTGATTGCATTTCTGTGGTTTACCATCGCATCAATCACGCCGCTCGATACCGCCTGCTCGATAAACAAACAAGCCTTTCTTTGTACCAAGTTGATGAGCTTGCTCGGCAGGGCTTGTTCTGTGGAGACTTAATACACTTACTACGAGTATAATTGAATTAGATAGATACTCGTAGATAAAGTACCTTATAACTCGAATCAATCATAATATATATAAATCTCGTATCACAATATTTGTCCTCAATGGACTCCTAAACCACTTAACCGACTATAATAAAATTCGCACACCATGTGCAGTTCGATCCAACTTGAGAGATAGGATAGTTTACATCTCAAATTTTAGTCGCAATTTTAATTTATTGCTAATTATTATCTGTTATTATTAATTTGACAGTCACAATTATCTGTTAACTCCAAATGATTCTAACAGATGTCGATTCCTTTCGACTGGGTTGAGTAAGTAATCAATAGATGGCGCTGTACCCCTAAGTGAGGCAAAACAACGTTTGCCGGGTCAGCTAGTAAATAAATAAAATCTACAACCTCGTTGGCATAATGTTTACCATGCCGCACTTCATCGACCTTGTCGGCCTGGGTGTTAAAATATGTATCGATATAAAGTATTTATGTATGTATAAGTATATCAGTTGAGTTAGCAACCACACTACAAACTAGAAATGGTTCAGTATGAGGGTATTTTCACACACGGCTGGTTACCGTGTGTGAAAAAAAAAAAACTTACAAAAATAAAATCACTGCATTGTATCCCCTCATTTCCTCTAATTATATAAAACGCCATCATACTTTCGTGATTTTAATTACAGATTGCATATTGGCCCCTCCGAAACAGCACTATAGATACCTATAGTAGTGCCATCTATGTACTATTGTTTATCTAGAGCTATTACCAAGTTAGGGGTTGATAGTAAGATCCCACGGGATTTTGAGGTTTCCCCAATTTTCCATTAAACAAGCCATTCTGAAAACCATCTAGTTGATAGCATCAGACTAATCTCAGAGGAAAATGAAGTGCGGAGTATTTTCTCTCATTTGAGGAAAATTTGATCTGTACAATCTTTACACGAACAAAAGATTTTTTTGTAACGATTATTAGGTAAATTTATATAACTATTTTATATTTTTCGTTTTTCTTTGGTAGGATTCCGTACCTAAAAGAAAAAAACGGGACCTTATATCTAAGACTCCTTTGTCTGTCTCTAGGTTGTATCTCAGAAACCGCAATAGCTAGAAAGCTGAAACTTTCACAAGATATGTATTTCCCGTGCCGCTATAACAACAAATAGGTACTAAAAATTAAAAAAAATGAAATATTGAGGGGGATCCCCATACAATATACGTGTATTTTTCTTTTTTTTTGCCATATATCAATAACGATAGCTGCTAGACACTTAACATAAATACTTATTTATTACTAGCTGCGCCTGCGTTACCCACGTGGATCCGGGATAAAAGGTAAGCTATGTACAGACTCTTCAACTATCTCTGTACTTATTTTCATCCAAATCGGTTCAGCCAGTTGAGCGGTAAGAAGTAACAAACATATGTACTAACTCTAGTCTTATACATAAATATTAGCATTTGTAATTGTAGGAAGTAAGATAATTTTTTTCATAAAACATAATGTACGGCTTAACCAAGGATTATTTTTTTGTAAAAAACTAAAGTTAGCGAATATGTAACTTGACTCATATTTTTTTGGCGTATACGCATAAAAAATAGGTCACTTTGAATATACAAGAAGTGCATAAGTACATTGAATTTAAATCAAGTAAACCTTTGTTTGTTTCCCAATTTTATTGACGAGCTTGACTTCCGCAAATTAATTACATGGGAATATCCGGTCCGTACGTAAACAGACATTATTTTATAGAGATTTCATGGTGTTACGTTTGGCCGGACTATCATTAATTATTTTAATTTAAAAGCTGAATACAGGAGCAAAATCTAGAGTTTACAGTTTAGCAATTTAAGTGTACGGTTGAAGTAAATGAGACTAACTTTTAAACGATATTTTTTTTACTCTGAATAGGTCAGCGCTTGACCCCAATTCACCTGATGGTAAGTGATATTGAGGTCTACGGTGGATCGCGCTTACCTAGAAGGAACCGGATCACTCTCGCCTTGAAAATCGCTAGATTGTACCTAGTCATTGGGGAACAGGGAATACGGCAAGAAATTCCAAAGTTTGGCGGATGGCTAAGGAGATGTATGTTTAATATTTATACAACATTATTTACTGTTGCATATATATTTACACGGTGCATATTGAAGCCTCTGGTCTCGTACTAGTTATCATACCGTGTTACGAGACCAGAGTCCTCTTATAGTTTTACTATTTAACAATATGTGTAAGATTAGCTAATGGGTTACTCATTACTTTATAACCTACTCATAACGAATGTTATTACGGGTTTGTAAACAAACGATCACGGTCACATATAGCTAAGGTAAGCTATAATTGCTGTGATAACTATCGGTAGCTATAGTTGCCACAGTTTTTTCTTTATTCACCAATTTAGTCATATATTTAGTTAAGTAAGTTCAACGTCTTAAAACTTAGCCTCAAGGTTTTAGGATCATACTAAGCTTAGTTCCTAAATTATAATATCTAAATTATATAAGTACAAGCTGATAAAATCACGACTTAATCAAGATTCATATTTACTAGGAAATCTATAAATATACTCGTGTAATCTTATTGTGTAGCTGTCGAAAATATCATTATTTTATTGCTGCAGTGTTCCGGAAAATCTCTATATTTAATTAACATGAAAAGTAATTACATATAAATAAACATTTTTATCTCACAGCCAAACAAATTTCTTCTATCCGTACATAGGGAGATTATTTACGAGTTTTTTTAAACCGTTTTTTAATTAATTGCGAATATTCGACATGTCCCATCACTAGGGTTATTTGAACGGCTATGCATAGCATTGCTAATTCAACCTTAATTAATCGAAACAAACATCGAGCTTACCCGAGTTTACCCTCGAGTTTTATTCTACATCATTAGTTGCTTCGGCGCAAGTATTTTACCAGGAAACCCCTTGAAAAATGCCAGCCATCCTTACCTCCTATATTTATGGGATAAATAACAGTTATTTATCTACGAATGTATTATACTCCAACTGCACTCAAAATATTACTACCCACAGATAATAAAATGTTCATTTCGATGGTGAATTGAAATCGCCACCAATAATGAACGTTTGATAAGAAGTTAACGACCCATAGATAAATGTATCGAAAATACTCCACAATATCTTTCCCGCGACCTCCCCTAACCGTTCGAAAAGCTTTTCAGAACGGTTTATGCAAAAAGTTCGCAGTCGGTAGGATTCGAACCTACGCTCCCAGAGGGAATCTGATTTCTAGTCAGACGCCTTAACCGCTCGGCCACGACTGCTTATAAAGCGAGCGTGAAATTTACTTTTGTTCACTGTAGTTATACCTTCTATACATACCTATACGTTATATAATTACTATCGAAATTATCTACTATGTATGTAGGTCATATTTACTGCATACTAAAGGCGTTGCGCAAGGATTTGCTGATTATTTAAAATTGAAGTTAGCATTAATAAAGTAGCACTTTTAGTTACCGAAAGTCAGCAAGGGTCGAAGCGGTCATTTTTTAGATGGATCCCATCACTGTTATTTAAAAAGTATCATTTTTATTCTTTTTTTATTTTATTAATTATGAACAGAATCTATAATTAGAATATTTTTCCAAAAAAAAAACAGTGTTTCACCAAGGTAAAAGGTTCATTCAGGTACATGTTATTGTAGGTTCTAGCTAATAATCTAAGTTTAACCGCCTTAAACACAAATTAAGACTTTTCAAGAGATCTGAGTTGCTTGAAAACTATCGACTCTAGGGTCTGGCCACTAAGATCATAAAAGTTTATTATTATTTTCTATGAATAGTCGTGCTAGTGTTAATCTCACTAGTTATAGATAGATGTAGTCACCAATTCGGTACCCGCAATTACACAATAAAGAAATAGAAAAATAACATATAATAGACATTTTATACCATATAACAGTTTTTTAAATTTTTATCGCATTATTCGGTACACAATGTGCAAATTATCATAGAAGTTTTAGAAAGACAAATAAAACAAAACCTCGCGTTTAGTAAATCAAATTGTATTAAGAGTATTCAAATATTTGATTCAAACTAATGAAAACATAAAACTATCACTATATAATTGATACCAATGCAGACAGTAAAAGTAACATCCACGTGTGATAAATTATACACACACTTCTGTGAATAAGCGGTTCTGTACCATAATTTCGCTCGCACGAACAGAGGCGCCGTGGCTTAGTTGGTTAAAGCGCCTGTCTAGTAAACAGGAGATCACGAGTTCGAATCTCGTCGGGGCCTACCAGTTGTTCTCTTTTTGGAACAAAAGTATTTTTTTAAGCTTCACGGCATTATTCAACACAGTTGTAGTAATGCCAGAAAGTTATAATTATATGTAATATAATTTTTATTTTCTATAGCCATAGCTAGTCAACGCGGTTATGCAGCGAGCGTGATGGGAAACTTTGATTTCATTATATTATGTTATACATAATTATATTGGTGTATTTATTTATCTCTGTATGTATGTATTTTTATGAATATATACATACATATCTTTATTATATAGTAAGTAGATAATGTAAGGATATAAGGAGCAAGGTAATAACAAATTCACAACACATTTTCAATATTTATCACTCGTTTATTCACATTTTTTCTCGTCTAATCATTATTTACACAAATGTACAAACAAATATATCTCATCAACTATTGGAAAGAGAAAAAAAACTTAAACGACATAGATATAAACGAAAAAACCTATTCAATATTATGAAAAATATTGAATTGATGAACAAATTATTGAAATTTTTATGTTGCATTACGATCAATAATAAAAGAAAATTTAATACTTCCTTTACATAATATAGAATTACTCAAAAAGACCAAAATCTAACTTGCTTAAAATACAGAGGGTGGAAATTAAACATCATTGTAAAGTGTTTTTCAGTTACAATTTACGGACTATTACTGTAAATATTGTGAATACACAAAATTAATAAGTGTTACAAAAGTACAAAACTTCCAATTTTAATTTTTGGCACAAGATTTTTAAAAGTAAATCTAGAAATGAAATCTCAATATTTTAACCATGCTAAGATAAGGTCTACTACGTCGATGCTACATATCCAGTCTTAATTTTATGTAATGAAAACACCTATAAACATCTAAAACTTTCATAAAATCTGAGGCACATTCAATATACGTATTATACAGTTATAGATGTATTTACTTTTATTTATTTACAATGTATTTATTCTTACACTATTATGGCAGTGTGGAGGTTTAAAAATAACTAAATTACAATTGTATAATAAACACAGTGAGCTTTCAAGTTGCCACAAAAATATAAACAGTGTTACAAAGAGTCAATCTTTTCTTCTTCTTCGCCTTAACCCACTTAGGTTACTTTGTTCATTCTTGTCACACATTCTTTATTTTGTTCATTCTTGTCACTCCACACCACAGGAATGGACAAAATAAGGAATGAGTTACAAAGAGTCAATATTGGTTGCGATTGTGCCATAGACACGACTATAAAAGTCCCTTTTCATCATAAGTGACTAGAGACGGAGTGACATGAACCATAGACAAAACAACTAAAATGACGTGATTTTAGTTGTTTTGTCTGTGATTTAGACTGTGCCGTCTCTTTCTAATCATTAATCATAAAATGAGACAGGGCTACTTTTAATTTGGTTCAGTCATGTGTACGTCAGAAACGATGGGATATTTTGCAAAATTCCAATTTTGCTGCGATTGTACATACAGAAAACTTATAAGTTAATAAATGAACCATCTTATTGTTAGTGTGTAAAACGATACCTGTAAAATAGGCGAATAATGCAAGAAATATTGTCGTTAAATAAATTAAGTATTAATTACTCGATTAATTTTAAGCAAATCTTCATTTTAGATATGGTGTTTTGTCTTTTTGCTGTTTGAACTTACAATTTAATTTCTATCTTTCCGTAACCCGACCAGATAAGAGCAGATTTAAATTAAGATTACCCTTTGTCTCTCTTGTTAGCATTGAAGACGAAAGGCCTTCTTAAAATAAACCAGAGTCTAAATAGAACATTGAATTGCTGTAATATTTGTTAATTTTAGAATTATTGTCGTGGTTACAATTTAATTTTGGCTTGTATTTATCAGAAATCTGTCTGTAAAATGCTTTGGCTTCGTTTTACGTTAAAAAGAAATCATTTTTGTACAATAAGTCATAGTCTTTCAATACAAGTTCATTCTTTTGAACAGTCACGATTGTCATGACTTGAGAACTGAGCAAGCGTCTACGCCATTTGGTTCCCATATCGATATTTTAATCGGACTCATATGGCGTAATAAAAATGCCTGTGCCCTTATGAGATCATTGCTTATGAGGGGTAATAGAGGTTATGGATCTACCAAATTATCTGCGAACTGAGTAACTTCAATGAGATGTTGAAAGAGTATTATGACAGTTACTGACCTCAAAAAACATATGTCTTTTATCTGTACTGATTATCATTTCGTAGAATAATTTGGTGGATCTCTTGATTTTATCCATAGAAGGCATTCTTTAAGGGTTGATGAACGAAGGCAAAGTTATCAAAATTGGATATTTTACAAGTATTTAGTTAACTTACACTCGGCTTGGATGCAAATAAAAATTAATTAATCCAATACCCGTTGACGTTAGCACTGTATTATGATGTATGGGATTTCTTGGAAGCTTCATAAATATTAACTTCATAAAAACAAAAGAAAGGTTTTTTCCAGACAGATTATAAAATAGTCATGATGTGATAGCAATTATAACCAAAACAATAATTCTAAAAGCTATTTGAATTCTCGGTAAAGTTGAGAACATATACTTTGCAGGTGGTATAGGCCGAAACACATAGAATATGTAAGCACATCGTAGTTATAAGAAAATATAAAATATGTGGCAACACTTCAGCATAATTTACGAACCAATCATCACTTAGAAAAAATCAGTCTCTTTTAACATAATCACTATTTTCACTTCAAATATGCACTGAAACCAGCTCTTACATTTATAGTAAGGCCTCTTTGTTCTAAAGTTCTTTATATTTTTGTTCTAAAAGTCTATTCTATTTTTAATCTGTACCTAGTGTCAAAAGTGACAGCACTTTTGACACTCGCGTCTGTCAACTCACTGCACTTTTAAGTGTCACTTCTTTGGATAAAAGTCTCGTAAGGAATGGGTAGCACATTTACACAAATCTTGTGAGTTGCGTGTGGAAATCTCGCAGGAATATCTGTAGTTGTTGTAAGGTTGGTCTGTCGTCAGGCGACATGGCCCAACAATACGCCATCACTGCGAATCTGCGGAACAAAAAATAATAATTAAAATTACTTTAATCAGATGAAGCTAGGAAAAAACAGTTATGGAAAAATATGGAGGAGGCCTTTACCTAAATAGGAGGTCCAAAACTAAGCACCAAAATAAATTTAATTTAACCTAATAAGGTGCACACAACATTTACTCAAGAATTTTTGTTGTATTAACTAACATAAATGTATTAGATAAGTTTTGGAATAAATGGCTTTATTATTATTATATTATAAATCAGATGATGATAATAAAGCTGATGTAGTTAGTAAGAGTTAAATAATAAAATCTAAGGCAACACTGACCAATCGAGGTATTAAAATGTACACACAAAATATTCCCCATTTAAGTTACTATGTGAATGTACTGGTTATGGTCCTGGGTACATAGTCTACTTACAGTTCATCAGGACAGTTAGCTGGCTGCTGCAACCGGTATCCGTCCCTGAGGTAAGCGGCTACTTCAAAAGGATCCACTTCAGCATAAGGCTGATGCGCCAGCGTCGTTAATTCCCATAAAAGAACACCCAGGGCCCACACATCGGCCGCTGGACTGAACTGTCTCTTCGACAACGCTTCTAGAGCCAGCCACTTGATCGGCCGGTTCTCGTTGTCTCCTAAACAGTGGTAGTCGGCTGGGAACAGATCTCTTGAGAGAGCGTTGTCCGCGATCATCACTCGCAGGTTTTCATCCACTCTGTTGAAGAAGAATACATAATGAGTTCTTGCTCAATAGATGACAAAATATTCGAAGTATTACAAAAAATAGAAGGTCGTTTTCATCAACTGACTGCACATGGTTACTCGTGTAAGAATTTTCTAAACCGTCGATACAAATGGGAATACAGAAACAATAAGAAACTTACATGCAATTCCTAGCAGCAATATCTTTGTGTAAGACATGTTGCGAGTGTAGATACGCTAAGCCGTCCAAGGCATGTAGGGCCATCCGGACCACCAGCTGAGTGGTCAAGGGCGGAGGCGGAGCGGCACCGGTGGCCCCGCCCACTGTCACGCCTCGACAAGCCAGCAGGAACTGCTTCAGGTTCCTCCAGTTCCCACTCCAGGGATACAGCAAGAAAGGAGCGGTCTGGTCCTCGATGCTGACTCCGAGAACTGACAGTACGCGCTCGTGGTGGAGACCGTACAGCATGCATCCTTCTTGGAGTAGTAGCGACACCTGCGAAGAAACCGAACGTTGGTATACAGGTCTGAGAAATACTCGTCTGGTATTTCGAGGAGATAATCGTTTTTGGAATCGATTTTTACCTGTACTTGAGAAGCATGTTCTGCCACTGTTTTGACTAGAACTTCTTGCTCTCTAGCCTCTTCGTCGGCGTACGTGCCTCTGTACACTCTACCAAACGTCCCTTCCATGGCCACGGAGCGCAAGCGAACACGACATCTCTGTATAGTCAGTTCGGCAATTCTCTGTTGCAGGTCTCTGGCTCTTTCTTCGGCTGCCACGGCTGGCAGGGAGGTGGGGCGACGATAGCTCGTGTAGCTAGCCGCCGACTTGCACGAGGAGTCCGGCAAGAATGCGTGGGCGTCTTGTTCGTCGCTGCGTGCTCGGCGCAGCTTCCTGGCGCGCGCCCTACAGCCAGCAGCAGCCACGGCAGCTATAATGAGCACTCCGCCTGCGCACCCTGCTCCCGCGTAGAATATGTCCGCAGACGTGGCTGCGTGTGGTACGCTGTCCACTCGTACAGCCGGCCGAGCGGCTTCAACGAGACATATTTTTTTCCGGCGGAAGTGCAGCGTGGTGGATGACGAACCGATCGTGACGTTCAGAGTTATGGTGACGTCTACTTCAGCAGCCTCGGTGCGCTTACAAGGCAAGTCGACCCTCCAGGTTTGCGGCTCCGTCGGTACGAAGCCCTCGCTCGATATGTTGAACGTTGGCGCATACATGGCGTTAGAGTTGGTCCCAGTTTGTACGAGCAACGTGTACGGCAACTGCAACAAAACAAACATTCCGTGACCAAATGCGACGTGAGCGTGTTCTTGCAATAGAGACGTATTCGGAGCTATAACGGTACGGTATCATCGTGATTTGCCTAACTGTAACAAAATGCGCGATTGACGTACCGCGGCACGCGATGACCCTACACTATTCAAATCCGTGACCGAGTCAGCGGATCAAATTTCGAATGTGACCCGAGACGAGAGCACGAACATCTCTCCTTATACGAGACGTAAACTACACGCAGTATTACCTCCGGCGTGGATGGACATACATATGTGTATTTGCATAATACGTACGTCGTCTTCGGTTCGTTCACGTGCTTTATGTTTCCTTTATAGGGCTGACGTAGATATACTGTCACACTATGTGCCCAACGCTGCAGTGTATAACTGACCACCGGATGAAAGGTTTGTTTTGGAGTTGGTTAAATATTGTGATCATGATGTGCTCATATTCAAGCAATCATGCAGCAGCATTACCGGAATGGTATAACAAGCGGCGAGCGCGGGCCCTTTGACCGGCCCATCAGACATGCATTACGGAGGCAGCCTCATAAAGCGTAGGTGCGACACCGGAGCCGCTAATTAAATATTATCACTGCAGTCGGTGCGCACAGACAATGGTGGCGCGATCGCTCATCGGCGCTAGTTAACCGGTTACCAAATATTAGCTCGGCTAGTCAAAGGCGCCGCTAAAGCAAATAAGGGAGAGAGCGTAGGGCGGGGAGAGGCTCGTGCGATCTGATAGTGGGGCACAAAGCTGCCGAGATGCTGATAAGGGCGGCCGGCGGCCCGATCGCAACCGAAGCATATCCCACATTTGCTTTTTAAATGCCGCATAAAGCTTTCTTGTTTCTAAACGCCGCGCCGACGAAATTGTACGTTACATACATAAATTCAACATCTCATAAGTTGGAAATCCCTCTCGTATCCTTATTGTGACTTGCAAATAGCGGCCTAAATAAGAAGTTGCACCGACAAGTTCAGTGAACTGAACGCGTTCGCAGGAAGGATTCTTCTCATGATACTTTTGTTCGGACGCTGAATATGTAAAAGTGAGCGACTGATGGCTGAGGCTTTTCGGATTGAAATCTGACGTTTGACGGCGCGGAGCGGTCGTCAGGCGCAGACAGCTGCGGATAAAATAAATAAATGCACATAATATTTGGTTAGCGATGCAGGGCGCAGGATACGATGTAAATATATGGCAAACTGCCTCGTGAGCAGACAGCCGTATATTTGCATGAGAGGCGGCACTCGACCGAATTAGATACAGACGAGGCTAAATAAAAATTCCGGATATTTTAATAAGCCGGCGAAGATCAATCAAAATACGAGTATATAGCCGTCGATACGAGATATAAAGGTAGATATTTTTTTAAGAACTCGTTGCTTTATTATCTAAATTCAACGAGCAGTAGATTACCATAATAATAACATGAAATAGCTTGTTTGCGAACGCGGAGTGAAGCAGACCGTCTGCTCCTCGCAACTCGGGAAACTTTGAGAATTAATTACGTTACTTCGTCTCTAGATTATTCTGACAACCTTTGAAAAACATGGAAAAAACAGCCTCGATCGATTGCGGGGAAAAACAAGTCGTTAACTGGGAATAATCTATACATGAGATGTGCGATGGCGACGCTGGATCCAAGTCAATTTATCGATATGACGATTTCGTATGCAGCGCATGATGCCATTACCATATTAGTGCGCGATTCTCAACAGTCCGATTGTTTAAACTGGCTTCTGATCTTTCTTCTACATATAATCGTCTGAGTGCGTTTTAACGTCCGACGCAAAAACGACGGGGTGCTATAAGTTTGACTTGTGAGTGTTTGTGTGTATGTGCATGTGTGTGTATATTGTGTCTCTGTCATCACAGTACTCAATCGGATGATTCAATTTTGATAACAAAAAATACAGTGCGGAAAAAACTCTCCAAAGCGTCGAAATCAAATGGCTTTAGTTGGTTTAGCTTGTATTCCATTTAATGACCACTCTCTATAACGCCATAATATGCTCAGTCCCTTCAGTGTCATTATATAGTTTACACTGTATACATATATGAAAAGTGTGTTAGCCGAGAATGTTCTTAGTGCGACGTTTGATGAAAATATATCTAAGATGGCGGTCACTACAAAATGGCACATGAAATATTTTTTCAAAACTGCTTCAATATGGATATGAAATGAAAGGCTTGAAAGGCTTGACAGTGACATTATGATAAATGTCACTGTCAAGGTCTCCCCAAAATATTTAATCGAGGTTTTCTACATTTTTAATTTTCATTTGTCAGTGCGGTCTATAAAATGTGCTACTTCTTAAACATAATAAAATTATGATAATTTATGACAGAACGAAAATGCAATGCAATTGTCAAGTATAGCACGTATGTTATTAAATATCTTTTTACTGGAAGATGCCTCTCAGACGACTCCTTGTTATGATTATAATGAGCTATTCACGATCAACTTTTATAACATGTCATGCGTCTATAAACAGCTCTAGATACATTAAAACAAAGCATGCACGGCATTCGGTGTTACATATTTAAGGTACAAGATACTTAATTAATACGAGTTTTTCTTCGTATAAGCTAAGTGGCCAAGCTCCGGTGTCGAGAGTTGTCTTAGCCGCCCGAAGGCCTTTACTAAAAGTCAAACCTACAAATTAACGTGTCATCCGACCTACGGTAAAGCCCAGGTGAAAATGCAAGTTCTAAAACGAAATTCTTGTGAATGGTCACCTATCCAAACACTGTCCACATCGACCGTTGCCTAGCTTCGATGATCGCGTCAGATCACCTTAGCCAGCTGAGCTACATTAATACTACTAGTAAAAGCTTGTTTTGCCTTTTATAAACTCAAAGTACAAGCAGATTTCTTATAAGGCGCCTAGAGAATTAAATTATCAAGTTAACTGGGATTTTAGATCAATATGGACATTTTTATGTCTAGCTCAACAATTATTTGACGTATTTTTTGTATATTCAGAAAATCTCGTAAGAATACGACGGCATTTAATTACATTTTTCCACATATTCAAATCGACTGGTAATTCTTGCAACAAAACTCTCTTATAATTTACGACTTATGGTAGCGCCCAGATGAAAATGACGCAATGTTTGAAAGACAGACTTGTTTTTTTTTATCCTTGATAGGTTAGCGTTTGACTACAGCTAGCCTGATGTTAAGCTGCACTACAGTCTACGGTGTGGCACGTTTACCTAGAAGATACCTAGTAACTCAACTTTTGAAGGCCCCCGGATGATACCTCTCAGGAAACAGAGACTCAGGTAGTGAGTTCCAAAGCTTCGCAGTCCTAACAATAAAGGTCGACGCAAAGCGTTTTGTACGAAAGTTTGGAACTTCAAACTTGTTCATGGTTATCCATCCAAGAATTGTCTGCATCAACCGTTGTTTACAGCGAACTAGGATATATAGTTCGCTGGTTGTTTATTAACCTCTGTGATTGCGTCAGACTAGAAGAAGACAATAGAAGCTTACCGGTTTCCTCGCAAGGCTCTGCCAGGTGAAGTGAAGCTCGCCTATGGTCGCTGGCACGGGCACCACGAAGTTCAGCGCGTAGAAGTTGATCTGACCTTCTCGGACGTAGTACAACTCGGCTGTTAGACCTGGGAACAAGAAATAAACACCTGTTATGTATCTATATTAATTTAACCCTACATATCCAATTTATGAGTGATATATTTATTTATCAATTGATACTTTTTAAGTTCAAAGAGAAGTTCATTCATTGGACAAGGCGCTTCTACAGATGCTATATTATTATAGTTTTTACTATTGTAGATTGCAACACTTGGTTATGTACGAATAATTACTGCACAACCGTTATTATTTAAAATTAATCTTGATATATTGTAATGGGCAAATGAGTTTATAAAAAAGATTTAATTTTAAAGAAAAAATATTTTTACGAGTATTTTATTTTACATTGCTAAAAGGGTGTACGGCATTAGGCGACTTTAATGAACAGCGTTATTTGTTAAGATAACGTTATAAAATAATTAGAATTCATGGAATCAAAGGATTTCATTTATCGTTCGTACGTCTCAATAGATACTAGGTACGTCTAATCTAATCTAAAAGTTATAGATATAATTCTACGAATCATAAAGTGGTCTACGAAAATAGATATATATACGTATGTACGTATATATACGTATAGATGTATGTACGTTTTTATAGAATACATCGTAAAATTTTACGAGCTGAAAGTCGACGCCAGTAAGTCTCCCTTTCATTGCAGGCCGTTCATCACAAAACAATCGCTTCAAACATATTGTGATATTCGCGTCAATCAAACTAAAATCTATTGCGAGCAACACCATCAATAGCTAAACTTGAGCGCGCAAAAACATCAATGCGCACGCGCACAATGTCGGCGAGATCAAAAGAAGCTCACAAAGAAGCCGCAATACGACTCCCGCGCCACCTGTCCACAAATCATGGGAACTGATTTGGAGAAATAAAAACTTTGGACCGGTTTACGGAAAACTTTTTTTTTTTTTTTTTTTTTATCCTTGATAGGTTAGCGTTTGACTACAGCTAGCCTGATGTTAAGCTGCACTGCAGTCTACGGTGTGGCACGCTTACCTAGAAGATACCTATTAACTCTACTTTTGAAGGCCCCCGGATGATACCTCTCAGGAAACAGAGACTCAGGTAGTGAGTTCCAAAGCTTCGCAGTCCTAACAATAAAGGTCGACGCAAAGCGTTTTGTACGAAAGTTCGGAACTTCAACTCTGTATCGGTGTCTCTTCACTGTCTCTCTGCTCGTTCTGTAGTAGAACGGAGATGGTGGAATCAAATTATGAAGTTCCATAGCACACTCCCCGAAATGTAACCGATAAAAAACCGACAAACTAGCAACCTTGCGTCGGTGCTCTAGGCTCTGAAGTTTCGCCTTCGTAACGCAAGAATTGCCGATGAGCTTCTTAGCTCGTCTCTCAATGGACTCAAGTGCTTCTAGCTGATATTTGGCAGAACCATCCCAAAGATGCGAACAGTACTCCATGCACGACCGAACTTGCGCTTTATACAAGGTGAGCAGCTGTTCAGGCCTGAAGTACTGTCGCACCTTTGAGAGGATACCCAGCTTTTTTGCAGCCACTTGCGCTTTGGATTCAATATATGAACCAAAATTGAGAGACGAGGTCAAGGTGATACCGAGAAGCTCTAACTGGTTTGTGATCGGAACGGACACATTTCGGAAAGTAGGGGCCAGATGAAATGGCCTCTTCTTGGCGGAGAATAGACACGCCTGAGTCTTAGCAGCATTAAATTTAACCAGATTGGCATCGCCCCAATCGGAGACTGCCTGTAAGGTGTCGTTTATGCGCTCGACCATGCCCTCTCTGAGTAACTGGATATCAGCCGCACTGGCTCGTGCGCTGGACATATAGCTCTCTACAACCGTGCTGTCGTCTGCATACCCTATGATGCCAGGCTTGAGCAGATCATTAATATGCAGCAAGAAGAGAGTTGCAGAGAGCACTGAACCTTGAGGGACACCGGCGTTTATAGCCATTCGATCAGACGAGCAGCCATCTATGACTACTCGGATTGATCGATCCCTCAAAAAGTTTGATATCCACGCACAAAAACCAGTGGGCAAACCGAAGGAGGAAAGCTTGCTGATAAGGCCGTCGTGCCAAACCCTGAATGTATGTAAGTACGAGAGCGAGTTCTTTGCAATGTTATGATACGAGAGCAAAAATGAAGATTTCTCTTCTAAGCGACCAGGCACATAACCAAGCCAAGTCCATTTCAAGAAATCGGTACAAAAAGTTGTTCAAGTAATTTAACTTAACACAGGCAGGTGATCTCCTAATACGCGCTTCCTAGCTTGAAGGTTTTAGAATAATTTCTCGGAAGCTGGCCACATTAAGGGCCGTATTTGGTACGACGTGATCAAACTTACGGTTACCAGACTTTCGAATTTAGTTTCAACTGCCTATTAAACTTGTATTTAGATTTGCTCAAATCTCGTAGGAGGGCCATAATAGTATGCAAAGAAGCCAACTACGTTCGATTTGCAATGCCACGATAATGGGCGGAGCGAGCGATCGGGCGTCGGACGAGGTGTGGCTATGTCAATCGACACGAATGAAATAATAATTAAAAAATATTTTATCAACTTGGTACCCGATGTTATGAGCAATTTCACCGAAGGTGGAATATTCTGGAAAGTTTACGATATTATGGTGATAATGTTTCGATCGAAAACAAGTTTTTGTTCAATATTTGAGCAGGTCCTTATAAATATGTAAAGTAACAGGACACTGGCCGCCGATCGGCAGTAACGACGCCATTATTAACGCCAGATAATATCGTGGAAATTACAATCCTATGTAAACACGTTTTAGTATCGCGCGCATACATGGAAACGAGCTCTGAGGTACTGTTGATTTAATTAACAATTTAACGCCCTAAATGGGTATTTGTTTGCTGTTAACGATAAGGTATAACGAGCTCGTAAACCAAGATAACATTTGCATAATGCACCAGCCACATAATATAATACAACAAAATTGTGACAAAATTGACGACAAAAGAGCTGGCACGAGCGACAAATCGGTCGCGAGTTGCGACACGCTGGCGACATTCAAACTGATATTTATGTTTATTTCCATGTTTATTTTTATTCAGTTTTACGACTGTGAAATCTTTTGTAGATATTTTAATCTGTGCCTCTTTAGCCGTCGTATAATTAAGCAGATAATGTAAAACGATCTCGTCTTCTGATCGCACGGATACCTTGAATGTCGATCTTAACGACTTCTAGTTAAACAGATGCGTCTGATAACTTTTTGAAATATTCAAATCATGTTATAAAAAAATCAGAAGCTATTAAAATAATTAATAAAATTAACGGACCAAGCTTTTACCACATAAATAGAGAACCGGCATGTGATATCGTAGAGGCGACATCTCACCAGGTTAATCACTGGTTATCCAAATGTGGATCTCCACATAAATTGGTTCTCGGAAAGTTGTGAGCCTCGGATTAGGAAACAGAAGCTGGTCGAATGTTTGAGTGTTGTTGGGATTTAGTTTCTCATTTAATAGGTTTGGCTTCGTCTCGAAACGGTAATGTTACAACCCATGGGGTCGTCGTCTCGTTGCCTCAAGTTTACGAGACGGTATGCTAATCCTACCACACACCACATGCCGCCAAAATTTCCCACATAAGTGCTGGAATACATTACTACCGGCGGCGGTGCCTTTGTAACGGCGGCGGACTCAAAGGCACAAGAAGCACTTGATACGACAAATAACTAGAGATAACTCACACCCGCCTCAGGCGCCTGCTTTTTCTGCTCGTTCTTACTAATTTCTTGAGACAGTATCTGTTTTTATAGTTTGCCGTAGATTGGTAGCTTTGTTCTGATACCGCAGTGGAATTATAGATAGTGGAGATAAGCTAAGCTACTGTGTACCTAATTGAGTAAGAACTTGACTGTCTTTAAACGGGAAGTACTTTAACTAATAGAGGTAGCCTGTGTTCTGTCACTTGGTATTAGGACATAAATTAAAGCACGAAATTAAATTATTAAGAACATTTTACACGTCATATATGTATGCGAATAAACATATCACCATCCCATTCATCCTCCTATACCTTCTAGGGTTCCATTTGAAAATAAGCATAGAAAAGAAATTTAATAACTCGAATACCAAGAAAGCATCGCTCAAATCGCGTGTCTGCGTTCAACATTCGCACCTCCAAATAAAGCCGAATAAAGCCTTCATTACATTCACAAAACCCCATTTGTGCGGATAAATAGAACGGGACACAATAGGTGCTGATAATTCGTATAGAAAGCTCCCCTTCCAGTTGAGGGCTGAGGTGGAATTATGCAGAGACGTGTAAGAAAATAAAACAAAATGCAGGTGTCGAGAGGAGTACTTGTTCGGGCGGTTGATATGCTCGGCTATAAGTGCGTAAAGTATGCAGTGTGAGTAGACTAGAAGGTTCCATACAATCGGTTTAAATGCTATGCGATCACGAGTGTCGTTTGGTACAATTTGAAAACAAATACTCTTCCTCTATTTATGACTATAAAAGTCGTCGTAACAATAATAGAGTTAAAACTTATGAATGTAATTATGTAAAGCGTATTTTTTATTTTGATGATATGATATGGAATGTAAAAATCGTAAAATAAAGTTTTGAATTTAAGCTTAATATGTTTTATAAATAATAATATTTAAAATAGTAAGTAGTAGTAGTAGTAGTATTATTTATTATATTATAATACAACACGATACTAGTGAAGTTGACCATTTTGAACAACGTTGTACAGACAGTGATTTTCCTGGTAAGAAACTATACATGCTTCTTAGAGCAATCTACTTTTAGAATGGCACACTTATTATGTTATTACAACTTATAAAAGAGTCACTCATGTATCGACATTAGTGATAAAAATTGCGGTGATCATATAAAAATATGAAATAATTTCTTTTACACAAACGCTTTCTTGGTTTAAAAACATTAACTAAACAAAAAGCTGGAGAAAATAAATGCAATGAAAAATAGCAGTGAAATTCTGCTATCAAATATTTTTTCTTCCCACATACATGATTAGTCAAAACACGAACTAAACGAAACGACAGATTTTAAGCTTAAATCAAATATAAAATCTTTGATGATTACTTTAGTTTGATCTCCACACCATACTCGTATTTGCATATACACAAGAACAGAACACCGGCTCAACCGGAAAACCACCAAGTAAATAAAATGGTTACAAACTTTACGGCTGAAGCCACATCCTATAACACGTAGAGATAATGTATTATCATAAAAGTTACAATGTGTTAAGAATAGCCGCTGTAAAGTCAGCGTATCCAGGCAATGCATGTTGCAATGGTGACAGTTTTATTGGTGGCTACCGGAAAACATAGTCGTAATGTTAGAAACGAGCCAGCGGCCTGTAGTTAGCACAACGGCTTTTAAAACTGGTAAGGGTATACGTATTGCACACTTATTGCAGGGAGGCGAAGGCAAAAATATACAATAAACATTTAAGTGCGCAACTCTTTTGCTAGTGCGTTGGTTTGCAAAAAACAGACATAAAACTTTATGTCGCAAGAATACAGAATGTCTTTTTTCCAGACCCAAAATTGTAACTTTCAAATTGTTTAATTAGCTTTCAGCTGAACATTATTTAAAATATATCAGCATAATTAGTCTACAATATTACGTTCTCTCTCTAGGGCGTTGTTATATAAGAGACATTAACTTTATTTCTGTTTCGCACGATGCACATATTCCATAACCAACGTTTTATTATCCTTTCAAAACATAACATGTTATCAACTGAAAATTTTATAAATATATCGGCAAAGTTATTATCATTACTGTATAGACATAACTTGAAAAAAATTACGAAATAAATAGTATTTGAATTACTAAGCCAGCTCAACAATACGTTTCCACTTGAAATTAGCTTGTAATTTAATTTGCAAGGAGAAGATATATTGGCCAAACGCGGTTTGGTGAACTTATCTACAGGTCCTGCAAACATGTGAGTTTCTACGCCGTATATAAGAACTGGCAAATTTTGCACATGTCAAATTAAAGAAAAATGTCAGACTAACTCTCACGAAGGTCTACATTTGTTCTATTATAATTGGATTAAAAACCCTTAAAATATCATTGAGTCAGTTCTAACCACGGACGTTGGTGCGTCTTAACCGAATTTGTCGCGATAATTGTAAACACTCATAAAGTAAGTTGTTTAGAGCGCTAAAGATAGTTCTAATTGCTCGTTAAAAGCACTACTGACAGTAAAACGCATCTTTACCATTTGTGGATAGTAAACGTGTAAAATACGGAAATGTCTATCATTTTATAGTTTAATTTATGAGCAGTTTTATTACATAGTTAGAATAATGAAGAATGTCACTAGGCGTGTGAAAATATTTGAACGAAAACTTAAATCAACATTATATCAGTAAATAATTATCGCGGTAATAGTTTAGTGCATTCATCTACAAAAGAGATGTATTATTCTTCTTTCTACATAATAGTTCAAAATATATTTAAAAATTGGTTAATAGCATTAAACAAAAAAACTCAATGCAAGGGTAGTCAGGTGTAAAACGTTAAGGTTTTTAAAGTTAAGTGTTCCGGAAACGAGCTGAGGTAACATGATCCCCGTTAAAGTCTGTCCGTTTTTTTTTTCATATTCATGTATTTAACAAGATTTGCCCTCCACAACCAAAAGCTGATCTGTGACATAAAGGCCCGTATAAAATTGTAGTCTCTCCAATGGAATACGAAGGTGCGAAAAGCTTCCCATTTTGCCTTTTTACTGGTCGGCAGATGAAGATAAGATTGCGAAGCGTAAATGCAAGGCTGATCAAGATTACGTTAAAAAATATTTAAAATCCTACACGTAAAACAAAGCTTCCAAAAGCAAGCATTACAGAGAGAATGAGACGATATTAATCAGCCAAGTATTCTTTTCTTCATAAAAAGTACAACAGCACAGAAAAAATTAAGAACATTCAGATTTTTTAAGCTCTTTTGTGTACTTGAAGCCTGTGCCTTATGCTTCTGTATAATAATGCCGGTAAACTTGACAGATTCACATCGCCGTCTCGCTTTATTTACGGTTTACCATTGTTTACGGCTCAATACGATATGGCCGCTGTAAATCAAGCTTTCCTTTCCACTTCCCCGTTTCTTCCAGAAAATGTACATAATAAAATCAAGGTGTAAGCATCGCAAGAGCCTCAGGGCACAAGGGGAAGGAAGGGCGAGAGTAATGCGTGTAATAATCACAGCCATCTCTCACCACGCACCGCTGTGTTACACATACCATTTACCCGAACCTCCCCCGGCCTGTATATTTAATTACACAATAATGTAGCAACATTAGCATTAATTAAATGAATTTGTTGAATTAATTAGAATTCTACCACCTTACGCACCCTTGGAGAATAAGTAACTTGAGGAGAGAAACTCTATTTACGTCTCACGTTATTGCATTTACAACACGTTGGTGAAAGTACCTATATATACAAAAATAGGTGGTGTAAGCAGCAGAGGAACCAATAATAATTTTCTTGCTTTCTGTGGTACAGAATACTAAAAAAAATGCTTTCGAAAACCAATGTAAAATTTGCCAAAGCGAGACCACTCGCACAAACTAAGTAGGTAAGTGAATAGATGCAAAGCCAAGCTTCTTACACTACACGTTGGGCGTGAAGTGTTAGGCCTCTGCAAGGCCTCACTTCACAAGCTTTAAACATTAGTCAAATTAAATATAGTTTGGTCATCTTCGTTCGTTACATTCAAATGGGAATATGGTAAAAAGACACTATATTTTACCTTTGTGTTATACAAAAGTTCTTATAGAAACGAAACAGCCAAGCCATATGTTATCGTATTTATTATCTCAACAAAACAGCATAACATATTTAGTCAGATTCCCATTCAACACTTCGATAATCATACAATTAGCAAGGAGACACTAAAAGCGCATTTGTAATTAATTAATCGAAATAAAAACGACAAGCTAATTGAGGTGTAATCGCCGATAAGTGTGATACGCCGCCGTCCGTATCAACCAAATTAGTCGAGGGGATAAATTTACTCTTATTTGACTCAAGTAAAACTGGTTCTCTCGATCAAGTACCTGCCTGCCTATATTTCTTTGATTGGCTTCTCCCATTGCTGTTTCGATGCACGTGTCGTAATTTATAACCAAGAGATTACGAGCAATGTACAGCAGCGGTCGGATAGAGTCGTTTAGGAAAGCAGCATGCATAAATATCCCTTCTAGCGTATTGGCGCGTTGATTGATGCCCTTTTTTGCCCGCGTTCCTCGCTCCGGGCTAAGCCCTGGAATTAGTTTGACAGTCGGGATCTTTTCCCGATTTTTTGCGTCGACAATACCACATGTTTATTAGGACATCGGTGCGCTACCGTTAATTAAGTGTAGCGGGGCGGATACAGCGGTGATTCATTTACCCAAGTCAGTTTTTATCTAGCTCATTAGTCCCGACGCGTTGTATATTTACAAAGGCGAGAATGATCAAATAAACGCTAGTTAATTCGTCGTTGTTTTCTATTATCGGCGGGCATATGTTAGCGGCCCAATAAATAAAGTGTTGTAATAAAACAAACATGGCCTGGTTGCGATCGGATCGAGTGCTATGACGACGGATTTATACGCAGTGAAGTGTTCTGTTGGGACTCAGGAGTAAACAACGGCCACCTGTCGTTACATTATATTGCGAAAACGTAAACAGTTACGCTAAAGTTATAACGCCCATTTATAGTGCGAAGTAATCAAAACACACCGTTTATACTCGTGAGGTAACGAGGAGACGCTTCGGGTGTTTCGCTCCATCTATCAGAGATCTTGGAAACTATTACGTAGCAGGTTCAACAAAGCTGCTAGTTTTAAAACAAACGCCTTAGAAAGTCGTGTCGATAATGGGAAAGTTCCGGCAAGTACGAGTACTATAATAGCTATTCCAACAACGGCCACGCGATCAAGAATGCCACTAGCAACTATGTTCGTGTCGGCCCGAGGACCGCAAAAACCGCATCTCGAACTTAGGCCGCTGCTTCAGGAAACTGCGTAATGGTCGCGTTGAACGACGAAATTGCCCGTCCCTGGGGGCTCAGCAAACAGAACTACGTAACAAGAAACTTGACACAAAAACGACATCCATTTCAGTCGGCAACTCGAGTGCCTACGCCTGCGTTGACAGACGGCTCCAAGCATCACGTAAACTTGAAAAAAATGCAGCACGGACAAACTCGTGACTCGCGTCTAAATGTTGCGAGATTATAAACAGCCCTGGGTCTTGTATATTTCAAATTCCTATTAACTGAGTCAAACCACGTGCACGGACAAACACAACAAGTATTTCTCCAACTTATCGGTAAGATTAGTACGATCCGTCACTTCACTTGAGGTTATCGCTCGGTAGCTACTTTCGTAAAAAAGTCATTTTTTTATCAGGCGCGTCGTCTGATCGGATTTATGTATTGCCCCTTATCGGCGTCCGATAACAAACATGTTCAAATAATCTTCTCTGCTACTGAATTTAAGTTTTACTAAGAAAAAGGTAGGAGAAGTCAGATGTACAAATATACAAGTACAGTGCCGCAGTGAGGGGGGCACCGAGTGCTGAAACTCCCATCGCTATGTGTCACGGCAATTCAAACAGCACTGTGTGCGGAGTGGAGGTGTCCAATAACAAAACCCACGAACACGCTTGTCAAATAGCGTTCACCAAATATTAACCGACCGCCACACTGTATTATGTCGTGGATTTGTACTAACATAACGAGCAGAGGACAGAAGCACGACGACAGGACAGTGTTTACTTTGGAACTTAGGACGATGTTATAAAGCTCCGGCCTAGGGGAGGGAGATATTGTGTTCCGAATAACAACGGCAGCAACTGACGCCTACGAAAGCTGATATTCTACTTTTACGTCGGTCTGGCGTTGTTTGGACAAGCTACAAAAGTACAGGAACACGGTAGTTTAAAAAAAACCGTCTGTTGAGCGAAGGCTTGAAGAGAGCAGTTTACGGAGAGCACTCGAGGAGGGCCCTCGAAACGAGCGTCGACGCCAGCGCTTCACTCGTGGTGTTTACACCGGCTGAACACCTACGTATCACAGGAAACAACCCTTCCCACAGAAAAAGGCAAAAAGTAATAATACTATCCAGTTACCGAGTCTCGACCACAATCAAAATTGGTAATCGAATGCTTCGACGCCGACGAATAAATTGAAGGCGATCAAAAAGAATCGCGAGGCCGACCCGGAGTTATCGAGTTGGCAACCGTTCAGAACATAATTTACACCGCAGCCGCCGTCACTCATAATGGAAATCATAAAACTTTAAACATCGCTGTAAAGTAAACAATGGGCAAAAAGAGCAAAATTATAAACGGTCGGGCGAGAGAGCAGGCGTGCCCTGCGGTGCCCCGCACTGCACTCGCGTTATTTCCCAACTCTTATAAAATAAAATTTTTGAATATCAAAAGAATCAGCGCTGTTCGCCACGTTGCAAATTCTGGCAGTGATTTACGTAGCGTCGGGCGCTGGGAAAAATTAAGCTCTACGCGGAACATTATTATTTCTCTTACAATATCAGGAAAAAGTTGTAACTTAGACATACCTATAGTTTTCCTAACAGTAACATTGCTGACAAGCGTAACAATCACGATTAAAACTAAACTAGCTAGTGGAACAGACGAGCCTGTTTAGCGATCTAATTACACGGTTTTCCATGGCTTCCGTCACGGGACCAATTTCCGGAGCACAGTAGCTCCGTACAATGGCCCCCGGTAGGACGATCCGGGACGGGACCGCGACTGTCCAGGTTGTATTGGTCGCGCTCTAACTAGGCGTAAATACCCGTTAACTGTAACGAGGTTCAGTAATACACCGGCTATAAATTACACGTTTACCTGACACTACTTTACTACTACTACTTTTACAACACCGTTTATCGACTCAATTTATAACATGCATGCACCTGAATACCGATGCTCGTATAGCCCTACGTGTTGTACATGACTCTAATAAAACTCACTAAACAAATTCAAATGTGAGAACGCTTAAATATGCGTGTGATTCAAATCGAATAACAAACATTCAATTAATTTTATTTTCCCAGCCATCGTCGCAGGATAACATCTGTTTCGAATATAAAATACACCAACGTTACCCGCAGCGCCTCGTTCAAACCCCAATAAAAATGAGACCCACACAACTGCCACACAAAAAACCCATATAAACAGTAAAAACTACCTACACGTAGATCTTAAAATTTGATCTAACGACTTCGAAGGATCCATTATTATTAATAACCGATGTCCAAATAAAAATAGGACATAAAAATATTGAACAAAAAAGAGATAGGGTTTATTCTCCGATACAAGACATTTATTAACACGGGCGCATTGGGCCGAGATAAAACAAACATGTCGGGCGGCGCGCGCGCATATACACGGCATTATCGTGGGAGGCTGTCACAACACGCGTCCAATGGCCGGCTCCGGCGCTGACGCCCGGTGAAAGCTCCACAACACTCCCCGTAATACGACATATGAGTTGATGTTATCTCTCCGAACCATTTCAAGCCTACGCACGCCGCTGCAACTACATTAGCTCATATAAGAACTCGAGAGTCCAATATATCGATTTTTATTAACAACAACGATAGCCATCGACTTTTAAATTAGTTTCCAGCGCAATATGTAAATAGTAAATACTTCTTGTGAAACCATTCTCGTTACCACCTTAGCGTAAGCAGTTCTATGAATCAAGTGAGAAGATAAATCTAGAGCCACTTTTCAAACTTTCAACGCAAGACTCGAACCAATTAACCCCGTAAATGGTCTATTCAAATGTAACAAGGTAGTAATAATAGGAAAAGCGGTGCAGCGCGTTTATCAACGAGACAAAACAACAAAGAAACCAGTCGTGATCCCCATCACAGATCCATCATCGAGCGAGGCCGGGATGGATCGCATTATCCCAACGAGCAGATAGCCGGCCGAGTTTCAATTGCCCACAATCTGTTCAAGTCACTTCAGAATACCAACTGTTACTTATTACGCGTTAACTTCGTCACTAACGCCATTTCTAACCATTCTCCTCGAAGGAATAACTAACAAGGTGCATTCGTTCCTCGAAATTGTAATCTTTAACAAACACAAGGATACCTGCATATCTTGAAGATTAATCGTGACAGTATATGAATTTATTGTGAAAAATTAGTCTTGAAGAAGAGATGTATTCAACATATGATGCCAAACAGATACGACAAGAATTGAAGTTTTGATATTATTTGCGAAGATTCTTGTTGCAGTTTTCCATGAATGTCAATTTTGTTAACTTTAACCTTCGGAACTTCAAAGACAAGTAAACACAAAAAGCTAAATTTTAATTAACAGTTTTAATTTTAATTATGAAATATGAATTAGTTAATTGATATTATGGGCTGAGAACGTCAAGGGGAATCCACCCGGAGCGGGATATATAACCATAATTTTATAATAACAGCGAGCGCTGTCTATAAATCAGAATTAAGGATCTAACCAGAAGAGATTCGGCTTTCGGCGTCGATTAAAGTCGAGTCGAAAAACAAACAGGGCTCCGGTCACGCCCATCAGGGTTTACAGGCCCGTGGGCGCGATCCGACGATTCCACCTGGTAACTATCACAATTAGACGAACCACTTTTATAAACTGCTACCGGTTTAACCCTAATCAAAGATTTTTATAAAAGAGAATTATTGTTTTACCATTTTTGTGTTTTTAAAGTAAAGGCAAAATAAAATACGAACACAACATTCGATCAGCTAAAACGGCAGCGTTCGGCAAATTAAACATATTTAAAAAAGCTAACGAATCGAATGAGTTTAGAATGGGTCTAGTAAAAAGAAAAATAAGCAAATTTAAATCGAAAAGCAAAAAATGGGTGCCGTAAATCGGACCATCTCTTTAATGAGGGAGCATGTTGGATGTATTCTAATGAATTATCTGATGGTCTGGAATGAGAACACGCCGCCCTAACAAACCGCGAGCTAAACCGTACATTTCAGCTCATTTAGTTTTAACCTGGCTGACCCCCGGGCATGAATAAGTGGCGAGAGGAATTAGCATACGGTCAATATTAATCTTTCGCGGGCTCGCTACTCCAGACTGTAACTGGAAAGTGGGAAATAAAAATATAAGGCCGTAAAGTAAACATTTCCACTCAACATATTCTCGTAAAGATTTCCAAGTTGAAATTGAATTTGCATTTGCTAAAGGTGTGTAGAGCGCTGCGCCCACACCTCGCTCGCATACTTGCGTTCCTCTTTATTACCTGCACGTCTGCACAAGGCGTCGGTTCTGCCATGCACTGCTACAAAAAAGGTTGGAGAATTTATTTCCTCAAATATGTCGCGGTGCAGCTGCAACCTTAAATCTGCATTGACTTTTATAGTGCTTTATTTGCATGGATTTTGCGTCGAAGTTTTCGAGAAACGTGACCATAGAGCACACGACGTTTCTCTCGATCACGACCCGGCGCTGATGCGATCTGCCCGCCAGTGCGACACTCGCATATGGTAATGTAGGCACGCCGGAGATCCTGCGATACCGCCGCCCGGTTACACAATTAACCTAACAACCCTGCATGGTTCGTTAACGTTAACGTTCGTCTGATCTACCAACCGACGATAGACAACTGGACGTTGGAAATGGTGAAACCAGTCGTTTGCAAATGATAGACGTTAGGTTGAAATGTTTGTGAATGTAGTTGCGAATTCAAATTTCGCTTGCGTAGCTTTGTTATTTCTACTTCGTTGCGTCTCTGGCGCATATTCAAATTACGCAGCAACTTGAATCTTGACCATGAGCGATGGACGCACACACTTCTATTTCAACATTCATTGCTATCGCGATATACCTAAATTGGTTTTCGAGTCAACACAATCCATCAAGCATAATTGATTAACGACCACGAGTCCGAGAGGCGACGCGCTGTGGTGTAAGAGACGTGTGAGAGCCAGTTATCTTATTAAAATCCACATGCGGTCGTAACAACACCAGTAAACTTCAGTTACGAGCGGTTAAATAAACGTAGCCCCCATTACTGTGTAACTTACGAGCCAGAAATAAAATCCAACCCAGCGGAGAACGTAATCGTAATGACATTACGATTTGAGGAAATGACTCACGTATTCAAATATCCGACGCCTCTGGACCGTCTTATAGAACTATAGACAGAGTTTAATCGGTTTTTAGGAGTATAGACCGCTTTAACCAGATTTAGTGCTCACAAACTGTTCCTGAATTTAACATTAGAATCTAAGATACTGTATTTTAGGATCAGTAACATTCGATTGATTAGTTTTTTTATTAGAGATGACTCTACAAATATACAAATACTTGGTACAAATCACAAACTATGAACAAAATAGTCAAATCACAAACTATGAACAAAATACCTATTTACACCCCTAACTGCGCCCGAGTCCAACACAGCATGTAATAACGACCTCTGAAAACCAAATATTGGTTCACGCGCACCTCAGAGCGGATTCAACCAATATTTGTATTGTACGAGTGTACGGCTGCTTCCCAGAGAGTATTTTCATATTCAACAACTTCCATCGTTCAACGCCCGCTAGCTTGTCATGGTGTTTGTCCATCTCTGAAGACGAACGGGAAATAACAGCTTTCCATGTGGTTAGAGTAAAACTGTATGCAGTATGTAGGTAATAGTATTATTAACAACAGGTATCGTAAGATTTACATTTCAATAAATATCTTATAAAAATACATCTATTTTTTACACAGCCTTTTTACATTTTTAAACATAAAATAAAGTAATAGAAAAAACCAGTTCTGGCACCCTACGCAATGTCATTTATACGCTAATGTAAACAAAGTTACAGGACACAATGGCACCGGTCGTGTCCCCGGGGAAAGCATTGACAAATTCCTGTTTATTTTATAGATTTGGAAGTGACTAGACAGTATCCAGGCGGTTGGAACCCGTGTTCGAGATCAGAATGTAAATTTCGGGACATAGGGGCCCTCTCAGCGGGACCGCGCGCCGCAGGAGGTCCGAGCCCGAAGGATCCCGAACACCATGCCTCCGTCCCTGCGCCACGCTGCGAAACACAAGACTTCACTTCCAGACATTTACAGACGCGGATCCAAATCAATCCGCGTCATCTCGAAGCTATTTATAAAAAGCTGATTGTTGCTAAACAAGCGGGGGCCACACAGCAAACAAAGCCCACACGTTATCCCCGCGTGGGGCGACACTCGGACGTAAAGATATCATTTTAGCTGGTATTATTGCTATCTGTTGAGCCCCGCAGGGATTTACGACATCGTCTCTGGTGGTCTGACCATTGATAAGGATTTTTTCATAAATAGATTAAGACGGTTTATGATAATGGCCTACCAGGATAGTCATCTCAACGAAACGTTGCGAGATCACTTGTCAGGACAATATTATTGAACATGATTAATTTTCTCCGTACCTATAAAACACATATCAACCCCATATAGATTCATAAGCAATAAACTGCATAGTGCTGCATAAATCCTGAGACACTTCGATTAGCTGTCAACTATAAACTGTAAGTATGCATTCATCAATCCAAGCGACTCGACGGTCACCAATAAAATGTTATTATTTAGGAGCTCATAACCGACAAGATTTACTGATCATAAAAGAAGTCAAGTTGACCGCAGCCATATTTCAGGATACTCGAGATTGTCTTTATTCGAAGGTAATCCTAGTTTCGATTGGTGTCGAGTGCCTGGACGGGTATATATGGCCAGTCTTCATTTAAAGGCATGATGGATGTGTTCGAGTGGCAGCCATATCCGGCCCAAGCAAATTTAACTCCGAAAGCTCTGTTTATTCAGGGGTACACTGAACCATTAAAACAGTCGCCTCAACCGCGTTAAAATTTTCAATACTATAATAACGCTCAACTTAATAGCTTTCTTACGAAGTCATAAAGATCGAAAGTGGACGAGCTGCTCCAATATTTACAGCTCATTCGGTCTAAACGTGTAACGATATTGAAATTGGAACAATTACCGACGCGATAAAATGCGTCACGGTTGTAGCTTAAACGTGCTTTAAAACCAACATTATAGAAAATGGTCTTAATTCGTTCCCCCTTTAGAAAGACCAAACATAAAACGTAATATAGTCGATCATAAAAGTTTATTACAAAAGATCTCGTGGCAAAAAGTGGAGTATTGTCACATTGGTCTATTGATTAATTTGTTTCGCCATTAGAATTCTTTTCATGGGCACCAAAACGTCCCGGTGGATTGCATCGCATTCGAAATTCGGGACATTATTTATGGTGTGCCATTCTCTTCAAAGCACTTTATGATTTACAGCGCGGGCACAAAAGCCACTGCCTTATTATGACGTGCTCGCCCTGCATTGTGCCACCATATATTTATTCGAACGATTGTCCACGATGTTTGTTTATTTTCGGTCCTTCTCCGTAAATACTGTTTTGTCACAAAGCTTTGACACAATTGAGAGGAACCATATTTCACGCTTCAAATTGCAGTGGATAACTAAGGGTATGTTTTGCCAACATTTGTGTATGGTCAATTATACAGCCAGTAACTTCACAATTATTTAGTTTTTACATTCCCAGTATGAATAATGGGATGGAAAGTAGAGGCATTATTTTTGTATCAGCACGCGAGATTGATAGAACAAACATAATAAGTGCTTCGATACGAGAAAGTACTTTAACATCAAGTTATCGAGTCGTTAACGAGAGAAAGAATGGTGTTTCATAATGATAGTGGTGGTGTGGTTAGAGCTTATTAACACCGCGTGGAAGCTAAGCGGGAGTGTACATACAGCTCGGAAAAGCAGGTATGGCTCGGCTGACGCCCGCCTTGTTTGCGTAGGGAGGGATACCGAAGCTTGTGTGTGGTCTCTGCCTACATACGTTTTATGTTTCCAATTGCTTACCTTATACTTTCGATAAATAAACCAAATAATAAAATCAAGTTTACTTTACATAATTTTAGAACATGAACCAATCTGATGCGAGAAAAATCAATCATAAAACCCTTTACCCATTAAGTGACAACAATCGAGCGACTGTCATGGCGAATGAAAAAAGTGTGTGAAACTTTACGCTCTTAATGTTTCCACGGAGTGTCTCGTAAGTGCATTAAACAATTTAGATAATGGACCAGAAGCGCGAATGTTTCGCACGTTCTCTACATTATGGCTTTTCCAGTGCCAGAGATCGTCTTGACGCGTGAATAACCACTTCGAATCGTCTGATAACAATAATAACATGCGACGAGTCTGTGGAAGAAACGAGTTCAGTTTATTACACATATATTCGCACATTCAGTTAAAATATACAGCGGTCGCGTGCCACGCTTCCCATCCGCCTATTCAATTACGGTCTACACCAAACACAATTGACACGGCGTTATCCCTAATGGGACATTTTTGAGCTCTGAATAAACACGGAGGAGAGCTAAATACCAGTCGTGTGGCAACTCTACAGGAGTTCTATGGGTATAATAACGCGTTTCGGTCTGCGTCTCACGGGGTGTTAATATTTCCTCTGCGGATAATTAAAAGGATAGTTAAAAGGGTGGCATGGGATAACAGTTCGAAAAGTTCGAGTAAAGCCCATAACAGAGTCTACGCCAAGACCCAAAATAAATAAACCAGAAGCAATTTTAATAGTTTTCCAAACAAAACAAACTGTTGTAATGCCATTAGCGGTAAATGTTAACGAGTGTCCGCGACGTCGCAGCGGCTGCTATTTCAGTTTGGGCACATTTCTCGTTCAACACATATCATCTATCACGGTCGGGGAGCTGTCGGGTTTTAAACTGAGCTTAAACTGGACTCCGAGAGCGCGTCATCGGTGGCAGCTGACGGACGCCTCGTGACGGCCCATCAAGCGTCAGTTTGCCGGACGAGGGTGTAGCAGCAAATGACCATTTGCCTACTACATCATACCTAAAAACGTTTGGCTCACACACGAAACTAGGTAACTGGGCCGTTGACGTAAAAACTGTGTAGATGTCGATTGAGATACACTCTGCTCCTCGCATTTTATCACGTCATTCGACATTACTTGACCAAAATCTTGAGCGCCAAACCGTGTTAAACGAGCAATCAATTTGTCGTTACAAATTAAAGAATTTCGTTTTTATGGAGTGGACGAGGCATCGGATCGGGCATTGCACCTCATCTCGAAAAGGAGCGTTTTTCCTCGAAGTTCCATTGTCCCGCGCCAGCCTGCGAGTCCCGCTCCCGCGAGGAAACTCCGCCGAGCCGCGCCCGCCCGACCAACTCTCACAAGTGATTACGTCCGTGACACTCTTGGATATTGGATTGAGGAACTGATCCTTGATTGAATTTTGGCTTACACAATTTTTACGACTCTCTAAGGACCACGTTTTATTCTTCATTCAATTTCGTTTTATTGATTGCGATTAAACCTTTTTTACCTTCCGATTACTTTTATTTTTAGTAATAATTCTAGGTCGAGTTATACAAATAATACATATTTTATTTAAAGCAAGCTAGGCCCATATATTAAACTATTTGTTTCACAAACTTTTTTCTTCACCGTCGATAGTTTTGTGCTTGACATTGGCTGCAAGCTGCGTCCCATGCGCTGGCGTCGCTGATCGATCGAAGCTTTTGTCGCCGTGACGTCTCCATTCATCCTGGGCAAATTGCCGTCACCGGCCAACCCGAGTCGAGATGTGATCGAGTGCCGTCCCTTCAAAACCATAACCATTATTTTAAATGTACCCTACTATCGATCACGGAAAAGCTAAAAGAGACTTCATCTTCTACATCCCGCGTTCGCACTTGATGCATTGCTTACATGTTAGACAAATTGGAAGTCTTACAAGTCATAAAGAATGCTTACATTCAACGGCTACATCACGCGTTCGGATTTTTCACTGTCGGTGTCATGGAAAATGTACATAATAATCGGAAGAAATTTCTCGTGTCTGTTTGACGAAATAAAGCGCGGTTTGTATAAACAAATTGGCTTTCTCGTGTGTGACTGTAGACTGTTGCAGTTATTTATAAAAGATCTATTTATTCAGCTGCAAGCTGACCTGAATACACGGGACAAGATGTCGCGCGTACGAGTACAAACTATGTTTGTTTGTTCGAAATCGATTGCCCAAGCTTTGGATAAAAAGAAGAGAACGTCTAAATATAGAAGGAAGACAACTATTTTTTGTCAAGATCTAGTCTAAGTCTACAAATAAATTTTAGAAGCAATATATTTAAGCTTAAGAACTGTTTAAGTAACTAAGCAACATTATTATTCACATCCCACGTGCGCTTACCAATCTAACAAAGAAAATTAAAGGCACGGCTTGACATGACAATTCATTAAAGTTGCATGAGTTAGTTAGACAATGGATGGTAGAGCTTTAGTGGCTTGACGCTGAGTTGCATTCACGTAATTGAAAATAACGAGTTGCATATTCATGTAAATTTACTCATAGGCCTGGCAATATCTCCCTCGTCGCCTGCGGTGCACTGATTCTATTTCAGTCTGCATCGAAATTACATTTCCTAAGTGCTCTAGGGTTAGCCATATCAACCATTCGTAATTGTTTGAAAATCGTTTTGATTTCGCTATACACGACCATTTTGTTATACCCGGGGATGAGCGGATTCATTTTAAAACGTTCATAAAACTAAGTCATTTTAGACTGCCCATCTTATTTATTTCTAAACGCATGAATACCTCATTTCAGAAGATCTAAAGCTGACAGAAATTAAATTTTAATTAACTGTTGTTATTCCTATCACGGATCATGTTTTGCCTAAGCTCCACCTGCCTGCGGGTGACATATTACACCCCACGGATTAAAAACTCGGCTCTTCTCCAGTCGTCCGTGAAATTAAATTTATTTAGGGCCCTCTCGCCATCATCCCGCGTGTCAACAGTATTTACATAAAGAATAGTTTCGAGAAGGACGCGAGCCCATATTTATATAGCGCCGTCGTTGGCTGTTTATTGAAATATTTCATTGTTAATTCTCCAAACGACGTCTTCGTTTAGGGGACGAGCCTTGAATAGCATTTACTGAATGCTGCATTAATAGTATTTATTAAAATAACAATGTGTCTATTCCGGGGTGTTTTCGTTATTCCTTTCACAGTGGTGTACCTGGTGGAAATAAAAAATTATCTACGATGCAGTCCGGATGCAAAGGATAAGCTTCGGCCCTGGACAATTTACACGTAGGTGAGTGAGGTACGTGGAACAGATAATGTTGGCATAGGTCGGAGAAAAAACGTCAAGATTGCCCTTCTGATAAAGTCAAGTCAGATAACGTGCCGGAAACGTGACGAACGCGAGACAACAAAAACCAACAAGATTATTTCAAAACCAAATGCAGGCATAAAAATCAAAACCCTTCGCATTTGTGTATGTCTAAGAAATAAAGTATGTACGTAGCAGCTCAAAATATAGCGCTGACACAAGCTGGTAACCGTGTGAGAAGGTAATGATGTCTAGACGAGGAAACCCTACACGACATCGAAAATATCATGTTACATTAAATTTTTTGTTGCTCTTCTCACCCACCGCAGACCTAGCCACGTAACCGAAGCCTCGGGAAGATCTTTTCACAGATGACGGATGCTGTAACATTATAAGTCTTGTGGAATATTTTGGTTCAATTACAGAAAGCAAAACTGGCTAATTTCATACGCGGGGCAAAAAATAAAATGATATGTACGTGAGCAATCTTAGATCTCTGGAATTTGGACACCATAATCAGACAGGTATGATCTCACGCTGTGGTTTTGCTACTGCAAATTGCGAGCTCCTAACTCTTATGAGCCATGAACATTCATAAACCAACAGTGAACACAATCTTCGTATTTAAATCAAAGAAATGTGGTTACGTTGCTTCACGTGCTAGCTGCCGCAGCCGTAGAATCTTCCCATTTCTCGTCGAATACAAAAAGCGAGTTGTTAAGTGTTGCAATAAACTATTTGACTCAATTAAGCTAAATTGACTATGCCCTTAAAAGGGAAGGACTACAATCAAGCAGTAGATATTGTGAAACAAAGGTAAGGGCGACAATGAGTCAGACCTTTTCCAGGCTAGCTCGTGTCCGCTTGCATTGTTCCCTTGTGGTGCACTGGTGCGATCCAAGATACCAGGTAGCTATAAAACAAGCTGTCGACCGATACTGCTGTACTGGAAACTCGCACAAAATAAGTAGCCTGGCACCTCGTTATCAACACCCAGGATTTATGAAATTATGACGGCGATAAGCGCAGAATTATTGCTCAGCGTTTGTTTATCTGAAATACGAATAAAGCGTCTTTTATGCGGGTCTTTTATGAGATGCAAAAACTAAAGATCATCATTTGCATAGTTATTTAGGAGATTAATAGAGTTTCTTAAGTTCTTTAAAAGAGAGACCATCAGGTGGCTAATATGGTCAGAATGAGGTAAAGATAAATCTCTAAAAGCTCAAAATTCTTAATTTAATACCGTTATTATTGATGCCAACGTTTTGAACTTATCTAGCAGTTCTTCAAGTCATAAATCAAAATGATTGGCGTGACGTGCACCGGTCGCTAATCGCTATAACATGCATGACCTTAAACATTTAGAAATTGTACGAGATTGTGATAGGCTTCTAATCAAATTGAAAATGAAAACCGATGCGTGTATAAGATGGGCGTCAGTTTTATTAGTTTTCTTCCATAGAATCACCATAAATGTCATCTGAAATAAATTACACACACGATGCAGGTACCCGCTGAGCAGATCGGCTGTATAGATTATTGAGCACGTCTCGGAAACTAATAGAAGGCCGGGACTTGGTTGTTAGACGATAATTTTTATGTCGTTTTCGATTGTCGATAAATTATAATTTTTACTAGCGGCATGAGAGATAAAAAGTTTAAAATGTTTAAATCTCACGCATCTCTCTGTCTGTTTGTTTACGAAAAAGTCCAAGTTTGACAGTAGCCCGACAGCTTGTTTACCCTTAATCTCGTTTTAACTTTTAACTTTTTTTCAGACCCGGACTTTCGTCCTTGAAAATGAGACCGTGTATAAATAATCGAGATTTGAATACGACGGCGGAGTCCCGTTCGGTTGTTGCATTGTTTATTGAAATTCTAATTTTTAAGCAAGAACAAAAGGCAGATGCTTCGTCGTTGACAATGATGGATTGAACTCAATAGCTTCTCTCTACAATAGGGACAGGACAAAAAATGCACTCATTGTAACGAGCGTCACGTCGCCTATTATCTATCCTGTGCCATCTCTAAGCCCATTAGAAGGTACATAGGTACATATCTACCTGCGCCGGCACAGGCACAGATTAACCTATAGTTAGTGTGCACGAGATCTTTTAAATCTGTCACTTTGACTAACCCTCGGAAGAAATGACAAGTGGCTAGTTATGAGTTGTGTCATCTGTCTAATTAAAACCTTGGGATTATGTTTCATGGCGCCTTAATTGGTTCAACGAAATATAAACTGACTAATTTAGGTAGGCAAGTAAAGGTAATTTTTTTTATGAAACATGTAAGTTATAAGGGGAGGAATGGTCTGAAAGAAGGCCTTTGCTCTACAGTGGGCTGATTTATAGTCTTAGATAGATGGACAGTAAGTTATAAGAGACTCAATTCTTTCTAAATAATAATATAATACATTTTTGGTAATTAAAAGCACATACATTATAAGGACTATTGATAATTTATTATTCAATACAGCAAGTAAGTTAATATTAAATAACTGACATGCAACATAGAAAAGGTTTTTCAAATAAACCTGGGACGCAATTACAGAAAATAGGAAGAAAATCTTCAAATACATAAAATATAAACACAGGCAAATCTACAGAAATTATTTACTTTCTTTCACAGAGTAACACTATAACTCTACATATCATTATCACATAGATCTCTCCCATAGCACACTATGTGATCCTATCCTGGACATATGTATAATCTCCATGCACTAACCACTTTTTCCAGACATAACCAGTAACAATCATAAATAATCCAGCTTATCTTGATGCCTTCAAATTTTCATGACAAAGTTTTGAATTTCTTGGAAGACCCATCTTATTCTCATAGGGGCGCCTTGTTGGCTTATTATCTTGGAATATTGTCACCAAACTTGAATAGAGCTTACAAAACCTTTTGTCGGATTAACTTCCTATTTTGGCACAACTTAGATTGTCATAAAATTGGATTAAAGATTGCAACAATAAAGCATTTAATTATTTTTTTTGAGTTTTACATTGGAAAGCAAAGGAATTAGGTGGGGCTAGCAATTGGTCAATTAAACTGTTTAGCCCGCAGGGATTTGAGTCAGATTTTTCCATCTGATGGAGAATTAAATTAGAATTTCTTTCCCTGAGATGTATATAAAACATTTAAAATAAGGATAACTTTTACAGTTTGGTTTATGAAGAATGGGACCTCTGAAGAGGACCTGACTGCGGAAACCGGCCGAATCAACAAGTAAGTACAGTTTGATTTAGATTAATTAGGTAATTTTATATTTTTATAATTTGGTTTTACATTTGGCTTTGTTGTGATGGAGATTAATTTTAAAAGGCTGATGTGAATAAAATTAATAAGATAATCAAAATTATTCAATAAAAAATATAAAATAATATTCTTATTATATTATTTAGATGGCAAAAGATGGACTTTTTAGATGGCAGAAGACGACGAGGCAGGCTGCCAACTTGATGGCGCAAGGAGTTGGTGGACTTCCACACCAACTGGAAGGAACTGGCCCAGGACATAAAAGCGTGGAAATCATTGCGGGAGACCTTTGCTCAACATTGGTACAATATAGGTTAGATAAATAAAATATAATCATATGTCAAATTTAAACTGAAATATTAATATATTCCAATACCTACATTTTAGAATGCCTTCTTGATAAGCCATTTTTTGTTCCCATGTGAGAGAAGGACTCAGTCTCAGAGCATTGGTAACATAGAGTGGGCTACTTATACTTTTGCTATCCCCGCAAGATACTTAGCGCGGGGCCCAGCATCCCAAGAACATACCACAAAATATACATACTTCTTCCACTCTTAGCACATAATTATTGTATGT
Source organism: Mellilla xanthometata (assembly GCA_035578125.1). Classification (NCBI taxonomy): domain Eukaryota; kingdom Metazoa; phylum Arthropoda; class Insecta; order Lepidoptera; family Geometridae; genus Mellilla; species Mellilla xanthometata. The sequence goes on along the minus strand of JAPUBQ010000007.1, from coordinate 4,200,320 downwards.
ACACAACCTTAAAGTACTTAAATATAAAATATTTGTATTGTATTTGTATTATCTTCTGTATTGAAGTAAGTTTCCATACCAACAAAGCACTGCAAAAGTAGGTATGTCTTTTTAATTAATTTACTGTGAGTAGCTTAAATAATATACAAAAACTTTAAACCAACTTGTTATTTCATTAACATCAACTTTACGGAGTACAATAATAAACTATAAAAGAATCTTGAACTAGAGAAAAGTTTAACTTATGAAAGAAACTGCTTATTAAATATTGAACAAAAATACATACTATCTACCCAGATTAATAAAAATAATATTAGAAGATAACGATAACTCTTATCACGACGTCATAGTTGTATAAGTCAGGAGGCCAGGTATAATAAAACATTGGGTAAGGTCAGCAACCGTTGTTAGACTTACCTAACAGTCTCCAAACTTCAGCACTACTCAGGTAAACGTTGAGATGAGCCCAACATGCTGGCAACAAGAAGAGGAACGCTAACCACCTCATTGTGCCAAGTCTCTTCTTCACTAAACCCTAAAACTCTCTTCCGTGACAACACTCAGCAGCCAAAGTTCACTAACATCACGCATTTATTTCACATTTTCATCCAACAAATTCAACGCTCAGTCCTCGCCGACAAGATTACAGTCGCATAAAACTTACAAATCCACAACGAATACCTTGAAATTAACACCGATTACAACAGAAAAACGCAAAAGCTTTAGTCAATATGCAAAGATAAAAGTTATTAAGTTCAAATTGTTAGCAAAAACTGTTTATAAACATTGTTATTGTTAACGGTAATTCGTACGAGAACGCGACGCGGCCGCCTCACAACCCTGCTTCTGTCAAACTGGTTTCTTTTTTTTCTTTTCGACCGGCCGGAGCGGAGCCGAGTTCAGCCGAGCGATGGACAGATAACAAACAGAACGAGAATAATCGTTCGTTCACGGTTCACGTTTAGTTTAGTTAGTTCATTCAGTTTCTCGACATGCGGGACAAGCGAAGGGGGCCTTGAGGAGAGTAAATTAATGCGAAATAATGCTTTGCTATGTTCAGAGATGGCGCTGTGGTGATTTTGAGAAATATCACAAAATATACTTATACCAAAAGCTAAAAGATTTCGAGATAGGCACTAAGCTCAAATGTCTACCATTTAAAATGTTACTGTACATTTATTTAGTTCAATAAATATAGTTAATTTATTTGATTTGATTTGAAATGAAATAGAGAGGGGTACTGATTCTGCCCTTGACCTACCTATACAGTAGATGAGTGATAAGTTTTCTTATACTTACATAAGTAGATATTATACCTATAAATTAATGTAGTAGTATAGTTTTCATTCAACGGGTGCATACGCGGTAGTATAGTGATAAGTATCCCCGCCAGTCACGACCGACGGGTTCGATATCCCAACGACATTATAAATGTCGTTGCGATATCCCGCCGCGGAGTATTTTTTATTCATTTGTTGATATATTGAGAGTTATCAAACTTGTTGATACCAATACGAAGTTAGTTATTATGTTTTAGCTATCTACACAATTTTTACGACTCGACACAGTTATTCCATAGGTTACGGATCAGAAACAAGACACAGATTATTATTACAGACCCTCCCCATTATTTTCTATCTGTATGTCTGTTTGAAGAGATGACAGCTCAGTCAGGCGAGCAGCCGCCTCTAATATCGAAAGTCGTGAGTTTGAATATGTAATAATGAGCTAATAAGCTCGAGTTTTTGGTCAAGGAAAACGTCGTGAGGAAACCATAGCATGATGGTAGGGTATTTTCTAGTACTGGCGTGATTAACAACCAGCGGAACTTCATTGTTTTTATCTAGATGCCATTCCGAATCGATTGACACCTCAATCATAATTTTCGGAGACTGCTGAAAAAAATTGACCAAAAAGGCACTTGTTGACTAGACTATAGTGGGTATTTAGACACAGAATCTTTTTAAAATAGACTTTAATACAAAATTACATAAAAACAGGATAAATTGCAATAAATACGTCTCATGATATCATCCTTTGGCAACAAATCGATTTTAAACACTGAATAACGTAATTCGGATTGTTACAATCATAAAATAAGTAACTAAGCTTATTATAAACGTATAAAATAATATAAACTTCAGAAGTAATAATAATTGCCACATGATCGATATTAAAACGTTAAAATCTAAAATAAGGTTATGTGGTACATAAAAGCATACGAAAATAAAGACGATAACACGGAGGCACAGTTATGGCACGGGAGGGGAGGCGAGGCGGGGAGCGGGTGGCGCTCACTTCTCCTTGGGCAGCTTCTCCTTGCGGCGCGGCGGCGGCACCGGCGCGTCCGCCGACGGCTCCTTCTTCACCACCTTCTTGACGAGCTTCTTCTTGGGCGCGTCGGCAGGCGCGGGAGTGCTGGCCGGCGCCGGCGCAGCGCCCGCCACCGAGGACTCTATCCGCGCGGCCGTGCTCGGCTTGGCGGCCGGCTTGACGCCCAGCTGTGCGAGCGAGACGGGCGGCGTGGGCACGTCGGGCGGCGGCGGCGCGCGCAGCTCGCTGGCGATGATGGCCTGCGCCAGCGCCGCCGCGTCCTCGGCCTCCGAGTCCGGCGTGGGCAGCGGGTCGCCGGCCGCGGGCGGCGCCAGGCTCAGCTTGCCCGCCGGCTTTGCCTTCGCTACAAACACCACACCGGCCTTACTCTCTCGATCGGTTACTCTCGCCGGTTAGTATGCGGTCACATTACAGAGCAAGCGCGGTTAGGGCCTGGAACAAAGTCGAGGGAAAACGAAGCATTTGTACACGGTTACATCGAAACGGGCAGGCAGGCGATAGTTAGATTGTCAGTCTAGCGGAGAAACAGAAGCGTTCATTACAAGGAGTATTATTTTGTCACTCGGTTTGATCGGGTCGATAACTGGCAGTGGATCAGATTAACTGGATAAGAGATCAGTTAAGAGATTCTTAAAACTTCATAGATCAGTCTTTAATAAGTGACAGATAAATATTCTGTAAGAATGAATTTGTTCGATAACTAGTGCTTGCAGGTGCAGTGACTACAGTGTGAATGTGTCGTACCTATATGTGGTAAGCTTGAATAATGTTCCTTGCAATGTGTGATACGTACATGTAAAGCAAACAAATATAACAAGGCCAGACGTTGTTACTGTTTGGACAGCATTAGACGAAACAGTAACAAAGTCGGAAGAAAGGTAGGTAGGAGATGACGCGGTAACATTCGTGAGTCACCTCGGTACGTCACTCACTCCGCGAATAATTCGAAAGATATACGCTATTTGAGGGAAAACAAGATAAGAGCCAAGAATAGCGACATGAGCGACGACCGACGCCCCTACTCATTGCATCCACTTGGACGCAACCCAACTACCACGAAATACTCTACTATTTTAGAAAACGATAAAATTACACGAGATTACGAGTTTGTTTAAAATAAACATTAACATGTGACATTTGCAACGAGTTCGCGGACTTCACAAGACATGGAACCCGCCACCGCTCTCGCCCCATATTTACCCTCAAGGTACGGAGTTGCGTTGGGCCCAAGTGAGGTAGAAGTTACCTGCGCTATCAAAGCCGCGTCTCTTGCGCTGCCTCCTCGGTAGCTGGGTGAAATAACAACGAGTTTGAAACGTACGCTCAGTAAAATAAATATAAAACCAAACATCACAAAACGGCACAAAAGAAAACATCGAATTCCAAGCGACCGCGATTATACATATCGTCGGTCGCCGTGGAAAGATGTTGCAGTACAAAGTATAACGTATTAGTTGAACAAAACTGCAAAAATGAACTCGGTGAGAGCTGAGTGCAATGCTGTTAGCTGGTTGGTGCTGCGAAATACTTACATTTGGCAGCGGGTACTGCGGGCGTCTCTTCCTTAGACGGGGTGTTAGCTAATGGAGGGCTGTCTGTAGCTTCCTTAGTGGGGGTAGCAGGCGCCACTGCTTCGACAGCTTTCGGCGCTTCAGCTACTATCGGTTCCGGAACTTCAGTCTTTTGTGCAGGCTCAACCACGGGTTTGACGGTCTCAGAAGCCGCTAATGTCACAGGAACTGAGGGATCAGCCAACGGGACGGGAACAGGTGCAGCTGCTTCTGCCGCTGGGGTCTCTACTGTCGCCGGGACGTCTACAGTCGCCGGAATTTCTACAGTGGTGGGAATCTCAGCCACCGCTGGTGCTTCAATCGGTGTGGAAACTTCTACAGAGGCAGGTATTTCAGCCGCTTCGGGTGCTGGGACCTCCACCGGGGCCGCTTCGGCAAGTTCCGATTTAGGAATAACAGGTTCCTCCGCTACAGGTGTAGCAGGAGTGACTGTTGGTGCGTCTGGCACCGGAGCCTGCGCAGGTGCAGCTTCTTTAGCAATTTCTACTGGTTCGCTCACGGGCTCTTTTACTTCCTCAGCTTTAACTTCTACAGGAGCAGGTGCGCTGGTCTCCTTAGGTGGGGAAGGCTGTTTGGGTGGGGACGTACGAGGAGCACTGAGGGTTTGTGAGATCTTAGCCCAAATTTTGTCGAAAGAGTCAGCGCCCATGTAGTCAATGTTTCCGGCTTCCCAGCCCTGGCGACGGGTCAAGTCATCCAAAGCCTCGTACGATGCGGCTCCAGGGACCACTCGCGCCAAGTTGCCGGCAACTCCACTCTGGAATACACGACAAAATAGTTTCAACGTCTATCACAACAAATTTAATGCTTGAACCCAGAGATATGTACATTAATTAAGGACTCGATAGATGATTAGTTCTCTTACTGTTAATGAAAAAATATTTTTAAGGTAATTGTAAATTGCAGGCATTTTACATACGAGTAGCTTTGAGGACATAGTAAGTCATGCAAGCCAAGCTATTATACTAAACATTGTAAGCTTACATTCGACTGACAATCATTTCAGGCATTGGGGCATATACAGATAAAATTACCTTGAATACTGCATCGGAAGTTCGAAACGGAGACTTACTTGGTTTTCGTCGTCACTTGTTTCCTCAGCCGTGTGGTAGTCCTGAGGTATTGGAGAATCAGGCGGTGACGGCGTGGGAGAAGGAGTGGGGGGTATCTCGTGTGTGCATATTTTACGTCCAAGAGCGTCGACCGTCGCTCTGTGCCGTAAATAGAATCCGTCGTACGGATGTCTAGGTATTATCTCGTCGCAACTCTCGCTTTCAGTGTCAGAAATATCTCCATTCATGAAACCGTTTGTAGTGGCGACCACATCTATGCGCAACCTGCGTGGTTGGCGGCTGCGCTTCCTACCTGCCGCCACGTGGGGGATAGCCTTCTCATGTGAGTGCGTGTGTGTGTCTATATGTTGGGTATATACATGCTGTGTTTGTACCTGAGAATATCCATGATGCTCGTGATGTTTGTGCGACTCATCACCACGATGATACTGCGGCTCGGGCTGGTAATGGGAACTATGATGCTGTTTATCATGCAGGTTGTCGTCGTTCGAATGACTAGCCGGCTGATGATGGTATGGTTGATGATCTTCGTGGTGATGATGGTAACTTTGCTGAGAGATGTCCTGAGCTTCGGTGTGCCAGTGTTCCCTGTGATCGTTCGACTGGTCGTGTTGACCGTGTAAAGTGGATTGACTGTGATCATGCTCGGTTTGTGGAATGTTCGAGTAATGTTGTTGTTGTTCTGTATGTTCGTGGCTATGATCGTATTCCTGTGGTGGCTGGTATTGTTGGTAACTATGGTAGTGAATGTGGTGTTCTTGTTGCGTATTCTGTGGAGGCCAATACTGTTCTTCATATTGATCGTTTTCTCTGTGGGGAGGCACATGATCCTGATGCTGCTGGTATTCCCACGCGTATTTTCTCATCTCCTCTAGAGTGTACTCCGTAGAATTCTTGCTGTTGGGATCAACTGATATGGGTGGAATATTTCCTCTGATGTGTTCCCAGCGATCGTGGACATCGGTCATGTGGACGTTTGTTTGAGAAAACTCTTCGACTATTTGGTTTTCGGGTCGATGCCAAGGAAACTCTGACTCAGGGTCCAATACAGGTTGGTAATGGAAGCTTTGGCTCACGTCGTGGGGAGGTTGCTCCGGCGGTGGCTCCGGTTCGTCCTCCTCCACCTCAACCTAGCGTTGAAGTGAAACAGCTCAGTGGAAATGCATGCAGACAAAAACTTGAACTAAGCTGCTCGCACTATTGAAATCTACAGCACAGTGCAACGAGCTTCATCCAAGCCATATTAGTAGTAACTCAAAACATACGATAACAATATAAACATACAAAGGTAATTGTAACAAATTAAAATGAAATCTATATACATCGAATGCAATGATTATGTACACTTAACGTATGTTTATGAAGCTATTACGGTGATGTTCCACCAAAATACCAACACCATCTAACTAATTACTCCCAAATTATTTCACCAAACCTTGTGAAGCTGTCAGCCGAAAGAACGAGTTAGAATATGTTAGTATTTTGGAGAAACATAACACTAACATGATATCATCAAAATGCTTTAAGACAAGTGCAGGTACAGCGCAAAATACAGTGCACAAGCGAAGTGCAAGCGTTAATACTTTTTAGTCACTCAGGGTACACTCAATACGAATAAAGTTTATCTTATACTTATTTAATAATGCTGCGAGGGAAATCACTAGAATATTTGGAGGCTATAACTTTAATGCAAAAAATACTTAGTTAATTTCTCACCTCTGTAACTTTAGGTTCCCGTTTTGGATGCTTGGAAAACATGTTGTAGTGTTCAGTGCAAGAGCTTATACAAGAATGGATCGATTTACTGTAAGATAGAATGTATAAAGGGATCGACTGCGGTCAGCCGAGACCACCACGAGGGAAGATAATATTCCACTGAACCGAGTGTCAAGTGACCATCTAAATATAGAACAAAAGCAGAATAAAACATTTAATTGGCTTGTTGTGGTTTATATTATCTTGTCTGATTTATTACAATTCATATAAAATGTGCGTATTATTAACTTTCAATGCTATTAATTGTGTTTGGATCGCGAATATCGATGTCATCGACATAATTATATGAGCAGATAGTTTAATCTATATCGTGTTTGATCATATTTTACAAGGGGGTATGTGTTTAATGTATGTCGGACTCACCATAGATGTGTCAAGTTGTGTGTGAACTTGGCTGACGAAGATATCCCACCATAGCTGGAGTAAGCCCCGGATGTGATCTGGCGCGTCCACGGTGCGGGATTGAAAGTTGAAGTGCTGCAACCATGGCTTAGCCGCGCCTATGAAGTGGATTATCTTCAAATCTTGACCGTATCTGAAAATTACAATAAAACCGAATAAAGCTTTTTCTCTCAAAGCTTTACATTTTTATGATGGAACTGGCCTTAAATCGTGGCGTTAAATTTGTTTATGCATCCAACCTTTGACCCCCTTATCATACATTGAATTTTGGCAGATACTCGCACCTAGACGTCATATATTAGTGAATTGCAATCTGTGGTTGATAAACCCAACCAATCATTTTATATTTATAAAATATATAAAATGCTACATAGATACACATATATACCTCCATATAGTAAACATTCACAATTAGGAATCTATCAGACTATTTAACCACGTAAAAAACGAGTTTAATTTTTGAATATTTTTATACAAGTTTATATATTTGTATCTACTTAATTTTTCTTCTTAATTTAATACTTCACGTATCATACAATAAATACCTATAATAATACCTAATAATAAATATCATAAGTAATAAATACGATATTAAAATGAAACCATTGGTGTTGATTTAGTCGTAGACTGTGTTTCAACACCAATGGCCTCTCCCACAGAGTTATTACAAGCCTTGGTATAAACCATGAAGCTCATCAAACACAGAAAGTATCAGTTGCTTAAAATGTTAAAGAATAAGAGAGAGAAGACGACATAGTATACCTTAATGAACACCTTGATTTTATACGTACATCTAAATCGTATCGGAACCAAGAAATCCCAGATATTTCTAATTTTGCAGAGCGCAAAGTTGGCAACTCGCCTCAATCTAATGGCACTGGGCAATTTCTGCCTATCCTAGCTCCATTAGAGATATTGATTGAATTACGATATACTGCGATAAGGTGGAATAGGTATTATAATCGATGACGTCATAATCGTTAATGCTGAAAGTTCAACTCTTAGTTTTCTTTGCAAATAAACACGTGTAATATTACAAAACCTGCGCAATGAAACTCATGTGTTTTTTTACTACTTTATAATTACATCACACAATATACATAATGATATTCTTGTACTAGATAGTCTAGATTATGTCTATATTAAGCTAGTATATTTAATCTGCTTCTGTTATACCATGAACAAAGAAACATTTTAGTTTTATGTTATCATAGCAGACATTTCTTTTTTTTCATTACACTCTAATGTATATTACAAAATATGGATGTATGTTTTATTTATCTATTATTTATTTATTTACAACAATACACAGAACACATCATGACAGTATTGAACCAATGCAGTGTTCCTACTTATGAATTACTATTCTGCTGTAAGTTTTTTTTCTTATTATTAAATCTGCTCTAAAATTCTGCCAGGATACAGTACATATGTGTATGTATATGAATAGATATCTATAATATAAAAAAGGGTTTTCCTTCCTGACGCTATATCTCCAGAAGGCACAAACCGATTTCCACGGGTTTGCATTCGGTGCAAAGCTCCGTGAGGTTTGTAGCAAACAAAATTCAGTTTGCTAGTTTGCGATGCGTTTTTTTTTAATAATGTAAACACTTACTGTTTTAGTGCTGGCAAGTAAGAGTAGAAAGCAGCTGATGTGACGTTGTAGAGGAAAGGAAGGTGTTTGCTGATGTCCCCGCGCGCCCACTCTGAGAAGAACGAGTTCAACAGACCCTGGTCACCACCTGGAACAAATAAATTAGATGACATAAACCAGAATACAAAAGACAATAAGAAAAGGATATTAAAACTCGTGCGAGTAAGAAAAGGGCTTGGACGTAATCTTTTTAGATTTGAGTGATGTTATAATATGTTGTCCCTACACTAATGACTTGTTTTTTTTCAAGTTATGTGTGGATTTGCACTCGCTTTACGGTGATGGAAAACATCGTGAGGAAACCGGCGTATTTGAGGACCACAATATCCGAAGACTTGTGTCATCTGCCATCCCGCACTTGGCCAGCATGGTGGATTATGGCCTATATCTCTCTCTTCGTGAGAGAAGGCCCCGAGTTCCAGCAGTGGGATCGTATAATGGGCTGCTTATGTTATGTTGTATATTGTCAATTTTTATTATTATTTATTTGTGTATATTAACGTTGATATAAAAAAAAAGTAATTCAGGGGCAACAATTTCACCACCGAGAGAGGAACTGTTTCTTCGGTGAGAGTTTTGTCTAATTTCAAGGCACGGACACGACGGTGGATAGTCCCGAATCCATGCTACGTGTATGGAGCGGGCAGTAGCAGAATAAAACGTCCACGATAAACATCAAGTGGAAACGTTTTATCCCTTGCTCTAGTTACCATGCTATGTAAGATGGAAAAGATTATCATTCTCACTGGCAGGTTTATTCAAATGGTGGAAAAACTGTAAGTATTCGAATACAGCTCTGCTGGAGAAAAAAAAGAGAACAAAAACAAGAGAGAAAAAAAGACAGAAATGCAAGCAGAAAGTAAAGATGGAAAGAAAGAAAGAAGTAAAGAAAGAAAATAATTTATTGTAGGAAAAAAGATGTACTTACCATCAAAGCTACCACGTTCCTGCGCGAAGCTAACAAGTCTGTTGAATGTGTCAGAGGAAGGAGAGAAGACGAACACGCCCGAGTTGAAGCAGTCGGGCCAGCCGACATCAGGGGCTGCAGACAACTCCTCGCGCTCGAATAACTCGTCGCTGTTTTGGACCACCTTGAAAAGAAAGTAACTGTTGAGTAGAGTAGCATAAGCAGCCCACTATACGTTCCCACTGCTGAGATTCGGAGCCTTCACGAGGAGAGAGATATAGGCCATAATCCACCACGCTGGCCAAGTGCGGGTTGGCGGATGACACACGTCTTCGGATATTGTGATCCTCAAACATGCCGGTTTCCTCACGATGTTTTCCTTCACCGTAAAGCGAGTGCAAATCTACACATAACTTGAAAAACAAGTCATTGGTGTAGGGCCGGGATCAAACCTGGGCCCGTCTGATTGAAAAGCAGACGTTATTACCACCGAGCCACACTCGCTTTTTTTTAGTAGAGTACTTGCATTAAAACTCAAATAATGGTCTAACATTTTTTATTTATAAACTGTACAACATCAATAAAATGCTGCTATTAATATTTACTTTAAATTTCGTATACGTACGTAACTAAATATTATTCTATTCTTGGTAAATATGTGATGATATAAAGTATGTTATTTACATCGTATCAAGGATAGTAAGTTTATTTTGGAAAATTAGTTTATTCGAGTTCCCTTTGTTTGATATCAAGACGTTTATTTTGGTTTGGAATAGTATCTATTTCACTTGAAGACCTGGTTTTAGTTAAGACCTACTCGTACTATTACTGCAAAATCTCTGTGAGTCTACTATTATGCTGCGTCTAGGAGCTACGTCACATATAAGACATCAACGTGTACTCTTCTACGCAAAGGAAATTTGTAGACCAGAACGGTACATTTCTTACTAACTAACTTTTAAATACTCCTTTTTATTTTTTCGTACAAATGTAAACTAAACATTTAGGAAATCCGTGTCACAAACATACATATTGTGTCGGCGATCATCTAAGATCGATATTAATTATATTCTGCATGTTTTTTTTTTATCAATCAAACCCTTTAAATTTGATATCCCTGTGGCGGTAGTTAGCCTAATGATCAACGAACTCAAAAAGGCAAGCCTCGAGGCCGGACTTATGATGAACATGTCGAAGACCAAACTAATGACGAACACCACAAAGCGCAGACTTGAAGTCGACGGAACAGAGATTGCATATGTCTAGGAGTATATCTACTTGGGTCAAATAGTCTCCTTCCAGGCACGCCAAGAAGTCGAAATTACCAGACGAACTGAAAATGCCTGGAAGAGCTATTGGTCAATGAAAGACCTTATGAAAGGCGACCTTCCACTTTCTCTCAAAAGAAAACTCATGGACATATGCATTCTCCCCATACTCACTTACGGCGCACAGACTTCAGGTCGTTGACACAGGATCAGAAGTCCGCCCTCGGGGTATGCCAGCGAGCCATGGAGCGCAGTATCCTAGGAGTAAAACTCACAGATCGCATTCGTAACACCATACTGCGCTCCAAAACACGAATCACTGACGTTGGTCAAAAAGCTGCTGCACTAAAATATAATTGGGCTGGACACATCTGCCGGATGTCGGACGAGCTGTGGGCCAAGCGCACGACGCTGTGGAAACCAGAGAACGTCCGACGTCGAGGCAGGCCCAGACGGAGATGGCGGGACGAACTAGACTCCTTTTGTAAAAACTGGACTCAAAAAGCTCAAAACCGGGATGAGTGGAAAGAGAATAGAGAGGCCTTTGCCCAGCGTGGGACGGAACCGGCTAAAAATAATAATGTGGCGGTAGTTGTGAAAAAATATCCGCCACTTTGTAGCGGCGGCCATTTTGGAATTATTAACATAAAACAACATTTCTATTCTTTTTCTATTCTATTCTATTCTTAATTGTAGGTCTCGGCTATTAGTCTTCGAACAAGCAGTCTTTAAGCTAAGTCAGAGGCCTTTGGGCGGGTTGAATACTCTCGACACCAGAGCTTGGCCACTTAGGTTAGGTACACGAACAAGAAGAACGTGAAACTCATCTTAAACTTGCTTAATAAACACAAATAAGTGTCCATCTCCAATATAAACAATATGTATTTAATTTATAATTAGATAACGCTATTATTTCATTAAATTAATGAATAAGATTCGTACTTTTATCTGTGTTTATAGACTTCCATACAATAAACATGTAAGCAGTTGTTATGTAGATACCAATTTAGGGCTCGAGGCATTCTCCCTTTATGAGAGAGGGATAGACTATTATTACGATCTTTAAGAGCTGGTTGGCAGATGACACACATTTCCGGAAATTGGTGTGGACAATTTGATGGTTTCCGCCAACTCATCATGAGAGAGTGCCAATTCCAAATATAGTAAGCTCTACAAAATGTATCAATCAAAAGTATTGATGAGTTAAGACTAATATACATAAATTCCTTTGCATAATATAAAGGTAGGTATCGAGAATCGCGTGATACCCCACTAGGGCACATAGCTTGAATTCAAACATTTTATCGACCACCTTATCTCCGGCTCGGCTAAAACTACAGTTGACTCAATAACCTGCGATAAAAATACGAATACAAGTCAATGGATCCTCACTAGACGCTATCTGTGTTGTTAAATAATGAGCTTCGTTTGAATGTTACATAACATCAGTTAGATATGAAGTAGAAATTGGTGAACGAGGAAGAACGTTTGCCCTTCAAAAGGTCAGAGCTAACGCTCGGATTATCGTAATAATGAAATGAAAATAAATGATATTAGGATTAAATAAACGATTTTATCTACACTAATGTTGTAAAATTTTACTTATGTTTCCAATATTTGACTTATAATGACTGTTATAGCGCAGACAACAAAACACTCAATTTAAGCAATTTCACACAATGGTATAACCTCATCGATATCGTAAAATCACATTATAACATCGCTCGCTCGCTCCTGATTGGCCCTGCGCGCGCAGCTGAGCTCTCATTGGTTAGATTTTAATGACGGCTATATATAAGTTCACAGTGACCATACACGTACGCGTGAATTTTTACTCTTGTTGTTTGATCAATTGCATTAGTGAAGGTAAAGTAGTGTATGCAACTGCATACCTATAACACGGGTATTTAAACACTAGTTACTATTATGAAACTCGCTGCGCTCGTTTCATAAACTCACACTACTGTTTTAATACCCTTCATTATAATATATGACAGTTGCATAAACTACTATAATAAACAGATTTTTGATTTTTATTTAAAGTTAAACGTGTTAGTTCTGAACAAGTAAGTTAGTGATCTTATCAAGTGGAGTTTGACAGCTTTAGACAATCAACCTATTGGAACCAGACAAATTATGGTACATGTTTTGACTGGTTCGCATATAGAAACTATAGCGCAACGATTTATGGTGGCAATCCAGCGTGGGAATACGGCCCGTATTTTTGGCTCTTTGCCTCACGCGGCTGGCATTAATTTTTAGAGAAGGTAACTTTTTTGTAAAAATAAACTTAACATTTTGGTACGTATGCAATTTTTGTAAAAAATAGTACTACAAAAGTAAATATAGAATTACGATTACGATCCACAGTGAATGAATTCGAGCTCTATTATATATTATCTTCTGACAATAGTTTAAGGGCGTCTGTCTGCATTTGTCTTCATGCCGCGTGTCATTTTCTATCCACACCAGAAACAGTCTTCGAAAGAAAATTACAGAATGAAAGTGTATCTGGATCTCGGCCAAAAATTGCCGGGAAGAAAATATTTGGGCCACGGTTATGTTCGTCATCTCGTGTTACTGCGCCGGCGTCCACGTCCGGCTTCTAACATTGACTTTCTTATCGCATAAACAGCTACGTCGTCGAAATAGATTTGATGCGTTCCACACTGTCGTTAATCGGCCATCAATGTTAACATCCATAGAACATTTAACACCTATTGGGTAGACTTGTGATGCCTCATAAATAAATAGACTGGTGAAATGTTCATATCCAATCTACAAAGGGGTGGTCATCGCAGAAGTAACAGCTCGTCATAAGCTCGTAAGTAGAAATATATTAATTGGTCACAAAACAGAAAACACAATTTATGATATTATCACTAATAATGAGTGCACAAAAGGAGCAAATTCAGCATTATGCTGAGAGCACTAAGTACTCCAGCGCTGATTTTTGTTACTTCACACAAAGTAAAACAATCCTTTGTTAAAGTCCAATATCTGTTGGAGAATATGCCGAGGTAAAGTTCACGTTTGCATTCTCAATAGGATACGAATTTATTCGTGCCATTTTGCGAATTTATTCTTATTTGCAAACATCACCAGTCTACATACAAATGTCCCGAAATAGTCAAACCGGATCGGAAGTAAAACAAATCGTGTAAAGACGAACGACGTGCGAGACAGACCGTCTCGTCACTTCTATTTCTAGGACCGTGTAGAACTAAAAAATATTTGATCAGCCACGTTGTTGGTGCTAATAGCACTACTATATTGACTGGACAATTTAGCAATTGCGTGAATGCTTTGGTGCCGTCTTTGAAACAATTTACCGTTTACCGTTGCCAAGCTCACAAATAATCTTTCATAAATGACTTAATTATTATTATTCACCAATACCAACGAACTGTAACGGTTATTATCGCAATAACTTTTCAATACAAGTCTTAATTTACGAAATGTTTACTTTCAGAAAAATATTTTGGCGATTATAGATACAAACGCAAAAATAAAGTCGACAAAAATACAGCACTCAATGTGGTTTTCTGTATGACTTGTTTGTTGTGCAAATATTTTAAGATCCAAGTTCTTTCAAACGCTTACGCGTTCGTATTAATCAAAGATTAGATATATTATTTCTGACTGTGACCTTTCACAGACAGAAAAGAACAGCTGTCTGAGAAACATTTTAAAATACTAAACAAAATAAAGTAAGAAGGATCTGCTACTTTACGGCATTTGTTAGTTTATACAGTCTTTATGATATCAAGTCTATTAATTACCACTTACAATAGTCAAATGACAGTTTTTATAATTTGAATGTAGAAATTATGTCTATTTCCACTTACCAGTGTATCAGCATCAAGGAAGACGCATTTTTCATACTGGGTGAGGTTCCAACAGTGAATTTTTGTGAAGGTGATGCCAAGTTCTGGCCTCTGCAGCAGAGCTAAGTGGGCTGCGTCTCCGGAGTCCAGGACATCGACTATGATCACTTCGGCAAATACTGCACGAAGACGGTCCCTAGAAATTATTTTTTGCTTAAGTCTTTACAGGATCTGGGGCCTAGGGCCGATACGAAAGGAAGACTAAAAAGTTTATTTACACAACTATAAATTAACACCTATAAATTTCAGATTTTAATATTTAGTTTCAAAGTAAGAAACAATAATTATATGATAATTCACAGTAATAGAAACTAGCTACCACAACTTTAGCTAAACGAACTTAATCAAATCCAAAAAATTCTGCCTATACTAGGGGGAGCATGCGAACATACTAGCAACATTTACTGCGTTGAACAATCAAAGAATCGTTGAAGAAGTAAGCAATCCAATCAGATGAATGTTAATGCTATCCTATGAAGTGCAGTGAGGCGAGTGTTGCTTGGTGGCAAAAAAACGTCTGCTTTTCAATTTCACTGCACCTGGGTCGATTCCGGCTCTGCACCACTGACTTGTTTGGTTTTGCACTCGCTTTACGGTGAAGGATAACATCGTGAGAAAAACTGGCTTGTTTTAGCCCCGCAATATCTGAAGACGTGTGTCAGCCGCTAACCGGCACTTGATGGATTAGCGTACATATATCTCTACCCTCGTGAGAGAAGGCATAGAGTCCAGCGGTGGTAACGTATAGTGGGCTGCTTATGTATGGTTTGTATAAAGTACAGTGCGTAGAGTCCAAGTCATCACTCCAACCAAGGTTATTTCTGGACGAGTCTTGGCATTGCTGCAGATTCGAACTACTAACATTTGTTTCCCTCATTTTATTACTGCGCGGGCGTAGGGCCCTCAAGGGATATTGGCAAACGACTCTTTTCTGTATTGAGATTTCTATACGGTTTTAAGATGATTTAAGTAGGTACAAGAAAACGTTAGATAAAATACGTTGAATCAAATTGTCCTTTTTAGGCAATGATATTGTTATCTAGAATCGGTAGAGTTCATACTTTCAATATTGTTGTTAATAGTTTATTTTATATGAATATCTTTCGTGAAATACCTACTGCCGCGCCACAACATACCTTAAATAAGAGATTTGACCCGTTAAGGTGACATATGTCGTTTGAGTACGTACTAATAGTAATGTAGCGCCTGTAGCTCGGCTATCTAAGGAGATCTGACGCGATCATCGAAACTATGCAATGTTCGATGCGGACGGTGTTTGGATGGGTATTGGATACACAACACTGTTGTTTTAAAAGTGGCATTTTCATCTCGGCACTACCGTAGGTCGGATGATACGTTAAATTGTAGGTCCCAGCTGTAAGTCCTAGTACAAGCAGCAGTCGTTAGCCAAGTCAAAGGCCTTCGGGCGGATTGAAAACTCTCAACACCTGATTTAGCTCATACGAAGAAGAAGAAGAATGGTAAATAATAATAATTAAGTCTTTACCTCATAGGCTCAGTGACGGAAGGTGTGATGAGCACCACGGCAGGGTAAGCCGAGCTGACGCGGCGCAGGGAGTGCGCTAGCACCAGCGCACCCAGCCCGTATGAGTCGTTCGTGGCTAAAGTCACCCATGCTCGATCTGAAACCAGATGGAAAGGTTGAAACAGAGGCAGGCGGAGGAAACTGATGTTACAGATACAATTAGGTTAATAATTAATGTAAAGTTTACGAGTAGGTAATATTACAGTTGTGTAGTTTTTGTAAATCAAACAAAAGTACCTCTAGGAGAAGTTAAGAGCCGTTGAGATAAATTTAAAATTACCATATTAGAGCTGTCTGTGAAAAAGATCCAAAGTAACCGACCTAGCTAAACGGATAAGCAAGCTGAAGTGGCAATGAGGCGGGCCTATCTGCAGAAGAATCGATAATCGCTATGGTGGACGAGTTCTAAAGTAGAGACCGCGACTCAGCAAACGTTGTGTAGAACGCCTTACCCAGTAACTAGGTGGAGCGATGATCTTAGGAAGGTAGTGGGCAGTGGATGGCGAAGAGAGACACAGGAAAGAGCCTCGGGGGAGGCATATGTCCAGCAGTGGACGAGCATAGGCTGTCAATGTTGATGATGATAATAAACTTAAAATGGCATGTCTAATAATCTAGTACGAAGCAAATCTAATCACAGCTTGCATGTGGTGCCAAAGACGTAATATCTAAAATAACTGCAAATCACAGCTATGGGGAAATTTACGTAGTTCTATAATTTTAGTGATTCCAATGTTCCGTTGCTGTCGTCATAAAAAGTCGTTATAATATGCGCAGTTTGTTGAAAATACGATGTTGAATATGTATGATTTTATTGGCACGTGTTTAGTTCTGGCGCCGGAACCGGGCCGCCTTTGCCTATGCGTCTGCGCATTATTTCTCCCCTGTCAATAGTGGCACGTGTTATAGTAGCATTAATGTCAGCCAATACAATAGCTACGTGCATTTATCACCTGTCTAATAAAATGTCAGCCCCTTCTGATAAACACATATTGTATCTTCTTTGTCACCTTACATTTGGCAGTAAGTACTACTACGTATTAACTTTCCTTTTCTCTGAGTACATTTTCAACTATGTCGAATTTAATATAGAATTCCCGACATAACTAATTAGTTACGCGTAGATTCATGTAATGATTCTGTATGTGAAGCTCCAGGCATCCTAAAGCGTGGGCCACATAGACAAAGTGCCGCACGTTCTGTTCCAAAATAGCGCGACACAAATAAAATTCAAAATAAAACTACTGAAAAGCGTCAGATATTCGGTGGCAAGACTAGCTCGGCGCCTGTGTCTTTCACAGACAAAGTTAAATATGCAATCAGTCTTATTTCTATCTACAGATAGTGTAGCGGTAGGACGGATCAGAAAAAGTAAGATTGAAATGCTATTTGTTAAACGACTTTTTGATTTTAGTTAAATAACATACAAATTTTATATGCGTATTCAGTAGGTCTGAGAATCGGCTACTGTATATTTAGATTTTTTATTTTTTTTAAGGCAAAACAACGTTTGCCGGGTCAGCTAGTTTTATATATAAGATGTAACTGACTATACACACTGGTAAATGATTTCATCCAAATACTCTAATAATAATTTTAACAAAAAAATTTAATATGAACAAATAATGAATTTGAAAAAATACTATCTCTAATAAATAATAGCACTGCGCTAAGCTTTCTACTGTAGTTTATTTAGTAAATATACGTGGTTTATAAAAAAAAACGCGGTTTGATAAGAAGCACCCTTTTGTTGCTTAGATACTTTTTTACTTAATTAATTATTTGACTCATTGGTGTTTTTACCCTATTTTCTAACTGGTCGCGAAAACACTTCACTTTATTAATTTTTTTTAAAGTACGAAAGCATCCGATTCTTCCAGATCTAATCTAAACTTGTCCCAGGAAATGCCGTCAATCACCGAGGTCATATCTATTTGGTGGCCGAATCGGCGACCACTAAATGTTTGTTTATTACAAAAACATCATGCACATCAGCATCGTAAAATATTTTAGTCTGACACACGATCATCATTGCCGGCATCTGCAACTGTGATTTATGTGTCGGTACGCTTCAAGCACCGCTCATATTTAGATAGGAAATATCTGTAGTGGCAAAAGGCACCCCAACAAGGCACTTGAGAGGCGAGCTGCAGGATCAGACGCGATGCGGGAGCAATGTCCCTGCGGTTTCTATTTAGGTGCGGCCGGTCCGGCGGGATGGAACCAGGCGGGCAGTCGACCGTTTAGCAGCATAAAGGAATGCAACGGTGACGAGGCTAACTTTAACAACAAAGTTAAAAAAGGCGATTCTATAATCATTAGTCAACGATGCGAGATAATTCGCCGACAATGCACACTTTCTATTTATCTAGACATGCCTTGCACACGCTGTATGTTGGCTGCACCAGTATTTAATTTTCATGATCAGTGTCAAGAAATGTAGTTTAGGCAGAGAGAAACCCAATGCAATAAATAATTCAATTCCTACATCAGGTCTGTCTGGCTCAAGGGCCATAAATTGCAATACGCCTACAGAGAGGTGTCTAGTAAATTGCAGTCAAAAGCCTGTTGGTTTTGTAGTGATACAAATGGTAAACTTATTGTCGACTCGAGGTGACAACTTCCTGGTTTTATTCTGGTCTGAAATGAAAGGACTTGGTTTAAGCACAACATTTTAACTACGCACTCGTATATTCCATAAATGTTGGCTCAGCATGCTTTCGTAATTATATGTATATTCTATTTTATTTCCACACCTTAGATCGTTTAATGAATTATTTAAGGGCACTGAACGGCAAAAATCTCTATAAGCAGTGACTGTATTTGTCAAGCAATCTAAATGACAATAGATACATTATCATGGAAATTTGAAATCTCCATAACAATAACCTTATAAGTATCTCTATCTTAAATGAAGTAGACATGCAGAGAATTATCATTGATGATCATATCCAATACCGGCGCCAGCTAAACCGCAATCAGGTCGATTGTTTCTTTGTGGTTAGTATTGAATTTCATACATCAAACCACAAATCACGCTATTTCCATATTTATAGTGATTGATATTTTTGATGGCATCAAAGGATTAGATTTAAACATATACTCGTATTTCATAATTTGATTGCTTATCCCCTCGAAGACACATAAATAAGCCAGCATAGGGGCTATTATTAAGAATCATAATACTACTTCAATTATCAAACATCTAGTGAAATCAAAGGGAATAAACGAAAGTAGTGAAATTTACAATACGTGTATTTTCAGCCTGAACCAAATTAATGAATATGACGTGAATTATCTAATTTTGGTAACTGTATTCAGCGCTAATTATAAATATGTACCTAATATTTATTAATTTATTACATATTAGGTTAGTTACGCGATCATACAGGTTAAACAACGATCGTAGTGGACAGTTTTTGACTGGATGGCCATGTATAAGACTGTCCTTTTAAATTGGCATTTTCATCTGGGTACTACCGTGGGTCGGATGACTCGTTTAATTGTAGGTCCCGGCTGTAAGTCTTAGTACACGCAGTCGTTAAGACAAGGTCAGGTCAGGCTTTCGGGCGGCTTGAAATCTTTCGTTACCAGAGATAGCTCCTACCAAGAAGAAGAAGATTTGTATTGGTGGGCTACTTGGATAAAGAGTGTGAAGTGGCTGTTGGTAAATACAAAGAAGAGAAAAAACATCATTCTCATAAAGAATCAAAAAATTCAGAATGTCACGGTCAAGTCTGTCTGCATTCGATAACACTTGGCGTTGATAGTCGCACTGTTTATGAATGTACATATTTACAGATAAGCAGTATGTTACGATCTCGTACCAGATAGTGGAACTATAAAAGAGAACTAGTTTTTGCTAATCACAAGAGAGCCGCGATAAAATATGGTAAAAGTAAATACATTGATTACTTATCAAACACAAGTGACATTCAAAACATACATGGTCAGAAACAGGATAAACCAGAAATATGTCAATCGTGTGTGGTCTATTTTTGTAAAATGTTTAAAGCACAATTTCTAGATCTTAAAAATTGTGCGTATAAGACACAAACAAGAATTCAAAGGCTTTAAATGTCACCGAGTACCAGAAAGTGAAGGTAGTTGGCCATTTATTATTTAAACTTAAAAACACATCGGTAAGTTGTTAGTTTAGTGGACAATATTTAAATTAAAAAAAAATTATGCAAGCAAAATGTATGAACCATTCTTCGTTGATACACCAGTGCGACACATTTTTCTACGTAAGTAATTCAATATTCCGTCTCTGAATGAGGAAATTACACTTCAATTTCAGCGTTTTCTTTACCTAATGATTAATTACTTTGTTGGTGAGCTAGGGAAGATTTATTGCCCGGGCTATGTTCGAACTTACTTGACATTTTGAAGCCGGGTGTGGGCTCGTGCGTGACAGCTCCAGTCACCTCTAAAGTCACGAACTACTCGCGCTCTTCGCGCAGCACTACCAAATACACGCGTCTTGCGCCCGGCAATCGCGACACCCTCACACCGGCACTCACACACAGATATATACCGTACATACGCGCGCACACATGCGTCGCACGCAGATACCGGCGCATGCGCACTGGAATGAAGTCTGGCAATACTTTCAATTGAAGCTATTCATTTAGAGGTAACAATCTTTTAATTTTATGACTTTCAAGTAAGTTGTTGCTAAAATAAAGTAATTCAATAATACAAGCGAAATAAATTACGAAGTTTACTCCACTTCTCGCCCCACTGGTAACTCCGTAGAATCAGCTGTTCGTAGCGATCGATAGATGTCGGTGGCAGTCGCTTTATTTTCGTGGCTCGTCGTATCCGTACACATAGCGGTATCTGTAGTAAAATCACTTCTCTATTCAATAGTCGCGTTTAATTCGGGCTGCGGTCTCTTTTGATTTTATTTCCACGTAAATGCGTATCCATGGAGGAATTTGGGTGCAATACGTGGGCTGAAATTGGGTGATATTAATTTTTATCGATAACTGTAGCTTACAAGTCGTAATGTAGGAGAGAAGTGGTAGTTTTTCGTGAAAATGTCATAAAGTGCGCGATCGCGTGTGTTTGTTTTCGGTGTTTCGGAGGTAACGTGCGAGGATGGCTACCTCCCCAGCGAGTATAGAGACGCAGATCGACAGTTTCTTGGAGCAGTTCAAAAGGAGTGCTTCGAGGGCTATGGAGGAGCGTATGGAGTGGCCTGATGGCCCGTCCCCAGCTGTCGTCAAATCTCGCAGCAGCTGCTTCGCCATAGATGCCGCGGCTGGTAAGTACGCCCTGAAATTCCTGGATATCTTTATTTTTGGACTTTCTGGCATCAGAGGCTGTATTGAAACTACTTTCTTAAATATGCTAGAAGTTGAACTGTATGACTCATAACTGAAAGAAAATCGTGTATAGACAAGTCTATATACTCATATGTATCTAACCTCTTTGTGTACAAAGCTTAGATTGATAAAAAGCTTTCTATTCCTTATCGAATTAGGAAGGCAAACATAAAGCTGGTATCGTACTTACGTTCCTTATCATTGTTTGTGGTTCAAAGTTCTTTAATTTTTTCGTAATATTCTTCAATGTCTCATGTATTTATATAATAATATCTTATTATTGTCAAGCTTTCATCAACCTTTAGTTTTTTAATATAAAGGAAGATAATGTTACCGGTCACTTTTTTACGATCGATCTAAACTTTATTACTTTTGTAGTATGAATTCATCATGAATTTTTCGCGCCAATTTTGACAGGTACATATATACTTATTTTTTTGTAGCAACAATTGCGTGAATTTCACTTTTCAGTCATGCGTGGAGAATTTTATTTATATTTCATAAGTAAATATTAGAATAAGTAATAAATAACATTCTGATACCAAGGTATTTCATACGACGCGCTGAAAAATTAACATTTATTTTATTAAGAATACGAATAATTTATGAGTTTTTTGTTTGAGTAAAAGTAGTTATTATGCCATTTATCTGTCAAAAAATGATGTATTACGTATGTGAATATTTGTATATTCGACTTTTAGATATTTTTTTTATTCGATGTTTTCTTACTAGGTGCTTTCTGAGATACATAATAATTATACTCTTACGTAAAAACGGTCACATTATGTTTTAATCTTTCGGATTCGTATTTACTTTCGGAGTCTTGTGAGGCAATAATCCTCCAGGCCGGGAACCACTCCGGTACGGCATTGTTATTATACCTAGAGGAATAATAACAATGCACTTAGAAGTGACAATGGCGCGCACGTTTACAATATTAAAATTCCCAAATCAAAATATTACATAAAATTATTATATTAGTAAATTGAAATTGATTTGCCTCCACTTTCGTTATGTAAATCGCCAAGATGTGAGGCGTCCCTGGTAACACGTCAGCGCTCGCTACCAATCACAGCCCTCGTTTTGAATCGCGCAAAGGAAGTTTTCAACGTACTTACGACCGGTCCTTTGGACCTTTGGACTGCCGTCTCCGGACAACACCTGTCCAGAAGAATATCCCTTAGCTAAATGGAGGCAAACCGTCGTCAATCCACGCTATAACCTAATAGTTTCCTAAGTGAACCAGTTTCTTCTGAGCACGTGCGTTCCGTAATAGATCAAAATATTGCTTACTATCAGGCGAACTGTGATAAAGCGCTAGCCTATTTTGTAATTAAAACAGATAACGTAAAAGCGTTCCTACATGTGATGTTTATAAACTTTCACTGTGACATAGAAAAGTAAATTAATTTCGACAAAATCGTGTTATTATCATATTCTGTGTACTGTATTCTTCTGTTTTTTTTTTATTTATTTCATGACCATGGATACAAGTCCTTCGGTCGAGTATTCTTCTGTGTAATATAAATTTGTTGCTAGAGTGCGAGATAGACTAAAGCAGAAAAAAATAGCCGGCATATAATTAAATCGATTGCAGTGCAAAAATACGTTCTAATAAATATAAGGTAACAGAAATAACCGATTCTTATCCATCCTCATACCTTTATTGTTTGTGTTGTCTACATAACAGTATCATAGGTAGGGATCATTTGTTTGATAGTTTAATGATCTCATGTGTTTGTGTTTTTAATATCTTTGGCAAAAACTACATTGTCATCATATATGAAGGAGTCTCACAATGAAAACGTGAATCATAGTCCAATTATTATTCCTACAAAGATATCCATATACAGTGTAAACTCCATATAACGTCACTCGATTTAACGACAAACTCTCTAAAGCGTCGAAATCAATTTTGCTTCAATTGGTGTAGCTTGTATTACATTTTCTCTATTTAACGACCACTCTCTATAATGCCATAAATTGAACAGTCCCTTCAGTGTCGTTATACAGAGTTTCTGTACAACTAACGCAAAGCCTTCAAGGCGCAAAATAAACGGTATTCTATTAATTATGAAAAAAAATTAATTAGTAATTTTTGCGACTTCCCAAGTCCTAAACTTGTAACACTAACTGCAACCCGCAGTGTTATCCGAGTTTATCTCAGTTAAAAGTACATAGCGTATGTTATTCCGTGCCTATAGTTTTAATTCATACGAAATTTCATGGAAATCGGTTCATTTGTTTGAGTGTGTATTATACTCACACACAAACTTTCGCCCCGCCTACTATACTTTCATAGACAAAAATTATATTCAGATCCCTGATTATTTATTATTTATTTACATCGTATCAAGAAAAATAATATAGAAAATAAAAATTCACCTTAGAAATTCAAACAAATTTAAATAAGGCGAATGATTCTCGCATGTTTGTAACATAAAGAAGAAAATAATAATAATTTAGATATTCATTAATTAATAAATAATTAATAAATTAAGATACTGTGCACAAGGCGTACAATAATCATTATAACATTACTACGAGTATATTTGTTGGAAGTAGAATAATTATGTTAGAAAATAAGTGTAAATCAAAAAACCCTTTCAATTCTGTATTACATCACTAGAGGTCTAGTCTAGAGGTTTAAAACTGGTAGCGGCCATTTTGGATTTGAAATTTATCACAGTTTATGTGTTCTACTAATCAAGCCCTTTTAATTGATATGTACTTCGCATCAGCTATTTTTTGGCGGCGGCTATATTAGATCTATTTCCATCAAACATGGCCAAAAATGCTCTCAAGCCGGGAATCGAACCCGGAACCTTCTGTTTAGCAGACCGGCATGGTAACCTTTACGCCAACCAGGTCGTCAAATGGTAAAATTACTTACTAAAATTAAATTATAAAATCAAATAATAATTTATTGGGCATACAACAAACGTGTATTTTTCGCAATTTTTTTTTTCAATTAATCGCAGGGATCCCATTATGCGCGAACTCGAGTCGCCCATGGCCTAATTTTTTTTCCAATATTATAAAGAGAAAAAGTCTTTTTTTGTTTCTTTGTTTAACGCGAATTGGCTCCGAAACCGATTAGAAAAATTATTTCACCGTTGGGAAGCTACATTATGCCTGAGTAACATAGTCTATATTTTGTTTCACTTTGCAACTGACATTATTTTATAGCCCGTGCGAAGCCGGGTAAAGCGAAATGTTGACGCATCCTCATAATTTCCTTTGAGCAGGAAGTGCATGCTGGAGTATGTATGGTGGTATACGGACTACGGATATTTGTGTGGACTTATTAATGGTTCCTGTTGCCCTCGCTGTTGGCTGCAATCAGGATGTTCATTCTCGCACGTAAATGACGCCCCATTTAAATTTTCCCAATGGATGAAATCGGATATGTGTGGCGTCTAAACGGCTTGAGCAATAATGATTTTCAAAAATATCTTTGTAATATAATTGGGCAATTGCATGTCGGATTCACGCACGAAAGGTCCCGTAACATTATGAATGACTAGCAGATCGTCCCGGCTTCGCACGGGCTGTAAAATAATCTAAATTGCAAAGAGAAACAAAATATAGCCTATGATACTTAGGGATAATGTAGCTTCCCAACGGTGAAAGGATTTTTCAAATCGGACCTATAGTTTCGGAGCCTATTTGCGTCAAACAAACAAACAAAAAATCAAACTTTTCCTCTTTATAATATTGGTATAGAGGTATAGAAAAAAAATCACGTTTGTTGACCCGACTTAAATTTTTATTTTATCCTTATTTTAGTATTTGTTGTTATAGCTGCAACAAAAACACATCGTTTGCGAAAATTTCAACTCTCAGACAGAGGACAGACGGACAGAGGACGGACCAGTAGTGGTCCGATCCCTAAAAAACTAACAAAAAAATTAATTTTAGATATTCAATAAGTTTTTTAATTCCTACATAAGTCTGATTGATATAAAAATATAAAACTTGTTTAATATTATTTGGGTTGTTCTTTAGACAGTATAACAATAACGATAGATCTGTTAATTCTAGATTTTGCCGTTTATGATAACTGTAAAATAGATTCCCCATACAAAACTACAGATACATAAAATATGTATAAACATAAACCAGGATCGTTTTGACTAGGTACTATCATCTGTCTAGAACCTACTCAAAACTAGTCTATACTATCTGATTGTCAGATTATCAGCTATCTAACAAGAACGATAGAACGTACAACATACTATAAAGTGCAAAACATCATGTAACTATGTCGGACAGGTACCATGCATTGGTTGTTGCTGTGTAGATCAACGGTCACTTTCGTTCCACTCCGTTGCGGACCCTCCGAAATGCGCCCCTGTGTGATACGTACTTACATATTGTAGATATTTTATACACCTAAGCCAGGAGATAGTATCTCTTTTTTCTGTAAACCTTAAATAAAGCCATGCCTTTAGTTACAAATTAGTCCTTAAACGAAGACACGATCATTATACTACATTAATACTCGTAACATGTTACTAAGACTGATCGTAATTATTTATAAAAATAAAAAGTAACGAGTAAATGTGTTAAAATTGGCCTAGAAATTGAACACAAATTTCATAACTTGAAATTGTCTTTATTATTTATTTTATTTATGATAGCATTTCTTTATTATTTAAGTCATTATATCGTATTCTCAGTCTTTTGTTTGAGAATTTGTAGATTCTGAATTAAATATGATACCTACGAGTACATGGTTCTTATTACAGAAGTTTCTAAAGAGGTACTTATTTGCCGTATAACATTTCAAATATTCCCGCGCAGCACTGGCTCGCGTCGATACGGAAGCGCGCATGACAGCAGCGCTGTCTGGTGGCGGCGCACTGTACTAATTTACGTGTTCTGCGGCGTCCTCCGAAACTGTTCACGGAAAGTGTATCGCCATATTGCTTCCGTGAATTCAGTGAAATATTCGTGCATTTCTCTTCAATTATGACTGCAATACCAACATGAAGTGAAACAAAGCGAACCTCTACAGCCCGTGGACTGTCGAAACACATTTTTGCCAACATCGGCTCGTGATTCATAGCGAAAAAGGTAAGTTTCATTCTTCGTCTGCTTTGGCTATATGGCCCAATATTCCACAAGAGTTCGATCCGCTATGCGATAATGAAACTTAAAAAATGCGATTAAGGTTAATAATTGCGCGGTTTTTGTTATGTTTATTTACATGAATTTGAAAAGTTAACGCGGTTTTCTCGCAATGTGGATTGAAACAACCCTTGATCCGCGCGTGAGGCGGGTATCAGGGCGGGTTAGGGCATCGATGTGTACATAAGTGATACGTGTATAGCTACATGCGAGTGGTCGGTTGTAGCGCGGCGGCGGCATGTCGTTTGAGAAGATGGAGGTGGTGAATCCGGCCGAGAAGGAGGCCAGTGAGGTGCTGCACTCGCTGCTGTCTGTGGAGCGGCGTAGTGTGGACAGCAAGGAGGCCATCATCGTGGCTATCCCCGCCGAGCAGAACGGAGAGTACGGCGAGGGAGCGCAGTGGCACACGCCCGTCATGGGACAGCACTCGGTCTTCGAGATGACCACCGGGCAGAACTTGCAGCAGCATAGCTATAATGGGCACCAAGAGCAGGTATTTGTTTATTCTGTACAAAGAATGAACTCAATTTTATTTTTAAAATACCATATTAAAGTTGAATAAAAGCTTTTGATCAATCATAACAATGCTTTAGTCGAGCTGCTAATTTATTGATCCATTGCATTACAATCATTGAATCATTCGGCTGCTAGTCATTAAGCCAAGTCAGCTGCCTTTCTGGTGGCTTGAAAACTTTTGAAACTAGAGCTTGACCACTAAGCTCAAATGAAGAAGAAGATTTCCCTTAATGATGGGTCCAGTTTTGCACAACATATTGTTTACAAATGCTTTTGAACGGTCCTGTACTTTTGATTCCTTTTGCAATTAATGTTTTCTTCAAAGCTTTTCATAATTTATTCATCAAATATTCTATACTTGTATATCAAATATTTATTTATTAATTAAAACATTTCAGGTGCTATGGCAGGGCCATACAATCCAGGTGGAGAATGGTACGGGCCAACTCCAAGCAATCCCTACAACTTACACCATGGAGTTTGGGCCCCATGTTGATGGAGAACCACAAGACATAGAGGTTGATACGAAACCTAAAATGGAAAAGAAAATTAAGAAAAAAATCAAAATGGACTCGACCAGTGACGATGAAGTTTTGGATAATAAGCTAGAGGATAATCCAGCACAGGTAATTAAATATTTCATATGTTTACAGCTCTACACCTTAAAGGTGCAGGACTAGACAAGTCCTGCATCAGAACTATCTGTCTATCTGTGATTGGTGCTTATGAATCATGATAGCTAGACCTTACTTATGTATGTTATGTAGTAAATCAGTTTCGTTAGCAACCATATTACAAACTAGAAATGGTTTAGTATGGGGCTAAACAACTGTGTGTAAAATGTGTCAAAAAATAAATATACAATCTGCATATTTTGCCATTTTTAATTAATAATTGTATTTTATAAAACCCATTTTGCTTGAGTCCGACTTATACTTGGCCATTAATTTGTTTTTGAGATTTTAGAGTATGATTTGTTGGATTCCCACAAGTTTTATAATGCTCTCATGATAATGCAGTGTTGGCATCTAGTGAATATTGTTTTTACTCTGCAGATAATCTGACGAAATACTAGCATTTATTTCCTTAGAGTAAAATAAGTATGGACCATTAAAAATTGCTATAGTTAAGAGGTGACTAAGCTTAAAATTCTTCCACAAAAACTTACCAGGCTTCATAACCAGATACTGGGTATTTTTTCCACTGACATAGATTTTTTTAGATTACATAAATAGTTTTATATTTTGATTTTATAACTTATACACCACAGAATAATAACTTGTACTTCGTACAGAAGCTTCACTTCGCAATGGTTTTCAAAGAAATATGAACTCAATCTGATAAACAATATGATTTAATTTAGCTCCCGGTCCAGTCGAGCACGTGATCAATTACGTACCTACCAATTTCTATTCAAAGGAATATGGGCCTTAATAAACTATACCACAGAATAATAACTTGTACTTCGTACAGAAGCTTCACTTCGCGATGGTTTTCAAAGAAATATGAACTCAATCTGATAAACAATATGATTTAATTTAGCTCGCGGTCCAGTCGAGCACGTGATGAGTTACGTACCTACCAATTTCTTTTCAAAGGAATATGGGCCTTATTTTACTATGCTACGGTTCATAATACGTTGTACATGGTTATACGTAGTACTAGTTATTATTCTGTGGTATTAAAAGAGCCACGGACTAGGGTTGCTTACTTCGAGAAACTACTTCATATGCCATCTAGCGCGAATAGAATTCCATAGGTATCATCTATAGTATCACCGAAATTATTTTGCGTTGGGCTCATAGTATAAGTTCGGAAACGTACGACAAATGAAATGCAACTCGAATGAAACGACTAAAGTATCTTTTTTATTGTACTTTTAGGATATTGGAATAGTACGGGGAGAAACGGTTTGTAGTTTGAATTAATTTCATTTCATATAGGAACATTATGTAATCCAGTCAAAATAGATTTTACCCTTACCTGTCAGCGTCTTTAGGTAACAAAAAAAAGTTAAATTTCGATCACGGTCCGTATTTAAACAATTAAATACTGCACAGTATTATTTTGCTATTTTTCGTTTTGTGTTTATCTTGCAATTATATAATGAATCAATCAAATAACACAGAATAATAACTAGTACTTCGCAAATAATTAAGTTGAACGTGGTCGAACATATAGCGCGCACGCGTGTGTTTTCGTTCGCTTGTGGCAGCCTACTAGATTGGCCACTCCGTAGTGGCCGCCGCCTGTAGGTATGTTTTTAACACCTACACGCGGAGTGACACAGGCCTGACCTAACTGAAATTTTATTTACAAATAACTATTACAGAAAAAACAATTAAAATACTAACTTAAACATAACAAGAAAATTCAAAACACTACAATTTAAGTTAAAGTAAGCTCACCATCCACACTGTCGCTGCGTGCCAGAGTTCCCAAGATGCTGGCAGCATTGCCCCATTGGACAGCTAAGCTTTAGTCTTTGTAAGAGCTGGCAGCTTTTGGATATTAATGTTTTCCAATAAATACATTTCAGGTTAAAGAACGTCTGGGGCGTGGATGTGATTGTAAAGACAACTGTTACCGGGGGCTCAACCCGGAAGCCGTGTACCGGCACAGACTGAACATCGCCGAGCTAACAAAGAGTGAGCACGACATGTATCTCATGGGTATCACCATGGCCAGCCTGGCGAACCCGGCCGAAACCTCGCGCCACAAGGTCAGGAGGAGACTGAGGGCTTGCTACGTGTATCAGGGGAGAAAAGTGTGCCTAGAAGCTTTCCTTTACCTCGAGAATGTCACTCACTACCAGCTGAAACGCATCCGCCAGCATGTGATGACGCACGGCGTCGCGCCGCGGATACACGGCAACGTCGGCAAGAAACCCTACAACACGTTCACGCTCGACATCTACAAGCACGCCACCAACTTCCTGAAGGAATACCTAAAGCAGCACGCAGCATCGCCCAAGGACGCGCAGCCCGCCGGCGACGGCAAGAAAGGCAGCAAAACGGTCATCATCCAGGGTGACTCCAGAAAGCACCTGTT
Organism: Mellilla xanthometata; assembly: GCA_035578125.1. Classification (NCBI taxonomy): domain Eukaryota; kingdom Metazoa; phylum Arthropoda; class Insecta; order Lepidoptera; family Geometridae; genus Mellilla; species Mellilla xanthometata. The sequence continues at coordinate 4,169,869 of JAPUBQ010000007.1, read as the reverse complement.
CGAAGCCTACAAGGAATATGGGGAAATTCTCGAGCCAGGAGTGAAATTAATGGGATATTCCACCTTCCGTGCGTTCATGAAAGACCAATTCCCGCACGTTAAGTTCGCCACAAAGAAACAGGAGTTGACGAAAGAGCTGGTACCTTTCCGCAGCGGGAAATGTATGTCGTACGACAAAAACAAGGATCCGATCAGATTACAAGCCGAAAAGGAGAAGGCGGACGCGAAAAAGGCAGCTATGGAGGCTAAAAAGAAGGAGGAGCACGAGCGGGAGCAACACGTGCAACAACAACAGCAGCAACAGCAACAGGTACAACAGCAGCAACAACAACAACAGCAGCAGCAGCAACAGCAACAAGTACAGCAAGTGCAGGTTCAACAACACCAACAGATGACGGGACAGCCGCACGTGGTGATTCACCAGCAGCAGCCACAGCAGCAGCAACAAATGCAGCAGCAGATGCTGGTGCCGCAGGTGTCGCAACACCAGCAGGTGCTGACGCAGCAGGTGGGCGGCGTGCAGCAGCAGCACTGCGTGCAGCCGCTGGAGGAAGGCGGCCAGCCTGTCGAGATGACGCAGCAGGTGATCCCGCTGGCCGTGGTGCAGCAGCCGCAGCAAGCCTACATCGTCACGCCCGTCTCGCACTTCCAGACCAGGGTGCAGGGCACCTGGTACAGACATTGACCCTCGACCCGCGCTCGCGTCTCCGCGTAAACTGAGATCTCGCGCCGACTGAACTGTTGTACGTTGAACCCGAGGAAGATTCGACGAAACAATATTTAAACGCCGCACGTAACTATGGCAATAAGTTAGAGACTATAGTTAGGTTAGACACCACCTCTTCAGTATTGGTTGGAAGACCGATTTATGACTATCTTTTAAGTGTTAAGTGAATCGTATACACCGTTTTAGCGGTTAGCAGTGTAGTTTATTTTATATTATGTACCTACCTATATTATTTTAAGAATTATGTATGAGCAGTTTAATCATACTGTGTTTTAATGCACGTTCTGTTGTAGATGCTCGATGGAATGAATTGAGTATGTGGGGAAAGTGACCCGGGATGTTTGAAAAGACATTATTATTCACCATGCATTGGACATGGTGCCCAGTCTATAGAGAGAGTGATGTGTGAATGCGCGAGGTTAGTTAATTGTACCACCGTATATTTTTATTTATCATCACAATGGAGATCGATTTCATAAAAGAGCAGTGCCTTGAACTGATGTAATTTGGAAAGTTTCACATCATTTTAATTTGAAATTAGGATTTAATATTTATAGAATAAAAGGCAGCGTGAGATATGTTATCGGTGGAATGATTTTTGTATTATTCGTCGAACTAGGACACGAGGTTTTATAGCAATTAGCTTAGGCTTCCATATGGATATTTTATACATTTTAAAAGAGAATATTTCAAACCATGTATTATTTTCGGTTTGACCTTTTTTAATATTTAAATACATATCAAAATGAATACGCGTCACTCGCTGTACTTATGATGAAGAATGCTATAACTAGAGTCAATAAAGTAAATTGAATTCATTTCTAAGTTCATGCCCTCTCCTCACATGCATTACCAAATGAGTGAGAGAAGAAAAGGCGAAACTTTAAAAGTCATTGTTGACGAGAGTTATATTATTGTCGACATTCATAACTCAGTTCTATAAAGATACCATGAAATTTTATTCCATCTTGCTCACACTCGTTTAAGTGCAAGGGAGAGGACACGCACTTAAATGTTTTCTTTATTGACACTAGTTATAAATATTTATTTAATACAATATTAAGTATTATTTCAGAATTCACAAAAATACTGACTAAGCAGAAAATCAATGAAGTTTTACAAAATATGTTATTTAAAAACGGAAGAGGCAGTGTGTCGATTGTGAAAATCTCATTTTTAAGTAAGATAGGCTATTTTATGTAATTTAATGAAGTGTGTAATCATAATCAATTTACCTATAGACAGTACAGAAATGTGCCTAGAAATTATGCTTATCCAGGTATTTTTATAGTGCAATGGACATGTAAGATTCGAAGCAGATTTTTTAATAAATTTGGCAAATAATCACTTTCCTATTTGGTACCGCGTGTACGCATGTAAATATACAGAAGATATTTCAACAAGAGAAATAGATCAAGTATTTACACTCTATTTTTCAAGGAATTTGCTTCGGATCGTAGCTGTGTGCCCTGATATTCGGCATCTATGTTCCAAATTACGTAGGAAGACATGATGTGATAGAAATTAAAAACTTTTTTACGCTAATCTGTTTTTGATTGAGTCGAATGAGGTCGCATGTAAAGGTGGCGATCGGTGTCGAGCCCACGCCATCCTCGGCAGACCGGAGATTGTCTGCGCGCGCGCCGCCCGGGGGTGTGCGTTCGTCGCACTCGTTGCCTCAGCTCATTGCTCCGCCGGCCACTACACGAGCCAATTTAATAAACTCCGCGACGGCGTTCATTTGTAAACAAAAGACATTGTTTCGGCGCCGGCCGCAGGTTCAGTCGGACGATGGTGGCTAGCCTTGCCGGGCGCGCGGCGACATCTCGCCCAATACACGGTCACTAGCCGACCTCCGCGACGAGAGATATGAAGTTTTGGAAGTGTAGTACTAAAGCCGAGCGCCGCGCCGCTACTCTAGGTAAGAATAAGGCGTTTTTTTTACAAGTTCAGTCGCTTTATACATAATATGTATTTGAGCGTAATTCACAAAATAAATTCATATGAAATCAGCAATTAACTAACTATATTGAAATTACAAGCTCCAACGATTTTAGATTATATCATCCATACAAATACTAAGTATGTTTCAATTTATGCTCAATTTTTTTTAAAACCACCACATAATTATTTTGCAAGAATTTAAGTACCTATCGAGTGAATATGTCGTGGTTTATAACTTGATAATGAAACTGAATATCGCCCTATGTATAATTTACAAAGATTTCTTCTAAATATGCTTTTTTGGACCCCATTGTCAAAGACATAAAAACAAAACTTATGTTATAAATTCGTTCTAGATTATCATGTTGCAGTTCATACAGGATCTGCCTAGTTAAACAAGTTATGCGGCTAAGCAACCGTCATTAGTTATTATTATGTTTCTCAAGCAACGACGTGACTTCTATATAGATATATAAATGTTTTAATAGATATGAATGTTAATGCGTTAACATTTAGTTTCATTATTAATATCCACAGTAAAAGTTTATAATTTTATTAGTTGATGCTCCTGAACAATTTTAGTCGAATATATTTTGAATAAATTCTACTGTGTAGTTGATTTGTTGTTCAAAGGTGCACTTATGATATTTTCAAAACTCAAGCAAGTTATGAACAACATCCTATTCACTTCGCCTAAATACGCAGCCAGGCGAGTTGTTTGATGATTCCAATCATTAACAATCTCAAAGCATCTATGCCAAGTGGATTAGAAAACGTTTTATGAACACATTTTAGACGATTAAGCAGATACCTGTTAGATAAAAGAGGCCGCACATTTCAAACACTTGAGCCAACTTCTAAAAAGAAGGAGGTCCACAATTTGACGGTTTTTTTTCTTACCACAGAACTTCATTATGAATTGGACCTTTTTCAAAATTTGTTTTTTTTTTTATTGGAAAGGATTTCTCTCAAAATGTCTCTCGTCTAATTATTTTCGAAATAAAGTTCTGTTTGTTAGTTTTATAAAGACTGACTGACATGCAGACAGAAATAACATTTTAGGATACTGTGGCGTCGCTTTAGTAGAAGCCATTAGAATCAAATTGGCAACAGTTGTCATTGGCTAAAATACGCGATTTCAGAGGCTGTATTTTCCATCATTAGAACCTAAGTATGGACATGTTAAATCATTACTTGCGGTAACGTTATACAACTCTATGTAATGCGGTTAAACGGCTTACCTATTGAGTTGAAAGAAAAACAGAACAGATCACAACCGTTTATATAATAACAGCAAGTTTATGAACCTATCTATTTACAGTACCAGGTATTTACCTGATTACCTCCGACTTACCTGTAACTAAGTAATGAGCCAGTAAATAATTATGTAATTTCAGTTCTGTCAGCTGTAGTAGGTGAATTTCTATAGGTTAGTTTAGCTACTAACGAACTATGAGTATGTTTCTCCCAGAAAATGCCAATTACTGATATCTTACGCATATCTAAACAATTAACTAATTCTACGATTTTTGGTAAGTAATATAAAAAAAAACACATCAGTTTCTACACTTTTGTTTTTCCCGATTCTTATGTACTTTTTATAGGAAAATCTGATTTATGGTTTTTTCGTGTAATTCTAAAATTTTGGAACAAACGTTCTTCGTACAGATATTTTATTAACCTATATTGTATTCAGACTTAAACGTTATTTTCCAAAACCCTGTTTAAAACAAGTTAGAAGATTAAACAAACTGAAATAATGCTTCGAAGTAAAGTACTTATTACTTAAGTTACATGAAGTAAAATACACATTTTATCTTGTGGTAGGTGCATGAGAAATCTATTTTCTTGTAGTTAGGTATTTCTTTCCCACACGAATTTGTTCGAAATGATGGACACCATTACAAACTAAGAAATACTTAATATACATATACTTAGCACTAAAATAAAAATAAATAATTCCGTCGTAAAATTATTTATTGAAGTCATCATCAAGTAAAACTGAGACCGTTGTGTCTGCCAATCTACATTAGCTTAAGTGGCCAGCCCACCAACAAGCGCTTGTATCCCACCCTTTATTCTGCAAATTCGTTTTATTAGCTCTCTGGTAAAGGGCGAAGAACGGATAAAAGTAATAAAATAGAACGAATTATTTTTGTTTTCATAGTTTTCTTTTTAGATGAATAGGTAAATTTAAAAATAACTTATAGACCGTCTTAAGATCAACCCTAAAAATATTCTTGTAAATTTGGTGACTTAGCGTAAATTAAAAATTTAAATAATATATTTTCTAGGCGTACTACTTTAGAGATTAAGATTACGATGTTTTAAATATGATGTTTAAATTTCAAATGGTGAATTGTTGTTTACGTTTGAGTGGCTAATCTTTTTTATACCTCTTATGAATTAAAAATAAACTGGTGCACAACATATAAAATTAAATTTTAAGAACTAGTTATATCATAGAACTATTTTATAGGTAACAGGCAAAGATAAAGGCGTGGAACCGAAAAATAAAAAAGGCAAATTAGAATTATGCAGGTATGCCTATTCATATTCATAAAGTTGCTTCTTTCATCTTTCCTATTACGGAAATCCTAAAATATCTACAACATACTTGCGTGCTTCCTACACAAAACGAGATAGTATATAGTCTGGCAAACGAAACATGAGACTCGAATTATTTGCAAACTTTTTATATGGCAATAATGACAATAATGTCAACGTCAATATCCAAAACAAGATGGCGTGTTGTTATGATTTTGTTAAACACTAATTACTCAGCGAAAAATGAAAATAATCATCAAAAGTGGAGTGCGGGAGTTGTTGTTCCGCATGATCTCAAAGTATCATAAAAAACAACAAGAAAAAGAATTGAAATTCGGCGTAATTTCAACGAAAACAAGATTGTTTACATGTGGTGTTTGATTTCTAAGGTTAGTATGACGCTACTAAGTTGATACTTTATTTGAATTCGTATTTACTATATATCTTTTTGCATAAAGTAATTATCTATTTCGATTCACATTCTTTTATCATTAGTCAAAACCTTCCCACCTTCCTAATAATGCATTTTGGTTATTTGTCATACCATAAAATGTTACATTGTAATTTTAACATATTTTTTTCTTTAACAGGTTTTTCTTAGTCTGTATTCTGCCATTGAGCTGATATAAAGTTTGGGTAAACGCAAAGTGTCAAGTGAAAATATTGCCTTGTCTGTCTTGCGGTGTTGAATCAGAAAAAGTAATTAAAGAGACATTTGGAACCATAACTCCAGAGAAGTGGAAGAATAATATGACTGATAATGTTATATACATTGAAAATGAATATGAAATTAAGATCGGGACAGGGTCACCGAAAATAATTTGGAAAGTTTCATAACAGTAGGAAACTAATAAATAAAATAAATATAAATAAATAAAACTGTGATTCTATTGACACTGGTGAATCTTTTCAAATTTAAGTCTTAGATTCACATTTTAATTATGACAGTGAATAAAACATTATAGAATACTGCTTTTTTTATTCAGATTGATTGCATAATTTCTAAAGTATTACTTCCTAAAGTACTTAAACATTTTTATTCAGACGAAATAAAATAAATAATTTCAAAGTATCAAATTAGTTTATTCCAGGTATTTCATATTAGTTTTGGGGTTGCTATACTCAGATTTTTTAAATTTGCCGCTCTTTTCCAGGGTCATGTTTCGTTAGCCAGACTATAGTTGTTATCGGATTCTAGAGGCGTTTTTCCAATAAACCGAAATTACTGCTATTTGTTCTAATTTGTACTTTTGCCAATGGTTGCCGTTTGCCGATCGTTTGCTTAAATGTTTGCCATTGCCACCTACTAAATGTAAAAGCTGGACTTATTTTTAGGGTTCCGTACCTAAAACGTAAAAACGAGACCCTATTATACTAAGCCTTCGATGTCTGTCTGCCTGTCTGTCACCAGGCCGTATCTCAGAAATCGTGATAGCTAGAGAGCCGGACCCCTGGATGATTCCTTTTCAGAACTGAGAGAGTCCCAAAAGTTCACTGTCCTCACAATAAAAGGTGACGCAAAGCGTTTTGTACGAATGTTGGAAAGTTGGAACTTCAACTCTGACAATACTCGTAGGTTGCTCAAAATTCAAAATGTGTTTGAAACTTTTGAACCTACATAGTGTAAGAGTGTGTGTTTATTAATAAAATATATGTACATAACACATCTATGTTGCCGCACAGTTTTCCTGTATCCCAAAAATCACTGCCATTGGAAGCCTGACCATCAGGCCAGTCGTAACGACCGCCTCTCCCTGATTGCTATGCGAGCCGCGATCCATCGGCCGTCCTTTGTTTACCGACCATTGTCCTAACCGACAGATCCTTTCGTTCCAACTTTTATTTTCCTGACTCATTGTTAGGCTTCCTATGACGACTGGAGCGCCATTGTTTCTATCAATTTTATTATGCTTCTAAAGAGCCGTAGACATCACGTATGATATCACTGCACAGACCAAAGTCTAAGGTACCAAATTGACCGATCTTCACAAATACATTAAATGCGCAAGCAATTGTTCAACCCAAACAACATCCTTGACTAAGTGTTAAGGAGAACTGGCGGAACAAACAAAAGAAAAAAAACCGAAGTCTATTTGTCGCCAAGCATAGGTAACATGTACGCAACGTATATATTATTATGTATTATAAGACTAGCCATGCTACACCTTCAGGCTGGAGTGTTGCTACTCGTATGGTTACGCGCCATGTTGGTCAAATTCCCACAAAGGAAAAAAAACAAGTATATTTCAATTGTTTAATTCAATTATTTAATTTTTTTTAAATGGTACTATAATGTGACCTAATAAACATGTGAAGATATGATAGTCTGTTATAAAACTCATATCATGGCAGCCTCCTTTAGAGCCAGCTATTCCAGTTTAAGCATGCTCCATGTTAGGCCAGTTTCGCAAACTCATGTGGTCCAATGCCTAGCTTTACTGTGTAAAAAAACCTTTAGTTAATGTTGTACGCTATTCGTCTATTCGAAATGTTGTTAGTAACGAATACTATAAAAATCAAATATGCATTTTAGGGATGACTTATACAACAAACATGCTTTTTCCGATATCAAAATATAATCTATGTAGTAAGTACACAATCACAAAATCACATTTTGTTGGATATTACGAAACATTATGCCGAGGCAAATTAAGTAGGCCTACGTAATGAGGGCAAATAATAATCGAATGAACCTACTTTCAGGAGGCGTCCTTGACAGTACTTTCGTTTCGCCTTCATTTTTGATTTCATCAGCATCGATAAGTGATAAAGACCTTTTTTATACTCGCTCTTTTATTGGAAAGTAAACTGCATATTTTATCAAGTATTTACCAATATTGTCATTTTAATTATAAGTTCTTAATTATCTTATTTATTAATTACATTAATGGTTCTTAATTATATTAGTGGCTTTTATCATCAAACTTTAATTTTAGACTTTTTGAACCAGTTTTATTTTTAATTTATAAGTCTGATTGATACTATACATACTGATTGATATAAAAAGTGGTTCTTTAGACGGTTACTAAGCTAATATTTCGATATTTGTTTACCGTTTACGATTCATGGCGAAAAAATTGTAATTTCAAGATTTTTCCCTTGGGATTTTTATTTTTTACTTCTGATCTGTCCAAGAAAAAAAAATCTTGATACTTGGCGTCATTATAATAAAACACGTTAATTACTACGAAAAGGTGCTTAGTCCTACTACCTATGCAATTTCCAAAAACTTTACGGAAATTAGGTCAAAAGTGAAGCACACTTTATTTTCTTCTGCCCAGATAATTAGACCAGCAACATCGCAGCGCTTTTCTCAAACTTTCCCATTGAACTAACAGTGCTTTGTAAAAGTTGTTAGCTTTGGAAGTTTAAAGCAAATAGCTAACTACATACTTAACTGCTGGACTAGTTCAAACAAATTTGATCACAGCCAAAAAAAATAATTTCATTAATGTTAAATTTTTTCTCATTTTTTTTTATATTTTATTTGTGATACCTATTTATGTATTTTTATTAGTCTGTGTTTCTACAGTGGGATCTACATATATTATTTGCCCACCCAAATTACGTTATTTATATGGGGACCCTCATAATATTGTCATGTATATATTTTTTGTATTTAGCGGCACGGGAAATACATAACTTGTGTAAATTTCACCTTTCACGATTTTTCAGATACAGTCTGGTAAGAGACAGACAGCGGAGGCTTAGTAATAGGGTCCCGTTTTTACCTTAAAGGTACGGAAACTTAAAAATGATGAAAAAAAAAATAGTTGTGGTGCGTGCCATGACAGCCTATGAAAAGTAGCGAGATGATGTTGATTATGATACTAGTATCCCGTCCCTGCTTTGCACGTGATCTAAAATAATCTGAGTAGCAAAGAGAAACATTATAGCCAATGTTACTCGGAGATAATGTAGTTTCCAAACGGTGAAATATTATTTTAAATCGGCCCAGTGGTTTCGGAGCCTATTCGCGTCAAACAAACAAACAAACAAACAATCCAACTTTTCCTCTTTATAATATTGGTATAGAGGTATAGATTATTAGCAATCCTCAAAAATTTAAATGAAATCAAATAATAAACTCATTTGTTTCATTCAATTGTTTGGTATTCTTATTTCGGATTTCGCTTTTCTTCAATAGTCGTTTTGTGAATTTAAGTGCATAATTTACATTGATACGAGTAGAAGCAATGTTTACCAATCGTCACGATAATCTTCAATGCAAAGTAGGTACACCTCATTACATTCAAAGCTAGGCGACTAGAAAACTAGAGAGAGTGGATCGAACAATGCTCCCTAGGTCATTACTTAGAATAGAAAGATCCTTATATACAGTGTCACCTACTGAAAATTAACAGAAACATAATAAATGCCCTCTTTTCTTCAACGTTTTGTAAACTCCATGTTCTTATGTGTATTAAATCGCAACAACAGCATATAATAAATAAGAGAACTAAAACATTAGTAATAGCTGTGATAAAGTGAAGTAAAACAACCGTAACGCTAATTTCGACTTTTACATCTCATAAAATTAGATACGTGACCATACAAGTCATCTCACTCGACATCTTATAAATAATACCAAACTGAATTAATATCTTTATCTTCCTCCCTATTGTGACAACCCTGCCAAAATATTTAATTATTAATCTATATTAAGTTCTACTCCTCTTATTTAATAAGAGAACTTCAGCTTCTGCGTAAATTAATACATTTTATTCTGTGATAATACGCGCCTATTACTAAATAGAATATGCGCGTATTAATATCTTTGATGTGAACAAGAAATAAAAACTTTGAATAAAATCTCTATTATTAAATAGAATAGCTGACTTTTTACGCTTCTTGCAGAAAAAGAAAAATCATTGCAGAGTGCAGAAGTTCATGCATGATGCTTATGCTTTGTCTTTTTTAGCTTCATAACATCAAAGTATTACTGTGGTAATAAAGTGGTATAAACCACACTCGAAATATATTGCATTAGGTATAACTTAGCTATAACTAACTCTGTATCTAATAGGTAAGCTATACATATGTCTCATTTATATATACTTATACCAAGGTCATTTAAGTACATTTTATAGTCAGTGCGTATTGATATGTCTATCTATGTATATTCTTTTGTAGCGAGGCTTAAAGAATTATGAATATGAATAGCTAAGGTCCTCGTAAGCATCCTTGTAACACCGGAGATTATACTAATAGAAACATAGTAAGCGTTTATTAATATGGGTTCGGATGTTTTCAGACGTTTTCTTTTGGGTAGTGCTTCGATGTCATATATAACTCATTAACTCTCCTGTCTCTCTGAATGTCCTGAAAATCTGGGAGTACAGCAGGGTAGCTATATCTCAGATATAAACAAACACTAGCAACAAGAAGCACATTTAGAGTTTTTAGATGTCTCCCGCATCTAGAGCTATTATTAGACGTCGTCGGGAATGCCACTAGTGCACTTGCAGACTGACATTTTACAGAAAAATTACGAGAAACATCCGCGTTATTTATTTATGAAGCAACAAATATTTGGTTTGTAGCAACGGTTTTAGAAAACAGAGGATATTGATGGATATCTTCAAGTCATGGGACACTATATATGTTTGGTATACATGTGTGCTTAGGTGAAAGGCAATATAAATAGATATTACAGTTTAAAGTATCGTACTAAATGAATAATAAAGAAAAAATCCTTTGAATTAAAAAACAGCCCGTGTAAGTGAAAAATGTGACAAAATGAGAATGTTAAATTCTTTGATACCATAGGAAGGGTTCTGCAAACTTTAGTAAGCTTCGGAAACCTGTCTGTATTGAATTTCGAGAATCATTAAGAATCTGACAGGCATGCGTTTCCCTTAAAGAAACTTCGTAAGAAAGACGACATGCGACAAACTTGGAACCCTCATTTGGCAAGACAGCACTTTTATGGGTTGGCTTTCTTTTTAACCGACTTCAAAAAGGAGGAGGTTATATATTCGACGTGTATGTATTTTTTTTTTTTTTTTATGTATGTTCACCGATTTCTCAGCCATTTGTGGATCGATTCTCAAAATTCTTTTTTTAATTGAAAGAGTATGGTTCTGAATTGGTCCCATTGTCACCAAAACTGGTTCTGATGATGGACTCCTAGGGAAATCGAAGAAAAACCTAAAAAGTTAGGTTATTTTTACGCATGAAGAGAGATTCACGCTCGTTTGGCTATACTGATATTCATGAAATTTGAGAAGAAAATAGGTAAGACTATGTGTTAACACATACGCTACTTTTTATCCCGAAAATAAATACTATTCCCGTGGGATGCACCAAATAACATATGAATCTTTTTAACTTCTTCACGCTCGAACGGTTGTACTGACATTGATGAAATTTGGAATGAAGGTAGGTTAGACTATGTGTTTACACATAGGCTACTTTTTATCCCGAAGATAATTATTGTTCCCGTGGGATGCACCAAATAACACATGACACACTGATTTCGCTAAAATTTGATATAGGGGGTAGACTAGACCTTGTATAACACGAAGGTTACTTTTTATCTTAAAAGTCATTGCTATTCCCGTGGGAAGCCCAAATAACTCGTAACCTATTTTACTTCTTCGCGCTCATACGGCAATACAGATTTCGCTCATAAAATTAGCAGCCTGGCTAACAAAAGTAATCTGACGCGAACATCGAGGCTAAGCAACGGCCCATGCGGCCAGTCTTTGGATGGGTAACCATGCACAAGACCTCCATAAAAAAATGTGATATTTTCATCTGGGCGTTACTGTGCTTCGAATAACACGTTAATTTGTTGGGCCTGGACCACTACTCTAAGTACAAGCAGGGGTCAAACTAAATCAGGGGCTTGAAAAACTCTCGACGCCAGAGCTTGGCCACTTGGGTCATACTTAGTGAAAGAAGGAACTGTAAAATTTGATATATTAAAAGACAAGATCCTCGAACGGATAAGGAAAATATTTACGCGCTCGCTTTGCTAGGAGTTATCCCGCTTCGTTCGAATTTCCCCCAGGATGTTCTGGGCTTATGACTTTCCAAATATTATATAATTTGTGCTGCTTTGGACTTCAAACGGTTCGAACAAATACGGTGAAAATTTTCGCGCTCGCTTCGCTCGCGCATAGCTCGCTTCGCTCGCATCCAGCTCGCTTCGCTCGCAATTGATTCTAGTATGTTTTGACACAACAAACATTATGTAATTTGTGCTGCTTTGGACTTCTTTATGCTCAAACGGTTGGAACAAATACGGTGAAAATTTTCGCGCTCGCTTCGCTCGCGCATAGCTCGTTTCACTCGCATCCACCTCTTTTTGCTCGCACTTGGTTCTAGAGTAAGTTTTGACACAACAAACATTATGTAATTTGTGCTGCTTTGGACTTCTTTATGTTCAAACGGTTCGAACAAATACGGTGATAATTTTTCGCGCTCGCTTCGCTCGCAATTGGTACTAGTACGTTTTGACACAACAAACATTATGAAATTTGTGCTGCTTTGGACTTTTTTATGCTCAAACGGTTGGGACAAATACGGTGAAAATTTTCGCGCTCGCTTCGCTCGCGCATAGCTCGCTTCTCTCGCATTCATCTCTTTTCGCTCGCACTTGGTTCTAGTACGTTTTGACACAACAAACATTATGTAATTTGTGCTTCTTTGGACTTATTTATGCTCAAACGGTTGGAACAAATACGGTGAAAATTTTCACGCTCGCTTCGCTCGCATCCAGCTCGATTTGCTCCCAATTGGTTGCCTGCCTGACACACGCCAAATTTTTTCATCGTGAAGTTTATTTGGCTCTCCATAGCTAAAACTTAAACAAAATATCATTACCAACCACTAAAAATATAAAAATAAAATTGTTTTAAAAAACAAACAACCGACTTCAAAAACACAACTAAAAAGGGAAAAATAATTTTAAGCCTAAATCAATTCAAGACTATATAAATAGAATAGGAGAGTTTATTTCATGTACTTATAAAAAACTATTTGCAATTTTTAGTAATCCTGTATTCTTGAAGTCGGTGCCATCTAATAAGAACAAATTAATTTTTGTTAAAAAAAAACTATTTTCAATTGTCTTGCTTTCCTGGCACCGACTCCAAGAATACAGGATTAGTAAAAATTGCAAATAGTTTTTTATAAGTACATGAAATAAACTCTCCTATTCTATTTATATAGTCTTGAATTGATTTAGGCTTAAAATTATTTTTCCCTTTTTAGTTGTGTTTTTGAAGTCGGTTGTTTGTTTTTTAAAACAATTTTATTCAGTGAAGGGTCATGAGCCTATTAAGAGTATTAAGTTTTCAGTTAACAGGAGTTTGCCCGCTCCAATTTACAGGAACCTAAAGCGTGAGTAAACAAATCTGGTAACCGGTTACAACATCACGAAAAGGAATTACGAAATTCTCGGGAGTGCGTTCTGTAGTTTTATCGCCAAAACAGACCCTCGTAAAAGCGGCTGGATCTCTAGTCGGCAATAACAGATGGCGTGACGTGTTATCACAACAGAGAGGTTCTAATCTGGCGCGTCACATGTAGATTACATCACATCGCATCTCACATGCGTCGCATTGTGTTTGTGGGCTATGTAGGCCGGCGCGGCGGGAGCATCCCAGCGCGCTGCGGAAGGCCGTCCGGAGTCAGTCGGCGCCGTGGTGTCAACGGAACAACATCCGTCGCGCTTCATCAGCTCTTTCTTCCCCTTCCCGCGCAAACTCGCGTCCCGATACGAAAATTGCGAAGTTCGTAAAAACTTTGTTACATGGTGATCGTCAAACGAGTGATATGAGAATACGGTTCGAAGTGCCGAACAAATTGGAGATTTCGTTCGGCAGAGGTAGTGTTTTATTTATATTTGTGTTGTGATGTTTATGCATTTGCGGATTTGGAGAGCAGGTGACAGTTATAGTTTTCTTATTGTGTTCAGTAGTGGTCAGATTAGTAACGTAAATTGCTTATGCATATATTCATATCACCGCAGCTACTTTTGCTGACACAAAGTACACATTTTTCTGATTGTTCAATCTTTCCACCTTTTTCCACCCACAAACATGTCAAAGGCACTTCGATACAAAGATCACAAAGTCAACCAGCAAGTTTTCTTACAATGTAATTATGCTAATGTGTCCTACCCTCAGAATTTAAAAGGCACTTGCTACAAATTACTCGACACCAAACATGTACCCAGAACCTTCCTACATTTGTTGACTACGCAGAATGCAAACGGGGTTTACGCAGAATAAGCTAGTTCTTTATTACATTACCCTCAGCCGACAACCTCGACGCATGTAAAGGATTTAAATAAAATCTGCTTACAGTCTGTTCGAATATAGACAACAAAACCCAACGTTACATTTATATATTATATTTACAGACGATTCAAAAGTGACCCAAGAGCCTCTTTCTTGCCTTTGCTCATGCGTGTCTATAAGAATAAATAAATTAATCATGTATTGAGGTATGCCATGATTATACTCATAGTAGGTACACACTCTAGAGCCTATGTACGAGTAGAAACTTATGGGTGTACGTCTATATTTATTTATAATTAGTCGAGTGTTAAAGTTCTATTCACTCATGGGCCTCTGCAGATTCTCTTAGGTAGTCTGAAAACATTTAAAACACCAAGCTTGGACACGTATCTTTCGAAAAATGTATACATACGGACATCCAAATAAGAACTATTCAAGATGACATGGATATTCTTGGGTGTATTTACTCTCCACGGTTTGAATCTTGGAACACGTTTTCGAGTAAGAAGCAATTGGAATCCAACGAATTTTTAACCGACCGGTTCTTATTCTTATTATTGTCTTTTTTGTGAACTAGTTCTCAGAGACACCTAACTGGTTTAGCTGAAAACTGAGATGGTAGTTAAGTCATTATAATGGATTACATAAAGGAAGGTTATCACACGTGGAATACCCTAGTTTCTAGTTGCAAATGCAGTTAATCTATGCAAAGCACACCGTTAAGTGCCAAAAAGTTTGCGACGTCATAGTATTATTATTAAATTGATTTTATTAGTGTTATAATAAAACGATAATCTTATATATAAAATTTCCGTGTCACAGTGTTTGTTACCGTACTCCTCCGAAACGGCTTGACCGATTTTTTCCAAATTTTATATGCGTATTCAGTAGGTCTGAGAATCGGCTACTGCATATTTAGTTTTTTTTTTTTTTATTAAGGCAAAACAGCGTTTGCTGGGTCAGCTAGTAATAAATAAATATAAGGACGCTTTCACACCCGGCTGGTTAGTCCCATATTTTAAACCATTTCTAGTTTGTATTATGGTTGCTAACACAACATATATGTATATAAGTATTTACACAAATACTTTACATCGATACGTCATATTTAACGCCAAGACCGACAGCCAACAAATTTAGTTCTTCACAAAGACGTTGGCCGTGCCGGAAATCGATCCCGGGACATTCTGGTTGGCTTTCCGGGATGGTAACCATTACGCCAACGAGGTCGTCATTTCAATTATTTTTGAAATACAATATAGTTATTTCACTAATATTAGATATTAATGTTTTTATTACCTATGAAATTTAAAAATATTTTGCTTTTTAGTCAATTCAAGGTTTATCTATACTTAGCTATTCCTACATCCTGGCACCATTGAATATAAGTATGGCTGACACTATTCTGTTTCCTATTGCTCATCTATTGTGACTCTCTCTATAGATTCATGTCCTATTGTAGTTCTATTCAAAGAATATTCTGTCACCGCCCACGTTTGAATATGTGCAGTCATCTGTACATGAATACATCGATATTCATAAACGTTTCAATTCGGTTGAATTGTAAATCAAAACCTAATGTGGATACCAGATTGAAGACCTGAATCTAAAATTAAATTGATTATTGATTGTTTTCGGATGTTTCCATATTATTATTAAGTACTTAACTCGTGAATGACACTGAATGAATACCCGGAAAAAATGGTATTCTTCCTATATTACCCAAGGAAGAAGACGCGGAGTATCTCGTAATTGTGTATATCTAATACACGTGTCTTTATTAACACATATCATAAGAAATCTATACCAATACTAGCTGACCCGGCAAACGTGGTTTTGCCTTAATAATTATTTCTAAATATACAGTAGCCGATTCTCAGACCTACTGAATACGCATATAAAATTTGGAAAAAATCGGTCAAGCCGTTTCGGAGGAGTACGGTAACAAACACTGTGACACGGAAATTTTATATATAAGATTATAGATTATAGAAATTTAAAGTTTTATTGTTTGTTTGATGCGAATAGGCTCCGAAACTACTGGACTGATTAGAAAAAATCTTTCATCGTTGGGAAGCTACGTTATCCCCGAGTATTATACAACATAGGCTTTATTTTGTTTCTCTTTTCAACTTAGATTATTTTATAGATCGAGCGAAGCCGAGACTGGCTCCTAGCCGCTAGATAAATTTCGAAAATACAATTAATCTTAAAAATCTAAGTGTATTTTTGATATGAAAAAAAAGTAGGCGCGAAGTAGTAAAACAATTAATTCATCAATAATAACAATTTATCAACAGTAACAGTTGTATGTACGCGTTTACCATCTGGTGTCAAAATCAGGGTCGAGAAAATAGCACTCGCCAGTAATATATAATGACAATATAACAACACTGGTACCTGCTAAGTCATGTAATTTAGACTAATCGCGGTTTAGATTATACGAGAAGCTTATATTATAAAGGTATACTTTACATTCGTCATACGAGAAAATCTAGTTTACGTTAAATAAAAGTTTACAATTCAATTGACGACCTCGTTAGCGTAAAGGTTACCATGCCGGACTGCTAATCAGAAGGTTCCGGGTTCGATTCCCGGCCCGGTCAACATCTTTGTGCTTAACTAAACTTGTTGGCTGTGGGTCTGGGTGTTAAATATGTATGTATTTATATATAATATGTATGTATGTACATGTAGTATATCAGTTGTGTTAGCAACCATAATACGAACTAGAAATGGTTCATTGTGGGGCTAACCAGCCGTGTGTGAAATGTGTCCTAATATTTATTTATTTATTTTATTTATTTAATTGAACCTATGTATTATACTCTAAACAAGTGTCATGTCATTAACTTAATGGCTAGGTAGAGTTAAGATAACTTTAAATTTTGCGCGAAAACTGAATTTATGTGATTTTTTTGACAACTGAGTGATTATTTTTGGCAGGCACGAAATATTTTCTCCTACGTGTTTTGAGCTTTGTTTGGCCAATCCTCAAATAGTGTTAAATAAATAGATAGATAGATAGTTCTTTATTGGACACAAATTTAAAATGAAACTAAAGATAAAAAAAAACTAAGAAAAAAAATTGTGTGCCACAATTCGCGGCCTCATGGCTTAAAGCGATCTCTTCCAGGCAACTTTTGGATGGAAAGGACTTAAACACTAAAAACTTTATGAGTTTTAATAAAGCCTCTTAACTAGATCTTAAAATATACTTTGCCCAAAGTAAAAAAAAATACTATTATAGAGTAATTTAATAGACGTTTTAACTGCTTTACCATCGAAATCACGCAGTTCGTGTTACTTTCCTGCTACGTGGACCTTTATAGTGACATTTACAACCTTCAGGAACGATTTATGGCAAGTTTCATTAATTTTCATCAGACTTTCCATAAGCGGAAATGCCTAATTCATGAGTGCCCATGTTTAATTAGGTTCAGATTCGTTTTCATGGTCGAGCTGCTTGAAAATATTTCTAAGTTTTTTTCTACATCAGACTCAGTATAAACTTTTTTACTCGATATTGTCTAGCATTTAACCAGCGTGGCGTGTTAGTAAAAACGTCTACTTATCAATCAGACGGCACCTGATTCGATCCCAGCCCTACACCAATGATTTGTTTTTCCAAAATACATATGTATGCGTAGATTTGAACTCGCTTTACGGTGAACAAAAACATCGTGAGGATCTGTATGGTTTATCTAATTTTGACTTGATCCACAAAACCTTTCTTGGCGTATTCCTAGAGTAACTCAAATGTCTCATCTATCGTTGAGCAAACCATTCAAGCAGCGTAGGTATCATAACACGGAACTCGTTGACAGTTTCAGTCATACAAATGCAAGGCAAGTCTGCTAAATGAGTGGTAAAAAATTCGCTGTAGTTCAAATCTATTCATACCATATATATACTCGCATAGTTTGAAGTGTATGTGCTTGTATACAAGACTTCTTATTAATTCAATCTAAATACGCATTAAACATACAGTGTAAACTCTATATACGAGTAACGACACTGAGGGGGCTGTGCATTTCATGGCGTTATAGAGAGTGGTCGTTAAATGGAGAGAATGTATCATTGTATGGAATACAAGCTAAACCAACTAAAGCGTTGGTTTCGACGCTTTACAGAGTTTGTCGTTAAATCGAGTGACGTTACATGGAGTATACACTGTATTAAAATTGCCAAAGAAGAATACGTTCAAGCTGTGTTGAACGTATGTTCAACACAGTTTTGTGCTGTGTCAAAAATGACAAATTAATGATTAGCTCATCCGCTTAGCCAAAGAACTTCCAATTCACAGTAGAATAAAATGAAATGGTAAAGAAATAGTCTAAAGGCTCCACTTAACTAATACAAGGTTGTATGTAAAGTTATAGTAAAACTTTTTTATTAAAAAAGTTAAAGCTACTTTTTTGCCATTAATTTAGCAGACTCTGCCCTCTGGTGGCTATCTAATAGTAGCACAATAACACCCGTTTCAGTACCAAGTTAGTGTAGCCTTATCTGCTTATTGTGTGGCGTCCGTGACTTAGATAACTTTGTAAATGTCACTACATTGTGCCTAGATACAATTATTTTGAATGTGCAAGGTGGGGTCTATTATTGAACAAGTGAGCGAAATCCCCGTGGCTAATTTTGTGTAAATATATACGGTTAAATATAAAAAAAAAAACTAGGGACCAGAATACTTGAGAGGATTACTGATTCCCGTATAACAAAGCGTGATACAGAAGTTTGCCATATTTACCTATGTAACCTAGACGGCTGCAAATCGAACGTGCAGTTTAGCTGCCTCCGAATTCTGCTACGCGCTGTTTCGATTGATTTCGTGACCCGAGTGAAGTCGTTTCAAGAAAAAACTAATAGATGGCGCTACGTGTATCGATCGAATGATACATATAGTAGTACGATTTACAACAATACTTTGAGCGTCTATTATATTTATTAGTCTATGATAGAAACGAAGTTCTAAGTATTCTAAAGAATGGCGCTGACATAAAAATTAATAAAGGAAGGTTTGGTTAGGCCAGTTACATTAGACCCGACGTACACTGCCCACCTCCACGAGTGTGGTGTGGATGCGTAAATGCATTTCCTCACGTAAAAAGAAAATGGCTAGTAATGTTATAGTTTCAATATTATTATTCACACAAATGTGAGACGTATCACACAAATCACTTTTGCGCTGAGGTTAAAAATAAAATACGCAACATTATCGCTGGAAGCGATCTCTATAATGATAACAAAAACAATGAAGAAATATAGCTTCTTATTTCCGAATAGGAAACTTCTAACCCGCTTAATCTAGTATAATCCACATAAAATACAACTTTTATAAACTTTCTCCATTATGGACGGACATAAACAATGTTTGGTCTCTACGTTAATTTAGTTTTATCACGACAAAGTTATTGTTGTTGTTCATAAAATTTTCATAATTATGAGCGGCTTGGATCAATCTCTATCCAATAGGAATCATCATCCTGCTAATCCTATTTATATTAGAAATGCGAAAGTTTGTGAGGATAAATGTATGTATTATTAAACCTCCGACGACGACGGGGTGTTATAAATTTGACGTGTATATGTGTGTGTATCCTACTTCCCACTAATATAATAAATGCGAAATTTTGTATGTGTGTGTGTGTGTTTGTTACTTCACGCTCAAACGGCTGAAACGAATTTGATGAAATTTGGTGTACTGATAGGTTGAACCTTGGATTAACACATAGGCTACTTTTTATCCCGAAAACAATAGTGGTTTCCTTAAATTCACAATCTATGTAACTCCATCACGCTCTAACGGCTGAACCGATTTTGATTAGATTTACTATGACGATTGGATTAACACATAGGCTACTTTTTATCCCGCAACGCGGGTAACACCGCAGGGCGCACCTAGTATATACATATGTTAGTATATAGCTAGTTTATGTCTGTGGCATCGTAACTCCCGAATAGATAGAGAATTAGGACTAAGATTGCCTGCGTCTTAAAATAGCGGTTATTTTTTTTTATTACTCCGTCAATATGGGTATCAAATGAAAGGACTCGACTATAAGAATACATACTATAATTATGTATATTTGAAATCCAAGATCGCAGACACCATAATATGTGTCAGGGATTGTGTATTTGTTCCTCTCTCCGGTCTAACAGCTGATCCGATTAGAATTAAATAAATTAACAAATAAATATAAGGACACATTCACACACGGCTGGTTAGCCCCATACTGAACCATTTCTAGCTCGTATTATGGTTGCTAACACAGCTGATATACTACATATACATACATACATATTATATATAAATACATATTTAACACCCAGACCCACAGCCAAAAACTTTAGTTAAGCACAAAGATGTTGACTGGGCCGGGAATCGAACCCGGAACCTTCTGATTAGCAGTCCGGCATGGTAACCTTTACGCCAACGAGGTCGTCAAAAGTGAATAAGGTCATTATTTTTCTCGCGGGTCGCAGCCAGTCCAATGAATGAGTAAGCATCTTATATGGTTATTGCAATAACTTTCCCATTATAACATTATAACATTTATGCACCAATAAATCATTTTGTATTTTGTATTTGTATTTTGTATTATTCTGAATGGTTCATCACAATGACAGTTGTAAGTACCTAATTGAGTGCTACTCTCACTTCAATTACCTAGAACCGAAGACAATGGACACATAGTTGTCAACCATTCTTTAAATAACAGTTAATACCATCATCACCATCCTACTAATATAACAAATGCGAAAATATTATATATGTGTGTGTGTGTGTGTGTTTACTTCTTCACGCTGAAACGCCTGAACTGATTTTGATGAAATTTGGTGTGAGGATAGGTTAGACCTTGGTTTAACACATAAGCTACTTTTTACCCCGAAAACAATTGTGGCTCCCGCGCGATACGTAAAAATATTTTAAAATTTATGTTACTCCTTCACGCTCCAACGGCTGGGCCGATTGCGATGAGTATTACTATGAAGATAGGTCCTGACCTATCTTCATAGTAATACGATCTTGGATCAACATATTGGCTACTTCTTACCCCGGATTAAGGAGGGTAACACCGCGGGGCGCAATTGGTAAGGTAAAAACACAGAAAGGGGAAATTTGCTGCAGAGTTATTTACCGGTAAATTTATTTGCGTCAACCAAATAAACAATTGATCTTTTCCTCTTTATAATATTGGTATCTACATATAGATAATTTACATTTTAACATTATATAAACTATACTGTCTTGAAAAACGGAAAATCAAAACAAAGAAATACTACTTTACTACTATTATAATAATATGAATGGTTCAGATTGACTAATTCTCGTGAGAAATTTATCTTCGGTGTTAAGATTGTAAATTTTTCTTGACGCTCTCAAAACAATGCTGTATTGCGATTGGCTCTATTGTTCCATTCCTTGTTGATTGAGTTCACACGAATACAAATACTGAATACGTTGAACGTTTGTTTTTAAATACTTATACTAATTTACGTATACTTTTTTCGCATTATTATTTGCAATACTACATATACCTATGTGTCTATTCAAATCTATACCAATATTATGAAGAGTAAAAGTTTAATTTTTTGTTTGCTTGTTCAAATAGACTCCGAAACTAATGGACCGATTTGATAAATTATTTCACCGTTGGGAAGCTACATTATTCTTGAGTATCATAGGCAATAATTTATTTCTCTTTGCAACTTACTTCATTTGATAGTCTGTGCAAAGCCGGGACGATCTGAATAAGATATGGTTAATTTAAATCAGAGTACGAGTACATACTTAAGCTAATTCAAATGGTTTTAGCCAGCAATATTTTAAGAGCAAATAAAGGGTTGGGTAAGCTTGTTTTTTTATCTTTATCTTCAACCTGCACATTAATATAAGATTTATAGATTGTGTATATATAGGTCAAAATAATTTAATAGCTTTAAAGATTTGTACAACCTATTGTGAATATGATTAAATGTAAAATGTGAATCTTATATGTACATAATAGAATGATGGAATTGCTAGCTATATTGTCTACGTGCCTGTAAAAACACCGGTCATCCCGTTGTGCAACCGCGTAGCTCCCAAGTCTGATCTATGCGTGGCCTATTTAAACGAATAGTTCGTACGACCCATTTCATCTAGACATCAATTAACATCAGTTAGAAAACTCAGCTTGTTTATGAAGCTTCATCTTCAAACTTCACATTAATATAAGATTTATAGATTGTGTATAGATTCTTCCACTCGGTCAAACTTTAAGTCAAAATAGTTTGTCCAAAAAATGTTTATGTTTCCTTTCTTCTGTTTCTGTAATTGATGTCGACCTAAGTCTACCACTTCATCTAACTTATATGTAGGTTACTTTAATATCGTGTATTGAATCTGTCGGGAGTGACAAGTTTCCTCGGTACCAAGTCACTAGATTGGTCTACAATAGAAAATTGACAAGATTTGCTGATATTGTCAGACAGCGGAAAGCGCTTTTCTGATTTCACGTCACAGTTTTCGAATGCTCCGTTTAGTGCTTGAAGTCTATCTACGAGTAGTGTTCATTAACTTGTCAGAAAGTCCAGTAAAACACTGGTGTTCCAGTCTGTTGCCTGCATTCCGCACAATGGTGACCTCGTTCGGTCTGCCTGAATCCGAATGTTTTGCCCACATTCTTTTAACCAACGATCTCCCAAATAGCTGCAATCTCTGGATCGAATTGTTTTCAAAACACTGCAGATAGCCAGGAATTTATTTGAATCCGCATTGTTTATTTTAACAAGAATAGCTTCGTTATTACGTGGATTGTACTGGATTAAATTAAAATGAACAGCGCATAACTTTTATTCAATAATTTTAATATAAACTGTTGATAAAATGCTACATGCGCTGCGCTATTGTAAATTTTACCAGGAAACTAATCTGCTTACTGATAATACTGTGTACTTTGTGGACATTATTATTGAATCTACTTTACCTACCGTTTATGTTGGTAAACGTAATCCTATTGATTTTTTAGATAGGCGAGCCATCTCGGCTCAAATTTTATCTCATCGATTGTTGAAGAGGCATCGATAACGCGTAACATTTACCTGCGGTTGGTTGATAGGTATCTACTTGACAGCCATTCGGTTGTGGTCCAGTGCACCGCATTGTGGATTGTTACGGCGTATTAGCTATGGTATTACCTGATCAGCGCGCGTGCTAGGCTCGTCTACGGATGCAGTGAACGAAGGTCGTATGTCAGAGGGTAGTGGTGATGTCACAGCGCGACAACACTAGTGTCAGTGTGGCCGCAGGCGGCGCGTGCTGCCGCGTGCGCAGGAGCATGCAGTGCTTCGGATTCCGAGGTAATTACCGCTCATTTAGAGAAGAGAACGCTCCCACAAGACGGAACCGACTCGGATTAGAACCAACCCCTTTGTACTTTTTTTAGTGCGTAATTGTTTATTTCGGTGGGTTCGGTTTATCGGTGCGTGAAATCGATCGTCCATATTTTTATGATTCGTTGTTTTTCTCGCGTGGATTGGCGTTGCTCGGATGGTCTCGGTAGGTGAGTGCTCAGTAGGCGGTCAGTCCGCGACAGCACGCTGCCGTGGATGCGTTGCCGCTGAGAACTCCGTGTCAATAAACGTGACAGCACTGATGAGATTCGCGATCTTCTTCCTCGGAAGTGATAACAAAGGCGAGTGTAATTTTATGTGATAGTGTTTTGTTTTGAAATAACTTATGGTTGCTTGTAGTCAGTGCATTGGTTTTCTATGAATAAATCTACAGAATGGATTTCAACCCTTTTTTTAACTTTTTGGAGTTCGGCTCTCTCTTTTCTACTTTTATTCGGACAGTAAACATTTGCAGTTTGTCCAAAATCTGCAATACTACACTGCAAATGTAATCCCATAAAACACACAAGATCTGAAAATTAGATAGTGTTTTACGAGTATGTACCTGCTTTACATATACCAAGATCTTCACAAGATAACCCTTTACACTTTGAGATCAAAGGCTTGCTTTGATAAAGCGTTCCATGCATACCTGAGTGCAGAATGGAGAATCATATTGTTGCTAAACAAACGATAGTTGAGGCAAAGCAAGCGATTCGAAATATCCAAGTATTTAAACAGGTGAAGCTGAGGCATTTATTAATGCTATCAAGAATTTATATTTATTACTTTCATTGGAGTTTATAAGTAAGTAAATTAAATAATATAAGAGTATGTTAACTACATTTTCCAAAATTAGATAATGATTATAATTACTCGGACTTGTTTCTTGATTCCTCATGCGTTAGTCTATTTTAGTCTAGAGAATTGTTATGAATTAGTTTGCATTGTATAAGGGTAAATTGTAAGGAATGTTCATAAGAGAACCCAGAACCTGACCTATGTACGAGCACTTTTTGTATCTATCAGAATAAATTTATCTTTATTTTTATCCCTTATGTATGTAACTTTGTTTGTTCATGTGAAATCTTTGAAGCTAATTTAGACGCACTTTCTTTTATCTTATTGAATCATGAATTCAATTTTGTGCACTTATACATCTTAGTTAACAATACATACAACAATATAAAACCACAGAGCTCTTCTGATGATGGATTTGATAAAAGGCCATAGGAATAAATTAACTAAATAAATACTAGTAAATTAGTGTATTCAGAGTAAAAAAAATGGGTTTGACACGACGGCAGTGGCCAAGTCAGTTTAACCTGTAAAATAAAAATAAAATTCTCAAATTAATCATCTGCTAATTTAAAAATGTGGTAACTTAAGAACGAATGATAAAATATATATTTTTTTTAATTTTTTACCAAGCCTATTCCAAATTCTCATAAGTTTTTCAAGCCACCCTTTCCGAAACATCTATCAATAACGGCATTTACTACACACGTGAGAATGTAGCTGATGTAACCACGTCGGCCCAGGAAGACAGCTCCTGAAGAGATTAGGCAGCGCGCCGCATCCCAATGAGCCCTCTAAGGGCTCTCTAGCCTCTTCAGCTCAATACAGAACAGTCAGGGTTTTGTACTCCATGCACGGTATTTAGGTCAACCTGAACAAAGGACTGAGCATCTATAAGATGTGTATTTTGTGAAGTTTTATGTTAAAACGTAAACGAACTTAAACTTTACACGCATAATACAATCCGTTTCAAATGCTATGCGACTTGAACCGTGGCTTCATTAGGTAAAATTTGCAAACAAATACGCTTAAATATAATATTTTTTTTGTATTAAAACTGAATTATTATATAAAATAAAATTTTAAACTCGTAACATAAATTAGAATTAGTGATTTATCTCAGCGTAAGTACACTAAATATTTTATTTTCATCAATCATCTAAAATGGATTTCCGCAAAGTGACGCCTAAGTCAATTATAGGTTTTAAAAATATTTATTATTCTATTATTTCAGCGTATATTTTTGTGAATTGTTAATAGTGTCATTACGGCTCAAGTCGCATAGTATTTGAACAGCGTTTTTGGTGCATGGTTTTTTGTTCGTGGTCTTGTACCGGTAGTAGGCACCTGTACTGTTTAAAAAAGCTTATAGACTATGTTAATATGTACATATTATGTTTGTAATTGTTTCATTAAATAATTCAATTTACGTGGCAATGCCACGAGTGTTTTGGGTATCTTTTCGTCAGATTAAATCCCGGGTTGATCAAAATTATATTTATTAATTAAATTTAAACATAACTGTATGTGGATTTGATTATAATTTTTTTTCTATGTTCTACGAATATCCATATAGTCTGTTAGAATACTTGTATAACGAGTCGATAGAAAGCTGAAGCAAAAAAATAAAAAAAAATGTTGTTACGAATAATGTATTTTAACCTTCACATAGTTTATTTAGATGGGTTTTTAAAACGTATGTTAAATCATTATTTAATCGAATGCAAAACTAGTTTTACTTTTTTGGCTAGTCTGGTCTACATATCAAATTTATAGATTTTTTTTAATCCAATTTCTATAGATGTAACATGTTATCCAAGAGTCTAAACATTAGCATGTTCCAAAGTCGATACATTTTCGTCAAACTTTTACTGTTGTATGTACAAACCTGTAGATATGTTAATATACGTATACATCTGTGTACACAACACTCATAAAATATTTAAAGACCAAATTGAACGGCTATTACAATAAAATCGATTTCCCTAAAAAAGTCAGCGTTACCAGCCTAAACGCTAATGTTTACCGTACCCTTATCAACAGCAGGCAACCTTGCCGCAGCCCGCGTACCTACAATCTACAATACATTATACCATAAATACCTACCACTTATACAAATACATGGTTTCTTTTACCGTTTCTTCCGTAGATATTGCGGAACATCTGCTGCAATTGCTAAGCATTACTTGTCACCTTTTATTCTCATTCCAAGTTGAAGCTCCTTGATGACATTGTCATCATCATAATTGGCCCTTTACTTCTATTAGATATGATCTTATATAGCGTCCGAATGGTTAGGTATTGCATCTGAGCTTATTGCTGAACAAGACGATGTGACTGTCTCCGATGCGGTCACATCTTTGACCGAAACTTCGTTTAGATTTCGACCATCAGGCGAATTGGTGGCCAAGCGTAGATCTACCTATCTAATTTAAAAAATATATGGAGAAGGGCTACTGATTTTATTCGCGTTGGTCGCGACACTTCGCACTTATATTTACATATATGGCAGCTTGTTGATGATGACCCGTGATGCTAGACAGTTGTGAGATTTACACCGATATAATATATAATCCCAGAAAAAATAGAGTTGTAAGCTTTAAGCTTTCTCAAAATTTAAAACCGATTTTGGAGTCGGATATATCGAATCACTTTCGACTTCGGAGTCTATGTAAAATGTCATAGCTACTTTGTTGATCTACATATTATGTTGTTTAATTGAATGATTTTCCTAAATAATCTAAATATGTTTTTGAATGTTTTAGAGAAATGTTATTTCGTATAAAAAATAATTCAATTTCAGTTCTCAATAACCCTGTTTTTAACTATAGGTGGCTATTTGTACCTACATCGTTACGCAATAAGGCTTTACCATTTCCACGCTTTGCGGTTACAGCGTATCTGTTTACGGTATACGTATTAGCGTCTAGAGGCATTAGAAGTATGCGAAGACTTAGACACGTAGCTGCCTTGTAATCGCATAACCGTGGCTATGTGATAAACACGAACCTCGCTCGCTAAACATGTGTTATAATTTTTTTTATTTTTTTTTTATTTATTTCTTTTTTGAGGCTTTGAACGTGAAACGTCATATCAGCCCCGTAATTACAACATAAAACTTAATTCTACTACTTATACAGGATATCAAAAATTAGCTTGTAGAGCATCCTGGCAGGACCACTAAGTGGATCAGCCAGAATGCCCTGAAACAGCCCTAAATTATGAGAGCCCCCTGCACAGTATGGATGCAAGCTGGCATCCAAACTACCCAGCACACTCTCTCTCATATATGCGGTTCGAACACACTCCATAAGGAAGTGATATGTATCTTCTACTGTGTGCACGTTTGTACAATAATCACATGTGCTATCATTGCGCTTGTCACTGTTTTGTGTGAGAACCTTCACAGAGGTGGATGGTTATATCATCTAGATAAAACAATTAATAAATAGGCACCTTACCCGCGGACACTGACTTAGGTTTACCTAATTTACTATATGTAAGGTTTTTTATTCATTATTGTGTAGTTTTTTTCATGTACTTTTTAATTTTAGTGTAGTCATTATATATTAATAAATTAAGGCGTTATGTTTATATGCATATTAAAATACAGATAATATTAAAAGATCATATGACATGTGACGTGGATTTGTTAATAATACATTATTGTATTGTTATCTAACATATACCTACTCGTACATATTAATAAATACGTATATTTATTAATCGTTTCTCTCTTATCTATACCAATATATTATCTATAGGTACTATCTATAACAATATATAAAGAGGAAAAGTTTGATTTTATTGTTTGTTTGTCTCGAATGGGCTCCGAAGCTACTGGACCGATTAGAAAAAATATTTTGGGAAGCTACATAATCCCTGAGTAACATACCCCATATTTTGTTTCTCTTTGCTACTTAGATTATTTAATATCGATCAGCGTGTCTTGGGAGAAGCCTATATCCAACAGTGGACGAGCTTAGGCTGATGATAATGATAGATATGTAAAAAGTCTTTAAAGTTTAATCTATTGTGTTTCTTCTTAATAAATATGTTTGGAGAAAGACTCTCATAAAATCCAGTAAAATTACACAACCACACGCTTTTGTGTCTCATACAATGTAAGTAACAAAGCCCGTTGTACTTCCTTTATGCTCTTTATTCAGTGGGTCGCAGAATATAGGTGCATATTACAGAAATTACAGCCCTCTTTTAGTTTTTTTTTTCGGCGTCTCGAAGAAGTTACAATTATCTTGACCTTTACGCGCGCATACGTCGGTCATTGAACTCTTAATACGAATAATAGCGGTTCGCAAATGGCAATACGTTTTATGAATTGCTTTATGGCAGCACATAAATCGGACACTTTTAGTTGACTTCCTTTTGTGAAGATTGCGATGACCGTTAGGATTAATTTCCGGTAAGCTTGGCAAACAGTGTGACTGTTAAACTGTGGAGATATAAGACACGGACAACAAAG
This sequence comes from Mellilla xanthometata, assembly GCA_035578125.1. Lineage (NCBI taxonomy): Eukaryota > Metazoa > Arthropoda > Insecta > Lepidoptera > Geometridae > Mellilla > Mellilla xanthometata. Next base: position 4,140,738 of record JAPUBQ010000007.1, on the reverse strand, counting down.
AATAAATCATAATTACTTTTCTTTTCTTATTATTTTTTCGAATATCATAAGTAATTTTCAATCAAGTCAAAATGTGCACATTAACTAACCCTAGCTTTAAATATACTCGTAAAATTAATTAAATCATAGTTGGAATTCTAGTTATTAAAAAAAATCTTTAGTAGCTTAGTAGCTCGTACTCTCAAAGGAATATTTGGTTGCGGAACAAATAAAACTTTGCTCCGAGCAATATCTAAATACCCAAGTAAATATTTGTTCCTAGACAAATAAGCCATCGTTCTACATAGGTAGACCTATATGCTACATGCTTGTATTTATGTAAACATGTATTTAGACATTACGTTATTTAGTTTGACCACAGACTAAAGACACATGAGTAGTTTTGAGGTTTGCATCCCTGACCTACTAAAGAGTATTCACAAACCTACATAGAGGGCGGGTGATGATGTGTTTAAAATCTATTTAGAACACGATTTAATGTTTGATTAAATAATAGCTAATTAATTCCGAATCCGACAAAAAATTCTTTAATAAAACCGTCAAGATACGTTTTTATTAAAGAAATTTTAACATAGCAATAATTATTAATTACTACAAATCTAGACACAACTTGAAAAACAAGTGTTTGATGTAGGGCTGGCATCGAACCAGGGTCCGTCAGATTGAAAAGCAGACGTTTTCACTCCGAGCCATACCTTCTATAATTATTATTACTAAGTATTATTATTATATATATACTTTTTATATAAATAAGTACTAAATAGTAATTGCTACTTTCTTGCATTTATTCTAGAACTTTGCAACAAACATAGTTAAACAATAATAGACATACATACATAAAATAAAAGTATCTAAAACTCGCGGATACCAAAACACAACATAGTAAAGTTAACAAAACCTGTGCACAATAAGTCACAACTCCTAAGCATCGCGATTCCTGCGGTAGGTTCGCAATTAATAGTGAGGGAACACGCGATGGTGCCTCTTGGCCTTTTGCCTCGGCTTCGGAATATTTCGGACAGGTACGAATGTGTATACCTAATTACCTACTTGCATGTCATTGTAATAGTTGGAGTATATTAGGGCTTAGGTTATGTTAGCTTTATTTCCGTTTTATTTTCCTAGATTGGTACTAGACCGAGACAGATGGCAAGACAGAAGATACCTATACCCAGCAGTGGGATAAAAAAGGCTGTGAATGAAGATGATGATGATATTAGAGACTTAACCGATTACAAACAATACAGATTCTCAATTCGACTGTATTTTTTTAAATATGTTTGTATAATGGCGAATACTCAAAGACGCCTGGACCTGAAAAATTAATATTAGGACACATTTCACACATAGCTGGTTAGCCCCATACTAAACCATTTCTAGGTCGTATTATCGTTGATATATTACCTACTAATACGACTGATATATTACCTATATCATGAATATTTTATATCGATACATATTTAATAACACCCAAACCAACAACCATCTCAAAGATGTTGACCGTGCCAATTAAACTCATCGAGTAGGAATTTTTTGGCTTACCTTTGTTTTATTCAAAGTTTTGCAGTTATTTATTTTTTGGACAATGGCAATTCATGTCTATCCTACCCAATGAATGGAATTAAATCACATAGTGATTGAATACTGAATACGAAATCAAAGAAAGGAACTTTGGCAAATGAACAAGAACAAGATTACGGAAAACTCATTTCATTTGCACGGATCGATATAAAACTGCTCGAACTTTCTGTAACTGATTAAAACTTGTGCTCAAGGATCAGAAACAGGAGTGTAAGTACTTGGAAAAAGGAGTAGGAAGGCATACGTTATATTTTATTACAAGTACATTTTGCTAGTTCTCAAATGTGCTACCAGGCAGGTACAAAGCTAATGGCAAAAAAAGTGGTGTCTCCTGTCATTACCAAGTTTATTCCGAATTGTGTGACGTATGTCGTCGACCCAACATGCGAGTGGTCGACCGACACTTTTTTTTCGACCATGAAATAAAATTAATATTACCCTCTTTAATTCCAGAAGCAGAGTGCGATGGCTGCGGCAGCGACGGCGATGAGGGTAGGAACGTCAGTGAACTCCTCCTGCCACAGTATGCGCTTGCCACCGGAGGCCTGGCCAAGGACCACAGGCCTCTCATCACCTTCCCCGACAACAACAACTTCCACATCCTCACCGCGCCCGAGTACAGGAAACTGCTGCTCTACCTCACTTCTGTACCTTCGTAAGTATTACATTCGAGTGTCGAGGGCGGATTTGTACTAAATACGCTTGAGCTTTTTTACTAGTCATTTTTTATCAAAGCGCCATACAAATTTGAGCAATGGCCAAGCGGCAGTAGATTTTCACGAAATAAATTCATATGAAATCAACAATTTACAATAATGAAATTATAACCTGGAACTATTCTAGGTAATATAATTACTTACTAAAAAAGTAAGTTTTTTTTTTATTACTAACAATAATTTTGCTCCCATAGCGCCATAGTAACATATACAATAAGTAGTACTGGTATCTAGGCTTCTATTTGATAAATACAGAAATAGACGTATTGTAACTCAACTAAAGTTAGTAGTAACCTTGTTAAAGTTGACCTAAATTCTTCCAGACAAAGAGACGACGCGACGCGACGCATAATGAAATATGTCTGTCTGTCGTCAATAGACAGAAGAAAGCCTTGTCTTCCAAATATTGCTTTGTTTGTAGAATGTACACCGTATTCTATTATGATATAACTACACTGGTGCTGTAATAATTATGTATCTTATACAAAATAATGAATTTTCAAACTATATCAGTTACTTACTAGCTGACCTGACAAATGTTGTTTCGCCTTTTAAAAATATATTTTAGACGATTCTCAGACGTCTACTGAATACGCATATAAAATTTGGCAAAAATCGGTCAAGCCGTGTCGGATGAGTACGGTAACTAACATTGTGACATGAAAATTTTATATATTAGATTAGTTAGTTATAATAATACATATTTTTTTTATAACTAACTAATAACTGAAAAATTAAGTTTACATGTAGAAAGAAATACAAACTTTAGCGGATTGATACATTTAAAATAAGTTCATATAGTGCAAGTCAAACAATTTATTGCAATATTATGTCACTTTACAGTTACACAATTACCCTTCGCATTGCAATTATTTACTGGAGATGAGCAACCCTGTTAATCAATTTGATGTTTTTAGTGTACCGTCATTTAAGTGGTCATCTATTTTATAGTAGTTATTTGTTATGAGTATTTTTTTTTTAACTTTGACAGGAAAGTTTTAATATTATCGAGACGCTAATAGGTTATCTGGTAAACTTCATATAAAATATAAAATCACTAAAGTCTAAGGACCTACCTGGACGAGGACTGCATAAGATCGACGTAGGTGGCTCATGCAAAGGGAGGCCTATACCCAGCAATGGGATAAAAAGGGCTGTGGATGAATAATTATACATTTTTATTATTATTTATTTACTGTCTTTGAACACAAATGGTGTAAAATGTACCTAATATTATGTTTCCCTTTTATTTTCAGATTACTAGAAGCAGACATGGGTTTTCACTTAATTATCGACCGAAGAAAGGATAGGTGGAATTCCGTAAAAGCTGTTTTAATAAGAGTTTCCGTAAGTAAATTACTATATTATATACTATACTGTGTTCGTTTTAAAAAAATATTATGAAGTAAACATTACTATCAATATGATTACTTTCTGTTCTAATGGCATACTTTGTCCACCATATTAATAAGTATATCCATAATATTTTTTTATACAATACAGCTAGGTATTTGACCGGTATAAGCGAGTGTAGCTCGGTGGTAATAACGTCTGCTTTTCAATCAGACGGCCCCTGGTTCGATCCCGGCCCCTACACCAATGACTTGTTTTTCAAGTTATGTGTAGATTTGCACTCGCTTTAACTGTAAATCGGTGAAGGAAATCATCGTGAGGAAACCAGCATGTTTGAAGACCACAATATTTGAAGACGTGTGTCTTCCGCCAACCCGCACTTGGCCAGCGTGGTGGATTATGGCCTATATCTCTCTCCTAGAGAGAGAAGGCCCCGAGTCCCAGCAGTGGGAACGTATAGTGGGCTGCTTATGTTATGTATGTTATTTGACAAGCAGGGCGTAACCACACTAGTTATCGATACAGTGGCGTAAGGTGGAGCATGCCTAGTCTCGAATAACTGGTTCCCAAGGAAGCTACCGGAACACACTTGAGCGAAATAGCTAGCCAGGCGAGCACTAGAAAATGTTCCAATACCATACTATAGTTTTCTCACAATGTTTTCTTTCACCAAAAGCTTGAGTTCATTAGCGGGGATTGAACCCATGACCTTCGGCTTGTAAGGCGGCCGTACGCCCGACTGAGCTGTCATCGCTTCAAACCATTCTAATGATATGCAATGTCTCCTTCCTTTCCATCCAAAGGTTACCTGGAAGAGATCGCTTAAGGCCGCCTATTGTGGCACACTAATTTTAAATTAATTGTATTTTTCTGTGTCTTTTTATTTTTGTGTCCAATAAACAATTTATCTATCTATCTATCTCCTTTCCAGGAGTTCTTCCCAGGTATCATCCACACAGTCTACGTCCTGAGACCAGCCAGCTTCCTCCAGAAAGCCTTATCAGAAGTGAGCAGCAAACTGTTCAAAGAAGAGTTCAGATTCAAAGTGCTCGTCTGTTCATCAGTGGAGGAACTGTACGAATATTTTGACAGATCCCAGTTGACACCAGACCTTGGTGGAGAATTACAATACTCACACGCTGAATGGATTCAGCAACGGATAGTAAGTCTAAATAATATTGATATTCATTCAATAGGTTATTGAAGCCTCTGGTTGTCAAAATATTGATAGTATCTATCTATCTACCTTTTAGTCAGGCGTTACTTTACGGAACTCTATTGTAGGTAGAACAGTTGATAGTTTCTAGTTCTGTTTAATAAAATTAACAATAGGCATTCTAAAATATTCAACGAACTGTTTAACCCTTAAATGGATGATTTTTGTTTCACGTTTAAAAAAAATATATTTGTGTAATAGACATGTATTAGGAAAAATTTGTAAAAAATCTAGACATTACTTTACTATACTTTTTTTTTGCAATAATGTGAGTGTTGTTTATAAACTACATTGGGCAAAATAAAAAAAATATTAAATGAAGGTCATTTTTAGTATGTTGTATAAAAACAACTTTGTCCATTTAGGGGTTAACGACATTATGCTAATGCTTATCAGATTGGTTATACCCTGAATCCGAACAAAGCTATTTTCTAATGCTTATATCGCAACACTATTCATAGTTTATTTTCTTTGAAAACAGCTCCATCTAGCGGAATACCCTAGAACTATTACTTAAGTTAGCAATGCGTGAAATCTATCGCTGATGCGCTCGCAACGAATTTCTGAATCGCGATGACGAGATTTTACTAAATTTCAGGGTTCAATACTGTTGAGTAACGGGTGAGTGTATTGTTCGATGATGTTGAATCCTTGCGCACTGAATCTTGTGTTGATAAAAGGATAGAGAATCATAATGTGCCGATCGCCATTAATGATATTTACTGAGAACAATACCTCCTTAAAGCTAGCTATATTGGAAAACAATTTAGTTTTCTAGCCAACTTTATTTTTCTTGTATGAATATCTTTTTTTTTTAAACGTAACGCAGATAAGTTTACTAATTATTACAAAATAATAAAACTATTCAAATACATAGGACAAAATCTTGATTTTATATTTTTAAAATAATTAAAATATATAAAAATATAGTTTAAGGACCGTCTAAAGAAGCACTATAAGAAAATGTATACATATTCCGGTACCCATCAGAATTATCAACATAAAAAAATGGTTTGAAAAAATTCTTTCCAATTTTTTTATAATAGTAAAATCGGATTGGCACCAAAATAAGTATAAAATTAAATATTCTTAGAGTGGTTCTTAAATGGCTATTTTCAGATATTTCTTACCGTTTTTCACTGTATTTTATTTATAGCGAAAAACTGTAAATTCAAGATTTTATAATAATAATAGGTTTTTTTTATACACATTATAGGCTTGCGCTTGACCACAACTCACCTGATGTTAAGTGATATTGCAGTCTAAGATGAAGCGCGCTTGCCTAGAAGAAACCGGTTCACTCTCGCCTTGAAGACAGTTAGGTTGTAGTTCAGTGGGAACAGGGATTCCGGCAAGGAGTTCCACAGTTTGGCCGTCCGTTCTATAAACGTATGATACCTATACCACTAACCTTCACATCGTTTATAAATTATTCACATACTTAACAGCCGAAGCTAGCAGCAGTCAAAATAGACTTAAACAAAATAAACGTAATGATGTCAAGATTTTTTGTCCAACTTAGCCACGCTTTTATCTAACAGCTAACTGTTCCAAATGAACTCAATTATATTTTGCCTAAAAGTTTAATGACCTCTTAGTGAAAAGTATGATACACAGATTAGCAACCGAACGCGCCTTGGTCCACTATGAATATTTATGAGATACTCGTATTGGAAGCTCGTAAATACTTAACTGATCTTATACAGATTTACTTGTAACTATCACAAAATGTATTTTTTTTTGTAAATATACGAACTAAGTAGCTAGGGTACTCTACAGGTTATCAAAATAACTTAAATTATTAGTACCTACAGTTCAAGTGAAGTTCATAGACGACCTTGTTGGCGTTATGGTTACCATGCCGGATTGCCAACCAGAGGGTCCTGGGTTCCATTCCCGGCACGACCAACATCTTTGTGATGAACAAAATTTGTTGGTTGTCGGTGTGGATGTTAAATATGATTGTATCGATATAAAGTATTTATGTTGTACTAGAGGTTGCCCGCGGCTCCGCCCGCGTAAAGGTCGCTTTTCGCGTAACCTGCGGAAAAATTCTATTGTATCCCATTCCCGTGCCAATTTTATATAAGCATAACATTACTAAGATATCAAAATGAGCCGCATCTGTCTTTCCGCATTTGATTCCTGAGAATATTGCATTTGTTAACCTCTGTTTTAGCTACTTTGGTGATGATGCGAAAGATTAGATTGTTTTCTCTGAGCCATTATTTTAATTTATTTAATCAAAATACGTGAACCATACTAAGTGAACCACATACTTAAATTCCAATTCAGAAGTATTTAATTTCAAATACACAAAACCCTTTGAACTTTAAACCCCAATGGCATACCTGCACTCCTGGCAAATATTTTTACAAATTTATTTTAACCATCATATAAACTACACCATAACAACTTTCAAGACTTTAACTTGATAAATAAAGAATTTCCAAGCAAACTTTCGCCCTCCCCCGCCCTCCTTAATCCTTAGTTCACCCCTGGCAAAAAACCTTGATACCATTATTTTTAATTTTACATAAACTATACATATTGCAAATTTCATTGCTAGAAGTTCAAAAACATAGAAGTTTCATACAAACTGTTTTACCCCCTTTCACCCCCTCAGGGGTGGAATTTCCAAAAATCCGTTCTTAGTACACGTTTAAATACTAAAATATATACACACTCCAAATTTTACACCTCTAAGTTCAAAAACACAAAACTTTCATTTTTAACTTCCAACCCCAATGGCATCCCCCTTAATGCACCCCTGGCAAAAAAAAATATTATTTTAACTTAACCATTTAATAATCTATTACCATGACAACTTTCAAGACTTTAATGTGATAAATAAAGAATTTTCCATACAAACTTTCACCCCCATTACAAACCCTTAGTGGTACTGGCAAAAATACTTGATACCATTATTTTTAATTTTACATAAACTATACATATTCCAAATTTCATTTCTGGGAGTTCAAAAACAAAGAAGTTTCATACAAACTGTTTTACCCCATTTCATCCCCTTAGGGGTAGAATTTCAAAACATCTATTCTTAGTACACGTCTAAGTACTAAAATAAATACACACTCCAAATTTTACACATTTAAGTTCAAAAACACAAAACTTTCATTTTTAACTTTCAACCCCAATGGCATCCCCCTTAATGCACACTTGACAAAAAAAATAATAATTTTAATTTAACCATTTAATAATTTATTACCATGACAACTTTCAAGACTTTAATGTGATAAATAAAGAATTTTCCATACAAACTTTCACCCCCCATAACAAACCCTTAGTTCACCCCTGGTAAAAAAACTTGATACCATTATTTTTAATTTTACATAAACTATACATATTCCAAATTTCATTGCTATAAGTTCAAAAACAAAGAAGTTTCATACAAACTGTTTTACCCCCTTTCACCCTCTTAGGGGTGGAATTTCCAAAAATCCGTTCTTAGTACGCGTCTACATACCAAAACAAATACACCCTCCAAATTTCACAACCCTAGGACCAGCCGTTTGGGCTCTGCGTTGTCTATAGATGAATGAATGAATAGGTCAGGACAAAGAGTCTTATAGTATAGATATCAGTTATTTTAGCAATACAAACTAAATGCTTTTTAGTATGGGGCTAACCGTGTGCGAAATGTGTTCTTATATTTATTTATTGAACTTTTGAATAAGTATAACTCGATTGTTAGAAGACATATTTGAAAATTCATTCCCTCTCGCTCGGACTCGAGACAGTTACGCAAGCGAGTGAAGCATATAGAAGGTTTCAATTATTGGCGTGAATTATGTGTATAATCTTCATTGAGACCAAACAAAATATAAAATAATTAGTTTTCTCCAATTTGAATACGAATAAAAAAATTATGACAGAGATTTTTTTAAGTAATATTTTTAATAGAGGATTCTAGATGTATAATTACCACTTCTATTACTACTATAGTAGGAACTCGATTATCCGGCACTCAGTTACACTGATTCACGACTGGACTACAGACTAATTGTCCAAAGTCGTATTTTTGCAAGCATGAACGTGTCGGGCGGAACTAGCATCACCCCGCCTACACCGGTTTCTCATCGGAAAATAAAAAAACCCAGATTTTCTTTATACTTTCGATTATCCAGATGCCGATCCAGATTTTTGTAAGGTTACTAGTAACCTTGTATATTTTATAACCTATGACTGATTTAATCTGTACCTTATCTCGTTCGCAGGCTTTAGAAAAGTTCTCTACCCTCATGAAGGAGATTTCAAGCAAACTGGACGATTTTATGCACGAGATTGTCGACTGTGACATGGGTAACGACCCTACGCAAACCAAAGAATTATTAGACTGTCAGGAATCTAGGTTAGTATGTGAAAAATTCTGTCGCTTTATCCCACTGCTTACATGAATAAAACTTTAAAACCAGTTAGGAGGAACTGCGTGATGAGAACTAACGTATTTCATTTTAGTTTCTTTAAAGTTTACTGGTGAAATAACTTAGTTTCTGTTGGAAATAGTGGGATTTAATATTAGTCGATTTTAGACTGTGTGTGATTGTATAAAAAATCGTGACTGACGAAAGTGTTTTGAAGAGCGATCAGCTGTTGTGTGTGAAAACCAGTCGTGTGTGTGGATTAGAAAATGTTGTTTTGGAATAATTAAAATTAAAGCAGAGGACTGTTCGAGAGTTACTACGTAAGTTTGTCTAATTTCTACAAATTGGTGCTCATTCTGATTAGATGAACAGTGATTTTTTTGCAATAGATATGATAATGATTTTGGGTCTAGTTGTCTATTTATGCACATATTCATGAAACTATCAATGAATTTGTGAGATAAATTCTCTTTTTTTTTAAATGGTTATCCGAGCACTTAAAAGCGTAAATATTTGCGATAATATCCAGGCCAACAAAAATAATATTTATTTTTGTATAGCAGTGTAATCGAGCAAAGGGACTTGGGTCTAATGTAGCTTGTAAGATTCCACCCGTTTAATCGCACACAAGTGAGTGAAATTCGAGAAAGATACTTATCTAATTTGAGAGGTCAAGTGTAAATGTTTTTAGTATAAGATACCTAGGATCTAACTTGTCTATATCTATACCTACATATACTATAAAGAGGAAAGTTTGATTGGTTGTTTGTTTGACGCGAATAGGCTCCAGAACTACTGGACTGATTTGATAAAAACATTCACCGTTGCCATTGGGAAGCTACATTATTCCCGAGTAACAACAAATTATATAATTAATTTCCGAAAAATAATATTATTAATAGAGATCCTTACTAAACATTCAATAGTGTAACACAAGACCGTGTGAAGCCGGGTCGTACTGCTAGTATCTAATATTTCTCCTATCTAACGTTCCAGGTATAAAGCTTTAAAAGCTGAGCTAGCGTCGGCGACCTCACAAGGAGAGGATCTCTTGGCGCAAGTGCGGACACCAAATCTTACTTACAATATAATTAGCCATGTCGCCGCTGTCGAGAGGTAATATTTCATTTTAAGAATAAGACATAAGATGAATAGAAAGTTTAGAAATTGCCTGATATAGTTATGGTAGCAAAACTTTAGAAGTTCGATTGAATAGAACATCTAAAAGCAACGAATATTCAGGACTTTTGGTACTGTTCTCAAAAGTTTAGTACATTTCGCACTTCTTTTAGGAATACTAGGTTGTAATAACTAGTCAAGTTCAAGTATATTTCCCGCCAGAAAGGTTCGTACAATTTTGTCTGCAAAATCGACAACATAATATTAGCTATCTGCTAACTGTATAACACCATCTAGCGGCATCAATTAGAACTACAAGTTACTACTTGAGTTTATAAAATAGATGTAACATCGAAAATTTATTTTAGCCTGGTGACGGACGGACAGATACATAGGTAAATCTTAGAAGATGCGTTGTCCCTTGAACCCTAAAAATTAGCTTCGCATTAAATTTTGTCACAGCTCTCGTGAGCAATGAACTTTTTATAATATAACTGTATTTTTCTAGTTAGACGTACTAGAACTGCCCTTAAACTTAAAAAAATGGTTGCCTGTAAAGTCGGTTTTACGGGCGAAGATTTTACGTGACAACGTCTGCCGCGTGCTGCGCGCGCGGCAGACCGATCATAGTTGAGTGGGAGAGAGACGCAAGGCATTCGGCGGGCCTCTCTCTCGTTCGGTGACTCATCGTAACGTTACCGGGCGTTACACTTTTTCATAAGTGACTCCCAGCCGCAACCTAATTTAAGACGTTGTCACGTCAAAAGTTTAGGGCCTTATCTAAGTAATAACTTATGTAATCAAAATATTTTGATTTTCAGGTTATTGGTGCAACTGGAAGAGACTGAAAGACAATTCGACAATTTCTGGCAGAAACATTCAACCAAATTAAACCACTGGCTGAAGTTCAGGACATTTTTATTAAACTTTAAACAGATGCAGGTAACTAAACTATGCTTATTTGCTACTTAAACTTAATATACTAACATAGTTTTTTTTGCTATGTTACTGGTCTGAATTGAAAGATTGACTGTGGTTTTGTATTCGTCTTATGGTTCCGATTTCTGAAATCGAACATAGGCGTCGTCGGTGAACATAATATTCTACGAGATTCATCACTATCTTTCATTGGTTTAAACACAAAAGCATCTGAAGTGGCCCTCTTACCAACAAGATCTGCAATATCCATGCATTTTTCTTGATTTCTATCTTCACTGACATTGTCAAAATTTGGGACGCTGATGTTCTTGCGTTTATGCGTTTCTAGCTGATATGTCAGTTTCTGTATTGTTCTCGTCTTCTCTTCAAGTCTCGCCGACAACTCTTCCGCGTGTTTTTTCTTCTTATTAAATTCTGTTTGCAATGACGTCACTTTACGTTTACATGTCTCTAACTCCGCTTTTAGCTTTTGTATGTTCAATGTGTTAATTTCTTCCATGCATTGTAGTTTGTCTCTTGTATGTTTAGCTAAGTTTTCCTGATACAACGTCTCTTGTTCTACTTGGTACGACCAGAAAGACATCGCTCTCATTGCTATGTCCATGATCGTGTCTGGTCTCATACCTGCTAACACGATTGACCGAAATGTCTCTCCGGGCTTGAGATCTGCTTGTATCACGTCGAACTTGTCCCGAAGCTCTGTCCCGCAAGCCGGACAAGTCAAAGAATTTTCAGCGTTTCTTTTAAACTCACTTTTTCCATGCTCCACACAAAATGCGTGCGAGCAAGTCGTCACCCATGCTTGGTTCGATAAAGCTTTTCTACATTTGCGAAAATTGCATACAATATCCATGCTTGATTTAATACTTAATTTTGTTCTCACAAAATAGAAAATATATTTTGTTTTGACATGCATTAAATTACGTCATTTTGCTTTTTAAAGATGGCGGATTTAGGGGCAGTTCTTATTTGGTTAAATTACGAAAGAGGTTTTAATACTCTTAATAAAAAGGTCTAACTTTTATGTTCAAACAAATTAATAATTCTGTTTTATAAATGCAGCATAATTATATTTTCAATAATTTCAGGCGACTTTAGATAATCATCTAAAGACAGCGTGCGATATGACAGAAGTTGGTGAAACAGCTATACGAGTGGATAGTCTAATACAAGAGGCAACTGATTTTGAAAAACTCTGCAACTGTGATCTCGATACAGCCTCATCAGTTATTGAAGATGGTATGTTTCTCGATACTTTAGAAATAGCTAATAATAAATAATAAAATTCTTTTAATACAAACAAATAAGTAAATAATTAAAATCTCCTGAAGCGTTACAAAACTCTTTACGCACTACCTTTTTTTAGAATTTTATAAAGAAGGTAATTGACCTTTTACATGTGAACTAATCTTTGATAGAAAACTTTTTGGAAACATTTTTATCAATATTAAAAAAAGAGGCATCGAGGCTGGCATTTAAGGTACTCTTCCCACTGGCATTGATTTTTTAGATTAGATATAGTTTTACTTTCATTAATTTTAAGTTCGTTTTAGTTTTACATGAATTAATTTTAGATTAGATATAATATGTAGTTTTACTTTAATATGTGTTTACTAAATAAACTTTCTACATTTATTTCTAGTACAAAAAAGAAATTGACATTCGTTGACAATGTCAGATTTTGGCGGGAATTCCACAAATAGAGACGTAATAATTAATTATTAATGATTTTAAGTTTTAAATCAATTAAACGATTTCTAACTTTACTTAGTTATAAGTTAATGCGCTGTTATAAAACAATTAAATCAAACATATTATTTTACTTTGACAGGCGAGAAGTTAATGCAGGACCCGTTGAGCTCAGTGGACCACATCGAGTCAAAATGCGAAGAACTAAGACGAACGAGTGCACTGCTTATTGATAAGATACAAAAACGAAATACTTTACTCACTAAGGCACGTGAGCTTATGGACAGGATAGATAAAGTAAGTAATGTCTTTTATTTTTACACGCTTTATATTAGCTTCACCTGTATGTTTGTTTGTAACCGACTTCTTTGGGCGCGATTTTGACCCACTTTAAACGGCCAGATTTCGTTAAAACTTTGTAGATTTATTGAGGACCGATGACAATACACTAATTTGATAAAATTAGTTTTTTTTTGTATTTTTGTTTGTTTGTAACCGACTTCTTTGGGCGCGATTTTGACCCACTTAAAACGGCCAGATAAGCGTGTTTTTTACACGGTACAGCAATGCATTTGACTGAATTGGTGATATTCTGGCTTAAGGTTGAGCATGCCTCTTTTTTGTCATGGAGGAAATGCATTGATAATCAAATTTAGTTTTTAATTTTATAATTGACTTTTATGGATTAACTGATTGATTGGTACTAGAATCAAATAAAATCACTTATTAACCTTATTTTTGTCATACACGGCACGTCACTTACAAAAAACATTTTATTAAAATTATATAATTTTTAAGAACTAAATCACACTAATTAAGATTACTTAATAATAAAACTACATAGTAACTAAAAATAAAATTAAAATTAACAAGATATAATCTATATTTAATATTAATTAATTCATAAATAAAATAATTACACAAATAAAAACACACACACAATAAAAAAACCTTACAAATAGTAGATTAAATCTAAGTCAGTGTCCGCGGGTAAGGTGCAAAAAATGCTGGCGGCAAATGGATTCCGGCAAGGAGTTCCACAGTTAAGCATCTTCAAAATACGTAGCCTTTTTGTTTAGAAAATAAAACCTTTTTCAGGCCAACGACTGGTGCGCGACCGGGGTTGAGATCCTGGCGGGTGAAGGCGGTTTGATAGCGGTGGACAAGCTGTTAGAGGACGCACAGAGCTTCGGCCTCGCCGCGCCAGACGAGTTCCGGGATATGCTCATGCAGTCCGCCACGCAGGAGACCAGGGCTCTAGTCACACAGGTATATAACAACACCTACAATACGTATCTATATAAAACTAGCTGACCCGGCAAACGTTGTTTTGCTTCACTTAGGGGTATGAAAAATAGATAGTGTAGCTTATATGACACGTTCGTAGATTTACCATAGCAGCGCCATCTATTGATTATTTACTCAACCGAGTCGAAAGGTATCAAGTTGGATCGAACTGCACATGGTGTGCGAATTTTATTTATACACTTAGGTCTCTCTCCTTTTCTCCTGCATGTCTTCCAAGACAGCAAACTCACAATATGTTACGTTCCAGGTGGCGCAAAGAGTAGAAGACGTATGGCTGATGGTGTCTGTGAAGCGAGCCACGCTGCAGCGCGCCATGGTGAAGCCGGCGCGGCCAGTGCAGTCGGTGCCGCCGCAATCTGCCGCCATCCCCGCGCCCAACGCTCAGGTCAGTGCTTCGAGGCCTTTTTTTTTCGTGAGGAAATGCATTTATGCATCTCCCGCTACAAGCCTAGAGGAGGCGAGCGGGGTATGTCGGGCTCGACGGTCAGAAGGGCCGTCACTACCGACTAAAACCTCACGGTGTCCCATCTCACGACGGGGGCAGGGATGCAGGACCGCTTCGCGCATTGCCGCTGCTCTCCCCGCCCAGAGTGCTTTGAGGCCTAGTGGCCAGCTCCAGTGTGACAAACATTGATACAAACTTCCATTATTTATAGCTACTGGGTCTAGACTGGGTCGTAATCTACAAGCAACATAAAGGTGTGCGAAAAACAGCTAACTAAGCCTTTAACTTTTTTTTTAATTGCTCTAGATCAACGTGCAACATTTTCGGTTACAACTTCGCTTACCATCAGGCGAGATAGTGACCAAGCGTAGATCTACCTATTAAAAAAGCTCAGAATACAGAAAGTACCAGAAGCCGCGTTCATCTGTATTTGCGAGCTACACGCTGTGTCCAAAAATCAAAACAATGCCCCCCGCCCGCGTCACTTCCCACCCGCGTAATGTTCTAGCTCAGGCAATAATGCCTGAGCTAGAACATTACGCACATAAGTGCCCGTTTTTAGGGTAAAATTTGGGAGTCCAGGAGGTGAGATACTAATAGAATAAAAATTGTCAATCTTTATTATAATTATGTACCTACCTAATTGTCTCAAGAAATTGATAGATTTATTGAATTTAATAAAACGCTTTAGAAAAAAATAACGCTTTAGAAAAAAATACATTTAATTTCCTTTTTGCTTAGTAAGAAGCTTTTTATAATATTGTCTCTTAGAATTTGAACTTAGTAACAAAAATTTAAATTTAGATAAATGATGAAATCTTATGTCTAGGTATTTTTCATAGATACTAACATACTATTTAATAGGACTATTTGGTTATGTACACACAGGCTGCTCTGATGTTTTATACTTTCTTTTTCAAGTCGGTTATTTTATATTAAATTAATTATTAATATTCTACAATGAATAAAAGCCCTCAAGAGGTAATAAAAAGAAGGGTAAATCAAAACTCTTATACTGGCAACACTAACAAGATGGATGCCTCATTATCTATGACAATTGAAAACATAGAAATTTATTCAAAGTTGATACCTAAATACGATACTTACACGTGAAATGTGATCCCATCCTGTTTCTTTTATAGACCCGCTGCATTTTATAGGTAGGAACGACATAAGACGGCATAATTTAATTAAATTGGTACAGCGTCGTACGTCCCGACGGTCACAGAGTGACTGATCGGTCGCGCGTCAAACTACTCCATTTTGGAGTAGTTTTAGTAGCCTCAGTTTTAGGCGCGCTCACGGTTTCTGGTTCTTTCTGTATTCTGAGTAAAAAAGATAGCTTATTCTAGCTGTTTTTTGTACACCTTTATGGTTTGTATATAGCTAGTTTCTTCCAGAAGAAATCTGTTCACTATTGAACATGCATAAGTTATATTTCATCTTGATCCTTTTGTGTTCTGTTTTCAATCAAGTCCTGGTTTCGCGTGATTGGATACCTAGGTCCTCCTACTCCTTATTCGTATTCTTCATTACTTATGGTCGTTGCTCTCCAAAGAAATTATTCATCGGGGGATTTTTTTTGGCCAGGTACATCGTAGTGGGGAATATTCCGACCTGTCACCCTACTCTATCCCCCTGAGGGTAACCCAGGACCCAGTCCAGCCACGGAAGATACATTATGTTCTCGGATCAAGTGGTCAACTAAAGTGTCTGTTTCCTCACGATGTTTTCCTTCACCGTTAAGCGAGTTCAAATCCACACTTAACTTGAAAAATAAGTCATTGTTGTAAGTCTGAATCGAACCAGGAGCCATCAGATTGAAAAGCAGACTTTTCCCACATAGCCACACTCGCTTTTTACCTAATTACTGAATAACTAAATATGCGTGGCTAATAATATACCACACTAAAGTAGGTAAAAACTATTTATCATATGTCGAAGTTTTTAGTTACTCGTAGATAAGTATAGGTACAATACAATACAATATGACTTTTTTGTACACCAAATACAATTACAACATTACAGTACATTAGGCGGCCTTATCGCCTAAAGCGATTTCTGCCAGGCACCTACTAAGGAAAAATCTACAATTTTATTGAAAGCCTGCATAAAAAATATTTTCGCAAGAAAATGACCCTTGCGACCTTAAGTTACGTAGATATTAATATTAATTGATAGGCCTTCCATTTAACAACTATAACATACTTTGGCACCATAACTAATCGTCACATGAATATCTTACAAACCGGATACAAAAACAAATGACGTAATGTGCAATCAAAACAATCAGTTTCAAATGAGTTCCAATAGCTCTACGGGTCGAGCCACCTGTAGGACCGCTTTCTTGCGCGTGCGCATCTGTATTCTATACCGACCTGCATGAGACGGCACTCGCATACGGAACTTCAATTGGTGCAATATATTTTATAACCAGTAGATAACCTTCATACTAATTTATTTGGGTAAAATAATTAAGAATAAGCTTTCACGTAATAAAGTACTGTACCTATCTAGAAATGAATTATTTTTGTGTTAGAATCGAATGGTCTTCCATTATAGTCTTAAAACTCGATTCAATAAAGTGTCGCTTCATTTGCTCAAATGCAAATGATTTCTTTACAATACTTTAAAATTACAAATCCAAGTAGGTATCTATTGGTTAGGTCAGGTTAATTTTTTAGAATATATTCCTAATCAATAATTTAGACACTATTCTATGTATGTAGGGGATTAAATTTGGGACAAACTGGCGTTAGCTGACGCGACCTTAACTGACCGCAGATAGCCATCTGCGGTCAGTTAAGGTCACAACTTTGCCACAAAAGTTTTTATCTAACGAGGCTCTAGATAGTTTAATGTTGGCATTTAAAAAAAAACTCTATGATACAATACAATATCACTTTATTGCACCCCATATAAAAAAAAATATTACATTACAAGAAAAAAAAAACAGAGCTAGATTTCTACCAGGCAACCTTTGGATAGATTTAAGTTAATCTTATTTCGTTAAATTTAAATATTCTTTACAGGCATTACTTAAATCTGCCACTGAGGGAACAAGGGTCAATAGCTTGTTGTAGTTGCAGTTGCTTATTTTAAGTTTGTAAGTTAGTTTACTGTACCTTCATTATATTGGTAGATACTTAGTATGCGGTACCGGTCCACAAAACCTTCAACTTTTACAGAAAAACCTGGTGTTTCTCACATGTTTTAATATAAATGTTTCCTGTAACCTGTGTTTGTTTCTAGACTTTCTCAGTGGTGTATACTTATTTTAAAGAAATACTAAATCTTTGGTGTTACCTTAAAAAAAAAACAATTTTAAGCAACCTTAGTTCTGACGTCACTAGTGGCGATTGGTACAATCTGCAAAAAAAAGTTCAAATATATTTTTTTATGTTATAAATTGTTTAATAAATATAATTCTTGTCCGTAATACAAATTAATATAATTATTCTCGTATGTCAAATCATTAAAAGCGTTTTGTACGTTGTTTATCAAGACTGATAAATTACCGTCTGTAAAAAATACTATCTTTTGATATAACATTTCGCTAAGGAAATAAGAAGCATTAACATGGCAATAACATTAAATCAAAAGCAAACGGTAGCTGCTTCCGACTTAATTTAATGGCATTTTCTTCTTAATTAACTATTAATTTTTAACCTACTATTTTTGGACTTGTAATTCACACAGGACTGATAATTCACTTCCTCTTGCGCAACACTCATTTAATTATGTAAGTGAAAGGATACGAACTTTCAAATGTTTTCTTTACTGACTCGAGTATATTTGCACGAAAATACGGTCACACATAAGATTTTTTTTTTTAATATCAGGACACATTTCACACATGACTGGTTAGCCCCATACTAAATAATTTAAAGTTTGTATTATATATAATAGTAACTAACACAATACTTCATAAACATAAATAAATACTTTATCTTCTTATATATAAAATTTCCATGTCACAATATTAGTTTCCGTACTCCTCCGAAACGGCTTGACCGATTTTTACCTAATTTTATATGCGCATTAGTATGTCTGAGAATCGGCTACTATCTATTTTTTAAGGCAAAATAACGTTTGCCGGGTCAGCTAGTATCGATACATATTTAACACCCAGACCGACAACCAGCAAATTTTTAGTTTAGCATAAAGATGTTGGCCGTGCCGGGAATCGCACCCGGGACCTTCTGATTGGCAGTCTGGCATGGTAACCATTACGCCAACGAGGTCGTCAAACTTTGGATAAAAGTCCAACGGGTTTCGATGCATTTCATCACAAGCATCACACGGACTATCACCGACGAGATCCGAAAACATATCGAGTTACATTAAATATTTAATTAAATACTTAGTAATATTATAAACATAGATGGTTTGGCTAAAATGCTGTAAGGTTATGTTTATCCTACTAATATTATAAAGGCGAAAGTTTGTATGTATGGATGTATGGATGTGTGGATGTATGGATGTATGGATGTATGTTTGTTACTCTTTCACGTAAAAACTACTGAATGGATTTGAATGAAACTTTACCACAATATAGCTTATACATCAGAATAACACATAGGCTATAGCTTATACATCAGAATAACACATAGGCTACAATTTTTGAGGTTTTTAATGTGAGGTCGTAAAAAAAAACACATTTTTTGCGCTTACATTGCAAACGCTGACTGAATCCTACAAGATAGATCAAAACAATTTACTACAGTATTGTACTACTTAAAAAGGTCTACAAAAAAGTCCGTGATGGTATATGTTTATCTCTTAGGAATAACCCACAATAACCATTTTTTACCCTTTACTTTGTACGAGAAATAATGGCTTATTTACGAAGCGATTTTAAGCAATACAGTATTAATCCTTATCCAATTAAGTATCTTAAATACATTGTGCATTTAATAAAGATCAATATGGCTTTTTACAGCATGTAAATTAAATAAATATTTTCGAAGATATCACAGATTTAAAATGCAGCGGCGCCAGGCGAACGGAGCGGGGGTAGGTGCGGTGGGGAAGAAGTGGCTCAACGCTGAGTGCGCGACCCGAACGCGGGCAGACGCATGAGGGCAGACGTCGTTGACGGTTGTGTCCGTTTTGCGAATTTTCAAGGCACTAGCGATTTGATAAAAACGTATGGTCGCCTACTTTAAGTAATATAGGCCTAAGGTTAGTTATTGCCAGGTTTCTTTTTGGTTAGGAGTAACACGTACAAAAAGATACTTCATTTTTACGAATTACTTCATTGATAATTCAATTACTATATAGATAGGTTACTTACAGTTAATTATAACAAATTATATTAGCAATAAATTAAAATTGCGACTATAATTTGAGATTTAAACTATCCTATCTCTCAAGTTGGATCGAACTGCACATGGTGTGCGAATTTTATTATAATCGGTTAAGTGGTTTAGGAGTCCATTGAGGACAAACATTGTGACACGAGATTATATAAATTAAGATAAGATTATTAATACTATATGTATGTTTTTTATTATTCTTTATTGTACACTACGTCCTTCTTTAGTCGTTTATAAATGCCTTTCCATCCAAAGGTTGCCTAGAAGAGATCGCTTTAAGCGATAAGGCCGCCAATTGTGGTACACTAATTTTAAGTTAATTGTCTTTTACTGTGCCTTTTTTATTTATATGTCCAATAAAGAATTATAAAATTTCCATGACACAATGTTAGTTACCGTACTCCTCCGAAACGGCTTGACCGATTTTTACCAAATTTCATATGCGTATTCAGTAGGTCTGAGAATCTTCTACTATATATTTTTAAGGCAAAACAACGTTTGCCGGGTCAGCTAGTATTTTAATAAACGAATAAATAAATAAAATAAACAAATTACCTGTCTTTCATTAGACCAGGTGGGGTCTCAAAGTATATCTATCAGTATCATCTAGATACTTAATGCGTGAGTGAAATAATAGTTTCAGAAATTAGATGATATCTTGTCATCTTTGTATTCAATCCACCTGTGTTATGTATATTATCTTAGTTTCCGTATCAGTACTAATTGCATGTTTTGAATAATTAATTAAATTATTTATTACGTGAATCTATGTATGTACTTAACATCTTTTGATATTTATTTAATTCAATAAATTTTTTTCCAAGATTATGTATCGTTGCCGTCGGGTTCAAATTCTCAGACCGTTAAATGATAGCCATTAATTTAATTTTAATTTGCAAATCGTTAATTGATTCTTTATTTTAATAGAATTATTTGAAAGAACATACTCGTACAAATCACAAACACAATGTACCTATCTATATAGTCAAGTAAGTCGTATAAAATTCGTTTTACAATAATTGGCCAAGTGCGTACTCGCACATGGCTTGGGCTCGCGCTCGAAGTGTCTCGTATCTACCATTATCTTTCCGTTAAAATTCAATACTATCTATCTATCATGCTTCATGAGATACAGCCTGGTGATAGACGGAAGGACAGGGAAGTCTAAGCAATACAAAAATCCCTTTTGGTACCCTTTGGGAATAGAACACTAATAAAGGCCCTATTTCCTCTCTCAGTGTAAAGAAAGTGTGAAACTTGACCATCCGCGATCGTCGGACCTTCAAAGAGTTATGCCACTTTCTGATAACCATAATTCATGGGCTCAGTGAAAGTTAAGGCATGTACATAATAACACTATACGCGTAGGTAACTATTGATATAACTACAATACCCGTGCAATATCCGTGACGATACATGGCCGGATTATGTTATAGACATGCCTCTACGAACGTAATATGTCAATGAATATTCTATTATGTTTTTAGTTATGAATAAGAACAAGTTGATTGTTTAACTCTGAAACAAGGTATTAAAATCTTTACATTATACACCATAACAAGAGCCGTGTTCCATTTCGAACATATGATTATATTATAAAATTCCTAAAATTAAGACACTATTTTATAACACACCATCATTTTGATTTCACGAGCTAAAAACTCTACTGTTTTCAATTTCATTATCAAACTCTCACGAAACCGAGAAAAGCGTCTCTACATCTCATTAAAACTAAACGAAAAAGTTTTTATGAGCTTTCCAAATCACCAACGCCTCTTCGACCATTTTAATTTGTGGGTGCTTTAGTGTACTCGTAACAAATCATTAGGTGAGTAAATAATTATCTTATATATAAAATTTCCGTGTCACAGTGTTTGTTACCGTACTCCTCCGAAACGGCTTGACCGATTTTTTCCAAATTTTATATGCGTATTCAGTAGGTCTGAGAATCGGCTACTGTATATTTAGAAATAATTATTAAGGCAAAACAATGTTTGCCGGGTCAGCTAGTATGTTTATAGATAAAAACTTGTAATACACTATAGTTTACAAACATAGGCATAATATTTTTTTTAAGATATAACTTTTTATATAATATAGTATAGAGTAACTATTATTTCTATATGTAGGTATGTCTATTTACGTATATATCTATTCCTCTGTTGATATTCTTTTCTTACGTAAATACCAATATCAACCTACAGGTATTTAACCACATTCCTTCATGTCTATTATCCATCATTCAGACATTCTTAATAGTAAAACCAGACTTTTTGCTAGACAATTTCAGGTACGTGATTACTTATATAACAAAACATAGTCTCTGAAGCTGTCCGCCTCCTGAGGATAAAAGAAAATGTCAAGAACGCCCTAGCATATATATATATGTACTTGAAAATATGCAAGTAATAAGTAATCTGTGTGCTGTAGACAAACATCTAGAAAAGGCAAAAGGCATTGAAGAAGGTCATGAACTCTCCTAATATAGTAATAGGTAAACGGCCTGCGGCATTCAAAATACAGCCCCAATGGACCATCGATTGCCACAAAACATCAGTTAAGGTCGCACGCATCTTTAGAGTTTGTGATTGTTTTTAGATAGTTCGGCATCAAAGCTAAATAAACTAAGCAACTAAATAAAAAAAAATGCTAAAGAACAGTTTAAACCATTTTTTTTCACGCGCGTAACATTTACCTATGATAAGGAACCAAATCATATATTCATGTTATAATAGTTTCTTTGTGATTGAACCAACTAAATTAAAGCCAATTAGACAAGTTTACAACCATATAAGGTTTATGACTAAACTTACAACAACAATATGAATAAACTTAAAAATGAAACAAAGTCTTTGTTAAAAGCATTCAAAGTATGCAATACGTGGTACCTTTCGAATAAAGATACGTAGGTACACTTCCCGTTCGAAGGAATGCATCAAGGCAAGTTGGTGACCGCTTGTCGACTTGTTGAAATATTGATTGGATCTAGAATTCAAAAGAAGCGCAAATATATATAGTCAATATCATGGATTTTATGGAAGTTTTTATATACGTAAATTTTAAATACAGCATACATTAGGTCATCTATATATTCTGTGAACATTTTAATAGTACCTGTTATCGTTACTGATACGAGTATATGGCAAAAAAATAGGAAAAAAACACGTTTATTGTATAGAGGCACAGTACATACACATAACTTGAGAAAATTTCAGCTTTCTAGCTATTAAAATTTATGAGATACAGCCTGGTGACAGACAGCGGATGGTATAAACCCTAAAAAATAAGTACTTTCCAAAAATAAAATCATACAAGGCCTTTACCAAGCAGAAGTTGTATGCAGTAAGTGATTTAAATTTATTAATAAGAACTTGCCTTCTATATATGCGTAAATCTTAATTTAATTGATAGATAGTTGATCAAACGTGGGAGTAGGTCGGATTTGCGCCACATTTGGCCATATCAATATACTCGTATGTAATATGTATAATTTCAATAAGCGTAGGTTGTTGTCGCATTATCATTCATACATAATCTACTGGTTTTATATTTCTAAAAACTAGAGCGGCGCTGCAATTCGATGATCGATAACCATAAAAATATGAAGTAATACTGGTAATACTTTAACCTGTCTACGTAACTTAAAACTGGTCCAACAAAAACATTGAACTTTAACTACCTACCAATTACTTATTTCTCAAGCTAAAATAAAATGCTACCATCATGCGTAGCGGTTCTTGTACCATAAGTCTAATTTCAAGCTTCATAAAGCTTAGGTGATGTATTTTTAATTACAGTTTTTTATTATGTAACTTCGTTAAAATTTCTCGCAAATTACGGTTCTCTCTGTGTCGCTTAGCGGAATGTTAGTCTCGAGTTCCTAGAAGAATTTTAACTGCACTTGTAAGGCTTTTTGCAACTACTAACAAACGCTGTGTTCCTGATATAAAGACTCCAGTAATAGGATTTAAAATTCCTTCGACGTTGAGTTCGTTAGTCTATCCTGGGAATCAGCCAGTCTCTGTTTGAGCTAGTTTATTGTTTGGTCTATGGCGGTCAGCCTTGTAAATGGTAACATTCCATTCTCAAGGTTAGAGCAAACATAATCTGATCTGGTCTATCTACAGTCCATAATATGTTATGTTATGTCATGTCCGACAATAGACGCCTACCTAATAAAGTTTGCAATAGGCAATAATGCGGGTGCTACAAAAACGTCAAAATTAATTTAGTTTCTGTCATTGTGAAGCTCAAGGATTTCTCGTATATTCCAGGCGGATGGTTGACTTTTTACTTCCCGCTTCTATCTTAATTAAAATATTAATGAGAAATAATATCCATAGGACACATTAGGAACTTTGACTCGGCTTAGATTATATAAAAAGCTTTCATCGAAAGCTTTGAACTAATATTTTGATAAAACGTTTTTTTCCATATATATACCCCTGTGCTTCTTTTTCACATCCCTAAATGCGTGAAGTATAAATTCAATCATTTACGAGTTGATCTGTTGTATCATTTGGAACATCTGTTCATCCTATTACATACCTTCGTCAATATGTAGTTATTGAGTTTGTTTTCGATCATGTGGCGCAATGTAAACCAATATGCTCTCAAACCCCACCTGTTTCCTGCCAGTAGACAGAGCATGACGATATTGTCTCACTTTTTTGTCTTCTATCCGCTATATTGTTCATACATGTTCGTTCATGTTATCCATCGTATTATGTTCTAAGAGCACTTAGCTCGTCATGAACTTGAGAAAGATTTATTCCCACGGCAACGTAACTAGTTTTCCCAAGTAGATATCAATACACGATCTTACTTATACTCAATCATAACTCCTAAAGCTGTATTAACTATCTTGTATTTCCAAGTATGTAAAATGAAATGTTCCAAGTCGTCCGCAAAATCTCCAATTAGGAATACGTGGTGTATAGCCTAAATGCCGTTCGCCCACTACTAGCCATATTTGGTGAGTTCTCTGGCCCTGGGTCAGTTAAAACTTCTTTAGAAGCCTTCTTTTGACAAATAGTGTGTTGCAAGAATTGAGTTTGTCCATTCACTGTCTAAAAATTGAAGACTATTTGATGATTGTGTGGAAGAAATATACGTTCTTAAAGTCTAAATATGCAACGCGGCCAGTTAAATAACTGTTCTGAATTTTTTCTCTCTCCTTTGACACCCACATCACTTTCTTTCGTTGTCTCCTCGAATAAATTCGCATTGTCCGAAAACGTTGCATTGGATACTTAACGTTGGAGACTTCAAAGAGCTGATTGCAAAATTATCAGGTACATTAGCATTTGTGGACGCTAACCGAATAGTTGTGCGCTTTCTATATCTATGTGGCAATTATAAGCTTTGTTCAACTGCCGATTCCTCTGTCATGCGTCACGATTATTTATTTGCTAAATTAAAGAAGCAAGCTAAGTCAGAGACTGTTAAGTAATTGGAGCTGAGGTAGTTGTGAAATTGGAACGAAACTAACAGATGCAAGTTTCGAATTCGAATGCAAACTGGTCTCAATGTAGCATAGATCAGTAATCGTTCAAATTAAACGGTAAACAGTAATTTAGTCAAATTCCACGTATAAGTAAGTGTTTAACGTAATTATCGTAGCCTGATGTTACAATGGACTCGTGTCAATCATCTCAGCTGATGATCACAACGAAGTTCAATGTCGATACAACATAAACGATGACGCCGCGTCTTCTTTCAATACTCGATTCGTTCAAGTGTTTGTTATATCTGCATCATCATTATGATCACTGATTTAAACGGAAAGAAATCACGTCTGAATTTCGATAACCCATAAAATATTACTTTTCTCTCTGCATTCGTGTCGTACATTCATGTAGCAATATCGATATTTGCACGAGCACCTGAAGTAACAAGTTGCGATGTCAACAGCCCTATTTGACAAATATGGGCAATGGGCATATACTGTACTGCACCTAAGCAGAAACAGGCTGGTGCAATACCAGAAGCAAATTATTCTACCACGCAACCGGGCTACCGCAACTTCAAAAGGGAATTCCGACCACTTTCCGTTGAGTGTCTAGTCCTGTATTAATTACAGTTAAGCTTTCATTGCCGCGTACCACCGCACTTTTTACTATAGTTCACGTTCTAAGAGAGATCTAACGAAAGTTTTACACCACTTTCATTCAAATACATATAAATTGCCACTGTGGTCGTTTCAGCAACCAAATACAAATCACGTAGCGTCAGTGACCCGATATGTTTGTTGGGAGGTTCGGAGAATGCGACGATGAATGTTTTTTATTTGCATATTTGATCGTATTAAAATAGAATGATAAACTTCGTTAATTTAATGTTTCAGTGATGTTGATTATTACCAATTAAAAACATTATTAGAATAAGACAATTCATGGGCTAAAAGCGTGTGTCGTTTGTAAATAAACAAACTACAGAAATAGTCTTTGGTGAATGCTTTTATGTTTGTAGCCTAAATAAAAATGCAATCTGATGTTTTCTCAACTGTAAAAATATTATCGTAACAACACCTGTATTAAATTTAATTATACTTTGTTCGTTTAGCAAGGTTGTGTGTGATATTTCCTTTCTGCATTGTTCTAATTAATACTACATCTGTCGTTGTAAGATTTAACATAGTTACTCAACTTAATTATGTTGGCCAAATCTTTCGTGAGAAGTTTCAGTTGCGTAGTAATAACCTCTCTCGACCTTAGATTCCTATCGACCATCTCCATTTTAATTGCTCAGAGCGACTTTTAATGTAATTAAGGAAATGTACGAGATAATCGATCTTGCTAGTATGCATATGTGTATAGCAAAAATAAATTTACATGAATTTTCAGTTAAATTACTATAGCTATGCCCATCAATTTCATATACTACTCATCAGGTCATAATAATAATGATTTAGGAATGCATGTTTGTAACCAATATTTGTCAACAAGCCTGTGTTTCGTCCAATGAGTACCTCATTATTTACAATGGAGACGACCATAATCATTCAGTTTTAATGTAACCCGACAATGAAACAGTTAAATATAGCCTTAGTACAAATATTCAGTGGGTTTTTTTTAAATGAAGTGATCGTATAAATTAATTATTATTTAATAAGTACATAATTTTTATCTGTGCGGTGGAAAAAGAGACACATGTCTCTTTTTCTATAAATATTGCTATTCTTACTGGGTATTTCTTGATTCAGTGAAAGTTCGGCATTAATTACTGCGTTTTGTGCCAGTCATAATCGTCATAAAATTAGTCGTCTTCATCTAATTTAGAAAATTACGAAGTTTGATAACAAACCAGTGAAAATATATATACTCGTAGTTGTCCTTCTTAATTTTCATTAAAATATTTGTAATAGCTTGATATCTGGTGATTGTGTCCTTGGGATATTCATGTGCAGTCATCATAAGCCCGTAAATCCTGCTTGCTATATTCAAGGAGCATCATGTAGATGCATTACGGTGCTGGTAATTGAGGACTTGAGCCGGAGGTGAGCGCAGCGCACGCCGCGGGTTCGCGGCTGGCGCGCGTACCAGTCTGTTCGATGAGCCGTAGCGTGACGGACTTGCGGCGTGCCGCTTTACTCGCGCAATCTCCTCTCGACACATGTTCGCCTAGTACTCCTCTTTATCTTACAACTATGATCTTCGCAGCGTGAGCTTTGCAATTTTCACTAATGAGGGAGGAAACTCTCATATTTTTAGTGCAGTTTTAATTCATATTGGGATTTTGCATTCAAAAATTACAGTTCAAGGTGTCAGTGACATTTTGATTTGAGTGAAGTGAAGTGTTATGGATTGTACAACCACACCGACTACATTATCGGTGATGCTGGATTTGGATGTCGTTAGAAAAGTGAATTGAGGGAGTTTCTTGGTAATTGAGTATTTCGTGTACGAGATCATCCCGATGAAGCGGTCGACGTGGGTAGACGTGGAATCGGGCGGCCGACTCGGCTGCAACGGCGAAATTTTCTGGAGCGAATGTCCAGAGTGTGATTGTGCTTATTGCAATCCCAACTACGTTTGCGTCTGTAGTGATAAGGTATAAACAAATTCACATACTTGACAATACTTTATGCATCAAGCATACATATTTTATGTCATTGTTTACACATACAATATTTTCGACAAACGAAACCGCCGTAACAAAGAAACATCAAACACCTAAGTAAATACGAAGCGGATGCAGATAAATTATTTAGGCAATGTCTCTGCCGTTTTGTAGGCTGTAGCGTAGGAAGGAGAAAGGATAGTTCCAGATAAAATTGTATGAACATTGATATCGCTCTAGGGTAATCACAAATATTTGCAAGCATTTTACAGTTCAAGGTTTTTCAACCTTTAAATTCTAGCATCTTTAAACATTTGGTAATCTTTGTTGTGGAAGGTAAATCACACATTTGTATGATTTACCTTCCACATAATAATAAATACAAGAATAATATTGTTCTTATACAAAGATTTAGGTCCAGTATAACACTTAACATTGGTGAGGTACCATACATAATGAGTTATACATAACTCAACACAATACGCAAAGATCTGCCACGAATCAAAAACAATTATGTTTACCCGATTTGCTAACTTTCAATGACCATTGTTATTGCAAGTACGCTAATTCAAATCATGGATACCTACGTTATTCTAGAATCGGCATTATTGACTGCTATGGGCGTAACGAGGGGTTTTATGTTTAAGCATAGTACGAGTAGTTTCTATCATAAACTGAGTTCAATGCGAGAGATAGCCCACTTTCATTTGGTATTGTACGAAGCGGGCTAGCCTCAAGTGTATTGAGGCAAATCACCTTTGATACGAGCGTGATGCGAGATTGATGACTTCAGTCGGCCACATGTCGGTGAACAACTCGGTATTGCAACTTAATGACTTTTGAACCAGTTCATTGCCGACCGCTTGCAGAAAATAGCAAGATTAAGTTATACCAGTATTGACATTATTATATCTCGTCGACTCGGCATTGCCACTATTTCTCGATCATATGTTCGAGATATTGGAATATGATGATGTTAATTAGATACCTTGAAATAAATTAAAAACTCTACATTAGCAGCATCCAAATATGTCGCGCATTGCCAAATCAAATTTTACGACTTTTAATAATGAAGCCTAGATGGTATTGCGGCTCATAAATATTTCAAGTAACGTTTGTTTAGTCTCCATTTTGAGCACGATTACTCATTCCAAAAGAAAGGCACCATTGTGTAATCAGAAAGTTTTTTTTTAATTCAAAACCTTACCAACCGGAAAATGAGAAAAACTATAATTTTTTGACTAGCCTTTCAATATACAAGTACATTCTTCCCTTGTCCTATGCATTTGTTACGAAACTCGTCAGCAAAAAGACGTGTACTCTTTACAAAATACGGCTTTAGGTTCACATACAATGACGCTTCACAAAACCCACTGAAAGTGAAACTTGAGAGGGATTTTTCATACCCCAGACCTGCCTTTGTTTCAAAGATGTCTGTTTCATATATGGGGATAAGGGATAGGAGAGGGGTCTTTCTTACATGTCGTTAAAGCTTTTATACAATTGCTCATTGTCAGAGCTATTGGATAGAAGAGAAAAGTTATATCAGTCTCTCTCTCTCTCAAACTCTATGATTACTCATATCGTAATTCTAAAGATATAGATAACTTTGGCAAAATAGATGAAATGAATTCAGATGGCTGTCTTGTGAAATTTTCCCTAAAAATAATACAATAAAAATCACATTTTTATCCAACCGCCAATTCACACGTAAACATGTCTTTCTCACACATAAGCGTTTTGACTAATGGTCAACGTAATCATTTAAATACTAAGATGCATGTCAGACATACCGCCTTCTTTCATTACCATACCACTACATAACCCCCTATGATCATTAACATTTCTTACGTGATATTGTTAGTTATTCGTGACCTCATATGACATGGCTTACTGTTCGCATTCCAAAGTTATTTCCCCACGCAGGCATTTTACCAAATGCTAAGACGTTATGGTAACTTCCTGAAAATCAGGAAATATTCCTGAGAATCAGAAACTCTCATGGTATGGTTTACGTAGATTTATTATGTTTTTTTGAAAACATGTAGAAATAATCACGGCTAATTCTAACCTTTATTCTAAAAGTTCCTACGGAAGAGGATTATTGAGGAAATTTTCGAAGTCAGAGAAATAATGGACAAATATTACAAAAATTACCTTATTCTCTCGCATACAATCTTGATAAGTTCTAATATTGTTTGATAATTGTAAACGATATATGTATACAGTAATTTTTTGGGAAATATCATCCAATTATACAAAATGAAATACATATTATTATATAAATTAAATCAAATATCTTACAAATACTATGGACTAATTCCAAGAATACCCTTCGCGCAGAGGTCTTAAACCTTTTAAACCTACGAGGGTTAGGGAGAACAAGCCACAATCTTTATTGAAACTTGAAAATGTAAATCAAAATCTAAAATTCCAAAAAAAAACTGTTTATTTTATGGAACTTTTTATTGTCGAACAGAACAAATATTTTATTATTGAATCTGTAAATTTTCTGTGTTCCGTTCTTTTCTATTTTGTTATTCTATCAGTACCTCTGTACATCGTAGTTAGTATTGAATTTTTTTCTTAATAACGCAACTCTCGCGAAGATTTGCAATGTGAAGGTGTGTTTGGTAAACACTTATTAACAACATCGTCTTGACAATGCAACTACCACTTAGGTACAACAGATTAAGCCTACATTACTGAAAGCTCGCTGTAATTTCTTATTGTCTCTCATTATGCGCAGTAATTTTGCAAATAAGCTATTTTAATTTAGTACCTACTTATTTAAATTATGGTTGTAATGATGCTGAGAAGAAGAGCTTAAGCCAGCTTGAATATAATGTTCCAAATTGAATTCTAATGTATCTCTAGGATTATTAACCTCGTAATAATCGTACTTATAAAGTTTTAGTTTTAATATTTCAGTTCCAATATTACTATCTAGAATATATTTGTTACAGTTATTAATTAAGCACAAGAATCATTTATGAATCTAATCTTCCAATTATGATTTTCAATTTTAGATTTTTCTTTAACGTTATGGCATAATCGACATACACTTCACATTAGGCTGAATCTAGCAAACATTAGAATAAGTTATTCTCGTATTTCTACTACTGACTAGAGATATCTATTAGAAAATTAATATCTTCAAAGGGAAATTAAATACCAAAGTGGAAATCGAAAAGAAAAAATAATATGAAAAGCAAAAGTTGTTTTGGTAATAATTGTGTCATAGTTACATCTGATCAAGAACTGGTTTTAGGTAGGTAAGTACGTAAGATACGCCAGTAAGCCACTTGTTCCGGTATAATCATAGGGAGCCGTCAAAGCTGCGACCGGCAGATTTTCTGATTTCTAATGGAGGCATTACCATATCATGGCCTTTCACGTCCACAGGCCAGCGTATTGAATAACGCACGCGATTTTTTTCAACACGAATTATTAAAGTTGCGCCCAATCAGTCGCCTCTTGCACGCTTTGGGCGTGAAACTTTATCGAAATGGATTTTGCGTATTAAATCTGTGTGAAATTGATTTATCAAATCTTAGAGATTGACCATACGCGTATGTTTCCATTTCTGTTGCACATACTAGTATAACAGCATCTTTTTATTGTTCTGATTATTGTGAAACAATTTTATTTAAATTTTTCGCGCCTTTGGGATTACCAATTAAAGCTATTTGGTCCTGCCATTCTTCATAATTATGTACACACAATATATTTTTTAAATACGTATATATGCATAGTTTATGCTTTTGTATCATAAATCAAATTTCAAGCTATACAATTTACTTATTTCAATTTTTAATATTGCTTACTTGTTTAGTACATATATACCGCGACCAAATCATGTAAATGCCAACATTACCAACCTATAATGATATGAGGATACAGCGAAAACAATAGCATAAGCACCACATATATCAACTAAATTACTGTTATATTTCAGTTTCCTGTAATTGCTATCGGTTGTGACACGTTTTATGTACATTTAATTTAATTCAAATAGATTCAAGTGACATAATAATCCAGATATTTCGTCTTTGGGCAGTAGTTTAATTATATAATATTAGTTGACCCAGTGCTATGTAACGAGTGAATATGTATGTCTAAAACTAAAAGTGATGAACAGTAAAATGTCAGTGCTGAATATTTTACAGTTTATATTTTAATAGTTTATCCTGTTATTAATCGCCGTTTAAATCGAGACTCTTCCATGGTCGTTATAACCAAGAAAGAGTCTGTTATATTCCTTGTAAAGCATTATTAATTGAAAAAACAACATATTTTATAACAACTACTTGAATTGTAACAATGACAGCTTTTGTGTAGGAGTGTGCATGTTACAGCCGTGTAAATTGAGATTTAAGTAGTTAGCGGTGGAGGCGTTAACTCTGTGTTTGAGGAATAAACACCCGCTCCATTAGAACATCGCTTTGCAAACATGCGCTACCGGTGTCATTTCAAATAGATTTTCGAGATAACGACCACTCGCTTCCTTCTCTTCATTTTGTACTGACTGTACATTTGTATCTTGACTTGCATCAAGAATTTTCTCAGCCTTCACGACCTGGTCTGTACGTTGCATGTAATTGAATCCAGTACCATAAAGATGATACAGACCGATAGCAACGTTGCTCGTATTCGATGATGTGAATCTGAGAGTTGCGTCAGTGTTTGCAACAATGA
This sequence comes from Mellilla xanthometata, assembly GCA_035578125.1. Classification (NCBI taxonomy): domain Eukaryota; kingdom Metazoa; phylum Arthropoda; class Insecta; order Lepidoptera; family Geometridae; genus Mellilla; species Mellilla xanthometata. The sequence goes on along the minus strand of JAPUBQ010000007.1, from coordinate 4,107,916 downwards.
CTTTGATAACACAATTTCGTACACATTTTTTCAAAACATTTACATAGTTGCTTAGTCTCCGGTAAAATTTTCAATGACACAATGTTATTTACGGTTTTGTTGTAGCATCTTCACGCTTGATGTGATTTGGTCTCTTCGCCTATTTCTAGTGATTTTGTTTACATACATCAGGTCGTTGCCCTATTTGCTGCAGTCAGTCGATCAGATTTGTGTCGTCTCGAAGTCTCCCAGATGCATCGAGTTGCGGTTGAACTTGTTTAAACTGGGCTCAGCATAGGATGCGGTCTGCGGTTTAAATTCCTTTTCTGCAATATTCTGGTTTTATGGGAACGCTAAGTGTATCGGATTTTTAACATCCATTAAACTGATACGATGCGGCTCTTTTAATGTCCAAGAGTAATTGAAGTTTAAACCATTTTATATTAGTATCGGTTTAGGACTAAGTATATTCAATTATAATTACAGATAGAACTTGAAACATCAGGATTTTTTTTACCTTTTTAATGTAATTTTCCGTCACACAATACAAATGTTTCATCTTTCTATCACTCAAATGTTCCCATGTTTTACAACATTGTCTTGTTTTGTCATTTGTCTGTAAAACATTCTACAATCGGTTCATTTTCCGCTATTAAGTCTCTGCCAATTACAAAGATTGCTCCACGTCAGTTTAATTGCGAACTTCGGTTTCTCACTGGTAACGGAATCACTGGCCGGTGAAAGTAACTTATTGGCCAAAGCTGTATTCCTCTCCGGCTCACTCTTACGCTTACTACTGTAACAATTGCCAAGTTCATTCATTCATCAATTTACAGTCAAGTTCATTCAATGAAATTGCATTACCGTTTCGACCATGTCAGTTTGTTATCATATTTTGCTTCATCATCCTAAAATAGCAATGACGTCAATCGCTGTACATCACCAACGAAAATGCGTTAATAAGTAAATATTTAATTTTAAATGAAATGTTGGATTGCTGCTTATATAAATTTATTAGTCACTTTAAAGCTCAACCAAAGCTGTAATGCATTGAGAATATAATAGTTCTTGTCATAGTCATAAACTTGCGAATACATTTTGTATTACCTATTCTTGATTTTCTTAGGCATATCTTCAATGATTTTTTGAAGCATATCTCTTGATTAGCTCCTGTGAGTGTAGCTTTTTCTGTTCGTTCCACGATGTAACTACATTTATAGGTATTGCTAGCTAACCATGCATTTTTAGCTTTGTCGCTCACGTCTCATTTCCCTCGGTGTGGAAATACGGTCTAACGGATATACTTGGTCGCCCTCAATGTTCCGTGAAACTAGCTAATGGTAGTGTCATGTCGTAGAACGAAAGCTACCTACCTAACAGTCCTCCTACATAATGACTGTAACATGTACACAAATGTCACATATTACTCCTAGCTTTGAAAAATAAAATTTAGAGAGAAAGCGCATCGTGAGATTTATTTCTTTAGACAAAAATTACTGCGGAAATGAATTTATCTCTGCAACGAAAGTAATGTGTCATTTCTTGATTTGTACACGGACCGGTACAAGTCAAACTGTATGTATTATTTCCTCTGTCAAATTTATATATCGAGTTTACGATGGCGTTTGCGAGGAATATGATACAACAACACTTTCCTACGAACAGGTTTTGGAATAATCGCTGCGACAGCTTCTAAACGATAAAAGATTACTCTCTCGTGTGAAGTTTTGCCAGGTTTTACCTTTAGACTGGTAAAACCAGTATTTGATAAGTACCTAGCAAGTGCCTTGTTACTTACACGTAATGGTAAATTTGTATCTCTTAAACTTGACAGAAAAGCGACGAACAATAAGAACTACTTAATCTTTTTGCCTCTACTATATAACAAATAGTCAAGGTTGAAGATGTTTATGTCCTATTGTAGTATTGTATAAGACCACATAATATGGTGACTTCTAATGACTTTAACATTACTCAAAGATTTTAAATAAATCATTTTGCAAAGTGACCGTAACTTATTAACTCCACCGACCGCAGAGGCTTGCGAAGCGCCGCTATTAGCTGGCGACAATCACGATACCATCTAGCCATCCGCACTCTATCAAACATCCGGTGATCTTAGAAACCCATGTAGTCGAAGCCAATTAACGCTTCTAGTTTAATTGCCATGTTCTTAGAATAAGACCGCTTCGTTACGTCGAATAAAATATGTAGGTATACACTTTCGCTTTCGTCAGAACTGTTTAGAACTTGTTTTAGCTATATTGAAGTTTCATGACAATATTTCAAGTACTGCCCCTATTCGTAAAGCCAAGAGATGCGATCTTTACGATTTATTTTTTAAATCTGCTTCAAAAGTGCCTCCCAGTTCTGGACTACCTGTTTTTATTTTTGCTTACAAAAAGTGATTGTAAATAATTGCCAAGTGAAAGTAAGCCTTCCTGTGTGACGACATTAGTTATATCTTGACTGTTAAGTGAGGTCATGGTTCAAATCTTGAAAAGCAATTACTCACTCCCATCATTATTTAGTTACTGCCAATTATAATCTTCCGCTTCTTTGTTTTGTGTCATCGTCATCATCAGTTTATCTCGACCTGCTGTTGGGTAGGTTTAGGCATCTTCTCTCTTAGTTTTTGTTTAGTTTATGTATCTATATTAGTTACACATTTGTGACTGCACATTGTCGTACAGCTAAACTCTAGCTGTTTTTCCAACGTGATATCTGTGGAAAAGTCACGTTCAATATAATTCGGTGATTTGGAATTCCGTTGGTCAGCTTTTCATTTTATTTAAATGTGAAGGTCGTATCGGAGCTGCTGAGCATGTAAAAGACTCGAGTTTCTACTGTGTGTCCCACTTCCTTGCCGTTTCCGCGATACCGGTTGTTTTGATTGGACGTTCAACGCTGACCGATGATGCCGTGATCATCGCCACTAACGAAATCTCTTCGCAAAACGGTACGGTCGTCACCGATTATTGGGGTCAACCGAATCAATTTCCGACACAACACTCGCTCGCTTATGTTTTTGTTGGCATATTGGAAATCGCAATTTGTATTCTTCTTCCTACTAATTGCAAAATGATTGGCTCGATGTTCTTCTTTGACACAATTGATGAGTTTTTGTTCTTTGTCTTACGAAAACCATTTCCCAGAAAACTGCCGAGAAACGTTATCTACAATCAGTCATCAATTAGCAAGTCTTAAAGGCGGTCGAAAGCACTTTGTGCATTTATGTCTTATCCCATCTTTAAGTACGCTATTTATCAGCTTAAGTGGCAGTTAACTGGCCAAATAGAATTCCTACTTGTGTTGCCGGAAGAATACTCTTTGACCTCATTAAACTAACCCCATTCGCGTATCTGTGAAATAACATGATTACTGCTATCGTTCTATAAATGTCACTACATGTTTAGTTGCAGTTAAAATGCGTTAGCGACAAGCGACAGACTTTTAGTTTTTTTGTGACTGCTAACAATTTATTGGTGATGGTGTTTTAATATTAAGCGTGAAGGATAACAAATTGTTACGCGATGACAATGACCTCGTCAGGGGCAAAGGACCCGGATAGTGGTGGTACAAACAAAAAGAGCAGTGAAGTTTCGTTACGAAGGATATGTTTAGAGGACATTGTGGTAAAGCACGAAAGAGTGGTCAGTGTTCAAGTGGGCTGGGCGCAGATGATAGAGGAGTTGAAATGGAAGCTGAACAATGTAAGTTTGGAGCTTCTAGCTTATTGTATATGTTGACTTTTAATTGTAACTAAGAACAAATATATCAGCTAGTCCTGAAATTATTTTGTTTCTTAAGCAAAGTGTTTAGTACTCTATTGTAACCAAACCAAGACTAAAAGCATCCCTTTGTAGAAATTGATCAGTCTTGTTCTACATAAATTTCTAAATCTTATTGATTTGATTTTTGATTTTGTAAGTACTTTATTGACATGATTTTTATAACATGTATGTACAGCGTTCTTAATCTACGCAACATTAACTTAATAAACTAGGTTTTTACTAGGCTAACAGCGCCTTTTAAAAACTTACGTCTAGGTACTCTAGGTTATAAAGTATTTCTTTTAAATCTTATTATAAATAACAATTAGCTTCTAGTATTCTATTTATCTAATTAAATTACGTACCACGACAGTGCCAGCTCATACGTTTATGGCAGATAAATCTTATTGAGACACCTTCATCCCTTTAAATTATATCTATATACACCAGAGAAACACTATAACAGTATTCAATAACTCAACACCGTTCGCATTCGACCCGAAACGCGGAAGTGTCTCACCACACTCGCCGGGTTGGATTTATGAGCTCCCGTAAACTCCGACACTAGTATCACTCCAACACTAGTCCTATATAACAGCTGTGGTATTACTGTAACGGTGGTAGTAACGGGGACTCCGCCAGTTATTTGGCACTCGGTTGTTTGCAACTGTTCCTGCTCCTGCCTTACTTTGTTAGTAATGAAACTTGGTCTAGCACGATTGCTATATCATCAGGTAAAATTACTCTATCACATATATCTAGTTAACTGGCGCCTAGTAGTGTTATCCAAAGGGTACTCGTAAGTTCATATACATTACATTTTTTCAACAGAGACTACCTCGTTGGCGTAATGGTTACCATAGAGGACTGCCACCCAGAGAATCCCGGGCTCGATTCCCAACATGGCAAACATCTTTGTCATGAACTAGATTTTGTAGCCAACAAAGTCTTGTAGTCGGTCTGAGTGTTAAATATGTATCGATATAAATTATTTATGTAGTATATCAGTTGTGTTTAAACTGTATAAAAAGTTAACTGTGGAGCTAACCTGCCTTGCGTAAAATGTATCCAAATTTTTTTTTTTTATTTATTTAAGAACTTGATCTTAGATTATGCTGTATCTGTCTATTTTGCTATCTTTTATCTAGTTCTTTAATGACATTAGGCGGGATTTCCAGTAATCAATAAGCAAATGGAAAAATAATCTTATCTTAATAGTATGTTCTTCTTCTTTTTATTCGTAACGTTCTTTAGTCATGTAGGGTCACTGGAGAGGGAGGGTATAATATATAAAGTGTATCACTTCTGTTACATAATATCATTAACACCCAGAACACGTCTCGTCTAGTCTAGAAACTATTTAAAAGTAATATAAATTTGTACTTACATTATTATTGCCAATTATTTTTTACGAGGTGTTGATTTGCATAAAATTACAGGTCATCACAACCAATCACGACGTAATTTGGTAATAAGCAATCGGTAATTATAAATTCATCAATCGTACCTCTTTGGTATTAGGAAACTAAATACATAGGTTTGGCAACTGGTTATATTATGTATTGCTTTTGGCTATTTTAGTATATTTTGGTGCAGGCACCTACGCAAGCCCTTCTTACTATTCAAGTACATCTCATGACTTCATAGAGTCGAAACAATAACGCCTCTGCTATAACTATGACCTTCGACTCAAATTTTAACTTCCTAACTTCTTTTGTTTCTTTGTGAACTGATATTTTACATTCATTCACGCGCTCCCTTTGAACTAAATTCAAATTGTTTTATAAAACATAATTATTCACATGTTAGTATCACAATTGTTTGCACGAAATTCCAACACAAAATAAACACACAGCTTCACATACCGACAATTTATTCAGAGGCGACACGCGTGGTGATTCATTGCAGTGCCCGATAAGAGATATATTCATTCCTGTAGGATTTTTCCCGGTTCATACATTTTTATACCGACAGCCATAAAGTCGTAAATCGTTTGAAAAAGATACGATTATAAATAAACTATATGAACGGTAGTCGTGTGAATCACGGGCGCGCCTCGGGAGTTGCAATTGAACGCGGCATTATGGTCAATCAGTTCAAGTGCGCTTGCGCATGCCGCTGTGGCGGGGTCATAGATTAACGGCCGGCCGATTCGTTAGGGTTTTAAACACCACATGGCACTAAATGCTTGAAACTAAGGTAACAATTATATAACAACATAATGTTTGTCTTTAAAAAGAGTGAGTAGGTTTCTTCTTTTGGAAATATGTGCTTCATTGAAGAATTTAAATAGCAATCAAAATCAAAGCAAAAAGTCCTAAAGCAATGTGGAACGAATCCAAAATACCCCATACCCCTCAATACCCCAAGCAGTAAGGTAAATTTACTTAAGTCAAGAAAACTAATTTCTTGAGCTGGGAATTATATAAATTATCTACTGTTCTAAGCGTGTCTTTGCTTCGAACCAGTTAGCATTCATTGTCTGATGATGATGATAAATGATCCCAAGTAAACAAGTCCGTCATTATAACACGTAGGAGTAATCCACAATAAGAGCAATAAGTTATCATAAATCTTAGAACATCGGGCGGTTACACTGCTTTGAACCAAAACGACGAGAAAAAATGTTCCCACAGTGTTGGAAAGCACGTGCTCTCACTGATGAGAAGAAGCTAGAGACTACATAATAACAATATAACTTGTCATACTGGGTTACTGTTAATGTAGTGTATAACATGTCTAAATTAAAATTTTAGAAACCCCCGACTCAACAACTTGTAAATTTAAGTAAATAAATGATTGATTGAACAACAAGTGTCGGGGTGTTGTGGCGGCCATTTTGTATTTGAAAATGATTATTATATATTGAAAATTTAAATTGTAGTCGGTATGTTTTCTAATAATCAAGCTCTTTTTATTTTATACCCTTATTGAAGCAGCAATGAAAAAATATATCATCTGCCACTTTATGGCGGCCTCTATCTTAGATGTATTTCAATTTCTAATAAAAGACATTGCTGCCACCGAATTTAGAAAAATCGCGTGAAAATTAAATTAAGCGCATTTTTATTTATATAAATTCACATTAATTATGCCGTACTAAATCCACTTTCTCTCAACGTATAACCTTGTAAACATATATGCCTCTAAAGCAGAAGACCCAAAGACGTCCCGTTCCAATACGTCTCCAGAACAAAGGAAGTTCACAGATGTTTTCTCAGAAACCACCGAAAAAGGAGCAAACAATAAACTCAGCCTTGTTCAGTTTATGTAAGACTCGGGGACCTAGCAAAGAACTTTTAAGCTGTTTTGAGCCATAAACATATGTCGATAGAGTTCAAATTAAGAGAGAGCTTATTCCCAAGATAGTACTTAGGACTGAAGTAGCAGGCATCGCCGGCAGGTGTTGTGCTCTACTTACACATACACACAATTTTGTGAGGAAACACGCACACAGATGCAGGTTATCGTACAACGTGCCAGTGATCCTTGCCGTACATAGCTGCACGCTGCCCTTTATACTGCTGCTCTTCTATTGGAAAGATGCTCTACCTTTTTATCTTACATTTATTAATCAAAATTTTTAAAACATTCTGGCTGTTCTACTCTCAATAGTTTATTATTTAATTTCAAATTCGTCACGATAATAAAGGCAATACTTAGTTAAATAAAATTCGATTTGTTATCATCAATCTGAGCTGGCTATAGCATAGTATTAAATTAAAACCTACATTATTTGACGTGACAGCGAAATAAAATCATTTTTGTTTTTATTTTCATTGTAGGTAAATGTAACTTGTTTAATTTTAAAAGAACCATTGAAAAACAACACAAAGCTACAACTTAAAAATAACTGTCGGCTTAACAAATCCATATATCCCAGACATTGAGTTTTTTTTACAAATTGACTGAGGTAACATGGTTATAATACTCCAAAAAAATGGTTGCCTGTAAAGTCGGTTTTACGGGCGAAGATTTTACGTGACAACGTCTGCCGCGTGCTGCGCGCGCGGCAGACCGATCATAGTTGAGTGGGAGAGAGACGCAAGGCATTCGGCGGGCCTCTCTCTCGTTCGGTGACTCATCGTAACGTTACCGGGCGTTACACTTTTTCATAAGTGACTCCCAGCCGCAACCTAATTTAAGACGTTGTCACGTCAAATTTACAATCAACAATATTTATGCGAAAAAACATGTTTAGATAGTTAGTTATATTTCTCCAAAAAAGTAGAGCATCTTGAATACCGGATCGAAGTGGAGGCAACAGCTTTTTTTACAGACCCAACCAACGTATTTCCTCGCCCCTTCACATCCCAGTCCGTTCCTTATTCTTAGTTTATAACGCGCTTCCAACATGTGCTTGACTCATGAAACGTATTCCAAACGCGAGATTTGTGTTCAATTTGTGCTTGAAATACGTGTAATTCAGACTAAAACACTGGTGAAACGTAACGTAAGAGGTGCCTTGTTAAATTATTTTATCACGGAAGCAGTGTATTTTTAAATCAGTTCAAAAGCTTCATTTTAAGTCCGTGCTGTGCTTTTGGGATTTTGTTTACTATAAGATTGTAAGTGTTTGATAATGGATACGCTAAGTGTTGTACTAAAAACTGGTTACAAAATTGTGAAGGATTTTTCGGAGCAACATAAACCTGTAAGTTTGAATTTCAATATGAGACAAAGTTACATAAATGTTGATAACGGTTCAAGATTTCAACGTGCATGTTAACTAAAATCTAGAATTATGTTTAACTAAAATTACTTCTGGAATTATCTTTCATAGAGCTTCATATTTGAATGAGTAAATTATAAACATATTATACTTTATTTTTATACAGAACTTAAAATATTAAAACGACTATGTGCGTGTTCTAGTTCTTATTATTCGTAATCGTTATAGTCTTGACCTTCTGTTACCTACATACTTCCATAACTAATCGCTTAGTTACTGGTCATAAAGTTTGCCGTTATTGCATTCACCGCAGATGTTACTTTAAAATCAAGGTCTTAATAATTTTTGTTTTTTAAAGCTCTAAAAAAAGGGCGTACATGAATACTTGCTCCACCCATATATTTTACAAATAGCCTAATAAACAACAATTAAGTAACATTGAATCACCATAATCCCTACATATGGGATTTTTCTTAACTTCATTTATCTTAGCTCCAAAGCACATCATATCAATTTGTCATTTAAGATACATATGGTACCAAAACCAAATAGAAACCAATGTCTTCAAGTATTAACCATAAAAGTCATATTTTTTTTTTCTTCAACATAAGGTAGTCGTTGTAACTGCTTATATCTGGAGTTCTAAAACTAGGTCTCAGGTGCAGCCAAGTCCTATTATGGAGGAAAACCTTGAGAATTATAACATCCTTGACATACTACAAGTACAATATACTACAAAGAAGAAGACCTATTATGTTTTGCATGGCCGTAGATCATTTTATAGTACTTGCCTAGCTAGCTTGCAACCACCCTCAAGTTGAAAAATCTGTCGAAAGACCTGTCGCCAAGCACGTTAAGTGCTGGTCTTCTTTAGGCCCAATTATTTCACACTGGGCACCTTACGCCAGAATATTACTAACTGGTGTGGTTACGCGCCCTGCTGATAAAATGCCGAACTGTAAGGAGTAAATAAGCCCTCTATCGTAACGAAGTGTACCTGTCGTACGCTTCGTGTATATTGCAGTTGTTTATTTTTTGTGACCTTTATGTATTCAGGTTTTATCTGTTGTCACCAGATGGAGACGTCAGGTGGTTCGGAAAGCTCGGGCGGCGAGGATGCGGACGCGCGGCGCTCGCGGCGCGGACACGTCCTGGCTGAGCTGCTGCAGACTGAACGGGTCTACGTACAGGAGCTTGGCTCTATACTTTCTGTGAGTATTCTACTTATATTGCAAAAAAAGGATGGATCTATCGAGGTATACTTGGTATTGCTCTCTAACGCTCAAACCGATCGATGAAGTAACAATTCAGCATCTGATAAACATAACGTTATGTGTGTACCATTTGTGTGTGTTGTTTGTGTGTAGACATTTGTTTTGTTGAATGCAGCTACGGGTAAATCACGGAGCGCATATTGTAGGTACAACTATTACACTTATTGTTAGCATCGAATATGACTTAAGTGTTTGTTGACGACATGTCATAAAATCACAAACACAAGTAATTGGAGAAATTAGTTCACATTATGGTTACAGTATACCTACTCGTACGACAATAAACATTTTATTGAGCTAATATTTGATTCAACGTAATATTAAGCCTTTTTATAATAATTTGATCGTTTAAAGTTATTTCAAAACACATAGACGTCGCTTTTCATCTTTCATCATCGTGAGCTTTCTCTGCGTCTACGACTCTAATAGATAAGAAGATACGGAATACCTTTGCACAAAGCTTTTAAGTAATGTACGTCTCTGCTTCCTAAGAGCATTTGCGCTAAACCACAGAATAATATATGGCTAAACACACAGTAACTCATACATACAAAAACAAACATAACTTTATAATTTGCAAGACTAAAAGCATTATACAAGTATACTGTCATGGCAGTTAACTATGCAACTAAGAAAATCTCAGCTTCAAATTCGCATAATATGCGCATTAACGACTTTGCACAAGTCGAGACCGCGAATAGCATGCCATTAAACATTAACATTAAGCGAAAGCAATCGTCTTTCCTTACCATCAGGCAGCGAAAGCTGCAGCGATCTTCTGATTATCTTATATGGGTAAGCTATTAAATTAACATTATACGTGGTTTGAATTCAATTAGACGTCGTAACTTAGGGCTTTCGTATTATGCAAGCCAATTAACACGTGCTTCCTTACCGTCCCTCTTGAGCCCATAAAGTTCATGTTTTGCTTTCACTCGTATTTTATAGAATCGAGCTATTTACTGCTCTTTTCTAAGGTTCCTCATTAGAAGATTTGCAGATACTTTCAACAATTTACTGCCATCACACATCTATCAACAAAAATGCGGACATAGACACAACTTTGAAAAGAAATCGGGTCAACAGAAATACTTTTTGCCATGCAACATGTAAATAATTCCAATGAAGCACGATATCTCTGTACCATCGCTTTGCTCCAAAAGTCAAGTGTGCCACCGCCATACAAGTAGTGCGTATTCCTCGACCAGTCACGGACAAGGCAACTCCGCATATCTCATTATCTAGTGCATCACGCAACAACGGAGGCCCATCGAGCGGAACGCAATGCACGCTACTCGTGCGCCGACTGCACTCCCGCGCAGACCCTCGTCCGACTGCTCTATCGTGCTCTTAGACTCGCCATGAAACACGGGAAATACGAACTCCATAAAACATCCGCTAACGTCAGCGTCGGCACCTCTTACTCCTGGTACTACAGGAAAAACGACACCACCACCCGAAAGAAGAAACGCCTCAACAGATCAACGTCCGACTCCACGCTCTTTAGCGACTACGCTAATCAAATATCCCTCTTCGAGAAAGAAAACGCTCGACGCAAAAAGTGTAAGAAATCAGTGAGTGATGTGGGAAAACATACGCGCATCAAATACAATCCGCGCACCATCAAACCGGTGCATATGGAACCGTTCGTTGGGAATTTCTTTTACGGTAAATCGCTCCCTGGCTATGAGAATTCTGCAAAAACTGAAGAGAAAATTGCATATTTACCGGATTCTGAAGCGATCACGCCGTCGGAAACAACGGCAGAGTCACTGACAACAAACGCACCTACCATTATTGACATTCCAGAAATGGTGAAGAACCCCATATACGGGTGCAAAGATTCGGATATCCACATCTCTTCGCCTGAGTACTACAGTGAATCAGTGACATCATCTAACACTCTATCTAATAACACACAATTTCAGTCTTCAAGTTGTACCGAATTAAGAAATACGATGTGCACCAGCAAAGACCCTGAAGATGTTTTGACAAAAATTCTAAAAGATTACAAAAGGATAATGAAAGAATGGAACCATACCGTAAAAGATCATTGCTCATCTGCATCACGGTGTAGCAAGAGGGCTTCAATTTTAAATGGAAGTAGCAGTAAAAGCTATATACGTAGCTCGGACTCGAGTATGTCTTGTAGTGAACCGACTAAATGTCTCAAATCGATGAACAGTTACAATCACTACAGCTACGCCTACGCCTCTAGATTAGGTCATAAAAGGCTCGAGAATAATACAGAAAGCCAGAGAAAGACGCAAAGCTTGAATAGACATCTGTCTTTGAGTAACTGGGCCTCGACATTGCAGAATCTAAAGAGGAAATCGAAGTTCTGGAAATTGAATGACAGCCTGACGCCTTCGGAGTGCAAATGTTTGGAGGCTATATACAGGGACTATGACAGACGTCTGAAAGGATGGTGCGATACAGTCAGCATGTGTTCGTCTCTTCTAACTTCGGTATTATTCGCATTTTTAAATACCTAGTCGTTCAACGGAACAGTGTCTAGGAAAGTAATCGTATTCACGCTACCAGTTATGCTTAAAAGTAGCCATTTAGTTTGTTACCCTAGATTCTGAATAACGGCATAGCTAGAGCTAGAGCATAGAGATTACACCTACAGCACGCCATAGTTGAAATGTGGTTAAACGCTAGATTTCCATATTCTCCTTCATTAAACGTATACATTTTGACAAATTGCTCTTATTGGTACGAACACCTTATGCGATAGCCAGAATTTATTTTCCTATGTGGCAACACGCAACACCAAAGTTTGACAGTTTGCTTTTGCTTTTGGAATGAGTTAAATATGTTTTTCGTTTAATTTATTATTTGTTATTGATAGTGTAGTTCATATTTAGCTACAAAACTGTAAGCACAATGTCTTTTTAATTTAAGTGTAACATAAAGCGAAATACTGTTGCCCAGCATAACAGGATCATAATATGATCCTCAGGATCATAATATGATCCTCAGGATCTTTGATCCTGTATCAATGATCATCATATGATACTTAGCGCGGGGCGCAGTGGATATGGCAAAACGTACACTAAGACTTAGCTATATTTTAGTATTTAATTACTCATAGTACGTTTCACCCCTGTATTTGTACTAAATAAACTATTTGATTTGATTTTGATTTATATCACAGACTGATCTGAAGTCCTAATATTTCCAATATTGCTTCCAGGGTTACAAAGACGAGATAGAAAAGCCAGAGAGCCAGCACCTCCTCCCGGCGACTTTGGTCGGACAAGCGGACGTTCTATTTGGCAACCTTCACGAACTGTTCACATTCCACCAGGATGTCTTCCTCAAGGATTTGGAGAGGTCAATATCGGCTACGGAACTCGTTGCGTTATGCTTTGTGGAAAAGGTAAATACTAAATTATGCATAAAATTTTGTACACACATTTCCTTGACACAAATAATTTTGTATTACAATTTTTTTTATCGAGTATATGATAGTTCCCCGTGTAAACGTAATATAATACGATAATTTAATAAATTGATAGTTCATTTTAGTAGTTGTACTTAGGTACAAGTACCTATTTATTTCTATCTATCTAAGCCTATAAATCAGCCGACTGCAGGGTAAAGGACTCCTTACCCTCTTACAAAATTAGATAATTTTGTCTGTCCTGGGCAACGGTCTTCCAGTCTGGGTTGTGTGTGTCCTATTTATTTGCTTAACAAAAATGTGGTTATTCAATCCCGTATTGCTTCCTTCTGGGATAGAATACAGAGATCGAATAATTGTATACCTACTGCAGTGCTTGTCCAAGGAAATGAATAGTCCCAGCTGGATGCTCGCTCATTAGTCAGAAAACAGAAAATGCTTTATTATTATTATTAAACTCTTGCTACTTTCCAGAGGGAGACCTTCTTCCGACTGTATAGCTACTACTGCCAGAACATACCTCGGTCGGAGCGGCTGCGGGAGACACTGGTGGACACACACCTGTTCCTGCAGGCTTGCCAGCTGAGGCTGGGTCACAAGCTGCCGCTGGCCGCCTACCTTCTCAAACCTGTGCAGAGGATAACAAAGTATCAACTACTGCTTAAGGTCAGTGCGGGATTATATCCAAATATTTTGATTTTGTTTTGTCACTATTACATAACTCGTCACACAAGTATGAAAAAAAAAACACTAAAATTTTAAAACTAAAAATAATATGACTTATACATCAAATTCCTAGAAAATTTTAGTTATTTTTTATATTATTACTAGCTGCGTCCCGCGGTATTACGTGCGTTAATCGCGTTAAGCGCGGGATAAAAAGTAGCCTATGTGTTAATCCAGGGTCTAAGCTACTTTCACACCAAATTTAATGAAATTTGGTTCAACTGATTGAGCATGAAGAAGTAACACACACACACATACGTTCACATGTATTATATTAGTAGGATTAATAACAATTAATTTAGACAATATTTTATTTTTTAGCTCCACTTCTCATTAATCACATTCAAAATACGGATCGTTAGGTCGTTTTAGCTAAATATTAGGTTTATAACTATGAATTGGTAAAATAAGGTAAAATCCCAAGTACGTGATTTAAGTTATATCCAAACATAATAGAGTATATAGTTGATATCCAAATATCAACTTCTCAAGGATATTATAAAAGCCTGACATTTAGGTAGCTCCGTATGAATTAATTAAGTTAATCTCGTCAAATTAATATACATTGGCCTAGTCGCATTTTGGATCTGTTAATTAATGTTAATTTACTCCTAGTCTCATATGCAGACCATAAGTCTGTTTAGTAACAGACATGATTGAGATTCTAGGTTATTATGTAAGAGATAAAAATACCTATGATAAGCGTAGCAAGGTTTAAAAATATGCATATGTTCTACATTCCTGGACCATGTCAAGTCAATAAAATAATAATATAAATACATATTATGTAATGAAAGTGACTTAATATATTTTTACTATAACATAATTATGTATTTTATTTATTTGGCACTAGTCCAGGATAATATAACTTAATATATTTTTACTATGACTACTTATAGAGTTACATTTCTACTATGATATCTAAAAGCTGTTTTAAAGTTGGTAAGCTAATTTGGCAGTTCGAAAAGTGTTATCCAATTCAGGGTCCTTTGGGCGACTCTCGACACCAAAGCTTGGCCACTTCTGCTTCATCTTTCTTATGAGCTAAGTGGCCAAGCACTGGTGTCGAGAGATTTCAAGCCACCCGAAGGCCTCTGACTTGGCTTAACAACTTCTTGGACTAACAGCCCGGACCTACAAATTAGTTAGCCACTTAGCTCATACGAAGAAGATTAAATTAACGAATTTGACTTTAAATGGTGTTTCCAGGACTTGCTTCGGTACAGTGAGTGTGGCTCTATGACGACGGGGCTTCAACAGGCATTAGACTGCATGCTGGTCGTCCTCAAGTGCGTTAACGACTCCATGCACCAGATCGCTATCACGGGCGTACCTGTAAGTACAATTGGCATAATGTAAGGCTCCATACTAGCAATGTTTGTACTGAAAGTCTTTCAGTGACGTAAAAACTCTCGACTCACCATTTTAAGCCACTAAGAAAACTTGGAAAAAATAAAGAAAAAACGGTTCTAATGAACTTCTTCGATCTTTAGTTGTATTTTTCTAGATATCAGTTAGAATTTTCAAATGTGTTCAATAAAATCTTGAAATAAAGAAACTTATTTACTTTACTTACCGTAATATTCCTCAAAATCTCTCTTTAGTAGTTGGCCCCGACTTACGTATTTTAGCATTTTTAGCCAATGGTATTGATAATTTCAACTGTCTTAGTAGGTAGGTTCCTATGATAATCTCAGTGAAATCATGTTTCGTAACACCCAGCGATACAGTTATGGGATGAAGTATCATTATTTATGGATCAAGTGATATCAGCATGAAAGGCATGTTTGTATTCGTAATTATCGCGTCTCTATTACCCGTCATTTGTCCAAGATTGATGACATAATTATGTAAATACGACGTTTCATGCTATATAAAGAAGTCTAACCAGAGTTTGAAGAGAGTTAGTTATATTATGCGTGATACGGCAAAGGGTATTATAATTTTATGTAAACTATATTTGACTGAATTGAATGTATGAAGAAAGTTAGTTTAGTCTGTAATTCTTTAGCTTATAGTATTTACTTACGCACTTTGCACTTTATCTCTTGCATCAAACATGTGTTTTGTTTTAATTCAAATTCTGTTTATTTATATAAATGACACTAACAGATAAACCAAACGTATCACTTAGACTATAAGAAATTTTAAAATAAAATAAATTACAATACTAAGACTATTATTATGACTATAGGCTTAAATGCTACATTAAGAATTAAGTTTTATTTTAAACTCACTGTAAAAGAAAAATAAACTAAAAAATCTTTGTCATAAGGCCACAGTAACAGCAGGCTGTCAAATGTAATTTATACCGATTCATAACAATTATGTCTTAAAATTTTGTAACAACTACAACATCAAATTATTTACAGAAGCAGATGATGTATTATTTAAAAACCCACACAACTTGAAAAACAAATCATTAGTGTAGAGTCGAGATCGAAACAGAGGCTGTCAGATTGAAAAGTAAACGTCGGTCGTTTTTTCGAGCCTCACTCGCTTTTTTCATATCATTATAAAAACCAATTTATTTAGAATTTTTTACTTTTTCTCTTTATCGCCTAACTAAAAATGTTCCATACTATTCTCAATAAATGTTCCCACCGTTGCAGGTGGATCTGAGCCAACAAGGCGAGCTGCTCCTCCAAGGCTCGTTTCTTGTCGCATCTGAGAACAAGCGCGACCTGCGCCTGAGAATACGGCCGCGGCGTCGACACATATTTCTCTACGAAAAGGCCATGCTGTTCTGCAAGCCAGCGACGAAGAACAGCCATAATAAAGCCACGTATCACTTCAAACATGACTTGCAGGTTAGAAAGCAATACGTATATGTATTATAGCTTTGACATCTTCTGGGCGTCTTGACTTCTGGGTGTGTGATACTAGCCTTAAGTTGGGCTCGGTGCCAGGTTTCCGTACACACTGTTAGATGCTTGGCGACAGACTTTTCGGATCCCTCCACTACGATCCAACGCTCGGTACCATCGGTGGATCCATGGACTCAACTTGAGGGTAGTTGCTAGTCAGGCGAGCACTAGAAAATGCCAAATGCCAATACCACAATGCTATGGTTTTGTTTTCACCGACAACTTGAGCTCATTGGCGAGGTATTACTGAGTTGACATCGCTTTAGGTGACCGCAGAACTGACAGAGACCAAAGCACAGAAAGAATCGGAATTTTAGAATATGAAATCATATGAAAGCCGGCACTAGCCGGATTCGAACAATTCGAATCCTATGATCTTTAAAATGTCTTTACTCTTTAATAATAAATAAACATTCAGTTCGTCTGTTTTGGAGTCGTCGTATTTATACATTTTGTGCTGTATCGAACCCTTAACTAGGAAATTGTATTAGCGCATTTAAAATCTTTGCCGCATCTTTATCTCATAACATTTGGCCTATTTATTACAGATGTCACAAATTGGTCTAACAGAGTCAGTGAAGGGTGATCTCCGCAAGTTCGAAGTGTGGCGACAAGGGAGGAGCGAGGTCCACACGATCACAGCTCCCACAGTTGATGTCAAACGAGCCTGGGTGGAGAGGATTAAACGGGTATTGCTGGATCAGCTGAAGGAACTGAAGGGCGAACGGGTTAGGCAGTATGGAGCACAGCACCACCGGTGAGAATGACAACTAAAACAAAAAATCCACACATCATTTGAAAAACAAGTGACTGGTGTAGGGCCGAGATCGAATCAGGGGCCATCAGATTGAAAAGCAAACGTTGTCCCTCCGAGCCACATTAGGTATTTAAAATCAACTATAAATAGCATCCATTGCGAATAGCTTTTTTTGGTACTCGGGGTGCAGATGTTGCATCAAGCAAGCGATTATATCTCCTTGTTATGTTCAATCAGCTTTTTATTAGTAAGCTAGTTTGTACTAATTTAAGAGCTTCGGATTAAAATATGAGAGATACCTGGACCCTTTTGAGTACTCCTCACTAAATAAGTACGATTGTAAACTTCCATGATTGTGATTAAGTTGTTATAATGACAAATAACTTGAACGGTAACATGCGATATTAAAGGAAATTATCATAAAACCCGTTTGAACCCCATCAAATATAAGCATTTCTCGTTGGTGGTTTTAATTGTAAAAGTAAGTTGTATGGCGCTAGAGATAAACTAAAGATCTATTTTACCTCACTTCCAGGACTCTAATCCAAACCAGTTCGTGGGACATCGCCCCCGCGTCTGAGAACGGTCGCAGCGAGAAGCGTGCGCATGTGCCGGCGGCCGCGCGCGCAGCATCCTGCGACGCGCACGACGAGCCTTGCTGGAGCACCGACCCGTCTGACGATGATGATGATGACACAGACCATGCGCCGGTCAGTATGTCAGCAAAATGGGGGTAGTTTTAACTTTCTACAAACTTTCGTACAAAACGCTTTGCGTCAACTTTTATTGTCAGGACAGCGAAGCTTTGAAACTCTCTACCTGAGTCTCTGTTTCCTGAGAGGTATCATCCGGGGGTCTTCGAAAGTAGAGTAGAGATACCTATTAGGTATCTTCTAGGTAAGCGTGCTACACCGTAGACTACAGTGCAGCTTTACACCAGGTAAGCTGTAGTCAAACGCAAACTTATCAAGGGTATAAAAAAGATTGGAAAGGGAAAGATATATATTGGCCTTTCTCTTTTCTTGGGTGCGTAGGGACAATGGGAACCTCTTAGAAATATTATTGGAATACGATTCCTTGAGTTGGACTGCTGACGACATCTTGGAACCGACTTAGACACACTACAGAAGACAATATTGAATATTATTTCGCTTGTGATTGGTTTCCAATATGGCGCCAATAAGTACCTAACATATTTAAATAATAATGATAAAGGGCGTTAGTATTTAATAGCATAGACCAATACATATAATATTAGACATTCGGCGGCAGCTACGCTGCACGCTCGGTTTGCAGCGCCATCTAATTTTCATCGGTAATTATGGTAAAGGCCCTCGCCACACTTTATTATATGGGAAGCAGCAATCTTCTCTAGTAATCTGATCCTTGCTAATAGAAAACTCTGAATGTAATTGTAAGTTGTAATCTTGTTAAATGTATGGGTATAAATGTTACTTTCCTTTATTATAGTCCTAAAGTAAGTTTTACTAATAGAAAACTGTATCATAACTAACAATAACTAAAGCTTGTACAGCTGGGGTAGCTTGACTAAACGTGGGTTTAGAACTAATGCTAACTAATTTTGGGTTTGCAGTGAAAGACGTGACCCACACGTTTGACCAGTAAGTGTATACCTAAAGTATCCTAAGGAATGCGGGCTAAATAGACACGGGTAGCGCATGTCAGAGCTGGCAACCCGAGCACGTGACAACCCTGCTACACCGGGGAGAAGTTAAATATTAATAACATGGGATATATCTATTTAACCAACAGCTATAACGCCAGAAGGTCCTTAGCAGCTAACTAGTGCCACCTCCCAGTCAAAGCTACGAATGATTCAGTTGCCAAACGTCCCCGGTCCGACCAAATCACGCTGTCACGGCATTATTAATTTGGCATTCCCACTCATCATCGCTTTTAGTTTGGAAATGATTTAGCGACACGAAGCACGGTCGTTTACAGATTTTAGTTGAGCACTGTCCAGACACTTCATTAGCCAACCGTAACCATCTAGATTGTTCTGTTGTCATAAGTTGACAATCGCGCCTGAAGCGACGCCATCTTTGTGTACGGAATGTAAACAAGATGGCGGCCATGTTGTATGTTGTGTTGTTCAACAGGTGACGGAGGCCGTGGGTCTCAACGGTACCATCCACAGAGTGGTACAGTTCTTTTCTGTGTCGGGCTCAGCACAAGCCACCTCAACGTTTTACGTATCACAATATTGAACGTTTACGAGCCGATGCAGGCATTGTACATAATGAAAAGAGACTGATATTATATCCAAAGCTTAGTAACGAAGTAACCAAAGAAAACGTGGATATTTCGGTTCAATTCGCTGAACATTTACTATTGTGTAAGTCATGTTTTGTTTGTTATGTCATCCATTGTCAGTGTGCTTTGATTTTAGTTGAATATGCGCTTGCTTCGATTCAGTGTTGATGTCGATGTACTACGCTTTACATACATATATCTATAATATCAGTGAGACAGACATTTACATGTGTTATTTATATACCTTCAAAAATATATAACTAAAACATATTGGACACGTTTATGTTGTTGTATTTATTTAAGAACATATAAGTAACCGAAAATACTTTTGAAGTCATCTCGGCACATCATCAGATTGGCTACAATCACTCATCACCGCTTTTAACGCATCGTTTTAATTTAATTTCAGTGTGATTTTATCTATGAGTGTGCTCGATGGAATGAGATGTATGTGATATTCGACGTTAAAATGTACACGAGCGTTGGATAAATTTCACAGTATTTTTCAGTGGCTGTTTTATTTTAATGCACATTTGACTTGGACGTGTTGTACTATACTTACATTATTAACTTATATATTTAATATAATATTATATACATATACTTCTAACTATTCGTATTTCTATATTACTTATGAAAGGGGTGTCTTTTACGTTAATTTGTTATTTTTTATTATTTTACTATGTACTCTATTATACTATAAGGAAATAAATATTGTTCGAATACTTATATTAATTAATATTTAAGAAAAGTTAATCTTTCTGTATACAAATATTATAATTTCTACCAAATTTACATACATAATAATATCTACCTTGGACATTGGTTTACTGGTACTGGGCGCCAAACTTTTTTCATCGTGATTAATTGCGGCCTTTGTTTAAAGAATTTGAATTTTCGCGAAAGAAGATAGCTGTTGCCATAATTGAGGTATATTATTACCCAAGGTTACATAAGTAAAACCATCTTGGATGACTCATGCGAAAATGTATGGAGCAGTTATTTTTTTCGCGAATTTCCCATTAATTATTTACTTAGACTATGGATATTCACAAAAGGTTTTGCGCCAGTGCCTAGGGACCCTGTAGGAGGACCTAATAATGAATATACTTGATTACCATATATATCTACTCAAGTACCATATATAGATAGCATCATGGCTTAGTACATAAATACACAACAAAACTTGCATGTTCTAGCAAGCTGTCTAAATAACTGCATCTACTCGTAACAATATGCATGTTACTAAATGTCTGCTGTATGAATAACTAATATTGTAGAAATAATACAAATGCCAAGCTGGTTGGAAAAGCACAACCACTTCTTTTGAAACCGCTGATGAAATTTTGACTTGGAATTACTCCTAGAAAATCTTACCTAAATCAATTTCACTTTATGTAATCGAATGACATTTCACACCTCTAAGAAGCCCTCTTGCTGAGAAGGATCTCAGCCCCATGACTGAGGGTCGCGATTCCCCCGCAGAATTTTTCGAAGGACCATAAATGTCACCGGACTTTGGATAAAGGCACTACTTACCTTACAATTCTAACGCTTATTCCTTATTTCATGTAAATGGGCCATGAGATTATTTCTACGAGTATAAACAGGATTATTGCGAACACCTGTATACTAAGCCGAAAATGGGTAAATGTACTCTTCAATACGACGAACTTTTACTGTGGGGCATTTGGAAATTTGAACTCTGGGAACTCTGAAATCGCGAACTCGTTATTAATCTGGGACTTCTTTTAGCGCTAATTTATTCAATACTCTTCACAAGTCGACCAAAACATTTCGTATTTAACTGGTGTTAGAGACTTGCTTCAGTGCAAATTTATTCGATACCTCTTCCGCAAAAAACATGTCCAATGCGCCCAACTACTTAGACACGTAACTTCCTCCACTCCTGCGCATAAACTATAGCTGCAGAACCAAGTCTTGTGAAGCAGTCTGGGGTATGGCTAATATATGTATACAGATATGTTATCCATACGTCTCCAGGCTTGGCCGGTGATATTTTGATGAGTTTTGTAAGATGTAACACTAACAAACTCGTGTGTGAACCGCAGGCGGTGGGGTGTGCGCTAGTGGCGCTATCAGACTACACGGCGGTGGGCGCTAGCGAGGTGTCGCTGCGGGAGGGCCAGCACGCCGAACTACTGAAGGTGGGCTGCGCC
Source organism: Mellilla xanthometata (assembly GCA_035578125.1). NCBI lineage: Eukaryota > Metazoa > Arthropoda > Insecta > Lepidoptera > Geometridae > Mellilla > Mellilla xanthometata. The sequence goes on along the minus strand of JAPUBQ010000007.1, from coordinate 4,086,005 downwards.
GGCTGGTGGTATGTGCGCCTCGCAGGTATGTCTACCTTCGCTTGTTTCTATCATTTTTCTTTTGTTTCAGTAACTTCCTCAATTGTAATCAAGAGATTGGTTGAATAATTGCTGCAACATCTATGAGTCAATATATGATGTTGTATATGTGGAAATATGGCAAAAGAATGGTTAATTGTTGATTCTAAAGTTTTTTTAACTCCTTATGGCTAGGAATTTGACCAGCAGGGCGCCTTACCACACAAGCACAACAAACTCTGGTTTAAGGTGGTGGTGCATGCCTAGTATGGAATTACCGGCTCTCAAGGAGGCTGCCGGAATACACTGTTATGTGCTTGGCGACAGATTTTTCTACTCGAGGGTGATTACTTGATTACTTGCCAGTCGACCACTAGAATATGCCCTACCACCGTGCTATGGTTTCCCCTAATATATAGATAGCCCATGAAGTTTCGGTCTAGGACGAAACTAAATAAAAAAACGAATTCCAGTGTTCGTAGAAATTATTTGTAGGTGGACTTAATGACGCAATGAGATAACCAGCGCAAGACCTATGTATAATATTACATCAACACAAGATAACCCGTAGATAGGTAAAAAAAACAATTTGTTGTGACGTCTCTAAGTGCACAATAATGTCAAAAGAGATATTAAAATCCATCAAATCTGTTTCTATGCAGTTACTAGATAACAATCAATTATTTTACTAAATCTATCTACCTACATCTAGAAAATCTAATCCGAAGAGGGGATTTTTGTAGAATCTCGAGCGCGTCAGATTAAGATATGAGAAATACCTGGAACCCATTTGAATATTTCTGCCAACTACAAGTTTTCCCCGTTGCTGAGCTTGTCTGCAATAACCACTGATTAAAAGTTGTATGAAAGGCATACTCCAAATTGGCAGATTAAGCTAATGAAAATATTAATATCAAAAAAATCTGACAATACAAATTAGTGGAGTGCCTGGAGCATTAAAAACCGTAAAACCTCGGATTAGAGTTATAGTGAATGAATTAATATGATTGATATGGGATATTGTTTTTTAAACTGTAAATTGCAATGTTTACCCAAAATTTTTTTGTGCACTTAATTTTTTTTTTTTTATCAAAAAGTTATGTTTGACCATATATTAGGTCCTTACATATGAAATTGGCGTTTTTCGTACTGACCACTTTAATCACAAATTTCTCCTCTTTGGTAAGGAATTCCAAATTAAAATTTGTACAGCTATAGACTCACGTATTTGTGCTTCGATGATCGTCATTCATTTGTTTTTTTTCTTCTGTTTTTTCCGTTTGCGTCACTAATATAAAAAAATGGAAAACTTAAAATATCGCATTATTTACGAGTACGAGTTCCGCCGTGGCACTAGTGCTGCGGAAACAACTAGAAGGGTGAATGATGTGTATGGCGGTCGTGTTGCAAAAGAAAACACAGTTCGTTTTTGGTTCCAACGTTATCGTTCTGGAAATTTCGACCTGCAGAACAAGCCCCGTGGACGGCCTGAGACTCAAGTGTCAAGTTCAAGAGTTGAAGGCTATTGTGGAAGCGGATCCATCGCAAACCACGTCCGAGTTAGCTGCAGGCTGCGATGTTAGTGATAAAACTGTTTTAATTCACTTGAAGCAAATTGGGAAGATTAAAAAGCTTGAAAGGTGGGTACCTCATGAATTGACTGAAGCAAACCGGCAAACGCGCGTCGACTGCTGCGTTACATTACTGAACCGGCACAATAATGAAGGTATTTTAAACAGAATCATTACCTGTGATGAAAAATGGATTCTTTACGATAATCGGAAGCGCTCAGCGCAATGGATCAAACGATCCTGGCCAGCCAGCCAAATCCTGCCCCAAGCGAAAATTAATCCCAAAAAAGTTACTTGTAAGCGTTTGGTGGACTAGTGCCGGTATTGTTCATTACAGTTTTCTCAAATCTGGCCAGACTATTACGGCTGATACCTATTGTCAGCAATTGCAAACCATGATGGAAAAGCTAGCGGCTAAACAACCTAGGCTGGTCAATCGCTCCACGCCACTGCTGCTTAACGACAATGCTAGACCACACACTGCGCAAAAGACGGCTACTAAATTAGAAGAGCATCAATTGGAAAGTCTAAGACATCCTCCGTACTCCCCGGACCTTGCTCCAACAGATTACCATTTTTTTTCGAAATTTGGATAACTTCTTGCAAGGGAAAAAAATCAACTCCGATGGGGCAGTCCAAATCGCCTTCAAAGATTTTATTGATTCCCGTCCGACTGGTTTTTTTAGTAAAGGGATCAATGAACTACCTATGAGATGGCAAAAGTGCATAGAAAATAATGGTTTATACTTTGATTAATAAAATATATTATATTAAAAAATATTCGACTTTTTGTTCCTCCCATACAAAACGCCAATTTCATATGTAAGGACCTAATGGTCAATACTTTAGTATAAAAAAAATAAAAATAAAGTGCACAAAAAAATTTTGGGTAAACATTGCAATTTATAGTTTAAAAAACAATATCCCATATCAATCATATTAATTCATTCACTATAACTCTAATCCGAGGTGAAAACCCCCAGGCGCTCCACTAAATGTTAACACATGGGAGTGAGAGAGTCTCAAACTTTTAAACTTTGGTGCTTAGTGACGGCCTAATTTGTAGGTTTATTGTTCAAGGAGGAATTTGCTTAATGTTTTTTATAAATATAAAAGTACCTAGTGCCCCCCCTCCCCCTCCCTCATCATTTCATCAGGAAATAAACTGTATGTGATCTAGCGGACAAGATAGATCACATACAGTTTCTTTGACGACCTCGTTGGCGTAAAGGTTACCATGCCGGTCTGCTAATAATCAGAAGGTTCTGGGTTCGATTCCCCGTCCGGTCAACATCTTTGTGCTTAACTAAATTTGTTGGCTGTGGGTCTGGGTGTTAAATATGTATGTATATGTAGTATATCAGTTGTGTTAGCAACCATAATACGAGCTAGAAATGGTTCAGTATGGGGCGAACCAGCCGTGTGTGAAAGTGTCCTAATATTTATTATTATTATTATTTTTCGTATTTTATCTACTTTATAAACGAATGAGCTCCGAACGCGCTCGAGTAAGTACATTTTTAGCATTGTGGGCTCCCCTACTATTACCATTCTACACAATGTTAGACAGATAATCTCACAATCTCCGTCGACAGGTGGTCACGGCGAAGGCTGGGCTCCGGCCGCGTACCTCGACCAACGCAAGACGTCGCGCTCCTCCAGCCGCTCGCACGACCGCCTCCACGACCACTGAACCTCGAGTGCTCTAGTGTTACCGCTGAACAAAAATAACTCTTATGACCTGTTGTGAAGTGTTCAATTAGATTGTCACGTTTCAGACTTTAAATTTCCAGTTTCTGACCTATTACTGACAAACAAAAATGACTCTTATGGCCTGTTGTGAAGTGTTAGATTGTCACGATTGTAAAATAAGCGCTATACTTCCAGTTTCTGACCTATTTCTGACGAACGAAAATAACTCTTGTGGCGTGTTGTGAAGTGTTTGATTGTCTTGTTAGTAATTTAGACATTGAAACGTTAAAATTTAAATACACGAGCCAGTTTCTCTTCAAATTACGATCGTATCCATTACTGACGAATAAAAATAACTTTTATGACCGTAAGCGTTAGATTTGATTGTAAGAATATTTATGTTTATCTAAAATACAGATACTTAACATCCACTTTCTGGTACTTATCAAAATCTGGATTACTCCTCGTATACTAAAACTTAACTCTTTTTACATACAGTAGTGAACAGTTTATATATGTTTAGTCTGTGGCCTGGGTGTGATAGTCTATCGACGATAGTCTACAGTCTATGGCATATCTATTAGCGTGTAAGGGTCAGCTCACACCGAGACGCGACGCTGCGCGCAGATTTTAAATAGAGTGACTCAAATTATACTTTATTTACTACACGAAAAGATTCACATTTCATTGTTAGAACAAGCCGCGAGGCGTCTCGATGCAGCGCTGCGCAGCGCAACGTATCTGAATTCTCACAATGAAATGTGAATCTTTTCGTGTGGGAAATAAGGTATATTTTGAGTCGCTCTATATAAAATCAGCGCGCAGCGTCGCGTCTCGGTGTGAGCTGACCCTAAAGGCCACTGTCACAGACGAACACAGACACGGGAGTACACTACACATACGATTCCCAAAATAAACTTCCCTTTTCTATGTGATACCTATAGTAGCACTACACTATAGTAATTACTATGTAGACTTCACATCCAGGATTCTCTCTGGAGTAAATGACAATAGCAGAGTTAAGTTAAAGTTAAGGGTTTTAAGTATTCTGGTAACTTAAAGTATGGTCAGTAGCGAGTAACCAAGTGCCTGAATAGATCTCATAAGTTCGAGATCACTGTATTAACTAAGGCACGTGTATTATTAGAAGATTCGACTGATCGGTTCCACTGAGCGACTGTTGTCACATTATGACGTCACAAATGGCAATGCGCATAGCCGCCTCCGATTGGTGGAATCTAATGAAACCCGTCACCGACACCCCACTTGTTAAACTTTAGTATAATATGTAATAATAAAATTAACATAATGTAAATGTTGTTCTAAACAAAAGCTTTATTGTAAATTAGTGTTAGCCATAGACGTTATCGTTAATCCAAAGCTATGTATAGCATAGGAACTCGTTAGATATGAGAGTGGTGCATCTTTTTATTTGTACATAGTCTTGTGTAATTATAGGTATTTATTTTTTGGCTAGTTGAGCTTTTGGTGTTCGCGTTATTTTTTGTACCCCATGACAGTTGAGTGGATAATATTTGTCTACCCACATTTTTGAAACTATTATTCGATTTGTAAAGTCTAAAGCTGGCTAACAATTTTTTACTTGTTTCATATCAATTTGAGCGCTTTAGTAGTATATGAGTAAAAAATTTAAGTCGCAAATTCAAAATTATGTCTAGTAATAACGTATTTAATAAGGGACACAAATAAATGTCAAGAATATTGAATGTCTTATATTGGTAAGATGCTGGTGCGTAGATTGTGTTGTTGCTAGTCGATGTACTCTTTTATTAGGAGAAATTTTGACAAAAATCATGTAAATGTAACTTTAATTCATATCATTGTACTCGCATTTTTATTATTTTCCATATCACATATGCAACAGAATGTATGAAGGTTGTAAATTTTGAAAAATGTTTTGTAATATATTCATTGACATCACAATACATACAATTTAATCGTTTTCTTTTGAGTTTTATTTATTTTTCATACCCTCTTTGGCTCTCAGTGTGTAGAAAAATTCATGATTTGTTTTATTTAAGCTTAGGTCATTACAAAAAATAAGCATTGTTTTTTAATTCAAGGTAATTTCTCCTTCTAATTTCACATTCTGACCTAAAACAATCTTTCTTTGTCAACATCATCATCATCCTTAACAAATAGTTTTAAATCTTAAAAAGTTTAAATAAACCACACGGCTGTGAAAATAATCCAGTGATGAATTTTATACAGTTGTCATTAACTTCTTTATATAGGTAAACGTTGATATTGTTACTTAATGAATAAAACTTATATGCAATATATGAATTACAATTTAGTACAAACATATATAAACATAGTATGTACATAACAGTATTTGTTCATCTTTACCTAATCTAATAACAGTGCAATATGACTTAACACTATCTAAGCCACTGTAGTAAGTTGATTAAACAAATAAAAGGCTAACTTGTCGCTTGAAAACTCTGAATTTAAGAGATTGAACATTAAGATCTAACTAAATACCTCTATATTCTTGAAGGCTATAGTACAAGTCTAACTTAATGTAACTTACCCATGTTTACTTAACTATGATAGCTTTAACTTTAACCACAAAATATATCTTAAAGTAGTTGTTGACTTAAATTCTAATATAACATACTTACAAACATGCAATATTAGAAAGTATAATAACACTTAAGGGACCTTTTGCTACTTTCTATTTTAATCTAGATTTCACTTTGTAGTAAATATACTCTCCCAAGATTTTGTAGTTACTTAATAATGTTAAATAAAACATTATTAAGTTAGATAAATATGTAAGGTTAAACTGGGCCTGATATGAATCAAGCAAAAATTACATGCACAAAATATACCAAATAAAAGTTTTAGAAATTGAGTTTAAAAGAACTGTTTTAAAGTTTAAACAATTATCCTAATCAGACTTGCCTTTTTTCGAGCTTAAAATGACATGTTTTTAACCTTGACAGATTTGTCTATGTACCTGTACAAGTAATACAATACTCATACACAAATATAATGTAATCAATAAAGAGTTGTTTTATTATAAAAATCTAAGTTGAAATTCTTTTTTCCATTCACCACAATAAATGAGATTAATTATTATTAAATTATGTGTTAATTTGAGATAAAAAAATAGTCTAATATTAATCCAGGATCTAAACTGTCTCCATATCATATGCCATCTAAATCTGTTCAGCTGTGAAGAAGTATAAGTATAGCAAGCACACTCATACACTAGCAAACTTTTACAATTATGTTAAAAATTTAAATGTAGAATTTTATATAACTTCAAAAGAACAGCTATACCAATAATCCCAGTTACCTACAGTGTAATGAAGTAATAATACCCAAAATAATAAAATACTTCTCTTAGTTATTATGCAAGAAGTCCAGTAGCATTAAGTCTTATCACTGTTAATGTAAACCATTAAGTAATTCAGTAGATAAACACTATCACATTTGGATAATAAAACAATGTCCTCAATTCCAGTCTGATGTATTTATACAAGTAAATAAGTTTCTAAAATAGACAACTAGTTCACAATGATAGTAGCAAAACAAGGGTTGATGAGTGAAACAACAGTATTAGATGTATAAAAATTCATTTCTCCTTACCATTTAATTAGGAGGACCTTTCCCTGTTGAAGATTCTACTTTTGAATATATTGTCGATTTTGCTGAAGACCTCCTCCGCAGGTCTGGAAGCTTCAACCCTCCAGTGGATGCCTTTTCTCATGTAATAGTCCACTAGGGGTACGGTTTGTTGATGATATGTAGCCAAACGCTTCTTCAAGGCCTCAACATTGTCATCTGAACGCCTGATCAAAGGTTCTCCAGTGATATCATCAGTCATCGGTTTCTTAGGAGGGTGGAACTCTTCATGATAGCTCCTGCCACTTGCACTGTGGATCAGTCTGCCGGTGATGCGGCGAACCAGTAAGCTATCAGCAATACCAAACTCAATAACTGCATCCAGGGCAGCCTTACGCTTCTCCAACAAGCCGTCCAACTGAAATATTTATTGCTCAGATTATAAATCTATTAATCTATCCTCAGCTTATCATGTCAGAATAAATGGGAGGGCTAGTGCCAAGTTATTTTGTTTATTGCTATAAATATGCCAAACATCACATACCTATCTACTTTGAGTTCTGAGATTAAGGTGGTACATACCTTCTCAGCCTGTGGCACGGTACGAGGAAAGCCATCCAGTAGGAAACCATTCTTGCATTCAGGCAGATCGAGATTCTTATCAATCATGTCAACAACCATGTCATCAGAGACAAGTTTGCCTTCATCCATGATCTTTTTGAGACGACGACCAAGTTCCGAGCCTGAGGCGACTTCGCCACGGAGCATGTCACCAGTTGAAAGGTGGCATACACAATATTTTTCCTTGAGAAGCGGGGCCTGTAATTAAGGAAATACTCTAGTTTTAATAACTATAAAAATGAGGATATATATTAGACATGACAAAAATAACAGAGCAACAGGTATTATAATTCAAGAAGAACTGTAATAGAATAACCATGCCTATTAGACATATCACGATATCATAGAATTATTTATTTATTTATTATTTTTCTGAAATCAATTAGGCACCGTTTAGAGAACCTTCACATTTATTAATTATTCAGAGAGTAGAGGACAGAAATCAAGGTCAAAGTTCAAGGAGGAAACCAATTACCTGGGTGCCTTTTCCAGAGCCAGGCGGGCCCAAAAGTATAGCTCTGATGCCAATGGGGTCATTATCGGCCCTGGGCTTCACAGCTGTGGCTGCTGGTGCCATCCTGAACGGGTTTATGTGAGAATTGGCCGAACACGAAATTAGGCCAGAAACACTCGTTCTATGAACCGAAACACAAGTCACTCTTTATCCAACGATAGCAACGTCACGTGGACTATCTATATTATCTTAATTAACTACATAAATACACAATCTATAAAATTCGTATAAATTGGCAAGGAAAGGCCGCCTTGCTGTGAGAGTGACATGAAAGGTGACGTATCATGTAAACTGTCACTTCCAGAAAAAGTCACTGTCAAATACTTTTTTTCTTCTTGTTGAAGGCTCAGAATACATTTATTCCTGTAGTCTGAGGTTGAAGGAAAGTATTGTCCTTCTTTTTTGTCCAAGGATTTTTGCATTTGTCTGTTAAATTTTCACCCAATTAATCTAAAATAATAAGATAATTAAAATAATCATATCAATCTTTATATTTAACCGTAAAATGACATACAAAATTTAAAGATTTAGATTTAGATTTAGATTGAAATGCAAAACCGTTCAATATTACCGTTCCCGCCAAAATACCGAATGCTTGTTTTGACTTGACAGTGACATAAAAGAATTCGATGGCATTTGTAACGAAAACGAATTATAGAACCTAACCTAAAAATAGCTTGTTTGAGTCTGAAACGGGCGGCGGTAAAGTAAATAATAATTAGAAAACGAACATTATACTGCATAAATGTAACGTTTTTCGCCAGTAGTTCCAACAAAATCACATGGCTTGCACTGGAGTGTGGTAAGAATAACAAATATTCAAATTAATAATCTATTGTGAGAGTCCTATAAACAAACTAAGTGGGTTAACTTTTTCCGTATTACCAGCTATTGGAAGCAGCTATGGCGCTGGACTACATCTGAGAGTCTTACCAACGAAGAACTAGCCCAAGTTCTCAACCAGAAAGATGTAGTCGCGGGCTTGCGGGATGGCTTGTCCAGTTTCAAGCCAAACAAATCTGAGGAGTTCAGTAAGCTCCAAGCCAAGCATCCAGACCAGACCAAGCTTATGTGTGTAGTGCAGACCTTACAGAACTACATTGTAAGTATTATATAGTCTTTAGTATACCTCTCTCTTTTTTAAACAGTCATTAGAATCAAATTAAAATTTTCTCTTAAATGTTTCGTATTAATATTTAAGGCTGATTAGTAATAAATGATTTCTTGGTAACCTGCAATAATTGTTTAATATTATAATTTGCTTTTTAGGATGTTGACTGCTTCCAAATATGGGACATAGTCAAAAATCATCTGTGTGACATATCATATGGATCACCTGACAATGCTTTGAAGAACATAGCATTTGTTGACACGCGCCCATCATACCTACTGCCAAGCCTGTGGAACTTCTACTATGCAGAGAGACTGTTCCTCCTCAAACTGTTGCAATACATATTCCAGTTCAAAAATGAACCTAATCACAAATACCATGTTGAATTCTTCAAAATCATCAACAACATTGGTGTTAGTAAAATAAAAACTTCTCTTCTGGCACAATTTGAAAAGACTTTAAATACTGTACCACCTCCGAGAAGAATTCAAAGTGACTTTTCTTGTGACACAATAAGACAAGAATGGGCAGAGATAAATTTGAGAGAGCAGCTGGCAATACTTCAGCTGTTACTCCAAATAGCCAATGAAGAAGTGTTCTCAGCTACTGAATTCAACCAACTGTTCTCACTTTTCCGTAAACACGGGTTTGGAAAGAATCATGGATACCACGACTTGCTGGAAGAAAGGCACAGAGAAGCTTGCATGAGAATCATGTATATGGAAGTGTCTATATTTATGATGATTGTCGATAAAAAGATTTTGTAAGTATATGTATTTGGACTATTAATATAGCTGATTGTATCATATCAGTTTGTTCTATGACTAAACAAAATCTCATTCTTAGTGTTGTGCTTTAACTGTAAATTTCAAAGATACAGTGATTGTCTACTAGTAACATAAAGTACATTAGGAAATTTATAAAAATACATAGTATTTACATGATTCCAATATTATCTAACTAATTAAGCCAAATAATAATATCCCAATAATTTGTAGAGGCAAATAAAGAGTTGAATTCTTATTAAGATTAAACCTGATTATAATCTTATTGAGATTAAAATTCTTTCTTAATCTTTAAAGTTGTCCTAACATTTAATATTTTTCACATGTATAATTTTAATATTATTTATATCTATTTTATAATTCATGTTTATTACTAGTGTAAATAATTGTTATATTCTAATTAACTGACCAATTGTGGTTGTATTGTTTTCCAGACAAAATGTGTCAGAGTGGATTGAAAGCACCAAAGAGTCTGTGGAGTATGAGCTGACAAAGCTGCAAATAAATGGAGAGCATAGTGCTATGCTCATCACATGGATGATGATTACCTTACAGGTAACTGGAATATTTCACTGTATCAAAACTTTCATAAGGCATATTTAAATAATGTTTGTATAACCAGTTACGTTTATTTTGTCGGTATTAACCCAACATGTTTTAGCACAATCAGTGATAACTACAGTAGGAACTACAATATTTTGTAAAGAGTTAAAAAAGCTAAGAGAGAGTTTGGCTGAATTCCACTTCGAATCGTACCTGGCGTAAAGGTTATTTGTTGCTATACAACTAGTGTTATGGGTTCCTTTCCATCAGCTTCTGTCTGAGGTGATCTTCTAAATTTGTTTTGTGGTCCTATCTCAATTTTATAATTAATTTTGAAATGCAATATACAACTTAATATTTTTGTAGAACAGTGATAATTAATATGAGTATTTAAGAAAATATTTGTTACAGTAGACTTTTCACAAAACTTTGCAAAGCTTCTTTGTTACTCCTCCATGTGCTCTCATTTCATTGCCATCTTCTCAAGAGGGACTCCCAACTGACAGTTTATTTCTTTGTTTTGTAATACAAGAAAAAAAAACTGGCCTATCTAAATTAAAACAGGCTTTTACATATATTTTATGTTAATCCATGATAGATATACATTTGTAACAATCTTGGTTACTTGGTGATCTGGTTTTTTGCCAGATCCTCTTCAGAGCTTCTATTCTGCGCGCCGTTTGTAACAAATAACCATCTTATTCTTATTTTATGATAGGGGCAATCATAACTCACCGAACACTAACAATTGTAACCATCGTAGCTCACCTCAATTTTGACACACCTCTTTCCGTTCCTTAGTGCTCATAATTGTATGAACCTTTATTGTAGCAAAATTCCTTAAAGTTACTGTCTCATTTTCTTATGAGTTGCTTTGCTCTTTTACCACTTTTTAGTGTCTTAGAAATTGTTTGTTGCATTGCAGAGTCCACAACATGCCAAGTTGTTTGAGAGCCAGTACCAACACTTTGGAGCAACAGCTTTGAAGTTGCAAGTGTTCCAGTTTTTACAACAAATGCTTAACAGCTCAGGGTTTTCCGTAAGTATTTTTTTTATTTGTAAGCCATGAATCTGATGTTTTCTTCTGTGAGAAAAAGTAACAAATATAAAACGCCAATCACAACATGTGGCAGTAAGTCATCTTGGATATAAAATTTAGCATAGTTTATTCATTCTACCAGTCACATACCCCTTTATTTTATACCCATATTGAGGAAGTCTCTCTACTATCTCTCCACTAAGGTTATTTGCTGTGTCATGGACAGTTCTTATTAACCATTCGAAAATTGAATCAGTTGGATAGAAAAACCTCATTCCAATGCCCTATTTACTACTATTTTGCAGATAATGCCAATTTTATGCTTATATATCTACATAAATTTATATACGCTTTATATCTGTTTTTGCTATTATCTAATTTCCTAAGGCAAACATATTATTTGAAAATCCAATACTGATCTCATGATTTCTTCTATAGGACAAATCAAAATGCGCGCTCCTTGCTAGACAGCGCATATTCTTCCTGCTGAATGATCTGTGCGACAAATTCGATGGAGACGGCACACTGAGCCACCAGCCTGGTGTTATGGAACTCTGCGCTGATCTGCTGCAGTCTCCTGAAATAGGTAAACCTTTGCAAACTTTATTTATTTGTTTATTTGATTTATAGGCGAGCAGCATTATGCTGATGTGCCTATATCACACTGAGTTGAAATTTATATTTTAACAGTTCACATAATGTCCACTGTTCAATGTCAATGTTTAAAGTTCACTAGTGCAACATAACAAAAAAAAACTAGAAATTGTCTATTCTACTTTTTACTTAGTAACGTAATGTGAATGTGTAATCATACACTGAAGTGTCTGAACAAATTTGGGTGTTTTAATTTGGTTGTTAATTAAAACATATTGGATTAACAATTGATCATTATCATCATTGTTAACCTATCTCGACCCACCATTGGATTTAGGCCTGTTCTCGCCTATACCAGGTTTTTAGATTCTGTGCTCCACAACTATGGACCTGATGTTGTTTATCCATTAGGCTGGTGGTCTGCCTACAGGATGCTTGTAATCCCGTAAAAGACATGTGTGTGTTTTTTTTGATGGATGAGAGGCTTGCGCTTGACCATAACTCACCTGATGTTAAGTGATATTGAAGACTAGTATGGAGCGCGATTTTCAAGAAGAAACCGGTTCAATCTTGCCTTGGAGACAGGAAAGTTGTAGTTTTGTAGGAACAGAGATTCCGGCAAGGAGTTCTACAGTTTATAGTTTTGATTAACAAATAGGCTACTTTTATTATGAGTAGACTAATTTTAAATAACCAATATGCTACTTGTTTATTTACTTACTTCCACAAGTGCTTTGTTCGTTTATATTATTTTACCCGCCTTATTTTTGATATTGCTCATCAGATTTTAAACAGTAAAAATTATTTCTAGTGTTTTTTTTAAGTTAATACTTTCAAGCTTAAGATTTTTAATGACCTTTGTTCTCATATAAACAGCGAGTGAGTTTTGGAACCTGCATCAAAAGGACAGTGAGTGTGGTGTTGTGTCACTATGGAATACTGCTTTGGAGTACTTCCCTTACAATTTCGGAGCTCTTTCAAAACTGGCCGCCGGACTTGCCCAGGCCGGGATCAAAAGTGTTACTAATGTGAGTATAATCTATAATATAAAAATAAGTCGAGTTTTCTTTCCTGATGCTATAACTCCAGAACGCATGAACCAATTTCCACGGTTTTGCATTCGTTGGAAAGGTTTGTAGCAAACCAAATTCAGGGAAAATATTAACTTTGTGGTGTAACGGAGTTTGCCGGGTTTGCTAGTATGTTTATAGTGTGTTTTACAAGTAGAATATTGTGAATACACAATCATTTTGTAATTTTTTTCTTGACCAATTTTCTGTATTATTTCTAACGATATAAATTATTAAAATTTACAAACTAACACAGTTCAAGTAGTCTCTTAATAGTTGCGAAGTTTTTTAGACAGAAAGAAAAAGAAACTAAAGAAAGGCTTATTTTTATACAGTATACTTTGTATAATAGAACTACGATGCTAATTATACTAACTATTGTTATATTTTTTTAATAATCTATACAGTGTTCTGGCCGAGAGCTAAGCCCTTGTATAGATATTAATCACGTCACACAAGGGCCTCTGACATTTAAGCTCTGATTGTACTGATGGCTTTAACACCTGGGCCCTCCAATTTCATTTGTCATCCGACCCACGGCACAGTGCCAGTGCATTATCTGCATGGGTCACCAAAAACTGGCAACATGACTGTTGCCACTTTGATGATTGTGTAGATCGAATCTTAATTATTATTAAACTTCAGGCTACTAAATAGAAGACAAAATTAAATATTTAGTGTACTTCCGCTGTGATCCGAAATCCAAATTAAGACAAGTAACAGTAAGTGACTCAAGTAACTGACTCTTCGAACGACAAGTCTCTCGACTTGTCGTTCGAAGAGTCAGCATCTCCTGATGATGCCTTGTGGTTAGGCGAAACACGTGTAGAGTTAAGAATTTCCGAATTGTGATAGGTAACATTAATCTTAATTAATCTTAGTTAATTAAGCTTGGTTAATTGATCTTAGTTGATTTTTCCTGTACTTGTCTTAATTTGGATTTCGGATCACAGCGGAAGTACACTAAATATTTAATTTTGTCTTCTATTTACAATGGATTTCCGCAAAGTAACGCCTGAGTCAATAAGTTATTCAGGCTACAAGTTAGGAAATTATTGATTTTTTATATACACCGGATAGAATACAAAACTAACATTCAAGCAAATTACTATCGGAATCGATCACCTAAAAACCATCACAAATCTTTCTTACAGCTGCTAGCCGAACTGAAAAACCTCCCAGTTTACACAGAAATCTACAACCCAAATGCAGTACCTATAGTTGCTCTCAACGGTGAAGACGCCATGATAGGTCGAGAATACTTCCCTCTCCAAGACCCTTCCTATCGCATCGAAAATGGCTCCAAAGCCACCATCATGGAAAGGAAAGAAGGCACCATGATCCACTTCAGAACTCCATACTCTTATTGGACGATATTCAACAGTGAAATCAGCAAAGCTTTGGACAGAAAACAACACCATCATAACATAAATACAGTGTTGGAAAGGATTTTTGAAGGAACTAAAGTGCTGAAAGGAGTTTTAAGTGCCCAAGTGCCAACGAAAGAGATTACAAAAGTATTGGTCGGGCCGAGCGAAGGAGTTTTTGATGTGCTAGTGAGGTTTATGAGAGCTGATTCCCCGCTAATACCAATGTTGGTGGAATGCTTGGATGTGTGTACAGCTTTGATACCGCTGTTCGCTAAGGAGATCCATCAGAGGTGAGTATGATTATTGACTGAGTCAGTCTCTGTTTAAACTGGCCAAATTTGCTTTTGTCTATGCATATGGATATAGTATGTATGTATGTTTTGTACATTTATTCCGTAAATTTTTGCAAGGCACAGAAATTAAAGGCACATAAATATTGATAATTAAAAAGAAAAATAAAATATATGAAACTTTCAAGTTTGATAAAATTAAGTTTCTATCCAAAAGACTTGGGTCATATTTACTGTACAGAGAAAACAGCTAGAAGTTTAATCCTGTAATAAATTTCCTATTTCTCCCTGCAGATTAATAACCACGGGTTTGCTCCCCCGCATTCTAAACCACAAGCTGTCGTACGCGGAGTACGCGACCGGGGCCTCGCTGGACTCTGCAGCGGTCGGCTCCTACCTCATCACTATAGAACAGCCGGCCGGATCTTACAAGTTCTTGGGAGCTTATATTGATATGCTCTGTGCCTTCCAAGAGGTAAGATTTTGATTTACATAAAGAGAAAACTACTTCACCCTTTAAAATAGATGACAAAATTAAATATTTAGTGTACTTCCGCTGGGATCTGAAACCCAAATCAAGATAAGCAAAGGTAAAATTCAAATTAATTGGTGTGTTACTCCGACCGACCACCACACCTCCACTACAACTCACACCATTCAAATATATTTGAATTTAATTTTGTCTTCTATTTACAATGGATTTCTGCAAAGTAACGCCTGACTCAAAAGATTATTTCACCCTTTATTTCTATATTAGGGAAGACGTAGACATATAAACATATATAGCCCAAATTCGCGATAGACGTTCTAATTCATCACTCGAAAATCTCCGGAGTCAAACCCGCTTTGTTGTCTGGGTTACTAACTTCGTGGCTAAGTTTTATTGCGGTTGTAAAGCAGTGTAGGAACACTATTCTATCAGCCGTCATCTCCACATCTATGACTCTGTTATTAATATCCTCAGTAACAAGGTTCATACAATTCTTCCTAGGTTCCTAAGTAATCAATCTTATCCATACTACTTCTAGTTACATGCATATCTCTATGCATAATATGCCCATATGTTGTTATACTTCTATTGAAACAGGAGGCGTCTGATTATACATATGTTTAATAATAACCACAACCTCTGGTACAAGACAGTGGAACGGGTATATCAGTTACGCAATACCGTGCCTCTTTACTTCTAATAGCTCAAATAGCTTAGATAGGCTGCTAGGGGAAAAGGCAAAAAACGCCTCCTGCAGGTTCTAAATGTAGTTCTTACTGTCCCCATAAAAGATTAAGAATAACATGCCAATACCACTAAAGTTTACTACTGTTTACTTTATCATACACAAGAACGACATATAAACTTCTAATGAATAGTGCTTGGATATTGCTGCTGGGAAAAAAAATAATTGTCGAAAGTGTGAAACTTTTTTTGGACGAGCTCCAAAAAAGAGACATGCCTATATGAACTTAAATTACTTGTTTTAAAATAAAACTAAACGTAACTATGCCTACTTGTTTATTAAATTTGACTTTAATTTGCTTATTAAAGCTTCAAGATATGTTTGTTACTGCCAAAACACACGAGCCATGCTGTTCCAAGCATTGTCCTGTCATACTTACTGCAGTAAGTTGTTTAATCGAGTAGTAGAGAACAAAAATAAATGTAACATTTCTTCTCGTAACGTAAAAACAATAGAATTTACAAAATATGTAAAACATTGGTTTGTGCTAATTAGCTTGATAAAATTAGCAAGACTTGGTCTCTGTCTGTCTCACGTTAGTTATTTTAAGACGGAAAGAGACGGCCGCAACCTGCCTTTTTTAACGCACAGTAGTCAAATACCATGTTTTGCATTATTAAAATAAGGTTTGTCATCATAATATAGTGTACTAAATAGTGTATACACAGGAGGTACATAGTGTAATGTTGTAATTAGATAGTATTTAAATATTATTTTCAGTAGTATTTTATCCCTTGTTTTTGATTTAATGGTGCTAAATATTTGACTTAAGTTGTTTTAGTAGTACTTCTTTGCCAGAATCTCTCCTGTTCCCACTGAACAATAACCTGTCTCGAAGACGAGAATAAATCATTTTCTTCTAAGTAAGTGCGCTCCACCCTATACCGCAACATCTCTTATCATCAGATGAGTTTCGGTCAAACGCAAGTCTAACTGTTATAAAAAATGGCAATTATGAATCTCCAAACAGTAGTAGACCATAGTAACACTAAGAATTAGACAAATTATGGTTAAACGAGCCTATACATCATGAGAAAGAAAGTTTTAAATAATCCCTCCTATCCTCAGACATCCAACGACGAACGAATCATAACCGAGATCATTCTTCCCGGCCTCATATTTGTTCTACAAGAGGTGTTTCCGAACGTGTACGGTTGGCGGTATCAGAACGCGACAGATCGCAGAAACATGCTCGAAAAATGCGCTAAGTTCATAGCCCTAGTGTTGCAAGATGCGAGAGAAACTAGCCCCAGTACAAAGATGCTGAAACAGATGTGCGTCTACAATCTACTGCATACGGAGAATGCTGTTGAGCTGTTGAAGATTATTTCTGTTGGTACGTTAATTGTTTCTTATACAAATTTCTTTAACCTATAAGTTCGTCAATTTCTTTCAGTATGTAAACTATACCTTAGATTCCAGTCGCATCCCCGATAGAGGCGGAAAATCGAGTTAAAATTTTGCCTCAATGTATAAATAAAATTAAAATTTTGTTACAGGCAATATTCATCTTGAGCAAATCATTGCGAACGAAACCAACTGGATATCGGGCACAGGGTCCCAATACATTTCCACCATCCAACGCTGCGTGGCCATCGTCATGTTCGCTCTACGAATGAAGTCTTTAGTCGGAGGGGCAGATGAGTTGACCCCTCTAGAGCATTTGATATTTACGCAGAATAAACAAAAGGACTCGTTGAAAGTAGTGCCGAAAGTTGCCAGCTATATTAGCCACGCGTTTAATAAGAGCTTGCCGGTACTCGCTTGTACATTGTTGAAGAGGTTTGCTACCGTAAGTATTTGTATTCAGAAATTATTTATTCTAAGTTTCATTCTCTTCTGTTTTCTCTCTGTGAATCTGTCAATCTATTTTTCTTCTTTGGCGAAACGAAAAAACACCTAAATCACAGATTGTCAATTATTGGTAAATTATATCTTTTCCAGAGTTTCCAAATGTCCCTCTTCGCGTCATTGGACATGACTGGCTACCAAGTCAGAGTCATGTTTCTCGACCGTTTACGAGACGACAACGAAACTATGTCGCTCAAGGTCGCAATTTTAGATTTTGTAGCGACATGTATTGGAAAACAACCGGGACTTACTGAGGCTTTCTTTATGATGAACCACGAAAAGGCCAAAGCGGAAGAAAAAAATAAGAATGGCAAAGATAAAGCAGCTGTAGAGAAAAATAATGATTCAAATGCGTACGTTGATGTCATGCATGAAGGTATACTGGGATATATGGCAGATTACTTACAAACCGTCAAACACGTAAGTATTTATTAGCAATGTTTCTTTGGGTGGCACAGGGTTCAATCCTGGGTACTGAATTATTCATTTTGTATGTGTTTGATCTTTAACAGGACCCAAAGTTGCTGCACAGTCCATTACTGGCATCCATTATGGCACTGTTTCATGCTCTGTGGAAAAACAATATGCAAATATTAATCAAGAAGCTGCGTGAAAACAAGAAATTCTGGGAACACATGACCAGCCCTCTGTTTGCTGAAATCCAAACTGATCTGAGAACTTACGCTCAAATATTCAACGTTCTAGGAATAGAGCTCTTTGCTTCAAGAGAGAAAATTGATGATAACATGAAAACCGTTCTCGAATTGTTCTTCGATACCAACAACAATAACTTGGACACGTGGATCAACTATATATTTTCATTTACCGGAAGAGACAACAACAGTAACAAAGTAGAAGATAAAGTTCCTGTTTGGTTGGGATTGTTGACATCTTGGAAAGATTTCGTCACGATTTTCTGCAAGTGTATGCCCATTAGTTTAAACATCGCGCACAAATCGAAAATGGTCGCACCGTGTATGAACGCTTTATTGACTGAAATCGACGAATTGAAAGATGGTAGACTCGTCGTTATATTGGCTGAATTGTACGTCATAATGCTGTCCAATTGGAAAGACGATTGCTTTGATAACAGAAAAGCTAGCGCGAAACAAATTGATACTCTTCTAACTAAAACAGCGATAGTTTACGAATGCCTTCACCCGCGAGCCATTCGAGCTATTCTTTCAATAGCCACAGTGGCTATAAGCAGCTTGGATTATGAAATCAAAGCGAGCAGCGTCACAGCACAGAATATCATCCGTTCTGTGACTAACATCAACAGTATTGAACTAGAAACACTATTAGACGACATCAAAGATGTTCCGAAACAAAAGAAGGCTGACTCTGAGAGTGGTCAAGACATACCTCCAATAGTGCTGTCGTTGGCAATGTTAGAGCAATGCTTAGATTTGTACGACGATATGTTCTCGGGACTGTCCCAGTGGTTCCAATCGAGTAGGTTCATAAACAAGCTGTTATGCTGTTTGCAAACGTGTTTGCAGAACCGTCAACATTACCACACATCTCTAGCCGCACTGCGATGCTTAACTTCCTATTCTCGAGGACCATTTTCTAAAGACTTGCTAACGACAGACGTTGACCAGTTTCTATGGCTTCAGCTATTGCCACCGAAGTTTGATAACAACACATGGAAACCCGAAGAGTGGTGGAAAGTTTACGGGTACAGTTTAGACTTCATATCTATGATGGTGATGAAACATGGCCAGTTCTTTGCAAACGACGCTATAACATTTGTGGGGGTGCATTTAGAGTATTTAGTGGAAGCCATTTTGTTGCCAAGACAAATATCCTCGATGGATGCTGTGAATCTCTGTGGGTCGACTTTGAACCTCATCGTGCAATTGGTGAATTTTGAAGCAAGATGGCGTATACAGAACATACATTCGTTGGCTGCGATTATGGTAAGTGTCCAATCACAATAACAGTAATATCTAGTAGCTGCGCCGGTGTCACCTGCGTTATTCCGAGGTTAAAGTTATCCTAAGCGTTAATCTACCCCAAATTAGAGAGCTTAAATCAAACATTCAACTGACAATATTATCCTTTTTCCAATTTTGATAAAACAAAGTTTTGACAACCGGTAAAACCTGTTAAATCTGTTGAGTTGTTTCGAAGTTATAACGTAGGTACTAGAACAGACAGACGAAAATTACAAAAAATAACTTTTTTGTTTCTATTTCGCTCCTTGTCTCTGTCTGTCAGTGGACGATCCCCTGACAGATTTTTTGAAAAAATATTAAATCTACAGACACTAACAAGATATGTATAAAAGCGGTAATTATATTAAAATCAATGAATCTAAATTCCATTAGTGGTAGTTTCATGATATAGTCATACTATATATATAAGTACTCGTATATCTATTGACCTAATTCAAGCATCTAAATTAGCATATTTCGCAAAAATCCTCTATTTTCTTTTAAAGATGAATTATAATTGGCAATTGGCCAATTATTATAAAATCATAAAATAAATAAATAAAATCATTTATTGGCCTTGCAACATCTCATCGCATTTGGCAAGTCATTTACATTTAGTTTAAGCAACACAGAATGATATTAACTTAACTTAATGAATTATTGTAAAATAGACTAAAATTGTAGGTATTTAAAATTAAGGATGTTATTGCAAAATAATGTTAGAAGAAAATGAAGATTCAACAAGTTGCACTCAAGAATTCTTTTATAGAATAAAATGGATTAATTTTAAAGAATTCAATAAATTTAAGTGGCAGTTTGTTAAACATTATTATTTTGTTAAATATTCCTTGTTTTTGTACTTTGGCTAGTCTGTTTGCTGGTTTTTTCAAATGATCCTGTTTCCTTAAGCTATATTTTTTATTCGAAGCCAGTACGTCCTTCTCGTCGTAAATTTCTAATTTTTTATTATTCTTTTTTGTTTTGTAATTCCAGCGCAGCATCAGCGTGTGTCTGTACCAGTGTGTGACGGTGATGATCCGCTCACGGCGCTCCTCCTCCGACCCCGCGCTGCAAACAGGGGACGAATCCAACAACCCTGATCCCAAGATATTGCACAGGTGACTAACATTGCTATTTGTACTTTGTAAACTGTTATCGTAAGGCATATTATATATTTACACGAAACGAAGTCGGTGCGCGGATCTCGTCGTGACAGTCCGTGTGCAGCTCGTCCCCGATGATGACGCTCGTAATGCGTCGAAACCCGTTGGACGTAAATCCAACGTTTTTTTAAGTAAGTGTGACCGTTTGTTTCGTGTAAATATATTGCTATTTGCTCGTGTACTCTCTTCCTGAGTCTCTTTTTCCCGAGAAGTACAATTTGGGGGTCTTCAAATCTATGAGTAAATAGGTTCCTTCTAGGCAAGTGTGATGTATTTTAGACCACAGTCAAGCTTAACATCAGGCTAGCTGCGGTCAAACGTAAGCCTATTTATCAATAAAAAAAAAAGTGTACAGTTTCAAATTTGTAGCGCCTGCACCTCGGTTAACTAAAGTGATCTGACGCTAACGGTCGATGTGGACAGTCTTTGAAAGGGTTAACCAAGTTCAAAACTGTCATTTATATTGGAATTTTCATTGGTGCGATGCCGTGAATCTGATGACACGTAAAATTGTAGGTCCCGGCTGTTAGTCTTAGTACAAGCAGTCGTTAAGCCAAATTAGAGGCCTTTGGGCGTCTTGCTAACTCTCGACACCAGAGCTTGGCCACTTAGCTCATACGAAGGAGTTACATATTGGTATTTGTTCTAACAAAACCAAGCGCAAAGAGTTGCCTACGAACTATAAATAAAAAGTATATTTATAGGTAACATTCATTTTCTATACAAAATGTCTTCTGGATGCCAGAATCCAGTATGATTTGACGCGTCAAATCAAATTTTAAAAATATATATATATATTAGGACATATTTCACACATGGCTGGTTAACTCCTTACTGAACCATTTTTGGTTTGTGTTATGGTTGCTAACACAACTGATATACTACATATACATACATACATATGTTATATAGATACATACATATTAAACACCCAGACCAACAGCCAACAAATTTAGTTAAGCACAAAGATATTGACCGTGCCGGGAATCGAACCCGGAACCTTCTGATTAGCAGTCTGGCATGGTAACCTTTACGCCAACGAGGTCGTCATTTAATTAGAAAGTTTAGTATTATTATCTAATCACAATTTGACACAAACGAAGTTTTGAGATGTCTACGTACCAATGTGTAACTTCTTCTTCCAAACAATATTATTAGGTAAAACATGTTTGATAATTTATGAAAATGCTTAGAACTTGGTAACTCTTATGTTAATGAAGTCAAGTAAACATCTGACATTAGGCTAAGATAATAATTTCTTTACAGGACCTTAGAAATCCTACACATGTCCACTTTATGCCTGCTGTCATTCAGTCCGGACCTGCTCTCAGTGTTAGCCGACCCAGGGTTGGATGTAGAGCGATGGCAACCTCTAGTCGAGTTACACTTCGGCACACCCAAGATATCTTACGACCCTGTGCCGCAGTTGACATTTGGGACGCTAGTCGCTGCTATATGCTTGCTCACTAGATCTCTGAATCATGTAAGTAAAATCTTATAATGACTCGGAGACAAAATTAAATATTTAGGAAATACATTAAATATATAATTTTGTCTTCTATTTACAATGGATTTCCGCAAAGTAACACCTGAGTCAATACGTTACTTATTATGACTTGTATAGAAGAATAGACAATTTCTGATAATGTTTACAATACCGGTTCTTATACCTCCTACAGTGAAATGGCAAACTTATGACTTGTATAGAAGAATAGACGATTTCTGATAATGTTTACAATACCGATTCATATACCTCCTACAGTGAAATGGCAAACTTATGACTTGTATAGAAGAATAGACGATTTCTGATAATGTTTACAATACCGGTTCATATACCTCCTACAGTGAAATGGCAAACTTATGACTTGTATAGAAGAATAGACGATTTCTGATAATGTTTACAATACCGATTCATATACCTCCTACAGTGAAATGGCAAACTTATGACTTGTATAGAAGAATAGACGATTTCTGATAATGTTTACAATACCGATTCATATACCTCCTACAGTGAAATGGCAAACTTATGACTTGTATAGAAGAATAGACGATTTCTGATAATGTTTACAATACCGGTTCATATACCTCCTACAGTGAAATGGCAAACTTATGACTTGTATAGAAGAATAGACGATTTCTGATAATGTTTACAATACCGGTTCATATACCTCCTACAGTGAAATGGCAAACTTATGACTTGTATAGAAGAATAGACGATTTCTGATAATGTTTATAATACCGATTCATATACCTCCTACAATGAAATGGCAAACTTATGACTTGTATAGAAGAATAGACGATTTCTGATAATGTTTATAATACCGATTCATATACCTCCTACAGTGAAATGGCTTATGACTTGTATAGAAGAATAGACGATTTCTGATAATGTTTATAATACCGGTTCATATACCTCCTACAGTGAAATGGCAAATTTATGACTTGTATACAAATACAAATACAAAATACAAATACAAAATGATTTATTGGTGCATAAATGTTATACATGGTACATATTGAAGCCTCTGGTCTCGTACTAGTTATCAGACCGTGTTACGAGACCAGAGTCCTCTTCCAGTTTTAATATTATTTAACAATAATGTGCAAGATTAATTATTATATTATAACCTACCTGCCCGCAACGAATAGTTAAACAAGTTTGTAAACAAACGAGAGCGGTCACAGCGGTCACTCACACACGCGCATTGCTTATCGCTGCACAAGCGAGACGCAAATACGCGTGTGAGTAGTGCAGTCGACAGATTAGCGACTTACAGATGTATAGCTTTTAAAAAACATGAGCTACAGCTAGTTATTTGATCAAACAATGATTTTCGTAGACAGGTAGGTAATACTAGAATTCTTAAATAGTTAATCACTATTTCTTAACACTTATTAATAACTAAAAAGTAATAATATTTACAAGTATTAAGAGACACAATTAAATATTACTATGTTAATTATATTTATCTATAAAAAAATAAGCTACTTTCTAAAACGATATTTGTATCATTTTTTTTTTTAAGTCATAAGTATATTCTCAATTACTGCAAATCTACATTTAAATTAATTTACCATATTAAAGGATAATCGAATGTATGAGAGTGATCCTGAGTGATTCTGAGTGATTGAAATAGGGCTAAGTACCACCAAAAAAGTATGCTGGGGTAAAAACCCTACATTATATGTATGGATGAATGCAAGTATATGTGATTGTATAGAAGAATAGACGATTTCTGATAATGTTTACATTACCGGTTCATTATTTTTCATAGAAGCGTGGCCAAGCTCTGGTGTGTGTGTCTGGTACTGAATGTATCTATGTGTATTTGTTTCTAGTCTTACCATTCGGAGGAAGGCAGCGGATCTCGGTCGCCGCGCGCCGGTCGCCGTCGCGTCTGCTCTTGCAGCTCGCCGGGTGACTCCAAGCGAGTCAACCGCAGCGAGTCTATTACGAGCATATCTTCCGCTGCCAGTGCGTTACCTATGCTCAACGAGAGACTGGTGGCTGGCGCGCTAGAGGCTACTACTACACTACTTGCTTCACAGGTACCTATATCTTACTCAGTTATCTCGTATAGCCAGTCAGATGATTCCAGGCAACTACACTGTAACAAGGTCATTATTATGGTTAGTATATAAGTATATCAAATAGTAAATCAAGTCAAAAAGTTAAGGCCAGATTCGACACTTAGACACTCCCGCAACGGTAAGTATATGTGAGTAGTGAGTACAAACAGGCAATTTCATTACGACAAATAAAAATCCAGTCTTTTTTTTCAGTCTTGATAGGCAAGCGCTAGATCGAAACTCACCTGATGTTAAGTGATGTTGCGATCTAGGGTGGAGCGCGCTTGCCTAGAAGAAACCGATTCACTCTCGCCTTGTAGACAGTAAGGTTATAGTTCAAATCCAGAGTCCCAATGAATTCTCGCTGAAAAATCGAAGTCTAACATTTATGTCGTTGTTCTCAGGCGTTGTTAGCAGTCCGAGACCCGAACGTGCCGTCCCGCCACAAGCAGCTGGTCCGGCGCGAGCTCGCCTCTGAACTGACTCCGTTCCACGACTTTGTGCGCAAGCGCATCCTCTGCGCCGCGCACTCCCGCCCGCACCTCTATCGGAACAAACTCGGCGCATGGCCACTGGCGCCAGAAGAAAACGAGCAGAGAAGAATCGAAGAAGCGAGACGAGAGAAAAACGTACCCGAAATAAATGAGAAGGAAATACCACTCCCTCCCCCTCCGAAACGTCCTAGCACCGATTCAATGCGTGAATACATCTTGCGCAAACATTACTTAGATAAATGCGCGCAGACGCCTACCAAAGGACCACCTTCGCCGGTTTCTCACTCCACCCCCACTTCAGACTCCAAGAAGAAGGATCCAGCTAGAAGTTCCAAGCGAGTTTCCTGGGCTGAAACCACTACAGATAGCGATGAAGCCCTAAGCTCCTTGCAAGAAATTGAGCCAGTATACTCGAATCTAACAGACGTACAAATTAATAATGATGAAGATTATTTCCATTTCATGTCTGTCGTTTTTCTATACATTTGTCAATCTGAATTGTAATTGTGTTCTAAGTAAAAATAAATATTTTTACAATTACTTGCCTGTAGTTTATTGTGTTGTATGTATTTTTAATCTCAGTTATAATAATTTATGACAAAAGTGAGTCAGACTTGCACACGAATGGATCTCGAACACTGACCTCTATTTCTACTAGTAGAATAGAGGTCAGTGATCTCGAAGGACACAAAGGGGTGCCAAAAATTGGCAAAAAATTATGTACATATATCATATGAGAACCTCCTTTACATAAACCTATCTTATTCTGTTTTTATTAATTGTTGGTCTGTTGCCGTTGGGAAAATTTCAACAGTGATCTTAGTCTTAGTAATAGTGTCCCGAACCTTCGGAGTACAGAACCCTAAAACCCACTGTATTTTGGAACTGTCAGATTACAGAGTTATCTGTGACAGAGACAATTTTTATTTTCTATACTTAAGTCTGCCCAAAATTAAAACAGATTTCCAATGTAATAATAACGACGGTAGTGAGACCACTACCGTCAGCCAATGGTCCCGCCCTATTTTCAACACTAAGAATACGTAACTGTACATAATCTTATTTCCAAAGATCTATAGATAGCTTTATGATTACAAACATAGCTTTTCAAGGTAGAAAGAGAACTGTGGCTTTCATCATGAAGCTTTAGATTTCAATGCCCATGATTCTTTTTAGAGGGAAATACATAAGCTACTACGTTGGTAGCTTTATTTACCCATAGTGTCATAATCGTGAAAATAAAATTTTGCGAATAAAGATTTAAATGAATAATCTTAGAAAGAGAATAATACCTAGAACAATTGATTGATATTTTAATAGTCCACATGACCCATTTAAATATTAGCATGTAGTTTCCGCTTTGTCATTGTCACTTAAAAATTAATATTATTTAGTTTTTTCGTAGACTTGCAACATTTTTAACATGGCCGCATGTTGAACGAAACGATTTTCTTTACTGTTTGCCAAAATAACTGAAATAGGGGTGATACGTGAGCGGATGTATGTTGAGTGCATAGTTTAAAGAGTATTTCGTAGGCGGATCACAATTTAGGTAAGGCATTTTGTTGGAATTCATCGGTTTAGCAAAGTGAAATTTGATGTTTATTTGTCGTGCTAAGAGTTGTTTGTATGTCTACCAGTGGTTGAAGATGATGCATCACCCGAACATGCATCATCAGGCGATGTCGGGGCACCCGCCGCAGCACATGCCTGGGCACCGCGCCATCTCCGCGCACCACACGATGCCGCCTCCTCTTCATGGAGAGAACAGGCACGTAACAATCACTAGGTAACGTCCGCTTTTTCTATTTTATTTGCAAATTTATTGTTGCTTTCCTTTATTTCATTATACAGCACATATATCGTGCTGGCTTTTCATTACTTATAAGTTGCGTAAAAGTTTTGTAGAGCATTCAGTTATAAAATCAAGATTCGCTGATGATTTATAGATAAACAATTTTTTTTTTCTATTTTTACCGGTGGTTGAGGGTTATCCATAATTGGTTGGAAAATATGCAAATTTTATGTTGATGACTTTAGTATTAGCTTAAATAGTTAAATACTAATATGGTTTGTATTAAATGAGTATTCAAATGTTAATCACACCATTGTTGTTTAACCAAAACAATCTTTTTTATGTCAAGTCTGGTGATTTATATCACATTGTTAAAGATTATGCTTTGGACAACTGTGGTCAACTCCCCTAGTACTAAATATGACTATTCTTTATTGTATATTATTCGAAGACAATCTCGTTGGCATAATGGTTACCATGCCGAACCAGAGGGTCCCAGGTCCAATTCCCGGCATGGCAACATCTTTGTGATGAACTAAATTTGTTGGCTGTCAGTCTAGGTGTTAAATATATATCTATGTATATAAAATATGTATGTATATGTAGTATAAAAGTTGTGCTAGCAACCATAATACGAACTTGAAATGGTTCAGTATGGGGTTAACCAGCCTTGTGTGTGTGTGTGTGTTTCTATTCATGGTGAAGTCTGATAGTAATGTGTCAAACTTTCTGATGATGTTCTTGTCTCTCAACTGAAATGAATTGAATGGTTCATTCATAGTTCACTATAGTCATATTCTTATTGTAGTGTTTTTAAGTGTTGCGACTAAGTCCCTGTAGAATTTATTAATTAGGCAAGTTATCTTGGGCAAATACATATTGCGCACCCAGGTCCTTCCAGAGAAAGCATATGCTCAGAATCTGGGATTGCT
Organism: Mellilla xanthometata; assembly: GCA_035578125.1. NCBI lineage: Eukaryota > Metazoa > Arthropoda > Insecta > Lepidoptera > Geometridae > Mellilla > Mellilla xanthometata. The sequence goes on along the minus strand of JAPUBQ010000007.1, from coordinate 4,058,213 downwards.
GATTGCCATCTATTTTGTGAATTATCATAATCAGCACATTTGTTACTAGTAACTAAAAAAATTCTTAAACAAAAGTAAATCGCCTAAACTTACATCACAATGGCAAAAACTACCAACAAATATCATATACAATTACAAAAATTTGTCCTCACATGTAGCTCTTATAGGTTACATCAGACATGTAAACCGGCCTGGAAATCATCAATCATCACATCACAATATAAATCTATATCTATAAAATCTGACTTATTTTATATCTACCTAATATAAAATAAGTCAGATTTTCCTTCCTGATCCTATAACTCCAGAATGCACGAACCAATTTTTACAGTTGTGCATTTGTTGGTAAGGTCTCGGTCTCAGTGAGGTTTGTAGCAAACAAGATTCAGGGAAAATTTGATTTGCCTAAAAATCTACCCAAACACAGGTGGTGCCACGGGCAACAGCTAGTGTAATATGAAAAAAATATGCAAGTACATATGAAACTCCTCTTATCTTAACTACAATAAAAAATCTGATTTGATTGATTGTATACTATTACAAAAAACTGTCCTCCATTACAAATTAATTACTATTTACAATAATTAGTAGTTTTCTTTTAATGAATCAATTTATAAGTATCATTTATATTTATCATAGGTATCACACATCCAGTAAATACGAGAATGCTCTGTCTGAAAGCAGGCAGAAAGTTGTCCTATTAATAAGATTGTTAGGGTGAAGTTAATTTCTTAAGTTAAAATGTTATTTTATTCAATATTTAGTTTAAAGTGACTGAGTTTTTTTTATTCATCTATTATCCAAAATACCTATTCATTTATTCTTTTTCCATTATTTGGTGGTTGGTTATACTCAAACTTATAGTTACAAAATTTTCAAATCAAATAAAAACCCACAAAAGTCTCATATAAATTAATATCAGCACAAAAGGAATCCTTGTCAATTTGTCAAAGCTAAGTAAAGAGAGCTAAAGGCCATTTTGTCGTGACCTCATAATCCTATTCCCCCGTTCTCTGTGCTGGCCAAATGTTGCCGCTCATACTTGGACACTGTTTATTAAAATACCAGTGTTTTATTCGCGACCATGGAGTGGAGACCGCATTCATATGGAAATTATGTGTAATTTGTTGATATGTCGAGGGTCTTTTGCGGCAGTCTTTGTCACTTGAACTGGTCCTGAATGGGTCAATACAAAGGAACATATGACGACTCTATTGAGCCCGGGTCTTTCTTTACTGTCGCTAATATATTGAGCTGTAGGGGCTGGTTCGCCAGTTGAAATAACAGTGTGCTAGTGTGCGCAAGTCCAGACAGGAAGGTGCCCTTTTCCTTGGTATCCAAGTGAAACTGGTCAAATTTTAACTGTTTATCTGACTTTGTTCTAAATATGCTAACACCTAGACGTTTAGATGTTCAAGTTCTACTGAGTGTTTTTCTGTGCTATTTGTCTACTCTTGGTAGTGCCTTTTGTTCTTAGTTTTTTTTACTAAAAGGTTAGTTTAGTTCAGTTATTTTAGTTTGATATTGCAATTACTTATCGCGATCCTACCAAAGTAAAAAACCTGTTATATGCTAATTTGCTTTTCATATTTGAATTCTTTCATTTCCAATAAGGTAGAAAATATTTTTGTAGTAGTATCACTAGTAACTTTTTGATATTTTAAGGATGTCTTTATTTTTCCTACCTCACTTACCTCCCCCTTCCGTATCTACCTGAGGTACGAAGGACCTACCTCCTAGGTTACGGTCTTTATTTTTTTTACCGTTGATTTGACTGTATGATTTAATATTTTTAATTTTTATAACGAAAATTGTAAATCCAAGTTTTAGCTCTTGTGATGCCGCTAGCAGAGTGCATCAGCTTGTAACGTAACGTCATGTTGTGTGCAGGGTGGCGCTGGGCCCGGGCGGCGGAGCGCACTCGCTGGGCGCGCTGGCCGGCATGCCGGTGCACCCGCGGCCGCACGCTCTGCGCGCGCACCACCCGCCGCCAGCGCACCATCACCACCCGCACGCGCCGGTAACTATACACAACACACACACACACACACACACATAAACATGAACAAACACTCCAGTACGAGCAGAGTATTTCTCGGGACACCGAGGACGCTGCGGGAGGCCTGCACTGGCGTACGCGAGCAGCTAGCCTTCTTCAGCGAGACCGGCTGGATTAGCTACCACCAGTCAGGCCCTACGCACAGAGGAAGACGGAGAACTTCTAGTTGCGGGAAGGCCTGCACATCAACGAAACGAGCAGAGTAACTGGAAAGACTACGCTACACAGTGGAAATTCCGAAGATAGCACAAAGCGCTTCGCCTCAACATTCGTAGTGAGGACTGCGAAGCTTTGGAATTCTCTGCCTGCGGCTCTATTTCCTGCGATAAATAAATTGCTTAAGATATGATATGATATACCCTTTCAGTTCAGAACACAAAACTTTATTCGCTATAATGTTTTCTGTTTCTGGCTTACACTTACTTACATTACACACTACAATCATTACTTAAATACTTTAAAAAGACTGAATAAATACATATGAATAATACAAAATATTCTACACTAGTGATAATACTATGTTAGACATTCATAATCAGACTGGCTCGGAGAAGGATGAAGAGGGAACAGGCGGCAACATTATAAAATGAGACCCGCAGAAGAGCCACAAAGCCAAGACAGGCCAATATAGCCATATCGGACTCGGGTATGCTCGAGACGCGACCGGACGCAGCTTCGCACCCTGTTTCAACCCCCCGTCCAGAGGGCTCAGCACCCAGCCCTGCCAAAAAGGGGCTCCTCGAGGGCAGTGCCCAATCTCCTCACAAGAGGGGGAGGAAGAAAATCAAACGAAAACGACATTCATAAAAACATGTATGGTGTAATGTTCCAGCAACAGATGAAGCCCCTACGGCGCAGCTACATGGGCGGCGCTAGCGGGTACGCGGCGGGCGGCGCCCCCATCATGCACTCGTATGCGCCGGCGCACCACCACTCCTCCGCTCACGCTCACCACACAGGTAAACCTTAATACAAGCAGACACTAGTCTCAAATCACACACACCACACCACATGTTTTATGTTTCAATACCTATCACACACAAAGCAATCGCATTGCTCATGTTACTTACAATAATAAAGCACACACACCGCATATTTTATTTGTAGACAGGTCACATAAATACATGCGCACTTTGAGCTTTGTCTTTAAGAGCAAACTGCAGTAAACAGACTTTTGCCTAAATACTCTAATTTCGTGCGAAACATTCTAAGTAAAAACGAATGTCCATCCAATTTGTGTCAGACGAACATTTTGTTTGATATGTCAATCTTATATTTGCTTTCCTAGCACCCCTCTAAGGATATTTATTTCTGTACTGTGTATGCCATAGAGATAAATATAAGTATACAAAACATGTACACGCACCCAAAAATGGAGACAGTTGTTTGAGTTCACTATTCAAAAGTGTCGCCGAGGGAATGACAGACAGACCACTAGACATTCAATGATAATAAATATAATATAACGTGCAGTATCGGGTCTGGAGACGGGCGCTGAAGGTGTCTCGTCCCGGGCCGCGTCTCCGGCCACCGGCGAGGCGGGCGGAGACGCCGCGCCCGCGCAGACCGGGGGCGGGGACGCCGCGCCGCAGGACGACCCGTCACCGCCGGCCAACAGTAAAGAGAAGACCCCCATGTGCCTAGTCAATGAATTGGCTAGGTACAATAAGGTAACAAACAGAATTTAATACCTATTCTAAATTTAAAGTGATCACAGCTCAGTTAGGCTGCCCTACTTCTCGCAAAGCGTAAGTCTAAGCTCCGACAATGGTCTCGAGTTTTCAGTGCCTGTAGCTCGGCTAAGGTGATTTGTCGTGATCATAGAAGTTTAGCAACGGTCTAAGTGGACAGCCTTGGATGGGTGAGCCAATATAAGACTATTTAAGAAGAGGCATATTGAGTCCCTTCCGTTGATGACACGTTAATTTATAGGTCTCTGCTGTTAGTCTGTAAAAATAGTCTTTTAACCAAGTCTGAGGCCTTCGGGTGACTTGAAAACTCGACACCAGAGATTGGCCACTTAGCTCATACAAAAAGTGAAGAAACCATATCATTGTTGCAGAACATTTTCTAGTGCTCGCCTGGCTAGCAACCACACTCTCGTTGAAAAATCCGTCGCCAAGAATCACTCGGTTGTTCTAATAGCTATGTCCTTATTGCAGATTAAGCACCAATACCGACTAACATCAGAAACCGGACCGGCTCACAAGAAAGTATTCACAGTAACACTGCGCCTCGGTGATACTGAAGAATATACAGCTGAGGTAAGAAACTTTTCTACCTGCACTTTAAAGCAGATGTAAGAAATGTTGACAAAGAAGGAAAACTCTAAAAAAAAAAATTACTGTCAAGATACTTTTTCAGTATAGTAGTTGTTTTTAAAGAAGATCTTATCACTAAGACTCAGCTGTCAGTCTGTATTGTTTAAATAATTATAAACATGTAGACATCCTTATGTAATAGCGTTTGTGACTCACACTCAACCATCGATTTGCATGCATGTGACTAGGAGAAGTATGGATATGGTTGTACGAGGTAGCGGAAGTAGAGGACCTCGACCTAGGAAGATGTGGCTGAATTGTGTAAATGAAGATATGAAAGAAAAGAGTGAATGTAGATATGACAGTTGACAGAATTGTGAAGTGAAGAGGAAAACCTGCTGTGCTGACCCCACCTAGTGGGAAAAGGTTGAATAAGATGAAGATACAAATACAAATTGTTTATTCAGCCCAAATATAGGTGTAAAACGTATATACGTATAACTAATTAAATACTAAAGTATAGCTTAGCCTTAGTGGCCATATCCACTGAGCCTCGCGCTAAGTATCATATGATCCTGTTATGTGGGGCAACAGTATGAAGTATGAGTAAGTAAGTATGAGTATGAAGTAGATGAAGCTCAGCCGTCTATTTGGAGGCAGCTTAGACCTGGATAAACTGTTAAGAAGTGTTATTGATCACCCCAAGTTGGCACAGAGAGGTATACTATAGCTAACCGGTAGTTATTGTACGGCAGGGTTCGTCGATAAAGCGCGCGCAGCACGCGGCGGCCGGCGCGGCGCTTGCGGGCACGAGGCTCCCGGCGCCTCCCCCGCGCCCCGCGCCCCCGCATGACCCGCCGCACCATCACCACCGCCACTCCGGTACACACACACACACATATATATCGTACACACACACACACACACAAAAATATTGCGCATATACACACATATAACAAACGGGATTATGCTATCAGTTAAGCGCCTGGATCGACTTATGCTTCCTTAAATCAAAAAAGTGTAAATTAATAAATTAGAATACTCACAACACAATATTTTGTGGTGGTTGCCATCATGGATTTCAAATCTATTACATGTATGTGTTTTAACAATCATGCCCTTTCATTTGTACACATATTGAGGCTGTTGTTAAAAAATACGTCATCCTCTAAGTTAGATCAATTTTCTTCAATCAATAGTTAAGAACACTACATTAACATTAGAAAAAAAATTTTGGTCCATACGTTTGGGAGTTAAGATGACACAGACAATAAATACACACAGAGACACCTCAAACTTATAACATCTAAAAAAGAAACTATCGTCTGACATTGATGTTTGTTTACCTGTCACCATCCGTATATCCGACACGGTATTATATTGAGTAAAGCTCCAGCTATGTTCCCAGTGATGCCGACGGTGGAGCTGAACGCGCTGGCCATGAAGCTGTGCCAGCCGGCGGTGTACACGTCGGTGCCGCCGGTGCCGGTGGCGGGGCGGCCGGTGCGCGCGCGCTGGCCGCCCTTCCCGCGCATGCCCGGCCCGCCCGCGCCGCCCGCCCCGCCCACCGGCCTCGTCTATAGGTAAATCTTTCTTATAATATATATAAATCTCGTGTCACAATGTTTGTCCTCAATGGACTCCTAAACCACTTAACCGATTATAATGAAATTCGCACACCATGTGCAGTTCGATCCAACTTGAGAGATAGGATAGTTTAAATCTCAAATTATAGTAGCAATTTTAATTTATTGCTAATTATTGTCTGTTATTATTTGACAGTCACAATTATCTGTTATCTCCAAATGATTCTAACAGATGTCAAAACCTTTCGATTGGGTTGAGTAAGTAATCAATAGATGGCGCTGCTATGGTAAATCTACGAATGTGTCTTATAAGCTACACTATCTATTTTTCATACCCCTAAGTGAGGCAAAACAATGTTTGCCGGGTCAGCTAGTTAATAAATATAAGGACACATTTCACGGCTGGTTAACCCCATACTGTACCATTTCTAGCTTGTGTTATGGTAGCTAACACAACTGATATACTACATATATGTACATATTTTATATACATACATACATATTTAACACCCAGACCCACAGCCAACAAATTTAAACACAAAGATGTTGGCTGTGCCGGTATCGAACCCAGAACCTGATTGGCAGTCTGGCATGGTAAACATTAAACATTACTCCAACGAGGTCGTCGTCGCTGGTGAAATACATGCTAGAGGCGAGCTAAGAAGCTCATTGACGATGCTCTGTGCAAGCCAAAGTTGGAGAGCCTTGAGCACCGTTGCAGAGTAGCCAGTCTATAGGTTTTGTATAGTTTATACAAATACAAAAACAAATCATTTATTGATAACACCAAAGTTACAAGTATATTCCGGGAAGTGTGCGACGGAATAACACGACTAAATTCCCCCAGTCCCCTTTCACCATCGGACGAGCAGGGAAACACCAAAGCGGCATCGTTTTACTGTGGGACACAAAAATGCGCTTTACGCTTTTTGCTTCCACCTCCTTTAGGCGAACTGCTAAGGTGTGTAGTTTTTTTTGCCAAACTCCCTGTTCCCCGATCTATAATCTAGCCGGTTTGAAGGCTGCGATGGTACCAGGGGCCGTTAGATTGTTATTATTTAGCACCGCTATCACCCGTGGTAATCTAGACAATTGTAAGCTCTGCGAGACAGGTTCAACCTAGTGCAGAGCTTACAGTCACTCGCCAAAGTGACGACCTCGTTAGCGTAAAGGTTACCATGCCGGTCTGCTAATCAGAAGGTTCCGGGTTCGATTCCCGGCCCGGTCAACATCTTTGTGCTTAAGTAAATTTGTTGGCTGTGGGTCTGGGTGTTAAATATGTATTTATATAATATGTATGTATGTATATGTAGTATATCAGTTGTGTTAGCAACCATAATACGAGCTAGAAATGGTTCAGTATGGGGCTAACCAGCCGTGTGTGAATGTGTCCTAATATTTTTTATTTTTATTTTTAAGGGGTTACTTACCATTTCCATAATTTTTTAATTTTGTTTCATCTTTTTTGTAACCATTTTTCATAGCCAAAAAACTATATTTCAGAGTGCGCGTAGCAGTGGGCGGGCGCGCGTGGTTGGGCGAGGGAACAACTCCGCAAGCGGCCAGGCATGACGCGGCCGCCCGAGCGCTACACGATCTGAGGCAAGCGGAGCGCCCGCCGGACGCTGAGCCCACACCGCCGCCCGATACAGGTGTGTTGGCTATAAGAATAGAAAATATTTATCTGCTAGCAGATCGTCCCGGCTTCGTACGGGCTATAAAATAATAGAATAGAATATTACTTTATTGTACAACCACATAAGAAAACAGCTTAAAATAAGGAAATAAAATATTTACAAATAGAGTACAAAGGCGGCCTTATCACCTATGGTGATCTCTACCAGGCAACCAGGAATGGAGAGGGACAGTACAGATAGAAAAAAAGCGGTGGTACAAAAAACAACTTAAAAACTACTGGCTATACAAACATAAACACAACAGGAATGAAAAGAACTAAATATCTAAGCAATGGCCAAAAAGTGATTATAAACTAGAATTTTGAAAATATTTAAGGATTTAGCCTGCCTGATACTCAAAGGCAGAGCATTCCACAGTCTCACAGCTTTCACAGTAAATAATCCAAGTTGCAAAGTGAAACAAAATGTAAACGCCTATGTTACTCAGGGATAATGTAGCTTCCCAACGGTGAAGTTTCTAGTTTAAACTATCTATATACTAAATTTCATCGAAATCGGATGACATATTTTGTTACTCAGGGATAATGTAGCTTCCCAACAGTGAAGTTTCTAGTGTAAACTGAGCTAAACATACTAAATTTCATCGAAATCGGATGACATATTTTTTCGCAACTACCCCAATATGGGTATCAAATGAAAGGTCTTGACATGTAGAATATATGTATATATACAAGCTGTTTAATCCAGGTAAAATAGCACCCTATGTGTTAATCCAAGATCAAATAATCATTGTAAATCTCATCAAAATTGGTTGCCGCTGGAGCGTGAAGGAGTAACATGGATTTTGAAGTTCTTTGCATATTCCACGGGAACCACAATAATTGTTTTCGGGATTAAAAGTAGACTGTGTTTATCCAAGGTCTATTTTTTTTCACATCAAATTTCATTAAAATCGTTTCATCTGTTTGAACGTGAAGAAATAACAAACATACACAAAATTCCCATTTATAATATTATTATATTAATATAGTAGAATGATAAATTTCAAATCCGAGATTGGAGACTCCAATAAATTTTGTCAGGTGTTTTGAAATTTTTAAATGTTAAAAGTGTTATAAATAAGTAATGTGATGATTGCAGAAGAGAACGGCGACCCGCTGAGCGGCGAGGTGAAGTCCCCGGTGTCGCTGGTGCACGAGTTGGCGCTCAAGAGGAACCTCACCGTGCAGTTCTCCGTCAAGTCGGAGCGCGGACCGCCGCACATGCGGGTAACTCTTCCTCATACTATAATGCATGGTGCATAGCGGTACGGCATTTACTTTTACTACTATTTTTTTTAGTACTCGCCTGCCTACGAAAAAGCGAGTGTGACTCGGTGGCATAAACATCTTTTCAATCAGACGGCCCCTGGTTCGATCCCGGCCCTACACCAATGACTTGTTTTTCAAGTTATGTGTGGATTTGCACTCGCTTTACGGTGAAGGAAAATATCGTGAGGAAACATACAGGTTTGAGGACCACAATATCCGAAGACGTGTGTCATCCGCCGATTCGCACTTGGCCAGCGTGGTGGATTATGGCCTATACATAAAGAATATTTATTAAATTTATTATTCTTAACTTTAATTGTAAGAGAATATGTACTCTTTCTGCTCTGGTTCACGGGAGCCCAAGATACTGGCCTAGCCGAGTTTGGGGCCCATTGCAAAATAATGTTACGTGCTGGACGGGTCTCGGGATAAAGGTTTAGGTATATGACTAAAACGTCGGTTTCGTGGATAACTAGGATTTATTAACTATGGAATCCCCACGCTGACACGTGTCTGGTCTTCCAACTCGTCGAAACGTCCAAATCGTTTGCAGTCGCAATCCTTATTCCTCGCCTGAGTCGTACACACGTAAACACTAATCACACTTTTCGCTCGGGGTATCGCTCGGAGTTAACTCTTCGACAACTCGCAGTTAACTGTCTTGGTCCGCTCCCTTATATACGGTAAATAAGTCTCTAGAAAGTTGTAGGTACCAAACTTTCCATACTACTCCCCAATACAATCTAGAAGTTTGGGATAACTGTGTGAGTAGGACAACAAATATGAGTGAGAGCGAGACCGAAGGTGTTCGTGTGTTTTCTATTCTAGAACATCCTATTCTGGGAGCTTCGCGACAATAATGTAAAACTAATTTGTAATTAATAACTAGTAGTAGTATAATAATTTATGTAAAACTAATTAGTAATTAATAACTAGTCTTATATATAAAATTTCCGTGTCACAGTGTTTGTTACCGTACTCCTCCGAAACGGCTTGACCGATTTTTTCCAAATTTTATATGCATATTCAGTAGGTCTGAGAATCGGCTACTGTGTATTTAGTTTTTTTTTTTGTTAAGGCAAAATACGTTTGCCGGGTCAGCTAGTAGTAGTATAATAATGTAAAACTAATTAGTAGTTAATAATTAGTAATTAGTAACTAGTTTATGGCAATAAATGATTTATTTATTTACTTTTATATTGTACAGGTGTTCGTGACAGTGTGCTCTGTGGGCGACATGGAGACGGAGGGCGAGGGTAACGGCAAGAAGGTGTCGAAGCGGCGCGCCGCCGAGAAGATGCTGGAGGAGATGCGCCGGCGCTGGCCGCCCGCCATGCTGCGCCCGCGCCTGCCCGTCGACAAGCGCAAACACCAGCCCGCCAAGAAGAAACCCAGGAACCTCATCAAGGTAAACAACTACTTTTTTTTACTACCTCTAATTCTAAATAAATTTAATGTCTTATTGGTAAAATTAATAACATGAAAAATTCAAATTTGTAATAAATTCGATTTAATACAAATGTCTATTGCCATTTTATGATTCTTGTTCGTAAATTTATTGAGAATCAGGGATATCATAATACCAAATAAATAAAATTCTCATTTGAAGTGGGGGTGATGAGACTTGCACTGACATCCCGCTAGGGGCGTATGTGCATTCCCCCCTACCAGCCTACCCAAGCCAACCGAGCTCCTTGAAATAACGAAGCACAGCCCTGGGTCGCTGGCATACCTGTTCCACCCCTGTTGCGTCAGATGGTCTGTTTGTCTGAGGATTAACAATGGAAAGCATGAAAGCAAACTTTCATCTTGAGCTGTTATCATTAGGCTGTAACTCTCTCTGGATTGTTTGGTATCCTCACAGTGCAATAGCACGTGTTCTAACGTTTCATTTTCTTCTAGACAGCCCCTACATAGAGGACTGTCCGTCGCCCCTATTTTATGTTGATGGTAGTTGAGATCAGTGGTAATGATGCCGCCTATCATACGTAGATTCGGGTTCTTGTGAGTTTTAGTAGATTATTTGTTACTTTAAATTTATTTCTGAAAATTCAGCGTGATCTTGCCAACACAAATACGGGGCATCATATACTCAGCATCAGAGTGGTTCACAATTGGAACATGTTGCCCAAGGAAGTTAGTCAGTGCAATGTCAGTGAACAGATTTAAAAACCGGCTTGTTAGCTGGCTGCAGAAAACAAAAAAATCTCTTGCTAACCTGTGATCAGTGCACCACACCAGTGGACTTTAAACATTGACACTGAACAATGGACATATTATGAACTGTTAAAAATTTAATTTCAACTCAGTGTGATATTAGGCACATCAGCATATTGCTGCTCGCCCATAAATAAAATAAATAAATTGTTAAAAAAAAGGTTAAATTTGGCTTTAAAGGCTTTTGGCTGTTGAGACTATGGGCAGTTGGGGTGCAGATGCAAGGAGGCTAGTGAAAGAACTCAGGCGAAGACTAGTGGATAGAACGGGGGATCCCCGTTCTCGATCGTACTTGGTGCAGAGGATAACCATTGCTATTGCGTGGAAACGCAGTCTGTGTTATGGGCACCTTTGCACCTGGTACGGTCATGCGGCCATGGGTAGGTTTTCCTAACTTTAAATGATTTGACATGTATAATATTTATAAAGTGTTGTGCTTCTGAAAGTCATAAAGAAATTAAATTAATTTTAATCGTAATCTACATCCAGATATTTTGTGAAAATTTTATTTTATATATTTGTTATGACGAACGTTGGCTGTGTTCCTGCCCTTGAGAATGGCACACTGATTGTGCTGAAACATGTCGGGCTAATGCCGACAAAATAAACGTAAGTGATAGCCGGTTATACAACATTATTCAAATATGCCTTACGAAAGTTTTAATACAGTGATTTTATTTATTGTTTAATTGGGTCTTTGTGTTTCATTATTCCGTTTGCATTGTATCTTAGGAGGCGGGCGAGAGCGCGGCCGGCGGCGGCGCGGCGGGCGACGCGGAGAACCCCATCTCGCGGCTGGCGGTGGCGCGGCACGCGGTGCGCGCGCGCTCGCCGCAGTACCGCGTGCTGGAGGAGCGCGGGGCCGCGCGCCGCCGCGAGTTCCTCGTGCAGTGCCTGGCGCCGCCGCACGCCGCCACCGGCCTCGGCCCCAACAAGAAGACCGCCAAGCGACGCGCCGCGCACAGTCAGTACCGCACACTATACTCATATCTATCTTCTTCTTCCTTGTCTTAGCAAATTTTGTTTTCCACTCTCCTCTATCAAGCGAAATCTGAAGGTACTAATCAATTTCAAAAACCTCCAATTTAATTATTGGTATTACTATAAAAAAAATATAATAAAAGCATGAGCTGTTACAATAGTATAAATTATAGTATAAATTTATAGTATAAATTTGGTCATCTCTAATTAATGAGCCAGGATTTCCTAATTCAGCTCGAATGAATAAACTTAATGATGTTCCTACTATACCTGCTCAAATTCCAAAAATAAAATATAATGTTCCAATATCTTTATGATTTGTTGAATAAAGTCACTCACTCCTTTCTCTCCCATGACCTCATTCACACACACCATCCATGTCTTCGGTCGGTCTCTTGCCCAACTTCTTTGCACTTCCATTTCCTATTACCTATACTAATATCTATCTATTGACGACCTCGTTGGCGTAATGGTTACCATGCCGGACTGCCAATCAGAAGATTCCGGGTTCGATTCCCGGCACGGCCCACATCTTTGTGCTGAACTAAATTTGTTGGCTCTGAGTCTAGGTGTTAAATATGTATCTATATAAAATATGTATGTATGTGTAGTATATCAGTTGTGTTAGCAACCATAATACGAACTAGAAATGGTTCAGTATGGGGTTAACCAGCCGTGTGTGAAATGTGTCCAAAAAAAATTATAGGAATGATGTCATGTGTCGATAGAGCTTTTTGATAGCTTACATCACTTTCATACGGTGTGACGTAAGCTACACGGCTACATGGGGTTAACCAGCCGTGTGGAAAAAAAAAACCTTACGTTTATTCTAGTTCACTGTGAGTGGCTTCCAAAAGTTATGAAACCTATACAATTGAGTAATACAAGTTTAAGACTGTTCGTATCCACATTTCAGACGTGCTTCTAGCGATGGAGATGAGCGCGTCGGGCGGGGAGCCGGCGCCGGCCGGCACCGCGCCCTCCACCGCCGAGTCGAGCCCCACCAACGGCGCCGATACCAACCCGCCCGCGGACATCAAACGCAAAGTAATTCAATGGCAGGCAAAATATTTAATAAAGCGAGTGTGGTTCGGTGGTAATAACGTCTGCTTTTCAATCAGACGGCCCCTCACGGCCCCACGACGGATGGTTTGATCCCGGCCACCAATGACTTGTTTTTCAAGTTATGTGTGGAATTGGACTCACTTTACGGTGAAGGAAAACATCGTGAGGAAACCGGCATGTTTGAGGACCACAAAATCCGAAGATGTGTGTCATCCGCCAACCCGCACTTGGTGGATTATGGCCTACATCTCTCTCCTCGTGAGAGGCCCCGAGTCCCAGCAGTAGGAACGTATAATGGGCTACTTATGCTTATGCAAAATATCCAGAAAAGTTAAAGAAAATTGATAAAAACAGTACTTTTGAAAATAAGTTAAAACTATTATTGTTGCATAAATGCTATTATACTATTGACGAAATTCTAAACGATAAGGATTTATTTTTTGCATGCAAATAAACCGGCTCACTCCTCTTTGTCAAACTTTAGAGGAAAAGTTTGATATTTTGTATATTGGTATAGATTTGTTATATTGTCATATATGTCAAATAATTTTCTTTCTTTGTTTCTAATCATATCCAAGTAGTGAGACCGGTGTGTATCTTGTTGTTGCAGGATAGCGAGGCGGCGAGTCCGGGCGGCGAGGTGCGCCAGCCCGTGCCCGGCGTGCTGCTCATGGACTACCACCAGCGCAGCGGCCAGCCGCACCCGCCCAACGGTCACTTACATACATATTATTATCACATTCATACATTTATAACAAGTGTAAATCCCCGAACACTGTCGCTCGACTGTTTGCGCCTGTAGCTCGACTGTAGCGCCTGTAGCTCACTGCTAGGGTGACCATGCACAATGCTGTCGTTATTCAAATGGCATTTTCATCTGGACGCTACCATGGGTCCGATGACATGTTAAATTGTAGGCCCCAGCTGTTATAGTACAAGCAGTCACTAAGCCAAGTCAGTGGCTTCGGGTTGGTTACAAACAAACATACAAACAAAAATACAAAAAAATTGAATAATCTTATCAAATTAGTGTATTGTCATCGGTCCTCAATAAATCTACAAAGTTTGAACGAAATCTGGCCGTTTAAAATGGGTCAAAATCGCGCCCAAAGAAGTCGGTTACAAACAAACATACAGGTGAAGCTAATAAAAAGCGTGTAAAAAGAAGACTCCCTGACCACATTATCTGGTAGCAATCATTTTGGATTTCTAATTTATACACAGTGTAGGAGTTCTAATAATGGTCGCCACTACAAAAATTTTGTCGTGTTTTTTTATTTTTTTTTATTTACAATTGTATAACATTTGATCGTAATTTGGTCACAGGTGTGAGCGAGTCTAGCGCCACGGGCGGGTCTGGCGGCAACACGCCGGGGGCCAAGGACCAGCTCATGTATCTGTCTCAGTTGCTCGGCTTCACTGTGCAGTTCTCCGACTTCCCTAAGGTAAGTCCTATAATAAGTCCAAAGATTAATTTTCATTACAACAGATCAGACTTAGTTTGACAGTTAGTGGTGGCGATTCAGCGGCACACACGACTAAACTAAATTTAAAGAAGCCCCGTCACTTTTCATCTTAGGTGGCCAGAAAGAGACGGCACGTTCTGAACCACACACAAAACAACTAAAATCACGTCAAATGAAAAATGTAAGCGATTTTAGAGCGCACCCAATTGTATCAGCTCTAAATCTGACGTGTTTGATGTGATTTTAGATGTTTTGTCTATGGTTTAGATAGTACCATCTCTTTTTGGCCATTTATGACGAAAAGAGACAGAGCTACTAGTCGTGTGTGCCGCTGAATCACCACCATTGTTGTGACCAAGTGATTATAGTGGACCCGATATCGATTCATTATTCGCATGCAAAACTGCGTAAAATATGTAACGGTTACGTTCTGTTGGTGGCGTCAAAAAGAAAATAAACGGTTGGATCTATTGATTATCTATACTATAAGACTCTTTGTCCTGACTCATTCATTCATTCATTCATCTATAGACAACGCAGAGCCCAAACGTCTGGTCCTAGGGTTGTGAAATTTAGAGGGTGTAATTGTTTTAGTATGTAGACGCGTACTAAGAACGGATTTTTGGAAATTCCACCCCTAAGGGGGTGAAAAGGGGTAAACAGTTTATATGAAACTTCTTTGTTTTTGAACTTCTAGCTATGAAATTTGGAATATGTATAGTTTATGTAAAATTAATAATAATGGTAGGTATCAAGTTTTTTTGCCCAGCGTGAACTAAGGGTTTGTTGGAGGAGGGGGGAGGGGGCAATGTGATGTTTATATATAATTGGCACGGGAATATGATACGCGAAAAGCGACCTACACGCGGGCGGAGCCGCGGGCAACCTCTAGTAATGTTATAAATGCGGATTTTGTATGGTGTGTGTAATTGAAATTAAAATGGTACCTGCGATTAACACATGGACTATTATTAATCCTGGTTAACGCGGTGGTCTGTCAAATATCTTATTGTGCTACATACGTCGGTATCTCAGTAAGTTTTTTAGTTGTCAATACACCTTGCAAGTGACACTACGTATTTTATTCATTCCCCGAGATTTCAAACAAAAAGCAACCTTAACACACCACGCGGATATGTTGTTCCAGCGTAACCACGGCGAGTACCTGTCGCTGGTGTCGCTGTCCACGGAGCCGCCGGTGATGTGTCACGGCGGCGGGCCCTCCACCGCGCACTCGCACGAGCAGTGCTCGCGCGCCGCGCTCCGGGCGCTCGCTCTCATGGGGCTCGACACGTGAGTGCTGAGTCATCATCGTCTTCGAGATGACGATCATCTTCGAGATGACGATCATCTTCGAGATGACGATCATCTTCGAGATGACGATCATCTTCGAGATGACGATCATCTTCGAGATGACGATCATCTTCGAGATGACGATCATCTTCGAGATGACGATCATCTTCGAGATGACGATCATCTTCGAGATGACGATCATCTTCGAGATGACGATCATCTTCGAGATAACGATCATCTTCGAGATGACTATCATCTTCGAGATGACGATCATCTTCGAGATGACGATCATCTCACAATTTTTCCTTGATGTTATTTTATTTTATTGTTGTTGTTTTATTAATTCGTTTTGCATTGTACATTGTAATTGACAAGTCCATACTGTATCTGGTTATTAATATTTAGTGTATTTGTAATAGGATACGTTATGATGAATAAAAATATTCTATTCTATTCTATTCTTCGAGATGACGATCATCTTAGACGACCTCGTTGGCGTAAAGGTTACCATGCCGGACCGCCAATCAGAAGGTTCCGGGTTCGATTCCCGGCGCGACCAACATCTTTGTGCTGAATTAAATTTGTTGGCTGTTGGTCTGAGTGTTACCTATATAAAATATGTATGTATATATATGTAGTATATCAGTTGTTTTAGCAACCATAATACGAACTAGAAATGATTCAGTATGGGGTTAACTAGCCGTGTGTGAAATGTGTCCTTTTATTTATTTATTTTTATCTTCATCCATATTTATATCTAAGATGGACAGTGAAGTCTTAGTGATAAATATAAAATGTTTCTCTAATCTAAAACAAGGACTATAAACAGTTAAATTATTTTTTCATTATAGATTGTACTGTCAAAATCTAAGTTTGGCATTTCTTGTTAACAGGATGCAAGGCGCAGGGAGCAAGCCCGGTGTCATCAGTAACGGCATCGCGGAGTAATAGAACTTCACAAGGCCCTTCATCTATCCCTAGCTAACATTATACCTAACCCGTGTCCCCATTCGGTTGCAATATTTAACAAGTGAATATCTCAAAGCGCGAAATATACGGTTCGGGACATTTCTACCATTTGCATGGATATCGTGTAAAATGTTATTTCCAGCTGTTGACTTATTCACCAAAACGATGTTTACCTTGATCTCGAGTCTCGTAACTTCTGTTTTTTTTTTGTTTTCCTTTTTTAGGTTAATTATAGTATGTTTATTATTTTTTGTTAGTTAGTCAAGAATTACTACCAAATTAGATGAGAGGATTTAGTTTTTTTTTGTTTAATTATGGTTTTTTTATTGCTTCACTAAACAGCAATATCGTTTTTGTACAAGCACTGCCACTAACAAAAGTATGTTATTTGTAACGTTTTCTTTTTGTATCAAATTTTAACTCAAAAATTCGAGTTAAGCTTTTATCTCGATTAATAGTAAGGTTTAAAATTCTCTATATACTATGGACATTTAGTTTTTTTTTTGTATTTACGACTATTATAGTGTATCGAATAAAAGTAGTTGACGATAAAAGATAAAATTATGTAGAAACGAATGTATTTCGAAACATAGGCTGTGGAGCCAAACCAAAAGGTTCGTCGGGGCTCGGCCGTGCCGGCTTAGTTGTCGCGAGTGAGGCGTCTACGTTATATGTAGGCTTGTTTTTGGTTATATTATGCAATAAGTGTTGTTAGGAGTATAATATAGAGGCGCCGAGGCCCGACGGACGCTAGAGTTGCATCATGCGGCCATGGTGTCACCTTAGTTAGCTATCAGTCATCGCCGCACCCCCCGGCTACTCCGCTAACTGTTACTAATATTATGTTTATTCAAATATATAAACAAGCTTTTGTTTGACGAGTTTATTGATTTTTATTTTGGTTATTTATTTACGCTCGATCGAATATTTTGAATGCATTTTCGGTCAAATGTATTGAAATGAACTAAGTTGCGTTAAAGGAGATGAAATAAAAGCTTGTACAGATCGTCTCGCGAGTCGTTGTGTGATTTTGTTGGAAGGCGGCGGGGGCTACGGCGATACTCGACTGTGGCCTCGATTTTAACTATTCGTTTGGTATGTGTATCCTGACCCTAAGCTATGAAATGTGTAATTTTAATGTAATCCTGGCTGGAGCCCTAGTGTTTATGTCCCTACCGACTTAGCCCTAAGGTTGAAGGTTGCTTCTAATTGTAATTAGACTCTGTGTAACCCGTGTTTACAGCACGTTATGGATGTGCTCTAATGTTCTAGTATAGTTGTACTTATGATACTTGAGGCGGATTGATAGCGTTGGGCAGGGAAAATATTTTTTTTCTATAGGTTTACCTTTACTACCAAAAACGATAGATTCATTATTTGCAAGTATCTATGGTTGTAATCTGTATTTTCTATTTATCCAAATTTGTTGTAGTTTTGAACAATGAAAATCGGTTTTTGCAGTTAGATCTGCTACAGATTACAAAGTTTGTATCCTAATAATGTCAACAACAATGATATATTGTCTGTCATAAATAAATCCTAAAAGTAAGTAGATTACGTACGATATAAATAAATATGTTTCTGTTTCGTCCATCGCTGTCAATGCACCTTAATGTTTCCTAGTTGTAAGGTGTATGGACCGCGCATCGCTACTTGCTCATAATTGTACATTTCATTGTATTGGGTCCGATGACGTCGATTAAGTTGTAATGTTCGGCGGAAAGTTGTTCGTTTATTGAACCCAGAGCGTCACGGGCAATTTGTTGCGGCAGCTATCGTAAATTAAATAGTTTTCTAACAGAAAATGTGTACGTAGATAACGCAGCAATATCTCGATGCGTCCTGGCTTTCATCACAAGTTTAGTGGAATTTTGTTGTGTTCATTTGGTTCCGTTATTTAGACGACATTAAATCGAGGCCATCAATTTAAATTTCTTCATGTTTAAAAGTTGCAAATGTGACTAAGCATAAAGAAATTAATTTATTGTTATTATTGGATAAAGAAAAATCGCCGCAAGGGCATTAAGAAGCGTTTATTTATTTTGTTCTAAGTAACTAATATTATATATTATTACGTGGGGTGGAGCAAGTCCCAGAGAACTTGTGCTTTTAGCATCATACTTTAAGGATCATTATACAATAAAAAAGTTATCAAAATACAGTTGTTTCATTTCTTGCATTTATTCAGGGTTATCAGGAAAGGGTAAGGTAAGCCGAAAACACGCTAAAGTACACATAATTCTGAACATCTTTTGTTGAAGCAGTTTCCCGAAAAGCCTCAGTCAGTCAGTGGCAGCCCCAGTTTTTGAAATAAAGCCTTCTAAAGTTTGCGCCCCTTGAAATATTAGAGTAATTATTACCCCACCGCTAAGACCTGGAGAATTCAAAGGAAATGTATTTTTACAACGGTTCATCTCTGTCGACCTTGGTGATTCATGAGAGATATTTATTATGTAGCACATACATCACTTTCCACCTCATTTTCAAATATAACATGATAGGAGATAAAAATAAAATGCCAACATTTCAAAAATAATAACAATATTTTATTATTTAAAAATAGGTAGCAACGCGTAACAATATCACCAGTCTTGTGATTAAAACTCAGAGGTAATGATCGCTACACCGTGGTTGGTACATTCGCGTCTGATCCTCTCCACACCCTTTCCACACAACCTTAATCTCTGTTATTACAAACATTCGATACACTAGACAAGGACATTACAACGGGACATGACCCGTCCATCCACCATTCCACCCACCAGTGGGGGGGTAATTGAAAATTCCCCGTGCACCATGACTTTTGACACTATTTGGACATTTGACGTTTACAATGTCAAAAGTGACACCGGAATCGGGTTCTTCACCCTATTCCGGTGTCACTTTTGACGATCAATTTTGACTGTAGTGGGTGAATTGGTGGGTGGGGAAGGGTCATGCCCCATTACAACATGGTTTGCTATAAGCTAACGATAAGTACAGTCAAATTCAAATTATTTTTCCTTCAGTCTTAAATATATAATAATGAATTTAATAATAATGAACTGACGAGTAAATCTTAAATTTATCCATAAAATACTTGAGACTTAGACATAAAATTGCGGTTTTCAAAACGTGTGAAAAAAGAATAAGTTTACTACATTGAATCGCTATAAAGGCCATTACGTTATTAAAAACTCAACACACTCACTAATATACTTGAATACCATACGTTGTTTACATTTTACTTGTTTCTATTAATTATCACCTTAAAAGTCCGATTTAAGTTTAATTTAATCTCCAGTCTTACATCGAGAATAAATGTTTAGTCACATTGTACATTATATAAAAAGTTACACATTTACTTATGAAAAGTTTAATATTCGGACATACAATGCGACGTAAGCCTGTAATGTAAATTTAATTTGAAACATGCTATATAAACAAGCAGATAATATCAATAATTTAATATTCTAACATACAATTCAACGTAAGACTACAAAGTAAATTTAACCTAAAACGCGCTATATAAATAAGCACACCTCATTTGCATGGACAATATCTGTTGTACCAAATATTTGTATTATTATTTTTTGTATTGGTCAGAGTTGGAGAAGATCGCCCTACATTTACATAATACTTGTTGACGTAACGTAGACAATATAAACACTAGGTACACGTGGAATGGCAGGCGGCTATTTCTTGAACTCCAGACCGAGAGACTGCGTCATGAAGCACAGGATGTCGGTGTGTTCCTCAATCTGGAAATTATATCAAATCACATAAATTCGTTTATTGTGTAAAAGTTTAAGAGCGATGTACATAATGTATAATTGTAGTTATGTGAGTGGAGGGTAAATAAAGGTTGTATCGAAGAGCAAGTTGCTGGTGGATGATCCTGGCCACGAGGTCAATGTCTGTGCAAATACTCCCTGAGCTGCTCAACAAATCCTAATAAAATAAAAATAAGGGAAGTCCCCATACAAAAAACGTGTTATTTTCGTTATTTTAACTATACATCAATAACGGGAGGACACTCAAAATTTTTGAAAAATATATAAATGTATATTAGTTATGATATGAAATTATAAAATTTAAATAAAAATAAATAAATATATAAGGGGGACTTCCATACAACAATGGTACGAAACCCTTCATGCGCGGGCCCACCTCGCATTTGGTCAATTATTAAAAAATCTTATCTTATGTTATGTTATACTCACAATCTTGGCAGTGGGCTTGCCCCCGCCGTGGCCGGCCTTGGTGTCGACGCGCGCGAGCAGCGGCCGGCGTTGCGGCGAGCCCTGCACCTCGTGCTGCAGCGCCGCGATGAACTTGAGCGAGTGGAGCGGCACCACGCGGTCGTCGTGGTCGGCCGTCAGCACCAGCGTCGCCGGGTACTGCGCGCGCTCTGCACACGTTATACGAGTCTTTTATGATACTATAATATTGAATTACATTTAATGATTTGTAAGATTCCTCCTCCAAATCTTCTTTTTTTTATGCGTGGTGTTAACAGTCCTTATCTGCCAAAATACTACTAACTCCAAATAGTAGAAAACAAAGATCAGGGTGTGGATATCTTAGGATAACACATAGGTAACCTGACAGATTTAATTTATACATGTCACAGATTGAAAAAGATTGAATTTTCATCTAAAATCCAGTATTTTAAAGAAGAATATAGATTAAATGTAATTAAAATTCGTTTATTTTGTTCAGAAAAATATTACAGGTCAATAAAAATATATATATGCACAATACAATTATTTAACACTAAATCAATTATACTTTCAATAAATATAATATTATGATAAATGTAATATTTTGATAAATAAAATAAAAGGTGCGGTAAAGTAGGTGTTTAAATTTGTGTTCGTATATATTTATGAAAATGACTGAATAAGTAATTTAAAGATTACAGAAAAATTAATTTTACATATAGAAAGAAACTATAGCATTCAGACTGTTTGATTTAATTTATTTAGACATCAAATAAATGCGTAATGAATTGCTTACTTTGTTTTCAGAAGGTGGGTAAAACTAGTTCTAGTTTGTATTATGGTTGCTAACACAACCTATATACTACATATACATACATACATATTTAATATGCAGACCGACATTCATCATCAATTCATCACAAAAAACTTGGCAATGCCTGTAATCGAATCCGAGATTGACCATTACGCCAACAAGGTCGTCAAAGTAAATCTCATCAGTTTACACCGAGAGAAATCAGGCGAATACCGCTCCGGATCGTACCTAGCGCAAAGGCATCGCTATACAACGCGGCAATGCCACGAGCGTTATGGGTACCTTTCCGTCAGGTTCTATACGGAGTGGCGTATTATGAGTGGTTTCTTTTTTAGTTTTTTTTTTTAAGTTTACAGCTACGAATAGTAAACATGCAATATCACAGTGTCAGATCTTACTGTCAGAGGGTGCTTGCACGTTATGTAGCGGCGAGTATTTGAGCAGGTACTCGAACTGAGTCTTGTTGTCGGAGCTGCCGTAGTCGGAGGTCCACGCGTGACCGATCGTGAACTTCTGGAACCTCAGCATGTCCAGCACACTGAGAACAATTATACAGCATTTTACGGTTTTGTAGCACGTAAATAACGTCTTTTTATGTTCCTTGTGTATTGTTATCAACCGTGACAATTAGAAAGCAGGAACTTTTTGAAATACTAAAATAAATAAAGGTGTATTTATTTTATTTATTTATTTTCAAAAGGTATTAATGGGACCCTATTACTAAGCCGCTGTCTGGTGCTCTGTCACCAGGCTGTGTCTCAGAAACCGTGATAGCTAGAAAGCTGAAACTTTCAGAAGATATGTATTTCTTGTGCCGTTAAAACAACAAATACTAAAAACAAAAACATAATGAAAATAATAAAGTTGGCAACCTAATAACAACAAGTAACATAGGCTATATTTTGTTTCCAAAAATATATGAGATCCTTAATAAAATGTGTAACAAAAGCCCTTATAAAACCCGTGCGAAGCCGGGGCGGTCTGTTAGTCATTTCAGTTTCAGTTTCAAAAATTCTTTATTTATATACTTATACATATTTGGAGGAACAATGTTAGTGTACTTATACCTAGCCTAACATATTACATCATAATTATTGATAAAAAGTTTCGCAAGCTCGTTTGCTCATTTGAAACTTATTGCACTCATGTTTAGTACCTAATTCTCAGACAATAATTAGTATTTTAAAAGCTATACATCTGTAGTCGTTGATCTGTTGACTGTACTACTCACACGGGTATTTGCGTCTCGCTTGTGCAGCGATAAGCAATGCGCGTGTGTGATTGACCGCTCTCGTTTGTTTACAAACTAGTTAAACCATTCGTTGCGGGTAGGATATAATGTAATTATTAACCCATTAGTTAATCTTGCACATTATTGTTCAATAGTGTAACTGGAAGAGGACTCTGGTCTCGTAACACGGTCTGATAACTAGTACGAGATCGGAGGCTTCAATATGCACCAATAAATAATTTTGTATTTTGTTATAAGTTTGTTTTTAATTTATAACATTATTTGAATTATAGTTTATGTACGCTTTAGTGGTAGCTAAAACATTTTTTAGAAAAATCTAGAAACTGAGAAAGCAGTGGGAGGGCGGCGTACCCGACTTGCACGATGGCGGCGCCGTAGAGGTCTGGGCGCTGGTTGATGCAGGCGGCGACGAGCAGGCCGCCGTTGGAGCCGCCCTGGATGGTGACGAGCGAGGGCCGCGTGTACTTCTCGCGCACGAGGTACTCAGCCGCCGCCTGGAAGTCGTCGAACACGTTCTGCTTGTTCAGCAGCCGGCCCGCGTTGTGCCACCGCTCGCCGTATTCACTGGGAAAGAAGGAATACGGATTATGAAACCTTGTTTGCATAAGCAGCCCGAAATACGTTCGCTCTGGGATTGAGAATTGAAGCACAAAGAAAGGGAGCCATATTGGTGGTATGTCCACCAGTGGAATATGGCTCCCTTTTGTCTTTGTAACCTAAATAGTTGTATATGTATGTAAGATTGTTACTAAGTTGTAAGATTTTATGTTGTATGATATTAGTAGGTATATGTAATATAAAGTATGATAGTGTGTATTATAAATATAGTGTGTAGTATATTTGTATAAATTTATTATTCTTTGTTATACACCCCTCTCTTGTTTTTATTATTGCTGTCCTTCCTGTGGTTGCCTGGAAGAGATTGCTTTTAGCGATAAGGCCGCCATTTTCGGCACTAGTTTTAAGTTTGTTGTAATAATAAGTGTGTGAAATAAAGAATTTATCTATCTATCTATGTCCGTGACTGTCCCTGGTCGCGGTGAATGGGACGGACCTTTCCTTACCGACCATTCTCAGGAGGATGGTCGACGACGAGAGATAACATTATGATAAGACATACCCTCCGCCCCTGATGTTGGGTATGGCGATGATCCCGCCGAGGTGCTGCATGAACACGAGCCGCGTGATGCTGAAGCTCGGCTGGATGTTGATGTTGAACCCGCCGTACCCGTACACCAGCGCCGGGTTCGACCCGTCCATTGTTAGACCCTGCACACATTCATACCACAGTATATATTAGTTTCTTTACTCAATTTTTAATTATAAGCTACATTCAAAGAGTAGTTATGAAGGTAACAAAAAAATATACAAAATATTTAATTTTCTTTTCAAAATGTATATGAATACATGCATGTAGGCTTAATTTTGTCTTTTTATTTTGTGTTTTGTTGTTTTTTTAGTTTTACAAAATTCTAGTTTTTTATATCCATTGTAAATAATTTTAATGTATTTTTCACTTATTATTCTTAAGACATGTATGTATTTTTAAACCTAAACTATTTCTAGTTATGGTTGCTAACACAACTGATACTACACATACATACATTATCTATAAATAATTAACACCCAAACCGGCAGCCAACAAATTAAGTTCATCACAAAGATGTTGGCCGTACCTGGAATCGAACCTGGGACCCTCTAGTTGGCAGTCCGGAATTGTAACCAACGATGTCTTCAAGATGAAGACGACCCAATAACAAGAGGTTGAGCGTCTATCATATTTATTAGTCTATGGTTATAGAGACACTGTGCTCCGCTCTAAGTGTCTTTTGATCCAGAAATATATAGACACATATTTATTTACCTTCTTGGAGACGATGAACATGGGCACTTTGGTTCCATCTTTACTGGAGTAGAACACTTGCTTGGCTTCGTATTGTGATGCATCGAATCCCTTCACTTTCACTTCTCTGAACACCTGTAATATTAACGTGTGCATAATGTACTTATGTAATACTAGCTGACCCGGCAAACGTTGTTTTGCCTCACTTAGGGGTATGAAAAATTGATAGTGTAGCTTATATGACACGTTCGTAGATTTACCATAGCAGCGCCATCTATTGATTACTTACTCAACCCAGTCGAAAGGTATCGACTCGACGTTAACTCCAAATGATTCTAACAGATAGAATCATTTGGAGTTAACAGATAATTGTGATTGTCAAATAATAACAGACAATAATTAGCAATAAATTAATATTGCGACTATAAATTGAGATTTAAACTATCCTATCTCTCAAGTTGGATCGAACTGCACATGGTGTGCGGATTTTATTATAATCGGTTAAGTGGTTTAGGACAAACATTGTGCCACGAGATTTATATATATTAAGATAAGTTTAAGAAAGAGTGATGTAAGTGGCGCCCTCTAGTATTAAACGCCACACCAACCATTACTGAGAAACGTTGTTAGACACAAGAGAGCATGGTATTTACGAGTTCAGCACGTTCTTCAATCTGAAATTATCATCGGTACAGCCGTTTAAGCGTGAAGAAGTAACAAACATATTAAAATTTTCTAGTTAACCACGACGTTAAGGCGCAAACGCGGGCAAAATCTTGAATTTGCTGTTTTTTCGTTACAAATTATAAATGGTAAAGAATATTCCAAAGAAAAAACCTTTAACGACCGTCTAAAGATCCACTCTAAGAATACGTAGGTTTTGATACCAATCTGATTTTGCCCTTATATGAATATGAAAATTCTGCCAAGCACACCTATTAGTGTGTTCTAGCAACCTCCGAGAGCCAGTTATTCCAAACTAGGAGTGCACCACCTAAGCCAAACGTGTCGCTTAATCGTGTGATAGCTGTAGAAGTTAAAAAAAGCTTTAATCATCATTATCATCAGCACAAACAGCCTACTATACGTTCCCACTGCTTGACTGGGACTCGGGGCCGTCTCTCACGAGAGATATAGACCATAATTCAACACGTGGGCCAAGTGCGAGTTGGCGGATAACGCACGTCTTCGGATATTGCGTTCTAAAAACATGATAACACAAAGATTTTGCCCCTATCATCAACTTCATCATCATCAACTTAACAAAGTTGTAAAGCTTACCGTAGGTGCGTAGGGTTGTTTGGTGAAGTCCACGTGGTATATGACACCGGGCGTGAGGAACGACATGAAGTGATAGAATATCTCCGTCTGCTTCTTCTTGCCGGAGAAGCCCACGATAGAGCCCACGTCAAGCTCGAAGTTCAATATATGCGCGCCATCTTTCATACTGTGCAGTTGTAGCACGCTCTAGAATGCAAAAAAAAAATAGAATGTCATTTATTTTCCAATGTTTCACTAAGTTACAAAATTTTCTTAACACTGTTAGAATTAAATTACCTTCCATAACAGTAGTCGACTAAAGGAAAATACTGTTTGAAGAAGAAATTTGTTAACACTGTTAGAATCAAATTACGTTCTATAACAGTTATCGACGAAAGGAAATAACTGTTTGAAGAAGAAATTTGTTAACACTGTTAGAATCAAATTACGTTCCATAACAGTAGTCGACGAAAGGAAAATACTGTTTGAAGAAGAAATTTGTTAACACTGTTAGAATCGAATTACGTTTCATAACAGTAGTCGACGAAAGGAAAAGACTGTTTGAAGAAGAAATTCGTTAACACTGTTAGATTAATTACGTTCCATAACAGTTGTCGACGAAAAGAAAAAACTGTTTGAAGAAGAAATTTGTTAACACTAATTCATTCAATATTTAAGAGCTGGGCTCTTGTCTGTGGAGTTTTTTCCAGGTAGTTCTGTCTTCGGCCAAATCCTTGACCTCCTTATACGACATGACTTTCGCCATCTCCTTAATTTGGTCTAAATATGATCTTCTAGGTCTTCCTCTTCCTCTCCTGGCTTCAATCTTTCCTTCTATGATATTTTTAATGAAATTGTCATGTCGTATAAGGTCGCCAATCACCTTAGATTACATACACTACATAACACTATTAGAATCAAATTACGTTCCATAACAATTATCAACGAAAGAAAAAGACTGTTCCTTATTGTTAACACTAGTTTGTTTACCTTAACATCTCTGACGTAGTGAATGACTAGTTTATCATTGTCTACCGCCGTCGCCCAGTCCAGCACGTCGCTCGGGTGCTCCTGAAACATTATAGAATATTCTAATGCTTTGCAATAGTATTTGCAATAAATAGCCTTTGTAGAAAAATATATGTTTTGAAATGCTTGAGTACGCAGGTTTCCGTACTACTAAAAATATATACAGCGTTTATAACGACACTGAAGGGACTGAGCATTTTATGAAGTTATTGAGAGTGGTCGTTAAATGGAGAGAATGTATCATTGTACGGAATACAAGCTAAAGCAACTAAAGCCAATTGATTTCGACGGTTTACAGTTTGTCGTTAAATCGAGTGATGCTACATGGAGTTTACACTGTATTTGCAATTAATGGCCTTTGTAGAAATGTGTATGTTTTGAAATACACAAACGTATATTAATAAATATATAAGTGTGAGTCGTGCTTGAGTAAGCAGGTTTCCATACTATTAAAATATATATATATATATATGTATATCTACAAAAATAATTGGCCAAGTGCCAGTTGGGCTCGTGCATGAAGGGATCCGTACCATTGTTGTATGCCCCCCCCCCCTTAAATATATACATTTTTTACCACCAACACGAGTAGTTAAGATTCGAGGATCGAAGTTGATAATGTTGCACCGATTAATTTGAATTTGATAATTCCATATAAGTAGCGACATATCACGCAACAGAAGGCACTTATTTTAAGTGGTACGATTTTAAACAAAATATTGAATGCCTATAATATTTATTTGTCTATGGTATAATAGTATATACTGATGTACTCACAGGAATCAGCGTCTCCCACTTGTCCTCAGCTGGGTCCTGTAAATCTATCTTGATGAGTCTGTAGTTGGGCGCATCCTTGTTCGTGCGGAATATGCAGACAGAACCCTCGTTGGTCACGTACTGAAATTAATATGAAAATACATATAATTACATAAAGACATGCTTCTGCCACAAATTCTGGCGATACGTGAAATGTAATAAGACAAGTGCCGCTTCTAGTTTACCTTTTTTTTACAGGTAGGAATTTAATCAGCAGGACGTGATACTACACGAGCGAGCGACCCTCCGGCATAAGGTGGAGGTATATACAATTGGAATCTCGGAATCGGCTCCAAACAATTTTCATTAAACTTAGTATATAGGGGGTTTCGGGGGCGATAAATCGATCTAGCTAGAAATAATTTTTAGAAAATGTCATAGTAAAAAAAGAATAATAAAGATATAAGATAAGATACCTCGTAATCAGCCTCGAACTTGTGCACGATCTGGCTGAGCGGCAGCTTGCCGGTGATCTCGGGGTGCTTGCTGAGGTCCGCGAAAAAGAGCAGGTTGTCGCGGCAGTCCTTCACGGGCGACACGATGAGGTACCGACCGCAATCCGTCACTTCTGCTCCACTGGGGAATACAATGGTTTACAATAGTAAGAGAATACACATATGCACTTATATCATTTCACCTCGTATTCAAGTTCTTTCTGTGCGTACTTTCTTGGTATTGGTTGCCTTCAAGAGATCGCTTTTAGCGATTAGGTCGCCAGTAAGGGAACTAGCTTTTAAGTACTTGAAGTGTTACAGTGTAAACTCCATGTAACGTCACTCTATTTAATGACAAACTCTCTAAAGCGTCGAAATCAATTTGCTTTAGTTGGTTTAGCTTGTATTCTATACAATGATAAAATCTCACCATTTCGCGACCACTCTCTATAATGCCATAAAATGAACAGCCCCTTTGGTGTCGTTATATAAAGTTTACACTGTATACTATACTAATACTAGATACAGATGATAACAATCAAGCCTCGATACTAAAAGGTTTATCGTTAGAGCTACTAAAATAAACCTAAGCTTGGACAAAGGCACTAACAATTTATTACCAACAGTGGTTCTTTATAAACTATTGTCTAGTATACTCTTTATGTTTGTTCAAAGTGATTTTCTAACTAAACTATGCATTGTACAAAGCATATTTTATGCGTGATTAGCTAAATGACCAATAAATATAAAACATAACGAGAAATAAGGGACTAACGCGCGTCTCTCTTGGCCTTTTATTTGGGAATTTATGTCACTGTCAAAAAAAAACAACAGCTGATATCACTTTGAACAGTCACTCAGAATGCAAATAAAGGAAATGCTTTGTAAAAAAAGTCTTTGCCAAAGTGTCAGTGCCGAAATTTGGTCTACTTTTTCATACAAATGCCAAATTGTGCCACATTTTCTATGAAAGAATGACTTATTCGTTGAATATCGTACAAATATTGTAGTAAAAAGTTTCTGTACAATATTTGCCACTGCTTTGAATTGAGACGGATAATAACAAAAACCAATTGAAATTGTTTTATTACTCGAAAAAAATATATGGTCCTCTTTTCTTTTTGCTATCTCAAAACTACGTTTAAACACTGTCTTTCTTAGCTCTGCCCAAAAACAGACAAAACAAACAAGACAAAAAATATTAAAAAACTAATATGGACATAGAAAAATAGGGGTTGGTGATAGAAAATTAAACATTTAGGGTTGTATGTACTTTTTAATGCCACGAAATAAAAACAAAAAAAAATTGTTGAATAATTAAAAAAAAAAAATTAAGAGTGAACAACCCTTATCACTTAGGGGTACGAAAAATAGATAGTAGCCGGTTCTCAGACCTACTGAATACGCGTATAAAATTTGGTAATAATCGGTCAAGCCGTTTCGGAGGAGTACGTACGGTAACTAATAATGTGACATGGAAATTTTATATATTATCCGTTCGTGTTGATTGACATTAGCCCATTTTGTATTATCTGTTGAAAAAAAGTTAAGTTCCAAGTTTTAGTTTTACCCACACCGGCTCCCGGTATCTCAACAGTTGCGGCGAAAATGTGTTTATACCGGGAGCCGGTGTTTCAACATACAAGTGGTTAGAAGAAGATTATTGGGATAAGGGTATGTCAACTTACATCCTCCACAGAGGTTCCTCGGGGAACTCTACAGCAATGACGTCATCACTCTGCGGAGTGTTCAGCCGATGGTAGCACAGTTTCTGATCTCTGTTCACTTCTGTTTCTGAGCCGTCCGTCTTCCCCGTCTGGTCAGGGTACCGCTGGGAAATTGACATACTTGAAATTAGCGGAAATCTCTTTTAAAAAGTCTGGTTACAACTGAATATGATGATGATGATGATGGTTTCCAGGCCAGTTCCGGCCACGGCCACGGCGAGTTATCAGAAAGAAAGAAAGAAAAGTATGACTACACAAGACAAGACATAATATTCAAAACAGTACATATAATAAACTTTAATTAGTCACAACACAGCCTGAACTCAGCATAATGCTGGTTGCTGGAGAGCAACCAACGCTGGTCTTCCGTTGGGGCTGGCTGTGACGTCACGCACGGTACACTAAGAAGGAGAACACGCAATTAGTTATATGAAGAAATTGAAAACAGTTTTACCAGTTATCAGGTAACTCTATTGAATTGGCCAAGTGCGAGTTGGGCTCGCGCATGGAGGGTTCCGTATCATTGTTGTATGGGAGCCCCACTTAAATATAGGAAATGTCCCACAACCATGGTTTCCTCACAGCTATATTTGTAAGCCAAATATTGTATTACAAGCCACGCCCCGTGGTGTTACCTGCGTTAATCCGGGAGATAGAGAAGTTAATCCGGGGTAAAAAGTAGCCTATGGGTTAATCTAAGGTGTAACCTATCATCCCAACCTATCACAATAGTAAATTTCATCAAAATCAGTCTGTACACTCCTCTTCAAAATCTAGTAACATAGATTTTGAAGTTATTTGCGTATCTCACAGGAACCACAATTGTTTTTGAATTAAAAAAGCCTATGTGTTAATCCAAGGTCTAACTTATCTTTATAGTAAATCTCATTTAAGTCCAGCCGTTTGAGTGTGAAGAAGTAACAAACATACACACACAAACTTTTGCATTTACTAGGATTTATTTCCAAACTGTTACTAACATGTCTTGTCATGTTATCAATGCATTTTGTTATCATTAAACATATAGTAACTATTGTTCTATTCTAGTCCGTACTGTATCGTATCTGTTGTGTGGTCCGGTCTAGAGTCCAGCAGACACAGATACCAGCACAATCGCCTTATTCATGACCTATCATAAAATAACTCAATATATTTTGCACATATTGGTTCACAATTGTCTTATCACTTAAAATTTATGATTCTATTGACGCATGACTTGTCCATGAGTACACTTGTTTATCGCTTCAAAAAGATCTATAAGTCAATTAATATATATTTGTGTTTGAGATAATTAAATCGACATTGCTAAAATACTGTTTGTATAACCGGCTATCACTTACGTTTATTTAGTCGGTATTGATTGCTAAAATACGTTCGGAATTCATATTAAATGAAATCGTTTATTTCTTGAAAGATATATATTGTGGTGTAATCAAATAAGTTGGTTCTCTATTTTTACAGTCAGGTATGCA
Source organism: Mellilla xanthometata (assembly GCA_035578125.1). Classification (NCBI taxonomy): domain Eukaryota; kingdom Metazoa; phylum Arthropoda; class Insecta; order Lepidoptera; family Geometridae; genus Mellilla; species Mellilla xanthometata. The sequence goes on along the minus strand of JAPUBQ010000007.1, from coordinate 4,026,520 downwards.
AGATAAAAAAAACTTAATTGTAATTGCAGTGGTAAAGTTATCTACATCATACTACTACATACTCATTTGATATGTTGAGGCGCAGAAATAGGCAAAAAACTTGTTCAAAATGTACAATTTATCTCATAAATAAAATACGGTCGATGTTATTAAAAAAATACTTTCGTCGCCTACAGAACAGCCCTATAAGTGTGTATACTAATTTTGGTGCCTATATAAGGGCCTATGATTCAACTATGACAACTTAAACAAAAAAACAAAATATGTTTTTTTTTCTAAAATAACTTTTTATTTCATGTTCTGATTCTGATCCGGTAGTTTAGTAAGTATGTTAATGACAAGGAGTATTGTATTCTTTTGGTTGGTAAGCACAGAATGTATAGCAACCCCTTGAAATATGTGTGCGACGTATTAAAAAACATATATGATGTGCGCGTATGTTATGTGATTATACTAAATACCTTTTAAACCATTATATGTAGAATACTTACAGAGTAAAACAGTCCTTTATTGTCCTTGGTCCACGACATAGATGCGAACTTCACTTTTTTGAGCACTTCCGGATAATCTTCACCTGCAATGTCGTGTACTTATTAGTATGGGAGGTTACAAGGAAAAAAACTGTAAAAGGAAAATATGTTGCTCTAACACTGAACCTATATTACTAGAAAAGACAGGGCTAGCCGAGTTTTTAATCTGCGAGTTGATGTCAGTGATATCAACCTTATTAAATTAATAATAAATCTAGCTCAGATATTATAGGAGCATCACGCTTCTCTCTTGTCACGCTTGTCTTGCGCCTTTTGCCTAGTTGCGCCACATTTTCTATTACTCCATAGCTCCTAACGAACGATTCTCAGACTAACTGAATACGCATCTGGTAAAAATCGGACAAGCCGTTTCGGAGAAGTACGGTAACTAACATTGTGACATGGAAATTTTGTACATAAGATATAACGTTACATAAATCAATCACTCACATACGTATGGCGTAGAAACATAAACATTATTGACATTAATTACTTACATTGTTAAAATCAAGTTCATTGCTATTTATAATCAAGGTTTAAAATAAGAAACGCTGGATGACAATGATGTATGCAAATATTTTACTACTGCCTACTTAACTAGTATACATAATATGTATGTATATGTTAATAGGATAATTGCATTCGAAGTTATTTGATGCAGATGAATAGCTACTAATTCATTTACGTAGTTGCTTACAAATAAATTGATAATTTACGATGAAACTTCAATTAATGGACATGAATTGTTGGCACGTATGCTCGTTAGCACGCTGTAGCTTGGGCTATGTAACACCTACGTAATAGTAACTCACACACTCCATGTAAAATCAATGAAGTAAAAGTGTATTCAGTAACGTTCGGCTTATGAAACCGGCAAAAAATAGGGATAGGGGAAGAAAAAAACACTATGACTATCGGACAAGACGGCTGGACAAATTTGCACGCAGCGTATTATTTTAATGTGCGGAGAGATAAACTGTGGAACTATTTGCCAGAATTCCTGTTCCCTCTGAATTATGACTCGTCTTCATGGCGAGAGCGAATCGGTTTCTTCTAGGCAAGGAGCGCTTGCCTAGAAGATCCTCAACCGTAACATCAATTGAGTTGCGATCAAGCAAACACTATCTATAAAAACAAACTACAGGCTCTTAACTACTGTCTCAACGCACCTCCCTCTATGATATTCCTTATAGGACTCAGACCAACTTAGACCCAATGAATTTCCTTTTGTCTTCTTAATATTTTGATAAATTCCAATGCAATGATAGTAAAAGTTTATGTGATAATTGGGAAAATAAACTTGAATTTGAATATAGTAGGATCAGATGGATCACGGTGGATAATAAGAAGAAGAATGTTCAAAGATGGTGGACAAATAGAATAATGTTACCTGTAACACCATCCTTGATATGTATAGGTTACGTAATAATTGAGAAAATAAACTATTCACTTTTAATTTTTGCTTGGTAGGGTGAGGTGAGTAATGGTGGACAATAAGAAGAAGAATGCTCGAAGATGATGGACAAATAGAATAATGTTACCTGTAGCAACATCCTTGATATGTATAGTGATCCAATCGGAGCCGCTCGCCGAGAGACCGTAGGCGAAGGTGTTGCCATCCTCAGTGAACCTGCTGCCGGAGAGGGCGACCGTGCCGTCCTCGGACAGGGTGTTAGGGTCGAGGAACACACGCGGCTCGCCCTCCAGGCTGTCTTGTACATATAGGACACTGGGGAACGAAAATAGTATTACTATAATAATAATAGTTTATAGTTTAAAAAACTAAATAACACGCTTTTTATAAAAAAACCGTAATTTTATCAAATTAGTGTATTGTCATCGGTCCTCAATAAATCTACAAAGTTTGAACGAAATCTGGCCGTTTAAAGTGGGTCAAAATCGCGCCCAAAGAAGTCGGTTACAAACAAACATACAGGTGAAGTATAAATACTAATCATTATTTGATGCTAAAACGGCCCCTACGCGACGTGCTATAACTTTCCACGCTTTATCCGAAATCCAAGAAATCGATGTCTTCTGTAGTGCCTGCACTTGCATTGTGTGCGCATTACGGAGTGTAGTTTTTAAGTCTAAAATAGCTAGCGCTTTGGTGTAAAAACTGTTTTAGCTATTTAGTTGAATAAATGAATTTATTGATAACACCAAAGTTACAAATTAAAAAAGTTCGCGCATGCACACTTCCGGACATATTTCATTGGTCATTGCTGGCGTTTGTAAAATGTAAACGATACTGACAGACGTTTTAGTTGCTTCTACAGTCGTCTTTATAGTTTCTGTTTGTTTTAACCGATTTCATGTAGATCCTTGCTTGCGCAGTAACTATTTAGTAATCTATGACAGTACACCTTTCTTTCCACCAACGATACCTTAAAATCGCCTACTACGCACTCAAGGTTAGGGTTCAAGTAGTTTGCCGGTCATTATATAGCTACGTAAGGTCAACATTTATATTATTTTACTAAAAATTATAATTAAAAAATTAGGAAACCTCCGACACAACATCATGTGATGGCCATCTTATTTGAAATATGTCAGTGTATATTATTCTACTTGTCAAACTCTTTAATTTGAAACCCATATTATAGAAGTTACGAAAAACAAGTGATATCTACAATAAGTACCCACAAATTATCAAAAGAAACACTTACTTTTGATTCTGCAAGCCTGTGTTCTTGAAGAAGAAGTACCGATCGCCTCGTTTGAACGGGCATGAGTATTTAGGGTAATTCCAGAGCTCTGTGAGTCTATCGTTAATGTCTTTCTTCACCGGGCACGCGTCGAGGTACGGCCGAGTGATTTTATTCTGTGCCTCTACAAATTCTTTGGTCTCGTTGGAGTCTGGGTCTTCTAACCAGCGGTACGGGTCTTTGATCTGCAAAGAAACGTTTCAGATTTATACTTTACAAGTGGCTGGTAGGTCAAGAGTTACAGGGTATTGACGAGTTGCAGTTGCAAGCAGGTATCTGGTGTTTCCTGAAAGAACCCGGAGCCATCGGCCGCTAAGCAGAGAGGCAGTTCACCGTGTGAGTTTAATGGGTAAATATGGTAATATCCCGTTGCAACCGGATATCTCATTGAAGATTTCTCCATTGTCGTCTACAAAATAAAAAGTAATTTTAGGAAATATACATAGGTTGGTTATTACGGGTCATCATCGAGTCAGAGCGGTTCAAAACTGGAATGAATAAAATTAAATGGCACGTTGGGCAGCCTATGCTCAGCAGTGGTCGAAAATGGCGTAAATGGATGATAAATTGATAACCATAGTATAACATGACGAGCGGGATAACTGGTAGCCAAGCGCGAGCGGGAAAGCAGTATGAAACTGTATCATAGTGTAATAATTATAGTAATACATAAGTTTTTAATAATTACATATTTAGTTTTCAGTAAACTTTAGAAATATATTGTCTATAATTGATTATTAGCGTTTATAAAGAGCCCGTAGCTGTATACCATTTCCTATATTATTGTATTTGCTTTTACTTTGATAAAGGCTTTGGAAAACAAGCTTTCTTTAGGCATAACAATTTGCGCTAGTCATAATCCCATTTCCTATATAGCGAAAGTTTGTGTGTGTATGTATGTTTGTTACTTCTTAACGCTCAAACCACTGGCCGCTTAGACCCTGGATTAACACATAGGCTACTTTTTTAGCGGATTAACCTTTTACTATTACGGATTAAAGCGGTTAGTTTGTCGGTGCAGCTAGTAAATAAATAAATTGAATTATTTATTATTATTTATTTATAATTTACTGTATGGTCACAAATCCTCAAAATAACTGTGATAACAGTAGAACTACCATTAACAGTGAATCCAACTTAAAATATAAATTAGCACACATAAAATTCAAGAAAAATAAAGCTTATTTATTTCTTTGATATATTTGAACGGTTTGGCATAGCGACTAAAGAACCGTTACCCATTACTATTCATAAGGCGTATTGAACTTTTTTAGCCACTATTAAAATTCACCATTTTTTTTGGAGCCCGTATTCAAATTTTTTTCCGAATTTCAAACAAACCGCATTTCGTGAATATGTAATTTTTATTAGCCATTAAAATCTCTTTTTGCGTTTCCAAAACCACTGTTAGGTGGGGTCATTGTCTTTCGTTTAAATGGATTTATGTACATAAGATAGCTAGGCTGTGTTTTTCTATTGTAAACAAAATAGGGGCTCAAGGACTATGGAACGATTTATACGTGATACGCGAACAAAACGAGCTTTTAGAACGAAGTTGGAATAATAAATAAATACAATTTAGTTTCCTTTGTAGATATTTAGAGCCATTGTCAAGGCGTATCGGTGAAAAAAATACGATCGCAAATGCGGTCGCATTTTTCAAGGCAAAGCAAACTTTTGAGTAAACAGCCTAAAATACCTCATATTAAAATATACTTATTATTAATATAAACATAGCAGCCCACTATAGGTTCCCACTGCTGGGACTCGAGGCCTTTCCTCATGAAGAAAGAGATATAGGCCATAATCCACCACGCTGGCCAAGTGCGGGTTGGCGGATGACACACGTCTTCGGATATTGTGGTGCTTAAACATGTCTGTTTCCTCACAATGTTTTCCTTCACTGTAAAGCGATTGCAAATCCACACATAACTTGAAAAAAAAAAAGTAATTGGTGTAGGGCCGGGATCGAACCAGGGTCCGTCTGATTGAAAAGCAGACGTTATTACCACCGAGCCACACTCACTTTTTCTATTTTAATATTATTAATATATTTAATGTAAAAAATATAAGTCTGCATTTTTAGAACTCAGACAATGCATTTTAAGCCACTAAATGTCCCAGCTTAGAATCCTTCGATAATGATTGCACGTTTTTCACGCTCCATTTGAACGAACATTCCGAACGCCATTGAAGTCCACAATAGAATTTAAGTACAAGTCCATTGTATGGTTAGCAAAAAAAAATACCACCAAAAATGCCTAAGAAGGAAAACATTTAACAAGTTTCATACAAAGTTCTTGTTGCCTCGTTTATAACACCAATTTTAATAATAGCCGTTGATTGATATCCAATTATATGTAGAAGCAGACTGTTATATAAACAAACGCTTCTATTTTTTGCAGTTTTTGTGCTTGGATTCAATATTACTTTTATAAATATTTCGTCTATTAGAACATCGACCCCGGATATGGAATAATAATGGATATTTGATTTTCTTAATATTTTTAATATTTATTTTCCATTACTGGTTTTGTGAGATTAGGATGGTTTCTGCTGTCTTAGAAACCAACAAGCTTGTTGACCGCGGTGCTCAACAAGCTAGTTGAGCACCGCGGTGTCATCCGCGTTAAAGAAGCATATGTGGTAATCTAGAATCAATTAAAACTATGTGCGTACCATGTTTCATCCAAATCAGTTCAGCGGTTTGAGCGTGAAGAAGTAACAAACATAAACACACACATTCACACAAAACTTTCGCATCATCAACATTTTCTTTTCGTGCGCAAATTTTTACTAAACATTTTCTTATCACAGTGTATATGTGCTAATAAAGTCATAAAATCTAAATAAGTCTTAGAGATACATATGCGGACATGAATGAGACAGGCGAAGGAGAGAGAGATATAGCTCCGTATCAATTTTTTGCATAAATATTTAATGTTTTTTTTTTTTACATTTTACATCTTAAATCACCTAAAGGCAAAATTTCAGTAGATTGGTTAAGTAACACTTACGCACGTGCAATGCGACATGTTATAACTGTTATAAGTCGATGTTTGTAAACATACGAGGTCTAATTGTACGATAACTGGTGCAAGGACATTAAAGGAAAGGAAATCCGCAGCTGCTGCGTATTGATTGGACATACTGCATACTTCAACGCTGCTCAAATGCTATGACGTCACGGCCCAGGTCGCATGGCATTTGAGACAGATTAAACGATCGGGTTTTACAAATCACTGCACAGTAATTTATCCGGAAAAATTGCTCTTCAAACGGGAACACAGTAGTTGTTGGCACACTACTACGGGGTAAGCACGGGACGAAGACTTAAGTCTTTCCACCATTTTTTCCACCTCACAGTGGAATAGTCATACCTTAATAGTATGAAAACAAGGAATAATTTCTGTTATAAAATATTTCCACTTAACGTTAATCGTGGATATTTATGTCACTGTTCCCTACTGTTTCCAAGTAAAACGACGGTAAATACTCTTCGATTGACATATTGCAGGGACAAACTATTGTCTAATTTGGAGGTGGGGAAAAAAAATGTAAGTAATCATTTTGAGTTTTTTTATTTTTTTGATTAAATGAGAAATATTATTTGTGTTGAAAAGTTTATAAAGATATTTACAAAAATACCATTTCAAACGTAACAAAAAACAACAGATTAAAATTAAACTAACTAAGATTAACAAATCATGTCTTATCCCGGTGGAGAAATTGTCCACTACCCGTGCCAGCCCCGCTGCTTGACGGCAGAATGACTGGAAAAAGGTATAGTCCTTTCTCGGACAGGTCTCGCAAAATAACTCAGTGCAGAAATATGAACAGCTAAGAGTAGCGAGCATTATACACGTAGCTGGTTCCGTCAATTACGTTGATTACAGAATTGAATCTTATTAAAGCTCCCCCCCCTGTCTGATTATTAGACATACCGGCTTACTGTAAGTATTTTTTAGGTTTACGTAACTAAAAGGTAAAAATGGGACCCTATTACTAAGCCTCCGCTGTCTGTCTGTCTGTCACCAGGTTGTTTCACAGAAACCGTGATAGCTAGAAAGCTGTCATTTTCTCAAATTATGTATTTTCCGTGCGGTTATAACAACAAATACTAAAAATAAAAATATTAAGGGAGGTCCCCAATCGTGTCTTTTTGTATTTTTTTTAGCATAATGGTACGGAACCCTTCTTGCGCGAGCCCTGCTCGCACGTGGCTAATTATTTAGACTACAGCTACGCATTTGATCAACAGCAATTACCTACTGTATAATAACTAAATACAACGTTGTGTATTAGAAACAAGACATAAAAGATAGTATTTTAATTATGATGATATGTATATAAAAAAAAGTTATCATTCATATGACCACCTTCGTCGTTTTAGTTAACTTTTTTATACGAGCGCAAAATCGACGGCATTTTCTAGTTTAGTTTAGAAGTTTCTATGACCAACTTCTGACTCTAACATCAGACCCTGGTTATCATCTAGCTCCAAAGAACTCACCAAGACAAAACAAATGAGCACAAACTCTGTGGATTTATCATGTTTAGATTAGAAGTTCCTATCACCACAGTTTCCATTCCATTTTGTCATAATGGATAATGATCTATGTCCATCAGGACAAAATGGAATGGACATGGATCATTGTCCATCATCAGACCCTCGATATAAAAGTAACATTAAAGAACTCAAGACAAAACAAACGAGCACAAACTCGATGTATTTATTTCGTTTAGATTAGACGAGACAGGCAAGATGTGGTCAAACGCAAATATTTAACAAAATAAAAAGAAAACGTCCCTAAGGCCATCTTCTGTATCAATCATTAGAACTGCTCAGTGGTCAATACCATATTAACACTTGGTTTGTGGTTCCAAATTGGAACCTACGTTTTAGGAATTGGAACTTCCAATTCCAAACTGTCGTTCCAAAGAATAACATTAAAAAAACTACCATTATCTGGCCGGTTGCCAGATGAAGAATGTTTTTTAAAAGAACCTGTATCTGGCTTGCCAGTTGATGGGTTATATTGTCACCGAAAATACATAAGCGTTGCAAATTTGAATGCAACAACCGGACGACGGCAAGTGGCTGTAATTTAGCTTGCAAGATAAAATCCAAACAAACAAACATGCAGATATACTCGTACATACATTGCGAGTGCGATGACATAGACAAGATATAAATTTAAGTAAAGTTTTATCGTTATAAATGGTTCAAGTTACTGAATAAAATTACACATATACTGTCTAAAGAACAACCCTATTATTGTTAAGAATATTCACACCACATTTGATACTTAACATAATTATCAGCATGAAAAAAACTAGTTAAAAAAATTATGTTAGGCTTTATTGACATTTTATTCTTAGAGTTGTTCTTTAGATGATCTTAAAGATTTTTATTCCAATAACTAATACTGTAATAAACTTTTTTTTTCTATGTCATCGTCTTAAATAAAAGCATGTAAAAAGGCAATCATATAAAGACTAGTTTGAATCTCTTTTTTCTTGTTTAGCGACGATTCTTTTGGTATCGCATTCAAACCTGATTGCCCAGTTTTATGATTTCTAAGTCAGACGACTAAGTCCAAGATCTTAAATAAAGTCAGCTTTCCCGAAAGAGTTCTTTTCTTTCTAAATCCATTCATTTCAATAAATTGCTTAAAGATCTGCTTACGTTATTGCACTATGCGTGTCAGTGCACTTTAAATAAATGCGTATGCAATTTGAGTATTACATTATGCTATATAGATAAAAAATTACACCGCTCTACAATTTTTTTTGTTGTAGCCCTGGTATGGATATAATAGCAAATTGTTACGTTTTGAAGTGACCATATTACGACTATATTTATAAAAGTACTCGGTGTAAAAGTACTAGTTTTTTATCGTATTAAGCTTAGAGCAATTTATCGTTAAAATTGAACTTTCTAATCATTTTTTGAAAAAAAATCTGAGCAAATCTTTCATAATCATTGATAGAGTTTCGTGTAATGTGTGCCTAAATAGACCCAAAATCATTATCATTACTAGGGCAACAAAACCACTGAAGACCAGTGTTATGTTATGATTAACATTATCAAGGATTAGGAATGCGACTACTAACCTCAACTCCATGGTAAACATCGACGACAGTTTCATCCCGCCTCGCCTCAGGGTACTCGAAGCCCATGGTTTTGTTGGTGGCGGCTGCGCGCGAGCACTGCAACAACGCACATACTGACAAACACACAGACACAGCGCCGCGCATATTGTGCATGGCCATCGCGACGCGACTGGCCGCCTCGGGGGAAAGAAACCTCTTATATTGCCAGACCGCACTATTAGAGCGCTTTTCACTCGACCACAGACGCGACAACCAGAACTTTGATAGACAAATTCAGTATGCGACACGCGCGTCAACGTGACATTGTTTTTATTTTGATGGAAGTTTATCTTTTGCCTACAAAGGTTAAGGTTCTGACGGCGTTTAGGTGTTGTTACTGGCTTGATTACGATTCGTACGGCGCCACGGTTTGAAGGCGGTAACTTATAGTTCTCGACGAAAAAAAGCGAAATGAAAGAATACAATTTTTCGATATGTCGCTCACTCTCATTAGTTATGCAAAAGTTTAGTTTACCGGTTTTTAAAGTAGAGTTTACCGGTTGGGAACAGGTATGCGAGGTAACGTGCGATCCGCGTCTTGCTCAATACTGAATTGAACTGACGACCTCGTTGGCGTAAAGGTTACCATGCCGGACTGCTAAACAGAAGGTTCCGGGTTCGATTCCCGGCCCGGTCAACATCTTTGTGCTTAACTAAATTTGTTGGCTGTGAGTCTGGGTGTTAAATATGTATTTATTTATAATATGTATGTATGTATATGTAGTATATCAGTTGTGTTAGCAACCATAACACGAACTAGAAATGGTTCATTATGGGGCTAACCAGCCGTGTGTGAAATGTGTCATGATATATTAAAAAAAAACAGTTTAATTGGACGTGATGAATTATTAGCGAAAGGTGGGTAATATTTGGTAGAAGTTATGTTTGAGTAAATAAAAGAATTATCAGTGCGGAGAGAATAGATAGAGCACAGACGGGTGGTAGTGCGACATAATTATTACAAAAGTATATCAATGAAAACTTATTTTGTGTTTTGTAGTTTTCATTTCATGGCCGAGGTGAAGCAATCTTACTTTTCCTACTATGCCTATTATAGTAAATGCGAAAGTTTGTGTCTAAGTTTGTGTTTGCTCAAACAGCTGAACAGATTTTGATGAAATTTGGCGTGAAAGTAGGTTAGACTTTGGATTAACACTACTTTTAATCCCGAAAGAAACTGTGTTTTCCGTGAGATAAGCAAATTACTTCAATATGTATGTTACTCCTTCATGATCAAACAGCTGGACAGATTTTGATGGGATTTACTATGAAGATGACACAAAGGCTACTTATTATTACCGGATTAACTTCTTTTGTCCGGATTAACGCGGGTAACATCGTAGAGCGCAGCTAGTAATTTAACACTGCTGTTTAGGGTTTTGCATCCAAAAGGTAGTAAAGAGAAAACCCTAAAACTAAGACTTCGCCGTCTATCCGTCTGATACCAGGCTGTATAAATAAATAAATATTAGGACACATTTCACACGCGGCTGGTTAACCCCATATTGAACCATTTCTAGTTCGTATTATGGTTGCTAACACAACTGATATACTACATATACATACATACATATTATAAATAAATACATATATAACACCCAGACCCACAGCGAACAAATATAGTTAAGCACAAAGATGTTGACTGGGCCGGGAATCAAACCCGGAACCTTCTGTTTAGCAGTACGGCATGGTAACCATTACGCCAACGAGGTCGACAAGTATCACATAAACTAGTTAATTAAACTCCTATAAAACTCTTGTAAAGTTCTTGTATAAAAATTTACTTGAAACTCTATACGAAAGTTTTTGTATAAAAAAATTGATCGGTTCGATTTTAGATTCGATCAGAAGCATACTTTTGTATCATATATTACATTTGTATTGTACAATATAATGTTATATCTGTAAATTAAGTCTCTCTATTGAGTGAGTAATAATAACTCACGTACAGAGGTTGATTGCAAAATGGTGGCGGAATCAGGTGTTATTAGGACAACTAGGTAGACCTACATTTTCAAGTAGGTATATAGAGATTATGTAATTCTACAAACTCATTTCATTTTTATGACACAAATAAAAGATGAAGAATTAAATAGACACAAAAGGATTATACATAATACTCATTTGTTTGTAGAAATATTATATATTATAGCATATTCTTATATAAAATATTATATAGCTTTCGAAATAGTTCACAGAACTGTAACTCAAGAGACAAAGACTTCTCCCGAAGTGTAAACTATTAGCTATAGTTACACTAACATAATTGGCCAAATATAGGCATGGGCATGAAAGATTACTGTACCGAAATCTATAAAAAAAATTGCCAAGTGAGAGTCTGGCTCGCTCATGAAGGGTTCTGTACAATTACCATAAAAATATGTCAAACATCATGTTTGTTGCATGCCCCCCTTAAATATGAATTATGTTTTTTTTATACATAAGTAACATAAAAATGATAAAATATTCTGTCAAAATCATCATCATCCGCCAACCCGCACTTGGTGCACAGTGTGGTGGATTATGGTCTATATCTCTCTCCTCTTGAGAGAATGCCCCGAGTCCCAGCAGTGGGAACATATAGTGGACTGCTTATCTGGATGCTATTCTGTCAAAAATCTAAATAAAACATTATATCTGTGAAAATTACAACCCTCTACCTATTGGTTCATGATATACACAGTCTGGTAACAGACAGACAGTGAAGTCTTGATAATAGAAGAACCCTAAACTAAATAGTTAGATAATAATCAATACTCAACAGATTTGACAAAACAATATTCCTCAACAATCCAGATACGGGAAACGCTTAATAGTACAGAATATTAGTCAGAAATAATTTGTAATTTATTATTTCTCAGTATCATTTGACTATAATAATAAGTTTACCAAGAAATTAAAAGCATTACCAAGAAAATAAAGTATTCTAGAGCTGGGGAAGTAAAATACAATCTTATAAAATTATGATGTTTCTACAATTTTCTTCAGAAAATATATGTCTTATTTTTAAATACTGCATCTAAGCTTTTTTACTTCACCAACTCAAATGTTTAATCTATAGATAAATCATTGGTTATCATTTTTATACATTTGACCTTTACTGTGTTGTAGGTATTCAACTATAAATTGGAGATGAGATCATACCTATCAAATTATGTAAATAAATAATTGTTAAGACCTTTACCATGGAATATACATACATACATGTACATACACATTTAAAATAAATATATAAATCAAATAAATAAATGTTTAGTATTTTGCTCTTTTTCATCAATTTGTTATGATATAATTATTATATTTGACTAATTGCATTTACCAGCAGGCTCAATTTGGCACCGGTTTTGAAGTTTTAATGACCATTGTAGTATTTTATTTTCATAGTATCTTAGATGGTATGGACCCATTTATTAACTAGGATTTTCTGCTAGTGGTAGAGCATCTTTTGCGGTGGTCTGGTTAGCTTACCACCTTTCAAGTCAAGAGCTATTGCTATGCACCTAATGAAATGTTCCAGCTATTTTTCCTTGAGAGCCAGTTATTCCAGACTGGGCATGCTTCACTTTTGACCAATTTTACTGACTGTGATTAACTATGCACCTTGATGTTTAAATGCCTTTTAAACATATATATTTCAAGACTAAGATAAGATAAATCCGTTCAGCCGCTCTCGAGTTTTAGTGAGACTAACAAACAGCAATTCATTTTCATATATATAGAGATAATATATTTTTTTTACCATAAACCTTGCAACATTTATTACATTCATTTTCCCAAAAGTGTAAGCCTTTTATAATGGTTTTGTTACATTTGTTTGATCATTATTCACAGATACATTTAATTTATTTGTATAAATTAATGTACAAATAACATCTAACATATTTTACTACTACATTACCTTTAAAAATAAATTAGAAGATGAATAGTTATAGTAAAATATTATATTTGTGCTCACTTTAAATTGTATGTTACTAATGCCTTTATGCACAATACACCTCCAGCGGGTTGTCGGTGCAGGTCTGATCGCCCCCATCATAGAATAAGAATAAGAATAATGCCTTTCTCAACAGAAAGTACTCTCAATTACAGTACAATGGCAAATACTCATAAGTAGTATAATTCTTATCAGTGCTTCAGATTGCGCAAAGTTTATAAATAAAATCTTATCATTACTTAAATAAATAGCAAAATAAAACTGATATTTATGGTAGCTCATGCTTCTACTTTAGGTCTCTGTTTTCTTTTGAGAGAATGTAGGCTTATGAATTTATCTCACCTGATGATCTTTGAAGTTTAAGAGTTGTCTAAGTAATAAGCTTACTCCCAATCCGAGGACAGCCCAGCAAATACTGAGTAACTGCATGACTTATCATTTTAAATTTGAACTGCAAGGATGCAATTTGATTAATAATATCTGAGAAAATATTTTGGACAAATAGCAGTTACTACAAGAGTCGAAGGTTATGTTATTATATTTCCTTAAAATAAACCTAAACAAATTACATTTTTTAAGTGTCCCAAATTAAAAAAAAACTAAGCCAATCAAACAGCAATAACTGCTAACAACCGACTGTATTGCAAAATACTGGAAGCAACAATTCACTGCAATAGATACCGAGTTTGTTACGTGATGTAAACAAAGATTTAAATGGTAACCTACTTACCGTTATATATTTATTGTGTGTAGAAAGTAACGAAGTAGAGACTGGAGTAAACTGTTTTTGTTTCTGTAGCGTAAATACTTTGGAATTTCTAAAAATACGGCAATGATTGGCAAAAAAGCAACGCACCGCCATGTAATTTGACATTTTGGATCCGGTGTTGACATCATTAATATTTTGACTTTTATCGAGATGGTAGATTTTTTTTATTAGCTCTCAACACTTTCACTCAGCATTCATCTGTCTTTGTCATAGGTCTCTACCCGCATTTTCAAATTTCAAGGGGTGGTTTATACTTCCTACAAATAAAATACATGCGAAAGTTATAAGTGCATGTTTGTTACTTCTTCACGCTCTAACGGGTGAACCTATTTTGGGTTTTAAAAGAAACGCTGACAATAAAACAACAAGTTATGGGAAATAATTAACTTTATTTACGATGAGTCGCAGTCCTACACGAGCAAAGTAACCCGCTGTCCGTCGTAAGGCACTAGGTAAGAAACGGACGCATCGCACAAATGAATTAAATAAACATTTAAAAGGTTATTTTCATCAGTGAGGGAGTCAATTCGTGCAATAAAATCCATATTATTAGTCAATTGCTCATATACCCGTTTTTGTCTTACTTTACAGTTTCCCCTCACCTTTTTTTAAAAATATTTTTTATTATAATATTTCTCATCAATTGTCACCTCACTGATTTTTTTACATTGAACGTAGCGACCTAAAACATAGTCATTAGAACAACTCAAGAAATACATTGCAAATATCGCTATACTCACGCCAATAAAAAACAATTCGTCTAGCTCACACTCATATGGTTATGCCAGTGAGTAAGCAGGATATAATCTTTCAAATGTTTTAGAGACTCGAGATATACCTACCCAAATAAGATTCGGTATCAATGCTCATTCAAAGCTTGACTTTCAAAGTCCAAAATATTAGTCTAAGAGCCCGTGAAGATCGTCCTTCACCGATGTGATAACCAGATGAGACGTATTTTTTATAAACAAATATGCCTAAAATTGCTTGCCTATCGAAAAGTGCTAATGGCTTTTTTTTTGCGCATGCTCGTGTATAGTCAAATGATAATTTAGCTACAATTATCAAAAATAAAAATAACATTCTAACTGTTCAGAATCGTTGTTACACTCCTATGAAGCGCATCAAAATCGAATGAGTCACCTATTTTGACTTACCTGTTTACACCTGCTTGCCAGGTAGTTATACACTGAAATGAGTAGGCAAGCATACCGAGGCATATTCTGTGTATTAAAAACTATCAGTGAAATAAATTTCATTTGGTTATCAAAAGTATGAAGGTGATGAAAAAAAATCAATAAAAGTTTATTTAATTAAAAATAGCCATGAGCACTTTTCGATGGGCAAGCAATTTTAGGCACATTTGTTTATAAAAAATATTTAATAAAAAATACGTCTCATCTGGTTATCAGATCGGTGAAGGACGATCTTCACGGGCTCTTCTACTATATGTTGTTTAGATTAACAAATCTCAGATAATCCCATATAACAATTTCGGATTTTCTGAATATATTTGTAGGTGAAAAAACCTTTGTACATTCATTATTTACAATACATTTCTTCAAATTGCTAGTACATTACACAATTTTGATAACACTTCCAAGTGAAATGGAGATGTTCTTCTATGCTTCAACCTTTTTTGACGTGACAACGTCTTAAATTAGGTTGCGGCTGGGAGTCACTTATGAAAAAGTGTAACGCCCGGTAACGTTACGATGAGTCACCGAACGAGAGAGAGGCCCGCCGAATGCCTTGCGTCTCTCTCCCACTCAACTATGATCGGTCTGCCGCGCGCGCAGCACGCGGCAGACGTTGTCACGTAAAATCTTCGCCCGTATAACCGACTTTACAGGCAACCATTTTTTTTTAAATTTATTTCATGACCATGGCCATAAAATACAAGTCCTTCAGTCGAATGCTTCAAACCTGTATTATGAGTGTTGCCATATTTTGAACATTTTAGAAAAAGAAAGTCAATATTTTAAATAAGAACATTGATAGTGTCGAGTAGATATTTTAAAACCTATTCACAATAAATCATTATATTAACACTACAAAAATATACTATTTTATATCATTACATCATTAGCAAATACTGATTCGACTAAATAACTACCTTAAAATATGAATAAAATACTGATTGACATTGAATAATAAAATAATATGATTCTACTTTTTTGAACCCAATATAGATATGTTATATTTTACTCGATGATATTTACAATGCTTCAAACTTATTTAAGGTTTAGTGTTACAAAAATGTGTGCACGATTTTTGTTTAATATTAGGACACATTTCACACACATCTGGTTAGCCCCATACTAAACCATTTCTAGGTTGTATTATGGTTGCTAACACAACTTACACATACATACTGTATATAGATACATATTTAACACCCAGACCATCAGCAAACAAATTTAGTACAGCACAAAGATGTTGGCTGTGCTGGGAATCGAACCCGGAACCTTCTGATTGGTAGTCCAGCATGGTAACCGTTACACCAACGAGGTCTTCAAAACAAAAAAATTAAGACAGTTAAAGCTGTACTCGGAAATGTATATTATATCCAATCTTTTGTATCATATCCAATGTATGTGTATTATCAATCGTTAGTACACTTTTTTGTAACATCTGTACTCAAATAAAAATAATATATTAATTATAGATTGAAACTCTTACAAGGTATTATCTTAATACTGATTTTGATATTCTAGTCATAAGATTCAGATAATGATGCCTTTAATATAAAATACATATATGGGCAAAATCTTTAATTTATAGTTTTATCGTTATCAATAGAAAGTCAACCCTAAAAATATTTATGCTAATTTCGGTACCTTATGAATAGAAAAAAAATATATACTTATTATTAAATGTAATATGAAATATTTTTAATGATTTTTCTTCATATTTATTGGTGCCAAAATTGGTCTAATATTCTTAGAGTTGTTCTTTAGACAACCTAGATGGTTTATTTCGAATACTTTAACGGTTTATGTATAACAATAAAACTATTAATTTGAGATTCTGCCCATGTATGCATATATATAACCTGAGCATTTCTTTTATCATTATTATCTGCAAAATGTTACAATTAAAATTACTTCAAAAGTGATTATATAAAATCAACTGTAAAAATTCCACGGCACAGTTCACACAGCAAGTTAGCTTACATCCTTAAATTGTTTTTTTTTTATTTGTTTAAGGAAGTCTATATTAAATATTAAATCGGAACAACGTGGTTATAAATGCATCGAAAAAGCTTAGTGAGAAACAGTGGTTTATTCAGGGAAGACTTAAACTACTATGGTTTTATTATTTGGGAATTATTATTTTGACACAGCTAGTTGTACCGAAATAGCTTATTCTTATAAAAATAAAATATTACATATTTTAAAGAGTTACTACATAGAGCATAATATTGCAGTTTGGTAGAGGTAAAAAGTCATATTTAAAAAATCAACATTCTATTTAAAATTGTGTTCGATTTAGAAAACGGACGAGTATGGACGTAAGCTGAATATTATAACCAAAAAGTTTCCTATTATCGGTTATTTTGTAACCTGGCAACACTATTCACAATTTATTAACCAACAGACATATGCAAAACAGATCTACTTGCAGTACTCAAATGAGATCAAAGTATTTTTTCCATAAGTAACAAGCAATGAAATTCTTTCTCCACTTATCATAATTATTATACATTCTTTTATTTTATTAACTATCTCTGTCACTCTTCAGGTATTACCAGGTGGCTTAGAGTGAGACATCCTATTGTTAATGATGCGCCGCGCGCGTATGCGGTCTTTTTGAATAATAATCCTCATAGTACGCGAGTCTTATGAACACTATGTGATACGTTTATACGAAGCGTGGTGCGAAGGCCCTAAAAAAGACAACAGAAATAGGGTGCTTATATTTCTACCTTTTCCAATTACTAATATTAATTAGACACAAAACACTACACTTTACCTCTAACTTGGTCTCAATTTGGCTCTGTCTCGACTAACGACAGCCGGGCTATTTTATTTTCAAATTCGTATTTTTAAATTTTGAATGTTTAAAATTAAGATACAAATACTACTACATACATACAAGGTGACAGGAATGGATCTGATATGACAAATGTTAATCAAAGCTGCTCGACTTTTTTCCTAATGGTTGTTACACACGTCACGAATTCAATAATCTTTTCAATCTTCTTTTTTTTTCTTTAGATTAGACGGTACAGTTCAAACGATAAATCTTTATATGTGTATGAGAAAAACTGTACAGTTAGCCCATATGTGGGTACTACGAAAACTATGCAGTGCAAAAGTGTACCAAAAACGGTTTTTCGTACTATATGTAACAGCCTTAACTTTTTAACGAATCTAAAAAGAGAAGGTTTTCGATTCGAATATTATGTCTTGTTTTGTATGTATGTTTATTTAAAATCTACTCTAAATTTATAGCATATTTCTACAAGGAGACATGTACCAAGCTCAATTCCTTATTAAAAATTAATAAACACCAACTTTGGTCTTAGTTTCCTATACATTCTTAAAAAAAGAGATCTATCTTCTTAAACTCATTTCTTTTCCATTGATTAAACCCACTGTACAAAAAATTATGTGCCATAAAATTTTTAGTCATAATGAATATACCAAACACTAGTTTTATAGGTTTTTGACATTGACATTTTTGATTGATTTGACATTGACATTTGGATATAATGCCTTGTTCCAAGTAGATGTGTTTCTTTTTGGCCACACACCCAAGGATTCTTATTCACACTGACATTGCACAAATTTATCATCAACCAATAAAGTTAAGCTTGTTTCTCAATCCTATGGAGTTTCATACGCTTTTTTGATCTCAAGCTTCAAAACTTATAAAGCTATAATGCCTCCTGTACACATTGGCCGACGTTGGCCCAGCACAGGCCAATGTGAACAAGGGACAATGGCTTACATTGGCGGATAAGTATTCTTCACAATCGACACTTCACAATTGTCGGTCTTTAAGCACTCTTTTAAGGAATCGTGGCGAAGCATGGCCCATACACCTAGTATACGTATATCATAATGCCCTAAATTACATTAAAATTTCCGTTTTTTTTTTAAACTTCCATCCCTAGACAAACAATATAAGTCAATCTCATTCTGTCAAATATTTTTAAACCTTAACGGATGGACTGGTGCCGATATTTTTAGATCCAAGATGGGCACCGCGACAAATAAATAATAAATAATATCAATTCTTACTATAATGATATCATTAGTTTGCGCATAGAATGCAACGAAAACTATATGTAGTTTGAGGCATTAGATAAACCTTATTCTCGAGGTAGTTAGTGTTCACACATTAGCCCACTTTGGGCCATGCTTGGCCATGTACTAGCTTCAGTTTACTTTTCGAAGGTTGTATTGTCGTCTCTCTCTACGAGAAGCTGTCCTGCTCACACTCATCCCAGCTGTCACACTCGTATTGGTCACAATCGTAGTCGATGTCGCAAGCCGCGTGACCCGTCGCGTCTGAGCTTATGTCGGTTAATGCTGCTTCTGACACTGGCTTTGAAGAAATGTCTAGAATCTGCAAAGGTGAGAAAGACATTTCAGCCATCATTTCAATTTTCTTACTCTTTTCAATAAATAAAGTTGAAATGCTCAAACTGAAAATATATCATAACTAAATTAAAAGGACAAAATAAATAAATATTAGGACTCATTTCACACACGGCTGGTTAACCCCATTTCTAGTTCGTATTATGGTTGCTAACGCAACTGATATTCTACATATAATATAACACCCAGATCCACAGCCACATTTACTTTAGCACAAAGACGTTGGCCGTGCCGGGAATCAAACCCGGAACCTTCTGATTGGCAGTCCGGCATGGTAACCATTACGCCAACGAGATCGTAAAAATATTGTATTAATGAATAAATAAATGTTCTGTAAAGTTTAAGCGTCTAACTGGTTCTGTTTAATTTATAACATTGCATTAAACATAACAGCTGTCGCGGGTCGAACCTGGACTAGATTGGCACAGGAACGAGACAGATAGCATGACAGGAGAGAGGCATATCCAGCAGTGAGATAGAATCCGCTGTGGATGAAGATGATACATTGTATTTTTTGTTTCTCTCTACAATATTAAAGTTGAAATGCTTAAACTTTGGTTATATAACTAAATTAAAAGGACAAAAATATTGTATTAATGAATAAATAAATGTTCTGTGAAGTTTAAGCGTTCTGTTACTAATATTAATATAGAGCACAAACGATACGAAAAATACGTTTATTGCATAAGGCCTTCCCATACGTGTATAAATACATATTTATTTTTACTATTTGTTGTTATAGCGACTACGAAAACACATTCTGTGAAAATTTCTGATTTCTAAATATCATGGTTCATGAGATACAAGCCCGACAGACTTTGGAGGCTTAGAAAAAGGGTTTCGTTTTCACCTTTAGGTACGGAGCTCTAAAAAAACTTACATCAGCGGAAGACCTCAAGCTATAGTTATCAGAATGAGCGTCTCGTTCGATAGCTGCAAGAGCGAGCTGCGAGTTCCGCTTCGGCTCCGACTTGGACACGTTCTTGCCATCCGACCGGACTAGCACTTCTGATGGGTTTGATCGTTCTGTAATCAGTAAACAAGTATACATAAAAAAAAATATAAACTCGCAACAGAAAGTTTTGATATGGCAGACATCTTGATATTGAAATAGCTAATAATGAATGTATTCTAACTAGTCAATCCTTTTCAGTTGATACCTATATTGAAGGGCTTGTGAAAAAATGTATAATCCGCTCCTCCGCCAGCGCACTACCTCCTGAGGGAAGGGGCGCAGGTCTCGCGACCGCACCCGGCGCCACTATACTTGCGCCAAGACGGCAGCCTTGATGTCCCACGGTAGGGACCCGGCTAGAACGTAGGCCACCTGGTACGAGAGGGTCCGGACCCCTCTGCAGACCCTGATGGCCATACTCCTCTGTGGCCCACGGAGCAGGGCACTCACTTTTTGGGACAAGCGCGCTTACCTTGACGTTACCGGTTAACTCTCGTCTTGAAAATTGGTAGATTATAATCATTGGGGAACTGGGAATTCGGCAAGACTTCCAAAGTATAAAAACCTTACCTTTAGCAAGAGGGTCTGCGAGAGACACTGGAGACCCGCTTCGCGGTGACCCAAGGCTGCCGCTGTAGTACATCTCTGGGTTGGCTTCATGACGATCTGTAAATATTATGATACCTTGGTACAGACTTTTTTTTATCCCACCTATTCGAAAAATAAGTATTTATTCGCAAATAAAAGAGGGTTTGTACCCAAGACGAATAAAGGTACCTCGTTTTCGGAGGATATTACTAACCATTGTCTGTCCGTTGTCTCTCATGAAGCTTTATCTCATAAACCATAACAGCTAGAAAACTGAATTTTTTACATATTATTTATTTTCGTTACTGCTATAACAAAAAATACATAAACAAGTTCATTTACCAGGCCAACATTTTTGTGATGAACTGAATTGGTTGGCTGTCAGTCTGGGTGTAAAATACGTACTCGTATCTATATGTATGTACAAAGTATATGTAGTATGTATATATCAGTTGTGTTAGCAGCTATAATACAAGCTAGAAATGGTTAAGCTTGGAGCTAATCAGCCGTGTGTGTAATGTGTCCTAGTATTAATAATAATAAAAAAACAAGACATAAAGCTGCCTTACCGCAGTCTACGATCTCGTGGAAGACATAGTTGGTGATGGCGACAGGCTGTCTCAGCCAGGGGTGCGCCATCAGCTGCGTCACCGTGCACCTGTTGGCTGGCTCCTTGCACAGCATCCAGCGGAGCACGTGCTCCAGATCTAAGGGTAGCATAGAAGCTAGCATTATGGTATAGACTTTTAAAAATACCGTCAGTTACAATATACCACTTGAAGGCTGATATAAGTAAAGGACAGAGCTATAATGTATCCGTGCGGTAGAGCCAGACGAACTATAGAGTTTAATGGAGCGTCTGTGTTTTATTTTTGCGTGTTTGTCATAATTTCTGGAATTTTGTTAAGTAATTTAATTACTGAAAAACACGGATTACTGAAAATTAAGCTTGGTTTAAATAATAAAAGCCAAGATTAACCTTTGTAGCAATACAAACTTAAGCTTTGTAGCAATACAAAGCTTACAAAGCTAAGCTTAGCATTTTTTTTTCGGAGATTGATATTTTGCCTGCTGTCAATCCCCCAAGAAATGTACAAAAAATTGCACGCGTATTCCACTCTTTCTGTTGAAATTTTCTTTGAATTTTGTTTGCTACAAACCTCACGGAGCCCGAGATCTTTTTAACGAATGCAAAACTGTGGAAATCGGTTTGTACGTTCTGGAGTTATAGCGTCAGGAAGGAAGACCTGACTGATTTTTTATATTATAGACCAGCTGACCCGGCAAACTTTGTTTAGCCTCACTAAGGGGTGTGAAAAATAGTCAATAGTAGCCGGTTCTCAGACCTCAAGCTGTTTCGGAGGTATCTAACATTGTAACATGGTTATTTTATATTATAGATTTACCTTCAGAAACGATCTGCGGGAACGACAGAGGCCCCTGTATGGTGTCCTCGATGTCGGAGAATGGGTTAACGAAGAACGTGAGCACGTACAGCGTTATCCCCATCGACCACATCTCTAGCTCGGGGCCGGCGTATCTGAAGATACAGAAAACGGAACTCACTACCTGAGCCTCTGTTTCCTGAGAGGTATCATACGGGGGTCTTCAAAAGTAGAGTTAATAGGTAGGTATCTTCTAGGTAAACGTGCCACACCGTAGACTGCAGTGCAGCTTAACATCAGGCTAGCTGTAGTCAAACGCAAACCTATCAAGGATAAAAAAAAAACGCAAACTAAATACACTGGTCTAGTGTGGTACAGTGCAAAAGACATTTCACAGTAAAATGTCAACTAGATTAATACATATTAAATGTATATTTGATGTCAAATGTAAATACTTTTAAGTTTTACTAGCACACTCTAGAATGCAAAAAAAGAAAGAATGCCATTTATTTTCCAACTAGTTAACCCGCGTAAATCCAAGACAAAAAGAAAGTTAGTCCGGGATAAAAATTAGCCTATGTGTCAATCCAGGGTCTAACCTATCTTCACACTAAATTTCATCAAAATTGGTTCAGTCGTTTGAGGGTGAAGAAGTTACATACATCCACACGCTCACAAACTTTCGCATTTATTATATTAGTAGGATATGATATTATATTTTCATCAATAAATCGTTATTGGTTGCATTGGATGACATATACTTAATTACGATTTTATATCTATAGCAATATTATAATTTGATAGTTTGTTTGTCGCGAATAGGCCCCGAAACTACTGGACAGATTTGAAAAATTCTTCCACTATTGGGAAGCTACATTAACTCTGAGTAACATAGGCTATATTTTGTTTCTCTTTACAACTTGGATTATTTTGTAGCTAGTGCGAATCCGGGACTGGCTGCTAGTATGACATATTGTATGACAACCTTTGACCAAAATAATATTTGATATACTTACTTGTTCCCAGCCAGCACTTCCGGGCTACAATACTCCGTGGTACCATAGAATGTGGAGAACAGAGCGTCTTTAGTCCTAAACGTCGCCGAGCCAAAGTCTATAAGTTTGACGTGAAACTTGTTGTCTATTATCACGTTTTCATCCTTTATGTCGCGATGCAGGATGTTTAGAGAGTGGAGATACTCTACCGCTTGCCCTATCTGAAATCAGAAGTGAGATTTCTTAAGAATTAATCATATTTCTTCTAAAATTAATAAGAAAATCTTTACAGAAGGTTTCATCATAGCTTCAGGATTATTCTTATATTTATTTAGGACTATTCTTCATTGGATCTAAATGGCCTAGAAGACAAAATTAAATATTCTGCTATCTACAATGGATTTCCGCAAAGTAACGCCTATGTCAATAGGTAAGCCTAGTTCTGGTGTCAAGAATGACTTGGCTTGGGTATTGATTCATAATATCATGTAGCTCAATCGAACGTGCCGCCTTTCGCCCCGCAAGTCGCGGGTTCGATCTCTACCAATGCGTTCTTTACAGCTAGACGTTTTACCAGCATGGTAACCACGAGCTAGCGACTCTCTGGCCTTAGTTTGGAATAACTGGCTCTCAAAGAGATAGCCGGAACACAGTGTTTGGTGCTTAGCTACAAATTTTACAACTTGAGGGAGCCAGGCGAGCACTAGAAAATGCTACCTTAAACCGTGACCGTAGTATATTACCTGTCTGAATATGTAGCTGAGTAGCGGCTCGTCGAGTCTCGGCCGTCGCTCTATGAACTCGAACAAGTCCATGCCGGCGCCATGCTTCTCCATCACCATTTGAAAATACTTGTCGTTCTCATACACGTCGATTATGCTCACCTGTGGAGTATATATTTTTGAATCAAAGCGTTTTGCTTCGACCTTCATTGTGAGAACTGAGAAGCTTTGGAACTCTCTTCCTGAGTCTCTTTTTCCCGTGAAGTACAATTTGGGGGTCTTCAAATCTAGAGTAAATAGGTTCCTTCTAGGCAAGTGTGTTACATCTTAGACCAATCAAGCTTAACATCAGGCTAGCTGCGGTCAAACGTAAGCCTATTCATCAATAAAAAAAAAAATATATTATTTATTTTATATACTTTATTTATTTCTCAAATTAGAATCACACAAACGATATGTTCTGGAACAACTACGAAAACATTTGAAAGTTTAAGTCTCGAACTTGTAATGTCTTCTTTATTTACGCGAGCTATAATATTATTTATCAAACATGATATGTTCTATTCTCATAATTAATGAGAATTTTTGTTATCCGTGGACATAACACAGAAATTAAAGGATATTCAGGAAAAAAGTTTATAATCGTGCCAGCTTCACTGTGGCACACCTGACTGGTTGGTCAGCAAAAATTAGGGTTTCAAAAACCTCAGTATTTAAAACAGGCTTAGCTTGTACAGTACCTGGCCAATAAATATTGTACATCGACCTTTGGAAAGAGACAATCGGCTAATTTCGGATTTGGATCTCTGTAGCACAATACCTTTGTGACGTTTTGTCAGTCGCTGTTCAAGCGCGATTGGTTCAAGTTCCGTGTGAAGATAACGCTGTACGAAGCCGAAATTAGCCGATTATTTCTTTTTAAAGGTCGTTGTGTAATATTTATCGCCAACGAGTGTAATAAAACAGTGGTATGGGCATGCTATGAGTAGAGAGGAGATGCATGTTACTAAGAGATGTATGGAAATGGTTGTGCAAAGAAGAGCAAGAGGCCGACCGCAGAAGGCATGGATGGAGTGTGTAAATGAGGACATGAGAGAGAAAGGAGTGAGTGTAGAGACGATGGCTGATAGAGGAGAGTGGAAAGACGGGTGGGATAGGGCAAGGAAGGAAGTGTAATGAAACAATATGGATAACTCACAATATTCGGATGTTTCAATGTGAGTAACAAACTCAATTCCAACGGCACTTTCCGTCCGTCCGGTCCGTCCACCCAAAACTGTGCCCCGACTTTCTCCTTCAGTATGAATTTGGCTACCGTCAGCAGCCGATCTGATCTCCGGTATGCCATTTTCACGCAGCCAAATGCTCCTTTGCCTGTAAAGAGGCAACTAAACTTAATAAAATGATTAACAGAGCCTGGTGAATTTTCCTGTACTAATAAAATTTATATTTCAGTTTAAGTTTCATCTTGTATCGAGCATGAATTTAATTTGAAATAATTATAAAAAGCTCACTATGCAGTCATGAAAAAATTGACACGGCCACTATCCATCAAATACAGGGAAACATAATACTTATAATTAACACCTAAAATGTACCTATATTTATACCTACCTACCTACATATAATTAAAGATTTAGATTTTTGATGATGCGTTCCCACTGCTAGGACTCGGGCCCTTCTCAAACACGGAAGAAGATATAGGACACAATTCACAATGCTGGCCAAGTGCGGGTTAGCGAACGACACATGTCTTCGGATTTTGTGATACTTGGAGCGTATATTGGTCTCTTCACAATGTTTTCTTACACTGTATAAGCAAATTCCACATATAACTTGAAAAACACTACATTATTAGGGCTGGATTCAATCCGGGATCTGCAGTTCAGCCTTCCTTGCTTTGTTTTTGGAAATACAACACAACAACTTCGAAATATTTTATTGTTAAATGTAACAAATTAAATTTGGAGGGGACTTTGCTCCGCACTGTTGTTGGCTACTAATTTGGGTTGCTGTTAAATGTGTATACATTTTGTTTAACTTATTTAGAATGAGCGTTGTGATTCGCTGTGGGATAATTTCAAACATAACCTTCCCTTGAACTGTCAAATTCTTAGTTAAACCGGTTAGCAAAATAATATAGAGTCTATTTATTTTTGTTACTTAGTCATGTACTCGTAGTTATCTTACCAATCTGTTTCAACGTGACGTAGTATTTGCTGAACTCGCCAGCGATTTGTTCGTCCCCACACTGACTCATGAGTGACATGGATTGAGGACGACTGCTCACCGACTTGCCCTGGAAAACAAAACTGTTTAAGCCTTGCAAAGGTAAGGTAGGTTTTTGTTCATTTTGAACATGTTAGCTGTTAGAGAGAGAGAGAAAGAGAGAGAAAGAGAGAGAGAGAGAGAGAGAGAAAGAGAGAGAGTATAAAATTTGACGAGATTGTGGCAAATGCCCACTCTTTCCACCTGTCCAGACAGTTACGTAATGCTCAGTGGGAAGTATACAGATTTAAAGAGGATTTTATAAATGACGCAACTTTGTCTAGAAATAGTTTATAACTTATAACTAGGTCAATGGACAAGGGCAAAATCTTGAATTCAAATTTTTTCGTTATAAATCATAACTTTTTTATTTATTATTTTTTTATTATTATATATATTACTTTTTTATTCGTTATTTTTTACCTTTTATGATTTATAACGAGAAAACTGTAAATTATTTTGCCCGTGTCATCGTCTTAAGCAACAAAACCGTTGGTCCTCTGATAAGTTTTAGCAAGTATAAACTGAGGTATATTGATACTGTGTCTGTAACAGGGTGACTCACGAGTACGAGCGAGTTGTCGGCAGTGGAGGCGACGCTGGAGGCGAGCGTGGTGTGCTTGGGTCCGTCCTCCAGCTGCACGCCGAGCCACACGTACCGCACGCGGCTGCCGTTACACAGCTGCATCGTTGATACCGTGTACAGCACGTCTACAAGTACACAGTAGTGTGTTATTACACAAGTGTGGTAAGTCCGTTATTAAAGTCGATACGGTACCAAAAAGACTGAAATGATAATGATAACAATTTATTATGGCACATAACGACACGGAAATTGCACTTCACAGTGCTAGCCTGCCGCAACAGATATAAAAATAAAAGAAATAAGTAAAATAACGTACAGCACGTCTAGAAGACAAACAAAACTGTATTACTAGCTGCGCCCTGCAGTGTTACCAGAGTTAATCCAAGATAAAAAGTAGCCTATGTGTTAATCCAAAATATAAACTATCTCCATATGAAATTTTATCGAAATTAGTTTAGCTATTTGAGCGTGAAGAAGTAACAAACATACATACACACTGAAACACAAACTCGTATTTACAATAATTATAGGATTACACAAGAGTAGTAAGTCCGTTATTGCAGTCGTACGGTACCGAAAAGGCGAAAGTATAAGCAAAACACACATTTTTAAAAAGCTTATAGAGTAATAATAACGAAGATAATATATCTACAGTGGTATTCGATATCTCGTCTTAGAGACTGTTTTGCTCATTTGAAAAATAAACAATCTTCATGTGATTTCCATTTTAACGTTTTTTGTGATACATAAACTAATTAGTTTAAAAGATCTAACCAAATGTTAGTGCAAGCTGTGTTTATTAAATAAAAAAACAATTCTTTAGGTTTTTAAGGTATATATAAATACTTACTGAGTTCAGTTCCGTCCCGATGCTTCACCGCGCCTCGGTACGTTCCGTCTCTGTGTACGCACTCGGTGGTACATTCGCAGCGAAGTGCGAGCGGTGCGCGTACGCACGACGGTGTCGATGTAGTCACGAGCGTACGGAGCGCGCGTTTAGCCACGCACGGGGTTTCCGGAGCTTCGTCTGTACACGAAGATTATCATTTATTATACAGAGGTACTGCTTACCTATGTGCTAGGGAAGTGTGATGAACACTTTGTTAGCGTAAGTTCTAACGAGGGTAAATGTGCTCATAAATATAAATAACTGTGTCTTTGTGCAAAAAATAACCCTGGAAACTAATTTGGGCTGGGTCCATGCTAAGTGTTTTAATAACATACACTGTTAATGTTTGTTTAAATAATGCTACCTTTAAAATATTTTTTTCGAATCTCAGTGTAACTTAATAATAAGAAATGCGCGTTCTAATTTTTATTGTAGATGTAGTAAGGGCAGGGCGGGAGATTGCATTAACAAGAATTGTTTTTTTTTTTGTTTTAGTTCAATTACTGTTTTTGAGTATGGAATGATTTTGTCCCAGATCTATATCCCAGCTAGCACAATATCCCAAAAGCCGCAATGAACGTAAGAAATTATGTGTTCAAGGAACTTACCATCATATTTCTTCCTCGGTGCCGATTCAGTCTGCGTTTCCAAATCAATATCATTGCTTAAGCTATCAATGCTTTCTACCCCATTTTGCTTAGGAAGGTCTTCTATCTCACACCCCGGCGGCGGCATTTCATTTATAGGAGTCAGGAAATCAGCACTCGTCTCATTCGAGTCACAAAAGTCTAGCGACAAACTACTCCTATCATCTTTGACCTGTCCGGGCAGGTTAGTTTTATCATTCTTAATCGATCGATACTTACTAGAATCGAATGATAATCGCAACGACGGATCGTTCATTCGTACTCTAGGCGTGTTACCAGTAGGCGTAACCTCTTGCGAATGTTGCGACGTGTAATAAATCGAGTCGGATTTCTCGTTTGTTTTGTTCAAGATTTTCAAATTCTGTTCGGAACGCAGTATGTTTTCAGAGCGGGATTTCGATATGCTACTGTGACAATAATTCTCGTCGTCTATGGATATTCCGGACATTCCCGAGGTGACGTCTGGCAGTGCTGATATATCGTTCCTCTGCTCTGTCGTAGTGCTGATACTGGAGACCATGTCTTGGGTGGGTGTGGGTGTGTGGGTGACAATGCTGCAAGATTTGTCGAGACATAACGCCGAGGAGGATTTCTCTCGAGTAGTTGATAGTATGGAAGGTTGCACGTTGAGTGATGTGCAGGCAGATTTTTGGCTGCCGTTAAAAGCGTCGCAGGAGTCGTCGTCCGTATCTGAGGCTGAAGTTAGGAGAATAAAAGTTGAGGGTTTTTTTTTTTTGGCATAATTTTGTCTTTTTTAATCGATAAAAAATCATCCAAATATGTAGTGTCAAAAAACCAGTGCAATATGTCTAGACTAGGATAATACATATAACTCGATTAGTAGTTTACAACGGACAAATAAAAATAAAATAGAATTATCATATGTAAACAGTTTCTAGAATAGCTAAAACACAATATTTCTACCAATTTATGTATGTATCAATCAGACTTATGAGTTTAAAAAAAAACTGACACTAAAAATATCAGTCCGTAATTTTTTTTCATTTAAAGCTACAATAATCATATATTTTTTTCATATCCATATTTTTTCCTCACCTGCCGATCCGTTATCGTCATTATTGACCGGAGACAGCGTCATATTCCTGTTCCTCTCCCTAATCTTCACTATATCGGCTTCCCTGCAGAAGTTCTGTATGACGTCATCTATATGCCGGCCAACGACCTCGGAGTGCGGTTTGCCGAATGTAAGCATGGCGAAGTGGTGGTTGCACGCTGTTATAACTCCGTGCTCGTCGACCACCAGCAGGCCGCTAACGTTGTACGTTACCTGGAAAGAAACATTTTATTGCTGCATAGTATAAGCAGCCCACTCCTCGTCTTCTCCTTTACCATTTCCCACTAAGTGGGGTCGGCACAGCCTGTTTTTCTCTTCCACGCCACTCTTTCAGCCGTCATCTCCACATTCACTCGCTTCTCATTCATATCCTCCTTCACACAATACCACGCTAACCGTCCACTCTTCACTTTCTATAAGCAGCCCACTATACAAATATATTTGTTTTATATATATTTGTTTCGTGTAAATATATAATATGCCTTATGATAACAGTTTACAAAGTACAGCCCACTATACGTTCCCACTGCTGGGACTCGGGGCCTTCTCTCACGAGGAGAGAGATATATAATCCACCACGCTGGCCAAGTGCGGGTTGACGGATGACACACGTCTTCGGATATTGTGGTCCTCAAACATGCCGGTTTCTTTACGATGTTTTCCTTCGCCGTAAAGTGAGTGCAAATACACACATAACTTGAAAAACAAGTCATTGGTGTGGGGCCGGGATCGAAACAGGGGCCGTCTGATTGAAAAGCAGGCGTTAGTACCACAGAGCCACACAAGCTTTATTGTTGACTTGAAAAAAAAATTCATTTCATATTATTTATAGGCGAGCAGCATTATGTTGATGTGCCTATATCACACGGAGTTGAAATTTTATTTTTAACAATTCACATAATTTCCACAGTTCAATGTCAATGTTTAAAGTCCACTGGTGCACTTATTACAGGTTAGCAAGATTTTTTTGATTTCTGCAACCAGCTAACAGGCCAGTTTTTAAAGCTGTTCACTGATGTAGTATTTTACTTCGATGATCGCGTCAGATTACCTTAAAGAGCCGAGCCGGCGCTAAAATTTCAACAACTAACAACATACCCTGACGTTGATTTCCAGCAATGTTTTATCTTTGGCATCCTTAAGGTTCTTGATGGCCGGCCAGGCGGGGCTATCGGGGGTGTTAACTTTGGAAATCCACATGCAAAGAGGGAAGCAGCCACCGTCCAATGTTCTTCCTGAAATAGAGAAAGTATGGACTTCTTGACAACCTCGTTCCCAGACAGCCAATCGGAGGGTCCATAACATGAAACAGTCTGCCTTGAGGTGGAGCATAGCCTAGTCTGTAATAACTGTCTCTCATGGAGGCTGCCGTTCATCGCTGTCATTGCTTCAAAGCTTTACCAGTCAATTAAGTTTTAAATTATATTTATTATACAGAAATTATCTTACAAAATAGTAGTGTACCTTTGGATTCTCAATTATTTTGAAGCATCTATACCAATATTATATAGAGGAAATGTTTGATTTTTTTTTTGTTTGGCGTAAATAGGCTCAAAAACTACTGGACCAATTTGAAAAATTCTTTACAACAGTTTAGCTCTGAGAAGAACTTTTGCGTATGTGTAGTTAAAAGAACAAAATCAAAAAAAAAAACCGACAATTATTAGACTTTGCGCACGACCGCTGTGATGGGAGCCAACCTCGCGACTGAGCGGCGCGGGTACCTTACTCATAGATCTAAACACCCCTCCCCCGCACACGCCCTCATCGCAACGGGCCGTGCAGCAGAAATCGTAATATTTTAATTTCACCATAACTTCAAAACCAAACGTCCAATTTTAATCATTCAAAGACCAAATATTATCAACACAAACTGTTCTTATTGATGAAATTTTTAATTTTTAAAAAATTTATTTTGATAAGGATTAATAGTGTATTGCTTAAAATCGCTTCGTAAATAAGCCATTATTTCTCGTACAAAGTAAAGGATAAAAAATGGTTATTGTGGGTTATTCCTAAGAGATAAACATATACCATCACGGACTTTTTTGTAGACCTTTTTAAGTTGTACAATACTGTAGTAAATTGTTTTGATCTATCTTGTAGGATTCAGTCAGCGTTTGCAATGTAAGCGCAAAAAAGGGTTTTTTTTACGACCTCACATTAAAAACCTCAAAAATTGTAGCCTATGTGTTATTCTGATGTATAAGCTATAGCCTATGTGTTATTCTGATGTATAAGCTATATTGTGGTAAAGTTTCATTCAAATCCATTCAGTAGTTTTTACGTGAAAGAGTAACAAACATACATCCATACATCCATACATACAAACTTTCGCCTTTATAATATTAGTAGGATGTTTGATTTTTTGTTTGTTTGGCGTAAATAGGCTCAAAAACTACTGGACCAATTTGAAAAATTCTTTCATCGTTGGAAAGCTACATTATCCCTGAGTAACATAAGCTATATTTTGATTCTCTTGGCTACTTTACTATTTACTCATTTTATAGCCCGTGCGTAGCCGGGACGATCTGCTAGTTGTTTTATAAATTCTGTTGAAAGCTTACCAGTAGCTTTCTGTTTGGAAACACTTCTAGTGAGCGAGGTATCGTTGGCGGGCAGCCGTATGGAGGGTATGAGGGAGCCGACCGGCAGGCCGACCAGCTTGTCGCTGCTCTCGGCTCCGAACAGCAAGCCCGCGTCCACACCCTCGCACGACACTACCAGCCCCGTGTCCGCGTCTACTGTCAGCTGCAAATATATTGAACAAACTCATTAGAAAATGTCAAAGAATCTTCTTCTTCTTCTCCTTTACCATTTCCCACTAGGTGGAGTCGGCACAGCCTGTTTTTCGCTTCCACGCCACTCTATCAGCCGTCATCTCCACATTCACTCCCTTCTCATTCATAACCTCCTTCACACAATTCATCCACGTCTTCTTTGGTCTACCTCTCCTTCCGCTACTTCTTACAATCATATCCATACTTCTCCTAGTCACATGCATCTCCTCTCTACGTATTACATGTCCGTGCCACACTAACCGTCCACTCTTCACTTTCTCTAACATAGGCGCCACTTTCAAACTTCGTCTAATATACTCATTTCTTACCTTGTCCATTCTTGTTACTTGTTACAAAATGTCAAAGAATATGAAGTTTTGTTAGGGGAACTCGTCGGTTAATAATGTCAGAGGAGGTTAAAAATACTGCCCAAAAATACCTTAATGTAATGCAACATTTGCGCTATTTTTTATTGAATTTGAATAAAATTGAGACTTGCTATTTTTAATTAAGATGACATATTTATTATTTAAATCATCAATATTGTTTTTAATGTCAATTGGTTTGGAAATAAATTATACAGATTGGTAATGTCAAAGAGTAGATTTCAGATTATAAACGTCGGGTGTGACCGCGAGACGAGTCGCGTTTCGTACATGGTTTCTTTTTAAATGGAAAATATATGGCGTATTCATTCAGTAGCACGTTAATTAGGGCTACTGCAAACGCCTCTGCACCATTGTTGGGTGCGTTAATTTCGCACCAGTCGACGCTATCTATAGAGGCTACGAAGTTAGCGCGGTTTGAACGCGAGAAATCCCGCGCGAGGCGGGTGAGCGGGGCCGGTTAGAGAACTGACTAGCACTCTGACTGGAACGAACTACTGAACTGGCCTCCGCAGAGATTAAAACAACCTTGATGCCAAACAACCTTACTGAAACGTAAGAAGGATGCGTCGTTGGGCGCATACCTCAACAGTCCCGTCCGTCAATAAAATTGAGAAGATATAAATCTCACCACAACATTTTTGCAATTGACCGGCTCAGCGACCACTAAGCAAGGCCCGTCCGCATCTAATTGCCTTATCCAAAGGGAGACTTGGACAGAGTCTCCATCCTTCGATATAAGCTCCACCACCTGCAATCATCAATATTTTTACTTATATGTATATTAACTAACACAAATATTACTACATACTTATTTAACTCATCACTGAAAATCTTAAATCATAATAGTAGTTTTAGAGATAAATATTGAAGAGAGCTTCAATGTTTTGTACAAACACACAAACGTTCTTTCATCGCAAACACATACACTGATCTCCGCTCCACCACAGACAAAGAGACAGGACTCCTAAATTTTAGTTGTGTGCCCACTTGTATCCCAATATGCTATTTGAATATAATTGCTTGGTGTATAGTCATCCACTTCTCCCTAGGTCAACCTCTATTTCCACTGTATCGTACAATCATATCCATACTTCACCTAGTCACATGCATTTCCTATCTACGCATCACATGCCCATGGCCCATACCAAGATAACCTTCAACTCTTCACAAACTGAAATTGTTTGCCAGTAATGCCAAATACACGATTACAATTCACATAGTCCCATTATTCAATTTGAGAATGTGTGATGTAGACCCCATCCCTTACCTTCCCGCTAAGCAGCACGATGGTGGCATCATCAGCTATGTCCCCTGTCTGTGGCTCGTGGAGACTGAAGGCCTTACTGCTCTTATTGCGGACCAGCTCATGGAACCGAAGCCCACATAACTCATTGGACGAGTAGCCAAGGAGTGAGCATGCTTTGTTGTTTACTATTAGAATCTGAAATGATATAATATGATAGGAAATAACTAATACAAGTGAATATAAAACAACTCACAGAGCCAAGTCACCAAGCTCTGATGTCAAGTTTTTAAGCCACCCTAAGGCCTCTGACTCAGCTAAACGACTGCTTGTACTAAGGCTAACAGCCGAGGTCTACAATTTAACGTGTCATCCGACCTACGGTAGCACCCAGATGAAAATGCCACTAGAAAAACGACAGTCTTGTGCATGGTCACCCATCCAAACACTTTCCGCATCGACCGTTGCTAAGCTTCGATGCTCGCGTCACATCTTCTTAGCTAGCCGAGCTACAGGCGCTACGGTAATCATATTTTGATATGGTATTTGGATATTTCTCAATAACCTGATTGATTAAAATGCTGTAAAAATTGTATATAGTGCTGATTACAGCTAGGTCTTCTGTTCAGAGACAATGATGAAGTGGTTTGGAAGCTCAAAAATTAACCCTGGTAGAACAATTAGCAATGAAATGTCCAGCTAGACCAGTTTTAAAAACACCCATAAGCATCATAGATTAATTTATAGCTTGTGAAAAGCCAGGATGAGCATAGAGTTAGGTATAAAGAGTTCCTTGCGTACAACATATGCAGTGTGAAATCAATTGTTGTTAATGAAAAAAATTTTTTTTTTCAAATTAATGTTCATACAAACTTTCGTACTATTTGGCGGTGAAGGTACTATACCCCACAACACAGGGTTTTCTCTAGTGTGGGACATAGGGATCAAATAAAACTGGGAACGTACATTTGTAAATATTGAATAAGGTTGTCTTTTTACTGTCATAATATTGTACGTACATGTTAACTGTACAAAGATATGCATTATTATTATCTTATATCTTTAAATTAGCAATTCTTGTATATTTTGTATTATCTATTGAAAATTATTATTATCTTATATCTTTAAATTAGCAATTCTTGTATATATATATATATTTATATATATAACCCCTTGTATGTTGAAACACCCGATATAAACACATTTTCGCCACAGCTGTTGACATACCGGGAGCCGGTGTGGGTATAAGTAAAACTTGGAACTTGACTTTTTTTCAACAGATAATACAAAATGGACTAATGTCATACATCATACGAGCGGTTATTTAGAATCTCGGAATTGGCTCCAACGATTTTCATGAAAATTTAGTAGGTATATAGGGGGTTTCGGTGGCGATAAATCGATCTAGCTAGGAAACAATTTTAGAAAATGTAAAAAAAAAAAACCGGTCATCCAGGTTCTTATTATTAATTTTGAATAAGCAGTTAGCACCATGACTTACTTTAGAAGTGTTAGGTTCGATAGTGAACACAGCCTTGCTAGGATTGAGAGCTTGCTGGAGGCGGTCAGACTGTGACTGGGCGGGCGAGCCTGCAGCCTCCACCGCCAGGGAGGAGTTGAAACGCAGGCCATTTGGACCGTCCACTGGTAGGGTTAGTTTAGCTTGTTAGTTGGTGATAATAATGGAAGGCAAGCTGTAGTCAAATGTAGGCATTAAAAAAAAGAGCTAACAAAATTATTATAACTCAAGTCAATAAAAAAATTATTGAAAATTCATTTTCTTTCACTTATAAACAAGTGCATGTGAGTATGAGGAAGCTAACTTTCAAATGTATTTTTAACTGAATCAAGTTTATATAGCTTTGTTATTGTTTTTTTTTAATGCTGTCAAGCTTACATATCAGTTGGCATTGACATGAGATTAGTTGCATTTTCTTTCAATCATCAAATGAGGGCTGTCCTGTAGTACTAAAGGAAAGTTTCCCTTTGTTATAAATTTTAAAAATGCAGATAAATTGTCACATCTTCAAGAAATAAAGCTTTGATGGGTTTAATTGGAAGTGTGATCTTCATTTTGTATAGATATGTTAATGATGAAATATGAAAGATGTTCCAAACATTATGTACATTCATTAATAATTATGAAAATAAAATTGTCAATCAGCAACACTATTTACAAACCTCTAACAAGATCCACTGCAGGCTTCAGCTTAGTCGGTGTTTCAAGCTCCATCCTCACAACTTTACCTCTCCGAGTTAACCTAGGGAAACTCTGGTTGCCTTCAAAGGAGCAGTTACCAAACACATTGCGAAACTTTGCCTGAGGTTTGACAGTCCTGAAAAATATTGTTATATTATTTTATGGAGAAGCCTAGCCCAAAACTGCACAAAGTGGCATAGATTGGTAAAGGAGGCCAAGACCAAACCAGGGTTGTAGAACTACAGGAAGAAAGTAAGTTTAAAAAAAAGTGTGTTTATGATTCTAATGCTTTATAATATATCATATTCTTAGTTTTGGAAAAAAACTTGTCCTAAGACAATAACAAACACAGCCAAAAAAATTTGGTCCAAGGGATATATATATAGATTCATTTTCATATATACAGATTAGAACCTATTCACTCAGGTGTTACTATGAGAAAACCACAACTCAGATTTATTGATGAATTCACTAAAACTATCAGCAAGCCAGTGTGGTCATTTATATTTTATATTTAATGTTCTAAATAATGTTTACAAAGGAATCTTCTTATGTGAAAATGTTCTCTTCTATTGTTCTACTCTACTTATTAGGCAAAAGAAATATTTATGATTTCTAAAATTATACTTTCTAATTAAAAATAAAATAATAATAATTTAAGTACCAGCATTTGTAATCATCAGTATCATAGACTTTCTCAGGTGAGCAAGGTTCAGGACTTTCATTCCTCAGGGGGTTAAACCCTTTCCTTACAGTCTGTAAATTTAAATAAAGTAAAGATTAATATAGGTATTAGAAAACAGCAGTAAACATCTTTTACTAAGCATCTTCATATATACACAGTTAATTTCATTAGTTAATAGCAAATGATGATATTATAGTGTGTAGCTTGGGTCAGTTTTCCAAATTCCCTTCAAAATCAGATGACTTTTGTTTATTTTGATACACGATTTCTTCACCCAAATTGATTTAGCATGTAAACAATTTGTGACAAAATAGTATTTGAATATGGTGTGTCATTACAATAAAGTACGTTTTTTAGTAAAATCAAAGTACTTACGGGTCTTGGCGTCAAGTTAAGATGTTGAGGAGAATAAACACCCACAAAGCGTCGCAATCTAGACTTCACTGGAGTAGTATCAGGTGTGCTTGTCGAGGCAACTCTAAAAATACACAACCTTTACTAAACTGAGTAAATATCACACCAATATAAACCGCAGGCTAATAAATAAAGGGTAACAAAATGTTAAAGGTTCACGTTATGATTTATTTACATCGGCCAAACTTATTTTTGGAAAGAAAATCAATACTTTCTAGCGCGCAAGTTCAAACTGATTCAGTTACAAAGCAAAGTTACTTACCTGTATTCTAATCCAGCTGTATCCATATTATTACACAACTTCTTTTATTGTTTGAAAATCTTTTAAAAGACAACTTTCTGTATTTGTCAAATTTTTAATTTCTTTCTAATAACTAGGATATTTTATGAAAACTGCTGCCGTTCGCTCGTTGTTTCAAAATTCAAATAAATTCAAATCTGACGTTGACAATAACACCGAAGTCACTGTCAATAATGTTTTTTTTTTTGTACTGGAGTTATTTATTAATAAGAATCACGTCAAAAAGATATAAGATTATGTGATTTAAGGTTGGATCTAAAGGATCTAAATCTGTATTATTTTTAGTCGAAATTAGGTAATATATTGTATGTGTTGTAAATGTAGGTAAATATGTTCGCCTAATAGTAGGCGATGTTAACTCAATATGGTCTATATAGAAAGAGTAAAATAAGTTGTCCTATAACCATACCTTATAATTATACGATATAAATACTATGCAGCATATATATAAATTTCAGCCTATTTACTCCACAGCTCAAGTTTTGTAACTCTTGAACATCCTGTTCGTCTTTTTATTACGGTGCTGCGCTTAGAGCCACAAAAACAAATTCATATTGTCTACCTTCAAAATCTTAGCTCTATATTTTTCGTGGAACACAACTAGGTACTTTAAGCCATGTAATAAGACATTTCGCGTTCCGGTTGCTGTCCGCACTTTCAAATCCCAAGGCTGATTCAGTACACGCACTCCACCCACCTCTAGGTACAGTTAATCTTGGACTTTATTATCTAGTAGAAATGGTTGCTTTTAAATTGATAGTAGCTATACTTTATGTATCCTAAATTAATAATTAGTAATTACATCTATTTAATGATATGTAAAGGACCTAAATAATTTTATTGATAACCGCATAGTTACTTTGCCTGTTTTATGTACTCACTAGGACCTACCGACTTCAATTTAATTAGGTGCCACTAATGTGCTACTAAGATCAAGACGAGGCTTTCATCCATCTGCCTACAAAGAGTCCTTGAGTATTTCGGTCACATAGCTCGTAAAGATGGGAGCAACCTTGAGAAGCTAGTAATCACAGGCAAGATCGAGGGTAAAAGACCGCGAGGACGAAGTCCGGTGCGTTGGACTGACCAGATTCGCACCACACTCGGAACAAAAGTTCATGAAGCCATTCACACGGCAAGTGACCGGAGTCGATGGCGCAAGATCGTGCGGGAGAAGATGATCCGTGGCGGGGGTCACGACCCTCAGCAGTGAGGAAAACGACGCGAGGAGGAGGAATGTGCTACTAACCATCAGAATGAAAGCCATGTTAATTTTTTAACAAAAAACTAATTTTAATCTTAAATTTATTTTGATATCATAAAGGGGTTTTAATAAAATGTGACTCATGTGACAGAACGCTATCCATCATTATGAATATTTTATCCAAAGCAGACGGAATCAAAAAAAAATCTATCAAATCGTAGTCTTAACTGGTCTACAGGTATTTTTTTACTAGGGATGTCAGGTATATTTTCGAGTGTTTGGCTAACAATAAAAAAGACGAAGATCTATAAGATAAATATAAGAAAATGAGCAAAATAAATACTCGTAGAAAGTTCTAGCGAGTTTCGCCTTAATTATTAGAGCTGGTTCATATCGCAGGGCTCCACCCCATCTCCAATAACCCTCGAGCCCACCCCCCGAGTCTGGTATTTCAGACGCTGTCTCCTGTCATAATGGTAATCGGCAATAGTAACAATGAGAGTACCGGCAGTAGTCTACAGTAGTCTCTTATTCATTAATTATTCTGACAGACAGATTGGCAATATATACAGTTTGAATAACAAATAAGGATTTAGACAACTAACGCGTTGCTCAGCAAAGTTACTGTTGTATTTTTAACTATAGCAATATGTAAGTGGCATCAATTGCGAAAGGGTTTTTTTGAGACTCAGGGTGCTTATGCCCCTTTTAGTCACCTATTACTACTAGTTACACCTGTTAGTTTTAGTCTCGTTATATCAGCCAGGCTACAGGGGTTTCACTTTCTTCCTGGCTACACCTGGGGGTAGACGACTATATGTATGATGATGCTACAGATTTGAGCAAAGCACATGCCGCCCGGCAGTGGAAAATTCACGAAATAAATTCACATAAAAACAACTATTACCTACTATAATAGAAATTATACGCTCTAACGATTCTAGATATGAATTGTCATTTTTATTATTTAATTTCTCACTATATTATTTAATAATAATTATTATTAAAAATAAGATGCCGCATTTAGTACTTTTAGTACTTAGAGTGTACAACTCGTATTATGTAATTCTGACATGTAATAATTCTTATTATGAAAAAATGAACTATGAACTAGTATCATTGTCTACACAGAAAAAAGATCTCTTCAATTTCTTTATAACGTAAAGTAGCAGAACATTTTTTAATTTTTTAACTTTTAATCGACCACTTTTTTAAAATAAAACTATCGAGCGAATAATCGCTATCTTGTTTTGGAACTCTAACAATTATTCATAGCACTGAATTAAGATAATAAAACTAATGGCCTTATAATTTACGCAGAATTTTATAGGATTTTCCAAATTGTGCTATTTTGCCCCCATAGCGCCTAAATGATTGAGGTTGCATTGGAAAGTAGGTGCGTCGTTGCATTTGCGAAACTATTGTTGTGTGTCAGGTGTAGGGTTATATAACGTCTATCGATGTAAACGAATGTCAAGATCTTAACAATAGATTGCATTTGCTTGAATACGACTGTGCAAAACCTACACCACATGAATTGAGTTAGAGTTAGATTTCTTCATAATGCAACACGTATCTACCTAATACATCTCTTATATATAAAATTTCCATGTCACAATGTTAGTTACCTTACTCCTTCGAAACTGCTTAACCGATTTTTATCAAATTTTATATGCGTATTCAGTAGGTCTGAGAATCAGCTACTATCTATTTTTCATACTCCTAAGTGAGGCAAAACTACGTTTGCCGGGTCAGCTAGTTATCGTGTAAATACGGAAGACAGAATTTATCGTTTAACATTTCATTATCTTCTGTTTTTTTTGTGGTTTTGCTAAAAGTCATAGCTAAAGTATAAGCTGCCCATTATACGTTTCCACTACTGGAACTCAGGGCTTTCTCTCACTTGAAGAGAGATATAGATATGGGCCATAATCCACCACGCTAGCCAATTACGGGTTGGCGGATGACATACGTGTCCGGATATTGCAGTCCTCAAACGTGTCGGTTTTCTCACGATGTTTTCCTTGACGGTAAAGCGAGTGCAAATCTAGACTTAACTTGAGAAACAAGGCATTGGTACCTATTGGGCCGGGATCGAACCAGGGCCCATCAGATTGAAAAGTAGCCATATTTTTTTTTTAATTTTCACATACGGTGTTCAACCCCATACAGAACCAATATTCTAGACTGTATTATGGTTGCTAACACAACTGATATACTACATATACATTATTTTATATAGATACATATTTAACACCCAGATCCACAGCCAACAAATTTAGTTCAGTACGAAGACGTTGGCTGTGCCGGGAATCGAACCCGGGCCCTTGTGATTGGCAGTCCGGCATGGTAACCATTACCCCAACGAGGTTGTAATTTTTTATTTATCACCGAGTCACACTCGGTTGGCTTGCCTTGCCCTGTTAGGGATCAGTGACGCTTACAAGAATAACATACTCCATCTGAAATCACTGATACTTAAGGAGGCTACCGAAACACGCTGGTTACTTGGCGACAGATTTGAACTTCAGGACGGTTGCTAGTCAAGTTTTTTTTCAATAAGCGTTATTTCGTCTTCGTATGAGCGAAGTGACCAATTTCTGGGCTAGACGAGAATTTTCAAGCTGCCTAAAGGCCTCTGACTTGGCTGTCTGTACTAAGACTGGAACCTAACATTTATCGGGTCATCCGACCCCTGGTAACTCCCAGATTAGATTAGTTAGTCGCACTACAAGGCGAGCACTAGAAAATGTTCAACCACAATGCAAAATTACAGTTACAGTTGGACTAAACTAATATTATCATAATACTTCTTCTTCTTTTTCTTAACCTTATCCCACTTAGGTGAGGTCGGCACAGCAAATCTAATTCTTCCACTCTCCTTTATCAGACGTCATCTCCACACTCAATCCTTTCTCTCTCATTTCATTCACACATTCCATCCATGTCGTTTCCGGTCGGCCTCTTGCTCTTCTTCCTTGCACTACCATTTCCATACATCTCCTAGTGACATATATATATTATCTTAAAACGTCCCGCCCATAAACCAAGATTTAGTTATAATAAAACAAATAGACAGGCAGGAGTGGGGTCGGCACAGCAAATATTCTTCTTCCACTCTCCTCTATCAGACGTCATCTCCACACTCAATCCTTTCTCTCTCATTTCATTCACACACTCCATCGTGTCGTTTCCGGTCGGCCTCTTGCTCTTCTTCCTTGCACTACCATTTCCATACATCTCCTAGTGACATGCATCTCCTCTCTACGCATCACATGTCCATTTTGTCCATACCACGCTAACCTTCCACTCTTTATTTTCTGGTCTGTGATTGGTAAATGTACTAGTGACATTTATATTATCTTAAAACGTCCCGCTCATAAACCAAGATTTAGTTATAATAAAACAAATAGACAGGCAGGAATTTTCTCTACCCACTATGATCTAGTTTAACTCCAGCGGCGCTAAATTTCTTCATAGCGAACCGTCGGTCGGTGAATGTAATGTCGCGTCGAGACAAAGGTTAGTTACCCTTTGCAAACACACAGATTGGAATGACCGCTGGTATTTTATGTAGGTATGGAGAGACAGGAAGGTGTTGAGGTGAAATTCTTTGAATTTTTGCCAGTTTCTTAGTTCCGTTTTGCTTTTTAGGGTTCCGTACCTGGTAAATACGGGACTCTATTACTAAGCTTCTGCTGACTGTCTGTATCTCAGAAAAAAATCAAATGTCTTTATTAGCAACACAAATATACAGAAAATGTGCACCCAAATCGGTCCAGTAGTTTCGGAGCCTATTTGCGTCAAACAAACAAACAGTCAAACTTTTCCTCTTTTTTAAAATATTGGTAAAGATTTGTTTAGATAGGGATATATTATATATTTTTTTTTTAATTCTAGGATTCCTAATTCCTTTTGTCTAATGTCCTTGATGGCACGTAGGCACTTTGATATATAATACGTATTTTAACGTGTCTAATAGCATTGAAATTGATATGCGTTTCTCCTATTCAATCTGTCACTTCCTAAATACTTACATACATAACTAAGTAGTTAATTAATAATTATAATTACTTACGTTCCAGGATATGACGAGAAACTTCTGTTCGCATCCCGTTCGATTTTTTGTGGAAGTTGAAATTGTAAGTAGGTACTTTATGTATTTAGTTGTTAAAGATGACAATGAGGTTTTTATTGTCAGTCTGCATCACGATGTGGCTGATTTGGTGTATGATAAGCATAAAGCCCATCACACACGTAGCTATAATATATATAAAATAAATTATAGCAAGGCATATTACAATATGTTATCTATACAAATATTCAAGTGACCACACGCGCAGCTATAATATATATTTCTTAGACGTGTGTGGTAGCTTACTGTAATATATATTATAGCACGGCATATTAATATATATTATAGCTACGTGTGTGACGGGCTTAACTAAAGCTAGAAGCGAATAAATTGCAAGTCAAGACTTTTGAATTAGCATGAACATAATAAGTCACTCCACTCCACCACTCACTATACGTTCCCACTTCGAGCCTTCTCTCACAAAGAAGGATATACATATTATATACTAGCTGACCCAGCAAACGTTGTTTTGCCTCACTTAGGGGTATGAAAATAGATATTGTAGCTTATATGACACGTTCGTAGATTTACCATAGCAGCGCCATCTATTGATT
This sequence comes from Mellilla xanthometata, assembly GCA_035578125.1. Classification (NCBI taxonomy): domain Eukaryota; kingdom Metazoa; phylum Arthropoda; class Insecta; order Lepidoptera; family Geometridae; genus Mellilla; species Mellilla xanthometata. The sequence continues at coordinate 3,982,799 of JAPUBQ010000007.1, read as the reverse complement.
ACTTACTCGAACCAGTCGAAAGGTATCGCCATCTGTTAGAATCATTTGGAGTTAACAGATAATTGTGACTGTCAAATAATAATAAATTAAAATTGCGACTATAATTTGAGATTTAAACTATCTTATCTCTCAAGTTGGATCGAATTGCACATGGTGTGCGAATTTAATTATAATCCGTTTAGCAGTTTAGGAATCCATTGAGGACAAACATTGTGACACGAGATTTATATATATATTAAGATATATAGGCCATAATCTACGCTGGTCAAGTAGAGCCGAGGTTTTTATGATTAACTAGCAGCCACTCCCTGCTTCGCACGGGCTATAAAATAATCCTAGTTGTAAAGAGAAACAAAATTAGGCCTATGTTACTCGGGGATAATGTATCTTCCCAACGGCGAAAGATTTTTTTAAATCGGTCCAGGAGTTTCTGAGCGTATTCGCGTCAAACAAACAAATAGATAATCCAACTTTCACTCATTATATTACAGGTGGATAATAGGGACAGGACAAAGTGAATATGTTCGTAAAATCATAATTTTAATGTGGCAATTTAAGGCATTGAAATAATTATAAATATTTAATTTTGGTGTCTAAGGAAGTTATAGGCAAATACCTTTTTAGCCCCAGACACAAAAAACGACGGGTTATTATAAGTTTGTGTGTGGCAAAATTTGTTTTTCTTTGTTTGAAATGTCTGTTAGTTAAAACGTAGTGATTACACCGCCTTTGATGTTAGTCGAGAGAGTTCTTTGCTATGATTGATAAAAAAAGGTTTAAAATGATCGCCGCTACAAAATGGTGGATGCATATCTTATACAACTTCCTCAATTTGGATATCAAATGAAAGGGCTTGACTAGTAGAATACATACATTTAAAAGTATAAAATCTAAGATGGCCCCCACCAGAATATGTTCTGTCAGGAGTTATCTAAATGTTAACATATTATATATTTGTTTAAAGAAGATCACCTTACGTAGGACAAAAGTTAAAAATATGATTACCATAACATTTTTTTGATTAAATAATATGTGAATTATATTATAAGTAACCTTAATTTAAATGGAAAGCCAATACCGGTTAGGTAGGTACTTAATTTTTGGGGGAAGTGACCTCGATCAATCTTATAAAAAGACAACCTAATTTTGGCAATTTCGCGCTTTACTTGAGACATTTTTAGCAGAGAGCTCACTTTGTGGAGCGAATAATTATTTCGTAAAACAACACCGGATCGATTTTCCGGCGATTTCTAGCTAGTTAGATAATCAAATTAGATCACAGTTATGCACGTTTTCATAACGGACAAGCCTCATTTGGTATGTAGGCTTATATTTTAATTAATGCGGGAAACTCTGCCTACTTTGTTGACAAGGTCAATGAAAATACCTATTTTGATAGGTTAATTGCCGTTTAGAGATTACGGTGTCATACCTTATTATAATTTTTATTGTTTTTTTTTTATATTATTATTATATTGTTTACAGAAGTACTAATTGATTTACTTGTTTTATAAATTTATCGAGATAACATTTTTCATTTTTGTTTTTAATAGACTCACATCTGTTTTCCTTTTCGCGTTTACGGTATGTTAGATATTATTTGTCTATATCAAAGACGACTAGGGCGAATACATAATGTTGAAGTGTTCGTTTGTGTGGATGATTGTATTTGCCTGTATTGGTAAGTTTACGTGTTCTTCTATTTTTGGCGAATACAGCGCACATCGAATAGCGAATACGTATAGTATTCTGAAGTTAAGTGCCAGCATAACATATAATAGCAAAGTACGGACTTTGATCAAAATTGTCTTTGAATAATCGTTCTACACATTTTTTTTTTGTTTATGTAGATTTGAATGCTTACTTAATATGTGTTACCAATAGCATGAGGTAAACACCTCAGAAGCGCTTGAAGCGCGGTGGTAGTTATTTCACGAAATAACTTCATATAAAATCAACAATTAAAAATTTTGTCATAATAAGTTCTAAGGACAAATAATATCACCCTTCAAAAATAACACACCTTTATTAATTGTAGAATGACTACAAAAAATAAACTATCGAGCTAATTTTACGTAATCATGTTTTGGAACTAAAACGATTCTTAACACTGGGTTAAAGAAAACTGAATAAATCGTAACTCTATCATTAAGGCAGGGTTATGTAGGATTTTAAAAATATGCATTTTGCTTCTCATACCCAAGACCTCAAAGCAAATCAATTGGTTACTGATATGGGAGAGTAAAAATACAGGTTTTCGATCAATTATAAAAGTGCACCATATTCTGCCTTCCGTCGTGCAATAATAAATAAATTAAGGTAAAACTTAAATCTACTTACCTACATACGGACTGGACATCACTTTTACATAATTACAGTCATATATTTAACCAATACACTAACTACATACGAGTATACAAATTACACAATCTGCATCTTGAATCTGAACAAAAAATAATCAATTACAGATGATGATGGCCTATCGAAACACACAACAATCAGATATCATTGCACTCGTCATGACGACCTCGTTGGCGTAATGGTTAACATGTCGGACTGCCAATCAGAAGGTTCCGGGTTCGATTCCCGGCACGGCCAACATCTTTATCCTGAACTAAATTTGTTGGCTGTCAGTATGGGTGTTAAATATGTATCTATATAAAATATGTATGTTTTTATCTGTAGTATATCAGTTGGGTTAGCAACCATAATACGAACTAGAAATGGTTCAGTATGAGTTTAACCAGCCGTGTGTGAAATGTGTCCTAATATTTATTTAATTTCTAATATTTCATCATCATCATCTTCATTGGCCCATTTCATCTTCGAAAGATCACTTATTGCATCACAATGTTTTTAAATATTTACTACATACAATTCATGCCATAAATCTGGTTTTGGTCAAAATAGTGCAGTACCTAGTGATAAGACGTTGCACAATCACCTTTCACCGTTGTGCAATTGCGATCGGTTTTGCGAAGTGGAAAATTCAAGGTCGGCCTAATTAACACCGATATTTTGTTAAAAATAGTTTCGAAGCTTCATTAATCTTTCAATTAATGTTCTTGAATAATAATATATCTAGATATATATAGACTGGCATTTGTTCCGGGTTGACGTAAAAACTAGTACAAATTGAATTTATGCCTTGGTATTTTTATGTAGATCGAAATTGGTTTTTAGATGATAAGAAACAGGAAAGTGTACCGCCATTAGACGAATCAATACGATAATTTAGCTAAAATAATATTATAATTTTAATTTGTTTTTAAACTACGTAACATGTTTAGAAGATGATTAGAGGTAAGCTTATACTCGTAATGGTGTTTAGCTATTTTCTATCGCCCAAAAACAAATTAACTTTCAATAGTACCTACTTCTGAAGCGATATTTATAAGCATGTATTTGTAATTAGCTTGGATCATTTGTCATTCTCTAGAGACACCCAAACTTCACTTACCTTAAGAACATTAAAACCCAAGTTGACGTAGATAAATAGCTATCTACATCAAATCGACTTCATACTCTACCCGGATTAATATAATTAATAGAATTGTAACCTTAGCGAAAAGGTCAATTATTCTGACACATAGCCTTGCTCTGTTTTACTGGTCAGAGCTAACAAAGGCTTTTTAAAAAGTCGTGTTTTAATTGAAGTATGTAGAGACACGCTATGCCCTCTCCTCAACAGAAAACTCTGATTGATCGATAAAGTTTAATGAATAAAAATCTTGTTGAAATTTTGAAATGAACTTCGAGAAATTCCATTTCGATTCCGCAATGAACGATTGATATCGAGTGCGCGTTCTATTGTTCACGTATTTCACTAATTATGTTCGACAAAAGTGTTCGGCCTTGGGCATCGATTAAATGCGTGCCCAAGTCATCGATTCGGTATCGATCATTGACGTAGCGTGTCGATAATCGATAGTTCGATACTCACCGGCGAAAATGACGGATATGCGCGTGATTCGAACGGCATTGAGTATTATTGTCTTTGTTATCCGTGCCCCGGATTCGTATGAAATTAGGTTCAAGAACTTAAGTATAATGGAGCTTTTTATGCGATTAGATGTGAAGGCTTGCCTAGGATTTTAAACGTGTCTATTGTTAATTTTTTTTTCGTTTAATTTTTCGCTTTGTACATTTGAGGTACCTACAAGGTTTCAATTAGGGTGTTAAAACAAATGTCATTTGTCGGTTGAGTGTTATTAGGCCTAATAACCTAGTGTGGGTAGGGTTATAGGTGGTTTTGCCTACATTTTCTGTAAAAAAGAACCTTTGTTTCTGTTTAGGAGACCTAGCTTGTTGTAGTGAAAGACCGATGTATGCAGGAAGAATGAATAATTTATTTGAAAGAAGTTTATACTAATACATGAAATGTGTTTTCATAAAGTTGTGAACTACGACCGCTAACAAAACAAATTTGACTAATCACAAGTAAGAAATCGTTGCCGTCCTTGTTACTTGCGCTATTTATAAAAAAATAAACGAATTGCGCTGCGATTTCATAAGTAGGTAGTATTTTTATAAGCTCTAAATGTAATGTTAGGAACCCAAAATGTATATAGAGAAAAAGGGATTGTGATTTTAAAAGCAAGAAAATATACTCAACCTTAACCTGCAGTACGTGAAAGAATTACAGTTAAAAAAAACTAAGCACGAGCGAAGCCACGGGAAAAACGATTACCAATTTTTTATCAAAAATTCGAGTACTGCCATTTTCTTATCTTTGTAAATATTTAAATATAGGGATGAGCTATTAGGCTGTTGTTATGGTAGAGTTTTGTTCATTCGAATAAACAAAATATTTATGACATTTAACATTGAACTTCGTAGCAAGCGTAGAAATTCACACATAGTTATTCAAAGGTCGAAGGTACAACATTCTTGATAAGAATTAGATGTCGAGTGCCAAAAGTATTTGTTAGTACTTTAGTATGTTGGGGTGTGAACGGGGTGTCGAAATCAACCTTCTGTTCAATGAGGGTTGAGCAATGCCATTGGATAATTTTATTAGCGTGCATTGTAATATTACAAGATGTTACGATTCAGTATGTAATGCAGTTTTCGCATGCACGTTAATTGACCTCTTCGCCGATGTCATGCATTGTTTTCAATTGTTTTTGCCTTCAGATAGACACAGCAACAGTTTAAATTAGTTTTAATCTGTAGTTTAATAATAGTTTCAATCCATTGAGAAATACGACAGTCTTATGCATGGTCACCCATCCAGACACCGCATCGACCGTTGCTTAGCTTCGATGATCGCGTCAGATCACTTTAGCTAGCTAACTAAAGTGATGACGACCAAAAAAAATCATCATAAAGAAATAGAACTCTATCAATTGAGTATTCGTAACATAATGGTGTATTAACTCGTGACGCTAAAACGAAGGCGTGTTATAAGTTTGACGTTACTGCATATGTTTGGTATATTTGTGAGTGGGGTATCGTAACTCATTCCATTGTGTTAAATGATTTACTAAAGGCATTGGCAGTATAGCCAGGTTCCTATGATCTACAACGACTTGTCCAAGGAAAATTCATGACTTTATTGATGGCCTTTTTTTAGTCAGTACAGCTAGGTATTTGAACGGAAAAGCTCGTAACCACTCGTTAGCGACAGTCAGGCCTCAGGTGGAGAATGCCTAGTTTGGAATTACTGACTCTAAGGGATGCTGCTGGGATACACTGTTAGGTGCTTGGCAACGGATTAAAAAAAGCTGGTGACGTCATGGTCTAGGTCGCATAGCATTTGGAATGGATTGTTTATTATTAAAAATTATATATTATTATTATTAGATCACATTTCACACACGGCTGGAAAATCCCGCACTAAGCCGCGTTTATAGTTTATACTACGGTTGTTCACACAACATATACATAAATACATAGATACTTTATATCGATACATATTGGACACTCAGACCTTTATTTTTTATTTATTATCATTTACATAACGTATCGAAGCGATACGGACAAAATGCTATTGTTACCAACTCAATATGCATTTTTTACTTCACGCAGTCGTTTCCCATATGCCCACATTAAGTAATAAAGAAGAATAGGGTATTATCAATTGTGTGTAACACTCGATTCAGTCGTTCTTACAAAATCAAAGTTAAAAAGATGCAATTTGCTCGGCCCGTGGACAAATTAGCAAGAGTTTGTTGTTCGCATTGTAAAATAAGTTTTCGCAAATAGTGTTGTAAATAGTCTTGCAATTTTAAGGCGTGTTTACGAGTGTGCGAAACGAGACTACAATTAGGCAAATATCGTATGGAGCTAACAGCTGCGTAGCTGGTTTTTTTGTAGACCACCAAATTTATTTAAATATAGTTACGCCCCGCGTTTTTACCCGCTTTGGTCCCGGATAAATCATGGACTACGTGTTAATCCAAAGTTTTAACTATTTCCATACCAAATGCAAATCGGTCTAGCCCTTTGAGCGTAAAAAAGTAACGAACATACACACACACATAAACTTATAATATTAGTGGGTGTATCTCGGCTCACTAAGGTGATCAGACGCGATCATCAAAGTTAATCGATCGAGTCCTTTGATGGGTGACAATGCACAAGAATGTCTTTTAAAAAGAGGTGTTTGCACCTGGGCGCTACCAAGGGTTTGAAGACGTGTAAATTGTAGGTCCCGCCTTAGAATAAGCAGTCATTAAGCCAAGTCAAAGGCCTTCTGGCGATACTGTACGTGTGTGTGTGGCGGTCTGAAAACCTCTTAGGCCTCTCGGCACTAAAGCTTGGCCACTTAGTTCATACGAAGAAGAAGACGTGGGTTTGTAGTAGATATAATGATGATATATATGTACCTGCTAACATGAGTAACTAGTTTACATTAAAAAGTTAGTAATCTAAAATCTAGATAAATATTGACCTATTTGTCTAGACCGCACTATGACACAAAAACTATTGCTCAATCCTAAAATAAAGTAAACCGCGATTGTAAAAATAAAAACAATAATAGAACAGTTCACAATCGATTACGTAAATCGAGACCACGATCGATTCGGTGAATCGTTCGTTATTTTGTCTTGAATATGCTGTGAATTTGGCGGATGCTTGAAAAAGTGTTGTAATGGTTCGCGCAAATTGGTGTTAAACGGTGAACTGGGTGAAAAAAAAAACGTAATATATTTTCACCTAGAAAATCATCAAAATAGCACTAATGTAGTACGGTAATATACATTATTTGTACTAAATAGTTACATGGTTCTACTACTTCAAAATTAATGTTTAAGAAGATTTAATATGTAATTTGTTTGAAATCCTAATGCTAGTGCTAGAAAATAGCATTTTGTGTACTAAATAGTTAGATGGTTATACTATTTCAAAATTATTTATAATTTAACGTTTAGCTAAGGTTTAGTTTGCAGCAATATACAAATTTATTTATTACTAGCTGAACCCCGCAATGCTATCCGCTTTGATCCGGTATAGAAAGAACTTAATCCGAAATAAAACTAACCTATATGTTAATCAAAGGTCTAACCTATCTTCATAGTAAATTACATCAAAAGCGGTCCAGCTGTTGGAGCGTGAAGGAGTAACATAGAATTTTAAAGTTATTTGCGTATCCCTCGGGAACCTCAAATTTGTTTTCGGGATAAAAAATAGCCTTTATGTTAATACATACAAGGTGATGAAATTTGATGTGAAAATAGTTCAGGCGCAGCCGTCGTCGCGTGCATACATTGGCTGTGTTCCTGCCCTTGAGAATGGCACACTGATTGTGCTGAAACATGTCGGGCTAATACCGACAAAATAAACGTAAGTGATAGCCGGTTATACAAACATTATTCAAAAAAGGTTCCTTACTATCTTCACACCAAATTTCATCACAATGGGTTTAGCATAAAAATCTATTTAAGCATAAAAGTAACAAACTTAAACACAAGTTTTCGCGCTTCTAATATTAGTTGGATTCACTTAACTTTAATTTTATTCTTTGCTCTTTGAGCTGGAACAATTTAAATAAATCCCCGTGATCTTTTCTCAGGGCTTGGCCAGTACTAACACGTGTTTGTGGTCTGTCTAAGGCGTAGATTCGTGACTCCAAAATATTGCATGTAATGACCATAATTATGTGTATTGTGTATTAATAATTATGTAGTACCAAGTTTTGTTGGTCAAATAGTTTTGTTATATATATCGTAACCAATAAATGAACTATAAGTATGACAATAAAGAGTTTAATTTGGTGAACTTCCTGTGTTTATTTATTTTTTAAATTCAAGTAGGCATATATGCCTATTCAAGTAGGCATATATGCCTACTCAAGTATATACATGCCTAATCATTTACTTGGTATATAGTATATGTAGCTTGGTCTAGGTGAGCGGGAGACCTTGACAAAGTGCTGCGCTTGGGTACCGTGACACTAAGTTCAATCTAGATTTTAGTGCGGCTAAATGGTTTGCAATGCTTTGCGAAGTTAGGTACGAGTACATTCTAGAACTTGTACGTGCTAATAAATTGAGCTTGGGGAAATACTAATAATGTAAACATAGGTTAAGTAAATGCATGTACTTATATGCAGCCCACCTCACGCCCCCACTCTTGGGCTCGGGGTCTTATAAGGAGAGAGATAATCTACCTGAATCCCAGCTGTGGGAACGTAATACTGCTGTCAAAAGACGTATCGGATTTGAACTAAAATATAAAAATACCAATAAATGCGCCTTTTTAATCATTCCTGTGATGTGTACTCGTAAATCGAGTCGATAAGAAAATATTTGTTAAAATCAAATTCAAGAAAAAAAACATTTGCGTCTTTTTATAACGGCAGAATAAAGTCAAAGTAAAATAAATTTATTGCTTCATTATGTTTTATACTTAAGATCGTATTTGGAATCAGATACCCTTCATGGGTATCGCAACATACGGCAACAGGGGACTACTTTTGCTAATATAAATAAAATATAATTCAGCCAGTAACTTACTGCGTAGGTGCTGCTTGCATAATAATTGCAGGTGGATTGACATAACAGATAACGTGTATAGGTATCTACAAGATAAAGCGACCTTCGTTCTCGTTACCTGCAGCGATCGGATAAGAAGTTAAATAAATGAGTGACCTGAATGTAGTAATACATTGTCATTACAAATAAGTGATAACTGGTACATGGCAATTACGATTGGTACCATTCGATTTAAGTATTAATGTATATAGATTATGGACTTGTTATGTAGTAGGTGTACTAGTTGCTCTGTAGCTCGGCTAACTAAGGTGATCTGACGCGATCATCGAGGTTAAACAACGGCCAATGCGGGCAGTGACCATGTGCAATACTGTCTATTAACCTTTCTGGGTAAGTCTTAGCACAAGCAGTTGTTAAGACAAGTCTTCATGGCTTGAAAACTCTCAACACCAGAGCTTATCCACTTAGCTCATACGAAGAAGAAGAAGGTAATGGAATTGGGATGTTATAAGTATTCTCTCATGCTGGTTGTACACATGCCAATAGCATGTGTAAATAAAACCCTCGACTCAGCATTTTGTGTTAGCGGCCTTTTAGAATTTGAAATAAATCATCATATACGTGATTTACTAGTCAAGCCTTTTTGTTTAATATCCATCCTTACTGACGCAGTTATAAAAAATTAGGCCATCCGCCATTTTGACGCGGCTCATCTTTGTTTTATTTTCATCAAAGATATCTAAGAACAGTCCCCAAGCAAATTCACTTTTGAAACAAGAAAATAATGGTATCAAATTCGGTGCTTCCATTCCGAAGCTAAGATGCGACAAACACACACATAGACATGTCAAACTTATAGCACTACGTCGTCGTCGGTGGTTATAACTGGTATAGGTACAAAGGCACATTCAGGGATCTGTCTCTGCCTACAAATCTGCAAACTACTTAAAGTCGTGTTTATTAAACTAGAACTAGATAAATTGCATTTCCTTCAGGGATTCGCTATCGCCTAAAGACCTAAAAAATTAAATGTTAAAAGCTTCCTAGCACTTTTGCCGCGAGGCAATGTACGAGTACTGTCAAAGTCTGAATATATATTGCAAAATTAAATCATTTACGTCTAATTTTATACTCCAAAAAAGAAAAAAACCGGATAGAGCAATTTAACATTAACTTCACATACAATTAATCAAGGACACTTTTTATGATCCAAATTATTTTTATCAATCATCGAGTCCTTTGGCAACGAAATAATGTTAAATGCCAAGGCGTCAAGAATTCCATTACTCGAAACTGGACCAAAGTATTACCGGCTAGTATAACTTGGTTCTTTGGCAACTATAACTTGCTTTGTATATTCTAAGGGCGTGGGAGCTCTAGTAATAGTGGCGTTAATAAGTGTCCAGTCAATTTTAGAGCAATTGCTGGTTCTCACAGTGGCTATGTATTGTAATTAGCTATATACTTGTAAAGGTCAGTAGACTAGAATAGGTAGGACGTAGATGTTTAATGTGTTTGATAACATCGAGTGACTAGCTCGTAATTATGATTTTATCAGGAAATGCAGACAAAATTATGAACGCAACGTTGTAATGGATTTTATTTTGGTGCAGAAGGATCCTGGAGTACTTAAATTATATTTTAAAAGTTACAAATATTTACTGCGGTGTCCTGATGAGTTGCCAGCACATCACACCTATCTAAGAACAGGATTAAACATTCCGCAAAAATCGGACCAGTAGTGTTGGAGATAAATGGCAACATTGTTTTCGTAAACACACACACAAGCATCTTCTTAGCCTAAACTAGGGATCAAAATACTAAAGAGGATTGCTGATTTCCACACATATAAGATACTCTACTTCTGCGTGGCGCTGAAGTTTGCCATAATTACCTATAAAACCCGAATTTCTTCATACTGTCGATTATCCGGATGCCTAAAACACAAATTAGTCCGGATAATCGAGTTTCTACTATATAAATATTCTGACTGTATATATTTTGACGAGAAACAATAAAAGTGGCTGTTCTATAAAGCGGGCAATATTGCAAGGTTGTTTCGAAAAGTCGATCAACTTTTACAATTTGCAATCAGTTTCATATAGCTTTCGACAATTACCATAGTAGGGCCTACAATACTGCGTGCAATACTGTGGTATGATGGAGTAATTTGTTTTTAAACTGTAGCTAAGAAAGTGTAAGGAGCTATACTTACAATACAGTGACTTATAGTTTACTAGCTGACCCGGCAAACGTTGTTTCTCCTCACTTAGGGGTATGAAAAAAAGATAGTGTAGCTTATATGACACATTCGTAGATTTACCATAGCAGCGCCATATCTATTGATTACTTACTCAACCCAGTCGAAAAGTATCGGCATCTGTTATAATCATTTGGAGTTAACAGATAATTGGGCCTGTCATATAATAACAGACAATAATTAGCAATAAATTAAAATTGCGACTATAATTTGAAATTTAAACTATCCTATCTCTCAAGTTGGATCGAACTGCACATGGTGTGCGAATTTTATTATAATCGGTTAAGTGGTTTAGAAGTCCATTGAGGACAAACATTGTGACACGAGATTTATATAAACTAAGATAGTAACTAAATAGCTGCGTTCCACTGTGTTACTCGCGTTTGTTCGGGATGAAAATAGCGTATGCATAAATCTATCTATCTTTCTACAAGGTCTAACAGACCTTTTCATCAATTTCATCGAATTTGGTTCAGCCATTTGATCGTAAAGAAGTAACAAACACACTCACAAACGCGCGAACTTTCGCATTGGTAATATTAGTAGGAAGTAGGTTACTATTAACACGGGTAACATCGCGCAAAGTCAAGCCAAAGTCAAAGTATTTATTAGCGATACGCAAATTACTTATATATAATTTACTACTACACTAAAATTACACGCAGCTTGTCTATACCAATATTATAAAGAGGAGAAGTTTGATTGTTTGTTTGTTTGACACGGATAGGCTCCGAAACTACTGGACCGATTTGATAAATTCTTTCACTGTTGGGAAGCTACATTATCCTCTAGTAACATAGGCTATGGTTTGTTTATTAATCATAATAATAATCATTTATTTTTATAAAACTAATTTACGTGCAAATTCTTATAAATAAATCTTATAAGTATGTTCATACTTATTTAAATCCAAAAAAATAATATATAATTCAATCTTATTCATAAATAATAATGTTATGTTTAAGTAAAATAAATTAATTAATAATATAAAACGAGTTTCTCTTTGCAACTTAGATTATTTTAGAGACCGTGCGAAGCCGGGACGGAATGCTAGTAAATAATATATTCATCAAAAAACGGGAAATGTATCGGAGAATAAGTACTGGATCTTTGTAACTGTTTTCCATACAAAGATTGCATCTCATTCAAATTGTATTGTTCGTTACTTCATAACAGGCGATTTGAATGAAAGGTTTACTTGTGCTATTCGTCAACTTGTTTTGATAGACTGTGCAATCCGTAACATATTATTAAAATGAGTGCATTGTTTGTACGGCGGTTTTATTACTCGTGTTTTGGAATTTGAATTGATTTTGCAGTTCAATAGCTGTTACTATGTTGTTTCAATCTAAAATGCTAATGTTGGGGTTGGATATGATTTTCTATTGTGATGAGTTTAAATGACATGCAGAATGATTGATGAATTGTGAATACTAGCAGATCGTCCCGGCTTCGCATGGGCTATAAAATAATCTAAGATGCAAAGAGAAACAAAATATAGCCTACATATTTTCTTGGAGATAATGTAGCTTCCCAACGGTGAAAGAATTTTTCAAATCAGTCTAGTAGTTTCGAAGCCTATTTTCGTCAAACAAACAAACAATACACATCGTGACTGCGTGGTGCCGTTTTATGTATATATATAATTATGTATGAATATGAACACTACGTTTTCAAATGAAAAAATATCAATTTCTATTTAGGTTTTAATGCAGAGTGTTAACGCAGAGTTTAAACTATCTCCATATCAAATTAAATCGAAATCAATACATACATAATTATAACCGAGAAATAACAATTGTGTCTTTATACCACAGATTTATACACTAACTTTCGTATTTATTATATTAGAGGGGTGTCCCTCTAACAAACGATAACAGGTAGAAGCTTAAAAAATCACAGAATATACAAATGTAAATTACCTTTCGAAATAAATAATTAAATTAAAACAAAATTAATATTTAAGACGCCCCTCTTACAACAAATATGTTTTTCGCCATTTATTTAGGATAACAGTACGGAATCCTTCATGCAGGAACTCCACTCGCACTTGAACAATTTTTTACGTTTGTTTTAAATTAAATCATAGACTTAAGTACTTATTCTCTGTATTATTTTTCTCACGGATCCCATGCTTAGCTTGTATTCAAGCGCACTATGATTGAAGGTAATGCACACAGTAAAGCCTCATTACGTTTATTGAGTGTGGTTTACAACCCAACAGAATTATGCTCGGTTAACGCACAATAAAATCGAAAGGTACAATTTATACGTATCAAAAATCCTTGAGAGTGGCTAATCAATTGCAGATTTATAGCCCATTTGGTTCGTAAAATGTTGTGTTTTGAAATAATTTCACGGTACCTTTAAAGTTGAGTAAATAGTTTTTTAGCAGGTAATTGGGTATACTTATATCGGGATATTGAGTGGACTCCTGCTTAGTAAAAGTGATTTGAGTTCAAATACAAATATTTTTTATTTACGATAAGGTTGTGTACGTACAATAAATATGTGCTAAGAGTGTGGTAAGTAAATTTTGTGGTACGTTCTTGGGACGCTGTGCCCCGCGCTAAGTATTTTGCGATCCTGTGCTGCGGGGCTACAGTTTTATCCGCGCCGAACAGAGAACTAGAATACTGTAGTTCGCTGGCGCAAAGCCAGTTGCTGTTCATAAGTGCATTCACTTCTTTAGTTTAAGATTTTTTTACCCATTACAGGTAGGCATTTGAGGACTTGGCTAACTGGCCTACGGTGAAGTATGCCTAGTCTGGAATAACTTGCCCTCAAAGAGGCTACTATCCGCTTAGAATGTTTTAGACGGATGACCCTTTGAAGAAGATATAGTTTTTTTTATGTATGGGTATGTGAAAAAAGATTCTTTGAATCTAGGGATTTGTTTTAATATTTGTAGTTGCAAAGCTAAGGCAAAATTATTGTTAAAAGTAGAATAAACTTATATGAAATAAACAGTAACTAATTTTTTTAGTAAGAGAAAACGGCTTTGTTTTTAGAACAAAACATTTATTGCAAACGAATTTAGAGAAGTAAATTACATCACTAAGTAGTAAGATCTTAAATGCTATTCGACATTTCCTATGTACTCAACTAGACCAGTTTTAAACTGCTTGTGTGATTTTCAAACGACATTGTATGTACCATTTTTTTGGCCGACGACGGTACGATGGCCTTGATACAATTATTTATTTGAAATTGGAATAATTCTATGTAAGAACGAGACGTATATAGGAAACGCTTTGGATATTAATAATGTTTTATTGCTCCAAATGGTAATAACGACATTTACCAAATAGATATATTACGTGTTGAATTATTTTAAAAATAATTGAGAAAAACTGCAAAAGGTCAAGTTCACACGAACTATAAAATAAATATTATGTACAACCATAAGATGACAACGTAATTATTTTCTGAAAATAGCTTTCTAATATTTTTATAATTACCAAAGATTGTTTCTATTTTGTCATATCAAATGCGGCTATTTTTTAAATTACACATTTCACACACGGCTAGTTATCCCCTTACTAAACCATTTCTAATTTGTATTAAGGTTTTGTAGCATTAAAATTTGCATAAGAAAATTTGTATGCTGTCTTATCACGTATACCTTATTTTTTTTTTCAAAAAAGTTGGCCTAGTGCGAGTCAAACTCGCGTATGAAAAATTTCAAAAAATTAAAAAAAAAAATTTAAGGGGAAACTCTTACATATTAATTTTATTCCAATTTCATTATTTATTTTGGTATGTAATATACAACTTTATATTCTGAGCAAAAAATTTATATACATCGATTCAGCCTGGTGGACAGACAGAGAGACAGACATCGCAGGCTTAGTAATAGGGACCAGTTTTTATACTTATTGTATCTTTGTATTGTTAGGAGTACATTTGATTTACGAATAAATAATTCTACTTAGCGTATCTATGTAAACATTGTTAGGTTCATAACGCTATTATCACTGCAAAGTACGCTAACCAGCAAATTTATAAACTTTGGAGCTCTATTGAATACATGCCATCGCAAAGATCACACCTAGAACCGTGAAAAATCCATAAAGATGATTTTGCAATAACTTGTGACGCTCAATTCTCATGGGATTCTACAGTCGGCCTTAGAATTTGATATGACTAGTGTTAGATATTGAGCAATACAATATAGCGGATAATTGAACACAGCTACTGTGCCATTATGTAAGTGACTTTATAGCCTAAGAATAGCGTGACAGATTGTGAAATTGACTAAATGGTTAGTCCTAGAAATAGGCAGCGACAGTGTTTTGCGAAAACGAATTCTAGGTTTCTTCCTCCTTCGTAAGGTCTGCGCCTTGAAATAAAAAACAAATACTCAATCATAAAACTTGGGACGTAGAATTAAACTTATACGAGTAGGTAATTGTAGCAAAAAAAATCGTCACTGAAAACCATAGATTAAATTATACATAATTTTATTTAGGCAATATAATAAAAAAAAAATAACTGAGTTGGCGCGTCGACCCCTAATTCTAATTCTAATTTGAAGTGGGGTGATGAGACCTGCACTGACATCCCGCTAGGGGCGTATTGTGCCAAACCTAGGGGCGTATTGTGCCACGTAAATGTTTTTTTTTTTATGTTTCTTGTGTATTATTTTTTGTTGTTGTTATTTCGTGTCACAAAATAAATGATTCTTTCTTTTTTTCTATTGTGCGCGTCGACCCCTATCAACCAATCGGATCCTGGCCTCCGATACTAGGAGACGCCACTGTTCTCGGTTCTGTGCCTTCTCCTGCCACTGCGTGAATTGCGCAGTGACAGAAGACACAGAAGGCACACTACGCTAAGCTACGTGCCACGTTTTTGGCGTACTTTCTTAGGATTTTAAAGAAAAAAATGCATGAAAAAGTATACCAAATTTCGGCACAGACCGAAACATTGACGAATACGTAACTAAAAGCATCTTCTTTTATTTTTTTTCTCTATGATCATCACTACATAGTATAAAACAAAGTTTTCTCTGTCCCTATGTCCCTCTGTATGCTTGTATATTAGAAACTAACCAACGGGTTTTGATGTGGTTTTTCTAATAGATAGAATAAGTAATATATGAAATAGTAGAGAAATACTATTATTTTTGAGTTTTCTATTGTGATGTCGTTAATAACCTTTTTTTTCCGATTACATTACAAACGCAGGCTGAACCCTACGAGATATATAAAAAAAAATATATATATTTGTACACATTGAAAAGATCCACAGAAAACTCCGCAATGGTATATGTAGTGTATTTAGTATCAGCATTACACCCGTGCGAAGCCGGGGCGGGTCGCTAGTTTGGAGATAAATGGAAAACTCCGTAATGGTATATGTTATTCTGTAGTGTTTTTAGTATCAGCATTGCACCCGTGCAAAGTCGGGGCTCGTCACTAGTTGCAGATAAATGGCAGCATACACAAACTTCCTCTCACCCGTGTACCGAGTAAAAAAAAACATGATACAAACCATCTGTAAGTCTGACATACCTATCGGGTAAGTATATTATGAAATGTATAGTATTTTCGCGTGATCGTACTCTCAATAATTTAGCTCTACAAGATACGAGTATGTTGCAAGGCATTGTGATCATGTCAAATCACCATGAATTGCCATATATCACGGTGGAAACATACGGTGTAATAATTCTTCGAAATTTTAACATTTTAGTTTCCAATTTTTTTAGGTACGGACCTAAAAGGTAAAAATTGGACCCTATTACTAAGCCTCCGTTGTCTGCCTGTATTCAGGGTGTATCTCAGAAACCGTGAAAACTGAAACTTTCACAAGTCATGTATTGTCCGTGCCGCTATAACAAATACTACACAAACAAATACCTACTAAAAATAGAAAATATTATTAATATTCCTCATACAACAACCGAGTTTTTTTTCCGCATTCTTTTGCTAGCAGCGTTCCCACTGCTGAGATTTGGGGCCTTCCTTCACAAGGAGAGAGATATAGGCCATAATCCACCACGCTGGTCAAGTGCGGGTTGGCGGATGACACAAGTTTTCGGATAATGGTCTTCAAACATGCCAATGTCCTCACGATGTTTTCTTTCACCGAAAAGCGAATGCAAATCCACACATAACTTTAAAAACAAGGCAGGTCATCGAACCAGGGGCCGACTGATCGAAAAACAGACGTTATTACCACCAATCCACACGCGCTTCCATTTAGCTCATACGCAGGAAAAGAAGAAGAAGTGACAGATATGACAAATTTCTGGCCCGTATGTTTTCAAGCTAATCAGAAATATTTGTTGTAATTGTAAATTGACTAGGCAGTGTATTTCAACAGTGCCTCAGAAACCACCCAATGCCTTTGTCGTAAATTAACCTTGGACCATAGATTTGCGTCTACGACTGATTGCGGACGATGGAAAGTTAAACGTGAAAAGCGGAAGTGCATTCTAGATCAATGTTGCGAAAAGTATAATTTAAAAAATTGGATAATCTTTACCAATATTAAAAGAGGAAACATTGTTTGACGCGAAAAGGCTCCGAAGCTACTGGACCGATTTGAAAAAATATTTCACCGTTGGGAAGCTCTATTATCCCTGAGTAACATAGGCTATACTTGTTTCTCTTTGCTACTTAGATTTATTATAGCCCGGGCGAAGCCGGTATGGGATGCTAGTTAAAAGAAATTAGATAACCCCGACATTATCTGTTGTATCTCAGAAACTGTAATAGCTAGAATGCTGAAGGTTTCTCAAGGTGCCGCTTTTTCGTGCCGCTATAACAACATATAATAAAAAAATAAGGTGTTTACACCTCATACAATCAACGTGTGTCTTTCGTATTTTTTGCTATATATCAATAACAGAAGCTGCTAGACACTTAAAACATTCATAAAATAAATAAATGTATATTAGCTATCAAATTAATTTATAAAATTTAAATTAAATAAATAAGAGGGGGCTCCCATACAACAAACGTATTTTTAAGTAGTTTTTACTCTATCTTTATAACGATTTTTAGTAGACCTTCTCTATACATTCACAGAATAATGAAATATGTATTAAATAAAAAAATATATATATTAAAAGGGCCCATACAACACTTGTACGGAACCTTTCATGCCCGAGACCAACTCGCACTTGGCCAATTATTTATATCTACGTTTCTACTGTTTTGAGTTACCAATAACTTCCTAAGTACAACCGAAAATCAGTTTCAGTGGCCTCGAACTTCTATTAAGCCAAGAAGATTAAGAGTCTTATTCCGAAAATTGGCTTTTAAAAGCCATTTAATGATCATTAGCGTTATTCAATATATTCATAAATAAGTATAGACAAATTACACAATATAATAACATGATAATTTGACTAAATGACCAGAACCTTGAAATTGCAGGCATTCATCACACAGGCCGATAGGATGTTAACCCTGCAGCCTGGGTGAAAGAATAAGGCTCGAAGATTTCCCCCTCGTCAACAAAAAAAAAAAAAAAAAAGGCCGATAGGATGTACTTTTACATAATAATATGTATAGCAGCTATATATATGTATGTATACGATATGCAGCCCACTATACGTTCCCACTGCTGGACATAGGCCTCTCCCAAGGCTCGTCACGCGATCCTATCCTGAGCATATAGTCTCCATCCACTGCCCGCTTTTTTGCGTATGTCATCGCTCCACCTCGTTGCAGGACGTCCTACACTACGTGTGCCGGTACGCAGTCAATATATAATGTACCTTAAATTATCAATAGAATATATTAAAATTTATTTGTAGCCCAGTCAAAATTAAAGTCAAATACATCAACAATTTAAAGTGGGATTGGGCTGGTCACGTCTGCCGCATGCCAAATGGTCTATGGGCAAAAAATATCACCCAATGGACGCCGGCCTGTACAAGATCTCGTAGCAGACCAAAAAGCTATGGAGGGACGAGTTTGACAAACACCTGGTAGATTGGTCCATAACAGCGCTAGATAGGGACAAATGGAAAGAGGGTAGGGAGGCCTTTGCCCAACAATGGGTAAGATAGGATTTTAATTATAATAAAATAAATAACATTAACAACATTGTAAACTGTTCACGTAAGGCATCTTAATATTTTCGCGTAGAAAACGGTCACACTTACTTATTTTTAAAAGTTGGAATGAGTCCAACTGGCGAGTCCGCGCGTGCACTCACGGATCTCGTCGGCGACCGTCCGTGTAACACTCGCCCCTGAAGATGGTGCTCGGAAAGCACCGAAACTGTTGGACTCATTCCAACTTTTAATAATATAAAGTGTGACCGTTTTCTACGCGAAAATATTAACAACCCTATTACAGATTTTCTACACTTATTGTGGCCATGTTTTCTATACTTATTAATCATGTACGAACTAGACTGTTACATTAGGTAATACATGAGCTTGTTAAAAGCAGCATTCAAAAAGACTATTAATTTTTTTGGCTCTTGTTATGGACCGTTGACTCCTACGTACTTGTTTCAAAATATTGTACTAGTTTTTGTTGTTAGGCGGATCGTTACAGATGATTGGAAGATAAAACATGTCACATGTCCGCCAAAATTGCTTTTTCATGACTAATTGGTAGTATGGTGATATTAGCTGTCTTTTGGCCTGCGATTGCCCAATCAACACGCTGTAGGTTTTTAAGTATTGTTACTAAAATATTAGGAAGAGAACGTACATTATATATGAGTACCTCCACCTTCATTGTACGTACTGCCAAGGTGTGGAACTCTTTGCCAAATGCCCTGTTCCCCGAAAACTATAATCTTGCGGTTTTCAAAGCACGAGTGAACCGGTTTCTTCTGGGTAAGCGCGTTCCACCTTAGATCACAATATCGCTTACCATCAGGTGAATTCTGATCAAGCGCAAACGCATCATAGTATAAAAAAAAAACTAGCAGATCGTTCCGGCTTCACACGGGCTATAAAATAATCTTTGTTGCAAAAAAAAACTAAATAAGCTGTGCTTACAGCCTGTGTTACTCAGGGGTAATGTAGCTTCCCAAGGGTGAAAGAATTCAAATCGGTCCAGTAGTTTCGGGGCCAATTTGCGTCAAACAAACAAATAAAAAAACTAAAAAAACTATCTTTATATTCGTATAGATTAGATAAGTGTTTCTTTAAATATCTCCATTTACAATAATATCTAATATCTAATAGTTTAGAAGTAAATATCTAATATCTAATAGTTTAGAAGTAAGATATAGCTATAGTGCATACTACAGTTATAATTATTACAGTGTCCACAAAAAACAATTTTACGTTTTATTTGACCCACGGTAGCGCCCAGATGAGAATGCAATTTGAAAAACGACAGTCTTGTGAATGAAAGGTCACCCATCCAAACGCCGTCCGCATGGACCGTTGCTTAGCTTCGTTGATCGTGTCAGGTAAATTCAATATATTAACAAAATATATATATAATATACTGCTCTGGTAAAATGTGTATATTAACTAGAAATTGTTTTTAAGCCCTTACTTATATCATATGTATTTGCATTTGGAAAATTTCACACAACCTATTTTTATTGTTTTAAATTTGTATCGTTGGACCTTGAGTGTGGAAGCCTTCTTATAGAACTCTGTGGTCACAATGTCCCAATTTGTCAGTGTCTTTCTCAAATCGCTCTAATTAGTACCCACTTCTGTTTTGCCTGGCTAATTGAGTTAGGTGTCGGATTACTCAAGGATACCTTAAAAGGGGCTGTGGTTACAACCATGAGGAATGATCTCATGGCTTTTGTTTGAAGATAATTTTGTGCCAAACTCAGACTGCAACTAGAGTAATTGCTTTTCGCTTGTTATGGAAGAGGGATATGAAATTTTGCGTGGAATGAATGTGGTTTATGTTAAGGCAAAGTTTGAGTAATATTTGAGTTAGAGAAACTTTTGGGGTAATCTACTGAAATTATATGACAAGACATATGTAAATCTAATAAAATTGTTTTAAAAAACAAACAACCGACTTCAAAAACACAACTAAAAAGGGAAAAATAATTTTAAGCCTAAATCAAATCAAGAATATATAAATAGAATAGGAGAGTTTATTTCATGTACTTATAAAAAACTATTTGCAATTTTTACTAATCCTGTATTCTTGGAGTCGGTGCCAGCAAAGAAAGACAATTGAAAATAGTTTTTTTTAACAAACATTAATTTGTTCTTATTAGATGGCACCGACTTCAAGAATACAGGATTACTAAAAATTCTAAATAGTTTTTTATAAGTACATGAAATAAACTCTCCTATTCTATTTATATATTCTTGATTTGATTTAGGCTTAAAATTATTTTTCCCTTTTTAGTTGCGTTTTTGAAGTCGGTTGTTTGTTTTTTAAAACAATTTTATTTTTACATTTTTAGTGGTTGGTAATGATATTTTGTTTAAGTTTAGCTATGGAGAGCCAAATAAACTTCACGATGAAAAAATTTGGCGTGTGCCAGGCAGGCAACCAATTGGGAGCAAATCGATCTGGATGCGAGCGAAGCGAGCGCGAAAATTTTCACCGTATTTGTTCGAACCGTTTGAGCATAAAGAAGTCCAAAGCAGCACAAATTACAGAATGTTTGTTCTGTCAAAACGTACTAGAACCAAGTGCGAGCGAAAATAGATGAATGCGAGCGAAGCGAGCTATGCGCGAGCGAAGCGAGCGCGAAAATTTTCACCGTATTTGTCCCAACTGTTTGAGCATAAAAAAGTCCAAAGCAGCACAAATTTCATAATGTTTGTTGTGTCAAAACGTAATAGTACCAATTGCGAGCGAAGCGAGCGCGAAAAATTTTCACCGTATTTGTTCGAACCGTTTGAACATAAAGAAGTCCAAAGCAGCACAAATTACATAATGTTTGTTGTGTCAAAACTTACTAGAACCAAGTGTGAGCGAAAAGAGGTGGACGCGAGCGAAGCGAGCTATGCGCGAGCGAAGCGAGCGCGAAAATTTTCACCGTATTTGTTCGAACCGTTTGAACATAAAGAAGTCCAAAGCAGCACAAATTACATAATGTTTGTTGTGTCAAAACTTACTAGAACCAAGTGTGAGCGAAAAGAGGTGGACGCGAGCGAAGCGAGCTATGCGCGAGCGAAGCGAGCGCGAAAATTTTCACCGTATTTGTTCCAACCGTTTGAGCATAAAGAAGTCCAAAGCAGCACAAATTACATAATGTTTGTTGTGTCAAAACGTACTAGAACTAATTGCGAGCGAAGCGAGCGCGAAAATTTTCACCGTATTTGTTCGAACCGTTTGAAGTCCAAAGCAGCACAAATAATATAATATTTGGAGTGTCATAAGCCCAGAACATCCTGGGGGAAATTCAAACGAAGCGGGATAACTCCTAGCGAAGCGAGCGCGTAAATATTTTCCTTATCCGTTCGAGGGTCTTGTCTATTAATATATCAAATTTTACAGTTCTTTCTTCCACTAAGTATGACCCAAGTGGCCAAGCTCTGGCGTCGAGAGTTTTTCAAGCCCCTGATTTAGCTTGAACCCTGCTTGTACTAAGAGTAGTGGTCCAGGCCCAACAAATTAACGTGTTATCCGAAGCACAGTAACGCCCAGATGAAAATATCACATTTTTTTATGGAAGTCTTGTGCATGGTTAGCCATCCAAACACTGGCCGCATGGGCCGTTGCTTAGCCTCTATGTTCGCGTCAGATTACTTTTGTTAGCCAGGCTGCTAATTTTATGAGCGAAATCTGTATTGCCGTATGAGCGCGAAGAAGTAAAATAGGTTATCGAGTTATTTGGGCTTCCCACGGGAATAGCAATTACTTTTAAGATAAAAAAAAATACATACAGTCGAATATATAGCCTCCTCCTTTTTTGAAGTCGGTTAAAAAGTAACCTTCGTGTTATATAAGGTCTAGTCTACCCCCTATATCAAATTTTAGCGAAACCAGTGTGTCATATGTTATTTGGTGCATCCCACGGGAACAATAATTATTTTCGGGATAAAAAGTAGTCTATGTGTAAACACATAGTCTAACCTATCTTCATTCCAAATTTCATCAATGTCAGTACAACCGTTCGAGCGTGAAGAAGTTAAAAAGATTTATATGTTATTTGGTGCATCCCACGGGAATAGTATTTATTTTCGGGATAAAAAGTAGCGTATGTGTTAACACAAAGTCTTACCTATTTTCTTCTCAAATTTCATGAATATCAGTACAGCCAAACGAGCGTGAATCTCTCTTAATGCGTAAAAATAACCTAACTTTTTAGGTTTTTCTTCGATTTCCCTAGGAGTCCATCATCAGAACCAGTTTTGGTGACAATGGGACCAATTCAGAACCATACTCTTTCAATTAAAAAAAGGATTTTGAGAATCGATCCACAAATGGCTGAGAAATCGGTGAACATACATAAAAAAAAAAAAATACATACACGTCGAATATATAACCTCCTCCTTTTTGAAGTCGGTTAAAAAATTACATGAACACAAAAATAACATCTAAAGAATCACCTATTAAATAAAAATCTTATATTTTTGCAGTCAGGGTAGATACAGGCTTTTGATGATGATGATGATGATGATAATATGTGAATACATATTAAATTCCCATTTTTTTATTGAAATACAATAAATAATAAAAATCATGAAAAAATTTGTATCAATCAGAAAACACTTCCAATAGTGATTTTACTTTTAGCAAGTGAGTTTATTAGTCTGATATGAATATCGGTCTATTAAACTTTACTGGTTAATAGTAAAATATATTTCATTACTGACGATTAAACTAAAACTCACTCTGACCCCATATCGGTATTTGTAAACAAACCAAAACAAATCAATTTGCCGCTGTTTTTTTCGTTGTCAGGTACTTTTTCAAGGCGAAAAACGTTTTCTCGACAGCACTTAGAAGTTTGTTACTTAGCTACAGTGATAGTAAAGGTTCGAAATGACTCAAAGGTCGTTGCAAGGTTGTCGTCTGTGGGCTGAGAATCGTGAATATATTTGAGTTACAATAGATCCGCTTGTCCACCTAGGCTAGGTCAGTAAATTATGCTAAGAATTATTTTGGTAATTTTCGATAATGTCATATAACTCTTGCAAATTCAGAAAGGTATTTAAGTACTTTGATAAATTATGGCTTAGTTAGAGTACTTATCTTGTGAAGTTGCTCAATGACTCGCAAGTATTTGATATTTATTAGCAAAATTGGTAATAAAGCTAGGTAAGCGCGCTCCACCGTAGATCGTAATATCGTTTACCATCAAGTGAATTGTGGTCAAGCTTGACCTATTAGAGTACAAAATGATAATTGTGGGGAACGTTATATACTGCTCATGTTTTTTTTGTTTCCCATAAATAATACCATATTCATAAAGGATTTTCTGAATAAGGAAATGTTTTAGAGAATATTTCAATTGTTACGTTATTGACATTTGTTATTAACTTAGATTTATTTAAGTCCTCTATCATAACTATAAATATTAATATTCTTTATTGTGCAACCCCTCTTTTTCTCGTCTTTTTCAACTTCTTTCCATCCAAAGGTTGCCTGGAAGAGATCGCTGCTAGCGATAAGGCCGCCGTTTGTGGCATACATTTGTGTTGTTACTTTTTACACGCTTTATATTAGCTTCACCTGTATGTTTGTATGTTTGTTTGTAACCGACTTCTTTGGGCGCGATTTTGACCCACTTAAAACGGCCAGATAAGCGTGTTTTTTAGTTTGTTAAAACTACTATTATTATTATTTTGTGTTGTACCTTAATTTGCCCAATAAAGAGTTTCTATCTATCTATCTACGTTACTACGAGTAGTATTAGATCCATTCTACTACAGTAAAAAAATCTATGGCTCTCTATAACGAAGTGCAATATGACGATCAATCATAACTTCATTAACTGTTGTTATATAGTTTAGGTAAGCTTACGGATGTAAACTAGATAAAATAGCCGCAGGCGATATTATAAGGTCCGGGATTAATTAAGAGAGGAAATATATCACTGGTATATGAACGTGTCATTGTAAGCATTGGTGATAGAACGGATGAATTTTCTATGAAGGATTTTTGTATTATCTTATCTTATGTATAAAATTTCCGTGTCACAGTGTTTGTTACCGTACTCCTCCGAAACGGCTTGACCGATTTTTACCAAATTTTATTTGCGTATTCAGTAGGTCTGAGAATCGGCTACTGTATATTTAGTTTTTTTTTTTATTAAGGCAAAACAACGTTTGCCGGGTCAGCTAGTAACTTTAGAAATTGAAAAATGTATATATATGTATAATACTCGTAATATTAAATATGTATAAAATATAAATAAATACGGTACCTACGTATAAGTGTATGTATATTTTCTTACCTTTTCTACGCTTAAACTTATTGGGATATATTTTTTTTAATAAAAAGATACATACATAGCGTGCATATCGATGGTCTTATTGATAACATCATCACACGAATCTAATACCTATTCTATTGTTTACCATATTTGCTGTATTCGCAAACGATTTTGAAGCGATGGTAGCTCAGATGGGCGTCCGGCCGCATTACATGCTGAAAGTAGTGGGTTCGATTCCCGCATATGAGCTCCAGTTTATGGTCACAATAACATTAGTGTAGGTGTTTTACTAATGCTCACCTGGCTAGCAACCATCCTCGAAATGAAAAATCTGTAGCAAAGCACCGCACGGCGTGTTCCGACACATGATAGCCAGTTATTTTGCAGACATTTCCTCCTTAAGAGCTAGTTATTCCAGTCTATGCATGCTCCACCTTAGACCATAGTGTCACTAACTGGTGTGGATACGCGCCTTGCTAGTCAAATGTCTAGCTTTAAGGCGTAAAAAAAAAGAAATTGAATAGCCAAGTAGGTAATAGGTGCAGGCTTTGGAGTTTAACTCGTGACGCTTATTGCCAATGATGTTATATGTTAGCTCAATGCTTATTGCTATCAGGCTAACAAATTGCACGTCTTGTCAAACAACTGATTGCTCAATGCCCGGTTAATTGTTAATATACTAAACTAACTATCACTTGCCATTGCTAATTGGTATGCGTGACCTATTAACCACCTTTGACCTTAGTTAGGTTGAATACCTGATAGATATTATTATTTATATGGATAAAATAAAGATTTGTACATAATATAATACATTACAGGCTAAACATGTGGTGTAAAACAGATAATTTTATTCCTTTATAATTTTCTATTTACGTCCTACTTATATTATAAATGCGAAAGTTTTTGTGTTAGTTACATACTAATTTTATTTGTTACTTTTTCAGGCTCAAACATATGAACCGATTTTGATGAAACTTGATGTGAAGATAGGTTAGACCTAGGATTGGATTAACACATAGGCTAAAACTTATCCCGAAAACGTTTGTGATTCCTGTGGTATATGCAAATAACTTTATAATCTATGTTACTCTTTTACGCTCTAACGGCTTGACCGATTTTGATGAGAAGATATGAAGACATCTAGAGATTTACTATGAAGATATGTTAGACCTTGGACTAACACTGTTCAATACTCATAATAAAGAAATAAATGGGAAATGAGGGTAGTGCTACAAAAACCAGGAGTCCGCGCGACACGGACCAAGGCAGTCGCTCTGGAATCGTATGGGAGTTAACCCGCGCGTATCATCACCGCGCCGTAGTATAAAGTTACTCACGAATATATCGAAATTAGTGTCGCGCGTCGCTTTATGTTTGGATTTTTGCTGTGCTATGTACAGTGAATATTGTTCTGAACTTAATACAAGGAGCTTAGGCTTCGTCGACGATCTTTACCCACCAAGCTGCCGCCAGACGCAAGGCGTTGTCCCAGGGAGTGGCGTCGTGGATGAAACGTACGTGGCCCTAATCTAATTTTCGAATTTTTCTTGTGAGAGTCAGAACTTCATACAGTCCACTTATTTTGTAGTCTAGGAGCCAATTCGCGTCAAACAAATAAACAAACAAAAAATCAAACTTTTCCTTTTTATATATTGGTATAGGTATAGATATCAGTTGTGTTAGCAACCATAATACAGACTAGAAATAGACTTAAACCAGCCGTGTGTAAAATGTGTCCTAATGTTTTTTTTATTTTTTTTTGCAGTGAACTAGGGTATACATCCTAGTTATAGTATACTCGCAAACGGCACGTGAAATTATGATACGAGTATCATATATTAGCTAACACAACTGATACACTACATATGCATACATAAATATTTCATATCAATACAATATGTTTAACACCCAGACCGACAGCCAACCAATTTAGTTCAACACAAAGATGTTGGCCATGCGTAAAACTAACTAATATATACGATTGTGTCATAAAAAAGTTAAAAAGCTATCTTTATTCGTTTTAAATGGCTAATGGCCGTTGCAATTATCCAATTATTTTTTCGATTTGATCAAGACATTTTATTTGCATCGGTCTTGACCTTGTTGGGTTGAAGATGCGGAGTTAATAGCGTAACGTCAGACAAATTGTATTGTAACTGTTACAGAAGCATCGCGAAAACATGTTTGATAAAAAAACTAGTAATTATAGTATTTAAAAACTAAGATAATCATATATATCAAAGACTAAACGAATTATAATAATTATTTCGCCAATAAATGTCACAGTTTTTAATTATCGCGCTAATCTTTTTAATAGCTTATGATTCTTCTTCTTCTCCTTTACCATTTCCCACTAGGTGGGGTCGGCACAGCCTGTTTTTCGCTTCCACACCACTCTATCCGCCGTCATCTCCACATTCACTCCCTTCTTATTCATATCCTCCGTCACACAATTCATCCACGTCTTCTTTGGTCGACCTCTACTTCCGCTACTTCTTACAATAGCTTAAGATTACTAGTGAAAAAATATTATATACTTACTAGCTGACCCGGCATATGGAAAATAGATCATTAGCCGATTCTCAGACCTACTGAATACGCATATAAAATTTGGTAAAAATCGGTCAACTCACTTCTATGTAAGTTTAAGTGTTTATTTTGTGTAAGTTTTATAGACGAGGCATTTTGAATTTACAGTTTTATGCATAAAATTAAATGTAAAAATAGTTAAAAATTCAAAGCAAAAATGAGATTGAGTTTGTTGCGCTGTCCGTCGACCTTAAGGCCCGTGGTCGTCCGTCACAATTTTTTTTGTAAAGACATTGGGAAGCGGTTGGTCCTCGTTTCTGGAGATACAAGAGCTGGCAGCTATTTCTCACAAAGACTAAGTTTAGCTGTTCAACGGGGCAATGCTGCCAGCATCTTGGGAACTCTAATTTAAATTGTAGTGTTTTGATTTTTCTTGTTCTCTTCTTGTAATCTTTAAGTTAAAAATGTTTAAATGGGTAGACAACTATGCTCATAAAATAATCCGAATAACATTCATTGGACTTATTTTCTACTACAACCTACGTAGATAGCTGTTTGCGCCCACATGCTCCTGAGAGCTGTCAATGCTAAATCCTGTTCAAATCCTCGGAATGAGTAGACAGTTACATATTGCGTCAGAGCAGATTTGCAGTGGTTTTGCCCATATGTAATTTTAATATATTCCCATTTGAGATTTTTTGTTTTATTGCAGCAGATTTACCGATTTTTAATGTAAGGGTTTTAGCATTTGAGTGCGTTCGTTTTCGAAACTTTTATTTATTTATTATAAGAATAAGAATTTCATCAATTACACTTGGGTACATTAATAAGCTTCTTAAATTCCTTGAAAGGTAACTGTAAGTTTGATAATTTTGTTTCTTTTTTGTTCGCCTTTCTAGCAATAAACCTCAAGTTAAAAAATCTGTCACCTCACAGTGTATTCTGGCTGCCTCCTTAAGAGCTAGTTATTCCAGATAATGCATACTCTACCTTAAGCCAAATTGTCGCTGTGGTAACCCGTGTGGTTTTGCGCCCGCTGGTTTAAAAACCTATCGCCTATTAAAAAAAATGAAAGCTTTAGGAAGTAAACCATTTACTACAAACGATAGTGGTAATACCCAGTTTTGACCTTGCACACACGCCTCGGCGGGTCACAGTGCAAATGTACAGTCATGTGCGGAATTCGATAGCTAATCTGGTATCACGCTCGAGCTTGCGTGTTGGCTCGATCGCTGTTTTAGAACAACCGATACGACCGCGATACGACTAGCAACTTTATTGTATTCGTCAGACTAAACTTTGTCTTGACATTCTCACTTGACTAACAAGTTTAAAGTAAAAATGTATAAAATCCTACATGTGTTTTTTTTTGCTAGCAAGACACATACAACCACGTCGAACTTATATGACCCATCGGTTTTGCGTTGGAGGTAAAAAAGAGCTATGACAGTGATGAAAAGTTGTAATTAATTAGTTAAATGTCAGTAGATACTCCTAATTACGAAACTAGAACATCGCAATTTTAAAGTTTTGCGGCGATATAAAAAAAAATGTAATGTCTGAGTAGTTTGCGTATACAAAAGTAAATCAAATAATATTTAAAAAAGCGTTTTAAACATGATGACAGCATTAAAATAACAATACTAATTGAAAAATTTGCATTTCTAAAATTCATCCAAATTTACAATATATATTAACAAATTAAATGAAAAAAAAAATACACAATAATTATAAATAAAAATAACCTAAATTAATAATAGTATATTATACCTAAGTCAGTGTCGATAGATAAGGTGCCTAAATAATTAAAAATTCAAATCTTTATTGTCTATAAACAACCATAATAATATTTACCCAATTACGAATTACGTTAAGGAGACCCGACTAAGTCAATCGTATAGTATAAACAAGCCGCATTCTAAAGGCGTTCGATCGTTCGAAGGATTTCCGCATTGCTCGGAGGGAGCCCTGAATGCGGATTGAGGAGATAGTTTCGTTTAAATGGCAATGTTCACTTGGAGCAAGTCACTTTATTGATGTATTTTCTTTACGTCAAAAGCTAATGGTAAGCCGTGACTTTGCTTGAATGATTTGTATTGATTAATTTGGATTTTAATGCTGGTTTTTTTATATTTTTGGGACAATAAATATCCTTAGTATAAAAAAGACGTGGAGTGACGATATACGGAAAAAAGCAGGTAGTGGTTGGAGACGAGATACCCAGGATAGGGTCAAGTGGCGTGCCTTGGGAGAGGCCTATGTCCAGCAGTGGACGCAGACAGGCTGATGATGATGATAAAAAAGACAAAAGTACACATGAACAAAGTGTACCCCACCTAATAGAGACATTAAGAAATGTGCTAATGAGCACATTCTTAGAGATTTTTTTTCGGTAGTTAATGTTAAAGTTATACTATTTATTTTAATAGCTAGTGTAAAATAAATCTACCTTTTGGCTTTTTTTAAGGGACTGCGCGATGTCCCATAAAATAAGTAATATATAGGGTGGATTTCTTTTACATATTCTCTATATACTCAAAACTAAGCTTTTGATGATTTAGGAACAAGTAAATAACAAAAAAGGTATTTTTCAAGAATTTTTAGATAAAGGCTTTGTTATACTATACACCAAATCTTTCTAGAGTTTCTTAGCTCATAAAAAGTTAAACACAATTGATTACAAACATAAACAAAAAAAAAATCACAAAAAATAAAATTAAAATAGGCTTTATTACCATATTTAAATATTTACATTTCATATTTAAACATTACAAACATACAGCTTACTTATTAAGTTCCCCCTGATACCCCTCAGAAACTTTTTTCTTTAAAATAAATTCCGAGAAATAGACAAACGGAATCTTTACAGCCTCATTTCTCAACAACTTGACCAATTTTATTTAACTTTTTAAGTTTTTTTTATTAATATGCCAAATATAATAAAAATTGACCAGTAGATGGCGTTACAGCCAAAGACTGCAAACATATTTTAAAAATTAGAGCCTGGGTATCAAGTTAAGTAGGTAATGATTTTAAACTGCAGCCTCTACGCGCCAACATTCATACATTCAGACATACGTAAACAAAATTTTTACAGATAATGAAGAGAATTTGCTCGCTCTGTCATTTGTATGCAATTACGGTAGTTATAATTTAATCATGGATTGTTCTTTCTTTTAAAACAGAATGTCAACTGATAAGAAAACGTTGGAAATTCTTGATGGAAGTTAATAACAACTTGACATACTGTACATGCCGGACTGCCAATCAGAAGGTTCCGGGTTCGATTCCCGGCACGGCCAACATCTTTGTGCTGAACTAAATTTGTTGGCTGTCGGTCTAGGTGTTAAATATCATATTAACTTTTTTTATATAATATTAACTTTTATTGATTATACAGTATTTGTGTAGGTCCCTAGCTCTCACGCTAGGATACCCTGAGTTTGTGAGAGCTAGTTTCTTTTCTTAGGGGCTTGGGGTGGGGACATAATTTATAGATGTAGTGACATATTGGCCGTGATTATTTACTTTATGTGTATGATTATTAGTGTTTATTTATTAGTGTATACTGAACGTTATGTGTTTCAATGTATGAATGTGTGTGTGAATATCTATCTATATAAAAAAATGTGTGTATGTTTATGTAGTATATCAGTTGTGTTAGCAACCATATAGTCCAGTCATTTAAGCTTAAATTAGGTAAGAATCTCGGAATTCGAGATACCCAGCTGTAAGTCTGTAAATACTTGTATATTGACACCCTAAAAGTTGTCTCAAAACCTACATAGGGTAGGGTGTAAGCAACTATTAAATTTCAAGGTCAAAGATCACTAAAATCGGTATTTTGCTCTTTTTTTGGAAATATCTCGTTTCCTATTGGTTTTTTGCTATTTGTATTTATTATCAATATTGTAGAATACAAAATTCTCTACAAATTTTGTTTAAACAAATTTTTCATACGGTGAACCGTTTTCGAGAGAGAGGGCGGAGAGCCCGCGGTCACAGCATCACTTCAGGTCAACCGGTGCCTCCGGTCGAAAACGCGCCATATATACTCGTAGTTGGTGAACTATCGATATATCAATGATTATAAATATTTGTTAATTTTTAGTAATTATTATATTATTATTATATTTTATAATTTTTTTCCTAACTTATCCACTTTTTATTCAGTATTAATTTATTTAACAACACTTACCTACCCATGTAATTGCAGAATTGTTAATGAAAATATAGGAATTATATTTGAATTTTAACCTAATTAATATTTATAACTTCTTACATGATGAAAAAACAAACAAATAAATTATGAATTAATCTTTTTATTAAAAAATATCATTGAATACATTTATTTTTTTGAAAGTAAAGAAATGGAATAAAAGGTACAAAAACTACAATTTATAATTTTAATCATCTTTTTCCTCTTCTTCGTCGTCTTCTGACTGCTGGTAAATTTCAAACTGGTCTTCATTATCGTCTTCAACGACATTTGTCTCAAGTTCTTCCATGATTTCGGGGTCAAAGGTTCCATCTTCGTTAATGTCGCTCTGATATGGTACAGCATTGAGACAAGCTTGCCCATTACATTGGCCACAAGCTAAAGAGCATTGCAAGCCCGCTTTCTTGCATCCGCATCGCGAACCACAACCACTCCTTCAGTTGCAGAAAATTGTATTTAGCAAATTTTCTGGAGCAGGTGGTAAAATTGTCATGATAGGCTCCAGAAAATCGTGTCATTAGTGTAAATAGGAATATAATGAAATTATAATTTAAGTTTTTCTCTTAATTATTTTTTAATTTTAGTAAATGGTTATCAGTATTATTGAATAGATCTAGATTTAATGCATGAAGAAAATGATAAAATATAATATAATAGTTAATAAAAATTTACAAATATTTATAATCATTGATTTATCGATAGTTCATCAACTATTTATGGCGCGTTTTCGACCGGAGGCACCGGTTGACCTGAAGTGATGCTGTGACCGCGGGCTCTCCGCCCTCTATCTCGAAAACGGTTAACCGTATGAAAAATTTGTTTAAACAAAATTTGTAGAGAATTTTGTATTCTACAATATTGATAATAAATACAAATAGCAAAAAAACCATAGGAAATGAGATATTTCCAAAAAAGCGCAAAAAACCGATTTTAGTGACCTTTGACCTTGAAATTTAATAGTTGCTTACACCCTACCCTATGTAGGTTTTGAGACAACTTTTAGGGGGTCAATATACAAGTATTTACAGACTTACAGCTGGGTATCTCAAATTCCGAGGTGAACTTACTATAATGACTGGACTAATAGTACAAACTAGAAATCTTTGAGTATGAGGTTAACCACAAGTGTGTAAAAAATATTATTATCCAATTATATTATCCATAATTACATATGAACGATTCCAATGGATGATATAAATAGCGTTATTATTTTTATTATCATATGTGTGTGTATCTTATATTACGTATATGTATTATGTTATATCTTAAGTTGTATATAAATATTTTTCATGAATGTATGTGTTTATAAATTTCGTTGAAAAATGACTTGCCCAGTACGGTTCGATGCCGTAAGGTAAATAAATGATTTGATTTGATTGATTTGACAGAGTACATAAAATCAACATCATAATTGAGCTTCCCCATTTCAATAACTTTACAATTTCGTATATATAACTACAGATATCTTAAAATGGAAGAGTTTACCGCTTCACGAGATATCGAGTACATACATATTACCTCATTTCACCAACCCACTTAGACCCATTCAGTAATGTGTTTTTAATTAAACTGCGGGTCTTGTTATGTGGTGAAATATCTTCTAAAGAGTTAAGATGGGGACGGACGATAAGAAAATTGCTTAATTATTATTTCGACAATTGTTTCGCTAATGTGCTTCAAAAACTTCGTGATCAATGTCTGAATGTAGATTTCGTTTCAATTTAACGGCCATTAACCTTTGCGATGAATAAAATTATTTGCAAACACTATTTTTAGAAGATAATTAGATTTGCCATATGATTTTTTATCCTTTCTCTGTACGCGTTACAAGCGAATATCATTAACGTGAAAGTGGATATAAAACAGTGAAATATTGACGTGAAACAAAACCAGGCAATTTGTACTACTTAGGTATATTATATTTTTTGTTAGAACGTAAACAGATTTTAAATACTGATCTTAGTCGCATCCATCGAGATAAGAT
Organism: Mellilla xanthometata; assembly: GCA_035578125.1. Classification (NCBI taxonomy): domain Eukaryota; kingdom Metazoa; phylum Arthropoda; class Insecta; order Lepidoptera; family Geometridae; genus Mellilla; species Mellilla xanthometata. The sequence continues at coordinate 3,948,573 of JAPUBQ010000007.1, read as the reverse complement.
AATAGAAAAAATGTAATTCTAATAACTTGAATTGAAAATTAGAATCTTAGTTAGTTTTTTTTTATATATGAAACGCTACGACTGCTAATCTACATTTTCATAATACTTTTAAATAAATTTTATATGATCGTATTCGAGTAAGATCTTAGGTAAAATCATAATACTAAAAGTAAAATTTAAAATTTTAAGTGAATATTTATATGTGTATATATATAATGTGAATATTTATAAGATTTATAATTATTTTTTCTTTATAATTACGTACATATATAAAAATATGTCTAAGAAAGTAAATCCACTAATTCTTATTATTAAATGTAATTAACAAAATAATAAACCTAATTCCAGCTTGAAATCATAACTGTTAGCAGTGGATCAACATCGCATATTTGTTTTGTAAAACTTTCGTTTAGCAAACTCTTAACGCACCTAGTTACCCAAAGGCCTAATTTTGTTTTAAATGTAATCATTATTACACTCATTACATTTATATTGCAAAACTGGTACAAGAATGCAATAAATATTGCGTGTAATTGTTTTTGTATGAAGGCCTTTGCTCTTTTATGACTATAGAAGTAATACAGGGTTACCAGGTAACCTCTGGTGCTCACTGATAAATCTGTGAGTGACAAACTATTTTTTTGTCATAAGTTTTTAATCTATCTATGTTAATATATCTGATATATCTCTTCTAAGCCGTCTTCGTATATATTTTAGCTTTTTATCTATTTTTAATAACTTTTGGTCTTGACTAATGCGATGTTACTAATTATCAATATGAAAACCAATCAAACGTGATAAAAAATACCTGCACCAATTTCATCAACTACGATCAGTTTTTTACAGAGTCCGATAGTTTGATGTTAAACAAATCAAACATGTATTTTGCCATCTATGTACATAGCCAATCTTCATTTTTCACTTCAATCTTCATTGGAGGCTACAATTTTATTAATATTGCAGTTTTTGTCGCGTTCAATAAAATTTATTATGACATGATTAGCACATAGGCTACTTTTTATCTCGGACTAACGCCGGTAGCAAGGTACTGGTAGAAACACAAACAAGTTTTTTTTCGACACTAGTAAATTTTAAAGTCGAATAATTAAATAAAACGCTCTTATTGCCCATAACCCTGTACAAACTTTATAGTAGTAGCTTGCGGCGATTGTTTCAAAGTTATTAATTGTGTCTGATTTATTTCAAAAATACATGAGTTATAGAGATCTAAATCATTAGCTTAAGGATGTGTTTTTTAATTGTAGCACAGCTGATAATTCATTTTACTTACTCCTATGTATCATTCATTGTTCAAATTATTTGTGTCTGTGTTTGTTTCAGTACAGAATGAGTAAAGTAACGAAGGTCTGTGTTGCAAATAAGATACATGATTTATGGTAAAAAATATTGAACCCCCTATTTTTAATCCTATTTTTAGTATAACCATTAACAAAGATATATAATCTGCGAAAATTTGGGTTGTGAGACATAGTGACAGGCGGGTGGACAGCAATGTGTAAAGGGTTCCATTGGTACCATTTGGCTACAGAACCCTAAAAACTACATAATTGAATATGACGTCGTCATTCATTGCAGACATTTTTTTTTAAATTCGGTCGTTGTTCATACGTACGCATTACTTTTTGTTTCATTATCTATTATTAGAATGTTGCAAAGCAAAGTAATAATTACTTAGCATATAAAAACAAGGTCTATGTTTGGAACATAAATACGATATAGATCACAAACTACCTTGCTTATGTATTTATAGGTAGAATGCACGCAATGTTGCAACTGCCAAAAAATTTAAAGTGGGTCATGAAACACTTTTCGTTTCATACTAGTGAAGTTTTATGGATCTTTACTTATACTATGTATATGTATCCTACAAGAGAAGCTTTATGAATCCTTACTTATACTATGGCCATGAAGCGCCTATACCTTGGCTAGCTTAGGTGTACTGACGCGATCAGCAAAGCTAAGGCTTCGACTCATGGGTAACTATGCAAAACACTGATATTTAAAAAGTGACATATTATTGAATTGAGTTAATCTGGGTGTTAAATATGTTAACAAGTTAAATATTTATATGTGTATTAGAATATCAGTTGTGTTAGCTACCAAAATACAAACGAGAAATGGTTCAGTATGGGATTAACCAGCCGTGTGTAAAATGTGTCTTAATACTTATTATTAAAAAATATTATAAATTGAATTGAAGACTATTAGCTAAAGTTTTAATTTGAAATAGGCATACTTGTCATTAAGATATTAAAATATAGAGCAGAAACATAGTGCAATTGTGCACGGAGTTATGTAAAGATCCAAAATTCGTGAAGTGGACCGCGGTACACTTTCGATTTCGCACGACAGTGGTTGGCCCCTCAGTGTTATAGAACCTTGATGCGGGTGGAATACCTTATTCGATAATATGTATAACAAGTTCATACATTTAATGCAATACGTTTATATACATACTCGTATTTGTCAAATTTTGTAAGTTGGTACTGTTAATTAGTCACGTCTGAAGTTCGACTTAATCGTTGAGATTAAGCAAAAAGTGGATGTGGACAGTCTTTGAATGGGTTACTATGCACAAATAAAATTTAAAAATTGGCGTATTTATCTGGGCGCTTCCGTGGGTCGTGTGACATGTTAAGTTGTAGTTGCCGGCCGGAAGTCTTAGTACAAGCGGTCGTTGAGCCAAGTCAGGACAACTCTCGACCCTAGCGTTTAGCCATTTAGCTGATACTAAGAAGAAAAAGACCTGTCCCTTTTCACGACTTTTGAAAAAGCGAATGTGGATCGGTGGTAAAAACATCTGCTTTTCAGTCAGACGGCCTCGGGTTTGATCCCAGCCCTACACCAATGACTTGTTTTTCAAGTCAAGTGTGGATTTGCACTCGCTTTACGGTGAAGGAAAACATCGTGAGAAAACCGACACGTTTGAGGACCACAATATCCGAAAACGTGTGCTATCCGCTAACCCACACTTGGCCAGCGTGGTGGATTATGGCCTATATCTCTCTCCTAGTGAGAGAAGGCTCCGAGTCCTAACAGTGGAAACGTAAAGTTGGCTGCTAATGCTATGCTTTTCAGGTTTATCTTTACTTTAACTGACCTATTGCCTTGCTTTAGATTCAAAAGGTTAGAATTGGTTCAAGCGTTTGGTCGTTGAAGTCTTCTGTATCGAATGTTTTTGATTGTGCATTATATTTTGCTCAGGCGTTTTTGATACAGTTTTTGTTCTTAATAAATAATGTCGGTCAAATAAGTTAGTCTTAGTAAGTCGTTAGTCTTAGTACAAGCGGTCGTTTCTAAGCTATGTTTCTGAGGATAGTAAAGTTTTACAACTGAACGTGCAATGCATTGTGCAAATATATCTGATACCGCTATTGAGATAATACAAATAACTACAAATCATTTACAGATAAATAATAAAATAAATATTAGGGCACATTTCACACACGGCTGGTTAACTCCATACTGAACCATTTCTAATTTGTGTTATTGTAATTAACACAACTGATATACTACATATACTTGTACATACATACATATTTTATATAGATATACATTTCAATAACATAAATAACTAGCAGATCGTTCCGGCTATAAAATAATGCTAAGTTGCAAAGAGAAACAAAATATAGCCTATGTTACTCAGGGATAATGTAGCCCAACGGTGAAAGAACTTTCAAATCGGTCCAGAAGCCTATTTGCGTCAAACAAATAAAAAATAAAACTTTTCCTCTTTATATATTGGTATAGATTTATAGATCACTAGCTGATCCGGCAAACGTTGTTTTGCCTCACTTAGGGGTATGAAAAATAGATAGTGTAGCTTATATGACACGTTCGTAGATTTACCATAGCAGCGCCATCTATTGATTACTTACTCAACCCAGTGACACGAGATTTATGTATATTAAGATTAAATGAATTTCTTAGTAGTAACTCGTGTTCATTAAATAAAGTCTTCCTACTTACCCTTAAGGCATGGTCGCTGATAAAATTAAGTCTACTTAAGGTCACGCGCGTAATAAAGATGTATTTACGAGGAACCGGAACAGTTTGTTTTCTCCCTTGATATTTACAACCTGTCGGTTACGACTGTGACGATTTTAAATAGGGTTGCCACACCAGACTTGCTAGGGGTGTCTGAGAAGTTGTTCTTGTTTAAGGGTTGTTTTAAATGTTTCTCAAAATTTCATTTGGGTGTTATTATCGAATAAGTATGATGCGAGTAAAAAGAAGAGACATGTTATAATGTGACGTTATAAATTTAATTTATATGTCAGAGTTATTATAATTTAAATATAAGAACATCCAGCAAAATAGCACAATATTTTTATATTAAAAGCAAATTATTTTAAAGGAGTAAATGTGATTATAACAATTATAAAAATAATATTTACTAACCTACATAAAACTATACTTAGACCGGAGCAAAAAAAAGTATTTTCGTTTTGTTCATAGAACGTTACATAATTTTGAGATATTTGATTAAAAAGAAAAACTTGAATGGGATCATAGCACTACCCATAAAAATGGCCAATAAATAATCGAAAACATTTGTTAGTTTAACCGTTAATATCTTTAGTGACAACCCTAAAATGTTACCCGACATTAAACTCACCAAGCCAAATACTGAGTTAATCCGATATATGTCGCTAGGAGACGCTTTCTAAGCTGCTTAATTACATCTAGATGACAAGATTGTGTAATTACATAAATACAATAATCATGCGGTCTTTATGAAATAATTTAATTATGCCTGTAACATAAAAATTATTATGTAGTAATGTATTTTACAGGACATAAAATATGAATTTTAGTAAATTTTGTTTTCAAAACATTCCATAATTCAGTCGAATGACGGAATAAAATTTAAAAAAAAGAAACACAATAAAGTCTAAATTTAGCTTTCAAAACAACCTAAAATACAGTCGAATAACCGAATAAAATTAAAAAAAGAAACATTGACAACGAAGAAAACAAAATGAAAAAAAAGAAACATTAAAAAAAGAAACTTCTTATGTTTTTTAATTTCAAAACTTCGCGTATCTTTGAAAATATGTATATTTATAAATTGTAACAAAGTTTATGATATTAACTTACTTATTTCGGAAAATAAATTTAACTTTAATAGTAAACAAGAGAAAACTTCATTAACTACCGTATATCAGATAATAAGGAGTAATATATAACAATAATAGCAATTATTAAAATGTATTGAACTGTTTTGTCTTGGAATTCGTAGCATAACAAAGCCCTGACATTTGCACACTTCCGCGACCATTGATATAAAAAGGTGTACATAATATCACATACATCAATTTAATAACGCTTAACATTTAATTGGATATGTAGTACTAAATTGTTCAGCCACCATAAAAGGTCTAAGTAAACTTTTACTACATATATCTTCTCTAGATTACTCTAACCTAATGCTCATTATGTAAGCTCAAAAGTCATAATAAAACATACGTACGTATGAAAAGCGAGTGTGGCTCAGTGGGAAAACGTCTGCTTTTCAATCAGACGGCCCTTGGTTCAATCCCGGCCTTCACCGATCACTTGTTTTTCAAGTTATGTGTAGATTTACACCCGCCGTACGGTGAAACATGAGGAAACCAACACGGTTGAGGATCACAATATCCGAAGATTGTGTCATCTCTCAACCCGCACTAGAGGAAACGTATATTGAGCTGCTTATGCTTACGTTTGATTACGCATAAATAAATATTATACTACAACAGCCGGGACCTACAATTTAACGTATCATACGATCCACAATAACGCCCAGATGAAAATACCACTTCTAAAACGACAGTCTTGTGCATGGTCACCCAACCAAACACCGTCCGCATCGACCGTTGCTTAGCTTTGATTATCGCGTCAGTTCATTCTAGTTCATCTTAGCTAGCCGAACTACATTCTAAGGTTTTACAATCTTTAGAAACAATAGAATACGCATGTGTGCAGATTTCTTTTTATCACCAATATTATGGGGATACTTACTAATAACAAAAGTTTTCAATGGTGGTCTCAAACTTTTGGCCGGCAGTGTAGCGCTATCGTAACATGTGGATTTGCGACAATTTTATAATGTGTTTAATAAATCTGTCTCAGTGACAGTAACCTTGAACTGGCTGTCATTTTATTTGACTCATTAAATAGATTGAAGCCGTTTCGTCAAACGTAATACGATTTATGTAACATCAATTTGCCAAACCGAACGTTGTTGTTACGCCTCTGAGGTGTTAATGCTATCTTCGTCTAGTAATAGACAAAGAGATAAACATAAATTATATCCGTATCGCATCTGAGTACAAATATGACAGCTTATTTTTAATGACTATAGAAAAAGTGGGATGTTCTCAATTTTGCTGTATGTTTTTGTTTGTTTACTTCTTAGATAATTTTAGTTCCTATTTTTTTTATTGATATGTATATTCTGAATGATTATCATACGACCATATAAATATAATCGAAAATGATTTCTTTTCTTTATTTAGTTTTCTTTAATTTTCTTATATCTTTATAGGCAAGGAGCATTATGCCGATTTGACGGTTTTCGATTATTCATTTGTTTAGTTGTACACTTAATAATGTCGCGTTCCAACACTTCTCAAAATTATAATGTACTAACAATAATATACATAACAATACTTTAACCTTTTAGATGACGATTTACTTCACTTTTTTGTATAATTAAAAAACTGCAAACACGCTTGTTTTTCTTATAAATAGTACACCTCTAACTATAAAGGTTTGATCCAAAGCAATCGGAAATCCCTTCCAAACTGAATGTCAGCCGTCAAATCCATCAGCTTAATGTAGTCTCACTATCTAAGCCAACAATACTATTGTTACCGAGCCAACCTTCATCTAAGCTACGCCGAACCAAAGAGGCTGAGGAAGTAATTCTGTAAATAGAGTGTTCGAACGAAATCCGCCGGTGGCTTAGCACAGCCGGGCCATTCAGCTCTTGCCGCCAAGGCTGCACCGGAATGGTATCGCAACCGCCCCACCACAGCTTCGAGTGGTGGTGCTGTAGCGTGCAACACTCACTCCCGCGATCGCGCGCTGAGCTACCGCGCGTCGGCCGTGTAACATGCTTCGGTGGTGAAAAGTGGCCAGTGAGGTGTTCGAATTTTGAAAATTATTTCTGAAAAACACGCGTGATCAGTGCCCAATCATGAGGTCTTGCGCCGCAGCGCTGGTTGCCCTAGCGATTGTCACAGGTACGTTCATTTCGAATATATCGTGGAAAGTCATTTTCTTTTCCTTTAGGAAATTGTCTCGCTAGCCCCTGAATTATTTAAAGATATTTTATTTTAAATTTTTAAAATACTTAAATTTAAAGTCTTGAACTGCCAAAAAATTCATACTCTAGCTAAAACTTAATTTTCAACTTATATTTTAATATTTAGTTACATACACGCGTTAAATAAAACTGAAAAAGCTCCCGAAAGCAGTTGTGACCGTTGGAAAAAATACCGCCGTTTGCGCAACTTGCAAAATAAATAAAAACAAAAACATTACCTACCCATTGTTATGCTGATTAGTTAACAAGTGAACACTTTCCTTTTGTCTGACCGTTACGCAATAATTATCGAATAATTAACTTAAAGCTTGTTTTACACTGCAAATGATCCATTAACAACAAATTTTACAGTCTGATTGTTTATTAGCATTGTAAATAGTTATACATTTGGTTATCGCAGAACTTATATTTTTGGGTTATTCCGATTACATTAAAAATGGGGGGTATTTAGTCCAGAAACCCCCATGGTGTCTTGAAATGCTGCAGGACGTAAAAGTTACAAGTCCTAAAATTCCCATTAGGTTAAAAATAGATTAAAAACATGTATACAAAACATAAAAAGTCTGGATTACTTCTTGAACCAATATGGATGACTTTTTAGATAAATCTGTTTCACTTTTTAGTTATTGTCAAAACTCTTTCAATGTTAAAATTGCTATTAATTTGATTTCGAGCAAACGTTCTCAACAAAGATTGTTAACTAAGAACAATTAATTAATTTATTGTGTGAAATGTATTGTGTGCGTATAAATGATTACTTTCGTTCTTAATGCCAGGTCTAGTTTCAATAGGCGTGGGGAAAAAAATGAAAAAATGGAGGAATTACTTTTCTTGGGCAAGTTGAATTTCAAAATTAACATATATGTATTCACGTATTAATTTGAAAAGCAAAAATTGATTGTGAGTTTGTATCACTGTTTATTGAAAAGACGCGAATCGTAATTTTGACATAATTTTTCTGTCATTTAGTATTAAGAATATTTGACTCTTTACTTCGAAATTGGATATTTACTAAAATTTTCAATTTAGTTCAAAATCAGCAAAAAAGTATATCGTTTACTAAAAAAAATAGCTACTACCCTCTAATTGAAAAGTCTGTCGCCTAGAATCTAACTGTCTGCCTCCTTGAGAAGCTATTTATACCAGACTAGGCATGCTCCACTTTAATCCAGAGCGTCTTTAACTCGTGTACGCGCCCTGCAGGACAAACCCTTAGTTGGGCTGTGTAACAAAACATTAGATAAAATAATCCAAATTAAGGAAAATAATCAAGTTGTAACACAAAATTACACATTGCTCGAGTAATATGGAATCCGACTTTTTCGTAATCTCCGTTGTGTTTTTTTTCTGTTCGTTTTTTTAAGCCGTCGGCGCGTGTCGTTGTAAATAACATTGCATGCTACCGAATGCTGGTGAAAATTTAATGACAGGTTTTCCTATTACAACTGTGTTAAGTTCTCAACAGGTTCTCAAAAAACCTACAGCGAGGCGCAATGAACCAGCAACGCACGGCTCAAAAGTTTAATTATAAGTACCTATACTCTTGTTTTGTTTCTGTAATCCGTGCTCATTCCTAAGAAGCAATAAAAATCTTTATCTTTATCTTTATCTTTAAGTCCGTAAGCAGGGTTTCGACTTCCTGAATAGGTTTTAAAGTTAATAAAAGTTTACTTCTTACTTGAAGGCTAAACAACGGTCGATGCGGTCAGTGTTTAGATGGGTGACCACGCACAAGACAGTCTTTTAAAAAGTGGCATTAGGTCGCTACTGTGGTTTGAATGACATGTCAAATTGTACGCACTGGCTGTTAGTCGTCGGGCAGTTTGAAAACTCTCGACACCAGAGCTTAGCTACAAAGCTCTAGTACATTAATTTTAACAATATATACTTACTCGTATAAAGAATACATTTTTTAAATGTTGAAAGGGGTCATATTTGTCCGCAACTTGCATAATGGTATTCTATACATTGTTTAGTTTATGTTATTTTATATAACCTATTTTTAATTTAGAGTACCGTGAAACTACTTCATGCCGACAACAGCTAAATCTTAAAAGTTATTGCCCAAACATAACAATAGAACACGCCCAAAATCACTTAACCTTTAAACGCTAACCGAAAGGCTAATTTGACACTTAAGCCAAATAAGTAAAATTTATTACAAACCATTATTACATTTTCTATAAAAAAAGATAAATGCCATGCAATACCTAAAATGCTTAATGTTAAGACAGGTCCCGTAAGGTGACCAAATAACACAATAGCTCATTTAAGATTCTGTAGAAAAAGATAAAAACCATACTTATTTATATTCTTTAAAGGTAAATGACATAACTTGAGTCAGACAAGTCCCGTAATCGAAAATGCCAAAAGTCTTTGGGCCAATAGGTATTGTGCATTTTATTTAATTCTTTTAACTCAAAAACCGGTAAATTTTGATTTTCTGTCTCGAAAGACTAGATTTCAGTTAGACCTTATTGAGCCTACATTTCTTATGTATCTTTTCTTGGACCGGTTTAAATAAATGCTCTAATTTTAGTGTTTCCTGGAACTTGATATTTGATTCCATTTAAATATAATTTTTATTGATTAATGCAGTCAATTCCTTGTATTTTTTAAAGTTTTTCACATATGTGCAAGCTAAACACAATATGATTATGAAAAAAAAAAATTATCTCGTAGATGTTACAGCAAAAAGTATTCATAATTTATTTGTCTACAGCACCATATATCAATATGAAAGTCAAGTAACATGATATCGTAGAATTTATAGTGTCTTATCCTTTAGAGGATTCAAGACAAATTGCTGTCTTAGAAATGATATTATTGTATGAAATGAGATAAGTACTGTACGCAGAAATTAATGTCTCGTATTTATTTTAAGAAAACAGAACAAACATTTCGTGATTTATTTTTATTACTTTCATATATACGTACATACTTAAATTTTACTTCTTTAAATACGAGTGTATTTAACATTTAAATAAGGTAATATACAATTTTACATTTGAATATAAAGAAGATAACAAAAAGATATACAAAAAGAAGATAACACTTTAAAAGCAATTATTTTTTCCAATAAATGACGTAGCATGATTTAGATATATAGTTTTTTTTACAATATACAGTTAGATATTTTAGCACCAGTTGTTCTATATCAAAGTGTCACAAGCGTTCAGTGATTCTTTTAGCCAATATAAAGATAGCAAAGTGCCGCTCAAACAATGCTAAGACGAGATGCACGGTAAATAATATAAAAATACGAGTACTAGTGAAAATTTAAATATACCAAGTTAGTTGCTCGTTAAATCATAGCGCCTAGCTATTTTATTTCAGTATAGCAGCGTAAACTATGTTAAAGAGCCTGGAAGCTCTTGAAACCATAGTTTAGCCAGTTAGCTAACAAAGAACGACAAGACGAAGAACGAGATCTCGACAGTGAAATTTGCAAAACGCCAAAACTCGTCTACGAAATGTCCATTTGCCAACTCGAAAAATTGATAAGATACGGCAATTTTTCACGTGTCGAACAACAACAGGAAAAGGGGATTACTTCATAGGTATTCAGAGATTATCCTCGGCATTGTGATGCAAACCATTTTCGAGTTCGAGTGACGTAGAGATCGGTCGTGAATTCGTGATAGCCTTGCGATCGGCATGGTCACTTTCCACTGTTGGTCAATGCTGCCGCTTTCTGAACGATATCGAGTACTGTTTCGATGTTAGTCATTTATTTACTCAAAAAAATGTTTCAATTAAAAAGTTTGAATACTCGACTTTATAGTTTTTGGTGGCGGCCATCTTGTATTTGAAATAGTTTATAGTTTAGTTCATTTATTTGCTTACAACACATGTATGACATAAGGTTATGTTAAATTGAAATATGAAATTAATGTATGTACTTTATTAGTTGAATCATTTTATTTAAAACCAAAAAAAATATGTAAGGAGTCGTAAAAATATGTAATTTACCATGTTGTGGCGGCAGTCATATTGGACTGATTTTCATTCAACAACTAACAGTAAAATTTACAAACTACACATGAGAAGGTATTCTTAGGAAGTGCTAGTGCTTTTAGCATACTTGTAAAAAAAATCTAATCATATCGGTTCATCTGCCACAGACAGACACACAACACAGCATAACCTATATCACATATTCATATCGTTAGTTATGAATGTGTATCATTCATACGAGTAGCTGTGCCCATAATTGTGCCCTTTACAATATAAATGAAAACTTTAACATTTTTAATGACATATAATTTGTCACTTTATTATTGGTTACGGCCGATAATTAATTGAAGTAAATAAATAAATATAATACTTTGCATAATACTCAAAATACCATACAGTAGAACAAGTTAATTGTTTACAGTAAATTCGTTAAAACAGCATTATAAATAACAATAGAGGACTGATAATCGCGGTCAAGGTCGGAGTTGCAATTTCATAAACATCATTAAAAATTCAACGTATGTCGGTTTGTTGCTTGTTTCGACCCAAACGGTGTTTAGGAACAATAGATGTACCTAGGTTTCGTATGGCGAAATTATATTTTAGTGCGTTTAAAGATCTAACATAATACGCAGCAACGCTTTACTTTGTTTAATATAAACAGATAGATGGTATTTATGCAAAAGACCGAAGAAAGTCTGAAGAACCTTACCCGCGGACACTGATTTAGATTAAATCTACTATTTATAAGGTTTTGTGTGTGTGTTTTTGTGAGGATAAATGTAATTTCTTGACTTCGTTTTTAAATATTAAAAATCATAAAATATTTTTTTTAACATAAATACCCATTTTAGTTTCTAAGAAAATGTATTGTACAAATAGAACTAAGAAAGTGTATTGTACAAATAGAACTAAACTATAAAAAGAAACTGAATCTAATCTACGTATCATATCTAGAGCAATGTGGTTAACCATAAGACAGATTTTACTCATACTGTGACAGTTACTGTTGAATGAAGTTATTAAAAACTTATACAAGTATAATTTAAAAAATCAAAAAAAAACTTACACAAGTATAATTTTCTAAAGTAAAATATTTTTCAGTTAAACTTCTTAGTTAATTTTGAGTTTATTAGTTTAAAAAGTATTAGTTATTATAACACATTACAGCTAGGCTTTTGACCAGTAGAGTCGTAGTCACACATATGTAATATAGAGACCATTGCCTAATTCATTTAACTTAAGCCCAATTGCATTACGATGCAATCAGTTGCGTGAAAGAATGGTAAAGCGAAACATTCCACAATAATTAAGTAATAATCCGTTTGCATCTGTTGTTACCTAAAGCTGGAACTGGAGCAGTCTAGGTCGAATGCAATGCACTGCAATTGGGCACATTATGTCGGCACGAGCCAAGAATGAATGCGATCTGATTACATGCAGCTGTTACCAAATTATGCACAAATTTGGTCTTGTGAAGTTTGCCGCACATTATTAGTATGTATAGGGCTATGTTTGCGTACTATAGATAGCTTCAAGCTGACAGCTGATAGAGTGGCGTGGAAGCGAAAAACAGGCTGTGCCGACCCCACCAAGTGAGAAATGGTAAAGAAGAAGAAGAAGATAGCTTCAAGCACTTTAAGAGTGGATGTTTTTTTTGCCGTCCCCCTTCACCACATACCCCATACATAATCTGGGGCTTTATGTATTGATTTTATTTCTTACTCTTTTATTTGTTTCAATGTTAATGTCACAGTAATTTGAATTACGACTTATTTTATTTTCGTTTCTTTCATTTAGATCTTCTTTGTATACTGTGGGTATGCTTAATTAATACGTGTGTATGTATAGTAAAGCATTTGCTTTTAATCCAAACTTTGATATATCTATTTCTAATTTTAGCTGTCCATATACTGTTAACGTACCATAATTTTGTTGCGAGGAAAAAATAGGTGGATCCAGCAACACTATAATATATCCTTACTAGCTGACCTGGCAAACGTTGTTTTGCCTCAATTAGGGGTATGAAAAATAGATAGTAGCCGATTCTCAGACCTACTGAATACGCATATAAAAATTAGTAAAAATCGGATGAGTATGGTAACAAACAATGTGACATGGAAATTTCATATATATCCTTATAAACCTAAGGTTATATAATTTATAGCCAGTTATTTCTTATTTATTACTAGCTGTGCCTCGCGGTCATACTCGAGTCCAATATCTGGAATAGCATGCGTTCCTTTTTTATATAAAAAATACTAATATTTTATTACAATTTTTACTCAAACTACATTAAAGTATTAATAAGTAAAGCCGTCCATTGAGTCATCAGGTCAAGGACAGTCGAGGCGTCGCTCGACAGATGTATTGGAATATATAAATACATAATTAGATTAGAATAGACAATAATGTTCCTCACTGCCGTTTATGTAAATAGTCTGTGACTAGAGATGAAATATTAACAACGAAATTCGTTTTGGAAAACTAGTGGGTGTCGAGGATTTTGACTTACATTTTTCGAAGCGCTGATAGCTCAGTAGGGCGTGCGGCCGCCTTAGGTCCCAAAGATCGTGGGTTCGATTCCCGCCGATGAGTTTGAGCTTTCGGTGAAGGAAAACATCGTGAGGAAATCAAAGCATGGTAGTAGAGCATTTTCTAGTGCTTGCCTGGTTGAATAATCTGTCGTTAAGCACCCAAATATAGCCAGATATTCGAGACTGAGCATACTACATCTAGGTCTTAGATTATTTAGGTCTTAGTATCACTAACTCGCGTGATTACTAGCCCTGCTGGTAAGGAAAGAAAAGTGTTTGGAATAATCATAATATGAAAAACCGGGATTAACCGCGTTGCAGAGATGATACACGATTTAGAGATGTCTTTTTAGGATAAGGAAGGACAATTCGAATCAGGGGCTAACCTTATGGTAAGAATCTGCTAGACATAGCCAATTCAATAAAGAAACATTTAAAAGTTCGCTTCCTCTTGTTCACACTCACTAAGTAATGCAAGTGAGATGACATGAACTTTAAAATGTTATCTTTTTTACTCTAGTTGAAATAAAGTTGCAATATTAAAGCGTAAAAATAACATATTACCTACAACTCTCAAATATATGTCAATACAAATAAACATCTAAACATTTGACGTCTTTACGTTTGAAGAAATATAAATCTCTATGTTTTTAATGTATACAGCATTAACCTTACTCATTCTCTGAATATAGGTCAAAGTCGACGTACTTGTGCATTTCTTTGTAATAGTTAGACAAATAGACCAAACACGGCAAAACATATTGTCGATGAAAGAATGTTACGAAAATTCGTCACGCCACGTTCTCTTGAGGTCGTCAAACTATGAGTCGTAACTTTACTTTGTTATACACTTACCTGTACATGCCTATATTATATATGGCAGTTTATTACTTCCAAACTATAAATAAAACCTTAATAATAATCAATATTAGGACACATTTCAAACACAGTTGTTTTTTTTAACTCTAAATAGGTCAGCGCTTGACCACAATTCACCTGATGGTAAGTGACATTGAAGTCTACGGTGAAGCGCGCTTATCTAGAAGGAACCCGTTCACTCTCGCCTTGAAAACGGTCAGCCCCATACTAAATCATTTATAGTTTATACGCGATATTAAGGACCTCGTTGGCGTAACCGGACTGCCAATCAGAGGCTCCCGGGCTCGATTCCTGGCACGGGAACATCTATGCGATGAAATGTGTTGAATACGCATCAATATAAAGTATTTATGTACGTATGTGTAGTACATAAGTTGTGTTAGCAACCATAATACAAACTAGAAATGGTTCAGTATGGGGCTCACGGGCCGTGTGTGAAGTGTGTACTAAAAGTTTGTTTATTCTTTGATTATAAAGAAGTTTTAGGTTTTATGTAAATTAAAGAATAGCGAAAATAATGTTTAAAAATAGAATTTCTAATAATGCTTGTAAATTTCCGAAATTATTTAGCGCGACGCATGCTTGCGGCCTAGATATTATGCAACACTTACGAATTCCACATAATGAGCAGTAAAATTAATTCATGTCATAAAACTGTGTCCGAATTTTTCGCCAAACAATGAAACTGCTACCATAAACGCGTAACATTTCCGCCCTCAATAAATTATGTAATTTAATATTATTTCGCGAAAATTTTCATACTCATAGATTATAACATGTCATATATTATGCAATATTATTACAGACGTATATACTAAGTCACGGAATGTCCGTTTTTCATTGTTTTACGTTAGTCGCTTTCACGGAATTCACGGTCATAAGTGGTGCGTCGGTAGTTGACTTTCTTTTGGTGCGCAAGCGCATTGTCTGACGCAGGTGTATTAGCCTTTAGTGACGACGCGTACTAGACACAATCAGTAGCCGGAAAGTGCGTCAAATTTATTAATTGACGCAGTTAAACCCGTGGTTCGAAATATATCATGAGATTTTCAGTTAGACAGTCGAGTAAAATCTATTAAAAAATATTTCATTTCTTATTAAACTAGATGGTTAAAGTTACAAATGGTAACTAAATTAGCATTTTTAGATAAAAAATAAACAATAAACGAACGTGAATCTCCGAAAACATTTTACTGCGTTTTGTTTCAATAAGTTCGTAACCATTTTTGCAACTTATCTTACATATATTGTTAAAGTGACTCAAAAATAAATAAAACCAGCAAAATAACAAATAACATTTGTATTCAAATAGCTTTCTTGTCAAGTATCAAATATTCACGACTTAACATAACAATAATAAACAATGGAATAATAACATTAAAACAAGTCAAATATTAAAGGTATTGGAAAGTAAATTGTACTTCAGTAATTTATATCTAAATCGAAAATTTTAATCAATGAACAACTCTAGTTTTAATATATTTTCCTGCTCTATGTACGCGGAACCTTATTTAAGTAAGTTTTAACCGCGTGATGTAATTTTTATTACAGTTTAATTGTCGGCCTTTGTCTTGGCATTGAGTAACAGGAGTACTTTCTAACGATGTGATTTTGACTTTTATTCGCACGATGATTGTTTGAGCACGTGATGAGACTTTATGTGTTGCGTTTTTTTAAGATTTCGTTAACGAAATCTTTCTTAAGAAAGGTTTATCAGATTAGAAAACTAAGCATCAGATAGAAGCTTTCAATATCTTAGGTAGAGGCCATAATCCAACCAGGCTAGGCAAGGCTAGGCAAAATACGGGTTAGGAGAAGACTCACGTCTTTAGATTTGGTGGTCCTATACTAAGCATTTCAGACTTGGGACGACCAATTGGACGACGTCCGGTTGGTCGTCGCAAGTATCGCTGGGGGGCACTTCATGCCACAGATTGGCAGGAGACAGCACAGGATAGAGAAAAGTGGCGACTCTTGGTGTCGGAGGCCAGGATCCATTTTGGGGTTAGCGAGCCATCATAGTAAAAAAGTAAGTATACTAAGCATTTGGATTTCCTCACGATTCAAAGGAAAACACTCGATCCGACTTATCGGATCTCTGGTGTTTGACTTTTCTTCCGATGAGATACACTCACTCCAGGAATGCTAAAAATTATTTATAATTAACAGTAATATTAAAGCACCTAACAGTGTGTTCCGACTGCCTCCTAGAGAGCCAGATATCCTAAACTAGGCATGCTCCAACTTAGGTCAGAGTGTCACTTTTTTTGTGGTCGCACCCTTCTGGGCAAATGCCTAGCTGTAAAGATTAAAAAAACAGTTTTCTAAGAACAAAATAATAGTTTTTAATGCCTGTTTAGTTGCTAGCTGACTGGCTGAGCAATATACCGTATAGTAAGTACATGGTGTGTTAGAGAGGAGTCTAATGCCCAGCAGTGAAAAAATACAGTCTGATAATAATAGTTTCCAAGTTGCCGACGTGTGCCAGTGCATGACGACCTCGTTGGCGTAAAGGTTACGATGCCGGTCTGCTAATTAGAAGGTTCCGGGTTCGATTCCCGGCCGGGTCAACATCTTTGTGCTTAACTAAATTTGTTGGCTGTGGGTCTGGGTGTTAAATATGTATTTATATATAATATGTATGTATATGTAGTATATCAGTTGTGTAAATATATATCAGTTGTGTTAGCAACCATAATACGAGCTAGAAATGGTTCAGTATGGGGCTAACCAGCCGTGTGTGAAAGCGTCCTAATATTTATTTATTTATTTTATTTATTTATCCCTCTTCGGAATATTTTAGTTATCTATTTTCTATACAGGAAGTTTTCTCATAATATTAACGATCGCTTATCATAAAGCAAATGTGTATATGTATCGACAAATTATTCAGCTGGTATTTGACGCCAGCTTGCATAATTGGTTAGAATCGCGCAGACTGATCTCATCGACTTGCAAATAATATGCAACAATTTGATACTTTTGGCAATGACTAAACAGAGACTACGTTAAAAGGGTGTAGCAACAGAATGCCTAAAACACTGCATTGCTAACATTCGTTGGCACGAGTTTTTGTGTTTACGGCTGATTTGTTTTAGTCTTTTAATTGGATACTACATAATTAAATGGTGGTTAAACTAACTTGTTTATTAGTGTAACTTATTTTCAATTCCAAACGACTGTTCCGTAAGATTTAGTATTATAATGTGTTTTTTTTTACAAATAATATTGGCAGTGGAATGATATGGCACTGGAAGTGGAATATTTCGTCGTTATCTCGATGAAATATTGGTGATGTTTAAAAAAAACTATTTCACTCAAATAAACGAAAGGCGGGTTTGTCTCGCTTTGAAAAACAACAATCTTGTGCCATGTGGTCACCCATCTAAACACCGACCGTATCGATCGATCACCATAGCTAGTCTAGCTACAGGTGCTAATATTCTTTATATCCCTGCTATACTGGTGCTTAATATAAAAAAAATCTTAGAATGAACATTTTTGTTTTAAACGGTGCGGTGTACACATAAGCCGAATAGTGTTTTAATTTTTTCATAAGATATTTCTAGCCTAATTCGAACACGACATATTTACAATCAACATCTTCAAAAATCGAAAATAGAACCAAATCACGCCAATTAATGCAAATTCCAACCAATCACATTCCGTGGCGTATGATCAATGATCATCAAAAATGAGTATTAAGTAATCACCTACGAGTATGCTAGCGAGCAATTGCCAAGTCAGCGAGAAATCTTAGAAATGGAACTTTCGCATTTCTCGACTTTTGGTTGTGTAATATCGTTCATCTAATTACTTGAGAGGTTTTTGGGGTGTTCGGAGATGACTTGACAGATGATCTAAATGTGTTCACTTGATGATCATTTGCGTCGTAAAGATCACTCGCCTACTAAAAAAGCAGTCGTAATGTAGCTCGGCTAGCTAAGGTGATCTGACGCGATCATCAAAGCTAAGCAACAGTCGATGCGGACGGTGTTTGACGGTTAACCATGCACAAGATTGTCGTTTTTCAAGTGGCATTTTCATCTGGGCGCTACCGGTGGTCGAATGACATGATAAATTGTAGGTTTCGGCTGTTAGTCCAATTTGTTATCTAAAATAATATATAACATAACGTGTGTTAAAATAATATACGACGCTTAACAGTTATGCCGTCATTTTGCTTCCCTAAAGGTGAACGACTCTTTTTCCGTTATAACAAGTAAACTGATATACATTGGTGCTTGTGCATGATCGTTAATTACGTATTACCATAATGTGGCAAGGATTGTGTTTCACAATATCTTCCTGTACGGAGTCCACAGGAAGGGCCTTTTACTGGCTGCTTGCAAGATTGTGAAGCCCCTAATATGTGTATTATATTTACTGACATAATATAAAATGTGACAATGTAAATTCAACCTTGACTTATATTTTGATAATATACTGTCTCTTTATTTTTTATTCTATATCTTCTCTTCTTCTATATCTTCTCTATACTACAAAGAAGAAAAGTATGTTTTTTGTTTGTTTGACGCGAATAGGCTCCGAAACTACTGGACCGATTTGAAAAATTCTATCACCGAGTAGCTACATTATCCTCGACTAATATGGGCTATATTTTGTTTCCAAAAATGTCAGAAATCCTTAGGAAAATGTGAAACAAAAGTCCTTATATATAACCCGTGTGAAGCCGGAGCGGTCTGCTAGTTATCAATAAATTGTTTATCTTGAATTAGTATCCGGTAGCGGTCGGTACCTTTGAAGATGGGACCACGATTTAAGACCTGGGCTTAATCTAAGTGCTTGGTATCGCAAAGAGAAAATGTCTTTAGAAATGTTTATTTACCGTCTCTGGAAAGCTTCGGCTGTTTAGGAAACTGATGTTAAAGAACCGGTTTCTTAAAAGGCTTTTTTTATTATTTTAAGTAACTGGATATTTCTTGAAATTCTGTTATATATCTGAATAATAGAAAAAAAATAAGGAAAGAGGCGGCTTGTAAACTCTCGACACCAGAGCTTGGATACTTAGCCCATTCAAAAAAATATTATTAGTACTGCACACACGTGTTCAAGGAAGTATAAACCACAGAAGTCAATTCTAACACTCTCATCACTCAAACGTCATTTCACTTGTTGATAAATTGCTATCAATAAATAAATCTCGTCAAGTCACGACAATACGCTACTAGGTAACTGTTAAAATTATACGATATTTTAGGAAATTCCGAGTAATCATCATCATCCACAGCCAGTTTTCTCCCACTACTGGGAATAGGCTTCTCTTTAACATGCCAATCACCTTGGTCCTGTGCTAATCGTGTCCAGGTTTGACCTGCGACTGATGTTATGTCGTTGACCCATCTTGCCTGACAACCGACCGACGCTTCGTCTTCCTGATCACAGCCTTATTCCACCTGCTTACAGTTCGCATAGCCAGCTGTTCTGGTCAGCTCAATTTCAGTTCCGTGTAAAAGAACCTAACTAACTACTACTATTTACTTTTGAAACTAGCTAACTTATATTAACGTTATCGTATCAACAATTTCAAGGCAATTGAGATCCATATTATTGTTTTTAATAAATTTAATACAATTTAGAAAGTATAGACACAGAGTAAATTTAATTAAAGCATTCAATAATAACTGTATCATTATTTTGATCAAGTGCATTGATCTACCGACGCATCAGTAGTTTGTTTATACACGTACAATGCACCAACGTCTAATCTAGAAACCAGCGGAGACGCTATACTTTAGAATGGAGAGTCTCTCTTACACGCTTGCGATATAATTACACGGTAGTGATACATTATGTGCGCAAGTTACATATTAACAGTAAGGAATTATGGATAATATGGTACGTCAGACGTCGCGTTTGTGTCTTTATAAAATTAATATATTATAGAGAACATTGTAAGCGAAACCAATTTTATCGTTCGTTTGTCTATCTGTCTTAGAGCAACTACAGACTGAGTCTGCAAGAACTGTTTGTTATCCTCTCAGTCCTGATATTATTAAAGTGAAAGTTTGTGTGTGTGTTTGTTATTTCTTCACGCTTGAACAGTTGAAGTGATGTCAATGACATTTGGAACAGAGATAAGTTAGACCCTGGTTTAATTCATAGCCATCTTTTTATCCCGCGGATTAACGCCAGTAAGTCGACCGTTTATGCATTGTACAACTGAGGTGGTTTCGATAAAACTTTGTACAGAGAAATTTAGACTATGGTTAATCATAAAAATTACTTTTTATCTAGGAACAATGCGGGTAACAACACAACTAACCAGTTGTTAATATGTATAGGTATATTTTAATAAGTAATTACAATTTCTGTCATATATCAACATATTACAATGTACTTAAAGCGAATGGGCGATGATGATCAACGATATACACAGAAAGCGGTATGGATAAATATTTTTGTGAGAGTACCCTTACTACGGCAATTCTACATAGTGTTTCGTACGTTGGCTGTACGGGCAGGTGTAAAAGTTTTCACTTACGCTTCCTTCTTACAAGTCTTGTAAAATGTTCATATACCAACTAGACTTTGTTTTGCGTTTAAACATAATAGAATATTAGACATTTATTAACCTTATGACAACGCGTCATTTAGGGCAAGTCAAATTAGATAAAATTCATAAAATCACTTAAAAATTGTCTATTTCATGTATTGTAACAATACATGTAATTCATCCTAGACTTACAGTAAGTCTAAATAAAAAAAAAGTTTTTTTAAAATTTTCTTCGACAGTTCTAATATTGATAGTGGCAGTTTATTAAACATGCAGACTTTGTTATAAATACATTGTTTCTGCGATTTTGCTAATGTGTTTTCAACTGTACTGGTTTTCTTAAATTATATTGAGGATTCGAAGCCAAGGATAAACATACAACGTTACAAACGATTAATGAAGCTCAACGTTGTAAAATAAATAAAATAAATGTTACACTCACACCTACATCCTACCTTTTTGATTAAACACATTTCTTTAACAATCTATTGAATGCCAAAAATGCAAAATTTATAAACAGGTGGTACATTTGGCAATCAGAAGTCACGCCGTCACAAGATCACCTCCAGATGTGAAGGCTTTCAACTCAATGAAACTAAGAATGAAACGACGCTTCTTCACGCGTTTTACTATGAACACCAGTTTTTACGATAATCAAATTAAAAATCTATCGAATTTTACTGTTAGAGATCCGGTTATGCTATTGAATGAACATATTGATCTCTAATATGAATTTTGATAGCGCTAGGTATAATAAAATAGATATGTTTACCTATAAGTGTTTTACCTGTTGTTATAATTTGAAAAAAATTGATAATTTTAAAATAGCTACGGGTATAATTTTGTGCCCATTTGCGTTTATAATAGACAGCAATAATAGGTTTTATATCTGAAACTTTACTATTATTTTTAAAGAATTAAATAATACTTTATTAGTTTTTAATCTTATTGTATTTTATTAATTACAAATTAAAATTAATGTAAGTATCAGAAATTTAAATAAATAGGTTGATTGATTCTAAGTTATACATTGACTTCGACTATTTACATAGTAGTAAAATGTTTTATAAATTTAAATTTATTATTAGTTTTAACATAATTAATAAGCATTAATTACATTCATATTTTTCTAGTAAATGTTAAAGCATTTTTACAGCAAGTTTCAAGTTATTTATATTCTGAGTTTCATTTGTGTCATTATTATAATTTGAATTACAATTTTTATGTATTGTTTATTGTTTTGCTATTCTGGGTTTAGTTTTTAATAGCTTTAAAGTTGTGACCAAATAGAATGCCACGTTTCAACCAAACGACAAAACTTTTTCCAAATTGAAGCAATCAACGTGTGTAATAGAATTTGTGTGCTAGAGGCTTTCTCATACTCGCTTTGAGTTTTATTTGAAATCAATTCTATTATTCGGAGAATTGAAATTCTGATTGAAAGTTACTATGAATAAATGCAAATCAATTTATCGTGTGGAGTTTTCTGTTATAACAAAAGTTTAGCTTCTTAACCAGCACCGGATATTTTCTTATCCGATTACATTATATAAAAAGAAAGAGGGAATTTAGTGTATTTGATCGCCCCGTGAATTGCCGCCCAAAGTATGGACTCCGACTTTTTACTCACAAATCTTACAATAGAAAAGAACCAGGAGCCTGTCAACTTCCCAAAAGAGATTAGAAAAGTCGCAACTTATTTTTTATTTTGGTATAAAATGGGTAATTTGTTTGGTACATAGTTTAACGGTTTTTTTAGTTATCGGATACTATTTTTTTATATACAATTTAAAAAAATAACAAAACTAATTTAAAAGACCACTAAAGATAGAACCTGTCGGAAAGGAAACGCTCGTGGCACTGTCGCGTTGTATAGCGATGGATAGCCTTTGCGCCAGGTACGATCCGGAGCGGTATTCACCAGACCTCTCTCCCATCTTATGTTTAACTGTTTAAACATGAGATGGAATTACATAAAATGTGTTGTAAACAGACGAGATCAAATAAATCATTCTCACTTTTAACCATTAACCAAGTTTCAGAGGTGAACAATCAATTAGACAGTTGCTCAAACAGTGAGTTGGCTTTGTTTTTTGCTCCATATTCCCATGGTTGCGCGCCTCTGCAATTAGTAGTGTTCACATGGTCTTCACACATCTGTAGCGGAGTCGTCTTACGAGTGCACTTTGTATGAGATAAGATGCTTTTATGAAGAGCTTGTATGAGAAATCACCGACTAACTGTATTCAAACATTATTTTGTATGAAAAGTTACGGAAGGAATAACAAGTTAAAATAACATCAGATATCAATTTTGAATGTTAAAAAAAATGTCGCAGTGTGACAATATATGTAAATAAATATAATAAGTATGCGTTCAGTATATTTTAAAATACGAAAAAATGTTATAATCACAATAATGCCGTAGTTTTACTAAGTAATTTGCATTGATTTTTACCAAAATACTAACTTTAGGATTACAACATAACTTAGTAAAATCTTACAATACGTCACCTAAAAGTTCAAAAAATAAAATAAAATACAATAGACTAGAATATTACTTTATTGTACAACCACATAAGAAAACAGCTTAAATTAAGGAAATAAAATATTAATACATAGAGTACAAAGGCGGCTTATCACTTAAGGTGATCTCTACCAGGCAAAATCTTATTATGTATAAGTAATTTCATTTATTTCAGTTATATACCTATAGATATTTATCTTTCGTTATTACAAGGAGCTTGGTTGGCTTGGGTGTGTGTTTTAAACTCGCCAATCTTCAAGTAATGTTAAGTAATACAGTATGCAAACTCAAGCGTTCAAAACATCAAGTGCAGCGGAGCGTTTCCCATAAGAAATGCGGTTGCCACTCGCCACAAATTGCAGCGTCATTTGCTTACGGATTATGTGTTATTAGCGTTGTGTAATCAGGCTTTGTTTTATATCTTAGTTCTTGGAATTAGTCAGACATACACTGTTTTGTCAATGTTTGTGTGCTTGGTGGGCAAGCGTTTGTTTTTCAATCTGACGGTCCCTGCTTCGATCCACGTCCTACACCAATTAATTGCTTTAAAAACTGATAGCCCTTGATTTTACCGTCCCTACACATTACTTGTCTTCAAGGTAATGCATTAACACTCTTAACGGTAAAGGAAAACATCGTGAGGAAACATATTGTTTGAGGACTACAAAATCCAGGCACACGTGTTTTCCGAGGAAACAAAAAACAAAAAAGTACCTGACTACTATTATGAGAAATGTGACTCGAAGAGAGATGAAGTTAAAAAAATACATATCTTGACTGTATATAATAACACATATTACATTAAATCCACTTAGCAATCAAAATTAGCATAAGATTCTTAAATAGTATAAAATTCCCTTTTATTATAATACTACTTTAGACAAACCATACTTTAGGTCTATTTAAGATTCCATATATTTTAAACTACGTGCAAATTTGTTATTATTTATTTATTAATTGAAGACTTTTATTTTGTTACAGGTAAACTACATTTTCAAGATCACATCGTCAAGTACAAGTTGTTCATGTATTTTTTTTATAAAATACATTAGTCAATGAACTGACTGACGTCGTAAGTAGAGTGACAAAAATACCTTGGGTCGGATAAAAATTCACATGTTAAATTGTAAATTCCGGCTGTTAGCCTTAGTACGAGAAAGTTACTAAGCCAATCAAGGGCTTAAAACTAGGGCTTGGCCACTTAGTTCATAAGAAGAATAACTTATATACTTATTAGAAAAAATAGCTAATATAAATTGAATGATAGTAGATCGATTGTTAATTGGTAGGCGCTGAATTCAAATCGCTGCTCAATTCAACTACAGAAACGAAACACCTTTTAATAAATTTTTACACGAAACAAACGGTCATACTTACTTAAAAACGTTGGATATACGTCCAACGAGTAAGTGTGACCGTTTGTTTCGTGTAAATATATAATATGCCTTACGATTACAGTTTACAAAGTACCTTTTAATAAACTTACAAAATCATAGCCAAAACATTAGAAACTCGATTTCAGTAGCGTAATTAACACGCTATGACACGATACACTTGTAATTATAAAGACTGCTATTGCTTTTCCCATGCTATTCACACTGGCCGTTCTTATGACGCAAAGGATGAAGCAACACCCCGTGCGTACGCGCAATTTTCCCAAGCAAACTTTAACACCAAAGGTTAGGAGTTATTAGTTTAATCTTTGGACTTATCTTTTAATAGTACGAGTGGTGCCAGTACACTATTAACTGCGCATCAGAGCCATAATTAGGTACCAAATGACTTATTATTTAGGCGATGAAAATTGAGGTTTCGTAAGGTGTCTTTAGGTGTTGCAACAAAAAAAGCTTACCTACATTGCCTACTTTCGTATAGTTAGACTGGATATACATATATTATGTCTTTTAGCTAATTTAGTAGGCACTGTAGTGATATTATTTCAACTTAGTGGGCAATTAAAAAAACCGGGCATGTGTGAGTCGGATTCGTGCAAGAAGAAGGGTTCTGCACCATCATGTATAAAATAAAATACGGCAAAAATCATGTCGTTTGTTTGGAAAAAAATATAGGGGAAAAGTTTAAGGTCGTGGATGTAAAAAAATCAACGGATCTCCATGTGACATATAATGTATTTAATCTAAAGTTGAAAATTGCGTAATCTTCTTCTTTTTCTTCTTCCTTGCCTTATCCCTCTAGTTGGAGTCGGCAGAGCAAATTTTCCTCTTCCACTCTTCTCTATCAGCCGTCGTGTCTACACTCACTCCTCTCACTCTCATGTCCTCATTCACACACTCCGTCCATGTCTTCTTCGGTCAGCCTCTTGTCCCTTTTCCTTGCACTTCCATTTCCATACATCTCCTACTAACATGCATCTCTTCTCTACGCATCACATGCCCATACCACGCTAACCTTCACTCTTTAATTAAGCGTAATATAGCGTTATAATAGTTGTATTCCAGTTAAGCCAACATAAGGTACAACTATAGTTCTAATTCTTTGCTGTCGTAGCATATCCACCATTTTTCTGTTATCCGTCGTATGTCTCCATATAATATTCGAAGTCAGTACAAGACTGGCTAGACAGAAACATTATGATAAAATATTTAAAGTGTGGGATTTCGGGTACGTCCAGTTAAATATTTATAAATTCAGAAGGTCAATTTCATCTCGTCATCATTGAATTAAGTAGGTTTTGATTGAAGTGACGCGACGGATACTGGTTTGTGTCTGGTTTTATTGCAATCGATTACCATATATGTAATATATGTCCATTGTTTATGGGTTTCTGATTAATAAATATCAAGGGAGTTGCGGCCAAGCGCAAGCCTACCTGACATAAAATAGAGAAGAGATTACGGTATTGTTTACGTATTATGTTGTTTCTTTTTATAAACATTGTCTCATGTTTTACATACAAGTATGTATTTAATAGTTGTTGCCAATTTCATATCTAAATAATTTTGACAAAATGTTCGTTCAGTTAGAGTAATAAGTACTTTATTTTTGTACTCAGTACAGCTAGGTATTTCACCAGTAGCGCAAGTAACCTCACAAATCGGCTGTACTCTGGTCCAAGGTAGAGCATACTCGTATTTAGCCTGGAATATAATAGCTAGCTAGCACTCAAGCAGGTTGCAGGATCACATCGTTAGCTGCTTGGCAACTGATTTTTCAACTTGAAGGTGATTGGTAACTAGGCGAGCATTAGGAAATGCTCTACCACAGTGCAAATATTTATAGATTTATGATATTCAATTTATTTTATTTTTTCACATAGGAATATACATATAACAACAGTTCTAAAGACACTTGTAAAAAGTCAACATCTAAATTACATTACAAAGAATATGTATAAAAATAGTTACAAAAGTAAATATATAGATCACATTATTGTCATTTGTCAAAAAAAATTACATTACAAATTTCCAATTCAATAAATTAAATAAACAAGTCAAAATATTACCAATAAAATAAACTTAACATTAATTGTAGGTACAAATTTCCACCATGTCCTTACGCCATGCTTTGGCATCTTTGAGAAACTCACAAACCGAATAATAGGCTATTTTATATAAGATATTCTATGTAATGTTTTAATTTCTAAACAAACCTTAACTGACTATCTATATAGTAATGTTACAAACCTATAGATATGTTTATTTCGTAAGCGCATAAATAATAAGAAGGAAGGTCTATGGCGTTACTTAGTACAGGTCACAGTGTCACGATTATTAGAAATCCTCCGATAGACATACTAACGGATTTACCAAATGTGTGTAAATTAACATTTATCTTACTTCAAGGTTTGTTAGGAATTAACGTATTCTTTACTTTTGGTAAGGAAAACATTATATGAAACTTGTTAATATATATGTTATTTAATATTTGTGTTTCTCGCTTATCTCGGATATACATGAAAAACACCGCAGGGCAAAACAAGTAGCTGATAAATGTGTGATTCTTGGTCTTGATAATAAGATCTTTTTTCACAAGCGAGAGCTTTTTTCACCTTTGTTCCGAGCCTCGAAGCCTCATGGAGGACTCCGGGTTCTTCTGCGGTAATACGCACCAAAGTTACCGACATAGCTCATCGCATAATAAAGTTGAAGTGGCAATGAGCCGGACATATTTGCCGAAGAACCAACAACCACTACGGCGAAGTTCTAGAGTGGAGACCGCGACTCGGCAAACGTAGTGTAGGACGCCCTACAACCAGGTGGAGCGATGATCTGTAGAATGTAGTGGGTAGTGGAGGCCGAAGAAGCACAGGATAGGGCCAAGTGGCGTGCCTTGGAACAGGCCTATGTCCAGAAAAGATAATAGTTTGACAACCTCGTTGGCGTAATGGTTACCATGCTGGACTGCCAATCAGAAGGTTCTGGGTTCGATTCCCGGCCCGGCCAACATCTTTGTGCTTAACTAATTTTGTTGGCTGTCGGTCTGAGTGTTAAATATGTATATGTATATAAAATATGTATGTATATGTAGTATATCAGTTGTGTTAGCTACCATAACACGAACTAGAAATGGTTCAGTATGGGGTTGACCAGCCGTGTGTGAAATGTGTTCTAATATAAAAAAATATATAATTATTAGCTGACCCGGCAAACGTTGTTTTGCCTCACTTAGGGGTATGATAAATAGATAGTGTAGCTTATATGACACGTTCGTAGATTTACCATAGCAGCGCCATCTATTGATTACTTACTCAACCCAATCGAAAAGTATCGACATCTGTTAGAATCGTTTAGAGTTAACAGATAATTGTGACTGTCAAGTAATAACAGACAATAATTAGCAATAAATTAAAATTGTGACTATAATTTGAGATTAAAACTATCCTATCTTTCAAGTTGGACCGAACTGCACATGGTGTGCGAATTTTATTATAATCGGTTAAGTGGTTTAAGAGTCCATTGAGGACAAACATTGTGATACGAGATTTATATATATTAAGATAAGATAAGATATTTTGTCCTACATAGTAACGCAGAGCGAGGTTAGCAAAGCTGATTGTGTCCTAGGTCACGCGCAGAAGTAAAATACCTCTTCCAAACGTGTCGTTTATAAAATAAAATAAAAAAATAAAATAGCCTTTATTTCCCTAAAAGTATTACATTTCATTAATTCGTAGGTTATTTAAATTTGTGAATAATATTTAATTACAGGATATATATTTATTTATGAATATTAGGGCACCCAAAAGTGGGTAAAGGCCTCCTCCTTGCTGGCCCAGGCGTTGCGGTCTACGCTAACGTGTCGTTTAACACCTTGTTTAATGTCACACGCCTATGATGACATTGACCATAGATTAGCACTTTCGAAAGACATGCCAAATGCTTACCGCAGGATCGGCACTTAATGATTACATTAACATCAATCATTTTGTTTAGGCGAATTGTTAGAGTCCTCTATTGTTGTTTGTTTAAAAGAATTACAACCTTTTTTCGGCAGGAAACCTTTTTTTAACCAAATAAGAACAATGCAAATAAAACTTAGGTGCGTGATATGTGTTGTATGCAGTTTTGAGTGTGAAAGCCATGTATATGTATAAAAACTTGTATTTGTAAGAGGCAAAAGTTAACAAATTTCTGTAAAGTTTTTTTATTAATGGTTAAAAATATTGTAAATTTGATAAATTTTGAAATTATTTGAAAATATGTCACCGCCTGATTTCTATTAACGAAATTTGGAATTTTGACACTCTAGTAAAGCTTTATCTAAGTAAATTTTGTTATTACGTAGGTGCCTGTAGAGAAAGATGAAGACGAAGTAAGTTTCAACAAAGTAAGAAACGGATTTCCTCAATAAAGAGTCAATTAATTAGTACGTTAAGAGTCAATTAGTTAGATCACGTAACTTGTCACAAAACCTGACTTCCTTTAATTATCCATTCATTTTTCTTTCAATAGATTGCGTATTAGCTACGCAATATGATAACTTTATACAGAGTTATACTTATAAGTATCGTTAAATTCAATAAACGTATCTATAACTTATCTTTATTGTTACTCTCTAAACACAACTTTCTAATTACTTTGGTACCAATCAGCCTTATCAATGTAACATACGAGTATAACTGGTTAGAATTATTTTAGAGTTTTAAACTAGTTTTATCTCTAATTCATAAGTCTGACTGATACTAAAATTTTTAAAGATATTCTTGTTTTTTGGTCGGTCTTTTGGCTAGTTTTTGAATATTAATTACTGAGCAAATTGAAAATTCATGAACATGCCGAAAATTCTTAATTGTGTTCACATGTCTTTAATAATAGCCCTGTATATCATGAATTGAGAAAGACGTATAACTTCAGTTCTGATAGACAGTTTTGCTTGCCAACTTAGTAATTAGTAATCTATGTTTTAACTTCCTTTTGTTGCATGAGATACTTTGTCGAGATAAAGATCACAGTTATGAGATCTTGCTATCATTTAATTCTTAGATAATAATTTTGTTTAGTGTGGGATGAACATGGTTGCAAAAGATATTACATTGATATGGACGGTAGAAAAGAATGAGTGTAAAATTTAGATACATAAACAATGGAGTAGCATCTAAATTATTGTTGCTGGCAATTTGTTAATATACATTTTTTTAGGAAATCGTGCTGTTCCTTGACACTCGTGTAAATTTTAAAAACATACAAACAATAATACTGCTTTGCAATGGAGAAAAATATTTGTTAGTTAAATATTAGGGACAGAAGCTCGTCAAGTCGTCAAACTAACTTGTTCTGACACGCTCATTGAAGTTAAGCAACGATCTATACGGACAGTCTTTGGATGGGTGACCAAGTGGTGACATATGCGCGCTACTGTGGGTAGGATGATACGTTCATTCAACTTTTCATCTCAGCGATTAGTATAATAGTACTACACTAAATATATAGTATAGCACTTGGGTATTTGGGCGGTTCGAAGACTTTTGACCCCAGACCTTAGCTCATACGAAGAAGGCTACAAAAATTAAATAAAACTCTTATAGTATTTTATCTTCGAAATATTTATGTGGATTATTATTATTCTTTCCGCAGTACAGCTAGGCATTTAATTTAGCTAGAAGGTGCAATATGCCTTACCTTATCTGAAATATTCGTCATCCCTGTTTCACCCAGGAAATTAGTGTAAAAAGTTTTTGAGGAACCGTCACTAAAGTTTCCGGTCCAGCCTTTATAAAGGGCTTTCTACATTTTAAATTACATTAGTTAAAGTTGCAATGTCTCTCGCAGATTAGTCACGTGTTAGGTAAGAACATTTTACGCACGCGACACGTATTCTCTCGTATTGTTGCCGTGATTCCGTTGCTCTATTGTTTGTTTGGGCCACTTGTGACATTTGATTCGATATTTGAATAGAAAGTGTTCAAGGTTTTGTTTGACACATTTATCAGTCTGCAAGCGTATGTGTACAAACATAGAGAAAGGAAATTAAACTTTTTCACCTAAGTTGATTGTGCCAAAATTTGGTATATTTTTTTTTATTCTAATACTGTCTAATTTCCTAGGACAGAACGCCAAAACCGTAGCATTTTTAGTTAAAAGTTCCTGTCCAAAGAGTATATGTCACTTTTTTTTTAAGTAGTGCACATTTCACACACGGCTGGTTAGCCCCATACTGAACCATTTCTAGTTTGTATTATGATTGCTAACACAACTGATATATTATTATATATACGTACATACATATTTTATATAGATAATTATATAGACTCATAATTAGAATGGTCGAAATAAAACTTTCAATTTTAATAATCACCAGATCCAAGGACTACTAGAGCGTACTGTAATCGATATTTTTATGTATCGAATGATCGATATTTCGTGACTTTATCGAGTTACATTCGAGTTCCGTAGAAGGTATTGTGAAATAGACAGGTATTATTCTAGTTTGATTGAGGGTAATAGGTACAGGTTAGGTAGATATAATCTCACCTAATATGCCTAGATAATCTTACTCGAATAAATCGTTGCTCTGGGTAGAACATTAATATTAGTTCAATCAAGAATGTAAAGCCAATGATCCCACAATTTTAGAGGTACTCGTATATTTTGAAATCGTGTATTAGTTATTAAAATTTAAATAGTAATTGGTAAAAGAAAATGATATAATTGTTTCCTTGTTCTTAAAAAATAGAATAGGTACCAGTGTATACCAGTACAAATTAAATCACACTTAGCGCCTGTAGCTCAGCTAGCTAAGGTGATTTGAAGGGATCATCGAAGCTAAGCAAAGTCGATGCGGACGGTGTTTGGATGGATGACCATGCACAAGACTGTCGTTTTTTAAGTGGAATTTTCATCTGGGTACTACTGTGGTTCGGGTGGGTGACACGTTAAGTTGTAGGTCCCAGCTGTTGGTCTTTACTTAAGCCAAGTCAGAGGCTTGAAAACTCTCGATACCAGAGCTTCGCCACTTAGTTCATACAAAGAAGAAGAAGCTACTGACTCAAATTTTCTGAGCGTTATTTCATACTAACAGCACTGTTTGAAAACGGAAGTGTGATTGGACCCTTATTCGGTGCCTCACTGTGTTGTACTAACTGTTAAACAGTAATGAATTCTAATTGAAAAATAACTCCTATTCATAAAATATGTATATCTTTGTGAGATAACTCACGAGTCACGATTGCATACCTATTTTAAAATTTCATCCTTAATTGACTTCTTAATAATTGAACACATCCGGTGAATCTTTATTAGAACTGAATAATTTTTGGCTTTGATGATCTTTATCACATCTGAGTATCTTAAGGCGAAGACAACTACAACATATTGATTTTACAGTTTTTTCGCTATACATCGTAAACGGTAAAAAATATAGAAAAAACAGCTTAAACAGCCGCCGTAAAAATCGAAAAAATAGCGTAATCAAGTTATTGACTGGGTTTGCTTACACCTACATATATAGAAAAATTTTCAGCTTTTATACTATGACGAAGGTCTAAGCGTCGTTGGCTCTTAGACCAAATGTAGTTTAAAAAGCATAATTTTAGATTTTTGAAGGGGTTTTTTTTTTCATATTGATAAGTTTGATTAGTACCAAAATATGTATAAATATTCTAAGAATGGTTCTTTAGACGGCCTTTCAGCTAATTTTTAGTTTTTTTTTTTAGAAAATACTTTAAATTCATTATTTTGCCCATGTTTTCGCCTTAAACCATAAGTGTTCAGCAGTCCAAACCTTAAGCAACGTATGTTCAATAAGTTTTACATAATAAGTACGTTTTCCGTATTAAGCAAAGGTCAACGTGTCTGAGGTCATCGGTCATAGTTTTGTAATGTGAAGATACAATTACTATATACTATAGCTTATTATATACGTGTAATGTAATCAAAGGTGTGCGTGAGTATTTACTCTAAAGTGACACCAGTTTTTATCTTAAGAACTTAATATACCATGTGTCAATTGATTATTTAAGGTTAGTTTTATTATAGTGTCAGACTAGTGTGAATCAAGAATAACAGAATTACAAACCTACATTTGTAATTACATATTTTTTTATTCAAAACGGTCTTGGATATTTAAATACATATTTTTTTATCCAAAACGGTGTTGTAGGAGACACACATACTTATAGAATAAATGTACTAAATCACAAACTTTAGGAATACTTATGTAATAATTAGTGTGATATTCAATTCAATGTTTTTAAAAACGGAACGAACGAGAAATTTAAATATTTTTTTTGCCGGAATCCGATTCCCATAATTTTTGTTTCATTTTATTTAAATTAATTTGGTGATTGAGAAATTAAAATAATTTTCTTAATTACTTGCACATATTTTTATTTATTTTTAGAATCTAAACAAGCTCAAACTATATATACGTCAGAAGTAAACTTTGACTCCCATCGAGTTCTAATAAATGCAAATCTTAGCGCAAATATTATGAATATCGCAAGCCAAACCATTTGCCGCTCGTGCGTGAAAATCTCTTAAATGTCACTAAGGTCTTCAACTCTCAGTAGCAAAAAGACTTAAGTCTTAGTAAATGAAGATGCAGGTTTGATGTTGTTGTATTGAACATCCTGTGGCCAAGCTCTTTATGTGTATGGTTTCTGTGTCAGTTACACAATCGCAATGGCGTAGTTATAATATATCTGTATTGCATTCACAGAAAATCTTGCAATGTATGGTCAAATTAACATATTACCTCTGAATTTAGTGATCTTACCATAAATACTGTAGTTAAATCCCTTTCTACCAAAAGGAAAGCTTATTGAAAAAAAAAACAATTCAAATGCCTAGATCTATTTATGTTTATAGAACGATATAAAATAATAAAAAATATTTTTTTAGTCCATATGTGATTGTAATTAAGTGTATTTATTGCTTGTATTTTTAAAGTCTGTAAATTGTATCTCTTGCATAAGCATAATCCTAAGCGGCTCACTATATGTCCCCATTGTGATATAATCTCTCTCCCTATATCGTATATCGAGGAGAGAGATATAGGCCATAATCCACCAGGCTAGCCAAGTGCGGATGACACACGTATTCGATTATTGTGATATTGTATTTATTATTCTTTTTACTGTTTGTAGAAGAAGTTATTGATTTTTTTATTCCATTTGTTTTTAGTTAAAACGGTAAATCCTTAAGCACAAAATCAATTAAGTTTTTAAGGCACGCAAACACGAAAAAGGATGATACCCCACAATGTCATGGCAAATTCTTTAATTTAAAATATTGTTGGTATTACAGCATGAGATCATCGGACATATTTTTCTGCATTAGTCACATCACAACATATATGATATTCTTTCAAATTCATTTTTGTGACCACTTTAAAAACTTTGACCCTTTCAACCAAAAAAAAAGCGTTGAATTCTTTTTAAAATACGAATAAATTTGTGTTCAAAAAATACACCAAAAAACTGTATTTATCTCTTATCTGAAAGTTTAAGCTTCAAGTAAGTTAGACGACTTCAAATTATTGGGGTTTTGCAAATTTCAAATTTGCATTTGGATATTTTTTTTGTATTTGGTAAGAAAGTATCTCAATATATTTGTTAACGTTATAAGATAAGTATGCCCAGTTTTTTGGGAAAAAAAAGAAAGAGAAAAGAAAATAGGAATCCGTCTCTGCTTGAAAACCAAATAAATTAATAAAAATAAATATTAGGACACATTTTACACACGGCTGGTTAGCCCCATACTAAACCATTTCTAGTTGGCATTATGGTTGCTAACACAAATTATATACAACATATAAATACATAAGTACTTTATATCGATACATGTTTAACACCTAGACCACCAACAAATTTAATTCATTCACAAAGATGTTAGTCGTACTGGGAATCGAAACCAGGACCTTCTCGTTGGCAGCCCGGCATGGTAACCGTTAAGCCAACGAGGTCGCCAATGACACAACAATTTGAAAAGCCTGTCGATAAATGACTTTGTAATAAATAAAGATGGAAGGTTTATCTTGATTTAAAAAGCTTTCCTTGTTTTTTTATTCTTTAGATGTTATTTTTTAAATTCTCAGAAAAGCCCAGAAAGTATTAAGGGTCTAATACCTAAGTTTCAAACTGGTTGAGGTCGGGTAAATGACCGCTGTACAAGTTTACCTGAGGACCAAAATAACGTTATTCCAAAATGAGTAAAAAAATTGAATGGAAATTCAATATCGAGATGTATTTTGGAATATATTTTTTATTTATCCTGTTAGAGTTCGTTTTGTTATTTTATTTGAGAGTTGAATTTCGGAATACTTTTCTCTTATGCAAAGACGCCAGTGTAAGACGTTGAATTATTGT
Organism: Mellilla xanthometata; assembly: GCA_035578125.1. Classification (NCBI taxonomy): domain Eukaryota; kingdom Metazoa; phylum Arthropoda; class Insecta; order Lepidoptera; family Geometridae; genus Mellilla; species Mellilla xanthometata. The sequence continues at coordinate 3,913,060 of JAPUBQ010000007.1, read as the reverse complement.
TTTCCGTTCTGTCATTCAATAAAAGCCACTCTCACATTTGATAATCTGATTTAAGTTTAAAATAAGCATTTTACCTGAATCTTAGTCAGAGTAGAGTAAGTGTGAGTAACTTTTCAGATACCGTGTCAGAAAATTTACTCAGATCTTTAGTGAAAACCTTTCTTCTTCTTATCTACGTATAAAGTAAAAGGCCAAGCACTGATGTTAAGAGTTTAAGAAAGCCTTTGAAAATTCACAAAATAAAATATCTCTTTATATCTTGTTCTTAACTGTTTTTTTTTGTCGCAACTGTTTTTTTTAAATGGAGCAACCTGTATTTACCAAAATATACAAAGCTCTTTTATTGTTTACCAAAAATAATTAGTATAAATGGTTCAGGAAAAAAAAATAACAAACACACACAATAGGCGGTCTTTTCGCTTGTAGCAATCTTTGTATACCCTTGTATTTCTACTCGGGTTTCTCAAAACCCTTGGAACAAAGGTTTTTGTCCATTACATTTACATAGTAATTAAGCAATTTCTTCCAGGCAACCTTTGTATACTTTTATAATTCTTCTCGGGTTTCTCAAAACCCTTGGAACATAGGTGTTTGCCAGATTTACTATATTTCATCAAACAGAAGAATATTATTCTTCGTCTGTAGCCCTGTAGGTTTATTAGATTTCTAAAAAGATACAAACGTAAATAATACGGACGTCTTGTGTAAATGTTTGTATAATTGAACGAGGTAAACATGTGATGGGCAATGAAAGTGGTTTCCGACCAGTCTGTAAGAAATCGAAAGGAGCTACCAAGGTTATCGGAAATCTGACTTGGTTGTTATGGTTTTAATGCAACAGGTTCTTCTGTTAAACAGCGCTATATGCGATAGTCATTTTGGTGGTTTAAATATATATTTTAAATGATCTTCAAAATATTTTGTGAAATAAATACATAGTAAAAACTTTGTTATGTATATATGTGGTATATTATTTAAAAAAACGAATTGTCTATACATTAATTATTAGTAGGTACCTATTTACTGTATTTACACAAAATACTAATAACTTCTGGCCTTCGGGCGGCTTGAAAACTCGTCACCAGAGCTTGGCCACTTAGCTGATACGAAGAAGAAGAAAAATACGTTGTATTTACTAAAAAAAACTGCGTTAAAATTGAACAAATTTAACCTCGCCTAATCTTGGCCATTACTATGGGCGCATTGCCTCTTTGGATTGCTAGGAAAATCTGCTGAAATAGGCAGCAAACTTGCAGCAGAAATGCAGATTCCAAGGCAGCGTCATTTTCATGTTTTCCCAACGTACATGGTTTATATATATGGTGAAAAATTGCGAGTATTTATTGTGACAAATAAAACAACACACATTGTTACAAATTATAATAAATAATTGATATACAATAAATACATAACACATATATCATAACACAGTCTCAATCCAGCATAACGCTGGTCTTCCTTTGAGGCTGTCTGTGATGTCACGTACATAGATATAATTGTGTGTGTGTGTGCGTTTTTTTTGTTACTTCATGCACGAATGGCTAAAACGATTAGTGTTAAATGAGTGTTAATTATATAACTACAACTGCCAAACATAAACGCGGCAGGAAAATCTAAATCTTCAAGTTGCGTTAAGTACAAGAAAAACTACGAGCGTGAGAGAAACTCAGGACGCAGACGAGGTCCATGTAATTGCTTCTAACTTGAATCCAAGTCATTTAACTTAGCCTGTAGCTCGGCTAGCTAAGGTGATCTGACGCGATCATTGAAGTTAAGCAACGGAGGCTAAGCACGGTGTTTAGATCGGTAACCACGCACACCATGAACACTGTCGTTTTAAAAGTGGCATTTTCATCTGGGCGCTAACGTGGGTCGGATGACTTGTTAAACCGTAGGTCTCGGCTGTGAGTCTTAGTATAAACTGTCGTTAAGCCAATTCAGAGGCAGTTGGGCGGCTTGAAAAGTATCGACAACAGAGCTTGGCCACTTAGCTAATACGAAGAAGAAGAAAACGGCTCCGTTTTGATTCTATATACATTTGAATTAACCTTGTCTTAAAGTTAACTTCTCGAAAAATTAATACTCCCAAGTAATTTTGTGAATTTCAGTTTCCGTGAGCTGTGGGAACGAGTGAGACGTACAAGCTTTATCATATAAAAATAACGCTGGAAACATTGATGGAGTATGTTTGCAGTGCTACTACACTCGCATACGTTTACTTTGGATAAATGTGATGTTTTTGTATTATTAAACGGTAAAAAATATCGAAAAATTACTTAAAGGCCACAGGAAAGAACCACTCTAAGAATTTTTATACTTATTTTGATACGTATATTTTTTGGTCGGTATATTTATGTTGGATGGCCTTTAAGCTATTTTTTCCGTTTCGATTTAAAGAGAAAAAACTGTAAAATAAAGATTTTGCCCTTATCTTAGCCTTTAGTTTACTGGGTGATAAGTATTTGAGAGATGGAAATAATAAAATAGGTACCTATATAAATTTGGTGGAAGAAAATTAGAGAAATAAATAAAACGCCGTACGCGTAGTATTTCCATCGGCGTTCTTTCTAGGTAACGCGAAGTACACGTGAGGTGTGCGAATTGGAACGGGGTCGCTTATTGTTAGCAGAATAGGTACACCATGGTCAAGATTTCTTACCCACTACATCTATACAGTAGAAACTCGATTAACCGGACTAATTGTTGTTATCAGGCATTCGGATAATCGAAAGTATGAAAAAAATCGTTTTTTTTTATTTTCTGAAGCCGGCGTGGTTGGAACGGACAAATGGGCGGAACTGCCACCCATTCACCCGGATCACCCGGATCAGTATCGGTCAGTTGCTCATCACCCGGATGAGCAACTGCCCATCCGGCTGATGGACCGATGTTGATTGGTCCATCTGTTTTTAGTCTCATGAAACTAAAAGCTCATTAATTTAATTTATTGACGATAATTATTATTGATACATATAATGTAATGTGTTAAATTTGACATTAATTTTCTTATATTGAGATGTATTATTGACGTTTAACAAGGTGTTATCAATAAATGATTGTATTATGTTCGATACGTCGATCTTGTATAAACCTCTTCCAAACAAAAAAAAGGTAAAACTCACAAATTGAACGATGTCGTCGATTAATTCACGACACCCAAAAACATTAATTTATCACTCGTATTGCTTTTTATTTATTATATTATTCATAAATATATGGCCGGAAAAAAACTCACGATAAGTCGACAAGTAACGAAGAAAGCCTGGAAGCATCCGCACATGTAATAAGCCTTAATAATCGCCATATTAGATTATTCTTTCCGAGACATGTGACAATGGAAGCCATTTTGAAATTGTCGACAGAGAAAACGGTTGCGCAAGAGATTGTAATCTAGATTTGCTACTATTTAAATTCGCGTTGATTTGAGTAAAGAAATCTTGATCTCATGGAAACTTTTTCTTTCTAATGTTTTTAATGATCGGGTGCTGTAGTTAGTTTAATGTTTTGAATTTACTGCTTTCATTAACGTATCTATGATTTCACGAACCAATAACTATTAGTCTTCTTCTTCTTCTTCCAAGCTTTATCCCACAAGGTGAGGTCGGCACAGCAAATGTTCTTCTTCATCTCTCCTCTATCAGACGTCATCTCTACGCTTACTGCTTTCTCTATGTCTTCTCTATCTCTTATGTCCTCATTCATTCACACACTCCATCCATGTCTTCTTCGGTCGACCTCTTGCTCTTCTTCCTTGCACTACCATTTCCATACATCTTCTAGTAACATACATCTCCTCTTTACGCATCACATGCCCATACCAATCCAACTTTCCACTCTTTAATTTTTCACTCACTGGACCTACTTTTTCTAATGTACTCTAATGCATTCCTTATTATGTCAAATCTTGTCACTCCACACATCCATCTCAATATTCGCATCTCTGTCGTATGTATCTCCTCTTTATTATGATCAGAAATAACTACTTGTATACTAGGAATCAGATAGATTTTTTATCTAAGTACGAGTAGTAGGCATGGTTTGAGTTATCAGAATGTTAAATGATCATAAGTAAAGAGTCTTAGCTATGTTTAGATATAACAATTTTGAAGTTTGTTTGGAAGACAAGAAGTTGCTTCAATCTACATTCTTTTTATTTGCTTCCAGCGATCAGAACACAAATTAAGATTAGTAAATAAATAAAAATAAAAAGTATTTAGAATTACATTCGCTTCTCAGATCGTGATATATGGCCATTTGGTCACTTTAGCATTTTAATGACATTGGCATTGCAGCTTTCTCGCAATGTATTATGAAATACAAATTTAATCGAACATCTTGGTTGTAAACTCAAGGAAAGCAAGATCGATGAATAAATCAGAATTGTTTGTTTTGAAATGTACTTTCTCAGGAATATCTTTTTCTTTTTATTCGTACTAGCTGTACCTTTCAAAAGTTTCATTATTTGAATTAAGTATAAAAAAAACTTGTTTGGAAAAGTCAACCGTAAGTCGTTACTTAATGTTAACATTACAAACCTACTTTTTAAACTGGTGACATAACATAGTTACTTAAATGTAAATATTGTTATTTAGGTACTTTTAGTATACATTTTTAATATTTAGGTACTATAAGTATGTGCTAAACTTATTAAATAAATAACAGTTCCTCATAATTTTGTTTCAGGTAAGCGATAATAACCTGTTTCATACCCATAACCACCATAAATTCTACATCTCATCAAGATTTCGTGGAGAATATGGATATTCTCATGGTGCATGAGAAAAACCCATTGTGGAAATTACATTCAATACGAGGTAAGTATTTTTTAATTACCAAGTTTAAACTTTTCTCAATGTTGGTATTTTAGAAGCGTATCTTTAGACAAGATAAATACGTTTCGGCATCATTTCTATTTGCTCTCAACAAGTGACAAAAATGTATTGGCATGATTCTTCTTCTTCTTTTTCAATTTCTTTTTCCACTAAGTGAGGTTGGCAGAGTAAGTTTTCCTCTTCCACCCAACCCTGTCAGTTATCATATCTATATTCACCAATCATATCTATAGTCAAACTTACAAAAATACTAATGCTATCCTTATACACCTTATGTAATTTTTCTAAAGTAATTTTAAAACCTGAAGCAACGTGTCTAAAAAGCACTGGTGTTTCTCAGGTGCAACAAAAAACAGAACAGAAAAATATTAATAAGCTATATCATCACCGTCCATTCAACTCTAAATACCGTTTCTAGCAATCTATCACTACTCAATAGGAACTATTACTGAAATGTCACATCAATATCATAGCAATACAAAAACAGATTCTTTTCAAACGCTTCTTTATTTCAAGTAACCATCTCATTCATCGGCGTCTTTTGTTTTAACTTAACGCTAACTTAAGTGTAACTTAATACATCAAAGTAATGGGGCGCTTGGCTAAGTAACGGTGCTTAAGTTTATGTGACAAGTGCATTAATTAAAAGCTCTTTGAATTGCGAAAGTCGGTCACGTTTGATAAAGGAATTTAGTTCAATACTTGCTAGTCTATGCGTGACATAATTATTGCTCATCCTCAGTTCTTTGCTCGTTGATACTAATTCTTTACTCATAAGATTTAAAAATCAATTGTGTCTTCTAGACGATTCAATATTTTTATGACAAAGTGATTAAATTATTCAAATGATTAATACTTAGCATAGTTTGTTGACTAAACGAAGATATCATAAGTTACAGAAACCTATGAACATTCATAGAATGTTAATTTAAAATTGATTAATCGTTTATTTTTATTCTACTTACTGTTTTAATTTTCATGCTGTTACGCTTATAAATGCAATTTGAAAAAAATATACCAGTGCAAAATGAAGGAATAAAAATTATGTGCTTTATCACTTGTATATTTCAATTGATGTGGTCAAAATGAGAAAGAAGTTTATTTTAATAAAACTTATGTCATAATTACAATACCCACAATTAAACACCAAACTAATATCTTTTATATTATATATCACAGCATTAATGTCGTTTATATATAAGTACACATGTACATGAGTACACCAGATGTTATCACAGACCTGCCAGGTGGCTAACGTTTCATTCGTTATCACCAAGGTCTACCAGGAGCATTTACAGACAATTACCGCCGCTGCCCTACTTTGTGATCGATATAATATAAATTGTCAGCAATACTGACCTTTGTTAAATAATAATGAACAATGTTTTACTAAGAGTTAATGTTTCAGTTTGTAATTAATTATGATGCAAAAATGCATAATTGGCCAAGTGCGAGTCGGGCTCGCGCATGAAGGGTTCCGTACCATTGTTGTATGGGAGACGACCTTAAATATTATTTTATATTTAAAAAAAAAATTATAATTTAATTTGATAGCTGATATACATTTACATATTTTGTAAAAAGTTTAAGTGTCGGTGGAGCTGGTAGCTCCTAGACACTAAATTTTTTGTTAATATTTTGTACAAAATTATTGATATACTTATGGCAAAAAATTACGAAAATAAAAGTTTTTAGCTTTTTACAAGTTTTTACTTTACTTTTAGGTACGGAACCCTAAAAAATATTTAAACAGAGCTATAGGTACTTAAGAATCTGCTAAACATTCAATTAAAGATAAGATTAGCAAAGAACTGATTGATAAATCGCTCAATAAATCAGATAACAACAAAAAATAATTCAAATTCGCCATACCATTGAACAGAATAATCATTCAACAATTGTCCAATTCACAATCAATCCATCAATCGTAATTATCGATCAAAAGCTGTTAACTGTTACTAACTCAATCAATTTGCCATTTCAACATCCTTTGGAACAAAAGTGCGTAATTATTTCATTACAACTTACGTAATTAATATCACTCGAGTTATGTCCAAATTCGCATTAGCACTCGTTGGCAAGGAAATTAATGACGTTTGCGTAATCAAGCTGCTAAACTTGAACCTATTTATCTAAAGAAGACATTGCTAATAAGTGTTACGGGCTTATTGAATTTAATTGGTTATTTAATCCTTTCGGGTGGTAACAGCAAAGTAAATAATTGGTTTCATGCTTACGAACTTATATTACGTATAAAGATTGTAGATATAGCTCATTTACATAAATTATACGCAAGTGTATTTGTCCACCTTAATTGAGAAATTGAGTTAAGTGTTTAACCAACGAACCACGGCCGTTATGGGTAGATTAAAAGTATATATTTTCCTCTTCGCCAATGAATTTCTTTAATCTAACGATTTTCAAGGCGAGAGTAAACCGGTTCCTTCTAGGTACGCGCACTCCAACGTAGACCTCAATATCACTTACCATCAGGTTAATTGTGGTCAAGCGCTAACATATTTAGAGTCAAAAATAAATTATAAAGATATATAAATTATATATTTAATTTCTGAGAACATTGTACCTAAGCTTCATGAAATTTTAAGTTACAAGGTAAGTAAAAAGTTTTCTGCGCGAAGTTTCCAATACGAATGACGGCACCTTCCCGGCACGGCCAATATCTATGTGATGAACTAAATTCGTTAGCTCTCGGTCTGGGTGTTAAATATGTATCGATATAAAGTATTTATGTGCGTACATAGTGTATCAGTTGTGTTAGCAAACATAGTACTCGTTCAAACTATAAATGCTTTAGTATGAGGCTAACCAACCGTGTATGAAATGTGTCCTAGTATTTATTATCAGAAAAGTCGCATAGAAACAAGGAAGGTTTTTATGTCCAACCCATTATTAGGAAGTCAAAGCAAGCCGAAGCTAATTTATCATGTTATCATTTCCGTAAACAACATTATAACTGCAATCACAAGGTTCCTGTGCAAAACTGTATTAAACATTGAGAAATGGCAAGTTAATCTACATTTCCATAGAACGCTGCGTAGGTACGATTACATAATCGAGTAGCGTAACTAAAATTATCGTTCGATACCGTATCGACAAAGAGTTGTGAAATATATCCCGCTGGTGGTGACTGGTGGCCCTTCCTGGTTGCAAGTGGACAAGCCTTTCGCTTTACAATTGCTTGTTTCGTGAGTTTCTGCGAATTGATAATATTGTCTAAGGCTTCAAATTGAAAATGAAAAAATGCAAATGAAAAATATTTATTTACCAACTTATTGCTAGATAATATATTCTCATGTGACTACTTAGCTAGGCAAGGCCTGAATCTAAGTAGTCCAATTTAACCAGTTTCCAATTCAAAATAATCTTAACCTCTAATAAGACAGTACAGCTATACAATTAATAAAACAATGAATACGATAACATTACAAACTAAGACTTATTTAATAATTTTAATAATATTTTTTGTAGCCACTGAAGACTGTATTATTACTTTAGCATCTCTAATTGTTACAAAAATTGTAATTTTTTTTTTACTGCCTAAAGCTTGGCATTTCACGAGGCACGCTTAACATGGCAGACTACAAGAGTTAGCAATCTCAAAAATCAATCCCAAAACATCCTCCTTTTGCAGATGCAAGATTCTTAGGGAATTTCCGCAAGGACCTAGCAATTCTTGCGTAGTCCAATGTCGTTGTATTGTATCATAGTCGCCTAATTGCTTTTGCAAAAGGTATTCGTTGTCCACTTGCCCCCCAGTTGGGCCCATTAGGCCACAAAGAGGCTGCCCATTGGGCAACAGCTATCAGATACGGAGCCTGATGCAACAATGAAATTGGAGCACGGAATGGTCACCTGTCTTGGAGCCTGCTCGATTTACCGGCTTACTAAGTAGTACAGGTTTGAAAGCACTGGTTTGATTTTGAATTAACGAACTCGTACTCCTACTTATATTATAAATCCGAAAGTTTGTGTGTGTTTGTTTGTTACTTCTTCACGCTAAAACGGCTAGACCGATTTGATGAAATTTAGTATATAGATACGTTAGGCACTGGATTAACACATGAGCTATTTTATATCCCAGAATACCTTGGCCAACATAGTTACTAAAGCATAAGTCATATAGCTGTATTGTTGTTTGTCAAATGGGACACGTCATTTAACTAACTAACCTATTTTCTTTCTTTTTCTTGTAAAGTTTATTAATAAATTGTGCTTATAACATCTCTTATTATCTCACTCTCTATTTTATTTAACTTTTCATCAGTCAGTTGTACTGATCGTAAAAAATAAAACCGCTACAAAATCTTCGATGCATTAGTTCATTTGGGTCATGGCACCAAATCATAAACTTAGTCAACTAGTCAATGAAATTTATTTATCTTAGTATGTTTTATTACAAAAGTAAATTAGACAATAACATTACAAGTGCTAAAAGCCTACATAATACATAGGTAATCTTATTGCCTCAGAAGTCCATGCACACGCATAATAGTCTCTCTTAATTATCTTGTGACATCAGGAGAGTTGTAGTCTGTAGTTTGGCTAACTAAGGTGATCTGACGCGATCAACTGTCGATGCGGACAGTCTTTGGATGGGTGACCAATGGTCCGTGCTATTGTTTAAAAATGCGCCATATTTGCTTGGCCGCAATTATTTTTTTGAAAATTGGACACTAGAGTTTGGCCACTTACTCGTTGCTTATAGGTACGAAGTAGACGAAAAAGAAGAAATAGAGCTAAAATGATTTTGACATAAAATTTGTGGAAGATTATGTAGTATAGATAAAAGAGAGAGAAAGAATGAGAGTAGTAAAGTACTCGTACTTTTTATCGTCTCTATCATCAGCCTAATTTTTTTAATTCAAAATGTGATAAAGCCAGCTCCTAGTTGATTATTAATGATCAAACGAACTCACTTAAGTGAAGTTATGGAATACATACAATGAACATTTTGTTGAAGCTTGTCAGAAAAAAGAAGAAACACTTTTGAAATTCGAATTTAGAAGAAAACTAGCTGCCTCGGCAAACATTTTTTTGCCTCACTTAGGAGTATGAAAAATACACAGATAGTAGCCGATTCTTAGACCTACTCAATACGCATATAAAATTTGATAAAAATCAGTCAAGCCGTTTCGGAGAAGTACGGTAACTAACATTGTAACATGAAAAGTTTATAAATGATCTCATAAATTTGATTCTTCAAATGAGGTCTCTAAAACATCCATTTGGAGGTCGGACGTAGAAGCACGCTTACAAACTTTTATCGCCTCGAATGAAACTATTTGTATACTTCTAAAGTCACTCGTATGTAACTAGCTAAAGCTAAAGAACCAGTGAATCGATCCATAGACCACATTTTCGCGGCTAACACCGGAACACATACTATCACCTACCACGGTCCACGGCCGACCACGGAAGAGTGGTATCGAGATACAGCAGTGAAATTGCATTCCGCTGGACGCGGAAAGCGGAGAAATGCATGCGATGCGTTATAGATGGATGTAAATTAAAAAATGTTGTATATAGTGTAGTGAGAATGGATTTACGATTACTTACTCGTACAATATGTACGAGAGAGCGTCAAAAAGTTCGCGAAAATAGGTAGGTTAGGATTTAGACTCAATGATATCATCGGTGACTCCCGCTCAGGGTCGTTCTTAGTGCAAAGGTTAGCAATTCAGCGCGGTGATGCAGCAAGCATGATGGGCAACTATGCAGCAGGGGCGGGTCATTTTAGTTTGAAAGCTTTTTAAAGATTTTGTATTAAACTTAATGTGTATTTTTGTATTAGACCACATTATTTTAGTAAATTTTTTTTCAACATTAAATGGGCTTGCACTTGACCACAATTCACCTGATGGTAAACGTTGTAAACATATATTTGAGCAAAATTATTAACATTTCAGTACATTGAGGCAAATTTTGTTAAGGAACGAAGCCTATTAGTATATTTATAAATGTAATCCCATACGAGGTTCATCCTGTGTTGTAGGATTCAGTGACTTCCCTCAGAGTGGTCTAGGTGTGCACAGCAAATTTTCCTCTTTCACTCTCCTCTATCAGCCGTCGTCACTACACTCACTCTTTTCACTCTCATGTCCTCATTCACACACTCCATCCACGTCTTCTTTGGTCGGCCTTTTGCCCTTCTTCCTTGCACTTCCATTTCCATACATCTCCTACTAACATGCATGTTCTCTCTACGCATCACATGCCTATACCACGTTAACCTCCCACTCTTTAGTTTAGACTTCCCTTAGACTGTAATTATACAAAAAGAATTTCAAATAGTCTTATAAACATGACCTAAGGTAAAGCGCGCTATTTGTATTTCGTAACTAAGAATTTCCGCGCACATTCTTCAGGCTAGCAGTTACTAATTCACCAACGTATAGGTTAATCGTATTAGCTCCAATGAAGCATGAGGCCCTCATTTTTTGTCGGTACAAGAAATCGGCTGCAGAATATGGAATAGCCTGCAATGACTAGCGACACACGGGAAACATTTCGACATTATCCGCGCACGCATATTTGTGATAAGCAGTAGCGCAAATCTAAATAATCTGACGGTTTTCAAAGCATGAGTAAACCGATTTTTATTTGGTTACGCGCGCTCCACCTTAGATCATAATATTGCTTACCAGGTGAATTGTGATCAAGCGCTAGCCCATCTATTGTAAAAAAACTTGCATACTTGTATTATGTACACATACTGTACTATCTGTTACTCAAGGCATAATGAAATGTATATTAATATACTAGTTTAATCTTGAACTCTATACTAAGACACTATACAGAGTAAATAGGTTCCTTCTAGGCAAGCGTGATACATCTTAGACCTCAGTCAAGCTTAACATCAGGCAAGCTGCGGTCAAACGTAAGCCTATTAATCATTAAAAAAAATACTAACTCTTACTCGTATCTATGTAATCTAACGCCCGACATACAATATCCAACGGCCAACTAAAGTCCCAAGTTCCAAGTCCCAAGTCCTAGCTCCCAGCTCCCAGCTCCTAGCTCCCTAGCTCCCAGCTCCCTAGCTCCCAGCTTCCAACTCCCAACTCCCAACCTCCAACTCCCAACTATCAACTCCCGACTCCCGACTCCCGACTCCCAACTCCCGATTCCTGACTCCTGACTCCCGACTCCCTTTATGTAGCACGTTTAACATTATTGTTGCATAGTTGACCTTATTACTTGTGGACATTTCTCCCAGTCATGCGAAATGTGAGGCTACTAGCTTACTGACTCATAGGTTTACTGACTGTACACTGAACAGTACACGCTTACTAGTCGTGTCTGAGATTAAATTAACATGCGCTGGAGTAGAGTTACGAAAATTACCAGACACGATAATGTAGGTACTTACCCACGGACGCATGTTTTGTAATTGAAAATGTGGAATGGTATGGTAATATACTTACTCGTATTTAAGTATACGAATACTAATTTTCAATTTGATTTCAATAATCTGTAAAAGTAAGGATAAGAAATGAGTATATTAGAGGAAGTTTGAAAGTGGCGCCTGTTTCAGAGAAAGTGAAGAGTGGACGGTTAGCGTGGTACGGACATGTAATGCGTAGAGAGGAGATGCATGTGACTAGGAGAAGTATGGATATGATTGTAAGAAGTAGCGGAAGGAGAGGTAGACCAAAGAAGACGTGGATGAATTGTGTGAAGGAGGATATGAATGAGAAGGGAGTGAATGTGGAGATGACGGCTGATAGAGTGGCGTGGAAGAGAAAAACAGGCTGTGCCGACCCCAGCTAGTGGGAAATGGTAAAGGAGAAGAAGAAGAATCTGTAAAAAGCTCGAAAATGTTCTAACTTCTTACTAACGTATAAAAGGAAAAAAATAAATGTAATATGTAAATTACCTTTCTTTCTTTCTTATATGCTTAATATTGATACATATTTAACACCCAGACCGACATCCTACAAATTTAGTTCATCACTTTCATTCATTCTTTGCAGTCCGGAAAAATAAACATTACACCAACGAGGTCGTCAAAGTAGCGAATAAACTTTATAATTTTTCTTTGATACATCTAAAGAAACATATTTTGTTGAAGAATTTTTGAATACCCGAGAAAACTTAACACACTTCGAAATAATAACAAGTCTGTTTTATTTATTGAAATGTTCTGCTGAACAATTAACTATGTATCGATATATGTATTTAAAAATCTAATTTCACGTATTAAAATTTAGTACTCGTACTTACTAATAACACCTTAGTAGTAGTGTACTGTCCCTCTCCATTCCTGGTTGCCTGGTACAGATTACCATAGGTGATAAAGCCGCCTTTGTATTCTATGTGTAAATATTTATTTCCTTAATTTAAACTGTTTTCTTATGTGGTTGTACAATAAAGTAATATTCTATTCTATTCTATTCTAGTAGTACATACAATAATGTGTATTTATCATAACATTATAGTTTTTGTTAATATATTATTGTTAAAACGGAACATGTGTCCAGTCAGGTTTATGATTAATGGCCCAAACTATTTATAAATATTAATGTTTTACGAACCGTATTTAATTAGCATTATGTAGGTGGGGCATACGTATTGCATTGATTGCCATTAACTATGTTGCTACATTATAAAAGGTTACAAAGATAAACTAAATTAAATACTTTCAGGAGTTAAATACCTTTGTAATGTGTACTGCATATTAGTTTGTAAAACGCCAAATATAAATGAAAAGATTTATTATATTGTATATATTTTACCACTCAATAAATAGGTACCTACCTTTCATTTGATACCCATATTGGGGCAGTTGCAAAAAAATATTACATCCACCATTTTGTAGCTGCGGCCATATTGAATCAATTTTCATAAAATAACATAGTTAAGTACACTTCATTGTGAGAACTGCGAAGCTTTGGAACTCTTTTCCTGGGTCTCTTTTTCCCGAGAAATACAATTTGGGGGTCTTCAAATCTAGAGTAAAAAGGTTGATGCATCTTAGACCACAGTAAAGCTGAACATCAGCGTACAAACGTAGCCTATTCATCATAAGAAAAAACTCTCGCCAAACAAAAAAAAAACAGAAGTGATATCGGTCAATCTGTTTGGGAGCTATAGTGCCACAGACTGGCACATTACATACACAAACATACAGAGACACGTCAAACTTATAACGTCCCGTTTTTAGTCGGCGATAAAAAAAAGCATCGTGCGCTCAATTCTCAATATAACCTTTAGTTAATTATATATCTCTTTTCATAACACAGTAGACAGAAATCAGCCACACTTACTACATAGCTGTTATCACTCCATCAGCTTATAATTAAACTAAGCTCCAGGCACCTTACGACACTAAATAGGTACATGTTCTATAGTAGGTAGGTATTGCCACTCACGTTACTTGGTTTCGTTCAAATTATAATATCGAAACACTTGATGGCCGTACCTGATTAAATTAGCTTTAAGCATGTCTTGGAGCGGGTTTGAGAAATTGTTGTAATATCTGGTAATGAAACTTTGTCGTTGCGTTGAAATAACCGACTTAAGTGTAATGCTCTCATTATGGTTTTGTAGAGAATGTAGTGTGACGTTAATTTTATTGAAGTAGAGATTACAAAGGAGTTTTGATAAATAAGTATGTCAACCTCGGTCTTTCGTGATTCTCGGCGGGTCGATGATTTTTGTATGATAGGGCATTCATTCTAAGGCGTCAAAGAGTGTCAAACATTATTTGTGTTTGTAATACGTATTTTTGTCGTTCATAGATTAAATACAAGTAGCTTCTTTCAGTATATTGAATTCACATCAATATGGGGTCTGTAGTTGTAGGTACTTGTTAAAAAGGCTGTAATTTTTTTTTTCACATAACTTGTGACCTTGCATCTCTAATTTACGAACATTAAATAAGTAATAGAATTAAAATAGAAACAACAAAAATTGCAAGCAGGTAATTAATATAACTGTCTTTGTTTTAGCAAGGTACCTCAACTTGTCCTAAACTATTAAAGGAAACAAAATACATAATTTAATGTAATTTAGGAACAACTTTACTGCTATATTGTTGCAAAACAAACAGCTATCAAAGCTAACTAATCTTTATTACTAAGAATTGAAGTGCATTCAGATCTTATCATTAACAAATATCTTCAAAGCAGTCAATGTAATTATCCTCTTTGAAATACGCTTTATAAGATTCCTCATTCCAAACAATAGATCTCAATTTTATTACTCTCTTCCTAATAAACGAGAATGTAAGAAACGACAATGCGAGGTCAAATTCACGGTATTATGGGCAGTTGAAATCTAGATCCAAGATATCCGGCGGAAGTTGTATAGCCGAATCGGCCTTGTGGTGGATGGAATCTTGTTATTATGACACGAGTGTATAATTAGCGTTATAGAACGCGTGAGATATCGGACTTTAGTTAATGGGTGTGTAATAGGCCGAATTAGTTTGACTTTTAATAAAGTATCTACTCTAGAGTATGGTTCAAGTCATACGTTCCAGTTATAATACAGTAATACCCCGGACTTACGCGATAGGTGGGACCGAAAGCTATCCGCGTAAGTCGAATTCGCGTAAGTCGGGGTACAATTTTGCATATACATACCTACCTATAAAGTCATACAAAGTATGTTTAATTGGGACCGGAGACTATAATTTAGGAAATATAAAACAATAATTCAGGAAATAAATTTTAATTTAATTCTAGATAATATGACAATCTATATTAATAAAATGTATAAACACAATCTGAAGTGCGCGGCTTTCAAACAAAAAACGTTATAATAGACGAGTAAATTAAATCTCGTAACTCCGAATTCGCGTAAGTCGAGGTAGCGTAAGTCGGGGTATTACTGTAATTTATAACGTAGATGGAATCTTCAATGATAATATGCATGTGCAGTGGTTGCAGCCGGGGTAATTTCGGTCGTCGCCGTAATGCAAAGATCCTTGACATGCTTGATTTTTTTTACTTCTTACAACTAAGTATTTGACCAGCAGAGTGCGTTATATAAAGTTAGCGACACTCTGGCCTATACTAGAGCATGTTTAGGCTGGAATAACTGGCTCACAAGATGGCTGCTGGTATACATTGTCAGGTGTTTGACGACAGATTTTCCAACTTGAAGATTTACCCAGGCGAGCAGTAGAAAATACCCACCATGTAACTGGCAATGATGTGGCACTTCCCCGGACGACTGTTGATGATTTGTTGTTATAGCGGCACGAAAAATACATATCTTGTGAAAGTTTCAGTTTTCTAGCTATTACGGTTTCTGAGATACATCCTGGAGACAGACAATGGAGTCTTAATAATAGGGTCCCATTTTTACCTTTTAGGTACGGAACCCTAAAAACATATAATATTTTTTTTTAGTTAATCCGTAATTCAATATTTTTTTTTTTACTGGACACAATATTTTTTATTAACAACAAAATATTAATCACACAAGAAAAATAAAATGAACTTAATATTAGTGTGCTTCAATTGTCAAATTTACAAAGCATAGAAAAGACGAAAATTTAGTAAACTAAAAAAATAATATTAACAAAATAAAATTAAGCCACCCGCCTAAACGTGCCCATCAGGCTTGCCGCATTGCCTCTTTGGATTGCTAGGGAAAAATATTCTATGATAAGACAAGTGTGATAACGACATATGAAACATAATATTATAGTTATATTACATTTCAAGCTAATATATTCCACTGGTAACAAGGTACTTGACAAAGTTCTACCGGACTTGTAAGCTCTAGTTTCGGACCGGTTCCTTCGACCTTGCGACTCATTGTAGGCGTTCACTGTCATCCGTGTTCAACGGCGACGGAAAAGGTGTAATGGTATATATTATTTATCAGGTGTTACTAATACCTAACGCACAATATTTAAAGGACAGCTTTGTTACATCTAGACAAACAAGTTTTGTTCTACGCATAAGCATAAGCAGCCCACTATACGTTCCCACTGCTGGGACTCGGGGCCTTCTCTCACTAGGAGAGTTATTGGCCATAATCCACCACGCTGGCCAAGTGCAGATTGGCGGATGACACACGTCTTCCGCCAACATGCCGGTTTCCTCATGCCTCTTTCCTCCATCACCGTAAAGCGAGTGCCAATCCACACATAACTTGAAAACAAGTCATTGGTGTAGGGCCGGGACCGAACCAGGGGCCGACTGATTGAAAAACAGACGTTATTACCACCGCGCCACACTCGCTTTGTTCTACGACTTATGGCAATATCATCATAAAAAGCATAAGAATCCTATCTCATGGTACGGTCCTCACCCAGTTCCCATCAGTTCCATTAGACAAACCAGTAGAGTTATGCTCCATTCCTAACTGTAAGATGTGAAAAACAATTCTGCCACCAACAAGTAATTTTCTATCTATCTGTAAGTACGGTACTCCAGTTTGTAGGAAATTGTTTTCGGTGAAGCAATCATATTGAAGACCTATAGCAGTTTAGTAATACAAATTCGGGCTGATATTGCAACGGTATGGGCCATCGTGATATATTCCATCAGACTGGCTAGCGACTAGTTTATGTTGTCACTTATTATTACCATAAATAACCGCCAAACTTTGGAATTCCTTGCCGAATTCCCTGTTCCCCAATGACTACAATCTAGCGATTTTCAAGGCGAGAGTGAAGCGGTTCCTTCTAGGTAAGCGCGATCCACCGTAGACCTCAACATCAGTTACCATTAGGTGAATTTTGGTCAAGCGCTGGCCTAATCAGAGTAAAAAAAAACAATTATTTATGAGACTAGTTGTGCTCTATCACTAATATTGATACAATAGCTGTAGACGTTGCTCGTCATTTAAAAGTTTAAATTTTGTTACTGTATGGTTCTTGCCAGCTGATATTTTTTTGAGTTTCGTAACAATTTCATCAAACCTGCATTTTTCAGGTCATTTTACTCAGTAATTGCTTCTGTCAGTTTTTGGTGCCTTTCATCATTCGTTATCTTAAATCGATTTAACGAAATGACAACACTTTTACAAAGAGCTTGTAAAATGCAAATTGAACTGGTTTATTTCGAGTAATTAGTCGTCAAATTGTAATAACTCGATCAGAATGGTGTTGGTAACATTTCAATGTTGCTTCATTTCAAGTTGAAGTCCAAAGAGTGACGCAAGTATACTCGTATGTACCTATATCGAAGTTTTAATTGATTTTGACCAAACGATTCTATTTTAATGACAGTTTTTTGGTATATTACACAACCTACGATTTTATTTTCAATGGTGGCGTTTTTTATATCCTACTGTAAAGTCTATTACTAAGCTGTAATTAAATTTTGATTTCTTACACACTGGTAACTAAAGTTAAATATTTTAAGAGTGGGTTTCGTATATCCAGATCAAAAACTTTTTGTCATTCTTGAAACCAAATCTGTTGTTCTATGCAAACATGCCACCGATGCGCGGCAAAAACTATGGAGACGTTGTTTTTTTTTCCAAAAAATAGTAGAACAAAAGTTTTTATCAAGATATGCTAAAGCTGCCCTTATACAGGTTTTGCTATAGCTTTCTTTATTATATTAAATCGTTCTACTCTCCAGGTTTGTTTTTGGGGATCCTAGTCTTCGTTTATTTTTATTTTTTACAATTGATCAATTTGTTAAATAGCCATCTTGCCAATTTCTAGATTTTTTTACTTATTCTAAATTTTTGTTTTAGTAACCAGAAACCCGATATATTATAATGATGCAGATCAAATAAATGTTTGTTAGTTTGGTTTTACCATACAGCATACAGGATCAGGAAGTTAAATAATTGATTTAAAATTGATAAAATCTGTACTCGTATTGCATGGTTTAATTATCCGTTATAAAATTATCAATATTTAATTATTGCCTGTACCAAAAATCGAGTTGCAAGGCTTTGATTTCCGCCATTGTGCACGCTCACGCATACTATTTATAATTAATAGATTTTAGGAAAAATGGCTGTTAGGAAATTTGAATATCGTAAACATCGTCTTAATTCATTATATAGTTATTTTTAATACTTAAAACGCAAATTACATCACGATAAACGTTTTTTTAGTTTTTGTTTAAGTTATAATATAATATAATTATCATCATCAATAAAAATAATCATTGTATAAACTGAACTATTTGATTTGATATACCTGTAATGTACTATATACTAGTGTCAATAATTTAATAAGATTTTTTTCAATTTGAAATTGTTACCTTACCCTAATATATAAACATACACATACCTAAATTAAGTGTAAAAGAACTCAGTTTAAGATCTTTACAAGAGTTTAGTATATCTAGAAAAACTTCTTTGTTTTGTATTATGTTGACGGAAAAGGATTTATTCTAGACTTTATTTTACGAATTTCTATAAATCATATAACAGTATGATTGTTTAAACCTTCTAAAACCACCCTTATATAGCGCTGCGTCTGTTGTTTGAAACTTGAGACATAAAAATGTATTAAATTTTCTGTAAGTCGCTTTATTGACATTTTATGTTCTCGATCTTTCTACAGCAAGTATGTAAGCAAAAGTGGTACAGAAATTGCAACGCGGAAGCGCGGTCAGCGGCCGTGTACGGCCTTTGTATCTCAAGGTCGTGTTGCTAAGCCACCGTCAACCCTCGCCTTTCACTGATATCAGGTACAGTGACATGTTAAAGAAAATACACCTCGGTGATTTTATTTTCGCGTAGAAAACTGTCACACTTACTTATTATTAATAGTTGGAGTGAGTCCAACAGTTTCGGTGCTTTCCGAGCAGCATCTTCAGGGAAAAGTGTTAAGAAGATGGTGCTCGTAATGCACCGAAACTGTTGGACTTATTCCAACTTTTAATAATAAGTAAGTGTGACCGTTTTCTACGCGAAAATATTAGGTTTAAATCAGAGAAAAGACCAGAAATGCTCCTATTAGTTATTGATATTTGAGCTTCAAATCAAAAAAAAGTCTGTACTTAATTGATAAAATACGTAATTCTTTTTTATAACATTTGTAGTAAAAGTGGTATTTGAAGGAGTAGTTGTAAAACATTTGTTTTTTTTGCTAAACTGAAAGCATCTTGTATTAGACTGTACCAAATATCGTTCTGTGATATTGCTGCGCAGAGCATATTTTGCTTTTTGTTGCTATTGAAAGGTCTCATTTATTATTTATTTTTTTTGTCCGATATTTCAGTAAGTCATTGACGAAACAATTCAACGTTTATGCTTCAGATACTTTTGTTTTATCTGAAAGATACATTTGGACTACATTTACAACCACAAAGTTTATTGAATGGAACTTTATTATAATTACAATATTTGAAGTAACAGACACCTTCAGAACAAAGCCGTGTCATTTATTAATAGGACCTTAACACGTGTTTCATATTTTTTATATTTACTTATTTTAATTTTTTCAAAAACTTTAAGTCTTTATTGGTGGAAAAATTTACCTCAATAGTCTCATCTTTATGATTTATTTTAACCTTAATGAGCTTTGATTTCACTTATCACTTTCTCAATGATACGATTGTGATGATATTAATATTTTAATAAAGGTGAAAATATCTGAACTATTCAAGAATTCTCGCCCTATTTCCGTATAGCAACAGCCTTTATAAGCATGGCATGGCTACCCGAGGTAAACCGCTCCGCTCACTTGCACTGTATTACAATCTTATTGCATATCATTTGGAAAAAACCTGAATGGATTGAAAATAGTATAATATTTATTAAGCAGGTATTTATGGAATCACAATTTAATAACAACATATTTATATCCTCAGTACTTTGCTGAACTTAAAAACCTACTTGTATTTAACGTCTTTGTGTTGTTTAAAAGTTTCTATATCAGTCTTTTGTCACGTTCAAAATAAGGGGGATATTCTCAATTCAACTAAATGCTTGTTGCGTTTTTGTATGTTTGTTACCAGATTACTCGAAGATGCCTGGACCAAAACGGTTTTTTTAAAAGGTATGTTTTGGTGTTTTCATAAAAATGTTATCGAATATTATTCACGTGTTTCGAAGAAAATCAATAGTTATGGCAATTCCGTTTATGTCGTTTTATTTAAATATCTCATCTTCACTTTTCTTCTATTAAAATTCATCTTTTTCTTTTAAATAAATTACGCATTAGTAATGTAATTAAAATACATTTTAATCGACATATTTTAATTACATTACTACTAAAATGTTGAGATTCAATGTAAATTTGATCGTAAACTGTAACACCATCTATCGTAACATATTAAAGTAACTGATAGTTTATGATCGGTCCATCCTCTATAAAGATGAAAGTTGCACCTTGACCCTCGTTAGATGAAGAATTATTGACGTCAATATATCGTAAACATAGGTAGTAAATGAATAAATATTTAATAAAACGTTTAGTATAGAAAATGTGATAGGTTTATGTTATTGGGATTACAGCCAATGGTTGTAAAATTATTGAAAACTAGAGAGCCGAAAACATTATTACTAAAATTCTTTTTCAAACAGGATTGGAATTGTTATACTTCTTCTTCATCTTCTTCGTATGAGCTATAAGTGGCTTAACCCTGGTGTCGAGAGCTTTCAAGCCGCCCGAATGCATTCTGACTTGGCTAGACGACTATTTGTATTAAGACTAAAAGCCGCGGCCTAGAATTTAACGTGTCATCCGACCTACGGTAGCACCCATATGAAAATGCAGGAATAATGTTGTACTTATATCTACAATTTTTATTCGTAAGGGAAAAAAAAAGTTGGTATTTCTGTAACTGTATGTATACATATATTCGTCAGGTAAGCGCGTCTCTTTTTCTGCATAACATTTGAAAGATCAATGACCCGGAAAAAATAAGACATAATTATTATTCCGCACGAAATTCTTAATATTTTCCGCTTAACAAAAACATATTTAATATTGCGATTCGTTCTAAAAGTCCACAAACCCGTCAAGTTCAGTAGAACTATCGCAAAGATCATTTAACATTAGATCATCGTTGTTGCATCAGTAAATAGTGAGGAAAAAATGCAACCAAGCATGAATTCTAAAATAAGAATGATTTATTAGCCAATGAAGACTTCAAATCTCATCACCAGCGAGGAAGACAAATTACAAAGCATACATTTTGAGCTACATTATACAGTTTATAGGGGATCGAAACCTTACCCTGTGGGACGAAAGGCACGTACGTTCGACTAACCTGTCATATTCTAACACAAGACAAAAAGTAGTATTTGTGTTGGCTTAGCTTTGTTTAAATTAAGAAAGTAACTATAATAACGGTTTTACTTTAAACGTGACATAAAATATGAAAAAAAAGTTATATACTCGTATGTTAAAACATAATAAATACAAAACTGTGTCACTAAACAAATAAATATTTCAACACGCGGCACTCTATTACATTGGCAGCATTTCCTCGCTGAAAACGTCAGTAAGCAAGCAAAAAAGAAAGGAGAGAAAAGCAGTTACTGTTTTTTTTTTTTAGTAAATACAGAATTTCAAGAGTATAAATAATACTAGCAGTATCGCGCGGTTTTACTTGCGTTAATCCAGGATAAAAGGTTGTCCTACTCATATGACGTGTTCATCCAACTTCATACCAATTTTCATTTACATCCTTCCAGACGCGAATATAAGGCGTGATCGTGAAGAAGTAACAAACAGTACCTGGTTGACCGAGCTTTTCTCGGTTTTTTTTTTTTAATATGACATTTTCTAAAAATGATTCCTAGCTAGATCGATTTATCGCCCCCAAAACCCTCTATTTAATAAATTTAATGAAAATCGTTGGAGCCGATTTCGAGATTCCAATTATGTATATATGTATATACAAGAATTGCTCATTTAAAGGTTTAAGATAAAGATAAGATACACAAAAATTCTAGCGTTGATAATATTAGTAGGATTTAGTCAAGTCATGCTTGTACATAATTAAATATATAATAGTAGATATAAGCGATAACAATAATTAGCATGTATTACTATTATGGCTAGCAAATTTGTAACATTTTTATAAAATTGATATTTTAAAATAGTTTATAGCAGTAAGTTCGAAATATTATTATTATTAATAAGAAATACTTTATTCGATTCGTAATAGAATCGAGTAAAAGCCCACAATATGAGAGCATCCCATGCGGGTCACGACCAAGTTCAGTCGGCGATCTGCTATTAGATAACGTTGCATCAGCGGAAGGCCGCGCACTTTCACCTTGCGACGCCCAGCGGCATTGAACTTGTGCGCGTTATGACATCTTATTGATGTACTGTGTCTTCCGAGTAGGGCATTAGGGATGTTTTTTGGAATTGCTTGTAAGTAGTAATTAGTTATTGAACTTGTGCGTGTTATGACATCTTATTGATGTGTTGTGTGTTATGATTAGGATATTAAGGATGTTTTTCGGATTTGCATGTAAGAAGTAATTAGTTATTGTACTTTTGCGCGTTATGACATCTTATTGATGTACTGTAACTTCCGACTAGGGTATTAGGGATGTATTTTGGAATTGCTTGAAAGAACTTATTAGTCATTGAACTTGTGTGTGTTATGGCATCTTAATGATGTACTCTGTCTTCCGATTAGGGCATTAGGGATGTTTTAGGAATTGCTCGAAAGAACTAATAAGTCATTGGACTTGTGCGCGTTATGACATCTTATTGATGTGCTGTGTCTTCCGATTAGGGTATTAGGGATGTTTTTTGGAATTGCTTGTAAGTAGTAATTAGTTATTGAACTTGTGCGCGTTATGACTTCTTATTGATGCGCTCTGTCTTCCGACTAGAGTATTAAGGATGTTTTTTGGAATTGCTTGAAAGAACTGATTAGTCATTGAACTTGTGTGCGTTATGACATCTTGTTGATGCGCTCTGTCCCGACTAGGGTATTAGGGATGTTTTTAGGAATCGCTTGAAGGAGCTGATTAGTCATTGAACTTGTGCGCGTTATGGCATCTTGCTTTGTCTTCCGGTTAGGGCAATTATAATAGGGATGTTTTTGGAATTGCTATAAGAAGTAATTAGTTATTGAACTTGTGCGCGTTAAGACATTTTATTGATATATTGTGGTGTCTTCCGATTAAAAAACAACGCCTTCTGAAAATAAATAGTGTTTCAAATATGTTGATAAAAAAATAGTAGGGCACATTTCACACACGGCTAGTTAGCCCCATACTAAACCATTTCTAGTTAGTATTATGGTTGCTGACACAACTGATATACATACGTAAAACTTTATATCGATACATATTGAACACACAGAGTGTCAGCCAATAAATTTTGTTCAACACAAAAATGTTGGCCGTGCCGAGAATCGGACCCAAGACTCTTTAGCTAAATAGTCTGGCTAATGTATTTATTTCTAAACTGTTATATATTATAACAGTGTTAGTTCGTTGGACTATCGTCTTCTACGCAGCTTTATCGACATAGTTGTTTTCACGTGACTTAAACTTTACAGTTCATACAAAATATATATGTAGTAGTAAAATATCACGTTACATTTGTAACAAGTGAAAAGTTCACCTGAGTTCTCACGGTTCACATTATATCTCACGCTGTCCGTTGCGAAACGAGCTATTATGGTTTTCGTGACTACATTATGCTAACTACAAACATAAACACAGTTTTATTTTACAACGGGCAATAATTAAGTTTATGTGAAACTCAAAAAATAATATCCGTATAGAGTAGAATTATTGGCATTCTTCTTCCTTTGTAATCAATACATAAGTGGTCAGATCTGCTCGCGAAAGTATCTTAGCCATATCACAAGTCCCTGACATGATCATAATTATGTTTGAAACTTTACGCATACATTTGTCTTCGTTGCAAAAAAGTCCAAATTCAAATTTCGTTTCAACTCCATTGATGGAGGTATCCATTGATATCAAAATTCGCACGAAGCGTTTTGCCTCCACCTTCATTGTGCGTACTGCCAATGTATGGAACTCCTTGCCAAATGCCCTGTTCGTTGACAACTATATTATCTAGCGGTTTTTAACTATAATCTAGCGATTTTCAAGGCACGAGTGAAGCGGTTTCTTCTGGGTAAGCGCGTTCCACCTTAGATCACAATGTCGCTTATCTTCAGGTGAGTTGTGATCAAGCCCAAACCTATCTAGTATATAAAAAAAGAGCATGTACAAATACAATTAGACACGGTTATTTTTGCATTACATTCAATTCTATTCTAGTCTTATTTAGCAATCAGTTTCAGAGGTCACGACTGAATTCTAAAACGTAAAACATTTATTTATTACCTTGGAATATTATGACCATTGCGTTTGCTGCATTTCTGAAATATGACACGAAGTATGGCGCAACACTGTTACTGTAAAGCAATTGAGTCAAAATCAATCGGCACAAAATGGCTCAATCCGGTAAATAAACAAATCGGTAGGAAACAAATGACAGAGTTATATAACTGCTGCCACCGTGTTAAATCACGAAATAAATTACATTTTTTAGTGTTTGGCAACCGAGAGACATCTGTCGGTTATACAACTCACTAACGAGCTATTGTCTTAATAAAAACAACGGAAACCAGCAGTTCCTCTTCCAAGTTAACAGGCTATATTTCTCGTTGCAGTTTCAATTAATTTTGACGATGTTTTACATACAATTGACGTCAACATTGTTGTAGTAAGGAATTCTTGTAAATTAAGCAACATCTCGTAAATTCTCATTTTGATGTGTCATAAAATTTAGTAAATAAAATTTGGTCATTAAAATAATTAAGCGTTATCAAATTAGAATATAAATTGTTTTAGTGATATGATTGTACTAAGACGTACGTTATATGTCATATAAATAATAATAATTTATAATAAATAAATAAATCCCTGAGTCCTTATTTAACGTAACTGCGCATGTTAAAAAAAAACTACAAACATAATATATCATTACATACATTATAGTAGAATATTTTTTGGTACTAGTAACCACCTCAAGTTGAAAAATCGACAAGCATCTTACAGGTTGTTCCGGCAGCCTCCACGAGATACAGTTATCCCAGACTAGACATGCTCCAAATTATGCCAGAGTGTTGCTAACTCTTGTGGTACGTGCCCTGCTGGCCTAATGCCTAGTTCTAAGGTGTAAAAAAGTATAGCAACAGTGATAAAGTGTATCTGAAAAAAAAACACATCGATGATTGAATACAATATTATTACTAACTAACCGTCCACCCATCCCACCCACTCAACAACTATGGCCTTTCCATCCTACACGACGTAGTCTCATTTGCCTCCATGAGCCATTAATAAACTATGACAATTCAATTTATCTCACTTCTGGACAACCGATGCAGAAACAATTTTTCACTCCAAATATAGCGTTGGATTTACACGCACGAGAATGGAAAATTGCTTCTTACAAGGTTAAATTTAAGAAGCATGTCAGGAGGTTAAATCACGATCGTATTGACGTATAAGGGCCAGAAACTAATCAATTTTGTCGTTACTGTGTCGCTAACTGACTTAACAAGAGTAATTGTGCCAATTGAAGCTGCTTTATTTTCTCTTTCTTTTGACCAGTGACTATACAAATAAACCGCAAAAATACTCAAAAAAGCTATTACCATCTGAAAATAACATCTTCAGTTTTTTAGACAGTTTCAGCCGTGACACACTATCATACAAGTTCTAGTGAGGTATTATAATTAGTTTCTAAATTGACAATAGCACAGGCGTCCACAGAAAAAAGACAGATAGATAGAAGATAGACTATCCTTTATTGGACACAAACATAAAATATAATAAAAGAAAACTGAAGATTTGTGTTTCCTGTTCTACCTCTCTATGCTTCTAATTTTCGCCTTCTTATTCGTACATCTTGGTACGCTGTTTGTCACATTTCTAGTTTCAAAGCGTAAATCCAAGACATTTAAGATACCACCCTTACTGCCAGAATGATGCGTCATCGATCAAGCCTCTGGCCATTCACATGCCTACATTTGAGATGGCCTCAGCTTCCTAGAGTATTCTTTGGACAGTACAATACGTGAGTAGGCTATTGTTGGTAGCGTTGTGAATGTTATCTCAATGACATCTGAGCCGTGGCCCGAACGCCATGTCGGTGGCTTGGACGGGGTGGAATCTTACTAGTAACGTGGTAAAATCCTTGGCTTTTAATGCTTAGAACGTATAATTTGGTTGATTTATAAATTGTAATGTGTTGAGTGTAATAGAGAAAATGACACAACAAAAACTATGTACCGCTTTTTTTTAACGCAGGATACGATCTGGACACAGAATAATAACTAGTACTTCGTATGATCTGAAATACAAAAATCTCAAAAAATAACAAATAAGCTTTTCTATACAAATTCTACGATCAGCATTGGCATAAACTTTGACTGAGAAAGTCCAAGTCACCTGTAGGAAATGTGGTTCATATTTATGGTTAGATTAAGTCCCAAAAGTAACTATTGTTGGTTTAAAAAAAAGCGTGTATAATAAGCAAATGAGCTATGGTATTTTGTAACAAATAGCTGGTTTATATAGCATTTGTCTTTACTTTTATTACATTTTTAAATCAGCTCAAAACACATAATGACAACTATTGTCCTTGTATTTAAATAAATAGATACCAATCAGGT
Organism: Mellilla xanthometata; assembly: GCA_035578125.1. Classification (NCBI taxonomy): domain Eukaryota; kingdom Metazoa; phylum Arthropoda; class Insecta; order Lepidoptera; family Geometridae; genus Mellilla; species Mellilla xanthometata. Next base: position 3,885,663 of record JAPUBQ010000007.1, on the reverse strand, counting down.
TTATATATCAACTTTTATCTTCACCTACATATGCGCAAAATATCCGTTGAATAATTCATTGTAGCCACATGTTTCCTTCACCGTTAATATGGCTCGCAAATATTTTAACCACATTATGTTTTCGTATCGTATAACCGTTAAGGATTTTGAGAATCCAGTCACGCAGTTGAGAAAAACCACTCTGGGAATGACATTCAGAGACCGACGTGCCTTTGAGAGTGTTACGACAGAATCTGTTCTTAGGTCAATGTATGGTCACTTAGTATGGTGTTATTTAGCTCGAATTTAGACATAACGCATAGACGGTAAACCAAATTTTATAAAATTATTATTTTTTACAAGTGTTGCTATATAAAGAGGCAACTTGGCTGGCATTTTGGGTACTCTTCCCACTGGCACTGATTTTTAGATTAGGTATAGTAGTTTTACATTACTAGTATTTAGGTATGTTTGCTAGGAAATACAATAATTTGAATTCAATACTAAATACAACGCTGTCGTATTTGATAAAATTTAGATGGTATACATAGGTAGATAATAGATTAATTATTTTTATAAGAATCTGTTAAACAATACATTTAAGTTATAAAATATTTTAGATTTTCTTTCATATCGAATTTGTGCTGGGAAATTTCTTATTGTTTTTTAACACATTACTTACTTATCTTAAGTTGTGGTATTACGAAGACATATCTTACTGGTAGCAAAATTTGGAAACTTAATAATTCATGGAAGCTGTATCTCGTTTTGTCCGAGTACGTTAAGTATTTCTTTAATTAAATTGTGTAATCATTTTAATTTGTATTCACGAAATTACAGCTTTGCTTCTTCAATTTACGAGTACGAAATAATTTATTTAACTTTTTTTTATCTTTTCAGGTAAGATTGGCAGCGTTATACAAAGAATGGGGTTAACCGTGCGACTGTTTCCTGAAAGTAAACAAATGCTTATTTTATCCACTTCTGAATCGGTAAGTGATAATTCAAAATACCAAATAACCAATACAACATCAGGTACAACCAATATAGCGAATATTATTATGAATAGAAAAGCCAAAATTTTAAATAAAATCATCGTTATCCAAATGCCAACACTATAAACACAGCTCAGTTAATAACAAAGAAAGCCGCGCACAGAATTAAAATAATAAAGAACGGTCATAAGAATCGATGCCGCTCCTCCCTCGCATGGCTATTGAATCATTATTATCGAATAACAATCGATAAAAAGCACAAGAAGCAATCATTACGTCAGTGCACCTAATAACTCGATTGCGGTAATCGCTACTTTCACTCGGTCCGGTGCATCGGTGCAATCGAAGGTTGGACTAATAGAGCATAGAACTGGACGCTCCAGTCTATCGTATAAATTGACAATATTTATCGTAAATTGGGTCTCTTAAACTACAAAATACAAATATAAAAATATTTGTTGACTTAAAGGTATAGGTAGGTACCTAACGAATACATGTTATTTTTATCGATACAGTTCAAATAACAATTTTGTTTTGATTATCTTATTAGAAATGGAGTTATATGTATGTATGCCATGCAAAATGTGAGTATGTATGGCTTTGATAAAAAAATATTCATACTTTTAATAACATAATGAGTAAATATATTTTATTTAAAATGTATGTATTTTGTTTTCCTATAGTGCAGCTAGTTATTTGACCAGCAGGGTACGTAACCATACAAGTAAGCCTGAAGTAGAGCGTGTCTAGTCTAGAATAAATGGCTCTCAAGGAAGCTGCCGCAATGAACCATTGAGTGGTTGGTGACAGATTTTTCAGCTTAAGGTATGTTAAAAGTAAGATTTTTAGTAAGATGAACTCTAGATAATTCTTCAATGCTATGGTTTCCTCGCGTTGTTTTCCTTCACCAAAAACTCAAGCTCATTGGTGGGGATGGAATCCGCTACTTGCGGAATTTAAGGCGACTACACGCCTGACTGTGCTGTCATCGCTTACAAAATCTCTATTAGGCACACATTATGTTTGTTCTACATTTTATTCAAGTCTCTGATTGGCTGGATTACAAAATAATTTCTACGAGAGCATCAGTTTAATAAACGACCTTTAGATGTGATTGGATATGCTTCTTTATAATTGGAAAATTCTCTAAGCGAGTGTGAAATTTAGTTAATCGATTGTTACTACACAATTGATAGCCTTACTTCTGTTGATAATTAAGTAAATAATTAATTATTCATCATAAAGACGATTGATATGTAATTTACAAGTTAGAAAATGTAATACATATAAAGCTGAAAAGTTTGTTTGTTTGTTTGAACGTACTAATCTCCGGAACTACTGACGCGAAGTGAAAAATTCTTTTTGTGTTGGATAGACCATTTATCGAGGTAAGCTTGAGGTTATAAAATATCACGCTGTGACTAAAAAGAGCGAAGAAACAAAGGAAAATGTAGAAAAAAACGGGAAAAATATTCATCTTTGAGGGTTCGCGTTGCGTGCGCTGCGAAAAGGGAGAGGGAGAGGTTACAAAAACGACCTACATGCGGGCGGAGCCGCGGGAAACAGCTTGTGTGAAATAAATGATTAAACCTAGAGAATCCCTTCTTAAAGATGAACCCGACCTCAGCTATCAACCTCGACCTTCGTTGTCGCAACTTGTCTCTGATTATTACTACACCGAGAATCGCTCGCTCACGACTGCTATGTCGATCAAAGGCTAGAGGTGAGCATAGTAGGAATGCAATTCGAGTTGTGACTGATTTGAGTATAAATTCTGTCGAGTTAGAATCGATTACGAAGGCTAATAGATGTTTTGCTTAGATAGTCAGTTTTTTTGTTAATCTTTGACCAGTTAGACCACAATCAGTCACTGTTATACAAAAATTATTTATTTGACACAGTAATTGTTATAAATATATAAAGAAATCCAAAGGCTTCCAAACTGGTGTAACTGTATGGCGGAAGCCGATGCTTCTCCCAATCATACGTACGAGTAGTACCAATCAAAGTACACTATGTCAGAGAGTTTTCAAAAATGGAAAGAAAAAAGTTTTGAAAACTAAAAAGAAAATAAGTAAAAGTATGAAATTATTGCAATTAAAATAGAGCATGGTAAAAGCACATAAATATCAAAGTATTTTGAACATGATATTAATGTATTTGTATGCTCTTATAAATCAATTTATATGACTGCAAAAATATTGCAAAAATATTATCGTTTAGTCAAACATCTTGTTACTAAAGTAAATTTAGTGCCTTGTCTAGTTTTCGTTTAAAAATGGCGGCTTGAAACTCGCGACACTAAAGCTTGTCTACTTAGTTCATACGAAAATGTTTAAGATATACATTACTTATAATGCTACATCGTCACAGCCATTGACAAGATTGCACCAGCAACCTTGTCAATAACATTAAATGCGTTTCAAATTGACAATAATACTTTGATAACTAACCAATATTCATTGATCGGAGTGCCTAGTGTGGAGCTTTTCAGACTCTCATCGACAACTCAGAAGCGCCGTAATGCGAAATCCTAATGCAAAGGCGTGTACAAAGTTCGGCCCCGCCATATTATTATATATTTGAGTGAGGCACCTGAAGATAGTTGCGTTTTTCACAAATGAAATCATAATATAAAATATTGAAATTGTACGCTTTAACGGTTCTAGACATTTCCTTTACCTACAAGAAAAGTGAGTTTTGTTTTAATTTATGTATTACTATTATGTATTACAAGCACAACACTTTTAAATTTGAGAACGGTATTTTAAAAGAACTATCGGCAAATTCCGCATAATCATGTTTTGGAAATCTAACGATTTTTAACACTGAATAAAAGATAATGAAACTGAAGAAAATCGTAGCTTTATCATTTACGAAGGTAGGTAGTACCTATCTATCTATAGGATTTGTAGAAATATAAAAGTATAAAATGCTTGATGCGATTGACTGTCTAATACACGTGGGTGCGACTCCAATCGCATCAAGCGTTTCAAGGATTTCGCATTACGGCGCCGCTGAGTTGTCGATACAATGTGTATGACAAGCTCCGCACTTGGCATTCTGACATGTCCTTACGTTCGGTTGCGTTACATCGTGTCCAATTATGAGATGTTTACACCGACATGGTATTAGAATGAGCGATCAATTTGTATTGCAAAATGATTATAGGAATTAGGTATTAGAATTGTTAAGTTTCTTGCATAGTTTGGTAATAATTGTATATAGTGGAAGAGGTTTTTGATGACTTAATCTTCATAAATTGATAAATGGTAGCAAAATAAGGATCACAGGATTTTTCAGAAATAAAAAACAAATAAAAAACTCACTGTAATAGATCGATTTCAGCGATAATATTATCGCTGAAATCGATCTGGCTAACTGATGATGATATCATCAGTTAAGCTGGTTAACTTAACTGATGATGATATCATCAGTTAAGTTAACCAGCTTTTGAGTTCTTGTGTATGTTTCTTTTACTTTTGTCGTTTTTAGTGTTTTAATAAAGTATTTATTTATCTACTAGCTGACCCGGCAAACGTTGTTTTGCCTTAAAAATATATAGTAGCTGATTCTCAGACCTACTAAATACGCATATGAAATTTGGTAAAAATCGGTCAAGCCGTTTCGGAGGAGTACGGTAACTAACATTGTGTCATGGAAATTTTATAATTCTTTATTGGACACATAAATAAAAAAGGCACAGTAAAAAACAATTAACTTAAAAAAAACCGCCAATTGTGCCACAATTGGCGGCCTTATCGCTTAAAGCGATCTCATCCAGGCAACCTTTGGATGGAAAGGAATTTATAAACGACTAAAGAAGGACGTAGTGTACAATAAAGAATAATAAAAAACATACATATAACATTAATAATCTTATCTTAATTTATATAAATCTCGTGTCACAATGTTTGTCCTCAATGGACTCCTAAACCACTAAACCGATTATAATAAAATTCGCACACCATGTGCAGTTCGATCCAACTTGAGAGATAGGATTGTATAAATCTCAAATTATAGTCGCAATTTTAATTAACTGCTAATTATTGTCTGTTATTATTTGACAGTCACAATTATCTGTTAACTCCAAATGATTCTAACAGATGTTGATACCTTTCGACTGGGTTGAGTAAGTAATCAATAGATGGCACTGCTATGGTAAATCTACGAACGTGTCATAGGTATAAGCTACACTATCTATTTTTCATACCCTTAAGTGAGGCAAAACCTAGTTTGCCGGGTCAGCTAGTATTATATATTAGACAACAGTTTAGCTCTGAGAAGAACTTTTGCGTATGTGTAGTTAAAAGAACAAAATCAAAAAATAAAACCCGCAAATTATTAGACTTCGCGCACGGCCGCTGCGATGGGAGCCAACCTCGCGACTGAGCCGCGCGTTTATACCTTACCACAGAATAATAACTTGTACTTCGACCTTACTCATAGATTTAAACACCCCTCCCCCGCACAAGCCCTCTTCTCAACGGGCCGTGCAGCAGAAATCGTAATATTTTAATTTCACCATAACTTCAAAACCAAACGTCCAATTTTAATCATTCAAAGACCAAATATTATCAACACAAACTGTACTTATTGATGAAATAATTTATTTTGATAAGGATTAATAGTGTATTGCTTAAAATCGCTTCGTAAATAAGCCATTATTACTCGTACAAAGTAAAGGATAAAAAATGGTTATTGTGGGTTATTCCTAAGAGATAAACATATACCATCACGGACTTTTTTGTAGGCCTTTTTAAGTTGTACAATACTGTAGTAAATTGTTTTGATCTATCTTGTAGGATTCAGTCAGCGTTTGCAATGTAAGCGCAAAAAATGTGTTTTTTTTTACGACCTCACATTAAAAACCTCAAAAATTGTAGCCTATGTGACAACCTCGTTAGCGTAAAGGTTACCATGCCGGTCTGCTAATCAGAAGGTTCCGGGTTCGATTCCCGGCCCGGTCAACATCTTTGTGCTTAACTAAATTTGTTGGCTGTGGGTCTGGGTGTTAAATATGTATTTATATATAATATGTATGTATGTATATGTAGTATATCAGTTGTGTTAGCAACCATAATACGAGCTAGAAATGGTTCAGTATGGGGCTAACCAGCCGTGTGTGAATGTGTCCTAATATTTATTTATATTTATTCTGATGTATAAGCTATATTGTGGTAAAGTTTCATTCAAATCCATTCAGTAGTTTTTACGTGAAAGAGTAACAAACATACATCCATACATCCATACATCCATACTTACAAACTTTCGCCTTTATAATAGTAGTAGGATCTCACTAAAATTTACCTATCATATAGCTCTAAGTAGCTATATTCACGTTAAGTTTAATTAAAGAAATTATCTAAATCAGCACTATACGAATTAACTATAAGTAAGTTTTGTTTGATAATATAAGAGTGTGGTAAGAAACAGTTTAAATTATTGAATAACATTAACCTACGAAATAAAAGAAGTAGTTACACATGGCGAATTAATTCACTAAGCACTTAAATATTTGTGCCCTAAAATAGAAGAGGAAGACCTATAAAATCATATTTAGACCAACTTAATGAGAAGGCGAAAGTCATGTCGTATACTGAGGTCAAGGGTTTGGCCGAAGATAGAACTACCTGGAAAAAACTCCACGGACAAGAGCCCAGCTCTTAAATATCGAATGAATGAAATTAGACCAAACTTACACGTGCTACTAAGTCAAATTAGTTAGCTTAATTTCTTACACAGCACACGTTCATTGCATACTTTTGTTGTGTTGAAAACGTAATTGTTGCATCAAACTGATTAAATAACAACAATGCTGCGTCACTGCAGTCTGATTGTATTTACCGATCAGTTTATCAGGGAACAACTGAATTTGTTGTACTGCTGTTGCTACATCGGGCTGTGGTGTAATAATTTGACTGGATAGTTGAGACAGAGGGAAAAAAGTTTCAGTTATTAAATCTTGAGATTTTGATATTGTTAAACGACTTTGTTTTTTTTTTTTTTAATTTTGATGAATAGGCTTACTTTTACGGTTTGGCCGCAGCTTGCCTGATGTTAAGTTTACTGTGGTCTAAGATGTAACAAGCTTGCCTAGAAGGAACCTATTTACTCTATATTTGAAGACCCCCAAATTGTACTTCTCGGGAAAAAGAGACTTTAAAGTTCGTTTATAAAATACTAGTTGCACCCCGTGTCGTTGCCCGCGTTATTTTGGGAATAAACATAGTCTATGTGATAATTTAGGGTCTCACGAAATTAAATTTAATCAGTATCAATACAGCTGTTTGAGCTTGAGCGTTAAACAAATTAACACACTTGCACACACACAAACATTCACCTTTATATGGAATGTGAAATGTTAGATGTAATGTTTTTTTTTTTTAGTTTTCTAATAACTTCTTATTCTATTTTTACCTTTTTGCTTTATGTATTAAAACAATAGGATACACGTTAAAATCAACATTTAATGAATTGCTCCCATCATGTAGAATGCCTAAATCACTAGAATATTATACTTTAGTTATGCGGTCTTCTAAATTCGTAATTTGTATATATGTATGCCCGCATTATTTTGGGAATAAACATAGTCTATGTGATAAAGATAATTTAGGGTCTCACAAAATTAAATTTAATCGGTATCAATACAGCTGTTTGAGCTTGAGCGTTAAACAAATTAACACACTCGCACACACACAAACATTCACCTTTATGTGGAATGTGAAATGTTTGATGTAATGTTTTTTTCTAGTTTGATAACAATGTACGTCTAATTCTATTTATACCTTTTTGCCTTATGTATTAAAACAATAGAATACACGTTAAAATCAACATCTAATTAATTTCTCCCATCATGTAGAATACCTAAAACACCAGAATTTACTTTAGTTATGCGATCTTCTAAACTCCTAATTTGTATATAATTATCAAGTTTGTAGATTTTTTTATTTAGTTTTGATTATGCATTACTCATTTCATTATGTCAAATAGATTATGTATTTATCTTTAGTTTTATTTTTGGATATTGACATATGTATGAATGTCTAGAATCATTACATCTTGTATGATCGATGACCATAAAAGCTTTGACAGATCGATATTATAGATATCGTTCGCTATGCTGCTTACTCACTGCTTGAAACTGCCAGTCTTGCAACCATGACTCTTGTTTTATAAGTATTTAAAAACCTTTACAAGTGTGCATATTTTATCGAAACTCACCTGATGTTAAGTGATGTTGCGATCTAGGGATGAGCGGGATTTTTAAGTCAATAAATAATATAATTAATAAACCTGTTATGGTTCTAGTTTTACGGTTTCAAAGTTGAGCTATAAAGTATCTGATTATATAGGTACATAAACATATTATGTATAGTCAAGTCAGTAGGTTACTAACGATGCTTTGATTGAAGTCTCGTTATGGTGTTTGTTATTGCTACGTATAGTGGGTGAAGAACATTATAGGCTAGCTGCTATTGGTTCATAATGCCCTTCGCTAAAGTGTTTCATTGAAAAAGACCTCTTGAAGCTTCATTGTTTAGCTGGGAGGTTTATCGACTAACTGTAGAATTCTATTCTAAACTATCAGTTTCTTCAAGGTAGGAGTGGAAGTTACTTAGTTTATTCTAGGCAAACTGCTCCACTTAGGACTACAATATTCAATATCAAATTGTGATTAAACACAAGCCTATTTGATGTAAACAAAGTAATTTCTTAGCAGGTGAGTAGGGAAAAATGTGATTAACTGTTTCTTTAAAACTTTATAATAAAAGCAATTTAAACTGAAGACGTGTCGTGAAATAAATTATCTTTTACAATTTTGGTTATTTTACAATACATGAATGTTTTTTGCTTAGATTTCTTTGTGCTAAGAATATGGCATACAAGTAAAACTTAGACTTCAATAATAAGTACCAACAAATCCAAAAATTCAGGAGTTTCATTATACAATTTTAAACTTTAGTGAATTATAACTATACTCGTATATATAAATGTCATACCTGATACATATGTACATATAAATCTTTAATATTGTTTTTTGATGATGAATCGATACCTGATGAATGAACACAATCATTCGGCAATGATAGATAATGAGCTTTTTGCTTTGAGTACTTTATTATAAGCGTTACCTTTGATGATACAATAACAAGGTAACACTTGGCCTTTGATCAGTTTAATGATTGGAAACTAATTTTTTAATGCCTTTACTATACAATAAAATATAATGTAGTTAATACATATAATGGTTATTAAGTTTAATTGTACGCATCTGCTTTTCTTAATTACTCAGCTTCTATATGTACCTATCTTTATAAATATGTTTGTACATAGGCAAGTAAACGTTGTGCAATACAGATTGTGTTAAATCTCGTTCTATTCTAATTCGCTTAATATATGAACAAATCTTTGCAATTATCAAGTCCAACATTTGTTTAAAGTAAACCAATTCAACTACTTACATTTTAAGTTTTAATAACCTCTCCTTTTAAGTCACGGTAAATCATAATACCGACAAAGTATATCTACCTAATATCTTCAATATTCATTGAAGCGACAGGTGTTATATATATAAAAAATAATAATAAGCTTATTTAAGCCAAAAGACACGCGTCAAAAATATAAATCACCGAATTATTAGTTATACGACTGTATAAATCAATATTTGCAGTAAGAACTTCGCCGCAGTCCAAGACCGGCTCAAAACATTTGCATTAAGTGGTTGAATTTTAATTTTGTTTAACTTTGTCTGCCCGATTGGAGTTTGAGAACACGTGCTTCAAAGATGTTTGACTTGTGATGTCAGATGTTTACTCCAAACCTATCCTTAAGTAAGGTTTGTTAGATAAATTTGTCACAGCTTTAAAGAAACTTACAAGTAAACCTATAAAACTAACCAAATATTCGTATCTACCTAAATATAGTAGTGATTATTAAATTATTTTAATTAACTTTGAATACATATTTTTTGACACATTTCACACACGGCTGGTTAACTCCATACTAAATTATATCTAGTTCGTATTATGTTGCTAAAACAACTGATACACTACATATACATACATTTTTTATATAAATACATATTTAACACCCAGACCCACAGCCAACAAATTTAGTAAACCCCAACGATGTTGGCCGAGCCGGGAATTGAACCCGGAACCTTCTGATTAGCAGTCCGGCATGGTAACCATTGCGCCAACGAGGTCGTCAAATAATCTTCAACTTGTACGTAGCGAAGGTATGCGTAGTCCAACAACCACTGCGCATTCCATAGAAAAGCCAAACCGGAAACCGAAGGCAATAGAACCAGAACTGAATAGCCGAACGAGCAAATCCATAATTTATATGACGTTGTTTCATCATTTCGTCTTGATATATGCAGCGCGTTGCAACACGGCGCAGGCGCATCAGATAATGCAGTCCATCATCCCAGTTCGTTGCCCCGGATAAAATGCATTGCGGTCAGTTGCATTGGCCGCTGTTGATGAGATGGGTGACCCTTGGATCACTTGGGTGTAAGTTTGGGGCAAAAGCGATTTCTATAACATATTTTTCTTCTAAGTTTTTTAAGTTTAAATTTATATCTCTGATATATTTTTGTTCTCTTCCTACTCTATTACCTGTAAATAGAACACGAGATGTGGTTGATTGTAATTTTTCAAGTATTTTTATTAAGACTGATGTACCAATGATGATAGTTATTATGATTTAATCTTCATTTGAATGTGGAGCTTATGATCTACGCTTTATCTTATTATGATAAAAAAATAGGCGAATTATAAAAAAATATACAATTCTTCTTTCTTTCTATATTCATTCTTCATGTTGATAAAGATTTCATAAAGGTCTCGTAATTTTGCATAAAAGTTTCATTAAATACTTCAGAATCTATCCCTTTTTTTGGAAGAGATAGATAGATAGATAGAAAATTCTTTATTGGACACATTCATTAAATTTTAATAAAAGAGAGAGCTTACTAATTAGTGTGCCACAATTGGCGGCCTTATCGCTTAAAGCAATCTCTCTTCCAGGCAACCTTTGGATGGAGAGGAGTTTATAAAACATTATAATTATAAACAACTGAAAAAGGACGTAGTGTACAATAAAGAAGTGACTATGGAAGAAACAATACCCAGAATAAACTATTTATGTATGTACAAGTACATATGTGATTTCAGGATGTATGTGTAAGTTCAAAGAGTTAGCCTTTGACTTAAACTCTTAACGCAATGAAGCTCTGATATTGAAGCGGCTCAGATGAAGCAACCCTCACAGTCAGACCTCTGTAATGATGGCGCAAGTTAATCTCAATCCACCACACAATTTCCGTGGGAAGGCTCTGTGAGAAAATAAAAAAATAATCACACCATAAAACGGCAGTAACAAAGATAATCTGTAAATGTTTGGTCGAAATGTACTGTGAAATGTAGATTGACCGAGCAAATGTGCTATTTGTCTCAAGTTGTCGTCTCGTTATAGTGAAAGTCAAGTGATTATGGGTAAAATTTCAATGCATTAAACGAAATTGAAAGCGAATTTGGTCAATCGATATGTAGAAAGAAAGTCCAGTTTAAAACATCTGCTTATTGCAGCAGTGCTCACGTTTGCTGCATTTTTAATATTGCAGTTTGATTTATATATTAACTAGCTGAACCGGAAAACGTTGTTTTGCCTCACTTAGGAGTATGAAAAATAGATCGTAGCCGATTCTCAGACCTACCGCATACGCTTATAAAATTTTGTAAAATCGGTCAAGCCGTTTCGGAGGAGTACGGTAACTAACATTGTGATATGGAAATTTTATACATAAGATAAGCTTTTATATCATACTAACATAAGCAGAACAATAAAATGACTTGTATATTTCTACTGAAACAAGACAAGTTGTAGAGTATAGACTCAAAACATGATTTCGAAAAGGTTTTTTTTGTAGAATCTTATAATGACAATATTGTTAATTGTTGATTTTGTATGAATTTATTTCGAGCAATAAATCGTTATTTTCGTCAGGTTTCGCTCACATATCAAATAAAATCAAACCATCGCCTTAATCAGAAAATGTATATTGTACGTGAATTGTTTTGTTTCAACACGTCATCCACGCAAGCTTGGGGTTACTGAACAACAATTAATCAACTCCAATCAGGGTTTACGCAACTAAAGTTGCGCATTTCATTACAGGGCTTTAGTTTAAGCAACTTCCGTCACCTGCCTGGGGGTATGCTGTCTGCAACTATTTGTATGACATATTTTGTACAAAAAAACATTTAAGTATGTTAGATATTTTATCTGGCAGTTTCAAAATTAATTGCTAATCACAAATGTACTATCGCCATTTGACAACTTAAGAACAAAGCTTTCTGTATAATCTTTCTTCTGAATTTAGGTTTAGAGTTGTTTTTGTTTAGCGTTAATTTGTGTATTGAATATTTTAGTAGAAGTTTTACCGTTAATATTGATAGTCAATAGTTTAAAAAAAATCTTCTAATGGCAAAAAAAATGGTTGCCTGTAAAGTCGGTTTTACGGGCGAAGATTTTACGTGACAACGTCTGCCGCGTGCTGCGATCGAACCGATCATAGTTGAGTGGGAGAGAGACGCAAGGCATTCGGCGGGCCTCTCTCTCGTTCGGTGACTCATCGTAACGTTACCGGGCGTTACACTTTTTCATAAGTGACTCCCAGCCGCAACCTAATTTAAGACGTTGTCACGTCAACAAAGAAATGTTAAAATATTAACAATGAGATATTACATTCAAATTAGAGATGTTGTTGAAAGATATTATTATTTTCGATGTTTTCTGAAGCTTTGTCTATTTATCATAATATACCACCTATTCACACTTACAGCTCTAGCACTGGTTTAATTTCAATTAATATTTATCTCAATTTTTTTTACACATTTCACAGACGGCTGGTTAACCCCATACTGAACTATTTCTAGTTCGTATTATGATTGCTAACACAACTGATATACTACATAATACATACATACATATTTTGTATAGATACATATTTAATACCCAGACCGACAGCCAACATATTTAGTTCAGCATAAAGATGTTGGCCGTGCCGGGAATCGAACTCGGAACCTTCTGATTGGCAGTCAGGTATGGTAAACATTACGCCAATATTGGTCAATTAAATTTAATTACTTTCCTTAAAATTTTAATGAAGATAAATCACGTTTCAAAATAATTTACTATTTGCATTCTGCCTATGGTGAGGCCATAATTTTTAATTAATATTCTGTATATTTACGCAATTTTGTCAAAATGTTTGATATATAAAATTACCTATAGTTATATTATTACGAACTACGTAATATCGCTACTTTGTCTGCCCAACCATTTTGAGCTCGAAACCTTTCCTTGGGCTAAAAAGGGTCGGGTATGTGTCTAAAGGTCTCGTTTTGCATTCCTACTTGCGACATTGAATTTGGCGCAATCATGTGTGTCCGTTTGGCAATATTCAGGCGAGCGTACTTAGTAATTTGCATTAAGTTGATTGAATTTCCTCAAGTAACCGACTTGTTTAACGATGGAAAGTATTTCATTACTTTTAATACGTTGAAGAGTTATATTATTTGCTTTTAATTGAATGTGCTGGTATTATACAGCTTGCATAAGTATTCATGACCGTTAAATTTAAAATATGGTAAAAATCATAAAAGCTAAACTAAGATTTCTTAGCTTCGTTAATGAGCTTAGTAAATGGCCACAATAAACTTAATAGTATAACAAGGTACTTAAATACTCTGTTCCTTTGTAAAATAATTCCATTTCATTTAGATTTATAAAACACTGCCCCGTAATCCAGGATAAAAGTGGCCTATAGGTTAATCCAATGTCTAAACTTCTATATCAATTTACGTCGAAATCGGTTTAGTTGTTCAAGTGTGGAGAAGTACGAGAACAAGAATACATTCAACACACTCCCTCAACTATGGCGTCATTAGTAAGAATTATTTATTCTTCATCCATTAGATTATGTCTATCTACAAAAAACAACAATGTTTTAATATAGTAAATAAAAAAAAAACAAGAAATTTGTTACTTAAAACGCAGTCACTTTCAATCTGTCCATTTGCAATATTGCCTTGTATTACCAATGGCGGCGCCTGTGAAAGCGATAGTGGTGTTCGCTTTTCTACATCGACTAAATGAAGGGGAAAATTGTGACCAGTATAATCCGGCCACTTCGATATTTATAGGTCTGGAGTGACACTGAAGAAAGTCCACACTTTTATTTGTGTAGAGTTTGAGTAAGGCGTGTTATTTTTACTTCTCAATTGATAGATAGATGTTCAAAAGATACTTACAATTATTTGTTTAGCGATATCTACAAAAAATATTACCATAATAACAGGAAGCTTAATTTTTTTTGTCACATTTCACACACGGCTGATTAGTACCATACTTAACCGTTGTTAGTTTGTACTATGGTTGCTAACACAACTGATATACTACATATACATACACAAATACTGTATATCGATACATACATACATATCGTGCCGTTATGTATGTATGTGGTACACAGTTACAATCATGAAGGGCCATAATAGTACCTTTCAAACACAACACTACTCTAGCAAACGACCATGCGATGAGAATCATCTCTGAATGATCTGAGAAGCTACCGAATTGGCTGCTGAAAGTTTTAGCCACCTTGAAGTTAGCAATCTAACCAATAAGATGTAATCGGATTAGTCTTACCAATAACGAGAACAAAGAAAATATTAATAACTGTAATGCACAGCGTGGGGTTATGCCAAGGCCGCGGTCAGCCACTGGAAAATCAAAAGCGTGCGTAAGCGTACCTCATCGGTTACAAAATGGCAAATTTGTTACGGAATAAGATTGCGAGCAAAAATCATGGGTGTAAACTTGTCGAAATACATTCTCACAAATTGTTGGGTGCGTCTAACAAACTTCTAGTTTCTTTTTTTATCCTTGATAAGTTAGCGTTTGACTACAGCTAGCCTGTGTTAAGCTGGACTGCAATCTACGGTGTGGCACGCTCACCTAGAAGATACCTATTAACTCTACTTTTGAAGGCCCCCGGATGATACCTCTCAGGAAACAGAGACTCAGGTAGTGAGTTCCAAAGCTTCGCACTCCTAACAGTAAAGGTCGACGCAAAGCGTTTTGTACGAAAGTTTGGAATTTCAACTCTGTATCGGTTTCTCTTCACTGAATCTCTGCTCGTTCTGTAGTAGAACGGAGATGGTGGAATCAAATTATGAAGTTCCAGAGTACACTCCCCGAAATGTATCCGATAAAAAACTGACAAACTAGCAACCTTGCGTCGGTGCTCTAGGCTCTGAAGCTTCGCCTTCGCAACGCAAGAATTGCCGATGAGCTTCTTAGTCTAGCATTTTCGCAAAACAACTTGTAAGTAAAATGCTCGAATGCTAGTATATCGGTTGACCTACTCCAAACCCAAACAATTTTGATAAAAAACTATTTATTTATTAGCTATAAATTATGACTTTATGCAAGCTAAGTATTTTTAACATTAATTTGAAAAATATTTCCATTATTCTTAACGATTAAAGAATTACAACGAGCACGCCAAGAAGATACAATTTATTTTGTTTCTGTAATTTTGTAATTATAATAATTATAGCGCGCATCCCTAATGTTAGCTCTCGCACCCCGTTCCCCGCTATATAATCAGAAATATATTTCTCAATTAAGGCCTAGGAACGTATTCGAGCTTAAGGTTCAATTATTTATTTTCAAATTGTACTTATTTTTCAATTAGAGTAAATAAAAACTGTCCTAGGTCAGATGTAAAATATTTTAACTAGGTCGTTTGTAATGATGGTTGTATTAAAATAGGTTACATTTTTACCGTATATTTGAAGTTGTGTAATACAAGACTAAACATAGCCATGTATCATTGTGAAATTTTTCGTTCGTATATTAACTTCCGAAATCGATACAGTTACCGGATAAAATATCATATTAACATAAAATAGCACATCAGTTATATATGAATTGCCACATTTGTCTGATTTAACTACTTTAATGAGATTCCATTTTTAGTCTAACGTCAAAAATCATGTACTCTGAAAAATCTGTAATAATAAATTGCACGTTTTGTCATAATACAGTAGATGAAATTTAATTATTGACTACGACACACTTTTAGTTTTGTTCCACAGTTATAACTTATTTATTATGATAATAATATTAAAATACTATGTACAAATTCAAAGATAAAATGAAAAGAACAAAACCAATAAGAACACTCTACAATTTAAATTAAGGTAAGCCTACCATCCTATCACTGCGTGGCAGAGTTTCCAAAATGCTGGCAGTATTGCCCCGTTGAATAGCTAAACCCAGTCATTGAAAATATTGATGCCAGCTCTCCAGAGACTCATGGATCTCCAGAAGCGAGGACCAACCGCTTCCCAATGTCTTTACAAATTTTTTTTATAACTTGTTACCAACGTGCCATAAAACTTGTCTGATCTTGTACTCGTAGTTATACTTTGTTTCGCCGTTCGGTCACGATCAGCTGCTCTTGTGAAATAGTTCCGCATGGAACCGATGAATTTGATATTTCTTGACAACTGTGTCTTAGGGAGGCGTCACACGTATTATTTAAATGGAATAGGTCCGCGTTTGACCACAGCCTCGTTTTATGGTCGCGACGGGTAGCCAAAGATGGAATATGGTGACTTACAGAAGATGTCGATTTTGTTCTATTCTAAAAGATGTCAGGGATGGACAGCTCATTTACCGATCTGTACTACGTATATTATTAGTATAAAATAAGTATTGTTATCTTCAAAACAATTAAAAATCAAATTTAGAATTAATTTACACTATTTTATTTTAAATTAATTATAATTAAAATTAAAAAAAAATAGTTTTAGTATTTTTTCTTTGTATCACATTATTGTCGGAATTTTGAAATATCGCACACGAAAAATCAGTTGTGTCGTCACCTTTACTTTTTACGTCAAATAGATCAAGTAAGGTCCGGTAGTAAGGTTATTAACATAAGACTGATTAATGATTTAATTCAATAAGTTTCCTACTCATTGATTGATTTACACTTTGTTTCTTTTTTTAAAAGCACACAAAATCTGATTATTTTTTAAAGATTCTGTACCTGATAGGTAAAAATGGGGCCTTATTACTAAGCCTCGGCTGGATTTTTGTCACCAAGCTGTATCTCATTAACTTTGATAGCTAAAAGCCCATAACGGTGTATTCTCGCGCCTTCCGTAAGAGCCAGTTATTCCTGACCAAGCATGATTCACCTTCAGTCAAAGTTACGAGCCCCGAGGGTCAATGCTAGCAGTGAAAAAAATATTATCTCTGTGGCTCCGTATTTGTTACGATCAGGTCGAACCTGGAATAGATTGGTACAGGACCGATACATATGGCATGACAGGAGAGAGGCATATACCCAGCAGTGGGATAGAATTGGCTGTGGATTGAGATCATGTGGCTCCGTCCACTGCTATTAAAACGCCTCGAGCATCCACAACAATACTCGTAATAAAGTATTATTGTGAATGCTGTAATCAGTTGTAACATGCGTTTAATACGAATGCTCGTACTTCCGACGAAAATGTCACTATTGCATCGCCGTTGCGAAACTGTAGATCGGACATGGAATAACCAAGTAGCGGCTACTCATCGCCACCGCTGTGTCGTGTCAAGGCATTACAGGTATGTCAAGGTATGGACATAATCCTTGAAGATTCTCACTAGGAATGCTGAATTTACTCACATGCTAAATGTTACGAAATTAACCAGATTTCTAATTTGTGTAGGCACTAGTTAAGTTTTTACATGGAAGTGGAAATTATTTACTTCATAATTTACTTCATAAAACTTTAATATACCTTTTTTTTTGTTTTATTTTGAGAAAAGCTTATAGAGAGCTATGGAAATAATCCTACGAAGTATAAGGTCTTGAATTTTTAATAATTGAGTTACGTTATTAGCGTTATGCTAAGTAGTTCAAAACATTGGGTTGAGCATCTAGCAATGTGTCCCGCAGATTTCTTTGATATCAATTAATCCAAACTATGCATGCGCCATAGGCTACAGTGTCGGTCGTCTGGGTACACAAACTACTGGTCAATTCAAATTAAAAATTCAAATTCAATGTAACTACATGAAAAAAAAAATAAAAAGCAGTCTTCTGTGCTTAAAAAAATGTTGAGCTTTTGAATAAAGTTATTATTATTGTCACATAAGAGTAATATGTAACCAAATTGGTAAAGATTTTATTCAGAAGTTGACAATTTTATCTACCACATCGACCTCACGGCAACTCGTGCGCATGCTTGCAAAGTAAAACTGGGTCACTCGCCACCGATCGCAACAGTAGAACTTAACTAAATATATACAGTACAGGGCTATTAGTAATAAAAAACTATCATCATCATTTAAGACAAACTGTTATTATTAATATGCCTCTCTCATCTATTATTATTTGCCTCAGACTCGTGCTTGTATTGGTTTAGTGTTGACCCGAGAAAGGACACCGATTCACTGTCGAAGTTCCGAGGATTCGCACAAAGCGTTTTGCTTCGTCCTTCATTGTGAGAACTGCGCAGCTTTGGAATTCTCTTCCTGAGTCTCTTTTTCCAGTGAAGAACAATTAGGAGGTCTTCAAATCTAAGGTAAATAGGTTCCTTCTAGGCAAACGTGATACATCTTAGACCACAGTAAAGCTTAACATCAGGCAAGCTGCGGTCAAACGTAAGCCCATCAAAAAACAACCCGCATTAGATGTCGAGATCCATCTTGTCGCTAGACAGCCAATACTACGCTTACCTAGTCTCAATATCTGCAAACATAATTAATACTGTATTATAAGAATTATAATGTCATAATAGTCTACTTAGATTTAAATTAAGTACCTTGTACTTACGTCACAAGTAACGTTAGAAAAATATGTCAAAGTCAATGTCAAACAGTTTATTGCGTTATTATGTCACTTTACAGTTACATAATTACCCATTAGGCATTGCAATTATTTACTGGAGATGTGCATTAGTTTGTTTTTTTTAGTGCTTTATCATTTAAGTCAGGTCAGGTTTGTTAGGAAAGTTTTAGTGTTATAAATATGGTTTATTTATGGTTTTGACTCTTCAAAAAGTTATAGTGATATATTTGTTATTTTTTGTTTTTCTGTCAAAGCTTATTTTATTTTTTGCGTTAGTAAATACTTCAATGTGGCAAAAGTAACTTTTATCCTCAAATCGTGTGATCACGTACATATTACAATGTTAATGTTGTTAAAGACAAGGTTGCGCATACTACCTTTTAGCCAATATAGCTGTGAGAACTGTTTGTTTATGTAGCAATGATAGCTCAGTCAGGCGATCGGCCACCTTGCGTCCAGAAGGTCGTGTGTTTGATCCCCGCCAATAAAGTTGAGCCTTCGGTGAAAGAAAACAGCGTGATGAAACTATTGCATGATGGTAAGGCATTTTATTGTGCTCGCCTGGCTAGCAACTACCTACAAAATGAAAAATCTGTCGCAAAGAACCTATTGGTGTGTTCTGGTAGCCTCCTTGAGAACCAGTATTTCCAGACTAGGCATACTCCACCTTTGGATAAAGTGTCGCTGGCGCGTGTCACGACGATGCCTAGCTGTAAAGAGTAAAAAAAGTCTCGTATATAGTCCTCAAAAGAATTGTCAAAGTGGATTGATTTGAAACTTCGACTGTGTAAACTTTGATGTGTCGAAATGATCTACTCGTATCTAGTGATATCTCTATCATTTCCATTGTCAATGGCTATGCCGACACATTGAGCCTGAGATAAAATAAGATTGATTTGGTCAATGAAACGAGAAGACGCGCTTAGAAGACTTAGACGCGCGCTCTTTGCTCAATTTTCGATATTAGTAGCTTATTTAGTTACCTTATAATTAAATTTCGTTTGAAAATTTATCGGTCTTATTTGCATGTAACTGTCAAAGCGTTTGCTCACTCCTGTCTTTTCAAATTGTGAAATCTAGCTCAAATCTTTAAATCAAGTCTAACTAGTAAATAAATATCTGTGTACATCGAAAACTAGTATATTCAAGCTTTCGCCTGCGGTCAATGCCAGGTGCCTACATAGTAAATGTATTTAAAACGCTTGGGGCATCTATTGCAATGTAATTTGTATGGTAAACATGATATTAAAGTGTTAAATCCCACTACGAAAATAAGACGATTTAAATTGACTATTTGCACATTATTCGATTTTAAATGCCACATTTCTAATTTTAAATGTTATAATACCAGACTGACCTATTGTGGTTTGAAAACTTTCGGCGTCCGTACTTTGACATAGGTTAGTTTGAAAAATAAATAATTTCAGTATTACTTTACTTATGCGAAGATGAAGAAATAAAAAAACGTTTGATAATAAAATAAAAGCTATTAAAATTTAAAAAAAAATGCTATTATGAACTGTTGTTTAAATAAAGGTACGTGCACTTATTGATATAATGCCTGGCAGATGGGATGGCTAAAAGAAATAAGAGACCTAATTATATATGACCTAAAACCAAGTGATGGCTAGTATTTCGTATTTATTATTATTTATATTTTGTCCCCAGTTATTATCCTAAAGTAACATCGTTAAGTTAATAATGCTCCACATCCCGTCCCATTTTATCAAGCTTACAAACTACTTTCGCCATATAACATTTATTAAATTTGCAAACTTGATAACTGCAGACGTAACTAGATTATAGAGGTGACTGCTAAAAGGAATATTTATCATCCGCTAAATATAGTGTTAACTTCCAATTACATAACTATATTAAATCAAGATAAAATAAATCGAGGGTGTAACCGTGTTATAGATATAATGTCGTGACTATTCGATTAATTGTATTCTTTAACAAACTGGTAGTTCATTGAGCCGTAGACCTTGCGAACTAATTTTCTTGGACCATCGTTTGTGTAATTGCCGATATTGTATCACTTAATATCCCAACATTATGTATTATTTGCTAGGTGTATATTCCTAAGTAATAAGAAATTAATATTTATCCATTTAATTTGTGTACAATAAACCATACTTCTTTCTTTTTTTTCAACAATTACTTGACCAATTTTCTACATAGGTATTCGGAAAAAATTTTAGAATATAGTACTTGATTTCTTTGATAAATATAATTAAAATACACCTGTGAATACGTTCCTACATATTTCCCATTTTTGAGGGAACTATCCCCTCAATAAAGATTGCCAATGATAAAAAAATCTACTGATATTACCTATACACCTAGTTTTATCGAGGTTGGTTCAAAATTCGGCCTTTGTGTACCAACATACACACATATAATCAGACAGATAGACGGATAGCCCACGAGAGCCAAATTGTCCAGATAATGCATACTTCGCTCGCTTTGCTCACTCAGTCAATAAAGTGAATTGTGTTTTATACTTTCTTTTATAGCATAGGATTTTATAGAATGGATCTTTAATGAGTAAATTGAACAATGAACACTCAAAATAGTTGAAAGGTATAGGTTTTGCTATGCGGAAATAAAAATATTTAAAAAAATAATTTCACACAAATACATTTTGTGTAACATTCATAGCAGTTAAACCAGGTGGTACATTTAATAGATATTTTTAGAAACGTTTTCATGAGACGTATAGATACTTCCGTACATACCACCTACAATAATTTACAATACTATAGGATTTATTTCAAGTGACGTTGTACCTTAATACAGAGTTTCTACAATCACATTGACAAATAATAAGTTTTAGAATATTATCTAATTTATTAGTTGCTTATTGTAATATAATATTATTAAGTTAAATAAAGATTATTTAAAATTGGAATTGAGTTGCTTATTGGATACCTGGAATTACAATTATTTCGGTTAACACCAATTACAATACTTAATAAACTTAAAACATAAACTTACGTAAGTCAACACTTACGCTTTCATTGTCATTCTTTTCATAAGGTCGCCATTCGTAATACTAGTTATAAGCTTATTTTTTCTCTGTAATTGTATTATCTTATATCTGTGTTACAATAAAGTGTTTATCTATCTAGCATACTAACTAACTTTATTTGTTGCAGGTAAACACTACTTGATGTTATCTCACCCAGAGCATCGAGTGCGTATGTAATCCACACCGACTTTCACTGCTCTATCGACTGGTAGCGATGGTGGTCGATAGAACGCGTGCTGCGAATCCGATAGTAAGTAGACCGTAGCTACCAATAACGCGGGGTAGGTCACGAGCTGACGGTATAAAATATCAAACCACCTTTTTTTTCGTTACATAGGTAAGGCATTAGACCAGCAGAGAGCGTATTCGTATCTTACGAGTCAGTGACACTGTGCCCAAAAGTGGAACTTGCCAATTTTTTCCCTGTCCAGCTTTTTAAACTGCCTTAATTTAAGCTGTTTTCATATGTAGTTGTACAATAAAGTAATATTCTTTTCTATTATTTTTACTGGCAAGAAGCGTAACCATACTAAGTAGCGACAATCCGGCTTGAGGTGGAGCATAGTCATGTCATGGTGGAGTATAACTAGCTACCAAGGAGGTTGCTGGAACAGACTGTTAAGTGCTTGGTGACAGATTTTTTTACTTGAGGCTGGAAGCTAGCCAGGCGGGCATAACCTTGCCGAGCTTTTATGATCATTTTAAGACTAATCTCGTACTTTAGTAAAGTGTAGACAGTTTTATGTAACATTAATTTTAAAGTTAACTAATGGTAAAAAATTAATTAATAATACCAAATATTTTGCCTATGACTTATTTCTTCTTATTTTGCTATAATAACAAAGCTCTGGTATCCAGAGTTTTCAAGACACCTTAGATAATCTTGACGTAGATTTCATTATAATTGATTAGACCGTGTAAATCTTTAAATCTACATTTGAGATCACATATATTGTTAAAAAGTAAATTAAATTGAAAGTAAATAAAATAAGCAGTAGCTTCATATCTAGATCACTGAGTTATGTCGAACAAAGCAATCGTTGAAAATAACAATGAAGTCTTATAAAAATGTCGTGAGATCTCAAATTATTTCCGATTTCAGTAGAAACGTTTTGTTTGCAACCTTTTGTGAGGTAAGCGTGCACTAAATTATATTTTAACTATTACATAAAATCAGTTAAAGTTTATCCAAAAAAGTATTATTTTTTGTTTTTTTTTTTCGACTATGATTCGTTTATATTACATTTATTTAGGTTCCGAGAAATAATCTCAGAATAGTTGCTTTTGCCTAAAAATCTTCTTTTTTATAATAACAATATTTTCATAAAATATTTTTTTTTTGTGCAAATGTGCTAATAAGAAGATGAATATAATTTTTCAAGAGAGTTTTCAATAGATAAAGATCTAAAATTTAACAATAGATATTAATTAACGCTATGTAATGCGCTTCTGCCTTCAATATTTAAAAGTAGGAAGTGTTCATTGTCTTTTAATTCTTTAACCAGACAGTACTTTCAATTTCTTAAACCTGAATTGATTCTATTGTTTGCTATTTGTTACAATTTCTATGAATTATACAGATTATGAAACAAGATTGTTCAATGGTTATTTTAGAATTTATAGAAAAATACCTATTAAATTTGTATCTAACAGACAATGATGCACTTTTAATTTTCTTTTACTTCCTAACGTAAATCATTAACAGAAATAATATTATGTGCATACATACATTACATAACGTGGCCGTAATAATGTAATCAACATTGTTACAGGAAAATATGATATTTTTTTCCCCTTTGTGTACAAAAATACTTAAATACAATTTACTGATTAATATCTATTTTGCAAATTTTTACTTATACTTTGAATTTAAATTCAAATTTACAACTTAAAATACACACAATTTACTTATACTAGTACTTAAGAATGTTAAGAGCCAGACACAGATGACCAAGTCTCGTTAATCTTTTTCTATCTAAATGGACAACTGAAGTAAACAAATAAAAATTGATCGATTTGAAAACTTAAGACACCAAAACATAAAAAATCGTTACTTTGAATATATTTGGTAAGAATATTTTATATATTTTTGTTTAATCTGTATCACCATCATGATCATTTTCAGGCCGTAGTCGCCCACTGCTGAGCATAGGCCTCTCTTCTTATACGCCAGTCATTTCGGTTTAATCTGTATTTAAACTCAGAATAATTGGCCGCGCCATAAACAGATTATAAGTTTCCCTAATAAATCATCGTTACAATCTATCTATCATGTTAATAATCTTTATCACTACGATTCTACATTATTTTGCTTTCATCAGAGCCTCGTCTTAATACTATAATTAATGATCCAATAAATACAGTCTGCTCCAAATATATCATCTTGCATAACTTATATCATCACTTATATGATACAACAATAGATTTTATAATAAAGACTTGTTATTATATAACAAATATATACTCGTACTTCGGTGGTTGTTAAGGATAATAGTAGCTAATACAGGCGGCATATACGAGCACAAGTCAGAGTTTGATAGATATATTGTAATTGACCGTATTTCTTTAAACTCAAGGTTTAAAATTGAATAGCAATGGCTCCGACCTCGTCAATATTGCACAAGATGGGATTTAGAGCTTTATTGTCTCATATCACGTACAAAAACAGATCTGTCTAGTCAGCCGTCCTTCCGTTACACCGACTTTCTCTGCGCGTGATAGAAATAATAATGTTCTATATAAAGGACATTGCGTAAAGTGTCGCAACGGTGTAACGCGGCCCTAGGAGTACAGTTGGGTACGCAAGTGTGTCAATGTTTTAACTAATTGCTAAGCAAATTTACGGGCTTAATTAAGGTTGTTTGACCAGTCGGACTGGTCTTTAGTGAATGGTAAATATTATGTTTAATTTTGTTATAATTGCAAATGCCAGTGTGAGTGTGGAATGTCAGTGTCGGTGGTAAGCGGTGTCTTAGAGATCAGTGTCGTGGTATGATATAGGAATTGGAACGTGGTTCTCATAATTATATAGTACTCTTAGTAATTAAAAAAAATAACTAATGGAATCGGTTTTGGAATTACGATCGATAAAGACTATCCTGACTCCATGAACTTTTAAAGAAAAAGGTTGCAATAACCTTTTTGTCTAGCGTAATAAAAACAGCTTTTATTCATTCTAATTATTTTTTCCCTTGCTTTATCCCACTTGGTGGAGTCGGCACAGCAAAACTTTTGTCTTCCAATCTCTTCTATCAGCCGTCA
Organism: Mellilla xanthometata; assembly: GCA_035578125.1. Taxonomy (NCBI): domain Eukaryota; kingdom Metazoa; phylum Arthropoda; class Insecta; order Lepidoptera; family Geometridae; genus Mellilla; species Mellilla xanthometata. Next base: position 3,860,471 of record JAPUBQ010000007.1, on the reverse strand, counting down.
TCTCTACACTCACTCCTTTTTCACTCCTGCCTGCATTCACACACTATTATACTAATTTAATTGAATACATAAAATATTTGTAAACTAAACACTTAAATACGTGTGTATTTTTATGTGTCGTGATTAATTTTCAATTGTAAACCAATTTCCTTACAATTTACACAAAATCTACATTTACTACGGCAATTCCTAACACTGTTACAACATAATTGCAGTAGGCAAAGTCGTGCATATTTACATGGCATAGACTGACAGGGGATCGGGAGTTTGTCTACTGCAGTAATTTACTGTCCAGGAAACAATTTAACTTGTTACAGTTTATTGCAGAACCTAGTTTATTATGAAGTTATATTACGCGATACAATATATTTCATCAAAGAGACTTTTAGTAGCTAATAATATTAATTAAAAACAAACATCACCAATAGAAATTTATTGAGTAAATTTTGAAGGGAGTAATGGTAGCAAAACAAGCACAAATATTGTATTGACATTGTAGTGACAGTAAACCTTAAATTTAACAAAAATAAACAATACCAAACTGGAAAACTGATTTCAAACTAAAAATACTGGACTTATTTAAATAAAATTTACATTAGACGAAATTGAAAGAAAATTTCCAATGAAAACTTTTTCGTGTTTTTTATTTATTCGGCATAAAAATGACCTAATTAATAGGTAAATAAATAAAAATACATGAAAACTACAAGTCCCTTTGAATCCTCGTTGTTTGAAATCGGTTCTAAATATAAACAATCCCAATTATAAAATTATCAATTGAGTGGTAGCTTTTCTGCAAACGCTACCATAATAATCAATATTACAATACATAATATCAGCATTAAATTGTTCTATTTATTCGACTTTTCAATCTTTCAATTGACATCTTATTTTCATAAACGCGCTCATAAAAGGAGCACGTTCGAAAACTACTCTCCATTGAAAGGATTGGTCCTCAAGGTCATAACCCAGAATCATACACCAGTATGATTCTGGGTTATGAAGTACTTATATAGACTGGTACATTCATTTATAGAGACTTTATGGGATTTCCATTACGTAACAATTACGTGATAATATTATCAAGTATTATGTAGATATAACTCAAGTTAAGGTTTCGATGGTTGGACGTCTCTTATTTGATTTCGCTTGCAGATAAATGTATTACTTAATTTGCTCCAATCCGAGTATGTGTATATTTTTACTTTTACAAGCAGGAACAGCTGGATTGATTTGGATGAAATTTGGTAGACTACTTTTTATCCCAAATTAATGCTCATAATACCGAGGGCCGTAGCCAGTAGCAATTATATTTTTGGGATTATTGGATTTTCAAATCAATTTGATTAAAAAAATCTATTTATGAAACACTATTTGTTTCCTTTATTTACTTTATATTACTAAGATTTTACTTTCTTTATTGTCTTGTTATTTTTTCTAGGAATAAAAAAATATTTTTTATAATTCGTATCAATAAAGAAGACATTTGAAAGTATATTGTAAGGTCCATTTTGCTTACACCCGTTTGTTATACAAGTGACATTACATGAACTTTGAAATGTGTTCTTTATTGACTCAAGTTATACGATCTTCAATAATCAGGTGTCAATTCCAACCTTTTAATAAACTATGTGACATACATACAATAAGTACAAATTGACATTAAGTATCAAAACAATAATTCATCAAAGTCAAATTCTTGAAATCTTTCACCTGTGGCACCATCTAATACGAAACGACATCTCATTTACATAATTATTGCAAAAAAGTCACGTCAATCAAGCTTGTATTCAAGCAATAAACATTATTAAATAGCTATTTAATAATATATTATAGTCGGTATCGATTTGACTTAAATTTCTTAATGATACAAGTGTAATGTCTACGCTCCTATGACATTCGTTTGATAAAACTCTAAGAATAATAAATTAACGTGTATTAAACAATCACAAGAATTACAAACTAATTTGCAAATTACTAGTACTACATACTTTTAATAAAAACACCATTCGAGCATTGATATTTAGTTAATAAGTAAATAAAAGGAAGGATACATTTTACACACGGCTGGTTAGACCCATATTAATCTATTTCTAGTTTGTATTATGGTTGCTAACACAACTGGCATACAAAAATAATTATATGGATACATATTTAACACCCAGACCGACAGCCAACAAATTTAGTTCATCGCAAAGATGTTGGACGCACCAGGCATATGTTGTAAGCATAGTGTTAAATGTATGGTACGTAGACTTTGTTAAAGAGAAAATAAAACTATTGTAAGACATGGGTCATCCACCAACCCGTACTTGATCAGCGAGGTTTTTTCTGACCTACATCTCTTTTCTCGTGAGAGAAGGCTCCGAATTCCAGTAGATAGAACGCAAAGCGGATCGCTTATGCTTAGAATATTTTCATATTAAATAGGCCTTTAGAGCTACATATTCCTTATATGCTACCAGTATACTATCTATCATCTTACGAAATTGGTATTCATGCCATGTAATCCCTAAAACATACAAATAATAAATAGCTTAGTTTATGTGCCCTAGATATGAATGCTCCACTTATGATGCCAGTATGAAGCTTACTCTGCGACATTGCGTAAAATTACGACATTCGCTACAATTTTAAAGGCTATAGCGACAGTTCTTGAATCTCGATAAATCTGTTTTTATTCAAACGACGTGTTTGTTGGACAAAGTTACTGCTGCTTTAGGTGGTGGCGCCACAAATTCATAAAAACCAAGGTTTTGATACATTTGTAAATAGATTGTAGTAAATAAATAAATAAAATCTTTATTCAAAACTAATTTACAGCTGTTGTGTGTAATAGCAAACTAGCTACTTGAAAAGAGCATAGATAAATTTTAACTTAATTGTTGCAGTTAATTATGAGTTGTTTTACATTATAAAGTGAGTGCTACTTTTATTTTGAATCATAGTAAGCTAAATTGTTTTTTTGGTTCATTTATAGGCCTATTAAGTTTCATATACTGACACAAAGTTACCAAATCTTAATTATGATTTTATGATAAAAATATTCAAGTTGAAAATAAAAAAACGATTATCGGCGGCATTTTTAAGAGTTAGTTATTCCAGACTAAGCATGTTTCACCTTTGGCCGAAGTGCCCCTAATTCGTGTAGTTACGCGCGCTGCTGATCATGCCTAAAAAATTACATATACAGTAAAATCCACGTATATTATGACGGTAAAGTTAGGTTAGTCAATTCAGGAAACTAGTTAGTTCCAAATTTCGCCACCAACACAGATAACTTTGTCAATGCATAAGGACACGTGGAGTGGGTGGAAAGGCGTGGAACGTGTCGTATGAATAATGATGGCGCTTGAAGCCAAGCTGATGTTATCTGTCAGTAATGGTGTTTTATAACTCTGTGTCTGGAGTTACGAGTGGGTCAGTTACTTGAATGACAAGTGTGGTGACTTTGTAAAGTATAACTTATTGACTCAGGCGTTACTTTGCGGAAATTCATTATAAATAAAAGAAAAAAATAATATTTAGTTGTTCCTCTGTGTTTTTTATCCTTTTTTCCTTTGCTTATCTTAATTTGGTTTCAGATCACTGCGGAAAAACACTAAATATTTATTTGTCTTTGTAAAGTATTTTTAAATGAGAAGAATAGTGTTTTGAGTTGTGAATAATTCACAACACATAAACATAACATAAGCAGCCCACTATATGTTCCTATCGTTGGGATTCAAGGCCTTCTCTCACGAAGAGAGAAATGTATGTAAGTCATAATTCAATCAGACGGCCCCTGGTTCAATCCCGGCCCTTCATCAATGACTTGATTTTCAAGCTATGTGTGAATTTGCACTCTCTTTGTCGTTAATGAAAACATCGTGAGGAAACCGACACGTTCAACATCCACAATATCCGAAGACGTGTGCCATCCGCCAACTCGCACTTGGTCAGCGTGGTAGCCTTTCTTTCATCGTGAGCGAAAGCCCCGAGTCCCAGCAGTGGAAGTCGAAACAGGGGCTGCTTATGCCTTTACTGAATTAAAGTTATTAAACAGTTATTGGAGATACGGTTACACAGAAATTATAATACAAACTAAACATTGACATAATAAAGCGACCGGCTTTACCTTCCTTATTTTACACCATCAATTCCTTAGATAACTTACACGTGTTGTTACAGTAAACGTTAATAGTCTCTACGGTATTATTCTATTATCCGATAGTCTACTATAAATCCTTTACATAAGGTTTGCGTAACTGATCTAGTTAGGGCTTTAACTATGTGCACGCTAAAGTGGTATAGGCACTTAAATTGTACGTGGTACAAGTTAAGAAAGACATGTTAATTTGAAAATTTGACTGATAAACGTATCTTGTCTTTTCATCGCATTTTTTGTTCTTGGCTTGAGTTATTAGATGTAAGAAACACGTTTGAGACATGAACTCTTAAAAAAAGTAGTAGCAATGTGAAAAGTATCTCATCTATAGAATCGATTTATTGTAACACAATCATTAACGCGCGATTGTAGCAATGCGTAGCCCAAAGACGAAAATGTATAACAGAGGTAGTTTATTACAATCGAAACATACGAAAATAATGCTTAATATTTAATTCAAATTGTAAATCAAAAAAATAAATTATGTGTGTTTATGTGCTTGCACAAAAGTTACTTACTTAAACGAGTGTTAAAATATTTTTTGTGTCAATATTGTATATAAACACAAGAAAGATAAAGTATTAAATGATTAATAGTTAGATAGTTAATAAGCCCAATTCGGTAAAACAAAAATAAAAACTTTCCACAAAACTTCCAATTCGTTTATTCATCCGAAAGCTTATGACTTGCGTATCACTATCGGCGTTCTTGGCTCGTGGTCAGTTAGTTATAATGATTTATATTGTATTCACTCCACACAACATAACAGTAAAATACAATTCAATGTTCACGATACTGGCTACTGACTGATTTACGAAGGAAGTTAGTGGTGTTTTGGAAGAAAGAAGGACAATTATTTTTTTCTTTTATTAAGATCAGACTAATTTATTATCCAAGCGTTTGTGCCTCTCAAGTCACGTGGTTATGTGACTTTAATTTTATTTATGTTCAGTGACTGAGACACACAGCTGAAAACTTTAAAAGATCCAAGTTATAAATTCCACTTATCGATCACCCATCCTAGACTTGACCGCATTGATCATATCTAAACTAAGACGATTGCGACTGGATTGATAACTTAAGCTAAAAACAATGAAAATAGCTTTATTAAATCATAAACATTAAGTAGGAAATTTTACAAAATAAATATGACTTCATACAATATATAATTTAGGTAACACAAATCGTTGCTTCTTTGGTCTTTTAAACTAAACCCAAACCAAGATATGCTATAATACCTTATAATAAATGTATTTTGTAATACTAAGGTGATAAATGAAATTGCTATGAACATTCAAAAATAATTGTAACATTTTAATTTTGCACCAAATTCTGTTGCTAACTCTTACTTTAAATTTGAGTGTCATTAAAATTAAAACATTTGAACTACTTAATTTAAAATAGCAGCAATTCTAAGCCATATCACGCACTGAATAACTTGCGTAACTGAATTAATTGCTACTTAGCCACAAACAAACGAAATGTTTAAACCTGTCTTGTTATCCGATTAGCTAGTTCTACGGTAATTAAACATACCAACCGTACATAATATACTTATCTTCGTTATGTACTTAAAGATAATTTACTTATCATGTTGTTTGACTAATCGATCTGTTTAAGTAGTATCTTATTGTGTATGAGCCATCCTTAAATAATACTGCTATTTTAATTTTATATATTTTTTTATTATATGATTGTCCTTTATTATTCTTAACTTATATATGTAAAAATATGTGGTTAACCTTTGGTTTTAAGTTGTATATACTCGCGAAAATTATTTGATATAGATGTAGGTAAATGATAAAACTATAAATTGTGCAAGTGAGAAAAAGCGTCTTTCCATCGACAAGTCATATTTTAATATTTTTTTTCACTCGAAGATGATTTTGTTTGTTGATGTTCCTACTAGCGGTAGAATTATTGAATTATGATTTATTATTAGTTTTTAGTTCTATTCTAAATACGTAACACAGTATATAATAGCTTTTATATTATTATGGATGATTTTTCGCAGTTGTTGCTGCGTAGTGTACCGGCTGATTTTGATAATATTTTTCCAGTCGATTAAATGATTAATCTAATGACACTCGCTTACGTGCTATACGTTCTTGGCGTTTTTACCATTTTATTTTATTATTTAAATTTTATAAATAATAAATAAGTAATAATTTAGATATAAGCGAAATTAAAAGGTCTGTTGTTCATAAAATAATAATAACTTATCTAAATAATATACTCATAAACTCATTTACCTACATAGAAGTTCTAAAACTTAATTGGTGCGTAATCTCACACGGCTTAAATCATAATTAAAACTAGAGGTACTTTTACATAATAACGCGTAAACATTGTGTGCATAATTACGATGGTTCTATAAAGAGTATGGATATAAATTAATATAAATTAATCGCGGACACAGACTTATGCTTAGTTTATTATTTGTAAGTTATACGTTTATAATAGTTTTTAAATTTATTAAGTTTTGTACCATAACATAAATTTAAAGAAAAAAACAAAAATATATAACTCGTGAGGAAAGGCTTCTTGTTACAAGTAATCTTTGTGTTGGATTGGGATTTTTGTTTTTATAGTTTAGAGTTTTAAATTAGTATAATATATTTTTGTACATAGCTATTAAATATGTTAAAATAATCTTCAACCATATTTTGTTAAGCTATAATAAATTCCTAAACTATGTACCTTTAAGATTATTGTACGTAAAAACTAAAGTTATTATTGATTATCGTTATTCAGTACACAAAACACTTCCAAACCTGCTTTTCATATATATAAATGAATAATCGAAGCTGGACTAGATTGGCATAGTACCGAGACATAAGGCATGACAGAAGAAAGGGTTTATACCCAGCTATAGTATAGAATGGGCTGTTGAAGATGATGATGATTTATGTAAATTATTTCTTTATTTCTCTTATTAAATTGATCAAATTTTATTTTTAAATGATTTTTTCTTAAAGAGCTTAACTACTCTTAGTGTTATTATAAACGATACATCTATGTCGGAGTCAATTGAACATTCGACGTAACTTTAGACGTAATGTGATGAAACGGTGCGTCGGAATCCGGAATTGAGGCCTGTGATTAGATGCATGGACTGCTTGGTACATATGTATATCAAGTATTTTTGTTTTGGTTAATAAGTAATCCCTAATTTAGACTTGTTCTTCGTATGAGCTAAGTGGCCAAGCTCAGGTGTCGAGAGATTTCAAGCCACCCGAAAGCCCCTGACTTTAATGGCTACTTGTATGTAACTAAGATAAACAGCCATAACCTTCAATTTGACGTGTCATCCGACTACAGTAGCGCCTTTTTTTTTTTTTTTTTTTTTTTTTTTTTTTTTTTTTTTTTTACGTGAGGAAATGCATTTACGCATCCCCACCACACCCGGGGAGGTGGGTGGGGTATGTCGGGCTCGATGTCAAAAGGACATCCCTACCGACTAAAACCTCACGATGACTTCCTCACCGGAAAGGGCGGGATGAGGTTCCGCTTCTCGCATTAACCCACCATCCCGCCCACCTCGGCTAGCCTGCGAGGCTCCTTCTCTGGGGATGAGTCCCCTTGCAGTGCACATGGTGCACTGCAACCACCTCGGGGACCATAAGTGAAATGGACGCCGGACAACCCCGGTCCAACGTCCCAGGTCCCCCGTGACGGGTCAGGTCTGTGGCCCCGTCACCTGCCACTACGGCCGCAGAGAATAGGGTAAGTGGTATTTTGTGGTACCACTCCCTTCTCCCTGCGGCCCCACCGCGTCCGCCATCAACGGTGGCGACCCCGTCGAGGCCGCGGCAGGTAGGAAGAGCGGCGCATCGTAATACCGACACTTCTCTCCTGCCGCGGCCCCACACCTTCGGCTGCGGTGGGTGTCTCCAAAACCACACCGCAGCCCTCCTCAGTTGCGAAACCCCCCCGGAGCGAGGTCCCGCAACCTACTGGTGCCACTCCATCTAGAACTTGCATGGGGGAGGACAAGTCTAGGGAGCGGCCCGCCTCAGGGACCCTCTTCGCTTCACCGTGGGTGACCAGGCCACGGTTACTGAGCCCCCCCGCCTCGACAATGCGGGGCCCCACGGGGGGGGAGGACTACAGTAGCGCCTAGATGATAATGCCACTTTTAAAAGACACTCTTGTGCATGGTCTCCTATCAAAGAATAGTCCGCATTGACCGTTGCTTAATATTGATGATCGCGTCAGATCACCTCAGCTAGCCGAGCTACAGGTGCTAGTTTATGTAATAGCTGAAAATTTGAGGCATTGTTTGTAGCGGAATTAAAAAACAAATATCAAATTGTTTACTTTTTGCAGAAGTCAGTTGATATTATTATAAGAAACTAGCTGACCCGGCAAACGTTGTTTTGCCTATTATAAATGGCCATAAAAATAGGGGTTGGTGATAAAAAAATAAAAATTAAGGGTTGTATGTATTTTTCAATTTAGCACTATAAAAAATAAAAACAAATAAATTTCGCCAAAGAAATAAAAAAATGTTGGGTGAACAACCCTTATCACTTAGGGGTATGAAAAATAGATAGAAGCCGATTCTCAGACCAACTAAATATGCATATAAAATTTTGTAAAAAATAGTTAAGCCGTTTCGAAGGAGTACGGTAACTACTCGTAACATTGTGACATGGAAATTTTATATATTAGATAGATATATTTTAGTAACAAAACAAAAGTAATATTACATATTCCACGTTTATAGCATCAATCATGCCCATTCACTTTTCAATTTTATCATGTACTACCTAACGACCATAAATTTATCATAAGCATAATAACAAGCATATAATAATAAAATATAACAACGATTGTGGCTCGGTGGTAATAACGTCTACTTTTCATTCAGACGGTTGGTTCGATCCCAGCCATACACCAATGACTTGTTTTTCAAGTTATGTGTTGATTTGTACTCGCTTTACGGTGAAGGAAAACATCGCGAGGAAACCGAGATGTTTGAGGACAAAAATATCCGAAGACGTGTGTCATCCACCAACCCGCACTTGGCCAGTGTTGTGGATTATAGCCTACATCTCTCTCCTTGTGAGAAAAGGCCCCGAATCTCAGCAGTCGGAAATATAGCGGGCTGCTTATGCATAAATTTAGGATCATACCCAATCCCATGATTTAGTCCACAAGTTGTCAGAATGTAGCAGTGATTTTGTATAATTTAACTAAGCGCCATTAAGGCCTCACGTGAGTTGAGATTTATCAGCATTACGGACAAACGTTGCGAATTCATTCGGTATATCGAATTAACTATCGGCTTTGCGCTGGATCTGTTGTGTAATGCCATTACTACATACTCGTAGATGGCTCGTGCTGAGATAAGGTTAAAATTGTATGTAATGGAATAGAATAGAATTCGAAAACCAATACTATAATTACAAGGGTCACTGGTAAAAATAAAAACTGTCATTTCGGCTTTTATTTCGGTTAGAAACTAAGCATTGCCATCCAACGTGGCAATGCTGCCAGCATTTTGGGCACCTTTTCCTCTACCCCTGGACTTTTGTAGGGTATGTTTTAGTTGAGTGATTTATAATTTGCTTATAATGTTGTTTATAAATAAATGAATAAGTTTTATTCATAGAATACGAAAAATTAAAATATTTGAAAGTTACTGTTATGTTTATGTTTTTTTTTTAATATTTACTTTTCCAAGGTTGGCAAAAAATTGCCTTATCCAAATGCACACGTTGATGTCCCGTGACAAAAGTTTTTTGCTGGTTAGTTGAATATGGATTAACAGTTTTTAAGTATGGATTTATATATTGTGGAACCATATGTGCCATTTTCGTATGCAAAAATATAAGTTTATAAATGTTAATAAAATAAATATTAGGACACATTTCACACACGACTGGTTAACCCCATACTGAACCATTTCCTGTTTGTACTCGTATTATGATTGCTAACACAACCAATGTAATACATACACATACATAAATACTTTATATCGATACAAATTGAACACCCAGACCGATAGCCAACAAATTTAATTTATCACAAAGATGTTGGCCGTGCCGAGAATCGAACCCAGGACCCTATGATTGGCAGTCATGGTAACCATTACGCCACCAAGATCGACATTTATAAAAACTTGCACTAATAATAACGGGTAGCTGAATTTATGTGTAACACGCTTCGTCTATTAGTTCCCAAAGTTCGTGATCGAGCTATTTGTCGGACATTACTAACATGCACTAAGTGAGCTTACGTATAATTATTTAAGTTAAAATCTAGTCACGGTGCCCCAATTTTATTGGAATAACATATCGTTCAAATACAGCTACTATGATAAAGAGTTATGTATGCTATATTTTTATGTTGTCCTGGTATGTTATCTGACCTACATATATGAAACACATATAAAACGTGGTATTTTTGTAACATCTTTTGAAACTTTTGATCCTCGTAAGGTTTTCGTTCCGGTACGGATGAGTAGGGTCGATCCCCACCAATATGCTCGAGCTTTCGAAGAACCTTACTTTTTCGAAGGAAGAACCTTAGCATGGCGGTAGGACAGTAGCAAGCACTTCTAGCACTCGCCTGGCTAGCCGTCACTCTTCTCGTGGGAGAAGGCCCCGAGCCCCAGCAGTGGGAACGTATAATGGGCTGCTTATGATGAGTAAAATACCACTTGATAGTTGGTATTATGGTATTCGACGTTGGAGCACACTTCTCTATTCTTACCAGAAACCAGATAGCTATTAATTGTTTATAAACTTATAAACAATATTTTTATAACTTATATATAATGACTGATTTCTTGTACAATCATTTTTAAAATGGTCATGTCATACTTGATATATTTATTATCTAGTATTTACTTATAATGTTGTCGGGCTTAGGCAGGGTTTGCTTATATGGCAAAATTGGGTTTGTCCGCTGTCTTTTCAATTTAGTATAAGGTAGTGTGAGAGCGGATAGAATTAACATTTTAACGTAGCAACTTTGTGCAGGTTTTTTTTGGGCACAGAATAACAAGGAACAGAACATAAGCTTCATAGAACCGCAATAATCGGTTGAACTACGTGTGCATGTGTGTATGACCACTGTCGCGTACGCAGCGAAATGGGAGCAAACCGCGCACACATCGATCGATCGATCTTTCAGTAATATTATTCGCTTTTTCTCACCTCTTTTCCTCAAAAGGCACATAGAAGATTCTGAAAATATTAATATTTTCTGTGTAACTAAATAAATAAGTAACATTTTCATGTGTTAGTGATTATATGACTAAAACGCTCTGTCTTTCTATTTTTACGGAATTCTCCAATAATCTTAGGCACTCACATTATAATCCAAATCATCATGGGCCTTTATACATCTTCATCAGATGATTTAAGCAGCGTCCGTCGGTGAGCACCTTCGCTGGTGGGTGAACAACCCTATCCGGGAGCCGCAGCCGCGACCGCACGCACCGGTTGCATAAAAATGTAGGCAAGTTAGCGGCATCTATGCTATTTTTGTGTCTATGTGCTCGCTTTTGAGCCAAAGCCCCGGCATAGCGGTCCACGATAATCCAAATAAGAACTAATAAAATTGTTAAAACATTAGGTTCTTATTTGGTCGGGTAATGAAAAACAAGACTGCGTCCGCGATTGAACTAGGTTTTTGCCGGTACATTTTTGACCAAGTCGTGAGCAAAATCAATCAAATGCTCGTTTAGATCGTTTGACACAGTTTTAGGTGTAAGTTAAATGTTTTAGCTGTGTGTGAGTATGAATGGCAGGTTATGGTTTAAGTAACTTTACATCATAGAAAAAATGCCTAATGATGGGAAGTAGTGACGAATGCAAGGCTTAGGGAATATTTAATAAAAGAAATAAACTATGCAGATTTGTTTCTTTTTTAAGTAATTTATTTATTGGTCCACGAGTTTGTAGTGAACAATTTATCCAACATAATTATATGAACATTCAAATACATATGAAATTATATAAAAAATAATACATATAAAAAGAAGCGGTGCATACACGTAACGATTGTCATAAAGTTATTGTTTTGATTCAAATAACCAATATTTCTAAAACAAAATACCACTTGCAACTATCTCGCTATTTTTCAGATTTGCAAAAATATCTACTTTAGTTTTGACATTTAGTTAAAAGTGCGAAATAACTCCACAAGTATTAGTGTTAGTTAGTTAAAAGTATTATAAACATGTGTTCATTATTTGCAGAGACAATAAGACATTTATACCAATACCATAATACATAAGTACTATTGACAATGTGTGGTATAAATAATTGTAAATATCGAGCTTACGTTATCATTTTCCAGCGTCTATAGTCTGCTTTAAATTGAAAGCCTAGGAAGTGAATTTCTTCGGTCTTTGTCAGTCTGATAAAAGCAATGCACGTAACTAGAAGTGACAGTACAATTGAAGATACATGAACAAGTGATACGCCATAACTAGGTATGTATTCATATGTTTTCTTACAAATGCCCATGCAATTTTACAAGCGCACTCCCGTTTATAAATTTAAAGTACATATACCTATAACTTTATATATATACATATATATATGACTATAACCTCACGGTGTCCCATCTCACGACGGGGGCAGGGATGCAGGACCGATTCGCGCATTGCCGCTGCTCTCCCCGCCCAACCTATGTATAGGCTAGGTTATATAGGTACGAGTATAAAATCTAGCGAACGAACCTAACCTTCAATTGATAGTTATTATCTCTATTGCTATTGCAAAAAATGCTGTTGCAAAACCTAACAAAGGTGGCATAACGTTCAAGTCACATTAAAAAAACTTTTTTACTTACGAGTATTACAGCAAGGCATTTGAACATCAGCAACCATACGAGTTAGCGACAGTCTGGTCTAAGGTGGAGCATGCCAGGTTTAGAATAACTGGTTCACAAAGAGGCTGCCGAAATAGACTTTTAGGTGCTTGGTGACAGATTTTTCAACTTGAGGAACCTTTGTATAAATCTGACAATGACAATAATGCTATGATTTGGTAAGCTGTCGCTTTTTTATTGCTAACACAGTTATACAATTCTTATGTCACGCTCACGATTGTAAGTGACATTAGAATAGTTTTAACAGATTTTAGCTTGATGTAGGTCAGTGATAATGCGCAGCCCTTTGACTATATCGTGGGCCAATCTTACACTGGCTACGAGTTTCCAAGAAAATGTTAAATTATAATTTTAGTACGAAACAGTTTAGACCTTACCTTTAAATATATTTTTAGGCTACTATTTAACTCTTACGTGCAGTACTGGTCAAATGATTCTAAGCCTTATTCCTGTTGGTTTGAGGTGTATCTGCAAAATTTTATAAGCGATAACAGCTCAGTCGGGACAGCAGACGCCTTACGCTTGATTTTTGGGAAGGCAGCATTTGTAGTGCTCGCCTAGCTAGCAACCGTACTCAAGTTGAAATATCTGTTGTTGTGCCACACGCCAAATTCAGAAAAACACTGGAACATTTTTTTCACGGTCATCCTCTGTACTCCTTAAAGGAATACATGACTATGCACCTAGTGGAATCTTTATTTATGTTGAGTGAATAGATAATAATTATTTACGTTTTAATTTTTATGTAAGTAATAATGTAGTGTTCTGATTATAACCCGATGTAATTTGAAATGTAATTTATGATGGAATGAATGAATGATGTTTTTAGTGCTAGGCTCGGCAGTTTACCAACGTATGCGTGATATCATTTGTGTTCCTTGTAAGCATAGTGTTAAATTTGGTACGTACACTTGTAAAAAAGTTTAAATAAAGGTATTTGTATTTCATTTGCCAAATGCGACGAGATGTTGTTAGGCCAATAAGTTATTTATCTTTATCTTTATCTGTCGCCAAGTATCTAACAGTGTACTACAGTCGTTTTTATATCTTTTGTATATTCTTTTGGTGCAAATAAATGATTTTTTTATTTTTATTTATTTATTTATTTTTAGGTGACTAGGGTCAGAGTGTCGCTAGCTAGCATAGTTACGCACCCAGCTAGTCAAATTGACTAGCTACAAAGAGTAAAAAAATATATAGCCTCATAATCATTGTTCGTCTATCAAAGCTCACGACTTAGATGAAAAAAACTTGACCAAGTGTGAGCTGAGCTCGCGTTCCAAGGGTTCCGTACCATTCTCTTAAATGACAATAAAACAAGTTGTTGTAAGTAAATAAATTGTTGAATATTTTTTGAATGTTTAGAGAGCCTACCGAATGTTGTTATAATGTTAAGGTAAAAATTGCTTAAAAATACATACGTCTGTTGTACGGCATAAATAAAATAAATATTAAAAGGGGCCTTTAATGTTTTTTATTTTTTATTTTTAGTATAAGTTCTTATAGCGGCACGAGAAATACATAACTTGTGAAAATTTCAGTTTTCTCGTTATCATGATTTCTGCGATAGAGTCTGGTGGAAGACAGACAGTAGAGGCTTAGTAAAACGTTTTTATTTTTTTGGCACAGACTCACAGAACCCTAAAAAGCACCAATCGATTCTCACGACAAATACCATGGTTATATATTGAATTGCTACAAGGAAGTGGTATGAGGCTTTCATACAATAGTACTATTTGTTATGGATTTAATATAGTTGATTGACACAGACATACAGTTTTTATGTAAGAGGGCTAAGGTGATTTCCGGATGATGTTTTGCTATTGTATTTGTAGATTGGGTTTGCTTACATTGTAAGTTCCATTAAAATTTAAAAATAAGGAAAAAATTAAAGCTTTGTTTTTGGTTTTCTTTTATTTGTGTACATTTTTATTTGATTTTGAAAAAAGAGAAGTATGAATATTTAACCTTTGTTACATGGCCATTAATTTGAATTAATAGATGTATGATGACTGTATTAAGTTGACATGTATGCTCATCTAAAACTATTTATGACACCGGTATTTGCAAGAAAACAAGATCGTAACTTATCGACTTAATAATACTACCGATGATTAACGATATATCAAAAGGTTATAATAAAATGAAGTTTGTTTTTTTTTTATTTTCTAGATAAAAAGGCGTGATATTTAAAGTTTGTTTTAAGCATTATTTCTGCATTCTGGTTCTCATGAGTTGAGAATACCAATACAAGCCCGACTTCGTTGGCGCAATGGTTACCATGCAGTACTGCCAATCAGAAGGTTCCAGGTTCGATTCCCGGCTCGGCCAACAACTTATTTGTTCGCTGTGGGTCTGGGTGTTAAATATGTATCTATATAAATACATGTGTGTTAACCACCATAACACAAACTAGAAATGGTTCAGTATGGGGTTAACCAGCCGTGTGCGTTACTCGATGTAATAATAAATTCGAGCGTAAAAAAAAAGATAAATTTTGATGATCGTTTAAGATCACATTTATTAGCAGAACTACAATTGCTATATTCAGTTACCTACTAACATTTACAAATAAACGAGCGTACAACAGATGTGTAAAACTGACTCTGTGACTCATTCAATACATTGGTCCAGGAGGTCATCGATCGTAGGTCAATCGTGGCGAAACTGGTGATATAACCTTTATCACATGTTGGGGAATCTTCATAAAACTGTATTTCGGATGCGCCTTTTGATGTTCGACCTTTGTTTTGACCCTTTGAGTTTGTAAACGCAACAGCTTTGTTTACGTTTGGTTTTCATTTGTCATGTAAACAAGTTACTGCTTTTTATTTTGTAAGGCGTGTTTTTGATTTATTTAGATTAAATATCCATCATTTGTTAAGGCGTCTAGGAACCTTTGATACCGTAGCTATTACATCTGACAACACACAGTAGGCTTATATTATTGTAATGGTTATTTATCTTTACGATGGGAAATGTCAAATTTGTTTTGTCATAATATGAGAATGTTGTGACTTATTTCATTTCGTATATTTTCATCTTAGATTATATAGTACTACAACTACCACGAAATTGTTCCAAACGTTGTCACTTTTGTTTCGAAGAAACAATAGATAAGGACCCTTACAAATTTTCTTTGATTTTCATTTTCATTTCATTATTAGTGAATTTAGAATTTGACTGTTCACATTTGTATCAACTAAATGAATTAAATTTAATATATTTTTAAAGGTTATGTTTTTTCTTTCTCCTTTCAATAGGCTTGTTCTTTTCTTAGTTAATATAATAAACAATTAACCAAATCCTAATCAAGTGATTTACTTTTAATTTTTAATCGTTTATTTTAAAATCGTTATTTTACTTTTGTAACTGACGACGCGACTATCTAACCATTCAGAGCTAGATTAACTTGTATCTCATATAGCTTTACAAAGTAGAAAGTGATACACTTTTGATTCAACAAGTCACGAAGTATCACTGTTGATAGGTCAGTGATAGAATCGTGATGGCTGCCGGTTGCTCTAATTTAAGACATGTTACGATGTTTTTATCTAATTGCTTGGTGATTAGAGAATAATGGTTATATGATTGGAGTGAGATGTTAGGTAATAATATATGGGTAGTAAGGTATGAGTACTTACTGCATATTATATAAATGTATTGAAGGATTGAATAACACTGGAAAATTTGGGAGTAAGTAAGAAGTATAGTTTAAATTTTATGCGGTATTTTAAAAAAAAAACTTTGAAATAGTACTTTTTTTAAGTGTAATTTAATTTTAATGTAAATTTAAGTACTTGCTTTTAATGTGTAATTAATAAATATCTAAATATATGTTTTGCATTGTTTCAGGTAATAAAGCAAAAAAACACTTCACGACAAGCGAAAGAGAAGAGAAAAAAGAGAGAGGTTTGCAGTGGGAGAATTGACTGTGGATCATGATGACGTTAGGATAGTATAAATTTATCACCCAGTTGCTCTTTGGTCCATAAAACATAAAAAATAAACTTTATTTAAACAAGGATTACAATGAAATAATAAGTAGGAACAGTGATTAACATACAAAATATCGCTGCTTGCCTGATGTTCTACCAAACCTGAGTTTAGCAACAATACTCGTAGATCGGGATTAAGGTAGCTACAATTACTCAGCCGGTACCTTTTTAGTCTTTCAAATCGTTTGATTGGTCAGCAAGGCTTTCATTAACTGTACCGTAAGTAATTCAGTGAGCATTGACATATAATCCATAATTCGCTGTAAGTTCGAATGCAAATTGCATTCTGCAAGCACAATGGCATAGGTAATTTTAGGACTATCAATCATTAGCTACCTACAGAATAAGTAAGCTATGGCTAGGTTTTACGATTGGTTTTGCAATAGTTCCAACATAGCAACGGCTTTGATGAATGCTCGATTCACATTCTGAACTGAGAATTTGCAATTAATTATGAATAGAAAAGTAATTGCTTTAGTCGTAGGACGAAGTACTTAATTGCCATTCGTCAATAAACAAGCTTCTCTGTAGATTTTATAATATTTTACATACGAACCTATTTTTGTGATATAGAGAACGAAAAGGTACAGATCCCACATAACCTGGCAACGCCCTATTGTTGCTGGTTATCTTGTTGAAATTACCCCCCTCGTCAAAAATAGGTATTTTTTATGGCAATATAAATTTTATAAATATGATTCGATATAAATTTTGAATACTGGTATTAGATTTGGTAGTACATCTTTTTGACTAGCGACTTTTTGAAACTACTACGAATTTTCAAAAGTCGTCTGTCTATTAACAGTTATCTGCAAGATTACTAAAACCTTGCAGATAGACTCTGAAATGGCTTGAGAAATTGCGGCTGTAGCAAAAAAAAAAAAAATTTTAGTTCCAGCGACCTCAGTTTCTCCCAAACAGTTCTCTAAAACCTATATCTGTATTGTTTTTAATCAATTACTTTGGCTTCGACTTTTACATAAACAGTCACATATAGTACGAGTATTAAGTTTTAATAGCTAAGTAAACTTAGCGTTTCATATCGTTTTAGTAATACTGATGAAGTGTTGCTACGATCCTATTAACCTTTGACCAGATCTGATATCTCACCGCGAAGAACCTTCACGCGATAGTTCAAATATTAAATTGCTCTGATTTATGATTATGGTTTCAACACTTGTTAGGTACTCGTAACACAAATATCTTCAGGAATAGAAGGGCTAATACAAATGTATTTGTTAGTTTTCACATAAGATACGCGTAACTTCAAATCTAGTCTAAAAAAGCCGTTAAAAAAAACTTCTTGTTATGAATAAGCAAAATGTTATGATCCACAAAAATGGATTAGCTTAGCATTTTCAAAGCAATTGAAAATGTTTTTTTTTTTATTTATAGAGTCAAGTTAATAAGTTATTCTTTATTGAATTCCATATACACGAGATTTAATATGCAAAAGTAGACTAATTCTATTACAATAACTATTAACTTAAACAAAACGTTTCAATAAACTTAAACAATATATTATCGAGACTCATTCATGCTTCCATATTCAAACACAATTTACATGAACAATATTAGAACAATTGCGACTGTGGTGGTTTCAACAGTCACGACTTACAAGTGTCACGAGATAAATTCCCGAAAAACTGGTACACGGCAATTTCAATCTTAAATACAGCTGCAATAAGGCACAGTTTGAACTGCAAAATGACTTGACAGGTTGACCGCTGCGCCTGCTTCAAGGGAATGCAGGAAATGCGCTTACGACATGGTCCAGCCAGTGTATTGGGATTTGAGAAATGATCAGTGATAGGTATTAGAGTAAGATCCCAGGGCCCCCAGACGTTACTTATTTTTAAAGTAACGAATTTTACGGTAAAGACACTCTTCTATGTGTTTAAGAGTGTGTGTGTACTAACTAGTTTGACTAGGCGGCCCGTTCACAGGTAGCAGGTAGAAAAGGTAGACAAAAACACAACTTACTTTTGTTAAATTCGAAGTGCTGATTTTTATATATGTCACATAGAATATTATTAAAAATAATTATATCAGATTGACAGACCGTTTCTGTGGGCGGTAATTTCTCCCAGACGCTTGAAACCTCATAAAAAAATTACCGAACTTTTGTTATATTCGAAGTCTTCTGCTTTATATATGTTGTTTGAGGGGTTATTTTAATACCTTTTGTGTACAGCCAGACCAATCCGAAGGGCCAAACATTCTCCCAGACACAATCAAAGTTCCGCTGTAAGTGCGAGTGTAGGGGCATTATGCAAGCGCTCGAGCGTGAGCGAGAGCAATATATTAAGTTTTCAGAACTACTCTAGTAGTTATGAGGTGTTTAGTAGTTCAGTGTGTGTTAGACATGCGCAGAATGTGCCACTAAAATGAAAAGATATGTACATATCTTTTTATATCAGTGAACTATATCTTTCTTTTAGTTCAGTAGTTCATTTAGTTCAGTACTAGTTTTCTTTCAGTATTTCATTCAGGGCATCGCATCTCTGTCACCTTGGGATAGAGTTTAATTTTGCTTGGTCAGTCAGATTCGCCGCAGTAAACTAAATCTTTCTTTTAGTTCAGTAGTTCATTTAGTTCAGTACTAGTTTTCTTTCAATATTTCATTCAGGGCATCGCATCTCTGTCACCTTGGGATAGAGTTTAAATTTGCCTGGTCAGTCAGATTCGCCGAGTGATCTCTGTCACCTTGGGATAGAGTTTAATTTTGCTTGGTCAGTCAGATTCGCCGCAGTGAACTATATCTTTCTTTTAGTTCAGTAGTTCATTTAGTTCAGTACTAGTTTTCTTTCAATATTTCATTCAGGGCATCGCATCTCTGTCACCTTGGGATAGAGTTTAAATTTGCCTGGTCAGTCAGATTCGCCGAGTGAGTGAAAGAGGCATGTATCAATTATCCATACGTACAACAGAGCGGGACAAGCATAGATAGTCCCGAATACTCCCGATGTTTTCATTCGAGTCTCGAGTCGTTCTTAAACGGATGAAAGAACTAGTGAACTAAGAACTAATTGAAATGTTATTGAACTAGAGAGTGAAAGATACAAATCACTGATAGATCATAGCCTCTTTCACTCACTCGGCGAATCTGACTGACCAGGCAAATTTAAACTCTATCCCAAGGTGACAGAGATGCGATGCCCTGAATGAAATATTGAAAGAAAACTAGTACTGAACTAAATGAACTACTGAACTAAAAGAAAGATATAGTTCACTGATATAAAAAGATATGTACATATTTTTTCATTTTAGTGGCACATTCTGCGCATGTCTAACACACACTGAACTACTAAACACCTCATAACTACTAGAGTAGTTCTGAAAACTTAATATATTGCTCTCGCTCACGCTCGAGCGCTTGCATAATGCCCCTACACTCGCACTTACAGCGGAACTTTGATTGTGTCTGGGAGAATGTTTGGCCCTTCGGATTGGTCTGGCTGTACACAAAAGGTATTAAAATAACCCCCCAAACAACATATATAAAGCAGAAGACTTCGAATATAACAAAAGTTCGGTAATTTTTTTATGAGGTTTCAAGCGTCTGGGAGAAATTACCGCCCACAGAAACGGTCTGTCAATATGATATAATTATTTTTAATAATATTCTATGTGACATTTATAAAAATCAGCACTTCGAATTTAACAAAAGTAAGTTATGTTTTTGTCTACCTTTTCTACCTGCTACCTGTGAACGGGCCGCCTAGTCAAACTAGTTAGTACACACACACTGTTAAACACAAAGAAGAGTGTCTATACCGTAAAATTCGTTACTTCAAAAATAAGTAACGTCTGGGGGCCCTGGGATCTTATACTATATTGATTTTTTAACTTTTAGTTTTAGTACCATACTAAAACAAAAATGTATAAAATTTTATTTTATTTGTATCCAGTATTTTTATGTATGTTTAATGACAGTTAGTTTTATTTTATTCGCATTACGGAATACGATAATTTAATTAAAATCAAGTGATAGGTACTACTAAACTAAATTTGTTGGTTGTCTGGGGGTTAAACATGTATGTATATATGTATATAAAGTATGTATCTATATAATATATATGTATATGTAGTAGGTATATCAGTTGAACTAGCAACCATAATACAAACTATAAATTGTTAAGTATGAGGCTAGGCTAACTAGCCGTGTGTGAAATTGTCCTGATATTAATTTATTTAATACGTTTTTATTTATATTTTTTATTTATATGTTACTTAACTATAATAATACTTAATAAATATGTTCAGAGGTTAAAGTTAATTTAATTTTACGAGTATTTTAAAGAAATATCTCATGTTTTGCCAAGAGATCCATTTCATGCAAGAACAAAGAATATGAGTCAGTTGTCCCCATTTGTCACTGAGGGAAAAGTTATTTTGCTTTTGTGTCCACTTTTGTTTTCGAACAGTGTCCGTACATATTCTTGGCATTTCGTTTAATTTATAACCAGAAAAACATGATACCGTGACATATAAAAATATTTATGTAATTTGATGATGTGGTTCAGTGTAATTTGAGAAAAAACAGTTCTCTTCCGTGGTGGTTACTTACTTATCAATCTATTTTTTTATTATATTTTGTGGAGTGCTTTAGAGCCGTGTGTGAAAAAAATAATCTTTTACTTGAAAATCTTGACGAGCATTTGACGAGCTTTTTAATTCGGCATTTTCAACTGGGTGCTACCGTGGGTCGGATGACACGTTAGCCAGTAAATCCTTATTATTATTCTTAGTATAAGCAGTTGTTAGGTCAAACCTCTTGAACACTCTCGACACCAGAGATTAGCCACTTAGCTCAAATGAAGAAGATCTGTCATATTCGTTATGTTGCCGCGGGAATCGAATCCTGGGCTTTTCGCATTGCAGTCTGGGGCACAGAACACTAGACCACAAGACTTAAATCTTAAAAACTGTTTGTTCATATCTAATGAGCCGTGACGGTGTGCATTTTAATTGGGCAAGCACTATAAATTTAAGGGAGCAGTTTTATCGTATAAAATGCCAAGGTAAAATATTAAATATCCGGGTACATAGCATAAACGTAAAGAGGACGGATAACTACATACTTCAGTGTCGCTAATTCACGTATTTATCCCCACGGTTTACAACTTTTAAAGGTCTATGCTATTGTAGGGCATTGGCCTTTGTTTATTATTTCTTTAGTATTTTTCAGAAAAATATTGTATAATTATTATCGCTGCTCAACTTGAAACAGTTTTTGATCAATGACAAGAAAGAAAATTATGTTTTATTTTAACTCTTTCATCATCATAATCGGCCCGTTTTCGTCCATAGGCCAGACTAACTCCATAGGCTGGACATAGGCCTCTCCCAAGACATGTTTATAAAGTCCGTGATGATGATTATGAATAAACGTAGCTTATTTTTTAATGATGAATAGGCTCACGTTTGACCGCAGCTTGCCTTATGTAACTGTGAAGCTTTACTGTGGTCTAAAATATAACTAGACGCCTAGAAGGAACCTACTTACACTACATTTGAAGAGCCCAAAATTGTATTTCTCAGGAAAAGAGTCCCAAGCTTCGCAGTTCTCACAATGAAGGTCCCTTTGTGCGAATCCTTGGAACTTCGACAGTGAATCGGTGTCTCTTCGCTTTGCATAGATTATTTAACATGACTTGTCACCTTCACGTTATTGTGTGAAACTTATTAAGTACTATAAATACATTATATCTAGCGACCAAACCAAGGTCTTAGTAACACGAGAATAAAACGATAATTCTATTACATATCATTCATAGTTTCAATCATAATAATTCATATAATAATACAGACTAAAATTGTCTTATTGAATGCCAAGGCTTGCAAGTGTTCTATTAAAGGTTCCTAAGCTTTGTAATGTGTATATGTGTATACCTATTTGATGTCTCACAATTTGAATATTATTGTCTGTTGTAAAGTTGTGTTTATACTCTTTATAAAGCGGAGACATAGGCAAAATCTTGTATTTACAGTTTTATTATAAGAATTACCCTTTGTATACAAATCAGATACGTATGATTTTATATTTTTTTTATCCAGAGCATTGCAGTCGATTATCATTTTACTCATCTCTATTAAAACATTGATTAGTTTTCTAGAATTACTGATCTTTTTCCTCTTACAATTCGTTATTGGAAAATACTTAGAAATTACAAAAAATTGGAGATAAGACTAGTTACCTTACATTACGTGATCAATTACATTCAATACGTAACTTTCTTTTGAAGTTTTATATTGGTACACTTACTATAAGACCAATTAAATTTCATGATGGGAAGTCAAAAGCATCAAACCTCTCACGTTATACAGAAATACGAATTGTGTAGTAACTTTTACGCTCGATGTACGTAGGAAAGTTTTGATTCAATAAACATTACATAGGTACTTTTTTGTATAATACTCGTACTTGCGTTTGATCGCAACTCAGCTGACGTTAAGTGATGTTGCGGTAGTTTACCGAGAGCAATCTGCCTTAAAGACAATGAGGTTTTATTTCAGTTGAAATGAGGTCTTATGCAAAAAGTGCCATCTTGTGCTAGTAAGTAAGCATATAAAATATAATGAATATTCATGACTCTTCTTCTCTCTAGCCTTATCAAACAGACAAACACTGCAAATTTTCTGCTGCATCCCCTCTCGTGCCATCATTTACACACTCCAAACATACTTTCTTCGTTGGTCTAACATTTCCATACATCTCTTAGTAAAATAATCTCATCACTACACATTATATGCCCAACGCTAACCAATCTGTAATTTGTCAATCACTAGAGCTACTTTCAAACTTCCTTTAATGTGCGTATTTCTTGTTTTGTCCATTTTGTTTAATTCTTATAAATGATACGTGCGTATTTCTTGTTTTGTCCATTTTGTTTAATTCTTATAAATGATACGTGCCTATTTCTTGTTTTGTCCATTTTGTTTAATTCTTATAAATGATACGTGCCTATTTCTTGTTTTGTCCATTTTGTTTAATTCTTATAAATGATACGTGCCTATTTGTTGTTTTGTCCATTTTGTTTAATTCTTATAAATGATACGTGCCTATTTCTTGTTTTGTCCATTTTGTTTCAACGTTTGCATAACTGCAAATGCTAATTTTCGATACAGCCCCCATATGTCTCATACAACGTGGCACTAATATTGCGTGCCAGTTTACCAAAAGAGACTGTCAAATTGGATTGCATGGTCTCGGACACTCGAACAGCCACCTACATATCCGTTATTGTTATAATGAATTTACTCCAGTGAAGGGTACAAGGCCGATTTTGATATATCATTAGGTATATTGTTCAGGGAACTGCCAGTGGGCAGTTAAAGTGATATTGGTTAGAGATATAGCTAAAAGGCAAAGGTGAAAGAGGGCGGTTCCGCACGATCTGGCCATTGTCTGTTAACAGTTCTCATGTGTTTGGAAACAAGAGTTGTATTGTGAGCTTTAAAAGAAGTCATTATGTTTTCTGTTGCATGTTTTGATAGGCGTAGATATTACAATGTGAATTTTTGATAAATTAACAAAACCCGGTATGCGTTCTTAAAATAATTTAGTAACTATAAATAAGACTCTTTCACAACTAACATTCTATATGAAAGCTTACAATCATAAAACAAAATAGATACATTTCCCCTAAAATTTTTTAATTGATAGATAGATAGAAAATTCTTTATTGGACACAATATTGAAAATACAACAAAATATAACAATAAAATAAATTTGATTTAAAATTAGTGTGTTAAATTGGCGGCCTTATCGCATAAAGCGATCTATTCCAGGTGGTAATATAACACAGTAGGTACAGTCAAAATTAAGAATTGAGTAAATTACTCGTAAGTATCTATTTTATTCGAAATTTAGACGTACTAGATCAACAAAGATATTTGTAATACTTACTTAGTTTGTTATTGTTTTT
Source organism: Mellilla xanthometata (assembly GCA_035578125.1). Lineage (NCBI taxonomy): Eukaryota > Metazoa > Arthropoda > Insecta > Lepidoptera > Geometridae > Mellilla > Mellilla xanthometata. Next base: position 3,835,545 of record JAPUBQ010000007.1, on the reverse strand, counting down.
TTTTTCTGGAAGAGATTAGTTTTGGTATAAAGTACTTTACTAGTCGCGCTTTGCTCCTTTCGTCATTTCCCTTAGTTTTGTTTTAAATTGTAATTATTTATAATTATCATCATCCATTTATTACCATCCATTTTTTCAATGTAAAGACTAGTAAACGACATTACTAGTAAAACGTTAACACACATTACGTCTAGGTATGTTCCGGCTATAATTCACAGTTCTAAGTCAACTCGCCTCCACAGCTTTGGTCCACAGTTCAAGCACCCTACATCCTGGTCCATTCCCCTCCCACATAGCGCCTTGTATATTAACATCGATTACCATCTCTCCTGCTGAGAGCTTATTACTTCCTTTACAAGACCATGTGATGGGTCTACAGGAATTACATGCTAATGCTTTCGTGTTAGTGTCGTCGGTGGACTAAGCTGAAGAAAAGACAGAGAAAGAACGAGATTTAGTGCAACGCTATTATAATGCTATTTGACATGTATAGTAACTTAATTTGTAGATAGATAAAATCTTTATTGGCCAAATAAAAGCTACAAGTCAAAATAATAAGTAACAACACAAAAGTATGCCACAAACGGCGGCCTTATCGCTAACAGCGATCTCTTCCAGGCAACCTTTGGATGGAAAGGAGTTGAAAAGGACGAGAAAAAGAGGGGTTGCACAATAAAGAATATTAATATGATAGACGTAGGTAGGTAGATAGTAGCGTTACTATTTATCAAAATATATGCTTAAATACATAAAGTTTCGTATTTAATTATTATACGATATGATAATAATAGGTACAATGAATAATTTCATTGTTGAGAAGTAATGTTCACAAATCAGTTAAGTACTTATATGTTTTTTCGCTGATTTTGGTATGCATGTAAAAATGCTTAAATAATTTAAACCATTCTAGGGTATTTATTTTCATAAACCATTTTTAGAAATCACTTTAATCGTATATTTATTTAATTATTTTTTAGAATTGATTAATTAATTGAGTTCAATTAACTGTTTCGCGTCAACCTATCTGTGGTCAGTATCGATTCTATTTGAGCATGTTCTATCAGCTAAAGAATAGATATAAAAAAGAAATCTTAAAATCAATTGTGTGCTAGATTTCTAAAATGTTCTAGTTTATTTAGCGGACAGACATGTCTTTATCTATGCTTTTATTTGTTCAACTTCTGAAGGCCACTTCATTGCTAATGTCAAGTTCAATTAACGTTGTCGTTTTATTTTAATTCATGCTCGCATACTCGCTGTGGGTGTTAGTTCTGTTTGGTAAATACAAATATAGTTGCAATATCCAGTGATACCTGTTACCACCCACGCGTTTAATCCATTTATCGCCTAATAGAGATTCCTTTTGATTTCACAAACATGGAAATCCAATTGCATAGGATAGAATAGGAAAATAAGGAGTTAAGCGTGGTTAATGCACTCTGTATCTTGATCTTGAAAATGTAATATGGAAATTGCTGATACTTAAATTACATATTCAGCGTTAAGCTGCGTTTTGTTAATATGTAATATAAAATCTTAAATCAGATTTTTGACGTTCATACACGATATTGTTTGGCTTCCTTATCTTTTATTTGTAATCTTCTTCGTATGAGCTAAGTGGCCAAGCTCCAGTATCAAGAGTTTTCAAGGCATCTTGAGGTCTCTGACTTGGCTTAACGGCTGTGTGTACTAAAACTAACAGTCGGGACCTACAATTTAACATGCCATCCGACCCAAGGTAGCGTCCAGATGAAAATGCCACTTTAAAAACGACAGTTTTGTGCATGGTCACCCATCCAAACACTGACCGTGCTGAACCGCATTGACCGTTGCTGAGCTTCGATGATCGCGTCAGATCACCTCGGCTAGCCGAGCTACATGGTACTGACGGGATCTTATTATTGAGACTACACTATACGTCTGTCTCCAGGCTGTAATTAATAAAAAAGAAGTAAGAGAACTCAAATTATGTAAGTGTTGTTAATTTATTTGACAAGCAGTAGCTTCTTAGCTAATCGACGATCCCAGATATTTCAACATGTTGCACTGCAATATGCAGATGTCTGTTGTTCGAGCATTTCCCACACAATCAGACATTATCATGGATCTCATGCTTCATCGCTGGAGGAATAATTGTGCACCATTACCCTTGGGGTTTCGACATCATCAGCCTCGATCAAGGAACCGGTCAACTGATTAACGAGCCTAAACATTCGGTTGCGTAAACTAGGCCAGATTTAATGCCACGTTGTACACATTATTCGTGATTTTGCTATTCTGAGTCAGTTGGGGGCGGGATCCTAACATCCGTCCGAAATGCAATGCTGTGGTAATTGAGGATTCACTCACTATCTATTGCACTTAAAGATTCTGAAATTGCGATATTTTTTATCACGGCGTATCTTATTGCACTGTGTTTATGAGCCATAACGTCGAATCTAGATGTTTTATCAAAATCAGGGTTAATATGTGTTTCAGTCGCTGTATGGTAAATTAAATTTAAACACCAAGAATTTCTTCTATTATTATAAGTGTGTATGTTTGTTACTTCTTCATGGATTCGTTGGATTATGCATATAGGTAAGACACTTGATTAACACATAGGCAGTAACTTATTTGTTCACACAGCAGTGTTTCCCACATTAATCTGGAATATTCTGGAATATATCAATAATATTATGGAATAAAGTATTATTGCAGAATAATGCGGGAAGCACTGCGTGGTGCACTTAGTTCTTTATAATAGCGTGGGATACCAAAATAACTCTCTGTCAAGTTTTTAACAAAATAAAATTACATAACATTCTTCAAGTTCTGAGAACGCGGTAATTAAATCCAAGTTATAGTTAAGTTACACTGTAACTCACTTAAAAGTAGCTTTATAGTTGGAGATTTATGCGTTTTCTCACGTAGACGCAAGTTGAGGTGCGTGGGATGAGATTTTAGTGGCCAACTTATTATAAACAACGCTTAAACTGAGTATTCATAAAATATTTACACATATTTATTTAGTTTGTTTGATATTTTATTTTTAGTAGAAAAGGTTTTAGGTTAACTAAGCAGAGTAGCACATTGTCGCAAATTTTAGTCTTTTAAGAAAACTATGTTAATATCTTGAAGACACAAACGCCTATGTTAAAAAAGCGTTTGTGTCTTATTTATTCAAAGCTATTGCAAATTGCTTACTTCTTGTAGTGGTAAGTTGGTATTATTGCTATTAGAATTCTTGGAAAAAAAGTAATGTATCAGTCAACATTTGATGCTCCACACACGAACACTACAAATTAATTTCTAACTTTACGACTGTCATTTGTCTCTGTCACCTGTTTAATACCAAACATTACTACTGCAATCTTACATCCGCAAGCACTAAGCACTGCTGCGAAACAATAGAACTCATACAACCTTGGGCGCAAGGAGAAGGCCAATATGAAGGGTGATTGTCAACTGTTTTACGACAATCCTTAACATTCAAATTTTATATTAGTCGCTGTAAATAAATGTGTAGATATTTTATATACATAACTATACTCTAGTAATTTACTCTAAGTGTGGGTATAGGCGTCTCAAAAGTATCTATTAAATGACTTATTATTTTGATATAGTAGTATACACGTCTTTTGAATAACCTATGCTAGCAGTATATAAAATAATTCGCAATACTAAAAACAAAACATTTGGTAAATAATTTCCCAATAAGCTAAACCTATTTGGCCCTTTGCATCACGACTACGGTAGTTTTAAATACCCACCTGTCTGGTTCCATAAGATCTATGCCAATAGTCTATTGTATTATCCGCCAATACCATTATACGGCATGCATGGTATATGAAAAAACAAAACACAATTCCTATTGTTAAAGTTATGAAATGTAAGGGTGAGCTTTGCTTGCAAAACTGTTGTAGGAAATACACAAGTGGTTAGATATACGGATAGGTAATAGGAAACTGAATATCATTTGAATTTCAAGTGTTGATCAATCGGTTTGATAATATTGTAGCGTTTAAATTTCAGGTGCATTTAGATTGGTAACAATTGTATGGTGTATAAATATAAATACAATTAGATGGTAATCGTATTTTATATTCCATTTCATAGTCTAATGTATGGTCACTAAGTTGTCATTGTTGCGTCTTAGCTAGAATTCAAGTATCGTCGTCATCGAAATAAATCAGTTATTTCGATGACGCAATATCAAAAACCTCAGAAAAAGTTTTCTGTGGGCGTAACTTTTTTTTTGGTGGCTATCATAGATTTAAAATTTATCTATGTTTATTTATTTATTTTATTGAGAATTATATTTTATTTGATTCCCATATGAAGGGGAGTAAAAATTATGTCATCCGCCTTTTTCTGGAAGTGGCTGTCTTAGACTGATTTCTCAAACATAGATAAGAAATAATTATCTTGACTATTCCAACAAAATAAAATAACCAAACGAAATCATTTAATCACACAGACACCGAAATGTTAAAGTTTTAACACGCTTTCACGTCGGGTGTGAAAAATCTTAGTATATATAAATCTCGTGTCACAATGTTTGTCCTCAATGGACTCCTAAACCACTTAACCGATTATAATAAAATTCGCACACCATGTGCAGTTCGATCCAACTTGAGAGATAGGATAGTTAAATTTCAAATTATTAGTCGCAATTTTAATTTATTGCTAATTAATGTCTGTTATTATTGACAGTCACAATTATCTGCTCCAAATGATTCTAACAGATGTCGATACCTTTCGACTGGGTTGAGTAAGTAATCAATAGATGGCGCTGTCCCTAAATGAAGCAAAACAACGTTTGCCGGGTCAGCTAGTAATATATAAAAAAAAAAACAGATATAGCTAAAGTATTCTCTATTCTATTCTTCTTATGAGGTGCATTATAATCACGAATGTTGCATTGCAAACCGCGCTAACATTATGCATATCGTGGTACAATGATTGACATGAAGAGATAGCTTTTTGTAAACAATCCACAACAAACAACTGAGCATCACAATTGTGAGTTACTCATGACCTGTCATGTAAATATAGGTCGCTCGTGTTATGAATGATTTGATATTATCTCAAATCGTTGAGAAGTGTGCTGAGAATTGAGTCACCTGTGATATTTGTCCCTGTTTTTTTATTTATACTTTCCTTTTTTCTTCGACTAGCTCAATAGCTATAATGTGTAATAGTTTTAGCAGAAACTTATGGTACAAGCATAAATAAAACATTTTAAATAATGCGACACCCCATATCGCAATAAAAAAAAATATGTTCAAAAAACTTTTATGCGGCTTGCGCTTGACCACAACTCACCTGATGTTAAGTTATATTAGGTACGGTCTAGGATGGAGCGCGCTTGCCGAAAAGAAAGATAGATAGATTAGCTCTTTATTGAGCAGAAAATAGGTACAAATCAATATAAAAAAGTAACTATACATAATAATTGTACATCGTTACACAAACAGCTAGCGTGGCTCGATGGTAGTAGCGAGTGTGGCTCGGTGGTAATAACGTCTGCTTTTAAATCAGACGGACCCTGGTTCGATCCCAGCCCTACACCAATCACTTGTTTTTCAAAATATGTGTGGATTTGCACTCGCTTCACGGTGAAAGAAAACATCGTAAGGAAACCGGCATGTTTGAGGACCATAACATCCGAAGACGTGTGTCGTCCGCCAACTCGCACAGGTCAGCGTGGTGGATTATGGCCTATGTCTCTCTCCTCGTGAGAGAAAGCCCCGAGTCCCAGCAGTGGGAACGTAAAAGTGGGACAAACAGCGGCCTTATTGCTAAAAACGATCTCTTCCAGAAACCTTTGGAAGAAAAGAAGGAACTGGTTAAAAAGTAAAGTCAAAAAATCTTAAGGTCTAAAGATAAAATTTAAACAAACAATGTAAAATATTGCCTTCTATTCTAATATCCACTCAGTCGTTCGCGTGCGAAACGTCAATCTTGATTAGCCAGATGTGAGATTTGAGAGAATGCAACAATGCATGCGAACCGGCGCGGCGAGCCGAGCAAGGCCGGGATATGTTGCAATAGGTACCGTGGCTTGTTTCGTTTTACGACTACTGCGTTGTAAAGGTAGCGTTAAATTCCAGACTTAACGAGAATGTTTAATTACTATTTGTTAAATTAACCTGCATTGTCCCATTGGTGGGCAAAGCTCTTCCCCATGATCTTCCTCAATAATCTCCACGTCTTTCTATCTTGGGCCAGTTCCTTCCAGTTGGTGTTGAAATCCACCAGCTCGTTACGCCATCGATTTGGGGACAGCCCTCGTCGAAGTAAAAAATATTATTCTGTGCCCTCGTCATCTTCTAAAAAGTACCTAATTAGTGATAATTGTAAAAAAAATGTTTATAAAAAAAATATCGATATAGTTATCTAAATCTAAAAAACGAAAGCCTACCAAAATTTCAGTGTAACAAAAAGTCCACGGGTACTTAAAATGTAGGTACATTTGTTTTTGTCCGAAAAAACGGCAAACATATTTCTAGAACATGCGTCTATATTTACAAATCTATATTTTCAATTCCTTAGTATTATTATTTTTAGCTGCCTCAAATACTATATTATGAAATATTTTCCAATAGAACATAAATCGATAAAAAAACGTCGAGGGTAAAATCATTCAATGGTCTAGTTCTACTACCAATTAAAACAAATTCAACCAATACCAATCTAGGTATACCCGAGTATTTTCAGTAAGTTGTTTAAATACGGCCATTACTATCAGCAGTTGGCAGTAATTTTGATTTATGCGCACGTTTACTCTGGAAACGGAATTAGAACGTGGTACTTTAATAACGCTCAGGTAATACGTTGGATTATGCATTGTTATGCGTGGATTGGTCAATTCTTGTAATACGAACCTTCATGTACTCTATTGCTAAATCTAAGCAGGAAACTAATTTTGTATCGAATACGTTTTGATATACCTCACGGTTTTTTTTCTTTGTATGAAATAAGTGGCCAAGCTCTGGTGTCGTTCCAGTTTTTAATCCACCCAAGGGTCTTTGACATAGATAAACTATTGCATGCACTACAACTCACAGCCGGGGCATATAAATTAGGTGTCATTTGAGTCACAATAACTCCCTGATGTAGACTTTTTGCATGTCTCAAAAAATCTAAACCATACCTATCCAAAGATTTTCCGTATCAGCCGGTGCTTAACTTCGTTAACCACACTAGATCAGTTAATTTGTCGAGTTATAGGTACTGTTTAGGTATACTTCTAATCTTAACTAATATCCAGTATCAAAATACGAGCGTGGTCGCATACTTATTATCCGGAGGCAATCGAACCGAACACGTAGGTCACTTTTAATACCCTTTCAATGACGTAAACTGACAATTGTGCTTTGATTCTGAAGAAACTGAAAATGCAATTTGCCTTTAAGTTTGACCGTAATGGGAGTGAATGTGGAGATGACGGCTGATAGAGTGGCGTGGAAGCGAAAAACAGGATGTGCTGACCCCACCAAGTGGGAAATGGTAAAGGAGAACAAGAAGAGGAATCAAATGAATCTATAATAAGAGAACTAAGAACTGTAGACGTAAACTAATTTAGAACACAGTTTAAAAAAGCATTTCAAGCTGTTCTGACCCCACCAAGTGGGAAATGGTAAAGGAGAAGAAGAAAAAGAATCAAATGAATCTATAATAAGAGAACTAAGGACTGTAGACGTAAAATAATTTGGAACACAGTTTAAAAAAGCATTTCTCCTATTTCCAGAATGTCTCGGCGCAGACCGGTCCCGGCAACGCGAGCGGTCGCCAGTCCGCAGCGTGCCCGTAGCGGCTGACATCAAACGCGACACCGACTTCAACTGCCCCGAAGAGTTCGGATACTACCCTCACCCCACCGACTGCACGTTATACTATGTCTGTGTGTTTGGCGGCGCACTACTCGAGTCTTGCACTGGTGGCCTTATGTACAGGTAAGGAATGAGAAGATACGTAATCTAACCAGCCATCTAGAAAATACTTATTATGGAACTTCAGGAGTTCTCGCTTTGAGATACAGCAGAAATTTTCTCTTCTAAATCTATTATTCGGGTCTTATAGTTACTCGTATACGGATTCACAATTATCCGGACTGCAGACTAATTTTTCAAAGACGCATTTTCGCAAGCAACGTGTTGGACGGAACTGGCATCGCCCAGCCCGCGCCTGCTTCTCATCGGAAAATAAAAAAACTTCTTCTAAATTTCGATTATCTGTATTTTAGATTATGCGAATGCTTAACAACAATTAGTCCGGTTAATCGAATTTTGACTGTAGCTTTCTTTCACACAGTAGGTAAATATTTGTCCGATAGAGCGCGTAACCATACGAGTTAGCGGCACTCTAGCTAAAAGTGGAGCTTGCCTTGTCTACTAGTTCCTAGGAGGCTTCTGGAACACACTGTTAGTGGCTTGGCGACAGATTAATAACTTGAGGGTAATAGCCATGTGGTGTCTAGAAAATATCCTTAAATATTCAGTAAATATTGTTAAAGAATCATACTGCTGGCTGATTGCCTGGAAGAGATCGCTTTTAGCGATAAGGTCGCCAGTTAAGGCACTAGTTTTTAAATGTTTTGGTGTTTTCAGTAATTATTTTTAATATGTGTTTTAATAAAGTGTTAATCTATCTATCTATCTGCTCGTTATTTCAAATATTCGCTTGTTAAATTCCAGCCACGAGCTCCAAACCTGTGATTGGCCGCGTAACGTAGGCTGTGATGGCACCAGCGCATTGGGCGGCGAAGAGCTGGAACGGATCAGCGAGCGGGAACCCCCGCCGCCTCCGCCCCCGCGCCGCAAGCCCCCTCCGCCACCACCGCGCGCCCAGCCTAACCCCATCGTCACATCCAGGGGACAGCCTAAATACACTCGTGATGAATATGAAAAGGTAAAATTGTAATAAGTAACCATTTCATACATCGATTTTGTCAGAATTAAATATTACAATAAAATAAAAAAAACAATGAATTCAATATTAACATATCTCCTAACCAAAACTAATGAATGATCTTCATCAGTACGCTACATAAAAATATTAACGACATTTTCTAGCAATTCGATTGATACAATCTTCTGACGTTTCAGCAACAACAGCTCTACGCAGAAGTGGACGACTTGCCGCCAGTAGAAGAAATCGAGAGCGATAGACAACAGCGCGTGTACAGAGGACAACCATCAACGATTGGCCAGGTTCAGAAAGACAGAGACGGTTATAGTTCTCAAGTCAGCTCCGGACGAAACTTCAACGCCAATATCATACCAGCTTCAATACCTCAGAACAATGGTAAAATTGGATCGTTCTCATTTGGAAGTCAAGTTGATGAGAGAAGAACAGCTACTGTTACTCCTGCCCCACAATCTTACAGGTAATATATTAAACTATCTGCTTTAGAAGTAAATTGACGATTGACCTTTGAAGTAATGAATATTATTGATATTTCAGTGACGAAAAAAAACTGACTGACATTCATCATGACCAACTACTTGACATTGAGACGAATGAAATTAGCGACACTGTGACAAAACAACCCGTATTAATAAGAAGGAAACGAGATTTACAACTAACAAACACCACTACAAATGAAACTGTTCCAAATAAGAACAACGATACTATATCAGATAGAAGTAGCAGTGACGAAATTATGGAATTTTATGAGATAGAGCCATCTCATGATAATGATGAAGAAGACCAGCATAGTTTGGAGGAAACTGAAAGAGGGAAAAGGCAAATCAGATATTACGTCAAAAATGGATTTAAAAATCCTAGTAAAAATTGGTCCGTCTTGAAACCAATTAAATTCGTTGACAGTTTGCCACAGTCAAGCTACCATCCCCAAAGCAATAGACATCAACAAAATTATAACAATCAAAATAATTACTATGACAACAATCGACGTCCGTATTCGTTAGATCCTAATTCATATTCGGCTGCAAACCCTTTTTTAGCATATCAAAATGACAATACTCAAAATTCTTTTAAAGCTAGTCTACCAGACCCTTACAGTCACAGGCCAGCTAATAACCCTTTAAATGTGGCTACGCAAATAATAACAAAAAGTCCACCCATATCTGCACTAAATAACCAAAATACATTTCCGCAATTGACTGGTGGTTTTTATAACAACGTACCTCAAAACTATCAATATACCAACCAATACTCTTCTCAAGGCGCTTCTCCAAGTCGGCCACAAAATCAATATTCTGCAGATTCGTCGTTGCTTCCTAGTACAGTGGTAACTGGTAAACCCGTGCCAACATCTCCTAGAAATCCCAATAACTACCAACAACAACACGATTCAAATAATGAAGAAGCTTCTGAGGAAGATTACGAGTCATCAGAAGAGGAAGATGATAATCATTACGAGCATAGTTACCCAAAACCACCTTATGAATTTACACACCCAAGTAATAAATATGCCAACATAGAAAATCCATTTGCTAATCCCAACTTTGACTTTGATGAATATCTTTCCAAGTTAAGCAATGGGCAGTACACAACTCACAATCCAAAGAATGCTAAGCAAATAATAGCAAAACCAATAAACAAACCTGTTGAAAGTTCTACTCCACATAATTCAGGAGTAAGGTCCTCAACTCTAAATTATCAAGGGATGAGTACTCCTCGACCATTCAGTGTATTACCAAATGGTGTAGTGAGTACTCTTACGCCAATTGACATTTCGCAGCTAAATGGTAATAGAGCAAATGAACAATATTTGCAGAGACCACAACCATCTGTGCAAACATATTTACACCAGCAGCCGCAGCAGCAACAACACAGTTCCAACTCATACAATCAGCAGCAATACCAAAATGTAAATGTTAACCCTTATCAGCAACAACAACATAATTCAAATGTAAATGCATACAATCAACATAACCATCAGCAACAACAATACTCAGATAAAAATAAAAACTCACATCAAAACACAGGAACTTCTTTGGAAGGCGTGAGACCAAAATTGAAACCACCAAACTTCAATGATGACCGACAGTTACCAATTAGTTACAGTTTTAGTAAACCGATTGAAATATCTACTAAACCACATAACCATTATACTATTAAAGGAGAAAATAACCAGCAATTATACTCTACTGCCAAGCCATATCTATTTTTGACAGCTACTGGAGCACCAGTTGTTTTGTCATCACCTAAGACTAATTATGTTGTGAAAAATGAAAAACTAATTTCACAAGTGCCATACCAAAGTTCAACAGGAAAACCGTACTCAGTATCATCCATTAGCCCAAACACATATGTGACTTATAGACATTCTACAGCAAAACCTTTGACAACATTAGCAAACGAGCAGTTATCTGCGCTACAGCATTATTGGAAATCAACTACTGAGTCGCTATCATCCCAATCTGTGACGCTAAGACCAAGTACTTCTCCTGATGTTGAAAAATTAAAAAGTTTATTTGCTCAAGCAGTGAAAGCTTCCATGCAAACACCTACAAATAATCAGGCTCCTAAAATTAATACAAAGTTTTCTACAACAACAACTATCAAACCGCCAAAGCGCAGGTTGATTCCGAAACCCTCTCCTGAAATGAATGACTACTATTACGACGATGATGAATATTACGAGCCTCCAGTAAAATCTCAATACATGCCAAGCACAGAGATTAAACCTCAAAGACCAGCTATGGCGCAGAATTATAAGCATTATGACGATAATTACGAAGATTTCGATGACGACACAATAGTAAACATCTCACCAAAACCTACATCTGGGGTACCTAACAAACATTGGCTTAAACCAGAAGCTGTTACTAAAAATCATAATGATGTATCGGTTGTCACTAAATCTCCTTTTAAAGACTATAATAAAAACATTAATAACAAGATACCCGTGCCTGTACTGATTGATTTCTCGACACCTACTCCTACCGTTATTATTCGACCACAACTCGGTTCGTTAGAAATTGTACATGGACCTCGTAATCGTACTATTCATATGAGACGACCACACCATGATAACGGGCCCAATACAGTTAGACCCCCAAAATATCTAAATCAGACGACACTAAGACCTTATACGGTTAGGCATAGATTAGCTAAGCCAACGCCTGTGCAAGGTCATACTACTGAGAGAGACGTACAAGCGACAAGAGCAAGAGGAAAACATCCGAATATAGTTGCCCAAATGCTGACTACTCCTCACGATAACCAGAATCAAGAAACAAGAATAACTAAAGCTAAATATGATGGTAGAACAAACAGGTAATAAGAAGAGACTAATACTAACACTGAAATGTTCAAATAATTGGCAAGGTTACAAACATGCCCAAGCACTGCACTAATGCTACACTTTCTTTTGTATATACTCATGCATATTTATTTACCTACTTCCTGTTGCACTTCAATTGCTGACTCTACTTAGCTATGACGACTTTGACTATCAAAGACTGACTCTTTATAATTGGTGAATGTTTTTGGTTTACCTATAAACGTTTGTATTTTTTTTTTCTTATTATTTTATATGTATTTCAGTCTGGAGCCGACTGAAAGTGTTGCCCCTCTATCTTACTCACCGAGTCCTAAACCTAAGATGCTTTACAACGGATCTCAGAACTACAGTCCTGACCAATACGACCCCTTCTATGCTATTTACGACGAAGATGGTGAATTATACAAAGACACTGGTAAGAATGAAAACTAGTATTTTGATTTAAATATGATTTGAAATCTTATAGAGAAAATGAAAAGTAATTCTTTGGGTATCGCTAACTTAAATTTAATAATACTTTCAACTAAAAATTTTGGAATATATCGATTAATGGATATTTTTATTTTAAACACATTTCTTCTTCTTAATTACATTAAATATTATTACATATTATTACAATATTATTACATCTATTCACTAAGTATATTATTATTTTAATCCATTAGATGTAACCGTTATTCTTGTCAACACTGTATTTCACCGTATAACACTTATTTCCTATTTTAAGTATGACTCCTTAAAATAATTTCTAATTCAATTAATATAACCAGTACAGTCAAATAATACAAACTTCTAACGCATAGTTTTAGCTGCAATAGCCACCTTGGATATAACTGGTTAATTCTTTATTTACTTAATTGTTGGCACACTTAACTTATTATGAAGAAATATAAAGTTTAATATATACCAAGTGTACTCCTTACCCCTCTAAACGCACGTTTCACTAACTCTACTCCGGTGGTGGTTCGACAGACTACGTTCAGCAATATAACGTGGCATCCGTCCGCCCGGCAGTCCAGCAGACGTACCGAGGTACCCCCCCACCGCGCCGACCGGTGGACTCCTACTCACCGCGTCCTGTGCCCGTGTCAGCTGATGATTACGATGACGATTTGATTCAGGGACAAGTAAGAATTTTCATATTCCAATAGCCTTTACACTTAAATCCTTAAAATTCCGCATTTTTTTCGTAATATACCCCGCTTTTGTTGAACCAGGATTGTAAAACATTATTATTTATACATTGGTAAATATTTTCATGCGTATGCAAGGTACTGCTACTAGCTACACCGCCAGGTAAGCTGGAATAAGAAGTAGTCTATGTGTTAATCCAGGGTCTTATCTCTATACCAAATTTCATGAAAATTAGTTCAGCCATTTAAACATGCAGAAGGAACGAACATACACTCACACATTGTAATACTTACAAAAACCAAAATATAGTATTAAGGAAAATATGGGATAATGTTAGAAAATCTTACGCTTCAAATACATTTAGAATTGTTAATTCACATTTTGATAACTATTTTCACGTTACAGATTAACAATCAGAACCAGAATCAATATCAACCACCTGTTCGCCAATCGACTAGGTAAGACTAATTTAATTCAAAATTTAGATCTATAAGTGAACTATGTAGTTTTATTTACAATACAAATAACAAACATACTCGTACATAGAAACAAACATTAACCAAATATGCATATCCAGGGACGAAGGTAACGAATTGGGGTATGAACATATTCCAAGCAGTGTGAAGACGACTATATACGAAGCTATCCCTATAAGCACTACTCCTACTACGACAAGCACAAGCACAACCACTACCACAACCACCCGGCGTCCTACTACCGCACCTTTCACAGAGGCAATGACTCCGTCTCGATACACCCCAAGGTACTACAAAAGAATATCAAACAAACTCTCAAATCATACGCTTCTCACGATCAGAATAACAACCATCAATTCCAAACCATTTACTTACAGCAACCTTTGAACTGGAACTCTAACAACAAATCTAACATCTTGGTTTGAAGGTTGACGAATATGTACATAATATGTGTTATTTGTTATGAAGTGTTATGATTATAATTGGATTTGCTAGTTATACCATGTACAGCAGTTTAGGCTTTTGTAGTATCTTTCAAGTTTTTGAACTTGTCTATTGTTTATCTGTATAACATTTCTTTTCTCTCTTACTAACTGAAATATAATAATTTTATTTATATGTTGATTTTAATATTAATTAGATAATTAGCAATTATTTATGTAAGTATTACGTTTATCAAGCTTATGTTAGAGATTTTTTTTTGCTTTGTATTCAACAGATCATCCACAGATGAAAATCCTACTCCTAAATCAGAGTCCTCTTTAATCCACAACTCTTCTGAAGAGTCTATTTCTTCAATTCCTTCCACTTTTTCTCCAGTTATAAACTTTTCCTCTCTCGCTAAACCCTTCGAAAAAACTGATGACTTACGTAATATGGATGAGACTGAACTGACAACTGAAAATATATCTATTCCTCGACGATCACCTGTGACTAACACTAATAATGAAAAATCTATGGAAGTGGTTCGTTCTGATTCTAATGACAAGAAAAAGATTGTATCACTAACAACTGGTTTTTCTATTAGACGTAATTCAAATAATACCAATAACCCGTATACGCTAACGGTCTTAACGCGGCCTTTTGACGATTTTGACAAAAGTCGCAACAATGGCGAAAGTGACGTCATAGCTGGTGACAAACTAGGTAGGTACTTCTATGAAAATAGTAGTGAAAGTAGTGATAAGCCTGTAGAAGATTCAGTAATTGATAAAAGTCAATTTGAGAAATCTTCGGAAAGTACGATGCGCAGAAAAGATTCGCGTTACGAAATAAGTGATGACTATGATATTCCTGTTTACGTGCCACCTAAGAATAGAATTAGATCCAAGACAGCTAAAGCTAAGTCTACTACTGTCCCTTCTACTTCTACGACAAAATACTATTTAAAATCTGTTGTGAAACGGCCAGCTCCATTTTCCACTGATAACAAAAATAACGCCGACAATACTGAGAATGCAGTACAAAATGTCCAAACGTTAATTGATATTGGTCTTCAAAATGCTAAGTCCCAGTCCGAACAATTATCAACCACCAACAGAATTGTTGAAATTACACCTAAACGAGAACAAAGAATAAGATCGCAATCTAGATGGAATGAGCCTACTGTTTCATCTTATAAAAGTTTAAATAATTTAAGAAACACAAATAGACAAGAGAGTCTTGTTCAAGACTCTACAACGAGCACAGCTCCAACCACAAAGCTTACTACAACTACCGTCAATGATAACATATATTTCAGATCAAGAGATAGGCCTTCTCACTTAAAACCTTCTTATTATAGTTACAAAATTGAAGACGAAGAAGTTCCTGATCAAACTACAGAAGTATTCAGCAGTAGTGTTAAAAATGTCATAAAAGCTTTCTTTAATAGTATTGTCAGTACACCCAGTCCTCAAGGTTTTTCTACTACATTTAAACCAACAACTTCAACAACATCAAAACAAGAGCAAAAAATTGTAAATATTGGTTTCCAGAAAAAACCTATAAAGTATATTGATAACGACAAGCCTACGCGACAAAATGTACAGCGCCTAAAAATTATTACTGAGCCAACATATACTGCTAGTAGACATTTAGTGTCTAGTACAGAATCAAACACACATAATGAAAAGGACGAGGAGCTTAGTAGAAAAGTGCCTTTGACAACTACAACAATGACTCCATTGGATACCGTGCCTTATGTTTTCACTATTCCAGTAACGGATCCAATATTAAGTAAATCAACAACGTCCGAATCAGATCATTCCGATTTAGATTATCAAAGTAAGTTCCGAAATTTTATATCAACTACTCCTAAAATAGTGACAGAACCCACACCCCAAGTAGTTGAACCATCGCGTAAATTTCAAAATATAATACAAACAACGCAAATTTTACCAATCAGCAATGACGATAAAATTAGTTATGCTGAGTCTCCCGTTGCAAAAACACGAGGCGAAACAAAAATTTCCGAAATTGATTGGAATAACCCTGTTGATATCATTAGTGAAATTGCTTCAACTACAAGCACTACCAAATCGACTTCGACGCTGACAATTAACGTTGACTCGACGACGAAATCGACTGCCAAAAGCGTGTCCTATCCTACGCGAGCCTCTCGAGTTAACCCCGCCATAAAGTTGGCTGCGTCAAACCCTGCAAGTGGGCGCAGGAGTTACCAATCGTCGTCCAAATGCTCATCAGACAACAGTCTGCAAGCGAATCCAAAATGCAACGAAATCAAATACCAGAGGTACATTACTCGCCGGCCAGTACTCTAAGTTAAAAGTTTCTCACATCCGGTGGAGGCTTTATCTATTAAAAGTCCTTACTTTCCGCCTTGCGACGTAACTAGCATGTCGGATTCTTCATCGAATCGTTTAATGGCACCTTCAATCTTTCGCTTAACATACTGTTCTCATTGGGGGACTTCTAGTCGGTTGAGTTGAACTTCTGAATTGTTAACTCCTGACGCGACCTTTTCCACATTTCCTGCACACTTGAATGTAGTATGTTTTCCCTACCTAAGTATATGCAGTAGAAATTGTAAAAAGTTCCTCAATGTAGCTGAGCCTAGCGCACCCATTACCATCACCTATGTTAAGTGCACTTACAATTTATTAAACCTTTTAGAATTTAGAAAACCGTTTGTATCAATTTGCTTAATTAGATTTCACTGCATGTATTAATCTCGTATGTACCTTGTATATAAACAACTGTTAATAATATTTGAACGACGCAAAATGCACTAAGTGTTAATACGTAAGTATGTATAAAATCAAGCTTTGTCTATATAAATCACGCATACTAACAGGCACCTAATAAAAGAACATTTTTATTGGAAACTTTTGTTTTCAGGCCTACAACGAGCACCAGAGGACGTGGTTCCGCACACTATTCCAAGAGTGGACCTGAATCAGCGCAGCCTGCACCCAACCGAGGAACTCCACCAACGTTAGAAAAAAAAATATTACTCATCATGCTTTCAATTATTTGAAATATTGCTATTGTCATACAAATTGGTTAATAATATAATTAGATTCATCACTTTTGTGCACATATGTACATTCTATAGCAAAATTTATCGTAAAAAGTCATAATTATTGCGCACACACATACCAGTATATCCTAATACACTACTCACACTTTTTAAATAGTCACACTCCATATTTTAATACATATTTTCATTGTCCATCATAAGTTTAATACCCTCGTGTGTTTGTATTTTGAGATTTAATTAACGATGTTTTCTTTCTGAGCAGTCGCAGCCGACCCACTCTCAAGCCTTCAACTGCTATTGTATCTGAGAACATCAAGTTCTCGGATATCTACGAACATCCTCCGAGCAGACCTGCTCCAGTGTACCCTCAGCCTACTCCAGATAAAACTGCAGCCAAATGCAGGAAAGACGTTTGCTTATTGCCAGACTGCTACTGTGGTGGAAAGGATATACCTGGTACGTTTTTCTATTTTTTGGTGTGCAATAAAGTTATATTATTATTATTATTATTATTACGTTCAGCTTTTTATAACTCCCTGACTTTTGTATACAACATCGATTACTCTAATTTGATATGTTTTAAATAAATAAACGAAATTTATGATATAGGAAATTTGCCTGTCAGCGAAGTACCTCAAATAGTGCTAATCACTTTCGACGATGCTGTCAACGATCTCAATAAAATGTACTACGAAGAATTATTCGAAAGAGGCCGAGTCAATCCTAACGGTTGTCCTATATCAGCCACGTTTTACGTGTCCCACGAGTGGACTGACTACAGTCAAGTCCAGAACTTATATGCCGACGGTCACGAATTTGCATCGCATACCATTTCGTAAGTTTAAGTAAAAAGAGCGCTTTCTGTCTTTTCTGGGTCTCTTTCGTATTTATAGGTTGGACTAACAACATTTTCGTCAAGAAAAACAATTATTTATCGTCTGTATTTTAAATATTGACAACTGTTTTACTAATACGTTTATGTTTTGTTTCTCTTCCTGTTTCCTTTTGACCTATCTTCTGTTTTCCTCTTCCTGGCACACTTACACAACATGCACACAATATCCCACGACAAACAGGTGATATGCCGGTGGAACAAGTACCTCAGATCGTGCTTCTGACTTTTGATGATTCTGTGAATGACCTCAACAAGGGTCTGTACGCTGATCTGTTTGAAAAGGGCCGTGTAAATCCCAACGGATGTCCAATCTCTGCCACATTTTACGTGTCCCATGAATGGACCGATTACAGTCAAGTACAGAATCTCTACGCTGCAGGACATGAGATGGCATCGCATACAGTTTCGTAAGTAATCGTAGCTCCACGAAGGTCCTGCACACGTACGCCAATCAGCACTTAACCCGTTACCAAAACACCACTTAATTTTAGAGTAAAGTTCTTTCTTAATTCTATTCACTTTCTATAACCTTCACTAAGATTTTCTATCTTTACTTTCATTTTCTTAATTTTATTAAACTCTATCTGGACTTTTCTTTGCTGCACATTGTGATATTATTTAAAATTAAAAACAACTACTTACCACACATTTAACATTTTAGCCATAGCTTCGGTGAGCAATTCTCTCAAAAGAAATGGAACAGAGAAGTGGGTGGACAGAGAGAAATATTAGCAGCATACGGAGGTGTCAAACTTGAGGACGTTAGAGGCATGAGAGCACCTTTCCTCTCCATTGGAGGCAACAAAATGTTCAAGATGCTGTACGACTCCAACTTCACCTATGACTCATCTATGCCCGTGTACGAGAACAGACCCCCCAGCTGGCCTTACACTCTGGATTACAAACTGTTCCATGACTGCATGATTCCTCCTTGTCCGACCAAATCCTATCCAGGTAGGTACAAATATAAATTTCAATAAAATTTAACTATTTGAGTTTAATTCAAACTTATTTAAAATGAAGAGTAACAAAATGTTGAGGTTAAAAGACTATTTAGCCTTTTTTTATATTTAAATATACGAGCCAGTTAAAATCATAAAGTTTTTTTTAATGGAATGGTTTTTGAAGCAATAACAGCCCGTTCTGAATGTCGTACAAGTGAAGACAAGCAAACTCTATAATTAGAGATTTTAATATTCCAGGTGTTTGGGAAGTACCCATGGTGATGTGGCAAGATTTGAATGGAGGACGTTGTTCTATGGGAGACGCTTGTGCCAACCCGCCTGAGGCTGAGAATGTTTACAAGATGCTGCTGAAAAACTTTGACAGACATTACACTACAAACAGGTAAGTTAATAAATTTAATTCCGTAATAGCTATAAGTACAAAAATGAAATGTACAGTTTTCACATAATAATATATTGCGACATTTGAAGAACGATAGTCATGATAATAGATGATTTAGTTCCCTTTCCATTCCATATTTGCTGAGTAACGTTAAAATTGATGTCTTGTTTTCTTAAAAATATTTTACAACAAATAAGTAAAATAATAGTAACTTTTTATCTATAACAAGATCGTATGATCTCCTTCTGTCGATATAATAAGGGCTCTGGGTTCTCTCGGGAATGACACCGGAGATGTGTTTTCTTTTTGCGTCCTTCCAGATTATTGGTTCATCTGCCACCCTTTTATACCGACCAGCGGCGTTGGTCACATAATGTCGTCGTCTGTCTAAGACTCTTATATCTCCAAACAATATCAACTGTTACTCTTCAAATTCACTAACAAAAATTGAACGTAAATTTTCAGGGCACCATTCGGTCTCTTTTACCACGCGGCGTGGTTCACGCAGCCTCACCACAAAGAAGGCTTCATCATGTTCCTGGACTTCATTAACCAGATGCAGGATGTATGGATCGTCACCAACTGGCAGGCGCTACAGTGGGTCAGAGACCCTACGCCCATCTCAAGACTTAACAGCTTCCAACCGTTCCAGTGTAATTACCAGGTACGAGTATAATCTTAATAATAGTAGTTTAAAAAAACTAAAAAACACGCTTATCTGGCCGTTTTAAGTGGGTCAAAATCGCGCCCAAAGAAGTCAGTTACAAACAAACATACAAACAAAAATACAAAAAAAAAAAAAAAAAATTATCAAATTAGTGTATTGTCATCGGTCCTCAATAAATATACAAAGTTTCAACGAAATCTGGCCGTTAAAAGTGGGTCAAAATAGCGCCCAAAGAAGTCGGTTACAAACAAACATACAAACATACAGGTGAAGCTAATATAAAGCGTGTAAAAATGTATGAGTTCAAAAAGATAGGCAGATGGTTAATTTCTTAGTAAATATATGAATAATATGTAAACGTAATAAAATTCTTTGTTATTCAATAAATTCACAAACTACAATGTTTAGTGCCAGGCTAGTAAAAGGTAGAAATACCTGAACTCCATTGTTTTTAAAAGGTAATTATAGCAAAATATAAACCTCATTTTCAGGATCGGCCCAAGAAGTGCAACAACCCCAAGGTCTGCAATCTGTGGCACAAGTCTGGTGTCAGATACATGAGGACGTGCCAGCCCTGCCCTGAAGTGTACCCGTGGACCGGCAAATCTGGCATCAGATCTTCACGCATCGACAACGACAACGGAGAATAAACTCAACGAATAGCTTAGTTAATGTGACAAGGTAGTAGCTATAGCTAGTATTGAGATATTAAAATCATCCTAAAAATGTTTGATAAGTGTAATGTAGATATCGAATGCCGACGAGGCACGTATCGGTAAACTTATAGAAATTGTTTTGTCACCAACTGGAGAGTGCCATTTAGTTTTCAATGGTCACAAAGCAAATAGGATTGAACAATTTCTTGAATTTGTAATTTAGTATTTCGGTGTATTCCTTCGTAAGTCGTTGTATTGGAAACTGTGATATTAAGTGTTTTCAATCGTCTCGTGTGAAGATTGTCAGTTTTGTTAGGTTTAGTTGCATGCATACGTTTCGTATAAATAATTGTATTATGATTGTGAATTGATGATACTCCTGCAATTTCAGTTGCAATAATATTTTCCTAATATGTGTTCGTGTAATTTAGTTCATAATAGGCAATACTC
This sequence comes from Mellilla xanthometata, assembly GCA_035578125.1. Taxonomy (NCBI): domain Eukaryota; kingdom Metazoa; phylum Arthropoda; class Insecta; order Lepidoptera; family Geometridae; genus Mellilla; species Mellilla xanthometata. The sequence goes on along the minus strand of JAPUBQ010000007.1, from coordinate 3,814,198 downwards.
ATTTTTTTTATTTTTGTAGCTACATTTACATCACTAGTGACGTGATACATAGTAAATGATTTTCCCTATTGAGTCAAATACCTTAACAGATTACCATTTTCGTAAGCGAAAGCCATATTAAAATTTAGAAAATACGTTTTTCTAATCTTGCCAGCTTTGTAGTTGACACTGCCTTTTGGTTTTAATTTGTAAATAAATAGATTAAGTTAGTTTTAAGTTTTCTATTGCGTTCTCCAAAAATTGTGTCGTTAAAATGGAATTTGAAATTGTTAATCTAATTAGATTTTTTGAGATTTGGTAACATTGTGTAGACGTCTGACAACATCGTTGGTAATGATGCTGCACATGTCTATATAACTGTTTCGCAGATTTTTGAGAACGTTTTTATATTCATTCTTAATTTTAATTAGTACTCTTTTCATATTTCATTATTTCAAATCACATTGCTTTTGCATAAGTACCTAATTATTCACGTTCATCGATTGTTTGTATCAGATCTTGCAGACTTAACTAAATAGGTTAATTCAAATCAACTTCATAAGCTCCGGTATTTTTTAGCTTTTATGCGCTTTCAATGACTATTTAAACTAAGATATTTACTATTTATAAGTATTGCTATTGTAAATATAGGATTAGTATTTAAAATTGGTAGATTCTCTATTTTAATTCGGCTATAAAACATTTTTCTACAGGACTGCACTGAGATTGTTTTGGACTTGTTTGGTATCTTATTTATGTACAACCGCTGTAAATTTGTCCAGTGCTGAGTAAATAAAAATTTATAAACATAATTTATATGATTTTTATTTTAAATCAAAAGCGAGATCCCGTTATAGAATGACCTACACCAATTTGGTAAATGGATGCAAAGTATAGTATATCCAACCATTTTATATAATATATCGAATATATGTATATACTGTTATAACCTACCCAATAGTTGTAAAGAGAAAAAAATCACAATTAAGCATTTGCATACTAGTTTTTTTTTTTGTATTTTTATAAATATTTAACTGTACTTTCGATTGCTAAAGAATTTGTTTGAAGCATGTTAATATGTTTAAGAAATATAGCGACAGACTTTTTTATTTTAAATTTATCTCATCTTTCGAAATGTCATTGTATTAAAAATTAAAATGATACCAAATGTCTAATTAGTCAACATCAGATAGTAGCGATCAAGCGCATGCCCATCACACATAACAAAATATTACTGTCAAGGTTAATTTTTCCGCAGTGACGCCTTTACCAAAGTAAGAAAATAAGTTTTTTATAAAACAACAAAAGTCAAGGTCTAGAGCCATGACCACCGATATTCCGCAGTTCATCAAAGATTCAAATTCAATCATAGCACCTGCCCATTGATATTTCACTGACCAAGGTCAAATTCTCTCTGGGTAGTATAAAAAGAAGTTCTCTCACGTTTCTCTTCATTTCTATTTAGAGTTGAGTTCGAAAATGATTATAGTAAAATGTGTTCTTAATTCATTACTTTTTGTTGCTGTAATTGGATATGAAGTAGAGTTTTATCCGTCACAATCTTTTTTAGACGGTATCGATGGTACTCCAAGAATAAGTAACAGAAATTATAATACGAAAAATGAAATTGTGAATAACGGTAAGGTTAATTCAAAACCAGCACTAAGAAAATTCGATGTGAAAGGACGTTTGGGGAAAACCAAAAATATTACCAAAAGAGCTGTAGACCCAGTATTTCATGGTTACCCTAAAACAAGGGAAGAGCTTTGGCATGAGCGTTTTCTTAATGAAAACGCAGCTTTTGATCAAACACCATCATTGATAGCTTTACTACACAACATAACATTGACGTACCTAAAAGACTGCACTCCAGTGATCCTTTACGACAGTCAAGTGAAATCCAAGGAGAGCTACCTCTTTCAAAATCTTCTGAAGGGCTTTCCAGTTTCTTTCGTCCACGGATACATAAATGACAAAGGTCATTCGCAAGAACCAAATCTTCTGAAGCCTGTTAAAGAATGTCTGCATTATATAATATTCCTAACAGATGTCAGATTGAGTGCAAAGATTTTAGGAAAGCAGTCCGAGAGCAAAGTGGTGGTGGTAGCGAGATCCTCGCAATGGGCAGTGCAAGAATTCTTAGCCGGAAGCTTGTCTAGGATGTTCGTGAACTTGCTAGTTATTGGACACAGCTTCAAAGATGGCGACGACGATACTCTTGTAAGTTTCCAATTGATCATTTCGTGTAACCCTCAAATAGTTAATTGCTTACAATGAGCCTAAAGTAACTGAAGTTTATTTCGTAGGAAGCTCCATACATTCTTTACACGCATAAACTGTACACTGATGGATTAGGTGCTAGTCTACCAGTAGTACTGACTTCATGGTCTCATGGAAAATATTCTAGAAACGTCAATTTGTTTCCACTAAAAATGACGAAAGGCTACGCAGGACATAGATTCGAAGTAGCAGCTGCTCATCAACCTCCTTTTGTCTTTAGAACGTAAGTAATCTGCTCTGAAATCATTTATCACAACAAAAAAACAAAAGGTTTCATACTTTGTTCCCTAGTAGTTCAATACATTTTCTCTTGTTACGGGAGTGACATCTGCTTTCATACTTTAAGTGTGTATTTATATCATCGGTCATTCCCACTCCGGGTTTTTCTGGGTTCAAAGATTAGCTATGGCTATTCAACGTAGTAATGCAGCATGCGTAATAGATGCACAAGATATCTTACATATACTGATTTAACAAAAGGTTAAGCTACTACGAGTATAAATGTTTAAAATACAGAGCAGTAGAGAAACATTAAAGTGTGTTATCTTCCGTTTATAATAAACACATGTAGTTTATAATTGAAATGAGTTCTTCTTTTTCTCCAGAGTTAAAACAGATTTAGATGGTGGGAATCCTAGAGTTAAATGGGAAGGCATAGAAATAAGGCTGCTTAAACTACTGGCTGAGAGAAATAACTTCTCAATTGAAATCAAGGAACCTCAAGAGCTTTTGTTGGGGTAACTTACTTGGTTTACTTCTTAATATACTGTTTTAGTTAAAATTTCTGATAAATTTGACAACAAATGTTCATTCAAATATATAAACTCTTTAGTAGAAGAAGTTTACATGCCTATGTAAGAAATGCTGCGAATCGAACTGTGCGCCGATTAATTTACACTAAAAGCAAGTTTCGTTTTGTATGCTAGATTATTACACCAAAATGCCATTATGTACACATACCAGCTTTTACAACATTTTAGCATCTTTTATTACATTTTAGATCAGTTTTTGTGTACAAACCGGACTTTATATTTTGTTATAGTTTGTTTTGTTTGCTTCGTAGCGTTGATAGTTGGGGGAAAGCATGTATTTAGCAGTGTGAGATTTGAAACACATTTCACCCAATCTTTTGCTGAGGACCTGAGGATGTTTGACGTCAGTTTATTTTGCAGTCCTGGGCCAGCTGTAGTAAAAGAGATAGTAAACGGCCGAGCTGATATTGGTATAGCAGGCATGTATCAAACTATTGAGAGGTTCAAGGAAATGGATCTAGCTTTTTCACATTCACAAGACTGTGCGGTCTTTGTCACTCTTATGTCTACTGCTTTACCAAGGCAAGTCTTGATTAGGAATGTGCTTGAAGGATATACTATACTGACAATCATCTATTAGAATAGGATCTTGTGAATTTATTTCCATTCCAGGTACCGGGCCATCCTTGGACCTTTTCACTGGCACGTTTGGGTAGCTCTAACATTTACTTACCTGTTTGGCATGTTTCCCCTCGCCTTCTCCGATAAACATACATTAAGACATCTTATTAACAATAGCGGTGAGGTTGAAAACATGTTCTGGTATGTGTTTGGGACGTTCACGAACTGTTTCACTTTCGTTGGAAAGAATTCTTGGAGCAAAACTGATAAGCTTACGACTCGACTTTTGATCGGTAAGTTAAAAAAGAGAAATTGTCAAGATAGAGAATGGATAGGTATTTCATTTTATTTTCTAAACTACTGTGAATTAAATTATATGACCCATTCTGTAGAATATTTGTTTAAGAATAAATAAGAATAATTAGTTTTGTAGCGCCCGTAGTAACTAAGTTGAAATGACGCGATCATCAAGGTTAAGCAACGGTCGATGCGGACACTCTTTGAAAAGGTAACCGCACGCACAAGACTGTCGTTTTACTAGTGGCTATTTATCTGGGTGAAACCGTGGGTTCGCTGACACGCTAAATTGTAGGTCCTAATTGTCAGTCTTAGCACAAGCAGTCGTTAAGCCAAGTCTTTGGGAGTCTTGATATGAAGAAGAAGGACAAGTTAAAACAGACTAAATATAGGTTGAAGCTGGTATGACTCGGGCGTTCTTACGCTAGAAAAGATACATAGGAATAAAAGACCACACTGGCCAAATGCGGGTAGGCAAAAGACACGTTTCTATGTATTTTATATGTTCGGAACATGATGATTTCCCCAAAATATTTTTCTTTACCACATGAAGGAGAGCTTGGAGTAGGTTTTTTTTAAATATTCCAGGTTGGTATTGGATATTCACAATAATCATTACCAGCTGTTACACCGGCTCTATCATAGCGTTCGTTACTTTGCCTATTTTTCCTGAGACTGTGGACACGATCGACCAACTCTTGGACGGATTCTACAGAATTGGTACTTTAGGTAAGTCTAGTAAAAGTTTTACTTGTATCAAATAAGGAAAGACACGAGAAACGCTAAGTATAAGAATTTATGAAGTTTTACATAAGGATTAGCGGAGGCTTGCAGTTTAAGAACACGAATAATTACATTCTTGAGACAGAAGTTTAAAATTACAATGTTATATTTACCTAATACTCACTAAATATATTTTTTTTGTATATCTATCAGTACTCTTAGGGTGGAGTTTTTTAAACTCCAGATTTCCAGTTTATATGTCGTATTTTTTGTGTTCACAACTACATATCTACAGTCAAGTAAACATTACATTCTTAGCTTAAACGTTCATCATCATCATCAGCCTAGCTTAAACGTTGGTATGTCTAAACTACCTGTTTTCGTTATTGTTGGTGTAATCACATTTAGTAATTTTCATTCTTAGTTAAATAAAGTTATAACTTAAGCGTTTACCGATTGACTTTATAAAATCTTACATGTAGATCGCGGTGGCTGGGAAAAATGGTTCATAAATTCTTCAGACCCAAAAACTAACAAGCTTATGAAGAAGCTTGAGCTTGTGGCCAGCGTAGAAGATGGCATCAGTAATACAACTAAAGCTTTCTTTTGGCCTCACGCTTTTCTGGGATCTAAAGCTGAATTGGAATACTTAGTTCAAGCTAACTATTCTGCTACAAAGTAAGAAATTGATACATCACCACATTTGATCTTCATTATTAGAAGGAACCATAGTTTTGATACCTAGAGACATTTTACAATTCAAATGCAAAGTTATAATGTGTCTTCCATTATTTATATTTTCAGATCTAAAAGAGCAATGCTTCACATATCAAATGAATGCTTTGCGCCTTTTGGCGTGAGTCTGGGGTTTCCCAAAAACTCATTATATACTGCTAAATTAAGTAGTGACATCAGAAGAATGTTCCAAAGCGGCTTGATGGACAAAATAGTCGATGAAGTTCGTTGGGAAATGCAGAGAAGCAGCACTGGTAAACTTTTGGCTGTAAGTAAATGCAGACAGAATATCTTATCGTACATATAGAAAACAATCAAGATGATAGTCTATTCTGTCTTACTTAATCTAACTACCCATAGTTTGGCTGCAAGGGATGATTTTATCAAGATCATTTGTAATGATTACAATAAATTAAACTGAGTACCTATTTTAGTTTAATATTATATAAATAAAACCATGAAAATTGAAAGAAAAATAAACTTTATCTTACCCTTATCACGTCTACAGGCTGGAGCAGGCACTTTGAAAATCCCTTCAGCCGATGAAAAGGGCCTGACTCTGGAAGACACACAAGGAATGTTTTTACTCCTGGCCGTAGGATTTCTCCTTGCAGCAACAGCTCTCATTTCGGAATGGATGGGCGGGTTCACTAGACGATGTCGATTCTTGTGTAGACAAAAAAAAGAAAGAGAACAAGCAGCTTCAATAAGTAGAGAAGAATTAATATCATCTACAGATAGCGGAGAAAAAAAAACCTTACCTGATGAGACTGAGAGTCGAATTCACTTTGATACACGAACTACAAGTGCTGGCTCCAGAGACACATTAGAAGGTCAAATAATACATGTGACGCAAGAGAGTATTATGGTTCATGAGAAACTGGATGCAGATGAATGGGATTCAAGGAGATCTAGTTCAGTTGATTTGGATAGAGAAGTAAATGATATCTTTGAAAAAGATAGATGTCGCAGAGGAATGGATGAGGGCGATGTTAACAATGTTGTTGATGAAGAAAGGAGTACAAATATTTCTAAAGGTGCGTTTGGTCATGATGTATCCAGTAATAAGGAAAATTAGAAATATTAGATCATAGTGAGATTTACTGATATGAAGATAACATTTATTATCATTATAGTAGGAAGTAGCTAAAGTAATTCTATATATACCTACGACACCTACTTTTAGATATCGATTGAGTATGATTGGTATGGTTATATGGAATATGGTTATTACTACTGCTATAAATACATATTACTGTAGGCGTGAAATAAAAAACAAAACTGACATCCAACTCTTTATTATCCTTCGAACAGTCATCAAAATAATTTATAACAATTTTCTAACACTGTCGTTAAACATTTATATTCAATCAGCCACTGAGATGTTTATTCACCATAGAGTCTATCTACAGTAGGCAGAATGCCACACAGAAAGACAGGCGCCGTTTGACTTACAGTAATGCAATATTTGGCCCGGCCTTAACTTAAAAATAATTATTACACATTATGACTTAAAATCTTTCCGAGTGGCACCGCCCCAAAAAAACGATGCCTCTCAACTTATCAGTAAACATTTCGCTATAATACAACAGATTTTTGCATTCTTTGTAAATCAAACGAAAATATACCTAATACCTACCTAAGCAAGTTTTCAATATATACCTTTGTATGTATTGCACATCTGCTGTCACCAGTAATCAAATTGAATTCAAATTGAGTATTCAATAAGGATATGTTTTATTCCTACAATAATTCTATCGGTTGATCGCGAAGACTGTGGTGCAATAGCAAAAGGAAAAGGGACATACAAGTAATTATGTATATAAATACTACTGTGATGAAACCACACTGATTTCACAAACTTACGACTACGTTTTTTTTTCTTTAAATGCAATGAACTAGATAATAAAAATAACTGAAAAATAAAAGCTCTTTGCTATTGTCACACAGCAAGTTATATATAAGTAAACACATACACATGTAGGTATATCTACAAAAAAAATCAAGCAAACTCTTTTTACAATAACACACAACGTTCGTTGTGCGCTCAAAAGAATAATTATAGTATATATTTTATTAATATAATTATACTTGAACTCATTCCCGATAGCAAATCTCACAACCTCGGAAATTATGCTCCCAATACCAGCTTAACTGATGAAATATACAAGATTATAAGTCGATAAGAGAAACTTGCTTGGTGCAATCTTACTTGATGGCATCGAAAAACCATTTGCAAGAAATTCTTTACAAACTTTATCCAATAACTGCTTTGTGCATATCAAGACTAACCAACTTTCCAATAATTACTTGGAACGCCTAATTATAATTGTTTCAGTATATCGGTGACTTACATTTAGTTATAGGTAAGTATATAGGTAACAGAAACTGTGATGAACATAGCATTAACAATATCGACCGAACCCGAATTGAATGTCAAACAAATACAACATTTTAACAAGAAACATGGGAATTTCGCTGCAACGCCAAACAGATACGATTGAGCAAATTTTAATACAAAGCACATCAACTTTTCGGAAGGAACTTTTAGGAACAAACGACGGAATTGAAGAAGTTAACGCAACTGTAGAATTTCAAACTCAGGGCCCGAAACAGGAGCTAGGATCGCCACGTTTACAAACATCTGGATAAGCCTTTAACAGCACGCGGGAGTCCCAACTAAGCACCGACTAGACGTAACATAAAGGGCCCACTTACAACAGTGTACTTTATTATATCACATCAAAGATACTCTAACATTTAAGGTGTACTTACAAGTTCCCTACAATTATTTCCCTAAAATGGGTCAACATTTATTATGCTCCAGTAGTAAAATATTAATTCGTTTTATAACTAATCGTGTACCTTATTTTACAATGCGAAAATACATTTTTTATGCGTTCAGACTTTTGAACTTCAAAACTGGTTAAGTCCCTGTACAAAATTTAACAAACATACGCTAAAATTTTGTTATTGTGATTCGAAGAATTTTACTCTTGCAAAGTAGTGTTTTATTTCTAACAGTATTTTGTGTATATATACATTACATATCCTTAGTAAACAGTTACACTGCCTCAAAACGTGGTATAGCAACATCCAATACAAAGTTACGATAGTTCATATCTACGAATACTTAATGAATACATATTCTATATGATAAACATTCAGTGTAGTGACTTTAATATATAACGATTCAACATTTTGTAAGACTTAATATTACCAGGATGTGAAAATATAAAGCAAAAATGCCGTCGTATTATACAAATTGGTACAATATGGTACATTTAGGCACTGTGAGTAAGGCATCTACAGTGAGACGATATATGGAGGATAGGAAAACTGATCGCTAACCCAACAGCCGGATATCTGGAGTCAGTTTGTTTTAACCAAAATGATGATCATATAAGAGTTAGTTGAAACCTGTTTATAATAATTGCGGCTACGAATCTTATTATTGATGGTATACAAAATTCTGCAGACATTGCCTATCTAGAGGTAAATGGTAACATTATTGGGCTAGCGACAGTTGCAGTGCTCAAGTACAGGTTGGGTCAGGAAATCAAGCAATAAACAAAATAATATTGGCATGATTCTTGATGATACACCCACCGATAACAATTAGATCCTATAATTATACTCTAAATGGACAGTTATTATTCTAGTTTTTATGTTTTGCCAAACTCTGTATTGTATCTAAAAATAGGGCGGTTTGTGATAAAATAGTGCTTTACCAAAATATTAAAATACTCTCGTGTAAAATACATAACATTATTTTGTATGTGCATTTAAAACTGAGATTATAATGTACTCGTATGTTATACTATTCGTCTCTCTAATTGAGTAGAAATATAGTTTTGCTTCAGATCGCATTAACAAAATAGAAAAGATGTATGTATTTTATTATTACAAACCAACGTGTCCATTCTTAACCATTCCTATAGCCACTAAATAAACCCTAACATACTTAACGAGTACTTACATAATGATATTCAAAATTGACTTTAACATTTTGGTCTGTTGACAAGAAACGACCTTAAAGTATAGCTAACGAATTAGCATACAATACTTTGAAGTGTGGGAGAGCAAATCAGTCAAATGTAAATTAAAACTGTTAAGTCAAAGATTAAATAGATGTATTTTCTAATTTTACTATTTTTTAAACTTCACATAGTCTTGATCAAATCTGACTGATATGCTTTAATTAAGACTCTAACTATTATTATATTACACCAGAGACAGCCTGTGATTGATCCAGCTACAGAGTGCAAATGATGTTTGTTCAAGAATGTCTACACGTATCAATACAATATACATTGTGATTCACTTACGATTCTGCTTAGAGTGCAAAGTGTTATCATAAGAAATTTTAAAGCTTCATGTGGTACCTTTATATACTCATCTCTAGCTATTTCCTAATTACCTCCTTACATAACATTCGTTCCTAAAGGGACGTGTATACAAATTATGTAAATATCATGATTTTCATGTATAAATACCTCAATAGATATATTTATATAGATTTTACATTACACAATTTATTATCTTCTGTGATGACACTACCTTAAATTTACAAAGATTCAAGTTCGGATGTCACACTAATATATTTTTATAATGGCACAAAAACTTTTTAACACTAGTTTAACACAACGTCAACAGTCGTTCCAAGTATCTGATGCACTTCACACTTTGATATAGTCTGTTCTATCGCGCACTTTGTTAATCCCTCTAGCGACGCACTCGAATATCGACACGTGCAAGACGCACCACTAGTGTACTACTTTATTCAATAGTAAAATTGACTAACATTAAACTAAACAGACAATGGCACGGATTGCACATTTAACATCTATTTACAAAGGGAATTAGAAATCTAGCTAAGTTCAAAATTGATCTGAAGTTTTGCAGCTATTATGCATTGATTTACTTATATTTAACATTTATTACCACTAGTGTACCTATGTGCATTACGATAATTACGTATAGTGTAACCTTGAACATTTAACATCGAGTTGGGAGCGGTCCCTAGTACCTTGCACGGGTTTCCACCGTGCCATGGCGAAGCACCGTGGCTAGAGCGGGGATGCACCTTTCTGTTTCAGACTTGCGATTGCACGCATGTCGAAGTAGCACTAGAGGGGCTAGGGATGTGCTTGACGCAGGACGGTGGCCATCGAAAGCTCGATAGGGGTGGGGCGCGCGGCGCGGCGTCTAGCAGTGTGGGTGGACGGGCCTCGGGTAGGTTCCGAAGGCCTCATAGCCTAGCTATGTGGCCCAACCCTCGATCCGCTGCCGCTTTGAGTGCGGCTGCTCGTAGTCCAGCGGCACCGCCGAGTGCCGCATGTCCTGCCCGCCCGGCGAGCCCAGGTTGCTCGACGACACGGAACCTGCAACGAACAAACCTATTTCATTGTTAGGTCAACGTTTCATTTGTTAGTGTATTAATAGAAAAAAAAAAATGAAAAAAAATACTTGCGCTTAGTAAATTTTAACTAACGATTAATACAAAATTGCTAACAGTCACACTATTCATAGGATAAATAAACACCTAAGTTTGTTTATCTGGCCATTGCAAAATTGACCCGCAATTTGTTAAAATAGGAATATTTACGTACAGTGTAGTAAAAAGCATCGTAAAAATCTACATTAGTTTTTTTTTTGAAGAGATTAAAAGAGACCTACCATCGATAGCTCCAGATAGATGTGCGGGCTGCGGCGCAGGCGCAGGCGGCGGCGCGCGATGCATGTGATCCGGCGCCCGCGGCGGCGATACCGGCTCTGCTTTTATCTTCACATTGCTTGGCGAGCCGGCCGGCGGCGGCGTCCCTCCGCCAAGTACAGGCAAGCTGCTACTGCAAAGACAAAAATAACAATTGAATATGACGGCCGCAAGGCAAGCCTTGGCTAAAGCGTTTAGCGTGACTGATAATGATCGTATAATAATGAATATAGAAGCATGAATTATTCAAATGATGAACCTGATGGTATTTTCGCGTAGAAAACGGTCACACTTACTTGTTATTAAAAGTTGGAATGAGTCCAAAAGTTTTGGTGCTCTCCGAGCACCATCTTCACGCGCTTTTATAATTAGTAGATAAGTGTGACCGTTTTCTATGCGAAAATATTAAGATGCCTTACATGAACAGTTTACAATGTTTGAACCTGATGGTGTTTTCCAGGGCAGTTTCGGCCACTTGTTACCGTTTTCAGGTCACTCTATGTCTGATTAACCTGACTAGGATAATGAAGAAGATAATAGTCGATTCTCAGTCTTATTCATGATATTGCAGGTAAACATAATGTAGGTAACAATGTTGTAGGCAAATTATCTCGTCAATCCAATCAGCCGTGCGTAACGATCGGTAGTGAAAGTATTGGAACCTTGATCGAAACTGCGACGCCCCTCTCGCGCCTGTATTTCCTACAACTGCGGGGGGCAGGGCAGTTTTATACGACTGTTCTTTACAATATTGCGGTGAATGCAAGCGTTGAATTTGGTGCAGCAGTCAGCGCTCCGGTAGCCGTGATCGTCTAGTGGTTAGGACCCTACGTTGTGGCCGTAGTAACCCAGGTTCGAATCCTGGTCACGGCAGTGTTATACACTGTCTCGGCGGAGTTCACTTTTTAGTTTTTGGTTGTAATGATTTTTCTTTTTTTTTATGAACAAGTAAATTGAAAGTTAAATGTTATTTTATATCAAAGCTCTTCAAAAGGAAATGTTTTAAATAGACAAGTCAAACTTTAATTGTAGGTATGTCTAATTCTCCTATATCTCCAACTATCATTTTATAGTCAGAATGCAACAAGTCCTTTTGAGTTTCTCTATAATATCAACAACCTGTAGCATCATCGTTACAGTTAAACATTGATATTAACGCGCCTTTTATTCAAATCAGAAGCAAACAGCTCAAAGTGTATATCACGGTAATTCTCAAACCGGTTGCCCTTGGAGAAAGTAGGCCTTTAAATTAAAGCAATCAAGAGATTTGGAGACACCGTCAACAGCTCCGGTAGCCGTGATCGTCTAGTGGTTAGGACCCTACGTTGTGGCCGTAGTAACCCAGGTTCGAATCCTGGTCACGGCAGTGTCAAACACTGTCACGGAGGAGCTTTTTTATTGTTTTTGGTGTTGATACATCTTTGTTTTGTAAAAATACGTTTTAAGTTGATGATTTACTCTGTTTTGACAATTATTATTACATTCTTAAACACATCTTTGTCTCCATTGGTGGTTAGTTTATAGGAACAGCGATGAGATTGAGGAAAATTATTATACCCTTTTCAATGGTTATTTTTTTGGCAAAGTCAAGAGAATAATCTTGGTCAAATGCCTGTAAGAATACCTTCCTACACAAAACACTACGCTATCGATTATCACAGATTCGGTCACGTAATTCGATTTATCTTTTTGTTGCTAACGTTCCAGTCAACCGTATCGGTTATGCAACACTTTAGAATGCAAGCGAAAAATTCGATAAACTTGTCATATCTCCAACAGCCGTGATCGTCTAGTGGTTAGGACCCTACGTTGTGGCCGTAGTAACCCAGGTTCGAATCCTGGTCACGGCAGTGTCAAACACTGTCACGGTGGAGCAAACTTTTTGACATTTCACAAGCAAAAGTGATAAATGTGAATGGAAGAAGCTGTAGTTAAGTTAAATGAGTAGAAGCAACAAACGGCTTAGCAACACAACACCCATGGAACGATCTGGTAACTTGACCACAAAAAAAAAGCAGATTTGTGATAAATTTTGTATTTCGACAAATATTCACGACAAAGTACGAAATACATAGAGAATGCAGAGCTTGAATTGAATAATAACAAAATTACCATTATTTTAGCAAATATACTCTTACTATAATATTTAGTAATTTAAGGAAAATCGTACGTTAATAAAAACGTTACTTACACTACCATTGGAATAAAACGAAATATCAAGTCTCCAGAAAGTCCCAAAGTAGTAAAAGAAAGGTATACAGACATGTACCTGTTGTGCTGTAGCGTTTGTAGTTGATGCGCGCCCCATGTCAGTCCGATGCCCATGTCCGATCCCATGCTGAAGTCCTGTGGTCCGAAATTGCCGAGTCCTGAGTAGCTGAGCGGTGTCTGAAGATAAAAGAATACAGGTTTAAAATTCAATCTGATATATACAATTTGGCCGGGGAAAAATGCGCGAGAGAATTGGTTTTGTATCTCTCCTAGCTTTTTGACACTAGTTATGTACATATGTAATGTGCTAAATGTAAATAAATTATATTCCAAATCCCAGAATACATTTCTAAATTTAATATTTATTACCCAGCTTCTGGAATACAAACTATTTTATACAAAACATTTTTAATTCATTTACCAATAGATTTTGGTTAAAGGGTGTACAATAGGATGAATTAAAGGTCCCCTGTTACAAATACCCAAAAATGTCATGTTTGATTGAGATATAAAAAATCCAACCAAAATAAAAAATCCGTTAGATTACCTGTGTTTTCAGTATTAAGTAAGCTAATGACAAAAGTTGATATAAATATATTGACCGAAACGCACTCTTGTTCCATACTAACATTTATCGTCAAACAGTAGACGACCTAAGCGAACGAGCTTTTTACCGTATACTTAAAAAAATACTGAAGACTTGGCCATAAGACTTGATAAAATGCAAGCACTTTGAAGTGCATTAGCGCATAAGGGCCAAGATCTCGAGATGAATGAATGGATGAACTATTATGAAAGTCAAATTAGAGACGTTTATATAACATATCGTACGCGCCGTAATACGACGCTGACTGCAAAGCAGAAGCCCATAGACAATTTTGAAGAAAGATACTCACCTTTTATTCTTATTCTATGACGGGGGCGATCAGACCTACACTGACAACCCACAGGAGGCGTATTGTGCATTTTCCCCTACCAACCTACCCAAGCCATCCAAGCTCCTTAAAGTAGCGAAGCACGGTCTTGGGTCGCTGGCATACCTGCTCCACTGTCATTGTGGTACTTTTTTTATAGCAGGAGGCGTCCAAATAGCGGAGTGTTTTGTTGAGATCCCCTTGCTAGTCCGGTTTTTTCTCTTGTACTTGTGTTAATACTCACCTCTCCAGAGTAAGATATGTCGTCTTGAGGCGGTTGCATGGAGCCTGGTATGACAACGCGAAGATTGTTGTGTCGCGGCGAGTGGTGGGGTGGCGGTGCGTGTCCGTGGGGCTTGTGCGGGTGACGGTGCGGGGAGGGAGCCGGGCCGGGGGACGGGGACGGGGTGCAACCAGCGCCTAGAGGAGATCCGGAGCCAGGGTAGCCGTTAGACATCTCGAGCATTCCGCCGCTTGGGTATACTGGAAAGTATACAATATAACTTTAAGTTTATATGTAACATTACGAATGTCTTCACTGTGTGGAAATGACAAAACATGTTTTCGGTTTCCATTAATTATTCTATAAAATGTCGTCTCTTCTTTCTTTGATATAATTTTAGCAAAATATTATGTATAAACGTATACCTAACCAAAACGTATAAAAAATAAGATGGTAATAGAATTAGAAATTCGCAAGGCTTCACATAAGTTTTTTTACTTAAACATGATTTATTGTATCTACTTTGTTGGCTCTTTGAAATGAAACAGAATATTTTATTGGTAAAGTTTTTGTATAAGCCAGTGAACTTCGCGCTTCGTTATTTCTTGTTTTCAAATTGTTTCTCGTCAAGAGCGGATTAAAGATTTAGATTATCGTAATTTCAAACAAACGACTACTAATTATGCTTTTTAATTCTGGAAATATTTTGTCGTTAGAAACATCAATATGCTTGCACTTGACTATAGCTTCAATAAAGCTAAATTTATATCAAGCCTTGCTGAGATTGATTTACGAACGTGCTAGTTCAGTTAGCAGTTGGTAACATGGTTTATTATTTTAAGAATACAAAATAATCACCTGAATCGGTTTCCGAAGACGAAGGCCGTGGACTGATAGAGGTATGCATTTGTGGACTAGCTTGCAGCAATGACGTATCATATCCTCCGACTGGCACGCTCACTGGTAAGTTGTAGTTACTGCCGCCAACACCCACTCGACTTCCATTCAGCTGGTTCCTTTGCATCATCATTTGGAATTCCTCGTCAATCTTGGAGTATTTGGCTTCGGTCCGTGGGGTCAAGTTGTATTCCGGCTCTTGTTCAGGGCTGTCCGGCGACATCACTCCGTTTTTATGCTCTTTCTTCGTTAGTGCCTGGAAGTGTCAGCGAAAACAGCTCAGGTGGCTTGACGAGCCAAATGTCTAAATACTTGACTGTATTAATAGACATGCAATTAGAACACCCTCGGTACACAACAACTCTTTTGTTATATTGAAGAAAACTTAGACAGCTTTGCACGTTGAGTGGCCGAAGTGATTTTAAGTCGCATAAGAAGGGAACATAAGCTGGTTATATTTAATTTTAACACATATTTCAGTTATGTATCAATCAATCATTTTATTACTGCACACACATTTACAGAGTAGTCATAGAATTATATAATGTACTTCCTTTTGTAAGCTTTGTAAATGTTTTAGAAGTAAATAAATGATTGATTGATTGATTGATTTTATTTCTTAAATAATTATAAAGCTTAGACCATATTATAATAAAAATGTTTTTTTTTTTGTTTTTATCATGGCGACCAGCACTTACACTGAGAACTAGTCTCGTACCGTAACGTATGTTTATACGAGATGGTAAATGTTTCTACAACGGAAGTTTTTGTAATAGTTTTTTTGTTAATAGGTAGTCATGAATGGATCAATTAGTTAAAAGGTCAAATGACTTTGACGATGATAAAATCAAATACAACGACAACGTTTATATAAATTTCAACGTAGATTCTTTGTGAGTTAAAGGTCGTTAGGCTTAAAACCACTTCGGCGATAGAACTCATCAGCTCATTGTATAGTCAGCATGTAGGAGGGCAAAATAAACAGTGCTATCAATAATAAATCTACGTGACTACATAGTAATAGTGATAAAACTTTTTAGCGTACATTTGTGTGTAGTGTCGAACGCAATGATGCAACTGACTGTACCCTTGTTCCGACGGAGTCAGGTTAATTCAAATAAACACAAAATATATTT
This sequence comes from Mellilla xanthometata, assembly GCA_035578125.1. Classification (NCBI taxonomy): domain Eukaryota; kingdom Metazoa; phylum Arthropoda; class Insecta; order Lepidoptera; family Geometridae; genus Mellilla; species Mellilla xanthometata. The sequence goes on along the minus strand of JAPUBQ010000007.1, from coordinate 3,797,714 downwards.
ACAAAAACCCATGCTGGAAAACAAAATAACATAAATATTTAGGGCGTCTCTAGTCATAAACAGTTAGTAGAAAACGAGGGTCTGGTGTTTTGTTTTCATCTTTTATTGGTCTAACGGGGGATAAACATGCTTTTTTACGGTTCTATCTCTATGTGATTACTTGATTAGGAATCAACGAATCAGCTACGGCAGCTGGATAGTTTTTCGGGTTCTTTTTAGTAACATGTAGGTAGATATGCATTAGGTTTGTGTAAGTAGGAAGCACGCGTTAATGGTATAGTCAATATTGCATGGACATTGCATTGCGACCACGGGCACACATATGACGCCGTACTTAATGTACCTCGATGATGTTGCGGTTGGTGAGAGACTCGTGCGGCTCGTTGTACTCCGTGTACTTCAGGAGAACCTGGAAAAATAGAAAAAACATCATTGTCAAAGGTGTCAAGTCTCCAAGATTGAATATGAAAAAGTAGGAAACCAAGGCAGACATCTGTTTAATACGAAATTATTGCGTCTATAACGAAGACAAGAAGATTTTAAAACACTGTAGAAGTCCTCGGTAGTAATGTACATTTTCTCTGCGTTTAATAAAAAAATAAAAAATAAACCGGTTCAAACCCAGCCCTACACCAATGACTTGTTTTTCAAGTTGTGGACTTGCACTCGCTTTACGGTGAAGGAAAACGTCGTGAGGAAACCGACATGTTTGAGGACCACAATATCTGAAGACGTGTGTCATCCGCCAACCCGCACTTGGCCAGGGTGGTGAATTATGACCTCTCTCTCCTTGTGAGAGAAGGCTTCGAGTCCCAGCAGTGGGAACGCGTAGTGGGATGTTTATGTTTCTTTTAAACTTCTTCTCTTCCAATTTGAAGAGATTGGAATTCGTCACCATCTCTACAGAGACTCTATCATTCTCGTGTTACACTATTTAAACAAAAAAAACAACGAGTTCTACTAACTAACACACAAGTACTTTTGCGAGTATAACATTCAAGTCTTAAAGTATGTTGGTCTTTTAGAGAGTTTTGTTTGTCTTTGGCATCTACAAACCAAGAGGCATCCTAGTGATCTCGAGTCAAAAAGACTTCTTTACTTTTCTCCTTCGCTTAATAATTTCCGAATAATTAATTACCTATTATACTTCGTTAACTTGCGAAATTTCAAATCTTAAAGCAAATAAAACAATCAACAAAACCAAGTCAGACTTGATTCAATAATAATAAAAAGTCGGAACAATTATTGATAAAGTTTATTACTCCTTGAGTTTTATTGCTCTTTGAAGTTACAAAGTTTTCTAATTTGCCTTCAGTTTGACACTTAATTGTATTGGAGCCATTTTATTAGTTGGTTTTTGTTCTCGTAATTGCTGAATTTGCCACGTACTTAATTTTAATATTATTATTTTTTCAGTATTGGTTTGTCTAAGTTCGTAGTGATCATAATTTATTATTTATGTCTAGTATGCATTTGCAGCAATGCAATTATCATTTATCAGCATTTCTGCAAAAACAAACGAAGCGGAAGAGCTGTTTACTTTTTATGTCATTGATAAAACTGAAAAACGATGCAAGTTCGTAGTTTGTTGACCTTTCTTTTTCATATACACTTTGTCATTCCTATACACAATATTGCAATTTATCATTTTTGTACGTTCTTGAAATATTTGCATAAAATTATCTGAATAGGCGTTTCATTTGCGTGTACTGCAGTTCTTACTGTTGTTGGTACTTAAAAATATACTTATTTAGTCTCATTAATTTAAGTATTACTCGTACTTAAACTTCAGTCCAAGAAATTGGTTACGGGTTTGATTTTACAGACATTTTTACATTATTTGATAAATAAACTTGAAATAATTCCTTTATTGCATAAAAGCATCATATGAAAATTAAAAAAGTTACCACAAAAAAAAATCATCTTAATTTATACAGGTTTGATGACCAAGGTAAACGTTGGAAAGGTCTATGGATACTCAGTTTCAAACAGCTTTTAAGCCGTAGACTACAGAATCCACCAGTCAATTAAATTTAATACACTTTATTCATTTAGCTCTTCTTCCTTTTGTAGTTGGGCGCTCTCCTCTATCAGCCGTCATCTAAACACTCACTTCTTTTTCTCTCATATCCGTATTAAATTAAGTGAATAATACATCAAGACAGTTTCTAGAACAAATCACGTCAACTTTGTGTTCCCTCATTGCCCACAGGCCCAGTTGGTATAAGACACGCTCTCATCTGGCAACTAAACTTTTGAAAAGCCAGACAGATTCTATAATAAATCAAATGTTCTTTGTTTTGCCACATTGACGAAAAGCCCGGTTGGTAAAAAGTACGATCTCTTTTAACTATTATAGATGATGTTGTTCGTGATGATGTATACTTGTTCGTACCTTGTCCATGTCCGTGCTAGCATACTGGTACAGTTTGTTGTTGGAGCTGAAGATGATGAGAGCTATCTCGCAGTCACAGAGCACGCTCAGCTCGTACGCCTTCTTCATCACGCCGAACTTGCGCTTGTTGAACGTCACCTGGAATATACAGAAGATGACGATTTAAAAAAAAGTCTGAGTAAGAAAATGTTTACATGGTGGTAGAGCATTTTCTAGTGCTTTCATTTTGAAAAATCTGTCGCCAAGCAACTAACAATGTCTTCCGGCCTCCTCGAGAGTTTAGTTCTTTCTGACTCGGTATGTTCTACCTTAGACCAGAGAGTCTCGTATGGTTACGCTCCTTGTTGCTCAAATGATAGAAGTACAGAGTAAAAAAATGTGTCAAATATCTAAGCTCAATCTTTGCTTTGAAAGCGATTGTCACTTTAATCTACTCGTATTTTTGGATATCGGCCGTAAAGAAAGTATCTGTAGAAGGTATAAATAAATTTGCTTCCAACGATTTGGCAAAATTGTTTTTTTCCGCTAACACAAGGAAATAATAATAGTTATTGTATTATTCGTATGGTCAACATACGACAAGATTTTACGCCATCAATTTATGATGAGGTCATGAATTTTGTACCTACTGGTATGGCAACTTATTTTCTGGAACTTCATAATGCGTCATCTCAAACAATTAGTACATGAGAAAACAGAATCTCTAAGAATTGTTGTCCTAAACATTATAGTTATTGGTAAATGAAGAAAATAAAACTTTTAGCTACAATGATAGTCTGATAATTATATTTCATAAGCTTTCACCTGACAACTTCGTGATCAATGTTAATCATATTCACAAAACCATGTTATGATGCAAAAACTGTATTATATACAATATAACGTATTGTAAAATGCCTCCATTTTGAAATTTACAAATCAAGAAACCATACAATCCACACATTGGAGAATTTTGTACGAAAATAGTTCAAACAATTTCAAGATATTGAAGCATAAGACAATAGTCAAAGAACGTCTTATATCGGTAAAAGCTACATTGTTTGGTGCGTGAACAATTAATTGCTATTTTAGAACTATCAGTAGTATCTATATGTATAAGTTGGTAACTGTCTGATCTAAAATTAGTTCTTGTGGATATTAAATTAAACAATAGCTCTCTTTGATCAGTCTGCCTGTACTCTGTACCTACGTACATTCTGTTCGGTTTTGTGCTAATGATTCCTCATTGTGGTTATATTTTCCTGGTTACTTTATGACATAGTAGAATTAACGGGATTACCAAATTATTATCCTGTTGTATTTAGCTATTTAACATATCTTTGTACCTACTTACAGCGATTTATTTTAATTTAGAGAATGGTTATTTCTTGTTCGAAAATACGGAAAAATAATTCATTTTTTTAAATATTGTTTTGATTTCTTTAAATATTTTGATACATACGGAGTAACTTGATAAACTCACAATCATAGTAAATTTATTGATTTGTCATCTTTTTAAAATATGAACTCAAACAATAGTAACAAATTAAACTCTTTGTTCTCATAAAATGTGTCTATTAAGGTCCGAAATAAACAAAGGAAGCTTTTAACCGATGACTGTACAATTAGAACAGTGAAAACGTCACTAAAACAAGTTGACCTTCGCAAGTTTCATTTTGCTTGTCTGCCGTTTACGACCAGACATTTAGGCCTACCGCTCCCTGCGCTTTCTAAGGACTAAAGATCAAAAAGGGGCGATGTAGAACATTTCAGTGGTTCTAATTAGACTGGCCTTTAGAGTAATCGTGTAATTAATAAATTACAAGTACCAGAGTTCGTTGTCCTGCCGCGATAATGTTTTGCAGTGGGAGTGTTGATACGACGCATCTGTTGGGTCAGATGCTAAGGTCATTTTACTCTTTTGCATGCTTTATATTATTGAAAATGAAACGAACATCTTTTCCAGAGCAACGTGGGTGATCAAGTGTTGATTAAAATGATCCGAAGCTTGATCTTTGGTTCTGTTAATTGATATCGTTAAGGCGGGTATGTGTTAGGTCTTTTATGTCTATCACCCATTTTAAGGTTGTCACAACACCAAAATAATGATGTAAGTACCTACCATTACGTAGTTGAATAATCGTATGATTATTTTGAATATAAGATACCATAAAATAATGACCATTATTTTATGTTTATGACTATAATAATTATATGTTATAATGTATAATTTGATGTCTTAGTTATAGACTTAGTCAAGGTGCAATGTTAGGACCATCGCTATTCTTAATATGCGCAAATGACTTACCTGTCGATTCCGTTCGTCTGTGATCCGAGATATTTGTATTTTCTTCCGACCCATGGTGGCAGCAATCTTGGAAGGGGTTAGAGGGAGCGGGGTTAAGAACGAAATTTGCCGGTCGGCTGGCTTCCTTAGACGTCAACAGCTGTTACCTGTTGGCAAATAAAATACAGCTATCAATCACGTGCAATATTCCGAAGTCACAAGTCTAAAGAAAAAATAATTTTCATAAATTATTGTTTCATCTTTATTACAATAACTAAGCCACGAGCGTTATGGGTACCTTTCCGTCAGGTTCTATCCGGAGTGGCCTATTAAATTAATTTTATGAGTGGTTTTTTATTTTATTTTTATTAGTTCTTATTATCTTTTATTTAATGTAAATAAATAAAAATAAATTATATTGCATTTTCATAAATTATCGGAATATATATTGCATTTTAAGGACTAATCGAACACCGGACATAGCGCATTCCGTATTCTAACAGTTTTGTGATAATGACCACAGTTACGTAAGCGCTCCGTAATGACGTAATCATATAACAATCGGAATACAGAAACACTTGTCCTATATCGAACCAAGTCTAATGCATGAGGTGAACTTTAATGCGGCGGAAATACAGGCTAAATTTGCTTGCAGTTATAAACTTAAAATTGTTCTTGTTAAGTTACTGTATACTCCTTTGTTAGGTACTTAGTTATAGCATAGATTAGAAATGATTGATCAGATATTATTTGAATATATTTACAGGGTGTTATGATAAAGTTTACAAAACTGTTGGATTCACTAGGTCTAAAAAAATTACAAACCTTTATGAGATAAAAAAATACTCTTTAAAAAGAACTAGCATCATCCGCATTAACCGGCATTGCACAGGAAAAAACTATTCAAGTTTTAACTGTTTGGTAAAATTAATAAACAACAAGATAAGGAAAAGCTAATATCAAAAGGCAATTGATGAAGTCATCAATTAGAGAAATATGCAAAACAACAACAAATCACAATATATTAGGTAAACAGCTGGAAGATAAGTGGGTTGTAGCTACTGCTCACCATTCTGTGATAACTTGATAGATAGTATGAATATATTTTTTCTAATGCCAAATGTTGGCACAAATACGTCATATGTTTAAATTTGATATCTCTATCTATTAGGATTTAAGCCTAATATAATATAAATAGGCTGAGATTGACACAGACAGATAGACGGACGGTGAAGTCTTAAGTAATTGGGTCCCGTTGGTACCTTTCGGTACTAGCAAGTATTTAGTATCAATCTTAAACCATAAATGGTATATTAAAAAAAAAGCCTATTCTTAGCAGTCTAAGAGAACCAACTTTGGACAATGATGGAATCACAGTAAAGTTTTAATTATTTATTCTTACAAGTAAGGTTCACGCCATGCGCGAGGGGTTAGAGGAAACAAAAATCAGATTGTACTTCTTACTTTGGCTATTATGAATACAAAAATACAAACACAAATAATAAATCTTTATTTGTGACACGAGTATAGGATAACAAATATAAAAATAGAATCCAAAGACGTTCACAGAACTTCGTGGAATTGTAACTCGTATATTATTGTAACTTTACATATATGTATTGTAAAAACTTTTAGGTTACCTATGTAAAAATAAATATTGCAACAAAAATAAACTCAAAGTAACACTAAATTAAACTAATTATAACTAAAAATATTCTGAAAACCTTAATGTTATAAAATTAAACAAAATCTTCATAAATTTTATTAAACCATGATTTCGTTGTTTTAATTTCCATGGCAACGAAAATGGGTATTAAATATCATTGTATAATTATGTAAATTTAAAACCTTTTTTAATTAAATAAGTACCTACTCTTATGCCACATAAAATACGAAATCCTAATGTACGTTTTTATATTCTATATAACGTCTAAGAGTATGCGAACCTAAATTAAATTACCATACTTAAGTTGTTATCTTCCGGGTTTCATGTTAATCTTTAACTCCTTAAACTGGTTTGAATTTTATTATGTATTGTGTTTGTTTTTTTTGTCAATTCACTTGACCATGTTTTGTAAAAAGTTATATAGTATGCCTCGTATGATTTGAGTCGGATCGAAGTCGTATTAAAGAACACATTTCACACACGGCTGATTAGCCCCTGATATACAACACAACTATATTTACATGTGATATACAGCATAATTATAAATAAATACTTTATATAGATACCTATTTAACACCCAAACCAACAGCCAACAAATTTAGTTCATCACAAAGATTTTGGCCTTGCCGGCAATCGAATTCGGGGCCCTCTGATTGGCAGTCTAGCATAGTAACCCATACGCCAAGTAAGTCACTTTATTATCTTTATTGAAATACGTGTCACATCAAATACGTTACGTTTTATCTAAAAGACGTATTTCTTCATTAAAAATTGTGTAACGTTAGACACATTCAATAAATGTTGGGGTAGGCCTAGTGGACCGTGAGATAGAGTGTGCCCAATACCTGCGACCTTCTTACATCTATGAAGTCTAGTCTTTGTTGAGACTAATTATATTAAACCATTCTATCTTTCATCAAGTTGCATATGCACTAAGATATCATTACGAAAGTAATAGGAACCGATGCAATTACGCGTATATTTTTCTAGACCAAATATTTTGCTGTCGTTGTTTTTTTGGTTGAGCTCCTTTGAACGAGGCCTATGATTGAAATCTTAATGCTAGTTATGCAAGTCTACGTTTGACTTGAATATATTTTCAGGGTTCCGCAGTTCTGAACGAAACTCTTTTAGTTTCACTATTCCGTTCGTTTGCCCTTTAGCTAACTTCAAACAACTACAAACAAATTCAAGAATTTCGAATGTATGTTTGTAAATAATATATATCTAATTGAATAGTGATAAATTATTTACAACTACTTGCGTCCCGCAGTGTTACTCGCGTTATTCCAAGATATAAAGTTAAAGTTTGATTGTTTATATATAACCAAGACTGGTAATAACTCTGTGGGAGAGGACATTGATGTTGAAACACAGTCTATGACTAAATCAACACCAATGGTTTCATTTTAATAGTGTGTTTCTTTTCTTACTTATGTCAATAAAGGATTTTTATTTTGATTACTAAATAAGTTATTGCAGGGTCTCAGGAACTGTCTCCTTACAAAATTTAATCGAAATCGGTCTAGCCGTTTAAGTATGAAGAAGGAACAAACTTGCACACAAACTTTCACATTTGTGATTATAGTAGGATAGAATTTCTGTGTCGAGTAATATTTTTCGCAATGACATTTTTTACCAACGCCACGGCGAAACGAATACCGGTTTGAATGCGATAGGTTTGGGTGAGAGGAAGATTGTGTGTGAGTTTGTTGCTAATTATCTTCAAAACTACTAGCCTGGTTTTTCAATGTGGTTGTCAATGATAAGTTTGGGTTTGGTTGCATGCTCTTAAATACGTGTTACGGTGACAATCCTCCAGGGGACACTGCAGTAAACATAAGTTACGCATGAATAAAAAAAAAATGTTTATTTTATGATCGATTGGGAAGCGCTGGATCGCAACTCACCTGGTGTTAAGTGATGTTGCGATCTATACTTCCGCCAAATTCGATGTGAAATGTTTACCAACAAAGCGTTGCTTAGCAACCACTGACAGCAGTGGTAAAGAACTTTTTTTCTAATGTTCAATTCTTTTTCTAATGTTCAATATAGAAATACTTGTAATACAAAAAGTGTAGAAGGAGCGGCCATGTTTGAGATGTTTGTTTACGATTTATTTTTAGCACGTTTTGTTTTACACCATTGATACATTACAAGAATACATCTTCACATTGTATTCTCCCTAAAATAGCACTTAAGTATGACGTAGATTTTGTAAGAAACTTGTCATTGAAATGTATACTAAATAGTGAATACAAATTACTATTTCCCTTAAATAAAAATATTTGTTGAAATTGCATCTTACTAAAATACAGCGTACAACGGAACATCATATATCAGGTCAATAATGCGACTAAATAAAAAATAACTTGTTAATTGGAATTTTTAAGGGTTTTAGTGTTGTAGGTATTTTATTTGGAAGAATAATAGAAAAGTGGCCAATGGTTTGAGATTTCTGCACTCGAAAAAATGGCTAGGGTTGATGCAAATTCCAATGTAAGTAATCACTGAATATTCTGATTTCTTTTAAAACTCACTTCTTGGCAATTTGTTATTGCTATTGATCTTTAAATACAGTAAATATGACTTTTCGATTAAATTTACAAAAAGTCTGGACGACTTTTATGACAAAGTATAGAAATTCTGATATCCGTAGCACTTTCTTGAAGTGATAACCCTAAAATTGTATTTTTTTTGTTTGTTTACATTTAGTTCACATCGAATTTGGCGGAAGTATAGGATGGTGCGCGCTTGTCTAGAAGAAACCCATTCACTCTCGCCTTGAAGACAGTGAGGTTACAGTTCAGAGGGAACAGGGATTCCGGCAAAGAGTTACACAGTTTAATGGTCCGCACAATATAATATGTGGAAGCGAAACGCTTCGTGCGGATTTTTGGAACTTGAACTGTATATTCTATTATAATCAATAAAAACTCTACACTGATTTGTATCATTTGTACTAAAATATTTAGTATGTAGACTGGAAGTTATTAATTTATTTATCTGTTAAAACGTTGACGTTTTCATTGTACTAAATTCCAACCCGACATTCACTGCAGATAATCACAGAATATGACCAAGACTATATATTTATTTAGTGCAAAATCGCATTCGATTTCTATTTACTACTGGTATATTGTATGTATACGTATATGTACACACCTCTATTTTGCCTTGACTGCTGAGGTAATCAATCACAAAAGCCTCCAAAGACTAATCACTGTAATTAAAAATGTAACGGTATACTTTTTGCACTTGATGTTTTAGCTAGTACAATGATCTATTTTAGGCAGTCACTTGTAAAAGTAGTGCGTGAAGGTTAAATATTTTTAGCAATTGACAACGATATTGCCTGTACTCGTAATATATAGAATGTGTTTTTGCTGAAACGCGGTTCGAAAGAGTGTTGCATTTTTCGAGTATTTGTTTATTTATATAAATATCCTACTGATATTATAAATGCGAAAGTTTGTATGTGTGTGTGTTTGTTACTTCTTCGCTTTTAAACGGCTGAACCGATTTTGATAAAATTTGGTGAAAAGATTGGTTACACCTTGGATAAACACATAGACTACTAATCCAAGGTCTAGCCTAAGCATTTTTATAGTAAATCTCATTAAAATGGGTCCAGCCGTTGGAGCGTGAAGGAGTGACATAGATTTTGAGGTTATTCGCGTATCCCACGGGGAAGACAATTGTTTTCGAGATAAATTTATAGATAGTATAATTATATGGCCTACGTGTTAATCCAAGATCTAGCCTATATTCACATCAAATTGTTTTTAAATCAATTCAGACGTTCAAGCGTGTATAAGTAACAAACATACACACTTATACCCAAACATTCGCATTTATAATATAAGTAGGATTAAAGCAATCGCTGACTCGTGGCTTATGCGTGACTTACCCTAAGTTGCACTCACAATAACCGTGCACTGGTTTTTATATTCATGACCTAATTTAAACTGCTGACAGGTTATTAAAACAAAAGTGCTAATTAATGAGCACATTAAAGTAGGACGTATGCACTTACATTGAGTAGTTTGGTCAAGTTTCTTAAACTAAAGGTATTTATTTATATAAGTTTTATAAGTGGAACAAGTAGCTGTAAAATACGTGTCATAATATTACTATGTATAATATATAAAATAAATAAGTTTTTCTTCCTGACGCTATAACTCCAGAAAACACGAACCGATTTCCACGGCTTTGTATTTGTTGGAAAGGTCTCGGGCTCCATGAGGTTTGTAGCAAACGAGATTCAGGGAAAGAAAAAGATTCCAAAAAAAGACATCTTTTTCTTCTTCTTTTTCGTATTAGCTAAGTAGCCAAGATTTGGTGTCGAGAGTTTTCAAGCCGCATGAAACCAGTATTATAAGCAATTGTAGTTTTTTTTTGCGTAAATTAAGGTCACTTTATTTTACATAATTGCTTATTTACCAAGATTTTATTTTTATTTTGATTTGAATTTAGATACCAAGCACTATTTATTAGCTTAGTATTATAAGCAATTATATTATGAGCCTATTTTGTTCCATTGAAGAGCAAAGGCCTTTCTACCCTCTTACCATTTATCTCGATCTTTTGCTATAATCAATTAGAGTAACCTTAATTTACGCAAAATACTGTCTCTGACTGTAGAAACTAGTGCGTAAGCTCTCCAATGTTTCTAAGAAGGAAGTCATCGTCTTCATGTTCCCATTCCTGTCCCGTTGCCAAGAAAAATATTTCTCTAAGCGATTCGCAATGCCGCGAACTCATTCGGTTGTGTGCGTGAGGCCGCCAGCACAAGGCTATGTGTGAAATATAGTTCACGGTAGTAGCGATACGCCGCACTGACCCCCGAGTCTCCTCAATACATGATTGGGTGACATACTTCAAGGCACGGGTGTGCGGGCCTTCCGAACCGCTTAAAATATTGGGGCACATTTACATACGATTTATTTTTACACTCCACAAATATGCATGAAAAAATAATAAGGCTAACTTAAATTCAAAAATATATACTCCCGCTCCAAATAAGAGACAAAGGTGGCGATTCAGCGGCACACACGACTAAACTTAATTTAAAGAAGCCCCGTCTCTTTGGTGGCCAGAAAGAGACGGCACGTTCTGCACCATAGTCAAAACAACTAAAATCACGTCAAATGTAAAAAATTTAGGCGACTTTAGAACGCACTCACTTGTATCACCTCAAAAACTGCCTGCACATTCCATATTTGACGTGATTTTAGTTGTTTTGTCTGTGGTTCAGAACGTGCCGTCTCTTTCTGGCCACCTAAGATGAAAAAAGACGGGACTTCTTTAAATTTAGTTTAGTCGTGTGTGCCGCTGAATCGCCACCAAAGCCTTGAGTGATCCTGTATTATTATTTATATTATAAAGAGGAAAAGTTGGATTTTTGTTTATGTTTGACGCAAATAAGCTCCGAAATTACTGATTTGAATAATTGTTTCCCAGATTTTACTCTTGGCAACTTAGATTGCGAAGCCGGTACTATCTGCTAATAAAGTATACATTGCTGAACCTTGTTGAAGGAGGTGTTGTGGGTTTGCAGTATACAGTAAGTCAGCAATATACCGTATGTGTAACAGTATGCCCAGTTCGATGAATAGAGTTTATATATTTTAAATACTTTATTTAGGTAAATAAATAATTTTCGATAATATATTTTTTTATCTTCGAGTGTACTCTTAGATACTGCAAAGTAAGACTCTTAGATACTTAGATACTCTTAAGTACTGCAAAAGCCCTTGTTAGCAGTTTTGGTGCATCTCGAAATACAACTTAGTTATACGACTTTTTGAAATACCTACTCTAAATATAAATGCAGACTTCATGCACATTGTTGGAGGGTCAATGAACATTCTTCGTTTGACAGCTGTTTTTAAATTACTTTTGTTGAGACATACATATTGTATCGTATAAACTGTGTAATGTGAATATTATGTGTTTAATTTATACTTGCAAATGGAAGTTATTACTCTACTAGCTTCTAAATTCATGGATATTAATAACATTGGAACAGTATGTATATAAAGTACAAATATATCTATGTGTGTATATGTAGTATAACAGTTGTTTTAGCAACCATAATACAAACTAGAAATGGTTTATTATGGGGCTAACCAGCCGTGTGAGAAATGTGTCCTAGTATGTATTATTATTATTATAGTGGAAAAAAAATCTAGTGCTCTTCTAGCAACCTTTCACCCTGAAGTTAGCAATCTGTCGTCAAGCACTTAACGGTGACCTAACAACCTACCTTTTCCTTTCCACTATATAAAGCGTTAAAAAAATAATAAAATGTTATTACCAGCGTCGTATACACATAATAAAAATTTAGGCTTTCGTACTACTTTTGGTATCCGTTAGGTAACCGTTTTGCCAAGTGACTGTAAAGTACTGCAGTAGGTTGAACCTGTATTGCAGGACTTACTGTTGTCTCGGTTACAATTTAGGTTGGTATCTATTGTAATACTTATTGTTAGTTCAAAAATTGTAGTGCCTACTTAGCATACAGTAAAATAAAAGTGTGTTTTTATATTAAACTAGCTGCTGACCCGGCAAACGCTGTTTTGCCTTATCACTTAATGGTATGGAAAGTAGATAGTAGCCTATTCTCAGACCTACTGAACACGCATATAAAATTTGGTAAAAATCGGTCAAGCCGTTTTGGAGGAGTACGGTAACTAACATTGTGACTTGGAAATTATATATAAAGATTAGAAGATGTAAAAAATGATCGCAAAGCGTTCCAAAAATTATGGTGCTATAAGTAGTTTAGATAGGCTCAATGATTATTTGAAACATTACATAAAACATTGCAACAAAATAGTAGGATCCAAAGGCGTGTATGTACACTACTATTTTGTAATATTACTCCTGTATAATAAAGATAGTTTAAAATTGAACTGAAACTATTGTAAAACTATAGTAGTGTTTAGCCATTGGTATAGGAGACTAGCTGTCCTGAGCCATGCTTCCCCTTTTATGCAAGTGTGCGTTTCACGCATGAGGCTGCGCTTGTGTGCTCCGCTGAACTTGTGTGATGCTGCTAGGTCAGGGGGTGAGTGGGGTGGAACGAGAGGTCACTGTGTTTCTAGGTGTCCGGCAGGCTTCTAAACATGCATAAACACGCGTCGAGGGAGATCACATTTTAATAAGATACGTATATTTTATTTTTATTATTACATTAGCGTGGTAGGGACATGTGATGCGTAGGGAGGAGATGCGTGTTAGTAGGAGATTTATGGAAATCAAAGTGCAAGGAAGAAGGGAAGAGGCCGACCGAAGAAGACATGGATGGAGTGTGTAAATGAGGGTATGTGAAAGAAAGGAGTGAGTGTATTGACGACGGTTGATAGAGGAGAATGGAAGAGAAAAATTTGAAAAAAATTTCAGAACACGTGAAGATATTTAAAATAGAAACACCTTTTAAAAAAAAAATGTTAATCTATTGACCTATATCGGAACTTTGAATAAATTGTTATACTCAGTGACGTAGTATAGAGAATTTTCACTCTCCTTATGTTGTTTTGATAAAAAGCAGTCAACTGAAAGTAAGCTGGGTAAAAAAGGATTCCGCGCTCATTTTGTCTTCCCTTTTCAAGCACGGCCCATTAGCTATTTTCTTTAAAATAAATAAAGGCGAAAGAGCGTGAAATGTGGCCTTACTCGAGGTAACGAGCGAGAGGCTTTCACACAACCTCTAGGACAGAGTTTTCATACAACTTCTAGAAGAGAGTAGAGAGTAAAATATAAGCTTTGGAAAAACCTTACATAAGGTTTTTTGAAAGCTTATATTTTACAAAATAATATATGTTTTAAAGACAAGTTAATTGATAATGTAGCCCTTAGTCAGCTTTAATACTATATAAAGTCTGTGAAGATTTTGGTATAAATGACTTGCAAATCTTTTTTTAATGAATAAATTGCATTTATGTGCATTGTATTAAAAATATATAAAGTGATACTGAATAGGGTATAAAAATATATAATTATATGTTAAGGTTGATACAAAGTATGTTTGATGTCTAAAAAATTTTGAGCAATACCAAATAAAGGCTTATGATATTTTATTCTATAGTGATATTAAAATTCCAGGTAAAGGTTTTATTCTAACAATTAGTTTGGAGAAATTTTGATTAAGGACATAATTAAAACTGTTTGCAAAATCGTATATTTACTGAGCGTTGTTGAATTGATTCGACAAGATCAAAGGATAAATTTCTCACATTTCCTAGCAAATAGAAATCAGATAGTGCCAGTATGTCTCGCCCATGATATGAAGGGCGGGCGGGCGGGCGCGTGGGCGTTCCGCCTACGCAACCAGCTCCCGGAGCCAGGCAACCAAATAATACATTATTATCCTTACTTATGTACAAACAAACTTGGGAAATTACTTTTCAGTTGAAAATAAGATTCAACACGTCTTAAATTAATGGCGAATGGAAAAATACTTTGAAAAGGCGTACGTAGATTATCCTTAGCCTATTTGAATATGTCTAGAAAACACACTGACAAAGATTCAATACAGATATGAGCGTTTTCTATTACCTAATCTATATAGCATCGTATCTAAATTTAGAACAAGCCTTAGTCTTAGAAATGAGAATTGAGATTTGTTTTCAATTCTAAACCTAATCTTAAAAATCTCTATTTGTCCTATACTATCAGGATCTGAAAATCAGATCTTAAAATCGAAGTTTTATTTATTTCGAACGCGATTTCATTTGATTTCACCTTTTTCCTCGTATAAGCTAAGTGACCGAGCTCTGGTGTCGAGAGATTTCAAACCGCCCGAAGGCCTCTGACTTGACTTAACGACTGCTTGTAATGCAGCCGGGATCCCGTCCCGGCTACCGTGATAAAAATGACACTTTTAAAACCTCAGTCTTGTACATGGTTACCCATCCAAACACCATCCGCATCGACCGTTGCCAAGCTTTGATGATCACGTCAGATCACCTTAGCCAAACTACAGGCGCAAAGAAAACATTTGAAAGTGATCTTCGTCTTGCTCGCACTTATTAGGTCATGCAAGCAAAAGGACATGTTTTAAAAAATGTTATCATTATTGAGGCGTAGGTAACTTAGTTTGGTGAAACTAATCACATTCAGTGTATGCTTACATCTCGTCGGTTCGGATATTATCATCACAAAGCCTGCGTACCTACTGTCGGCCGCAAACAGATGTCTGATAACATACACTGAATATTTACAGGTAATAATGAATACATGTTTAGGTAGAGTATATATTACGTGTTTTTTTGTCAGATAATTTAAGTGGAGATAAAGGCTCGCTGTGGTGTTGTGAATCGCTTATAAGATACCTATTATGCTTAGATTTTAAGACACTCAAGTGGTACCTTTTGGAACAAAAAATTCTAAATGAGAAGTCTCCAAAGTCTCTGTAGATTGTGAGGAAACCATAGCCTTGTGGTAGGACATTATCTACTTCTCGCCTGGCTGGCAACAACAAAATCAGAAAGATTTATTTGAGTTGAACAATCTGACGCCAAGCATCTAACGGTGTGTTTCGGCAGCCTTGAGAGGAAGTTATTCCAGACTAGGCATGTTCCACCTTAGCGCCAGAGTGTCGCTAGCTTTTGTGGTTAGTACGCGCCCTGTTGGTCAAATGCTTAGCTGTAAAAGTAAAAAATAGTCGCAATCCTCGCAAGAAATGTCAAAGAAGATCGATTTGAAACTTCGACTGTATATTATGTATTTTACTCTCAATAAAAGGCCAAAAACGCAGACCTGGTGGTCTATTCCTTCGCTACAAGGATGTTTTAAAGCGCCATCTTACCGCATGCAACATATCAAGGGCTGGCGAAGCAGAGAAGAGAGTGGCGCTCCTCTGTCAACAAAGCCGTTTGTTACCGAAAGAACTACTTATGTAAATATACTATATATGTAAAGTAAAATAAATACAATTTAAATAGATCTTTTATTTTTTGAAACACGAATAATTAATAAGGAATAATTAATTCACACAGCGGAAACACCGGGAATTTTCCGTACAATGACGTCAAACTTCCCACACAACGCTTAGATGTCGGGAATTCGGGAAAATTCGCGGAACACTAACCTAATTTCACGTGCTTATTGTTTTTTTTTTGGTTTGTCAAAATTAGGCAAAGAAACATTCTTGGTTTTAATTATTCTTGTATAATAATAAAATGATAATAATAATATAGATGTAAGTAACAAATACACTATTAAAATAAAACCATTTGTGCTGATTTAGTCATAGACTTTCAACACCAATGGCCGTCTTGGTTAGATATATTACGAGAATTAAATTAAATAAAGATATTATTATTACTAAACCTTTTAAAAATACCATTTTAAGGCATCTAAAGCCCGATACCATTTAAAGCATTTAATATATTTATTCGCCATAAAATTAAAACAAAAAGTTGGAATGACAATATTATGCATAATATCTTTAAAAGGCTTCGATCTTTGGACATGGAAAATAAGCAAAATATATAAAATATGTAAATTTGAATGCAAAATATTTCGATGTAGGCAAATACAGTTAGGTAGCCTAGATCGATTAATGATTAAATGCGAGCGGTTACAAGCTCAAAAATATCTATTGAAGCATGAATAGACGCAATCTGATTTGAAATTAATTATCTGCCTACTCACACTTTCTCTAACACTGACTATAAGCTCAAGTAAGAAGTATTTATAGATAAAACTAATAATGATTAATGACATAATAACAAGGGCAGCAATTATTTTTAAACTAGGCATACACATTCAGAGACAATAAGTATGACTTTCACATCAACTTTATATGATAAAAATATATTTGCGTATATTGTTTTATTTTTACTTTTAATAGGTTTAAATTGAGCTTGAACTTGATCGCAATTCACCTGATGGTAAGCCATATTTTGATCTAAAGTAGCGCTCTACGTTTGCTCAAAAGAACCTTCTTCATTCTTGCCATGGAAACCGCTAGATTATAGATTTCGGGGAACAGGGCGTCGGCCAAAGAATTCCACAACTTGGCGGTTTGCACAATGAATGTGGGAGATAAATCCTTTTTCTTTATAAACCAGTTAGCAGAACTTTAATAATGTCACATGAGAAACTACAGTGTTAACTCCTAGTAACGTCACTCGATTTAACGATAAACTGTCTAAAGTGTCGAAATTAATTGACTTTAGTTGGTTTCGCATGTATCCCATACAATGATACATTCTCTCCATTTAGCGACCACTCTCTATAACGCCATAAAATGCACAGTCTCTTCAATGTCGTTACGTAGAGTTTACACTGTATTTAACCTCCTTCTTTATCACAATCATCGTTCATTTTGTTATGCATCCGAATAATCACGGTTGATCTGTAGAGACCGCAAATGTATGTATATTATTTTGCCTATCATAGTTCTCTTGAACTTACAGTTACACAGGTTAACTAGTGATTTTTACATTTAGTACGTCTAGACGATAAAACTTTGTACTAAGAATTTTTGAAATTCACGGAAAAAACATCGATCAATACACAAAGCTTGTTGACCCTAAACAAGATGTATGGAGAAGCACAATTTGTGTTTGGAGATTAATTATTAATTGTTTGAAATCTTAATGTTAAACTACTATTATACCGCTTTTAGCACACTTTGCTAGTTCACCCTGCATAAGCATAAGCAGCCCACTATACAATCAACTGCTGGGACTCGGGGCCTTCTCTCACGATGAGATAAATACAGGGTAAATCCACCACGCTCTCCAAGTGCGGGTTGGTTAATGACACACGTCTTCGGATATTGCAGTCCTCCCAACGTTTTGGTTTCCTTCACCGTAAAGCGAGTGCAAATAATAAATAAATAAACAAAACGTTTATTTGTCAAAATAAAGTGGAGTGAAGTAGAATATTTTTACAAAATTAACTTACATACTATTGTACAACAACAAAGTGTGCCCTGTGCTTCACTGTAGGACAAGCCCTGTTGTGAGAAATCCAAACATAACTTGAGAAACAACTCATTGGTGTAAGGCGGGGATTCGAACCAGGGGCCGTCTGATTGAAAAGCAGACCTCTATACCACCGAGCCACATTCACAATGCCTGGCTTAGGATGCAACAATATTACTTTATATTGAACTGAGTTGTAGCGTACATAATTTATATGTATAGTATACATTATGTTTATACATACGTATGTATGTATATATACATACGTATGTATGTATATATACATAATGTATACTTATGTTTATTGAAATGCGGTTTGCAAATGAAGCGTATAAATTAATGGATAACCAATCAATGTGATTGCGTTCAATATCAGCGCAGGTGGCAGCCTACCCTTTCGGTGGAGGCTCTACCCACGCTGATAAGGAATAGTCGAGGAGCCCAGGAGCATTATAGTTAGGTGACTTTTTAATTTATTTAATAGAAAGTTAATATAAAATATTCACGTAAGGCATCTTAGTATATTCGAGTATAAATGCTATTGAAGTTGGAATGAGTCCAACGGTTTCGGTGCTTGCCGAACACCATCTTCAGGGACGAGTGTTACACAGACCGTCGCCGACGAGATCCCCGGAATAATGTTAGTGCGACTGTTATAAGAAATAGAACGAGAGAAATAGAAAGTTATTATACTCAGTCTTATGGAAACCACTGCTTTTTATGTAGGACTCTGAAAAATATCAATACTTTGAAGCATATTATTTGTAATCTTTTGTTGTACATATATCTTTGACATGTATTGCTATCTGTTTATCTTAGCGATATGATCTAGAACTTGTATTGTGTACAACCGTGTGTTGTAATTTTTCTGTTAGGTATTTATTTTTTCTGTACGCATGACATTTCTGACGTGTCAGTACTTTATTTTAATTAAGACATAGAATAACTGTCAATTACTTGAGATTTTACATGCTTTAAACGATAAAAAACGTATTTTAAATTTTTTTTTCACCTCGATCCTTCTAATGCTAGTTGTAACAGCATTTGCGCCGTAGTTGCGTACTACAATAATTCTAAATGAACTGGTCATTTACTGACTTAAGAGAACATAGTTAATAATTACTCTTCTATTTTAGCTATGTATATGTAACAAACCTATTATAAAAGGCTTACTATTTTGGGTTACACTAACCCAAAATCGTAGCCCTATTATAATAGGTTTGAGGTAAAGTTTATGGTAAATTAAATATATTTATTATTATTTTATATTATATATAACATATTTAATACAATTAAATTTTCAACACATTCACAAAGTGTAGAGCATTTATTGAAAGTAGCAGTCATTGTTCTGAAAAAAAAAACTTTTGTAATAAAACCACCCCGTGTCTCCCCTAAAGCTACCAACGCATGTGCCCCGTTGGGGAGGCGTGGGGTAGTAGGAGCACAATGGGAGGAGGTATGCACGGGGTTGCAGACACGTGTAGATGCCAACTAATTGGCATCCGCTACGTGTTTATGACAAAGTCTTAATTACTGAACAGAAATATGTAGTTGGTAGTGAAAGCTTAGATGGTTTAGGTAACCATAAATGTACGAGCACGTGGACAAAACTGTTGTTGCTGTCAGGTTTTTTTTTTGTTTTGTCCTTGATAGGTTTGCGTTTGACTACAGCTTGCCTGATGTTAAGCTGCGCTGCAGTCTACGGTGTGGCACGCTTACCTAGAAGATACCTATTAACTCTACTTTTGAAGACCCCCGGATGATACCTCTCAGGAAACAGAGACTCAGGTAGTGAGTTCCAAAGCTTCGCTGCCCTAACAATAAAGGTTGATGCAAAGCGTTTTGTACGGAAGTTTGGAACTTCAACTCTGTATAACTGTCTCTTCACTGACTCTGTGCTCGTTCGGTAGTAGAACGGAGATGCTATAAACTTGAGTCAATAAAGAAAATGTTTGAAAGTTTATATCCTCTCACTTGTATAATCAAATTAGTGGGAGCGAGAGGAAGCGAAGTTTCAAATGGTTTCTTTAATCTTGCGAGTTATACGTTTATACGGGATTACAGTAATTAACTTGCGTAAGTAATTAATACGTTATAATTAATACCTTCTAAGATTTCTTTTTGATATTTTTCTTGAGAAAAATTACATTATTTTTATTTATTAATATAAACTAAATTGCCAAGTGCTAAGCTGTAATTATCTATATTAAAAAAAACTTATATATAATATATGTATAAAAACTTTAGCATTTTGTCTGCATTAATAAAACAAATATAATATAATATATATTTGCTCGCAAAACTTTCCAGCAGGTACCAACACGAGTATAAAAAAGATTAATTTAAGAGATTAAATAACGGTAAAAAATATGGGAAAAATAACTTAAACTGCCAATTTGAGATTTTGCCCTTGTTTTAAACAAAACATTTGTTACTAATTGCGATTTATTTATCGCACAAAGAAATGAAATACCAGTTGGCGTGAAAAGCTACACGATGGATAGAAAACAATTACTTACGTGAATTTTTAACTTTTTACCGGCAAAATGTAAAATTATCTATCATTTTCACACCGTTATTACACACTGCAATTTTATAATGGTAGCCTGTGTTTACTTAGCAAATTATGGGGACTCCGACATAAACGTTACGTTTAGTAGCTATGCATTTATTTCTAATACGTTTTCTTTTATTTTTTATTTCTATTTACTTATATCAGCTGCATTTTTAGTTAGAAATAAGGATGTATCATCCGGGTATCATCATGTAGAGGTATCATCCGGGGGCCTTCAAAAGTAGAGTTAATAGGTATCTTCTAGGTAAGCGTGCAACACCGTAGACTGCAGTGCAGCTTAACATCAGGCTAGCTGTAGTCAAACGCTAACCTATCAAGGATAAAAAAAAAAGATATTCTTTAACCCTGAAATGGACAATGTTGTTTAAACAACATACTAAAAATCACTCATAAAATTGACCTTCATTTAATTTTTTTTTATTTTGCGCAATGTAGTTTGTAAACAACACTTACATTATTGCAAAAAAGTATAGTAAATTAATGTCTAGATTTTTTTACTAATTTTTCCTAGATTGTAATACATGTCTATTACACAAATATATTTTATAAAACATAAAACCAAAATCGTTCATTTAAGGGTTAATTTAATAATACGGTGACATGTTCGAAAACTTTGTGAGAATACTTTTTGATGTAGTAACGCTCAGTTTTATTATAAACTGTAATTGCTTTAGAAATACTTGCATGCCGCGCTACATACCTACAAAACTTTATTTAGCACTGGAGCTTATGCACTTCTTAGAAGATAAAACCTCGTTTACACGGAGTAAGTACAAAAACAAAGAAAAAAAAAAAACTGGTAGGTTCTTAAAATAATGCCAAGTACAAAATTTTTGACAACATAAAAAATTACTGCTTTAGCATATTATAGGTAATATGTTAACCGACTGCGTGGCATGTTTGGTTGCCTAGCAACGCGTCACAGCCGCAAGATGGCGCGGGTGACGTCAGCTGAGACCCGGAGCGGGGAGAATCCGAGAGGGGAGAGGCAAGGTCTCCACGCCGTCCGTCGACCGTGTCACTTCCCAATGAAAAAGACTATCTGTCTGTCTGTCCTTGGAAAGTACGGAAGGCAACTATATAAGCACACTCTCTTATACACTGTACAAGGCATATCGAGGCACCGAACATTACGTAAACACGCTAACTGTCGACTCAAAAGTCAAGTTCATAGAAAACGAAAGCCTTTCTTTCGAACGTTTACTCACAAAATGTCTATGCACAAAGTCACGTTCGAGTTACACGTAACAACTGAATCAACAGAGTCAATGTCAATTGAATAATTTTCTTTACGAGCAACTTATTATTAATGTTCATTATACATTGACGCGTTGGCCTAGTTTTAACCGGTAAGCGCAAGTAATACGCGCTCAATGTATCACGTTGCTTTAGCTAGTATGGTTTTATTCGATTAAGACGTAGTCTGTGTATATGGTAGGTAGGCATTAAGACACTGGTTGCTAATTAAAATTATGTTTGAGTAAATAATTCATTATGACACGTTTGTGAACATATGATACATGTTAAATTCCAAAATCGAGCATACAAATGTATGGGCGTTTCAAGTGTTTGAGGACAATAATATGTTTTACATACACATAAGCATTCGATCAGCAGGTCGCATAGGTACATAAGTCAGCGGCTCTGGCCGAAAGTGAAGTATGCCTAGTCCGGAATAACTGACTCTCGTAGGCAGCCGGAATATACTTTTATGTGCTTGACGACAAGTTTTTCAATACCTAACTGTTTTGCCTCCTTCATTGTACGTACTGCCAAGGTGTGGAACTCCTTGCCAAATGCCCTGTTCCCCGAAAACTATAATCTTGCGGCTTTCAAGGCACGAGTGAACCGGTTTCTTCTGGGTAAGCGCGTTCCACCTTAGATCACAATGTCGCTTACCATCAGGAGAATTCTGATCAAGTGCAAACCCATCATAGTATAAATAATAGTAGTTAAAAAAAACTAAAAAACACGCTTATCTGGCCGTTTTAAGTGTGTCAAAATCGCGCCCAAAGAAGTCGTTTACAAACAAATATACAAACAAAAATACAAAAAAATGTAATAATTTTATCAAATTACTGTATTGTCATCGGTCCTCAATAAATCTACAAAGTTTCAACGAAATCAGGCCGTTTAAAGTAGGTCAAAATCGCACCCAAAGAAGTCGGTTACAAACAAACAAACATACAGGTGAAGCTAATATAAAGCGTGTAAAAACCCTCCTTTTTGTCGTAGTCGAGCATAAAACAAATATGACTTGAAACGATTCATACATAATCGAACCAAGAGCCGGTGACCGTCTCGTTAGCCGTGGCATGATGACAATCGCATGACGTCATCCACCAACACTACCGTCCAGCTACGATAAGAAAACCACATTTGTGCGTGTGAGTGTGTAAATAAACACGTGTGGGTGTAGATTATGTTATTATTTGCAGTAGTATTTTGTTCGCTAATGTCTATTCTATTTTGTTTGTTTTCGATTTGATGGATCTCAGAATCGATGTTTACATAATATACGTTTTTAGGGAAGGCACCATGCAGTGTTTTAAGAAGGCCGCAGGATTTAACTGTTTGTAGACTTACTGTCTTTAGATTTTTATTATTGGATAATATCAGTTTTTTTACACATTTCACTCACGGCTGGTTAGCCCTGAACTAAAACAATTCTAGTTTGTATTATCGTTGCTAACACAACTGATATACTACATAATTATACATACTTTACATCGGTACACATTTAACACTTAAACTGCCAGGCAACAAGCTTAGTTCATCACAAAGATGTTGGCCGCACCGGGTATCGAACTCGGGACCTTGTGGTTGGCAGTCGCGCGTGGTAACCATCAGGCCATCGAGGTACGAGAGGTATGGCCCGATCATCAAATAAGTAACCTATGGTACTAAGCGATAAAAACAGCATTCTAAATTCTAGTAGTGAACATGTTTAAAATAGTTGTAGTAGGTCTTATTTTTGTCTTTACAAATATAAAAGAAACATTCATTTTATTTTGTTTTCAATTAATGTCAAAGTGAAAGTAGATAAAACGTTTAACATCGATCAAATAGTAAAATATTCAAAATAAATACGCTTATGTTTATTTATCTATTATTTCTTTGAACATGGATGATAAATGTTTTTATAACTTGCCATGTACGTGTCTAACTCGCGCATGCAGGGTTTCGTACAGTTTCCTACAAAAATAAAACACGTTTGTTAAATGGGAACCTCTTTAAATATTGTTCTCGTTGTTTGTCACAATAACATATTTTGTAAAAAGTTCAACTCCCTAGCTATCACGGTTATCACATACAGCTTGGTAACAGACGGACAGCAAAGATAGCAAAGTCTTATTACTCGTAATAGGGTTCCGTTTTTACACGCTTTATATTAGCTTCACCTGTATGTTTGTTTGTTTGTAACCGACTTCTTCGGACGCGATTTTGACCCACTTTAAACGGCCAGATTTCGTTGAAACTTTGTAGATTTATTGAGGACCGATGACAATACACTAATTGGATAAAATTATTACATTTTTTTGTATTTTTGTTTGTATGTTTGTTTGTAACCGACTTCTTTGGGCGCGATTTTGACCCACTTAAAACGGCCAGATTTCGTTGAAACTTTGTAGATTTATTGAGGACCAATGACAATAGACTAATTTGATAAAATTATTAATTTTTTTTTTTTGTATTTTTGCTAATAATGTTTGTTTGTTACCGACTTCTTTGGGCGCGATTTTGACCCTCTTAAAACGGCCAGATAAGCGTGTTTTTTAGTTTTTTTAAACTACTATTATTTTCCGTATGTATATAGAACCCTGAAAACTACAGATCAGTCGAGAAACGACTATTTAATACTTGTATCGTAAGTGTCGAGGGTAATGCCAACTCGACGCTTGGCACTCTCTACTGATTTGGCAGCAGAAGGTTGAAAATCAGGTTTGATACGGATTTTAAACAATGATTTCACTGTATTTTGTTCATTTTATGTTGTTCCTGCAATCCAAATTACTATATAAACCGTACGTACGGTATATCGTATTAAATTACTTGGTTAATATGAATCGGATATTAATTTTAGTTAACGTAAAATCAATCTACACTATACATTTAAAAAGTAATCCCTTTATTACGTTATTATTATTAATGTGAGATTATTAACTTCATATTATACGCACAAATATCTATTTAAATTTTTGTAACGTAATATATTTTTGTATATTTGTATGAGATATGAAGTTTTTTATGTTTGAACGCTTTTATTTAGAACCATTTTCCTTTTTATTCTGATTATGATTCATTAATGCATTTAAATAATTTAACAAAAAGAACAAACGTCATTCATAAATTTGTTTTATTTTTTACCTCGAAATCCACTAAACATGTAACAAATAGATTTTTTGATCATTCTTTAGTAGATCAATTTAACGAAATGTCGCTATGTATTTAAAAAATTGTATTTGTTGAATAAAAAAACGAATATTGTCATATTTCTCGTAGCTTAGATGTTTCCGTGTGCAAATCTACAATTATGTCATTGATGATGCAATAAAAAGATTGAAGGTAACCTATTCATCACTTATGTTCTCAATTTAATGCCGTAACGTACTCGAATATAAGTTATTAATGTGTACTAAACATTAAAACTAAACATCAATTTATGTCATATAAATGAATATAAGTTAGACACTACCGACCGAGATGAATATTATGTTTAAAGACAGGCATATTCCTAACAGTGGGGGAGAACCGGCTGTGGATGATGATGAAGGACACATTTCACACACGGCTGGTTAACCCCATACTGAACCATTTCTAGTCTATATTATGGTGGCTAACACAACTGATATCCTAAATATACAAACATTAATACTTAACACTACATATTTAACACCCAGACCACTTAGCCAACAAATTTAGTTCTTATCAAAGATGTACAATTGAAAAACTCAAAAATATTTGTTCGGTCTATTCCAACAACGACGAAATCCACGTTTTGAACAAACTATTTCGCACTGTATTGGACTGCTCCCGCTATAATGACTTGTTCAAATGCTTGTATTTGCAAATTATACAGATTGACAAGTTCATTCGAATACAACTACGCTTAGTGCGGAAGGATCGTGACTGCTCAATATAAAATATGCAGTCCGTTCTTAGTACTACCCGTTTATTGAATAACAAGTAATTGAGAAGACGAGTTGGTTTTTAATCTGACTATAATATAGAAGATAAGAATTAAAGAGTTAATAAGAATGAGCTACTATATTCACGTAGTACGAGTAAGTAGGTTTAATCAATTGTATACAAGTTCCTTGTGCACTTACCTACTACAAAATGCATTCTAGAAGAATACGAAAGTTTCCACGAAAACAAAAGTAAACAAATATCGAGAGCTCCCTCATATATCATAAAGGATTCCCTCTATTGAAGTATAACCACCTGTTGCTCTCTTTACGGATTCGCTTGCATTTGATCCTCATATCATTTATAAACATCTTTTAATCCCTATCAACGTAAATACAATTTTTTATTAATAAATATTCTTACTTAAACTTATATTCTGTTTGCTTCAGTTATTTCTTAATTACTGTTTCTAAGTTTTAAATTAGAAATGTTTTAAAATTCGTGGAAAATTTCTGTCTCGTCTCAGTAATTTCTCTCCAAATGGAATGCGAAGAAAATGTTTATGTGATTAATTTGATAACGCCATGAATTTCTAGTATAATAATAAGGGTATTCAACTTAACGGTAGGCTAAATATAGTACCTGCTGCATATAATTTATTTTTACAAAAAGTAGCTAGCATAAAAGGTGTTAGGATAGGCTTTCCATTATTTTTAACCTATTTACTACAACCTTACTGTCTTCATGGCGAGAGTGAACCGGTTACTTCTAGGCAAGCGCGCATCATCTTAGACTGCAATGGCACTTAATATCAGGTGATTTGTAGTCAATCTCAAGACTATTAAGCGTGCAAAAAATAGCCTAACTCAAAGTTTCTTAATTAATTAACTTATTTTGAAAATCTTTGGTAAATTTCCTTCTACAGGGAGAAGCATATTTTTCGCATGCCTTCTTTATTATTTTGGAAAAATATTCTCTAGTCTTTAAAACTTCCATGGTTCTTCAAGAAATACTAATTTCGTGTCAGTCAGAGTGCGTTTATTCTCAATAAACCACGTTGTATCTCCGAAGCGAAAAGTCAGTCGGTATCAGTCGTCTGATAAGCAGGTCATTCCTTTGTTGTGGAAGATTACAATGTCAAAGTAGGCGTCGGGCCTCAGATGCTAATGTGCGTCGGGAGATGGCGCCACTGGAGATGCTATCGCCCCCGCCGGGGACCTGGGACTGGTTACAAATTGCAACCAAGTATATATAGTATATACTCGTTGGACGGGTAACGTTCAACCAGTGGATAGGGAATATTTTAGAAAATTCCACAGATCTTACGTTAAGAGCATAGAGTAACATACAGCTCATAGTAATCTGCCATTATATACATAGAATGAGAACACATTGCTGGTTATGATTATATCAATTTACTTAATTACGCGTAAAGTACTTGGTTTGTTAAACGTCATAGTTATTAGGTTTTACTCAATAAAGAAGTAATATTTGCTAGATATAACTAACGTGTAATTTTAAGAATCTTAACGTGCATTTTAGGTTCACAGTATGGTTACTTAAAACAAAGAACAGCACATGGTCAAATACTCGTAATAACAGTTTAACCATAAAAAAGAAGGGTCTTTTTTATTATATGATTCATTGATTCTTTCATTATAGTTAATTCTGCTAAAAGCTAACGTGTAGAAGCAAGAGGTCTATTTATCATTGTTTGTAATACACCTGATTCTCAAATGAAATTTGATTAGGTGTATGATTTTCACATAAACTCAAAATAGGTAAACGGATCAGTGAGAGATTCAAATAAGGGTCTTATTTGACTTAATTAAGAACTATTTTCCAATGCTCTGTATGTGGTAACAGGCAGAAACATTTTGTTTACTATACCAGCACCCGTCTGACCCGAAACCACGAATCTGTGTCAAGCAGTTTATTCAATCTGCGAGCTGAGACTCTCCAGGCATCTTCCAAACCACTTTTACACCTATGTCTTAGGTTACAGAGTCGTTTTTCCTATTGTCACGTCATGGGAAACTTGGCTACGCCCTTGTAGGTGTATACTGTCCTTGAATATACCTAGAGCGAACTACAATGTGTCAGAAGATAAATTGTAGGATTTCGCAATGTTCTATTAGATAATTTGACGACCTTGTTGGCGTAATGGTTACCATGCCGGACTGCCCATCAGAATGTTCCGGGTTCGATTTCCAGTGCAGCCAACATCTTTGTGCATAACTAATTTGTTGGCTGTGGGTCTGGGTGCTAAATACTCGTATGCATCGAAATAAAATATGTATGTATATATGTATATATTATGTAGTATCAGTTGTATTAACTACCATAACACAAACTAGAAATGGTTCCGTATGGGATTAACCAGTCGAGTGTGAAATGTGTCTTAATATAAATATAATACCTATCTGTTTAACCAGGCGTTTCTTTTTCATATAAAATGATATGCTTTTTATGCGCACGAAAATCAAAATACAAAAATTCCACTACTTATTTAAATAATTCATAAGATTACCTTTCCAATTAAACTCTATCTTTTCAGAGCGATCTTTCGGCTACGCCAGCGAAGTAAACCATAGTAACATACTTGGTATAAATATATAAATATTGTAATACCTTGGCAGCACACTCCGTCGCCGAGTTTACCCATCAGATATTCCCCACTCCAAATAATCTTCGGCGCAATCTTAATGCTCGATTAGCGAATTCGCGGCTAAATCCCGCAAACGTGCTATCTACACTAGGAAGCAGATTACCAAATTCTGCCAGCCGTGTGCGGATAACAACTTATGCCGGCTGTACACATGGGGCCAAGGTGTTGGGCCAATGTGTTGGGTAAAAATGATGGAAACCAAGATTCCTGTTCACACATTGGCTTACTGCTCATTCTGCATTTGCGGAGCGCGCCGAGATCCTTTGATGTGTGCACTAAAAACCGACACTATTCGGATGGCCTGCCAATGTTGGCGCCAACTAGACCAACTAAGCCAACATACCGCCAAGTAGCTCTCTACACGTTGGCCCAACACGTTGGCCCAGCACCTTGGCCCCATGTGTACAGCCGGCTTTAGGGGGAAGATACACTCACCGCCTACAGCCTGCCGATGTTGCTTGCCGCTCCGCTGTTTTGTAAGCATGAACGCGCAAGCTTGTGAGATACGCTTAGGTGCCTCCCTGATTTAGTATTCTAACATATGTGTAGTATTTCATTCATTAGCTTTGTTATTTTAGTATAGATTGCGTTTGTTTGCAGCGAAACAAAACACATGCGTGTTGTAGTATTGGTAGTTATGATAATTAATAGCATACGAAGTTCACTTAAGTACCTAGAAAAATATAAATACTTTTCTCACTTAATCGTAGGTTAATTATAATTAATGCTTGAACCATATAAACATCAATTATAAACATAAATTCAATACTTATTAAAAAAATAACGCATTGCCATCCAAAGTGGTCCCCACATTTCCTCTACCCCTGGACTTTAGTTGAGTGTTTTATATAGTTGGTAATAAATAAATGTCAAATATGTATATTGAGTTTTATCAAAGAACATAATTATATTGTAAACTATAACTACGGAGCTAAAATCTGGCAGCCTTAAAACGATAAAATTAAATCAAATATTTAAATAATAAAAGATATTTCTAGTTTACGAGTATACAGTGAAAGAAACACGTGTGAAATATAAATATGGTTAAACAAAGTATCTAATTTGGTAATCAAAGAATTAATTTTAAAATTAGCAACATATGTTTATTTTACTAATATAATAAATGTCAATGTGTGTGCGTTAGTCTGTATGTTTTAATACTTCTTCAAGCTTAAGCGGCTGAACCAAATTAAATAAATACATTATTTAAATTAAATAAAAAAACATACTAACGTTTTCACAAATATAATTATGAATGTAATGCTAGTTCGTCTAGTGTAGATGGCTTATTATCATCGCTCGGTATTTTTAATAGGTGATATATTCATTTGCTTGCAAAAATATAATGATAAGATATATTGTTATCATACATATGGGTATCTTCTACCTATTATATGCGTATAAATAAAGAAACAAAATTACAGAAAAATTAAGCATATGTTTTTGTTTTTTTACATGACACCTTATTTGGCTGGAATGACAACTGAAGTTTAACAATTGGTTATAAATATGTATATAATAAATTACTTGTAAGTAGGTAAAACATTATTATTATTTTCGTCTTTACTTAAATAAACGCAAACAAAATTCCAGGTAAGTAAATGCCACACAGGTACCTGAAAGAAGTTGCATAACAAGTTGCCATAAAAGAAAATGAAAAAGTGAACATTGAACGCAAGCAAACCGTCAGGCTGGCAACATTGAACGCGCGAAAAAAGGAACGGCCGCCGCCAAGGTCGCATAAAGCTGTCCTAGTCACGGGCATTCACATTTTTTTCACCTCAGGGCATGGAAGACTGGATTTTGTTATACCGTGTTCCAGCCCAAGCGATGGTAAATCATAATTGTTGATCATTGCAGTTTTTTTGGCCTCACGTTCCGATGCACAGACACCGAGCAAGGAATGGAATAAAAAATCGTTAATTGCAGTATGTTAAGGGTAAGTACAGAGACTGGTATTTCGAGTTGTATGTGGTCACCCGCAAGACGGGCTGGATGATGTAAATTGCATTCAGTTTTATGGGAACAATAATTTTTGTTAAATTACTTGATTACCTATTGGGGTTTCGATTGAATGGCTTATTCGAATTTTACGAGTATATGTTAATCTGTTATTTTTTTTGCCAACCCTAACTCAGCTTCTATTATAATACTATTTTTTTTTATTAGGTACTATTTATTTTATTACTTATATTCCTAAATCAATGCGTTTATTTTGACGAGTCTGTAACATCTTATTTTAAAAACTTAAAATTTAGAAGAATAAATGAATACGAAATAAGATTATTTTAAATAACAATTTCATTTTTCACTGTATTAAATATTGATAGCCTGTTAAATACAAACATTAATTTAATTTTTGTAATAACTAGGTACTTTATGGTGAATAAAGATATTCTATTCTAGAGTCCAGTACTCAATACTTATTGTTTTAATACAATATGAATAAAGAAATGTTACTAAAACTATACAACAGACGACTTTATATAGTCAATGCTGTCTCGATAATTTCCACGTACAAGCCTTCTAAAGACTGTATTAAAATTGAATTGGCAGAGCGGTATCGAAGACCCACTATCGAGGATACAACTTGCCTTGCAAAACCAGAATCTTCACATTGTAGACCCGTTTCTGATAAGAAAAAAAAAGCCGATAACGTGGTACATCGCATGGGAACGCGCATCGTTTCTCTGTACCATAATTTTACAGTCTTTATTGGAAGGGTGTAAGAGCTAGAATTGCATTGCCTGACTATGGTTGAAAAACTAGGCAATACCTTAAACGGTGTGGTTGCACCTGTCAGTAGTTCAGACCTAGCCCGTTTGGGTTATTAGGTTTTTAAAACGCCCTTATGCGACTTTTACAATTCAAGAAAAGAAAGAGTTACAAACGATACTACATTCAACAATTGTGAATATTATAAGCCTATAAAAATACCTTTAAAGAGAAATGGGTAGGTATTTAAAACCACCATTGCCTTAAAATACACAATTTGGATTTGCATGAAGGTATTAAAGATATCCACAAATACCTACGCTTCTTAATTCAAATTTAAACAGTTGTTTTTTTCGTAATCAAAAACGTGTTACCTACCTGTACCTGTATATCTACGTCACGATATAAAAAATAACTAATTGGTTTGTTTACGCGATTTTCGTTGCGTACGTTTTAAAAAAACTGTTAAATACTATCAAAAATTTGTGTTGACAACTCCAATAGTAATCCTCTGTCCAGCTTGCCTAAAAAGGCCTTTACTATCTTTTTAGGGTTTCGTACCATGATTCTAATCACATAAGATTTTGGCACACACGGCTGGTTAACCCCATACTGAACCATTTCTAGTTCGTATTATGGTTGCTAACACAACTGATATACTACATATACATACATACATAATTTATATATTTTATTATTATATTTAGATACATATTTTACACCCAGACCGACAGCCAACAAATTTAGTTCAGCACAAAGATGTTGGCCGTGCCGGGAATCGAACCCCAAACCTTCTGGTTGGCAGTCCGGCATGGTAACCATTACGCCAACGAGGTTGTCATTAGTGGCTTTCCGTTAGTATTTGTCTGTAGCACTTGTTTTTCTAGCGGTAACCAAATGCTGAAAGCAACGGTGTTATTTTTGCAATTTTCTTTTCGAATTACATATAAAAAATACGTGATCTACATGGCCACAATAAAAATGAATTTGGAACTATACGATTTAAGTCATTAAAAATTCATGCTTGTGAAATCGAGTAAAAGGGGTCGAGGCAAGGCGCGGAAATGTGCGACGCCACAATGCGCCTCAAACAAGACAATGTCTGATATTGCCTGATAGCTGGTATCAGCTATTTTATCATGGCAAATCATATGATTGTCCTACGTCACTGATATGCATCGAGATTGATCGGCAGCGTGCGTGATAACGTGATAAAAGCGCGGACAATCTGTTATCAGTACTTCGTAGGCGTAGCCAGTGGTACCATGACTTATAATTACTCAGCCCAGTCGAAAGGTATCGACATCTGTTAGAATCATTTGGAGTTAGCAGATAATTGTGACTGTCAAATAATAACAGACAATAATTAGCAATAAATTAAAATAGCGACTATAATTTGAGATTTAAACTATCCTATCTCTCAAGTTGGATCGAACTGCACATGGTGTGCGATTTTATTATAATCGGTTAAGTTGTTTAGGAGTCTATTGAGGACAAACATTGTGACACGAGATTTATATATATTAAGATTATTACATTATCTTGTAAGAAAAAATAATATGCCAATATTTTGCTTATAAGAATTCTCGTACTTTATGAACTCTTCTACTATTTATATATAGGTAAAGTTATAAACACTTTTTCTATGTATGTCACCAGCAACGAAAATTTCCAATTATAAAATATTAGTGATGTATTTTGTTCAACTGTACGAGTAGTTTTTACTTGATTTCTTTTTCACTTCTTGGTTTTTATTGTTTAATTAATCATTTTGAAGAAATGTATTCAAAAAACGCACGTCAACATTGATAATTCATTCATTCATTATATCAAAATTTAAATTTTATACAATTATACTCTTTAAGCCGCTTCACAATTCTTTTATAAATATTATTGTACTGTATTTAAGTATTGTTTTACTTTCCAGGTTACCCTACAGCGGGTCGTTTGTATTTGTATCAATAATTTTTTTTACATATAGCTATTTAAATAAAATAACTCCGCTTATCTGTCTCATCAAATCCCTCTTTATGTTATGTAGCTTTAGATGTCTTCTTGAATATCTATTAAATCTAATCGAGATAGCCTTAACTGGTAGGTAGCCTGAAACGGGTATCGTTACGGACCTAGGTTTCTTTTTACCCTTAACACCTGTACCTGTAGGGCTGTCCCGTGTACTTGCGTATAGATGTTTTTTAAAACATTGAAAAACATTGACGACTTCGTGGGCGTAAAGGCTACCATGCCGGTCTGCTAATCAGAAGGTTCCGGGTTCGATTCCCGGCCCCGTCAACATCTTTGTGCTTAACTAAATTTGTTAGCTGTGGGTCTGGGTGTTAAATATGTATTTATATATAATATGTATGTATGTATGTATATGTAGTATATCAGTTGTGTTAGCAACCATATTACGAGCTAGAAATGGTTCAGTATGGGGCTAACCAGCCGTGTGTGAATGTGTAAAAAAAAAATCTAATCTCAATTAAAGTAAGCACTTCTATCGCCTGAAAAATCTTTTTGTTAGTCATGAGGCCAAATCCTGGTGTCGAGAATTTTTAAGCGACCCAAAACTACCGTAATGGGACAATCAGCTGGGACCACTATTTTAAAAGGTTGCCAGTCCTACTAATTGCATTTGTATTTTTTTTTTTGTATTCAGTCAGTCAAATGTTTTTGTAATGTCCTTTGTTCATTGGTATCAAAAAAAATAAAAACACCGTTTCAAGAGTTTTAGTTTCATTAGGGCAACCCTATTCGAGTAGGGCACCAATCAGGCGCGCCAATGCGCCGGCGCATCGTTTCACAGCCAGCAATTTCACGACCAGCTACCGAACTCGCCTAGAACCAGTATACAGCAGTAATTATGCGACAAGGATAAAAAATACATAGATTAAACAACAATTCTGAATACAGGACTATACGAAAAGTGTTTGTTAAGCAGAATAAAGACAGAATCATTTATAAATAGGAGAAAGATTTACTGTGGCACTGACCCTCGAATAGTTATTTTTATGGGAAATGTGAAATAAACATAGATAAATACGTTTTTGATAGTCATAGAGAACGTTACTTATATTTAGTAGTTAGTTTTAGCTTTGGCTTTTTTCATGCCTATAGTAACTACTCTGTAGTCTAAAGTGTTCTTTTCTTGGTGTTAGTAAAATGGCCCAGTTCAAAGACGCATTACACCGTACTAGCTCGCTACGTTGTTTTTGTCTTAAGTCTCGTTACAAAGTTTTAAGAGATGACTAGAAACTTACGTTGCTTCAGATGATATGTATTACTTTACGATGGTAAATATTTCAATTAAGCTATGTTAAGTAAAAGAAAGAACAAAATGAACTAAAAGAAAAAAACATTTGCTTTAAAAAAAAACCACTTACGGGTCCGAGAATGCTATGACGTTATTTTTATTTCTTTTCCGCCACTTACCTGGAAGAAAAAGATGCATTTTATTAAAGTCATAAAAAAACAAATAAATTTGCTACATTTGCACATGTTAGTGCAAATGTAGCAAACACCTACATAAATATTAAAACAACTAAAAGATAAGTCAAATATTCAGAAAAAACATTTGATAAAATCAGGTACTACATTAACTTATCTAGTCATGCTGTTGATAAAAAATTACGTAATCCCTAAACTGACATAGTGAAAACATCAATGTTGTGATAATGTTGTGATAGTGTGTATTTATTAACCTAACGATATTGTCCAAGATATACGGTTTACTTATTATCATTATTTTTTAGCTTGACGCTAAAATATTCTTTATTAAATAATGTTACTGATAATACGTCCATACAATACAAAATAAAATCACGCAAATGAAAATTAAGACGTTAAAATAAATCTCAGTCGTTACAGTCAAATCTAAGCATACACAATACATACAGATATAATAATTCTACCAACTTCAAGTTAACTATTCCGTAATAATGTTTCGTTTTCATTAAAAAGGTGCTAATTTATTTATACGTTAATCTAACCTCTATTAGCCAAACAATAATTTTTTTGGCTACCATCAGTACAAGAGAAAGGTAATTTTTAAATACGTGATTGAATCTCACTAAAGAGTCTTAACTAGTTCGCATTCTAATGAAACAATTGTCACTTAGCAGTGCAACACTAACTAAAAGTACTAGACAATTTAGCTACATCCCATCATTATCATTACAACCTATAAATATCCCGTTTCTGGGTATGGGTTTCTCGCCTTGTAATTTTATTTTATAAATAGCTAGAAAATATCTGAATTCTACCTAAGTTGTGATAGGTGTCAAAGTGTAACCAATTTAATATCTTAGGCATTATGTTCCGGTAAATTAAAACCAGGGAAGAGCAAAACAATAATAGGTAAAGGTTAAAAACCTTGATAGCAAAAAATCATCAAAACAAAACACATAAACAAAAAAAAACTCCGCAATAGAAAGCAAAACAAAGTCAAACAACAACAAGTCGAGACACGTCACAGCACTATCAGTCTCGACCACGTTATCACTACGCGTAGACGATCCGTTTTTAGAAATATTAATACAGTTATAACCATTACTATTTTTAGTTCGGCCTAGTCTAAAAATACAGTGGCCGCACGATGACGCTCGCTTGATAATACCGACGTTACTCATGTAATGTAACAGTGTCGTTGACTTGCAGCGTTATATTGTTCGCAATTGACAGAGCGACTGAGGTTATCGACAATAAATTGACTGTTAGATAGGTCAATGCAATGAAAGTGCAATGGCAAGTGATAGATGGCTATACATCTTCCGAAGATGTTACTGATTTTTACAATATATTAAAACGGCGCATGCACGGCAAATTGTTGCGTAGTCGTCTTTATCAGGGCAAACTCAAGAACGTAATTATAAAAGTAGCACCACGTCCTGGCTTTGCACGGTCTCTAAAATAATCTAAGTTGCAAACAGAAACTAAACTATAGCCTATGTTACTGGGGGATAATATAGCTTCACAACAGTGAAAGAATTTTCTAATACAGTAGGTTCCTATTCGTGTCAAACAAACAAACTAACAATGAAACTTTTTCTATTTATAATATTGAAGAAAAATAAGAAAGAGAACTCCACAAGTTATTTAAAGACAAAAGTTTGAGTGTATGTATTTGTTACTATTCCACGCGCAAGCAGTCGAAACGATTAAGATAAAATTTGGTGTAGTCGACTCGAGCAATTAAGAAAACAATTTGAAGTCACGCTCATTAAGTTATATTAGTAAGAAGAAAAAGAACTTTGAAATGTTCTTTACTGGACTAACGCATAGGTTACTTTTTATCCCGTATAAACGTAAATGGGACTGCAGAAGAGAAGAAAGAGGAAAGATTTGATAGAAACAACACAGCAGTTAAAACAGATTGAAATGAAGCACAATGCTGCAGTTCAAAATTGAAACTCTTCTACATGTATCGTACGCTCAACTTCTGCCAATTTGAGCTTCGCTAATCAGCTTTCCGACCAATGAGCGTCGTCGAAGCGGCTCGATTAACACACGATTTGAATTCACTACGCGAGGATACATTAGCAAATTAATAGTTGGAGTTACGTAACTATTTGTCCATTATTCGGGCTAGGTATGAAGCGAGACGTGCTCGAGTGAATTACAAGGCCGCCTTCTCGACATTGACCGTGAAGTTACGACACTTCACAAAAAAACTTAAGTTTCCGCAAATCGAGCCGATCGAAACGAAGTTGCCTTTAAAGTAATGGTGTGAATGAACGTCATATCATACTGTTCATTTCGAATGTGCGATAAACAAAACGTGTCTACCTAAAGAGCTTGAGT
Source organism: Mellilla xanthometata (assembly GCA_035578125.1). Classification (NCBI taxonomy): domain Eukaryota; kingdom Metazoa; phylum Arthropoda; class Insecta; order Lepidoptera; family Geometridae; genus Mellilla; species Mellilla xanthometata. The sequence goes on along the minus strand of JAPUBQ010000007.1, from coordinate 3,760,555 downwards.
AAACAGCTCATTTGTATTCAGTTAATTAACATGTAGTGCTAAATCAAAGATAAGTAATAAGAAAGAAATAGTATTAAAATAGGTGATTTTGATATTTACCTGAAAAGAACTTTTTGGAAAGGAGTGTCAAAAAAGAGGTACAGATAAAGCAGTACCTAGAGTTATGCTTATGAGAGTCATAAAAGAAGTAGATGTTGTGTGAAAGAGAATATGGAAGAGAAAGGAATTAATTATAAAATGACAGATGAAGTATTAAAGATAACACAATGCTATTTTGATCTGACCCCAACCTGACTCAACTTTGATTACAATACAATTATAGTTAGACATAAACATCATAGGAAAGCACACAAAGGAAAACAATATAATTCGGAACGTCAGGAATGGCCGCCAAATAGATGCGGGTATCATTTTCTACAACCTCGATCTAGCCTCGTTTGTTTTCACTTAACATACCTATTTAAAATTCTTTTGTCATTTTGTCATATTTTTACATGACTCCATTAACAAAACTCGAAATTCTTTTGCACTTGAAGTACTTCGGACAGTAAACTTCGGGAATAAAATCGGAACTTCGTTTGCAATTTCCGAAACTTAACCACTTCATATCTCTACAATTACGTAGCCTTGACTATTCACATTACAACAATGATCATTTATTATATTTTTTTTTTCACAACCAAATATCTTTCTAATCGTCCACTGTAACAAATTTATTTGTAGATGCCTTCTTTGCGTTAAAAATCTTCTGCGACTGAAAAAATCTATTGAATAGTAGTACCTGTATACCAAGTTTTGTCTAGTTTGGTCCAAAATTATGGCCTGTGCCTGCGAATTATCAAACTTACATATTTAAAGACAGAAGAAAGCAAAACTGGCCAGTTTCTACAGAAACTTCGCTAGCTTGGGTCAGTTAGGAAATTTATCAAAGAAAATAAAGTTACAAAATACTACTTTAAAGGGTTGTTCTGCGTCAGAGAAGCCCTTTAAACGTCTGTGAAACTTCTTTATTGGCCAACGACTTAAGCAAGGTTAAAAATAGCTGCTCCAGAATCCAAAACTGTAACAATTGGTCATGAGAAGTCCAGAGTCTGTTTTAATTAACAAAAATTATATTAATCTGCGCTAGTCTAGTGGCGCCAACGTTTGACACTTGAGGCCAAAAAATAAGTGGCAAGGTTATGTACCACGGATAATAGAAAAAAAAAATGAAAAATGGTTCGTCACTAAATAACTGGTCTATAGTTATGCCGAGATTGGCTTAACTGATATACAAAAACCATGTCGCTTAACTATTAAATCTCAGGAATAAATGTACTCGTACATACATATCGTCGCCGTAGTTGGAAAATTAAATAACTAACCTTTTTCGTGAAATCGACTTTTTTGCATTATCATAAAGTCCAATTCAAGCGGCATCTTTCTGTTTCACTAAAATTGTAATAATATGTCTGAATGTATGTCTTCTTTCACGACATCTCGTAATGAAAATTATAACTTTTGCATGGTTTGTAGCATATTCAAGTAAAAAATCTGTCGCCTAGCACTTAATGGTGTGTTTGACAGCATAAGTTAAGTGCTAGGCGAGAGCAAGTTTTTCCAGACGAGGCATGCTCTACCTTAGGCCAGACTATCGCTGACTCGTGTTGTTATGCTCCATGCTTTGAAAATGCTTGAAACAGTTATGGTACTAATATTTTAAATGTAATCTATCTAATATTTTTTTTATATATAAGGTACAAAAGATCAATTGGCGTAGAATCTTCTCATACATACAAATTATCTACTAAGACGCTTGCGAACCAAATGCCCCATCTTAAGTTTCAGTACATCTAATATACTCTGTACGTGTATCTTTAAGTCTGTTAGTTTATAAGACTCTATGGCTTTACCGCAGGACTGGTTCGTGATTCGAACGTCCTTTATAGCAGGGAAATAAGACGTTTTTTGAAGTTTTCTGTCAATATATTAGTTGTTCATAAAAAATATTACATATATTTATTACATTAATCAATTTACAAATTACCAACTTAAAACAAAATGTAAAAAAATAAATATCATTGAATATTTTTTAAAACGTGATAAGTTAAACGTTATACGATGTTTAAAAAAATAAACGGTCACATTGAACATTCTAAATATGAAAAACAATTATTTATTTTTATGGTGGGTAGTTAGCATTTATTTGCATTAAAATAAGATTAATTTATAAACATAATATTTGCTGGTTTCTTTAGTTAGCAACTTGATCCTATATTAACTTATTTCTCTTACATTATAATTTGCACCATCTTCAAATAATCAATTTATTTAATTAAATACAAAAGTTGGTATTTCGCTGCTTTTAACTATCACCTTGCCTTAACAACAAGAAACACATTATACGTAATACTTGCTTAGTCGACCTTGTATGTCTGTTGTCCAAACAGGTCAAACATATTTAATTATTCATTATTTAACTTTGATTATGTTCAGCTATATTTTTTGTTAGCCTACGTATTATTAAAAATAATCTAGAAAATATAATTGTATATCATTGTAAAAATATGACGTCATCGCTTATCCTTAATAATTATTAATTAGGAATGTATTTATTACTTCAAGATATATATATGTATAACTTTTTTGACAACTGATGAAGGTATATGAATTAAACCTGCGATCGACTAATCAAAGGTAATATTTTAGAAAAAATAATTGATTCAATATGTTAGAGTAGCTTTTGCCGCTCTTTGGCCAATTCCTTGACCAAAGAGCGAAAATCGGCGTGCATGAAGGGTTCCGTCAATTGGTGTATGGGAGCACCTCTTAAATATTGATTTTATTTTAAGTTAATTCATGACTAAATATTATGTGAATGTTAAGAGGGTCTTCCGAACGTCGTTTTAAATGTTTAAAAATACGTTTGTTCTATGGGTATTAAAAAATTCAGGGCAATTAATTACCTTATTTTTTTCAGTCTTCCTATTTTTAACATTTGTACTCGTATAGCGTCACGGGAAATACATATCTTTTGAAAATTTCAGCTATCATTGTTTTTTAGATCTCGTCTGGTGACAGACAGACAAACAGACGGAAAGACAGACATCGGGCTTAGCAATAGGGTCCCATTTTTACTTTTAAGGTACAGAACCTTTAAAAGGGTTGAATCTTGAGCTCCAATCAATGTATCCATAATAGTTGTTATTTTTCAAGTAACTTGATATTCGTAGCACAGCATCCGCGCGTCACAGTCAAGGCTGGCAGCGAGGAAGTGGCTAGACAATGCGCTCGCGCAGCCATTTCGCAATGAACGCCGCGCGCCGGTTTACGCATGAGTAGGAAGTCTTCGGTTATCGTGACAATTGTACGATATTGCTTCGCTCTACTGATAACATTATTTGTTGCTCTGCTTTTTATGAGCTAGTAGCTCTTTTTTACGCTTAATAGGCTTGACCACAACTCACCTGATGTTAAGTGATATTGCAGTCTAAGATGAAACGCGCTTGCCTAGAAGAAACCGGTTCACTCTCGCCTTGAAGTTCAGTTGTAGTTCAGTGGGAACAGGGGTTCCGGCAAGGAGTTCCACAGTTTGGCCGTCCGTACTATAAACGTGGAAGCAAATCGCTTAGTACGCATTTTCGGCATTTCCACGGTATAACGGTGTCTCCTAGCAATCTCTCTGCTCGTTCGGTAATGGAAAGGGGCCGGGGGAACTAAGTCATGTAATTCCGACGCACACTCTCCGAAATGCAACCGGTATAATACCGACAGACTCGCAACCGTGCGGCGGTGCTCCAAACTTTGAAGTTTCGCACTGCACAGGAGTCATTATTATTTATTTACCTATAACTTTCTTGGCTCTTCTTAGCTCTTCGAACAATCTACCTCGTGGCACCTACTTTCCGTTCTAATAGAAACTTCATAAACAGGTATTTTTAAATGTCTACAATTTTTATACCTAACGCTAAAACACATCCGTTCAAAATACCTTATATTTAAAATTAATACCATTTTAAATACCAATTTGTAAAAATATCTAAAGTTTGTATGAAATATAGATCGAGCGTAAAAGAGGGTAGATTGATAAAATTGTATGTATTTTACTCGTATTTCAGTATGACGCGCTCGCCGGCCGCCGCCGCTAAATTTTCTTCATAAACTCAGAACTCAAATTTTTCAGAAAAACTTTTTCCGAAATCCATATTACAGTGGATTGATGGATAACCAAATCTCAATTCTGGCAAAGGTAAGGTCTCGGATATCGTCCTAGATAAGGTCATAAATTAAAAATTATTACAAAGTTATAATTCCTGAGTCTCTGTTTCTTGAAAGGTATTATTTGGAGGCCTTAGAGAAATCTAGAGTTAATGGGTGATTATTTATTTAATTACTCGTTTAGGATAACAGATAATTTATTTCATAGCTAAACAAATTACTGTACTCTGTACATAAGATAGCCACAGGTATTCCTAGATAAGCATGTAACATCGTAGACCATAGCGTTGCTTAAAACCAGGAGAGCTAGTCAAAAGCAAACCTATCAGTTGTGATAAAAAAAAATCATCGACATTGGTTTGTAAATAGTACCATATTAATTTTACCCTCTTTTCATGAGCAAAAATCAAAAACTGCCGACTGAATGTGAATATCAAGATTGAATCAAGTACCAATTTGTGAACCAATCTGAAAAGTAAGAAGAGATATACCTATACTATACGTGTACATTTTAATTATTTTATCCACCATAAAAATTTAAATTTAAATAATAAACAAATATAAAGATTTAAATTTAGAAGTCATTATTTTTAATTACTACACAATAAAAACATACCTACTTAAAGTATACTGCAAGAAACATTCTTATTATAGGTCAATCAGAATAAAATATCTAATTAACCATAATTTAATTAAGTGACGCATCAATTGTCTCGTATGTGTAAAATTATACTCGATTTAATGAATGATTGAATAATGAGGACAACGGACTTGCGTACTTTTACTTTTCCGTTTCTTTACGTAAGCGAGTACTTACCTAACTGTATGATATTTTTTTTCGAAATGAAAGCCACCTGTTTTTAAGGGGTCCGTAGCTTAATGGTCTCTCATCAGGCTGAAACAACTCATGAACCGTAATAGATAGCTGAAATTGCCACAGAATATTTTTTTTTAATTTTCGCTACAACAACAAGTACTCAAAATAAAATAGTATAATAAATATTTAAAGGCTCCCATGTAACATTTTTTTTTTGTCATTTTTATAAAAATTAGTACGAAACCCTTTATGCGCAAGGTCAATTCGCACAATTATTTTAAGCCGGTTGAAAAGTAAACGTAGTCGTTTTGATATTCTATTATATATTGCTTTTATTTTTAAATACATATTTATTTTTATGCGAAAGTGTTTTTTTTTTCATGAACATAGTAGCTTGATAAATATTTACAGATCCTCTAGTAAGTTTCGTCTTTTAATTTCCAATATTTTATTCATAACGGTATATCAAATTATTTATAACTTATTAAATGATTTATGGACAAAATCAGATTGAAGTGACATATTTTTTGTCTTGTATGTTTATTACTTTTCTTTCCTGTTATGATTTAAAATGTAAACAGAATCACGTGAAACATTATTAACTTAGTCTACGAAAATAATTTTCAATATATTTAATTAACTTCAAAATTAAACAACAACGAGCAAGCGGAAGAAAATTAAATTAATAAACATTCTGAAACAACTTAAGAATACATACAATGCTCAATAAAAGGGTAATTTTATAACAAGGTTAAAATTGACTACTAATTATCAGTGGCAACGAAAGTTAAATTGGCAAGCATCAGCAAAAACGGTGAAAAATAAAAACGGGTCACAATAGGTATAAGGCTTGTAATGTATAACTTTTTATTCTTCTTCATCGTATGAGCTAAGTGGTCAAGCTCTGTTTTCAAGGTTCTGAAAGCCTCTGACTTGGCTTAACGACTGCTCGTGCCAAGACTAACAGCCGGGACCTACAATTTAACGTGTCAACCGACCCACGTTTGCACGCAGATGAAAATGCCACTTGAAAAACGACAGTCTTGTACATGGTCACCCATCTAAACAACGTCCGCATCGACCGATGCTTAGCTTCGAAAATCGCGTCATATCGCCTTAGCTAGCCGAGCTGCAGGCGCTACTAATGTACAACTGAAAATCTTTGTAATTGTTTTGTGAAAGTCCCTTGATATGAAACTCTGTACATGTAGTTTTAGATTTATGAAAGTCTAAGGAGTAATAATACATACATGTCTTTGATTGACGCTGTGATTGGAACCCGTGATGTTTTATGCAAAGGAACCTCTTTGTACGGGCTTTTGTAGAGCTGTGTACATTTTACATTTTCATTTTCGATCGATTGATGTTCTTTGGGTGATGTGCAATAAAATAGTTGTGGTGAAGTTCACAGCTGTTTTAGTACTATTTACGCAGACATGATATGTCTGTCTATTCTAATTTGGTCTATTTTATTTAGTTTGTCTTTTTACTCAACGAGAGTATTATGTTTAATCATTTGTATGATGTATTTTTTAACTACAACGATTATAGTATAAGACTTTACATAAAACGTAAAACATCTTTATTTACCAAAAAGTTGTACATTTTTGTATATCAACGCAAACTATGTCTAAAAAAGTACTAGGCTTAAAGTATAAAATATGTGTTAATGTACACTCTGTTCTCTGAATCCCACACTAGGCAAATCCTGTGTTGTAGGATTCAGTGCATTCCCCTAGTCTCTAATAAGTAATTATTACAATTACTTTAATAATTAAACATAAAATATAAGTTTAAATATACTTTAACAACACAAATACATTCAGATCGTCTGACTCTCACTAAATGAAGATGGAAGGGCCTACATCGGCAATCACAACCCCAACAGCCCTAGTCACGGAAACAGGTAATAACGACATGAACTTTGGCCGAAAACATGAATCACTTGACATTGAAAACGCACGCTGAAGCCTAAACTCCCTGAAATCGGGGGTAACGCAGAGGCGGCCACATCGATCCCCTAGGAAATGGGGTCGGACCCCCACCCCTGACCTTGAGCGGCACGGGTGGCGGAGATAGCCGAAAGCTCCCGAAAAGTTCCGAAGTTTTCATTCATTCGAATTTCCTACGCCCACGTAAAGAGCCTTCGGCGGATTTGGAGTATCGCCGGTGCTCCTGTACTTTCTTTAATGATGTGTACTTAACGTCACTTGGGTTTAGAAGCTTCCAGAAGCTTTGGTGTCACAAGGACTTATACTTTGTGTCGCAATACGATTTTTTGTGATTATTGTTTTATGTGCTTTTGAAAAAAAAACTTACTTAATCTTTGCCACGCAGCGATAGCTTGGGCGGTGAACTAACCCTTTTTTGTGTTTAAAGAAAATTGTGATGGCGATATTTTTAATATGAGAAAATAAGTTAATTTAGTATAACGTAAGACGAAGTTGTTAACTAAAGATTAGTCATCAAATAGTTTCATTGAAAATAAGAATAAAAAAATATATAAAGTAGTGTTATAGTATATTGTAGTGTTTTAATTTTCATTTGTTTTTTTTTCTTTAAACATAATATGTAAATTTAACTTCTTAGAGTTTGTACATATACATATGTAGTTATATATAATTGCTGAAATGACATTTTGGTTCACATTAGCATATCAAGGATGTGAAAGTAAATATAAAGCCACTAGAGAAAGGTAAAGTAATGTAAACTTCCTTAATGTATTTTGAAATTGATAGTTATCTATGCAAATGTCTCATCAGTGATTTTATCTAATCAGCAACAGGTATGTAGAGAGCAAGGAAGATGAGATCAAGGTAAAGTATTAGCAGAAAACAATGCAGGGTCGTTTTATCTTTTACAATATTTGTTCACAACCTAAGGGCTTATCATGTGCAATGTTGTGTCTATAACTTCTATGCATATTTACTGTGATTTAATGTAATGTAATTTTCTCTTTATTATTGTTAAGTTATTTTTTTTTTATTTCATTTGGTTTAAGTTGTAAATTTGTTATAAATGCTTTGTTATATATTATAATAATAATAATAATACTTTGAATGTAATATTTATATATTTTGAAGAGAGATTGAGTAAAATTATGCATATTTACTTCGTTATACTTAAATACATAATAATATGTTTAGATAATATTAAGTAATCATGTATTTATATATGTAAAATATCAACTGTGTTAGTAACTATAATATCAACTAGAAATGGTTTTGTATGGAGTTGATTAGCTAAGTATGAAATGTGTCAAATAAAATACTGAATATTTCTGAAATAATACATCTGTGATAACAGTTAAAACATTTTAACCGTGCGTAGTGAGCGTTAGAAAATTCAACTGTATTACTATACTAATAACGTTTAAATTCCCCAATTAAGTAAGACCACTCACATTCTTACTTGTGGTCTTATTTTCTTAGCCATTTTTAGAGACATCATCTTAAATCTCATCGAGTTTGATCGAAGACTTTACCATAATAAAATATTAAGTATGATTAATTTAAAACTCCTAGATGTATCATTAAACTTTAACCATAGCGAAGATTTACGACAAAAATGTGTGTATCAAACTGGTTTGGCTTATTTATTAATTTATTTTGCTTCCTAATCTGTAAAAAAGATAAAACTAAGAACAGTTGCAAATCAAGATTTAACGACCGTATGTAAATTTGCATTTGTTTAGAGTATTCTAGACTTTGAAGAAGAATGCTAAACCTGTTAAACCTAAAACTAGAAATCTAGAACTCGTTATATCAATCACAATGTTTATGTTAAACACGTCTAGAACTAAAATTCGAAACACAACTTTCAAATTAAAATAGTAATCGAAAAATAAGTCCTTGATGTAGGAAGTAACAGATAATTTATGTTTTGAAATCGAAACTCCTATTAAATATGTACCTATTCGCCAGTTTTTTATGTATGGCCGCGGACACATTAGGCCGTGACGCGATATGATGCACAAAAGCGACAAAATCGACTCAACAAGACAATGTAGGTCACCGCCATAGATTCATGTTTATCAAGATCAAATGTATCTTCTTCTTCTTTTTCTTCAAGTGCCTGTCCACTACTGGAGGTTGGCCGTCAGCTTATTGAAATTATTTCTAAGTATATTATCAAATGTAAGAAAATGTATAAAGGTGTCCTCACTTAAATCACTTCTATGGAGTGATCTTGTCGTTTTTGTGTGTCGCATCTCGTCGCCGCATTATGTAGCCGCGGCCTTAGGACTGTGGGCGAATGCGAAACCGTTAGGCATTCAGATATTTAGCTTTTGTCAATTTCTATTGTGGACTGGTTTGTTCTAAAGTTGACTGATTCAAAGTATTTATTGTGAGCAATTTTTTTGGCTGATTTGTGTCTTTATGATTTTGAGAAACTAACAAAATTTTCTACTTTGTTTACTAATAATCAGAATTCAGATATTAAATTCCTTACTTTCATTTTTCCTTAGATGGTGGTGTGTTTTTGCACATATAAAACTGTGTCCTGTTAAATTATTCTACAAGTTACAGTTAATTAATCATAGTAAAAGAAAGTAAAGTAATTTATTCATATGTATCGTACCATTTAAAACTATAACGTTAATTCTAGCAGTTTTTTGCCAAAACATCATCACTGTCATTGTTTATTTGCATAAAATGGCAGTTATCAAAAATCAAGTGGATTCCTTACCGCACCGACCACTGAGTGACGTAATCGATAGCACTACAGTCAATATTTGATATGAACCTATTAGGCACCGAGTCCGATAACGATACTAGTTCTCTAATGAAACGAGACGCAAAGATAGCGCCGTGGTTGGTTTTTTTTTTATAGATTGGCTTGCGCTTGATCACACTTCACCTGATTTAAATGCGCTGCGATCAAAGATCGAGCGCGTCTGCCTAGAAGGAACCGATTCATTTGCATCTTTAGACTGTACAGTTATATACAAAATTTTACCGAATTAAAATACGCCAAGGGATATACAATTGTTATAGACATTTACTATAGAGCTATTAATATTTAAGTTTGTGACGGTATGGGAAGATACTTTATGTTTAAACATCTTTTAAAATCCTAGTTAAAGCTACATTTTTTTCTAAGTTAGTTTTCTTTTGAAAACGTATTTTGGGACTCTAGAGTTCCAAAATTCATCTTATTTTGTTTTATTTACAGTTCCAAAATATAATAAACCTACTTCTTATGCTATTTATTAATTGTACCATCTCCGTTCTACTGCCGAACGAGCAGAGATACATAAAAGAGTCACCGATAAAAAGATGAAGTTACAAACTTTTTCTAAAGAAAGTGAAGCTTTAGACCTCTCTACTTGATTCTCTGCATCTAGAGAAGTATGCCCGAGGGATTTCGAATCTTTAGAAGAAAAGTAAATAGGCATCTTCTAGGTAAGCATGCCTTTAACCGTAACTTTTAACCGTAGATTTTCCTCAGGCGAGCTATAGACAAACTCTAACCCACAAACTGTAAGTATATTAATTTACATATATCGTCCTACATAAATGAAGTATAAGAGATTATGATATTATTTCCACCTTACAATGTTGTTCTGTTTTTGCTGCTCGGGCATCATTAATATTCTACTAATTAAAAATCAGCCCCAACACTCCAGTTTTTATATAAGAAAAAAAAATCAGATAATGTTTTTTCACATAATTTAATAAACAAATTTTATTCACACTCATTAAATATCTTAAGCGCACATAAAATAGATTTAAATGGTAGTAATCAGTACAAAACTGACATTCAACATCTGAAGTTCAAGCGTTTCCAGTTTAAAATACAAGTTTTCTTCAATTACGTTGTGCGTTGAGTTTCCTTGCATTCTGTTTTTGAGGTTAGCAAACATAATCCTCTCACTTAAAGACAACTTTTTATGTAGTTATGGTTTTGATAAGGTCAGAGCGAGGACTTTTGACAGTCCCTTTTTGGGATAATTAAGATTATAACAATTATTGAACGGAGTCGATGGTCACACAACCAGTACTGAGAAGTTAAGTTGAACTTGTTTGGATAGAAAAACACGATATCAAGGAATCAACAGAAAACGATGAAGGTCCAGGTTACACTGTAGTATTTAAAAACCTTTAATTTTTTCAAACTGGAGGTTGCTACCGGAATCACTGCAATATTAACCTGTTACTGCGTTATTATAGTTTTAAGATTTAAGATTTAAAGCCCATAAGTTTAAGTGTAGACTTCCTATACACGACTTCTGATAGAACATTACTGCTATTACATCTTTTAACGCATAAACTAATCGCTTTTTAATACCTAAAAATAATTTCAATTTCTACTCATTTCAAATGTAGTTTTTTTTTAACACATTCACACACGGCTGGTTAACCCCATACTGAACCATTTCTAGTTCGTACTCGTATTTTTGTTGCTAACACAACTGATATACTACATATACATACATACATTATATACATATTTAACACCTAGACCCACAGCCAACAAATTTAGTTAAGCACAAAGATGTTGACCGGGCCGGGAATCGAACCCGGAACCTTCTGATTAGCAGTCCGGCATGGTAACCTCTACGACAACGAGGTCGTCATCAGTTTGAAAATATAGAGCCTATAAAAAGGAGTTTTTTTTTAGTTTACGAGTAATTCGTACTCCTACTGAAGTTCCACCGTTCTATCTACTCTCTATATTAGGAAGCTGCGCAGGAGTACCAAAAGTGACATTATGTATACTGCCAAACATCGAGGCTATCTGCGCTATTGACCTTCCCAAGTTGATCACTCTGCTGACAACATTCGCCTTTTCTGCGTTCTTCCGCAAATATATAAACAAACTGGGTGGTACTACCTACTTTTCGTAGTAATCGATGTAGTCAATTGTACGGATACGTTACAACTTATATTTTACGCTCGGATAAGTCCTTAACCGAGAAATATTAAAGCTCAAATTTGCATAGCATAATTTATTAAACGATCATGTTCTAATCTTCAAAACTACGAGTAGATGTCGTGTTAAAAGACACGCATACTGATTGGTCCTTATTTTTAAGATGAAAAAGTCGCAAAACACAGCTTTGTTGTTTTTGTATTTTAGTTGTACTAATCTAAGTCATCATAGACCATTGTTTTTCTACTGTTTCAAATCTATTTTTTTTGATGAAACGTTACTCTAAACACATTTTAAATACATGTAATTAAAATTTGTCTTCAACATATGACGCAAAAAGTATTTATGTAATATACAATATATTATGAATGAAGATTGTTACTTTTACCTGTTTGTTATGTAATCAAGATTGGACTGATCTTGCAAAAAAGAACAACCTTTTTCAAAGATTTTGTGTTTTGAACTGTACGGTTGAAGCCACGGGGCAATAATAGTTAAGACACCTGAGTAAAACATTAAGTAGATTCTTCCGCCAAATATTTGTCTGTTTATCTTCAAGATAAAACATCTTATGAATATTAAAATGCTTAGTTATATGGACATTGAATTAGGCTTTAATCTACTACCTACGAGAAGTATAAATGATGATTTTAGATTGTCATAAATGTTATTTTAATAATCTGACTGAGCTAAAAGCCATGCTTTGTCAGTTTGTCGAAAAAGATGTTGTTTTTTTATTTTACATTTCTGTTATAATTATTATTTTATCCAACAAAATTATCATGAATAGGATAATGTATAACCCACATTCATTATAAATCTTCCTTCCTAGCATTATATAAATGAAGTTGTGTACTCATTATAATATGTGTATAGATTACTATTAAAACGATTGCACACAATTCTGGGAAAATATATATACTTAATGACGTACAACTAAAATTTTAATTATCACTATGCCAATTATAACAAAAACATGGTACATATTTAGTGGTGGTTAAAAACCGAGTAATGTTATTATAATGTATTATGAAATAATCAAAGTTTAACTTAAAAATTTAACAATCCCTGAACTTAACATTTTGTTGTGCCGGCCACCTTGGTTTTGAAATGTATCATAACTTGTTTTTCGAGTCATTTTTCAGTTCACTTTCGAATAGTGGGGGAAATAAAATAACATGTAAAGCATCATTTTGTGGACCATTTCGATTCATCCGTTCGGGAGCTAAGATGCCATAGACACACTCAAACACACACACACACACAGATCGACTCGTCAAACATTTAACAACCTGTCGTATTTTTATTTTATTTTTTGAGTTAGAAACATATTTAATACCTGCAAATGCAGATATTATTTACTAAGAAAATAATCTATGCAAGCATGCACTTTAAGCTTAAACAGTTCATAATGTCAGTTCAGTTTCCCTTCTAAATTATAACAAACTTTATTGGAATTGGTTTAACCGTTTGAGCGTGAAGAAAACAAACATACACACTAGGATGTGAAGTAAATTGACTAAATGATTTAATTTTGAATTTGAATTAGTTAAAAAAAATACTCTTAATTTTTTAACCTTAACGCTTTTGCGCTTGACCACAACTCTCCTGATAAGCGATATTGTGGTCTGCAATATAACCATGTAGTTTGTCTACTATATCCACAGAGGGAGAGTGAGGCTGGGTAGGGGGGAGAAAGGTTATCAGACGTGATAAGATTGAGCACATCCATCACTCACTTCTGTCATAGCATACTCTAGCGACTGCGCGCGGAAGATTTACAGCCTTCAGTGTATACATACGTAGTTTATTCCAATACATTTTATACAAAATATTCAACAGTAAAAATGGCAAATGAAGTGTCGATCGACCACTCACACGTTGGGTCGACGACATACGAAATATCGTGGGCAGGACATGGATGAGGGTAGCACAATACCGAGACGAATGGCGTACGCGGAGGCCTATGCTCAGCAGTGGGCGATAGAGGGCTGAAAATGATGAATGATGATGATGAAAAAATGGCTAAAATATTTAGAGGTTTTTATATTAAGTAAAAAGTAACAGACCAAAGAAAAACATTTCCAACTTTATAATCAGTTACGATTTCCGTAAAGTGCACGTTGAAAAACATATTATCTTCCCTCTACAAAAAATAGCAGATAAAGTGCGAATCTAGCTCGCGCATTAATGGTTCCGAGCAATTATTAATAAAAGACTGCAAAAAACACCTCTTTTGTATGATAGCCACCTCAAATACTTTAGTAAGTATGGGTGATGTATATATAGGTTGACCGCAGCTTGCCTGATGTTAAGCTTTACTGTGGTCTAAGATGCATCACACTTGCCTAGAAGGAACCTATTTACTCTAGATTTGAAGACCCCCAAATTGTACTTCTCACGTTTTGTTTCATTTACGTTATTTTTTACCATAAGGACCGATGCGTCGATCCGTCCGTCTGTCCGTGGAGGCTCACCGTCGCGACTTTGAGCGAAGTCTTAGTACTGTAGTACGGAACCCTAAAAATCACGGTCAATTATGGTGTTTACGCCACAATGTATAACAATAACATTTTTCCTACTATAAAAAGAGGTCAGAATGTTCACGGAAAAAAACAGAGTATTTAAGATAATCACATTAATGACAATAAGTTGCAAATAAGAAGCGTATAAATTAATAAGTAGCAAAATTAATACAAATTTGCAAAGTCTTAGCTGTTTCCCTCGCGCATTATAACTCTATTCTGCGTATTATAGATATTTCATCCAGAATCATTATTATAATTTTAGACGATTGTTATATATGATTGCCATAATATACAAAAAAAACAAGGCTATATAGTATTTATATTATATTACGCACAATTAAAGAAGTACGTTTTGAAGGTTTTAGTATTAATTAGTTCATAATAGTTGTTATACATACTATATTTTGTATAAATGACAGTTTGTGAGAATTAACAATGCACTTTGACACTTACATAATTACTGATGTCCAAAATGCTACGGTTAAGAAAGCTGTAATATTGTGACTTTTCTTATATATAACTGCTTTTATATGTGTCAATCAAATTCGTAAGTCACTAATTTCCAACACAACCAATACATTTAAAGCTCAAATAGCAAAGTAAAGGTTAATTGATAAGAAAATAAATTAGAATGATCATAATAGAGATAAATGAAAGTGTCCCAAAGCAAATAATTATTGAATCTCTAAAACAAATTCGACTAGAATAATGAAGAAACCCAGAGAGATCAGGATCTTTGATATCTCATGAATCGAAAATGGAACGACGTTAATTTCCTCAACTGGCGTTATCTGACACTCGTCAAATATCAAATCTCTTAAGCGATAGTATTTAAAATTGAATTGAATCAATTTAATCTGATCCGGAGCCTTAGATTTGCAAAACTCGTGCGAAAATCAACATCTTATTGAAATCTGCGAACGCCAGATTTTCCCATCTCTATCAAAAATATTATAATAAACAAGTTTAAGCAGTATCTCACTCTCTTTTGATTTAACACGGTATGACCATTAATCTGTATAAACTTATTTACAAGTTCCGTTTACTTTATTTCAACAATAGCGAATTTAAACTTAAGTTTGACAAAACTAAAAGTTGAAATCAAAATGCATCAATTTTACTTGCTGTCTAATTTTCTTTGTTATCTGTCCTTATATATTTTTTTGTATTCGTTTTTATGAATGTTCTTTTCAAACAAAAAATTAACCAGAATCAGTCATAAAATTATGACATTTTGAAGTACTTAATAGATAGTGAAATCGAAAACTTCCAACTTCATCAAAAGTCCGTTAAAAGTCATGCGTGAAAATCTATGTATATTTTTTTTACTTGGTAAAATTAGCATTTCTCTAAGCCTATGAATGTTATATGCATTTTTATGCAACCGGTGCGGTCGCGGCTGCGGCTCCCGGATAGGGTTGTTCAGCCACCAGCGAAGGTGCTCACCGACGGACGCTGCTTAAATCATCTGATAAAGATGTAAAAGGCCCATGATGATGATGATGATGATGAATGTTATGAAGCAAGAGTTCTTGTACCTAATTGAAACCTGAGACCGAGTCGTTTGAGACTGCGAGGAGCTCGCCCACGCAGTTTTCGAAGGACTCACAGTGACGTAGAATGAAAATGATCTATGTATATGAAACGAATCACAGATAATGTACTCCTATCATTACAGAGCAAAATAAGCTATTTGCGGATACACAATTGACGAAAAAACGTTTGATATTTGGAGTAGAGATATAAATTTTGATACCCGACTAATATAACATAATTACTGTATTTGTTACAATTACAGTCTTTAGGATCGACTACCATTTTTGATTTAATTTAATAAGAATAAGAGTTTTAACAAGGAGTTACCTATCTGTTAGCGGAAAGAATATGATAAACCTGCTACTTTCCTGATATAATACATGTTCATATACTTTAAATTTATGGTGTATATTTCTATACTATAGGACTATAAGACTAATAAGTATCCTGCTCATATTTAAAATTGGTGTGTATGTTACTTATTCACGCTCATACGGCTATGAATGATGAAATTTGGTATGAAGATAGTTTAGATCCAGTATAAACAAGCGTTAATCCAGGATAAATAGTATTAGGCTACTATTTATCCTGGATTAACGCTTGCAACTCCGTGGAAATTAGCTACCTATTAATCTTATATCAACAAAATGACCTTACAATAATTTTACAGGATTTGGCTTAGTTTTACATATATAATGAGAATTTGATGTGTAGTGAAGTGAATATAATAACCCTATAAATTAACAAAACAGATTCACAGGTAAGATGGTGAAAAGGCTATACGAACTAGGTATATGTACTAATAACCTTTACGGTGATAATGAAATAATACTTAAAAAAACGTACAAACAAAACCAGGGAATTGATCAAAAATCTTGTTTTAATGTTCCACATGAAGTGAACGAGATTGTTCGCGTTACGCAACAACTCGTGACTCTTATTACCACTGTCACGACCAATAAACGTAACAACTCGTATCTAGATAAACAAGCAAATGTAAACCTTAAAACTTAGCAAATAGCGAATGGAATGCATCGGCAAACTTTGCAATATGCTCCTCACTTGCTTTTTTCCGAGTTTTAAATTATTGCTTTATTAGATGTAATGTTTCATTGATCCATTTGATTAACTATTTTATTTGATCGTCATCGTTGCAATAAATCAACATATGGACAGCTTTATAATTCTATACGTATAACTAATACTTACTTGTTTATGACAATATGTTTTTTATTAAAACAGTTATCTTAATTTTTGGACTTAAATATTTTCCGTATTATATTAACTATTTTTTACTTGACAGAAAGCATTAGTAAATCATACATACAAATAACGCAAATGTAGACATTTGCGAATTAAGATTTTCTACTATGTTTAACTGTTTACAAAATTAGTTGGAATTTTCCGTAAAATTATTATCGAGACTATTTAAGACGAAACCCAACCAATATTTGAGTTTTTAAACTAAATTAAAGCTGAAGTCAAAACAAAAATAAAAATATAAAAGGCATGTAAAGCCCACAACGACCGCCGCCGCCGAACACACATTAGCAAAAAATATATTCCAACTCACAGTTGCGAGTAAAAACTCCACAGATGTGCTCAGGCACCCAGCCCGAGCAAAAAAGGAGTCTTGATCTACGGCCTGGGAGAATCTACATAAAAACATTTGTCGCTGTACACACTACCAACATTTTTTTAATATGAATTCATTCCACAACTGAATCTTAATCCGAATCTCAAATTGACTAAAATATACGTACACAAGTTTTAATGCCTTGAACAAGTATAATTCTAGACTGCTCATTTAAATTAACAGCTGATGTAGGAAAATTTTCGGAATAAATCAGTTATTTGACGTTAGGGAAGTACACTTTAGTAGAGTTTATGGTTATAGTCTATTGTATTTCCTGTTTAATCGGGTTTTTGACGCTTGGAGCTGTTTAGATTCGGTTCCGTTGTTGACGTTAATCATCTCTAGGTTCAGAGGTCACTGTACGTCCTGTCCCACAATTTTGCTCTTTTTAAATTATTTCACCCATACCACGCTGAAAACTTGTGCAATTAAAGCTTTATTATCCCTTACCTGAACCGTAGCTGTGGTACCTAACTCGTTTTTAATTACATTTTAAGTACACGCATACTTAAATAGCTCTCAAGATGCAGGCTAGCGTCGTTGGACTATCTCCATAACGGACGTCATTATATTAAAGACTCGACTGTGCGTGATAATAATATTTATGCCGACGATAACTCTTCAATACGTTCTTATACTCAGTGTTGTCGCGGTAAATTTCATGATCATACACAAATGTAAGTGCAACTAATGGGTTAACTTGAGTTTAACAAAGCCAACTTTGTACTGACGTTTTTTTTTACTTGTACAGGCTGAATAAATGTTTTTTTGACATTGAAGTAACAAAACCAATAAACAACTGTTTGCATGCATTTGTTCCAGAAGTCAAGCGAAACATTGCAATTGTGGTCGAAATAAAAGTCTGATTAAAAATAGTTTTGATGTTTTCAAGACTACAACAGCTAACGCCAGTTAATACGTTTTTTCTAGTTTTGTACAAAAGTGAGCAGTGTAACTGGTGTTTTGAAGTGGTTGTAACGTAGGTAACGAAACCTGTTTGTGTTTGTGAATTCGATACAAAATGTCACGCATGAAGGTCAGTAGTGCGAAGAACCGAGTGCAGAGACTTCCGATACCTGGGTTTTGAATTAATGTTTTCAAAATTCATATCAAATGTTTTTAATTCCATTTCAGATATTTTTTAATTATGCACATTTATCATAATCAGCATAAAATCGGAGGAGAATCCAGGAAGATAATTTATCCATCGACTTGTTGTGAATATTTTACTTTTTAATCAGCTTGGCTCCACAGATTATGAAGTTTATGCGGTATGAGATTAATTTACATAAAACTGCAGTGCGTTAACCAATCAGAGCTGCAGACTTGTAGGCTGTAGGGCAGGTCATGGCTGTATGCGTAAGCATAAACGGATGTGCAAACGATAACATTATCACTATTCTTCAGTTTGTTTGCAAGAGAAATTATAGAGAAAACCAATATTGGGTCTTTTATGTTATCTCTTGTTGAGCGTTCTTCAAAATGTTTGCGATGGAATACTGTGTATTTGGTGCAAGATGTATGCTTTTTGAGTGTGTTTCAGTTGGAGGTGCTCATACGCAAAGCGTATCTTGCTGAGAAGTGGCGCCTGGGCGCTGCAAGTACCAGGGCTTCAGCGGATTGTGGCGGTGTCACGTTACGCGGTGGCTGTTGACACCAGCGCCTGATTAATATTTATGATACGGCTGAGCATCTCGCATGGCCGGTTCGCTCACTCGATGCGAATTATGTCTTTCTTGCTCACTCCCACACGCGGCGCTACCACTTGCTCGAAAGAAACAGCATGTTATACTGATGATTGCTCTTTCAACATACGATCAAATGCGTAAGTGCGAATGAGAATCCCAAATCTATTTAATTTTTCCTAATTCTCTTTTTGTTGTTTTTTTTTTGTAAATCCAAACGTTTTGACCTTGACGTGCAGAAACTTGTATTAATTTAGGTAAATATTCTGTAATTATTCCGGTTGTTAGGCAGATATTGTTACATGCAGATGTGTCTGTGTGGGTAAGTTTTTCAAACTTACTGTAGAAAATCGAACAAGGTTTGCAACAGAAGCTAGGCCTACTGACCGCGTCGGTTTCGATTGGAAAGAATTGTATGGTTATGTAGAACGAGGCGTGGGACCAGCACGCATCGAACCTTGCCGTATCGAGGTATCTTAACCGGACAAACCCGACTCGACTGCCATTACAAAAAATGCAATGGCAGTAAAAGAAAACCGTGTTGTAGAAATTACACCCATTTACAAACGAGAGCAAGTGACCACATTTATTTCAAAAGGGAGAGTGTTGTTGGTTTTATTCCTTTGCTCTCTTTAACAACAATGTTATGTCCATCTGAATTACTCATTGGTTGTTTCAATTAGTCATTTGTGTCCCGTTTGCTGTTAATTGAAACGCATCGAAATGTTTGGATCATCTCTTGCTCTCTTTCTTTCAATTCAAAATGTAGAAAAGTTATGAGTCTTTTTTTCTGTATATTAATAAGGAGGTGAAATATGTATGAGCCATCAACCTTTTTTTGAAGCCATCTAAAACAATGTATGTCATTTGTATTACTGCTAAGTAGTGCCCATTCAAGTTTATTAGTTTGTTATTCAGAGTGCTCGCCTTCTTTGTCATTCCAGCTGCTCGTGTGCACTTATTATTATTGTACTGCGTATCCAGAGTCGGCAGCGACTCACATTAATAGTATTATCATTGTGTTTGCGGCTTCATTATCATTGTTTGTCTGGACATTTTCCTCGAGCTAGCGCCGCCGGCCGGTATTCGCGAGCCTCCAAGGTCACGTTATCGTGCTATCGCCAGCCCTGCTCCGATCCAAGGTTACCCGACTGTTCACTTTATATGCAAATCTCCAGAGTCGATCCTCTAACGACACGGCTACGTCACGAGTACGTCCGTCTTACAGGAACTCGGCAATCTCGACGTCGCGCGTCGACTCTTTATTGTTAATTTGCGACCGCCTGGTAGGGCCGTACTGCGACCGGATGATCACTCTCGCTTTTAAGGAACACGAACGAGTTACGTTCCGACTCGAATTTGTTGCATGTTTACATTTTATAAATAGAGCGCGTTCACGTGGCGCCGAAGCGCGATAAGCGGTCGCCGATACGGGACATGAACTCACCATGCGCTGTTAACATCCTCCGCGGCGGGACGAGAGTTCCTTCGTCACACTGACACTCGAGCGGGATATAAAGCACTCACAAACGGCGCACTAAGTTCGGCGGCACACGCGAGGACTGCACGGCGCGACACCCACGACTAGAATGCGGGCGAGACGTCAGGTCGCGGGGCGCGGGGCGCGGGGGCGGCGAACGGCGACACACGGCTCGTACGAAGGCGCGGCGACGAGGACTGCGGCCGAGTGCCGCCGCGCCGCCCGCAATTGGTGGGATGTGGGGTGACGTCACGCCGGCGGGCAAATCACGCGGCGGCACGCGCTTCTCGCTCGCCGCCGGTAGAGGCGCCTCCGTCGAGGAAGTCGCCGCCCGCCCGAGCTTTCTTCAGCCAGGGCGTATGCCTCGGCGGGCGGATGCCGGCCACAGGCGGAAATCACGCTCGCTATGAATTATGTATTACGAAACCACAGCTAAACAGTGACATGGTCGCAGCTGGATTACAATTACATTTTGTGAGATGGTAAAAGTTTCAGGATATCCGAGTTTGGATCCTTGCCAAATTAAAGGTTAGCAAACCTACACCAGACCCTGCGAAATAAATTTCAGGAAAATATATCGACTTGATTAATTCATGACTTTACAAAAAACTAACTCACAGTTAGAGGTACGAGTAGGTAAATCAAATAATTGCCTAGATACTCGTATGTCCATCCTATTCATTTGCAGACAGTGTCTATTATTTTGTAACGTATATTATAATTGAGAAAATACCTTTAGCTTACCTTTAATAACCTTTTTACTTATATGCAACTTATAGACAATAAATATAGAAAAGTGATCATTTACTAAAAGAAAGGCCAAAGATTGAGAGTAGAAATGACAGTTTAAAGAGGAAGGAAGGGAGAAATTTTGATCCGCATTTAATATATCTATACTTATTTTAAGGAAAAAGGTTAAAATGCCTTCTATTGTTACCGGATTGTACGTTTTTGGAATCGATCACCTTGAAGATCGAATAGGACAAAGAAATATGTATCTATTATTCCACCTGTGGATTTACCAGAAGATTTAAGAGGAAAAAGAAGTACTTTTTCATGTATCTACCGGTGGATTTTGGTAGATAAAGATATCCATAGATCCGCATATGTTACCGAGATATGGATCCAAGTGATGGGAAGTTCAAAAGATAGATAGCAAAAATAAGTTTTGGTTCCTCACTAAACTGTAGGAACTAATAATGTACGCGCAAAAAAATATATCACTGGTAGACGATTTATGGAGTGGAGAGATGACACACGCAAAAAAGCGGGCAGTGGATGGAGACGATATGCTCTGGACAGGGTCGCGTGGCGTGCCTTGGGAGAGGCCTATGTCCAGCAGCGGACGCAGACGGGCTAATGATAATGATGACACACAAAAAAACCCTAATAACTTTCATTCAGTACGTAAATGTCTAAGTTTGACGCCCATTCAACTTAAACCCATACAATTTTGTCATTAGAGTGAACTGTAAACAAAATCCTAGTGGTGCCCGAGGGAAGACAGCTGTCTACAGGCCTCTAAGCATTAAACACCCACGCCGTGATCTTATACCAATAAATTTACTGAAAAATATACCTTATAACACAATTGAAAGAGCTTAAAATCCATTC
This sequence comes from Mellilla xanthometata, assembly GCA_035578125.1. Classification (NCBI taxonomy): domain Eukaryota; kingdom Metazoa; phylum Arthropoda; class Insecta; order Lepidoptera; family Geometridae; genus Mellilla; species Mellilla xanthometata. The sequence goes on along the minus strand of JAPUBQ010000007.1, from coordinate 3,738,186 downwards.
CACTTAGCGACACTTCTTTCAAATAAACAATCTTTGCCAGAAAACCGAAAACAAATCTTCAGTCCTTTGAAATAAAGTTCTTTTTCCATTGGCCCAAAGGTTTTATATTACAGGAAATTGTATCGGATATTGAAGTAGAAGTAAAAGTGTATTTGTAAAGAACACGAATCTCCTCTCTATTCAATGATGTCTGCTTGAAAGTAATTATTAGCTAAAGCCGCAAGTAATTAATCATCAGCTTTCATCAAATTATGAAAAAATAATTTAATTAAATAGGTGCTGAGCTAATTTAAATTATTTTTAGTATTTATTGTTATATCGGCAACGACAATACATAATCTGTGAAAATCTATCTGGTGTACGAGATACAGCCTAGTGACAGACAGACAGACAGCGGAGGCTTAATAATAGGGTCCCGTTTCTTTTTTTTTTTTTGGGCACTAACACACACCTGGTTAGCCCCATACTGAACCATTTCTAGCTCGTATTATGGTTGCTAACACAGCTGATATACTACATAATAATATACATACATATATACATATTATATATAAATACATATTTAACACCCAGACCCACAGCCAACAAATTTTGTTGCACAAAGATGTTGACCGTGCCGGGAATCGAACCCGGAACCTTCTGATTAGCAGACCGGTATGGTAACCTTTACGCCAACGAGGTCGTCAAGGTTCTACCTTTAGGTACGGAACCCTAAAAATGTTTAGTCATAACAACATGTACAAACTCAAAGCATTACCCCGCTAAACAAGTCTAAGTTGATAATTCCATTTCATAAAATGTCAAGTTCCTGAGTGAAATAAAAAATGAAAGCAAAATGTCCGCACGGTCGGCGCGTGCGCACCGTCCAAGCAGCACGAGCGCGCAAGAATCCATGAGGTGTCTATTTCTGGACGGTTCCCCTCAAAGAAAGCCCTCCTCTGACTTACATGACTTAATGTACCGTCGTCCAATATTGACTGCAGCTGGTTTTGACGATTTACTTGACGCCTCCTGTTCAGCTAATCTTTTGACCATTTACAAATTTCACATGTTTTTAGGGTGACTTTGATAGTGTAAGATTTATGAAAGACTAGCTGACCCGGCAAACGTTGTTCTGTCTTAATAATTAATTCTAAATATACAGTAGCCGATTCTCAGACCTACTCAATACGCATATAAAATTTGGGAAAAATCGGTCAAGCCGTTTCGGAGGAGTACGGTAACAAACACTGTGACACGGAAATTTTATATATAAGATAAAATATTTACTTACAATTCAAATTCAAAACTTTATTTACAAGTAACAAGGACTCATACGTCTTAGAGAAAATATACCTATATAATGTCAAAAACTATACAATTATAAAATGTCAAAGAAAAATAAATAAAATAAAAATGAAAATTAAATATTACAATTTACGAATTAAATAATAATAATTAAACATAATATCACATTTAATTTACAAAAACATTATGTACATTTTATTTACTTCAGTTGCGCTGAATACATTTGAATTAAAAATCATGTTTGAGCAGCTCAAAACCATAGAAATATCAAAATATGTTGTTCTTTTGAAAACACGCATAAATATAGTATTAGGTGTGCCGTCTAGAACGACATAATTATACTTTTTACAAAAAATGTATTCTAATGATTAATAATTAATGTATTCTGTTTTAACATTATTTTCACATCGTCAAATGAGAAGCGCATTGTACAATATGGTACGCATAATGTTTAACCTTTCGCCTGTCCCATTGGAGTCTCCCACAAGGTAGCATATTTGGACCAAGTTTGTTCAAAGTTAATACAAATGATTTACTAAATTGTATCTTATTTTTTGGGGCTTATGGTTCATTTTTAAGTAAATTATTGGTAAAAGATATGACGTTATGTTTCGGAATACTTTGTTTAAGACCCACGTGGTGAGACACATGTTGGGGACCATCGCATCCAGCCCGCGCCGGGAGACACCAAACATTAGTTTTTGAAAAATATTTTTTTCATGTTACCTAATTACGTGTAGTTAGTTAGATACATACTTTCTAACAAACCTTGAAATATGGCATATTCAGTGTAAACTCCATGTGACACTTGATTTAACGACAAATTCTCTAAAGCTTCGAAATCAATTAGCTTTAGTTGGTTTAGCTTGTATTCCATACGATGATAAATTCTCTCCATTTAACGAACACTCTTTATAACGCCATAAAATGCACAGTCCCTTCAGTGTCGCTATATAGAGCTAACAATATATCTTTTTATATTTCTTGTATTTTCAAAACTTGTAAATTCAACTTTAATTTCAATAACGAAATTTAAATTCTTTTTATTCATTTAGATGATACTAATAGTAATTAAACAAACTTCTTGAATTTTTTGACACATTTCACATACGGCTGGTAAGACCTTTACTAAACCATTTCTAGCTGTAGTAAACACCCAGACCGACAGCCAACAAATTTAGTATTGACCGTGCCAGGAATCAAACCCGCGACCCTCTGGTTGGCAATCCGGCATGGTAACTATTACGGCAACAAAAACGTCTATTTACATATTTTATTTTATTAAACAAAATTAAATAGTTACCTTCCACGAAAATGTAATGTAGATGCACTTAAAACATACATCTTAATGCATCTTAAAGTTGTTAAAAGCTCTAAGTCACGAGATGCATTTTGTGTTTCTCCTATTGGCAATAAATGTCTCTTGGAATGCAGAAAAAGTGGTAGTTGACAAAAAAATAGTACATTTAACAGGCTATCTAAAGTAAAGTATAAGGAATCGAGAAACAAAACAAATAATTGAAAATAGGTACGAATACTAAAACAGCTGATCATCGAACATTAATATTTATTTAATTTTTTTCTAAAAGTAAATAAATAAATAAATATAGCACACATTTTACACACGGCTGGTTAACCCCACACTGAACCATTTCTAGTTCGTATATGGTTGCTAACACAACTGATATACTACATATACATACATACATATTTTATATAGATACATATTAAACACTCAGACCGACAGCCAACAAATTTAGTTCAGTACAAAGATGTTGACCGTGCCGGGAATCGAATCCGGAACCTTCTGATTGGCAGTCCGGCATGGTAACCATTACGCCAACGAGGTCGTCAATAAATAAAAAGGGTTGTGGAATTACGACTTATTCTAAACAATATGACAAAAGTAAATGAATCAGAAATTCTCATGGTTGTAACGATGCGCAGGCGCCGCCACATGTCACGCACATTTGTGAAACCCCTCCCTCCTCCCCGGCCGAAACCCCCTCAAAGGGCCCTGAAAAAAATGCTTACAAAAAGTCGGACCCTTATGTTGATCATAGTAGTAGTGGTTCCCAAGCAAATTGAAAACCTAGCGTATCTTGAAACGGTATTTAAAAGGGTCGCTTTTTGTTCAGAATGAGGTCAATGACCCTATTTTGCTGGTGTGTCTGTTTTTGCAAGAATCTGTGTAAATCTTCTCACATTTATTTTAGAAAATGATAAGTAAATTAATTGTATAAATTGTTATGTAAATATGTATTATACATTATTATTATTTATACATTATAAGCTAGGATTTAGTAGGTATGTAGGAAACCGGCATGTTTGAGGACTGCAATATCCGAAGATGTGTGTAATCCGCCAACCCGCACTTGACCAGCGTGGTGGATTATGACATATATCTCTTTCCTTGTGAGGAAAAGCCCCGGCTCATAGCAGTGGGAACGTATAGTGGGCTGCACGTATGGGTGCTTTTGCTAGTAAGTATGTATGTTTTATAACAAACAAGTACATTTAATTTTAAATTGATGTTTGAATAAGATAATTATAGTTTTCTGCAATAAAATTGTGACGTAATAGACAATATTAAAAAAAAATTAGCATTCGACTTTTATATAATTTTTTTGTTTGTAATAGTTTGACGTTAAGCAGCACTGTGGCCTACGTTGGTAATTATGTATATTCTTTTTCCAATATTTAATTAATTTTGGTTATATATGCCATGGTATACATTACACTATACCTAAATAACATAAAAAAATATGACGTTTCTAGTTAACCCTGAGAGCCTCTTTATCAATTTTGGACAGAATCGTATTATCACTTACATTATCAAATCTTCAATCGAGTTTTCATCGACATGACATCTGCGTTCAATCTTATCTGATCAAATTATTTTTCTCAAGCTCACATTTATTCAGTCGCATTCCGAAACGAGAAAAGTTACCATGTGGGTGCTACTGGGCACTTTAAGTCTTGTGATTGTCGGCACTGCAGGCCGTGCATACTCGTTTGACGGTGTTATAGTTGTGAATCCAGATCACACACCAATACCCGTAGAAATTGAATCTGCAGAAGAAATAGTACTCCCAGAAGTCGTTAATCCAAATGAAGATATTTCAGATGAATTGGAGAGCTCCGGAGAGATAAATATTCCGGAAGATATCGATCTTCCTGAAGAGCCAGACTTACCTACAGACACAAATGTTCCTGAAGAACATGAAGTCACCACTGCAGTTCCTTCTAATTTACCAACTGTAGTACTTACCCAAGGTACAGTTGTAGGTTCATACTCTGAAGATGGAGACTACTTACAATTTTATGGAATACCATATGCCGATGCAACTTCAGGCAGTAACAGATTCAAGGTAAATGTATCATTAGCTTTATTTAATATATATTTTTTGCCTGTAATTTTGAAAATCTATACCAATAATTTACTTATTATTTTTTTAGGCACCAAGCAATCCACCTGCATTTCACGATACATTCATCGCTAATCGGAGAGATATCAAATGCGTCCGCCCTTTGGGAGCGGGTTATGAAGGAACTGAAGATTGTCTTGTAGCCAATATCTTCACTTCTACTCTTGCTAGTAACCGCATGCTCCCAGTGATGGTTTGGATAAAAGGGAAAGAATTCGACAGGGCGTATGAGTATGAGCCATCATTCGAGAATTTTATTGACCAAGGGGTAGTTATCGTGACCTTAAATTACCGTGAATCGGTACTCGGTTTCCTTTGTTTAGGAACAGAAATTGCACCTGGTAACGCAGGTTTGAAAGATATAATAGCTGGATTACGTTGGGTACAAGGCAACATAGCTCAATTTGGTGGGAATCCAAATGATATAACATTAGTAGGTCACGGTAGCGGAGCAGCAGCCGTAGATCTGGTAACTCTATCTCCGATGGCTACTGGGTTAGTTCACAAAGCAATAGCCCAAAGTGGTAATGCACTTTCTCCGTGGGCAGTCACGCGTGATAGTGTTCACTACGCTCTACAGGTAGCCGAAGCCATGGGTCATAATGTAACAAGTGTTGATGAACTATCGCAAATCTTCGAAAGATCCAGTGTTGCAGCTTTGATGGGTGTAATAAACGATTTGGATCTCACAGATAACTCATTAGCTTTTGCCCCATGTATAGAGAGAGAAAATATGACGAATGTTGATTCTTTTATGGTCAAATCTCCCTATCGGACTTTACAAGATGGTGATTACTTGCAAATCCCATTCATAACAGGATATGTTGATAATGAAGGGACCATTCGTTCTGAAGAAGCTGTTGAAGATAATTGGTTGGAAAAAATGAATGAGTCATTCGACGATTTTATACAGCCAGATTTGAAGTTTGAAAATGATCAAGAAAAAACAGAGATAGTTCAAAATATACGATCATTTTACTTCAATGATAACCCTATCAATATGGAAAATATTAAACATTTTATTAATTATCATGGAGACACGATGATTCTAGTATCAGCATTGAGAGAGGCCCGTCTACGTTCAGCAAACACAGCAAATCCTTTATACGTTTACCAGTTTTCATACAAGGGCACTTTGGGTGAACCCTTCGTAGGACCTTTAGAAGTTGACAGTGCAGCACACAGTGAAGAACTAGCATACTTATTCTACAACAAGAGAGATAATCAAGTACCTGCAAGGGATCGTAGTATCGGAAACGTTCTTGTTGAAAGATGGTCGTGGTTTGCAAAAACTGGGTAAGTAAGACTCTTAAATAGGTTCTATCGTCAATGTTGCTGGTGTTTCGTAAATAAAATAATATTTTATTTTCAGGCAACCGCTAAGTATCACATCTCCGGTGTTCTGGCCTGCTTACACAGCTGCACGATCAAGCTATCTTCGAGTTTTGGATGGTGAAGAAATTAACCAACAGTCAGTTTTCGATGTTGCTTTGGTGAATCCCAAGCCTGAAATATTGGCATTTTGGAATCCAATTTATGATCATTACTTTTTGGATGCTGAAGGTAAATGGGAGTGGACTGATAGAAATGATGACGACGACGTTGATGACGATAATGGACAAGGTGGAAATGAAGTAGGAGGTGGTGAAGATGGTGGTGGTGATGGTGATGGTGATGATGATGATATTAATTCTGCATCATCACCTGTAAGCTACACATTAACAATCATAGCAGCATTCACAATTCTCAATAAAATTCACTTATCTCAAATATTGTCGTAATCATAATATATTGGTAAAAAAATATTTACCTTCACGTCACACATGTTGAGAAAGCAATGCTCTTAAATAAATTTATATTCATAAATTATGACTAAAGATAATTAAAGTACAGAAAAACGTCAACTTTTCATAATATCATTATTAAATAAATATAAGTAATATGTAATAAACATAAATCAAAACTCAGTATAGTTAGAATTGAAGTAAGAACTGCTTAGTAGAAGTATTTCTACTGAATAAGTTCAACGTGAATGTTTTTTTTTCTTCATTGACCTTTTGCGATTTTTTTTTGGAAATTCGTTTTAAGTTTAATGGAAGATAAAATAATATAATTAATATTTAGTGTATTTAAGGATGTAATTGTAAAATTTAGGTTAGATATTTGTTTCTAAAAATAGGTACTAAGTACCGATTGCTAATCAAATAATTTCTTACTGAATTCTTCTCTCATGCATCCCCATTGAACTAAACTTTTGATCATCGTGTAAATGTTTATTTTTTTAATAAATTTGAAATCCGGATCTTATTGTGTTTTTTAAAGAGTTTTCCTATTCAAGATGTCAGCTCTATTCTTATATATAAAATTTCCGTGTCACAGTGTTTGTTACCGTACTCCTCCGAAACGGCTTGACCGATTTTTTCCAAATTTTATATGCGTATTCAGTAGGTCTGAGAATCGGCTACTGCATATTTAGTTTTTTTTTTTTTATAATTATTAAGGCAAAACAACGTTTGCCGGGTCAGCTAGTACATATATAAGACAGTAAAAATCAAGTGTATGAGAAGAGTAACAGAAAAAAAAAATATTATCGGAATATTTTTCTTTTATCAAAATTAGGGGATAAGAAAAGATCAGTTCAAAATGAACTTCAAGCGACGAAAGCAAAAATAGCTTCTACATTTTTTTAAAGTGTTGAATGCGGTTTAAGCATATTATATTAAGAAACTAATATCATAAATGCGAAAGCTTGTGTGTGAGTATGCATGTCCGTTACTTCTTCACGCTCTAACGGCTGAAAAGATTTCGATGAAATTTGGAAAGGACATACATAGGTTTAGACTCTAGATTTGTTTTCACCTCAGAGTAATACGGGTGACATCGCGGGGCGCAGCTAGTTACAAATATGTGATAAACTTCTTATCTATCTATATAGAAATCGGAATACGTTATCAATATCATTCTGAGAGACAGGCTTGAGATAAAGCAAAAATTGAGGAAAAATGTATATTTTATTCATATCAGTCCGCCCGTGAAACAAACAAGCCAATACAAAACAAAAAGCTTAGAAATAACTAATTAAAACACCTTCCACAAATTCTTACGTATATAGGACGCGCCGAGTTTGTTTGTTTGATGCGAATAGGTACATAGTTACATTATCCCAAATGAACAAGGAAATATTTTTTTTTTACTAATATTAGATCCCTTTTGTACTTTCTTTCTTTTAAAAATTTCAATTTTCATTAGAATCTAGCAATTAGACACATCTAATTACAAAGAGATTCTATTGAAAATTGAAATAAGTTTAATTTATAGCCCGTGCGAAGCCGAGACTAGAGTTAATAGGTATTTTCTAGGTAAGCGTGTAACATCGTAGGCCATAGTATTGTTTAACACCAGGCAAGCTGTGGTCAAACGCAAACCTACAAGTTATAAAAAAAAAAGACGGACTGTTAGTAATAGAGGAAAGCTAATGTACCTACATATATACATTCTACATATAAGAAGGTTTTACCGGAGCATAAATACTGCAGTAGGCAGGCGACCTTGCGACCTCGGGGCTGTGATACGCGCATCGCGACTCCAGCCCATGCATCATCAGCTCGCACGCGATTTATGCGAGGGAGTACAAGCAACGCTATTTCAAAAGAAACCCGCTTTAAAAAAAAGAGTCTTTATTTCAGGCTAGTGAGACGCAAAAACGACAAGGTCTACTAGGTTTAACGTGTTTGTTTGCGTGTGTGTGTGTGTGTGTGTCTGTGGCATCCTAGCTCTTGAACGAATTGACCGACTGGAACGTGTCTTTGTTTGAAAAATGTCCTTACTTGTGAATATTCTTAGGTATGTTTGATGAAAATTGGTCCGAGATACCACCACTATACCACCTACCTACCACCTAACTACCACCTACCTACCACCTACCTACCACCTACCTACCACCTACCTACCACCTACCTACCATCTACCTACCACATACCTACCACCTACCTACCACCTACCTACCACCTACCTACCACCTACCTACCACCTACCTACCACCTACCTACCACCTACCTACCACCTACCTACCACCTATCTACCACCTATCTACCACCTACCTACCACCTACCTACCACCTACCTACCACCTACCTACCACCTACCTACCACCTACCTACCACCTACCTACCACCTACCTACCACAAGTAAATCAATAGGTATAGGTATCAAATAAAGGGATTGACTGAAATGCATAAGATAAGTTTTAAATCCAAGATGGTTTTAACCTCAAAAATAGGTCGAGGGCTTACTAAATTTTTAATTTACAAATCTTTTCATCGTTTGTGTTTTGTTTCTGTAACTTTCCAATAGTTAAAATGATGTATATTTAATATATATTAGAGTCACTTGTACCATAGGACTACTATATCAAAATAGAGCTATGAGGCATGACAAGAGGATATTTATTTCAAATCAAAAATGGCCGCCTCAAAAGCTTGTCGGAAGATTATTTAATAATTAATTTATTTTTGTTCAGTTTAACAACCAATTAACGCAGGCATTACTTTCCGAAAATCAATTATGGATGAAAGAAGATCTAAAACATTTAGTGTACTTCCGCCGTGATCGGAAACCAAATTGAGATGGGCAAAGAAAACATCAAAACATTAGAAGAAAACCCACTTTAAAGAACCTAGGCCCTGACTTGTGCCGTTCTCTGTACGTTGCATGAGTTTGGTTCGTGCTTTTAATAAGGGCATGTGAGATTTTATGTTTCCTGCGCTAAATAGCGTAGACGGAACGTGAAAGTGAAGTGGGAATTTCAATTAAGTTACAACATACTTGAAATACAAGTAAAATAATAATTATAGAAAATCTCCGAATTTTAGAAAAAAATCATATAGACATATATTTAACACCCAGACCGACTGACAATAAATTTAGTTCATCACGAAGATGTTGGCCGTGCCGGGAATCGAACCCCGAACCATCTGATTGGCAGTCCGGCATGGTAACCATTATGCCAACGAGGTCGTCAAATACGAGTACGAAAATTGTAACAGTCTAGCTATTACAGTTTTTGAGATACAGCCTGGAGACAGACAGACAGACAGCGGAGGCTTAGTAATAGGGTCACGTTTAACCTTTTAGGTACCGGAACCCTAAAAAAAACAATTGTTAGTTGATTCATAATATATTCTCTGAACTACTAAAATTATTTTAAAATTAAGATTTGTTTACCAATGCTTGAGTGTTGTTTAAAGAAACGGTAGGTAGGACCATAAAACAGTATGGTGCGTTAAAATTGCAAAACTGCAGATTTGCAGAGTTTAATGTAACTCGACTTGGACACAGCTGCAACTTGTAAACAAATGTGCAGCATGTTTGCAATTTAAAAAATATGTGCCGTTAATTTTAGGAAGGTTAAAGGACCATTACAGTCTCTGTGTAATATATTCAGAGAGACAGACACATTTCCACACCCGGCTGGTTAGCCCCATACTGAACCATTTCTAGTTCGTATTATGGTTGCTAACACAACTGATATACTACATATACATACATACATATTATATATACATATTTAACACCCAGACCCACAGCCAACAAATTTAGTTGACCGGGCCGGGAATCGAACCCGGAACCTTCCGATTGGCAGTCCGGCATGGTAACCTTTACGCCAACGAGGTCGTCAAATCATCCTACTAATATTACAAATGCGAAAGTTTGTGTGTAAGTGTGTATGTTTGTTACTTCTTCACTTTCATCTTCGGCGTAGTGCCTGTAGCTCGGCTAGCTAAAGTGATCTGACGCGATCATCAAAGCTAAGCAACGGTCGATGCGGACGGTGTTTGGATGGGTGACCATGTCCAAGACTGTCGTTTTCATGACACGTAAAATTTTAGGTCCCAGCTGTTAGTTAAGACTAACAGCTGGGTACAAGGGTACAAGCAGTCGTTAAGCCAAGTGGCCTTCGGACGACTTGATAACTATCTACACCAGAGCTTGTCCACTTAGCTCATACGAAGAAGAATTCTTCACACTCAAACGGCTGAACCGATTTTGATGAAATTTAGCCTGAAGATAGGTAGACCTTGGATTAACACATAGGCTACTTTTTATCCTGAACACAATTGTGGTTAACGTGGTATACGCAAATAACTTCAAAATCTTAGTTACTCTTTCACGCTCCAACTGAACTGACTGAACCGGTTTTGATGAAATTTACTATGAAGATAGTAAAAAACGGTCTCTGAAATAATCTAAGTAGCAAAGAGAAACAAACTATAGCCCATATTACTCGGGGATCATAGGGCTTCCCAACGGTGAAAGAATTTTTCAAATCAGTCTAGGAGTTTCGAAGCCTATTTGCGTCAAAAAAACAAATTAAATAAAAAATCTAACTTCTCCCCTTAATAATATTAGTAGTGTAGAATATAGTAAAGAATAAAAGAGAGTGAATGTGGATATGACAGCTGACAGAATCGTGTGGAAGAGGACCCGACCGTGGAAAAAGGTTGAAGAAGCAGAAGAAGAGTTTATAGTATAAAGGTATAGATATAGATACTGAGACCACGTGAGGTCTCTGCCTTAGGAGTATGTATGCTCTCTTCTAGGTACCGCAAGTTTTACATATTCGATAAAGTTAAGAACACACATGCGTACTAAAATATTGTTATTGTTATGTATGGTAGAGTACTGTTGGGTCCAGTACACACGTGCATTTGCCTGAATTACTGCACACGTGCTAGCCACCTCGATTTTTAATGTTACTAACGCATTATAACAGACTAATATGGACATACCTTATAACCAATTAATGCATTGAGAGAATTAATACGTGTGACATTTTAAGTCAGTGTTTTGTTTTGTATAAAACTAATATTAAATGTTGCTCGGGTTGCTCTGCATAGATCATTTTGTCCCCGAGTCCCCGCTCAGCTGGTCAAATGCCTGGCTGTTATGAGGGAAATAATTGGCCACTTACTACCATTATCTTAAAAAAAAAAAAACAGTTAAATACACGTTTTTTGTATAGGAGCCCCCTTTAAATATTAAATTCATTTTAGTTAAATTAAAATTAAAATATGTATACAAAACATACACGGTTTTTGAGATACAGTCTGATGACAAAGAGACAGACATCGGAGGCTTAGTAAAAGGTTCCCGTTATTACCTTTTAGTTACGGAACATTAAAAACAATATCTTAATATATATAAATCTCGTGTTACAATGTTTGTCCTCAATGGACTTCTAAACCACTTAACCGATTATAATAAAATTCGCACACCATGTGCAGTTCGATCCAACTTGAGAGATAGGATAGTTTAAATCTCAAATTATAGTCGCAATTTTAATTTATTGCTAATTATTGTCTGTTATTATTTGACAGTCACAATTATCTGTTAACTCCAAATGATTCTAACTGATGTCGATACCTTTCGACTGGTTTGAATAAGTAATCAATAGATGGCGCTGCTATGGTAAATCTACGAACGTGTCATATAAGCTACACTATCTATTTTTCATACCCCTAAGTGAGGCAAAACAACGTTTACCAGGTCAGCTAGTATATATATACACATGAATTGCTCATTTAAAGATATAAGATATGATATGTAGGTATAAGGATTAAGGTATGTCCACAATGCACTAGCGTGTTTAGAGAGTCTGCCTCGGGCGTGCCGCAGCCGCCTCTAGTGGGCCATGTGGCTCCACATCCTGCCTGGAACTGCAAGGTGTGTGCTCACCGACTACAACACTAGCGTTCAAGTTACGGTAATTTGGAGTGTAGACGCAGCTTTACTTTCAAAGTATCGATGAAAATAATTAATAGTTTAAAAAAAACTAAAAAACACTCTTTTTATAGAAAACCGTAATTTTATCAAATTAGTGTATTGTCATTGGTCCTCAATAAATCTACAAAGTTTGAACGAAATCTGGCCGTTTAAAGTGGGTCTAAATCGCGCCCAAAGAATTCGGTTACAAACAAACATATAAACAAAAATACAAAAAATGGAATAATTTTATCAAATTAGTGTATTGTCATCGGTCCTCAATAAATCTACAAAGTTTGAACGAAATCTGGCCGTTTAAAGTGGGTCAAAATCGCGCGCAAAGAAGTCGGTTACAAACAAACATACAAACATACAGGTGAAGCTAATATAAACCGTGTAAAAAAACAGTTAAAGAAATACTGTTACAACATTTTTTTTTTAGTATGTTTTTGACGACATCAATAAAATCGCAGGTCCTACCTGGACGAGGACTACGCAAGATCGACGCAGGTGGCACATAGAGGGAGGCCTATACCCAGCAGTGGGATAAAAAAGGCTGTGGATGATGATGTTTTTGAATTATATATTTAAACAACCTGATTTCGAAATCGTTTATGGCAATAGTATTCAAGTAGTTTGCACATCGTTATAAAGCAAGGAACATTAAATAAAATCTAGTAAAATATGCTACTATAAGTACTTAAAAATATCGATGGTAGCTATAGATAAAGCCACATATAGATATTGATATTTATTTTTGACGCTAGTGTAATTTACTAAGCGAGTGTGGCTCGGTGGTAAAAATGTCTGCATTTCAATCAGACAGCCCCTGGATCGATCCCGGCCCTACCAATGACTTGTTTTTCAAGTTGTTTGTGGATTGGCACTCGCTTTACTGTGAAGGAAAACATCGTGAGGAAACCAGCATGTTGAGGACTGCAATATCCGAAGACGTGGATCATCCGCCAACCCGTACTTGTCCAGCTTGGAGGACTATGGCCTAGTCTTTCTCAAAGTATAGTGGGCTGCTTATGCTTATTATGTAATTTACTAATCAAGTCTACTATATTTTGGATGATTTGTAACAAATCTTAGAGCGCAAAGCTTAAAAATTATTAAAAAAAAAAATGGTTGCCTGTAAAGTCGGTTTTACGGGCGAAGATTTTACGTGACAACGTCTGCCGCGTGCTGCGCGCGCGGCAGACCGATCATAGTTGAGGGGGAGAGAGACGCAAGGCATTCGGCGGGCCTCTCTCTCGTTCGGTGACTCATCGTAACGTTACCGGGCGTTACACTTTTTCATAAGTGACTCCCAGCCGCAACCTAATTTAAGACGTTGTCACGTCAACAAATCTGGCCTACCGGATTACCGATCAAAACGCAAAATAAAATGATGAACGTTCGGAGTTTTAACATACAATCTGAATAATGAAATAAGGAAACCTTCACTAAATACACTATGTAATATTCTGTGTCACAGTTGACATTGACAGTCAATCGATTAATTGTACTCTCTCCCTTCCCATTCAATGTCAAGTAACATACTTACAAAAAGTTAACCGTGACGAAAACTGAACTAAAAACTCGGTTAACTATTGATTAACGACCGATTAACTTTTTTCTAATAACCTTTTAAACGTTCTGTTAATGAGAGAAGTAGGATTTTACGATTTGACACGGGAACTGTAGGTTTATGGAAGTTATAAAACTAATGTTTGCTAACAATGTCTGGGCTAAGTGGGTGATGACTACAGCGGTAAGTAGGAGTTTTTTTTTACGCTTAATAGGCTTGCGCTTGACCACAACTCACCTGATGTTAAGTGATATTGCAGTCTAAGATGAAGCGCGCTTGCCTAGAAGAAACCGGTTCATTCTCGCCTTAAAGACAGTTAGGTTGTAGTTAGGTTGTAGTTTAGTGGGAACAGGGATTCTGGCAAAGAGTTCAACAGTTTGGCCGTTCGTACTATAAATGTGGAAGCAAATCGCTTAGTACGCATTTTCGGCATTTCCACTGTATAACGGTGTCTCCTAGCAGTCTCCTTGCTCGTTCGGCAATGGAAAGGGGCCGGGATCATAGATTTATTATTACCAAAACTTTACCGAATGTCTCCACAAAAACAAATATGATTTATCCTATCAATATTATAAAAAAGTAATTTTAATTACAAAGTGAAAACCTCTCATTAAATTTGTATTTTGTTTTAATTTCGCAATTTATTTCAAAAGGTATTTAAATATGTCAACAATAACTTAATGTTTTGAGAAAATTTTAAGCGTATACCTGTTCATCATCATCATTGGCCCATTTCATCTACGAAAGATGTTTTCATGTAGCGTCCGGATGGTTATTGCATCTGCGCTCGTGGCTGAACAAGCCGATGCGAGAGCCGCAGATGCGGTCACATTCATGGCAGATTATTCATTAGATAAGATTAAATAAAGCACAAACTCAAAAAAATATTCAAAGAAATTTAAAAAAAAAGTTTTAAAGAAATTTCAGACTTGTCAAAAGAATAAAAATTCTGTTCAATATGCTAATAGTTAGTCCAGGACGCTACTCTGATTCAGTTCAATGGTGGCTAAATTACAAAAGTTTCCCTCTAGTGACGGGTAATTTTTATGACATGGGTATAGGGTATGGCTGAGTTACCTTCGTAACAAAGTTTAGAAGGTCCGGCGTAGCCATTACGCTATTTGTTGGGTGTCACGGGATATAAAACTGTAAATTCTATTAGATTTTCAATCTCTCCAGGTAAAATTTGTTATTTACGTAAGTACTCGTATTTATGAAACTTGTGTTTCAGGAATTAGAAATGAAGATGTATTTTTAGCCAGTTTAACCATGAAATAACAAATATTGTTGTTAAATATACTATCTGTGTTGATATATTAACATATTCTAGATACTTTCATACCTTTATACATTTTGTTCATATTTTTCACTATATATCCTTTTGTAGAAGTTTTTTTCTCCCGGCAAGGGAATCTCAACAAAACAAGACGCTTTATTCGGTCGCCTCCAGTTTTAATAGAAGTACCACAACATCTGACGCAATGACAGTGGAACAGGTATGTCAGCGACCCAAGAGCATGCTCCGCTACTTTAAGGAACTTGGATGGCTTGTGTAGGCTGGTAGGGGGAAATGCACAATACGCCTCCTGCGGGTTGTCAGTGCAGGTCTGATCGCTCCCATCATAGAATAAGAATAAATTCTTATTCTTATAGTCAGTCACCTTTTTTGATAAGACAAAACAAAGTATAATCAGTATGTATTAAAAAAAAACAAATATTTTCATCTTTGATGGAAGTTAAATCGAACTTATATGGAACGTGGGTGTGAAATGAAAGTTTCATCATAATATTATGCTTCTATTCAGTACAAAGTTGGCTTTCCGTTCCATACTCTAAACAAGTTTCCGGACTAGCAGTTGTTAAAAGTTTAAAAAGCTTTTAGGTTTGCGGAATAGGTTTAAACACTTCGTTTGTTCTACTTAAAAAATTTACCAAGTGCGAGTTGGGCTAGCGCATGAAGGGTTCCGTACCATTGTTGTATGGGAACCCCCCCAAATATCCCCTCAAATATTTATGTTACTTAAATTTTATTATTTAATTTGAAAGATAATGTACATTTACACATTCCATGAAAATTTTAAGTGTCTACGAGTACATGCTACCGTTATTGATGTATAGCAAAAAATGCGAAAAAACACTTTTACTGTATGAGGACTTCTTTTATTACTTTTAGTGATTGTTGTTATAGCGGCACGAGAAATACATTTGTTGTGAAAGTTTCAGCTTTCTAGCTAATACAATTTCTGAGAGTCTGCCTGGAGACAGGCAGACAGACAGACAGCGGAGTCTTAGTAATAGGGTCCCTTTTTAACTTTTAGGTACAGAACCTTAAATTGTAAATATAACCATAGATATTATTTTGTAATAAAAAGTTTATGAGTATCAATTCTCAAAGGTGAGTTTTCCAAACCGCTGTAAGGGAGGTATTTTGATAGAAAAATAGCAGCTCAGTTCTAAACTATGAAGCCGTTTCACAGTTCGTTCGACAAGCTCTTAGATAAATGAACGGAGAACTCAAAACCGACCATAACCAAACCCTTCAGGTTTTTCGTAACAATGGGGAAAATTCGGAAGCACACTATGTTTTTGATAGTTGAATAGCCATTAGTTTCAGCGTGGAAACGCAGCCAGTGTTATGGGCACCTTTGCGCCGAGTACGGTCATTGGAGGGTTGTCCTAAATTCAATATTTTTGTCATTTTTATTATATGTATGAAATTTTAAGTCCCGGAATAGTATTTTTGAATACATAATAATAAACTTAATCTCGTAAAAGGCTAAGAGTAAGGCTAGGTAAAGTGTATTAATACTTACTAGTGCAAAAACGCTACTTGTTATTCCAACAAACTTTTTAGTTTTTTTCTGTAATAATGCTAAAATAAACAAAAATATTCTCTTATTTTTAAACTCTAATGGATTAAGGTATAGCCACAGCTTGTCCAAAAAATGTCTTCTTATTCTTTCTCACCTAACTCCACTAGGTGGGCTCGGCAAACCTATTTTTTTTCTTCCACTCACCTCTATCAACCGTCATGTCTACACTCACTCCTTTCTCTCTCATGTCCTCATTCACAAATTCCCTCCACGTCTTCTTCGGTTGGCTTTTTGCCCTTCTTCCTTGCACTACCATTTTCAAACATCTTCTTGTAACACACATCTCCTCTCTACGCATCACATGTCAGTAACGCCAACCATCCACTCTTTGATTTCTCTCTCACTGGGGCTACTTTCTAAAGCTTCTCCAAAAGCTGCAGTCCATATAATCTCCTTGATATTTGGCATGGTGTGATTAAACCCTGATCGACTGCTTGTTTGTCTGAGTCGAAGTAGACAGGGTAGAACTAGAATTCGAGGCGTTTGAGTAATTGTTACTATATTCGGGGATTCTCTTCATCTAATAGATAGTAGAACGGCGTTTCGAAATATTTGAAAAAATTGTGAAGGAAGAGAAACCGTCGAAAAATTTATAAATTTTAAACATGTTCTTATATTGTTATACCCTTCCGCACAGGACGCGTTGACTTTAACAATTTTTATAAGTAATGTAATATGGAAACAAAGAAAAAAAGAAATAAACTAAATCTAATATAAAAATCCATATCACAATGTTAGTTACCGTACTCCTCCGAAACGGCTTGACCGATTTTCACCAAATTTTATATGCGTTTTCAGTAGGTCTGAGAATCGGCTACTATTATCTATTTTTCATACCCCTAAGTAGGCAAAACAAGGTTTGCCGGGTCAGCTAGTAACATATAAAAATAAGTTTGCATTGAAGTGATATCAGCTAAGTTGTGTCGGCGTGTGATCGCATTACATCCCACAGGGCAAAGGATCGATCCCTGCCTATGAATTTGAGGTTTCGGTGAAGGAAAACATCGCGAGGAAACCATAGCATGGTGGTAATGCATTTTCTAGAGCTTGACTGGTTAGCTACCACACTCAAACTTAAAATTAAATACTATGTATATACGAGTATGTTTCGTTAGCGTCTATAAGTGCCAATTATACCAGACCAGAGGCATGCTCCATCACCGGTAAATTTCACTGACTTATGTAAATAAAAACCAAAAAAAAACATACAATATTTTGCATAATCTTTAAATAGACTTGACATAATTATAAACTTGAAAGAAAAGAAAAGAAAAACCACAAAAATATTGACAAAAGTTTTACCTTTAAATACCGCTAGAATTTAAATGAGAAATTGACCAAACCTTTCAAAATATTACGCGCAATTGAGTGCAAAAGCTTTTAATCAACGATGACACTTTTAACCGTTACATTAACGAATGCAACAGTGGCTGGCTAAGTTTATTTCCGGTCGGTCCACGGAACACAGAAAACCGCTTAATCCGGTAGATTATTAATGAAAATTGAGCGACATCTGGACACTGCAGTCAGCACAGCCTGAATTAGACCTTGCCAAAATCTAGGACAGATATTTTGGATTTGTATTAAGCAAATTTGGAAAGCTTTGGTATGGATCACGTAATTATTCATGAAGATCTATTTGTTACATTTTCCGAAATAGATAATGTTTTTGCATACTTTTTGTAATTTTTGTGTTTTTTTTTTTACCCTTGATAGGTTTGCGATTCATCACAGTTTTTTGGTGTAAAGCTGCACTGTAGTCCACGGTAGAGCACGCTTACCTAGAAGATACCTAATTACTCTACTTTTTTTATTACTGGCTTGCGCGTGACCGCAATTCACCTGATGGTAAACGATTGAAGACTTTTGATGACCCCCGGATACCTCTCAAAACAAAATCAGAGACTTAGGTAGACACTTCCAAAGCTTCGCTGTCCTTAAGTACTCTTACGTTAACGTACGAATTATGATTTTAGAAGAATTTATTTCGTGAAGTTACTATGATGCAGCCGTGCCGTTCGATTATTTATGAGGTGACTGAACCTTTTAAACTTTTTTTACTTTGTCCTTAAATAAAATAGATAAATACTAGGACACATTTCACACACGATTAGTTTGTGTTGTGGTAGCCTTAAGGCGTAAATACTAAACTGTCTGGTTAATTCACGATTGGTTGTCTTCAGTAGCTATTATTTTCAACATAATGAGCATAAATTAACTTGGGATTAGTGAAATACAGAGAAGCACCAGCACAGAGAATACATGACAATGTGACGCGGTCACGTGGAAGATACCCCGTGGCTACACGTGAGGTACCCTTGTGATTAGCTGCCTCTGTGTATTAATTACTCTGACTATACCTATTTTAGTAAATCACTATTAGTTTATGCCAGTTGTAATTTGTTTAGAGTTTACCTCTTGGTACTCTGCCTAGTACAAGAACCAAGAACCATAATAAATACAATAGACAACAGAAGAGGAAAGATGGTTGGCCACCTTATACCACATGACAATTTCATTAAAAATATCGTAGAAGGAAAGATAGAAGCCAGGAGAGGAAGAGAAAGACCTAGAAGATCATATTTAGACCAAATTAAGGAGAAGGCGAAAGTCATGTCGTATAGGGAGGTCAAGGATTTGGCCGAAGACAGAACTACCTGGAAAAAACTCCACAGACAAGAGCCCAGCTCTTAAATATTGAATGAAATAGAGAGTTTACCTTTAGACGAGTGTTGCTTGGTGGCACACGAGTGTGGCTCGGTGGGAAAACCTCTGATTTTTTATCTGACGGCCCCTTGTTCGATCTCAGCCTTAAGACATGTATTACAAGTCATTTGTGTGGATTTGCACTCGCTTTGTGGTGAAGGAAAAACATCGCGAGGAAACCGACTTGTCTGAGGACCACAAAATTTGAAGACGTGTGTCATCTGCCAACCCGCACATGGCCAGTGTGTTATGGCCTAAATCTCACTCCTCGTACCAGGAAGCTCTGAGTCCCAGCAGTGGGAACATATAGTGGGCTGCTTATGCTTATGTAACTGTTAGTTTTTTCGTATATAAATTACGAGAAACTGAATTCTCGGGTTTTAAAAGAGACTTTAATTTTTACCGTGGCAACACATAATCTCAAAGCACCGTTTAAAGCTAGCTCTAATTACTTTGAAATGTCGAGTCACCAACACAGATTAAATTAATTATAGACTTGGCCAGAAAAGTGATAGTTAATAGGGCTAGAAGCGATTTTTAATGGTCAATGGACGGTTATATTCTTCGATACACCTACGCATTGAAGTCAAATGATTCGTGCAGCTTTGGATACATCAGCACAAATAGAAGTTATTTGTTTCGAACCTATTTTAGAACAGCCTTCTACTACTCGCCGTATATGTTGTAAACAACAAACAAGGTTGTTGAATTTTAGTTTTTTTTACTTTACAGCTAGGCATTAGTCCAGCAGGGCCCGTAACAAAGTATGCTAGGATCACTATAGTTTGACACTATCAAAATAGTTCACCTGATTTTATTTTATTTCAAACCCAGCTTTTGTTACATTAAATCATTAAAATACATAAATTAAAGTAAAACTTGACCAGACTAAAACTAAAAAAACCAGGGGTAGGGCAAAGGTGCCTAATTTTTTTTTAAGTTTATTAACAGAACATTATTACATTCCATATACCTAATCACTAACTTATTACTAAATTAAATTAAGTTAATTAATTAATTTAATAAAAAAATAAAATTAAATAATAAAATAACAATTCATTAGTAAAATTACAAATACACACAAATCAAAACAAAATAGTAAGTAGCAAGAAAATGTCAATACCTACTAAATTATAATTTCTCTATAGTCACAATTCCTATCATTTGTTTGATTGGGCAATCCAAATAATCATTGATCATCATCAAAATGCCGTAAAAGTGATGGTAGCATAATTTAAAAGCAACGATGCAAGCACAGCTAATTTTCTAAATTTTCAGTAATTTTTTTTCACCAAAAAATATGTGAAACGCGCCTTGTCAAACACAAAATACATCAATCTCAATCCTTTCAATCTGAAAAAAGTGTCCAACGACCTTGCATAATAAAGCTAGCTAACCCAAAGGCCAATAGGTCTAAGGGTCAGTCCATAAGTGCCGGTGACATTTTGAGCGTGTGCATAATTGGTAGCGGAACTGACACGCTTCCCCGCCCGGGAGGAGGGGGGGGGTCGGCGTGTCGACGTGTCAAGTCAGGGCTTGAATAAAATATGGAAGCCAGGATGGCTCTGCCACTTAGCGCCGGCTGAATAATTTAGGCCTCAGTGGCGGCGATTGTTTGCGCAACGTACAGCCGGAAACTTCCACTGTCTTTATGCAGTTTTGAATTAGTGAACTTAGCTGGTAGATTACTGTAGCGGCGAAGGAAACTAGTTTCGGAAAGGATACAAAGTTTCGGAATTATTGACGTTGTTTTGTTAGTTTGTGGGCTGGTTTTGTTATTTATAATATTTGTGCATAGATAAACGAATACTATAGTTATGGATGATTTTTTTTACTGCAACGTAGATAATGAATATCTTTCAAGATCAAAAACAAATATATTTATTTGTAAAATATACATCAATTTATATCCCTAACCCTCAAACTGGATGATTGCACGCCCGTGTCATGGAAGTTAGTTCCTTTCATTGACTAAACTATGTATATCGTACATCGGTACAGACAATTTTCTAATCAAGTCTCAGTCTCATTTATTTATGAAATTAAGAAAAAGCGAAGTATTATTATAAATCAATCTTATCATATAGCGCTTGCAGCTTGGTTAACTAAGGTTATCTAAAACGATAAGGTCGATGTAGACAGTTTATGGATTCCCCGGAGTCTAAGGAGGTCCCGGTTCTTAGTTTTAGTATTAGCAATCGTTAAGCTAAGTCAGAAGCTCTTAAGCAGCTCTCTAGACCAGAGCTTAATCACTAAAATCATACAAAGTTTGTGTTAAATAGAAAAATAAGGGATAAAATCATCATTTTTTACATGAAAAAGAAACTGGTTCATTTAACCCTTTTTTGAACCAGATTTAATCTAATTCATAAGTCTGATTGGTACCTAAAATAAGATAAGTATAAGTATTCTTAGAGTTTCTTGTTTTTTTTAGACGGCTTTTAAGCTTTTTTTCGATATTATTTCCGTTTACGATTTAAAGCAAAAATAACTGTAAAATCAAGATTTTGAACGTCAACGCCTTAATCTTCAAGACACTTTTCTCTTTTTGCTCTAACCAAACGTGAAGTCACAATGTTACGTTTAATATTTGAAAAGACCAAAAAACTTGTAGAAAGCTGTAACATATCTACTAAATTTCAATATAACCTATCAGCGCTGTAAATCAAAAACTCCATTACTTTAAAGCGTAGAGGAGTGAATTAAAAACTCGTAACTCAAGTTGCGCGTGCGCAGGTGTGCGTCGCGCCGGATGCTGAAATAGATTTAAGAGGGGGAGTGGAACTCAGAGGGGGAAAGAGAAATTTACGGAGGGGAAGAGAAAGATAAATAATAAACATCTGAAGATTTTATCACATTTCCTTATTCACCTACGATGTAGATTATCAGCTACAAAAAAATAGTTGCTCGATAATTGATCTGTAATGACGACCTCGTTGGCGTAATGGTTACCATGCCGGACTGCCAATCAGAAAGTTCCAGGTTCGATTCCCGGCACAGCCAACATCTTTGTGCTTAACTAAATTTGTTGGCAGTGGGTCTGGGAATTAAATATGCGGCCAGATACCGGTTCTTTTAAAATCATTTGGTAACTGGCCAGATACTGGTCGTTTTTTAATGTTATTCTTTGGAACCACAGTTTGGAATTGGAACCTACGTTTGGAACCATAGACCATATGTATATATGTATAATATTATGTAGTATGAGCAGTTCTGTTAGCTACCATAACACAAACTAGAATAGCTTCAGTATGGAGCTAACCAATCCCGGGTCGAAAAAAAAAGGTTTCTTATCTTTCACGAACAAATAATCTGAAAAACCTTGAACCTTCATTATGAGGAGAAATTATGCAGCACCTCAACGTCATCGCGTTAGCCGAATAGAATTTTATATTTTTCTCGTAGGCGTAATCCGTTTTGCGTAATTTTAAAGCTTTCCTGCTGTTGCTACGCGAAATACTAGAATCATTAAAAAGGTTTATCTTCCCTGAGCCTACTTTCGTTATTGAGAGATTATTACATCAATTAATAACTGCTTAGCAACATCAGAAAACAGGATGTTTGTGTTTTGATTTATTGTTTTATTCAACAGTTTTTTGGGTAAACAAAAAAAGTGATTTAATATTAAGTCACAATATTATATTTTATTTGAAAAGGGGGTTTGATAAAGAAATCAGAGAAATTGATTATTATTTTTGAATTAAATGACACTTATTAAACATAAAAATAAATTAAAACATAGTTTAAGAAGTAGTTTAACATAGTTTAAGAAGTAATTTAACATAGTTTAAGAAGTACTTTAACATAGTTTAAGAAGTAGTTTATATTTACAAAGCATAGTTAAAACGAAAATTTTGTAAACTAAAAAAAATAACAAAACAAAAATTTTAAAGACAAAATTAATCCACCCACCCAGACGATGTCTGACCGATTTCCATGAAATGTAGTATGGAGAATCTTCTTCTTCTTTTTCGTATGAGCTAAGTGGCCAAGCTCTGGTGTCGAGAGTTTTCAGGCCACCCGAAGGTGTGTAACTTACAGCCGAGACCTACAATTTAACGTGTCATCCGACCCACGGAAGCGCCCAAGTGAAAATGCCACTTTTAGAACGACTGCATGAAAAGTAATGCTTTTTTTATATGGATTTTTTTCGCATGGTCACCAATCCAAACACTGTCCGTATCGATAATTGCTTAGCTTCGATGATCGCGTCAGATCACCTTAGCTGGCCGAGCTACAGGCGCTACATTAGACCCTAGATTAACTCAGGAAACAAATACCGTGGGGTGTAACATGTATTTAATAAGTACAGAATATACTTATTGTAACCTAAATGACAATATTTATATACTTAAGAATGTATTCATAAAAACTAAATCGATTCGTGACAATACGAGTACAACACAATTATTAGTTATTTGTAAATAAAATTCTTAATGAATAATTATCCTATTTTTTTTTGTATTGTAATACATATTATCGTTGTAATTTTTGTAAAATGAAAATGAATTGTACACCAAAAACCAATAAAACAATAAGTGAAAAAAAACACAGTTCCAGCAATTTTGTTGCACAATACAAATACAAATACAATACAAATCATTTATTGATAACACCAAAGTTACAAGTCAAAAAAATATATAGTATAATAGGCAGCCTTACCACTTGTAGCAATTTCTTCCAGGCCACCTTTGTATGGCAAATACAATTAACAATTAAGAACATTATCATATTTCAGAAAGACTAAGTTACAAGTTTCAGCGGACGGAAAGGGTAGGAACACACTGTCGGGTGAATGACCGAGGTTTTTTTTTTCATTCACCGGCTGGGCGCGCTTCCTGTCACAATTTGTCTGTTTGTTTTTTTGTCGCCACACCGTTACAGGAGCGACCGGTTTTTGTTGCATCCGCTATTTATTTTGTTATACGAAACTCGCAGTGACGTAATGAAGTTAGCATAATTTTACTCATAATTTCGTAGGTAAGTTTTACATATCATACGTTTAGTCTAATTTCTCTCACGATTCAGCGAGGAAATGCTGCCAGCCTAATGGGTACATTTGGGCAAGGGGCTTTGACGTAGTGTTTATAGGATACTAGCTGACCCGGCAAACGTTGCTTTGCCTTAATAAAAAAAAAACTATATATGCAGTAGCCGATTCTCAGACCTACAGAATACGCATATAAAATTTGGAAAAAATCGGTCAAGCCAATCACAAACACTGTGACACGGAAATTTTATATATAAGAAGAAGATAAGACTTAATTTTATTTTATTTTATTAATTTTGACATGGAATTGATATTTAACTAATTTGTATCTATGAATGTTGAAGAATGTATTGATTACTATTATATTGAATAAATTATTTTAATAATTTAGAGGTTAAAAAAAGGTTCTTGAATAGCTGCGTAGTCCGGGATAAAAGCTGTTAATCCGATATAAAAGTAGTTTATATGTTAATCCAAAGTCTAACCTATTTCCATACCAAATTTTATCAAAATCTGTTCAGGCGTTTGAGCGTGAAGAAGTTACAAAAAACACATACTTTCGCATTAACGAGTATTATACTAGTAGAATAGGATTACTTGTTTGAAAACTATGCAGTTGTCTTTACTTTTATGCTTACCAAGAATAATCATTTATTTTAAACCCTATTTATAATTCCTACTATGCATAAAGTTACTACAGTTTCTGTAATATCTTAATACCAAGAGCAATTAATTATCGAGAAAAGTGTCAACAAATTATTTAATATCGTTAACATTTCCTGATAAATTAAATTTCTTTTCCTTAATGTAATATTTGAGTAATTTAATTTAATATTTATCTTTTATATAATTTCCTGGAAGGAGCTGATCCAGGACAGCAAACGCGTGGGGATCATTGGGGGAAACCTTTGCCCAACCTTTGCGATATAAGTTTTATAAAAAATGTGACTGTTAATTGAAATTGTATATTATATTGGGTCAAGTCATGAGATGACCTCATTGGCGTAATGGTTACCATGCCGGACTGCCAATCAGAAGGTTCCGGATTCGATTCCTGGCACGGCGAACAACTTAGTGATTAACTAATTTTGTTGGCGGTTGGTTTGGGTGTTAAATATGTATCTATATAAAATAAGTATATGTAGTATATCACTTATGTTAGCAACCATAATACGACTAGAAATGGTTCAGTATGGGGTTAACCAGCCGTGAGTGAAATGTGTCCTAGTATTTATTTTATTTATTTATTTACGTATCTTATTTATATGTCAATGCTCACGTAAAAACATATTAAGAAATTGTATTACTCCTAGCAGCAATTGAAACTTAAAAATAAATACCATTAAATTCGAGGTTAATGTACAATTAATTGCCAACAATTGCTGTGATGGAAAAGGTAATTACAGGGACAGTTTAGACTAGCATCTGACTATTTCGATTAAAAATAGATCAGGAAATTAATGCTTGACAGAAAACAGTTTTAGTATCTGCGGTTAAAATATTGAAAACGTTTTGTGATGGCCGAATGAATCGAATATAATAGAGATTTGAAATATCAAATGTCTGATATTTCAGATCTCAAAACATTGGTTAATATTTAAAAAAGTCTCTTTTATGCATTTTATGTAAAGTTTACAAAAGTCTTCTCCATCTTTTTCTTGTTTTATTTCAAAAATACATTAGCAATATTTTTGGTTAGTAACTTTTTAAATACTAGCTCCCGTCCCGGCTTCGCAAGGGCTTAAAACTAATCTTAGTTGCAAAGACAAACAAAATATACACTACGTTACTCGGGGATAATGTAGCTTCCCATCAGTAAAATAATTTTCCAAATCGATCCAGTAGTTTTGGAGCCTATTCGCGTCAACCAAAAAAACAACCAACCTTTTCCTCTGTTTATAATATGGTTTTACATTTGTAACATTGTTTCTCAATCGTTTCGTTCTTAAATTATTGCCTTAACCTACCACAATGGATACGATCGATAATTTTGAAAACCTAATAGCTAGTAAAGCTACCTATACACTGGCTGCTAAATAATTGAAATTGACACTTCAGGCCAGACTAAAATACTCACACTAACGGGGGGAGGGTGTGAACCCCCCTTAACTTTGCAGCTCGAATGCAATTGTTTTCACAGTGTCGTCATAATAGCTTTTCATTGTTTTGCGCTATCCTCTTTGCAGGGTTCCGTACCTAAAATGTAAAAACGGGACCCTATTACTTAGCAACCGCTATTTGTCTGTCTGTTGCCAGGCTGTATCTGAGAAACCGTAATAGCTAGAAAGTTGGAATGTTCCGAAAATGGTTTCCCAGTGGCGCTATAACAACGTACTTAAAAAAATATATGTTACCTTTATAGTATGGAAAATTCGTTCCCATACAATAAATTTGGTGTTTTTCACCTTTCATGACTCATATAGATAACCCGTTTATGCGCGAGCCAAACTCGCATTTACCCAATTTTTTTTTGGAAAGTAACTATTTTAGATGGACATTTGTAAATTCTGAAATACCTTTTCATTTCAAAACTTGATTCAAAAAGAATACATTTGAAAGTTCGTTTCCTCTGAGTTATTCATTTACAGATTGTCAGGACATGAACTTTCCAATATTTTCTTTATTAATTCGAGTTGTATGTCTTATTAGTTACATTCGTATTTTGAACATTGACCCTGTGAAACGAAAAGAACTAGACGTTTACGTGACTACATTGTGACTCTAGTTTATACCTATGTTGTAGAATTTCCCTTTGAATAAGCTTTGATTGGATTCATGGAAATTTCATCATTAACGTTGTTGTCGAGTTGACGCGTGTTTAGACGTAACATTATGTGCACTCAATAGCTTCTACGAATCGAATAATCGCGTAGCGCTACGGCTGCTACCATGTCTACGAAAATGATAAGGCACCTTGTGTCTACGGATTTAGATTTCGTATATATCATTAAATCTCGAGATATTAATTAGATATTCATTATTTATTTCCAGGGTAGTATTTTTTTTAACATTAGTTAGATCTAAAAAAGTATACGTTGTACTAATATTATTGTATTAATAATAAGTACTTGACATAAAGTTTGTTCATTAATGTCTTTTTATCAATGATAAGAAAAAAACTATAAAAAAATGTACCAAAAAACATATTATAATACAATTGTAAATCTAGTGATCGGTTGCTCCACAAGGCGGTTGGCCTGTATTAGAGTTTCTCTACGAGAGTTCTCGAACCGAGAATTCCCGGGAAATTTTGCTTTACTCGAGACGAGAAAAAAGTGGTCGAGAAATCGAGAAATCGAGAAATTCAGTCAAAAATTTCAAAAACATAATAACGCGCCTGCGCTCGCGCCTGGCTCTATCACGCGGTGTGCGAGTGACCGACAGTGCCCCCCGCCCCCTTCCCGTTTCGTTCGTGCACGCCAGTCTCCATTTTGACTCCATTTTCTACTGACCCAACGACCAATATTGAGACTGTTTTAACAAGAAGTTTGATTAGAAAAGAGTTTCAGTTATATGAATCGACTGGTAAAAGAACACCAAATCTGGAAAACTTGTATAAAGCTGTTATGTCAACAAAGCCTACATCGACAGAAAATGAACGGGTTTTCTCCTTGTCTGGAAACTTTGTGACAAAAATACGAAACCGATTGTCAGACGGTGCTATAAATGCCCTCGTATTTTTAAAGGCTTATTTCCTTAATAAGAAGACATAGTGGGCTAGCTTTTAAGCAGTTTCCGCTTTAAGTTGTGATTGTAATTAGTTTAAGAGTATTAATTACTTATAAGGTTCCTATGTTTACTTACGTAACGAAAAAGACTGTCCATTTATAACAAATATTGAATAGTAGATACAAAAGACTAAACTAAAGTACCTACTTTACTCGTAGTTATTAAGCTAGTCTGATTTTTATTTTTTATATACAATTTAAATACTGTCGTTTTATGTTGCATAATTGTAAAGATAACATTAGTGTAAGGTTTACACACTATATAATTTACTTAGTGTGTAAGGTACTAAGTTTTATTGTGGTCACATGAAGATATTGTTTTTAGAAGATATTTTATTTCATTTTCCAAAGAAAAAGACTAATCCTAATTGTTTGTAGAAATATTGATTAAAAGATCTCGCTAGAGTTTATTTCGCTTATTTAAAATTTTCAAGTAAAAATTAATATTGTTGATTATAACATAAAAAACGTAGTTTTATTGCTAAATCACAAATATTTAAAACAAATCGTATTTCTCGGCAACCCGGGAATTCCCGGGAAAAAGTGGTCGAGAATTCTCGTGCTCCGGGAAATAAAAAAGGTCGAGAAATGAGAAACCCTAGCCTGTAAAAGCAAGCAATAAAATAATAATAATTGAAGTTTCCAGACAGTTCAGCTTGGCATTTAAGCAGGCCGCATAAACACACGAATCAGCGACACCCTGGTCTAAGTTAAAGCATGCCTAGTCAGAAATGACTGGCTCAAGAAGGCTGCCGGAACCCACCGTTAGGTGCATCGCGACAATTTTTCCAAAGAGGCACATTTTTTCTTTTTAAGAGTGGTTGCTAGACAGACAAGCAATAGAAAATGCCCAACCACCATACAGATCATCATCATCATCCACAGCCTGTTCTATCCCACTGCTGGGTATAGGCCTCTCTCTTGTCATGCCATCTGTCTCGGTCCTGTGCCAATCTAGTCCATACATACTATTCAAGTCATACAGATACAAAAAGGTTTATTTCACAAAAATATGCTTAAAATATAAACGTGTAGACTCTGCCTGCTGCTTTAGTGGGAGCTGTGTAGCAGCACTCAGTGTTTCCGAAAAAAAAATATAGCTATAAACACTAATGAACTAATTAATTTTTTTTTTCATACCAGTTAGTTTCATTACAAACTGTAACGAAGTCTGCAATGCAAATATAATAGCAATATCAAATTGCTCTTTTGCCTGGAAATCCTAAGTTTGAAAGCGGTACATCCGTGCAGAGAAAGCATGACAGTACCCGCGTGCGAGCGGCCATGATCGCGCCATTCCTGCGCTGGCTCCGCCACGGAAACCCTCGCCATCAATGTATAAATAATCGTTTACCAATGCGTCCGAAAACACGCAAACCACCGGCTGTAGTACGATATTTCAGGAAGGTATTCCCCCGTTCGTCAGACGCAACTTCAGCACATCCTATTTATAAGCGTCTATGTATAAATTCACTAAAAGTTAACACCACAACACACGTAACGAATATAAACTCGGAAAAGCCTCTATTAATAATCGACCGACTGACTTTGCTACCAAAAATAATAGTCTAATTGTGAAAAGTTTATGCGCGATGGGTCGTGGACCGGGGCTATCTTGGGGCGGCTAAACTTAGTGGTGCGTGCGAGCCAGATGGTAAAATTAGTGTTGAGACGCCGTCTGCTGCGGTGGTGTTCATGACGCCTCGTGTCCATTCACACACCACTCCTCGTACTCGCCACTGCCAAACTTATGACATTCCATTTTTGAATTGGCCGCGAACCGCCATGTTGCCAGGTGACAGCCACCGACCTGCCGCCATTTTGGTATACTCTGATTTATTGACATCACTCGGCGCCGCTGATTTGGACCGAGTTTAGGGTTATCGTGATTTGGCCTTACTGCGTTCTGGCAGAGGCAGAAGGATTTGTCGTATGGCTTGTTGTTTTTGTGTCAGCAGCGAGTAAAAAAAAGTTCTAATACGCAACTAACAATTTAATTTAGAGTAAATGGCGTCTTTATTTCACAAAATAAACGAAACAAAATTCCTTTAACTTAATTATATATATCAGTCTTACAAAGAAGAAATAATAGCTTTTTTAGTTTCACTCTATTGCATCACGAATAAAAATTGGTAAACTTTTTAAACCAGCCATGGGAGCATAATTCAGTCTCTCAAATTTCAGGCCCTGTTGAATTTTGAAGGATTATGACCCGAGAAAATGTGGTGAAGCGGCAAATCAAAGGGTTTTTCAGGGCCTTTTGTTTTTACCGCTCCATTGATGGAGGATAATTATCTGAAATGTCCAGTGGCTGCCCAGGTGTAGGTAGCCAATAGAAGGTTCTCATTAATGTGTTCTTCTGGTTGAGTAGCAAGTTGAGTTTCACACCAGAAAAATAAGGTCACAGTCAGATAGCATCAGTGGTTTGCACATACTCGTGTCAACAAAGAAATCATTTATAAGTTGATGGCGTCTCGCTTTACCCTAATGAGTACGAGCAAGAGGTACCTAACTTTCAAATATGTTTTTTAATGAGTTTAGTTCTACATTCTTCACATACAACAAAGGAAAATGAAGAGGTTATTTTTTAAATGTTCTTTAAGTAATTTAGTTATACATTCTTCACAAATAACTAAGGAAAATGAAGAAGTTATTTTTCAAATGTGTTCCTTAATTAATTTAGTTATATGTTCTTTACAAATAACGATGGAAGTAAAGAGGTTCTTTTTTACCTTGTAGTTACTTGTATGTAGATTTGTACATCTTTTAATCGTGTAATTAGTACAATAACATTTTTTATCGCGAAATGTACAGTAAATAAAATATTACGCATATGCGTGTTTAAAATATTACGTACATCATAGTACAGTATATATGTATGTGTGTTTGTCCCCAATGCTTACATTATATTACGTGAATTCACGAGAAAATCACAATCAATATGTTTTGAAGTTTTGACTATCCAGTCCTTGAAACGCGTTCTATTTTTAAACTCTGGCTCTCGCCCAGAAGCTGGACTGTGATAACAAAATGCCAAAGATCGGGGCGAAGCGGTCAGAAAACTGTGTTAATACTTTCATATGGATAGGAATTCTGACAGAGGAGAATTAAATAATTGGCTAAAAGCAAGTCACTGAAATAGTCTTCTTTACATTAAAAGTAGGTAAAATACTATGAGTATTATAAATATATATTTGCCTCTATGACTCCAAATAACAGCATAATAATTTTGAAATTGTGATCAACAGAAGTAGATCAAAAATAACATGCTGTAAAAAATGTATCGATTTTATTGCTCGAACAAGAATGTTGCCACACGATAGGTTACGTTTCAATCACTTACACCGTGAATCTACGAAACATAGTAGAACGGTTCTACATTTTTCCCATATGTAATTTTGTTTAGAATTGTAAAAATTACAACAATAACATTCTATCATTAATTTCTATGGCTAGAATATTGATATGCATCTACGCTTAACTGCTATCGAACTAGATTATAATATAGCGTAAGAGGGCATCTGGAAAAGAGTTTTCAAACAATTTATTATTATAATTACGTATATATATTATCCTACTACTTGTACTAGCCTACTTCCTATCCGAATTATATGATAAATGCGAAAGATTGTGTGTGCGTGTCTATGTTTGTTACTTCTTCACACTCAAACAGCTTAACCGATTTTGCTTAAATTTGGAATGAATACAAGTGATACCTTGGTTTAACACATAGGCTTCTTTTTATCCCGAAAAAATAAACCGGTTCCCGTGGTATGCGCAAATAACGGATATGTTTCACAGCCTTGGGTGACACCGAGCAGCTAGTAATAATAACAAAAAAGATAAAACATTTACCGACAATTCCAACAAAAAGCGTAAGCAGTATGTTTGGTCTAACAAAGACTTTGACTACCATATTCTGAGGAAGAATAAACGGAACATCAAAAAAAAGAAAAAGACGTTTTAACTGAACACTTCGAAAAATGAATCAAATCACAACCCTATCAACTAACACAATCAATACACTATCTACTAATTACGAGTAAATCAACAATTTGACGGCCTCGTTGGCCTAAAGGTTACCATGCCGGACTGCCAATCGGAAGGTTCCGGGTTCGATCCACGGCACGGCCAACATCTTTGTGCTGAACTAAATTTGTTGGCTGTTGGTCTGGGTGTTAAATATGTATCTATATAAATTATGTATGTATGTACATATATGTAGTATATCAGTTGTGTTAGCAACCATAATACGAACTAGAAATGGTTCAGTATGGGGTAAACCAGCCGTGTGTGAAATGTGTCCCAATATATAAAATATATATAAAAACAATTATAAATTCCACACAAATACAAATCATTTATTGATAACACCAAAGTTATACGTCATACCTTTCCGGTTCGAACAATGAAGACGGAAATGATCTGGAATTTATAGAATTTGCACCTTCAATTCCTTTCCTAGCTCGGAACGGGCGTACAAGAAGCGGACTAGCATTTATCATTTATTCAGCGACTCGCGAGTGCACAGCTCTACTCCAAGCAAGTGTCAGCTCTAGGATTCCAGCCAGACATTTGATCGAGAGTTCTGTTAGCTGGTGCATTTTGTATGGGTTTGTTTTGTTCTCTTTGCTCGCTTCTTGCCTCTGATGGATGCTGCGCTCTCCATTAGTTAGGGCTCGAGAAGAGCGATGTTTTGATATACTTTGACAGATAAATGTTGTTTTGATACTCAATGAGTTTTAACAAACTTTGGAATTTCCTCTTTGAAAATAATGAAGTTTCAGCTCGTAACACTAATTAATGAAGTTTACTTTCGTAGTTAGTTAGTTAACAGATATGTTGTTCTATTGTGTGAGATATTTTACTTACTGTTATCATTAGATGCTGCAAAGTCAAATAACAGTTTTCCTAGTTACGTAGAACAAATCACTCTCATTAAAATATGTTTTGAAATATTTATCAAAGAAAACTAAACTACTATTCCGACTCCAGTAATTGCCTACTGTCCATTTACCACCAGCTCTGGGTATGGGCAATAAATAAGCTGAATCAATTATCCATACCCGGCACATAAAGAACATTGCTTGCTGTTGCGTTTGCGCATATATATAATACATACATATAGCTACGTATAGATATACAAATCTCCGCGCCGTCGTCCGATACGCTTGCACATACGAATACGAACTACATACGTGACTAAACGTGTATATATGCAGGCAGTAAGGCTATGTATGTATGTGTGGGTATCGCTTGCATCAGTGCACGCACACAGGCACGACGGCGGCCATCTTGCCTGCGCGTGGGCAGCCGCGACTGACGGCACGTGCGAGCTATTTTGGGCGGCGCCCGCCTTACCCCGCGTCTCCCGCCCGCCCGCCGAGTGAATTGTGTAGACGCGACGCGGGATTTAGGGTAGGGTGCGTGAGAGGGCATTTCGATGAAGTTAATTAACTATATCGAATCTTATCTTTGCTGTTCAGACAAAACATGCCTGAGCAAAACGTAAAAAAAAAACAAAAAATACATGTGAAAGGTATATTACACATTAAATAGTTTATTTTTTTCATTCTTCATAATTTAGTTTGATATTTATCTGTGTTAATTCTTTTTATTTTGTCCGCAACTGAACTTTTTTTTTTCTTTAAATCTCTGTCTATCTTTCATGTGACTATATTAATTTTTTTTATTACCCCACACCTTCTATCCCAGTTCTAATGGTTTGATTTAATGACGCGTTTACAGTGGAGATCCGAGTCTCGCTCTATGTGTTGTGTAAACACAGTTTTATGTGTTTTTTCTAACAGTTGACAGGTTATGTGGATAATTAAATATTTAACGTTCAGTTTGATGGTTTTTCTCACTTCGGCGTTTCAACATGGAATGCTCATAAGTTTTAAAAGGTTTCAAATATAATTATGTGTCTAATACCAAAGCAAAAAATACATTAAATAATCACAACTTATATATTAAATCCTTTTAAATTGTTTTCTGTAGTTTTAACACTTTTTTATGGCTTTAAAGACAAATTTCGAACTAAAAAAATCAAAACAAGAAAAAGTTTCAATTATAGTAAAAAAGAACCGTAGTTGCTTCGCTGCATATATTATTTACCTGCAGTAGAGGAGGTTACGCGTTAGTTATTATTATTAGAATTTATATAACTTCTATCCAAGCCTTGCAAAGTTACACTCGTTTCAACATTCAACAAATAAAAATACATTTCCTTCCTTGTGAGGACTGCAAAACTTTGGAATTCTCTTCCCGAGTCTCTGTTTCCTGAGAAATACCATCTAAGGGTCTTCATATCTAGAGTTATCAGGTATTTTCTAGGTACGTAACACCGTAGACCATAGTATTGTTTAACACCAGGCAAGCTGCGATCAAACGCAAACCTATAACTTGTAAAAAAGAACTATACAATAACTTCTTTCGGTATTTAGTCAGATGCAGAGTGATTTGTCATAATTTCAAGCATGAAATAAAAGCTTCAAGGAAATGATAATGATTCAGCCCTGTGTCATCCGATCATCATATCCCGTGAGTACTTACCAAACTCCCACACGTGTCTTCCAGACGCTTGCGAAAGCTTTGTTAATCACCTCTTGATTTAGTGTTGCCAAATTATGGTAATAAGTCTGTTTAAAATTAATAAATATCGTAATACATACTTTCAACAGTAAACTAATTTGTCACTTTTCAAACTAACTAAAGTTATGCCTGAATAAATTAATACTAAAAAATGGGTAGTTTCATGTACAGTAATTAATTAATTAATAATCAAATCGTTATGTAACATTTTTAAATATTAAACTGACCTCAAATTGGAAGCCCTAAAATGCGTAATATAATAAAAGTATTACGTAGACATATAATTGGGAATAAAAATAATATAGGTACTACTTACATATATCGTCGTATCTCTAGCAATACTATTTGAAAACGTTTCCAATATACTCTATTAATATTATTAGTCTAATTTAAGTTATAATTTATTTTTCTACTGACACAAATTATCTGCAATGTAAAAAAATATTGAGATACTTTTATAATTTGTATGGCAACACTCGTTCGAGTTTTACGACAAAATAATAAAGCGCATTTTAATTCTTTGTGAATCATCGAAGGAACCTCGATAAAAGCACGGCTTACAACTTTTATAAGGACCAACGGTGACAGGATGCGTCAGAAAATTACAGACAGCGGAACTGATTAATGGTTTCTGAGTACATTATAATTGTTTTTTTTTTACTTCTTACAGCTAGGCATCTGGCAGGCCGCGTGACCACACTGGATGGAATAACTGGCTTTCAAGGAGGCTGCAGGAATTGATACTGTCTTGACTGACAGTCAGATATACGGACAACAAAGTGATCTTATAAAAATTCCTTTTTACTTGTTAACGTACGGAATCTTAAGAATAGGTGAGCTTAAGAGACTGCTTTTTTACTACTTTTTGCATCTAAACCTGTTTGGGGTACTATACTGATAGATCCAAAATCATTCAAAGAAAAGTATTACTAAGTCCTTCGTATAGTTCCTTTGAAAAAACTTTTTTGCTACAGTTTTTCCAATACTGACACCAATCCTACAAATATTATAAATGCAAAAGTGTGTGTGTATGTTTGTTGCTTCTTCACGTTTAAGTGGCTAGAATACTAATACAATAAATACATACAAATTTCTACCAATTTTGATAGAAATTTGTAAATAGGTTAGACATAGGATAGGATACATTTATCCCGGATTACCGAGGGTAACACTGTAGGGCGCAGCTAGTAACCTAATATCTCGACGACTTGTTTAACCATTTTTTTTGTATTTTCAAAACCTTGTTAGAACCAAGTAAGTATACAATATATTGTATTTATTTTAATTGCACTGGTTCTTTGGTTACATTGTTTTTCCCTTTGTAGTAAAAACAATAAAGAAACAAGGTAATTTTAGTCCGTCTAATTTCTCTATGACTTAGTTACCGTACTTTTTTTCACGCGTACCTATAGTTAATCAAAATGTATTATTTAAAAGAAGAGAGAGAGTGAGAAGAAGAAGACGACCTCGTTACCATGCTGGACTGCCAACCAGAGAGGGTCGTGGTACGATTCCTGGCACGGCCAACATCTTTGTGACAACAACGAAGCAACATCAACGAAAAACTAAATTTTTTTGACTGGAAATTTGTTGGCTGGTGGTCTTGGTGTTAAATATGTATAAATTTAAAGTATTTATGTACTCGTATGTGTATGAATTATACATATATCAATTATGCTAGCAACCATAATACAAACTATGAGAAGAAATGGTTTTTTGTATGGGTCTAACCAGTCAAGCGTGAAATGTGTTCAAAAAATGTTAATGAAGATCGTGTTCATTATTTAACCGTATCGTCACTCGTCTTCTAGTCAGCAGAAAGCTAAACTAATACTGTGCTCAACCTTCTTCATTACTTTCCCATTCAAGTTTCAGCATACTTCAGAGCAGCGACGTCTGATTTCAAACCCCAACACAATAAGACCACAAGCAAGTTCACTGATCTCCAGGTGGTAACAAAGCCACGGATTACTCTTCTACAGATAAATAAAATGTATAAATAAATATTAGGACACATTTCACACATGGCTAGTTAACTCCATACTGAACTATTTCTGACTGGCTGGCAGAAAGGTTGTGTGTGTGTATGTATGTTACTTCTTCACGCTCAAACGGCTGAACCGATTTTGTTGAAATTTTGAGTGAAGATAGGTCAGACTTTGGACTAACACATAGGTTTACACATATATTTTTTATTCCAAAAACCAATTTCGTTCTCGTGGGATACGCAAATAACTTCAAAATCTATGTTACTCTTTCGTGCTCCAACGGCTGGAACGAGTTTATTTAGATTTACTATGAAGGTGAATTAGACCTTGGATTAACACCTTTATTATTTGATTATTTTTTATCCTGGATTAACTTCTTTTGATCCGGATTAACGCGGGCTACCTCGGGGCGCAGTTAGTAAGAACATAATAATAAGTGTGCCACGATTGGTGGCCTTATAGTTTAAAGCCAGATTATTCGTAGCAAAATTCCCTGTTCCCGATATTTATAATCTAGCGGTTTTCATGGCAAAAGTAAACTAGTTCTTCTAGGCAAGCGCGCTTCACCTTAGACCGCAATATCGCTTACTATCAGGTGACTTGCGATCTAGCGCAAACCAATTAAGAGTGAAATATAGACGACCTTCCTGGCAACCTTTAATTTTTAACCGACTTCAAAAAGGAGGAGGTTATATATTCGACTGTATGTATTTTTTTTTATGTATGTTCACCGATTTCTCAGCCATTTGTGGATCGATTCTCAAAATTCCTTTTTTACAATATTTATTACTACAGAATCTATGTGAAAGTAATCCGCGCGTAGAGCGGCTGGCGAGCCCGGGCGGTGCTCACTCACACAGCGCCGCACGCGCCGGCGCAGGCGCAAGCGAGGCTAAATATAGCCGCCTCCCGTAGAGCCGGCCTGGAGATTTCCAACATTCCGACACTAATCATTGTTTTTTTTTTCTTTGCGTGTGTTGGTTATGCTACGGTAGGACGTGTCTGATGAGACACGCCAGCTCTCGCCGAACTAAGGTAATATGACGCGATCATCAAAGTAAAGGGACTTGGGTGGCATGAAAACTCTTGATACAGAGGCTTGGTCCACAAAAGTGAAGAAAATGAGCAGCATGAAAACTATAGAAACCGTCTTTTATCTTGGTCCACACAAACGAAGAAAATTAATATTGTGTGGTCAATGGAAGTATTGGACAGTTTTTGTATGAGTGAAACGCATTCAGTGCGTTTCAGGTCAAATAGTAAGCTAATAAATAAAAATAAATATTAGTACACATTTCACACACGGCTGGTTAACCCCATACTGAACCATTTCTAGTTCGTATTATGGTTGCTAACACAAGTAATATACTACATATACAAACATACATATTTTATAATACGTAGATACTCTTATCTTTACAGTATCTATTGTTAGGCTGTCTGTTTCAATTATACACAAACATTGAGACATTTTTTGAGCTTCTTACAAAATATTTGACTTCAACTTTGAAGCATGGCAGTGATACTGCTTTAAATAATTTTAACACGCGAGAAAAAAATGTTACATAGCATTGTTTTAGCTGGACATAAAACTATAGAAAACACTGCGATGATACAGAAGCAGACTTGTGCATTTAGCGTAATTCAACAGTGTAACGATAGAGAAAAGAACAAAAATTTTCACAGATTCATTGCCAACATTTTATTGTCATTGTAACATGCAAGTGTCCAGTCCAATCGGGCAATCTCCATGTTACTGTCAATATGCAGTGAGAGACTTGCATTTCACACATTGTTGGACTTGATCTTAAAATATACCGTTTCTATGTAAAATAAATGTTTTTAATATAGGAGGCCCTGCAGAAGCAAGCACCTACGTAGCGAAGTTAAAAGTAGGAGAGACTAAATAAGATTTTTATTGGACTTACAATTAAAAGTGCCTACTTATAAATGAAAAAAAAATCGCGGGTATCTTTATTTATAATACAGCACTTTTTAACCGACTTCAAAATAGGAGGAGGCTAATTCATGTCATACTCAAACTCGGTAAGTTTGCTTTCAGAG
This sequence comes from Mellilla xanthometata, assembly GCA_035578125.1. Classification (NCBI taxonomy): domain Eukaryota; kingdom Metazoa; phylum Arthropoda; class Insecta; order Lepidoptera; family Geometridae; genus Mellilla; species Mellilla xanthometata. The sequence goes on along the minus strand of JAPUBQ010000007.1, from coordinate 3,699,195 downwards.
AGATAGCTTTGAGATAGGTTTTTTTTTACTGTATAGTGTACAATATTACGTAAGATTCACAGATGATTTAAACAGTATCGTTTACTAATAGATTCACTACATACTTACAACAAAAATAAAGAAATAATATTCTGCTGAAAAGTAACTTTAAAATATTATATCATGTGTTAGAAATTAAAAAGATAGATTGGAAAAACTCTTTATTGCAACATAAAAAGTACAGTACAAAAAAGAAAAAAAAACTAGCGCTATAAACGGCGACCTTATCACTGAAACCGATCCCTTCCAGGCAAATGAGGGAATGAGTGCATAATCAATCACACGTAAGACATTATTTTTTAAGTGACTCTTGAATTTTCACGGCTAGCCGTGAGTAAGTCGGCCATAGCTTCCCTCGTCTAGAGTAATCAGCTTGGTTTACCAGAGACACGGTTTCGAATCTTGTAAGCCGTGATATTTACGATTGCTATATTTACCATGTAGTTGCATTCAAAACAATTATATTGAGCATAAACAATTTTCTTTCTTTCTTTCATTTTGTACTTCCATAGATACTTTTGTACTTCCATAGACACTTTTATACTTCCATAGATACGTCTGTACTTCCATAGATACTTTTGTACTTCCATAGATACTTTTGTACTTCTATACATACGTTTCTACTTGCACGGCAGCTGAGAGAGGGACAGCTGCGCCGGCGCACTCCGCTCGTAAATATCCTGGAGCGCGACAAATGATGCTTAGACTTCGGTGAGCTTATCTGATCCTGCTGAAAAACATCATCTCAGGGGAGGCTAGAGTCAATTAACGATATTAAATTGTTTTACTCAGAAAACTGGTCACGTAGTTTATCTACGAGTATATTACTTGTTGGTTTTTTTTACTGACATTAAGTTACTTATACCTGAGTACTTTTCCTCGTATATACGAGTTTTTTTCTGTCTACTTATAATAGTATAACTTATTGGGTTATTTTTTAGGATTTTTTTTATATTTTTTTATAATAATAACATCTTTAAATTTCAGTATGTTTTCGTTTTTTCTCATCAAATTCATCGTCCATTAAAAAATCAGATCCTTGTTTACCCGATTATTTAATTTAGTATATTTCGGTATATTTAATTATTATTACTAGTTATCATAAATTAAATAATAAGAGACTAGTTTTCTGTGTAAGTGCTGTTCGCTAATCCATAATAATTAAGTATTGTACTCGTAATAAATCATTGTAGTATATTACTACTGAGCTATTTAATTTGTGAAAGTTTTTATGGAAAAGTATTATTGTACATACAGTCAATTTTACTATGTCTAGTATACATATGTATTGATTAGATTATTATATATTTACATGAGTTCTTGTTATTTGATACAAATAAATCTTAGCATTTGTTCACCATGTGCAAAGCACATTCAAACAAACTTATAAATGTACTTGATAGTGACACCACTTGTTACATAATGGTTGCAAATATACGTGGGTTTTTATAGTTCTGTATTTTGCCAATTACAATCGTAAGTTTGTCGGTGTGTTAAACGAGATCCTTTGGCAGCTGCGCTGCGATTGTGACGGGGGAGGTGAGTCAGAATTGAGTGCTAGTGGGATGTAGCTATAGGTAGGTATTATTGAGCTGGGAAATGTACGGATAAATTTTATATCAACGTATTTTTCAGAAACACTCGGGCGTATACATATAATCGAGTCTAAAAGTCTAAATAGCTGACGTATAAGATATCCTCAGAATACAGAAAGAACCAGAAACCGTGAGCGCGCCTAAAACTGAGGCTACTAAAACTACTCCAAAATGGAGTAGTTTGACGCGCGACCGATCAGTCACTCTGTGACCGTCGGGACGTACGACGCTGTACCAATTTAATTAAATTATGCCGTCTTATGTCGTTCCTACCTATAAAATGCAGCGGGTCTATAAAAGAAACAGGATGGGATCACATTTCACGTGTAAGTATCGTATTTAGGTATGAACTTTGAATAAATTTCTATGTTTTCAATTGTCATAGATAATGAGGCATCCATCTTGTTAGTGTTGCCAGTATAAGAGTTTTGATTTACCCTTCTTTTTATTACCTCTTGAGGGCTTTTATTCATTGTAGAATATTAATAATTAATTTAATATAAAATAACCGACTTGAAAAAAGAAAGTATAAAACATCAGAGCAGCCTGTGTGTACATAACCAAATAGTCCTATTAAATAGTATGTTAGTATCTATGAAAAATACATAAGATTTCATCATTTATCTAAATTTAAATTTTTGTTACTAAGTTCAAATTCTAAGAGACAATATTATAAAAAGCTTACTAAGCAAAAAGGAAATTAAATGTATTTTTTTCTAAAGCGTTATTTTTTTCTAAAGCGTTTTATTAAATTCAATAAATCTATCAATTTCTTGAGACAATTAGGTAGGTACATAATTATAATAAAGATTAGGACAATTTTTATTCTATTAGTATCTCACCTCCTGGACTCCCAAATTTTACCCTAAAAACGGGCACATAATGCCTGAGCTAGAACATTACGCGGGTGGGAAGTGACGCGGGCGGGAGGCATTGTTTTGATTTTTGGACACAGCGTGTAGCTCGCAAATACAGATGAACGCGGCTTCTGGTACTTTCTGTATTCTGAGAAGATATCATATTATTCCTATTACTTATTGACTTTTGATTTTGATCTTTCTTATTAAAAAGTTATACAAAGCTTAATCCACTGATAAAAGAAAAAAGATATAGTAAGTCAGAAAAGTCACCGTCTAAGGATGTGCAAAATTAGCTCAACAGAAAAACAACAACAATAACGCCGTAAAAATTGACTTGTAACTTTGGTTTTATCAATAAATGATTTGTATTTGTACTCGTATTTGCCGTGTTACGCCAATTTGACTGTTGCATATCAAATATAAAGACTTTTCAATGAGTAGTTATGTCTTCTCACACGACATCTAGTTTTGAACATTACAACTAACTGGTATAATAAATGAATGCTACCCAAATTTGAACTTACAAATAAAATTCATACACACACATTTCAGTACATCAATTCAGAATTAGTAGTGGTACTGACTATGCTTATTATTTACAATGATCAAACGAAAGTGGTAGGCATTTGTTAAAAAATAAAAATTTCAAGAGGAAAATAAAATATGGCCTCGAATGACACAAAAAACTGAACGATCTCATAAATTGTGCAAGACGCGATCGGCAGACTGAGGTTAGAGTGGTTAATATTTAAAAATAGTTTCATTGAAACGGTTTAATATTCAATGCAACTGAATACATTTATATATGTACCTACCAGTTTTGTGCCACGTAAATGTTTCCTTTTATGTTTTTTGTGTCTTATTTTTTTTGTTGTTCGTGTCACATACTAATGATTCTGCTTTTCTTTCTATATTATAAAGAAGTAATTTGATTATTTGAATATGCTCCGCAAGCTACTGAACCGATTTCAAAAATATTTCACCGTTGGAAAGCTACATTATCTCCGAGTAACATAGGCTATATTTTGTTTCTCTTGGCAACTTTATTATTTTATAGACTATGCAAAGCCGGGTTGGGTTGCTAGTATTATATACATAAATAAACCATAGTACTTAGTTCACAACTGGAAAAAGTTGCCTGAAGAAGTGGTCAGTGCTACATTAGTCCAGAGCTATAAGAACCAACATGATAGCTGGTTGTAGAAAACCATAACATCTCTTGATAACCTGTGTGTTTGAGGGAGTTAGTTTCTCTTCTGGGGTTTAAGATGTGAGTGGGTGTAAGATGTGAGTGGTAGTGAGTAGGTAAATTTAGGGTTTGAGGACAAAACTTGGGACAAACGTACCCATATTTTTTATATTACGTACTTAATATTTTACTTTCGTAAACTGTTTAACGTAAGGCACCTTAGTAAATTTAAATTTACATAATAAGTATTTTTTTAATGGTGAAATTTGTGAATGTAATATACTCGTGTCTAACCGCCACTTTATATCTCGTCCGTTTTAAATCCCAAGATGCTTCTTTACTTACATACTTCAGAGAATACCCCAATAAAAAGCCTATTCCAAAAACACTTAACCGTGGACGCCCACGTCACACCAATATCCTAAATTCCCCTTAAAATGCCCACACATTTTATCTTTTCACGTCTATATCAAGGTCTCTCCAAACTTCGGGTTCAAACCTTTAAAAGGCAAACCCGAAACTTTAGCAGTCCCTTGATTATCTCTCAACTTTATTTCAATTACTACTAATTGAACTGCTCTGCCTACACACCCTCTTATAGTTCAAGACGCGTGTGGTAAGAACTTTGAGACCACATGTGCCTTTACGTGGGTGGAGTGGTTGGAGAGCTGGTAAGAGATTTTCAAAAGGTGCTTTTAGCAATGAAAGCTAATAAGGACTTTAATCTAAAAAAACACACTAGGGGAAAAAAAACTAAATACACACGGATAATAAAAATGGAAAGGGTCAGTCATGAAGAAACATGGTTTATGCTTGTGCCAAATTGACACAACTAAAATACAGCAAACATAACTTTGGGCCAATTTCTGACTTTAATGTCCCAGGAATTAAAGATCTATCGATGTATATGTCTTCTCACACAACGTCTAGTTCATTCAGACATTAGAAGGAGCTCGTTTAGTAAATGAATGCTTCGTTTAAATATTAATTAGACTTATTAAATCGTTATTAAATATTTTACCGAGCGAAATACTTAGATTTTAACACTGATGTACGCTTAGCAATATCAGCATATATAGAAAATTATGAGTATCATTCAATTACCTTTAAATTTATCGTTCTAATGACTAAGCTGTAGAATTCTAGTCGGTATCCTAGTTCCCCATGAACATAACATGAGATTGTACCACCTTATTCTCAAGACAAATTGAATCTTCTTGGTATTACTTGTAGGCAAACGTTTAATCTAGAAATCACCACTGCAATATTGTGTTGCCAGTGCGAGATAAACATCTATTTCTTCTAAGTAACGCTTGGAAACTTTTCAAATAAACTTATTGGATTTCTTTCGCGAAATACATAATAAGTTTAGATACATGTGTGTTTTATATGGTACATACAATTATATGTTTGTTTGCTAGTATCATAAAAAATCCTTCTATTAAATTTATGTTGTAATTTAATTATTGGAATACCAAAAACATGAAGCAATAAGCCTAGCACTAATTCAATTGCATGTTGATAAATTCACAAATATTAATAAAGTTGCTCCCAACATTTAAACCATACAAAATTTAACCGGTAGTTCTTGAAACGATAAATCAAATTGAGTAATTTATCTTGAGTGCCCAATTCAAAAGCCGCTAGTGAGACGATAATGACCTTTCGTTAATTCAAGTTTTGTCCAATAGCTATTCAGAAGTCTGAGTAAAACACAGAAATTAAACAGCTATTTAAATGTTTGTATGAGGATTCATAAAGAAGACATTTAAGAGTTCGTTCTCTTTATCTCGCTCTCATCTAGTTATACGAGTACATATAAGCGAGATAACATGCTATTTAAACGTTCTCTTCACGGACGCGAGTTGGAAATACAATACATGAAAGTGGTAAACGGCAATGTTCATTCCAAACATTATCATTGTTTATAATCGACAGGCTAGGTAAAAAAAACAGCATGTTGGTAGAGCATTATGTAGTGCTCGCCAGGCTAGTAACCACACTCAAGTTGCAATATTTGTCACCAAACGCCTAACAGTGTGTCTCAGCATCTTGAGCGTCCGTTATATCAGACTAGACATGCTCTATTTTAAGCTAGAGTGTTGCTAACTCACTCCGCTGGTCAAATGCCTACCTATAAGCAGCAAAAAATATAGAGTAAAGATATTAAATACACAAATATTTAACGACCTCGTTAGCGTAAAGGTAACCATGCCGGACTACTAATCAGAAGGTTCCGGGTTCGATTCCCAGCACGGCCAACACCTTTGTGCTTAACTAAATTTGTTGGCTGTGGGTCGGGGTGTTAAATATGTATTTATATTTATAATACGTATGTATGTATATGTAGTATATCAGTTGTGTTAGCAACCATAATACAAACTAGTAATGGTTCAGTATGGGGCTAACCAGCCGTGTGTAAAAAAATAATAAAAAAAACACAACTAAATCGCAAAAAAAAGATTGACAATCGGCATATGGACTTGTCGACCCATCTGTTGCATAAAGTACTCACAATTGCACAAACGTATAAAAACAAGTGAGAAGATTTTCATCGCGAGTTCACTTTCGCTCCAACCGAACACCGGTTAACCCCTCACGGGGTGATTTGGCTTCTTGGCTGTGAGCCAAGCGGCGTCTTTGGCACGGAGCCAAATCTCGGCACAGTGGAAAAAAAACGAGTCGCGCATCTTCGATATGCGTCAGACTCACACATCGACTACGCGTGCTCTCATGAAAACTTCGAACTAGAGCGGATAATGGAACTAGCCAATAAAAAAACTCACGCTTTTTTCCGGCGGCCTTCTTTAGAGTTAGTAATACCAGACAAGGCATGCTCTACCTTAGAGCAGAGTCACTAATTTGTGTGGTTAATGTATTCAATGATATTTTTAAAATTTTATGATAATATAAATTTTAATTCTTATTTGATAATTTTGACATAAATAAATTTTCTGTTTTTGATAATATTTTATCGACCAAAAGTTTGAAATAAACCATTTGGATAAGCGGCTTACTGGTAAACTGGTAAAATTATTTACAAATAGAAAGCGCTAATAATTCCAGACTAGGTATGCTCTACTCTACCTTTTGGCTGAATGTCACTTCTCGTGAAGTGAATAAACGCCCTGCTGGTAAAATTATTTATAAATAAATTAAATTAACACTATATTTGACAAAAACAATTGTTTTATTTTAATAATAAATATAATTATTAGTTATTTTAACTTTGTTCAGTTTAATTGGGATTAGAATGAAGTTTTTAGTAGATAAGAAATTGTATCGGATATGCAGTTTGTATATGGAATAACTGCTTCTTGGAGGCTGCAGGAAAACTTGGTGACTGGCTTTTCAACTTGGTTTACTAGCTAGTCAGGCAAGCAATGATATCCTCCTCACTGTATTTTCTTCACCGCAAACTCTAGCACATTAGCAGAAATTGAACCCGCGCCACGCGGAATGAAAGGCAACTGCATGCCAGGCTGGGCTGTCAACGATTAAAAAAAAAAATATTTTTATTATGATTTTACACTTAAACTAATTAACGAGTCCTGTCTTATTTCTGTGCCAAAATCATTCCGATTCTCAATGTGATTCTAATAACCAATAACATGACCATACAGCAGCTATAAATCCACAGAGTACAAAATTCACTGACATTGACCATAGAGAAAAGAAATAAAAGGAGGTGCCATTAGTTTTCTCCAAAATAATTTACTTTGCCGCTGAACTTTGGTACAATTTTTCATAAAAATGCTGTCATAATTCCTAGCAAAATACGCCAGAAACGTGGCACAAATTATTTAGCGGCTTATAATTTGTGGTAAATAGTACATGTCCATAGAGTATAAGTCGCTGACACCGACTTATATAGCTAAAGAGCGTGACATTATTTAGCCGTCGAACAAGCAATGTAACAACTGGCACGAAACTACAGATTTGGCATCAAGCCAGGACAACAGGTTGCTGAATTTCCCATCACTAGCGTAACAAAAGAATAACCGAAAAAAAAAATCAACAGGGTACAATAATATCAACTCACTCCATTTTTAAAAAGCCAATGGTGCCAATTTTTACGACAATGTTTACAATCAATGTTTTTGCACTCTGACAAGTATTTAATTGCAAAATGTTAAGGTTTTAATTTGCATAGCATTCATTTAAGTTCAAACCTAGATATCGTGCATTACCTAATCCACAGAATAATGACTAGTACTTCGTACCTGATCTTGATACCAGTCGAAAATAAACTAAATAAACGTCGGAATAAGTGAAGTGAAGAAACCAAGTTCACAAAGATTCAAAACATAATAATAATTATTAAGATAACAACACTGTTATTGATTACCTTAATAATGAAATGAAAAATATTTTATTAGACTGGCAATTAGAAATTATATCGGCGCAAATGGCAACATACTTTTTATAGGGTTCAATATCTACACAGTAAGATGGGACCCTATTTTTAAGCCTCTGCTGTCTGTCGCCAAACTGTATCTCATATTACAAAAAAATACTAAAAAATATATTTTGTGTTTATTTATTTTAAGCGTGTTTATTTGGCATTTTTTTTTTAGAAAAATAGTACGACACCCTTTATTCGTGAGCCCGATTCCCATTCGGGAGATTTTATTAACATATTTTTATGAAAATGTATGTATTTATTTGCCGCTACTGAGTCAACCTTTTTTTTTTTTTTTTTTTAACGTGAGGAAATGCATTTACGCATGCCCACCACACCCGGGGAGGTGGGTGGGGTATGTCGGGCTCGATGCCAGAAGGGCATCACTACCGACTAAAACCTCACGATGGCCTCCTCACCGGAAAGGGCGGGGTGAGGTTCCGCTTCTCGCATTAACCCACCACCCCGCCCACCTCGGCTAGCCTGAGAGAGACTCCTCCTCAGGGGATGACTCCCCTTGCAGTGCACGTAGTGCACCGCAACCACCTCGGGGACCGTGAGTGCAATGGACGCCGGACAACCCCAGTCCGACGTCCTAGGTCCCCCGTGACGGGTCAGGTCTGTGGCCCCGTCACATGCCACTACGGCCGCAGAGAATAGGGAAAGTGGTAGTCTCCGGTTACCACTCCCTTCTCCCTGCGGCCCCACCGCGTCCGCCATCAACGGTGGCGACCCCGTCGAGGCCGCGGCAGGTAGGAAGAGCGGCGCATCGTAATACCGACACTTCTCTCCTGCCGCGGCCCCACACCTTCAGCTGCGGTGCCTCCCAAACCACACCGCAGCCCGCCTCAGTTGCGAAACCCCCCCGAAACGAGGTTCCGCAACCTACTGGTGCCACTCCATCTAGAACTTGCGTACAGGGATTACAAGTCTAGGGAGTGGCCCGCCTCAGGGACCCTCTTCGCTTCACCGTGGGTGACCAGGCCACGGTTACTGAGCCCCCCCCGCCTCGACAATGCGGGGCCCCACGGGGGGGTACTGAGTCAACCTAGCACGCGAGCGCATCACTAGTGTTGTTTTGGCATCTCGCCAAAGCAACAGGTCAGCCGCTGACGTCGGAGATTTATGGAAAAATAATATTATTTCAAGTGAGTGTTAGCGTCGTAATGCGGGATAATGAGAATAAAATATACTTACCTATAATGCTTTTATTTTATTTTGTCTGGTCTTTTTATGGGTCCTTTCCCAAATATGCTTAAATGCAATGCTACATATTCTTCTTCTTCTTTTGTGTATGAGTAAAGTGGCCAAGTTCTGATGTAGAGAGTTTTCAAGCCGCTCGTAATCCTGATTGGTTTAATGACTGCTTATACTAAGACTAACTAAGTCCCAAGTCAAACAACAATGTCCTCGGTATGCCTGAAGCGAGTGCTGCAGTACTGCGGGCGTTTCACACGGAAACCAGCGGACAATCTGGAGAAGCTCATTGTCACTGGCAAAATGGTGGGAACAAGATCCAAAGGTGGAAGCCCAACAAGATGGTCCGATCAAGTGGCTGAACACACTGGCTCGAAAGCAAGTGTAGCCATCCATGAAGCCGCGGATCGACATATCTGGCGACACATTGTCCATAAGGTGGCGGTTCAGGGTCATCACGATGCTCAGCACTGAGCTACCGACTTGAGGAGGGGGACTAAGACTAACATAAGACCTACGACGTTTTTGTCAATAATAACGTCAGTCTTGTGCATGGTCACCCTTACAAACACAGTTTCCATCGACCGTTGCTTAGCTTCGTTGATCGTATCAGATCACCTTAGCTAGCCGAGCTGCAAGCGCTACTAGGGCAACATGAAGATATTATGTGGACATTATCGTTAATCTACTTTCTATATAGTTTTTTTTTTTTTTTTTAAATTGGTTTTGCTGAGAGATGAACGGTAGTATAACAAAAGTAAAGTAATGCCTACGTTTTTGGGATCGTAGCTGCGTAGAAGTGCTACGCGGAACCCATAGCTTGTAAAATCATACTTAATCGGTCCTTCATACTACTTTTAACGCATTATTTTCTTACTCTATGCTTATTTGATTTATTTTTTTGTTTGAGTAGCCGTACATTTTGAAAATGGAACGTGTAGCATCGATAGTCTTATGTTTCGACTTCAATCATGACGTGTTCTAAATTCAAAAAGTTTCCAATGCAAATCGCGTCGATAGTCAGTTGTTCAGTTCAATATAATATTGCGAATAATAAGAAAGCATCGCAGATAAGCACAGGAGGCTTGGCTGAGAGCCAGAGCTGAAACTTGAAGGTGTGTGTGTGTGTGAGCATCGAAGTACAGACAGAATCAAAACTTTGGAGACGAGATTACGTTATCTCTCTAAAGTTTTTGAGAGATAACGTAACGTCTCTTTTAATTCAGCTTGAAAATAGTGTAGTTATGAAATTTAATATTTTGTGGATATTTTTTATAGAGAAATCTAGATATTATTCTTTTCTATTCCAGGAAAATCGATGGCGCCTAAATTGTAACTTTTAAAACAAAAAAATATTTTAAATTGTAAAATTAATCAAAAATTAACAGACACACTACTGAAACCCTTTTTACTACAATTTTAAATTACAAAAATACATACATATAACTTCTAATGATTACTGTAATAACTATGTTCACAAGAAGAGCAAATTTAGCATAATGCTGAGAGTACCAAGTTTTTCGGCGCTGGTTTTTTAAATTGCTCCTTCGCACTTTATTTCGTACCTATAGTAAGGGAGAAAAAAAGGAGTAGAAGGTTAGCGTGGTATGGACATGTGATGCGAAGAGAGGAGATACATGTCACTAGGAGATGTATGGAAATGGTAGTGCAAGGAAGAAGAACAAGAGGCCGCCCGAAAAAGACATGGATGGAGTGTGTGAATGAAGACATGAGAGAGAAAGAATTGAGTGTGGAAATGACGTCTGATAGACGAGAGTGGAAGAAGAAGATTTCTTGTGCCGACCGCACCTAAAAGGGATAAGGTGAAGAAGAAGAAGACTTTATTTCGTATAGTAATTTTATATTCTTCAAATACGCGAATGACGCAATTACATTTTATAAATATACCGTCCACACATCGCAATTGTGCCGAATACTCAAATAAAATAGCAATGTGGATTCCCACCATATTTTGAACTGAAATGATATAATTATCACCTTCAGTCATATTTGTCATGAATGTATGTGTATTATGTTAATAAAATTTTAGTAATAAATAATTGTAAATAAACTTGCCTAGTACGGTGCGATGCCGTAAGGTTAATAAACGTGTTGATTTTGATTTTTGATCAGTCTTTTACCAAGTGGAACCAAACAAACCATATATTTGCACGAAATAACTACTACTAAATAAGTATTTTCGACAATTATTTCCTGCGGTTTGATTCCCCAAAGCATAAGTGAGAGTAGTATCCGTTATCATTAATTTTTATGAGGCTGTATTTATTTCTTCTCCTGTTAAGGCTCTGATTAATGTAAGAAGCCTACTTTGAGTCTCTTGTGGGGTTTGTTTGGAATAAGTTGATTAGACAATGTCTAACAAATGTATTACTACTAAGTCCATCGTTCTCAACTCTAAATTGAATAAGATTATAGGACGTAGCGCTTATAACTCGGCTAACTAAGGCGATCTGACACGATCATCGAAGCTAAGCAAAAGTCGATGCGGACGGTGTTTGGATGGGTGACCATGCAGAAGAATGTCGTTTTTCAAGTGGCATTTTCATCTGAGCGCTACCGGGGGTCAGATAACACGTTAAATTATATTACGGTCCCGGATGTTAATCTTAGTACAAACAGTCGTTAAGCCAAGTCAAAAGCCTTCGGGCGGCTCGAAAACTCGACACCTTCACTTGACCACTTGACAGAGCTTGGCCACTCAGCTCATACGATGAAGAAGAAGATCTTTTCTTGTTTTAAAGAGGACGTTAGTACAAGATTGTAATTTGTAAACTGTTATTGTAAGGCATATTATATATTTGCACGAACAAACGGTCACACTTACTTAAAAAAAACGTTGGATGTACGTCCAACTGGTTTTGTCGCATTACTGCGCGCGGATTTCGTTGGTAACAGTCCGAATGATGATCATCCCCTATGATGACGCTCGTAATGCGTCGAAACCTGTTGGACGTATATCCAACGTTTGTAAGTCTGACCGTTTATTAAATCTATCTATCGTAAGTAAAATCTATCTACTCATTTCTGTATCTGTCTGTACTCAAAAAGAGACGATGACCTCGAAGCGATGTCTAGCCAAATGTCGGCGTGCCAATCTCGCGTTACGTTCATACCAGTAAACAACAAACTCCACTGACGTTCAGAACACATCATCATCATCAGCTGTAAGTGTTAAGAACCAATGCCGTTTTTCACTCGTCATCTATTTAATTTAAATAATAACCCTCTAGTATGTGGCCTAACAGTAACAGTGGCGCCTGTTTCAGAGAAAGTGAAGAGTGGACGGTTAGCGTGGTACGGACATGTAATGCGTAGAGAGGAGATGCATGTGACTAGGAGAAGTATGGATATGATTGTAAGAAGTAGCGGAAGGAGAGGTAGACCAAAGAAGACGTGGATGAATTGTGTGAAGGAGGATATGAATGAGAAGGGAGTAAATGTGGAGATGACGGCTGATAGAGTGGCGTGGAAGAGAAACAGGCTGTGCCGACCCCACCTAGTGGGAAATGGTAAAGGAGAAGAAGAAGAATAATCCTCTAGTATGTGTCTCCTATCTCTATACTCGTACCTTTATATTATTACATCTTCCTATTTTTTACTTTTATAGGCTTGCGCTTGACTGTAATTCGCCTGATGGTAAGCGATATTGTGATCTAAGGTGGAGCGCGCTTGCCCAGAAGAAGCCGGTTCACTCTTGCCTTGAAAACAGCTGAAATATAGTAATCGGTGAACAAGGTGTTTGTTTATTTTTTTATTGATCGTCGTAAGTGAGTTATGGGCATACGAGTATGTCCATGAAATGTCTGTTGAGGAAAATCGAAAGTTTGTCTATCATAAAGATTGACCAATATCTTTCTCGTTGTTTAGTCTCGCAATTTCAATTTCTTGACATGACTGAGGAGAAGACCACTTTTGACTATTTTATAACATTGACAATATATTTGTTCATACAGATTAGTTAAGTATTGAAGCATAAATATGAATGTATGTGCAACATCGGTTAGTTTTCGTTTTATAACACCTAAAACCTTTATTAGTATATAAATTACTAAAATAAAAAAAAAATTCCCATCTACAAATGTTACCAACAAAGCTGTTTAATTTCAATATTAAGTACTACTCCGGTTTTGATGAAGAGCCATTTAGTTTGTATTACCTTGGTCCCAAAGGATAGAAATTAAATGTTAATCTTGAAAAAGCCTTTGCGATTATTGTCTTTTTATCTCCGAAAAAGAATGCTTCGGTTCGTTTGTGGACAAAGTAAAATTAAAACTCAATTCACAATTCATAAAAACCGGTCAAATGCTTTTTTTTTTTTTTTATTCATAATGGGCTTGCGCTTGATCGCAGTTCAGCGAAATTGCGATCTAAGGTGGAGCACGCTTGCCCAGAAGAAACCGGTTCACTCTTGCCTTGAAAACTGCTAGATTATAGTTATCATGGCTTGTTGGATTCACGCACATAGGGTTCCGCACCATTATCTATTAAAAACGCAAACTATCACTTGTTGATGTAGGTTGTATGGGAGCTTCATTATTATTATTTTTGTTGGCTGTCGGTCTGGGTGTTAAATGTGTATGTATCTATATAAAGTAAGTATTTATGTATGTATATGTAGTATGTCAGTTGTGTTGACGACCTCGTTGGCGTAATGGTTACCATGCCGGGCTGCCAACCAGAGGGTCCTGACTACGATTCCCGGTACAGCCAATATCTTTGTGTTGAACTAAATTAGGCTGTCGGTCTGGGTGTTAAATATGTATGGTTAAAAGTAATTATGTATGTATATTTTACTCGTAGTATATTCGTTTTGCTAGCACAACCATTATACAAACTCGAAATGGTTTAGTATGGGGCTAACCAGACGATAAGAAGTGTCTAAATAATACTTATTTTTACCAAAAATAATATTTTTTTTTACACGCTTTCTATTAACTTCACCTGTATGTTTGTTTGTAACCGACTTCTTTGGGCGCAATTTTGACCCACTTTAAACGGGCAGATTTCGTTCAAACTTTGTAGATTTATTGAGGACCGATGACAATACACTAATTTGATAAAATTATCAAATTTTTTGTATTCTTGTTTGTATGTTTGTTTGTAACCGACTTCTTTGGGCGCGATTTTGACCCACTTTAAACGGCCAGATTTCGTTCAAACTTTGTAGATTTATTGAGGACCGATGACAATACACTAATTTGATAAAATTATTCCATTTTTTTGTATTTTTGTTTGTATGTTTGTTTGTAACCGACTTCTTTGGGCGCGATTTTGACCCACTTTAAACGGCCAGATTTCGTTCAAACTTTGTAGATTTATTGAGGACCGATGACAATACACTAATTTGATAAAATTATCCCATTTTTTGTATTTTTGTTTGTATGTTTGTTTGTAACCGACTTCTTTGGGCGCGATTTTGACCCACTTTAAACGGCCAGATTTCGTTGAAACTTTGTAGATTTGTTGAGGACCGATGACAATACACTAATTTGATAAAATTACGGTTTTCTATAAAAAGCGTGTTTTTTAGTTTTTTTTAACTATTATTATTTATATGGGTTTTCATTACATACATAGAACGTTGTATGGTTTTGCGTTTAACCTCACGTAGCGAATAAAAAGTTTATTTTCTTAAAACCCTCATCAACGACGAGATGATCTGACACACCTATGAATGTTTCAGCAGTATTTATGTTTCCTATGCCAAGTGAAGCTTTGTGGGCGTCTTAGTTTAGAGCCACCATCAATTCCGGTTTTATAGGACAGTCTGATCTAAAAGCTTGGTTGTTACTCGTAAACGAAATTTGCTGTAAATAAAACGACTATTGCTTGTATCCTGGAGGTATTTAAGCGTGTAGTAGGCATGGTAAGCCTTTTTATATGGGAAATATATTTTATTCTTAAAAAAAATAGATTAGCGTATTATAATGAAAATCGAAATAATAGTAATTTTGGTTGTAGGTGTCACCAAATTAAATACATTATAATATGTAAAAGATTTAAATATTATAATTATAGTATATATTATGTTTATTCTAGTTCGCTTCCTTTATTAATATCAGAGACCCTTTATAAGTATTAAAGTCTAAATAAATGTGAAAAAATTTAAGGATAGTAATAATAAAAATTGAGAGGCAGTTTCCCCTATTTTCCCCAATGCCCTTGACTTAAATCACTGACAACAAAAGGTATCATATTCTTACGTATTGTGTTTTTGTGATTTCTGTGTACTTAATATTTTTCAAGATACGATAAAAATGTGACCTTACATGAGTACCATCAATCACACATTTTTTATATAGAAAAAAATGCCAGTGGTCCCAAAAACTCCTTGCGCATACTTCAATTGAGTTCTATTTTTATCGAAACCACAAAAATGATATTTAAAAGATGCTTTTTACGAAAAAATGGTTACCCTAACATTTATACGGCTACGTTACGTCAAGTAAAATGGAAAAAGAAATTAAATTAATTTGTAGACGCCATTAAAATGTTTATGCAAAAAAACGCAAACAGCAATACACCTCAAGGTTGTTTGTAAGAGAAGAAAAATGTCGTTAAATGTCGTATTTGTTATTAAAATAATCATTTGAATCAGTGTGAAAGTACTAAAACCTAACTAGAGTAGCACATTGAATCACCAATAATTAACCACCCACGTCAGAATTTTACATTTTTTTACGAATTACAGCTAGGCATATGACCAAGCAAGCAAGCAAGCAAAGCGCGTAACCTCATTGGTCAGCGATACTCTAACCTTTTTTTTTTGTTTTTTTTTTTTACTCATAATGGGCTCGCGCTTGATCGCAATTCACCTGATGGTAAGCGATATTGCTTTCCCTTGAAACTGCTAGATTATAGTTACCTCAAAAGCCAGTTATTCCAGGTTTGACGTGCTCTACCTTAGGCCAAGGTATCGTTAAGTGAGTGGTTACTAGCCTGCTGGTTAAATTAATTTGATAAATAAATAAAAAGTTGATTTTTTATTTTAAAAAGATGATTCTTTATTTTAAAAAGATAATTCTTTATTATAAAAAGTTGATTATTTATTTTTAAAAGTTGATTCTTTGTTTTTAAAAGTTGATTCTTTATTATAAAAAGTTGATTCTTTATTATAAAGGCAAAGTTTCATTTCCTAAAATGTATATGTATGTGTGTAATATAGGTATAAATCGCCAGTACAGTCAGCAGGCACGTGATAAATATTTACCACATCACTCGAGGAAACCATTCCATCGGTGATGAAATACGAACAACAGAGATTTGATTCAGTGGCCTCAATGCAAACCGCCGAAAAAACACGATATTTTGTAGTACCTTGTCTAAGTGTATGCCAAATGAAGTAGATAAATATTGTGACGACAGCAAGAATAGTGAGAATGAAAATTGGTAAATTGGTGAAACTAAAAATATTTCCAAAAAGAGGTTTTGATTTAGTACACGCCCCGGAAATTGGGATTTTTTCAGATTGAATTCGCAAGATGCATTCTATGTTTTAAGCACTTGGTACTCTTATCAATATCTATGGCTATTTTGTTGCAATGTTTCACTAAAGTCTATGTCTTATTATGGAGTTAGGTACGGTAGTTATTTTTACTTTAACTTTACACAATTATTTTTTATATTTTTACATTTACAAAGCCATTGAATTATAATAGTTATGATATTATGGCCTTATGGTATTGGTACGGTACAGCCGCATAGTGGTATTTTTAGAGTAGTTTTTTAGTATAGTGATTTATACAAATAACCTCTGCATACGATAAAGCTCCTATAACATTATTATTTTTCACTGCTGGGACTTGGGGCCTTCTCTCATGACGAGAAATATAGCTGGCCACCACGCTGGCCAAGTGTGGGTTGGCGCAAGACAAACCTCTTCGAATATTGTGGTCCTTGAACATGTCGGTTTCCTCGCGAAGTTTAAACCTTAACCGTAAAGCGAATGCAAATCCACACATAACTTGAAAAACAAGACATTGGTGTAGGGTTGAGATCGAACCAGGGGGTGTCTGATTGAAGAGCTGACGTATTTCCCACCTAGCTACGCTTTTTTTCATTAGGCATGCTTTATCTTAAACTAGAGCCGCTGCCGTAGCCGTACGTTCTGATGGTTAAATGACTAGCCGTTGTGTAAAAAAAACTTAGGCAACATGTGAATGCAATCCGAGCCCGTTGTCCAAACTTCAGACGTAACCTTTAGCGTCATCGCTGGCCGCACGGCGAGTGACTAAGCTGGCGTGGAGCCAGCTGCCCGACCTATATCCCGGCCGTCTTCCTACTACAAACTACGCACTAATTGGAACTATTTTATCGCTTTTTATGGTGCGCGTTGCGATGCTACGATTAAAAGCCGCGGATGGAGAAGTGGTTGCAATCAGATCCGTTCTTTTCAAGCTTCCTTAGTAGTTAGAAGGGAAGGGTTCTCGTACCTTTAAATTTATATGTTATTGATCAGTATAACTCCTGTTTAAGACAGACAATAATATTATCAGCACTCACGGAGTTCCTGTTTACTAATTAACTCCATCTACTCTCTTCCTATCAGCAGATAAATCGTCACAAGTGGAACTGGATCGGCCATACACTGCGGGGGAGCCCGGAGCATATCCCTAAACAGGCTTTGGAGTGGAATCCTCAAGGCTAGATAAAACGTGGCCGTCCAAAGCAAACCTGAAGACGTTCTATTATGGACGAAGTTAAGAGAATTGGCAAGACCTGGCCAGAGATAAAATATGAAGCCGAAAGATGATGAATGAGAGAAAGAAAAAGTATGGAGAATGCAAGTACGAGAGGCATGCAAGCGAGAACTGGTATGAAAGGAATAGTGTAAAATAGGTCTCCAATATGTAAATCAGAGGTAGGAGGATATAAAAAAAATATATATATGACGAAATGGAAAGGCGCTAAAGACGCCCTCTGCACCACCCAGGGGACCTAGGAAAATATTAAGTCACTTTCCTCCTTTATAGCACATTGTTTGGCTTTAGAGAAAATAGGCTAAGTTTAGTGAAAATCTCACAACAATGTCGATTTAGTTGTCTGTTGTCAATGTTTAGTGTCGTTAATAAAAGTAAGATAAAAGGTAAGGAGAGTTTCTTTAACTATTCAAAGAAAAGTTTGATACGGCACTTCAGAGAAAGGTTCTTTGTCCAGGTTTGTATTGTATTGATATATTATCACTAGAAAATATCCGCCTTGTAATGGTTTACTTACTATTAGCCCAACTGAGCTGTCATCGTTTTAAAACTATCAGCGAAACATCAGATCGCCAAGAGAAAATATGGATCGCCAAGACACAGGCTCACACCTAGGTTGGGGTCCATGGAGTAATCTCAGCGGCCTTACTCAAATCTAACCATTTATGGCAGAAATGTAAATTTAATACAATAAGTAAAGGAACAATATTTATATAAGTACTATGGGACGATTTACTGTATAGTAGTTATAGTAGGTACGTAATGTAAATGTCTCTAAATAGTTTTGCTTTTTTTGAGTTGGGTCACCAACTCAATCGCAGAAGCGCAGATCTATCTTATATATAAAAGTTCCATGTCAGAGTGTTAGTTACCGTACTCCTCCAAAACGGCTTGACCGATTTTTAACAAATTTTATATGCGTATTCAGTAGGCCTGAGAATCGGCTACTATCTATTTTTCATACTCCTCAGTGAGGCAAAACATCGTTTGGCGAGTAAGTTAGTATATTATAAAAAATATATTGTAATGCTAACAACTTATGACTAGAATACCTATTGACAGTCACCTATTTTGCGCTCATGTCTTTCGAAGATTGACAAACGTTCTCCCGCAGATTCTTGACCTCATTTTCAGTCAGCAATTACCGAGAAGTTTTGGCAAAACTAAACTAACCTACCGTCTACTTGTCACTGACTGACAATTCGAGGACTAACACAATATAAAACTGGGTTATTACGAATATATAAACTAAGCTGTAACACATCAATGTAAATCAAGTATTTTTGTACGTTACTCTTAACAGCTAGGCATTTGACGATCAAGGTGCACAACCATACAAATTTGCGACATTAGCCACAGGTTGAGCATAATTAGTATGGAGCAACTGAATATATGTGAGTACCTACATATATTCAGTTGTACCTAAATTTCATTTGTACTTACAAATGAAATATAGGATGTTATAGATATTTTTCACCTGAAACCTTGCTAAATTCACGATATTTATTTCTCTAACTACAATGAAATTTTTACTAAAGAAATAATTGTGATTTTGTATTTTCGACACACAAATTTTAATCTCTTAGTCTGATTCAATATTTTAATCTCGTAGCCTAATTGTCTTCAAACTGATATGGAGAATAGTTTAATAAAGATTAAGAGAAATTGTAGTTGTTGTGGTTTTTTTTTTGGTACTTTTGCTACCTATCAAAATAGTTAGATACAGGTCCAAATTTGCAAAACTAAAACACAGAACCATCTTAAAATATATTACTACATTTTCATGTAACGTCTTTTACCAGTAAAATGTGTTTAATCATACTTATTATATTAATCTGAAAAGAAAGCATACTAATTAGCACTTTGGAAAAAAATTTGAAAAACAGGAAGCATCTCCAGTTTCAACTTCGTCTTGTGAGTGCGCACGAGTGTGAATCGGCGTCTTATAACACACACTCACAAACACACATGCACACACACACACACACACACTAGAAAACATATGCGCATTATATTTCATGTGAACCTACAGGATGTGGCAAAAATTCGGTCCAAATTTTAGATATAAATTATGTAAAAAAAATTTTTACTCGTATTTCGATTTTCATCAGTGGGTTGTCTGTAATTGTTACGTAACAATACAAATTATGAAGAAAAATCAAATCACTACCTTTAAAAAAAATTCATTAACAACTAAGAACGTTTTCACTGGAAAATGAAGAGCAGGTGAATGCCCAATTATTATCAAGTAATAGATCCCTAGAATTGTGAAAATTGCCAAGCTGCTAATTAATTAGCTGTGACTTTTTTCAACGCTATTAGTGTTCGGCATATTTGTCGAACATTTATAATTGGTAAAGTGTTTATCTAACGGGGATATCGAATACTGTTTGTATTTTAATATCTGATGCAAAAACGACGGGGTTGTTATAAGTTTGAAATGTTTGTATGTACGTGCATGTCTATTTGTGGCAATCTAGCTCCTAAACGGATGAACTGCTTTTGATAAAAATATTTTTGTTTGAACAATGAAATAAGTGAAAACGATCTTAGCTGTGTTTGATGGAAATTGGCTTTAGATAGCTACAGCCACTAACTGTTGGATCTTTTATTTATTAAAAACTGTCTCAATCTATACTATAAGACTCTTTGTCCTGACCTATTCATTCATTCATTCATCTATAGACAACGCAGAGCCCAAACGGCTGGTCCTAGGGTTGTGAAATTTGGAGGGTGTATTTGTTTTGGTATGTAGACGCGTACTAAGAACGAATTTTTGGAAATTCCACCCCTAAGGGGGTGAAAGGGGGTAAAACAGTTTGTATGAAACTTCTTTGTTTTTGAACTTATAGCAATGAAATTTGGAATATGTATAGTTTATGTAAAATTAAAAATAATGGTACCAAGTTTTTTACCAGGGGTGAACTAAGGGTTTGTTATGGGGGGTGAAAGTTTGTATGGAAAAATCTTTATTTATCAAGTTAAAGTCTTGAAAGTTGTTATGGTAGTAGATTATTTAATGGTTTAATTAAAATTATATTTTTTTTTTTGCCAGGGGTGCATTAAGGGTGATGCCATTGGGGTTGAAAGTTAAAAATGAAAGTTCTGTGTTTTTGAACTTAAAGGTGTAAAATTTGGAGTGTGTATATATTTTAGTACTTAAACGTGTACTAAGAACGGATTTTTGGAAATTCCACCCCTAAGGGGGTGAAAGGGGTTAAAACAGTTTGTATGTAACTTCTATGTTTTTGAACTTACAGCAATGAAATTTGGAATATGTATAGTTTCTGTAAAATTAAAAATATTGGTATCAAGTTTTTTTGCCTGGGGTGAACTAAGGGTTTGTAATGGGGGGTGAAAGTTTGTGTGGAAAATTCTTTATTTATCAAGTTAAAATCTTAAAAGTTGTTATGGTTGTAGTTTATGTGATGGTTAAAATAAATTTATAAAAATATTTGCCAGGAGTGCATTAAGGTATGCCATTGGGGTTTAAAGTTCAAAGGGAAAGTTTTGTGTTTTTGAAATTAAATACTTCTGAATTGGAATTTAAGTAAGTGGTTCACTTAGTGGTATGGTTCACGTATTCTAATTATTTAAAGTAAAATAATGGGTTGGATAAAACGATCTAATCTTTCGCATCATCACCAAAGTAGCTAAAAACAGTTACTTACCTAGATCTCTGGAATCGAATGCAGAAAGACAGATGCGGCACATTTTGATATCGTAGCAAAGTAATGTTTATATAAAATTGGCACGGAAATAGGATACAATAGAATTTTGCCACAGGTTACGCGAAAAGCGACCTACACGCGGGCGGAGCCGCGGGCAACCTCTAGTATGGATATAAAATGAAAAGGCTTCATTAGTAAAATACATAAATTGTGATAAAATTAAAATCCAAGATGGTCGCCAACACAACATGTTGCGACGGCTTCCAAAATGTTTAATTCACTCATTTCATTCATTCATTTGTTTGCTAGTTCGCGTTAATATTGATATTTTCTGAATGTACAAAACACGGGATCTATGCGAGATGGTAAGGCATTTTTTGAGCTCACCTGTCTAGCAACCACTCAAGTTGAAAAATCTGTAGCCAAACACCTAATGGAGAGTATCGGCAGTCTCTTTAAGAGTCTGTTATTCCAGACTACGTATTCCACTATAGGAAAGAGTCACTAGCTCCTGTAGTAATACGCTTTGTTGGCCAAATGCCAATGCCATGCTGTAAAAAAAAAACATCGAAACGCAAATACGAATGCCGATTTGAAGTGCCAGCGTTTCTGTATCATCCTGTATATTGTAAGAAAGTTACGCACACCAATAACAGTGGGCGGTGCGTCGCGTGCGCTCAACAGAGGACGGCGCCGGGTACAGTCGCTGTGATAAATTGAACATTGAATTTTAGAACTGTCTAAGGACGTACATCAGTACATTTTTCATGACTGTACGTCTGGTGCTAAGCTAGTCTTTGGCTGTGGTGAACTTGAAAATTGAATCGATCATCGCAATGCATTTTTGATTGATGGATATGGGTGTTGCGTATTTTGAGAGGTCTCATTTGATGGTATGGCATTAAAAGTCAATAATACCACGCGCTTTGAAATAATTTTACATCTCTTACATGAGTGTCGTATAAGTAATAATTTAGGTTTATTTTTTAATAAAATTATGAAATAAATTGAACAGTTTTCTGTCATAAATTTATAAACATATTGTCATATTTTTTTTAATCATACTTTACAATACAAAAATCCTTTATTGCACACCAAAAACAAACAAAAACAATAAGTGAAAAAAACACAGTTCCAGCAATTTTGTTGCACAATAGGCGGCCTTATCACCTGTAGCAATTTCTTCCAGGCAATCTTTGTATGGAAAATACAATTAAAATAATGAGAGGTGTACCAAACAAAATTATATTTTTTTAATAAGGACGTTGATTGGTTCAGTGTCTACTTTTTAGCATAGCTTTCTGACTATACCTAACACCTCAAGTAATCCTATATATATACTCTATTATAAACATATAGCTATTATACAAGGTATTATAGTTTTATATGCGCAGGCGCAGTCCATATACGGGCGCGCCCCTCAGCCGCCGCCCGCCCTCCACTGAGCTTGGCTCACGTTTCGCCATAGATCAACTATGTGCAGAAGCGAACAGAGAGAAATCCGATACATTAATATACAAATAGGTAATATATTTGTAAAAAAGTGACGAAATACAGATGCTTAACAAACGCAGTTGATACTATATAGCATTTGTTTTGAATTACAGTATTTCCAAAACAACAACAACAATGAACAATATTGTAATAATTAGCGATTATGTTAGCTATAACATAATCGCTTAGAAAAAAACGTAGGCTTTGTTTAAATTTCCTTATTAATTTCAGAAGGTCACTATTTTAAAATATTCTTTAATGTACTATTTTTCAAAAATAACGAATTTTACGTTAATCGTTTTGGAACGTCTCTAACGTTTACACTGAGTCAAAGATAACACTGGTCTACAGTGGTTTTGTTCCCCTTGATATTCAAATGATTCTAGGCCTATTTAAAAACACTATGCATGAAGCTATTAATGATTTAGTAAGATTTGGCTTTTTTCCAAAAAATACCAGGTAAATTAAGTTTTATTTTCAACAAGCAGACAGAATTGCTCAATATATAGACTGTAATACACAAAAATATTAAAAATACGAGCACATTTAAAATTTTCATGAATATATTCGTAAACTGAGAGCTTAAAAAAGTAAAAGTTGTACTTCTCGGGAAAAAGAGACTCAGGAAAAAGTTCCAAAACTTCGCAGTTCTCACAATGAAGGTCGAAGCAAAACGCTTTATGTGAACTTCGACAGTGAATCGATGTCTTTTTACTGTGCCCCTGCTTGTTCTGTAGTGGCATGGAGAAGCGGGAATTAATTATTTTGTAGAGCTGTGAAATAAAACGGAAAAAATCTTAGCTTTATCTTTTACGCGGGATTTTAAAATATTTCACAAAACATACCGCTTTAATTTTGCACATCTACGCGCCCTCCTCTTTGCCAGTATGTTTGTTTACTCGTCGTGGCCGCATTGCATTTGTTTTTCACAACGTCTTGGCTGGCAGCGCGATGTGCGAGGTTTTACAGCTGTACGGGACAAAGGGCTAGCATGACATTTACTGGTTTGGCCAGATGGACAGTATTGGGCGCATTTTGCGCAATTTGTCTTTTATTGGAACGTATAAACTGACAACTTCGAGGTTGAAATATGCGATCGCCGTGGAAGCTGTACTGCAGCCAAATCTTTTTGTGTCAGACTTCGTTGTCTGTCTGTCTGTCTCCAGGCTGTATCTTAGAAATCGTAATAGTAAGAAAGCTGAAACTTTCACGTGATATGTATTTCCCGAGGCACTATAACAACAAATACTAAAAATAAATAAAATTAAGGGAGGTCCCCATACAATAAACGTGTTTTTTCGTATGCTTTTGCTGTGTATCAATAACGGGAGCTGCTAGACACTTGAAATTTTCACAAATTATTTAATAATATTCATAATAATACGAGTAAATATTAAGACACATTTCACACACGGCTGGTTAACCCCATTCTGAACCATTTCTAGTTCGTATTATGGTTTCTAACACAACTGATATTACATATACATACATACATATTTAGCACCCAAGCCGATAGCCAACAAATTGCACAAAGATGTTGGCCGTGCCAGGAATCGAACCCGGATACTTCGTACCTAAGATCAACACTTAAATATTGCTCATTAAAAAGGTTTCGATTTAAGCTTTGCTTAAATTTTACGAAAAGATAACATAAAATTAAAAACATTATTCTGTGCAATAAATCAAATACACTAGAAGTATATATTTGTATTTAGGGAACTAATAATATTATAAAGAAAAAAAATATACAAGTTTGTCTGTACATAAGTTTAGAGAAGGTAAACGACATTCAATTGCCGGTTATGAACCTTACACTTAGCTATATTTAGCTCACGCAATTCCTAGTTTAGGAATTCTAAAACTTTTGATCAGAATACTATTAGTCAGTAACTTCTCAATCAGAATAGAGGAGCGATATTAATGCGAAACCAATGTTTGTTTTGAACTGTGTTTGTTGTTTCCGTCCGTTACACTCCTCGCCCTACAGTTTATGCTACCGTCCACGTTCTACCAGAGACGTATTCAGAAAGTGACCAAGGGGCTATGAGAGAATATAATTTGGGTTATTTAATCTGCTTTTCTTCTTATTATTTACATTGAATGAGTGGTAAAGTGTCATGCAAAGCATTTTTTAACATGAAAAATCTCAATGGTACATGAATGTCTTTTTCATATAAAATCCTAATCTTCTTCTTCTTTACCATTTCCTGCTAGGTGTGGTCGGCACAGCCTGTTTTTCGCTTCCACGCCACTCTATCAGCCGTCATCTCCACATTCACTCCCTTCTCATTCATATTCCTTCACACAATTCATCCACGTCTTCTTTGGTCGACCTGTACTTCCGCAACTTCTTTCAATCTTATCCATATCAAATATATATTAATTTTATTTACATTTCTAACTAACCACTTATTAAAATTACACGTTGAATTTATTAAACGTTTACTTTACTTACATTTTTGGATTTGACATGAAAAAGTCTTTCAAGTAGGTAGGCTATTGATAAGTAAAAAAAAGTAAGTAATAGCCTAATCTTCCTGCTGTTTAGGCCTCTTCACCAATCTACGTATTATATTATGTTGTATGATCTTTGGCAAGCCTCTTATAGTTCTTTTTTAGATGTATAGTAACGATGCCATCCCCACCGGGCCCGTGCGATATTAGCGATTTCTCACTTAAACAAAACATATTGGTGTTAACAAAAAAGCCCCCGCCCCAACCCTTTAGTACAACCCTGCGCTCAATGTTTTCGCTTTTAACGCCGTTTTGTTATGGCGTTATAAAACCCCGACGCCTGCAGTCAGCTTGGTCATAATTCAGAAATTAACGCTAATTAATGCATTACATGTTTATAGTTTCGTAAGCTGTGTGTGGAAATATTTTGATTAAGAACTGCGTTATATAAACTGCATTACATACACATTATATGTACAATTTGCCAACGTGGTGGATAATAGCCTATATCTCTCTCCTCGTGAGAGAGAGAAGGCCCTAAGTCCCAGCAGCGGGAACGTATAGTGGGCTGCTTATGCTATGTTATATTATGTGCTCCATAAGGTTGAGGTTTTCACATAATTTGAAATCAATGCCCGATTAATGGCATATTTACTCGATTGTTATATAGAAAATTGTTATTTTCAAGTAACTTACTTATAATTACTTATGTAACACTAAATCTAATATTTATTTATAACGTTCAGAAGCACACCATTTATACATTTTAAAACGACTATTTTTCTAAATATTAAAATACTTATGTAACTGATTATTGTTGATTATTCTTAGTCATATTCCTTCATTAGTGGGGGTCGTAACTCTCCGCAGAGTTTATTCATTGGGGAAATTTTCTTAAGCCAGTACAACGCTAAGTTCATGCTTATTTTAAGTTCGCACTTCACAAGCACCTAACGGAGTAACTTCCCACTCTCGTAATCTTCGTTCAACAGAAAGGCTTACTCTACTGAACCCCAAACCAAAGAAATCGTTTTATTACGATTCCTTTACTGTACAAGCTGTGCGGCTATGGAACTCCTTACCACTCAACATTAAGAAAGCTCAGACGATTGATACTTTTAAAAAACTTATGAAAGAGTGGTATTTACCTTCACTGCTCTGAGATAATTCACTTTTTTTGCTTCAATTAGATACTGTTTATTTATTTATAATTTTTTTTTTTATTACTCAAGTAATTAATTTGGTACGTTATGTATTAGTATATTATCTATATTTTATATATGTATTAGGTTATATCTTGTATTATTAATATTATATGTATGTTTTTTTATTATTTTTGATTGTACACTACGTCCTTCTTTAGTTGTTTATAAATTCCTTTCCATCCAAAGGTTGCCTGGAAGAGTTCGCTTTAAGCGATAAGGCCGCCAATTGTGGAACACTAATTTTAAGTTTATTGTCTTATACTGTGTATTTTTTATTTATGTGTCCAATAAAGAATTTATCTATCTATCTATCTATTCAGGTCTCCTTGAAAGTCAGTAACTCCAGACTAGGTATGCTCAACAAGTATAAAACAAATATGTTTTGTTTTACGAGTCTCTTCTTCTTCTTCAAGTGCCTCTCCACTACTGGAGGTTGGCCATCAGCTTACTGAAGTTCTTTTTATCTTTTGCCAAGCAAAATAATTTCTCAATGCTGGCAATTCTTGTCCACTCCCGTATATTCCTCAGTCAGGACTTCTTTCTTTTTTTTACGAGTTTAGAATTTAGCAAAATAGGAAGGCCATATAAAAAAAGTATTTAAAAAAGAATATTGAGAATCGATCCACAAATGGCTGAGAAATCGGTGAACATACATAAAAAAATACATACAGTCGAATATATAAATAACCTCCTCCTTTTTTGAAGTCAGTTAAAAACAACAACTTTCTTCTTCGTTTGAAGTAGACGCTTCTCCGTAAAATTTGCCGTGCGTCGGCATTTTATTTATTTTTGGAGCAGCAAATTTTTGTTTTGCAAATTTCCAAATGCCATAGAACGAAAGTTATTTTTCTAGACATTTAAAGACACTGTTACAAGTTTTTGCGTTTGCACCACTAATTCTATATTTATTAAGATACATATAATACACAATTTCCCAAGCATATACTTATAAAAGCTACTAGTTCTGTTTTCAAGCCCCGCTGGAGTGATTGACTCATGCACTATGTAACACGATATGCGCACACGCACCATATACGGTCGTAATCATTTACAGCGACCAATCGCAGAGCGATCAAACGCCCAGCTTGTGTGTACTGGATATTATATTCAAGCCGAAACCGACACGGAAGGTTCTTAATAATTAAGCTGATATATTATATATTTGATTTATTGTTTATCAGGAGTGTATGTCGTCGGCTTACTGGTAAAAAAAAGAAAATGCATATTTCATTGAACGGAGTTACCCTTTTGAATTTACGTCGTTTGGTTCGGTAGAGTTTTAAAAATATTCTATATATTCTGCACTTATAACACTTTTCATTTAAAAAATTGCCACTAAACAGTTCTATAAATTACCGCATATTACTAGTAGAAAGAGCGTCGAAAATTACATATATCTGCATTGTTAAGTCATTGTTGATAAAACAGTGCATTTACCAAGTTATACCAGTAAGCAGACGATATGTATGGTATTATAGAATGCATGGAGGTAGAAAAAACTTTAACGTATGAGCTTCTAGAATGTGCAAGCGTAAGCGAACAGCGACATCGGTTCCTCTGATCACCGAGGAGGCTGCGGGAGGCCTGCGCCGGAGCGAGCGAGCTGCCGGCTTTCCTCAGCGAGATCGGCTGATTGGAGTAGCATCACCAGATGGTCGGCACACTACATGGAAACTTGGAAGAGGACCTGACTCTGGGAACCGGCCCGATTACCAAGTAACTGAGTAAGTATGGTATTCAAGTTTAAGACGTTTTTGCACACACAACAAAATACAAATTTATTCTCCAATAAAAATAATATTACTAAATTATAACTAAACTATAAAAACAACAAAATTTTTATCTAATAAGTGTGTGGACGTAAAAAGCCCAGAATCATGGCAGCATTGCCACGTTGAATGGCAATGCTTAAGTTCAGGCCAGCATTCTGAACACCTAACGCCTGCACTAAAAGCTATGCCAGGTCTTCTAAAGCTGCAAGGCAGCTTATCCCCAGGGGCCTAGTATATCCACCATAAACGCACATACATATATACTTGGTCGTGCATGAAATACTTTTGGGATGGATATGCTAAATGCCAGCTAGAGGCGTTAGAGGCTAGCCAAGAAGATCATCGGCCAATTTTGCGTATCTAAAGCAGGGCTACAAAGCCTTGGACATAGGCGCAAGGTTGCCAGTCTGTATGTATTTTTCGGATAAATTTTCGAGAGTGTAGGATAGCTAACAATAGCTCTACTATCACTAATCACGATCCTTCAAACCATTTTGTTCTGAGATATAAAATGAAATAAAATCTTTTTTATTGTTTCGATTTATGTACGTAATAAATGCAGTATAACACATTTTATCGACTTACTAGTACCAAAGTTATTGCTACTAAAAGATCTGTCTGTATATTTGCCAGGTATATCATCGGCTTGTTAGGTATTACAAAACTGATGAGTCAGCCAATTTACGTGAATAGCTTATAAGCCACTTTTCTTAAAGCCAGTTTCACGTAGACTAAGGAAATTGTATCGGAAAAGGAATCAATTTTCTTTGACAAAATTGGTAAGTTTAACTCGCCCGTTGCCAAACATTCTTTATGTTTTTATTGGATAGTAAAGGTCGATTAAAATGTCAATGAATGGTGTGATTTATAGAAAAACAACAAAACTAAAATGTTATATGGTGTAAGGATTGTTAAAATAGTCTTTAACATTTATGAATAGAGGAAACATTATATGTTATAAAGTATGCGTTTACTAATTGTCATCTGCTGTTTTCAATTCAATAGTATATTCTATTTCGGAATTTATCCATACATTTAACAATATTTTTTACCAAGCATAAAACAAAGACTAAAAAAAACATGTCATAATATAAAGTAATAAAGCTTTTGCTTTCATGGTTTGTTTAAAAGAAGTTTAAAAATCTGCTGCAAGAACCTCAAAAGCCGAAGACGTATATCATCCGCCAACCCTGATCCCCCGACCCCAGGATGTCGTATTATGGCGTAAACCCTTGTTCCGCAATGGGGAACGTAGATTATAGAGTAAAAAAAGAAAACATTCAGATTATGATGTCCTTTCGCTTGCAAATCAATACGATTTTATTGTACACCAAATACAAAAACAATATCATATTAGAAGGAGAAAAAAACAACAGAGTGTTATGATAGGCTGCCTAATGTACTACACATTATAAGCAGCCTATCATAACCCATTGAGTATAAGAAAGACATGGTGAATTTTCAGGTGTTTCCTTTATTAATTTGAGTTATAATCCTTGTAGACCAGCCCTTATAAACTAAGTTCAGTGAGAGCCTACTATTGGCACCATTTTACAATCTATACTTACTCACTTATGTCAAATTGTGGTCATTATAACTTTGCCTGTTCGTTATTTCATTCTAACGACTAGGGCGTTAATTTCAACATTGAACTGCAATACGTTTGTCAGAGTTTTTGCAATTTCTTGCTGTTTTCGATATTTCGGGTAGTGATTGTAATATATTTTACCTGTATCAAGTTTTTTAGAGTTAGACACCTTAAAATCTAAATTGGCGTAAACATTTTTTTTTTTACGCTTAATAGGCTTGCGCTTGACCACAACTCACCTGATGTTAAGTGATATTGCAGTTTAAGATGAAACGCGCTTGCCTAGAAGAAACCGGTTCACTCTCGCCTTGTAGACAGTTAGGACGTAGTTCAGTGGGAACAGGGATTCCGGCTAGGAGTTCCACAGTTTGGCCGTCCGTACTATAAATGTGGAAGCAAATCGCTTAGTACGCATTTTCGACATTTCCACTGTATAACGGTGTCTCCTAGCAGTCTCTCTGCTCGTTCGGTAATGGAAAGGGGCCGGGGGAATTAAGTCATGTAATTCCGACGCACACTCTCCGAAATGCAACCGGTAGAATACCGACAGACTCGCAACCGTGCGGCGGTGCTCCAAACTTTGAAGTTTTGCACTGCACACACACACCTATAACTTTCTTGGCCTTTTTTTTTTTTTTTTTTTTTTACACTAAATAGGTCAGCGCTTGACCACAATTCACCTGATGGTAAGTGACATTGAGGTCTACGGTGAAACGCGCTTACCTAGAAGGAACCGGTTCACTCTCGCCTTGAAAATCGCTAGATTATAGTCATTGGGGAACAGGGAATTCGGCAAGGAGTTCCAAAGTTTGGCGGTTCGGACAACAAAGGTGGAGGCATAACGCTTAGTGCGTGCCTTAGGCACCTCAACTGTAAACCGATGCCGCCTTGGCGTTTCCCTGCTCGTCCGATAGTGAAAGGGGGCGGGGGGAATTACTTCATGTAATTCATTCGCACACTCGCCGAAATGCAACCGATAGAATACCGACAAACTGGCAACAATACGGCGGTGCTCCAGGCTCTGCAACTTTGCCTTGCATAGATTTTCGTTGCCTATAAGCCTCTTAGCACGCCGTTCAATTGTCTCCAACGCCTGAAGCTGGTACTTTGCCGATCCATCCCAAAGGTGCGAACAGTACTCCATGCACGAACGAACTTGTGCCTGATATAATATAAGCAGCTGTTCCGGCGTGAAGTACTTTCGCACCTTCGAGAGGATACCCAGCTTTTTGGCTGCTACTTGAGCCATATTCTCAATGTAGGAACCAAAATTCAGGGTCGACGACAAAGTTATGCCAAGAAGCTCTAGGCGGTCGGTAATCGGCACGGTTGCACCTCGGAAAGAAGGGGCCAGGTCGAAAGGCCTCTTCTTAGCGGTGAAAAGACACGCTTGGGTTTTGGCTGCATTGAACTTGACTAAATTGGCATCGCCCCATTCAGAGACTGCCTGAAGAGCCAAGTTCAAGCGCCCAACCATGGCTTCCCTATGACACTGGATTTCGGCCGCACTAGCTCGTGCAGTAGACATGTAGCTCTCTACAACAGTGCTGTCATCTGCATACCCAAAGGTACCGGGTTTTAACAGATCGTTAATATGCAGCAAAAATAATGTCGCAGAGAGCACGGACCCTTGAGGGACACCGGCATTGATCGCCATTAGATCTGACGAGTAGCCATCAATGACTACCCGTATAGATCTGTCCCTCAAAAAGTCCGATATCCAACCACAAAAACCAGCGGGCAGGCCGTATGTGGAAAGCTTGCTAATAAGGCCATCGTGCCAGACCCTGTCGAAGGCTTTGGAAATATCCAGAGAAACCACTAGTGCTTCTCCGTACTTCTCAATAGCCTCACTCCAGATGTGTGTGGCATACGCTAAAAGATCCCCAGTAGACCGATTCCGGCGAAAGCCATATTGTCGGTCGCTGAGGAGGTCATTTGCTTCTAGGTATGCCAGGAGCCTGCGGTTCAAGACACGTTCCATGCTCTTGCAGAGTATGGACGTGACTGAAATGGGCCGGTAGTTAGCAGGGTCGGCGCGACTACCTTTTTTGGGCACGGGCTGCACGTTAGCAAGCTTCCAAGAACTCGGCACTTTTCCAGTCTCAAGTGAAAGCCGAAAAAGACGTGTCAACACAGGAGTCAATTCAGGCGCACAGGTCCTCAGAACTATAGCTGGAATACCATCGGGACCACTGGCCTTATTCACGTCGAGATCGCGTAGCGCTTTCCGTACCTCAGTTTGTCGTATGCTAATGTCAGACATCACTGACGCACAGACAAGAGATGACGGAGGTGACGCGCTACCAGCATCAAGACGAGAATTTTCGGCAAATAGAGAAGCAAATAAATTGGCTTTCTCTACTGCTGCGTGAGCCAACGAACCGTCCGGCTTCAGCAGTGGAGGCAGTGAGGGGCGGCAGAAGTTCCCTTCGATCGACTTGGCCAGGGACCAAAATGCTTTACTACCCGCGGGGTACGAAGCTAATTTGTTACCCACACGGCTAATGTGATCGAAGCGTGCCTTCTGTAAAACCTTTTTGCAAGACTTGGCAGACTTGTTAAATTCTTTCTTCTTCTGGCTAATATTCCCAGCCTTGCGGTGTCGGGCATCAACCCAGGCAAGGTATGCCTGTTGTTTCAGTGCTTCTGCACGTCCACATTGAGGTCCAAACCATGGGCGAGCCTTGTCGGACAGAGGTACATCTGAGTAAGGTATGAAGTATTCCATACCCAGTCGCAGTACATCCGTCACGGCATCCGCGCAGACTAATGAATCACCAGAAGAGAAACAAACAGACTGCCAAGGATAAGATGCAAAGAAAGACCGCATCTCATCCCAATCTGCTGACTTGTATCGCCACATCCGGCGACTGCCCTTAGGGCTCAGGTCAGATGGGGAATAAGCGGATACAGACTTCACCAGACAATGATCGGAATTACCTAAAGGTGACGAAATCGCCACAGAGTACCGGCCTTCTTCTCAGCGACAGCGACATGTACCAATTTAGCACAACTATAGTTTCTTCTTGCCGTATCATATCCTTTTTTTCTGTTATCCGTGTTAAATATAGCCATAACTAAGAACTTGAGCCCTCTTGTCAGAAACTTAAATTTCTCAAATAGTAACTGACCAAACTTAGCTCATATTCTAATTATGTTTTTAAATTAGAGAATTTATTGTCCTGACAATCGGTTAAGTTCAGGTGCTGTTTAAGCAAATAGCTTTAATTTGCATTATCATTTAAGAATCTAGAAAATGATCCTGAGAAACTACGTTTATTTGGCTTTAATTTAATAAGGTCAGACGTAAGCGACCTACGACTAACGAGTGTTTTTTTTTTTTAATTTTTTTGGACACATTTCACACACGACTGGTTAGCCTATTTAAAATATTTCTAGTTCGTATCAGGGTTGTTAACACAACTGATATACTACATAAACATACATAAATACTGTTTATCGATACATATTTAACACCCAGACCGACAACCAACAAATTTAGTTCATCACAAAGATGTTGGCCATGCCGGGAACAGAACCCGGAAACCTCTGGATAGCAGTTCGACATGATAACCATTACGCCAACGAGGCCGTCATCTAATCGAAAATACCAAGAATTTTATAAGTTAATACCGTCATTAACTATCAAGACCGACCGA
This sequence comes from Mellilla xanthometata, assembly GCA_035578125.1. Classification (NCBI taxonomy): domain Eukaryota; kingdom Metazoa; phylum Arthropoda; class Insecta; order Lepidoptera; family Geometridae; genus Mellilla; species Mellilla xanthometata. The sequence continues at coordinate 3,665,347 of JAPUBQ010000007.1, read as the reverse complement.
CTGCTATTCAATATCAGTTCAGTTGTTTTTTTAAAGAACAATGTATCTTCATTTATTTTATTCAAAAAAAAATTATCGCCAAGTAAATCTTCTCCCAGCCAAGGTAGGTAACACTACCTGTCCCAGCTCCTGCCTACTCCTACACCTGCCAAGAAGGTCGCAAACTTCCCTCCTCACGCATCCGTCTCACTCAATCAATACTTACATCCAAAGGACGAGCCGCAGCTGTTTACTGATTTCGCTGGCACGTTCCGGATGATCAACAAGTGTTCAAACTGTACTAACACAACCAAATTTTAGCCGTATTCTCATAAACCTAAGCTTTAAATTGCGTCAGCAAAACGGCGAAGGTAACCAAAATGGGAGCTCGATTGGAAGCTTCCAAGAACGCTTGCAATTTTAACCTTCTCGTTTCAGTGATAGGGTTCAAAATTGCTTGGCAATGTTTTGAAACGGATGTCAGACTAAATGCTGAGAAATTTAGATCTTGAGGTGAAGAGATAAGGTTGGTTTTGGAAAGAGATGGTGGTTTTCCCGGGCAATGAGGCTTGGGTGGTGTCGCCAAGCAACTGAGCCCGCCGGATCCACTTAGTTATCTTGCCCTTGATATTGAATAGCAGTCGGTCGGTCTTGATAGTTAATATCGGTATTAAAAGTATCAAATTTAATTTAAATAAATCTTGGTATTTTTGAGTTGATGACGGCCGCGTTGGCGTAATGGTTATCATGCCGAACTGTTATCCAGAGGTTCCCGGGTTCGATTCCAAGCAAAGCCAACATCTTTGTGCTGAACTAAATTTTGTTGGCTGTCGGTCTGGGTGTTAAATATGTATCGATATACAGTATTTATGTATGCTTATGTAGTATATCAGCTAGTTACCATGGGCCAGCTAGAAATGGTTTAGTATGGGGCTAACCAGCCGTGTGTGAAATGTCTCAAAAAAAAACAGCTCGCGTCTACAACAAACATACTAGATGGAAAATTCTAAGCAAAAAAAAAACAATAAAGATAGCCACATATAAATAAAAAAACCATAGACAAGATGACTATAGAAAAAAATCTAAAAAACACAAATTTAATTTAAGCATCAGTTTTATTTATTACGAAAAAACTGTAAATTTAAGTGTTTTTGCCAAAATACGCTCTTTAAGTAAATGAATTGCCAATTTTAAAATGAATTTGCAATTTCATAGCATCTTATGAAATTACGATAGGATAGATTGAAAGTCAAAGTTCAGACATATGAACTTCCTCGCGAACTTTAACATTTCAACTAGAGGAAACTATTTCCATTCTAGTTAATTAACAAACTTAATACGGCATGTATTGAATTAGTCTTCTGCGTGAGAGATAATGGGCCAAGCACAGCTTTTTGGTGATAAGACTATTTAATCATACTTAAAAGTGTTATTTTCATTGTGGAATCTACCGTCCGTCGGATGACACATTGAATTGTAGGTCCCGGCTGTTAGTCTTAGTACAAGAAGTCGTTAAGCCAAGTCGGAGGCCTTCGGGTGACTTGAAAACTCTTTTGGTGTCGGTTGCTGCCCCAATGTAAATATGTATCTATATAAAATATGTATGTTTATATATGTATCTATATAAAGCATATATTTTAGTTTTTCTATGCTTTGTAAATATTATTCTTGAGCCCTGTAAAATATAATATAATTATCTTAGCTGTATGTATATGTAGTATATCAGTGGTATCAGCAACTATAATACGAACTATAAATGGGGTTAATCAGCTGTGTGTGAAATGTGTACTATTATTAAATAAAAAAGAAAAAAAATAGTTACCACTCTTAAGTATCAATAACTAATGTTATAATATATCAAAAAGCTCTGATACCACCCACAATACTCAACAGAAGCACAATGATCGATTTAATTACGTTATTCGATACGTAGTTATCGATAAAACTCTTCAACTGACAGTGACGCCCACACGCGCCGGGATGAGGGTTCAAGTTCAGTAATGAGATAAAATGTCGATGAAAATTTAATATTTCGATAAAAGCCTTCTTGATGTTGAAGGATTCATTTATTTATTTATTTCATGTTTGTATGGTTGCCCAAAAGCTATTCATAAAATAATGTGAATTATATTTGTTGCAATAGAAAATCACTTAAAGGGCAATACAAATAACAGCATGGATATAAAAACAAAGACTTAGTGGTATCGGTTCAGTTAGGACATTTAAATTAATGGTACAATATGGTAACAGTCTGAAACCGCAATAAATTATTTTACTTTGACTTAGATCCTACACACAAACAAACATACAAATTAAGACTGAAATTCTTACAGATTTAAAAATATACTATACTAAGAACCCATACAATAAACGAGTTTTTTTTTTGTTGCTCAAAAACAGTAACAGATAGACACTTAAAATGTTCCCAGAATATTTAGTTGTAATTAAATTACCTATCAAAATTAATAATTTAATGACAATATAGTAGCTACCTATTAAAAGGTGGCTACAGTACTGCAAACGTGTTTCTTTGGCATTTTTATTGAAAACCGTACGGAATGTACATTTAAGCACAACAAATTAATCAAATCAAATCAAATCAAATCATTGATTATTAACCTTATGGCATCGCACCGTACTGGGCAAGTCAATTTACAATTATTTATTACTAAAATTTAATTTATATACACATGCATTTATGATAAATATATAACGTATGATATGATGACATAATATATACAAGATACACACATATGATAATAATAATAACGCTATTTCTATCATTCATTGGAATCGTTCAAAGTTATAATTAAAAATTATGAGACTTTGCTACAAGGAGGAAGATTCTGTAATTGTTTGCGACATAAATTCATTTTGAGTAAAAAGCGTGGGTGCTTCTCAAAAAAGTGTTTAATTTTGCGTTTAAAATCATATGCTTTGTGGCAGTTCTGAAACGCTTCGTGAATTATTTAAATTCACCTTTTAATACTTACTAAGATACAAAATGATTACCTACTGTTATAACTACTAACTCTTACTGGTGGAATACATATCAAAACTTTTTAGCCCAAAGGTCGTGGCCCTCCAGCCGACACTCAGACGCATCTCTTTCAAGCTGCGGATTGAAGCCGACAAAGGCGTAACAGCAGATACAGTACACCGGCGCCTGCACCTGATCCACTTGACTTGAGTGTTCGGAATCTGTAGTGGTTGAGAAACTTCCGATTCGAATAGTCTGTTAGCTTATAGTACTCTGAGAGCACAGAGTGAACTGGCCCTCTAATAAACTCGTACTTAGAAGATGTAAGCTCCAAGCTCCCTGTTCTCCGAAAACTACAATGTGGCGGTTTTCAAAGCAAGAGTGAACCGAAAAACCGAAAAATGCGTGCTTACGCGCTACACCTTAGATCATAATGTTGCTTACTTGGTGAATTGTGATCAAGAGCAAACCCATTTGTCGTAAAAAAAATACGATTAGCCAGGGATCAGACTACTTTTGAGAGAGGATTGATGATTGCCATACAAAAAGCGTGCCGCGGAAGTTTTCTATAATTACCGATGAAATCTAGATGGCGCTGCAAATGGAGAGTGCAGCCTTCCACAACGCGCTGCAGTCGCATAGCGATATGACGATAGTAGATTGCGTGAGCAAAATGTGCGTGAAATCGTTTAAAACAATATGAATTAGATAGTGCTATGTGCTATCTATTCGTATTTTTTAACTCGCGCATAAAGGGTACCGTACCGTTGTAGTATGGGAGCCCCCCTAAATATAATATTTAAATTATTTTATAATTCATATTTTAATTTAACACATAATATTCTATGAATGTATAAAGGTTGTGCTAAAATAAATATCGTTAAAAAGACCGAGTAAAAAAAATATTTAAAAATACGTTTGGCGCAGCCTCCATTAAATATTGTTTTATGTAAATTTTATAATTTAATAGGTAATATATATTTACATATTTTGTGAAAATTTGAAGTGTCTAGAAGCTACCGTTATTGATAATTATAAGGCAAAAAATACGACGACAAACACGTTTATTGTATGGGGACACCCCATTTTTTTTAGTATTTGTAGTTATAGAGGCACGGGAAATACATACAGACATACAGACAGACACCGGAGGCTTAATAATAGGGTCCCGTTTTTACCTTTTAGTAACAAATCCTTAAAAACGGCAAAGCAGGAAAGTTTTACAACGGCTTTCATTTACTATAGGTATACGATAAATTACTAAGTATATACATAATTTATCTCACCTACCTTTGAGTATGTACAAAGGAGAGAAGGATAGAGGCCCTCATCTCACGCGCATTGAGCAGGAATATATAAGCCGCTGACCCATGCCGGCTTCACACCGCCGCCACGCCTCACGGAGCCGTAAAGGCTGTACGGGCAGAAATAAATAAAAATATTCGCTTGCCTATACCTACCTATACATCTATATTGAAGTCTATAATTTTATTTATATTACTAGCTACGCCCCGCGGTGTTACCTGCATTAATCCCGGACAAAAAGAAGTTTTATATATTACTAGCTGACTTGTTTTGCCTCACTTAGGGGTATGAAAAATAGATAGTGTAGCTTATATGACACGTTCGTAGATTTACCATAGCAGCGCCATCTATTGATTACTTACTCAACCCAGTCGAAAGGTATCGACATCTGTTAGAATCATTTTGAGTTAACAGATAGTTGTGACTGTCAAATAATAACAGACAATAATTCGCAATAAATTTAAATTGCGACTATAATTTGAGATTTAAACTATCCAATCTCTCGAGTCGGATCGAACTGCACATGGTGTGTGAATTTTATTATAATCGGTTAAGTGGTTTAGGATTCCATTGAGGACAAACGTTGTGACACGAGATTTATATATATTAAAGATAACCCAGTTCTAACCTATCCTAGTTATCATCTGTTGTAGCGCCTGTATCTCGGCTAGCAAAGATGATCTGACGCGAACATCGAAGCTAGGCAACGGTCGATACGAACGGTGTTTGGATGGGTGACCATTTATAAAGCCTATCGTTTTTTAAGTGGCATTTTCATCTGGGCGCTACCGCGGGTCGGATGACACGTTCAATTGTAGGTCCCAGCTGTTAGTCTTAGTACAAGCTGTCGTTAAGCCAAATCAGAGGCTTGAAAAGTCTCGACACCAGAGTTTGGCCACTTAGCTCATACGATGTAGAAGAAGACCTATCTTCACACCAAATTTCATCAAAATCGGTCCAGTCGTTGGAGCGTGAAGGCATAACATCGATTAGAAGTTATTTGCGCATCCCAAGGAACCACAATTGTTTGCGGGATAATAAGTAGCTTAAGTGTTAATCCAAGGTCTTCACACAAAATTTCATCAAATCGGGTTAGCCGTTTGAACGTAATGAGATAACAAATACACACTTACACACAAACTTTCCCATTTATAATATTACTATTAGTAGATCGTTCTACTTATATTACGTGGGCGATAATCAGTAACTAAGGCGGCAACGCCAAACATTTTAAGGTTGGTATTTAGTATTAAGGGATCCACTACGTGGTTAAACCCTCTTCCCTTTACATCTCCTCTTCCCTTTATCTCTTCTCGCACCTTTGATAAAATAATTTTGAGAATTTGCTAAAAATAAATTTGATCTCTGAACGTAGAACATATAATTTTATGAATGGAAATTAATATTTTATAAGAAAATTGTATATTTTTATGTACCTCATATAAAATACATTTTTTTAATATATAAAGGTTGCCTGGAAGACATCGATTTGAGCGATAAGGCCTCCAGTTGTGACACACTATTAATATTTTTAGTCTTCTATCTATATTTCATCAAGTTTGAGTTCTGCACGAAGGGTTCCGTTACGTTATTTATAAAAATTAAAAAAGAGCAAAAAATATCACAATTTTTGATAAGAATTTCATTAAAATTTTATTTTGTTTTTAGTATTTGATGTTATTTTTTGTATTTGACGCAGTAGCAAAAATATATCATAATGTGCTGTGTAGCTATCACGTTTCATGAGATACAGCCTTACGACAAACGGACAATGTAGTCTTATTGAAAGGGCTCCGATTGCACTTTTTTGGGTACGGAACTCTAAAACTTGTCTCTCATGGCTATATTATATGCATATATCTCTATATCGTCTCCCGTTTAGTATTAGAAGCACCTTGCTTATCCCTAAGGACTCGAACGAGGCTACCACACTATATCAGCATCTACTAGTATATTTATATTTCTCAAGACAAGACAATCCACTAAGGATTAAGAAAACATCCTCGATCACCTGAAAGCTTGAAACCAAGGGACTAGACAAGGTAAGTATACGAGTACATTCTAAGAAATTGATCATTGTTCCATTCTCAGAAATATTCGTTCCTATACCATATAGCATAAGCAGCCCACTATCTGTGATTCGAAGCCATGTCTCACGCTGGTTAAGGCAAGATTTAGGCCATAATTCACCACGCTGGCCAAATACGGGTTGGCGGATGACACTCGTTTTCGGATGTTGGTGGTCCTCAAACATGTCGGGTCTCCTCACGATGTTTTCCTTCACCGTAAAGCATGTCCGAATTCACAAATAACTTGAAAAAACCAGACATATGTGTAGGGATCGAACCAGATGTTCAGAGTGAAAGGCAGACAATTTCCCACCGATACACTCGCTTTTTTCGTTTTATAATAGTAAATTAATTTGAATTAATATGTAGGCTTTTTTTTATCTCGATTGACGCGGGTGATACGACAGGGTGCAGTTTGTGTAGTACAAGACCAAAATCAGTTAATCTATACTATAAGACTCTTTGCCCTGACTCATTCATTCATCTATAGGCAACGCAGAGCCCAAACGGCTGGTCTTATATATAACATCAAAATGTTAGTTACCGTACTCCTCCGAAACAGCTTGACCGAATTTTACCAAATTTTAAATGCGTATTCAGTAGGTCTGAGAATCGGCTACTATCTATTTTTCATACCCTTAAGTGATAAGGTCGCCCTTATTTTTTTTTTACTATTTGACGATTTTTTTGTATAAATATAATGTGGTATAAAGCAATACAACGTTTGCCGGGTCTACTAGTAAATTAATAAATCTCAGGATATTAAAACTGGCATATTAGGACACATTTAACACACGGCGGTTTAGCCGCATACTAAACCATTTCTAGTTTGTATTATATGGTAGCTAACAAAACTGATATACATAAATACTTTTTATCGATACATATTAAACACCCAGACCGACAGCCAACAAATTTAGTTCATCACTAAGATTGGCCGTGCCGAAAACCAAACCTGGGACCCGGTGGTTAATTAATAACCATTACGACAACGAGATTATCAAAGGATGGAATAACGTGGTAAAACGCTCAAAATACGGGAAGAGACAAAATACGGGAGGTGTTGCTATTAAAGTTGGAAAATGTGATCCTTACTATCAGACTAATAATTACACAGCTCTACAAAAAATCTATTTTTTTTTTGTTGCCCTGGATATTATCGCAAAATCTTACGTTTTTAAGTGCCCAGATTACGAATATATTCGTAAAAGTACAAAATTTGCTCGTTTCTACAAATTGAATTTTGAACTATTTATTGTCAAAATTTTAATTTTCAGTCATTTGTTGAAAAAAACACGATCAGATCTTACAAAATCATTGATATTTTCACGAATTGCGTGTATAAATAGACCCAAAATCATCATCATATCAAAGGCAACAAAACCACTGTAGACCAGTGTTATGTGAGGGCTACAATGAAAACCTATCTTAGACATACCTCTATGTACGCATTCGTTTTTGTTCGCAACTTTTACGTTTTAAAAAATACATACTTCTACAAAATACATGGATCCCAATTCGTGTATGCTATAATTATGTACACTATAATTTTGTAATATTATTTCTGTTTAAAGAGTTCAAAGCCGACTGACTTTTGCGTCGTGTAAAATAAATATATCCAGTTTTTATTTAAACATTGTTTTGTATCAAAATAGACGTAATTCAAGTTAAAATGCTATTTATATGCATTCCAGAAAACAATATTGTTTGAATCTTGCTAACTGGAAATTAAACGCATTTATTTTTACAATTAGGACATAGCTTACAGCTTTTTCTTGTAACTGTAAAGTAATCTAGGTCGACTAAATATAAACCTAGGCAGTTTTTAATAAGCAGTTAATGTAAGAAAAGAAGAAGCTATAATTATAGTTAAACTTATATTGTTACACACTCTTAAGCTTAATGTTGAGTGAACTGAATTGATTATCACAATTTGAACCAACCATACTTTACATTACACATACATTTGGTACTTACTACGCAAAATGATAAAAAATCAGGAATATGCATAAAACTTCTTATCTTACTTTATGAAATTGTTAAAACTATCTTTGGTAGAAAATTATGTTATTTGACTTCTTTATTTTTGTTTTGTTATTAATTTTAATATTATTAATATGACATAAATTACGAGTAGGATTGCTAACTAAAAACGTATTTAAAAACAACTATACCTATCGGAAAAAATAGGTTAACTAATTAACTAACGACCTCGTTAGCGTAATGGTTACCATGCCAGACTGCCAACTAGAGGGTCCGGGGTTCGATTCCCAGCGCGGTCAACATCTTTATAATGGACTAAATTTGTTAACTGTCTGTCTGACCCAATATGTATCGATATTAAATATAATTATGTCTGTATAGCATATCAGTGGTGTTAGCAACAATACTCGTACAAACTAAAAGTGGTTTAGTATGGGGCTAACCAGCCGTGTGTGAAATTGTGCCAAAAACAGTTTTCTTAGTAATCATTCTTATTTTTTTAAATAAAATGTTTACCGACAAAAAAAACTTTTACGTGATCGTTTTACTCACACCCAAAAAAACCTAAATCCCTAAAAAAAATTATAATCCAACGCTTAAAAATGCATCATTACCCTAACTCTAACAAATGTGTTCTCGCAATAGATTGAGGCGCTCGGCTCTGGGCGGGCGGGGGTGGGCGGGTTGCCATGGAGACGCCCACGCCGCCCAACATTGACCCGGGAAGCCTTGACCCCAGGTACAGCTGATCGACGCGTGTCGCTCTCTACGCCCGGGTCCTACTAACTGCTATATTGCGCGATTGGGTTATTTCAACTTTTAAACGGTCTTCAATATGGAGTTATTAAGAGATATTATATTTATAAGTTCGACGTATCTGTGAGACTTAGACTTAATTTTATTTCATTTTTACAATACCAACCAAGAGTTATATGACTAGACAAACGCGGACAGAAAACAAATTTACTGTGAAATTAAATAATGTAAAATGGAAGTAGTTTACGAAACTATATTATATGAAGGTACCCTGAAGAAAACAGCACTTACGGCACGAGACTAGTTCTCAGTGTAAGTGCTGGTCGCCATATCAAATCATTATTAATGTTCATTTTTATAATATTTGTTTTCTTTAATATATTTTGTAATTGTTTGTAATTATATGTAATATTTTTGCTGTAATAAACAATTTGAATTTGAATTAAAAGGTTTTCAATGATTTATCCTTAATCATAGATTTATGGCCACCAAAATGGCAGCCAACAGCAATGGTACTCGTAGCCTTATCAAAAGCGGCTTTTGGTGGGATGTCCCACAGTAAGCCTAGACTGGCAAGCCGGGTGTCACTGGATAATATGTGTTACTTGACTGTAAACTGTGACTAGGTGCCTCCGCTCCTCTGTGTGTGTACGAGTATGTCTGTTTGTGGCATCGTAACTCTAAAAAACTTTCTCAATTTGGTTATCAAATGAATTGGCTTGAATAATTAAGTACATACATTATGATAAATTACAAATGTTTATGAAGATGGCCTTCACCAACATGTGTTCAGTCTTTTTTTACGCTTAATAGGCTTGCGCTTGACCACAACTCACCTGATGTTAAGTGATATTGCAGTCTAAGATGAAACGCGCTTGCCTAGAAGAAACCGGTTCACTCTCGCCTTGAAGACAGTTAGGTTGTAGTTCAGTAGAAACAGGGATTCTGGCAAGGAGTTCCACTCCAGGAGTTCCAGTTGGGTTTTAGGAAAGATTTCTAATATTTATGTTGGTTTAATAAGGATCTCTAATATTTTTGAATTCAAAATATAGGCTATGTTGCTTGGGGATAATATAGCTTCCCAACGGTGAAAATTTTTTTCAAATAAGTCTTATAGTTTCGGAGCCTATTCGCGTCAAACAAACAAACTTTTCCTTCTTATAAAACGACGAGTTAGTATTTATAATTAATTATTATTTCTACTTATCTTTTTATTATTTTATTTTTATTGTGACTGTCTGTATAAATAAAATTGTTATTTTACTATTATGTTTGACATGTATCTTAATGGATTTTGTGTTAAGATAATTGTGTTTTCTTGAATTAAATGTAATAATAATAATTTATATTATACATAGTTATCAGTAGTCCTGTATATTGTTGCCTTCCCACGCAGAAACTTGCTCGGTAAGTAGGATTTCTCTTAGGTAAAAACTATTGGGGGATTGGATTTTCGCGTCACTCAAAAGGCTCAGCGGATATATTTTTGCTCAAACATTTTGATAGAATTTCGTGAAATACGATTAGCTTTCAAGAGAGCTTTTAATTTTTTTCAGCCAAAAAAGGAACTCAATTTGTTTGGTAATTTGAATCTTTGCTTTTTTAACCGTAGACGCAAAAAAGAAAGGGCGTTATAGCTCCCGAACAGACGAACGTATTTTAATTAGACATGGTTTGAAATTGTGTAGTCGTGTGTGCTTGTAGCTATGTTTGTTGAAAATCTTTTTAGATTGCTGCCGCTACTAAATTGTGGTACATATTTTTTCACAACTCCCTCTATATGGATATCAAAAGATAGACAGAGTGACTTAGCTACACACACACTTTTACCAATTGCAAATCCAAAATGGCCGTCAAACATATCAAGGGTATTCTAAATTTTTAAATTACCTTTATTTTATTAAACACCGCTACTCTTTAAGTGGTTTACAAATTAATGGTGGCGATTCAGCGGCACACACGACTAAACTAAATTTAAAGAAGCCCCGTCTCTTTTCATCTTAGGTGGCCAGAAAGAGACGGCACGTTCTGCAGCATAGTCAAAACAACTAAAATCACGTCAATAATTTTTACTGAGATCCAACGTAACGTGGTTGGGAAACTCATTTGTTTGAAGTCATTATTCTTACTAAAAAACTACAAATTATTATTTATTCCACTATCTAACCAAAAACTTTATGATCTCCATCAATATCATTTATTGTCTCCAAATTTTATCAAACACTTTTCTGATAAGATATGTTAAATACGTATATTTAGAGAAAAGACAAAATGACCATAGGCGTCGTTATTTATTTTTGGCACAAACAAGTAACAACGATACAAATATTTTTCCAAATAGATACGCAGGAAATGAGATTTCCTGTAGTTAGTTACCAATAAACGAGCCAATAAGGCCGGCTAGGCGTAAATCCGTTGTTATTCAAAGAAACTTTCTTTACCTGTTCTGTAGCACCTTTAATTTTCGTCAGGCCAATAGAGCGACCGTGATACCGCTATACCGGTTCAAGTAATAAGAAAATGACACGTGTAACTGAAGTTCAGTTCAGTCTATTCATTCGAAGAAGATACAAAATACAATTATGAATTTCAATTTACAAGATTTTTTTAAATATTACATAAAACTTCGGTCATAAGGCAAAGTCTTCCAAATCCTCCAATAATTAATTGAGTTATATAACTTTTATGTCAATAGGTTAAATAACTTCGTCTATATTTTCTTTAAAGTATTTCTTAAACATTACTAAAGACATTGACCATTCAAGTACCAAGTTAAAGAATTTAGTACAATTGATGACGGAATTATAAAGTGATCTTGTATATAATAGTTAATTTATATGTAAGATTTGTTTTCATGACATTGAATATACACCTATGAATTTACCTAGTTTTAAAAGATAATTAAACGTTCATTCTCATTAATTCATATATACCACATATATTTTTCATTATTTAAAAAAAAGTAAAATGTTCTTTCCTTTCAAGCAATTTTCTACCCAAAATAAAGATCTTTCAAATCACGAACCTTCCCTCTCTTAAGCTCGTTTGGTAAATAAAAGCAAAAGTATTCTTTCGAAAGGATTGAGACATATAAAAAAACCTTAACTAATCTTCTCCAAAGAAACTCCAGAAAGAGCCAAATAGCAAATTCTGTATTTAATGTACTCTGTGGAAAGAAAATGACGCCAAGGTACAAGATTTATTGCTTAGTTTTTTATCGGGAAAATGTTCTTCTAACATGTTCCGCCCACGTGATGTCTATAATCTATCATGTCACGGTAGTTAGTGATTACGAAAATCAGATCAAAGACCAAAGTCTTTCATGTAGAACTTAAATCGAAAAGAAGGCTAGTAATAAAAATGGTAAGTGGCTTATTAGTTGCACACAATAACTCGCTTTTATGAATGCGTTGGATGGGAGACCAGTTTTTTTAATTTTTTTTATTGTGTTGTTATTTAACTTTGTGATCTCTAGTAACTCTAAAAGCTGTTACAGAGAGATATACTTCTGATTTCGTTTTGCTTATGTTTTGTTACAATGAAAGTACAATTACTTGTAAATTTCTTACATATAAATATTTCATGATAAATAGCGAAAGTAATTTACTTTAACCGGTAATTCAGATTCAGATTCATTTTGTTGTTAACTGTACAGATATGGTGTTACAAATAAGTACTTACTTAGGTTCAATGGTATCAACAGTTTTGCTCTTTTGAACATACAATATTTAATAACATGCAAAAATACAATAATAAAAAATTATAATTATTATTCCATCAATTAATTAACTAAGTTCTATTATACAAAAATAAATTACAAATATACATAATATGTCAAATTTTATCATCAAAAAAGAATTTCAAACAATAGTAACATTTATATGTCAAAAAATCATTCAATTTATTATGTTTTATAACATTAAAACTGAAATTGCAGATTTTGTCTTGAACCCATTTGGAGGGCCACTAATATTTTTTTTTTTTTTTTTTGACACATTCACACACGGCTGGTTAGCCCCATACTGAACCATTTCTAGCTCGTATTATGGTCGCTAACACAACTGATATACTACATATACATACATACATATTATATATAAATACATATTTAACACCCAGACCCACAGCCAACAAATTTAGTTAAGCACAAAGATGTTGACCGGGCCGGGAATCGAACCCGGAACCTTCTGATTAGCAGACCGGCATGGTAACCTTTACGCTAACGAGGTCGTCCTCTATTCAGTAAATATAGAAAAACATCACTGATTAACACCTTAAACTGACATTTGCAATAAAATATTTTGATTTGAATTTTTTCAAGATCACTCAGCACTTTAATCACGCTACAACGATAAAAAGCGAATCACACTTTGTCGCCTAACAATAGAATTATTATGCTCTGAGACACCTTACAGCCTGGCCCTCTCCCTGCAAGGTGAGGGGGGGGGGGGGGGGCACATACGAGTTGCTGACGTCACACTGACGTCATGCGACAAAACACGCGCTACGACTCTACGTCATTCTCAAAGAACTTATTTTAAATCTTATTTAAATTCCAAATACAAATACAAAATAATTTATTGGACCAACTTACATTCTAAACAAAACAAACATTAAGTATAGGTACCTTAACTAATTAATACTAATTCTAAATGCTAAGTCTTAATGTATGTAAATATGGTGCCTAGCTCCTGCAGTAGGATACCCTGTGTTTGCAGGAGCTAGCTCTCTTCAGAGGTGCTACAAATGAAGTTGGGATATATTGTGATGTTGTGTGCGAGTGCTTAAATATGAGTGAGTGTGTGTAAAGCAAACAAAGATAATATATAGATTGAATAGTCAAATAGTCAAATCTCGATAAACCATGGGGGAAAAGCCACTAGGATCTATTGTCGCTCTGCATAACAGGAAAATCTCGTTTTCTTCTTATTTTTTTTATACTATGATGGGTTTGCGCTTGATGAGAATTCACCTGATGGTAAGTGATATTGTGATCTAAGGTGTAACGCGCTTACCTAGAAGAAACCGGTTCACTCGTGCCTTGAAAACCGCAAGATTCCAGTTTTCGGGGAACAGGGCATTGGCAAGGAGTTCCACACCTTGGCAGTACGTAGAATGAAGGTGGAGGCAAAACGCTTAGTGAGCATTTTAGGTATCTCCACAGTGAAACGATGCCGCCTTGGTGTTTCCCTGCTCGTCCGATTGTGAAAGGAGGCGGGGGGAATTAAATCATGCAATTCGGTCGCATACTCTCCGAAATGATGAATATCTAGTGATAAGCGCAGGGACTTTTCACTGTTCCTCCTTACGACATGAAATAGAATATGTTGGAATGTACACTTATATTTATTGATGAAATAAAAAAAAATATTTGTATTTTTTGTTTGAGTCTTTGTAAAACGGCGGTGGTAAGCCATAAGAAAATCAATGTATTTACAACTTGCAATAAAAAAAGCAAATAATACTACGAGTATATATAAATAGTAACTCGTTAACCTCTTAACTTACTAACAACCAGTAACTTATGAAGACTAACTAATAACTTAGAAAACCGATAAGTTAGTTTTACTACTAAGAAACCAAACACGTGCTTAATTCTTACTTTACCGTGTTATTTAACTCGCAATTTTATATATTTTTTTTTACACTATTTTAGACTGTTTGTTATAGCTTCGCGTTTGATTCTAAAAAAAAATATCACAATATTTAATTGCGTTGCCAATAAACACATTGGAATTAAATTTGTCACAGCTTAACTGACGTTTGCAACTTTGTGTAATTAGAAGAAACCTAATATCCTTCATTTGAAGGCCCCAAGATAGTAAGAACTTCTCAGAATACTAAAGCGTCGCTGTCCTATCTATGAATGGCGAAGCGAAGCGTTTGTCTTTGACTTAGTCTTTTGGCATGACCACCCATCTAAAGGCTTAACTTTAGCTTAGATAGCTGAGCTACAGGCTTCATACTTACGTAATCATCATTATCATTACCCTTTCGAACTAGGTAGGGTCATCACAGCATTTTTCTCCTTCCATTTCATTTCAGGTAATATTAACATTAACATTTTAATTTAAAAAACGTTCACATAAAATATACACGGTACCTGGAAGCCACATAAAGTTAGTAGGAGCAAGCTGTGCAAAAGTTAGACTGTTTTATTTCGAGTTTCTGAAAACCTATTTTCAGTTCAACGAACTCGGAAAAATATGAATAACTTTCTTCATACTTTCTTTATACTTTTCCTTTAAGTAAGGGTTAAGACGACTTTAAGTAAAAACATAATTATTCATATTAATTTGATACTTCTATACTAGTATGTATTACAATTGGGAAAACTTTATGTTGTTTAATAGTCAAAGTTATAAAAAGTTTTTTAGTTTTCCCTCTAAAATAGTTATATTATTATTGACTTCATAAGCCTTCTCACAAGGAGAGAAATGTAGGTCATATCCACCACGCTGGCCATGTATAGGGCTCGGCTTACTAAGATGATCTGACTCGATCATTGAAGTTAAGCAACGGTCGATGCGGACAGTCCTCGGAAGAGTGACCATGAACAAGACAGTATTTTAAAAAGTGGCCTTTTCATCTGGGCGATTCCGTGAGCCGGATGACACGTTAATTTGTAGGTCCCGGCTATTAGTCTTAATACAAGTAGTTGGTAAGCCAAGTTAGAGGCCTTCAGATGTCTTGAAAACTCTCGACACCAGAGCTTGGCCACTTAGCTCATACGAAGAAGAAGAAGAAGGCAAGTAAGTGCGGGTTAGCAGACGCCAGACGTCTTTGGATATTGTGGTCTTCAGAACACTTGAAAAACAAGTCATTACAATATGCTAAGCTGGATTCGATCGTGCTATTACGAATTGCAGTCCCACTTTCTCCTGACAAGCCACACTCGCTCATTGTTTTGAGTTCAAGGTAGCTGAAAAACAATTCCTTACACAAATATAACAGAAAATCTTTTATTAGCCTGACAATTATAGACAAAGGGATATACATAATAAAATTAGTAAATTCACTTTAATGTACGCAGTGTAGAGTATAAACTACCATTAAGGAGTCCCTTAGAAAGACAGTTCTATTAATTATTACGATACCACAATGCCAGCTAATTGCTTGTCGTTGTGTGGTCTTTGTTATAAGAAAATAAGACAATGAACCTTAGCGACATGAGAGACTAGACAAACAGACTCTTCTTTTTCCTTGCTTTCTCCCACTAGGTGGGGTCGGCACAGCAAATTTTCCTCTTCCACTCTCCTCTATCAGCCGTCGTCTCTGCACTTACTCTTTTCTCTCTCATGTCTTCATCCACACTAGACAAATAGACGTACATATAAATAAATAATAAATTAAAAGCCTATAAGCAATATTCATAGCTGGTACCAGCGTTAATTCTGGATAGATAGAACCTTATGTTTTAATATGTATTAGCAACCATAATAGAAACTAGATATGGTTTAGTATGGGGCTAACCAGCCGTGTGTGAAATGTTAATGATTATCTAAAATTGAAAATTGACATTTGATTCATATCATGTACTATGATGATATTATATTATTAGAATTAGAATTGAAAATTGACATGGATACATTTATCATATACTTTTGTATTCTTCTTCTTCTTCAAGTGCCTCTCCACAACTGGAGGTTGGCCGTCAGCCTACTGAAATTCGTTTTATCCTTTGCCAAGCGAAATAATTTCTCAGCGCTGGCAATTCCTGTCCACTCCCGTATATTTCGTAGCCACGACTTCTTTCTACGTCCAACGCGCCTTTTTCCTGCGATTTTGTATTGATATCATATTATTTGACCTGTAACTTTGGTGTTATCAATAAATGATTTGTATTTGTAATGTGTTAAAAAGTGTTTTTGATCTTTGCACCATACGTGTAAGAATCTGACGTCAGACTTTACCAACGTCAAGCAAACTAGTAAACGTACGAAGCAAATGACATGCATTATAATTACCTGCATGCAAACTATATGCCAAGCCAAGTCGCGATTATAGATCAATTTTATGAATAAAATTTTTAAATTTATTGCGAATATGGGAGAGTATTACAAAAATAATAATTATTATTAAAAGCCTGTTGTGTCCCACTGCTGGGCAAAGGCCTCCCTTCTCTCCTTCCAGTCAGTCGGGTCTTCGGCTTTGGTGGCCCAGTCCTTATCAAATTTATATCGATCGTCGCGCCACCGTTTCCTGGGTCTTCCTCGAGGTCTAGTAGTGTTTGGCACCCATGCTGTGGTGGCCTTTGCCCAGCGCTCGTCCATCATGCGACAAAAATAATATGTTATACAAAAGTAATCAAGCTTATAATTTACAAGAATAAATGGTTGTATAATGCATTTCAAAATTAGTAACTCGTTTTTATCAATTTAAGGTAAAGGCACCTTATTCCGAGGGGTTCTGGAATTGGCACCATATTCCGAGGTATTTAGAAAAATAGCGCTTACAAGAGATTTAATTAATGAAAATTAATGCAAGATTTTCCATTCAATAGATAATATATCTTTGCGTAGTTATATCATCCAAAAAGTGGTGTCATGTGTAAACAGTTTGAAATAATCGGTTAGAATAGCGACAGCAGCTGGCTCAAACGCAAGCTTCATACATTTTGGACCCTGTGCACGTGAATACCATGTTTTTTTAAATAGTGTTTTTCTCGTTATTTTTGTACTCTGTGTTTACTTCTTTGTGTTAAACTATTTAAAAAATATGTTTTTAATCTAAAACACTGAACTTTTGTGCATTTTTCTGAGTAAATTAAGCCCCAAATGTATTTCGAATTTACCTCGGCATTAGGTGCTAAATATTTTAGTCAGTTCCTAATTACGATTTATACCGCGGAATAGCGATTTCATAGACATGATCTATATTTTGATTTTCTGGGTTGTTTTTATGATTAAGAGTATCTCAGTTTGGATTTGACAAATTAAATATTAAATGAATATTAAAATCTATTTCCGAGGTAAGTTTTTGCATCACATTCACTAATGATAGCATGTAATAGATGACTTATTTACCTATTTTATTAATTCGTTGTATGGAAAAGATAAGAAAGAAAATTAAAGTTCATATTTAATCTAATATAAGTGTTAGCAAGTAATATATATATTTACGACGATATTGCAAATAAGATTTTTTCTGTATAAAAAATATGAAAATTTTATACATTTTTTAGTACTCGGAATTAGGAAACATGATATTTTCATATGAAACGCTATTCCGATGTACAGTAGGTCGGGATAAGGTTCTATACGCACGTAATTCCGCGGCACAGACTCAAGTAAAATACAGAGTGTTCACAACTTGTACAGGTAACAATGTAGTTTTATTTAGTTTTAGTAAATGCAAAAACTAAATAAAAATTTATAAAATTACTATTCTCCTATCATAATCATTAGTAACTACCACAAACTAAGAAAGATAGCGGTAAACGTTTATGAATAATTTTCAAATTCAAATAATGTATGTACTTATTACTATTATTTTACATAATGCCTTGCTTGGCAGAGAGTCCTATATTAAGACGTTTGTATTACTGGATATATTTGATTTAACTTAATATACAACATGTTGCTTTGAAAATGTGAAGAGCTAGTTTTACTCCACTAGCAGAGCACGAATAAACTATGGGCAACCTTGAAATCGAAAAAAAAAATCATTTGCTGTTTCATATATTTTGTCGACGATCAACGAATTTTTTGTATGGAACAGATGTTTTTTTTTTCTTCATCTCAAGGTTGCGCCATCGTTTATTCATGGTCTGCTATTGGAGTATACTTACCTCTACAAATTTGGCGAGAATGCAAAGCAACACGTTGTATATAGCTCACTTCTTTGTTTAATTTTTATTATAATAATATTTATTTTTTTTGGTTATAGGATAATGAAGCCTAGAATAAAATATACAGAAGACGATCTCCAAAATGCTATTACACGGATCAAAAAGTTCTCATTGTTAAGAAGTCCAGTAACAAATTGTAACAAACAGTTCAACGTAGCTCTTTAGGAGCCATATTGATAATAATAATGTGATTAATAAATAATTAATGTTAATAAATAAGTCGTAATTTTTTGAACAACATGTATCATTCCTACCGATTCTATTTTGTACACTCGGAATTAAGGACCAAATACATCGGAATAAGGATTTTTACATCGGAATAAGGTGCTTAGGACTTTTTTCAGATTTAATTTAATTTTAGATACAAAGTTTAACCTAATTATGAAATATATAGTCTATTTAAAAAGGAAAAACAATAAAGATTCTAATAAAAATGGCCAAACTGTTAGAAAGGTTCAGTTAATGCCTAATATTCAATATCCTTTCAAGTTTTGGTGAAAATACCGCGGAAATAGGTGCCTTTACCTTACATGCTTCTGGATGAAGTCATGTTTAAGTCGGATTGAGAGTGTATAGCAGGAAATGTTGTATTCTAAACAGTTGTTTTATCTTTTGCAGATCAACCAGCACAAACCTATTTTTTATGGGTTTTCCATAATATTTATGAGCATTATCGGCAAAAATACCATTAAAAAAATAAATCAAGACAAAAACTAACTTAAGTAACCGATCAAGGCTTAGTGATATCTATGTTAGTTTATGTCAGTAAATCAAATTTCGTCTGCATATTTATTATTGTGTTTGTCTTGGGGCACCCAAATACGGATGTAGGCCTTCTCCACGCGTTGCCAAGAACTTCAAGAGCGATCTTGAGCCAGTCTAGTACTTATTATACTTTAATAAAATAAATATATGTAAGTAACTAACATAAAGCTAACCTTAAAACTTGTACCGGTTGTAACTGGCCAGAAATGGCTTACAGTTATTAAATCATTAATATTATCTGGAACTAGAAATAATAGATATAAATCTCCTTTCGCGCGAGAGCAAACTCATTTGAAGTTTCATACTTTATTCTGAGGAATTAAAAAGAAATTAAAAATATTTGAATTTGGGAAAAGAGAGATTGTCATTCGAATATCGGTGATTGACGTTTGGGATTTTGAAGTGAAAAGATGGAAAATTGTGAAAAATATTTGAAAAATTGTATCTTTCTGTTTTAGTAGAAGAAAACGTGATGTTCAAATAGTGTGGAAATAAAGTACCAATGTGCAGCGGTTCCGGGATCCAGGTTCCTGGATTCTGAGCGTAATTCTCCAGGACTGAGTCACAACTGGATCTGGGTGAGATTGTATCATTCACGTAATTCTCAGGAGAGAAGGGAGGTAAGAGATTAATTTTCTAGACGCCGAAATAATAATGTAAAACTTAAGATCATATAATATTAAATATATACCAGATTGATTTGTGCAAGCCTTTTACTTTACTTTTACGGAGCTATAATTATTGTATCGATTTGTGGAATTATATTTTACAACAAGAAAACTGTTTCTTTTAAAAGGAAGAACTAAACTTGAAAAGACAATAAATCTTATTGATAATGCTATTATGTCTACTATTTCATGAGTTTATTTAAACCATCCTTATAGCGACCAAGCTACTCAAAAGTATAGTCATACTTTATTCTTGGACATAAACATGTCTACTGCTTTACTTTCCTGAGATATAAAAGAACCAACATATGCAAGATTATGCACTTAAATATTGTGTCAAGTTATTTTAATGAGACAAAGTATAATGTTGATTTATTTCAATTAATGACTCTAATCTGAGTATAAGTAAGAGAGCGAGACTTCTCTATTATATATATTCTACCCCCAAAGGAGAATATATGATCACGTTCGACTTCCATATTCTACCTCCAAAGGAGAATATTTCATCCCTATATTCTGCCATTAACGGAGAATATTTCATCTATATTCTACCTCCCAAGGAGAATATTTCATCTACATATTCTGCCGACCCAGGAGAATATTTCATTTATATGTTCTGCCGACCCAGGAGAATATATCAATCTCATTTATCATCTCTTCTTCCTTCTTTGAACATACTGAGATTAGAGCATCGTGTTTAATTGGGTTAGAATTAGTCTAGGGCCGATAGTTTCAGACAGATTAGTTTAAAGTTTCAAATAATAGGATAGATTCGTTATAGTACTTAAAAAATTAGGATAGTTAGGATAGGGAAACCTGGAATTGACGGGGGACCTTTAGGTCTCGAACATAAGAGTCCTTTAGGATCCAAAGGTAAACTGTGGTGATGGATGCAGTGTTTGGTATAATTTAAGGGCTAAAATCCTTGCCACTACTTGGATTATATCAAATAAAAGAAAGAGAATTGAAAGAAAGTAACAGTTTGTAAGCAGGTGATTGATCTAGTAGGTAATGGACTATACTATAGGAAACTGAACAAACTGACAGAATATAGGATGCCCTCTTGTCCCTTTGCTTAGATTAATTAATATTAACCAACGAGTTAATTTGCTTAGGGCGAGTGTATGGAGGAGTATTAGGCTTAAAACTAAATTTGTATACAAGGTGGAATAACAGACTTGAATCTTTAAGTTGGTATACAAGGTGCTTGCCAGATTTATAATATTAGACAATTTGTATTGTAAGATGATCTGTCGTTTCGATGACTCGACTTGAATGATGATGGCATAAAAGTGCGTAATTATGCCCTCCAACAATGAAGGTCAAGCAAATAGTGCTTGACGGGGAAATAACCACCCTGGATGACTTTCACGGAACGGGAGCGTGCGTGGGGCTCCGTTCTTCCCGATTATCAATAAGAATATTGATGGTCAGGAATCAAGCACTATGAAACCTAGTATTTGTTAAATAGGGTTTAACCTTCCTTTGATTTATTTAGCAAGAAGATGTTTCACATGTCCTGCGAGCTGCTTCGGTTGTTCAGTGTTACTTTATCATCATTATGTTATTTATGAATGTGTTGTAATGAATTCAGTAAATAAATGTAAATAGTTAATTTTCAAGTTTGTTTTTATGTCACTAATCTCCCTTTTAGGATTTTCCTATGTTAGGCTATTTAGTCCTGTTGTTCTCTTGCTAGATCAGTTTAGAATCTGTATTTTCTAGAACCTTTAAAGAGCTTGAGTTCTACATACATGACGAGGTCCTATCTTCTGCTAGACGTTACACTGCCATAACTATATTTCCTATATAAATAGATTTATTCCTATAACTGGATAAATAGACGTTAGTTCTAGGAATTGCATTTAATGTATTAGAAAACAGCTTAGGCTGCCCTGGCGAGGTACACGGTGACATCTCAACCTACTTCTTCTTATTCTAAAAAAACTAATTTATATCGTACTAGTAATCTGAAGATACATGGCAACATTATTTTCTCAAAATAAATTTGTTACAGTGGTTAGAACAAACACACTACCATTATCTAACTACAAACGCACATATAAAAAAAAAACAAAGAAACATTTTTTTGCTTTATCAAAAAGATTTTATATAAATAAAATAAAAAAGCTTTCATTATTTTAACATTGGTGTCACGACATACGTCTTATTTCTAGTTACCTAACGTAACTAGAAATAAATCTGATGAAAGGTACATAGAAAACATCCAAGTGTCAGTATTAAACCAATAAGTGCGTAGGTGTTTGCTGAGCAGTGGTGGAATGAGGCACACCGGAGGCTTTTATCCGCCAATAATATTTAAAAGCTTTTAGGAAACGTTTTGGCTTCATCAAGAACCCGGCGGAATTCGAGTCGATTCAATATTTACGCCTCATTTTCTACGTTTGAAGTATTTCTTTTATAATGTATTTTCTCAGAACATTGAAAGTTAATAGAGTTTTTTTAATCACCCAAAATTTAATCGTGAATTTTCTTATAGGTATAAGAAAGAATTTGTGTTAAAAAATTTTCCTAACAGAATAATTTTTGATTTAATATCGGATCTAGTTTTAAGAGGGACTTGAAATTACTCTTAAGTCTCAAAGCCTGGAACGTTTTGTATAAATATAACTAACCAGGAGCCCGTCCTGACTCCGACCGATCGACCGTTTTGTATTGAAATATTGGCATTGAAAATATAAATTGGACTATTTCACTCGAAGATAATATAGCTTATAGAAAAAGACTTTTTCAAATCAGGTCAGTTTAATGCAAATAATTAATAATAGGAAATAGTGCTTATATTTCATATTATTTATTTATCTTAAATTATAAAATTAAATTGAAATTAATTTGTTATATGCAGTTGAATGTTTGCTTATACATTAATTTTATCTATTTATTTTTTTTTTGAATAATATGGACACATTTCACACACGGCTGGTTAACCCTATACTGAACCATTTCTAGTTAGTACTATGGTAGCTAATATACATACATAGATACATATTTTACATAGATACATTTTAACATGTACAAAATTACTCCTACACAACATTGTACTTACATGTACAGGCACTTAATATGTACTAAGAAATTAGAATCCAGCACTGGAGACCAGGTACCTGACTGTGTCGGAAAGAGACCTTTGAGATACGAGCAACATTCGACAAAACGTGAAATTACTTTGGTTGTGCGTGACAGCTCGTTACGATGGGATCAAACAACAAAACCTGTTATTACAAAATTCAATTGAGCAAATCCCTCGAGAATCCGGGATCTGGAACGGAATTGTGCGGTTTTTGGGTGAACTTTAATTTGATTAAAAATAATTCAATGCCAGCGTAGAGGCTTTTCGTAGAAGCCGCGTAGAGGGTCTACGCGTTACAAAGCTGTTGTTATGTACATGGGGTAATGGTAAAGGGTTATTAACGGAATATTTTGGTGCTAGTTGTAAAATCATTGTTTGTCACAGGTGATGATATGGGGAAAATATAGAAATTGCAATTTTACACAATAAATCATAGAAGCATTATTAAAACCCTTCTAAGAATATTTGCACTTTTGGTACCAATCAGATTTAGCAATATGGAAAAAAACTCTGTCGAAAAATTTTGTTAAAGATTTTTTTGGACCAGTTTTTTCCAAATGCATAAGTAGGGTGGGTACCAAATAAACGTAACTTTTGTTAGGGCGGTTATATATATGCTATTTTTTCAATATTTAAAACCGTTTATGATTTATGACGAAAAAACAGATTCAATATTTTGCCCTTGTTCATCGCCTTAACGGAATATTCTGGTATTAGCTATAAGATCTCGGTTTGTTTACATTGTGCTTATTGGAATATTCAGTATTGTTATAACGGAAATCAAATATCGAGTTGTACGAGTATTCGTAGATACGTTAAACACGTTTAAATGGGTTTATTTCATCTCGAAAATTCTCATACACTTTAAATTGCTTTTTAATAAAATAAAGTAATGAGCCATTTATTCAATTACATACACATAAATATTTTACTAAGATCAACACTGTACAATAACTTTCATATATATTAAAACAATACTAAATATGAGTACATGTATAATATGTTCATAATATCAATTTACAAGTAACATTAAATATGCCAAATTCAATTGTGCCAAATTAGCACAGCTGAAATATAACATCCACAATCACATGTTACGCAACTGTTCTATCTATATATATAACTTCATATTTGCATATCAACCCTTCGTGTTCAGTGTCAAAGTTCAAATTCCTCACCTTGCTACGATTACGTCACTAAGTCGATGGAAGCGCCTTCTACTACACCCTGTTAGAATCCGGACCGAGCCAATTATAGACCTACCGGGCTACCATAATCTACAAACATTACGTAATCGCAACCTATTCTATCCTTAATACGCCGGTATACAATAAGTTACGCTTAATGCGCTATTGTACCGAGATTAGCCGCGCAGCGCGCTATTCATATTTGTGAGAAGCGCCTTATGTGCGGAAGTAAATCTTAACAGACTTCAAAAAGGAGGAAGCATATTTTTGTTTACTCATGTTCACCGATTTCTTTCCCATATGTGATCCGATTATGATTTTTTTATAAAATAAAGTCACATAAAATTACCAATATTTAAATCGAAAGATTAAATAAAAAGTAAGATATGTTTTAATTTCTATATTATTTTCAGAAACAGCACATTTAAAAATTTCAAAACGTATTTTTTCTCAAAAATAAAACTGTGGAGCGATTGTTACGTTATCGTGTATTTGGAACTCTATCGATTCTTAATACTGAATGAAAGCTAATCAAATTAAAAAGCTCGTAACGCTATCTTGTATGTGATTTTTCCAAATATGCTATTTAGGTCCCTTACTGCGTTATGTTCATAAATTAATAAGATTAAAGTACGTGTTATCATTGGTAGCCCCGCTAGGTGTGAGGCACACGCCGCACGCGATGTCTTACGATGCAGGTTACGAGTGTATGTTAGTAAATGATGTGAGAAATATTGCAGGAGGTACTTTTGTAAACATTATAAAAGAAAAAAAAGACACAAAAGTTTAAAGTTTAACAGTCTATCTTATATTAAAGACCTCGTTGGCGTTATGGTTATCATGCCATGACTGCCAGCCAGATAGTTGACATTCCGGTATGGTAACGGCGAGGAGTTCGATTCCCGGTACGGCCAAAATATTTGTGATGAACTAAATTTATTGGCTATTAGGCTGGATGTTAATTTTGTACCGAAATAAAGTATTAATGTTTGTAGTGTAACAGCTGTGTTAGCGACCATAATACAAACTAGAAATGGTTTAGTATGGGGCTAACCAGCCGTGTGTGAAATGTGTCTTAGTAAAATTTTTCTTTAAAATTTTTCGGCTGTTTCACTTGTACGTTGTACGGTCGATAGCTTTACAGTCCGTTTCCAACGGTCTGACCCGTAAGTATGACCATTTTCTACGCGGAAATATTAAGATACCTTACGTGAATTTCAATTTTTTTTTCAATTAAAAAAAGATTCTATCCTATTTCACTCACCCGGAGTAAATGGAAAATATGGAGTTGGATTGTTAGTAAAAAAAATATTTAAATAACTTGAATTAACAGGGGAGGCCTATGCCCAAGCGGCAACTTTTGCCTAAAAATGTGTTAAAAGTATGTTAATTTTTAAAATATGTAAGGCAATAGAATAAAGGCTTTTTTACTTTTTACTTTTACTTTACTTTACTTACGTGAATAGTACAAAGTTTCGTTTAAAAACACATCTCCCTACTTTTTTTCTTAGTTCCTAGTACACAGAACATCCGATTCTTAAATAGATACAACAAGAAACAAGCTTATGACACATAACACCTATTTATGGGCTTCCGCCGGAGTGAAGTAGGTATATTATACTTGACATACAAGCAAGTAAGAGCAAGGTAGCTCGTAACGTAACCTTCCATCCACACACTTTGTAAGAAGTCGTAATTGATACGAGTACCTTTCTCGTACAATACGTTCCGGGTTATTTCTTAAACAATTACACCCTTTTTACTGTCTTTCCGTCTATACTTCCACCGACATTAGTTGTCAGAGACATTGTTAGGCTGAACATATTGCTTACGTAAATTACTTAGTTCTTTTATGTTATGATCGGCAAATGATTCACCTATTTTGAATGGACAACACAAAACAGACATCGCTATGACAGTCCAACCAACGGACAATCATAATCGAGGGCTCACTCAGTGGCCCACAAATTATTAGGCCCGCTGGTTTGATCCGCATATATTTATGGTTACTTGAGATACGGATAATTACACCCTTAATAGTGAATGAATTCACGACAAAAGTTGGCAATAGGGCTAAAAGCATGTTATGCATAGAAGCTATGAAACTCAGTAGTGCGTGCGCCGCCTTACGTCTCGAAGGACGTGGATTTGATGTTTCGACGCCAATGAGCTCGACCATGAGGTGAAAACATTGTAAAAAAAACCCTCAGGTGGAAAGCCGCCATGTACCGTCTCGAGAGCCATGGGTCCCATCCAAGCTAATAAAATTTAAATCAATTTATTAGATTATATTATAATAGTATATGTACCTACTGCTTAGTATTTTATTGTGTATTCTTTTATAATTTGTATAATTTATTTTACTAGGTCTTATATGATTGTAAACATTTGTAACCTTTGCTGTGTTAGCTTGTGTTTGCGAATAAATTACTTATGACTTAAGCTTGAGCATGCGGTGAAGAAAAGCATCGTTGATCATTTTCTAGTGCTCGCTTGGCCTGGCAACTACCCTCAAGTTAAATATTTGTTGCGAAGCACTTAAATAGCAACCTCTTTAAGAGTCAGCTAGGCAATTGACCAGCAGGCCAAATAACCATACGAGTTGGCGACTCTATCTCTATCCTAAGATAGAGTATGCATAGTCTGGAAAAACTAGCTCTCAAGGAGACTGCCGCAACACGCTGTGAGGTGCTTGGTGACACATTTTTTAACTTGAGGTTAGTTGCTAGCCAGCGAGCTATAGAAACTGCTCTACCACCACGCTATGTAGAGCTCTGTAGAGTAATCTGTCATTACATAAACACTTACGTTTCCGGTACTTGTTCACGTACGTATAATGTAATATATACAAACCTAGTAGTGCCCTACTTACATAACCTATTGTTGGAGTTGGTCCATTTTTAAAAATCTAGTTTTTGTTTTATTTAACTGATCTACACTTATTTGTAAATCCTAATACTAACAGTTTATTTTTATTTGCCATTGACTTTTTTTTCTACCATCTTTGCTAACTGCTACAGTAAACAAACTATTTGGATTAGCTGTAGATGTAAAAATAACTTGATCAATTCATAAAGTTCTAGCCTCCTTTGCTTAAAAACATCTAATACTAATTAACATACCATGTGTACCACATACCATGTATATAAAAGAAAGTGGTGTTAGTTACACCACTTATAACTCAAGGACGGCTGAACGCATTTAGCTGAAAATTAGTGGGGAGGTAGGTACTTTTTATCCTGTTGTTTATATATTTTTTGTCTCGTTTTAACACGAGTAACACCGCGGGGCGGAGCTAGTAAGTAAAACAAACATAATAAATTTTAATGAAAGCAACGTACTCGTAATTTGTTTTACGTTACGGTTTTACTCTTTTCCTGGCTATGGAATGTAGATTTATGTAAGTTTTGTGACTATTTCTGTGATTAATACATTCGAAACATGAAAACTGTTAAAAACCTAATAGGCCCTAGCCTATTAGGTTCTGCAACGTATATAACTTCTGTTACGTAAGCCGGAATTAATGGTCGAACATATTTTACTTGAAAGTCAGTAATTTTGTTAACGTTTGTCTAGTCTAGCACACAAAATGAAAACAAATGAGTAGATAAAAACAAGTGACATTAATCGTAGTAGTTTCAGTTTCTTTTTTTTTAATAATTCTTTACATAAACACCAAATAAAAATTAAGTATAAATAAAAATTAAACGATAAATTAAGTAAATTAAAATATGATAAATAAATTAACCTAGAGTTATGGGATTAATAAAAACATATATATAGTGTAGTTTATTTCAATAAACTTTACCTCTATATATGTTTCTTATTATTTTCTGTAAGGACTTAGTCTTCTCTGAAGTATGCAGAGCTGATTGCCAACCTTCACTAGTTGGAGAGGCACCACAAGAAGAAGAAGAACTTAGTCTTCAATAAACGATGATTTGTTTTGATTATTTTGATGATAAAAAGGAAGTTTGCTGTACCACAATATATGTATATACTGAAGAACAAATGACTGTCAAATTCAAAATCCCGATGAAATCTGTGCACTTGTGTACGTACACGAGGTAAATGCCACACGCATGGCCCGGCGGGAGCAAGCAGATGTCTGAACAACGTGCGACCCCCTGCCTGGGGGTGTGTGTGATTAGCTGTGAGTAGGTTAGAGGCAACCTGCTTGATACTTACCTAGCTAAAACATTGACAGATTTGGTATATATATACCAACTAGCTTTTCTTTTTTTCTTTTTTTTTTTACGAGTGGGAAATCTTCTTAGATCCCCAACTGCATTGGGGTGCAGCCGGGGTATGTGGGATTTTTACCCACTAAAACCACCTCGGTTGCCATCTCTTGTGCTTTTAGGAGAGTTTTGGGATCTCATTATGAATACACCAAAACTCCTCTGCACTTAGGTTCAACACTTAATTAACTTCATCCTACAACAATGGCGTAGAGCACCTCGCGCCACCCGGCAAACGTTGTTTTGCCTCACTTAGGGGTATGATAAATAGATAGTGTAGCCTGTGTAGCTTATATGACACGTTCGTAGATTTACCATAGCAGCGCCATCTATTGTTTACTTACTCAACCCAGTCGAAAGGTATCGACATCTGTTAGAATCATTTGGAGTTAACAGATAGTTGTGACTGTCAAATAATAACAGACAATAATTAGCAACAAATTAAAATTGCGACTATAATTTGAGATTTAAACTATCCTATCTCTCAAGTTGGATCGAACTGCACATGGTGTGCGAATTTTATTATAATCGGTTAAGTGGTTTAGGAGTCCATTGAAGACAAACATTGTGACACGAGATTTATATATATTAAGATATATTATAAAAGAAATACCGTTGCCCCGCATAACAGGATCATATGATACTTAGCGCGGGGCGCAGTGGATATGGCAAAACGTACACTAAGGCTAAGCTATACTTTAGTATTTAATTAGTTATAGTACGTTTCACCCCTGTATTTGTACTGAATAAACTATATCATAAAGAGGAAAAGTTTGATTTTTGGTTGTTTCTTTGACGCAAATAGGCTCAAAAACTACTGGATCTAAAGAAAAATTATTTCACCGTTAGGAAGCTACATTATCCCCGAGTAACATAGGCTATATTTTGTTTCTCTTTGCAACTTAGATAATTTTATAGCCGGTGCAAAGCCGGGACGATCTGCTAGTTTTATATACTCATATACTACTATTTGGTAAGCGTCACATACGTACCTAGTTCTAATAAGGAGACATATTAGATGGCAATACTTGGAGCCGACACCACGATTCAGTATTTAATTCACCGCCAGCATCCTTGAGCACCGCCAAATTAGCAACCAGACCAGCCAAACCTTGTGGCAGCAAATTACGCTCGAGCTCGGTAAAGAAAAACGTCGTGAAGAAACCATAGCATGAAGGTATAGATAGATAGGCAATTCTTCCAGGCATGCCATAATATACAGCTTAAAGGAAAAAAAGTTATTTACGACTCACGAACACTGGCAGACTGCGAACCCCTAGCATCTAGTGGGTATATTTCGGGAGTGCATACTTGCATAATATAATTCCCCATTTCCATTCCATTATAATATCACAAGTCAATTCGCTTCTAAGTTCCCTTTATAAAACTTTGGAACTATTTTCTGGGTCTTTAATATCTGAGCCCAAGTGACCTGGAGATCTGGGAATCTTCATGTCTAGAGTTAATAGGTACCTTCGGCCTTTAGGGTTATCGTGTTTGATCGTAAACCACTGTGTAATTAACATATTCAATTCAAGAAGTCTTCAAACGCGACCCTCTTCGCTAAAAAAAGGTTATAAAAGATGGCACCATTTTAGAAAAAATGTAATGCGTTAGTTAGATTACTAACAAAGTAGGTATCTCTTCCAAATCTCTGAATAAATAGCTGGAAAAATTACCAACTAGTTTGAGAATTATCAGCTAATCTCCGCCAAAATCAACAAGTCAAGGTTCCATAATAAATTACCATCCCTTCCACTGAATGGAAACTGCAAGTTGTGTTCCGAATAACGTAATTATGGTTCCTAATGACGGCATCCGCGGCTGAAAGCGGTGCCGTGTAGACATCTGAATAATGGAACGTATCGATCCAGGCTCTGCCTCGTTACTTATGCCTAGGATTAGGTCCAATTTACGTGTTGCCACTTTATATTACGTTGCACAGTATATATTATAAGTTTGTTGAGGAAATAACTTTTATATATATTTTTTACCTAACCTATATCCCATTGTTATGCGACGATCTTCCCCAATGATGAAGGAAGATTTATCTTAGTAATTTTTGTCTTAATACAAATGTAAGAAGGTGGTAACCTATGTATTGACTACTACTACTGTGTGTTGTCTTGTCTTTTATTGTTTATGTTACTATAGACAATACTTTGTCTATGGTAGTAAGTACTTTGACTTATTAATTCTTGCCATTAATTGCTGTTTTTACAGCGATCTAGAATAAATAAAATAGTAACTTGGCCGATAAAATGGCACACGTAATCGTAAAATACCGCGGTGGGCGGGGCAAAACAGCCTAACAAAGTCTAGGTCGGTTTAGTAAAGTATACGATACTTTATCTAAAATTAAAGGCATATAAAGTGGTGTAAAAAAAAAACAGATTAAAATATAACAAGTATATTTTCTTTTCTCTTTAAATAGGTACATTTAACTATAACATGAGGTTCACTTAATAGGAATTGTCATAAAGGGTTAGACCAACTACAGATATCCTCAATGAACGATGTTTTTAACCATTTTCAGATCATTCTTAATTATATTTTGGCAGGTTAAGACACTATGAGAAGAGCAATCATTGAACTTATGAGAACTAGAATGTTTTAGAATGTTTATTTTTAATAATTCTTGTGGTAAAATGGGTATAAAATAAAAAAGTTCATGTTAGTGTACGATGACTAATTTCCGGGTAGAACAATGCACTTGGACTAATTTTGTTTTTATTTATACAGAGCCTTTAATAATATTTTGTTATAGCTGACATACAGTATTAAATATATTACTCTTGTATTCTAAAACTTTCTGGTTCCCAAAAACATTCATTCGAAAAATACGCTTTCAGCTATTATAGACACAAATAGATATGATTAAGTATAACACCGATATTATCCTAAAACATTTATAATTCGATTACAATAGTCAAAACTAAACAGATAACACGTATGGGACAGTTTTACTGTGTCTTACTCGTTAATGTTAAAATATAGAGCCAAAAGATCACGGTACGCACCACAGCAAAAATTATTTAGAAAAAAAACTAATTCTAACGTATAATAATAATATTGTAACTACCAATTTTGTTTCACAATAGCAGCAGAAAAATAGGTAATCAAAAGAGTCAGAAAAACTAAATGTATTCAATTTACTCATCATTCCAAATAAATCTATTACTTTTACAAAATAATTAGCTTCTTTTATTTTATTTTACTTATGTTCCATAAGATTTATTCCAACAATGATGGTCACGGTAAAACAAACTGTTACATAAAACACAACTTTGTCAATCCGTGTTTTCAATCTACAAAGATCGAAACCTGTGGCCAAATAGATGGAGCAGCTGTTTTTTTTTGCGTTTTCAAGGTTGGTTCTTGGAAAGTCGTTTGTAATTTAGTAACCTTGTTTTGTTTTTTTTTTCACATATTAGGCTCAATTTTAACTACATAAAATCAACTAAAAATATATATACAGGGTTACTAGAAACTATAGCAAAGCCTTTTTAAGAGCGACTCTAGTACGCCTAGAAAACAAAAGAAAATTATACGACTTAGGGATATTTGCGATAGAGTCAACTCTTCAACACAAAAACTTCCAAACATCCCACGTTGCCTGGAAGAGATCGCTTTGAGTGATAAGGCAAATGGCGGCCTTATCACTCAAAGCGATCTTTTGGCCCCAGCTTTTTCTTTTTATTTTATTATAATTGCTCATGTTTGTGTCCCATAAAAAAATATATATCTATCTTCGCCAATGCGAGCAAAGAGCAAAATACGAAAACGATATTTTTACATGATGATTTTTCAAGTCAAGTTATGGAACAAAAGTTGTTCATCTAGATGGGGCGGATTAACTTGCCCTTAAGAGGTTTTGTGTTAATAACTAGTAACCCAGTATACGAGGCATGTACAAAAATATATATCCAATCAGTTTAAATTAACAAATTGTTTGTGCGCCATTTTAATGTTATGCGTCACCTTTACATTTCGTGAAGACCATTAATTTGACTTAATTCTTAAATTAGAAAAAAATATTTACTAAAATTACACAATATATTAATGTAAATGTCAAAAACGTAATAAAAGTAAACGTCATTTTAAATAAACTAAAAAAAATGAAAATTATATGACATGTTTTTTATTTAAAATTAATTTAGTTACCATTTTAATACTTTTATTAGAAGATAGTGCACGGAAAAGATTTCAAAGACACAACCCACTTATTATAATACTTATCAACTGGCTAGTATGAAACTAGTCCTTTGAAATTGTTTTATATAACTAAACTTCAGAAAGATACTTTTCAATTAATTTGCTATTACTGAGTAATGACGACATTATTTATGGTTTTATTTAAATTGGGTGCTGTAAATCAAATCTATTATTTTTCTATAGGCGAAATAATTTCTATATGCCACAGAAAACAGCACCGTTTTAAAATAATGTGAAATATTTGCGCTAATTTGTAATAATACGACTAGACCAAATCTCAAAGCAGAATAAAATCAATCAAGTACTTCAAATAATAAACAAAACTAATAATTCATAGAGATTTGCTTACATAAATTATTATAGGTAGTTTATTTGTTATAATACTTTAAGAATATAGACACAAAATACGCTCTATAATGTCTTAAATATAATATACGTATATAAATAGTTATATTTCTACTGTCTTTCAGATACTTTTATTTATCTATCAATGCTTTAAGAGTTCTGGCAACATATATCTACCACATAATTTTTTTGCGTGAAATAAATAGCCTGCAATTTTTGTCCTACCGCCTAAAGTTCTTTCTATGGTTTTAATTGTCTTGTTTAAATATACACACACGTATATATTTTCATGGAAATTCGTTTCAAAAACAGAACAAGACCCATACACGAGAATATATAACCTTTTTTGTTTAAACTACAACGTCCAAAATTCGCTAGATATGACAAGTATCTGAAAAAGAATAGTTACACATTTCAATATATATCTAATACTATTTACAATTCGGAGTCCATTTGACAGTGCTTTAGTCGTCACATTAAAATCCTTCTGAGAGATACTTTAAATAAACAAAATTTTATGTATTCTATCTTACTATCTGAAAAATAAAATATTTTACAAATACTAAAATTGCAGTAGTAAAAAATATCCCACATTTATTTTTGGATAAATGTATGATTATACGGCCAAATGGATTAAAAATTAACATCATGAATATGATTTTAGGTAAAATAAAATTATAAGAAAACTTAAACAAAACTCTTACCTACAAAATGTCTATATAACACAATACATAATATTTTTTTAATTGTACATAATATTTGTTTTTTTTTTTTAGAATACTCAGATTAAAATCTTACTCGGTAAAAAATTGTGGTCAAGATAATTAATATTTTAATATGATATTATATATTTTAACTTAACTCTAGTTCCATACATACAAATATATAGTTATTTTGATTTTAAAAGTTATATATAGAATTGATTGAATTTGAGTAAGTCTTTCAATATATATTTTTTGTTGACTAGAAGAAGTTCTAAAAAACATTAATAATTTTTTTAGTTTTTAAAATAATGTTGCAAAAGTCACATTCATTTGTATAAGCATAGTTTCACAATAAAATGTGATATTAGAATAAAAAAAAATACAATGGAATGTGAAGATGGTAATTTGGAATTAACTTAAAATAAAGCTAGTATATAATTATTAACTAAATATTAACAAACATACATATGGACAACATATACATATGTAAAACTGCATTTTTTCCGTAATATATAACCCAAAAACCTAGGTATTAACTAACAAGGTATAATAATATACTAGTAGATAGTTTTGGCTAATTATAAATATTAAAATAAATCCAATTTTACTATTCAATTTAAAGAAGTCTCATTAATTGGAATGTAACGGTTGAAAAGTCGTCAAATTAAAATAAATAGTGATAAATAAAATATGGCAGGATAAAACTATTAACTACACAATAATGACAATAAACGACATAAGTCGAATGGCAGTGAATGATGATGATGAACTTTAACTGTTTTCGTTTGACATTTAAAAACTATCACGAAGTAGATCTTAATCCTTTTCTTATATTGTATATCACTTCAGATATGAGAACTCCTAAGTATAAGTTTCTGACTGCGCAAAATTAACTATAGTAGTTTTAGTTCCGTTTTCGTATCTATACGTAAACATGTGTACGAAAATAAATTTACATCTTGGCACCAGATTTGATTAGCAGGGCGCGTAACCTTATGAACAAACTCTAGCATAAGGCGGAGCATGCCTAGTCTAGAATAACATTTAAGAATAGCTTTGAGGGAGGCTGCCGGAACACATTGGTGGCGATTCAGCGGCACACACGACTAAACTAAATTTAAAGAAGCTCCGTCTTTTTTCATCTTAGGTGGCCAGAAAGAGACGGCACGTTCTGAACCACACACAAAACATCTAAAATCACGTATGTTTTGTCTATGGTTTAGATCGTACCATCTCTTTTTGGTCATTTATGACGAAAAGGGACAGAGCTACTTTAAATTTAGTTTAGTCGTGTGTGCCGCCGAATCGCCACCATTAGCAGTGAAATTCGCGCGCCAACCACTGCGACTAATGAGCTCTGACCTTGCTCAACCAAGTCAGAAAGGCCATCATTGAGTCCCGGAACGAGCGATCCCGCTCGCCCGCTGTGGGGAGACTCCCAGGGTGTAGGACATTCCCCAGGGTCAATATGCCCTGGAGCCCAGCTTCTGCAAAGAGGGTAACCCTCAAAGCAGGCTCCCTACATCCCTATAAGTAGAGAGGAAGAACCCAACTGACTATCACATTTTTAACCCAAGAGATCATTTGTTTAAGTATAGAAACAAAACCGAAACGAAAACGCATGTAACTTTGCGCATTAGAAAAACTTACACTAGGCTACTAAAGATGGCGCTCTAAATAGTAATCCAACGTTTGATGTAAGAACGACTAGCTGTTATTTCGTGATAATTATAACGATGATGGTCAAACTGAAACTAAACATTCTGTAATTTTTGGCGATAAATAAGAATTTGACAGCTGTCAGCTTGTCAAATTCTTATTTAACTGTCATTTGTTTATAATGATTCGAGGATGCAATTGGTTCCTGTACTTAGTATTGATAATTTAAAATAATTTACAAAAATGTCGACTTGGAATGTACAAGGGTAAATGACTTGCTATACTTAAATATAAATAAGTGATAACTCTTTAAAAGTCAATGTTATCGGTTGCATGATAGGTAGCGAGGTAGGTGTAAAATTAAATTATTGTATTTTTTACTATCAATTAAGTAAAATCGATAATAATTAATACTAGGACAGCTTATCATTTGTAAATAAGATCTTGGTTGGAAATTCCAAATTCAGAAAAAGATGTTTAAAATTGATTCATTGAAATATGACAAATTTAATAATTTGGCATATCCTGTGATGTTGCAATCCTTTCAGATCTACTATTTGGATAAAAATACCCTATTTTACGTACACAAAAATAACGCATAAAAAGTCTATTATATGAATTGCAATCTAAACATACATAATAATTAAACATGCAAATGCCTGTTTCCATAAACTACTAACTCGACTTAGAACAAGTGTAGGTAATACTTTACAAAATGCTAGCTTCCTTATCAGGAATGCGGTTGAAGTTCTCAGGTGCGCGGCTCCAGTAATAATATGGTGGTCCGTTGGAGAAACAATACTTCTGTTGCAGAGGCGTGTCGTTTTCCACCCAGTACATCAAGTAGAAGTTGCACATCTCATCCTTGTTTGTTGCGCTGGAAAAGAAAGAGATGGATGATACATTTTTTAGCAACGACCATTTATTTGTTGGGTAAACTGGACGAATGGAAAAGCCTGGCCCAAAACCGCACTAAGTGTCATAGTTTGGTAGAGGAGGCCAAGACCCACCCAGAGTTGTAGAGCCACAGGAAACAAAAAAGGCTTTTTTGGTCACTTCCAAGGTTGGTCCTATAGTAGACGTTGTTCATTGATGAGTAAATTGACTTGTACGCAGCAAGAATCAGAATACTAGAGAGGATTACTGATTCCCATACAATAAAGCGTGATGAAACTTAGATGGCGCTGCGAATCGAGAGTGCAGTCTGTGTCACGGCGCACTGCATTTGTAGTGATATTATTATGATGATAGAAGTTTGCTTGACCGTGGCGTCGTATAAAAAAACTAATAGATGGTGCATTACTTAATAGTTATAAAATGCATAAAAATAACTGTATTTTGATTCTCAGGCTAGACCGCGTCAACGTTGAACGCTATAAACTCCATCTATCAGATATAATATTATGTATCACAAACAAGAGTAGTTATTTGAGGTTTGAAGTTCATAATGTTGCATGCGATTAATTATAATTTAATAATTCGATACACGTAGCAACACTGAGGTGTTGCTACGACTATAAATAAGTGACTTCAGTTGCGCTCACGCAACTGAAGTCACTTATTTATAGTCGTACGTTTATAAAGAAGAGACTGAGTCTAGCGAATGTGATTTGACGCGATTGTCAACGCTAAGCTCCCCGAAATCTTGCGGTTTTCAAGGCACGAGTGAACCGGTTTCTTCTGGGTAAGCGCGTTCTACCTTAGATCACAATGTCGCTTACCATCAGGTGAATTCAGATCAAGCGCAAACCCATCATAGTATAAAAAAAAGCTACGATCGATGCGGACAGTCTTTGGATGGATGACTAAGGCACAAGTCGTGACTAATGCAAAGTGGAATTTTCATCTGGGCGCTATCTACCATGGGACAGATGACACATTATAATGTAGGTCTTCACTGTTAGTCTTAGTACAAGCAGTCGTTAAGCCAAGTCAAGCCTTTGGGCAGCTTAAAACTCTCGACACCAGAGGTTGGTCACTTAGTTCATACAAAGAAGAAAAAGTGTCTATATATAGTTTTGAGAAATATCTAGACCTAGATAATATTTTTAATTAATGTGATAATGTTAAACGACGTTATGAGAATTGTGTAATTTTGGCATAGTAATTTTTTAACATTTAACATATTGATTCAATTTGTTTTGACATGTACTAATGGTGTTATTAATAAATTTTTGTATTTGTATAATATGTATATATTTTTTATAGTACATACGATAGGTACAACCCAGTATAAGCTTGTAAAAATTGTCCGGCAACTTACCCAATCCTAACTGCGTACTCGTGCGTATTGTTCATGGTGCAGCGAGCCGCGAGCACGTCTCCGTACTGTATGGGGTCCGTGTTCATCACCGGGTAGAACATCTGGGGCAGCTGCGGGTCTTTCTTGCCGAGCGTCGTCCACGCGTCGCCCGTGTCGGACTGACGGACCACGTAGCCGGATACCACTTTGCCTGCAATTTACAATAATAATGGTGAGGACCCGCCTCCAGGTTTGTCAAAGAGCCATGGAACGCAGCTTTCTTGGCATTAAGAACAAGACCGCGTCCGTAACACCAAGGCGGCACCGTTATAATGTGGAGGTGCCTACGACGCGTACTAAGCGGTTTGCATTCACTACTGCCAAGGTGTGGAATACTTTGCCAAATTCCCTGTTCGCTGATAACTATAATCTGGCAGTTTTCAAGGCAAGAGTGAACCGGTTTCTTCTGGGCAAGCGTGCTCCACCTTAGATCGCAATTTCGCTTACCATCAGGTGAACTGCGATCAAGCGCAAGCCCATTATGAGTAAAAAAAAAAAAACACCACTCTGCGTTCCATGACCCGCGTTACCAACGTAGCAAAAAAGGCTGCCAAACTCAAATAGGACTGGGCGGGCCACGTGTGCAGAATGCACCCTGACCGTTGGGCAAATGTTTCCATGGAGTGGGACTTTTTCGATGGCAGAAGCACCGAGGCAGCGCCGCCAACTCGATGGCGCAAGGAGTTAGTAAACTTCCACACCAACTGGAAGGAACTGGCCCAGGACAGAAAAGCGTGGGATCATTGAGGGAGACCTTTGCCAAACAGTGGGATATAGTTTAGATAAAAAAAAAGTGGTTAGAATGTTACATCTCTTTAGGGTTTCGTACCTAAAAGGTAAGAAGCGAGTGTGGCTCGGTGGTAATAGCGTCTGTTTTTTCCATCAGGCGGCCCCTGGTTCGATTTCAGCCCTACACTAATGACTTGTTTTTCAAGTTATGTGTGGATTTGCACTCGCTTTACGGTGAATTAAAGCGTAGCTTTACATCAAGCAAGCTGTAGTCAAACGCAAACCTGTCAATTATTATGAGCCTGTTTTGTCCCATTGAAGAGCAAAGGCCTCTCTTCCCTCTTTCCATTTATCACGATCTATTGCTGTTTCTTGCCAGTTTTTGCAGCGTTTATCCAGTTCATCCCGCCATCTCCGTCTGGGTCTGCCGCGACGTCGGACGCTCTGTGGTACCCACTGGGTGGTGCGTTTAGCCCACAGATCCTTTGACATCCGGCTGATGTGATTCAGTTCGGCTGCCTTTTGGCCAACGTCTATGTTGCGTGTTTTGGAGCGCAGTGCGGTGTTTCTTATACGGTTTGAAAGTTTGACTCCTATTATGCTGCGCTCCATAGCGCGCTGGCAGATCCCGAGAGCGGACTTCTGATCATTTGTTAAAGACCAAGACTGTGCACCGTATGTGAGAATACATGTGTTCATGAGTTTTTTAGGTTCAGAGGAAGGTTTTCTTTCATAAACCTGTCAAGGATAAAAAAAAATTTAACGTACCGAGACTGTGTGTATGGGTGCGGAAAGCGAAGGGATGTATGGTTTTATCCTCGTTGATGGTACAAGCAGTCTCCATGTGCTCCACTTTGTGGGGTTGAATCATTCCACTCGTGCCGAGAAGTATCACTCCCGCTTGACGAGGCATCCTGAAAATTATAGTATTCATTTTTAAGGTTCCACACATAAAAGGAATATTAATTCATGTCATCTCATTTGGTTATGCAAGTGAGATGACATGAATTTATAAATGTTTTCTTTATTGACTCAGATTGCTCACCATCAGACTCGACTTGCTCGTTTGCAAATAACTTTTCATAACTCACCTTTGTTTCGTGTATTTCAGGAAGACGCCAGAGTTGTCATTTTTGCCGCCTGAAATTAGAATTTAAAATAGTAACTGCATTTGGTGGTTAAGTAAGTTAGGTAGTTTTGAGTTTTTAATAACCATTCAGTGTTGTAAACACTACATTTGACACCAAAAACGCCATCATTTAACTCTCGACACCAGAGCTTGACCTCTTACGAAGAAAAAGAAGTGCTAAGAATCGTCCTTTGAATCCGTCGTTTGAATCCTAAACGTAAAATTCGCTCGACGGTATTATTAAAAAAATATGTTGATCGATATAAACATATATTGAGGCTTAGGTATATCATGAAGTTTTTACTGCAGTGTATCAGGCGCTCAAATATGTATGGCGCAGATTAACTCCTTATATCGCCTTAAACATACGAGGTGTCATTGTCTATATTACAATATAACTAATATTATGCATGTTTAAATAGCATACAGATAATGAATGAATTCTGTTATGATAATGAAACATTATAAATAACACGTGATATGTCATAGTTTATTGTTTAGTCTTCACACAACGACAATACGTTTCGTGACTCCATAGTTATGAATGACTGGACAGTTATTTCAAACTAACTAAAGAGAGAAATGAAAAGTTTATATTTTACATCCTACGAGTACTTAGTATGTATGTATAAACGCGAAAGTTGTAGTATCGACAGGCATTTGTTCCACTTTCACGCAAAAACTACCGAATGGATGTGAATTTCCTCTTCCACTCTCCTCTATCAGCCGTCGTCTCTACACTCACTCCGTTCACTCTCATGTCCTCATTCACACACTCCTTCCACGTCTTCTTCGGTCGGCCTCTTGCCCTTCTTCCTTGCACTTCCATTTCCATACATCTCCTACTAACATGCATCTCCTCTCTACGCATCACATGCCCATACCACGCTAACCTCCCACTCTTTACTCACTGGTGCTACTTTCAAACTTCCTCTAACATACTCATTTCTCTCATTTATAAGTATTATTAGTTGGGTAGGCTGGTAAGGTGAAATGCACAATACGCCTCTTGCAGGTTGTCAGTGCAGGTCTTATCGCCTCCATTATAGAATAAGAATAAGTATTATTACCTATTTAATATTTTTTTTACACAGTATAACTAAGTATTTGCCCACAGCAGGGTGCTTAACCACACCAGTTCCCGAGACATTCCGGCCTAAGGGAGAGCGTGTCTAGTCTAGAATAACTTGAAGAAAACTGCCAGAATACACCGTAAAGTGATTGGCGGGAGAATTTTTCATCATGCTACCATTTTGTTACCACTAGAAAATACTCTACTTTCTTCTTTTTCTTTACCATTTCCCACTAGGTGGGGTCGGCACAGCCTGTTTTTCGCTTCCACGCCACTCTATCAGCCGTCATCTCCACATTCACTCCCTTCTCATTCATATCCTCCGTCACACAATAGAAAATACTCTACCATCATGCAAATGTATATTTTAATAGTATTACCTTCGAATTTATGCATGTAATGCACCTGCAGCACCAAATACTTGATGGGGGAATCTTTGCCTACGAGGAAGCCGACGTCCTGAGGTAAATGCAGGCTCGGAGCGTCGCGGGCCCACGCGTATACTATCTGTAAAGAAATATGAAAATAATGTTCTATCAAAGTTTGTACGCCACATTAACATAGGTAAGGCAAAATACCTGGTAATTTATTACAAAGAGGGAAAGTCAGTTTTTTTTTCACACACGGCTGGTTAACTCCATACTGAACCATTTTAAGTTCGTGTTATGGTAGCTAACACAACTGATATACTACATATACATACATATATATTTTATATAGATACATATTTAACACCCAGACCCACAACCGACAAATTTAGTTAAGCACAAAGATGTCGGCCGGGCCGGGAATCGAACCCGGAACCTTCTGGTTAGCAGTCCGGCATGGTAACCGTTGCGCCAACGAGGTCGTCAATATAATAAGCCAGTACAAGTAAAAATTAAAAAAGAAATCAAAATTTTCAAGTGGTGAACATTTTTCATTTGATACTAATATTGAAACAGGTGTAAAAAAAATATTTTTTCGCCATTGTTGCGGGCGTCATCTCAGAACTACATCACATTTCATCAAAGTTAGCTATGAACACTCTCTAACACACCTCTCGGATAAACATAACCAAAACCGGGTCCGTCACGATATTTCGAAAATCATATATTCGATGAACGTAAGATATACTGAACGTTAGTTCGAATTTACGTTTGTGCGAAATAACTTTATATCGAAAAGCTTCTTCATCTTCGTATGAGCTAAGTGGCCAAGCTCTGGAGTCGAGTTTTCAAGCCACCCGAAGGCCTCTAACTTGGCTTAACGACTGCTAGTACTAAGACAAACAACAGGGACCTACAATTTATATGGCCATCCGACCCACGATATCATCCAGAATTAAATACCTAAATGTAATATTATATGGTCATCCGACCCACATCTAGAAGTAAATACCTAAATATAATAATATAGCCTTGTGCATGGTCACCCATCCTAAGACTGTCCGCATCGACCGTTGCATCTCCTCAATGATTGCATCGAATCACCTTGGTTAACAGATATACAGGCGCTTCTACTCACGGAAATAGAAAAAAAGTTACGTTTCTCATTAAAAGTACGAAATATCGATTAGCTTCACATACAAACGTAGGTCGTAACGCGTTCCCACTACATATAATCGATTTTACCTCGCTCACGTCATTTATCTACTCGTAAAAAATAGGTACTTGTCTATCACACTGCGTGGGTATTATCAAGTTTATTGTTTGCTTTGTACAAAAAAACAGAATAAGATTTTTTGTCATAATTCGAAGAGCAACAAAATTAATAAAGAAAATAGCGTGGGCGAGCGAAGGACCTCCCACGCCTGGATTTAACGAACACAAAACATTTCCAGTGATTTCACCAAAAGTAGATCATTTATTGGTTTTTGCTACAGCTATTAATAAATATTGTGTCTTGTTTTTGTATCGGTCTTTCTAGCTTACTAAGTAATATTGGTATACTAGCTTCGCTTCGCGGTATCGCCTGCGTTATTCCGAGCTTAAAAGAAGCCTATGCGTTAATCTAGAGTCTAAGCTAAGTCCGTACCAAATTTCACTGAAATCAATTTAGCCGTTTAAGCGTGAAGAAGTAGCACACCCTCACACAATTTTTCGCATTCATAATATTGGTTTTATCTTATTTAAGAAAACTACATTTAAATGTTGAGTAGTTCGAAGTTATAACCTACAAGACAGACATACATAAAATCCATAATTGTTTTATTGGTTTCTATTACTCTTCTTTAACCGCCCTTTATCGGTGTTTTTGAAAAATATGTAATGTACAGACAATATTATTATCATCTAATACTGTCTGTAAAATTAATATTCGGCCTCTATCAGTTAGAATATATGAAAAAACATACCTACTGTATAAATATGTACTTAGTTAATTATTTAATCTTCAAGTGTTAATAAACACAAGTGCTTGTTATTTTCATTAAGCAACTGATAACAGTTAAAGGGTCTTCCCCACTATATAAATTGTTATTACACATCATATAATTTGTTGTGAAATCAAAGATATTGAAACTTGACAGTAATTAAATTTATCTATAAATTTTAAAAGACGTTTGCGTTTGACCACAGTTTGCCTGGTATTAAGCAATTCTGTGGTCAAATATAATACACACTTTCCTATAAAATACTTATTAACTCCAAGATTTGAAGACCACCCGATAGTACTTCTCAGGAAATAGACTCAGAAGTACAATTCTAAAGTTTTGTAGTCCTCACAAGAAAGGTTGAAGCGAATCGGCTTCTGCCTGATACTTTGGGACTTCAACTGTGTACCTATCTTCTTCTTCTGTATGTCTTTTAGCTGAGTTTCTGTGCAAAGGTGTAGGTTATCATATATCAATGACTTTACATACCTGAGACCCTGAGCGACACGGGCTGGCAGTGTTGTATGTATCATCTATTTCGTTGCTTTGCATCTCGCCACAGCTCCTGAGAATTTACATTCAATATTACACTTAAAATTTTCAATATAAAAGGTTTTCTGGTAAACTACCCCCCAACCTAGTAATAGATAAGTGAGAAAACTGTAACACCAAAGCGGCATCGTTATACCGTGGAGGTTCCAAAGGCGCGTACTAAGCGGTTTGCCTCCACCGTCACAATGCGAACTTTTTTTTTTACTAGTAATGGGCTTGCGCTTGACCGCAATTCACCTGATGGTAAGCAATATTGCAATCTAAGGTGGAGCGCGCTTGCCCAGAAGAAACCGGTTCACTCTTGCCTTGAAAACCGCTAGATTATAGTTATCGGGAAACAGGGAATTTGGCAAAGAATTCCACACTTTGGCGGTACGCACAATGAAGGTGGAGGCAAACCGCTTAGTACGCGACTTAGGCACATCCACAGTATAACGAGAAACAACACTGCGA
Source organism: Mellilla xanthometata (assembly GCA_035578125.1). Classification (NCBI taxonomy): domain Eukaryota; kingdom Metazoa; phylum Arthropoda; class Insecta; order Lepidoptera; family Geometridae; genus Mellilla; species Mellilla xanthometata. The sequence continues at coordinate 3,620,960 of JAPUBQ010000007.1, read as the reverse complement.
AGGTGTGGAACTGGAACTCTTTGCCTAGTTCCCTGTTCCCTAAGAGCTACAATCTGGCGGTTTTCAAAGCAAGAGTGAACCGGTTTTTTCTGGGTAAGCGCGCTCCACCTAAGATCATAATGTCGCTTGCCATCAGGTGAATTGTGATCAAGCGCAAGCACATTTAATGTAAAAAAAAAAGTGACTATAATAGCCAGGACCCATTATTTTAAGCACCAAAAACCTTATATTATTAGCGAGATACAGAAACCATACTTACTTTTGTATGGATATATTTCTTATCTTTCAATAATTGTTGTTTAATGTAAGGTGTTATTAAGCATTAATTATCAGTTTTATAGTAATGCATTTTTGTTAGTCTTACGGTTAATTATTGGGTTCAAAGTCCATTTTATTGTCTATATATTCATGCAGGTAACACTACAGGGTGTTGCATACATTTTAGTTCCCTTGCCAGTACAAAAAGGAGGAAGAAAAGCTTACCAAACGGAATCATTCATGCCAGGATCAGAGCACCCATACAACAACATGTGATGCGCTGTGTGCATAGATGCATTGGGCTCAAAACCAACTGGAAAATGATGCAAAAATTTAGCGCTCACAAAATTTCTATCAAATACAGCAAACTGTATTTTGTTGTATTTTATAGAAATTTGACTGGCAAATTTAGTTATGTTAGTAATAATAAAAAAAAATCAGCTCAAATTCAAATCAACCTGGGTTAGTTTCTTACCTATGTAAAAGTTGTCATGTGGTGAAATCCTGATAGGTGTGCAGAGGTATAACTCATCCTGTACAAAAAAAGGAATTTTATTAAAAGTCATACTGTTGTTAGTGTTACATTTCATATCTTTAATTTCTCTTAAATTCTAAAGTAAAATATAATTGTTTTAAAAAATAATGAACCATATTCAAAATCATACCTACTTTTATAAATATTAACAGTAACTAAAGAGTTAAAATTAATTTAATGCCTACATCAAATCAACAACATAAAAGTACATTTGAAGAAATTATTTGATATACTTATAAATGGCTATATACAGTTATTAATCCTGTATTCTTGGAGGTGCCAGCAAAGAAAGACAATTTAATTGTGGTTTTTTAACAAACATTAATTTGCCCTTCTTAGATGGCGCCCACTCCCAAGAATACAAGATTAAAAATTGTAAATAGATATCTATATGTATATCAAATAACTTCTTCAATTGTACTTTTATGTTTTGATTTGGTATTTATTTATAACAGTAGAAGATCTAAGTTAATATGTATTACTTGCAATGCTTACGAATATATTAGGTAAGTAATAAATAAATGTATGAATGCATAAATAAAATAAAATTGAGTTCATTAAGAATAAAATTAAAGCAATAAAATGCAAAGGTAAGCATTATGTTGACAACAAAATGGTCATATAGGTACCTAATGAATAAAATTTTAAGTAAGTAATAGCTAGCTATGATTGGTAGGTACGTAAATATTTTTACTTACCCTGTGAGGAAAGACATCGGGCATGAGAAAATCGTAAGTATCAACCTCCGCAGAAAACACATCAGAACAACAAATGCTTAGAAAGGTGTACAAAAGAACCCAAAATTTAAATAAGCTGCAGCGAAAATCCCCAACTTTACTGCCAGGACCAGCCATCTCCGTAATAACAGTAAATGAGCGTTAATTATCAATAAATTCGATTTTTGTAATGAACTGCAAAGCCACAGGAAAGCCACGCACGACTGTTTGAAGTGATAAAAGTGTTGAACTGGGAATTAATTTCGCAAATAAATACGATCAATAAATGTTTGGATTTCCAACCGACGTCATACACTGGGTTGCTCGATATAAAAATTTACCCGACCGAGTTTCGAACAAGAGGAATATATGAAAAAAATTATATGAATCTAAGAAGTTGACTGAACGAGTACAATTTAGCTAATTTTTTTATTTGAAATGTGTATTTTTTAATTTGTTCGTTATGATATTTCTATATGTAATAAATTTAACTTACTTTCAAAAATAAACAGCTAAAGGTGTTCAAAATGCGTTACTTAAAACATATAAACAAAAAAAACACACAAATTTAACCTGTTCAACTAAAACAAGCTGGTGAAAGGAAATCAACTTTCAAGTATTGTATTCTATTGACTTAAATTACCTTATTATATCAAAATATGATTCAGACATTGGAAAAAATGGGATTATCTTACAATAATTAACGTTGTTATTTAAATATCAGTTTCTAATATATTATAATTTTATTTTAGAGAATATAATAATGATTATTTAAGTCAATTACATAGAAACAATAACTAAGATTAAGTTAGTAATTACCTAGTAAACTAAATAACTGAGATAGGCCAAAACCAATAATATCTAAAAGTAGTCTTTCCTCGGCTAAATCACAATCACAAATCATGATCATTTCAAGATATAAGATGTCCATGGCTGGTTGTAATAATATGTCTGTGCCAAGGTTGTCAAGGAAACCAAATATGAGTACTATAGTCTGGCAAACGAAACATGAGACTCGATTTTTTCGCAAACTTTTTATATGGCAATGCTATAATAATGGCAACGTCAATATCCAAAACAAGATGGCGTGATGTTATGATTTTGTTAAACACTAATTACTCAGCGAAAAATGAAAAATATCATCAAAAGTGGAGTTCGGGAGTTGTTGTTCCACATGATCTCAAAGTATCATAAAAAACAACAAGAAAAAGAATTGAAATTCGGCGTAATTTCAACGAAAACAAGATTGTTTACATGTGGTGTTTGATTTCGTAGGTTAGTATGACGCTACTAAGTTGATACTTTGTTTTAATTCGTATTTACTATATATCTTTTTGCATAAAGTTATCTATTTCAAAATTATCTATTATAAAATTATCTATTTTGATTCACATTCTTTTATCATTAGTCAAAACCTTCCCACCTTCCTAATAATGCATTTTGGTTATTTATCATACCATAAAATGTTACATTGTAATTTTAACACAATTTTTTCTTTAACAGGTTTTTCTTAATTTGGATTCTGCCATTGAGCTGATATGAAGTTTGGGTAAACGCAAAATGTTAAGTGAAAATATTGCCTTGTCTGTCTTGCGGTATTGAATCAGACAAAGTGATTAAAGAGACATTTGGAACCATAACTCCAGAGAAGTGGATGAATAATATGACTGATAATGTTATATACATTGAAAATGAATATGAAAATAAGATCGGGACAGGATCACCGAAAATAATATGGAAAGTTTCATTATAGTAGGAAACTAATAAATATAAATAAATAAAACTGTGATTCTAGTGACACTGGTGAATCTTTTCAAATTTAAGTCTTAGATTCACATTTTAATTATGACAGTGAATAAAACATTATAGAATACTGCTTTTTTATTCAGATTGATTGAACAATTTCTAAAGTATTACTTCCTAAAGTACTTAAAGCATTTTTATTCAGACGAAATAAAATAAATAATTTCAAAGTATCAAATTAGTTTATTCCAGATATTTCATATTAGTTTTGGGGTTGCTATACTCAGATTTTTTAAATTTGCCGCTCTTTTCCAGGGTCATGTTTCGTTGGCCAGACTATATGTGATATGATTTTATATGTGTAAACTGGTATCATTTAAAAAATCAGTTACAGTGACATCAAAAGATGATGACTTTGACTTTGACAACAAACATTAGTACACAAGCATCGTTCCACAGACTAATTACAGATTAAATAAAAAACAATCATCCACGTGATCATTGCTCGTAAAGAGTGTTCGTGCTCCCTCTCATTGACATGCACAAACTTATTAGAGGTTTAACCATGAAGTTGTAGGTAAAGATGGAGGCAACACTTAGAACAAAATCTTGAGACAAATACCAACGTATCTCTTTCTCGCTCTCTGTGGGCCGACCTCTCTTTCAAGTGTGGATTAAGTATTGCTATCTTCATATTTAAATCTCCTATAAAAAAATTGAATTAGTCACCACACTAGTCTAACTAGAAGTAAAACACTGTCAAATAATTTAACTCTAAAAAAAATTTCAAAATGTGATTAGTTCATTTGGAAATTCCAAAATTTTATGCCACGTGTGCATATCTGGTTTGGCAAATAAACGAATCATAATCCCATTTCTTAAGGATTTGGTGGCAACATTGGCCCTATGTGCCAAAACTGCCAAAAGGGCATTATGGCGTTTGTTTACTTTTCGGTTCATAGCTTCGTTTGAAAGTTTTTCGCGTTATAGGTACATTGCTATCATTCAAAAAAATGGTGCAAAGTTGTGTTGTGAGTGGTTGCGGAAGTACGTGGTATCCAAATGGCGATATAAAATTTCACGCGTAAGTGTTTAAATCCTGATTTATAACATTGAATCAATGTTAACATTATTTCATTGTATTTTCACTTAGTTGCCTCGCAAATCGATTAACCAGTGTTTTCAAAATAATTGTAAAAGATAACTATGTCAAGATTAGATAGTGACTAGATAACTATGTAAGATAGTGTGACCATATTATGGATATATGTGAGACTTTCCGTAGGACCATAACAGTTATAACTAATAATCTAGATTAAAGTTATTGCGTACATCTCTCCATTCTTTGCAGACTATTATGTTGGATAATATTTAATTTATTATATAATAAGGAGTTTGTGGCTAAGCAATACCTGCCGCACGGGTCGATCTATTGGGTTATAAGCTACGCTGGCCGATGTTCGTCCGTGGATGGGTGACCATGACCATATTTACCTACCAAGAATCCTCCGGGCCTCAGAAAGCATGTTAAGCCGTTGGTCCCGGTTGTAAATTGTGGATCTTTGCCAGTCATTCTGGGTCGTTAGAAGCCACAAAGACAACCAGTCTTATCAAGGGGCATCGTATTATCCAGTTACTGGGTTGTGGAGATCAGATAGGCATTCGCTACATGCAATTTAGCTGTATCCTGTTAGACTGGAAGCCGACCCCAAAATAGTTGGGTAAAGGTTAGGCGGATTGATTTGACCTTTGACAATCTCGTTAGCGTAAAGGTTACCATGCTGGACTGCTAATCAGAAGGTTCCAGGTTCAATTCCCGGCCCGGTCAACTAAATTTGTTGGCTGTGGGTCTGGGTGTTAAATATGTATATATAATATGTATGTATGTATATGTAGTTTATCAGTTGTGTTAGCAACCATAATACGAACTAGAAATGGTTCAGTGTGGGGCTAACCAGCCGTGTGTGAATGTGTCAAAAAAAAAAATTGATTGAAATATTATTATAAATATTTATATATCTTTTTATTTAATTTTTATTCTTCAATATTCTGACATGTTAATAAATTAAGACCATATTTATGTTATATTCTAGATTTCCTCAAAATGATACTCGAAGAAAATTGTGGCTCTCCATTGTACCATTGAAAATGAAGTTTTATAAAAGCGCAAGGATTTGCAGTTTGCATTTTCAAGAAACAGATTATGATTTAACAACAAGACGCTTAAAACCAACAGCAGTTCCAACTATATTATTTAATCAACAAACAGTATCACCAGTCATGGTAAATATTTCACATAATTTAATTACCTATATTACATAATAATATTTTTACCTATTTTACTATAAGAAATAATAGTAGTTCAAATATAATTATGACAAAAGGCAACATTTTGTAAAATACATCATATTATAATTTTCAGACATCAAGTACATTACATAAGGAGACTATGGTGCAAACAGCTGCCCTGGCTATACCAAGCACTAGTTCTACTATTTATAAAAGTAATTCTCCACATGAGGAATTGGGAGTTAAACATGCTGGCTGCAATGTTGATGACCATATCAGTAAAATACAGTGCCAGGAATTTTTCGGAAATATAAGCAGTCATAACAAGTTAACTGTAAGTTTTCCTTTCCTTTTTTTAGAAATAACAGTAGTTCAAATTTGATGACAACAAGACAACATTTTGTAAAATACATAACTATATTATAATTTTTATACAGCAAGTACACTACACAAATATTATAAAGCAGAAGAGAATATTTTTTTATTGATTTGAAAAGTAAAAATAATTGACCAATCTGACATTATCTGTAAGATATGGAAAGTTTCCCTGTCCCAATTCTTTAAGGAAATAGAACATTACACTGTGACTCTTAGGAGTGGAGACATTCTGCATTGCTCCGCGACTATATCCCAATAACCGTGCGGCACAACTATTATTTATTTATTTATTATGTATTTAAATAAAACAATCAACTGAATGAAAGACATGCATTTCTGGTTTCACAAAGTTTTCTTGATTTTTTAGGTCAGCAGCAGTGAAGACCACGCTACTGTTATGATTTGTAGGGGCGTACAAGTGAAAATAAAATCTAATAAAGAAAAAATACTTCAGAGAAAAATTAAAATCCTCAAGCAGAAAGTGACGCAACAGACTCAAAAAATTCAGGATATGTTGTCCTTAATAGCAACTATTAAAAAATATACGCGTCAATCAAAGATAGAAAATATTATGCAAAAGTGGTTTGCTGATATCTGTAAGGAGTTCAAAAACCACAGAAAAATCCACATGATATTCGATATAGTGAAGAAGTGATGAAAGCTTTCGCTTTAACTTTGAATTTCTATTCTACGAAGGCTTATACATTTTTAAGAAAACATACGTCTTTGCCTCATGTAGAAACGATACGAAAGTCTTTGTCTCTATTCAACTGTAATGTCAGTTTCTTATCTGATGTACTCGAATATTTAAAAGAACAACTAAAATTGCCTGAAAAAATACATTTGAAAAATGTTGCTTTAATTTTTGATGGAATGACATTAAAAGAAAACCTGGCTTTTGATCAAAAATTGGACAAAGTTATAGGTTTGTGGATTTAGGACCAATTTCTGTAAGTGATTCACAAAAATTAGCTACTGAAGTCCTTGTACTTCAGATAGTTCATACGGGGTATGTTTTAAATGTCCGATTGCATATTTTTTTATTGCAAATAACTTGCCTGGAGAGCTGCTATCCGAATTAATAAAAACAGCAATAATTCTGTTTGATGAAATTGGTATCACTGTGAGATCTCTGACTTGTGATGGTGCATCATCCAATATAAAGGCTTATCAATATTTAGGTTGTTCACTAGATCAAAACATTTTAAGACCGTTCTTTCAACATACTAACAGGAAGAGCAATATTTACTGTCTGCTGGACGCTGCACATATATGCTAAAACTCGCTAGAAATGTGTTGGCCGATTTTGAAATTAAGTCAAATACCGACAATACATCATTTGTAGTATAGAAAATTACACGAAATACAAAGCGAAGAGGGGTTAAAATTTGCCAATAAATTAAGCGCATTACATATTGATTATAAAACAAAAAAAAAATGTTAGATTTGCTGCGCAAGTACTTAGTTCATCAGTTGCTGATGCAATAGATTTTTTGAGGGTTAGTGGTCATCCCGACTTCAAAAATAGCATAGCGACTACAGAGTTCTTTCACATGATCGATAGAGTGTTTGATCTTATGAATTCAAGGTCTCCCTTTGGAAAAGGTTCTAAGTCACCCCTGTCGCTGAAAAAGATGTTATTGGGAACCAATATTTCAGGATACTGAAATGTATCTAAAATCCTTAACAATAAATGGTAAAGGTATTTTAAACCACCCAAGAAAAACTTTTCTATTGGGCTTTTTAATGAACACACAAAGTTTCTCATTACTTGTTAATGATTTGTGTACACTGGAGCAAAATCCAAACAAAATATAGCCTCTGTTACTTAGGGATAATGTAGCCTACCAACGGTGAAATATTTTTTCAAATAGGTCCAGTAGTTTTGGAGCCTATTTGCTTCAAACAAACAAAAAAAACTTTTTTCCTTTATAAAATTGGTATAGATTAATTTTTTTTATAGAACGCTTGCAAGCACATCTGGGATATTGCGAAAATTCTGCAAAGCTTGACTCCAGTAATAAGCAGGTGGTCCGGGAGATATGCAGTACTTCTTTCTTAGGGGTGAACCATCCACCCAGTACATTAAGTGGAAATTGCAAGACTCGGAGGATTCGTATTTCCTGAAATTAAAAACAATTATAAATTAAAGTAAATATGATTTATTTGGTAAATGTCATCATAATAGATAAATGTCATTTTTATTGACTTATTATTTAAAATTACATTTAATGCCCAAATAAAAGATAAATAAAACTAAATTGAAATAAAAACTACACACAAATTTAAAAATTAAAAGCCCAATTACAAATAATTAATTATATATTATGTGCCTAACATGCTGGCGGCATTACCCCGCTGATCCGCCAAACTTAAATTATTATATCTGTGGTAAAATAATGCTAACCCAATAAAAAGTTCGAAAGCTCCATAGGGATACTACATCCTTATTTGAAATATTGTATCCAATAAAGAATGTTCTATCTATTTATCAATTGACCAGCACGGCTAGTAAGCACACAACAGGACGAGTTAGCGACCCTCCAGTCTATAGTGGAGCATGCCTAGTTTGCAATAACTAGCTCTCAAGCTTACCCGAGTGTGGCTCGGTGGTAGTAACGTCTGCTTTTCAATCAGACGGCCCCTGGTTCGATCCCAGCCTTACACCAATGACTTGTTTTTCAAGTTATGTGTAGATTCGCACTCGCTTTACGGTGAAGGAAAACATCGTGAGGAAACCGGCATGTTTGAGGACCACAATATCCGAAGACGTGTGTCATCCGTCAACCCGCACTTGGCCAGCGTGGTGTATTATAGCCTATAATCTCTCTCCTAGTGAGAGAAGGCCCCGAGTCCCAGCAATGGGAACGCATAGTGGGCTGCTTATGCAAGCTTACCCGATCCTGATATCTTGATTGTTCGTATTGTTCATAGTACATCTCGAAGCCAATATGTCTCCTTTTCGAATCGGGGCGAAGTCCTTTACCGGATAAAAGGCTTGGGGCCTCGCTGGGCTGTTCTTAGCTAAGGTGGTCCAGTAATCACCTGACTGCCCTTCTCTGACCACGTAGCAACTCACTACTCTACCTGAAAAGTACAGTAGGGTGAAATTAAGTAAGGCGTTTTACTTTGAAATGAACTGAAATTATTTTTATTGCAGATCACATATCCGTATTTTAAAGCACACAATATTTCAATGTATATGAACAAAGACTAGACAAGAGACTAGCTAACTAACTAGGTGAAATTTGAAAATGAATTAATGAATGAAGATGAACTTTGATGTTGGCAGACACGTTACGATCGAGATTTACGAGAAAAGACATTATTTAAGTATTATCGAAGTACAAGTTATTATTCTGTGGTATTATCAGTACAACCGTTCGAGCGTAAATCTGTTCGGGCGTATAATTTACTTTTTGGGTTTTCCTTCGATTTCCCTACGATACAATCATCAGATCCTAATTTGGTGACAATGGGATCTATCCAGGACCATACTCTTTCAATTAAAAATATAATTTTAAGAATTGTTCCATAAATGGCTGATAAATTGGTGAACATACATAAAACAAAATGCATACAGTCGAACATATAACCCCGCCCCCCTTTATTGAAATTTTCTTCTTCCACTCTCCTCTATCAGCCGTCTCTACACCCACTCCTTTCTCTCCCATGTCCTCATTTTCACACTCCATCCATGTCTTCTTCTTCGGTTCGGAGTTAATTATAATCAAGATATGAAAATGATGGCAAAACAATGTTTGTATAACCGGCAATCATCTACGTTTATTTTGTCGGTATTAGCCCGGCTTGTTAAAAAATATTGGTCAAATACACTTAAGGTGTATTTGAACAATATTTTTCCACTCTCCTCTATTAGCCGTTGTCTTTACACTCACTCCTTTCTCTATCATGTCCTCATTCACACACTCCATCCATGTCATCTTCTTCGGTTCTGAGTTAATTATAATCAAGATCTGAAAATGATGACAAAAAAATGTTTGTATAACCAAATGGCTATCATTTACGTATATTTTGTCGCTATTAGCCCGGCTTGTTATAAAAATGTTGTTCAAATACACTTTACGGAACTTTTGATGCAGTATTTGGTAGCAAAATAGTTCAAATGATAACGAAAAAAAACTCGTGTAAACGTGTTTCTTTTTTGTGATAACTCTCCCAGATTAGATAAAGCGATAAAGCTACGTGAATATATGCTATTCTGTGGCATACAAACAGTTGGCCAGGTTACGTAGTACTAGTTATTATTCTGTGGCCAGGTCAAGGGTATGCTCAAATTGTTGTTTGTATCAAACATTTGGGTTGATGAACTTTTATTCTTCTTTGTATGAGCTAAGTGGCCAAGTTCTAGTGTCGAGAGTTTTTCAAGCTGCCTGAAGGCCTCTGGACTTGGCTTAACAACCGCTTGTACTAGGACTAACAGCCGGACTCTATAATTTAACGTGTCATCCGACCACGGTAACGCCCGGATGAAAATACCACTTATTAAACGACAGGCTTGAGCATGATCACTCATCCAAAGACTGTCCGTATCGACCGTTGCTTAACCCCGTTGATCGCGTCAGATCATCTTAGCTAGCCGAGCTACAGGCGGTAAATGAATTTAAGTTTAGAGTTAATATCCACTAAAAACGAAGGGATATATATGTTACAAAAAGTAAATTTTTAGTATATATAACTAGTACTATTTATTTTAATCTTTTTGGATCGTTAGGATAGCACTTAGGGAGCACTTTATGGTACGAATAATACATATGTATGTATATGACATAAGTATTGTTTTAGTCTTTGAAATTATGTTTAAATATATTTATATAATAAGGATCTTTTAAACTTGTATATAATACTATTTATTTTAATCTTTTTGGATCGTTAGGATAGCACTTAGGGAGCACTTTATGGTACGAATAATACATATGTATGTATATGACATAAGTATTGTTTTAGTCTTTGAAATTATGTTTAAATATATTTATATAATAAGGATCTTTTAAACATGTATATAAAATTACTGATTTATTTCCGTTGTTAGCGATGTATTTGTTTTTAAGGTTTTTATTTAACGATGTTATGTTTATTAATTTGTCTATGTTTTGCTTTGTATGTAATAGTGAACTGATTAATATTTAGATGAATTGATTTTGTTAACATGATAAAATTGTGATAATCTACAGTTTTTATCTCTGCGCTGACCGCTATCGTTTCCTTTCCGTATTATCGGTAAGATTAAATTCTACTTTGAGAGGGATTACATTAATTTAGTAAAACTTCTAGAATGAGAAAGGAATTTGGAATATTGCATTAAATGAATTTAGTGCTTCATGTGTCCAAAATTAATTGCATTATTAGAGGCTAATCTGATGTATGTAGTCTACGCTTTAAAGTAGTATATAATGCCTTTTTAAATATATTTTTTTCAGACAATATTTTTGACGATTAAGTACATTAAAGTACTGAAATGATTTATGGTTTTGGAAGATTAACATCACTGTATATGAGTTTAACAGGTCTCTTACACTAGGAACTCTATCACAGCAGCTGAGCCGATTTTTGTAAAAAAAATACATGTTTATTTTTTGGATTTAACTAATTTGTCTTCTCCATACTTACGGTGAGGGAAACATTATAAAATAAGTTAATCTACATGAACACGGAGCGAGGCAGACGGCTGAGTGGGGGCCGTCTGACTCATTGTATAGCGTCGATAGCGATTACAAACAAATACTCTTTTACACGAACTGTATCGCATCGGCTTGTACAAAATATAGAGGAACATCGTTCCTAAAAAATAAAATGAACTAGCCACAAATACGGCTAAATATCATACATGTTTTATAGTCGTTCGACTATAGAACTATATTTGACTCAAAATTGTATCATATTGAAACACTACCCTGATCGGTGGATCACTTGGCTCGCGGGTCGATGAAGAACGCAGCTAACTGCGCGTCACAATGTGAACTGCAAGGCACATGAGATCATCGACTCTTCGAACGCACATTGCGGTCTATGGTTGCTCTACCTAGACCACTCCTGTCTGAGGGCCGGTTGTTTTACCAAAAAAAACACATTGCGTTGAAGCCTGTTTGGCAGATATGCTTCTGACGGTTCTGCCGTACTATACCGGAAAGTCCGTCTAAATATAGATCACTAGCGAGATGTGTACGCGTTTATCGATGCAAGCACTTTACTCGTTACAGGTAGAGTTTGCTGTAATCGAATACACGCGCGTCTCGAACGAATTTTACTGTATTAATTTACTTTAAAGTTCTATAACAATGGCCTCAGATCAGGAGGGATCACCCGCTGAACTTAAGCATATCAGTAAGCGGAGGAAAAGAAACTAACTAGGATTTCCTTAGTAGCGGCGAGCGAACAGGAATCAGCCCAGCACTGAATCCTTGCGCTATAAAGCGCTGGGAAATGTGGTGTTTAGGAAACTCCGTTTCTTATTGCTGTCAACTGTGAAAGTCAATCTTGAATGGTGCATATTTACCCACAGAGGGTGGAAGGCCCGTATCATAAGCGACGGCAATGAGAGGGGTTTTCCTTAGAGTCGGGTTGCTTGAGAGTGCAGCCTTAAGTGGGTGGTAAACTCCATCTAAGGCTAAATATTACCGCGAGACCGATAGCGAACAAGTACCGTGAGGGAAAGTTGAAAAGAACTTTGAAGAGAGAGTTCAATAGTACGTGAAACCGATCAGGGGTAAACCTGCGAAACTCGAATGAATGAACAGAGAGTTTCAACTCTGTCTAACCCCTTTTTGACAAGGATAGACTAAGTGCACTTCTCTCTTAGTAATACATCGCGACCCGTTAGATAAGTGTTTATACCTAGTTCGGAAGTCCATCAGTCGCCCTTCATAGGAACGACCGGACCGTGACTGTGGTTAACCTTAACTGACGGTATAATTGACTCGTGCACGCGTTAACTCGCGTCCGGCCCGGCGCAAGGTGAGGCAATACTTTACATCTGCCGTAGTGCGGTTGAATGGATTGTCTCCTCGTCGTAGCCGTGCAGTCTCGGACTGTGTACGTTTCAGTCAGCGATGGTTCAGTTTCGGGTACTCGCAGGACCCGTCTTGAAACACGGACCAAGGAGTCTAGCATGTGTGCGAGTCATTGAGTGTATAAACTGAAAGGCTCAACGAAAGTGAAGGCGGGAATGTTCCGTTGAGGGAAGATGGCGCGTCGATCTTGATCGACCGCTCGCATTCCCGAGGCGTCTCGGTTCCAGTCCGCGAACGGGATGCACTCTGAGCACACATGCTGGGACCCGAAAGATGGTGAACTATGCCTGGTCAGGTCGAAGTCTGGGGAAACTTAGATGGAGGACCGTAGCGAATCTGACGTGCAAATCGATCGTCTGAACTGGGTATAGGGGCGAAAGACTAATCGAACCATCTAGTAGCTGGTTCCGTCCGAAGTTTCCCTCAGGATAGCTGGCGTCGATTGACAGTCTCATCCGGTAAAGCGACTGATTAGAGGTATTGGTGTCGAAACGACTTCAACCTATTCTCAAACTCTAAATGGGTGAGAACTCTAGCTTACTTAAACTGTGAAGCTGGAGGTCTGATGACGGTGCCAAGTGGGCCATTTTTGGTAAGCAGAACTGGTGCTGTGGGATGAACCAAACATAGTGTTAAGGCGCCCAAAAAACGCTCAATGATCCCAAAAAGACGTTCGGACTCATAGAGACAACAGGACGGTGGCCATGGAAGTCGGCATCCGCTAAGGAAAGTGTAAAAACTCACCTGCAGAAAGGGGTCCAGCTCTGAAAATGGATGGCGCTGAAGCGTTTTGCCTATACACTATCGTTACCGGCATGTGCGGCGTTTCAATGACGTCATTACGCCGTAACGAGTAGGACGTGCGCGGCGGTGAGCGCGGAAGGGTCTGGGCGCGAGCCTGCCTGGAGCCGCCGTCGGTGCAGATCTTGGTGGTAGTAGCAAATACTCTAGGGAGGCCCTGGAGGGCTGAAGTGGAGAAGGGTTTCGCGAAAACAGTTGTTGCTCGCGAGTGAGTCGATCCTAAGCTCTAAGAGAAATCTGATGTCAATGTGGCGTGTTTATTACCCATAAAATAACGCCCATAGAGCGAAAGGGAATCCGGTTAATATTCCGGAACCCGGCAGCGGAACCAATCTACAATCGTTCCCTCGCATTGTTGCGAAAGTTCGACGGGGTAACCCAAAATGGCCTGAAGACGCCGACGAGAGACCCGGGAAGAGATTTCTTTTCTGCCTGAGCGTTCGAGTTCCATGGAATCCTATAGAAGGGAGATATGGTTCAGAACGCGAAGAGCATCATGTATTAGTGATGTCCGGGTTTTCTCTACGGACCTTGAAAATTCAGGTGAGGGATGTATGTGGAAATGTCGCGCCGGTCCGTACCCATATCCGCATCAGGTCTCCAAGGTGAAGAGCCTCTAGTCGATAGAATAATGTAGGTAAGGGAAGTCGGCAAATTGGATCCGTAACTTCGGAATAAGGATTGGCTCTGAGGGCCGGGGTGCGTCGGGTATGGTGAAACAGAATTTGTCTAGCGCAAGATCATTAACGCAGTATGTCATCTGATGTAAGAGCGTTAATAGATATTACGCTTAGACAATTCCATGTCCACTATACTTACAAAAGTACGAATGTTTTCATTTTGTACGAAAACATTGCGGTACTTTTAGACCGCCAGCTAACGGCTAACTCGGAACTGGCACGGACAAGGGGAATCCGACTGTCTAATAAAAACAAAGCATTGCGATGGCCCCCGCGGGTGTTGACGCAATGTGATTTCTGCCCAGTGCTTTGAATGTCAACATGAAGAAATTCAAATAAGCGCGGGTAAACGGCGGGAGTAACTATGACTCTCACAAAGGTAGCCAAATGCCTCGTCATCTAATTAGTGACGCGCATGAATGGATTAACGAGATTCTCACTGTCCCTATCTACTATCTAGCGAAACCACAGCCAAGGGAACGGGCTTGGGAAAATCAGCGGGGAAAGAAGACCCTGTTGAGCTTGACTCTAGTCTGGCATTGTAGCTGAGCGTGAGAGGTGCAGCATAAGTGGGAGATCATTCGTGGTCAACCTTGTAATACCACTACTCTCAATGTTCAGTTACTCACTCGATTGAGCGGAAATCGCGTAACCGCAATATGTGGTACACGATGTTTTGGTAATCCCAAACGCAAACGTGTCGAAGTAGCAGCAATGCTAATAGACATTGTTCGCGCGATCCGATTCGAGGACATTGCCAGGTGGGGAGTTTGACTGGGGCGGTACACCTGTCAAATAATAACGCAGGTGTCCCAAGGCCAGCTCAGCGAGGACGGAAACCTCGCGTAGAGCAAAAGGGCAAAAGCTGGCTTGATCCGAATGTTCAGTACGCATAAGGACTGCGAAAGCACGGCCTATCGATCCTCTCATATAAAGAGTTTTTAGCGAGAGGTGCCAGAAAAGTTACCACAGGGATATCTGGTTTGTGGCAGCTGAGAGTTCGTATCGACGTTGCCGTTTGATTCTTCGATGTCGGCTCTTCCTATCATTGTGAAGCGAAAATTGCAAAGTGTTGGATTGTTCACCCACTAACAGGGAACGTGAGCTGGGTTTAGACCGTCGTGAGACAGGTCAGTTTTACCCTACTGATGGCTTGTCGTTGCGATAGTAATACTGTTCAGTCCTACAATAACAACTGTTTCGGATACATGGTGTTGCACTCGGTCGAACGGCCGGTGGTGCGAAGCTAACATCCGCTGGGTTAATCTCTGAACGCATATAAGGGAGAAACCAGTCTAGGTAAATTCGGCAAGGATATGAAATGGAGTGCCGAGAGTCGAGAGGCTCTAAACAATGTGACGTTGATAGTCGCACTTCACCTCGTGAGGTGCGATGTCGAAGCCCTTTGGGTGCAAGAGATCGGTGGAGCGGCTACTAATCCGCTCGCCATGGCTCTAAGCATCTGAATGTATTTCAGTTCGATGTCGGCGCTCGGAATAGTCTGTAGACGACTTACGTTCCTGGCGGGGTGTTGTACGCAGCGATACAGCATGGTGCTGCGAGCTGTTGAGACTTAGCCCTGTGCTAGGGGATTCGTACCTTTTTTTTTTTTTTCTCGATTGTGTATTGGCTCAGTTATGTGTTTGTTTTTTTTTAATATATTCGTATCACCATACTTTAGTGTTATTATTTACTACTTTCATTACGGGATCAGTCACAGATTTGCTTGTATGAAAATACATCTTTGTAGGCTTCTTTTTATTATTATTTACTTTGAATTCACAGTTATTTTACTAATAATCAAAAGCCTAACAATTTTTTTTCCAGAGTTTGACTAATTTTCCTCTCTTTCTTTGTTTTATCTTTATTTAGTTAATAATACAGTAAATTATACAAACCGTGTTCATGTGTATGTATTCTGTAAGCGAACGGGTGTATGATGTTCTCCTCATCTATGGTACAAGTCGCTTCTAAATGTTCGATGGATTTCGCTGGAATCACTCCCTTAGTGCCTATCACTAGGACACCGGCTAGATGGGGCAATCTAAAAATGCAATACACGATATTATTAATCGATTTAAATTATAAGAGATCCTTACAGATATATCACTTGCAAAAATATGTGTGTTGCTAAAATTATATATATTTCTTAATTCAATTGATATAATATATTTTTTTGTTTGTTTCATCTATACTTCCTCTGACCATAATTGACAGAGACATTGTTAGACTAAAAATATTGCTTACGCAGCAATTTTCTTTTGATTGGAATAGTCAGTAAATGATGTACCTTTTTTTTATTAAAATGTACATATACTAAACAAGTCAGGAACAAATGTCTACTAACTGAAGAACCGTCATAATTGAGGGTTCACTCAGTGCTTCCTCAAGTTATTAGATGCTTCAATTAGCTCCACAAAGTTGAACTTAATGTAAAAACACATTAAGTAAATTTGTACCCCTGGCTAACAATTTTTTGATTTTTTTTAGATTAAGATTTGTAATAATGTTGTAAAACCTTTTTAGTTTTGTTATATAAAATTAACGTTCTGTTGGTTAAATTGTAATAAAAAAGCTTAGTATCTTATAGTCATGCCACACCAATATAAAAATCTACAGATTGTTCTCATCAGTTAATAAAACTGTAGTTAAAAACATTTCAATTAAACTCACCGTTTCTTCGTGTACTTCAAAATAACGCCAGAATTGTCGACAGTCATCAATTTTCTTTCTGAAACAAAATAGAACATTGAATTATTTTATGGAACAAGACTTGTTTGTACTCTTTTATTTGACTATCGCTATTTACGTAACGAATAATTATATAATAAAACAAGAATATTTTCATTTCATTATTTGTTGTATAGACAGGCACGGGAATTACATAGCTTGTGAAAATTTCAGATTTCTAGCTACAACTTTAAAAAATGATCTATGATATACATACTATATGTATACTATACTATACTATATGTATGGTATCCTCACAAAGTTTTTCTTCATTGGTGATTGGTGGTTTTACTGACAACTTCAAATACATCGGTGCTCTTGGAAATCATGATGATTGGATCAAATACATCAATGCTTTAACTTCTTCGGAAATAATGATGATAGACTTTATCCAAGTAGACCCACATAACCATCTGATCTACGAAAGTCCAGTGAAACAAGAGCCTCCCTCAAGCTGTCAACAAATAGGTACTTGGTTCATACCTTTGTATCGTTGGAGATAATGGACTTGCAAGACGAGGTACTGGATCGGAGAGTCAGTTCCTATGTGGAAGCCGACTTCCTTTGGTAGGTGGTAGCCTTTTGCATCATTTGCCCAACTGTAGATTATCTGTGGACGTAGGACAATTACACATTAAAGGACTGAAATTAATATTTTGACGACTCACCAGCGGGCGTTTCCATAAATATTTGTTCCATGTTACCTTTTACCGTTATAATACTTTTAGCGTAATAATATTGAACTAATAAAACAAAAAAAACACGTTTATTGCATTTAATATTTCTTTTGTTTTTTATTGTGCGAACCATTAGACTGTGGAACTCATTGCCGGAATCCCTGTTCACTCTGAACTATAACCTCACTGTCAAGGCGAGAGTGAATCGGTTTCTTCTAGGCAAACGCGCTCCACCCTAGATCGCAACATCACTTAACATCAGGTGAGTTTCGATCAAGCTTGCCTATCCATCATAAAAAAAAACAAAAAAAATACGATAACACTTCATTTTGAAAATTTCAGCTTTATAGCTTTCACGGTTCATGGGACAGCCTAGTGATAGACAGCTAAACAGACGGACAGCGGAAGCTTAGTAATAGGGTCTCGTTTTTACATTTTAGGAACGGAACCCTAAAAATGATTTGACTTATAGCGGTTACACCGCGGGTAGCAACTAAATTCAATTAATAAATAATATGTAAATTCACCTGAGATCCATTTTGACAGGGGTCACCATGGTCATACTCAGTACTTGTCATGAAGATAGGTCTGCCTGCACAATTCCTGAAAATATTTAGGTGAAAAGTAATTTATGGAACCTATTGTCTCATAATTAAGCACCAATAGGCTGATGGCTAACAATAGATGGAGCAAGACATAAACACAAAGTCAGATGTTTGTAAAACTTCATTGTGATACAATATGTTTGAATTATTGTGATATGGTAAATTTTATCACACTAATACTTATTATGAAACTGCCCGAGATCAATCAGCTCAACCAATAAGCATGCAATTAAGTATGGGGCTCTCTGATCCTGCTGGTAAATACTAGAAAATACTCGTAGCTTACACCATTGTGATTTTACTATATCTCAGTAGCTATAAGCATATACATATAAGTTCTATGAATCATTTTTTTTGACGTGACAACGTCTTAAATTAGGTTGCGGCTGGGAGTTACTTATGAAAAAGTGTAACGCCCGGTAACGTTACGATGAGTCACCGAACGAGAGAGAGGCCCGCCGAATGCCTTGCGTCTCTCTCCCACTCAACTATGGTCGGTCGCGTGCTGCGCGCGCGGCAGACGTTGTCACGTAAAATCTTCGCCCGTAAAACCGACTTTACAGGCAACCATTTTTTTTTTTTAATATTAGGACACATTTCACACACGGTGGTTAGCCCCATACTGAACCATTTCTAGTTCATATTATGGTTGCTAATACAACTGATATACTACATATTATATACATACATATTTTATATACATACATATTTAACACCCAGACCGACAGCCAACAAATTTGATTCAGGACAAAGATGTTGGCCGTGCCGGGAATCGAACACGGAACCTTCTGATTGGCAGGCCGGCATGGTATCCATTACGCCAACGAGGTCGTCAAACATTGACGCTGTCAACTTGTATGTCTAAGCTGATTGCGTTTATATCCTACTAATATTATAAAGGTAAACATTTGTATGTAGGAGCATATATAATAGTTATGTTTACTAGCTGACCTGGATAACGTTTGTTTGCCTTATCACTTAGGGGTATGAAAAATAGATAGTAACCGATACGCAGATCTACTGAGTACACATATAAAATTTGGTAAAAATCAGCCAAGCCGTTTCGGAGGAGTATGGTAACTAACCTTGTGTCATGAAAATTTTATATATTAGACTAGCTGACTCGGCAAACGCTGTTTTGCCTCACTTAGGAGTATGAAAAATAGATAGTAGCCGATTCTCAGATCTACTGAATATGCATATGAAATTTGGTAAAAAACGGTCAAACCGTTTCCGAGGAGTAAGGTAACTAACACTGTGACACAGAAATTTTATTTATAAGAGTTTTCATGATCAAAGAGGTAATATGGAGTTCATTTTGCAAACCGCTAATATGTAGTTAAGTGCAAGCTTGTAAAAATTTAAAATATGGGGATAGTATCTTTACTTCTTTGTACGACAGTTTCCAAACTGCCTGAAGGCCTGTGACTTGGCTTGGAGATAGTATGAAACCACAGAAGAGAACATAGGCCACATTAGACACAAATCTTATCTCCTTAGGTATTTAAAATTTGGTTGTTTAAATTTAGTCAGTAAAAATAGAAAACCTACAGTTTTAATACTGGATTGTCCAGCTATGCATAGACAACTTTTCACCTTCATACAATGTATGTAAAGAGATGTGGTAGAAGTTGACTGAAAAAAACAAGAAAAAGCTGAATGTTTAGTAAAGACACAAGAGAGAAAATAAGGACATTTACCTATATTATTAAAGTCAAAGTATACCTTCATTGTATAAATAAAAAGAAGGATAGTGTGAAATTGAAGACTTATAGAGGGTGGTGGAAGAAAGGCAGATTCCATCAAGATATCAAACAGCTAGGGGAATAAATGACACATACAACGAGGGAATAAATGATACATACCAAATAGTGTCATTAGAGCCTGGCTGTGTGCATCCATAGAGAATCATTTGGTGAATATAGTCTGAGGAAGCCTTCGGTTCAAATCCCACTGGAAATATATATAGTTACAATTAGTGTAAGAAACATTATATACTTTCTAGCAGGACTTAATCCAGGATAAAAGTAGCCTAGCTTTCTCTTGCTTGCTCAGTGGGATCAGCACTCTGTTTGTAATATATGTCCACTTACCCAAATAAAAATTATCTCGGATTGAGATTTTCATGCATAGGTGTGTGTTGGTCTGAAAATATAAAAAACACAGGTTGTGGTACTGGTTTGTCATAGAAAGATAATTTAATGAATTTAATCTTGTTTAGTTTCTTTCAAATGGTACCATTTAATCACAATGTTATTGAAGATACAAGTACCAAATTTGAATAAAATAAATAAATAAAAAAAAGCTTTTAAAATATTAAAATTAACTTAGAATACAGAAATATGGTGATAATAAAAGAAATCGAAGTAGTATCATCATATTTTAGACCGTAAGATCTAAAAGCAAGCATATTCCAACAAAAATAAGAAATACATAATATTAGTATGTAAGATTATTATAGTAGTTTGTTTAAACAGAAAATAAAGAGTTTTTGTGAGAGTAATTCCTTTTATAATTTAAGCGAATATATGAATATGGAGCTTGCAGAATCATTATTCATGTGTAAACAGTAGTACTCTTAATTTAATAGACATGAAAAACAAATGCTAATGTGTGTAGTATTGGGGTAGAATATTTATTTAATTAAATTTGTAAGTTTATTAAATGTTATCTAACTAATGTTTTAAGTATTAAGTAATTATTGTAGTATGACTTGCCTTTAACGTATGTTATTTAGGGCTAATAAAGTTCTGTATTTCTGTATTAAACCTCTTTAAAATATATTTCAAATATTTGAATGTGGGGTACCTACCGTGTCAGGAATAACGTGCGGCATCATGAAATCGTAGGTGTACTCTTTATAACGTCTATAAAGTATATAATTACAAGCACATAGCCGAATAAATATTGTTAAACTTAAATCAAGGCAGAAAATAATTCCGATTAAGACTTTCATGTTAACGTTGTATGAATATTCGGGTTAGCACTGTGATGTATCTCGGTACAATGGGACATTGTAAGAAGTTTCGTAGGCCATACATAACATTTAACATTGTGTAAACTATAATGAACAATGGTTTAAAGAATAGAATCAAAAACAATAGCTTATTTTTTGATCTTTCAATGTTTTTGTTTTGAAAACTCGCCTAGCCGCGCTTTGATATTTTGTCGTTCACCCTGCTTGACAGTGACAGTGACAGTTTATTTGAAATGGATATCAGAATTATTATTTATGCTTTTGTATTTTTGCCAACATAACAAATTTTAGATTTCGTACGTTTAGTGCTTCGGCGGCAACCAATATAAGTATTATTAAAAAAAAATCATTGACAATTGGCGATACTTTTAGTTTTTGCTGTTTAATAAGTAGATCTAAGATTATAATACATTTGTAGTGAAAGAAATATAGGTATAGTTACTATTAAACAAAAGCAGCTAGTATGCAGGCTTTCATATGATTTCATATAAAAAAAAAAAAAACTACAATTATATTCCGGCGTGTTTTATGCGATATCCTCCACAAAACGTGTGACCACCTTTATCTACGTGAACTGGCGCTAGACGACCAAGAAAGAAAACTTTACCTACTTACCTATAGTAAGTTTTGTAGCTAACGATTGTTCTCTACAGTTTGGAGTAGGTAAATTAGGTACGTGTTTTAGAGATTGTTTAGTAATAATAATAAACAGAATTATATTTTCTAGAGTTAATTAAGTTGGACATATTGTAAATTGACATTTTAATATTTTAAGCACTCCAAGTTAATAATTGTATATATTTTTTTCCTATATAAATCAATATAATATTAAGTTGGTAAAATGAGGGATCAGAAATACAAGATTATATTGTAAAAAAATCACCTATCAAGGGTAAAATAAAATGAGTCTCCCAAATCTATCTCTTTGACCAGTTTATTTCGTACACGAATCACGTACGCGCCTCTAGCCTAGATACACGCATCAGCTTCGACCTTGGCTCTGGAAGATTGACTTTACGATCCATCGAACTACCGGAAAATGAATAAAATTCTGGATGACATAACAAAGTAAGCTTTATAAAGGTACTAGCAGCCTGTCCCGGCTTTGCACGGGCTATAAAATATTCCAAGTTGTACAGAGAAACAAAAGCCTATGTTTAATCGGGGATAATGTAGCTTCCCAACGGTGAAAGAGTTTTTCAAATCGGCCCAGTTAGTGTTGGAGCCTATTCGCGTCAAATAAACAATAAAAATTTTCCTCTTTATAATATTGGTATAGATAGATATTATTATATTTTTAAGGCACTTATTGTAGGTACCGAGATAAGCCACGCCAAACGCGAACGAAGCGCCTGAAGGGCGGAAATAAGAATTTCACGAATTCATATATTATAAAAACCACGGAAGAGAAAAAACTGTTTTTTCTCTTCCGTGATAAAAACAACAACAATTAACAATAATTATTTAAATTATACGCCCTTACATTTTTTATGGGCGATGTATTTCTAATGTGCCAATTTATCCACAGACCATTTGTCTAAATATGATCTAACTATTCTAGATAATATTTATTTTAATTTCTTTTTGTAACACAACATTTTTAAATTTTACAATAACATTTCTTTTAATAATAGCTAAAGTGAGAATTTTAAGTACCTAATCGTGTTCTGGAACGATTCTTAGCACTGAATTAAATATACTAAAACTTGAAAAAAAAATCATTTACGCAGGATTTTATATAATTTTCCAAAATAAACTATTTTGCTCCATGACGCAAAGAAAAGCAATCGAAAATATCTCGACCAGCGAGATCGGCCATCTTGGACCGATTTTCATTAAACGTCTAAGAACACTCGTCTACTAAACCTTACAAACAAAAAAAAAAAAAATCAGAGCATTCTTTCGGGAACTACGATGCATAGACAGCATACGTCAAAACTTAGAAAAGCTAGTTTTTGCGTCAAGCTTTAACACCCCCCTTTAATTTTGCGTCGGAAGTTCAAAATCAAAACAACACAGTCCGCTGCCTATCTCCAAGTTGCAATGTTGCACCCTCAATAAAACGCACTCCGATAAACACAATATAGGGAACAGGGGAGACGATGTGATTCGACATGTGTTTTTATTTTTATTGGCCATTGTCGGAACGTACCTATAAAAATTACGAATGAAATGTACGAGTATGACATGGAGTAAGCAATTGGATAAAGTGCCACTGATTTGGTTCTTCTTCTTTGTTTTTTCCTTTTTACTCTTGATGTTTGCATTAGACTACAGCTAACCTGATGTTCTTCTTCTTCTTTGTATGAGCTAAGTGGCCAAGCTCTGGTGTCAAGAGTTTTCAAGCCCTTAGGCCTTTGACCTGGCTTAACGACTGCTTGTACTATGACTAACAGCCGGGACCTACAATTTAACGTGTCATCCGACCCACGGTAGCGCCCAGATGAAATGCCACTTGAAAAACGAGTCTTGTGCATGGTCACCCATCCAAACACCATCCGCATCGCCTGTTGCTTAGCTTTGATGATCACGTCAAATCTCTTTAGCTAGCTGAGCTACAGGCGCTACATGCATTGCCTGATGTAAAGCTACGCTTTAGTCTACGATGTGGCACGCATACCTAGAAGATACATATTTACTCTACTATATATTTACCACTTAGGAAACAGAGACTCAGATAGAGTCCCAAAGTCGGTGTCCTCACAATAACGCTAGACGCAAAGCATACGAAAGTTTGGAACTTCAACTCCGTATTGGTGTTTTGTATGAGCTAAGAGGCTGAGCTCCGGTGTTTCCGAGTTTTCAAGCCGCCCGTAGGCCTCTTGGCTTATCGACTGCTTGTACTAAGACTAATAGCCGACCTACAATTTAACGTGATCCACGGACTATTTTTTAATGTTCTATTTTACCAAATGTATTTCTTCTTTATCATGATCATCATCATCATCAGCCTCTGTAAATAGTTTAAACCTTCTTTTCAACTCGCTGACAAGTTATGCTTTCATCAGTTTTGTACTCATATACATAAATACCAAAAACTTAAAATTTCTCTACACCCCAATTAAGTTAAATGAAACGAAAGTGGTCAAGTATGTGTGGTCATTAAAATGGCGGAAATGAAGTGATATCTTACCCTTTAATTAGGTTATATTAGCAGGGCACTCTGAATATGCTTATATCACGCAAGTTTGTTTCCAAATAAAAGGACTTCATATTGATATTAGAAATTTAGAAGGCGCTTTCAGTTTTAGAGAAATTAAATTAGCAAAGAAATGTCACAGTCATTGTCAAAGTGATTAAAAACATTCATCTAATTGCATCGCATAATATTATGCATGGTAAGCTCCAGCTTACCTTAATTTAAATTTTTTAGTGTTTTAATTTTGATTGCTCTTTCTTTTTATCTTTGAGCTTGTTCATAGTATTTTATTTCATAGAGATTGTATAAAACATACCACCCTTTACAATAAGAGACTATAAAATATTATAGTCTGTCTGTCAGAATAATTAATATTTTTGGCTATTGTCTAGCTAGATGGTTGTAGATTGAATCATGTTTTATGCATACCTCAACTAATTACCGAAAATAAGAAAAGATCGCCATTTATCTAACTCCTGCGCCTGATAATTTTAATGTGCGTTTGACGTTTCATTGCGCCCTTGCGTGTTGCGTGTCACAGAGCAATTTTCGCAGTAGGAACATCTGTCACTTGACTTAACTGGACTTCGGTCAGTGGGTCAAATACTTTCCTGGCTGCCTACGATAACGCCGCATAGCTTGTGATACGCAGCTTGTTACAGAAAATGTTGGTATTTTCAAGGAAAACAACGACAAATTCCCTCCTGATAACATTGGGGCAGCCTACTTACTTGTTACGCATAGTTTCTTCGGTATTCTGATTGTTTCACTAAGTACCCGAGAAATAAACATTGTCGGGGGTCGTAAACAAGTCGCCAAGGGTCGTGTTTTGTGAACGTTTGTAATAAACACTAGTAAAACTGTGAATTGGGCCGACCACAATTAAGGTTCCATTTATTTTTACAAAGCAACGGCTCCGGATCTCAATTTTTTTTAAGGCGGCAATAGTTGAAAAATGCCGCCCCACCTAACTTTATTCCACTTCCATATCTCGCTCAGATCATCTTTGCCCGTTCCGCTCCCGGTCAACCGGGAGCGGAACAGGCAAAGATGATCTGCTCAGAGAGATCTGCTCTGATCTGTCGAGGCTCAAGCCTCGACTTCCATTTGACTCAGACTGTGAAAGAGAGAGTGTTTTTACCAAGGGTGTAAAAGAGAGAGAGAATTTTGTAAATTCTGCCGCCCCATGGACTTGCAGCCTGAAGCTTGGGCCCAGGCTTGCTCTGCCCCTCCTAGATCCGGTGCTGCGTAGCAATAATGTGCCTACATAATTATTTTTTGTTAAGGTACGAGTACGCTACTTACCTACATGTACATATAATAAATTAATTTCGTTAACTCAGCAGCTGATTCATTTGATTTATTGCTAACGTCTGGACAGACCTACTTATTTCGGAGTCGTTTTACTTGATTACAGTCCTGCTATTGATTGATAATGGGAAAAAAAACACTGACCATGCTATGTTGCCTTTTTTTCTTATACTTTTATCTAATAACTTGTAAATGTAGTGAAGTTGAATTTTTTTTTTTGTTTGTTCCGCCAGTTCTCCCTTAACACTTAGTCAAGGACGTTGTTTGGGTTGAACAATTGCTTGCGCATTTAATGTATTTGTTAAGATCGGTCAATTTGGTACCTCATGTACTGAAATGAATAACATATTAAACAATTATATATACTAGAAATATACATAAATATATATATATATTTTTTTTGTTCTTTGTTTCCTTTTTTTTTTACTATATTTATGTTTTTTATCCATTTTTTTTTGTATGTTTTTTTTTTTATTTTTTTTATTTTTTTTTTGTTTATAACATATGTTTATATCATAAGCTTAAAGTACATAGTAATCTAGTTTACTACTATTAAAATATCTTTACATTCCTATAACTTTATAAATGGGCTGACCTGAGCCTTGCATGCTCAGCATGCAGACTCATCTCATTTATTAATGCTTAATCTATTTTACATAACTTCTGCAGATATGACAACCATGTGTGCAGTTCTCTATATTCTATACCATGGGAAAGTAAAGATTTATACATATATATATTTTAATACTACATTATCTATATAGTAAGTCATTTCTCACTAGTACACTCCTTATGTCTATGAATATGTAATGTATTTTCATAATACAAGTTTATTCATAGATTTATGATATTGTTATGTAATTGTTTATACTTCATTAGTTATATGCTATAAACATTATAATAATTATTTATTTAATCACTGGTATTGAAATAAAGGTAAGTGGCTATTTATACTGAAGTTACATATTTTAACAAGGTAAGCTGCATCATATATATATATATATACATATATATTATCATGTAAGTTATTATTAGACGTAATTAATAAGATAAGTTACTTATGCATAGCTTATAATTATGATTAAGTTAAGTTTATATTTACATTTTAATTCACATAATCCAAACTAAGTTCAGAGTAAGTATTTCTAGTTAATTTATGTTATTTCTATAGTTTTAAATAATTATTTTAGTTATATTTACTACATTATGATTTAGGTTACAATATAATTTTACATTTTAGACTAGATGTTTAATGTTATTTGTTTCTTTTATTGCAGATTTTAGTTACATGTACACAGAAATCAAGAAATCGCTGCCGTCCATCGCCATCCTGCAGCCACTCGCTCAAGTTGTCACGTCTTATATTCCTACCAAATTCTATTTCTATTAATGTTCTTTTTAGTAAGTTTGCAGGGCAGTCGACGACGGCGTGGATGCTAGTTTCCTCTTCTTCGGGGTCACAGATACATCCAGCTGATAGTTTAGTGAAGTTGAATAATTCTAACATATTTTAACTCCAGGATTTGCATACAGATATCTCTGAATTGTTTTATACTATTTGACGAACATCAAACAAGGAAACAAAGACTTTCGAAAAATAAATATTCCGTATTTCTCCCATATTTTCCGGTTCGTGCTCATTACAAAACTTTTATCCCCTCCAATCAAGCGACAACATAAACAAATTTTAATTTAGGGCTGTATTGCTAGCGCAGAAAATTCAGCCGACCGGAAGGGACTAGCAAACGGAAAATTTGCCCGCTTCTGGCAAGGAGACTCAGTTACGGAGGTTCAAAATATATTTTTTAATTTAGTTTGAATATTTTGATAGTTACAGCACTGCTTTACAAACCAGTCTTATTTGAGCGATGTGCTGTTGAAGTATCGTAGAATATTATTGTCATGTAGAACCAACGTTGGGTTCGTATAGTAGTATAGCATATAGTATAGTACCTATGTATACAAAATTATTTAAGGAAATGTATATTTAGTGATATTTGACCCTCGCTCGATTGTGATAAATTATATAACTTGAAAATATAACTCAAGTTTATAAAGAAAACATTTTAAAAGTGCATGCCTCCTCTCTTATGAGTATGAGCAAGAAAAATCGAACTTTTCAGTGTTTCATTTAATGATACCATTATTATTTTGCTAAATTTGTACTTTGAATTATATATAATTAGGCCGTATACATAATCTGTAGAGTAGTCAGTAAGTAAGTATGATTGATACAACTGCAGTGAAGATGAAATAATACTGGATTTTTATCCAAATTCATTTACTCCTTAAAATGTAGCATTATAGGGGCATAGTCTCTAAAGCGCTGTATACCTAAAATTAACACATTAGCACTAAATATGAAACATTGATTTAAAACTAAAATAAATGAATT
Organism: Mellilla xanthometata; assembly: GCA_035578125.1. Lineage (NCBI taxonomy): Eukaryota > Metazoa > Arthropoda > Insecta > Lepidoptera > Geometridae > Mellilla > Mellilla xanthometata. Next base: position 3,592,695 of record JAPUBQ010000007.1, on the reverse strand, counting down.
AAAAACATCATCTTAATAAACATACGCGTACAATATTATCTAAAAAATTATAATTATACAAACACTTAATTTACTACTCGTAACGAAAGGGTCTTAAACACGGAAGAGAAACTGTTTTTTTCTCTTCCGTGGTCTTAAATATAGGAAAGGACTGAAAAAAAGTATTGGAAAACTTAAAGAAATTCATTACGAAATTATTGTTCACTGTTCGTTAAACTACTTTTAATTATCTATACCAATATTATAAGGAGGGAAAGTTAGATTTTTTGTTAAAGTTGTTTATTTGTCGTGAATAGCGTCCTAAACTACTGGACCGATTTGAAAAATTCTTTCACCGTTGGGAAGCTACATTATCTCTGAGTAGCATGTGCTATATTTTGTATCTCTTTGCAACTTAGATTATTTAATAGTCCGTGCGAAGCGGGGACGATCTGGCTAGTCTCCTTATAAATCACTGCCATCAGAGATAACTTCTGCGCCTGTCAGATATTATTCAGTAAATATTTTCTGGACTACGGATGTTTACGTACTGTCCAATGGATGATAACAGTATCCAACTTGTTTATTTTGGCGGTACATTGAAGCCTGAATATCCGTGACGAGTGGGGCACTTCTGCAAATATTTTGACTTCGAAATAACTTACGGTCAAGTGGTCGCAGATTCGGATTACCATCGTTTAATAATAGTCCCGTTCAGTTTGGTCTCCTAATTGCCTGGATGGGACGAGGGCATACAACTTTATGGCCAATTTGGGGGTAATAAACCAATTTTGCCAACATAAATGTTGGAGTTTCTAGGTTATCATAACATTTTCGTCTTCGGTTAAAAAGTAGATTTGATAAGTAGCAACTGCAAGAAACTTACAGTTAATCATATTACCGATTTGTTTCGATAAGACGCTAAAAACAAAAAAAAATATTTATAAAACAATTTAGGAACCGTATAACATAATTTCAACAATATATATTGTTACTAACTACGACTCAATAAAACAAATACAAATTGAGTTGGCAGCAATCGGCAAAAACTATGTTTTCGCCCGGGATCGAACCGGGGACCTTCTGCGTGTTAGGCAGATGTGATAACCGCTACACCACGAAAACCATGCATAACAGCGCGGAATTTATAGAACATTCTCTTTATATATCAAAAGAACTGGTTCTGCGTTGCGTATGCGCCACATTATGTTGGCCTTTCACTCGATGTATTTATATAAATGAGATCAGCTACTTCAAATTTAGTGATACTTATCAAGCATGATCTACTTTCAATTAATCAGTCATAATAATATAATGCTGCGTCGTAGATAAGTAGTTGTATACGAAAACTGATAAATGCTGCTTATAAATAAATAATAAAAAATATAAGGACACGTTTTCAATAATTTTCAATTCTATACCAATATTATAAAGACAAAAAGTTTGATTATATGTTTGTTTGTTTGACGCTAACAGGCTCCTAAACTACTAGACCGATTTGAAAAATTCTCTCACCATTGGGAAGCTAAATTATTCCCGAGTAACATTTATTTGTTAACGGGCTTTATTTTAATTCTCTTTACATTTTGGATTCTTTTTTGCCCGTGCAAAGCCGGGACTGGCTGCTAGTTTATAATAAATTATTAATTTAATGGCTTAGGATTACCACATGGTAATCCTATGTCTAACCTATCTTCATAGTAAATCTCAAAAATCGGTCCAGCCGGTAGATCGTGAAGAAGTAACATAGATTTTATAGATTTGCGTATGTCACAGGAACCACATTTGTTTTCGGGATAAAATGTTGCCCATATGTTAATCTATGGTCTAGCCAATCTTCACATCAATTTTCATCAACATCAGTTATTTTTTTTTTACTAGTTCACCTGATGGTAAGCGATATTGCAATCTAAGGTGGAGCGCGCTTGCCCAGAAACCGATTCACTCTTGCCTTGAAAACCGCTAAATTATAGTTATCGGGGAACAGGGAGTTCAGCCGTTTGAGCGTGAAAAAGTAACAAACATACACACACAAACTTTCTCATTTATTATTTTATTAGTAGGATAACATTGTAGCTACACCTATTTCCTCAAAATTAACTGCCGACAGAAAGAGAAGCAACAGCAGTTTTTACGCCGCGGCCTGTCGTTGGCAGTTGACAAGGGTGGTCCATGCTTGTTAGTACACGATTATTTGGCTGACCCTTGGAGCCTGATCCGAGGTAATTTGACCTCGAAGCATGGCCTCGTATGACGGAGGATGGGTTGAAATATGGCTGCGATGTCGAGGAGCTTGTTAAGTGAGCTAATATGAGTACCGGTCAAGATATTACGTCATACTTTAGTAAGTATATACTAATAAATTACACTGGTCTACAGTGGTTTTGTTGCCTTTGATATGATGATGATTTTAGGTCCGTTTATACACACAATTCGTGAAAATATCAATAATTTTGTAAGATTTGCTCGGATTTTTTTCAACAAATGACTGAAAAATTTAATTTTGACGATAAATCGTTCAAAATTAAATTTGTAGAAATGAGCATATTTAGTACTTTTATGAATATATTCGTAATCTGGGCACTTAAAAACGTAACAATTTGCGATGATAAACAAGGCAACAAAAAAAAAAAGATATTTTGTAGAGCTGTGTTATAGATACGAGTATTATATAAAGAAGAAAGTAAAATATTTTATAATGCAATTAAATTATCCTTGTGCACAAAAGGCGCAAGTTCAGCATAATACTGAAAGTACCTTGTAGGTACTCCAGCGCTGGTTTTGATGTATTTGTTAATTATTAACTTCAGTTTATATGAGTCCTCCTTCATAATTGTAAGTATAATTATTATTTATTTTTCATCCCCTCGTAAGGATAATTATTATTATAATTTTCGTCCTTTCAACTCTTTTCAAGGTTGTCTGCAAGAGATCGCTTTTGGCGATAAGGCCGCCGTTGCATGATGTAAAATTAATAATTATTGTTTTTTTTGTATTAATTTGTACATGGGTATCTGCTCAATAAAGTTTTTTTCTATCTATCTATTTATGGGTAAAGCTAGCTAGCTAGCATTAGAGTTGTAGGTGTTTTTACTCTACAGCTAGGCATTTGACTAGAATGGCGTCTTACTGCACGAGTTAGCGGCACTCTGACCTAAAGACCACCTTGCCTAGTCTAGAATAACTGTGTAGTAAATTCTTTTCTTCTCTGCCGTTATTCATACCTTGAACATCTTCAGTAAGAGTCATAAAGCGAGTTTTCTTAAGTTTAACTTTAGTTTACATAACTAAAATATAGTAGGTACCAACTCACATAAATATTATGTAAGGATGGTAAAAAGATGTAGGGCAATAAGTGTACAAGAATCATAGAAAAACGTAACTCACAAAAACGATAAAATATTGCCAAAGCTATCCCGAATTCCAGAGCCAAACCACATTATTGTCTGTGAATTCCGTAATCCAACCAAACAATACAATTCGCGCCATCTATTGCAATCCTAAGTAGCGATACACTATGGTTCTTAGACTCCTTTGTGTGGGACAAAAAAGGGAAAGGATACATAAAACCCTGCTCAGAACGCAAACGTCATTCAATATCTACTGATATCTCATTTTGCCGCGCGAATGGAGGCTGCGAGAATGGATAGTGATTCGGGACCCGAGAGATTTGGGTCATGTTATAGGAAACTTGGACAATTCAAATTTCAAATTCAAATAATTTATTTTGCAAAATACGGGTAATAATAAATAATAAGGGAAAATAATGTTATGAAGATAAGTCTCACCATGTTTTAGCCTATAGAATTTTGCCTAATTTTTAGCCTATTAAATATTTTAACAGAAATGACTTTATTCAAAAACAAATCAATCAATAAATTTTTAAGAGCTGAGCTCTTGTCTGTGAAGTTTTTCCAGGTTGTTCTATCCTCGGCCAAATACTTGACCTTCCAATACGACATGATTTTCGTCTTCTCCTTCATTCGGTCTAAAGATTACCTTTCATCATCATCATCCATTTCTAAGTCCATTATATCACACACAGCTCTACCAAAAAACACTCCATTTTGTTGCTCCGGATATCGCAAATTGTAGCGTTTTTAAGTGCTCTGATTACGAATGCATTAATGAAAGTATTCAGTGGGCTCGTATTTTTATGATTTTTACAAATTGAATTTGAATAATTTATCGTTACAAAATAATTAGTTGATAAAAAATTTATCCAATTAAAATGTCCTAAACAAGAAAAGTCAGGACAACTCACCAACGACCGTATCCGTTACAATTGAAATTTCTGGTAGTTAAAAAAAAATCTGATCCTTTTGTGAAATTTTACAAAATCATTAAAATTGTCATGAATTGTGTGCATAAATAGAGCCGGCATCATTTTCATTTCTAGAGCAACCAAACCACTAGACGTTATTTTTCTCTCAAGCCTTGGGCCATATCTTTGATGTCGCCCAAGGCTGCGGTCCTCGTACATTGAATTTCGTGTCGCGATACATTTCTGTTAAAATATTGCCGCAACGACACCTTTTTGTCAGCACTGGTGTGCTGAAGTTATTTCAGAGTGCCCAAATCTTGAAACGCTTTCTACTGTAAGGCACCTTTGTTCTGAGTTCAGCCTCACCATACATATATTTTGAAGCGCTTGATACGCGGCAGTCGTGTTTGATTAAATATATTCATATAAAAACAACAATTGACAATATTGAAATAATCAAGATTTAACGATTCATACTAATATAAGACCATTGCCTACTAAATTAGGTACTCGTAGTTCTTATTTCTTTATGTCAATTTATTTATAACCTACATAATATTAACAATGATATAAAACACTAAACTAAAACTTAACCTACAAAAACCTTTCTTTATTACTTTCAGAAGCACAATATGTATTATTAAATGTATTAAGGCATTTTTTTTAAAATAATACTATTGAGCGAATTTTTTCGTAATCTTGTTTCAAGGCTAACGATTCTTATCTTTAAATTAAATATTATTATTGTTGAAAAAAATGGCTAAATGCAAGTGGAGCTCGCCCGTGAAGGGTTCCGTACCATTATCATAAAAAAATACCGGTTATTTCACATATTAGGTACAGCCTATAAACAGGACTTATCTCAGTTTCGTAATAAAAAATAAAACCACGCGTGAAAAACTAAATTTCAAGAATAAAGGACCTATTTTTATTCTCTACTTTTATTTTCCATTGGGTCTAATTGTTGTCCAATCTAGTATATTCATTAGTAGTTAATTGGTTTAGTTAATCTGGCGGGGTTCAAAGCATAAGTGAACTGGTTTTTTCTCGATAAGCAAGTTCGCTCCACCTTAGGTCATATTATCGCTTACCATCAATAGTGAATAGTGAAATGTGATTACGCGTAAACTCACAGTAACAAAAAAGTTCACCTGTCTTATCATTCATACTTCATATTAAAAAAATTACTTTTAAAAATCTTTCTCATTTCATCAATAATTTGTAAAACAATACAAGCTTCATAATCTCCTATTTCATTTGGATTCCGACCCAACACGGGAGTCAGACAAATCGAGAATCACACAAAGGGTGCACCCGAGTTTTGTATAAAAAATAAATAAGGCCCGTTCTACACTGTCACCTCCAATCCAGTTTCAATTAACGTGTCCAGAGAAGCGTTAACGTCCGCCCTATACGCCCGCCTAGCCGTAGGCTGTGTACACACGACTTTGTGAAAGGGGTTGCTACGAAGACAGTCGGATTGTGTGCTATTTTCTATTTTGGAGCGCGCTCTAATTGTCTTTTGGCCGAGATTTGCGTTGCTTGGCTCACGTGATACTCGGCCGTATGCCGGATGAAAATGTACGTACGTTTAGTTATCATGTGAAAAACTAGTTGCAGAGGTGTCGTAAAATGAAATAATTTGTATTTCTATCTGTCAATAATAGTAACATACACGTAACAGAATAACACGTAAAATTTTGTTATATATAATAAATAAGTAATAAACCTTTTTACCTACGATCGAATGGAAACCGGTATATACTTTGGGGTGAAACACAGATTCCCTTTCCAAGGCGTGAAAGGATGTTTGTGTGTGTATGTTCAAACCAATGTTTGAACATATTGTGATTTTTAGTGACGGGATAAAATTTGATTGGTTCATTTGTTTAAATAAGTTTACAATGAATGCTCGCTTGGGAAAGCTGCACAATTTTTTTTTACTATCTATGTGGCCATTGATATTCAAAACTAATTGTTAAGTTTTCATGCGGATTACAGTGAAAAGTTTGGGTTCTTTGATAGGTGATACCTTACAACGGGGCGCTCAGTAAACAAATTTTTACAAGTGATAGGTTTGTGTTTGACCACACCTTGCCTCAAGGTTATACTACTAGGTTACACGGTTATCTAGAATATACCTATTAACTCTAAATTTGAATACCACCCATGTGAACCTCCAGAACTACTATTTCTTGGTTACAAGTATTTATACATTATGAAAATAACTTAGAGCTTAGATACGGACCTGACAGCCGAAACTGGCGCAATCACTAAGCAAATTATCAGAATAGCAATATGTTGCGTTTTCGTAATTTTTTTATCAGTAGTTGTTTTGAAATCAATGTTCTTCATTTCACGGATCAGAAAGAGCATATTAATTTACTCAATGTATGTATATCGGACTTTATACTTGACACCAGCTGTTATGCACTATGCTTATAAAGGGGTGAAGTAGGCTGTATAGTACCTAATTATCCAATACGACAGACCTAGGGCGGCATTCAGTGCATCCGCGCTGCTTCTAGGTATAATTTACATACCTAACTACAAACCTAGGCACAATATTATAATACTTGGTTAGTTATAAACGTATGAAATGCAAATTATGCGGAGTATGTATTTATTAAATTTTGCAATGCATTTAACATAATATTTGCACATCACATGAATTAATTACGTCGATTACTATTAAACATATCATCGAATAATATAACATAACCTATACGCGGTATTCACTAAAGACCTTTATTTAGGTCAGTGTTTAGTTATACCGAATAAAACTAGATGTCGCTGCTAAAATTGCGCCACTTTCTGAATTATGGTAATTCAATTCACCTCCAAATAACGGGTCGTTTTTAGGGTTCCGTACTCAAAGGTCAAACGCCAACCCGCACTCACCCGCCAACCACGCACTTGGCCAGCGTAGTGGATTATGGTCTAGATCTCTCTCCTCATGAGAAAAGACCCCGAGTCTCAGCGGTAGAAACGTATAGTCGGCTGCTTTTGCTAGTTAAAGGTAAAAACCCCTATTACTAAGCCTCCCCTGTCTGTTTGTCATGTAAATTTTAACTTGAACATTTCGTAGAGAGCGAAACATTTTCAACGTTGACTTACGATTGGCTACATGGGCTTCTACAGACTAGAAATGAGAACCCTCGCTTAGTATGATGTTGCTTTGATTATAAACTGGATAAATAAAATCTACAGGTTCATAACCCGCCGTTTTCCGTCGGTTTAATACAATTACATCAGACCGGGGATGCTAAAAGCCCGGTCATAATGTCGTTAGCTAGGGTTGGAGACACTGCGAAAATAATTCGAATAATTTTGTTGAATTATAAAAATATTTTAACAAAATATGACGAGAATGACCTTCTTGATAGTATTAGTTAAATTAAATAGAGCAAATATTTATTACTACATTGATAATAAAAATATAGCATTGGACTTAGACCATTGATTGAGTAACGAAACCAGATAAAGATTTAGAAAGTAATACCTAGAACCACTTCATACTGGTGCCATTATTTATTCCCTTAATTTGTTGCCTTATTTTATTCGAATAAAAAGACAGTACTTAATTAAATTATTGTGAACTGGCTACGCCCCGTGGTATATTGCACCCGCTAATCCGGAATAAAAAATAATATAGAATATAAAATACAAACTTACACAAAAACACATGCACAAACTCTCGCATCCCACTATATTATAAATGTGAAAGTTTGTGTGAGTGTAATAAAGTAGGTGATTTCACTTAATCTAGTTAGTTATTTTTTATTTATATTTCACTAGCTGACCCGGCAAACGTTGTTTTGCCTCACTTAGGGGTACAGCGCCATCTATTGATTACTTGCTCAACCCAGTCGAAAGGTATCGACATCTGTTAGAATCATTTGGAGTTAACAGATTATTGTGACTGTCAAATAATAATAACAGACAATAATTAGTTAATTATTTAAACTATCCTTTCTCTCAAGTTGGATCGAACTGCACATGGTGTGCGAATTTTATTATAATCGGTTAAGTGCTTTAGGAGTCCATTGAGGACAAACATTGTGACACGAGATTTATATATATTAAGATAAAAAATATTACTAACAAAAATTGTGTGTTGTTTTTATAATAATACACGTACTTGTATTATTATAACTAGCGCAATATTGTCATTAAAGATTAATCCCTAATAATTATTTCATATAATTATATTTTATTCGAATAAAACGCAGTTTTAAATCTGACGAAAGACGCCCATCATTACTAACTTTCAGTTTCGTCCGGCGAGCAACGCTAAGTCAATTATATTGAGTTTCACGTAGTTTCCATGTTAGAGCCTATCGCATTTCAAAGGCTCGCCCGTGTAACTGGGTTTTTAATTCACTTTGCCGGGGTTACAGAGTTTAATCTAAATAAATAATAACATTTCAAAGGTCGGGTAACTAGGAAAATTTCTATTCTGACATAAAAAATATCGAAAAACAAATAATTGAGTAACTTATAGGAAAATGCTAAGAACCGAATGAACAGTTAATTTTCGCAGTTTCAATTTATGAACAGGTCTGTTTAATTTTTAGAGTAGCACCCTTTCTATTTTACTAAAGATTTATTTGGAAGTTATAACATGAGTTTTTTTAATATGTGCAGTAACAATTGAGTGTTTTATTACTAACAGATCGTCCCGGCTTCGCACGGGATATAAAATAATCTAAGACACAAAGAGAAACAAAATAAAGCCTATGTTACTCAAGGATAAAGTAAAGTAAGTAAGTCCCAACGGTGAAAGATTTTTTTCAAATTGGTCCAGTAGTTCGGAGTCTATTTGCGTCAAACAAACAAAAATCAAACTATTCCTCTTTATATATTATAGATAATTATATATGGGCATAGATAGAATACACTGCTCAAACCCTAATTAAAAAAAAAACATTAATCATAAAAAAAATATTTATGGCTAAAATATTTATTTACTTCATTTTCTCTTTTCTATCTTCATTTTTTTTCTCTAAGTGAACCAACAGAAAGTTTTCTTGTGTTTTCCGCCATTACTGTAACGTGCCATAATAAATTCTTCAGACGACGTTCTCTTGTTTTTTGTCCGTTAGATTTATTTTAGTGATTATAATAATGTTTTGGTGTTTTCTTGTACATACCTTGTCTACTGACCTATATAGAGTCATCTTGATCAGATATTTGTGATAGAAGATTCCATTAGATGGAAATCATTGGTAACGTGATTTATCTTGGTGGCCTTAGACAAAGAACAACAAACATCAATGTTCCATGATTTTAATAGATAGGATTTTAGCTTGGCTTTTGACCGGCAGGGTACGTAACCACATGAGTTAGCCACACTCTGGCCTAAGATGGAGCATACATAGGCTGGAATAACTAGCTCTTAATAAGGCTGTCAAAACACACTATCAGGGGCTTGACGAATGATTTTTCAATTTGAGGATGGTTGCTAGCCAGGCGAGCATTAGAAAATACCCACCATGCTAGGGTTTTCTCACGATGTTTTCTTCTCTAAAAGCTTTATCAAGCATATTGATCGGAATAATTGATGAAATAATTAAGTTTCAATGGAATTATTACACAGAACATGTTTTAAGTACATCCATACATATATATACTATAAGATATATATATGCCTTAAGACTTATGCCTGTATAATGTGATTCGATAAGAAAATATTTGAAAGCTCGCTACCTGTTTCTCGCACTCATTAATTGATTATGCGAGTGAGAGGACATCTACTCTAAAATGTTTTCTTTATTGACGCTACTTATACCTACCTATATGTAAACAAGAAAGTAAATAACACGACTGTGAGGTATACAGACGTGGCTCCCGTTTAAACTCTCCAATAATGAGATTATATTCCAAATTTCCCTACCCCTATCTCACGGGCCCTCATATTTGAGAAATTTAAGCGGATTTGTCAAGTCCCATCCGATGGACTACTTAAATTTATGTGAACTCTCGTTATGGAAGCCTGGAGTTGACAAGGTGTTGGTGCGCTGAAAAATAAGGATGCGGGGACGCTGTAGAAATGTTTTTAGAGAGGTTTTTTACACAGTACCTACAACTAGGCATTTGACCAGAAGGAGACTTAATCGTAAGCGTCAGTGACACTGGTGACAATTCAGCGGCTTACAAGACTAAACTAAATTTAAAGAAGCCCCGTCTCTTTTCATCTTAGGTGGCCAGAAAGAGACGGCACGTTCTGAACCGCAGACAAAACAACTAAAATCACGTCAAATATGGACTGTGCAGGCAGTTTTAGAGGTGATACAAGTGAGTGCGTTCTAAAGTCGCCTATATTTTCTACATTTAACGTTGTTTTTGTTGTTTTGACTATGGTGCAAAACATGTCGTCTCTTTCTGGCCATATTAGATGAAAAGAGACGGGGCTTCTTTAAATTTAGTTTAGTCGTGTGTGCCACTGCATTGCCACCATTGTCTAGTTGCGTATTGAAATTTATTCTGGCGAACACACAACTAAACTAAATTTAGAGTAGTCCTGTCACTTTTCATCTTTAGTGAACAGAAAGAGACAACACGATTTGAACCATATACAAAACAACTAAAATCACGTCAAATATGGAAAATGTAGGCGATTTTAGAACACATTCAATTGTATCGGCTCTAAAACTACCTACCTAAATTTTCCATATTTGACGTGGTACATCAGAATCGCCACTATTAAATGATCAAACCGCAGTACACCAAACAATTTCTTATCAAATCATATAACTATAATGAAACAATAAACCACTAACATTCTTCTAGACAAAATAAGAGTTGTTTAATTTTATTTTTTATAACTTTCACTCTTGTTTTTTTTCTCGCAAACTCATTTTAATTTAATAAAAAATCATTTTTTTAATTTGACTACGATGTAAAAAGAATTCAAACTGTCGAGCAGATTTTACGTAATCTTATTTTGATACTCAACAATTCTTAGCACCGAATCAAGGTTATCAAAATTGAAAACGCCTGATATATTTAAAATATTTTAGCGGTTTATTTTACCAGCTTTGGATAAAAAGTATTTTTGCAACACACAGCACTCTCAAACGTATCGAAGATCAACCTCAGTTTGTGAGTAACTCGATCACACTGTAATATGATTACTGAGCTCCTATCGACTCTTCAGCGGAAGCTTTTATCCAGAAATGTAAGCAATAATGTACCTTAGCTTGTGTTCCGGTGGCACTTAAGTTTTCACTTAAACACGTGCATCGTTTGCCTGAAAATAAAAACCTTTGTTATATGTTAAAAAAATATTTGTTACCTACCAATTTTAAGTAGTACGAGACAAGTACATATTTTGTTTCTTTTCCTTTGATAACTTGTCACTTTAACACGACGCTTTAAGAAACAAACCAAAAAGTATAGTGACAATGGTCACTACCAAAATTCAACTCTATTTAACGAGAGCCTATTTTGGCGTTAAAGAGAGTTGTTGTTAAATTGACAGAAGCAAACAATTGGAACAAAAACCAAATAAATGCTTTTTATAACTAGTATTAGAAATGTTTACATCACTTTAGCCTAATATGTTAAAAAATAACAGTTTTTTTTAGAAAGTTTCGTATGTTTGGTGCGATAGTCCTGTTTGTTGCAGTCAAAACGATAAAAAAACTTACACAGTTGAGCCATTTTTTTCAGTTGGGCATTTTAAAAAGTGCTTTTTTGTCGTTATGGAGAGAGGTATATATTATAAAGCGCACGATTTTATTAAACACAAGCAAAACCAACCAAACTGGTAATTTTGACGCTTTAGGGAGATTGTCGTTATATCGAGTAACGTTACCTGGAGTTAACACTTGACGACCTCGTTGGCGTAAAGGTTACCATGCCGGACTGCCATTTAGAAGGTTCCCGGTTCGATTCCCGGCCCGGCCAACATCTTTGTGCTTAACTAAATTTGTTGACTGTGGGTCTGGGTGTTAATTATGTATCTATATAAAATATGTATGTATATGTAGTATATTAGTTGTATTAGCTACCATAACACGAACTAGAAATGGTTTAGTATGGGGTTTAAAAAAAAAAAGAAGAAATAAGAACACTGTATTTAATTTCGTATCAATTACTAGTTAGGCTTTTGTCTACAACACGTCTGATGTAAAACAACGTTATATCCAAGATTGAAAGACCCATCATGAGAAATTCTCGATCCATGTTATTCCTATTTCAAAATCTGAGTTTCTTCACCCGTCTTCTATAAAGACGTTGACTCTAAGTAGGTATCACCTGGCCACGGCGGGCGAAACCAATATCTGTTCGTCCAGAGAAAAATCCGCTTTGAAATTGATATTCTCTTCACGTTGTTTTATTTATTGGAACTTGTTTATTTTTAAAGTCGCGTGGGGAGTCTTCTTTAGAAAAATAGCTTCAGAAATAGAATGCGGGGATTTTTGTAAGCAATAGATAGGTAGGTACGCGAGTCACAAAATCGTCGTGTTTTTTTTTATAATTTTAATACAATTTGGTCTTCAAATCTAGAGTAAATAGGTTCCTTCTAGGCAAGTGTAATACATCTTAGAACACAGTCAAGCTTAACATCAGGCAAGCTGCGGTTAATCGTAAGCCTATTTATAATAAAAAAAATATATATAACTAGCTGACCCGGCAAACGTTGTTTTGCCTTAAAAATTGATATGCAGTAGCCGATCCTCAGACCTACTGAATACGCATATAAAATTTGGTAAAGATCGGTCAAGCCGTTTCAGAGGAGTACGCTAGCAAACACTGTGACACGGAAATTTTATATATAACATATACTATACTACCTATTTTCGTACACTGACAACAACTGAAGAAAGAAGATATGTCAGGATTACATCTCACTTTAGCTATATGCTTCTTAAAGGTTACCATTGCTAAACAGTACTGTATCTTTGTCAGTTTAAACACAAAATAAGCCAATTTCGAATTTGGAAAAACCTCGATTCAAAGTGAAGAGGAAGTTGGAACCGGATGTAGCAGTCTGCTACAGGGTGCTGGGAGCGCGATATTCAGCACTTCCGGTGTGCGAGCGGGATGGCTAACGGAAATGAATACGTCTGCCGATTGAAAGATTCCGTTTGAAGTCCAAAATTCTTGGCACTAAGTGATGAAAACCGTTAGATCGATAAACAGGTACAATACCCGGCTATAAATATTGCACATCGATCTTTGGAAAGGGACAATCAGTTGATTTCATTTTGGTAGAGTGTTGTCTCTGTCACACGAAATACTAACATCTATGACATCATCATCATATCATCTTCCCACTGCTGGGTGCAGTCTTCAGGACTCCAATGATTCAAATCACCTTTATAACAACGGCTGACAAAACGTCACATAGGTACGATAAGGCCCGCTTTCTCTCTTCTTTGTCTTTTCCTATCTTCTCTGTCTGTGTCTTCTCACTCTTTTGGTTTAGCATTAAGTCTTTCCATCTCGTCGCGGTTGTTAAAATTGATCTTCACAGTAATTATTCGAAAACTATAAATTCTAAAATTAGTGCTTAGTGGTACACCATATGATTAACTTTTGCAGACAATACCTAGCCTGGCTATGGTATGGGAAGCCAATTAGCATATTTTAAAAAACTGGCGAGAAAATTTTATGTAATCACACGATTACATAAAATTTTCTCGCCAGTTTTTTAAAATATTGATTACATAAAATTTTCTCGCCAGTTTTTTAAAATATGCTAAAGTAAAATACGAGAAAATTTTATGTAATCGTGTGATTACATAAAATTTTCTCGCCAGTTTTTTAAAATATGCTAATTGGCTTCCCATACCATACATAGCCAGGCTAGGTATTGTCTACAAAAGTTAATCATATGGTGTACCACTAAGCACTAATTTTAGAATTTATAGTTTTCGAAAAATTACTGTGAAGATCAATTTTAACACCCGCGACGAGATGGAAAGACTGAATGTAATCGTGTGATTACATAAAATTTTCTCGCCAGTTTTTTTTAATAGTCAATTTAATATTTTGTTTTAGTTTGCTTCGGAAAGTTGTATATAAATTAAAACAACTCTATTTTTTTATATGTAGAATTTTTATTTAATTTTAATTATACCTAGAATTTTTAGATCTTATAAGTACAATATTGTAAATTTTTGATTACACAAAAATGTATTTCATGAGACACCTATACTGCAGTGTTGGCGCTTCGGTCATATTTGTATGGAGAGGATGAAGTTGGTACAACAAGGCTTTACTAACATTGGTTCTCCACCATCGTATGTGCCAAACCCAGACTTGCTAATTAAAGTTGGAAACAACAGCCAAGTGGTCTGACCGCGACTGATCACCCGCCCGCTGAGCTTCGAGCTTTGACTACCGTTTTAACTTTGGGAGGCAAACATACGAGGACTCTCATGTTACAGGGTACTGTATAACTATATCTCTGTTTTAATTATTAAGTTTTATCATATACTTGTCTACATTACATACTTTACATTGTGCACAAAATTAGAGTTGCACAGAGAGTCATGGAGAGATTCATGCTCGGCATCAAACTCCAAGACCGAGTTCGCAACACTGAAATCCGTCGACGAACGAAAGTTCATGATGTCGGATTTGCAGTGATGCATCTGAAATGGAGCTGGGCAGGACACGTGGTTAGGCGAAATGACAATAGGTGGAGTAGAGCAATTACAGAGTGGTGGCCGAGAACTGGCAAGCGAGGAGTTAGTCGTCCAGCGGCGAGATGGGTTGACGACATCGCTGAAGTCGCAGGTCCTGGACGAGGACTGCGCAAGATCGACGCAGGTGGCACATGCAGAGGGAGGCCTATACCCTGCAGTGGGATAAAAAGGGGTGTGGATGATGAAGATGATCATATACTTAGCGCGGGGCGTAATGCATACTTCTCAATGATAATTTGGCACATTACATTACATTTTTCCACAGCACATCGTGGTTTATGAAATCGATAAGTACAGTTACTGTAGACTTCCGAAGTCGTATTATGTCAATGTACTACAAAAATAGAAAAGGTGAACTTTGCTGTAAATTACTTACTATATTACTTTTGTAGTTCTGTACATTTTACTTATGTGTTTCGCAATAAAACTACTTATTTTGTATTTGTACATCTATAAAAATACTGGTAATTAACGCGAAACCTTTTAAGGGAGACTTTCTAAGAAAGTCACATATAATAAAACATTTTTCTTTCCACGGGAATGTCATAGATATTTGAGTGAAAATAAGTACACATAATAATTTTGATTGAGTAAGATATAATAATATACATTTATTTTAGTACTTATTATGAATTTATCGTACTGTTATCAGCAATAAATTTTAATTTTCGTACTAATGTGTATTTTGATGACGGTATCAAATAGTAATTAGAGTTCGATTTCTTATTTTATTGAACCCAAGTAAGTATTCTGGAACGTATTGTATAAAATACATAATAATAGGTAAGTGCATCAATACATCTAACTAAACTGTACCTATTATGTCGTAAAACTGTTATGTTTGTTTACGTCATCATTATTTTATTATCATGAATTCTCATTCATTTTAATGGTTTTATGACAACACTAAACGGGCCGTTGTTAAACATTTTTATTTCTGTAATAAAACAAAACACGAGGGAATTTTCGCAAATTTTGTGAAGAGCCGACAGATTTTCCGAGCAATAAAATTATAGGTAAAAACATTACAATACTCTGTTATCTTATTTATTATTTATTTATCTTTGTTAGAATACCAACTCACTGCCCAAGTGAGTGTACCACTCACTACTTTTCTGTAGAAGCCTATGTAGCTTATTGTACGTTTAAGTACGTAGTACTAGTTATTATTCTGTGGTCTAAGTTACAATATAATTATGTTGTTTCAGAAAGGTCATAAATTACAAAACGTGAAACTTAAGATTTATAGTTTAAAGTCAAAATTGGCGTAGCACAGAGCTATGGTCTTAGCATTTCGATTGTGGTAATGTGGCACAACCACAGACGATATTTTTTTCCTGATCTACCATATCCTTAATTCAATGATTTTCAAAATAACATTTTTGTATTAATCTAAAAAAAGCATAAAGAAACTGTAAAATTATTATTTTCCTTAGGATAGACCGTGTAATGTTTTAAAAATAGTTTCATGTTAAATTTAATATAGATATTTCAATACCAATCATAAAATATTTTCTGTCGATATTCGTGTATATATTTCACTCTTCTGTATAAAATTAGAGAAATATTTTTCGGGATAAAAAGAAGTATATGTGTTAATCCTAGGCCTAAGCTACCACCATACCTAATTTCATTTAAATCGGTTAAGTCGTTTGAGCTTGAAGAAGAAAGAAAAAATACACTTCCTTTTACACGATTTTAACCTACTGAAATTACAAAAACAAAATATTGTGTTTAAGTGTATAAATTTATGGGTATGTTTGTTACTTTTTCACGCTGAGCGGCTGAACCGATTTCGATGAAATTTGGATTAGGAAGACCCTGGATTTACATATAGGCTTCTTTTTTATCTCGGATTTAGGCGGGTAAAAACGCAGGGCGCAGCTAGTAATATTATTATTCTCCTATAGGATAGTTACACTTTCCGTGTTTTATTATCATAAGTTCATGTCAACATCATATTTGTCCGAAGTTCCATATTATAGGAAGTCCCTCATAATGTGTTCAGTGTATTCTAACCAGTTATTTATTGCTTAGAAACTTCATAAATCACATTTGAGGACATGATCTTTATTTAGTAGGTAATTTTGTTGGTTTTTCGCCGGATCCTTACAAAAAACATTCTTGTTTAGCATTTGTTATTTATAGTATACTATAGAGACTACTTAGAATTACCTGGAAAATTTGATAAGGTTTGAATCTTTCAAATAAGTAGTTTGGAACAACCTGTTGTGGTACATCTTCTTCTAATATATAAAATTTCCATGTCACAATGCTAGTTACCGTACTCATCCGAAACGGCTTGACCGATTTTTACCAAATTTTATATGCGTATTCAGTAGGTCTAAGAATCGACTACTATTTATTTTTTAAAGCAAAACAACGTTTGCCGGGTCAGCTAGTAAATAAATGAAAAAATATAGTGCCTGTAGCTCGGCTAAGGTGATATGAAGCAATAGTTGGTTCTATGCGGACATTCTCTCGATGGGTGACCATGCACAAGACTGTCTTTTTAAAAGTGGCATTGTCATCTAGGCGCTATCGTAGGTCGGATGACTCTTTAAATTGTTTTTTTTTTGACACATTTCACACGGCTGGTTAACCCCATACTGGACCATATCTAGTTCGTATTATGGTTGCTAACACAACTGATATACTACATATACATGCATATATATTTTGTATAGATACATTTATTTAACAACCAGACCCACAGCCAACAAATTTAGTTAAGCACAAAAATGTTCGCCGGGCCGGGAATCGAACCCGGAACCTTCTGATTGGCAGTCAGGTATGGTAACCTTTACGCCAACGAGGTCGTCAAATCTCAGTATGTCTCAGTTCAAGCAGTCGTTAAGCCAAATCGGAGGTCTTCGGGTGTCTTGATGACTCTACACTAGAGACTGTCCACTTAGCTCATACGAAGAAGAAGAAGAAAGTACGTAAATGCATTTTACAAAAATAATAAAAGCCTTTTTATTTTCCAATCAGATTTTGACGTGACAACGTCTTTTAAATTAGGTTGCGGCTGGGAGTCACTTATGAAAAAGTGTAACGCCCGGTAACGTTACGATGAGTCACCGAACGAGAGAGAGGCCCGCCGAATGCCTTGCGTCTCTCTCCCACTCAACTATGATCGGTCTGCCGCGCGCGCAGCACGCGGCAGACGTTGTCACGTAAAATCTTCGCCCGTAAAACCGACTTTACAGTCAACCTTTTTTTTTTTTCACAGGCCAAAATCAGATTGGACATCTTCTGAGGAGATACAACAAGACCAGACAGACAAATTTGAAGAATCAAATGAAAAAGTGCCCCCAAATCCTCAGCGATTGAGGGTGACAAGCACTCTGGAGTGCTCTTGAGGAGCACTGATGTTGATCGGGGCGGGGTGCGATCTACTCTGTAAAGATAGTTTAGGGCTGTAAGAGGTTTTAATATAAATAAAATAGCGAGATTAAATTGCGTAGACTTATGTTTTCGAAAATAATAATACGCTCTACGCGCTGCAAAATAATGTCAATTTTTTATTTATTACATCATTGTATGACTATTGATTTTTTGTTTATATTATTTTTTTTAAGTCTTTGGTAAAATAGACGAATTACTTACTCGTACTTGTCATTGAAATATCAATTCATTCGTGTTCGTTAACTTATGAACATATATGTTACAAACTTTTATTTTAAAGTCAAAGTCAAATATTAGAGTAATGTATTTATAACAATAAAGTAAAACTACACACAATCACATTAAATATTCAATCAATATAAATGTCAATAAAAATCAAAAATTTAAAAACAATGAAATATAATTTATAATTACTAAATGATACAAAAGTTATGGGCACCTTTGCACCAGGTACGGTTATGGGCGGGTTTTCCTAACATGAATTTTTTTCTTGACATGTATAATTTTTATTATATTAATTACTAAATAATTTTGAATTACTTTTAATTTCAAAACTTGTAACCCAAATAGAGTAAACTTCTCGTTGTTCTCTTTTAAAGTATTTGGTGTACTACGAAACACATCTGATGATGATGATTGAAGAAAGTGCGAGTGATTTCTAACCTAAAAAGTCATAAAAGTCATGAACTTTGAGCGCATTTGTTTACTGATACTACGATACTATGTATATTATGTAGTATATCAGTTGTGTAAGCTACCATCATAGAAACTAGAAATGGTTTAGTGTGAGGCATTTCAGTGTAAAATGTGTGACTTAAGAATTAAAATTATATTAGAGAGTAATTTGAAAATAAAATGCAAGTTTCGTTTATACAAGCAAAGCGCAATATTACTACCGGCGGGATTACAAAACTGCATCTTCCGACACACCGGCGGAATTCATGTTCATTAATTGGTTTGAGTATTTATTGAAATTTTTGAAGTAGTAAAATACTATTCGCTTTCAAACTTATTCACGAGTATGTTATGTATATATTTGTTTGTACACTCTTTGTGTTTGTCACTTGTACAAACGCCAGAGACAAACCTTATTACATCTCCCACTAAGTCTGCCCTACATATATCACTTTTCCAGTACAAAAACGCCAACACGCCGTTTACCCCGTGCCTGTCTACCTCAATTTTCCCCACATACGCCCACAAAAACAAAACAAGCTACGAGCGAAACCAAGTTTCTTCTTCATACTTATTCCACCTTTTTCTAAGCGTAGGTTGTTAGGGGTTAGTAGGGGGGTAAAGGGCATCCGAAGTGGGTGGTAGTGTGGAAAGTGAATGAATACACTGTATCCATCCGTTTTCTATATTCCTCAAACTTCTGATGCCAATTCCTGGTCCTCCGCGTGGTCCCCTCCGTCAACTGGGATGAGTAGTGCAACAATAACATATTGTAACAATAACATATTGTTGCACTACCTATCCCAGGCCAACGTGGCAGGAAGAACTCGCCAAGACGCACTGGCCAGCGTGGCGTTTTACGGCTAAAAACCTCTTCATAACATGACAAGTACGCAAATACCTCGGCCCTCAGTCCCCAGCGGCCCCGCTATTCCGAACTCCGGCAGCGGTCCTGGTAACGGCGGGGCAGAGGGTGCTAAGAATCTCTGGAAGAGATCTCGCTGCCAACCCCACACGACGACCCTGACCCTGGCGTGTTACAACGCCAGGACGTTACGTACTGACGACCGATTGCTTCAAGTACAACTTGCTTTAAACGAAATTAAATGGGATGTAGTAGGTCTATCGGAAGTACGACGGAAAGGTGAAGATTTAATAAAATTAAACTCAGGTGACCTATTTTTCTACAGAGGTCACGATGATTCTACATATGGAGGTGTGGGATTTTTAATAAATAAAAACATCGCACCCTTAGTTAAAAACGTGAAAAGCATTTCGACACGTGTGTGTTTTATAGTGCTTAAGCTCAATAACCGCAATTCAATAAAAATTATCCAAGTGTATGCCCCCACATCCGATCATACCGACGATGAAGTAGAAGAATTTTATGAGGACATTGATAGAGCTCTTGAAGATTGTCCATGCCACCATTTTGTTATAACTGGCGACTTTAATGCCAAAATTGGACCCCAGTTATCGAACGAAAAATCTGTTGGCAAGTTTGGTTTACGTACGTAATGACAGAGGCCAAACCCTAGTCAACTTTCTTGAAAAACGTAATCTTTACGCGATGAATACATTCTTCCAGAAGCGAGCCTCAAGAAAGTGGACCTGGGCTGGCTGTAACGGTATAACAAAAAACGAAATAGACTACATCATAAGTCCTCGGAAAGATTCAATAGTAGATGTTACTGTTCTTAAGAGTTTCAGAGCGGGAAGCGACCATAGATTAGTAAGAGGAACTCTAAGGTTAAATCTTAAAAAAGAACGTGTTAAAATGATTAAATCGCAACCCAGATACTACAAGCAAGACACCTCTCTACTAACTGACGATTTCCGAATAGACCTTAAAAACCAGTTTGATGGACTAGAAGAACTAAATTTAGATGCCGACCAAATTAATACTCTGTTATGCAAAACTGTTTTAGATACAACCAAAAAACACCTAGGAAAACCACAGAAACGGAAAGAAAAACTGTCACCGGAAACACTCGCTTTAGTAGAAGAAAGGACACGAATGAGACACCAAACAATTGCAGACCAGAGACAAATAGAAATTATAAGTAAAAAGATCAGTAAAGCTATAAGAAAGGATCTAAGAAAGTACAAAACACAAATAATAAATGACACTATTAAGCAATATAGAGGCCCGAAAGTATTTAGGAGAAAGCTAAGAACTGGGACCAAGGAAATAGTAAAATTAAAAGATGAAGAAGGCAATTTAGTTACAGACAGGGATAAAATAGTGAATATTGTAGAAAGTTTTTATGGGAAACTATACTCTTCACAGTTTAGCACACCAAGCCTTGAAATACCAGACAAACGCGCACATCCAATACCCCATATGGATGATGAAAGTATACCTCCCATATTAGCCAGCGAAATTAGAAATGCTCTACATCATATGAAAATAGACAAATCTCCTGGTGAAGATGGCATTACGTCTGATCTACTACGTGCAGGAGGTGATGCTGTAATAAAAGTACTTAAAACACTGTTTAATAAAGTCATACAACAGAAATGCGTCCCACCATCTTGGAAAACTGCAACCGTTACACTCATTCATAAAAAAGGAGATATATCTAAACTAGCCAACTATCGCCCTATAAGCCTTCTTTCGCATGTCTATAAACTTTTTACCAAAGTCATATGCAATCGTCTCACCCGTGTCCTGGACGAATGCCAACCATACGAACAAGCCGGTTTCCGGAGTGGCTTTTCAACTATAGACCACATTCAAGCGGTGAAACAGCTTATGGAGAAAAGTCACGAATATAACCGGCCCCTGTGCATGGCGTTTGTTGATTATGAGAAGGCGTTCGACAGCGTTGAGCACTGGGCCGTGTTTGACTCCCTCCATCGCTGCTCCATCGATGCTCATTTCGTGGATATACTCCGGGAGCTATACAGCTCGGCAACAATGCAAGTACGTTTGCACAAACTAAGCGACCCAATCTCCATCAAAAGAGGGGTGCGGCAAGGAGATACCATTTCACCCAAGCTTTTTACAGCGGCATTAGAAGACGTCATAAAAACGCTTGAATGGGACGAATCTGGAATCAACATTAATGGAACCTTCTTGTCGCACTTACGCTTTGCGGACGACCTGGTATTGTTTTCTGAGTCACTAGCAGATCTCCAAAACATGATCCAAGACCTGTATACTGCTTCACTTCACATCGGTCTTAGGATGAACATGTCCAAGACTAAGGTTATGGCGAACTTCTCTGGTGTATCGCATCAAACAGTTACGGTTGGAAGCGAGACGCTAGAGAGGGTCGACCAATACGTGTACCTTGGACATGTTCTATCTTTTGACAAAGAACTGCAGAAACGTGAAATTGCACGGAGAATCCAGCTGGGATGGGCGGCGTTCAATAAGTTTGACGATATCCTAAAGTCCGTCGATGTTCCACAAAGCCTGAAGACCCGCCTCTATAACCAATGTGTCCTGCCCACCATGACGTACGGTGCCGAGACATGGACTCTTACTAAGGAGATAGTTAGTAAAATTCAAGTCGCTCAAAGATCCATGGAGCGTGCTATGCTCGGCATCAAATTGCAAGATCGCGTGAGGAACGTCGAGATCCGGCGCCGCACCAAGGTGCGTGACATCGGCAAGGCAATCACCAAACTCAAATGGTGCTGGGCAGGACATATTGCGAGGCAGAGCGATGGTAAGTGGGCCAAAACATTGACGGACTGGAGGCCTATGACAGGCAAAAGAAGCGTCGGTCGACCAATAACACGCTGGGTCGACGACATCCGGAACATCACAGGCCAGACATGGATGAGAGCAGCGCAACACCGAGATGACTGGCGTACTAGAAGAGAGGCCTATGCTCAGCAGTGGGCGTCTACGGGCTGATAATGATGATGATGATGATGAGGTTGATAGCCTAAATTAGTTGTTAGTACTCATTTCTGTTTTATAAAATTGATCTAAAAAAAGTTATTGAACCCTCATATATTATGATAGGATTTATCACATATCACTTTTTTTTATGTGTTATTTATTTGTTACGCGAATTAACACAAACTAACACTTTTACCTTTAATACTTTTACATTTAAAATGTATTCAGTAAAATATTGATGTACTTTTTTTAATTTACTGTTGCATTCAACATTATTACTTTTAAAACGAACGTAGTTGATGTTATTTCCATTGTAATAATATTTTTTCAGACTAGCACAATTTAAGTACGCAAAACTTAAATTGTGCTAAGAACAAGTAAAATAGTTAATAACAGTTAAAAAATCTTTTGCAACTTGATTTATTTAAGTTAGGACTCGCACGTTCTATTCACAAACTATACCATTCATTATTTGAATTTCGAAAGAAAAAATACACATACTTTTTCGAGTCCTTAACAAGACTGTAGAAGAAATATATTTCGAAACTAATTATACGTACAGTGAAGTCATTAACCTCGCTTCATTAGCCTCAATTAACTGAACTTCCATCTATAATTACTAGTAACCGATATTATAAATTAGGTCGTTCGATAAAACACCTCAGGCCTCATCGAATATTTGGGAACAATCAACTGTAACGATTTAATTACTTAAAAGCCTGATAACAACAAGTAATGGGCTGAGAAATTCAAACTTTACAGTAATGGACACGCTAATTTTAGATTTGTTAATTACTGGGTGGATTTTAGTGGAACTATTTTTAGGCTATTAACTAATTACAGTGAGTATAAACTTTTTTCGAATAGGTTGGCTGTTATTATGAAAGAAGAAACAAAGAAGATCCTAACCTGAATAAGTTTATAATGGGAATGTATGTGTACATACTAGTACCTTAAACTTTTACAATATTATTCAATTGAAGTTCAATTCAAACTGAGTACTGATAGATTCATTCTTACTTTTTACGGAGCCCTATTACTAAGATTTCTCTCTCTGTCTGTCACTAGTCTTATAAACGAGTCACAGCTAGAGAATTGAAATTTTTCAGATGTTGTATTTCTGTATTGACACTATAACAATAACGGCTACAGAACACAAAAATATTTAAGGAAGGCTCCCACACAATTTTTTTTTTTGCCTTTTTGGTAAAATAATGCCTAGCACCTCTTTCTGCACAAATCCGACTCGCTAAGTGGCCAAGCTCTGGTGTCGAGAATCGTTTAAGTCGCATTAAGGCACTATATAGGAGGAGAAATTTCTCTCGCGATTCAGCGAAGAAATGCTGCCAGCCTAATGGGACCGTTTGGGCGAGGGGCTTTGAGGTAGTCTTTATAGACTAAGACTTAATTTTATTATTATTGACATGTAATTGATATTTAACTAATTTCTATCCATGAATGTTGAAGAATGTATTGATTATTTAAAATAAATATATGTAACCTTTTATATATCAAAATGAACTTAATAAAACATAGATTCCTATTGGAGTATAATATCATATTTTTAAAACCTATCAAATCCAGCGTATATGATAGAGCTATGGTTTTTTGAGATTGATTATCTTTGATTGAGTGTTAAGAATCGTTAAAGTTCCAAAACACGACTACATAAACTAAGAACGATAGTTCGATTTTTGAAAAATAGTATTCGTTAATTTAAAAATATTGTGCTTCTGAATGTCGAAAAATAAATTGAAAACAAATCTAACTGTTTCGTAGATCTAGAATCGTTAGAGCTTATAATTGCAATATTGTTTTATGTTGATTTTATATAAATTGATTTCGTGAAATTTCTACTGTCAAGCGGCCGGCGTTCTACGTACTTAAGTTAAGTTAAGACCTTATCTTCTTGGTCTTTGTCTTGGCTTTTTATCTGGTATACTATCAAACTACAATAAGCAAATTTGTTTATTGTTGCATGTTTTGTTGTCCCTACCAACAATTCACCTGATTAGCTGCGGCAGACTAACATCGCCCCTCCACTTAAATACTTAATAACAACAGTTCAGCCGCATGTCCCGTAATTTGACATAACAATGCGTTCGTAGCCTTTGAAAATGGATTGAAAAGCCGAAATATTGATCAGTGAGCCCTTTGGGGTCAATAGCCGATGATTGCCTTCATTGCGGATGCTAGGAGGTGTCGAATTAAGGTGGAGAAGGGTGATATAACTACTTATTCTACGAATTTGGATTACTATAACTCTAATCGACGTATTGGTGATATTATTGAACGGAATGTTTTCTCATGTGGATTAATTAAGTTCTGGGAAAGCTTTTTTGTTTAGTAGTGGTGTAAGTACAAAATGAATAGTGGTTTTTATGTAGCAGATGTATTTGGATAGGCTGGACTGTATCTTAGCGTTAAAAGAAGGAGTTTTTTGTATGTCAATTGAAATAAAGCTTAAAACTTAAACTGTTTTATCCTTAGCCATTAGAGCAGGCGCGTTACCACATGAGTTAGTGATACTTCGATCTAAGGTGGGGCATACCTAGTCTGTAATATTTCAGCTCTCAAGGAGGATGCCGAAACACAATGTTAGGTCATTGGCGACCAATTTTTCAACTTTACGGTGGCAGCTAGCTAGACGAGCTTTCGTTACCTCATTTTGTTTACATTCACCGAAAACTAAAGCTAGCGAGGATCAAACCCAGGATTTTAGGGACGTAAGGCCGCCGCACACCGACTTAACTGTCATCGCTTCAAACGTGAATACTGGCTTAACGCTTAGTAGATCTACTCGTTTTTATAACTTCAAGATACTATGAAAAAATCGTTCATAAAATTGAATTTGCAAACATGAAAGTAATCAATATTCAATCGTTTACCTTTAGTTAAATATTTTTGCTCAAGCACCGGTCCAGTATAGGGTCTATTGCCCTGGAGGCTTTTGTCAAGGAAATTGCATTTCGTGCGACCCCTCAGAGACCCTTTAGAAACTAAATTGTACCTACAAAAGCAAAGCTATGGGGAAACACAGGAAGGAATTTTAAGATGCAAACATCATCATCATCTATAGCAGGTTAATGCAAGTACCATCGGTACGGAACGGTACGAAATGGTATGGAACGGTACGTATCGGTACAGAACGATACGGAACGGTGTATTATTCGCCAACCCACACTTGGCCCGCGCTGTGGATTGTCCTTGCCAGCGTGTTGAGTTGTGTCTCTCCTCGTGAGAGAAGGCCCCGAGTCTCTGCAGTGGGAACATTTAATGGGCTGCTTATACGTCTTATACATATACCGAAAATACTTACTAGATCACTACTTATAAGATCAACTCACAGCAGGACAAAGACGTAACTTTTGATTGTCCTATGTCCTTGCAAAGAAAACTACAGAAAACAAAAATAGAATAAAATAAAACAACTTACCCGCAGAATTTAGGTACGTGAACTCATTTAAGTATAACAAATAATGTGTTTCTATTTTCGTTTCAATCTTGACAATCACGACCTCGTTAGCGTAAAGGTTACCATGCCGGTCTGCTAATCAGAAGGTTCCGGGTTCGATTCCCGGCCCGGTCAACATCTTTGTGCTTAACTAAATTTGTTGGCTGTGGGTCTGGGTGTTAAATATGTATTTATATAAAATATGTATGTATGTATATGTAGTATATCAGTTGTGTTAGCGACCATAATACGAGCTAGAAATGGTTCAGTATGGGGCTAACCAGCCGTGTGTGAATGTGTCAAAAAAAAAATCACGTCAAGAAATTGTAACCTACTATACTCCCATTGAACCTCAAATAAAAATATGCTACAGGTTTTGTATGGATTTGTGAATACAATTTTCTACACAGTGAGCTTGCGAATAGATCAACCTCCAAGGGCTTTGAAGGATTTGGAGTGACAGAGACATTCTGCGATAGAAGCAAAATTGATTTGCCTGAATTACATTTTGACAGGGCTCTTAGGAGTCGATTCGTGGGTTATTTATTGGGTGTTTGTTCGAATTATGTTATTTGACAATCTACAAATTTGATGATAACAAGTGTAAATTGAATATATATAAAACCCTCGCGAATCAAGATTTCAGTCGTCTTCGGTTCAAAATGTATCACAGTGTACGTATTTTTCTAGTCACGCCCTTTCATTTGATAACCATATTGAGACAGTAGTGAATAAATATGTCATCCACCATTTTGTGTTGGCGAACATCAGGGATTTGAAGTTTATTAAAGTGTATGGTATGGTTCCGGTCAAGACCTTTCATTTGTTACAGCCATAATGAGACAGTTGTGAAAAAATATGTCATCCACCATTTTGTGATGGCCGCCATCTTAGAACAATAATAATTGTTATAAAACAAGGCTTAGAACACACTTTATAACAAAAATATTATTAAATCAAAATTAATTCCAGTTTGGGAGCTAGGTACTCGTAGCTGTACGATACCACAGCAAATACACATATACTCGTAGATAGATAGATTAGATAGATACATGTCTAACTTATAACACCCCGTCCTTTTACAGCAGTTAGTCACATGACATGGTATCTGAGTAACGCAATGTTAAGGTACTTTTCTAAAGTAGGTACAACCACAAAATTAATTTACTTTTAGCATCAAAGCTATTTGCTTAGTTACTATTTTGTTAAGTAATCATCTAAGTAAAAACACAAAAAAAAAACAATTAAAATTTTAAAATCAATTTAAAACTAGTTCGTTTTCGTTTTATTGTATCCTTGACCCCTAAAACCGCAGTAATAGCTTCTAAACACACATTTCCTCAACTATGCCAAATCGATATCGCGTGACTTTTTCAGCCATTAAATTGAAATATTTTAAAATTTAACGACCGCCTTTACGACTCCCTAAACGAATGTTCTTTACTTTATCAAAACACAAGCTCGTTCTCGAAACTTTTACAGTGCCTAGTTTTAATCGCAAAATTTATAACTATTAGCAATTTATGTTAATAAGTTAGAGGAAATATTCAGAGTATTCATAAAATTCTAGGGAAGAAATTTTCTAGGGAAGTTAGCTCATATTAACGCTTGCCGGAAGTTCCTAACTTCAGGTGACGCTGTTCCCACAGACATTGTACTACGAATATAATTATTACGCCATAATTATGGATATTGTGGATGTGGTAATTATTGTTCGAGTCTACTATTTCATTCTTTTATACGTATTTTTTCACAGAAGTAAGTTTGGGCTTTCAATTGACGCTTTTTATGTGAAAGAAGTTTATCTTTCAATTTAAACGTTGGGTCGACAACATACGAAATATCGTAGGGTATAGCACAAGACTGAGACGAATGGCGTACACGAAAGGAGGCCTATGCTCAGCAGTGGGCGATAAGTGGCTGAAAATGAAGATGATGATGACTTCTATTATTACAATTAAAAAGATTGACGCTTAACCACCAACTGGATGGTAAGCGGAGTTGTGGCCGAAGATGTAGCACGTTGATCTAAATGAAATAAATACGTATAATATAGGTAGTGCTACTTTCTTACATCCAAGACTACAAAACATTCCCAATGAGCAAGTTTCTAGTGCGTTATTTAGCGAAGTTAGTTTATTAGCTGTCGCGTCTGCGGTGTATAAGTTTGGACGCGGCTTCTGCTACCACTAAACACGGAATATTTGATCTAATATGGATACGAGTATAGGATGGTAAAAGAATATGATGATAATAATAATTTCGAACGAAATTTTACTACATAATTCAGTTTATTTTTATATTATAATATAATAGTTACATTTCCTGTATACGTCATGTGTTTGTTTCAGCTTTATGTGGAAAAAAAAACTAACAAATTATCTTAGAATTCAAAATTTTTGCCACTGGCCATCTGCTCAGTGCCAGTTTTAGATATATAGACCAACCCAATCAGCGTTTTTCTGCAACACACCACCATTGGCTAAATTGTGGCCATACCGACCGCAGAGAGCCATACTCAAAAGAAGGAAAATAGTTACCTTATGACATATAAAATGTGTCATTGCACATTTTCACCCTTGACTTATAATTTGGAAATATTATCAATAAATTGTTTATTTTATTTTATCTTTATCGTAGGTATTTCCTTTGCTTAAGAATTAGTTTTTAAATCCAAAGGTAAGCTTCATTGTACAATTTATTCAGATTGACTTCTTGATGTTGTTCCTTCTTATAAACCAGAATAAAATTTAAAAATAAATAAAAAAGAAATTACATATCTGAATCCACTTAAATCTCATACGATTAAGTGAAAATTTTATATATACTAAGAATAGTGGATAGGACGGGGGATCCCCGTTCTCGATCGTACTTGGTGCAGAGGCTATCCATTGCTATTCAGCGTGGAAACGCAGCCAGTGTATATATCCCCCCCGTGGGGCCCCGCATTGTCGAGGCGGGGGGGCTCAGTAACCGTGGCCTGGTCACCCACGGTGAAGCGAAGAGGGTCCCTGAGGCGGGCCACTCCCTAGACTTGTAATCCCTGTACGCAAGTTCTAGATGGAGTGGCACCAGTAGGTTGCGGGACCTCGCTCCGGGGGTTTTCGGGGAGGTTTCGCAACTGAGGCGGGCTGCGGTGTGGTTTGGGAGGCACCGCAGCTGAAGGTGGGGCCGCGGCAGGAGAGAAGTGTCGGTATTACGGTGCGCCGCTCTTCCTACCTGCCGCGGCCTCGACGGGGTCGCCACCGTTGATGGCGGACGCGGTGGGGCCGCAGGGAGAAGGGAGTGGTAACCGGAGACTACCACTTTCCCTATTCTCTGCGGCCGTAGTGGCATGTGACGGGGCCACAGACCTGACCCGTCACGGGGGACCTAGGACGTCAGACCGGGGTTGTCCGGCGTCCATTGCACTCACGGTCCCCGAGGTGGTTGCAGTGCACCAGGTGCACTGCAAGGGGAGTCATCCCCAGAGGCGGAGTCTCGCAGGCTAGCCGAGGTGGGCGGGGTGGTGCGTTAATGCGAGAAGCGGAACCTCATCCCGCCCTTTCCGGTGAGAAGGCCATCGTGAGGTTTTAGTCGGTAGTGATGCCCTTCTGGCATCGAGCCCGACATACCCCACCCACCTCCCCGGGTGTGGTGGGCATGCGTAAATGCATTTCCTCACGTTAAAAAAAAAAAAAAAAAAAAAAAAAAAAGCCAGTGTATATATGGCCTTTGCACCAGGTACGGTCATGGTTCCTAACTTTGAATATTTTGACATGTATAATTTTTATTATTTTTATGGACTAAAATTATAAATTACTGAATAGTAAAGATGATATTGTTTAAATTTTATACATTACAATTCTACGTATAGTATGTATACATTACAAATATACGTTTCTTCCTAAGCCATGTCAGAGTATTTTAGGCGACTTGAAAACTTTCGAAATAACTTGACCACTAATCTCTTACGAAGAAGAAAAATAAGAAGGCGACTTTTCCTAATAATACGTTACCAAGTTAGTTTAACCAAATAACATTTTTTTGCAGTTTCCAAGTCTCCACACCGCTCCGCTGGCGCTGGTCCACGCATGAGGTGCTCTGCAAGCGGTCAACGGGCCGTGACGTCACTACCCTATCTACTATGAACACACGTGCTTTGGT
This sequence comes from Mellilla xanthometata, assembly GCA_035578125.1. NCBI lineage: Eukaryota > Metazoa > Arthropoda > Insecta > Lepidoptera > Geometridae > Mellilla > Mellilla xanthometata. Next base: position 3,562,252 of record JAPUBQ010000007.1, on the reverse strand, counting down.
TTATTGTCCTTTAGTATAACAGAAAATAGAAAATATACCAAACTAAAATTACACAAATATCTATTGTAACCTATTGACTCAGGCGTTACTTTGCGGAAATCCATTGTAAATAGAAGATTTACAAATTTATAATTTACAAATTTATATTTTATTTTTACTGTAAATTTAAATTAGTAGAAGATAAAATTCAATATTTAGTGTACTTCCGCTGAAAACTTCCGCTACCGGAAGTACACTAAATATTTAATTTTATCTTCTATTTAGAACTATTCTGTCTAATAAAACAGGTTCGTAAGTAATAAAAACAATTGAAAGTGTATTGTTTGTGTAGGCACTTTGTGTAAGCAAATACATTATTGAATAAAAAAAAAATACAATTTTCCATTAATGAGTACCTACGATATTAAACTGTTTGTATCCAAAATTTCTGTGGAATGGCCAGAAACTCAAAAATATGTTTTGTATACCTATAATTTCCTTAGACTCACTTTTGTGTAGAAGTATAGTTCTTCTGGTGCTTGGTCATTCTTTTAGATATTGCAATATATTATTTAAAGAATGGCCTTACCTTTTCTTGTAAAAATGTGTTAGTTTATACATACGAGTATAGATAGATAGAAATTATTTATTGGACACAAACATGAAATTAAAAAAAGAAACAGATAAGGCTTACTAATAAGTGTGCTACAGTTGGCGGCCTTATTGCTTAAAGGGATCTCTTCCAGGCAACCTTCGGATGAAGAGGAGATATATAATAACCAACTATAGCTTAATTATTTCATATATAGAAACAGTACACTTTATAAGCCAAGCCACATATATATCATACTTTCGATTGACTTTTTGTAAAACAGAAAGTTACTTTTTGACACATTGTTTCATTTTAGTGTGACACCACTGTGACATACGATTTTGTAATGAGGCAATTTTATTTTTATACATATTTTATGAGTTTTAATTATTTTAACAAATTAATTGCAGCTTCAATCAGATAATGCTTGAAAAACTTTGCCTTCAGGCAACGAACGTTGATGATTTTAAAATGATTGCCAGTAACCATTGAGGATTTTCCTGCAATCAAATTGATGCCGGATTAATTAAAATTGCCATTAAAACGAACCTTTTATTAATTTTAATTGTAGCATGTTTTAAATACATTACGAATATGATCACATTGGTTAATTTACGCAAAAACCTTTAACTTTCAATATTTTGTTCGTAATCAATTTAATTATTATTTCTCTAATTCAAGTTTTGAGGGCTCCGTACCTAAAAGATAAAAACGGGACCCTATTACTAAGCCTCCGCTGTCTGTCTGTCTGTCTCCAGGCTGTATCTAAACCGTAATAGCTGGAAAGCTGAAACTTTCATAAGATATGTATTTCCCGTGCCGCTTTTACAACAAATAAAAAAAATAAGGGAGGTCTTCATACAATAAACGTGTTTTTTTTTTGGTATTTTTTGCTTTATATCAATAATGTTAGGTAAGACACTTAAAATTTTCACAAAATACATAAAAGTATATTCGCTATCAAATTAAATTATGAAATTGAAATAAAACAAATATTTAAGGTGGCTCCCACACAAAAATGGTACGGAACCCTTCATGCGCGAGCCCAACTCGCACTTGGCCCATTATTTCTTTTGTCTTGAATTTAAAATTTTAACCGTCAGCGGAAGTCAAATCAAAGTCTAATTATTGTCTAAGTGCAGTTAACGCTCGATCAACTTTGGGTAAAACGTGAGCATTATATTTTATTTTCGCATAGAAAACGGTCACACTTACTTATTATTAAAAGTTGGAATGTGTCCAACAGTTTCGGTGCTTTCCGAGCACCATCTTCAGGGGCGAATGTTACACGGACCGCCGCCGACGAGATCCGCGCGTGCACTTCCGGTCATCGAACCCCGCGCCCGCGCCTCAGCCTTATATTTTATACCTGAAAAAATATCTACAGCATCTATCTCCCTCTCTCTCTCTTCTTTATCTCTCTTCTGCATTTGCAAACTTACTTCTTTCTCTCACATGTCTTCATTCACAAGCAATGACTTCTTAGAGGTTTAATTTTGTCTCGATTGCTTCTAACCTGGGTTACAGAGGAGTCAACTTACACTGGTTTTTCCGAACGTAAGGGTGCATACAGATTAACGCGGAGATCGACAAAGAAATGCAATTAAATATAAAATAGGGGTTGTTCACACGAATATTGACACGATGTGACGAATCGAAGGGATAGGTGCCAGTCCATTTCCCTTTTGAAGAGGAGTTTTTTCCATTTGTTTATTTGCCAAGCCTGATTTATTTTCAAGTGTGAAATTGGGGTGGCTTAAAAGAATTTCAATTGGTTGAGGGAATATATTTTTCTTATGAATCTGTAGCAAACAAAATTAAACATAAGCATAGGCAGCTATAGTTTTTTTTTACTCATAATGGGCTTGCGCTTGATCTCAATTAACCTGATGGTAAGCGATAATGCGATCTAAGGTGGAGCGCGCTTACCCAGAAGAAACCAGTTCACTCTTGCCTTTGAAAACTGCTAGATTATAGATATCGGGGAATAGGGAATTTGGCAAAGAATTCCACACCTTGGCGGTACGCACAATGAAGGTGGACGCAAATCGCTTAGTAGGTACGCGACTTAGGCACCTCCACAGTATAACGATGCCGCCTTGGTGTTTCCCTACTCGTCCGATGGTGGAAAGGGGGGGGGGGGAATCAATTCAAGCAATACTTCCCCTTTGCTGGGACTCAGGGCACTTTTTCACAAGGAAATATATCTAATTGTCCATAATCCACCGACCTGGCATAGTGCGGGTTAGTGGATGTCTTTGAAACCTGTGGGTTTCCTCACGATTTACTCCTTCACCGTATAAGCAAGTGCAATTTCCATACCTACATTACATGTCATTGGTGTAGGCCTGGATTCGGTCTGGGTTGACACGAACTACAAGACTAACAAACATTGTAAACTGTTCACGTAAAACATCTTAATATTTTCGCGTCGAGAACGGTCACACTTACTTATTATTAAGGTAAGTGTGACCGTTTTCTACGCCAAAAAAAAGAAATAAAATACAAGACTAACGTTCTTCCGATGAGTAATATTCGCTCAGTAAAACATACAAGTACGTTACTTGAGTTACTAGAGATTTCCATGTGCATAAAAGTGTCAGTTGGGTTGGTTACGTATTTAAAGTTTTCCATTACTTAAATAATAACCTTACTACCAGACCAATATCCACAAACTAGATCAGAAAGTCATAGTTTATTTGAAACAAGCACTTATTTCCTAAGCTTAGAGCTCTTATACAGATATCTAGCGATTACCTATTCATAAAACGGGAAGTTAAAACTCTTGGGAATCCACAGTTTGCGGACCGACAGAGGCGAATAGATTTATGCATTTTAAAGTACTATGAAAACTGCATTTACACGTAAAGACAAATGGTTTGATTACTGAATTAACATACTTGTTGGATCGCAATAGCAAACATTTGAATTGTAAAGTGGAAACTCGATTAATCGGACTAATTGTTGTTGTTAGGCATTCGGATAATCGAAAGTATGAAGAAAATCTGTTCCGACACGTTCATGCTTGCAAAAAAAAAACACGACTTTGGACAATTGGTTTAAAGACCGGATGATCGCGTATCCGTATAACTGAGGGCCGGATAATAGAATTTCTACTATAACACAAATATTTCATAATAAAGAGCATTAAAAGCGATTGAGACGGAAAAGTGAATTAGATACTTATTTTAACACGCCGACGCAAAAAAGAGTGGGTGTTAAATAATATAAATTTAATAATATTAATAGTAAATTTGACAATAATTGTTGAGATTGTTAGGTAATTGTGATAAAAAAAGATCTAAGGTGGCAGCACCACAAAAATACGAATGCCATATTTTTCCATAACTGTCTTAATATAGGTAACATACGAAAGAACTTGATTAGTAGAATGTACTCGTAAGAACTGTATCTATGAAATGTATTAAACAAAAAATTCGTCAAGATTTTTTTCATCTTCATGGTACGTAGATTAACTAATAAGTAAATGTAATTTTAAAACTTGTAAAAGAAATTAATATTATTTTTGTGAAACTATCGTGTTGTTTAAGTAACTCTATTCTGGTCAAAGGTACAAACTTAATGGGATAAGGATTAAAGTTAGACGTTATGTTAGATCTAGTTCCAAATTACCAAGGCATTTCTAAAGCAATGGTTTTGTTATAAAGATATTTTGTTTTCCTCCACTCACTTAGCTATAAGTACTTAAAACATTATATACCTAACACTAAGATTTTGCAAACTAAAAATGAATTTGAATTTGATAATTCAATATCCTGAAAGTTTTAGCCACCCAACTCCACCCTTCCAATAAGGTAATGCATTGCCTGACGGACCATCTCCGGGTCAGAGGTCGGCTGGAGCCTTGCATCAGTCTTCTGTTGAGATACATCATCCATCACTGACCAGTCACCACTATCTATTTGCTAACTAGTTTATCTATGTCTATATTATATATTACATACATACTAGTACATGCATACGTTTGCCGCCCCGCGGATGGCTATTCTAATATTATAAATGGGAATGTTTGTGTGTAAGTGTGTATAATTAAATGTGGTATGAAGATAGCTTTGACCATGGACCTACATCGACTTCTTTTTATCCCGAATTAAGTTGAGAAGCGAGACGCAGATAGTAAATATGTATATGTGAAAATATGTATCTATATAAAAATATATATATGTATATGTAATAGTATGTAGTATATCAGTTGTGTTAGCAACCATAATACGAACTAGATATAATCAGTATGGGGTTAACCAGCCGTGTGTGAAATGTGTCCATATATTAAAAAAAAAAGTCATTACAAACTGATATTTTTTAAATTAGTATCAAACTCTATTTAGGCGAGTTCATAGGAAAAGGTAGCACGGTCACGACCTCTATGTACGTACTTTTATAGATCTAGGTTAGATGTGTCATGCTAGCTAGACATATTATAGACTGTATCAGTTTTATTTTAAACATATTATATAATTTATAACCTCTTGTTGAAGTTTATGATACTGACGAAATGATAAATTGATACAATTAAATGTGTACAAACTTTGTGCAAAAATAATATGTAGTTCGAATTTGCAAGCAGTGAGATTCGAACCCTCATCCGTTGTTTGGTACAGTATGATAAATTGGAAGGTTCTCTCGACTGGGAGCGTGGCGTCTCCTGTAATCCGGCTACTCGGAGGTCGGGGCCGGAGGATGGTTTGAGGTCGGGAGTCACTGGTGCTGCGCGTCCCATGTTGACTGGACGTCCACACTAAGCCTGGTATTAATATGGACCCCCCGGAGGAGTCCGGGAGGTGCAGGTTGACTAAGGAGGGGCGCACCGGGCCAGGGGGGAAACCCAGCAGCCAAAAGTCCCCGTATCGGGCAGTAGTGGGATAGCGGCCGGGAGTGGGGGCGCAGTACCAGCCTGACCAATACAACCAGACCCGATTCTTTTGCACTTTTTGAGGTAAAAATAGTTTTTTTTTGGAAATTTAATCAAATCAAATCATTTTTTTCTTGCAAAATAGGTAGTACAATTGTGGTGTCATAAATAAGTTAGCTCTCTATTTTAACCGTCAGGTATGCAAGATAATTAATAGATAAAGAAAATGATTTTATAATTTTCTTTATCTATTAATTCATTTATTTCCATAAACATCGGAACATTTTATCTAATAGTGATTTAATAATACAGGTATCCTCTAATATGGAGGATTAAAATAATTAAATCACTTTTAGATAAAATGTTCCGATATTCATGGAAATAAAATAATGTTTGATTTTCTGCAGTCATCTACGTAATTAATCTAATTGTTATTTTATTGTATTGCATTGTCTGTGAACTATTCTGTATTTGAATAAATTTAATACTCTCGTAATACGATCAGTAATCAATAATAAAATGGTAAATAGATTTAATGATTTTACTTTGGAATTTAAAATAAAATTACGAACATGAAACGTGAACACTAACTATTGGCTGAATAAAAACTATTATTATTATTCTAAAGAAATCTTTTTTTTCTGGAAGAAGTGTGGCGGAGAATACATCTGTTCAAAAAATCCTCCCCTCAGGAGGTGTGTCGACCCCTAGCGTCGCGCCGTGCCGGTTGATGGCGCGTTTATACTCTGTAACACGAGCTAAGTGAATCAAACTGTCATTCTGCCCGCATTATGTAGCTACATAGTTAGGGAGTAGTATGGATAAGCCCGCAAGACGCGTCACCAAAATGTGTAACAAACTTCTATTGTTTATATATTGGATTCGCACCTAAAGGGTACCAACGAGAATATAACTAGTAAAATGTATAAAATATCTTGAATATTTTTTTTAAGTTCCATACATAATTATTATCTATGAGTGTAATTTAGGGGAAGTAAGTAAGTAAGTAAGTGAATATTACAGGCTCTACAGCCTAGCTAAGACAGCTGTAGATCAACTGTTCAAGTAATGCAAATGTACTTTTTATTGTAGACATTCTTTTTCCTTTAATTTATATCTTTGTACCAAATTTACTGATGTGCCAATAAAACTATGACTTTGCTGTTTGCAGTCTGTCGTTCTGCCACCAGACTCTGTATCTCATGAACTTTGCCATTTTAAAACACATACCAAAAAATTAATAAAATAAATGTTTAAAGTTGTCTCTTATACAAAATACCTACTATAACGAAAAAATAAGACAACAGTGCGCCGCCCGTCAATAGATGGCGCAAGGCGTAAATTATGGGTACGACACTAAATTTAACCGAATTAGACTGCAAGATCTATAAAATTTAAAATCAATATCAAGGGGTCTTACACGTGATATTATTTGCCTTTTTGCCTTTTTTATACATGGCATGGAACTCTTCATGAGTCAGCCCTAATCGCACTTGCCCAATTTTAGCTTTTGATGTATTTGCGAAATATATTAGGTATATAAAGATTTTTATATAAAAAAAAACAACTGTATAACAACTTTTAAAATCAATTACAATTCTACACCCTGTTTCCAATTAATAGGTAATTGTAGTGTTTCTTGTATTAACTGAGTGAGCAAAGCGTTTCGTATCGCGTAATTGCCGGTCTTATCCATACTTAGTGAATCTTGTTGACAGGCAATGCTTACTTTTTGCTTAATATCATCCCCAGCAGACGAAGGGTGCACCTTGCGAGCCCTTCCTACCCTTATTCAAGCGAAATCACTTTCCCTGTAAAATATACCTTAATTTTTTTTCATCTCATAATTGCTTTCGTCGAAAAAAGCTTGTAAAAGATATTCTTGTTCTAATAACCGTGAAAATGAGTTTGAAACTTGAAAGGTTGACACGGACAGACATCATTAAAATGTTGTACAATTTGCTAAACCTGTGCCTTGCAAGGCTTTTGATATTATTGTAGAAAATACGGGAAGAGTAGGTATTTAAAAAGTCTTGAAAGAGTGTTCGAAAGAAGACCCATACAGACTAAATTAACAACTAACTGAACTTTTGTCCAGATTGATTAAAGGCCTTTGATATTGTAGGAAATACAAGAAGAGTGTGTATTTAAAAAGTCTTGCAAGAGTGTTCGCAAAAAGAAGATATACTAAATTTAAAACTAACTGAACTTTTGTTCGGTTGATTTAATTCGCCACTGACACAATTTTACTAAAAACTAACAGACCGATCCGGCTTCCCACGGGTTAAATAAGGACTTTTATTACACATTTTAGTAAAGCTCGTATAGTTATTGGAAACAAAATATAGCCTATGTTACTCAGGGATAATGTAGCTCAACGGTGATTTTTTTTTAATTGGTCCAGTAGTTTCGGAACCTATTGGCGTCAAAGAAACAAAGAAAAAGTTTTTTTTTGCCCTTTATAATATTGATATTTTGATATTTGTTATAAACTAAAATGTTAATGTCTTGAGATGAAAACTATAAGATAGACATGTCGATATAAAGTTAGACTCTTATCGCGTCGCTCAGCATTGTAATTGTTGTATCTATTGCATTTGATTACAGTGGCTATTATCAATTGGAGTGGCGACAATTGCAATTGGCTTTAATGCCAGACTTGGAGTGCAAATGGTATAATTTTTTTAGCTGAAAAATGATATCGTCGTTGATTCTATTGTATATGGTTTCCAGAGCCAATGGTTTTTCCTCACCTTTATGCAAAATTATGTCGGTATTTTTTGATCCGAAACACTATATATCTAGACTTAAAACTTTGCTAGATAAGACATAAATGCATGATGTTCGTATTTGACTGCTATAAAATCTGAATCTTTACTAATTTATAATTTCCATACAAACTTCTACCCCTAAGAGGGTGACCTTTTAGGGTTTGAATAAAAAAATATCCTTACTTAACGCTTAGTAACGTTATAGAAGGAAAAATTGGTACAGTCAAATATTAAGTTTCTAGTTTTGGCTGTGCATTGATATCTAACTCAGCCAGTTTTGCATGTTTCATAATATTATGTAGAATATTAAATAATTAGCGTTAATTTCGGTTGTATTCCATACGTAATATAAGCGTCTCAATATATAATGTTTTATATAGAAGTCTAGGCAATTATTCATAAAGAAATGCTAATACATATGTGGCTAAAAGTTGAATGAACGCTCCCCAAAAAGCAATAACCTCTGTGGAGGTTATAATGTGACATAAACGCGTTATGTCTAGTTTTCACCGTAAAACGTGTCGTAAAGTATACGCGATTATAAAATAAATGGCTTTCCGATACCCGCAGCTGGGATTGATAACATGCCTTTGATATTATGTTGCTTTGTCACTTGCGGCTATTGAAAGAAAGTTACTTTAGTTTTGTTTTTTTGATAATACTGAATAGGCTCACGTTTGACCGCATCTAGATTTTATGTCAAACTTTACTGTCTACAATGTAACACGCTTACCTAGAAGGGTCCTTTTACATTAAGTTTGAAGAGTCACAACTTGCACTTCTCAAGAAACGGGGACTCAGGAAGAAGTCTCAAAATTTCGCAGTCTTTACAACAAATGTCAAAAGCAAAACATTCTTTACGAATCTTTGGAATGAAGACAAGTTCTCTGTCTACGACAAGCAATGTCACTTCGCTTTACCTTTGACAAGTTGAGATGGACATTAAATATGAAAAGTTTTCGAATAATGTGAGTGTATACTTAAATTTTCAAATTATGTCTCTGTGGCGTCCCATCGCACATCGGGTGCACAGTGGCTCCACAAGAGAGCTTGACTACGACACAGGGGGTTGTGAGATTAACTACGTAAAATGTGATAACAAAATTAACTATTTAAAAAAGGCTTTGAGTTGTCTCATTTATAAGCGTTAGATACCCCGACGCCTTATTAGTGACCAACACCTTATTGGTGACCAACGCCTTATTAGTGAACAACATCTTATTAGTGACCAACGCCTTATTAGTGACCAACACCTTATTGGTGACCAACGCCTTATTAGTGAACAACACCTTATTGGTGACCAACGCCTTATTAGTGAACAACACCTTATTGGTGACCAACGCCTTCTTAGTTACCTCGACGTGATGCCTTATTGGTTACCCACGCATTGTCTTTGACGGCATGTTTACCGACGGTAATGTTTACCATGCCGGATTGCCAATCAAAAGGTTCCGGGTTCGATTCCTGGCACGACCAACATCTTTGTGCTGAACTTAATTTGTTGGTTGTTGGTCTAGGTGTTAAATATGTATCTATATAAAATATGTATGTATGTATATGTAGTATATCAGTTGTGTTAGCAACCATAATACGAACTAGAAATGGTTCAGTATTGGGTTAACCAGCCGCGTGTGAGATGTGTCCTAATATTCATTTATCTCTTTTGTTTTAGAATAAGACTTGATTATTTACTGGCTTCTAACGCACTCGTACTTCGCAAAACACCGTGAGCTTTTTATTCGTTTATTTTTTGAGTTTTTTTCTAGTGAATTCCATAAACTTTATATCTTGGCACCAGATATTGGCACCGGCGGAGCGGGCGCGTCGGCCGCCACCGCTCGCGGTTTTGCAATTTCGGGCGTACGGTCCGCACTGTCCGCAGGCGACGACAGCGCTCGGATTACGTGTCGCTTGTACTTAACAGTGATAGGAATTTGATGGCTATAAGACTATTATTATATTAAAGCTAAGTAAGGTAAAGAAGTGTATATGAAGATGAAATTAAAGAGAAAATGAATTCTGAATTCGAATAGAAGGTTAAGCTTATAGGAAGCAATAATAATACTCCTCCGCTAAAAATGTGGTAAAAAGAAAGTGGTATTTTATGTCTTTGTGATCAATTAGCATAATATATGTCTCGTCTGTTTTTCAGTTTGGATTTTCGGATAGTCAACTTAGTGTGATACACAAAACTTGTATGGACCGTTTTTGTCCGTAGCGTGTTTTCAGTTACTTTAATAGACACTACCTATAACTATATAGATACCTTTTAAAATCTGTCAAAAAAATATTTTTTTTTACAAGTTTTAGAAGACTTTTTTCATAACTTAACTTTGAGGATAAAAGAAAAAAAACAAGTTCATTGTAAACAATAAATCATTTTGTTGATTACAAAATTTTCCAGTACTATATTGACCCGACTGTAGAATGCCTCCGATCCTGTGTGTTCCAGCTTGTGCTGTTATAATAATAATAATAATATTTATTTATTTTCCGATTGTCATCCATAGTTATAGTACACACAAAAAAGAACATAAAAATTAAGAATAATAATTAATAAATGTCAAAACTTAAGTAATCCATCCTTATCAATTAAAATTAAATAAAAATAATAATATAAATGTAAATTTAAAATTACAATCTTTCAAAATTTAAACTTAAGGAATTTTAAACTTATTTAATACTATAAAAAATCATAAACTGTGCATAACATATTTAATTTATCGAAGTCTGTATCCGCGGGTGGACCCAGAGTGCTGAACATGAAGCTTAGTCCAATGCTGCATCATTAGGCAGTCTAGGTCCATCCTCCAGGCAGTTATGACAATTGCCTTACCTTAACACGTAATATGAACATCAGTCAGTGTCCAGAGGCGTGGATATCTAAAATCTGTCGGCCGTAAAATCCTTTGGCTTAAATCGCTTAAAGCCTTCAAACCGTTGCATCGTCACGCCTTACTTGTACTTTTTGGGTCCTCTTTAAACTATTTGGTCTGTTGAGCTTGGTATTAGAATGTTTAAAGTTTAGGGTTTATTGATTCTATCTGTGATTTTACATAAATTATGATAGCCTGGGATAGATTAAGCTTGAGTTTATTCAAAGAGAGAGGTACAGGTAAATACCTAACGTAAAAGCCTTCAAGGGAGGCAAACAACTTATGTTTGACCACTTTTAAAAAGTATGCGAAACCCCTTATTTCTTTTAATTTTAAATTATGATACTTAATTACATTTGATTTTTTACCCTTGATATGTTTGCGTTTGACTACATCTTGCTTGATGTAAATCTACGCTGTAGTCTACTATATGGCACGCTTACCAAGAAGATACCTATTTACTCTACTTATTACACTTCTACGTTAAACTTTGTAAACTGTTCACGTAAGGCATCTTAACAACTGTCGTGTTGAAAACGGTCACACTTATTTTATTATCAAAAGTTGGAATCGATGGATCTCGTCGGCGGCGGTCCGTGTAACACTCGCCCCTGAAGATAGTGCTCGGAAAACACCGAAATTATTGGATTCATTCCAAATTTAAATAATAATGTAAGTGTGGCCATTTTCAACACGGATTACTTCTACATTAGTTACCGTTGTTAGCTCTATATAATACATTCAAAGTTAAAACTATTTAATCATTTAAGTTTTAAGCATAATCTTTATTTTTATACCCGTATTTTAATTATTTCTCAAATCGAGTAGAAATGATTTTGTTCAGTTGGCAACATGCAACAAACCGCATGCGGACTGCGTTGGGCATGCGGACGTCCAACATTACGACAGGAATTGCTACGGAACATGCGGTCAGTGCTACCAACATTAGCAAATTAATTTTGAATTACTTGTTTCGCTCCGTTTCAAATTGTCTATGGAAATGTGGTTACATCTGTGTAGATACTGCTTCAATCTATTTTATTCAGAGATTCTCTTTAATAACTGCATTTTGACGACCTCGTTGGCGTAAAGGTGCCAATCAGAAGGTTTCGGGTTCGATTTCCGACCCGGCCAACATCTTTGTGCTTAACTAAATTTGTTGGCTGTGGGTGTTAAATATGTATCTATATAAAATATATATATGTATGTATGTATATGTAGTATATCAGTTGTGTTAGTTACCATAATACGAACTAGATATGGTTCAGTATGGGGTTAACCAGCCGTGTGTGAAATGTGTCCTAGAATTTTTCTATTTTTTTATTGAAATAAAAAAGTATTGAATTAACATCGATATTTTTTGGTTATTTTTGACTGAGCGAGTGAACCGTGCATATTATTCTGCATTAAGAACATTGGTGGAACAAATTCCTCAAGATAAATTCACTAAGCACCACGTAACTACTAGCAGAGGTCTTGAATTTCTTAACTACTTCTAATTACTTACACGGAACAACTTCTAAGAGTTTTCGTGAAGCAGAGACTTGCACATAAAGGTAGATCGGAAATACACACTAGCTTTTAAAGATCTTTAAAAGCTAGTGTGTATATCTGTAAAGTTTATGAGAAATTAAAAAATTATGAGATGAGGTTCACTAACGTAAATAATTTTTTTTTGATTTGATTAACAATTACATGTAGTCATTTAAACACCATACGCTGAAACAAGCCGTTGTGTTATAAGTTAGATGTATCTTTCTAAGGATACCTCGTTTTGATATATGGGTCCATCGATTTGATATACGGGTATCAAATAAAATAGCTAGCCTTTTTAGTAGAATACGTAAACAGTGATAATTTCAAATTTGAAGATGGCCACCATTTCAATATATTAAGTTTTAGTAGTTTTAAATTTATCCCTGATAAAAATATCACTTGATAGAAGAGAGAAAAATTTACAGGTGCCTAAAATAGTAGTTACGCAGTTAAAAATATATAGCTTAGATTTGATATACATTGTAATTTATAGTTTTTGACTAATTATTTAATTGTATCGGCTATGAAAAGTAATTTTAGCGTTTTAATTTTTCATAGGCTCATACATTCTTGTTCACTCTTTGGCATTTTCTATTCTATGTGTCTTTTTAAAGTGTGATTTAATTCTATGGCATGAAGCGTGCTCCATCTTGTGCATTGAAAGTTTAGGAATATGAGTATGTTGTTTAATTATTTTATGGAAATACTTTGCAAATTGATGGCGCATTGTTGGATGTATCGGGCTATTGGACAAGTTTGTACCACAAAATTAGTATTAAACACTTGCTGGGGATACCTTGGTACCACATCATCATCATCTTTCTTTGTCTTCACTTATTGTTATTTTCATACAAACTTTTGTACTATTTGGCGGTGAAGGTACTATGCCCCACAACATAGGGTTTTCTCTAATGTGGGGCATAGAGATCAAATTAAACTGAGAACGTACATTAGTAAATATTGAATAAGGTTGTCTTTTTACTGTCATAATATTGTACGTGTTTACAGTCGTTGAGGTGTATAGATGTAGATAAGCTTGGTGTTGATACGTTCACATATGTAAGTCGTGCAAACGGAGCGTCGCGATGGCTTGACCATTGCCTCACGACTGAGGCGGCGGCTCAGCTTGTGACAGGCGTGCGCGTCGACTATGTGACAACCACCTCGGATCATTTTCCAATGGTTGTCACATGTGACTGGGGTTCTATTGTACCTAAGATCACGTGTGAGAGTAAGGACGGTTTTATGCGAAACTGTAAAAAACATCTATGGGGTAATAGGGAACGGGGACAAATTTTGAAATATAATGAAATCTGTGATACTAAGTTTAATGACCTTTGTAAGAAATATGACGATGTTTTTAGTAATATGACCTGTTTAAATGGCAACAATAATTTATGTGGCTGTATTCAGCATTTCAAATATATTGACTCTTTTTATGCAGATATTGTAGACGTATTGCAGTCAGCGGCTGCCGTAACCTGTGAACCTATTTCTAGTAGAACCCGAAAAAATGTAGTAGGATGGAATTACCACGTTAAGGAAGCCCACGCAAGTGCTAGAGAGATGTTTTCTGTATGGGTTTTTTATGGTAGGCCACGCTCGGGATGTCACTACGAAAATATGACTGCCTCGCGCAGGGACTTTAAATCCGCACTTAAGTATGTTTTAAAAAATCAAGAGAAGATAAAGATGGAGGTGTTGGCTCGTCATCACGCAAATAGTAATTTTAGTGAATTCTGGAAGGAAACTAAAAAATTGGACTATAAACCAAGTATACCCGTTAGTATAGAGGGTGAGCAAAATAAAAGGAAAATTGCAAATTTGTTCCGTAATAATTTTCAAGTTAGTAATTTTCAGTCGAATATGCCTAGACCTAGTCGCGGTTCGGAGCCTCACCAAATTTCAATTACTGCAAAGCAAGTTGAAGATATCTTGAGAAACATGAAACGGGGTAAGTCTCCGGGCCACGATGGCCTTAGTATAGAACACTTAATATTCGCGGGTCAATATATCTGTCATGTGCTAGCGCGACTGTTTAGTCTCTGCGTGAGGCACTGTTACCTTCCCAAGTCACTAATCCGAACGATTGTTGTTCCAATAGCTAAGAGCAAGACTGGTGACATATCGAGCGTGGCCAATTATAGACCGATTTCTCTGGCCACTGTTGTGGCCAAGGTACTTGAAAGAATAGTTCACACGTATCTTAGTAAACTAAATATTGACGATGGCCAATTCGGTTTTAGAGCGCAAGTGTCCACGGACTTGGCTATCTTCTCCCTCAAAGAAGTTGTTCAGCACTACGTAAAAAATGATACAACAGTCTACGCATGTTATCTCGATTTAAGCCGCGCATTTGACACAATTGATCAGAACCTGTTATGGACAAAAATGCAAAGTACGGATATCCCCTCTGAGGTTGTTGGTCTTATGGCATATTGGTATGACCATCAGACCAGCAGTGTCAGATGGGATTCCGAATTCTCTGACGATTACCGGCTTACGTGTGGTGTCAGACAGGGAGGGCTTACCTCTCCCGATCTGTTTAATTATTATATGAACGACTTGATCGTCGAGCTGAGCAGCACCCCTATCGGGCTCAGGTTGGATGGCAGATATGTCAACAATCTGAGCTATGCGGACGATATGGTGCTGCTCAGCCCGTCGATCAAAGGTTTGAGACGTCTAATTGAAATTTGCGAGAGTTATGCACAACACCATAACCTAAAATATAACGCGAAAAAAACAGAGATGATGGTTTTCAGATCGGGAGTGGGGCCCCTTAACGTTCCTGAAGTACGCATAGGTGGACAGGTGGTCAAGATCGTGGATAGTTTCAAGTACCTTGGCCACATCATAACATCAAAGCTGACGGACAATGATGACATTGAACGGCAAAGAAGAGCTCTTTGCGTTGTGGGCAATATGATAGCAAGGAAATATTATAGGGCCTCTAAAGAAGTAAAGCTTACTTTATTTAGGGCATATTGCCAATCGTTTTACACGTGTCAACTCTGGACTGATTACACCGTGAGGTCGCACAGTACGATACGAGTTGCCTACAATAACATTTTCAGGCACCTGATGGGCCTGAAATGGTATTGTAGTGCCTCCGAAATGTTTACTGAATCGCGAGTAGACTCTTTTAACGCCATACAAAGAAAACGCATTGCGTCATTTATGTCCAGAATTGACACGTGTAAAAATACGATTATTAGAAGTTTGGCTGACCGGCGGCTGCTGTCTGCAACCTATAAACGATGGTTAGCAATTGCTACCTAAATATTGATTTTTTTTTTTACTATTTTTATTATATATTTATATTTAAGTGTGTAACTATGGATCATAAGTGTCTGCAATAAAGAGATATTATTATTATTATTATTATTATTATTACTGGACAAATAAATGCATTATTATTATTATACAAATAAACACGGCTGGTTGGCTCAATACTAAATCATTGACAGTTTGCATTATGGTTGCTAACATAACTGATATACTACATATACACGAATAAATACTTTATATTTATAAATATTAACAACCGCCAATAAATACATTTTGTTCATCACAAAGATATCGGCCATGCCAGGAATCAAACCCTAAATATTGTAAACTTTCTAACTGTACAACATCGAGTAAGCAGTTGGAAACATAATATACTTATACGTATAATATACGTATAGAGTAGCCGTAATACGTAAACAGGCAATCAACTAAAGCAAACTAAGCATTTCCGTTCACTTTCCTCTCGACTTACTTCGAGTTACCAACACAAATTTTAATCACAACGTATAACAATAACGTAAAACGTTTACAATAATTAACAACGGGGCCGAAACGCAAACTCGGCGTCTAAGTCAACAGTACGAATCGACGATCGTAACGCGAATAAGGCTCGACACACACTTGCAACTTTCGTTGAACTATTCTGATAGTAAATAATCGGATTTAAAGTTAGTAATTCCGCGGGAGACGATTTTCAACATACATTTCTAAACACAGTATTTGTTACTTTTTTATACCTTTATCAAGAGTAATATGTGATGTATGTATATTTAAAATTAAAACAAATTTTAAGAACTTAAGTTACTATTTTTTTTGAAACCACATGCAATTTAAATATGCGTATAAATGTTGCAGCCTTGATAATGCAATCGCTCTAATGTATGATACTTTTTTATATAAAATATAGAAGATAAAAAACAACGCAAAAGTAAGTACATTAAAACTATAAGGGGTCGGAACGAAGCATAGTTTGTGCGTAAAATGCTTCTAGCATTGCCAATTTCTGACTCAAATAAACCATGTCTCGAACCTATATAAGTTACTTTCATCCCTTGGGTAACAAATGTACTATTGTATTTATGCAATAAAAAAACATAAAAAACCTGATATACTGAATAATTATGCGATACTTAGATTAAAAATTCTCATGTTCATATTTATTATTATAATTTCTTGCGTATCGCAAGTGTGTAACGTGCCTTACCCTATCCCGATTAACAATAAGATATTATATTGCAAGCGAGAGAGTTCTAGTAAACAGAAATCAATCATCACCCGGCGGAAGGGGTGAGATGTTCAAACACCGCCGATAATTTCCGTTCGGGATAAGCAGAAATAGGGCGGGCGAAGCTTTTTAATAGATGAAGAAGAAATAATAGAAAATGTAGTGTGGCCAATGTGACTTAAGAATTAAACTGTAAAGGTTGTACTAACGCGGTGATTTATTTTTGTTTTATTTTATAGGAAAACTTACAGCTTTATAATTTACTTATAAATAAGAAATAATAATGGAAATAGATTGGTTTTCAATTAAAACATAATAGCAGAATGTTACCGGCCCATCAGTAACGCAGCAAAGTAAAAAGATTAAAGTATACATAATTAAACCAAAGCCACAAAATTTAATTACACAAAACAAAAATAACTAATATAATAAATATGAAAGTTTCTGTGTATGTTTGTAACTTCTTCACGATCAAACGGCTAACGATAAAATTTGGTGTGCTGATAGGTTAGACCTTGGATTAAAACATAGGCTACTTTTTATCCAAAATATCTTTCCTCCTCTTTGATCTTTTATGGTATTATTATATTTTAGATGACAAAATTAAATATTTAGTGTACTTCCGCTGTGATCCGAAATCCAAATTATGACAAGTAAAGGAAAAATTAACTAAGATAAATTAACTAAGATTAATTAAGATTAACGTTACCTATCACAATTCGGAAATTCTTAACTCTACACGTGTTTCGCCTAACCACAAGGCATCATCAGGAGATGCTGACTCTTCGAACGACAAGTCGAGACTCTCTTATAATATTTTAATTTTATAGGCCCATAAACTCCAAAAAATAACTTCATACTTTACTTCCGAATTAGTTTACCTACTGTCAAAACTCAAGAATTAACCAAACATCATTATAAAGGCATCAATCTTTATTTAAGTTCGGGAATTCAGCTGATTGTTTGGAACAACTTCAGCATTTAGGCGAGTGTCTTGTATATTGCGACTCAACCGCACGAGGGTTGGATTAGATGAGACACACGTGCAGGAAACTCAGAATACAGAAAGAACTGAAAGAAAGTTCTTTCTGTATTCTGAGGGAGGAAACTAGCTTACTTTAGAATGTTTTATACAGCATACATTTTATAAAAGGTGCCCTACATTTTCTGAAAGTTTTATAACGAAAAAAAACTATATTAAAAAACATTTTTTAAGTTATCATAATATTAAGATGTTCGTTCTTCATTCGCATATTGATGACCTCGTTAGCGTTATGGCTACCAAGCCGGACTGCAAATGAGAAGGTCCCGGGTTCGATTCCCAACACGGCCAACATCTTTGTGATGCACTAAATTTGTTGGTCTGGGTGTTAAAATATGTATTGATATAAAGTATTTATGTATGTATATTATGCAATAGTATATCAGTTGTTTTTTTTTGTTAGCAAGCAGAAGAATACAAACTAGAAATGATTTAGTATGGGTCTAGCCCACGGATCAGAAAAACAGGACTAACCAGCCGTGTGTGAAATGTGTCCTAATATATAAAAAACAAATATTTCTTGCAAAATAGGTACAATTGGTTGGCCGTCTATTTTGACCGCCAGGCATGCAAGACATTGTATGTCAGAAAAATTATATAGAACAATGTCAGTAAGAAAATTGATTCATTAAAACATTCATTTTGTCAAATACTAGGTATAGGCAGCAGCATTAATTATACACACATGTCATAACAAGATTATAAGTAAAAAGTCAATAAGTACAGTCAGCAGCAGAAATAATCAAATACATACATGTCATAAAAGTTACACAATATTAATATGTGAATGAATCAATAAATACAATAAGTTAATGTCAAACTTCCTAGCAATGTGTATAATAAAACACAGATGATACGGTTTATAGCTAATCACATTAGGGTAATTGCGATGCACGGGACGTGGTATTATTGATGGGTTTCAAATTGCATCAACTCCATGGGGATATACACCCGATGTTTCAGTAGGTGCACTTTGAGTAGGATATCAAAAGGCTAATATAAAAGTTTACGCTTTGATGACTAGTTTATGGTGGAATATACGTTACAATTTTCCGTTTTCCTGAATGAGAGATTCATTTTTCTGTAAGAAATATGCATAAGAATATATATACTACTAGCTGACCCGGCAGACGTTGTTTTGCCTCCCTTAGGGGTATGAAAAAAATATAGTGTAGCTTATATGACACGTTCGTAGATTTACCACAGCAGCGCCATATATTGATTACTTACTCAATCCAGTCGAAAGGTATCGACATCTGTTAGAGTCATTTGGAGTTAACAGATAATTGTGACTGTCAAATAATAACAGACAATAATTAGCAATAAATTAAAATTGCGACTATAATTTGAGATTTAAACTATCCTATCTCTCAAGTTGAATCGAACTGCACATGGTGTGCGAATTTTATTATAATCGGTTGAGTGGTTTAGGAGTCCATTGAGGACAAACATTGTGACACGAGATTTATATATATTAAGAAGATATATATAGGACTACAAGCTGCCTGACTTGGCTTAATGACTGCTTTTACTAAGACTTGCAGCCAGGATTTACAATTTAACATGTAAAAATAATGAGTCATCCGACCCATAGCGCCCATGTGAATATGCCACTTTTAAAAAGATAGTTTTTAGTGAGTTATCAGTAAATTTCTGCGCCTCCCGGATCTTTCCGCGTTAATCCCCCAATAAAAAGAAGTTAAATCCAATGACTAACCTATTTTCATAGTAAATCTCATTAAAATTAAATATCGGAGCGTGATGGAGTAAAATTGAAGCTATTTACGTATCCCACGGGAACCACAATTATTATAGGGATAAAAAATATCCTATGTGTTCTAGGTTAATCCAAGGTCTAACATATCTTCACATCAAACTTCATCAAAATCTGTTCATCCGTTTGAGCGTGAAGAAATAATAAACATACACACTCACACACAAATTTTGTATTTATAATATTAGTAGGATAGTTTAAAATCATCGACGTATGATGTACGATAAAACACGTATTTATCTGAAAATTCTCAATAATATCTGCAGAGACATCATCTCTGTCCTTTCCATTAACCGTTATCAAGATATTCCGATAAAAACACAATTTGGATTCAATGTGCGACATCATTTTTTCCAAATCTTTTTCTTAAGAAATGTTCAACGATATTACATTACAAAGAACGAATATTGATGGCAAAGGTGCGCAAAGAATATCGATTTTGTACAAGATTTGTAAAACCAACAAATCGTTTCGTGTCTTTAAAGAAAGGTGCCTGTCTTAATACAAATTTGTTATTTTACGTCCTATCAGTACTTCTACCTATACATAAAAATAGAAAGTGCAAGTCAGGATCGCGCATTATGGGTTCTGTACCAGAAACTTACAAAATGGCAAAATAGACACGACTGTTTTATGGAAACCACCCTCGAATATTTATTTGTTTTAAAGTAAATACAATTTATTTTAACATAAACACATTAAATACATAAAAATAAATTTATTTAAACTAGGATTTTACAATAGTAGGTAATAAGTAAGAACTAGACTAACTTACTTACTACTACTACTACTATGATGGCTCGCTAACCCCAAAATGGATCCTGGCCTCCGACACCAAGAGACGCCACTTTTCTCTATCCTGTGCTGTCTCCTGCCAGTCTGTGGCATGAAGTGCGCTCAGGTCTTGTTGCACTAGGTCTTCCCAGCGATACTTGGGTCGACCAACCGGACGTCGGCCAATTGGTCGTCCCAAGTATGCTCGCCTCACAGCCCGATCCTCTCCCATCCTTTCCACGTGGCCGAACCAACGGAGCCGATGTTCTTTACTTTCGCCCATGATGTTAGGTTCTGCCACAAGGTCTTCTAATTCTTTGTTTTTCCTTATTCTGTAACTCCCATCCTCTCTTCTGACAGGCCCAAAAATTTTCCGGTACACTTTACGCTCGGTAACTAGAAGTTTTTTTTCCTCTTTCTGTGTAAGTGTCCAGGCTTCGCATCCGTACATTAGAATTGGCCTTATAACGGTTTTATATATACGAATTTTCGTGCGCTTACTAAGGAGCTTGGACACTAACACTTTATGCAGAGCTGCGCTACACCGGAGAGCGTTTTGGGCACGGATTTCTATTTCCTCCTCTCTAGTGTTAGTATCTGTAATAGTACAGCCTAGGTACTTGAATTTCTCCACTCCCTTGTACACAGTATCTCCAGCACTAAGCCCAGCCCTCGGAATCCGCGTGTTCCTGTACCGGCGCATATACAAATACTCAGTTTTTTCTTTATTTATTTTTAGGCCTACCTTCTCCGCTTCTCTTTCTAAGACCTCTACCGCTGCAATCACTTGTTCCTGTCTTTCACCCAATAAAGCCAGATCGTCCGCATATCCAATTACCTGATGAAGTCCATTCAACTGTACCCCGCCTGGCAGCACTAGAACTTTCCTTATTGCATATTCCAGGACTAAATTAAATAAGAGTGGTGATAGAGCGTCTCCTTGCTTAAGCCCAGTGATAACGTCAAACTCATCCGTGACTTCCGCCCCGACTCTAACTACCACTTTGCTTTCGCGTGTAGCTACCTCAATCATCTTAATCAGCTTGGAAGGTATTTTAAAGTTCTTCAAGATAATGTAAAGTGAATCCCGGTCAATACTATCATATGCCTTGGCGAAGTCGACAAATAGGGCATGGATTCCCTGAGCATACTCCCACTTCTTTTCCATAAGTTGTCTTAAAAGAAATACTTGTTCCACAGTACTACGGTTGCGGCGGAACCCACACTGGTAGTCACCTATTATGGTCTCAGCGTAGGGTTCTAGTCTTCTAAGCAACACGTAGGACAAGATTTTGTATGCTGTTGGTAACAAGGCTATCCCTCTATAATTGCTACATCTCTTTTTCGAACCTTTTTTATGGATTGGGCATATAACAGCTGTGTTCCACTGAGAAGGTACTATTTCATCATTCCATACTTTAATAATTATTTCATAGATTTTAGATTGCGCCGCTCCACCTCCATACTTCCAAAGTTCACCTGGTATATTATCAATACCAGGAGACTTGTTATTTTTTAAGCGTAATACGGCACTTCTAATTTCCTCAAAGGACGGAGGATCAATATTTTCTTCGTTTATATCGTTACACAATTGGATTTTTTCAGACGGTACTGGACAATTAAGAAGTGTGCGAAAGTACTCTTGCCACATTCCTTTTATCTCATTTGCATCAGTTACCAAGTTCCCATCATCATCTTCCAAAAACCCCACTGTAGGTTTATATCCTTTTTTAACTGAACTTAATTCTTTGTAAAATTTTCGTGTCTCATTTGCTCTCATTAGATTTTCCATACTTTTAACAAGGCTGTCCATGTGTTCTCGCTTCGATTTTCTTATTATATTTCTAGTTCTTCGTTGTAATTCTTTATATCTATCTTTCCATCTGTTATCTTGTTCGGCCAATATTCTTACTTTCCTTTTTTTCTTCTATTAAAGATTTGCATTCGTCAGTTAACCATTTTCTACTCTTTACACGCTTCTTTTTCCCTAATATTCGTATATCAACGTCTTTCACTGTGCTCTTAGTCAGATTCCACATATCATCCATATCAGACTAACTTACTTACTAAATATTATTGAATTTATGTGAATACGTCGGTCTACCAATAATATTATAACGATCGCATAAAAATTGTTTAAATATATGTACTCGTATAATGTATGGGATTAAATTGAAGTTAATATTAAGAGATTAATTTAATTCCATTACTTTGAAAGGTGATATAAAATAATAATGAATTTAGGGCAGAAAATAAGAACAAAATTCGTTTATTGTACTGGGTCTTTGTTTATATAGTTACTTGTATTTGTTTTATCTTTAGTTTTTGTTGCTAAAGCAGCTATCACGGTTCCTGAATAACAGAGTGATGTCATACAGACAGACAGACAGCGGTGGCTTAGTAATAGGGTCCCGTTTTTTTTCTTTTATCAACGGAACCCTAAAAAAGGTTCAAAAGTGATCACAAAACTTGGCCAAGAAATGTCGGCAGGTCAGAAACTTGCAGAAATTGCCTATCTGCGTAACTTTTTATCATTTGCTCAAAGTTATGAGAGTGTCTCTGATATTTCGGCGAAAGTTGCAAAAGATTTTTTGTTACTTACTTTTCGTCTCTCCTGAAAGTTGAGAGTTTTCTGATTTTACAGCACTTAACAGATTACCTATAAAATATTTAGATTTGTGAATTCACATTTATTATTTCTGTTCATCTTCTTCTAGTAGAGAGGAGATGCATGTGACTAGGAGAAGTATGAATATGATTGTAAGAAGTAGCGGAAGGAGAGGTAGACCAAAGAAGACGTGGATGAATTGTGTAAAGGAGGATATGAATGAGAAGGGAGTGAATGTGGAGATGACGGCTGATAGAGTGGCGTGGAAGCGAAAAACAAGCTGTGCCGATCCCACCAAGTGGGAAATGGTAAAGAAGAAGAAGTTCATCTTCTTTTTCGCTTGAGCTAAGTAGCCAAGCTCTGGTGTCTAGAATTTTCAAAGCTTTGGCAATATGTATGACTTGGCAAAACAGTTGTACTAAGACTTAGAAGAAGCCTTGGAACCATCTACCTGAGTCTTGTTTCCTGTGAGGTATCACCCGGTTGTCTTCAAAAGTATTGTAAATGGGTATATTTTAGGTAAGCGTGCCACATCGAAGATACAGCAGATCTTTACATCAGGCAAGCTTAACAGCCGGGTGCAACAGTTTCACGTGTCATCCGACCCACGGCAGCACCTAGATGAAAATTTCGCTTTTTATATGACAGTCTTGAGCATACACACCTTGAATGATGATCACCCATCTGAAAACTGTCCGTATCGACCGTTGCATAACTTCGATGATTGCGTCAGATCACTATCGACTCGTTGGTATCAATGTTACAATTAGACAATCCAAACAAAGAATTAATAGCGCAAACATTTTGACAAAAAAAAATCTATCAGTCACGAATACGTATATTTGCATTTTAATAGACCGACTGTCAATAGTTAAACATTGTGATTTTATGCATAAAATATTGAAATATTATTGGAAACGTACTATTTACTCGCAGTAGAAAATTCAACCATTTTCATGATGAGAAAATTATTTTTATGCGGTGGGATTGAACTGGAATTGATGATTGGAAATAGTTCTATGTTACTGGTACTCGTTATATTTTGATACGGGTTCGTATCGAAAGGACATTTAAGCAGAACGCCATATTAGCAGATCGTCCTAAAAGCAAAACGGCATATTAGCATAACATCATACTAGCAACATGACCTAGTAGCAAAACGGCCTAATATCAAAATGACACCTTAGCTGAATGGCCTAGTACAATTCAATACAAATTACTCGAATATTTAAAAAATATAAATTCATGAACTAAATCTTTAATACCAGGTTTTTCCATAATACACATTGTTACCTATTTCAATCAATAATCATCGAATATAATTATTGACGTCATTATTTTACATTGATTATGCACCTCATCTATGCGGTTACTGAACTTTTATGACGTGTGCACTAGAAATTATATTGTTACAAGTTGATCAAAGGTTCTTCTCCTTATTTGTATAAGCTAAGTGGCCAAGCTCTGATGTCGAAAGTTTTCAAACCACCCTAAGGCTTCTGACATGGCTTAACAACGGCTTGTACTAAGACTAACAGCCAGGACTTACATTTAAACGTTTCATCTGACCCAGTGCAGGGCTCAAATGAAAATAAATGTTGTGGTCACCCTTCCTAACACCGTTCGCATAGACCGTTGCTTAACTTCGATTATCGCGTCAGATTACCTTATCTAGCCGAGCTACAGGCGCCAAAAGTGTGTTAGAAACAAAGGATAGAATCATCATCATTATCATCATCATCCTTGAAAGCACTTTGGAAACGATTGAATATATTTATTAGCAAAAAACTGTTGCCTCTCGTAATTCGTTTCTCGTAAATTACAGAATTGTAGCAAAAAAGGTTCCCGGGTCCAATTCTGGCAAAGCCAACATCTTTCTGATGAACTATAATTTGTTGGCAGGGTGTTATATATGTATCGTTATTAAGCATTTATGTATGTATATGTAGTATATCAGTTGTGTTATGAATTATAATACAAACTAGAAATGGTTTAGTATGGGGCTAACCAGCCGTGTGTAAAATGTGACCTCATAATTATTTTATTTATTTATTTAAACAGCTTCTTATTTTACCACGACAGTACCCGTGGAAGTCGAGTCTTTACGATAATAAAGTCATTTGAAAGTAGGATTTTAAAAACAGTCTATCCGCGGAATAAATTCCCTCATGTGGCCATGTCATCCGTATTTGGCCGCTCGCCAGGGCCGCAATCAGACCCGGATGTAGGCCAAGAGGCTGCAGCTGTAGACTTTTTGTTCTGTGTATACGAACCGGTGAATTGTTTGGTGCGGTTAGCAAGGCGAAAGGTGCTGCAAATTTTAGGGTTATCAATTCGCATAGATTCAAATCAGGGCATGTATTAGCACCATAATACAATTTGGTTTATAAATTTAATTATAACAGAATTTAAAAAGTAATACTAATGAGTTTCCTTGGTATAAGATAAACCGTGTCCTGTTGAGTAAATACAATTAAATTCTAAAATTAGTCTATAGACTAATATATAAAGCTTGAAACAAAACCTATTGTTTAAAACAAAAACTTAAGCTGTAGCTTTTGTTTCAAACTAAATCTTTATCTTATACCACCGGCGATCAATAGAATTAATATGTTTTAAATACTGTGATAATTAAAACTATAAACAAAGTTGTATACTATACGTGCCCTGATTCGAATCTATGCGAATTAATAACTTTAATTTTTCAGCACCTTTTTTTACCTTGCAAACCTTAACTGCTAAACAATAGCTATAGCTTTTGTTTTAAGCTATATTACACCGCTGATGTTCTCAATTTGACTGATTGATTTTCTCTTTTATCGTTTATTGTTTGTTATTTTGTGTCTTGTAAATTTATCAAAGTAGGTAAATAAAATATCAAAATTAAGATCAATGTTTCGTAAATATCTACTAATATTTAAAAGTATCTACAAATAGTGTGTAAGTGTGTGCGGATATATTATATCTCCTGTATTTGTCCGTAAACATGTCTCGCCGATCAAACAACGTATCCGATGGAATATTTGCACGAACCTTCGCGATTCTTGTGTTAGGGTGTGGTGCAAAGTTGGAGTCATTATAATTTCATGAAATTCACTGTTACGTGACAACTATTTATAGCGATGTTCAAGCTCTTTTGGTGATTTTTAGTGAACGTGCGTCCACCATCAGGTAAAATTTGGTCATCCGCAAACTTTTTTACTAAATTTTTTTGGACGTTTTCAATCCATTCGGTCTTATTTTAATTTACAATGAGTAGATTGCAGAGTATATGTTCTCATTGTAACGAACAATGAGTAGTAAATAAATTGCAGAGTATATAATTACATACGAGGACTTGACTTTTTATCACCCCAAATTTAAATTTGAAGCAATGATAGCTCTGTCAGGTGTACAGCTGCCCCACATCTGGAGGGTATCCCTAGGTTCTATCCCCACCAATGGATTCGAACTTTCGGCGAAGAAAAGCATCGTGAAGAAATAGCATGGTAATAGGGCTTTTTCTAGTGCTCGCCTGACTAGCAACCACCTTCAAGTTGAAAAGTCTAGCATCTAACTGTGTGTTCAGCTGCTGTTAGTTCTAATACTAGACCTGCTTTACCATAGGCCAAAGTTTCGCTAACTGGTTACACGTCCCGCTGGTCAAATGCCTAGTTTTAAGGAGTTGTTGTGAACTGTATAATTAATTGACTATTGCTTAAGGCATTCACTTCTCCTAACTATCTACTCGTACCTAACTGGGATAGGTACTGACTGGGACACTGAGTGAAACACACAATTTATAAAATGTAGAAACCCCGAAATCACGAACTCTTTATTCATCAACCTTATGCTACTTAAGAACTAATTAAGACACCGCAGTTCGTAGTGCCTTCCGCCGCCTACGCCGGCGCGCTCGGCCAATCAGGAGCGCGCTTTCCAAAGTACTGTGGCGATAGCGATGCGCGACGGAGCTCGCAGTCCTCAAGAGAGTATAAGCATCAGCAGCCCACTATGCTGTTCCCACTGCTAGACTCGAGGCCTTCTCTAACTAGGAGAGAGTTATTATAGGCCATAATCCAGCACGCTGGTCAAGTGCGGGTTGGTGGATGACACACGTCTTTGGATATTAGTCTTCAAACATGTCGGTTTTCTAACGATGTTTTCAGTTTTAAGAAGTAAAAATCTTATTTATTTCCATGTCACAATGTTAGTTACCGTACTCCTTCGAAACGGCTTGACCGATTTTACCAAATTTTATATGCTTATTCAGTAGGTCTGAGAATCAGCTACTATCTATTTTTCATACCCCTAAGTGAGGCAAAACAATGTTTGCCGGGTCAACTAGTAATAAAGCAATTATAGGTCTTAGGTTAAATAACATCACCGGTGACTCCCGCTCCGGGTCGTTCTTGGTGCAGAGGTTGGCCATAGCTATTCAGCGCGGTAATGCAGCGAGCGTGATGGGCACCTTTGCACCGGGGGCGATCAGGGGCGGGTTATTTGATTATTATTAGTTTTAGTTTTTAGTGTGTGACATCAATTTAATGTATGTACTAGTAATAAATAAAAATAAGAGATTATAGCAACTATTCCAAAATTGATAGCACTTACTTCCGTTCCAACGGATCTTTTGTAACTCTTCTTTTTCCTCCCTAGAGCGGAAATATCATTGATGTTACCCTCTTATCACTTGTGCGGAAACGCGGGGAATGTTCACCGGATAGTTTCACTTTTCCGCGCCGTTGGTCTGTGCCGTAAATATACGGCACTTTTAGAAGAAGGAATCATTTGCAGATTTTACCGTTGAATTTCTTAAGTCTATTTTATATTCATTTTGGAGATTGCAGCAAGCTTTTGGGTCAAAATGATCAATATTTTCGCGTAGAAAACGGTCATACTTACTTATTAAAAAAAATCGAAAATATTAAGATGCCTTACGTGAACAGTTTACAATGTTTAAAATGATCAATGTTAACGTAAGTGGAACTATATATATTATATTATACATTGATATTAATTTATAATAATTTTCACACTCATATTAACTGCAAATAATTTGATCGTAATTAGATAAAAATAATGTTAAGATTTATTTAATAACAATAGAAGTACGAAGGTACCAATAAAATGACTCGTGTCTGTAAAGAAACCATTTGAAAGTTTGTTTCATCTTGCTCGCATTATTATAATTTGTTTTGCAAGTAGGAAGAAACGAAAATTCAAATGTTTTATTTATGAAATTCGACTATGATTATATAAAGAAATAAATATAAAACATAACCAATTGTATAAATAACTGTACAAATAAATGATTAATTTAGCACATAAACTTAAATATAAGTAACATGGAGTTTAGTTTTAGAAAATAAATAAAATATATAATGTTTCATTGATAGTCCGTGTGTTAGTAAACTCGGGAGACTCTGTGCTATATCAATGACAGCATAGATTTACATTAGACAATAATTTAACACTAGCATCCCGTCCCGGCTTCACACGGGCTCAAAAATAATCTGAGTAGCAATGAGAAACAAAATATAGCTTATGTTACTCGGAGATAATGTAGCTTCACAATGGTGAAAGAGTTTTTCAAATCGGTTCAGTAGTTTCAGAGCATATTCACGTCAAACAAACCACTCTCTCTTTACTTACTCTTTATACCTAATATTGGTATAGATTCAAATGATATTAAGAACCTATTCTAAAACTATTCCTAATCTAAAAATAGCCAGTGGGCAAAATGCCAGCTGAGTTGCCGTCTTAATGGTTAAACTAGAGTTATATTATCATTCTACAAAATGCAATCTTCATTTCTCAGTTACAGAACAAAAGTGCAACTTAGGCCGATATGACGCTGGCAAAGACTACCATAAAGTAAGAGAGCATGGCTCAAAATCTTTAAGATGAAGATATACTATTGATAATATAGTATTATATTATATTGATAATATTAACCAAATTAATATGAGAATTAATTTTTATTTTACTAGCTGCGCCCCGAGGTGTTACCCGCGTGCATTTAGGACAGTAAGAAGTTAATCCGGGATAAAAAGTAGCCTATGTGGTAATCCAAGGTCTAACCTATCTTCATAGTAAATCTTATCAAAATCGGTTCAGGCATTGGAGCGTGAAGGAGTAACATAATTTAATTTTATAATTTTGAAGTTATTTGCGTAACCATGGGAACCACAATTGTATTCGGGATAAAAAGTAGCCTATGTAAATCAAAGGTCTAACCTATCTTCACACCAAATTTCATCATAATCAGTTCACACTTGCACACAAACTTTCGCATTTATTATACCTATATATACTAGTAGGATAACATTTTAGCTACACCTATAAAATAAAATAAATAAAACACCTACTTCCTCAAAAATGCCGGCAGAAAAAGAAGCAACAGCAGTTTTTATAGTTCATAGTTCATTTATTGGTAATAAGGAATATTACATGTCAGGAATTATAAATATAAAAATACGGTATCATAAATACCTAGTTCATTATATAATAACAAAATTATTAAATAATTAAAATGTCAATATGTGGTAAAAATACAATTTTACGCCACGGCCGGCGTAAGATATGTATGTAGATCAATAGTTTTACCGACATATCATCGTATCACGAGTAGGAACAGTCACCATAGAGTAGACCTTACGTTTAGCACGTAGAAGCCACTTGCTCCCTATTCCAGCCACTTAGTCGCTTTGCCTTTGTGCCGTGTTTTAAAACTCTGCGTTAGGAAACAGTTGCAACATCGTGTAATGCTACCTTATTCCTTACAATTATTAATTTGAAATTTAAATACCATTTTTTTTTTACAAAAAAAATGTACTAGCTAAACGATACGAGGATGCCTAGTCTGAAATAACCAGCTCTCAAAAAGGCTACCGGAACACACTGTTAGGTGTTAGTAAAAAATATCTTACGACGTTCCAAAATATTATTGATACGTACAATTACAATTTGTACAATTACAATTACAATTTGTTCCGAGAAGTACAATTTGGGGGTCTTCAAATCTAGACTAAATAGGTTCCTTCTAGGCAAGCGTGTTACATCTCAGACCACAGTCAAGCTTTAACATCAGGCAGGTCGGAAATTCATCAATAAATCTTATATATAAAATTTCCGTGTCACAGTGTTTGTTACCGAACTCCTCCGAAACGGCTTGACTGATCATTACCAAATTTCATATGCGTATTCAGTAGGTATGATAATCGGCCAACGTGAAACGTTTTTACCCCTAAGTGATAAGGGTTGTTCACCCTTAAAAATATTTTTTTATTTTTTCGATGAATTTTTTTTATTTGAATTTTATATAAAGTGGCATTAAAAAATACATACAACCCTAAATTTTTACTTTTTTATCATCAACCCCTATTTTTATGGCCATTTTAGTAAATTTCCGTGTCACAGTGTTTGTTACCGCACTCCTCCGAAACGGTTTGACTGATCTTTACCAAATTTTATATACGTATTCAGTAGGTCAGAGAATCGGCTACTATCTATTTTTTATACCCCTAAGTGATAAGGGTTGATCACCCTTAAACATTTTTTTTTAATTTTACGACGAATTTTTTCATTTCAATTTAGTATTAAGTGGCATTAAAAAATACATACGACCCTAATTTTTTTACTTTTTTATCATCATTCCCTATTTTTATGGCCATTTTAGTATTTTATTCATTTTTCATCTCGCTTGATAACTGATCAAATATAGTATCTAACTGTACTTCGAGTAAAAATCCTTTTTTTTTTTTTGAAGAAAATAACTAACAAAATTTAACCTGATATACGCTTAATTATGATTATTACCAATCTTAAATACTTTGCCGCGCCTTTACTTTACTGGTGAGTGAAATGCCACACTATGCCATAGACCGAAGTCGGTCTCCTGTTTTACTCACAAAATTCTTCTTCACAGACTTCTCTCACTGTTTACACAAATTTCGACCTTCGTTATTGTTTATGTATCGTATGTAGTAGTATTGTTAACAATTATCATTTTGCTATATCAATGTAACTCTCTTATTAACTTAACCGCGGCTCCACCCGCGTGTAAGTCGCTGTATTGCATAACCTCTCCTGCACATGACTGTTGTAAAAAAATGTATTTTCATCTGTGCGCTACTGTGGATCGGATTATATGTTAAATTGTAGGTCCTCTTAGCACAAACAGTCGTTAAACTAAGGCAGGGGCTTGAAAAACTCTCGACAACATAACTTGATCCCTTAGTTCTTACGTAGAAGAAGCTATAAAATTTGATGTACTAATAAACTAGACCCCGAACGTATGAGCAAAAAATTTTCAACAATTATGATGATGACACTACAAATATTATGTAATTTGTTCTGCTTTGGACTTCTTTATGCTCAAACGGCTCGAACAAATATGCTAAAAATTTTCGCGCTCGCTTCGCTCGCGCATAGCTCGCTGCGCTCGCATCCGGCTCGCTTCGCTCGCGGTTGGTCCTACGACGTTTTGGGTCAAAGCTTACGACACTACACATATTATGTAATTTGTTCTGTTTTGGACTTCTTTATACTCAAACGGCTCGAACAAATGTGCTAAAAATTTTCGCGCTCGCTTCGCTCGCGCACAGCTCGCTGCGCTCGCAACCGGCTCGCTTCGCTCGCGATCGATCCTAGGACTTTTGGGTCATAGCTTACGACACTACAAATATTATGTGATTTGTTCTGCTTTGGACTTCATTATGCTCAAGCGGCTCGAACAAATATGCTAAAAATTTTCGCGCTCGCTTCGCTCGCGATTGGTCCTAGGACGTTTTGGATCATAGCTCACGACACTACACATATTATGTAATTTGTCCTGTTTTGGACTTTTTATGCTCAAACGGCTCGAACAAATATGCTACAAATTTTCGCGCTCGCTTCGCTCGCGATTAGTACCAGGACTTTTGGGTCATACCTTACGACACTACAAATATTATGTGATTTGTTCTGCTTTGGACTTCATTATGCTCAAGCGGCTCGAACAAATATGCTAAAATATTTCGCGCTCGCTTCGCTCGCGCATAGCTCGCTACGCTCGCATAGGGCTCGCTTCGCTCGCGATTGGTCCTATGACGTTTTGGGTCATAGCTTATGACACTACCAATATTATGTAATTTGTTTGGTAACGGCTCGAATGGAATCGCTAAAAAGTTTTGAATACCTAAAACTTTAGAAAAATATCATTACCTACTAACCTTAAAAAATTTACAATGAAATTGTATTATACAAATAACAGACTTCAAAATCATACCTACATTTATAAATTCTAACTGTATCTAAAAAGTGAAAAATAATTTTATGCCTACACATAAGTACCATCGAAGACTTTATTTGATTAACTTATAAACATGCTATTTTGAATTTGTATTTATCCTGTATTCTTGGCGTCGGTGCCATCTAAGAAGAACAAATTAATGTTTGTTAAAATAAACACTATTAAATAGATAGGATTGAACATAAAATATTTTTTGGCTTTGTTACTTTTATATTCCCTTAACGTTTGTTCATGGCGCTCCATACCCATTTCACGTATATACCATACACACATAAAATAAGTAAGTAACATTTTAATTATACTAGGATTTGTCTAGAAACTAGAATAAAAATAATTAATAAGGCAAAACAACGTTTGCCGGGTCTGCTAGTAAATAAATAAAAAATTCATTCATTGATCGCTAGTAAAATATTGTTCATTCAATGTGGCGACATTTTATGAAAAAAAAAAATAAGACCACAAAAAATTAAATTCAATAATGCAAAGCTACTCAAACTAACTCTTACTACTTTTTTTTTCTTAGCGACACTGAATCATTTCTAACGCCTATATGTATTCAAATTCAAAATTCAAAATCTGTTTATTTATATAAATGAAACCTACAGCTAAACCAAACGTATCACTTAGACTATTAGAAAATTTGAAAATTAGAATATTAAACGTATGTAAATATATACTCGTACAAACGTAGTTGAGTTTCAATTTAGTTAACTAAGCAAAACCTCTCCTTTATAACACCGAACCATAAAGTTGTGCACACCTCACGTTAGCAAACTAATTCGTTACGCTTCGGTGTAACGCGCAGCACAAACATAAGTGCAGCGGTGCGTTCCCTTAGTAACAATTATTTCAGTTTTCACTCGCTCGAACGGAAAACTTTCTGTGAACTTTGTGAAGTGGAATGGAGCGGAGGAGACATTTATTTTGATGGTAGAAACTGTTATGACTCTATCTGTTATGGTTGCGTTTTTCTTGCTCTAAATGAATGTATATTGGAGTACCCAGGCTCCAAGGGTTTCGTTATGAGTTTCTGGAATCTGAGCTTTGTGAGTAACAGGTATAACAAAAGCAGAGGTTGGCCATAGCTATTCAGCGCGGTAATGCAGCGAGCGTGATGGACACCTTTGCGAGCAGGGGCGGGTTATTTGATTAGTATTAGTTTTAGTTTTTAACATGTGACATGTATTAAATGTAAGTTTTGACATTCAATACAGGTATAATAATTTCAATATTTATAAATTTAAATTTAATAATAATAGAATGTTATTCAATAATTAAATACTATAATCAATAATAACAAACGCGGCCAGCGTTATGGGCACCTTTGCGCTGGGTACGGTCGATGGCGGGCTGTCCTTCCTTTTTTTTTGTTGTTTGTGACGTTTTAATTTGACTAAAATAACTTTATTATTATTAATTCTGACATGTAATTATAATAACAAAAAATAAAATATTAAAATTGGTCCATCCGTTTGAGAGCTTGCACAATACCTCAGACACACTTACAGACATACAGACACGTGAAACTAACACCCCGATTTTTGTCGGCATTTAAAAATAGTAAATTTTTCCACCTACATTCCTCTAGTTTACACTTGCAGTACATTAAAAAGGTATAAAGTTAGTTTATCAAGTTTATCCGGCGCTTGGTTTATGTGGAGACATCATGCTACGGGACGGTGGCCAGTGGCATGTCTGTCGGCCATTTTGTTCAGTTCCTAGTGTGGAATAAGGTATAAGAGTACGACGACGACCTCGTTGGTGTAATGGTTACTATGCCAGCCAGGGTCTCGGGCACGATTCCCGGCACGGCTAACAACTTTGTGATGAACTAAATTTGTTAGCTGTCAGGTGTTAGTATGTTTTGATATAAAGTATTTATATATATGTAGTATTTTAGTGTTGTTAGCAACCATAATATAAACTAGAAGTGGTTTAGTTTGAGGCTAAGCAGCCGTGTGAAATGACCTAATATTTATTTATTTAATAAAGTTATTCTAAAGTTATTTATCTTCGTATAAGCTTAGTGGTCAAGCTCTGGTGTCGAGAGTATTCAAGTCGCCAGAACGACTTTGACATGGCTTAAGTAGTATTTAAAACATAATTTTATTGAATAACATATATAATATAAAGGTGTTGGCCGGGCCGGGAATCGAACCCGGAACCTTCTGGTTAGCAGTCCGACATTGTCAACGTTGCGCCAACGAGGTCGTCTTATGATCTAAGATGTGACACGCTCGTCCAGACGCAATCAGTGCACTCGTGTCTTGAAAACAGCTAGATCAGGAACAGAGCGTAATCGCTTTAAGTTAATGAATTAGGCCAACAAAAAACCCAAAGGATTAAAGGTTAGGTTAAAGGTTTCTAGGTTTACGACTTTATAATGACGCGCCAAGCGATGAATTATTCTGTATAACCCATTCATGATTATTTTAATTATTGCTAACCCTATTTACAAAGGCATACGTGGTAAAGTTCCTGTTGCTTTTTATGTAAGTTACACACGTGATTCTAATTTTTGGCGAATAACGTTTAAGAGACCATGTAGTTAATAAAATTTTTAGACGACCTCGTTGGCGTAAAGGTTACCATGCCGGTCTGCTAATCAGAAGGTTCCGGGTTCGATTCCCGGCCCGGTCAAAATTTTTGTGCTTAACTAAATTTGTTGGCTGTGGGTCTGGGTCTTAAATATGTATTTATATATAATATGTATGTATGTATGTATGTATATGTAGTATATAAGTTATGTTAGCAACCATAATACGAGCTAGAAATGGTTCAATATGGGGCTAACCAGCAGTGTGTGAAAGTGTCCTAAAAAAAAAGAAAAAAAAGAGACCTAATTTGAGTTTTTTGGTCTTTGTTGCCTACTAGCTACGCCTTGCGGTGGTACCTGCGTTAATCCAGGACAAGAAGAAGTAGTCTATGTGTTAGTTCAAGATCTAACTATCTACATAGTAAATCTCATCAAAATAAGTCCAGTCGTTGGAGCGTGAAGGAGTAATATAGATTTTTTACTTATTTGCGTATCCCACGAGAACCACAATTGTTTTTGGGATGAAAAGAAAATTCCCTACATGGTGAAAAGGAGGCGAAAAGAAAGAAATCGCAGTTTCGTCACGATGCTTTCCTTTACCGAAATCTGGAACTTATTGCCGGGGATCGAACCCAAGACCTCAGGGACGTGAGGCAGCCGCTTGCCCGACTAAGCTTTCATCAATTCAAAATCACACCTATTCAGGGCTGACTTCTGATACCAAGTCCAACAAAGTGGTTCTAGAGTAACCCAAGTTCGACAGCTACCGCGAACTTTAACCAACTTTGTCCTGCCAACGACTGAAGCAAAACAATACAACACCCGCTATGCGCTCCGGTGAATTAAAGTTTCTCTTTGGATTTGCTAAAGAATAATAATTTAACTAAAAATTATTCGAATCACGGCAAATTTTTTTTTCATTGATGAATAGGCTTACGTTTGACCGCAGCTTGCCTGATGTTAAGCTTAACTGTGGTCTAAGATGTAACACGCTTGCCTAGAAGGAACCTATTTACCTTTAATCGTAAATAGTGACTGTTATTTCTGATAATTACATGAATCACGGCTTAATTGTAAATAGGGGAAAAAACTTACTCTTGCTTTGAAAACGCCAGATTATAGTTATCAGGGAAAAGGGAGCTTGAAAAAAAATTTAAACCAATGAAGTGGATAGTTTAATAGTAATTGTATAAGTAATGATGTGTAATTAACTTATAGACGCGATTTTGAGAATAATGTAATAACTTATTGACTCAGGCGTTACTTTGCGGAAATCCATTGTAAATATAATACAAAATTATATATTTAGTGTACTTCCGCTGTGATCCGAAATCCAAATTAAGACAAGTAAAGGAAAAATTTACTAAGATCAATTAACCAAGATTAATTAACTTAGATTAATTAAGATTAACTTTACCTATCACAATTCGGAAATTCTTTACTCTACACGTGTTTCGCCTAACCACAAGGCATCATCAGGAGATGCTGACTCTTCGAACGACAAGAAGACGTTAATTGATCTTAGTTAATTTTTCCTTTACTTGTCTTAATTTGGATTTCGGATCACAGCGGAAGCGGAAGTACATTAAATATTTAATTTTGTCAATAATGTAATACTTATTATAAGTGCACAAAATAAATAAATACCTCAAACGTTCGACCAAAATTTACGACTACCAAATAACGAGGCCGGAATTATCTCGATCGCAGCTATCCATTACCATTCCCTTGTATCCGGGTTGCGATCTGTTTGTTTTGACCGGCTCCCCGGGTGCCGGGGAGCAGGGTAAGTATCCCGGTTACTGGCAAGATTTAAGGTTTCCATGGACGCGTACAACCGGCTTCGCGGAAATATAAAACCTTGAGTGGTGGTCGATTGTTGTTTGGGTAGATATAACTACTAGCTGTGCCCTGTGGTGATACCCGAGTTAATTCGAGATAAATGAAGTTAATCCGGAATAAAAAGTAACCTACGTGTTAATCCAAGGTCTAACCTATACCTATACGGCTATAGGATAGGATCACGGGATCATTCTTATCTGTACTAGGGACACACATAGAAAAAAATTCAGCTTTTATTAAATTACCAAGGTCAGTAACTCACGGGCTCTTTCTCCACTACCTTCATGGAAAATCTCATCAAAATCGATGCTATGGATAGTGTGTGGTATTTACCTATACCTTACTTTATGGGTATAGTTATTTTTGTTTTTCATTAATTTGATCATTGGAGCACCTAGCATGCCTAGTCTGAAATAACTGGCTCTTAAGAAAGCTTAAAAGCCTTAACAGTTAGGCACTTGGAAACAGATTTATCAACTTGACAAAGAAAATGCTCTACCGTCATCCTACGTAACTTCACGGTGATTTCTTTAACCAAAAGTTCGAGGTCAAAGCGGCTATCGAACCCACGAATTAACGTTCGTAAGGCGGTCGCACGTCCGACTGAGCTCCCGTGGCTTAGTGTTTACATTAATCAGCTTTAAACTAGTCTAAAAATAAACACAATACAATAATGCTTTATGTACACCAAAAACAAACGAACAAGTGAAAAAAAACACATTTCCAGCAATTTTGATGCACAATAGGCTTATCACTTGTAGCAATTTCTTCCAGGCTACTTTTGTATGGAAAATACAATAAATACAATTAACATAATAGGAGGTGTACCAAACAGATAAAATATAAACAAAAAAAAACTAAACCTACTTACATACAAGTTTAGCAAAGAAATAAATAAATACCTAGACACTTAACACTTTCGTCTTCAACCTTACTATTTTTTTCTAAAGTCATTTCTAGATGACACAGTTGGTACCTTTCGTTATGTAGGTAAAGTAAAGAACCGCCAACAAATTATAATATTTCAGTACACTGATGCATAAACTGATTCAATATTTTGCCAGCAGTTCGAGTTTACTTTGAGAGAGTGGAAGGTTATTATAACCAAAGACTTAACTGTCGATAGATAGT
Organism: Mellilla xanthometata; assembly: GCA_035578125.1. Taxonomy (NCBI): domain Eukaryota; kingdom Metazoa; phylum Arthropoda; class Insecta; order Lepidoptera; family Geometridae; genus Mellilla; species Mellilla xanthometata. The sequence goes on along the minus strand of JAPUBQ010000007.1, from coordinate 3,524,128 downwards.
ACTTAATAACGAATTTACTCGTAACTTTAGTGTGTGTTTTAATGCTAGTATTTGCTAGAAATCTCGCCTTAAGAGAAGTTATTTTTATCCGACATAAAAAAGAAGAAGGTTATATATTCGACTGTATGTATTTTTTTTATTGTGTTGAATTTCATTCCGTATCCGCATACCGCATTCCATATGAGATATTGACTTATATTATAATTTCTAGTTTATATTATCTAGTTATAATTATGTTAATTAGCAGTTAAGCACAATCGAATGCCTAAATATATTTATTATTATTTTATAATATATTAATGTATGTATCGTATTCTTTAAAAAAACGAATGGTAATGGTTACTTAAATATATTAAAATATTTATTGACACATAAAATAATATAAAAAAATTTCGTAATTTCACTGATTTATCTACTTTGATATTAAACCATTAACTTTGCAATTACCATTAATACTTATTTATCAAAACAATGAAATGTGAGTGCATAATTAGATTAATTTGCACAAAATACATGCAAAAGCCACGTCAGAAAAACTTCTACTAAAAACTTGGCTACTAAAAAGGTTTCTATTCATATGAGATCTCTACAGACTATCTGTTCTGTGCCTAAAAGCAAATATTCGAAGATATCTCTCACAATATTGAGAATGTTTGTTGGGTTTTATGCTAATGTGTAACAGGAAAGATATTTTGAAGCAAATTCTGAGTATTTGAAGGATATCTTGGAATAATTCTGAAGGATACAAACGATTATTGGAATTGATTCAGCAACATCTGAGAGGTTTGAGTCTAAAAGTGTTTACTACATAAAGGATATCATAGCGTTTGTTTTTCAGATAACTGATCCGGCAATCGTTGGGTTTCCATATCAAAATGATAAATAATGAAATTTATTTGTAAACTATGTCGCAATACGTAATTAGTGTTATTATTGTTCAAATATTTCTTTCTAGTTCTGCTGTAGAAATAGTGGAAAGAATATACTTTAGCTTATGCCTGAATTGATAATTAATTGCAGTACCTAAATGTATTAAACTCTAATAATTAATTTGGACCGTTTTATTCAGCGATTATTATATTATGTGGTTTGGTGGTTAATCGGCTGCTTTCTATCTAACGAGCCCCAGTTCAAGCCCGGTCCTACAACAATGACTAAACTTGTTGTTCAAGCTATGAGTAGATTTGCGTTTGATGATGAAGGAAAAACGTCGTGAGAGATCCGGCATGTTTGAAGACCACAATATCAAAAAACATGTGTCATCCGCCAACTTACACTTGGCCAGTGCGGTGGATTATGTCTTATATCTCTGTACTCGTGAAAGAAGGCCCAGAGTCCCAGGGAGGCTTATGCTAATTAATTTGTTTTACAAAATAGTGGAGTAATACACTATCATAAAGCTTTAAATAAGTTATTGCAGAGAAATTTCTATTTCGAGAAGAAAATAAGAAAGGACAGAATAAGTGAGATGCAAAACGCGCCGCGTGCAAGTTTTCATACTCGTGTGAGTTTCAGGATTTTTCCGCTAGAGCGCGCTCTGTAGCGGTGTCTCGTCGTGTCTTGTCACCGCGAGCTTACTTATAGCTAGGCATGGTTATACAGGGCTACCTGTTAACGAAATATCTTTTGTACAAACATTTTTTATTATGTGTTGCCAAATAGTTTGTATCGTCAGATTTGCAGTGATGCATCTGAAATGGAGCTGGACATGACACGCGGTTATAAGAAATGACGACAGGTGGAGTATAGCCTGGGCAGAGAGAGCAGCAGGTTGCAACGCGCGAAGCGGTTCTGCATCCCTGAGGTGACACCGTGAGGTTTTAGTCGGTAGAGACGGCCAGTCTGGCCCTCGAGCCCTATAAAGTCCGCTTTCTCCAGGCTTGTGGCGGGATATAGGAAAATGCATTTGTTCACGAAAAAAAAACAGGTGGAGTATAGCCGTTATAGAGTGGTGACCGAGAAATGGCAAGCGAGGTGTTAAGTGTCCAGAAATTTGGGTTGACAACATCATTAAAGTCGCAAGTGGCACATGCAGAGGGAGGCCTATACTCAGCAGTGGGATAAAGAGGAATGCGGATGATGACGCCATTTAGTGTTGGGCTCCGGTAGCCTCCTCGAGAGTTAGATATTTCAAACACGTATAACACGCGCATTGCTGGTCAAAAGTCTAGTTTATAATAAGTAAATAACTTCGTCGCAACGAATAAACTTAGTTTTCTAGATGTACCTACTAAAACTAAGGATTGTTCAATAGTTATCAGTAAGCCTGTATAAACATATATAAATATATATTTAGCCACAACTGCAAACTTGTTTGCTATTTAATAGCATAGGTGTTCTAACTTCGCCATAGCTAAGGAGAAATATTCTTAGTTTTAAAGCTGCTTTTGATTATGACTAAGAATAAAGGCAAGGTAAGGTTTACAATCCCAAATAAGATTTGCATTTAGGATTATCAAAGATTAAAGATGTCGTTAAAGCTATTTTGTTCAAGAAATTAGCAAGTAAAACTTTATAGTAAGAAATGAATACACGAAATAAAAAGTAAATAAAATAAGCAAGTATTTCTTGTATAAACTATCTTATTAAGCGAGGCGGTTCATCCATCAGTGCCAGACGGCCGCCAAGCCATCACTTATACATTCACTGCCGTTTAATCTTACCAACATACTCTCACATATTCCTTGACACGCGGGGACGTAATCAGGGGGCTGATGGGCTACTGAGAGGGCTGATCTGAGCAAAATAAGTTTGTAAAGGATTTTGTAAATTTGCGATCAAATTAAAAGAGCACAACTTTTTTATGTCCCTTTATTTCCTGCTAAGCACTTAAAAGTGTGTTCTGGCAATCTCTTTGAGAGTCATTTATTCTAGACTGAGTACGCTCCGCGACAGATTACCTCAAATCTGCGGCTAGGTTTAATTAGCACCTAAAATATGGACCAAGTAAAAGGGATTAATAAAGAAAATGCTAAAAATTAAAACTTGTTGAGGTACATAAGTATTTAAGTAATAAATATAATTTTTATGTGTCAAAAATACATAAATACTCTAAGTATAGGCTAGTATACGTTATACTCATTAGCAGAATGATAACGATAAATTTATTTTGTCGAAGAAAAGTACACGTACAAAGGATTCTTACACGTACATCGTAATATCTTATGTTTTTTTTTCTTGTATGGTCATTATTTGATCTAAGGTTACTTTTTATAACATTTTTGACAGCAGGTCAAATTCGCCCCGCTCTGAATTCGTCCCCTCCACCACATGCTGTAACTTGCGGTGTTTTGATGTATTACGAGTTCACCGTTTTTGTTTGGCTTATGGGGAAAAAGTCGCGGATTAGGATTAAAGATGGCGTATGAAGCCGTTTCCGTTGAAGGTGAGTCATTTCCGGGATAAGGGGAAACGGTATTGCCAAATTTACAAGGCAAATTAGGAGGCTTTGTAGGTTTTGTTCATTTTGGGAATATTAAAGTATGTTTATGATTCATTTGAACGTTTGCCAAGAATACGTACGTATACGAGTATATGCACCACCCGTACCACGTATATTGTAACACCCTGCGGGGTTACTATTGTATGTGTTAATTCAGGGTCTAATCTATCTCCATTATAAATTTCATTGAAATCGGTTTAGCCGTTTGTGCGTGAAGACTACATAACTTTAACTTTTATAAAGTAAGTAAGTAGGTAGTATGGGGGATCATTATATAATAATAATAAAAGCAAACGCAAGTAGCTAAGCCCTTCTGTCAGTGACGGCTAGTTTTAGGGTAATTTATTTACGTAATTTTTGTATATAATTTATTTTATAATCATGAAGCACCTGTAGCTCAGCTAGCTAAGCTGATCTGAAACAATCGTCGAAGCTAAGCCACGGCCGATGCGGACGGTTTTTGGATGGGTGACCATGCACAAGACTGTAAATTTTAATGTGTGCATTTTCATCTGGGTGCTACCGTGAATCAGATGACACGTTAAATTAAAGGTCTTAATTGTTAGTTTTAACACAAGCAGTCGTTAAATTAAGTCAGAGGCCTTGAAAACTCTTGACACCAGAGCTTGGCCACTTAGCTTATACGAAGAGGGAGAAGAATAATAATCATGTGGCGAGAAAACTTAATAGCTAAGCTTTCTATTAAATTGATACGGATAATATAAAAGAGTGGATTTGGTAAGAATCTGAGTCTTGTGTAGAAAAAAGTTCTTGTTATAAGAATTTTGGATAATAATTGAAAATAAGTATTTACTGCTCCAGACACTCCATAAGTCAAGTTAAGTAAATAACATAAAAGTTAAAAGCCTCTCTGATTGGCTCTCAAGACACCGACAGCTTCAATAACTCGATTTCTCGTCTTTCGCACGATAAAATGCGATTTAATCGAATCAGAAATATGCATTCGTACTTGCCGCGCTGAGAGTGATGCAAATATATACTAGCACATTTTATCGATAAAATATTAATATATATCGCTTGTTTTCTAGGTAAGCGTGTAACAAGTACGTAACAAGTCGTAGACCATAATATTGTTTAACACCAGGCAAGCTATGGTCAAAGGTAAACCTGGAAGTTGTAAAAATATATATATGTTGTCATTTTGTTTTGTCACCCAAGTGGAAAGCATTTCTTAACATTTTGTTTACGACTTTCCATCGTATAAAGTAAATATCTAATTTAAATCGAAAAACCATACAATAAATTAATTTATGACATACTCAATAGGATCAAGTGCATACGTACATTTTTTTCAAAGAAAATATGAAAGCACTTTTATTTGTTGACATAAATGTCAAAATGTTCTGATCAAAAAACATTGATAGCGTTCCATATTGCTTTCCCGTGCTTAAAATTTAAAAGGCTTTCATTGGGAGCGATGTTTTAGAGGGCATTAATCTAGTAAGTCTCGGGGGAGCGGGTTTCCGTTGCGCATTAGCCTGTGCGGAGTTGATAATGAAATTATCTTCATTCGAGTTCGATGTTGTCGCGAAAATAAAGTTAGGTGAGTACCTAGGACTGTACTAGTGTGTGTACACACTTATGTGCTCATAGAGCGCCTTTAGCTCAGCTAGCTAAGGTGATCTGACGCGATCATCGAAGCTAAGCAACGGTCGATGAGGACGGTTTTTGGATGGGTGACCATGTACAAAACTGAAGTTTTTCAAGTGGCGTTTTCATTTGGGTGCTACCGTGAGTCAGATGACACGTTAAATTGTAGGTCCCGGTTGTTTCTGTTAGTACTAGCAGTCGTTAAGTCAAGTCAGAGGCCTTCGGGCGCCTTTAAACTCTCGAAACCAGAGCTTGGCCACCTATTTTATATGATGAAGAAGAAGACTTTTTTTATGTCATCACAGTAATGAGAATGGATAAGAGTGTATGAGGGATGATTATAACTTATTTTTGTTTTGGTTTCATTTCTAAATTTGTATTTTAACTTTATAATACTGTTATTCGAGTTGCTATAATAGGTTTAAATAAGTTATAGTTAGTTTTAAGTATAATTAGCATAGACGGTTTGGCTGACTCGCTATAATGTAATGTGTTTATTTAAATAAGCGAATATATTAAATAATAGTAATCAGACAAAAGTTTGTATGTGTATATTTGAAACTTCTAGCTAAGGTGGAGCATGCTGATTCTGGAAACACTGGCTCTCAAGGAAGGTATCCGACGGCGGCGCGTAGCTAGTTAATAAAATAGGAACTTCTGTCATATTAACCGTAGGTGACTATTTATCGAAAATAACGAAAAACTACTTATAAAAGTAAATAGTAATAGTTTAAAAAAACTAAAAAAATACGCTTTTTATAGAAAACCTTTTTTTTATCAAATTAGTGTGTTGTCATCGGTCCTCAATAAATCTGTCCTGAGTCCTGAGTGGGTCAAAATCGCGCCCAAAGAAGTCGGTTACAAACAAACATACAAACATACCGGTGAAGCTAATATAAAGCGTGTAAAAACGAGAAATGTTTTCAATAAACCGATTATATCGGAATCGAAGCATTCAATAAAATATATCTAAGTGCCTAAATTATAGTACAATCACGACAAATAGAGACCATTTAACATAAAAAATGTTATGTTGCACGAAATGCAATTATAGCCCGGAGCTTAATAATAAACCTGAAAAGGCTGAAAAGTGCGAGTAGAAACTGCGAGAGGGTTGTGTCAATGCGCATGTCTCGGCAACTTGTTGGCTCGCTCGGCTCGCTCCGGCAGTGCGGCGCGGTCCCGCAGCCTTGTCCCGCGTCCCGGCGCGTCTGTCACGCGCTTTTCCGCACGACTGCGTTCGTAATTCGAATTTTCGAACGCGGTTTGAATTTCACCGGCGTCCCGTCGTTTTCGCACTTCAATTGTTTTCAAGGTTTCGAATTTGGAACTGCGTTGATTTTGCATTTGTCAATTGTTTAACGTTCCGTTTTTGAAAATAGTTTAGACGTGTAACTTTTTTGTTGAGTGTCGAAAGTATGATAGAGACTGTCAACTAGAGATTGGTCGATAAAAATGGAAACAACATGAACTGTCTGGTTAATAAGTGAACAATGCAGTTGAAGGTGAAGCTGAAATGACTGGGAGATGAAGTGAGGTGGCCGAAATGGCGGCTAAGCTACTTGTTATCGCCTGGGCGATCTGTCTGGCGTTGCCGTTGGCAACCAGCCATCTGAATGTACTCATCAGCCAGGCAGAAGTAATGAAGTTGTTGGGTAAGTCTTGACTTGATTTGAATCTGTTTGTTATGGAAATAAGATTAGTGTCGATATATCCAAGGTGATAAGCCAATATATACCTTTATTCATATCGATAACTTTAGATCTATCGTTGCAAAATATGTTGCACGTACTTGACAGTTAGTAATTTATTGTTAAAAATGTTACTTAAAATACATCAAGCCAGACGATCTAAGATATCTAATCTATAAAACGTTTACAAAGATGCCTTAATATTTGAAATTCAATTTATAATTATTAAAGGCTAATGGTTTGATTTACATATATTCACGTCAAAATTTCTATTTTAAATGTCATACTGGCAAAATAGTATTCGAATTCTCAGGAACTTAATTTGTCTTGAATATCTACCCAAGTTTATGAAAATATTATTAAAATAAAATATAGGTTTATCATCGACAATATTTGATATCGATATCGACATATTGCCTCTCTACGCGGTTATTGAATTCCAAACTATCGATTGTTTCACCCAACTTGCGTTGAGTTTTGCATAGGAGTAGCTGGGAACGGTTGATCACGTTTTAACTTTGATTGAATCTAAAATATTGATTGAGGTTAATTAATGCTAAATATAATTAATGTTTCACTTACCGTAGCGCCTGTAGCTCGGCTAGCTAAGATGATCTGACGCAACCATTGAGGTTAAGCAACGGTCGATGCGGACAGTGTTTGAATGGGTGACCATGCACAAAAATGTCTTTTTAAAAGTGACTTTCACACACATGACTCATTTTGACACTACCGTAGGTCTGAAGACATGTTAAATTGGAGGTCCCGGCTTTTATTCGACTAGTACTACTCGTTAGGCCAAGTCAGAGTCCAGAGCCTTCGGACAGTTTGAAAACTTTCGACACCTGAGCTTCACTACTTGGCTCATATAAAGAAGAAGAAGAACTTAATAATTTTGGCAACTAATGTTATAAGTGAAGTTTCGTTTTTATACGGTATTTGTATATTTATTTTTATTATTTCTAAGAACTATCATCACCATAAAGATTGTTTAGTGTTAGACCTAGAATTAATAGGTATCTTAAAGGTAAGCATGTTACAACGTAGCGTAGCTTAACACCAGTCAAGTTGTGAGTAAACGCAGTACTGTTCAGCCTTTAAAAACATAGACAATATATGCTTTCAACAGATTTTTGTATAAAACGATGATATCATATTTTTTTAATTATTTTAATATATGCCGGTAAATTTAGAAATCAGAAGGTGCATAAGATCCCAACGAGCAAAAATCTGTCAAATTATTCAAAACATAATTCTAAATAATATTATTTAAAAGTTCTTTATAACTCCCTTGTATGATTTTTTTTATTTAAACCCAAAGGTGTCAAAAAATATTTTCGCGCGATTTATAGAATGCGCTGGGCAGTTATGCAGAAAATAGAATGCCATGACAAGCCCGTAAAATAACTTTTAGGCAATGTCAATAAAACGTATGTTAAAAAAGTCTGAAGCGACTTTTTTAACATACGTTTTATTGACATTGCCTTTTTGGATTTTGGATTTTTACTGTACCGTGAACAGTGAATATTGTTCTGAACTTAATACAAGGAGCTTAGGCTACGTCGACGATCGTTACCCACCAAGCTGCCGCCAGACGCGAGGAGTTGTCCCAGGGAGTGGCGTCGTGGATGAAAGGTACGTGGTACGTTTAGAGACATCGATTCACTGTCGAAGTTCCGAAGATTCGCACAAAGCGTTTTGCTTCGACCTTCATTGTGAGAAATGCGAAGCTTTGGAACTCTCTTCCTGAGTCTCTTTTTCCCGAGAAGTACAATTTGGGGGTCTTCAAATCCAGAGTAAATAGGTTCTTTCTAGGCAAGCGTGTTACATCTTAGACCACAGTCAAGCTTAACATCAGGCTAGCTGTGGTGAAACGTAAGCTTATTCATCAATAAAAAAAAAAGTGGTCCTGTGGTCCTTATCTAAGTTTCGTGTTTTTCTTTGTAAGAATCAGGACTTTGATACAGTCCACTCATTTTGTATCCAAGACAGAATTAAATATATAGTATACTTCCGCTGTGATCTGAAACCAAATAACGTTGCAACGTTAATATTAAAATTATATGAGAAAACATGGTTGTTCCGACGTGTGAGGAGACCAGCCACGTGGAGTGAAACTTCGTTGTGTTAGGAGGGTAGATAAGGGATTAGTTTTACTGGTGTGAGTTGTAGTGGAAGTGTGGTAGTCGGTCGGAGGAACACACCTTTTTTAAAAATATTTTTCCTTTTCTTATCATAATTTGGTTTCAAAACACAGTGGAAGTACACTAAATATTTTATTGTGTCTTCTATCTACGATGGATTTCCGCAAAGTAACGCATGAGTCAATAGGTTATTTATCGAACAACATCATACGAGTACAACCCCTGGCACTTTTATTACATTTAACTATTGTTCCCTCCATACTAGTCACCATTATTTACCAACTCCTCATATCTGTGACACTATCGAAACATAAGACGAGCGGGTGACGTCAGAACCCCCGTACCGAGATCAAAAAATGTAATTATCTACCCTCGATCTACCCCAACGTAACCATTTATATTTGTTCTACAAATTCGACGTATTTCGTACGCAATTGGCCCCGTCTCGTTTGATGCAGTTTGATACGACATTCTCTCAAATTACTCGTACGTATCGAAGAAAATTGAGGAAGCCTTTGAGTCGTTCGACTGAACGAATATGGAGACGTATTGCCCTGACGAACGAGCGAAACGTATGTATAATAAATAATGTAGCCTATAATAATAAAATGTACATTTGAATAAAAATTTTAATTAACGCCTTATATAATTCTATGACAAGTAAAACGAAACTTTCTACTTCTCTATTCCATAGAAGAAATATGCTAAGTTCTAAGCGAGCTAAATAGTTCAATTTTGGTGTAGAATGTTTTCAAGCAACACAATGGCTTTCGAAATAATTTTATTACTTGTTATTTAAAAAAAAACCCAAGAACTTTCAGTATCGACCTTTATTACCTTGAGTGATCTTAACAGGTCACTTTACTTAGCATTGTTAAAAATCTAATTATATTTAATGATATTCAAGTGTTTTTGTCTCTATAAACTAATCTCCTTATAATAGCGTTAGTTATTTGATGTACACAAAAACATATTTTTGTGTACAAATGAAAATAATTTTAAATCTAGTTAAAATATCAATTCATTTGGAATGGTTAGCAAACAAACATTAACTCTCATCAAATAACTAACGCTATTTTAAGGAGAAATTTCCATCAACCTTCGAATGGAAACATCCCCTATCTCAACTACTACTAGTTTATTACTTTAGGGAGCCCAAGACCGACCGGTTGAATTGGAATGTTATTAGAGATAAAAGAAATTCACATTCGTGCAATGCATAGAGAAATGTGACGTGGAATTGACTTGTAAGAGGGAATAGAAATAACACTTGGGGAGATTAAGTTTAGGTGATGGGGAATGTGTGATAATTACTCAAAGCCTTGGTTGGGTTTTTGCGTGATTTGTGTGGGCTGGAATGACAGCTGAATTTGTAAACAAATAGCTGCGCCCCGTGGTCTTATTCGCGCTATATCGGGATAAAAAAGTGGTCTATGTTAATTGACGGCCTAAACAGACAGAACAGATAGACATACGTAAAACTTACAATCTTACACTACGTTAACTTTGCTTTGGGGTTTAAATGCGGCATAGACTAGACTAAATAAGCGACTTAATTGAAAATCTATTTATGTAGTTTGATGGGCAACTCAAGATGAAAGTTCGCCTTCCAGTGCTAATCTTCAGACAAACAAACCATCTGACGCAACAGTGGTGGAACAGGTATGCCAGCGACCCAGGGCTGTGATTCGTTATTTCAAGGAGCTCCGTTGGCTTGGGTAGGCTGGTAAGGGGGGAATGCACAATACGCCTCTAGCGGGATGTCAGTGCAGGTCTCATCACCCCCACTTCAAATTAGAATCAGAATTAGAATTAGAATGGGCACATTAAGGCTTAATTTTGTTTAGGGTTACAATTTTATTACGTTGTTATCATTAAAATAAAATATTATTATGCATTTAGTTGCATTTTCTAATAATTTTGTAACGGTTTGAATTAAGTTTCAAGCTTACTGGTTCTTTTTTCTTCAAATGAAGATAGCAAACAACATTTCCTTATCAACATTGTTCATCAATTACAACCCGCTCTTTCAAAACAAATAAATCATTCTAACGACAAATGACAGTCGTGTGTGTGTCAAAAATAATTGAGTGCAGCGACATCTGGGCAGGGAATTAATGACAAGTCAAACATCAATTTGGGCGGTTCTTATCTCTACAGCCACGCGGTAGGGTGACGAGTACACACATACTTGTGGATTGAATGTCTTGAGAGTAAAATATGTTTATACCGATTTTTGTATTGTGGTTTCGGTTGGTTGTTGGTAGATGGGGCCCACCATGGGACAAGCAGGGAATCAATAAGCTTTGTTTTAATTTAGGAGATGACTAAAGATGCGCACTAAGCGCTTTGCCTCCACTTTTACTGTGTGAAACGCCCTGTTTCCCGAAACTAAAGCATAGCGGTTTTCAAGGCACGAGTAAACCAGTTTCTTTTGGGAGAGCGCGCTTAACCTTAGATCACAATATTACTTAGCATCAGGTGAGTTGTGATCAAGCGCAAGCTCATTCAGTGTAATTGAAATGCATGAACTGGTCTTTGCTTTAGTATACATCATTTAGACAGCTACGAAGTCATTTCGGTCAACTCTGCTAAAGTTTAAAATGATATGATGTCGAATCTAAATAAATCAAGTTTTCGCTATAAACAGATAATGAATATGACCTTTCTACAAAATAATAATAATAAAGTTTTAAAATGAACTGGTTGCGCTCTTCGTACCCTACCCGGAATCAAGAGGCCCCAAGCTAGAATATAAATAATAATTAATCATGTAAAAACGATAGACATAACGTTATCGTATTACGGAAACTACAGAATATAATAAAAAATTAAATTTAAGTTTATACATACATACGATTAATCTTTTTGGTTGCCTTCTTCTTCTTGAGCTAAGTGGTGTCTCGAACTCTGGTGTCGAGAGTTTTCAAGCCACGCTAAGGTAATTAATTTAGCTTAACGACTGTTTGTACTGAGACTACTCGTAACTGCCAAGACCTACAATTTAGCGTGTGTTGGGTGGCCTGAAAATTCTCAATACTAAAGCAGAAAAATCTGTCGATAGCGATTTTGGACGCTTAAGTAAAGACGACCTCGTTGGCGTAAAGGTTACCATGCCGGACTGCTAATCAGAAGATTCCGGGTTCGATTCCCGGCCCGGTCAACATCTTTGTGCTTCACAATTTTTTTTGTCTGTGGGTCTGGGTGTTTATTATGTATTTATATATAATATGTATGTATATGAAGTATATCAGTTGTGTTAGCAACCATAATACGAGCTAGAAATGGTTCAGTATGGAGCTAACCAGCCGTGTGTAAAAAAAAAGTTTATCAGTGACATAAACCTATAATATTAATAATCTGTCATACATACGTCAAAAGCATGACAAATTACTGCGTCAGCATACTAATGCTGAAATATTCAAATAGTGTTTCGTTTCCTTTTAATTGGTTGGATGTCGTTGCCGCTATTTTTCACGGACGTTCCGGAGTCCAAGTAACTGGCGTTTAATCTGTGGACAGTAATACATCATGGGTTTTGATGAACTAGGTGCGTAGGGTGAACAGATTAGTTGGTTTTTCTGTTTGATATAGAAACTATTTGTAGAATAATTTAGAATATGGTAAGTATACGTTAGGTATAAGTTTAATATACGTAGATTTGTATATATAGATAGAACATTTACATTTGGGTGCTACTAAGGACTGGATGGCACGTCAAAATGCAGGTAGCTTAGAAAAATAAACAATTGGTATATTTTATTTTCTTTCTTCTTCTTTTTCTTTCTATATTATAACTTTATTCTATTTAGTTAAAAAATACGGACCACAGCCAGCATTAATGTAAAGAAAAAATACAAGAAGATTTTCGATACAAAACAAAATTCACTCAAAATCGTTCATTCGTATTGATAGCAGTATCCGCCGAATATTACTACTCTTAAACATTTATTCAGCACAGTCGGAATAAAACCGAAAACGTATTTCACGCTGGCAACACTAATGCTTCCCAATGGTGCATAAACTAGACCGGTATAAACTGGTTTGAATCGGTATAAAGTCACTTTGTTAAGTACAATGCGAGTAATATTTCAGCGGTTATCATTTTTGCTCGGAAATTTGCGTATTCGGTCCACCGGGAGCTGTTTCATCAGACGGACAAATTGTCGGGGTTTGGACATCGTTTTTGTCGAATCGACTACACAAAGATAACGGTTTTGGTTTATGGACTACGAAATTGAGTCGTTGTTTGCTAATACCGTGGTTTTCTGCAAAAAATGCTTACATTTTTCTGGAAAAATATATTGCAAAGTAAATCAAATCAAATCATTTATTCACAGAATAATAATAATATAACTTTATTGCACACCAAAAAATAGAGAGAAAAAAATACAAGGTATAAAACTTAAAAACTAGAGCACAATGGCGGCCTTATCGCCTATGGCGATCTCTGCCAGGCAACCGTGAATACAGAATTTAAAAGATGCTACATGTATAAGTCAGATATACCCGTAAGGTGCGTGAAATGGGAAATATTTCTAAATCAAATTACTAAATTTACTGATACAATACTACATAAGCATACTCGTATTTGTTTAAATTATTTAATGCGGATTAATTAGAAACGTCTTACAACAATTTTATTTGATCAATTTAGTCAATATTATATAACAATATTATTTGATCAGTTAAGCACAATCGAATGAATTAATAAAAAAAAAATATTATTACTTTTAGCAGAAAGATAAAATACCACACTGTTTGGCGATAAATATATATTTTTAATGGTGTTTGCTAGCCAGGCGAGCACTATAATGCCTTGCCACCTTGATATGGTTTCCTCATGATAATTTCCTTCACCAAAAGCGCGAGCTCATTGGCGGGGATTGAACTTACGACCTCCGGGACTTAAGGCAGCTTCACATCCGACTGAACTGTCATTATTTGAAATGTTTGGCTAAGAATCTTAAAGCACTGACATTTTTAAAGTTACCATAATGTATCGATGTATGGCGATGTTAAGTACATTGAATTCTATTCTACCTAGAAAGCACCTAGTCTTCTATTAGATAGCTTTGTAGAGTTCCGTGGGAAGGTTCCACAATGCGATGTATGTCTGAGACATACGGACCCGTTTGTCAACGCTCGCAATTACTATGTTTACTTGGCGTCCAAGGAACTCTGAAATTAAATGTCATTTGCTTGGCGTGTGTTACGTAATCGGTGGTGATTAGAATAGAGGCAGATGGACAACTCCTGTGGTTACAAATTAGATACTTTGGGTAAAATTTACCTACCCAAGAATTCGCCAAATAGTTAAAACTACAAAAATGTGCATGTTCAAAATATATCTTTTACTTTTTTGATTTGTTTGCAAATTTTGGTGATGCGGTATTAATAAAATCTGCTTTCTATCCAAGCTATTTTATCCTACACTTCCAAACAAGTCAAAAGAGTTACAATTATCAACCCATTCCTACAACTATTTGAATTTATAATATTAGTAGGGACCGTCTACACACAATACAAGTCTACACACAAACAAAGATACTTATACTATGTTTATGAATTAAAATTTTGTTATTACGATTTCAGAATAAAGCTAATTGTGCATCTGTAGTCTTTATTCTGTGTTAAACAAGCGCATTATTAGAGTGTGAATAAACTAAGAGAAGGTAGTTCAAGTGAAACTATGAGTTAGTCTATGTAATTATGCAGTGAGACACTTAATAGGGGCTGTAACAAATGCCATTTGAAAATAAAACGGGCAGAAGAACAATAGGTTTCCCGGAATAACTGAAGTACCTGTCAGAGACATACATTAATAAATATTATTATTTGACGACCTCGTTGCGTAAAGGTTAACCATGCCGGTCAGCTAATCACAAGGTTCCGGGTTCGATTCCCGGCCCGGTCAACATCTTTGTGCTTAACCAAATTTGTTGGCTGTGGGTCTGGGTGTTAAATATGTATTTATATATTGTATGTATGTATATGTAGTATATCAGTTGTGTTAGCAACCATAATACGAGCTAGAAATGGTTCAGTATGGGGCTAACCAGTCGTGTGTGAATGTGTCCTAATATTTATTATTATTATTATTTATTATCTTAGCTAACAAATGTGATCTGCTGTAGGCGTTTTATAACAAACTAACGTACTACATTTTAAGTTAAGCTCTGGTTTTGAGAACTATTAAGCCGACACAAAGCGCCGAGCCAGATGTAAATGCCATTTTTCGGTCACCCATCCAAGGCCTGATCGCATACAATCCAGTTATTTTCAATGACCTTTGTCAGCCAATATGGACGAACATCGCTCTTTGGAAAGTGTTTATTAAAATATTAATCAAAAATTCTTAGCTAAAATTTTATCAGCGAATATATTTTTTTGCTGGTTTTTGGTTGTATTTTCGTAACTAACGTATTTTGTACTCTCTTTATGTCTACACTAATTTTGCTACGAGGCAGCTACACACTGCTACTCTTCACCTCGGCTTTTGCTACGTAGCATATTCGTGGGCAATGGAATGTCCTCGTAATTATTATTGTCTTATGTTGAGATCATTGAAGTATTCACTCATTTCATTACTAATTATTTTAGAAATATGTATGTAAAACATAAGTGCTTTCCTTTTTCTACTACGAATATTTTATTGACCGGAATGTTAATGTACTGGACTCTGTAATGTGAGTTATCTCTAAACAGGATAGATAGGTGATACTTATTGAGAAAATTCTCATCTTTAATTTTATCATCTTAGAACTTCATCATCATTATTAGTTTATGTTCATACACTGTTGGACATAGGCCTCTCCCAAGACATGCTATCTGGCTCGATCTTGTGCTTCTCTTCCCCATCCACTACCCGCTACCTTCTTCAGATCATCGCTCCACCTGGGTGTAGGGCGTCCTACACTACGTTTGCCGAGTCGCAGTTTCCACTCTAGATCTCATCTACCATAGCGCTCTCCAGTTTTACGACAGATCACTTCAACTTGCTTATCCGTTGAGCTATATAACTTTTTTTATAATCTTAGATACCGATAGCAAAACATACATAAATCATCCTACATCAACAAGTGTCTGCCCAAAGTTCGTGCAACATAAATAATTCTTGTTCGCGGATCCTTCCCGCCGTAACTCCCGCGGCTTGGATACGAACTTTCCGGAAAAATAAACGTTTATCTTAAGTTCTGCGCTGCAATAACATTGGGTTCCCTTTTTTTATGACCTTTTGTAAAAAAAAAGTCTTGCTATGCACTTTAAGATATTCTGATTTCAAGGATAGTATTAAACAATATTGTAGTAAGTTGGTAGTATGGTGAATAGAGATTTTGAAATAAAAAATGAATTGAAATTCTAGAGTTGCATCTTTTGGTACCTGATTTTAATTATTCTGTTGTTTTACTACACACAAACTAGATTAAGTAACTTTATAGTAATGAACAAATTTAAATTTGCCTCTTAAATTTGAATGCAAAGTGAGAAATGAAACCACCTTTGGCAGCAAAATTATTTATCTTTTAATGTATAGAAATTTTGCCAATATGGTATTCGCGTATATAAACTAAATTTTATTTTAATATTTGTGAATTTTTAATTTAGATTTCTAAATACAATGCTGCTTTTTTGTTAAAAAAAGCAGCAGAATGAAATTCACCTGATGGCAAGTGATATTGTAGTCTACGGTGGATCGCGCTCACCTAGAAGGAACCGGTTCTATTTTAAGATAATAAAACAATTTTATAATATAACAAAACGCCTGCCATATATACAATATTGCTTCTAAAACCGAGAAGAATAGTCACGAAAAGAAAGCATACATTATACTTACAATTGATTCCTAAGCAATTCCTTCCCCTCTCGGCCAATAACCGGCAATTTTCCCCCACTTGTTGCCAAGACTCGTCGGCCGTGCGTGCACAATTCAGTTAACCCTGAAATAATGTCATTGTTACCCCAACGTCGACCTTTGTGAGATAATAAGCAGGAAATCCGATATAGGATGGTTCCAAGGCTATTCCCATTATGACGAAGATTTTATGTTATCATATTAACTACGTAATAAGCGGTAACATTGTTTTTGGTTTGCTGAGAAACTGAGGTCGTATGGAATTGTAAAGCTTACGCTTACGTACGTTTACACGCTTGCCAAGCCTTGGCAAACTGCAAACAGTCCCAAGCCTCCACAAATCTCGTTTTGGCGTTTGAAAGGCGTTTATACGCTTGTGAATACGTCAGTCTGCAATATACATCCAAGCAAACTGCCCTTTGATCTGCGTAAAAAACCGACACTCGACTGGATCGGAAGCAAGCAGGCACAAGCCCACGCAAGCCAAGCCAAACGCCCTATTTACATGCTTGCGATTGTCGATCCTTGCCAAGGCTTGGCAAGCGTGTAAACGTACCATTAGGATTGAGATTGTTAAAATAACAAACTATTAAAGCAGACGAGGATGATATCATAGTTTAACTCTTTGAGTATTGCTATGTTACGATGAGTCTGTATGAATATTAATAAAGCTTTGGAACTTTTTGCCGAATTCCCTGTTCCCCAAGTTTCTAGCCTAGCGGTCTTCAATGGGAGAGTGAGCCGGTTCCTTCTAGGTAAGCACGCTCCACCATAGACCTTAATATAACTTACCATAAGGTGAATAATTATAGCCAAGCGCTATTCAAAAAAAACAAATGAAAATTGCAAACACGCTCACATTATGTGCTGTAAAAAAAAAAACGTCACCGCGATTTAACGTTGCCTCTAATAAGGTGATGTCTCTAAAACAGCAAGGAAAATAAGACCACAAGTAAGAGTGTGGTCTTATTTGAGTTTGAGGAATTTAAGCGTGATTAGTATAATTAATACAGTTGAATTTTCTAACGCTCACTGCCTACGGTCACTAGCTGTTATTGCGGAGCAAGATAACTTATTTTTATTACAAAGCACTAGCCGAAACTCATCCTTAAAGATACAGTGGTAAGGTTGACTTGAATTGAAACATTTCTACATTCATCTACTCATAAAGTAGTATGATATTTCCAAATAAATAATTTTGGTGATGACATCAAATCGTATAAGTATGCTAAACTGTATTTTTTTATAGAAGCTTGTACAAGAAAACATGTTTATTTAGTGATGACTTAATTATTCTTCCTAAAAATGACCAAACAAAGAGTTGAAAAATATATGTACTTAGTTATTAGAGTATAAGTTAATTCCGACATAGTGTAGTAAATGTATACTAACAAACCGCTTCGTATGAATGTTTTTGTTTTGTCATCAAGATTTGACTAATGGAGGCAGTCAGAAGCACTTGCGCGTTCTCACGCTGTCTTTGTGAAGTAGGAAGATGGAATTTATGGTAGTTCTATTGAATAATGTCTTTTATTATAAGAAGAAAAAGCTTTAAACATGAAATTCTAGTCTGTAGTATTAAACAAGTAAAAAGTTGAATTGATTAAAAACAACTTTTTAACTCACTGTACCTACAGTTGACATTCTACTTCTACTTTGTATAAGCTAAGTGGCCAAGCACTGGTGTAAAGAGTTTTCATGCCGCCCGAAGGTCTCTGACTCGGTTTAACGACTGCTTGTACTAAGACTAACAGCTGGGACCTACAATTTAACATGTCCGACCCACGGTAGCGCCTAGATGAAAATGCCACTTGAAAAAAGACTGTCTTATGCATTGGCACCCATCCAAACACTGTCCGCATCGCCTATTGCTTAACTTCGATGATCGTGTCAGACCACTTTAGCTAGCCGAGCTACAGGCGCTACAGCTGATATTTGGTCAACAGAGCGCGTAACCGCTAAAGTTACCTACTCTCTAGTCTTAGGTTGAGCATGCCTAGTCTGGAATAACTGGCTCTCAAGGAGGACTGTTCAGAAATATACATTATGATAATACATGCTAAAAAAGCTTTTTGCTCTGAGTCTGGAAAATAACAATTTTCTTTTCAAATATCCGGCACAAAATTGATATTATAACCATAACGACGTGAATGTCATGAACAGCCTGTTTCAAAACAAAAGAATCCATAATTAGAAAATTTAACGAGATTTTTCCTTCCTATACGAGCGACATTTAAACTACGCATTTTCTTATAACAAATTTAAGAAACACATTTTCTATATTCACAAAAAATTAACTAAGTAATCAAAACACAAATATTGTAACTTTGTGTAGGTTTAATTATACATATTAGGTCTTAACAGTAAAGGTACTCTCTTAAACTTGCCTAACTAAAATCCTTCAAATTTAAATGTGTCTTTAAGTAAAATAAATAACTTTTAACCGACATCGTAAAAGTAGTAGGATCTTATTACGACTGTACATTTTTGTGGGTTACGTCAGAACTCCGTCGTTTATAATTTCGAAAATGTTTCCATTTCTACTAGTAAGACAAAAACATCTTTTGTATGACCCTATATCTAAAACTATCGAAATTGGAGTAAATTATTCGTTCTATTTTTTTACTACGTGTGAAAAGATTATTTTTATGGAAGTCTAGTAGTTTTTATTCCTTTTTCAAGTCGGTATCTTTGTTCTTTCTTTTACTTGAGCTTTTTATAAGTTAGTGAAACAGTTAAGATAGTCCTGTCTAACTTCGTAATCTAGGCTAAAATTTCATGTAGTTACCTCTTCGGCCTACAAAATTTATGCCGCCTTTTCAAAGTTACGTTATCGCTGCAATAAATTTTAGTTTGTTCACGAAACAGTTGAGCTTGAAATTTTCACGAGTTACCTTTTACCGTTTTCTTCTTACTTCGCGTAATTGAAAGTGACTTTTTGCTGTTTTGCATTCAGTTTATTATCATAACTTTACCAATGGTAATTTTGTGAAACAGCGGTTTATACTCATATTAACTTTTGTTTATTGTTTAAGTTGGATCTTCTATGAATTAAGTATTAGTTAAATGGTATTAGATTTTTATTATTTGTATATAAGTTTTAATGTTATTACACCATTTCCTAAATATGCTTAGTAATATAATTTAATAAATAAGGGTTGTCCTAACATTGAATGTTTTTGACTTGTATGATTTTAATATTGAAAAATGAAAAATGAAATATATTTATTAAACAATAATATGTACATACAGACGTTGAATGACACACTTATAAGAAACTTAGTAATTAATATAGTTTATGTAGATACATTAAAAGTCTGTTTAATTAATATTGATTATATAATTTGTATAGCAGATAGTAATATGGTGTAAGAAGTATTAATATGTCGCTTATATGGTGTGAATATGGTGTAAGAAGTAGGTATTAATATGACGCTTATATGGTATGTTTATCGAGGTAGTTTTTAGCTTTGTTTGATAAAAATTGCTACATAATGGCTAACTGTAAAAAAAAAATAAAGAAATACACTTCTACTTCACGGCTTCCTCGGTAAAATACATTTCATATGAATACTTTCACACTGATATATTTCGAATCCGAGATGGCTGCCACCGCAACATATAAACGAGGGCTTCTAATTCTAATTAATTTATTTATACATAATGTCTTTCTGCCTTGTAAAAGAAGATTAGATATTTAATGTCAGTTTTTCATTACCGGCTGTTTCTATGAAATCATACCTAAACTAAAAACTCATTCTGAATTTTTATAACTAAAATAGTATTAACAAAGTTTTAATTCGAAAATCGAACACCATTCTTTTACTTTCCACATTCTTCACGTTTTGGTTAGGTACTCATTTAAGTTTTCAACGTGACCTTTATCCCGGGTCTTGTTTTCACACAACTCACTCGGGTCTTGTGACCCTGGTGAGATAGGCCCTTAGAACTTTGTACATTAGCCTACATTCCGGCAAAAACAAGGGCCCACAACTCGTATCTCGTGATAAGTGAACCTTGCCGTGGCATTAGGTAAAGTTCACACTGGCATTTTGCAGGGAATTTATTGGGCTGACGACAATAGAAGAAATACTGCGTCGAGCTTTATTCTCGTTTTGGTGAACAAACTTTTTGAAACCACTGGTAATGAGACTTCATTTGAAGCAGAAGGTAACGTTTGGCTTAATTTTATTGGCGGAAAGTGTTGTTTGATTCTAATAACGTGTTTATTTATTTTCACACTAATAATACATTTTGTGTTCACTGCGCTAGGAGAAAATAACTAATTTTATGCATTATTTTATAATTATATTCTGTATTTGCTTTGAGTGAAGATAAGGGTAAAATCTTTTGACGACCTTTAAGATATTTGTATACTTTTTTACCGATTACTGCAATTTTTAGCTACAAATTTGTTCTCAGTGTAGTGTCAAAATTATGACTTTTATTTTTTTATTTATACTATAGTATTTTTTACCAATATCTTCAAACTTCTAATATCGTGGAAATAAGCATTGAAAACAAGCTAAAAGATTGAACTTGATCTTGATTTTATGTTTCTGATCGAATCTACGATCTTCGGGATAGGAAGCAACCGTATGCTGACTAAGCTGTCATTGCTTTAAAAAGCATTGAATGACAATAAAATGATTTAAGTGTCAAAATTAATGACACAGAGTAAGCTAAAAAATCCTCCCGGCGTGCGCCCAACGCGGCGCTTCCAACAAAATAATCTAACTCAGCAAACCCATTTTTCAGAACTTCGTCTATTTTATGCCATGGATATAAAAAGGCGAGTAGATGTCGTGAGATAATTATTTTCAGGGATAAATTATTAATTTCTAGAAATATTAATTTAAAATCAAAATTGGCGTAACACAGCATAATGATTCAGTTCTGCTTATGTGGTACAACCCCATAGACAATGTTATTCCAGACGTATCTTATCAGTGTAATTTTCTCATATCAGTCATAAAAATCAGCGAATAAAAGAAGAATAGATGTCTTCTCAAACGACATCTAGTATTGAATATTAGTACTAATTCGTAAATTGATTATAGGCCAATTAATTACTGACTTTAACGAGTACAAAATATAGACGTACACTTAGTTACATCGGCTTTTACAAAAAGATACGAGTATCGCTCGGTTGATTTTTATTGTGTTCACAGCCTACTATTATTTTTTTGCAAACAATTTCGCTAATGCTCTAGCTAAACTAATGGCATAGAGTAACCTCTGATTGATGTTCCACACCCCAAAAGACCGTAGCGTCGCTCAATAAGTCTACGGCCTATCTCATATCGTGTCAACTCAGCTTACCCACAAAAAGTCTGACTCGCGTGCTCGCCAAACTAAAGGACAATAAATAAACTCTTTATCGCCATTTTAATAAATGTGCGCGGAACCAACACCGAATAAATAAACGCGGCAAAAGCAATAAAAGCGCTATCTTAAAGGAGTTCCGGTGTAGGAAGGAGACAGGAAACTTTACGATTGGTCGTGTGTTCGTATGAATACGCGTAAAATAAATAATAAATATGATTCGTAGCGATGTTGCCGTCGTGTAGTCGCGGAAATTGAATCCGAAGGGAAATAGTTTGGTATTTTGCGTCGCAGCTCAAGAGGATCGATTTTGTAAAGGTTTGCGTAAATTGACAATATATAAAAATAAACATAATGGTAACATTGAAAAAGAAATAAGAGATTTGACATTAACTACGTTTTTTTCCAATTTAAACTGTGCCTAAATTTGGTATAAATAAATTAATAAATGCAGTAAAATTTGACGCCATTAAAATTTTCGATTAAAGTACGCGTAAAACGTGGCACGCATTTGTAGCAAAAGTTCCTATCCATAGATTAATATCAATGACTGTTAAGCTCACTTCGTTGTCAACATAAATGTCAACGTCAGGAGGGAATCTTCTGTATCTCTGTAGGCACACACATATTTTTAAAAAGATTTTTTTTTCTTATTTTATATTAGGACACAGTTCACACCATTTTAACCATTACGCCAACGAGGTAGTCGGGGTCAGAGTTGTGAATTTAAGAGTTTCAGTTTTATCGCGTGCGTACTATGGGTACTTTGACCTAACTACAAGTAACCTAACCTTAATTACAAAAAAATCAATTACTATCGAGTAAGACACATATTTTGCACTAGAAAAATCGATTACTAGATTAGATATATTTTGACGATATGTCTAAACACTTACAACAACAACCGAACAATAGTGTGACATCAATTAATAACAAACTAACATTAACACCCAATCCTACCCGCCCTGTTTACTAAGATCCCATCTCTTTAGGTAGTTTTATGACCGCAAAGGTCTCTCTAGCCGGTACTTCAGCACTTTCTCTGAAAATTACCCCTCAGTGGGGTATCATCAAGTAATTTGGTTCTTTAATGGATCATTAGTGCCTGGAACCGGAGTGGGTGCCGTAACTCGGTTTTATGGGCAACACTGTAACCTTATGGGATTGTTACCGTGATATAATGGTGGTTTAAAACCTTATTTGTACGACTATGTTGTTTTGTGAGTGTTTAAATAGATTATTAGCTGGTTGGTAACAGTTTATTAATGTAGTTCGGCCATTGTTTTGGGACTTATTTATCTACATAAAGCTACGGATCGTACCAAAGCTAATAAGTGCGAGAGTAGCGTTTGTAGCTCGACTAAGGTGATCTGACGTGATCAAAGATGTTACTCTTTCACGCTCAATCGGTAGAACTTATTTACATGAAATTTTCCTTTGATCTTATGGTTTGGATTATCGCATAGGCATTTTTTATCCCAGATTATCGCGGCCAAAGACGCGACGTGTATCTAACAAGTTCTTAAAAAATTGCAGTTTATCATTTCTATTCCTTGATTGTGTTTCATATCTTCGCATTTTATCCATACTTTCAAATAAAATTTAACCTCTTTGTTTGTGGACGGAGTAAATTATGTTTGAAAGCTACCAACTTCATTATGATAACTTGAATTTCTAAGGAAATTCCCTTTTAAGAACTTCTAGTTATTCCTCGAGTCTAAACTACTTCGCTTCTTCCAGATATTTATTACACAGTCTAGTGAGCACGATTCGAGAAATATTAAGTAACTAGCTGACCCGGCAAACGTTGTTTTGCCTTAAAAATATATAGTAGAAGATTCTCAGACCTACTGAATACGCATATGAAATTTGGTAAAAATCGGTCAAGCCGTTTTGGAGGAGTACGGTAACTAACATTGTGTCATGGAAATTTAATAATTCTTTATTGGACACATAAATAAAAAAGGCACAGTAAAAGACAATTAACTTAAAATTAGTGTACCACAATTGGCGGCCTTATCGCTTAAAGCGATCTCTTCCAGGCAACCTGTGGATGGAAAGGAATTTATAAACGACTAAAGAAGGACGTAGTGTACAATAAAGAATAATAAAAAACATACATACAATATTAATAATCTTATCTTAATTTATATAATCTCGTGTCACAATGTTTGTCCTCAATGGACTCCTAAACCACTTAACCGATTATAATAAAATTCGCACACCATGTGCAGTTCGATCCAACTTGAGAGATAGGATAGTTTAAATCTCAAATTATAGTCGCAATTTTAATTTATTGCTAATATAATTTGTTATAATTAACTGTAAGTAACCTATCTATATAGTAATTGAATTATCAATGAAGTAATTTGTAAAAATGAAGTATCTTTTTGTACGTGTTACTCCTAACCAAAAAGAAACCTGGCAATAACTAACCTTAGGCCTATATTACTTAAAGTAGGCGACCATACGTTTTTATCAAATCGCTAGTGCCTTGAAAATTCGCAAAACGGACACAACCGTCAACGACGTCTGCCCTCACGCGTCTGCCCGCGTTCGGGTCGCGCACTCAGCTATTAGCCGCTTCTTCCCCACCCCACGCCCCGTTCGCCTGGCGCCGCTGCATTTTAAATCTGTGATATCTTCGAAAATATTTATTTAATTTACATGCTGCAAAAAGCCATATTGATCTTTATTAAATGCACAATGTATTTAAGATACTTAATTGGATAAGGATTTATACTGTATTGCTTAAAATCGCTTCGTAAATAAGCCATTATTTCTCGTACAAAGTAAAGGATAAAAAATGGTTATTGTGGGTTATTCCTAAGAGATAAACATATACCATCACGAACTTTTTTGTAGACCTTTTTAAGTTGTACAATACTGTAGTAAATTGTTTTGATCTATCTTGTAGGATTCAGTCAGCGTTTGCAATGTAAGCGCAAAAAATGTGTTTTTTTTACGACCTCACATTAAAAACCTCAAAAATTGTAGCCTATGTGTTATTCTGATGTATAAGCTATAGCCTATGTGTTATTCTGATGTATAAGCTATATTGTGGTAAAGTTTCATTCAAATCCATTCAGTAGTTTTTACGTGAAAGAGTAACAAACATACATCCATACATCCATACATCCATACATCCACACATCCATACATACAAACTTTCGCCTTTATAATATTAGTAGGATTTTAAGATTTAAAACTTTCTCTGTGTAGGGATTGAATTTCTCGGAACTCTCAATAAGCGCTAAAGCTATGTGTAAAACGGAATCAGATTAACTTTAAATTTATAAGATTTTTAGATATTAATTTTATATAGTTTAAATTGACATCATGATATCATTTGTTGAATAAATTATATCATAATTTTTGGAAAAATCAAATAATTATTTCAACGTATCTTATGTCTGTCAAAGTACGCTAAGTATACAAAAGAAAATTCACAATAATAACTTAAGTTTTCTTTCTTTATACCACCTTATACTTACTCATTAAGCAAATAGGGTTCCGCATTAACGCCTTTGAGTAATTGATACAAAGGAATCGCCTCGGGGTTCAGTATACTGCATGTCATTACGACTGAATAATTATCAGACTTAATGGTTCTTTGTGAAGACAAAGAAGAAAATACACTTTAATAGGTGGCTCAAAGCGTTGGATATATTACATTGTTATTCTTGTAGTCAAAATTTTATGACAATAAAACAAAATAATTACCTTTGGGTACCTGCATTATTTGCAAGCCTAGATAAGGTTTATTTTGAATAGATAGTTTTTTTTATTTAATTTAGATATAAGAAACATTTAAAAAAACATAACTATCGATATCCGATTTAGTTTTAATACAAAAAAGCGCGCGAATAAGATTTTTAAGGCTGAAAACTAACAAACTCTTATCAAAAATAGACACAAATTTACTATATCTTTATCTGTGTAAAGCACAACTTTTTGCAATTTTTTTAGTGAAATGGATTGTTTTAATAAAATTAAAATTAATTTGGTATTTTTTATTAGTTAAGTTATTGTGGAAATAACTTGACAAAAATTCAATCATCAATACAAAAAGTATCTAATAAGTCGTTTGTGGAGGTGAAAGTAGACCGAATGCTGGTAGCGATACCACGTTGACAAAGTTCAATTTCGGACCAAAAGACATGCCAGTATTCCGAACACTAGACATTTTGCCAGGCTTCTATAAAATTTGTAAATAAAAATATTCAATGTATATTAAGTTAATAAATCATAGAAATATTATAGGTATATTTTTTAAGTATTTATTGTTACAGCAATAAAGAAATAAAATTTCGACTATAATAAAAATTATTTCCGCAATACTCATATGTGTAAAAACATACGAGTACATGTTTTAAAAAACATATGTGTCTTCTTCTTCTTCACAAGTTCTTGCCGTAGGTAGGTCATGTACTCGTACATTAAGAATCACCGCGCTCAACTCTAGCACATAATATCGCTTACCGTCAGGTGAATTATGATCAAGCGCAAGCCTATTTATAGTAAAAAAAAAAGGTACCGGATGGTCCTGTTATGTAGAGTGGCAAAGTATCTACAAAAGCTTATTCATCCCTGAATTATTGAGCAATGACAGTTTTTACCTTATAATTGCGCGGTGACTAGAATAATTTGCCATTCTAGGCGCTAGCAATACCTATTATAGGTATAACAAATAGGTATACCTATTTACTAGCTCAACGAGTAATTGTCTGGTGGACTAGACAAAGACCTGGGTCGCTTTGAAATTCCTTTGATTAGAACTAACGTGGCTATTTTACTCCGCACAGAGAATTTATAATCTACATAAGCTTGCTAAGCTTTTGTTGTAGGTATTGGTTATTTATTGTGCTGGTTTTCAAACGTAAAAGAGGTAGCAAACTCTGAGCGAATCAAACAGTATTTGTGGGCTGTTAATGAATCACCTCAAATTAGTAATGGAGAACCAAAATTAATAATAATGATTATGGTATTAGCACTCAGGGCCTTTTCTAGTTTCACTAGGATAGATATGTAGGCCATAATCCACCACCCTGGCCAAGTGCGTGTTGGCGGATAACACACGTCTTCGGATATTTCAGTCAACGAGTCGGTTTCTTCACGATGTTTTTCTTCACCGTGAAGCGAGTGCAAATCCACACATATGTAAGTAACTTGAAAAAAACATTTTTATGGTCTTGTCGAATCAGGGGCCGTCTGATTGAAAAGCAGACTTTTTACCGCCGAGGCACACTCGCTTTTTAGTCTTATTAATTTCATTGAATAATGTTTTATAACCGGATACTACTTATGTTTATTTTGTCGGTATTAGTCCGTCATGTTTCAGCACAATCAGTGTGCCATTCTCAAGGATAGGAACACAGCCAACGTACGCCCGCGATGACGGCTGCGCCCGCACTCAATGCAGTGATATTATAAAAGAAAAAATAAACTTGATTTTTGAAACCATTTTCCAGGAATTCATTGGTTGATTGATGGACTTTGCATAAAATTGGTTTTTGCTATAAGCAAAATTTGCAAATGAATAATTTAGTTTGTTATTACGAATGTAAAGTAAATGTGAGTAAAGGGTAATGTTAGATAAATCTTGTTATACCAATTTGTGCATTTCAAACGTGTGATGTGTTGTGTACAGTCAAGCACAACATGATTATCTAAATATTAAATAGGTATAATAAAAATAATATATATAAAAATAAAACGTATAATAATAATGTATGCCATGGTGATATCATATGGAATGTTCTGAAGTAGATAAAGTTTTGAATTTGAATAAAGATAAAAATTACAAATTTAAAGCAAGGTTGTAAATCTATAATTTATATATTCGAATAATTTGCCCGGGGTTTCACGAAACTGAAGTACTGGAATTTCTCTCACCAACTTCCATCACCGGATCATATTATGTAAAAACACCACAAATGTTTTTTTTCTTTGTTAATAATCGCATATATTGTAACAAAGGAAAATGTTATTTTTTTAACCACTTTAAGTACACTATTTTATCTTGAAATAACGAAATGCTCCATTGCACTTTATCACCGAAGCGTGCATTCTGGATGGACGCACTTCGAACAGATGCGCGTCGAATCCCTCGGGATGGCGGCACTGCACGAATTATACAACTAAACTCTATTTGCTTAGGAACTGGGGTGGCACCACTCCGCTAAGTGGAAAATGCAGGTTGCAAAAAAAGTTGTGTTGTGAATTTCAAATAAGGAATAACGTTTTGTAAATTTATTAAGTAATGGTAGGTAGTCATTTCTATTCTTCTTTTGTTTTACTAAAAAAATATATATATATAATTGGTTGTCTGGAAGCTTAAGCTTAATAATAATTTATTATATCACATAACGGCACGGATAAAATACACTTAATAAAATAACAACAATACACTTGATAAAATACACTACCAGCGGAAGAGACCGCTTACAGCGATAAGGTCGACAATTAAGGCACTAGCTTTTAATTTCTTTGTATGTTAATTTTATTTTTGTCTTCATGGGAGTTTTAATCAAGCGTTTATCTATCTATCTAAAAATAATTTACACATATTCTTACATGGTGTAGTGTTTAAGTAGTGAGAACTTTTTACCTTGCATAAACCCAGGTTTTTTAGGTAATTTTTTTAAATTATAATATGTATTCTGTTTATGATAATAATAAATAAATAAACAAATTATCTAGTTCTGGCTTGACTAGCAACAACCACTCAAGTACGAGTAGTAAAATCTAACCTAACGGTGTACTTTGGCAGCGTCTTTAAGAGCCAATTGTTCCAGTCTAGGCATGCTACACCTAAGGGCCACTGTTGCTGTCTCGTGTGGTAGCGCTTACTGCTGGTCGATAAATGCCTAGCTATACGGATTACTAAGTAGAAAAAATGAGGATAAATAAAGAGTAGGTTTGTCAAATTCTAGCCTCCCATCACCATCATCATCCACAGCCGGTACTCTCCCACTGCTGGGAATAGGCCTCTCTTTTAGCATGCCATTCATCTCGGTCCTGTGCCAATCGTGTCCAGATTCGACCTGCGACTGATATGATGTCGTCGACCCATCTTGCCGGTCGACCGACGCTCCGTATTCCTATCCTTGACCACCATTCGGTCACAGCCTCCCATTAAGAAAAAAAATGATAGTATTATTAAACAAACTTTGCCTAAACATTCGACACTTAGTACGTTACCACCAAATCTAATAGAAACTTAAATTTCAAATCAAGTCTCCTTATTAAAATATTTTGAACTAGCACCCCGTCCCGGCTTTACATGGGCTCTAAAATAATGTAACTTGCAAAGGAATTTACTTTGAAATAATGTAGCTGCCTAGCGGCGAACGAATTTTTCAATTCAATCCAGTAGTTTCAGAGCCTATTCGCGTGAAACACTCAAACAATATCAAACTTTGCCTCTTTCTAATATTGGTATGGATAAAAGCTATAATAATTATAAAATAATAAAAAGTGTTTATTTCAGGCAAGTTATACCCATATAACTTAAATGTAATATTACAAATAACTTACAATTAATATTTAGACACTGTAAAGGTAGATTTTGACTGTTAAAAAGTATTTAAGTTGATATTATTAAAAGCTAATAAAAAATATGATTTCGTTATCCCATATTTCCCCAATAACAGCGTTGAACATTCAAAATGGCGGATGATCCAATCAAGATGCATTTAGAATGGAAAGCGACAGTCCGCACTGCTGAATATGAAGTACCACTTGAGGCAATTTCGTGAATAGCCGTTCCCCCTGTTGGAGATCTTCTATAGAAGTGCTAAATTCTGACAATTTTGAAAGTGTTTGTGTCTGATAAATCTTTATTCTGTTACACGTCGATAAATCAAAGTTATATCAGGGTTATAATTTGACATGTATATTTTTCTTATTTTTATTTTTAGTAACCAACGCCTGTAAGTTATTTATTTATTGATCTGTCCAAACGGCTGGTGGACAGAACATATGACCCAAGAGCTGGCGCTTACCTCGGCCAACGTATAAGCTTGGCGATCCAGCGAGGTAATGCCGTCAGTGTTTTAGGCACCTTAGCCGCGGACACTGACTTAGATTTAATATACTATTTGTTAGATTTTTTTAACGTGTGTGTGTGTTTTTTTTTTCATGGAATTATATCAATTCACTTGATATTTTAGTAATTAGTT
Organism: Mellilla xanthometata; assembly: GCA_035578125.1. Classification (NCBI taxonomy): domain Eukaryota; kingdom Metazoa; phylum Arthropoda; class Insecta; order Lepidoptera; family Geometridae; genus Mellilla; species Mellilla xanthometata. The sequence goes on along the minus strand of JAPUBQ010000007.1, from coordinate 3,493,877 downwards.
CCGTCAGTATAATAATTCGTTTTAAGAATAGGGCTAGCCAGCCGTGAGTGTAATGTGCCCTGGTATTTATTTATTTATTACACCTGCGTTACTCCGAGGTTAAAAGTAGCATAATTATGCGTTAACCCAGAGTCTAAACTATGTCCGTACCAAAATTCATAGAAATCAATTCAGCGGTTAAGCGTGAAGAAAACACACTTTCTCAAGTTATAGCGAATCAGACAGACAAAAATTCCTAAAATACTTTATTTCGTTCCTGTTATGTTATTTTCAGTTTTTCATGTGTAGACACTCAATTTTACTATCTTATTTTATGTATTAAGTATCGCTGAAAAGATCAAGAACTGTAAGACCTAAACGCACTTCATGCCACGGACTGGCAGGAGACCGTACAAAACAGGAAAGATTGGTGTCTCTTGGTGTCGGAGGCCAGTATCCATTTCAGGGTCAGTGAAGCCATCTTAGTAGTTGTCTATACCATCTATACCAATATTACGAAAACTTTGATTTTTTGTTTGTATGACGCGAATAGGCTATGAAACCACTGGAACGATTTGAGAAATTCTTTCACCGTTGGGAAGCTACATTATCTCTGAGGCTAACATAGGTTTTATTTTGTTTTTCTTCGCAATTTAGATTATTTTATAGCCCGTTCAAAGCCTGATCTGCTAATGCTATATGTATTGATTTGACATACGGTCTCGTTGTTGCAGGTTTGGACGCGGAGCTGTATTACGTGAGGGAAGGCGTGGTAAACTCTTACGCGACCGGGTTCATAGTGCCAGTACCAGCTCACATCGCGGACTTAGAGTTCATGTGGCAAGCGCTAGGGAGAAGACCGGTAAGTCTGATCATAACAACAAAAGTTTAATTACTAAAGCGAGTCTGGCTCTGTGGTGAAAACGTCTGCTTTTTAATCAGGCGGCCCCTGGTTTAATCCCAGCCCTACACCAATGACTTGTTTTACAAGTTATGTGTGGATTTGCACTCGCTTTACGGTGAAGGAAAGCATCGTGAGGAAACCAACACGTTTGAGGACCACAATATCCGAATACGTGTGTCATCCGCCAACCCACACTTGGCCAGCGTGATGAATTAAGTACAAAAGATATAAGTGGCTTATAGCTCTCTCCTAGTAAGAGAAGTCCCCGAGTCCCAGCTGTATACGTCCCCGTATTAAAGTGGGCTGCTTATGTGCTTATGTGTAATTACTAAAGCAAAATTCTGTCCGAAGGGCCTAAGCCTTCTGCTACTAGTCTAGCCAAGTTGCATCGCTTTGATATCGATATTTTACCAATAACAATTCAGTAAGGCGTGCGGCAACCTTGCGTTCAAAAGGTAGGCTTGATCCCAGTCAATGAACTCGAAGCTTTCGGTGAAGGAAAACGTTGTGAGGAAACTATATCATGGGAGTAGGACATTTTCTATTGCTTGTCTGGATAACAACCACTCCCAAGTTAAAAATTTGTCACCATCAGGCATCTAACAGTGTGTTCCGGTAGCCTCCTTAATTCCCAGTTATTCCAGACTAAGCTCCGTCTTGGGCCAAGTGTAGTATTTATAGACTATCCTAAAAAGAAAGAGGAAGGATGATATTTATTTTTTTTATTTTTTTTTTATTTTTTTTTACTCTGAATAGGACACATAAATAAAAAAGGCACAGTAAAAAACAATTAACTTAAAAAAAAACCGCCAATTGTGCCACAATTGGCGGCCTTATCGCTTAAAGCGATCTCATCCAGGCAACCTTTGGATGGAAAGGAATTTATAAACGACTAAAGAAGGACGTAGTGTACAATAAAGAATAATAAAAAACATACATATAACATTAATAATCTTATCTTGATTTATATAAATCTCGTGTCACAATGTTTGTCCTCAATGGACTCCTAAACCACTTAACCGATTAACCGATTATAATAAAATTCGCACACCATGTGCAGTTCGATCCAACTTGAGAGATAGGACAGTTTAAATCTCAAATTATAGTCGCAATTTTAATTTATTGCTAATTATTTTCTGTTATTATTTGACAGTCACAATTATCTGTTAACTCCAAATGATTCTAACAGATGTCGATACCTTTCGACTGGGTTGAGTAAGTAATCAATAGATGGCACTGCTATGGTAAATCTACGAACGTGTCATATAAGCTACACTATCTATTTTTCATACCCTTAAGTGAGGCAAAACCTAGTTTGCCGGGTCAGCTAGTATTATATATTAGACAACAGTTTAGCTCTGAGAAGAACTTTTGCGTATGTGTAGTTAAAAGAACAAAATAAAAAAAAAAACCCGAAAATTATTAGACTTTGCGCACGACCGCTGCGATGGGAGCCAACCTCGCGACTGAGCGGCGCGGGTACCTTACTCATAGATCTAAACACCCCTCCCCCGCACACGCCCTCTTCGCAACGGGCCGTGCAGCAGAAATCGTAATATTTTAATTTCACCATAACTTCAAAACCAAACGTCCAATTTTAATCATTCACAGACCAAATATTATCAACACAAACTGTTCTTATTGATGAAATAATTTATTTTGATAAGGATTAATAGTGTATTGCTTAAAATCGCTTCGTAAATAAGCCATTATTTCTCGTACAAAGTAAAGGATAAAAAATGGTTATTGTGGGTTATTCCTAAGAGATAAACATATACCATCAGGGACTTTTTTGTAGACCTTTTTAAGTTGTACAATACTGTAGTAAATTGTTTTGATCTATCTTGTAGGATTCAGTCAGCGTTTGCAATGTAAGCGCAAAAAAAGTGTTTTTTTTACGACCTCACATTAAAAACCTCAAAAATTGTAGCCTATGTGTTATTCTGATGTATAAGCTATAGCCTATGTGTTATTCTGATGTATAAGCTATATTGTGGTAAAATTTCATTCAAATCCATTCAGTAGTTTTTACGTGAAAGAGTAACAAACATACATCCATACATCCATACATACAAACTTTCACCTTTATAATAGTAGTAGGACTATCAATTTAATAAAAATTTTACAAATTTGCTAGCCATAATAGGTATACCTGCAAATAGTTAAAATATGTCTATCTGTGTTTAAGTATTCTGCATCTGCGTGCCGAATATCAGCTTAGCTGAATTGGGTGTTGATGAAAGAGGCTTTAGAGTTGTCACTCCGGTTTTGTTTGAAAAGCGCTAGTTGGCTCGTGTTCTGTTTTTCAGCTACCTTTGTTTCGTGTTAAGCTATTTACTGTAGTGTTCTAGAATTTGAACACATTCTGGAAATAGCAGTTTATTTTTTCTTGGAATGGTGGTAGGGCATTATCTAGTGCTCGTTTGTATAGCAACCACACTATAGTTGAAAAACCTGTTGCCGAGTACCTAACGTTGTATCCTGGTAGCCTGTTTGAAGGCCAGTTATTCCAGATTAGGCATGCTCCACCGTGACAAACTAGAGTGTCGCTGACTCGGTCCAAAATCATCTTGATGACTGTTAGATGAATGTAGCGAAAATTTCAATGCCTTAACTAATTCTTTGCAATATCTTTTCTTCTCCTTGCTCATGCCATGCCTCTGATGCCTCTCCAACTAATGAAAGTTGACAATCAGCTCTGCATACATCAGCCTGACCATTGCTAAATGAAACAATACGGCGGCGCTTGTGATTCCGGTCCAATAGTAAACGGAAAAATATCGAAATATAACTTAAAGGCCGTCTAAAGAACCTCTCTAATAATAATAATAATCACGAACGCTTCGCAACTATTTATGTTCTTCTCCTCCCCACCACTTTTCATATAATAGTATTACGATTCACCTTTTTACTATTTTCAAATTTCGTCTCTATGTGACAAACAATGGTACCAATAAACTTTTAACAATTTACCCAAAAGTTTACTCTAATATTTTCTGCCAATTTTTCCCAGAACGGCACTAAAGTTTTGGACCAACAAAATGCAGATCACGCGTGCAATTCGCCCCGCAATAACTTAGAGAGGTCATGAATTCATGGTTTATAGTTCAACAGCTGCTTTGGATACCTATGAAACGCTTCTAGTATTTACGTCTAGCAGGTTACTACTATCGCTTTAGGTTTTTTATGGGAAAGGAATAAACTAGATGTGTTTTTGGGGAAGCCTGAACTTTTATTGCGAGGCCAATCAGTAAAATCCCAAATATATATATACACACTTTGATTTGGTCTCTTATATAAATTTAACTGCGTTTTAGTTCTTACACAGTACAGCATTTGACCAGCATGACTCGTAACCATACAAGCGACACTTTGATCAAAGGCGGAGCATTTTATAATACCACCTATGTTTGTACCTAGTTATATGGACAATAAATAATTCATTCATTCTTTCATTCATTCATGCCTAGTCTGGAATTGGCTCTCAAGGAGACATACGGAACACACCATTAGATGCTTGGTGACCTATCCTAGTTCGCTGTTGGTGACACATTTGACAATTTGAGGGTACTTAATAGCCAGGCTGCTTGCTTCAGAGTTTCATTATAATATTATGTTTTTTCACATAATTATGTGAAAAAAAGAAATTAATTATTAAATTATTTATTATTTTTAATTATAATTAAATGAAGACAAGTTTTTTTCAAATATTTGATGTAATGCTTGCTATACTCGTTAGTATACCACGTTCACCTAGAAATTCTTCTTAATTAATCTTAGTTAATTTTTCCTTTACTTGTCTTAGTTTGGATTTCGGATCACAGCGAAAGTACACTAAATATTTAAGTTTTTTTTAGTTGTGTTATTTTTAATTCAGTGTTAAGAATCGTTATGGTTACAAAACACTATTTCGTATAATTTGCTCGATAGTTTTTTTTTAATTGTATAAAAATTTAATAATGTTGTGATTCTAAATATAATAAAGAATTTAAAACAATCCTACCTTTCTTAAGTAATGATATTGTCTAGAATCACTGGAGTTAATAATTTTAATATGATAAAGAGGAAAAAAATTATTTATCGTTTGTTTCACGCAAATAGATTTCCGGTAGACCGATTTCAAAAGATTTTTTACCGTTGGAAAGCTACATTATCCCCGAGTAACATAGGCTATATTTTATTTCTCTTTGCAACTTACATTATATTTTGATAGCCCGTGCGAAGCCGGGACGTTCTGCTAATCTATCTATGTATATAACACATTTTTTTATTTTACTTTATTTATTCGTTTCGTTAGGCCTACCTATTGCCGAAGCCTTTAAGACTGTCGAGGACAGGAAGAGTAGAAGACCATTGTTAACCGAGTGATGGACACTCCGTATTAGACACGACCTTCAGTAATGAAGTTACGACTAAGAAGAGAAGAGATTTATTTCGTGAAATTTCCACTGCTGGGCTGCAGGCGCTTTGCTCAAATCTGTATGGCACGTCTGAGCTCGGCACAATAGCGCCTTAAATAGATTCTTGACCAGTGCTATGTCTCGGCAGCTCCCGTACGTGATGGGCATCGATTACGAGAGCCGCGGCGCCATGTTACCGCCGCAAGTCAACATCTCCGAGCGAGGCTTCGTGCCCACCACTCTGCAGACTTTCAGGTACATACATATTTCTTTTTTATAATCTGTTTTATTTTTATTCTAATTGTGTCAGTCAAATTATTGGACAAATTTAGGGAAGGACTAGCTGCCAAGGCACGGGCTAACGCTTATTTTGGCAGGTAGAGCTTAATGATTAAAATATGTATTTTTTTGTGCCAATAAATTATTTTCTTTTTTTTTTCTTTTTGTTAAATCTTATCCTATGTTTCATCATATATTATAATGGCTTAAGTTTATGCGAAGTATCCTTTTATTAATATAATAAATGGGAAAGTTTGTGTGTGTGTTTGTTTGTTACTTCACGCTCCAACGGCTGCGCCGATTTTGATGAGATTCACTATGGACATAAGTTAGATCTTGAAACTTATAATTTTAAATAACCAAACTAAATCGTGTAAGAAATTTCAATTTAACCTTAGTATTGTTAAACTCGATGTCATTTTACTTTAAGTGTCTTTTTGCAAATACATTAAATAATAAAAAATAAAATAAAACAAAGTATAAATAAAGTCTAAAAATGTCCGTTAACATTCTAACTATTTTTTTTTAATACGTTCTTCTTCTACAGAGTGCGTCTACCTTGTACGGGAAGCAGGAGCGCAGAGATCCTAGTTACTATGCAGTTGAACATCTCCGCACCTGATCGAGCTCACAAAGATGTGAGACTCATGTTCAAGAGAAACAAGATTTGTTTGAAAGGTAAGGTATATATGAGGCCACCAGAACCAGAGCGGCCCAAACATAAACTACAAATTATGTGGATATGTGCTGGGCCAGTGTACTCTATTGACATTGTTTTAGAATCAAAATGCCATAACATATTTTTTAGCACCATCTATGATTATTTATCGAAATTACCTTTGAGCCACTCTGGCTTTGAAATTAGGGGTTTGAAAAGGGGCATTGCCGTGGTCAAGTAATAATATCACAAATTGTGTTTTGGGCCGCTCTGGTTCTGGTGGCCTCATATTTATACCTATAAAGATTAGATACGCCATCAATCTTATGTCATTGTTATTTAATCATTTTTCGGGTGTCCAGAATGCTGGCTTTTATTTCGGCCAGAAACTAAGCATTGCCATCCAACGTGACAATGCTGCCAGCATTTTGGGCACCTTTTCCTCTACCCCTGGTCTTTTTAGGTAAGTTTTAGTTAGTAATGTTATGTGTATGTATTTTTATGTTTTGAATAAATATGTTCCATCATAATTGTCCATTCTAATGGCAATAAAGACGACACATAGATCGATTGAGTACCTCTTACACACACAAAATCTTACATACATAAAATGTTGTATGGAATTTCGTAAAAGTGACGACCAATTCATTAATTAGTGTTTTGGTGTCATGTGTTAAATGGAGTTTTTATTATACACAATTAATTATACATGATGTGTTCTGGCAGTTTCCTTGAGTTCTAGTATTTCCAGACTTGGCATGCTCCATCTTAGGCCACAGTGCTCCTAACTCGTGAAGTTACGAGTAAGCGCCCTACTGGTCATATGCCTACCTATAAGATGTAAATATTTGCCAAGTGTGAGACGGTTAATAAGGTAAGATAAGTTGGGTTTTCCTTCCTGACGCTATAACTCCACAACGCAAGAAACGATTTTCACGGTTTTGCATTCGTTGGAAAAGTCTCGGGCCCTATGAGGTTTGTAGCAAACAAAATTCAGGTAAAATTCGATTCGACCTACACGCGGGCGGAGCCGCGGGTATAAGCTAGTATTTTTGTATTTGTTACACGGTACAGAAAATATATGACCTTCTGAAAATTTCATCTTTCTAACTAACGCAGTTTCTGAGATACAGCCTGGTGACAGAAAGACAATGCAATCTTAGAAATAGGGTTCCGTTTTTTACCTATTAGGTACGGAAGCCCAAAAAAAACTATAAATAAACCAACCCAAAGAATATCTACTAGTTCCGAGAAGCCTGTGTGATTACTATTTACTCATCTACCGTATAGGGTTCGGTCTATCGCGCTCATAATTTACTGTTATTGTCATTGCCGTAGTAAGGAAAGTGCGGGCAACTTTATTTTATGTGTTTTAGTGCACCCATCGGCAATAAAGTGATTTGTCTTAGGGGAATATGAATGTGATAAGTTTGCCCGTTATTCAATAGAGGGACGGTGTTAGTAGCGTTGAATTTGTGGAAGTATGAATCATATTTTTCTTGTATCTACTTTTTTGTAATAATTAATTTTTATTTTTAAATTTCAATTGCAAAAATATCAAAGCTTTGCAAGACTTTGTTTAGTTAAGTTTCAGTAAGCAATGGTGGCAATTCTGCGGAACACACGACTAAATTAAATTTAGAGAAGCCACGTCTCTTTTCATCTTAGGTGGCCAAAAAGATACGGCACGTCTGAACTACAGACAAAACAACTAAAATCACGTCAAATATGTAACGTCCAGGCAGTTTAAGAGGTGATACAAGTGAGCCGACTTTTCGCCTATATTTTATACATTTGACGTGATTTTAGTTGATTTGACTATGGTGCAGAACGTGCCGTCTCTTTCTGGCCACCAAAAATGGAAAGAGACGAAGCTTCTTTAAATTTAGTTTAGTCGTGTGTTCCGTAGAATCGCCACCAATTATGTATTCTTGTACAGTATAAACTCCATGTAACGTCACTCGATTTAACGACAAACTCTCTAAAGCGTCGAAATCAATTGGTTTTAGTTGATTTAGCTTGTATTCCATACAATGATACATTCTTTCCATTTCACGATCACTCTCTATAACGCCATAAAATGCACAGTCCTTTCAGAGTCGTTATATAGAGTATACACTGTATTTCTAATAACATTTTCGTAGAGTGGTAAAAAAAGCTGTGCAAATTTAAAATCAAATATAGGAATAAATGTACTAATAATGTATGTAGCACATTTTTTTTCTATAAAACTTAGTTCCGAAATTGTTGTATTTTATTTACACCTTACAGTATACGCTTTTAACGCGCGTAACTTCACAAGCTAGCGACACTCAAGCCTAAGGTGGAGAATGGCCAGTCTGGAAATACTGGATTTTAAGGTGGGTTTCGAAACACACTGTAAGGTGCTTAGCAACAGATTTTTCTACTTGACGGTGGTTGTTAGCCAGGCGAAAAGTAGACAATGCACTACCACCACGCGTAATGCATTAATACATCAGACAGTTTTAAACGCTTACCCAATTGTAAAATTAATATATTTACCATTATAATATAACCATAGTGTATTTGAAAAATAAATTGGCATAATTACATACTAAACATAAAATATGTTTTAAAATGTTGACGGATAACTAATAACTACAGATTCAATATTACTTAAAGTATATCTAATCTAAAATTAAATTTACTAAAGTATATCTAATCTAAAAACCCAGTTCCAGTGGGAAGAGAACCTAAAATATTGTAAAAGTATTTTTGTCGTCAGTATAAAAAGAAAAGGTCTTTTGCATATTAACCTACTCAGATTGTTATTTTCCGTTCGCAACCATTTGGAACCCCTCATTAAGACCCCTGCTCAATAAAAATTCACTTGTACAACAAAACAACGAAATTCAAAGGAAACCGGAGTCTAAGGAAAACTCTTCACGTATCAGTAAACACCGATTTCAAATTACTGCTTTATTTGGCCAAAAATCTCTCCCGTTCTCTTTATTAGCATGTAGCTGCTTCTTTAGACGCAACAGGATATTCTAAGGGATGAAGATGTATTGAAGGGTGGTCTGAATTCGATGGAAATGAAGTCAGTAGTTAAGCTTTGCGGGTTTCTTCTTAAAGTACAACAAGTGAGCTAAAGTAGTTATTTTGTTTTGTTTATCTCACGTATTTCTTTATAAGTTTAGCTACACTCTCAATGAGTGCGGTACGTATGGTAAATGGTTCGAATTTTCATATATTTTCTTTATAGATACAAGTCAAAATTGAAGTTAATAAAATATCACGAAATGAAATCTCTATCTCTTAGTTATCAGGTGATAAAATGTCAAAGTTAGTAAAATATAACGAAATGAAATGATTTTCATTAGTAATTTATTAATGGTAGTCACAGGTACGTATTATTCACGAAAACATTTAAGTTTAAATTCCATTTTGTATGTGTCAGTTTTTTAACAGCCAATATAATTTTACAATAATATGTTAATTATTATTATTATTATAGGTAAGGTTGATAAATAATTTGATTTGATATATACAAACTATGCTAAATTAGCTTTTTTAGTCTGTTTATAATACGACTATAATAGGTATTTAATGTCTAATTAATATGATATTAATGACTTACCACGCATTGGAATTCAAACAATCTCAAAGGTACTGGAAGCTTATGTACTGACCTTGTCCTACATTGTGCCTCCGGCAATATTCACCCCTCTTTTAATGTGTTTACAAGAGTATCGATTGTTCCATTGTACTTTTATTTGACTTGGAAATTTCCTTGTGCTTTGGTCGCGTAGTTTCTTTTGATGTATTTTCGGATAGCTTTGTGTGCTCACCTTTCGTTTTACGACCGGAGCGTGAAAAGGTCATGTTGCCATTTTTCGTGTCAATCGTATTTATAAGTTATTTTTTTGTAGGTAAAACATCAATGCGTATATTTTCTTTTTTTTTTGTTGCTTATTGTAAACTAAGTTGTATGCCGTTATCTTTAAGCATAAGCAGCCCACTATACGTGCTCACTACTGGGACTCGAGGCCTTCTCTCACCAGGAGAGAGTTATAGGCAATAAAAATCCCACCACGCTTTCCAAGTGCGGGTTGGCGGATGACACACGTCTTCGGATATTGCTGTCCTCAAAAGTGTCGGTTTCCTCACGATGTTTTCCTTCACCGTAAAGCGAGTGCAAATCCACACATAACTTGAAAAAAGTCATTGGTGTAGGTCCGGGATCGAACCAGGGGCCATCTTATTGACAAGTAGGCGCGTTTACCACCGAACCACACTCGCTTTTTACCGTTATCTTTACCAATTATATTTAGATAGCGGATAAACCTTTTTTTGAAAAAAAAAAAAATTTTTTTCTACCTATATGAAAATATCTCTAAGACTCTTTCAGTAGGCAGATCCTTTCAACAATATAAACGAGTACAACGAAAGTATTCCACAGAACATAAAAATCCTTCTTCCAGATAATGATATTAGATGATACCCACTAAATGAAATATTAGGGGTAATGAAAAAAAACTTGCGCGATTCGTAAAGGGGAGCGAAGACAGACGGCTTCAATACAAGTGCAACGTATTTTATAAGCAGTAAATCAACTTCAACAACTAAAGTTAGTCTTTTGTTCGCCCAATAAAGTATTTGTAGTTTTGATGTATAAGACAAAGTATTCAGTATTCCGAGCTTTAACATAGATATAGGTGGCGATTCAGCGGCACACACAACTAAACTAAATTTAAAGAAGCCCGTCTCTTTTCATCTTAGGTAGCCAGAAAGAGACGGCACGTTCCGAACCACAGACAAAACAACTAAAATCGCGTCAAATATGGAATGTGCTGGCAGTTTTAGAGGTGATACAAGTGAGTGCGGTGTAAAGTCGCCTATATTTTCTACATTTCACGCGATTTTAGTTGGTTGGACTGTGTGTAGAATCTCACGTGTGTAGTTTGTAATAAATATAAACAGTGGTGTAAACTCTATATAACAACACTGAAAGACTGTGCATATTATGGCGTTATAGAGAGTGGTCGTTAAATGGAGAGAATGTATCAATGTATGGAATACAAGCTAAATCAACTAAAGCCAATTGATTTCGACGCTTCAGAGAGTTTGTAGTTAAATTGAGTGACGTTACAAGGAGTTTACACTGTAGTTTCTCATGTAACATTATTAAAGATCTGATATCTGCTTTATAAAGAAAAAGGATTTATCTACCACCTTCATTGTGCGAACCGCCAAGGTGTGGAATTCTTTGCCAGACGTCCTGTTCCCCGAAAACTATAATCTAGCGGTTTTCAAGGCAAGAATGAGGAAGGTTCTTCTGTATATATTTACAATTCAGAATTTTGTACATTAATAACAAGAGTTGACATACTGCCACGTTTTGTACTGTGCCAACGTTAAGGTAATGGCAATATAATAAGACCAGGTAGGCACTTAGGAAGTTTTTATTAAATACCACCCTAATTTTATGCCCGTGAAGCGTTTTACGCAGTAACTCGGTCTGTCAGATTTATGGAGTGCCCTAAAAACTTCTGGGCTTTGCCCTTATTATGAAATGTTTTTGTGTTGTGTTCTGAACAAATTAATTTATTGTGTTTGTACACACGTAGTTTGGTTTTCTATTACAAGTAGCAACGACCTAGTTAAACAATTCGAATTTTGAATCCTTTTGGGAGGAAAATAAAGATAAGTAATATATACCTAGTAGGTATGTGTTAATAAGTTTTTATAGAAACAGTTGAAAGTTAAGCTTAATGTTAATGGCGTGTGTGATGTTGCACAAATAAGCACACCTAAATGTTGCAGAAATATTTCCAATAAACAAAAGTTTTCCTTCTGTCGGTCACCAGGCTGTATTTCAGATGATACAGCCTGGTGACAGACAGACAGACGGAAAGATATACAGTGGAGGTTAGTAATATGGCCCCGTTTTTACCTTTTATAAACAGAACCCAGCGAACTAGAATAAAAAAAAATAGTAACTTGGCCAGTAAAATGGTTCCACGCGTAATCGTGAAATACCGCGGTGGGCGGGGCAAAACAGCTGGGTAGCTGCACGCCCGCGTGGCGTCACATAGTGTGGCACGGCACCAATCACGTGCTAGCTTTGCGTGTGTGTGTTTCGTTGCTATAGCAGTATAATTGTGTTCGTAGATGGATCCAAATTCTAAGCGGCCAATGTATGGAGTACTACTCTAATCTTCCGTTTATCCTAATTCGCTGGCAGTACCCTAGAAAAAAGGTAGCCCATTCAAATTAACTTTATTTTGAATAACTTCGCTACTCCTCTCCGAGCAGTGTATGTCATCTTCAGATACATGTGTATATATATGGTCTTAAATGTCATTATCCAGTATTGTGACTAGAAAAAATGCTCCTTTAACTAGAACTTGCACACTACTTACTGCTTTACAGCAGAATAACTGCCACTCTTGTGGCACTTCTTCCAACGGCCTCGTAAAAAGGGCGTGGCTACAAATTGTGTTTTGTTTCAGGTCAATCAACAATAATACCCCATAACGAGACGGCGCGGCTTGCCGGCGACGCGTCGCGGGGTAGCAACGGTGTATTCTATGCTGCCGGGGGCTGTGCGGCCGCTGCGCTCGCTCTGCTGGCCGGAGCGGCCGCAGCTGGCACGCTGTACAGGCGGGGGAACAAGGCTAGGCATCATGATTCTATACAGTAAGTACTTAAATACTCGTACAAGATATCGTAACAAAACGACCGGTGACTCCCGCTCCGGATCTTTCTGGTGCAAAAGATAGCGATTGCCATTCAGCGCGGGAACGCTGCAAGTCTGATGGGCACGTTTGCACCGGGAACTATTAGGGGCGGGTTATTTATTAAGATTAAAGTTATTTCTAATAAATTGAAATTAATTTTGACTTATTGTAATTTGACTTTGATTAATTAAATATAGATATCGTATATATAAAATTTCCGTGTCACAGTGTTTGTTACCGTACTCTTCCGAAACGGCTTGACCGATTTTTACCAAATTTTATATGCGTATTCAGCAGGTCTGAGAATCGGCTACTATCTATTCCCCAGTCCCCAATTGTAGTGTTTTTAACTGTGCTTAAGTCAAGCAACGTTTGCAGGGTCAGCTAGTATATATATAGATTAATACAAAGCACACTCATGGTACAAAAGCAATGTTGCGTTCTATGCAACCTGTGGTTGGCCCGCTGCTGTAGGTACGCTTTATGCGGCGTAAAGCGCCTACAAATATTTAAAACCTCGTATAAGTTAGACTCAAAGATTAAAGCGAAAATTAAACAACCCTGAGAATGTTAATTCCAAATTTTGTTACCAAATAGATTTATTATGAATAAAAAAAAACAAGTAAATTCGTTATATTATATTTTTGGAAAAGTTTTTTTTTACCATTTCATTTTCTATATGTACACAAAATTACAAAAATTGCTAAGCATAAGTCCACAGTGACATGGCCAGTATTCTATTTGTGAATGATATTAACCACTTATGATTTAAGCAATAACATTGTAAGCTCATGATTTTGCTTTCACATTTTTAAAACACAGACACACACGAATACATAAAACAAGTTTTTGTTTAGTCTCGAATCTCATTCTTAAGAGGATACTCATAGTAAACGTGTATGTTTGTTGACATACTGTTCTCGAGACGGCTGGAGTGGTGTTCGACGCGAGCGAAGGCTTTGGAGAGCTAGTTATCATGTCTAGGAAAATGGTGGAGAATAAAATAGATGTAAAATGTTGAATGGGCTTTTAGGAAAACTTTAGTAACACTAGCAGCTACTTTTCAAAGATCTTTACTACTTGAAACCAATTTCAAAGACATGTATTATTATACTTTATTTATTTTTATTTTATACTTTTTAAAATCTATCTATTTTTGTCACTAGTGTCATATAAAAGACTAAAACGTAACATAACTCTAAAGTTATAAAATAGACTAAATCGTATAACTCTAAAGTTATAAGAAACACTAAAACGTAACGTAACTGGTTATAATGTAGTTTTATGTACTGAATTTGGGAAAATATTTATTTTTACACTGGGTAATAATTATAATGTTGATATGAATAATATTTTATAAAAAATATTTCAAATCTAATATCCAAGAAAAAAGGTATAAAACTTTGAAGGATCTCGCGTTACGGCCAGAATCAATCACTCCGGAAGTCGATTAAGTGGAAAACAAATAGGAATTGATTAAAAAGTTTTCAAAGTTTTAACGAACCCCTAAAGTTTATTTTCATTAATTTCGTGGAAATCTTAGTCAACTTTTTGATTTTGAATTATGTGGCGGATGTAAAAACACCCGTTTTTAAGGATTATAATATTATACTCGTGTTATTACAAAATTATTTTAAATATTTCCTTATCATAGTATTGATATGTGTAATGTAGTATGTACTTAGTGACTGACATCTTAGGATATAAACGACGACGACTAATAAAAATCAAACATTAGGATAAATTTCATAAATGGCTTGTTAGCCCCATGCTAAACAACTTATATTCTGTATTATGAAGCTAACACAACTGATATACTTACATAAATACTTTGTATACATATTGAACTCTCAGCCAGCCAACAAATTAGATCATCACAAAGTTGGCCGTGCTGGGAATCGAACCGCGGATCCAATTGGCAGTCCCGAATGGTAACCATTACGCCAATCCTTGAAGTCGTCAAAAATAAATTCTGTCTTGAAATTCTAACTATTAAAATATAATAAAACCTAAAAAAACAGTAGTTTCCTTAATTTTTTTTAAATAGTAACATTTATTTGTTAGGAGTTTATCAAGACATCATACGATAAAACCCGATATACATATATACATTTATGCTCAATAAACGTGCTAAAATAACTCTTCGTATTATCGAATCAAACTTTCCGGTGATCATCACCGGAAAGTATAATAATGAGCTTTGAATTCGATTCCCCATAATACCATAAGACCCTTAAGACCCTTTCCTTTGTAAATTTTCCAACAATAACACACCAATTTCCACACAATATCAAGTTTCAGTTGACCTTATATTGGTACAAATAGTGCGTGGTGCAAGTTACAAGAGTAAGAGTAATAAATAGTAATAATACTACGAAACTTTACAGTTTTTTTCGAGCGTCGACAGCTCAATAGGGAGTGCGGCTGCTTTACATCCCGAAGGCCGTGGGTTTCATCCTCACCAATACTCGAGTATAGTAGCGCCTGTAGCTCGGCTAGCTAAGGTGATCTGACGCGATCATCAAAACTAAGTAACGCTCGATGCGGATTGTGTTTGGATGGGTGACCTTGCAGAACACTGTCGTTTTTCAGTGGCATTTTTACCTAAGCGCTACCGTGGGTCGGATGACACGTTAAATTCCCGGTCCCGGCTGTAAGTCTTAGTACAAACAGTCGTTAAGCCAAGTCAGAGGCTTTCGGGCGGCTTGAAAACTCTCGTCACCAGAGCTTGGCCACTTAGCTCATACGAAGAAGAAGAAGAAAATTGAATACCTATCATGCATATGTTTCCTTAACATGTTCTCAATCTGTTTAAGTGCTTAAAAAGTTTATATTTTAAACCACTCTTCATGAACAATATACATACATGTATAGATAGGATAGGGAGCAGCGAACCCCGCGTCAGCCGCGTTTGATGGATGGCGCTAGAAAGGTTTACCGATAGACAGGATAATATTGTTCTAGTTATATGATATCGAACTGCCATTTTGTGGACGATAATGGGAGGTTTGAATTGCTTCACTTAAAAAAAAAACTATTTTGAACATTAGTTAGAATAAACTATAGTGTCCAAGGCCATTGTACGGAAGTACCATACCAGCGGGGCTAGTACAGTTAGTGGAAAATTTCTCCACCAGGGTAAGAAAAAATACTAAAGTAAAGGTATGTAACTTCGTCCCCGAGTTAGCTTGGTTCTGCATTATTGGATAAACCTTAACTTTCGCCTTACATGTCCTAAGACTGCTCCTAAATAAACCAATACTAAATCCAATTGTGTCTCCCTCAGCACATCATACACAACGGCAGCTTACGGCAGCCACCAGAACGTGTTACTTAGACTGGACACTCTCGGGAGACCTCCCAGCTCAACTGGCTCCTACGCCACGATAGCAAGCTTACACAAATTCCCTTTTGGTAAGTTCAAAATTCTAATAAACTCCGTAACAAGGCACCAAGTTTTGACTCCTGAAAGCTCAAACTTTGGTCATAGCTTCCAACTTTTACCCTTTAGATTAAAACAGAAGAGAATGCATGATGAAGTGGCAACTTCAAGTAAAGTGACTGTGGATTTTTTCTTCAACTAAGGATTCAGTTACAGAGTCGTGAGCAGAATAATAATATTGTACAATATATAGTTTTAAGTTTTTTTATTTCTCAAATATACATTACATAATAGGTAGTACCCATATTGGGCGGGGAGAGCAGTGGCAATGCGTGAAGCGGTCCTGCATCCCTGCCCCCGTCGTGAGATGGGACACCGTGAGGTTTTAGTCGGTAGTGTCAGCCCTTCTGGCCGTCGAGTCCGACATACCCCGTTCGCCTCCCCCGGGCTTGTAGCGGGAGATGCGTATATGCATTTCCTCACGAAAAAAAAAGTTGTACTCATATATATAGTAAGAAATAACCAAACGTTAGTCTACGCGATGTCAAAAATGCCACCCCTAAAAGCTCCCTGTTTATATATTAATTTAAAACAAAAATAAATCTACGTATTTTTTTATTGTTCACTATTTCTCCACAACAGGTAGCAGAAGATCTCCATCACCGTACGCCACCACTCATATCGGCGAGCACGTGTACGCTAAACCAGACTCGAGGGTGTCTTACTACGCCGCTTCTAACCTCACTCACGTTTCTCAAGTAAGTAGATAGTCTAGTCAACAAGTTCAAAAACGTGTTAAATAGACATAAAGCTCCTAAAAATATGTGCCATAGCTCATTCGATTCGGAATGACGTCTAGAAAAATGTTTTTAAGGGTTTATTAGCACATAAAAAATTGCAATTGTTATTAACAAAATAAGACAAAAAAAGGTATTTCGTTTTTCGTTAGTAACTTTTCAAATAATGATATTTAAGGAGTTTTGAAAGAAGAACATGAAAGAGGAGAAAATCGACAAAAAAAATCACCTAGGTTTTTTTCGTTCAAGTGTCTAGATTACACTATAAATTATTCACATTTTTAAATTGTTATTTACTATTTAAAAAAAATATTTTAGGTGATATACCGGCTTTTTAGGCGACGCGCCTATGCCGTAACGCCAAAGCGGAGCTTTATTTTCAGCGTTAAAAAAAATTATAAATAATATAGATAGAGTTACGGGAGCTAGGACCCTTTTTTATTGGATTTTTTTTCCTCTTTCATGTTTTTTTTTCAAAATTCCTTAAATATCATTATTTTAAAAGTTATTAACGACAAACTAAATACCTTTTTTTTTCTTATTATGTTAATAACAATCGCAATTTTTTATGTGCTAATAAACCCTTAAAAAACATTTTTCTAAACGTCATTCCGAATCGAATGAGCTATGGCACATATTTTTAGGAGCTTTATGTCTATTTAACACGTTTTTGAACTTGTTGACTAGACCAAGAGAAATACTCGAGAGTGTCTTACTACGCCGCTTCTAACCTCACTCACGTTTCTCAAGTAAGTAGAAAAGTGCTTTAGGGTGTCTTACTACGCCGCTTCTAGGCTCACTCATGTTTTTCAAGTAACTAGGAAAGTACTCGAGGGTGTCTTACTACGCCGCTTCTAACCCCACTCAAGTTTCTCAAGTAAGTAGAGAAGTATTTGAGGGTGTCTTACTACGCCGCTTCTAACCTCTTTCACGATTCTCAAGTAAGTAGGAAGGTAATTGAGGGTGTCTTACTACGCCGCTTCTAGGCTCACTCATGTTTTTCAAGTAACTAGTAAAGTACTTGAGGGTGTCTTACTACGCCGCTTCTAACTTCACTCACGTTTCTCAAGTAAGTAGAGAAGTACGCGAGGGTGTCTTACTACGCCGTACATAACCCCACTCACGTCTCTAGTAAGAAGAGAAGTTCTTGAGGGTATCTTACTACGCCGTTTCTTACCTCACTTAAATTTTTCACGCTCAAACAGCTTAACTGATTTTTAATGCAATTTGGTACGTAGATAGCTTAGACCCTGGATTAACACATAGGCGGCTACTAATTATCCCGGAATAACGCGGATAAGACCGCGGGGCGAAGCTAGTAATAATAAATTTTAAAACTGGCCTTATTTTTACTTCTATTCAAATGACTACTTAATGAAATTCAAACATCCCAATCTTCTCTCAGAGGTGTCAAAATTAAACGTAATTGTGCTTGAATCATTAAGCAATCACGATGTTCCTACAAGAAGCAATTACGACTTTGCCTAGTTTGATTGTCTTAATGCCGTGAGAACTGCTGAATTGTCTCATTTCAGATTTCCCTTGTGCTCACTTATATTAATGTAGTTACAATTTGGAATTCGTGGAATTGTCAGATGATAAGGTGGGGTATTAACTAGTAAGTGTAAAATGTTTGTAGCTATGTTTGATGAGAATTATTCTATAGCGGCAGTCACAATGTGGCGGTTTGACATATTTTTTCGCTGCTTAAATCTGGGTATCAAATAGAAAGGCTTGATTAGTAGAACACATACACTATAATACATTTCAAATCGATTAGGCTAGAGTGCGGTTAGTTACTGTGGTTACGCATACTGCTGGTCAAATGCTAAATGTCTATACTTTGTAATTAAAATAATTAATGGATATGAACATATGGAAAGGTAGTGTGTGTGTGCATGAATATAACTTATCATCAATTTTAAATCTAATTTTATTGTATAATTGTTCTTGACGCAAATAGGAGAGAAATTTGTTATAAATTGGACATGTATCTCTGTGTCCATTTTTTTTTAATGTCTATGTGTATGTGGTAGCTGCCGAACGAATAACTTATCTATGTAATTCAACTTTCTATTATAGTAAAAAACATGTACCCACCCTATGTGAACTTCAAGTATACGAGTAAGCTATACAGTGTATCAGTGTACAGTGTATCTATAAACTCCATGTAACGCCACTCGATTAAACGACAAACTCTCTGAAGCGTCGAAATCATCAATTGGCTTTAGTTGATTTAGCTTGTATTCCATACAATGATACATTCTCTCCATTTAACTACCACTCTCCATAACGCCATAAAATGCACAGTCCCTTGTCTTTTCGTAATGTCGTTATATAGAGTTATGTAGTTAAAATTACAAACTAACTTAATTTTAAAACTATTCTACTACTGAAACTTATTTCGAATGTAATAATCTAAATATTTATAATGATAAAAATAGTGTAAAGCAAGTAATGAGAAAAAGTTATACATATTATATTAATTATGAATTTAGCTAAACATTTAAGCAACTTTTACTAAACAATATTTTCTTAAAATATCAAACAACATAGTGATTTATAATCTAGAATAAAAGGCTATCCATAATTATACCACGCGGCAATGCCACGAGCTTTATGGGTATCTTTCCGTCAGGTTCTATCCGGAGTGGCCTATTAAATTAATTTTATTTGTGGTTTTTAGTAGTTTTTAATTTTATAATTGACTTGTCATTATTCTAAGTTGTATAATTAATGAATAAATGTATACATCTAGAATTGGTAGTGTTAGAATATTAAACAAAATTAACGAAACTTGCTTAACCTATGACGGTGACGGTTTCCCGGCCATTGTTCTGGACATGACCCAATAAAGCTATTTGGCACGGCTAGCCAGCCCATTTCCAAGCCCATAATTATACAGAAGCTGTGAGCTTTTGAAACAGAATAAAGTAATTTCTTTATACTGCTTAATCTGGCAATTTTAGCTGAGCTAAATAATTCGCAGCTGTGGTTTTTAAATAACAAAACTCAGTGTGTTTAATGTTTTGAGCATATTAGGTTTATTTAAATCTGTCTGAAATAGTAGCGGCAACACTGTTAGAGATGGTACAAATGAATGTTTGAAGATTTTTGATATTTAGTTTTTTTTTAGCAACCCGTCCCAGCTTTGACAATCAAACTTTTCCTCTTTGTAATATTGGTATAATAGAGGTATTGATAGAGCGCTAAGCAATATTATTTTAGGATATCTTTACGTCATAATAAAGTAAAAAAAAATATTGTTATAATACTGTTTTTAATAAATCATAACAGTTCATTAATAAATCATAAGTTATTTTTTCAATAATCTTAACCGTAAAGGATGATAGTGCGGCCAATTATTTGACACTAACAGATCATCCTTACTTCGCACGGCTATAAAATAATCTAGGTGGTAAAGAAAACATACTATAGACTATGTTTCTCAGGGAGAATGTAGCTTCCCAACTGTGAAAGATTTTATCAAAACGGTCCAGTAGTTTCGGAGCCTATTTGCGTCAAACAAACAAATAGGCAAAAATCAAACTTTTCTTCTTTATAATTGATATTGGTACTCGTATATACGAGTATATTGATAACATATAAACAATTTTGGCCGTACTACCATTAGTGCGCGGGACACTACAGAGGTTAAGAGTCGAATACAATAAACTGCTCACATAATTTTTTTTACACAATTCGCTGAGAATACTCACACTCTCTCTTCTCTTACACCATTCTTACCCGGCGCAGATAAATTAACCCGCATTACGTGGCTCCCGTTGATCTTTGGTTAAGCAATCCCACAAAGTAACCTTTTAATGCGATTGTTTAAGGTATGGGGAATCTGCACTGTGCTCGGATTTAATGCACACCTATTAATAAGGGACCCGTGCAATTGGGTATTTGAAAAAAAAAAATTTTTGTGATAAATAGAAAGATTATATATTAGTTTTATAACAAAACTATTTTTTTTTTTTTTGCAATAATTCAAAAGTTATTTCAAAATAAAAATTAATTTTTGAATCCAGTACCGAAGACACGCCGACAACTCCCGAACAAACCCGAGCGCGAGTGACGTCATAATGTTAGTTTTCACTCAGACACTCAATGCAGTTGATAGGAAAATAATGAATACAAAGTATAATAAAACTAACATTATGACGTCACACGCGCTCGGGTTTGTTCGGGAGTTGTCGGCGTATCTTCGGTACTGGATTCAAAAATTAATTTTTATTTTGAAATGACTTTTGAATTATTGCAAAAAAAATAATAAAAAAATATTTTTGTTATAAAACTAATATATAATCTTTCTATTTATCACAAATTTTATTTTTTTTCAAATACCCAATTATAGTGGTGCTGATTGAGAAATAGCAATGATTTAATTGGAATTCCTGAACTGTTTTTACTAAGTACATTTAGGTTATATAAGTCATCATCATATAAGTCATTAAGACCAGCGGGGCGTGTATACACAAGTCATCAAATACAAATACAAATCATTATTGATAACACCAAAGTTACAAGTCAAAGCTCTGGCATTATCAGACATGCATAGTCAATAGATGGAATAAATAGTATTTTCTATTTCTATTTCTATTTGTAATCATTATTTAGATATATAATATATCCTTGGTAAAGCAACTAGATCATATTTTCTTTTATTACATCCAAATAATTACTGTCTTTCAAGCCATCGAAAACAATTACTCTCATAAATAGCCTATTGACCCAGGCGTTACGCTGCGGAAATCCATTGTAGATAGTAGAAAAAATTAATGAACTGTGGTGGTCGGTCGGAAGAACAAAAAAACATCCAAATAGTTTGACTATTGAACTACTGGTAGAACAGGATGGAATAAAGGATTTTTTTCATATGTTTTATTTTTTCCTCTGCTTATACTCGTACTAATTTGGTTTCAGATCACAGCGGAAGTACACTAAATATTTCATTTTTTCTTCTCATTACTCTCATAGCATAAGCATAAGCAGCCCACTATAAGTTCCCACTGCTGGGACTCGGGGCCTTTTCTCACGAGGAGAGAGATATAAGCCATAATTCACCACGCTGGCCAAGTGCGGGTTGGCGAATGACACACGTCTCCGGATATTGTAGTCCTCAAACATACCGGTTTCCTCACGATGTTTTCCTTTACCGTAAAGTGAGTGTAAATCCACACATAACTTGAAAAACAAGTCATTAGTGTAGGGCCGGGATCGAACCAGGGACTGTCTGTTTGAAAAGCAGACGTTATTACCACCGAGCCACACTCGCTTACTTTACTCTCATAACTCCACACAAAAACCACAAAAGGCCTATAAATTAGCACATCACTGATGGGTACAAAGCTTCTTTTTATTAATATTTATGACGGTATTTTGTAACAACCGCACTTGAAAACCGTAACTGTCCTTTCAAGATCCTTGAATAAATGATGTCCCATTCCATCACAAAAGCTGAAGCTTTTTACAACGTCACGATTTGTTTCTCGGGAAATTCTTTCACAATCTGTGTAGGGAAAGTGAATTGTGCATAAAATGAGGGTGTTCTTACTTGAAATCCAATTTGTGTGGAGTTACAGTCACCCCATCTTCTGCAGGTGATACAAACGCAACGCAATTAACGTTCTCTTTCGAAGTGTTGATAGAATGTAAAATTAAATAAGACGCTGGAAATGCCGGGGGAAATTCCTTTGACAAGGAATTTTTAACAAGGTCTCGGGTTGTGTTTGAACGTGAAAAGTTTGTGTTTAACTACAACCTGCTTAACTGCGAGTAGAAAAAAAAATAGTGCTAGAGAGGGACCTGTTTGGATATAGTTGTTGACTGTTTATAAATTTAAATCATATTATACATAATTTATGTATAAATCTAATGTAGTTTTAAGACATTTCATGTATAAAACGAAAGCAGTCGCAACTGCAACAGTCTTAATATTTCAGAATCAAAGACTTGAACCGTAGACTACTACAACTAAATGGTACGGTATGTACACGGACAAGAAAAAGAAATGATATGGTACGTCAGAATAAAAGCATTGTATATAGTTGTGTTTAATTGGCAGAACTAAAATACAACCACAATAACATTATGCTACGATAACTTTGACTTTTGTATGACAGATGAGATCTATCAATATGTAAGTCTTCTTACACGACATCTAGTTTAGAACATAAGTTTTCTTTAAGTTTCATGAGAAACTTTAAGAAAACAAAACTTAGATTGTAACTTTGACGTAGGGTGGGATGCGACGGATACTGCAGAAACTTCATTAGTTCTGTAGTACCGCGTGGATACGTACTAAAAAACGTTTCGCCGTAGATAACCATGTCTCATCTAGCGTAAAACTAGTATCTTCATTATCGAGGAACCAAGTTTTTAATTTGCGACCCCCTTTGTCAGTAAATTTACCGCCCCGCTGGAGGTCTATGGTAGATTGGGAGGGGGGTAGGAAGTATGAATTAGGATCCTTGCAAAGGGAGGTGTTAATGAGCTACAGTTCGAAATTAGCTGGATTTTGCAAGTTTGCCGGTTCCGAGGTGTTATACAATTGCGGCTTGTTACAGAGTTTTGAATAAGCTTTGACGTTTTAAGGGTGTACTAGGTTTCATTGGTGTTGGTGTACTCTTAGCTGCATAATAACTCTCTTACTGACTCTTTTATTCCCTTGACTCTTGGTGTACTCTTAGCTGCATAATAGACTCTTTTATTCCCTTTGACCAAAAATGCATTTACACCTTTAGTACACCTACGCATTCGCATGTGGCAGTGAGTTTTTGCGAAATAATTGCGGTAGCGAAACATCGGCAGAACATAAGTACACTGCATTTCTTTCGCAAGAAAATGTCCATCTATTTCCGCCTTTTCTTGAATTATTGTGTTATTAACGGTAGTATAGCGTTGATTTTATAATGTATTTTTTTGAGTTTCATTTCTAAATCTATTACTAAGATTCGGTGTCCGTCTGACTATGCTGCCGGGTGTAACTATAATGCCGTTAAGTGCTGAGCAATTTGACTAAGATAACAGCGTTTTAGTAAGAAAACGGCAGTATGCCACTCAGACAAGGCTGTATCTATAGAATAGACATTATCACAGGTGCTATGTTTTTGCTGCTGCTTAAATGACAGATACTAAAAACAGGCTCAAGTAAATGTAATTGATATGGTCTCACATACAACAAACGTGATTGGTTGTTTCAATTTTTAAAGATAATGGTACATAACCCCCCAAACGCAAGCCCGAATTGCACTGAGCCCTATTGTTTCTTAATATAGAAAAGTTATTAATGGCTTAAATCCTATTGAAAAAGAATTATTTATGTATAAGTCCTTGAAAAAAAAAACAAAATAATATCTAATCTTCTAATCTAATATATAAAATTTCCATGTCACAACTACCGCACTCCTCCGAAACGGCTTGACTGATTTTTACCAAATTTTATATGCGTATTCACTAGGTCTGAGAATCGGCTACTATCTATTTTCTATAAAGTGATTTACCTTTAAATATGATTTTAATTAATAGAAATAATTTATAAGGCAAAACAACTTTTGCCGGGTCAGCTAGTATATGTATAAAAAAAAATAAAGATTTTAGCTATCCTCTTAATAAATCCGAGAAAAAGAAAGTTCTTCTATTGATAAAGGATTTTCTCAGTCGCCTCCGTCAATTTAGCAGGTGTATGTAGCTCATAATTGCTTTCACTTGGAACGCTATCGCTAATCGAGTAAGAGCGATCGCTTTGACGCAGAAACTTGATTGCAGCATCCGAGCCGAGCGTTTAAACGGCCAATAAAGTTTTTAATGGAAACTGACGGTGCAACAGCAAAAATATTTTGTAGAGTTTTTCAAATAAATTTTATTTCTTTATTGTGGGGCTAAAAGGTTTTTAAATGATATGTGTTGATATATATTTTGTAACGGTATTTTTACTCTAAAGTTTTATTTTATAACTGTGTGATTGACATTTTATGCGTTTAAAGTGTTAAAAAAGGGCGGACCAAAAACTTACATTACTACAAAAAAATATTTGCTTTATCACTTTTCTTAAAAGATTTTGTCGTAGATCTTTTTATGAATCATACTTTTTTTCTTGAATTTCCTGAAATTATAAATTAAAAATGTACTTCAGCTTTATAGATATAAGAAAATTGTAAATAAATTTATATTTTTCCACTATACAAGTTTGTAAAGTAAAATACGAGTAATACACTGAGTATTTCTCTGTTGATTGAAGAAAATCTGAAATATGTAATATACTTCCGCTTTATTTTTTTTTAATGATGAAAAATAGGCTCACGTTTGATCGCTGTTTGCCTGATATTAAGCTTTTTTGTGGTCTAAGATGTAACATGCTTGCTTAGAAGGAACCTAAGAAATATCGCAGATTTTATTCTTTATTTATGTTACTCGAGGATAATGTTGCTTCCCAACGGTGAATGAATTTTTCAAATCAATCCAGTAGTTTCGGAGCCTATTAGCATCAAACAAACAGACGGCCCCTAGTTCGATCCCGGCCCTACACCAATGACCTGTTTTTTAAGTTATGTGTGGATTTGCACTCACTTTACGGCGAAGGAAAACATCGTGAAGAAACCGACAAGTTTGAGGACCACAATATCCGAAGACGTGTGTCATCCGCCAACACGCACTTGGCCATCTTGGTGGATTATGGCCTATATCTCTCTCCTTGTGAGAGAAGGCCCCGAGTACCAGCAGTGCGAATGTATATCGGGCTGCTTATGCCATATAGATTTCCTCCAATAAACACCTGAGTGTATTTCTCTTTAGTTAGTTATAAATTTTCAAGTTTAGTTTTTTTTCCAGCAAACAATAACAAAGGACCGCGTCACGGATCCAGCCGAGCAGCTCCGGTTACTCACCACACCCCGAACCAACATCCGCCTTGAGATCCTTGTCCACGAAGGTACCTTCGGGAGGGTGTATAAAGGCGTCTTCAAGAAAGGGGACACCTATGAAGAGGTTATGGTCAAAACTGTGTCAGGTAAGAATAAAGAATAACTAAATAATAATGAGATCACACATCTATACCATAAGACTCTTCACTAAAAAAAAAAAAAAAGTAGCTAAAAACAGAGGTTAACTAGATCTCAGGAATCGAATGCGGAAAGATAGATGCGGTTCATTTGATATCGTAGCAATGTGATGTTTATATAAAATTGGCACAGGAATAGGACACAATAGAATTTTTCCACAGGTTACCCGAAAAGCGACCTACACGCGGGCGGAGCCGCGGGCAACTTCTAGTGTAAATAAATAAATATTAGGGTACATTTCACACACGGCTGTAAGCCCCATACTAAACCATTTCTAGTTAGTGTTATGGTTGCTACATATACTACATGAACATACATAAATACTTTATTTCGATACATATTTAACACCCAGACCAACAGCCAACTAATTAAGTTCATCACAAAGATGTTGGTTGGTTGATGAAACCTAATAAAAGTAAAAAAAACCCTAGCCTTATCATTTACACAAGATTTTGTAGAATTTTTCAAAATACATATGCTACTTTGCTTCTATAGGACCTAAACTTAACTTCGGTACCAAGCTATATATTTGTTTGCCACTCCGTTATATATACACAACGTTAAGAAAAAAATTACATTTATTGTTTAAGATGCTGCCTCCGCGATGCAAGCGGCTCTCTTAGTAGCAGAAGGGCTAAGGCTGTATAGTCTGGTTCATGCTAACGTTTTGTCACCAATGGCTGCGTGTGCTGAGGAAGCAAGGAAGCCTTTATTAGTGTATTACTGCGCTTCACATTCTTCTAATCTTAAAAGGTAAGCAGTTGTTTAAAGATTATATTTGAAAGTCCTTGTATTTGCATAACCAAATGAGTGTGAGCAAAAGAAAGCGAACTTTCTTTTATTTATTTATTTATTAGGCACTCAGACAGATTACAAACATTCATTTTAAACATAACTAAACTAAAAGGAACAAAAACAAGTCTGCAATCCAAAAAAGAGTACACAGCATGCTAGTGTAAACTTAATGATAAGGAAGGTTCAGATATACATAAAAAAGGGGAAATCTTAATTACTAAACAATTTAACAATTTAACCTATAACTTATATTATTTCTAAATTGACTGAGACTGTTACTAAATACATCCAGTTCAGTAATATGAGTCTTACATTGGTTGTTATCTGAAGCTATTTCTAATGTTTTGACAGAATCGAGCTACTAAGTCACTATGTACATAGTAAATTTTATTGTAAGTCATCATTAAAAGATTTGTGTGAATTCGAAATAGGTTTTTTAAATGCTATTTTGCGTAACAGAAAAAGAGGATACTAAGTCAAAGTCAAAAGACACTAAGATGCAGAAAAATACATAACACCCAATCATTATCCACCCAAAAAGGGCATAGACTAATAAATATAACCTATTGTGTAATTTATAGTTAAAACCAAGACTTTATTTTATTTAAAATTTACAATAGGTACCGTAATTTTTACAAATTTCATTAAATACATTCTACAACATTCATAAATACAAATTAGTTATTACATGTCAAAAATAATAATAAAATAAATTAAAATTAAGTCTACGTCTATAATGACTACGTCAAAACCCCTCGCCGAAACGTACCCATTAGGCTGACAGCATTTCCTCGCTGAATCGCGAGAGATACACCTTTTGTTGACTGACAATCGTACTAAGTGTATCATTCGAGACATCTCTTCGTATTTTCTTGAAACGACTTTACTCGGGTGACGCAATCTACTATCGTTATATCAGTATGCGACTGCAGCGCGTTGCGGAATTTGGCGGCAGCTAGGCTGCACGCTCGATTTGCAGCGCCATCTAGGTAATTATGGAAAACTTCGGCGCCACGCTTTATTGTACGAGAATCAGCAATCCTATCTCGTATTTTGTCCCCTGGGGAGGGCAAATATAATTTCCAAATAAAGTCATACAAAATCAACAATATATATATTATCACCTCTAACGATTCTAGATCATATTATCATTATCTACAAAAAAGTAAGATTTGTTATTATATATTTGTTACTTTCAGATGCACAACAATAGTGGCGATTCAGCGGCACACACGACTAAACTAAATTTAAAGTAGCTCTGTCTCTTTTCGTCATAAATGACCAAAAAGAGATGGTACGATGTAAACCATAGACAAAACATCTAAAATCACGTCAAACACGCCAGATTTAGAGCTGATACAATTGGGTGCGCTTACATTTTTCATATTTGACGTGATTTTAGTTGTTTTGTGTGTGGTTCAGAACGTGCCGTCTCTTTCTGGCCACCTAAGATGAAAGAGACGGGGTTTCTTTAAATTTAGTTTAGTCGTGTGTGCCGCTGAATCGCCACCATTATTTAATTTAACGACTACTTTAAAAAATCAACTATCGAGTGAATGTGTTAACATTAAATAACTTATTGACTCAGGCGTTACTTTGCGGAAATCCATTGTAAATAGATGACAAAATTAAATATTTAGTGTACTTCCGCTGTGATCCGAAATCCAAATTAAGACAAGTAAAGGAAAAATCAACTAAGATCAATTAACCAAGCTTAATTAACTAAGACTAATTAACTAAGATCAATTAACTAAGATTAATTAAGATTAACGTTACCTATCACAATTAGGAAGTTCTTAACTCTACACGTGTTTCGCCTAATCACAAGGCATCATCAGGAGACGCTGACTCTTCGAACGACAAGTCGAGAGTGAGGCGCCGCGCTCACCGCACCTGCTTATAAAGGGGCGCATCTACCCCCACCACACGACCGTTAAACCGTTATGACTCAGCTCTCGTGCTACCGGCTTGTCGACTAATGACTAACAACATTAACATTATTTAAGCATGTTTCGTGTTGGCTAGGTTCCTGACATCATGTCGGCTGGGTCAGCAAGCTGCGCCGGCGACCCGGGAGCTGGTGGAGCTGGGTGCTCAGGCCGCGTGCGGGCTTGCCTACCTTCACGTGCAGAGGATCGTGCACGCTGATGTCGCCGCCAGGAACTGCGTGTGAGTGTCCTTGCTGACAGGCAAGAAGACAGAGAAGAAGAATTAGAAGAAGAGAGCTCTTCTTCTCTTTTTAGAAGACAACAGCTCATCCATGCCCAAGCTGCCGGCCGCCTGGTGTTCTTTAGGTCATGGGTACTATCCTCGCCAATGAGATTGGAGCTTTTTGGAAAAGAAAACATCGCAAGAAAACCATAGCATATTGTTAGAGTGGTAGAAAAATGATTAAGTACCTGGTGAATAAATAGTTTAATTAGTCAAGTTGAAAAACCTGTCACCAATCACCTAACAGTAGACAGTTATTCCAGACTAGGCATGCTCCCGGTGGAGCCGTTAAGTGGTTGGAGACATATTTTTAACCTGAATGTGGTAGCTACCCAGTCCCAGTTGCAAATATTCACCAGTTTACAAGAAATCTTCTGTTGTTATCTTAACATCTAGGTAAGATCGTCTAGCCAGGTTTATTCTTCTACTTATTCTTTTATCTACTGTTAACTCAACTCTCCTTCTTTGTCTACGCACTCTATCTCTGATAGGTTTTCAGGTCACAGGTTTGTACATCTTAGGCTGGGAAGTTAATTACGCTCAACCTCATTGGCCATTGTTTTCTGAAAAGTAAATTTGGCTATATTCAGGGCTCGAGTATTAAAATGTAGCTTTTTGTTTACTAGTCTTGGGTGGCTATACAAATAAATGATTTGATATTAAGATTTATTAATCATAAGCTTAAAGGTATTACATTTTGACACCAAATTTACATTTATTGTACAGTAATATAATTTACATATTATTGTGGAATGTATTTGGTGCGCACTGGACCACACTCTAGGGTGACCTGTGTCGTGCGGTCCAGGCTCCTCCTTTAAAATAAAAAATGAAACAAAATTAAAAACTAAGTAATGTTACAAAATAAAGAATAAAAGATTTATTCTATTATAGATATAAAGATTATTTCTAATGTTTTTTTTTCTCCTATATATAGAGTTGACGAAAAATTGAGACTGAAAGTGACGGATAATGGTCTATCACGAGACCTGTTCCCGGATGACTACCACTGTCTCGGAGACAACGAGAACAGGCCTGTGAAGTGGATGGCACCTGAAGCGTTACTGCAGAACCAATACTCCACGGCATCTGACGTGGTGAGTGGAGAATAATCAGTCAAGTGCAAGTCATGAGGGTACCATTACTTATGAATAATTCCCAAAGAGATACATAGTCTGTTCTTAAGGAGGGGTTCCCATATACCTAATAATTATTTTAAAGTAATTATTTAATTTGAAAGGAAGTGAATTCGTTTTCTTCTTTTTCGTATGAGTTAAAAAGTTAAGCTCTGGTATCGACAGTTTTCAAAGCGCCTGAAGGCCGCTGACTTGGTTTAACAATTGCTTGTTCTTAGAATAACAGCCGGGACAAATTAACGTGTTATACGACCCACGTTCGCGCCTAGATGAAAATGTCTTTATGAAAAAATGTTAATAGACAGTCTTGAGCATGGTCTTCCATCCAAAGACTGTCCGCTTAATCGCGATGGCGGAGATCACCTTAGTCAGCCGAAGTACGGGCGCTACATTATAGTAGTCAATAATTAAATATTCTGTAAACATTTCAAACGTCTACTACTTATGGCATTTAAGATCGAAGTACAAGAACCCCTTACAATTTTGTTTTATTTTGTTTTTGGTATTTCTTGTCAACAGAATAACGAATACTAAACTTCCTTTTTGCTTTAGTTTGCTGGCAATAGGAAAACATTATCTATTGTTAAAAGTGAGCCTATTCATAAAAAAAGTGTCTCAATGTGATCATCACTAAGCTTTGCTACATAAACAATCTCTTGATTGTTTTTATAACAAAGCTTGCAAACCAGTTTTTTTATAAAAATTTCATATGCCGCAGTGGTCTCTCGGCATGACTCTCTGGGAGCTATCTACACTGGGCGCTGCGCCACTCGTAGAGCTGGATGCGGCAGATGTCGGCGCCTTCCTCAGCGGAGGATACAGACCCTCGCAGCCACACAACTGTCCTGATGAAATGTAAGTAATACACATATTTTTTTTACTCTTGACGCTTGACCACAATTCTCCTGATGGTAAGTGATATTTAGGTTTACGGAGGATCGCGCTTACCTAGAAGGAACCGGTTCACTCTCGCCTTGAAAATTGCTAGATTGTAGTCATTGGGGAACACGGAATTCGGCAAGGAATTCCAAAGTTTGGAGGTTCGGACAACAAAGGTAGAGGCAAATGCTTTGTGCGTGCATTGGGCACCTCAACCGTAAACTGATGCCGCCTTGGCGTTTCCCTGCTGATGTTATAATATACACGTGATGTAATAAATTGAAAAGGAGTACTTCGTACTTTCAGGAATATGCTGAATTGGCTTCTTTTGTGCACATAGCAATAAATAGAAAATTAAATTGTGTATGTAATGTATTTCCTTGTCACCCCGTACTGCAAGCGTATACAGATTTGCGGCTATGATGGGGCAAACCTGGAGCACCGACGCAATTACGAGAAGTTTATACTATAGTATTTTATCCGATTCATTTCGGGGAGTGTGCTTTGGAACTCCATAATTTAATTCAACCATCTCCGTGCTTACTACACAGTGTACAGTAGACACTGATACAGAGTTTAAGTTCCAAACTATCGTACAAAACGCTTTATGTAACTATTTATTGTGAAGACAGCGAAGCTTTGGAACTCTCTACATGAGTGTCTGTTTCCTGAGAGATTGCTAGTGCGGTTTGCTCTAATATATTATTATTTATTGTTCTTTCTTTTTTACATAAAACACATAATATTTATGTCATGTTTTCAATTCCTCTAAAAATGTATTTATCTAACATTAATTTAATTGATGTACAAATATGCTTATGACACCTCATTTGTGTGTGTTGAGTTTCGTCCACTGTCGAAACAGCAGATAATCCTAAATAGAGAGAGACCTATGAGTTTGGCTGGGTTTGATTTGTTTATTCTTAAGATAATACTTATTTATATGTTTAATAAATTAGCTTGTAACTTATTTTTTTGAATTATGTGTCGAAGACTAGACAAAAAATGAAAATCACTAAAATGTATCTTGCAAAGTGCGCAAGCAAAAACATTAGCTTGCCAATCCAGCAAAAAAAAATCGTATTGCAACACTGGTTTGAAACTGCAATCTTCCCTGAAAGGCACATAGACTCGGGTGTGAACTGCACTATCAGGAATCCAATCCTCTAAAACCAATTCAGTGCTCACTTCAAAATTGATCCAATTTCTACACGAGTTAGACTGCACTAGCTATAGTGGTTCAAAGTCTAACGAAGCCATCTACTAAGTAAAGTCTATGTATGTAGATAGCTGGCGCTTTAATGCGATTGTTTAAAAGTATTGGACATAAATTGGTCTAGACGAGGTGGTGAGACAGATTGGATAAAATTGCAGTAAATTTTATTGTTATTGATACTTTAGAAGCCACACTCTTTTAAGGTAATCGTGTCTACATAATGATTGGTTGGTGTAATGAATGATTATTTTATATATAAATAAAATTAATACAATAAAATAAATATATTAGGACACATTTCATACACGGCTGGTTACCATACTAAACCATTTTAAGTTTGTATTATGGTTGCTAGCACAACTCATTAATAATGAGTGCATATCTATACTATAAGACTCTTTGTCCTGACTCATTCATTCATTCATCTATAGACAACGCAGAGCCCAAACGGCTGGTCCTAGGAATATGTAATTTGGAGGGTGTATTTGTTTTAGTATGTAGACGCGTACTAAGAACGGATTTTTGGAAATTCCACCCCTAAGGGGGTGAAAAGGGGTAAAACAGTTTGTATGAAACTTCTTTGTTTTTGAACTTATTGCAATGAAATTTGGAATATGTATAGTTTAAGTAAAATTAAAAATAATGGTATCAAGTTTTTTTGCCAGGGGTGAACTAGGGGTTTGTAATGGGGGGTGAAAGTTTGTATGGAAAAATCTTTATTTATCAAGTTTAAGTCTTGAAAGTTGTTATGGTAGTAGTTTATTAAATGGTTGAATTAAAATTATAAAAAAATTTGGCAGGGGTGCATTAAGGGGGATGCCATGGGGGTTTAAAGTTAAAAATAAAAGTGTTGTGTTTTTGAACTTAGAGGTGTAAAATTTGGAGTGTGTATATATTTTAGTACTTAAACATGTACTAAGAATAGATTTTTAGAAATTCTTTCCTTATGCCCCCATAAGGAAAGAATTTCTAAAAATCTATTCTTAGTACATGTTTAAGTACTAAAATATATACACACTCCAAAGGAAATGAAAGGAAGGTAAAAGTAAACAGTTTGTATGAAATTTCTTTGTTTTTGAACTTCTAGCAATGAAATTTGGAATGTGTATAGTTTATGTAGATAATGGTGTTTAGTTTTTTTGCCAGGGGTGAACTAAGGGTTTGTAGAGGGCGGGGGGAGGGCGAAAGTTTGTTTGGAAATTCTTTATTTATCAAGTTAAAGTCTCGAAAGTTGTTATGGTTGTAGTTTATATGATGGTTAAAATTAATTTGTAAAAATATTTGCCGTGAGTGCATTAAGGTATGCCATTGGGGTTTAAAGTTCGAAGGGTTTTGTGTATTTAAAATTAAATACTTCTGAATTGGAATTAAAGTGGTTCACTTAGTGGTATGGTTCGCGTATTCTAATTATTTCAATTAAAATAATTTCTTCGAGAAAACGATGTAATCTGTCGCATCGTCACCAAAGTAGCTAAAAATAGATGTTAACTAGATCTTAGGAATCGAATGCGGAAAGACAGATGCGACTCATTGTGATATCGTATCAATGTAATGTTTATATAAAATTGGCACGGGAATAGGATAAAATAGAATTTGTCCACAGGTTACGCGAATAGCGACCTACACGCGGGCGGAGCCGCGGGCAACCTCTAGTACATACATAAATGCTTTATCTTATATATTCTATTTCCATGTCACAATGTTAGTAACCGTACTTCTCCGAAACGGCTTGACCAATTTTTACCAAATTTTATATGCGTATTCAATAGGTCTGAGAATCGGCTACTATCTATTTTTCATACTTCTTAGTGAGGCAAAACAACGTTTGCCGGGTCTAGCTAGTATTGATATATATTGAAAGCTCAGACCGACCGACAGCCAACAAATAATAATAGTTCATCACAAAGAAGTTGGCCGTGCCGGGAATCGGACACGGTACCCTCTAGTAGGCAGACCGGCATAGTGACAATTACGCAAATTCGTCAAATATTAAATATTATATTTGTTTTCTCTAAAGTGTGAAAGTAGCCCCAGTGAGGGAGAAAATAAAGAGGGGAAGGTTAGCATGGTATGGACATGTGATGCGTAGAGAGGAGATGCATTTCACTAGGAGATGTATGGAAATGGTAGTGCAAGGAAGAAGAGCAAGGGGCTGCCCGAAAAAGACATGGATGGAATGTATGAATAAGGACATGAGAGAGAAAGGATTGAGTGTGGAGATGATGTCTGATAGAGGAGAGTGGAAGAAGAAGATTTGCTGTGTCGACCCCACCTAAGTGGGATAAGGTAAAGAAGAAGAAGAAGAAAATTTGTTTTCTCTAACAGTTGTTACCTTGTTTCAGGTACGGTCTGATGTCCTGGTGTTGGACAACGCCTGCTCCCGCCCGCCCAACCGCTCCGCAGCTGTTAGCCGCCTTACACGACTTCAGGCAAGCACTTAGCACCTACATCTGAATTAATCAACCTATTTACTTGACTTTACCATTGAGAACTTAGCTCGTGAAATTTTACCGGAAACAAAGTTTTGTCGAAAATAATTGTCAAAATACAGGGTTTGTTGTAACCAACGCAAAACTTGTTAAGAAAGTGCCGGTTCGTGATTTGAACGTCTTTTGTTCTGAATTTTGAATGAATTTCTGAATTTTTTGAAATCTTCTGAAAATGTTTTTTATATTTATTAAAATTAATAATATTTTTTGCATGGAAAACTTGTGTCCGATGTTTAAAAAATAAAGAGGTGTCGTATTTAAACATTTATTTGCCTTAAGGCTTTAATACGTAAAGAAAAAATAAACCCTTTTTTATGAGTATTGAAAATTCGTGGAACGTAATCGCTTGGCCATACATTATAACACGCGTCCGAGATCTTTTAGTATGGTACAGTAGATTAATTTTTCGCCAATTTCCAAAATTCGTAGAATGTTTCACTAGACGTACTAGTTTAGTACGTCAGATTAGCCCTTAACAGGTTTTGCGCTAGTTAACCAGTAAACCAGTTTACCGATAGCCCTGTATACCTTTAAACTAAGGTAGCGTAATAACAAATTTTAATGTGAAATGCTCGTCACTTAAAAATAACGTTGGCTGAAAGTGGCGTAAATGATAATTAATTTATTACTTATAGATTATATTCATGATATTCTATTAACAATATGTTTTGTTTTAAATGACGGTTATAAACTCAATTATGAGTATATTTTGTGTAATAAAACAATAAAAGATTAGGCACTAGCGCTTTTGTTAACAAATTATGCGCAAACACACCCCTATAGTTTTCCAGCGTTATTTTTAAATGATGTTAAAAAAAAGAGGTGAATTTAAACGTAAATAAGATTTTAGATCAATTAAGGAATTTCTAGACAAAAATCGTAAATAAAAATTGGTAACAGCAGTTTTTCTAAAAAAAAAAAAAATATTTCTGAATTGAATAAAACTATCTTGGCACTATTTTTCGCTTCTTCAATTGTACCAAAGTGCCTACAAAAGAAGCAAAATAACATTTAACTAGTGAATTGAGACTAAATTTCACTGGTTTAAACTTATTAATTATATTATATACTGAAATAAGTATTTTTGTAGATTATTGATTTAAAACAAATGTAAAAACGCACTCGCATAATAAATGTTGTAAATTTATCTCAGAATATTTCATAAGATGCTTTCGATAAAAAAATTAGCACGAAATGTTCACGTAGGTCATTAATTTTATAAAATTGTATAAATAATTCTTTATAATTAATTATAACCTTGATATCTTAAAATTGTCGGAGCTATTTATATGTATTTTAACAGTAAATTAATATTGATTAAAAACGTGATAATTCAACTAGTAAATAGCATAAATATTTCTACCGTAATAAATAATCAATAGATATGTATCAACAAAACGATTTTGCTAAAATTTAACTTAAGTTTGACATTCACAATTTTATCAGGACTTCTAAAAATACTACAAAGCATCTTAATTGTATAAGATTAATATTATTAATAACATTTTGAATATTTATATAATATTGTACATTCACACTCTTTGTATGCAAAGGAATTTAACTTAGGTAATAAGAAAAGCTTAGCGGAAGTTAATTTAAAAGGACAGATTAACTTACAGCTGCCATTATAAAAAAACATTTTCCCTAAAAAATAAGCATGAAATGCTTCAACAAAACTAGTTTACATATAACTGATAACTAATTAAAATTTGCATAGTAAAAATATAAATTTTCATTCAAAATTACTTAACGCAAAATCTTTCAAGAACGGAATTATAATAGTTCTACAATAAAGTATGTTGTTTGTAACAGAAAACACAAATACAAAAAAGGGTTAATAAAAATAATGCAAAGTAAAGCGAAACCTTAACGTAACCTAGAATAAAAATAACAGTCTTAGCGATCTTTGAAACTTAATGAATTGATTACGCTATACCAAAATTGTTGTTAAGAAATCAGGAAAGTATTTGTACTTATTTGTGAGCTAGGTTTTAAGTCTAGGCTAAGTAGTTCCTGAGGACATAAGTCCGTCCAGGCCGGCTAAAAGGATCAAACACCAAAACAGTAGCTAGTCATGGATTTGTAGCGATATGACTTTAATGAGGTCTTCAACATTTCT
This sequence comes from Mellilla xanthometata, assembly GCA_035578125.1. NCBI lineage: Eukaryota > Metazoa > Arthropoda > Insecta > Lepidoptera > Geometridae > Mellilla > Mellilla xanthometata. Next base: position 3,456,864 of record JAPUBQ010000007.1, on the reverse strand, counting down.
TTCAATTCCAGAAGTTACTTAATCTTCTTCTTCGTATAATCTAAGTGACCAACTTATGATGTCGAGAGTTTTCAAGACATCCTAATGCCTTTGACTTGGCTTATCGACTTTCTTCTTCTTCTTCAACCTTTTCCCACTAGGTGGGGTCGGCACAGCAAGTTTTCCTCTTCCACACGATTATGTCAGCCTTGGCTTATCGACTACTTCTACTAAATGCTCGACTTACTAAGGTAATCTGACACGATCATCGAGGTCAAGCAACGGTTGATGCGGGCAGTCTTTGGATGGGTGATCATGCACAAGACTATAGTTTTTAATAAAAGTGACATTTTCATCTTGGCACTTCACGTGGTTTGGATGTCACGTTAAATTGTAGGTATCGGCTATTAGTGCAAACAGTCGTTAAGTCAAGTCAGAGGCCTACGGGTTCCAGCTTGAAAACTCTCGACACCAGAGCTTGGCCACTTAGCTCATAAGAAGAAGAACAAGAGGTGATACCTATGATATCTTGTGTAGGCCCTGATAACTAAGTCATTCAGCTTATTCGAAGAAAAGACCTCAATTTTGATAATTAGACGTTACTTATTTGGTTCACCCCAGTGTTACTAAATAAATAAAATACATTTGGTATTATGCGTCTTGTTTAAAAGAGTTCATTAAAGTCTCAAAATATCGCTACATCTATGAAATAAATGTCTATTATACCAAATTAATTGATAAAATGTATTGATGTATTTGTTTATAAGCATAGCAAAATATGTGTCTTAGAATATATGAAACCAAGGAGTTAAATTGTACAATAATAATTTTATGAGTTTTGTGATATTAAGTTTAGTTGTTCCTCTAAGTCAGCAAACTAAATTAAACGGAAGAGTAACTCCATACAATTGCCGCTTAGAATTTGAATCCATCTACGCACACAATTTTACTGCTATCCCAACGAAACACACACAGACAAAGCTCGCACGCGATTGGTCACATCAAGGTCACGCCACCGACCATGTGACGCGGGTGCGCGGATAGCTGTTTTGCCCCGCCCACCGTGGTTTTTTTACACGCGTAAAATACCGCGGTGGGGTGGAACCATTTTATCGGCTAAGTTACTTTTCTATTTATTCTAGTTCGCTGCGCTAAGTTTATTTTAGTTTTATTTATGTGCCATATTATATTAGCAAAGTGGTTTTAGTCTGCTTGTGCCATAACTATGCTATTTATTAAAATAAGTTAATATTTGTTGATATAATATATAATATACGAGTACATACATTATCTTACTGCTTACGCTACAACTCGACCAAGCTACGTTTTCATCATCTCATTTCGCGTCAATTACGTCACACTGAGGTACAGTCTGCAAAATAAAATTTACTATGACATCTAAAACTATTTCGATTTTGTTGGATTTTACAGTGTGTTTATATTTTTCAAAATTTTTTTTTACGATTCATAATATATTTCGCTTATAAACGCGGTAAATCTTAGCTTGGTCGAGTTGTGACTATTGAATACAATTTGTTTCGAATTCTGTTGTGGGGTATCCAATGAGGTCTCAAAAACTATCGTCACTGTAAACTACAAAACATGGTTAATCACCATTTTTTATGGAGTAGAATTTTTGCCTGAGATTTCTATGGTAGCCACATAGGAAAACTTTCTCATAACTATAAGTAAAATCAACTCCCAATGAATCTCTACTAAAGAAAATAGTTTTATATTCTTACTTCTCCTTTTATTCTTTAAATTACCTCTCAACTGATTGCCTTACATTATAGTTATTTCCGTAGTTTTACTCGAAAAATGCCACTGTTTTTTAACTTTTATGCTGACCATGCATATTGTTTTGTTATACCTTACCTACTTTATACCTTTTGCTGTTACGTTTATCACCCTTCTGCCAATCCAACTTGTTCTATACCAACTGTATCATTATAATTATCTACTCTATTATCTAATCTTGTAAAATGACGCTATGGCTCAAACAGGGTGTTTATTAGACACGGTGCGTAAAACTCTAGTTTGCGCTTTTTCACTCGTTTTGAGGAAGAGCATTGCGAAATTTTTGCCGATAAGTTTATATTAAAGTAATACTACTAAAATAAAGATAAACATACTACCATTGATTGATATATCATAATGGTAGGTATCATGTTTGCGTTGTTCTGTTTTTTAACCGACTTCAAAAAAGGAGGAGGTTATATATTCGACTGTATGTATTTTTTTTTGTATGTTCACCGATTTCTCAGCCGTTAGTGGACCGATAGCTCAGACGAGTGTGCGATCACCTTATATTCCTCAGGGCCTGGGTTTTAATGGTTTGATTAAGGAAAACATCGCAAGTAAACCATAACATGGTCGGAGGTGATTTTTTGGCTGCTCGCCTGGCTAGCTTACCACCCCAGGTTGGAAACCTATCGCCAAGCTCGTGACAAAGTGTTCCAGCAGTCTCGTCGAGAGCCAGTAAGTGCAGAAAAGTCATGCTCCACCTTCGAACAGAGTGTGGCTGACTCATTTGGCTATGCAATCTTTTGGTCAAACGTCATAGCTTTATAATGTATAAAAAATTTAAATTGTTAGCCAGAAACACGTCATAAAAATATTTGGCTAAGAAATAGAGCGTTCTAAAATATTGGCTAAGTGTTTATTTGTCATTATTGTTACCTTATAGACTTATTGTCATTTTCGGCTTAATAAATTTATCGGCAAAATTTCACCGTGCTCTGAACATTTTGTAGCTTTTAAAATTGGTGTATTTCTTACTCGTGAAATCGATGTTGTCTCTTTTAGAATGATTGTTGTATAAGTCTCGGCGTACTTAGGATAATATAAAAGAAAATATTTGTAATTTCAAAATATCTTGTAAATAATGAAAATACCACTGAAGAACTTTAAGAATCGGCAACGTTTTAAGTTTATCGTATTATAGTATTTTTTACGATCTCTTTTTTCCTGTTATTTGTAATCCTCCATTTAAAGTTATTAAAAATATGCAACACACATACATTTTAAAATTATAATTACAATAAGTGAAGGTACACGAGTTTTCTAAATGATTCTTACAAAAATGTAATAAAATTAATGTAAAACAATTTTGTGACGAAGTTAATTAAATTATTAGAAATTCTGCGTATAAATGATGTGTGTATGATTTTTATAACTCTGAGTGCCAGATGAATGTGATTTTAAGGCGTTTAAATGTTAATTTTAAGAAATAACTGTTTAGTGTTAAGTAAATGTACGTATTATCTGATCGATATTGCTTCAATGATAAATATGAGGTGATGAATGATTAAAACGAAACGTTATTTTACAATACGGTTTGGTTTTATTTTTACCATCCCTTTTGTTAAGTATACTCCGCTAGACAGGCAGATAATTTTTTAAACATATAATTAGGGGAAAGCTTTCGGCGCGGCTTAACAGCGGTAGTAGGTACAAGTAAGTATTACATGAAAAAAAAATATTTTAACAAATGTACTATTAAGTCATTGATTTGATTGAAGCCAATAAATATTCACCTCAAGCTACGAGTACAAACACTGAATACAATTGAAATTATAAACTCTACATAACAATGGAAGATAATATCATTAACAGCAATAAAAGAACACTGATAAGTACAATTTTGGGGTCTTAAAATCTTGAGTAAATAGTTTCCTTTTAGGCAAGCGTTACATCTTAGACCACAGTAAAGCTTAACATCAAGCAAGCTGCGGTCTACGGCAAATATGAGCCTATTGAACATTTGAAAAAGAAAACTGTGATCGTAAGGCATATTATATATTTGCACGAACAAACGGTCACACTTACTCTGAGACCACTGACCGACGAGATCCGATCGTTGATCCGTGTGATGCTCGTCCCCGATTATGACGCTCGTAATGCGTCGAAACCTATTGAACGTATATCCAAAAGTAAGTGTGATCGTTTGTTCATGCAAATTTGAAAAAAAAGTCCTTGAGATTTACAGTCAGTAGAACTACTGATATAGAATGCCCCTCAGAAATAGGGTCACGTATACCGAAAGTTTCAGGACGGTCACGGTCGGTAAATCAGCTAGGTAACACCGCACTCCGAGGCTACATCGGATTAACTACGGATACTAACTTTCTATTTGTTTTATTTGTGCCCGGCGTTATTGGAGAGAGAGTGGTAAATAAAATTTGGGGTTTATAGCCTTTTGATGTGAGGTAGAGTAATCTATCTTCGTTACCAGTGGTAAAAGTGGGAGATCCGTAGGCTACTTCAAGTTGGTTTAGGGGCTTTAAAAAGCATGTGTGGCTCGCTAGGAAAAACGTCAGTTTTTCAATCAGACTCCCCCTGGTTCGATTCCAGCCCTACTCCAATGACTTATGACTTGTTTATCAAGTTATGTGTGGATGTGCAATTGTTTCACTGTGAAGGAAAACATCGTAAGGCAACTGACATGTTTGAGGACTACAATATCCAAAGCCGTGTGTCGTCCGCCAACCCGTACTTGGCCAACGTGGTGGTATAAGGTATTTTTTGGGTAATGTTGCTTATTCATAAAATAATTTGCGTTAGTCTGAGGAATACAGTAAGTTATCAGTGTAATATGAAAAACAGAATTCAGAAAGAACAAAAAATCAAAATAACTTTTGTTTTGAAGAAGGGATAACATAACATAGATAGGTCCGTTGATAAGTACAATGACATTTATTTATGCCATTGTTTTATCAAAGGTCATCAAATAACTTGCAAGATTTGCCCATCAAGATTTTTTTTCAAGATAAATGATATTGATAAGTTATCGAGCGTAGACCGCGTCACTTTGTAAAATATTTTTGCCAAAATATTCTGTTGTTATTCTTATGTTTTTGTTTCGTAGAATATTTCGTATTTTCTGGTGCTAAATATTCCCGAAGCGTTCATATAGTTTATAGATATCACTTGAGCTGAATTTACAAAATGTTTCGGAAAACGAGTTTGGATGTCGCCAACCTCTTTATGTATATTTGTACTAAAAATTTACAGTCATTTGTTTTATCTTAATATAGTAATTAGGTATGAGGATAGTTTTCTTTTGCATCTGCACAATATTTCCAATTTAAGAAGATCTTCGGATCACACACATAGTTTCTGGTCAGTGACACTCTGGCCTAAGGTGGAGCATGTCTAGTCTGGAATAACTGGGTCTCTAGGACTACTAATTATAAATAAAAAAAATCTTATCGAATTTAAAGATGTTAGTTAGCCATTACGTCAACAAGGGCATCAATTACACACCGTTAGGTGCTTGGCGACTGATTTCTCAACCAGAGGGTGGTACGTAGTTAGCCACTTGAATATGCTCAAAAACCATGATATATGGTTTCCACACTATAATATTTTTTGTCACTGAAAGCTTGATGTTCAAAAACTTCAACCTGAATCATTAATTTAACAACGAAACAGATTAGACACAAGAGTCGTTCCACAACCGCTTCAGCCACTTTGAAGTTCATCTTCAAACTCTAACCTGCTGTATTATTTCCTTTCCTTGAAATATTGCAATTTACGTGCGCTATGTTTAAAGAGCCCGCGGGAGGTCGGCGCGACAAAGTGGCAATATTCTCTCTCCACGGGGCTTCTCAAACAAGGGGCATCGACAGAGATGGCAATACGCAACGATCAACAAGTCGAAAAGAGACAGTCGCAAGTTATTAATTGAACTGAATTGACGGAAGTGCAGGAAGAGCCGTGTTTTTGACAAATTTCGCTTTGATACGGCGATTACTTTTACATCAACGCTTTGGGGACTTTTGAAGACCCCGTGTCTTTCTGGGTGGCTTTTTTGGAAGAAAATTGAGTTGTTTGCGTTAGAGATTTTTACGGCATTATGATTGGTGTGAAAACAATTTACCTATCTTTAATTTACAATAAAATTTCAATGGTTTTTAACTTTAAATATTTGATTACGTTTATATTTATTTAGTATAAATTTATGCCAGAAGATAATATCTACATTCCATTCAAATTCGATTCCTAAATGACGAGAGTTATGAAGTAGCAAGCACAAAATAAAACATACAGGCTAAATTTGAACTTTAATTATTTCATTTTTTATTAAAAAAAACTTTTTTTGAAAATAATAATTGAAATGTTTTGAAACATTCACGAATTTCGCAGAGACAATTAAGCGAGCATTAAATCAATAAACGAATAACAGCGTGTAACAAAGTTATTTTTACACTGACATCATTCGATTATTGCGCGTAATGATATTACTTTGATTGCGTTCCAACAGTTCAGGATATTTAATCGGATTCAGATATGACAACAACACTTCATTTGACGAAAAAATGCGAATTAATTGATAAATTGTTATCAAGCGCAATCCCATTTATTGTAAAAAAAAACTTGAGAGGTGTCAAGAGACACCCGGATAGAACGAAGTTCCTTTACTGTCAGAGTTCATTATTATTATTTTTTATTATTTACAAAAAACCTGAGTACACTCAACAACAATAGTCGTCGCGACACCACACTGTTCAATGCAAAATAGAAATTAAAATATCTGGCTTGCTTTCTATAAGATAAGAGTGAGGGACGTAGAGAAACATGCGCACGCCGCACAGATTACAATAGTTTACAATAGCAAAAAGTGTCGTGACAACTTTTCGTAAGATTTTTTTTCCGTCTAGCCCCCTTTCACAACGCGCGTTAAGGAACTTCGTTCCAAAAAAGAATGGAATGCAAACAATTAATGATACAAAATATGATTATGGTATACTCGAGAAAAAGTCCTTAGACTACAATTCTTCTTCTTCGTATGAGCTCAGTGGCCAAGCTTTGGTTTCGAGAGTTTAAAAGCCGCCCGAATGTTTCTGACTTAACGACTGCTTGTACTAAGACTTACAGCCGTGACCTACAATACGAACAGACGGTCACACTCATGTTTAAAAAACTTTCGATATACGTCCAAAAGTTTTCAATTTAACGAGTCATCTGACCCACGATCACGCCCAGAAGAAAATGCTACTTTTAAAACGACAGTCACCCTTCCAAACACCGTCCGCATCGGCCGTTGCTTAGCTCCGATGATCGCGTTAGATCACCTTAACTAGCAAAGTAACAAGCGCTACAATAATAATGGAATAATTTGCATTCAATTCATTAGTTAAAAAATATGACTCAATAAACGTCATGTAATTGAGTTTCACTGAAAGATTTCGTGATGATTTAAAAAGTTAAAAAATAAGAAAATATTTTTTTACAACTTTTTTTACACAGTATAACTAGGTATTTAAACATTAGGGCGCGTAACCACTCTGTAGCGTGGTTAGCTATAGTTGGAGACACTGGCATAAGGTAGATCATGCCTAGTCTTGTCGCATTTATAATATTAATGAGATATGTATTGGCATTTTCATACGTAACTTCTAAAACATATTCTCCTCTAATAAAACTTACTTAATGTTTCATAAAACAAACACCATAACTCTCCACTAATACCACCATAGAGCAAAACTAAAAGAACCTATAAAACGGCATGAGGAAGTAATTCGCCATGGTTTGTGTGACACAACTGCGTTTACCGACAACTTGCCATAAAACTGTGTTTATGAGACCGCCAGCAGATGAGTTTATGACCTCCAGTGGCGCTTATATTGAAGCCCAGGGTTCCTCTATTCATTTTATGGCGAAGGAAAATGGTAGCGGAAAAGTTGGAACCGAGAAAAATAATTAAGCTCCATACAACTCTTTTTAAATTGCTATGCGCCACCAAATTTGGTCAAATATTGTCACAGCCCTGGTATTTTATTTTGACACATTTCACACACGGCAAGTTAGCCCCATACTAGACCATTTCTATATCGTATTATTGTGCTAAAACTACTGATATACTACATCGAACCCGGGACCCTTTGGTTAGAAGTCTAGCATGGTAATTATTACGCCAACGAGGTCGTCATACATAGCGTTTAAAACGGATTGTATTTTTAGTTATTTTTCTTATATTTTTTTTTACTTTACATAATTTTATCAAACTTCTTCCTCTTCATATGAGCTAAGTGGGCGAGCTCAAGTGTCAAGAATTATCAGGCCACCTGAAAGCCTCTGACTTGGCTTTATGACTGCTTGTACTAATCCGGGACCTTCAATTTGACGTATCATCACGGTAGAGCCCAAATGACAATTCCACTTTTTAAAAGTGGAATTATCATTTGGGTCTATCCTTATTAAGTAACAATTTCAAGGGAAAAATTTAACCTATTGAAACAAATGAAGATAAAGGCATCGAACCCTCAATAGCAGTAATACCTCACTGCAGAACTCAGGTCGAAGAATTCCAACTGTCTTGATTGCGTCCATACATCTCACGCACTCCGGGGCCCGCAATTTATCGCCGTTCATTACAGGCCACCGGAGAACAATCTCGAAACTTATCTCGAAACAATCTTTGTGTTACTTCTCTCACCTTTGTGGCATGTGTCCTTAATGTACCATTCTAACAGTAGCTGAAACAAAACACAACCAATTTTTTTCGAACGAATTGCAACTTTATTTCGAAGTAATAAAAGTCAAATTGGTTTGAAGTTGTGATTGTACATAGGTTGAAATATTGGTTATAATGTGTGAGTTTTGTGTTCCAGCCAAGTCATCCATTTGAGGCGGTTCGTTGACCAACGTTGACCTACTGTTATCGTGAGGTTTCTGATAAAAGTGTTAAAGTTTTAGTGCAGTGCTAAACTTGCTAACTGTTAAGGATTTCAGTACCTTTCAACGCAGTTTCTTGGCTTAGTGATAAAAGTTACAGTGTCGCATATACGAGTACGAAGGGTAAGTAAAAGTTAGTTTCTTCCAGGTGAAGTAAAAATAAAAGATACTTTAACCATGGCTTACTTTATGCTAGTGACTTATTATGATGCTAATCACCAATAATAAAAAATAGCTAAGTCCCAGTCGGGCTCCGTACCATTGCTGTATAAGAACCCCTTAATTTAAATTTTATTTTAATTCTATAATTATTTTTTTACAGAAGCTCTACTCTAGTGTTGCACATTCGAAAAAACTAACTCGCCTGACGTGATTAGCCAACATTTTAAAAGTATATCAATTGCTAAAATATCGCATAGGATATTTATTTTGTAATGTGTTAAAAAGATAAAAATTGTAGTAGAATTTTACTAAGCTCTTGATGAAATTAATTCCGCTTATATTATTTTTCTTTGTTCATTTAACATATACATATACGATAGATAGAATATTAGTTATTACTACGAGTATAATTAACATTTTATCGTACATATATACTTGAACAAAGAACTATAATTCAAGCTGAATTAACTGTTAACATTTTAACAAAAATAAGTTTTATCTTAAAGCTTAACAAAACTTGTTTCATAATATCAAAAAAATAGTAAACCTAGTATCATCAAAATGAACAAAAATGCTTCTATCTAGAGAATTCGCGTTGCATTATCCTACTATGAAAGCCGGATATGAAAGAGAGGCTTTAGTGCTCTTTACTTCCGGTCCGGAGCAGAGCCTTCAAAAGGCAACACGTACTTCCCGTTTTAGTTTCTTTGCGCTTTTAAATTTGGAATGCATTTTTTCTTTAGTCGTTTTTGTTTGACCCACTGCCTTATTGTACCTGCGAAGCTTTTCCGTTTTAACTAGATTTAATGAAGCAGGAACTTTTGTGTTATCCTCCTCATATTATAAATGCAAATATTAAAATTATGTTAATGAATTAGTAGTAGATAGAACTAGTAGTATAATAACGTCACTTAGCGTCTGTGCTAAATTCTAACACATATCACGAGTACAAACCCACTGCGGTCGTAAGCCGTACATCGCACGTTTTGTTTGTATGAGGATTTACTGCTTCAGGCGCACCGCGCAATGGTCACGGTAGGATGCAGGTTTATGCGAATACTTGAATTTACGACTCCATGGATGCACGCAGAATGTGCACGGGGAAAATAAAGACTCGTAGCTATTTTGGTGTTGTTCAGGGAAATATATTGTACTAGCAGCCAGTCCCGGCTTCGCACGGGTTATAGAATAATCAACGTTTCAAATAGAAATAAACTAAAGCCTGTGTTACTCGGGGATAATGTAGCTTCCCAAGCAATGGTGAAAGAATTTTTCAAATTGGTCCTTTAAAATAAAGATCTATCAATGTGTACGAGTACGACTTTTCACGACATCTAGTTTTGATTATTAGAACTAATTCGTTTAATAAATGAATGCTTCAATGATAACTTCCTCGGCTCACATTGAAGTTTGGAAACGTGCCATAAGCGAGCGTGTTTATAAATTTTGTTGCTTTCTCTTGGATTATTTATAACGAAACGAAAGACGAACAATAGTTAACCCGGCATCATTGTTGCCGGGTATCTAATACCCGACGTATTTTAAAACTGTCATAATTTTAAAACAAAATGCGCGTGTCTTTTGTCCGTTACAGTAGCTGCGGTCGTTGACCTCTATTTGCGTATTCTCTTCTCTATTTAGTGTTGTTGCGGCTACCTCGTAGTGTAAACGTGTGTAAAGAGCGCGCGGGTAAGTTATACCCGGCCACAATGGCCACGTAACATTTATAAAGACAGCGTGTTTGTTGTTTTTTATTGTTTATTGATAAATTGCATATCGTTTTTCACAGTTTTATGAACCATGTCTTACGAAAGCGAACAACGTCGACTCTTAGCCTTGTTTGAACAAGCTGACGCCAGTGAAAATGAACAGTGCAGTTCAGACGACCAGGGTGAAATCGACCATATTTGCGTTGATCTCGATAGCGAATAAGTCGATATATTATTATAAAATAAGCTTTGTTTTATATAGTTCGTAATTTCATGTTTATGTTCTAAAGAAAATTTTATGTTTTGTCTCTAAATGTCTATTATGTTATGTTTTCGAATAAACGTTTTAAGTTATGTTCTAAAAAAATTATCCCAGAATAAAAAGATTTAATTTGATGAGTAATATGCTCATTTTATGATAAATAAATATTTGATTTTTATTAATAATGTATTTAACTACCTATTTCCCTATTATAGAAGACTAATATTGACATAAATGCTTGATTCAGTGTACAATAATGTACATAGGTAAAATTTACCCGGCCACAACGGCCAAGTTCTGTTTATTAGCCACAATGACGCCGGGTTAAGAATATCGTTCAACTGAAAATACACTTAGACTAGTAAAAGACCGGACCAAATGTCACTTATTTACGACAACCTTTCTATAGCTGCTAAGTATTTGTATTGCCTTTTTATATAGCTTATGTACGCAAAAGTGGGCATAACCGTTTTATTATAAATCACAAACATTTAAATAAATGTACAAAAAAAAATATATTTTTTTATTATTATTATTTTTATAGACACATTCACACACGGCTGGTTAACCCCAACGAGGTCGTCATATTGATATGTCTGATTGGTACCAAAATTGGTATAAATATTTTTAAAGTTGTTCTTTGCACGATACATTAGGAATTTATCAGTGATTTTATAGCAAATAAACTGTAAATCAAAGATTTGGCACATGTCCTGTGATGAAAATGTCTCTTATAAACCAAAATTCCGTCAGATTGGGTGACAAATGCATGGAGCAACGCTATTAGGCGCTAAACGCGATTGATGGGGCTACCACGACGGTTACCATCATAAATTTTACTATACCCGTACAAACTCGGGGGCGACGACCTTCTGCTATGTCAGAGGCATCTGTCAAGAAGCTCTGGTGGTATTCCTTAGTATGAGATTAAAAAAACAAGCAACGATGTCATTTAAAATAAATTACGGATATGGATCTTTCAAAAGCCTTTTATTCAATTGACGGATACTTTACCAAGCAACAGACAACCTTTAGAAATGTAATAGTATGATTTGATGTACTTTACTAACTGTATTAAATATGTTTATTTAATGCAATTCTAACATAATAAATATATTTGTTGTATTGCATATGTAATTGTTAATTTATTTCTGACAAGTGATTATAATATAATTACCAACAAATGAGTTTATAAGTTTTTGTTTCTCATCTGTGACAGAAGGGTTGGAATAGGACATAACGGTTATAAGTTTGACGTGATCTGTAGGATCATAGCATCCGAACGCTTGATTTGATTTAGATTTTTAAGTTTGATAGGTGTATAATGCGGGAGTAATCTATGAAACATTAAAACTGTCTTAGTCTAATTATCATGCGAAATACAAACAGGCTTCCGTTTACATTCAAAAATTGACAATGAGAATTAAAATAAACAAATCACTACAACTTTTATGGCTTTACATTTAATGTTTTACAAGCCTATTCCCGTTTGTCGCAATAAAACGAGATAGCTCTTCAAAATATCGCTATGTCAAAACAACGCGATCATTGCAAATAATTGACGCGATTTCTTCTTGGCTTGGAAAATATCCCCTAACAATAGAAAATAGAGTGTAGTTTTGTTTGTGCCTTGATAAATTTCGTTGTTTACGAGAAGTTGGTTAAAGTTTAATTGAATTGGGGGCATGGAAGGGAAACTGATAGCCAGGGATGTATTGAGAGGAGCCTGTGACCCCAAGTACTTGTAAAATAGTACTAAAACTTGCTGTGCCCTACTTTGTTCCGTGTATTATTCAGAAATAAGAAGTTGTAGTGGCTGTAGTTCGGCTAGCTAACGTGAACATCAAGGTTAAGCAACGGTCGACGCGAACTGCAGTCTTTAGATGGGTGGCCATCACAAGACTATCTTTAAAAAAGTGGTATTTTCATCTGGATGGATAAGTAGCCTATATATTAACATAGTTTAAAAGTTTCCTCCATACATTTTTTTATCGAAATTAATTAGTTAATTTGTTTGAGCCATGAAGTGTAAACGAACAAATATTTAAAAAAATGGTTGCCTGTAAAGTCGGTTTTACGGGCGGAGATTTTACGTGACAACGTCTGCCGCGTGCTGCGCGCGCGGCAGACCGATCATAGTTGAGTGGGAGAGAGACGCAAGGCATTCGGCGGGCCTCTCTCTCGTTCGGTGACTCATCGTAACGTTACCGGGCGTTACACTTTTTCATAAGTGACTCCCAGCCGCAACCTAATTTAAGACGTTGTTACGTCAAAACCTCATAATAATATGTACACATTCATAAAAAACGAGAGTTCTCTGACAAAACACAATCAAACAAATTATGTTTTGAAGCCTATAAAAAGCTGCAATGCTTACAATATTTATTATTCGTAATATCTGTAAAATTGTATTATCGAACATCCTCGATACGTCCCTGCGAGGGAGTCGATGGCGAATTGACGACTCGATTATGGGGACATCAGTTGTTTACACGTCTGCGCGTTTAATTATCGACGCCTGTGTACTTTCCCTGATTGTTTAAGATTTTCCACGAAAATTTGGGGAGTTTCCAGTCAAATCAAAGTTATTGACAAATGTTGACTGGAAAATTGGGGATTTTCTAGTCACGACCAAAATGCAAATGTATAGATTCTTTGTTTTTTTTCAGCGAGTTTGTGTACTAACACTTTTCTCAGTCACAGATAATAACAGAAAAATACCGTACATTTTATCTTTCTAATAATTAATATAACACTGATTACAAATTAAGATTAATTGAATTTTATACTTCTCGGCGAAATTCTATTAAGTATAAGTATAAGCACACGTTATTAATTTAACTAAACTCTAGTTATAAATTTATTTTAGTAAGTGATAAAATTGAGATACGGCACGAACAGGCTTAACAATATTATAAACCTACTTAATAAACGCCGCGCAAAAAATTGCGTGAAAATTCTTGAGGAAACTTTAATTTCACCGCGAGAAAGCCTTAGATAACGGTCTCAAAGAAAAATATGAAACTTTTGCGCGGTCTATTAAGAACTAGATTAAAGCGGCATAATCAAGTTTGAGTGTAAATTGCAAGGAAGTATCCTTGCAAAGTCCGTATAAGATAAGTATTTGCTGAGCTAAAAGAAAGTTCTCGGGAACTAAGTCTAGAAAACTGTTCTTTCATCTAATTCCGTTAGTTTACTGCTAAGTTAGTTAAGAAAGTTGTTGAGGAAACAACGGATAAAAGTGCTAACGGAAAGTATCGAATAATCATACCAGAATCTTTCATTAGTTAACAATACACTGTAAACCAGCAAATCCATTCAAAAACCTAATAGCCTAATCGCATTTATTATATTAGTAGGATAACTATTCTATCCAGCCAGTCTGCTTATAGTCATATCTTGAAGTATAATTCGAAAATATTATCGTTATCGAAGCTTACAACCAAGACGCCAGCCAAGTCAGAGAGGTCCTTATAGTTTTGTCTCTGTCTTTATTTGTAAAGTCATTGCCTATGCAAATTCCTCTATTAACAAATTACGTCACACCTCCACTATCACCGAATTAGCGCGAAATAACATGCAAATCGCGTCCCGATCGAGAATCAAGTCTTCCAATGACGGATAAAGGCGGCTAAAACCGGATATAAGCGGCTTAAACCGGATTACATCGCTTCGAGGTGGAGGCGCTCATTTATTATGTAAATACGCGACAAATTAAATCCCATGGGAATTTCGTTTGACAAACGTTAGGTTGTTAAATGTCTCGTAGTGTAGTATTTAATTTGACAGATGTGTTCCAAAGAAATGGTTTGTCTATGTTCTGAGTTGAGTACTATACTAATGCTTAGCTGCTTGAAATACACATAAATCTACTGTTACCTGTATAAAGTCCAACAGGAGTGTCGAAGGATGTTAACTCGGTTTTATTTTTAATGCTTAGGCTCTTAATCACATCTCGCCTAGTGATAAGCGATATAGCGGTCTTTGATCAAACACGCGGTTGAAGAAACCGGTGCACTGTCGCTTTGAAGTCCCATGTCAGTTTGTTTTCAGGCGGAGCCGGCAAAGAGTTACGAAGAAGTCACATTCCCATTGCTGGGATTCGAGACCTTCTCCCACAAAGAGAGAGAGATATAGAGTGCGGGTAGACGAATGATACGTTTTAGAATTTTCTGGCTTTCGGAGCATGTGGATTTCAGGGATTTAGATCAGTTATTTGTATAGAGATTTTTTCTTCAAGGTCTTTTTTAACACGGTATAAGCGAGTGCCCACATAACTTAAAAAACAAGTCATTGGTATTGCAGCACCTGTAGCTCGGCTAGCTGAAGTCATCTGACGCAATCATCGAACTTAAGCAACTGGGCACTACCGTGGGTTGGATGACACGTTAAATTGTAGGCCCCGGCTGTTAGTCTTAGTACAAGCATTCGTTAAGCCAAGTCAGAGTTCTTCGGGCGGCTTAAAAGCCCCCGACAATAGAGCTTGGCCACTTACTTCATACGAAGAAGAAGGTTGGTATAGGGCTAGCTCGATTCGGGGTGTGACAGTCTGTAGTCCAACTATTTTCCAACGAACTATGCTCGATCTTCGGTATACTTAACAGTTAATAAAGGAGCCATGTTTTGACAGAATACCCACAAGTTTTGAGTAGTTCCCTTTTCATCATGGTGTTTGTTACCCTCGAGCCTTATCAACCTCATCAGCCTGTCAATAGCACTCATCGAAGTCTCACCCAATGTTTCCGTGCTAGAAACTTTCAAGTTGAAACTTAAATGGACTTGAGAACTTGCGGCTTGGGACTAAGCTGCTTCTGACATTATATTGTAACAAGATAGAACGGAAAGGAACCTTTTCCATACCAATATTCCAAATAGTGGTCAGTCAGTTTTTTTGTGCCCAAAAATGTAATGCAGGATCATCATATTATTATATATTATCTACTAAGAAACTAAATTTTCAATTTACACTTTGAAGAAAATCGTAGTTATAAAACCGGTTAAATATTTATTAATGTCACAAGAAATAAATGGATTAAATACTAGGACATATTAATTTCACCTTCGATCAATATATTTGATCGAAGCATTTCACACATTCCTAGTCAGCTCCATACTAAACCATTTCTGGTTTGTATTCTGGTTGCTAACACAAATAATACATATTTGTATACTATATAAACATACGTCATACTTTATAATCTTCGATCAAATATATACCAGATTCAGTGTTGCTTAGTAACGGTTAAATTCCTCAAACTTAAATAAGACCACACTCTTACTAGTGGTCTTATTTTCCTTGCCGTTTTTGGAGACATCACCTTATATCTAGTACATTTTTGATCGAAGTTTATAACGGTACATATTGAAGCTCATACTTGTTACAATAAGGGCTTTCTGTGTATTTAAGTTATGATTAAACAAGACTAAGCTGTGTTGTGTCACTAACCGAAATCCAATCCATGGGACTTGTAACTGTTATGAAGTGATTGACAAGTTTTGATTACAATTTTAGGGTTTACTTGGCAATTATCTGGCTATGAAATTGAGTCTTCTTCAGATTACGACCGAGCGAGCGGAGCATCATAGCAAGTGTGTTTGTAATGGGAACTATGAAAACGCTTTTTTATTTTGTATGTTTTTTTATTTTGTAGCTGGGCGCGTAACCACATGAGTAAGCGATATAACGGCCTAAAGAGAACATGCAGTCGGGAACAACTGGCTCTCAAGAAAGCTGCCAACACAAACTGTTTTTTTGTCGTTCCGTCTATACTTTCTCTAACATTAGTTGTCAGAGACATTGTTAGGCTGAACAAATTGCTTACGCAAATTACTGAGTTCTTTTTTGTTATGATCGGTAAATGATTCACTTTTTTTTTTGAATGGACAACACAAAACAGAGAACATTATATAAAAGTCCAACCAACGGACCACCATAATCGAGGGCTCACTCAGTGGCCCACAAATTATTAGGCCCGCTGGTTAGCTCCGTACAAATGGTTACTTGAGATACAGATATATATGAAGGAATACACACGCACACACACACTGTTAGGTGCTTGGCGATAGTAACTGAGAACCTCATTTCCATTGATGCTTTTTTTTTTACCCCGACGCACAATTAACGGGGTGCCAGTTTACCTTTGTGTAGGTATCTGTGACATCTTAGCTCTCGAACAGAAGTAACCAGTTTAGTGAAATAAAGATTCTTTAGCGCTCTTTCTTGTCAAATAAAACGTGTTTCAGTATAAACATCTAGCAGGTAGATATCAAACTTAACCCTGCAGCCTGGGTGAAAAAATAAGGCTGCGGAATGGCCCCTGCCTGCCGTAAGAGGCGACTAAAAGGGGCATCAGACTCGAAGGTGTTCGGAGATGGGGTTCCGACACACGCTCCATCGAGTCCGGGTTGAACGACGAAGGCCACAGCGCAGTGCAAGGAGGTCTCCGGAGTGTTTCCCGGAAGAACCCGGAGACCTCCGTTAAGCACAGAGGCAGGTCACCGGGGGGGTTTTAGTGGGTACAAATCCCACATAACCTGGCTGCGCCCCATCGTAACCAGGTATCTTGTCGAAGATTTCCTCCTCGTCAACAAAAAAAAAAGTAGATATCAAACTAAATGTACTGTAACCGAATACGATGAGGTAGATACTACTCTTGTCTCTACTTTCTATCCAATTAGGATTACCTAAGGGTGTGGCGCGTTTGCCAGCAGATAGTATTTAATTTTACAAAATAAAATATTTTTTGCCCAGAAATTATACACTGCTATTAATTAGTCATAAACATATTCGTTTTTAAAATAAATTAAATTCATGACCAGGGGTAGAGACATAGGTGCCTAAAATGCTATTAGTATTGTTTGTTTCTGTGCTGTTTTAAAATTTGAATATTTATATGGGACTACTTTATTTATGTGCTTCTTTGAATAAGTGAGCATGTCGTTTACGTCGTACTGCCGTCATTTGACCAGCATGGTGCGGCACCAAACAAGTCAGGGAAACTAAGATGTAGCATGTCTTGTATGGAATAACTGGCTCTCGCCAGCCTCCGGCGTAATACATCGTTAAATGCTTGACGGCAGAACTTGAGGGTGGTTGCTAGCTAGATGAGACCTAGAAAATGCTTGACAACCATACTATGGTTTTTAACCGACTTAAAAAAAGGAGGAGGTTATTTATATTCGACTGTATGTATTTTTTTTTATGTATGTTCACCGATTTCTCAGCCATTTGTGGAACGATTCTCAAAATTCTTTTTTGTCGCGATTCGTTTTCTTTCACCTAAAGCTCGAGCTCATTGGCTGGGATTGAACCCACCACCCACGGGATGTAAGGCGACTACAAGCCTGACTGAGCGTTCATCAATTCATACATTAAAAGTTTAATAAAGCTTGTGAGAAATCGCGTTCAGTAGAGCTGTAGTCTCCACCCACCCGATCAAAGGCGCGTACCCGGATTAGTGGGTGGCTTTTTGAAAGGTGTCCGTGATTGCTTTTTAATGATACGTCGGACAGTGTTTGGCCGGATTACAGTTACGGAGTAATGGAAGTGTTTTGTTTGAACTAATGTTTTTACCAGTCTTATAGGCCTTCGGGTAGCTTGAAAACTCTGTATAGGTACCAGAGACTAGCCGTTTAGTGAGGAAAAAAAAGAAGAAGACCAGTCTTAACTTTTAAAAGGGGTCAATTAATGGTAGTCTCCATCTTTAAAATCGGTAGGTAGTAAAGGATTTTATATGGTGGTGGCAAACAACTGTTGTTCAAAGACTTTTGGAAATTCGTAGCTTCTCGCTTCTTTGCTTCTATATACATTTTGCCGCGCGTTGTCGACCTTTTTATATGGATGACTGTTTTTTTCGTGACTTTCCAAAAGTAAGTACAAAATCCGCCCTTAAAAGGTTACGAGTAACGCTATAATATGCCATCTTCTAAATATGGGTGCCAATTTTTTTTTTGTTTCCTTTACAACGAACACTTCTTAAAAATATTCCCTTCCGTTAAAAATTGATTATATGATAACTCTACGATCATGGATTTTTTTATAAGTTACAGTACAACAATAATTTAATACGTTATAGTACAAAAATAAGTTTGTTCTGCTCATAAATACTTACCAACAATATACAAAACTATGACAGCAATGAAATAACTCTCCGGGGACCAATCAATTTATCTTTGTACAAACGTAACTGACGCAAAACAGAATATTTTTTCAATATTCTACAGAAACAATTGCGAAGCGAGATCGAGAACTAGTCAAGTGTTGGATTCTCGGATAGTTTTATTCATTTCAGTAGATTTCACGGGCGAAAGGGCCGCAAATTGCGCCGCTCGCTTCGGGGCGCTAGTAATCGATTGTGCTGCCATCTGTTGGTGAAATAATGACTACCGTCTGGTATGCGACTGCTTTGGAAACTGTACTTATTGTAGAATTTGGCAGAGTATGGTTCATTTTAAAACTATGCATTTTTATACCAAAGACTGCAAGAAAAAAAAATTGGCCCCAATTATAATGCAAATACGTTCTAGGTACTTTTGATATATTTTTTACCATTTAGTATGGCATTGCTGAGTTAATTAATTATATAAAGAAATCCTTAACCAAAGTAACAATACACTATCACTGGCTCTAAAGATAGCTATTGAACTAATGGAACTTGAAGAAAAACCTACATTCTTCTCCTTTTTTTACGTATGAGCTAAGTGGCGAAGCTCTGGCGTCGAGAATTTTCAAGCCGCCCTAAAGCTTCTTGACTTGACTTGGCTCTATGACGACATTTTATAAAATTTCTATGTCACAATGTTAGTTACCGTACTCCTCCGAAACGGCTTGATCGATTTTCACCAAATTTTTCAGTAGGTCTGATAATCGGCTACTATCTATTTTTCATACCCCTAAGTGATAAGGCAAAACAACGTTTGCCGGGTCAGCCAGTTATTTAATAAAAACCCATGAAACCTATAAGAAATGATGAATGTATTATTTTTGCTTATACTATGCAAAACGTCGCAGTGAACCGAAACCCGTCGATAATGAAACTATTTATCTGGGTAACGGTGCGATCAAGACCGCTTCCGACATCGATACAAAACGCCAGCGGCACTTGACACTTCGTCTTTGATGTAGGCATTTTGTGCTTGAGTTATTTTTAGAGTTCCGTACCTTAAAGGTAAAAACGGGACCCTATTACTAAGACTCCGCTGTCTGTCTATCAGAAACCGTAATAGCTAGATAGCTGAAACTTTCACATGATATGTATTTTTCATGCCACTTAAACAAATACTAAAAATAAAAAAAAATATACAAAATTAAGAGGGGTCCCCATACAGTAAACGTGTTTTCTTCGTATTTTTTTGCTATATAGCAATAACGGTAGCATGTAGACACAAATTTAAAAATCGAATGTTTTTATATGAGTGGATGAAAATGATGACGTATGAATTGTGTATCGACCCTAACGACTAAGAAAAAAATTGGAAATACAGTCAAAAGAACTTTAATCAAATTTATAATGACCTGTTTATTTATTATTCTTCTTACAAACAGTACCAAAAATAAAACAACAGTAAAAACTTAAAACGCGCTAAATGATGTTATAAACGGAGTTGTAAAAAACAGAATCCTCATCAATTTTTAAAAGTACCTTCGTCATCATTGTCACGTCACTCCACGAGCGCTTAAGGTCAGTGACCCTCCATCCCCCCCAATTCTATGTGTAAATCGCAAACGACCCTTCTTGTAATTAGTGAATAATCACAAAAAAGAAATTCTCATTTCTTCCTAACGAGCCAACTCAACTACACAAAGATACTAAATTTCCGAAAAATAATAATTTTCAAACGAACGTCGCGTCAAACGATTTACTTCGAAATTTTTAATCATGTTTTTTATTAAACGTTAATTATGTTTTATTGCGATTTTCGGAATGTAATCGCGAAAGTTTAGATTGGGTCGAAGTGGGTCACGGAGTTAGGAAATTGTCTTTGATAAATTGTAAGAGAAATGGAATGAAAGGTAAATGCGTTGATGAACATTACTTTCAAAGCGTTTCAGATAATAATTTTCAAAGATCATTTAACAATGAGATAGAAATGAAACTTCGAAATGTTTATTTACTAACTGTGCCCCGCATTATTCCGGGATAATAAGTAGCCCATGTGTCAATGCAGGGTCTAAGCTATCAACATACTAAATTTCATCAAAATCAGTTATGGCCTTTGAACGTAAAGGAATAAAATAAATGATGAAGTTATTTGGGAACCAGTAAAGTTTTCGGGATAAAAACATAAATAAATAAGGTAACATATGTGTTAATCCAAGGTCTAATCTATTATAATACAAAATTTCATCAAAATTGGTTAAGACAGTTGGAAGTAATAAACAAACACACACATACACACAAAGCCGTTTTTGTCGGCTGCTACTCAGGGATAATGTAGTTTCCCAACCTTGAAATATTTTTTCGAATTGGGCCAATAACTACGGAGCCTAATTGCGTCAAAATAAACAAAGGAACAAAAAATCAAACAATTCCTCTTTATTATATTGGTACTAGCTGACCCGGCAAACATTGTTTTGCCTCACTTAGGGGTATGAAAAATAGATAGTGTAGCTTATATGACACGTTCGTAGATTTACCATAGCAGCGCCATCTATTGATTACTTACTCAACCCAGTCGAAAGGTATCGACATCTTTAGAGTCATTTGGAGTTAACAGATAATTGTGACTGTCAAATTTTAATAATAACAGACAATAAAATTAGCAAAAATTAAAATTGCGACTATAATTTGAGTTTTAAACTACCTATCCTATCTCTCAAGTTGGATCAAACTGCACATGGTGTGCGAATTTTATTATTCGGTTTAGTAGTTTAGGAGTCCATTGAGGTCAAACATTGTGACACGAGATTTATATATTATATTAAGATAAGATAGATATATCCTTTACTAATTCTTAAACAACAATTAAATAAGGATCTCCTCTAAGACATTCTCAGTTAATAAATCCAAATCCAAAGGGCAAGATAAACACCTCAAGCGGTAGTATCCTAAGCATTAAATTGTCATTAAGTAAAGCTCTGAGGGCCAAGTAGAAGGAATTACTTAATTAGGTCCCCGCGCAGTGGTTGAAGAAATTAAGATGTATTCTGTTTATGAGGGCACTCTTAAATGTTGTGCTCAGATTGAATTAGCGTGGGAAATGTTGTTTATTTAAGGTGAAGATAAAGACGATAATAATATTATTATATATGATTTTACAGTACAGTTTTTGCTATCATTCGTAAACGGTAAAAAAAAACGATAAAATAGGTTAAAGGCCACTAAGAATATTTTTACCTATTTTGGTACCAACCATTTTATTTTTAATTTATATAAGTATTATTTAAAATAATATGTAGTGTTTAGTTATGGGTAAGCAAAATAATTATCGAGAGAGCAAATAGATTACTATTGGTATTGTTTGTTTGTTTTTTATTTTTTGTTTTTTATTGTTTGTTTGAATTTTAAGAATAATAATAGAAATAGAATTTAAAGATAATAGAACTTTTTAATTATTATTTATTGCGAGTGTGGTTTGGTGGTAACACGTCTGCTTTCCAATCGAACGGCCTCTGATTAGATTCCCGCCCTACAACATGACTTGTTTGTCCAATTATGTATGGATTTGCACTCGCATTACGGTGAAGGAAAATGTTTGAGGACCAAAATATCCGAAGACATGTCGTCTTCCAACCCGCTCTTGGCAAGCGTGCGGGATATCTCTCACCTCGTGAGAGATGGCCCCAAATCTCAGCAGTGGGAACGAATAGTAATAAAAAATATTTAACAGCAAAAAAAACATTTACAGCTGTTTTTCTTACTGACATTAATATTTCAAATGTTATATGTATTCTAATAATATTTTTTTTATGCAGCTAATTTATTTAATGGTCAGCTGCCGACCAAGACTTTGCAGCCTGTACAGCATGCAGTTGCACTCCCTGTTTAGTACATAGTGGGCTGCTAATGCTTATGCAATTATGATTATGTGTATTAGGTACTTAACAAACGTATACCTACTAAAGTACCTCCCTATGTAATATAATTTCACAATACTATTTGGAAATACAGAAATACAGAACTTCATTAGCCCTAAATAACATACGTTAAAGGCAAGTCATACTACAATAATTACTTAATACTTAAAAACATTAGTCAGATAAAATTAAATAAACTTACAAATTTCATTAAATAAAAATTCTACCCCATTAAATACTACTACGCACTTGTTTTCCATGTTTATTAAATTTAAAATACTACTGTTTACACATGAATAACGATTCTGCAAGCTCTGGAGTAATTTGAATCAGCAGTACACATTCACACCCACCCTTCAGCTTATAAGGAGTTCTGTACTCCGTTACCATAGCTGCGATAACCTCACCCGCAACCTTCGAGTCTCAATAATTTCGTGTAATTACAAACGTCCCAAGACGTTTGAGACAAAACATCAAACAGCTTTGATCTGCGACAATCGGGAACGAGTTAATTAACGTCAGTTAACTCCTGCTCCACGGATTCCTTGTTAAATGTTTCGAATATTTGAGATATTGGAAAATGGGTAGGTTTATACCTTCAAGTAAAACTTATTACACACGGTTATAGCATAGTTTACTCGTAGCATAGCATATGCAGCTCACTATACGTTCCGACTGCTGGGACTCGGGGCCTTCTCTCACTAGCAGAGAGATAAACCACCACGCATGCCAAGTGCGGGTTGGCGTATGACACACGTCTTCGGATATTGTGGTCCTCAAAAAATGCCGGTTTCCTCACGATGTTTTCTTTCACCGTAAAACGAGTGCAAATCTACACATAACTTGAAAAACAAGTCGTTGGTGTAGGGCTGGGATCAAACCAGGGACCGTCTGATTGAAAAGCAGACATTTTCACCTCCGCGCCACACTCGCAATAGTACACACAGTTTTACTGGTAAATAATTTAAAACTTTTTAAGGACTGTCTAAATACAACACTTTTCAAATTCTATGCGCGTTGAGTTGTGACGTTACTGGTAACTTGTAGTACGATTAGCAAATACGCTGATATACCTATAACAAGTTTTCGGATTGTTTTGCAATGATATTTACTTTTATGATACAACGAATACCTTATACAAAATATGATTAATTTTAGAGTAATTGTTTGCAAATTGTACCATATTATATCACATACGAGGCACTGCCCCCATTGTCTGTAAACACTAGAATAATAAAATATAATAAAGGGTTTTTAAAAACACTCATATATTTTTTAAATGAAGCTTAAGATATTTCCACAAGTATTTTAACATATATTGCGTATCTAGTTTAGAGCTAGTTGCCATTAGCCATGTTTACCAAAAACCTTTATATTATATTTTTGAACTGATTTTTTTTTGAGATTTTTCCGCATGTATTTTAATATCTCTGCGTATTACCAGCGAACTAGAATAAACAGAAGAGTAACTCCATACAATTGCCGCTTAGAATTTGTTTCCATCTACGTACACAATTATACTGCCATCCCAACAAAACACACACACAAAGCTCGCACGCGCTTGGTCGACGCCACGCGGGCGCACGGTAGCTGTTTTGCCCCGGCCACCGCGGTATTTTACGCGTGGACAGTGGAACCATTTTATCGGCCAAGTTACTATTCTATTTATTCTAGTTCGGTGCGTATTTCAATTGATTTTTACACTTTGATTTTACACATCTAAATACTAATTTCACAAATTAGAGTTTTTAGTTTTAGTTAAATCTAAATTTAAATCTACAATCATGCGAAATCGATATTGCTGTCATATTATTTATTTCTTCTTATAACCACTAAATGGTTTGGAAAGTATTCTTTCACGAAGTATTGCGTGAAAGCATTCCGATGGAATGACGTTGCATTTTAAAACGTTTTTTGTCGGTTATGGAAATGAGGTTTAGCGGGAAGTGGATTAAAACTGAATTGCTTTCCGTTGTAATGCGGTATGCTGACCTGAATACTGAAACTCCCTGATTAATCATGACAGAATTTTGGTTTGTTTTGTCTACTTACATGACCTATATTTATTTAAGGCTTTAGACAATAATTATGGTTACAACATAAACATACAATTATAAAATATAAATACAAATAGTAATTTATTTACAGATATAAAAGACTCTTTAACCGTTGACCTAAATATATTACAAATGATTATGTCTATCCTATAACTTTCAAATCTAAATTAAAGTTTCTACGTGTCTTATTATAAATTTTGCTGTAGCCACTAGCTTCCGCGCTAAGTTTCACATGATCCTAACGTTATAAATTATAAACGGCTAACGTTATTGACAAAATATAATACCTATAGAAATAACAATCTTAAAAATATGTTTAGTACTGGCTACAAATCCGATTAAAAAATTCCAATATTTTTGTACAAGTTTTTGTTTCCATATTGATAAATTTTACTAGTAGTAGGTAAAAATATTTTTTAGGCGGTTCTTCAAACGATCTATGTATTAACATAGGTTAATTTTGAGAGTAAAGCGTTGCACACACTATCGAATTCTCGACGCAATATTTCACGCCCCTGAGACAGTGACAACATCAAACAGGGGCGCGGCGATTGATGAATCACTGGCAACTCTTCAGCCAGAGGTTAACTTGTACATCTGAACAGAATAACAAAAACATATAGTATGACCAAATGCTCATACTTATCATTAATTTCATTTAATATGACGAATTGACAAATTTGATTGACAGCGCCCCGTGTGTTTTTTTTTGCTTTAAGGTATAATATATTTATGTTCTGATAAATACCTACCACTTTTTTAATGATGAATAGGCTTACGTTTGACCGCAGCTTGCCTGATGTTAAGCTTTACTGTGATCTAAGATGTACATTCACCCTTGCCTAGAAGGAACCAATTAACTCTAGATTTAAACGTTATTAGTCTATCTTTAATGAGTCTAAGTAATGTCTTGAAAAGTGAATGTGGCTCGGTGCTAATAACGTCTGCTTCTCAACCAAACGACTCCTGGTTTGATACCGGCCCTACACCAATGGCTTGTTTTTCATTTTCAACTTATGTGTGGATTTGTACTCGGAAAACATCGTGAGAAAACGGCATGTTTGAGGAGCACAATATCCAAAGACGTGTGTCTTCCGCCAACACGCACTTGGCCAGCGTGGTGGATTATAGCCTTATATCTCTCCTAGTGAGAGAAGTCTCGATAGTGGGCTGCTTATGCTTATGCTTATGTAATCTCATGCAAATTGATGTATGTGGGTGAAGAAGTAAATGTACACACACAAACATTTTTATTTTTACAACATTAGTTTAATTTTAGAATAATTAGGTTTAATGTTTAATAATAATTAAGAAAATTAGATAATCAATCCATTTCATTGTACCTCTACATGAGAAATTGAAGAGATATCCACTATATTACATCACTATGACCATTCTATCTATTTGAAGAATTTTTAGTCTCTGCACCATCCCTTACCTTGACATGTTTGTCCTGTCATTCGATAGCCGAGGTAATGCTGATATTTGTGCTGAGGGCTTGGTAATTGCTAGCTACTGATTGCTGATGTGTATTGAGTTTCTTTAATGCACAAGATCTTGTTGAAATTAGATCACATGCGGGAATACGACAACCGATATCATTTAATATTGGCTAGTTTTGCGCTGCGATATTGGTAATATATACGTAACTCGCATCTATTAAAAAAAAAACAATTTATAGTTTACTTCCTCTGGGTCACATACTCTATTTGTTCATGCAATAAAGAGAGTACGTGAACTTTCAAAAGTTTTCTTTAGTGACTCGAGTAGTAAAAACCTTTTAACTTGAAGACTCTATACACCGTAGCTTGCTTGTCCATTAAATTCATACGAAGAAGGCTCGATCGTCTATATTTTACATATAACCCATCAACTGGCAAGCGGCCAGATACTGGTTCTTTTAAAAAACATTCATCTTGCAACCGGCCAGATACTGGTCTTTTATTATGTTGATCTTTGGAACCACAGTTTGGAACTGGAACCTACGTTTGGAACCACAGACCAAGTGATAATAATACTGTTGTGTATATATGTCACCAACAGATTATGTTCGAAAACACAATCCTTATACGCAATTGGGCAAAAACTTGAACTTGTTTATCTAAAACACAAACATTTTCATAGATAAATATATATAAATTGAACAAATTAATTAGTTAAACCTGTGATTAAAACTCGGTCCTGGAAATTAATTATCATCAAACACAAATTGAGTTGATTATAAATTCAAAGCAGGATTAATCGATATTATTTGCGTTCGGTGCAATACAATGATTCATTCAATTAATTGCGGAAGCTATAGTAAGTGAAGGGTTTTTAAACGAAATAGTAGACGTTTTCTTTTTATCTGAATTCTTAATTGTTTATTTTATACATTATTATAGAGTTATTATACAGCTAGGCAATTGATTAGTATGGCGCGTAATCTTACAAGTTAGCGACTCTGATCTAAGGTACAGTATGCCTCGTCTGAAAAAACTGGCTTTTAAGAAAACTGCCGGAACAACGGATCATTCGTTCATACAAACTTTGTTTTCTATTAAAACCTCGAGTACTAAAAGATTCATTTGATTGCCCATAAACAATCAATTTTAGACTTTAAAGTAATAAAATATAAGGTTGGAACTTCATTTTACAAAGTTGCAATGGCCTAGGTCAATCAGCAACACTTGGTACTTCAGATTTCTTAAAGGCGGAACTCTTGTAATAAAATTAACACTAATTTGAAATTCATTCTGACGACCAAAGTTTGTTTTGCGAAGTAAATAAAACGTTTCATACTTTGGATTGGCGCTGAAAATGTTAAAAAAGCTTTAAGCTGCAATATCTTTTGAGTGTTGTGGGTTTTATAGGACTAAGGTAAGGTGAGCGAAGCGAACGAAACGAAACGATTTTTTTATTTATTTTATCATTACACACACAGCTGGTTAGCCCTATACTAAACCATTACTATAATTTGTCCAAAAGTTTCTTTTATATTTCACATAATCAAAACCTCTCAAGTCAAATTAAAACCTCGCATTTAAATGTGAACTTTTTGTAACAAGACACATTTATTTCTATGGGTGCTGTCGAAAAGAAAATAAGCAGTTACAAATACAAATAATTTATTGATAACACCAAAGTTACAAGTTAAATAATATGATATCAATACAAAAGTATATGATAATAATCAATGACAATTTTCAATTCTAATAATATAATATCATTACAATAGTATGTATATGATATTAATCAAATGTCAATTGTCACATCTAATTCTAGTATTTGGACAGATAGTTTGTATTATGGTTGCTAATACAATGATACACTACATATTATTATACATACTTTATATCGATACACATTTAACAGCCAACAAATTAAGTTCATCAGAGAGATGTTGGCCGTGCCAAGAACAAACCCGGTACCTTCTGGTTGGCAGTCCAGCATGGTAACCGTTACGCCAACGAGGTCTATTTAATACATTTATTGTCAAATAACACCTCTGTACGGCTGTAACCAAACTCATTACATATTAAAGAACACAACCATATCGTGGTTATTATAACGACCGGAAGTGGCGGTTGTGACGCCTTCTAACTACTTCCGGTGACAGCTAAGTGACGCGTAACGAGGAAAAAGAAAGTTGCGTAAATATAGGAAAGTTTTTGGAATATCGGGGCGAGGAATATGAAATAATATGAGTCGTTAGCTCTTTTCATGGTTTGTTGTTGATTTCTTGTATTTTTGTAGCATATTTTTAGGGTTCCATACACAAAAAGTATCAATGAAACCCTATTTGTAAGATCACGTCCGTCCGTAAGTCAGTCATCAGCCGCCTGGTTAGTGAAGACCTTTTAAATTAGTTTTGTTAATGATTTTTTTATAAGTTTTTTTATTTATTTATTGTTTATTTTAAATTGTATGTTTGTCTGTATGCTAAAACTTGTGAAATAAATACTATATTTTAAATACTTCAAAAATATTGTTAAATTAAAATAAATATAATAGGAGTTCTCATACCACTTTTTTCCAGTTTTCATAGAATTATATTATTGATACGGAACCTTTCGTTAGAGAGTTCAACTTGAACAAAAGAATAACAACTTTGAAAGTTATATTTTAAAAGATTTTCTCAAACGGTTCATCTAATTAGAATGAAAGTCAAATTAAGATATTAAGGAAGTTAACTCTATCTTAAAAACAAAGTTTTGTAATTTAGTCAAGGCTTGGTTGTTGTCGAACAATAATTTTGAGTAAATTTTGCATAAATGAACATAATAAACGTTTTAGGAATATTTAATTATATGGCCTCACTGGCCTAGTGGTCTGTGTTGCAGACTGCAAACTGCGAAGTCCAGGTTTTGATTCCTGTGACGACACAGATTTACGAATGGTGAATCGAAAAGTTTCATTTAGGCGTGTGTGTATGCGTTGTTTGCATTAAATCAAGTGTCCATGGTATCCCTAATTTAGAGAGAAAAATCTAAGTCTGTCCTTATAAAGATAGCTTTTAACGTTACAACTAATTTGTCTAGCAAATTAAAGCTACGCAAATTTTGACTTTAACATTTCGTTATTTACTTTTCCGAATGCAAAACATAGATTGTAACCTTGATATACATTTGGTTACATCGGTTTCTACAGAAAAGTAATGGGTACCACTCGGTTAGTAGTAGCTTAGACTTATAAATATAATAGACGCTCAATCTCTTGTTGAAAATCGTACTACGTGTATATAATCGTACGATACACATAGTATTTTCTTGAAACGACTTTCCTCGGGTCACGCCGTATACTATAGTTATATCACCATGCAAACTGCAGCGTGGCTGGACATTCGATTTTTTTTTGAAACATTTTTACATACAGCTGGTTAGCCCCATACTTAACCATTTCTAATTTGTGTTCACAACGGATATACTATTAATATACATAAATATATTTATACTCATACATATTGATTTGCAGCTTCTGCACCACGCTTTATTGCGTACTAGAATAAATAGAACAGTAACTTGGCCGATAAAATAGTTCCACCGTATACGCGTGGTCGCGGTGGCCGGGGCAAAACAGTTACCCGCGCGCCCGCGTGGCGTCGACCGACCAATCGCGTGCGAGCTTTGTGTGCGTGTGTTTCGTTGGAATAGCAGTATAATTGTGTGCGTAGATGGATCCAAATTCTAAGCGGCAATTGTATGGAGTTACGAGTACTCTTCCGTTTATTCTAGTTCGCTGGAGTGACCAACCTTCTCTAGTATTCTGATCCCTACTAAGCAATACTAGACTGCAATACCAGAAATATGCGACTGACCTAAAGAATAACAAAACCCTATCGCAAAACTTCCCTCAAGTATTTCTCTACTTCCCGCGTGTAATGTTCCATAACCCTTGTTCGGAGCAAATCTTTTACCCATCACTCCGGAACTCATAAAAAGCGGCTAACACATGACGCTGCTTCCACAAAATTCTCTTTTGCCAACTTCTTGTATGCTAATGCAGGGATAAGCCTCGCGAAGTCCGGGCCCAAGTTTGTTGTTATCAAACTATTTTGTTGTTGGTTACTATAGGATTTATCTTCGGACTTACAAGCGAATACATTACGCGTGAAAGTTGCCTTTTTGAGGGACAAGTTGGATTGATTTAATGTTGTTCTAGTTTCAAAATAGCAGTGCCAAAAATACATATTATGCATAGTTAACCGAAGAACGAAACAAGCGAAGTCTATTCACTAGTCAATTTTGTTTTTGTCTGTCTTTGTATGGTTGGTTCTTGTGCAGAGGCCGTAGATACATGTTTTTTTTACTCTTTTCAATTTGAAATAAATCCTAGCAAAACGTGGTACACAGGTACTACTCCTCAATCAAATGCATTAGTCCTCGTCCTCGTTGATTTTGGATTGGAGTACGTTACGTACGTACTCCAATCAAATGTTTCATAAATTATAATTATATACTACAGATATAAAACCTGAAAGAGCTTAGCACGTTTTGGAACCATTCACTCTTGTTTATTTTGTGTCAAATGCCAAGTGCTAATAAATCATTCCAAACGTAGCCACATTTTATTTAAGCCGTAGATACGAGTAAGGGCCTGTCATTTACTATTAACTCCTTGGTATGTTTGCCCAGCGCCCTTTAAAAATACTAAGTTAGCTGTTGTTTGTAATAAGTACTGTTTAATATTAGTAAGAATTAGTTTATGATATAAATGATCAAAGAAAAGCTTACAAAACAAACAAAAAAATTGTCTTCACGCTACCCAGTCTTTCAATAAACACAATTTTATTGCGCGGTCTCTTAAGCAGTATTGAGTATTTCAAGTGATCCTTTTGATATTTTTTCAAGTGTAAAATTCGGTTTCATTCCATTTACTTTCTGTCTAATGAAATTCCGTATTCGATTCGGTTTACTGAACGCCTAGTGATGTGGCTTGATAATGAAAAAAAAAATCTAATAAAGTTAATTTATTCAATTAACCAAATTTTATTCCAATAATTTTTAAGAATGAAGAATTGAGTTCGAATTTCTGAATGTTGATTATGTAATTATCATTCAGAATTAATTAAATCAAAATATATTTTTCGTAGTTTTTGTGGAGGAAAATATATTATTACTAGCTGACCCGGCAAACGTTGTTTTGCCTTAAAAATAAATAATAGCCGTTTCTCGGACCTACTGAAAACGCATATCAAATTTGGTAAAAATCGGTCAAACCGTTTCGGAGGAGTACGGTAACTAACATTGTGACATGGAAATTTTAAATATAAGATTATTATTATGTGCTTATTAGAAGTCCATACAAAAATAGCAAATTTTGATCCTTTTTCCCTAGTTGCCAGAAGTATCACATAATACATGCGCCTTAGGGCTAGGTATCTCATTTATTAAAAACGGGGGTGACCTACCCGGTTTGCCACCCCTGCATTGTAATCTTCACAATGCCTTGAGGCCATCGATTTCCTTCGACAGATTGAAATGGAAAACAAAGAATATTGCCAATCCAAGTCATTTCTTTTCAAACTGGACTTTTATTCGGATTATTATTTGATTTTGTCGTCACGGCAAAGTGATGAAGCTACGGATCGTAGCTTGCCACAGATAATACTTTCCTTACTCTTTGTTTTACACCCCATCTTATTTATTGTAATTTCCTTTCCATGCATTGATTGTCTAGAAGAGTTCGTCACTCATAAGTTTTTTTTATTTTTTATCTGTTTCGTATTGTCTTTTAATAATTGTGTTGCAATATACAGTATATTTATTTATCTATCTATCTAACTACGAAACAATAAAGTTTAAATTTGCGTAGCATTCATTTATGAACGAGTAAGCTCTAATGTTCAAAACTAGATGTCGTGTGAAAAGACGTACATTGACCGGATCTTTCTTTATTCCTTAGATATATAAATCAAAATCGGCGTGTAACACAGCATTTGGTTACTGTATTTCAGTCGTATCAGGGATCAGAATACTTAAGATAGCTGAAACCCATTATTTATAGGGTGGCGCGGAAGTACAACTACTTTTTATGTAGTTTTTCGCTACCAGAAAAAAAAACTGGTTCAAAAAACGTTTTTATAGAATTTTTGAACATGTTTATTTCTAATTTATAAGTCTGAGTGATGCCAAAATAAGTACAACTATTTTTAAAATGGTTTTTAAGAGAGTCTCTAAGCATTTTTTTGATACTTTTTACCGTTTATAATTTTTAGCGAGGTATCAAGATATTTGTCCTTATTATTGAACCCCTCTTTTCAACTCCTCTCCGTCCAAAGATTGCCTGGAAGAGATCGCTGTTAGCGATAAGGCCGCCGTTTACGGCACGTGGTTAATAATTTTGTGTTGTTACTTCTTATTTAGACTTGTTTCTATAAACTGCCCAATAAAGAGTTTATCTATCTATCTATCTATTGCCTTAAGGACTTTTAATTTTCTTTTTTTTTTGACATCCGTGGAAGATCTTTTTTACTCTGACTGTCAATATAGTCTAGTCAACAAGTGCCTTTTTGGTCAACTTTTTTCAGCAGTCTCCGAAAATTCCTTCGGCCTTGAATGAATAAATATTATTTAAACTTATTAAATATAAAAAAATTCAGGTTCCTACAGCACAGATCAATAAATAATAATCCGTGGTCAAAAACTTTAATTTTTGTTTTTTTTTTTTCAGCGGAACTTCATTGTTTTTCGAAAACTATCTAGATGCCATTCCGAATCGAATGACACCTCAATCATAATTTTCGGAGACTGCTGAAAAAAGTTGACCAAAAAGGCACTTGTTGACTAGACTAATATACTCGTAATACAATAAACAACCTAAATGGAAACACGTATTGAAGTATCGTAATCGCGTGACATTTACATCCAATTACATGCATAAGGAGACGGAATGAGGCGCGCCTAAACAGCGGAACCAATTCCAAGCTCATCCGTGTTTGTCAAAGTGCTTCCTGATAAGCTACTTGGGTTTCTCGCTTTAAACTGAAATCATACTATACTAGTTGTGCCCCATGGTGTTACCCGCGTTAATCTGGGACGAAAAGAAGTCAATCCGGGATAAAAAAAAAAACTTGAGAGGTGTCAAGGAACACCCGGATGAAACGAAGTTCTTTTCGATTAATTAGGCAAGGAATTGTTATATTTTTTTTATGTTATATTTTTTTTTATTAAAGTCAAAGTCAATCATTTATTGCAGAATTAAATGTTTTTGTTATAATCTTCGCTTAAATAACACTTAATATACCCATGGTCAGGGTGTAGCAATATAGATTATGGAGCGGGCCGATTTATATAAATATCATTAGTTATTATTAATTATTCTATGTTTACGTCATTTAAATTATTGTCATTAATATATTCTTTTACGTCATAATAACATTTATATAATAATAGATTTTTGAGACATTTTTCGAATTTATTATCATTTTCTATATTTTTTAATCTATCAGGTAGTTTATTATATATTTTAATCGCCATAGCATATTAACAAATATAATGTAATATAAACTTAATCAGTAGGCTCAATCGCAACTCCACCTGAAACGAATGGCGCTGTTGTCAATTAGTGAATACTTTCATTGATAGCCGTATTTGACTTCCGAACAAATTTTGGAGATGCGACGTTGCCATATCGTGCGTAAAAAGTGTCGTGACAACTTTTCGTAAGATTTTTTTCCGTCTAACCCCTTTCATAACGTGCGATAAGGAACTTCGTTCCAATAATCCTATCTAATTATTCGGTCTTACCTATCTTCATAGCAAATCTCATCAAAATCAGTCCAGGCGTTGGAGCGTAAAGTCGTAACATAGATTTTGTAGTTATTTGCGTTGTGTATCCCACGGGAACCACAATTGTCTTCGGGATAAAAAGCCTATGTGTTAATCCAAAGTTTAACCTATCTTTACACCAAATTGTATCGAAATCTGTTCAGCCGTTTGAGCGTGACTAAGTAACAAACATTTAAACACTTACACACAAACTGTCGCATTTATTATATTAGTAGGATACAGAAGGTACAAACCTTAAGATAGAATTCAAGGTATACATAAATGTTAGTTGGAACGCATACCAACAAATACATACATATACCTATACGACCTCGTTGGTATTATGTTTACCATGCCAGACTGCCAACCGGAGTTAACTAGGGGTTACTACTACAAATCATCGATTTAATCGTTTTAATTCGAGAACAAACAGTAGTTCCCTCAACAACTACTAAGGTAGAAAGCGAGACGTCTCTTTGAAACTAAAAACCGGAAATTGCGTCGCGTAGCGTCTTCAATGGCGGGTCTCCTTCATTAGTGGTACAAATTAAAACGCTTTCAAGACAACAAGGCAAAGCGTTATGAGAAATGTGATTAGGATGTTATGGGAAAGATGATAATGAGGAAAGCTAGAGGGAAATAAGGAAACTGAAGCTTAAGCTTCTATAATGAAAGGCACGAAGATTATTATGTTTAAGCCGTGCATTGTTTGGCCTTTAATCTGTACAAGCGTGTTTTGAAACTTTGGGTATAAAGATGGTATAATTTGTATGGACTGGAAATTAAAACAAATTTTCCATGCAGCATTACTACCAAAAAATTGGTCAAGTGCGAGTTGGTCTTCCACATTATGGTTAATGGCAAAAAACACGTTTATTGTACGGGGACACCCCTAATATTAATCCCTTTTATTTTAAGCATTTGTTGTTATAGCGGTACGAGCAATACATAAGTTTAAGTTGTGAAAATGTCAGCTTTCTAGCTATCACGGTTTCTCAGGTACAGCCTGGTGACAGACAGACATCGGAGGCTAAGTAATAAGGTCCCGTTTTTACCTTATATGAACCCTAACAACAGCACGAATATTAATTGTATGTACGTTTTCTGCCTTCATCATTCCATCTAAACACTCCTGATTAACAAACACACTTAAAAAAAACAACAAACTTACAACGCTCCGTCTTTTTGGTGTCGGGGGCTAATAAAAGTGTGAGCATAACTCGATTCAATAACAAAACTTTTCTTTTGGACACATTTAACACACGCCTGGTTACTAAAGCATTTCTAGTTAGTATTATGGTTGCGAAGAAGCAAGGGTTAGATTGGAAAGCAGACGTTTTCACAGCTTTTAAAATAATTCAAAGTCAAATAATTTATGAAAGTTTAGACGCGTATCGCAAATTAATTTGAGTGGTCACTTACATTCCATTGATCCATCAATATAGGTGCCAACAGCCGATTGGAATTCAGCTGATTGCTATCGGTATGTGGATACCTAATTAGGTATTTGACATCCACACTGCTAGGTAGAAAGTCTGGCAGTTGATTTTGAATGGAATGTTAATTAGAAAATTGTTGTCACGTAATTATTTGTCCCTAAGTAGGTACCGATAGCTAAAAGAAAAACACTTTTCTTTCTTTCTTTCTATGTTCATGTGTTCTATTTTCTACTAAACACCTTAGATGTGAATGATAAAAACATAACATTTTACTTAATTTTAATAGCAAAGTGAAACATTAACTGAAATATCCTTTGTTGAGAAAAACGAATATAATAATCACTTAAAAAAGATTTTATGTTCTCATTTCCAGATCCATTTTATTACCAACAACAAAGACCGCAGTTAAAGAAAGAACCATTTAAAATTAACATAAAATCCCGTGAAATTAGCTTGAAAACTATTAAAATTCTTTTTCACTTGTATTTATTCAGCGAAACTAAGCGTCGGGACTTCATTGTTCTTTAAAAACTCTGTTCTGAGGAAAAACGTTTAATGTATGGTAATGTAGTTCTTGGAATGCTGATTTTAAATCATAATAATTATTATTTTTTTGCTAGATTTATCTAAAGAGACTTAGAGTTTGTTGCTTGAGCTGATGTTAATATTGTTGAACAAATTATTTTATTTAATGAATAAAAAAGCATTTTGAAATATTTAGCGAATGTATATTAAATCTAAAAATAAAATAAAACTAAAATAATAGTTTATTTATTAGCTTACAACACATGTATGACATAAGGCTATGTTACATGTACTCTGTTGTAATAGGGCGTAGCAAGAGACACTGGCTAGCTTTGCTCCGAGGCAAACTAGACAATGTCTTATATAAAAATAATACTTATGACTAAATATTATTAGCTACTGTGCAGTATAACAAATAATGTTCATTTATACCTTTTCAATATTTTATTCTTTTCAAAGAAATAATTAACAAACGGCTAAGGAATTGAACAATAATTGTAATTACTTATTTTTATATATGTTCAATCATTGACAAATTGGAAACAATCGAAGTTTCCATTCTATCACAATGGCGACAATGTTGACGCAACCAAGGCGCGTCTGATCCATTCCTAAAATTAATAAACGCAAAGTATCTTGAACCTTGAGGCTCCTGCCTTCACAATCTGCCGAGCGATTCTCTACTCTACGTCTCAGTTCGCTGACGCCCACCATCGCTTCACAAACAAGTCTGATGGAAATTTTAATTCCATTCCTCGGTGCGACCCGTGTTTGTTTTAAGAATAGACTGAATATTGCACTTTCATAGGAATTTGTTCGGGCATAAAACGCTTTGACGGTTTTCGCTGAGATATTGTGTGCTCCTGCGTTGGCTTTCCAGTTGCGTGGAAACGAAATGGATTGGTATCCGTTTAATCGGTGAAAAGTGATTGTCTGATATTAATATTGGTTCACATAGAAATAAATCTTGTATACGTATTGAAATATAGTAAAAATTCTTAAAAATATGATATATATAATTATGAAGAGAAAAGAGAACGGTTATTAGCGATGTATTTTTACACTGTAACTATTGTAGCTTATGTAATATTATTACTAATATAGTATATGTAGCTAATCTATTACATTCATTAGCTGTAGCTAATGTAATACGCAAAATACGCAAAAGCTAATGTTATACATTAGCTTTCTATAACTTGCAATGATTATGTATTGATTATTATAAACTAAGTGTATTAATTGTTTGAATAGAGCTTTATCTAATGCTCGCCTAATCTAACGGCGGGATTTGGAAGGTTTTTTTCTAAGTCATATATTCCAGACCAAACATGCACCAGGCCAATGTGCCGATAACTCGTATAGTTGCACGCCCTCATATAAAATGGATAGCTGTTCTGAGTATAAAATACAAATACTGCTTTAAATTTAATCAAGATTAAATATAACACTTATTTTTGAACATGTTGCCTAACATATTGTATTCATTACGTTTTTTTCTACGTGTGAGACAGATTAAATGCAAAATCTACACTTACATTTACGACCCGAAAGCAAAACTTTCGTATCTCAAACCTAAACAATGATCGTTTTTGCGCTTAGCGATTACCGTGTTGTACCTTTGCAAGGAAAATGAAACATTCAAAGCCCGTTTACTGCAAATAAGCTAACCGCTTAATTTAAGCTAAAGTATTCATTCTAGGAGGTTGGCAACGCTCTGGCACAGATTAGGTAGCAGTTACTGCAGCTTGGTACGGATTTTTCAGACAGGACAGCCAACAAATTTAGTTCAGCACAAAGATGTTGGTCATGCCGGGAATCGAACCCGGAACCTTCTGATTGGCAGTCTGGCATGGTAACCATTACGCCAAATTATAGTGCTAGAAGATTATTTACTATTGCTTTTGATGATATTCTATCAAGTATATTTTGAAGGTGACACTACATTATCCTAAACAGAATGCATGGAACGTTTAAGATGGAGTATGTTAGGAATTTAAATTATTTTTTCGATAATTTACACTGTTTATGATTTATATTTCCTTAGATACAACAGTTCTAAACCTAAACATTTGGCTTTAAACATAAAATATCATTAATAATTCAATGTTTTGCAACTGTGGGAGTTCTAGTTAATAATATAATTATAATTTTGAGGTTACTTAGGTAAGTAACTTACGAGCAAGTTTAATTTGCATAACAGTTAGTTCAAGTACTCGTGGTTAAACTACAGTTTCCAGAACGACCAAAGCGGCTTAAAATTATATTAACAACAAGCCTTATTTGTAAACAAAAGTACGCTGAAACGTATAGTGAGCTACACTATACGTTTCAGCGGGATTTAGAGCCATCTCTCATTAGGAGAAAGATATACGCTATAATCCACCACGCTGGCCAATCTTGGGTTGGCGGATGACACACGTCTTCGCATATTGTGGTCGGTTTTCTCACGATGCTTTCCTGCAAGTCGAAATCCACACATAACTTGAAAAATAAGTCATAAGTCACTTAGTCAGTTAGGCTGGGATCTAACCAGGGGCTATCTGATTGAAAAGCAGACGATTTCCCAACGAGACACATTCACTTTTTTATTATTATTTGTACAAAAACTTTCGAATTAGTAATTGCGGTGTATGTCGCAAAGCGTTACTATTTTTTTACTCCATAGATGGAAACTGAAATAGCTTTTCTTTTTGTTTTTTTTTTTCCAACGCACGAAACACGTAACATAATCACAAATCTAGCCGTTCAGCCCAATAAAACAGCCGGGGGATTATTCCGTAAGCCACTCGTTATTTTGAAAAACTTGTTGGGCACCGTGCGACTTTATTTGCATTGCACTCGGTGAACGATTCCGGTCTTTTCCCGAATTTGTGCAGTGGATTTTTTCGATTCTGTTTGTACTTTTAAAGAGTGATCACTTGGGATACAGTTTTGGTGGATCAATTATGAACGGGTGAACTCTGGTTATTCATATGGTAAAAAAAAATGATATGTACTTTAATATTCTGTTAGATGACTCCATGCATGTATTAAGACTTTTTAAATTGTCACACTGTTCAGAAACACCTTGTATACACATTTTACACACGGCTGGCCCCACACTAAACTATCTACTAGTTTATATTATTGCTGCTAATACAATTGATGTACTTCATATACATACATAACATACTCGTACATGCATATATGCTTTATATTGATTGACATACTCGTATGTATAAAAAACCAGATTAATATTAGATTTCCAGTAAATTTAGTTTATCACTAAGATGTTGACCATACCGGGAATCGAACCCGGGACTCTCTTGTTGGCAGTCCGGCATGCTAACAATTACGCCAACGAGATCATCAATATCTATATATTTATATATAACTATAAATTTATTATGTAAATTTAAAATTAAAGTATAACTAAATCAATAAGTCAGTCAGTACTTAAGAGTTGCGCTCTGCCCATGGAGCTAATACCTACAGATCATTCTATCCTCGGCTACGTAGTACTAGTTATTATTCTGTGCCTCAGCCTAATTCTTGACCTATATCACAGGATAATAACTAGTACTACGTACCTATATCAAGATTTTTGCTTTCATCTAAATTAAGTATATAACTTCAACGAGTTACTTCATTCAAATAACAAAAAATAAAGTATTTCATTACACGTGTAACTATTCATACAAAACTATGTTTAATTAACAAACGTTCTAAAATAAAGCACTATAAGTATGCGAAGTTTTTTTACTGTATCCAATTTCCAACCACTCTAATTTCAAGCACTCAAACAGAATGGAATTCTAACGTTATCATAAGAATATTTTATGATCATAACGTAATATCATTTGCCATTAGAATAACTAGCTCGTCTGTGCTCAGTGCAATCTCTAAGTGTATTTCCACTTTTATTTGAGGATAAAAGCAAAATTTGGACTGTCTCCAAATTAACTCTTAAGCCTGGGAGTGTGGGTAAGTATTATTATACATCCTGGGCCGGAAACGCTGTTAAATGCATCAAAACTATTACCGCTTACTACTTTAAAGTTGGTTTTATGTATTTAGTCCGAACTTCCAGTAGCTTCAGAGTCTTGAGTCTCGCGTTTTGAGAAATTTATCAAAACTATAACAACTCTAAACCTATTTCTTAGTATTGGTGCGAAATATTAAGTATTGTTTTTTTTTAGTTATTATTTTTGTCTGAATACCATTTCTAGTTTGTATTATAGTAGGGGAGCCGAAGAGGGGATTTTTGTAGTATCTCGAGTGTGTCAGATTAAGATATGGGAGATACCTTGAACTCATTTTTAAGTACCTTCACCAAATACAAGCTTTCTTCGCTGGTGGGATTGTCTTTAATAACGACTGAAAAATAGTTGTTCGGCAAACATACTCCAAATTGAGTGATTAAGCTAATGTAAGTAATCAACGTTCAAAAGAGTGTGTACTAAATAAAATCTGTCAATTTAAATGTAACACTTGGGAGTGAGAGGGTCTCAAACTTTCAAACTTATCGAACAAAACCTAAAATATTTATTATACTTCTAACTGTGTACAAAGCATTCAGTTTACTGTATTGTGTACAATATATTTCAGACGGTCTTCCATATAGATAAACTTCATTGTATACAGCTAAAAGCAAATTGGACATTTGAAAATTATCATCCTAATTTAAATGTTTTATACCGAATAATCGCTCAAAGTTTCATCGCAAATTCATCGACAAATAGATGATCAGATCACAAGCACCGTCTAATTCCATTGGCACCTCACCACAATGATGGCGTGATCCAGCATGATGAAACAATATTCCGTGTACATTGCGTGCATTGTTCCACGGCTCGGCGATAAATCAATCTAACACGCATTGAATGATGTAATTAACGTGGTTCGAGTACAGGCGTTCACGGAAAT
Source organism: Mellilla xanthometata (assembly GCA_035578125.1). Classification (NCBI taxonomy): domain Eukaryota; kingdom Metazoa; phylum Arthropoda; class Insecta; order Lepidoptera; family Geometridae; genus Mellilla; species Mellilla xanthometata. The sequence continues at coordinate 3,415,883 of JAPUBQ010000007.1, read as the reverse complement.
AGGTTTAATATTGTATTCGAAAAAAAATTGTCTAAAAGTTCCTCCAAGCTATGTGGTAGTGTATATCAATTGAAATTTTTTGTAGAATATAATATTGTACGTACAATCAAGGTGTGGAACTCCTTACCAAACGCCCTGTTCCCCGAAAACTATAATTTTGCGGTTTTCAAGGCCCGAGTGAACTGGTTTCATCTGAGTAAGCGCGTTCCACCTTAGATAACAATGTCTCTTACCATCAGGTGATTCGTGATCAAGTACAAACCCATAATAGTATAAAAAACAGTTTTTTAACTTAAGTTCTCTTATGACGGAGGCCAAAACACACTTCGGGTTGCTGTGTCAGAGGAGTAAGGTTAGGTACAGCATCAACAACAATGGTTATACTATAAATAGGCATTTGACGCCCAAGCGCGTAAGCACACGATTCAGCTATCTCTCTTCCTCCTTCTTTGCACGTATACCTAATCTGAAACTACTGGTTCTCAAGAAAAAAAGAAGCAGATTGAAACTGGCTAAGACCGCATTTTCTGGTACTCGCCTGGCTAGCAACTACCCTCAAGTTGAAATAATTGTTGGCAAGCACCTAACAGTAGGTATTCCAGCAGCCTCCATGAGAGCCAGTTTTTCTTGACTAGGCATGCTCTACCCTAGGCCGGAACGAGTTGTCAACTCGTGAAGTTACATGACCTGCTGCTCAATTACCTAGCTATAATATCACTTCAGTTAGATGACGTATTAAGTTAATTCTGTATGTATATAAGCTAGGTGTATATACTGCAGGTTTTACTACATTACTTGGACCTTATCATATACCTTGGCACCCTAGAGGATTACAGGCATCTCTCTGCTGTCCCACACCACCAGCCACGGTCACGCGTTCTCTAATCCTTGCATGATGCGACAACCATTGACGGGATTAGCCACTACGACGGCATTAGGCAGCTTTACCCAGAATAATCTTCTAATTACTCGATTATATCGAAAACTAATTACACATTGGCCTTTAATTTAAGTTTGATTGCCGAACTGAACTAAATTGCTCGCTGATTGGCCAAATTGCCGATTCGGGAATAATTTGGCACGTATTTACTGGAATATGCGAATTAGGCATTGGAAACTGAAATTGTGGATTTGATTGGTGGCAATTGTGCGTAAAAATGTGGTTTTATTATAAATCGAAAATATTTTAAATTCGAAAAGCAAATTTGTTTTTTTTTACCTAAAAAACAATATTAAAAAAGATCAAATTACTCATGGTATTATCTTCTATCTAAACATGTTTTGGTATTCAACATACTCGTTAGTGCTACACTACGCTCTACGAAGCTACGGCTCGTAGCAATCCGTAGTTATTATAGCTACAATTCTGCGCGTTTATTTTCAGAGTTATCGTAAAACTGTCAGTTTTATAGTGAACTCTAAATTCAGTCTCTAAAATCACTTCCACAGATATATTTTTGAGCTTTAAAGCTCAATAAATATCAGCTTGAAGCTCCAGAACGCTGTCCCAAAGTCCTAATCCCCTACGCCAATTTCGCGCAAACCAAGAAACGGACGTATGATATTCCCACAATATTTCTGAGCGGAAAATCTCTGGAACTCTTACAAATCCCGTCTGTCCAGACTGGTATTGGATTATAAGGAAGTTGGACTGAATGTCCGCAAGAACGAGACAGCGCTATCGAATGAAAAGGGACCGACGACATGTCAGCTATTAAGCCCTGCGACATAAAATTCCATGACATCGTAAACAGGTTTTTAAAACAACCAAGAATGTAACTGGATTTTCTTTTGCTGTGGAATTTTAGTATCTATTTTTAAGTAGACAAGGCTGTGTTTTGCTTGGAATTTCATAGAGAAAAGGCTTAATTTTGAAGGCGTGCCTAGTTGGCCGTCGCTGGGATTTTCAGGTTGATTTTTTATGGGTGTAGCGAAATTATCGCCTCAAGGCGCTTGTAGAAAATAGTTTTTTTACAGACGGCAAAAGCTGTGGAAAGCCTTTGGGGTCTTGGTCAGTGTTAGTTTATGGATAGACTCTCAATCCCACTTAAATGAGGTTTTTGTAAGATATTATTGGGATGCAGTATAACAGTAGGTGTACGGACGGTTAGGTATTTATAGAGAACTAAGGTTATTTTTTCTATAAGAATATGTTACATAATATAGTATTAAATTCTATCCTTTGTATATAATAAGTCTGCATCTAATATCGAGGTGGTTATTCAAATGTCCAATAATGTGTATACTACTGTGTACTTTAGAGATTATATTGTTGAAGTAAGGGTTTTTATTATTTAAGTGAATATTAAAAAAAAAATAAGCGAATTGCATGAAAAAAAACCCACAGACAATAAAAAAACCTTGCAAACAGTAGATTAAATCTAAGTTAGTGTCCGTGGGTACGTTGCCTAAAATGCTGGCGGCATTACCTCGCTGGATTGCCAAGCTTATACGTTGGCCGAAATAAGCGAAAATATCTTGAAATAAATAATATGTGTAATTTCAAGATATTTCAAGTTCAGTATTAAAATGAATTATAATTGTATCTCGTATATATTCATTGTTCCCATCTCATTAAAATTTGTAATTTGTAAAAGCTTTTGAATGAATTATATTTATTCCGTTCAAAGTTTCAGAGGAAACGGAAGTTTGTTTTGTAACAGAGAATTTGAACAGACGTAGCTAATTAAAACAACAGGCACATTGAATTAGGCAAGGCGCGGAGTTTTGAAGTTCCGATCAGTTTACCCGTAAGTTATTGTTCGGGTAACAACTTGAGAGTCTGTGTGTGTAAATATCTTCATAAATAATAATTATCATTACTGTTCTAATAGACATGTTATTATTATATCAAGTCACGTCTACGACGAATATGTCAAAAAATAATAATAGCTATAAAATCTGGTTTAAATCTACAAATGTATCTATAAATAGTTTACATTTGAATCAAGGTAATTTATATCATGATATGTATCGATATAATGTATTTATATATGTACATATCAGTTGTGTTAGCAAGCATAATACAAACGATTAGTTCGGTTTAGTACGGGGCTAACCAGCCGTGTGTGAAATGTGTCCTAATATTAATTTATGTATAATGTCTCTGTATCATGAAATAGAAACTGTGTTCACTCACTCAACTGATTTTAACGGCAATTAAAGTTAAACGAAAATTAAAAAATAACTAAAGTGGTTGAGTCACCTAAGTTATGTTTTTTATTTTCTTTCCAAACACTAGTTAGCCAAAATATTGATATTTCAATTTCAGATACTAATATATATTATTAATTCTAACATGTAAAATAACTGGCAAAGATGTTATATTTTCCCAGACAGCTCTTGTAGAATTTATTTTTCTACAACCAATTTTAAATAAATAAAACACTATGTTTCTTAAATACCACGTTTTTGTCATATTCGTACGTACATAAATTATTTGGAGATAGCTAAAAAATCCTATACATCTTTATATCGTAAGCAAATTAAGCTCACATTTATTCACCCTTCTGAATTGGTGCTAATAACCGTTCCGAGATCGAACCCCACCCGACACAGAATATTGTACAAACAGAAGCATCAGTTAAAATATCGGTAGCTTTAAAACACTTTCTGTTTCTGGCCGAGTTTTATAATATGAGTTATTTTAACTCTTTCTACTTCACACTTAATACTATTTATAATTTATTTGTTAGTTGCAACTGTAGTAGTGAAAAATAAAATTACTTAGGTTTTTTTATAAGGGACTGCATGTTTTCAACATTTACGTTTTGACCGTTTTATTATAAAAAGTAAACAACATTGCAATCAAATTTTGAATAAAAAAAATATGGACACATAGCTTTCTATTCGACATTATTTAACGTGTATCGGTATGCAACAGATGTACATAGAAATTTAATTACATACAAAATGGAATTTCACCATTTCAATATTTGTCACTTGGTAAATCAATGGGACCGCGTATTTTGCAGTCCAGGATCAAACCGATGGCGCAGTCAGTATAGTTGAGTCTCTGCATTTTTATAATCTAGGGGCACGTGTGACGGGTGACAGGGGACGTCTATTGAAATACGTATTACACACAGTTTTCATGAAAAGGAGATATTTTCCATGGTAGACGTGATGGACGATGTTGGGGTTTTACGCCTTTTTTTCCGTAAAAGCGTGGTGTTAGGTACTACTGCTTGTGAATACTATGTGTCTGTGATTTTTGCGGTAAGTAATGCTTTTTATGTATCATGCATATTTATATACTTTTTCCGGTAAAGCGATGATAGTAAAAGTGAGTACTTTGAGGTCTAAAGAAAAGGATATTTTATTTGTAATGTTTTTTAAGGAAAAAGACATGGATGAAGTGTGTGTATGAGGACTTGAGACAGAAAGGATTGAGTGTGGAGATGACGTCTGATAGAAGAGAGTGGAAGAAGTGGGTTCGCTGTGCCGACCCCACCTAAGTGGGACAAGGTAAAGAAAAGAGCTTTTTTTTCTTAAGATAATGTATGGAAAATATAAAGTATGCGGCATTGAGGTAGGGAATAGCAAAAAATTGGTCTCCGACATCCAAATCGAAGGTAAAGAAAAAGCTTTGGACCACATAGAATAGAAAACATAGAATATGGTATCTTAAAACTATAACACTATTGAATAAAAGATAAAGATACACAATAACAACATTACAACTAACTAGGTATAGGGCGTATCACGCCATCACCTAGTAAGTTATTTAGTCTTGTTTTTAGTACCATATGTATTTTAAAAATATGGATCTGTGATATATAATTAAAATAATTTCATTTTGTTTCATTTAATTACAATTTCATTTTGATATCTATATCAAAATTGTTGATTATTTACCGGTGATTTTAGCATACAGTGTTACTGCTAAGTAATAAAATCAAATTTTAGCGGAGTTTCAGATATACAAGCTATGCGACTTAGTAAAATATGTATTTTTTTGGAAATTCAAGATAATATATTTGCTTGTGTTACGACGATCAACAAATGTGTACCTAAAAAAGTTGTTGATCAATAGTTATCATAGATGGCTAAAAAATTTACCTCCCTTTATGCAAGATGTTGCTACATCTTGTATGTGTTATTTGTGCCACTAACCTATGACAACGAACATACAACTCGCTCCACGATTATTTATGACGTGAAGCTTCCAACTACGGCATTTCTACGTACAATTTATACATTTATCAAGGTGTGACGTCACTCCCAATTCTTGAACTTCAATGCATTTTATCGTATGCAATGTTTATTGTTTTTCTAAGATATAAAAGTCTCGTTCAATATTTTAGATGCTTATTAGAATCGTAAAATGTTTACCCTGTCAACAGATTTTACATCTGGAGCTCGTCAGCCTGGCGAGTACTAGAAAATTATCTACTATAGTGTTGTTTCCTCACGATGTTTTCCTATACCGAAAGCTCGAACTTATTGGCGGTGATGAAATCCAAATCGAATCGAACTGATCGAACGACCTTCGGACCGTAAGGCCGCACGCCCGTATAAACTGACGTCGCTTCAAATTCTTTTTTTCCAGTCAAATTGTTTATTATAGAAAAATATTACAGATCAATACGAAAATATATTAAACAAAACAAATTTTACGTATAAAAATTAAAATTATTATTATTATATATTTTTTTGTTATTATTTATATTATCTCGTGCCGTAAGTGCTGTTTTCTTCACCTTCAACAATATACTTTCGTAAACCACTTCCATTCTACATTATTTAACTAAAGAGTGTTTAATTTAAGTCATGATAATATTATTTAGAATAGTTTAGTAATAATAATAATAGGATTTAACGTAAAATAGTAAATTAGTACTAAAGAAAAATTGCATGCATCTGAAATGGAGCTGGGCAGGACACGTGGTTAGAAGAAATGACGATAGGTGGAGTAAAGCAATTACAGAGTGGTGGCCGAGAACTGGCAAGCGAGGAGTTGGTCGTCCAGCGGCGAGATGTCACCAAAGTCGCAGGTCCTACCTGGACGAGGACTGCACAAGATCGACGCAGGTGGCACATGAAGAGGGAGGCCTATACCCAGCAGTGGGATAAAGAAGGCTGTGGATGATGATGATAATGATGAAAGAAAATTTATCTATTAATCTTAGTGTGTGTGTGCGTGGGTGTGTGGTTGTATGTGTGAGTGTATGTAACAGTGTAAGTTATAGTTTGCGTAGTGATATATGGATTTGGCTTAGAAAATATCAACTTGTGTGTCTTGTAAGGGTGTACTGTTTCGATTTGAAATTACACAATTCTCTCGGTCTATTCTTTTTAAAGATCATCTCATCAGTCACAAGTACCCCTGTATAGAGTGTGCTCATTCGTTTCCGATCATTAGCGTTTCTGAGCCAGTATTTGGCACGGCCAGTTGGCACCGGAGTTGTTTTGGCAGTTACGCCGTCGGTGGTGATTTGGCAGTCTTGGTCAGCCAGGCGGCTATTACATGCAAAATACGCGTGTGAACTGACGGCAATTGAGACCACGGTACTTTGGCACTACGGTACTTCTTTGTAACTAAATCATAAAAAAATGCTAGTCATATTATGTTAGAATTTGATTTTTGGTTTAAACAACATATATATTCTCAGTCGTTTCCAGACTAGGTGCAGACCAAGTCTGGCACTTCTAACTTCTGGTCAAATGTCTAGCTGTATAAAATCCGAAGCACTTTTGGTTCAAAATATCGATACCTTGCCATCCATTTACGTGATGTTACTGCCAATATGTTGACCATGCTGCTTTGTGGTGTTTGAATTATTTTTGGTTTTATCTAAATAATTTGGTCTTAATGTCGAAACAAGGTTTATAATGAGGTAAAGTAGCGAAATAAAATGTCGTATTGATCACTGAAATAAAAATATATCCCGCATCCCTTATTTTTAGCGTATGAAGTATAAAAACAAGAGTAAAGTTACGACACGAAACTTTCAAAATGTTGCTGTTACACTAACATTTTAAAGTCGTCAAAAAAAATAAATGTCTGTTTGTTCCTATTAACAATTTTAATTATCTTCTTTTGCAAGAAAAAACAATCATACTATAAATGAAGAACTATGTTTTACATGTGTACATATCAAAACAATCTCACATAATGCAGCAACAAAGCCCATTAAACAAAAACGTAATCCGTGGTTCTATAAAAAAGTTCATAAAGAACATAACGTTATGACGTCATTCTACGTAACCTTTGAACAATATTATCCATATCCAAGCAAAGTTCAAAACACCTTAGCGAGTAATAATATCCAAACACAAACAACCGCCAGTAAACAAACACCCTGGCTCAAGATATTTCGTATTCTGTCAAAACACCATAACCATTATGGTGTCTAATAATAATTCAGATAACAGGCCAATTAGGGCGTTATCTCTTCATCCGCGTCGTCTTACAATTGAGACCCTAAAAGGGACAGAAGGGTTAGTGAAAACTTACGACGGATTAGCATAAACGTTTGGTACTTCCATCTGTGAGAGGGACTGTAAGAGAAAGGGAATAATAGAACGCTGTGTCTTGAAGAAGATAAACTTTTTTTGGTACATATCTGTAGTACTTGTTGGGAAGAAGTAGAATCAAGATATTCTTATTAAAATATAATTCAGTACATATCGTATTTTTGCTAAATCCAAACTATTTTCCATAAACAAGTGTCAATTAATAACTTAGAAAACCCGCGAAATTAACTGGTGGCGGCCATTTTGAATGTATAGTTCATCATGGTGTTTTTTTTCATAATCTACTTATGCATCCTTTTTATTTTATACACGTCTTGAAAAAGTTGTGAAAAATATTTAGACCACCATTTTGTGGGGCCGTCCATCTTGGATCGATTTTCTTTAAACATAGCTACGAGTAAGATGACTTCCTAATATACCTTTCAAAACAAAAATCCAAATCATAATTGGTTCATCTGTTTGGGACTTACGATGCCACAGACAAACACACACAGACACGTCAAACTAATAACAACCCGTCGTTTTTGCGTTAGGGGGTAAAAAGCAAGTTTCTCAATATATAAACATAGGATACACTGTTTGTGTCACGAAAGAGGTACGAGTACAAACTCAAACAGATTTTATGGAAAGAAAAATGAAATAAAAACAGTTTCATCAGCATCAAAATACATTCGCAATGTTATTTTCATCCTTGTTATATCTCCAACCGTTGATATAAGAACTTGCAGAGGGTTCAAGCGTTTTAAACAAGTTCTAGTAAACTAGCAGACTATGTGACACTCGCCGTAGACATTTTGCCGCCTGACAGTTATTAAAAATGCCACAAAGTTTAATTAGATATAAAAAAAATATATCACCATCATCAGCCATAATTTATTATTGCTTTCTCTGTCTACGGGTTATTTCGAGATACTTTGGAATATTCACACACTATCTTTCAAATTGTATAGACCTTAGCCTTTGCGCTATTCCGTAGTTCCGTAGTTTTTGCGTGAAAAAGGAACAAAAATCCAGATTCCCATACAAACTCGCAATTGTAATATTAGATATATAAACTCATTATTGCAACACAAAAATAATTATACAGTAATAAAGAAAAAAAACCTTTATTAGTAGGATAAACGAAAGCAAAAATTATAATTTGTCTATGACAAAAGCAAAATCGTAATTAGAGATCTTACGATCACTGGACCAATAAAGACGCAGCAGCCGAACGGCTTTATCCAATCACGACACTTTATAGAAATGTGGAATGTGGAAAAACTACCAAAACAACCATACATATTTTAGGTTGTCTAGTTCATATGTGTAACAGATTACCCCACGTACGTACGTGACCTGCCGATGATATTGGTTTACGACCCCGATAGGTACAGGTTTTACCGCTATAGAAATAACCCCGAATCGAAAAATTCCGCTACATTTTGGCCAAAGGAAAACCAGTAAAATATTACGCTCTTATAAGGAAGGTAATGAGATATAATTTATGATTTTTTCCAGCAATATTTTTTTTAGATATCATTTTATGATATTTGATACTTTTCTTTTTCTGACTTTTTGATTAAGTTACCTTTAAGGTTTGGTCGGGCAATATTAATTATTTTTTCATGGATATAATTTTAAGATATTAGGGACATAATAATTTTGATTATATTTACTGGATACAATTAATTTAAGAAAATCAGTAATCTTTAAATTTGATGGATGTACAATTAGACTATTAAGTTAGTTACCTCAACAAAGTATTTTAAACAAATTAATAATATTCAAATAATCGATCATGCACAATAACGTGCTATATCATTAATTATGTTTCAGAAAAATGGCATAAAATATACTTTGTTCTACGGAAGACCCGCTTCAAAATTGTATTACGAGTATGTATAATTATATTTTTAATTGCAACAGTAGACACACATAATCTGTAAAAATGACAACTCTTCAGTTGTCAGTGCAGCTATTGAGATGAGCCTGATGACAGATGGACTGACGGATGGAAATCAAAGTCTTAGTTATAGGGTCCCGTCGGTACCCTTAGAACACGGAAACCTAAGGTAATCTGAAACACTGGATGGGTTGCCTCTAAATTGACATGTACGAGTACAACATGTACGACCTGCCTGTGTGCCTCTAAATTGACATGTACGAGCACAACCATGGGTTAAGTGACACTTATATTATAAGCTTCCACTGTTCATCTTAGTACAAACAGTTGTCCAGAAAATTCCCAGGCCACTAGAGATTGGCCACTAAACGAAATTATTATTAAGCAGTATGTTATCTCAAAATTTTTAGAGGTTTTAAAATTGTGTTCGTCATCGGACAAAGAAACAAAACTGTTCTTGTCACGAAAAAGCAATTTCAGTCCAATTTCAGCAAAATAGCGAGCATTAATTCAACATCGTTTTGAAGATTACAACGGATGGCTATTAATTACTCCCGCGCTTTCAAACAAAACGTCGTTTATAGAAACTGCAGCTTAATCTGTGACGAAGGTCTTATGTTCGGGCCCTGCGTAGTGTGGAAACATACATACGTACATACAAAAACATGACGGATCACGTGTTTTATGGCCTCTGTTAGTACGCGATACTTTAGGGGATTTATTTATTTATACTACACTAGCTGACCCGGCAAACGTTGTTTTGCCTCACTTATGAGTATGAAAAATAGATAGTAGCCGATTCTCAGACCTACTGAATACGCATGTGAAATTTGGTAAAGATCAGCCAAGCCGTTTCGGAGGAGTACGGTAACAAACATTGTGACACGGAAATTTTATATATAAGATGTAATATGTTTTCATAGTTTACCATGTACACAATTTATTAATATAATCTAACTAAAAGTTTCATTCGTTGTTAGGGTTCCGTACCTAAAAGGTAAAAACGGGACCCTATTACTAAGCCTCCGCTGTCTGTCTGTCTCCAGGCTGTATCTCAGAAACCGCAATAGCTAGAAAGCTGAAACTTTCACAAGATATGTGCTTTCGGTGCCGCTATAACAACAATAACTAAAAACAAAAATAAAAAAATATTATAGGGGGTCCCCATACAATGAACTTGTTTTTTTCGTATTTTTTGCTATATATCAATAACGGCAGCTACTAGACACTTATTTTTTCACAAAATATATATTTGTATATTAGCTATCAAATTCAATTATAAAATTTAAATAAAATAAATATTTGGGGGGAGGTCCCATACTAGAATGGCACGGAACCCTTCACGCGCGAGCCCAACTCGCTCTTGGCCAATTATTCTTGATCTTTTCTTTTTATATTTGAGTTTTTTTTTTGTACATAGTATTTTAGTATTTTTTCTGTAAATAACAATGTATATTACTGTACTACATTCCACTCTGACGTAAACAAAATAGCGCGGGCGATGGGAAAATTCTGAAGAATGTATGTAGGTCGCGCGTAGAGACTGTTTGTTTCACTTCAAGAACAATTTTGAACAGTCCGGCTCGTCCTTGTAAGTTATGTCAGTCACTTTTCTTTTTGCTACATTTATAAGAAAAACTAATAACAAGCTTGGTATATATGAGTATTTCTTATATAGGATTATGTTTGATTATCGCATAAATCATTGATTAATGTATCATATAACGTCAATATAAAAAATAATTAAATCTGAAAAGATAACGTCCAAGCCCCCCAAACCCCGCTCAAACGGGGCGGGGTCAGACTCGCAAATTAAATAAAAGAGCATTGTAAAAACCTAAACTAATAACGACAGTACTATTAAAACAAAACCTAAGTTACAAATAATATACGTATATGCGCACAAAATGGTATTTTCCTCCCTAGGTAGTTTTTTTTTAATATGGACGTAGGAATAAGTAGAATCAACAAAGTATTGCTTTAAAAAAGTTACATCTATCCGTCGGTTGGTGGCGCACTACGCCACAAACTTCTAATGTTAAATTAATGGATCGTTCGAACCAATAGTGAAAAATCGTAAAACGCAATTACGTCGTTTTTGTTAGTTTAGACACGTTTTTATACATTTCGTTTTACTTTTCAAGCCACCCGAAAGCCTCTGACTTGGCTTGACAACTGCTTACACTAAGATAACAGGCGGGACCTACAATTTAACTTTTCATCCGACCCACGGTAGCGCCAAGATGAAAATGCCACTTGAATAACGACAGATCTGTGCATAGTCACCCATCCAAACACCGTCCGCATCAAACATTGCTTAGCTTCGATGACCGCGTCAGATCACCTTAGATAGCCGAGCTACAGGTGCTATTGTTGCCTCGTATCGTGATGAGCTCATTGCTGCGCTTTGGATGGAAAAAAATGCCCTCGCCTTAAAAATATGTTTTTTCTCCCTTGTCAACTTACTATTCAAAACATTACATACCCACTCAGTTGTAAGACACATCGTGATATGATTTTTCTAAACCTACGCTTCTAACCATATTTTCTTCATCTTTTGTCACTTCATTAGGTTTTTATGCGAGTTCTCAGTGACATGGTTTAAAATACAGGTTATAAACTGTAAGAGAGTGTCTAAAGATGTGGAAAAAGTTTCAACGACTTTTGAGGTGGGTCGATAAGTGCCATTTTGGTATTCTGTGTAGATCACTATTCTATGTGTTCATAATAATCATTGTCTTGTAAATACGATGCTGGGCGCTCATGTCTTTGGTCAGATTGATGGGATGTGAATGATTTTTATGTGTGTCTGTTGTGTTTCTTGCAATAGAGGTGGTAAGTGTATATTGTGTAGATTGCATGTCTCGAAACACAAAGAAGACGGTTATAAAGACTTCTCAGGTGGGTTGATAAAAGCCACTTAAATATTTAATATAAATATTTTTAATTTAATTATAGGTTAGTAATAATGATTTATAAGTATAGAAAGTGGTAATATATTCTAACAAAAATTGGTTATTTGTTGTTTTTGTCGTTTGTTTAATAGCTTTTTCAGACGCCACAAAAAATCGTTTCTATTGAACGGTACAATTAAAACTGTAACGACAAATCAACAAATATTTTTATACGCAATATAAAAATACTGTACAGTTAGTCCGTGGGCAAAGCAAAAACCGTACAGTTTATTTAAACTTTTTGTCCGATTGTAAAGATTTTTTGTAACGCGTGTATCAGCCATAGTAAAAAGCTCACACACACGATTATCATATGTAAAGAATCGCAATATTTAAAACTACTTTTTAATAAAGACAACTTTTAGTTACTTATATATGCAAACAAAGTGTAATATGTCTGTGTTTATTTTACCAATTATAAAATTAAATTAATATTTAGGATTTCAAAAGCCTCAACAATAATTTGGGAACTATTAAGGCTCATATTGTAAAGAAAGAAAAATAAAATTTATCAAACATAAAGACATTAATTGAAACTGTTTTTTTTGTTCCCTATTTACTGATTTTTTGACTTATTTATTGATTTCAGATTTGAAAGCACCCAATTAAAATTGGAGTGAACTAACCGGAAATCGCTGAAACACCTTAACTTGCCCCTTCACTTCAAAAGCAGTAAAAAAATCTGTGCAATAAATCTTTATTGGCGCGTTGTTTGTGCCACATTATTTGTGTCGTTGAGCAATTTTCGTTCTTTTTGACCAGTGTAATGTGGAGACAGCGTTTTGGTTTTGTCAAATTACCAATGGCCCCAATGTTATTTATTATCCGATAAATATAAAAAATATAATAAAAACATGCTGCTACTTTTTGGGCACATTCCTTTTTTAGATTGAACTAATTTTAGTTTAATAATAAGTAATTTACGTTATGTTACACGAGAATACATACACTATATCAGAAATAATAATTGATGTTCGAGAAAATATATTAACTAATTTGTTTTTGGTTTTGTGCCACGTAAATTATTTTATGTTTCTTGTGTATAATTTTTTCTTTGTTGTTCGTGTCACAAAATAAATTATTCTTTCTTTCTTTCTTTCTAACACAAGCTTCTTACACTAGTGTAATCTCTTGAACATCAATTGTTAATTCTGATAAATTAAGATGAAAACCTTCAATAAAAAATAAAATGTATCATCATTTTTACTGTAATTTTTGTATACCTTAAACTTTTCGAAGTAATTCAAAAATGGTCTTTGTGCGGGACATAAAATACTGTTTAAAAGTACACGAAGCATTTGACGACTTCATTTCATGTCGTTATAAGTAATTGCTTGTATGTTACTCTGTTTGAACGATAAAATGTTATTCCTAAATGTTTGTGACGTGGAAAGAAATATAACATTGCTGGATAATTTGTATGTCAATGAACACAGAAAATAACATGATGTTATGGATTGTGGAAAGCATAAAATAAAATCACTACCTTAGGTACGAGTATAAACTTTGGCTTTAATGTAAATTGGTGGTCACAGGCTTGCATTAATAAATTAGTAAGTAGTAACTTATTAATGCAAGCCTGTGACCAGTTTTTAGACCAATATTTTATATCATTTTCGACTAAATCATTAAAACATTTGAAAACAATCTTTGAAACTGTATGATGTATCTATTAGAGTATAGCTCAACGCGAGAACCTGCGATACAAGTGTATTCCTAGGTATATATATATATATATATATAAGATTGGTCTCTTAGAAGCACCAATCAACCCTATTTTACATTATAACAAGGAGTAAGACAAATGTTTTGTTGTAACTGAACTAGCAATTAGTCTACTCGCAAAATAAGATTGTTTTTGCAATATTTTGGTCAAAAAGTTATTTTGTATTTGTTTCTATTTTTAAAATGTACTAATTTGCTAATGTACTAATTTGTTATAATATGTTGGTGTGATCACCCGAACTGGATCTTGGCTTACCAAAAGACTTCACTCCTCGTGGTCCTGTGCCGTCTGCCACTGGATGACCTGAAGACGCAGCAGGACGTATGGATTTATACTAACATTATTTTCTTAGACTGAAAATTACTTTTACATATTTACGTATTAATAGTTTAAAAAACTCATAGTAAGATATCAGAAAACTATTTAAATGCAAAGCTTACCAGTCGCAATACAAACAATCTGCGTTTATGCGAAGATTATGAAAACTGAATCATAAAAATATTGTGAGGAACTGATAATGAAAGTCACATCGAGACTGCTTACATGACACGATGCGGGTAAATGCAGTATTCAACTGAACTTACTATGTATGTGTTACTATGTAACTGTTCGCTCCTTTTTATGTAAAAAATAAATATCCTTCAAAAGTCAATGTCAAAGTCAAAGTTCTTTATTGATAAATTTTAAGTTCACAAGTCATAACACATATTAAATAATTTAATATTTTTATATAAAATAATATTATAATAAATTTATCTATTAACAATAGCTAATAAACCTTATAATAGTTATATTCGGTTTGTACAACCGTGACTTTTGATTTTTTTTAAATCCTCGAAACTCTATAACGTTTGTTCGATAAGACAGCTCTTTAGCCTGTTTTTAAAACTGCCTTTGCTAAGGGGAGTAGTAATAATGTACATCATTCCATTTAATTCCAGTACGAGTAGCATCGCAAATAGTGAAAAGGAGTGACAAGCGGAGGAGCGACACTGGCTTAATTAGAAAAGTTCAATCCTGCATCGCGTTAAAAATGCCATCTCCAAGGCAAACCGATACGGAAAAATTTTAATTGGATACACAACACTCGGGTAACTTCCCCGTGTTAGGATTCGACAAATACGCTCCGGGAAATGCGATATTTATGTTTAACTCTTTTGTTACCCGAATTGAAATATGAGCTGACATTTTTGATGGAATATCATGGTTGGATTGATCATAAATAATTACACATATTCTTTTTAAATATAAGCGTAATTTGGTTATTTGAGCATTACAAGAACCTTATTTTTTAATTAGCAAATCAAGTAACATATTTTATTTTTAATTTACTTCAAATAAAAAGATTAAATTTAATAATATCTTAGATTTATTTAAAATTAACACTTTTTTTATTGTTAAAATCTTCTCCTTAGCATTGGCAAAACTACTAAGAGTTTATTTTAGATTATTTCATAAAAAGGAAACAGATAAATAACAAACGTCGATCACCTCACAAAACGAATTCCAAAAACCCGATGATAGCAAGAATCTTCAAACAATCACAAGAACTCCCCAAACCAATTCATTAAAGTCTATTGATGGCTATGCCGACAATCCAGCATTGCGTTCCGAAAGAAATTTCATATAAATCGCCCTTCCGCATTCTAGCACTGAGAGAAACGGGTAACAGTCCGAAAACCGTATAAACTCTATAGCTAGCCGTATAAACTGTTATCTAACCGTATAAATTGGAAAACACAGAGGTGCTCAACATTTGTTGAGAGATCACTACCGTTTCTAGCAGTCACTAAAATCCAGCAGAACTTGTGTTAGTTAGTATCTATTTACCCAAACCACATAATTATATAACTACGAACTATCATGAAAAAAATGCATATCATATGCCGTTTTTTTCCATCGTCTTAATAATAATTTTGATAATTTTCTGCTTATTGTTATAGAGAAATAATGAAGAAATTACTTTATTATTCAAAGAGCCAGTAATTGCATTTTTTCTGAAAAATACGAGGGTGAATCAAAAAATTCTTGGAATCAATATTAAAAAATGCAAAGATTTAAATAATAATATTTTATTTTTCTACATAATCTCCCTCCAATGCAATGCATTTAGAATAACGCGTTTCTAACTTCCTTATTCCTTGTGAAAAAAAATTATTTTCTTGACTCTCGAAAAAGTCCTCTACGGCAGCTATAACCGCGTCATTATCGTGAAATTTTGTTGCACGAATTTCCTCTTTTAATTTTGGAAATAAGTGAAAATCACTTGGTACTAAGCCTGGAGAATATGGTGGGTGGTCAAGGAGATGGAAGCCAGCACAGCGGATTGCGTTGAGCGCAACTTCCGATCGATGAGCAGGAGCGTTATCTTGAAGGAACAACACGCCCAACGACAGTTTTCCACGAAGTTTTTCTTTAATCGCTTCACGCACTTTCGGGATTAAATTTGCATAATAGGGTCCAGTAATTGTCTTGCCTTTTGGCATGTAATCAATAAAAAGGATTCCTTCACTATCCCAGAACACAGAGGCCATAACTTTGCCAGCGGTAGGAGCAACTCGAAATTTCTTAATGGAAGGAGAGGATGGTCGTTTCCAAGACATGCTTTGTCTTTTAGTTTCAGGATCAAAATGGTGGTTTCATCATACATGGTGACAAGACGACGGCAAAAATTATCCGAATCACGCTGGAACATTTCGAGATTACGCTTGGAAATTTCCAAACGATGCTTTTTGTTTTCGTCGGTTAACATTCGTGGCACCCATCTTGCAGACACTTTTTTGAACCCCAGTGAATCAATTAAAATGGATTGAACGCTACCAAAAGATATCTTTAGGATCTCAGCTATATGTTTTATAGTCATTCTTCTGTCTTCCAAAAACAAATTCTCAACCTTTTTGACATTTTCTTCTGTAACGGAGGTTGAAGGCCGCCCAGAACGCGGGTCATCTTTACAGCTTTATCTACCTCTTTTAAATTTAGCCACCCAGTACGCAACCGTAGAATACGGTACAGCATCACCCGCTAATGTCTGCTGAATGTCCAAAAAAAATTCCTTCGTAGACATTTTTTTCAAACTGAGATATTTTATCACCGCACGTAACTCACTTTTATCCATAATTTTAACTTTTTAGCAACTCGTTGCACAAAAAAATTTATTACA
Organism: Mellilla xanthometata; assembly: GCA_035578125.1. Taxonomy (NCBI): domain Eukaryota; kingdom Metazoa; phylum Arthropoda; class Insecta; order Lepidoptera; family Geometridae; genus Mellilla; species Mellilla xanthometata. The sequence goes on along the minus strand of JAPUBQ010000007.1, from coordinate 3,398,676 downwards.
TGCGAACGAACTGACAAAAACAAGTGACAGTCTGCATAAATATAGTGTGATAGACATTCTTTAATTTGAATATCGAACTTGATCCAAAAAGGTTTCATATATAATAATATGCACTTCTAAGAACTTTTTGATTCACCCTCGTATTAGCTTAAATATTGTTTAGTGACCGAAACGTTATTCTAACAACTAGCCAATTTTATTCAAACTTTTTACGGTGTTCTTTGTTCTTAATTATTCAAATGGTAGTATTTATGTATGTATGTAAAATTTTTGGCACTAACGTAAAGGCCGTATTTTATAAATACCTACCCATTGTTACTAGAAGAGAAACTAGACTCAAAGAATCCTACTGAGAAAGCTAGAACTTACAACAATACAAATTCTAATCAAATTTATCATATTTTTTTTCTTCACTAACATAAACGACTATTATTATTATTTTGGACCATATTCTACATTTCGTATTTAGGTTCTATTGTTTAATCTTAAAAAAATGTCATCGGCGACTTTTATTCCATAGGGTAATTCCACGAGGCAAGTTTGAGCATCTCTACAGAAGGATAGGTAACAAGTTGGATGTGCAGAGGCAGTAATGAACGGCGTTCCTTACATTCCTCGCCGAAGACACTGCAGGTAGCACTCGTTTATTGGATTTCGCTTGGAACGAGGATCTTCTGTTATTGAGATCGGAAACCTCCGGGACCAGGGTACGGTTGCAAAGTAGAGCTCTATCGGAATAATTTAATTATTTACAAAATATGTAAGCAAGTATTGGTGTTTTTTACTCTTTTTAGCTAGGCATTTTATCAGTGACATTTTAGTTTAAGTTAGAGCATGTCTTGTCTGAAAAAACTGGGTCTCAGGGAGGCTGATGGGACATTCTGTAAGGTTGTTATAGATTTTTCAACTTGAAGTAGCTATCCAGGCGAGCACTAGAAAATGCTCTATCGTCATATAATGTACGAATTCTAACCATAAGTGAATTCTTTAGAAATTGCAAGCAGCACTCGTATATTGCAAGCAGTTTAGTTAATAAAATATACAAATCACTGTTATTACATTACTTTCCTGTTATTGTTCATTGTTTCTTAAATACAATTTCTAGTAGTTTTTTTTTCCTTGGTTGGTTAGCGTTTGACTACAGCAGCTAGCCTGATGTTAAGCTGCACTGCAGTCTACGGTGTGGCACGCTTACCTAGAAGATACCTATTAACTCTACTTTCGAAGGCCCCCGGATGATACCTCTCAAGAAACAGTTCTACAAACTTCAAACAATTAATGCTCTAAAAAATATCTCAGATCAAAAACCAGATATTTGTGAAGATTCTGCTTACAATAGCTCATTTTATCACAATCATAAAAGTACCGGAGCTTTGTAAAAAGAACAAAGCTCTTTCTTCCTTATACCATAAAGTACATTTTAAGCTTTTACAAAAACCAAATTGACTCAGAGGTTAAACTCGTCGAAATCGAATTAACCTCGGCCACGTTGAAAGCGATCCTGGGGAGCTACCAAGAAAACAAATACCATGATGGACATTCAATACTGACGATTCTTGATGACCTCGTTGGCGTAATAGTTACCATGCTGGACTGCCAATCAGAAGGTTCCGGGTTCGATTCCCGGCACGGGAACTAAATTTGTTGGCTGTCGGTCTGGGTGTTAAATTTGTATGTATCTATTTAAAATATGTATGTATGTATATAAGTATATGTTGTATATCAGTTGTATTAGCAACCATAATACGAACTAGAAATGGTTCAGTATGGGGTTAACCAGCCGTTTGTGAAAAATGTTGCTATGTAAAATATTATAAATATTACATTTCATTTTAAATTTAATTGTAAATAATTTATATGTGTTTTTGCTTAATATCAATAACGGTAGCTGCTAGACACTAACCATTTTCAAATTATAAAATTTAATAAAAATAAATATTTACGGGCTACCAAATGGCTACCAAACAACAATGGTACGGAACCCTTCATGCGCGAACCCAACTCGCACTTGGCCAATTATTTGTCAACCATAATGGTTACGTAAAAAATAACTAATGGTAGTTCCGCTGGTCTCTGGATGCTCGTTACAGCGATGAAGGAAAGTATGCTATTAGCCACATCACTGCCCAGAGACTTGAGTCCGCACGAGGTTTACAGGGTTCGGTACTCTTTGCTTTAATCCTCTGAAGGATAATAAAGCTACTTCATAACCAATCCGTTGGTACTCATTACGTTTCTGTAGAAGCCGATGGAGTCGATTTTACGACGACCAATCTATGTATGTTTTGCAGTCGGATAAGTCTTTGATAGCGATGTCTTGTTTTATTTATTAAGGTTTTTTTTCGCTAAAAACAAGGTAAATAGTATTTACGCAAAACTTTTGAGCTTAGACGTCTATACAGACAATTTGGAATTGAGAAAATATCGGGCGTTCCATACTAGACAAAATCTATGGAGAATCGTTTTTTTCCAAGAATGAAGAAAGGTAAGAAGAATAACCTTAAAATCGATACATTCGTCTGAAAACAATTTAAGTCGCTTCGACCTTCCTTGTGAGGGCTGCAAAACTTTGGAATTCTCTTCTAGAGAAGTACCGTTTGAAGGTTTTCAAATCTAGAGTTAATACGTATTTTCTAGGTAAGCGTGTAATATCATAGACCATGTTGCTTAAAACCAGGCAAGCTGTGGTCAAACGCAAACCTATCAGTAATTCCTAAAAAAAGAAATTGCGAGTCCACCGGTTTGTTTATGATAGGTAGGAATAGTTACTCGACAATTATGTACAAAATAAAACAGACTCTTGAAGAAAATACATTTGAACATTTTTATATTACAGGTACTGTTTTAGCGCTAAGGCAACGTACTCGCAAAATAGCACCTACGCTTCCACAAAAGCAATATTTTCTCGCGTTCATTTTACGACAATGCAAGCTTCTTTCTAAGTTTTACTAGCACTAAAACCTAGGAATGACATGAAATATTATCCTCTAGTATTGAAGAACGTAGAGCAAAGAACTTGACCTGAATTTAAAAGGAAGATCACGTTCAAACTTGATATTCATAAGGTTTAGAATGTAAATAAATGTTTTAGTATGCTAGTGAAGTTACTAGAATGTTCTAGAATGTTCTCAGACTTGGCCGTGCTAGTTTTTGAATTCGTTTAAAATGGTAGATAAAGTTTTAGGGCGGTCGTTTCTTGAATGCCTACAAACAGAAAATATGCTAATCGGGTGGATATGCTAATTGACCCGCTTTAACTCGAGATAAAAAGAAGCCTATTTGTTAATTCAGGGTTTGAACCATATCCATACCAAACTTCATCAATTTTGGTTAAGCCGTTAACGTGAAGAAGTATAAAACATACACACAAACTTTTGCATTTCTTATATTCATAGGTTTAAGGTCAATATACTCAGAAATTCAAGTTTCACCTCATGAATCGATTTATTGAGATCTTTTTTAACTCTGAACAGCTAGGCATTGTAACCGCATGAGCTATCGACACCTAAGCATGCCTAGTCTGGAAATACTGGCTAACATTCTACTAGAATAACCATAAAGTGCTTGGCGACAGATTTTTCAGCTTGAGGGTGGTCGCTAGGCAGGCGTGCAATGGGACACACACTATAACCATGCAAATTTACCACTACTTAAATAATCAAAATTACGAGTAGTCTATTACCTGTCATTTAAATATACATTTAATACATGTCACATGTTAATAACTAAAACTCATACTAATCAAATAACCGGCCCCTGCTCGCCCCCGGTGCAAAATTAACAAATATTATAAGTATTGGAACACATTTCACACACAACTAGTTAGCCCCGTACTAAAACTAAAATTTCTAGTATGTATTATAGTTGCTAACACAACTGATATACTACAAGTACATACAGAAATACTTTATGTCGATACATATTTAACACCCAGACCGAAAGCCAACAAATTTAGTTCATAACATAGATGTTTGTTATGCCGGGAATCAAACCCGGGGCCCTCTGGTTGGGAGTCCAGCATAGTAACATTTTTTTTTTAATTTTAGGGCTCATTTCACACACGGCTGGTTAACCCAATACTGAACCATTTCTAGTTCTTATTATGGTTGCTTACACGACTAATATACTACATACATATATATTTTATATTGATACCTACTCAGAATACAGAAAGTATTCTGAGGATACCTACATATTTAAACACCCAGATCCACAGCCAACAGATTTAGTTCAGCAAATTATAGATAATAAATAAAATAATTAATATTATTTATATTGTTTTAGTTTTTAACATGTGACATGCATTAGTTGTAAGAATATAATAAGAATTTTTTAGGTTTTTTTACTCACTTCTGTTTAATTGAGTTCAGGAAAAGCATTTCCTTAGTTTTTTATTTATATTTAAATAAAATAAAACAGTTTCTTTTGCGCTTTTTTTTCACAAACGACAAAATACAATGTGGAAACAAAATTCTAAATCGGGATACCTGCAACTTTGTCTAGCGCATTTAATCAAGGTGTAATCTATCAGATTGCTTCACGGTTTAGAGTGTTTTGTGTCTCCGGGGACTGGGAAGCTTTTCCAAAGACACTAAGAATACTTATTTTTTTATAATAATACTTATTTGTAATTATTTTAATTTATTTAAGGTACGGGAAATACATAGCTTGTGAAAGTTTTAGCTTTCTAGCTATCACGGTATCTGAAATACAGCCTACAGACAGACAGACAACGAAGGCTTAGTAATAGGTTCCCGTTTTTACCATTTCATAACACATTCGAAAAACCCTGAAGGAGATATTATTATACAGTTGACGAATTCTTAAATGATAAAAATTTTAATGACACATATGTACACCATTTACTGGAAAATAAATAAATCGGCTCGCTTCAAACCGGCATTGCCACACCCTGATTAGGGCACATTTAATGTTCTATGATAATTAGGGTATAACATTAAAAAAATGCAATAAATGATTTGATTGGATTTGAGTATATGACTCTATAGAAAAACGCCTGTTATTAAACAGACGATCCTTGGTTTGATTCTGGTCCTACATCCATCCGGTCCTGCGGCCATATTGGTCTGATTTTCTTCAAACATAGCTAAGAAAATTAACGAGTGCCACCTTTCAAGCAAAAAGCAATATCAAAATCGGTCCACCCATTTGAGTTACGATGACACAGTTAGACACACAAACACACTAAGACAAGTAAAACCGTCTTTGCGTCGTGGTAAAAAACGAGTTCCAGTAAAATAAAGTCAAATTAACCCACACCACAGACCACAGCCCGACTCCAGTAATCCAGTTCGTTACCCAAATAATTTGACAGAAAGAAACTGAGGTAAAGCCTTCTAATGCTGAATTACCTTCGTTTCTCTTTTGCTAATGTAATACTAAATGTAATTGTAATTTGACGATTTGCGTTTGAATTAGTTATTCTGAATTAAATCGTAATTTGTATAACAATGTAATAAAATTGTTTAGTTAAAAACTTTATCATCACTTTGTTTATTTTTTGATAGTGGTAATGGTTTATTTGAATACAATTATTTAAAATAATGCGTTTCAGATTGTTGTTTTTTTATTCATATTTCAATGGACTCGCCTTTGATCACAAATTGTGATTCACAACTAACCTGATGCTTAGAGGTTTTGTGATATGTGAGGTGTAGCACTCTTACCCAAAAGAAACCGGTTCATTCTTGCCATGAAAACCCCTATGTTATATTCTTCGGGGACCAGGGCGTTTGGCAAAAATCCACATCTTGGCGTTTTGCACAATGAAGGTGATGTCAAAACGCTTCTGTGTTTTTTACTCAAAGCTTTTCAACTAGACCCTTTTATGAGACTATTTATAATATTTTTTCCCTAACAATTTTTTTTGGTCGAATGAGAGAATGTCTCATATACATTACATTAGTTCGGACATGACAAGATATTTATACTTGTCACAATATAGAGTTAAAATGTCAAAATTAAATTAAATTTATTACAAATTAACAAGATTGATAATAAAACATCTTCATGACACTTTATATAAATTATATTTAGCGACACAAAATATAATTTTCATATTAATTTTGTTCTTATTTTTGTTATTTAATTTTATTATTAATCTTTATTATTGTGATTAAGTTCTTAAAAATTATATAATCTTAATAAAATGTTATTTGTAAGTGACGTGCCGTGTTATTTATGACATAAGTAGTCATAAGGTTAATAAATGATTTGATTTTGATTTTTTAATTTTGATTAACGTGAGTGACTTTTAGCTTAATCTCTTCTTAAAGTGATCTAGTTAGTCTGTGCTGTGTCATAATTTAGTTTTGCAAATAGATTTTTTCCTTGCGCAGTTCAATAGGCGCTGTCCATACTGACTTCCTTCATGTCCAAACGTACGCAGATGGTCGTAGGTGATAGAGGCCGCGCTATATCATCCGAGCTAGAGAATGCAATGGGCGTTCCCCAAGGCTCCTGCTTATCCAATACCCTGTTCAGCCTTCTTCTTAACGACTTGCCTGGCGCAATAGGCGGTGCTGAGATTTTCTTGTATGCAGACGACGTCGCGGCTGTAGTTACGGCGCCGACACACACGCAGCTAGAGCAGAAGCTTAACTCGGTGGCGAATGATCTTGACGGGTGGTTTAGATCGAACGGCTTGGCATTAAATAAAGATAAAACTTGTTTTCTGAGCTTCAATTTAAATGGTCACGCAACAAAATCCTATTCGGTAGTAGTAGGCCAAACTGCACTCCAGCAGGTGTCCTGTACAAAGCTTCTCGGGTTTTATATCGATAGTGGGCTAACGTGGGAGACGCACATACACGAAGTGTGCGGGAAGCTGTCGAGCTCATGCTTCGCGCTTCGGCGGCTCGCGAGCACCGCCACCCGCAGCGTCGTGCGCTCCTGCTACTTCGCGACTGTCCATAGCGTAATCACGTACGGGTTAGAGTTGTGGGGCAGCGCTGCCGATAGAGATAGAGTTTTTCGCATGCAGAAACGCGCCATACGTGCCATTTGCGGGGTTCAGAGCGACGTCTCCTGCGTTGAACTCTTTCGAGACCTTGATATATTGCCTCTACCATGTGAATTCATATATCAAGTTGCACTTTTCACACACACGCACCTTGAATTATTTCAACGCAGGGGTGCTAATAAAACGTGGGATCTACGTAGCAACGTGAAGAAGATGCAACTGAAAACGCCGGTTCATCGACTTGTGAAATTGGAGAGGTCCGTTTACGTGTTGGGGCCCGCGATCTACAACCGCGTACCTGCGACTGTCCGGGATGCACCTTCCACCGCCAGCTTTAAGACTAGACTCAGGGTTTGGCTATTAGATAAAACTTTGTACAATATAAATGATTATCTAAATTTGAAAATTGACATTTAAATTGACAATTTGACATTTGATTCATATCATATACTTTTGTATTGATATTATATTAGATACTAGAATTAGTAGTGAAAATTGACATTATGATTAATATCATATACTATTGTAATGATATTATAGTACTAGAATATAATTGAAAATTGACATGGATACATATCATATACTTTTGTAATGATATCATATTATTTGACTTGTAACTTTGGTGTTATCAATAAATGATTTGTATTTGTATTTGTATTTGCTAACGCGATAGTCGCTTTTTAAAAACAACACAGCGAGAAACTCTGCGCTTGTTTATGACGCGATGTTTCCTGTGACTTTTTAATTTACCGACAGAGGACAATGTTGCCAGATTGGGAAGTTCCCTGGAACATGGGTGTTTGTGCCGAGTTTGGAGTGGAGTTTACGAGAGTATACATTTTGTGGAGATAAAAGTTTAGCTTTACAGCGTTTTGCACTTGTTTGAGTTTTACTTTTCATGGTCAGTTTGCCCTGTTATTTGGAAATATGGTAAGAAATAACTAATCAACTCAAGACAATATTTTATTCTGCTATTACATGCTTTTTTTATTTCGTATATTACTACAAAATTTCTTTTTTTATCTGAAGAACTTTTGAAGAACGTACTAACTAAGTATTCTTAGAAATACTTTTAGAGATACTTCGAAAGTTTTGAAGTTCTCTTAACGAGACTTCAGAAGAATTTTTGAATTATTTACTGGACTTCAACAAAAAAAAAATATTCGTAAAATGAGCAAAGAATATTTTTGTTTATTTTAAAGTATTTTAAACCGCGTTACTTTAGAATCAGTTACTTTTTCTTGGAGATTTTTTCCACTACATAGGCAATTTTTTGACCATGGCCACACCGTCGAATCACGACGAAGCGTGAGCGCGAACACAATTTAACTTGCGAATCTATACAATTGTTCAGAAACAACTCTCCCTTCCATTGTAGGGGGCGACACGGACGCACAATGCACTCTCGAATTTGCATACAGACACTGTTCTGAACAAAATAATAACATGGCCAGTAGCTCTGGTTCAGGACACAGTATAAAACTAATAGAGTTTCTTATAACTAACGCACAAACAATTACTTTTAAAGGCGGTAGTAGCTTGTCTAGGCAAACAACTTTAGTTCTGTGGATTTAAGAAATTTGAAGAAAAAATTCGTCGGCGACTTTATTTGTTATCAAACAACTGTGTGAGCAAATACAGTCGATTTCTTAATACCAAATTTCATGGTAATTATAATTGAAACTTTTTTTATTATATTTCCTTGAGACTTAATTATTTGATCAATTTGTAGGAAAGTCTAGCTGCTAAGTAACGGGCAAACCCCATTTTGGTAGCTAGAGTCAAAATGAGCTTTTTTGTGTCAATAAATATTTACAATGGTTTTATTATTGACTATACGTTACCACTAACACTCGGGGCCTTCTCTCACATGGAGGCAAAGCTCTATAGCCTTATCTTCGAGTAAAATACTCATATGCTGATTTTTCTTAAAATACTGCACACTTATTAAAAGGCTATTGGAGATCGTCAGAAGATTTTTGAGAACGGTATAGACTTTAGGTACTGTTCAAATTGTATACTGACTTCAAATCTGTGTGCCCACTTCGTACAAGTGTATCTAGATGTTTCGAACAAAATGTTAGTCTACTTCTGCTTGTTGTCTGTTCTTTTGGACCAGAGCTTATTATACGAATAAACTGTGACGAAAGCTTTTGATAACTATTTCAAACTAGAACGCGAATGCAGAAACAGGTACATTTTAATTTTGAATTAACTTAAAGTTTTATTGCTTTAGTCAATTCTTGTTATTACCTATTTAAAGCACAAACGATTAGATGGTATCATAAACAGCAAAAAATACTACCTACATACTAAGTACAAGTTTTTTTTTACATACCTATTTATATCAAAATTATAGTTCTTCATAGAGAATTCAAAACGATTCAACATCGCGATTTTATTCAGACATAAATAAATACAGGTGTTTTAAATTTTGTGAAATTGTTGAAAGCAAAACGTTCTAGTCGTAAATTTTATTCAATAAAAATGTTCAACTACTTTTTAGAACGTGTTGTTATTACGATGCAAAAAATCTAGCCTAACCAGATAAAATCAAACCAGTAATTCAGAATTAGAGCATAAATTTTTTAAATAATGATTTTTAAATACAAATACATACATAAAAAAACCTTTATTATTTATTAACATTTACATGTCGCAAAAATTACAATAATAAATACAATTCATTTAGTCATTCGACTAAAGTAACAAATTAATTATGCTTAACTTAATTATTTAATTAAATATTTTAATAAGTCCCTAGCTCTCACGCTAAGATTTAGTAGATCCTGAGTTTGGGATTAAGACTTCACACCATTTTTTTATTTATACCTAATCATAGGATATATTAAGTCAAGATTTATATTTATTACATTTACCGTTATTAACATTATAATGTCTCACATATAAAAATGTCCATGTTACCGTACTCCTCCAAAACGGCTTAACCGATTTATAACAAATTTTATATGCATATTTAAGTAGGTCTGAGAATCGGCTACTATCTATTCTTCATACTCCTAAGTGAAGCAAAACAAAGTTTGCCGGGTCAGCTAATAATAAAATAAGTTCCAGAAATAGGATTTTATTACTATGTACATACTCAAAGATTAAATCTAGCTGTTTAAAGTTCCAAACCCTCAAAATTAGCACGTATCTAACCGCAGAGAATTGTTGGTTATATGTATAGCTATTGTATGCTTAAATTCAATGCAAATGTCACATACATACATCTAGGTAGGTATACTTCAGAGCGTACGCACCACAAAAGGACGGGTCCATCTCCGAGTTAGACGTCATAAATTGTGCAGACGTCTGAGTTGTGAGGGACAGTCCAATTTACAAGCGACTTTGGCTAAATTACTTATTATTTTTCTTCTTCAACTTAGCCTTTTCCCACTAAGTGGGGTGGGCTAGTTTGATTTATGATTCCACGCTATTCTAACAACCGTCATCTCTTCATTTGTATCCTTAAAATAGGATTTAATTTTCTTAATAAATGGATCAGTAGTCTATTTAAATAGCATGATGATAACCATAAGAATCAGAAATTAAACATATATTTTCTACGTTAACAAATTAAAATATTAAAAAAAGCGTTTCATTCGTATTGATCGTGTTTTTTTTTACTTTAAATGGGCTTGCGCTTGATCTCAATTCACCTGATAATAAGCGATATGATTTTAGGTTAAATCCGATGGCCCAAAAGGAACCGGTTAATTCTGGTTTCATTTCATTAATGTTTTTATACAAATAAATTCAGTTATACACAATTCAAAATACATAATTTTATCGGAAATAATTCATAGACAGCTTCAAAATAAATATAAATGTCACTTATTACCGACATTGGCAAAATTCTTCTTTTAATTACTCGTCCTTTTCATAATATGCCATAATATTCATTGGTATAGGACCAAGAATTTTCCTTATTTTTTTTTAATATATTATAAGTTGTATTTTAAGATATTCTGGTAGGTGTTTATCGAATTTTTTTTGAGTTTAATAAATCAAACAGAAATACATGGATTAATTTGATGTATATTTATTCGCTGTAGCTCATGCATTGAACCTTTAAACTCATCTGTTTCGCAGCAGCCAGCATGGAGGTGAATAAAGTAATTTAATAGTCCCCGAAAAGATGAGCGTTTGTCAAGAACACGCTCTCTATGCAGGGAACAGCAAGAACAGCAAGAACAGCAAGAACAGCGAGAACACCAAGAACAGCGAGTACACTCCAATATTAGTACACATTTTAAGACTTTCGTGCAATGCAAATGCATAAAAGTAATGAATAGAATAGAATATCCTTTATCCGTCATTACGTATCCAACTTATTACAAAACTAAGGCTTGTTATTAAAAGGATACAAATGTTCTCGTCAAGTACACACATATTACAAACATAATTCATTATTATAATAATAACCTCACAATCCGAATTTAAGGAAAAATGTCTATATTCATTTTCACAAACAAATATACAGAGGAATATAATTAATATGAAAATCACAGATTTAGCAAAAACCCACTTCATGCCAGCTGTAAAAGGGCTAAAAATGTAATTTTAAACTCCCATACACAAATCTCACAGTTTTATAAGTTTAACGTGTCTGACATCATAGCTCTTGAACGAATGGTTATTTTTTTTAAAGTCTTTGACAGGGTTTTGTTTGTCAAGTGTGTACTTAGCTATTCGTAAATATTCGTATTTTTTCACAACACCCTTAAAATAGTCATTATGGGTATTAAATGAATTGAAAGAAATAAAGATAAAAGAAAGTAGAAAACATACACTATGATACATTTTCAAATCAAAGATCGCCAGAGTCGCCACCAAACCACACCAAAGACCAAACACCAGGGAACGAAGTCTCAGTCAGAGAAGTCTAAAGCTTCGATCAAAGCGATAGACCGAACGATCATCCCAAAACTTTATCAAACCTTAAAGACCGTTTGCCCCCAACTACGCACGGCCCTATTCCGAATCAAAACACTGCACCCAATCTATCGTCCGCAGCTCCTGAACTAATAAGCAAACACGATTTCGAATGCACCGCATCCCTATTCCGTAAACTGGTAACCGCTTTGGTGCGGCGGACGACTTAACGCCAATCACGGCTTTGCGACACCCAATACAGGCTGCCGGGTGGATTAATTGAATAAATTTGCATTTCATCACGGTAACATTTCCATTTGTTTCGAATTAAAAGCGTCGCGCGTATGTATGTGAATTTGTTGAACGCTCCGTAATTAAAATGCCGGGCGGCGTGAGATAGGTTCAAGTGTGCTCGGGCTTCTCGATATGTTGTTATGTGTGATGCTAACTAAATAATAATAAATAAATAAATTGTTTATTCAGGCAAAACATACATTCACATAATTATAATAACATTCATAATTATGATTATTATTATTTATATTTTGAACATAAGAATACATATTAATATAATTATTTTTATTTGTACACAAAATTTGATATTTTTATTTTTTAACAGCGGTTTCGGCAATAAGCAGGTAATTTAAGGTCACTAACTCCCTCAGTAGGATAATTTATACGGGTTTTTTTCATATCGCAATCGTTATTCTTGTAGGGAATATTGAATTAAAAATTCTTCTCAACAAACGTTTATTATGTTATTTTTATTTGCTAGATGGTGAAAATGGAATATTTATTTATGCATAACTGAACATAACATAGAATATAGAACTATATCAAAAAAGGATGACAATTTAATAATAAGTAGGAACTGATTAACTATTACATACAATATACATTTATGATGATTTTCAGCCAAACTAAGTAACAATACTCGTATCAATACTAAAATATATATCGGGTTAAAGAAAGCGATTACTGACTTTTCTAGGCTTATTAAGTCATCGGTCAATAAAGGTTGTAGACCTCAAAAAAAAATTTTTTTTTAAATAAATATTAGGACACATTCACACACGGCTGGTTAGCCCCATACTGAACCATTTCTAGCTCGTATTATGTGGTTGCTTACACAACTGATATACTACATTATACATACATACATATTATATATAAATACATATTTAACACCCAGACCCACAGCCAACAAATTTAAATAAGCACAAAGATGTTGACCGGGCCGGGAATCGAACCCGGAACCTTCTGATTAGCAGACTGGCATGTTAACCTTTACGCTAACGAGGTCGGTATTATTGTTATTTATTGTTGTTAATTGTTTTAAGAAAATTAACATAAACAGTACTTCGCAATATAGGCGGTATGGGAACAAAAAGCATATTATAAAATATATGTTACGTAAAAGATAGGGCATTTTCGGTACCTTTGATTCAGTGTTAAGAAACTATAATATGGTTGCAAAACAAAACATAATTACGACAAATTCTCTGGGGTTTTTTAGTTAAGAAAAATTGTTAAAGTTAAATTTAAAAATGGTGTGATAAGTTACAAAAAAATTAAAACATATCTTAAAATGTGTGTCGTTAATAATCTAGTATAAATCCTTTTCAATCTTCCTACAGCGTGGAGTGACACGCATGCACAGGGAGTTTGCTAATCTATTTATAAACTGCTTCAAGTCTGGAGCGTGATTATGAATATAATTAGCTGGGAAACAAGCTCATTGTAATAGCAATTTGGTGTGAAATATACGCTTTTAAATTTAAGGTTTAAATTTTAAGGGCATTTGTTTCTCACAAAGACTACTTGCCTACTCGCATAGTCGCATTGTGATATAACGATAGTAGATTGTATGACCCGAGTGAAGTTGTTTTAAGAAAATACAAATAGATGGCGCTACTTGTATCATTCGATACACGTTTGTTTCTCACAAAAACTACATGGAATCACTCACTCTAAAACATAATATTTTAAATATTTGTCGTCACCAATCCCGACTCGAGGTCAGACAGACCATTCGTCGTCGAAGTTGAGTGTCTATTATATTTATTAGTCCATGGTTCTTATTAGGGGATGTCACAGTTAGGAATGCGTTCGAAGGGTGACCTGTGTTTCTTTACAATATTTTGATTGCTTCTTTATAAAGTTTTGTGGTGACGACGAATATTTAAAATATTATGTTTTAGAGTAAGTGATTCCATGTAGTTTTTGTGAGAAGCAAATGTCTTGAAACAAATGTGTATCGAATGATACACGTAACGCCATCTTTTCGTATTTTCTTGAAACGACTTCACTCGGGTGACGCAATCTACTATCGTTATATCAGTATGCGACTGCAGCGCGTTGCGGAATTTGGCGGCAGCTAGAATGCACGCACAATTTGCAGCGCCATCTAGGTTTCATCGGTAGTTATGGCAAATTTTTGCGCCACGCTTTATTGTATGGGAATTGATAATCCTATCTATTATTCTGATCCCTGTAGGTACGTAAGTAAGTACTCGCACCGTTTCCTAGAGAAACGCCAAACGACATTAATTTCAAGGTTATTCAAACGCACGCGTCTAATATAAGAATCAAGTTCCATTCAAATATTTAATTTCATCCAATAAACGGTGAAGTACGGAATAAGACGCTCCCAACAAAGCCTGCCTGAGCTCATTAAAGCACTAGTAAATAAAGATGTTCTCTCGAGGCGACGAAAATATTAAAAAAAAGAAGATTTATATCACGGAAAATATCTTCCTCGAAATAGGGTCGTGTCATTTTCCAGCGGAAACTGAGTCGCGCAGAATTTTCGTTTTCAATGGTTATCAAGTTATCTATGGTGAAGAAAATGTATTTTTACACAGTATTTTATAACATTTGGAACTTTATAAAATAGATAATGGTTTTATTGGTAAGTGATTGTATATTTTTTGTTTTGATGGTTTTCGTAATTGCAATCAGTATTTATTTTTAAATTTTTTTATTTAAATTTGGCCTGTAATAAAACTGTGGGTAAAGAAAGATGTGGTGTTGATCTTAAAGAAATCGGTTCACTCTATCCTTACTTAATAAGTAAAATTATCGAGGAAACACAGTAGGAGACAATCTATTCCATCCCTTGCTGTTACTAAGTAACTACTCGTATTTCAAGGCATGAGATGACAAGATCGAAACAAATAAACAAAAAGAATATGCATTTAAATAAAGTTATAATAGCTCAGTCAGGCGTACGATGGCCCTACGTCTGGAAAGGTCGTGGGTTCAATCTCCACGAATGAGCTCGAACTTTTGGTGAAGGAAAACATGGTGAGAATACCATAGGGTTGTAAAAAGGCATTTTCTACTCGTTGTGATCGCCTGTACACACGACAGTATGTTCTGGTAGCTTCCTTGAGAGCCAGATATTCCAGACTAGGCATACTAAGTCAGTGTCGCTGACTCCTGGGGTTAAGCGTCCTACTAGTCAAATGCCTAGCTGTACGGAGTAAAAAATAAACTCAGTCAAAAAAATCCAGTGTTAATTTCTAATATCTTATATTTTTTTTATAAACTGTCAATATTTTATTTTACTAACATACGATATTTAGTAAGTAAGTTAATCTCGTTCCTACTTATTCCTATTGTAAAATCCTTGTTTATATAAAGTTTTTGGATTTTTACAATATCCAGGTTATTTTTAAAATCAGCAAACGGTTTATAAAAACGTCATTACTCATTCCCCACGTCGCCCCCTATTAGGCCAGATTTCGTTTAGTGGCGGATCCCCTAAATCGCTTAAGGTAACGCTCGAATTTTCCCGCAGGCTGAGCATTAAAGGTGCATTTGCTGTACTAATTGAAAAGAGGGGAAATTTTATTGATTAGCTTCTTTTGCGAAGATTTTCGAAAGATTATCTAAGTGGATCAAAAGTTTGGTAAGATGATATAAGTCAAGGAAAGCCCCTAATTATATTTTAAAGAGCTCTTATACCGAGTTCTGCCGCGCCTTTCTTATTTGAGCAAAACAACTGACGTGCTGCAGTGGATTCTTCACCAAATAAATTCATCTAACATCAACAATTAACATTATTGGAATTATAAGCTCTAACAATTCTAGATAATATCATTACCTAAAAAAATTGCCCAGTGCGAGTTAGGCTTGCGCATGACGGGTTCCGAACCATTGTTGTATGGGGACCTCCCTATTTTTTTTAGTATTTGTTATTGTTAGTGGCTCGGGAAAACATAACTTGTGAAAGTTTCAACTTTCTAGATATCACGGTTTCTGAAATACAGCCTGGAGACAGACAGACAGCGGAGTCTTAGTAAAAGGATTCCGTTTTTACCCTTTAGGTATGCAACCCTAAAAAGACTAAAACTCGTTGTAATATATTTATTCCTTTCAGGAACACTATTTGATTAGTGAAAGTCTCGTCAAACTCTCGACACCAGAGCTTGGCTACTTAGCTACGAAATTATTATTATTAATACCATGTCCCAATATTTTGATTATAATATTCCACTTTGAACAAACAACAAACAGCAATAAACACGGTAGAACAGTAAAAACATCAATTTACATAATTAATCCGCACAACAATAGGCCGGTGACACAGTATAATCGGATTACGCCGAGCCAAATTGAATGTGGCCACTCTATCGTTTGCATATCTATTTCTATATATTTGTGTCTGTTGAACTTCGATGTGATGGTATTTATAGCATGACGATATGAACAGGAAGGGTGTGAATACAGAGATGACGAATGACAGAGATGTATGGAAGAAACGTACATACTGTACCGACCCCACCAGAAAGTGGGATAAGGTAAAGAAGAAGAATAAGAAGCATGGTGCATTTTTTTTTTTGACAAGCGGGAAATCTTCAACAAGATACCTGGTTACGATGGGGCGCAGCCAGGTTATGTGGGATTTGTGCACACTAAACAGGCAGGGGCAATGCCGCAGTCTTATTCTTTCACCCAGGCTGCAGGGTTAATAGCATGGTGCTTAGCAGAAACTTAGTAGGCAAACAAAATACCTAAATGAACAATACGGTTTGGTTATATGTTGTTTTGTTTTGTTATAGCGAACGATATATATAACAAAACGATTGCTGAATGATTCGATTTTTGAAACGATGATAGCTCAATCAGACGAGAGTCCGCCTCACGTCCCGAAGGCACTAGGCCTCCGCTGTCTCTCTGTCTGTCTCCAGGCTGTATCTCAGAAACCGTAATAGTTTTCACGAGATATGTTTTTCCCGTGCCACTATAACAACAATAATACTAAAAATAAAAAATGCAAATATTAAAGGGGGTCCCCATACAATCAACAAGTTTTTTCCTATTCTTTTGCAATATGTCAATAGCGGAAGCTGCAAGACACATAAAATTTTCACAAAACATAATATAAATGTATATAAATTATCAAATAAAATTAATATTTAAGGGGGGCTCCCATACAACAATGGTACGGAACCCTTCATGCGCGAGCCCAAATCGCACTTGGCCAATTATTAATATTCTCAGAGGCATTTAACCCGCAAAGTGAAGCCATGCCTAGTCTGAAATTTGCCAAATTTATAATAATATGTCTGAATCTTTAATTTATTTCCATGTCCTTGCCTTAAAATACAGATAAGCCCTACAAAATGAGCTCACCGTGGACTTTCGGTATTAAACACGTGTGTTGGTAAGCCGCTTACTTCGCCGGACCTTCCAAATTGGCAAGCAAATCTCTTCACACCTCACAATACAGCTCTTTGTACACCTGCAAATTAGAACCAAGGATTAGACGAGTAGGGGTTACCATTTGATTAATAATATTACAATATGAGTTTTATGTCAGAAATAAATGAATATGAAATTAATTAAATATGTTTCTTTAGTATTATATTTTTTTTAAATTAACATTGGCTCTACCATAGACAAATTCTATAGTCTATGGTTCTACAAAACGAGTGGTACTCACTAATTTTAGAAGATACGTCAAATATTCAAAACTAGATGGCGTGCGATGACTTGTATACTGACAGATCTTCTTTCTGCATGAGAGATTAAAATCATAATTTACGTAATAATAGTTATCGTTGTTTGATTTCAGTTTTGTTAATCTTAATGACGATAATATATTTTTCCAGTATAATATCCATTAATAGTTTCTATTTAATGTGATTTTTACTGACTCAACTACCCTCAAAACCTTCCTATTTTCTTGAACACACAGCTTACTAATTCTAACGTTAGTAGAAAACAAAATCAGTTATTTATTAATATTTACCCATTCTTGCCGTCTCCTGACTAAAATGTTGTTTTCTTATTCAAATAGCTTAGTTCTTAGCTGCCTTATAATTAAAGCACGGCAGAATCTTAAATTTAACTATATTTTGCAACAAATTTGCTTTTAATCTCATGATGTAATGGTCAGTATCTTCTGTTTCAGTTTTATGCAGATTTCTTCGCCAGGTTACTGCTACTGCCTTGGATTCAACCATGCTCATCATCATCACCAATCCAGTAACCGCTCAATGCGTTCTGTCTTCTTGTCGCCCCTGTCATGTCTGGGTCATCACCGGGATGACCATCCTAATAGCTGACCCGGCAAACGTTGTCTTGCCTTAATACCACATTATAAAAATATAAACACAAAAAACTTCGTCAAAAAGGAAAAAAAAATGTTAAACAACCCTTAGAGGGGTATAAAATATAGATAGTAGCCGATTCTCAGACCTACCGAATACACATATAAAATTTGGTAAAAATCGGTCAAGCCGTTTTGGAAGAGTTCGGTAACTAACATTGTGACATGGAAATATTATTAATAAGAAAGAAGAAGATTTATAGCGGTAAAAATAAATATAACTATAAAAAGAACTAGTTCAAAATCATTACCAAAACGAAGTATCTAAAAGCCTCAAAAATGCTACTGTAGTTGAACCAACTTTTATTTAGAAACATTAGAATTCAAACAGTTTTTGCTCTAGCGTTAAAACAAATAAGATAATGAAAATAAAGGACGCATAATGATCCCTAATGACTTGATTGGCTATTCAAAGCATTTGTACAGGGAACTAATTGAGGATTCAGTCGTATCCGTGTCGAAAGGTGAATGACCTCTGTATTTGATTGTGTTCTTTGTTTGGATTTTTTTTAAGACATTGACATTCCACGCGTAATCGTAAAATACCGCGTGGGCGGGGCAAAACAGCTACCCGCGCGCCGGCGTGGCGTCAAATGTTGTGTGCACGGCACCAATCGCGTGCGAGCTTTGTATGTGTATGTTTCGTTGGGATAGCAGTATAATTGTGTGCGTAGATGGATGCTAATTCCAAGCGGCAATTGTATGAAGTTACTCTTTCGTTTATTCTAGTTCGCTGTTGTTATTACTCTTTCGTACTAAGATTTATTGTACACCTTACAGTCTGGACTGAATGGAGCATGCCTTTTTTTTTTTTTTTTTTTTTTTTTACGTGAGGAAATGCATTTACGCATGCCCACCACACCTGGGGAGGTGGGTGGGGTATGTCGGGCTCGATGCCAGAAGGGCATCACTACCGACTAAAACCTCACGATGGCCTCCTCACCGGAAAGGGCGGGGTGAGGTTCCGCTTCTCGCATTAACCCACCACCCCGCCCACCTCGGCTAGCCTGAGAGAGACTCCTCCTCAGGGGATGACTCCCCTTGCAGCGCACGTAGTGCACCGCAACCACCTCGGGGACCGTGAGTGCAATGGACGCCGGACATCCCCAGTCCGACGTCCTAGGTCCCCCGTGACGGGTCAGGTCTGTGGCCCCGTCACATGCCACTACGGCCGCAGAGAATAGGGAAAGTGGTAGTCTCCGGTTACCACTCCCTTCTCCCTGCGGCCCCACCGCGTCCGCCATCAACGGTGGCGACCCCGTCGAGGCCGCGGCAGGTAGGAAGAGCGGCGCATCGTAATACCGACACTTCTCTCCTGCCGCGGCCCCACATCTTCAGCTGCGGTGCCTCCCAAACCACACCGCAGCCCGCCTCAGTTGCGAAACCCCCCCGAAACGAGGTTCCGCAACCTACTGGTGCCACTCCATCTAGAACTTGCGTACAGGGAATACAAGTCTAGGGAGTGGCCCGCCTCAGGGACCCTCTTCGCTTCACCGTGGGTGACCAGGCCACGGTTACTGAGCCCCCCCGCCTCGACAATGCGGGGCCCCACGGGGGGGGAATGGAGCATGCCTAGTCTAGAATAACTGGATCTTGAAAAGAAAGCCGTTGCTTTAGCCGTACTAAAGCTGGACTTGATATGTTTTGCGTAAATTACTAGTAGTCCTGTATTCAATTCATACTACACTCAAACCATATGAATAAATGTTAATATCAAAAACATCCACATCCAAATTTTATACTAATTTAGGATCCAAATTTAGGTTGCCTAATTACAACAGCGCTACCGCCTGCCATTAAAATCACGGACCGACATAAAGTAAGCAAAATTCACTCATGCATGCCTACAATTAAAAAAGGACCTTCTTTCAAAGTTGTTTGAGGTTAATTTTGTGTTAAATTCGTAACGATATTAAAACCATAAACACGTTATGAGATCGCTAATTAACTACCAGGTTAGGGTATGTGTGAGGTATTCTGTGACTCGGGACTAATGTGTGGCGTACATATACATATCTAGTAATTACATATACTGACAAATTATGTCTCTGGTCTAGTTTAATTTGAGGTATTCTAACATATCCAGCTACGTGTAAATTCAATGTAACGTCACTTAATTTAACGACAAACTCTCTTAAGCGTCGACATCAATTAGCTTTAGTTGGTAGCTTTTATTCCATACAATGATACATTGTAAGATACAGCTGGGAGACAGACAGACAGACAGCGGAGTCTTAGTAATAGGGTCCCTTTTTTACGTGTTAGGTATGGAACCCTAAAAAGCAGCAAATTATTATTTTTATCGATAACCTCTTCCTATTAAAAATCAATATCAAACCTCTTCCTATTGAAAATCAATGATGAAATATAATTAGTGACGTTCCTACTGCACGATGAAACATGCTGTTTGGAACATGCGGATATGAGGGGAGGAAATTAAGATCAGTGAAGCACTGATCTCGACTCGGAGCTTCACTTTGTTGTTAGCTCCCTAATCAAAGATGCGAGGTACTATCATGTACAGTACTGCAAGTTATTAGGTAACAGGTAACTAAATAATTAAATCATATTATCTAACTGCTATTCCAGATATAAGACTATTCGACATAGAGTTTTTTTCTTGTCAAGTCCATATTGTATCTTGTTATTAATTATAATTGTATTTGTAATAAATATGATGAATAAAAATATTTTATTCTATTCTATTAACTGAGAGTGTTATAACAATTAAATAAATAAAAAATATCCATAGTGTTATTCCTTAACCGGCGTTTGGTTGAGAAAAAAGAGTGGTTTATTCTCTTAAAAGTACATTCGTGCATTTAAATTGGTTACGCACTTTGTAGACGTCGATTTACAATGTTGTAGTCAAGGCCGCCATTACGATATTAATCAAAAATACATAAATAAACAATATTTAAAAAAATAATATAAAAACTCTGTCAGAACACAAGCTACTCGTATCAAAGTATTAAAAAATTGCTCTAATTATAATAAAAAAAGTGTAAGAATACGCCTAGCAAATTCAAAAAGAACACATTTTGGCGAAAACTAAAGTGTTATTGAATGCACTTTTCAACTCAACTATCCGGTATCCGAAGCTTCCAAACTATCGAGTAGAGATGTATCCGAATACAGTTGGAGAGTTGCCTCACGCGTCGATGCGTTGCCGAGTAACATCCTATCGATATCGATTCAAATATTATCGAGTACTAGACAGCACTGGCGGTATATAGAAGCAACTGAGCTTATTAAGAAGAGATCTAACTAGAAATTATATTAAAATACACTTGGAAAAAAATACATTTGCAATAATTGAAAGCTATGTTTGTTTAAACTACAAATCTGATAAAGTTTAGTAATATATTATGCTAAAAAACACACACGTTTCAAGGTTGTCTTGTGAGATAATGTTGGTCTAATCTTCAATTATTATGTCGGCCAAGTTGACTTTTACCGTGATAATACTGAATTTGGTTAGTATATTCTTATCATTGCTTTTGGTAGAATTGTGTTTATTTTTTACATTTGGCATTTTACCAGAAGAACGCGTAACCATGTGGTTTTGCGTTCTTTTCTCGCGTAACCGTCGGGTTAGCGACACTCGTAGATTAAGCATGCTTGGAATAACTGGATGGTTGCTAAAACACATTGTTAGATGCTTGGTGATAGATTTAATCTAAAATGCTTACTAACTTGTAATAAAGGTTTTAGTTTAATATGACACTGCCCTTAAAGAAAGTTTACTTAGATTTAAGTTTGACATTTTTGTTTGTTATGTGTTTGGCCTGAAGTAAATTATTATTCATATATCTGACTTGTAACTTTGGTGTTATCAACAAATGATTTGTATTTGATTTTATCATTTTGTTGAAAAATATTTATAATACTTGAAAAGGCGTTGCAGTTAGATATTCACTATAGATCTAGGAATAACATGATATATTCGCAGTTTTCAATGATGCAGATATTGCAGTATAAGTACTAGTTTGCAGCCATAAAATTGAAATATACTCGAGTAAATCATGCAACGGATTAACTTTATAGCGAATTTTACAGCACATACATCGATCTTAAAACTAATTTACTGTAGTAATTTCAACTGTGCATCGATATTTTAGTCAGTCAGTCACTTTTTATACATATACTAGCTGACCCGGCAAACGTTGTTTAGCCTTAAGTACAGTTATTAATTTATCATTTCAAGTATTATGGAAAATAGATAGTAGCCGATTCTCAGACCTACTGAATACGCATATAAAATTTGGTAAAAATGGGTAAAGCTGTTTCGGAGGAGTACGGTAACTAACATTGTGACATGAACATTTTATTTATTTATTTATTGAATTTAATTAAACGGTACATAGACCAATAACATTAATTAAATATAAATATTAATAGCATACATCTAATAACAATAGTTTCATACTTGTAGATAATAGTATTAGTTTCATTAAATTAAGGCAATAATAATTACATTACATTAAATTATTTACACATATTTAAGTCAAACATAAAAATAAGTTTTTTTCTTTATAACACACAAGCTAGCGATACTGTGGGCTAAGGTAGAGCATGCCTAGTCTGGAATAACTGATTTTCTACAGACGTTTCAACTTGAGGGCGGTTGCCAGCCAAGCGAAATGCCCTACCACCATACAAACAAACCTTCGCCTTTTACTCGTACGTGTGTGATAGAGATAAGAAGTGAATAACCTATTGACTCCGGCGCTATTTTGCGGAAATCCATCGTAGATGGAAGAAAATCTGAAATATTTAGTGTACTTACGCTGTGATCTGAAACCAAATTAAGATAAGCAAAGAACACATCAACATATTAAAAAAAAATCTTTTCATATTTCAATTGTTTCAGATCAGATTCAGATATTTTAGATTAGGTATCTTTCATGTATTTTCGGGCTCAAGGGCTGTTGGAAGTGGTGTTCCAACAGTCCAGCCAAATTGGTCCCGAGAACGGTGGCAGATTTTATCTGCCACCGTTCTCGGGACCAATTTGACTGGACTGTTGGAACACCACTTCGAACAGCCCTTGAGCCCTGCCAGCCCAGATGCATGCCCAGCCTGATGATTATATTATGCCTCTGTGGAAGTTGCTCAAAGCAAACGCCAGGAGAGCTTCTGTGTGTTCCCACCGGAGAACCCGGAGCCCTCCATCAGGCTTCTAGGCTGGCTACCGAGGGGGTTTTAGTGGGTAAGAATGCCACATAACCATTGCAACTGGGTATCTTATAGAAGATTTCCCCTCATAAAAAAAAATCTTTCATGTAGATAAGAAGTGGGTTGCGTAAAATCTGTACTACTTGACATACGTATATTATAATGTACATAGGCATCAAGTTATGGATATAATTGAATAAGCTGGCAGCATGCTCGAATGAAACCACATCCTACCTATAAATTAAGGAGCAGACAGGGTTCAGCTCTGAACTGTAAATTACAGGCTAATGAACATCGGTTACGAATTAGTGGCGTCGGCTGCCGTGTTTTGGATTTACAATTTGTAATGACGTTTAGAGGAAAGGTGGATTTTAGGCCAACTTTAATATAAAACTACTAGCTGTGTTACCTGCGTTAATTCAGGATTTAAGGTAGCCTATATGTGTAAATCTAGGGATCTACTTATCTCCATACCAAATTTCAACGTAATCGGTTCAGCCGTTTAAGCGTGAAGAAGTAACAAACATACACACTCACACACAAACTTTCGCATGTACTCCTATAATATTAGAAGGATATACATATTTTCAGAATTCCCTATTAATAAAAAAAATCTTTTTGAATTGAAATTTACTTCGGATTGTTCTATCATTCTTAGACTTTAATATAAGATATGATACCTACTTCTTTAGCAAGCTACCTAAACCTTAGGCACTCGAAATTTGACGCACGTTCTGGTCAGATACGTAGAAAATTCTGTTGCCAAGCATCTAATAGTGTGTGACTCCTAAAGCGCTTATCATTTCAGTTTTCAATAGGATTGAACCAAATTATGTGATTCAATGTTGATAATAGTTTTTGTTTTTGCTAGAAGTATATTTCTTATATTAAACACAATTTAATACAGTATAAAACAATATATAATTAATATTATATGTCAAACTTAATTAATACCGACAAAATAAACGTAAGTGATAGCCGATTATAAATTAATTATTTCTAAATAAATAATCCACCCCTATTAGTTCCCGTTACAAAGTAGTATAGTTATTCGTGTAGTAATTTTGTCTGTGTTATATCTTATTAGTATCGTTGTTCTCTGCTACTCGTATACCTTATTAGTATCTGTTTTAATGTATTTCTTACAACTTTCAATTTATTCATATGCCTAATTGCGTGTTTTCCTTCTTAGTGTACCGTGCGTGACGTCACAGCCAGCCTCAACGGAAGACCAGCGTTATGCTGTGTTGAGGCTGTGTTGTGACATTTTAAAGTTAATTATAATAATAAAAAAAAAAATTAGGACACAATTCACACACGGCTGGTTAACCCCATACAGAACCATTTCTAGTTCGTGTTATGGTAGCTAACACAACTGATATACTACATATAAACCTATTTTATATAGATACATATTTAACACCCAGACCCACAGCCAACAAATTTAGTTAAACACAAAGATGTTGGCCGGGCCGAGAATCGAACCCCGAACCTTCTCCTTGGCAGTCCGGCATGGTAACCTTTACGTCAACGAGATCGTCAACGTATTATGTGTACTGTTTTAAATATTATGTTTGTCTTGTGTAGATTCATTTGTCACAATACATAAGTTTCTTTCTTTTTTTCTTTCCTATATTTTGTGCAGTAACTGACTAAAAATATGTATGTACACTGGGATTTTAGTCAGAATACGAACCAGAAGCGCCCGTACTCTCGCATGGTATATGTTCTACAGATAACTGCGGGCAGTCAGAGTTGCCTTGTTTAGTCCGACAACAATAACATGAATATTCACAGACGCAGCGCGGTTGGCTGCACGTGCTAATAGATTTCTGTTTTGTTATGCAGAAATGCATTTTTGGGCGCCTTTAAAAAGAAGTCAAAATTCAGTTAGGTCTTATTGATTTTAAACAACTTTCAAATGAAAACAAATAAATGGGATTTCAAAAATGTACTTTTGTAACTCTCCGACTGATTTTCTAAAATATAGATAATAATATTTTTTACAAGATATTATCTTGTTTTTTATTCTGTCTCTTTGACAATGAGAAGTATTCTGCACATGGTTTCAGTGCAGAGATTTGCTATGAACTTGGTAATGTCCATTGTAATGGACGTATGTTTTTCAGAGAACTGCAATATATGTATTTTGTTTAAATATTTTTTGTGACCCCTTACAAGCTAAGAATAAATATCTGTAAAAGTTTTTCGAATTTAACTTAAAAAACCCTCCAAATGCGGTTTATATTTATTTATTTTGTTCATTTAGTTCATCAGAAAATCAAGTTAATTCAAATCGGAGTATATTAAATATTAATGATATGCAATGAACATATGGTTTCATACCTACCTACACATATACGCTTATTAAGTTACTTTTGACTATTGACTGACTTCGAGTTGTAGCCCTGTGTCTCAGCTACCTAAGGGAATCGGACGCGATCATCAAGGTTAAGCAACTGTCTATGCAGGTAGTCTTTGATGGATGACCATACATAAAACTATCGTTTAAGAGTGATATTTTATCTTAGGGCTACTGTGGGTCGCATGACACGTTAAATTGTAGATTTCGGCTGTTAGTCTTATTACAAACAGACAAGGCTTCAGAGATAGATAACTCTTTATTATAGTACTCACAAAAAAATAAATAAAAAAAATACAGAAAACACTTAAAGTATTTAAAAGCTAGTACCTTAACTGGCGACCTTATCGCTACAAGCGATCTTTTCTAGCCGACCAAGCGCATACGTAGAAGGAGAGGACATCGAATTGTTCTATACCTTTTATACAAAAAATAGCTCAATGAACACACATTACTTAGGTACATTCTTAGTCTACTTAGTATATCTACCTACGTACTTTAGACACAACATACGCCAGAATGAACTCAAACTAGTAATCGCAGCCCCACTTTGCTTATCAAAAGCCTTTTTGCAAGTCTAAGCTCCCTCAATTTCGAAGCGGCACCGCGCACAATCTCCCATAGATTGGTTCCCACAAGCTGCAGTAATCACAAGCACTGTGCCCTACAAACAAGTCAATCTTAAACCGGGTTTGCATAGATTAGCTAGCGCCCGCTTTCTGAACACATTTCGGGTGTGCCCCAAGGTTTTCTATCTAGCGGAGAAAAAAAGAAAAAAAAACTTAACTAAAATCCAAACAAACATACTGAACGTCTACTAGTATTAGTAATGCGTTAGTTTGTGCGTTAACACGTTTGTGTGTTTGGCATGAGTATATAACAGCGAGTGTGATTCGGTCTGCTTTTCAATGAGACGTCCCAAGTTTGATCCCAGCCCTACACCAATGACTTGTTTTTCAACTTACGTGTGGAGTTGCACTCGCTTTACAGTGAAGGAAAACATCATGAGGAAACCGACATGTTAAAAGACCAGGATAACCGAACACGTGTGTCATCCGCACACCCGCACTTGGCCCGCGTGGTGGATTATGGCCTATTTTAATTTCCTCACAAGAGAAGGCCCCAAGTTCCAGCAGTGGAAACGTATAGGCTGCTTATGCTATGCATGAGTATGTTGGATTCTGCTTCACGCTCAATCAGCTATACTGATTTTGATGAAATTTGGATGAGATAGTTAAGACCGTGAATCAAGTATATTGGGCCTTTGATCCCAGATTAATATGACTAACATCGTAGTGTGCAGCTAGTTGGCAATAAGTTTTGGACTTGTTCAAAAATAGAACCAGCTATGCTAGTATACGAGTATGTATCTTGTCATATCTTCACGTGCGCAAAGTGAAGAGGTATTTTAATTTTTAAGCTCAATTTTTCATGACACGAAATATATAAACTTTAGTAGGTAAATAAGTAGATAGATATATTATAATCAAAATTCAAAAGCGCTGAGGTCAAAGGGACTATAACGAGGCATGTTCCCCAGATACGTAACTACTCCTAGTTTATAACTGTGTACAACCTCATCATACATCTTCTCCCGTGGGGCTTGACCGCTATATTCTAACTTTGTGCCCTATATTAATATTAAATTGTAACATTCATTAAAATTCTTTAAAGTAAAAATCTAGAATTGTAACTACGTTCTATTGTATAAATAGACAACATTATAAAGAGGAAACGTTTGATTTTTGTTTCTTTGTTTGTTTGACGCTAATAGCCTCCAAAACATTGGACCGATTTGAAAAATTCTTTCACCATCAGGAAGCTGCATTATCCCTTAGTAACATAGGCTATATTGTTATTCTCTTTGCAACTTATGTTATTTTATAGCCCGTGCGAAGCCGGGACGCTTTGCCAGTTTTGAATAAATTGTAAGTAAATTGATATTTAACTATCCCACTTCCTACTATCCTCCTAATATAATTTAAGACTCGGTGTACGTATGATTGACTTTATTATGAACCAAATATAATAAAATAAAATATTAATTAATAAATGCTATTTAGAGTACAAAAAGCTCTTACAAACAAAATTGACAACATAAACGTGAAAGAAAGCTGGTTTTACAAACATTATTCGTATATACGAATTACAGAAGATTTTATTTACTCTGTAAGTTCCCTTCAATCGCACCGTACCCATTGCACACCGACTAACAATCTGCATAATACCGACATCGCTATAAAAATGGTAATACTACCACAAGCCTTTGGTTTCCTACCACAAGCCTTTGGTTTCCTACTAGGTAATAGGTCGCACTTTACCACAGTACTAACTATTGGCTAAGCTGTGTCCGATAGCCTCATGAAATCTTAATGCTCGATTAGCAATGGTAGTTCAGATAATGCTGATGGTGATTGTCCCAATCGAAATTCTGTTAGAAGGTATCTAGATGGCTATTGATGATACTTTAGTTGTTATTGAAGTTCTGATTCTGTCTCTTGATCGCATTCACACGCACAGATATCATACAGAGTAGAATATCAAGACAATAGGTATATGTAATTATTATCAATCTAAACTTAACGAAATAAATTCCGGATCTAAAATTGCTGTTGAACGTTTGGGACTTGGATGATGGCACCATCAGGAGTCCAGAAGATGTGTTGCATGATCTGAAGAACCTTCTTCCTTGAGAGATGGTTTTGGTGATGAAACCTTCAAAACGTGAATTCCACCCCTGCTGTGATGATGCTTGTCAATACTTACCTAATTACCTCACTATCTTTCCTGACCTTAAAGAACTTACAACATCCGGTTTCAAACTATTAGGTTCTCCAATTTTCCAGGATAAAGTTCCTAAGCAGTCTGTGACAGCCCTGATCGAATCTGGCACATGAATGACTTCTTTTTCATGTTATGTGAGGAATTATTGGCTCATAATATTGCGAAGGAAAATAATTGTAAGAAAACCCAAATGCCGTGAGCCACAAAATCCTAACATTCTTATCATAAGATTCTCTAAGAAAACTTCTTCTAAACTCGACACTTTTTTATGCATGATTAATTTTTTTAACGCTTGACCCTTGCACCTGATATTAAATGATATTGCGGTCTAAGATGTATCGTCGCGCTTGCCTAGAAGAAACCGAATCACTCTCGCTTTGAATACAGTAAGGTTGTTGTTTTTCAGTGGGAACAGGGATTTCCACAGTTTTTTCCTCTGTACTAGTTATAAATGCAAATCGCTTTCCGTTCAATTTTAAGTCTTGCGTTCCTTACATAGAGTATGTATTCATATGTCGTGTAATCACCTATCTCAAGTCTCATGTTAACGATTGTTAATATATTTAGAGTCCATTCTGATGCCACTAATAAAGGCTTAGGGCGCGATCATAAATTCTCTTAAAGCTATAAATAATGGAAAATAGCCCACCCTTGTCACATAGTATCAAATTGCCGCTGCAAACATGTCATTGTGGCTTAGCCCTAACACCGCACATGAACCTATTTGCGTTAAATTTCATAACAACAAGGATTAATACGGGTGATACCCATACTTGTGTTACACGGTGAACCAAAGGATCAACAAGTAAATAAATTACCGATCTTGTTAATTTTATCTTTGCCTCTTCATATTTTAGGTCGGATCTCATATTTTATTGGACCAAGACAAGAGGTCTCGCGTTTTCTCTAATACTCGTCTCGACTTTCTTGAAGGTTTTCTATTTTCAACGGGCGGTTGATTCATTTTCTTCTAGAATATTTCAAACTGTGTTCCGCGCTATACATTTGACATATTTTAAAATATTATTTCACTTAATCTTATTTTTTTTTTGACATGTAACTAATGGTGTTATTAATAAATATTTGTATTTGTTTTTGTGTAGGTAGGTGTTTATATAGACGATTATGTTCTTAAATAATTGACGCTGTAATTATTTGCGGAAATCCATTTTAGATGTAGAAAAATGTATTATTCGGTGTTTGTATCGCTGTGATCTAAAATCAAACCAGATAAACAAAAAATATCTTAAAAGTTTTTGATGTATTCCTCCTTCCTCTCGACTCACACTGGTGTGATTAATTGTCCTTCCTAAACACATTGAATCCTCACGTGCCAAATTGAGCTAAAACTAAGACCTATTATAGCTATTTCTGTTTTTTGTCAACCTTTTTATTGAACAAAAAAAAGCAGTTTCCTTACATAAGCTGGCTAAATTTTAAGTTTAAGACCTAGCGAGTCAAACGCAAACCTTTACAATATAAAATAAAACTACAGACAAAATTCACTAAAAATAATAGACCAAAAGAGTCTCCAGTTTTAAAGTAAAATATTTAAATGTGCTTGAGTTCAACATTACCACGAAATAAACAATAAAACACGCGTTCGTTGGCCACTCGAGTCGCCTGGAGCGCGAAGGAAGCAATAATCGTAAAGAGCTTCGCATATCCGACTCTTACTGCGTCTGCCAAGGATTAAAGAAAGTCTGTCGTGGTGTCTCGCAATTTTTTTCTTCTCCGTATGAGCTTAGTAGTCAAGATCTGGTGGTGAGAGTTTTCAAGCCGCCCAAAGGCCACTGATTTGGCTTTACGACTGCTTGTACAAAGACTACCCGGGACCGGCAATTTAACGTGTCATCCGAACTACGGTAGTGCCTAGATAGATGAAAATACCACTTTTTCTCAAAATGAAATATACTGTTTATTTTATTTGTTTTTACTAGCTAGCAATTGGACCAGCAGGGCGCAATAGCACACGAGTCGCTGACTCTGGCCTGAAGGGATGACGCAATAAAAACAAAACTACTAAATGTATTTTGCTATGTGGAAAGCAGTAGGCGTTAATTTTTTGCTCATTTAGCAATCTGAAATATGACAATACAATAAGTAACATTAATATTTATTATGCAATAAACTGAACAACATATTTATTTTTCAAAGTTTTGTACTTTTGCGTAGAATTAAATTAGTGTTGTGATAGTTTCGTATAAGTATTCAGTTTTTCTATTCCTATTTTTGGATACCATATCAAATATTTTAACAATCCTTGGCGCGTATTGTAGTTTTATGCACCGCTTTGTAAGGATTTGAGTCTTGTCCAAGTGATTTTAATATTAGCTGAGAGATATGAGCCATTTGTGAGGGTTATTTTACTGAATTTGCGAATGCTTAAAACTGTTCATGTTATCTTTTATTTGAATTTGTCGAATGTTTTTAGCATAAGCATAAGTAGCCCACTATACGTTCCCACTGCTAAGACTCCAGGGCCTTCCCTCACGAGGAGAGAGATAGAGGCTATAATCCACCACGCTGGCCAAGTGCGGGTTGGCGGATGACACACGTCTTCGGATATTAAGGCCCACAAACATCCCGGTTTCCTCACGATGTTTTCCTTCGCCGTAAAGCGAGTGAAAATCCACACATAACTTGAAAAACAAGTCATTGGTAGGGCCGGGGACAAACCAGGGACCGTCAGACTGCAAGGCCGACGTTTTCCCACCGAGCCACACTTTGTTTTTTAATGTTTTTAGAATTTTATCTTTAAATATAAATTTATTAATTAGGTATTACTCGTAGCCAATTGACTTACGAAAAAATGTGTAGTAGAGAGATAAGAGATAGGGGGGGGGGGGGAAGAGGATGTGTCTTCAAGGCGCTAATGAACCGGTTTCTTCTAGGCAAGCGCGCTACATCCTAGACCGTAATATTACTTAAGGCGATTACTATTATTACGCGTGAAAGGTTCTATATGAACAATAAATAAATAATTGACAAAACAGTCATAACAAAATACCTAGTAATAATAATTTAGTCGATTTAAACTCTTCAAATTCATTGTAACTACGAGTATATATGTATATCGATTGCTCGATAAGTCAGTCTTAGCCATAAAACCAACAATTCGATAATCGTCCATATCTCATCGTCATCAATCAGATAAAAAAAACAATTTACGCGTTCATTGTAACAATTTTAATGCGCGACAAAATTATTAATTACGTCGTTAATATAAATCGATTTATTTCATTAAAATAATTGGAACCATTCTTGGGGCCGCTTTGTGAACAGTAATTGGTAGTTAGCAATACGGATCCCCGATGTCGCAATATTTGCGGTTAAATCATGGCGAATTATTATTTATTTTGCTATTTAAATTTAAATTATTTCTATGAAGAACGCCATTTCAATTGCTGACTAAATATACCTACGTTGAAGCACGTTCTACATAACAACATTGTTATATTTTTTATACTTATCACAACTTGTTTGTCATGTTTTTTCATTGTTATATCTTCTTCTTCTTCTTATATATAAAATTTCCATGTCACAATGCTAGTTACCGTACTCCTCCGAAACGTTATCTTATATAGGCGTTACTATCGGAGTTATATAATAACATATGTTAATATTATATCTGTAGGTAATACAATTCGATAAATTTAATTGCCTTTTCACTTGTATCTGAATTCTGAATCATCATATTATTATTACAGAATAATAACAGTGGGTAACTACAAGTATTTAACAAACAATGCAATGTGCAATTTTCAACATCGCAAGTAAGTTTTCGTGGTGTAGCGGTTATCACATCTGCCTAACACGCAGAAGGTCCCCGGTTCGATCCCGGGCGAAAACATAGTTTTGTCGAATTCACCAACTACATATCAATTCAAAATTTTGTTATTATTGCTATTTACACCAAAAAAAACAATGTTACAATCCGTTTCAAATGCCATGCGACTTGGGACGTGACGTCACAAGTCAAATTTATTAGTTTTTGAATAATTCGCTTAAATATATTTTTTTATAGCAAAAAATATACATTGTGTATTATTTATAACAAATTACTAAAAAACATATTTCAGCGTATATTTTGCAAATTATATCACACTAGTCACGTCACGGCAAAAGTCATATAGCATGTGAACAGTCTTCTTCTTCGTTGGAGCTAAGTGGCCAAGCTCTGGTGTTGAGAGATTTCTAGCCACCCGAAGGCCTCTGACTTGGCTTAACGACTGTTTGTCCTGGGACTAACAGCCAGGACCTAAATTTTTACGTGTCATCTGTACCACGGATAAAAAATGCCATTTGAAAACGACAGTCTTGTGCATGGTCACCCATCCAACCACTATGCGCATGGACGATGGCTTAGCTTCGATGATCGCGTGAGATCATCTTAGCTAGCCGAGCTGTAGGCGCTAGATGTCACGTGAACAATGCTATAATACTCGTAATACATGCTTACTACTTTGTATGCTACAGGTAAAATAACGGCCTTTGATAACAAACACACTAGCACCTTAATATCCATTGCCCAACAAACATAATTCCATAATCCTAGGCACTATTTTGTGCACCAAATTAGAGCTGATAGGTGTGAATTAAGGCCTTTGTAGAGCTAAAAGGGGGGTTGTTTGCGCCGGTCGGTAACTAGTTTACATAGCCATACACCTTCGTTAGTGCGCTGTATTGTCAGCTGTAGTCAAAAGCAGTAATGTAGTAAAGGCACCGTGTCTGTCTCGCGAGTATAATAAACTTTGCTGGTACAGAGTGACGTCGGAGTGATGAAGATTTGAATAAAGCTGAATGTTAAAGATGATATTCAAAGGCTTGAATTTAAGCACATTTTATAAAAGTAACAAATTAAAATTTAATTTAATCAGTTATTATTTCTTCTAGCCTTATTACTCGTACCTACCTTATAACTTCGATAGTTATAAATATGTATGTGTCTCAAATTCATATATTTTTCCACCTAGCTCCAATTAATTGTCTTCCATCCAACTTAATCAACAATCGAACTGCGAGAAAAAACAAAAGAAGGCGCATTCGCAACGCTAATGCGTGTTCCCGCCTTTTTGGTCGACATAAAATATGAGTATAGAAACCAAAGAGTTTTTTATATACATAGCTATGTCACTGCCTAAAACTATTATTTGGAAACAATAAAATCAAATATTATTACAAAAGTATTTTCTTGGCGTTACTTTTATACATATTTAGCTTCATATTACTTATAATTTAGTTTACTAATTATGACATATCTTTATATAAGTATACAAAAACCGGTTATTTCCTAACATGAAGTACGAAGCGTGACATTTTGTTGCCGATGGTGTAGTTTTATATCGTTATTGTATATCATAACACGGAGGCGTTGTATCCTACAAATACGTTTGTATAATATAACAACAACGACTAATTTTTACTACAGTAGAAACTTGATTAACCGTACTTATTATTGTTGTTTGATAATCGAGAGTATGAAGAAAATAGTTTTTTTAGGGTTCCGTACCTAAAAGGTAAAAACGCGACCCTAATACTAAGACTCCTCTGTCTGTCTACCTCCAGGCTATATCTCAGAAATCGTAATGGCTAGAAAGCTGGAACTTTCACAAGATGTGTATTTTTCGTGGCGCTATAACAACTAATACTAAAAATAAAAAATATATATTAAGGGGGGGTTCACATACAGTAAATGTGTTTTTTTTTTGTTTTATTTTTGCTATATATCAATAAAGGTAGACACCTAAAATATAGAAATGTAGAAATGTACATAACCTTTCAAATCAAATTATAACATTTAAATAAAATAAGGATTTGAGAGGCTCCCATACAACAATGGTACGGAACCCTTCATGTAGTAGTACAAAAATTATGCTTTTTGGAAAGTCCTAGATAATCATCTAGGACTTTTCAAAAAGCATGTTAGATAATAGATAATGCCTTTGATTTTTGACATAGCAAAGAAATGATTCTCATATAAAACTGTAAATGAAGTATAAGTATGTAGTACTGTTCTGCATGTTATCCTTTTATCTTTGTTAGAACTTAATGTAAATGATCCACTATTTACTATTTTTGTGTTAGTGAAACTCGAATAATAAAGCAATTCTTTCATTCTTCGCTTTCAGGTTTCTCTATCGCAAAAATATGCTTCAATTATTTTCAAAACTTAACTCCGGTAGATAAATAGAACTAAAGTGAAAACAAGTGTTCTGTCTACGTCATTATCTAGTTCACTCCATTTGGTTCATTATAACAAGCCGAGCGATATTGAACCTTATGCCAGAGGTAGTAAGGGTGTTTATTTTAATTAAAAGATATAATATTGCATGCTACAGTGAGGCGTTAGTTGTTTTTATGGTGAAGAAGGTTTCATGACGCTCGAAATACAAACCTTTGTAGGGGTTGACAGAGGTGAGGTGCATTTGATAGCGGAAAGCGATTTATTATAATCTAGAGTATCGCTGACTCGCGTAGTTATGAGCTAGGGCTCGTAACTCTTGCAGGATGCTGCTCTTGAATGAAATGCACAAGTAATCAAAATGTATGTATTAAATTACGAATAATCAATTAAAACCGGCGCTTCTAGTGCGACAGGATCCTATTCAACTTAAACCTACGCTTTATATCACAATAAGTCTGCATTAGACATCTTCAACATCTTTCAGCTTCAAATTAACACTAATCTTATTTAAAATTTAAATAAATCTCTTTTTACTATTTACAGTCAGGCATTTGACAAGCAGGGGCGTGTAACCACAAAACTTTGCAGCTTAAGGTGCCTAGTCTTGAATAACTAACAGCCTGGAGTATTGTACCGAGTGTTTAGGTATCTGAATTGGCTGCTACTCGTCTGATTAATGATATAAAATTCTTCGCTCTCTTTGTCCAGATATTTGATATTTCTCGCTAGGACTGTGGACACACCCTTTTGTACACAGGGCAATGATAATACAGGTCTGTTCAACGGTGCCAGTGCTTGTTAAAAGAAGCATTACCGCAGCTTTCACCGTCACAGGTTTTGTTATATATTTATTATAAGTAATAGTAACTGAACGCTTCAATCACAGTTACTCGTAGAAAGGTACTCCATAGAATCTTAAAGAAATATAGAAACCATGCTTTCAACAAGTAATAATAATAAAATAATTTATTAGCACCATAAGTATATACAAAAATAGTTACATTAGGTATATATGTACCCTAAAGTTATGACTGTTAAAAGACTGTACATATTCAAAAGGTCAATAAAAAAAATATACATCTTGATAGTACTGAAAATTTGTGATTAAAACTGAAAATTGTACCAAATGTAATTAATATATATTGAGTCAACTGATGCCTGAACTAGTAACTAAACTGTATCTCAGGCATCAGTGCCCTTCTTAATAGAAAATTAACCAAGTATAAATTAAAAAATGAGGAAACTCCCAACAACATTTGGCGGTGGTTAGAAATTTGTCATAGTGTATAAATTATTATACAAGTCAATATGTCATTTTGTAGCAACGGAGCTATTGTCATTTCGTAGTATTTTGGAGTGGTTTTCGTTAATCAATAGCTAAGAACACTTTCAATCATCGAATTCAAAATCAAAATCAACGACGCTACACAAACACACACACACACACACACACATGAACATGGAGACTTCCTTGCACTTCGTAATTTTTGCGTCTGTAGTTATAACTAGATCACGAGTAGACAATACACAAATAAAATCCTTAAAATTATAGGAATATCTCGACCACTTAAGTTATTTAATCAAACTATTCTTCCTTCATAGATAATATCACTAACCATCAGGTGAACTGTAGTCAAGCGCTGACCTATTCAAAGTAAAAAAAATATATTTGTTTTAGTAATTGCTAAGTCTGATTATATTTTTTATTCTTTCTAAGCACTATTTCTAAGCACTATCACTAAGAACCAATTAATGTTTTGAAACCACTCTCAAAATATTACAATGCAAAAGTATAAAGAAAAAAATGGCCAAGTGCGAGTTGGGCGCGCACATGAAGGGTTCCGTACCGTTGTTGTATCGGAGCCCTCTTATATATTTATTTTTATAATTTAATTTGATAGCTAATGTACATTTATAATATAGGTATTTTGTGAAAATTTTAAGTGTCTAGCGGCTACCCTTATTGATATAAAGCAAAAAATATCTATCTAAAAAACACTCGTTTACTGTATGAAGACCCCCCGTAATATTTGCATTTTTGCAATTTGTAGTATTTGTGGTTATAGCGGCACAGGAAATACATATCTTGTGAAAGTTTCACCTTTCTAGCTATTACGGTTTCTGAGATACAGCCTGGAGACAAACAGACAGACAGCGGAGGCTTTGTATTAGGGTCCCGTTTTTACCTTTTAGGTACGAAAACCTAAAAAGCGTGTTTCCTTTATTATACTCCCATTAAACTGTAAAAAAAACTGCGACTATTGAAGTGAAATGAATGCGGCAATCACAAACTCGTAGCGCAGACATCAATAGAACGATTTCATAAGATTTCTTGCTTGAATTCACTTCTAACGTTGCAGTGAATGAGAAATAACATTCCATAGAAGCTGCAACAATGATCGAAGGAAGCCTCGCGAATAACGCTAGACGGTTTGAAACTTTACGTATGTGCTTGGAGCTATGTCACGCCTTTGGTGTTGTTTGCAGCTTCGACATTGCAGTTTTTCTTATGCGCGTAGTAAAACAGTAACTATAGAGCTTATAGATGGAAGAAAATCTGAAATTCTGATATTTGGTGTAATTCTGTTGTTATGAGTGCAAAAAAATCAAAATATATTTAATACTTTTTGTGTTAGAGTTTTTTTTTATGTTTCTATGTTTTCTTTACGATCTTAATATGGTTTAACTTTTTTTTAGGTCACAGCGGAAGTACACAAAATATTTAATATTTTCTTTCATCGATGATATTCCGAAAAGTAACGCTTAAATCAAAAATGAAAATTACTACATATAATTTTCCTACATATGAGGTAAAGCGCCTGGTTTTATTATAATAGCAATCTATAATAGGCGAGTTACTATGATTTATTTTTATTCCTTGCAGCTAGGCATTAACCCAGCAGGGCGCTTAACCACACAAGCTAGCGACACTCTGACCTAAGGTGAAGCATGCCTATTCTGGAATAACTGGCACTTAAGGAGGCTGCCGGAACACACTGTTAGGTGCTTGGCGACAGATTTTTTAACTTGACGGTGGTTGCTAGCCAGGTAAGCAATAGAAAATGCCCTACAACTATGCAAATGGTCAATGGCCATGGCTCATTCGAAGTATTTTTTTTATACCTTTTCTTGCAACAAAAAACATATTACCAGCTAATCACCCTCCCTATTTCTATCAGCTGTTTCTACTTACCACTCCATAATGAAACACCACATGGAGCAAAAGCGGACCAATCAAACAGGGCATTCGACCAAACATGGTCTATACGCTCAACCAGCCATGTTAGATCTCTTCCGGCCCAACGCCCACCCCTGACGGGGGGTCTGGTCAGGCTGGCCCTGGTCAATCACTTTGTAATTGGCTGCAGAGGCAAGATACCCGTGAAATGACGACTGGCCACTGACAAGGGTCTTGGACGCTTCGAAGGCTTCTGTTTGGCGTCAGCTTGCTTCAGAACGTGTTGTGGAACAGACGTTACTATCAATAATTGGCATAAATGAAGACGCTGCCGTACGCCATACCCACATACCTACGAGTATTTGAGCTAAGCTCATGACGCGCTATAGTATTTCACGAAATAATAAATAAATTCAGTAAAAAAATAACAATATTAGAATTTTATTATATTTTTTTAAATATCAGGACTCATTTCACACACGGCTGGTTAACCCCATACTGAACCATTTCTAGTTTGTATTATGGTGGCTAACACAACTGATGTACTACATATGCATACATATATATTTTAAATAGATACATATTCCACACCCAGACCCACAAGCAACAAATTTTGTTAAGCACAAAGATGTTGGCCGAGCTGGGAATCGAACCCGGAACCTTCTGATTAGCAGTCCGGCATGGTCGTGTTATAGAGTTTACACTGTATGTAGTAAATTGAAAATTACCAAATAAAAAACAAATAAAGCAAAAAAATAAGAAAGCAATAAGGATACTATATCTGAAGAATCGTTTAGCGGAGTATATGCAGTGCCGCTCGAGCCAATTCCTCCGTACAATCATTGAAAGAACAATAAAATTCGGACGTGTCCCGCTATGATCATTTTTCTTACGCATAAATTACGTCCTGTACGTTTCTTTTGAACTTCCAGCCTTTTAGAGGTCTTTGAACGTTTTCTCCAAAATTCTCTCAGATATTCTACCTTTATTACTTAACCCAAAAAGTTTTGGCACTTAAACACTAATTAGTCGGAAGTTTTATAGCTTAGACGTGGAAATGAGCTTAAACCGCGTTAAGTATTTTCTAGAGGTATCTAACAAGTAAAAATTAACAATATAGGAAGCCTCCTCATAATAATATTTTTTTTGATGAAGACAATCTTGGATTTGACATTTAAAATGTGTTTTAAATATACTACTAGCTTCCCATCCTGGCTTCGCGTGGGTCTCAAACTAATCAAATTGCAAAGAAAAAAAAACATAGCCTATGTTACTTGGAGATAATGTAGCTTCCCAACGATGAATTTTTCAAATTAGTCAAGTAGTTTCGGCGTCAATTCGCGTCAAACAAACAAACAAACTTTTCCAATTTATACGAGTAATATTTGTCGACGCTGCTTGATTGCTTGATGTTAAGCTATACTGGGGTTTAAGATCTAACACGCTTACCTAAAACTACTTTCACTAGTACGTATATTACTAGTGGGATTCCTCACCAGCGGGTTAAATTAAATCCACGCGCGAAATCTACGGAACCCGTACTTTCCCGTATCCACCCCAATACTTGTCCAATTTTTTATGAACATCCCTCGTGAGCGTCCTTCTAAACCTGCCCCGGAACCTTTTTATCAAAAGGTTATAGCGAAAAAGATTTTCACGCACGAGTAAAAGTGGATACTCAGGCAATGGGCCTAAATTAATTAATTTGGGTACGAATCCTCTAAATGATTTTATGTATTCCGGGATTTTCAGCAACGGTAAATAAATTAGGAATGTTTTGATGAAATGTTTGTGCGAATTAATGTAAACTGACTGGCTGGCAAAAGAACTTTGAACATTTCGGTCTGATTTTAATCTATTTGATACAAGTACGAATTAAAAATTTAGGAAACTCTCGACAATATTGGTCGTAAATAATTTAAGTTTAAAGTATTGGGATGTTTATAAAAACTGTAAGTATCCATTGGTACTTATCTTAAATATTGCATATCGGTTAGGATAGCACTGATGAAATATATTTATTGTACTTAGTTAAAATCTTTAAAAGTATTTTGTAAAACACTTTTATGCAATTATAAAATATTTTATCTTGACAAGTTCTAGTTAGTGCGAAGATGAGGGCAAAATCTTGAATATTCACTTTTTACGATATAAATCATTATGGGTAAAAAGTAATGAAAAAATGTATCAAGAACACCTTTAAGAATATTTATTTGCTACCAATCAATTAGAAAAAAAACTGGGAAAAAACAGGTCTTTGAACAACTTTTACCAAATTGATAAATGATTGATTGATTCCAAAATAAGTATAAATATTCATAGGGTTGATTTTTAGACGGTTTTCAATCTGTTTCTTCAAAATGTTTTACCCTCTATGATTTATAACGAACTTTAAATTTAACTACTTTTACTTTAAATAATACTTCTAATACTTCTACTTACAATTTTAATTTAACTTTTGAACTGTTAATTTATGATTTTTCCCTACACTTTGATCTGATTGGCTGACATATTTTTTTAGTAAAACTATTCAGCGAGTATTACGTAATCATGTTTTCGACCTCTAACGATTCTTGGCACTGAATCAAATATAATAAATAAATCATATCCCTATCATTTACGCAACATTTTACAAGATATTTCCAAATATGTTATTTCGCTTCCCGTACCTCCTTAGTATCCAAAGCTATTCCTTATCTCAGAGCCACACCAACAGTAATTATACTAGCACACTTGTATTCTGTACAAAGCTTCCGTACATTCATATCTAGAGATACAACATACGTAGGTATGTATATAGTAAACCCACAGTGCGGTAATGAACTTATCCCCCCGCTGTCTGTTTTGGAAACAATTAGGTATTATTATAGAGCCTAATGGGAGGGTGCGGTGCAACCCTCTTGTCTGTTGTACAAGTAGGAGCTGTCTATATCGTGCTAATGAGACAACCTCTCAAAATATGGGCTGTTGATAGATATACAGTGCAAATCCCATGTAACGTCACTCGATTTAACGACAAACTCTCTAAAGCACCAAAGAGATCGTCTTTATCTCAGATATATATACTGTACACACTTTACGCTCACAAAAATTTAATTACAGAAAACACTTAAAAAATAATCATTAACCTACTAATACTACAAAACGCGATTTTTTTATCTAAATTAATGAATATTTATAATTAAACTAATATATGATAATGATTATAATATATGGCGAATTAAAGAGAATTTATGAAATATTTGTGTCTATTTGTTTGAATGGATGAAATAAAACGTTTTGTAGATAATAATTTAGTATAATCAGCCATCTTCACAAAGAGAGAGTATATTAGTATAATAATTATCTAAATTATGCCAAATATTAGAATTTTCAACTGAAAACTAAACTTTAATAGGTTGACCGAAGAACTGGGAGTGAGTTTGAGGGTTCTATCGTATACATCGTCAAGTGTAACACATTGCATTATGTGCACCTGAATCCAATACTAGCATCCACGTACATCTTGTGTTAACAACATCCCACAAGCCACCTACCTGCTGCATTGATGTATTATGTGTGTCTTGGATCAGGCCGTATTGCTAGAGAGGCCATTGGTCAGGTTTTTTGGAGACTAGTCGATAATTTACTTCTATAAAAAATATATTAAATAGTAAAATAAATATAAGGATACTTTTTTTAAGATGGATAGACAAGTGCTTGATCGAAACTCACCTGATGTTAAGTGATGTTGCGATCTAGGGTGGAGCGCGCTTGCCTAGAAGAAACCGATTCACTGTCGCCTTGAAGACAGTGAGGTTAAAGTTCAGAGGGAACAGGGATTCCGTTCATTTCATTCCGTTTCGGTTTTCTCACACAGCTGGTTAACCCCATACTGGACCATTTCTAGTTCGTATTATGGTTGCTAACACAATTGATATACTACATATACATACACACATACATATTTTATATAGATACATATTTAACACCCAGACCGACAGCCAACAAATTTAGTTCAGCACGAAGTTGTTGACCGTGCCGGGAATCTAACCCGAAACCTTTTGATTGGCAGTCCGGCTGGTAACCTTTACGCCAACGAGGTCGTCATCTGGATCAGCATTTTCAGTTCGGCAGCATTTATGGGATGAAAAAGCCAAGCTTTTCTATTCTTTAAACATAGACCCGGTTGCCGTATATCTTAATGTATAGTAAAGACATCATGGTAACCCTAGTATACAAGAGTGTGGCAACTGGCCAACATAAACAAACAGGTAGATACAGGCATCCATATCACACAGGAACATCAAGCTGTCTGCCGCAGGTGATCGCTATACAGGATGATGTTTCGAAACGAAAGACGTCAAGTCAAAGTCAGAGATGTTTTATTTTTCTGTGCACTTGAGATGATTAAACAAAATAGAAACCAACAGTGTGTCCTATCAGATCTAATAGATGATTATAAGGCAAATACTGATGATTAATATAATCTGATGATGATAATACGGATTATTATAATGTGAAGATCATAATACTGATTTCCGCGTAGAAAACGGTCACACTTACTTTGTATTAAAAGTTGGAATGAGTCCAACAGTTTCGGTGCTTTACGAGCACCATCTTCAGGG
This sequence comes from Mellilla xanthometata, assembly GCA_035578125.1. Lineage (NCBI taxonomy): Eukaryota > Metazoa > Arthropoda > Insecta > Lepidoptera > Geometridae > Mellilla > Mellilla xanthometata. The sequence goes on along the minus strand of JAPUBQ010000007.1, from coordinate 3,355,901 downwards.
GCGAGTGTTACACGGATACGGACGATAATATTTTATTAATCTAACATCATACCTAGGAATTTTCTGTACTAATTATTTATATTATTTATATTAATTATTATTTTTACACGCTTTCTATTAGCTTCACCTGTATGTTTGTTGGTAACCGTCTTCTTTGGGCGCGATTTTGACCCACTTTAAACGGCCAGATTTCGTTCAAACTTTGTAGATTTATTGAGGACCGATGACAATACACTAATTTGATAAAATTACCGTTTTCTATTAAAAGCGTGTTTTTTAGGTTTTTTTAACTAATATTATTTCAATACATGTCAAATAGTAAGTAAAACAACGAAGCCAATAAAATCACCAATACAAACAAAATGAACATGCCTACTTTAATTACTCGGAGCAAAATTACATATTTTTAAGAATTCTTACTAATGCTTACAGCCGCGTTTGAGGCGCTTCGCTCAAATTTATTTCCCACGCGGCGTAAATTGGCACAATACACCAGGCTTCTTTTTCACCTATAAAACCGCGTTCAATACCATTGAGTAGTTTCGAAGTTTTACCGTACCAGACAGATAGAAAAAACACCTTAAATTGTTCCTATGGTTTATGATATGTAACTCTTCTGTAATCGGTCCCTATCAGTTATTTGGAAAATATTTACTGTATAAACACTCGATCTTAATTTTATATAGATACGTACATTGATATCGTCCTGTGTTTATACTGGTAGACGCTCCGAAACTACATTTCCACGAAACAATGACAACCTGTTCAATACATTGCTGTCCTAATATTGTAATAGTGTGTCTATATGTTTTGTCAGCCGTAATGATAAGAAAGCTTTCAAAACAAAAATAGAGTAAAAAACAAAAACTATTTACAAACGTGCGAATGTAAAGTAGAATGACAAGAACAATAAAATAAATATTGCTAACTAACACACACTATCTCTTAAGGGCTTCTTTCTTCTTCTTCGTATGAGCTAAGTGGCTAAGTTCGGGTGTCAAGAGTTTTCAAGCCGCCTGATGACCGCTGACTTGGCTTAAGGAGTGCTTTTTCTAACTAACAGCCGGGACCTACAATTTGATGTGTCATCCGACCCACGCCTAGATGATAACTCAACTTTAAAACGATAGGCTTGTGTACGGTCATCTATCTAAAGGCTGTCTGCACCGACCGTTGCTAAGCATCGATGATCGCGTCAGATCTCATTAGCTAGCTGAGCTACAGACGCTACATGGACTTCTTTAGAATGTGTCTAGAGGTACAAAGGTACCACCTCTAAGGCCTCTAAGGCCTTTTAGGAGCTTTTCTATTTATATTTCTCGCGATTGTACCTAAGTGCGTCTATTTTTTTTTCGATACTGTAGTTATTTGACAGAGCACGTTACCACACGATTATCGGCATTCGGGCCAAAGGTCTAGAATACCTAATAATATTTCGGCTCAAATTACCCTTCATAAATAAGCCTTACTTATCTACTACTTACTAATCTACCAAGGCGTAAATAAATTAATACAAATAAATATCAGGGCACGTTTCACACACGGCTGGTTAGCCCCATACTAATAAACAATTTCTAGTTTGTATTATGGTTGCTAACACAACTGATATGCTACATATACATACATAAATACTTAATATCGATACATATTTTACACCCCGACCAACGACTTACAAATTTAGTTCATCACAAAGATACTGCCGGGAATCGAACCCGGGACCCTCTGGTTGACAGTCCGGTATGGTAACCATTATGCCAACGAAGTCGTCGAATGACATGCCACTAAATGTTTCAGTTCTTTGTGTTACAAGACGAACAGTTATAATAACTTTGCTCTTAATTAGTCTACTTCCTAAGAGTAATTCCTTAGATAACTGTATCAGCTCCGTTTTCAATCAAGTGGGAAACTTGTTGACATGCGATCCGTCATCTGAAGGAACCCAATTACTGTTTACGCACTGATCGAGATACTTTTCTCATTACTCTTAGAAATTGGCACAAAGTAGGTAAAATTAAATTACGTAATCTAAGCAGTAAGGGCTACATAATTTAAAACTAATAAATTTTGTGGTTTTATGTTTATTGACTTTGAACATAATACCACATAATGTACCTACCACCAATGTGTCTAATTTTCATAGACAATAAATCATTTATTCATTCAATTTATATTGGAACTTAAAGCGAGTGTGATAGGGTGGTAATAACGTCTGCTTTTCAATTGGACGGCCCCTGGTTCGATTGCGGCCCTACACCAAGGATTTGTTTTTCAAGTTAGGTGTGGATTTGCACTCGCTTTACGGTGAAGGAAAACATCGTGAGGAAACCGGCATGTTTTAGGACCACAATATCCGAAGACGTGTGTCATCCACCAATCCACACTTGGCCAGCGTGGTAGATTATGGTCTATATCTATTGCCTCGTGAGAGAAGGCCCCAAGTCCCAGCAGTGGGAACGTATAGTGGGTTGCTTATGCATATTGGAACAAGTATAAGTTGAAAATTTAGAACCAAGAACATTTTGTGGATTGTATTATGGACTGAATTTGAAATGTATTATGATTTTATGATATTCTTTGTCAATCCATTTCATTTGATTCCCATAGTTGCTTAAATTCCGTTATACGCCATTTTGTGGCGGAAACCTTGAACGGATTTGAATAAAGTAGAACGTCGATAATCCGAAAATCGGGACCGGAGAAGTTGAATCGGATAACCAAAATACGGATTACAAGACAGTAAAGAATCACATACATAATAAAATTTGTTACGTTATAAAAACACCGTTCTAAAAATAACCTTGCATCCAACTTTGAACTATGAAAATTAAGATGAATCCAAATTCCAATGAGTTCCAACTTATTACTCAATACAAAACAAAAGATGACTGGCTCTTAATATTTTATATTACTCTTAGAACATCTTAGATTTGGATAATTGGCGATTCGGTACTCGACGTTCGGATAGTTGACGTTCTACTGTACTCTAATTATAGTTAAAATTTTGATTAGGGTTTAAACCCAAGAGCGGAGGTAAGAGAACTTTCCATCGTACCAGGTATGTTATAATGAAATGAAATGAAATAATTTTATTTGCTAGCCACAGGTAATATAAAAACATGAAAAATAATATAAAATGTCCCTTGTAGGCTACCGCATATGCAGTGTGCAAAAAGTCAATTAATCAGTTAATTTATATTTAAAAGAAATGTCAAAAGATAATATGTTTTATATTCCATGTGGAGCAAAAGTAAAACAACTTCCGCACTGATATCTCTATTTCCACGTCAAAATCTAAACAAAATGTCACGTCCCGCGCTCATACAATCTCCATACGCCTTGAATTTTTAAAGAGATAATTTAAAAAATGTGAGTGCGCTGTGTTTGCCATCCGAGGAAGCGTCGCTCAATATTGTTGTTCAAACACGACGTAATAGAAAACATCTTGCTTCCGGACGGAGATTGGAAAAGCGGGAGAAAGGTAAAGTGATTGAGACTCTTTTCAAATGTAAGGGGTTTCCTAAACGTGTGAGAGTTCATACATAATTATAAATAGAGTCGTATACCACAATATTAAGTTAAAAAAAATATTATATCGAAGTAAATTAAATTTTTATTTTTTAACAATTTAAATGGCAGGAACGTATTTATATTATTTCCTTATATGTTAATTACATGTTCGCCCAATAGCTATTTATAAAATATTGAGAAACATTTATAACAGTGGAAAGCCACATCACAAAATGGAATACAAAAATTATGATTCTATACACATACAAATTCACAATGAAAGACAAAACTCTCAAAAACTTATGACAATATTATACAAATATGCTTAGTAAGAAGAACTCCGCGTTACTCCGCTTCGCTTTTTTGTCTACGAAACCTTTTCTTAGGCATTTTCAAAAGTTGATCATACATTTTTATTTAATGTCGTTTCTATAATAAACTAAATGGAGTATTTTATTCTTGTGACTTTGTACAGTTTGTAACAAACGATATTCGCTCGCTTTGTATGTTTGTTATTTTGCGAAGTTTTCAGAAGTATTCATTTTACTAATGAAAGAAATTGCGAGATTAAATTTAAGTATGAGTACTACCGCTTCGTTTTTCATTTTTTTGCCCCCAATGCAATAACGACGGGGTATTGGAGCTATATGTTTTAGTGTATTTTATGTATGTTTTATTTATGTATTAGCATAAATCATTAATTACTATAATTATAATTTTAATTACATGTAGCTTATTATTTTCTTTATCGTACTCTACGTCCACATTTGATCATTTATTAACTCCTTTTCATCCAAAAGTTGCCTGGAAGATATCGCTTTAAGCGATAGGGCTGCCAATTGTGACATAATATTTTCAGTCTTTATTTTAGTTAATAACTTTTGTGTCCAATAAAGAATGATCTATCTATCAATTATAAGTTTGTATGTGTGTATATATAGTTACATATCTGTAGTATGATTGCTCCCGAATAAATAAAAACGATTTTAATTCTGTTATTTTTGTTGGAAAGGTGACTATCACAGTCACGGGTGTTAACTATGTTTGATAATAATCTGACCAAGATGGCCACCGCAACAAAATGGCGAATGACATATTTTTTTACATATTGTAATATGTAAAAAATATAATATAAGGATAAGGATATCAAATGAAAGGGCTTGATTAGTAGAATCCGTATACTATGCTCAAATCGAGAATGACCTTGACCAGAGATTATTGACAGGGGTCTTATACATTTTAATTTGTATTGGGCGATACTGATTTTTGATACAACATCAGTACAAAGCTTAAATGCAAATAAACAATATCCAATGCTTTTAGTTCTAACCTGTCTACTTCTCAACAAAACTAAATTTTGTTTTATTGTAATAAAATTCAGATTCGCTTAACAGCATATCTTGAACAAAAGTCTACGACAACCGGAAAAGAGGAAGTACACAGCGGAAGTAAGAAAAGCAAATGTTATCTTCATATAATGTGTTTTTTTTTATTTAATGGGCTTGCCTTTGATCGCAACACATAAGATGGTAAGCGATATTGTGATCTAAGGTGGAGCGCGCTTATCCAGAAGAAACCGGTTCACTCTTGCCTTGAAAACCGCTAGATTATAGTTATCGGGGAACAGGGCGTTTGGCAAAGAATTCCACACCTTGGCGGTTCGCACAATGAAGGTGGAGGAGGCAAACTGCTTAGTACGCGACTTAGGCACCTCCACGGTATAACGATGCCGCCTTGGTTAAAACAAAACAATGTTACCAAAATTCCTTCGATCAAATATATACCAGATTCAGTGTTGCATACAAACACAGCACAAAAAATGGCATGAATTTACTATAGTATTTTATCTATTACAATACGCTACGTCACAAAAATATTTCAATTCAAGTCAACCTTACAACTGTATCTTAAGGTAAAGTTTTGACTAGTGCCGTAATAAACATAAGCTATCTTGCTCAACGATAACAGCTATAAAATTTTATGACCGTACGCAGTGAGTGTTAGAAAATTCAAATGTAATACTAAACTTCCTCAAACTCAAATTAGACCACACTCTTACTTGTGGTCTTATTTTCCTTGCCGTTTTTAGAGACATCACCTTATATCTAGTACATTTTTGACCGAAGCAAAATTCCCTAAAATGCATTGAAGAAGTGTAAGTTTTTTAACAATTTTCAACACTGAATTGAAGATCATAAAAGTGAAAAAACTTTATGCCTATCAGTAACTCAAAATATTATAAGATTTTTCATATTTCATATGCTCCCATAGCGTCTTAATGAATACGAAATCTGTCATCCTTAGACTAAGCCGTCATCAATATTGGTATAAATATTTACGCTCCGTTCTAAACCTCATCAAGTAATGAGGTCGCTATCTCTACTCAATGCGAGGTGAAATGAAGTTCGTTACTAACATCGTAGTTCACGCGTATCGGCTTAACCTCAGTTTGCTTAGTGCCTAATTGAATATATTATGTTGACGTAAAAGCCTTCAGAGTTTCGTACAATAATAGTTAAACGTAAACACTAGTTGCGTACTGCGGTGTTACTGTTTTTGTTTTGAAGTAGGTATAAGGCTTAATTACTAGCTAATACCATAGTTTTTAAAACCTGACGAAAAACGCCAGCGTGTCTTAGGTTTCACGTAGTTGTATGTATGTTTGTGTGTGTGTGAGTGTGTGTGTGTGTATCTGTAACGTAGCTTCTAAACGGACGAACCGATTTCAATTTAGTTTGTTTTTTATTGTCTAAAAGTGTAGTTGATATACATTAAAGTTGATGCAAGTGGCTAAAACGTTGTGCGCCATAAATCATGTATATGTTTTTTTTATATTTTCTATTTTGCAATAAAATTGCTAAAAAAATCAAGTTATGCGGTAAGAAAAACGTCTGCTATTCAATCATCTGCCCCCTGGTTCGATCCCGGGACTACACCAAAGACTTGTTTTATCAAGTTATGTGTCTATTTGCACTCGTTTTACGATGAAGGAAAACATCGTGAGGAAACCAGCACGTTGAGGACTGAAAAATGCGAAGACGTGTGTCATCCGCCAACGCGCACTTGCCATCCACGACGAGCGTGATGGATTATGGCCTATATCTCTCTCGTCGTGAGAGAAGGACCAACGAGTCTCAGCAGTGGGAACGTATAGCTGCTTATGATGCTATGCAAATGCAAATACAAATCATTTATTGATAACACCAAAGTTACAAGTCAAATAATATGATATCAATACAAAAGTATATGATATGTATCAAATGTCAATTTTCACTTCTAATTCTAGTAATATAATATCATTACAATAGTATATGATATGAATAAAATGTCAATTTTCAATTCTAGATAATCATTATTATTATAAAAAGTATTATCTAATAGCCAAACCCTGAGTGTAGTGTTAAAGCTGGAGGTGGAAGGTGTAAGCCTGACAGTCGCGGGTACGCGGTTGTAGATCGCGGGCCCCAACACATAAACGGACCTCTCCAATTTCACAAGTCTATGTACCGGCGTTTTCAGTTGCATCTTCTTCACGTTGCTACGTAAATCTCACGTTTTATTAGCACCCCTGCGTTGAAATAATTCAAGGTGCGTGTGTGTGAAATGTGCAACTTGATATATGCAATAAAATTACGATTCTGATATTCGTAGGTTCAGTTTATAATTGAGAAATTATGACCGTTACTATACTATACTATACGTACGTACAAACTTTCGATTTTACAATATATGTAAGTGTAAGTTCTTAAGTAGGTACGTGCGGTTGCCAACACTGTTTCGCCTCAAGCTTGCGGTAACTTGCTTTCGAGAGAAGTATTCCCGGTAACGTGGACACATTCGACGCATGCGTCAATGATGATAAATAAATAAAACGTTTATGTGGTAAAATTAAGTAGTGTACGATAAATATATTAATAAAAGGTTTTTTACAAAATTAACCTAAATTTTAGCGTTCAACTATAAGGTGTACCTTGTGTTTCACTGTAATATAAGTCCTATGTTGTAAAGCATAGTATCTCCTCGTACTGAAGCTAAATATATAGGCAATATGGAATATTTCAGAATTTGGTTTGATTATCATTAAAAAATAGACTTATCATCATAGTTCATATAATAATATTTACTTTGCGCAAAATATTTCCCTTGCCATTCAAAGAGGCAATGCGGCAAGCTTTATCGGCACGTTTGGGCTGGTGGCTTAATTTTGTCTTTTTAGGTTTTCGTTTTGTTTTGTTTTTTGAAGTTTACAAAATTTTCCTTTTATCCATTGTAAATATTTTTTGTGTACAATTTTCACTTTATTATTCCATTTAAGTTTTATGTAATTTTTTTTATTTGGTTTTTAGTTGTAAATTTGAATATAAATTGTTGGTTTTGTAAATCAATAAGATTTTAAGTATAGCTCAAATCTATAATAAGTAAAAAGTTTTCATATAAAATACATACATATATAGAGTTTTTGATGTCCAAAGCTCATTTACACATTCCATTCATGTCTTCTTCGGTCTACCTCTTACTCTTCTTCCTTGCACTACCATATCCACACATCTTCTAGTAACATTCATCTCAACTCTACGCATCACATGCCCATACTACGCTAAACTTCCACTCTTTATTTTCTCACTCACTGGGGCTATTCTCCGACTTCCTCTAATGTACTCATTCAGAATGTATTCATTCATGAGTGCCTAATGAGTAAAATTAAATAATCATTCATAAATTATTTTTCTTATATGACTAGCATCCAATCTGGAGTCCTTACCTCACCAGTCCTCCTGCATTATAAGTTTACTCCGTACAGCGTTCCTCCATTCGTTCCTCGCGCCAGATAACACAGTTTTTCGACTCAGAAACTGGAAATTTGTGTACAGAGCACACAGCGCATTGGACATCAAGCAAGTGCATCTGCTACAATGACTCTTAGCGCATGTAGCTCGGCTAGCTAAGGTGATCTGACGCGATCATCAGAGCTAAGCAACGGTCGATTCAGACAGTGTTTGGATGGGTGACCATGCACAAGACTGTCGTTTTCAAGTAGCATTTTCATCTGGCCGCTACCGTGAGTCGGATGTCACGTTAAATTGTAGGTCCCGGCTGTTAGTCTTAGTCACAAGCAGTCGTTAAGCCATGTGAGCTTGGCCATTTAGCTCATACGAAGATGAAGAAGAATTAAACTTTTTATTTCCGAAGAATGAAACTTAGGTAAGTATAATTTTGTTTGTCTGACTATATCACGGGACATATATACATAATATACGTTGGACTTGTATATACTACAGAAGTAAAACCAAACAGAACCCCCGGGTGGTGTAGTACTATGGAGAAAAGTGAAAACAAAAGAACCGAGTTTTTGTGTTAAAATTTAAGTGGAGTTGTTAACTGAGATATGGAAAGACTGTGACACCCGCCCGATCAATGTTTTTTTTTAAATATTTATATTATTATTTAAAATATGTTGTCGTTTTATAGGTTAGCACAATTACTCGTATCGTGAGTATATTAAATTAATTAATTAATTATTACTTTTAGCTAAAAAGCGAGTGTGTCTCGGTGGGAATACATCTGCTTTTCAATAGGACGGCCTGTAGCTGGATCGATCCCGATTCTACAACATGACTTATTTTTCAAGTTGTGTGGATTTGCACTCGCTTTATGGTGCAAGGAAATATCGTGAGGAAACCGACATGCTGGAGGATAGCAATAGCTTGGAAGACGTGTGTTATCCACCAACCCGTCACCATGGTAGATTTTATTATATTTATATCTCTTTACTCGTAGGAGACAATATCCTTATTATGAAGAAGACTGGGCTACTTATACTTCTTTTAGCAAACACAGGTGCACAGGAACATAGGCCCGGCAGTAAACTTCTTTTTCTTCCTTGCTCTATCCCTCTAGGTCGGCACAGCAATTTTTCCTCTTCCACTCTCCTCTATCAGCTGTCATCTCTACACTCACTCTTTTCTCTCTCATATCCTCATTCATAAATTCCATTTATGTCTTCGTCGGTAGCCTCTTGGCCTTCCTCCTTGCATTACCATTTCCATACATCTCCTAGTAACATGCATCTCCTCTCTACGCATCACATCACATGTCCATACCACGCTAACCTTCCCGGCACATAGGAACGACAGTAATACGTTTTTTTTTTTCATATAATATTTTTGTTCTTGAAAAGACCCTGGCCCTGTAGAGGTTCTGTGGAACACAGTACTTCGTCACGCAGTAATGTGATGGTGGTCTGAACCGTTTAGACTTCACTATTCCGAGAGAAAAGTGCGGTAAAGCCCTTTACCTAAACGGCTCGCTGAACTTGGGGTTGTAAAGTTTTAAAGGATTTTGTCTCGTCTTTTGGAACTGAATTTCATAGTACGGCTGGAAAAGGGAGTTGTGCTTCAGGTAAGCTTATTAATTTTTTGGAAGTTTTTTTTGTTATAATTTCTAAAAAATAAGTTATCAATTAATTATATTATCTTTGGAAAAATAGACTCTATTCTTGTCTCTTGCGACGACTTCAGTCACACAGCACATGTAAATATGCATATTTATTGGGACTATCAAAAATTTATCGAGATTTTTTTAACTTAATTATGTGATTGAACAATTTTACGACAGAATTTAACTCGAAATGCTATCAGAAACGCAGTCCAATCACAAAATTATAATATTTGAGTGTACACAGCGTTTAATCCTACCATTTCATCCGTATACCAGAATCCAATTATATCTGGGTACAATCAACAGCATCGCATGTGTGTCGAACGATTCACACGAACAGTCCACATTGCTTTAGATTTTGGATTTATTGTAGAGCTAGACTAAAACATTTTTACTAGTACCTATGTATAACATATTTTTTTACACATCACGAGTCTGTGACCCTCTGCCCTAAGGTAAAGCTGTCTGAGTTATATATACATAACCTTCAAGGTTACGTATAAAAATATCTATACAAATATATAAAGAAAAAAGTTTGATTACTTGTTTGTTTGTTTGGCGCAAATGGGCTCAGAAACTACTGGAACGATTTGAAAAATTCTTTCTCAGCGTCAAAAAAAAACAAGAATCAAACTATTCTTGTTTATAATATAGTTACGTCGGTCGACTCAACAAATAACACTTGTCAGCGCCCCATATTCCCATAAGTGCTCCGGACGCCCAATGCTGACTCAATAAACATAGAGATAAGAACACCGCTGCACGGTGGCCTGTTAATTAAGGTTCTAGAATTAAGTTAGTCTTAGACATACTCTTGTAGATTAAACATCTTAAAATTCATAATTTTGTATTTTTAAAAACATCCTTCGGCTCCTGCACAACTTAACTGGCGCAGCCGGTAGGATTTCCGCGTCGCGAAAACCTTAAAATCAGTGCCGCGCGACGTACGTTTTCACGCGTTTTACGGAAATTCACGAACCAAATAAATTTGTTGAGTGCACACGAACTGTGGGTGCAAGTGCTGCGTTTCGAAGGACAACGTCTAAGACTCAACGAGGGACATGGACAGTCTGTGAGTAGACCTAAATCGCTATTCCTAGTCTTATTCCATTCCTATTCACTATTTTAGCTATATGTGTCTAGAAATCAGATAGCTATTTCCAAAAATCGAAGTGCGTTCTGTGATTTCTTTTAAACGAGTTTAGTGTATTACAAAATATTAAAAGATAAGTTTTAAGCGTTTTAAATATATACCTAAACAAATATAGATAAATAAGATAAATTAATTAAGTAATCGGTAATATTAAGAAATAAATATGGAAGGCATAGTGCCAGTACCCCGCGATTTTGCTAACGTCATCCCCAAATTTGACGGTGACGAAAAACTACTTAGTTTATTTATTAGAAAGAGCGAGTATTTAATAAACTGCTGTAGAATAGAAGGAAATGCGCAACAAGACTTGTACGTTTTCCATCTTATAACATCGAGATTGTCAGGTAGAGCAGCCGCTCTTATTAGCGAACGGCAAGATTTAGACACTTGGCCTGAATTGAGAAAGGCATTTGAACAACATTTCGGTGATCCTCGTTCAGAAGACTGTATAGCAATTGAATTAGAGACATTAAAAATTAATAATGGCGAGTCATATCTGGACTTCTGCAATAGAATTCAACACGTAAAAAGCACATTGATTGCCAAAGTAAATTTGATCAAAGACGTAAATTTACGTCGTAGCAAAATTACAATATATGACAACATGTCAATGAATGTGTTTTTATACAACCTGCCAGAGGAATTGCTTCGCATTGTGCGCCTTAAGGGCTCTAGTTCATTGGAGGGTGCCTTAAGCATAGTGCTCGAAGAGGTAAACTTCATGTACCAATATAATTCAAAAAATAAAATGCTTAGATCGCAAAATCAATTACAACCCAAGGCTCAAATCACATACCAGAATCCATTCATAGATAAATTTGGCATGAAACCTTTCTTCACTTCAAACCAACAACCTCAGCAAAACTTTAAATTTGGAATCCCCCAAAACAGCCCCGGTACTTCAAATCAACCCCAACCTCAAGGGAATTTTAAATTTGGTATACCACTCGCGAAACAAATAAACTTACCCGTTACACAACCCCAAGCAGGATATAGGCCGCAATTAGGTTATCGACCACCATTTAACCAAGGACAACAGCAATTTGGTTATAAGCCTATGTTTAACCAAAGTTCACCCCAATTTGGCTACCGCCCTCAGCTTAACCAAAATCCACCTCAGTTTGGCTATCGACCCCAATTCAACCAAGGCCAACAACAGTTTGGCTATCGCCCGCCCTTTGCTCAGGCCCAGCAATTCGGCTACCGTCCCCCACAAAGATTAGCTCCCCAGCTATCTACTGATGTCAGCATGCGTACCGCTCCCGCGATGAAACCCCAAGGGTTTAAAATGAATGAACTATACAACCTGAACGAACCTGAAAATGATGACCTTACTTATATGTATGAAAACCCTGAAATGAACAATTACGGTGACTATAACGACTTTGACCCTACTAACAACGCTGACATTCATGAAGCTAACGTCGGACATGATGACCAAGACCCAGTTATCCACAGCATTGAAAATTTTCACATCAGTGCCTCCAAAAACCTCCTGAAATAATACAGCTTAATTTTAACACACTGAAATTGCCACACGTAATAATACCTGAAATAAATTCCAAATTCATGATAGACACGGGAAGCTCAAGGTCATTCATCTCGCCCGAGAAGGCTAACGAATATTTTAACGATTTCAAACACTACGAACTGTTTGAAGTTATAAGCACCCACGCATCCAGCCGACATGATGAAGTAATAGTGATCCCGTTATTCCCAACATTTAATAGTACTGAAACGCATAAGTTCTACATATACGATGTGGATGGTTGTTATGACGGCCTTATTGGCAGCGATCTACTAAAACAGTTGAACGCCAAAATTGACATGGAAAACCAAATTCTTTACACCCAATGGTCAGCCATTCCAATTATATACAACCCCAATAATGAGATAAAGATTGCCCCACGCTGTGAACAAAGAGTAAAATTACCGACTGACCTTCAAAACGGCGAGGCTATATTAAACTACAAATTATTTTGCGAAGGTGTTAGAATGCCAACTGCCTTAGTTACATGCAAGGACGGTTACGCGACAACGATTATACAAAATACCTTGGACACTGAAATGACCCTGACAGTGACGCGACCTTTTATAGCGACTAAATATAAAGGCGAAAAATGCGATTTATACAACTTGCATGACCGAAATAATATTGAGATTGACCAGATTTTAAAAGAAAATCTTAATAACCTGCGTTTAGACCACACGAACCCTGAAGAAAAAGACGCTATAAAAAAACTTTGCCATGAGTACAGAGACATCTTTTACACGGACAAACTACCCCTAACTTTCACTAACGATGTTAAGCATCACATCCGCACACGAAACGAAGACCCGATATTTATCAGACCCTATAGACAACCTCAAGTAGTAAATGACGAAATCAATAAACAAGTTAATAAAATGCTGGAAAATAACATTGTACAAGAATCACACTCTCCCTGGAGTGCCCCTGTGCACCTAGTGCCAAAGAAATTAGACGCTAGCAACGAAAGAAAATACCGACTTGTGATTGACTACCGCAAATTGAATGAAATTACCATAGATGACAAATACCCACTACCAAACATTACGGAACTCTTTGACAAACTAGGACGCAGCAGCTATTTCACAACCCTTGACCTAGCCAGCGGCTATCATCAGATAGAAGTTGCTGAAGAAGACAGACAGAAAACTGCCTTCAGTACAAACACAGGACATTACGAATTTTCACGTATGCCGTTTGGGCTGAAGACAGCACCCGCTACTTTCCAAAGGACAATTGATAATGTGCTTCGCGGCTTGCAGGGGATACACTGCCTGGTTTACCTGGACGATATAATTATTTATTCGCCCAGCTTGCAAGAACACCTAGCCAAATTACGAGCCGTTTTTGACAGACTACGACAAACCAATTTGAAAATCCAACTAGATAAGTCCGAATTTCTTAGAAAGGAGGTCTTATACTTAGGTCACACGATAACCAGCGAAGGTTTGAAACCCAACAGCGACAAAATCAAGGCCATACTTGAATACCCTTTACCCCGCAGTACGACTGAAATAAAAAGCTTCTTAGGCCTCATCGGATACTACCGAAAATTCATTAAGGACTTTGCAAAAATAACTCAACCAATGACAGCACGGTTAAAACAAAAGCGCTCAATGCCTATCGACGACGCTAAATATAAAGCGGCCTTCGAAAAATGCAAAGAGCTTTTAATAAATGCCCCTATATTGCAGTATCCTGACCCTGACAAACCCTATATTCTAACCACAGACGCTTCAGAATTCGCTCTTGGAGCAGTCCTCTCACAAGGCCCCATTGGAAATGATAAACCGGTTGCATACGCCAGCCGAACGCTAAACGATGCGGAAACGCGTTACAGCGTTACGGAAAAGGAACTGCTCGCGATAGTCTGGGCGGTTAAACATTTTCGCCCTTACCTCTATGGGAAGAAATTTACCATAGTGACTGACCATAAGCCGCTAGCCTGGCTAAACTCTCTGAAAGATACCAACAGTAGGTTAACACGCTGGAGATTAAGACTATCCGAATATGACTTTGACATAATATACAAAAAGGGTTCCCTAAATGCCAACGCGGACGCGTTATCGCGTATCCGAATTAACGCATTAGAGGAGGATAACGATAAAATGTCCACACAAGTAAACGTTGACCAAGATGAAATTAGGATCAGAGAAATAAGAAAGATAACACAAGAAATAAAAGAATTAGATGAATTACAAAAGCGTACTCTAGCACGACCAGATAACATAATAGACCTAGTTTCTAATGATGAGGAGGAAATAGTAATCTCAGATTCAGAAAACTCAGTTAAGCCCCGTTCACCCTACTCAATACCATGCCCTTCAAGTTCAACTTTAACAGCATCAGAAAAATCATCTAGTACAGAAACTGCTCATTCAGGACAAGACACCGAATCGAAAGGTATCCCGATTCTTCAGGAAGCCATAGACACAAAACCCAACCAAATTTTAGTTCACCCTTGGTCCATTGACAAATTAGTCGTTAAAAATATATCCCGGGACAAACAGAAAATTCTTGAAGTACATTTACCCTTGAACCGAACTGACCTTGTTAAACAATTTCTTAAGGAGTATATAAGAAATAATACCAAATACTTCATTTACTTTGAAGAAGACGAGCATAGACGACAATTCGCACAAATGGTTATATATCTATTTAAAAGAGAATCAGTACAATTTTTCGAGTGTACCAAAAGGGTAGTATATGTGGAAGACGAATTAGAACAAAGGGAAATTGTTTCTAAATATCACACCGGCAAAACATGCCACCGCGGCATTAAAGAAACCCTACTTCACATAAAACGCACATACTTTTGGCGTAACATGGAACAAACCATTTCCAGCTTTATAAATTCATGCGAAACATGCAAACGTATGAAATACGATCGCAAACCGATCAAACCAAAATTACAGCTAACACACACACAATCGAAACCACTAGAAGAAATTTTCATTGACCTCTTTACTATTGAAGGACGCTATTATTTGACAGTCATTGACGCATTTTCCAAACTTGGCCAAGCTCTTGAAATCCCAAATAGATCGACACCCGAAGTCGTGAGAGCCCTGATTAAATATTTCTCCCTATATGGCGTCCCCCGCAAAATAAGCTCAGATGCAGGTTCCGAATTTAATAATGCCCTCTTAAAGGAACTTTTAGCCCTTTACAAAGTAGACATTCACATAGCGACTCCTAACAACCCTAACTCTATGGGTCTCATAGAAAGATTTCATTCTTCCCTTATTGAAATCTACAGATTGGCTAAGTACGAACATAAACACACCGATGCCGCCACCGTAATGACATACTCGATCATGGCATATAATCACTCTATACACTCTACCACAGGTTTTACTCCATTCGAAGTTTTGCTAGGGCACACAGATTCCAGAAATGTATTTAATTTAGATTTCGAAAAACAGTACATGCAGCAACTAATCAAAGAACATGCAAAAAGAACAAAGTCTCTATACGACCACTTGGCAAAGCAAGCCATTGAACAAAAACAGAAGATAATAGACAAAAGAGGCGGAGAAACAGAAGTTGACGTAAAACCCGGTGATGTAGTATTTACTAAGGAAGTTAATAAAAGGAGTAGCAAGGACAAACCACGTTTCCAAAAAGCCATAGTTACTGATGAGATTAGTAGAAATGTAGTTCCAATTCAAGTTAAAAATCGTAACACTAAAGTTCCATTAAAGAATGTGAAACGCCCTTCACAGGCACCTCCACATCCTCCTGGCAGTAGCCATGGTGACGCAACTGCAGGCCCTTCAACTTCAGGTACTTGACGGAAACCCTGGAATCCTGTTTATGAAAACTGGTACTGCTGTACTTAGTAGCGACAAATGGACAATCGCGAGAGTATTGGACATAGAACCCCTTGAAAAGGATTTAGAAGTTAACGTTAAGCGACTCTCTGATTTAGATAAGTTAATTAAGTTTAATAATTTTAATAAGAATTTTACAGATAAGTTTATAGATGTTAGAAGCCAAGTAGAGTATGTTAAAAATATAACCTTGAATAAATTTACCCAAATCTTCCCAAATATTCGGGTCAAACGAGGTCTCATCGACCCACTAGGCTCACTTATAAAAATGATAACCGGAAATTTGGATAATGACGATGCCATAAAATATGATAAATTAATAAACGATATAAAAACTAAACAAAATCAAAATAATAAAAAACTGACCTTGATTACCGAAATGGTGCAACTTTTGACCAACTCTACAGTTATATTAGATAAAAACCTCGATCAAATTAATAATAAAATAGTAATGATTGCTAAAGATCTCGAAGAGTTAGAATATTTAGGGATACAGTTCATAAACACATATAATTTACTAATTCATAATTTTCAAGTTATCTACACATATTTGGATGAGATAGAGACTAGCTTATCGTTCAGTAGATTAGGAGTTTTACATCAATCTATAATAGAGTCAAATAAATTGTTACAACTGCTCGAAAGCATTAATAGTATAGAAAAAATAGTTTTTACGCCTAGCTTAGAAAACTTAGTTAAGATAGAGCAGGTTATAACGCTAAAAGCTTATTTGAAGAAACATCAAGTCACTTACCTTTTGGAAATACCGCTGATAGAAAAGGACACATACATCTATTATAAATTGATCCCTATACCTGTACTATCCTGTAACTCCACCGTCGTCATAATACCCAAGTACCCTTACCTATTAGCGAAAGGGTTGAAGACCAGACTGTTCACTCATCCATGCCAAGAAGTCGACGAGTCCAGCTTCCTCTGCAGTGATGATGGCATGCTCCAGTACAGTCACGACCCATGCATTACTGACCTGATGACGTACGCCGAAAACGTAACCTCATGCATCCAGATTCCCGTAACTGTCGAGAAGACCAGACTCCAGCTTTTACAGCCAAATAGATGGATCCTGTATAGCAGAGACGAAGAGTTGCTCACAAGAACATGTGATGGTGAACTCTTCCACCATAAGATTAAAGGCACCTATATAATGACCTTAGACGATCCCTGCGAAGTGAAAATTCAAGACATCATACTGAAAAAGCGGCAAATGTATTTAGAAAATATAACATATCCTCAACTACCAATTCTGAATTTGCCTACACTCTCCTCGCCTGGCGAAAGGAAACCACCTGTAAATCTGGAAGGCGTGGACCTGGAAGACCTGAAATTGCTGTCGTTGGCGTTAAAGAAAACCGATACCGAAATCAGTGAAAGTGAAAAGCGTTTTATTGAAGTGCATAGAATAAGTGTTTGGACTCTTGGACTGTATTTTCTGATAATTGCAGTGCTCTGTTATCTGACCTATAAATATCATCCAGAATTATTGTCAAAAATGTGTCCTCGAGGTTCTCCCAAAAAGGAAAACCTCGAACTTGAGGAGGGAGGAGTTACGTCGGTCGACTCAACAAATAACACTTGTCAGCGCCCCATATTCCCATAAGTGCTCCGGACGCCCAATGCTGACTCAATAAACATAGAGATAAGAACACCGCTGCACGGTGGCCTGTTAATTAAGGTTCTAGAATTAAGTTAGTCTTAGACATACTCTTGTAGATTAAACATCTTAAAATTCATAATTTTGTATTTTTAAAAACATCCTTCGGCTCCTGCACAACTTAACTATATTGGTATTGATGTTTATTTAATTTCAGTCATAAATGTGTCATGTTTTGGCTATTTGGTTGGTTACTATCGATAATAATTATAAGTTACACTTATTTCAATATTCTAACCTAAGAAACTTTTTCGTTTGACTCAATAATAGAGTCAAATTGTAGATCCAAAAGGAATCGCTGACCGAATCAAACAAACGCGCGGTGTCGGGTGGAACGAATGATGAAGCTCATCCGATCGTAATTCGTAGATTCGAATTTCTAGTATT
Source organism: Mellilla xanthometata (assembly GCA_035578125.1). Taxonomy (NCBI): domain Eukaryota; kingdom Metazoa; phylum Arthropoda; class Insecta; order Lepidoptera; family Geometridae; genus Mellilla; species Mellilla xanthometata. Next base: position 3,337,383 of record JAPUBQ010000007.1, on the reverse strand, counting down.
CGAATTTCAGTCGAATTGACAATCGGTTCTCGTAACTCGATACAAATGTTAGTGTTTGGAATATGGCATATACGCTTTTTGTTTATAGAGAACTCGAATATTTGAAAAAATGTTGCACTGTATTTCAAGTTTTGAACATTACAGTTTAGCAACAGATTTAAAATGTAGCAAATCAGTGACAACAGTTTGAGGTAGCCGCCATCTTGGATTTAATGTATAGTGTTTGTATTTAATTTTAATACAAACACTTTCATTTGATACCAATATTGGGTAAGCCGATCTGCTATACTTTAGCGGAGGCTCCCTTGTCCCGATTGTCATCAAAAATAGCAAGGAACAATTGACGAATTCTTAAATGATAAAAGTTTTAATGACACATATGTACACCATATATTGGAAGAAAAAAATAAATCGGCTCGCTTCAAACCAGAATTGCAATGCCCTGATTAGGGTACATATTTTTATGTTCAGTGATAATTTTATATTGTATAACATTTAAATGATGCAATAAACGATTTGAATTTGAATTTGAACACTACTTCAAATAAAAAGAAAACTAAATTTAATCCGCACACACACAAACACAAAAACGTCAAACTAATCAAGACTCCGTTTTTCGTGGGGGGGTTAAAAAGAACTGTTCACAGTTTTTCATTTTATTACTACACATATACAAATTCTAATGCCTTGACTTACTTAAATATCCATAGCCGTGTTGTGTTAATATTTTATTATGTTGTGTTATATTAAAGTTAATGTTTTTAACATTTTCTACCTGGATCAGGAAAATAAATTTCAAAGTACTTATTTGCAAAGTTTCCAACATTTGGATCCAAACCACGCTACCGCACCAGCTACCTACGAGTAAATGTATTGAAACTTTCCGCGAGCACTTTACGAGTAGCCGAGATCGTTACGGTGAAGTTATAACTTCTTGAATAAAAATGAACCGAGAATTCTCTTCAAAATATTCCAAGAGTCAATAAAAAGAAGGGTTTATGCCTAACTTTACCCACAAATAAACCAATTGACAACGAATGACTTGTTTTTTTGGCATCATTCACAATTGCACGATTCGCGAAAGTAGTCGTGTTTACAATGCCAAGCGAACTTTCTTAGAAATACAGCCCAAGTCACAGGAAGCATGCTGACTATTTTCTTTTAAAAACTATCTATACTAAATGTTTCTTAAATAGATAGAAAATTCTTTTTGGACATTGGACACAAACATGAAATTCAAAAAATAAAAAGAAAGGGCTTACTAATATTTATTACACTTATAACTTAGTGTGCCGCTATTGGCAGCCTTATCGCTTAAAGCGATATCTTCCAGGCAATCTTTCTGAAATAAGTAATTCATAGATTATTTCATGATCTTTATTCATCATCAACATCAGCCGATCTCTACAAATTCAATTATTGTTAGCAGTACTTATTGTTTCAACTGTGCCCCATTGCAAGTCAAGCGTCCGACCAGTTTTTGAAGAAAACGTATTTACCTCTCAAAAGCACTAAAAGAAAGGAATCTTTTATCAAATTAAAATTCGTCATAAAATTGAAGATTAAAAAGAACGAAACTATTCGAGTTAGTGTAGTGTTGTGTTAAATCTTAAGTGATAACAAAGTCCAAAGTGCTTAGTGCTGAAAATAGAACACGTGAACAAAGTGTTAACGACTTGATAGAGACATTAAAAAATGTGCTAACGAGCACATTCTTAGACAATTTACGCAATTGGCAGTTTATGTAAAATTAAAATTTTTGTGAGTTGAGTGTTTTATATGATTATCATAAATGTTTTATTATTTATATACATACTGATCAAATTAACCTAGATTTAGGTTGCTATCTTGTAGAATCCACCTGAATCATTCTAGTTAGGCCTTTTCTGAAATATCATATTAATAATACTATTTATTAGCTTAGTAGGCTAGATTATTGAGGGATAACATCGCGAAAAAAAAAACCACTTGACATTTGTTAACGTCCCAACGTCCTTTGTTCAACCCCTCATGACTTGCACCAGCATCTGGAACTGTAGCACCCCCGGCTCCTTTCCACAAAAGACGGCATTCACAAACCACGTCTGGGTACTTCGTAAGACCAATATTTTCTTCCCGGAGAGGGGTCGGTACGTCTATAAATTTCTATCCTATTGATAGTTAGTAGCGCATTAGTTCTCCTTTTGTACTCGGGGCCATTCAGTTGAAAAACTGGCTTATGGCGACGTCTACAGCGATATTGGTTCGGCTTGCTCTTTATGAGATGTCGGAAATCTATTTTCAGCAGTCATCGAACATAACACACCTATAAGATAACAAGTTTTAAAAAAAACTTGTTTTACCCTGTTTGTATTAACTTTATATGTTTATGTTTATGAAGTAAGTTATTTATTCAAAGCATTAGAATATATAAAACATTGCTAATTAAAACTTAACTTACTACATGTACAAGCTTTAGCAGCGAGAATTGAATATACGAGTAATTTATTTTATTTTATTTATACCTTTTTTCAGGCAACGTGCCCTTAACATATAATAACGGCCACGGCAAATGGCCCATAACATATAATAGAATACATACCATTAAAATAATAATTATAAATAAACTTACAATGTTTATATTTATATTAACAATGTTTTTTCGTCCTACCGTGCGTGTTGTAAAAAGGCCCTTTACAGAAAAAAACTGAAACTCATCAGAATGTATTTTAAAAACCTGATAAAATAAAACCTATATGATGAAAATAATACCTGAAATAATAACAACAATAAAATAATAATACGAGTATAATGCCTAAAGTACTAATACGTGTATTTGATAAATAACCTGTTTATCATATTTGTGATGTTATATCTGTATCTTATTCGTTAGTATACATTTTCATATTTTCTCACTAACCAGCGATTTATTTGTTTATCCCAAAACATTCCCCTTGTCAGCAACAAGGCCTGGAAGTAGCAATTGCATAAGAATCGCGTGATTCGAGTCGATTTATCATTCCTTTGTAGTCGCTAAGTATTGTTTGGCTTACCGACTTAACTTGCCTGTTTATAAAGTGCTTAAGCGGCTGGCTAATGAAACAACCACGTATGTATAAATAAAGGACTTGTTAGTTTGTGGTTAAGTACCTACATATGTAAGCACGTAAGCAATTTTAGCAAACTGCGCAACATTGGCCGTTTGTTTCAAAATACGTAATAACTGCAAAACAAGTCATCTTGAAATGCATAATTTTATATTCCTTCAGTAAGTTACTTCATTATCTAAGATGTGTAAATTCATATTCTTTTTTAGGGTTTCGTACCCAAAAGGTAAAAACGGGACCCTATTATTAAGACTCCGCTGTTTGTCTATCTGTCTCCAGGCTGTATCTCAGAATCTGTAATAGCTAGAAAGCTGAAACTTTCACAAAATATGTATTTCCCGTGCCGCTATAACAATAAATAATAAAATTAAAAAAATAAGAATATTAAGGGAGGGACAATAAACGTGTTTTATTTCGTATTGTTTTGCTAAACGTCAATAACGGTAGCTGCTAGACACTGAAAATTTTCACAAAATATTAAAATGTAATTTTTTATTTGTAATTTAGGTTTTTAATTTTTTAACCATTGATAAGTTTTTTTAAAAATTTAGTTTTAAATTTGTATCATTTTTAGATATGAGACAATAAAACTCACAATAAACCATTTATTAGTAAGAAATCATACTTTTGATATAAATTAAAACAAGACTATCACTATCTGCCAGTAAATTAAAGTATTATAGGTTACCAAGTTTCCTCCTTGTTTCCCACTTGAAGCTGCTACGCTAAGTGCCCTTGATGAGTGAGATCAAAGAGATGCCGCCGTTTTTAATTGCCGCCCTCACGCCTTCGAGGCCTTCAAGGGCCTCAGGGCGGGAAGAGTTGGAACAGTGACCGTGTCAAATAGGTATAGAATAGTTTTGAAGCTGCTTCAATATACTGACATTACCGATCAGATATTTTGGTATTGGTAAGATATATTTTTGTACTAATAACAGCTAGTCATTTGACGAGCAGGGCGCGTTACCACACGGGTAAGAGGCATTCTGGCCCAAGTAGAAGTATGCCCATTCTGGAAAACTGTATCTCAAGGAGTCTACCGGAACACACTGTTAGGAGTCTTTTTCTTCTTTTGGTACCTCTCCAACTAGTGAAGGTTGGCAATCAGCTCTGCATACTTCAGTTTGTCCATTGCTAAGCGAAACAATTCAGCGGCACTTCTGATCCCGGTCCATTCTCGAATGTTACGCAACACGACTTTCTTCTGCGACCGACTCTCCTCCTCCCCGCAACTTTTCCCATCATAATAAGTTGCAGAAGCTCGTATCTGTCGTGCACGAAGCACGTGGGCCAGATATGCAACTTTGCGATGTTTGACGGTCTGCAAAAGTTTACGGTTTTGTCCGACACGTCGCAAAACTTTATTAGCGTTAGGAGCCTGGATACAGCTTAATTTATTTTCATATCTAATCATATACCCAATTTATCAATTTATTACGTGAAACAACATAAAATAAGCGACATAGATTAAATTAGTTACAATTTTGGTAGCCAAATTATACTGATTAGCGGTCGTTAGCATATGCATATTATTATGTTCCAATTAGCTTTTGTTTCATTTAGACTGTAATGAAATAATTATGTGTATATTATTTTTAGAACATCGTAAAAGGAAAGATAGAAAGAAGCCAGTAGAGGAAGAGGAACACCTAGAAGGTAATTTTTAAACCAAATTAAGGAGAACGGGAAAGTTATGTATAGGTAAGTCAAAGATTTGACTGAGGATATAACTACCTGAAATAAAATCAACGGACAAGAGCCCTAGTAAGTTTGAAGTGGGCTGAATTATTTGAAATCCATTAATTTTTTATTTATTTTTTTAATATAAGGACACATTCACACACGGCTCGTTAGCCCCATACTGAACCATTTCTAGCTCGTATTATGGTTGCTAACACAGCTGATATACTACATATACATACATACATATTATACAAAAATACATATTTAACACCCAGACCCACAGCCAACAAATTTAGTTAAGCACAAAGATGTTGACTGGGCCGGGAATCGATCCCGGAACCTTCTGTTTAGCAGACCGGCATGGTAACCTTTACGCCAACGAGGTCGTCAAATGTTTGAATTTATGTTTGAATCATGCCAGACATGTTAATGCTAGTGATGCGTCCCTTTATCAAGTTTAACAAGTCATTCCCTACCAAAAAAAAAACTATTAAAACCGTCTGCCGCGAATTTGGTTAACTAAATAGCAAAGAGTGCCAGCAACTGTGACATTTCCTAACAAATTTCCCGAAAGCTCTCGATTAAACTTCTAAAGCTTTGTCAGTAAAAAAGAACGTGGACATGACCAATAACAGCACAGTGCGACGACCGGTGCCAGATGCAAATAATTCCAGACATGGAGTTGCAAAAAATATTAGAATTAGAAATATACGATACTTGTAAACTGTTCACGTAAGGCATCTTAATATTTTCGCGTAGAAAATATTAAGATGCCTTACGCGCGGATCTCGTCGGCGGCGGTCCGTGTAACACTCGCCCCTGAAGATGGTGCTCGGAAAGCACCGAAACTGTTGGACTCATTCCAACTTTTAATAATAAGTAAGTGTGACCGTTTTATACGATACTTGATTTTAAAAATAAAAATTAAAGTTTACAAAAATTTGGCATCAGAACAAAAATCGGAATAATAGTTAAGACACAAAATTAGTGCTGATTTTTTTATTGTATATACACAAAAATAATAAAAAATATATATGTCGACGCAGGAGTGCCATTATTAAAATCCATGATGTAAATCACAGCTTATTTTATTACAATATTCAGGCAATTTGGTAATTTAAGCTTATGCTCATAAACACGACGCTCCGCTAAAACGACTCATTGACCAATCATAGTCGTTCTCCATAATGTTGCCATTTACACGATTGTCAATGGTCGTTCTGCTACCATAGACACAGCGCTCCTCTAGAGTGTTTTTTGTCGATGACGGCTGTGCCGTCATATAAATGGATTAAGGAAAATCATTATATTTATTTTGCCAATTTTATGTATTTACTTCAAGGTCAAGGCATTTTCTCCCTATTTGATGGGAGCTATTAATGTGATTGAGGACTAGGAAGTGCTAATTAATGGTGCTTTTAAAATTTACAAGAATGGTCCTACCGAGAGTTCATAATAGCAATCCAAGTAATTTCTAAACTCTGTGGTGCATCGCAAAGCTGCGTGGACAAAAACGAAACGTGTGAATACGGCGAAATGAACAATTTTGTGCGATTCGAAAAAAGGAAAACCGTAGAGCTTTATGGAACGCGTTTATGAAAATTAGTTGCTCTTATATTAAAACGGAAAAATTTAGTTAAATAATTTAATCAAATTTAGTTCAAAATGTAAAAAAAAAATGTTTTGATATCATGTTTAGACTTATATGCGTACAACTCATGCGATAATGTTCACGTTTTTCTTATTTTATTATTAAAATATGAAACTTAGTATGAAACAAAAAAATAATTTTACGAAGCCCCTATTAAATATTTATTTTATTTTTAAATTTTAATTTAATTTGAATGGTTATATACATTTATATAACTACTCACTCTGTGAAAATTTTACTGTTGAAGCGTCTACTAGCTACCGTTTTAAAATATAGGAAAATAATATGATATAAGCTCGTTGTTTATTGTTTGGCGACCACCTCAATATTTTCATTTTACTAATTTTTAGTATTTGTTGTTATAGAGGCACGGATAATAAACAACTTGTGAAAGTTTCAGCTTTCTGGCTATCTGAGATACAGCCTGGAGACAGACAAACAGACAACGAAGGCTTAGTAATAAGGGAAGAAAGAGGAATGTCATTACTGTGACATCTCGCTGTCACAAACGAGTCCTTTGGGCCACATCATGGGTGAAGTCATAGTACCTACATCTTTACGAATAGTCATCTTTGCGAATGTTTTCTACATCTTATATTTTTCACTTATCTATGGTTGTACTCTAATGCCGCATAGAGGGAGTAAAACTCAATTTTCAGCACTTACCAGCTAAACCATACATTGTACGGCTGAAACACCTTTCCGTGACACACCACCGCGCCGCAAACCACAGCTTTGCCCGCGGTTTGGCGCGGCTCGGAAAACAATTCAATTTACCAACAGTTTAAAATTTAAAAGCCTTTATTACAAAGTACCGGCGTAACTTATCGATGGAGGAAAATTGGTACATCGACGGTGAATACAATGTGTTTTGAAATAAAATGTTGACTGTCGTTTTGATTTTTAACAAATAAGAACGACTTACTAAGGTCATTTTAAGTATGTTTCTATAGTCTCTTGAATAAGAGATTATGTAATTTCGTCTTTATTACTTTAATGATTTATTCAGTAAATCTATATAAATAAAAACACACACACATACAAAAACCTTACAAATAGTAAATTAAATCTAAGCCAGTGTCCGCGGGTAAGGTACCTAAAATGCTGGCGGCATTACCTCGCTGGATCGCCAAGCAGATTATTGGTCAATAAACATTTTATTTATTATAAATTTGTCATTGCAGACTTTCTTAGGATGGGTGACCATGCAAAAAAGTGGTATTGTCAAGCAATTGTAATTTGTAGGTTCCCGTTGTTAGTCTTAGTACATGCTTGTACTAGGAACTAACAAATCGTTAAGCCAAGTCAACTCCCTTAGACTTGAAAACTCTCAACACCAGAGCTTGGCCACTTACATGAAATAATAAAATAATCACTGCAGTCAACCTGTAAAATATATAACGAAAGGTACATATATTTAAAAAATGTTTTAGGTTCCTTGCACATAACCAAAGAGCTATTTAAAATGTCTTTCACGTTTTTTTTCTTTAAACATAATTATTTTCATACGATTTCTTCGCGACGTCAATATTTGTTTGATGTTTGAAAAACAAAATTACTTGTCGGTCGCATGAAAACATTTATTTTTTTCAAAGAAACTGTGAAACCGTTTAGTGGAGTCTTTTGATGTCTTAAGAAGTTTTTTTTCCAATACCTACTTAAAACCTACTCGGGAGGGTGGGAAGGGTCGTTATAGACATGAAAAGAAATCAATTTTCTATGTGCATATATTTTAATACCCTGCCAGTGTGGACTTAAGGCGATGTTTTACTGAGTTCAGCAGATAATAAATAAATGAGCGACGCATCTGATGCGTGGATTTATCACGAAACAAATGCATATTATAAAATCAAATCAATTTACAAATATGATGAAACGATTCTTGAAAATTTTGTAATGTTTCCTCCAAAAAAAAAGTACGAATAGTCGTAAAAACATCGACTAATTATCTAAGATTCAACATAGTTTATTATAAATCTTTTAGAGATAATTGTGAACAATAAGTCTCCAATTTAAAACTAATTATATAAATAAAAACACACACACACAAAACCTTATAAATAGTAGATTAAATCTAAGTCAATGTCCGTGGGTGAGGTGCCTAAAATGCTAGCGGTATTACCTCGCTGGATCGACATGCTTATATTATATAGGTTGGTCGAGGTAAGCGCCAGCTCAAAGATTTAATACTTTTTTAAAATATTTTGTGTAGTTTTTTATTTAATTCAGTGTTAGATACTTATCTTTTGATGTATTTGGACATTTTTATTTTTAAGTTTCCAATATACTTTCGCAGAATAAATTTTTACTTTATCCCGCCTTAACTGTTCTGATCTCTCAGATTGTTTGTTTGCTTAATTCTTTCGTAGAGACGCCCTCGTCATTTAAATCCCAAGATTTTTACTACCACTTCAATTACTCCCTCATGTTTATTTTTTATGTATTAAAACGGCATCAATAAAAAAAATTAAAACATCTTATTATTCTTATACCGTTTTTACATAATATTCTAATTAAACAAATGATAAGTTTAGTTGCGAGAAACGTATGGTATTTTTATTTTATTTTTGAAAGATAGGCTTGCGCTTAACTACAACTCACCTGATGTTAAGTGAAACTGCGGTCTAGGATCTTCTTCTTCACCTTATCCCATTTAGGTGGGGTCGGCACAGCAAATCTTCTTCTTCCACTCTCCTCTATCAGACGTCATCTCCACACTCAATCCTTTCTCTCTCATGTCTTCATTCACACACTCCATCCATGGCGGTAACTGCGGTCTAGGATGGAGCGCAAAAAAGACGAGATATGGACGTGTTATTCCTGCGATTTTCCAATATACTGCCTTCACTGTCTGTGTAAATAAACTCGTACTCTTATTTTAGTATGAATTTAATAATGAGCCGTTTTAAATTAATAGATTTTTAAAAAACATCCTGCAGAGCAACATAATTCTAGAAAACAACGCCATCTTACCGAAGTTTGTAGCACTACTAAGTTTTCAATAATGTTGGTGCATTGCTGTTTTCAAAGCACGGCACCTTCTACGCTTGGAACTACGCGACGTAGTTACTACAAATTTGAATAGATGGCGCTGTAAGCCAATTCTTGAACATTTAATTTTAATTTCATTCTAATTTGTCATTTTTGAAATTTGTTTTATTATATACTTACGAAAACTATAAAAATAAACGTAAATTCATAAGAAAAAGTTGACACAACAAAAAGTTAGCTGCATCGCACCTTTGAATAGTAATACCATAGACAAAATATATGAAGTTTTTTTGTATATTTTGTCTATGGTAATACATATTTTTGAGCAAAGTACCTGGTCTTCCTATCTACCTAAGTAACATAATAAGTAAGTTTTTGTGTTAATTATATGACCACTCTAATATCTCTCAGCTTTGTTTACAAACACAGTTTTGAAGAGTCTATAAGGAAACGCGCCTCTTACTTTTCCTAGCAAACCTACAAGGTTACCACTAAACGATAAACCAATTTCCTTTGACCTCGCATACGCTTTTATTTCCTTGACACCATGGCTCTCACTAGCCAGTCATTATAATGTCCATTTATAGTAGACCCTTCAGAGCAAACGACCAGTTAAGCATGAAGAGGTCTCCAGTTCATGGAAAATGTTGGTTTAGAGACCAATAATGAAGACCTCTTATAGCATATAACTAAGTACGTGTTAACGTATCTTCTATGGGTGGTTTGCTTTATAAGGTAGGTTTCACACGCGTGTGTCGTAAAGTATTCAATCGTGATTGACGGAGTTGTGTCTGTTTGAGATAGCATCGGTAGTCAGTTCGTCGGCACCTTCTTGAGTGGATTCCGGCTTAATTTATGTTTTTGTTTTCAGGTTAGCAATGAAAGAAGGTCAATAGAATCCAGCAGCGATGGAGCTACTTGCAAAAGCGGTAACTTCAAAAACAAATCATTGAGAGCTAAAAGTCTTTTTGATATTGATTTTCATGTTCTAGTGCTCACTTAGCTTGTAACTACCCAGAAGTTGAAAAAGCACCTAAGGCTTAGCGACAGATTTTTCAACATGTGGGTTCCGTTAGACCCCTTGAGACCCAGTTAGTTCATAGACGTGCTCCACTTTAGGCTAGACTGTCACTTAAAGACGTAAAAAAAATGTTGGGTATAAATAAATTCTTGGTCATGATCTTCTTGGTTAGTTCATTTCATCCTACGCTCTGGCCAGCCAAATCTGAAAATCCCGCGATATATATTAATGAGTCACAGTTTTATCTTTGTCCTTAGCTTAGAAGAAAACGGTTAGAAGACATCGAATTCTGCTGTATATTATATCTTATGAACTAGCCCTTATATTATTCCTTTGCGTATTAAACTAAAAGAAGGTACATAGCACCTGCAAGATTATTGGTCTCATTCGTATTTAATTTGTTAAATTATCCAGTAACTCCCTGTGATCTGCCATAATTATGCAAGTTTAAACAGATTTGTTGAAGGCGACAGACATCAGATAAGATTAACTTTTCACCGGAATTGGCCAACGTTGAGTTTGGACGACTTATGCAAAAATGGTTCAAGAGCAAAACGACTTGGAGAGCGAAGGAAATTGCCTTTTCCGGCAAGAAGGTCTTTAGCCATTTGGTTGAACTTGTCCACATAAATCTCTATTTACATACTTTACTTCGCTGAGGAAACAAACAACATCTCGCATCATCCTTATTTAGATAGCTATTTGTGATTGAAATCAACTTTGTTGAAGATTTTTATAAGAAATTTTCCTTGAGACTTTTTTACGATTCCGTACCTAAAAGGTAAAAAACGGGACCCTATTACTAAGACTCCGCTGTCTGTCTGTCTGTCTCCAGGCTGTGTCTCAGAAACCGTAATAGCTAGAAAGCTGAAACTTTCACAAGATACTCGTATGTATTTCTCGTGCCGCTATAACAACAAATACTAAAAATAAAAAAATATTAAGTATTAATTATTAATTATTGAGGGCCCCCATACAATAAACGTTTTACCTATACTATAATAAATTTCAAATTCAAGATGACCACTATCACAAATATCGATGGTTTCAATGTTTAATGAAAATGCCACTTTTTAGAAGTCTTGTGCATGGTCACCCATCGAAAGACTGTCTGCATCGACCACCTCGTCAGATCACCTTAGCCATGATGCAAGCAAATTATAGTCTACTTACTTTTACATGAAGAACACTTTAACAATTCACCGACAATGTTGCCTTCTTTACACTAATTCATAGCTCGGTCAGAACAAGTCCAAAGATCGGATCCCACACATAGTCGTAGGAGCGTGAGAAAAACTCGAGCATACAGACAACATGCGGCGAAACAAAATTATTGTGCTATTTGAGTAAGGTCAGCTAAATAATGGTAAGAACGCACTTGAATATATATTATGTTACAGTGCGACATTGCATGAAAAATCTCCTTAAAATTTGAGGAAGTTTTAAATTATGGTGTAATTAATTTACAGGACTTCATAATAAGCAACTTCTCAATTATCTTGGTTTTATAGTGAATATAATTATTATGCTAGGCCGGCTGAACTGGAAAAACGATGTTACAGTTTGACCGACGTGATAAAATTGAGGTAGTACAACAAGTGATAATATTGAAATTATAAGCTCAAATGATCCTAGATATCATTACCTATAAATAAAGATAAGTTATTTAACAAATTTGAGGTTTTTTAACACTAAATCTAAAATTATAAATTACTCTTGTATGAGATGTTATAAGTTATAAACTATTGAAACAGAAAAAATGTGGCTCAATCTTTTACGCAATATTTTAAACCATTTCCATATGCTATTTGCTTCACATGCCCTGAATTTCTTCTGCATCTTAATAATGGCCTTTACCTAAGTTTTCATATTGTTTTGATTAAATTTTAGTACTCGCTCTGGAGGTATTAATTTAAAACTGAAATTTACGAAATATGCAGGAGTCTAAAAATAAATACCTACTCATTTGTCATCGGCAATTTTTATGTGTCGCTTATTATATCTTAGTGCGTTTTGACCTTAGAAGATAATGATCCGAATAAAAAGCTAACTTCTACGATCGTCAATGACGAATTACGAAACTAGATTTATGATAAAAACTACAGAATCACAATATTTTCACGTAAATTTGCGTCATTTGGTCCAAGTTTTTGGCCATGCCACACGATTACGAATATTACGTGATATTTGGTAAAAGTCTTTAAAATGTTATGTTACGCTTAGTTAAAAACGATTGTTCTAAAATATTTAATATTCGATTAGGGCGTATTTACGGCAATTTTTTTTTAATTTACTGTTTTATCTCTTGAAATAAAATATGGTCAAACTTATTAAGAAAATAGGTACTTATTGATATGGTTGTAATAAAGAAAAACCCCATGAATATTTTTATACTAAATTTGTTATCAATAAGATTATGCGATTTTTAAAAATGCTCATTCAATATATTTTATTTTCGTTTTTTTTAATAAGTATATTCTTTGATACATAGGATTGATAGTTACTAAAATTAGTACATATGTAGGGTTGTTATAATTAGGGTTGTTTTTATCTGTTATCGTTGGTATAAAGTTTGTGTGTTTTTTTGTTATTTATGTCTTTATTCTGCTGCTTCGTATGAGCCAAGTGGCCAAGCTCTGGTGTCGAGAGTTTTCTAGCCACAAAGGCTACTGATTTGGCTAACGACTGCTTGTACTAAGACTAACAGCCGGGACCTACAATTTAACGGGGCATGCAACACACGGTGTTTTAGTGAATTAATGTACGCAAGCTAATTAATGTACATTCCGCTAAAATATAAAAGTAGGTACTTACAGACTTGCACTTACTCAACTGGCATAAGCATAGCAGTCCACTAAACGTAGCCACTGCTGGGACTAGGGGCCTTCTCTCACGAGGAGAGAGATATAGGCCATAGTCCACCATGCTGGCCAAGTGCGGGTGACATATGACACACGTCTTCGGATATTACAGTCCTCAAACGTGTCGGTTTCCTCACGATGTTTTCCTTCACCGTAAAGCGAGTGCAAATCCGCACATAACTTGAAAAACAAGTCATTGGTGTAGGGCCGGGATCGAACCAGGGGCCGTCTGATTGAAAGCAGACGTTGTTACCATCGAGCCACACTCGCTTTAGACTATCACTACGAGCCAAAATACTAGCCTAAAGTTATATTTACTTTTTACATACAAATACTCGACGCCCCTCTTTTCCTCAAGCAAAATGTGCGAATCTATATCCAAATACATTCGACCTTAGCGTGACTTATAAGTACCTACACGTATGACATTAGCAAAAAAACCTCAAGTAAAAACTAACCGGCAGACAAGCATTCTTTGTGTACGTCTAGCCAACGACCTTCGGTGTGATGAACGACTTTTTAGCACGAAAAAAATCGGCGTCCGGTGAATTTACCTAACTTTTTGTAGCCGTTTCTAAGAATGGCGGTCCTAAAGTGGCTAAAACCTTAGGTAATGCATTCCAGGTTCGAATCCACCTCGGATTAGAGCCGCGATATAAATACTACCATAATTTTAACTTGATAGCGATCCGAGGCGATCGGCAAATGGTTCTCTTGCGTAATTTGGACGCTCTTCCTAAATTCCAGGTAATTAATTTGATATCCTTCTCGGTAATCGTCCGAGAATGAGAAAGCTTTTTTAAAACTTTATTTCCTCATATCCTCCGAATAATTTCTGTTAACAGATTAAACTGAAAAACATAATACTGTTGTCGTTTAATAAGAATTTTTTACGCTTCATAGGCTTGCGCTTTACCACAACTTACCTGGCCTCCTCACGCTGGCCAAGTGCGGGTTGGTATATGACACACGTCTTCGGATATTGCAGTTCTCAAACGTGTCGGTTTCCTCACGATGTTTTCCTTCACCGTAAAGCGAGTGCAAATCCACACATAACTCGAAAAACAAGTCATTGGTCTAGGGCCGGGATCGAAACAGAGACCTTCTAATTGAAGAGCAGACGTTTTTACCACCGAGCCATACTCTTACACAGCAATAATAATAATAAATGCGATTATATTAATCTACGTAGATAAACAAAACATGCCTATCTTACATTCTTTACGGCAATAAAATCAATCCTAGATAAAACAATCAACACGATTTACATGGCAAAGTCGTGCGTACAGCAATCTGTGAACATAATCAACGCGCACTTTTTCCGCGGTACTTCAAGGGCTGACGTGAGCTATTACCTCGTAAATCTAACAATGGAGACCTTAATGCGTTACCATTAGTTGGTGGGTATCCTTGCCTCCTACTTCAACTTACTGTGTAGGGCTGCCAACGAGATTAGACGAGTTTTAGTGACTGTTAGCAAACTAGAAAAATAACATTCAAAATAAAATTTATTTACTTATTTTATTTTTTATAAATAGAATAGTAACTTGACCGATACAATGGTTCCACCGCCCACGCGTAAAATACCGCGGTGGGCGGGGCAATACAGCTACCCGCGCGGCTAGTATCGGTGGCGTGACCTTGATGCGACCAATCGCGAGCGAGCTTTGTGTGTGTGTGTGTTTTGTTGGGATAGCAGTATGCTTTTGTGCGTAAAATTCTAAGTGTATGGAGTTACTCTTCCGTTTATTCTAGTTCGCTGGTACTATACACAATTGAATTTTTCGAAGCGTTACTTGTCTTCTCCCTCTTATCGAGTCGAATTTTCTACCGATCTTTTGAAGAGTTCAACTTGATTAGTCAATTCAGTAAAGAAAACATTAGAAAATTTTGCGTCAAAATAAACTAGCTCGCTCTATTTTTTTTTTATTAGCTAGGCAGTTGACTAGCAGAGCGCTTAACCACAAACGAGTTAGCGACTCTCTGTTTAAAGGTGGAGCATTCCTAGTCATATGGTTTTAGACTATGTAAGCGAGAGGATATCAACATTTAGATGTTTTCTTTATCGAAACGAGTTATACTACTTTGAATAGCTCATTATATATCGATTTAACATTTTTCCTTCATCTGTACTGATGTAGGTACTTTTTGGATAACTTAAACTTTCGTTCGTACATAAACAAATAAACAATAAAACAATAGAAAAACAAAGCAAACATACCCGAACGTCTAATATGACCTTGCCATTTAATATTTACGAGTCAATAGGAATATAAAAAGCTAGTCAGCTTTAGACAAGCCTCAGGCACCTCAAAGTCTAGGCGTTACAAGTTAAACATGACTCGGCATTAACTATATACTATTAAAACTTTTTTACTTGATATCGCATTAACATGACACCCGAAAGCACAGTCAGATTAACATTATTATTATCAATATGAAAAATATGTATGTTTACACACTCATGCAGAACCAACATAAAGAAATGAGAAAGAAAAATTTGAAAAAGGTTAAGAATCCTACTAATATTATAAATGAGAAAACTTATGCTCTTAAGTATATAATTGCTGACTATCTCTGTAAGCTGCTCTAACAGTTGAGCTGATTTGACTTAAATTGCTATGGATGTAGCTCATACCTTCGATTAACTCTTTTTATCCCAGATTAAGGAGGATAAAGCTGCAGGGCGCAGCTAGTTAACTAATTAATAAAACTACTTTTTAACCCGTATTCAAGTATGTAATATGTTTTTCAAATATTGTATACTAGCAAACCTGGCGAACCATTTCGCCACAAAATTAAAATTTTCCCTGAATTTTGTTTGCTACAAACCTCACCCGAATGCCAACCAGTTCAAGCGTTCTGGAGTTATAGCGTCAGGTAGGAAAATCTGACTTTTTTATATATAGATAGAATAGATAGATAGGTATGCGTACACACGAACATAAGACACCTAGACCTTGGTTTAAGTTTTGACACATGATCAACACTTAAAGCTATTTACTGATCAATTTTGATCTAACTAATTGGTCCTGAGCCACGCCTTAATATTTTAAAAATCACGCTTCAGGCGACGTTATTCAAAATTGAGTCTGATTTATTTCTCCTATTTAGGGTTCCGTATACAAACGTTATAAATTATTTCTAAGAATCCTCTCTCAATCAGTATATTCGTTTGTATCATACATATTTTTTTATATATATTAGGACACATTTTACACACGGCTGGTTAACTCCATACTGACTATTTCTTGTATGTATTATGGTACTTAGACATACATACATATTTTATATAGATACATATATATCTGTATTCGTTTGTATCGTATCACCAGTCCATATATCATGATATGTGATTAGACTGATTACATTTTCTCTGACGATGTACATATTTTGATTGCTACACAACACTGAAAATAGATAAAATTAACATGTAAATTTTCCCATACAACAAACGTGATTAATTGCAGTTTTGAATAGATAAGGCTACGGAACCTTTCAAGCGCGGCTCTGACTAGCACTTGCCAGTTTTTTGTTAACAACTGATACATTATGTGAGAGGCCTAAGCATGTTTCTCGTCTACGAATAGAACAAAAGCGTTATTGATTGCTATCAATTAATTTTAAGGTTTATAAACATGTTGTGAAGTCTAATTATCCGCTCCAAAAAGTCTCACTTGAAATCGTTATAGTGAATTGATGGATACGTCAATTTAATTACGGTTACTAAATTAGGTCACATTATTGGAACTTCGCAAACGTATTTGGAATTCCTTCAAATAGAAGTAGATCTAGTTCTTCGAAAGTATAGTTACTAGATGTACGTAAGTCCAGGATCTAAGCTGTAATAGTTAGTATTTGAGCTATATAAGTTAGTATTTATAGTATGAGTAGAATAGATTTTTCGTGCCTTTCTCATTTAGTGCTTAGACATTAGGAATCCAGGCATTTTCAGTTTGAACTGGTACATTATGAAGAGATATGAAATATTATAAATGAAAATAACATTTAAATAGGTTATTGAAATTAAAAGTAGTTTATAAATATGGAGGAATAATATGTTTTTTTCCATAAGGTATTGACTCATGCAAGCAATTTTTACCAAAATAGAAATTATTATTATTATTATTTATACAATACTAGTTATACAATCTGATCCAAATGTTAAGCAATCTAGGATAAGAGGTCACAAATAAAAAAAAAAAATTGAAATAAAAATTTATCGTTATAGTATTATCAGAATAATTGAATACAAACAGTATTTTATTCCAGGGTGCATTGCTTCAAAGTATGGTACCGAATGACTAGTAATAATAATAATATAATAATAATAATATTTTTTATTCATGCAAAAGAATTATTACATTTGTATACAAAAAATATTATTTATGACGTCTTGAAACGGACTGTACAACAGTTTCATGTAGGGTTAGCAAAAAAAGTAAAAAGAATCACAGTCGAGATTTATTGTCGGCAAAAATACGAATCTGGCAGCCCTGTCGCCAACAAGGTGTGAAAATGACAAGTACACCTCAAAGCACTAGCTGGCAATTAATCGAGACGTTCGTAACGAGGTGCCATACATATTCAAGTAATACCGCGTCTCGACTATTGTTCAGCTGACACAAATTGCTTGGCGTAGGCTCTTCTAAGACGATTATCATGAGCAATATCGGAGTGCAAGGTTAACTTGAGGAATTAAACCTGGGGAGGTTACCATGTGCTCAATTCAAAAATGACTGTAATTTTTCAAAATAATCAGTAGTGTATATTTTTTAGGGTTTTGTTATATCGGAAAATGCATATCTACTAATATTATGAATGGGAAAGTTTGTATACAAGTGAGTGAGTCTGTATGTTTGTTAGTTGTTCACACTCAAACAGCTAAACTTTCCGTGAAAAAGATTTCCATGAAATTTGGTTTTGGAGAAGGGTCAAACCCTGGATTTTAGGTTAATTCTTATCCCGGATTATTTAATTTATTATTTAATTTTAATTTCTTTCACATCATACAGAGTTGTACCCAAAGGGTACCAACCCAAAGGGTCACCAGGCTGTATCTAATGAATCAGCTAGACATAGCAGCTGAAATGTTTACAGAATGTTTGTATATTTTACTATTGTTGCCATAACATAACGAATACTAAAAATAAAGTAAAATTAATATTTAATTCGCAGACTCGATTTTTGCCTAAAAAGTCTTGAACCTCAATTGACAGTCATTTCAACCACACAAATGCCTTAAGATACTAAACTAAGTAGTACTTCCACACTACTGCTTAGCGATGTCCGACTATCAGCAGTACCCTTACAGCAAGCCATCATAGTAAATGAGCAATCTTTGAGACTATTTACGCTTTTTTACGATAAATAATGTTAGAATTTCTTTGTAACTACCAATCGGGAAAACTCGCCCCATGTATTAATAGATTTACAAAACATCATACATTATTGTCAAATAAGATGTACCACGGATTTTCCAATCGCTAAAACCACGATGGTTTTGTGCAATGGTAGATTTCTGTGTTTAGAAATAAAATTTACATGGCATTGGGATTTTCATAATCTGAGGGCACGGCCACGGTTCAAAGGTGTGGCCGCTTAGTTACTACGCGAGGTTTTGGAATTTTTAATTTAATTAATAAATTATAAAGTTTTTTTTAAAGTACAGGGTAACTGGTACTGGTATTAAAACAATCCGTTAATTTTTACGTGATTTTGTTTTATTGGTAGAGTGCCCTGATTATTTTATGAAAATTTTTGTTTAATTTTTTTAAGTCATTACAGGCATCTAGGCATTTGACCAGCAAGTGAGCAACACTCTGACATGAGGTTGAGCATGCCTAGTCTGGAATAAGTGGCACTCAAGATGGCTGCTATAACACACACTGTTAGAAGATTGACGACGATTGTTGTTTCGACTTGAGGGTGGTTCCGTTGAGCCAGGCGAGCACCCCCCCGTGGGGCCCCGCATTGTCGAGGCGGGGGGCTCAGTAACCGTGGCATGGTCACCCACGGTGAAGCGAAGAGGGTCCCTGAGGCGGCCTACTCCCTAGACTTGTATTCTCTGTATTTTCCGATATTTTTTCATTGAAGGCTAAATCTCATTGACGGGAAACTACCCCACGATCTTCGGGACGTGAGGTGACCGCACACCCCCCACTGAGCTATCGTCGCTTTTAAAGTGTTTTTTATTATAGCAAAAATCATAATCTACGATAATTTAAATAGTCTACTTATCATGGTTCATAAGAGGCCTACGCCAACGAGGCGACAATTACGTAAGCCTAAAACTGACAAGAGAAATAATTTATTATATTTTTGACATTCTGAAATTTAAATTCACTATTATTTTACTTTATTATTATTTACAAGAAAAAAATTACATATCTAAAAACTAAAAATTAAAGTAGAGTCTTTTTGACAATTATATTTAAATTTAAATTTTGATAAGTAGTGACATTGTGATTGTGAATTTAAAACTGAACCTCTTAATGATTGTAATTGAATAAATGATAGATAGATAGATAGATAGATCGATTTATTGCAACAAAAATAACAACATGGTAGCGCTTACTACTGTAAGCGCGTAATTAATGTGTACATTGTTACAATTTGTCAAAAAATAACATTAAACTTAAACATAGGCTTAAACATGTGGCAAATGTGGCAATGGCTTTTTTACTTTACTTTTACTTACTTATCACGGTTTATGAAATAATGCTAGATGAGAGACAATCAGCAAGATCTTGTAAAGGGAGTTTACACCATTTGGCTACGCAACCCTAAAACATGAGTCAGGCGTAACATGACTCGCGAAGGGAAACAATCATCTGCACAGTACCCAGCATTGTGTTCTTTGATTACAAAATGACTTCTTTTCTCGTCTTATCACTTTCAATGTACGGAAGCGGCAATGCTATTATCTCATTACTACATTTGCATGTTATTAATTTGCCGCTTTGTTGTATTTACTATGATAGAAATCGTTTGCAAGGACGCCGTAATAACATTAATTATTCTGCCAGCATTGCGCTAATAGCAAGGCGATTATATTAGTAGTTTGTAAGTGAATTGTGCTAAAAAGTTTAGTTTAAGACTGCTTGGAGCCAAAGATAAAGATACAAGTATTGTAAGGCTCTATTTACAGAAACACAGAACTTTATTGGCTATAAATAACATACAATATAGGTCACACTACAATCATTACTTAAATACTTAAAAAAAACTAGTTAGATTATTTAAACTTATAAATTTAATTAAACAAATATTATTCACCATTTAATGTAGCACACAATAGCAATTGTTTTTAACATCTATTAAATTTTAAAAACCTTATACTTTTAACACACGAATAACGATTCTGCAAGCTCCATAGTCTTGTCATTCACTCCATAGTCATTCGCTTACAAAATGGATTAATTTCATATTACCAAAGGGATTACTTTCATAAAAATCTCTTTACTTTCTGTTTAAACATATTACTATTAGGGTTTGTTGTATTCTTTGGCAACTTGTTGCACATTAATATTTTTGTGTAACATCCCTGTGTCTGTACTTTCCCTAGATATACCTCGGTATTATCGTAGTTAGCTACATTATCTAACTGAGAATTTTTGTTTCCCCTTTTCCCCGTGGTGAGATTTTATAATTCATTATTTTTCACAACTAATGATTGATTGACTCGATGGCGCAAGGAGTTGGTGGACTTACACACCAACTGGATGGAACTGTCCCAGGACAGAAAAGCGTGGGGATCATTGGGAGAGACTTTTGCCCAACAGAGATACAATACAGGTTAGATAAAAAAAAAAATAACTTCCCTCATCACGGACGCCCCCTTAAAACATTCCTTACCACTTCTTGTTTGTCGAGAGTTTTTAAACCTAGTGCCTGTTTTTAAACAACATATTTGTTGTTATAGCGGCAATATAAAATATATATAGTATTCTATTTTTGTGGCTGTCGGGCTGGTTTTTAAATATATTTATCGATATTCTTATATATGTATTTCTTATATAAAGTATACCAGTTGTGTTAGCAACCATAATACAAACTATAAATGTTTAAGAATGGGGCATACCAGCTGTGTCGAATGAAAAAGCAGTGTGAAATGTGTCCTAATATTTGATTTAATTAAATATAAGCTTAATTCTACAAAAGTATAAAAAATTAAAAGGTTTTCTCATCCACTTTACATATTCACTTAACCAATACACAAAATAAAACAACGAACCAGCTAGAATACCGTAAGCGTTTTTACATACATATTAAAAAACAAGAATCGGAATGGTTGTGGTAAAATGGCGATGCTATGCAAGAAGATAAGTCGGAGCTCACAGAAATTACTTGCCGAGATAAAAGTAAAAGAAAAATAATGAAAAAGCGGCCCAATTAATGTGGAGTACGTCGCCGCCTACGTCTGATGATATTTGCGTGACACAATCAAGTTTTTGCTTGAGCTTTTATGGCGAGGTTTGTGTTATGAGAGAATGCCAGTAAAACTTACTAAGGGTAAAGTTTTGTAAATGTGGTTCATGTATGAATTTATAATTTGTACAAATAGTAGACTAAGTCAGTGTCTGCGGCTAAGGTGCCTAAAATGCTGGCGGCATTACCTCGCTGGATTGCCAAGCTTATACGTTGGCCGAGGTAAGCGCCAGCTCATTATTTCATTTTGTGTATTTTATTAAGGAAAATGATTTGAATAAATTTGTTGCATGTTGTCTATAAATGCATCAAACATCTAATGAAACGATTTATCGTGTCTATTTTGATATGTGTATTTATATTTTTTATTTTTGTATTCGTGTCAGTTTATTTATGTATAAGTACACTAATTTAATGTAATAAAATATCATAGTTGGAAAAGAATGTTACAAAAAGAATTAAAATAAATTGTAAAATGCCTTGCCGTGTCATTATGACAAAAGTAAGAAAGAAAGAATTAAGGTCCATTGTCTAATATTTTTACCCCTAACAGGTTCTTTTTTTGTTATTTTTACTACAGTTACGCTACACTATTCATGTAATTTCCCACAGGTTTTCTTCAGTACACGGAGTATTTTTTATATTTATTTTGGCTGAAAGTCTTCTATTCCAATTTTTTCTAAGTTCGAAAATGTTTCTATAGCATTTTAAGAAGAAATAGATCTAGTCTTATAGCTTGGGCCAGCCCTCAGTTTGATTCCAAACGTCCCTGAGAAGCTGCAGTACCGTTACACTGACTGGACCAGCAGCTACGAGGTAGCTGTACTGTTCTTATAATTGCAGATAATTCCGCACCGGCCAATGACTATTCTTCATACTCTATAGGACTATTAAAGGTGCGATTTGTTTGTCTTTACAATCATTTTTACCGAAAATTGCTAAGATAATTATAGGTAGGTTATTAGACTACGTAGCTTTCATAAAATTTTACAAATCAACTGAATTTTAAAAAGAATAATTATGAAATATAAAATATAGACAGTAAAATGCTTCCCTTACTATATCTATATTTTTTCATACTAAGTAAGATGTTGTGATGACCTAAAAAAACCGTGGATGTGCTTTGTTAAAGAGGATACGATTGAGGAAATAAGGAATAATAGAGTGAAATGGAAATAGAAAATGCTGTGCTGATCCCACCTAGTGGGAAAAAGCAAAAACAATGATAATGACGCAGCAAGGGAATATATCTCTCAAAAAAATATTTTAATTCATTATCAAGTTTTTAGTTCAACGGATAAGCAAGCTGTGGCAAATGTGTATAAGCAAAGTGGCAATGGGCCGCACATATCTGCCGAAGAACCGATGACCGCTATGGTTGAAGAGTTCTAGAGTGGAGACCGCGTCTCGGCAAACGTAGTGTATGTAGGTCGCCCTCCAACGAGGCGGAGCGATGATCTGGGGTATGGAAAGTGGAAGGAAGATGAAGAGAAGCATATGACAGGGCCAAGGAGGCGTGCCTTGGATGATACCTATGTCCAGCAGTAGACAAGGTGATGATGATCTAGTCCTAAGTACAGGCTAGACCTATTTATGTGTCAATAAAAAAAAACAAACAAAAACTGCACCTTATGCATAAGTATGGACAGCATTCCCTCTCTGGTCATCCTAGCCCAGGTGTGCGTACCCGTGGGAAGCCTATACCCGATCTCCGTCGATTGATCAGCGCAGTTTTTATCTACATTTCACTTGCGCCTGCGCACGCCTCATCAGGATTCAAGAGACATTATTTATCGTAATTGCATCCACTAGCAATCTACAAATAAAATGTAGCAACTATCTGCTTGAAACAGGTTGCAGCGGAAACGCAGCTATTCGATGGAAATTAAAATTAATAACGCTTCTTTAATGGTACAGCCTTACTTTCTTTACGATGTTGGGAATTATTTTGCGTGTCTTCTACATGATCAACGTCATAATATAATGTTTAAAGACAGGGTTAAGGTTAATAATTTACGCCCATACATACATACGTCGATTGAGAAAACAGTTAGGTTTAGTAGAATTCAGTACGGCTGGTTTAATTTAGAAATTGGAAATACATACGTCAAGCTTTTCCACAATCATCAGCCCCATTTTTGTAACAATTTCTAAAGCAATGAGGGTAAGCATAAGGATCCAACTATACGTTCCCATTGCTGGGACTCGGGGCCTTCTCTCACAAGGAGAGAGATATAGGCCATAATCCACCACGCTGGCCAAGTGCGGGTTGGCGGATGACACACGTTTTCAGATATTGTAGTCCTCATACATGTCGGTTTCTTCACGATGTTTTCCTTCACCGTAAAGCGAGTGCAAATCCACAGATAAATTGAAAGACAAGTCATTGGTGTAGGGCTGGGATCGAACCAGGGGCCGTCTGAATGAAAAGTAGACGTTATCACCACCGAGCCACACTCGCTTTTTTTAGGGTAAACGAGTGACAGGATATACTATGATGACAGAAGTAACATTAATGAATGATGGAAGGAAAAGACTGCCTATTTTATTTAAAAAAATGTGAATTTTTATGCATTTATCGTGTTATGGATATTACGATATCACCTGGCTTATAATCTCCGGATGAGCCACAAATTTATTGGTTTTAATTTATCATCCAATCTTCTGTAGGTGGCAAAGTGGTGATAGTTCGGCTTTCGTTATGATTATGATGAAGATCGTTTTATATTGTGTAGTATCGTTGAGTTGATTGAAACATGTAGTTTTAGAAGATATTTATGAATATCTTTATAGGTAGTTATTTTTTCTTAAAGTACTTCATGTTTTACGTGGAATATTTCCATTTGCATCGATAGTTGATGTGGATTTTTAATACCTAACCTCAAAATTGAGATAATTCAATTATCTCAATTTTCGCACGTAAACTCACCTACAATAAAACGTTAATTAAATTTCATTAGTGTTTAAAAAGTTTTAATATCTGTAGACATTTCTATTTTTCAATAGATTTAAGATAGATTTTAAAAAAATAAAATTAATAGATGTAAGCTTTTATATCAAATAATACACGTGTATTTTACCTTCGCGCTTATAAATTGCTATTTTAGTAGCATTATTCTGAAATTACTCATACATAAAGCTTCAAGTTTCTTACCGTCACCGCTTAAAATCATTATGGAAATTTTCTCTATTTAACAAACTATGAAGATAATGAGAATTCCAATTACCTACACATTATTCCGGTAATGTTAGTCATCTTATAGGTAAATGTGATTAAATGATTAAAACATGCAATGTTGATGTCCACAAATAATCGTCAGTTTCCTTTCTCAATTATAGTTGCGTTTGCATTTGACACCTTTCATTAAGCTTATTGAATTAAGGTGCAAGTGCATTATGATACAGTTTTTTTTACAATAAATGGGCTTGCGCTTAACCACAATTCACCAGCAGAGGGTAAGCGATATCTAAGGTGGAGGGCGCTTACCCAGAAAACCCGAATCACTCTTGCTTTGGAAACCGTCAGATTAGGTATATGTAGTTTCTTTCTTACAGTTAATGGGTGTGTTTTGTCTACGAAATACGAAAAAACCAAACATATTGTTTGGTTTTTTCGTATTTACTCTGTCAAATACAAGGAATTTGTATTCTTGTAATTCTAACCACGAAGATTAAAAATATGAAGTATTCAGTTTAATGCACGTTTACCCTGGACAAGCGGTCTGTGTGAAACCGCTGGGATAGGCAAGGCGTATGCATTTATCAGGAGGTTTTGTTCTTCTTTGAAAAATGGATGGCAGTGCCTCTGCATCCGGTGAAACCGTTATGTTTGCCATAGATGCGAAAAATTGAGTAGAGTAGTTGATAGAGGATCTACAAAAGGGTAAGGTAAGTTAATGATAACGTTGGACTTCAGTCCACGTCACCCCGGATCGAATCCAGCCTTTCAATTTGTAAAACGGGACCCTAAGCTAAGCCTCCTCTGTCTGTCTGTCTCCAGGCTGTATCTCATAAACAGTGATAGCTAGAAAGCTGAAACTTTCACAGATTATGTATTTTTGCTGCTGATATAACAACAAACACTATAAATAAAAAAATATAAGGAGGAGCCCATACAAAAAAAAACGTTAATATTAAAAAAAAAAACATTTGAAAAAAGGCATAAAATCTTAAATAGCTAATCTAACTCTTTTTTTACGGTATAATAATATTAAATGGTAGATTTCAACATCTAATGTAGTTAAAACAAAATATGAACACCTTGAAAAAGATTTAAATTGTATAACATACCAAACAAGGGCATAAATGAGTAAGTTTTATTCATCTTATTCTTCAAAATCGTTTCTATTTTACAATGTTTTAATACCATAACAAATAGTTACACTTATTTAAAAAGGGTTAGGCTTAGGTTTCTTTTAAGTAAGTGTGACCGTTTGTTTGTGCAAATATATAATATGTCTTACGATAACAGTTTACAAAGAACAAAAAATATTTTTACCGCATCTATATTTTCAGACATCCGTGCAAATTATCATCCTGAAAACCAGATTACCTGGATCTTATCCACCGTTAATTAGATTCAGCTAGTGTCTCCCAGCTGTCCATTATACGTGGACACTGTCCGCTGTGTATACCGACGTAGCTCTACATTTTTACAAAGGCGTTTTATATACTGTACACTATCCAAAACAATAAACAAAAATACCTTGTAAGCTTGTAAAATTTAGCTTTTTAATACTGCGGGGGATGTGCGTGTCTGTTGGCACGATTTGGGGCGAGGGGCT
Organism: Mellilla xanthometata; assembly: GCA_035578125.1. NCBI lineage: Eukaryota > Metazoa > Arthropoda > Insecta > Lepidoptera > Geometridae > Mellilla > Mellilla xanthometata. The sequence continues at coordinate 3,310,876 of JAPUBQ010000007.1, read as the reverse complement.
TGGATCCTTTTAGATTAAGTTATGTCTATTTATTCATTACCAGCTGCACCCTGCAATGTTTATCTGGGACAAAAGTAGTTAATCCGGGATAAAAAGTAGCTTATGTGTCCAAGGTCTAACCTATCTTCATAGTTGACCCCATCAAAATCGTTCTAGCAGTTAGTGCGTAAAGAAGTAACATATATTTTGAAGTTGTTTGCGTATCCCACGGGAAACACGATTGTTTTCGGTATAAGAAGATAGCCTATGTGTTAATCCAAGATCTATCTTTACACCAAATTTCATCAGAATCGGTTCGGCCGTTTGCCCGTGAAGCAGTAACAAACATATACACACACACACAAACAAACTTTCGCATCTATTTAAAATAGGATTTATATTTATGTGTAGTTATACAAAATTGTATTTGGACTAAATAAATATTTAAAAATATATTTTTTAATTTGTTCCAATGAAAAGGTTTATTTAAGTACTCAGCTATAGAAAACTATTTCAGCAATATCACGTTATTAAATGTTGGTATTTTAAACTAAGAATTAACAAAAAACTATGAAAACAATACGATGACCATAAACTGATAAACAAGAACCTACAATTATAGATATTTTTCTTTTATTAACAGCGGAAACAAATGTTTGATTTTCTAACCACCATTTTCTTAGTGAAAATTAAGTCTTTAGATGCCCCGGACAGACACTCCTATTTCTATATATTTCTATTTTCACAGGAAGACCTAACCAGCTGGCTTAAAACTTATTAAAATGCTATTCTCGTCATCAATTGGAAATATTGTAAATTCAACGTTTGTTAGTTTTGTATAATGAATGAAGTATCGAGCATCTGTTTTGAGAATTGTATTTAATAGGCTTATTGTAAATTATTATCCTTTATCTATGAAGTAAAAAATGTAATTATGTCTAGTGATTAAATTTAACGCTGCAAATAAAGTTTAAGTTATCTATTTATAAGATGTATAATTGTACATATATTTTAGGTAGCTTTTTTATCTAATCTTCTTCTAATATATAAAATTTCTATGTTAGTACTTCTCCGAAACAGCTTGACCGGTTTTTACCAAATTTTATGCGCGTATTCAGTAGTCTGAAAATCGGCTACTATTTATTTTTTATATCCCTAAGTGTTAAGGGTTGTTCACCCTTAAATTTTTACTTAAGGCAAAATAACGTTTGTTGGGTCAGCTTAGGTTAGCTTAGCAGCGTTACTCGATTGTATAAAAATAATTTACGTTTCACGCTGAAATAAAGAGAAACGTCGCTTTATTTTATAACTCTTGTTTATAAACGATGTAATTATTAAAAATAAAATGTGTGATAAAAAAGTGTGTGCTGTAAAAGTAAACATAGTATTTTTTTACTTAATAAATACATAAATAATTATCTAGGCATAGATCAGATAATAGCCAGGCTATTAAATGCATTTCCTCCGATACAGGATATGCATATGTTCTAATTGGCGTTCAATTTCGTTATCTAGACTTTGATTTCTAGCTATTTTATAATATTTATAACCTTCAATATTAAACGTCGCTTTTTTACTGTTATTAATTTTAACTTGTAATCCGTGTGACATACGAAAACAGACAAAAAAATAAATCATCTTTTGGTTCACCTAAGGCTGGAATAGGTAAACCACTTCTTTCTAGCGTTAAGCTACGTTGTTGTCTACGATATAGATAGTACCAATTAATTTCAGATTAATAAAGCTAATTAATTATGAGCTTTTCAAAACTGCTTTCATCATGCGTCAGATCAGTCTACGGAACAATGGGCACATTGTTTTACCACCATGTTATCCTAGTCAGTGAAACTACGAGCACTTCTATCTTCCACCATTAGTTACTATCTGATTTAATAGTTATAGTATATTTGAAATATACAACACGTTTCTAGCTATGATATTCCTTAATATGTATCTTTCTGAATCACTGTAACATTGGGATAAAATTTCTGTAATATTTATTAAATAAAATAGGCAGCAACATATCAAAAATGCATCAAATAACCCGCCCCTGGTGCATCACGCTCGTTGCATTACCGCGCTGAATAGCTATGGCCAATCTCTAACTCTAATTACTGACTTATGGATAACGATAACTATATTTTGAGCTTCCATAACTATATATTTATGTAGAACCAACGAGATCTTTAATTAACTGCACGAATTACTGATTGCTTATCAATACTACGCAATTACCCACATCTGTGCCTGTGAAAGATAAATTGAGTCAAAAATAACTTCATACGTTCACATCTAATTTTCTTTGGCGACCTGTCGACGCCTTATACGGCTGTACGGTTATACTACAAAGAAGAAAAATAAGGCAGTATAGCGTGGTCTCTTGAATAGGGCTGTGAAATCATCTGAAATAATAAACTGCATTATTGTAATATAAATATATGACACATTTACTTAATTTAGGTTTCCAGGACCCATATAAATTGTATCTTACATTTTATGACTCATTTAAATTTTACAAAAATTAAAAACAAAATGATTTTATTATTTTAGGCGACTGACTTATAATAATGCTATTTGCATTATTTTTGTAAGTATGATTTGGTAATTTTTAATAGGCCGAGGACAAAAAAGCGTGGGGATCATTTGGAGGAGACCTTTGCCCAACAGTAGTGGGACGATAAAAAAATGAAATAAAGGAGAAACAAAATTAAATCTGGCCATAAAATGATGGCAAATACTATTGACCGAGCGAGTGGAACCAGTAAAGTCTACATTGACTGACTGGTCAAATTTGCTTTCGGCTTTCTGGAATATATGTGCTCAATTCTCGCGTAGGTCGTAATTTTTACAATATGTGGTATATAGGTAATACTATTCAATAGAATTTCTTGACCGTCTGTGATTTTCGATTGCATAAAGATTTCCACCCATCCATTTTAATGATATTTGGCAGAACGATTGGAAATACATAATACACATGTATAAATACAAGGTTTTTTATCATACCGATTGTATCATTTTTACAAGTAACAAGTTTACAATATTTGGGCAGCTTCCGCGCCAAACAATTCAGGCAGCTATAGCTGACCTGGCCTGGACCTGGCGCAATATATACTTACAGTAAGTAAATCTTTGTATTCGATTTAAGCTATGTAGCTGTAAATGTTGCGCAATAACTGAACCATAAAGATATTTATTTATTGTTTAATTTAATCTACATAAAAATTAAAAACTAAATTATCATTTTTGACTAGAACTTTTAATTTTCAAGGTCCGCTAGCCCTAGAAGAAACAGCTAGTTTTAACATTGCAGTACCTTCATACATCACGTGTGCACAATAAATTATATTATTTTTAGTTATAGGCTGCACCGGAACCGCAGATGGCTAGCATCCGGTGTCGGAAGATGCGCGTTTGACAGACCTGCTTGGCTTAAAGGCTAAGGTTGTAGGAAAACTGAAAAGCGTATATCATCATCATAAGCAGCATTGCATAAGCAGTCCACTATACGTTACCAATGCTCTAACTATGGGTTTTTTCTCACGAGAGAGATGTAGGCCATAATTCACTACGCTGGCCATGTGCGGGTTGGCAAATGACACACGTCTTCGGATTTTATCGTCCTTAAACATGTCGTCATTTTGACTCAATTTATCTTTCTCAGGTTTCCTCACGATGTTTTCCTTTACCGTAAAGCGAGTACTAATCCACACAAAAATACGTTATTAGTTTAAGGCCGGGATAGGACCGGGGGACTCTCAGATTGAAAAGCATACGTGTTCCCACCGAGCCACACTCGCTTTCTCAGGGACACACTCGTTTTCTCATTTATCATCATCATTCAAAGTCAATTTTATTCCACTGTTAGGTAAAAGTATTTTTCTTGTAACTGATTATAATAATTACGTAGGTACTTGAACATCACGTAGCAAAAATAAGTAGAAATTAAATTTCTTAGTTATAGAAAAGTTGTTTACTTAGAATAAAATGACGCAACAAAATAAATTATTATACAATGAAGTAGCTATTTTCATGAAATATAGGTTTTTGGGATCTCTGAAAACTATGTAACTGACAAACAACTTATGATCGCTAATCGCTTCTCTCATGAACAAACTCAGACCTCGATGTTATCAGACAAACAAGATTAAAAGAACTTTGTTAGCTAATTACCGGGACTAGGTGTCCATAACTACTAATATGGATTAACTGCACCTGTCACACGCATCCTTTTAATATTTTTAAGTGTCACCTTTTAAAAAAATAACCTATAAAACTAGTCATTGCTTCATTAGGAGCGTAGTAGTTTATATTTTCGCGTAGAAAACGGTCACACTTACTTATTATTAAAAGTTGGAATGAGTCCAACAGTTTCGGTGCTTTCCGAGCACCATCTTTAGGGGCGAGTGTTACACGGAATCTGCCGATCTGCAGATTAAGAAGAATAAGTAATTGTGACCGTTTTCTACGCGAAAATATTAAGATGCCTTACGTGAACAGTTTACAATGTTTAGTAGTAGTTTATAATATTTTAGCGCATAATGCGTCGCTATTTACGCGGTTACTTTGTTTCTGAATTAATATTTTAAAATGTTTATGCAAAATTTTATGTAGCAATTAAATCCATATAATTTCCTTTTGTATCGTAGTAAATAGATACTGTAATTAAGTAGGGAAAGAAATGGCGTCTGGAGAGCCGTGTTATGACGCCTATTTCTACGGGGTAATATTGGCAGTACTAAGTCTCAGGAAAAGGTAGGTGCATGAAAATAGAGATCTATCCTTTACTATATATCTTTGCCATTTGATCAGGTATTTGTCATCAGGAAGTTAGTATCTAGTAAGAAGAGAAGAGGCTGTGGACTACCCCGTTTGTTAAGAGAATAACGTCACCGCGAGACTACTTGCTGTCTAGCGCCATCTGTTTTTGAGCCGCATTATCTTTTGTTGCAGTTCAGGTTGGTCAGGTTTGGTCAAGTAAGGTCATATGTAGACTATACCAACATTATAAAATGGAAGAGCTTGATTGTTTGTTTGTTAGGCTCGGAAACTACTGGGCCAATTTGAAAAATTATTTTATCGTTGGGAAGCTACATTATCCCCAAATAACATAGGGTATATTTGGTTATCCTTAGCTTAACTTAGAATATTTTAAAACCCGTGCAAAAGTGGATCGGGCTGCTAGTTTCTTAATAAAATGCTGTAGAAAAATACAGTATATAATACTATCATTAACGTTAAAGAGCCTCGTAATTTTTGTGAAATCGTTAGGTTAACGTAGAAAGAGAGAATAATATTTACTTTCTCTATAGAGACAAAATTATTTGTTTTTTTTTATAATATTCATATACATACTTGCACTTGCCCATAAAGTTTTCTAATTAAAATTCGATTGGCATCAAAAACCGGCAACTTGATGCAATAGTTGAGAAATCTTGATAAGTATCAAATAGGTATTCCACCATCGGACGAGTAGGGAAACACCAAGGCGGCATCGTTATACTGTGGAGGTGCCTAAGTCGCGTACTAAGCGGTTTGCCTCCACCTTCATTGTGCGTACTGCCAAAGTGTGGAATTCTTTGCCAAATTCCCTCTTCCCCGATAACTATAATCTAGCGGTTTTCAAGGCAAGAGTGAACCGGTTTCTTCTGGGCAAGCGCGCTCCACCTTAGATTGCAATCTCGCTTACCATCACGTGAATTGCGGTCAAGCGCAAGCCCATTACTAGTAAAAAAACAAAAAAAAGGTATCCCAACCTGTTTTCTCAGTACACACCCACTTATCCTGCGTCGATGAAAATCTCTGACATTTGCCAGAGAGAATTGCCTTTTCAGAGTTCCTTGGTCTTGAGTAAGAACCGGTCAGAGTGAACTATGATTAATGCTGAGAGAAAATCTTGCTTATTTTATACTTAACTAGTTGCACCCCGCGTTATTAGTCACGTTAATGCGGGATAAAAAATAGCCTATGTATTAATTAGAAGAATAAGAAAGAAGAAATAAGAAATTGTATATATGTTTTTTTGTGTGCACAATAAATAATTTTCTTTCTTTCTTTCTAATTCAATGTCTAAGCTATCACCATACAAATTTCATCAAAATCGGTCGAGGCATTTGAGCGGTTGAGGCATAGATTTTGAGGTTATTTGCGCATCCCACGGGAACCAGTATTTTTTCGGGATAAAAAGTACCCTATGTGTAAATCCAAGGTCTTGCCTATTTCCATACTAAATTTCATAAAAATCGGACTTATTATAAAAACTTTCGCATTTATTATATTAGTAGGATTCGGTAAACAACAAAATTACTACAGCACAATTGACCATATGTATTTTATTGAAAATTTTTAATTCTATTTATTTATTCTATTTCTTCTTTAATATGTTTGTTCTATCTCAGAATGGAATGCTTACTTTTTTTTTATTAAGGATAAATCTTTTTTTTTATGTTACAAACCTTAAAGAATCATTCACCATACTCGTATTTAAATTTATTTTAATTTCTATGGTGAATTTTATTATGTTTATTGATTTTCTCGGTACGCTGTAAATAAATAAATTTTAATTGAGAGTTTTTTTATTAAAGGTCTTAAATAGCGGAGACTCTACGTAGCAACGCATTTTTTACGCTTTACCATACAAAGTTGATGTCCTTCGTTTGCGGAGAAATGAGTGAATAAGAAATAAGAAATGTGACCTTCATCAGCCAATGAACCTATTGAATGCCAGTGCCTGCAATTTAATAAAAAGGTAGCGTCCGACGGATGTGATTTTTATATTTTTTTTACTAAAAAGAAATTGAGGTTGTTGTCTTTTGTTGACATTCATATTTTATTGACTTCGCTGTCAGGTTTTCATAGGATTGTATTACTTGTAAACTTACTTTTGATAGTGCTAAGTTTTTTGGAGTATATCTAAAGCGATTATGATGATAATAATGATGTTTTTCTAAAGTCAAAGTCAAAGTCAAAGTTAAAGTAACCGACTTCAAAAAAGGAGGAGGTTATATTCGACTGTATGTATTTTTTTGTTTAGAATCTTTCTGATGAAACACTTAAAAGGAATATTACAAAGTAATACATTTTAGAATTTAGTATAGAATTGATATATTTTCTGTAGAAAATATAAAACCTGAAATTTATAAAATAAGTATTAACATAACATTTTTAACCATAGATCATATGCCCTTTTTATCTTTTATATAAAATTTCTATGTCATAATGTTAGTTACCGTACTCCTCCGGAACGGCTTGACCGATTTTTATCAAATTTCATAAGCGTATTCAGTAGATCTGAGAATCAGCTACTATCTATTTTCCTTTTATAGTGTTTTAACTGTACTTAAGGCAGAACAACGTTTGCCGAGTCAGGTAGTTTATGTATAAAAACAGGTTGACAATTTAAAAATATATTATTTTTATCAAAGAAAACATACACATCACTCGTTTCTGTTTTAAAACACAGGTGTACATATTAATATAAAAGCATATGTACAACTTCTATCTCTAAGACTTAAAATAAAGGCGCAGATGTGTTTTTATATATTTAGTCAGTTAGTAAAGGTCGTATCATTAATTACAATAGCAGTTTAGAAATAAAAGGAACATAGGAAAAAGTATGCGAATTTTACGACCAATTCAGTCGAGGCTATTAATTTTCTTATGAATATTTTTAAATGAATAGTCACTACTATCAATGTCTAAAGTCTTTTCTAATTTTTAATTTATCTGGAAACACATCTTTTAGTACATTAATTTTTTGTTTTGCTTTGTACCATCATTGTAACACATACATCTTTGGATTATATCAGACGTATACACTTTGTTCTGAGTGGTATTTAAACAGCTTGGAATCTCACTATACAAACCATAGCTCTCTCTAATAAGTAGTAAAAAACAACTTAGCCAAATTTGTTAAAAATCTACCAAAATTTGCACACCTACTTATTACACCTATTCAGTTCATTCGTTTAGTTCATTAATCTCATTAAGTTAATTCAATTAATTCATTCAGTAATCAGGAAATACAATATAATATACAAAATAATAATAATCTTCTTCTTATATATAAAATTTCCATGTCACAGTGTTAGTTACCGTACTCCTCCGAAACGGCTTGACTGATTTTATTAAATTTTATATGCGTATTCATTAGGTCTGAGAATCGGCTACTATATATTTTTCACACCCCTAAGTGAGGCAAAACAACGTTTGCCGGGTCAGCTAGTATAATATATATAATTGATATTAGTACACATTTCACGCACTGCTAATTAACCCCATACTGAACCATTTCTAAATTGCATTATGGTAGCTTACACAACTGATATACTACATATACTTACATACATAATTTATATAGATACATATATAACACCCGATTGACAACCAACTAATTTAGTACAGTACGAATATGTTGACCGTGCCGGGAATCGAACCCGGAACCTTCTGATTGGCAGTCCGGTATGGTAACCATTACGCCAACGAGGTCTTCAATAAAAGGTTAAGTTTCTTTCATCCTGTCCTATTTATTGCAGCCTTATACGAGTGCGTCAATTTACATAACCAATGCACATAATTAAGCTAGGTCCTAATTCAGCTAAGACAACTTCTATTTCAAATTGTAATTGATTGGTTTGCAATTAAGTAGTGTTTTATTGCTTCCTAAGTGGAAGTTAAAGTTTCTATTTAGGAAGTTGAGCATAGGTTTGTTCCTGAATCTTTCGTTCACGTCATTTTAATAAGACGTCAAAACATAAACTTACAAACATTCTGTAAGCGATTCCTGACCACTGACGTCATAGATCGAAGAAGTACTTTTTGTATGTAGTAAAAGGCGTTCTTATTTTACTATAATTTTAATTTTAAAAATAAAAACCAGTGTTTTATGACCTTTTACCAAGCACCTGACAGTGTGAGGTCCTTTTGACTTATTCAGTCCAGTTATTCCAGACTAGACATGCTGCATCTTATACTAGGGTGTCGCTTACTCGTAACGCGCTCTGCTCGCCAAATGCCTAGCTGTAAGGAGTAAAATAACTGATTAAGAGTCATATATTTTTTGTAATTTATTTATGATCCAGTCAATAACCTTATTGTTAGAGAATTATTGAAAGAAAATGGAAAGAAAAGAAACAATAGGTTCACCAGCGCTGGTTTTCAACATGTTCTTTCATACATCAAACTCGTAGTCACATATCGATAAGGGTTGTTATTTCCCTTACGTGACTATGAGTATGATGTGTGGCTACACAATTTTCCAAATTTGAAAGCATTCAAAATAATATCTATTGTAGGTTGGTGATTTTAAAGCCCTTGGATCATTATTAGTCAGGTAGGAAAGAAAAAAAAAAGTTAAATAAATGAGATTTAGGTAACTGTTTTTATTTGGTTGGACGATTTTGATAATTATTTAGACTTAAATCAAAGTTAGATTATGTAATTCGTAATTTTACTATATATGACTTCTTTAAAGCTCGACCACGCAGTAAAATATCACAGGAGTGGAGTGAGCGCATCATAGATAATATCCTACTTGAAGGCGCATAGCTTTCCTCCTCTTTCGAAACAAGTAAGTGACCCATCTCTAACTTTATTCGTGTATTGTGCAACGCACATGTTTTATGTCTTAAGAGAAAATCAGACGGATGTCTGAGAGCATGAATTTTTTTCTACAATTAATGTAACTTTTTAGGAATTCGTAAATTACTGAAGCAGACATTGCGGAAAATATAATACTTTGTCATCCTAAGTGTGCTTATAACATACACATAACCAATAAAATAAGAGTAATAAATGTCAAAAGGAATATCAATAATAATTAAAAATAAAAATAATTTGAATTTATCATTATGACCAAACGAGAAAATTAAAACACTGACACCCCACTGTACTTTATAGTCCATCTAGCTATTTCACACATTACAGATCTGTCCTTTGATAACACCCCGTCCCGCGACCGCAGAGGCGAATAGTGCTAAAATACGAGGCATTGCTTACATCGGTCATCTAGTTGGATATTATCTTTGGAGTGCAGCTTTGCGACCCCATTCGACCATTGCGGTTATCATTGCGTCATATAGGCCAATGAATTGGACCAAAACGTGCGACAGTGTTCAAGCTATTTACGTGAGAAAAAACTTAACTGCTAATCAGTTGTTTTGTGTGATTAGAAAGATGTCAAGTCTTTTTCAAAACTAAACAGATTACAAACACTACTATATTGTCGATCTCGTTGACGTAATGGCTACCATGCCGGACTGCCAATCAGAAGTTTCCGGGTTCAATTCCCGGCACGGCCAACATCTTTGTGCTGAACTAAATTGGTTGGCTGTCGGTCTGGGTGCTTAATATGTATGTATATGTAGTATATCAGTTGTGTTAGCAATCATAATACGAACTAGAAGAGGTTCAGTATGGGGTTAACCAGCCGTGTGTGAAATGTGTCCTAATATTTATTTATTTATATTTATTTATATCTACATATAACTTAGTGCAAGTAATTATGTTCTGTGCAAACAGTATTTACATCTATTATTTAAAAATAAGTCGGGGTTTCCTTCCAGACGCTATAACTCGAGAAGGCACAAACCGATTTCCACGGTTTTGCATACGTTAGAAAGGTCTCGGGCTCCGTAAGGTTTGTAGCCAACAAAATTCAGGGAAAATCCGATTCGAATAAAAATCTAACTCCACGCGGGCAACAGCCAGTATTTAATTATTGTTACTGTTTTTGATACGTTATTAATTCATTATTATGCCACGGCCAGAACAGAATTTGTATGTCAGTACATTCCAGAGAAAGAGGGGTTTTTTAAGGTGTATAAAAAATCTATTCTAATCATTATATGGTCCTGAGTCAGTACACGCCAAATTACTTCGTTTAGTTTTTTTAATGTTATTATAATTTAATCATAATTATTTTCGCTTCTATACAGCCTAACTATTACCATTACCTCATTAATCGCTCGTATGTTGAATGACATTAGCCCATTTTGTATTATCTGTTAAAAAAGTCCAAGTTCCGAGTTTTAGTTTTACCCACACCGGCTCCCGGTATGTCAACAGTTGCGGCGAAAATGTGTTTATACTGGGAGCCGGTGTTTCAACATACAAGTGCTTAATGTGAGGTTGTCTATCATAATTATCTAGTCTATGATTTTATTCAATAATTGTCCCTATTATAATCATCAATAGGGCTACAGGTGTTTTTCAGTAAAAGAATAGTTTATCTAAACTGTACAATCATTCAAACGGGTACATTAACCAAGAAAAATCACCAATATAACAATCATATAAAATACTAAACTAAAACTTAACCTAGAAAAGTCCAGGGGTAGAGGAAAAGGTGCCCAAAATGCTGGCAGCATTGCCACGTTGGATGGCAATGTGTTTACGCAATAAATCTATCTACCTACCTATCTATTTATCTTTACCTTTCGTGGTCTGTGTATTAATTTAAAATTTCTCTAGACCTTGACCATAACAAGTCCAATCATTGAAAGGACATCACGGTTACCACATTCGACCTTCTCGCAGAGGACGCAGAGTCAAATAAGAATTTTGCCCTTAGATACAAAACGACTATCTGAGCCATAATGCCAAAAAGAAATAATTTGCACACATAAAAAGTATAGTGAGAATTTCTCAAATTGTATGGGAACGTTTGAAAGTCAGCGCATTTGTTGCGGCCAAAGACCCAATTGCGATCTTATTGGGAAGGTCAGTTTTTATACAAACCGGAGAAATAAATGAAAAGGAATAGGTACGTTCTTAAAACAAAAACAAGTTTTTGCCACTTACTCGAAAGTAGTTTTTTATTGGATGTAAAAATGAGTTTCGAAATTACGACTGCAAAATTTGGCGTGATACAGATTTTCTAATTATGAAAAAAGATTTCAAAACGTATGATAATAATAATTTAATCGTTAAAATTCAAAAACAGACAAAATATATTATGAGGTTTGTATTGGACATATCCTGCAATAGCTGTGATGTGGTCTAACCTAGTATTTCTACTATAATACTATATATTTATAATACACGTCGAACAGACTCATTCATTCATTCAATATTTAAGAGCTGGGCTCTTGTCTGTGGAGTTTTTTCCAGGTAGTTCTGTCTTCGGCCAAATCCTTGACCTCCCTATACGACATGACTTTCGCCTTCTCCTTAATTTTGTCTAAATATGATCTTCTAGGTCTTCCTCTGCCTCTCCTGGCTTCTATCTTTCCTTCTAAGATATTTTTAATGAAATTGTCATGTCGTATAAGGTGGCCAACCATCTTTCCTCTTCTGTTGTCTATTGTATTTATTATGGTTCTTGGTTCTTGTACTAGGCAGAGTACCTCTTCATTAGTTTTCTTTTCTTTCCAACAGTTGGAAACAAACAGACTAGGTAACGATATATATTTTTTTCAAGTAAGTTTTCGTACAAAAAACGTGATTCGCCATGAATTCAAAACGTAGACTATTTGTTTAATTTATATTTTAAAGTTTCGCATTTCTCTATCAAAAGCAAACAACTAACTCTATAGCACAAATCGCAATTCCTTTAATCGTTATCCTTCGCTCTATTTACATATGCGTATATGGAGGGGAAGACACGGTGACCTATATCCTACGGAGCATAGAGTCACTTTGTTCTATTACACACACTAACATAATATCAACACACTCTTATAAGATCAACACACGCACACATATACATATATTGATGTCGGTATGGTCACGTGGTTGGTAGTCAACCGTGGATACTATGATAGTTTTTCTTTGTGTGCCAGGCTAGATACTTGTATGTGTAATAGTTAATAAGTGTTTGCTAGAGAATGTTTCTTTCTTAACTCTTCTTCTTGATTTAATTAGGTGTCAGATGAAATTAGGCTTTAGAAGACTTAATTTAACAGAAATTAGTAATCAAGTAAGCTGTTTTTCGCATAGATACTCTAGATTTCGGTATCACGGTAACATAGACCTTTACACCTCACGTACACACACAGCTATAATTGTTTTTAAACTTAATAAGCTAGGTATAAAATAATTTAAGAAATAAGACATTTCAAACTTAAATTACTTACTTCTTACGCCAGTCGTATTGTAATAGTATATCGTATAAGAATATTCGTTGATATATTAAAAGATTAAATTCTTATAAGAGAGGTGCAAGAACCAGCTCTCTACGCACAGTAGTAAGTGTTTTTATTTAATACAAGAAAAATAATTTCTCCAAAAAAAAACATAGTAAAGAAAAATATTGACATTCATAATTTAATGCAATTTTTACTAAGTTGTTTTGAATATTGCCTTGTAAGGTAGTTGCTAACTTGGCGAGGACTAGAAAAACCATGCATGCATTTATTTATAGAATTAAAAGTTCAATCTGTAATTAGATCGACTAAGTACAATAAATTAGCATCAAATTCAAATCAAAAAACTTTATATGTACTATTCAACAATGCTACAAAATCAATAGTGTCAAATAAATTAAGCTAAGGTTTTGTATTATTACGAGTACATACCTAGTCACAAAACAGAAACAACGCGACACCTCAACAATCGTCGTAAACAACTTATGGCGATCAGGTGAAATTTAAAAACATAAAAAAAATGTTTTCAGATTCCATGACAACAAACATTTTATCATGGCAAGTAATATAATATATTTCCTAGCACAATAATAAATTAATTTCTTTCCTTCTTTCTTTATACTAAAACAGAATTTCAGAGTGCTCCCATACCAATGTAACAAACCTATGAACAAAAGACTACGCCGACCGTCAATAGATGGCGCTAGGCGTACATTAAACATAGCTACTACACTCTTTATAATCTGTATAGATTAAAAGATCTACATTAATAAAAAAATAATATTTAAGGAACTAAAAACGTGATTATGTTACGTTAGAAATTTATTAGTATTGAAACCCTTCGTTCGCGAACCCGACTATTCGTCAATGATTTATAAACTTGTTGAAACATGTGAATGCAATAAGTAGATATTATATAAAAAAAAGTCTTCACAACAACAGATAATTCCATAATTTAAAATAATAAATCCTCACGTTGTAAATATTTAAACCTGCTACCGTATTAGCTATTTATAATAATATTGTAGGTATAACAATCTAGTTCAATTATTATGCGAAAATTCTATTCATGCATTCTTGCTGTTATTATGGTTTATTATTCTACAATAGAATCTAGAACAGGCGTTTCCTTATGTTACAGCGCCCCTTTCCAAAACACTGTACATTTGCGACGAGGGGACCTACTATAAAAAAAAAACAAGTATAAAACGCGAGTGTGTCGCAATGTCTTGTTTTCAAGTTATGTGTGGATTTGCACTTGCTTTACGGTGAAAGAAAACATCGTGAGGAAAACCGACATGTTTGAGGACCACAATATCCGAAGACGTGTGTCATCCGCCAACCCGCACTTGGCCAGCGTGGTGGATTATGGCCTATGATGATTATTCCCAGAGTCCCAGAAATGGGAACATATGCTTATGCTTATGCCCCACTATAAAGTACATTTGAATAAATAAAATGTTTCATATTTGATATACAATGCAGCAGTACGGCTTGCGTTACGGACACCTTTGCACCGGAAACGATTGAATGTATTTAGGTAATTAATTATAGATAGTTTAGTCCTTGTTTCTAACTAGTTTTAATTTTACTTGGCATTCAATTAAAGCTCTTACTTACTCTACTAAAAAGAGTTAATTCATTTTTACACGTTTATTTGTAATTTTAAAAAAGTTAATGTAAAATTTGTTGAATGACTCAATGTTAATGTACTCGTACTTATCAATGGTCTGGTAATGTCAATGATGATTGTATGTACATATATTCACTATCATTTACATACGTTTACAATTTAGAAACTATAACAGTACTAACCTACTATATCACTTTTCTAAAGCTTTTGCTTTTTTGATTGAAATTATCACAAATTTACAAAAAAATTGGCCAAGTGTGAATTGGGCTCGCGCATGAAGGTTTCCGTACCATTGTTGTATGAAAGTCCCCCTCAAATATGTATTATATTTAAATTTTATAATTTAATTTTAAGTTTTTTTTTTAATTGATAGGTAATATACATTTATGAATTTTAAGAAAATTTTAAGTGAGAAGCATCTACCGTTATTGATATAATATGCAAAAAAAAAAAACACGTTTATTGTATGGGGAACCCCTTAATATTTTTTTATTTTAGTATTTGTTGTTATAGCGGCACGGGAAATAAATATCTTGTGCAAGTTTCAACTTTCTAGCTATTACGGTTTCTGAGACACAGCCTGAAGACAGACAGACAGACAGCGGAGGCTTAGTAATAGGGTCGCGATCCTGAGCCTCCTTTTTACCTTTCAGGTACGGAAACCTAAAAAAGAACAAAGGCTTATAATTAATTCACTCAGGATGTCGTTCTATAATCAGGGATTTATAATTTAAATAATAAATTTGTAATTGTATACTCAATAACTCATCAAGCTTAGCAACTCTCCACTAGCAACAGAACTAAGTAATTACACTTATGCATAAAATGATGATCATGATGAATTACAAGATCGAATCCATGATGATTTTAAGTTGGTAGTTTCCCCCGGTAATAACAGCCATTTGCATTGTAATGCGAACAGAAAATGCAACTGCGTATTCACATCTATGCAACATTGTCTAAAAGTCTTTTAAATTCGTTGTTCCATTTCTATTAATTTGCCTTAGACTAAAACGTTTAAACAGTTCTACCAGCTAGTATATTGTAGATATTTTTGTCAATCGTAATAAAAAATAAAAACAAAACACTGCGGAATTTCACACCATTTTGTTTTGTCTAATTTGGTTGTAACATAATTGACATTGAGTCAACGTAACATCGGTTAACATTCCAAATTTGCCCATGGTCACCATTCAAGGGTATATTTAGCTATATAATATAGGGTTTGTTTGTATAAAAGTAGGTACTGAGTGGACAAAGGACATAGGTCAATGACCGCCAAACTGCAAGTGCATAATATCACTTATAGTTGACCTTTAGTTCATTGATCGGACCTAAACTTAGATTTGAAAGGACTTCAAGTTGGAGTCGCTCTGGCGACTTGAAGTTGGCGAAAATGCTTATGGATCATATGTCATAATTATTTCTAAGTAAGATAGAGAGAGGGAAGAGTAACACCAAAGGAGCATCGTTTTACTGTACGAAAAATAAGATTTTTTTATACTAGTTGGGTTTGCGCTTGATCACAATTCACCAGATGGTAAGCAACATTGTGATCTAAGGCGGGACCCGCTTACCCAGAAGAAACCAGTTTACTCGGTCTTGAAAACGGCTATATTATAGTGTTAAGCTATCTAGCTTATTACATTAGTAAAGTAATTTTATTTGATTCCTTATTGAAGGTTTCTTAATGTATCTTTTTGAATCTTTTCACATTACATCCTTCTCACATCCTTCAGATGATAAGATATTAAACATATAAGTAACAATTAAGTATAATAATAAAGTTTGCAATTAATTGTTATAAATAATTAAGTATATTACTAACAGTATATAGGCTATAGTTTTATCAGTAGCAAAGACAGCGAAGGATAGGATAAATGGTATAAAACAAGAGAGGCCTATGCTAAACAGTGGGTGACATATTTTTATATAAAGCATTCAAATTTATTATCTTATTTCGAATAATATATATTACTGCTAGATTCGATAAAGAAAACATTCGAGAGTTCGCTTCCCCTTGCTCTCACCCCTTTGGTTATGCAAGTGAGGGGTGCGGGAGGGGTAACATGAACTTTCTAATGTTTTTTTTTGTTTACTCAAGTTACAAGACACTAAAGAAATCGATTTTGGAACTCAATGAAGGTTTTAGCGTGATGATAAAATACTTCTTCTCTTTTTAATTTAATCTATTAAAGAGTATCTAATTAAACGTCTCATCTGCTTTTGTTTAGAAAACACACATGTAAAAAAAATTGCAAATTTTATTCTTTCAAAGATCCTGTTGCAAAAAAAACTTGACCTGCTCACATGCACGTGTATACGTTATGCAACCTTTTCTAAACGCTTTTGTCGTATGACACAAAAGAAATGTTTTTACGTGAATGTGCAAAAAATTGTGAGAACGTGGTTGCTTTCTTACATTTCGACAAGGCATTCGTTTTTTGTCATAAATATTTTCAAATTGTACAATCTTTGCCTTACTCAGGTGAGAATGCGAATTTATTTAAACTTATATCAAAAATAGGCAACCTAAACAATTTTTATTTTATGTATTTCTTATTGCGTAGATTTAGTTGTAACAAGTTATTAATTATAATGCAATCATAAGTATTTTTAAGCCACAAACGCCGATTTGATTCATGATTCCTAAAAAAAGATTTATGCAATCTTTTTTTAGAACAGTATCATGAATCTTTTAGTGAAAATATTTTATACAATGCTCTACTTATTCTAAATTACGTAAAACCGTACAAAATATTCAATTTATTCTGATTTATTCACTGGTCTCTCAAAACACACAAAAACATAATGCATTTTAAATTTTACCTGCACGTGTTCTCACACACCTACGTAAATCGTACATCCCTTTTTATCTTATGGGAGTAAACTAAAGCTATCTCGCTCGCACACTGGTGAATCCACTTTCGACGTCATCTTTCACTCTCACTATCGTTATAGTATATGAAAAAACTGCAAACGCATCTTGAATAAATTCGGCCATATAAAGGTTCTGCAATAGATGTGCAGATAGAAGTTTAATATTACATACATTCAAAATATTCCCAGGTGGATTCAAGAGCAATAAACTAATGATATATTTTAAATTATATAACCATTTAGTTTAACATAATTTTCGGTCTAAAAATATTTTTTTGTATTAACTTTAACAGCAAAAATATATCCCTTATTTTTATTATTTCTCTGAACAAAATAAAACAAACATAAAATGTTTCGGAATTTTCCTTATACTACCGTATGACGTTAATCGGTCGGGTGGATGCGTGTGCGCACTTTCTTCAACTGAAATGGTGATATAATTCCATTGTGATAGAAAGGGATAGCAACACTAACAATGATACTCGGTTTTTTACTGGAACGCCCTGTCGTAACATCACTTTCTTTCTGTTTTTACGCCAGATCGTATGCGATTCGTTGACTTCGATTTAGGGTTATACTCACTGGATTTTAATTGGAATTTTGCCAGTTAAGTTATCAAAGTCTGGTATTATAAATGTTTGTAGTATTTAAAGTACTTTCGGTCAAATTTTGAAGATGGAACACGTACAAAAACATTAATTTGAAATAAAAAAATAAAAAGTTGTCTACTTCAGGTTTGTCAAACCTATCCACTTTCTGCAGGAACGAGCCAAATTAAATTACAAACTAAGTCTAAAAATTGTATTTTATACGAATCTGACCAGATGCAAATTTGTCTAGCTGCCACAGAGCTGTATATGGATATAGTAGATGGTTATTAGGTAGATATACGCTGTCTGTAGGCAGTGTGTCCATTTTAGAATTTTGTTTTCTTTTAATTTTACTATATCAATTCTTTTGATAACTAAAATACTCCTTTCCATTCCAATTTTGATATATTTTCTTGTAATTCTGTTAGCATGGCATAATGCACATTTCATTTACCTACTTTCTTGTTTATTTTCATTGGTATTTCTTTAATCTTCTTTATTTCTCCAAGAGACCAAAACCGTTCCCAAGTTATAGTTATTCTTCGTTCTATTTCTTTATTCATGCAATTATCTGTGGATATTACTTGGTTCAAATATGTGTATATATTCATTTACATATTCTATACGTTCGTTATTTATTTACAATTATTTGGCCATAATTTTAAATGTAGTTAACATAGGAGACATGCCTTTTTTCCAGGATTTATATGTTACTACATCAATATATGCCAATTTTTTTAAAGTATAGTAGGTATACATTATGAGCATGATACGAGTATATCTGCCCTGGTAATTGAAAATGCAGTACTTGCAAAATGACGGTTACGAGAAAAACGTGGTAAACACATTTTGAGTGATCTGGACATCATATATGTATATGTAACTATTGAACGGTACCTAAAATTCGAAAAAAAAATTAAGCTTATCAAGATTAATCTCAGAAGATGCCATTTTTGCAAAAAAGTGTAAATTTAAAAAAATGACGATTAAGTGCTCTAAAGGTAACAACTAATGCTAACAAACGTACTGGTACCCTACATAAAGATATCATCGGTGTAATGTTATTTTTTTTTCGCCGATGAGAGCATACCCTAATCAGAGATAGAGTGAGAGTAAGGCAGAGCGGCGCACGCGCAACTTTCGACGCCAATGACTGATGAGCTACAGTTTTTCTCCATTTAAAAAGTCATGCTTCAAATGATCCGAGTGAAAATTCGACATTGTTCTTTGATGTGACATGGCAACTTTCTATTTAACACCTACCAACCATTATCTAAACTAAATCTAGAACATTTTCATGTTCAAGGTGTACCAAGAAAGGGTCTTTAATTCTACGAAAGCAGCTTCTGTTGCGAACCTAACACTAATAAGAGTCAACTCAGTTTTTTTTTACATACAGCTTGTTAGCCCCATACTAAACTATTTCTAATTTGTATTATGGTTGCTAACACAACTGGTGTACTTCATATACATGCAGTATCTTTATATCAATAACTATATATTTAGCATCCAGACAGACAGCCAACATATTTAGTTCCTCACAATGATGATGGTCGTGCCGGGAATTGAACCCGGGACCCACCGGTTGGCAGTCCGGCGTGGTAACCATTACACCAACGAGGTCGTCAACATTTCAGTTTGAGTCATTATAAACGATATAAAGGCGCATTTTTAAACAATTTCTACTGTGTTGTACAAAGTCTCTACCTTTATTTTTTTACCTCTAAATACGCGAATAAAACAAAAAAAAAATGCGATAGTTTTTGCTTTCCATTATAGTCAAAACGTGTGCTAACAAAAACGAACGCTTGATCCAAATAGGAATTCTTATAGGTCGAAAAAAAAACAGAGAGAGACGGGGAATAAAAGTTTTTGTCTGTCTTTCACATACTTTCCCCCGACACAATGGGACCAGGTAGAAGAGCCAAAAAAAGTTTTACCTTCACATTTATCCTGATTGTGCGATAGTGACATTTTTATAAATGTAAGGTCATGATTAAGAGGAAGGCTGTTTATTAAAATATATTCGGTCATATATTGTAATACTTTTTTGCGATGTTATAAGTATATAGTAGATCATCATCATTTTCAGCCCTCTATCGCCCACTGCTGAGCATAGGCCTCCCTTCGTGTATGACATTCCTCTCGGTCTTGTGCTAACCTCATCCAAGTATAGTAGATATTGGAACTTATTAAAACAAGGAACCGGTTAGCTCCCCTAACCCTTAACACTTTCTTTAGAAAATGGCACGTGTTCTAAAGAGGTTTTTTTTAATTTCTTTACAACATTTTACAAGCAGGCCGCGTAACCACACGAGCTAGCGACACTCGGGCAATTTTTTTTTTGTGTTAGAGAACGCCTAGTTTGGAATAACAGGCACTTAAGGATTTTCCGACAGACCTCGGTGTTTAACAACAGATTTCATCTGAAGTGCTTGCTTGCTAGGCGAACTTTAGAAAATACCACAAAAAATGTTTTTTATTACTTCATTGATTTTATATCTGTCTGAAATTTACTAGTGTCTATACTTTGCAAATCAGTGTAAGTGTATAGATTTATCGTAATCGGTAATATTATCAAGAAATAAAATATAAGTTGAACAAATAGATAGATAAATCAAACACCGTAGAGTGGTTTCCACAAATCAGTCCCTTACTTTTGACCCTGGGTTCAGCCTTCACACATTCTACCTACAATATTTGAACACAATGTTAGCTCGGTCGAGTGTGTAAATAGTCATGTACTTAGTTTAAAATGTTTCTTGTTAGATATTTCCATGAAAGCGAATATCAAGGTCAGATAAAAAAAATACTTACTATTTATAACTTTGAGTTTGGCAATTTTTAACATAAAATTTATATCTATTTTTATAGAAAACCTATTCTTTTCATAGCTATTTAAGTTTGTATCTAGATACCTATATATGTAGGTAGGTTTTAAAGTACTCTCTATCTTCAAGGCTATTTTGTATAACTTTGTAATAGCCTCTTCGACCATCATGCTGTCATCATAAAAGTTAATGTCATATTATCCAAATTTATGCGAGTAATCAAGCAGCCCATCATAATTTGGTGATGAAATTCAACTTGTATTCTTAAAGGCCACCAAAACATTCAAAAACCGTGTACCCACAGAGTTATCTTGCATCCTATGGCCATAAAATAAGTTTCTGCAACGTTTTGCGCCGACAAATATGCCGCAAAACATGTTCTATCCTGGCCCAATCTATACCTAAAAGATAAAGCCCAGGTTATGAAATGAAAATCGACGCTCGGTTCTGGCCGTTTTCTGAAGTAAGACTGCTTCTTGACCCCATTTGATACAAAATACTCATTTTATTGTAATGTTGTACGTGTCTATGAATATTTTAGACCCTAGAAAAAAATAATGTTTAGTGATTTATGTCAATTACATGTAACAACATCATTAAGGGGAGCATATTTTTTTTTGGTACATTTCATACACGGCTGGTTAGCCTCATACTGAACCATTTCTAGTTCGTATTATGGTTGCTAACACAACTGATATACTACATATACTTACATATATATTTTATATAGATACATATTTAACACCCAGACCGATAGCCAACAAATTTAGTTCGGCACAAAGATGACGGCCTCGCCGGGAATCAAACCGGGAACCTTCTGATTGGCAGTCTTCTGCTATGGTAGTAACGAGAAGAAAACATAAATGTTGAAGGACATTCTTAGTAGTAGACCAAATAAAAAAGACGAAATTCACGTTACAACGAAAGGTCAAAAATTTGACCGACGATTGAAAGGAATAGAAAACACTCAACGAACAAAATCCTATCTCTGCAATGATGAAAGAAATAAAATATTTGTATCATTGAATTTTAAAAAGAGGTAAATTACTAATGACACAAATAGGCAAACTAATCATAAAACAGTCATATTTAAGTTGTATTTTAATATCATTGGTACCACTATCAATTCACACTAACATCTTCTGAACCAGTTATTTATATGGATCAGGTCTTGTAGAGACAAACGCATATGTAGTGAAAGGGACCTCATATTCTCTTTTTGTGTAGTGCCCTATTTACATTTTTTGTGCCTTGTGTTGGGGACCTTGAGACTTCTTGAATGGAATTGACCCAAAAACAACTATATCGAGCTTCGATATACATTTTCTTGTCAAGGGATGGCCACGTGCTACTTTTCAATTGATTTGTGTTCTCCTTACATAAATGAGGTTATTTGAGGCCAAAATACCTAACTATAGCACTTTTTAAGAGCTTGCCATATTGTGTTTATTCGCATTCCCCTATGTAGAATTAATTGTATCAACCGCTGTCGAACAGTATTATATTTTATAAACAGACCTTTACAATACAAATTAAATGAAGAAATATGTCATCGTAGATATATAATTTCGACCAGAACTAGATATACCTGAAGTAGGAAGTGTAATTAATAATGTTGTTTTAAATTTTTCATCCTCATTCCTAAATATGACAGGGATTAATCGTTCGTGTGTTGATCTGCGTAGGATTTGCATATTAATCAAGATGGTTGACCTTTCTGAAACAGCACCAGTGTCATCATCGCTGTGATATTTTAGCGATTCCAGCGAAGGGCTTTTTCACTTTCATAATATGTACGGGTAGACTAACTAACTAATTACCATAGAGATCACCATAGATGATAAGGCCGCCTTTGTAACGCCTGTGTAAATATATTTTTTCCTTAATTAATTTAAGCTGTTTTCTTATGTTGTTGTACAATAAAGTTATATTCTATTCTATTCTAATTCTAAATTAATACTGACACTAGATCACTATTGATTTGTCAATTTACAATAAATCGTCATAATTAGTACCTATTGGGGCCTAGTTGACAAATTCTTTTTCTATTTTTAATTGGTTATCAGAAATAAAATTGTCTATTTAGACAGAAATTATTAGTAACTTTTAACATTTATTTACTATTATGTTTTGGAACAGAGACCAAATTTGCTGTAAAGAAACTCCAGAAGATGTGCGATGATTCACACGGTGTTCGTAATCTTTATGATCAAAGTTGGTGCTGTGACCCAAATCGGCGCAACCGCCGAGTACTTTCATTGTGAACGCTAAACTACACCCACACTACTAGAAACACACACACAAGCATCATAATCGACACTGTAGAAACGCAACCTTTACCAACACAGACAACCCAAACACACCGATAGAAAATGTGAATGTAGAATGTTAGCAACTCAAAACAAATTTAACGCTGTTTGATATTAGCATAGTTGATCTATTGAAAGCAAAAATAGCTAAGATCAATTTCAGGTCTAATGAATTAAGATAGACTAAAATTAGCAAAGATATCGGAACTAGATTTCGCACACATAGACGCAGTGAATGTATCATAGGCGACTCTATTAGGTATAAAGTGTACGGGTTGCAAATGTGTAAGTGACAGAACGGTATTGTACTTCGGCATTAGAGCGAGAAGAGATGCGTATATCATTTAAGATCTAGGGCACCATTCCCGCCTTGTTCTAATTAAACATTGGAATGTGAAAATGATTAATGGGATAGAACGAAACGATTTCGAAATCACATGTTATGATGGAAGACATATTTGACAAAGAGATTAAGACGTAGCTAAAGTTAATTAACGCTGGTGAGAAACAATAAATAATATGACCAAAAATAATAAATAATGACAAGGATTTTCTTTTGCACGTAAATTTTTAAGAATAGTAATAAGAATACATAATATGTAAATATCATGATCACATTGACACATAATCAATAATCATAATCAATTCGACGTGATTGACTGACAATTTCTTTTAAAGGTCACAGCACTCAACTAAGAAGTTACTTTTACTTACGCTACTTATGCTATCAATCTATCAAAGGCTTAATCTAAATTAAGCTATTCTAGTATCTCAATATCTATACCGGAAAAGAAGCCAAAAGAAATTGATTACTTCCAGCTATCATTCAAATCACCAAATCAGTGTCATACAGTCATAATCATCACAACGTTGCGTAACTCCAAGACTGACGTAACAAAAACCAGCGCGGCGAAAGTTACCACGCCAATTTCACTCTCCTCCCATCTTTCTCTTGGTCGCTTGTCTCTTTCATTTCCATTGGGAACTCGTGTTTCTATCTCTTTTTATCTTTAACTGGTTTTCCATCTTTTACTCCATAGTCCAAAAGCATTTGTTGAATTCATTTATTTTGTGGGTGATTTAATAGAATTACAGTATTTCTATTTTAGAAAGATATTTATTTATACCATGATATCTGCAACATTTTGTTTCCAGTTTTTAAGATTAAAAGTGTTTGAAAATGGAATTGGTCGATGGGGACAGTTTTGAATGGCCATGAAGTCTGTCGTTTAAAAAGTGTCATTTTCATATGTGCGCTACCGTAGATCAGATGAAATGTTAAATTGTAGGTCACGACTGATAGTCATAGAACAAACGGTCGTTAAGCCAAGTCAGAGGCCTTTGGGCGACGGGCCTTTGGATCCTGGATACCCTTTGAGTACATGACCCAAAAAATGTTTGAAATATTTAATTTCGTGTTGTTTTTATTTTATAACAATTATTATGATGTATTTTATACAAATCCATATGACAGGATTAAAAAAAATCAATCCAATTTATTTTTTAGAAATATTTAAACTACCTAACTTGTACAAGCATCATCATATGAAAATTTCAATAGCTAATACTGTCGGAGTACTACGGAGCGGAGGTTTAATTTATTACTTACGTAAATAAATGTTACATTGTCTCCCAGCCTACTTGCACAACTTTCTGTTATATCGCTGTCTCTGTCTAATCTTCTTCGTGGTTCACGTGGACCATTTTTTCGGTTTCGCATGCGCTTGCGCTGATGCTACTGTTGGCTTAATCTGTGGTTTTACTACGTAATCGATTGTTTTCTCGTTTATATTCGCTCTCTCATGTAGCCTCAGGGAATTCGGATATTTGTTACGATAATCATTAACATTAATCCTGCCTATTTAAACGGATGTATTGATGTGTTTTTTTATGTGGAAAGTGATATTTAAGTTGTCTTTAACAGTTGATCTAATTATTTAGTGAAAAAAAAAAACATTTTTTTAGTAATTCCTTGAGTTTAGGAATTTAAGCTAGATACTCTTTGATTTAAATTTAATTTTGAGATTTTTATATAGTTTTAGTTATTATATAGTCTAGTTCAATAAGCTCATTAATCAATTGATCATTAGTTTTTTCAAGATCAGTTGCTTCTCTTGCGCAAACTTCATATGTTAAGGCTACAACAGAACGACCGATTAAAATAGGAAAGTCAAGTTCGTACCGAAATTTACTTTAGATCTGTGACGAGTTTAACAATCTGAGGTTTAGATGATGTTACAAAGTATATTAATTACTTTTTTAGTTTCTAAAGAAAGAACCCTTTCTTCCTCTCCTTTATTTATACCTAAACACACGAACACATCTTACTAATATTATTATAAATGCGAAAGTTTGTGTGTAAGTGTGAATGTTTGTAACTTCTTCACGCTCAAACGCTTGAATTGATTTTGATCAGATTTACTATGAGGATAGGTTAGAACTTAGATTAACACACACACACACACACGGTTAGTTTACCCCATACTGAACCATTTCTAGTTTATGTGTGTGTTGTGTTATGTATGTATGTTACACATAAACTACTCTTGATCTTGGATAAACTTTGTATGGCCAAGACTAACGCGGGTATCACCACGGGGCGCAGCTAGTGTTTACATATGTATAGTCGAATGTAAAATTAGAAGGGATTCGTAATGAGCAGATATTCACCTCCAATGTTTACGCCTTTTTACGCACATGAATCCAAGGTTGGTATTGAAAGTACACTCGCAAACGAAGCTACTTTTACAACTGAGAAGTTAGGAGATACAATTCTTGTTTTGCATTCTGGAAGTCTTTGGGTGGACCACTGAATGTATTATTTCAACAACAATCCTAATTCGTTCTAATTATGTCAATGTTTGTTAAAGATCTATTGTCTGGTTATATATTGATTCCAATAAATAGAGTTAGACCAATAAATAAAATAACAGATACGAAAAAGTGAGTTGTACTTAGTGTAAGTACCTATTAGGATACTTAAAGAAGAACGCGATTGAAATCACGTTTCGAAAAAGGTTAAAAATAAAGTAAGTAAGACGATATCCTGCTTGGTATGTTTTTGCCGTATATACGATCAATAATATTAAGAATAAGTTGATCAACTATTCGATTTACCTAGTGTCAACAAACCAAAAGGTTGGAAGACCAAAATCTCTAAAAAATAGTAGAATTTAATATCTTTTTCCGTAAGATTCTTTGTGTTGGCATAATTTCCAATGTTGTAAAGAGTAGATTTAAAACTACCCACGTCTTTTGAGTGTACTTATTTCTATTCTACATCTAAACACAAGAGGCGTTTAACCGCGGCCTAGATATCCCAGTCTCAGCCTTATTTCCAAGTTTCGGCCGAACGCAAACGACCAAGGTCGTTAGAAAGTGAACTGACGAAGTTGGCGAACATACCAGATATCTATACTAACTGGCGCCTAAACTAGACCAGTTGCCGTAGACACTAATAACTAATCTACTGAAACAACTGCAGAAGGTGCAATACTAACTATGGGGTAAGCTAGGGCAGCTTTGGTAAACTGCGGTGGTGGTGCGACGCACTGTCAAGCAAGGCTATGCGGTACTTTAAACCCATTTATCTTAGTATCTGCAAAGTCCTGATCTCATTTTGCTAAATGTTTCCGTCGATTTAAACCCAAACTGGTTTTACCGAAATTAGGTAAGTTTGAAAGATTGTAATGATACAAGCGAGTCTACGAAAAACCTGTCTAATTTGATGTTACAAAGTTGTTGTGTTTGACCATGGAACTCTCTTCCGTATTTTTTTGTTTCCTATTTAGGTAAGTAAGGCTATCATCGAAACTCAAATGGTTTTTTTCTTTCCAGTTTAGTACCCACGAGCAGTTTTAGATTGGGAATTTGATATCTTGTTTTATAATTGTAAGTAATTACCGATATAAATGTTATATAAGAGGCGGAATAATGAAACTTAATGAAGGCGAATAAAATAACTTAAATATCAACTAAAAAAACTTATAATTCAAAAAAACTTAAAGATTACAACTATATAACCAGCGAAAACCAGAATTATGAATGGGTAGAACGAATTTGAACTTTTGGTGAAGGAAAACATCGTACAGAAACCATAGCATAACATGGTGGTAAAGTATTTTTCAGTACTCGCCTAAAATTTGACGCCAAAAAACAAACGATATGGTCTGCCTTCTTTTAGATAAAGTATTTTCAAACTTGGCATGCTCCATCTTGAATTAGAGTATCACTTACTCTGATGGTTACGCGTTCTGCTGGACAAACATAAACTGTATACAAGTAGAGTAAAAAAGGGGCACGGTCGTTTGAAACGTCGCTTTTTTTGTAATCGCTGACTTTTTGAATCCTTTTATGGCATACACTTACGGTCTACTTCTTAAACATATGTCAGTATATTTTGGAGTCACCTTTCAAAGACACGAGTGACTCACGGTCAGGTCATTGTGACCTTTCCCTTTTATTTTAGGACTTAAATCACTTCACATGGCCGGAAGTTCCTAATCAGGATTTTGGAGATCCTCTCCTAGTACCTAATTCCTTTTTAATAATGCGCTCTTTTGTTTTTGGGAATTTACGTATGATAAGTTAAAAATAAAAAATACAGACTCATATTAAAGAAATAAAATATAATAAAAGTTTTTTATTTCAGGCACAAAATAACCCATAGGCAACTATATTAATTAAATAATAATAATAATGGGCATTGTATAGACCCGTATAGGCCAGTCAATATAAGAATAAAAATTAAATAATATATCCTACTCGTATGGGTTTAGTAAAAGTAGACGACCAAATATCGTGGTATGCTGCAGGTTTAAGATGCTGCTCTCTGAAAGTATGCTACGGCATGAGCCATAATATATTTAGTTTCAATATAAAACTAACCTATTTGTTGTAGTTCATCTCCATCTCTTTGATGTAGTTATTTGGAATTATTGCCAACAATAAAGAAAAATAAAAGTAGACAATTTTGCACTATGAAATGCTAAGAGTCGTTCTGAGAAAAAATCTTGTTCAAAGAAATATACGAGTGTGTTTTTCCTTTTATGAAGAATGTTGAAAGCTAAAGATTTAATAACTAGCATGTTCATAAATCGAGGAAAAATGTTGTTGAGGCCCTTATCAAATATCTGAAGGAGAAATCTTTTGAGTTAATGCAATGATTAAAATCCTTATTTGCTTATCTGTGACTATAATCAGTTATGGCTAGCTATATTATCATTATGGCTAACTACTAACTACCCTCAAGTTTGAAATTTGTTGCCAAGAAGTTAACGTTCCGGCAGCCTCCTTGCAAGCCATTCCATACTAAGTATGCTCTACTTACGGCCAGAGTGTAACTGATTCGTGTGGTTGCAGTTTTATAAAACATCTGTCAAAGTATTCATTTTTGTAAATCAAATTCATAACTATATGATAGAGAGACTTATATTTGATGATCAACTTGATTCTAGATTTTTAGAAGTTAGATTTGAGACGTGAATAGATGCAATAAGTAATTCAATAATTTCCAAAAAATAGACAATGAAGTCGACGCATCAAACTTAATTGCCTGTAGAATAATATAATGCATAGATAAAATGACTTACCAAACTACCTACACGTGCATTACCTACTAAGCCTTTAAATATTAGATTATTAAACAACTTTGTCTAACTCTACCTCTTAAGGACTAAAGTAAAGAAGCAGTATTATTGTTTAGATAATATTGACACATGGAAATTTAAGCCATTAATTTAACCACTATTTTAGGTAGTGAACAGTGGCTTTATTACTAACAGCACAATAAATATTAAATTTCACATTTAAAAGTAGCACCGAGTTGTATGAAAAGATTTTTTCGTTAAATTTAGATCTTTTTTACACCGTGCAGCTAGACCAAGAAAAGCGTATGCACACAAGTTAGCGACACTTTTGTCTAATAAGCGCATTCTTAGTATAGAATAACTGACTGTTAAGGAAGTTTTTTTTATTGTAGAATAGGCTTACGTTTGACCGCAGCTAGTCTGATGTTAAGCTTGTGGTCTAAGATGAAACACGATTGCCTAGAAGGAACCCATTTGAAGACCCCCAAATTGTACTTCTCGGGACAAAGAGACTCAAGAAGAGAGTTCCAAAGCTTCGCAGTTCTCACAATGAAGCTGCTAAAACAGCATTAGGTGCTTGGTGACAGATTTAACTAGACTCGTTTAGATTTTTTTTCTCTTTATTTTTCGTTCTCCATGAGCTAAAACGCTAAATTCTGATTATGAAATATTTTTAACCACTTCAATGGTTTTTGATTTGTTCTAACGACCATCGTAACAGGTTTAGAATACAAAACATGAAATTTATGAAAACTGTTATCGTAAAGCATGTTATTTGCACGAAAAAAGCCGTTGGACCGTTTGTTCGTGCAAATGATATTCATGTTTATTTTTATTACGATAAGGTTGTAAGTTGTATATGTATTCGTAAGCGTATATTTACAATGCACGGTGACCTAGTTGCAGCGCATCAGTTCAAAGTTCGCAACTCAGCCTTCAGAGGGTATCCAATCAACTATCTAATGAACGAAGCAAAATAAATTATTGTGGAGTCAATGTTAACAATATGTGCTTCATCGATTTGTTTATTGAAAATGTTTGATGAATTGTTGAGCGTTTACTGTTTTTTATCCACTTTTTTATCGAACAAACTTTTAGTAACATTGATAAAAAATAAACAAAAAATAATATATCAGAGAAAGATAATTAAAAAAAAGATAGGGGCAAAGCTTTAGACATTTAGCTAATTATAAGACGAAGTCTATGCCTAGTTAGTATTTTACATGTCAAATGTCTCTGTTTAAATATGTAACGATCTTTTGACTTGTAACTTTGGTGTTATCAATAAATGATTTGTATTTGTATTTGATCAATGTTATGTTATTTAAGGACAATAAATCATTTTTACTTTACTTTTACTTTAAAAAATCTTGAATTTACAGTTTTTAGCTATAAATCGTTAATGGAAAAAAAACTAAAAAATAATTTTAGAGCCGTCTAAAGAATCACTCAAGAAGAATATTCAAACTTATTTTTGTACCAATCAGACAGATTTTTCATTTAACGCAACCACTTTCCTTTCTATAAGTGTTTTTTTACAAATTAATTTTTAAATATACATATGAAAGTAAATCATTTTTACATAGAGTTATTCCGCTTCATATTACTTAGACAGACTCTGAATTTTATAAATTATGAATTTAGTTACCAAAAGTTATGCTCATAAAATAGCACGGCGACAGCAATACCATACAAAGTCTTAGCCTATATAGCACCATAGTTTTGCAAGCAACCACAATGCCTGCTTCGTACCACCTATGGTTGTGTAATCCTGTCACAAAGTTATACTGTATCGGTGCATATGACTAGCCAGTACAGTACAAAGTGTTTGGGTAATCGTTTGTTAGGTATGTTGGTCTAATGACACAGTTTCTAAGTCAGGAAAAGTTCTAAGTTAGGAAATCCTAAGCATGGATACAAATATTCCGCCAAACTTTGGAATTCCTTGCCGATTTCCCTGTTCCCCAATAACTACAATCTAGCGATTTTCAAGGCGAGAATGAACCGGGTCCTTCTAGGTAAGCGCGATCCATCGTAGACCCCAATATCACTTACCATCAGGTGAATTGTGGTCAAGCCGTGTCCTATTCAGAGTAAAAAATAATATTTAAAAAAAATGCTCTGGCTTAGTGCCATTAATTAAATTTTTATTGAATATCAATTTCTGGTTAAAAAAATGCATCAGTAACTTAGGTGTCTTAAGTCTTTCGTACATAAAATACATCGTGGTTCCATAGATCTCGCCGCGAGCCGACGATGTTATTGTAAGCAAAAGCGGTTTTTCCCATGATTTTCCTAATTTCCTATAACTAGAGTTGTTTGTCAGAACGTACTAGTTATCAGTGTTAGTTACCAGTAGCTCTAAACAAAGCATATTTACAGCCAAATCGTAAAAGAACAGGAAATAACCAAATTAGGTTTCTTACCTTCTCGCTTTCAAAAGTTGCAGAGTTTGGCGTGACCCTTTTAAATTCTTATGGCAGTTGAATTTAAAAGGGAAACACAAAACCCTGAAACTTTTGAAGGTAAAAAGGTGAAAAACCTCTTTCCTGTTATTCTGAAAGAGACCGGCATCAGAGTACAATGCACTGAGGCAAGGCCAATTTCTTTATAAATAAACCGATTGAATGGTTTTTTGCAATTAGACAGAGCATTACTTAAATAGAATGTTTTTTCCTTATTTCACGGCGCTGGACAATCAATTAAAAAACCATTTGGTTCAGTCGACTTAAAATAGATTAATGATTGTCTCACTTTCGTCACTTAATTATTGTCTCAGATAAACGAGAGCGTTGCGACATTAATTATAAAATAGTTTGTTTAAACACGCTTCAGTGGATAGCATTTCTTCAAAATTTGGCAGTTAGCTTTAGTTTGATGATTATTTATAAATTTGGTTATTTTTTTATACGTTTTCATTATTATAGAAACTCTGACACAAGGCTGTAACTGTGATCACGTAAGATTTAATATTATCCATAGTCCAAAAAAGGTTTATTCTCACAGTCACAAATTCCTTCTAAACTAAAACTGCCAGGAAGTCTGAACGGCCTCGAATACTCCGCTGCCTATTTTTATTCTATGGCAATAAATTAACAAGGAACTCAAAGCCTCCGCATCCTCATTTCCCAAAACATCCGAGGCCTATTCTCACATAGCTCGCCATTTATCGCACGACCCTGAGACTTCAAGTATACGGAAGCAAATCTAAAAATTCTCGCCGCAAACTTACGCAGGTAATTTTCGGTTAGCGACGTGCCGATCTGCCTTCCTTGTAAAGCCCTCGACATACTGAGTTTCTTTACAAGATTTTTTTCTCACGAATTAGCTTTGAAATGCTCTGTCATAACTGACAGCAGTTTTCGTGCTGGTCTAGACTTGAAGTGACCTCCAATTTGCGTTGAGGTAGGTTTTTTGTTTGATGCGTGTCTTAAACTTAAACTAAGGTGTGTAATTAGATGAACGTTAAATAGGTTAGATAAATTATTTAAGTGCTTCATCGGTCCAAAAGAGAATGAAAAAATTATTATGAATTAGTCTTGCATAAATGACAGGTCTATTATAGACACACGCAAAATATGTTTGTAACTATAGGTAATAGAGATTAACTAACGATGAAAAATTTGTTATTTATTTAAGGCGCTATTAAGGGAGCAAATCGGCATATGTTGAAAAAGCTTTTAGAACCGATTTTACTAGTTTTTTTAAATAGTGGTTTTAAATTTTAAAATGCTGTGCTTCTGGAAGTACGAGTAATAAAGATATTAACTAATCTTATTTTTTGTCGGTAATGATAGTATCAAGAGTTGTCAGAGCTTATACTCGTAATTTTAATATTGTTAATTGTTGATTTTATATGAATTTATTAAGTGATTAATCCACTGCCGCACCACTGGCGCATCGCTCAAATATGTACATATGTATGTGCAATAGCGCGTTACTAACTATTAAAAACGTTATCACGAAGTAGTTTTGTTTGTTTTTTTTACAATAACTATTGGGTAACTTACTTAAATATTGGGTAACTAGAACATAAAATTAAACCTAGTGGTCCCGCAATTAAAGTCAAAGACAAAAGCCATCTAAAGTTCTCGGTGTGTCACAGAAGAAAATCTCCGATCCCGCATATTATTAGACCTGCGCGTACGCATCGGCTACGAAGCGTAGACTACTTGA
Source organism: Mellilla xanthometata (assembly GCA_035578125.1). NCBI lineage: Eukaryota > Metazoa > Arthropoda > Insecta > Lepidoptera > Geometridae > Mellilla > Mellilla xanthometata. Next base: position 3,277,808 of record JAPUBQ010000007.1, on the reverse strand, counting down.
ATGACAAATTTCATTGGACCTTGAACACATATTTTCCTCGAGCGTGATCGAAATACGAGAAATGATCGTTTCTTTTTCTTTATTGTTTAAATCTAGATCCTGTTGTGAGTTCAAGTTAGTACGGACAATAACTGTTGGGTTTACTTACTGATACCTATACTACTGCACCCATTATTATTTTATGCAGGCAATTTCTGATCTGATAATTTTGTTTTTTTCTTATATCTAAATTGCTTGATGAACATTTTATGTTGATCAGTCCTGCTCAACGTCCACTCTGTTGCCTGAAAGTTCTGGCAGCTTGACTGACCTAGTGTGTAAGGCGCAGCGCACTATTGGCTGATTTTATTGGCTGCATTAAGCAAATCATAAATGTCATATATCGTCCGTGAACTTCTAAGATCTATTTTTACTTTGTAAACTGTAATCGTAAGGCATATTATATATTTACACGAAACAAACGGTCACTGTGCGCGGATCTCGTCGGTGACAGTCCGTGTGCAGCTCGTCCCTGATGATGACGCTCGTAATGCGTTGAAACCCGTTGGACGTATATCCAACGTTTTTAAGCAAGTGTGACCGTTTGTTTCGTGTAAATATATTCTTAGATCTATCTGAATATACACACATTTTACAGGAGGACATGGATTAGTTCTACGCATCATCAAAAGATGGCGTGAAAATATTTTTTTTGCAAAAATTTTAGTTAGGAGTCAGAAGTTCATGGCCGATATACTAATGTATAATGTAGCTATAAACTTAAATTCTGTATTTTAGACTAAAGGTATGTTTTTATTTTGACCAGTTTCTACTTAATGTTCTCTTAGTAAGTATTATTAGCGGGAGCCAGAAACGATATAACAATGGCACATAATAAAATTGAAAGGTTGCATTGCTATCCGGAGCACGTAACTTCGGATTAAGACCTAGTCTTTTGAAACTCAATTCAATGCATGACAAAAAATAGGTACCTAACAAAAAGGCAAAAATAAAAATAAAACTAAGATTTTGTTTAATACTCGTAATATTTATGCGATTCATTCTCAATATTTTAATAGGCTTTTAATATTATGCGCTGTAATACTTCATTAAATATTATTGGACGGCCTCGTTGACGTATTAATTACCATGTCGGACTACCAACCATGACCCGGGTTCGATTCTGGGCACGACCAACATCTTAGTGATAAACTGAATTTGTTGGCTGTTGTTTTGGGTGTTAAATGTGTATCGATTTTATGTATGTATACGTTGTATATACCATAATACGAATTGGGAATGGTTTAGTATGGAGCTATCCGCCGCTAACCCTACCCGGCTACGGCTCCCGGATAGGGTTGTTCAGCCACCAGCGAAAGTGTTCACCCACTGACGCTGCTTAAATCATCTGATGAAGATGTATAAAGATCCGTGATGATGAACCAGGCGTATCCTTATATATATTTATTATTAATAGATCAAAAATTAAAAGAATGAATAGGTGTCTCTTATTTGCATTTCGGATTAGAAATAATCAATTTTAAAACCATACTCAAATTAATAAAATTCTAATCCAACTCTCTAAACTCATTAAGGAAGGTAGTTTGTGTAAATACACTATACTAAGCTAAATCTAACAATAATTATGTTGTGTGAATTACAGTCGCAGTGTGAATTGCGACCGGTTCTAAGATACCATCGCGATTGGATGTGACTAGAGTTGACTAATACAATTTATTTTTATCGATATCGATGGACTGAATTGTTTTTTTTGCTCATGCTTTATAAAACCTTCGTGGAAATTTTCTAAAACATTCAATTGTCAATTTAACGAATAGAAAAAACAATCGCTAAAAATTTATTATATGTAAATTGTATTAGGTCCGGTCCGTCCGGTTGGTCGTCCCAAGTATCGCTGTGAAGACCTAGTTCAGCAAGAGATTTCATGCCACAGACTGGCAGAAAACAGCACAATATAGAGAAAAGTGGCGTCTCTTGGTGTCGGAGGCCAGGATCCATTTTGGGGTTAGCGAGCCATCATAGTTGTATTATTTTTTTATTAATTTTATTCGTAATTGCATCAACCATTGATGCAAATATGATTGACCTCGTCAAAAAATTGTCGTAGATTTTGATAATCTTAATAAATGTACGTTTCTACGGTCTATATTTTATTATCTGATTATATTGTCATTTTCCAACACAGCTCTGCTGTTTGAGCGTGTAGTACATACTTACTCAATTTTCGCGTAATGTAATTTTATCGATATTTTTTATCGCTCACCCCATCTCTAGTCTCGACTGAATGGACAATTAGCTGCGCATACGCATTCATGTGCCTTTCAAAGCGCAAAGTTGAATATAAATATTTGCGACGTACAAATGTTAGGAAATTGCGGTGCAAAATCAAAATTGCGTTTATTTATTTGAATATCTAGATGTTCGTTAAAGTTATACTTAGTAATTTATCGTACGAAGGTGATAAAGATGCGAATTTAATTAGTTTTTGTGTGTATTGCTGCAATGTTTTTCTTTGTAATACATATATTGAAAATGAGAGGAAGACTTAGAAGGTTATTTATAGACCAAATTAAGAAGAAGGCGAAAATCATGTCACGGGAGATCAAGGAATTGGTCGAGTTTAGCAGTGCCTGAAAAAACCTTCATGGACAAAAGCCCAGCCCTGAAATCTTTGTATTGGTTGATTTGTGTCATGGTGTGTCGATAAATAACAAAAAAATTTGAGAGTTAACTTATTTAGTTTAACTTTTGGTACCTCGCAAAAATAGTCATTTAAAGTTTTGATTTCTTTCAGCTGAAGCTTGTCCAACTTATTAAATTTGCAATTGAAAAAAAATCGAGTATGTTATAGTTTGTATCACGTAATAAATCACTAGCGGAAAACTTGTACAGAAGCCGATTTCTTAGTCTCAATATACATTAATAATACTTTAAAAAACACCCTTCCCCCCTTTCCCCCTTTCCCCACTTCCCAGCGTTCTTTTCCAGATGACACGGTTTATGTCTTTTACCCTGTAGTAAAAGCCACAATTAAACTACTTAAAAAAACAATCAGCCATATAGTTTAGTGTGTCAAAGTAGCAATGGGTAAACATACCCCGCACCACACTTCCCAACGTATGGTTCAGATGGCAGGATTTGTGCCTGTTACCTGTAAAAGTACCAAACCACGTTAGCACCAAACATGGGGTCTCTGAATACCATTGTATGTAGTTAGTTAACTAAACAAGTAATTAAGACTCCGAGAGATTGTCGATTAATCACTGTGGAGCCCACGTATTTCAACGAAGAGGTGTTCCTACTAAATACAAGTGATTAGGGTGACAATGATTTTTTTTGTAGTCAAACTTTTATATTTAATAAGACGAAAGTCAGTTTAGCTGTTTGAGCGTCAAAAAGAAACAAACATACACCCTTACACACAAACTTTCGCATTTATAATATTAGTATGATAGTTGTAAGATCACTCCTGACTAGATCAATTTTCAATAAAAAATATATATCGATTTATATTTTATGTGGGTTCATCCGTTCGAGAGCTATGATAGTATAGGTAGATTAACACACAGACACGTCAAACTTAAAACTTTTCCTCTTTTTTTATCCTTTGTCGGGGTTAAAATGCATTGCATGAATAATTTATTGTTTATACAACAGTAAATTGCAATAAACGCCAAAGATCCAGATGTTCTAGAAATGAAATTGAAAACTTAAGACAGTAAATTGTAACAGTACTTATATTTAACTGCAGACGTACGCAGGAGCTAGGTAATAAAAACTTAAAGCAGGACGCACAAATAACAACTCTTAAACCATTCATATATACTACATCTGTTCGTCTCATATCCGAAGCAGTCTTTATCGCATTGGCAGAGCAAAAAAATGTAAAAGTTTTTTAGTTACGTGTTTTTTTTTTACTCCATCGCGTACTTAGTTATCAAGAATCAGCCTATATATATTCTATATTAAAATTTATGTATGTTTTAATAGCGTCATTGTAGCGAATTCACCTCGGTTAGCTAAGGTGATCTGACGCGATCATCAAGGTTGGCGATACACAAGACTATCATTTAAAAAGTGGTATTTTCATCTAGGCGATACTGTGGATGGGATGTAGGACTCGTTGGATTATAGGTCCTGGCTGTTAGTATTAGTACAATCAGTCGGCTAAGTTAGAGACCCTTGGAGGCTTGTAAACTCGCGACTTCAGTCAGTTAGGTAATTTAAAGAAGAAGTAGAAAAGTTGATTAAAGTTTATTCTTTTAGGTAATAGGAAGAGGCAGAAGAAAACGTGGGTGAAGTGTTGAGATAACGGCTGATAGAGAAAAGTGAAAGATTTTTTTTACTGGAAAAATCAGGTCGAGGTGGTATAACGTTTGCTTTTCAATCAGACGGCCCCTGGTTCGATACCGGCCCTACACCATAGACTTGTTTTTCAAGTTATATGTGGATTTGCACTCGCTTTACGGTGAAGGAAAACATCGTGAGGAAACCGACACGTTTAAGGACTACAATATCCGAAGACGTGTGTCATTCACCAACCCGCACTTGGCCATCGTGGTAGATGGCCTATATCTCTCTCCTAGTGAGAGAAGGCCCCGAGTCCCAGCAGTGGGATCGTATAGTGGGCTGCATATGCTTATGAAATTGAAAATAATAAAGTGAATAGTTATTATTCTTGTTAATGAATTAAAGCTGTCAACCCCGCGAGTAGTTTAGATAGCATGTTTGGTTCATTAATTCATTCAATATTTAAGAGCTAGGCTCTTGTTCGTGGAGTTTTTTCCAGGTAGTTCTATCTTCGGCCAAATCCTTGACCTCCCTATACGACATGACTTTCGCCTTCTCCTTAATTTGGTCTAAAATGATCTTCTAGGTCTTCCTCTTCCACTCGTGGCTTCTATCTTTCTATAGCATGTTTGGTATATTGTGAATATTCGATAAAGTTTAAAATGATGGCGACAGTAAAATAAGACAAGTGTTGTCACTGTGCACATTGTTTTTTTGCGCTATAATTAATAACGAAGCGCTCAGGTGGGCACAGATGTTTGCACACTCTATAATTGTCCGCCCACCCCACTAGCGCCGGCCCTGGTGTTTGATGTCAAAACCGGTGTAATTGTTTCATCTTATCTGTTTTATTCAAATCATTTACATATAATAAACTTATAATTTAATTTAACTAAGAGCCCAACTCGCATTTAGCCAATATTTTTTTCAGGAATCCAGCTTCTTCCTCTAAAGACACAATATGCACTTGAATTTTGAGTTCCATAAATATGTTGGTTTCTTCACAACTTTTCTTTTGCCGTAAATTATATACACACACACACACATGCATAAAGACTTAAATACTTTATAACTAGGCATTCTGGTTTGGGCGTAAGACAAGTTTATACGCGACGGCAGCTCTTATAGTGCTAATAACTGTTTTAATCACTTATACTTTATTATGATTGATTTCACGCGATTAAATGCAGATATTGTTGGTAATGGATGCCGGTGAATTGATTGTGTTTCATTTAAATAACGTAGCTTACTTCATTATACAGTTTCTAGGTAAATGAATATCAGTAGTAGGATGGAAATAGAAAATCATAGACTCAAAAAAAATGATAATACACTAAACCCAGGCAAAAAGAACGCTTAGTTTATGCTGCTACCAAACCCGAACTAAGTAACAATACTCGTATATCGGGATTATAGTAGCCTCACTAATAAACAGTTTATAATGTGAAAACTTATTTTCTTACTAATTTTTGTGTGTAGTAAGTTTTAAGGCGAAGCTACAATTTTATTTTTCTGCTTAAAACATCACGACATTTAGTTAGGTTATAGGAAGAACCTGCATTTGAAGATCGATTAGAGTATTTTTAAAAGGTATATATAATATATACTTAAACTTATTTACTAAGGTTTTGTTGCTGTTTTTATAGGTTCAATAACGTTTTTTTTTCGACCTATTTTGGGAATTTTATAGTCATTTCACAACAAACAACACACTCATCTCAAATCAGGCGTCGGGCTTCGCAGTTTAGGGGTGTTTGCTTCCACTATCACCAGGACTATCGAAGAAGAATTTTAAAACATATTTTTTAGAACAATGTACTCAGTGACTTATTAGTATTGCATTTGTCAACAAGCAACAAGGTGCTATTTCTGTTGGTTTAGTACTGCACTTCAACACTATGGAATGAAATTTTGAATTCAATTCAAATTTGCGAGCCGATTGAATGCAAATTTCACATACAAAGCAGTCCATCGGAATGACACGAGCTACCTGTTAATTTGATATGTACCTATTATAGTGAAGATTATGTCATGACACAAAATAAAATACCAATCGCCAATAACTAAATGATATTTTGTTACCAATTGATTTATTTGCGACACAATTTTTTTAAGCGATTGCTTCAAGTGTAATAAAAAAATAGAAAATTCCGCGACAACGGTATAGCGACGGCGTTTGGATTTAAATACTACTCGTAGTATGGAAAATGTATTTTACTACGAGTAGTATATATTTCATATTAAGAAAGATGCGAATGGAATATGTAATTCACAGTTTTGTGACGGAGGCCATCATGATCCGATTTTCATCAAATCTTCATTTCTTTTCACACATTTCCGTCCACCTTCTACCATACGTTTCAAACAAAAACACTAATGTAAATCAAATTGGTCCATCCGTTTAGTAGCTTTCACTGGATTGTCGTTTTAGCGTCAGGGGTCGCGTTGGACTGGACAATTAAATAAGAAATAAAAATAATTAAAATGATGATAGAATTTTTAATGTTTACTGTAATACCTATGAATCTGACTAAAATCGCTTATTTATTATAAAGCTACGCCTTAAGTACAAACCATTGCAACCGGCAACCGGATTAATTAAAATAATTAAAATTTATAGATCTGTTCATTGGATTTCGATTACTCGTTGAAAATAAGTAATTGATTTTAAAATGTTTACTATTTATTATAAATACCAAGATTTTGCATAAGTAAGTAAAGATCCCGTTACGATTTGCATGTATGAATGGCAAATTAACTCGGTTTCTATATCGGTTGGGTTGTTAACACTCCGACTTAACTGAAATGAATTCAACAAACTTGCTATCGTAAACAATACAACGCAAGCTCAGTATGCAAATAATGTTAAAACCTATTAAAGTAATGTAATCATTACGTTTTGGTACAAGCTATGAGATATAGCGAAGTTTAAACAATTGTGAGATGCCTAGCTTGGGGTTGGTGCTGATAAAACAAAATGATCTAAAGTATCATAATGTATATTTGTGAAAACCATCAATGTTTTTTATTTATTACGCTGTGGCTTGGCTAAAGACTGGCAATTAGTGGCTTTAGAGTTCCGTCCATGCTGCTTATTAAAAGTCGACATGTAATGCATTAGCGTTCGATTAAAGAGCAATAAAATAATGATAATTAATACAAATTATGGTAAATAAAGTTTTTTTTATTAATTACATTTAATTTAAATTAATTTCACGAGTTAGGACCACTCTGGCTTAAGGTGGAGCATGCTTAGTCTGGATATAGACTTTGAAGGAAGCTGTCTAACAAGCCTTTACGTACTTGGAGATAGATTTTTCAACTCAAGAGGGGTTGCTAGCCAGCCGAGTCTGCTAAGATTCCTCACGATATTTGCTCAATTGTTTGCTTCACAGAAAGATCGAGCTCATTGACGGGAATTAACCCACGATCTTCGGGACGTAAGGCGGTAGCACGCCGGATTGAGCTATCATCGCTTCAAACGTAACGTATAACCGTATACAAAACCAGAAAACATTAAAAATCATAATACAAAATATTTTTGGGAAAAATCAGAATATCAAAATGTCAATAAATATTTTAATACTAACTGACTAAATGACTCGCCCAGGTACGAACGAGCTCATCACGCTCGCTGCATTGCCGCTCTGAAAAGTTATGTCCCTTTGAACCAAGAACGACCCGGAGTGGGAGTCACCAGTAAAATCATTGAGCCTACACCCTAACTATTTGAATCTTCGCGCGACTGCCCTCGCTTTGCTTCGCTTCCTCTCGAATCTTGAACCAAACGAGCAACTATACAAGTCAATGGTAACGAATAGTCCCGAGACAAAGCCGCGGCCTTGGAACAATTAATTAGATTCAGAGTAGACACAGGCATGCGTAGCATGTGCGCACTCGAAAGGCGACTCGCTTCAAGAATTGTCGCCTGCCCTTTTTAGGATAGAAAACACATCTTCTATTTCCTTACGACTTTAGCCTTGAATGTTTTATCTGGTATTTTTTTTCTCCATTTTCAGACAGAAAACTTGCTAGCTTAGACTAAGGAGGAGGATCTTCAAAGTAGACAGTATTCTAGTTATAATATTAATGATTCAATTGTTTAATCCTAAGATCATAATCTTAGTAGGATTTAAACAATTAAATAATTTGTTCAAATTATATTTGAGATTTAAACAATTAAATCATCTATTAATTTAATTAAACTATCTGTTCAAATCATGGATTTGTGATCTCGAAAAATGTTAAGTATGTCAGAATTACTCTAGTAATATAGTTCAATGGTCAGAATCGACAAAGTTCAATGTCACATCCAAAATAGTTAAAAGTTTTGGGCTTCTTCTTCGTATAAGCTATGTGGCCAAACACTGGTGTCGAGAGTTTTAAAGACGCTCGAAGGTCTCTGACTTTGCTTCATGACTGCTAGTACTGAAACTAACAACCGGGACCTACGATTTAACGTGTCATCCGACCCAGGGCAGCGCCCAGATGAAAATGCCACAGTTAAAAGGAAAGTGATAGATGATATTATAATGTGTACTTTTACATTATCATCGTCAATATCTTTACTTAATCTCTCTAAGTTTGTTTTGCATTTCCATTTGAATCTACAAGTATCATCTGTAATTTTGTATATTACTCCTTTCTTTGTAATATGCTCTTTTCTATAACTCATCTACGTTCATTTTAAACAGTTTGTTCTTATTTAAATAAAATAGAGACTTTTATTACAAACAAAGCAGATGCCACAGCCGAGTTGCTATTAAAACATTATGAAATATTGGTTCTTATATTAAATGATTATAATTGTTTAACAGTAAATCTATATTGTTTCCTTTAACTCAGACTCGCATTAGTTGTATTAATGGATCATAAAAACAGTAATGTCAGTGCTAGAGCAAAACGATACCTAGTAGAATAAATAACAAAGACAATAAACGTTGGATTAAAACCTTATTTAATAGCTGCCTTGAATCTAAATGTCCCACATAGATATTGGTTTTATAATAGACTATCAAAAATAAATGTTACTGTCGCGTAATATACTAGGTCCAAAAATATGGGTTTTATATACAACTTTAAATCTCCGTTTATTTTGGAACCACCTTGTATAAGACGAATTTGATTTTGACTCTTTCCTTATGACAAATAATTACATGAGATTTTGATGAAATTTAGTCAAGGCTAGTATGGATGTTCAACAGTAACCTGCAACCGTGTCATGGCAATGTTTAATTTGAAATTCAAGTGGTTTATTTCAGACTTTTGTTCCATAAAATATCATCAAATAAAAATTTAAATTAAATCTTAAGGAAAAAAATTATCACCGTATCATCATAAATTGTTTTATTCCAACTCAAAATGTGTTTACTAATTCACGCTCAAACGGCTTAACCGATGAAATTTAGTGTGTTGATAGCTTAGATCCTGGATCAATACATGGGCTCCTTTTTACCCTGGAATAACGCGGGTAAGATCCCGGGGCGCAGCTAGTCTATACCAATATTATATAAAGATTTTTTGTTTGTTTGTTTGTATGACGCAAATAGGCTCCGAAACTACTGGACCGATTTCAAAAATTCTTTCACCGTTGGGAAGCTGCATACATTATACCCTGAGTAACATAGGCTATATTTTGTTTCTCTTTGCAACTTAGATTATTTTATGGCCCGTTTAAAGCTGAGACGATCTGCTAGTAGAAAATAAAAACATCTGCCTTCACTTGTTTTGTTCCATTATATATATAATCCATCTTAAGGCTCTGTAGGCCATGTTAACAACCGCTAAACATTTCACAAAGAGGTATTTTGTATGCGAGGCAGAACCCGCACCCTAATTCAATACGAACCAGTAACGCATCGCAAGGCCTTCCTTTGTGTTCCTACTGAACATTGTCTTAACATTAAACCTAAATAACTTATTGATTCAAGCGCTACTTTGCGGAAATTCATTGTAGACGGAAGAAAATCTGAAATATTTAGTGTACTTCCGCTGTGACCTGAACCAATAAAAATAAAAGAAAAGAAAGGGTTTTTTTTAACTTTAATGTTTTTTGTCTTTGGCACTAAGCGCACTACTTTCAATAATTTGTAGATAAGTGTTCATCCTAAGATTGTTTAGAAGTGGGGCGACAATTGTGGCATATTATTTTAAGCTTTTTCATTGATATCAAATTGCTGTCTGTATTTAGTGTCCAATAAACAACTTTTTTATCCACTTATCTATAAATTATGTATAAAAAAGATTTCTATTTAAGAAATACTGTTAAAATTTATATCGCATATTATTTAAAACAATATGAATCGGTTCATGAATGAATATGAATATGAGGTAATCAACACTAAAAAAGAAACACCTTTAAAAATTCAGTTAAAAAAAATTTTTAGAAAACGTTAGGCGCAATTTTTTTTCACTAATATTGTTTTGACTTATCTGAGACTAAAATCATTAATAGAAATAGTTGTCTTCGATTCAATAGTTTAAAAATAATAAGAATAATCATGACTCAAATCACCATTAATCATAACACACGAGACAAACCAAAACAAGGAAGCAAAATTAATGAGAGATCGATCCAAAACTGCACTTTCCATTTTTGGGCACCAGATGGCGCCAAACACACTCTAATCACGTACTTTACATTTTCAACAACAATCGACGCAAATCGAACTCTATGTCTCTCCAATTAGGGTGTCAATTTGAGTTTACTATGAATTCAAATACTGCATAGACTCGGCCTTGAAGAATCGAGGTACGGTAGCATATTAATAACGAATCAGGTATGCAATCACCGTTCAAGAAGACATACCCAGCAAGGTGGAAGAAAGGGCATGGAATGTCAGTCGGCTCAAGGCTGGCAGCTAAACTATGTTATACTAACTACCACCCGCGGGTTTACCTATCTTATAAATACAACTAATCTAAACCACCACTTGAAACATCTATTAATCTTGTTTCTTTATCAACTCGAGGCTCAATGCAATGGAACAAAATTATCTTTATAGATAACTAGCTGACCCGGCAAACGTTGTTTTGCCTCACTTAGGGGTATGAAAAATAGATTATGGTGGCGATTCAGCGGCACACTCGACTAAACTAAATTTAAAGAAGCCCCGTCTCTTTTCATCTTAGGTGGCCAGAAAGAGACGGCACGTCTGCTCCATAGTCAGAACAACTAAAATCACGTCAAATGTTATGACTTTAGAGGGCACTCACTTGTATCACCTCTAAAACTGCCTGCACATTCCATTTTTGACGTGATTTTAGTAGTTTTATCTGTGGCTCAGAAGGTGCCGTCTCTTTCTGGCCACCTAAGATAACAAGAGACGGGGCGGCTTCTTTAAATTTAGTTTAGTCGTGTGTGCCGCTGAATCGCCACCAGTGTAGCTTGTATGACACGTTCGTAGATTTACCATAGCAGCGTCATCTATTGATTACTTACTCAACCCAATCGAAAGGTATCAACATCTGTTAGAATCATTTAGAGTTAACAGATAATTGTGACTGTCAAATAATAACAGACAATAATTAGCAATAAATTAAAATTGTTACAATAATTTGAGATTTAAACTATCCTATCTCTCAAGTTGGATTAAACTGCATATGGTTTGCGAATTTTATTATAATCGGTTAAGTGGTTTAGGAGTCCATTGAGGACAAACATTGTGACACGAGATTTTTATATATATTAAGATGAAAACATAGATACAAAAATTATGTAAGTAATTTTCGGTAATTTGAGAGAAAGGAGTCATTATAGAGATGATGCCTGATAGAATAGTGTGCAAACTAAAATACAAGTTGCCCCAACCTAGTGGGAAAAGGCGATGATAAAGAAGACGAAGATTTTTTGGTAATTTGAATGAATTAGTATATAAAATCTTCGTTTCGATCACGCTTACAGACGAACGAAATCTTCTTGCTTTATATTAGTTTACTGTAATTATAAACCAACTACATAACATGCCTCATCGTGTAAAGGAAGTATTAAAGCCATAATGTTCATCACAACTTTGCCATGTAACCATTTAATTGCGATGCACATAGATAGCTTCTCTTAGATGGTAAATAGTATAGTATGTACTTGTATATAATGAGTCGAGGCCAAGATGCTTCTCTTCTGAAATGTCAAGGGATTTTTTCTAATGTCGTCATTAAGCTTAATAGTTATGGCTGGCGGCTAAATTGTGGGTACTTACTGCATCAATTTTGACGCGATTACTTTTATGTGTGAATTTCAGTGAAGTTTGCTATTATCGTGTTTAAGATTTCAACGCGCTTTAGGGTTTTCTTTGGTTTTCAGATAGTGATGATTATGCTGCAAGAGCATAAGCAGCCCACTATACATTCCCACTGCTGGGACTTGGGGTCTTCTCTCACGAAAAGACAGATATAGGCCATAATCCACCACGCTGGCCAAGTGCGGGTTGGCGGATGACACACGTCTTCGGATATTGTGGTCCTCAAACATGCTGGTTTCCTCACGATGTTTTCCTTCACCGTAAAGCGAGTGCAAATCCACACATAACTTGAAAAACAAGTCATTTGTGTAGGGCCGGGATCGAACCAGGGGCCGTCTGATTTAAAAGCAGACGTTATTACCACCGAGCCACACTCGCTTTCCACCGATCCACACTCGCTTTATGATGATTATTCTGAATATTTGTGAATTATATTTGCTTCTTTTATCAGTCCCGCTGGTCAAATATCTAGTGTGTAAAATTAAAATAAAATGAAATATCCTTTCATTGCTTCCATTAGATTGTAAAAATCCAATTAAGGTCTCTAATGACGATACTAACCATAAAACATGTACAAAGTAAATGTAGGTATTTTCTAACGCCTACAAAAGCGAATAAATGTTTCTAAATCAATTCAACTATTCCCAGTATTCAATAATTATGCTATGAAGTGCGTTATTTTTCAACGTTAGACAGCTCAAGAAAATAAAACGTGTCGTTAAGAAAACATTTTAATTGGAAAAAAAATGTCTTAACTCAGTAATATATATTGACAAATTACATTAGTTTGTCCTCTGTCATTTTATTGCGCTAATACCCTTCAGGCTACTTTAAACTAGATCGTAACTGATAAAGTACTTTTAATTAAACGACAAAAGGAAAACTTTACATACATCTTGTATGCAATTTCTAAGAAATGATTGATATATAACGTCATATCTTATGACGTTAAGTGGTGTATTTATTTTCTGAATTAGATATTCAAGATTTAAACTTATTAGAATCTTTTGTAACCACTTCCTATTGTGTTTTTATATGGGATAAATTTGGTATATAATGAGAGTCAGACTCGCCCATGAAGGGTTCCGTACCATTGTTGTATGGGAGCCACCCTTAAATATTATTTTAATTTTATTATTTATTTATAATTGCTATTTAACTTATGATATTTTATTTATATATGATGAAGCCGCCATGCGTATTATAATACAGTTTACATTTCCAACTAACGCTTTGTTCAAACTTAACTATTATTTGTTGTTTTAAGACGATCTGAAATTACTTCAAAGGAACTATTTATTGTTTCATGGAAAAGAAAGATCTGATATTTTTACAATTTGTCAAGAATACCGTTATTTTAAGACTCGACTTTACACAAATAGTAGATATAAATAGATAAAGTCAATTCAATTTCAAAGTGTCTTTATGTTTGCAAAAATCTTAAGATATGTACGATGCCAGTATTCAGTTCCTAGAAATACAATAACATTGAGATTTGAACTGCTTAAGAAGCATAAATAACCTTATATAAACTTTTTGCATGTATCATAAAAAACTTATAGTAATTATACATATTATTATTATAAACCTGTTGTGTCCCACTGCTGGGCAAAAAGGGAGGCCCCTTCTCTCCTTCGAGTCAACCCGGTCTTCGGCTTAGGTGGCCCAGTCCTTATCAAACTTACATAGGTCGTCGCGCCACCGTTTCCTAGGTCTTCCTCGAGGTCTAGTAGTGTCTGGCACCCATGCTGTGGTGGCCTTTGCCCAGCGGTCATCCAGTATGCGACAAACGTGCCCTGCCCAGTCCCTTTTCAATTGAGCTGATTTTTGCGTAACGTCTATTATTTTGGTTTTGGAGCGCAGTGTGGTGTTGCGTATCCTGTCTCTTAACTTGACTATATTTTGTATAATTACTTGACTGTGGCCACACACAGTCAAGTAATTATACAAATCCACCTAATATTTCTTAATGTACTTGAACTAAATAAAACTGGGTAAGAAAAATGATCTTTAAAAAGAAAACAACAACAATTCTATCAGGAGTTGTTTAGAGTAAACCAATACGATTGATTGTGGCATTCCGACGTTCATTCCACAATTACTGGCGATTACGTCGCTCCATATCCGCAAGGTCGCCGTCGTGTGAAGTCGCCGTGATGCGACGTACAGACAACACCACAACTTCTACCAACACAATACTTTTCGTACCTTAAGGCTCTTTGGGAGCTAAATAGCATTTCTTATACCTTTAAATCTTGCATAGAAGAAAGAAAAAAAAAACTAAAAAGTTGCAAATATCATTTTAATTTCCTTATTATTTTAAGTAGCGCTATGTTTTAAAATGTTAAATCGACTTTTTAAAAAAATATTATCGAGCAAATTTTACTTACTTAATTGTGTTCTGAAATTGTAACAGTTCTTTACACTGAAATGATGATAATGGTGGCGATTCAGCGGCACACACGACTAAACTAAATTTAAAGAAGCCCCGTCTCTTTTCATCTTAGGTGGCCATAAAGAGGCGGCACGTTCTGAACCACAGACAAAACAACTAAAATCACGTCAAATATGGAATGTGCAGGCAGTTTAAGAGGTGATACAAGTGAGTGCGTTTTAAAGTCACCTATATTTCCTACATTTGACTTGATTTTAGTTGTTTTGACTATGGTGCAGAATGTGCCGTCTCTTTCTGGCCACCTAAGATGAAAAGAGACGGGGCTTCTTTAAATTTAGTTTAGTCGTGTGTGCCGCTGATTCGCCACTATTAAAACTGAAAAAACTGTAGGCCTATCATTTTATGTGATTTTTTCAAAATATGCCTTTGTGCTCTCATAACGCTTTAATGACTGAACCAACCAATCCGCGATGCGCATCTTCTGCAGTGCTTTGTGTCGTAAAATACTAAAATACTTACACGTAATATTTAAAAAAGCAGTAGCATAAATCAATTGAAATGTCTTATTATATTTTGAGAGTCACAACCAGTAGCATAAGTAAATGGGAATGTCTTATTCAATTTTCAAAGTCACCCGAATTTATGGGAATGTCTTATTCAATTTTCAAAGTCACCCGAATTTAGTAAGTTCTTATAACAGAGATACATTTACATACTCGTAGATTAAACATTGTCTAGTTTCTTTGTGTAAATCATTTCCAGCGATAAAGTTGCCAGTCAAAGCACAAGCTTTTAAGCATATGCTTTTTCTGTGTTTCATTATTTTTTGTCATTGTCAAAACAAAATAAAGAATATATTAAAGCACTTATCAGTTCCTCTTGATGAAACAAGACAAACACGTAATTAAAAATCTCACAAACGTAGTTGACTACGGTACTAAAGATTGCATGAATATTTAAAAAAAAAAACAAAATGTTTAGGTTTGAGATAGGCCCCCAACCCTTCAACTTAATTCAATAACCGGAGGACTCATACCGCCACCGCCCATATAAGTCGCACTATCTTTTGTTCTGCCAAGTTACGGTACCACCTAATCAGCATTCTATCGAGGATCTAAGAAATACTTCAGAGTAAATAACAGTAGTAACTTTGGATAAAGCCGGCGATGATGCGTACAGCAAACGAGTGCGGAATTTCTAAACTGGTTTCTAGTAGGTACTCTAGTCTAGTACTTGTATTACTAATAATATATGTAGAATGCAGAAAGCGTGATATCCTTATTAATGAAGATTATAGTCCTTATAGTTTATAGTTTTGCGCACGATTTTGAGTTCGGGTTCTTTTTAGGGTTCCGTACCTAAAAGGTAGTAACGGGATCCTATTACTAAGCCTCCTCTGCTTGTCTGTCTGTCTCCAGGCTGTATCTCAGAAACCGTAATAGCTATTAACCTGAAACTATAACAACAAACACAAAAAATAAGAAATATAAATATTAAGGGAGGGCCATAACAACCCATACAATAAACGTGTTTTTTTCTTATTTTTTGGTATATATCAATAACGGTATGTGCTAAACAATTGAAATTTTCACAAAATACATAAATGTATATTAGCCATCAAACTAAATTATAACATTTGGGTAAAATAAATATTTAAGGAGGGGCTCCCATACAGCAATGAGGTACGGAACCCTTCATGCGCGAGCCCAACTCTTGGCAAATTATTTTCATACGAATAAGAAGGAAACTGTAATACTTCCATGCGCCATTATGATTTGTCTTTTAAGTGGCATTTTAACCTGGGCGCTACCGTGAATCGAATGACACTTTAAATTGTATGTCTCGGCTGTTAGTCTTAGTACAAACAGCCGTTAAGACATGTCACAGTCTTCGGGCGGCTTGAAAACTCTCGACACCAAATCTTGGCCACTTCGCTCACACGAACAAGAAGAATTAGTACGGTACAAAATTGAGGTTAAAACAAAACTTTTTCTACATTTGATATAAGTTAAAAGATGGTAAGTTATTACTATTTTCGATAATATTTCCTTTAGCTGAAGAAATTTTTTTTTTACTAATACCTAATGGGCTTGCGCTTGATCGCAATTCACCTGATGGTAAGCGATAAACCGATCTAAGGTGGAGTGCGCTTGCCCAGAAGAAACCGGATCACTCTTGCCTTGAAATCCGCTAGATTATACTTATCGGGGAACAGGGAATTTGGCAAAGACTTCCACACCTTGGCGGTACGCACAATGAAGGTGGACGCAAATCGTTTAGTGCGCGACTTAGGCACCTCCACAGTATAACGATGCCGCTTTGGTGTTTCCCTACTCGTCCGATAGTGGAAAGGCTGGGGGATCAATAAAAAATTACTATATCCAAACTACGTATTACAGTCATGTGAATAAAAAAAAATGCAAATAAACTTGTTTTCTACCGCTTCCGCTAAGGATCGAAGGACAATGCCGCTTTTTGAAATCCTCCTTTCGCTTACCAGTATTATTTATTCCACTACTAGATGGAGCCATAAAATCTATCAATAAAATTAATACAGTTTATTGATAAGTAATAAAATGTAAATTCCAACCACACGGTATTTTTCTCCAGTTTATGTTTCAAGTGTTTTTATAATCCACGCGGAACTAAGTCGGTAATAGGTTGTGTTATAAAGTTATGACATTATTGAGTGTGCGCAAGAAAATATCAATTTTTATTGGCTGGTAATTGAGTTTTGGAAAGTAGCGAAAGAGCACGCGTTGATGATCGATTGGGCATTGGTCGTTGATTGAAGCTTCCGTGCTCTTAGATTCCGTCACCAACTTTCGTGTCGAGCCTTTGTTTTTATCGCTGTTGCTAAAGTGCGGTCATAATTGTTATTATGTTTTGTCGACCTCGTTGGCGTAATGGTTACCATGCCGGACTGCCAATCCGAAATATCCGGGTTCGATTCCCGGTACGGCCAACATCTCTGTGCTGCATTAAATTTGTTGGCTGTCTGTCTTGGTGTTGAATATGTATCTAAGCAATAAGCAACCATAATACGAACTAAAAATGGTTCAGTATGAGGTTAACCAGCCGTGTGTGTGTGTGTAAAAAAAATGAATTATTTTATACTGACTAGGTGTTATCTAAAGGTTTGTTTACAGTCAGACAATTTGACCACCAAGGCATGTAACTACTCGAGTTTATGTGACATTGGCCTAAAATAGAGCATGCCTAGTCAGGAATAACGGGCTCTCAAAGAGGCTACCGGAACACACCTTCAAGTGCCCTATTTTGACATACAAAAAAATACAAAATATCTTTATTTGACATGGTAAATAAATAAAAATCAACAAAATTTTATGAGGGATTTTTTTTACAACATGAGGGTGGTTTAGTAGAAGGTACTTTATTGGGATACGCAAATGATTTTAAAACCATAGTTACTCATTCCCATTTCGTCGTATGAACTGAAGTGTCCAAGCTTTGGTGTCGAGAGTTTTCAGGCCGCCCGAAGGCCTCTGTCTTTCCCACTCAAACGACTCAACTGATTTCAATGAAACCTGGTATAGAGTTAGGTTGGATTCTAGAATAACATATAGGCTTTTTTATCCCGGACTAACGCGGATATCATCACGCAGCTAACTTATACATACATACATGGAAAAATAAATTGAGAACAATTACATTTATCTATTCGCCTGTACATATAAACATTAAGAACCGCGAGCAACGGAAAGGAGAGGAAGGTCGGAGCTTAGCCTTTTGTGCTTACCGCCATCACACCATGTAGCGTCATATACCCGAGTACCTAGATCAATGTGTAACTATTTAGTAATCTGTGGCATGTGTTAGAAATCAATATCGGTGTCAGATGTGTCAAAACATTTAAAACTTATTTGGTTTTATACTAATGAGAGGAAACGAACTTTTTAATTTTTTCTTAAATCTCAATTCACTGGAAATCACAATATCACAATCGCGACAAAATTAGAATTGACACCCCTGACTCAAAATTGTGTGATAATTGTATTGATATTAATGAAAGTATGTATTTATTACTAATCAAGCCTTTTCATTAGACATTAAAGCAGGTGTGTGAAAATATGTCAATATAGTTTTTAATATAGGTTTTATCTTAATCAAACATGAAAATAAGAAAAAGCTGGATGACGCTACAACAGCAAATACCAAAAATTGAAAAAAAATACTCTTCTAAACGACGAAATATATTTTTGCAATTTTTAAAGATAAAAGTTACGGAACCCTTAATGCTTGAGCCCGACTCGCATATGACCAATCCTACTAATATTATAATTGCGAAATTTTGTGTGTTGTGTGTAAGTGTTACTTCTTCACGCTTAAACGGCTGAACTGAATTTTATGAAATGTGGTGTGAAGATAGGCCAGACCTTGGATTACCACATACGTAACTTTTTATCCCGCACACAATTGTAGTTTCCATGCGATACGCAAACTTCAAAATCAATGTTAGGTTACTCCTTTACGCTCCAAAGGCTGGACCGATTTTGAGACTAACTATGAAGATAAGTTAGACCTTGGATTACACATAGGCTACTGTCTATCCCGGATTAACTTATTTTTGTCCCGCATTAACGTGGTTAGCAGCTAGTTATTTATATACTCAACAGAATCTAAAAAATTAAGGTCCTGGTTACATTGGACCATTTGTTTTATAGTTTTGAGAATTATCTATAAGTAAATAATATTTGGTTAATATAATAATATGAATAATAATGTTAAATGACGTAATTAGAATGTAATTTTTGACTAAATAATTTATTGACATTTAACATATTAATTCACTTTTTTTTGACATGTAACAAATGGTGTTCTTAATAAATATTTGTATTTGTATTTGAATCACCAAAACTTCTCAGGACCACCACAAAGAGGCAAGAATTATTTGAACAATTCCAAACTTGTAAAACATACAACAAGACAGACCCTACCTGGATTGGCGGCACCCCACACCTCCACGGGTCACTGTGATAGGTAAAATACATTTTATTCATACAAAAAAGACAATGCAAGTGTGACCTTGTATTCTAAGTCAAATTCTTCTGCCGCGTGGGCGAACACAAAAACTCTCCTATGACATTGCAATATTTTAGTGCGACATGGTGTTTGGATGTATAAGGTTGAGACGCAAGTGTGACTTTGTGGTATTCAGTGCTAGCTCAGTGGATGGACAATTGATTCGGCCCACGCGTTTAGATAGGATTGGCTTCCATATGTAGCAGCGTAATATTTATTTATTACTAAAAAAATTAGTCAATCCGGGATAATGTGTTAATCCAAGAGCTAACCTGTCTTCATAGTAAATATCATCAAAATCAGTCCAGCCGTTGGAGCGCGACATAAATTGTGAGTTGTGTTTTCGGGATGAAAGTGCTTAGTGATAAAAGTAGCCTGTGTTAATCCAAGGTCTTAAACCTAACCTAAACCTAAATATCTTCACACCAAATTTTATTTAAATCGGTTTGAGAGTTAAGAAGTAACAAACAAACACACACAAACTTTCGCATTGATTATACTTAAAGATAAAGGGAGCTTAATTTTATTGACTCAGGCGTTATTTTGCGGAATACCAATGTAGGACTTCCGCTGTGCTCTGACACCAAATTAAGATATGCAAAGGAGATATCAAAATATTTAAAAAATGTTTGGTGTGTTCCTCCGATTGACCAACGTACCTCCACTCAACTCACACCAGTATGACTAATCTACCCTTCCTACACACAACTTAGATTTTTATAATAAAGTTCTGGGTCACTTAAATTAACTGTACACTTGTATGAACTTTTGCGCCAATGATCCTACTTCCCACTAATAAAATAAATAATAACATTTGCTACTTCTTCACAGTCAAACAGTTATACCTTTTTGCATGAAATTTGGAACACATAAGTTACATTTTACCTCAGATTAATGAGTATGACTAGCCAAATTTTTTTTTCAATTTTTTTTTAATTACTAGGACACATTTCACACACTGCTGGTTAGCCCCATACTGAACCATTTCTAGTTCGTATTATGGTTGCTAACACAACTGATATACTACATATTATAATAATATATAAATACATATTTAACACCCAGACCCACAGCCAACAAATTTAGTTAAGCACAAAGATGTTGACCGGACCGGGAATCAAACCCGGAACCTTCTGTTTAGCAGTTAGGCATGGTAACCTTTACGCCGACGAGGTCGTCAAAAAATTACTAAAAGGCCTTGCCTAATTAAAAAATTCCGGCAATGTACTAATTACTAATTGATTAATAGAATAAGTAAATGTATGACAGTATCAAATATAATTTTGGTACATAATGAACTTGTATATAAAGCATTTATGTATGTATAGGTATGTATGTAGTATATAAATTGTGTTAGCAACCATATTAAACACTAAAACAGTTTGGTATGGGGCTAACCAGCCGTGTGTGACATAGGTAAGAAAAATTGCAAAGACACATTATGATTTCTTAAACACATAATAAGTATTAGCTAAATCAAAATATATGTATACTCAAAATATCTTCGCTCACAGTAGAACACTAGCTTTATACGTACTCACAAGTGGGCGAGGAAATTCGGTTGATATTGTCATGCTGATTCTGCATACAGGATGTTTGTTTAATTCGACCGCAACACTCAGTGTGTTGCACTCAGCTTTATGCATTCATAATTTGAATGTATCCTTTTGTGAAATGAAAAAAGTTTTTTAGGGTCCGTACCTAAGAGGGAAAGACGGGAGCCTATTACTACGCCTCCGCTGTCTCTCTGTCACCAAGGTGTATCTCTGAAACTGTGATAGCTAGAAAACTGAAATTTACACAAGTTATGTATTTGCTGTGCCGCTATAACAACAAATACTAAAAATAAAATAAAATATTAAGCGGGTAAGTAATCCCATACAAAGAACATGACTTTTCGCCTTTTTCTAAATATTGGTAAGGAACCCTTCTTGCGCGGGCCCAACTCGCTCTTGGCCAATTTTTTATAACATCTATCCTCATAAACTTCTGCAGTTATAATATTTGTAGGTTACAAAATCTTTTATTTTTTATATTTAAAGACTTTTTTAGGGTTATGCACCCAAAGAGATATATAGATGGATATGGGACGCTATTACTAATACTTTGCTGTCCATCCGGAAAAAACGGTGATATACGGATAGACGTCCTGCTTTTACCAGGCTATATTATTATCTCATGTCGTGATAGCTAGAAAGTGGAAAATTTCATAATAAACATTTTTGTATATATTTTTGTAAAGCCCTGTTAATAGAATAGATGTAATTTTAGTTGGCAAGAATAAATTATTTTCATAGAATAAAAAAAAAAACAAGAAATACCATCAAATTTAAATAATTTGGGATTATCTTTATGATTGTCCTTGGCATACTCCGTGTCTTATTCGCTAGAAATTCTCCAAACCCAGCTCAAGCTTGTAAACTGACAGTTTTATGAGTGGCATATTTTATTTGCCAAAGCCTTCATATTTTAGTATTTAAGATTAAGATTACTACTGACTACGATACAAATCTGGTAAATAAGGCAAAAATAAATCAAAAATAAAAAGACTACAGTATTCTTGACAGTGACATTTGAACTCAAGATCTTATCAGAAAAATTACTCTATGATTTCTGACTTCGCCTATTTCTAAGATGACCTAAGTGTGTAATAAAAACATGTGTAAATTTAAAAGTAAGAAAAACCACGGACCTGGTTTTCCGGCCATATTAGATTTGATTGAAAATGTATCATAATATACGTATTTTACTAGTCAAACCTTTTCATTTAATACCCATATTGTATAGCTGTGAAAATATATGTCATCTGCCATTTTGTAACAGCGGTCACATTGGAACGCTTTTTATCAAACATTGCTAACACAGCATCCGAACTAATCCGAACTATTTTAACTAAATTTGTTGGCTGTGGGTCTGGGTGTTAAATATGTATTGATTTATAATATTATGTAGTTGTGTTAGCAACCATAATATGAACCAGAAATGGTTCAGTATAGGGCTAACCAGCCGTGTGTGAAATGTGTAAAAAAAAGAACAAAATAACAACTAAATCGAAATCGGTTAATGTCCGGTAGCTACGATGCCACAAACACACACACTCACACATAGAAGTATGAAACTATTTTTAGTTATTAGATGTATGCTATTAATATTTTTATTTAACTAATGTAATTGGTCTATGTACCGTTTTAATTAAATTCAAAAAATAAAATAAATAGACACGTTACATTTATAGCACTGCGTCGTTTTTGCATCTGGGGTTACAAACTACAGTATTCTTGAAAGTGACTAAGTACACTCCAGATCTTATCATAAAAATTACTCTCAGACTTCTGACTTTGCTTATTCATTTTCCATCAGAGCAAATTAGATGACCTAAGTGTGGAGATAATAATAACGTCGTAAAGAAAATGATCCTAGATCGCAATGATCATATTCTACTAGATTGCCGATGTAGGAAACGTCTCATATTAGCGCTGTTCACCTCTGCGGTCGCGGGACGGGGTGATAGCAAAGGACAGAGCTATGATGTATCTGTGCGGTAGAGAAGGACAGACTAATGAGTACAATGAGGTGACTGGAGATTCAGCGGCACACACGACTAAACTAAATTTAAAGAAACCCCGTCTCTTTTCATCTTAGGTGGCCAGAAAGAGACGGCACGATCTGAACCACACACAAAACAACTAAAATCACGTCAAATATGAAAAATGTAAGCGATTTTAGAGCGCACCCAATTGTATCAGCTCTAAATCTGACTTGTTTGACGTGATTTTACATGTTTTGTCTATGGTTTAGATTGTACCATCTCTTTTTGGTCATTTATGACGAAAAGAGACAGAGCTACTTTAAATTTAGTTTAGTCGTGTGTGCCGCTGAATTGCCTTCAGTGTCACAATTTTCGCATATTCTTCACTATTTCTGTGTTTCCGTATAAAGTAATTTACGGATCATTAAAACATTAAGATTACCTATAGAAAGAAATTCGCGTCATCAAGTAATATACTCGTATTAGCGTTGCTAGATCACCATTACTGAGAATCATAAGATCACGGCACTCCTACAAGCTGAACAGAATGTGTAATAGCATATTCGCACTTCGGATTATCACGTTTTTTCAACGTGACTCAGGTATTGTTGGTGAGGTGAATTTTCCAGGCAATTTGAGGAGTGATGTGGTTTTCAACGCTGCAGCCAGTTACGTATATAAACCAAGTAAGTTCCATTGATGAAAATGCAAATGAAAATAATTCATTTGGCATCAAAATATAGCAACCCTTCAAAAAACAGAAACAAAGCACCTTCCGAAGTGGTCCAGCCACTAAGGTATTTAATAATAATAATTACATAATGATGCACTTATTTGTCCATTAAACACGTACAATATTATACAAATATTTTACAAATACAAATATTTTTTTATTTACTTTAAGGTTGTGTACGTATTATTACAGTAAATATACAACCTTATTCAATATTTCGACGACCTCGTTGGCGTAATGCACGCGTAATGGTGGTAACCATTACGCGTGCATCCATACCGGACTGCCAATCAGAAGGTTTCGGATTCGATTCCCGGCATGGCCAACATCTTTGTGCTTAAGAAAATTTGTTGGCTGTAGGTCATTGCATTTATTAATTGACAAAAATGATGTATGTATGTATATATAGTATATCAGTTGTGTTAGCTACCACAACACAAACTAGAAATGGTTTAGTATATGGGGCTAACCAGCCGTGTGTGAAATGTGTAAAAAATATCATATGAAAGGGCTTGAGTAGTAGTTAGTTAGAGGGCATCTTATTTCTTTTAAAGGGTAACGAAATCAAATAAATAAAAGCAGTCAAGAGTGAGGCAAAGCTATGGCAACACATTAAGTGTCATCTGAATATTTAAGTACCTAACCTTCCAAATTAAGCTCGATTAAAGAATTCGTGGCTATAATTTGCATAGATTCTATTGTAACGAGTGTTAATGAATTCATTCATTGACTACATTGTTTTAATAATAGCTGTTAAGTAGTCAGATTGCATTTTTCAAATAAACTTTCTTAGCCAAGTACGAGTATAATTGTGTTATTTGAGATTTTGTTGGAAGTTTTTAATAAGTACGCGGCACTTTATTGTTATTTAATTATTTGTGCTAGCTTTGCACTACGGTTTTATTTATGTTATGCTTAACTAGCAGTTGCCCGCGGCTCCGCCCGCGTGTAGGTCGTTTTTTGTAACCTCTCCGTGTCCCTCTTGCTGCCAAATGTTTTCATAATTTTATTTACCCATTTAATAAACTTCTATCACAGTAACTTTCAAGACTAAATTGATAAATACAGAATTTTTATACAAACTTTCAACCCCTATTACAAACCCTTAGTGAACCCCTGGCAAAAAATTTCAAACTTTTATTTTTTATTTTAACTAAACAAATTCCAAATTTCATTGCTAGAAGTTTAAAAACAAAGAAGTTTCATACAAACTGTTTTACCCCCTTTTACAGGGGGTAAAAGGGGGTAAAATTTCCAAAAATCCGTTCTTAGTACGCGTCTACATACTAAAACAAATTACACTCTCCAAATTGTATACCCCTAAGACCAGTCGTTTGAGCTCTGCGTTGCCTATAGATGAATGAGTCAGGACAAAGATTCTTATAGTATAGAATATTGAAAACGCTATATACTCGTAAAATCGGTCCAAGATGATCGCTGCCAAAATGGCGGATTATATACATACCTATTTTATTTAACAACATCCACAGTATCAGAATCAAAAGAAAGGGCTTGATGAGTATGATAAAATATGATACATTTCAAATCCAAAAGATTGTCTTTATAAATATAACATAAAGGTGACCGGTTATTTTTTTATTTCTATTTGTTGAATAACCTGATATTACCAAAGTCCGTGCTTGAATTCAACACTATTTGTTTGCTTATAAATAAACACTGCGAGTTATTTTTGTCTCTAATCTAATGCCTACAGCATTCGTTCAACTGCACCCACATTGAAAATCTTTCCGCATCTTCAAATGTCAAACTTTTTGCTTCTCTTTTTTCACCAGTCCTTCATACTGGATCTAGATTGGGAGATTATTTTGATTCATTCGTGAGTCATGACCATATTGGCTTAGGACACCATTTTAAATTATACATTATACTAGTATTTATATAGTTTTTAGGGTTCCGTACCTAAAAGGTAAAAACGGCACCCTGTTACTAAGTAACTACAATGGATTCCCGTAAAGTAACGCCTGAGTCAATAGGTCATTTTTAGTTTGTATACAAAGCAGTTTTTTATACAATTGTATATACTTTTATATAATTATGTATATTCTATATCCAGCTTGGCATTAACATTAATCACTAACAAACGCATACACTCTGTTTATAATTACGGTTAAGGTCAAATACAAGCTTTATTATTGTTATTTTTATATATTTTTACATATAAATAAACTAGCAGTTCTCTGTATAGTAGACCAGGCGAAGAAAATTTCTTGGAACAACATTCTCGAAATCTTATGACCACATATGATTATACGTATTCATCTTTATCTTATAATTTTTGTCTTGTAACTTTTTTTTTGTTTTGACTTTGGTGTTATCAATAAATGATTTGTATTTGTAATAGTAATAGTTACTTGACTCATTCTATCCATTTTCAGGGTTTCATACCTAAAAGAAAAAAAAGGGACCCTATAACTAAACCTCCGCTGTCTGCTTATCAAGCTGTATCTTAGAAACCGTGATAGCTAGAAAGCTGAAACATTCAAAAGTTATGTATTTCCCATTCCGCTATAACAACAAGTTATTTTCGCGTAGAAAACGGTCACACTTACTTTGTATTCAAAGTGCACGCGCGGATCTCGTCGGCGGCGGTCCGTGTAACACTCGCCCCTGAAGATGGTGCTCGGAAAGCACCGAAACTGTTCCACTCATTCCAACTTTTAATAAAAAAGTAAGTGTGACCGTTTTGTACGCGAAAATATTAAGATGCTTACGTGAACAGTTTACAATGTTTATCAACAAGTAAAATTGGCCATTGATGCAGAGGTTGCTCACTTCGCTCACTCGGTGACCAGAGCTAGTAGGTACAAGAAAAGTGGGTGTAACCGTGCGGTCAGATAATCCGATAGCTGCAGTAAGGTCGCTAACGAAGGGCACTTGCCAATGATAGATTGTCCAGTCGTCTGTGAAATCTTTAATACTAGACTTAACATGAAGTAATATTACCTATCTAGATCACTGATTCATACTCGTATTTGTTTATGCTTTAAAGGTTTTCCTGTACCTACCTTGGATGGAATATATAGACTTATTTTCGTACTTAGAAGGTAAAAATGGGGTCCTATTACTATGCCTCCGCTGTCTGTCCGTGAATATAATTTTCACTGACGCTTTTAGACGCTTACAATTTTCATCATCACAGTATATAAAAATAAATTAAACATTAACGGGTTCTCTCACAACAAAGGTACTTTTTTAGAAATTTTGTTATTGATTTATATAACGACATTTTTTTTTGATAAATAGTCTAAGATTTATCACGCTTGCCTAGGAACCTATTTACTCTAGATTTGAAGACCCCCAAATTGTACTTCTCGGGAAAAATTTGGTACACCTTCTAAATTTACATGTTTTTTAGATAATGGTATAGAACCCTGAATGCGTGAGCCCGACACGCACTTGCTAAGTGGCTAAGCTCTGGCGTCTAGAGTTTTCAAGCCACCCGAAGGACTCTGAGCTGGCTTAACGACTGCTTGTACTAAGACTAACAGCCGGGACCTAAAATTTAACGTGTCATCCGACCCACGGTAGCGCACAGATGAAAATGACTCTTTAAAAAAGATAGTCTTGTGCATGGTCACCCATTCAAACACCGTCCGCATCGCCCGTTGCTTAGCTTCGATGATCGCGTCACCTTAGCTAGCCATGCTACAAGCGCTACAACATTGTAAATTGTGCAGTTAAGTTATTAATAATATATGCCTGTTTTACACACCCTTATTACAATGTTGTATGAATTCTACTGTACTCTCGACCCACGCACAATATTTAATAACACGTTGCTTAAATTAACAAGTAAACTTTATAGCAAATTTAGCTGTTATTCGGCCAAGTAATTAAGTTGTCTACCAAATTTATTAAATCGTTTAATGCTGTGTTTAGCATTTTGTAATTGTGATCCTTTATTTATGGTGCATGAAAACGTGGACTCAATTAAAATTGTTGTTTAAACGCAAACTTGATACCTATTATATTTTGTACGTACTTCGTAAGTGCATAGACAGACTGATATTTTTGCCGTGTTACTATTCTAATGCCCCGAGAGATGACAAAAGAGGACGAGGGAGATTAAGAAAAATAGAAGATGGGAAGACTTATTTAATCAAAGATACGGACAGGAATGGACAAGGTAGGCAAGAGATAGGAAAATTTGTAGTAAACTGAGGGAGGCCTACGCCAACGAGGCGACAATTACATCTACCTAAAACTGACAAGAGAAATCGCTAAATTCACAAATAGTTGAATAGTTATACATATTTTTAACATTTTGAAAGTTAACTTTACTATTATTTTACTTTATGTATTATTAACAAAAAAATTGACATATCTTAGGACTAAAAATTAAACAAGAGTTATTGATAATTATATTTAAAATTGGATAAATGGATTTTTAATTTAATTTTACTTTTGCTTTACTATTCTAATTTGCTAAAAAAATTGCGAATACACAAGAAACTTTTTTAATATTGTTAGAAAATTAAATTAAATGTCACCAGTTAAGGCAGCAGCTTTTAAGTACTTTACATGTTTTTTGGAATTTATTTTCTTTTTTGTGAGTGTTTCAATAAAGTGTTTATCTATCTATGTATCCAAATTTTTTAGTGAGGCGTTTCGTGTATTAACAGTTCTATTGTCATGAAATTGATCATAGATATTCAAAGTAATTTTAAAAGCAGCTTACAAACTGCCTAAAGAATTACCCTAAGATTTTAGTACTAATTTTGGTATCAGTCAGATTCATCAATATCTATGCCAATATTATAATGAAAAAAAGTTTGTTTGACGCGAATAGGCTCCGAAATTACTAGGCTGATATGAAAAATCTTTCACCGTTGGGAAGCTACATTATTCCCGAGTGACATATGCTATATTATGTTTTTCTTTACAATTTAGATTATTTCAGATCCCATGCGAAGAATTGACTCCTAGTGAAAAATAAAACTAACTTTTATCAAATTTCATTTTACAGTGCTTGAAAAAGTTTTTTTTTTAAATTTCGTAAAATGAAAATATTTTGCTAGCTAATTTATAAATAAATTTCCACATTATAAAATTTCCGCGATATTTGTTTTACACATTCTTTGCTAAGCAATCAGTTATAAATCAGCATAGCAACAGATCTTTTTGCATCTCAAATATTACGACAGTACCTTCTGTTCTGCACTTAGGCCCTATGTGGTAAGAGTAACGTCCTACTTCAGTCAAGGTTCTAACTTCGACAACTACACTCAGAACTGAAACATCGCAACTGACTGACAATGATTTAGAATTTTCACCTCTAAAGCTTCCTTAATAGGGTGCAAAACTGCTAGAACAGCTGCATCAGATGATACTGTTCCACGTCCCTGCCAAGGTTACCGCGAGGCGGTGCACACATTTGCATTTTCACAAAAAAACGACCAATACTTTGATAGTATCATATTCAAATTTCAACCCTAACGACTAACGATAAGGTTGAAAGTAGCTTTTCAGTTGCAATTAGTTATGCGTTTTGTGTATAACAAAGGAGTAGCGATAGTATAGAAGTGTAACGGCTTTGTACGTGTGATCGCGAATGTCACGTACTTAGACATAATCTACTCTTGAATTTTTAGAAGTAATTATGCAAACGAAATTCAATTTTATTGTGTACCGATTGATTATGATTAAGATAAGAGTTGTCATGTATTTATCTTGTTTGTACTTTAGTATTCGGAGATGAGACCAAATAAGCTTGCGGGGAAATAGTTTGCGTTCTGACTGTACTTAGTAGGTTATAGACAAGCACTTGTAAACTATTATTATATTTAAAGTATCATACTGTATTTTTCCGGAACATTCGTTTTCTTTTTTTTTCAAAGCTATTTTAATAACACATAATTTTATTTAGTGACTAAATTAAAAAGCAATTAAAACTTTTTTCGCTTTTTTGAAACTTATTCAAAACTCTCGACTTGGTTGTTTTTGTGTTGCGCATCTCGTTACTTAACAAACAAACATACCTACAATCAGTATATTCGTATGTTAGGAATGATAACAGCTCAGTCGGGCGTACGCCCACCTTACATCCCGTAGGTCGAAGGTTCGATCTCCACGAACGAGCGTCAGTCGTCTCCGTTGCATTATTTAGTGCCCGCTTGGCTAGCTTCCAACCTCAAGTAAATAAAATCTTTCTCCAAGCACCTATTATCATTTGCCTCCTTACTTTAGAGCCAGTTATTCTAGACTAGGCATGCTCCACGCTAGGCCTGTCGCGATTCGTGTGGTTTGCGCTTAGCTGGTAAAATGCCTAGCCGCACTGAATAAATAAAACATATTTCATAAAAAACAGTACCTGGTTGACCGAGCTTTGCTCGGTATTTTTTTTATATGACATTTTCTAAAAATGATTCCTAGCTAGATCGATTTATCGCCCCCGTAACCCGTATATACTAAATTTCATGAAAATCGTTGGTGCCGATTCCGAGATTCCAATTATTTATATACAAGAATTGCTAATTTAAAGATATAAGATACAAAGAGAATTCATTGCCGTCTATGCTAGTCCTTTGTTAGATACTCGTATATTGAAAAAAAAGTTAAGTAAAATAATGTTGTTTTATCAATTAGCAGATAGAGTGCTTAATTATAACCGATTTTACAAAACCTTCAGTACCCGCGGGCATGTCGTGTATCCGGACAGCAAACTATTATAATTAATGTGCAGCCGAACTGTAGTGGGTGTACAAATGAGAGAATTAGGACTCGAAGGAATGCAGGTTTTCCTCAAGGTAGGAATTACGAAAGCTTTTAGGGTCTCTCAAAGCGTAGGTTAGATTGCTAGATAGGCTAGAATGAATACGCGCTGTTATTTCTTTATTTTATTGATATTTTATTTTATTCAACTATAAGATACATTATATATTTTGGATTATGAAGTCAAAATATATATTTATATTTATAAAGTCATATTTATTATCGTTTAAACAAATTGCTCTTACATTGGGTTCTTATATTAACTTAACTAAATAAACTAATTTACAAGATACTTGTAATAATAGGAACATTGTTTTTTTTTATTAAGTACATTTTTAGATATTTTTATCTACTTTCTCATCATTATCATCATCCACAGCCTGTTCTATCCCACTGCTGGGTATAGGCCTCTTTCCTTTCATGCAACCAGCCTCGTTCCTGTGCCAATCTTGTCCAGGTTCGACCTGCTACAGCTATAATGTCGTCGACTCATCTTGCCGCTGGACGTCCTATGTCCCGATCTCCAATCTACTCGGTAGGTACCCATAATTAAACTTCAAAAATTTTGCAATCGACATCATAAATGGTCAATTTATTTTTTCAATTCTAATTTTAAAACATGTATTAATTTTAATGTAAACAGAATGCAGTTTTCATCAAGCATTTATTTCTCTTTGAATACCCACCAAGACCAAAATAAACTTTCAACCGTCGTGCCTAACGTTAATGGACTCGCAACCTTCATCTTACAAACTACATAACAGATACCTACAAGTTAATGACCAAATCTCACGTCTAAAAACCAGCCATCACGCAAATTCTAGTATTTCCAACGCGGATGCGAGCGAGGACACTGGCAACACCAAAAAAGCGATGCAAAAGTGAACGTAGAACGTACCAAGTGAGTATTTACGTACCTAATATGATACTGTACTGGTATCCCATTGTTACGATTATCTTCTCAGCAATCGAAAAGGTCACGCTTGCCGACGATGAGATTTCTAGTTCCGGTACTAGGAGGCAGGCGCGTAGTCAGATAAGGGGGTATTTGTTTATTTACTACGTAGGTAAATTATAAGTTTTGTACCTAATTTTACCAGTCGTTGAGTTAGTTAAAAGTTTCTCAATGATATGGATGTATTTTATTTTATCTTTATTTATTTATTTATGGCCTTTACAGTATGGCCGTAATTTTGCGAATACAGCTATTCTTGGCTCATAATAATCTGTAGACACATTTAAAAATTATGAGAGAAAAAAAGAGACAATAAAGATCGGTTTCCCAAGTTGATGATTTTGCTCAAGTAGATATCTGTTACTAGATATTTATGTAGATTCTAAATACTTTAGTAAGAAAATCAAAACTCAAAAGGGGCATACGTCAGCCCCCCAAATTCAAACGGCTAATCCGCCCTTGAAATTACTGTACATAGATTGTTTGGTGCTGAGAATCGAGTTAATCTTCGGCAATTAAAATACTCTGTGGGATGCTATTCGCTAATTATAGGAAGCCGATGTTAATTTTGATGAGAAAAATACTTGTCTGTGATAATTAAATTCTGGTTAGTGGAGATTTTTTAAGCGCGTACACTAAATGAAGATTAATACGGAAAAGGTTTATTATTTCTTAGGCTGGTTAAATTATACGCTTTAATGACTACTGAAAAAGTGTTTCATCCACATTTCAATTTCTATAGAAAAAGTTACAGCCTTCGTAGAACCCAAAAACACCTAATCTAAACAAACAAACAGCCAAATGTTGTGTCAACCAAAGTCCTAAAACAAACTCTTTTGTTATCGACAGAAAAACACATAAATTCATTATTTATAGACCGAAAAAAGGGGCCAATGCAATTCTAAGCAAAAAAGCGGCAAAATTTCGCGTTGACATTGAAAACACATGCGGCTCGGTCTTTTCGGACATGAGTTCATTGTAACTTATTTGCATACGAAAAGATTACTGACGCCTTTGACTTTGTCGGTGATCGCCACGACTTTCGTCTAAAAAGGCGAAAACAAAATGATCATAAAGTGGAGGCAGTGTAACTACCCAGAATATTTTTTGCACTAATAAACTGACCATAAACTCGCCCGGCTTTTTGTCGCTGCTCCAATATTTTTTCGAATTGAAATTCGATGACAAAGGAGGAATTATGTCATAATGTTTGAACAATAATCTGTTTGTGTTGTCGCACTGCAGGGACCTTTTATGGGTACCGATGGGGGTCCGGAAAGTGAAACTGATTGCGAGAACGATGATTTACTTTTGCTTTTTAAAGATGTTCGTATTTCTTTGAAACTGCAAAAAGGTTAAAAAGAAAATGGAAAGTTAACACGTCATTTATTCACGGACTCGAGTGCCGATTGCGCAAAAAGGTGCCCAAAAAAAGTAGACAATAAGTTCGTTGACAAGAAGCTAAATTTGGTTACTTTTGTATAAATTTGACAGATTTAGTGGCAAAAAAGTAACCAGCCAGCGAGTTATGTTTATTTTTGTTATCAATGATCAAAGAGATTCTAGATATTCTTGTTACAATACTAAGAGTTTACCTTTATACCTCTTCAACACCTAGCTTGCCTCCTTGCAGACTTAGTGAAAAATTAGGCTGTGGGACTGCCTGCCTGTCATAAGAGGCAACTAAAAGGGGCATCAGACTCGAGGATGTTCGGAGAAGGGGCCCCGACACTCGGTTCATCGAGTCCGGGGTGGTCGACGGCGTCGTGTGTCCGTCGCCGTCGGCCACGTCGGCTTATAGGTCAGCAAAGACCTGGAAGAGCTAAAGTGCAGGGTTAGGCGGTCTCCAGGATGTTTCCTCTATGAATCCGCAGTCGTCCGTAACGCGCAGGGGCAGGTCACCGGAGGGGTTTTAATGGGTACAAATCCCATATAACCTGGATCCACCCTGTTGTAGCCAAGTAGGTATCTGGCATCAGATTTCTCCATCGTCAAGAAAAATAGGTACTGTTCCTTTGTTTCGTTTACCTTAGTACGATCCAAACGATCTTATGCTATTCGAGCTGGTAGCTATTAATGACATCATCAAAAACAAAACTAAAACAGCTGACAACAAAACAAAAGCCGATGACCGAAAAAAATCTATTACAACGCCTCCATTTTAGTTAGGTAGCTATTCTTCTGTAGAACAATAGTTTTTCGGATGTCTAAAAGGGCCCCAGCTATTGTTATTGCATAATTGTACCCATAATATTTAGCAGAAATGTTTGTAGTGAAAGTGAATGTTTAGTTTTATGTAGGTTTATGTGCGCTACTCGGTTTCTTTATTCTTTTCTTGTTAAACTTTATTGCTGCTATATTGGGAAGACGGAAGCTTATGAAATGCACTTTCGTTTTCTAAACGCTGAACAATTTTTATGGGTTGTCCTTTTGTCGGTAGATAAGTTTTCGGCGTCGAAAAAGTAAAAGTCTTTACGTCTTTTTGGTGGAATAAGAAAGAAAGAAATTGTAGAATTTTATGATATAGTTACATGTATTTAAAAATTCATAGATTAACTCAAATAAGTGTACCGACAAGGTAGGTCAAAGGGAGTTTCATTGCATTTACTATTAATATATTATTCCTAATTAAGTTCACGAGTATGCGAGTTTTTAACTAAATTCCCATTACTCATAAACTCTTATTAAGATACTGTTGTCAAAAGTTCGTTTTATTCGAATTCCTAGCTATTAATCTCAGATGCTTTTTCTCCGCATTAATAAAAAACAAGGTTACAATTTAGAGCATCTCATTCTGTTTTGATGATTTCAGGAAGGTAGTGAACCGCAGCACAGGATAGGGTCAAGTAGCTTGCCTTGGGAGAGGCCTATGTCCAGCAGACGAGCATAGGTTGATGATGGTGATGAATTTTATATTATTTTACATTTTGATTCAGTATTTTGCATACAATAAGATTACCAAAAATTATTTATTTGCTAAAAATAACCTTAAAAATTATTAATATTTTTTTATTACTACTCATTTGACTACTATTTCCGAGTTAGCTTGGGAGCAAAATGCTGACTGTACGTTTTGCCATACCCACTGAGCCCCGCGCTAACTATCATATGATCCTGTTATGCGGGGCAAAGTTATAGCTGTTTCTTCCTCAGCATAACGATA
The DNA here is from genome assembly GCA_035578125.1 of Mellilla xanthometata. Taxonomy (NCBI): domain Eukaryota; kingdom Metazoa; phylum Arthropoda; class Insecta; order Lepidoptera; family Geometridae; genus Mellilla; species Mellilla xanthometata. Next base: position 3,242,728 of record JAPUBQ010000007.1, on the reverse strand, counting down.
TAAATATACGCTTCTGGCGTGTCTTAAAGCCTATCTATCTATGTATTTGAAACTCTCGACATTAGACCTTAGCTCAACGAAATAATAATTATTATAAGAAGCCCAGTGTACCAACAAAATCCAATCTGACAAGTCCCAAGACTCGACAACATAAGTAATCCAATTATAGTACACCATAAGCTTTGATAACAATGGCACCAGGCAGTAAGCTGCGATCACGGCGATCACTCCCACGTAATCGTGACGGCTAAACACTAGTTAATGATCTATTTTGAAAGTTACTTGTTAGATTGCGGCGGTATAGAGGAGGAGAGGCAGCGGGGATTTTGTTGAAAGTCAAGGTCAAACCTTGAATGTATAGAGTATTGGAGTAACTTTCGAAAAAGTTGTTCTTTAAACGAACTTTTAGCAAAATTCAAATTCAAATTATATATTTCTTGCAAAATAGGTACAATTGGTGTTATTACAGTAAGTTGGCCCTCTATTTTGACCGTCAGGCATGCAAGATTACAATGACAGAAAAATTAAATGTCAGAAAAATAATTTAAAAAAATTGATTAATTAAAACATACATTTTGTGAAATACAAGATACAGGCAGCAGTACTAATTATACACACATGTCCAAGATTATAAGTAAAATAAGAAGGTGTTCGTCTCTTGAGGCGAGTGGGGCTCGGTGGGAAAACGTCTACTTTTTTCAATGTGGCAGTTCGTAGTTAAATCCCGGAACTACATCAAAGACTTGTTATTCAAGTTATGTGTGGACTTACACTCACTTTACGGTACCGAAAAAAATCGTGAAGAATCCGACATGTTCAAGGAGCACAATATATGAAGACGTGTGACGAGGTTTATGTGCTATATCTATCTCCTATATGAAAAAAAAATCCTAGTCCAAGCCGTGGGTGTAGGTGTAGTTAAATGTTTATGCTTAATCGTCTCATTTTGCTGAGCTGATGAGGAAGATACTCGAACGTATCCTTGTTTATGAAAGCAGAACATTTAAGTTGATTTTCCATTAAATAAATAATTTGGTAAGATTTCATAAGCTTAAAGTAGCAAAAAAAGTCTTAAAGTGAAATGAGGGTAGATTTGAATTCTGCTTGCGAATTTGGAAGTCGTGGCGCCAACCCGCGGACAGTCTCAGAGAAACCGCCAAGAAGCACACGAGCACACCAGCGTCGCTGCGTCTATTTAGCTAGTCGCTATCTCCATTGACTTGCGCCTGCGCAGCACCAATTCTCACGGTGCAGAAGGCTGCATGACGCACTGCTGACCACATCACCTAGTTATCCAGGAAGAAAAGATTTAAATGTTTGCTTACTCGTCAAAAGTTATCTTAACATCAACCTTAGTTTGCGTAAATTTTATTTAAACTTTGTGCTGTAGAATGAAAATATTTATTTATTGATCGAATAACGAAATAATTTGATGTGTATTAAATAATCTAAATTGTTCTAATCTACTGTATTAAAACTTTCGTAAGGCATATTTGAATAATGTTTGTATACTATTCTACTATTTGAATAATGTTTGTATACTGTTCTAATCTAAATTTAAGCTATATTTCATCAATAAAATAATAGTAGTTAAAGGAATTTTAACTCTTGAAATACATCAAATTGCATTTTTCTTCATTATTCATGAAAGGCTTGCGCTTGGCCAACTGAACCCGGTTCACTCTCGCCTTGTAGACAGAGTAAGCTATCAGTATTTAAAATGTTTTAAAGTCTGGTCAAAAATAAATCCCAAAATGAGTTAAAAATAATTTGGGAATAAAAATAATTATTTAAATGTATAAATAAATACTAATAGTTAATTTTACAATCTATATATTTAGTATTTTACAACGTAAATATATCGCTTGCGGGTGAATTGTGATCAAGAAGCCCATTTAATGTATTTAATCACAATATTTTTTGTTTTTGTTATTAAATTGTGAAATTTGTATTTATTTGTTTTGTACAAACAATATTTTGTTATTTTTTCTTAAATTTGTAAGGTACGTTTACTATTTAGGTTGCTGTTTATATTCTACCATACGTTTATTGGGAAATCTTCTTCTTATATCTTTCTTCTAATATATAAAATTTCCATGTCACAATGTTAGTTACCGTACTCCAAAACGGCTTGACCGGTTTTTACTAAGTTTTATATGCGTACTCAGTAAGTCTGAGAATCGGCTTCTATCTATTTTTCATACCCCTAAGTGCTACTTGCCGGGTCAGCTAGTGTTATTATACATTTTTACCAGAAGCAGCCTACTATACGTTCCCACTGCTGAGACTCGGGGCCTTCCCTCGCGATAGATTTTAAGACGTGTGTGTTACTTTTTGTAAACTACTAATAGTATATATTAATATAATTTAATAAGTTTAAACAATATTTATTCATTCCTTTCATATATATAGCCATAAGCTTGAATGAATAAATATCTATCATTTAAACTTTTTTAATATGAAAATTAAAATTTGAAAAAATTCAGGTGCCTACACGACAGATCAATAAACAATAATCCGTTGTCAAAAACTTGTTTTTTTTTTCTGCGGAACTTCTTTGTTTTTCGAAAACTATCTAGATGCCATTCCGAATCGAATGACACCTCAATCATAATTTTCGGAGACTGCTGAAAAAAGTTGACCAAAAAGGCACTTGTTGACTTTTGACGTTCATTCCCGTTGGTCACTATGGTACAAAATTTATATTTGCTATAGCATCATAGTCATATCAGACAGAGGAAGGAAGTTGCAATCCTCTACAGAATTAGGTTATCGGGTCGAGTAGGATTTCAACGTTTGCTTTGTATCTAACGCGTGTTGTAACTAATGTGGAATCGTTTGAAATTGAAATATTATTGTTTGAGTTAAAGAAGAGTTTCTGTTGAAGAAAGAATACATACTGTATAAACTACATGTAACGTCACTCGATTTAACGACAAACTCTCTAAAGCGTCGAAATCAATTGGCTTTGGTTAAGTTCAGTTCAGTTTTAAATTATCTTTATTATATACAGAAATACAAATATATTACTAAACAGTAGTGTACATACAAGCCTTTGGATCCTACTATTTTGTAGCAATATTTAGAATTACGTTTACAAGGATCATTTGGCGACAAATTTTTACATTTAGTATAAAAACACATATTTATATTATTGTATGCTTAGTAGGCACTACAATTTTTAAACTAACTAACTGGCTTTGGTTGGTTTAGCTTGTATTCCATAAGAGTACAATGATACATTCTCACAAATTTAACGACCACTCTCTATAACGCCGTAAAATGCACAGTCCCTTCAGTGTCGTTATGTAGAGTTTACACTGTATTAGCGTATCCCACGGGAACCACAATTGTTTTCGGGATAAAAGTAACCTTTGTTAACACAAAAGGTCCAAGGTCTAATCTATCATGACACCAAATTTCATCAACATAGGTTCAGCTTTTTTTTTGAGAAATAACAAACATACTCGTATATTTATTTACACACAATCTTTCACATTAATAATATTAGTAGGATTATTTATTATCTTTGGATTACTCCAACATTCAGGTTAAAAAAACAAGGATATCCCATGACAAGTGATGGACAGTCACATGACATTGAAGAAGGTTTTTCAGAATAATCTCGTTTATTTTAAAGCTTAACTCTTCTGGCGTAATCTGCTTGATTGTGCTAAGCTTTGATAAATGATTATGGTGGTATGAATCATGCTATAGACAAATAATATAATAGTAGTAGGTATTCGTTTTATTATTAGCTTAAGCAGCTTGCTATACGATCCCGCTGCTGGAGGTAGGGGCTTTCTCACACGAGGAGAGAAGCCATAATCCACAATGGCCAAGTGCGGGTTGGCTGATGACATACGTCTTCAAATATTGTACTCCTCAAACGTGTCGTTTTCCTCACGATGTTTTCCTTCACCGTAAAGCGAGTGCAAATTCACACATACTGGTGGCGATTCAGCAGCACACACAACTAAACTAAATTTAAAGTCTCTTTTCATCTTAGGTGGCCAGAAAGAGACGGCACGTTCTGCACCATAGTCAAAACAACTAAAATCACGTCAAATGTAGAAAATATAGGCAACTTTAGAAGGCACTCACTTGTATCACCTCTAAAACTGCCCGAACATTCCATATTTGACGTGATTTTAGTTGAATAAATGAAAAGACAAGGGGCTTCTTTAAATATAGGTTAGTCGTGTGTGCCGCTGAATCGCCACCAATAACTTGAAAAATAAGTCATTGGTGTAAAAACTGAAAATTCAATATTTCGCCCTTGTCAGGCTTAACAAACTTATAACGCTTACCTTCCTTACCCTCGATTATGAAACATTTGTAAAGCAACTAGTAAATAGCCACAGCTATTACTTCGTAGGTACTAACTCCAGACTTTCAAACAATGTGATTTGAGTAAACAATACAATACTCTGTTATTGCACACTTGGAGCTATGTTCAAACAAGTTGAATTCACCTTTCCGTGGATAGTACCCGCCCATAAATCCAAGTAACGACCAAAGGTTCAGAGGCCAGTCTTTGCGAGTGAATGTTGATGCCTATCGGTTACTTACGTGTATAATATGGATAGAACTATCTCTGATACAGAGTTAGTTCAAATAATATTTTAAGCTCGATTAATATTTTGGCACAAAAATGTTGTAAGGTTTATAAAAATAATGTTGTAAATGTTCTTGGTTGGCATGTCTGTGTGTATGTGTGTGTGTTTATTTGTCTGTAGCATTGTTGCTATCGTATGGATAAAACAACAAGGCGAAGTAGTCGAGTGATTTCTTAGCTCGATCATCTTGGATCGATAAAAATCGGTCGAAGATGGCCACAAATTTACGAATGACATAAGTATATGTAAAACAAGAAAAAAAAATGTGCAACTCCCTTAGTATGAATATAAAAATAAATCGGGTTTTCCTTCCTGACGCTATAACTCCAGAACGCATGAACCGATCTCCACGGTTTTGCATTCGCTCAGGGAAAATTTCAAGAAAAGGGTTTTCCTCCTTTTCTATCTGGTGGTAAAACGGAGAACGCCGGGTTTCCTACTTTTAGTATAGAAAATAACTATACGTATAATATAATACTATAATATGTTCTGAGCGTTTTTACTTTTCGAAGCTTTACTTTTAGCTCTTTTTTGAAAGTATAAGAGTTTACTGATTCTTTTTGGAAAATGATTAATTTGGATGAAATTTTACATTTTTTTTTTACATTTCACACACGGCTGGTTAACCCCATACTGAACCATTTCTAGTTCGTATTATGGTTGCTAACACATCTGATATACTACCTATACATGAATACATATTTAAAATAGATTCATATTTAACACCCAGACTGACAGCCAACAAATTTAGTGCAGCACAGAGAAGTTTGCCGTGCTGGGAATCGAACCCGTAACCTTCTGATTAAGATGCACTTAATATGTCAGTTTTCTTACAGTGGCCCTGTAAATTTTGTAATTCCTTTATAATACCTACTACCTATGTTGTCTTATATTTTTAACTGAGAGAACGTTTCACCTATCAAAAACGATAGCTATTAAAAATAATTCTCGGCGCACGAAGAAAATTGAATTCGCTACAATTAATTTAGTGAATTGCGTCATGACATGAAATAGCCTTCACCTTTACATTGGTGATTTGTATCAAAACTTTAACTAAGATGATAAGTAGTTAAGACAAAAAAAAAACGTTATTTTTCCTTTCAAAAGAACAAAATTGTTGTTGTTGATTTGGCAACGTAAGTTTTTCATATAAAATATATACAGATTCAATACCTTAAAAGAAAAATCGTTTTTTTTTGTTTCAAAACTAAATGTATTTGTATTTTTACCGTTGTTGCTTTTTTTGGTATCAGCAAGTTATATAATGAAGAATTCAATATACCTTGACAATCAATAATAATAATATATTTTTAAGTATTTTTTTTTATTACGTAGTTTCATATGGGTTATGTTATTTTACCTGAAATAAAGATTATTATTTTTATTAATAATAATACGATTACGCAGTAAAACTTAATAATATCGTAAACAATTTGTATTTGTAATTATTTAAAATAATATTAAGCTGTAAATGATCGCGAAATATAAACTATAATACCTATATTTATAACAAACACCAATTAGTAATTATAACATTACTAATTAAATAACATTATATTATCAAAGCAAGTTTGAACTTGAAAATAACAACACAATAGTGACTCACAAAGTTAGTGGAAATTAATAACTTCTGCGACAGTTATTTGTGGTGATGTTTAACTTCCTCGCTTATATTATTATAAAGACCGAAGTCCATCAGAAAATATTTATAGGTACAAATAAACATGGCGTTGATTAATATTTTCCAACCGCAAACATTTCCTTTTAAAATTCAATTTATTCCTACATAAAGCCTAGAGTTTGTTACAGTAGTTAAATAAGTAAGAAACGCAAGTTTTTTTTTTTATCTAACCTATATTGTCCCACGTTTGAATAAAAATATATAAGGCGGCTGTTTTGGATTTGAAATGAATCGTTGTGATTGTTTTCTACTAATCAAGCCCTTTCATATATTCTTTATATTCATATTGCGGTAGTTATGATAAAATATGTCTTTATCTTAAATCTATTTTCAAAGTCAAAGTCAAAACATTTATTGCATCAGTAACCTACATGTTGTACAATATATGAATGCTAGTTTAAAGCGAGCTAATCTAGAATTATGGAGTAAATACATGTCATTTTTATTAACTGTATAGCATAAGCAGCATAAGCAGCCCACTATACGTTCCCACAGCTGGGCCTCTGGGCCATCTCTCACAAGGAGAGATATATAGGCTAATCTACCACGCTGGCCAAGTACGTGTTGGCGGATGACACACGTCTTCGGATATTGTGGTCCTCAAACATGTCGGTTTTCTCACGATGTTTTCCTTTACCGTAAAGCGAGTGCAAATCCACACATAACTTGTAAAACAAATCATTGGTGTAGGGCTGGGATCGTATTTTCGCGTAGAAAATATTAAGATGCCTTACGTGAACAGTTTACAATGTTTAATATCTCTTTGAGAGTTTTTTCAAATGTTTTCATAACAAAAATTTAAAAAAAAAAATTGTTGATCCATTTGGGAGCTATGTTGCCACAGACAAAGAAACATACATACCCACGGACAAAAACTCCCGGTATAACGTATAACGTTCCGTCGTTTTTGCTTAGGGGGTTAAAACTTAATACGTCATAACTTGTTTTTGCTCAGGTTTTCCAAGTAATCGTACTCAAATACGTCACTATTATCTCCAGACCAAATATAGACGTCGTGAATTATTTAAATACGTATTTTGTTGAGAATTAATGTTATTCTTAAAACAACCAGTATACGTCATCTACAAAGTACGAGTATATACCTAACTATTGTTATCATCAAGTAAACAAGTTATAACTCGGGCCGAAATAATTCCTTCATTTATTGAACCATATTTTAAGCAATCTCTCATTGTAATTGTTGGATAACTTTTTGTAACAATACATTATATAGTAAAATCTTTATATATTAAGATTTTATAAATCTCCTAAATAGACTCCTAAACCACTTAACCGATTATAATAAAATATACACACCATGTGCAGTTCGATCCAACTTGAGAGATAGGATAGTTTAAATCTCAATTTATAGTCGCAATTTTAATTTATTGCTAATTATTGTCTGTTATTATTTGACAGTCACAATTATCTGTTAACTCCAAATGATTCTAACAGATGTCGATACCTTTCGACTGGGTTGAGTAAGTAATCAATAGATGGCGCTGCTATGGTAAATCTACGAACGTGTCATATAAGCTACACTATCTATTTTTCATACCCCTAAGTGAGGCAAAACAACGTTTGCCGGGTCAGCTAGTAAGTTATAAAATTAAGGTTACTCCGACCACCTCTCACACCAGTAAAACTAATCCCTCTACCCTCCTAACACAACGAAGTGTCACTCCGCGTGGCTGGTCTCCTCACACGCTGGAACAACCTGAAACAAATTAAATTTTGTCTTCTATTTACTTATGTTATTTTAAAAGAGGCTAATTATTAAATTCTTCTTTACGTTACTGTAGTATACACACTGTGAGTAATATAAAAGTACTTGGTTGATCCGTGAGCAAGTCTCGCTTATTATGGAACATTTACATATTACGATTACCTATAGCTGATCATTTCCTACTTCGATTTAATGATAGCAACTAACTATTCATCAAGTGTTGTTCTAACCCCTGACGCAAAAAAACGGAGTGTTATAAGTTTGATATGACTGTGTGTGTGAGTGTGTGTATGTGTGTGTGTGTGTCTGTGACAGGAACGATTGAACTGATTTAAAAAAAATATTTATTTGAAAGAAGTGTTAAGAATCTAGTCCAAGATGGCCGACGCAACAAAATGGGGTTTACACATTGTTTTGTTTTGATTAACGTGTCTGTGAGTGTGTGTGTGTATGTAGCATGGTCAGATGAACCGATTTTAATCTAGTATTTTTGCTTGAAAGGAAAATTAATTGAAAGTGCTTCTAGCTATGTTTAATAAAAATCGGTCCAAAATCGCCGCGGCCACTAAATGGCGGATGCGTCGGGATAAACGGGGTTTTATAAGTTTGACGTTTCTGTGTGTGTGTGTTTGTGTGTGTGTAGCATAAACAAATAAACAGATTTTAATCCAGTTATTTTTAAGTCCAAAATGGCCGAGGCAACGAAATGGCGTTGTTTTACGACTCTTTCATTGTGGATATCTAATGACAGGACAAGACTAGTAGAATACGTGCACTACTAACTGCCAATCAGAAGGTTCTGGGTTCGATTCTCGGCATGGCCAAAATCTTTGTGCTTAACTAAATTTGTTGGCTGTGTTTCTGAGTGTTAAATATGTAACTATATAAACGTGTTTTTTTAATTTACACTTGTTCATACATAAAATGTTCACTTACTTATATACTGAATGAGTTATTAATGTAACTATGTATTTATACTGTACATGCATATTTATGTGGTTTACATAATGGTATAACTAACAACAACGTTTCTATTTTACTTGTAAGTACATTAAAAATCATTAGAAATATTACTGTTCCTTGTACAGCCTTGCCTTGATTAAATAGTTGTTGAGGTATTATATTTTATTAATGTCAATATTGGTTTATACATGTCACATATTAAAAACTAATACTAATACGAATCAATAACCCGCCCCTGCTCGCCTCCGGTGCAAAGGTGCCCATCATGCTCGCTGCATTACCGCGCTGAATAGCTATGGCCAACCTCTGCATCAAGAACGACCCGGAGCGGGAGTCACCGGTGATGTTATTTATTCTAAGACCCAGCTCGTGAACAAAATTCTTCGCCTCACTGCTCCAACTACCCAGAGTCTCCACGGCCAAAGGTACAAAATCGATTCGTTGTAATCGAATAGTTGTTTTAAAAAATACATAAAAGAACTGGAACAACATTCTCAAATGTCTTATTTAACTATTTTTTGTACAGATCAAGTGGAGCCGTTATTCTGGTATTTATGTAAAGCGGGGATCGAACCAAGGGCTGTCAGGTTGATTATGCAGACTTTCTGCAACACTCACTTTTATAAACCACTAGCATCGCACGGTCTCTAAAATAATGTATAGCAAAGAGAGACAAATCATAGCCTTCGTTACTCGAGGATAATATAGCTTCTCAACAGAGAAAGAATGTTTCAAATCAGTCCAGTAGTTTCGGAGCCTATTCGGATCAAACAAACAAACAATCAAACTTTTCTTCTTTATCTGTCATACTATTGTATAGTAGCCCAATGGCCCAGCCGTATGAGCGTGGAGAAGTAACAAACATACACACTAACACACATAGTTGGAAACCAAATTTTGCATTTGTGCTGGTTTCATATTGAAACTAACCAAAAACCGCGCCTGAACCTTACTCACTTGAAGTTTCACTAAAATTACTGCTTATTCCTCCCATTACCAATCAAGGATGCAATTACATATCTATAATTCTATAATCGTACGATTTGCCAAATTGGTAAGCAATTAATAAAATTATGCAAGGATAAAGCCCTTTCTAGATGACGCAATCTTTCATTGTATTTCATAGTAGTTTGAATCAGTTTTTCGAAAGTAAAAGTGTTTCAAAATTCTAGTTGACTCAGTTCGAGGCACGCAGCAAAGTGGAAAGATGACGATATGGCACGTATAAGGTAGTGACCTCATGCGATTTCTGGCTTGAAATAGGTCGACACGGCGCCTACAAGGTATACATTTCACCTGATGAAATTTTGCACTGAATTTCATTTGAAAATGCAAGTCAAATTAGACCTACTATCTACTACAAGTAAGTTTACAAATTGCATATTTCAGAATAACTGAAGTAAAGTAATAAGATAATTCTATAATAATATTGTTTTATTGGAAATACTCTGCTTTCCAAAAAACTTACAGAACGGAAAAGAACATTAAGAGTTGACGATTAGCAACAAATCCAGGACACAAACTTTATGAATGTCTGGTTTGAGAGAACACAAAGAAAAACATTAGGACTTGAATACCTTATTATTATAACATGAAATCTTCGTTCTCCAACACTGTAAAGCCTGGTAAAGTTATGAACAAGATAATATGGTTTTATGACCTTTGAAAATATTTAACACTTTTGACGACAGATTCGTGTCACGTTGTACTAAACCCTGTTCGAAGACAAAGCATCTCATGATAGTATCAGGTAACTCAATTATAACAACACGACGTGGACAAAAAACCAATTGGTTTGGAACAAAATGGCATATCAATTATCCAGTAGCCCGGACAGGATACCTATCGGCTAAATACCTAACGTCTTTCAAGTGACACGTAAAGTCAGGGCCTCTCCGCAATGTCACAGGAAGTGAGTCAGTTTTCGTCTCACTAACAAGACAAAAAAATATAGTTAATTTCGCAAAAAGTTCACACACTTAAGTTCTTTCGTTCTATTTGGTGGAAATCCTTGAATGTGTCCGAGTCAGTTAGCAACAGATTGAAGGCTGGACCGATTTTGTTTGTTTACTTTTTTGTACCGTTATGTATTGAAAACAATTCTTGGACCCATTTTTGAAATTACTCACCAAGTTTCGGTGCAAAAGTTTAATTATTTTCTTTTTAGATATTCATGTTTCATCAAATATAATGGAATCAAATTATGCGGCTACAGTTTACAGACTTCTTTGTTTAGCCAAGCTAACACTCATAAACCTGCAGGATCTGACAGATACGTTTTTTCTCTAAGAATTTTAGCTCTTGTCATCTGACACTGTATTTTTGACTACCTATATTTTATCCCAACCCTATAATAGCCAAAATACGTCAATTACATTCGGTAATTCAGGCCATTATGTTGGTCTTTGTTTGGATCTGTATCAAGAGTCTGTCATACACGCGAACCGCTGTTTGCTAACCTCCATTGTGATTTAGTTTCTTCCCACACCGACAGTTCCACAATCACTAAAATAAATTGCCGCACAAATTATTATTAATTAGTGTCGGATAGAAACCGACGCTTGGATACAAGTTTTAGTAATAAGTGAACTTCTGAACGGCCTTCCGAAGTATTTCTTTAGGTTAGTTTTTTTACATCGTTATATATACTGCTAGGTACTTGGCGACAGATTTTCAGCTTGAGGGTGGTAGCCAGGCAAGCACTAAAAATTCTCTACCAATATTAAAGATAATATTATATTAGGGGTAATGCCGTAATTAAGACCGTCACTTGATAATCAACTTCACTTTCCTTAGTTTTCCGTTAGCTAATCCTGTCTCTTTCATAATCGCAATCTATCAATATTGTGTTCTAGAGTGGTATAGTTCAAAGTATCAGCTATGACGGGATCATAATCCCAATCTAGGGCTTGGTTCTTACTCCGTGTCTTGATTGATTGCCTTTTTAAGCTTTAAAGTAAATGAAATTAAACAAGGTTACTACTCGTAGTCACTAGCGCAAAGCTTTCTTAAAGTGACTTTAGTACTTTTATACATACGACTTTACTTCTAGGATTTATGGTGACTTATGAAGTAAAACATATGTACCACCTTCTCTGAGCATTTTCTCGTGACTCGATTATTTTATATATGCGATTCCAGTTTTTAAAATTGAAAATGCTCTAAACTTTTTTCTTATTTTAACTTTTTGACGTCAATTAACCTAATGGTAAGTGATATTGAGGTCTACGGTGGAACACGCTTACCTAGTAGGAATCGGTTCACTCTCGCCTTGATAATCGCTAGATAATAGTTTGGCGTAAAGATGTGCCAAAGCTATTCTTAGCAGCTGCTGCATGATACCCTTAAGGATATATTAAAACTTAAGTAATTCAGTATACTGGAATTTGGTACCAATTTCGGCATCGACGCCAACATTCATTCTGGCGCTACTTAATTCAGTAACTTTAATAGACAAGTAGCCACTCATTAGCAGGTTAGTGGATTGCGACAACAAATAAATCTTATTCGGTGTTGGCGACCAGTAGCTTTAGACTGTAGGAATGTTACTGTCTTTTGATTAACTCAGTTTTGCTCGACAATTTAAACTTAGCAATAATTATCTTACGCTTGGAGGAATAGTGTCTGTTTTATTTATTTTGTTTTATTCTGATATCCAGTTTTTCCAGTCTCTCTACCAACTTAAGTAGGTCTAACAGGTAGGTGACAGTCGTTAAGCCAAGTCAGAGGCCTTCGGGCGCCTTGAAAACTCTCGACACCAGAGCTTGGCCACTTATCTCAAACGAAAAAGAAGAAGTATATCGGTTATCATTAACTTTTATAACATTTGATACAACTACTTTGGATAGCTCGAAGTAGAATCGATAAGACCCAAAGTAAACTGCCTACTAAGTATACTTCTATATGAATAGTTAATCTTACATAAATGTGCTTTCCATATGAAAGATTACAATAAATATTCAACCTACTGTTACCGAAACCCAAAAATATATGTTGATGAATCATTCTCTTCTTGAAATGGATCATGTTTTCTTCGTACATTATGAATCACAAATTTTAAAGATTTGTTTACCGAGTGAGATGTTTTTCGTAAATAGTGATAGTCTACTGATATTGTGAGTTGTTAAAATTAGGATAATTTTATCAGGTTGGTTTATTTGCATTTTCATACAATACACAGTATAATATGTATCCAATTTACTTGCAATTAATTGGATAACAGACATCAACGCAAAGGGACAAAATAATATATTTCAGCCACTTATAATGATTGCATTTGGGCATTTGAACTTAATATGTACTTTGAAGATAAATAATGTAAAATTATAATACTCGTTGTTAGGCTTTGTTTCGAATTTCAATATTGTTAATTGTTTTTTTATTAATATAACATTTTATTTTATGAAATACCTACTATCGCGTTGCAGGCGCTTCGCTCAAATATGTATGGTGCAGGTGAACTTGGTACAACATCGCCTGAATATACATATTATGTTGAGTATGCCAACATATGCAAAAAGAAGTCAATTTCTACGGACAAAACCGACTCACCGGACACTCTGGCTTAAAACGTATTTGACTCAATTTACCACTTTCCTAAAGAGTTCATGTTTCACATTTATCATTTACAGGATTTCTTACATACCAGTGCGCTAAAATAAATAAATAAATAACATACATTTGAAATAATATTTTTTTCAATACACTAGATCATAAAATGATTATAAATCACAATGACAATCGTTAACTCGTGTGGTTACGCGCCCTTTAAAATGGCTTTTATTTTCGTGAGGAAATGTATCATTGTATTCAATACAAGATACATTCTCTCCATTTAATGACCACTCTCTATAACGCCATAAAACGTACAGTCCCTTCAGTGTCGTAATAGAGTTTACACTGACTTATACTGAAGTTTCAACCAGTGCTAGTATCCGTGGCAGGCTGAGTGAACCCACCCGATGTTGCAAGACGCAGGCGCAGCCCATTTCGCCATTGCCCAACAGAATGTCGAGCCGATGCGTTCAGACACTATGGGAAAATTGCTTTTGAAACAAGGCGAAAGGGTAAATATATAATATATATGTACTAGCTGACTCGGCAAACCTTGTTTTGCCTTAAGTACAGTTAAAAACACTATAATTGATCAGTTATCGAGCGGGATGAAAAATGATTTAATTACTAAAATGGCAAAAAAAATATAAGTTGATGATAAAAAAGTAAAAATTTAGGATTGTATGAATTTTCTATCGCCACATTATAAAAAAATTATACGAAAAATTTCGTTATAAAATTTTAAAAAATGTTTAAGAGCGAACAACCCTTATCACTTAAGGGTATGAAAAATAGATAGTAGCCGATTCTCAGACCTACTAAATACGCATATAAAATTTGGTAAAAATCGGTCGTGTAGAGCATGCCTTATCTGGAATAACTGGCTCTTAATAAAGCTGTTGATACACGCTTTTAGATGCTTGGCGACAGATTTTTCAAGTTGAGGATGGTTGCTAGCCAGACGAGCATTACAAAATATCCTACCAAGATTCAAAATATGTATGTATACTAGAATATATTATTAAACTCTTTGATCAAATATATACCGAAGATTAAACTGAAAACAGTCCGTTACGTGACTTTTATTAGCTGTTTCATATTGAAAATACAGAATGTTTTGATTTATAAACTGTATGTAGATACATAATCTTATATATAACCCTCAAACTGGACTGCAAGCCCGCGTCATGGAAGTTCCTTTCAGTGGCCAAATTTCAATATAGTTGACATTATTATTATTATTATGAGCCTGTTTTTTCCTATTGTAGAGCAACAGTCTCTCTACCCTGTTTCCATTTATCACAATCTGTTGCTATTTCTTGCCAGTTTTTGCAGTGTTTATCCAGTTCGTCTCGCCATCTCCGTCTGGGCCTGCCGCGACGTCGGACGCTCTGTGGTACCCACTGGGTGGTGCGTTTAGCCCACAGATCCTCCGACATCCGGCTGATGTGCCCAGCCCAAATCTACTTCAGTTCGGTTAACATTACTTATATTGAAATAAATTCTTTGTTTCTTTGACTTTGATAGTACATCTGTTATTGGACTATAGTAACAGTAACTGTAGTAAAGTACTTATACTGGAGCTTTCTTTCACTTTCTTCAATTGTATAACAAGTTCAGCGGATGTGCTAACTCTAGAAAGTATCGCACCACCCGGTACAATTCACTTTGCTCTCGAAGGCTATATAATAAAAGCAAGTCTTAAAATCTTACTGAAACGGCTGAGTTCTACAAACTATTGATTTCTGCTTAAGTGTCGGTTAATAGCATCATACTCGTACTAAAATGAACAATAATAATGTCATATGCTCGTAATTGTATAATTCGCTGGGTACTATTTGTGACTAATTTGTCACAAGAGTTTATTTTCTTTCTTTACTAATAGTAATACAAGCTACATTTCATTTAATTTTCAAGAACGACTACTACATATTATGACCGTGCCTTTTGTATTTAGATTCCTCGGTATACTGTTGGTTAATCCAAATAAAAATATTTCTTTGTAGATATCTCAAATAAATAACTAATTATACGTTACTTAATTTTGACAAATTCAAATAAGTCACGTTTATTAAATGCTGTGTAGTATAAACGCTAGAATATGTAAAATATTGTAAAGGTGTGAATAAAGTGAACCTGTTATTTAATTTCATCTTGTTCTGTAAGAAAACCTAAGATTTATCGTTTTCAACGGTAACTTAATGGCTAGTTAACTTAACCGACACTTATCTGCTAATTATTTTAACAGAAGTTGGTGAAACTGATCTTTCATTCGTGTTTCATGCCTTTCGTTTAGAGAGGCCACGGGAAAGGCGAATTTAATCGGGCGTTAAAATTTAAGACCTCGATAATTGTTTTGTGGTGGTTATTACAAGCTATTAATTAACAAGATGAGATCACTCGGTAACTGTTAGATAATTGAGATACAATAATAAACTTTATTTCAAAGGTCGATATTAAGTTTAGTAGAAAATAAAAGTTGATATATTTTAACACTGAACATTTCGAATACTGCCTAAAATTTCATCTTCCTTTATTTTACTTTTTTTAGGACCACAAAATCCAAAGACTCGTGTCATCCGCCCACCCGCATTTGGCCAGCGTGGTGGATTAGAGCCTATATCTCTCCTCGTAAGAGAAGGCCCCGAGTGCCAGTATCGGGAAAGTAAAGTAATGCAGATTTGGCTTGCTCGAAAACAGACAAAGTCAGCTGCAACAATTACGACCTCAGTATTCCATTATCTATTCTGTACCTCGTGATACATGACTTCCCTTGTCTTGGAAGGTATAATACCTAAAGTTGTGTTTTCTAGTTCCCACATAATCACAATGTCACACAAAAAAACGCCAGCATTTCGGCAGCATGTGTTCACCACGCAAGGTTGCGGGCCTCTGCGTTGTTGTGAAGCCATGTTTTCACTTCCCTGACGATCATTCTTTGCGTCTAAATGTTCTAAATTCTATTCGTCGTCTAATGATCGGCAAAATATAATAAAAGTGTAAATTTTTGTATTTTATCACAAAAAATAAAGGTTTATTTATTTTTAATTGGGCACTGACTTATTAGTTGCTTGAGATTTTCTTTTTCTTTGTTTAAAACTATAAATAACCGTATACTGATCTACCGAAAAATAACTGAATACTGATCTATACCAATATTATTAAGTGGAAAAGTTTGATTGCTTTGTATGTTTGACTCGAATAGGCTCCGAAACTATTGGACCGATTTGAAAAGTTCTTTCACCGTTGGGAAGCTACATTATCCCCGAGTAACATAGGCTTTATTTTGTTTTTCTTTACAACTTGGATTATTTTATAGCCCGTGAGAAGCCGGGTCTGGCTGCTTGTTAAAAATAACTGATTTTACTAAATAAAACGCTAGGGCTAGTCATTATAATTCAAGTATAGTTTGCATACAAATACTAATTTATTTTTACTATAGTCATATTTATTAAAATAGAGAAAGAGTTACATTTGTCAACTTTTTTTAGTATAGTTTCGATTTGCAATCATTTAATCTATGATAGATAGATAATTTACGTTAGACACTACTTCTATTAGTTCATTCTAAAATTGATGATTTTTGTTGGGGTGAAAATAGATATTCCAGAAAAGCAAAATATCTCTTTATTTTAATATATTTAACAAATAGATCGATGACCGAAATAACTAAAAAATTGCTAAAGCCAGTGAATACGCTCCTTTATAGCACAAAATAGACTTTTGTAGAGCAATATTATGAAATCATCCATAATGACGTAAGTGCATCTATAGCTTAAACAGATACTCGTCTTTGTTTATTATACGAGTATTAGTTTATTGCGTTGACCTATTTAATTGTAGTAAACTATATAGAGAAGAGGAGAAACATGAAAGCAATTGGTGACAGTCGGTTTCGACATATTCCTGGCTATACCGATTTTTTGTTTAGAAAGAATTGAGAGGTTAGATCGATTTTAATGTTTGTTCTTTTTAACGGTATTTTCACGTAAATAAAAATACCCAGTTCTTTATGTTTGAAAACTAACTACGTCTCGCGGTGTTACCTACGTTAAACAGGGATAAAAGAAGTTAATCCGGGATTGAAATAAGCATGCGCTTAACACATGTGTGTTAATCCATGGTCTACGCTATCTCCATACCAAAATTCATGCAAATTGAATCAGGCATTTGAGCGTGAAGAAGTAACAAACATACACACAAACTTTTGCATTTATAATATTAGTAGGATTACCTACTACTTCAAAGAAATATGTTGTTTTCAACTAACTCTCCTGTCTTTAGTCGTATTCCTCATTTCTTAGGGTTCTCCTTTACTTATTCAATCCACGGAAGACACCAAATATACTGCGGAGATACGAAAAATGCGCACTAAGTGATTTGCTTCCAAGTGCATTTTGCGAACTGCCAAGAAACTTTTTGCCAAATGCCCTGAAAACTATAATCGAGCAGTTTTTAAGCACGAGTGAACCGGTATTTACTGGGTACGCTCGTTCCACTTTAGATAGCAATGTTGTTTACCATCAGGTGAATTGTGGTCAAGCGCAAACCCATCGAGGTAAAAAAATGCCTCAAACATGCCGATTTACTCACGATGTTTTCCTACGCCGTAAAGTATTCGCTTTACGGTGAAGGAAAACATCGTAAAACGATTTAGCGACACTCAGGCTAAAGGTGAGATGGAGATACGATTTAGCGATACTCTGGCTTAATGTAAGAGGGAGATGGATGGAAGGGGAGAAGAGGCTTGAGGAGAGATGATCCATACTTTATTTTTTTTTTATTGATGAATAGGCTTACGTTTGAACGCGGCTAACATGATGTTAAGCTTTGGTCTAAGATGTGACACGCTTGTCTATTTACTCTAAATTTGAAGACCCCCAAATTGTACTACTCGGGAAAAAGAGACTCAGGAAGAGAGTCCCAAAGCTTCGCAGTTCTCACAATGAAGGTCGAAGCATAACGCTTTGTGTGAGTCTTTGGAACTTCGACAGTGAATCGATGTCTCTTCGCTGTGCCGCTGCTCGATCTGTAGTGGTATCTCTCTGGCATTAATGGCTCTCAAGGAGGCTGCCGGAACAGTAAATGCTTGGAAGGTAGATTTTTCATCTTGAGAACAACAAAACACAATGAGGTCAGTCGAATTTCCATTCCCCTTAATACTGATATTGTTATTAAACAATGTTTACATCCGACATCTCGCAGCGGTTCCCACAGAGAGCGTGCGATAAAACTTGACTTAACAAAATAAATATTCAACAGTTTGTGATCTATAAACAATCTCTGCGCGCACTTGTTCCTGGATGATGTAGCGATAACAGAAAAACTTGCTTAGTATTATTTTAATCATTTTTATTTTCTTTTTACCATTGACCACTAAAATAGCGGAACGTACATTAATTGCTCCAAAATATCAATTCAATGCACAATACACAAATGCTATTGCATTTGTTTTTTTAATATACATAATTATTTTAATATAACAGACTTAGGGTTCCGTACCTAACCAGTACCAACATGACCCTTTTACAAAAATCTCATGTTAGCAAATGTTCATCTGTCTTTCAATCTGTCGGTCCTATGAACAGAATTAGTTAAATAATTATGTTAAGGTCTATTTTGCTATATTTAACGTAATAACGACAAGTGACCGCTTCAAACATTCCTAGATTATGTTATCACTTTAAACAATAATTTAAGTGAAGTAAAAATAATTGCTAAAATAGGTATTTACCGGTTAATTTACTTCGTAAAACATTAAATTGCTCCTAGCAACTGGAAGTTGTCGTAAAACCAATACTGTAGAAACCCAATGTTTTAAACCTAAAATAACTGCACAAGTAGGGTTTTTTGGCTAAACCTTATACGTAATATGCTGCCTACCACAAAACAAATATACCAATCTGTGGAGTAAAACCCATGTACTTTTAATTTTAGACATGAACCAATTAACTCAAATTTCCTGTTATGAATATTTAAACTTATTTTAATTATATTTCTCATAAATATCGCTCACACAATTTTACCTAATGCAATTTATTTTCCTGCTATATCGTTATTATTTCCTCTTGTCAGTAATAATAATATTTTCGTTCCAATAACTTTTACGGCGCAGAAACTTATTATTGCGCCTAATTAGTTAAGCCATCTATATTTGGTATAAATTCAATTTATTTATAACGAAAAGCCATAATGTTTTGAAGCAATTCATATTGCTAAAATATTTACTAAAAATACATGGGTAGTTAAGTAAAAGTAAGTTTGTGCTTCATTTAATAAATATAAATACTATAAAAGATGATTTTTAGCAAAGTGCTGAATTTATTAACTAATTGTTTTGACAATATATATTATTATTTCTTTTGAAAATATATCTATATTCATAATTATGCCTAAGTTCTAAGCTATTTTGACACCACTATTTAAGTTTATAAAGGGCGCTCCTGCCAACCGTACCTGATAACTAACAACTAATTCACGGGTTCTACGACGCACTATGAGGAACTTAGAGAGCAATGCTAACATAAAACAGTATGTTAATATATAATATATAATATATATAGCTATACCGATGCAGTTAATTAATTATTCTAAGAAGTTTCACGATATAAATGTATTATCGTTTGAGGAAACCAAAGCGTGGTAGTAGAGCATTTTGTAGTTTTTGTCTGGCTAACAACGTTCAAGTTAAAAAATCTATCGCCAAACACCTAACCAGAGATACAGTTATACCAGACTAAGCATGCTCCACCTAAGGCGAGAGTGACGCTGATTCGTGTGGTTACGCAACCTGCTGGTCAAATGCCTACCTGTACGGAGTAAAAAAAACGCTGCAGATCATCATAGCTAGCCAGACATATTTTTTTTTAATATTGTATTCTGTTACTGTATACGATTTTTATTGTATTAGATATTTTTTTCATATTGTTTTCTGTTATATTGGCGTGTGTTGCTTTATTTGTCACAATAAGTAATTTTCTTTCTTTCATTCTATAAGCCAGTCAGATATAAATAAGGATCTGTTCGTGTACCTACGTAAAATGTAAAATCTGCAATCTATTCAAAACCCAACGCTTACTCAAATCAAAGAATACAACAAACTACTCAACGAATAGTATAGCCAATAAAAATCTTGTAAAGAAAACACCTGTTGCTCGTCTATGTGCGTACTATAGGTATCTCTATTATACAGGGTATTATACAGGCTACCTGTAACTATCTCAAAACCTTTAAGGGGTGATACGTTACATTGATACAGATGATTCAGATTCAGATGTTTTATTAACCATAATAACATTTATTATTTTTGATACGTCATTTACAGCAGATACATATCTGCTGTATATACGAGTAATATAATTTAAATATCTTAATATATACGAGTAATATAATTTAAATGTCCGCAAAAGTGTGATAAACGTCAAATTTATAATTTAGTAATGTTTATTTTTATTATTACTAAAACTGAAAATATCCTTCTGTGAGCTTCATGTCCAGGTACTCGTTTAATTTTTAAAATACATTATATGTCAAAAATTATTAAATTTTATATTTAAATTCAATATATTTTAATTTAGTTAAAGGTTTTGGCAACTTATTATAAATCTTAATATAAACGTTGATATGCGTGTTCCTTCCCGCAAATACAAGTCTTCTGGCTTCTCCTGTGCGTAGGGCCCAACTGGTGGTTGCTAATCCAGCCAGCCGGTCTCGATGAAGGAGGCCAGCAGCTCGCTTTAGCTGGCGCAGGCCTCTCGCAGCGTCCTCGGCGACTCGAAAAATTCTTTTCGATGTTTCGTCAAGCTCCTTCGTTCTTCGTTTAAGGACCACAATATCCGAAGACGTGTGTCATTCGCCAACCCACACTTGGATGCACCGCACACCGGCCAGCGTGGTGGATTATGGCCGATATCTCTCTCCTCGTGAGGGAAGGCCCCGACTCCCAGCAGTGGGGACAAGTGGGCTGCTTATGATAATGATGATGATGATGGTGATGATGACAAGTAGCCCTGTACATTTATAGGTTACGATATCTTACTACGTTGTTTACTATATCAGTATCTGGTAGATAAGATTGTGTGGTGTTGTGAAAGTGAAGTTTCACTTTGCCAGGCTTTGATAACGAATGAATGATATCCGTATCAGCGAGGTAGACTGATTTCGGCGGCTTTGTTTGTGTTTACTTGACAAACATTAGGGTTAATTACCGTTCACGTTACTCGTAGTTCAATTAAGAACAGAGATTAACGGTTGTTGTGTACAGATTAAATTAGTCGAAGATTTAGCCTATGAAAAATAAGAAGAACTTGGACACAAGTGTAAGCTTAAAATTTCAGAGACTCCATATTTTGTGGTACCGGCCATCTTAGATTGAAAATGTATTATAATATATGTATTTCACTAGTCTGGTCTTCTCCTTCTTCTACGTATGAACTAAGTGTCCAAGCTCTGATATCGAACGTTTTCAAATCGCCCGAAGGCCTCTAACTTGGCTTAACGACTGCTTTTACTACAACAAACGGGACCGGCCGGGACCTACAATTTAATGTCATCCGACCCCCGGTAGAGCTGGTTGCCAACCTTCACTAGTTGGAGAGGCACCACAAGAAGAAGAAGAAGACCCCCGGTACGCCCAGATGAGAATATCGTTTTTAAAACGACACGTTGCCAACAAATTAATAATAAAACTAAAAAAAAAATTTAGAAAATGCGATTGTTTAATTGATAAAATGGAAAACTTTTCATTGTAGATTGGTACGTAAAACTAACAGACAGACAAAAACATTGTTAAACCGATTAGTTGTAGTTGGAAGTTATATATATCTTTAGATTTAAGGCTTACGGTATACGATAAGAAAGTGATAAACAAATAATAATCTTTTCTACATTTAGTTTCCTTTTATGCGTTATCATCGTAATGGTGATTTGTGCTATCTTTAGCCTTCGCGACAAAAATGATAAAATTAGATTTATTTTACGAATGAACAGATAAAATTACTCCGATACCGTTGTTTACTACGAAAGTTGTATCAACAAACGTATTTTAGAATGATTTCGTAGTAATTTGTTGTATTTTTAAACTTAAAAAAAACATACTCATAAAACAAAAATACATTAGCGTATTTTTTGTCTCGTATAATATAAGAAGATGAGTTATCCTTGATTTCCCGGGTTGACTTAGTGTTACTAGGTTTTTGGTAAAGTCAGAATAATAAATAAAATAAATTTGAATTCGGTGTTCATCTAGGTCTACATAAATATGGCTGTATATAGGCGGCAATGTCATTTGACATGAAAATCTAGGGTTACTCGATTTTCTAACATTACTCAAAACATATTATAAATTACAAGCCAATCAATAATTAGTAAATAAATATAACAAACATAAACGCAAAAATTCCAGTGCGTCATTAGTTCATCTGGACAAACCGCTTTGGTTTTACAAGATCTGGAATTTTGAGACTAAAAATAGAAATAATTCTGTTCATACTATAATAAGGTCGCGTGTAAAGGACACCTACAACAAAGCTGCTGTTTTTTTGCATATCGGCCTATAAGAGGGTTATATACGTACCTAGGTACTACTAAAGATTTAAAGTAACTTTATTTTTTTCCATAACATCTGAGCATTTAACCAGCGGGGCTCATAACCACACGAGTTAGTGACTCTCTGGCCTAAGAAATAACGTATTACAGCTAGTCTAGAATAATTGACTCTTAAGGAGGCTGCCGCTGAAATGGGCTGGCCATCTCGCCCGCGCTACCGACGGCAGGTGGAGCGAGGTACATTGGTGCCCGCGTGACGCCGCTAGAACCCGGGGCCGGAAAAAGAAGCAATAGAAAGACGACATTGGTGGCGATTTTGCCGTACACAGCCACAGTGGCCAGAAAGAGACGGCACGTTCTGCACCATAGTCAAAACAACTAAAATCACGTCGTCTATCGATCTACTTGAAAGAGATAGAACAAGTATTTAGCCGTGGAAATTGAATCCGGCCATGGAAATTACAGTCTGTATCACAGTCTAGTCCGAAGAGAGAAGTCAAAACTTTTTTAATACTTTAATGGTCTTGCATTCGCTGCCAATAAAAAAGTAAATATGTCTATAATAGGTATGTTGTAATGTATACTTACGTGCTCTATCTCTGACTAATGTGGACATGTTATAATATAATGAACATTAACACAAAAATTATCAAGTTCTGTAATATACCTAAATAAAATAAGTAATATAAAAAGGTGCTGATACATACCCTTACAAATAATATAATATGTGTATACATATATCCACAACTAGCTCTCTGTTGCCCGCGGCTCCGTCCGCGTGTATGTCGTTTTTTTTTAAGAATCGAATTTTTCCTGAATTTCGTTTGCTACGGAGCGCGAGACCTTTCCAACGAATGCAAAACCGTGGAAATCGGTTCGTGCGTTCTGGAGTTATAGTGTCAGGAAGGAAAACCCAACTTATTTTTATATTATAGATGATACTAACTTTTCAGAGTTTTTCTTGGACTTTTACTAAAACAAATAGCCAGGCAGAATATTAAAACATGTCATCTGACCCACGCTAGCGCCCAGATGAAAATGCCACTTGAAAAACGACAGTCCTGTGCATGGTCACCCATCCAAACACCGTCCGCATCGGCCGTTGCTTAGCTTCGATGATCGCGTCAGATCACCTTAGCTAGCCAAGCTACAGGCGCTATTTTTAAAAACAATTACTCCAATAAATAAGCAGGCAGGCAATATTTTAAACACATACTAGTGAACAAACATACAATGAAACACATATACATGTACACGTACGAGTTTGATGTGTATAGTATAACTGCAACCTATATGGGGCCTACCTACATATTTATTACAAAGCGCCGTGAAAAATGGCGCCCGAGAAAATGTGACGCCTAAAAAACTGACAGCAAAAAACACAAACAAAAACGGTTTCAACAGTGAAACGATCAAAGATGGCTCGGTTAGATATAACCTGGCTATTTTAGGATGTACTCAAAGATGTTCTCATTCCAAGGAATCCCATAGAATTGGTGCGCATCTTTATTTAGCCACGTAATAGTTATGTAGAAAAAACAGACGGCGAGTGAGATCAGCGGAGCGACCTTGAAAATGCGTAGCAAGATCTATGAGGATTGGACGCTGCAAGCTTTTGTTGTGATGACATAAAAATAAACATTATGGAGTAAACGTTTTCAAAACTGTCATATGGCAATTTGAAAGGTGAGTGTGAACCGTTTTCTACTGTGTGAACCCGCTACATTGTAGAACATATAATTTTTTTTATTACAAATAGGTATGTCTCTGAAACACACATACACATAAGCGAAACGCTTAGCATACACGAAATATCGGACCTAGAATTATGAGGATGACAAAGTAAAATACAGTACCTATTATTTGTTTTTACTCACACATTCAATTCACACACCAATTCAATACAAACTCATTACAGTCATACTGGGAACGAAATTTGCGATAGCGTCTCCGTATTTCCTGCTTCGGCGCGTACCTACGGATAAAACAAGTACACGTTTTAACACCATATCACAATTAAAAACAATAATTTTCTATAACTTTTGTTGAACACAATTATTGAATAATTTATTGCGACAGAGTTGCTTAGAGGTTTTTAGTCCCGGAGCGAGTTATGGAGCAAAAACACTAATTAGCCGACTGGAGGCTGGTTAAGAGGTAAATAATATACTTATTAGATTAGTATGTACTGTTCAGTGCTTTTTTTTACAAACAAATGCAGTCCATTTATGGTTGCTGCAAAATACTGGAAATAACCGTTATATCAAAGGAAATTTAGAAGCGATAACAGCTTGGACCGTTTGCTGCCGCCTTACGTCCGATCCAACGTTTGTAGGTTTGATCCCTGCCAATGTACTCGAGCATTCGGTAAAGGAAAACATCGTGGAAACCGCAATGTTTGAGGACCACAATATCCGAAGACGTGTGTCATCCGCCAACCCGCACTTGGCCATCGTGGTGGATTATGGCCTTATGCTAATTCAATAACTTATTTATTATTTTACTTGACTAATTGACACACTTACCTATATATCATGACTTGTTTGCTGACAAGAATGTTGTATTAAAATAATTTATAGCTTCCTTACTAATAAATAGAATAACTTATTCGAGCTTGGTTCATGATATTCTTGTACTTGCTAAGATGATAGATAAGATCGTTATCAAAGGTTGCATTAATTTACCTCTCGACTTAATTACTCGGTGGGTGTAGAACGTATGGCTCAAAATAGCATATTTAGAAAATCTTGCATAAATATAGCTACGTTTTTTTTATTTTTAGCCCAGACTTTTTCTTCTTTTGGCCAAGCTCTGGTGTCGAGACTTTTCAAGCTGCCCGAAGGCCTCTGACTTGGCTTAACGACTGCTTAGCCTTGTGTGTGTGACACCGTAGCTCCTAAACGAACGGACCGATTTCTATTCTGTTTTTTTTTAAATTATGTATTGTCGTTTTTATTTGGCGAATGACTTATGTTTTTTGCAACTCACTAAAATAAACGGACTTGGCTAGTAGAATACCATACACTTTGAAAGATTTCAAATCCAAGATGGTCTCTGTCATCACAAAATTATGTTGGGAGTTTTCTAAAATTTAGCTTACACTTGTAGTGTCTTCGCTCGCTTCGCTCGGTTTTCTTCTTCAATCTTCATATGAGCTAAGTGGTTGGCCACTCTGGTGTCGAGACTTTTCAAGCCGCCCGAAGGCCTCTGATTTGGCTTAATAATTGCTTGAACTATGAGTAACAGCCGGGACCTATCATTTAACTGTCTTCCGACCCACGGTAGCGCCCAGTTGATAATGCCACTTTGTAAATGACAGTCTTGTATGTGGTAACCCATCCAAAGACTGTCCGCATCGACCTCGTCGATCCTCCCTCGTAGATCGACTGTGCAAAGTCAAATATTTTTTTTGCGGTTTCAGGGTGTTCATGTTGTACAATTAATTTAAATCTCCTAACTGAAACCTACCACTAGGGCGTGCAAAATATATAAAGAAATCTGGCTGGTTTCTACAACATATACATTGTGTGCTTAACCTCGATGATCGTATCAGACCACCATAGTTAGCCGAGCTACAGGCGCTACTTCGCTCGGACAATGACGTCATACATCTCTACAAACATGGCGGCTGTGAATATTTCTAAGCATATCAGTAGGAAGTTCTGTAAACTTTTCCACTATATAAATACATAACAATTCGACTTATGCGCCTCAAGTCACGTTTGTTGAGCAACGTGAACCAGGATAACGATAGTGGTTTCCTCTTTACTCTTTTAACTTTTCTATATTGTTCACATTTTAAACAGGGTTATGAATAATACTAGAGTACAGTAGAAACTTGATTATCCGGCCGTCAGTTAGACGGATTCGCGATTATCCGGACTACAGAACAAAGTCGTATTTTTGTTTCTCATCGGAAAATAAAAATCCCTATTTTTTTCATAATTTTGATTATCCAGATTTTCAATTATCCGAATGCCAAACAACAACAATAAGTCCGGTTTATCGAGTTTCTACTGTAATAGATGTTATTAGCCTTTTGACATCGCGTCATAAAGGGCACGTAAACTTACATTAATCAAATCACTTAAATTAGTCAATAATCTAAGATTATCTTATGTTTTACTAAAAAAGAATATATAAACAGATTTGAGAAACATTATGTAAATGAAGATTCTGCAAGGTGCATAAAAAATCTTACACATACGGTTAAAATGTATATAGCCAGAGGGTGCCAAATTATTGGCATGTTCGGATTACTTGATTATAGAGATAAAAGTAATAAAATAATGTTTTATTTTTGTAAAGTAACTAAAAAGTTAACGTTAAAGTAACACGCTAAAAGAGTGAGGGAGGTGCGGGCGGATTATTGGATGTATCCACAGAAGTTTAGATGTATCTATTAAATTTCCGGATTAATGAGATAATACTGTAAAGAAATGAGCCAGGATCGTAACGAAAGGAAATCAATTGTAAGCAACTCTGAAGGGGCATTGTTACATTTTTAGCAGGGCTTAGAGAAATGCATAAGTCACACCCGCACAATATGCTTCCTCAAATTAATTTTACTAAGCATTATTCACAAAAATAATTATTACTTTCATTGGCTCTAGGGACTAGTGATATATTTATTCTTCTTCTAGCTTAAAGGGCAAACAGACAAGATGATAAATAAATGTTACCTGATAGTCATGTTGATATAATTATAATTGACACACATTATACTTTATGGTTAGGAACTTTTTACATTAATTACGTTCTACGTTTTTGGCGTTATTTCGTGAGGTTTTTACAGAAAATATTTCAGCATTTGTATAAAAAGGAATGACCCATAAATTCAAATAATTTAAACACAAGCTGATAGTTGTTCGACTAAAATCTCTTTGTTCTAATTTCAGTATCTGTTCGCTATAAAAATATACTTTAATCAATAAAAAAAGTTGTTGATAAAATATAATAATTTCTTTCTTAATAACCCTGTAATATTCACACTTCGCAACGAGCATGTTACATACCTACTATTCAGTACGTTTTGATGGCGTAATTCCGAGATAAATCCGCGACATATTTAATACTGTATTATTACTAATAAACCTATCCATACTAAAATTATAAAATTTATTGTGACTGTATATTTTACACTTATCATTATTTTGAGTCATGGCTTGGTATTTTTAATTATTGCATGGAAAAATACGAGTATAATAGGTACTTATCTAATTATTTAGTTAATAAACACGCCTAAGTTTTGTTTCTAGATAGAAATGGGCTAGTGAGACATACATACGTCAAAAATATACTATCTGTTTTAAC
Source organism: Mellilla xanthometata (assembly GCA_035578125.1). Taxonomy (NCBI): domain Eukaryota; kingdom Metazoa; phylum Arthropoda; class Insecta; order Lepidoptera; family Geometridae; genus Mellilla; species Mellilla xanthometata. The sequence goes on along the minus strand of JAPUBQ010000007.1, from coordinate 3,214,326 downwards.
ATTTAACTTTTTAACCCCTGACACACAAGTGACAAGGTGTTTAAAGATTAACATGTTTGCGTGTGTGTCACTCACACAAACACACACAAACGTCCGTCATATTTATAATATTACGTTCCATTTTTGCGTAAGCGGCTAACAATCACTACATTATTTAAATATGGATTTACTATTTAATTAACGCTTTAGGTTCGTGGAGCACAAGATCGAACTTACTGACATAAGAGAGAGGAGGCCTATACCCAGCAGTGGGTCGAAACAGGCTGATGATGATGATTTAATTGAGTCCTAGTGGAATTGACCCCTTTTCTATTTAATAAACGCTTTAGGTTCGTGGAGCACAAGATCGAACTTACTGGCATAAGAGAGAGGAGGCCTATACCCAGCAGTGGGTCGAAATAGGCTGATGATGGTGATTTAATTGACTCCTAGTGGAATTGACCCCTTTTCTATTTAATAAACGCTTTAGGTTCGTGGAGCACAAGACCGAACTTACTGGCATAAGAGAGAGGAGGCCTATACCCAGCAGTGGGTCGAAATAGGCTGATGATGGTGATTTAATTGACTCCTAGTGGAATTGACCCCTTTTCTATTTAATAAACGCTTTAGGTTCGTGGAGCACAAGACCGAACTTACTGGCATAAGAGAGAGGAGGCCTATACCCAGCAGTGGGTCGAAATAGGCTGATGATGATGATTTAATTGACTCCTAGTGGAATTGACCCCTTTTCGGCTGAATCTTTCCTAACCCTGTAGGTACTCTCTAGTTTACGTAACACCGAATCTTCAATGATAGTAGTTCGATCCCCGGGTTATCAGTATTGTACAATTCTACAAGGCCGTGACACAGTTTTCTTTGGCCTATCTCTGAGTGCTACACTGCACGATTTTAAGTTTGGTATATTGATATTGTCGCCATGGTCCGATCAACCGCTTAGTAACTACAAAAAAATAATAGTCCTACTGTTGTTTTTATTTTTTAATGTACAGAGGTACTTGTAACTTATTAGTAGATATAATTTATAAGATTTGCATTCAAAATCTCACTTCTGCGATTCGGGGTGTTCTCTCAGAAAAAGAGAGATATGTAAGCCGTATTACACCACGCTAACCAAGAAGTGCGCGGGTTGGCGGTTAACACACGTCTATGGATATTGTGGTCTTCAAACGCGTCGGTTTCCTCACGATAATATTTTCCTTTATCGCAATACGAGTGAAAGTTCTTTTATGGCTTTAGTACATATGGATATACAAATTTACTACTACGACTCTTGGAAATTTGCGCATGAAAAAACATATGTCCGATTCAAAAGTTTGTCGCGCTGTAAAATGTATGTATGAATAGCGTGTGTAGTATGTATCAGTATGAGAAGCGATTTTTACGATATTTTCTGAAAGCCGTTGAACAATTGTTTGCCATATCGTACTGAGACTGCCTTAATGTTTTGCGATAGTTAGCTGTATATTGTCAATTTAACAATAAGTTTAATATAATTACTACACTTGTTGTGTAGTATTGAGTTAATATAAATTTGACATGTTACATATTATTTAGTAAACTTTTTTATTATTATTAAAATAAGTAAAATAAAAATTAAAGCAATTCTGTATGTAAAAATATGTAAGTGCTATAATACACCGAATTTGTCCGAACGCAGATACTGTGAAATTGGGTTACTCGTTATAGAAAAAGAGAGAATTTGCGATAACTACACGATAATAGTGCGAAATAAGTAGGTAAGTACTTTTTATATTGTGATTACAAATATAGAATTTTGTTGCAAACGATTAGGTGAATTAATATAGGGGTAGATACGGCATAGCGTAATGTTAAAATTTTGGTTTCCTTCCATTAGTATTAAATTACACTAATATTATAAATGCTAGTTTGTATATTGATAGTTTGTATCTAAATGTGATTATTTTTTCACACTCAAACGGCTGTACTGATTTTAAAGAATTTTTTTTTCTTTTATTTTTAATAATAGATAGGTTTGCGCTTGATCGCAACTCACCTGATGCTAAGAGATATTGCGATCAAGGATGGAGCGCGCTTGCCTAAAAGAAACCAGTTCACTCGCGCCTTGAAGAGATATTATAGATTAATGGACATAGGTTATACCCTAGCTTGTCAATCAGGCTACTGCTACTACTAGATACACTATAATTCACTTTATTGTTTTGACATGTAACTAATGGTGTTAATAATTAAATTTTGTATAGGCTACTAGATTGGGAATAAAAGGTTGTTACCAGCAGGAGTCAGAGACCCTTTGTGGATTGAAAACTTTCAGTAGGGCTTGGCCATTAGGCTCATGAAAAGATTATTATTATACCAGTAGGATAAATTTTGATGTTTAATAGGATTCTTATTATTTTAAAAGTTTATAAAATCGTTGTGTTTCGTAAAACTTTGTAAATAATTATTATTTACAACATTAATTTCGGTATAACAAATAATGTACTATATGCCCTGCGTTAATTGTTGATGTAAAGAAAATATGTGTTTATTTAGTGTTCTATCTACAGTCAGGTGCCAAATTACACGCAAATCAGTCCAGCCGTTAGAGCGTAAAGGGATAAAAACACACATTTACATAAAAACTTTCACCATTGTAATATGTTATTATTGTTTATGCCATATCTACGTTGTTTTCCTACATCATCGAATCGGGGGTTATCTATTCGAACCGAACTTAGTGACCCAATTTTCCGAATGCTCTTTAGCCTCACCCAGGCGTATTTTTATAATAAACGATAAACCAAAATTTACTTGATAATATTGTGTTTGTTTGTAACTAGTGACATTATTTTGCTAATTTATTTGGGTTTTACTTGGGTTGTGTATTTGTGCTAAACAAGTTGTAAAAATGTAATGTATTCTAAAGAAAGTTTACGTACAGAAATTAACCATACATTGGGAAATATGTCAAAGTTTTATAGGTGGCTTGGTGGGGAAACGTCTGCTTTTCAATCAGACGGCCCTTGGTTCGATCCCAGCCATACAGCAATAACATGTTTTTCAAGTTTTGTGTGGATTTGCACTCGCTTTGCTGCGAAAGAAAACATCAAATGGAAACTGATATGTTTGAGGTCCACAATATCCTAAGGCGTGTGTCATCTGCCAACACGTAGTTGGCCAGCGTAGTCGATTATTTCCTATATCTCTCTCGAGTCAAGAAGTCAAGTCCCAGAAGTGAGCTCATTAAATTCGATCCAATCGGTGTGATGTAGCTGATGTAGGCAATACTAGATCAAAGTTGATCTATATTTATCATGCGGAAAAGTCTTTAGTTACTTAACGCTTAAATTAAAATTAGCATAGTATACCCTTATTAATAGAAGTTATACAAATGTTCAAAAGTAGATATCGTGAGAGAAGACATACACATTCATAGATCTTTATTCCTGAAACGTTAGAGTCGAAATTGAGCTGATTGAGAAGATCGAAGCAGAGCGTTATGGCGGTTGTTTTTCAGTCGTAGCCATAGACTATGTAAACGATTATTATTCTTGACACATCCTTTTTCTACCCCAACTTCGAATTTCGTTTCTAATCTGTAAAGAAATAAAGCAATTCAAACTCCAAACATCACACGCTATTGTGACCTGAAATGTGGGTCAGTGACAGTTACCATGTCTGTGAGTTGTGAACTGTCATCAATCTGTCAGTTGGTGACAGCTACAAGAGACTTGGACGATTTAATGATTAGTTGGATAGAACGTATGTGTAGCGTTAATAACGAGATCGCCGACTTGGGAAGCTGATGAAAAAAATATAAATATATTATACTTTAATTTATAATTTAATTATTTATCGACTAGATACTAAATCAACAAGACCTTCAGAAACAGATAGATTAACTATAAAAAAAAAAACATTGCATGAAACTGGACTTTTATATTTTAGCCATAATATGCTTATGTTAAAAGTATAACAATTAATAACTATGAATTAAAAAGAATTAAAAAAACTGACTCGACTTTTAGTTTGACGAGTCTGTATATAAAATATGTGTGTGAGTGTTAGTATGTTTGTGTATATGTTTACAAATTGAGCAAATATCTATGAACAAACAAACACTTCCACACTCATATCTACAAGGGACTACACTTTTCTTTTTATATCATAGACTTGTATACATATTTATAAACACCCAAATCGAAAACGAAACGTCAAAGTCGAAACAGATTACTGATTTACATTTATTTTACCATCCAGTATTTTTAGATTTTTGATTTTTCATCTAGATATAATTTTAATTTTTAAAATAATGTTTGACTATAAGTAGACATACATTAAGTTAGATGTAGCTACAACCTATGTACAGGGTACAATAATTAATTAGCTAATAAGCTAATGTAATTATCTGTAATGCTATATGAATAAATAAATAAATAAACCGACTTTCAAAATCACCATTAAAAAATTGCAGCCTGGAGCTCAGACCACTATAGGTACAGTATTAATCCACATAATAATACAGAACCGAGAGACATAAACCGAAGGAGATAAGTGGTCTAACTTCCTTTCGCCGGACGTGACGATGACGTTCAGATTTCCCAGCACAGCTCCAATTTAAACACTCCAATGAAACTTTGTTAAAAATACATCAATTGCTTATTGCCGGCTGACAGGGATGTTGCAAGGGTTGCTCAAATAAAAGCAGCGTTACTTGGCTACTGCTAAAATAACATTTGAGAGTCTTATTCGTTTATCTATCTGGTTACGTACGTTTTTTAAAATCTGTTTCGTAATATTTCAGACATTTTTTTTTTGAAATGTGAAACTTTTTTTCTATTTTTTTATTGTTCTTAATTTTTCGTATAAGTTAAGGACCCAAGCTCTGATGTCGAGGGTTATTAAACGTGTCATCCAATCCACGGCGAAAATTCTATTTTTTGATAGACAGTGCATGATGTCTTGTGCACGATCACCCATTCAACTGGCGGCATTGACCGTTGCTTGACCCCGACGATCGTGTCAGATCACACAAAACCGCTTAAGCCATTTCAAATTCGGAAAATGTAGGTAGTCTTAGAGCTAATGTAATGGAGTGCGATCTAAAATTGCCCACACTTTTCATATTTGACGTGATTATGTTTTTTTATGTATGGCTCAGATCTTGCCGACCCTTTCTAATTCATAATAAAAAGAGACAATACTTTTAATTTTAGTCGTGCGTACGCCAGAATTGCCATCTCTCAACGGTACTTTTATTACTATTATTAAGTCATTCTGCTCCCCAGGTTTGTTTTTCGGGATCCTAGTCTTAGAACAATTTATTTATTTTACCTCTCTTGCCAATTTTTTATTTACTTATTCCGTATTGGTCACTTTATATTATAAACTTAATTACATATAAGTGTAACCATTTGTTACTTATTTCTATTTACTACCTTAGTTATTACTTTATGAAAAAACTGTATGGTTCTTGATTTACAGCCTGGTGATTTACAGACAGCGAAATCTTAGTAATGAGGTACCGTTGGTACTTTTTGGTTACGGCACCCAAAGGTAGGTAAGAGACAACATTTTAATATATCTTAACCATTATTGAACGCTCAAAAGATTTCTCTTTGTTTTCAAAATACTTTCTTGGCCCTACGGAAGGCCAGGCCCTTCCGTCCTTGATTCGTCCCTGCGTGGTGTCCACGTGCGCCCGCGCTTGTCTGATATTCAATACATTCGCCTACTGTATCTTGGGTTACGTAACATAATGCCGACTTTCAATGTCGTCACTGAGCATTGTGTTTTCTTTGCTGTGGCTACTACGTACAATTTGTTAGAGATATTCTCTCTAGACTTTTTACATTTTGACGTGACAACGTCTTAAATTAGGTTGCGGCTGGGAGTCACTTATGAAAAAGTGTAACGCCCGGTAACGTTACGATGAGTCACCGAACGAGAGAGAGGCCCGCCGAATGCCTTGCGTCTCTCTCCCACTCAACTATGATCGGTCTGCCGCGAGCGCAGCACGCTGTCACGTAAAATCTTCGCCCGTAAAACCGACTTTACAGGCAACCATTTTTTTACCAGACTACTAGTGAAGTTTATGTTTTTTCACGCGTTTCTTTTATGTATGTTTATGTATTACTTTATTTGTATATAACTCGATTCAATAAAGAAATCATATTATTATGAAATATTGTTCCCTCTCGGTAGCACTAATTTGTGTTGAACTAAATTTGTTGGCTGTGAGTCTGGGTGTTATACATATATGTATCTGTATAAAATCTATATAATTACTAGCTGACCCGGCAAACGTTGTTTTTTCTTAAAAAAAAAAAAAAACTAAATATACAGTAGCCTATTCTCAGACCTACTGAATACGCATATAAAATTTGGGAAAAATCGGTCAAGCCGTTTCGGAGGAGTACGGTAACAAACACTGTGACACGGAAATTTTATATATAAGATATGTATTACTTTGGTTGGATGAAATGGCGACAGGTCTCTGGAACAACTTGCGATCGAAGAATCCCAAACAAACTGAAGGGGAAGATCTACAAAACGATCATAAGACCTGTCGTATTGTATGGATCTGAGTGTTGGGCGACGAAAGTAGTGCATGAGAGAGGATTGCATGCGGCAGAGATGCGAATGTTAAGATGGATGTGTGGAGTGACAAGAATGGACAAGGTAAGAAATGAGTATATCAGAGGAAGTTTGAAAGTGGCACCTATGCCAGACAAAATTAAGAGCGGAAGGTTATCTTGGTATGGGCATGTCATGCGAAGAGAGGAGAAGCATGTGACTAGGAGAAGTATGAATATGATTGTACAAGGTAGTGGAAGTAGAAGACGACCTAAGAAGATGTGGATGAATTGTGTGAAAGAGGATATGAAAGAGAAAGGAGTGACTGTAGACATGACAGCTGACAGAAGAGTGTGGAAGCAAAAAACGGGCTGTGCCGACCCCACATAGTGGGAAAAGGTGAAGGCAAAGAAGAAGAAGAAAGATGTATTACTTTACTTGTATATAACTCGATTCAATAAAGAAAACATATGAAAGATCCTTCCCTCTCGGTAGCACTAATTTGTGTTGAACTAAATTTGTTGGCTGTGAGTCTGGGTGTTAAATATGTATCTGTATAGAATCTATATAAATATGTAGCTATGTTTGTTTATGTTGTATATCAGTTGTGTTAGCAACTATAACACTAACTAGAAATGGTTCAGTGTAGGGTTAACCAGCCTTGTGTGAAATGTGTCTTATAATATTTATAAAAAAGACATGTGTCCTAATACATACGTTTTTATAAAAAAAAAAAAAAAAAATAACACAAGCTAGAGTATAATTACGAACTTGGTGTTTTAGATGTAATCATGCCTATCATACGTCCACCGCAGCCGTAATTGACAACCTCGCTGGCGCAATGGTTTCCATGCCGGACTACTAATCAAATGACTCCGGGTTCGATTCCCGGCATGGCCAACATCTTTGTGCTGAACATACATTCGTTGGCTGTCGGTCTGGGTGTTAAATATGTATCTATAATTATGAAATATGTATGTATATCAGTTGTGTTAGCAACCGTAATACAAACTAGAATTGATTTAGTATGGGGCTATCCAGCCGTGTGTAAAATGTGTTTTAATAATTATTTATTTATTTATTTTATGATTTTATTTTATAAAATTTTAGAGCAGTATCTTCGGAGATTAAATACCAAAATTTTGAAGCGAACGTTGTTTTAATATTTTCAATTATTATCAGGAACCGAATATACCAAGACTTATCATAACGTAGAAGAAAAACTAAACAAAAAATAATAAGTTACTTCGTTTAGATTTTTATCACTTCGATTCTAACAATAGCGCATTACGGAAGCAATCACAGTTAAATTCCATCAGAATTTAATCACAAAACACGCACCTCATCTAATACTCACCTCAACTTTTCACAATAAATTTCACAATTCCTATTGAATGCTCGAAGAAAACTTGTCTTTTATTGATTGTGAGTTTGAGCCAGCAAAGGGCTCGCCTTGCCCCGGTACTGTCGTAATAAGTATGAACTTTCACGTAAGTACCTACACACAAATGTTACGACTCAGTTTTCTCATGCATGTTGGGAGAATGGTCATTTTGAATAATGTGAAAGTTGAGAGCAAATCTTTGAATTTGACTTTTTTAAATTTTAGTTTTAAATTTATTGCCTCATTTGGCTTAAAATGTCTCATTTTCCAAGGTGGTTCGTATACGTTAAAACAACATTACTTATTCATTATGTTTTTTAAGTACCTAGATTATCTACACCAAAACTTGCCTTATATAGTGGGTATACATATCGTAGGTATATTTTCGCTTTAGAAAGTTACATTTCAACACATATTTCAATGTGCAATGCGATGTCAGCGGACTAAGTTGAGGTCTCGAGATGTCAGTCAAGATTGTTGATTTATGTTTAGATAACACGTCTGTAGGTGAAGAAAGTTATAAATGTCACAGTGACATAAATATGATGAAGTTATAGCAAAACGGACAACAACAAAGCTTTGAATGAGTTTTATTGAGTGAATCAACCTCTTATCGCAGTCAAGTACAAATGTGATTCACACTTTGAACTATGTCCACAATTTCCTAGAACAACTATTATTGGAACGAAAATAAGTGACAGGAGGCGCGTCAAAGATGGCTGCAGATGGTGATGCAGCAACGGCGGCGCTTGCGCAGTGTGCTCGGTCAGATCGGGAGCGGAGCCGCGAGTACTCGCGGGAGCTGCGGGAAGCGACCTTGGCGCAAGGAATGAATCACGGCAGCGAAAGTGGGAGAAATGTGCCGCCGCGCCCCGCGCCGCTCACTTTTACTTTCCAGTGTGGCGCAACCGAGCGCGGCGCCGCCGAGCGCGCGCGCCACTCGCACGGCGCCCGCGGCCCGCAGCGCCGTCGCGCCATACTCCGCCGCGCTCTCTCCGCCGACCTGCTAGCCACGGATTACAGTGATACACAGTGCATCACACAGGATTCAGTTTCAGTGATAATCGCGGCGAAAGTCGAAACCGGGTCGCCGATAAGCGTTGTGCAACTGTTGCGCGCGGAACTCGCGCGCGGCCTCGCACTCTCCCGCAGGAAGCGTGTCGCAAGCGGGGAAGTGGCGCAAGCGCGGGAAGCCACTCGGCGCGCACACTCCCCGGACCGCCCCGGATCCCGAGCCGCTCTCCCCCCACGTGCCCTCGGTAAGCCCCCTCATTACAGTAGAAAGCCAGCGAAAGGCTGCCCGGGAGCCATCCCGCGCGCCGGAACCGAAACCGGAGTGAAGGGGACCTGATATCACCGACACTCGAGCGTACGATTGGCGTCACTACCGACTGAACTTCGGATCGGGTGTCGGAAACGCGGCAAATAAAGAAGTGAAATATCCAAGGACAATACAACTTTCAAGCGATTTCGCGCGCGGCCGACAATAAAAACTTCGTAATGCGCCTGCGCAACCTCTCGGTCTCACTTTCGACGTCTGCGCGCCGCCGAGCCTCGCTCGCCGAGCCACGCTTTCAATGACTGTTACAAAACCTCCAGCATGTCGAATTTTCTTTCGAAAGTTTATAGTTCATAGAAATTTCATCAAACCATTTCAAAACGTAATTACGTGCTGTGGAGGACTGTAATGAGCTCCACCGGGTGCATGCAGAACCTTGCAGCCTCCGTGACCAGAGAGGTGGTCATTGAGTTTGTTGCCATTACAAACGGCACGTTTCAAGCAACTGTCATCATTAAGTGTAGAACTGAAAGGAACACGACCCAAGGCCAGTTGGATAACGAATTTTCGTTTAATATTAATAAATGGCAGCCACGGCCGATCGTGACAGCCCCAATGGTACATGCGGATGCATACGATTTTTGATCTCAAATCACTTTCACGCGATCCATGCTAGTACAGCCCGCGGCGACCTCAACACGATCGAACACTTCACCTATCAAGCGAAAACAATCTCTATTTATGAATAACTAGAACCCACAATATTAATAACGATTTAGGCAATGAATGTACTCGTAGTCTAAAATATGATCGACTGTACGTAATTGAAAACCGAAACCAATCGTAACGATACCAGACACGATATCGATGAAATAATCGTTAGTAATAGTTAAATTTCATTTTATGCAATTTTTTCAATGCTGCCAGAACCAGTTTACGCTAAGTACATACAAGGTAAAACAACCAAAAAGCCGCAAGATACAACGATTTCTTGTGACAATATCACAATAATAGTACGATTCATTTTTAGTGTCCTTGAAATAGATTAATTAGTTCAAAACTCACATGATGTGCCTGTCTCAATTAAATCTATATTCACATATCGATAAGAGGTTGTGTAACGACACGCATTGCGAGCTGCTTTACTTTCATATCCAAACTAGAATGCTGGTGGGCGTGTAAATGTCAGGATTAAGATTTATGATAAAGACCGTGATTAGCCAGTGACAAAAGTACAATGCACATACCTACACTTTCACCTGGAGAAATGGTTTGAAAGTTTTTGTGAGGCTTTCTTCGGTTCGCCTCTCGATGATTTCATGCGGATTTCACAACGATTTTTGTGCATGAGAAAGTGTAATGTTAATCAAAATTTCAGTTATTTTGCTGCGTAGGTTTTATATTTAAATTGATACCATAAAACTTGAAAAAAAAAAACCTATTAGAAAAATCGGGAAAAGAATTAAGAAGATTTGACATATATAAATGGCCTTAGTTTTTTTTAACTATATATGAATTTGTGTAAGATATACATAAGTCAATAGGATCTATTAGGAGCAAGCCAGGCAAACAATAGCCTACCTTAGACAGATTATGACTGACAAATGCTATCGTAGGAATTATTCAATTGTTGATTTAGAACATTGATATTTCGTAAAACCGTGAACTGTCTATTGTTCTGCAACATAAATGAAATCGACTGTTGCAAACTGTGGTAAATGATTAGTTGGTTCTAAACAGAGAAGTCTGTTAGTTTAGAGAGGGTTCATTTGATAATGTCATGCTTCCGCATAGTAGAGCAAATAAATATCCTTGATAGTAATCGAGTATCTAATCTTGTAAAATCTATAACGCCAACAATCATTACTTAATCAAATATAAATAATTGATTAGGACTTTAAAATTTGAACGTCGTAAAGAATTGTTACTTGTTGCTATATCAATATGGACTCTTTGACAAACTCTTTCATTTACTTTTGCTTCACACTCTTTGAGACAGTCCCGCAAAAATACATAATATGAAAATGAATATATAAACGAACAATGAATTGGGATCAAGTCAACGCTCCCAAGTGTTACAAAATAATGTTTTGATAACAATAATTAAATTAAGACTGAACAAGAAGCAATTAAAGCGATTCTCACAGAAGCAGTTCCACAGAAACTTACGTAAACCGAAACGGTTGTTTGGAAGAAATTTGCTAAGGCCACAAACGCACTTCGACCTTAAAGTGCGCAAAGCAAATACAAATAGTAATAGATAAATTACCATTAAAAATCTAAGAGGTGATACTTAATGTGATGAGCAGAAAAAAAACAAGAACAATTTACTTAAATGTCAGTAATGATGTGGCAGAATACAGAACTTACAAATGTAAATTACCATTACAAATCCAAGAGGTGATACTTATGATGAGCAGAAATAAAACAAGAGTAATTAACTTAAATGTAAGAAATAATATAGCCAATGATACAGAAGTTACAAATGTTATAGTGGGTTGTGACCCTAAGTTATTCAATCTGTGCTCATTAGACAATGAGACTGAGAACGGAAGTGGAAAGCTGTTGCGGAAACAAGTTTCTGCTCTGTTACCATTGGCTTCGTAATATTTTGCTAAATTATTTAGACTATTTCTTTTCTAAGATGTCATTTTGCATCAAAATTCTTATGAAAATATTATGTACTTTTGTTTTTTGTTTATGTATCTGTAATACCATTAAAATTTACTTATTTTGTTTTACCTGTTTTGTGCAATGGCGCGTTTATAAACATAACTTTTATAGGTACTTGATGAAAACTGTTTCTTTCTTTCTGTTTCTTGTAATATATACGAGTAAATAACAAATATATTGCAACCCAATATCCATATGAACATGTGAATGTAATAAATAAATAAATATAAGGACACATTTCACACACGGCTGGTTAACCCCATACTGAATCATTTCTAGTTCGTATTATGGTTGCTAACACAACTGATATACTACATATATACATACATATTTTATATAGATACATATTTAACACCCAGACCGACAGCCAACAAATTCAGTTCAGCACAAAGATGTTAGCAGTGTATGTACTTTTGATTTTTGTATGTATCTTAAATACCATCAAAATTTACTATATAATTATACTCTATTTGGTCTTACCAGTTTTGTCCAATGGTGCGTTTATAAACATAACTTTTATTGATAAGTACTTGATAAAAACTGTTTCTTTCTTTCTATTTCTTATAGTATAAACGAGTATTTACTCGTATAAATTATTTTATTATATATTTACATACATATATTGCAATTCATATAAACATATGTGTATGTCGTTTAGTCGTACATTAGTCATACATATGTATATAAAAGTAGAGTTAGCATGCCTTTTTCATCTAGGAAGAGTTTCATACCTAAATAAGGCTCCATCTAAGGCAAACGATGTGTTTGTTTTTGATCAGATAGATTTACATGAACGTTATCATGTGTCACTGGCGCCAGATCAAACCTAACAGATGTTATAGGAGAATCTAACCTTGACTGGCATATTGGCTATTATTCTACAAAGTGTTGTACTAAATGTTTTATCTAAATTAGGCACATAAAACTATGTTCAATTCTTTTCGCGGACAATTTATGTGCTTTTTTACCAAAGACAGTAGTTTAGATATTTTTTTTGAGATATAATATTATAAAGCTTAACTTACTTACTAAAAACATTCCTGAAATTGTTACTCGCTAAGGAAAGGTTATTTTTCATATGTAGGTTAAAGCTAATGTAGCGTTAACCACATATTAGGTTCTTGACCTAATAAGTTTTTTAATGCATATTATTCATTCATAAACTGAACACTCCATATGTTTAAATTCAATATATTCATGGTTAAATACATTAAAATGCAAACAAGCCTTAATATTTTGACTCATCTCAAACTTATTTTTAATTCATTCTGACTGAGTTACTTTTATTCGTAATGATGACAATAACATGTGTAAAGTATTCAATAAATATTTTTTATCTAATCTCTCACGACTGGTTTAGGTAAAACTTCAAATCCAACCAAGTAATGTTACTGTATTAGGTACGTAAAAATATTTCTTTGTTCAAGTCGTTAGGGTCAGCTTTAAAAAATGCAAATATTTCAGGTATAGTAAACGTAGACAAGACATCATTTGAATAAGTATCGCATTTTGTGCACAATCGATTTCCTTTCTCGTACCGACGGCTTTGTTCGTTTCAATTTATTACTGACGAGAGTTAACTCTCTAATGACCTACTTAGTAGCATTATCTTAACCGTCTTCGTATTTGACTTCTGAAATTGCGCCACAGTGTTCATTTCTCGGTGGCCACCCACGCTAAATACGTGTCAAATCGCTAATAGCATTATCAACTTTCGTTGCATCACCACAGCCGCCAGTAATTATATTGTTTGCTCAGTGACCACGCTTGTTATAACAATAAAGCTATCTGCCACGCTCATTAACTTTTAAGTAGTCTAATATTGACTTTCAACCTGTCATCTACTAAGCTCTGTACGGCTTCCCACACGCTAAATACGCTTTCATGGTGTAGAAAATGAGCATGTAACATGGAATCATCGAGCAATCAGCGGGTACTGTCAAGTGGGCTACGGGCGGGCGTAGGCGACCGCGGTACACATTGCAACGTGCCGATTCATATCCAAGGTCTTTCCTAGTGGAAGAGAACGGAGTTTCCTGCGACCACCTATCTCTCGCACACTAACATTCGCACGTGCACGCACACGCGCCCACGTGTCCGTGTCGTTATTCTTTGTGTTGAATATTTCCTAGCTACCGTTGCGAAGCATCTTCTTTTTGTGCCGTCCTCTGGCGTTTGCGGCTCGAGCCTGCGAGCGCTTCATTATATAGGCGACGGGCGATGCGCGCGCTCGTAGTTAGTGTGTCACTAGAGCCCGCGCAAGAGGTGGCCTGCAAGGACTGTACCGCGCCAGCCTTTTTTCTGTGCGTGCGATGTTTTCACTTTCGTCATTTTGACCGGGCCAGTTTGATTTGACGTCGCTCGCGCACGGACGTGTCTAGGATCGTCGTCGCGTTAATCCTGTGATCGCTGGTGCTTTGGATTGTTGTTGTTGTTTGAATATTTTTTTTGTGATATATTATGGCTGTGAGGAAGTGCTAATATGTTCGATAGCAACATACTTTTGAATTTCTACAATGAGATCGCCAATAGAAGTGCATTGCAGTTGGCAAGGTGAGGTTTTTGTTTGTTTACTTTTTAATTTAGTAGGATGCGCTGGGAGGTGTGGGCGGCGTCGGTAGGCAGTGGAGGTGGTGGTCGGCACAACCTTGTGTCTAATGAACGCACTATTCGCCGCTTCGTCCGCCTGTCGCCTTCGCCGGCGAGGCTCGCTCGACGAAGAGGTTAATAGGTTCACATTAGATGGTGGTTTGCGAAATCATCTGAGTTCAGCGCTAGCACAGCTGCGCCTGCGCTTTTCCACGCTTGGTTTCGCGCGCATTCGACACGCAGATTCTCTAATGGAATATGATCATACAAAGATTTGATTATTAGCGATAATTGCGTCTTGAAAATTGACCCACTAACATCAATAGGTATCTTAGTATCTTACAGATGCACGAACACTTTAAGTAATTAAGTGCTCGATATCATATTCAAATTACAAAAAGATGAATTAGGTTTTGTATGATTTTAGGGAAGAAGTCTATAAGAGTACTTTAGAATCGTATACAATACATTCCTAACACATTATTTAATATATTTAATAACACATATAGCAGACTAAATCATACATTTATATATATATCATCTCTATTATATCTAATATAACAACTAGCATGTACTGAATGCACTAAAACAAAATTTATCTATCAACTTATCTAGGTATAATTAAGGAAATTTCATTTCAAATAAATTCTCAATACATGTATGTATGTTTTTATATGATCGAAACTTAACTGCCATTGTACCTATTAAATATTATTTTCTATCAATTATTGATATACATGAGTGAAGTCAAGAAAAATAAATTTGTTATTAATTTTGTAATGGACATTACTACTAATACACAATACTTATGATTCAAATTATTTACCTATCTATGAAATAAAATTTCAATATACAATAAACATTACCTTACAATATTGTATCTCATTCAATTTATCAATATTACCAATTCAAGGCTTCTCCAAGCCTATAATCTGTCTGATAATTTTTGTTAATGACAAAAATATTGTTATGTTTTAATCGTCAATAATATGTACTACAGACACCGTTAATAATCTTTTTGTTTCTAAATTCTTGAATTTAGATAGCAAAGTGGTATTACACTACTACTATAGATTAATTTTACTTATTATATTGTAATTTGTAGCTTTTTTTACAACAAAAAATATAGGTAAAAAATTATGTAAAACGACTATATACTAATACAAGCTGGACCTAAAGATGTCAGCGGTAGCTCGGGATGAAAAGTAGTGTATAATAATATGTTAATCTAATGTATAAGCTACCAACATACCAAGTTTCATCCGAATCGGTGTAAGTAGTCGTTTGAGTGTGAAGAAGCAACAAACATACACTAAAACTTTCGCCTCTGTTATATTAGTCGGATAGGATGCCGGAGTAGTAAAATTGACACACCCGTATAGGTTTTGACATGTAAACAGAAACTTCGTTTACAAAATCTAAATACTTACATCAGCATCAAGCCCTTATCAAGAGTTGTAATTATGTCAATGAAGCAAAATCTGGCTCATCATCAAAAGTAACCAGAGACTAGACCAATGTCGTGAAATAACCAATAGAAGTGTAGTAATGATACTAAAAGAACTCTCTTCGTGCTGATACTGTCATCAACCTGAGTATTTTTAACTAAGGGCCAAGGTTTCTAATCTAAAGAGAAAACGCTACAAATAGTTCTTCGCTCGCTTCTAGTCTTCTAGCGAAATTATTATCATAACGTTTAGATACTGCACGTAACGAATTTCAATAGTAGACGAATAGATAATTTTATATACAAGGGAAGTTTAATTTTTTTAAGTGTAATTTAAGTAAGTGAATTAATAATTTAAAATCTCTCTATAGTGTTTATAATCAAAACCATAACATAAGTCCTACATACTATTGTAACTGTGCTCCTGATAGATCTTCTATACAATTCAGTCAAACGGCTCCAAATTTTAACGAAATTCTATATCAGGAGTCCAAATTTCAAGGCAGTCTCATTGTTAAGGCCAATGAAACAATTCAAAGGAAATTAGTTTATCTTACAAATGTCCTTGTCGAGTTTTCAACTATCGGCATTTCCTAGAAATATATCTATTTTATCACATTTATAAACAATAAAATATATTATCTTTACAAAATATTTTTAATGTTCCCTTGAACTTTTTTATGCTGATGATATCTCACTAACGTATTCATTTTATTCATAAGTTTGTCACTTTCAAAGCTAAGAATTTTGTCCAAT
Source organism: Mellilla xanthometata (assembly GCA_035578125.1). Taxonomy (NCBI): domain Eukaryota; kingdom Metazoa; phylum Arthropoda; class Insecta; order Lepidoptera; family Geometridae; genus Mellilla; species Mellilla xanthometata. Next base: position 3,197,661 of record JAPUBQ010000007.1, on the reverse strand, counting down.
CATATTTTATTAAACAACAAACCTTGAATTCATGTGTGAAGTTACGACATGTTTTAAAAGATAGGGCCTTTTTGAAGAGTCGACTGAATCAACCTTGTATTGATTAAGTGTTATGGTAATGGTTTAGATAAAATATTTGATAAGATTTCCACTTCTGAGCACAAATTCAGTTATGCTGTGTAAATAGTGCATTTAACTGTAATGTGAAAATTGTTTGCAGTACACTGAAAGTTTGTATAACAATAACATATTAAATACCTATAAACATAAAAATATAGCGAAGAAGAAAAATCTTATACGATTAAAATATCTTATTTTCTGTTGAAACGATGTTTGAAGGACAGCTTATTTTTTACCTTTTTACATAGCATGAGTAACTTTTATTTCATATATGCTGTATTATGTAATTTGTAATAAATGTAAATATCTGTTATATTATACACACAAAACTTTCTTGATGTAATTGCAATCGCTTTCACTTATCTACAACACATTGTACCTATATCGTTTTATTCTGTATATTAATATTATGTCTATCTATTTTTATACTGCATTATTATTTTCCGGGCATGTTCATTCATATCAGTGGGCATTTAATTTGTTTCGCATAGTCAAACATATTGTGTTGATAACATAGTTTCATTTCAAACAGAGGTTATAAGTATATTATTATAAATATAATGTTTTAAGTTTCCGCCTAGAACAAGCGGGTCTTTTATCACATACACGTGTTATGAAACTAGATCTTTCCCGGTTCTCTTTGCATGAGCTAATTACCGCCGGTCAAGCTATACATACCTACATAATACATATTTACTTGAATAATCAAATATCAATTGTCGTAAATTAACCCAAATAGACCGCAAATATTGCAATCAGAACGCTTATTTAGCTACTGCTAAGATCAAGCTACGGGCGTTTGATAATTTTATGTAAAAGGTCTCAAATAGACTTTATAAATAGTATCTCGAAACCGGATGTAACAGAGATCAGAATAATCAGAAAGTCGGTAAAGGTGTACTGCGAATTGAACACAGAAGCACACATAAAGATATATAGACCAAACTCTAAAAATAAGTAAAGTTGATCAGAACTAGTTAATGTTAAACTTGAGTTACATTCTAATAGGAAGAATCTTGCATACAATTAATATTCAACGTCCATAATTATCTATAACAATAAAATTGTAACAAATGTAGGAAGAACTACAAAGACAAATGCAAATGACGTGCTATTTACAATTACAACAGAGACTATTCACCTCGAATCAAAATTTACAAACAATATTTAACACTATGTACATACATATAAATATCAGGCACCAAATTCTGCTCCCAAATACAACAATATAAACTTATGCTTTTCACGCGTAGACATTTCTTAGAAACTAGGTTTATAGCCAAGAAACACAAACACTTCTAAAGTCCCAAAGGCAAGAAGCGAACTACTCGAAGCAATTTCGCAATCGGCGTTAACTCCTTTCAAAGTCGACATAAACATTTTCCAAGAAGCACGAATCTGCTCGTGCACACTCGGCCGTTTCAGAAATGTCTCAACTTTTTATCGGCTCAATGAATTTCTTCATAGTTCAGCGTTCCATATGACATTGAACCGAATTGTTTAATGTTATCAAAGGGCTCTTCGTTCGTCAGTACACTTGAGCTATTGTGAAACGCTACTTGTATTAGGACACTGCCACTGGAGAGCCCATTAACATCTTTTCGTCTTGTTTTAATTATTCTTTAATCGAATTTTAATGTATCCTTCACACTAGAATGTGACGGTCACTATCCATTCGACTATTAGCACACTTCAACGAGCTCTAATTTGATCTGACTTCATCTTCGCCTCATCCGCGGCTCGGTCAAACATAACTCAACTATTTATTATCAATCTCACAAAAAATAGACTCGTTTAAAAGGTGCTACTTTCAAACAAATAAGTCAAGATTCAAGGTCGGGAGAGGTACGCCGGTTTACAGATGTCATAAAGCCGTGTAATAAAGCGGCAGCTCTAGTTGTACAAAGAATGCATTGTGTCGGCACAATAATATTTTAAATGGTTGTTGTCGTATGACTCTCAGCCCTTTCTTGTTCCCGTTCACGGTACAAATTGCCGAAGGACGTTGGAACTGGGTCACTTCGGAAATAGTTTATTGTTATCGGCTAGTCTGTGCGCACGCAACGCGCACACGCATGCTCCAGCTACGTTCGGTTTTCAAATGCTCACGCACACGCGGGAGCGAGCCCCCGGCCCGATTAGGGATCATACTTTACTGGTTTAGGAAGTCCTTGTACAAGTTCACCTTCGGCGTCTTCAGTACGTCACCCAGTGCCGTCTCAAATGTCTTCCGCTTTCGTATCAAAATCCAAATGCTTTCCTAAGGTCGACGAGTCGATTAAATTGAAAAGGTGTCGATTTAATAATTTTCATTGGTAATTAATGATATCATTAAGAGCCTCAGAGGCCGGAGTGGTTTTGGTCTATTAGTTTTATTACGCGGTTACCCTTGCGTGTGATGTTTATTATTTATGGCCTAGCTAAAATCCTTTCGACAGACCCTTTCTATTGCGTTCTCTAAAGATCATAATTCACAAGGTTTTTCTTTGTCTGTCATGTTTGTTTAACGCAACAAAATGTGCCTACACACGGCCATCGTGCGGAGCTCTAGCGAGTACATCACTATTACTCTAACAACCTCCGGAACCTTGACCGATCCCATAAATTAATTATACTCACTTGTCACACATAGATCTAAACATAAACTCTGATTGTTCGCAATTTTATTGTCAATTTGATTGCTGGCAAGTTGTAAAATAAGTTAAAGGCCTCAAGGCTTCCAAACAATATGTCACACAGGCTGGCACACGGCCATGCAGTGAATAGTAGTCTGTAGATAACGCATAGACCTATCAATTTGGTCTAGTGCTAGTACGTTCACTGGCAAACCAATCTGTATTCACATCCGGAGTAGGGCGGCGCGGTGTGAGTGTGCCTCACGCACACTCTCTCATGGTTTTCCACAACCCCCACTCTTCCCACTCACACACGTGAGAGCTACCGTAGAGAGTGCTAAATCTACACGAATGTGAACGAAAGCGCACGTGTCACGCGCGAGACATGTATTTTTAGCGAATTGCCTCGTACGGGTAGGTCAGTTACTATTATGACTGAAAATTTGATAACAACGGTTGAGTCTATCACGCGCCATCGTCACGTTTACTATCAAAGTTATTATATCTAGCCAGAATACTGTTTTCTTCATCAATGAAATTATGTTCCTGCAACTATTTGCAATAAATCGATCGATCACGAATCTTTATTGGTAATTCAAAGTAGTGTCACAATTTCATTCACAATAACTAGAACTATAAGACAAATATCACCAGATAGTAAACCTACTTAATTTACAAGTATGTATTTATACAATTTAAACAGCATTCTAACAGTTAGGTAAGAAGTTGACAACCATTTAAATTTGTTCAACTGCGTATGTGTATAAACTATTTATTTTCGGTATAAATTGCAAAACTAAACACGTGATTGGCCAAATAGTTTGCTTTAGTAATAAATCATTTAATTTTGCGCATTTCGCTCTCATCTCTAAAAACGCTTGAACACATATGGTTTTATTTGGTAACCACATGCGGAAGAAAAGAAAATAAATTTACTACCATAGTCATCATTAATTTGAAGGTAAAAATAATACAATTTCATTGCCATTTTTGCTGGTTTATGGGTACATTTACTGCTATATTACTCTTTTCTAAATTATTGTGTCCTGTTGTCCACAGGAGTCTAGCCGTGGACAGTATCCAAACCAAATAGAATGAATCCACACTGGTATTTATGGTAGGTAAAATATGTACCTAAATACCTAGTCATTGTATATCACTTTTAATGTCACCGTAGAAAGCTAAACTAAACCACTACAATACAATAGTCCATAGAAACGCGGAATAGGTATGAGTCAGCTTGGTTGTGGTCTGTCAAAACATGAATCAGACCAAAGAGGCCCACGTCTAGTGAAAGATCCTGAATGCATGGATCATTTAGAGACCAATGTATTTTGTTTTTTAGCCTTCAAACGTATTACGCGTAAACGCTTTTGGTCAAATAAAACTGGTATAAATTGCGCTTTAACCGACTAAAACAACAATTTTAAAATACAAAAGGGTAAAGGACTTTAAATTAATTAACTGTTATACAGTTATAATGATCAAATCTTTAACATACAAATAGGTTTTCCTCTTAATGACATATTTCCCAACCGTTATAATACATGTATTATTTGCTATAAGTATGCATATAATATATGTATGACACGTTTAGATTGCCATAAGCATTTGTTTTTTAGCTCATAAAACTTCATTCCGTTGTTATTTATTTTCCGTAACCAGTTTACGTATTAGGTATTAATATGATCGATGATTGAGTAGGCACTTGAAGGCTATATGCAAAGATTTCGAAAGAAATCTAAGTCTAAAAAACACAAAAAAAGGTAAATTTGTCATTAAAACATAACTATCTTATAGTGAAAACTTACACGCCAATGAAAATCTTGAAGTGAATGCTTACAAAATGATAAACAACTGAATAAGGTAATTACACTTTTGGAGCATTGGCTTTTGATCTTGAATCCAATATCGCAATATGAGCGTTGGTTTTGGACACCTTACATCTTAAATCTATTATCTAAGACTACCCCACTTATATCTCTGATGCCAACAGAGAATTTAAAGCCACTAATGTGAGGCGCCAACATAATGTAAAAGTTTTACTAGATTCACACAAGAGATGCGTGCGCGAAGAGATTGTGAAAGACGATCCTATCTGTAGAAAATTACGGCACATGTTAAGCAATCTGTTACAATTACCGAAAATACACGAGAACCATATCTTATCTTTAACGTTTGTTTCAAAATTCTCTAACAGAATTACTTTCCAACTACCAAGTGTTGCAAAAAGTATTTTTTCCCGTAAACTTCCTGTTTAATTAATATTTTCTGGAATTCTAAAATAAAGAACGTAGCTGTAATGAATCTAGCATGTTTTGATGTATTCACTTGAGTTAAGTAAATAACTTTGTACTCGTATGTTAATCTGTTAAGCATATTTTTTTCCAAATTGTTTCCTTGTCTAGGCATTTGATTTTTTGTAAGTGAATAGTGAAAAAACAAATTACACGTGGCAAGGTTTAACTCTGGCTGGTACAAACTAATAAACCGGCAAATCAAAAGTAAAAGTACCATTCCATTAACTGACAATGGGAATAAAATAGAATGTCATTACGGAAGTGCGAACTATTATTATTATTATTATGAGCCTGTTTTGTCCCATTGAAGAGCAAAGGCCTCTCTACCCTCTTTCCATTTATCACGATCTATTGCTATTTCTTGCCAGTTTTTGCAGTGTTTTCGAAGTGCGAACTAACTCAGCGTTAAATCCTAGTCTTCTTATCATTCAGTGGGTGGTATTTAAACATGCTGCTGATAACTCCAAAATTGGGACACTGATTGCACTCAGTTTTCACCAACTTACTTGTCTTACTTAGTCTATGCTATATTTTGATACTGATTTATAACTTATTTGTTGTAAACCAAGTGTTTTTTATTTTGTTTAAGTAAAGTTAAGTTTACTTAAACCACCTTAATAAACTTTTCTGGCCTTGGGTAATCGGATAAAAGAATTTATGAAATAATACAATTCTATAATATTAATCTAGTATATACGGTTATTACTTTAATTATACTTAATTTGTTAATTCTGAAATTAATAAAGTATAATAAGTACCTATGTGTACAATATTTGTGCAAATATAACGCGATAATAGTTTTGTAAAACTATAAAATTTTATGAAAGATCCCAACTACTCTACTAATTTCAGGGAAATTTAAAACAAATTGATATAAATCTAAAAAAAAAACAAATATTATTTCTGTTATCATAACTGTATAATGCCTACAATTTACGCGTTGTTTTTCTTTCTTTAATATCTTTAATTCTACGTACGTAGAACCTGTGAACAAAAATAAGTTATTTGCATTAAAATAAATAAACGTACCTAAATGTTTATTTCTTACAAGTCACGTCAAACCTGTGTTAATAGAAGTATTTTCCCCAACGTGTTTACTGATTTACGCTAACGTCTCTATTCTAGGAATGAGCAAAAAATCAACTTTGATCTTGTACCTATCAGTTCTATTATATTTGAAAGTTTTAAGTGCTAGTTCTAAGATGTGAATAGTAAATTCAGTCCTTAAATATATTTGATGATTCATGAAATCGTACTAGTCTGTAATTGAGATGTAACTGGGAAACATCTGGTCATCTGGTTAAATATGAAATAATGAGATTATTATTACAGATAGGATGACAAATAGAACGCTTTATACAGTGCAACCTATCGCCGTTGTATGGCTCGCCCACTGTCCCTCCATAGTTGTATACCTCATTACTGAGGGTCGTGACTCCAAGCGGAGTTTATTAATTCAAGGAGATCCTTCAGGACGAGTGCCTTTCACAGTTATAGCTTAACTTTACGTTTTACTCGTATTATTTAGTTTTATAATTCTGTTGCTATTTATGAAATTGAGTCGTGAGTCCGATATACAGCATTATTAGTATTATTATTATGAACTTTGCTGCCACAAGTTTTAGCTGAAATATGATTGTTGTCAACAAAGAGTGAAAAATAAGAGACGATTAATAATAAAAATTAAATAACCTTGTACGTAGAAGAGATAACAAATGAATCATATCTAGAGCATACAAAACAAAATACGAGCAAGTCATCAAAACACAAATTGCTAAATGTATAAATATCAAGATGTCCCAATCCGAAATTACCCCGAAAATATCACGTAACTGTGATGGACGTAAAAGCAAGGAAATCAAAACCGAGTCGCTGCAGCGTTACGTCGTCATTACATAAAACCTTTCGCATACTTTCTCTGTCAGCAAAATTTAGCGCTCTCCGGTTATGTAACCTCACGAAATGGCAGCGACTAAATTTCATCATTCCGACTTGTGGAGAAGAGCACAGACGTATATGGATGCAGTCGCTGTCGTGTTGAAATAAATGGGATGGTTCATACAAGGGGCGCTCTTTTTTAATCTTTCCGTAAATGCCTATTTCAGTTCTCTCTTTTAAAACGTTTGATGAATTGAGATTTATTTTGTAACCCATACCTACACAATTTCTGTAAATCTTTATTCAGTTCCTGTACGTTTCGTGTAAAGGATAAGATTACGCTAGTCAAGTTCGTATAGTAACTATTTTCTCGTTTGATAATTTGTTTTAATCAATAGCAATTTTATGGCCAGCTGTATTATTTAAATACCAATTATTATGCAAATGAAGCGCTTACCAACAATAACCTCTTAGGGCGGCTCTCGAGGACTTGTTGCTTTAATAACTAGAACCAGGAAACGTTTCTATAAAAAAATTCAAAGCAGCTTAATGATATTCATTAAGTCAATCATTTGTTAGAATTTTTATATACCTACCTACCTTCATGCAAATGTAAGTTTTTACCTAAGACTCCAGTGAAGTAACTTTCTAAAAACTGCTCGAGTGACCTTGAAATAAAACGCTGTTACAAAACCGCGGCCGCTCGCTGGCGCTACCTCCCCCCTCCCATGCAGCGTGGAAACCCCCCTCCCTCACCGCACGCACACACCCCCGCTTCACGCACACTCCCGCGACTTGCGCGCGCGCATACAAACACAACGCATTACTCCTAATCACTAGAAAGGAGTGGTCCCAAATCTAGCCCAGCCCCAGTAATGTGCGAAATATCAACTACTTTACTTTGCAGGAACGTTCTATTAACGATGATGATTAATGCAATGACTCAAATTATTCTCCTGATCTATTACACCGTCTTAACTCACGTCATCGCTACAATGGAAAATCCGAAGAAAAGACATCTGTCCTGCCACTACTTTTTTTACACTCTTTGTATGATAAATATTCCATTTGCAGTAATAAGAATGAAATGTTTGAGTTGTACGCTTCAATCGTCTAACAAAACACAACTTAAGATTCTGTGGGTTTTGAAATCACCGACTTCCAAATATATGAAATCCTTGAACATGAGTATGTGGGTCATGATCATATTGATCATGTTCTAATATGTGTCTCGTAGGTGAGCACCATTAGCATAGTTGGGAGGTGCGCGTCGATACGTTGCGCAATACTGTTGACTTTCATCCTGGAGGTCAAGTGCCATCCTATTTCAAAACGGACCTTGGTCGAGTCTGGTTCACCTCGGTCCGCTCGTCTGTAGCCGAGCAAACGGAAGAGATCGGTGCTAATAGATATTAATCAAACAAAGAAGACGTTTGAATTTACTTGTTAACTTTGTAATGTTCATACGCAATGGAACAACAGCGAGAACTCTCGAAACAATAGAATGTAAAGATAAAAATCTAGTTATTAATACTGGGTTCGATGTAAGCTCATGTCTAACTTTGTACCGACTACCGATGTGAAGGTCAAACAAATTCGCGGCGTGAGAACGCCTCTACATAGACTATTTAATTCATCATAATTTACTGTAATAACACCAGAGATATTCAAATGACTGCCGACAATCAAATCCGACCTTTTCTTAGACACGTTCTTTATAAATAGTCATCTAACTGCCGCAGTGATCGCAAAATGTCGAACACGAACTCAATTTGTTTCCGAACAGTTGCGAAAATGTAGAAATAGCTGGAGGGTTCATTTGATAACAGTCGGGCTGACTTGCCGGTATCTCGACGAGCGGCCGCGGTATTACCAAATGAAGGAAATCTTCATCCGACTCGGGTGGCGAGTGTCAAAGTTTCGCAATCGCATTCCGATGCTGACTTTGGATTTGTAAATAGTCCATGTTAGCTGTTTGTAGTAACAGTTAACAAGTATCTGGCACAAGGGATCGATCGTCAATCAAACGCAAGGTGAGAGTGTAACTGTGTAGCTATTTTAGCATCATCGAAGGTAAAACTCATTCGCGCTTTCGGCCCAAGACTCTCTCGAGCAAGGGTAAGATGGCATTTATAAATAAATACATCTGTCAGCTGCCAACGATAGCGATTTGTTTAGATATACTAAAACTAGGTGTTTGAAATTTCTATAATTTTCCATAATTTATGTTTCGATGTCTGTATAAGTCTACTCAGAGTTTATACAAAAACATAAAATACGTCAATATGTTTACTACTACTAATAACTAATAAAAAAACAGTAGTAATATGCTACATCTTACGCTAATGAATGAACAAATAAATACATAGTAAAACGATAACAATAATGTAAAACGTGAAGCGAATCAAACTTATCACATAAATTATCATAACGGCAATGATCTCATTTGACTCGAAACTCAGCGCTGATTAAAATGTAAGTAATTTGGATAGTTCCTTGTTTTTACAACGCAGAAGAAAATAATCATCGATAACCTTATCGCGTGAGTAGCCATTAAATCAGAAATAGTAGTAAACAACGTAAATAGCGCGTGGAATATTTTGATAAAAACAAAAGTTTAAATATGTAAACATAAAATGAGTACAAAAGAAGTAGCAGTCTCTAAGAGGAAGAAGTCGTTCTGACCATGTTTCTCATGAATGAATCGTTTGTTGTGGAGCCGGGGTTATGTAATTGTATGTGGTCGGATGAAGTAGACAGTGGATCCAGCTCAGGCAGCGAGTACCTCGCGTGAAGGCCGGAGCCGGCAGCGCAGGCCGTATCGCCGCCACGCGCGCCCCGCGGTTTCCTGTTTGACAACTATCGACTTACATCACTATCGCTTTCTGTCATACTTCGCACGACTGTTAGAAGCTTGTAAAGGGGTCTGGCTGTTGCTAACTACCTTTTGTGAGCGTTTGTCATTGAACACATGTACGAGTACTGCCGGCATTCTTGTAGCACTTCCCAATCTCACGGCTTACCGACTCTTCCTTATTATTAAATTATTCAAATCGTCCGTTCTTTTTTATTCGCAGCATTGAAATTTTGTTTGATAGAGCTATTAGCATTTTATAATTGATAGCTTTTAATAGTTGTTTTATTGATTGTTGATTGAGACGGACAAGTTAATTTAGTCGGTTATTTCAGTTGTGTAAATGGAGCAGAAATCTGTTCACGAGCATGTTGAGACTCATGAGATTTTCAATGATTGTGACTAACGGGGCTGAGTGGAACGTCAATCGGAACGCACCGAGCCGTACTAGCTCGCCTGAATACTCAGCACTGTAATTGTTGACTGCATTCTCAGCATTTATATTGATTGCGTTGATTTCAAGAACAATATCAGAAATATTTAGCAATTCATATTCTTTGCATTTATTTATATTTATATTTTTCAATTACCATTTTAAACCTTAGTGCGAGGATATTGAAGCAATGAAAGGTTTTTTTTTTATCAGGACTCTTTATTATTGAGGCTGATCTAAGTATGTAGTTGATATGTCAAATCACTGATTATTATGTGCATACATTGGTTTAAATTATTTATGAGTTTAATACAGGGTTATTGGTAGTAACAAACCTGTCATAAGTGGTTTTAGTGCATCCAGACAAATAATGTTTTACGGCTATTGTAAATTTGCGTCAAATGCTATCAGCTGACCTAAATAAAAAACTATTTGGGAAGCGAGAAAATATATTGCCATAGCTGTTTTTTCTTTCACAAATAGCCAAAAGCCGCTAAACAAAAATATGTTTTTCAATTGCAAATTGTCATGACTCTAATTTTATTATTATAACGGAATTATAAATGGAAACGGCATTCCCGCTTGCATGTCCTTGATAATTAACTTCTATTTGTTGTATCATAAATCAAAAACCTCATATGTTATGTATTGATTAACATAATGATTAATCAAGTACGAGATTTTGAAATTCAAATCGTTTTTTTTTTTTATGAGCATTTCTGCTTGTTTTGATGGTTCTATTTGTTGAAAAACCGTAGCTTCGTCAATATGACGGAAAAATGTAATGTTTTTGACGGATAATCTAATTAACAAGTCTTTAACAAGACTTTCGTCATTATTCTAAATTTAAAGAAAAAAATAATTAATTTAAGGTCACGCCTTGAACTATACACAATAGGTGCGTTGCTTCATTTCTAATTAATTTATTTATAAAATGTATGTTTCATCCTGTGGTTTTATCTATCAATTATCTAAGAGAATTTTCCAATAATACTTTGCTCCATGGGCTTTTATGAGCCATTGTGTGCGTGGCTTACAGTAGTTGTTCACGGGACAGCACTTATAGTTGGCTGACGAACAAATTTTGTTGTACATATTATATTATACACGATATGGCCGAATTTAAATACTTAATAATAATTTTTATTTTTATTTTTCTATTTTGTAAATCAGGCAGTTATTGCGCCGCCCAAAAAAATCTATTCAAACCAAAACATAATCCACAACTCACATATTCATTCGTAATATCAAATTAGGATTAATTTAATTGATTAAATAAAACATATATTTAATTACTATTAGTTACAATATTTTTAGTACCACCTATCAAGTTACGACGTCTCTACATAAACCGATGTTGTTTTTCGCAACTTTCGATTTACTTGGCAAACGGTCGAGAAAGTCAGAACTTTTTTCTCAATCCTACGCTCCAGTAGTCTTACAATGGTTGTGTCTTGTACAATTTCTAGGTTTGCAACACCGGCGACGTAAAGCGTTTCGCAAAACTGTGTTTTGTGCACCTTTACTATTTCCAACATTTGTATCCGACGAATGACTGTCGGCACTTAAATGTAAGGTTACTGAAATTCATTTCATAACGTTTACCACACATACTGGTAAAAAGGTTTTTAAGGCATAGATAAAGCCTTTGATTTTCACATTTATATACAGCGCTAGTAATCTAGTCAACAAGTGCCTTTTTGGTCAACTTTTTTCAGCAGTCTCCGAAAATTATGATTTTTTTGATGCCATTCGATTCGGAATGGCATCAAAAAAAATTTTTTTTTGTTTCTTTTTTCAGATTTTTGAACACGGATTATTGTTTATTGATCTGTCCTGTAGGCACCGGAATTTTTTCAAATTTAAATTTTCATATTTAATAAGTTTAAATAATATTTACTCATTCAAAGCCGAAGGAATGAATAAATACCTATTATTTAAACTTATTAAAGTTGACCAAAAAGGCACTTGTTGACTAGACTACAGTGATAACTAACGAAAAGACCTTCTAGGTATGTTTTTAGTAAATCTTAACAAAATCCCATCCCATAGAAATAAGTGAATGCATTTTGTATGGTGGTAGAGCATTTTTTAGAACTCGCTCTCAAGGTGAAAAATGTATCCCTAATCTGACGGTGTGTCCCGGCAGAGTCCATGATAGCAAGATATTCTAAGACTAAGCTAAAGTCTCGGCTCTCAACACACAAGCTGTATGTGTAAAAAAACACTTACTACTAAAAACAAACAATAGTTTTGACTGATTTTGAAAAGACAATAAAATACTTTATGTTTCACAACTTCACGAAATAGATAAATTAGTTCAAATAGATATACGTTTAAATATAAGCTACTCTAACGTAAATGAAAAAAAAACTTCGAGTACTTATTCTGAAAGCACAAACTGCATCTTTGTACAAGCAATTAACAAGTCACTGCATTTACCTTAACAATATGATACATATGAATGTATTCAGTGTTCAATCTGTCTATCACCATCAAACGACAGTTAGTAGTGATCATTAACACGGCTCTTCTAGCGTACACACATTGGCATCAAGCCAATAAAGCCATTCTATAAGCCATCTACAGAAGAGATTACTTTAAAAAATCTATTACACCACTAATTATTTATGAGAACAAGTATTTCTACTCAATTATCAAGATCTATTCCCCCTTTTACAGTGACATTGCCGTCATAAATTCCGTATATGGCTAACAATCTAGGAGATATAGATGATAGGTATGCGACCGTTCTAGGTTCGCCTAATTAATGCGTACCTACTGTTATATAAGACTATATAATACAACCTTGATACATGGACTGATTGAGATATTTTATAATCGTTATAAACAAGTTCTGTAAACAGCTGTTACAATTCTTCCTGTTTGTTTTAAATTACGTTTGTTATCTGTTTTTAAAGATTTGAGGACTTTTCAATTTATATTTTGTTAGATTTTTTATATAATGTTCACAATAGTCGTAACATTTCAAATTCAACTGCAATTATTCATATGTTTTTAAGGCTGAAGTGTTGTTACACGTGAGGTCAAAAGCATTCAATAATGATTATTTTAAACATTACTTTTTGGCTTTACATTTAAACTGTTCCTGCATAACTGAATTACCTTCATCAGCTTACAAATGTTGTAAAAGGTAAAGAGAATGTGTCTATTTCGAGTTCATTTCCGTATCGTGTATTTGCTGAAAAACTCCGTGAAAGTGAATATTTGCACAACGAAGGCCAACGGAAAACAATTGAATATACCTTAACTTTCATTGAGTCTGTTAAAAAAATTATCTATCCTATTTTGAAATACATGTGGTGCCATCTGTAAGAAAATCGTCGAACTATATCTCGACTAGATACTACAAATTCGAGCGTCTGTTACACAGGGAAATGAGTTTCTAACATTCAGGATCATCGCTAGATGGCTCTGTCTTTGTTCTATGTTAACAGTTGTTGCTAATAATAAACTTAATACACAAGTTTTTGTTGATTTCGAAGTCATTGTTTCGTGCTTCGATATTATACAGTCTAACTATCCAAACTATATACAGTGTAAACTTCATGTAACGTCACTCGATTTAACGACAAACTCTAAAGTGTCGGAATCATTTGGCTTTAGTTGGTTTAGCTTGTATTCCAAACAATGATATATTCTCTCCATTTAACGTTCACTCTTGATCTATAACGCCATAAAATGCACAGTCCCTTCAGTGTCGTTATATAGAGTTTACACTGTACTTAGCAATTAATTGTTATACATATAAGTTTTTTTTTTTACTCTTAATAGGTCAGCGCTTGACCACAATTCACCTGATGGTAAGTGATATTGAGGTCTACGGTGGATCGCGCTTACCTAGAAGGAACCGGTTCACTCTCGCCTTGAAAATCGCTAGATTGTAGTCATTGGGGAACAGGGAATTCGGCAAGGAATTCCAAAGTTTGGCTGTTCGGACAACAAAGGTGGAGGCAACAGTGGTACATACATATGTATATGTAATAACGCTAGCACCGGCAATCATAAATTTCAGCGTATTTTCTCAAGATCGCTATCGTCCGCGGATATTTCAGCCGGCAGCGCTGCGTTTAATGAAATTAAATGCAAAACATGGGAACTGCACCGTCGCGATGGCTGACCACGGACAAAGACAGGCGAGTCGGTCTCGCATCGGTAGCCTCCTGAAAATAGACCATCCTCGCATACAAATTCGGTATTCTGCATGTAGCCCGGCCTACTGACCAATGCCATTCCGTGAAAACGCCCCTCTGACAATTTTGCTACGTGATTTTTATATAATGCATTTAATATAAGCTATTTAAATATGCGGATCCTCTGCACCAAGTACGATCGAGAACGGGGAACCCCCGTCCTATCCACTAGTCTTCGCCCGAGTTCTTCTACTAGCCTCCTCGCATCTGCACCCCAACTGTCCATAGGCTCAACAGCGAAAAGAATAAAAAAAATATCTCTCGATATCTTTCGCTGTTGAGACTATGGGCAGTTGGGGTGCAGATGCGTGGAGACTAGTAGAAGAACTCGGGCGAAGACTAGTGGATAGGTCGGGGGATCCCAGTTCTCGATCGTACTTGGTGCAGAGGATAGCCATTGCTATTCAGCGTGGAAACGCAGCCAGTGTTATGGGCACCTTTGCACCAGGTATGGTCATGGGCGGGTTTTCCTAATTATAAATGATTTGATATGTATAATTTTTATAATATTTATGGACAATAAAGTATTATTTTATGAAAGCTATTTCAAATTTAGTATTTTTTTTCGACTTACGTCACAGCCAGCCTCAACGGAAGACCAGCGTTTGCTTGTTCTCCATCAACCAACATTATGCTGAGTTGAGGCTGTGTTGTGAGAAATTAAAGTTTATTTACTACATAATTAAAATAGTGCACATAAGTGCACTATTTTAATTACTGTTCTACGTTATATTGTCGTGGCATCTTTCTTTATTTCTTTCTTTCTTACTTTTATACAGACAAGTAAAAGGTAAGCAAGACTAGAAATCTAAATAATGAATCTATGAAACAAGTCATCGTATCTAGAAGCTGTTTGATGGAAATAAATAAATGTTTATTAAGAAACAAATAATTTCATATACAATTAACAATAAATAAGTAATTAATTCAGTTTGTCATGGAAACACGGCTTTCATATTCAAAAAAGGTCAGTAAAAAAAGAATGAGATAAATCTTCTCCCAGACTTTGGTTACGAAATCTCAGATTTATTATTTGAAACTCTGTCAAGACAATTTTATTTTAACCACAAGTTTTTCTCTACCATAACGACCTTCAAGAAGACAACTCAGCTCAGCCCACTCACACAAGAAATATTCGAAAACACGTTCTTCCATATCTTTATTAGATTTTTTCTCTCATCTACGGATACAGACAATTTTATTCTAATTTCAATGAATCTTAGTTTCCCGCGCTTAAGGAAATGATAACTCTTTGTTAAGTAAGACTTCATTTTTTATCCGGAGTTTCATTAGCATGTAGTGTAAAAGTTAATTATGTAGACGTTAATGCGTTTTATTTGCGGCTATGAACAAGTTCTTTCATACTTTGGCCATGAAGACTTTGAGCTAATTTGTTGCTAAGCTCGCACTATGTAGCGAAGGCAGCAGTAAATACAAAACCGAGTCTTCAACTCGACAACTTAAAACAATCACTCCCCAAATCGTTTCAAAATCGTGACAACGTGATTGAGATCATCGCGAGAGCATATTACGAGCGGCTCAGATTTCCCTCGGAGTTGTAACATCATCAAAAATGAGTTGTGAGTGAAACACTTCAACAATAGGACAGCAGTCGCGTACAATGATAGTTGTTCCGCCGTTTCTGACCCCGCTCGAGCAAAACATTAACACAATGCAAAGGAGCTCACTGATCGTCTTTTAAACGATCTTGCGCTTCTATCGCAACTCCGCGATGCTCTGCCAGGCCAGGGTCTTATTGCGTCAGGCTTTCCAGCACCTGCTAGGACTTCTATCGTATTGGTCGCAGACCGCATCACGGGTGCGGGTTCATTTATATTCGTCTCACCTTTGACTTTTTTCAATTAGTTGGGCAATTGCTTAGACAAAATACTCGTATTGTGGGCCTGTATTGCGCGCTCTTTGATGAAGGCATCGATATCGTTTCAGCATCTATGTTTTTGATATTGAATTGTTTGTTATCGTAACAGTTGGCTGGCTGCAACCTTGTCTTCCTTTACTTCAGTTTTCAGTGCATTATTGATTGTAAAGTGAATCAATGAACCGAGAATATGATGTTCTATATCGGTATGATTTCACTTATTCTATTGTTGCGTCAATAATATGCACAAAAATAATATTTACAGGTACAGAAAAACAGGTATGCCGTCGAAATTGATAATGTATTTTTATATTCATTTAATTTCCACGTTTTTATCGCTATAAACATTAGGAACACTACTTCCTTGAGATGAAACTATATATGAGCAAAAACTAAAAGATTCGAGCGGTTTTCACACGACCATCGAGTACAATAGCGTTATTTATTACTAACTTCACACAATTGTGCTCCAAACTAGACATATGTATATTATTAGCCTTGTTTTATGGAGTTTTATCTTTCTGTCGTAACATTAGTAATTGATAAAGATGAACAATTTATTTTTATTTATTCACGTTAGAATATAATATTAGTCACCGCGCACTTATAGGGTCGTACTAAGCTATACCAAAAATAAGCTATCAATACTTTTTGACATGGAGTACCACTGCAAATGGGTCAGCCTTAGTTTTCCATCAGGCTTGCAACCAGTTCAAGTAGTTTTCCCTGATTCGACTTCTGGTCTTCACTTCTTCGTTATTCTAAAATTACTTATCGCAAATTTATACTCACGTGGTCTGTTTGAATTGTTCCAGTGCTGGAATGATGGGCGAGGGTCTGCTGACCCTGACGTACGGCAAGCACCACGCCTGCATCCTCAATGAGGTGGGCGCGGCGTGGCGCGGGGCGCGCTACTCCGACCTGGTGCTGGTCTGTGACGACGCTGTGCCGCTGGCCGCGCACCGCATCGTCATGGCCGCAGCTAGCCCACTCATCAGGTAATACTCGCTACTAGTTGTCAATATCTGCAAAGTCTATTTGAAATTTTCCATTACCGAACGAGCAGGGAAACTGCTAGGAGACACCGTTATACATGCCGAAAATGCGTACTAAGCGATTCGCTTCCACGTTTATAGTACGGACGGCCAAACTGTGGAACTCCTTGCCGGAATCCCTGTTCCCACTGAACCTTACTGTTTTCAAGGCGAGAGTGAACCGGTTGCTTTTAGGCAAGCGCGCTTCATCTTAGACTGCAATATCAGTTGACATCAGGTGACATGTGGTCAAGCGCAAGTGTATAAAAAAAATTAAGAACGCATATATTGGTATGGAGAAACTGCGCTCTCATGGTGCGAAGGAGCCCAAACATCTAAAATGGTATTTCTGTCATCTTCTTCTTCGTATGTATGAGTTTTCAAGCCGCCCCAAGGCATATGACTTGGCTTAACGACTGCTTGTACTGAGACTAACAGCCGGGACCTACAATAAGGTGATCTGACGCGATCATCGAAGCTAAGCAACGGTCGATGCGGACGCTGTTTGGATGGGTGACCATACACAAGACTGTCGTTTTTCAAGCGGCATTTTCATCTGGACGCTACCGAGGGTCGAATCTCAGTCATTTGAGATAGAAAGAAACAACGCAATAAAATTCTTATTACATTATTTTCGAGTATTTATATAATCAATTTTATACAATTTATTTTTAATGTAAATATACGTATTTCATTTGTTATAATCGTACATTGCTTTAATAATTTTCAGAAAAATCCTCGACGATACCCCATCAGGCGAGAATCCAGTCACCATCCACATGTCAGGCATCAACAGCACCCTCATGAGGCATCTCCTCGTCTTTTTGTACAGCGGCCAAGCTTATATAGAGGTAAGTACAATCGAACACCATATAAGTATTAATTTCACCATATCTACAACCTCTACAAAACGTTTCAAACTCTTATAGTCTTTCACATGTTCCAAAATACAAAATAATTCTTGAACTCACACAAATATAGTAATGTTGAATTACAACTATTTAGACTTGAAGACAAATACTTGAGTTAATCATAAATCATATTATTTGCAGTCGGGGGAAATAGATGACATGCAAGAACTCTTCGAGCTTCTAGAAATTAAATCAGACGTTTGGAAATCAACAAAAGAGCGCCAGCAAGCAGAGGAAAGGAACAGATCATGCGACCGATTAAAAGCTAAAACCCTCAAGACCGATATTAATAGCAATGAAAGTAGTAAACACGACGCACCTTCAGGATCTTCACATTCAGAGAGTGAAAGGGTAACGCCCAGTGCAGGTTTCAGTAAAGACAAGGATAGAGATTCAGAAGGCATGAGTATAAAGAAAGAAAGCATGTCGACCAGTAGTAACGATGAAAGGGATGAAGAAGATGCAGAAAAAGAATGTGGACGATTGACAGCGAGGAGAAGAAGTTCTTCTAATCCAGTCAACCTGTCTGTAGCAAGGACATCTGAAAACACCGGAAGCGAACACGATGACTCACAAGATGTAGATGTAGAAACGGTAGCAGCGAAGGTAATTATTGTTTCAGTTACTTCTCACAAAAAAAAATGTGCAAACATATAAATGTAAGAAAAAAATAAATATGTAAACATGTAAATTATTAAAAGTATTTTTAACGATTTTTTACAAAACAGGACTATTTTTATATGTTCATCCTTAAAGATTCATCTTTCCATTCCTATCAAGTCAGGATGCTAAAAGTATCGAAGGCAATCGTATATCTATTAGTGTAGGGAAACGTGTGCTTCACATATATTTTTTAAAACGATTCAAGAACTTCATTCTGTTCCTTAACCTCTTATGTTGGCTGGTAATTGAAGGTACAACTGATTACTCATGGATCAAACTGCTCTTTGGGACAGTTTTTCATTAAATAATTATTAATGTTTCAGAACATAAGCAGACGAAGATCAACATCGTCAAGCCAAGAAGATCCGCCGCCTGGAACAGTTTATCGGAGGCAACTCTTGAACGACCGACTCGGCCGTGGCATTGAACGCGCTAAACGGAAGTCACATTACCTGGAACCTCCTGAACTTGACCTACGGACCGTCAAACTAGAAGACTACGCCCATCTGAAACCACCCGACCAAGATCTAATGTCTCTCGTGCAAACGTCACCGGAAAATTATGTTGTTACGCCACATAGGAAAAGACGACCAGGTTTCCATAATTCACCTTCACAAAATCCTCCATTTGTATCATTCCCCCCAAGCTACTTAGAAGAAATGGCACATCTACGGTATACACAGGGACCGGCGACAGCCGCTGCCGTGGCAGCCACGGCGCGGTTGACTGCCTTACACCACCCACTAAGTGCGTCAGCTCCTCCTTACTTACCAGAAAGGAGCGTCACTCCTCCAACTGTTACTCACGAAGATGCCCTGAAGTACCGGCCTCCTAGCGCTGGTTCGTGGGGACCTTGGCTATGTCAACCACAAATGGGAGGAGACGATACTCCTTCAACAGACACGGATCAAGGCTCGAGCAAGCAAGCCCCGGTCCGAGAGTACCGCTGCGAATACTGCGGCAAACAGTTCGGCATGTCCTGGAATCTCAAAACGCATCTCCGAGTACATACGGGAGAAAAACCTTTCGCCTGTCGACTCTGCGTCGCCATGTTTAAACAAAAAGCTCATTTGTTGAAACATTTGTGTTCGGTACATCGCAACGTGATATCTTCGAGCGAGAACGACGGGCGGACCAATACGCCGGGCAGGTTCAACTGCTGCTTCTGCCAGCTCACGTTCGAGGCGCTGCCGGAGCTCATCAGGCACCTGTCGGGACCACACAATAGTTTGCTACTCAGTAAAAATCTGCACGAATGACAGTTGCCCATATGACGCGGGCGTTCCCCGCGTTACATTGGACTTTGAAATGCTTTCTTCTCTCTATTCGAGAGTTCAAATGTGATATGTGTTTAGAATGGAATAAATAATAAGTAAGCGCTTAGTTCTAAGATGTGTGTTGTCGCAGAGCGATACTCATAGTGAGGCATTCGCGGCACTCTGTCGCGGATGTGATATTGATGAATAATTAATAAATCACGTTTGCCGAATGGGTCCAATTGTTATAATTTGTTTAAAAATTATAATTCGGGACCAATACCTTCCAGGATAGTATTTATTTGACAGATATAATTCATTAGGATAAATGTTATTATAAAAGCCACCGACACATTAATTCCTTAAGCATAGAAAATAGACAAGTTTGTCCGAGGAAAGTTGCGAAGTCTTATCATAGCGTCACATTAACTACCTCCTAATTTAAATCAGTATCTTGCATCAATCGTGGTGACGACATAAGCTCGAATATTGGCTCTATACATGTATTTGACAATGTATACAGTCAGTAGATCTAGTCAGAATTGGAACTTAGAATATTAATATAAAAACCTTGTGTAAAAATAATCCGACCTTCATAAGTTTAAGATATACGAGTACCTACAATAAAATACCACATCTAATATATTTAAGATTTCATTAAAAATTCTTTAAGTAACCACATCTCGGCAATCAAGAAAAAGTAAAATTAGCTGAGTTTTCTTTGCGTCTATAGACGAATTACTTTGATCTAAGTTCGTCTTTGCTTCTACGTTCCAACGACCGTCTGACTTGATGTTTCGCAGCTTTTTAAAGACAAAATCAATCTCAATACTAGTTTTACCATCACTATTATAACTAAACAATATATAAATGTGTTCGTAACATAACTTTATACGTATTCTTTCCAAGTTATTCCGATAATTGCAATGTGGATGAGCACCAAAGATTTAAGAAGAGATGTTTGGTGTACAGTACAATTAAGAGAAATTAAAGGGACCTGAAATGATTGATTTTTAAAATAACGTATATAGGTACCAATTTAATAATCTCATCTCTGTAGCTACTAACACCGTCTGTCCTCTCAGTTTCCAATGATTCCACTACTCTTGAATATTATTCTATTTTTTAATACTTTACAACTTTTAGCAAATAAGAAGCTTTTCAGGCATTATACATTGAAACGGTTACTTTATCTTTAGTACCTATTTTAGCTTTACTGAAATCTTTGGAACGTGTTTTGATGTTGCTTCATACACGACTCGTATTGTGGCCAGTTGTATTCAAACTAATATTAGTGAAGGCTGGATGTACAATGATAATTATAATCATAAGGCTTCTTTTGTAATGCAAAAATAGATTTTGTTTTTTCTTATTTTTCTTTTATACTCCGTATTCAACTGTTGTATAATTTTATACACTTCACTAAATTTATTATTGTCTACTATTTCAGTAAAATTTTAATACTCATTTTGTGTCTAACAAGTATTTTTAAATATTTTGTTAAAGTATATTCGCCTATACCTATGCGTAGGTATTGCTTTACAATTGGTAAAGAAATAGTAAATCATGACAAAACCTTACATTCTGTATATACTTTGTTAGACTGTTCTTGCTTAGAAAGCGTGGCTTTGTTATGAAATGTTTTGTAAGCAATTTTGCCGTAAGCGTATTTGTATTTCAAAAAACTAAAGTTACCAACAAGTTGTTCATAATTTAGATTAAAAACGATGAAATTGTCGAGTCGCTTTAAAATCTTTCGATCGTTACCTTTCGTTTACCTGATTTTTGTTTTGTTTTTGTGTTTTGTTCAACGTCATATTGACGATTTTTTTACAATTGGGGAACAATTTAATTTTAAGAATTGTGATTTCAATGATTGTATGTAATGTTAGATTTAATGTGATAGTTGTCTTTGTAATTAATATAAGTAGTTCCAAACGATGTCTTCCGTTGCGTTGTTTACGATTAGGTATCTGAAAATGAATTGGCGAACAAATTTACTTCTGTTACAAATAGTCAAAGTATTTAACAAATACTTGACTCTGTTTAGCTAGTTTTTTTTGTCAATCCGCCATCATATCTGTTAAATATATAAACATAAAATAACAATTAATCGATAGCTGTGACAATAACTGAGAATTTCCATATTTGGTAACTGAATACTGCCTATTACGTATTTAATTACGTCCAAACTCGAACAAATTGTATTTTTATACGTACATACATGTTTTTGAAACCATTTTTAGTGTATAAGTGAGTTGTGATGTTGTGATATTTCTTCCGATTCTAATCGGGGTTGCCTATCTAGTAAAACAATGCAATTTATCAAACGTAAATCACTTTTTTTACCTTTACTTGAAACCTTGCCGAAGCCAACAAAAAAATCTAAAAGCAATTTATTAAAATCAATTTTATAAATGTGCGAAAAAGAACTCATATTCGAATGTGTAAAACATGACGTTGTTTATAAGAAATAATGTAAGAATGTAAATAATAATTAGTTGATAAGATTTAATATTAATAATAAAGCTTAATTTAATATTGTTGAACTTGAATATTGATTTTTCACTGTTAATTTGTAAATTTATTAAAAAAATATTCCTTAAGTTTTCACATAGTGTACAATTTTGTAGATATTGATTAGTTTATTAACATTCTGTAAAAAATGTGTTCTTACTTTAGTAAATTAAATAACGAGAATATTTTAGTTACACACTTTATTGTTATTTTATTTAAAATCCCTTTCAAGTATATTTGTACTAGTTTGAGTAACAGAAAAAAGAATGGTAAGTGATGAAAAAAACATGATCTTTGGCTAAATTGGCACAAATACAACAGCCTAACTATTTGTTACGTAAATTTCGACTTAATGTTCATTTGTATAATATCTGTTTTGTTTTTTTTTTATCTGATCTATACATATTTATCTTCGTGTTTTATTTTATGCGTGTTACGTACAATATCTAACGCAAATTTAGGTAAGATTAAGTAGATATATATTTACTTCTTCACACTAAAACTGATTGATAGAAAGATAAAGATAATATTTGTATACATTACCAATTATGATTCACAATACGAGTAAGTAGGTAATTAATATTTTGTAGTTTGTTTTGTGAGGTTCCTTACCTAAAAAGACCCTATTACTAAGCCTCCGCTCTCTGTCTGTCACCAGGCTGTATCTCAGAAACCGTGATAGCTAAAGAAAGCTAAAACTTTTCAACTCATATATTTCGTAATCGAAGATGGAAGATAAATAAGATATTTACTAAATGAGTTAAATGAATTTGGCATCGTACCTAAGAAATCAGAAAGTATATTATTTGTTTATCTGTACATAGTGCCTATGCAAAAGGTATATAAATTTAGGTAAAGTAAAAGTGTAATGTGGTAATTTCTCAATAATCTCAAGTTCGCAGTCTTTGCTACTTAGTTCAAGAGCAGGCTAATAGATGGCTCTGTAACCCAATAGACTTGAACTCTATAAAAAATACTTGTTTAAATGGGATAGATGTATGAATGTCATTTCATATTTATTAATTTACAAACTGTTTTGTTTGAACGTAGATATACCTATTTCTATTTATCTTCAACTACGCGGTTTATATGCTTATAGTAGGTACATATATAATCATAACATAATCTAAAGGGCTAAAATTTACACAACTATCTGTGCCCCGTGGAGTTGCCCGACTTAATCTGGGATAAAAATATTACCTATGTACTAATCCATGGCCTAAACCATCTCCTACCGAATTTCATCGAAATCTCGTTCAAGCGTTTGAGTTTGACCGTGTAGAAGTAGTAGCAAACTACACACAAACTTTCGCATTTATAATATGGAAAGAGATTTAAATGTAAATTAAAAAACTAGTCTTAATTGATAAAACGTACTACAACCAAAAATAATATTTTAATTTAGATTATTATGAATATGTGCTAGGGATTTAATAGATTATATTATAGGTATTTAAGATAGCAATTGTTTTAATTTAAGTAGTCCAACTAAAATATTTTTGTAAAAACAAACGTATTGTTCAGAAGCAATACATTATTATTGTATGTTCGCAATGGACACGACTGTTGATTCTATTTACCTTTATTTACACTAAAGATCATCTAACACAGTTGAACAATAAATATATGCTTATTCTTATAGGGTAAGCGCAATGTTCAGATTGGTCAACTATTTGTTCAATGTGAAAATTATACGTAGTTATTTATATATTTGCATCCAGCGCAAATAGCTGATAATTTGACTGTAAATGAGTAAGTGTGTACCTACGTTACTTCTTCACGCTGAACCGATATACAAGAAATTTGATGTGAAGAAAGGTTAGACCTTGGAATAACACATATGCTACTTTTTATCCAGAATTAATCTTTTTTTATTACGTGGGTAACACGATAATGGAAGACATTATTTTACAATAATTTAGCAAAAATATGGCATATATATATTTAAAAAAAAACGAGTGTGGCTAAAAAACGAGTGTTGCTTGGTGGTTATAACGTCTGCTTTTAAATCAGACGGCCCCTGGTTCGATCCCGGCTCTACACCAATGACTTGTTTTTTAAGTTATGTGTGGATTTGCACTCGCTTTACGGTGAAGGAAAACATCGTGAGGAAACCGGCATGTTTGAGGACCACAATATCCGAAGACGTGTGTCATTCGCCAACCCGCACTTGGCCAGCGTGGTAGATTATGGCCTATATCTCTCTCCTCGTGAGGGAAGGCCCCCAGTCCCAGCAGTGGGAACGCATAGTGGGCTGCTTATACTTATACTATACTAGATCTAATACGTTCCATGATATAACAAGTCTATAACTGGATGACTGAAAAGCCGGCCTAACTCGTAATAATTCTATTACGCGTGGTCATGCTACAGCTGAAGCCTTAGGTATACCACAACAGTCTTCAGCGGTCGACGGTTCTTACACTGATTTTATATTCTACTAACTGGTGAGTATTTTTCTTTTTTAAATTACTCGTGCACCATATAACAATTGTTGAAATTTTATAGACATTTATCTACTTCTGTCAAAAATAACATGGAATCATCAGTTACGTGAGAACGTTATTGTTATTATTTCAAAAATGTATTTTCGCCACTAAACTAAATAATAGCAAAACAATCATAAAGTGTAAACAAACAGCTCGTCTCTAAGTTCTTTCTATGTGTACGTTCTAGGAATTGGTTGCCTGGAAGAGATTGCTTTTAGCGATAAGGCCAGTTAAGGCACTAGTTTTTAAATACCTTTTGTGTTTTCTGTAATTATTTTTAGTACTTGTTTCAATATAGTGTTAATCTATCTATCTAGCTCGCCCGTCCAACGTTTTTTTTTTTATATTTATAATGCATTTGTTATATTGATAAAATAGTTTTCTTAATAACTTTTTTTTACCAATTATGATTATAATGTACCAACGTTATGCACTTTCGTCTTCAAATTCTCATGTTGGTTATTGTATTAAACTAGGCTTAGGTATAATTATTTTGATTACAACAGTAATGTTTCTCATATAATTATTATGCCTGTATGGATTGACGAACGAAAATTACACTTAGAACAAGTCTCAACTTTTATATTTTGACTAATATTATAAACACAAATCTTTTCGTTTCGCCTTTCATACAGAATTAATTAAGTTAATTATAAACATTATTCTCGTATTTAAACAAATATTAATTAGTCAATGATCACCACTAAATACTTGTATTATGTATTATGTAGTACTTGTATGACCCATGACTATTCAAGTTTCAAGGGGACTAAAAATAAAATACATCTAAATTTAAAATGACATAAATAGTAATTTATTTACAAAAACGAGCAGGTACATTCGGTACTCTAGAAGGTGAATAGATAGTTTTATACGAGTATGTACATATACTTTGCAGAAATATTCCACTAATATTATAAAGGCGAAAGATACTGGTTGACAGCATATGTATTGAAGTATTTATATACAAATATACAACTTAAAACCAAAAGTGAGTGTATGTTTGTTACCTTTTCAAGATCAAGTGGCTGGACCGATTTTTATGTAATTTCGACGATATTGTTTCTAAATACCTTGGATTAGCACATAAGGTATTTTTTAGTCCGGATTAAAGAGGGTAACACCGCGGCGACGCGCAAGTATACTATAAATATGGAAAATACCTAAGTCATGTCTTTTTTATTTCTTCACCGTAGAGAAAGAAACAACATAGTTTGTCAAGTAGATGGGCACTTAGAACACAAAAACTAGCTGGACAAGCAATATAAACTTTAAGCCTGCAAGGCTCGAGCGTTGCAAAATTGAAACCGCTTGAAGTTGCACAAATGTAGTCTTGAAAATGAAACCGCTCAGTCGGGAGTGCGGCCGCCTTGCGACCCGATAATCGTGGGTTCGATCTCCGCCAATGAGCTTGAGCTAACTAACTATGGTTAAGCGCTGAATTTATTTTTCATTATCACGTTTTTACCTGATCATGAAAAACGTTAATTTTTCATTATCAGGTTTTTAATTGATCATGAAAAATAAATCCATTCATTTGACTAAACTAACTTTTTAACAATTTATCATTTATATTATTAATAAAATTTTCATACATATCTTAATATATATAAATCTCGTGTTGTCCTCAATGGACTCCTAAACCACTTAACCGATTATAATAAAATTCGCACACCATGTGCAGTTTGATCCAACTAGAGAGATAGGATAGTTTAAATCTCAAATTATGGTCGCAATTTTAATTTATTGCTAATTATTGTCTGTTATTATTTGACAGTCACAATGATCTGTTAACTCCAAACGATTCTAACAGATGTCGATACCTTTCGACTGGGTTGAGTAAGTAATTAATAGATGGCGCTGCTATGGTAAATCTACGAACGTGTCATATAAGCTACACTATCTATAATATTTTTCATACCCCTAAGAGAGGCAAAACAACGTTTGCCGGGTCAGCTAGTAGGTATATAAATCTAGAAGTAACAAGCCCAAAAGGACAGCGCCATAAAATAAACTCTCAACCCTAACCACTAAGCTGGCCGCGTTCCCTCTCTGGAAAGCGACGGAAATCCGCTGTACTAAGTTCCTACTCCATAATATTTTTTAAATAGATTATTTTACATTATTTAACAAAAGTTGCTAGTCATTTGCGCCGGGACATATAAAAATAGACGGGAGAGATAGAAAATAAACAGGACAACTTGAAACCGGTAAGCAGATGGGTCCTGCATCTTTTTGCTCAGCTCTTCGCTAGTCCAATGGGAACATTCTTGCTACTCGGGATAATTGTTGACCGTTGATCTTACGAGTAACTGGCCTCTTTTGCGGCTGGATAAAATTGTTTTAGTTTGAGGCTGCCTCTGCTAACCTTTTTCTTCTCCAGTCAACTCTGATTTCTAGAAAATTCTAGTCTTTCTATCAAGTCTTTTAGTCGTGGTTAGTGAATGCGTCTCCTATTCTTCTTCTTCGTCTTTGTCTTCGTATGAGCTAAGTGACCAAGCTCTGATGTCGAGAGTTTTCAAGCCGCCCGAAGACCTCTGACTTGGCTTAACGACTGCTTGTTCTATAATAAGACTCACAGCCGGAACCTACAATTTAACGTGTCATCCGACCTTTGGTAGCACCCAGATTAAAATGCCATAATTTAGTGTAGATAGTAAAACTAGGTATAATACAACTATGGCAGTCATTTCTAATGGGGAGTACCTATGCGTCTCTGATTTACAAGTTTACTTGCTTAGTTCGGAGATGCAGGCTCGTATACTATAACCCTCAATATGAAATATGTAAAAACTATAAATAAGATACATTTGGACAGTTGATATGATTACAATTTGTAGCTTGTATATTAGAGACACATACTCCCCATAGAAATGCTTATTTGATTAAAATAATTTGATAAGATTTGACTTAAGCACTAAAATAAAACCCACACCTCTTTGCAATACGAACGCATTCTCAGGTTTTAGGTATGAAACTACTTTGTATTCCTAAAGCACCTTGGCAGTAGGCACGCCTGAACACTAGAATCATTCAACAAACAAAGAACCTATTAGCACTTATGCGGTCAGCTTTCCTGACAAGGTTCTACATGAATTTTGAATAGTACGACCAAAATACTTATATTTGATGATTTACAAATACTTAAAGTCAAACAATATCTATCTATAACTCTAGGAATTGGTTGCCTGGAAGAGTTCGCTTTTAGCGATAAGGTCACATGTTTAGGCACTAGTTTTTAAGTACCTTAGTGTCTTCTGTAATTTATTTTTAGTAAGTGTTTTAATAAAGTGTTAATCTATCTATCTATCAAGTATTTTCAAAGTAATATAAAAATTGACAATTGGCTTAGAAAACAAAAGAATTCTTTCGATATATAAGCATAAGCAGCCCACACTATACGTTCCCAATGCTAGGATTCTTTTACGAGGAGAGATATAAGCCTTTATCCACGTCTCTGGCCAAGTGCAGGTTAACACACGCCTTCGCATATTTTGACACATGACGATTTTCTCACAATGTTCTCTTTCGCCGTAAAGCGAGTGCAAATCCACAAATTTTAACATCAAAAACAAGTCTTTGGTTCTGGGGCGAGACCTAACCATGGACCTTCAGAATGAAAAACAGAAGTTTTCTCACCAAGCCATACTCGCTAACTTGGAATTGCGATGATATACAGATGGTAACTTAAAATGACAAAAGAGTATTTATGCTGAATATACAAAATAGTTTTTAGGTAACAAGCATTAGTAAACCATAGACTTAATTATTAAACTATGTATGTACATTTACCGAATTAGCAATAAATAATATTTTTTCTATCCGCCAACCCGCACTTGGCCAGCGTGGTGGATTATGGCCTATATCTCTCTCTCCTAGTGAGAGAAGGTCCCGAGTCCCAGCAGTGGGAACGTATAGTGGGCTGATTATGTGTTATGTGACGTATTTTTACTTTTTGTGTACATGTGAATGTATCTATATAACTTATTATTCTAAGTTTATTAAACTTTTACTGAACACAACAAAGTGTTCACTGAAACAAAGTTTTAGTACACTCTATTTTCAAACCGATCCTAAAAATACCTTAGCCATATATGCACTATGGTAACCATTCTTTTTTGTCCACAGACGGGAGACTAGATAAGGAGTCCATTAGACGCGTCCTAGCGACCGGTTATCCCGAGCCTGTATATAAGCCTTTGTGTGTAGTCCAGGGAGCATTCCCGCTGGATCCTCCAACTTGTCATCATGTGGCCACTCTATCTCCTTGCTTTAGTCGCTACGGCGTCGGCGCAAATCCCATCGTTGGGATATTGTCCAGACTTTCAGGTGAGATTTTCATTTGTTTATTTTTTGGTATCTGCTTTTTTTATACCAAGACTTGGTGATATTGGTCATTTGAACTGTATTATTTGGTACTAGGTGCAAACAAATATGTACTTAGTCTTAAACTAAAGATTATAAACTGAGTTTGTATATTAGTTGAAAGGCGTAAAGATTTTAGAACAAGTCAATATTCTCTTTGTAATGTATGTAACTTTGTCGTGCTTTTTGTTTAATCAAAAATATTTTGTGATTTTTTTTATTTTGTTTACTCGTTTTGAACAGACAAGTATTAAAGCTTAAAAAGTCGGATGAAACATTTAATGTCTTGATATCATTACTTTTTTTGAAAATCCACACAATTCTGACATCAAAGCAGTTTCCTAAAATATTGCGGAATTTCTTATACAATTACAAAACAATCGTAACCAGTCTAATCAACATCCAAAGCCAATTTTATCCCACTTCTAGATCTTTCTAGGCCTTACTTTATGTATATTCAAAAATCAAATCTGTTTTTAAATCTGGGTATCCACAGTCCTGAAATAGTCTAAGTGTGCCCTAAGTACTAAGTTAAAAGACCCAGCGCAAAAAATCAGATTGTTTTCACATTTTATTTTCATTCTGCAAATTGGCGATGCCTCTCAACGGCATAAGACCTTGTGTAGTTCTTATATAAGCGGCACTGACCACTCTCAAGGAACCGGTTGGAGTCGCTGACCTGCTCCATCGATCCATGGGGCTTCACTTTCATTGCCATTCATGATGAGAATATTAATTTTGCTCGGGGTGCTTATGTGAGATGCTTTTTAATGTAACTGTTTCGTTTTGAGGTCTTTGACCTGCTTTTAAAACTTGGGATATATAAATGGCATAAGACCTTTTAGGCCTTCTTAAAATGTTTGAAAGGTGTTTTCAATTATTAATGATTTTTGTTACTCTTTTCTCTAATTATCTTTTACAAATATCGATATAAAAAGTTCAAAGCAAACATTGTGTGTTTGTTATCGTTACTACTAAACTATATAGATTAGTACAAATGATAGAGATAACTTTAGAAACAATGTTTATATAAAATTAAAATAATACAATTAATAGAAGAATAGAATAGTTGATTTTTGCATAAAATTTTTAAACAATAAAGAAAATACTCCCTTAGAAAAACTTAACTAGATAATTAGCAAAATCGCACTGGGAGCCGAAAGACATTCATACTCGTATTAATGTCTTTTCTCGGGATCTGCAAATCTAGAGTCCATACATACTTTCTAGGTTAGCTTGAATGTACTTATAGTCCATATAAAGTTTATAAATGTCCAAGTGCTTGTCGGGCTCGCGCAAGAAAGATTCTACCATTATCTATAAAGATTCAAAATATGTAGCTTGTTGTATGGAAGTCCCCCTTACATATTTATTAATTCAGTTTTAAGTATCCATACTGAACCATTTCTAGTTTGTGTTATGGTTGCTAACACAACTGATATACTACATATATTACATACATACATGTTTTATATAGATACATATTTAACACCCAGACCGACAGCCAAAAAATTTAATTAAGCACAAAGATGTTGACCGTGCCCGGAATCGAACCCGGAACCTTCTGATTAGCAGTCCGGCATGGTAACCTTTACGCCAACGGGGTCGTCTATAATAAGGACGGACAGACTGAGAAATCCTAGTAATAATAGAGTTCTGTTTATTCCCTTTGGGTATGGAGCAAGCAGGCAGTTTATGAATTGACGTCATCTGTTTCCACCAGCCCATGGCGAATTTCAACATGAACCGCTTCCTCGGCGCGTGGTACGAAGCTGAGCGGTACTTCACTGTGAGCGAGCTGGGCACCAGATGCGTCACCACCAACTACTTGAGCACGCCCGAGGGAAGGATCGTCGTGTCCAACGAGATTACTAACTCATTGTAAGTCGTAATGTTTTTCATTTTATTTTTTGTTACCGTCATAACCATTACACGTAAAAGGCTTAATTGGCAGCCAAAAAGCTGGGTATTCTCTCGAAGGTGCGCCGGTACTTCAAGCCGGAACAGTTGCTTACATTGCATTAAGCACAAGTTCGGTCTTGCATGGAGTACTGCTCGCACTTTTGGGATGGATCGGCTAAATACCAGCTTGAGGCGTTGGAGGCAATAGAGCGGCGAGCGAAGAGGCTAGTTGGCGATAATGCTCTGTGCACGGCAAAACTGCAGAGCCTTGAGCATCGCCGCCTGGTGGCCAGCCTTTCGGTGTTTTATAGGTTACATTTCGGTGAGTGTGCATCGGGATTGCACGAATTGATCCCCCCGCGCCATTCCACCATCGGACGAGTAGGGAAACACCAAGGCGGCATCGTTATACTGTGGAGGTGCCTAAGTCGCGTACTAAGCGGTTTGCGTCCACCTTCATTGTGCGTACCGCCAAGATGTGGAATTCTTTGCCTAATTCACTGTTCCCTGATAACTATAATCTAGCGGTTTTCAAGGCAAGAGTGAACTGGTTTCTTCTGGGCAAGTGAGCTCCACCTTAGATCGCAATATCGCTTACCATCAGGTGAATTGAGATCAAGCGCAAGCCCATTAAAAGTAAAAGTAAAATATTATCACCATCAGCCTCATTCTGGGGTAGAGGCGCTTCACAGTACTGTTCTCAGGCAGGCTTCAGTAATTCCTTTCAACATGCCTTCCAATGTCCTCAGCCTAATCACTCAAAATTGAATACCTCTGCCTAGACTATATTATATAGCATAGCATAAAGAATATCAATTTTTTTCTTTCTTTACTAGAATGATATATCGCAAGATGATGTAGATATATAGACCTTAACCTATAGCACGTTGGTCAACGGGAGTCGGATGACACAGTTTGGGTATTCTCACGATGCTTTTTTTCACCGTACGAGCAAGGGCAAACTCCACAAATTACTTGAAAACAAATTATTGATACCTGGATTCAAACCAGTGTCGTAGAAAGTAGTCGAACATTCCCCCGACAGGCCACAGTTGCTCAAATTATATAATGACTTATTTTATATACAATCTACTATTAATAAAACCCGCGTTAATTCGGGATAAATGTAGCATATATGTTAATCTAGGGTCATACCAGGATCCAGTCAGTGGAGGAAGCTATGTGCGAAAGGCGTAGCTTTCCACAATCAGACCTGGTTTCAACATTTAGCTCGTAAACGTGAAACGCGCCACCTACGCGAAATAAATCCGCAGCCACTCTCCACACTAAGGCAATACACCTGCCATAAATGTGACCGCATCTGCAGCTCTCGCATCGGCTTGTTCAGCCACGAGCGCAGATGCAGTAACCATCCGGACGCTGCACGAAATCATCTTTCGTAGATGAAATGGGCCAATGATGATGATAACCAGGATCATACCAAATTTCAATGAAATTGGTTAAGGCGTTTGAGTGTAGAAGAAGTAACAAACATACACACGCACACAAACAAACTTTCGTCTTTATAATAAAAATATTCTTTCTTTTTCTTCCCAGGACGGGCTACAAGCGTGTAATGGAAGGGTCTCTCCAGCTGGTCGGACGCGAGGGCGAAGGCCGTATGTTGGTGAAATACTCTCAACTGCCCCTGCCTTACGAAACGGAGTTCAGCATCCTTGATACTGACTACGACAACTATGCTGTCATGTGGTCTTGCAGTGGCATTGGACCGGTCCATACACGTGAGTGGTCTACTTACATTTTTATTTTATTTAATTTTGTTCAATAGAAGTCAATAATAAAATTAAAAATAAAAACAAAACCACTAATAAAACTAATTTAAAAGGCCACTCCGGACAGAACCTGACGGAAAGGTACCCATAACGCTCGTGGCATTGCCGCGTTGTATAGCTATGGAAAGCCTTTGGGGCTGGTACGATCCGGAGCGGTATTCGCCTGATCTCTCTCTGACCCTACGCCCAATTTCAGTAGTAAAAAGTTTGGCCTCAGTTTCCCAACAACTTATTGTTTCAAAAGCAACGGGCACAAAGAGATACTGAGGCAACATCGTGGCATTTTATTTAACAAGAAAACTAACAGCGTTGTAATTTACTTTTTAGTAAAAAACTGATGCCTTAAAATGTTCCCTTATGGGTTTTAACACAATACGAAAAATATATCCTAAAAAATAAATAAATTACAAATTCTGGATCACAATATGACGACCTTATTGGCGTAATCTCTGCCAACCAGAAAGTCCCGGCACGGCCAACATCTTTGTGATATTTTTTTTTTGGGTGTTACATATGCATCGATATAAAGTATTTATGTATGTACGAGTATATCAGTTGTGTAAGCAACCATAATGATCATCATCATCATCCATAGCGCTCTTTATCCCACTGCTGGGTATAGGCCTCCCTCTGCATGTGCTACCTGCGTCGATCTTGTGCAACCATAATACAAACTATAAATAGTTCAGTATGAAGCTAATCAGCTGTGTGTTAAATATGTCATAATGTTTATTATGTATCTCAGAGAACGTGTGGCTCCTGACTCGCGACCGCCTCCCGTCCCTGAACATCATGACCTTGGCATACAACGTGCTGGACCGCTACAAGATCTCCAGAACTTTCTTCGTGAAGACCAACCAGGCTGACTGCACCGTCCTGCCTGACCCTGCTGCCGTGCCGCCTGTGGAAAGGTCCGCAGTAGCTGGTGATGTCGTCAAGGAAGATAAAGTTGAGGTCATTCTTTTCTCTGTCTTGTATTGATTTCTATTAAACAGGTAGATTGAAGTGGAAAATTCACTACGGTCAAGTTTTGCAATAAGAAGTTATCTTTTCTTGTAGTTATTTTGTTATTTGTAAATGCATTTGGTATTTATTACTGGATTTTCTTATCTATTATTGGACTACTGATAGAGAAACTGATGAAGAAATATATTTTGGTATCTATTATTGGATTACTGAAATTTTGAGTTTGATCATTGAGTACCAATTATCGTCTACTAATAAACTAATTCGTTATGAACCAAGTTCAAATGTGTATAAGCGCAAATACATAAAGTTGACTCATCTGATTAAGTAATGTTCTTCCACAGGTGGTCAAGCCTGAAGCAAAGTCCAATGTAGTTCAAGAAAGAGCAGCTGAACCCGTCGCTGAAGACATTAAACCCATGCAGGTTCCAGAACTTATCATGGCGGAGTCAGAAAAGAAGGAAGAAATGATGGAGAAAATTGATGACAGGGTCCCAGAGCCAGATATGCCCATGAAGGATATGCCAATGAAGGAAATGCCAATGAAAGATATGCCCATGAAAGATATGCCGATGAAGGATATGCCTATGAAAGAAATGCCGATGAAGGATATGCCTATGAAAGAAATGCCTATGAAAGATATGCCCATGAAAGATATGCCCATGAAGGATATGCCCATGAAGGATATGCCAATGAAAGATATGCCCATGAAAGACATGCCTGAGAAGAAAAAGGAACCGGAGATGCCTGCTGCTCAATAAGTGGCGGTACTAAGTAAGGACTTAGCGTCAACTATTTAGATGGGTTCTAATTATTACAACGAATAGAAGATGCTAACACAACAGAACATATTTTCATAGCTTGGTGTTCTGAAATGAACAAAGCAATATGTAGTTATTTACACAATCACAGGCCCAGATTTTGCTTCTTAAATTGTTTTAAACAAACGGAAGGAAATAAAATACGCCGATGAATAGTTCAAATAATATGCAATTATGTATTTTGTACGAACGTATAACCTTTTCTGTTCGTTGTAACTTGACGCTTAGCCCTTATTGTTCTATAAATCCAAGTATAAGAGCTGTTGTGATTCAATAAGTAGGGCTATTTTACCAAATAAGCAATACCTGCGAGACACACTGAAATCTGGTGCATTGCATCGTTTAGTTTTAATAGCGCGAATGTCAGCGCTCCCAAGTCAAGTCTGGAATAAAAATACCTAAGCGATAACTTGTTGTATTTTTATTTACCTTTATCCTTTAGAATAAGCATCCTTGATTGACCGAGTGACCGAAGCGTGCGAGTCTATGCATTAACCAAGTTTAATTTTTAATTAAGTATGCCAAGTTGGTTATCGCGTAGAAGTCGTTATTTTTAAACCGATATCGCCGATTTTTTACTGCAGTTATGATCCCACAAAAAAGAAAGAAATAAATATGTCATACAAATATTTTGTGCATATGAGAAAAACAATCAACAAATTATTGATATAGTATGAGGTCCTAGTATATGCATAAGCAGCCCACTGTACTTTGAACTGCGACTCGGGTCCTTCTCTCATGAGGAAAGCGATAAAGGCCATAATCCACCACGCTGGCTAAGTGCCTGAATGAGATCTTAAACTTTAAACATCGGTTCACATAAGAACATCGATTCTCATAAGAAAACTCACATAAGAACATCGGATCTCATAAGAACCGAGGTTCTTGTGTGAGTTTTCTAAGAATGACGAATATTTTTGGTCTACATATCTTGGTTAATGTACTTACTATTATATTATGTGTGTACGTTCATAGGAGATACACTTGATAACGTGAGGTAAATAACTATGAACATTAATTATAATTTACGTAACAAATGTACTCAAACAAGATTCTAATATGTAACTACCTGTACCTACTAATGTAGGTACCTACCTAAACTTGTCTAAGATATCTTGTAGAACGACCTTCATCGAGCCAGTATATGTATGAAAAGTATTTTAATTAATTAATACATCAGTAAATACATAATCGTATATTGTAAATATTGTAATGGGTTGTCTAAAAATTACCAGTTCATGAAAAAATATTTATTTATCTAGTTTGGTTTAGACAAATTACATACCAAGCGAATGTATTAATCGATATTATGTATATGTATATGGTTTCGTTGATTTACTACCTAGATCAGTGAAAATGTATGATGTCTATTACTGGTTTATATCTGCCTACTTCAAGAGTTGTTACAAGATAAAAACTGTCTATCTAACATTTATAAAAACATAGGTATTCATGGAATTTGTCTATCAACCAATCGGATTAAACCAACCGGGAAGTTAAAAATATGTTGATGATTTTTAATATCTACTAATTTTATATACATAATTTAAACCTGACAAATATTATTTGACGACACATTTGCATAAATTTAAAACACTAGATCCATTAACCTGCAGGAATGTAGTTAAGAGATACTGTACCTAAGTCCTAATAGGGATACTAAAGAAATAGGTCGAATTACTTTGCCTTTTTTCCTGAAAAAGTGCAAAAGAATCGGGTCTGGTTGTATTGGTCAGGCTGGTACTGCGCCCCCACTCCCGGCCGCTATCCCACTACTGCCCGATACGGGGACTTTTGGCTGCTGGGTTTCCCCCCTGGCCCGGTGCGCCCCTCCTTAGTCAACCTGCACCTCCCGGACTCCTCCGGGGGGTCCATATTAATACCAGGCTTAGTGTGGACGTCCAGTCAACATGGGACGCGCAGCACCAGTGACTCCCGACCTCAAACCATCCTCCGGCCCCGACCTCCGAGTAGCCGGATTACAGGAGACGCCACGCTCCCAGTCGAGGGAACCTTCCAATTTATGAGACACCTTAATCGAACATGCGTGGATTCGTATCCCATAAATATATACTTCATCAATATTAACTTTTTTGCAATTTTTGTGAAGTCACAAATTTATTGCAATATTTTTATTCCAAGACAAATTTTAATTTTATTTTATTTTATATTTGATTCCTTTCATATTTCAAAAATAAATTTGTGTTAAAACGAACGCAGCACCATCTACAGGGAGGTTTTAACACTACTACAGATACAGTAACTCTGAGTGCCGGCCCTCTATCTGCTTTTTTGAGGTTACGATAGAGGTCGCTGCGATTGTACAGGTCAAACTAACTAAGCAAATTAAATTATGCTTGACTTTTACTGACCGAATTAATTAACTTATTTACCTTTCAATGACAATAAGTGAATTGTTTATCTATTAATAGTAACTTGATAAAATTGTTTTAAAAAACAAACAACCGACTTCAAAAACACAACTAAAAAGGGAAAAATAATTTTAAGCCTAAATCAAATCAAGAATATATAAATAGAATAGGAGAGTTTATTTCATGTACTTATAAAAACTATTTGCAATTTTTACTAATCCTGTATTCTTGGAGTCGGTGCCAGCAAAGAAAGACAATCGAAAACAGTTTTTTTTAACAAACATTAATTTGTTCTTATTAGATGGCACCGACTTCAAGAATACAGGATTACTAAAAATTGAAAATAGTTTTTATAAGTACATGAAATAAACTCTCCTATTCTATTTATATATTCTTGATTTGATTTAGGCTTAAAATTATTTTTCCCTTTTTAGTTGTGTTTTTGAAGTCGGTTGTTTGTTTTTTAAAACAATTTTATTTTTACATTTTTAGTGGTTGGTAATGATATTTTGTTTAAGTTTTAGCTATGGAGAGCCAAATAAACTTCACGATGAAAAAATTTGGCGTGTGCGGGGCAGGCAACCAATTGGGAGCAAATCGAGCTGGATGCGAGCGAAGCGAGCTATACGCGAGCGAAGCGAGCGCGAAAATGTTCACCGTATTTGTTCCAACCGTTTGAGCATAAAGAAGTCCAAAGCAGCACAAATTACATAATGTTTGTTGTGTCAAAACGTACTAGAACCAATCGCGAGCGAAGCGAGCTGGATGCGAGCGAAGCGAGCTATGCGCGAGCGAAGCGAGCGCGAAAATTTTCACCGTATTTGTTCGAACCGTTTGAGCATAAAGAAGTCCAAAGCAGCACAAATTACATAATGTTTGTTGTGTCAAAACGTACTAGAACCAATCGCGAGCGAAGCGAGCGCGAAAATTTTCACCGTATTTGTTCGAACCGTTTGAGCATAAAGAAGTCCAAAGCAGCACAAATTACATAATGTTTGTTGTGTCAAAACGTACTAGAACCAATCGCGAGCGAAGCGAGCTATGCGCGAGCGAAGCGAGCGCGAAAATTTTCACCGTATTTGTTCGAACCGTTTGAGCATAAAGAAATCCAAAGCAGCACAAATTACATAATGTTTGTTGTGTCAAAACGTACTAGAACCAATCGCGAGCGAAGCGAACTGGATGCGAGCGAAGCGAGCTATGCGCGAGCGAAGCGAGCGCGAAAATTTTCACCGTATTTGTTCGAACCGTTTGAAGTCCAAAGCAGCACAAATTATATAATATTTGGAGTGTCATAAGCCCAGGACATCCTGGGGGAAATTCCAACGAAGCGGGATAACTCCTAGCGAAGCGAGCGCGTAAATATTTTCCTTATCCGTTCGAGGGTCTTGTCTATTAATATATCAAATTTTACAGTTCCTTCTTCCACTAAGTATGACCCAAGTGGCCAAGCTCTGGTGTCGAGAGTTTTTCAAGCCCCTGATTTAGTTTGACCACTGCTTGTACAAAGAGTAGTGGTCCAGGCCCAACAAATTAACGTGTTATCCGAAGCACAGTAACGCCCAGATGAAAATATCACATTTTTTTATGGAAGTCTTGTGCATGGTTACCCATCCAAAGACTGGCCGCATGGGCCGTTGCTTAGCGTCGATATTCGCGTCAGATTACTTTTGTTAGCCAGGCTGCTAATTTTATGAGTGAAATCTGTATTGCCGTATGAGCGCGAAGAAGTAAAATAGGTTATCGAGTTATTTGGGCTTCCCACGGGAATAGCAATGACTTTTAAAATAAAAAGTATCCTTCGTGTTATACAAGGTCTAGTCTACCCCCTATATCAAATTTTAGCGAAATCAGTGTGTCATGTGCTATTTGGTGCATCCCACGGGAACAGTAATTATTTTCGGGATAAAAAGTAGCCTATGTGTAAACACATAGTTTATCCTATCTTCATTACAAATTTCATCAATGTCAGTATAGCCGTTCGAGCGTGAAGAAGTTAAAAAGATTTATATGTTATTTGGTGCATCCCACGGGAATAGTATTTATTTTCGGGATAAAAAGTAGCGTATGTCTTAACACATAGTCTTACCTATTTTCTTCTCAAATTTCATGAATATCAGTACAGCCAAACGAGCGTGAATCTCTCTTCATGCGTAAAAATAACCTAACTTTTTAGGTTTTTCTTCGATTTCCCTAGGAGTCCATCATCAGAACCAGTTTTGGTGACAATGGGACCAATTCAGAACCATACTCTTTCAATTAAAAAAAGAATTTTGAGAATCGATTCACAAATGGCTGAGAAATCGGTGAACATACATAAAAAAAAAAAAAATACATACACGTCGAATATATAACCTCCTCCTTTTTGAAGTCGGTTAAAAATACTCTTCTTTTTTAATTTACATACTAAATTATATTTCAACTGATAGATTTTATGAGAGTAAAGTACAACCGGCTTACGTAATTCACAAATTAATGAATTTTATCGCAATGTTTTTATAAATCAACTCAAGAACATTAAAAAAACAACTAGAATTAGATTTAGAACGGAGTTAAGCTCAATTTAATATTCAAGTTCAATATCGAAGGTTAAAATATTAGAATATTTACATTATGCTGTATTTACAGGGTTATTGGAAAACTAAAAACTAAATATTATAATTAATTATAGCTGTGAATTAGTAACGAATACTGCAGGTACACTCTTCGGCTAAACTTTCTACACAATAAATTATTTTAGTATCGGACACACAATAGCATATTCAGAAAAAAACCCTTTAAAATCATGCGTAAAAGCTTTGTAGCTTTATCTTTATCGACTTTCGATATAAGAATATCTATAATTTGTTCAAGTGATCTTTTTTATATTTATTGTATCCTTAAAATGTATTCGGTCGCAACATATTGAGCAGCACGCCTGAAACCAGTATCGTATGGTACAACCTAGCCCTTTATCAGTGGATCAAGTCCTATTTAACTATGCGATATAGTTTTTATTTTTATTTTTGCCGTCTTCCTCCATCAACTACCCCAGATATAATCCTGGACTTTATGTATTGATTGTATTTGTTACTCTTTTATTTGTTTATATTTTATTACATTAGTTCATTTCTACTTATTTTACTTTTGTTTCTTTTCATTTAGATCTTCATTGTTTACTGTGGGTATGCCTCAATATTTATGTGCATATATTGTATGTATTAAAGCATTGCTTTTATCTAAGCTTTGATATAACTATTTTTAATTTTACCTGATGCTACCGCGATATAGTTAGCCAAGAAAATTAAACTTAACAATTAAATCAGGATTTTAACTCTCAGCAAGCTGAAGTCAAAAGAAAACTATTTCCGTAAACATCAACAGTATATTCAGTGTAACTCTGTACAAGGTTTGATGAGTAAATCGAGCTACAGATACAGGTGAGGTTACTCTGACGCCGGCAACAGAACCGGACAGTTGTGGATCAGGAAGTGAACTTAGCATATTTACACGATAAATTAAAGAGTATTTTGTTGATATTTGTGACGAGACTCAGTATTAGTTTATGCAAATACTTGTACTTCATAAGAACTTCTCTACAGTGCTAAGGTAAGTTTTTTGTTAAATGAGAGGGCTTTTAACCAAACTTTGGTCAAAAGGGAAATAATCGCAATGCTGTAGGATTTTAGATTCTATAGACATACGTTAGAAAAAGTACGAGCAGTCAAACATATGTCATATGTTTGACTGCATGTGCTATTATGTGAATACCTATATGTGAAAAAATACCGCTCATAAATTTAAATTAACATGCATACAAAAAAAGCGAACAAATGAATAAAAAAAATGTTTTTGTTAAATTGATAATTAGGAATTAGAGCTCAATAGCTAAATAATCTTATAAGAAATAAACATATTTAAAAAATCCTCCTAACAAAAAATGTGAATACTACATAAGAATACTTAGCAATTGTTTGAAGGAATAAGGTTTAAAACATACTCGTAATAAAACCGGTTTATCAGACTCGAGGGTTTTTGGAAGTTATTTTTATTTTTTTTAAACTCCATCAACATCTAAATCGAGTTCAGGCTGTAAAGTCAGCCCAAAAGAAATAGTAAAGCCGGTATATCTTTGCGAGAATAACCTTCATCTTCTAAAATTTATTTTTTGA
The DNA here is from genome assembly GCA_035578125.1 of Mellilla xanthometata. Lineage (NCBI taxonomy): Eukaryota > Metazoa > Arthropoda > Insecta > Lepidoptera > Geometridae > Mellilla > Mellilla xanthometata. Next base: position 3,156,128 of record JAPUBQ010000007.1, on the reverse strand, counting down.
TATTTGCAACAGAAATACATACATTATTAGTAAAATTTTAACTGTTAAAAACAGGCTCTCAACCCTTTGGATACAAACCCTTAAATAAAGAAATAAAATTTTATATATTTTTTTCACATTTTATATTTCTAGTTGATATTATAGTTGCTATCACAAATGATATACTACATATACATACATACAAATTTTATATAGATACACATTCTTTATTGGACTATAACATTATCATAAATAGTAAACATTGGCACACTATAAGAACCTACATAGATTTATGCAAATCAGTTAAACACTTCAATCATTCTATCTCTTTTATAAAAAAAAAAATGCAACCAGGAAATCATATCTAACACAGACCTTGAACAGTTACATAAATTCTGATAGGCAAGTTACTAACATAATAAAGTACTTATTCGTCAGTGCAAAAAACTCCAAACTTGGCATCGTTAAAAATAAACATACTAGTTATTGTGTTACTGACTGAGCAAGTGAACCTTCTTTGCATCAGCTAGCATTATTTTATCTTTTTTATAATTTTTTTTATTCAAATTCAAAAATAATAATGTATAAGGGAACCCCCCCTCTTACCCCCCCCCCCCTTACGGGAAACCCCTTCTCTTCTACGTAGTACTTGAAAAATCACAAAAATCACCAGTCACCAAGCACCAAACGATGTGTTTTAGTAATTTTAATGAGAGCGAAAAGTAAAAGACTAGGCATGTTCCACAATAGCCCAGAGTGTTGCTATCTAATGTGGTTACGCACCGTGCTGGTCAAATGCTCAACTGTAATATGTAAAAAAAACATTTTATGATTAAGCGAGCAGGTTTTAATAGTTCTCTGTATTTTTTGTGACATGCAACTTTTTACTAGAGTTATTCTTACAAACACGAGAAAAGTTTTGTATTGGCAAGAACGATTACATTCAAATTGCGGCTACAAACAATAATAGTCAGTTATTAATTGTCTAGATATAAGGTCTACCATTCGCAGTAATAATAGTTTACATACGAGTAAGTTTAGTCTCTAAGGATGACGTATGTGTTAACAAAAACATACTCGTACGTGCGAATTTGATTGTGTGTAAATATTATAAGTTTTCCGAATGGTAGACCCAGCGAATATGATTTTTTGGAATACCGTTTATTTCGATACTTTATGAACGAACTTTTCCTTTATATCTCAACAATCACTTGACGAATTTTATTTATATGTCAAAATCTTTTAAGGCAATTGCATTGGATTAATCTGTGCAAACAGCGCTGGAGCAAAGTTTCCATTTTGTTGGCAGTCATCCTTTCGGACTAAAATTGCCGACGACTAAAAAATCTACTTTAGTACCAACTTTCGTCTAGTTACGGTCTCTAAAACGAGAACTAAAATACATACGCACAGACAAAAAAGAAATCAGAATTGGCCAATTAATGAAAAAGACTTCGCTCGCTTCGCTCGTTCGGTCAGTAATAGTAAATTCTATTTTTCATTAAATTGAATGCAAATCTAGATTCAAATATCACGGCTGTATATGAATCCGTTGACCTACAAGTATTATGATAACCGCAATTTAAATATATTCCCAAGGCAAGGTCTTCGAAAGGATTCTAGCTCAAAGTCTAACAAATAAATAAATAAATACAACACCTAATATTCATTAACAAATACTAAGTATTAGTTCTCCGACCATAAAATCTTGGAACAAAGTGTATGAATTCGTATCTCACCAAGCTATAGACCAATTTTGCCAAATATTTTTAGAATATATTGCTATATAACAAAAAAAAATAAAAAAATTAACCGATTTCGATAAAATAGTCCATTCAGCGAAAATATTCCTTACAAATTCTTTAGAACAAAACTTTTTTTAAAGTCAAAGCTTTTTTTAATACTAGTTACAAGCACAATAATATAAAAATTATCGAAATCTATGCGCGTGATAGTTAATAGGTACACAAATTCAAGACATTTAGTTATCTCATGGATGCCATGGTTTTGGACCATATAGAAACGAGACCATACGAGAAGCATTAGCTTTTAAATAAAAATATTAATAATACATTTCGTAAAATACCAACTACCGTGGTTCAAGCACTTCGCTCAAACATGTATGGCGCTACTGAACTCGGTACAACATCGCGTTAATCATAAAAATACGACTAGAAAAAACGGATCGTAAAAACGTTAACATACAAAACAAGTCTTTATTTAATCATAGAGTACCTCTACTTTAACAATTAGGTTCAGTTCAAGGTTAGTGGCATTAAATCGATAGAGTTCAGGTAGACTGGACACAAACCTATTGTGTCTAATTGGAACGTACCGTAACATATACATTAAGTACTGTTTTAGGGTTTTGTACCCAAAAGCTACCAATAGGAGCCTATTGGAGAGAAGGCGGAATCTCAGAGATTCCGCCTTCCATCCGTCTGTATTTATGGACAGACTGTATCTTATAAACCGTGATAGCTGTTTGTTATAAGTTGATATATTTCTTTTAATAGATTATACTACGCTTGGCTACCAACTCGCATGATGGTAAGCGACGCTGTGACCAAAGACGTCGAGAGAGAGTCGATCGAGAAGAAATCTTGGATAGATCGACTCTCTCTTGCCTTAAATATGCCTCAGTCATTTTTCGCAGAGAGAAAGATGAAATATGTTTTTCTGTTGCCGCTACATCAACAAACACAATAAAAAAATAAAATGGGAAATTCTATAAATCAAACGTAATTTGTCGCTTTATGTTTTTGATCTTGTAAATAACAGGTTTTTTTTTATTTTAAACAAAACTTAAGAATAATATTAGTTTAAAATTAAAAAAAAAATTTACTCTTTGTTTTTTATATAAAATCTTATGGAACCCTTCGCGTACTAGACCGAGTCGCCCTTGGCTGATTATTTTATAACAGACTAGACCGTCCCGTTGACCACTTGTTCACCTTATGGGAATTTACGAATAGAAGTATCTACTTGTATCTTTTGATGCAGAGCAACGGTATTTTATACTTACGGGACTTATGAAGAGGCGTGTAAAGTCGGTAGCCATTATTAGCTGCGAACCGCGGTGTTACCCGCGTTAATCCGGCATTAAAAATAGCCTGTGGATTAATCCAGGGTCTTAGCTATTTCCATACCAAATTTCATCAAAATCGGTCAAAGCGTGTAAGCGTGAAGGAGTAAAATAGATTTTGAAGTTATTTGCGCATCCCACGGAAACCAGTAATGTTTTAGAGATAAAAAGTAGCCTATGTGTTAGTCCAAGGTCTAAAATATTTCCATACCAAATGTGATCAAAATAATTTTAGCGGTTTGAGCGTGAAGAAGTAACAAACCATTCACACACTTACACACAAACTTTCGCATTTATTATATAAGTACGATAAGATATTGTGGATTCTATTCTATCTTTGTCTATGGCCTCTACGGTATGGCCGTAACATTGCTTTCTCTGTCTACGGGCCGTAATTACGCCAATGTCACGTTACAAGATATTGTTGATGAAAAGGCTTCTCAATCTTCTCAAAAATCTGACAAGTACGTCAAGCAAACGTCATTGCATGACGTAGCTGTCAGAAAGTTTATTAGACATATACAGTGATATTATACTCTATGGACTGTAAGTTTTTAGAACAATTGTGCGCCTCGTTTTTGGCCAACCGGGTGTTACCCACTAATTCTGTTAAAATCTACGTAGCCAAACCTACGTCAAAGTTACAGACTTTGATTTGAACTCAAAAAATACTATGACATCTAAAAGCTAAAATTAGCCTAACATACATACATTTTTAAACAAGCTGGTTCCAATGTCCAAAACTAGATGCCGTGGGAGAAGTTTTTTTATTCCTAAGATATAAAAGTCGAAATCGGCGTAAATAGCCTTTTGTTTTTGTTATCCGTGGTTCGCACAGTATGAACTTTTGCGAACACTTAGCTAAAGGCATCTCCCTTTATTTCCTTCCTCTATGGACTTATATCGTGCGTAAAGTCATATCTCGCCAGAGCAACTGGTTTAGGTCTACTCGCGCAAATACAGAAATTATTTTAATTATATTTCCACTCGCTAATCTAATTTTACTATTTTTAAAGAACCTCAGTAAATTGCAAAGTTTGCGGCAATCGTGTTTTGTTCGGCAATTCTGACTTCAAATAATTAGGTATAATGACCTTTTTCCGGAAAGGTATGAAGTGGGGTTCCAACAACGATATTGGCTTCCGTAATAACGGCAGATCACTGCCACCACGGGAATAGCTCATGAGCAAAATGTTATATATCTTCAGTGGGCTTCCACCGAAAAACCCGCAGCCCTCAGCTTCGGGTCACTCTCTTTCTTCTTCTACTCTTGTCCAGACGTACTAAAGCCTATATAAGGTTTCTGTGTTAGTTACAGTAAACCCTGTAATTAAGTGGCCCCTTACTAGACGCCAGTGACCTGCACTGGGAAGTGCATTCTGCATTGACGGTGTGCAAGCGGATCGAGGCTATGCGTCAAGCTCATAAGAGAAAGCGTTTTTTGTTTCTTTTTTTTCTCTGTCAGCTAGGAATTTAACCAGCAGGGCGCGTAACCATAAGAGTTAGCGATACTCTTGCCTAAGGTACAGCATGCCCAGGTCTGGAAACTATTGGCTATCAAGGAGGCTGCTGGTAAATATTGTTCGTTGCTCGGTGACAGATTTTACAACTTGAGGGTAGTTGCTATCCAGGCGAGCATTGGGAAATGTCCTACCATGCTCTATTATTTATTAGCTTTTTTCTGTGAATAAACTGTCAGTTTTCAAACCGTCACTAAATAAAGTCTAATGAACTGGTATATTAATAACAAGGAATAGAACATCGAATTAATATTTTTACACACAGTTTATATGAGAATATACAAAATGCTAACATAACTATTTGACTCCGTTCCGTAATGTGGCAATAATAATATTCTTAATATTAGGGAATCGTTTAATGATATTAAGTATGTTTGAACTTAATGTAAAATATAATTTGGCACTAATATTATGTATTCGACCTTTATAATAAATACGGCACTTTTCATACCTTAGAAATAGAATAAATACTAATGCCTCTTAGTTTTTTATGCTCTTTCTTTAACGAATGTTGCCTACAAAAACCTCAACATTATATTTTTTCTCAATGAAGCATATTAACGCAGATTTGTACAAAAACGGTAAAATTCTTTTCACATGGACAGTACTCGAAGTATGTAAGGGTCCCGTTATTTTATACCGTACTTCGCTGCCAGGATATTGTTAGCTCAGACCTAGATTCCTACGCGTGAAAGCTTTAATTATGTCAAAGTTTCTTTGGCTGATGATATTTTTGCTTCTATAGTTTTATGGAAGTGTGATGACGCTTGTCTGACGGCAATGTTTCACTTATACTAAATAAGTTCGTGTGTGTGTATGTTTGTTACTTCTTTACGCTCAAATGGCTAAACCGATTTTGATGACATTAGGTGAAAAGATAGGTTAGATCTTGGATTAACACATAGGTTAGTTTTTATCCCGAAAACAATTGTGGTTCCCGTGGAATACGCAAATAACTTAAAAATTTAGTTACTCATTCACAGTCCTACAAAAATATGTAAGACCTTGGATTAACACATAGGCTACTTTTTATCCCGGATTAACGCGAGTAACACCGCGGGGTGCAGTTAGTTGATACATAATTATAACTCTCGTCATTTGGTTTCAACAACTTTTTCGTTTCAGCAACCAAACAAACATTTGGTTTCAACAACCAAACAAACATTTGGTTTCAACAACCAAACAAACATTTGATTTCAATAACCAAACAAACATTTGATTTCATCATCTTTTTTGTTTCAACAACCAAACAAACATTTTGTTTCAACAACCAAACAAGCATTTAGTTTCAACAACTTTTTCTCACACTTATTTGGTAATGCAACATGAAGGCATGGACTTTCAAATGTTTTCTTTAGACGACAGACAAATTTAGTAACGTATGTTTCTTTAATTATGTCCGTTACCTTTAGAATTTGACAAGCATTCAACAATGTGTCGGTACTTAATTTGTCATGCTTTTTAAATGAAAGTGCCGCTTCATTTCAAAAGACTAATTGTTGTAGACAGAAATGCGGTCAGTGACATACGGTGCATACATTTTCATAAATACATAATTATTTTGTACTAAACTAAATAAATACCGTACGTCGATTATAAGATTTCAGGGAGTATTAAAAAGACCTAATTACTAAGACTGCACTGTTCGTCTATCCGTCTATATCTCATGGTATGATACAGAAATTAATAGATTATTGAAATCTTCACTCAGACTATTTCTGTTGTTGCTAAAACAACAGAATATTTTTTATGCCAGTTTTCCATACATCCAAATGTGTCAATTTTAGCAGTTTCTTTTTATAAATAATGGTGCGGAACCTTTAGTGCGCGAGTCGATCTCGCAGTTAGCCAGTTGTTTGTATTTAGATTTCTTATTTATATTGCTGATGGTAAGGTATTGACCCAAACTTAATTAGTACCTACATACTTAATTACCTTATAAATTGTCTCCTTTATTTTTGTGGCATTTTAAGTACGAGTAAGTAGTAATTGTAAAAAGACTGTATATTTATTTTTATAGTAAAAGTGTCCATATACCCGTCACATTTAAAGGTAAATAGCGCACTATCATAATAATCTGAAAATGTTTATCATACGCTAATATTTCCCAATGTCGACGTACTTAATAAACAATATTGTCCGACAACCTTCTTGAAACTCTCAACTGTCTGGTACAATAACTTTCGCGTTGAAAGCCAGTAGTTTAATACTAGGCATGCTTAGTAGGTTCAGGCTCCTTTGGTCAGGTTACGCGCCCTGCTTCTGATGCGTCAAATGCCTTGCTGTAATAACTCGTATATAAAAAATGACGAAAACATTTTTTTTTCTTAGGGACGTTCCTACTTTTTTCATCATAAGTGTGGCATGTGTCACTAACGTTGCTCAGTTTTAAGAGTAAAGGCGTCTGTTTGTTTGTAGGTAATACATCCAAGGGTTAAATATTGTCTTTCTAACCTTTAATTATATCTTCTGGCGTGTTCTCGCAAATGATTAGAAAAACCAAACCAGTATTGAATACCATGATTGCAATCATTCATCTATCATCAGCCGATTCTATCCCACTACTGAGTATAGGCCAATGATGTTATATGTATAGGCCTATCTCCTTTCATGCCATCTGTCTCGGTCTTGCGCAAATCTAGTCCAAGTTCAACCCGCGATATTATCTTCGTACAATTCTCGTACGGTTCATGATCATCATAAGTCATAAATAATACGTGGGTTACAGATGTCGGTGCTTCGAGCGATAGCGGTGTTCCTGTGCGGATTCGTCGTTATTCCAGCCAGTAGGGCACAGATAGTACTACCTGGTCCCTGCCCCACTGTACGTGCTATGTCGGATTTTGAACCTGCTAAGGTAAGATAAAATATCTCACTAATATTATAGGGGTGAATGCGAGTGTGTGTGTTTTTGTTATTTCTTCACGTTAAAGCAAATTTGCTGATTTCGTTGAAATTTATAGATATCTAAAGTCTATGATATCCATAAATTTACCGTGTAGGCTTTTTAAGCCGAATTAAAGCGAAACGTTTATAAAACTATTATATATTTAAATAGTGGACAAAATACGTCTACTTGATCGGTCGTCCCAAGTAACGGTGGAAAGACCAGGTAAAGGGTGACATACTTCGGCTCCAGGCCACCCAGTGGCAGGAGACAGCACAGGGCCGAGAGGAATGGCGTCTCGGTATAGGAGGCCAAGATTCAATTCGATTCATCGTGTTGCGACCTCAGATTGCGACATCCTAGTAAGTTAGTCTACCCGGCTAACATATAAAATACATCCGTGAGGGTGATATATCACAGAGAGGGCTGTGGCTCACAAACCTATAAAATACATCTGTATGGGTGGTACGAGTGTCTGAAATTCTTATTTATTCGGAGCACCATTGTTATTGGAATTGAAAGCCTATGAGATACCGTAAATAATAGTGGTTGATTTATTTTTGAATAAAACTGAATTATGGTAGCATACCTTCATGGATAATTATAGTCGCACTAGAAAAGACCAATAAAACATGGTAGAGAAGATCTAGATGAGCTATTTCTTATTCACTGGACTATTACATTATTGAATCGCCTACGACCTTAACGTGGCAAATTTATCATCTAAGCCTGTGCCATGTTACGCCCTTAGAAGGTCTTTAATAATGGAATCTCATTAGCGTCGCTGGTGTATACTTAGAAGACATTGGATTTGCTACGCCATAACAAAGGTTGACCGTGTGTCCCCACATAATGGTCATTTGTGGTTACAAAGTCATCATTTACCACATTAGGGACATCATTTGTCCAGCTTCCTTAAACTACGTTTCACGACCTTTTGTACTTAGCACGTCAAAATTTTAACGCTAATTATATACCAGCTCGTTGATTCGTGAGTCACGATGATTTTTGGAAATTGAGTGTTTTCTGTCCAGTAATTATTTCCTTTAATATTTTATCGAGTAATGTTGCGATGGATGTGTGGAGTAACAAGAATGGACAAGGTAAGAAATGAGTATATTAGAGGAAGTTTGAAAGTGGCGCCTGTTTCAGAGAAAGTGAAGAGTGGACGGTTAGCGTGGTACGGACATGTAATGCGTAGAGAGGAGATGCATGTGACTGGGAGAAGTATGGATATGATTGTAAGAAGTAGCGGAAGCAGAGGTCGACCAAAGAAGACGTGGATGAATTGTGTGGAGGAGGATATGAATGAGAAGGGAGTGAATGTGGAGGTGACGACTGATAGAGTGGCGTGTAAGAGAAAAACAGGCTGTGCCGACCCCACCTAGTGGGAAATGGTAAAAGAGAAGAAGAAGAATATTTTATCGAGTAACTGTTTTTTTGTCTAATTCCAGTACTTGGGCAAGTGGTATGAAGCTGAGAAGTATTTCTTCCTATTCGAGTTCGGTGGTAAATGTATCACAGCAAACTACGATCAAAAGGACAATGGCATGATAGGTGTTGTCAACAAACAAATTAGCACGTTGTAAGTATTAGCAAGAAAGATGGATTATCTTATTTAGCATTAAGTATTTGAAGAATGAACTAATATCTGAGGTCATTAGTCAACTACTTAGAGATATGTAGCTTTTTAGGGTAGCGAAGCTAAAGGTAAAAATGGGACCCTATTACTAAGCCTCCGCTGTCTGTCTGTCATCAAGTGGCTGTATATCAGATACTGTAAAGCTGAAACTAGATATGTATTTCCTGTGTCGCCATAACAACAAATACAATAAATAAAAAATATTAGGGGGTTTATTGTATTATTATTATAAACAATAAACGTGATTTTTTTGAATGTTTTGCCGTATATCAATAACGGTAGGTGCTAGACACTTAACATTTTCACAAAATACATAAAAGTATATTGGCTATCAAATTAAATATATAAAATTTAAATAAAATACATATATGAGGGGGGCTCCCATACATCTATGGTACGGAACCCTACATGCGCGAGTCCAACTCGCTCTTGGCCAATTATTATGTCTACTTAACTTGTCTCAGTTTGGTTCTGCATACATATTTCACATGTTTTATTGTTCCCTACCTTAAAAAGTAAGGTAAAAGAGAACCCTTATAGGATCATTTCGTTGACCGTCTGTCTGACTGTCAAGATGCTTTATTTCATGTATAATGAATTTCCACTAAGTAACGTATGACTCAAAAGTAATCTAAAAGATATCTTCTTTCTCCAACATTGTAATCTTTAAGTACCTAGTTGATACCGATAGCAAACTTAGGTTTGGCCGGAAAAGACTATACTAACATTTCTAACAGTAAAAATAGGTTTATATTGAACAATACCGTAGATAAATATAGGGCTATATAAAGTTTAATATGAAACCAATATTACGTGGAATCTATTATTGATCAACGAGCAGCACAGACTGGTATTTTCAAACAGCATAGTATAGGCCTCTACCATTTCTATTTGAAACATAGAATTACAATGTTTTATTTAATGTGTTTTTTTTAGAACACATACATAACAATGCATATACGTTTTAAGTAATGTAAAAGTTTACATGCATCCGAAATTTCTCTATTAGGACAATTTATCAAAAACTTTCCTTCGTTATATCAATGTAGGTACATGTTACTGTAGGTTAAATTACATCGATAAGTGTACATGCTCAGCAATGGAAATAAATGTATCTTATATAAATCTTCAGACCAATCGCGTATATAATGTTACTTCTAAAAAAAAAGCGAGTGTGGCTCGGTGGTAATAACGCCTGCTTTTCAATCAGACAGCCCCTGGTTTGATCCCGGCCCTACACCAATGACTTGTTTTTCAAGTTATGTGTCGATTTTCACTCGCTAATTTACGGTGAAGGAAAAGATCGTGAGAAAACCGTTCTGCTTGAGGACCACAATACCCGAAGACGTGTGTTATCCGCTAGCCCGCACTTGGCCGGCGTGGTAGATTGGCCTATATATCTCTCCTTGTGAGAGAATGCCCTGAGGCCCAGTAGTGGGAACGTATAGTGGGCTGCTTATGCTTATGCTATGGTCCTCTTCTATTTCAGTTCGGGCATGGAGTCAGCCATCCAAGGAGAAGCGAGCCAGGTCAGTCGCTCTGATGAGGGCAAGCTATCGGTGCGGTTCCCGTCGCTCCCCGTCGATATCGCAGCTCCATACTGGGTGGTCGATACTGACTATACCAACTATGCCGTGGTTTGGAGCTGCTATGAATTTGGGCTGTTTCATACAAGTAAATAATTATATTTCTTTTCATGCGGGATGGTACTAAAGATAAGAGTTTGATCCAGTGATATCAGATTAAGTACTTTGATAAAATATTATACTTTGTAGACTGTTATCGTAAGGCATATTATATATTTGCACGAAACAAACGGTCACATTAACTTAAAAAACGTTGGATATACGTCCAACGGGTTTCGACGCATTACGAGCGTCATCATCAGGGACGAGGTTCACACGGACTGTCACCGACGAGATCCGCGCGCAGACTGGTTGGAAGTATATCCAACGTTTTTTAAGTAAGTGTGGCCGTTTATTTAAAAAAAAATAGTTAACCAGTTTTAAATTTTAACGTGAAACTCATGATTATTTTTATTTCTTGATTTTAAGTTACTAGTGGTGCCATCTGTGAGATTAGCGCTGCACTCGATACAAGACTAACAACGATACGATGCCTTGGTAGTGGAGCACGTACAAACTATTCATCGTTCTTATTTTCGAGTATATCTCTAACATATTTACAGGAAACGCCTGGATACTGACCAGAGAAAGAAACCCTCCAGCAACAGTTATGGATAAAGCTTATGAGGCGGCAGAAAAGAACAACATCAACAGAAGTTTCTTCATGACCACCAACCAACAGGATTGTCCTGAAGACAACAGCACTTAAAACGATATGACAGATGAATTATTATAGATTACCTACAAATGTACTTAAATATATTATTAATTATGTTAGCTAAGCTAAAATAAGGACGAAAAACACGTAGTGTAGTGACTTCATAGTAAAATAGAGAACTAAATATGTTAGCGTGACGATCCAAACTGAATCTGGCCTTCCTATACAAAGAGATTTCTCGTGGTTCATTTTCAGTGATCGCTACTGCAGGAACTTCAGACCATTATAGTAGTAGGAAAATGTAATAGTGTACAATGTATTTTTATATTTATTCGATAAAGTCATTAGGTCAGAACCTCAGAAGAATAAAAAAGGACCAATATTGCATTTATATCTGACAATGATAACTGTGAAGATTGTGACCATTTTCCTGACGGAAACACTTATGAAAACGGTCACAAATATTTATTATGGAATTGTAATATTTTACACTAATCCAAAACATAAGAATATACTTAGTTTCATAATTAAGAAACATACTAAAATACTTAAGTAAAATAAAATAAAAATGCTGAATGTATGTTTGAATCGGCAAATTATATTAGCCATATTTATCTACGACTTAAATAAATTAAAGCCTTTACAAGTTGCGTGCTTAATTACTTTTACTTAAAACTTAACAACGCTAACACTTAAGTTATAACATGAATTTATAAAATATTGTTAAAGAAAATTGAGTTTAGCTTTTTATATGGCAATGTTTTGACTATAGGTATTTGCATGCACAAAATTATAAAACGAGATAGAAATTGAGTAAATCTTTTTAGGTGTAACTTCAGCATATGTGAAGAATATAAAAATATACAAGCAAATAAGTATGTAAATAAAACATCTTTTGCAGCACCCGCGGAATGAAAAGTGAATTTTACAATTATAGTAGAAGAGCCCGTGAAGATCGTCCTTCACCGATCTGATAACCAGATGAGACGTATTTTTTATTAAATATTTTTTATAAACAAATATGCCTAAAATTGCTTGCCTATCGAAAAGTGCTCATGGCTATTTTTAATTAAATAATCTTTTATTGATTTTTTTTTCATCACCTTCATACTTTTGATAACCAAATGAAATTTATTTCACTAATAGTTTTTAATACACAGAATATGCCTCGGTATGCTTGCCTACTCATTTCAGTGTATAACTACCTGGCAAGCAGGTGTAAACAGGTAAGTCAAAATAGGTGACTCATTTGATTTTGATGCGCTTCATAGTTGTAACAACGATTCTGAACAGTTAGAATGTTATTTTTATTTTTGATAATTGTAGCTAAATTATCATTTGACTATACACGAGCATGCGCAAAAAATAAAAAAAAAAGCCATGAGCACTTTTCGATAGGCAAGCAATTTTAGGCATATTTGTTTATAAAAAATACTTAATAAAAAATACGTCTCATCTGGTTATCAGATCGGTGAAGGACGATCTTCACGGGCTTTTAGACTATTATATTCTGATCCGTCAGGGCCACACTCATATAGGAATTATCTTGGACTATATTCTAATACTCCTTCAAATAGTGCAATTTTGCTTGTGGAATGTAACATTTTGCTTATAATTAGTTCTTTCTATTCTATAGTATGTTTTGCTGCTGACAATACTTATTATAACTCTTTACTCATAACACAATTCTAAGTGGGTGTACTATCATCCGAGTGCCAACTTTTCCGACTCGAGTGTTCATTGATAGCTTCTTCATAGCTTGGCGGTTGCGGGATGTTGACGCTTTTTGTTTTAGTGGGTTTAGCTGGTACGGCCAGTTTGTCTTCTTCCGCTTCTTCAGGGATTGAGTCGCGACGCCTGGTATCAAATTCTGAGAGGATTGGTTGCGAAATATTGTTTCTCTGTACTAACCCGACTAGGGCTAGTTTCGGTGCACTGTGTGCTTGCTGAAATGAAGATAGGGTTTACTTTAGATCATATTGAGTTTTCCAAATCTTCTCTTCCCCATAAGTACCTATCTACTATTCTTTCATGGTTCTGGGTTTAGTTGATTTTACATATTTAAAATACTTGTAGCAATATAAAAGTTTTATAATCCTTAGTAACTTATACAACTATTTTATTTCCATTAATCTGCATATCTCCCTTTGATACTATGTTATGTCAAAAAGACAAAAATAGACGACGTAAATAGACTATTATATTTATTACCTCTGAACTATAGTTCAATAAATATCCATAAATTTGGTCATCATCGGCAGTCAAAACAGCTATTACGAAAATTGAAACAGTTTTATGAAGCAGTGGAAACCTCTTGCAATTTTATTACTATATACTCGTATTCATATACTTAAGCTTATTCTTGAACAACAGAGACGATCGCAACCAGAGTGAAAACCACAGTTCCTAATAACATAGTTACCTTATACACATTAGAATTCCTCTGACAGTTGAGCACCGGGTTCGATATATGTCCCTTGCCTTGCGTGTGTCCGATCTCTAGGGCTGACCGGAGCAGGTCTACCTTGGACGCAGAGCCCTCATAGTTGCTACCCCGGCGCTGGCTGTTACTGCCGCTGCGGCTTCGGCACTCGTTGATGTCGCCTTGCGAGAACTGGAAAATATTGAAAACGTTGTTGCCTGTGGTTATAACAACAGGCGATAATCTTATCTTATATCTTTAAATGAGCAATTCTTGTATATATATAATTGGAATCTCGGAATCGGCTCCAACGATTTTCATGAAATTTAGTATGTAGGGGGTTTCGGGGGCGATAAATCGATCTAGCTAGGAATCATTTAGATAAAATGTCATATAAAAAAAAAAAACAAATACTGAGCAAAGCTCGGTCAACCAGGTACTTATAACTTTAAATGAGCAATTCTTGTATATATATACAATTGGAATCTCGGAATTGGCTCCAACGATTTTTATGAAATTTAGTATATAGGGGGTTTCAGTGGCGATAAATCGTCCTAGCTAGGAATCATTCTAGAAAATGTCATATTAAAAAAAAAAATATCGAGCAAAGTTCGGTCAACCCGGTACTGTTAACATAATATGTCATAATTGAAAGGCACAAAGAGAGTCTGTGAATTTAACATAGTGCCTAGTAAAATTACTTTGTTTGCATTTTATATCAGCCTTCTTTTTTACACTTTACAGCTAGACATTTGACCAGCAGGGCGCGTAACTACGAGTTAGCGTCGCTCTGGCTTAAGGAGCATGGAGCTTGCCTAGTCTGGAATAACTAGCTCTTTTGAAAGCTGCCGGAACACATTGTTAGATGTTTGACGACCGAGTTTTCATTGTATTATTATTATTTCGGCTTTTGGACATTTGGTAAATATAGATAATAACGGAAAACATTGTTTGATACTATCTGCGTAGAATAAACAATAAGCATAAGAAGCATTTTTTCTATACACTGCTATTTCTACAATTCGGAGAGATAATTTAGCATTATCTTATATATCATCAGTATCATCAATAAATTTATGTAATGATACATAACCTACCCTAGCGCGCGATCCCCGAGGCAACGAGTGCAGTGATCCGAGGGGGTTATATCTGGTGATGATATGAAGTCGCTCCAAAGACACCATCGTCTCTGCATCTTTACGCAGCGGTTGCGGCTCGGTATTTAATTTTTCGCCCTCGCCACTTTCTGGAACAAGCATGTAAACAATTATACAATTTTATTGTCTCACAACATCATATTGAGTATCGGTGGTTCCTTGAAAGAGTGAAGCTGTTTACTTCCACTGAGCAGATAGAGATGGCGAGAAGTCGTGAAGCAAATTATTTCTATTCCGTCTAGTGACCCTCCATAGCAATCACGACCGCTCCGCTAAGAACTTTATGAATAAGAAGAAAATTGATTGAAGTTTTCATTATGTTACCACTCTGATACGTCTTCGGCGGCTATATGAAATGGAAACCAAACTTCAAGATTTAGTTTTGTTTTAATTATATCCAGTGACACTCTAGGTCTTTAGAGTGCCGAGTTCTAAGAAATTGTATCGACAACTCAGCGGCGATGTAATTCGAAATTATCGACTGTCGCGATTGGTTGCCGAAATCACGTAGGTGCTTGCGACCGCCAATCATCGCATTACGGCGCAGCTGAGTTATCTATACAAGTACTAAAGTAGTAATAAAGTAAATAATATATGATTTCAGTGTGTATTCATATTTACCGGTGTCAGGTTCGCAAGCATCTTCAATGCCGGTCATGTTGATTTTCCTTAGCCAGAAATAATGGAGTAGACCATAAAGAACCCCTCCAAGGAAGGCTATAAGTCCCATATAGCGGAATGCTTCTCGAGTACCAAGAGAAGCGATGAGAAGACCACCGCCGAAGCTGCCGCTACCTCTTCCTGGAAAATGAGAAAAAACATCTTACAATACATTTATATGTACATATATGTGTGTGTCAAATAAACTAATTATATTATTATTATTTGTAATCTTTACGACTTCTCGAAATTTGAAGAATTTCGGTAAGTAAATGCAAAAACCACGGGCCTAAGCCAAGTGGTGATTGCCGTGGGGGTTGTTTTCAATAGTCATGTCATCTTGTAAGAACTTCCGAACAATCCTGCATGTGTTAAGAATAGCAGCTTTCTGCATCGTCATATATGTGTTAGTGTCTAGATCAATTTGCTTGGGGTAATGGAGTAGGTGTTTGGGGATGACCCCGGTGCTGGAGAGAACCAGAGGTACAATCGATACTCTGATTATTATTATTATTATATTTATCAACGATATAATATCGCCTTACTGAGAAACTATAATTTCAGATACCAATACTGAGTAAAACATGAAATTTATTTGCATAGAGATTTCAGAATCTCAATAAACCATGTGTCCTAAAAACCGAAAAACAAAAATACTTCATGACTTTTTATTTTGTGGAGCGACGAAGGTCTCCCTCAATTAAGCAAAGGGATATCCCTCCGGATAGTTGTTGTGTCTGGAGACAACGGCTCGTGAATTGAAGCTTCGACCGGGCGTAAGAGTGTTTTAAATTATTTTTGCAGAAGAGCGTCGTTCTGGATAACGATTCAGAACGAGCGTTGTGATTGGTGGCAGGCAGTGACGTGTGGCAGTGACGCAGTCAACAATGTTATCTAAATTCAATTAAATTCCAAAATAGTAGTGGAAAAGCCTCAGCTTAAGTACTATTTATTAAAATTAATATTTGCTCAGAGATATTTGTGATCTTTCACGTTTCACCGTTCCCTTTGCTCTTTTCCATCTTGATACGTGATAGTTGCGTGATCTTTATGTTTTGATATTTCAAGGAGTTACCTGCGTAGATTTAAGTTATTCGCATTATGAGAAAATGCCCTGCGGATGAAGTGAAACTTAGCGGTCTTTGCTTGCGATTGAATTTACGAATTTAAAGAGCAACAATTTTAAATGTTTAAATATCTTTCTGGGACACAAATAATCCATTCGTATGTTTACATTTAATCATAGTTTCATATAAGATGTTCTGTTTTAAAACCATTCCTTCTGCTTTTAAGCATAACCATTTAATTTTCAAATACAATAAATAACCGTTATCTTTAGATTATTTATAATTAAATATAAATACTGCTTGTATTTTCTTTGTATATTAATTTATAATCTGTATAATTTATTTTTATATTATGACTAGCTGACCCGGCAAACGTTGTTTTGCCTTAATAATTATTTCTAAATATACAGTAGCCGATTCTCAGACTTACTGAATAAAATTTATAAAATTTGGTAAAGATCAGTCAAGCCGTTTCGGAGGAGTACGGTAACAAACACTGTGACACGGAAATTTTATATATAAGATAGTAAAAAAACCTTTTTGGTGTGTAAACTTGTGTTTATGAATAAATTACTTATGACTTAACCCAAATGAGACAATTACGTTTCTTTAATTCAATCATAGTTTCATAAAAGTCTCGTTTTTAGGAAAATCTATTCCTATATAACTATTAACTATTTTAAGCATAGCTTATTCCTCTTTTCATCTTATTCTTCAAATGCAATCTTACCAAGACTGAAATGCGCCATTCCAAGCACTCCTATCAGCGTTGCCAACAAACTCTTGGGAGCGAGCATGGCACAGTAGGTAGCTGCTGCCACCCACATCAAGTGGACTGAGAGCGACTCCATAGCTTCAAATGGAAAACACCACCACGAGTTCCTGAAATATAATCATAATTGAAAACTCAGATTCTTCTATTATTTATTTATTTATTTGATTTATGGGCGAGCAGCATTATGCTGATGTGCCTATATCACACTGTGTTGAAATTTATTTTTTAACAGTTCACATAATGTCTACTGTTCAATGACAATGTTTAAAGTTCACTAGTGCACTTATCTTGTTTAAAGCATCGAGATGGGATAATTTAACGCTGGATCTCTGTGCAAAGAGAACAGACATGTGTGCTGTTGTCCTTTAACTATTTTTCGTTGGAACCGCATTACATAGCCAACCACTTAATTTTTTTTTTTTACACATTCACAATTTTAAATTCATATACATAACTATAATCTAGCGGTTTTCAAGGCAAGAGTGAACCGGTTTCTTCTGGGCAAGCGCGCTCCACCTTAGGTCGTAATATCGCTTACCATCGGGTGAGTTGCGATCAAGTGCATGCCCATTAAGAGTAACATAAAAACAACTTTAATTTGGGTTTAACCAACTTAATGTTAAGGTCTTTTTAAGTATACCTACTTCTACTAGAGTATAGATTGTGTTTTTGTTTCTAACGGATAAACATAAGACTAATAAAGTTTTTATATGACACAGGATTTGGTATAGGGTATGGTCCAGCGTGAAAATACCCCTCATTTACCACTCTTATCTATGACATTAAATAATAGAACAATCGCAATACTACATCAGAGACGCGAGAAGGTCCCTCCCACACCACATCGTCTTTATAAACTTGACAATGTTACAGCTGGAAGTACATTAATTCTGCAAATGGCGTTTTAATGTGAACTAGACATCCGTGGACAAATGTAACCAAAGTTGCTCTGTAACCAAATAGCAGAGGAACTATTCTGCCGCTAAAACTGTGAGTGGGTAATGAGGATATCTTAGAGGATCTTAAATTAAGGAAGCAATAAAGCAACATTAAGTGGTACGATGTTACACCATGGAATCTTCGTGGAATGGGAGTGTTTAGAACAGTGAATGATTCCAGGTACCATGTGCTTTATTTTCGTATGTTTGGGAATTAACTGTATGCTGCATTCACTATTCTTCTTCTTTTTCGTCGTATCAGCTAAGGCCAAGCTCTGAGAGTTTTTCTAGCCGCCCGAAGGCCTCTGACTTGGCTTAACGACTGTTTGTGCTAATAACAGCCGGGACCTAAAATTTAACGTGTCATCCGACCCAGGGTAGCGCCCAGGTGAAAATGCCACTGGAAAAACGACAGTATTGTGGATGGTCAACCATCCAAACACCGCCCGCATCGAGCGTTGCTTAGCTTCGATGATCGCGTCAGATCATCTTAGCTAGCTAAGCTACAGGCGCTACAAATTAATTAATTCACTACTAATATTAGCGCTTTTGCTATAATCTTTTTGTGTTTCCTAAAGCTACTAATTCACTGTATAAAAAGCAGGTTCACTGTCAGATTAAATAAAAGATTGTTTTCTTGACTCATCTATTCTAGGCCTTTAGGACAGACCTCCTAATAAATCTTAATATAGAATTAAATTAGTGTAAAAAGTATTTTTATTGGAATGTTTAATTCTCTTGTTTAGTATTTTAGAGCTTAATTAGTTTTTTTACACATTTCACACACGGCTTGTTAGCCTCAAACTGAACCATTTCTAGTTCGTATTATGGTTGCTAACGCAACTGATATTACATATACATGTATACATACATACTTTTTAATATAGATACATATTTAACATCCAGACCGACAGCCAAAAATTTAGATTAGCACAAAGATGTCGGCCGTGCCCGGAATCGAACCCGGGACCTACTGGTTGGCAGTCCGGCATGGTAACCATTACGCCAACGACGTCATCATCGTTATATTTTGAACTTGTTTTAAGCTAGACTAAACGAGAGAAATGCACGAAAAAACTAAGACAGACAAAGTAAGACCTATGTATGTAGTTATGCTAGCCATACTTATTTAAAGGACACATACTACATTAAACTCACTCAATAAAGGAGTAGCCGACGAGGCGAGCAGCGTGGGAGAAGAAGGCGACAATGATGACATTGACGTGGCCGATGCGAGCCGTGATCGCATCGGCGCCGTACAGGAACGGGATGCTACTCAGAGTGCCCACGGTCACGGTTATTCCTGGACAGATTACAATGATAAGCTGGATAACACACTGCTTGATGATATGACAAATGATATGAGAATCGTGGAAACAATTGAGGATTCCGTTTGAGTAGGTGCTTGGCGTAAAGGTGGTGCTTGAAAAAATATTCTATGATTGATATAATATTATTTGGATACGTGTTTTCTTATTAGTGAAATAAAATAACAATCTGTTTACATTTATAACTTTTAAAAGATTATTGGAAACCTTCAAATCATTGTAAATCATTTAACGGATTAATTAAGTAATTGACTATAATGCTTACCGAGTAGAAAATTCGGTGCCCCTAGTTCTTTCAAGTAAATGAAAAGGTAGGACTCAATAAATCCCCAGAAATTTCCCAATGCAAACAGGAAAAATATGAATACTATAATGTGTGGCATCTTGATAATGTTGATCAAATCTCGAAGCAAATTATCGGCAGGTAATTTTGCGCCCAAAGGCATAACGGCGACGGTGATTGCAGAAATTAGAAGCAAAACGTCATACGTATAGAAGGCAGCTGAGTAGTCAGTGTAACCTGCAAACGATGCAAACATTAGCAGTATATTGACATTGAAGATAACGAATCAGAGATGCCAATGTACATACCAACTTGTTTACTCCTCATATCTATAAGCATGCCCGTGATAGGAGAAAATATCGCCATCCCTATGCTAGAGAACAGTCTTTCCCTTCCGAAATCTCCACCATACTTCTGTATCATCGTAAGAGCGATGGGATCCATGATGGTGACGCCAGCAGACAACATGATTGTACCCATAAATCTCAGGAAAAAGTAAATATAAAAAGTTTTGTCGTCACTTTCTTTGTAATCCGGTGGGCATATATCAGGACCGCCTCTCCTGTAATATTCCAATGTCAATTTATCTACAGATACCACACAGCTACTGTTTGAACAAACATTGATAATTTTAGTACTTGACTTATAAATAAATAATAATAAATCAGGTGTTATTATGTTTGTCGCGAGGTAATAAAAGTTTCGTGACGTTGAATTACCTGAAGTCGCATTTTTGTACCATGCAATCGGCTGAAAGAATCTCCAATCTTTGTTTTGAGAGCTTCGTCATATTATGCAACATTACGAGACCACCACATCTCAAATCTTCTTTGTCAAGGGCAGTTATATTTAC
Source organism: Mellilla xanthometata (assembly GCA_035578125.1). Classification (NCBI taxonomy): domain Eukaryota; kingdom Metazoa; phylum Arthropoda; class Insecta; order Lepidoptera; family Geometridae; genus Mellilla; species Mellilla xanthometata. Next base: position 3,135,249 of record JAPUBQ010000007.1, on the reverse strand, counting down.
TCCTTGTGCTATAAGTAATTTTTCTCCAAACCTAGATCTGAAGTCCGTAATTGGATCGTCTTCATCCTGCAGACAATTTTAAGTAGTGTAAATAATAATCTGTTTTGATTACCATTGCCAAAGTTTATTCAAAGTAACTGCTTACTCTTTCCATCTCTATTCCTAGTTGTTCTTTGGGTTCACCCAAATCATTATGAATTTCAATCAGAAAATATGCAGCGTCATTATAGTCTTCATCGTCTGTTATGTTAGAGTAACTGTAAACAAATAAATATATACAATATTCTATTCTAAATTAGTTGACACAGAATTTCTATTTGCAGAAATCATTGTCATTTTATTAACTTCCTATAATTTGGCTACATTTAGAAGTTCTTCGTAAGGCTTAAGTGTAATAAAATTTTACGCAAGACAAATGTTTACACGGATTGTAACAGCATTACGCTGTTATCATTGTTCATTATTTAATAAGACTCAGAGAATTAATATCGTATGTTTCACTCTGAAAATACGCAACTTTTGTCTATATCGGTGTCTTAAAACTACGTTGGTACTCGTAGGCTTATGATATTTTACTTCCTTTGAGCTATACAGTCAAGCTGTATAAATAAGATTTTGAAAACATGAAACGATTAAGATGGTACCTTGTCAAATTAGGTGGCTGTACTTTGTGGCTAATATGGAAGTCTAAATCATCTCTGTCGTCTCCTGGATCACTCTCAGGGTTTTCCATTGGTCTGAGCAGTTGGCAGTGATCCACACATCGATCTAGGACAAAGTCTACCGTTTCATCTTCATCGGGACATTCTCTGCTAGGGCAAGGGCTCCACCAAATCTGCAGAAGAAGAAGAAACTATTATTAACTCTACATAAACATAATAATTATATTTGATTAACGAGCGTAGCGATTACTACTAGCCTCTCGATTTTAGAATATTGTTACAGCGATCTGTAATACTATTTTACGTGTTAATTTACTACAAAAAACTTGGGTTCTTTCCTATATTTAGAACTTACCAATAAATCATATTGAGGTCGCTGCCAACGTACCTAAGAAGGGATATTTGAGATCTAATCCGAGACCACTTGTCTTCCTAACTACGCCGAGAGGCACGTGAATCAGTTTAGTCTATTACCTTCAAACGGACTGCATGATTACTCGTCTCCATCGCTCTATTCAAGGGTAATCCAATGTCTTTCGAGCTTAATTTCCTTAGCTAATTCGTTCATACGCACAAGACAAGCTACCTCGCGTTTAATTCGCCCAGAGGCCGGATGAAGACGATTTGCTTAAATTCTTAGGTGTATGCCGAGTTACCGACAAGGACCAATTGTTTAGGGGTCGGTTTCGAAATAGAACTATAAATACATATGTTTGCGTACCTCCACGCTGTTCGTGATCGGATGACGCATCACGTACGCCGAGGGCATCACCCCGGGCGTCTCCTGGTGAGGAATCAACAGCAAGGAGTGGTGGAACGCCGCGTTGAGGATCAGGGCAGTGATCACCACCGGCTTGTACTCCCCGAAACGGTCCACCAGGAATCCTACAATCACCATCGTGTAATAAACTTTGTAACGTATCCCGTCGTAATCTCGGAGCGAAACTTACCAGTGATCGGTGGACTGAGGAAAGTAGTGAACGGTAAAGCTAAGTACACGAACGATATTTCGGGCACAGTGAGTCCGATGCTCTGCATGTGGATGGTGAGATAGGGCAGGAGGGAGGCGGTGGCGCCGTACATCACGAAGAGAGTCACTTTCAGCATGATGAGGTTGGGGTTGATGCGCGCCCACACCATGAGGCGTCCGACGCAGCCGATCTCCTCGTCGCTGTCGCCGTCCATGGTGTCGTCGTCGAACTTGACGTCGGGCTTCATCACGCGCTCATGTCGCCCCGCGGCGCGGCTGGCGAACACTGAGCCGCAGGCGGCGCGGCGGGCGGTGCGCGCGCGCTGTTTGTACAAGGGGCGCGCAGAGCGAGCGCTCGGAGCTGCCCAGGAGATCCTGGTCGTCCCGCGCTCCGGAGCGACTGACACCGGCGGCGGACGTCGCTCGCCCGCCAATTTACAAATAATAGCAAATTACCTTCGTTTAAGAAGTGTCACCGCGATTGGTGGGGATGTTGGCTAAATCGGCTGGCGATGCGGAGACCTTGCGGGTAATAGCCTGGGGTCGGGAGCGCGCCGCCGCACTCACAGCCGGCCGCAGCTCACAGATTCATCCACCTGTGGATTCTATGTGAGTTTAATTTTTTACTAATTGTATAATTTAGTTTTTATTTACAATTTAATCATAATCTCTGTTATTAGAATTTACTTATCTTATTACAATTACTGTTATTAGAATGAAACATGAACCACGTTCAATAATTCAATAGCGATGCCGATATACCATTAAAAATTAGTTAAAACTTATAGAACAAAAAAAGAATCTGCCAGCCAAGTTTAGAACAACAATTATTTTTAGATAGTTTTAAGATATAATACACAATCTTATGTGTAAAAGTTTACCTTTATTATCACTGTGTATTGGGAACCATAATTAGAAAATGAGCTACGAAGTTGACGAAAGTCTACCAAGAAAGAACATTATGATTGCTATGATATATTAAGCAGGTGCTCTAAATGTACACTTTTCACAACAAAACTTAAAAAATTGAGTTTTAGATATTTTTAAATTATGAGTACCTGGTTACTCCTGGTAAAATTATGTTTATACATCTAATATAGGTAATAGGTTTTGTAGATATTCACGTTATAATAATATCTTTTTAATAGTCCTTTGGGCAACAGCATTCCTCGTACATGTTGATATACCAATACCACTGTAACTTTTATTGGACTTACTCGTATCATGTTTTTAAAGTATTCGTAAGGTCTTTTATACTAAAATATTAATACATTTATTTGTAATAATAATTTACTCTTTACAATTTGTAATTTTCAATATTGACAAGAGCATTTCTGTGTTTATGCCATCTGTGAAGCGTTGGAAGAATTAAGTTTGTATTAGAACCCTAAGACGAAATCAGCATAAACGAAAAACGATTGCCATCTATTGAGGAGTAGTGGAACTACAAATTCTTCTCCTTACTTTCACACTAGTGCAACTATATAACCTTCAAACATCGTTGAATTAAGGTCTTTCATAATACTTAAGTGTTTGGTATTTTCTAGATATTGAAGTGCTGCCATCTTGCGACCATAGACAAAATTTTTGACACATTTGTCTAGACTGTCTATATTGTCTACTGCAAATTGTCAACCAATGCATTGCGCATAAATGGCCGCCATGTTGCTGCCGTCTGAAAGATGTTCGCAATTGTGTGTGTTTACTAATGAATTTTAAGAACTGTAATAGTTAAATTACCGTGTTTGTGAAACTGTGAGTGTACAATGATTTTATATTACATATATTGCTGTTATTGAAAGTCTGTCAAATGTCTTTGAAGCCAATAAACAGTGAAATTTTCTTTAGATAGTCATTCGGTTCGGACGGCATAATGGCTGACAATCTGATTCAAAAGTCACATAAAACTAGTGAGAAAAACAAGTTTAACAACGTCGTTCACCGCACCACGAGCGAATCTCTGCGGCTGAACGAGTCGGAGAAAGGAGTGACTCACCCAACGACGTTGCAAGCGGCCCATAACCCAAGGAAAATATCTTCATTTCAGATCACCAGCGTTACGGTCGGCTCTCGGGTGAGCACCGATGCTGGCGAGGACTCTGCAGACGATCTAGATGAATCTCACACAGACGACATATCGAGAGTGACCGACATAGAGAATGAAACACCGAGCTATTCGGAAGATACGTTCTCTAAAGACGATGTGTTCTACAACGCGTCGAGTGCATCACTAGGCTGCGCGCCCGTGATCCCGACGAGCTCGCAGTACGGGCTCGCCATCGTGGGCCAGGACGGCGCGGCCGGCCCGACAGGAGGACCCGTGCCCACCAGCAATAACCAGGAAGTGGCGGACATGCACGTGAGCGTCACCAACGCCGGCAATGGCAGCATCATCAACCTCATAGGAAATGCCAAGCCTCAGGAAGGCATGAAAGAGATACAAGAACATGTTAGGAATGAACGATTTAAAGTGGTCAAAATCGAGAGCACGGAACCGTTTCGGAGAGGTCGGTGGGTGTGTATGGACTATTTAGATCACCCAGCGCAACAGCATACGTCGGTCACTCTGAATAATAATTTGGATATGACAGAGACAAATGCTCTACAAGCTCCCGATAGTGGTGTTGTGATAAATGATAGTCAACATGATGATATGCCTAATGATCTGATAAATAAAGGGCCTAAGGATGTACAAGGTAATGCGCCCACAGTGCAACAATTAGAGCAAACTTTACAGAAACAATTTCCTATGGCTTCGCCTGGACAGTCTCTAACGCAGCCTTTAAACTCAGTGCAGCAAACTATGCCAGTCAATCAATCTGTGTCAGTGCAGTCTCCTCCTTTAGAAATGCCTCAACAGATGCCAAATCAGAATATGCAAGGAAGCCAGCAAGTGGGGCAACAGCATCCCCAGAGCATGACTCATATCACAATGCAGAATACTGCTCCGAGTCACCCACAAGCTCCTCCACAGCAACAAGTCCAGCAAATCACACAGAGCTTTCCTCAGCACCAGTTGCAGCAAGTGATCGCCAGCCACCAGGGCATTGCCATCCAACAGATACCCATGCACCAGCAGATGCCGCAGCAGATGCAACAAATGCCTAATCAGCAAATGCAGCAGATGAGTCAGCACCTGCCTCAGGCTCAAATGACCAACATGCAGCAAATGCAACAAATGCCTCAGATGCAGGCCATGCCAAACCAGGGCCAGATGCAGCAGGTGCCTAACCAGCAGCCACAGATGCAGCAGATGCAGATGCAGCAAATGCAAAGCCAGCCCAACCCCCAACAGATGCATATGCAGCAGGCTCAGATAACTAATATGGGGCAGAGCCATCATATGCAAGGCCAGCAGGCCATGGGAGGCCAGCAAGCCCAGCTGCAACAGATGCCAAGCCAGGCGCAGATACAAGCCATGCAAACACAGCAGATGCCTAATCACATTCAGCAAATGCAAATGCCTACTCAACTCACAGGTACCAACCAGCAGATCACACAAATGCAGCCTCAGATGCATCAGCTTCCGTCGCAGCCGCAGCAACAAGTTGTCACTGGAATGCATCCTCAGATGCAGCAACAGAACATGACTGGAGTGCAACAACAATACAACCAGGCTGTGAACCAACAGAACAATGCTCAATCCATGTTGAGTGCTAGCATGCCACCTACACAGCAGCAAATGGTGCAGCCTCAGCACAATGTCCCTCAGTACCACACACAGCCCCCACAAATGAGTCAGCAAGGCCAGACGTTGCCACAAGAGGTGCTCACCAGCATTGTCACATCACAGCAGGGAGCCACGCTGCCCAGCAACCTTCAATCGATGGCTTCTCAGCCCCAAGGCTCCACTCTGCCGGCAAATCTCCAAAGCTTAGCTGGGCAACAGCAAGCGACCAACGTCCACTCTATTCCGCAACAAGCCAATGTACAGCAGGGGAATATGCAGATGATGACAGCAGCTCCTCAGAACATGCAGATGACTCTGGACGGGAATCAGCCGAGCATGCAGATACCCGCCTCAGAGCAGATGTTCATGCAGCAGACTAATGTTGCGCAGCACATGGCTCAGCAAAATATGATGCCTCAACAGGTGGGCGGGCAGCCAATACAGTATGTGGGCAACCAGCCCGTCCCACAGCTAGCGCACCAGAACATTCCCATGACTATACAAGCTCAGAGTATGCCGGTGATGAGTGGGGCGGTGCATCCCAATGTGGTTCAGTCACAGACCAGTATGGGTCTCGGATATGGTGCAGTTGTCCCAGTCATGTCACAGAGCAGCGTAGCCCCCGTCGAGGCGACTGTGTCGGGAACTAACTCTCCTGTCGTGACACTCCCGGTGAACTCTACGTATTCGGGGCAGGCAGGGCATGACAGTCAAGGGTTTGGTAGCCCAGTGAGTGCGGTGGTCAGTGGAAGTGTAGTGAATGCGTGTGATGGTGCTCAGGATGTGCCAGGGGAGCAGCAGCCCGGAGATACGGCTGATGGAAAGGATGAGCAGCAGCCAGCGCCTCCACCTGAGGATGAAAGGTAAATCTTAATTTCAATCCTTGTGTCTATCTTTGATTTAAGTATTTCAAGCAAATACCAGGCAATTGAAATGCTGCAATTAATTAAAACTCTAGGAAATTGCAACTAGAATAGGTATTATTGGTAAGAACTAAAACTACTTCTAGTTGCTGCTAGCATACCACACTACATATTAAAATTAAATTAAATTTATTATGTAATGTAATAACTTTTAACTTAATGTAATAATTTGATATCAAGATGAAGTCCCACTTGATCTTGAATTAACTAAGTAAATGAATTTGATTTTTTTATTTTAAAATCAAAATGAATTAACCTTGATTTCCAGTAACTAATATGGATGTAACAGTTGATTTCAAGAATTCTAAAACTGAAATTTTCATAATATTTTTATCATGAAATATTTACAATTTTAGTACTTATTCCTTAGAGCTCACAAACCTTTGAAACCTTATATCAAAGTACTTATTTTCCTGCATTCCTAACATATTTCTGAGATAATCTCCACACCTATAAGTACTTTCTCACTTACATAATATACGTCGTAATCATAACTGATTAAATTGTTGTATACCAGATAAAGCACTAGGCTCTATCAATTGTAAATTCTTTTGATAACAATTTTAAATGTCCATGACCCGTGCAAAGAAGTATTCATATATCTAACTGATAAAGAATACTGTTGAAATGTTGCTCATAATAATGATATTTTAGAATATATACAGCCTAGCATAGTAAGCAGTCATAAAGTGAAAGTTTAGTACCATTTGGTGCCTAAATGTTACCTACTGAATATTATGCCTACAATTTTCGAGAGATGAGACATTAGATGCAGTATGTTTTTTGAATTTTGTGAGGTAGGTATATTTTACGATCATATTTTATTTTATAAAAATGTATACATTTGATTTTTTTATAGTTAGATATAACTATAATCTAGGAACTATATAACATCCCCCCCGTGGGGCCCCGCATTGTCGAGGCGGGGGGGCTCAGTAACCGTGGCCTGGTCACCCACGGTGAAGCGAAGAGGGTCCCTGAGGTGGGCCACTCCCTAGACTTGTAATCCCTGTACGCAAGTTCTAGATGGAGTGGCACCAGTAGGTTGCGGAACCTCGTTTCGGGGGGGTTTCGCAACTGAGGCGGGCTGCGGTGTGGTTTGGGAGGCACCGCAGCTGAAGGTGTGGGACCGCGGCAGGAGAGAAGTGTCGGTATTACGATGCGCCGCTCTTCCTACCTGCCGCGGCCTCGACGGGGTCGCCACCGTTGATGGCGGACGCGGTGGGGCCGCAGGGAGAAGGGAGTGGTAACCGGAGACTACCACTTTCCCTATTCTCTGCGGCCGTAGTGGCATGTGACGGGGCCACAGACCTGACCCGTCACGGGGGACCTAGGACGTCGGACCGGGGTTGTCCGGCGTCCATTGCACTCACGGTCCCCGAGGTGGTTGCAGTGCACCAGGTGCACTGCAAGGGGAGTCATCCCCAGAGGCGGAGTCTCGGAGGCTAGCCGAGGTGGGCGGGGTGGTGCGTTAATGCGAGAAGTGGAACCTCATCCCGCCCTTTCCGGTGAGAAGGTCATCGTGAGGTTTTAGTCGGTAGTGATGCCCTTCTGGCATCGAGCCCGACATACCCCACCCACCTCCCCGGGTGTGGTGGGCATGCGTAAATGCATTTCCTCACGTAAAAAAAAAAAAAAAAAAAAAAAAAAAAAAAAAAAAGGAACTATATAACATAAAGAGTGAGGTTTTTCATATAATTTAATATGATTTTTTTATTCTATCTTTTTTTTGTTGATGAGGACAAATTTTCAACAAGATACCTGGCTACAATGGGGCTGTTAGTAACATTTTTAAATTTAAAACTATGAGTAGGCAGCCTCAAAGGGGAATTAAACGAAGGATGACTTTAAATCAATTCACTTTTTATTACTTAGAAACAGACTAGGCTCTAGGTAGTATAAGCAGAACCGTCTAGTAGGCACCGAAGCTGGAAGCAGAATGCCTCTACCTGTGATCCGCTAACCATCATGATGCTATTTTTTTAATCCCTTAGTCTTACCAGATATTAGGACTTTATAAAGTTAGAAAACCAATAATAGCTTAATATTTTTGAATGAAACATGAAAACCGATAATCGAATAATAGTTTTGAACGAAAATAAATACAAAAAATTACAAACACTAACATAACGACTACTTTTCCAAAAATAAAAATTATTGAGCCAATTTTATGTAATCGTGTTTCAGAACTCTAAAGATTCTTATCACTGAATTAAGCTTTATGAAACTGAAAAGATTGTAGCTCTATCATTTACGCTTGATTTTATAGACTCTTTCAAAATATGTCATATTGCTCCCTTAGCGCCTTAAAGTACTATTATTTACTCTGTTACACTTCCTTAGGTTTCGAAGTCTACTTTAAACTGACCTAAGCCTGTAAAAGTCTGGTGGGCCGCAGTAGGATGTAAATCTCCCAAGTTACGGTCCGTGTCCTGGCGTCGCGCACTCCTGCACGCAATCAGCGGATTCCGTATCTATTTGCGAAAATAACTCATCCGTAGACAATGGCTCGCAGTGTTTTGCTTGATTTCGTTTGCCCGTAGCACGTACCGCTTGCGGCATCCCGCTTCCCTTTGATGATGTTTATTTGCAACTCGCCCTGCGACGCAAATAGGTGGTTGACACATAAGTGAGGTTCGCTTTCGTTGCGATTTCCCGTCTGCAACGATATTGCCTGTAAGAGTGCAGACTGCAGACGAATGTGAGATGATTTTCAATTTAATATCTTAGCAAAATTGCTGCAGAAGTATGGGTGTAGATGGAAGAATGTACCTCTTTACTCTCTTTGTACAACTCGAGTCATTAAAGAAAACATTAGAATGTGCAAGTCCACTCTCTTGCATAAACAAAATGAGTGTGAACAAGAGGCAGCGAACTTTCATTACTTTTCTTTACTGATGCATCTTATACGAAAGGGTTCTTCGAAAGATCATGCAACGTCAATGAGCTATGACGATTTTTTTCATGTCATCGACCTTCCCTTATATGGCCCATTCAGCTTCTATCAGACGTTAACGAGAGATTTTCGGGCGTGAGCTTTAGAAACGTTGGAGAGTTATACAGCAACGTCTCCTTTTGAGACACATTTGGGACAGATCTTTGAATAGGAAACATTACGAATACCACTAGCCTTTGTGAAGTAAATTGCGCTTTATTCACAAGTCAATGTCTCCGGTGACTCATTCGCCGCAGACTTCCTAAAAAGCAGCGGCCGTGCATTCATTTCTGTTACCTTCCTACCTACCTATAACTAACCTTAAGTTTACATTCAATATTTTTTCATTCCTAATCCCATTCTTTAGTAACAAATTTGCTCTTGCTTGTTACTCACCTAGTTAGATTGAAAATATTTTTTTTTTCACTAAATAGGTTTGCAAATTGATCACAATTTTATGTCTTTCAGTTAAGTTTCAATACGCGGAAATGAACGCCATCTGAACGCAATGTCGTCCTCATCTAACCATTACCTATATCAGTTACCTAAGCTGAGTAAGTAGCTCCCAACTTCCATTTGTTAATTCTTCCCTACGTGTCTTGCATTGCATGGTATGTTGACTGTCTGGTGATTCACACGTTACGCACTCTGTTCGTCTGATTATGGCTCGGGTGAAAATCGACGATCAGCGATCAACGTTCTTTTACGTCTGGTTATTTAGCTGCTCAAGATTATCTTTTTGCTCGGTCCTGTCTCTAATAGATTTCTATTGTCGCTGTCTTGACAGCCATCTATTTCGAGCGATTAGACTGACAAACTGAGTGTTTTGCTCTTAATAGTGTCTTCTAGTTATCAATGAAACACAAAATACTCTGATCAATTAGCCACATACCCATTACTGCTTCAAGATAAACATTTACGAACGGATAGTAACATGCTAGAAGTTATTTTTGCCAGTAATTAAACAATTGATAACAAAGGTTAGAGTTCATCACAAATTCATTGAGTATTTTTCTGTTGAGCTGTTTGCGTTTTTAGTAGCCCATTGAACCGGATAATTCGGCAGAGCAATATAATTAGAACAATTTACACGTCAGCCATAATAATTACTGCGACACCATCGTGTAGAAATTGCTGATTCGGATCTCGCTCGCTAGCTGTTTCTCGAATTTTAGCAGCTGTCCAGTTATTTGCCGGATTCATTTTCAGAATGAAACGAGCACGGCTGAATATCGGTTTTGAACTTCCCAAATTACATTTTGTACCTGTAATATTTGTTTGTAATTCTGCCAAGTGAATGTCATCACCGTCTTCCAAACACTGCAGATTATGTTCACTATTAATAGCGGATGTAAGTATTTGAGCGTGATTTTTGAAAATAATGTTTTTGATATACTTAGATCCTACAAAAATTTGCTTATGATTCATAATTCATTTATCAAATAAAATAGAACAGTTATTATACCAAAGCACTGACTATTTTAGATTTAATAACTAAAAGCCTGAATGCGCACACTATGTTAGTGATAGCACTACGGTTTCGGTTTCGGATAAAGCGTTAAGATAAGTTATAGCTCGTCGCGTAGGGGCCGTTTTAGCAATGAAAAAATGTGCTTGTTCGTGAACTGATTTGTAAATGCAGTCCACATTTAAAGACTTCCCAGTATTGATGACAAAAGCCGCAGCGGGCTGCGCAGGCGCCAGGCGTCACGTCACGCGGCGTCGCTGGTAATCGAATAGCCGAACGAAGGCCGTGAAATCTGAACCTTCCACTCGCTCCTGATCGCACGTTCGATGTGCTGTATGCTAAGTAGGTATCAGGTCTTAAAATAAAACAGTTGAATGCGATCGCTGTGTATAGGAGTGTCACTTGTGGAGTGCTAAAGGACTACGCTTCAAGATTTTTCGTATGCATGCCCGTATACCGAGAGTGTGGCTCTTGCGATTAGCGTCGAACGTAATTGTAAAGATGTTTCGTCAACATCATCAAAATAGACGTAAGTCTCGCTTTAGTCTGAGATTTCATCGCAATTCACCTCAGTAATCAGTAGTTTTCTTGTCTAGCGTAGTTTGCCTTTTTTGTTTTTTTAATATCACTTCATGTTCAACAGCAATAGCAATTGTCATTTTATATCTTTTTAACCACTGACTCAGAAATTACGAAGTATTGTAAGTTTGACTTGTCTATGTGTGTGTGTGTGTGTCTGTGGCATCGTAGCTGGACGGGCTGATTTCGCTTTAGTTTTTTGTTCGAAAGGTAGTCGGGAAGGTTCTTAGCTGTATTGTGTTATGAAAATCGCTCCAAGATAGTTGCCGCTACAAAATGAGCGACTAAGGTAAAGTCACTAATGCCCGACAGTAACCTAAAGGATGACACCTACGAAAAAATCTTCTTATATTAAAAACAATTTTAGTAAAATTACTCTTATTCCAATGTCATATGACACCTAGCACCATATATGAATTGTTCTCAAAAACTCGCAACAGTTTCTAAACGAAATTTCAAATTATCATCAGTTGTTGTCAACCATGTAACGGAGTGAGCACGCATTCCGTGATTTCTTACTGTTTATGTTAAGGACGCCGAAATTTAAAGGTGAGTTTTTAATCGATATTCATTAAAAAAATAGCTTTTAAACATTTGTCAACATATCAATGATAAGTTGGGATAGTGATAAACGTGCTTTTCTTGTGTTTGCTACTATTTTTCTGACCAATTATGATATGTCTACTATTAGTTCCAAAAATAATGAATTTTCTAATAGATGACAGGTGTGTCATCCATTGGTATTTCGAGATATTAAACTCTTTTGTAAGGTTTTGTACGATTTTGAACTCTATTCCCAATGAAAAGATTACTGTAGCGATATCAACAACTTTGGATCACTTTAACTAAAGGTAGACAGGGTGTCTACTATTGGGGTATACATGATGTCAATTATTGGTTCTATTGCTCCAGACTGGTAAGTATGCCGCCAATAAAGGGACAGATATTTTGTTACTCTAAGGCTGATATGGAAGCCGCTATTCAAGAATGCAGACGAGGAGTTCCAACTTCGACTGTGGCGAAAAAATTTGGGGTACCTAGGGTAACTCTGCTAAATAAAGTAAAGGGTAAGACACCAATAAAACGAAAAATAGGAAGAACATGCTATATCTCAGATGATACTGAAGCTTTGCTTGTAAAGTGGGCTAAAGCAATGGTGAAACAAAGATTCCCAATAGGCAAACAGAATTTACAAGATAGTGTGAAAAAAGTTGTTGATGATTTGAATATAGAAACTCCTTTTTAAGATGGAAGGCCTGGAAGAAGATGGTATAGCAGCTTTTTAAAACATCACCCAGAGCTTATCTCTAGACAGCCTCAAAATTTAACTTCATATCCACAGCTTCAGTCACAACGGCAAAAGAGCATTGTTTTGGCCAACTCCTAAACAAAACTCAAAAGGAAGAAGGAAAGAAAAAGTGTCATCTGTTGTATCATCCTTGGAATGGCAAAGATACCATGAAAACAAAGAGAAGAAAAAGACTGAATTAGAGGAGAAAAAAAGAAGAGCTGAGGAAAGGAAAAAAAAAAGAAAGAAGAAACTGAATGAGCACGAAAACTTAAGACTGATAAGAAGATATTAAAGAAAAGTAAAAATATTTTAAAAAACAAACTTAAAAAGACTGACTATGATAGCTCAACTACTGAAGAAGAATGGATAGAATCTGATAGACAGACAGCACAAATGATATTTCTGATGAACTCACTGATAAGGAAAACGAAGAAGAAAGAAATGAGGAAGAAATAAATGTGGAAAAAGGAAATGAGGAAGAGAGTATAATAAGTGTGTATAATATTTGTTTTCTTATATATATTTTGTAATTATTTGTAACATTTTTTGTTGTAATAAACAATTTGAACAAAATTTGAACAAAAGTAGAATTAAGCAAGGTGACTATGTCATCGTTAAGTTTCCTGGTAAAAAGAGATATTACAAATATGTTTGTATTGTCCAAAAAGTAACTAAAACAGAAATTGAAGTTATGACAATGGTAGCATGTGATGAGTCTAAAACAGTATTCAAAGAGAATGATAGGGATATCAGTGCTATATCTGAATCTCAAGTAATTAAAGTCCTTGATGTACCAAATATGATTATAACAGGTGATAAAATTAAGTACAAATTTGATAGTGCCTTAGAGGTTGATGGATAAGAAATTATTATCTAAGTTAATTAAGCATATCAAGCACAATGATGCCCTTAAAACTCCAACTGCACTAATTAAATATTATGTCAACTATTAGTGCATTTGACCGTCTACTTATGGGGATTTTATTTTTTTGTGATGTCATCTATTAGTACTTAAGACAATATAAAAAAAATAATTAATAATAATTAAAAGTATGTTGATTTCTACAAATATTATGGCTTAAGATAATTTTCTAAGATACACTGCATTCATATAAAAAAAGCTGTAATTGTATTGTTTGATAAATATATAATTATCTCCATATGAATATAGTGTATTCATTAATGTGTCTAGCATTAGTGACTTTACTTTAGTTACATATTTTTTTACATACATCTAATATATAAAATTTCCATGTCACAATGTTAGTTACCGTACTCCTCCGAAACGGCTTGACCGATTTTTACAAAATTTTATATGCCTATTCAGTAGGTCTGAGAATTGGCTACTATCTATTTTCCATACCCCTAAGTGATAAGGCAAAACAAAATTTTGCCGGGTCAGCTAGTAGGTATATATAATATATGTAAATTTCATATGATATGATAAATTTCAAATTGAAGATGACCACTACTAAAAATATTGCCGGGGATTTTTAAATTTTTTCTTTTTGTTAAGAATAGATTCAAAAATGTCTGTAGCTTACAGTAAGGCCACCCATAATTGTCCGATTTGGCATACGTCGCCAGTCTGTCTGCGACCAGTGAAGAATTATACAATTACCCAATAAGCAATAGTGTGAAGCATTCTTCGCACTTATGTTGTAAGTAGGCTATTGGTTTTTAATTACTCGCAAAGATTCCTCGAGTTTTTCAATCGTCCATTGTCTCTCTGTTTTTAACTCTGAACCGTTCTGAGAATTAAATGTATAGCAACTGTAAAGTTCCTAATGAGGTTGTTGTCACTTCCACTGTTACATATTCACGTGTACAAAAACAATACATTTTATATGAGACAAACATCTCTTAAATGCTCTTAGCTTAGTTCTGTTATTTTTGTAATCTTTAGGTCCTAAAGAACTAGATTTAAATTAAATAGGTTCAAATGCCGCTTTGACATGGCAACGTTAGATTTTTAAATTGTAACTATGCAAAGACCATCCAAAATGTAATATAACAATCTAAATACATCTTACCACTCGCAAGCATTTGGTGCCGTGCCGTGTATTAGCGTGCTTGAATTGGTGAAAGTGGATGCACAAAATGCCTCTCAGCCACTCTATGTCGCGTCCGAGCACTGTCAAATAAGCCGACACCTCGCAAAAAAATGTGGGAGCTAATAAAACAGCAATTTGTATTCTAAAACAAGTTGAGCAAGATTCTAATGAATTGTTAAGCGTTTGAGTCGACGATCGCGCTTCTACGTGTATTACACATATTTACGTCACTCACTACTTGGCATTGTGAGGTATTTTGTCTCTATATTTCCCTTAAATTAACGCGAACCAATGTCGTTGTTTTGCCAAAATTCCATTACGAATTATCACGCAGATAAACAAAATTGATACGGGTATGCACTCTGTCGTTATAGATACTATAATTTTTCCATCGCATTCTGTTGATTGAGGCGCCGTATCATTAACACTGTTCGAGGTGTGTGACGTCAACGTGTCAGGTTGCCATAGAGGTATTGATAAGAGGCGCCGTATCGTTGGCTTGTTGTCAAACAAACAGCTGTAGGCCGCCTGGGCGTGACTCGTCGCGCCTCGCAAGGACGTCGAGCCTTCAAAAAAACTCGCAGATCGACGCGTGCACTCGTGTTCATCTCGCGATCGAGGCAAAAAACTAGCTTTTTGCACCGCTTGTACAAGCAGGAACTGTTTTACCGCGGTAAACTGCCAATTATTTCGGCGCAATAGCAAATTGTTTATTCTATTTTTTTTATCGCAAGCCTTGATCAACTGTCGAGTCTTGTGAACCTTGCAGACATAGATCAAGTTTTAAATCACAGTGAATCTTATGCGCAATAAGTTGCTGATACTAGGGCTTTGTTCAATTGATTAAGATTGAAGGAAAGAGTAGATGCACAATCGGTTGATTGACTGATAAAATAAGGGCTATATTGGAACTTTCAACGTGATAAAGAACCATTCATTATAGACACATTGATAAGATAAATTATGCTCTGTACGTAAGTAAGTTGGTTTTATATGTACGAAATACTAGTTTTTAAACGCAGCTGTATCTGCATATATCCCACTAATATCAAAAATGTCTGTAATGTCTTCTCGCTTAAACGGCTAGGCCGATTTTTATGAAATTTGGTATGATATATTAGATAGCTTTGGCCTTGGCATAACACATGGACTATTTTTATTGCTGATTAACGCAAGTAAATCCGCGGACGTAGTTTATTGATGTAATAAAATAACTGAATATATATATAGTAGTTTAATTAAAATAAACAAATAAAAGCTATTTGCTCAAAACGAATTAGATAAATAGGAATTGTTCTATCCCCTTAGTCCCCTAACAATTCCCACATAAAGTACCTGTAGTCCTTAGATTATGTTCGTTACCAAAATACTACGAGTACCTATAGCACAAATGAAAAAGCGGAAATCGAGTAAATAACTTTAGTTTCAAACGACTGATAGACAAAATCTGATATCTAATCTACTCTGCGAAAATAGTAGTATGTGGTTTTGTTCTCGATATCATCGAAGCATTTTATTGCACAAATAAAATAACGGTTTTTATTTTAATAATATCATTGGCCATATGCGAGTCGGGCTCGCTCATGAAGGGTTCCGTACCATTGTTGTACGTGAGCTACTTAAATATTAATTTTATTATTAAAGTTAATAAATACATACCTAATTAAATATTCTGTGAATATTTAGAGAATCTACGAAATGTCGTTATAAAAATCAAGTAAAAATTATTTAAAAATTACTTTTGTTGTATGGGAGTCTTAAATATTTTTAATGTAATCTTTTAATTTGTTAGCTAATATACATTTTTATATTTTGTAAAAATTTTAAGTGTCTTGCAGCTACCGTTATTTATATATAGCAAAAAAATAGCCTTTTATTGTATGGGGGACCCTTAATATTTTTTTTTATTTCTAGTACTTGTTGTTATAGTGGCACGGGAAATACATATCTTGTGAAAGTTTTCTGCAATTACGGTTTCTGAGATACAGTCTGGTGACAGATAGACAGCGGAGGTTTAGTAATAGGGTCCTGTTTAACCCTAAAAACCATCCGTATGCTAAACGTTTACTTAGTACGCAAATTGCCAATTCGATTTGAATATCGTGCTTGTAATTATCTACTTAAGGCCGATCAGCCTTAGCATATCGTGAGCATTCCACGAATTATATCACACATACTATTATACCTTTAATTAAACAAGCTACTTTATTCAGAAAAAAATAAAGCTCATAATACAAGCATTAAATACGGATGATGCAGGTAAGCGTTTAAAATTCAACAGATGCTATTACAGACATTTTTATTGCAGTTTTTGAGGGTTCCGTACCTAAAAGGTAAAAACGGGACCCTATTACTAAGACTCCGCTGTCTGTCTGTCTCCAGGTTGTTTCTCAGAAACCGTAATAGCTAGAAAGCTGAAACTTTCACTAGATATGTTTTTCCCGTGCCGCTATAACAACAATACTAAAAATAAAAATATTAAAATAACAAAAAAATGTCTTTTTCGTATTTTTTTCTATAAATGAATAGGTACTATACACAACCAGGTAGCTGCTAGACACTTAAAATTTTCACGAAATATATAGATGTACACTAGCTGACCCGGCAAACGTTGTTTTACGTTAATAAAAAAAAAAAACTAAATATACAGTAGCCGATTCTCAGACCTACAGAATACGCATATAAAATTTGGAAAAAATCGGTCAAGCCGTTTCGGAGGAGTACGGTAACAAACACTGTGACACGGAAATTTTATATATAAGATTAGCTATCAAATTAAATTATAAAATTTAGTTAAAATAAATATTTAAGTGGGTCTCTCATTCAACAATAGTACGGAACCCTTCATGCGCGAGCCCAACTCGCACTTGGCCATTTTTTTATACATTCAAATGTGTGTAATAAAAGCTGTCTACGTTTTACAGCTATAATAACAGCAAGTTTTGCTGAAACGCAATGCCGTTTTACTATGAGGATGGCATTTGTTTTCTGTTATTGCACACTTAGATTTGTGTAATAGCTTGAAAGTCTTAATAGCTAATTTATCTTTACAAAGTTATTATGTAACTTAGCTCGTGTAAACTCATGTTATGACATACAAGTAGATAGGTATATATTAGACTGATTCAAAATAAAAACCTTTCTTTTAGTTAATATGTTTAAAAAGCTTATGGTCATATTATGCGACGTGAGGAAGACCATATCACGAGGAAGACAATGAGTATGAGTGTGGACGGACAGATAGGAAGGGGGCGGCCTAAGAAAGTGTGGATGGATTGTGTGAATGACGATATGACCTGGAGGGGTGTGAATACAGAGATGACGAATGACAGAGATGTATGGAAGAAGCGTACATACTGTACCGACCCCACATGAAGTGGGATAAGGTAAAGAAGAAGAAGATGTTTAAAAAGCTTCTTTGTTAGTAAAAAAAACCTCCTAAAAATGAGCTTGATATCTTGAAAATTGAGCTGGCGCGTAGGTGGGGTCCCCTTTCCCATAAAAAATGCATTGAAAAATTTTAGGGGTTTTTTTTTCTAACAAAGAAGCCTTTTAGACATATTTACTCCAAAAAATATATATTGTGTATTAACTAGTCCCGTATACTTAGTCAGGTCATAAGTTCTGTCACACAATAAAAACTTTAGAATTTTCATTGCTGGCCACAAAAAAAATTATTGAATTTGAATTGCCAATTTTTCATGAAAATAAAAATATATACTTTTTAGAATTTTCCTCATTTTTAAATATGGAATGGACACTTAAAGAAGACCGTGTCGGGGTTATTGCATTGCATCGTTGCGGTTACGCGCCAATTCAGATTTTCGACTTACTGAAAAATTTGAATGTAACCAAAAGATGCGTTTATCGTACCATAAAACGATACAATGAAGACTCTAGTGTAGATGACAGATCAAAAAGTGGTCGACCTCGCTCTGTTAGGACTCCAGCAGTGATAAAAGCTGTAAAGGCGCGAATTCAAAGAAATCCCAAACGTAAGCAGAAACTGTTGGCCCTTCAGATGGGGTTAAGCAGGACCACAGTGAAAAGGGTGTTAAATGAAGACTTAGGGCTTAGGGCATATCGAAGAAAAACAAAATATCGTTTGGACGCTCGTTTAATGGACCTGAGACTGAAGAGATGCCGCGCTTTGTTGAAGTGGTACGCAGGAAAAAAGCGTCGGGAAATTCTTTTTTCGGATGAAAAAATTTTCACCATTGAAGAGAGCTACAACAAACAAAATGATAAGGTGTACACACACAGCAGTGAAGAAGCGAGCAACCGTATTCCGCGTGTCCATCGAGGTAATTTTCCATTCTCGATCATGGTTTGGCTGGGAGTCTCTTATTGGGGCTTAACTGAGGTACATTTTTGTGAGAAAGGCGTAAAAACGAATGCAGTTGTGTATCAAAATACAGTCCTCAAGAACCTTGTGGAACCTGTTTCTCATACCATGTTTGATAACAGGCCCTGGGTATTCCAACAAGATTCTGCGCCAGCCCATAGAGCGAAAAGCACACAAGACTGGCTGGCGGCGCGTGAAATCGCCTTCATCCGACACGAAGACTGGCCCTCCTCCAGTCCAGATTTGAGTCCGTTAGATTACAAGATATGGCAACACTTGTAGGAAAAGGCCTGCTCAAAGCCTCATCCTGATTTGGAGTCACTCAAGGCATCCTTGATTAAGGCAGCCGCCGATATTGACATGGACCTCGTTCGTGCCGCAATAGATGACTGGCCGCGCAGATTGAAGGCCTGTATTCATAATCGCGGGGGTCATTTTGAATAAATTTTATTACCATAAGAATCTATGTTTTATTAAGTTTATTTTGATATATAAATGTTTACATAAATATTAAACATGTCTAAATTATCTCATATTACACATGTGACAGAACTTATGACCTGACTAAGTATATGTATGTTCACGTCATGTACACTCTATAATACTGCAAACATTATTGATCAAACAAAACAAAAGTATCGTGATTATGTCAACTTTCAATAATTTAGTACCTTGTCGGGTGTTAACTGATAAATTAAAACACCTAAATTGATTTATCACACCTATCAGTTTACCTAAATGAAGTCATCAATCGATTATGCCAATTCTGTCTATGACGAAAGAGGAGATCGGAGACTTGGAAAGATTACACAAAAAATTGGATTTACTTGAATATTACAAGTAAATCCAATTTGATGTGCATTCATGGAATACTATGTACGTAAGTAGTCCACTATACGTTCTCTCTGCTAGGGGACCGCCCATTAATCGTGAGGTTCGAAAGGCCTCCTTTTAGTTAGACCTTAAAACCTAAACAATGAAGAAAACAATTCTGATATTGATAACCAAAATCAAATAAATCTAAATCTTATTATTTATTGTCCTTACGGCATCACGCCGTACAGGGCAAGTCAATTTACAAATAATTTCTTGAATTTATATACACTCTTATAACATAGGTAGGAGCAAGTCAATTTACAAAAATTTCTTGAATTTATATACACTCTTATAACATAGGTAGGAGCAAGTCAATTTACAAATAATTTCTTGAATTTATATACACTCTTATAACATAGGTACCTATACCTACATATTTTTTTTTTCGTCCACTTGGAATCGTTTGAAAGCTTTATAACTATGAGACTGCTACAAGAATGAAAGAAAACTTCGGCACACATTGTATCTTGATCATAATTTGTTTGGAGAAGGAGTGTTTAAAATAATAAATTATGCGTTACGAGGAAAAGAGTGTGATACATATTATTTTTATCTTGAATTTCAAAAATAACAAGACACACATAATAAATTCATGCTATTATCATTGTGTTTGTATCTCTCTTACTGTCTGCAAATACATATTATATGTATATACACTAGTAGCGCCCCGTGGTGTCACCCGTGTTAATCCGGGACAAAAAGTTGGCTATGTGTTAATCAAATATCTAACCTATCTTTATAGTAAATCTCATCAAAATCGGTCTAGCCGTTGGATCTTGAAGGAGTTACATAGATTTTTAAGTTATTTGCGCATCACACGGGAACCACAAATGTTTTCGGGATAAAACGTCTAATCAAAGTCTAAGTATAAAAAGCCTAGGTGTTAATCAAAGATGTAACCTATCTTCACATCAAAATTCATCATAATCAGTTCAGTCGTATGAGCGTAAAGAATAAACATACTCTCGCTTACACACACATTTTCGCATTTATAATATTAGTAGAATTGAATGTACAGACACTCGGTTTTACTGTATTAGGTACTAGCTGACCCGGCAAACGTTGTTTTGCCTTAAGGAAACATTTAAGGATGAACAACCCTTAACACTAAGGGGTATAAAAAAATAGATTGTAGCCAATTCTCAGACCTACTGAATACGCATATAAAAGTTGGTAAAATCGGTCAAGCCGTTTCGGAGGAGCACGGTAACTAACATTGTGACAAGGTAATTTTATATATAAAGTAAGTAATTAAGTAGTCTCATGAGAAAAATGTAAACTAGTAATAAGTTATTAAATAAATATTTTTCATTTTCATATTAGAAGAAGATTATTTGTATTGATAAATATACTTAAATGCAATAATCTCACATGGTGCGTTTCAACGAAACAAGGGTCCTTGTTGCTTCTACAACACTTCTCAGTACTTATTGACCTTCTGCACTAAACGCGGTCTAATTATAACTTTTATGTGCATCTCTTATCTCTCTTTGTTATTTTGATCCTCAACTTGACAAAGACGCATTAATGTATTACGTAAACACAGTTGAACCACATATTGTACGTTGCCTGCTTTTATTTAGGTACGGAAATAATGTTGGTACAAAGTAAATGTGTATCGTCTTTATGTTTTATATTAAAAACTTGTTGTGCCTCGCGGTGGTACCCGCGTTAATCCGGTACAAAAAGAAGTTAATCCGGGATAAAATTTGCCAATATGTTAATCCAAGGTCTAACCTATCTTCATAGTAATTATCATCCAAATTGGTCCAGCCGTTGGAGCGTGAAGGAGTAACATAGATTTTGTAGTTATTTGCGTATCCCACGGGAATCACGGGATTGTTTTCGGGATTTAAAAAAGCCTATGTGTAAATCCAAGGTCTATTTGATGAAATTGTGAAAAAGTTAGAAACATACACACACACACACACACACACACACAATCTTTCGAATATATTATATGAGTTGGATTTAAGGAATCATTTTTTATTGTTCACTCAATTTCAGATATAAGTACATGTTTGCGTATTCAACAGTATTTTACACCGAATAGCTGATACGAATAGCGATATAAAATGCCAGCATTCCATAAATACAGGTCTTAAATATGAAGCACTATCCCCTGCCCTAGGGACGCAACTAAGTGTGCTCGCAAAATGTTTTATGATGACGTCCCATGCGTAGGAGGCAGATAAGATGCACGCAGTCAGACCGCATGCGTTGCAGTTCGATTTATTAATATAATATACCCGAGTTGTATGTTCACGATAAAAGCTTCTCGGTTTATTGACCTATACAATGTTTTTTGAACCAGTAGGGTTGTTTCCAACTCGTTCGTTGACTTACTTTTAAACAACGTCAAAACGGAAACGTGCGTATGTTTTGTATGCGATTCTTGATCAGTGACGTCACAGACCTATGATAGATTTAGAATCGGATGGCGTCTTTATTTTACTAAACTGGTTAATAAAATAATAAAAAAATTACTTAAATAGATTTTCTTGAAAATCTGATGTGTGAGTCATATTATGTTTTAGTGTTTTAGGTAATAGATCAATTCAACAGTCATAGATTATTAAATTTAATTTCTTAGTAGTTCACATACAAAGACGTACCAGAGAGCTACTCAAGCTACCGAAGGAGTTATTAAATAAGTTTGTAGTAAAGTCATGATCATCGATAACAAAAAAGAATATGGTAAGTACCTCAGTAAATAAAACATAGTCTAGGCTTAGCTTAGCAAAATTATTTATTGATTGATTTTGAAAATACTTTATTAACATACTTAATTATTATAATATGTTTGTACAGCGTTCTTATTCTACACAACATTAACTTAATATACTAGGTTTTTATTAGGCTAACAGCGCCTTTTAAAAACTTATGTCTAGGTACACTAGGTTATAATCTAAAATTATTTATTACTGAAAAACAATAACCATAGCGCTGTGTTACGACTTCTTCGACTTTTCTATCTTGTAGAGAACATGTGTCAATGTGTACGTCTTCTCACATGACATCTAGTTTAGAACATCAGAGCTAAATTGAACTCTATGCAAATTTTAACTTTGCCGTTTAGTAATTAATGACTTTTCCAAATGCAAAACATAGATTGCTACGTTGACACAGGGGTTGTCTACATCTGCTTCTACAGATAAGTAGTGTACACCACCCGGTTAGTAATGACGCATGACCCAAGAACGTCCGCTACGCCACCCAATTGCAATTGTAATTCAGGCGTCGCCAGAACGAATCGGCGTCTGCCGGTGCTTGCCGGAAACGTCCTCGGAATGGCACATTGCCAGTCTTAATGAATGCACGCATCCTTTCAGAATTTATCCCTATGTCATAACCCCCGGACGCAAAAACAGCTAAGGTTTGTCATAGAAATCTCGCCCAGGATACAAGTTCTTCGAAATCCAGTACTGTTTGAACCGGTTTCTTCTAGGCAAGCGCGTTTCATCTTAGACTGCAATATTACTTAACATCAGGTGAGTTGTGGTCAAGCGCAAGCTTATTAAGCGTAAAAAAAAATGGTGTTCCCAAGTGTGATGCAAGTTCAGTTCCATTATTTCGCGCCGGTACAATATCACCGGACAGTGGGTGACCCAGTACAGTAGTCTAGTAGTTCGATACTTGCATTTGCTTTCCCGTCGATGAGCCAAGTTCATTGGCACCCGGCCCTCACTCAGCCCAAGACGGGCCCCGTTCGCCGGTCAAGCTTCAAAACTGACACGATATTATTCACTGTAAATAGAAAGCAGTTTCGCTATTGATGTCTATTTTTAGAATAATCGAGGTTTGATGGAAGGCTCACGTGAAATTCGTTGATAGAATCATCTGCCTACACGTTCATTCTGGTACCATAGTATTTATCTTTACTGCTAATTATACGCTCTATTGTATGTAATCTAACTATACAAATAGAGAAGTTTATATATGCATAGTATATGGTTACAAATTTAACTAGAAGTAAGTGAATTTAAGCAGATTTAACCACTGAATTGATAAAATACAATAACAGTTTTTCGCTAAGTAATATCTCTTGCAATATTAACACTTACGAGACTATTATTTACTTACATTTATTCGTATCCCAATTTGTGTGTATGTATGTATTTTTTGTTGCTTGGTATCTGTTGAACAGTATTAGTAACATTGGTATCTTATTTTATTGAAATATTTTTTAAATGAAGTCCACAATGCTTTTGTGTACAATAAAACTCAATCGAACCCAGGATTTAAAGTTCTCACGCGTATTCATGGATATAATGCTAGCTATAACAATGTTTGGCTTCTGAATCCAAGCTGGATATTTTTAGTTACTTTATATCGTAATCGCTTTCAGATCACCACATTCTAGATCAAATATTGTGCCAGAAGCAAGACATTAATTTATGACTTGCAGTATTCAGTTTCATCCAAGTATTGAAATAACATTTTATATCATAAATTTAAGCGTTCTGTTTTTGTCTATAGCACCACTTTTCTAGATTACTTTTGTTGAATCGTATATCTGATCGGTCCGGTCCATTTATGTTTCTCCATTCATTCATTCATTTTACTGTGCAGAATCTTAGTATTATTTACTTACATAATGTAGTAATATCTATAATTTATTTTATGATAATTTTATCCAACAGAATTGTTTTTCGAGCGTATCTTGTATAGTATGTACATATGTATACATAAATAATATTTTATGTTATTAAATAATATTTTATATTATTATGTTTCTTAGTACTTGCGTATCATCCAAACGCTTGGATGGATTTCAACAACTGTGGTGTTATTATTCATCTTTAAAACCAGTGTGTTGTATTAAATAAAAAATATTCTTACCGTATTTAAACGCAACTAATTATTTTCACATTCGGGTTACATATTTTCTTAAACAATTTAATAAGTTTTGAGAGTTTTTAGTCGAACACCCCAGAAATGCGAAAAATATTGGCATTCTCAAAGAAATCTTCTAAGAATTGACATAGAGAATAATAGTAATGAAACTCATTGAGAATGAGATAATAGCATAAACAGTATTGTTTGTAAAGTCGCGTTTAATGAAGTAGTATTGTTATTTATCAATGAGAAATCATTTAGGTCAACTGCAGACCGTAATGATATTCGATGGCGCACCTTGTTATCTGAACGATCCGTTTAGCTTCATTCGATCTTATTTGCAATCAATGGAGATTAACATAAGTGCATCGTTGCAATCACTAACGTACATGCCTCCACATTCACCTATACAGGTACACCTATTCCGTATGCCTAAATACCTATTTCAACGTTTCTGGTCTTACACAATTCAGGTTTTTTTAAATGCACTTCATATTTTTTCCAGAGCTTAACATAATATGTACGTATGTCGAATATATTACCCTACTAATAGTATGTATTATAAAGTTTGTGTATGTATAAGTGTGTATGTTTGTTACTTGTTCACATAAAAACGACTATTTCGATGAAGTTTGGCATGGAGATAGTTTTAGATTAACACATGCTCTCGGATTAACGCAGGTAACACCAGGAGTCGCCGATAGTTTCATATAAACCTAATGTAATTGCTACAACATTGATAAAACCTATTTATCGACAGCATTATGTTTCCCTCTCCAGGGTGTAGGGCATCTTTATGTATGTGGTAGCTGTGTCGATTTTGCGAGCTCTTCCAGATTGGATCCGCGACTTTTAAATATATTTAAATAAAATTTAAATAATTGCTCACATCATCATCATCATCCACAGCCCTCTTTATCCCACTGCTGGGTATAGGCCTCCCTCTGCATGTGCCACCTGCGTCGATCTTGTGCAGTCCTCGTCCAGGTAGGACCTGCGACTTTGATGATATCGTCGACCCATCTCGCCGCTGGACGACCAACTCCTCGCTTGCCAGTTCTCGGCCACCACTCGATAACGGCTTTACTCCACCTATCGTCATTTCTTCTAACCATTCAATTGCTCACAGCACCTTATAATATTGGGTCACGATTGCGCCCTGTGTTTATAAATAAATACAAAGATTCCATCGATTAGCTTAACGTAAATGCTCATTCCAAGACCTGCTCAAGGTCATGGTACGGCACCAGGGCGTACCAAGCTTACTTTGCTCTTTACACAGTTTTATAGTTTAGTACATCCCTTCTGTATCGATTAGGCAAAAAGTAACAACATTGCTGCGTTTGTCCTATTCACAGTTTCTTGCTTGTCCTCATTGCAAAGTTGTGTGTATGCAGTTCTTCTTGTGAAAATTGTTTACTGATCTACTTCTGTTCCTCAATGGAGATTTGGGGTCGAATTCGTATGTAAGTTACGATTTTATATACGTTCATATTAAGGCTTTCCGAGCCCCATACTAAATGCTTCTCAGACTGGCAACCATTTCCTCTAAGATTTTTAAATAGTAATCACTTAACATAAACTTAAAATGGTCTAATTGGGGCGCGAAATAGGTAATATTATACATTTTTTATCGCAAAACAGATATATCAGCGTGATTTTTTCCAGCAAAATACACATGTATGAGTGCAGTGCAACAACTTAGCTGTTCAGTTGACAGTGTCGCTAGTGGAGATTTGTTGCCACCTAAGAGTGCTGTCGAACTTGTAATTCCAATTTTGGCCACCTGAACAGCTAAGTTGGTGACATGTATACGTATACATTGTTAGTTTCCGTTTCCGTTAGTGTCATTCTCTCTGCCAAACATGAACCCAAGCTTACCATCCGTAGTAATAAATCAACAAAATTCCGATAGATGGCAGGATCAAAAAAAGTATTGTTAAAGAGTTTGATGAAATTTATTTATTATTTTTAAATAAATTATTGCTATTTTTATATTAAGTATCGTAATAGAATTAAAAATTTAAAATATGTATAATTTTGTTTGATTATTTGAATGAAATTTAGTTATGTCAATGTCAGTTTGTCATATTTGACATACTTAAAAAAACGTATTTATATTGCAGCAATAATTTTTAGGGTTAGGTACCCTAAGAATGAAATTAATATACTAATGCGATCTTTTCTGTACTTAAAAGATAAAAACGAATGCCTTTTACAAAATATTCGTTGTCTGTCTTTCTGTCACCAGCTGTTTCTTATACACTGTGATAGCTGAAAATTTCACAAATTATTTGTTTCCGTTGCCGCTATAACCCAAGAGTATACAAGTACTAGATACGCTATAACAACAAATACTAAAAACAGAAAATATCAAAGGGTGGATGACACGTTTTTAAAGTGTACCTTAAAATACGTGTTATATTTTGTATTTTTGCTTAATATCAATAACGATAACAGGACACTAAAGAATTCTAAAGAATATTAAGCTACATATTACCTCTTTTTACTCTATCTTTACAATGACACTTGGTAGATTCTTTAATGATTTCTCTCTTTCTTTCTTTCTTTCAAAATAAAACGAATGTTTGATATGGGGCAAAAAACATGTTTTTTGTATAAACATGTTTTTTTGCCATATTTTTATAATGGTACGGAACCCTTCACGCGCGAGCCCGGTTCGTACTTGGCCAATTAGATACATTATTTATACTTACGTCTTTTGTTTACCTATCAATATCTTTATCAATTTCATAATTACAAAAGGCTTGTTTGTTTGTTTGTTTGGATGTTTTTATGTTTGTTTGACGCAAATAGGCTCCGAAACTATTGGACTAAAATTAAAAATTCTTACACCGTTAGGAAGCTACATTATCCCCAAATGACATAAGCATTATATTTTGTTGCAAAGGGTAATAAATTCTTATAATACTCCAGTAATGTAACACAAGGTATAAAAAAGAGTAAAAAAATTGTTTCATGGCATGCGCTATGAAAAGTTAGTTGTGGCGGGTGTCGTTTAGTATGTCTTGAGAGCAGCGGAACCCATAAATACAAAAAAAAAACTTTAATCTATGTCAAAATTATAATGCGATAAAATTTAAATGTTTGTTTGTAACGAATAAGAACGACTTTCAAACATATCTCCTAGAATTAAATTTTTTTTATGCCCGTGCTAAGCCGGGACGGGCCACTAGTGTATAATTATATCAACGATACAATATGTAAACTGCCAGATGTACATTTATTATAACTAAGATTTCGACAGGCCTCTTACCTTAGAATAATAATAACAGTTTTTTTTATTTCAAATGTAGCTAAAATTGTATCCATAGTCTAATAAATATAAATTCCCTGATAATATGTAATTATTTACTTTTCTGATCATTAGACTTGAAGCTGATAAGATAGAGTAAAAATTAGATTTTATCAATAAAAGGTCTCTGGATACGTAGCTTTATCAGATTTTGGCATCCCACGCACGCACTGTATGTAGAAGGTACATATGTGTCTAGCTCCGGTTTTGATGTTCTTAGCTATGTTTGATGGTATTCGGATGTCCGCGAATACAAAATATTGGATATGATATTATTCGCAACTTTCCCAAATGAAAGGGCTTACATTTTGGAATCATGCGAAAAATACAACTGTTTCATGCAATATGTTAGATGATTCGTGAGAAAAGTTTTTTCTTGTTACTAATATCATGTACCCTATAGATTTTTACTTTTCTAATTTCGTTTGAGGTTTGAAGGTATGCGCTATGAATATTAACATACACGAAAACGAAACCTATTGAAAATATTCTCTTTCTCATAATTTTCCTTAAAAAAAAAAAGAGTTTCAAACAAAATAAAATAGCAAGAACAATTCATGAGATTCGAACCATGGTCAATTCAAATCATAAAAATATTTCATGTTCCAAAAATGCTTCCTCTACGAACGAGCTAATATAATCGACAATTGAGCGTTCGAAATTGGCATCCATATTCAAATATGCTGAAGTTCAAGTGACAAAAAAAAATTGTCAATGCTAGTGTGAGTGTAGCCGCATCGTCACAGAATAGATGATAGTAGATATGGGTTTTATATGGCTTTTTGTAAATTTTTGCTATTAACGCTTAATATATGTTGTTTTGTGATGAGCCTTAAAAATAATACATAAACAGTAGATTTCGCGAACCGATTCTGAAGTTACAAAAGAAATTACTTGGGCTGCTGGGATGAATATAACTAACTTATACCTATTTAACGCCATCTAGCGGCATATGAGCACTTGCAGCATGCTAGCGAACAACCTTAATGCATATTGATTTGGATTTGTGTTCGTCATGTACTCATTGAGAATCAGTAGAAAACATAAAAAAACTGGTTTTAACTTTGTGTAAAACGAAGACTTCGTTTTTAAAAACAAAAATAATCATGCATTTTTTAAAACTGCATTCTTTCGTTGGGGCATAACACAGTTTACAAAAAATAAAACTCGCAAAGTACTTCCTGTTAACGCACTAATTACGAGCACGGCTGCACCTTGATTCATAACCATTCCTAGTTTCAAACTAATTAAGTAGTATTGCCATTTCTCACGTGAGCCCCAAATCCGATCGAAGTAAAAATATGTCTGTCGGGAATTTTCATCACCGCCAAAGAATGCTATACGGCTGTATAGCATACCATCGACGTTGGTCGGTTGATGCGTCTATAATAAAGCTTAAAGTCGTAAATGTTCACCTGGTGATATATCGGCTAGCTAAATAGCACATTTATTTATCTCTCTCTTCGTTACAAATCGTATAGTATAAGCAAACTTTTCCTCACGAAGGAAGTCATCTTGTCTCGGATTTTCTGCCTTAATGGCCAGAAGTTTATTTTATACCCAAAAGATCGTAAAACGCCACGTCTGGTGACTTCTGAAAATCAATACCATTTACTTTACAGATCCACTTTAACATCGACATGTGGCAAACAAATGAACACAACTTCCTGTGTTAGTCCAAGAGAAAATAAAGATCTACTTACATTACACTTTCATACAGCTTTTGTTTTATTTGATGAAGATCGGCTTGAAATTCGACTCGCAGAGAGGATTAGGTCGTTTGTTCAATATCAAACAGTACTGTTAAACTGTTTTTAGCAATTGAATTCTCAGAACAGTTTCACTCTCACCGCAACTCTTTTGTCTAGGTATGCCTCCGATCACTGTTATTTCCTGCTTCGCTTTAAAATCCGATACAATCAGCAAATTACGTTCGACGAACTTGTAACCATTTGTCTGTACAGTTCTTTGAACCTACGTGTTATCGTAGATCCAAGATACATCAACGGTTTTGTAAATAAAGTTGTCCGTCTCATTTTGATGGTAAACTACTATGTTCCTAGATTTCGTCAATTTTCCTGTTTGCCAGAATACAGTTTCGCCAACGTTTTATCTTACCTTTCTTTCCGCAATAGGTAAATAACTCCAAAAAAATATAAGTAATTCCAAGTGTTCAATAGAAGGGTGTGGTTTAAAAACATTCCGGTCATTGGCCTCACCAAATCTTAGACTTTCTAATGAGACTAAAATGTGCGCAAGCGCAAGATGACGCGCTAACCGAATGCAGACGCTTGCAGTCAAAGTAATTGCAAGTGTCCGCTTTATGATTATATCCTATGCAAAATTGCTCGAATTTCAAACATTTTAGCAGCTTGCAGCATTCGTGATCTTAATTAACAGCAATGACTGTAATTTTAAAGGAACGTCATACATGCTACTTGACAGGATTACTGGATTATAATGTTTAGTCTCAAAGAAGACATCACTCGGAATGTAGATTCGCATCGTTGAAATGGTTTAAGCGTTGTAACAAGTGCATTATTTAAAAATAAACAACAGCTAGACTCCAAATGATCAAAAGTGTTTTGGGATAATCTTTTACTAACCAAATTTAAATACCCTTTAAATATAAATTTCTGTGATTCCGCTCATTACGATACGCTAATCGATGGGTCTTAGTATTGAAATCTATCCAGTAGAATTGAATGATACGAGGTGATTAATAAAGAAACAAAGCATAAGCACAAAAAAAACTTCCGGTGAACAGTGAAACATTAAGATCACGTTGTCCATAAACGTCATCGATTCATTGAATCATGAGCGCGTGCAATTATGTTCTTGTAGAGCTAGAGATCGCAAGGGCAGACGGGCTTTCACCGTCTTGTCTGGCGAAATTCTGATAAATCCTGAAAAATGTTCCTATCACATTCCATTAAGGTAGGTTTTCGTTTGTCTTTTAATTCTTCCTAACTTTCCGTCGCGGCCGCATGGAGGAGTTATTGATTTAGCTCTGAACGTTTCATGCTTTTGTACAATATGCTTTATGTACTTGCGTGAGAGTGTAGTTATGTTTGTTCGATCAGGTGCTTGCAATTGGAGAGCTCAGCGTGTCGACGTCGCGACCTAAAGAGGATTAGCCCAATTCCGCAGACTGATTTCACGGCGACGTCGTCTATATGGTGATTATTTTACGATCATGAAAGTGATCTTTTAAGGTCAATGTCATCCAATTCAGCAGTGACTGTTTGCTTGAGCATTTCTTTATTCTTATATTGCCATTAGCTAAGCACATTTTGGGGAGCTGTCCAATCTTAAAGACTACTTGACATACAGATTTAATATACAGGCTCTACAATTCATAATTTTCTTTTGTTCCCTGTGATTTTCGAGATAGTTCTTAGTTATATAAAGAGAAGTTACAGTAGGACGAATAGTAGTTACTTAATTTAGTTTAGTTAAGTTACGAATAGTAGTTAAAAAGGTTGTGTTCTCAATGTCCGCTGTTCGCACAATAATAACTAGTTATAATTTCTGAAAACTTAATTTAATACCACAGGACCGGCTTTTACTTGCGTCTAGACATTTGTCATGAGATGCGGAACCATATTTTACGTCCTTCTCATACCGGTAGCTGTAACGGGGTCCAGTCTAAAGCCTTCCGGCGCCTCCAGTCTCGTATCAGTTAAACATTCGACGTATTCGATATTATCGCAGACGCTTAAAATAGCCACTATCTCGTCCGCGCTGAGGTCACTGGGCGCTGCGCCGGCGCACGCCTGCCTTGTGCGTAGTACGGTGCGTGTCTGTTGAGGATCTACTTTACTCGATGTTGGTATTTTCGACTGATTTGATTCAAACACGGTAATATGGGATAGATATTTAGTACTAGACCTTTTCAGTCATAGTATAGTATAGAGGTATATACAAATAAATCGGTTTTTCCTTCCTGACGCTATAACCCCAGAACGCACGAACCGATTTCCACTGTTTTGCATTCGTTTGAAAGGTCTCGGGCTCCGTGAGGTTAGTAGCAAACAAAATTCAGTGTTTCAACTCGAAACGGAGTTTGCCGGGTTTGCTAGTATAGGTAGGTATAATATTTTGAGCTGATGAGATGTAAGTGTAGTATTTCATTGTTTAGACACGTATACCTAAAGTTCAGGATAAGTAATGATAGTTGGTATTTACATCATTTATAGCTTTTAGTCCGCCGTTAATTTAAGTTTATATTTGTTGCAAAATTTAACTCAATAGCAAGAGACTTACGCCCCTTTATATATACGCCGTAATAAAGAACATTCTCCCTATAGAAGAAGAAGAAGAATGAAGATAATGATCAACAGGATGATACAAAATCATGCTCTATTATGTAACCTAAACCGACAACCGCGGATATTCAATATCCCAAATGTATAATGCGAGACAAGATATTATCGTGTCAAGTTTTGTCGATTGCAATAAATGTCAAACAAGTCGCTGATGCCCTGTATAAGATAACATTATGTTTATATTATATTAGGCAACACAAGTTGCAATTAAAATTCAATATTATTTCGCCATATATGTCAACACTTCATCCCATTTGCACAGTGTAACACGAGCCTTTCCTTGCGCTGTTACGCTTCAAATTAATTTATAAAGTACCTAGTATTTTTTTTAACACATTCACACACTGCTGGTTAGCCCCATACTGAACCATTTCTAGCTCGTATTATGGTTGCTAACACAACTGATATAAGTACTACATACATACATACATTATTATATATAAATACATATTTAACACCCAGGCCCACAGCCAACAAATTTAGTTAAGCACAAAGATGTTGACCGGGCCGGGAATCGAACCCAGGACCTTCTGATTAGCAGACCGGCATGGTAACCTTTACGCCACCGAGGTCGTCGTGTAAATTGTAGTTTCAGTTTTATTTCATATGCTGTAAGTAAGTCTCGTTCTAAAACCTGCTAACTTGATTTAGACATAAATTCCACTAAGTCAAAGCATTAATATCTACTAAGTACGTACCTATATATTATTAAAACTGTTGACATGTCTATAGGGTAGTGAAATTATAATTTAATTTATGTATATAAATTCTGAATGGTAGTACAACACTATTTAATAAAAAAAATTGATGGTATTCTGGAATGTTTATTAGGCTGTGTCGCGTTCAATCTCAATCCTACCGGCGTGTCAAGTCATAGTACAGCATAACATTTTTTTACGCACTTGAGACTGCACTGATTTGGATTGCTTTACGAGTAAACGTGTTATACATCGTTATTATTAAATGGAGATTAAAATTGACGTCTCTGCATTAATTGCTCAAATGTTCTATTATTCGTATGTTATAATAATTTTATGTTAAGGTGTATTTATTGGTACTCTTGATTCAGTCGTAGTCAAGTAGTTATTTTAACATTCCCCAAACGTTTCCTCTCGGCATACCAGCTCTCCACTAAGATCTAATTCACATTAATCATACCACCAAATAGTGATTGATGCAGTTAAGTATGAAACTTAAAACCATTAAGCAATTTGTTATACTTTCCATTTTTTAATATACCATAATTATTAAACGGCTCTGAAGCTTTCTCTTTGCGAAATTTTGATTTCGTCCGTTTCTATTATGCAACTTGAAATGAAAAAAAAAATATATAATTACAATAGGTCTATAGTTAGATCGATTTTAGACTAGCGGCAGTCAACGACCTAGATCATCGACGGCGGCACGTGTAAGTCACTCTATCTCACTGTGTTCGTATTTTAAACAATGTAACTCTGTCGTGGAGGCGATTAGTGTTTTTAATTATTATTAATTTACTTGATTTTGTTATTTGTATAGCAATAGTACAAATAGCTCTCCGAAAAGAAAACATCGCGAACGTTTATTGGCAGAATTCATCGTCCGACTCGAGTCTCAATTTTGCTTGTATTTGAAAAAGCTTATAGAATCAGCCTGTATTATCCAAATCGTTCGTAGACGACGCCCTGTCGTAAATATCGCTCGCTCTCTTTTTGTTAAAGCTACACCTAAAAAACATTTGCCTAAGCCAAAAATATTCAATAATCTTAAATGCCTAGTTTCATCAAGATTGCAGTAAGGCAACGTCTTGTACACGAGTATGCGAGACAATTTTTTGTCAGTTAATGCTTAAGCGCTTCGCCCGTTCGGTCGGTTATTAATATCATTACTTATGCGATGTTTTGGCCAATTTGTCTATATATGTTTATTTGAGTTACAAAACAACACATCTTTCGTATTCGTATTATTAAAGTAGATAACGAATCCCCTCCAATATTAAGAATATCTAATTGTGCGTGTAATTATAATATGTAAAATATGTAAAAACTTTATATACTATATGCATGTATATATAAAACGAGATATATCTGTAGATCTGTTTTAATTAAACAGCTCTATTAATATTCTAGAAATCTATACCAACACAAGTTGGTAATAGTACATCTTTGATATTGTAAACCTATCCGATTAATTAGGCACACGCATAACCTCGTCGAGGGCTTTGTTCGTTGGAATAACTATTAGACAACTGCGTAGTTCAGGGAGACATGTGTTACTATTTTAATGATTATATTATTATGATACATACATATCTTGCCGTACCTACGTACCTATATCATAAGATGATGATGAGATGATGTTCTTTAGTTTTCTCTTTTTATTATCTACTAAGAACGTATTAGGAAATTTTGTGAACTTGTTTATTATGCGTACACGTATGACATGAGAGTAAAAAGAGTGAGTGTAGAGACGACGGCTGATAGATAAGAGTGGAAGAGGAAAATTTGCTGTACCGACCCCACTTAGTGGGATAAGCCAAGGAAGAAGAAGAAGATTGTTTATTATGACTTTTAATGTCAAAAATATGCACCATCACAGTTAGTTACTACTATTTGATGTCATAATTGACACCGCGCCGGAAGGAGGAAAAATAATTTGAGGGCCTTCATTTGACATGCACCGGCCAATTTATGATCATGGTAACCGGTTTCAAATGTTTAAAAATCTGTTTAAAAGCCTTGCCGCTCACGACATACATCAATCAAATATAAATACTCATAAACTAAGTGTATTTATTTAGCTTGTTTAGATTAAACATTGAGTGTGCAAAATGAATCATGAGATTCAGTATTTATAGACGATCACTAAAATCGCTATTTTCAAAGGGAAGAATTCAGAATGTATAAAAATGTCTTAACTTTGCGTTTGCGTAGAAGCTAAGTTTGAATTAACTTTGTACTGTGTGAAGGTATCAAAGAAAACATCAACTCCTTCATATTAAATTACATTTATATTTGTCTTAGAAAGTATTCTCCTGTCACATCGCACTGCTACCGAAACCTGTTCCTTAGCTTCGATATTCAGTGACCTTGCGGAGGTCGTTCAGTGTCTGTTCTCACACATTCGGCAATAAAGCAGTTGGTCAATGAATTAAACCGATTAAAAAGAACCATTGGCCGAACGCCAGTCAGCGTCATTGTAAACATTGCTAATTTAAAGAAAATGTCATTACGTAATGCCGACGTGGTGGCGGAATTGAAGATTCGCAAGGAACTTGGGTCGTGTCGGTATTCGGTAAGAAAACCATCGTAATATATGTGAAATGTTAGCTTTATTTAATATTATTTTACCGTACCTACATCATTTTGTTAATATCGACAATGTGATTATAATTGGTTTTCATATTTTATTATTTCACATGCGGGTAGGTTACAGGTACACACGTTATACAGTGCGAGTTTACCTTCGACATCAGCATAATATATTTTTTGAACTTGCATTCACCTATTCTTAGTAGATTATACTCTATTTGAATGATAGATTTACCAAAATAAATATTATAAGTATCCGGTGTCGTGTATACCTTACAAAACTTAATTATATCGAAATATTAGTTATTAATGTAGCAGTTACGTGTATTTTCCATAATTTTATGGATTAATCTATAATATATGTGTAATGCGTAGTTATAAATTCTCGATTATAATTTTCATATTTTTTGCTAAACCGGTTACATTAATATTTATTTAGGACTTTAACTAGTAGTTTCTAACTAGTTACGTCGGTGCCTCGGATAAATAATACAACAAAGAAAGTTCTGGAACAGCTCAGATTCCATTTCTGGAAACAGATACAACTGGCTCGGAACGCCTACAGCACCAGTATTATTGTAAATCACATCCCGCCGCGCGACTCATGCCATGACTAAGTTCCATACAGGCCAAGATGTGAAGTTTACCCCTGCCTCCGAACAACAGTTTACTAAGCCACATCAAATGCAAAAAAAAAAACAAATGTCTCTGCCTCATCGCGTTAATATGTAACGCCTTAATCGAATGTGTTTGTTGCCTCAACAACGAAAAACTGTCTATAGACTTCTTTGAATCTTTAATCTTTACTACTTAATAATATAAAAAACGCAATTCTGCCTGTGTGTCTGTTCGTTAGCTCATCACAGCAAAACCAAATATCGGAACAGGTTGAAATTTTACAACAGCGTACTGTGAGATACGAGAAAAGCTAACTTATTTCAAAAACAAACGTTTTCGTACATAATCAAAATTAATCCCTATACATTGTTTTCGTTAACATGCTATCGCCATTTTTAGAAAGAATTAAACTAAATCCGTAATAAAAATAGGTTACTTGAAAATTCATAAACAGTGTTTTATCGCTATTTTATATTGAAGTTTTCTTGTACAAGTGCTATTTTCCAGCCGAGTCACGACTTAAGAACAGTAGGAGCTTCTTAATACGTTTCTGTCCAATTCCTATATGAACCTATTTTCAAAAATATTTTTTATTAGAAGTGAGATACGTGCGGTGTACGAATATGAATTTCGATTTCGATATACAAGCGAAGCGTCGAGAAACAGCTAGTATTTTATAAATTATCTTAAGAACTATGTACTTTCAGAAATAGGTAGGTACTTATATACAACTAAAATAATTTGTGCAACCGACCATCCTGTTAATATAATCCCCCTCAAATTGCTTTTATCGGCGACGGCGTAGGATTAGTTCGTCGGTTTATCCGGACCCCTTTGTAATTCTTTCCCATTCAGCACCAAGAATAGCTCGGACGCGTAGTCACACAACATTGTGTTAAAAAATATATGCGCAGAATTTTAAATACGTTCTCTCATGGTGGGAATTCTTAACAAGTTTGTCAGAGAACTGTATAAGTTCCACACAGACATAGAATCTATGTACATATCTGTTATGAATACGCCGGTCATTAACTTTAATTCAAGTATATCTAACTCGAAGAAGGCATGAAGTCGATTTACTACCCGTTTAAAAGTGTAGTCAGGTATGCTTGATATGCTTGGAAACAAGTTTATAGACTTCGTTGAAAAATAGCTATATAACTACCAGGCGAGTCCATGTTAAGTCGTGTCCTTAACTCCTAAGCCATATTTATATTAGTACCGGAGACAGGTGGCGTCCAATGCTGTTCGTTGACTCCACGGCCTTCGCGTCCCCCGATTCAATGGCATGCTATACCCGTGTTATGCTGTGGACTTAACTTTTTACTGTCAAGGGCAACGGCTTTATCGCCCGTAATGCTGGAATTCTCGGCATTTTCCCAATGGAGACTTGGAGACGAGAGCTGCTTCGTTGTATGTTTGTCTTTGCGCTTTGAACTTGTAAATAAATGTACATATATTAATTAATTTACATTACCTTTTTCCGTGGTTATTTTTTATCTCAATAAATATTGCTAAGATGCGAAAGTTTTGTTTTCTTTAATAAGGAAATATACCAGTGTGCGGGCTAAATAGACTTCTGTTAAAAAACTTGGAGGCTTAATGCGAAATTTTTCCTTATTTGCATTTAGATTTGCCCCACAGTCTAAAAGTTCTCAAAATGCTCATTATTATGAATTGCTGTATCATGACTATGGCGCATTTAATTTTTATGCTATGTAAATAAGTGTACATTTTAGCATATCTATGCTAAAGCAAACTTTTGTATTGGTTAAATTATGTGTAGTAAATTGAACTGAGTTCTACTACTCCGTACCTGTCCTCGGCTGTCCCAATTGGCCGATCACGGTTTTACGTATATGACGTCGTCGTTGTCTGCGTATCGTCTGCCGCCCGCTTCCCGGAACGATTGGCTGCAGTGCTTTTCTCCTGTACACGCCCTCATTATTCTATGAATTAACTTTGTACTATATCGACGCTTTAAATGTTAGAATTCAGGTCGCAACAAAAAAGTTCGACACATTTGGCTTGTCTGGCGCTGACATCACCGTTCTCTTTCGCTTGTCAGTCATGATTTCGGACGCTTAGCGGCACTACTGCTCTACTGACTGTTTTTTGATGAATGGGTTTCACTCTTTTAATGCCAATGAACTTTGATCCACTTTAATCTTGTGTGGGTGTGAAATGACAAGCAACTTATTTCATAGCGAATATTTTAGCTGAGTAATTTCTTCTCGGAAGTTTGGAGCTAATAACTGCTGTATCAAAAGTAATTTGTCTCGATTGGAGCCTTTATAGTTTTGTAGAATCTTCAGTTGGAATTTGTAAATTAGACATTTTATAATGCCGTGATCAAGTTCAAGGAGGAAGAGTAGTGATTATTATACAAATTGCCTTTCCAAATGCAAGCACTAACCGTGACTTGTCAAGGTTTTTGTATACTTTTTTTGATAGTTATTTGTATACTTTTCCATGGAAGTGAAACGTTTGAGGTCACAATTAGTATTCTGCAAAGGTCCATTGGCCAGGAAGCGATATACCGTTTACCTCACATTACGTTAGCTTATTGTGTTCGCTGTCGTATTGTTGAGCAAGTTATGGTTCGCATTCAATATCGGGTGGCTTTTGCTGGTGTCAGGTGCTGGACTTTCATTTGGAATATCGATGAACTTATATCATTCAAATGTAACTACATAAAATCTTACTGTGAACTCTCTACGACCATCAAAAAAACAGAATGTCTTTTAAGAGTTGGCCATAGGTCAACACGATATTTATAAGATTTGTAAATAGAACATTCAGGAAAACATTTTATTTAAAATAAGATGCCTAGAATCCAGACTAGAGACAGACGTCTAGGAGATCAATGTGTGTCAGACTGTCGGTGTCGCAGTGCAGATACCTAGCCAAACGCCCGCCAGTTCACTTACCGTAGAAAGTTTCTCGACCTATATCCGAGATTTACGCTACATTTTTGTGCAGTTTACCTGCTTTGAACTTAGCAAAGCGCTAATTGAATCTCGGAAAAACAGCTCCGCGTTGAAATAAATCTCGCCAACTTGAGCGATGTGACGCGAACTGTCCTATCACTCACCAAGATATTTAGTCTCGTTCTAAATTAATCTTCTCACATGCTTCTCAAGCAAATACGAATTCTCGCAAAACGCTTTTATGATATTACCGAGTCCGTTCATAATTCCGTATGAATAGTTATTGCAATATTAATTTAGTGGCGTACAGAGATCAGATCTTATTGCCGGAGGCGATGGGTGCTGTTGTCTTCAATTAACCCAGTTCTGGTCGGCCATTGTGTTCAGTCTGCTCGGTGTCTGCTTTCTTCCACTGGCCAGTAATGAGTATAAGTAATGAGAGACCCGCGGTGGAGGCTTTGTTTGGGCGGCGTTTGAGAACTGCGCACACATTGGCCGTAAGTCTATTGAGTTAGGGTAATGCAACACTAACCGCTTGAGCTATTATAAATATTCGTAACAATGTCGTCTGGTTCAATAAAAAATATGAATTTCAATTGTAAATGTAAATTTGGGATTTTTACATTATATTTTTAGAGTTCTGTAGGACTATATTAGTGTGGCCACTTATTAGCCGGAAGCGAAAAAAACGAATTGTAGATTTTTTTACATGAACTTATGACACTTCGTGTACTCGTCATTATTTAGAGTTGTTTCCGATACGTGTAAAGGCGGTATACTTTTTTCATTTACCAAACCGAGAAATAAAAAATATTTTAATTAAGGGCAAGAGGTACAGAGGAGATTGGAGCAATGGCAGGGAAGATTGGAGAACGTGGGTCTGAAGATCAGTCGAACGAAAACAGAACACATGTTTTGTGACTTTGGCGGATCTTCAGACTTCACGCCAATTGCCTTAGATGGTGTATCCCTGCCAGTCTGCGCCGACTTCAAGTATCTCGGTTCTCTCCTCCAAAACGACGGCGATATTGACCGTGATGTAGCGAGCCGAATAAACGCTGGATGGATGAAATGGCGACAGGTCTCAGGAACAACATGCGATCGAAAAATGCCCCTTAAGCTTAAGGGGAAAATCTACAAGACGATCATTAGACCTGTCGTACTGTATGGATCAGAGTGTTGGGCAACCAAGGTAGGATATGAAAGAGGAGTGCATGCGGCAGAGATGCGAATGTTGAGATGGATGTGTGGAGTGACAAGAATGGACAAAATAAGGAATGAGTACATCAGAGGAAGTGTGAAAGTAGCCCCAGTGAGGGAGAAAATAAGGAGTAGAAGGTTAGCGTGGTATGGACATGTGATGCGTAGAGAGGAGAAGCATGTCACTAGAAGATGTATGGAAATGGTAGTGCAAGGAAGAAGAGCAAGAGGCCGCCCGAAAAAGACATGGATGGAGTGTGTGAATGAAGACATGAGAGAGAAAGGATTGAGTGTGGAGATGACGTCTGATAGAGGAGAGTGGAAGAAGAAGATTTGCTGTGCCGACCCCACCTAAATGGGATAAGGTGAAGTAGAAGAAAGAGTACTCAAAAATGAACCTGTTGAATTGCGGATGTCAGTACCGACCTAATCATCCGGCGCCTTCAATGTAGCAAAAGGGTAATCTATGTTTTTGTAATATATATTAAGACTAGCTGACCCGGCAAACGTTGTTTTGCCTTAAAAATATATAGTAGCTGATTCTCAGACCTACTAAATACTCATATGAAATTTGGTAAAAATCGGTCAAGCCGTTTCGGAGGAGTACGGTAACTAACATTGTGTCATGGAAATTTTATAATTCTTTATTGGACACATAAATAAAAAAGGCACAGTAAAAAACAATTAACTTAAAAAAAAAAAACCGCCAATTGTGCCACAATTGGCGGCCTTAGTGCTTAAAGCGATCTCATCCAGGCAACCTTTGGATGGAAAGGAATTTATAAAGGACGTAGTGTACAATAAAGAATAATAAAAAACATACATATAATATTAATAATCTTATCTTAATTTATATAAATCTCGTGCCACATTGTTTGTCCTCAATGGACTCCTAAAACACTTAACCGATTATAATAAAATTCGCATACCATGTGCAGTTCGATCCAACTTGAGAGATAGGACAGTTTAAATCTCAAATTATAGTCGCAATTTTAATTTATTGCTAATTATTTTCTGTTATTATTTGACAGTCACAATTATATGTTAACTCCAAACGATTCTAACAGATGTCGATACCTTTCGACTGGGTTGAGTAAGTAATCAATAGATGGCACTGCTATGGTAAATCTACGAACGTGTCATATAAGCTATACTATCTAATTTTCATACCCTTAAGTGAGGCAAAACCTAGTTTGCCGGGTCAGCTAGTATTATATATTAGACAACAGTTTAGCTCTGAGAAGAACTTTTGCGTATGTGTAGTTAAAAGAACAAAATCAAAAAAAAAAAACCGAAAATTATTAGACTTCGCGCACGACCGCTGCGATGGGAGCCAACCTCGCGACTGAGCGGCGCGGGTACCTTACTCATAGATCTAAACACCCCTCCCCCGCACACGCCCTCTTCGCAACGGGCCGTGCAGCAGAAATCGTAATATTTTAATTTCACCATAACTTCAAAACCAAACGTCCAATTTTAATCATTCAAAGACCAAATATTATCAACACAAACTGTTCTTATTGATGAAATAATTTATTTTGATAAGGATTAATAGTGTATTGCTTAAAATCGCTTCGTAAATAAGCCATTATTTCTCGTACAAAGTAAAGGATAAAAAATGGTTATTGTGGGTTATTCCTAAGAGATAAACATATACCATCAGGGACTTTTTTGTAGACCTTTTTAAGTTGTACAATACTGTAGTAAATTGTTTTGATCTATCTTGTAGGATTCAGTCAGCGTTTGCAATGTAAGCGCAAAAAATGTGTTTTTTTTACGACCTCACATTAAAAACCTCAAAAATTGTAGCCTATGTGTTATTCTGATGTATAAGCTATAGCCTATGTGTTATTCTGATGTATAAGCTATATTGTGGTAAAATTTCATTCAAATCCATTCAGTAGTTTTTACGTGAAAGAGTAACAAACATCCATCCATACATTCATACATCCATACATACAAACTTTCGCCTTTATAATAGTAGTAGGATTTGTTTTGTGTAATATCATCATCGGCCCATCTGCGTCCACTGCTGAACTTACGCCACGCGACTCTATCCTGAGTATACCATCTCCATCCACTACCCGCTTTTTGCGTAATATGCATGTAAATACGTAAAACAACTGTTCTGTAAAATAAAACAAAAATATAAATCTATTTGAAAATACCGAAACAAAGATTCACAATACATATTGTCTGTTATACTGACTCCCTTATACAAGTTCCCAATTACCCTCCATAAATTGGAACGTTACCCAATTCTAAAATACATTGCCGTTTTTATAAAAATAAATAATCTTCGTTCATTGTTGGCATCCATGGATTGTCAGGGAAAGCTACCTACTAGCTATTTTCTCGTTACTTCATGACAGACAAGTGGCCCACTTGGCATAGATCGCAGCAAGCAAGTACAGTTTTTTTTTTCAATGATATTACTGTTTTTACAATTCTCTTACTAATGTCCTGATTCAGCTTTTCTATGTATTTACTTATTATTACTTATTGCCATACACGAGTATAACACTTGCAGTCCTGCTCTCCTCATACGCTTCTGGTGTTATTTTCTTGGTTAACTAGGTATTAAACACATAACTTTAAAAACAAGTCATTGGTTTAAGACCCTGATCGAACCAGGGATCGTCAGATTGAATAGAAGACGTTTTCCCATAGAGTCAAACTGGCTTTTTCATTACTAAAAGCTTTGTAAATTGCAAATTAAAACCGGCAATAACAGTGCCAAATTCTTAAAGCGCGCATGACAAGCGGATACTTTGTTAAATGTCAGATAGAGTACTAATTACTCTGCCGTTACCTTCTTCTATATAATGTTTTCGCATTAGTGCCGGCGCACTTGTATTTAGTAAAAACAAAATAACGAGGCACCGCCCTCTGTGACGTAGTGACGTTTTGCACGTCCACTTGCGCGACGGTCGAGTGAAAAAACTTGGCAGAGAACCTAGTCAGTTGTAATATACCGACTCGCTTCATCCTGTGGCGCTTCAAGAGTCAGTGGCGTCTTCTGGCGCTAAAGCGCTGGCGTGTTGACGTCTTGGCTCTCTACATTGCTTTTTCTATCTACCCTTTCGCTAATTAGCACTACCAGTGCCCTCATTAACTAAATTAGATTATCGTTCTAAAGCTCGTCCTAATTAGTATTCATATTTGTAATGTAGGTACATAATGTGCTTACTTTTTCCCTGATTCTCTTTCAGATAAAAATAAACTATTTGCAATCTATCCAGCCCCGTGACCCAGGCGTTCATATCAACATAACAATCAGGGAAAAAACACTTTTCGTTCGACGTTTTGGCACGTAATAAGCATAATATATTCACTCTTTTATGTTTCGACTCCCAACGTTCAATTACAAAGAAGTTTATGCTACATTTGTGACCTGTTTCTCCACATTCGTTTTTAAGGTTAACGAAGCAGCTTTTTGGTTTCACTGGCTTAGTTTTCAACTAATTTGTTATCATATTCGCTTAAAAGTAGATTAGGACTATCGTCAACTGATTTGTTTAATTCCTTTACAAGTGTTTCGATTCAGAAAACAAACTGCCAATAATATTTGATCGACACACGAATTTTGACCTTTATTGAGTTTGCAAATATAAATATTGGGTTTGCATGCGACCCTGTGTTAGTATAACACTTAGGCAGGCTGAACGCTATCAAAACAAACAAAGAAT
This sequence comes from Mellilla xanthometata, assembly GCA_035578125.1. NCBI lineage: Eukaryota > Metazoa > Arthropoda > Insecta > Lepidoptera > Geometridae > Mellilla > Mellilla xanthometata. The sequence goes on along the minus strand of JAPUBQ010000007.1, from coordinate 3,091,266 downwards.
TTTACGCAATATGATCTTACCGAATTAGCTAATTAATTATATATTTAATCAAAGATCAGACTTCAAAGGGAGATCGTCTCTGATCAAAGAGTTGTTTAGGTTCATCGCCAGCTTTGCAATATGAGATGATTTCTACCGACTAGAATACGTCACATTTTGCGTCCCTATAAAACTTGAGGGTTGCCTCAATTTTTTCTGGGATCCAATCAGAAATGTAGCTAGTAGAAACAAAACATAAGTATTCCTGTAGAAAAAAAAAATCTTTTCGATACTACCAGTTTAAAGTAATGTTTTAAGGAAACCTCTCCCAGAAAGTTTGCAGTTATGGTCATCTTTAATTTAAAATTTATTATAATGTATGTGCTCTACTTGTGACCTTCATTTGATACAATATTTAATCCGCCATTTTGTTGCGGGGATATCATGGGCCGATTTTCAAACAACATCAAACAAAGGTACCCTGTTAGAAGTATTACCTATGTTTGCCTTTCAAACAAAAAACCATATTCAAATCGGTTTAGCCGCGTGGAGTTACAATACCGCAGACAGACTAACACACGCACAGACACGCCAAACTTATAACATCTCGTCATTTTTGCGTCAGAAACTTAAAAATTAAAGCAGCAAAAAAAACGGACGAATGAAGACCTCCCTCGCCTTCTTCTATTATTTGGAAGCCAGCTAATCTATACACTACTCGTACTATCAACTTGAGCTCGTGTTGTAGTATCATTGTCGTTCCAGACTTTATGAGTATCGCATTGCGAATACAGCGTAGAGCTCTTACAACGGCTTTAGCGAGTATTTCTGCCAATTACATTATTCCAACTTTCAAACATCGCGCTGTCTGTCACTGAAAGTGGTTTTCTATGTACTTGGATAGCTGGACGTAGCTGGTGCGATGCGGTATCCAAATACAGGACTACTGGGATTCAGAACATATCTATAAGGGGATTTAGGCTCGTGATAAATTTGAATGCACCTTAACGCACTAAATCACCTTATTTAGAAGAGCTACAGACGCTACTGATGAGATGGAATATCTTAGGGTGACATGCACACGTAGGTGATACATTGAGTTGTAATCTAAATCTTGGAGTGTCACTGCGATTGAAATGGACGAGCGAGATGCTTATGCAGGCCAGCGACTGGCTCGTCTAGTCACTCTTTATATTTTATTTCTGCTCAGTACAAATATTTTACCTTTATCAATGCTGTACATAGATAGTCACAGTTACATATATTTAATAAATAAGCTTAAACGTAACGTACATAAATGACATATTTAAGCTTCTACTAAACAGATATGAGAGGGAGGGAGTACGTTGGTAAACCGCCGAGCCTTGCACTAAGAACTTTTTGAGGTCCTATAAAGCAGGCCTTTAGGACTCCCGCCGATGCATTTTTAATGAAGTCTCCTTTTGTTATATTATATAGGAACCTATACAGTATATCAAATATACATATTTCAAAAGATTACTAATTTTACCACTGAACCTGTATACTTACTTACTATCTACTAGGTCGAGTATCGGAAGAACCAGTTCTCTGCTTGCATAGATCGACTATAGATCGATTAAAGCTCTAAGCTTAATTGTACAAAAAATAATGTCTACAGTCCACTGACAATGTTTACAGTCCACTGGTGCACTGATCACAGGTTAGTTGAGAGATACAACATTTTTTTACACCAAAACAGGCCGTAAACATATCCCAATTTATAATTAAGTGTCATCGGCACCTCAAGTTATTCGCTTCCACCATGCATCGTCTATTGATCGTCATCCGTACATCCACTCATATATTCACCATAACATCTTTTGCCCTGCCTTATCCCACTCAGTAAGGTCGGCAACGCAAGTTTTCGTCTTCCACTCTCCTCTATCAGACGTTATCTCTTCACTCTACGATATTATAGTTCAGACACTCCATACATATCTTCACTATCATAACAGTCTCATTTATGTATAGTTTGACTTTAATCCTCTGGAGTTTGCGGGATATGAACAAGGTCATATGCAAATACGATTACCACCTAAATTCAAGTCAAATACTTTGGTAGGAGTCTAACTGGTATTGTCTTAACGTGTAGAGATAAAAGAAACGTAGCAAATTCTACATTTATTTTAAAAATACTTAGCAATAAATTAACAAACAGAAGCAGTTGTTTCACGCTTAAAGTTTTATTATAGAACGAGCAAAAGACATCGATTCAATGTCGAAATTCTAAAAAATTTACACAAAGCGTCGACCTTCATTGTGAGGTCTGCGAAACTTATTACCTACATTGGAACTCTCTTCGTAAGTCTCTTTTTCTGATAAATACTATTTGGGGATTTTCAGTAGGTAGTTTGAAAGAATCCAGTAGGAAGGGTAGGACCTTCTAAGCAAGCGGCAAATCACACTTGCACGCATCGGGCAAACTATGGTTAAAGTGCGAGACCATTCAGCATAAAAATATGTATTATAATGTGTTGCCAAGTACATGTCTAAAGAATTTCGAATTCAAACTAACAAAATGTGTGAATGCTGGCATTCTTCTATCAAAAACCGATCAACCTTTTATGTAATGATCAGTAAGTTTGTGCGCCCTTGATACCTATTAACCTCGAGTTGACGAGTGACCCAGTTATTTAGTCATTATGATGGACACGATACGATGCATTTTTCAATTGAAACCTCTTATCTTGTTATAAAATATCCGTTGGCTTCCAATACATAGTTTATCAAACTAGTTTATAAGCGTTTGAATTCCTGATCATTGTGTCGTTATTTACTGTTTCAAATAAAGATTTGTTATATGTTTTATTTGTTTTTGTATTTTGTTTCTTGAGCCCTCAAAAGTTCTAGGAATAGCTAAAAGAACATTTTGTATAACTAAGTCCAAGTACTTGAAAGCTCTCTAATGTTGAAACGACCCACGCATCCTTGGTAATTCCCTTTACGCCCTGTAGTTTACTTTAGTACCCTCCAAAAGGTAGCCTCCTAGCTGAAGCCATTAAGACTTCGCTCTCATGATAAAATAAAAGCTGACAATCCGTCCAACTTCTTGTAAAGAAGCCATGTTAAAAAAAACACATCGGGTGAAAAGTAATTGAGATCATCGGTCTCAATTACTTTCAACGACTACTTATTCTTTAATTGGCATTCCTCATGCGTTGTTATAAAACCTACGTTTATTTGGACCAGTTTATTAGTTATGTAATCCTTGGAAGGTCGACCGAGTATCGACCAAGGCTGACCGTGGGTGAAACGTGTAAACCTGTACAATTACTTTACCCACCAAGTGGAACTTGTGTGGAATTTCCTGAGGGCAATCGCCGCCACTATAGCATTATGTCGTTTGGACAAGGACTTAAGGAGATAAACGCATTATTTGACTGGTGGCCTACGTAAGAAATCTGCTGTCAAATTACATAGTTTCTTACTCTTACGTTCATTGTTTGACCTGGCATTAAATAAACAAACCCTACAGTCTTCTTCTTCGTAAGAGTTCAGTGGCCGAGCTCTGCTGTCGAGAGTTTTCAAGCAGCCCGAAGGCCTCTGACTTAGCTTAACGACTGCCTGTACTAAAACAGCGAGGACTTACAATTGAACATGTCATCCAACCGACGGTACCGCCCAGATGAAAAGTATACTTTTAATGGCAGTCTTGTGCATGATGACCCATTCAAAGACTGACCGCATCGACCATTGCTTAACCTAAATGATCGCGTCAGATCGCCTTAGTTTGCCGATCTACAGGCGCTACAATCCAACAGTGATATTGATTTCCCGAAGGAACTGCTGTACTTATATTTATGTAAATACTTTTTCTGTTATGCGGATTTAATACATATGTACATCTGTATCAAACGTACTCTCCTTTGAACTTAACCCCTAAGGAGGACTAACATTTGAGTTACAATTTTATGCTCTAACTCTACATTCTATTGTTTATTATAGCTGTACCGAATGTGTCTATTTATAAAAAATATGCTATGTTTATAAGAGAATCCTCAAATTATAGATATTAATTAAAACAATTGGTTCTGTCGAAGCCAGGTCGTTTGCCAACGTCAGAAATGTAATACTAGACAAATGTTGTAGGGACTAAAAGCGTATTGATTAGTGTTGCCTGACTGGTAAACATTGTCGAAATAGCTACAGAGCCTTTGTGTCTAGGCTAGACCGGGCAGTGGGTGTGGGCGGAGCGAATTTATTGCACTATTATACAACTAATAACATATTGTATTGCCAGCACTAGCACTGCGGGTGATAATGTAATATCGGCTCGGTTCATTCACATTGGAGCGAGAGCAAGAGTCATTCATGATTGTAGGATATTACATGTTTTTAATAACAACATTTCGTAGTTGAGTAACGTTGCGAAAGTGAATTATATTATTTAACAGTCTCTGTTTTCGGAAGATTGATATCGCTCGCAAGTTTTGTTTTGTTACTATGTATTTTTTTTACACACGGATGGTTAACCCCATACTGAACCATATCTAGTTCGTATTATGGTAGCTAACACAACTAATATACTACATATATATATATTTATATAGAAACATATTTTAACACCCAGACCCAACCAATTTAGTTAAGCACAAAGATGTTGGCCGGGCTGGGTGAATCAAACCCGGAACCTTCTGATTGGCAGTCCGGCATGGTAACCTTTACGCAAACAAGGTCGTACATGAATGTAGGAGATAACTTCAGACGTTGAAATTTGGTTAACCGTTTCTTAAATCGAATCAAAACTTCAACTTGCTTGTCCTCGAGTTGGAAAGTAATCCAAGAATTTAAATCAGTTTTGATTCATTATCACATTCTTCGATTTAATGCACTACTTCCTAGAGCCTATAAATAAACATTAAAAGGCTATGAATCGTTATTCGACTCTGAACATGCTGTTCTCCGATATCTAAATATGAAAAGTAATCGGATACGACGAAACAGTGAAACATAATCTATTAATCATTGTTACTTTTGTAACTGTACGTAGATTTATTTCCCCGAATAAATGGATCTTTTATTTAATTGATGGACACAAACAGAGATGAGTAAGGCATTTAATTAACTATACCGTTGGAGCATAATAAGTTGGTGAATAACTAACTATTTTTAATTTCTGACTGGGTGAATAGCTCTTGAACGGATGAACCAATTTTGATTTAGTTTTTTTTCATGTTATTCGGGAGAGTACTATATATATATTTAGCTACATATATATTTAGTAAAAATCTGTCACTAAAAGGCGGATTAGATATTTTTCACACATCCTTTAATATGGGTGTATGTCAATCAAGTGGAAAGGACTTGTCTAATACAATACATACACTATGAAACAATTCAAATCCAAGTTTTTCACCACAATACATTTTTAAGCCGGATGGTTTTCAAACGTCCAATTTAGACATAGACTGTAGTAAGAGTGTTCATAGAAATGATAACCATTTATCAGAGAGCCCGTTTGAAGGGTCATACATGTCAGAGATTTTGTATTGATTGAAATACTTATTTACTTTGTTATATAACAATGGTACATAACTGTACAGATTTGCACAACCACACTACACCATGCTAACATGCACCAATCACGGTCGACACGTGGATGGATACCTAACTTCATTAGTACACATGACCCAATGCACTATGATCGGCTTTTAGTTTGAATGAGATTGCCTAATCACAAATGTGAACTTAGCTTTCCATGCGGAATCTGATTCTCTGTAGGGTAAACATACCGGTTATCGGCCGTTTAAGCGACTTGTTGACTTCAGGGTAGATTTCTACCATGATGTTGTATTCCAAAACTTATGAAAAAAATAACATATCATCCTACAATACTCTAGTTTCATAAAACTTTACGTTTAAGGACGTGTCAATGCTACATATTTAAATAAAAAATATTATTTGCAAAAATAGCAAAAATACCGGTTATCGGCCTTTTCACTCAGTTTTCGTCCACCAGTGTACTGATTATCGGCCGCCTAATTTATGATAGTAAAACGATTCGTATTTAATAGACCTTAAGGTTTATATTACAATAAAAAAAAAATATTTTATATACGAAAAAAACAAATTTTACTGTCATAAACCCTTTAAAAATACTGTCAATAGACGTACTGAATTAGTTATTGAAATAAATTAATTAAATCTAGAGTTTTATACTGAATGGTATCTTCTCCTTCCTCTTTCTTTATCTTCTTATTTGGTGTTGGTGCCAAAAATAAAAAAAAATTATATACGAAAAAACAAATTTTACTGTCATAAACCCTTTAAAAATACTATCAATAGACGTACTGAATTCGTTATTGAAATAAAATAATTAAATCTAAGAGTTTTATACTGAATGGTATCTTCTCCTTCCTCTTTCTTTATCTTCTTATTTGGTGTTGGTGCCTTTTTCTTGAGCTTTCTTTCAAGCTTTCGTTTCGTAATTTGGTTTAATCTGTCCCGTTTCGCTATGAGTTCCTTTGTTTTTGTGACGACATCAGGATATTTCAGATGTTTTTAAATGGATCCTCACCTTTAGGAGTTGCTGGTGTTCCTGGAGCTGATGCTATTAAAAGTGTTATTACGACCAGCACTGTTATGTTTTCTTTCTCAATTCCTTTCTTGACAACATATATGTTTTTATACTCTTTAGGAGCTAGGACTTTCCCTGACTTAGGAGACAATGAAACACCAGTTTCATCAGCGTTTAGAATTTGACTTGGATAGTCTAGAATATCTAAAGCGTTTCGCTCAGCCAAGAATGCATGCAAGTCTGCAAACCCTTTTTGAATTGGACTTTCTCTGACAGCTTCTCGCACTTTCTGGCTCACGACTACTGATATTTGGATGGCGTTTGAGAAATCTTAGGTACCATCTTATGCCAGGTTTGCCACCTGGAAAACGATATGGTCAATGCCTAGTATTGTCTAGTTTTATTAGCAAGCTCAGCCACAGCATCCAGAAGGTCATATATATTGATTGGGATTCCGGCTTTCGCCATCTCAATTATCCATTCAACTTTTTTATTTTCTGAGCCAATTTTTCTCTTTTGATCAGGAACACGACCGGAAAGCCTGTCCTGTATAGTGGATCTAGGGACTCCGTATTACCGCCATGCTTCTCTTTTGCCCCGAATTTTGTCGCGAATATCTGATAGTGCACTCGACAGTGCTCCTTCAGTAAACGTCTTAGGCACCATCTGCTACCACCCCGTGGGGTCCCTGAGGCGGGCCACTCCCTAGACTTGTGGCTCCCTCAGGCAGGCTCTAGATGGAGTGGCATCAGTAGGTTGCGGAACCTCGTTACGGGGGGGTTTCGCAACCTAGGCGGGCTTGCGGTGTGGATAAGGAGGCACCGCAGCCGAAGGTGCAGGGCCACGGCAGGAGAGAAGTGTCGGTATAACGTTGCGCCGCTCTTCTTACCTGCTGTGGCCTCAACGGGGACGACACCGTTTTATGGCGGACGCGGGGGGGCCGCAAGGAGAAGGGAGTGGTACCACAATCTACCACTCTCCCTTTTCTCTGCGACCGTAGTAGAACACGGCCACGAACCTGTCCCGTTGCAGGGGATCAAGGACGCCAGACCGGGGTTGTCCGGCGTTCATTACACTCACGGTCCCCGAGGTGGTTCCAGTGCACTGCAAGGGGAGTCATCCCCTAAGGAGGTCTTCACAGGCACTATCAGCCGCTCTTTTCTTGGAAGGCCAGAATCAGGTGTCAATTTTTACCAATTTTCGGCCACTCTTTATTTCAATTGGACGGAAAAAGGTTTTGTTTTTACTGGTTATCGGCCGGTAAAAACATCCGTATTTCGAAGGTAATATCTTTGAAAATACGTAATATACTGGCGGCCGGAATCTAGTTGTAAAATCACAAAATGCTAGCTGTACACATTTATAATTGACTTTATGTTGGTGAATTTAAGGCTGGCAAAATAAAAGCAAAGAAAAATGTTGAGAATAAACCGATTTTGCGACCACCTGGCCGGAAAGTAGATTTCAAAAGAAATCGTTAACGTATTGTCCGACCACAAGAAAAATTACAAATTATGAAAAGAATGGTGAGTTTGGGCGTCTAAATATTGAAATTAAACATACAATAATACATACAAACCAAATCAATCACCAATTAACTAACAGTAACCCTTAAAAACTTACATTTGAAAGTCAATCCATGTGCTATTTTTTTTGCTAAATTTGACAAGAGTCTGCACACCAAATTTTGAAATGGCGACTGACGGATCAGTTCGCTATGTACGAGTTCACAATTTTGAATTATGAACCGTGAAGATTGTCTGAATCGAATGGCGCGAAATTAAAAAGGAGATATCTCCGTCACTGTCTATTATTCAAAATAATGTGCGAAGTGGCCGAAAAGGGGTAGTGGCCGGTAAACCGGTGAGTTTACCCTATTGGCTTTATTAATGTTCATCATAAGACATACTTTATGATGATATTTAATAACTAATTGTTTTGTATTATGACGATAGTAGATGTAAGCTTTAGACTTCAGAACTTTGACATTTTTCTCTAATATATGCGTACAGTGTAATCTCACTAATATGTATAGCACTATGGACACTGGAGACTGGAATGTTCGGAATCTGGATATAAGAAAACATGTTATTGAAAGTATCGGTTTAATGAAGTGTCGGATCGAAGTATAGTCTATGATCCAAACGCTCCTAATTAATTACCAAAAAAATAGGACCTTAAATATCGTATCGCAGATTGATTCCTTCTAGACAAGCATGATACGTCTTCGACCGTAAAGCTTCAGGCAAGCTACGGTCAAACGTAAGCCTATTTAGCATAAAAAAAAATCTTACCAATTAATTTCTGTTCATGTTAATTGCTCACCGAATCTAATCATATTTCCATTACTTGTTGCAGGTACTATGACTGTCTGCAACCCGCACCACCGAGACCGTGAGTCATTCATACGTTGATAAACCGAGACTTGATGACGCAGCTGCTAGGTGCAAACCACCTGTACTCTAGTAAAGACGGCTGCTAGCGATTTGCGTTGCATTCACGTTGATAAACACCATAGAATTCAATGTGATATGTAGCTTGAGGAGATAAAGCCTATTTTATTTAATTTTTTCCGACTCATGTTTTTTTTTGCAAAACAATAAAGAGGCTAAGATATAAATTTATTGAAATTCAAATGTGGCCCACACTTGTAATGTAACATATGGAGGCTTTAAAAAATTTATAGTCGAAAGTGACGTAGGTAATATAAATTTTGAACGCGTTTGTATCTTCGATGTTTTTGGTTAAAGGCACAAATAACAAATATCGGTTAAATTTCAGTTGAACAATGAAATTGAAGTGATTTTTTTGGTGTCTAAAAGACAGACTAAAAATAATGTTTTGCCATATAGCCCGTTTGATCTAATATACTTTTGTTGTGTTCTGCTGGCTTCCATAGTAATTTTAGTGTTTATAGTAAGAACACGAAACTGGTCATCTGATTCTCCCCGAAACATGTCCAGACATGTTTTCAACCTCTTCCTCACAGCCTCTCATTTTGTAACTTATTCATACAAAAAAGAAACATTAGCCAATCACTACTAACATTATTGAGCAACAAATTAGATAAACCATTAATAAGAAAATGTTTGGAGGTGACAAATATTTTCAAAATGTGTCGAAACCTCTTTATCGTCGAATTCCTGAATATGGACTAGATGAATGGTCACGTACTTTTTAGGCTTAGATTTTCCAAATATAAACAATTTCCTAATTTAGTGATGCATATTTCCTTCCTCAATAGACTCGGAAATGTTTTAAGAAGCCAATAAGTAGTTTTATATTATGTGTACAGTATATTCAACGTGTAGGTATGAATCTTGAGATTGTTATTAAATATTTTCGTAACATTATGTTGGCATAAATAGACGATTGCTTATCAGAATTTGGAATTGCATTAGCTTCAAATATCATATTATCAATTTCGAGTGCAATGAACACAGTTCCAGAAACTATATCACTCGAACCTTTATCTCTGACTTCACCATTTCATTCGTCAGCAAACTCATATTGTCAAATGATAATATCAAATTCTATGAGTCTGACATCATCAATGCCCAGTTAGGTATCTTTCCTGTCTCTTTATGCGTTTCTATGTCACATATTTTCTAATGACCTGTATTGTTTCGGTAATGAATGGCTAATGATAATATGAGTCATGACGGAATGCCGTTATGTCAGCTTTATGATTAATTTGCATTTCGACTAATTACCTTGTTGTATATTTACTCTACCAGGGAAATCTCGGATCTACTGGAAAATTTATTAGGAACATTTTAATGCGCTTTGACAATTTATAAGAGCCCCACGAGGAAGCAGGCTTTTAATTTTATTACCATATTTGCAAATGAGAATATAAATCTTCTGTTATATCTTTACCATTTGCACAGGTACATTAAGAATTTATAAATAAGAATATTCTCATTGATGTTTCGACGCATGAATGATTCACGGGGATCGGTGTAATTATTAAATGTGTATTATTTTCGTATCCCTATATTCTGTGGTTACTGTTACTCTTTATATTTACAGAAAATCCTATGTGTCAGTGTTAAATTTACACCAACGCAATACGAAATTTTGTTAATCGTAGGTTTTGCTGTAAATAGCTCTGTTGATTGTTGTTCTGCAATAGGCTAAGTTTTTGTTATAGATTCAGAGTTTTTTTGTGCAAGTGTCATAACGCCATTCATTGGAACGTCCTTATTTTTTACGTCAATACATATATTTGAGTTACCAGTATACTGTGAAACTCTGCTAACGTGCAACTGACGGGTGCAATAACCTCCTGTCGACAACACCCAAGTGTGCTAGAACGAAAGTGAAGTGTGGACCTCGCAAACTTCGATCAAATCTACTTCTTAAACGCGATTAATGTTTACGCCGTGTCATCATCTCTAGATATTTTCTGGTCTGCGCTGAATAATAATTCGTGGCCTATATACCTAGCCGGAAAATAGGTACTAGCGAATGTTGGGCGTAAGGTCGGCCCAGCCCAGTAAATGGCGTTATGTAACATTCTAGGCGTCCTATTTTTCCTGTGCCCCGCCAAGAGAGGCGCCGATGCCGTTGGAAGCAGAACCTCCTCAGGGTTTGAAGACACGGTTTGTTGGCAAGGCTGTGACTACTTTGATGTTTTCTATAAAAATCTGTCTCACCATCTCTCTTTTATCTCATTTGAATGTTCCAGTAACGGCACATAACAAATCATTCTTCATCTAATTCTAAGTAAATTGATAAATTACAAACGTTTTTGATAGATGTAGTTCAAAGTTTGTAGTCAGTAACGCCATCTAGTGTCGAGTAGCGGCAACTCTGAAGTTTTATAGTTCACATTGTCATATTATCACGAATAATATTTTAGTGTATCTGCCAGAAGCTAGAGGGCTTATATTATGAGGCACAACATTTTTTACAAGTAATATTTCTTTGGTAGAATAAAATTTGTTAAGTTGTCGAGTTTAATTGGTTGACAAGAAAATATACACAAAAATAATACTATACTAATAGTATTAATTTTGCTGTTAAAAAAGAACTTCAAGAATTCTACAATTTTCTTGTGAAATATTAATGAAAAGATACATAATTTATTATTTACGTGTAAGGAAACAGCCCGTGCAGCGCCATCTAGTGCGAATAGCTCGAAGCGTTGGAATGTTTCTGCTATCATGCCAGGATGGTGTAATGTGCATCGTCTATGAAGTTGAATTGATTCAAGTCGTAACGGACAGATGGCGTACGCGTCTGTTATATACAACACTTACTTCAGCATAAACTAGGTGGCGCTACTATGATCTAAATACCGAATAACATTAATGAATCTGAGACTCCCGAATTGTGTTTGTGAGAGTAGTCATATGCTACTGTATTTAAGAGATTAATTTAGAATATAGACTCCTGCGCTTACCATAGGAATCCTGGGCATAATCATATTCACTGCTAATTCTATAAAATATGATAGATGGACGGCAGAAGAATTTTCACGAAATAAATAAATTCATATAAAATCAACAATTTACAACTTTGACGTTATAGGCTCTAACGATTCTAGATAATATTAAGTACTTTACTTACTATATGACCTACCAAAAAAAAAATACAGTGTAAATTCTATATAACGACACTGAAGGGACTGCGCATTTATGGCGTTATAGAGAGTGGTCATTAAATGAAGAGTATGTATCAGTATGGAATACAAGCTAAACCATATATAAAACTGAAAAAAAATCAGCCCTATCATGAACGCAGGACTTTATAGGATCAAAATATTATATTTTGCTCCCATAACGCTAATTATTATTATTATTCACTTTCCATGCATTCCATGCATTATATTTATATCCATGCATTTAAACCGACGCGACCAGTCCCCGTTTCTTGTTTTTACACAACAACACTTCAGAATGGTTTCGGTAATAAAAGAAGTCGGTGAAAAAACGTAAACCATGTGTGTCACTGCTAAAAATAGAATTCGCGTTTTGGAGTTTTGCGCATTGGCACGGCTGTTTTGCATAATCATTACCATACTAAATTAATACAGCCGACAAAAATGGCAAGTTTGATTCTGGTCCCGCTCAAAAGGTTCCGTAGACTTTTGTTATCTTGGAATTAAAATAGCCTTTATCACATAGCAAAAAAAAATGTTTTAGAACGAAGTTCATTATCGCGCGTTGTGAAAGGGGGCTAGACAGAAAAATATCTTACGAAAAGTGGTCACGACTATTTTTTTTTATTCTGAATAGATAGGTCAGTGCTTACCACAATTCACCTGATCGTAAGTGATATTGAGGTCTAAGGTGGATCGCGCTTACCTAGAAGGAACCGGTTCACTCTCTCACTTTTTGCTATAGTAAGCTGCGCGGCGTGCGCATGTTTCTCTCTCGCTCTCTCTCTCTCTCTCTCTCTCTATTATACTAGATGGTTTGGGCTCGATCGCAATAGACATTGTGATCTAAGGTGGAACACGCTTATCCAGAAGAAACCGGTTCACTCCTGTCTTAAAGCCGCTAAATTACAGAATATGGAAATTAAAGCGGTGTTTAGCATAAGAATTAATAAAATCTTATATATAAAATTTCCGTGTCACAGTGTTTGTTACCGTACTCCTCTGAAACGGCTTGACCGATTTTTACCAAATTTTATATGCGTATTCAGTAGGTCTGAGAATCGGCTACTGCATATTTAGTTTTTTTTTTTTTTTTTTTATTAAGGCAAAGCAACGTTTGCCGGGTCAGCTAGTAATACCTATAAAAAACAATTTATAGCCATGCATACTGTATAAAATTGAAAAAAAAAACAATTCGCTTGGATATAAAATTAACAACATTGTAGAACTCCAAAAAATAAGACTTGAGTAAAAACTATTTGAATAATGGGATTCATAATTTTATCAAGATCATAACGGGTTATAAATCAGATCTACATAGCTTTTTTTTGTTAAAATTGCTCATAATTAAATGTAATTGTAATACAGAATAGAAGCTGTTTTTATTACGGTATTCTAAAAAGAAAGGGACATAGTAGTATAGTGAAGTTAATGTTAAATTATTTCTTAATTATTGATCGATTGAATCTTTATTTTATTACCCGCTACGTGATGGAGACTAACCTGTACGACTATATGCTTTAGGGATGAGAGGATATATTGGTGGCGATTCTGACGTACACACGGCTAAACTAAATTTAAAGCAGCCCTATCTCTTTCCATCGTAACTAATTAGAAAGAAACAGCTCGATCTTAACCATAGAAAAAACACGTAAAGTCACATCAAATATGAAAAATGGAGGTAGTTTTAGAGGTGATGTTTTTGGGTGCGTTCTATAAAAGTATATTTGACGTGACTTTCAATATTTTGTGTACCGCTCGCTTGTGGAAAAAGACAAGGCTACTTTAAATTTAGTTTAGTCGTGTGTATGCCAGAATCGCCACCATTGTGTGTGTAGTTATTTGTACAAACTAAAGTTGCCATTAACCCCCGAAAAACTTGTCCTTTTTTATGCGGTTTTCAGTGATGAGACGGTTGTGATTCCACTCACCAGAGGGCGCTGTAGGAAACTTAAGTAGATACATACCTATAAAACAAACGTTAATGATGATCGCATGTTTCTTGAATTTTTAATTTAGTTCTTGTGTATTTTACTCGTGTAATTAAGTACTTAATAGTTTTTGCACATTAGAAGGGACAAAAAAGTTAGCAATAAAATCACATATGAATAATCTCTGTGCTCGTTAAATCCTGTATTTGCTACTCATTACTTAATTTTACCTATCGGTCATTTATGAAAAAATAAATATACTACTCGTAAATGAGAGTTAGGAAATATAGCCTAATGTTTGTATTTTATAAATAGTCCACCCAATAAATATAATACTCAACCACGTTCGATACAGTTCTAAATCGTGAGTTACTTGTCCATAACCACGACTTGCTTGATGAAACCATAATAATAAAAAAAACCGGTTTGGGTTTTTTATATGCCATGTTATCATTATTTTTAGAATTGAACTCTAAAAAACTCCAAGTTCTCCTGACTCTATTGTTTAACTCAATGGTAGGGCCTACAGCATTATAACAATATCAGAAAAACCACATCGCCTAACCACACAAAGGTTATTTATTGTCTCCTAACATTGTAAACAAGTTGCTAACATCTGAACATATTTGTAGAAGAACTTAGCTTAGAAATAAAAGGATGGGACTCACCCATCCTTTGTTTCTAACTCCTGGTACCAAAAGATGAAGAATTATTAATTTCACATGCCTGTATGTACAATTATACGTGTTGAAGCAGGAGCGGATGAACAGATTATTACTTAAATAAGTATGGACTCATAAGTATAAGTTAATGAAATCGGTCAAACATGGCCGCCGACACAAATAAACGAATTAGATAATTTTTCATAACTCCCTCAATTTGGGTCTTGACTAGTAGAATATGATACCAGATGACAGCTACTTCAAAACTTGTCGGTGGTATCTTAAATAATTTTTTCAATGCATATTTCATATTATATTTATTATAAGTTGTATAAGCATCAGCGAAAATGTCAAATTTGCCAGCTAACAGTATTGAAAACTAACTTTTTTCGGCCCTACTGTAGATTCAAACTGTAGAGCTAAGGGGAATAAACCGCCTAAGCTCAGATTTGTATCTGTCTTCAAAAATGTAACCTCACTCGGGTAGACGCCGGGCGCGTAAACATGTTTTGGTCGTAATTCACGAGTTTATGGGAGTATTATGGTAATTACAACCAGTAGGCGTTCTTTGTTTACGTTTTTTTTTGTCGCCAACCAAGAAGTTTTGGCGATATTCCGTTTTTGTGTCACTTCCTACATACGTTTATTTTATTTGCGTTGCAAAGTGGGCTTGTTTGAATAGAATACAAATACCTATCTTAATTGATTCGTAGTTAGAATGTTTTTGTTTCAAATATATTCTACAGTTTGGGATGCGTAATTTCTCTTACATTCTACATATTATTTGAAATTTGTGATGTTCCTACTCGTAGTGTTTTTAACACACGGCAAGGTTCAGCTACTTTTTATCATAAAACGGATCGTTATTTAAAACAGCGTATTTATTTTTAATTTATTATCCGAAAAATGTTAACTCTTAGACTTCGTTAGTTATTACGTACTTTAAGCCAATGTCACGCTCCACTATGCTAAAATCATTATAAATATATCTAAATCAAAGACTCTACAGACGATACCTGTCAAGCCGATACATAACCTCATTTGCTTAACAAGGCTATTTATTTTCCAAGCGAGCAATCCGCCTCCGTACTATAAGTATCTAGATTAAAAAAATATTAACTGGTTAGCGGTAACCAATGTAACAATGACGTAATATCGATCCCAAATAGTTAGGTCGATTGTAAACTATCCACGTGTAGGATTCCTTGAAACGATCGCCGCACTGCGGTAAGAACTGTAACTAGTATGGAGCTGGCACAACTAGGTTACAATACTTGAACTAATTACTAAACGTCGAATCGCCACGGTATAAATAAAAATAATAAATAAATAAATATTAGGACACATTTACACACGGCTGGTTAGCCCCATACTGAACCATTTCTAGCTCGTATTATGGTTGCTAACACAACTGATATACTACATATACATACATACATATTATATAAATACATATTTAACACCCAGACCCACAGGCAACAAATTTAGTTAAGCACAAAGATGTTGACCGGGCCGGGAATCAAACCCGGGACCTTCTGATTAGCAGACCGGCATGGTAACCTTTACGCTAACGAGGTCGAGGAATCGACTATGAAAAATCGTATCGAAAATAATCGATCTAGTTACAGATGTTTTAGTCTAAATGCGCTTACCAGGAAAACTAAAGAAACTTTCTTGGCTTAGAAGATACAGAAAACTATTTTTTTTTTTATTATTTGGTGTGCCTACTTAACGACGATATGAAACGGATAAAATTTATTTTACCACAAATAAAGTGCAAGTTAATCAAAACACTAATTGGCTATTAGCCTGCCATTTATAAATACGATTTTACATATATGATGAACCTATTTATAATATTAACCTCGAATCTACAGCTTCAATGTCAATTATCCATCTAAATATAACTAGTTTTTATTACATAACTCATTTTGAAATTAAAATGTCATGAATAAAGTCAGTATTATATTTATACCTAAGCTACTTAATATAATTATTCAGCTATGTCCAGCCCAGGGTTTGGCCACTAAGCTCATTCGAAGAAGAAGAAAAGGCTAGTTTTTTTCGTACGTGTAAATTATTTTCAAAGAAGTCTTGGTAAAAACTCGTGGAATAATTCTCTCTACCTGATTGATGTCAAAAAGATGCAGACATGCCGATTTGTTTATGAATGTTTCGATCAATGTCCGTGTCTTGTCAGATTTATTTGTTTGTCCCCCATCACGACAGCTCATTGTTATTCGATTATTCAGTATTTATACAATCTCGTTATAAATTATTCCGTAACTCTAGAGAGAATGGTAGTTTCTTTGTCTAGCAAATAAGCGTAACTTCTAGCTGTTAGATTTATTGTGACTCTCCGGCACTAACGCTTAAAAACAACTATAAAGTATCATTTATAATTAGTATTTTTTTTGCTAAATCCAAGTAATACACATAGTTATTAGTTCTCAAAAAAAATTAAATAGGCTTTGGAGACTTATAGATTTCAAAATTTTACACTATAAAAATTTGCACATGCTTTAATTAATCAGGTTTTCCTTCCTGACGCTATAACTCCAGAACGCACGAACCGATTTCCATGGTTTTGCAAAGGTCTCGGGCTCCGTGAGGTTTGTAGCAATTCAGAGAAAATTTCAACTTTGCGGAACGGAGTTCGCTGGGTTTTATAGTATGTGTATACATAGATAACAAATATATCAAAAATAAATCAGTTGCAAACTCAACTCAATTTTAGGATACACCGGTACAAACTAGCCTAAATTGGTCCGTCTTATGGTCAGTAGGACAAACAAATTAATCCTACGATAAACTGGTGGACACTGATTACATATATACTAGATAAGATATGCATCCATGTCATAAATACTCCTAAAGCTCTTTTTACTATGAGGTTTGCGTACACGGTAGGCAAAATTATCATAGATTAGGCCATACAGTGTTGTCAGTCTAGGATACAGTAACTTGTCTTAACGACCTTAGGACGAATTTTGTTTAGGCTACTCTGTACCGATTTGATAAAAAGGTTTGACCTAGTTCGTCCCAAAACCCGGCTTGGCCTGCAAACATATTCATTGCATGTGTTATTACTTAACTGGACTTATATATATTTGCATATCGAAAAGCGGCAAATAGATTGCAAAACAATATTTAGTTTCTAGTTAGTGTATGTCCCTAGTACATATAGTGCGTAAACTCTTATGCAACTTGTGTTTGTTATACGCGGTTACGCAACAGTGTCATTATGACCCTATTCACTGACTTTTATGTTCGCCGGTTTGGTGTATATTAGTTTTAATGAGGTGCAATGCCTGCAGAATCATTAACCTTTCCAGTCTCAATATTGCTGTTATTAAAGTTGCAATGATGTACTATTTTGACCTTCGCTCTATTATGCTTGTGAGAATTTTCCTCATCATCCGTCTTAATAAATTATCTTGTTTCTACTACATCGTTTTCCTCAATCTAAAGCTGAGTGTTCTAACCTAAAGTACCTCGGTGTAAACAAAGAATATACAATTTAAATTCCTTAAAATACTACCCTGCTTATTCATATACTAAACAAGGAAATAAATACAAATGAGTACGTATACGTGTAGCAAAGTCTAACAAGGTCAATGTAGTATTCTTTTCCGAATTTGAATAGTATTTCCTTAATGTTTACAGGAATGTAGC
The DNA here is from genome assembly GCA_035578125.1 of Mellilla xanthometata. Classification (NCBI taxonomy): domain Eukaryota; kingdom Metazoa; phylum Arthropoda; class Insecta; order Lepidoptera; family Geometridae; genus Mellilla; species Mellilla xanthometata. The sequence continues at coordinate 3,072,876 of JAPUBQ010000007.1, read as the reverse complement.
CATAAAGCCCCACGTCATAGATCATGCAGTTCCAATAAAACCAAAAGCCTTAAAACTCATAAACCACACACTTCCAATCTTATTATTCTTATTGCATTCTAAACAAAACACGAAGACCAGGAAGCCGTAAACGAAACTCCTAATAAGCACACAACAATCCGTCAGTCGCACATGCGTTACAACTAGCATTACGTTTCACGCGAAGTTTTGTAACTATAATGCGTTATAACGTAGATAAATTGCCGATTAAAATAATGTGCATGAGTATTTGTGAAATGCGTACGCGCAAGTGGAGCGGATCTGTTACGCTGACTTTGCGATTTCGAAGATAAGCAACTTGTTTTTGCTCCAGACGCAAAAACGACGGGGTGTTATTTAGTTTGACGTGTCTCTCTCAGTGTGTGTGTGTGTGTGTATTTGTCTGTGGCATCGTAGCTCCTGAACGAAGGGATTGGTTATTATTATTTTTTATTAATTTGAAAGGGGCGTTACATGTGTTTTAGTTATGTTTATGTCTGATGAAAATAGGACCAAAAATGGCTGCTGCCGCTTAATGCCACTTTATTTTTGCACTACTAACTTACTCCACATCACATAAAAGAGCTTGAACTATTAGAATACATCTATTTATTTACTGTACATACATATACGAATACGTTAATTTTGCCACTTTTAAATTTTTCACTACAAAATGTTGGATCGGGAGTTTTCTACATTTTTAATTTATACTTGTTGCCTTGGTCTTTGCGTGGTAAGATAACTGTGCGTATTGTACCGGTAATTACCTGCGTAGCATAGTAGATGAAAGGAGATTACTTATTATATTGTGCGATTTTTATTCGTATTGAAAAATCATTCTAATGTACATACATATAGACTGTTATGTACGACTGTATAGGTAAATCATTAATGTCTGTCTCTAACATATTCTGTCGCGCTTCTAGAATATATATTTTGTTGATTGATTAATGTAGATTCGGTATTCCAAACGAGCTTGGTAAATTATGGCCCACAAAGACTTTGAACTCTTTTACAGGATTCCCTTCTAGGAACATTGTTAATGGGTTCCGGAGAACGTCTGTTTCCTCTCTACTCTTTCTATTTTAAGTTTTTTACGCTCTACTGCAGGACGATTATTCTTATTTATTCCAATAGAATATAATGTAACTTTATAAAAAATGTTGTAAGTTAATTTTGGTAAGGCATTGATTGAAATTAATTGTGATTAACTATTTATTATATCTAGCGAGAATATTAAGACAAAACTAGAAGGTGATTTCGTACATAAGGGAGTTTTGAAGAAAATCAGAACACCAAACACCAGCAATACAATATAATGTGTCATCAAAAAAATATTTAACATGACTATCTCATAAATATCTAGGTAGTTAGAAAGTTTGCCTTTGCTCTTATTAAAGTAAAATGGATAGTTAACATTGAATGCCAATTACTACAGGAAAGCAAACTAAATTTCAAAGTATTTCACTTACCCCAAATGTAAGGTTTTTTTTTCTGCAGCAGTGGCCTGTGATACTTACTATATTTTTAAAACAGTATGAGAATAAGAGGTTTTAATAAGTAAATACTATTTATATAATACTTATCTACAAAGTGTAATAGTAATTTAAAATGTACTCTTTGCGTAATGCCTTATAGCAGATAACTAGTGCTGGACTATACTCTACTTCTTAATTACGTTCTTCAATCCCGAGACCAAGATTAAGATCGTAATTATCATCTTGTACCGGCACCACCAAGTATTCTAGGCAGCTATTAACCGCTACTGGTCTTAGATACCTATCGGGGATTGTACAAGACAGGGAATCATGTTTATGTTACCTCGGCAAATGATTGCAGTCGACTTTGCTCCGTGGAAACAGTCGTTACGTGAGCTTACTACCCTATTAGAGTAAGATCCCAGGGCCCCCAGACGTTACTTATTTTTGAAGTAACGAATTTTACGGTGTAGACACTCTTCTATGTGTTTAAGAGAGTGTGTGTACTAACTAGTTTGACTAGGCGGCCCGTTCACAGGTAGCAGGTAGAAAAGGTAGACAAAAACATAACTTACTTTTGTTAAATTCGAAGTGCTGATTTTTATATATGTCACATAGAATATTATTAAAAATAATTATATCATATTGACAGACCGTTTCTGTGGGCGGTAATTTCTCCCAGACGCTTGAAACCTCATAAAAAAATTACCGAACTTTTGTTATATTCGAAGTCTTCTGCTTTATATATGTTGTTTGGGGGGTTATTTTAATACCTTTTGTGTACAGCCAGACCAATCCGAAGGGCCAAACATTCTCCCAGACACAATCAAAGTTCCGCTGTAAGTGCGAGTAGTAGGGGCATTATGCAAGCGCTTGAGCGTGAGCGAGAGCAATATATTAAGTTTTCAGAACTACTCTAGTAGTTATGAGGTGTTTAGTTGTTCAGTGTGTGTTAGACATGCGCAGAATGTGCCACTAAAATGAAAAGATATGTACATATCTTTTCATATCAGTGAACTATATCTTTCTTTTAGTTCAGTAGTTCATTTAGTTCAGTACTAGTTTTCTTTCAATATTTCATTCAGGGCATCGCATCTCTGTCACCTTGGGATAGAGTTTAAATTTGCCTGGTCAGTCAGATTCGCCGAGTGATCTCTGTCACCTTGGGATAGAGTTTAATTTTGCTTGGTCAGTCAGATTCGCCGCAGTGAACTATATCTTTCTTTTAGTTCAGTAGTTCATTTAGTTCAGTACTAGTTTTCTTTCAATATTTCATTCAGGGCATCGCATCTCTGTCACCTTGGGATAGAGTTTAAATTTGCCTTTTTTTTTTTTTTTAACGTGAGGAAATGCATTTACGCATGCCCACCACACCCGGGGAGGTGGGTGGGGTATGTCGGGCTCGATGCCAGAAGGGCATCACTACCGACTAAAACCTCACGATGGCCTCCTCACCGGAAAGGGCGGGTTCCGCTTCTCGCATTAACCCACCACCCCGCCCACCTCGGCTAGCCTGAGAGAGACTCCTCCTCAGGGGATGACTCCCCTTGCAGTGCACGTAGTGCACCGCACCCACCTCGGGGACCGTGAGTGCAATGGACGCCGGACAACCCCAGTCCGACGTCCTAGGTCCCCCGTGACGGGTCAGGTCTGTGGCCCCGTCACATGCCACTACGGCCGCAGAGAACAGGGAAAGTGGTAGTCTCCAGTTACCACTCCCTTCTCCCTGCGGCCCCACCGCGTCCGCCATCAACGGTGGCGACCCCGTCGAGGCCGCGGCAGGTAGGAAGAGCGGCGCATCGTAATACCGACACTTCTCTCCTGCCGCTGCCCCACACCTTCAGCTGCGGTGCCTCCCAAACCACACCGCAGCCCGCCTCAGTTGCGAAACCCCCCCGAAACGAGGTTCCGCAACCTACTGGTGCCACTCCATCTAGAACTTGCGTAAGAGTTTAAATTTGCCTGGTCAGTCAGATTCGCCGAGTGATCTCTGTCACCTTGGGATAGAGTTTAATTTTGCTTGGTCAGTCAGATTCGCCGCAGTGAACTATATCTTTCTTTTAGTTCAGTAGTTCATTACTAGTTTTCTTTCAATATTTCATTCAGGGCATCGCATCTCTGTCACCTTGGGATAGAGTTTAAATTTGCCTGGTCAGTCAGATTCGCTAGAGTAGTTCTGAAAACTTAATATATTGCTCTCGCTCACGCTCAAGCGCTTGCATAATGCCCCTACACTCGCACTTACAGCGGAACTTTGATTGTGTCTGGGAGAATGTTTGGCCCTTCGGATTGGTCTGGCTGTACACAAAAGGTATTAAAATAACCCCCCAAACAACATATATAAAGCAGAAGACTTCGAATATAACAAAAGTTCGGTAATTTTTTTATGAGGTTTCAAGCGTCTGGGAGAAATTACCGCCCACAGAAACGGTCTGTCAATATGATATAATTATTTTTAATAATATTCTATGTGACATATATAAAAATCAGCACTTCGAATTTAACAAAAGTAAGTTATGTTTTTGTCTACCTTTTCTACCTGCTACCTGTGAACGGGCCGCCTAGTCAAACTAGTTAGTACACACACACTCTTAAACACATATAAGAGTGTCTACACCGTAAAATTCGTTACTTCAAAAATAAGTAACGTCTGGGGGCCCTGGGATCTTATACTATATAGAGTTTTAACTGTAGCATAGACTGCCTTTACAAACTATGTAGGTACTGTATGCATACTTTCTGCTATGCTATTATGTCTTGTCAGATCTAAGTATCCTGATGTTTAGGTCACATTTTCATATAAGCACTAAGCGTTTCGTTGTCACATACAGATATTGTGCGGACAATTAAACAGTGGAACTCTTTGCCGGAATCCCTATTCCCTCTGAACTATAACCTCACTCTTTAAGGCGTGAGTGAATATGTTTCTTCTAGGAAAACGCGCTCTATACTAGACCTCAACATCGTTTAACATTAGGTGAGTTGCGATAAGCTCAAGCCTATCTATCATAAAAAAATAGAAAGTAATTTCATTTGCCCAAAAAACTGGTATAGAACTGACAGTTTACGTGAAAAACGTTTACATCAGCTTACATTTCAATACACAATACAAACCAACATTTACGTTGATGAGGATAACATAAAGAAAACACCGAACCAATAACATAAAGTGGCAATCACCGTAATTGCTGCGGTACAAGTATCTTTTATACCCAAAGAAAATTGCCCATAATAAACAGGCATTTGATATAATGCCGCTCGGCTTTTGTATTTATGAATGTAGTTCACTTTAACGCCCTAGTAACAAACAATGGTTGCTGACTAGGTGTAGTACTGGTGTTGCGCAAACACCGACATACCAGAGTCCTTTCAATGCATGTGCAATAAAATAGACCTTATGATATTGCGGTATTATAATATAGTGCACGTCGGCTGTCGCAATATTCGTGATTATCGCCTGGTGTTGGTTAATGCGTCCCTAATGGATGTCTCAACTATCCACATTCTTTGTTGATACCCATGGATGTCGATCATTACATGTTTATTTTTTAAGAGTTACGAATATTCCTTCCAACTATTGGCCATCATTACCTATTTAGTGTTTAATTTTTAGTAGTATCCTATGATGAGCAGGGCGTTTGTTCGATCGCAAATGAGATATTGAGCTTTCTGTGATAGAAAACATCGTAACACAACCATAACATGCTGGTGAAGCATTTTTAATGCTTGCCTGGCTACCACCCTCAATTAGTAAATCTGTCGATAAGCACCTATTGGTGTGATCCGGTTGTGTGTATATTCCTTGAGAGACAGTAATTTTTAGACTAGACATACTCCATATACGATCAGTATCGCTATAACGTGTGGTTACGTGCCCTACTCGTCAAAAATGCCTGAAAAAATGTGTAAATAAATAGAAAGCGTAAAAAATATAGGACGGCTGGCCAGTCTCAGAGTATTTTTATAATACGCCCTGCCAAATCCAAAATCATTATCCTTTTGACGACCTCGTTGGCGTTAATGGTTACCATGCCGGACTGCCGAAAGGACTGTCAGAAGGTTCCGGGTTCGATTCCCGGCACAGTGAACATCTTTGTGCTGAACGAAATTTGTTGGCTGTCGGTCTGGGTGTTAAATATGTATCTATATAAAATATGTATGTGTGTATATGTATGTAGTATATGAGTTGTGTTAGCAACCATAATACGAACTAGAAATGGTTCAGTATGGGATTAACCAGCCGTGTGTGAAATATGTCCTAATACTTAAATTTAATTCATTATTCTAAAATCTTTTCTCATTTTATGTAAGAGTAATAACAGCAACACCCAGCAACCCAATTCCATATAATGTAAATACTGGTAATACTCACACGGCACGGGTTTATCAAAAGCGGTTTTTAGGTCATCGCAGTCTCTACTTCGGCTTTCAAAGGACATTTCGACACGAGCGTCCTAAATCCTCCTTAATATACGTGATGAAAGATTCTGGATACTGCCAAAGGAGATAACCAAAATATATTATACCTTCAAGTACTAACTTCTCTCGCTCTGTCCTACATTGATTAACCTGAAAAAACATCCGTGTACACACTATGAGTCATCAAATACAAAATAATTGTCGCCAGAACGTTATGGGCATTTTTACTCTTTACAGCTACTAGCTGTAGGTATTTGACCAGCAGGGCGCGCCACGAGTCAGCGATACTCTGGCCTAAGTTAAGCATGCCTAGTCTGGAATATCTGGTTCTCAGGGAGGCTGCCGAAAAACACTGCTTGATACTTGAAACAAATGTTTCAACTTAGGGGTGGTTGCAAGCCAGGCAAGTACTAGAGCATTTCCTACCACTGTGTTGTTACTTTTTATTTTGACTTGTACCTTTAATTTGCCCAATAAAGAGTTTTTCTATCTATATATGTTTTCCATTAGCGGTGAACGAACCCACGGCCTTCGAGACGTAAAGCGGCCGCTCGCCCGGCTGAGCTGTTATCGTTTCAAAACGTAACTTCCGTTAATATTGTAATTAATATTAGCCTTCAGGCTATTTCACCCGAACATTACCTACTTAACCGAAGTGTTCAACTCAATGAAACTAAACAAATAAATTTGTACCTATAATATTATTCTGTACAGGCAATACTAATTGGCAGTCTTGAGGTTTCAAACTAATTTACTTATCAGGGCCTAAGTTACGTTTCTATTTCTACGCTTTCTACGGAATAAGCAATCCGAGCGGAATAAACCTGAATTACTTTATTGTTGGTAATGGAAAACGTCGTGAGGAAATCGATGTGTTTGTGGACCACAAAAACTGAGGACGTGCTACTTCTGGGGGAGGAACTGGGTATCAATCACGATGTACTCGTTCAAGTGATCTTTGACGATGTTGGCGTAATGGTTACCGTGGCGGACTGGCAATCAGAAGGTTTCGGGTTCGATTCCCAGCACAGCCAATCTTTATGCTAAACTAAATTTGTTGACTATCGGTCTGGGTGATAAGTATATGTCTATATAAAATATGTATGTATATAAAGTATGGGATGAAGCACAGATTATATTTTTTATAACTTTGCACACACTTTACTGTCTTATCTTAATCCGAGTAGTATTATCTAAGGTAGGTACGTACATATTATAATCACGCCTCTTTCCCATGAGGGTAGGCTAAGACAATAGATTTCTATTGGCCAACACAATGATTCAAAGCTAAGTTTTCTCATACTAAATGCACGTCGTCGTAAAAGGCACACGTTATCTTTTAAATTTGGTTGTAGTAGCTGATCGAAGCGAGTCTACATGAAGTTTGTTTATCGGTAATCGGATGTTATAAAGATTGTTTTTTACAAATTCTACAAGATAAAGTAAAAATTGCAGCCATTATTTATTTGAATAGACTTAAGACTATATATACCGATGCGTCATTTTGCATATGAGTACATTACTACGATTTCTAGAACGTAAATATAAAATGTTGTTTTTTTATTTTTAACCCTAAAGGGTAGAGTCGATAAGGTATTGACCTTTGTTCATAAAAAGGAGTGATCTCATCAGGTCCGCTCCGAGCCATGACGTCAGGGCTCGTTGTAAACAAGATCGCGTGTGTAATTTTTTTTAATCCTTTGTTTTGATGTTCAGCGAAAAGGCTGTTTGAGTTTTGGGCTTACGAGCTTTTTATTCTTATCTAATGGTGATTAATGTCGCTCACGTTAGTCGAAAACACGACACGTCGAGGTACAAAGTATTTGGTGGGTTAGGTGTAATATATGTATACTCAAATTAGTTTAATTTTTTTATTAAATGCAATAGGTACAGTTTAAAATTGTAAACTAAATTAGAAAAACGTTGGCATTTTGAAAAATCTGAAAATACTTATACGTGTATGTTACTATTTGTTGACACTGCTTTTCTTTTTCGAGATCACAAATAACTAATACGTCAAACTTATTTAAATATTTATTCAAATCGGTCCAGTCGTTTGAGCGTGCAAGAGTAGCATAACAAATGTTTTTGAATTTTTGACTTATCTTACTAGAACAACGGCTTGTTTCGTAATGAATAATAGCTTTAAGTGTTAATCCAGAGTCGTATGTACGTATATCAACAAAATTTCTCAAATTCTATTTAACGAAATTCATCAAATTCTATACAGGCATTGAGGACTAACAAACAAACAATCGCTCTTACAAATTTAGTGGGATCAGTTCGTAGGAGTACATATATCGTACTCATATAGACACTTACATGATTTCTTAAATTAAGAAATTTTGAGATAAATTAAATAAATTGGAATAATATATGAATGATTGTTTTTATCACCGTAGAACTTAAATGTAGCTAACAACGACTTAAGTTTGGTTGAAACATTTTTATTTCAAAATGTGACAATTTAGGGAAGTTATTTAGAAGAAGTTATAGTTTATTTCGTTTTTTTCACCTATGAAGATAACAATATTTTCCTTGTCACGGGTTATTAGTCTCATTATTTCATTACTCGCTTATTACCGCGTCTCATAACCCCGAATAGGTCATGGCTCATAATTATTGATGACTTCATTATTATTGTCCATTGTTTTGGTCTACTCAACTCTACTAGTACTATTGACAAACTCAACAATTTCCACGGCGTTGGTATTTACTTCTTGTGGTTTGCTCGGATGATGTTTACCGCATGTGCAAGTTTAGTCATCGTTTAGCGCCATGTCGCTTTTATCACCCTGTTTCTCAGGAGGTGACTTGCTAATGCTCGCCTAACAGTAATATAGAAATGTTAAACAGCTTAACTGTTGCGCCGGCAACGTTTTGCGCGAGTCCGCTAAATCTGACGTGTGTTAAACGTTTTATTTGCGCAGCGATTCCGCATTGCAGCGGCGCCGCATTAGCCTCTCTTGTAGAAGCTGAAGGTCTAAATACTAAAACAAGATCTATAGCAATGTTTTACCTCTTACCGTTTATTGGAATGAGATATTTCTTTTAGATTTGACTCAGTGCTGAAGTGCCTATCTACGACTATACGCTTTAAACCGAATCGGCTTCGGGTCCACAATTTCGCCATAGTATTTGTGAAGTCCATGGTTCGCAGAACTTCTAGTTGTAATTAATAAGTAACATAAAAATGTATTAATATCGATAAATCCATTTAATTGGTTCATAAAACACTACGTTACAGATAAAGCAGTGTTTAGTGACCATTACGATGCGGTGGAAATCGATCCTAAATCCAGACTTTATGGATGCACCAACCATTAAACCGGATCATTACTGGTGTTATACCACAACAGCATAATAACTGGTTTCTTTGATCGTTAAACTCTAGTTGTAAGTCGACAGTACTAGATTCCTAAATGATAGATTAGCCGTCATTTTCAAACGCAACTATTGTTATTTGCAATACTTAATAGGTTCTCATCAGAGCTTTTAACATTTTCTTACATTTCCTGTGATATAAGAGTTAACTGTAATGTGTTCCTGTTCATATGCAGTTTCTGTTTTAAACTTCAAAGTTTTTTTTTTATCCAATCCACATCCTACCTGAGAATTTTCCTCAAAAACAAATTAAAGCTTCGTAAGACTATGTAAACAAAGCGGTTGGGAGTTATTTCGATGAGTGTCATGTTGTACCGAGTAAGGCTTCCACGCCTGAATGAGCGGATTGACATGGGCGGTTTGGAACACAAGGAACTAATCTTAGCCCGCTCAAATTACAGGAGCTTCGAGAAAGTGCGATGAACTGGCTCTAATGAAAACCATCGTGGTAAACCGCCAGTTACTCGTGTTCACTGAGACTTTGACTTTTTACCTCATCATTCTTATTTTAACTAAATAAAAGTCTGGATATACTTTGGAAACAGCTAAGTAAACGTAGTGATGTAGAAAAAATTATTTATTTGCGGTATTTACAAAACCTTTACATAATTAATTAAGAAGTAAGGTTGCACTAAATATATGTATAAGTACTAATATAGACTTACAATAGAGGATTTTTTGTAGCAGTATTCTCCAATCCCAGTCTAGCCGGTATCTTGGGAGCTAGATACTTGAGACTAGTGGACAATTTAATAGCTAGCACAGCATTTCGCCGTATGTACGTTTTGTGTTATTTTGTTTTTCATTTTTAGTCTGAATATAATTTGAGACAAGTAATATATTTTTATCTAGGCACCTAACTAAATCCAGCGATGACATATTATTTGCATGTGTCATTGCCGGATATAATACTCGTATCTCCATGGAAATACAAAAGATAACCCCGACAGAGTTGGCAGTCAGTGAACACATTTTCATACAAATACAAATCTCTGTACATTGATTTGTTTTCCTCATCTATGTCGTTCCGCTTTTCTAGCTCTGACAAGACGATATATGACTTGAACAACAAAAAAGTCTTAAGCTTGTTATTTGGCTGGTTGGACAGCTGTATGTTTTCGGCGGTCGTTGAACTTACTAATGACTAGGCGAATGGTTCCATAACTATAATTTCATCAGTCATCCACAACCCGGAAGCTAAGTTCGATGGACGACCTTTGCGTGTTAACCTTGGCATCGGGTTACACCCCGAAGTGGTGATGGGTAGGGTTTCCTGCAAGGTTACTGGACTGATTCGTAGGGAGCTGGTAATCTGATCATCTCTATATCTGGTCTTCAGGTCTTCTGGTCAGTTGTATCGTGTCTTTACTTTCTTTATTCATTTTTTGTTTAATTAGCAAATTTTTTTTTTTACATATTTATCTATAAAATAGTTTTGTATCTCATTATATTTGATGTGTGTTTATTCATTAACTACTCATCAAACTAAACTGAAAACCTAAAATAATTACTATGCCTACTGTAAACTGGCTGATTTACTGACGACCTCGTTGGCGTAATAGTCACCATACCGGACTGCCAATCAGAAGGTTCGGTGTGTGTGTGTGTGTGTGTGTATTAAACTATGTATAGAGTATGATACGGATATTTACTACTTCTAACTCTTTACTAACCAGGAAGTCACAAGTTGGCAGGTCAGAGTCACCCTATACTTTGACATCATCGTCATCGGTCAATGGCCTTGTACACCCTCTATTTCACCCTCTATGAAGTTCAATGAACGTCCTTCACAACTGCTGTAAAACTTATTCCCGAGTGTCAACTTGATGAATGAGATCAATTTCGGTTTGAATTGTTGTGCCGAAGTTGTTTCTCTGCGCGACACAGAGTTATTGGTGATCGAATCGCTCTTTGACCAGAGTCTGTGACTGTCGTCTTAAAGTTATATACTGTTTTGGTAGGTAGTATAATTTGTTAGGTATTGGGATTGATGCTCTCTTATGTATATATCGTTGTACTTAAATGTGATATAATTAAATCAAAGTTTTCAATGCAAAAAGTTCTTTCTATCTATGTGTCATGTAGAACTAGCTAAAACTGTTATTGTTACCATTGCCCACCGCAATCGTCATAATAAAATGTTTCAGCCAATTAAAGATATAAAAGCGTCAAATGATTATTTAATTATGGGTTATCTTGTGTACTCTTTTGCGTATGGTTCTAAAGTTGTTTTCGTACTAAACTCTAACAGTATACGACTTTCTATTAATGTTGCGCATGTATCGACCTTCAGTCTCAACTATTTTGAAATGTAATTTAAAACCTACACTAAAATAGAAATACTAAATCTCGAATAGTCTTGGTCGATGTTCTGGATTTAAGTGTTGTTAAAGAGAAAGATTTATTTTGTTCGCCTGTTAGTTGATAGTGGTTTTTATAATAGTGATATTTCCAATTAAGACTAAATTAACAATGTAAAGGGTAAACCTTCCGTAACATAACCAAGAACATTAATCGAAAGTTGCCAATAGTTCTATAACTACCTGCAACTCATCTACACGAATCCTTGATTATATTGAAAGCAAAACTATTTCTAATCAATTACAATTTTATGGCACTCTCTCACATGCTAGCAAACTATTTTAGTGCCGTTTCCTCATAAACTCGTTGGAGACTGGTTGTAAATTTTGAAATTTTTATACCGTGGAAGTCGTTAATGCTATATCTTAATAATTAATAGATCACAGCTCTGACTTTGTAATAAAAGCTAATGGACTAGAACATTATCAAAGGTCTCCGTAAAGTTGAAAAGTATTGTGGAATCGCAACGAAAAATTTACTTCTCCATAAAAAAGTTTACTACCGATAGAAATAGCTTTTTACTCTTAGGTTCTCCTTCGGCTGGCATCTCACAAATTAGACATGCTAATTTAAATTACATGTTTACACCAATTGATATAAACAGTTTGGTCTTTCAGCAGTAAAAACGAATTCGTATTATAGCCTCTAACCATGCGAATACACGTGGTAGTGTAACAAAAATACATCAGAAATTTCTTTTAACTTGCTTAAATAGATTCTTGATGTCAAAGTCAAAGAATTTATTGCAATATTATGTCACTTTACAGTTACATAATTACCCATAAGGCATTGCATTAATTATTTACTGGAGATGAGCAACCCTGTTAATTCATATGATTTTTTTATTGTTCCGTCATTTATAAAGTCTTCCATTTTATAATAACTTTTTGTTATGAGTAAGTTTAAGTTTGTCAGGAAAGTTTTAATATTATCGATACGCTTTAGGTCGTCTGGTAATATGTTAAATATTTGAATAGCCATAGAATGTGGGCCCGAGCTTGTGCGACGATGACGATGTGCTTGATTTATTCGGCAGTATTTCTTATGCGGCGTCCCTTCTGTGTCTTTCTGTTGTAGCAGTCATAAGTGGCTGATTTGTATGTTTTCAGCTGTTTTAATTGAGAGCTTTATCAGAAATTAATATGTTTTTTTTTTAAAGCGAGTGTGGCTCGGAGGTAATAACGTCTGCTTTTCAATCAGACGGCCCCTGGTTCGATCCCGGTCCTACACCTATGACTTGTTTTTCAAGTTATGTGCGGATTTGCACTCGCTTTACGGTGAAGGAAAACATCGTGAGGAAACCGGCATGTTTGAGGACCACAATATCCGAAGACGTGTGTCATCCGCCAACCGGCAATTGGCCAGCGTGGTGGATTATGGCCTATATCTCTCTCCTAGGGAGAGAAGGCCCAGAGTCCCAGCAGTGGGAACGTATAGTAGGCTGCTTATGCTATAATATGGTTTCACTTAAGGATGTTATTCATACGCTTGAGAGGGTGGTAAGGTCAGCCTTCATTGGTTTGTTGCACTGCGGCCGGTCAAGGTGAGACTGGCGCCCGCTCGGTGCCGAAACTAAAATAAACAATCGTGAAAACATGAATGATTCCACCGAATCTGCGAAATGTTCGCAGCCCGGATACTGGAATTTGTGAAGGTTAATTGCGAACCAAACATTCGTCTAGTCGTGTTTGTTTGCTTTCATTTTCTATTGTTTTCTTTTTTTCACTTGTTGCGTGTCAAAATAAAGCACTTACGAGTAACAATATTATGTTTTTTTTTGGGATAAATATCACGTTTGTACTTTGAAAATATTCACCACGTGCATTTTTTTTTTCATATTACCTGTGATAATAACTACTCGTAAATTTGCGGGTTACAGTTTGTTTAATGCATAAGCGGTGAAAAATAAATCGCTTTTTACTTACCCGCTGTATCTGAACTAAGATTTTTTATTAGTTCCTCTATTTGTCATTATGTTAATATAGCCGGCGTGTTTGACAGACACGATAGGAGACTGTCCCGAGCTTTTTGACGCAATATTACATGATTCAGAGATAAAATATATTACTCAGATCCTGTGTTATTTGCCAAAATGTTTTTTTCTATGACATTCAACACGGGCTGTCTTTAATGTATACCGCGATATTTGCTAAATATATTTTTGTTTGCGCAGATATCTAGGAAGTTTTTATATGACATTTATATCCCTCAAAATAGTTTTATTTCTTGTATTCATAGACTAATCATTAATATTTTTTATGAAACTTATGTGGTTTAATAATATCTACTAGTAGTTAAGTATATTTAAAATGAATTCCTTAACACTATGTATTTATGTTCCGATTATTACAATCGATTCAGGAAATGCTATTATAATGTGTTTAATTATCCCCTTAATTAACATGATTGTTGTAAACAACAATTTTATCCGCCAATATTAATTGTTCTTTGTTTATTTATCAAATGTTTACAAGTTTAAACCACGTCACCTGGTCTATCATCTCTATGTTCTACATTATTCTTTTATTGTTTTTAATTTGCTCGGAACATTGTGTATCAACCCGCCTGCTTTATCTTACGACCGCGGTCACGAACCGCAATTCATTATTGTTTCTAATTCAAATGGTAACTCTTTCTCAGAAATAAGGGTCCTACAAACTTGTTTCTAAAATAAAGAGCGATTGTTTTGCTGCTATCATTTTCTACGGTCCACTGCGTCCTTGCTGTTGTAGTATAGTACTATCGGTCATATACTACGATCCTTTATAGTTTTTAAAAGCACCCAGTCTCGCACGGTTGATTATGTTCGGTTGTTATCGGTCGGCTTGTGTCGTGCCGCGCACGCGCCACAAACGACCATTTGTATGATTTACAACGTGCTCCGATGAAGGGTACCTTTGTTGGCTTAACAGCGTCGACTATTACACAATCGCATCGTTTGACGCTAACCGAAGGTTATCCAGCTCTCTGAACGTTGCCTCTTTTACTTCGATCATTCTCAGAGCTGATGGTATTTCACGTTCCTGATCTTTGTTTGTTACTTGTACTACAGTAATGACCATTCGGTATGAAACTGTTGCCTTTTGTTATAAGGTGTGGTGAGTAAATTATGTCTTGCTACCACAATATATATTAACTTAATGCAGAATTCTAAATTGTTCTGTATTATGGCTCTTTCTTTGGTCGTTATGACAAATGCGTATTAATTATCTTGCTAATTGCCATTAGTTACTGTATGACGCATATACTACATATAAACATTAAAATAGTATCAACACTGGCAAGAGCTCGCGCCACGTTAATTAGCATTAATCAATTATGCAGAATTTGCTTGATATGGTCGATACGGCATCACCCTCGGGTCACGTGGTGAATCACCTCATTTGGTAGCTTGCCAAGCGTTTTTCACTTGACATGCCGACGCCACCTCGGAATTTGTCTATTTTATTAATATTTGTGCTGATTGCTCCGGTATTGCGCATTTCGCATCTGGTCCATCTCATAATATATTAGCCACGTTGAATATATTTCTCTAACAGTTTGAACACTGATTTCAGAAAAGGGACCTTTGAACTGTGAATTGAGAAATTTCTCAATTGTAAGTATTTTTTGTATGTTCGTTAATATAAATTCGTCAAATATGCGTAGATTTTAAAGATTCTTATATTCTAAATAAATATATTATACAATAACATCTTCTAGGAAACTTTACGTTCTATTGTTGGTTGTCATATCAACACAACAAATGCCATTTGAGCCGATTACTAATGCATTTGTACAGCTGCAATGTTATTACACACTTCGTGAATATTTAATCCAGTAATAAATTATGTCAGTGATACAATTATTGCTAAAGGCTATGGAAAAAGTAGGAAATCTGACTTTTTACTGTTATACTTTAACTCAAAAGAACCATGTACATGTTTTTATTAAATACATCTGGCTTGTCGCTTGATTTTGCCTTGGTTCTACTAACTGACCTCGAGACCACAGGAACTTAACCGCTAGTGTGATGTAATAACTTGTTGAATACAATATTATCGCATAGTGTATCTCTAGCATTTGGTTTCTATGCAGGGTCAGTCTAAACCTTGATATAGTTAACAAATAATAATATAAGATATAATAATTAAGATCAAGTTCATACATACGTTATTCCCAAATATGCGTGCTAAGGACTGCCTAGATTGCAAACTTGCACGGAATGTTTGCAGTAACAATAATAAAACCATATTTTGATTAGGTATACTACAATGAATAAATTATATTTAGTTACGATTACTTCTTAATATTTATGTCGAAATATTATTTAAACCAGGGCTTTGTGAAATGTCTATCGTATAGTAAGTAGAGATGGCAAAATTATATCTGAGTCGCCAATATTAATACAACGTGATCTCTATGTCACGTGTAACTTTCTTTCAGTCCATATTTTAAATCGGTACATATTATATTGTTTTCTCGCTTAAATAACCCCCCTTAGCTACATTCCTCATTGTTCTCTTGAGCTAGTCAAAGTCTGGGCGCCCGGGTACTTCCACAAAGACACTTGTCCTCGGATGTTGTCGTCTTCAAACATGTCGGTTTCCTCACGATCTTTTTGAGTGCAAATCTACACACAACGTGAAAAATATTCATAATAATTATTTTTTGTAGCGTCGAGATCGAACAGATTGAAAAGCAGAAGTTTTCCCATCGAGGCACACTACGCTATTCTTAAAAAATATCAGCAGCGAATCCTACTTTTTTACGTGCGTTAAAATATCTGATTTTTGCGATAGCAGTCACATAATATTAAAACTTTTGTCACTAAAGGGCTTTGCAAATATTAGTTCCTACAAATTCATTACGAGTTACGACTACAAGTTATCTTCTGCCCACATGACTGATACTGATGAAGCCATAAAGTCAACATTCTTATTTGCACTTCACTTAGCATTGATACTCTTCAATGATCGAATCTTGACTTCGAGTTATTTTTGGATTTGAATAATATGAATAGATTTATATAATTATTTGAATACCACCAAAATATAATAATGACCGTGAAGAATAATTTGTATCAAAATTACACTAGTTTAACTTAATTATTTATCAAAATATTTCAAACGCAATTTTCATATTTATCTACACCTATTTTTACTTTTACTACCCCTAACATTATGGACGATAGTCCGGCAAGGCGAACCAATGGTGCCAACCTTTGGTTCGCCTACATTGAAAGGATCGGGTGATAGGATCGGACTGTGAGGCGAGTATACTTGGGACGACCAATTGGCCGACATCTGATCAGTCGTCCCAAGTATCGCTGGAAAGACCAAAATAAAACACACACACTTATGTATAATATTTATGAGCTTAATAAAAGCTTTTGGGACATTTGGGACACCTTAAGTATTCAAAAAAGTATTTTTAAAGTTAAATAACCCATCAAGGGCAGCCATATCGCACATGACTAAAATGGCGCTATTAATATTTTGTGCAAACAATTCCACTCTTCCGCCGAATGCGACCTCAGGCCACACAACGCCGACCTTACATTTATTATGGTTTTAAAAAATTAACTAGTTGCGGAAATAACACTTTTATTGCGATGTAAGTCAGAATGAAAACTTTATTGACTCGCCATTAAATTGCATATTCACGGAAATGTTAAACTGATCCTGGTAATTGAATACTGTCATTAATTGCAGTTTTGATGTTGTTTCTTTTACATGTGTATTTATTACTTTTTTATGGTCGTTTAAGTCAACTTTCTTTCCGTAAACGACAATTTCAAGTACTATCCCTTTCTCTACCTGTACAAAGACTTGTTTAAAGACTGCATATTCTTTGTTCCCAACTGATGTTTTAGCATTCATTTGTTGTGTTAACTATATTCCTTGAAATATTAACTAGATATAACATCTTCTCGTTTTAAATATACTTTTTATAATGTTACTATATATAAGAAAGTAAGTTTTCTAAGAAATGATGCCAATATTGAACCATATTTGAAATCGTGAGCTGTATATAAATGCAAACGCCATCAAGCGAAACAATCTTTATTGTTATAGAACTTCTAAGTACTTATTATAAGTAACTGCTAACCGGACAAATATGATAAATTTTACTTTCTAAGAGGTACAATTACTCCTTCTTCATTTGTATGCTATAATGCTCTTCTGAAATATCACATATAGCAATTGATAGGTATACATATATATCTAATTAGCAAAGACATATTGAAATTCGGAATTGCCGTGTTTCATTTTTAAATCAATAGTTTAACTACATTTGTGGCACACGCCGTAACTGATTACGTTAATCATGTTAGCCTTTGTACTTTTAACAATAGATAACCTTGCGCGGCGACGAGTTGGCTGGTTTTGTCGTCGTCTCGTCGACGTTCGTCTTACGCACTAGTGCCATTCATACTCAAGATGCGTCCCGTCCGACATCGTTCTAGTCCGTTGACTTGTAGTTCTACTAATTGCCCTCTCTCGTTTCAACGACTTCCTTCTACACTAAATCTCCCTGGGCTCTTCGATTGGCATCTGAATCGCCATTATCTTTATTTACCTCAGTTCTAAAGGCCACAATGATTCATGTCAATTGTTCAGCGCTAACTATCTTGTTTCTATTCTCATTGTTCTCGACGTGCAGTTAGTAACATTGATCATTTTTTATACGATAAGACAGTCTGAACCCTATCTTTATAACTATACTCATATACTATAACGGATCGCATTCGGAATGCTTGCTTGCCCGTATCTTTATTATGACTGACACCCCTGTTGCCTTGCCACTAACT
Organism: Mellilla xanthometata; assembly: GCA_035578125.1. Taxonomy (NCBI): domain Eukaryota; kingdom Metazoa; phylum Arthropoda; class Insecta; order Lepidoptera; family Geometridae; genus Mellilla; species Mellilla xanthometata. The sequence goes on along the minus strand of JAPUBQ010000007.1, from coordinate 3,054,423 downwards.
GAATATCACTGCTTATTATGTATCTTCACCCCGCTGAGAATGCTCTGCTTCGCTCGGCCGTTCGTAGCCCATAACAGAACTTGCCAAAACACAATGGAGATCGAACTTGGCGGGATATAATTCTGGTGCTAAACATTAAATTGAATTTAGATAATACCGTTAGTTATAGAATAGACAAATTATCTCTAGTTTCGACTCAAAATTAGATACGGGCTTATCTGCTCCGATACACTATCATCATCACTAGTTCACACTGTACCTACATAAATGAGTCATAGAAGAGCTTTTCGATAAACTAACATCTGTAGTGTTCGTGACGCGGGAACAGCTTTCCCGAGATGGGCTCACGCAAATAACCAGCCGGGGTACGCTTATATCGGTATGGAGCAGGTAGGCCTGTGAAATCCATTGGCGATCGAGGCTAGGGCTGTGGTGACGTGGTGATGTGTCGGCAGCATCAGCGGCTTGGCGTTGGCGCTGGGCAGCAGCGGCGCGGGCAGTCCGGCGACGGTGGCGGAGGCGCGCGACCAGACGGCCACCTCGTCTCGCGCTCCATCTCCGCCGCCCTCCGACCGACACCAGCACTCCAGGTAGACGCGCCCCACGAAACGATCGTTTGGCTTCTCTGCCTTTGGCTGTTTATGTGCGCCTTGACGTGGTGCGTTAGCTTACCGGATTATACAACGACACGATATATGCTGTTCGACTTTACTTTTAACGCGATTATCTAAGATTATCGTGTCGTCGACGATCGCTAAGCTAACGTGCCATTTTTCAAATGTGAGAGGTGTTGGTTTCTTTACTCTCGTTTTATGTGGGTCATGGTCCTTCAGTTTGTTGTTTTTGTACTGTGTTGTACTCCATACAACCGTTTCTAGCTGTGTGTGCATGCTTGCCTGCGGAGTGGTTTTATTTTGATTATAGTTTGGTGGTAGATTGATTGTCCTTTTGTTAAATGTTGTATTTGTATTGTATTATATGTCGTACTGTCGTAGGTTTGTAAATGTCGTTGTTTTGTATGAGTTGTTTTCATAAGTTACTTGATACGTTTTTAATTGTTTTAAATTGATGTTAACAAGAGGCAATCCAGTTTATTAATGGTAACTGAAAATTTATTAACTAATTAATGTACTTGAGATTAAAAAAGAAACTGGTGTCATGGCCGCTAAACTAAACAATGTCAGCTTAGTATTATCCTGTCGACAGAGATATCTCCATAACTCCAAATAAAGCTCTGTTGATCGCTGTTATTTATCATCAATTTATTATCTTGAATTTAAGAAGGGTTCGAAAACTTATCCCACGTACAGAATGAGAGTTCCATTTTTACCTGACATAAAATATTTCATCCAGTCAGAGGTAAAAATAAACACAAGTTTAACAAAATTAATCAAGAATATACATCATTCTGCTTACATGTAGTATGTCCTCTTTAGCTGAAAATATATAAGTTAAAATGACATTTCGTACCAGATATAAAATAAACCAATTGTGTTTGTTTCCTCACAACAACGTGACTTATGAACCAGTTATGATATTTATCATTGAAAAGGTTATATACTTACATATACTTCCCGATTGGTATCATATAAATACTTCGAAATTGGTACAATCTTTTTGAAACTGAAGTGATTTTCCATCGTTTAATTATTCTCTTGTTAATTCTACATGGATATCTATAGTTCTCGCTATACACATTACCCAATACTATAAAATACATACTAACTTCAATCTAATATGTCTCTACAAATGTTCAAAGTTACACACTGTACTCTTTGTCAAATAAAGATAAGATCAAAAGTATGATGCCACTACTATCATAACTTTATCGATACGGACCCTAAAATTGTTGCGGCTAAAAATTTTGAATTATCCCACAGCCATAAACTACGGTCAAATGCAGTAGCTTGGAACTTGTATCGATCGAGGCCTATGTAAATGTTTGTCGTACTTTATGGTATAAACCAGAACAAATATTTGACTACCAGTTTTGTTTCTACCTAGCAGGACGGGTTAAAGGCAGTTAATCAACTAGTGATGTCCATATTCAGTAGCATATACGACACAAAGAGAAACATAAATTGAGAATTTGTGTTAGATTATAAATGGTCAATAAACCTAAATACACTAAATATGTGCATATGCATTGCTATAGATATAATGATTATTTCGGGAAAAATCACCATATGAAGTTGTTTTTATTTCCAAGAATTTAGTTAGAAATGTTAGTCATTAAAGCATCCTGCTTTTAAGAAAACATTACATCCTCAAATTACTGCACATTTTCTCATAAATCTCAATTTACAAAAAAACAAAGACTCTGCGAATGTGAAACATCAAATTTAGGGAACCTTGAAAACTGGTTACAACCGCATCTCTCAAATCGGAAACTATATTTACAGTGGTCATAATGTAACTCATAATTCGATGGTCGGCGAGGCTTGCGTCATGCTCTCAGAATAGTCGGTGCTCGTACAATGTAGACTTGTAGGTACGGTTTTTTGCAAGCAAGAGAGGCAGGTTATTGACTTGACTGTTTGGATGTCACGGCAAGGGTATGGATGCAGAGCTTCGTTACACACCGATGCGACGCGTCAGACATGCTCGCGAACATAAACACGCTCATAAACATGTTTTACGAGCTCGATTTAATTAGAAATACAAATGAAAATGAGAATAAGCAGGCACTAGACTCACACATAGAGCTAATTTAAATTTAAAGATTAATTTAAAGATGCATGTTTATTGTTGTATGACAATGTTTTTTGTTTAATATGTACCGATACGAGAGCATTGAGCTTTTAGGCAAGCAATATCGACTGCAGGTAGATTCTTTCCCTAAAGCGGCGGAATTTGGTGGGAAATTATTTTTACTGTCTGTAGATGTTGTTATCGTATGAATTCGTATATTACATATCAGTGTAAAAGAGTTTATGGAGATGATGACTGCGTAGCTGTTAGCGTATAATATCGCCTTGTTTTTTTTTTCTTGATGATTAATTTTGTTTTTAAGCCTTCGCAAGTTACTTCCAATGACTGGTGTGGTAATTCATACAGACCATAAATTGTGGTAGAAATTAAAGCTAATAATGTAAATTTAATAAAAGCAACCTATTAATCTTGAAAGATTTTATACGGGCGTAAATTGTATTGTACGAGACACATTTGCATTTAATTTTTTACTGGAAATGTAAAATATTTAGTATTTTTGGTGTTTGCTCCCTGAAGTTTTATAAATGCAACAACCAAATAAGTAGAGTTCCATTAATGTAATGAAAGGACATCATTATTCAAAACTAGCTTCCAGTTCACGATTTAACTCTTATATACTATAATTAAAAAAAAAAACAAATAAAAGATAATAATGTTTCTGATGAACTCCTGTCTTGGACTTTTAATTAGAATTACGTTTTCTTTTGTTTTTAATATAACTGATGGTGTAAAAGTTCACATGTACCCTTCAATCCGTCTCGCTTCCTACAATGTGGTCTGAAGCCACAGTTGCGTCGTGTTTGCGGCTGCCATCCACTTTTTGCTCGATATACTTAGCGAGCAAAATAAGCAATTACTAGTGTTAATTCTCGAGATGAGGGCCCTTCACCGTATGCTCAGCTGGTCGAAGAAAATCCGGCCTAAACACTTGCGTGTCAATTGCTTCGCGGCAATCACGGTTAGTGGTTTCATTACGAATTGTTATCATGATTTGTCATAACTAAAAGATAGCTTCTAAGCGAAGATAAGGGCAATATATTTCTATTTAATTTTTCGCTAGACGAAAAAAAGTATCAAAAAAATTGATAGCTGCCTAAAGAACCACTCTAAGAATATTTATACTTATTTTGGTAGCAATCAGACTTATGAATTAGAAAAAAAAAAGGTTTAAAAAATCTACAATTTCGTTTTTAGAACCAGTTTTTTTTTTCATATCGATTTGTACCAAAATAAGTATAAATATTTTTAAAGTGGTTCTTAAGACGGCCTGTAAGTTATTTTTTCGTTAATATTATTCTATGTTTACTTTTTTATTGCGAAGATTTTGTCCTTATCTTCGCCGAAACAAAATCATAGAACAATTGAAAACATTTTTTGCTTAATCTCCAATTTATAAATATTATTGTTCAAAGCACATACTCGAAAACTAATATTTCTTTATCTGCGAATATTGTCCCATCGACTATTCTAGAATGACTTCGGTCATAAAGCCGTCTAAATTAATTGAAGTTGTTAGTTGTATAAATAAAATTATTGCATAAAGAATGACATTGGCGTGTCTGAGAACTTTCATTCTTATCAAGGGCATACGATAGTTTAATGGCTTGAGGGTCAAAAAGCTTGATAGGCGCTTTAAGCTATTGGGGAATATTAAAGTCAATTATAAGTTTTATTTCCAAACTGACACTAGGAATCATTAATACGAATGTCATGAAATCGCTACCATCAATCAAATATGTACAAAGTTTTTGTTATTCGTACCTATTTTATTTATGGTTAGAATTATTTGTTTTACAAGACATTGCCTTCGAGTGGTTTCAAAAATGTCTACACCAAAATTGTATCTATTCAATAAATACACAACAACAACAAAACTTGAAATATTCCATTTGAATGTTAAAGTAGCACTAGTCGCATATAAATTAAAAAAATAAATATAAATTGGTAAGAAATAGGTAACCCGTGGAATAGGCACTTTATGCGAGGTGGAGAGGATCATATTATATACATACAAGGAAAACTCTGAGTATGACTAGATGTACAGGAGGCGATCTAAAAAGTATGGATATATTGTGAATGACGATAATAGGTGTGTTTACAGAGATGATGTGTATGAAGTCGCGTACGTACTGACCCCGTGTGAAGAGGAAAAAGGTAAAAAAATATGATGATAAAATGATGATTAAACCTTTGACCTGTGCTATTTTATTAAGTAAAGTGCAATGTTTGGTAAATAAGCAAGAAATGTAGAACAAATTGTAAAACTATTCTTGTACCTACTCGCATATAGGTATATAGATATGTATGGGTCAATCACGTTACTGATAACATAGTCGCTTAAATATGAACAAAAACATAGTATACGAAACTAAAACAAATAAAGGTAACAAAAAAGCAATTTAAAATGCAAGAAAATCATTACACTGAGACTATAATTAAATATACAAATAAATCTTATTGCTAAAGTAGCCAAAAGCTTGTTGCGAGGTAGTTACATAATTTATTAGATTTAGAAGATTACCAAGACACCAAGAAGATTAGACCTTGCCCAGAATTGTGTCGACTCGAGCTGATAGTTAAGAAGTTCTACTTAGTGTAATTCCACTCTTCTTAGATTTTCTTCAAACCCTAATAGTAGAATATTGTCCACACTTTATGCATGGATGTTTTACTCAGTCCACCCTATTGTATACTATACCCCCGAGCCATTTAATCGCTCCACTTGCTACCCTTACTGGGGTTGCGCATGTATAATGACCAACCTTAGGTGCAATTCACCTGTTATACAAAATGTATAGCTGAGTGGAAGCATGCAGGGGCCCATTGTATAGAGGGGGCTTTACTTATTTTTGGAGACAACATCATCACTGTCAAAAAACAACAATTTGAAAAACATCAATACAGGCAACGTCATATTAATTTGATCTAAGTCAGCAAGCAGTCGCGAGTTTCAAGCCCACCAAAAACCTTACAAGCGATAAGAAAGTACATAAAAAAATACGAACCAAACCAAACCCTCCCTTCACCAATAGCCATCTTCAAGTGCGGAGCTCAGATTTTGTAGATCGTATTTATGTACAATTTGTAACTGTAACTTGACATTAGATTCAAGAGTGAGACCTAATTATTGAACAGTTTTTTTATAATTTCCTATGTACGTGTAAAGAGGTTCTAGTTACCGTTATATCAGGCTAGCGAACCAACCCATTGTCGGGTTCGACGCCCGGCGAAAGCAATGGTGACCTCATAGATTCGCAATTCATCATTTTGTACACTCTCTCATACAGTTCCATCGTAATTGTGCACGCCGTGGTAGTAACGTTACCGTTGAGATGTTGGTACCTATGCAAAGTTTGATCGCGTAAACATAGCTTGTACAGAAAATACAGTTGTACGCCGCTTGCTGTAATGTCAATCAAATTTTTTGTTCATGGATAAGCTCCCGTTACTATAAACTGGGTACCATTTCCTATTGACTTAACCTGTTTAGGCATATCACGTTTTAAAATAACTGTTTCAGGACAATGTGAAAAAAAAACGCTCACAAATGAAAAGTAGAAAATTTAAATGTCGGTTTTATTTTTTCAATATACAGTTTGATGAAAAGGTCTCCCTACACATTTGCATCAGTCGTGACAAGTGTAGCTTTGTCCATTGATACGGACAATGCAGCTAGGATGAATAATGCATGTTGTGCATGCCCTATGCAGGAAGCACTTCGACATTACAGATGAATCTCACTAGATTCATCATGTGTAGTGCCTGTAATGTTACTCTGCTCGCGTTTGCGTATTCATCTGCCGTGAATACCGGCTTAATGCCTTTGTCCTTGCCCTTAGTAACAACGCGTTAACGTCAGTGTAACAATGAAACCTCTCCCGAGTTGTTGTAACCACAGCCTCGAGATGCGTCGGCGCATCCGACCGTACAAGGACTCTCCAGGTTTGCGTCACCAACTTTGACCGTAGTGAAGGAAATTACGCTTTCTTCAAATGACGTTGGAGGCAAAATGGGTTGGACCCGACGTAAACGTACTCCTCAGATTGAGTCTGCGGTTTCTCACTTAATAGACCATTCGGTTCGATGGTTTGTCACCGTAAGATGATTGAGTGCTACAAACACACTGTTGATTGATGTTCATCGCCATTTATAATTAAGTTTATGTTACACTTAAAATTTATGCGGCATATCTTGATGACAAAACTGAAAAATAGACGTTATACTACGAGTAAGTATGTAGCACGTTAATACTCTTATAAACATATTTTTATTAAATAAAATATCAAAGTTACAGACGTCATACTTTTAAACCGATCATCAGACTATTTGCAGCGGTGACATCAACTCTTATAACAACTTGATATTTTATGCATAAGGCAATCAATTTGTTTATTTTTCGAAAGTTGTATTGTAACCAATACATAATACTATTGCATATACGCATCCGGAATTGAGATTATGATTATAACTCGCGCATATTATCGCATCCAATCAGTCACGATGACACACCTGAATGCCAGCATCTGATGATCACCTGATCGTGCTACGTTCCCCTTGTTGGAAATACCAATTCTTAAATTACATTACTCAGTTTCTCGGTAAATATTGATGAGTTTTTCAAGGTGGTGACGTCTGAACTTAAAATAGATGTGTCCATACTTGACCTATATCGTATGGAGTCACTTCCGATTCTCTCTTATTTAACTTCGATGTGATAGCTTTAAAATCGAACGTAGCTAAAGATATGATTTGATAAAAAAAATTAGCTTTCTCGGGAATAGATTTTTTTTTAATACTAGGGTTGAAATGTTATTCGAATTGTAGTTATTTTATTTTGTTAAATCAAGAAAACTTTAAAAGCAAAAATCCACGTTTTGTTAGGCTCGAGGCCCGAGGAGGTTTAATAAAACATTGAATTAAATGAAGACAAGTATTACTTACTGAATTCAGTACAAAAATCAGATTGTTGTGCTGACGGACACATTAGAGCCGTTGTACATAAAATGGGGCGTGACTTTGCCGTCAGTGCCAAAGATGTGCAAAGGAGTGCACTCCTTTGCCAAGTATTCGCAGTGGCGTCCGACAGCTATCGGAATTCGAAAGATGGTGCATGTTCACTGCATGGAATATAATTGGCTTCGGTTTCTGTTGGTTACTGAGCCTTAACATTGTTCTGTATTGACTGACGTCTTCCAGATTCAGAACATGTTTAGTGTAGTCAGTCAATGTAGTATTTGATATGCAACGTGTTTTCCAATATCAGTCTGTTGCGTTACCTTTTATCTCTAATTGTTAGTAACATAAATCGAAGCGAAGTATTTTTTTTGATAAGTTTACCAAAATTATTTATAATATTTTGGTAGGCAACGAAAATAATCCCGGTCAGCAAGATTCTTGTATTATCTTTAATACCTACATTAAAAAGTCATTAAAGTCATAATCGAATGTTAGGCTGAGGTACATCAATGTCGGCATTTAGATTTGATATTTACTTGTTTTTTTTACTGCACCAGGTAGTCGAAACAAAACGTTTCTACTGTCTGCTACAGACCTCATAATTTGCGAGTTCCTGCTTCCTCTACCTGCAATGCGATTCCGGGGTCTCATAACTCCCGAGTGACATAAGGTCGTCACTTAATTAAATTGGCCTCTCAAATGCTAAAAGGTTTTAAGCGTGAGACAAATGTTAATGTATTTTTGAAGCGGAATGTCTCATTGCGTATTTCACTCCGTTTTCACCCAAATGATACCTAAGCGTTTCTGTATTTAAGACATGATTAATTTGTCGCTCTTTTTTATTGGCCGATTTAATTTTTTACCACAATTAGTTTTGCTCTTTCTGAGTCATCGTATGAGGATAAGATAGATCTTAGTTCCCGCAATAAAACATTTAATAGCGTTTGGAAAAATACGCGTGATAATTACACACTTCGCCTTCATGAATTGAGATTGACAGCATTGGACTGTGGATGATTACTCAACAGTTTCAATTAAACGTATGTTAACATTGACCCGCGACGCGAATAGATGCTAGTTGCTAATAATTAAACTTGCCATACATAAATAATTAATTAATAAAAATGGAGTTCATTTAAGACAGTAAAATTAAGCGAAAAGATCTTTCAAAGCGTGAGATGATAGCTCAGTCGTACGGCTGCTTTACGTCCCGTAAGTCTATGGTTTTATCCCAGCAATGACCTTCGTGAGGAAACCATTGAATGGTAGAAGGGTAGAATAGGACATTTTCTAGTGCACCCCTGGATAGCGCACCTTGAAGTTAAGTAATCTAACGCAAATAACCTAATGGCGTGTTCTGGCAGCCTCTTTGCGAGCCCATTATCCCAGACTAGGCATGGTCCACCTTAGGCGAGTTTGACTGACTCCTGTACTCTGTAAAAAATAACGACGAATCCAGAACTTTTTAGTCCATTCAAAAAACTGAACATTTTGTTAAGTACAATTTGTTTACTTTGGTATCTACACCAAAAAACAAACAAATTAGTCTTGCATCATTACAGCCGTGATATAACTAACATACTTCTACATCCTGGTCAATTTAGAAATCTCGCAGATTTTACCCAGTCAGTCAGATTTTACACAGTCCGCGGCCCGCTGCCGAGCGCGACGCTCGCGTAATGGCCCTGTTATATTCTCCGCCCGGAATACGATCCGCTAATAGTGCGACAACTAAGTGTTCGCAATGCAGTAAAGTTATAATTGACGAGTTGCTGGCATTTATATGCCACAAAGTTGATACTTTACCTGAAACCGGGATTATCAAGATATGTTTGAGTGCCTACAGTACGGAGGAGATCGAAAACTCTAGAGAGATTGTTTATGCGCAGCTCGCGCCGACGAAGAGACTCATGCGACGAAAGGAAGGATCCGAGCATAAAAGTATACAGGATATCATCAAGATCATTAAGGAATCCGAGCCTGAAAGTTTACCAATATTCGTAGCGAAGAACCTTAATAAACTTCCTCCTGTATCTTTTGATTATATCGATATAACGACATTCCTGAAGGAATTGACTGTACTTAAAAATGACGTTGCCTGTATGAAGTCTAAGCCGGACGTGGATAGCGTGAATGCGGTTATAAACCCGGACATAAATCAGCTGAAGCAGGATATGAGCGATTTAAAGCATTTGATAAAGGAACTGCGGGAAGCTTCCACTATCAGTAACCGAGTTGTTGCCGAAGAAGAGTTATCTCTCAGGCCTTCTCGCGACGATAAGGATACGAGAGTTACTCGTTTAAAAAACAAACAATGCACCAATAAAACTGTTGCCGAGCGTCGGGAGCTAAATGTCGACGCAGACGGAACCGGTTCTGAGGCGAGCGCGGCGAGAGGGCTCGCGCGGAGGGGCGGCTCGTGCGAGCGCTCGCGGTTATCCAGTGCGGGCGCACTGCCGCTGCGGCCGCCCGCCGGCCGCTCGCCTGCGCGTGCTTCGCGCGCCAGCGCCCTCGGGCCGGCTTCGCCTTTATCTACGCAGCAGTCGTCGGCAGTTAATGATACCGCTTTTATGCCTACATATCGTGATATTGCCCGGACTGATTATGTAAAAAAGGATGATGACGGTTTCACTTTAGTTACTCGTAAGAAACAGCACTACAGATACAGGAATACTAGAGGTACGCTGCAAACTAATACCAAATTGCAAGCGGCCGAGTCATATTCATATATTTATGTATCGCGTACGCAAAAGAGTATCAATGTGGATGATATTAAAGAATATATACAAAGCATGAAGGAAGAATGCATACAAGTTGAAAAACTAACACAAACGAGAGATACAAACTTTAATTCTTTCAAAGTTAAAGTACTGTCATCCAAGCTGGCAATTTTTTTGAAGACTGACTTTTGGCCGCAGGGCCTTGTATTTCGAAAATATAGACAGCAGCGTTCCTCTGAGAACAATTTGACCGCATCAACAAATATAATATAATGGATAGTACAACCGAACAGACAGATGACATATTAAGATTCATGTCATTTAATTGTCACGGAATTAAAAACTGTATTCCCGCCATACGTGACATATGTGCATTTTCGGATATTATATGTATACAGGAGCACTGGCTGATGCCGCATGACCTTAGTATCATTAATAACTTAGATAGCAAGTTTAGCTGCTGCAGTAAGTCATCTGTGGATCCGACGGAGTTACTGCGCGGCCGACCCTACGGCGGGACGGCGCTCATGTGGCGAACCAGCGTGTTTACCCGTGCTGACGTTATCCCTTGTGAGAGTGATCGCCTCATTGCCGTGCGCTTGTCACGTGACGATAGGAGCCTGCTGGTGTTTTGCGTGTACATGCCAACTAACGACGCGGACAACCTGCCTGAATTTACAGACTGCCTGGCGCAAGTAAGTGCAGTGATTGAATGTGCGGAAGTAGAGTGCGTCCTAGTGCTGGGTGATTTTAATGCGCATCCGAACACTCTTTTTGGAAAAGAGTTGACGGATTATTGTCGCGAGCAATCACTAGTGTGCGTAGATTTGGATAGGCTCAAAGCGGACACCTTCACGTTTGTAAGCGGCGCCCACGGATCGACGCGTTGGCTTGACCATTGTCTTGCAACAGAGGCGGCCGCCCGCCTGGTCACATCGGTACGAGTGGACCATACAATTATAGGGTCGGACCATTTCCCTCTAGTCATAAACTGTAGCTTAAGCTCCATTAGTCGTAAGATATATAACTGTGATATTGATAATTTAAGTAATAAAAATAGGAAGCATATATGGGGAGCAAGTAGAGAACGGAAACAAACTTTGTTATACTCAAAATTATGTGATGACTTGTTTTTTAATTTAATGGATAGCTATGATGATATTCTCAATGCGATGGAATGTACTATGAGCAATATTTTATGCACTAATGACTGTCATGTGAAAAGTATTGATGCTTTCTATTCACAAATTGTGCGTACGTTGCAGTCAGCAGCTGAGCAAACTTATGATTCAGGTGAACGCAAACAACTTAAATCGCGCACTGTAATAGGCTGGAACTTTCACGTCAGGCTTCACCACATTAAGGCGAGAGAGATGTTTCATCAATGGGTGCTTCATGGTAGGCCACGCTCGGGATATCACTACGACAATATGACTGCCTCACGCAGGGTGTTTAAAGCCGCTCATAAGTATGTACTGAGGAATCAGGAAAAGATAAAATTAGACGTATTAGCTAGGCATAGAGCAAATTGTAATTTTGTAGATTTTTGGAAAGAGACAAAGAAGCTAGATCATAAAAATAGTTTACCAGTGAGTGTTGAAGGAGAAAATGATAAGAAAAGAATAGCTAATATATTTCGAGACCATTTCAAAGTAAAGGATATTAATTCTGAAAAATGCAGCACTAAGGACAGCCAGGGCTCGGAGCCTTTCCGCGTTAACATAACGCCGAAAAATATTGAAGACATTTTGAGGAGTATGAAGCGCGGTAAGTCTCCGGGCCATGACGGCCTTAGTATAGAACATCTACTTTTTGCAGGTAAATATATATGTCACGTCTTAGCGCGGCTTTTCAACCTCTGCGTGAAGCATTGCTACTTGCCCGTAGAGCTAATGCGTACTCTAGTTGTACCAATACCGAAAAACAAAACGGGTGATATTTCGAGCGTGTCCAACTATAGACCCATCTCTCTTGCAACGATTGTGGCCAAGATACTTGAACGAATTGTCCATACTCACATTACCTCACTCGACATAGATGATGGGCAGTTTGGCTTTCGTCCGCATCTGTCAACGGACATGGCAATTTTCTCACTTAAGGAAATTGTCAAGTACTATAAGAAAAACGGCACAACTGTATACGCTTGCTTTCTAGACTTGAGCCGAGCATTTGATACACTTAATCATAGCCTTTTGTGGACGAAAATGCACGGCTCTGGGGTCCCGTCTGAGATTGTTGGGCTACTGGCCTTCTGGTACAGTAATCAGTCTAACAATGTCAGATGGGCCTCTGAAGTCTCAGACAGTTACAGGCTATCATGCGGAGTACGGCAGGGTGGAGTAACCTCTCCCGAACTTTTTAACTACTATGTCAACGACTTGATCGTGGAGCTGAGCAGTACCCCAGTCGGGCTCAGGTTGGATGGCAGATACGTCAACAATCTGAGCTATGCTGATGATATGGTGCTGCTCAGCCCCTCGATCAAGGGGCTACGTAAGTTACTTAGCATTTGTGAACGATTCGCGTCAGATCACAACTTAACTTACAACAGCAAAAAAACCGAAATGGTGGTCTTTAGGTCGGGAAAAGGTCCCCAGCATGTGCCGGGAGTAAGTTTAAATGGTCATTCAATACAGATCGTGGACAGCTTCAAGTATCTTGGACACATCGTTACGTCTAAATTAACAGATGACGATGACATCGAACGCCAGAGACGCGCATTGTGCGTAGTAGGCAATATGATTGCTAGAAGATTTCGTAATGCGGCACCTGACGTGAAAACTACGCTTTTTCGATCATTTTGCCAGACATTTTACACTTGTCAACTCTGGACTGACTATACCGCAAGAGCACACAGCTCCATTAGAGTAGCATATAACAATATCTTTAGGCAGCTAATGGGGCTGTCGAGGTGCTGCAGTGCCTCCGGCATGTTTTTTGACGCACGAGTGGACACCTTTAATGCTATACAGCGCAAACGGATTGCTTCATTCATGGTTAGAGTTGACAAGTGTAAAAATAACATCATCAAGAGTCTGGCAGAAAGGCTGCTCCGATCTGCAACGTACGGGCAATGGATGGCTATTGCCACCTAATTATGTATTATTTTTAATATTTTTACTTTTTTTTGACTTTGTTTCTTTATTTAATATTTGTTATATGGATCTGTGTTATCTGAAATAAAGAACAATTATTATTATTATTATTATTATTATTATTATTTACAACAATGCCGAGAACATTTAATTGAAAAGATACAAACAGCGATTCCATTGGCCAAATCCGGTATCCGATTGTTTTGTTCGCCATAAATTTTCAATCGGCACGGTGTAGTTATGTATTATGAAATCTCCGTAATTATTGAAATAACGCTATGCGCAAACAAATTACGCGCCTTTAACTTGTTGTTGCCAATATGTAAATAAATTTAAATTACTTAGATGTATCAGACTTGTTTAGTAATCATTGCTATATTTTGGGCTAAATAAAATTCATTCGATGACCTGGGTCCCAGTTCAATTTGTTACCTACCTGATATGTATATATAAGTGATGACATCTAAGTATGCTGGCATCTTGAAAACTCGATAACAGAACTCAACCAAAAAAAGCTATAAAGGACCGAGTATTTGAGCTAAGGATACAATGTACAGTTAGCCATTGATAGCGCTAAGGGGAAGTTCTAGTTAGTAATAGTTGTAGACTATTATTATTAAAACACTTTTTTTTTCTTCAAAAATTCTATTAAGTGCAGTTATATCGTTAATTTCAACATGACGATATTTATGAGATGATTTTTTTTAAACTTTTTCCATTATTACATTATTATATTTTAATTAATTTTAAGTATGCTTCAAAAAAACCGAAACAGTTATTATGTTAATGTCGAATTATATTTGTATACAAACATCTATTGGAAAGGGTTAAATAAAATTTGATAAACAATAACAGGTTCCTGCATAGTCTTCTTTAGAAATACCTACCCAAAGTTTAAACGAGCTAAGTAACAAGCTAGTCTCGCTCCAAATACTTCATTGAAACATCTATATAGAACATGACGATTGAAATGTAAATGACTGTATTAGGAAAAAATTTGTAATAGATATGTGCATGTAACTTATTACATAAAGTCTTTGTAAAGAATAATAGTTACACATCACATATAATTTAAAAACGACGCAAATTCTTATAATTTAAAAAAGTAGAAGAAGACTTGTATATATTGAGTGAATGAGGACTTATAATGAAATGGAGTTAATTTGTTAGACGACGCATGATCGAATGGTGTGTAAGCGAAGCTTGCTGTACCAATACCAATAATGGCAAAGAAGAAGCAAATTGTTAAAACTCAAGAATAAGTTTACTGTTATAGATAAATCCCCACCATTGCTTATCGACTGGTAATTTTACCCACATTTCTAATAGCCAATTATTTTGATGACAATGATTGTCATAAAAGTATTTCCATGTACCACTGTTTCTTTACTATTGTTATTTAAAATTCTTATAAAATCACAAATAGCATTACTCAACATTTACATTCCTATAGCGGAGAATAAACACCACTAGAATGCAATGGCTCTTGTAATAATGATCACATTGTTGCGGCGCGCATATGCGTCCGCGCATGGTACAAAACGTGATTTATGTGTTTCTAATCGCCCATGTGGCACTCTGTTGTGTAAGCAAGTGCACTTCCATCCGCAATACTAATGCAACTATGCCGCACATGGAAAAAATCAGTTAGATTATCGTCACACATTGGTTCTTAAACAACTATGTTGACTGAACCAATACCAAGATCGAATGGAATCGTTTTGCTATTTCTGATGTGACACATTTTTGAGTAAACAATATTCCGGCTCATTGAAATGCTTTGATTGATATTGCAAATAGTAACCAATGCGTAGGAGGTATTTTCAATGCCAACAAACATTACTGTTATAAAATAATGGTCCTAAGATTCGTAATAACAGAAATACCATGCAATTTACGTACGTGAAATGCAGCAAATCGGCAAACACAATCAATTCTAAATTCTGGCATGTGGCCCGATTCCTATGTGTGTTTACTTCATGACTCAGCCTCAATTGTCTTGAAACCACGTGTTAACGTCGCCTGACCCTAGAAAAAGTATTTATGTAAATACGGACTATTTTATAAGCTTTTTATTTAGGTTTAGAGATTATATTTATTTTTATAATTCTGTATCACATTTGATCGTTTAGTTAGTCGAAAGCTCTCTCTCTCTCTTTCTTTAGTAAAGTTTTCTAAATTATATCTAATTCTGTTTCAGGTAAGGCAATGTCTTCTAAACGGGTGACATCTGTCCCGCAACGCAGGTACGTCAGTCAGTAATCCATCAAAGAAATATATTTTCTTTGAGCGGTGTGTTGGAAAAAATGGGAACGCCTTTACACACATCGTCTACTGTCACCATTTCCAAATTAGTCTTCAGTTTTACGCAGCGCTTGAAGCGAATGAACCTGCCCTCTGCATTGACAAATACAACGGGTCATCCACCTCGACGTTGGTTACTTAATGTCCAGTAGATTAGTCACACATCAGCCGAGGCAAATATTTGATTAGAGCTCGACGTGTTTCAGCTAAAAACCATATATCATGATCTTTACCGCGCTGGTAGTTTGTTGACAAAATTAGTCAGCATAACAAATGTTTGCTACCTAATAGTCACAATGTTGCGTCAGAATTTATCTGAAACTTTTTTGGATGAGTGACGTCTACAACGAAGTGTCAAGTTTGTTGCTGACGGCATCGGTGACATCATTTTGCAGTTTCCTTCTATATGTTCATGCTAAATGACATTTCAATAATATTATACCAACGGCTACCAAACGTACCCACAGCATTGTTAGGTCATAAAATTAATATGATATGTATGTATTTGTAAAACCTGTCAATCTACTTCGTTTCATGCATTGACATAATCTTAGAATTTAGACTTAGCGATAAAGCTTAATTAACTGTTTACATTAAAAATCACTCAGATGGGGGGACGTGGCCTGTCTGTCCGAAAACGCAGAATCTACTTTCAAGTTCTGAAATAGATTGTTTACGCTATGTCCGGGCAACTAGCCAACGTTCACCTGAACTCGCGCTTATAACATTTTGGCACATTATTACATTTTTATCAAACTGGCACCGGCACTTGAGAGGTTTATGTTTTTAACTGACGGAATCTTCGTAGAATCACGAGCGAGGAAATGGTTTTCTTTTAAATTCGAACAATATTCCTAGAAATTCTCAGATTTTTTTCTCAGCGTTCATTTACTGATGGCTCTGCATGAGCGCGTTCGTAGACTTTCCTCGTTTTATATTTGATGATCACAGTAACTATTTAAGTGAACAATTGTGATGAAATAGTTCAAAGCTTTTAATTACAATTTGAAAAAAAAAAACGGTGTCTAATACATCGTTTTAATTTTCCAACACGACATAATTACCTACTTAAATGTATGTGTCTATTAGTAAAATAAAACGTTATGACGCTCTGTGATTATATTTAAATCTAGATAGGACTGGCATATTTTAGGCCATGATGATAACCTGATTATATTCAACACATATACAAACCCTTCCATAAAATTTCTCAGGAATTCTCGATATTTAGTTATATGTTCCGCGAAAAAATATTTATCAATTATATTATACCAACAACGTTGTCACCTACTGCCTGTCTGTTATCAGTCGCGTACTACGTCGATAACCCGGCCACCCGATACAGGGTCGCAATATTATTAACCATCCAGCGCCATCTTGTTCAATCTCGTTATCATTGCTTATCTAACTCTAATGTTTACATTTACGTTCTGATAAAGTTTGTATACTAAGCTACTCGTTTGCCCTGATAAGACATCAATTTTAATATATTACATGAACAACAATCTATCTATTTTATCTTTGAAGATTGATCCACCACATCGCCGTATCAAACTCAATATGTTATCCTAAAATTGTGTCACAATACTATATGTTTCGGGGACAGATGTGTTAACCTCATTTACGTCATCATATTTCTTCATGTCGGTTAATATTTTAAGACTTATGTCATAAAGCTTCTCGTTAAAGTCCTCTATCAAATATGATCTGAAGAGATTTGCAATATAAACATGATTAAGCACGTAACTTGTTGCATCGCGTTAATTTTGCGAAATATGTACATACATATGTATGTATTAAAGACAAAAGATGGGACTGTTAAAAATGTATAGATAACTTGAATCAATTAATAACAACACGTGACAAGTAACCTAGTCATAGGATCAAGATTAGACCAATATGTCATAGTTACAACACGGCAATACGCTTTTACTGGCAGAGGTCAAATAGAGCAGGGTATTAAAAAACCGGCTGTACTGTGTGCGCGAACATGAACGTCAAATCAATCTTATCGGTGTCTATAGCGCGGAGCCAAGCGGATCCGCTAGGAAAAGGGGTCTTAGGTCGCACTACGCCACGTGCCTTGTAGACGTCAATCAACACACTTTGCGATAGCTTTCTAACCACCTATGCGCTCTCGCCATGTTGATGGTGAGAGCCTGCTTATCTTGCACACGTGGTTGCGATGTGCCTTCTACCATCATCATATTTACCCGGCCTATCGCTAATGAGTTCGTCCTCCATCGCTATCGCGCGAACTGACTGGTACCGATAACCTACTTCTCGACCACGAGTTGTTTACACCATCGCACCTAATTGTCCAAATTCGATTACATCATGCTAACGTAGCTGAATAGCTGCCCACAACTATTGTCCGTATAAATTCACTAGCTCTTAAATCAGTGCAATATGTTGTCTATTACCCAATGAATTGCCGCAAGTTGTTTTTCTCGTTATGGAGTTATTACGGACTGTAACCGCCTATTAGAAATGTTAATAACGCTTTCAATACAATTCATTGCAATTCACTCTGTCGAGCCCTAAGGTTTCGTTGCTAACAATTCTGTTTACACCTTTAGACGTTCGTAATGCGATTGCGCAATGAACGATAACAGATTGCGCCCTTCTATTATTAGTTCTTTTAGCTCATGGCCTATTGTATCATCGGATCATTAGGCAACACGTGGTTCAAAATGCACTAATATAAAATGGGTCGCAATGACTTTCAAAGTAACAGTTACTAACTGTGCCTAAACTTATTTCTTTTTCAGAATTGTACCGATGTTGATAACGTTGTTGTTTACATTGTGTACATACTCGTAGTTCAGCTTAAACTGAGTCACGATATTTTCAATGTCACAGTTAAAGTTTAGTTAGAAGTGCTATTACTGCTACTTTGCGTAATATGCGTAGTATTGATTTAATACATCTAGCTGAAATTAGTGAAGTTTGGTATTTGAGTGAGTGTCGCTCTAACGGGGTGGTGACAGCCATTCCAGACACCCCGACTTAATGCGGTGAAAAAAACATGTGCAGATGAAAAACAGAGGAAAATCGTATGCTCTGAGTAATCTGGTGGTGTATTTGCTCTCTGCGTCTTCTTGCAGACGAAGGCCCGATAACAATAAAACAATTTTACTAGAACAGAAATCATTTTCCAATATAATATAACACAAACAAATAATTTTAATGCTTAATGCGTAGGTAGTAAAAACATAAGAGCACAAGAACTTTTTATGTAAGTGCTCTAAAACATAAAAAAATATTTGCGTAGGATGAGTGATGAGACTGGTTCTATTTATTTTTCAAACGTGTCTCTGATGTCGCTATAAAATATTTTAAGCCGTTCTAGTTTTTAGTATTCTATTCAGTTTATACAATAAATAATCGGACATGTAAAAGCGGATACTGGATCCGATTAGGTGTTCAAAGTGTTCTTAACCTACTTAAAGGAAGGTTTATTCTAAGGTTTCCACACCTCAACACTCCTACGCTGCATTAAATTGCACAACAAACAAGCGAGCTAGTTCATGGAAAATAAGTAAATTGATACTTTTGTTTATTGTTTATGACATTCTATTGTGTTACCCTCAAGTGTATTTGTATTTATACATTTAAGGGAATTTAGAATAACTTGAATATTTCTATGACATAAAATAACTATAGCACCTGAAACTTTCTTTGTTTCACTGTACTTTAAGTTTACTAAGTTAATCAAAGTAATACATAATATTTGAATTACAAAGTAAATCTTTTGTTTCGTTTATAGCGTTAATGGCGTCATGGAATATAATCTAAACCTGCGGAGGAGCTTTTACCGGCCACTGCATTCTTACTCGTTGTAGAGTTCCGATCATGACGTCATCAGTACCTCTCCCTAACCGCACTGAATCACGCCACGCCATCATCAGGCCATATTGCCATGATGTCATTTATACCGTCACATCATAATATTCAGGAAACATACAGCTTTATTCAAATGAGCTTCCAAATGTGGCTATAGACGTTAACTTCCCTCGCTTTCTCTTCTCTACGTTCACACTCTAGATTCGTGTTTATGACATCAGTTAATGATTAAAATTCTAGTCGCTAACTTTGCCATGCAA
Source organism: Mellilla xanthometata (assembly GCA_035578125.1). Classification (NCBI taxonomy): domain Eukaryota; kingdom Metazoa; phylum Arthropoda; class Insecta; order Lepidoptera; family Geometridae; genus Mellilla; species Mellilla xanthometata. The sequence continues at coordinate 3,034,530 of JAPUBQ010000007.1, read as the reverse complement.
CTTGAATGCACGTGCAGTAAAACGATTTCACTGGACACGCGCCTCTTGATGAAGATTATGGGGATTATCTCGATCCTGGCCTTCGATAGATAGCTTTTAGTCTTATGCGGTTTTCCCGTTCTTAGCTCTCATGCTTTTATAGGCTTCCGGTCAAATATTATGTTGTTACTAGCTGACCCGGCAAACGTTGTTTTGTCTTAATAATTATTTCTAAATATACAGTAGCCGATTCTCAGACCTACTGAATACGCATATAAAATTTGGAAAAAATCGGTCTAGCCGTTTCGGAGGAGTACGGTAACAAACACTGTGACACGGAAATTTTATATATAAGAAGATAACATATTGTTTACTATATAGTTTTGCTCTTTATACATACATCTTTTTCATATTTAGTATATATATGTATTATGAGACTTGGGGGCAATACAGATAAAGGAAAAAGAAGGTCAACGACACGTCAAATACTTTTCAAACGGGCGTTTTCATCTAAATCAAAAATGATTGCTTTTATTATCTAGTTACTCAGTTGCGTTTTATTTGATGGCCACCTATAATCACGTAGCAGCATTCGTTTTTATACTATTTACGCCATATAGAAGTATCTGTCTCACTCCCGCGTTATCATTATCCATAAGCTTGTCTCGGTCTAGAACTGGCGGCGACAAGCAGTCTGCTACTTTCGGGCGGTCATCGCATCGCAAACAGAACCCTAGGTCACGGGCACTGGACTCATTTTCGTTCACCGACCCAGTCTGAATAATAATTTAGCTTCGAGCACTCCCCGCTGTAGTACCATACTTGGCTTTTCGGTCCCGTATGTAGAATACAAAGTATAATTAACCCACGTTTTCCTAAAAGTTTTTACACCATTCACCAGTACTTCATTAGTATGTGCTATTTTGTAAAAGTCATTCACTGATTTCATATAATTTTCATATTCATGACATTCACGCGTTGCCGTTCCCAAGTCATTAAGTTTATTGATCCTGGTATAGATGCCAATATTTAATTAGAAACACCTGTTTGACGTTTACGAAATTCAATTTATTATAATATTGCTAACGTTGTAGTTCCAGTTGCCAAAACCGTAGTGCCCAAGGCCAACGCGCAGTTAACGTGAAACCTGAGGTTACATTGAAAAATAAGGAGACCGTGAAAAGGCTGGAACAATAGCTTTAGTCACTCCTAATAATACAGACATCTGATAGGCCCGTACTCTTGACGGACGAACGTGCCAAATAACACATTAGCATCTCATTGGAGAGAGCCATCGTGCCAAAACCTGGGGTAGAGATTTGGACAGAAAGTTAGGCAGTTTGATAAATATAAAACAAAACGTGACTACAGTTACCTTTCTCCAAATACCGATATCAGAAACTGGTAACGCTTACGCACGGTTATCTGAGCCTATTATATAGCCTACAATTGCAAATTAAGTCACTTTCTGTCCACCGTTACGATATAACTGCCATTATGTAATATGCAAATCTGATAATGTAGCAATCTGACCAGTTTATAGGGAAACGCACATAATCTATCACACCGCCACTTACAACACTGAATCATACCAAATATAAGAACTCTGCTACGTCATTCCATATTGAGATATTTAAAGTGATAAATTTTGGAAGCTATTATGTTATTTTTATCGCGTTACGGGCTTATTTTTAGTATCTTTAGCCACCGCAGCGGTCTGAGCATTACATCTATATCATTGCGGTGGTCTTTTATCGTTTGTTTTGATACAGATTTTATGAATTATACACCACCGACTTACATAGGTTGTTAAATGACCGCCCATTTGTATTACTTTCCTCTATTGCTATCAGTCTATATTATTGATATTCTATCTCTTCTTCAGCGCTACTGGACTGTTTACTTATTGCATCGTAGCCTGTTCAACTTTCTATAGTTAAAATTAGTTTTGTTATAACTTTGTATGTGCCTTCGTCGTCACTTTCCTTCTTCAGCAGAACTTACCCATCTTGTTTTTGGCACGTGGCAACGGGCATCACACCATTCTCAGAATGATCTCGAGCGTCAATGACGGCCGTGATGATTGACGGATGTCTTCCTGCCTATCCCACATTCAGCTCCTTAGTAAATTTATGAAATGTCAACCTTATTTCTTCGCGATAAGTATAGTCCTACTTATAACATCAACTTTGTTGTGGTACTTCACGGCTGCAATCGATTTGGCTGTGAATGAGTGTAGGTGTTGCTTTAGTGCCAAAAGTGCTCATTGACATTTCTACTAATACGAGCACTCGCTTTCTTGCTAACGAACCAAGAAATAATTCTTAGACAATTTGGGCTTAAACAATAACTACAGAAGTTGTTCGTTATGGAAACGTGAGATTTTAGCATTTGCGTCACTTAAGTTCATGACTCTTTTCTATGGGATGTGGCTTAATTTAAATAGAGTATAAGCTATTCATAAACACTATTTAAATGCAAACGAAGCATTGTGAACGAGCAACAAATGTTGAACTCGAACAAAAAGCGATTTATCTCGCATTAACATTACGGTGTAGCAGCAATAATGATGACATCATTCTTATTTCGCCGCAAGTAAAGTATCAAGTTAGATCGAGTGAACGTCTTAGCCTAGCAACAGATCGCCAATCGATTCAATGTACAGTTAATTTTACAACTATTTCGACCTAAATGTTAATATTTGCTTGAAGGCATCAGTTGGATTCGACACTTTTTAAGCTTCAATTTTGTTGCAAACCCAGCTGTCAGCATCGTTTTAGCAAACGGATATTGGTGTCACTACTCAGTAGTACTCAGTTACTTGACCTGATATTGTATACGTTCGTATAAAAGTGAATAAAATGCCTAATTAGCTCATAGCTGTTATTGCGATATTCTATTCTGCATAACGGCACATTCTTTCTCGAGTAGGTACTTTAAGTCAAGTTAAACTAGCTACATAGTACATATTTGCTTTTGTTACATATCAAAATACTAACAATTGTGCGAAATGAACGTCGCTTGCATAGACAATCATAATAGTATACAGTTAGCCCTTAATTTGCATACAAAATAAGGTGTAATTTCCCTCAGCGTGCATTTGGGTTAGTATTAAACTCCATGTTTGACTCCATTACTAATTAAATTTAATTTACATGGCATGGTATAAGTTTTGCATTGCAAGATCAACCCGAGAATAATTGAATCTATAATTATGATAAAACTGTTTTGGGTAAAATTCTGTACGTTATCAAGGTAAATGCTTAATAAAAAAATCACTATTATAACTTAAAACATTATATCTTTTTTTCCACTCTGCTGCAGAAACCATTGGCAAAATACAAATGTATGTAGATTTCTAGGTCTTAATAATTACAAGACAAAAATAATCACAGGTGCTTATAACTACTATATCTACGTTGTGATTAATAAAATAAAACACGTCATTTGATTAGGAGTAACATGCTAATTTAATTAACTAACCACTAACTATAATGCGATAGTCCAAGTCGAGTCTCTAATGGACTGTTTAAACACAATACGTGCAAATTTAGTCGCGATAGTAATCACTGAACCGATGAATCGATACATGGTATTGAACTTCAATACCATAATGTGTGAACTTTTAGGTAGTACTGTTGCTCTATTGCATTTCAATTCTATTTTTTTAATATTCTTGTCTTGTAGCGATAACCCATCTCTCGCCTTTCGTCCGATGGTGCGCATAATAACAATACCAGTTCTAACTTGGTCGATGATGTCAGTTCCTTTAATGACCGCCCGCTCGCCACAGGCTCTTCACGAGCGAAAACAACTCGCAACATTTTTTACCTGAATTTATCCCGCTGATTACCTCCCATCGTACCAAGTAAACTCACTAGTCAGGTTGGCACAACGATATAAACTTTAATTTGTCATGTTCCGTGTTTTTATACCTACTAAAGTATGTATTGATTTCAAACATCTTTATTTCCTGTAAACTAGCTAATTGTTTACATTTGAAAATACATTTATGGGTACAGCATAACAGAACCAGTTGTTTTGCAGTATGGCACGAATACGCGTTTGCTCTCGTAAACCGCTCCGGCCAGCCCTCGAATCTCCGAAACCAATTATTAACATAATGCTTCGCTCACTTAATATGAAGGGAATGGAATCCATCAAGAAAATGATTGAAATTATTCACCGGCATCATATTCTGCGGCCGAAAACTTTTCCCTTAGTGTTTCGACAAAACTTAAATTACCTTGAAGCACGTTCGCGCGAGCTTTCGTCAGACGTTTATCGGATCTGGAAACTTCGAAAGCATTCATCGTGTTTTTTTACATTACTTCAAGTTCATATCAGCACGAGCTGCGCAATAATGTATAAATACATATAAATCGCATAAGTTTAACATTTCGTTTTGAAGATGTGCATCCGGAAGTTTCAGTGTGAGATTTGACAGGAAACTGAGAAATTTACGATTAGCAGCTAGTCGTAGATTTCTCCAATCATGTGTAGGCGTTTATATTTTTATTTTATTGCTTCCCAAAATGTCTTTATCGTCTGTACGATTTCTATCGTTGTTAACACATCCTTTATTCACTCTGCAATTTGCATCTAGCCTGCAATTTCATGAAATCATTAATTCAGTTTAATGCATATAGAATCATGCTATTCTAAATATAACGTTATTGAATATATTCCAAAATATTATTACGTTTGATTACGTACATTCCAATGTCATAATTAATATCATCTATTTTACCGTTACTCTACACTACATGACGCTTAATCTATTTGTTTAAACCTATATTTAATAGGGGATATAATTGCTATCTTATTCTCATGTCAGATCTAAACAATTTATTTCAAGTGTCGAAATATTAATTACCGCGATCAAAGTCTTCGTCAGCCAGGTTGCAAAGGAAAGCTCTTTGAAAAGACCCCACACCGGTCTGTTGGGCAAGGATAAATCGACATAACTTTTTGTGTCTGCGTCGATTCTAAATGCAAGCTGTAATATTTCAGTATATCTGTATACTCTACCAACATTATTGCGCTAAACATCGCTACAATTAATTACGACTTTTGACACCTAAGAATTATTATTATAATTAACGTTACTGTATATAACCTTCCATTTAGTTTAAAAACGCTGAAATTATTATCTGACCTCATAACTTGAACTTCGTAATTGGTAGCTTAGCTAGATAAGTAGTCGAAACTTGTGTTAGGCAGCCAGTAATGTGGCAATAAATATGGTAAATTAAATTCCGTTTTGCATTAAGTGAGGTTTTCAATCGGACTCTAATTACTATCCGTTCATAATTCTCGTACCATGTGAAAATTACTGGTTAGGTTAGTGGCCTAGTAACTGCTATATAATCTGTGTCGTGGCGTGATACATTCTTCACGATGGTGCCCACAAATACGTTAATTTGTGCTATTTCTTGATGGCAACTCTTAACGACCACGGCGTAGAGGCAATTGCTCTTACAGAGAGTCACTGTCTTATGTTTACACAAATAACACGAGTCAATAAAGAAGACATTTGAAAGTTGATGTCCTCCTACTTGCATAACCAATTGTGTGAGCAAGAAGAAGCTACTATTAAATGTTGTCTATGTCATCGCGAGTTATATAAGTTAGTAGATTTAAAGCATACTTATTTAAAAATCGACGCCAGTTTTTGAAAATGAAAGTCCATCTTATACGTAAATATACACGTGATATTGTTTTGTTCATTGCATTGCACACATGACGTCCAGAATGTTCTACCGACAAAATGAAACGGCATTGATAATACAGTGCCAATAATAAATGAAAGTTGCTATACCAAACGAGCTTTGAGCGTAATTATATTTTGTATCGATCTCAACGCTGTTGTTTATAAAGAGCGGAGGTCATGAATTCAATTTTTGAGAATGATTTGCAGATATAAGTTTAGATTACTGTGAATTTAAGTTGATTCTAGTATGAATGAACTTCTAAGAAACCTCAGAGCTTATGGTAAAGTTATTGCAGCTTGAATGCAATATTTTGAAAATTGATTTTAAAGTTTTACTGAGCCCTAATTTGAAACAAGGCTGATTTTTTGCAAAATTACCTGTTACTTGGTCATAGTCTGCCGACAATATCACCTGTTCTTAACAACCAATCAGTGGAGTTCACGCTCCGCCTCTTGCCGTCGTCATTACGACTACGACACAAGCTTTTTACGTCAAAGCACGTTGAATCAACGGCCATTTTAACAAAGACTTTAGGGATTAGCGGGCGGCAGATATTAGATTCAGATTCAAAGGAAGACAATAGTCTTGCCTGTAAAGCTTCGTCTTTGACACAATGTAATGATAATGTTCCTGAAACAATGCCTTACCACCAGATCAAAGGGTTGTCAGGCTACCAGTGTCAAATAAGGAATATTTTTACAAAGGTTTCAACCGACAAAACATTTCAGTCACATTAATTGCTAAGAGCATTTTAATCCTAATCAACGTTTTTACAGTCAATATGGCTCAGCTTTACATAATAGTAAAATGTTTGGCTTTATTATTTTTCCAAGTACCGTTTTAAGAATGAATGCACTCGAGTGCACTAATCATAGAGTTTATAATAGATACCGTGTAACATTTAGTCGCTCCTGAAATGGCCTGCCTGTAAATCTAAGGTAATGTCCTTATCTTGCGGCGGATTTGTCAAGTCTTTGTCATCGAAATAGCCTCTTACATTGTAAGATGGGCTTACAAGCTTAGGATGTTAATCCATTTCCTCATTGCAATTTTGTTAACGTCACGGCCTCTGGCCATTTCGGTTGGCGATCCCTCACGCTAATGTGTTAATTCATCACTTACCCTTGACATGTTCCAGTGAAAGTATGTATGTATACGCTTATTTTTGTAAGCCCTGAACCAGGTACAAGGTTTACGTAGTAGGTAAGTATTAAAGATAATGATTTTATTATGACGACGACTCTTGACGTTAATGCAACAAAGAATAGAACTAAGGAATTGTCGCATGTCATTCTGTACCTACATCATTGAATTTTCATTGTTTCAGAATTGATATACAAAGATAAAATATTGTAACTCTAAGGACTTGTTGCGTAAGATCAATACAATCACCGAATGCCGTCATATAGTATGAGTATGTATAGATTGTTACTAGACCTTCAATATCCATACAATGTTATCTATGATTATCAAATTTAATTACTAGATCGTTAGTTATTACGTCATTTGTTATGACTACTGTTTCAGACCACCGTGGAAGAGGTGTGCCTTTTGAAATCAAATACGTCGTTAGATAGTGCTGTAATAAAGCCATAAAATTAATTTGCGAATTGTCCAATCAGACTATCGAAAGTGATCAATTTACGGCAGGGTGTGGGCTCTTCTACAATGTTTTTTGCTTAACATCGTAACCAGAGATTTAACAGCTTTCAACAAATTCGTCCATGTATAAGAAATCGAGGTTTATTAGTCGTAGACTCGTTTAGTTTAATTGCCACTTCCTCTATCTTTAGGTTTTGAGTTACCGACTTTATAGACGTTGACACACATTTTCAACGCAGTATATTCTTAGAAATTATGTACACACGTTTTAGTTGTTTTTTTTTATATATTCAGCCATGTTAATAACCTCTCCGGGACAAACAACCTGAGCATAATTTTAGCGTTGAAAATGGTGTTCATTTTGCAAGTGTGGTGATCAAAGAGGCCGGTGGTAGCTGTTCTTCAGAGTGACGCGGGTACTAATTGGTTGAATTACAAAAGGACGGAGGCCCTTGTAGCGCGACTGTTGCAAGCTTGTTAAATGGCACTGACTATGACAGATGCTTTCCCTTCCACCTAATAATATCAATCAAACGCAAGTAAAAGACGCATCATACATTTTTAAGTATCGAAAGATACTATTTTTGTATTCGGGAAAATACAATTAGTGAAACACAAATACAGGAATCATTGCACTAATTATCTTCGGCGAAACAGTTTGGCGCGCTGAAGATATCTCGGGTTATTCCCACAATTAGCTCAGTTTCCCGCCATTCTCTAGAAATGAAATCATCCAGTGAACGTTCCTCTTTTAATTTTTATTCCTTTGGCACATTTTTGCCCTTTATAATTAGCCGTTCCCGATTCTTTATAAATTAATATGTGCGAACAATTGTGACTGTCACATTAGTCTATGACAGGCTCCCAAGTTAGTTATTTTCTCGAAATAGCAGAGCAACTGTTGCGAATTGTAACTAATGACTGCGGTGTCCGAAGGCGATTGCAGGAGTGCAAGCGTATGATAAATTGTTAACCAACCCGATAGTTTATTCTCGACTCGCAGATCTTTCTCAAAGTATGTAAATTTTTATTCACCAAACTTCCTAATATCGTGTTATTCTTGCAACATTCTAAGAAATATATGTGTTTAATTATTGTTGTGTAAGAAAAATTGACGTCCTCCAAATTGCACACTCGTTCTATTCGACAACTATGCACTAGTCTATCTCATTATATAAAATATTTTCTAGCGTGTCGTACCGAGAATCGATTCAGTTCTAAGAACACCGACACATCGGATTGTTCTAATTGAATACGAAACATAAACATTGAAGCGTGAGAAATTCGTCCACAACCGGAGCTAGTAGACGGGTTTCCTGGGATTTCCCGAGACTCTTGCGAGCCACTGGGCTATTGGATTTGAGCTTGCGTGCGATATATGGGATGCGCTTTCTAACGTGTTGTCCATAACCAAATGTCAAAATATTCATGTTCATTAAGTTTCGCCTAATAAAGTTATGCCCAGGTCTGCTCCTAAAAAGTATTCCTCAAATATGGCACACTTATGCAACCGTATGCATTTCAGTATATGAGTATCGTAATCTACATAACTCTTAGCTGCGCAAATAGTGTGTTGATAGCGATTGTTGATCGCTCGCATTCTTGTCTAGTAGGTATTGTACTTACTTCAGCACATTCAGGAAATGTAATACCTGCGCACACATATGTACGATACTAAGAAAGCTCTAGACTTTTCTGATGTAATTATTATGCAATCACGTGTGCCTTTCTTCTCTTGCCAAAATATTCATCAAAATATGTCATTTATCTTTCACCTCTCATGAGTGGTGCTTTTACATTTTCATATTTGTTAAGTGCTTAAAATTCTTATGAATGTAACAACTCATTTTGTTTAATATCTAGCATAGATGCTGATGATCATTCATAAAACTAGGTAGAAAAGTATTTAAAACTTACAATAGTCACTCACTTTTGAGTAAATCTTATTCTATTTCTAATAGTATGCACGTTGTTGAACACACGTGACACCAGCAATAATGCCGCAATTAAATTCTGAAACGGCCACGATGTTGACTGAGGTGCCATTGTTTGTTACGACCAAATTGAATTCGTTATTAACTTTACTGCTGGAATAGGGAAGCTATTCAAACCACATGTGTGAGTTGACAAACATTCTCTAACCTAGATTAGGTTTTAAATGCTAATTTATTTCAGGAAAATTTACTATTTATTTAATACAATTTATTTATCAAAGAACGCATACTTTTGTAAGGATTACTGTGCTACGTAAATGTACCAAGATATATCAGAAACCATGTTTGCTGTAACTTGTCAGATACAATCTGGCTTGCACATGGCCTTCTTGAGGTTTTCCTTCCACCATGCTCCTATCAGTCGTCACACCTCAAGTGTTGACGTTATCGCTATCCACACATATGTCGACACTACAATGTTTCTCATGCTGATTTCAATTTTACTAACCAAGAAACTGTTAGTTATCTGGTTACCTAATTTTAGTACATTACTTTCACTATGAAACACGTAAGATAAATCCATGGCTTAACTGCGTTTAGCATTTTATTGCTCTCTCTATAAAAGGACCGTGCCTTTGTGCTTATACTAAATATGCATAAAACCAAATTCCAAGTGATATTATCAAATCATTACAGGACTGGGGACGGGTGTGCTGCAACTTTTAACACGCCTGTAATGAGAATAATGATGGAGAAGCTTGCGACATAGATCGGTGACCATAGCCAATAAAGTATGGCAACTCCAACCTATACCAATAGCAGCGTAAGATATTTCGCATCTTTACTAGAAAATTCTTCCCGTTTTTTTTCCACAGTGTATTACTTTAGTTTAAGTTGGTTAATCCGTAATATTTACTCTCATAGTTAAAAAGTGGTTATATTTACGGCAAAAAAGTAAAATCGTGTCTCTAGTTTCAACTTACGTTACGACTAAATATTAACTCTATTAGAAAATTTAGTTAATTCATAATCATAATTATACTTGTATCTGAAATATACTGTCGGTTAGATTTTTCTGTGACTTGAGCGCGTGCGCAGCCTGTCGATAGTGGGAAATCGCCGATACTTGCGTAAATACGGCAGCGGCTGCCGAGCTCCAGATTAGATTTACTTCATCTAGAACATTCGCTTCAAACACTGATACAGATCGTTATTTAAATTGTAGCAGAGCTTTCGTCGTATTTGAAACCTTTCATAACGTTGGCAATGGTACTCGTATAAATACTGCAATTTATGGATGAAACAATGCAACACTCATATAATCATTTCAACTAAATGTTGTTGATGATGCCAGTAGTGGAAACAAATTCACTCGGGTGATACGGCCAATGGATTCATAGAAATAGTATTTGGGTCATATTGCATCAATAGAACGATGCACGCAAACCGCTAAAGACACCATGGCGGTGATTGCGAATGCAACTTAGTAATTTTCTCATGTCACGACACAAATGCTACCGACATATGCACACAAAATATGGGTAAAATACTTCAAGAATAGCCTGTTCCAGAACACATAACAAACATAATTCGTAATAATGTTATTCCGAATTGAACTGCTATCGTCGTAGTAAATCATATGCTTAATGAGATTCATTCAAAGTAACGAAAAAAAACTCGATGTGGAAGAACAAACCTATGATTAATATGAAAACGAGTTAACTTATATCCCTTAACACCAAGGCCTATACTATTTTCGCTATTTCATTATTTCGCAAACCTACTACCAAAAAAGAAGATGGTCAGTTTGTAGGAAACTTTTCTTTTTAACAGTCTTCAAAAAAAAGGAGGTTATCAATTCGGATGTAATTTTACGTACTTGTTACTATAAATTTAAAAAGTAGTTTTGTTTTTCGTTTTTTTTTTTATTGTTCTCTTGTTATTTTCTCCTATTGCACGGAGACGGTATAACTCTTTCTATATATGTATTTTGTTTGAAAGGGGATTTTTTTTTGGTATTGGTTTGGCCACTGAACTGATGATGATCCAAAAAAATATTTTGTAAGGTCACAGTCATAATTTCTAAATAGCTGTTTGTCGATGTTTTGAATTTGTCTTCCAAATTCTTTATTCTTCTGGACTGAGGTTCACAGTTACTTGTAGAATTACTGCTCAGTTTTAATTCTTGATTTCAAACAACACCATTGATCAATACTTAAATTGGTAGATTAGATTACTTTTCAATTTAGTTATACGTAGTTTTTTGTTGGTTAAAGCTTAACCTTGTGTGGTTATTTTTATGAATGTTCATAATTGAATGCAAGATTATTATTAAAAGTTCAATTTTCAGTTCTTGTAATTATGAAATGAAATGAAATAATTTATTTGCGTAGCCACATGTAATATAAAATCATGGAAAATAATATAAAATGTCCCTTGCAGGCTACCGCATATGAGGAGTGCAAAATGTCAATTAATTAGTAAATTTATAAGTTAATTTCCCACTATAATTTACAGCTAGGCAATAATATTTAAAATAAATGTCAAAAGATTATAAGTATACAATATCAAAAAATTACAATAATAATAATATGTCAAGGTTTTATATAATGTCAAAGTAATACCTAGTACTTTTACATTATTTAGCTATTGCGGTGCGGTTACTATGCGACCAATTCTATTATTATCCGCCTTGTAGCTCGACTAATTATTATCAGCCCGTGACTTCTGAGAAATCGACAAACACTCTTGTAGGGAAGTCGGGAATTGTTTTCTGAGAATCAGACGTTGTCGTTCAAAAAGAGCATGAGAAACGGCGATGACAGCTGGCCTTTAACTGTATTATCCAGCAATTACTGATACAATATATCAAACGAGAAAAATACGAGCAGGCTGACATGTATGAAGAGCAAAAAATATCTCGAAGCAAATCGCAATAGACGAGGTCGACGTCCGGGCTTGAAGAAATGTGATATGTCTTCGGTGCTGGCGAAGATCATGCGTGCGGTAACCAGGTCAGATGTTACCGGAGCCCAGAGTTCAATAGACGAGCTGCTAACCATACGTACAACGTATGCCACGTCGTAGATCACGTCTCAATTTTGACTCGTTGCGCGTATATTGTGGGAGTGGTTTTTTGTTCCCACTCTTGACTGATCGCTCTATCCTTCAGTCCGTCACGCGGACATTGACCGTGATTCTTCTATTTAGAGTGTTTGGTTTCTTTCTATGTGAACTGTTTCGTTGGCAATGGACCTACTTGCCACATATGTAGGAAGAATGTATTTTGATGTAAAATACCTATGGCGTCTTAAACCGTTCGTTAGCACGAAGTATGAGAAATATGCGCGAACTTTAATATGAATTTTATAAAATACCTTAGGTCAACCTTTTTTTGTAGGTACTTAAGTACTTTGTTGATTGAAGGATTTCGTGTCTTCCCATAATATTATAGAAGAACAAAAAGATGTTTGAATAATGAAAACTCCACTGCCTCACTTTTGTTGTGGTGTACTCATTATTTGTTACTTTGTTTGAGTATGTTAGCTTGCCTAGTAACAGCTGTGTCACTCTTTATGTCGCAGGCTTTATCAGTTGTCTAATGTTTTATTTATTGTGCTGCTCCTCATTTTGGTGTAGTTGTCGTCACGGCTTCAGTACACGAAGGTGTGCAGGCTATGGAGTGCACGGCGCGGCGTGTACTGCCCGGTATAGATAGAGTGAGCGGGTATCGGGCGGGCGGCGGCGAGCACGCGGCACGAGTGCCAGCGCGCCCAGTCAGAGTGCCGCCGCGCTACTAAACGCACGCGCTGCCTGCACGTGCTCACGTTAAAGCTCGCATCACTCGTTCCTCACTGAACTTTACCAAACAACAGACTTTACTTCGTTTACAAACACTCACATTATGTCAGTTTGCATGTACCTCTTCTGTCCCTGGTTCTTTCTCGTGATCTACCTGGGTTTTCTTATGCTGGACGTGTAAGGTCGGCTCGCGTGCAGCGCGCAGACGCGGCGTCGTCCTGCGATCGATAGCCGCGGCGTCGTCGGCCGAGCGGTCGGAGTGAGACGTGCGCCGTGCGGGCTCGTACGCGGGTGGTGTTGGCGCGCTCCGGCCCCGGGGAGGAGGTCGCGGTGCCGCGTGCCGGGAGCGCCGCTGGTGTAATGTGCGCCGGCAGCCGCCGGTGAGCCAGCCCAGCGCGCCGCCACGATCGCTCCGCACGCGTCGAGCACGCGGCCGCGCGGCGCGCCCGCCATGAGCGCGGCCACGCCGGAGGTGCGCGCGATGCCGCCCGAAGCCGCGTCGCCCGCCCTCGCGCTGCCCATCATCAAGCCGGACCTAGGCCTCAATGATGCTACGCTATTCGCAGTCTATTGCTTCATTAAAAATTTCATTGGGTAAGTACAAAGCGATATCTTTGTAGAGTCTCTGCCGCATTCTAGCTCCCTTATGTAACTCGTTTACTTAAACTGAGATAAATAATTGCTGCATTGGATATTCTATGTTAATTTGGAACAAAAACGATTCATTTTATGGCCTAACATAATATATTATTTAGAAACATTAACATTGATTTGGCAGATATAATGGCATTACGGTGAATATTATGTTGTTATTCATATGGTTGGTATGCTTATCTAAAAACGATATAAAGTCGTTGGCTGTAATATAAAATTGACCATTGTAATAAAGGGCGTTTGAATATCAATTTTATCAATGATACATAGGTCAAAGAACAATTTGCTTATTTTTTTTTTTTATTAAACTTAGTAAACAAAGGAGATATATTATTGCTACTTTGATAGAGAATGTATTGTCCTACAACACAATAGCTCAACCTTGTATGAGCGAATCGTCAGTTTTATCACTAGACTCGCAGCAGCTGGCAACAAAATGTTTTTCACTGTACGAGTGTTAATTCCTACCTTAATAGAATCTTTGACCATGTAGTAATGTGACCTTAACAACACCCTGACACTAATAAATATTAACATAACGTAACAGCCAATATTTCACGCATATTTAGTAAATGTTTGTTTATTTTCGATCCACTGTCTGCAATAGATAAGGCGTCTTCAAGCCAATATGATGTCGTTATGTAACCTTGGGATTCACACACATACAGTCATGTTTTCGGTCCGCACCTATGTTTACGTTTTTTATCACCATTGGGTTAGCTGTGCCATAATATTTGTAGAGAATACATTTTTTACTGTTTACATACATCGAGCTTAAGTAAATATTCAAATGTTAAAAGCAAAAGTAAATAAAAAATATATAAAGAAATAATACATATTGCCAAACATACGTATACAAGATTCAAAGTAAAGATTAAAGTGTCTGGATACAAATACATTATTGAAAAATATTTTCTAATTCGAAACGGTTTCCATTAGCAAGTTAAACATTGTTATAATTCTGTAATTGTTTTTAAAATTATTTATTTTGTTTCTACGGTATATTGACTACATTATTTTAATTCAAAACTATTTATGTCCATGTGTCATATATGCCTTTTTAAACTTTTGAATCTTTAATTCTTTTCCATTTATTCGATATTAAATTCTTAACATTTGTTGTCTGACTTGTCTTCAGAGTCAATGTACTAACTTTCAAAAAGTCTTTGTTATTAAAAAGGAAGAAATAATAATAATAATAATAAATCATTTATTTGTCACAGAAACTTAAATTTAGGTTACACCGAGTTTAGAAATTATAATATAAGTACCTATAGAATTTTAGTGTTAGGTAAACTCGGGGGACTCTGGTTATAATAATAATAACTTTATCTAGTAAATAACGTGGTTAATTGTATCCTATGAAGTGGTTTCCGTTCACATATAATATCTGTGTTCACAATATATGGATTGACATTATTGTATTATTTAGCAGCTACAGATTTCAACGTTTTGAGTCCATAGACTGTTCGTGAGGTTCTTTTCTTTCTATCGTTTGCCGTTTCACCTTCACCTTACGGACTAAGTTCTCAATTTGTTTACAACAATCGCTTTTATATAATAACTAAATGTCCGGACAATGGTGCCGTTGTTCCGGATGATTTGATCGGTGGTTGATTTCAGATGCAAACTTTCTGTTGCTTTGTTGCATCCTGCATCATCACTTTCACAATAAGAAAAGGGAAAGTATAGGTGGCGCCCGCTCCCTTGCGGTCAGATTAGCTCGGACTATCGGCTGCAGCTAATTCCCATTGTTTATACTGGTACTAGCTAATTCTTGCTAGCGTGTCTACTTTCATTGTCTTTGTTGAATGTGCTAAACTAATGGACAACCAGTTTATATAGGGCCTCTATTTCCGTGTTTATAAAACGCCCTCGTAATTCAGTGCCTACATTTTTTAAGAACTACGTTTTTATTGGTGTTTATTTCTGAATTCAGTTTTCAAGCAGCTTACAGGCTAATATTAGTTTGACTTACATACAACATTGAGTTTGTTTTTGATTTCATCTTTAAATTATAGATACCTGTAATATGTACACACACTAAAAAGAAGTAGTATTTAGGTTAGGTCAGGGATCGACAACACGTTTTGTTAATTTTATCTCAATCAGTGTCAGTCTTGTATATTGTAACGACGCCTATTTACATATTACCTTTTATGTTTATAACTGTTGCTTTAACAACTTCAATCATTGCACTCGGAGAAATAAGTATATAATAAATTTTAGATGCACCTTTCCTCCTTTTACTTTTGATATCTTATTTCATAAGCTCTTTGCATACTATCCTATTTTTTTGTAAAATTACAATAATCATGTAAGATTTCCTCGTAGTCAGCGTCTTTGTCTAATGTTTCCATCTCTACTACTCTAGTTTTCTCTAAAGCGATAAATCTAATGGTTACGTTCAATTTAACCATTTCAATAAACAAGTAGGTTTATCTGTTTTTTATTGGTACTTAACTTTTTTACACTTGCAAATCCATTGTATTATATAAAATATTGTCATTACCTTTTTAAGCAAATTCTGTAAATTCTTTATTAAGATAAACTGATGGCGATTTAACATGTGAACTTCTAAAGTCTTTTAGAATATAACTGAAACTAATTTAACATTTATTGTCTGTTACTGTCGATCAGCTGTCGGTTCGCGCAACGATGCGTTCTGATATGATAGGAGATAGTGCGTGTCTGCGCCAATGAACGTACGTAACTCTAACTACTTGCGTAACCTGCGTACAGTTCGCGTCTTGTGTTGTGCTAGCGCTACCAATGTACCTACGACCATTATGTCATTGTTTCATTAGATTCCATAATGTTGAACGAATTTGCTACATGCCGATTGCCAAGTGTTGCAATTTCCAGCATATTTCATGTCATTATCTACTTGTTTTCTAAGAAAATATCTACTAAATTCTGAACCAGCTAACGAGTGAAATTTAAATTAGGGGTTTGGAAAGTTCGCAAACGAGTTGAAGGGTCAAGCAAAAAAGAACGTTCTTGCCAGTTTACGCAACCAGTCTTGGATCTGATGCAGTGATGTGCATATAAAAACCTGTTGCATGCGATTTACTTGTTGCATTTACTTTTGCAACGACACCACTCCATGTAAATGGATTGGAGGTGACGATCCATCACGCGTGATGACTATGACAATCATCGCGCCATCACCCAGGAGTCTCATCTCGCATATTGATTGATGCGTTGCCTTGACGAGCTACCATGGCGCCACCCTCCCAAAACCGCCCCTTTCACGCAAGGACGTCGGGAATAGGGACGCGCGCATATTCACTATTCCACTTTACTCAGTACGAGCTCGTCCATCGCGTAGAGAACACGTTTTGTGTTCCCTTGCGTTACTTTAACCCGCGTATGTGCCTTATTGTGTTCATTTTGACTGAAAATTAACAGCCGTTGCCCTGGAGAATACTCTGAAGCAACATTTGTGAGTATGGAATCGTGTTTCACTAAAGAAACCCCGTGTATCTAAACTAGGTCAAGCTAACGCGTCCTCGGCCCTTAAAGGTTTTCATTTATGAATGGGCGTTCTGTTTCTTCTCGAACGTAACTTTTGCCGCTGCAGAATATACGTACATAAGCTGAGCTGATTTTGATAAGTGTATACTTTTTTTCTAAGCCAACACGAATAGTTTGGCGATGACGTCATCGTCCCTCAATGGAGCGGACGTCATCGATTTTACCATAACTGCTGTATTTGCATTTCCTTCATCCAGCGCTTGCATTATTAATGTTACTCTAACCTCATTTCCAAACAAAGAGCGTTCGAATTCTTTGTTTTGAAGTGTAAATATATTATGAATCTCAATTCAAAATTTTACATAGTTGTATTTTAAATTTAAAACACGTAAGATCTTCACTATAAAACTAGATAACTTTCCTATAGATAATTCCTTTGTTTGTATTTGTACTGTTAAAACATTTAAACAAACATTTTTAACAAAATACAAAAGTGTTGTGTGAAGTCTTGTTTTATAATTTTCAGCCTTCATATCTTTTAATGATCCGTAACTTTTGTGACGAATGTTTTTTGAAATTAAATACCAAAATCATTTTTCTTTGTGTACAGAAAGAAAGAAAGCATAATCGTTTAGATTTTAAAGACTATTTTCTTATTCCAACGTTCCACTAAAGTAGCCATTCTAATTCTTCCCAGCAATCAGTACGTGATTCAGGAACTCTCTAAGAAACCTAACTTCCTCTTGGTTTGTACGTTTGTTGATTGCGCTTGGATTATCTACAATCGAGATCTAATCTCTCGTCTTCTCACTCGGAGAAAGCTATAATAGGTCATGCCGTGCTCGTTGCAGTTCCTTTATTGCCAATTACTTCGATTGAAACTTTGAATGTTCTTAATTTATTTGATTCTATTTCTTATTTCGTTTTCTTAATCCTTATAAATTACTAGCTGACCCAGCAAACGTTGTTTTGGCTTAATAATTATTTCTAAATATACAGTAGCCTATTCTCAGACCTACTGAATACGCATAATTATAACATTTGGAAAAAAACGGTTAAGCCGTTTCGGAGGAGTACGGTAACTAACACTGTGACACGGAAATTTTATATATAATATTTCAACTGGCGCACACGAATGACAATGAGAGTTTCATTCTCTTTCATCAAACATTTGAAGTGCTGACAATGTCAGTTCTCGAAAGTAGCTCATTTACGCCTGTATGCATTGCACGATATGGAAACTTTATAGCTTTTTAATGTCCTCGCGATGCAGGCCGTTGGTTTCGTGAGGGTACGTGAACTCTCAAGTTTATTCGAGCGCTCGTCGATTTTAAGTTTCTTTTTTGATGCACATAATTTTACAATCTTTGTTTATATTTATTTTATTGTAAAGTTAAGGAAGTGCTGATTCTTAAACGTGCCATAATTCTTTCAAGTTGAAACTATGGGGAATAAAAATTGCGTGCATTTGCTCTCCCGTGTGATTATAGCGGTCGTGTGGTCGGCCGTGCGGACTTCCTGTGTCGACGCCGGCGGCGTCAGGTGGTGCTATTTCTACCTCTCCGTGAACCGGCCACACTAACAATTCACGTTCAAAGTCGGTTATTTAAAAAATAAAATACATATGAATCGACTTGTTTTCGTTCTAAACTAATTGAAATTCAAGGATCTTCGCGTTGGGTGCGTTCCTCGTATTTCATGTTTGTTTGTGTCGAAACTTGACTTGTCGAATTGTTCTCCATATTATTATGTTTGCATATATGTGTCCATACTCGTGCCGAGTGTTCTCATTTATCTGTGTAAACAAATGTGAAACATTTATACCAATTTACGAGGTTTTTTATACCAATTTACGAATTTTCTATCCAATATAAATCATAAATTGTGTCACATGCCTTCTATTCTAGTACAGTAATTCTTATATTTTTTTAAACATGATTAGATTGCCCTTGGTCTGATTTCACGTTCAGAAGCACTACAGCGTCCTATTTAGCCCACTCATGATGCTGAACCCGAACAATGCTCTCATGACCCGGTTTCTACCGCAGCTATTGTCATCCAATGCAACTGACCCACATTTTGTATTGTGTATTTTGCACCAATTAGTAATCCAATAGCTCTGATGACCTTCACTGGTAGTTGATCCGTTTCAATTCACCATAACACGTAAAAAGTAAAACCAGATCCATCCAATCTGTGAACGCGTATCGTGCGTTCCCTACAATCCCGCCTAAATATAAACACGGCCATTTCGTCTCGCATACACCACCTTGCGCTCTCATCGGTCACTTATAAAAAGCGTCGACGAGGTCAAAGCGTCGTGGCGTACGCTAGCTCACAGTGTCGAACAAGCACGCGAGTTGTAACGACGTTATATCGCTATCGATGGTTCACTATCACGTGTGTGCAATACGTATTGTGTATGCAACGGCCGAGCCAATGGCTCTTGGCAAGGCGGTGGCGTCCGATCGAGTTAGCCGTCTTCACTAGTGTGCGTGGTGCGCTGGCGTGCAGACGTGTCCGCATGGTTCAGCAGCTGATGGCGGAGCTGAAGGTGCTCATCGGGAGACGAGCACCGGCCGGGGGCCCGCCGCCCCCCGCGCACGCGTCTCCCGCACCCTCGCACCAGCACCAGTACACGAGGCGAGACCTCAAGGCGAACCTGCACAGGCACATGAGTATCGTGCTAGACAGGTCAGTCAACACAACACAAACATTATTATTATAAACAAAACAAATTTGGCCGATGACGTCAGCTGTTATGTTTTTGTTATCGAGAGATCAGCGTCGAGGTGTCTGCAAGGTGAAATGCACGAAGTATACGAATATTACAGAAGAATACTGCGATTGCCTTCATCAGATATCAGTTATTCAATGACGTCCATCGCGATGCTCGTGTTATCGAACCCACGTGGAACATTATCAAATATGTTTTAAGTATTTTCAGATAGCGAGCGATTGGAACGGAAATGTTTTAAAATAACTTGTTTATCATTTGAAACATCTGAATTTCGTCCATCAATCTGTTCATCTATAGTACTGAAGACGAAAAGGTATTGGCAGTGATCAATTTGGAGCTGTAAATGTCAAGGCTACTACTGAATGCCAATCGATCTGTTGATCAGACTAATTCAGAAGTAATTGCTGTTAATGTATACAACTGTATGGAATATAATATAATTGACTTGATCGAAGCTTGTGGAAAAGTTTATATGCATACTAAATTTAATGCGAGCGGGTTTTAACACTATTGATAAAAATAAAATGTATATTAAAATATGCTCCTGACACGATACATCTCTAATATTAATATTATGTAAGTCTTATTTACTTTAGAAAAGAACAACATCATTAATTAATAGGTATCAAGGTTTAACGTTTTAATATTTGTGATAATTTCCAGTTTAAAAACAAACAAATAAAGACTTTATTATCTGGGAATAAGATCATTAAATTCAATGGCACATCAAGCAATCAAAGCTATTTTTATTTATGCTTGTTTCTTGAACAAGTAAGCCAATTGACCAGTTGTAAAAATAACCTTAAACTTTCAAAAAAGTTTAATTTAACTCTACGAGGTCAGACACACCTACAATCATTATAAGGAGCGTGTTAAATTAATTGAAAATTTAAATGCTCGGTTTTATAGAATTAGAACACGATTAAATTTTATATCTAAGAACCGACAAGGTCTATGTATACTTGGTAACAATATTACATGTTTATTTTTATCACGTACTAGAGAGATAAATAAAATTATTTGCTTTAAACACTCTTTTTACACGCTTTCTGTTAGCTTCACCTGTATGTTTGTTTGTAACCGACTTCTTTGGGCGCGATTTTGACCCACTTTAAACGGTCAGATTTCGTTCAAACTTTGTAGATTTATTGAGGACCGATGACAATACACTAATTTGATAAAATTACGGTTTTCTATAAAAAGCGTGTTTTTTTTTAGTTTTTTTTAAACTATTATTTATTATTGATGGTTGCGATCAAGCGTAACCTTATCTGTCATTAAAAAATGGATCATGTATTAAAATTGACGCTGAATCAGAATCTCCACCGAATCCAAGGGCAAAATAAATCTATATGAAATTTTAGACAAAAGACTTCAGTTTAATTATCTCATGTTTCCTTGATTGTTGCTTGTAATCAATGTGATTATTTATACTACACAAGTAGGTATAACATCCATCATTAAGTGCTATTAAAGCGTTGATGGCGTGTTTGCTTGCGCCCGGTGAGGCAATTTGTAGCACGTCCCTAGAGGTTACACGTTTACTTGTATGTTGTTTATTTAAACGATAAATTCGTATGACACCTTAAATATTAATCGACACACTTTTAGGGTTTTCTGAAATGTAACTCATACTTCCCACTGACCTACAACCACACTATGTAAACCAAAGTGGAGACTGCTTGAAGGCACCAATATACAGTGGAAATGCCGAAAATGGAGTACTAAGCTATTCGCTTCCACATTTATAGTACGGACAGCCAAACTGTGGAACTCCTTGCCGGTATCCCTGTTCCCACTGAACAACAACCTTACTGTCTTCAAGGTGAGAGTGAACCGGTTTCTTCTATGCAAGCGCGCTTCATCTTAGACCGCAATGTCACTTAACTAAAATGAGTAGTAGTCAAGTCAATTGAGTTGCAGACAAGCGCAAACATATCAAACTTAAAACAAGTATAAATAAAAAAATTGGAAAGCTCCCGACATTTTGGGGTGACGGACATTTTATTTATTGTATCGTAAACTTATAACACCCCCTCGTTTTTTAAGTCGGGGGTTAAAAGTATCCAGAGTCATGTCAGATGTATAATTTTCGTAGAAAATTAAACAAATCAATCAAGTTGTTTGGTAAATGATAGAGATTAAATGTGTATGTATCATATGAAAAAACACGGCTATTTATTCATAGTGGTGTTTTTTTTCATATGTTGTAAAATAATAAATTCAGGTTTAAATAATTTTGTTTTACTGGACATAATTGTAAAACAAACATTTAGACTACTAGAATTATAGTGAATCAGTTGGCAAGTTGTAAAGAAACATTGGCATCAAATTGGCCAGCTTTCATAGTATTGTTGAATTGATGTAACGATGTTTTGATTGATCTGTAAGGCATTTGGAATGAAATGATAGAGCGCGTGCCAATTTGAGAAGCCTCGAGTTCGCATATTGGATAATTGTTGCTCTTTATATTACAGTGTTTGTATTTGACGCACGGGCAACTGCGTGTAAAAACTACACTCAATAAATATTTTTTAAATCACATAATCAGGGATGGAAGAAATTGAGTTCAAAATATAATTTCTAACATCCGTTAGTTAGTTTAATCCGAAGTTGGTTATTCCTTGCACTTATCGTATATTCACAAACATGTATGTAAGTGTTGTTTTTAACAAGGCTAGTGTTGAACTTATCGATCGGTGGCCTTTAACAACTCTGCATAGTAAGGATTTACTCGTACTACTTAAAGTAAAGCAATATTTATATTTTGTAACAAATTCTTATAAAAACTTGGTTTGGTAAATTTACCAATAAAAATAAAAAGCAGATTGTCTATTTCAGCACCTCAAACAAGATTCACGGAGTCAAAACACGAATTCTTTGTTCTTGTATCTTGAAGGTTGAGTAATGGGTACGCGTGAAATTAGCTCGCATTTTACAAACATTGTCACAGAGCGAACATTTACAATGATTAATTCTTACTGGCGATATATAACTCGGTCACCCTCCAGAAATAAACAACAGTTCCAGAGCGCGAAACCAAACGACCTTGAGCCGATTTCGTTAGTCTCTAATTCATGAAGAAAATATATATTGAGAAGGAACTAACTACAATGCACCCAGTATCCAATTGACTGATGACGTAACCATTACATTACACAATTTATATAGACCTTTAAGAATGATACAATACAAGTGTTGTATAAAATACATATGTATTTCCTTGTTGTATTGTGTGTCTCTGAAATTCTCCCTACTTTCATAGTCACCTCAAAGCATTATTTGCACTCGAAATCATTCATCAATGTGTGTCAATTATTTAATTTTTGGCATCAACGGATTTCTGATTTATTTGTTTTGAAACTCATTAAATGTACGAAGCTAGTTGTACTAGTTGAACTTTGATATAAAGCAGCCAATTACTACGTAACAAATCGTTTCCTCCTAGACAAGATGGATCTCTTCACGGCTCTTACGCATTGTTTGGGAAAATACCACGGCCCTGCGTATTTTCATACGTAATAATCACCTGGATCGTATCCAAGGGAATGTCAGCGCGACACCTCGGAGCTCATTATACCGCGACTCTTAGACGGCTTTGGTCATATGACGGCCGCATTATTCACCGCAAACAGCGATATCTTCTTCAGTGTTCGGATTACATCGTCGTTGAGCCGCGCTTTGTAGCGATGACTGCAGTCGCATGCGCCCAGCCGCCCGCGCACGGCTGCTCACCGCCCCGAGGCCGCACAGAAGCCGTGCTACAACGTCTAGGTCAATACACTTATTCGCGTGTACCTTATCGTGTTCCCATTATCGCATTAAACCTATTTCGTTCGAGTATCGATCGAACGGATCGTACGGCTAAAGCAGTCTTGAATTTCTCGTGCGGCGAGCGCGGGCGGTCGCGCGTACAACGCTCGTCGGATGACATCAGTTAAGCCACCACGTCCGTTGGAAACAATCATTACTCAGTGTCCGCGCCGGTGCCGGGTCAGACGCACGAGGACCTTGATGGAGGAAGCACGGTGCGCGACGTGCGAGGCCCTCGGCCGCCGGAGCCTCTCTACCAAGTTGCTCCAAGTGGCGATGGCGCAGGCGCATCTGAAACAGTGCACGCATGCTGCAACTCCTGAAAACAATGAAGTTCATGACGACTTGGCCTCTCGAGCGCTAGCTGCGAAACGTCGAAAGTCTATAGCAAGTTTCAAACTAAACCTGCCATGTGAGTCACAACCGAAATCAACACCAGCCGAACCGGCGCGGTCGATTTTCGCTCGGAGAAACACGTGGTGCCCGTGCCCGTAAGTTCTATCAACATTCTTGTCATTTTCAATATAGTTGACCATGAAATAACATTTAATATTCATGACCTTAAGCCATAGCCCATTAGCGTTCATGCATGCACCCATCCTGTTTTGATTCACTGGTTTGTTATCTGTATCTTATATAGATACAGTGATCTTTGATATATGTAACTATGCTTCTCTCTTCTTTATTTATCTTATCTAACACTTCATCGGTATTGTCGTATTCTTCTACTGAGAACAGAACCTGTAGTTTTTATTGTACTTTGTGTATTTTGTATCGATTATCCTAATATTTTATGATGAAGCTACTGATTCTGAACGGCTGACAACCCGATATTGATGAATATATTGGTTTGGTTTTAGCAAGTTCTCTGTAACCTGACTTTTATAAGCTAAAACAAGATACATATTATTTTAAAAACAGTCCCTAATTTGCAATAAAACAATAATTAATATGATTGATTTTGCAATTGGCGTAATTTAAATCGATTACGTTTAATTTATGTTTACGAAGGACATAACAATTACATAATTATCTTACGCTGCACGGTTTAATTAATTTATATTTTAATCCCCTTATCTTGTTGCGATTTTTTAAAACACGTACTTATCTATAAATACTGGTAGCTCAATTACTAGATAAGAAATTGTGAACTTACAAAACAGATCAAAAGGCACTACTGATGGAATACCATCCATCAATTCGGGACTCAAGTAACGGAAATTTCAATTTGCTTGTCTCCGGACCATGTTGCGGTAATAAGGCACAAGATCAGGAACTGACCACTTGAAGCCATTTCTTTTGTGCAACACAAAGGAAAATAACACTTCACTGCATCAGCGTTGGCGCGAAATGCTTTGTTGACTATGTCTACTTATACTACTACTCGTCACAACAATGATGATAGCTTTATTCTTTGTTAGATGTATTTTCATTTTAATAAAGTATCTTACCAATTTTTTTTATTCATTTCAGTTATATCATTTCCTGTTTTCACCGATTTACTCAAGTAGTACTGTGCAATAATATCGTATTAATAAAATAAATAAATAACCAAGTGATACTTCTTAGCAGTAAGTACAAACACAGCAATATACTTAATACGTTTCTAATTATACTATGCGATTGTGTGTAACAAAAAGTTGTAGTGCCCAACAATCATTTTGCTTTTTTGTTGGCCTAACAATCATCGTATGCCGTCATCTCTATACATAGTATTGGTACCTCATTCTAGAATCTGAACCCCATTATGGATGATTGTGATTTTCCGAGTACCTATGAGATAATTTAAAAATGTATCTCCAAGTATCTAATGCTATATACCCGTTCGTAGCCTTATGATTGTGTCATCGCAAAAAATATTATGTATATCAGATTTTTTGTACAGTCACGTTCACGCTTTTTTGGCTATAGTTATAGAATTATAGTTTTTGTAATTCTTTCTTCCCACACTATTTTAGCTGCCACTCAAATGTGGTTGGTTGATTTGAAGAGTTGATTTAATCGTGTAATATTCACGTTCTAAAGTTTTTTAGTTCACGCATAATTATTGACTTGTAATGAAGTCATATATCTTACTAGCTGCGTCGCGCGGTGTCACCTACGTTACTCCTAGAATCTAAAGTCTTTAACTATGTCTGTATCCATTTTTTTTCTTCGAAATCAGTTCAGTCGTTTGAGCATGAAGAAGTTACACACACGCCCACACAAACTTTCGCATTTATAATATTACGAGATTTATATATATTAAGATTTTATTCCTAGATACGTTTATTCTAACCGCATTCAACTCTTGCTCTTAGTGTTTGAAGTAAATTTTAAACTGGCCAATAACATACTTACTTTTTCACCCCTAAACCGATTTTGACGACATAAAGTTTTGATAACGCTCCTAATTAAATATGTAATCCACTTGTGATAAATCAGTTGAGAAGTTTCGAAGCCATAACGTACAAGAAAGACAGAAAGACAAACATTCTAAAAATAAATATTTTGTTTCTTTTACTCTTCTTTCAATGCCACCTATCAGTTTTTTGGAAAAATATTTTTCAGCTCCATCAATTATTTTGCGTATCACATTCGTGTGGTTTACGGCACGTGACTTTTATCATTAGCTTTATCTATTATTTCTACTTTGCTTATCTAGATTTGATGCAATACACTTGAAAATCTCAACTTTTGTATTGTTTACAAGTTTCTTAACGTACTCGTACATAGAGTGAAAAAGAGACCGATCATATGATGTTCTTAGCAGATACTGTTTGTTTGTAGTTTTAAAATTATAAACACCACATCATAAATAAACCATGATATATCCATAAACTGACATGTCCATGAATATTTATAAAGATAACAAAGCCCCTGTTTACATGTTTATAAGTTGTGAACGTTACGTGATCCTCGCCGAGTATCAACACTCATTTCATATTCATCCATTGGTAACAGCACAACTTAGTGCAATTTCATTCGCAATTAAGATAAATTACAGTCAAGGTTAACGAGTATAATACACACATACATAATATGTGATTGTGTCATAAAATGTTAATATGCTCTTCTATTTGTATCGTATGTCAGACAACTAGATATGAAGTACGAATAACATTACCACAAACACAGGAGAATTTAAAATTTACATCACACTCCGGTAAACAGTGGCTGTGAATTCTATTATGATTTGTTTCATAATGTATGCCAGTTTAGAAACACTGTTTTAAAATACCTTCGAACGGTGTTGCAAATACTTAGATTTTGTGCAGTTATTTTAATATAGACTTGCTTCCGCTCGCGACTTCGTCAGCGTTTAACTTTAGTTATCAGGGTATTTTTTTAGTTTACTATCGTTATGATAATTAGGAGAAATAACTACCCCATTTTGTAATCAGGACACATAAATGTCAATTTTAACACTGCTTTGTCCAGAAATAAAGAAAACCCATAACTTCACCCTCCTATTTTACCCACTTAGTTGAGTTTCGAAAAAGTATTTTCAGCACTCAATTGCACTGTTATCAAGACTATGTGTACCAATTTTTGTACATGAAGAGATAAAAATATTTCTGAAGGGGGAATTTCCTCCATTTCACCTACACATATTGTTGTAATTGTAATTGAGAACCTACCATAATATACCTATTTTCATGCTTCTGTATTCAGAAATGAGAAAATTTTATGTAAATTTATTTCAGCCATTTAGATGTTGAATTTTTAATACTCCTTACATCATAAAAGGAACCCCTGTACCAAACTTCAAGATTCTAGATACTACTGTACTTACTTATTATGGCTGTACGTTGATATCGAAATCAGTCCAGTAAGTTTTGCCTTATATATGTACGTATAAAGATAGATGATGATGTATGTATATAGATGTAAAATATGAACTAGAATTCTCGCCTAGCTACTTGTCTCAGTCGTAGGTTACAGCACTTGTCGTATGCAAATGATCTGTGTCGCTAGCTTATCGATATCCTATTGTATCGCTACTGGATTTGTGATATTTTCACTAACAGTTTGCTTCACGTTGTTACCCTTTGTTTCAACAGCTTAGAATATTTTTGTTTTAGTATTATTGTTGTCCTTTAAACGACTTCCAAAATAAGGCGGAGGTTCTCAATTCCTCAGAATCTTTGCTGATTTTTATTGTTTGTTCACTATTATTCAACAATGCCTGCACTAATATGAACTAATAAATCATTACATATTTTGTTTGAATCGATTATACGTTCATATAGGTCCTGTTAAAACAACAGGACTGTAATGATTAATGGAATCCCAGAATCCTAAAATTTTTAAATTCGCATAATTGATTTCATTTATATTTACAAAAATCAAGTACTTATCTGGTAATCATCACGTCATGTAGCTGAAGCGACGATGAAAGGTTCCTCTTTTTATTCTTGAATCCATCCGCGCGTGGCATTTTTTTTAAGGTGCTATGGGAGCAAAATGGCATATTTTTAAATATCTTATAAAATCCTGCGAAAAGGATAGGGCTACGATTCGCTTTTGTAGGCAATGATATTATATGATTAGGACTACCATTATTAAACCCATCGCTATTGAAGCAACTCTTTAATGCAAATAAATATGAATATTATAAAAAATATGTATTAATACAATTAATATACTTATGTACGAGTAAATGTTCTTATTCAATACTGTGATGTAACCTTTTTGTTTGTAAATATCCAGCGATAATTGTGTAACTGTAAACACTTCAGCATTGATCACTTGTTTATAATATATATTTTTTAAGTGGTTTAAAAAATATTAATCGCATAGAAAGTTTAGTTTAGAGAGTATTATATTATATTGTTCACAAACTCATCACGTTTTTTTGTTTGGTCACAATTTAACAATTCCATTTCCTAATTAAGTATGATATTTTCGGATATAAAAGAGTTTCTTAGTTCATTAATTTTATCTACAACAGTGCCTATATTGTATTACTAAGGCAGTACAATGGTTTTCAAAGAGAAGCCCTACACTACAATACACGGAAGTGTCAGCTGCAATGAATCTACAATTGTTTGATAGCACTAGTCTAGCCGTCTCGTTGATAAAATACATACGCCGTTGACTCCTTTCCCAACCGGGCCGTGCGTTCTATTGCATTACCATGTTCTATGACTGTTATTTCATCACGATTCATCATTATTATCTCTTGAAGTACAATTATCATTAACTGTATCACACTAATAACTAGTTATTATATATAAATGCTCAAGTTTTTAGATTAACTTTTCATCTATTTATAGGCGTTATCTTAATCATAATATCGGACAGCGTTTTTAGCCTATTGCAAAGCCTTGAACCCACGCGTCTAGAATGAATTCTATCGTTAGCATTATATCCAATCGCGGTGGAGATCATAGGTGTTTTTGTCTAAAGTGAGACGAGCGGGTGTGTCGCAAATGCGTTGCCTTGGTTTTTCGAGGCGCCATCGTGCTCCGAAGTAGGAGAGTTGGCTTTGTAGAGTGGTGCGCGCGCCACTTGCTCGCCCCGCGCGCGCCTCGCCCCGCCGCTCTGCGACCGGCGCGCTCCCAGTTTGCCGCAACGCGTCGGTCTAGTTGCCCGCGCGCTAACACGTACAACGTTTTTTATTTTTTTTAACCACATCATTTATTCGAATACGTACATCTCCCGCGGCTCTATCGTAAAAACGGCTCCGCACATCCAAAAAACAGGGACTCCCAAGTCCCGCGACTTGAGGCCACGAGACGAAGTGGATAAGATGCAAACCAAATTAATAAGTGGCAGCTACGCGTCCATCATGAACAAGCAAGATCTGCTTCGTGAAGTAGTCGTCAAATATATCGACTACTTTTACCCTGTGTAAGTACCCTTGGACTCTGTTTGGGACAGTTGGCGCATTGCAGACTGTGTCTGATGTGTGAGGGAGCGGGGCGGCGGCGTGAAGGTTCTCACAGCCAGGCTATTTACTGGGCCGGTAAGTCGGTGAAGGTTCCTCGGCAACGGCAACGTGGCTCCACCAGGCCAACTGTTCTGCTCGACGTCAGCGCCACCCGACGAACTCTGATCGCTATCGCCTCCCAGACTGCTCTATCGATCCATTGCACTAAGCACTATACTTTAAAACATCTACAATTGTTTCTAGGTATAACATATTTGTAGCCGCCATCTTTGTTCGCTTTGAGGGCTCTGAAAATTACCCATTTAAACGATTCTTCGATGTAGTCGGTAAAGATCAGGATATAGCGATGACTAATTATACTTTTCACGGCCAACACCGACGTTGCCATATGTGTACACATGCAATGATTTCACTGAATGTCAGATTATGAATACATAGATAAAATTATAATACGTAATCGAATTGAAACAGCGAAATGTTGTTATAACAATTACTTAATTAGTATTCATAGGTCAGGACTCGTTATGTTTTGAACGAAATTAAGCCATTCATGTATATGGCGCTAGCTATACAAATCCTGGGGAAAGCACGATTGCGTGACCGCTTCGCGTGACGAGCACTGACTGCCGCTACAATACACCAGTGTCCCACTAATGTCCTCTACTGCCAATTCATGGCTCACGTCCTTAACTTTACTTGTTACATAAAATATGAGTAGTGTAGGTAGTGTTAAAGTTTCACCAATTTCACATAAGTCTTCTTGTTAAATACTAGTTTTACTTACTGATACAATCTCTGTTGGTATTATTTCATTCCAAACATCCACTTGGAGGTTGCATGTACACTTTGAGTCTAATTGAAACTGACAATGTATTATGAAACATGACAGCGAGATGTAACGTTTCAGCCACCGCTACTGGCGCCAGTCGTGTCGACATAAAACTCGACGATTTCCCTTCAATGACCTTGCGCGTGCGCAGCTCACTAGCCGCACGATAACAATATACTAATATTGTACTAAGTTTTGATAAACTGGTATTGAATTTACCCATATTGAAAGATTTAGCATGACGTTCTTTATACCTACTGTCATATAAACACAATACAGTGAGGCATTCAATAACAACGTCGTCGTGTAGAATATTCCGTGCTATCTAATTAAGCGTTGCCTTTGATTGCCGCTTGTTTTGTCTAGTAGCTGGTAAGCATTTCAGCATTGTCACACGATGACTAACTCGTTGAATTTTCATGTCACTCGCATATATTTTCAGTGACCTTTGTTTGGTAGTCGGCATTGTTTTTCCACGTTTTGTTTGTCGCAATGCCGGGCAGTGACTCATGAATGCGCTTTAATCGATTTCCGATATCGATATGAACTTACAATTTAGTTGCCAGTCAATAGTGTGTATGTTTTAGAAATGGTAGGTATAATCGTCGTATTTATGTCAACTATTTAAATGTTGTAAATCATTACATACTATACCTACCGATAACATACATTAACCTACCGATTAATATATTCAGAAACTAATTATAAACACCTGCTTGTTTTCCAAGCAGTCACCTCGCTATATACGGTTGTGCCTAATATAAATTCATATACTTGCACAATCGCTACGTCTTGCCATTCCAAACATAATAACATCTGAATCTCGTTTTTTGAACAAAAGGTTTTCATCGAACCGGTTTGACGATTTCATAAAGTCGTGAGACAGTACGATATTTGGCAGATGTTGTTTTAATCGTGAGTGCACACAAAGAATAACTTATTCGCATCATGGCGTATACATACATCTACTTATTGTTTTCGCTTATTAAATTGAAAAGGATCGTCAAGAGTCTTTTGTGTTAAAGCAGATGGCTCTCTAATGAAAAATCCTACGCATGGGCTCTTTGTCTCAAGCTCGTTTTAAATGCACCGGTATTTGTCTTTACGCAAACACGCACGTGCGTGGTGACAAAAGGTTATATCTTTGTTTGCTGCTCCTATTTACTTAATATCCTCCGAAACACACGGTACAGCTTTAAAACGCTGAAGAAGAAATTTACACTTTCTGAGTAATTTTCCAGCCAAATCCGCTTGAAAATGTATTTTAGGTGGTTGACTCTTTTGAAACTTTTGTGTCAAATAACGCTTTGTTGCCAAGTTGCTGTTCCGTTGACTGACACGTATGAAATATCCGCTTGGGCTATATTTGAAAACAAAATGTTATTTACGTATTTATTGAGAAAGTCTGTGACAGCACGTCTTTATAGAGTTGTCTTGGGACGGGCTGGTTTTAGAAAAACTCTGTTTGCATTACTAATTATGATAGTCGAGAAAATGTCGTCACTTGGTTCTCTACGGTACTTTCTCTGTCGGCTTTGTGTCTGACTTATTTCATATCTGGCGATACGTCAACGCTCACTTGCAATTTTGTCAACTTCCAAACTTGCGCAATCGCATACTAAATACCCAAACTAGTTTTTGACGAAATCTGCTTAGAGAAAGTTAAATTATTTTCTGTCAACACGTGGTGTCACCTTTCAAAGATTATCTTTAGACTTGCCTGTGTTTACATAATAGGGAATTGTTACGTGTGCGTTTCATCAACTTGGATAAAATAAAATGTGTGAGCGTGTAGGAGTTGAGAGCGGTGGCAGAGTTGGTGTGACGGTCACCCGGTGCACGGCACGGCCGCTGTAACCGTCGCCGGCCGCCGGAGAGTTCACGCCGCTGCCGACCGGTCGAAATCGATCCGCGGTTTTCAACGCTCCAATGGCTTCAACTTTAGCGTTGTGTTGTTCACCTCGTCGACGCGACACGGAATCTGTCGGGAGAAAGTCAAGTACACTCAACTTAGTCGTATTCCGCGCTACATTTAACCGCCGGAGCTGTTACACCAGCGTGATTGAATCATAATCATTCCGGTAACACTGTCGATAGCTCAGCAAATAATGCAGCTAGTACGCAGCAGTTGCTAAGTAGTGTGTACTCGTATAGCCAGTGCAAGCAAGCAGAGCACGTGGCATGCGCCGCGTTCTGATCTTGTGACACGTAACTGCCATCATGCACCTATTGTTTTGCAATTTCCAGTCCTGTCTCAGCAAACTGTTCACACTAATTGGCAAAGACATGATGACAAGCTTTGCTCTCATTTAAAACGTGCCAGTTCAGCTCTTAATGGGCCCAATAATAGCAAGTTTTAAAAAGACGACTTCTTTACTGTTATAGGTATTTTTGTGTTATAGTTTGTTGTAATATGAGAAATGGCGCCTGGCTGTCTGCAGTTGAATCGATTAATGATTCTAGGTCAAGCTTTCGAGTCTGGTGCTTCAAACTGCCATTTGTTCAAGGCGATTGCAACTCATATGAGTTGCTTCCTAAACCTAAATGATAGCAAATCTCCCGAGTTTGCTTAGTCCACGTGAATTTGAGCGGAAGTTCATTGTATCCTGGCATTGTTACTGTTAACAGTGCTACACCATACGGGTCATCTATTTAGCAATATTTATCAAATCGTTGTTTGGTAGAGTAATCATCCGTGCAACCGACGAAAGCTTTCCTCGAAATAACCGCAACATCTGATCGTTATTGTTTATAATTATATATTGAAGTGTATAATCATCTGATGATACACCATACGGGTCATCTATTTAGCAATATTTATCAAATCGTTGTTTGGTAGAGTAATCATCCGTGCAACCGACGGAAGCTTTCCTCGAAATAACCGCAACATCTGATCGTTATTGTTTATAATTATATATTGAAGTGTATAATCATCTGATGAAATGTAGTGCCCTTGCACTACCTTTCCAGTTGCAACGGCTGATGCATGTCAGCGCTAGGAACACGTAGTAATCGTTCTGTGGCGAATTTATTCTGCCTGCAATAAAATCGTAGGAAACAAACAACGTCGTTGACATTGTTGTATTCGCTTGTACCTCCGAATCTCTAGTAGTCTTTGTTTTGTACGTACGAGTAAATATAGACGTAGGCGTATCAAATTGGTAATTTTGCGGAAACGTTCAACTACAGGAAACAACTGAGGTAATATGCGAATTACGTTTATATCTTCAAATTGATTTATTTATTTATTAAGTCTGTGGAAGTAATTGTTACAGTTTTATTTGCGCGCCTTATATTGTTGTTTTTATTTCCCAGGTGCCAAGGATCGTTTTTATGACAATTTTATTTTTATAAATATATTTTTTCTTCCACTTATGTCTAGTAACTTTTGACTTGTGTTAGGAAATTAAGAATGATTAAACTAAATTCATTTTTTCTTTGTTACAGCGCATCGGGCACCAGTGCGGTGGCCATCGACAACAAGATCGAGCAAGCCATGGTGAGTAATAATTTATTTAATATTACGTACTATGAACATACTGATGACCTCGTTGGCGTAAAGGTTACCATGCCGGACTGCCAATCGGAAGGTTCTGGGTTCGATTCCCGGCCCGGCCAACATCTTTGTGCTTAACTAAATTTGTTGGCTGTGGGTCTGGGTGTTAAATATATATCTATATAAAATATGTATGTAATATATATGTAGTATATCAGTTGTATTAGCAACCATAATACGAACTAGATATGGTTCAGTGTGGGGTTAACCAGGCGTGTTTGAAAAAAATAACTGATCTTATTTATTAATCACCAAATGTAACACTCCTTCTTTAGCCACCTTTCTCCTTTCGATCGAAGTTCGCCGCTGTAGTTGAGTTGCCTCTTTTGCCTCTTCTTTAGTCTTTGTGTTATCGCAAGCAACAAAGGCTTTTGTGTCGTCTCGTACTTTTTTGTTCATGAACTCTTCACACAAATTATTCCCAAAATTTAGTTGTTATTTCTGTCAGTTCGTTCTATGTCACCACCTAAAAAACAGTTAAAAATCCATTATATTACACCATTTTATAGTTTACTGAAATATTAACGATAGTAAAAATTTATGCAAAAAAAAAATAACAAATTATGTTGACATCGCGTGTGATCTGATCATAAATTCTAAGTAACAAGTTCGTCATAGAATACATACGTGACTTGTTGATTTTATTACTACCTGTTTACGCCGGGCATTATAATAATTGTCTGTAATAAAGAAAATAACAACAAAATACCATCAGAAACATTTGCGACAACGGCGACTGACAGACGACGCGTTTTATCAATTACTAACGTCGTTTACCGACATGCTCTCACAGATGTCGCGCTGGCTCTAGGAACTAGTGTAAAAACTCATTGGGAGAATACGTGAGAGTGCTTTTCTTTAAAAGGTTTTTTTTTCTAAACTAGCTATATACGATACATTCTTTAATCGAGATTCCTTAGCGCACACGATTAAGTTCATTAAATTGTTTTACTTAAAAGATGTATTTATTGCCTTTGCTTTTGTAGTTTGCTAACAAGAATTCAAGGTTGGTGAAATTGTGTCACGTCCTGAGTCCGTATCACATATCACAGTAAATCCGCAAGTCTTTAGTAGCAATTAGTCTGTCCCATTGAATTTAATGCGCTTTCCAAGCATTACCTAGAATGTGTCACTGTGTGTGCAATCTAGGTTTTTGTGCAACATCATCAAGATACAGCTGCAATACTGGATTGCTTTCGTCTAGATTTACTACCTACTGAAATTTATAGGAATTAATCATGTTTACTCAGCTGCTAAAAGAGTTATGTTTTAGCGCGTATTTTGTTATGTTTCTTTAATACATTCTTTGATCTTGCCAATGCAAGTATCCCTACATAGCTGGTATTAGATAAGGAAAAAAACAAAGTGTCAATTTTTGATATGACTAATAGTAGTAAGTCATGATTTGATTAAAAATAATTTAAGCTTATTTTTTCTTTCGAGTTCAACACATACATTAATATTTTCTTGACTTTGTTTCGGTATTCTCATATTAATAGGGATTTTGTTTTCCTACGAGAAATTCTTGGTCATAGCGAACGTGTATAGATAATACATTTCCGTTGGTATCCTCTTCTTCTCTTAGATCTGCTAGTAACCAATTATCGAGCAACCATACTGTTGTCTTATAAAGAGTACCAAGTTGCAATTCAGCGCGTCCATTTGATGTCAGTCGGCCGCGTGCTCTCCATCTCATGATCTCGCACATTCTAAGAACGTTTTGTTCTGTTCTTGGTCGGCGTTGGTATTAATCATGCGAGCTTTCTATCTTGAACTGAATTGCTAACATAGCAAAAACCTAATGCAAACCCTGAAATAAAATTATAATTTAATGTTTAGTAGCTATTTACTATGTTTGAAGAATTTGATTCTTGCATTTTGTAGTCTCATATATAGCTTATGAATATAGCCATGTTTCCTATTTACAACATCTTGATATATCTTTGGAGTGTTGACAGATTTGTTAATGGTCTCCAGATCACTTATATTAGTATGAACTACATAATGTAGTAGGTACTTGCAATAGAACCTAAAACAAATATTGTTTTAAAAACACACTTCACGCGAAGCACTTAACAATCGTGCAAAATATCGGTCAGGCGATTGCGTCGACCGATATTGATAGATAATATGCCTACGACGATAAACATATCGCGCGAGCAACACATTATTGAGGAAATGTCGAAATTATCTTGTTTTTTGCCACACAGCGATCTGTCGAGCGTTATAAATCCGTTCCACACCACGCGGTTGCGCAAAGATGCAATCTCCGGAGAGTTTATCCGTGTTTATAATGGCAATGCTTAGTGCGCTATATAACACCGTTATTAGATCGGAGTCACTGTAGGAATCCGTAATGACTTCCCTTCCGTAATGGTCAGGAAGCGACCTGCTCTGCCCCCGAGCGTAAAACGCATGCGGCTGCACTTTTACGACATAATTCTCAAATTGATATCCGTCAACACATAACCGCTTATGACTCTATTGGCTCTATAATTCAGTAACCAAACATAATGATAGAAATTTATTTCGCGGTTTAATAATAAGATCTAGTGGCTTCAAACAAGTTTTGTATTTTGTAATAAAAAACAACGTCATGGAGTGGAGTGCTCGTGGCTGGAAATGTGATTTCATATCTTGACGTTTGCATATCTGTTGCCATATTTTTGTCGATTCACATTTCCACAACGATTTTAGATTAAAATCTTCGTTTCATAAGTGGTTTTATTTTTATTATCATGATTTAGCCGCCAGCTCTGCATTCATTAGTATCACTCCATGCAACGCAATTCAATTGAGATTCAGTGCATTGCGCTATTGGGCTCGTCTCAACATCTATAATTAGCCAACGCAGATGGCCTCAAACGATTGACCCCAATCCGGCCCTAACGCCCGCTACCATCGCATCATAGTATTTTTATCACTCTGCAGCATCGATCACCTCCCTTCCATATAAGCTTCTGAAGTCGATACGCTAAATACACTTTTTCATTTTTTATCACGTGTCATAAATTCATAATAGATTCACGTTGTTTGTCAGTTTTCAAACGGTTTATCGCTAGTTCTATTTGTAGTTTTCCATATTTATTCGTATCCAAGTCGTTTATCTAACAGCTTTACCTTTATCTTTACACCTGATAAAGTACAAATGGTTGATTAGGGATATGATGAGCCTCCTAAGTGTTTTATATCTAACAGTCTTCCATACGCAATAATGCGCTATGTTTCTCGTGAAACTGTTTGGTAACTAACGTGCAATTTGGTTTTTACAAAAAAGACACGTATCTTTCCTGTCGTAACCGTTACAATGCTCATGTCTTAAGAGCGCGTTACTTCATTGTCCTGATTAGTAAACATTTAATTTTTTTTAATAAAATTGTATTGCTAACGGTTATGTCCTATTAAAATTGTAGCTGAACATATTAGAAGCGCCAATAGTAAAGAGTTATTCGAGATTATTTGCTCTAGTAATAATATCAAAAACATCAAGTTAACGCGGGACTAGTATTTACGAGGGAACCGGTCCACCTTGAAGCACGCCATGTTACACGTCGCACGATGAATGTACTCTACACCTGCAGATCGTATTTAATTTTGGAATCCGTGGTACTACTCCGCCTCTCGCTGGTTTTCGCAAGATCTTCGCCTAGTGTTACGTCATCGTAGAAAACCTTGTTTATGCGAGCCCAGTTGTTGATGTTTACCAACCATAGCTCACACCACTGACCTGATTTCTCACATCTGTTCAAACATAAATTTCTTTGATTTTGGGACCAACGTTCGCCACAGCCGGTTCTTTTAATTTTTCTCAAATGACGGATGTTAAATGCGTTGCAACATTCCGTTACTCTGTTTTACTCATAGAACCCATCCGTTACGTTGTTTTGGTTGTATATATACGTATATCATTAGCAAGTATTAAGAAGATGCGGCCATTTGTAACTCGCGCGTGGAAAATTTTTGTTTGGCCCGACCGAAGCGGCATGCTAATTCCCTCATTGTGTACGTGATTTGCATTAGGCAAGCGTGACCTGACGGGACTCTTGCCAAGAATAGACACGGAAGGAAAGCAGTCCCCGTTGCTCGGCTGGAGAATCACGTGTTCTTTTATTACTCGTCGGATTCTAATACACGAGAACACGGATTTGGAGCCCAAGACATAGACAGGTCACACGACTTGGTCGCTTGGAGCGAACAGAACCGCGTCGGCTAATTTGCAACTAACAAGTCTTACAACGGGTAGAGAGCACGCGCTCGATCGGAATCGCATCACGAACCCAGGAAACGCTCTTGCTTATGCTTTACTTAGAAAACAAACGAGCTGCCAGTAATGAAGCTCTTATATTTGAGCTTTAGAGGTAAAGTTCTTTTGAATGTTGTAAATGGAAAATATCTGAAAGTTGCAAAGCATTCCATAAACTAAGCACATAGATCGTTTTAATCGTTTACTTAATCGTCTGATTTATTATTAGTTCAACTACTGTTACTTAATTCAAGTTAAGTAATCTTTTTTCAATATTATATCTGTATTATGTAGTTCTCTTGTTTAATGTTATTTTTTTTAATTGGCGCATGTTCTTCGTTAGTTATAATTTATTTTATATCTTCATTTTATCGCGTGCTGCTATTTAAGATAACTTTTGTTTTTCAATGCTAAACTGTTACGTAAACACACGATGGGAAAGATACCAGCAATCGTGGAAATCTACCAAGATAAATATGTATGTATTTATATCTATAGATTGCCTTGTATCGGCCGATAAATATTGAAGATAGATTCTAACCAGATAGTAAAGTATTTTTGTAAACATGTTTATGCTGAAGTGTTTGCAGTCAGCATTAGCGTTGTAAAAACGTCTGTTATCTCTTTACTTTACTCTATTTGTCAAGGTAACCGTCCTAGGTCTTACTTTAGATAAACATGTTCTCAAGCAGAAATAAAATAAAAATCAACCACTGTCTCATGCTCTATCTTAATCCTATAGATCTTCTTAGACTATAGGGGTTGAAGTGAATATATAGTACGAGCATGTGTAATCATCTCTCGTATCTGGATGACATCAATCCTCGGGTCGCTCCACCAGATTATTAATAATGCTGATTACTGAGTATTTTTTTATTTGTTTATGTTTTACTTATCTTGCGAGACGGTACGTCAATATGTGTTTACGTGAACTTTGTTTTGTACGATTAAGATTATACTTAGCGCACTGTTGCCGATATGTATAGTTCAATACATTGAAGTAAATGATACAGTTGATTAGGTCAAGGAGTACGGAGATATACATACGTACATCCTGGCATTATGTTGATGGAAAATAAGGAGATATATCCAGATAATAATCCGTAATCTTACAAAAAAGAGAGCAATTAGTCAAATGCGCGACAGTAAACAGTACAGTATTCCAAATTATATAGTTACACAATATTACTCACAAAGTAGGTCCTGAACTATGAGAGAAGTAATATTTATACAATTAGGTACAAATGAACCAAACCCCTTATTGGATAACTTTGGAACTGTGTCATGAATATTAATAATTCTATTGTTGTAACTAATGTCAACTGCGCAAACATAACACAATGTATAACTTGTAGTAAACCTACTATTGTAACTGGTATGTATCAAAGCTGTGTTTGAACACGTGTTTCTTAAATAACTTCACCTTTAGCAGCGCAGTTTTTGCAAATGTTATTTCATAACAATATCCCTGAAAATTATATGCAAACATCAATAACATTGCGAACATACTTTAACATTAGCGTCATTGTTTGTCGACTTCTCGGTAAATGTATAATAATAATTTTAATTTAAGGGTAATTCTGGTACATCAAACAAAGTGTAGTCATTTCTATATCCAAATTCAATATTTATTTCCTGTCTTTGTCTCTCGAACTGTAAAAGCGTAGTGCACACTTGGTAGGTTATCTTACGATCGGAGTTACGCGACTCGCGTTACTCATGCAAACTTATTCGATGTGGAGAAAATCGTATGTGTGATGCGAGCGAGTTGTGTGCGTGGAAAAGCGGGGCTCACTCGACCACTTTTACAAGTCTCTTTGGAAGATCAACAACCTGTTGTGCAGGTTTCAGTATGTGCATTGGTGAATTCCTGTTGCGTTTTTTTTTTACTTCCTCGATATGAAGACCGACGTCTTTCAATTTAGAACCTCGAGGAGTCATTACACCGTCTTTCACTTCTGCCTCCATAAAGATAAATTATGCGCAATCATCTTGTTTTGCTCAACATTCTCCGAACTCAAGAAAATTACTATAATAAGAATGAGCCTCGTTAATTAATTTATTATTCTGAACGAGCTCCGAGTGATCAAATATTTGGTTCATAAAAAACTGCAAAATAAGAAAACAAGTTTGCTCTAACAAATTTTAATACCAGTTCAAATTTTATCTGGTTATGTAAACATTATTACTAAAATCATTATTGCCGTCGGTATTCATTAAAATTTATCGCGGTGTTGTTTTGGTCCGCGGCCACATGTGCTCATCCATATGAACCTGTTTTGTATGGTTTCGGTGATGTCATTACTACAATATATTATCAAAAAACTTAAATGTTCCGCGCTGCCGGCGACTCGCTTCGATCCAACATACGAGTAATATGCATTTACGTATTCTCCAATCGAAACCTGTTCCGGTACTCCGTTGTTTGAATACTTTAATTCATATTAGGTATATTTTCTTTATTTTGATCGTGTTTGTGGAATGAGATTATTGAATATGAAATGATGATTATATGAAATGATGATATTATTAAATTATATTTAATATAATCATCAATTCAACGATATTAGTAAGAAGGGTTTCAAAATTTTCTAAATCGAGAATTAAAGATATTTTCATAGTATCGTATCTTATTAATTAAGCACATGAGTCTGTTGTTGAAGATTCGACTTTTATCAGGAAATCCATATTCAAGCAAATAATATATTATCATGTATTTAAAATTTGATAAAAGTGTGTTTCTAATTGTGTTGTTTACGTCTCCGCTATTGCCATGTAAATAGTTACGTAACGTTATTGCTAAGTTTATTCTGGTCCCAGAAGCCACGTAGAGCGAGGTTTAAGGATTCATTTGGGTCATGATTTCCAGTAATTACCGCTCGTTAATCTACAAAGATCAAACCCACGTAAAAAAGACAAAAAGTATGTAGTATCAACTGGTGCTGACCAGTTGCAATTAACGCAAGACAATACGACAGGTTGAGTAGCTCGTCCCTGGGACTGGTTATATAACTGCTCCGCTACACTTGATACCGCGGTTCACTGCACTCCTTGCCACTATTAGGAAGTAATAGGTAATAATAATATTAATATTAATACTTACATAGGTAGTAATCACCAGAATCATTTCTAATCAACTATGCCCTCATTACTTGCTTTTCAAACACACCATCCTTATCTAATTTACCCACTGACATGAAAATGTCGGCACACAGCGATAATGTTCTGTTTAATTTGCAGCCAACGTGCTAACACAACTTGGCATCTACTAAGTACTAATCAACATATTCTCATTGTTTAAATTTGCATTTGGATATTCTCTCTTTTTTCTCTCCCATTAAAATTGTGTTTAATAAACACGTTTGTTTTCTTACTTCAATATTTACTAAGATAAAAAAAAGTTGTTTTCTCGTAAAAAAAACATTCACAAAAATAACAAATCGACTACGTTTTTAGGTCACACTTATATCTGTGTCAGTGCCATTCGCACACATTAAGTCTTGACCGACTGCATGTCTTCTCAATTGATCGATATTGGAAAGAGAAGCAAAATGGATACATTGGCGCGGCATCAATCTGCAAGTGTGACACAGCGGTGCCTGACGATGTCCGGCTCGAGCTGGTGCAGATTCAACTCGAACTCCTCCTAATTGAAGGTCGCAGCTCCCACGCGAACTGCTACTAAACAAGATCTCATCAATCCAGCTATTTATACTCCTCCTGTTCTAATTATAACATCATTCAAATCGGCACAGACCACTTTTAGCCACTCCACGCCGACTCCTGAGTGCATACCTTAGTCACCGTCGTCTGTGTCTTTAGTAAACTCGTTATTCATCGCACATGTCGGAAAAATATTTCGACTGACAATTTTACCATTACTAACGTAGAAATCTAAATTGTCGCGCGTTGTCTTCCCACATTCTGATGTCGTAATGTATTAGTATTACTTATTTATGTACTGGATACATTGTGCAAACTATTATTACAATCGACTAAGTCGTCTTACTGACAGACTTGTTATCCGCATTCTTCTTGTCAATTATCATAAAAATCTTAAGTCACATTGATTGATCTCAGTTTATGTATCGTAACGAGCTTATTTATTCGGTCGGTTTTATATTTATAACTGTTATGGAGTCTAACAGAAATAGCTTTCTTAATGTTATTTATATTGGCTAGAATGAGTTATTTATTAATGGTGCGTTTCAATGCTACTGGTTTTGAAATGTGGCACAGTCTGTTTTGTTTTTGTTTTGGGCGCTACTTCTTGATTAACCAAGATAGATTTCAATGAACCTTAATTGATGGCTGTAAACGTTCTTCGAAAAGCTCACCCGTAAACATATTATAAAACTTTATTTCAAAATCGTATACTAAGTTTTGTTTATTGCCATACATCTTGTTTGTTTCAGTCGGAACTGATTTATTTCTAGTCTGAAGGTGGTTCGACTCGATTCTTTATTTGGTTCCCATTTATTATTGATTGTATCTATTAGCACGCCGGCATTTGCTGATGTTCATCGATCAGTGCTAATTTATCGTTCACTGTAGCGGAGTATTCGTGGAATACTTTTTGTTTGCTCTAATTTCATGTAGAGCGTACGTCAATTACACCGTGCACACATCCGCGTGCTCGTGCACTGCAATTATAGCTTAATTTACTTCTCAATTATTCTTATTAGCGTCTGACACGAATTTGTTCGAGTCCACTGTGTAATTGCGAACGTTTTCGAAACCCAAACTCCGTCTCCATATCCGGTGCAGTTCGATGTGTAAATACGTTATGCAGTACTCGCGTCGTGCGAAGTAAAGCGAGAATAAGGGCTCTGCGGTATCGATGTAGGTTGTTGTCGAGTTCAGGGTGCACGGCCGTATCGCGTGCGCGATGACGTGTTCGCCGGCGTGTTATATAGGACGAGCGCGCGCGCAGACCACCAGTCGCCTGCTAGGACGCGCCAGCGCAACTCCGCACGAGTTCGTGACATACATTTTATCGTCAGTCGTACTTCAGCCGCCGCCGGCAACGCGCATATTATTATATCCAGTGACCCCGAAACAAGTAATCTACACCGACATGATTGACATCGCGCAAAAACCGAGGGATGGCTGCCTTTACGAGATCAAGCAGAAGGGACAAAAGGATCCCTTCTATGTGGTCGTGCCCAATACAGCAGTACGTTGACATTTGCCTTTTGTTTTTACGTTTCTTGCTAAACTCGATCGAGATTCCGATGCGTAATTAAAAAATAATTTATACCGGTTTTAAAGCCATCGTTAATTTGTTATCAACGATTCTTACAATTTATTTAATTTTAAACATTTGTCGTTATAAGTTTAGAAAGCTGTAAATACTATTATTATATATTGCATTTCAAACCGTGTAATTAATTATTGTGGTTTTCTGAACTCTTGACTCTTCTTTGTAGTGATGGTACGGCAGATAAATTTATTGGCACCTTCAAGTTTGAACTGTGGCTCTATCGTCTTTTATTCAATTTTTTTTATTCTACATTATTGTTAATTTAGGCGTCACCGTTGTCGTCGTTGATTGTTCATATATAAAGCTTCATTTTATAAATTTGGATGATTGGTTTTATATATTCATTGTGATTTTTGCTTTGTATCTTGTTTTTCTTTAGTGTTGTTATTTGTACCTTATCTGTTCGTACTTTTTCGCTTCAAATCTCTTACATTACTCTTAACAAGTTATTTTCCCTTTATTCATAAAACATAGTACACAATTTATATGGTAGTTTATGATAATAATTTGTATTCTAATGTTCAAAATATAATAATCATAATGTCCTGATATGTGAATGTATGTTTTGCCTCAATAATCGATTTATTTATTAACGCGAGCGTTTGCATT
Organism: Mellilla xanthometata; assembly: GCA_035578125.1. Lineage (NCBI taxonomy): Eukaryota > Metazoa > Arthropoda > Insecta > Lepidoptera > Geometridae > Mellilla > Mellilla xanthometata. The sequence goes on along the minus strand of JAPUBQ010000007.1, from coordinate 2,990,441 downwards.
GTTTCCAGGATCTGGTGAAGAGCCACCTGATGTTCGCGGTGCGCGAGGAGGTGGAGGTGCTGAAGGAGCGCATCGCCGAGCTGATGGAGCGCATCAACCAGCTGGAGGTGGAGAACACGTTCCTGCGCGCGCACGCGAGCCAGGACACGCTGGCGCAGCTGCCGGGCGCGGGCAGCCGGCCGCCGGCGCAGGCGCAGGGCCCGCAGCCGCCCGTGTCGTAAGCCCCGCAGCCGCCGGCCCCGCGCCGGCCTGGCCACTGTTCCCCCTCGGCGCGCCGCTCCCGCTGGCTCCGGCGCGCACTCGCCGCGCACCGACCGTCATCACGCTTCAACACAATCTACAACTTACTTTCCGCTCTTACTTACGGTGCAGAATTTCGTGCTATCTGCCACATCTACGCGACGCATCTCGGCGATGAGCCTTTTAATGTTTCTATATCTGTACTATTTTATTTCGCCCTACGGTTTTAACTTAGATAACGCTACCCACGTAATGTATTCCATATAAGGTAACTGTAAGACGTGTATTAAACGATAAAATGCTGTGAATAGTTGGATATTCTTACGCATTGGAAGAGGACTATGTGTTAATTTATTTCTATATATTTTAATTGTAATTTAAATTATTTATGGACGTTTATTTTACTTACATTACAAAATGTCGTTGTCGTGAGGATAATGATCTGACGATATAGTAGCGTTCTGAATGAATCGTTGCAGTTTTTTTTATGTTTTACATATGATAATTTTGCGTAAAAGTAATGAAATAGAAGTATGAATGTATGTTGATAGCAGTTATATGACATGAATGTACTGAGCGTGTAGATAAGGTAGAAACAAATGCGAGAGTCGACACGAGAGATTGCTGGCTTTAGTCAATTTTGCACGCTGAAATTTGAATAAAAAAATAACTATTTTTATTCCAAACCTATGTCAAAAATAGAGGTTTATAGCAATTTAACATTGTATTTTTTTAAATAATTATTATAAATAAATTGTTTGTATATAGTACAAGTTGTAATAGAATTGGTGAGTCGGAATGATGTACATAATGTAAGAATGTGATTAGAGAAGGAATGTAAGGGCGCGCGGACCGCGCCCTGGCGAGGATATCAAGGAATGTATAAGTTTTAAATATCGCTGTATTTAATACTAGCTTTGTTATATAACAAGGAACGGGCGAACAAAGCGTCTGGCGACCTGGCTTGTAGAAAGAATGGCTCCCATATGTTTATAGCCAATGAAATGGAGGTCCCAGCGCTCAGATTGACTATTTTACTTTATAGAGTAGTATTTTGTACAACGCTACAGCATATGATGTGTATAGTTGATTTTTCGTTAGGTCTTCGTAATTATTGTGAATATATCAGTAATATGCATACTCCTAAAGAGCATTACCCTAGGCATTAGATAGGATTTATGATACTGAACTTGTAAATATACTGTAAACAGAGAATGTCCATTGTAGCTTATGTTGACCACAAAGGTTCCTCGTACATACCCAATAAATGCAAAACTATATACTCGATGATGTTGTTTGATTCCACACTTAGGACCTTACCTTGTTTATTCACTCAGAAGTATCCTGATGACGTAATGGTGAAAGAATTGACCAAACTTATAAAAGTTTTGGAGGTATTAAGCTAGCTAAAAAGGACATAACATTTTGTTCTTTTATAGTAGCAAAATACAGTGAGGACGCGCATCGGTTGCACGTCTAAAAATATACGTCATGGCATTTACTTGAAAATGATTACCTGAAATTATGATTTTGATCCAAAAAAGTGACCTACTTAGATTTCTAGTAAAAGAGTGATCGACAAGGCGCCTGCCCGCTGCAAAGCTAGGACTTCGATTCTTATGGCGAGACAGATTTTTAATCAGTATATTAACACAGACTTACGTAGTAAATGGAGCATTACTCGTGTTAGGATGCGTGTTTTAATGTGTGAATGGCATTCCATGGTATCCCAGACACGGAAGAGAAAAACTGTTTTTTTCTCTTCCGTGATCCCAGACACAAAAATAAACAATAAAAGGCTTTTTGTTTGATAATCCGCGCCTAGAAAAATCTTCCTATTTAGTACTGTTATTTACAATAATATCAATATCCTAAAGTTCACAAAAGTGCTGCTATCTTACGAAAATAGTAGAAAATAAGTTACTAATAAATCTTATTTTTGTTGTTGCGTAAAACTAACGCCATCTATTAGTGTTTTGAGAAATTATAATCATGCTAAAACAATTTTCACATAGCACAAACTGCAGGGTTTGACTACTCAACACTAGATGACGCTAGTGAATCATTATTATTTTAAGCTGCCAAAAGAGTACACTTTCTACGCAAAAGAGAGAAAAAATATATTTTATGCGATGCATATGTCACTTTCAAAACTTTGGAACATTTATTTATTAAAATGACTGTCAATGTCCACATCATTTTGTCTCTAAGATAAGTGCCAAATTGGCAAAAGATTATAAACATTAAACTTATTTACAAATTAAAATGGATAACTTGAGTTTAAAAGAAATTCAAAGCAAGCTGCTCCTATGGGAATCGTCAGAAAATCCTTTGGCACCTCTAACATCTGATCAGAGAGAAGCGATACTTGATATCGAGTCCATGATTCTCGGAGTTTCAAATGACTATGATGAAGTAAGTTTTTGCTGTAATTATTTCTTTAAATGTCCAGAACCTTGATTATCTATGCTTCAATTAGCCTAACTGAAGTCTTTAAAGAGTACAGTAACTAATCTTACGGTATTATTAACTTGTTGTTTGTTTGTAAAAGTGCACTTCAGAGTACTATTATTTAGTATTTATATTGTAAAAAGGCGCTTGCACAAAAATTAAGAATTGAGTAGAGTTTTGTCTGCTTGTAACTTACTAAAAAATAACAGACAGGATGTCTGGAAAAACAAAACTTACTTCATAATAACATTTTTTCAGGATAAGACTAAAGCTAGCAAAGCTGAAGAGCCTGAGAAAAGCGCAATGCCTTCAGTTGAAAGCACCTATGACTTCTTGGAATGGTATGAAAGTTTGTATGAAAGTACTGTAAAATCAGCAGACGCACCATATGAGGCCTACCACAAGCAGTTAGAAGACAGAAAAAATGAGTGTGTTGCTCTGACTGATCAGGTACAACATTTTATCTTTATGGATAAAAAAGACAAACCTTGTTGTAAAATAAATAAATATTATTTATTTATTTATTTCATTTATAGGCAAGCAGCATTATGCTGATGTGCCTATATCACACTGAGTTGAAATTATTTTTTTAATAGTTCACATAATGTCCACTGTTCAATGTCAATGTTTAAAGTTCACTAGTGCACTGATCACAGGCTAGCAAGAGATTGTTTTGTTTTCTGCAACCAGCTATCAAGCCGGTTTTTAAAGCTGTTCACTGATGTTGCACTGACTACTTCCTCGGGCAACTTATTCCAATTATGAACCACTCTGTTGCTGAGTATTATGATGCCCCATATTAGTCTTGGCACACTGGATTTTTTGGCTATGGCCTCTGCTATGCTCGTAACGATTACAGTTTTTAAAGCAATGTGCTAGGACTCATTTCACACACGGCTGGTTGACCCCATACTGAACCATTTCTAGTTCGTGTTATGGTAGCTAACACAACTGATATACTACATATACATACATACATATTTTATATAGATACATATTTAACACCCAGACCCACAGCCAACAAATTTAATTAAGCACAAAGATGTGTTGGCCGGGCCGGAATCAAACCCGGAACCTTCTGATTGGCAGTCTGTCATGGTAAACTTTATGCCAATGAGGTCGTCAAATATAAATAAGTTCTTATGCATGCATAATCAGCCCATTATACATTTCCACCGCTGATGTGACAGCTTCATTGGGATAATGGTTACCATGCTGGACTGCCAACCAGAGGCTCTCATGAGCGATTCCCAGTTTGTCCAACATCTTTGTGACGGGCTAAATTTGTTGACTATTGATCTGGGTGTTGAAGATGTATATGTATATAAAGTATTTACTTATATATGTTTATGTAGTATATCAGTTGTGTTAGCAACCATAATACAAACTAGAAATGGTATGGGGCTAACCAACTGTGTGTGAAATGTGTCCTAATACTTATTATTATTGCATTTTATTTGTAAATAATATATCATCAGTTACTCGTAAGGCATTATAATTCCTTGAATTAGGTAGGTAAGTAAATTTCAAGGAAGACCTTAAAATATTTCTATAGTAATTAATTAGTTTTACTTCAATATAATTTCAGATAGACGCAACCCTGTCTGACCTGAACAAGTTATCAGAGCAGTATAACTTTGTGTCAAACAAAACTAACGCTCTTCATACCATGAGTGAACAACTACTGGCAGATCAGAACAAACTCTCAGCTATTGGTAAATATGATATCTCTAACTTGAGTCAATTAAAAACAACATTCAAAAGTTGATGTCCTCTCCCTTCTATAGATGCATACATTTTTTCCAGAATGTATATATTTATAACATCTTTGAAAATAAATAATTAAATAAAAATAAAATAATTATTTAAGCAAGGGTCCCATACAACAGACATAATTTTAAAGAAATTTATTACTTGATTTTCATAACATCATTGGTAACGTTATTGTAAACATTCACAGAATATTTAATTTGTTTTAACTTTAAAAATAAATAAAATACATATATTTAAGGGGACTACCATACAACAAATGTTTTACAGTAACCAATTTTTTAAAAGATTAGTTCTTAATTTTGTGTGTTAAGTGAAAGTTTCTGCCTATATGTTTTTATCGTTAGTAAAATAAGATTCGATTTGAATTCTAGATTTGGACTAAATTAGTTTGTAGTATGTCGTAAAGGCTGACATGAACAGACAGACAGTCGGATTGACCTCAAAGTCTTAGTAATACCCGTTGGTACCCGAGAACCCAAAGAAAAACTAGCTTGGTCCTTGAATCAATGTGTTTAAATACACACATATCCATATTCTATGATGGGGGTGATCGACCCAGGGCTGTGCTCTACTTCAAGGAGCTCGGTTGGCTTGGGTAGGCTGGTAAGGGGGGAATGCACAATACGCCCCTAGCGGGATGTCAGTGCAGGTCTCATCACCCCCACTTCAAATTAGAATTAGAATGGGGGTGATCAGACCTGCACTGACATCCCGCAGGATGCGTATTGTGCATTTCCCCTTACCAGCCTACTCAAGCCATCCAAGCTCCTTTAAGTAGCGGAGCACAGTCTTGGGTCGCTGGCATGTCTGTCGTCCGCTGGCTGTCACATATCCATAGCTAATACTTTTATTTTCACTTAAGCATTTCTTTCTTAACGTTTCAGGCGAGGACATAAAGCAGCGGCTACATTACTTCACCCAGGTGGAGCACCTCTCTCAGCGTCTCAACAGCACCACCATGTCTGTCAACAGCGAGGCTTTCTTCATCGTTCTCGCTAAGATAGACGAGTGTCTGGATTATATGAGAGCTAATGTGAGTCTTCTTTAGGTGAAACTTGAACATTATCAAGATGTATCTGAACATTACAACTATGATATCTACGAACATAACATTTTTCCACTCCTAACTTTTTAATAATCTTTCGTATATTTTTAAGTTATCAAATTAAATCTTTTAATAAATAATTCAAATTATGTCAAATATTTAAATCTAACTAATTAAAATACATTGGTTGAACCCAAGTCATAACGTAAGCCTACGCGTTGTCTAAAATGCCACACCGAAAAGCTCCCTGTCCAAACGTGCCCATTATAGCGGCCGTGTTCCCGCTGAATGGCTATCGAGACTTGCTGTGTCGAAAACAACCCAGCTCGGGAATCACGCCCCCTTGAAAATATTTGAATATTTATACTGAAATTAAACTTAATTATCCAAAATTATTAGTAAACTAAAAAAAAAATCACTAAAAGAAAGTCTGCTTTTAAAAACTATAGAAAGATTGTTATACATGAAATGTTAATGCTTGATTACAAGTCTTTCATATATAATAAAGTGTCCTATAGTTTCTTAAAGAAGATATATTTTGCCGAAACTTGATAAATCCACAAATAATCTTGAAGACTTGATCCATAAACATTTTAAAATATTCGAACATTTACACTGAAAGACAACATTATTATGTTTAAGGTGAGAGTGCACGGGCTTAATTTAGGCAAGTATGGTCAATCACAAGCCTTTCATATAAAACAATTTTTCAGTATCATCAGTCATTATTCTTTGTGGAGCCTTCTGGTACATTGTCTGATCCAGGTTCTTACTTAGGTTTAGCGTCAGGGAAAAACAATACTAAACTACAAAGAAAAACACTATTAAAAATATCATTTGTCACTTTCAGGGGAAAACACCATAAAAAATAAATATGTATATTTGTCACTTTCAAAGCAATTACAAAGAAAAATATTATAAAAAAGAAATACATTTATCACTCTCAAAGCAATTACAAAGAAGAACACTATTAAAAATACATTTGTCTCTTTCAGGGCAACTACAGAGAAAAACACCATTAAAAAATACATTTGTTGCTTTCAGAGTAACTAAAAAGAAACGCACCATTAAAAAATACATTTGTCACTCTCAGAGTAACCACAAAGAAAAACACTTTGATGGGACAATATAGGTTAGTTATCTAACCATTAAAGTTATAGGTTAGATAACTAACCTATATTGTCCGACCGTTGGGCAAAGGTCTCCCCCAATGAGCCCCACGCTTTTCTATCCTAGGCCAGTTCCTTCCAGTTGGTGTGAAAGTCCATCAACTCTTTGCGCCATCGTGTTGGCAGCCTGCCTCGTCGTCTTCTGCCATCTAAAAAAAAATATTTATCACTTTCAGAGCAACTACAAAGAGTCCCACACGTACCTTGTGAAATACCGTCACCTGCAGAACCGCGCGATCGGTCTCATCCGCTCGTACGTGGCGCACGTACTGGACAGCGCGTGCGAGAACGTGCTCGCCAACGAGTCCAGCGATGTGGACGGGGACACGGCGTACGCGGTCTACTTCGGCAAGTTCCAGGCGGCCGCGCCCAAACTCACCATGGTCATTAAGGAGGTTGAACGCCGGGCGGCCACTAATGCTGAGTAAGTTTTATTATACTTTGTTTTTTTTTCATATCATCATCATTTCCAGCCCTTTTCCCCAGCTGGGTCACCATAGACTAATAAATATAATAGACACTCAACTCTTGGTGAAAATCGTACTACGTGTATTATTCTATACATGATGTCACTAACTAACGATGCCATTAAAAGGAAGACTGCTTTTCAAAAAGTGGCCCTCTCATTTAGGCGCTGCCGTGGGTCGCTTGGTTAAATTGTAGGTCCCGGCTGTTATAAGATTAACAACCGGTACAACAGTCGTTAAGACGAGTCAGGTCCCGGCTGTTAATCTTATAACAATTAGACAACAGTCGTTAAGACGAGTCAGAGGCTTACATATGGTTTGGAAACTCTCGACACCAGAGCTCAGCTACTTAGCTCATACGAAGAAGAAATCAAAATTATTTTTTTAGGTGACGGTGATTTTTGATTGGATTGATGCTTCCCTACTCTCTAGCGCTCTTATTCAATCATAAAAAATGCATAGGCCCATTTTACTGCTCCCTAAAATTTTCCCTATCGTTTCCTCAGCTACCTCTCCCTACTGGCGGACCTACAACGCGAGTACGCGACCCGACGTAGCCGAGTCGCCGGCGGCCCCACCGCCTCCGCACTACGCAACGCCGCCAATCAGCTGTCGAGAGACCATTGCGCGCTCGTCCGCACAGCTTGCTCGCTACTCGCGCACGCGTGCAGAGATGAGTGCGCGCTTTACGAACATATCTTCACTAGACCAGCGCCAGCTGACCCGCAGGCGCCGCTACAGTAAGTATCATGGTACAGGGGTGGTTTTTAAATCATTAATATCAATGAATATGGAGTAGGTCCACTACTGTCATATGAGTTGACTTTCTGACATGTGATTTTTCTAATCAATTTAATAAGTAATTACAATGAAATTAATCTATATAATATGTATAAAATCATAAAGCATTAAAATAATAAACACACTTATTTTATTAATTAAGTATACCTATTGAAATTAAATATAAATAGTCATCGTTAAAACGGGACAATGTCTATCAGGTCAGCTAGTACGATATAAATATTGGAAATTGACTAGTCCATAATTATATGTATTAGGCACCTTACCCGCGGACACAGACTTTTTCTAGACAGGTTTTTAGTTTTTAAATATTGTATAGTTTTTAATTTAATATATTTTTATTTATTATGTTATGTATTTCGACAATAAATATTACAAGTGCTTAAAATGTGTGCATTCATACTGTAAATTTCTTGTAGTTGAATAATAGACTTTAACCTTATATCAATATTCCAGAGAGTATATCATAACTATATGAATATTCCAGAGAGTAAATCATAACTATATTAATATTCCAGAGAGTATATTATCATAACTATATGAATATTCCAGAGAGTATATCATAACTATAGTAATATTCCAGAGAGTATATCTTAACTATATTAATATTCCAGAGAGTATATCATAACTATATTAATATTCCAGAGAGTATATCATAACTATATTAATATTCCAGAGAGTATATCATAACTATATGAATATTCCAGAGAGTATATCATAACTATATGAATATTCCAGAGAGTATATCATAACTATATTAATATTCCAGAGAGTATATCATAACTATATGAATATTCCAGAGAGTATCTGCAATCTGTATGCAACATGCTGTACGAGACGCTGCGGCCGCAGATCATCCACATCAACCACCTGGAGACGCTGGCCGAGCTGTGCGTCATACTGCGCTTGGAGGTCATCGAGGAGCAAGTCAATAACGACCGTTGGTATCCCCATTACTTTATTAGGCTTCCGTACCTAATAGGTAAAAACGGAACACTATTACTAAAAAGGTGTAAAAAACATATATTATGTTATTAAGGCGGTTCCCCGTACAATAACCGTGTTTTTGTACGGGTTTTTTTATCAATAACGGTAGCTGGTAGACGCTTGAATTTTTTTCAGAATATATAAATGTATACCTTACAAAATACAATTTAAAGGGGGCTCCAGCAAATGTATTTTTAGTATCATTACCTTTCAAGGCAGGGAACCTTTTGCCATAAAAGGTAATTAATGTCTAAGTGCTTGTCAGCTGGATTCCTGTTGTCTTTATAAAATGGCGTTTCATACATTTCATTTTTAATTTATTACAAAAGTGTGACAATATAAGTTAGATAAAAAAATTGGCCAAGTGCGATTCGGACTTGCGCATGAAAAGTTCCGTACCATTGTTGTATTGGGCCCTCCCTTAAATATTAATTCGTAAAAAAAAACTCTATGAATGTTTGAAGGGTCTAAAACATCAAACGTCTTTATAAAGCTGAAATAAAAAATAGTTAAAAATTCATTTGTTGGAACCCCCTCAAACTTTTATTTTGTAATATATTTTGAAACGTAATATACATTTATATATTCTGAAAAAAATTCAAGCGCCTACCAGCTACTGATATAAAGCAAAAAAACACGGTTATTGTACGGAAAACCGCCTTAATTACATATATGTTTTTACACCTCTTTAGTAATTGTGTTCCGTTTTTACCTATTAGGTACGGAAGCCTTAAACATATTTTTGACTTAACTTAACTTGTAATTTGACTTACCCTATTGAGTATTGACATTGTAATTTGACTTGCCCTATTGACATTGTAATTTAAAATTTAACATTGTGATTTGTAATTTGACTTGCTCTATTGACATTGTAATTGGAAATTTAACATTGTAATTTGACTTGCCCTATTGACATTGTAATTTGAAATTTAACATTGTGATTTGTAATTTGACTTGCTCTATTGACATTGTAATTTGAAATTTAACATTTTAATTTGAAATTTAACATTTTTATTTGTAATTTGACTTGCCCTATTGACACTCTGTAACTTGATTTGCCCTATATTGACACTCTGTAACTTGACTTACCCTATTGACACTCTGTAACTTGACTTGCCCTATTGACACTCTGTAATTTGACTTGCCCTAAATGACTCGATGTCATAAGGTAAATAAATATCTATTATCTATAATGTAAAGTACCCCGTGATCGTTGTCCCCGCTAGCGGTGGTCCTGGCGGCGCTGGGTGCGGCTGCGCGCGCGCTGGTGCAGGACGCGCAGGAGCGGCTCGTGTTCCGCGCGCACGTGCGCCTGCGCGCCGACGTGCTGCGCTACCGGCCCGCGCGCCCCGACCTCGCCTACCCGCACAAACTGCACATGATGGAGGTAAGGCGACATCACGTCGGGGTCACCAATAAGGCGACATCACGTCGGGGTCACCAATAAGGCGACATCACGTCGGGGTCACCAATAAGGCGACATCACGTCGGGGTCACCAATAAGGCGACATCAAGTCGGGGTCACCAATAAGGCGACATCACGTCGGGGTCACCAATAAGGCGACATCACGTCGGGGTCACCAATGAGGCGACATCACGTCGGGGTCACCAATAAGGCGACATCACGTCGGGGTCACCAATAAGGCGACATCACGTCGGGGTCACCAATAAGGCGACATCACGTCGGGGTCACCAATAAGGCGACATCACGTCGGGGTCACCAACAAGGCGACATCAAGTCGGGGTCATCAATAAGGCGACATCACGTCGGGGTCGCCAATAAGGCGATTGGATTTCTGTTATCACATAGTTATAGTACACAGTCAAAGTTAACCTCACAAGTCCCCTGTCTCGTAGTCGAGTTAAGTTCTAGTGTTCTAATGGCGCCTCTGTGCACCGACGCTCCCGGCGCGGGCGCTCATTGGCTGTGTTGCCAGTTTCGCGCAGCAGCCCGATGGCTTGAATGTTGGCTTGACGCCACAGAAGTAATTCTTATAATATTTATTTATTCAAATCATTTTAAATTTATTTCAGACATAGTCTATATTAAACATAATCATAAAAATAATAATACTAAATCAGGGCTTTGAAACAAAATTAAATATAAAACCAAATAATTACAATAATAATAATAATTCAGGTTAATTAAAAACACAATCAGCAGAAAAAACATAAATATTAAGGATAACTAGTCGGGCAATCAATCCGAGCTTCCCAACGGTGAAAGAAATGTTCAAATTGGTTCAGTTGTTTTGGATCTTATTGGCATCAAACAAACAAACAAAAATCAAACTTTTCCATTTTATATATTAGTATAGATGTAATGCCGTCACACTTATCTTGAGTAATGCCGACCATATAAACAAATAATTGGCCAAGTGTGCACGGATGATAAATGACTTGTGAAAAATTCAGCTTTTTGATAGCTATATCACAATTTCTGAGATACAGCTTGGTGACAGACAGCGCATGCTTAGTAATAGGGTCTCGTTTTTACATTTTAGGAATGGAACCCTACTAACAAATAACCAAACTTGTCACATAAAAAAAAATGTTTTTTTAGAGCGACGATAATTTTAAAATTATTAATTTTAGTTCCATGCATTTTCAAGTCCAAAATATTAACAATCCACTGTTCTTGTTGGGAAAATATTAATTAATAATATTCTACAATCAGCTATTATTAGAAGTTAATTAACATAGTAATAGCTTAGTTGCTGTTTTACGTGAAATATGACGAAGAAAATTCACACCTCAAGTCGTCATATTACATGTGAATTAGTTCCTCGTTTTTAACTAGATGGCGCTAGTGAGTAGATGCTACTTTTCTGAATCGCGGTGACGAGATTCTCCGACGGATCGCGGGGGAATTCTAGCACTGTTTAATAGTCATACTTACCTGGCGTAGGAGACACCGTGATCATCAAGGCGGTTCTCCCAGAGCGAGGCCTTTCCATTGCACTGCGGATGGGTTGACCTCTGCGATTATCCCTAATGTGGATAACTCGGACGCGTTATTTTTGATAGTGGGGACTGCGTACGCGCCGTCCCCTGTTGAATGATATATTTATCGGTAACACAAGAGAATCCATCAAATGATGAATACTCATGTATAAATCCTCTTTGATCCTCCATCCAGAAAACTTTGATACCCTAAACCCTTAAAGTGCAGTTTTCGAACGAATTATAATCCATACAATGCAAGCTGCTAGTTAAATTCTAAATTTAATTTTGTATAGCGATTTCTCCTGCAGGTTATGAGTTTATACACATTTATATTGAAAACCTTGAACTGCTGCAATGCAATTCCCGCTAAAGTAGCTGGCGGAACCTTCATCTACATAATTTGTTTAGCTTCTTCTTATTTCGCATCTGTTTCGAAAAATTTAAGCAATATTATTTTTGAAATAGTTTTTAATAGTCATTTATTTGTGTTTTATTTTGTCTACCCATTACCCGAGTATAGGCCTCTTTGCATTAGATTTTCATGTTATAGGTTCGCGTTTGACCATATTTTATCTAATGTTAAGAGCTGTGACCTGCGATGCACGCTTACCTAGTAGGTAGCTGTTAGCTCCCCACTCGTATCTGTTAAATTTTGTATTTTTAATAATTAATATTTTGGATAAACAAACGTTTTTGTATAGTCTATACCAATATATATAATATGTATAAAGAGGAACAGTTTGATTGTTTGTTTGACGCGAATTATTTATTATTATTTTTTCGGCTTTTTTTGTGAGTTTGTGGCGGCTTGCTTAGGACTTAAAGAATTATAAGGAAATGTTTTTATTTCTTTTATAGAACTTATAGTCGTACGATTTTCTTAACGCTATAACATAAACGCTTTGAGCTGTAGTAAAGGGATAATAATCGCCGCTTTGCACGCTTACTCTCCATAAAGACGACCTCGTTGGCGTAATGGTTACCATGCCGGACTGCCATTTAGAAGGTTCCGGGATCGATTCCCGGCACGGCCAATGTAGAATATCAGTTGTGTAATATGTTAGCAACCATAATACGAACTAGAAATGGTTCAGTATAGGGTTAACCAGCCATGTGTGAAATGTGTGCTAATATTATTAATTAATTATATTGCTTTTAATTCTACTTTGTCAATATAAGCGCTATGTCGAATGTTTAACACTCTTTTGCATCCATAAGCTATAATGACAGCTACTATATAACACTTTAGGTTCTAAAGTAAGCTGTATTGGCAGCTAGAATGTTTGTTAGGTAAACTTCTTATTAACCCTGCAGCCTGGGTGAAAGAATAAGGCTGCGGAATTGCCCCTGCCTGTCGTAAGAGGCGACTAAAAGGGGCGTCAGACTCGAAGGTGTTCGGAGATGGGGTTCCGACACCCGCTCCATCGAGTCCGGGGTGAACGACGACGGCGTCGCGTGACCGTCACCGTCGCGGAAAGGGCCACAGCGCAGTGCAAGGAGGTCTCCGGAGTGTTTCCCGGAAGACCTCCGACCTCCGTTAAGCACAGAGGCAGGTCACCGGGGGGGTTTTAGTGGGTACAAATCCCACATAACCTGGCTGCGCCCTACCGTAGCCAGGTATCTTGTCGAAGATTTCCCGCTCGTCAACAAAAAAAAAAAAAAGGTAAACTTTTTATTATCTTTCAGCAAATCGCCATATCGATCCAGCAAGAGCAGTCGTTGAAACGCAGCGACTCTCGCAACTCTATGGTGTCGGACATATCGGCGACGTCGCAGGAGGTCGCCAACATTAACGTGGAAGCTCAGAGAAGGCCGCAAGCATCGCCCGCCGACTTGCACGGCATGTGGTATCCAGGTACCACTAGAATATTCTATTTACAAATCAAATCAAAAATCAAATCAAATCAAATGTTTTTATTTGCGAAGTATAGGTCGAAAGGTGTTACATAGGTATTAAAATTTAATGTACTCTATTCTAAACCCGTTAGGGTGTGCAAATTTATGTTGGATCTAACACTAATGTAAAAGTAAGTAAGTAAGTAATAGCCGGTTACACAAACATTACACATTATCTGTGGTGAAATACAAATCATTTATTGATAACACCAAAGTTACAAGTCAAATAATATAACAGCGTTACAAAAGTATAATATGATATGATTCAATGTCAGTTTCAATTCTAATTCTAGTAATATAATATCATTACAAAAGTATAATATGATATGATTTAATGTCAATTTTCAATTCTAATTCTAGTAATATAATATCATCACAATAGTATATGATATGAATCAAATGTTAATTTTGAATTCTAATTCTAGTAATATAATATCATTATAATAGTATATGATATGAATCAAATGTCAATTTTCAATTAAAAATGTTTTTATTCATGGAATGTACCGATTTTGATGAAATTTGGTGTGAAGATAGGATAAACACGCAGGTTTCTTTTTATCCCGAAAACATCTGTGGTTCCCGTGGGATACGCAAATAACTTCAAAATCAATGTTACTCTTTCACAATCCAGCGGCTGGACCGCTGTTGATGAGACTTACTATGAAAATAGGTTAGAATTTAGTTTAACACATAGCCTACTTTTATCCTGGATTAACACCGCGGGGCGCAGCTAGTGTTTAATGAACGTTATTATACAATTAAAAAAAAAACGTTCCATTTCAGGCGTAAGAAGAACATTGGCCGCCCTATCCCGCCTCTACAGGTGTTTAGAGAAAAAAGTATTCCAAGGTCTAGCGCAAGAGGCAATATCCTTCTGCGTGCAAAACCTAGATATGGCCGCTAAAGAAATATCAGCCAACGCGACGCCGATCGACGGGGAAATGTTTCAAATCAAGCATTTGCTAATACTGCGCGAACAAATAGCACCATTCCAAGTCGATTTCGTCATAAAGGAAACCAGCTTGGATTTTAGCAATATGAAAAATGCGGCGTACGGCTTAATGCAAAAACCTCGGCAGATATTTTCGCTGAATTCCAACAATGCGCTGTTAGAGTTCCTTCTGGAAGGTACGCCGATGGTGAGAGAGCATTTGTTGGATTCGAGGAAGGAGGTGGACAGGCAGCTGAAGGGTTGCTGCGAAATGTTCATAAAAGATGCCACCGAGATTCTAGCTGGACCCATGATCGCTTTTATGGAGAAGGTTGGTATTTTTTGTTTACATTGGTCCCTCATATTAGGTTTATTGAATAACTAGCTGATCCGGCAAACGTTGTTTTGCCTTAAAAAATAGATAGTAGCCGATTCTCAGACCTACTGAATACGCATATAACATTTGGTAAAAATCGGTCAAGCCGTTTCGGAGGAGTACGGTAACTAACATTGTGACATGGTAATTTTATATATAAGAAGAAGATAATATGAATTTATCCGTACTAAATCCTACGAATATATTTTATGCGTACGTTTTTGTGTTAGTCTATAAGACATTAACACAAGCATAAGCATATACCATTTATTTCGAAACAAAATTAAGTCACAGAAATAAAAAGCATATTAATAATAATAAAGGGGAAGAAAAATTAAATAAATCAAACAGATTTACCGTTGGACTGTGGACATTATGTAGACTTTTTAAAATAACATTTCAACTCAGTGTGGTATATGCTAAACAGATAAAAATTTGAAATAAAAACATTTAGTTTATATCTTTTAGTTTCCTCGTATAATATTGGCCTTAAGTATTTTTTTAATTAGTTAGTTAATAAAGTAGGGAAGGGACCCTGGATCTTGCGACACAGTGAGGTTCAGCGGCAAACCAATTTTTTTTTTATATTAAATGGTGCATATATTTAGTCTTAAGTTTACAGAACAATGGTGTCGATTCAGCGGCACAAACGACTAAAATAAATTTAAAGTAGCTCTCTCTCTTTTCGTCATATATGACCAAAAAGAGATGGTACGATCTAAACCATAGACAAAACATCTAAAATCACGTCAAACACGTCAGATTTAGAGCTGATACAATTGGGTGCGCTCTAAAATCGTTTACATTTTTCATATTTGATTTTAGTTGTTTTGTGTGTGGTTCAGTTCAACGTGCCGTCTCTTTCTGGCCACCTAAGATGAAAAGAGACGGGGCTTCTTTAAATTTAGTTTAGTCGTGTGTGCCGCTGAATCGCCACCTAAAAAATACATTTGAATTCATTCCAGGTGCAATCGTTCTCCCCAGTAGAACAGCTGCGGTCTCAGCCGTGGGCGTCGCCGGAGCAGCTGGCGGCGGTGGTGAAGGAAGCTCAGAAGCGCATCAGGTCTTCCCTCGCCCCGCTGCAGCGCTCCATGCAGCTCTACCTCGCTAACAAGGAGACGGAGTTTATTCTCTTCAGGCCGATACGGGTGGGAAGACAGACAGTGATCTTATCTTATATATTTAAATGAGCAATTCTTGTATATATATAATTGGAATCTCGGAATCGGCTCCAACGATATTCATGAAATTTAGTATATAGGGGGTTTCGGGGGCGATAAATCGATCTAGCTAGGAATCAGGTTTAGAAAATGTCATATTAAAAACCAGGTCAACAAGGTCCTCAGTTTTTAATCCCCGTCGTAAGAACTTATTTGTGAGTGTGCGATCTGTTTGTGGTATTGTAGCTCTTAGATAACCGAAATCAGATATTTTCGAAACATATTTCGGGAGTGTTCTTAGCTGTTGATTGGGATATATTCAAAATGGCTGTCGCTATAAAATGACGGATCGCATACTTTTTCACAACTACCTCAATGTGGGTATCAAATGAAAGAGCTCGACTGGTAAAATAACATATAATTACTAGCTGACCCGGCAAACGTTGTTTTGCCTCATTTGATGAAAAATAGATAGTAGCCGATTCTCAGACCTACTGAATACGCATATAAAATTTGGTAAAAATTGGTCAAGCTGTTTCGGAGGAGTACGGTAACAAACACTGTGACACGGAAATTTTATATATAAGAAGATGAACATTTTGATAAAACTAAAATGGTCCCTAACACAGAAAATATTCTTTCCAATGTTTTCTAAATATTTAATTTATACTTGTTATGAGATTTCCATGATAGTCACATTTTAATTTCATTCAGTGTTCAAAAAATCGCGTGATTTTTTATGGTTCGTGTTTTTTTCATTGAGCTATATGTTTTTTTACAGAACAACGTAGTGGGCTATTTCGTGCAAATCGAGCAGTTGCTCTCCACAGCGGGTTACACTGAAGAAGATGCGCTCATTGTAGCTTGTCCTACGCCAGAACAGGTATGTAGAAAATATGAGCTTTAATCCAGCATAAAAAGAAAGAAGAAGTCAGAACATGGTGGTAGAGCATATTTTCTTAGTTATTCCTTAGCTAGCAACCACCCTTATGTTAAAAAATCTGTCGCCAAGTATCTAATGGTGCGTTCCTACAGCATCCTTGACAGTCAGTTATTCCATACTACTGCACCTTAGGCTAGAGAGTAGCTAACTCATGTGGTTATGTGCCCTGTAGGTCATATGCCCAGTTATATTATTTAATTCAGTTAGAGCAGTTTATCGATATTATTACCAATGTGTAAAACCTCCTTTTGCGCAAAAATCTTAAATGGCCATATTAAACAATTTAATATGGTGCGGGTCGCACTTTGCCTTCACGAGATCTAGAAAAAAAACTGTATTTTAGTGGCTTTAAAAGGCAATAGAGAACTGGTTTCTTCTAGTAATGCGCTATCCACCTTAGATCGCAATATTACTTACATAGGTGAATTGTGACCAAGTGCAAACCCATATGTTTTTTTATGTCACGTTTCACACACTGGTTAGCCCCTTATATAGTGGCCGGCAAATAACTTGAGCAAAAGTCGACGTAGAGGGGGTAAATCCGCGCATGTACACTTCCGGACATATTTTATTGGTCATTGTTGATACCAATAGAAACATAAAAAAAAAAATTGTGAAACATTATTCGTAAAAACAAAATTTATATGCAAAAAATATTAATTATACAACATGAAATTATTAAACAATTACAATTTGTTGTCTTTGCTTTCTTTTACTATTCGTTTTACGGTACTAACAGACGTTTTAGTTGCTTCTGCAGTCTTTTTTATAGCTTCCATTTGTTTTGTAGATTCCTGTTTAAGGAAGCAATACACATCATACACCATTTTTCTAGCTTGTCTCTTCAGAACTTTGTTATGTTTTCGCGGCATAGTCAGAAAAGTTTTATGGTATAGGTATAAACACAATATAACAAAAAACAAAGTAACAATAATATAAATTAATATAAAACTTTAACAACAAAACTTCTTAACTCGAAATAGGCTATTCAAACTGCACGCAAGTGTAATCGATGCCAGTACAGATGCTAGCGGGACGTATGTTCGGCGCGGGGGACAGCGGCAAACTGATCGGCCAATCGCGGGGCTGCGTGCCGACAGAATGCCCCCGCGCACCTCTCCTACCACCAATGATACCTTAAAATCGTCTACTGCGCACTCAAGGTCATTGCTCAAGATGTTTGCCGAATATTATACCATTTCTAGTTTGTATCATGGTTGCTAACACAACTGATATACTACATACACATACTTTATACAGATACATATTTAACACCCAGACCAACAACTAACAAATTTAGTTCAGCACAAAGATGTTGGTTGTGCCGGGAATCATGCATCTGCTTGGCAGTCCGGCATGGTAACGAGGTCATTAAAATGAAAAAAAAAGTATGTCAAACTTTAAATTGCTCTATTTATTGCAGGTGTCAGTTTTCATATCGTCGGCCAGTCTGATCAGTCGCACGGAGGCAGTGCAGCCGTACGGAGTGAAGGCACCGACCACTGTCATCAGGAAACCCAGCGTTACTCGGGTGCCTGAAGAAATGGAGAAAAATGTGGAGAACTCTGCAGGACAAACTGTTTAGTTTAGATGAAGATTCAGAATATTTAAACTAGAGAAATCACTTTTTGTATGAAAGACAGCTGTCTAATATAAAAAAAAAATAAAAAAAAATTTGCCTTGCCTTTATTTCTACTATTTCAATACTTCATACATCAATTGATACTTACTTAACTATGGTTTTTCCTAAGTAATTAGGTACATTATACTAGATATACAGCTGTCTTATATATGTTTTAATTGTTAATAAAAGGAAGAAAACAAAAGGTACCTAATGCTTAGAAACCCTGGATTTAAGCTAATGAAAAGGTGCCCATGAAGCTTGCCTCATTGTATATGGTATTAGATAAAAATAATGATGTATTTATTATTATGAAATTATTACGCAATAAAGTTAAGTTATATTTCGTTGTATATGTTTTTTTATTATTACCTTCCGCTTCTTATAAAGAGGAAACTATAAAATGTTATGCGCCGATACAGGCGACCTGCAGTTTTGTCGAAGACGGAAATCAATTGTTTTCAAGTAAACATTTTTATTACAAATATCGACATAGATTTACATAGAGAATAAATGACTACAAAGCTGTATCTAGTCCTACCTTTTTTTGACAGCACTAATACATATTAAAGCCCTAGCCCATATTGCAGATCTAAACTGCTTCATTTTCTACCTCATTCTCTTGTGATTTGTGTGTTAGCCAAATTATTGTAAATTTGCTGTGCAAACTGTAGAAACTCAACTTATTTTAGAAATATATCAGTTATTTTTTATAAGATTAGTTCTGGATAGTATAAAGCTTTATTCTAGTTGAACAGATATTAATTCTCTTAGTTCTATATTAACGCATCTGATGTTACTTTTATAAAGTTACGTATTTGAAAACTGGTGAAGGTTTTTTTATTAAAACAAATACCTAAATATTTACAAAAACAAGGTTTTATTTACACGGTTCATTCGACTATAATAAATACAGCATCACCAAAGTCAATGTTTTACAACAATAAAACGAGAAGCATTGGGAGAGATAGTTTAATGTGTTTCGATCTTAACTGATTTAAATAAATGATCTAAAATACTAGTACAGGTGTTTACGCTCTAAGCCAGTACATGCCGGCGCGGATTCTGGTGTAGTCGGGGAGACCCTCGGTGGGGCCTACGGCGGCCACCACGGGGCATTTGTCGTAAAGGTATTTGTAGCAAACATCGCGGACGTTCGCAGCGGTGACAGCCTCGATACGCGCGTCGAGTTCGTGAATGGGGATGCGGCGGTTGTAGCACAGCATCTGGCGGCCGATGTCCTCGCACACGGGGGTGGTGCCGTCCAGCTGCAGCAGCATGTTGGTCTTCAGCAGGTTCTTGGCGCGTTCCACCTCGCCGTCCGTCACCGACACGCACAGCTTCATCCATTCCTTCTGGATGTTCAGAACCATGTCGTCGATTTGCAGAGGCTCCGATACAAAGTAGATGCCCCATAGTCCTGTGTCCTTGTAGCAGGTGTTGAAGGACTGGAAGCTGTGGCACAGGCCATCGCTGGCTGAGGCGCGAGCCAGGTAGGAGGCATTGTTGAGACCACCTCCCTGGGACCTGTCCCAGGCCCCGACCAAAGTGTTGGCAACCATCAGGGGAATGTTGTCAGCGTCAGTCCAGCCGGCACCTTCCACTGCAATAGCAATGTGAGCCAAGGGCATAGAATCATCACGAACCCTGATCTCAGACCCAGTGTAACGGCAGGGGGTCAGATCGGGGATCTCTCCAGATGTGTTCTTGAGTCCGCTGAAGTGTTTGTTAGCCAGATCTACAAGAGCCTGGTGGTCGACTCCTCCAGCACCGGAGAGCACAATGCGAGCAGGCTGGTAGTGGGTCTTGATATAGTTCTGTAAATCAGCCTTGGAGATTTTCTTAATGTTCTTGGTGGGTCCAAGGATGGTCTGTCCGAGCGGCGTGCCCTGGAAGGCGGTGGCGTGGAGGTGGTCGAACACCACCTCCTGCAGGTTGCTCTCCACGTCCTGCATCTCGCGGAGGATGACGCCGCGCTCTCGCTCGATATCGGGCTCGGCGAGGGAAGAGTTCTGGATAATATCAGCGAGGATTTCCACAGCAACCGGCACGTCGTTCGCGAGGCATTTGGCGTAGAACACGGTCTGCTCCCGCGAGGTATATGCGTTTAAATGCGCTCCCATGTTTTCTACGAGAAGTTCTAAGTCGGTCTGGGACCTTTTTGCGGTACCTTTGAATGCCATGTGTTCGAGGAAGTGAGCCACTCCATTGTTTTTGGAGTTCTCGTATCTGGACCCGGCATCGATCCATAGTCCTACGGTGGCTGTGGCGGCTCCGGAGTCTTCGGAGGCTACTCTAAATCCATTATCGAGCACTGTGAGTCTAGTCGGGGGGACGTTGATTAGCGCCTGTTTGTAGCCGACAGCGGTCGCGAGCTGACGCACCTGATTGCCCTGTTTTGAGACGAGCCTCAACGTTGTCGCTACTTTCAGCATTTTGATTGTGTAGCACTATGATTATAAAATTTTCCTCGCTGATTTACGTAATAAATGGGCAATGTAGTGCCGAGCTGAAGCTGTCAAAGCCAAAGTGGAATGTGTTGCAACTTTTAAGTACTAAAATTTATCACAAAAATGGGCATATTATATAAAAACTATATCAATATCAATTTGTTTTAAAAAATAAAGAAAATTGGGCTTATATTATGACGGAAATATTAAAGTACCTTGTTTATTGCGAGTGTTTAAATAAAAATTATAATAATTTTATTCATTAATAACTACCACAAACCATTTTTTTCATAGGGTAATAAGATAATGCTAGACATTATGATATATATTGCCAATACTAAAAATATCCACAGATTATTAAGCAAGACTTATTTACACTAGCTTCTGCATATGGATTTCATCATTTTTGATCATTCATTTTCGTGCGCATTATTATATTATGGCCATCACACATGGAACTGGATACTTATAACATTTTATTAGTATCTTTTATGGACTTATATTAACTACTACTTCTAATACAAGAGGTAACCATATAACAACAAATGAATTAGATAAAACTAAAGAACATTATAATAAGTAGTATAAGTAGTGGACAATAATTACATTTTTAATTTCTTTTGTTTTTTTATTAGTTTATTTTATTTTCAGTCCTTTTTTCTTTTCTACGTGTGGTAAAGTGTTTGTATGTTGTTATATGTATACTCGTATTAATATTGTATGTTTATTAAGTGATTTATTTATTGTTCTTTTGTAATTAAGTATTGAAAGCTCAATTTAAGGAGTAAACGATTTTGAATTTGAAAGGAAATCCAAATATTCAAAACCAGAGTGAAGTGTGATAACTATGCTGGCAGTGTTTCCACATTGGATGCTGGTTTCTTTAGCTTAACTTGTCTATGCGTCAAAACCATCAGCCATGATATGCCTCTCAGGGCCTCGCACCCAACCTTGAATCAGTGAGGCCTACAACACAGGTTCTTTTTTATTAAATAGAGCATGGCCTGGGCTACGGATATGCGGTCAGTGTGGTACAAACAACTGACCACAAGGGGTAACTGGAAGCTATGTAATTGATAATACTTTATGTACCTGTTTGGCTTACAATAAAGTTGAGTTTGAGTTAAACTATACTCATTTCGCAAACGAGCTTAATTAATGTAGCATTGATACATAACATATGTAGCTAGGAGAGATTTTCATGTCAGTCTTTAAATGGGCACACAGTCCCAGTAGTACGAGATCCCACTGCAGGATAGGTGTGCTCATCGACTATTTGTTTAAAACCAAATTTTTATGTTTATTTATAGTTAAGAGAATATATATTGACTAGGGTGCCTATGAAAATTTGGCCGCTATTATTTTTTTTTAAATTATTTTTAATTTATTTTTGGTAAAAAATTTCGTTTATTTATTATTTAAATAAAATAACGTCTACATCACAGCAATTAATATGAAGATTCGAAAAAATCACGGTTGCCGTTGCTCACCTGGCCGCACTTCTTTGCAGCCAGGTGTAAACAGGTATGATTTCGATAAATTTATACGTTCATAACCTATTTTTATGAATTATATGTCAAATTAAAGCTAATTTTTTTCTATTAATTATCATATAAAGTTGCTTAATTAAATCTGGCCGCAAATAAGGGTTGCTGGCTGTTAAAGATAATAAATATTTAAGGTAGAGTGAAAGAGAGTTAGCGCGTAACATCATTTGTCAGACGAGGACAGCGATTGCAGACTGTGCGACGCTTTTAAGCCGTTGCGCATGCGTCGAACGTTAGTGTTCTCAACCACCGGGAAAAATAGAGACGACTTATAATAAATACTCCAAAAAATATGTAATTTTTTCTCAATGATAAATTTATAAATTGCAACAAAAAATTAAACTCTGAATGATATCCAAAATCATTAGTAGAGTCAATTGTAAATAAAAGGTCATGATATTTACATTTTTTTTTACGACGAAACAATAACACGACGACGATGATGACGACCTCGTTGGCGTAAAGGTTACCATGCCGGTCCGCTAATCAGAAGGTTCCGGGTTCGATTCCCGGCCCGGTCAACATCTTTGTGCTTAACTAAATTTGTTGGCTGTGGGTCTGGGTGTTAAATATGTATTTATATATAATATGTATGTATATGTAGTATATCAGTTGTGTTAGCAACCATAATACGAGCTACAAATGGTTCAGTATGGGGCTAACCAGCCGTGTGTGAATGTGTCCTAATATTTATTTATTTATTTAACATTAGCAAGCACTTTTGGAATGATACATTATTAAAATCAAGTACATTGCTTTTTTCGTTACACAAAAAACACGATTTCATCTTTATCAATTCTATTTTACGTTAATTCATATAATAATTTTTAGATGCACAAATAAAATAACAATGTAAACATAAAACATTGTTTATTACGAACTCGAAGAACCAGAAGCCGCGTAAAACTCAGGCATTATGTGTCCGTTTTTAGCGTAAAATTTGGGAGTCCAGGAGGTGAGATAATAATAGAATAAAAATTGTCCTAATCTATATTATTATTATGTACCAACCTAATTGTCTCAATAAATTGATAGATTTATTGAATAAAAGACGCTTTAGAAAAAAATACATTTAATTTCCTTTTTGCTGAGTAAGCTTTATATAATATTGTCTCTTAGAATTTGAACTTATTAACAAAAATTTAAATTTAGATAAATGATGAAATATTATGTCTAGGTATTTTTCATAGATATAAACATACTATTTAATAGGACTATTGGTTATGTACACACGGGCTGCACTGATGAGTTATACTTTCTTTTTTCAAGTCAGTTAATTTTTATTAAATTAATTATTAATATTCTACAATGAATAAAAGCCCTCAAGAGGTAATAAAAAGTAGGGTAAATCAAAACTCTTATACTGGCAACACTAACAAGATGGATGCCTCATTATCTATGACAATTTTAAAACTGAGAAATTTATTCAATAATTAAAAAAGTTGATACTTAAATACGATACTTACCTACACGTGAAATGTGATCCCATCGGATCGGATCGGTCGCGCGTCAAACTACTCTATTTAAGAGTAGTTTTAGTAGCTTCAGTATTAGGTGCGCTCACGGTTTCTGGTTCTTTCTGTATTCTGAGCATTCGACGCATGCGCAATGGCTTAAAAGCGTCGCACAGTCGGCAATCGCTGTCCTCGTCTGACAAATGATGTTACGCGCTAACTCTCTTTCACTCTACCTTAAATATTTATTATCTTTAACAGCCAGCAACCCTTATTTGCGGCCAGATTTAATTAAGCAACTTTATATGATAATTAATAGAAAAAAATTAGCTTTAATTTGACATATAATTCATAAAAATAGGTTATGAACGTATAAATTTATCGAAATCATACCTGTTTACACCTGGCTGCAAAGAAGTGCGGCCAGGTGAGCAACGGCAACCGTGATTTTTTCGAATCTTCATATTAATTGCTGTGATGTAGACGTTATTTTATTTAAATAATAAATAAACGAAATTTTTTACCAAATATAAATTAAAAATAATTAAAAAAAAAATAATAGCGGCCAAATTTTGATAGGCACCCTAGTAAATATATATTCTCTTAACTATAAATTAACGTAAAAATTTGGTTTTAAACAAATAGTCGATGAGCACACCTATCCTGCAGTGGGATCTTAGGCTACAGAGAAAGTGATTTATTAGAAAAATTGGTTGTTGCATAATTGGGATCATAATTAACAAACAATAATTACATTTCCTCTGCGTATTTACGCTTTTGTTACTTTTTGTTGCATGGCAATACATTTTATTGCATCAGCTCTTACGTTCCTTTTCACTCATTTCATTTTAACATTTTAATGGCTAACATAAATTAACTTACAAATTTTATAAATGTATTTTTATTTTTGTACAATACTATATGTTAATAAGTAGAAAAAGATATAAATCTATGATATAATAGTGTTTTTTCTGCATAGTGTCTTTAATAAATATTATTTATAAAATATGTATGGTCGTGTCAAGTAATACGTACAACCGAACGTTATCAGTATTACTCGAGAATTTCTCTCATTCTTTATCGCACGTAATTTCGTGGGATTATTACGAGGGCATAATGTATAGTGAAGATTGTTATATATTTAGTTTCGTTAAAGATTTTTGGGACTGTGTGTGCCGTTAGATATAAGTATTTAAGTCCCGCACAAGATGCTAATAAAGTTTCTATCTGTGATTTAAAAAATTCGTCATGTCCACAATGAAGAATCCTAATCCGTCGTCTTCGAAACTTGCTTTGCTCAGCCACATCAAATACGAGCACCTGGTAGCTGGTATATCAGGTGGCGTGACCTCAACTCTCATATTGCATCCATTGGACTTGATAAAAATTAGATTTGCTGGTGAGTAAAGAAGTCATATTTTTGGTTGCCATGTGAGTCTCGTGATGTAAGAACAACTTTGGCGCAATATTTGGTGGTTTATTTGTTAAATTGGCTCTAATTACTTATCGAAAATAATTAGTATATAATAGGTATTAATTTTAGTGGGTAGTTTATGCTGAATGACCTTGAACTTCATGGAGTGAAAGTATAACTGAATGCTTTGTTTACATTGCGAAAGCGCATAAATTTTGTGAAATGGTGTAAATTCCTTTGACCATTGTTTTATCTGACGAGAAACTTGTTGGAAAATGCATGAGGAGGTTATATTTTTAGCCTGAGTAAAGTGCCTTTTGTTCACACATTTTTTTTATTATTGACTCATAAAATGCTACAGAATAATAAATCGCAATGACATCTCAGTACCTACTCATGAAGCTCTGAACACTTTTTCAAAGAGTTTTATAAATATTAATAGCCCAGTGAAATTAGGTAAAAAAAGCGGTCAACCTCGGAATGAAAGATAATAAGCTGGAAATTGGTAAAAACCTTTGTTTTGTTACCCTAAATATTGTCTCAAAAGTCACAAATGCTATCGTGTCCGCGTCTTAAGATATTGAAGGTCAAAGGTCACAAAAAACGATTTTTCGCGAATATCTCGGTTCCTATTGCTTAAATGATATTTTCACCTATTATGAAAGTTGTAGAGTATAAAATTCTCTACAACTTTTGTCTAAACTTTTTTTTTATATGATCAACCGTTTTTGAGGTAGAGCGCGAAGAGTGCGGCTAGTGTGGCGGATGAGCTAATGCAGGGTCAAGCGTGACCCTGCATTAGCTCATTTATTATTATGACTGTACGCTGCGAGCAAGCAGGTCCACACACAGGGAGCAAGGGTAGCAATTGTAAAGGGAGACTTTAATTCATACACACATACATGTCTAAAATTCTTAATACGTCAACTAAACTAAATTTAAGTCAATATAAAAGTTAATATAAATAAATATAGCTCAGCAGTGGGATAAAAAGTGATGTGGAAAATGATGATACATACTCCAACATATCTTAAACAATACACATTTATTTTTAGTAAATGATGGCAGGACTGCAACAGTGCCCAGATATGACGGCCTTGGCAGTGCATTTGTCACCATTGTGAAGAAGGAAGGAGTAAAGGGCTTGTACCGAGGAGTCACCCCCAATGTCTGGGGCTCAGGATCTGCATGGGGGTTCTACTTCCTATTGTAAGTATATTATGTAAAAAAAAACATTAGGACACATTTCACACACGGCTGGTCAACCCCATACTGAACCATTTCAAATTTGTATTATGGTTGCTAACACAACCTTATATACTACATATACAACAACTGATATACGACACATACAACAACTGATATACATATACAACAACTGATATACTACATATACATACAGCTAACAAATTTAGTTCAGCACAAAGATTTTGGCTGTGCTGGGAATCAAACGAGGAAACCTGATTGGCAGTCTGGCATGGTAACCATTACACCAACGAGGTTGTCAACAGATTTGTTGTTAGTACATATAACTAAAGACAGAATTAATTTGATGTAAATTGTTTTTTAACCTCAATTAATGAGGTTAAAGAGTATATTTGTGCAATTTTTTTTACATTAAATGTTTCTATATTTCTTCCATCTACAATGGATTTTTACTATGTTTGTTTTTACTAAGTTGAGTCTATCCTCAGGTGTTTGAAAAATCTGGCATGTTATAGGTAGTTGTTTAACTTAATTCAATAAAGAAATATTTGAAAATTTGTTTCCTCTCACTTACATTTATTAACCAACTTCATTTTTATCACGCAAGTGAGACAATGTTCTCTTTTAAATGTTTTCCTCACTGGCACAAGTTATAAATTCTATTTATTTATTTTCATTTTTATTCAAACCACAATAATAACCATAAATTTATTTATACCATGCCATACCAAGTCACATGTTTGTCACATCACATGTTTGCCCACATGTGAACAAGTTAATGCTCACAGTATCTATAGGAGCATTGTAATATGTAAACAACTGACCAGTTTGTTAGTAAACACAATTTCTAGAATTGGCTATTGATTTTCAGAAATTATCAGTATTAGTAGTGCCCTTTGTAAAGGAGAGTCTTATGTATCAGTATCAGATTGAGTGTGAAGTAGTAAGAAATGTTTATTATTATATATGGTGGTTTCCCCACGATGTAATATACTTAATTACTTACTTACTTACTGTTTATATACATTAACTTTCGCAATAACTATATTAGTAAGAAGTAGAATAGGCATGACACGACAGCCACTTGTCTGATTGAACTTTTTCGTCTAGGTAGGTGCGTTCAACTAGATGAAAAGTTCAGAGATATAATAGTACTTCTGTCATTAGTAAAAATTGCCATTGGTTATTGTTTAAATCTATACACCTAACAATCTCCATGTCCAATTCACCATAACATGCTTAGAAGTTTGGAATTATCTGGATGATCTAAATTAAACATACATAATGCCTGTGTGCGAGTCTAGCTTCCGCATAAAGGATTCCCTACCAATATCTAAAAGAATAGTAAAAAACATGTAGCCCCCCTTAAAAAGTTATAAATTTTTAGTGTTTGTTGTCATGCTAGCAACATAAACAGATGATGTCATCTGAGAAAAATTTAACTCTAGTTATCACAGTTCATGTCATGACATGACACCCTGGTGATAGACAGATAGACAATGAAGTAACAGGGTATGGAATACGGAAATGATTTTTATTAGATTCTCAAAACTTTCGAAGTGCAGAGAATTTGGAAATGGTTTTTACTAGATATTCTCAAGACTTTCGAAGTGCGGAAACGTTCCGAGATAAGGAAAATAATAACATAGTTCTTGTGCCAAATTCCAAGAATAAATGCTATTTGAAATTGATATTTGGAACCACTACACAGGTGTGATATTTTAGGGTAACGAATGGTTGTGAAAAGAAAACGTTAATATTTTATGATTAAGATAATTCTGAGTAGTTAATCCCGCTTAGGCGGTTTTTCGTGTACTCCTAGGTAACTAGTTCCTACAAGGATTTTTAAAACATATTTCTAAATAAGTACCTTTCTAAAGAAAAGTGCATCAAGATATTTACAGGTTTAACCTTGAAAAAAGCGTGTATTTTAAGTATGGCTGTTGTTCCAGCTATAACGCCATTAAAACCTGGATCCAGGGTGGGAATGCACGAACACCGCTTGGCCCGGGTCTCCACATGCTAGCTGCAGCAGAAGCAGGTTAGTAATATACTTACTTATTTTTAATTTAATTCTCTTATAATTTAATTGGATACTGTTTATTCATTTCCTGTGACTCATTCACATATGCAAATCAATTGAGAATATTAAATTCAGAGTTACTGGTACTAATATAATGTAATAAATAATGGAATAAGCTAAATTTTTTTAAGTAATGCATAACCTATTGAGGAAGGATTTAGTACTTAAACTGTCTTATTCATAAAAACTTATAACACTGTTAAAACATTTCTAATATAGGAATGCTCTTTTTATGGTACCACACCAAAAAGGTAAAAACGCGACCATATTACTAATTTTGTATTCATTTTAAACTTTCTAGAACTTTAAATTCCGATAGCCCTACTATAACTATACAAACTATTATCTAACTGATACATTTACTAAAGAATTTGTAGTATTTGTTTTATGTGACATGTCATTATAAAATAATAAAAAATATAGCGGCGACCGATCAGCTGTTAACTAAAATTTACTGGTAACCCTGTATATATCTATACCAATATTATAATGAGGAAAAGTTTGATTGCTTGTTTGTTCGACGCGAACAGGCTCCGAAACTCCTGAACCAATTTTAATAATTCTTTCACCATTGGAAAGCTATATTATCCCCAAGTAACATAGGCTATATTATTATTTTGTTTCTCTTTGCAACTTAGATTATATTTTAGAGACCATGCAAAGCTGGGACGAGATACGTTGATGTGCAGGCTCATTTCCGCAACTAGAAGTCCTCCGGCTTCCTCTGCGCGTAGGGTTACATCTAGGACGGGATGTTAGTTCCTATATAAATATATGAATTGATTTGACCAGGTGTCCTGTCCCTCATCATGACCAACCCCATCTGGGTGGTGAAGACCCGGCTGTGTCTGCAGTACGAGGAGAGCATCACGGACAACAAGCGGTACAAGGGCATGGTGGACGGCCTCACCAAGATCTATAGGACGGAGGGCGTTAGGGGATTGTATAGGGTGAGTTCCAAATACTTTAGTAATTATTCATCTATAGTTCATACAATTTACGTAATCATTCGACTAAAGTAATAATTTGACGCGATCATCGAAGCTAAGCAAAGGTCTATGCGGACGGTATTTGTATGGGTGACCATGCACAAGACTGTCGTTTGTTTTTCAAGTGGCATTTTCATCTGGGCGCTACCGTGGGTCGGATGACATGTTAAAATGTAGGTCCCGGCTGTCTTAGTACAAGCAGTTGAATAGCCAAATTTTGCCTTGCGACAGCAAATCTTGGCCACTTAGCTCATTCGTAGAAATAAGAATTTTAAGGATTATAATTTATTTAATATATGTAATTTAATTAAATAAATAATCTCTAGGATAGCTTTGATAGCTAGCTAGAGATTGTGAGAGCTTATTTACCTTACTTTTATCTTACTAATATTTGATATTATAAATAGGAAAGTTTGTATGTATTCTTTAAATTTAGTTTTTAATTCTAGTATGAATTATACATATATCAAGTGAATCGTTAGGTAATCTAGTGTAAGGTCATTAGACCTGGGAAGGTCGTCTGTGCCGTCACAAGGCGTCATTGCCACCTGATCGATAGCTGATCGCACCACAATAAGCCTAGTTCTATACAATTGATACATTTATTCCAAGTACAGGCTCACAATCGATAAGGTACATATTTTATAGTATACAATTACAATAATAATAATAAGCTTATTTTTTTTACGATATTCCTAAACCTTTAGAACAAAAATTGTTGGTCAAGATGTCCAGGAACAGCAGGTCAAATATTTTTGAATTTGCATTAGTATGAACCCTGTTCAATATATATGTGCGTGAACGATTTTAAAAACTAAGTCTTTAATCTAATATATATAAAAAGTCGGAGTTTCCTTCCTGAGGCTTTAATTCCAGAATGCACGAACCGATTTCCACAGTTTTGCTTTCGTTGGAAAGGTCTCGGGTTTGTAGCAATCAAAAATCAGGGAAAATTTAAACTATAGCGAAGCGGAGTTCGCCGGATTTGCTAGTTAAGTATAAATACTATTTAAACTTAAAATAGTTATTACAGTTATTACTTAAATTAGTTATTTTTAATTAATCCTTTAATTACCGACATTTAGACTTAGTAAAATTACTTTCATGATTTTGATGAGTGCGTCAATGATATTAATATATCATTGACACATTGTTTGATATTTCCCACCCTATTTATTAGTGTATGAAAAAGTACAAGTGGATTTATTTGTTGCAAATTAGTTGTTTGCCCGAAATGTTATTTTAAAGTTATCTTACCTTCTATACCTAGAACTTGCCGCGTATTTTAGCTTCAAACTGAAACAAAACAAAATCATGTTGAAATGCTGTTTGGTGAACTCTAAACACACTTTCCTAGCAAACTAGGAAATATTAGTAGCCTAGTTTTCTTCATTCCATTTGATATGGCCGTAAATGGGTGGGCTATGACGTCAGTCGCCTACATAGATAGGTGCATGTAGGGCATATTTACTAGGGCTCGGTTACTTCCTAATGAACTAGTCGCTGCCGGCTTTATTATGATGCTTGTGCAAAGAGTAAGATTGGGTAACATAAGTTTAAGCATAATATGTTTAGTTTGGGCCAAAACATTGACGGACTGGAGGCCTATGAGACAGGCAAAAGAAGCGTCGGTCGACGACATCCGTAACATCACAGACAAAACATGGATGAGAGCAGCGCAACACCGAGATGACTGGTGTACAAGAAGAGAGGCCTATGCTCAGCAGTGGGTGTCTACAGGCTGATAATGATGATGTTTCGTTTAAGAATTATAGCATGGATATCATAAACCTTATTGAAGGTTTTTTTAGTATGGATTCAGTGATATACCGAATAGGTATCAAATCTATGAAATTACGCTTTTGTGTTTATAAAGGTATTTTTTTTATCTTGAAAACAATTTTCAATAACTATTAATATGTATAATTTGGGGGTCTTCAAATCTAGAGTAAATAGGTTCCTTCTAGGCAAGCGTGTTACATCTTAGACCACAGTCAAACATCAGGCAAGCTGCGGTCAAACGTAAGCCTATTATCATTAATAAGAAAACAGATAACCAAAGGTTTTTCATATTAGAAGCCCTATTTACACAATTGTTTTCCAGTCGAAAAGTAAAAGAATGTTACCGTATAAACTAGAACTCGATTTAATACAGAAAAACACTTGAAAGTCCTCTTGCTCACGCTTATTTGGTTATGCGAGTGAGAAGAGATTAACTTTTAAATGTTTTATTTATTGACCCGAGTTATACCCAATATTGTAATTGTTGTGACCGTTGTCATTTGTTTTAACATTCATTGCCTATATAATCGGGAATCATGTGATTTGCCTTTATAAATCGTTAGTCCGTAATCTTCAATTTTATCGTTCAATGTGCTGTTTATATCTTTTCAGATTTAATTTACATAGCATTATGTAGATTCCTGTTTTGGGTCTGCTTGTGGTTTAGTCCCTACTTTACATTTTAAATAAAAAACTGACAAAAAGAATTAGTTTTTGCATATAAGAATAATTTTATTGTACCTTTACACATTTCTATATTTAGTACTGAACTGAACGAAGAGTTCAACCTAATGTTGAAACCAAAAACCTTCATATCGTAACTTTGCCCTTGATCTGTTCTAATGCCCTTTGTCATAACGTAGCCAATAGAAAGCAGTATTTATGTTAGCGATCCGATGTCGTGAAGTGACCTTCTACATCAAACCTTGGAAAGCAATTTCATATCATGCACTAAGTACTAAGGACAAACAAAGCGTTGTTGTTCCCTGAAGTCGACGATCAATTCCATTATTTATTGGGCGACTAAAAAGAGTCTGCATTGACTGGTTAAACTTTGCTCGTCTAGGTCTAGGTTTTTTTTTTGATCTAATCTTGAAAGAGATAATTATGATTTTTGTCAGATAGATAGGTTTATTGAAACAAGAATAACAACATAGTAGCGCTTACTATTTATTGTAAGCGCGTTAACATGTGTACTTTGTTACAATTTGTCAAAAATTGCATAAATGAAACATAGGAAGCGCTGTATATGGGCGAAAATAATTATGAATTATATTACAATTAAAAAAAAAACTAAGCGAAATTATTTGGCGTGTACAGAAACAGAGCGGTTATATACGAATGACGAGATATCAGGGAACTAGAATAAACGGAAAAGTAACTGTTCTACAATTGCTGCTTCAAAATTGGATCAATCTACGCACACAATTATACTGCTATCCCAACGAAACACACACAAATCTCGCACGCGATTGGTGCCGTGCCACACCATGTGACGCCACGGGGCGCGCGGGTAGCTGTTTAGCTCCGCCCACCGCGGTATTTAACGACTACGCGTGGAAACATTTTATCGGCCAAGTTACTATTCTATTTATTCTAGTTCGCTGCGAGATATTGAAAAGATTTAGTACTCGTAAATATGAATAAAATTGGTCAATTACATTATTTCTCTAGAAATGTGGTCATAAAGTTTCGGTACAAAAGGTTAGGTACAAGGGATTATAACTGAGTGTTAAGGAACAGGCTCGAAGTTTGTAGCGATCTTCGAATCTTTTATTTATTCGAAGAAAACTTTGAATCGTGGAAAATGTAAACGTGCATTATGCACACGTGTTTTCACTCGTTACGAATCTACTTTATGAATCTTTTATTTATTCGCACAAAACGTGGAATCGTGGAAAATTTAAACGTGCATTATCCACTCGTGTTTTCAATACACGATGTTATTGACTTACATAACGCATAAGCCACGAATGCGACGTTATCAGCGCTCAGTAGGAAAGCAATGATTGATTTTTTCGATTACGTCTGCCGGCCAAGATGTTTTCCTACATTGTTATCATTGTCTGTTTAGCGAACGATTTCTGAATCTTTTTATAGATAGTGGATGTCGTATACGATAACGGTACTTGCAATATCTTAATGACGTAAGTGGCGTGGTGTCGCGTTTCTTCCTGTCTGACCTTCAAGAAACTCGAGTGAAGACTGTTCTTTACTCGAGTCGTGGCTATTCGTAGTAGGACTGTTCTTTGTAGACTTAGTGGAAACTTCTAAGGGAACGATTTCCTAAGAGATTTAGATTTATTGCTCTTTTGTAGTAAGTAGTGGTTGAAAATCAGGAAGCAAATATATAGTATTTGCTTTTGCTTCCTGTTCGGCAAAACCTCGTTGTCGTGTAGTTTCTACTACATTGACCCTACATTTTTTGACAAATTGTAACAATGTACACATTTACGCGCTTAGTAAGTAAGCCCCACCATGTTGTTATTTTTGTTGCAATAAATCGATCTATCTATCTATCATAGTATATTTAGTTTTTAAATTAGGACACATTTAACACATTGCCGGCTAGCCCTATATTAAACCATTTCTAATTTTATTATGGTTGCTAGCAGAACTGTTATACTACATATATAAATACTTTATATCGATACATATTTAACACCGAGACCGACCGTCAACAAATTTAGTTCTTCTCAAAGATGTTGGCCGTGCCGGAAATTGAACCCGGGACCCTCTGGATGGCATTCCGGCATGGTAACCATTCCGCCTACGAGGTTTTCAGTTCCCAATATGTTTTTTGACATTCACGGACGAGACTATACTGATAAAACGGTATCTAAAAATATCAAGATATTTTCTTTCAAATATGTACCTTACTATGTAATCAACAGTTACTTCCTATTCCCAATGCTATTTAAACAATCCGTACCACCAGAAGAAACCTTCATGACATTGTTTTCGTCACGTTCTTAAATGACTTTCACTTTTCTCATCACGTGATTTCTATTACTTCCGGACAGAGATTGATAGGCTTTCGCGTATCTTTATGATATTTTGCAATGCAAAATAATAAATTTAGAAAAAATCGATGATACAAGCACAATTTTCGTATGTGTCTTTCTAAATATTCCGTGCCGCAAGATTTCAGATTCGATAAGATACGATGTGGCCCAAACGTAATCATAATTATTTATGGCGTTTTTCAATGTGAATGACATTATTATGAAATGTTTATTGTGCATCCGTAGTTAACTTTATTTTTAACTTACCGCTGTAAATGTGAATATGTAAGTGTCCAGTCGAGTTGAAAAGCGCAGTAGTTACAGTCTGATTGCCTTATGACTAACTAAAACTAATTTTTTAAGCATACTTATACCTAATTAATATGAAACATTTTGGTGTGAAAGAATTGTTTTTTTTTTACAGAATCCCATCGGTCTACCATTAATTTGTATCTTATCATTAATTTGAATTACCTGTAATTATTAACCAGAAAGGGTAATGCGAGAGGGGCGGTGGGAAAATATCTGTTTTCTAATCTAACGGCCCCTGGTTCGATCCCGGCCTACACCAATGACTTGTTTTTTAAGTTATGTGTAGATTTGCACTTGCTTTACTTTACATCCTTGAAGGATAATATCGTGACGAAACGGACATGTTTGAGGACCACAACATCCGGAGTCGAATTTCATTCGCGTACCAGTACTTGGCTAACGTGAATTATGGCCTATATTCCTGTCCTCGTGCGGACCCTACTGGGAAAAGGTAAAGAAGAGATGATTTCTTTCCTTGTGAGAGAAGACCCCGTGTCCCAGCAATGGGAACGTATAGCGGGTTGTTTATGCTATGCTACCAACCAGGAAAGGTTTAATTATTAATTAGCATTTTGCTGTAATAAACGAATAAAACAACGGCAGCGCAACTGAGTAATTAGCACACTTCATCCCACGTGACGCGGCTGATACACTCAACCTATAAACAAAAGTACCTACCCAATTTCACGTTATCTAACTGACCTGCGAACCGTTTCACTCAATACCTACGAAACTCGACATATATTGTAAGAGTTATTCGCCTTAAAAACATAAATCAATTATTTCGCAATCTTAGCATAAGCAGCAGCCCATTATACGTTCCCTCTGTTAGGACTCTGATTCTTTGCGCACGAGAAGAGATATAGGCCATAATCCACAACGCTGGCCAAGTGTGGGTCGACGGATGACACTCGTATTCGGATATTGTGGTCCTCAAACATGTCGGTTTCCTTAACCGTAAAGTGAATGCACATCCACACATAACTTGAAAAACAAGTCATTGGTGTAGGGCCGAGATCGAGCCAGGGGCCGTCAGATTGAAAAGACGACGTTTTCCCACCGAGCCGCATTCGCTCACATTTCGCAATCAATAGACACAAAAAAGCGAGTGTTGTTCGGTGGGAAAACGACTGTTTTTTTTAATAAATTAGAGCTTATAAGAATATTTACCTACTACGAAATTAAATAAAGATATCTTTCTTTTCTTACTTCCTGTGAGCTAAGCTACTATGTACTCATCCAAAGTTTCGAAGTTATCTAATATGGCTTACCGGTTGGCGCCAGTCCTTAGGTCCATAGGTCCTTATCCCACGCCCCCTTTGAGGTGGGTCCGCTCGGACTGCGGACAGCGGCCTGGGCGGGGAGATGCGTAAATGCATTTCCTCACGAAAAAAAAGGTCCTTATCCCAGTATTCTTTACTGGGATAGGTCCTCATCCCAGTAGAAGGACACTGGGATTGGTAACTTATCCCAGTATAAGAATACTGGTATAAGCACCCATTCTTTGGTATAAACATAATTTCGTTGCATTTTGCAGGGGTTCGTGCCTGGCATGTTCGGGGTGTCTCACGGTGCGCTGCAGTTTATGACCTACGAGGAAATGAAGAACAGATACAACCAGTACAGGAATCTGCCCATCGATATCAAATTGGTAAGTATGACAAGAAAAAGTTGACATTGACATGACCTTTTTATTTTTCTCTTGACCAAAACGAATGTGCCACATACAATACCCAAAAATAAACGAAACAACAAACATACTCTAAAGAAATTATCAGGCTATTTGAAAGTTTATGTACATCAAATTTTCATGAAATTATAATTTAATATGGACTATTTACAAAAAACAGAACTGTCAAAAGAAATGAGCCATTTTCTTGGCAGTTATGGCAAACTTACCCAGATTAAAATTACCTCTTGCATCGGCTTATTTAGTCATGGGCGCAGATGCAATAATCTGGACGCTACATGGAATCGTCCCTCGTAGTTGTAAAAGACCAAAGATGATAATGACCTGAATAGAAAAATTCAACGCTAAAATGTATGCTCATTCCAGTAGTTGTTAAACTATTTTTGTGGCAGTTTAAGAGGTTAAAAACCCTTGAATTTAGGGTAAAGCCTAACTAACACGGAAAGAGGATAAATGGATTTATTTATCTCTTAATATTAATGCACTTAACCTCTGAGTGCCGTTAGTGCGAAATTAAAATGTACCGGACGCGTCCTGCTCACTAATGATAGTGCGGCCAATTATTCATAATGCTATGTAAATGTTTCCTAAATGTCTAATGCGTGCGTAGGGCGCGTTCGGTACATTTTAGGAGTATTTTCGCATTAACTGCTTTCGCTGGTCACCCCAGGGGTTGAAGACAATTGTTCGATATATAGGATATATATCTATCTAAGCCTATAAATCAGCCCACTGCAGGGCAAAGGCCTCCCTACAGTCCATACACTTTTGTCTGTCCTGGACAACGGTCTTCCAAAATGTAAAATGTAAGAAGAAAATAGTATTCAATGTCTAATAGGCTTGACAAATCGCTTAAAATAGAGACAACTTTAACAGACAATCTCGTAAGGCATGTCATCGACATGTCACTCGCTAGCCGAGTGATCGTATGCCTACATAAAGAATGAGTTGCCAGAAACAAGTATGGCATTTTTCCAGTTAGTCGCACTGATTGTGATTTCTCTGTGACGTCATTTTCAAAGAATTATCATATCTTTTTTTCCCGCGTAACTTTTCAATCTATTGAGGATTTGAGTGCTAGATTTTGCTTATTATTTCCTGATGTCAATTTGAAAGATGTTAAAATGTTCATTGTAAACGCTTAACTTTTCTTTTCTTTCTATTGAATATTTAGTGTGTAGGAATTGAGAGACCGCGTTTCTTTAGAGATATTGCTTATTATTTCGTGAATTTTTAAAGATGTTCAAATTTATATTGTTATCGAGTAACATATGATTATTAACTAGCATATCGTCCCGGCTTCGCACGGGCTATAAAATAATCTAAGTTGCAAATAGAAACAAAATAAGGCCTATGTTTCTCAGAGATAATATAGCTACCCAACGGTGAAAGAATTTTTCGAATAGGTCTAGTAGTTTTAGAGCCTATTTGCGTAAAAAAAAAACATTTTGTTCTTTATAATATAGGTAAAGAAAATAAAATATAGAGTGGTTTTATTGACCAATTGGTGAAAGTCATATCATATACGAAGGGCGAGTATTTGTCCAAGGATAGAAGTATCTGGAAAAAACTTCGGTCCAGCTCCTAAATATTGATTCTTTCTCTTTAATGCTAGAATTTACTGAATGTTTTGTGACGTCAATTTGAAAGTTTTACCATTTTCATTGTTAAACCGTAAATATTACGCCTATTCAATGTTTAATAGTATGGCAGATTTGATTGTCACCGTGTCTGTTGTTTGCTTGATTTGAAATGAGTTTATTTATATCCTTTCGTACGTGTGGTCAGATGAGTCAGGGCTCTTTAAAAATATCACAAGACGCTATCTTTGTTTGATCGCGGAAATTACGAGTACGTCAATGTATTGAGCGCTGTGTTTCAATATATGAAATGCCGGACAATGGGCGATGCCGTATAAAATGTTCGAATCATGCCTTACTTTTATATTGAAATGCAGCCGTGACTTGACACGTACATTGCTTTTTACGAGGCATACTTCTTACGAGCGTAAATTGCATTGGATTCCAGCATATTTTATGACTTTTGTACCCTACATCGACATTTGACATATTAATTATCTTTTGTTTTTCTCCCAGTTAACATTTATATTCATTTTTATTTTTTTTGTGTTGGACGGGGCACTCGGGATAAAGGTTTGGGTATATGACTAAAACGTCGGTTTCGTGGCTAACTAGGATTTATTAAGTATGGAATCCCCACGTTGACACGTGGCTGGTCTTCCAACACGTCGAAACGTCCAAATCATATGCAGTCGCAAAACTTACTATTCCTCGCCTAAGTCGTAAACTCGTAAACACTAATCACACTTTTCGCTCGGGGTATCGCTCGGAGTTAACTCTACGACAACTCGCAGATAACTGTCCTCGCTAGTCCGGTCCGTTCCCTTATATATACGGTAAACAAGTCTCTAGAAATTTGTAGGTACCGAACTTTCCATACTACTCCCCAGTACAATCTAGAATGTTCGAGTTACTACTTTCAGTAAGACAACAAATATGTGTGAGAGCGAGACCGAAGGTGTTCCTGTGTATTCTAGAACATTCTATTCTGGGAGCTTCGCGACATTATATATAGCCATATTATGTACAAGCAATAACCCACAACTGTTCTCAATTCCAGACCTCTGTGGAGTACCTCACGTTCGCGGCGATATCGAAGCTGATCGCGGCGGGCGCGACGTATCCGTACCAGGTGGTCCGCGCGCGGCTGCAGGACCAGCACCGCTCGTACAACGGGGCCTGGCACTGCATCACGGAGACATGGAGGTACGAACGCATCCGCGGCTTTTACAAAGGCCTAACGCCGTACCTACTACATGTAACGCCCAACATATGCCTCGTTATGCTCATTTGGGAGAAATTCACGAACAACGATTGACTCTAACGTTTATCTGATGGGAAATTACTACGATCTATTTTGTTTGTTTGTTTGTTGTTTTTTTTTTAATGCTATGTTGCAATACAGGGTTTTTGTTTTTCTCGAGTGTTTTTAAGATGAGACGTGGAATGCGGGCGTGAGTGCGGCTGCGTAAGGTCGATTCAGTACATTCGAAACGGATAAATTGGTGGCGATTCTAGCGTAAACGCGACGTAACAAAATTTAAGGTAGTCATGTCTCTTTTAATCACCAAGACATGAAAGAGATAGCACAATCTGAAGAATAGATAATTTGGATTGGAGTCATAGGCAATTTTACAACGAATCCTTAACACATTTTCCGCATTAGACGTGATTTTAGTATTATGTCTATGGTTCAGATCGTATCGTCTCTTTCTAGGCTTACGATCAAAAGAGACAGGATTACTTTAAAATTTAAAGTAATCCTGTCTCTTTTGAGCGATCGAGCTTAATTTAATTAAGCTCGATCGCACCAAAATCGCTACCAATATGCGTTTAGCTAAGACCTGAAGCTGGCGCATTACATTGGATGCAGTGGCTCCAAATTGAATTCGTAATTCAATACTCCAGTGTGGAAGCGTACTTGGACCCATATTATAATGTCCAACGTCGGACTCAAAACCACAACTTGGATCCAAGACTTATAAATGCAAGGCGACAGCACAAGGTGTAGGTAAACGCATACCATGTCCATGTTCAAAGATCTTGTAAATAAATATTAACTGCAAATTAATTGCCCAAATCCATTCTTAATACTGTTGACAAATATTTACGTGTGTAAGGAAACTGTGGATTGTATAACTAGACTGGAATTTACTCAGTATTGTTTTGATAATTTTGTTCATTCATCTCGATAAAAATGTTCTAATTTAATATATAAAAAAAATATTATAAGAACTTAGTTTGTTTCTCACTATATAATGAGAAACAATGTCCAAAAGTAGGGTATCAAAGTGTTATCGAAAATGCCATCCTAAACTCAATAGAATTTTAATATGAGATCACAATGTCCTATGAAGATCTGTGTATTTCCATCACAATTGTCATTTTTATTTAGAATTGATAACTAAGCTTCTAAAAATTATCGAGATTATTACGATGTGTGGAAATGTTATTTATTTTATGGCAACAATTACTGTTATGTGGTGTAAAAAACAATACTGCTATTTCCAACGTTTTAAGCTCATTTTTACTGTTGCCGATTTAGCACTAATTTTATTTTTTGACTGTTTTTATATAATTTGATAGCCAAGAAACTATATTAAGAAATAGTTAAATAAAATTGACAAACACTTCAAGGCAAGTTTGAAATTATTACAAGACTATATAATATAACACATTGAATATTATTGTAATTAGAAGTGTATTATGACTGTTCTGTAGTTTTCACAGATACCTAGTTGAAGCGCGAATACACTTACGCCTTTTGTGTTTCGTAACTTAGTACGTAAGCGATAAACTAATTTATTGTCTAGTGATAATTTCTTTTTCATGCATTTTTTTATTTGTATTGTCCTGGCATCGAAGTTTGTATTGTATAACTAGGCAGTTTGACAATTTATGTTTTTCTGTTTGTAGGACAGGTTTTAGTTATGTATTAGCAATATACCAGACTAAGCATGCTCCGACTTGTGTGGCTATGCAGCCTGCTGGTCAATTGCCTAGATGTACTGTGTAAAAAAAAACTTTTGCGACAAAGTAAGTTTGTCTAACATTATAAAAAATTGTGGATAAAAAAAATGTTTGTAACATGTTCTTTAGAAAGATGTTTGAATTTGAACAGTGTCTTAAAATATTGTAATTCAATTTAATGGATTGTAATAGTTTGCATAACGTAAAAAAAGCTGGATAATTCCAGGGTGTTGTTGGTTATTCTTGCTCACAAATGTGCTTGCTTGATCATTAAATTTTTCAACTATTGATAAATTTATTGGATTAGTCGAGGCATCAAAAGTATATGTAAGAATATTATTAAAGAAAATAATGAGGCTTTCTGCCCTATATTATCCAGCATTCTTTATTACGCGAAGCGAACTATACAGTCTATATCACAAGACCCTTATGTGAATGTAAGACGTGAACAAGTAATTTAATTTATTCAACTTAGAGAGTGTATTTGACATAACATCTAAGCCTAAGCACATAAGGCTTGCGATATTGACTTAAATATGAGTATCTATAAATGTTATATTGTAAAACCTGTCTCACGACATATGTTGTTTTTGTTTATAATATATTTCCTAACAGTCATGTGCACGTAATATCTTTACGAATAGTTGTAGAATACTTTCCCATCAGATCGCGATTAGTTTTTTAACGATGGCAACACTCGCCAGTGTTGCCACCAACTAGCACAATTTAGTTTTTAGCAAATGAGAGTTTTGTGATAATAGGGTACGTACTTAGATTTTCATTGCAAATCAGTGTCTTTTATAAATAATGTTTATGTCGAATTAAATACAAAAGACACGTTATTATTATAATTTATAATTTTAGAACGTTACATGTGTGGTGAGACGACGTTAGGTACTTTATTGTGTAAGATAGTTTTGTTTCAACCTTGCAACACTTTGGCTTTTAAGTAAAATTAAAAAAAAGTACAGTGACAGGATTTAAGGTACACACGTATGACAAGAAGGTTGCACTGTGTATGTTAAACCATGCTAAATGTTTGTATAACTTGTGTCAAGAAAGAAAGTATTTGAAAGTTCGTTTGGTCCCGCTCACACTCATCTAGTTAAAAGAACGAGACGACATGAACTTTTATGTATTAAATTCTTTATTGACGCGAATTATAATAATTTAAATTTAAATAGATCCTCTTTCAATAGATTTTTAAGCAAGCTTGAAGCTAATCTGTCTATGGTTCATTAGTTATTTCCCGCCTTAGTAAAAATTGACATTTCTCATTTTAAAATAATAAATCCCAAAAAAATAATAGTTTAGTTTCATCTATCATTTAAGATAAACTCACAATCACCGTAAGTTTCATGACCATTTAATTTTATTGCTATTTATTGATAAGTAGGTGAATATATTTTATTAATACTCCAATTTATTTATTTATTGACAATATCGTGTTGATTCGCGACGATACACTCACAAAGCAAAAACGAATTGTTGGTTTGTTAGATCACTTTTCAGTAATGAATAGAGGTTTAACTGTTGTTTGTTGGAAAATATATTGAAAAAAAATATTAACAAATCAGATATTATGGGATCAAATTTGAAAAAAAAAAATATAGGTTCCGTTTAGGGAAACACTAAATTCGGCCAACTTATTGTCAATGATAAAACAATAGTCAATCCGTCTTGACCGCTCTTGTCAATACTCATCCGTTTAACAAACGGTAAAAAAGCGGCGTCAGTGAATGACTTATTCTATAACATCAGCACGCTTATGATAATTAAGTTAAATCGTGTCGAGACGAAATAATGATATTAAAACTGCACAAGTCTCTCATTAACTCGAGTTAATATAGAAAAGCTTAAAGCTCTTGCTCATTTGATTATGCAAACATTAAGCAAGCATTGGTTTCTCGCGTGCGATGGGATAATTCGGAAACGTATGTCACCTCGGGCCTAGAGAGAGATATTAAAATTGTCTCGTTGCCGACGAAATACGAGATAAAGTTTATCGATCCAAGCATCATTAGCGTGCCACTTTGTTAATTTCCATTTAATTTCTAACAAATGCCAGTAATGTCTTTCTTTACTCATCGTTGAAAATTGTGATCTAATAACAATTTTTGTTTTTAATATGTAAACATAAATTTTAAGTTATAGTCTGAATTGATGCTTATGCATCACGAAAAAACTACAATACAAAGCCGTACGTTTATTCTTCAACAAAGTTAGAAGTTTGGCGTAGAAGTAGAACTATTTAAAACAAAAGAATTCTGTACTGCTGTGATAGACTAGAACATCACTTGTATAGGGGAAAAGTTTGCCAGTATTAGACCTATTAATATAAAAGTGAACTGGCAACCTTGTTTCAAAGCATTGTAACAAGTTTGTAAGCAAAAATGAAATATGTTAATTATAGTAACTCTAATGAATTGGCTAAAATAATAAACCAAAAAGTGATGGCATGACGAGAATAAAATCATTGTTTTTTTTTCTAGTGTTGCCACTAAATGGTCAATAAGCGAAAACAAACCACCGAATAACTAAAGTGCTACAATTAGCTATTTAGTTTAAAACTATGATATTTTGTATCGCTTATTGTATTTTAGTGGTATTTCGATATTAGTTTAATTATGTTTATTTGTCTTAATCGGTGGCTGGCCACAATATTTGAAATAAGACAATTTATTATATTTTTATAATATAATTATTAACTATTATTATTATAGCTAAATGTTCACGGTTTCGACTCGCCTTTCCAATTTGTGTAATCAATAAAATGATAGCAAATTGATGATCAGTTTTTATTTGAAACGCCTGAAGCCTTATTTATAGTTACCACGTAAATAACATATTACATACAATAACAATCCAGACAGGCAATAATTTAGAAAAAAAATAGTAAGTATGATTAACAGCATAGACAAAATATACTAAAGTCTAGTATAT
This sequence comes from Mellilla xanthometata, assembly GCA_035578125.1. Taxonomy (NCBI): domain Eukaryota; kingdom Metazoa; phylum Arthropoda; class Insecta; order Lepidoptera; family Geometridae; genus Mellilla; species Mellilla xanthometata. Next base: position 2,946,207 of record JAPUBQ010000007.1, on the reverse strand, counting down.
TTTTGTCCATGTTAACAGTAAGTAAGTAAATAATTATTTCCGGTATGATCACAGGTCTCGTGACAAATAGATATAAAAGTTAGCTAAAACACAAAATCTAGATTATTTTTATGACATGCTAAATTTACTGAAGTTGCAGACCGTGAGTTTTAAAGTTAAAATAATAAGCCTCTTATTTTGTTTAGTTCTTTAATTATGAATTTAAATATTTAAAGGCAACTACAACAACTTAATATATTTAATTAGTCTCGTACTTAATTTTTTTCGCGGCAAATGGTATAAAAGTCACAGATATATATTTTTGGTTAGTTTCAAAGTATAGGTAAGTATTGAAACAAGGTAAGTAGTGCTTTTTAAATTTTTGACTACACATTAAATCTATTGGCTAGGTTGTAAATAAATTATTTAGCAAATTCATCCTAATAATTACCAACATTTTAATTCTAGTGTAGATTTAATTTTCTTTGAGCCATTTGAGAACAAAATCTACAACTTTTCCGTCTTCAAGGCCGTGAACCGATTTTTTTCTAGGTAAGCGCGATCCATCCTAGACTCTTAATGTCACTCTACATCAGGTGAGTTGTGGTCAAGCGCAAGCTAATCTGTCATGCATAAAAAATAACTTGTATAATGATGTCACTGTTCGAAATCGCATCCAAATGGTTGTATTCAAAGAACGTCAACTAACTAGTTAACGAAAGAGACCTTTTACAATACTAAAACAGAGTGTATTGTATGATTCCAGGCACGAAGGACCGTGGGGTTTCTACAAAGGACTCAAGCCGAGCCTTATCAGGGTGGTTCCTGCAACTATGATAACTTTCCTCACATATGAGAACGTATCGCATTATATGCTACAGCGGAACCGCGTCAAAATTAATGATAAAATACCTACATAGGAGTAAAAAGTTACAGTGGCTTTATAGTAGGGATAGATTAGGATCGTAGACGCATTTAAAGCGCAAATTTACCCTTTTAAATTATAACCGTTCGTATGTTGAATGACATTAGCCCATGTTGTATTATCCGTTGAAAAAAAGTCAAGTTCCAAGTTTTAGTTTTACCCACACCGGCTCCCGGTATGTCAACAGTTGCGGCGAAAATGTGTTTATACCGGGAGCCGGTGTTTCAACATACAAGTGGTTAAGTAGATTTCCATATGTATCTATTTAGTTAAAGTTGGTTCTTATTAGACAAAGCACTAATACCGCAATTAGATTCCCTAAATTTTGTTTGACTAAATTTGTTTGCAAAGCACAGCGAGCGACGGCGCTTCTATTTTATATGTCTCCAGTATAGTCCAACTTTTTCGTGCGCAACCTTCCTGTGGATTGACTGTGTGCAACAGACCAAGGTAGGGACGAGTATTTTAGTTCACGCCTACACATAGAAGTACGGATAGTTCGATTACTTATAGTGCAACGTAGTATACATATGAGTGAATAAGTTATTATTATTATAAGCCTGTTTTGTCCCATTGAAGAGCAAAGGCCTCTCTACCATCCTCCTTTAATTTGTCACGGTCTATTGCTATTTACTGCCAGTTTTTACAATATTTATCCAGTTTATCCCGCCATCCTCGTCTGGGCCTGCCTCGAGGTCGGACGCCCTGTGCCACTGGATGGTGCATTTAGACAACAGATCTTTCGACATCCGGCTGATGTGCTCAACCCAGTTCTACTTCAGTTCGGCTGTCTTTAGGGAATGTCTATGATGCGTGTTTTGGAACGCAGTGCGGTGTTTCTTATACAGAAATACAGATGCGGACTGATTGATAGTTTGGCACGAATACGTTAATCAAACTTATAATTTTGACTGACATGTGGTCTATTTTTCTATTTATGAGATCCGTTCAAAATTAAAGCCAAGAAATAGAATGATTTTTAGTGTTTCCCACGTCTATAGATTTACATCACAAACTTTTTGAGCAGCATTCAGAGTCCACCAATGTATACGTAATTAGTAATTATCTAAGTGTCTATAAAACAAAACATTTAAAGTTGATATCTTCGCTCTTGCATAACCTGATCAGTCGAGCAAGTGAAAGAGAACTTCCATACGTTTTATTTATTGAATCGAGTTATACTCAGTGAACGCTTAAGTTACCGTAGGTGACTCTGATAGGCTGGTAGAGTATACTTAATTATTTAAGTTTTATTAAATTATCCTTTGAATTAGGTTAACAACCATGTTATAGTTACCCGGCTGTGGCAAAGTTCCTTTTACCCATATGTGTGTAAGGATTTTTTGTTCTATAGAATATTAGTTTTATTCTGTATGCCGAGTGGGATGGTAATCGAACACATTTGACAACTCGACGGTGCCGTAATCACGTGGGCGCAAGCAGCAGCCAATCGTTCTTTGAAAGCTCGCATTACGGCGTCATCGAGTTGTCGATTCAGTGACTGATTACGTTTCCACTCGACACTGTAGATAAAATTACACTTTGAGTGCGTGTCACGATAAAAGTCTTTCAGGAACGACGGCATTTCCGTGAAACGGAAAACCGAAAATCTAAGTTCCAGTGTCTCGTGGTACTTCTTTATTGAAACGCACTGTATTTAGAAACACGATTAGTACTCATAAGTATACACTTGTCAGCGATAAATATTGCACATCGGTCATTGGAAAGAGACTATGGGCTAGTAAAGGCTTCGTAGACCGTTAACTCTGTCGCACGAACATTTTAAAAAGACACGCACAACTCTACGAGACTGTAATTAGCAGAAAGTCTCTTTCTAAAAGAGAACTGAAGAGGGTACTGTAATATCATTTTACGCCATAATGATATCGATTATTCATGGGTTTAAACGAATTTTGACTTGAATTTGCAAGTGTATGTAAATTGTAGAACTAAAGAGAAAAATGCTTGTTTAAAGTATGTGTGGTTCGCATTTGATGAAATTGAACTTTTAATTTAATTCGTAAGTTAATTGTTTGAATAAATATTGGAATTTAAAACTTTGCCGTTTTTGTTTTCTGCATTTTATTATATTGTAGCTTCGTAAAGCTCAGGAAACCCTACTATATGTCATGTAAAAGAATGTGTGGATGGATGGATGCATGTTTGTTACTCTTAAAGGCTGTATTCGCTGGACCTGATGAATATTGGTATAGAGAAAGCTTGCATAGGCCATGAATTGGGTATGTATCTAGGAATAACATGGGTAAACCGAGGCAAATACTAATGTTGATGTGTGTAAAATTATATCAAAACAAATGATCATGGTATTTTTTTAAATAATTAGTATTTTGTATAGCTCTTTTTTGTTAGCCTTCAAAATGCTTATCTAGCGTTAAAAAAATGAAATAGCTACAAAAAAGAGTCTCACAACTTAAAAACCCTTTTTTAAGTTTAGTTTTAAACTAAAAGATTAAAAAAAATATATATTAAATGAAGCTAATATATACTGAATACGCGCGCGATGCACGCGTATTCAGTATATTGACAGACAATGATGATGTGTTCACTTTATATTTCATAATGTAATTGTTCGTTTCGTTTAATGTCCCTTTGCGAGGATAACAGCATAAACCTGCATTTACATGTTCGCTTATTTGTCATTTTTGCGAAATACAGCAAACACTGAATACCGATGTGAAAGGCCAGCATAAATTTGATAGGTTTTATCCAATTTTATAGTTCAAAATCATAACACAAAATAGTACAGCTCTGCTAAGAAATCATTAGTCAGTCACTTGGGCATGTGCTACAACTATTTCGAACTTTATGTCTACGTAATAAAGCCCATTTTTCATTGAAGAAATCCACCAGTGATTATGAATAGACCTACCTTATCTGTACTTTAAGTCTAGGTAGATTATGTGTGTCTATGCATGTCTTGAAGAGATGTGTGCCGTCGTCCGCATAACCGCAGTCGCCGGCCGGGATTCTAAGACATGTTTACTAACCGCGGACCACGTGATTGTGAAGAATCATTCTGGAAAGTGCAAGAGGAGTCGTGCTACGAACAAAATGGTAAGTCGAGGTTTTAATCATAGAGTTAGAACAAAACAACGAACCTATTTGGTTAAGATTTTCTTTTGTTTTTTTTTCTATAGTGTTGGCTCCACACTTTTACAATAGAATAAATACAAATAGGTAGGTACGTGTATAGACATTACAAAATAGGTAGGTACTACACTCGTAGACAGAGAATTGTTTTCTTTGTCTATGGGTACCTACACTAGATACTATAAGTAGGTAAGTGTATAGACACTTACCTATTTGTACCTGCTCGTTTTATTCTATACCTACCTAGTTTTGAACCAGCGAAAGTTAACTGTAGAATTCGACCTCACTTCTCTGTGAGTTTTCATGTTCTGTCGATGTTTTCACGACCTTTGGTCACCGTTACGGGATAGATGGCGCTAGTAGTTTATTTTTCTGTAATTTTATTATCATTTTCCCATTTCGGTACATAAAGTTGGGTGCGCGTATATTCACCTTGAAGGGCGTTTAAAGAGTATTTGTTTAAGATATAGAACTACATATAGGTTGTGTATATATTACTTGTACAGCGCCGATAGACTCGATTTAATAGATAAAAAATATTCAGTTGTAATTAAAATTAATCGGTGTCTTCAAGAATTTGACTAAGTAGTTATTTTCCATGTTTTCTTTTGATAAATATGTAGATAACTGCTTGTTTTTATGTTTTTCTGTATTAATTGCTTGTAATAACTGACCTAGATTTTTAGATAGATAAATTGTGATTTGATTAAACATGTAGTAGAGATCCACTCTAGCGATGATATGATTCTGAGCCGAGTCTGCCTATAAGTAAATTGCAGTGCCGCTCAGCTTACTAAGGTGATCTGACTAGATCATCGAGATTAAACAACGGTCGATGCGGACAATCTTTGGAAACCAGAAGTTTATTAGCCATAAATAACATACGTTAAAGGCAAGTCACACTACAATGATTACTTAAATATTTAAAAATACTAGTAAGATTAAATAATCATTAAATACTAACTACACACAATATCACTTGTTTTTTATATAGCTATTAAATTTAAATTATTACTACTTATTACACACGAATAACGATTCTGCAAGCTCCATTTTCATATATTCACTTAAATTGTAAAAGGGATTACTTTCAGTAAAACTTTTTATTTTGTGTTTAAACATACTACTATCATAGACAAAATATACTAAAGTTTAAATATACTAATAAGTTTAAATTAAATATACTTTAGTATATTTTGTCTATGCTACTATTTAGATGTGTTATTTTCTCTGACAACTTGTTGGACATTAATATTTTTGTATAACATCCCTGGATGTTACTTGGATGGGTGACCATGTACCTTTGCAGTTTTGTGCATGGTCTCACCCATCCAAACTGCCTTTTAAAAAGTGTCATTTTCATCGCGAATCGTGTGTCAGCGTGATCAAGTGGCTGTTAGTCAAAGTACAAGCAGTCGTTAAGCCAAGTCTGAGGCCTTCGGGCGGCTTGAAAACTCTCGACACCAGAGGTTAGCTAATACGAAGGAGAAGAAGAATAGTACATTTTTATTTCCTATAATATTATACTTAGATAAACAACTATGTATCTGACGGTCTAGACTAGTGGCATTCGCTTTAGATCTAGCTTCAATTCGATGTCGTCACATGACGAGAAATAAAGGTTACCATGCCGGTCTGCTAATCAGAAGGTTCCGGGTTCCATTCCCGGCCCGGTCAACATCTTTGTGCTTAACTAAATTTGTTGGCTGTGGGTCTGGGTGTTAAATATTTATTTATATATAATATGTATGTATGTATATGTAGTATATCAGTTGTGTTAGCAACCATAATACGAGCTAGAAATGGTTCAGTATAACCAGCCGTGTGTGAATGTGCCAAAATAAATAAAAAAATGTATAGGTAGTGACGTAGCCTGTCGACAGTGCTTTTCGATATCTTACGTCACTCCCATACATTTCACGTACTCGCCGATATCGAATCGAAGCGATTGTCGCTCGTCTAGGCGGGATGGTGTGAAGTATCTTGACATTGCAAACTCGACGTTACATACCTATAAATACACATCGAGTTGTCGCTTTTATTTATTTTAGTAAAAATAATAATGATAGCTTATAAGTTTTAGTCAATTATATCAATTGAGCTAATTACGCACATAGCGTAACAATTACATAATAACTATCTTATTACTACAAACAAATGGTCAAAAGAAATTAAGTAGAGACCTACCTTTACGTTTAAAATGAGGGAGGAAATTAAAATAAAGAGTTCCAAATGTTTATTAAAACACGTAGATGTATATGTTATGGACAAACGCAATAAAGAAAATAATAAAAAGAACAAGTAAAATAAATACTTAATACTTATAAAATAAACTAAGATTTCTTACATTTAAATTAAAGTAATAGTAAAGATTTTGAATAAAATAGTTTTCTCCCTCACATTGAAATATTTTTACTTATTTTGGCGGAGGTGCGTTCTGTTCATAGTTCATTAATTGATAATAATATTAAACATAAATTCTGTATTAAAATGGTACTCGTATACATATCTCGTACAAGCCTATCTACTCCGATTTAATAAATTAATTAGCCACAATCAGATGTTTTTGTTAACTGCACGTTGACCCCAAGTCGCTACGCGCAACAGAATTTAATCCTGTGAGTACGTTATAAATAACTTCCATTATCTTGGGGGCACAATAGTGAAGAGTTACAGTTTACTTCTCAGTCAACACTAGTTAAGTGAACTTGTGCTTCGTGAAAATCTAATTGTTATAATTAAAAAAAGAACAACTTTTGCCGCCAATTTTTGACAGTTCTATTTTTTTTTCGTGTTTTTGGCATTGGTTTTTCCATTACTGTGCCAATGGAATAAAAATGTGTCATTCCAATTTAATGCTTATCTAAATAATATAAGGTGGTAATTCGTCATCAAACACCGTGGCGATATAATGATAAAGCATCTGAACAAACAAAAGGTCCACGAATACTTGTTGGAGCAAGAGAAAATCACAGAAGCTAGGAACAAACCCAAGTACAACACAATGTCTCCCGCGAAAAATGGAAAATGGCTGAATCAGGTTGGTTGAGAATTATTGCTTCGACCTAGTCATTAATATTCTACCCACATCAGTGTCACAAATATCAGTTTTAACAAGGTTTAGTGTTGATTAGTGCAAACTCGTGTTTTACATTATGTAAGTATATTTATCTTCTCAGTTTTTTCGTGCCCTGTTAAAGAACGTAAGTTCTGTGGAGATTGCGCACTAACATATGCATAAATATTCGTTATCAGCACACTTATCGATAAGGTGCTACGTTAGTGATTCGATTACAAAAACTTGATAGTATCACCAAATATTTGCGACTGGCCACATACACGCATTACGTGAAAGAAAAGAAGTATTTAATAAATAAAAGGAAGAGTAAAAAGTTTATTGCAGTAAAGAGTCTTTATTTATTGCAAATGCAGTGATAATGACGTGCTTGTTTCGCTGATAAGAAGCAATTATAAGGACATTAGCCTGTGATCGGTTAGCTGGTGTTTCATGTATTTGCTACAGACAGTGTGACAAAGCTGTGCAGTTCTCTGTGAAGGGTGGCGTTTATTTAGAACTCGATCTAAAAGTTGTTTGAAAATGTATGCACGAGTTTGACGTGCGAAGCCAGTGTTGAAGTTACGTAAAAAAGAAAATTATATACGATGTATGCAGAAGAGGCTGTTGAAGTGTATAGCAATGGATATCACAAGGTATAGTTTTCTGATTTTGTTGCTCTAATATTTACCTAGGTGTTTTTTTGTTGCATTGAGCTATATGTACATATAACATCATTGTTTTGTTGTATAAATGCAATACTTATCTGTTATGTCTGTCAATAGGTACTGTGTTGAATTTAGCTCTACAACAAATCATCCTACATTAAGCAAATGAGTAGCGCCTGTAGCTCGGCTAGCTGAGGTGATCCGACGCGATCATCAAAGTTAAGCTAAGTCCGTTGCGGACGGTGTTTGGATGGGTGACCATGCACAAAACTGTCGTTTTTCAAATAGCATTTTCATCTTGACGTGGGTTAGTGTTAGTCTTAGTACAAGCAGTCGTTAAGCCATGTCAGAGGCCTTCGGGCAGCATAAAAACTCTTGACACCAGAGCTTGGCCACTTAGCTTATACGAAGAAGAAGAAGAAGAAAAAAAATGAGACACATATTATATCATTCTGACCGTATTCGTTAACTATCTAGGACAGATATGGACAACCTTTGGAGTGGCTAAACTATACAATATTTATGCAGTGGTGGACCAAACAAAAAAAAATTCAATTTTATTATTTAATACATTAATTAGGTTACTTTTGAAGTTAATTCAAATTTATCAACGTTCAGGTCATTTAGAATTACGGTGAAAAGTTTATCAAAGTCTTGTACAAAGACATAACATGTTTTCCAGTTTTTTATTTAATAATAATAGTTTTGTTTATCCAAAACACATGTACATTCATAATCTTATTCTCTAATATATAAAATTTCCATGTCACAATGTTAGTTACCGTACTCCTCCGAAACGTTTTGACCGATTTTTACCAAATTTTATATGCGTATTCAGTAGGTCTGAGAATCGGCTACTATCTATTTCTCATACTTCTAAGTGAGGCAAAGAACGTTTGCCGGGTCAGTTATATATACATAAAATTCCGTAATGTTGTATCCGGTATCTGTGAGTCTCGAATTGGTATTTCGTCTTTCGATATTGTTATCAACGTGTATTCCTTTTTTTTCGCAATATTCTAAAAGTTCATAAGACTAAGGGCAACACCCTAATTCACTACACTACAGTGTACATGTTACTGTATTAATATAATTTTACTGTACGTGTTAAAATAAAATAAAAAAGCCTTTATTCAACTTCGCATATTTACATAGCTTGTCATCTTTTCATATTATTATTACAAATGTAATATTAATCGTCAATAAATGTTTAAATTGGAATGTCAAATAATAATTGTAATTGTCTCTTATTATACTATCGCATGTCAAACTATATAGGTGATAAATGTCAGAAAAAATATAAAGCGATTCCATGTCAGGTTTATTTCTAATGTCAATCTTCTTGTAGTGTAGATGTCGCCTCGCTGGCGTAGGCCTCCTCCAACTTTGTCCATAGTTTTCTGTCACGAGCTAATCTTATCCAGTTTACTGTACATGTTATGCTGAAATAAATATTCTATTCTATTCTATTTCACGGGCCGGATTAAAACCTGAGGTGGGTCGAAACCTGCCCACGGGCGTACGTTGCGCAAATCAGTTCTAGGCGACTACATTTGTATGTATCTTATGTTAGTAGATACGTCGCGACCTTTGTAGGTTCCTATTTACGAGCGCGTTACGATATTGATGATAGTTAAAGGCAATGATGATCCGTAGATTGCTCCTTCCTGTTCGAGGTCCCTACGACTTTAGGTCATCTATGTACTTCTGCGTCTTGACAATTTAGCTTGAATGAAGTTACTAGTAGATGTTTGAATCGCGTCAGGAAATATCATGGCCAATGGCTAGATTTTACAGAATACAGAATTTTATTAGCCATCAATAACATACATACATTGAAGACAAGTCACAATACAATAATTACATTTTTTTTTTTATACATTTCACACACGGCTGGTTAAACCCATACTGAACAATTTGTAGTTCGTATTATGTTTGCTAACACAACTGGTATACTACATATACATACATATATATTTTATATAGAAACATATTTAACACCCAGACCGACAGCCAACAAATTTAGTTAAGAAAAAATATGGTGGCCGTGCCGGGAATCGAACCCGGAACCTTCTGATTGGCAGTCCGGCATGGTAACCATTACGCCAACGAGGTCGTCAAAAATACTAGTTTGTTGTTATTTGTTTGTTTGTTTATTAAACATTTATTTAAAAAAAATATACTATATGCTCGTCATTAGGTTTGTGCAAGACTATGTTGTTAAGAATTGCCACGCGATTATGTAATTGTTGACCACGTTTGTTAAGATCCCACTAATAATATAAAAGCGAAAGTCTCCGTGTGTGTTTGTTACTTCTTTACGCTCAAACGGCTCAATCGATTTTGATGAATTTTGGTGTGAAGATAGGTTAGACCTTGGATTAACACATCGGCTACTTTTTATCCCGAAAATAATTGTGGTTTCCGCGGGATACGCCAGAAACTTCAAAATCTTAACTCCCTCACGCGCCAGTGGCTGGACCGATGAGGTTTACTATGAAGATAGGTTAGATTTTGGATTAACAAATAGGCTACTTTATATCCCGGATTAACTCTGGTATCACCGGTGGAGCTTGGAATATCTTAATCATATCTTAATATATATAAATCTCGTGTCACAATGTTTGTCCTCAATGGACTCCTAAACCACTTAATCGATTATAATAAAATTCGTACACCATGTGCAGCGTCGATCCAACTTGAGAGATAGGATAGTTTAAATCTCAAATTATAGTCGCATTTTTAATTTATTGCTTATTATTGTCTGTTATTATTTGACAGTCACAATTATCTGTTAACTCCAAATGATTCTAACAGATGTCGATACCTTTCGACTGGGTTGAGTAAGTAATCAATAGATGGCGTTGCTATGGTAAATCTACGAACGTGTCATGTAAGCTACACTATCTATTTTCCATATTCCTAAGTGAGGCAAAACAACGTTTGCCAGGTCAGCTAGTGTATTATAATTACTATGATACTCAATTAGGTACGTCATGCGTGGTAGAATGAGTACAAGAGTTGTTGTTCCAGATAAATCTATGTCGGTTTTTGAGGGTCGACCGGTTTTTTTAATTAAAATTCTTATGGTAACCTTAGAAATCAAGACCAGAAACTTGTTTGTTTGGCTTTAGTTGTAACTTTTATTAAGTGGAAAACTTATGCAAGTTAATAATTTATATGTTTATAAGCAACATCAATTCGAGCTTCTCTACTCAGCTTTATATAGTAAATAGTTAATTTATGATAATATATTTTAACCTACATGTGATTACCTGCCTATGAAAAACTCTTCAAAATAATTAATTGTATTTATTAAGAGTGTTTTGATAGTAGGTTATGTAATAATAAGGAAAAGGGACTGTTGAAAGAATGAGCACAAAAAAATAGGTTTCTAAAATATTTGGAAAATACCTCTGGAAAGAAGAGTAAAATCTGCTTTTTTCATGGGAATAAAGGGAAAATATTAGTTTATGTATTAGTATATTAATATTAATTCTACGATATATCTTTTTCTTTACCTTATCCCACTTAGGTGGGATCGGCACAGCACATCTTCTTCCACTCTCCTCTATCAAACGTCATCTCCACACTCAATCCTTTCTCTCTCATGTTCTCATTCACACATCCCATCCATGTTAATTCTACGATATATGTATATCATTATTTTATTTTATGTATTTTATTCTCATCTATCAGTCGTTTGTATACTCCTCTCCATCCAAAGGTTTCCTGGAAGAGATCGCTTTAAGCGATTAGGCCACCAATTGTGGCACTAATTAGTAAGCCCTTTCTTTTTTGAATTCCATGTTTGTGTCCAATAAATAATTTTCTATCTATCCATCTATTATTAAAACAGAATGGATCATCCGTAATTCCGCAAAGCGCATTGGTTTTCCATCACCTTAAGTCAGTACCTGAATCTTATGTAAGTGGCACATCGATATCAATCGTACAATACTTACGTTGTCAGGTTTCCTTACGGGGATTCCGTAGAAATGCTCCAGCGGCATGTACTGTGCTCGGGTCACCAACTTCCTCCGGTCATTAGGCAAGGGAAGACCTTGCTTTCTGGGGATTGGTTTCTGCTGAAACTAGAGTTAGTGAGGCGTTAAACTGATAGCCGATTAGTTGCCATGGCTCATATTTAATTATGGAATTTGTACTAGTTTTCAGGATTGCGTGAAGTGTTGAAAATATCTGTTCTTATTGGTCTAAGATCCGAGCCTACATCGACCTTTACCGACGTGATAATTGAATAAAAATAATTTCATAATAAATTTAGCATTTAGAAGCGCCAACCAACGTATAAGCTTGGTGATCCAGCGAGGTAATGCCGCCAGCATTTTAGGCACCTTACAATGATGATTAGGCGCGGACAATGACTTAGATTTAATTAACAATTTTAAGGTTTTTGTGTGTGTGTGTGTGTTTTTATTTATTTAATTAGTTTTACTGAATAAATTTATCTCAAATAAAAAAAAATATTGAAAATGGGTTGCCTAAAAATCCTAGACAGATTTTTTATTTTTTTAAAAAAAACCTATTTTAAATATATTTTCTAAGATGCTAAATTTATTATGAAATTAATTTTATTCAATTATCACGTCGGTGAAGGTCGATATAGGCTCGGATCTTCTACTATATATCTAGAAATATAAGAGCAGATATTTTCACACCAAAGAGAAATTAATTGCAAATATTGTGAGAGTATCTGATGTGTCGATATTTGAATAGCTGGAATAAAAAGTAGATTTAGATACACACACATATCTGATAAATTAATACAAATTTGGTCAGTCTTTTGATTTTCACTTTTCTACAAATCGGAACTTACTTTTGGTATTTTAAATTTAAGTAAATTTAATCTAAAATTAACTAAAGTAAAATTATATCTAATCTATAAAACCAGTGCCAGTGGGAAGAGTATCTAAAATGCCAGCCAATATTGCAAAAATTTGGTAGAGATATAAAATACTAGCGGAGCCCTGCCGTGTCACCTGCGTTCCTCAGAGATAAAAAGTAGCCTAGTGTCTAAACTATGTCCGTATCAAATTTCATCGAAATCAGTCCAGTTTGAGCGTGAAGAAGTAATATACATACTAACACAACTTTAACATTTATAATATTTGTTTATGAAGATGAAGAATTAAAAAGAGCAATCGATAATATTATGACTTGTAAGATAAAGTGGAGCGTGCCTAGTATGGAATAACAGTCTCTCAAGGAAGCTTCCGGAACACATTGTTAGGTGTTTGGTGACAGATTTGTATCGTATACTGAATTTGAAACAATCTAAATAATAAATGAATACGTTCATATGCTTTTGTTTAGAAACCCTGCAATTATATTGGAAAATCACTATTAAAATAAGTAGTGGAAATAAACTCAATTGGATTCTCAATCAAACATGTCCAAGTAATTGGACCGCTATTACGTGTCAGATTCATTGATTGTTTTACATGTTTCAATGATATTATTAATTAAGAACGCACAATTGAAACCGGTTATAGATATCTAGTTTCTAATTGTAATTATCAAAAGCTACGTAGGTTGTAGACTATCCCTATTTTTGGTTCATAAATCCCACGCATTCTCAAATTACAATTTGGTGTCACTATCCAAAGGCATCGCAATACACGATATAAAATGAGATAAGCCAAATAATTTATTAAAATAAGATTTTTCAAATAATAAATCGAATGCTTGTTTTAATCTCTAAATGTTTAACACTTAGCTTGATTCAATATTTCACTCATGGCACTGATAAATTTATCGTTATAGCTGTTACAAACAGCTGATAAATAATAATGACAAGTTACAAGCAATAGATGAGGCTCAAATTAACTCGTCAATAGATTAACGGCTTCAGCCAAATCCGATTTGTGTAACTGGTAAGAAATTCGCAGTGTTACTGGATTAATTTCACCTAGGAAACCATAATTGGCAGTAATCTGGTTTCAATCGAGTGGGAAAACCTTGTCATCTAAGATTTGGTCGGTCGGCTAAGGGGCGCAAGGTCGCGCGCCGGAGCGCTAGCGGCGGCAGTCGGTCCCGGCGGGCGGCGGGCGCAGCATGGAGCCCCAGGAGCCCCCCGCGGCCCGCACGCCGTCGCGCCTCCGCCGCACGCTGCACTCGCTCCGCGCGCCGTTCCGCCCCGGCTCGCCCTTCCACCTCGGCTCGCTGCGGCGGCCCGGCTCCGGCCAGGCCTCCGCGTCAGACGGAGATCTCGCGCGCGACGAACGCACGATGCGTAAACGCAACAAGAAGCCGCGCGAGCCCGCGCCGAGCGCCGCCGCGAGCGACGCCTCGCGCAGCACCGACAGCTCGCCCAGCGTCGACAAGAAGAAGAAGGAAGGGTTTATGCGCCGGATGGGCAGTATCGGTAAAAAACGCGCCGAGGAGTTTACGTCCGCACCTTCGCTGCAACAGAGCACGAAGGAATCGTCCGTGGAGAGCGACGCGATCCCGCGCTCCGAGCTGCCGTCTTCGGAGGCGTCCACTTCCAAATCTCCGACTCCCGAAGTCCCCGTTTCCAAAGAGTCCACCCCCGACATACCGACACCCGACACGCGTCCTGCTAAACCGCCCACCCCCGAGCCGACGCCCGCTCCCGCTCCCGCAGACCCCTCTCCGAGCGAGCCGCAGTCTCCTACGCTAGTTCCCGAGCCGCCAACCCCCGAATCGGTGAGTCCCATATCTGTAGTACATCCCGTAGCGACCCGTCCTTTCACTAAAGCCGCGTGGAAGCGGAAGAAGGAACTGGAGATACAGAAGCCTGTGGAGGAGCCCTCCCCGGAGAGCGCGGTGCGGCGGCGCATCGCGTTCGTGGCGCAAGCGTCCGCGTGCCTGTCGGAGGATCGGTCGGACGCGGGCGAGGGGTGGGGGGAGCCGGCGGTGGGGTCGCTGGAGGAGGCGGTGGCGCTGGCCCGCGCGCGCCTCGCGCCGGCCGCGCCGCCCTCGCCGCCACACTCGCGCGAGCCCACCACCGAAGAGGAGGGGTACTCGGACGCGATGCCGGCCTACGGAGACCTGATCGAGCCGACGAGCAAGCCGGCGAGCGAACCGGTGAGTGCCCCGCGCCGCGCCGCGCCCCGGCGCCGCGCCGCGTCAGTGGCCGAAGGTACTCCGTGCGATGCGCGCGCGCCATGACCTTCGAGGAGGCAGTTGACGACTGCTACCTGACGGTGTGCGATTGCTGCGGCTTCAGCGCCGAGACCGCGGTCCTGTCCCCAGTACGTTACATTTCACGCTAGTTTTCAGCGGAGCCGGCGCGCGATGTCCTTCGTGAGTACAAGGCCTGCTTGCTCGAGTGCGCTTGGCTTTCAGTTCTTACACCGGTGGTGTGCTGTAGTTTCATCAAGTGCACATTTGTTGTGTTTAGTACGGTTGCGACACTCGCGTTAGTGCTACCTTTTTATCTTGTTGACATAGGGACTAGTGTCTGTAAGAACAATGTCGCCATACACTTTACTTGTCGTTGTGGATTGTATCTATACATCTGTGTCTATACTATGTACTCGTACCTGCTGTGTAGGTACATGTGTTGATACATGTGGTTATCATTCGGATAATAATAGCCGGTATTACAACTATCATATTTATGTGGTGCATCTTTGCTTATTAAGAATTAATTAAGTTTTCGTCACATTCAATTTATATGATAATCTAATCTGAATGTTTTAGTAGATATAACATTTTGAAATGCCAGTGACTTTCGAATAACTGCAGTTCAGAAAACTAGTTTCGAATCTTCAATCTTTGCCGGTATTGTTATGCCTTAAATAACTGTACGTCAATTGACAACTATTTCACTCGTAATGTTTTGATAGTGTTTTTTAACACACATTTTCTACTAAGAAATACAGGTGCATGTACTCGAATGCAACTAAAATAATTCATAATGTGAAAGTTTTAATTGTTTGAAGATAGCTAGCCGCCTCATTTAGATTCGACTCTCTTACTATTAAATTCCTCTTACTCAATTTAGAATAATTTATTACTTAATTATTCAGCAAGATATTTTAGAATATACATTCTTACTTACACTATCTGCGAATTGATATTATGTAGGTAGTGTTATGTATTTGCATATCGCATCATGCATCTAAAGCTATCAAATGTCACAAATGGAATATTCTAGACCAGTATTTTGGGTATCTTATTACCATAAAGTACCTATATTTAGATATAGTTCCTTGTTTGAAACTCGTTGTGTTTTAGAAGAAGCATATTTTTTATCATTGAGTTTAGATCGGTCCTCCGTTACACACAGATTGTTGCGCCTTGCGAGTAAAAAAAATCGTTTTTGATCTTTCAAGGTCGGTGTTTTGAATCAATTTTGAATTAAAAATAATTAAAGCGTTCGTAACCAGTTTAAAAATATTTACATTTAAACGATGCCTAACTTTGAGGCGTTTTATCAATTGATGCCATGGCTGCGGAAGAATTCGAAAGTGAGTAGTTTTTATTCTAGTAAAGTAATCACATGTATAATTACTGTGAACTAAATGACACTTTTTTAATTGATTGGGTAATTAATTAAGTAAGTACTTAGTTAATATACTCATGAGTCATCTATCAGTACCAACTTTCATGTATTATGTAAGTGTAGGTGATACATTTTTAACCGAAAAAGTTTTCAATTTGACATTTTTTTCTGCTACCTCAGGACTATTGTTTGGGTGAACCGATTTAGATGTTTTTTTTTATTTGAAATCTGGCGCCTTCCGTTTAGTCTCAATTCGATTTGGTTCATTTCTAAAAGAAGCATCCATTAGAAAATCATATAAGTCTTAAATTGGGATTTATAACGTGTGGCCGAGGAATTGACAAATTACATAACCGATTTTGATAATTCTTTTTTATTGGAATGGACATTCTCTCCTAAAGGTCTTATATAATTTTTATCAAACAGTACTGATTTTTAAATTGTAGACGATTTTCTAATGTTTGATTGCTCACTGGTTAGTTTACATACCTACATATATTACTTCTGCAAAGTCTTAAAAAATTAATAACTACTTAAATTTGAAATAGATAATTAAATATTTTAACAATTACACCCCAATAAGTCTTACTAAGTATGGATGCCTAAATCTGATTTTCTGTCTAAGTTTTCTACTGTTGTCACGCCTTTAACGTTGCCACATTTTTATTGGAATTTGAGAATGGTTTCAAGGCCAACAAAATTGTAAATGCGGTGTCAAAGCAAACGTATTTTTTCTACTCCAACATTCAAATCATAGGTTTGTAGTATTTCGTATAATGAAATCTTTGTAAGAATATCCTAGTGCTGTCTGTAACGATTACCTTCGCTACGCCATTATCGATATTATTCGGTGTCGATAGCGGACTGAGGTCACCGGCGGAGCGTGGTGGTAACCCGACCCTATGGACTTACCGCAACGTGTTAGGTTTTGAACAAATAGGCGCGGGCAAAAACGCGGTGGCGAACGCGGTCATACAAGCGAACTTATTCGTAAGCAGCTTGCTCTAGAATGTAACATATCTACCCTACTTATATTTTTTGTTTAGGGTCTATTTTCCTTTGAACTTCTCTTTGTCTTAATCTTGCACAAAATAAAAGGTTCTCTCAAAAAACTACACTTACTAACGCAAAGCACGTTGCACATTTTCAAGTTTGCAAGCTAGTGCATAACTGCTTGTAGTGTGTAAGAATAATAATAACGGTTTCTAACCTCAAACTTAAAATACTGCTTTAAATATAAGCAAATTATACGTATACTTTGAAAACATTTTTAAGCAATGACAGCTCAGTTCGACGTGCAGCCGCGTAACTTTTAGTAGGTCGTGGGTTCGATGAGCTCGATCTTTTTATAAAGATAAACATCGAGAGGAAACCAACGCTTGGTGGTAGAGCAGTTTCTAGTGCTCATCTGTCTAGCAATTACTCTTTTGTTGAAAAATCTGTCACCAAGCAAAATAATACAATTTTTTTATTACAGTTGTGGCTAGACACCGGTATCGCCACCGGGATGTCACCGCGTCAGTCTATTCGTGCCGTAATAGTATTCTATGGCTATTGGCTAGTCGCGGTTCTTGTGCAAGTTAATGCATTGTGTGTGTAATGTGCGAGTACCTAATGTGGGCTAGACTGAACGGTTGATTGTGGTCGCAGAACATTGTTGGTTTATTAATCTTAGATAGTACTGCTACATACTTAACATTCACTAGTATGTGGGTCTGTATTCCACAGACTGTATCTGTAGTTCATATTGAAGGCTGATCTTTTTCGGACGCTCTCTGGCCACATACTGTCTTTCTTCTTTTTTTCATGTTAGTTTTATGCAATTTGTAATAATGTAAATGTATGTGTCTTCTGTGTCTGAAATAAATGTGCTCTTTCTTTCATAGCTCTATGTCTCGGGTTACATTTTGGGTCAAATCGTATATTATTATGTCTGTCGATTATATCTTATTTGAACAAAGACGATTATGCTATATTTTTTTTTTTTTTTTGTTTAAGTATCTTTTGCCTTTAGGCTACTTTTTGTTAGTTTTGTTACTTGTTGCCTTTGTCGAGTGATGTATTATTTATGTCACCAATACTTTTTTCTGTTAAACAGAGCTACGAAGAGCTACAATTTTAAGTAGATTTGTCTACGACGTAGGACCTTCGCAAATTTTCCAATCCATAACTTTTTGTGTCCTGTTTCTTGCACTAAAATTTTACTAATTAGTGTAATTCAATACTTATCTATACTAATATTATAAGGAGGAATAGTTTGTTTGACACGTATACGCAACGGAATTACTAGACTGATTTTAAAAAATATTTTATCGTATATTTTCTTTCCAAAAATATTAGAGATCCTTATTAAAAATACAAAAAAGGAACACTAGCTCTTACAGACCTTAAAGCCACGATCTACCGTGCGAAGCCGGGGCGAGCTGCTAGTCATATAATATATAAACGTAAGAAATAAAGTTAAGGTCAAACTTACGATGTGTCTGAAACCAGAGTACCAAAGTACTTATCACGGATGGTACAAATATTGGATCGGCAGCCGATCGAGACGTCGCAATTGACAAATAAGTACCACGTTATCATTTGTACGATAAGAAAGCGACTCGACTTCATAAATAAAGCGGCCATTCGGCGCCAGCGATAGCTACTCGATACATCTCTGTATCCAAACTCGATTGTCCACTTCTATCCAAAAAAAGGTTGTAATAGAAAAATAAAAATCCTGCCAGAACTCGTTCGAAATTTAAAAAGAGTAAAAATCCTCTTTAGTCGCGGCGTTAGACGATGGCGCGATAACTTAACGACATTTTAAGTGCAATGTGTTGTGTATTTGAAAGTAAAATTAATTATTGTGTGAAGAATTTGTTCTATTGGATTTTTGGTTGTGTTTCTTGACGGCGTGCTTTGAGTTTTAAACATGTCGCCTAAACAGAAACCTAAAGCGGGTTGTGTAAGTCATTCAATCTATTCTATTCAACCTATGCGTCATCTTTACTCAGTGTCTTGAAAATAGTTAAGTGTATTTTTACTCGTTACAGCTAAGCGTTTAACCACACGAGTTAGCTACACTCTGTGTCTTAAAGTGTAGCATATCTAGTCAGGAATAACTGGCTCTTAGAGAGGCCGCCGGAACATACTGTAAGGTGCTAGGCGATAGAATTTTCAACTAGAAGTTAGCTGTTGCTAGCCAGACAAACACAAAAAATGCTCTACCATCTTGGTCAGGATCAAATTTACTAAATCAAATATATATTTATTGAACTAATATACATTTACAGTAATGACGCGTGGGTGACGTAACTTTTAGGGTTCCGTACTATCATTAAGAGTCCGTTGACCGTCTGTGTGTTAGTAACCAGGCTGTATCTCAAAAATCGTGTTACTTACACAGTTAGAAATGTTCACAGATTAGTCGCAAAAAAATAAAATACTCGTATATATAACTAATATGTGTTTGTTGCTTTTAGAGTTCCGTACTCTGATATGGACCCTATTTTTATACAAGGAGAGCACGGAACCCTTCTTCGATTATCCGGCTCGCATTTATTCGTTTATTATCTTTGAGTACAATATACACTGAGAAAGCTATCACTGCGTAATCGTTTTACCTACCTCGTGATCTTTCTTAGCAAATATGTAGGTTTGATACTTCAATATCATCATTATCCACAGCATAATATATCCCACTGCTAGGTTTAGGTCTCTCTCTATTATATCTTCTGTCTCGGTTCTTTGCCAATTTAGTTCAGAGTCTACCGAGACGAGTGATATTTGTTTTTTTCCATACACGGCTGGTTAACCCCATACTAAACCATTTCTAGTTTGTATTATGGTTGCTAACACGACTAATATAATTTTCACATACATAAATACTTTATATCCATACATACTTAACACCCAGACCGACAGCGAACAAATTGATATTCATCACAAAGATGTTGGCCGTACCAGAAATCGAACCCGGTACCCTCTGGTTGGCAGTCCGGCATGACACGGCAACTATTACGCCAATGAGGTTGCAAAGGAGACCGGAGGGGTGTCGATGGTTAAATGAGCCAAGCTTGGTACAATTGGTACTTAATCATACAATGTTATTTAAAACAATCACGAGTGGTTGAATGCAATAATCCCCTCTCCCCTCTCCCCTCACAATCGGTCATCATGGCTGATTGCATCCATGATTGTGAAGAGAGCATAATGGTCTATGAGTGGCCATCATCACTATTTGACATGGTCATGGTCTCTTCTTCTTCTTTTTCTTTACCTTATCGGCACTGCACATCTTCTTCTTCCACTCTCCTCTATCAGACGTCATCTCCACACTCAATCCTTTCTCTCTCATGTCCTCATTCACACACTCCATCCATGTCTTTTTCGGGCGGCCTCTTGCTCTGCTTCCTTGCACTACCATACATCTCCTAGTGACATGCATCTCCTCTCTACGCATCACATGTCCATACCACGCTAACCTTCCACTCTTTATTTTCTGGTCTGTGATTGGTAAATGTATCAGACACGACTGTGTAAGCGGTAACCCGTGATCGTGGTGATAGTAACCTTTTTTTTAAGTCTCGACGCATCGTTTACTTAATACGTTCGCGACCATGTGTGTATGTGTGAGTATCTGCTGTTACATCGTAGATCCCGAATTTTTACCTCGCTTTTGTTAAGCTTTTTTTGTTCGATAGATGTTTTTGTAAGGAATGTTCTTAGCTAGGTATTTATATAAATCGGTCCAAAGGGCAACCGCCACAAAATAGCACATTACTTTTTTTCACATCTTGTTAGGGTTTAAGTAGTAACATATATAAATTACTAGCTATCCCCGGCAAACGTTGTTTTGTCTAACTTAGGGGTATGAAAAATAGATAGTAGACGATTCTCAGACCTACAGAATACGCTTATGAAATTTTGTAAAAATCGGTCAAGCCGTTTCTGGGGAGAACGGTAACTAACATTGGAAAAAATGACATGGAAATTTTATATATAAGACAATAATAAATTTCGAATCCAAGATGGCTACCATACAATATCGACGGGTGTATTCTAAAGTCTTTAATTCTAAAGTCTTTAATTCAAACTTGTTTATCGGCCATGATAGCCTATTATAAAAAGGAGCCATAAAATTATGATCTAGGCTCTGTTATATGATCGTGAACAACAAAATGCATCTTCAAATACTCTTGTCCAATTTGCGAAGAAACAAACCTACTAGCCTATATGAAGTTGATTGATTCTAATTGACGATTTGCATCTACAAGTACAATCAAGTCTTTCAACAAGAACTTGGTCTAAAAATATCTTTTCATTATTTTGCGCGTTCTTTAGCATATCTTAGATAGCTCTTTAGATATGATTTAATTATTATGTAAGCTGTTATGCACCTTGCACAATGTTATATACATTTAAGTATTTTTTTTGTACCTCTATTAACAGCTTTGAAAACCTGTTTTCAATCTTACATAGTATTACAATTTAATTATTAGTATAAGCATAGTGTAAACTCCACGTAACGTCATCTGATTTAACAGCAAACTCTCTAAAGCGTCGAAATCAATTCGCTTTGGTTGATTTAGCTTGTATTCCATTTCTGATTTTTCTTCTCTCCATTTAACAACCAGTCTCTATAACGCCATAAAATGCACAGTCCCTTCAGTGTCGTTATATAGAGTTTACACTGTACTTGGCATATTTCGGCGAGTATTATAAATTGTATATTCTATTTAATCTGATAACTTCGCTCTTAGATTATTTAGATGGTCTTTTAACACTATATATATCCGGTCTCGAAATGCTCTTATCATTTAACATACGTACTGATATATGACCCAAGTTCATTTGCGTTACGAATTCCTCATTTAGTATTCAGATATTTTTATACTTATTCAAATATTCCGGTAGGCCTTGATTTATAGGCATTTTGTAAACATATATGTAGTTTTTATAAAATGTAATTTATATGATACATTTTTATACTAGCATATTTAAATAGTTTGTGAATAAAAAATAACAAGTTTGTGTTTATATTTTTCTCGATTTAAGTTTTAAATCAAAACATATGTATGTCTATTATAATTCCATTCAGAAATACCGCTTGTTTGCCTTGGCTTTGTGAGCACATTTTTTACACGTTGCACAATATTGAATAACTATGTAATAATAATTAATTAATTAGGTATTTACCCTTAGCATTAGCCAATGGTCAATTGTACCATTATTGTTAGAATAAGATATTAAGGTAAAGACGCATTTTGTTCAATTAAAAATAGATTATATCTGCAATTAGGGGAATAATACATGATAAAACAAATTGATATAATTACAATTTCCCAATTACCTACTCGCCTTTATGTGGTAGCTAATGAATGCTACAAAGATTTTTTTTATTACTATTGTGTATCTTTGTAAACTATTAAACATTCAAAAGTATCTAATCTTCATTGGTCTGTTAGAGTAATACTTAGAGAGTTAGAGTAACACTCCTTAATCTACTTAGTTATTTACTGTAGTTGTTAACTATAGTTTATAAGTACCTACATCCACGTGACTAATTTGATCACGATCGTCATAATAATATTCCATCTTAAGATAAAATATCCTTCGTAATATAATCAATATGAGACTTCACACACGGCTAACTTTTATTTTCTCACTATGAAACTTCATACACTGTGTTAACTTTTATTTTCATATAATGGTATCTTAAGATACATCTTAAGATGTCTATGTAGAATATCTATATGTGAAGGTGTCATCTTCGCCGTTTTTCAACAAAATGGGGCTATATAATATAATTTCGCATCATGTCCGTGTATAATATACCTTAAGATGCTGTAATCGTAACCTATCTTAAGACGGAATATTCTCGTTCGTCGTTGTCATCTTTGATATCCTTTAAGCACTTCATCTGTTTCTTTTACCTACAATAACATTTTTAATCCAAAACTGAACCATTATTTGACTCCGACTTTATTTAACTGTTGTAAATGTATAGCACAGTTGCACTTCACAAATTTTCTAATTTGATAAAGGCAAAAGTTTGAGTTGAATGTTTGTTACTTCTATTTTGAATACAACTTATTTATATTATAATTAGCGTTGATCCTTGATAAGATCATATAAGCTATTTTGAATAATATATGCACTTGGGTCAAACCTAGGGGTACAGAACAGCTATAACCACAAGCCCTCAACTGTTGTTATTCTAAAATCGACCTTAATTCTTCCTACATAAAACCCTTGTTTCTAACTGTCGTCTTTCCTTGCAGTCCCACGCGTCTCCTAGCTCAGAACGCCGCGAGCACCTCTACAAGATCTTGGTGATCGGCGAACTGGGCACCGGAAAGACTTCCATCATCAAACGCTACGTGCATCAGTTCTTCAGCCAGCACTATAGAGCGACAATAGGCGTCGACTTCGCGCTCAAAGTTCTTAACTGGGACGCGAACACGGTTATAAGGCTGCAGCTATGGGATATTGCAGGTAATTTTACACATACACCTATTTTTTTTTTAATTTTAGAAAAAATACTATGGACCTCTTAGACAACCTCTTCTTCTTGTAAAGTCAGATTCAAAAGATTTTTTCTTAAATTCGTCAATTTTTTACTTTAGTCATTTTGCTTTAGATGTATTTCTTGTTTAACATTTAGCTTCGAGACGCAGTGGTGGTGGTTAACTTGGGTTAATAAGTATCGTATGTTTTCACGCAGGCTAAAGCTATATTAACTATCTATCTATATTATACATGTGATGTAGTTGTTTGGTCGATAGAATGGTTAAAAAATCTTCATATTTTTTCTATTTTCCTTTGTATTTATATAACGTTATTAAAGGCATTGGATATAGATCGCAGAGTTACTACGATATGTGACAAAACTTAAA
This sequence comes from Mellilla xanthometata, assembly GCA_035578125.1. NCBI lineage: Eukaryota > Metazoa > Arthropoda > Insecta > Lepidoptera > Geometridae > Mellilla > Mellilla xanthometata. The sequence continues at coordinate 2,922,095 of JAPUBQ010000007.1, read as the reverse complement.
CATTCTTACTTACGACCTTCACGGATTGCTTACAACAAAAGCGACATATTTTGATAATTAGTATCAAATAGTAGTGTCAAAATTGACTTGACTGTCACTGACTTAGAATTCCTTCCTCTGTGAATATTGTTCTATTTGACGTATTCTAATAATTAATGTCAAATAACTAACAAAGTTTTAGAGTAGTTGTTTTGAAACGTATATATTACAATATTACATATTAGATATCTTTCAATGGTCGACGAATTTGCAATATTTAATCACTTATTTGCTCTGGTCATGTTGGTCTTTGCATTGGCATTTTTCTGTTTACCGATAATGATAAAAGTTTAAGTTCGGTCAATTTCTTCTCTTTTTCAGAATATAGTCCGGTTAGTTGAGATTTACTACATTTGTTAGTTTAGTTAAAATCATGTACATTATTTAAGAATGAAACCTTAAAGCTGATATTTACATAGCATTTATTTATTAAACGAGCTAGTTCTAATGTTGAAACTAATATTACGAACCTGTTCAAAATCTTAGGTTCAAAACTTGATGTCGTATGAGAAAAATACACATTGACTATATTTTTACAATATTTTTCCCTAAGATATAGAAATCGCAATAAGCGTAACACAGCATTATTATTCTAGTATTTTAGTTGTGCCAATTTGGCACTACTGAAGATGAAAGAAATAACTTAGACGTAGAATTCTAAAGAAAAGTAGTGAGTGCCACAGGTTGATACATATGTACTACAGTCACCTATTAAAAGTTTTCCATTAAACTTTGTAAACTGTTCACGTAAGGCATCTTAATATTTCCGCGTAGAAAACGGTCACACTTACATTACTATTAAAAGTTGGTATGATGCGCGCGCGGATCTCGTCGGCGACGGTCCGTGTAACACTCGCCCCTGAAGATGGTGCTCGGAAAGCACCGAAACTGTTGGACTCATTCCAACTTTTAATAATAATGTAAGTGTGACCGTTTTTACGCGGAAATTGTTTTGCATTATGTATGCATTACAAGTAAACTACTTTTCTCACTAACTCTCATGTATTTGTTTTCCAGGTCAGGAGAGGTTCGGCAACATGACGCGGGTTTACTACAAGGAGGCTGTCGGTGCCTTCATTGTTTTCGACGTGTCTCGAGTAGCCACATTCGATGCTGTTGTCAAGTGGAAGAACGACCTCGACTCCAAAGTTCAGCTGCCTGACGGCTCGCCTATACCCTGTGTGCTATTGGCGAATAAGGTATTGTCATACAAATACAAGAATTCATTTATTTGACTTTTCCCTTCTTTCTTCTTCTTTTATCTTTCTTCTTCTTGTTTCCTATTTCTTTTAACATGTGTTCATGAATCTGACCAAAATCACTTTATCTAGGTACATTGACGACTTCATTTGCGTAATAATGGTTGCCATGCCGGACTGCCAAACAGAGGGTTCCGAGGGCTCGGTCAACATTTTAATGTTGAACAAAATTTATTGGCTGCTGGTCTGAGTGTTAAATGTGTATGTATATACAGTATTTATAGTATGTAGTATATCAGTTGTGTTAGCAACCATAATACAAACTAGAAATTGTTTAGTATGGGGCAAACCAGCCGTGTGTGTCCAAAAAAATAACCCAATATCGATCCATCAAACGAGGCGTGCGGCATTGAAATATCATTTTGCTCAATCTTTTTATAACAGCATCAGAAGACGTTACAAGCCCGTTATTCCAGACTAGGTTTAAGTGATGCCCTTATGGCATCGAGTCCGACATACCCCACCCACCTCCCGGGGTGTGGTGGGCATGGGAAAAAGCATTTCCTCACGTTAAAAAAAAAGGCAAGCGCTGTTTTAGGCCAGACTGTCGCTAAGTCATGTGCCTGCGTTCTGATGCTCAAATGTCTCGTTGTAATGTGTAAAGAAACCCAACATCTCCCTTCTCTCTTCTGCAGTGTGACCAGCAGAAGGAAGGCATAGTGAACTCCCCGGCGAAGATGGAGGAGTATTGCCGCGAGAGAGGCTTCGCGGGCTGGTTCGAGACGTCGGCCAAAGAAAACATTAACATTGAGGAGGCGGCCCGCTCGCTAGTCAATAAGGTAAGGAATTAAACTTCTTCCTTCTTGAACATTGTAAACTGTTCACGTAAGGCATCAATATTTTCGCGTAGAGAACGGTCACTTTCTTATTATTAAAAGTTCTTCTTTCTTTATCTTTCTTCTAAGAAGTTATATCTTCTCCTGTTTCAAATTTATTATATTTTAACCCCAACGCAACACAGAGAGGTTTTTTAGTTTGAAGTATCTCAGTGTGTGCTTTAATTCTACTAATATTATAAAAGCGAAAGTTTGTGTGTGTATGTTTGTTACTTTTTCACGCTCAAACGGCTGAGTGAGTATTGGTGACCGATATTGGTGAAATTTATTTTGAAGATAGAATCAGCCTTGAATTAACGCATAGTTCACTTTTTATAATTGTGTGCGATTAATTTGAAGACACACAATGTATGTAACTAAAATACTTATTTGACTTGAGAAATCTGTGACGCCATGTTTTTTGTCTCAATTTATCGCTGAGGCCGACGTATGTCGAAAAAGCGTATTCAAGTTTTTTTTATTAGATGTATAGATTTAGTAGAGGTATTCTTATTCATAGTAATGGGCGTTAAGATAGTTACCAATCACGCCTTTTATAGTACCTCCCACTAGTGGTACCTACTCATATGACGTCTATGAAAACAAATATTAATTCAAATCCTAACTAATGAGCTAATATTAATCGTTATTCATAATCTTATGAAATATGTTGGTGACCAAATAGTATTATGATATAAGAAACTCATTTAAAATATTAGAATACGTCTCAATAGGAAACTAAATTAGAATTTATATTTGTCATAAAAATATTAAAACTATTTCAATGATGTCATGATATTATTAAGTTCACGGCTTCTTCAAATGTGCCAGAACTTAGCTTGTAAACCATTTGTATGAGATGGTGAACAAAAAACTTTATACTACCAAAAAACAAGCGAGTTTTAAAACTAGTTTGTGTGCCTTGTGCTTTAGTCTGAGCCTATTAGCCGGTTAATTTATGTGGACCCCGGAGTAGAAACACGTAGAATGTTTCCGGCTTTGATAGTGCTTTTATACAACACTATGTAAATAGCTAAATACAACAGTGGTGGGAATATGTGGTTTAGTTATCGTATAGAAATACTTAGACATGTAGAATTAAATGTCCACATTTATTTTGAAAACATAGATCATTGCTATAAAAGCAAATAAGAGTTCGAAGTTTTTCGTATTCATGTCAGATTCATATTCGAAGGATTATAATTAGAAAAATAAAATCAATAGATTTTCTTCTTTAGTTTAAATAAAATGTTAATGTTTCAATAATTAAATTTAAATAATAAACTGGAATATAAAAACAAAAGTTTCTAATGCTACCATTACCGAAATAAAATAGCTTTTCAATAATATCAATAATAATAAAATTTAATGAATGTGTGGTCCGATGCGGAAGCAAATTACTGCTATTAAAATGTCCACATAATCGTGTGAGAGTATCTTTGTGTTTGAATTACGAAGTTAAATAACTCTTTCTCGAGCTATCATAAATCTCAAGATGTCTACACAACAACTTTCGGTAGATATATGAGAATAGTAATGGTACGGCATATTTTTAAAGGAATTTGGAATATGGAATATTTGGAATCTGTTTCTCATGTTTATCAAATCAATAGGTATAATATCTATACAAATATACAACGAGGAAAAGTTTGATTTTTTGGTTGGTTGTTTGTTTGACGCAAATAGGCTCCGAAAATACTTGACCGATATTAAAAATTCTTTCATCGTTGGGAAGCTACTACACACCATTATCCCTGAATAACATTGGCTATATTTTGTTTCTCTTTGCAACTTACATTGTTTTATATCCCGTGCGAAGCCGGGACGATCGGTTAGTTAGTTTAATAAAATAAATAGATAATTTTTCAGATTGTATATCGAATCTCTCTCGACTCATTTTATTTTCTCAAGCGTATTTATGATTTTAATTATCTTTTACCATGCATTATAAAGTTAGCAATTAGTAAAAAAAACAGACAGTACATTTATAAACCAATATAAATGATAACAAAGCTTTATAACATAACGCGTGTTTGAAAAAATACTAAAATAAGACACTTCTTTCTTTTAAAGAAACATATTAAAATATTTGATAACAAAGTTTTATAATGAAAGCGCCCCAACATTCTCTGTTCCTTTTTTGTTTATTGTTATTTTGTTATATCGCTGCGTTTCTATTACAACATTGAATCCGTAATGGCTGGGCTAAGGTAAAGTTACAGTATCATTAGTCACCTTGGGATTTAATGACCAATTGAAGGTTTTAGGAAACGTAGACGTAATCGTAGGAAGATACCTAAATATTTCTTAAATTACTATTGCTTTGGTGGTTATTTATTCATGTAGTTTTAATATAAAAAATCTTAACACGTTTGGAAAAAATGGTAAAATTTATTATCTTAATATCGTAAATAAATATATAGAAATAAATATTTCTTTATAATAAATAAACACTTCTTAATCGTGAGAGCTTAGTGGTGGTTAACATAGGGCTTACTCTATGTTAACTTATGGTATAGTTAAATAACCTTATGCTTAGAATTTAAGCATATATACTTTAATCAAAGCCTTATACCGATCCACGGAAAAGACCTCATTTGAATTTTGTGCTAATACTCGTAGTTGCCGCTTCGAACGTTGCTGAACTTCGATATTAGCGTCTGTCTACTTTATTTTTGCATTCACCATTGTAAAATGTTATGAAATCATATATACCTCACTATATAACTATAGACATATTAATTAACTTTGAATTTTTTGTCCTTTCAGATTCTTCTAAACGACAAACTCCTACAGAGCAGCGACAACAGAGACGGCGACAGATTCGCCCTCGAGCACAAGATAGCGAACGGCGAGAACAGCAGGGACGGTAACAGCAAATCATGCAACTGCTGACCAATCACAGCCGCGTACCATTTTCCAAATCCACCAATCGCAGCATAACGTTTTCTATTTGCTCCAACAGCAGCGTAACATTTCCAAATACACCAATCGCATTGTGACATTTACCTGATCTACCATTCGAGAACCTATCAGATTTTTGATACAAATCGAGTCGTTCACTGTCGCCATTTGTGGCGCCATTTTTTATATGATTTTAACCAGATATAGGTTATGTTGTAAAAGAAGCAGTTTGTTAGCATGAATAAGCTACTATGGATAAAAAATGTCGAAAAATTCCATTAATTAATCACGACATATATTAAATGTGTCGAACACAGCGCGCCAATTTCTTGCCATTTTCAGTAAGATACGTTTATTATTTTGCAGGATAATTGGGTCGTACGTTTGTACGTGCCAATTATAAAAAGATATCTACGAATTTTTTTGTTGGTGTTAAGTTAAATTGCGTACAAAAGAGTATTTTATCTACCAATTTCCACGGGTACCAAATTCAAAACTCTCGATTTTTTTGCCCGCTTTTCACTTTTCTGTGCCTAATGCACTTTTAACTGAACAAATTTGTTGTGTATTTATGTTTTTAGGCTATAATAGCTTATTTAATTATATCTTCATTTTTGTTTTTATATTATACAAAGTGCCTATATATTCTCAATCGAATTTATATTACAAAAAGTAGTAAAAAATAGCTATTTGCCTTGACTAATGTTAGAATTTGTTTAAAATTGACAGTTGATAAGTTTTTAGTGCCATTTGTGGCTAAAGTCATGATGATTATGTACCTATAGTACCTTTTAATAATAAGATGTATGATAATAAGTACAGATAATTATATTAATAAGTATTATCTACTTATTGTATGAGTGTTTGAGGTGTTATTGTAATTAATAAAATGTTTAGTGAACAAAGTGCCGTTTTTTATTTTGCCTACCTGCTAAAGTTATTTATTAGGAATTTAAGTTGTTATTGGTCTCTAGTCACTAACAGGCCGCATAAGAAACACCGCACTGCGCTCCAAAACACGCATCATAGACGTTGGCCAAAAGGCAGCCGAACTGAAGTGGACTTGGGCTGGACACATCAGCCGGTTGTCGGAGGATCTGTGGGCTAAACGCACCAACCAATGGGTACCACAAGGTGTTCAATGGGACAATGGACAGGCGACAATGGGACAAAACAGGCTCATAATAATAATTTCTTCTTCTTCTTCTTCGTATTAGCTAAGTGGCCAAGCTCTGGTGTCGAGAGTTTTCAAGCCGCCCGAAGGCCTCTGACTTGGTTTAAGGACTGCTGGTACCGAAACTAACAGCCGGGACCTACAATTTAACGTGTCATCCGACCCACAGCGCCCAGATGAGAATGCCACATTAAAAGCAATATTCTTGTGCATGTACCCATGCGAAGACTTTGCTAAGCTTTGATGATCGCGTCAAATAACCTTAGCTAGCCGACCTATAGGCAAATAATAAAAATAGTTAATTTAGCACAAATACAGGGGTGAAACGTACTATAACTAATTAAATTCTAAAGTATGCTTAGCCTTAGTGTACGTTTTGCCAAATCCACTGAGCCCCGCGCTAAGTATCATACGAGTATGATCCTGTTATGCGGGGCAACAGTATTTCGCTTTTTGCAACACTTATATTTACAAATGAACGAAGAGAATTTTCATTATACATAAGAGAATAGTAAAGGTTTTATTATGTTCATTGATTTTTTTAAATATTTAAACTTCAAACTTAATAAAACAATATCAATTTCACGGATAACAGAAATAAATCACTTGAATAATGTGCCCCACAATTTGTCAGTGCCGACAATATCAATATAAGTTCAAAAGAGACTAAAACGTATTCATAAAGCGTTAAATTGGCCCTTCCGGCAAGGACCCAATTTAATTTTATAACACCTACTTATTGTCCGTCTCGGAATCTCAGCCATAAGGCCAATCATTAACTAAGAACTAACAAAAACAAAACGAGTTTCCTAAATCGACTCTTGCGCAACTGTTAGTCATCTACAAAGTTGAAATTAATGGCCAGCGTTGGCTGAAGGTTCGTTGCACTATGAATATGAATTTGAGTAATTTTGAGAACGAATGTTGGGATATAATAATTATTTATTGGTTGACTAGGAATAACTACCTACTAAGAAATCTATAATATTAAAATAAGCCGGGTTTTCCTTCCTGACGCCATAACTCCAGAACGCACGAACCGATTCCCACGGTTTTGCATTCGTTGGAAAGGTCTTGGGATCCGTGAGGTTTGTTGCAAACAAACTTCATACGGCGAAACGGAGTTCGCCGGGCTAGTTTAGTATAAAATATAATTATTAATGTAAGAGATCTTTAAGTAAGTACCTACATATATTTATTGTTTTCAAGAAGATTTTAGTTAATTTGCTTTACTCCTCAAAGTTCGCAAGACAAAGAATCGATTCTTATGTATATAAGAATAAGATGGCCGCCGCCACAAAATGGCAGCTACATCTAATGAAAGAGCTTAATTAGTATAAAACATAAATTATGTTAAATTAGAAATCCACCTTTTTAATCTACACAATTATACTCGTACTTAGGAATTTCTAATAGATTAAGAGCCTTGTTGGGCTCCCAGATCCCCAATAAATATAACCAAACGATTTCCAAGGCGAGAGTGAACCGGTTCCGTCTTGGTAAGCGCGATACAACGTCGACAAAAATATCGCTTACCATCGGGTGGATCAAGGTGGCGGTCAAGCGCTACAATACTTAGAGTAAAAAAACCTTAATTATGTAGGTACTACATAGCAACTTGTGGCTAAATAGCGAGTGTGCTCGGTGGTAATAACGTCTGATTTCCATCAGACTGCCCCTGGTTCGATCCCAGCCCTACACGAATGACTTGTTTTTCAAGTTATGTGTGGATTTGCACTCGCTTTACAGTGAAGGAAAACATCGTGAGGAAACCGGCATGTTTGAGTACCACAATATCCGAAGACGTGTGTCATCCGCCAACCCGCAATTGGCCAGCGTGGTGGATTTTGACCTATATCTCTCTCCTCTTGAGGGAAGGCCCCGAGTCTCAGCAGTAGGAACGTATAGTGGGCTGCTTATGCTACATAGCAACTTAAAAAACAACTTAAAGATTTACTAAAAACGCATATGGTTTGGTTTTGTCTTATTTTTGATAATATCGTAAACGTGTTTTTGGAACAAAATTTATTATATATATTTGTATACATAACACAATAAAAAGAGGCGAGCGGACTGGAATCTAATGTCAAACAGAAAATGTACTTTTTACTCATATCTGTGTATTTGCATTGCGATATCATCTCGCTCTTCTTTCCTTGGTTGAGTGCACTGCGAGACACGTACCTACAGCATTGCCTACTAATATTTTGTTGTGGAAACCTATTTAGAATAACTTAGTCGTAATATTGCAATATCTTAGTTCTTACTTTGGTTCCTAGTGGCACGTGTGTGATTGTGTCGTGAAAAATGAACGGAAACGGGGTAAGTTCTTAGAAGTTTTACTAAATAAGTATCTTTGTGTTTATGCTCTGTTTACTTTTACTGGAAAGTAAAATCTAAGGAACAGTCTAATTGCGTAAGAGGGAATGAGTACGTTACTTTTAGAGGAGAATAAGCACAAAAAGTGTTTCTACATAAACGAATGTTTTCTAACACAGGTGTATCACAGATTCTTTGAAAAAGTTTGGTGTTATTTCAGAAGTTGTTTTGAAGACTTTCAAAGACATTAACTGACCTTGAGATATGAAGAATGCTACAAGGTGCGGCTAAACGATCTGCTCTTAAATTTTCTTATAAATATTGCATTTAATATATTATAATATATTCTAAAATTTGTATTTTAACATGTTTAAACATTAGCTTCTCATAATTTGTAGTTATGTTCCGAACAGACTATTTCAAAATATATGAATTGTCTAAATGAACTATGATAAAAATTAATAAAAATCCAGTTCTTTACTTATATGTATAATTTAAATTAACAGAGTTCAAGTTCTCACAAGATACCTAACGTGGAAATGACAATCGAAGATCTCAAAGTGTGGACTCCAGAGGAAAAATCGTGGTTTAGGAAAAAGCCAACAAAGCCAAAAACATTGATTTTGAATAATAGTGAGTACCTTTATTGATGATGATGACATTCTCAGTAGGCACTTTTTGTTTCTAATGAATGCTTGGCACAATTTCAAATACAAATAGTTTATTCAGCACAAATACAGGCGTGAAACGTACTACAACTAATTAAAACTAAAGTATAGCTTAGCCTTAGTGTACGTTTAGCCATTATCCACTGAGCGCCAGGCTAAGTATCATAATAATAATTATGATCCTGTTATGCGGGGCAAAAGTATTCGACTTCGAACTGCTTACTATAAGAGATTACTGAATATTCAATAGAATTTCGAGAAAATAATACAGAATTAGCAAATACTTCTATCCATTTCTCTTATAAAATCTTATCTGTTTCCAGTCACGGGACGCATTAAGCAGGGTGAATTTTCTGCTATTATTGGACCAAGGTATACATTTAATTCTACACAAATAGTTTTTAAGGATTCCCGAATAATCTTCTACCTATTTACATTTTCCCTAAGATTATTTTAAATAGATTTAAAGTTAGTGTAAAGAAATTAAAAGAAAATTAATAAAACTAAACTGGTTTATGTATATTACTACTACATATAGAAACTAAAGATTACAAATTTATTTATTTTATTTTTTTTAACTAAAATACATATATATTTACATTACATTTTCTGTACTAGAGTCAATTGAGCGGCGTGCAAAGAGACTCATAGGCAATGACAATCTTTGCAAAGCAAGGTTGCAGAGCCTAGAGCACCGCCACATTGTTTCCAGTCTGTCGGTGTTCTATCAGTTGCATTTCGGCGAGTGTGCGACTGAATTACATGACGTGATTCCCCCCGCCCCCTTCCACTATCGAACGAGCAGGGAAACGCCAAGGCGGCATCGGTTTACGGTTGAGGTGCCCAAGGCACGCACAAAACGTTTTGCCTCCACCTTTGTTGTCCGAACCGCCAAACTTTGGAATTCCTTGCCGAATTCCCTGTTCCCCAATGACTACAATCTAGCGATTTTCAAGGCGAGAGTGAACCGGTTCCTTCTAGGTAAGCGCGATCCACCGTAGACCTCAATATCACTTACCATCAGGTGAATTGTGGTCAAGCGCTGACCTATTCTGAGTAAAAAAGAAAAAAAAAACTAGACCCAAATATATGAAAAAATCACAATAATTAAATATTTAAAAAAAACCTGAATTACAAATAGTCAATTATAGTCAGCGTCCGCGGGTAAGGTGCCTGCCCAGTTCATTTATTTATTATAAGCAATTCACAGCTATATACTTACACTAGATTCAGGTTTTTGAAAATAGAGCCATTATAAATTACATTATACAAAACAAAAATCCATGAGTTCCTTCTAAGATTCTAAGAGCCAATTGTTTACTAATAATATTTTTGATGCTTCAAGCGGTGCAGGAAAAACAACATTTCTCGTCGCGCTAGCTGGTAAAAGCACCCTGCCATCTGAAGGTTTAGTGCTGATAAACGGAGTAAATGTCAAGGAGCTGGAGGTGGTGGAACTGGTGCCCCAGTTCGAGGCTTTCATTGATAGCGTCAGCGTTATGGAGCATTTGCTTTTCATGGTGAGTGGAATGATGAATGTTACGCTTGTTAGTCGAATGTTTCTTCAAATTTTACGCGTTTAACTTACCTATGTATTAACTGTTATATTATATTATGAACTCTTTTTTTATTTGGTGTGCAATAAAGTCATATTGTATTGTATTGTACTGTATATATTTGTAATCCATATCAATAATATCGCCTTCAACGAACACTAGCACCTGTTAGTGCAGTAATTTTTCGGAAACGACACCATTCAACTATAACATATACTAACAAAAAACCGTATGTTGTTATAAAAGTGGCATTTTCATTTGGGACATTCTGGGGGTCGGATGACACTTTAAATTGTAAGTCCCGGCTTAGTATTTAAAGTCTTAGTACAATCAGTCGTTAATCTAAGTCGTACGCCTTCGGGCGGCTTGAATACTCTCGACACAAGTGCTTGGCCACTTAGCTCATAGAAGAAGAAGAATTATGGAAAACTATTCTACTGAGGAGAAAACTGGAGCCTCTAACAATACAAAACTTTATTAAAATTAATACTAGACAAAAACTTTTATTTATTTTTTTACACTAAAATACATTTTGTTTTTAAATCTTATCACTTTTTCATAAATAAATGTTTATTATTTTGTTACTAGCTGACCCGGCAAACGTTGTTTAGCTTTATAAATTATTTCTAAATAGATACGTATATACAATTTGGTAAAAATCGGTCAAACCGTTTAGGAGGAGTACGGTTACTAACATTGAGACATGGAAATTTTATATATTAGAAGAAGATTAGATATTATTTTCATACTGGCGTGTATGTAGAATCCATTTATAAAATATTTATACTCGTCTTATCTAAATTGGTTCTCTTATGTTATGTAAACATGTTTTGTGAGCTCTGCGCTTAGTAACTAACTTTAACTCTACTTACGAGAACAAGTAGTGTTAGAATTTCAACATAATTAGTTCACTAGACATTGCCAATACTCGAGGCCTTCTAATAATATCCCTTTTACGTGAGTTAATGCAGTGCTGTTAATGTGGTGGGCATTTACGCATACCCACCACACCCGGAGAGGTGGGTGGGGTATGTCGGGCTCGATGCCAGAAGGACATCACTACCGACTAAAACCTCACGATATCCTCCTCAACCGAAAAGGGCGGGGTGAGGTTCCGCTCCTCGCATTAACCCTCCACCCCACCGACCTCGGCTAGCCTGCTAGGCTCCTTCTCAGGGGATGAGTCCCCTTGCAGTGCACATGGTGCACCGCAACCACCTCGGGGACCATAAGTGCAATGGACGCCGGACAACCCCGGTCCGACGTCCCAGGTCCCCCGTGACGGGTCAGGTCTGTGGCCCCGTCACCTGCCACTACGGCCGCAGAGAATAGGGTCAGTGGTATTTTGTGGTACCACTCCCTTCTCCCTGCGGCCCCACCGCGTCCGCCATCAACGGTGGCGACCCCGTCGAGGCCGCGGCAGGTAGGAAGAGCGGCGCATCGTTATACCGACACTTCTCTCCTGCCGCGGCCCCACACCTTCAGCTGCGGTGCCTCCCAAACCACACCGCAGCCCGCCTCAGTTGCGAAACCCCCCCGAAACGAGGTTCCGCAACCTACTGGTGCCACTCCATCTAGCACTTGCATACTGGGAATACAAATGTAGGGAGTGGCCCGCCTCAGGGACCCTCTTCGCTTCACCGTGGGTGACCAGGCCACGGTTCCTAAGCCCCCCCGCCTCGACAATGCGGGGCCCCACGGGGGGTCTAATAATATCATAACGACGACCTCGTTAGCGTAATGGTTACCGTGCCGGACTACCAATCAGTAGGTTCCGGATTCGATTCCCAGCACGGCCAACGTCTTTGAGCTGAACTAAATTTCTTGGCCGTGGATCTGGGTGTTAAATATATATGTATGTATATTTAGTATATTATTTGTGTTAGTAACCATAATACGAACTAGAAATGGTTCAGTATGGGGTTAATTAACCAGCCGTGTGAAATGAGTCCTAATATTTATTTATTTATTTTATTTACATATGAGCGAAACTAAAATCAAATATTTGATGATAGACGATGATACTATGCTATCCATGCGGATTTGGCAGCGGCTTTTTGAGCTTTATTGCGGCAAGTTGTTGCCGTCTTCATATACTGTGGACGCATTAACGCTGTATTTGTTTCAGATAGAAATGAAACGAGGCAGTATCAAAGACCATAATAATAAACTATTTTTGGAAACGCTGTTATGCGATTTGAAATTAAAGTCTCTTGCAAATTCTACAATCGGATCTCTATCGGGCGGAGAAAAGCGCTTGCTGTCATTGGCTACCTCAGTAAGTAAATTATTTTGCTCTCATAAGTTTATATATTAGTTAATAAATTGTGAAATTGTGTGTTGAAAATATTACAGAAACAACTTTTACATTTCGGTTGCCTGGAACCTTTATAGCGAATTCAAACGCAAATGGTAGTAAACATAATGGTGTAAGCTAAAGTTACATTCAGCCGTAGTTTTGAGCAAAATATTTCCTACCTTATCGACATAAGAGTTATTTTTAAATTACAAACGAAATCACGTTTAGTCGCGTTAGGGAACGCTGAGAGAGTAATACGCGTGTTCCGTTTAAATGGCTGATGAGTCTTGAGAATTGAAAAAAAAACTGAAAGCATTTCAAGACAAAAGAACACATGAAAATTCAACCTTCACTTTCAATTCTAACAATATACTATCTGAGGCATTTATAGCGACCAAAGGACTTGCTCCAGTATTTTAAGATTGGTTGCCGTGGGTAGGCTGGTAATGCACAATACGTCCCCAGCGAAACGTCAGTGCAAGACCCATCGCCCCGTTTTGAATAATGAATATTCTGAATTCTTTCCAGTTGCTATCAAACCCTCAAATACTGATATGCGACGAGCCTACCACTGGTCTTGACAGTTACAATGCTATCCTCGTCATATCCGTCTTGAAGAAACTGACACATTCCGGCAAGATTGTCATATGCTCGGTACACCAGCCCTCTTGTGATTTATATAACGAGTTTAGCTCTATCTTGCTCATGGCTAATGGAAAGCTGGTGTTTCACGGGACGCAGGACGAATGCAAAGATGTATTTGAAAGGTAAATTTGTTAAAATCATAAATACAAAATAGATGACAAATAAAAATAATCGGTTAATATGAGTCACTTTCCCGCATCAGGGGTTCCGTACCATTATGTAGAATAGCAAAAACACGTTTTTTGTTTATTTTTTAAGTATTTTTAATTCAGTTCCTACAACATGTGCAATTTAATTAATTTTATTTTAAATTCAATTAGAGATAATAAAAAAATAATGAGAAAAATATATACTATGAATGCTATGAAAATAAATAAATAATAAATATTTTTATGTGTGTAAGTAATATTTATTTTTAAAGTAATGAGCAGGACAAAATATTCTGTGCATATAGGAAAGATGTGCCAGTTGTCGCTGTTAAGATTAAGATTAAATTAATCGTTTGGTGTATGAGAACCCCATTTATTGTGACAAAGTAATATTTGTAGCCACTAATAAGAATAAATAAAATACTATGTTCAAGCTTAAAGATAAAAAGAAAAGCACAAGATAAATTAAAACATGACCCCATTTGTAATTCTAGTTTTATTGGTATAGCGGCACCATATATACATGATATGCGAAAATGACAATTACTATGTACTTATCACGGTTCAAGAAATAGCTAGAGGCAGGCGGACGGATGGACAGCGAAGTCTCAGTAATAGAGTTCCGTTGAAACTCTTTGGTTACGGAACCCTAAAAAGCACTAAAGTCAAAATTAAAGACTTTCTTATCACAATGAAAATGATAGGTTAAACGGACCACTTTTGATTCTTTTAGATAAATCAATATACAACGCCCCCATGTGATGTCGACAATAAATCAAACGTTGATAGCTCATGATAATATAATGACAGATTATGACATATCGCCTATGTAATAAAACTATGTAACACCTTGGTCCAGATGTATCAAATCATCGCTGCTTCAGATCATATTCATATATAGCATAAGCAGACCACTAAACGTTCCAATTACTGGGATTCGGGGCTTTCTCCCACGGGGAAAGAGAAATAGAGCATAATAATCCACTACGTGCGGGTTGGCACATGACACACGTCTTAATGTTTGAGGGTCCGTTAAAAGCAGACGTTTCCCACCGAGTCACCCTCGCTTTTATAACTAACATATTGGATATAGCATGTGTCAATAAAGAAAACAATTAAAAGTTGAATTTCACTCGCTTCTTAGACCTAATGAGTGCGCGAAAGAGAAAGCAAATGTTGACATTCAAATTTATTTATTCTTTTAAAATGTTTAAGAAGTTACATATCTATGGACTCCGCTTTCAAGTACTTTATTGACCTCAAAATTTATTATTTTTGGTACTCAGTGATAATCTTAATGAATAAATAATAAAATCAACATCAAATTATTTATTGCTACTACACCTTATAATAAAATCTAATTAATTATTAATTAATAATAAAAAAATACATAATTTAATTCTATTTTTTAATGGCTCACGTTTGACCGCAGCTTGCCTGATGTTAAGCTTTACTGTCTAAGATGCTTACTTAGAAGGTACCTATTTAATCTACATGTGAAGACCCCTAAATTGTACTTCTCAGGAAAAAGAGACTCAGAAAGAGAGTTCTAAAGCTTCACAGTTCTCACAAATTGAAAATATCCGTCTGCGATTTCTATCTCCTTACTTCTTAAGCTCTTTATTGAATCTAGTTATATTTCCTAACACAATTCTATTTGTTATTAGCATAAACCTACACTGCCCGTTAAATTACAATCCCGCTGAGTTCTACATACGGGCCGTGTCAAATCAAACTGAGACCTACGTTGAAAAAATCATGGAAATTTACCATGAGCGCTTGGACGAGACTTCCATAGATGGCCACGAAACTTGTTTCGAGTCTTTGGGACATTTCAAACTGTAAGTAGAATCCGTTTCCAATGCTATTCGACCTGGGCTATGACGTCACTAGTATATTTGGTACACTTTGCAAACAAACACGCTATAATAATATATTATTTTAAATTATTAATTTGTATCTACATCCCGCAAAGCTACCCGAGTTAAAATGTAGCATAAGCATAAGTAGCCCACTATACGGTCTCACTGCTGGGACTCGGGGTCTTCTTTCTCGAGGAGAGAGTTATATAGACCATAATCCACTACGCTGGCTAAGTGCAGGTTGGTGGAAGACACATGTCTTCGGATATTGTGATCTACAAACATGTCGGTTTCCTGACGATATTTTCATTCACCGTAAAGCGTTAAGCTTGAGATGCTTGATTGATACAGGGCCGAGATCAAACCACGGGCCGTCAGATTAAAAAGATGACGTTTTCTCATCGAGCCTCACTCGCCATAAGCTCGATAAAAAGTAGTCTATGAGGTAATACCGAAGCTATCTCCATACCAAATTTCATTTAAGTCTAAACCAAATAAAAGCTTGAACATAATATTTTTTGTCGTTTGTTATTTTTATATTTCCTTAACGTTTGTTCATAGCGCTCCATACCCATTTCACGCATATACCATACACACTTATAATAAGTAAGTAACATTTTAATTATACTAGAATTTGTCTAGAAACTAGAATAAAAATAATTAATAGGGCAAAACAACGTTTGCCGGGTCAGCTAGTACATATATATGTCTAAAAGCGGAAAGAAGTTAGAATGTTGCTTATGCAAATGATTATGTTGCTATCTCACTACGTTAGAAGCCCACGGCTTAACGGCGAGGTTAGAGTCAGGTAAAATTGGGTGAGTGGAAAAAAATGAATTTGATGGGCGGTTGAACTAGTATGATAATAGGAATGCCGCAGGTGCCTTTTGTAAAGCGCTTTATCAATTTCAAGCTACTTTATTTATGAATGGTGATTCAAATTTAACCGAGAACGCAAAGGAGGATTATGTTTTTGACATGTATGTTGTCTATGTATGTTTATAGTACATGAGCGTTCGCCTGTTCCCTTGTAACTGAGCTTAATCTTATATCTTAAAAATACATATAAGAATAAGAGAAAAAAGGAACAAGGTACGTTAACATTTTAGTAAAACACTGTTAAAATATAAATAAAATGATAGATAGTTAGTATAACAAGTAATGAATTTTTGAAATTTGATTCATAAATATGTATTTAACTATTGTAAATATAAATTAAAACAAAATGAATAAAAATACATTTCTCAATCCCATCACGTGTAGTACCTATTATAGAATAGAGATTTGAAAAGAAATGTTAAGTTTTATGCATCTCATTATTTTTATCGATGGCATTTGCGAGATATACTCGTATGTTATAAAAGTAATGAGTCTTAATGGGAATGAGTAATGAGTATTAAAGTAGTAATGGGACTTGATCCTGAAATAAATGAATTTGAATTTGAATGAAGTAAGTGTTTTAGTTTTTGAACTTAACCACTTGTTTGAACGTCTTAATGTCAATCTATATAAATAGTGTGATGGAATTCCAAGATACAACAGCTTGTTAATATGATTATGTTGTTTGTATGCCTACGTGTTTTGCAGGTTGCGAAGGAATTGGTTCAGACAAGTTCAGCTGATTCTATGGAGATTGTCGTTAACGCTGAAACGGGATATCAAAACTCATGTTTTACAACTTTTTATTTCTGTGGTAAGTTTTTCTTTCCTACAGTACCTAGATTCAATAATTTTGTTCAGGTTTGTCTTCGCCATGAAATACTGAAGAAAACTTCTTGTGCCATACTTATACTTTTGATAAAAGTAAAAGTAACCTAATTGTATCTATTTTAATTAGGTGATCCTTGCTGGTGCAAAGGATAGCGATTGCCATTCAGCGCGGGAACGCTGCTGGTCTAATGGGCACCTTTGCACCGGGAACTATTTGGGGCGGGTTATTTAGTTAGAATTAAGTAATTTGTGATAAATTTAATTTAATTTTGACATTTAAATTGTATATTGATTCTCGAAATAAAAGGACTTACAATTAGTTGCTTCTTTCAGATAAACCTTTAAAAAGTCATTGTCCCTTCGACCTATTAAAATGACTATCAATTTGTCCACCCAGATGGTATCTGCTCTGGTCCTGGGTGTCTGTTACATCGGTATCTCCGGCACCACGCAGCGCGGAGTCCAGGACATCCGCGGCTTCCTCTGGCTCATCACCAGCGAAGTGTGCTTCAGCCTCTCCTACAGCGCCCTCTACGTGTTCCAATACGAAATGACGTTGTTTAAGAGAGAAGTTGGTGTTTACAGGTGCTCCGCGTATTTCGTCGCTAGGTTTCTCAGTTTTGTAAGTATCTTCTTCTTCGTAGTAGCTAAGCTCTAGTGTTTATAGCTTTTCTAGCCGCACGAAGGAATCTGACTTAACCACTGTTTGTACTAAGACTAACAGCCGGGACCTACAATTTAACGTGTCATACCCACGGTAGCGTCCAGATGACAATGCCACTTAGTAATCGGCCTATACTTTTGTAAGAAGGATTAGTATATAGAATAAGCAGGCTACTATTCGTTCCCACAGCTAGCCGTATAAGCATGAAGGAGTAACCAACATACTACGTACATTTTTACTAATTACGAGTAATATAATAATGAGCTATGTTTGTAATATGTGTGTATTTGACGAGAACATATTGTATCCTTTCATTAACAAGCCTTAATATGTAATAAGTTGGATACGTTATGACGAATAAAGGATATTCTATATTCATAATCGCACAAAAATCTTTTCTCTTTTTCTAAGGATGTGATACAAAAAATAAAATAGTTAAAAAGGATGGTAGTTAAAATACGCAATGTATTTTAGTCACAAAGACTTCCTGTTCCAATAATAGCCCGCTATGTGATCATATGTAATTGGAGTCCTTTCCGAGAACTCAATTAAGATAATCAGCACAAGCTAGGCAAACTAGCTTGTGCTATTCTAAGATTTTTTGAGAATAACTTCCTGCGGATTTTTTTACCAATATTGACGTTTAGTTTTAATTCTAAACAAAAAGTGACATCTGTGTGTTAAAAAAAAACAATCATCACATTTGTCAAATTTCGATAGTTTCATGAATTTCCATTGTTACGTTGTGAAAATGTTACCAAATTAAAGTTTTGGATAAGTTCTTTTACCTATACTCAAGGCATTTGACCAGCGAGCGCGAAGCTACAGAAGTTAGCGACACTGGCCTAAGGTAGAGTATGCCTAGTCTGGAATATGTAACTCTCAAGGTTAACCCAGACGAGAACTAGAAAATGCCCTATTATCCAGCAAGCCCTACCACCATGCAAAATTATAAGAGAATAAGTACTTATCAGAGATCGGAATACTAGAGAGGGTTGCTGATTTCCATACAATAAAACGTGGCGCGGAAGTTTGCCATGACTACCGATGAAACCTAGATGGCGCTGCAAATCGAGCATAAAGAGGTTGAGCGTCTATTATATTTTTTAGTCTATGGTACTTACACAAAAATTATTATGTATGTTCTTCAGATTCCCCGCTGCATCATCTGGCCCATAACTCTGGTAACTCTGTCCACCTTCGCGGTGGAGCTTCCAAACCACATTATCACATCATTGGAGTTTATACTTGCGCTGGTTACGGCTGGCGTTGCTTCATTAGCTTATGGTAAGTCGCGCTACGGTCAGTTTTACTCTCATTAAAATGGATTTTTGCATTGTATGTGCTAATCAATGTACATATCTAGAAAGTTATCACTGTTTATAGCTTAAACTGGTGTTTTTCGTATTTTTTTGCTCAATATTAATATCTTTAAAAGGTTAAAATTCCATAGAATATTGAGTTGTATATCATAGAATAAGAGAAGAAGAATAAGTTACGAAATTAAAAGTTAAGTGGACCTCCCATACAACAAACGTGTGTGTATTGCCATTTTTTAAGATAGTACGGAACCCTTCATGCTCGAGCCCGAGTCTCACTTGGCCAATTATTTTAGCTTGAGTAGCAAACTTTACATAAATATTATATTATACGAAAGTTTTAGTATACGTAAGTATTAGTATATGCATCGTAAAAGCATAATATCCTACGTATACTCGTAGATTACATATTCCACTTCACATTAACTTGCCTAAGCATAGCAATTAATCTTTTGACTCTTTTGACCCTTACTTTTGAAAGATCGCCGCAGGGGCCTACTTATTATGAGAACAAACATAATTATATTATAGTAAACAGATTATATAAGTGTTTTTATCGTAAAATCAATTAACTGAAATTAAATAAAAAATACTAGCGGCTATATTTTGACAGGCAACCTAAGTTATACATAAATATTCTTGAACAAATGTAAATTAAAGGTTTTTAAATCCCTCGATTTAATATTTTGCGATGGCAGCCATCTTGGATTTAAATTGTGAAAAAAGAACCGCCATTTTGTGGTAGCCGCCTCATAATTATAATAGACCCAAGACCATTTTCATGCTTGATGAGCTTAGAGCACTATCGACTGATAGTGCTCTCTGTTTAAACACACCTTTCGAACAAAAAAATATAAAACAAATTCGTTCCATCTGTTTGGCAGCTACGATGTCACATACAAACACACACAGACACATTAGACCTTATTGTTTTTCGTCGGGAGCATGTATTACGGCTTTTAATGCATACATACTTACTCGATGGACAAAAATACCTTGAATTCTATCGATACCAAAATATTACCATTATTTGACGTAAATTATATTATATTCTTCTGTATCTACATTTGATACTTACGTACAGCATGTAACTAATCTAATATATAAATATCAATAATATAAATATTAATAAATATCAATCCTACTATATATTGGGCCTACATAACCTAATATTGTATTTCCCTATCTATGGGATTTCTTATAGCCACCAATATATAAAATAAAATAAAAATAAAATAAAATAAGCCTTTATTGCTGATTATACACTATTAACTTAAAAAACTATTTACATGCTTATATTACAGCTTGTCTTGCGACAAAGGCCTCCTCCAGACACTTCCATTTTCCTCTCTCTCTAGCTACTCTCGTCCATGTAGCTCCTGCTATCCTCATTATGTCGTCTTCCCAACGTTTACGTTGCCTTCCTCTACTTCTTACGCCATCTCTAGGGTACCATTCGGTTATTATTCTTGTCCACATTTCTTGACTTTTTCTAATCATATGTTCCGTCCATCTCCATTTTAGCTTTCTCCAAGTATTTATGACATTTTTGAATTTTGTTACAGACTTGATCTTCTGCAAACTTACTTTATCTTTTACCACCAATTTATACCCTTCATTTATTCCAGGTCTAGGTATGGCAGCACTGTTCACTTCTACCGGTATAATGGGAGACGTGATGCCGTGCACAGATCTCCCTTTGTTCCTGATGTCGGGAGCATTTCTGCGTATATCATCATTGCCCGCTTGGATGGTTCCTGTGAAGTATATCTCACACTTTTACTACGCAATGGATGCTATGAGCAATATCTATTGGCGGCAAATTGGAAGTATTGGTAAGTGTTATAGTAAAACGCGTTTTGGTTTGAATTATTCCATTTTTAGGCTTCAGTATTCAAAGGGTACCAACGGGACACTTTTACTAAGACTTCGCTGTAAGTCAGTCTGTCTGTCTGTCCGTATGTCACCAGCTTGTATCTCATAAACAGTAGGTTAAAATCTTCACACGTGGTATATTTGGACATACACGACGACCTCGTTGGCGTAAAGGTTACCATGCCGGACTGCCAATCAGAAGGTTCCGGGTTCGATTGGCCCGGCCAACATCTTTATGCTAAATCAAATTTGTTGGCTGTGGGAGTGGGTGTTAAATATGTATCTATATAAAATATGTATGTATGTATATGTAGTATATCAGTTCTGTTAGCAACCATAACACGAACTAGAAATGGTTAAGTATGGGGTTAACCAGCCGTGTGTGAAATGTGTTTTAATAAAAAAAAAATCTGTTGCTGCTTTATCAATAAGTATAAAAAGAGAAAATCAAATTAAGGGGTTTTCCTATATTTCTATCAAACCATTTTTTTTCTCGATCTTTTAAATAGCAATTGGAAATGTTCCGTGAATATTTAATT
The DNA here is from genome assembly GCA_035578125.1 of Mellilla xanthometata. Lineage (NCBI taxonomy): Eukaryota > Metazoa > Arthropoda > Insecta > Lepidoptera > Geometridae > Mellilla > Mellilla xanthometata. The sequence continues at coordinate 2,900,299 of JAPUBQ010000007.1, read as the reverse complement.
ATGAGTTAGCTTTTATTTGAATGACTTAAATAAAAATGACGCCCATTACATTTTCTTTTTTGCAATTCTTTGTATATAATATAATTTGTATGGTACTTTTCTTGTGCGAACATAAAACGCGTAAGCGGCCAATAATTAAAAGTAATATGTAAATCTCGTCATCATAACTTACCAATTTTATTTCCGACACTGGTCAAACTGCTCTTTACATGATTACGTAAGTACCTTATAACAGGTTAATAATAATGGAACGCCTTAAAATAGTTGCTTAATCAATATCAAATCAAAATCAAAATTTATTTATTTACAAGTATCACGTTGATAAAACAGGCACAATACAATGGGTACAAATCAAGAATGATCTCAAACATCACATTATTCCCCTCATGTAAAGAATGTAAGAAAAAAGTTTGTGTCAAATTTTGTGTCCTTTCCATTCTAAATCCTATTAATATAAACGCAAAAGTTTGTGTGGGTGTGTGTTAGTGTTTTAATTCTTAACGCTCAAATGGCTAAATCAGTTGTAATAAATCTTTATATGGAGGTAGGTCCTGGATTAGCATAAAGGCTACTTTTTAACTCAGATTACTGGCTACTTTTTTAAATAAATATTATTTAAATGATCACATAAAAAACCCTACACAAGAATACATTCAAAACATCGGATTATGTACCTTTACACATAAAAATATTCCAACTGATACAGACATAATAGGATTGCTTAATTTTACAAACGACCGTATATGACGCTTCGACATCTTAGTAATCTATACTTGTCATATAGCATTTAATAAACGCTTAAGTTATAGCCACCAGTTTTATCGCAATTTGTTTCTAAATTGACGATTTTACATAATCACATTACATTATGTTCACGTCAAAATTTAATATGTAAAAACTTCGTGATGGGTTCTATTCTACATAATGCGAAGTAGGTAAAGATGGCTGGAGATACCCACACGATTGCTCTATTAACTGTAACCATAAAATGTGTAACTTATAGCTTTCCGTAGAATACATGACTAAAACAAATGAATATTTACAGAGTGAGCATATAAAAACATAAGTTGCCTACTATTCGTTTCCACTGATTGCACTCGGGGCCATCTCTCAGGAGAAGAGAGATAGACGCCATAATCTTTCATAATAAATGATCAGATCACCAAACGCGGGTTGGTGAATGACACACATTTTGGGATATTGTGGTCTTTAAATATGTTGTTTTCCTCACGATGTTTTCTGTCACCGTAAAGCGAGTGCAAATCCACACAAAACTTGAAAAACAAATGATTGGTGTAGTGCCGATAACGAACCAGGGGCCGTCAGATTGAAAAGCAGACGTTTTCACACCGAGCCACAATCGCTTATACAGGGTTTCAGAGACCTAACAAAAAACCTTTTAACGGTAATTTTAACACTAGTAAAATTAGGCATACAAACTTATTCTACTACGAATTTTGGAAGATTGCTGACACTGCAAAATGTATGAAGCTGGCGATTTTTTTTGGAAATTTCCAAAATCTTAAGACAAACGTTGTTTCTTTAAAATTGTAGTAAAATCCATCTTTAAAAGATTTTACAATAGTTATTTGTAGGTAAATATATTTTACTCCAAAATAACGTTTAAAAATTTAAACATTGTGTAGTAAATTAAGCGTTCCAGCTTCTCGGAAAAAACAATTTTATGCTGACCTATAACCGGTTGTGGATCTTACTGAGCTATTATGTAAATATCTGAGATTGTCTTCTTCTTTTGTATTTAAATGACCAGGTTCCTGTGCCGAGGGTTTAAAATCTACCTGAAGTCCTTTGACTTGGTTTTACGACTAACAGCCTACTGTTTAACGTGTCATCCGACTTTCGGTATCCGTGGATAAAAATGCCAGTCATTTTTGAAAAGAGAGTCTTGTGCTTGGTCACCCATCCAAAAACTGTCTGCATAGACCGTTGCTTATTTTCGATGATATTCTCAAGTCGACTTATCTGAGCTACAGGCGCTACATTTGTGACGAGTGAAGATTCAAAATACAGAGGCCTCTTTGTAGGCGAGAGGCCCTAAACTGGTCTACTCTTTGAATGACCGTAGAGCCATTAATTTATCTGTCTATTTATGAATAGGAGTGGTTTATTAAGTGAATAAAAGATGAATGGTGGCAGTACGGTGACATTTTATTGCTTTATACATCGCGATTGTTGAATAAATCATATTAGGTTTTTGGTGTAGCGTCGCGGTGGCCAGCTACAAACTAAAATGATTAGAAACTGTGCTACGCGTTGGTGGTGCAGAGGCGTAGATTCAACATAAATAATATATGAGAGCCCATTTTTATTTCCAGTATATGCCAGCATTAGTCTATAATAACACTTCTTTATTTAAGGAAATTAACCAATATTATTTTTTTACAAAAATGGGGTTGCATAAAACAATTACTACTTCGTCTTCTTCATACTCGTATGAGCTGAGTGACTAAGCTTTGGTGTCGAGGGTTTTCATACCATCCAAGGGCCTCTGACATTATTAGACGACTGTTTCATATAAATTTACTGTGTAAACAGTTGAGACCTACATTTTAACGATTCATTCGATCCACAGTAGCGGTCAGATGAAAACGACACTCTTTAAACTCTTTCGTACGGTCACCCATCCAAACTCTGTCCGTTAAGAAACGGTCTATAACCGTTTCTTAACTTTGGTGCTACAAAATATACAAACTTTATAATAGAGTAAACAAATACTTGTTACTATATTTTTATCAGTACATGGATCATAATTATTCCAAATACAAATTCATTTAATCCATAAAAATGAGCATTACAGGCACTTTCTCTCAGGGATCTTTAAAAGCTACCAACATTCTTAAACGTTATCATATAAGCACAATATCCGAAAATAATTACATGACTTAATTCCACAATAAACAGCAAAAGAAAAAAAACATATATAACAAACAAACACTTCATACTTCCTATATTCATTTCACATATTACATTATACTAATATTTCACAATACAGCTCCCAAATATGTTTAAATTATTTATTCTCTACTTACTTAATTTAATTCCGAATGTTGTATGTAAATTTATTACTTCTCTATGCATATGCTTCTCTAGCGTTGGTTTCTTTTCCTTTTTCGGTGCATGAGCACTGAATGCACTGGACCGGTGTGACAGCCCTTTTTTAATAAAAGTTTACGTAATAGATAAAATATGAGGCGAAAGAAGGCTTTTACCGTAACGCTGTCTAAGCGAAGCGACACTGGTGTCTGTCACATAAAACGTAATTTATTAGGAACTTAGATTAGATAAATGGCTTTGTAAATAGTAAAATAACTGCTATTTATGTTTTTAATATATATGAAAATGACGGAAATGTACAATGGAATCAAAATTCCTACTAACTATATTTCCCTTAAATGGACGATTTTTGTTTCACGTTTTAAAAAATATATTTGTGTAATAGTATGTGCATGTATTATGGTCTAGGCATTAATTTACTATACTTTTTTTGAAAAACGTATAGTAAATTAATGAAGAGTGTTGTTTATAAACTACATTGCGCAAAATTAAAAAAAAATCAATGAGGGTCAATTTTATGTGTGATTTTTAGTATGGTGTTTAAAAACAACATTGTCCATTTAAGGGTTGACAATATCAAACCTTAATTCTAGTTTTTTTTAATTCCCTATTTTTTAGCCTATCTCTATTATGAATTGCTTACATATGTTGCTTTTTAAGGTTCCGTGACCAAAAAGTAACAACGGGAATCTATTACTAAACCTTCATTGTTCGCTTAAATTTGTATCCATCCGCCTGTCACCAGACATTATCTCATATGTATACTAAAGACAAATTCTTTATAATATATAATTTGTCTATAGTATATTAGACAGCTGAATTGTTAACAAATGTATTTCTGTTAACGCTATAATATAAAATTATAACAAAATATATATTTAACGCTCCTATTAAACAAACATGCTTTCTTCTATTTTTTATACACAGTGAAACGAAACTCTTCACACGCGAGACTGACACTTACTTGGCTGATTATTTGCAATACATATTTAAACAACGAGTATATAGGTATCCTTTATTTTCAGATTGTCCTTGGAATTCTACCAGTCTCTGCATCAAAGACGGTCCCTCAGTTCTGGTGGAAAGTGGTTACTCTCAAGATTTCGTCTTTCAAGATGGCATTGGTTTATTGTTAGTAACTTTATTATGGGGTTTGCTTGGCTACTGCGGTTTGAAGAGAGAAGAGAGGAGGGGTTACGCTTATTAAGTCTGATAATGGTTTCCGTACATTAGCCGGAGACAAAAGTGCCTAAAAAATTTAAATCTGTCTCCAATAACCTAACAGTGCGTTCCGGCAGCTTCCTTGAGAGCCAGCTACTCCAAACTAGGCATGATCCGCCTTATGCCAGAGTGTCGCTAACTCGTGTGGTTATGCGCCCTGCTGGTCTAATGCCTAGTTGTACTGTGTAAAAAAAATGCGACACAGTAAGTTTGTTTGTTAGATAGTGGTGGCGATTCAGCGGCACACTAAACTAAATTTAAAGTAGCTCTGTCTCTTTTCGTCATAAAAGACCAAAAAGAGATGGTACGATCTAAACCATAGACAAAACATCTAAAATCACGTCAAACACGTCAGATTTAGAGCTGATACAATTGGGTGCGCTCTAAAATCGCTTACTTTTTTCATATTTGACGTGATTTTAGTTGTTTTTTGTGTGGTTCAGAACGTGCTGTCTCTTTCTGGCCACTTAAGATAAAAAGAGACGGGGCTTCTTTAAATTTAGTTAGGTCGTGTGTGCGGCTGAATCGCCACCAATGTTGCCAACGTACGCTCGCGATGACGGCTGCGCCCGCACGCCATCATCGTCATCACGAGCGTACGTTGACTGTGTTCCTGCCCTTGAGAATGGCACACTGATTGTGCTGAAACATGTCACGCTAATTCCAACAAAATAAACGTAAGTGATAGCCGGTACAAACATTATTCAAATATGCCTTACGAAAGTTTTAATACAGTGATAACTATACATGTAAACAAAACTGCCTCACAAATTGTAAGTCACGCTTTGTAGTTTTTTATTGAAAACCAATTACTCCATAACGTTGTAATGTGATGGATTATGCCGTCAACATCAATGCACGTCTTCTGCAACCTTATCGCAGTCAGTTTTATGTACCTTTGAAGAATCCTTACTTCGAATTTAAATTTCTTATAAAGCTTAAGTAAAATATACGTTAATTTACCCTGCCGTTTAAATTATCTATAAATCAATAATCGAAATAAAAACATGTTTTTCTAGTATTTACGTGTTTACTATTTACAAATAAAAATCGTGTAATATATTTGCTTATCGAACATTCTTTATTATAAAAAAAACATATATGTATTAATCTTGCGTTTAGAAATTAAAAGAACATAGCATGAGATACAGGATTGTATGTACATTATAATTTAATTTGGAACTTCATTGTATTTTATTTCTATACCTAGGTACATTTCCTTACCCTGACTTTATATAGTTTTATTCTAATTCTTTTAATTTATTCTAAGACTATATAAATATACATTTTTAGTCCATTATAGGTAAGTATATTTTTGAATGTACTCGTACCTACCGTAGTAGAATTCAGAATAATTTTTATTGTGACAAGATTGCAAAGTTAGCTATTGAGTTAATGTGCCTCTAGGCGACGTCTACAACAGAACCCATTAAATAACCTGAATAGAACCAACAATGGCGTCCCACGGTGTTTTGAGACCCTAATTTGGCCACAGACAGTGCACTTGTCATGGCTTATTACGTTTTAACTGCTGATGGTTGTTACAAAAACACGTAACTGTTCGTGCCATGTTTGGTTTTAGGAAATTTGCCGTGAGAAAGATTTGATACTTGGATATTTGGTTATTCTTTTCTCTACTTAATCAAAATTTCAAAAAAGTATCAACAATTGACAACCTCGTTGGGGTAATAGTCACCATGCCAAACCACCAATTGAAGGGGCCCAGGTTCAATTCTCGGCACGGCGAACATCTTTGTGAGTGATAAAACTAAATTTGTTGGCTGTTGGTCTGGGTGTTAGATATGTATAGATATAAATTTTTATGTATGTATATTTAGTATATGTTGTGTTAGCTACCATAATTAAAATTAGAAATAGTGTGATGTGTGTCCAATTTTTTTTTTTTTATTTATAATTCTTAACACAACTAAGAATTTGTCAGAGGTGCCGAAAATTCTTTATTAATTCTGGAATTGGATGAAAAATCAATTGCTGGTAAGTAATGAATACGATATAGTTTTTCAAATTTAATCGAGAAAAATAGTAAACTCGTAATACACTTTTAATTACATTTTTGAAATCAGTGTAAAATATCTCTTAAATGTGTACTAATGGAGTATATGTATAAGGGTACTAAAATTGTATGTACCATTCTAGAGTTTAGACATTTGAACGTTTATGAGTAGTATCTGTTAAAATATGCGTAATATTATTTAATGGTTGTAATTGTTAGTTTTGTAACGCATGCCTAGTAGTTATAATCGTTTTGGCAGTCGCACAAAAATTATCTTGCCGTAGGTCGAATTTGAAGGCGTGTTTTTTTCCAACCACAATTAGGCTTACTCAAGGTCGGGTCTACGGTCACTGACTTTAAAATAGCCTTTTTGTGACTTCACGTAGAAGAAATAGTTACGACGTTCATCGTCTTTGTTTATCTTTAACTGGAACTAGTTTATAAAAACCTGAGATATTTTTGAGGATATATCAAATCGGGCTATGATAAAAAGGTTGATTTCATGCAGTTAAGTAAATTTTACTTGTAAACTGTCGTTGCTCGCAATAATTAATACTTACCAAAAGATCTTACTTAAGGTTTATTTTATTACTAAAAAGCTTAAAATTAGTTAGTCATTTACTTTGATGGTTAGTTTTTAATATACATATTTATTATATTACATATATCATATGAATGGCTCAGTTAAAGACAATAATAATAAGATCATACAAATATTTAAATGTTTATTGAATGCAAATGAAAAAGTGACACATTTTTATTAATATTTCCTTCCAGGATGTTATCCGTCAGTTTAAGTAAATTAAGTTATTACAATTAATTTTTGGATTTCAATGAAATATTCAATTTTATCGACAAAAACCTAACCAAACTCATATAAAAATTCCTCAACTTTAATTTCCATTCAAACACATTTGAATTTCGTTTAACAAAATACAGTATTCGTAACGATCTTTATTAATCATAAATACTTCTTTATTATCTTAATACAAGCTAAGAGCCTAGGTTCTGGTGTCAAGAGATTCAAACTGCCCATCGGCCTGACTTGACATAACAAGTACCTACTTACCTATTTTAAAAACAATTTATTTATGTTATATACTTACGTCCGTAGACATCCTCTTAATTCAGTACACGGGGGTACCTCTACTTCTTTTAATAACCATGATATACGCTATAACATTCTTGACACAATACATTACAAGTAAACAGACACAATTTCTCCAAAAATGGTCGGCACTGTACCCGAATCGCGTCAGCACACCTTCACCGGTCCTAATACAAGGGCTTCCTGGAGTATCCGGGCATTCGATGTTTTCAACCAAATCCCATTGAAGTATGGAAATACACTCGGTCCCGTAATAGAAGCCTGAAATGTACTTCATCCATGCGAAGTAAGGTTTGACGCTCGCTAAGTTGATGTAGATTCCGGAGAACATGAGTCCTATGAGATCGAAAGGTACTGAGATGAGGGCGGCTGTTTCCATGGTGTCGAAGGTAGCTGAGAGAAATGATCCTGGAACAGATTATGATGATGAACGATGATGGTGAGTGGTGATAAGATGATAATGGATTTTTTTTACACATTATTGCTAGGCGTTCGACCAGCAGGTCGTTTTTGCGTTAGCATTCAATTCCTAGCTCTTCTGATAGTAATCGATGGTCAATGATGAAAAGCCAGAAATATTGTGTTGCCATATCAAAAAAAACAATTAGAAAATATGGCATAACTTTTGGTTCTACCAAAATTTGGTTGGATGGTGAAGTTTAGATTCTGTGACTAATACTCGCATTTCTTCACTACCTAATTAACATGTAATACACGTAGCTTAAGTTAAACTACTACTTAATTGAAATTAAAAATATTTTTGTACAGAGTTATAAAATAAACTTAATCATCGCAATATTAATTATAATATTACATAATATAGAAACACTTGATACTATAAATAAGTCGTGATTGTATCACGTTCAGTGTTCTATTAATGTACGGGCAGTTTTTGTCAAGCAACTTTTTATGGTGTCGGTCTCTTTTGTTAAGTCAATAATAAAAGCAATTACTAACTGTATTGCCTACATACTATTTAACGAGTATGTTGTAGGTAATATGAAGTGCAAAAACTAATGCATTTTATATATATTTCATTTGTGTTATTTTAAACTATTGTGTTTTATTTTAAACTAGCCACACCCCGCGATGTTACCCGTGATAAAAGTAGCCTATGTGTTCATCCAGGGTCTAAGCTATCCTCATAGCAAATGTGATCGAAATTCACTTGGCTGTTTAAGCGTGAAGAAGTAACAAACATACACACTTACACACACAATCTTTAGCATTTATAATTTTAAATTAGTAAGATTAGATGTGCTTTTTCTTTATTAAAGGGCAGGATTTGCCCGTAAAGGAATACCTTCATAATTTGGTAAATATAAATATATTCTATGTTTAGTAGGAAAATACTAGTTTAAGTCAGATTAGATAGGCTTTTACAATGCTTAGATTTAGTAAAATAACATTAATAAAGTCTTAATTAATTGTTAACAGGTAAAGGAATAGCAGGAAAAAAATAAACGGGAAACGCCTTAGTAAGAATTTTATTTTATTTTAAAGACAATATACAATCCAATAAAAAAGTTCAAAATCTTTGTAAACTGTTAAAAACCAAGTTGAGTCTTAATTTGTCCTCTCAAAGTTTTGACGGATTTTGACACTCAAGCGTATGTATAAAAATTAATAAAGTCTTAATTAAGTATTTATAAATAGAGGAAAAGCAGGAAAAAATAAACATGAAAAGGTTTATAAAAATATTTAGTTTAATAGACAATATAAAAAAGATCAAAAATTTTGTAAACGGTTTAATATCAAGATTAGACTCCTCTCAAAAATTTTGGATTTGACACTTCAAAGAACTATCCGTACCTATTTATAACGTCTCAATTAATTATTTACAGGTAGAAGAAAAGGAAAAAAAAAATAAACATGAAACTCTTTATAAACATCTTTTTATTTTAAAGACAATATAAAACCAATTAAAAAAATCAAAAACTTTGTAAACGGTTAAAAATGAAGATTAGGCTCTTCTCAAAAATGTTTGGGTTTAGACACGTCAAAAAACTATCCGTATCTGTTTATAATGTCTTAATTAAGTATTTACAGGTAGAAGAAGAAATCAGGAAAAGAAATAAACATGAAACTCTTTATATAAATCTTTTTATTTTAAAGACAATATAAAATCCAATCAATAAGTTCAAAAACTTTGTAAACGGTTAAAAATCAAGATTAGACAAACTCCTCTCAAAAATGTTGGGTATTGACACTTCAAAGAACTATCCGTATGAATGAAGATTAACATATTTTAATATACGGGTGTGCCCCTACTTCTCTTGATAACCATGATGAAAGCAATAGTGTGACCAACACAGTACATAGTAGCTAAACAAGCGCAATTCCTCCAAAAATGACTTTCCATAAAACCATATCTGTCAAGGACTTCAGGGCCAGTTTTAATGCAAGGAATGCCAGGAATTTTAACACAGTCGATAGTTTCTATGGAGTCCCATTGGAGGATGGAGATGCTTTCGACTCCATAGTAGAAGGGGGAGACGAATTTAAGCCAGGAGACCCAGGGTTTGATGCTGACGAGGTTGAGGTAAAGGCCGGAGAACATGGTGCCAATAAGCTCGAACGGGACGGAAAAAAGGGCAGCGGTTTCCATACGGTCGAATACGGCGGACAGGAATGAGCCTGCAAGGAATTGGTTACACGGTTAGATACAATAGCATAAACAATACACGTGATTGGTCAGTTAGATTCAGTGGTAATGGTGGGGTTACAATAACGCAAAGTAAAACTAGAGTCAATATAGAAACACTTGAAAGTACGTTTCCACTTGCTCATATACTTTTGGGTGCATAAATGAGAGGACATAAACTTTCAAATGTTTTCTCTATTGACTCGCTTTATGTATATACTGCTATTTCAAATGTACAAGAACAGGTAGGTTCTTACCTACCTAAAACTAGAGTCAATATAGAAACACTTGAAAGTACGTTTCCACTTGCTCATATACTTTTGGGTGCATAAATGAGAGGACATAAACTTTCAAATGTTTTCTCTATTGACTCGCTTTATGTATATACTGCTATTTCAAATGTACAAGAACAGGTAGGTTCTTACCTACCTGTTCTTGTACATTTGAAATAGCAGTATAATATATATTAATGAAGCATTTGTTTTCATTGGTAAGCTATTTAGGTACTTGGTTGGGATTTGACTAACTACGAGGCAGTAATAGATCAATGTAATAAAACAAGGTATAACTAGGAACTAAAGACAGGTAGAAGGATCATACGAATTGAACAAAAGGTTAAAGTAAAATGATACCCGTACAGTTTATTCTGTATATTTTCTCGATGTGGTGTGTTTTTTCTCAATATTGTTTATCTTCTCAGACACAAAACCTTCGAGATAGTAGTTGAGTAAATGACTGGATTTAAACATTGTAAACTGTTCACGTAAGGCATCTTAATATTTTCGCGTAGAAAACGGTCACACTTACTTATTATTAAAAGTTGGAATGGGTCCGTGTAACACTCGCCCCTGAAGATGGTGCTCGGAAAGCACCGAAACTGTTGGACTCATTCCAACTTTTAATAATAAGTAAGTGTGACCGTTTTCTACGCGAAAAAAAAAAGACTGGATTTAATTTAAAAAAAAACATTAGAAAGTTCACTTCGTCTTTCCTACACTGCTTTGATATGTAAGCGAAAGGACATGAACTTTCAAATGTGTTCTTTATTGGCTCGAGTTATAGATGTAATCTTCTGCAGATTTGTATTTAGAAGACCCTAAGGAAACAGAGACTCCAGAAGAGAATCCCAAAGTTTTACAGTCTACTAGTACTTGGCTTGATGTATTTTTAAACGAGTAGAAGAATAGCGTGAGGATCTTACCGTAAGCATTGGCGTAGTTGGCACAGAGAATGCAGATGAAGCAAAACCACATCCAGCCTTCGACCCCGCCGCGCAGCCCCGCTACCCCGAACACGAGCGACGCGAAGCAAATTGGTTCGATCACCGCGCGGGGAATCTGAAAGGTTTAGTAGTACGGGTTACGCTTACGTCCCATGTATGTTTTTTTCCCGGACGCAAAAATGTCCCCATAGAAAAAAAAGGTGTTTGTGTCCTTTGTGTGTATCTGTCTTTCTGTGGCATCTTAGCTCTTGAACGGATGAACCGATTAAGTTTTTTTGTGTGAAATGTGTGTTAGTCGTAACACGACGAGAATGTTCTTAGCTACATTTCATAAAAATAACTAAGATAGGGGACGGCTTAATTTTGGAACTGCCTCAAATAGAGTTATTAGAAGATATGTATATCTTCTAGGTAAGCGTCCCACACCGTAGACTGCAACGCAGCTTAACATCAAGCTGTCAGACACAAACCTATCAAAGATTTAAAAAAAAATTGGTATCTTATAAATGAGGGTTAAAAAGAAGAATTCTACTATAGAATACTATGAAAAATTTCGAAACCAAAGTGGATGATACTATTGAATATTAATACGGGGGTTTCCTGTTTTTCTTTTTTACACATTGTCTTTTTTGTGAATTTATTTTATAATAATAAAATGACGAAGAATATAATTTTAGTTTACATTGTTACTTGATACAGTTGATGTGTTCCAAAATATTCAATGTATAGTCTTGTGTATTCAAAGCAAAACCCAAAAATCTTCTCTTCAAATGAATAAAAAACATATTTTCTTCGTTTCACACGAGTGTAACTATATCTAAATATTCATATAACTATATCTTATTCTTCGAGTCAATGAAACGTGATATAGTTGTAGAGATCTTTCTGATAAAATATTTGACAGGTAACATGTGCAGGTAAGGTCGATTTGGATGAGATATTTAGACACACATGTTTCAATTTAACGATGAATTGAACCAGGCGAATTAATTTTGTGAACTAGTTTTTGCGTATTGTTTAAGCCTGTACAAATGCAGGCTTAGTTATTTAGGCTGTAGTTATTTGCTAAACACTAACTAAATATTAAAGTCAAGGCGATGACACGAAAAATCTTTAATTTGCAGTTTTTTCATAATAAATTTTTAGATGCATACATATTTTCGCCTTCTGGAGTTGAAACTTTGGGACCATGGAGCCCCAACGAACGCCCGTAAGTTATTTATTGATCTTTCAGTGGACAGAACAAATGACCCAAGAGCTGGGTTTTTTAATTTTTCATTACAACACATTCCCCTCTTATTATAGAAACCAATAAGGTTATGATATTCATTCTTTAGTAAATATATGTTTATGAGCCGTGCAAAAATAACTTTCGGAGTAATTATAATAAATTTGGAATCAATTTCACTTATAAATTAAAAAAAAAATGGTCTAAAAAAGAATTTATAGATTTTTGAATAAGTGTTTTTTTTATATTAATAAGTCTGTTGTGATGGGTACTAAAATTGGAATACATAATAATATTCTTACGGTTATTCTGTTGACAACCTTTAAGTTATTTTTTCAATAACCTTAACCGTTAACGGTTTAAAACGATTAAACTGTACAGACAAAATTTTGCATCATGTCATCGCCTTAGCAAGTTTAATTTGCATAGTTTTTTTACACCGTTATAACTATTTATTACTTGCATCATTATATAAGTATTTTTAACTAAACACGTTCGAAAGTAATTGCGTTTCCATTGAAAAGTAATTGTGGTTAAGGTTGACGTTAGCAATTAAACCCAAATTTAAGTAATTGAAAAGAAATAGTGTTATCTATAGTTGATAATATTTTTTCTCTATATACTATGATAAAAATCAAACGTAATTAAATCGTTGTCTCATTTTATTATGATTATATGCATGCATTTTTATGATTTTTCTTTCTATTCGTATATTATACACGTCCTTCTTTGGTAGTTTATAAATTCATTTCCATCCAAAGGTTGCCAGAGAGATATCGCTTTAAGCTAAAAAAAAAATATTTTTAGTCATAATGGGCGTGCGCTTGATGGTAAGCGATATTGCGATCTGAGGTGGAGCGCGCTTGCCCAGAAGAAACCGGTTCAGTCTTGCCTTGAAAACCGCTAGATTATAGTTATCAGGGAACAGGGAATTTGGTAAAGAATTCCACACCTTAGCGGTACGCACAATGAGGAAAACCGCTTAGTACGCGACTTAGGCACCTCCACAGTATAACGATGCCGCCTTAGTGTTTCCCTACTCGTCCGATGGTGAAATTGGTGAATGTTAAGTGTGCCGCAATTGGCGAATTTTAAGTTTTTTTTTTGTTTTAAGTCGTATCCTTATTTTAAATATTGTGTCTAATAAAGAATTTTCAATCTATCTATCGTTAAAAATCAAAGCTAGTACCACTTACCCAAAATATCATCTTGGATGCATAATACATGATTTAAAATAAAAAGCTAAGCTAGTTAATACTTACCCAAAATATCATTTTAGAGATATAATCAAAGCTAGTATACACTTATCATTTTACCATTTTAGAGACCTTAAGCCCATCTTATCATTTTAGAGACATAATTTAAAATAAAAATCAAAGCTAGGATACACTTACCCAAAATATCATCTTAGAGATATAATCAAAGCTAGTATACACTTACCAATCTTATTATCTTAGAGACATAATTTAATATAAAAATCAAAGCTAGAATACACTTACCCAAAAAATTTTCTTGGAGACATAATTTAATATAAAAACCAAAGCTAGGATACACTTACCCAAAATATCATCTTAGAAACATAGTACGGCAGCGGAGAGTACAAGCCGCTGGCAGTCTCGCGCAGCAGTATCGGCATCTCGCTCGGGAACGTGATGAACACGGCGTAGATGAAGAGGAAGATCGTCTCCGTGATGGTGAGGTAGAGCAGGCCCTCCACGTTCTGGATGTCGCGCTGGTCCAGCTCCGCGAAGTGGCCGTGGTACGGCACCGAGATTATTATCCCCACGAACTAGAACAACAAGCGTAAGTTAGACATTTGGAAAACCCACGACAGAGAATTTTGGGATTTGAGATCTTTGATCAAAAATACACTAGATATAATTAAAATATAAATAAATATTATTAAATATTTATTTATTTTATATTTATGATATAAATATATTAGGACACATTCAACACACGGCTAGTTAACCCCATACTGAACCATTTCTAGTTCGTGTTATGGTAACTAACACAACTGATATACTACATATACATACATACATATTTTTTTATATACCTACATATATTTAACACCCAGACCCACAAGCCAACAAATTTAGTTAAGCACAAAGATGTTGGCCGGGCTGGGAATCGAACCCGGAATCTTCTGATTGACAGGCCGGCATGGTAACCTTTACGCTAACGAGGTCGTCATAAGCTGATGTCTCTCAAAACGCAAGGAAAATAAGACCACAAGTAAGAGTGTGGTCTTATTTGAGTTTGAGGAATTTAAGCGTTATTAGTATAGTAATACAGTTGAATTTTCTAACGCTCAGACTGCGTGCGATAGTGTATGTATCAATGAAAAATGTTTGAATTACTCTAAAAAATATTTTTTTTAAATAGTTTCTTTTTTCTAGCCAGTACTTACGCGTAAAGATACATAAATCAACTGACAAGTCAAAAACAACTCTCATTATTCATAGTCTGGCTTCGTTTTCTGTTTAAATGACTTTCTGTACTTATTCAATCAAAGGCAGCGCCCTGCGGCTTTACTCGCAATAATCCAGGGCAAAAAGTAAAATGCGTGTTCATCGTAGTTACAAACATACATTCACAAATGTTCCCCTCAGTACTTTTATTATAGTAAATGAAATAAAAAAAAACCCGACCGACATTTTGCCGTTGCGGCCTTCTTAGATATAAAATGTATTGTAATCTATGCATAAAACTAATCAAGACGTTTGATTTGATACCCTTATTGAAGAAAGCATGTGTGAAAATCTCCAATTTTGTGGCAGTGGGGCTATATTTGGTATATTTTCATCAAAGTCAGCTAGGAACACTGTCGACTAACTGTCTAACAACTAAATTAAATAAAACAATTCATTGATTCAGTAGCTATGATTTCACACACACACACATATAGTAAGACATCGATATTTTTGCGTTAGGGTTTAAATTACATATCATAACATACATGATACATATTATATAGGGTACATATTATAAGTAAAAAATATTACTAATATTATAAGTAACATTGTAGTAATAAATAAAGGAAAAATATAAGGTACAAGATTATCGTGTAATTTGTAGTGTATTATAAAACATTCACAAAGCGGTTAAGACTTAAAATCCCAGAGAACCTAGAGAATTTTGTAAAGAGTGATCATAAAATAAACAAACAAATAGTTATGATAAATAATTTACATAAAACGCCTTTTGTAAGATTAGATACGCATCACAGAAAGTTTGTAACGATTCGAAAAGATTAAACGAATTTATCTAACAAAGATGATGTTATTAAAGACTTGTTATAAAATTTTATTACTTCGCCGCTACGGTCATTATAATTCGAATGGTATTCCTTCATTCGATTTATAATGACCATCAAAATGTTGCTATGAAATATAGCGGAAATATTTTTTTTTTAACTGCTTATGCCATAAGTTGTAATTAACAAAATTATCGTAAGGGGACTTGATGTCTAAGGGTGTTTTGTTAGGACAGTTTTAATTTAATTCAGCAGCTTTACTCATATAGGCACTCTTGTTATTTAAAATTCCTAAACTTAATCTCATCTTTATAATAAAGGATATTCGAGGGTTAATTACCCTCGTGGATACCCAGTGTGGCTGCTTAACTTTGAAATTATGGGAGCCTCTCATATACGCGTATTTTGTTTAAAATGTCAGATTTTTCATATTAGACCTACTAAACTAATTATAGCGTAATCCGAAAATTAGAAATAGGAGTAATTTACTTTTTGTTTGTCGAAATTTTTTACATTTTACTACAGATAAACGGTTAAAACAGTAACTGATGGCATTAGGTACTCAAAAGAGTATGAGGTATCTTCGATCCTTACTACATATACTTTATTTTGGGAATCTAAAACTAATAAATATCCACTGAAACTTAGAATCCTTTGAAACAAAATTGCAATCGGACATAGAACCTCATTTGAAAGACGGTACATATCTTGTGAAAGTTGCAGCTTTCTAACTATTATGGTTTCTGAAGTACAGTCTGGAGACAGATAGACAGACAGCGGAGGCTTAGTAATAGGGTCCCGTTTATACCTTTTACGGAATTTACCTATAAATTAGAAACTAAAAATCTTAGACACTTACCATAAGCAGTACAAACTCGGCGATCCATATAGAGCTGTTATGTCGGACTGACTGTATATTCCTCCACATTAACCAGTAGAACTGCACCAGGTAGTTTACTTTGACTCTGCAAAACATATTCGTATTAATGCAATAAAATGGTATTTTTTAAAGTTATTATACATACATCGGTTTTCTAAATAAAGTAACGAATATGCATGGTTAGTGGTAACGAATTCAAAAACTTTTGAGGACAGCTTTAGTTCTTCTGTTATAAAGTTTTAAAAACTCGCGAAAAAAACAGATTAAATTTTCTAGCGAGTCTATCTTTAGCTTCTACAAACTTTTTGTCCAAAATTCTTAGAACAAAAGTTGAAAAAAGGTGTCATTCTAAACGACTTAAGTCACTGTTTTAGGTTAATATTTATAATTATGGTATTTAAGTACCTATGTACTTTATAATGAAGATGATTTTTTTAAATAAAAATACTGTTTGTGTCTTTTTTATCTTACTCAAATCAAGTTCATTATACCGGTAGAATAATATTAAAAGGTTATGTGGGTATGATTTATCTATTATTACCTTAAAATATGGAGTCAATTAATTTGAAGTATAAAATTACAGTTTTTATGACTAAAATAGTTTTTGGTTAGAGTGTTTTTAGACAGAGTTCCGGGAAGATTTTTATCTTGTCTCTCTTCTGATTTAACTATCTATGAATATAATCGCCATCTTAACTTTTTTATCGGGACTCAACATCGACAATGGCATTTCCTTTTTAAGGATAATTTAAAGTAAATATAAGATAACAAAATGTCAAAATTAACATGTTATGCAAATATCGAGTAATATTGATCATCTAACTGAATCTTTTAATCTGATATGGAACTGGTACTCACAGAGTTAAGTAGCGCTCGAAGTAATCATTCTGAAATAAATACAAAAACGTTAAGAAAAGATCCTTAATAGAAAATGTGCTAAATGAAAATCAACACATAAACGGGGATAAATTTAGTTGTATCTCTATCTGAAAATTTAATTCACATAAGTTTTAGGTTTTTGAATTAATTTTTTGAGAAGAATTACATTTACATTTCAATACAATGTTACGTAAAATACAATGTTTATATAGTTATACATTTAAGACTTAGAAAACCTCCCACATTTTGTGATTGCGGCCATCTTCGATTTGAAACTATTATAACTATAGCGTAAGTCAAGTCCTTTCATATTATACCCATTTTGAGGGAGTTGTGATAAAAATATGTAATCTGTCATTCTATGCGGCGTCTGAACCGATTATTGAACCGATTCATCAAACAATAATATGTAGCTATAAATACTCTCCCGCCGAATACACTTTCAAACAAAATCTACTCCCAACCATTCATCCTATCCTATCGTCATAAATTTATCTTAAAGTAGGTACGGATACTCGTATATTCTCGCATTTTTTAATTAACTTAAAATGCTTTAAATTTTATTGAAACAAGACTTTTCCAAGTATTACCTTTTCGTCGACTTCTCCATTGAAATACTCCGTCTCATCATGCACCTCACCCACCCTGGTTTCTATATTACTTGCAATCTCAGATCTGGAGTATTCGTCGCAGATCTTTCTGATCCTCTCTCGACTCTCTATCTCTTTGTCTATCTGTATGCCGAGGAGAGAGACGTAATACTCCGCTGCGTTGAATCCGACTGGGCATTTGTAGTTGAGGCTAAGGGAAAAAGGAAAACATACTGAGTTTAAAGGCAAAGTCATTATGTAGGTAACTAACGCTAGAGCCTGGGTGAATGGAAATGGCTACGGTACTGATGTAAGAGGCAACTCGGAACTGGCATCATATCCAAGAGTGTTTGGAGATGGGTCTCCGACACCCGCGATATCGAATGCAGGGCAGACGATGGCGTCATATGACCGTTGCCGTTGTGAAATGGGTTGGCAAGTAAGGAAGTAACGAAGGGCTATGGCGCTAGGAGGTCTCCGGGACTCCGGGTCTTCCGGGATGTCTGAAGAACCCGGTTGAAAAGAAAAGCACTGCGGCAGGTCATCCGGGCTTTAGAGGGTACAAATTTTACATATCCTGGCAGAGCCTAGTTGAAGATTTTCTGTCATCGACAAAATAAAAAGATGATCCATTTGTTTAGTTAGTTAGCGGTTAAACACATTGATTTGAAGATTTACGACTAAAGGACACATAAGGATGAAAGTGCAACAGCAGTATGAATTGCGAGTACGAAGACCTTTGTTTATAATGATGATAAAGACCAAATTCGTAACAAACAATAATCGATGTCTAAAATATTAAGGGTAGGATTTTTTTTTCTTTAATATTTTGGATAGTTTCATTTTGTCGCGACGGCTGATAGAGTAGCGTGGAAGCGAAACACAGACTGTGCCGACCCCACCTAGTGGGAAATGGTAAAGAAGAAGAAGAGTTTCATTTTGTTGCGATAGAAAGAAGATACGGCCAACATTGTGTGGGTGGTAACTTAATACAACTTTTATCAAAAAATCATTTTACAATATCTCAAAGTCAAAAACAGACTTGCAATTACTTGATCATTTTTTTTGTTACTTAAGCGTAATCGGTTCTTAAACGACAAGGCATAGACACTTAATAAATCAACATTCAAGTATCATATTACATGTTGACGTGTATCAGAAATTAGCATCAAAGGAAATATTACGGAGTTTAATGGAATGAAATATTAAGGAGTGAATTTTTCCTTTTATTTATTTTAAGATATTTTAGCGGAAGGAGAGGTAGACCAAAGAAGACGTGGATGAATTGTGTGAAGGAGGATACGAATGAGAAGGGAGTGAATGTGGAGATGACGGCTGATAGAGTGGCGTGGAAGCGAAAAACAGGCTGTGCCGACCCCACCTAGTGGGAAATGGTAAAGACGAAGAAGAAGAAATTTCTAAGAATTACGCATTCGAAATAAATTCAGTGCCTGTCTGATCTAAGCTAAATAACGTTTTTTTTCTCAATATTTCTATATTAAATATAAATAAATGTGTGTGATAAAAATCTTTGTGAATAAATTGAAACAACATGTCTAATTTAAATATTATTCACTTTGAGATTAAGATCTATCTAACTATTATAAACAGGCGGAATATTTTAATAAGATTTAAATTTTAATTTGAGGTTTAAATAATTATTATTTAACAATAATAATTATGTAATCTTTATCGCTTCAGTCTATTTTGCTAGGGAGAGGTAAAAAAAGCGTTTATAAAAATATAACTAAGTCAAACATATCTACGGTGGAATAGAGAGCATTTGGGACTGAGAGGATGTGTTTTTTTTATTTAGTTTTCTAGCGTTAGTTTATCATGGATATAATAAATTAACTATGTTTTACATATACCAAATAAGTTATGATATATAACTATATTACTTATTTGGTAATAATATATTATTAAAGTAATATAATATATTACTTTAATTTAATTTGGTTAAATGTTGCCATTTACCTATAAAATTACTAGTCCAATTTTAATGCGTTTTCAGTGAAGTGATTGGGAGTTATATAGGTGCATGTTCATATAAAGCTTCTCCGGTGACAACTCCGGAAAGCACAAAGAAAAGTAAAAAATATTATTTATTGATAATTTGGTAAATGTAACATCATAAAATTTAAGCACGAGTAAATTATATCGATTCTTAATTAATGTCTGTTTATTTTAAACTATGTTTGTTGTACACTAAGAGGCCACAAGGTCTAAGAGGTCTCGATGGGACCCTAATTATGTGTAGCAGTTTTGAATAATTTTTATTTAATACTTGTATAAAAATATGTACATATATGTTGTATGGTGTATAATGACACCATTAAATATGAAATATGGTTACCTCAAATGTTTTAGGCATAAATATGTAAATTGTATACGTAGCTTAAACCTTTTTAGAAATGCTTTTAACATTAGCTTAACTGGTTTAGATATTTTTAGCACTTAGAATATTGATTAGTTAGTTTTAGTATCTAAAAATAAATATTGTGGGTTGGTTGTTGATCTGGAAATGGTCTAGACGTTTGGTCTAGAATATCTTAAACTTTAATCGTGAATGTATATTTTATTCTTAACGGTTTTATGTGCTTACTTAAAGTAGTGATGACCATCTTAAATTTTATTATTATCTACTAGTTGAGCTCCGCGATGCTACCCGCGTTAATCTATGTCAGCACATAGGATCTAAACCGAGCGTATTACTGACATATTACTTGTCGTGATTTTAGTTATTTTGTCTGTGGTTCAGAACGTGCCGTCTCTTTCTGGCCACCTAAGATGAAAAGAGACGGGGCTTCTTTAAATTTAGATAAGTCGTGTGTGCCGCTGAATCGTCACCATTACTCAGAATAAATTCGTATTTTTTTGTATTTCATGAAAATAAATGTTTATTCAATAAATAGTCATCGTTATCTAGAAAAAAATCGTAATATTTTATTTAATCATTATGACATATTTAGTGTCTATCACAATTTATGTTCTTTTCTGAATATTATATTTACAAAATATTGACGATGTTTCACATCTGCCAGGCGTCCCGAGACAGCTTACATTTTTTGGTTTTTACAAACAATTCCAGATAATATCAAGTGTTGATATTATCTGGAATTGTTAGAGCTTACAATTTCTATATAGAGTTCATTGCTGATTTTATACATGAACTTATTTCGTGTACAAATACAAATACAAATATTTATTAATAACATCATTAGTTACATGTCAAAAAAAAATTAAGTGAATTAATATGTTAAATGTCAAAAAAAATTGTGTAAAACCTACTATAAGCGCTTCGCTAAAATATGTATATGTATGGCGCGACTGAATTCGGTACAATAGCGCTTTGTGAAGAGTAAGACACAAAAACATAATTTCGGTTAGTAATTTGTTCGGAACATATTTGTAGTTTATAGCGGCAGGAAATTGGCCTTGAGTTGTAGACGGACCAATTCGAGTCGCGTGAGCGTCGACTATTGCACAATGATTTTTTCTAAGTAAATCTAAGACTAACTCAAGAATGTTGGTCTCCAAGTTGGGTTCGTTTTTAGGATCGAATTTTGGTGTATTATTTAATAATGCAATGCTACGTTTTGAAAATTTGTTCGTAGAATCTCTTAAAGCTTTCGTAGACCGTGTCGTGTATGAATATTTGCTATTTTTTGATACTTAAAGATTATTTTGTAATCTGACTGAGTGATACTGTTTTTGCTACTTTAAATTAAAATATATGTAAACTAATAAAATGATACATTAGTCTAAAATTAGTCTTAATAATTTTATGAAAAAAATAATAATTGATGCCATATTTAAAATTAGCGAAAAGGGAGCAAGTAAAGGAATTTCTTTTTAAATACAAAAAAAAATGCTTAAATATTTACGTGGAGGCTCTGCTGCTTTAGGAGGAGCTGTGTTGGAACAGCTACCTCCCAGAACCTTATCACTACGTAGAAGAAGTACAAGATATTATTTTATATGTATGTTTTTTATTATTCTTTATTGTACACTACGCCCTTCTTTAGTTGTTTATAAATTCCTTTCCATCCAAAGGTTGCCTGGGAGAGATCGCCGCCAATTGTAGCACACTAATTTAAAGTTAATTGTGTTTTACTGTATTTTTTTTATTTATGTGTCCAATAAAGAATTTATCTATCTATCTATCTAAGAACGAAATAAGTTGTAAAGAATACTTACGAAGCAAAGAACTCGTCTGCCTGTTGTATGGTGCCATGGAACGCCGTCCTCCCATTAGCAAGGAGAACGACCTGGTGGAACATCTCGAAGGTCCCCGAGGCGGGCTGGTGGACGGAGCAGATGACCAGCTTGCCGCCAGTGGCCAGCTTCCGCAGGCGGCTGACCACGGCGGCCGCTGAGAAGCTGTCCAGGCCGGTAGTGGGCTCGTCGCAGAACAGGATCGGAGGGTCGTTCAGAAGCTGGAAGGATTATGGTGGTGTTAAAATAGATATATAGGTTATTTATTTCTCTTTTGACGTATTTATGCACTTAGAGACGTCACAACGCATTGTTTTTTTTTCATTATCCGTATAAACCAAACATGTTTAAGCTATCTGCAACAAATACGAAAGTTTGTGAGTGTGTGTTTGTTTGTTACTTAATCACGCTCAAACGGCTGAACTGAATTTGATGAAATTTGGTGTGAAGATAGGTTAGTCCTTGGATTTACACATAGGCTACTTTAACCCGGATTAACGCGGGTAACGCCGCGGGGTGCAGCTAGTTAATACATATGATAAAGAAATAAAATATTAAATTACATTTTCACATTTTAAAGGTTAAAGAAAGCCTTATCATTTACTGTATTGTCAAGTTTATAATAACTTTTGTCTAACAGGGTTTTTTTTAGGTATAAGATATTAAAGTACATGAGTAGTAAGTTTTTTTTACTCCTTACAGGTAGGCAATTGACAAGCAGGGCGTTTGCACTAGCTTTACGGTGAAGGAAAACATCGTGAGGAAATCGTCGCTTTTGACGCTCACTTTATCTGAAGAAATATGTCATCCGCTAACCCGCACCTGGGCACCATGGTGGATTATAGTCTACATATCTCTACTCGTGAAAGAAGGCCCCAAGTCCAAGCAACGGGAACGTTTAGTTTGCCTTTTGCTAACAGTTTGACATTGTTTCGATTTAATTATTTATTTATTGTAGTGGTTTATCTTATAATTTATATGTATGTACATATCAGAGATTGAAAAAATTATAATTTATATTCATAAAATTCTAAGCACATTCGTACACGTATGTACTTAGAACCTGTTTCAATATTTCCCTGAACCTGTTTTAATATTTCTATATTAAGCTGACACCCAAAATGTCACAAATCAAACTTTACAGCTAAAATTATAGGCGATTTGTTCCAATCATAACACCGTAAATATTCATTAACACCTCGGTTTACAACATTTAGTAATATTTTAGAGATTGTAAAATGAGATGTGTAATAAAGTAATTATTTTTTATGGACAAATTTCCTCTCGGTGCCTATTAGCACTTGTATGATATTATAGCACAGGGATAACTAGCTACCACAAAGTATACAGCTATAATACAAACATGTAATACTTATACACAAATACAGAAACGTACTTATTTTTTTTAATTCAAATTCAAATCAGTTTATTGAGAATACAGTGAGAACTCGTTGGCGTAAGGGTTACCATGCCGGACTGCCATCCAGAAGGTTCCGGGTTCGATTCCCGGCCCGGCCAACATCTTTGTGCTTAACTAAATTTGTTGACTGTGGGTCTGGGTGTTAAATATGTATCTATATAAAATATGTATGTATATATGTATAATTATGTAGTATATCAGTTGTGTTAGCAACCATAACACGAACTAGAAATGGTTCAGTATGAGGTTAACCAGCCGTGTGTGAAATGTGTCCTATATAAAAAAAAACAGTAATAGTATACAGACAGGTATTCGGTCAAAGATATAGATAAAGTGCACTATATTCTGCCCACCAGCGTGCGATAATGTCAAATCTATGTCAAAACTTAAAGCTACTTACAATATTATACTGACAACACTTACATAAGAACTGGAATTAACAATAATCAATTCACTAAAAACATACAATATAAACACCTTGGATAGAGAAGCAAATTTCAAACAAAACAAAATCAAAAAACAACTGAACATAGATGTCAAGGAACTTTTTTTTTACTTGATGAGAGCTATCTCAGGTCTACTTACAATATTTTTTTTGTTTTTATATTTATTCTTAATGTATTTTGTATATATTTCATTTAAGCTATAACTTTAGAAGGCTGGTCTAATTTTGTTATTTTCTATTTACACTGAATGGGCTTGCGCTTGATCAAAATTCGTTCTTTCAAGATCACTTTGGCAAAACGTCTGCTACTATAAAATAAAATAAAATAGAATGAGGAATTCATTATGTGGTTTTTGAACTTAATTGCTATGATTAAATTTATTATCGTGATATACAAGTATATGATGTCTGTCAACTTTTTATCCTGCATCAAGTTTTTACTTCGTTTCACCATATGTAGTATAACAGCAGGAGATGAATAAGTTATAACAGTACAGAAAAAAAATCACTGACTGAACAAATATCAAATATACAACTCATATATAGCCAGGGTAAGTCGCCGATAGAACGATAGAACGCAAAATACCTGGACCGTGACACAATTTTTTTTTTTATTTTTTTTGTTATTATTCATAATTTGGAGGGACAAATTGGACAAACACCTATAGGGTTGGTGGAACTGATTGTACTTCATTTATAAATATAGGATATATGAAATTATGATGCAATAAATTTAAACATATATTATGTATCAAAACATTATAACAAACGACGATCGATTTATCAAGCTCCGTTGTTTCGAAAGTCACAATATGTCTGATGAACGGAAGATCGACTGAACGTTTGTTCGTATTAACTTTAGTGCAAAATAACTTATTGTCGAAAAACGCTGCTGCGAATGAATGTTCGAATATTGATTCATCGAAGGGCAAATAAGTTTAATTTATAAAAACAATAATAGATGGCGCTAACATTATCCTGTCTAGCAGAGAAATACCAAGACGACATCGTTATACCGAACTTTTTTTTATAATAAGACACATTTCACACACGGCTGGTTAGCCCCATACTAAATCATTTCTAATTTGTAGGGTGGTTCCTAACACAATTACGACCTCGTTAGCGTAAAGGTTACCATGCTGGTCTGCTAATCAGAAGGTCGCGGGTTCGATTCCCGGCCCGGTCAACATCTTTGTGCTTAACTAAATTTGTTGGGTGTGGGTCTGGGTGTTAAATATGTATTTATATATGTATAATATGTATGTATGTATGTATATGTAGTATATCAGTTGTGTTAGCAACCATAATACGAGCTAGAAATGGTTCAGTATGGGGCTAACCAGCCGTGTGTAAATGTGTAAAAAAAAAAATGATATAGTAAATGTACATACATAAATACTTTATATCTCTATACATATACTACATACATATACATATACATATTTAATATCCAGACCAACAGCCAAAAAAATTAGTTCATCACAAAGATGACCCGTACCTTGAAAATCTTAACCCGGGACCCCCATAATTGGCAGTCCGGCATGGTAACCAAAACAGAAACAAAATACGTCTTCATCGAGCGGTTTATCTCCTTAATTGGTGCGAACCACCAAATATAGTGGACTACTTTGCCAAACGTCCTATTGTTCCCCGAAAAATACACTACTTTTTATTACAGGTTTTCAAGGCAAGGGTGTACCGGTTTCTACTGGGCTCCACCAACTACCACATCAAAATTTCGCTTACCATCAGATGGTTTTGTGATCAAGCTCATTAAATAGTAAATAATTGGCCAAGTGCGAGTTGGGTTTGAGTATTAAGGGTACAATACCATTACACTGCTCTACAATATGAAAGTAAATTTTCGTTTTCAAGTACCCACATTACAGTATACATAGGTATATTCTAGAAAATAATAATATCCTTGTATTTTCAGGATTTTAGCATATCTTTTACTAAAATAGTTATTGGCTTATTAAAAAAAGTAATTTACCACACTTATTTTTAGCTAACATATTTCGAATAGACCCAAAATCATTATCATATCTAGGACAACAAAAGTAAATAAAAGTAGAGAAAAACACATGTATTGCTTAGGGGGCTACCCTTAAATATGAAATTTATTTTAATAATACAATTTATTTTTAAATTTGATACATAATTAAATATTCAGACAGACAGGGGAGGCTTAGTAAAAGGGTCCCGGTTTTATTTTTTCGGTACGAAACCCTAAAAAACACACACGCACACACACACACCCTTCTTTTGTCTGACTACGTTTTTGCGTAGTGCTGAAAAGCTATTTTAAAATTAGTTGAACGGAGCCTGGAACTCCGTTTAACTAATGGCATTAAACGAACGAGGATTATAATTTAAACACTCCAAACTTAAATTCCAGCTCAAGGCTATTCATTTTAACATTAATGTCGATTAAATTTATATACAATCTCGACTATTAATAGGTAACTTATTATCCTATACGAATGTATCGGAACTCTGAATCTGCGACTTGATATTTTATAGATTTTTTATTATAGTTCCAAAACAGATCTATTCAGATTCTAAAAATGATTCTGAAAATAACGGCGTACCATGGAATTTTAATATCTAAATTTTATTGTTACACCTTCAAAGGAATTGAGAATAAAATATCCCTAAGCGTTTCGCATTACATTAGGTAGCACTCCAAGGTTTGCTCGAATTCCAGGACTCGGTGATGATGAGGAAATCCCTATTTGTATAACTCTAAACAGATAGATAGATAAACACTTTATTAAAACACTCACAAAAAAAATGGAACAAATTACAGAAAACACATAAAATACATAAAAACTAGTGCCTTAACTGGCGACCTTATCGCTAATAGCGATCTCTTCCAGGCAACCAATTGCAAGAAAGAACATAATGACGAGGTGTAATAACATACGTGTTTATGGGAATTCAAATACATAAATAATATATTTTAACAAAATAAATATATAATAATAAATACAAAATATATAATACATATACACACACACACGGTACGATCAAAACATTAAAAATATATAATAAGAAAGGTCAATCCATCAAGATGAAAGAGATAAATATAATGTATTTAACCAGCAAGAAGAGTCAGCGACAATCAGGCCAAAGGTGGAACATGCATAATCTGTTTTTATATTGATTTTGCGCTTGATCACAATTACCCTAATGGTAATGCGATCTAGGGTGAGCGCGCTTACTCAGAAGAAACCGGTTCACTCGTGCCTTGAAAACCATTTGATTATAGTTTTCGGGGAACAGGGCATTTGGCATAGAATTCCACACCTTGGCAGTTCGCACAATGAAGCAAAACGCTTAGTGCGCATTTTTGGTATCTCCTCAGTAAAACGATGCCATTGAAAAAGATATCCGAGAATATAGTTCGGTTCTTGGCGATAGATATTCCCTATGTCCCATTAAATAAGGGGCGAAGAGATTGTCAGGTCACAAGGTTGATCTGCTTTGATGTAAATCCGTGATTTATTATAACTTCCAAAGTTTAATTCCGATTTCGTTAAAAAAAAGGTATCCTAACAATACTTAGAATGTTCTATCAACACTGAAAATATCAATTACATAAATATAAAATACTATGGTATGGACGACTTCGTAAAACATACATAAATATTACGTAGATTCTTCACTCAGAATGTCCCTTGAAATAAGCACAAAAAACTTCGCCTACAAACAAACTTCGCCTTTATAAATGGTTTGTTTAACTGTCGTCATACATCATGGTTGCCTATTAAAACAGAGATACAGATCTTTTAAGATTGGATTCATATTACGGATGTCTGAACTTGTCCAATTAAATTTATTAGGATGGTTAGCATCATAATTTTAAATTGGCTTGCAATGACAACCTATTTAACTAAGTAAGCATAGACTTAGGCAAGCATAATAATATTTTAATTGCCAGGATAGTGACAACCAAGTAACTTATTCAGAGAGACATTCTAAAATAGGTAATATGTATATGAAGTAATATTTGAGAAAATTATATGATGTATATTTTAAGAAATATTTTAACGGCGTCCCGTAATGCCCTTACGTTGATACAAGATAAAAAATTGCCTATATGTAAATTCAAATCCAACCTTTATACCAAATTTCATCCAAAAAGGTTCAGCTGTTTGGGCGTGAAAGAGTACCAAACATCTTATACCCTGATCTGTCTATATTATTTTTAATATTAATTAGCTAGCTAAGCATTTGACCGCCTGGGCGCGTAGTCACACATCTCAGCGACATTCTGGCTCAAGATGGAGCATGCCTAGCTTGGAATAACTGGCTCGCAAAGAGGCAGCCGGAACACCCCGTCAGGTGCTTGGCTACAGATTTTAAATCTAGCTGGTTGCCAGCCAGGCGAGCACTAAAAGTTATATACCGCCACGCTATCTATGGTTTCCTTCAACGAAAGCTCGGGCTCATTGGCGGGGATCAAACTCAAGGGGAATAAAAATAGAATCACCAATATCTTACCTGAACAGCAAGAGCGAGTCTCTTCCTCTCTCCACCAGAGAGAGCCTTCAGTTTAGTCCGAGTGCAGTTGTTGATGCCCAGCTCGCCTAGAAGTTGCTGGATGCGTCTCTGGCGCGCCTGCTTCATTGAGCGACGGTCCATCATGAGTCGGGCCTGGGGGAAGGACAATAGTAAAGTAATACAGTCAAGAAAGTCAAATCTGAACTCAGGAAAATGGTACTGCCTGAATAACCTATTGACTCCTGGTGTAGTGCATCAGACAACAGAAACCGTTCAGAAAGCTCGACGGGGTGTTAAGGCGAATTTCTCTATAAATCGTAAGCAGTCCATAATATCGAAAAAATACCTTAAAGGCCGTTTAAATAGCCATTCTAAGAATATTTATACTTATTTTGGTACCAATCAGACTATGTGCTAAGGAATGCGCCGAACTCTGGCCGCGTACGGAACAATAATTCAAATTCAAAATTAAAATTCGTTTATTTTGATCAGAAAAATATTACAGGTCAATAAAAAAAATATTTATGTACAATACAATATTTTAACACTGTTAAATAAATTATACTTAACAAAGGTTATCTTTATGTATACTACATTTATTTTTATATGGGTGAAGGTAATGTTTTGTGCACTAAATGATGTAATTACATGCCATTGGATTTAAAGGAATAAAATAAAATATTAATTTTATAGTTAACACACTTTCTGTATATCCCGACCTGTACCCAAACATGGAATACGATAGATAAAATAGAAAATTTATGATAGGCTCATCTTTTTCAATATTCTATAACTATTAGTTTGAACAATAATTATGAAGTATCGATTCTAAGCCTGTTATTGGACTTATTCTCCTGCTACTGCTGTGATTGTTTTTAATTGGAAATAGGCCTGGGGCGTTTTGTACTTACATATTTTTTCATGTGGGAGGTGAACTTTTGGGATGTTTTTTTATAGCTAAGGCGTAATTTTATTGCCGTTATGATCAATCAAGCGCTTAAATTATACGTTCTCATTCAATTATCTAAGTATAATATAGGGTCTTTCAACAAGTGCGATAATTTTACGCTTCGCATGAGGTAAAGCGTAGAGCAGTAAAAAATACATAAATGACCGAATCTTACTTAAAAATTTTATGGGTAGTTAGGTTGAGTACTTTAGTAGTATTCTTAGCTTTTAACTGTATGTTGTTAGTTTTTGTCTCACAACTGAAGTATGGAGAATGTGATAATAATTTCACATAGATCAGAGTAAATTGTATAATTGTATGTTTATTGTGTTATCTTTACGAAATTGGCCACATTTTTCAATCGATATTTTTACCAAATGCATATCTATTTTAGGATTATCTTTTCTTAGTATCTATTTGTCTTATCTAATATAAAATTAGCAAGTTTCTCAAAAAAATCAGACTATCATTATAGTAACGATACTAATAAATTAGTTCTTATTTAAATAAGAGCTAGCATGTAAATTATATATCAAATAAAACAAATTAAATGAGCTGAATTGTATTTGAATAATCGGTTTTAGAGAATTTGAAAAAATACTCTTATCTACTCACAACATGTTAAGCCACTTTTTTAACGAATCTTGTAAAAGTGCATTTAAAAAATAGCCAATGGCAGACGTTTATATAGAATATCATTGGTAGCAAGTCTGCTTCTGGGCGTATTTTTACACCCATCACTTTGATATATGTACCATTAAGTAAATATATAGTACTTTTTGGTATATATATACAACTTACGTCAACTTTACTAATTTATCAGTAAAGTAAGTTGTACATACATTATGGTATTTATTGGTAAATTTACGTAAGTTGCACATACGCACCAAAAGTATATATTATTATTATAAAATACAATATTATACCAGAAATATTCATGTAAGTAACTTAATTATCCATTAAACTTATTTAGTTTAAAAATATAATAGTTTATTTTCAAGCCAAATAATGTATTTTAATGACAAAAGCAAGTCAACTAAATGTAACTAAATGCATTTTTGTTTTTATTAATTTAATTTCAAATTATAAACATATTATTTTATATGACCTATTAATTCTTTGACATTGCATGTAGTGATTTTGTCTTAGACATATTTGCACTACCATCATAAGAAATATAAGAATTGTTATTAATACCTAAATAGAGTACATATATTTATGCAAACAAATATTTTGATTCATATAAACATAGTACAAAAATAATGAACGTAATGAATAATGATCAACAAATTTTATATTCATGGTATGCGGTCCAAATATCTAACAAATTACAGTTCTTTATGACGGTGTGTAAACGCCGTAGCGGTAGGTAATTTCTACACGCTTCATTCGAACCAGTAAGATACCAATTACCGTCATTTAAAATTATTACCTCAAAAAGTTGAGTTCAACTTTTCGATCATTAAAGCTAAACCATCGATGTGAAAAATTACGGTACAGAATCTCTAATTGAAAATGATGGCTAGGTAGTACATAATGGTATGCCACTTCAAATAAATAAAACGAATCCCAGAAACCAGTCAAGGAGGATGTGTTGAAAGAATAGCATAAAAACACATATTTGGTAAGGATGCTACCTATATTCTGTCGAGTCACATTATTATAGCACGAGTGAGTAGTAAATAAGAACAAATAGAATGCAAAGTTTGATATTTCACGATTTTATTCTGAGATATGGATTTGATGAGACTGTTCAGGCTTACTGCTATACAGGAAGCTGCCAGAAACTCAGCTAAAATACTATGAAATTTTGTAACCACATATTACTATGTGGTACCACATAGTAATATGTGGTTCCAAAAGTTCATACCTCATAGCAATTTGTGGTACCTACCACATAGTAATATGTGGTTCCAAAAGTTCACACCTCATAGCAATATAAGGTAGGTACCACATAGTAATATGTGGTTACAAAAGTTCATACCTCATAGCAATATGTGGTACCTACCACATAGTAATATGTGGTTCTAAAAGTTCACACCTCATAGCAATATGTGGTATCACATAGTAATATGTGGTTACAAAAGTTCATACGGCCTTTAAATATGCGGCAACTATTTTAATGACAAGTTTAAAAACTCATCAATATAGTTACACTAAGGACAATTGCATAAACTTAGACAGGTCATTATTATCTCGTATAGTTTCCCGCTACTGGGGCTCGGGGCTTTCTTTTGCAAAGTTGCACATGTAAAAATTTACATAATTTTCGGTATCTGTATTTATTAATAGGTAGTTAAATTTTTTAGGATGAAATAAACAAAAAACTGTTTTTAAACTTGAATAAAAATATTTAAAAGTCTTTTGTAATAATGAGTCCTAAACCATGAAGTTTTTGTATATAATGCATTTGACAGCCAATTATATCCCTTATTTATTTTTGTAGAAAAGTCGTAGCTTAAACTAATAACAAGAAACAAAAAAAAAGCATTCTATTTTTTGAAACGGTTACATAACGTAGTTACGAAGGCGGCCAGCTATATTTTAGTTCGTAACTGGTTATTAGAAAAAAGAAAAAAAACTTTTTTATAACTAGTTACAAAACATAGTTACAAAGGCGGCCTAAAGGATCTAGCTTTTATTGATAACAGATAACCCTGTACACGTGCATAACCAAATAGTAGTTTTATAACCTTTTGGATAGCAGCCTTGGCTATGTTAGAACTCGAGTAGGTAATAATAAGAACAAGTTACAGAAAGCAACGGAATTTATGTATGTATTTGTAGATTTTATCTTCATCTGATAAGCTAGAGATTTAAATGGCAATTAAGCCTGTTTTTACTCAACATCTAGACACATCGTCTAGATGTAGATTGAAAAAATTATTAAGCTTTCGTCTCAATATTTAAATATCAGTGTTTAGGATTCCGCACTTAAAAGATGAAAACGGGACCCTATTACAAAGCCTCCGCTGTCGGTCTGTAATCACCAGGCCCTCATAAACTGTGATAGCTAGAAAACTGTCATTTTTACAACTTATGCATTTCCGTAACCGCTATAAGAACAAATACTAGAAATAAAATATATAAGGGGGTCTCCATGCAAAAAACTGGTTTCATTCGTATTTATTGGGCAATATTAATATTGGTAGCAAGTAGACGCTTAAAACTTTATCTTCTTCTTCTTTATTTTTACCATTTCCTACTAGGTGTGGTCGGCACAGCCTGTTTTTCGCTTCCACGCCACTCTATCAGCCGTCATCTTCACATTCACTCCCTTCTCATTCATATCCTCCTTCACACAATTCATCCACGTCTTGTTTAGACGCTAAAAACTTTCATAGAATAAATATTTATTTTGCTTTTCAAAATAATATATAAAATTAAAATAAAACAAATAGTAAACATGGTATTTATAATTTTTTGTACGGAACCCGTCACACGTGAACCCGACTCGCACTTGTCCATTTCTTTATTATGTTCAAGGAAGCTTTTATCGTGTTTGCGATATTTTCAGTCGTTTTGTAATAATACCTAGGCAGGTGCGATGGCACGTGCTAAAACAAGACGCAAATTAAACCAGATTTATAATAAGTTATCTATTTTAAATATCGACATGACATTAAAAGAATTTTATTAAGAGTAAAATTCCTTCTCTGAAAATGTTTTTTTAGAGATAATATCTCTTCGTAAATAAATTAAGATTCTTCGATATCACCTTTTTTAAATCCTGAATCATGTACACGCGCTTAGTTTTTCTTTAAATAATTTTGGTTTATGTTACAGAATAAACTAGTCACCTTATAAACTACTTCTGAAAAAAAGGGAAACTCAGACGAGATATTGACGGCCAAGCAGTAAAAGAATATCACTAAAATAATATTACCATACTTATTGAAAGGATCGAAAGGAAATTTGCACGTTATAAATATACGTTATTATGTTTAAATTTAAACGGATGTATGGATACTATCCGTATATAATATGTATCCATCCACAATCTTAAATGAATTATGAATAACGAAAAAAAAAATCCACAGTAAAAAGTAATTTCAAAACCACATACATGTAGAGATACAAGTTGTTAAGAATATAAACCGATTTCGATATTATATTCTCAGAATACAGAAAGAACCAGAAACCGTGAGCGCGCCTAAAACTGAGGCTACTAAAACTACTCCAAAATGGAGTAGTTTGACGCGCGACCGATCAGTCACTCTGTGACCGTCGGGACGTACGACGCTGTACCAATTTAATTAAATTATGCCGTCTTATGTCGTTCCTACCTATAAAATGCAGCGGGTCTATAAAAGAAACAGGATGGGATCACATTTCACGTGTAAGTATCGTATTTAGGTATCAACTTTGAATAAATTTCTATGTTTTCAATTGTCATAGATAATGAGGCATCCATCTTGTTAGTGTTGCCAGTATAAGAGTTTTGATTTACCCTTCTTTTTATTACCTCTTGAGGGCTTTTATTCATTGTAGAATATTAATAATTAATTTAATATAAAATAACCGACTTGAAAAAAGAAAGTATAAAACATCAGAGCAGCCTGTGTGTACATAACCAAATAGTCCTATTAAATAGTATGTTAGTATCTATGAAAAATACCTAGACATAAGATTTCATCATTTATCTAAATTTAAATTTTTGTTACTAAGTTCAAATTCTAAGAGACAATATTATAAAAAGCTTACTAAGCAAAAAGGAAATTAAATGTATTTTTTTCTAAAGCGTTTTATTAAATTCAATAAATCTATCAATTTCTTGAGACAATTAGGTAGGTACATAATTATAATAAAGATTAGGACAATTTTTATTCTATTAGTATCTCACCTCCTGGACTCCCAAATTTTACCCTAAAAGCGGGCACATAATGCCTGAGCTAGAACATTACGCGGGTGGGAAGTGACGCGGGCGGGGGGCATTGTTTTGATTTTTGGACACAGCGTGTAGCTCGCAAATACAGATGAACGCGGCTTCTGGTACTTTCTGTATTCTGAGATTATATTTCACTTAGCACTGCTGGGTAAAGTTTTGTATATGTATATACTCGTAGTTTGGCCTGCAGTCGAGATTTACCATGCATCTTGTTTAGTGATAATAATAATGAAATAAATATAAAATGCGGATAAAAAAGATGCTCACCATGAATTCCATATGTTCAGCCACAGTCAAGTCTTCAATAGCCAAGTCTTCTTGCGGGACGAAGCCGGATATCCGAGCTATGAGGTCCGCGCCAGCCAGCCGGCCGTTCAGCATGAGGTAGCCAGTCATCGCGCTCTTATCTCGACGGCTGATAGCGGCTAGAAGGGTGGTTTTACCTGCACCACTGGGAACACAAACATACAATTAATTATGTACTTAGTTTCATTGTCGCCCAATGTCGTTCTATATAGCGACCTATATTTATACATAAAACATACAAATTAAAATAAATAAATAAATATTAGGACTCGTTTCACACACGGCTGGTTAACCCCATACTGAACCATTTTAAGTTTGCGTTATGGTGGCCAAGAAATTTAGTTAAGCACAAAGATGAAGCCGGGAAACGAACCCAGAACCTTCTGATTGGCAGTCCGGCTTGGTAACTATTACGCCAACGAGGTCTTCAAAGTATTTAATTTAAATAATGACACAATAGGATTTTTTAGCATAAAACGACATGGATAAACAACACTTTATAGTGCTACCCTGCTGTGTTTACAGGCGCGCCTTCAGTGTCTATTTCCGGCCTAGTATAGAATACATTATATACTTAGTTCAACGAATTTTAGTAGCCAATTAGACAATATCTAGACAGGTAAATTAATTGTAAACATTATAAAAAGATTTCAAACTCATACTATTAATAATATGGGCTAAACCTCGGGAAAGAGACGCGTAGGATGTACTTCTGATGAAGACACTTCTCTCCTGCCGAGGCCCCACACCTTTCGGCTGCGGTGCCTCCCTATCCACACCGCAAGCCCGCCTCAGTTGCGAAGCCCCCCGTAAACCCCCGGAGCGAGGTCCAGCAACCTACTGGTGCCACTTCATCTAGAACCTGCGTACTGGGAAAACAAGTCTAAGGAGTGGCCCGCCTCAGGGACCCTCTTCGCTTCACCGTGGGTGACCAGGCCACGGTTACTGAGCCCCCCCGCCTCAACAATGCGGGGCCCCACGGGGGCGATGGTATATAGCCTGGTGACAGACGGACACAGGAACAGCGAAGTCAGTGTCTTTTAGTCGGGTCTCATAGAAAACATTTTGGAACACTAAATATACCTATGAAATTTAATACTTGCAGAATGTTTTTTTCTGTACGGTCATTTTGTATATTTTTTAACAAACTTTTTTACATTCTTTATTTACTTCTGAAGTTATGAATGATTGAATTACTACTACTGAATACTGGCCATGTGTCAAACAGTTGGCCTAAAATGAAAAGTATAATCAGGCAATTAGTAACTTGATATTTTCCGAACAACTCTACACGTCAGAATTCATTAGTAAAAAGTTAATCAGTTATTAATGATCGAGTGATCGGAGCGGGCGAAACGTTTCTGCATCTACGGATCATTTTTTTGTCCAAATATCAGTATGTATGTTTGATAGTTTATGTTTATCAGTATGCATGTCGGTTCTAGCGTAAAGGCTATAATTTCGAACCATCTTGTTGAATCTTTGTAAACAGTTTACAATGTTTTTTTTTCAGTCTTCAGGGAAATTGGATTGAGCATTTGTATCCTTTCTTTTGATAGTCCCCTCCAAATGAGAGAAAACTATATATATACTAATGTCTTATGAAAATTATGTGTTTTTTAGTATGGTGGACATTGGTCAAGCATTTATCGAATAATGGGCTTAGGGGCTTAGGGGGGTACATTTTTTACATATAACAAATATTTAATTAATAATTTAACCAAAAGGCGGGTAACTTCACGGCTTAACTCTGGCCTAAGGCTGAGCATGCCTAATCTGGAAATACAGGCTCTAAAAGATATATGTCCAACGTTTTTAAAATAAGTGTGACTGACCGTTTGTTCGTGCAACCCTTACGATAACAGTTTATAAAAATCTACGATAGAAGTTCTACCGTTCGAAGAATTACTATTTATGTATTTGAAATTCCTCGTGGGTTGACTTCAAGAAAACCTAAACGAGATTGTCAAGGCTAAATATTGAATTTAAATAGTCACCGCGTCTTAAAGAATGTAAGAAGTTTGATGAAGTTGTTATACAACATTTCCACATAATATTCATTTATAGTTATAGCGTTATTTGAATCGGAATCGGCTGAGCTACCGTGGTCCGTGGTTATTATTTTATGATTTTGATAGTAGAGTGGGTAGGTCCGAGCATAATGTCTGGTATAACTTGAGTCTATAAAGGAAACTTTTGAAAGTTGCGTAGGCAAATAAACGTGACGTAGAGAAGAAAAGTTCGAAAAGAAATGTTTTTTTCGAACTGACCTATTCAAATTTGTTGAAAACTACGTTAATACAACGTATTACCATACAAGTATTCACACTCTGTAATAGCCGCTACACATGCTACAAAAAATCGTTACGATGGAACGGTATAGTTCAGACTTTACAGATTTTGTTTTTAACTATACATATTTTTATCTCATACACACAAACATGTAGATTGTACATTAGTACTGTACCGCTGATTTTTATAAGCGTATGAAGCGGTTAATTAATTAGAATGACATTCGTATGAGTGTTTTGTGATTGGATGTTTTATATTTTTATTATTTTATGTATATATTTTGACTACAATGTTATTTTAAATTTATACTAGTAGTCCGAGTAGGATTCTATTTAGCGCCTAATATTATAAAAACCTTTATGCAAACGGTTTATTACAGCCAGCAGCCACTCACAGAGCCAATATAAGACTAAGCATGCTCCACGTTCTTCTTCGAATGAGCTAATTGGCCAAGCTCTCGTTTCGAGAGTTTTCATGCCGCTCAAATGCCTCTGACTATATAATTACGTGGTATACCTACTTGACGCAAACTTTTGACTTCATTAGTGGTTTGCGGTGTATTTTACCATTAAATCATTAGAAAACAATTAAAAACTCTAGTTAGGATATTAAAGATAAAAACACGATGACCGGTAAATGAGAGAATAATGTAAATTCTTAAAAGTTATGCAAATTATTTTGATTTATTTTTAGATTTACTTCGAAAACTCGAGTACGTTTTTGAATTTGATGCATTATTTCGAATCTCAATGGCATTGGGATTGCCTTGAATTGAATGTTTGTCGTAGCAACGGAACTCAGGATATTTAACCTCTACATACTAATTACTTAATTTTTTTACACGTGTAAGTTGACAAGATGCGCTCTTTGGTGTCACCCGCCTTAATCCGGGATAAAGAAATAGGATTTTTTTTTTTATATATTTTTGAAAACTGTAGCACAAAACTTGCAATTTTGAAGTGCGAATTTGATACAAACCGTTAGAAAATGAGTACGAAAACAGAAATTCATATATTTTTTTGATTAGAGTACTTGCGTTCTTTCGAATAGGACTGTGCCAGGAAATATAATGATTTTACGTTCATAGATTATTAATATTAGATAAGGTATTCCAAGCTATACTATAACGAACAAAGTATCAATATGTTAATCAAATGTGAGGCTAAACCTACAGTACGTAACTCAAAACGAATTATTTTATTTAGTAGGCTGTATTTATGTATATTCTTTACATAAAATTTCCATGTCACAATGTTAGTTACCGTACTCCTCCGAAACGGCTTGACCGATTTTAACGAATTTTATATATGTATTTAGTAGGTCTGAGAATCAGCTACTATCTATTTTCCATATCCCTATATGGGTAGTTTATCCATATATTTTTTTATTTTTTTTTCGTCGATTTGTTTTATTTTTTATTGTGTGGCATTAAAAATACATACAATCCTAAATTTTTACATTTTATCACTAACAGTTTAATTTTATGATCATTTTAGTAATTTAATCATTTGAATCCCGCTTGATAACTGATCAATCTGTTTTTAATTTTACTTAAGGTAAAACAACGATTGCCGGCAAACATATACATATATAATGTTGTTTAATATGTACTAACAGCCAGATTCAGAATTATTGTCATATTTGACCAAGTCGACAGGTTAGATTATGCTAATTAAGGAGACTAGTCACTAGACTAGACTAGTCAGTTGGACTGATTTTTCAAGTTTAATGAACCGCAATCCTTCAAAATTGAGTCTTCATTTCTTCGTTTTTGCTTAGTATTAAGTATTTTATAATTAAAAAAAAACAGACATTTAAACTGGCCTTACCTTGACCCCATCAGTGCCACCAAGTTTCCTGACGTCACATAGCCGCTAACTGAAAAAAAAAGTATTTGATAAATTACCTTCAAAACTAATAAATGGCATCTTATAAATCTTCTAATATATAAAATTTCCATGTCACAATGTTAGTTACCGTACTCCTCCAAAACGGCTTGACCGATTTTTACCAAATTTTATATGCATATTCACTAGGTCTGAGAATCGGCTACTATCTATTTTTCATACCCCTAAGTGATAAAGGTTGTTCACCCTTAAATTTTAAAGGCAAAAACAACTTTTGCCGGGTCAGCTAGTTTTACTCTAAAAATTGTTTGAACCCTATTCTCCATATCTGAAAACTGTACATGGTTGGTTTTATTTACTCAGTACAGCTAGACATTAGACCAGCAAGGCACGTGGTTACACGACTCGGCGACATTCCGGCCGGTGGAGCATGCCTTGTCTGGACTCACTGGTTCTCAAGGAAGGTAAAGGAACACACCGTAGGCAGTTGTATAGGGTACGAGTTATTTTCAGCTAGACAGGCAAGAACCATAAAACGCACTAACACAGCGAACTAGAATAAATAGAATAGTAACTTGGCCGATAAAATGGTTCCACGCGTAATCGTAAAATACCGTGTTGGGCGGGGCAAAACAGCGCCCGCATGGCTTCTCATGGTGTGGCACGGCACCAATCGCGTGCGAGCTTTGTGTGTGTGTGTGTTTAGTTGGGATAGCAGTATAATTTCTAGTTCACTGGACTAACACCATGAAAAAAAAAATTGTTATTCAAAAATCTGTCGCCAGCACCTAAAACAGACTCCTTGAAAGTTATTCCAGACTAAGCATGCTCCACCTTAGGTCGGAGTGTCTTACTCGTGTGGTTACGCCGCTGGTCAAATAGTAAGTACAGAACATGCGATTCTACGTAAGCATATAAAAAGAGTACAGAACATGCGATTCTACGTAAGCATATAAAAAGAGTACAGAACATGCGATTCTACCTAAGCATATAAGCGTAGTCTGTGACTGAATTTGAACTCTATCAGTAACTTAGTCAAAGACACTAAGTATATAAGTCATCGTTTCCGTTTTCAACTTCTTCATAGAACGACAGTAGTTTTGTAGGTTATCACCGCATACCGGTGGACCGGTTTCCCTAAGTTTCGGTTAGTGATGCAAGAGCTAGAGGTATGTCGAAATTTATAAAGGGTTTCTGAACGCACCTTCTAACTGGAAATTAATATACTGTGGGACCGTAGATCTGTTATCTTTGTATAATTAACTAGACTATTTTTGACTATGTGCGTTTGTTTTAGGCAAGTAAAAGAGTGTTTCTTTTATTTTACTGGGTTGATAAGTAAGTATATTTGGTATGCATTATAGTCATTATTATTTTCTTTTCGCTACTAGAGATTCTATTAGTTTTTTAATTTTTTATATTTAATTGTATATCTATTCGATTATTGCATACTGTTAAATTGACTTGTGACTACTTTTTTCACCGATATATATTTCCTTCAAAATTGTTTGCAAGAAAAAATAAAAGATGAATGAAAAATAAATAAAAGTGTAAGAGAAGAATAATTTTATAACAGCAATAATTTTACTTTTTTATAAGTGCTTGACTATTTAATAACGCATAACACATAATTGTTCAATATAATAAGATTCTACAGCACCGCTACGACGCTACGAGAATATACATTTTTTTATCTAAATCAATAGGCATTATCATACGCCTACCAGCCTACCATTATGATAATTTATTGCCAGTATATTAGCAGTCAATAAAAGCTTTTTCACAGTTACATAGGTCATGGTTTGATTGGCACGCCTATAGGAAGCTATAGCCTATTGAGTATTGGGTATCAATGTTACGTAATTTTGAGTAAGAATGAGAATATCTTAACGCAAGAATAAGAATATCCATTAACTGTTAAATGAATTGTAGTTACTCATTAATGTCAAAGGTATTAACTTCAACTGTATGTAACGAATATCAAACCAAAAGGAAACCAAATGTAACCATTTAAAAAAAGCGTTTCTGTTTTAGTTTGTACTAATAGCATGACAGATCAGTGTCAAAATTTTTGATACCGTATTTTAATTTAATTTAATAATTACATTGTGTAACATCCATTTTCAAGGTTTGCAAATGCTTCTCAGATTTAAATGACAAAAAATTACAATGCTAGTGTGAATGACCTCTAGTGTGTCGTGTAAACGCATCTTCACAGAATAGAAGTAGTAGATTTGGGTTTTTTATGGTTTTACAACAGATTTTAGCTACCAACGCTTAGTATATCGTCTATTGTAATGAACCCTAAAAGTACCATAACAATTAGATAGATAGAAAGATAGATAAACACTTAATTAAAACACTCACGAAAAAAGAAAATAAATTACAATTTATTTTCTTGTAACTTGACTTGTTGGCGCAAAACGATTCAGAAGTTACGAAATAAATAATTTGAGCCGCTAGAATAACAAAAATTAACTTTTTTTCTATATTTATTAAAAGGATTCTGTCACACAGTGACAACGCCATCCCCTTATGACTATTAAAAAAAAAAACTTATAATTATTGACCACCATCATGCGTCATGGCGGTATACGAGAACTTAGAGACCGCTATCATACTTTCTTCTAGCTTACCTCCATTCAACACCCTAACTTCTTCATAAGTCGGCGACCGCCATATGCTGGTCTGTGTTTTCTTCTTCCTATAAACTGACAGGTCCTTCCAGGCAAGAGTGAGGTTCTCCGGCCCGTCTCCCATGACCCCCATCTCGTCGTCCTCCCAGTTCACCACAGCACCAGTCAACACATTCCTGGTTGGGAGCTGCAAACTCACTTCTTTGTCTTTCATTGTATTTTACATTGGTATCTGTGGAAGAAAACATATTTTGTTATAAGGTAAGTTTATACACAATGTACTCGTAGGCGTGCATGGTGATAGGGCATTTCCTAGTGCTCGCCTGGCTGCCAAAGCTGTCGCGAAACACCTAACAGTGTTTTCCGGCAGTCCCCTTGAAAGCCAGTTCCATGCCAGGTATGTTCCACTCTAGGCCAGATTGTCGCTACTCGTGCGGTTACACACCCTGGTGGTCATATGACTAGCTGTAAATCTGTTATCTAGTGTAATCGTTTCTAAATCAAGAAGTATACTGTTGTTGGTGAGTTAAAATTGTACCATTACTTTGAAATCTTATATATAAAATTTCCGTGTCACAGTGTTTGTTACCGTACTCCTCCGAAACGGCTTGACCGATTTTTACAAAATTTTATATGCGTATTCAGTAGGTCTGAGAATCGGCTACTGTATATTTAGAAATTATTACTAAGACAAAACAAACGTTTGCCGGGTCAGCTAGTAATATTATAAATTCTGAACGCGAATTTTAAAAGAAATATTGAAAAAAAAATGTAATTCATTTATTGCTGCGATCTCGTTTGAATGACAACTATTATAGAATAATATAATTAATAACTATATTGTAATAATATATTTAATTATATTATATACTTAAACACATCAATATCAGCGTGCCCAAATATATGTTAATTTATATTAATAATCGAACGCGCGATAGATTTACTAATGGCAGCGTAATATAGTTTTTTTAATAATTATATAATTAATTCATAATAAAGAGCCAAAGTTAGTTAGAATAATTAGCAAAATCGTAAACCTGTATGACCGTGCTGTGCTCTATTCTGGCCTAAGGTCCACTGTACAGTAACACGTTATTGTATACGTTATAGATGGCTCTATTGCTTCTGA
Source organism: Mellilla xanthometata (assembly GCA_035578125.1). Lineage (NCBI taxonomy): Eukaryota > Metazoa > Arthropoda > Insecta > Lepidoptera > Geometridae > Mellilla > Mellilla xanthometata. The sequence goes on along the minus strand of JAPUBQ010000007.1, from coordinate 2,857,543 downwards.
GAGGCGTGATGAGTTGGTGATAGCCTGACAACGAGGACGGAACATTATCAAATATTGCTTCCTGCGTGAAGAGATGGAGCAATTGGTGCAATTGACTATTGGTGATGTCGGTCTTACTTATATATTTCATGGTTGAGGACTTTTTGTACTTCTATAACATATTTCCCAGTATACGTGTTAAAAGACTTTGTTGAATAAGAGGACGAAACATAGGTTACCTATGCAAAAGCCTAAACTTTGTCGAGATTTTAAATATAAACTTAATAATTAAAAAAAAATATTATAAGGTTCAAGTTCAAAACTTTACATTGGTTTTAGATAAATAAACATTACATTGGTTTATAAGCTCCGGATCCAAAAACATAACTTAATCTGTGCTTTGGCAACATAGATTAACGCATGTTTTAGTCCTTTTCATAAATGAACAGAAAAGGTTAAAATTAAAAATTAATCAAAAACCAAAAAAAAAACAATAAATACTTTATATCTACTCATATCTTTTTGTATGCCAAAGAGCGTGGAATAGAAATTACACGTAGTTAGTACCTACTTAGTGCTATCAGCATTATGCTGAATTCGATCCTTTTGGGCACACACTTTTAGTGATTAGTATGATAGTAGTATCGTAAATTGTACCTATCTGTTTTGTGTATAATATTATTTGTATTTTCTTTCTCTTTCTTTCTTACACACATATAATTCAAAACCAATAAAGTAATCAGATTAAAATCATGAATTTGAGCTCGAATGCGATTACCATTAATTTTGAAGCTAAACATGTTTGAAAGCGACACATATTTTCCATACCGTCACTCATCGAAACCGCATAGAATGCCGGGAAATTATGGAGAAACAGTTAAGAGTAGCCACGACGAGGCCGTCGGCTTTCCTCACGAGTATGTAACTGGCACGTAGTTGGTAATATAACCACGCGACAGGGTGTCAAATGTCGGTTACAGGGATACCCGGATCACTACACTTCGACGACTTGCGTTATCGTATCGACTCGTTGGATAACTGTAGGTGCCTGTAGAGCTAGCTAGTTTTAAGTCATTTTGAATTCGCGAACAAATAGTTTTTGTTTCGTTTTTGTGTAAAGAAAAAAAAAACTGTCTATTTCATAGCAACCGCGGGTCGGACAACGTTGAATTGTAGATCCCGGCTATTATTCATAGTACAAGCAGTCGTTAGGCTAAGTCAAGAGGACGGCCTGAAATTCTCTGGACACCAGACCTTGGCCCCTTATCGCTCATACGAAGAAGTAGGAGAATAAAAGGCTTACATATAAGCCGTAAGGCGTAAGGTTGCCAGTCTGTCGGTGTTTTATAGAATACATTTCGGGGAGTGTGAGAGTTGCATAATATTATACCACCATCTCCGTTTCATTACAGAACGAGCAGAAACTCAGCGAAGAGACATAGGTATACAGTTGAAATCCCTAAGTTTCGCACAAGCCGTTTCGCTTCTACCTTTCTTGTGAGGACTGCAAAACTTTGGAATTCTGTTCCTGAGTCTCTGTTTCCTGAGAAGTACCGCCTGGGGGTCTTAAAAATCTAGAGTTAATAGGTATTTTCTAGGTAAGCGTGTAACATCGTAGGCCATAGTATTGTTTAACACCAAGCAAGGTCAAACGCAAACCTATAAGTTATAAAAATATATATATATATATCCATTTTGACAATACACCTATGACATTCATATTACGTGATCAAAAGGTGATAGAAGCATTTAGGCAGTGGTTAGCGTAAGGATTTTGGTGAGGTTGACCCTACATCCTGGGTCATCATTGGTTATGACGACCCAAGCTACTGTTCGAGGTGACAAACAGGAAAAGCTTGTGGTATTCTATAATTTATGAATATTTTAGGGCTTCATTGCAGTTGTTGTGATTTTAAACTATATTTATTCTTCATATTATTGATCACATTTATTTGAAAAAGAGTGTAAGAGAGACATAAAAGGTTATATATATAACGTTTACGAGGGTGGTTGATAGTCAGGCGAATATTAGACAAAACTCTACCATCGTGCTTTAGCCTAAGTTCTTCTACGTTTTATTTACTCTTTTATTGTACCTATCACTAGCTATTCCCCGAGGTGTTACCCGCGTTATTCCGAGGTTTATTGTAGCCTATGCCTTAAACTGGAGTCTAAACTATGTCAGTACCAAGATTGATCAAAATCAGTTCAGCCGTTTGAGCGTGAAGAAGTAACAACCATACACACATACATAAACTTTCGCATTTATAATATTAGAATAATAGTTTATTCTTAAAATAAACCGCTATTTTAAACCGCATTCAACTCTGGTTTAAGAGTTTTTAAGCAGCGCTTGAAGTAAATTTTCAACATCTTTTTCCACTTTTGACGAAACAACGCTCCTAATTATATGTACTCGGAATCCAATAGTAAATACCGCGTTCAAATCCATTGAGTAGTTTCGAAGTTATAACGTACCAGACAGAAAGATAGGCAGACAGACAAAATTCCAAAAACAGTTTTATTGGTTTCTTGTACTCTTCTTCAATCTCAACCTATCATGCATTGAAAGCTATTAAGACCTTCAACTAAACACACTAAGTAATTTCTCGGCGCGGATCGTCAGAGATCTGCCTCGCTCGTGATTGATAGCCTTGTCAAGAGATAAATGGTACACCGTAGATCTGACGACACTCCTACACATATAATTATGGGTATATTGTTACTTAGACTACATAGTTTGTATTATTTGAGGCTCTAAGGCAATAATTTACTAACACGCAATGTTAGAAAAACTTCGTTAGGGCTGAATTAAGTGCGTTGTTTGCGAATAATTACGAATTGGCCTAGACTAAGAAAAAAATACAATTTTGTGAATATTAGATTGGTTAAGGCTTTATAATTATAATATATTATATAAATATTAGGATTCCACATACGGCTGGTTAACCCTATACCAAACCATTTCGAGTTTGTGTTATGGTAGCTAACACAGCTGATATACTACATATACATACATACATATTTTATATAGATACATATTTAACACCCAGACCCACAGCCAACAAATTTAGTTAAGCACAAAGATGTTGGCCGGGCCGGGAATCGAACCCGGAACCTTCTGATTGACAGGCCGGCATGGTAACGTTTACGCCAACGAGGTCGGCTCATAACATCATAATGATGATAATTTTGTATTGAGGCCAAACCGTGAATGCCACTTTTTTAAATAGCGGTCCACGTGACATGCCAGTTGTTACTGGTTAATTCAAATTGAAATTAATTTTATTGAATAAGGACTGATTTCCATATTAAAATGTTATATAAATATAACTAACTATTATATTAGTAAAATATATTGAATTTCAATTAGTCATAACATGTCTAATGCCTAAGTCAATAACATGCCTAAACTTTAAAGGTCCAGTGTGCGAAATTAATAATCATTTTTTTTTATTTTGAACCAATAGAATATACATACAAAGCAGATTAAATTATTCTATAATATTTACAAAGTATCCTTATATTTATGTCCTGAAAGAAAATGAGCGTGCTCCTCAGAACTAAGCAAACTTGTATCTCTGAGGAGCAGCTACGTAAAATTGTTATATAGATCAACATTGTTTGTCTAGACATTGCAAAAACCACTCCTACAAAAGTTTTTGAGAAAGTTATATTTCTAAGTTATATGTTAAGTTATATGTTATACCGTATTCTTCTTCGTATGACTTAAGTGGCCAAGCTCTGTCGAGAGGCCCCGAAGGCCTCCGACTTGGTTTAACGACTAATATTAACGCTACGGCTAACAGCCGGAACCTACGATTTAAAGTGTCATCCAACCCACGAGAGATAAATGATACTTTTTAAACGACAGTCTTGTGCATGGTATATGTTACTTAGTTACCAATAACTTTATTTTGATAAATTTTTTATAAGCATATTTGTATCAGGGGAAAGTGGTTAAAGAGAAAATTCCACATTCCTGCCAAAGTGTTTTGAAATTATGGACATGTAAAGTGAACTTAAGATAGTAGATAGTAACATATAGACACGATATAACATAGTGTGGCACGATGTAAACTATTTAGTGTTCTTACTTTTTAACATTAATTTTAACCTATTATCGGCTCAATAAAGAGTTAATCTATCTATCTATAAGTTACTAGTAAGGTATGCAAGTATGTATAAGTACGACTAGCTTGTGAATGAGTGAATGCTCATTTTGTAATTAGATACCTTTTTTTTTACACGCACGGCTGGTTAGCCCCATACTGAACCATTTCTAGCTTGTATTATGGTTGCTAACACAACTTATATACTAAATAATACATACATAGGTACATATTATATATAAATACATATTTAACAACCACAGCCAACAAATTCAGTTAAGCACAAAGATGTTGACCGGGCTGGGAATCGAACCCGGAACTTTCTGATTAGCAGTCTTGGCATGGTAACCTTTACGCCAACGAGGTCTATATAGACCTCGTACCGGAATAATAATTAGTCCAAATGGGTCAATTATTCCGTTAACGTCAGAGCTTTCTTTTTAACGAGCACCTGTTTTTGATCGATCATAGATTATAGGGCTGAGTTGTCACTAGGGTTTCTCATTTCTCGACCTTTTTTATTTCCCGGAGCACGAGAATTCTCGACCACTTTTTCTCGGGAATTCCCGGGTTGCCGAGAAATACGATTTGTTTTAAATATGTGTGATTTAGCAATAAAACTAGGTTTTTTATGTTATAATCAACAATATTTATTTTTATTTTCACGTCGTGTGACTTGAAAATTTTAAATAGGTAAGCGAAATAAACTCTAGCGAGATCTTTTTATCAATATTTCTACACACAATTAGGATTAGTCTTTTTCTTTAGAAAATTAAATAAAATATCTTCTAAAAACAAAATCTTCATGTGACCACCATAAAACTTAGTACCTTACACACTAAGTAAATTATATAGTGTGTAAACCTTACACTAAGTTTATCTTTACAATTATGCAACATAAAACGACAGTATTTAAATTGTATATAAAAAGTAACAATCAGCGTAGCTTAATAATTACGAGTAAAGTAGGTACTTTAGTTTAGTCTTTGTATCTACTATTCAATATTTACGAAACGGGAAGGGGGCGGGGGGCACTGTCGGTCACTCGCACACCGCGTGATAGAGCCAGGCGCGAGCGCAGGCGCGTTATTATGTTTTTGAAATTTTTGACTGAATTTCTCGATTTCTCGATATCTCGACCACTTTTTTCTCGTCTCGAGTAAAGCAAATTTTCCCGGGAATTCTCGGTTCGAGAATTCTCGTAGAGAAACTCTAGTTGTCACTTCACGTTAATACCTCGGTGCGACATCTGTTGACAGAATTGTGGACTGGTTTCATTGGACGATTTAGGGTTCATTTTGGATATACCAAGAAAAATGTATGAAAACCTCGTTTTAGACTTTAATGAGAATCATATTTAGAGTCACAGGTCCCGACAGTGATCTGTCGGAACCTATCAGATTCAATGTTCTAAAACAATTATAAAACCACATGTGAGAAGTCACTCTAAGTAAACTTTTAGACACGCGTGGCGGCGTGTCTTTAAATTCTTCGTATACTCAGGAATAATATTCCAAACCGGCAAGTTTTCTTCCATACATACAAACAAAAATATGCCGTTATCAGATTTCAATATTGATCTATCTGAAATTCAGTCCAAACGAACGCGTTTGCGGTTTTGCGGTCTGTAATAGTTGGGCTTTCAAGGTGCGTGAAACACAGGTCTGATTACAATCATCATCATCATCAGGCTCTGATAGGCCTTGTCTATCTTATGCTAGTATGTTCGACTTGATTTCAATAAATATTTTAAGTTACCTACTTATGCTACTCGTACATCTTCGGCTCAACTTCACTTACCATCAAGCGTGTTAGTCATACAATAATATGTCATTTTTAACCAGTTCCCAGGCAAGGGTATATTTTCGCGCTTATCTTGTTTAAAACTTGTTGTTGTGAGAGTAAAAATAATTATATTCTTATAATACTGAAAACTCACCAGAATATATGTACCGGTAAAAAAATGCAATAGAATGGTTTACGAAATAAAAAAAAAAGAATTACGTTTAGAGTTAGTTACGAAATTAAAAATAGAATTACGTTGTTTAACAATTTTACAATGAAAAGCAAGGCTTAAAGTTTACAGCGCAATCCTAGATAGACTAATCGTGCACACACGTGGTAATCCATTCACCGCACTCCCTCCACTTTCAGACAGCGATAATATTACAAACTATTCCAAAAGACACTCACCAAAACAAATAGGCTGAAACTCCACTGTAAACACTTCCTAATTCCTCACTGCACTTGAACAAATAATTCGTGCACTAAGAAACGTATTACTTCTAAACTTAAAACTTAAATGTAACTGTTATGAGCGTGCGATGCTATGAAGCTTCGATCCACGACTGAGCCGGCCCCAGGCAGAACTAGTTTGACATAATTATTCCTATCGCATCCTCTTTTTTAAGGGATATTAGTTAAATTCTACTGATAGATGGTTAATTATTTTTTTATATGAACATTATTGAGCAATATTAGCTAATGATGTACCCAGCTATGTGAACGTAGTCGCGTAATGGAAACCATAAGCTTTAGATTTGACAACAATAAATGGTTAATCTTTTAATAGTTTTTTATTTTTTAAGCAAAATCAAAATGGTAGCCCATATTTGGTTACTTTCCTCTACCGCGAAGAAATGCGATTTTATAATTATGTAAGTAATATTTAAAAATTAGTTCCTAAAAAATCAAAATTTCTTTTAAGTTACTGAGATATAGATTTAGAACAAACGCTTTTTAATCAAACCTAACTCTTGACCGTCGCGATTAAAAACTATCGACATTAATATTCCCTAATTTAACAAAGTAGGTTTTAAATGTTTTCTTTAAATTAATCGTACATGTCAAACAAATAACAAAAAAAATCTTACGTTCACCGTGCGTCATTTGTTTTGTTTTCATGTGGAAACAGATAATTTTCGACGTTGAGTGCATCATTTGCAACAAATCGTTGCAAAAAATTGAACACGACCCCCGAGATAACGGAGAAATGGGAAAAATCACTAATAACAACAGCAACCGTCGTTTGAGAACTCCTAACTGGTCTTTTGACGAAAAACAATACCTTCTTGAATTGATAAAAGCTCGCAAGGAAGTCGTGGTTACCAAGAGCAATAACGGACCGCATTATTCTGAGGAAAAAGACATTGCATGGCACGAGATACTGCAAAACTTGGAGGCTAAGTTTGGCACTAAATTTAATGCGTTTACCATTAAGAAAGTCAAGACTCAGTGGCAAAACATGAAACGCATTGCCCGTGAAGAGGTTTCCTTGAATGGAGCTAATCTTCATAAGCTGTCCAAGCAATCGGTGGAGGTTTTTAGCATTTTGGACATGATCAAAGATGGAGTGTTAAGAGCTGAGGGCATTAATCTAAACGAAACTCCATTGACTACGGATATCGAAGTTAAAACGGAACGCATTGAAGAGTAAGTGTGTTGTACTTAATAATATTGTATGTACCTGTTTTGTTCTTATTAAGTACCTAATTATATCTTGATTGATTAGATTAATACTTATACATATAACTAAATATACCTATGTAGCAAAAATCGAGACCAACATGAATTCACAAATTATTACATTAACTGTGTTTACTTTGATAACTGTGATTATGTTACCAATCTTCTGTAGGGAAATCTAAAACAATGTTAAGTAGGTATATTATAAATTAAAATAGGTAGGTATTTACCTTATTATCTATTTATCTCACTTCCAGAGATGTAAACCAACCAAGTTGCAGCGGAGTGAAAAATTCCACCATGATTGTGGATGATATGCCTGATAATTCCAACAAAGAAAATGCCAATCCAAATGCAAGTCGTCTTGACTCGCCAGGATCGTCTTGTTCTGAACAACTATCGGAAATAAACTTTGAACTCGCGAATGAAACTATTCCGTCGGGATCGTCGAAGCGAAATGCTTCCATCATGACTGACGGAACATATTGTATGGAATCTAATGTTGGAGTTAACCCATTTCACAATGAAATGAAGGAATACTTTAAGTAAGTATAATATCCTTTTTATTTACGCGGGTAACAGAAAGTCTTATTTATCTTTTGAGGCACCTAGCGCCATCTGTACATTTTTAGAGAAACTTTAATGTGAATGTTTTTTTTTTTGCTTCAAGCTTCTTCTAAATTAATTATGTGATTACATAATATTTAATTTTACTAGGTTTATATCTGCGGAAAAGATAATGAAAATGGAATCCTTAAAAGAGGAACGTATGGTTATTAGAGCTATGAGAGAAACAGCGGAGCTAAATAAAATTATTGCTGAACAGAAACTAAAACACGTTCTGTGGGTGAAGAAACAAGAAATGGCGTAAGTGTTTTGCAAGTTTTTGTGTACATTTTACTATTTTATGGAAATTAAAATATAGAGCAATAAAATTATGTTTTGTGTGAACACGTAAAGAAAAAAATATAAAAAAATGACATTTGATACGTCATTGAAAGAAAAAGTCTAAAGTCAATTCAAGTCAAGTCTTTTTCTGTCAAAAGTCAATGTCAAAATTGTCAAAATAAAAATTGCAAAAACGCAGATACAATCTTACTAGAAATATTTCTCATCTCTCATAAAATTGCATTTATTTTACAAACATGAACATTATTCCCGCAAGCCGAACTTCTTTGGCCAGAGCTGCGCTATATAGCGTAAGGTAAGAAGTTATTTAAGTATTTTGTCACGTTACGCAATCAACACAAAAGCACATTTTCGCCGGGTCACCCAACCGCTTTTCCTGCTAAATATTCAGGAAAAAGTAGTAGTAACGAGTAATTGAGTAACAATTCTGCAATCAAAATGCGTTTTCTAAGAATTGAATCATCTAGAATGATCAGAGACTTCTGGAAACCGCCAGCCATCTCGATCTTTGGCTCATCTGTCTGAAGCGAATGATGACATGCCATTTAGGTACAAAAATAGGTACCTATTCTTTGTAAACAACAACTACGTCACCGACTTGCATCACTTGTTGATCTGGGTGCAGTACACCTGAGTGATTATAGTTTATATAAATTACTACTTTCAACATTCTCTAGTGAGTATATTTTATTTGAAATAATGCAGAGCTTAATTAACTTATTCTGTAGTACTTGGTTTAGTTTCTGTCCATACAATGCTGAGTGTCCATTGTTTGTGGTAGTAGCATGATGAAATATTGTTTATGATAACATTCCTTATCTTATCCCTGTCTTAGCCATTGCACAGTAATTGTGTTTACCTTTACATACATTGTGTTAACCTTGTAATGTGGTGTCTATAGCTCAGCTTAATAAGGTGATCTGATGCAATCACCAAAGTTATGCTTAGGTTAATAAGTACAGTGTGACCGGGTGACCATGCAAAACTATTTATATTTTGATGTCACTGTGGGTTGGTTGTTCCCTTTGAATTGTTTGTCTTGGCTTTTATTATCTTGTCGGAGGCCACAGTAACTCTTGCACTACAGGAAGATAATGGGGCAGAGTATTTCTAGAAACTAAAATATTTTGGTACTTTAGGGTACATTATTTTTTTTAATTCTCCACTAATCAAAGTGAAAGTCAAACAATTTATTGCATTATTATGTTGCTTTTCAGTTACATAATTACCCATTAGGCATTGCTTTATTTACTGGAGATGAGTAAACCTGAAATTATACTTTTATTCTATAGTAGCTTTTTATGATGAGTGAATTTTGTAGGTTTGTGAGGAAAGTTTTAATTTTATCAATTCACTTTAAGCTTACTAAATATTTTAATCATACAGTTTCATGCTTTTAAACTAATTATGATAGCATGTTTTCAGTAATTTTCTGGCATCTCTTCTACAGCTATTATCTATGCAGTATTCTACAGCACTTGAATGTTGCTAGTTCACCTTCTGGTGATAAATCCACACATAACTTGCACTATTATATGTCTATTAATGCCGGCATCCCTCAGGGGTCGGTGCTCTCTGAAACGCTTTTTCTGCTGCACATTAATGATCTGCTTAGACCCGCTGTCTTTGGGTATGCCCATGACGAATAGTATAAAAAAAAAACTTTAAAAAATCATTAAGTGTAGGGCTGGGCTTTCAAACAAGGGGCCTGTCAGTTTTTTCAAATTAAATTAATAAATAATTATAAAATAATGTGAATTTATAACTCTAAAGAAGATCTTCTGTGTTAATTCAAAGTATCAACCCCATATTATTTGTGTATTTTCAGAATGTATTCTGGCGAGCCTGGCTCCGGGGCTGGCCGAGGTGGCGGCGGTGGCGGTGCCATCCGCGAGGCTGGAGGCTCCTTTGGCAAGATGGAGGCTGCCCGTGAGGACGAGTACTTCTACAAGAAGGTAGTGTATCAGTTCAATCAAACAATTGAGAAAGCGAGACTAGCAAGGGAATCTCAACAAAACATGATGCTTTACTCAGACTCTTCCTGTTATATAGAAGCACCACAACTTCTAACTCAATAACAGTGGAATTATAGGTATGCCAGCGACCCAAGACCGTGCTCCATTACATCAAAGATCTTGGATGGCTTGGGTAGGCTGGTAGGAGGAAATGCACAAAACGCCTCCTGCAGTTTTTCATTACAGGTCTGACCTCATGAAATTAGAATTAGGGTTTCTGTTTGCACTAGTAAAGCTCACTATTATTTAAGCTGGCATCACATTACTATTCATAGATACTGTTCAGTGTTTGGTGTAATCAGCAAAAATATTGACAAATGAATATGACAATTAATACTAGCAAATAATTATGAGCATCCACAAAAATAATGTATATACAACAAACAAAGAAATAAGACAGATATATCTCATATCAAATAAATAATAAATAAATAAATATTAGGACACATTCACACACGGCTGGTTAGCCCCATACTGAACCATTTCTGGCTCGTATTATGGTTGCTAACACAACTGATATACTACAAATACATACATACATACATATTATATATAAATACATATTTAACACCCAGACCCACAGCCAACAAATTTAGTTAAGCACAAAAATGTTGACCGGGCCGGGAATCGAACCCGGAACCTTCTGATTAGCAGTCTGGTATAGTAACCTTTACGCCAACAAGGTCGTCGAAATATGTATAACATCCACACATCAAAATTGTTGGCTTAATATATGGAATACACTAATATGTCTAAATGAGTAGGTAGTATTTTGTATAAGCTGTCACAGGAAACAAAGAACTAAGATTTTGTATATTTAATTAGCCAACACAAAACAAATAAATTGTATCTTCAATCACACATACTAACTTATTTGCGCCTTTTGTTTCTTATTGGCAATTTGGCTTCAAGCCATCTTCTCATCTTGTATTGTTTATAGCAAATAGGTCACATATAACACATTGTATTAAAGTGTATATAGACTTTAAACATCTTGCTCACTTTATGCTAAGTAAGAGTGTTATTTTAACAAGGCATCTTTGAACTAAGTTTAAAAATAGTAAATTTCGTGATTTTTATATATATTGCAGTATTTTATTCAGTATTTTAGCTAGACATTGCCAGCTAATTATGATAATTTTAATTTTATTAAATCTCTAGGTTAAAGATATTTAATTACATTTATGTACAGTAAACTCCATGTAACGTCACTTGATTTAACGACAAACTCGTCGCTTTAATTGGTTTAGCTTGTATTCCATACAATGATACATTCTCTACATTTAATAACCACTGTCTATAACGCCATAAAATGCACAGTCCCTTGAGTGTCGTTATATAGAGTTTTTCACATATGCAAGAATATGTGTATAATAATGGTCTTACATTTCTTATAGTTTGACAAACATATATGTAGAATTAAAATTCAATACTTATACATTATTATGTCATAGAAAATTAATCAAGTTATATAAAAAACGCTGTCATAATGTATTCGTGATTTTCACTTTTATTGTCTGTAGTACTATGTCTTTTAACTGTTGTTAATTTCTACAGCAAAAGGAGCAGCTGCAGAACATGAAAAGCCATTTGGACAAGGAGATCAGCTTCCACCAGGAGCAGATCAAACGCCACGAGGATGCCATCCGCCGTCACAAGCAACAGGCCGCCGAAATCGAGAACAAGTGAATTAACGAGCACTCTATTTACCAACATGCATAGGTGAATGTAAACTTGTCTGTGTTAAAGTAAAAATTATAATAATATAACAAAGAAAAAAACAATACACAAAAACATTACATGTACTCGAACAGAAATTATTATAATATATAGCAATGATACAGTCTCATCTTGCTAACTAATGTGTGAAAAATTGTGATTATTATTTTAAAAATTGTCATAGTGATTGAAGAAAAAGCAATATTAATCATTGTTATTGAATTGGTTATTAACTAGGATAAGTCTATGTTCACCTTTACTGCCCAAATTCTTCGAATATGCAACCAATTAAAGTCAAAAAACGATGCAATATGTTAGAAAAGCTATCACAAAAAACTTGTTAAACTAATAATTTAAGCAATTATTTCTTGGTTGTATTTTTCGTGAATATGGGTCATGGCAGTCAATATCAAATATTAGTACTAAGATTTCATAATATGGTTATGTACTAAGCTGTCAATCTTTCGCTTTTATTTTGTTTAGTTATTAGACTGATGTTTGAATTATAATCTTAGGCATCGTAAATGTGGTTTTAGTGACCCAACCCTGCAGTCATATATCTATAAAAAATTTCGACTCAGTAATTCTGCAATAGACTTGCATGAGAATCAAACAATAATTAGAAAGTAAGAAAATTAATGTGATAATTATTTTTTTATTTAACTAAATTCATTGATATAATTAATACTTGATTCATTTTTGAGAAATTTGAGTTGAAAAATGATAACTTTAATCTAAATGACAGTTATATTTTCAATGATAAAAATAGGATAGACCTAGTAAATCATAATAATAACATTATTAGATTATATTTCAAGATGAATCATGATAAAAATAACTGCTACAGTTCCTAAAAATGTTTCTCGACTGCACCAGTCGCCACTTTAGGCTGACCCTTTGACGGTTAATAATATGGTCTGCTCTAAGTTATAGCAAGGAAGGAAACTATAGAATAATTTAATAATGCAACATTCTAAATCTATGAGCATAATCATTTAGCAAGTATTAAAATGCGTAGCTAGCGCCATCTGTATGTTTCTATCTAATAACATATTTAATATGGCTTTGTGACCCTCTTTGGTTGTTAGTTTTGCTTATCAACCCAACATCTAAACGTGCGTTGGGTTCCAAGCTTTGATATTGATGTTTGAGACTATATTTATATTTTAAGTAGATTTTTAGAGTAGTGTCGATGGTTTAGTTTAGATGTATAGTTAAGTTTTAGTAATTTATTTAAGCTGTGTGATATTTGTGAACTTTTCTGGGTTTCACCGATTCTGTAGAGGTTGATGTGGTTGATGGCTGTGCTCATAGATGGCGCTGTGTAGGAATGTAATATATAGCTGAACCATGTGGTCGAGTTTTTAGAAAAGTAATTTCAAATAGTTTTATGGAGTTCGTTATAGCAATTAATATACTTTTACAAGTAGTATTTTGCATGTAATTTTTCACCAGGCTTTTTCGAATCCTGCTAATCAATTGTATGTTTTCTTAAGTATCTAGAACACATTCAATGTAAATGATATTGGACTCCTTGCACAATGGATGCATTTAGATGGCTATCGCGGTATTTGTTTTGATCGTATGGTATACAGACGGTCGTCGCCCCAGCAAACAATATTTCTGTCGATGGCGGCACCGAATTAGAACTAGTTCGCTCGGTCGGCCGACTGCGGCCGGTGCAAGGGCGGCAGGGCGGCTCACGGGGGCTCGTTTTTGTGGGCCTATTATTCGGAGTAATGAATAGAAGTGCGTGACGTGAACGCAGCTCCATCGACCATCGGCGGCGGCGGGCGACGACCGCGGGCGCGCGAGCCTAGCGAAGTTAGCCGCGAGCGCCGCTCCGCGCGAGCCGAGCAGTCAGCCGCCGAGCACTCAGTGTACTACTGTCGCAGCAGGGCGCCGCATGTCGTCCCACGACACGCTACTCGTGTGTATGGTGTTTGTGGAATAACATAACAATCCTGTGCAGTGTATAACGGTGTGTTTGTGTCTATCGCCCGGTGCTACCGCTCCGGCTTACGTTGTTGTGATGCATTTAAGGATTTACCTATGGCTGTCTTGTGTGCTCCTCGCAGGATACGTTCGAGCGACAGAGGTAAGGGGGACCGTCTTAAATGCGGCGTTCGCCCGGCTCGGGGGACGAGCCCTCGGGCCGAGCCGACGCCAGCCAGACACTCACTTGCGTAACTAACACTTCCAATGTCACACTCCGTACGGGACCCATGACTCCATAGAGTGCACGCCGTCTCGATAGTGGGCAGAATGCGTGCGAGAGCGAGCACGGTTACCTTGAATGTGGTAATCGCAGGTAAACACTCGTTATCTCGGCTACGCTTCCATCGGTTCGAAACGCGTTATTTTTGTTTCGGTATCACCCACTATCGTACGCTTGAGATGTAAACACGGCCGAGCGAGACATGAATGGGAGCGAGTATCGCCCACGTTTGGGAGAAAGCTGGTTTGGTTTACCTACGCGCCTAAACGCACTGCTAACGCACCCGGCGCATGGCCCTATTTTAGTTAAACTTGAGTTCAAAGCGTTCGAAGTTCGATTGAGATTGTCTGATTCGATTCGTATCACTGTACAGAAAGCAAAAGTTTCTAGGAAACTGCTTAGAATGTTTCCGAGCATGCTATAGATAGCTAGAATGCCTAAAAGGTTTGAAACTTTAGTTGTGAGAGTGACTGCGAGCGCGCGAACTAAATTTCGTCGGAAGTCTGGAACTAACATAGCTACCTGTTAGCTACGTCTGGGAGATGAGTAATGGAGTGAGATCCAGACGTTGCAGTAAATAGTTGCTCTGTACCAGTCTACACCGTACACAGTTCTGTGAAATGGAAACACGTTGACCTGAGAAAGAGCCTGACAGAATCCTGTAGCATAAGTCAAGTAATACAAGTCTGTAAGGTTGTTTAGAGAAGTGAGAAATTATGATAACAACTCATATTTCTGTGAGTCACTCACCCGCCCATTTGCGCCAAGCACATTGCTTCACACAATGGTCTGGGGATTGTCAACACGTCAATATACTAAGTTGGAATAGATATACTTGTACCTACCTAATAAACCACACGGATGTTATGCGTCGTGACTAGGTACGTGATCTGTTGACAAACTCGAGAAGGTGACCCTTGCAAGTCCTTTGGGTTATAAAACTAATTAGTTTAAGTATTCTATTTCAATAGCTACAAACAGTTATTCTCTTATTTTCTGCATTACACTAGCAAATTGGTCAGTAACAAATGTGAAGAAGAGATGACTAAGTATGTAAATATGACCCTAGCAAAAATAGCCTCTACAATTCAAAAGAATCCGGTTACCGTTTACCAAAAAAAAAGGTAAGTAACTATGATAAGATTAAATTTCAAAAGACCACCCAAACGGCACATCCGATAGATTTAGAAAAGGATATAGGTACATCCAATGAGAAGCTAACGATGTCATTCAAAATTCTCTGCAGATAAATCAGAAAGACATTCAACTGTTTAAATTAATTTCATGTACTGATTTAGGTACCTCTTGCTTATAAGACCAGCAAGCTATATTTTGCATACACAATGAGGCCAAAAATGTTATTTCGCCATCGCCTAAACAAGCAACGCAACTTGTCATACTTATATTTTTTATCAATGCAAATAAGGTCTCTTTTGCACGTGTTTAAATAAAGCCCGGCAATGTAAGGGTCTTATCAGTAAAACAGCTCCAAGATGTTACGGATTCAGAATTTTGTAATATTTGAGTATGAAAGACATTCCTACCTTAATAGATGTAATTTGGGTTATGAGGACAGCGATGCCTTTATACCCTTGATCTCATTCATTCATTCTATTAATTTGAATGCAGAGTTTCAATCTGATGAAGCAGGAAGAATCTAAAATGATTCCTAAAGACATCTTGAAAAACGTGAAGTCAAATTATATTATTTTTAGTTAACTAATCAATTCATTTTGTTGTGATGCAATTCGTATACATAACTAGCCATTACACAAACGCTGGAAAATTTAGGTAAATTTTGGTCTCAAGTTTATCCCCTGTAGAACTTCACATACCTTGACCTTTTCCAAGGTCATCCATCTAGTGATGTAGCGGTCATAACGGGTCACCCTGTTGGAGTTACCTAGCAAGGAAGTGTAGCGAAGGCGATTCAAGGCCTTAGGCTTGTCGTTATTCTGCAATCCTGTAGCCTTATTCATGTTATTATCCAATTATAGTTTCTAGGAGTCACATGACAGTGGCTTTAGTCCCTTCCGTTAGCTGAACCCTGAAGGAAGCGAAATGAGGACATGCCTACTTATTTAATGTGTCAAGTCTGGTATTTTATTGCTCTCGGTGTTCTCAGAGCGCTCTCGGATTTGGCTCTTGTTTGCGGACTGTTGTGCATATTACTTCTTTGGTTGGGGAATCTGTTTGTGTTTGTTTAGGATATTGCATTTCTGTTAAATTTGCCTTTTGTAGTCCTCTGTTAGCTAAAAGTTCTTCTTTTCTTTTTCGCATAAAAACTAAAACTTGACCAGATTTAGTTATTATAAGAGATCGAAAACACAAAAGCCAACCTGATATGGACACAACCCAAAACGATTAAAAATCAATCAGTGTCATTAAATTTCCATTCAGCAATGTGCCTTTATATAGACAGAGCGGAAGGTCGATACACCTCAATGTGCATTAGTAGTTCAACTGCTACTTGTTTTATCGTTTCAATTCAGAGCAGGAACAGTTGTTGGGTTCGTACATCCATACATCTCTTCAGAACTTTATGTAGTTTGCGACTGAGTGCTCGCTAAAGACTGGGCGAAACTTGTGTTGTACGTTTTACCAGGAATCCAGGTCAAATTTGTTGTACTTACTGTTCCAAACTTTCAAGTTAATATGAAAATAAGTATAAATTTCGGAATTAGTAACTTGAATTTATAAGACTGATATTTTCTAAATATTCAGCGGTCTTTGTCATTTTACTGAAAAGTATACTTAAGTTTTATTTTAATAACTAAAACGAAACTATTGCTGAGTTTTGCTGTTAAAATGATGGAACAGAACAAGCAATCCACAGAATATGAAGCTTTATGAAGAGGCGTTTAGACGAGCTCTAACTATTGATTGTTTCCGCTTACCATCAACGAGAGTAAACAGAGCACTCGCAACAAACGTGTCTGTTTTGATAATAACTGGCGAGTGGTGCGCGGTTACCGGTTCACTGTGAATTTTCACCCGTACCACTTAATTTGACAGCGACCAATCAGCGTTATTGCCTGATGGTTAGGAATTCTGACCACAATAGTATAGACCGGTTTTAGAACTTAGACGCGTTCATGCCTTATTTTGCAATCCTTTATGTATTTGCTGGCAATAAGCGATACTATTAACATTCTTGCAAATATAACATTACGAGTACATTGGCTATCGAACTGATGACTCAACTCAAGAAGTCGATAAAAATATAAGCTAGATTTTTTTACCAGATTGAGTGAACAATAGGAAATTGGTAAACAAATACTGACCCATTGTGGTTTCAACTTAAAATACGCTAACATGATAAATTGATAAAAATATATGGCATCAATCTGGAAGAGTACCCTTACAAAATATATTTGAAATACGTTAAGTAAATCGGTCGGTGTTCTAAGGTATTGAATGCAAATTAAGTTTATTCTTATTAAGTAACATTCGAACGAAAAGGCTAAACACAAAGGGGATTAACTAGTTCAGATGCAGACGTAGAAGTTCAATTATCGCATCTCATAAATCGATCGAAAGACGTGGTGAGTTAAGAAACCGACAGTTGTTTCCGGCGAATACTGATTATACTGATACTGAAAGCTTAACCTTGTTCAGAGAAATCATTCATCCACAGAATTGGGGTAAGCTGTATATTTGGCCAAGGATTTGGCTCCGTGCGGTTTGCGCAAGATCTTTCTGCAAAACTGTATATGTAGATTTCTTTGCAACATATTGCAAGCAATTGAAAAGTTTATTTTAGCATACGGCTGCAAACATGAAGTAGAAAGAGAGAAGCAGAAAAAAATACAAAAAAACCAAATAAGCAAAGTAAAAAAAAAATAAAATAAGTAAAGTTTATCATGGTCATTCAGACAAAACGAGTTAGACAAACTGAAAAAAAAATCGATTGACGATATTGTCCTGTGCCATTTTACATTGAACTCAATGAATCCATATTCACAATTATGTATTTTGGGGAAAATTAATGCATGTTCAGGATAAATTGAGTGTCAAAAAGATTAAAGCTGATGCACAGCCAACCTCTAAAAGCAAATGGACGTCAGAAACGGATTAAACGCGTTATTTTTAGAGCCAGCCCCAGGACAACGGATGCAGAAGATACTTGCTGTATGTATAACTGAGATCAATTCATTTCAAGTGCAATTACATGAATCAATGCGCCTTCAAGGCTAAGACAAATTCGTCTCCCAAAGCACGTGATCGGTAAAGTTTTGTTGTACGTAGTTTGATTTGGCTTTCTTAGAAAATATGAGTGACTTTTGGAAATACGTAATTACTACGTATTTCTTTTTCTACTTAGGTATCTAGTGTTTGATAGCTTTGGTTAGCTTACACGTAGTGTCAAATTTAATTATTATTTATATTATTTAAGTCAATAAAATCTCCTTCCGGAGCAGCGTCAAGCATCTGCCTGCTCTGCGGATAAGCTATTATGTATTTACAAAAGGTCACAAAAGACGGAATAAAAGTATAAAATCTCACTAGCATTTTTGAAAGTGAGACCGTAGTGAGACAAAGGCTTTCTCCCTTCATAGCGTGGATAAAAGAAGGTAGGTAAGGGCAAACTTACTCCGATCCAGTGCACGATGACTTTGTATTGAGTTGGTTCCTGTCAAAAAGATCTATACATACGAGTATGTTTATTTTTTTGCCGCCAACTCTGTCTGAATTGGGTCTGAAATATTTACGGCTTGGCGTATTTATATCTTAGTGCCTCAGACGTAATTGATATGAAATAGTATATATTATGTATCAAAAAGTGAATTATCTTTGAAGATAAAAATACCCAGTTAGTGTTCTAAATGTTTAACACCAACGACAACATAATTATAATTGAAATCAGTTTAATTTCATTCGATTAGAGCGTAGTTTCGACTACGATAGATAAGCACTGAGAGTTAATTAGTTTGAGAATTAATTACGAGGAAAAATGTTATTGGGCTATTCTGTCTCCTACAGATGTTATTAGTTTTTGTATGCTATAACTATTAGGAATAAAGAGCACCGCTATAATTACATGAGCAATTTGCTACTCGTGTGATTACCGAATTGTGGTGCGCGGGCCAGAGCTGTTTTTTTTTTTGAGGGTGGCATAATCTTGTATATTTCTGTATGCTTTTTCCTATTTCTTTGATGTACCTTAACCGTACCATATAATATGTATATTACACCGTATGATTTACATAATATTTGAGAGTGGTAAATAATAGTTGCAACTGCCCGAGATGTCTTTTGCGTTCTACCCACGACTCTAGAAGAGAGCGGGAAAAACAACTGACACATATGTGACAAGTGAGTTGATCGACGACAAGCACCTCCGTAGGTCGCATTTTCTATCAATTCTATAAAAGTACTAGCTGACCCGGCAAACGTTGTTTTGCCTTAATAATTATTTCTAAATATACAGTAGCCGATTCTCAGACCTACTGAATATGGATATAAAATTTGGAAAAAATCGGTCAAGCCGTTTCGGAGGAGTACGGTAACAAACACTGTGACACGGAAATTTTATATATAAGATGTTCCTTTAGCTCCGTGAGCTCTGCAAAATAGCTGCCGTGCAGTGTTTACCAACCTGTGCATGTGTGCGTGTGTGTCTACATCTATCAAAATTCCCTGTTTACCCAGGAGAACTCTCACCCGACTAGCCCTGTCTTAGGAACGGCACGTAGAAGCATTGAAGGTAAGTGGTAGATATATTGGCCTTCACTGCATTGGCATTTCTTATACAGTCCACTAAGCTCCCATTGTCTGAATGCTCATATATCGAACATATACGTTGTAAGGTATTTTAGGTAATACATACTGTATCACGTGGAGGTTCTGATGATGAGGCTATGAATTGGTTGCCTTTGACCTTAGGCTTCGGGCAGGGGGTCAATGATGGCATCATAGTTCTAGGGTTGAATCAATCTTTTAGGTACTGTACCTTAATATATTATTTGTTTATCTGTGCTAATTATTTTTTTTCGGCGGCTATCTTTCCAAGCCTGCTCTAAATGACAAATCTGGGTTATCTTACGTTTGTTTATTATTATTTCCAAAAACGCCCAAAAAATATTTTTTGGACGTTGATATCTTGGTTTTGTCGCCCTCAGAAGCGTGCCGTCTTAGGTCCGTTACTTGTTCGCATTTAACTAAGTATATAGAGAAGAAAACATTAATTTTATATATTTTTTTATTCATTGAGCGTATCAACCAAAATAAAATTATACCTTGCAACACAGTAGTATAAAAAGCAAACGAAATTAAACCCATTATCAAGAGCTTACCACGTGT
This sequence comes from Mellilla xanthometata, assembly GCA_035578125.1. NCBI lineage: Eukaryota > Metazoa > Arthropoda > Insecta > Lepidoptera > Geometridae > Mellilla > Mellilla xanthometata. Next base: position 2,836,823 of record JAPUBQ010000007.1, on the reverse strand, counting down.
TAACTTTAAGTAATCTTGACAGAACTTTCTGACTACAAGCTCTTTCTAAACTTCTAGCTTAGTGTCAAAGCGTAGACATTTGCAAACAAACTCACTAGACCGTATCTCACCCCCGCGCGTCCGCAGTGCGTGTGAGAACAGGCGCCGACCCACCCCTATTGTGTCAGAGTTTTTGTTCCAAAGCCTCCGCAGACATTGTTTGAGTAGTGGACTCAGATAGTGTTCGACAATGACATTCCAAACTCAAAGATAGTTGAGAATTGGAGAATGGTCCTCGGGGAGTTTTACCTGTTGGTTAGGTATTGCCTGTTCTCTACTTGCTTTGGCTGAATTTGGTTAAGTAATGGTTGGGCAAGGGTATCTCAAAGACATCGCATTTATTAAAAGTAGTAACAAATATTTTTAGTTTCAGTTTTAGTTTATTTATTACGTACACAATACCACTTAACTTATATACACCGAGATTTAAATTATGTATAAATTAAATCTAGGTTATTAATAAGACCTAGGTATTTAAGACATGGGATGCACTAAACTCCACAGAAGGTGGAACCTGTGTCGTGAAGTTCAGGCTCTTCTATTTAGTGTACATAATTACAAGCGAGATTAGTTAGGTACATAAGTTATAATAATAGTAATGAGTAAAGTTAGTGGTAGGTTCGTCTATTGGAATATTGAAAAAAAAAATTGTATGATAAGCAAGTTCGTGGAAGAAAAATGTTAATGTATGAGTCATGTAGCACAATGCTACTTGATTTATTTTGTTACTTTCGCTACAGTTATTTTAGTTCAATTCAAATTTTATATATTGTTAAAACGCAAAGTACATTAAAATTTGATGCGGGCTCTAGTTATTAAACTGTTCGTTAGCCCGTATCTTGATACCTAGTCTTGGATAAATTTATTCAATTAAATTATTCTCAAAGTGCTTGTTGGGTAACTGGCTTAGCTAAAATTAATTGTAATACTAATAATAAATAGGTTAGTTAACTTAGTTTTAAGCAATAAGATACTTAATTAAATTCAAATTCAAATTCATTTATTCCTTAAAAGTATAGCATTACCGAGACATAGTCTCTAAAGCGCTACATTTCTTAAAAATAACATATAAACACTAAAAGTAAACATTTGCACAAAAGTTATTTTTAGTTTTTAGTTAGTTACAATTCTGTGCCTCCTGTGCAAAAGGATTTAAGTCAAAAATCACTACTTTTCAGGAGAGCAAAAACAAACTTTAAAAAATCATAGCTCATTTTCTATTTATGCTAGCTTTATAAAACTAAGATCAAGTTATGTTTAGTATTCAACATTTTATTCTGTAGTATGTTGTTATTAGATATATCGTATACAATAATAGATAATAGTTAAAATGTAAGCAGTTAAATCAATCGTAATTTTAGAAGGGACATTGTTTTCGTGTTTTATGATATAACTGCTTTTATATCAAATAGAAAGCGAAAAAATTGCTTGGTGAATATTGATATTCACTTATTTTATTTGAAGTATAACTTTGTGATTTGACACAATTTTAAAACAATTTTAGAACGAAAATTACTAAAAATATTCAGAAGATTCTATTTTTCATTACTAAAGCTAATATAAACAAGTTTTTTGGGAAATGTATCATTTATCCTAAAATTTTGGTGTGGATTCTTTTGTGGTTGATAATTTATCTCTAATTATATCTTATGTAAAAAGGGAAAAAAATGTTTATAATAATCTAAGTTTAATATAAAACAAACATATTTTATTGAAAATCAACGTTTAATCATCATAAAATGGCACAGGAAAATATTTATAATCAAATCACAGCCACAGACATAAAATTATTTGTACTCAACACTGCAGTTCTTTAATAATACTTTACTCAACATATTTTTTTATTTATAGGCACAGTAGTAGCAAAACTAACTAACTAACTAACTGGGTTGGCGCGTCGACCCGAATCGGATCTTGGCCTCCGATACTAGGAGACGCCACTGTTCTCGGTCCTGTGCCTTCTCCTGCCACTGAAGATTGCGCAGGTCCTCCTCCACCTGATCTATCCAGCGATACCTGGGACGTCCAACCGGTCGACGACCGCTCGCTCGTCCCAGGTAAGCTCTTTTCACTGCACGATCCGATTCCATTCTCTCCACATGGCCGAGCCAGCGGAGTCTGTGGGATTTTGTTTCGCCTATTATGTTAAGCTCGGCCACTAGTTGTCCTATTGTAATTCGAGCACAGAACACTCTCCGTTGTAGTGCAGCTCTGCACAAAATCTTGGTGTCCAAGCTCCTTAGTAAACGCACAAAAATTCGCATCTATAAAACGGTCATCAGGCCAGTCCTGTTCTATGGATGCGAAGCTTGGACACTCACACAAAAAGAAGAGAACAGATTACTAGAAACAGAACGAAAGGTACTCCGTAAAATCCTTGGGCCGGCACGAAGAGATGATGGGAGTATACTTGTGCGGAAAAATGCCGATATAGAACAACTAGTAGCAAAGGCCTTTAAATTTACAAATACTTAATTCTATATAATTTCTGTTGGGAATATTAATTTACATAATATAACACACACTAGGTATAATATAATCGCGTTCACACGTTGCTTAATAACTAAATAGTCATAATATTCTGATTGAAAGTTTAATTCATATTTTTTATTCTTCATCACTATCATCATTAGCGGCAGTATCTTTGGCATCCTCTATACACAAAAGATTTAAGTATAATTGATACGCACTTTCATGAACGAATGGCAATAAAGTGCACAAATCTCTTTTTGACGTGACAACGTCTTAAATTAGGTTGCGGCTGGGAGTCACTTATGAAAAAGTGTAACGCCCGGTAACGTTACGATGAGTCACCGAACGAGAGAGAGGCCCGCCGAATGCCTTGCGTCTCTCTCCCACTCAACTATGATCGGTCTGCCGCGCGCGCAGCACGCGGCAGACGTTGTCACGTAAAATCTTCGCCCGTAAAACCGACTTTACAGGCAACCATTTTTTTTTTCTTGGGATATTGGGTTGCCGTTTAAGTAGTTTTTTTTTATTGCATTGATTGTTATACAATCGTAAGTTTTTTCTCTTTTTGTGTAATCAATGGAAATAAAATTTCCGACAAAAATATGTTCTTTGTAGTAAAAACGAGGAAAATCTTTCGTGAATCGAAAATGTCTGACGTCAGCCCATACAAATTTAGCGTGTTCCTGGTTAAATCTTATTATTATTAATACATTTTTCATAAAATCATTAAAATCGTAAATTTTTTCTTGAATCATTTCAATAACCGTGAATTTGCTACTTGTTTTTGCCGCACTGCGTACCAGCTGGTACCAGTCACGTGGTAGATGAATAACCATGTTAGTTCTTTTCTTCTTTCTTTCTATGAGAGCATGATCAGTATCCGCCTCCATGTGCGTATGTCCCAGTATTAGAAATTTATGTTCTATTGTCTCTAATTGAGTAGATAGTTTTAAAGCCTACATCAACATGGTTACAATAATTGAATTTTGTTTTGACCAGGACAACTGTCCGAGTACATAATTAAATTTCTTGCACTTGGTTGAAGTATGGGCAAATGCTGTGTAATAAAATCATAGAGACATGATGCTATGTCACTGGCGCCTCTTCCACCGACGGATTCTGGCCACATATAACAAAATGCTCTGTATGTTGCCATGTATTGTTAAGTTATATGTCCACAACTGCCGCTTATAAAACGCTACACTTGTCTTTAAAAATGGAGTCGGAAGGCACTGCTGCAGATCAAAACATATGAGTGCTACATTCTCACTCTCTTAGACTTGTCTTTTGTCCTCCTTTTTTTGATCATAAGTGGCCCGAAAAGCAGCCTGGTGTTTTTGAGTTCATTTTCCAAAGCATCAGCTTCTTCGCCACTTGTGTATTTGAGTTTCATTTTGATGCTATCACACTTGGAACAAGTGTCTAATGAAGGCTTTTTAAAAGATAAGTTAAGTGACTTAAACACTCTACTGTAAATGGTTTTTCCAACAGGGTTAACACTTTGTTCCGTATATAAGTCATACATCTTTTGTAAGGTGAGCGAGTTCACAGTTTAAGAACTTTTTTGTTGTTTTTGACCTACCATAATGACTTTCTATACTCGGAAAACTGTTTATGTGACTTTTAATTTGCCTTTTACACACTGAGTTGAATTTTTTTGAACCAAAGACTGTTGTCATTATTATGTAACAAAATGTTAGAATAATTTGATACATCTGAGTTAAATTATATTGCACGAATATTATTTATTGTAAAAATGATTCAACTCAACAAGTATCATTTAACACGAAAAATATTTAACGCTAGAGGTAAAAATCACTTGATACACGTGAAGTTATATCAAACTCATATTCAAAATGTCTTGGTGTTATTTGTTTTAACTTAATTTGTATCAAAATATGGAAATATGTGAAAAAATGAACCTTTAATTTAATTCAATTACAGTTAAATCATTGAAGACAAAAAAAAGTGCAAAATTGCTTTTTGTTCCAATGATATAATTTGTTATGTATCTCTTAACACAAAAAAAAACTGTTTTTATGGCAAAAAATAGCCGAGTTGTATCAACCTATCTCTGGAACTAAGCGAGATATCGAAAAGTGAGTTAGACCAAAAAAAAGAAGATTTTTTGTTCTTTATAGAACTGTTAAAAACGCGGAAAAAAAAGGAGGCACAGAATTAGTCCTGAAGCTGGGCTTTAGGCTTCTAATTTTGTTGTATTGGTTTCGTTCACTAGCTATAAAAAGTTTACCAAGGACTCTTAAATTCTCGTCAGAAATCACAGCAAAAAATAGGAAATCTTTTAGCCAACATTTACTGTCTTCTCTAGAAAGAGGATAAAACTAATATTAAAGTAATTGGCCATCCCTAAGGCTTTATCCGATGATCAATTATCTTCTCCATTATGATAGAGAGAAGGCTTTCAGGCTGAAATAGCAAATACTTATCTAGAACAGGGTTACAGGTAATTTATGAAAAAAGCTGCTTTAGCACATTTAAAAAAACATGGCGACAAAGCGGCCATCTTGGATTTGTTTTTTATCATAATGTAGTCAAGCCCTTTCTTTTGATTCATATAGTATACTAGCTGACCCGGCAAACGTTGTTTTGCCTCACTTAGGGGTATGCAAAATAGATAGTGTAGCTTATATGACACGTTCGTAGATTTACCATAGCAGCGCCATCTATCGATTACTTACTCAACCCAGTCGAAAGGCATCGACATCTGTTAGAATCATTTGGAGTTAACAGATAATTGTGACTGTCGAATAATAACAGACAATAATTAGCAATAAATTAAAATTGCGACTATAATTTGAAATTTAAACCACTATCTCTCAAGTTGGATCGAACTGCACATGGTGTGCGAATTTTATTATAATCGGTTAACTGGTTTAGGAGTCCATTGAGGACAAACATTGTGACACGAGATTTATATATATTAAGATGTATATATTGCCGTAGTTGTGACAAATATAAGTAATTCGCCATTTTATGCCGCCACCCATCTTGTACATTATTAACAACAGCTAAGAAAATTTCCGAACCTATTAAACAAAAATATTAAATCAGAATCGATTCATCCGTTTGGGGGACTTGCCACAGACAAACACACCTACAAATATTTTAAACCCCGTCGTTTTTATTTCGGGGGCTAAAACAGGTCCTTCGTACCTAGGTTAAAGGTTTTTTATGTAATGACAAATTTTCTTTCGCAAATTGCCAATACAGTGTATAACTTCATGTAACGTCACTCGATTTAACGGACAAACTTTCTAAAGCGTCGAAATCAATTGGTGTATTCCGTACAATGATACATTCTCTCCATTTAACGACCCCTCTCTATAACGCCATAAAATGCACAGTCCCTTCAGTGTCGTTATATAAAGTTTACACTGTATATATGTTAGCGCCTATAACCAAACTTATCTTTATCTATAGGTACTAGTCTCTTTAATGTTTTGCGTTGAATTCAAGTCCATAATCCTGTATAAAGGCATAAAGCTGTGTTATAAAGGTATTTCAGTCCGATGAATCTTAATGACCGAGGAAAGGCACTTACATTGATTACTTGGTAGGGCTATTGTAGGAGAATGTATCTATCGGTTAGAACGTAGATAAAGACCGTAGATTCTAAGTGGGCGGATAGGGTCCTATCTATGAGAAACCTTAATTTAGCCTTTGTTAGTTATATGTAAGTAGATTTCGAACCAAATGAAATGCCTGCACAATTAGTCTTATTCTAAACACATACATACTTTATGCATATACATTATGTACTAATTTAAGATATGTAAGTAAAATACGTCGTAAGTTGTTGGGGTAATTGGCGCGGAGGAGGGTCTCAAGATAAACCCATGATTATCACCAATTGGATAAAGCCCACAGGCTCAATGGCTGTTGGAAGTCTAAAAGTCCATTCAAATTGGGCCCGGAGAGTCTGGTAGTTCTCTGCTGCTGTGGATGTAGCTCAAAGCAAAAGCTAGGAAGACTTCAGTGTGTTTCCACCGAAGTACCTGGAGCCCTCCATCAAGCATCGAGACTGGGCATATACCCTAAAAAGTCAAATAGAAATAATCATCGATCATGTCTGTGGGGTATATTAAAAAAAAACCTGTACTGAATGAACACAGACTGAAAATATATGAATTATATAATATCAAATCAAATCATAAATAAGTAATATCAAATCACACACAAAACCCTAATATACTAAATTGAGCGAGTTAATTGTATCAACCCACACAAAGTGTCCAATTTTAAGTCCATCTTGAGAGAAACAGACCGGTAATGAATAACATTCCATTAGAAAAGATCACCTGAAACTAAAACCAAAACTCAACTAAAGAATTTTCAGCGTTAACTATAACTATCTTAATATATATAAATCTCGTGTCACAATGTTTGTCCTCAATGGACTCCTAAACCACTTAAACCGATTATAATAAAATTCACACACCATGTGCAGTTCGATCCAACTTGAGAGAAAGGATAGTTTAAATCTCAAATTATTGTCGCAATTTTAATTTATTGCTAATTATTGTCTGTTATTATTTGACAGTCACAAAATGATTCTAACAGATATCGATACCTTTCGACTGGGTTGAGTAAGTTATCAATAGATGGCGCTGCTATAGTAAATCTACGAACGTGTCATATAAGCTACACTATATATTTTTCATACCCCTAAGTGAGGCAAAACAACGTTTGCCGGGTCAGCTAGTAATACTATAAATAGCTAGGTCTGAAAACAAAAGGAGCACGAACAAAAGAGCTTTAAACCCCAAACTCTGTCGTTAACGATAAATCATACGAATTATAAGAAATTCTAGAGATCACCATCTGCTTAACAGCTGTTACGAAAGTACTTTAGCAGTTATGGTGATTCACGACGCCCATTCATGATTTCATTGGATTATTTTCCTTGTACGTACTATGGAGTACTTATTTGTATGTCGGTATGTTTGAACAAGTGAATGAGATGTTGTCATTTGTTATCTTTACCTCATTGTCACGTCTAGACCAAGATGTGTGGTCTCATTTCTTTTGATACTGCGTGTTCGTTTTTGACCCTCGGCGCAAAAATAACTTAAAGCAAGTTATTCTTCGGTTTCCGTACCTAAAAGGTAAAAACGGGACCCTATTACTAAGCTGTCTCATAAACCATGATAGCTAGAAAGCTGAAAATTTCACAAATTATGTATATTCGTTGCCGCTATGCCAACAAATACCAGAAAAAAAAAGTGTGCGATTGTGGCTCAGTGGGAAGATGTCAGCTTTTTAATCTGGTCCCTAGTTCGATCCTGGCCCTACACATATTGGATTTTGCACTTGCTTTTCAGTGGAGTAAAAAATCGCAAGGAAACCGACATGATTATGGACCACGATACCTGAAAACGCGTGTCATCTGCCAACCCGCATATGGCCATCGTGATGGATTATGGCCTATATTACTCTCCTCGTGAGAGAAGGTGTGTAGCAGTGGGAACATATAGTGGGTTACATACGCTATGCTTATATATCTATTTGGCCTACAAAAAACATGATTTTGATTTCGACTAAGTACTTCCAATGTGCTCTGCAATACTACAATGTTGGCAAACGATTCATAATCCGTATGTACGTTTGTATACCCAGCAGTAACGTAGGAGTTAAGAGTAATGCTGTACAACGTCGTACAACGCAGTAAGGCCACTAACTGGATACATCCGTCGAGAAGTATTGTGCTCACGTCTGATTTATTCAAGGCCTCCTTCTAGAATATCCGTCCGACCTTCAATGGAATAAACTCTTTAAACTGATGGTTACGTGAGTATCCGGATTTTTGGGATTCTGTCAGTGTTGTTAATCGACATTCAAGAGCAGGTCCTTTCTAGAACCTAACTGAATGTTGTAATCTTAAGTAGGAACATAAAATTGTAAGAGCTTCGCCTCAAACTAATATAAACAAAAATAAAGTAGTTTATTTGATACTGCTTGTTTGTGAAGCTACCATAATCCCGATATACTATATATATATTGTAACCCAGTTCGGGTTTGGTGGCAGCTCAAACAAGCAGCTATATTTAGTACTAAGTCTAGTTCCTACTTATTAATATTGTAAATTCTTTGCTTAAATAAAGTTATTTTTATGTTTTTGGGTTAATTAAATTATCTGCTAATATACTCTTACGTATTTGAAGATTATTCGAGTGCAAAACATAAATTGTAACTTTTCGCTCGATTACGTTCGCTTCTACAGAAAATACCGAGTAATAAGTAATTATAGTAAGTACAACCCGATTAAGAAACAAGAAAAAATAACTTTCCGTTACTAACCCACCGAATAAACGAATAGACAGGACTCTAATCTTCTAAGCACAACAAGTTTAAATTAAAAATTTTGAAACCGGGGGTTTCAAAATTTTTAAGACTCAAGAGTTTGTCATGGCGGCCATCTTTGATTTGAAATTTATAAGGTTGTATTTATAAGGTTCTTCTAATCATGCTCTTTCATTTGATATCCATATTGAAAGAATATCCATATCGAAACAATAGTGTTAGATCATATTCATAATATATAAATTTGCACAACCTAACGGGTATAGTACATTAATCTTTAATACTTATGTAATGCCTCTCGGGCTATACATTGCAAATAAAAACATTTGGTTTGATTCGCAACAATTGTGAATAACTAAGTCATCCGGCATTTTCTTTGGGTCACCATTATAAGATCTATTTTGATCTAATAGTACAGTATACCTAATAAACATAGACAGACGGCTTGACTGAAATGCTGTAATGTCATGTCTTTATTGAAATAAATGTTAATTAATATGAATATCCTAAGAACCGAAAAGAGGTGTGAGGTGAAGAGAGATGTGGTATCGAGAGCTACGATACCACAGACAAACATACACACACATAGACATTAAATACAAAAACTTATAACGACCCGTCGTTTTTGCTTCAGTAGTTAAAAAGGTGGAATAGGACAATTTATAACAATTTAGGTCGTCAGGGCAGGTATAACTCGGTACATTAGTTCTGCTCACGGTGGTCGAGCACACCTATCCGTCTCAATTAGGATTAGGTTTCAACTGAATTGCTTCTAGAAAGGTATTGTTTGTCAGTCAACATGAGGAAGGTACTTCGGATAAAAATTGAGTATTGTTCCGTTACTGAATACAAAAGATATGTATACTTGTATTTGTTTTTTGCCAATTGTGGAACACAATTTTTTTTTTCTCCTTTATTTTAGTTTAAATATCCTATCCATCTCAATTTGAATTAGGTTTTAACTGAATTGCTTCTAGAAAGGTATTGTTTGTCAGTCAAGAGGAAGGCACTTCGGGTATAAATTGCGTATTGTTCCGATACTGAATACAAAAGATTATTATATTTCCGTATTTGCTTTTTACCAATTGTGGCACTTATTATGTAGGTATGTATTATACAAATTTCAACTCTTTCATTTCTAGGTACCCATATTGAGACAGTTGTGCAAACTTATGTGCTATTTTGTAGCATAGAAATCATAGATATTTATTAACCTTATCACATTTCGTAATAATAGGCAAGTCAAAATATACATATAAATTATCCTTAAAAACTACTTCAATTAATTCTAAATAAATACTATATACATGATTGATTTCTATACACAAATGAAGACTCTGCAAGAGGCAATCTCATAAATTCATTTAATGAATTAGCGGGCCCATCTTGGACCGATTATCATCAAACATAGCTAAGAACGTTGCTGACTAACACACTTTTCAAACAATATAAATCTAGTAGGTAATAAAGTTTTCGTTCGGGAGTTATAATGCTACGGACACATACGCACAAAAAATATCTTCTTCTAATATATATATAATTTCCATGTCACAATGTTAGTTACCGTACTCCTCCGAAGCGGCTTGACAGATTTTTACCTAATTTTATATGCGTACTCAGTAGGTCTGAGAATCGGCTACTATCTATTTTTTTATTGCAAAACAACGTTTTCCGGGTCAGCTAGTCTATATCCTACTACTATTATAAAGGCGAAAGTTTGTAAGTATGGATGTATGGATGTATGGATGTATGGATGTATGTTTGTTACTCTTTCACGTAAAAACTACTGAATGGATTTGAATGAAACTTTACCACAATATAGCTTATACATCAGAATAACACATAGGCTATAGCTTATACATCAGAATAACACATAGGCTACAATTTTTGAGGTTTTTAATGTGAGGTCGTAAAAAAAAAACACATTTTTTGCGCTTACATTGCAAACGCTGACTGAATCCTACAAGATAGATCAAAACAATTTACTACAGTATTGTACAACTTAAAAAGGCCTACAAAAAAGTCCGTGATGGTATATGTTTATCTCTTAGGAATAACCCACAATAACCATTTTTTATCCTTTACTTTGTACGAGTAATAATGGCTTATTTACGAAGCGATTTTAAGCAATACACTATTAATCCTTATCAAAGTCAATAAGTACAGTTTGTGTTGATAATATTTGGTCTTTGAATGATTAAAATTGGACGTTTGGTTTTGAAGTTATGGTGAAATTAAAATATTACGATTTCTGCTGCACGGCCCGTTGAGAAGAGGGCGTGTGCGGGGGAGGGGTGTTTAGATCTATGAGTAAGGTCGAAGTACAAGTTATTATTCTGAGGTATAAACGCGCGGCTCAGTCGCGAGGTTGGCTCCCATCGCAGCGGCCGTGCGCGAAGTCTAATAATTTGCGGGTTTTTTTTTTTTATTTTGTTCTTTTAACTACACATACGCAAAAGTTCTTCTCAGTGCTAAACTGTTGTCTAATATATAATACTAGCTGACCCGGCAAACTAGGTTTTGCCTCACTTAAGGGTATGAAAAATAGATAGTGTAGCTTATACCTATGACACGTTCGTAGATTTACCATAGCAGTGCCATCTATTGATTACTTACTCAACCCAGTCGAAAGGTATCAACATCTGTTAGAATCATTTGGAGTTAACAGATAATTGTGACTGTCAAATAATAACAGACAATAATTAGCAGTAAATTAAAATTGCGACTATAATTTGAGATTTATACAATCCTATCTCTCAAGTTGGATCGAACTGCACATGGTGTGCGAATTTTATTATAATCGGTTAAGTGGTTTAGGAGTCCATTGAGGACAAACATTGTGACACGAGATTTATATAAATTAAGATAAGATTATTCATATATGTATGTTTTTTATTATTCTTTATTGTACACTACGTCCTTCTTTAGTCGTTTATAAATTCCTTTCCATCCAAAGGTTGCCTGGATGAGATCGCTTTAAGCGATAAGGCCGCCAATTGTGGCACAATTGGCGGTTTTTTTAAGTTAATTGTTTTTTACTGTGCCTTTTTTATTTATGTGTCCAATAAAGAATTATAAAATTTCCATGACACAATGTTAGTTACCGTACTCCTCCGAAACGGCTTGACCGATTTTTACCAAATTTCATATGCGTATTTAGTAGGTCTGAGAATCAGCTACTATATATTTTTAAGGCAAAACAACGTTTGCCGGGTCAGCTAGTGTATATATAAAATTACTAGACCCACATAAAGCGTAGAATTAGTTTTAATTTCTTAGTTTTTTTCTTTTATGTTAATTTCCACATTTTTCAATTTAAATTAACAAATTATCTTTCGTAGAAAACTTTGGGCAAATTTGACGTAATATATGCGTGTTTGCTGTTTTCAATCATCAATCATTAAAGATAATATATAAACGAAAAAATCGTAGCCCTACTTCATTTACGCAGGAGTTTATATACATTTTCAAACTACATCCTATTTTGCTCACATGCCGCTTTAACAAACCTATATTTTTAAGTTAAGTAGCTATATATAGCGTCAGATGTGTCAATTTTATGAACATCATTGATTATGCATGCGATAGCGGGGCCTAATGAGATTCTCATGCCATTGTGGCTTGGACAAACCCGGGCTTGACACAATGTTAAACTAGAACATACATACCAACTTCCATACTTGTAGTTTACAAGTTTTGTCATCATTATCTGATTGCTGTTCCTTTGTTTTTCGTACTCGTTATACGAATTCTATTGCCCACTAAAACCATTTATAATTTGCAAAGGTGTCGTAGTTTTTGTTTATGACTACCAAGTGGTACTGTAGTGCCTGTAGCTCGGCTAGCTCTGTCTCGATCATCGAAGCTAAGCAACGGGTGATACGGACGGTGTTTGGATGGGTGACCATGCACAGGGCTGTCTTTTTAAAAGTAGCATTTTCATTTCGGCGCTACCGGCGGTCGGATGGCACGTCAAATTATAGGTTCTAATCTTTGTAAAAGCAGTTACCGACTTCACAATAATTGAAGACATTTTAACGGTATTATTTGTTACGCTCCGTTGTCTACAGTGTCTTATGTCAAAGCTTTCATATATAATACACACTCATGTAACGTCAAACTTATAACATCCCGCCATTTTGCGGGTGTGGTGTTAAGTGGTTAAAAATGAATACCACACAAATGACACGCTATAGTAGCAAATGTTGTGTTTACTACCCGTGTCACATAAACAGTTCAGTGTCTGTCTGTCTCAATTTTTAAGTTACGCTACCCATATACAGCAAATTATATGAGCCAAGGAAAGTTGTGTTCTTGTCACGTATTTGTAAGGTTCCGTCCCTAAAATGTGAAAACTCTATTTCCAAGTCTCTGTTGTCATAAACCGTTTTAGTTATCCTAATTCTTATTTGAAGTGGGGGTGATGAGACCTGCACTGACGGGCGTATTGTGCATATTTTAGTATATCTATATTACGGGGTGATGATATTATACACTATGCAATTTTCAACTGTTTTATAATATGTTTTTTTAATAGTTTTTTTTTCAATATTGCCAGCATTCTCGGCCCGCTCCTAGACATTATAAACATTTTTGTGTAGACTTTCATTAGTAATAAAAATAAAAATTGCAGGGGGCTTCTGTACAACAAACGTATATTTTGTCATTTTTAAGATAATGTAACGGAACCCTTTGTGAATGTGCGAGCCTGACTCGCAATTGGTAATTTTTTGTCAGTTTTATAATCGTAACTTTCCCGGCAAATCAGTCTTGAAAACCGTTTTGTATTATATTACCATTATGAGTAGATAATTCAAACAGAATAGACATAAAACGATGCGTGCCTCCATTAAACATTGGACGTGCACGCAACTCTAAAATATACCATACAAGCAACTTTGTAATCTAATGCGTGGTCTCGCACATGTGTCAATTATTAGTTATTGAATTAGAGTGAGTAAATTATCTGAAAATTATAGTCTGAAAGCGCTTACGCTGTTTATATTATACTTCACGAACGCAAGTGCAAATGGGTTAGTTTCGATACAGTTTTTTGACGTGAATTGTTGTTTGTTGTATTTTTTTGCGAAACGATTACTAATACTTGTCCAAATGCGAGTTGGACGCATGAAGGGTTCCGTACTATTGTTGTATGAGAACCCCCCTTTAATATTATTGACACTTCTCTCCTGCCGCGGCCCCACACCTTCGGCTGCGGTGCCTCCCTATCCACACCGTAAGCCCGCCTCAATTGCGAAACTCCCTCCGGAACGAGGTTCCGCAACCTACTGGTGCCACTCCATCTAGAACTTGCATGGGGGAGGACAATTCTAGGGAGTGGCCCGCCTCAGGGACCCTCTTCGCTTCACCGTGGGTGACCAGGCCACGGTTACTGAGCCCCCCCGCCTCGACAATGCGGGGTCCCACGGGAGGTTCATAAGGTATAGTCTTATGATAGCCGCACGAACAGGAAAATCTCACTAATACCTAGAGCCTCGTTGGTACCCTCTGGGTACGAACTCTAAAAACAAAACTATAACTAAGGTGTCACTGCTTGACTTATTAGAGACATAAAACATACCATTAGAGGACGCCACTATAATTTACAAGGCAGTTTGCATCTTCCTTACAATTTATTGACATCGTGACTCCCATACATAAGATCATGAGTATCTAAAGCCTTACTGAGAAACTTCATTGGCATACGCTCAGTTATTTAAAAACACACGACTCTTATATCATTTGAATAAGGTTCATTGTGTCTAGTATTATCATTGGTAATTTTTTATCGGGAAGATATGTTTTTGTGCGTAATTTCTAACAATAGGTTAATCTAAGTCCAATACAATTAATTGACAATTCATTTGTATTCATTAACTGCCGTCAGACATGCGAGTTACAATACATACGTAAGTCGTAAATTGTCTGATATATTTATTGGTATTGTTAAAATTAAATACACAATACGATTTTCCGGGTTTTTCCACTGAGGTACCATATGTTTCATTTAAGTTTTTTTTTGTAATAGATTGTTAATTGAATGTTAATTGGTGAAACATAGACGCTGAAGACTTATGGAGCGTACTGTTCGTTAGTTTTCTTAACTACATAATTATATGTATATTATTTAGGTAGTTAAGCTGGTTATTTTTTTTAGATAAACATTATTATTATCATTTTTAGCCTGTTATTGCACAGGACATCTACTCCTAGAAAATTCACACAGACCGTCGACTTTTAATAATACTCATTCCAACTTTAAATAATAATGTAAGTGTGACCGTTTTCTACGCGAAAGTATTAAGATGCCTTACGTTTACGTGAACAGTTTACAATGTTTATTTTACTACAATTTGTATTTTATATACTGTATATTTCCCAGTAGTTTTCTGAATAGTGGTCGTCGCTTACAACATTTTTTGGAACACCGATAACGTTCGTACGATACGAACTACTAGCTCGCTAGGTCGACCATTATCCGCCACCTGTGCGGTTGACATTTCCACATACATCAAAGGTGATATTGAACTACCAAATCACCTTTGTCAAAGTCGTGTTAGAGAAATTGTATTTCTAGAAATTATATAGGTAGAGAGAAAGACACAAATGGAAAGAGGAAAGGGAGGACTTTGCACAACAATAGGTACTAGAAATTATATCGAAAAATCGTAAGAGAGAGTAAATTTATCGCTAGTTTAACTACACAACCATTACGTTTATAATAGGTTTATTCGACTTATTTATGTATCTCTTAATTAGTTTGAGCAAACGCTCACTCCATAAAGCTGAAACGAAACTATCAAATATTTACACGTTAGAAAAAGACATTGAATTTAGTACTCCCAGTGATATTAAATGTCAATCTTTTTGACAATGGCAATGACAATGGCTAAGAGCTTTACAACAAAAACGAAAGAGTCCCTTCCTTTAGAAATTGATAGCATCTGTAAACAAAGTATACGAAATGCCACATTTTACTTTGAAAAAAAAAACGTAGCTAAGGTCGTCTCCCTTACAAAACCTTCCTGCATGTCGGATGACAAGTTAAATTGTAGGTCCTGATGGCTGTTAGTATTATTACAAACAGTCAAGATTTTTTTAGGTCAAGATATAGACGCCTTTGAGTGGCGTTAGTCTTAGTACAAGCAGTCGTTAAGCCGAGTCAGAAGCTTTCGGGTGGCTTGAAATGTCTCGGCACTAGAGCTTAGCCACTTAGCTTATACGAAGAAGAAAATAAGAAATAGAGCTTAATGTATTCTGTAAAATATTTGGATTATTTGGTCGTTCCACCGATAAATAAAATTATGCTTCGATTAAACCATTGCAAAATCGAATAATTTGCTATTAGTCGTATAAACTCAATTTGTTTGTTTATCTAGCTAAACGATTTTAGCTAGATAAACAAACAAATTGAGTTTATACGACTAATAGCAAATTATTATATAGGTCTAAAAGGGTAAGAAAATGATTTAATAAAAATATGATTTTGCTAAACACCTAAACGCTAGAATATTGTTCAATTAACGTCCCAGCTAGTAAATTGAGGTGACCTAAATATTTTATAGATCGACTAGAGCCTAGAACAATCGATTGCTGTTTGCTGTATGTAGTACCTACGTATTTTACAGTGTATGTAGTAGGTACATCCTGTCCAATGTTAAATGGTTAGTAAGAGCTATTCTATGTAGAAATACATAATAATTTGTGTACCTAGGTGTGTGTTAGAAGTTAAGACTTGTATGACATCATACTGTACTGTTTGTAACCTTTCTTAAAGTTAATATTAACAAGCGCATCACATACCTATTTTTCTAATGTATACCTAAGTATTTAGTTTTTTTTTTCTATCGCTATATATACAACGCCGCAATGCCACGAGCGTTATGGGTACCTTTCCGTCAGGTTCTGTCCGGAGTGGTTTTCTTAATTAGTTTTATGGTCCTTTTTTAATTTTATAATTTATTTGGAAAGGTATATATAACTTAATGCTTAAGATTATATTTAATTCATACTGATCTGTGTACTTAATTTTTTAAATGTCTATGTTTCTCTGATCTTTGTATCGCTGTAGTCTAAATGGCTGGATATATTATAAGTTCCAGATGTCATAAATAAATAAAAGCTTGTAATTGTAATAGTGACTTGAGATAGATCCAACAATTCGAAATTCCAACAATGTCAAAAATCAAACAAACAAAAAATCTAACTTTTCCTCATTATAATATTGGTACTCCTATAGATGTATAATAAGGTTTATCATATTTTTTTTGCCGCTGGCCGGTTTATTAAGTTTTTGTCTACGCTAAAAGGTAAAAACAGGACCCTATTACTAAGACTCCGCTGTCTGTCTGTCTGTCTGTCTCCAGGCTGTATCTCAGAAACCGTAATAGCTAGAAAGCTGAAACTTTCACAAGATTAAGTAATTCCCGTACCGCTATAATAAGAAATTCTAAAAAGAAAAAAATGAAAATAGCAAGGGGGGTCCCCATACAGTAAACGTGTTTTTTTCGTATTTTTTTGTTAAACATATATCAATAATGGTAGTATGTAAACACGGAATGTATAAATGCACAGTACCTTTCAAATTAAAATAAATAAATTAAATATTTGAGGGGGGCTCCCATACAACAATGGTAAGGAACAACCTTTCCTGAATGAGCCCAACTCGCATTTTACCAATTATTTTGCTATCCGTGGTCCACCCTTACAATGTAACAGCCTAAACATGACATATCTATTACTTACTCGGGACCCAATGAACCTTTTTAACCTCA
Source organism: Mellilla xanthometata (assembly GCA_035578125.1). Classification (NCBI taxonomy): domain Eukaryota; kingdom Metazoa; phylum Arthropoda; class Insecta; order Lepidoptera; family Geometridae; genus Mellilla; species Mellilla xanthometata. The sequence goes on along the minus strand of JAPUBQ010000007.1, from coordinate 2,819,217 downwards.
CGAATCCGGCCAGTATAGTCTGTGGTAAACAGTACTGGCCGCGGAACGTTAGGGTTGAATCGCGGATCTGTTTTACCAAGATTATCAAATTAAAATCTGTAACAGATAAAAAACTTTTCTGATGACAAAGAGGCTACTAGAAGATGCGACTACGGTGTTTATATAACTCGCATCAATAAAAAAAATATTGAAAGTTTGCTTTTTCTTGTTCACACGTCCTTGGTTATGCAAGTTTTTTAATGAACATGAATTTTCAAATGTTTTCTTCATTAACCTGCGTTGTATACCAATATTAAAACGAGAAAAGTTTTGGTTCTCTGTACTTTATAAAATTATAACCGATATTAAAAATAATGTACGGTCTGCAAAATAAGTTTATTATCGCCTATTTTGCGGTTTAGGTTACGGAAGGGTTATTGGCTACTAGATAAATAGATAAATTATTGCCAGCTTTGATGTTTGCACACAGCAAAACATAACTAATCATTGAGTCGAGATAATTTTACGTATTTACGAGATTACGTATGCCGTCATGTTTTATTTAATCGAATACATGTTATTTAAATTTATAATAATAAAAAAAAAGACTGCATATGGCCGTATCCTATAGCATTTTCGATATAAAATGCCTGCATTATGTTCAAAATAAGAGTCCAATAGCTAATCTGCAAAACACATAATATGAACTAAATTTCGTACATCTCATCTCACTAAATAAATGCGATAGTGTGTGTGTGTGTGTGTATGTTTATCAACTCTCCACGCTCAAACTGCTGGACTGATTTCGATGAAATTTGGTATGGGCATAGTTTAGATCCTGGATTAACACAAAAAGTACATTTTATACCGGATTAAGGCGGGTTAATCCACCGCCAGTTATATTCATAACCGTGGAAGTTATTCACAGGACGGACAGAGCGGAAATTTAAATGTCCTTTGAGGTCTACATAACCCTTATAGAAACTAGCAGGTGGTTATCACTGGAACTTTGTCTGGCAAACTATAAATTTCCATTTTTATTTCCACAGGGCTGTCAATCTATCCGACAGCTGCACTGCTCATCGTATTTATACCTGTAATCCCGGGGCGGTACTGGCAACCCTACCTGCATGGCCCCGAGTAATTTGTCAATGTCTCTCTCGCTTCACTGATATTAATGGAAATTTAGCGTCAACTGAATACGCCTTTGTGCCTTAATTACTGGCGATTGTTTTACTATTGATTTTTGTGTTCTATGGTAATTGTTCTGAGTAAGTTCCGCATTTTAATTTGTAAGTGGAATTTGACGATTAGGTAGTATTTATTTATTTTGTGCTTACGTTTAATTATCGTCCCTTGTGGCACTTTTCTAGTCTTGGTTTCTGTTTCTAGTATAGGTAAAAACTGAATAATCTCCTCAGATTTAACACAAAGTCATTACTGGCTTTAAAGAGTGTTTAGTATAAGTATTATTAGTAAATACCAAATTGTAAATACGTAATTGTACAAGTTTTAAGCTTTAAGTAAAAATAGAATTTTGAATCAAAATAAAATTTTGGAAAACGCTAAAGCTTAAAAATAAATGCTGTTAATGTGACACTGGATAATATTGATCGTGTATTAATACCTAAATATGACATAAATCCTATAATTTATTCAAGAGCTCAGCTAAATAAATATTGCAGTGTTTGAGCATACAATATTGCTCTTGTGGTTAGTGATTTATTTTAGTGACACGCATTAATTATGGATTGAAATTATACAAAAAAATAATAATAGTTAATTATTTATCTAAAGCTTTGCCTTAGAACTCCAACCATTTTTGGGAAACTGAACCGGATTACGTTATAAAGCCATTCAAATATAAATTTATTCGATAAGCTATCAAGCGACAAATTAATAATAGCTTCCTTACAAATTAATTACTATTAAAATAGTCTTTGTTTAAGCCAAATGAACCATAAACAATCAATTATTGATCAGGAATTGACAGTTAATCGCCACATAGTTACATCTACTTAGTTATAAGCGTAAATGAAAATGGTTCTTATTTTTTGAGTAATAAGGTTCTTACAATAGCTGTATATAGCGATTACCGCAGCAATGTATTACAAGTTGCTTCCTTTTAAATGAACAGCAGTAAGTCAATTCGCAAAGTAATTATAAAACACGCAAACAATTTTATAAGAGTTCGAGGTTCGTTCACTCTAAGATAGACGCAAGTTACTGGAATGACATTGCTTTCTTCAATGACTGTGTTGTACGATAGATTGGATTCCAGTAAATTTATTATTTGTGTATTTTTATTTACACTAAGAAATGAAACTATTTTCAATTAAATCTAGGCTAGGCCTAATTTGTGGTTTACGTTTGACAAACATAAATAAACGTTTATTGACCCAGTTGCAAGACTTAAAACTAATTAACATATTAATTGTTATGCACACTTTTGAACATAAAAATATAACTATGTTTGAATATTAATTTAATTAGACTTTATAGCATAGTGGTGACCGACAACTTTCACATTGCGATTATTAATTTCGTATTGTGGGAAGCTGTGTCCTTTAGAGTACAATATAAATGTGAAAAACAATATCTTATTAATCTTTATTTTTTAAGGATTCGATCTGATACCTCAGACTCACTTATGAACTGTAGACACAAACTAAATTTTAGGTAAGTTGAGTACAGGAAAGCAACAATGTTTGCAACAAATAATAAGTACACTCCTGTGGTCATTTAGAATATAATAAAATGCCCGAGAAGTATAAGATTTTTAGTAGATAAATACTAAATTTGTAAAATGTGTTGTAACATGTTTTTAATTTTAATCCAATAAAACATTATTTATTTTATTTAATGATACTAGATAACGGCTAAGCTATTCCAAAAATCAGCTAACTTCATACCAAATTAATGAAACTCAGATCCTTCTTGCAAGTTACTGGCCTACTCGCATGACTGCTACTGGCTTGATCCAACTGCACCGTTATTCAATAGATTATGCGTAATGAATGCGTGCCGATGCGTGTATGATGGCCACGACAATGACCACGAAGATTGCACGCGATGCGCTTGCATTGAACGCGTGAGCATTCATTGACTCGATGATCGGCTGGTCACGCCGAATACTGTTTTTCTGAAGGAAAGTGATAAAGTGACAAGTGCATCGCACGGTGGTACTTTCTAGTGCTCGCTGATAAAGTGGCTAGTAACCACCGTCGAGTTTTCTAATTCAAATTCTAAATATCTTTATTTGAAACACAATTATTGTAGAACAAATTGCACCCTGTGCTTAGTTGATAGGACATGGCTAAGACTACTTAAAGTTAATTACTCAATACTGTATTTAGAACTAGTTATTTACATTCAATTATTATTAATTTTGTTTAAGTGGCAGGCACCTAACAGTTTGTCCTGGCAACCTTGAGAGTTAGTTATTCCCAACTAAGCTTGATCTAGCTTAGGCCTGAGTGTCTTTAACTAGTGTGGGGTACACGCCTGTAAAGAGTAAAAAAAATAGTTAAGACAAGATAATTTTTAAAGAGTTTAGGTATAAAGTTTCCTAGACACAGGGAAAGCAAAATGTACTTAGTACTGCTTCCTTTGAGAAATATTAAATTTACAGGAGAGAATAGTATCAAATAGTAAAATATGCTTATACTTATTATTTATTATTGGTGCTACAAGCTAATTTGCACATTAATAAAGAGGAAAATAATTTGTTATCCCTTAGTAGATTTGGTTTTAGGGTCTAATTTATTTCGGTTATAATCATAAATAAAGGATTAATATGTATAAGGTAAATAATCGTTTTTAAAAGTTTGGCTACTTAGCTCATACGAAGAAAAAGAAGAAGCCTAAAATTGTAGTCATATTTTGTTTATAGGTAGGTAATTGTGTTCATTGATTATAAATAGAAGACAAAATTAAATATTTAGTGTACTTCCGCTGTGATCCGAAATCCAAATTAAGACAAGTAAAGGAAAAATCAACTAAGATCAATTAACCAAGCTTATTTAACTAAGATTAATTAACTAAGATCAATTAAGATTAACGTTACCTATCACTATTCGGAAATTCTTAACTCTACTCGTGTTTCGCCTAACCACAAGGCATCATCAGGAGATGCTGACTCTTCGAACGACAAGTCGAGAGATAAGCTATTCATTGATTATATTGTACTCGATTATTGAAAATCTATGCATATGCGTGCGAGTCGCGCATGTGTTGTACATGTGAATTGAAATATTAGATTACATCGATATCTTTGAATAGTACATTATTTATTATTCGATTACAATACTGTAAATGGTTTTTTAATCGATAAATTTATGGACTATGAATATGGAAAGTTGACATAAAAGTTTTAACATGACAGGACAAAAAGATTTACAATACTTTTTGCGTGACAAATAAGAAAATAGTAGTACTCTTCTTAGTTGGACATTCTTGTCAGATTGGTAGTGGTGGACAGGGTTGCATCGCATCATCACAGCTCGACTCCAATAGAGTCGCATGTATAGCGACCATCCTCCATTGGAGGCGGCTGAAGAGGCGCTACCGTGGGTCGGACGACACGTTAAATTGTAGGTCCCTGCTGTTAATGACAGTACAAGCAGTCGTTAAGCCAAGTCAGAATCCTTCGGGCGGTTTGAAAACTCTCGACACCAGATCTAAGCCACTTAGCTCATACGAAGATGAAGAAGTTTTAAAGAAACCAAAGAATAACAAATTTGGGATTTTTCTCTTGTTTGGATTTAAAGTTTTGGAACTACAGTGTAAATTCTATATAACGACACTGAAGGGATTATGCATATTATAGCGTTATAGAGAGTGATCGTTAAATGGAGAGAATGTATCATTGTATGGAATACAAGGTAAACCAACTAAAACCAATTGATTTCGCCGCTTTAGAGAGTTTGTCGTTGAATTGAGTGACGTTACATGGAGTTTACACTGTATAAATTATGCTTGAAGATGCAGAGCGACGGTTTCTTAATTGTCGTAGGTTTAGTATGTATAAAGAAAAAAAAACAATGATTTCATAAATATGATATTTCATCTCGTTTTGTGAAGAAAGCGTATTTTAAGCGAACCTGATCATTTAAATGACGCGGCAATTCGCAAAGGTCAACATGATGCCGCGACCAAACATGTGTGCAACAAGGTCGCTTGCGCATTAACTGTATATCTATATATATACATGTAGGACTTTTAATAATTTTATGTATATATAGGACTTTTAATAATTTTATAATAATTCACTATGTAACATAATGTTTTTCTGCCAACCCGCGTTTGGCCAGCGTGGTGGATTATAGCCTTGCTCTCTCCTAGTGAGAGACGGCCCCGAGTCCCACAGCAGTGGGAACTTATAGTTAGCTTCGTTTCTACCTTTCTTGTGAGGACTGCAAAACTTTGGAATTCTATTCCTGAGTCTCTGTTTCCTGAGAAATACCACCTGGGGGTCTTCAAAACGAGAGAGTTAATAGGTATTTTCTAGGTAAGCGTGTAACATCGTAGGCCATACTATTGTTTAACACCAGGCATACTGTGGTCAAACACAAACCTATTAGTCTAAAAAAAAACTGCGCATAATGTAAAAATATATCATGTGCTATCTTCCTAACATTCAATTAAGACTTTTTTCTTCTTCTTCGTATGAGCTAAGTGGCCAAGCTTTATTGTTAAGTTTTCAAAGCGCCCGATGTCTCTGATTTGGTTTAACGACTGCTAGTGCTAAGATTGACAGCCGGGACCTGCAATTTAACGTGCCATTCGACCCACGGTTACGTCGAGATAATAATGTAATTTTTTAAAAAACATTTTTGCCGACTTTTTTTTTGCCGACAGTCAAAGTATGGGGAACCATGCTGGTCACCCATCCTATGGCTGTCGGCATCGACCGTTGCTTAACCTCAATGGTCGATACAAAAGAACGTATGTAAAAGAATGAAACTATGAATGGGCCGTGTATTTATGTCTATGTCTTTAAACATATATTTTTAAAATTTATTTGGATTATTCTCATTTCTGGACTTCAAAGTATGAAAAGTTAAAAGCGTACGAAGACGCAGGCAAAAGTTGTTATTTAATAAATGGTTGCGTATAGTCCACAATGTTTTGCTCTTCACTGTTACAATGTACCGAAATTCTAAATATCTGGACTAAATTTACATTATTATTTACACGTCCATTTAAATATTTTCTTAAAACCAGTGTTTTTAACGTTTGTTAGCAGCTCAAAACTAATGTTATTGTCAGAGAACGCAGTTTTTATTGAGTTTTTACCGCTCACCTTGGCCGCGGCTCTACTTTATTGACTGATATAAAATTTATAGTTTTCGCCGACAATACTACGGCGTAAAGGGGACGGATTCAGTTTGCATGGTTAAGGGGCAAAGTAAATCGAATATAAATAGAAAGTTTAAGAAACAACAACGTTTACCAAATTTCCATGAATGTGGATATATTTCCTTTACTTTTCTCTAATTTTTACGTTGTATTGCCTTCTCCGTGTCCCACTTCATTAAAACATGTATAGCTTGAAATTACAGGCGGTTAGAACACACCGCTAGGTCTCTGGCGACAGATTGTCAACTTGAGTGTGGTAGCAGATGAGCACTAGAAAGTCATACCTTCTTCTTCGGTAAAATATACGAGTAAAATCTAGCAAAATCTTCTATTTATCTAAGCTTATAAATCAGCCCACTACAGGGCATAGGCCTCCCTACCGTCCACCCACTTTTGTCTGTCCTGGGCAACGATCTAGAAAAATCTTAGTAACGGGAAACTTACAAATAATATGCTTTCTTTTTTCGTCAAAATAAAATATATTTATTTATTATTTATAAACATATTTACAACTTAAAACCAAATGATAAAAAATAATTTGACTTGTGACCTTAACGTATGTTATTTATGGCCAATAAAATTCAGTATTTCTGTAAAGGCAAAGAGGTATGTATGTGTGACAGGTTGGTGGGTTGACGGGTCATGCCCCATGATATCACCTTGGCCCTATTGATTACAAAGTCCGCCCCTGTCGTGATGACGTAATACAGTAAACGACAATACTATAGGAGCATGTGGGCGGTACAGTGGACCCACATTTTTGTGGCCGGTTCGTTTAGAAATGGGCTTTTAATGAATCGTAAACGATGTCGTATTCTGTTTACTTGAAAGTAGTAAATATTGTAATAATACATTTCTTTGCATTGTGTTTATTACGGACGTGTGAATTTGCGTCACAATTTTAGTTTAACCTCCGATGCAAAAACGACAGGGTGTTATAAGTAAGTTTATTGCATCGTAGCTGAGAGCTGAGCCGATGTATTTTTGTTTGTAAGGCGTGTCAGTCAAGAGTGTTTTAGCTGTATTTGATGAAAATACGAGTATTTATTTTATGATGACTTGTTCCTTCCAGTGAGCTCTGTCTCGCTCAGTGGTGTACAACAAACAGGCTGGAAAAAAAATGTACTCATAATACCTTAGTTCTAGGTGTAAGAACCACACTGTTTAACTTATATTGCTATACCTAATATTAAATACACAATAAAAAAAAAATAATACTGCACCTACTCAATATGCAAATGGGTCGTTAAGACGTGTTAGGTAGTCTCATTTCAATACAGTTATGTATTTATTAAAATAATTTTAATGTCTCCATTGTTTGTTTCAGGTAAATTCAAAAGTTATCACAAGGCGGGCTGATGGTAAACAAAATAACCGTATCAGGAAAACCATTTACTTTTAAAAGTCTGTGTACGGATCAGTAACATAGCTTATTTAGATAAAGATATGTAATCTATTAATATGTTTTTTCATCGTACAGGCAGGCATTTGTTTATGCAGTAACCACACAAGCCAGTGGAGTATGCCTAGTCTGGAATAATTGGTTCTCAAAGAGACTGCCTGAACTCACTGTTAGGTGCTTGGCGACAGATATTTCAACTTGACGGTGGTTGCTGGCCAGGCGAGACCTAGAAAAAGCTCTACCACCGTATTGAAGAAAATCAGCGTAAATCTATCAATTTGTTAGTTACTTTATTTAAAGTTGGTTTGACTATGGTGCAGAACGTGCCGTCTCTTTCTGGCCACCTAAGATGAAAAGAGACGTGGCTTCTTTAAATTTAGTTTAGTCGTGTGTGCCGCTGAATCGCCACCAATTGCACACTGTGCGGAAAGAGTTAGTGACGAATCAATGACCTGTTTCGGAAAAGGCTTGTCTTCCGATAGCTATGTACCATCAAGTAGTATATTATTATTGTACGTACGTCCACAATCAATACGTTATGCGAAACCCATCAAGCGCCACAAAAAGTCCTTAGCGCATTGAAAGGCGTCATAAATACATAAGAGTGCTCCATTACCGCCATCACCTACACAGATAGAAGCCTCCATTTCCGCTCTCAGAGGGTAATATCGACATGGAATGGAGTGGCCCAGCGGCTTGCCACTGATTGAAAGCAATATTTTATTCAATTGTGCATATATACAAAATAATATTATAATTTTGTAGATTCAAATGTAGGTTAGTAAAAGTATTTATGAGCAAATTGCCCTTATTTTACCATAGAATACGCGTTTGTAATGAATATACAGTAGTGATTTGTACAAAAAAAGGGTCACACTAATTAAAAACACATTATCAATGTAAAACTATATCTAATCTAAGAAACCAGTGCCAGTGAAAAAAGTACCCAAAATGCCAGCCGAGTTGCCTCTTTGTATATTAACGGTAATACGGTGTGCAAAGTAGAGTGTATTGAGTATTATATAATATATTAGTATTAAAATGTTATTATATTTCTTATCATCGTGTGGAAACCTACATGCTATAAGGACCACAAAATCAGAAGAATTGTTTAATCTGCCAATCCACACTTGAGAAGCGTGGTGTGGATAATGGCCTATATCACTCTCCGAGAAGGCCGGAGTCCAAGCAGTGGGAACGTATAGTGGTCTGCTTATGCTAAAACTGTCTAAAACCATTAAACTGAAACTGACATAGAGAACACGCTAAAGAGTGAAACGCTTGTTTTTATTCTCCTATTTTTCCAAGTCTACTCCTGCGGCACTCTTCTCGAACATTCACGCGCCAGTTTCCGAGTGCACACAATAGCTGGGCCTGACAAAGTGTCGGTTAATCACCTTTCTTTACGGCGCCGGTAGAAAAACACGATAGAAGGGAGCTTCAATAGGAGATCGACTAAATAATATCAGGCCTTTTTCGGCGTGAGTTGATCTTCAGGTAGAGTGGCAGCGTTCGTAAAATTCCAGTTTTTAGAAAGATCAAAGATGTCTAATACAGATAAATATTATAGAGAAAAGATACCTTAGTTGCAGTAAAAATTATCGCTAATATTAAACTTTAAATAATGGCCTAAGTTGGCATTTTTCCAATTTTATATTATTCTAGGTTACCTTCGTTATGCGGATCTGAGGCCGCGTGAGGTCTCGTGCCTTAGGAGTTTGTGTGCTTTCTTTGACTTTGAAAAGATGTTGTGGATGTTGTACAACAATTAAAAATACTTAAATTATAAGCACTAATGATTCTAGTCAATTAAATAAAAAAAAATCTTTATTACTTTCAGAAGCATAATTATGTATCATGCGACCCTTTCTAGAATAAATAAAATAAATAAATATGAGGCCACATTTCACACACGGTTGGCTAACCCCATACTGAACCATTTCTAGTTTCAGTCAACCATTTTTGTTTCTAGAATCTATATAAAATATTGTTATATTATGTTTTGAAATGAATTATTATATTATATGAAATTTCGTGAAATGCTTTCTACTGCGGTTTAGCCGTGGCGCTTAAATTTAATAGTGCATATAAACTCTGTAGAACGTCTTCTTTATTTTATTGATAAAACTCATTATATTGTTCATATCCTTCATTTTAACATTCAGACTTTCCATAAGATTTGATTCATTGAAAGAATTCAGTTTAAACTAAGATACGAGTATCTAATATCTTAGTAATGAAGTTTTCTATAGCGATAGCCTTTTCGTATCAGCCGGCAAAGTTGCTTGTTGCTTATTGAACTCGACGAGCACTAAGTTATACTAGTTACTCCTAGTATCAGGTTTCTTCCAGAAAATTCTTGAAACTTTGGAGGGAACGATCCTTGCTTCATTTGAAAGTTTCATGATCCAGTCTTTTACAAGTCAAGTTAACGTGACGTTTCTAACTCATTATTTGTGATATTTTTTACAATTGCTATGACATACATACTTCTGGAATACCAGACTAGGCATGCTCCATTTTAGGCCAGAGAATTATTAACTGATGTGGTTACTCGTCCGGCTCGTCAAATATCTATCAGCTGTTATATTTGAAAAGGTACTCGTATAGTTAGTAATATATTACAAACAAAAAAGCGAGTTTGGCTCGGTAGGAAAACGTCTTCTTTTCAAGCTGACGGCCCTTGGTTCGATCCCTACACTAAGGACTTGTTGTTCAAGTGATGTGTGGATTTGTTTTCGTTTTACGGTGAAGGAAAACATCTTGAGGAAACCGACAAGTTTGAGGACCACAATATCCGAAGACGTGTGCCAGCGTGGTGGATTATGGCGAATATCTCTTCTCGTGAGAAAAAGCCCCGAGTCCCAGTTGTGGAAACGTATAGTGGGCTGCTTATACTTATGCTACACACAACATAAAAGTGGAACTTTCCTGGAATTAATTACATTCTGATTTTTTATCGCAAATTAATGATATTTGATATGGACTACGCTACAGTTACTGCGAATAAATTTCAATTGGCAGGTTGTAAACTACTTACATCAAAATGTATACACGCATCGCATCGTTACAATGTACGAGTAGAATTGTAGTCATGAAAAATTCACTTTCTACAGTCTAACTTTCCGGAATTTTCAAGTACGTTTTTTAGACGTAAACGCATGTCAGTGTCACATTGCTCGCTATTGTCACGAATTTTTGATCATGTAGTGTTTTTTTTGCTAAATAATCGGTTACCTCGATCACGCGATCGGATTGATTTCATAAATCAGCTGTAATAAACGCTTTGGAGTTCCGTTGTGATCGGTGAAAACGAGTGACGGTTGCAAAATTATATGTTGCAAAACTGATGTGTTTTCTTTTATCAAACTTTTTAAACGCAGACGAGAACTTATTAATTATAAGTGATGGAATTATCTAAAAAAATAAAACAATTACAAGAAAACGATAATTTGACTAATTTCTCTCTAGAATAGTGAATTCATTAATGCCATTAAGATTGACAAATTGTTTGTTACGAGTATATGCAAACTAATAAGAATGGGATTAATTTATGATTGAAAGGACCCAACCAAAAAAAGGAAGTAAAATTATTATTAATATTATTAAATTAAAGAATTTGATAATAGTCTACTATTATCAAATTCTATACCTCTAGGTATATAATGCTCTTTTGCCTCTGTATTCTTCTGCCTATTATGACAATCGCAAAAGTAAGAAATTATTGCACGCCAAATCCCGCATAGGTATACCTATTTTTACTTAAGTAAATAAAACTTCTTCTTTTTATGTATGTATGTATGAATATTTTTTTAATTGTAATATAATATGATTATTTGTTTGATGTATGTAAGTAATTTTAAACGTACAGAATCCATCTTCAACGACCATTATACTCACTGCAATTGTTCTAAAGCTAATCAACAAATCGTCAATTACAAAAAGTGAGAAATGCGATCGTTTGTTATTTAATCTGTCAAGACTGACATTATTGTCATCTTAATTGGTTTGAAGAAGAATAATATGTGTTGAGAATTGGTAAGTTATGAGCTGAGAATCGAAGTGTAACGAAGCATCGAGATTTGTTTATTTATATTTTGTCAAGTTTTTTGTTTAGCTTAAACAGTCTTTCGTTAACTTACTTTTTTAGTCGAAAAGACTTACGTTTTCCGAGCTTTTGAACTAGCTTCAGTCTTCTTCTTCTGGGTATGAACCGAGTGGGCAAGTTCTGGTGTCGAGAATTTTCAACCCGGCTGAAGGCTTCTGACTTGGCTTAACGACTGCTTGTACTAAGTCTAACAGCCGGGATATAGAATTAAAATCCGGGATAAAATAAATCTTTTCATCTGACCCACGGTAGAGCCCATATGAAAATGCTACTTTTTACATGCTTTATATTAGCTTCACCTGTATGTTTGTTTGTTTGTTTGTAACCGACTTCTTTGGGCGCGATTTTGACCCACTTTAAACGGCCAGATTTCGTTCAAACTTTGTAGATTTATTGAGGACTGATGACAATACACTAATTTGATAAAATTATTCCATTATTTGTATTTTTGTTTCTATGTTTGTTTGTAACCGACTTCTTTGGGCGCGATTTTGACCCACTTTAAACGGCCAGATTTCGTTCAAACTTTGTAGATTTATTGAGGACCGATGACAATACACTAGTTTGATAAAATTACGGTTTTCTATAAAAAGCGTGTTTTTTAGTTTTTTTAAACTATTAATTATTAAATGACAACCTTGTGCATGATCACTCATCCAAAGGCTGTTGCTTTGCATCGATGATTGCGTCAGAGCGCCTTAGCTAGCCGAGCTACAGGCGCTACATCTATTTACTCAATGCTTTTATTGCTGCCTCTATTTATACGACAATAAATGATTTTTGTATTTGATTGTAGCAAATGTACATAATTATTCTTACCAACGGCAGATACCATTTGTATAGAATAGGTACACATGTACCATCTCCTGATTAGTTAATTAATACAATGTGGCCGGAACACTGAATGTTCATTACTGGCTGATCAATTGAAAGCGGTCAGGAATTGACGGTTATTTATTAATTTGATCGATAAAATCTGGAAGGTCGTTGGCACCATTTTATCTTTGGTGGGTTATAGTTATGGTGTTGTGCTGTTAGTTCTATACGCATATATGTGACATATAATATTACGAAATGCGAAACCACTATGTCGTACCTATAATTCTTAAATTTTCTTTAAATTAAATCAAGTTTTAAAAACTAGTCATTCTGGAATCCGGTTCGATTCAATGAAGAAAACTTTTGAAAGGCTACTTCTTTTGCTCCTGCTTATATAGTAGTGCAGACAACTTTTTTCTTTCCTTTTTTTCCTCTTTCTTTAAACTGCTTACTCTTATAAAATCGTGAAGAACAACCCTTTAGCATAAAATGTTGGAGAGAGTGAAGTGCATTATAAGTATGTACATATATACATATGTACATTCTTGATGTATTCACTTATCTCTATCCTGTTATTCTACCGATAAATTTTGCAGCACATAATTATAAAAGAAACTCATGGTTTCTAAGTTTAGTTTAGTTATTTTAGATCTCACTAAATGGGCTCAAATCATAACCTTTTTTTTCTGTTGTGTGGCAGTTCCATATGTTTTTTATAATTCAAAGAGACTCGTACGTCATGCACATTAAAGGGACAGTCACCTACATTATGTCAAAGCAGAGAATAGGCAGAAGTAAATCGTCCAATGAAACACAGTGGATCCGAGATAGAGGCGATAATTCACGGCTGTAGCTGCGTCAGTGGCTGCGTTATCAGGCTGCGTTAGCTAATCGCCGCTTGGCTTTATGGCCTGCTGACGCCTATGTATTAACCTCGGACATAGATTACGACCTTTAGAATCTCCACCGTTCTAGAATGTATACATTTTGAATCTGTACGGGATCTCAGAGTCAAAAATATAGCGTAAAAAGTGGCATAGTGGCGTTTTTAAATTGGCAATGGTCAATTTTTTAATTTTATTTCATTTGTTTAATACTAGCTGTGCTTCGCGGCATTACCCGAGTTAGTCTGGGATAAAAAATAGCCTATGTGTTCGGTCATCAAATTCGGCTCAACCATTTCAGCGTAAAGAAGTAACAAACATACTCACATTTTTCTTTTCACGTTTGACCAGTAGGGCGCGTAAAAGCACACGAGTTAGAGCCACTCTGGCCTAAGGTGGAGCATAGCTAGTCTCTAATAACTTGCTCTTAAGGAGGCTGTCGGATCGAACCCGGAACCTTCTGATTGGCAGTCCGGCATGGTAACGCCAACGAGGTCGTAAGAAGCGGTCGAGTCTTAATTATTCGTAAATATTGGTAGGAAGGTATTGCTTGTATCCATGTGTCAGTATCTTATGTCTCTACTCAGTTCCTAAAACTAACAAATTAAGGTATCTACCGAGGTTACTCTGTGTCTCGCCATTAGTGATTCGCTTTGCCACTTAGAAGTGAGTTGTGGCTGTGTTCTAGAGTAGACTAGTAGTAATAGTGACTCGATGAATCTCTTGGGTCAGGTAAGCATCACATTCCTCGGCTATTCGATTACCTTTGTAATCGATTGGGCGTTGCTTAGTGAGTAATCTAAGGCGATCTGGCGAGATCATCGAAGCTAAGCAACGGTCGATGCGGGCGGTGTTTGGATGGGTGACCATGCATAAGACTGTTTTTCAAGTGGCATTTCATTTGGGCGTGGTTTGCATGACACGTTAAATTTAAGGTCCCGGTTGTTAGTCTTAGTACACGCAGTCGTTAAGCCAAGTCAGAGGACTTCGGGCAGCTTAAAAACTCTTGACACCAGAGCTTGGCCGCTTATATTATCTATTTATTTCTAGCTTTTATGTATACAGGTTATAAATTGAACAAATTATAAAAAGTAATCTGTTCATTTTTCTTTACAAAGTATCAAATGCAATATAGTTTTATATGAATTGTGTTAGCTCATACGAAAAAGAAGAAGATTCTAGCAGCGAAGGAAAATGTCCTTCACTCGTCACAGGTAACTTAACCACCGTAGGTTTGCTTAACGAAGTTCAAGACTTTACAATTAATTAAATTTAGAATGCATCGCACGCGCATCCTGTGCTCGACTGTGATTCTATCTTAGAGGATGCTATTATGTTTACGTGTGCAGCATTATTTAGGAACTACTAGTACACTAAGGCTTCCTTCACGAATTTTGTAGCAAAAACATATCACGTGACAAGAACTAGTTTGGTTTATGTTGTATGCTATATCAGAAATACTAGGCTTCCCCTAACACATTTAGAAAGTGTTAAGAAATTTCTCAATGAAAAAAAAAGTAATTAATAATTGACATATAAAAAATTATGATTGTAGAATGACCTGTAAATCTATATTTATCAATAAATTATCTGTATCTGTATGAATGCTTGGGGGACCCTATTGGGTAAAAGTGGTCCATTGTTGATCTTCACCGCAAGTCTTAAAGCAAGGTGTTAAAGTTACTGCCAATTGTCACCACTCCCAATGGTAATGGCCACTATTGTCAGTAGCAATAGATACAACATTTTCTACGCTCAGTGGTGCGTAAAAGTCTAATTTCTTTTTTATTTTGACAAATTGATTAACATACAGACATAACAAATAATTAACTAACCATCAGCTGCGATATGATTGGTAGTTTAGTTTTACAAAAAATGTTATTGAAAAATTGTGTGGCTATGAAAATGTGAGTGGTAGATATTTTTTTTACCAATATCCGGGATCAGAATAGGAAATAACCTATACATAGGAAATAGAAGGGATTGCTGATTCCCATACAATAACGCGTGACGCGTAAGTTTGCCATAATTACCGATGAAAGCTAGATGGCGCTTCAAATCGAGCGTGCAGCCTAGCTGCCGCCAAATCCCGCAACGTGCTGCAGTCGCATAGTGATATAACGATAGTAGATTGCGTGTATGAGACACGTAGTACGATTTTCAACAAGAGGTGGAGCGTCTATTATATTTATTAGTCTATGCCAATATTAATGAAATTGTTTTGAAATTCGCTGTGCTTCTGATCACAGGTATTTAGATTAATTCATCTAACCTTTCTCCTCACTGAGCATAATCCTGTTCGAAGTAAGTGACGCGTAAAGTTTCGATCGCAAGTCAATACCCCATCGCCCTGGGGGTACTCGGGGGTACTTGACAAAGTACAGGTCTGCCCTTTTTTATCTGCTGCGGACAGTCTGCCCGTCATACGTCACTGTGGATTAGGTGTCGCTGGACGTATTTAGGGAAGGGGGGGGACACATTTTTACTAGCTTTCAACTAGTATGTATAGTTGTAGCGTCATGCAAGTTAAATAAGACTCACAACCCGTTGTTTTGATTCAGATTTGGTTCGCTTATGTATCTTAAAGTTAAACTAGTATAAAATGCCATGCAGCTGTTCCAACGATGGACCCTGAATGCGACCATGGGAGTTCTGCAAATAATAATAATAAAAAAACAAAATTGACCGACCGAGTTGTTAAGATTTGACTGTTGCTTGACTTAGAAAAGTTGGTTTAAAAAAAACACTTTTTTTTGCAATGTATTACTTCATAATTTATTCACTTCTGGTTGCAAGTGTTTTTAAGAGGTCATAAAATTTTGTGACAAATTCATTAGTTTATAGAAACCAATGCAGACCAATTTTAGTCTGGAAATTAAGGAGTTTATTGTTTGTCTGACTCTTAATAACACACGTAGATTTTTCGTCGCGAAATAACGTAAAAGCTAAGTTATCACTATTAAAGCTTACTTTGCATATATTTATGTGGATATTTTAAAGAAGCACGGCTCGTGTTTGCCGTGCAATGACTGATCTACTAGCAGGAGAAATATTTTGCTAACTGTTATTCAACTTGCCCCAGTTCTGTCCTTAATACGTCCTTGTATCAGCGGGTGGACCACCGATATATCGTACAAGTTCAGTCAATTCTGTAAAGACCCTGTGACACGGTAACCTTTTAATCAAATTTTGACTGTTGCTTGACTTAGAAAAGTTGGTTTAAAAAAACACTTTTTTTTGCAATGTATTACTTCATAATTTATTCACTTCTGGTTGCAAGTGTTTTTAAGAGGTCATAAAATTTTGTGACAAATTCATTAGTTTATAGAAACCAATGCAGACCAATTTTAGTCTGGAAATTAAGGAGTTTATTGTTTGTCTGACTCTTAATAACACACGTAGATTTTTCGTCGCGAAATAACGTAAAAGCTAAGTTATCACTATTAAAGCTTACTTTGCATATATTTATGTGGATATTTTAAAGAAGCACGGCTCGTGTTTGCCGTGCAATGACTGATCTACTAGCAGGAGAAATTTTGCTAACTGTTATTCAACTTGCCCCAGTTCTGTCCTTAATACGTCCTTGTATCAGCGGGTGGACCACCGATATATCGTACAAGTTCAGTCAATTCTGTAAAGACCCTGTGTCACGGTAACCTTTTAAGGTCATGATAACTTTGAATTGGGTTTTGTCACTCTTACTTAGTTTGTACTTATAACTGAAAAGTTTCATCACTTTCAATTTAGTACATTTGATGCAAAGCCTTTTCATGTATAGAGTCGAAGTAGGTTTTTGCAATGTTAATGATTTATTTACCCAATTTAGATGTACAGTGTGAACTCTGTATAACGACACTGAAGGGACTGTGCATTTTATGACGTTATAGAGAGTGGTTGTTAAATGGAGAGAATGTATCATAGTAAGGAATACGAGCTAAACCAACTAAAGCCAATTGATTTCGACACTTTAAAGAGTTTGTCGTTAAAACGAGTGACGTTACATGAAGTTTACACTGTATTTATGAATGTAGAATACATGATTACTATTAGTATCAATTAATTCTTCTGTTTTGAACTCCCGATACAAAAACGACGGGAAAAAGCTTGTAGATCACATATATATTGAATAACGTTTGTTTAACCGGCTATCACTAACGTTTATTTTGTCGGTATTAGCCCGTCATATATCAGTACGATCAGTGTGCCATTCTCGATCATATATTTTTCCACAAACTAAAGGGCTTAGTTAAAGAGTACACATATAATGAGGACCTCGTTGGCGTAATGGTTACCATGCCGGGTCGATTCCCGACACAGACAACATCTTTGAGATGAACTAAATTTGTGCGTAACAAAATTTTTGGCAGTGGGTCTGGCAGGTATATTTATGTATATGTAGTATATCAGTTGTGTTAGCATCCATAATACGAATAGAAATGGTTCAGTATGAGGTTAACCAGCCGTGTGTGAAATGTGTCCTAATATTTATTTATTTATTATGATGAATAATAAATCTAAGATGGCTGCCACCATTAATAATAATACAACAGAATGTTGTATTTCTAAATGTGTAATTTATTTCTGTTACATTTAAAATAGACAGCTTTAAAGAGTTCATTTAAAACATTATGTTTGGATTACGGGTATATTTTTTCTAGGCTGCATAAAACGAGCAAAGTATTTCGAAATTCCGCCATCTTGTTCCCACAACTCGTCCTGTAATTGCTATGAAGAATGACAACTATCATTTACAAGAAAAATCCGCCACAATTAGTAATTAATGCAAGACTCGTGAGAATCGTCCGGTCGGACCAGCTTGGAGGAAACGGACGGGTTTTTGCAAGGATTTTCAAGTGTAGGCGCCATCTTGATATGTACTATGGGAAGTTAATTTTTAACCGACTTCAAAAAAGGAGGTTCAAAAGAGGAGGAAGGGATATATATTCGACTGTATGTATATATTTTTTTATGTATGTTCACCGATTTCTCAGCCATTTGTGGACCGATTCTCAAAATTATTTTTTAAGATGGTTTTCTTTCTAGTTACAACGTTAATACAGCTTACGTTTATTTTGTATAATGAAAAAAAAAAAATTCAAATTAAAGTTACGAAATATAATAAAACCTAATCTTCTTAATATATATAAATCTCGTGTCACAATGTTTGTCCTCATTGGACTCCTAAACCACTTATCCGATTATAATAAAATTCGCACACCATGTGCAGCTCAATCCAACTTGAGAGATAGGATAGTTTAAATCTCAAATTATAGTCGCAATTTTAATTTATTGCTAATTATTGTCTGTTATTATTTGACAGTCACAATTATCTGTCAACTCCAAAAGATTCTAACAGATGTCGATACCTTTTGACTGGGTTGAGTAAGTAATCAATAGATGGCGCTGCTATGGTAAATCTACGAACGTGTCATATAAGCTACACTATCTATTTTTCATACCCCTAAGTGAGGCAAAACAACGTTTGCTGGGTCAGCTAGTAATATATAAGTACCTATTTTAACATGCAGTTCCTAAATGTACCCGGTGCATAGGTACTCTTTATAGGTATGTTTGCTTAATTGCTGCGTTAAATAGCAATATCTCAGATAAGGCGAGTGTGGATCAGTAGGAAATGTCTACTTTTCAATCTGACGGCCCTTGCTTTGATCCCGGCCTTACCCTTATGTATAATTTATTTATCAAGTATGTATTGATCACTTTATGTATTGTTTTGCACTCGCTTTACGGTGAATGAAAACTAACTTAAAAACCACAATATTCGAAGACGTGTCATCTGCCAGCCAGCACTTGGCTGGCGTGGGGGACTATGGCCTATATCTCACTTTTGTAGTGATAGGAACCCCCGAGTCCCAGCAGTGGGAATGTATAGTGGACTGCTTATGCTTCTAAGCTATGCACAAAATCGAAAGCTCTAAACTGAGATTAATTTGCTTATAACAAACACATACTTAATTAGAATAATACTTAAATTTTGTGCAATTTTTAAGGCAAATGTAATAAAAATGGCTTTTCATACGTCTATATCAACATCATACTTCTTCATTTGAGCTAAGTAGCTAAGCTCTGGTGTCGAGAGTTTACAGGCCGCCCAGGGCCTCTGACTTAGGTTAACGATGCTTTGCTTGGTTAAAGCTTTAACATGCTTGTTCGGTTCTCATAAAGGTATTATTGTGAAATGAGGGTAGAACTACAAAACCTGCAGTCCGCGCGTCGCGGCCTGAGGCAGTCACTCTGGAATCGTATGGGAGATAATCCGCGCTTCTCATCGCCGCGCCGTAGTACAGAGTTACTCTTTAATATATCCTAAATAGTGTCGCGCGTCGCTTCACCAAGGATATTTACTGTGCCGTGTGTACAGTCAATACTGTTCTGCATTACACCAATGAGCTTGATGATCGTTACCCACCGAGCTGCCGCCAGACGCGAGGAGTTGTCCCGGGGAGTGGCGTCGTGGATGAAAGGTACGTGGTCCTATCTAAGTTTCGCAATTTCCTTGTGAGAATCAGAACTTACATACAGTCCACTCGTTTCGTATCGAACAATGCTACTAAAGAATTTGGTTTCAAAGAACGCAGAATATTTCAGCTAACACAGCAAATAGCTTCGAGGCGGCGACCAGTGAAACAAAAACCGCAGCGATACAGGAATGAAAGTTATAAGGTTACATGCAATCTTACATTGTTGCAATTTTCAGTTAGCGTGCAAATTCTAGTAAAATTATGATGTAGTTAAAATATTGTAAAATAAATTGAAGTTATGGGAGTATATAAGAATCTTTGAACTTAGATCAGCGAACTAGGATACAGTTCGCTGACTTAGATATAAGATATAATTATATACATTTTTTATTTTTATATATACATTTTATTTTTCTTAGTACACATTTCACACACCGCTGGTTAACCCCATACTGAACCGTTTCTAGTTCGTGTTATGGTAGCTAACACAACTGATATACTACATATACATACATATATATTTTTTTTATATAGATACATATTAAACACCCAGACGACAGCCAACAAATTTGGTTTAGCACAAAGATGTTGACCGTGCCGGGAATCTTACCCGGAACCTTCTGATTGGCAGTCCAGCATGGTAACCGTTATGCCAACGAGGTCGTCATCAATGAAATCAATTATTAGTGTAAATATATGTAAATAAATTTAGTGATTCTTAGTTTGAAACGCTTAAGTTAAATGTTGTACAATTTAGACAAAAAACATTTCGTAAAATACATAAACATTTAAAAATATTTGTAAAATAATTCAGGCTTTATTTTGTAGTTCTAGTTCATCATTTATTTTTGTATTGAAAAGAGTCGTATTTTATGCGCGATATTTTTTTGGGGAGTCTGGTGGCCTAGAGAAAAGGTCAAAATTACTTATGTATATATCTCGCATCACTAAAGAAACCCTTTGTAAGTTCACGTTAACCAAATGAGTGTAACCGAGAGATATCATACGATCTAATAGAAAATATATAAATATTAGAATACATTTCACATACGGTTGGTTAGCCCCATACTAAACCATTTATAGTTTGTATTATGGTTGCTAATACAACTGATATACTACATATACATACATAAACTTTATATCGATACATATTTTGCACCCAGACCAACAGTCAACAAATTAAGTTCATCATAACGATGTTGGCCGTGCCGGGAATCGAACCCGGGGCCTGTGTGGCAGTCCGGCATGGTAAACATTACGCCAACGAGGTCGTCTAATATTTTCTTTGTTTAACCGAGTTATACGTATGACAGCCCTCATAAGTGTTTATACAATTTAGAATAATGATAGTAATACAACAAGTCAATTATAAATTAAAAACTAATAAAGTTAATTTAATAGGCCTCTCCTCGTAAGTTAATATTTCCAATATTTTTTTTTTACTCAGAATAGGTCAGCGCTCGACCATAATTCACCTGATGGTAAGTGATATTGAGGTCTACGGTGGATCGCGCTTACCTAGAAAGAACCACTCACTGTCGCCTTGAAAATCGCTAGATTGTAGTCATAATTAAATTTAGCAATATTCTGCCGTGATCAACAGAGGTCGTAAGCTAATTTAATTAAGAACTTGGTTGGAGAAATATTTTTAGCGAACTTTCGCCAGGTGTCCTCCGACATTTTCTGAACGCGAGAGGGCAACGAGTCATTTAATGAAACTGGCATTTACTTTTCTAATTTACTTGTAAGGAGAAGTAAGGAATTTCATAAACGTGTAGGTTTTCTTCAAACTTTAAACAAATTGGCCAATTGCGAGTTGGACTCGCGGCTGAAGAGTTCCGTACTATTATTTGAAGGAAGTCCTCCTTAAATGTTTATTTATTTACATTTTATAATTTACTTGGAAAGGTAAAATCTGTGAAAATTTTAAGCTTCTACCAGCGTTATTGATAATTATAAAAAAAATACGAATAAAAAATACGTTTATTGTTATGGGAACCCTATTAATGTTTTAATTTCTTATTTTATAATATTTATTACGGAAAATACTTATTTTGTGAAAGTTTCAGCTTTGTAGCTATCACAGTTTCTAAGATACAGCCTAGAGACAGACAGACAGGGGAGGCTTAGTAATAGGTCCTTAAAGTTTACCAGTAAATAGTGAAGTAGCAAAATCCCCCTTTTTGTGGAAACCATTCGCCAATCAAAAAACAATTAAACTAAATTCCAGGAAATCTGAAGATTAATAATCACAAAATGGGCCCATTTCAAGAAAATAAAGCAGAAATATATTCGTAGATCCATTTAAACGTGCATCCCTATGAAAAACAGACGAAAATGTGCGTCCCCACATTTGGTTGGCACACAGCCAGTGTGAAAACTCACAAAAACATACCTTATTACGTAATAATAAAGTACATTTTACTTTGACTCTGCGATTGGCTGCAGTGCTTAGGAAGTGTTGGTTGTTTTTTCGGTATTTCCAGGCTCTTCTTATCAAATAGTAACGACTACGGTCGTAGAATTCTCAGAAACATTGGCATGTAATTTGGATTCATTTAGTGAATTAAACGTGGAATTAGAAAATATTTTTTTACTTCTTACAGCTAGGCATTCTTTTTTTGCTGGTTAGCCCCATACTGGTCCATTTCTAGTTCGTATTATGGTTGCATATTTAACATTAGATACATATTCAACACCTAGACCACAGCCAACAAATTTAGTTAAGCACAAAGATGTTGGCCGGGCCGGGAAATCGAACCCGGAACCTTCTGATTGGCAGTCCGGCATGGTAACCTTTACGCCAACGAGGTCTTATTTGACTAACAAGGCGCGTAACCACATGAGTTAGCGACACTCTGGCTTATGGTGGAGCATGCCTAGTAGTTTTTACAGACGACACAAGCCTTCAGATTTTGTGGTCCTCATATCAGTTTTATCATAATATTATATTTTTTCTCCGTAAAGCGAGAGGAATACCAAATATAAGTTGAATAACAAGTCATTCGTTTAAGGCCCAAATCGAACCAGGAACCGACAGATTCCTAAGTAGACTAATCTCACCGAGCCACGCTCGAAGTTTCAGTAAAACATTAAGAAACCCCCCTACTAAACTTTTAATGGTGGCGGCCATCTGGGATTTGAAATAAATAACATTCTATATACTCTTCTAATCAAGGTCTTTAATATTGAGGAACACAGCAAAGAACACTGGCCAAAAATACCTCTCAAACAAAAAAAACAGAATTATAAATTTTTACAAAAGCTTTAAGTTTATGGATGTCCACATTATTGTCTTTAGTCAATATGAAACCTTTGTTCTGGGTTTTTTTTTTAATATTTTTATCGCCAGTATAAGCCATCATTTACCTACTTTTGAACTGTATTTCAAACGAACAAAGTCAAACGCCCTAGCAATATGTTGCATGTTGTGTTTTGTGAATGGATTCTCGTATATATTTTTTTCATTGATAATTAAATATCAATTGTCTTCTGAGAGCTACTCACCCGGAAACATCTCAATTATTCTAATTCGAATATCACATTTCAGCACTTCGCCTTTTATTAAGCCAACCTCTGGCACCTAAAATGACAATTTTGCTTGAAATTGGAAATTTCATTATCATCTGAATAAGCCCTCTTTGATTAATAAAACAGCGATAAAAGCGGCTAAAAGCACTCGCTAATCCTATGACTCGACTCGAATGCGATTAAGAATCGTTAATCGAATAGGTACCTATCTCTACTTAGCTGAGCTGAAAGAATTTTATTAATATTCGACAGAGGATCTAGATTTTCAACTCTAAATTGAATTGCAAGCATTATTTGCCAGCATTATCCCCGCATAACAGGATCATAATGATACTTAGCGCGGGGCTCAGTGTATATGGCAAAAAGTACACTAAGGCTACGCTATACTTTAGTATTTAATTAGTTATTGTACGTTTCACCCCTGTATTTGTTCTGAATAAACTATTTGTATTGTATGTTATTAAACAAATAACTAAAATATTTTACTATTTTTAAGTCCTGTAAAATATATTTTAGTTATAACAATAAAACATATTTTATAACTTTTACTATATGTATTATTACTACTTTTTGATATATAAAAAAGTGTTTTCTGATTTAGTTTTTCGCCGTCTTAGATAAATTACTTGTATTCATGGAGCATTTTTCACCTGCACAAAACGCGTAGACGCTTAAACCATAGATTGTAATATGACGTTTAACGCCTTACTAATATCGATCAATATCTTATACCATCCCACTATTAACACCACGTGAACACACTACCAATACATTATTCTGATTACGGCAAACCTAATATACCACCCTTCCTACACGACCTCAGATTTTTATGTTTCTTGATTACTCATGCTGATGATTGAAGAACACTAAGCACCGCGCCGGGTACGGATAAGTAAGTACGGACAAAGATAAGAATCGATACCAAAACCCAAGTCAATAAAGAAAATTATCTTAAAGTTCATGTCCTTTTTTTTAACGCGAGTCCTATCGCAAATCAAGAATGAAATGTGCGCATACGGCCAATCCTAGAGGGTAATTGAAAAGTGGAAATTAGATAATATAACAAAATATTATTATAGGTTTCATTACATTAGATATAACATAAAAAAATATCTCTAATTTCTTAAGGCCATTGAATTCCAATTATGAAATGATTTATATACCTACATATGTGTGGCTCATGGATAGGCTTGTTAAGCCATAAAAGAATGTGCTACAACACACATGGATGCTGCTTTAATCATCTGACTGATGCACAAAGGCCCATGATGATGACATACCATTTTTTTGACATGGAGGAAATGCATTTACACATGCCCGCCAATCCTCGGGGAAGGCGGCGGGGTATGTCGGGCTCGATGCCAGAGTGGCGACCACTACCGCCTAAAACCTCCAAGGTGTTCCTTCGCTGCGCCTTGAAGCTGGGAGACCGCAATCAACTCGTACTCATCAGTTTCGCCGGCAGCGCTGATCCTTCGACCCACACTTTGAGCCTTGTTGCCACTTGGCAATGTGTAGAGAACACCTGACACTTCGCCCCATGATGATAACATCATCATCAGCCTATGTTCGTCCACTGCTGGACATAGGCCTGATGATAACATGCCTGCTGTAAAAAGATTTGGGTTACGAGCAACCACACCATTGCTCAGTCAATAGAATATATGGTCTTTGTATCGGAGCTACACGTCGCCGGGGCGTCTCCGGGCCGAGATCGGGCCGTGTCCGGGACGTGACTAGATTCAGTTCAGGGACGATTTATTGAAATTGCCAGTGGACATTGGGTAATCCAATCAATCGATCCATCTGCGTCTTGCATATGTCGAGTATGCTCTCGGCAGAACTTGGTAGGATGAATAGTACCAAGTCTAGGTATGGGTCAGGCAATGATGGAAGCTTCTAGACATTCTCTTTGAATATCGAGATGAGCGTATAGCGGAGTTGATAGGATTTGATATATATGTACGATGTGTATACGTGCATATGTGTACATTAATATGTATACATTATTGTATAAATACATACATTATGATTTAAAGATCTCCTTTGAATAAGACTGTTTTCACATACCAGTTATGTACGTAGGTATAACAACCTAAGCTTCATTATCAAATGGAAAGGAAGAAGATAAATAATTGGCCAAGTCCGAGTCGGGCATTCTCTAAAAATGGCAAAAATACACGTTTATTGTATGGGAGCTGAAATTAATTTGTATTTTATTCGTAATAGTTTCAAAAAAAAATATACATACTCTAAAACATGCTTAATATAATATATGCTTAAAAATATATGCTTACCTTTGTTGTATATTTTAATATGCATCTAGATGTTTTGTGAAATTTTTAAGCATCTACCTGCTACCGTTATAAACATATAGCAAAAAAATTAACACGAAAAATACACGTTTATTTTATGGAGACCCGCCCTCCTTTATAGATTTATCATTTTTAGTACCTCTTTGTTGTTATAGCGGCACGGGAAATACAAAACTTCAGCTTGCTAACTATCACGGTTTCTGAGGGTACAGTCTGGTGACAGACAGTCAAACAGACAGCGGAGGCTTGGTAATAACTATAGCCTTAACATATTTATCTATACCCACCTATTTTCTGATGCGTGATATCCACATATATACATATGTATGTTCGCACCTCCTTGATGGATAGGTATCGATTAACAGACATGACAGTTGGGCTCGTCCCTCAGTGCCAAGGTTGGACGATGTTTACAAGTCTCACGTTTCACGGAGCTTTTACGAGCTTTGCCAGCCTATTGTTTTAGTGCTTTACGAACTTCCAAAATGAAATTATTTTGTAGATACTTGGTCTCTTTGTTGTTGTTTGAAATGAAATAGTAACCTTTTCAAATATTATTTTATACTCTGGCAGTATTCATTCGTTATGAAACGTATACATATACATAATACAGTGTAAACTCCATGTAACGTCACTCGATTTACCGACACACTCTCTAAAGCGTCGAATTAAATTGGCTTTAGTAGGTTTAGCTTGTATTCTATACAATGATACATTATGATAAATTAAAACCCCGGCTAAAGCCTGACTGGCCTGACTAAACAGGCTCTGGGGCCACAAAGAAAGCATACTGGCTGGCGGAACATAATTAATACCAGTATATGACATCCGGGAAAAATATGAAAACGGCTTTTATAGACAAACGGCCTTTGTGGCCGTGAAAGAGATATGTGAACGTTGTCCGACTTCTTTTTATACTGTTTTGCAATCGTATCCTGCACTTGTTGGTTTTATAGAAAATATACGGGTGGGTGAGATTATATTATTATAATTATATAACCTATTGACTCAAGCTTTACTTTGAGGAAATCCATTGTAAATAGAAGATAAAATGAAATATTTAGTGTACTTCCGCTGTGATCTGACACCAAATTAAGATAAGCTAAGGAAAAATAAAATATTAAAAAAATCACATAAATTTTTTAAATATTTAATTTTTTCCTTTGCTCATCTTAATTTGGTTTCAGACCACAGCGGAAATACACTAAATATTTAATTTTATCTTCTATTTGAGATTATATATTTAGAAGAAAAAATAAAACTTATAAATATTACACAATTACTATGGTAATATTTTCAATAAGACAAAATTTACCGCCAATTCCATTACTTGAAGAAGTTCCAAAGATGTTTGTCTAGACACGCTCAAAAAAGGTATTCAAACGGTTTTCGTTCCCCTTTCAAAACGAACAAAACTGTCAAAGTGAAACTATTTTGCCGAAAAATCCGTTCTTACTATCCTGCTTAGCCCAGGTCAAGAGTAATTTAATATTTCGCCTAGTTTGCTTCACAAATTTGGTCACCGGGATTCGGGGAAACAGTTTTTAAAACAATTTACAATTCAAGTGACTTTTTGCTTTCCTATTTACATATTAATAGTGAAATAGAAGACGGAATAAGCCGAGGATTAACTCCCTAGAGGAGTAAGTGGTAACTTTAACTTAAACTGTGTCACATTCATCGTTTATTCAAATAAGAAGTTAAAGGGGGAAATCCTAGGTGGGATTTGAGATTTGTTATGTCTATCAGTGATATACAGTGTATACTCTATATAACGACACTGAAGGGACTGTACATTTTAAGACGTTATAGAGAGTGTTCGTTTAACGGAGAGAATGTATCACTGTATGGATTACAAGCGGAACCAACTAAAGCCAATCGATTTCGACGCTTTGAAGAGTTTGTCGTTTACAACTATTTTTATACGAGTAGATGCATGTAATATTTGCAATATGCTTACTTATGCCGTTATATAAAACGGTACGGAACCCTTGCACGAGCCTGACTCTCATTTGGCCAGTAACTAAAGAGGTTATGGAACCAGTAAAAAGTTGGTTAGTAATTGCGCTACTGTTTTGTTTTAATTTCCAGTACCGCTTTTAAGCAGAATATAAAGCTAGTTTTTTTCCTAAAATTGCCCAAGAATATTTTAACAAAGAAAAGACAAACGCTTAACCCTCCCTGAGTAATTGTGATGAAACGGTGTGGGCAATTAGCTTTTTTGTCCCAGACCGAAATAAGGCTGGGTTTACAATACGCTAGCGAGGAAAGGCACAGTTTATCACGTTTTAATTACTTTGCTTCTCTGAGTGATTGATATGGGACGGCAGTGATTATCGTTTCGCTGAATTGTGCAATATTGGGATTTTCCTCCGATCAAAATACTAGTAGGTATTGTCGATTAACGGGTTTTTCATCTTCTTTGGCAAATAAGTTCTTCGTTTTGACCAGCAATTATGTTCATTATTTATACTTGCAACAATTTGAGAGCAGATAGGGGCAACTCCATTTTTTCACAGCATAAGTAGCCTCCTATATGTTTTCACTGCTGGGACTCGGTGCCTTCTCTCATGAGGAGAAATATCTATGTCATAATCCATCACAATGGCCAATGTAGGCTGGCGGATGAAACACTTACGGATATGTCGGTTCTCTAATATTTAAGTACCCTCTCGATGTTTTCCCTCACCGTAAAGCGAGAGCAAACCCACACTTAACTGGAAAAACCAGGGACCGTCTGATTCTGGAAAAACCAGGGACCGTCTGATTGACGACTTCATGGCGTAATGGTTACCATGCCGGACTGCCAATCAGAAGGTTCCGGGTTCGATTCCCGGCACGGACAACATCTTTGTGCTGAACTAAATTGGTTGGCTGTCGGTCTGGGTGTTAAATAGATATCTATATAAAATATGTATGTATATGTAGTATATCAGTTGTGTTGGTCAGAAATGGTTCAGTATGGTGTTATTAAAAAAAAGATTGGAATGCAGACGTTTTCCCATCGAGCCACACCCGTTTATGAAAAAAAGCGATATTTTAATTCTCGAGTCTTCGAGTTTTTTATTGCCATAAGGCAACATAACTTAAAATATTGTCCTAAAAGCAAGTTTAGCATATGAGATAGTAACCAATGAGGAATGTATCAATACTATAAAACAATCATGTCCATAGAAGAATCTCTATATTTGCAAATCTGCATCTCTAATATCTCCTATATTTCCATTTGAGTACCGATCAACATCGTGGTTAAATTGCAATAAAATCCCAATGATAGAGCGCACAAAACAATGGAACCTAATTGAATCCGGAGACATCGGCCCTGCATCGAGTGAATTAATAAGTGAACGAACGAACGAATGAGAGAACGAATGAACAGAGCTTTCCGTTCTTGAAATCTTGGATAGAATACCCAGCGAGCGATAAAACGAAGTGATGCCGAATTGCTATTCACGTTACACTCGATTTTGGTTTGAGGTTTGGGGTTAGATATTGTTCAGAAATTTCTCTGTATTGTGGATAAATTGATGACTTTATATATACAGTTAAAACTCTATACAACGAACTGAAGGGACTGTGCATTTTATGACGCTATAGAGAGTGGTCGTTAAATAGAGAGAATGGAATAGAATAGAGAGAAACCAACTAAAGCCAATTGATTATGACGCTTTAGAGACTTTGTCGTTAAATCGAGTGACGTTACATGGAGTTTAAACTGTATTTTGAAAAATCCTATAAAATGGCGTAAATGCTATGTTTTTTTAATAATACTAAATTATAAATTTTAATACAAATAAACTAAAAAAACACGAAAAAGTAATATTTGTTTTATTTATTTTTAAAACAACTATATTTCAATAAATAAAACTATCGAGTGAATTTGATGTGTTTGAGTTTTGGAACTCAAACGTGTCCTAAAACTGGATTAAAGTTAATAAAACTGAAAAAACCGTAGCTCTATCATTAACGCAGGATTTTATACAAAATTTCAAAATCTGCTATTTTAATCCCATAAGATAGAAAGAGAAAGAAAGAAAGAAGAAATATCTAACACAATAAGGATAAATAAAGAAAATAAAATCATCATATATTTTAATAATATTTATCCTCGCCTCTTTAAGAAATATTCCTATTCTTTGTAAAGAAATTCGTCATATTTGTATTTACACACGAGATATTTATCTTTAATTTTCGTTTATTTTCAGGTAAGTTGGAGCCATAAATGACCCCGAGACTTTGATTGGCATCTCACAATCGCACCGTGAGTCGCAAATACAAACAATTTATTCCAAAGGTTGACAACCCGTCAGACTTCAGATACACAAATCAAACTTGTCCAAAACAAACTTCTCTGAATTTCAGATGAGAAATCCAATACACCTAAGTTAAATTAAAGCCTACCTCTGTTCTAAGATCGATATTTTTCAATTAGCGAGCACTGAAGACTGATTTTCAATGTTTTGATAGACATTTAGGCCTAGGCCTTAGGGATTTCGGAATAAAAACAAATGATATAATTCGTGTAATCTTATATATAAAACTAGAGGTTGCCCGCGGCTCCGCCCGCGTGTAGGTCACTTTTTGCGTAACCTGTGGAAAAAATCTATTGTATCCTATTCCCGTGCCAATTTTATATAAACACTACATTGCTACGATATCAAAATAAGCCGCATCTGTCTTTCCTCATTCGATTCCTGAGATTTAGTTAACCTTTGTTTTAGCTATTTTAGATTAGATCGTTTTCTCCAAGCCATTATTTTAATATAAATAATAAAAATACGTGAATCATACCACTAAGTAAACCACATACTTAAATTCCAATTCATAAGTATTTAATTTCAAACACACAAAACTTTCCCTTTGAACTTTAAAACCCAATGGCATACCTTAATTTACTCCTAGCAAATATTATTACAAATTTATTTTAACCACCATATAAACTACAACCAAAACAAAGTTCAAGACTGTTAAATTGATATATAAAAAAAAAACAAACAAACTTTCACCCCCCACCCTCCTATAAATCCTTATTTAACCCCTGGCAAAAAAACTTGATTTTACATAAACTATACATATTCCAAATTTCATTGCTAGAAGTTCAAAAACATAAAAGTTTCATTTTTAACTTTCAACCCCAATGGCATCCCCCTTAATGCACCCCTGGCAAAAAAAAAATATAATTTTAATTTAACCATTTAATAATCTATTACCATGACAACTTTCAAGACTTTAATGTGATAAATAAAGAATTTTCCATACAAACTTTCACCCCCCATTACAAACCCTTAGTTCACCCCTGGCAAAAATACTTGATACCATTATTTTTAATTTTACATAAACTATACATATTCCAAATTTCATTGCTGGAAGTTTAAAAACAAAGAAGTTTCATACAAACTGTTTTACCCCCTTTCACCCCTCGTAAGGGTAGAATTTAAAAAAAATATATTCTTAGTACACGTCTAAGTACTAAAATATATACACACTCCAAATTTTACACATTTAAGTTCAAAAAAACAAAACTTTCATTTTTAACTTTCAACCCCAATGGCATCCCCCTTAATGCACCCCTGGCAAAAAAAAATATAATTTTTATTTAACCATTTAATAATCTATTACCATGATAACTTTCAAGACTTTAATGTGATAAATAAAGATTTTTCCATACAATCTTTCACCCCCCATAACAAACCCTTAGTTCACCCCTGGTAAAAAAACTTGATACCATTATTTTTAATTTTACATAAACTATACATATTCCAAATTTCATTGCTATAAGTTTAAAAACAAAGAAGTTTCATACAAACTGTTTTACACCCTTTCACCCCCTTAGGGGTGGAATTTCCAAAAACCCGTTCTTAGTACACGTCTACATACCAAAACAAATACACCCTCCAAATTTCACAAACCTAGGACCAGCCGTTTGGGCTCTGCGTTGTCTATAGATGAATGAATGAATAGGTCAGGACAAAGAGTCTTATAGTATAGATTTCCGTGTCACAGTGTTTGTTACCGTACTCCTCCGAAACGGCTTGACCGATTTTTTCCAAATTTTATATGTGTATTCAGTAGGTCTGAGAATCGGCTACTGTATATTTAGTTTTTTTTTTTTATTAAGGCAAAACAACGTTTGCCGGGTCAGCTAGTATCATATAATAAACATTCCTTATTTCTTAAAGCAAAAGGCGTACTTTTGCTTATAATGAAATTTAAGTCTAATAAAATAGATAAATATAATATTATAAAATTATATTAAAAAAATATCTTCTATTTTTCCAAATACATAACGAAATTATTAATTAACTCAATTGTCAATATAAACACCCAAAATAGCGTACGTCCAATATAAGATTATATTTATATTAAACGATTATATTTACACGTCACTTATAATTAAAAATACAAACTGCACAAACACGAAAAACAACTCAATTCAACACACAAATATAATATAATTATGCATGCCAAAAACATTTAATGTTAGGAAAACCCGCCTATGACTGTACCTGGTGCAAAGGTGCCCATAACACTGGCTGCGTTACTGACGTCACTGCGTTGCTGGTTGGTAACCACCCTGAATAGATAATTAATATAATATACGTATTTATTGATCTGTCCAAACGGCTGGTGGACAGAACAAATGACCCAAGAGCTGGTGCTTACCTCGGCCTACGTATAAGCTTGGCGATCCAGCGAGGTAATGCCGCCAGTATTTTTGGCACCTTACCCGCGGACACTTACTTAATCTACTATGTAAGGTATTTTTTTGTGTGTGTGTGTTTTTAAATTAAAATCTTTTTGTACTATATGATGAGTTAATTATGTAATAAAGATTTTGAATCTTAAAAAAATATATATATAATATAAAAATATTAAACAGGATTGATGTTATTACTAATTAAAAAGAAGTAGTGAATACTCGTATATTAGAAAATCACTTTAAATTATTAACTAACACCAGAGATGTGTAATCACGTAAAATCTGTCTAAATACACATAACTTTGGTTCGATACCGTTCAATTTAATAGACACGCCCAAAATTCCTCTAAACTGCTCCACTAACCTCAAAATCGTCAATTTCCGATGTAAGACCTTGATCTGAACGTATATTAAATTAAATTCCCGCATTCTGGGGTATACCTGGTTAAATAGGGCGGAATTTCCGCCTACGAGGGCGAGTAGATTTTGACGTATAAACCTGTGGACTTGAAGCTTGACCGCTGTATAACTGAAAATAAACAAAACATTTAAACTAAAAACGAGTCAATAGAATAGCATTTCTTTATTATTTTATTGGTACATATTTACATAATCATAACTATCATCAATATTGACTCGTCAGTCTTTGACAATGAAAACGTTAAGAAAGTTTAGTTGAAAACTTTTAAGAAATCGGAATGTAGTACATATTTATAGGCATTTGATTGGGCGGAAGCAACCCATGTTACTGTTATGCATTTGATTAGGTACTTTAAAAATGTTGTATACAACCCTTTTCAAAAGTACAATTTTAATAAGCGAGTGTAGCTCGGTGGTAAAAACGTCTGCTTTTCAATGAGACGGCCCCCGGTTCGCTCCCAGCCATGCAACAATGACTTGTTGTGATGGAAAACATGTGAGGAAACCGACACGTTTGAGGACTGCAATATCCGAAGGTGTGTGCCATCCACCTACCCGCATTTGGCCAGTTTGGTGGATTATCTCTCTCCTAGTGAGAGAAGGCCCCAAGTCTTAGCAGTGGGAACGTTTAGTGGGCTGCGTATTATGGTGATGAATTTTTATAAGCATGCTTGTTGCTAAACACTTTTAGGAAAGAGTGAATTCGACGGCTAAATATTACTTTAAAAAAATTAATCTTCTCAGCTAGGGTTTTCTCATCCAATGTTGATTATCATACTCGTAGATATCGGGTCAAGAGAATTTGATGGCAGCCTAGTGCCCTAGGAATGCAATAACGATAGTCGATTTACGACCGAATTCAGCTAGAAATTCTAAGTATTCCACAACCTACCTGTCTAGGAATAATATTTTGGAATATATATTTTCAGTACTACTTTATTAGATGAATATTTTTATGATAAATAACACTCTACTGCGGTTGATTTTAAATTAATAAGAAGTGAAAGTCTAAAGTCGAATTCAAATAAATTTACTGATTCTTTATGGTATATTCATAAATCCTATACGTTTAAAGTATGTATCACATAATGACACCCCTGCTAGGGTATCGCTATATATATGATTTAATAATCATAAATTATCATAAAGAAGACCTTTTTTTTCAGAATTTATATCCATACACAATCATATTATAATCTTCATATTTCATTATTAAATAACTTAAATTTTTAAATCTATTATTTTATCAAATTCAAAAATTAATGGTATAATAATTTATTTAAATAAATAATACGTAAATTTATATGTAACTTAAGAATATATAGCAAGTATTATATACAAATTTACAACCTAAAACATTTTTTTTAAAAGCATTTTTGCCATAAGATTTAATTCCTTTTCGAAGTTATCATCTCTTTTGCCTTGAAAATTAAAGTTTTTAATTCAAAATTAATAATAGTTCGTAAGTAACTGATTAGTTATGACGTAGGTCATCGCCCGCTATAATCAATGAATTAAAGATAAGATGAAAGCGATATCAACAGATAAATGCCTCTTGCAGTATACATACACTGAATTGTATGCACGCGATCGAAATAATGCGGTTACATGGAAAGTGCAATCGTTCCTTCATTAATTTATCTAACTCAGAGTTTGGAAATATCGGGTTTTAATTTCGATCAAAAATATACATGGTGATGTCTCTAAAAACGGCAAGGAAAATAAGACCACAAGCTAAGGTGTGGTCTTATTTGTGTTTGAGGAATTTAAGCGTTATTAGTATAGTAATACTGTTGAATTTTCTAACGCTCACTGCGTCCGGTCATAACATTTTATAGCTGTTATCGCGGAGCAAGATAGCTTATGTTTATTACGGCACTAATCGAAACTCAACCTTAAGATACAGTGGTAAGGTTGACTTGAATTAAAATATTTTTTGTGACGTAGTATATTGTAATAGATACAATAGTATAGTAAACTCATGCCATTTTTTTGTGCTGTGTTTGTATGCATCGCCGAATCTAGTATATATTTGATCGAAGTGTTTTATGTTACATTGAATTGTTTATCTTTTTATCGTTTAAATAACTTTATGTTGCTGTCAACAGCCAAAGAATTTGTACTTAAATGTTTTGAAAATTTTTGAGACTATAACGCAATGTTACTAGGTAAATTGCTTGAATTATACGAAAATTTTGTGATAATAGAATATGTCTATCATTTAGGGATCCGGTCCCAAAGGTTGTCATCGAGACTCTATAAGACTTCGCTCTCAGCTTATCTTTCACTGAACTGTGATGCTTAAACAGTTCAAATATTATATTTAAAGGTAATGTATTGCTTTTGCCAACAAATTACCCTAACAACCTCGTTGGCGTAAAGGTTAATTTGTGGGACTGCCAATTAGAAGGTTCCGGGTTCGATTCCCAGCATGACCAACATCTTTGTGCTTCACTAAATTTGTTGACTGTCGGTCTGGATGTTATATGTATTTATATAAAATATGTATGTATATGAAGTATATCAGTTGTGTTAGCTACCATAACACACTAAAAATGGTTCAGTATGGCGTTAACCAGCCGTTTGTGAAAATGTATTCTAATATTAATTATTTTGTGTCCCAAGTAATTTATTAAAATTACTTAAAATAGAATGTAATAATTTAAAGGCGATCCCCTATAATATAAACATTATTTCATGATGATTTTTATAGATGGAAAACTACGTGGTTTTGCTTGGTTATTTTTTTGTCCGCTAGAATGAAGCTCAGACGTAACTACACGTCAATAATCGAAGACTATTAAAATTGTTTTATCTCTACCGCAAGTTTGGCCAAATAATCAGTTGTGAAACTTTCATTCGTGTCATTATGAAACGGTTTGGTAGACAATTAACGTCAATGTACGAGTAGTTTGATCAGTTTGTTTTATTCATTGAATCGCAACCGATAGAAGAAAAAGGCAATGAACTTGCCATTTACTTGCACTTTCTGTGGGATTTCATTCTTACGGTTTTTCTTGTTAATTTATATTTTTTGCAGGTAGCGAAGTTTTTAGATTGTTTATAATTTATAGTAATGACGCTAGCTATAAGACAGTTATTAAGATTGACATAGTAATTTATAATTTAACTTGCCCCATTGACATTGTAATTTGACTATCTATAATATACTAGACATATGTATAAAATAATATATATAAATATCAATTAAACTGTAATATTAAATAATTGTAAATTGACTTGCCCAGTACGGCGCGATGCCGTAAGGTTAATAAATGATTCGATTTAGATTTTTGATTTAGTTTCTTTGTAGCTCCTGTATGTAGCTCAACTAACCGAGGTGATCTGACGCGATCATTGAGGTTAAGCAACGGTCGATGCGTACAGTCATTGAATAGGTGGCCTTGCAAAACACTAATTGAAAATAGCATTTTCATCGGGGCGTTACCATGGTTGGTTTAACTTCCCAGCTTTGGCCCAGTTTCGTACAAACAATCGTGAAGCCATCTCAAAAACCTTCGAGCGACAAAAAAATATTTAAAAAAAGAAAAATACTATCGCTCAGATACATACTACTTTTTCTTCTTCGTATGAGCTACGTGGCCAAGCTCTGATGTCAAGAGTTTTTAAGCCGCCGAAGCCGAAGGCCTCTTATTCGGCTAACTAACAGCAGAGACCTACAATTCAACGTGTCATCCGACCCACGTACACGTAAACAATGTTCTAAGTTATAATTATGATTTTCTGATTATATTACTATTAAATACTCCAGTTACAAATACCTGTCTATTAAGTAACAAACTCCCATTATAATCTAGCTAATTCCTAACTTGGCAGCCCTAGTAATACCTCAGGGCTGCCTCATTTGACTTATTATTCAAATTTATCGTGCCGCCAAGCAACTTTAGTGATTTGTGGATTCAGACTTGTTTATGTTCAATGGATATTATTATCAGCGTCAGGTTTAATCTAATGGTTGTGTTTATTGCGTTAATGTATGTAATAGATAAGTACGTATATAAGTACGTAAATAATAATTATATAGGATCTGGTGTTAGCACTCTCTGGCTCACTCGTAGCTCTCATACAACAAACATACGAGTGTGGATTAGAAAACTTCGCAGCCTAATTCATAAATACTAAAACTATTTAATTGTAACCATGACAACCATGTCGCATGTCTGGTTGTCAAATTGACAAATTCTATCCCAGTCGACTGTATTTAAATTAGACTGAATTTTGTGAGTCTTTTTTGTGCAGCGTTTTTAAATAATTTAATTTAAAATTTATACTAAAGGGGGGTTCCCATTTAACAATGGTACGGAACCCTTCATGCGCGAGTCCAACTCGCACATGGCAAATCATTTATTAACACATGATTTTGTGGGATTTTTAAAATACGCTATTTTGTTTTTATAACGCCTTAATACGTTTCATTTAGCTCAGCAAGGGTTGCAACCAATGATGTTATAATATATAGCTCAATGGTTGAAACTAATTTAGAGTAAAATTAGAGTTACGTATATAATGTCCTGTGTAATTGGATGCTTCGTGTATGTGTGTGTATGTGTTTACAAGTAAACCTAACGAAATCAAAACAAACGCTTTTACACACAAAGCTCCCCACTTAGGAAGGAGCAAGTAAAGTAAGCCGTATCAGCTTACTTGTTCAAATAGAAGTAGATACCTGTTGCCAGGGAACGCGATGCGGTGTTAAATAAATCAATTATATTAACGAGTTGGATTTCTTACGAACAGTAGATAATGTAAACAGTACTTCATGGTTTTGTACTCTCCTAAATTTTTACCGACATCTCAAAAACGGAGTGACCAATTTACTTTACTGCTAACAAAATCTTTTAAGGTATATGGTTTGTATCAGTTCTGCTGAAAAACATCAATAAATAAATAAATAAATATTAGGACACATTCACACACGGCTGGTTAGCCCCATACTGAACCATTTCTAGCTCGTATTATGGTTGCTATCACAACTGATATACTACATATTATATAAATTATATAAATACATATTTAACACCCAGACCCACAGCCAACAAATTTAGATAAGCACAAAGATGTTGACGGGGCCGGGAATCGAACCCGGAACCTTCTGATTAGCAGTCGGGCATGGTAACCTTTACGCTAACGAAGTCGTCAATTGACGAATTTTCTTAATGCTAACAAAGTTTCTTAAGAATATAGTGTTTTATCAGTTCTGCTGAAAAACATCAATGATCAGTTTTCTTCTTTTCTGTATGATCTAAGTGGTTGGGCACTCGACTCTGGTGTAGAGAGTATTCAAGCCACCGATCCCGGCTGTTTGTACTAAGACAAACAGCCGGGATGAACAATTTAATGTGTCATCCGATCCACGGTAGAACCCAGAAAATAAATTACAGTCCTGTGTATTTACTTTCGACCGTTGCTTAACCTCGATGATCGCGTTAGATCTTTTTAGAGTGTATGCTACAGGCGCTACAAAGACCAGTAAATATAATATAGCATAGCAATCCCCCTTTTTGTGGGGATTATTCTGCTAATAACAATTGTTTGTTGAATAGTGGGATAAGAAAAACCATGTCTCGTTAAGCTTATATTGAAATTACAGCTTGTTTGCAAGTACCAATATCGATACCTTTATTCCCAAGCACAACTGTATACTAATATTCGACGTTCGTTAAATAATATAAATGTTCCACGAGAAATTTGTAGGTCATTTGATGATAAAGACGTTTCACTTGTCTCACTCTTTCGGTCAATAAAACAAAATCAAGTTTTTATTGCATAATATTTACATCTGCAGATATCAAGGTTATCGTGGGAAATACTAGTTAAGGATGCAGGTGTCTTTTTATTTCGGCGAAACGATTGAATATTATTTTTACACATTCTAAATTTTTTTGCCTATGCCAATAATAAGGAAGATTATTTTTATTATAACATTTATTCAGAATAATCCAACTAACAGTTCCTCAATTAATATTACTCAACAGTTAAGTTGAGTTATATTACATTAAAGTTTGATTGTATATTTGTTTGACGCGAATAGGCTCCGAAACTATTTTACCGATTTGAAAAAATATTATACCTACTGTTCTGCATAATGTAGTTTACATTATCTTCAAGTAACATAAGCTATATTTTGTATTTGTTTGCATCTTCGATTATTTTAGGGCCCGTGCGAAGCCAAGATGGGATGCTAATGCTAGTTTGTAAAGAAAATGAAAAATAAGTTAGGTCAAATTGCTTTTAAAATAACCATGAAGGTCTTTTGCTAATTAACGCAATATGCAAAACCAAATAGACTTCATACGTGTTTTTTCAACTTCAAAAAACTTTAAGTGTTTCTCAATTCACCTGCATATATTATATTATATTATTATATATACATATTTTTGTTTGTTAACAACAAAAGATACATAAATACAGAGGTATTTCTTTTTTTTGAGGTAACACCTCATTAATTCATCATGTTTAAGAAACCGATTTAGTTTTAATTTTAGTGGAAAGGAAACGAAAAAACGTTAATTACATCCGAAACCTCATGTACATTTTACAAATTGGCTCCGTATTTTTTTGATTGAACTTACAAGTTCAGGGAAATTAGATAAATTAAATTATTGATGACGCAAATACTTTTACATTCTGTAAAACTGTTTTTTTTTTGTGCAGTAGTCACACAATTATATAAGTACACATTTGATCAAATTACTTTAACATATGTCAATTTGTGTAATACTGGAATTGTGTTTTTGATAAATAAAACATATTCTATTCGATTAATCTAATTTATTCCGATGTATTAATCCGTGAAATCACTTTTCACGACGTGCATTAATAATTCTATGTTATTAGTAAATGGACATCAAAAAAACGTACGTCAATGCTTATTTTATTAACAATCGATTTAATTCGATATCGTGACACACGCATGTAAGGCACGCTTGCCGCAGTAGCTGAATAATCGATGTCTCGAAACGATAATTAATTAATCGATGCCGTCTAATTTCATAATTATTTTCATAATACTATTTTTGGAGTAATAACATAATTATTTTTAACACGGTTTTTGTAGTAATATCATAATTATTTTTTAAATACTATTTTTAGAGTACCTTCATAATTATTTTCATAACACTAGTTTTTGAGTACTTTCATAATTGTCTTCATAACACTTTGAGTAATTAGAACTATTCTCGTAATTAAAACCTTATTACATACATAACATATTTACATATAAAACGTCATATTGTATTGCGAAATCTTTTCGACCCGAAATATAATATCGTCACAAAATATTGGTCGAGCCAATAATTACTCACAAAATAATTGTTAGCCTACGACCATATTTTGTTAGATATTTGGTGTTAGAATACACGAAAACATAGCGCAGGAAGCCCGGATTTATAATTTAAGATTTTCTTGGTCAAATAATCTACAATATTATAACTGATCTTTTCTACTAACAATTCTTTTATTGGAAATAAATCGACACATATTAATGCAAATTTAGTATTTAACGTAGGCATTTAAAAAACTGCTATAATCAGTCACGTGCGGCAGAAATCTATTATAATCATTAGACAGAAATCTATTATACTAACTAAGAGCACTTACTACCATTTTAATTCCCTAGTTTCTAGAAAAATGTGGTAACCTTTTTTAGAAACTCTCTCCATTTCCTGCATTCAAAGAGGAACTAGTTCCACGAATTTTATCTCTATACTGCATTTCTTGGTCAACTTCGATAACCATCTGAGTATCTTTGATTTTCAACCCATTACTTTCAATACTGATTTGCGTAAACATTTAATTCCAAATTGTTTTCCAGACAATTTGCGATGTTTTTCTGCAACAATACAAAATATTGGGAAATGCTAACAAAAACAAAATTCCTGACTGTTATTGAAAACATCATAAATACTAAGAAACGACGGAAAACTTCGTATGCGCATAAACATGTGTACGTGATACTTGTTCTCAATTTGGGTTTCTTAGAACAAGTGTATTTCTGAAAACAATCCTTGTTTCGATTTCAGAGCATTTGACTTTGTTTTCTACTTGTAGCTAGCTACCTCTCAAGTTGAAAAATCTGTCGCCAAGCAAGTGACGATGAGCAGATGTTGGAATTAGGTAGAGTTATTTATGTACTCGCATCGACTCATATTATAAGTTAAACTTGTTGTTTTTTACACTGGTGTAAAAAATATACAAAAATGATTTCAGTTTTTTCTCTATAATTCTTACAATATTCTCCGACGAGTCTGAACTAAAGAAATGAAATACTTGTACTCAAGAAAATATGTCTGAACGCTAAGAAAATACCGAACAGCTTTCTTCTGGCGGGTTGTAGAAATCAATGTTGGGCTTAGTAAAGTTTTGATCTGAAAACTTGAGTCACATTGTAATAGGCGTATTACAAAATGCTGGCTTTAATCCGAAGTCAAAGGCACTTTACTGTGCTGTCTGCTATCAATACGATGTTTTGTTAAGTTTATGTAAGTGCTGTTACGATTATGTTCGTTGATTGAGATTGAGAAAATTATGATCTATTGGTATATTTTGCAAATAAATAATTTGCATAATATTCATAATTTTATAATATATTGATTATTTTTTACGAGGAATCTATATCAATACTAGCCGACCCGACACACGTTGTTTTGTCTTAAAAAATAGATAGTAGCCGATTCTCAGACCTACTGAATACCCATATAAAATTTGGTAAAAATAGGTCAAGCCGTTTCGGAGGAGTACGGTAACTAACATTGTGACATGGAACTTTTATATATAAGATAAGATTATAAAGAGGAATAGTTTGATTGTTTGTTTATTTGACGCGAATAGGCTCCGAAACCACTTTTCACCGTTGGGAAGCTACATTATCTCCAAGAAACGTAGGCTATATTTTGTTTCTTTTTGTTACTCAGATTATTTTAGAGCCCGTTCGTAGCCAGGACGGAATGCTAGTATAATATGATTTTAAATCTATAAGACATATTTCATTAAAATTCTAACCTATAAAGAAAATAAAAATCGAAAGAATCCGAAACAGAAATTTCTCAATGTTCTATCATAATTACACTGTAAAAGTATGAAACTAGCAAAAGCTTGAAAAGCACTTTTCAAATTACTCGCATTTCGAAGAAATACTATCGTCGACTCCATTACGTTCTTCCACGGACAGAAATAACAAAGTGCTGGGAGTTTTGAGAGCTCCCAATAGTGTAAAGGAATTTAATATTCATAAGGCAAATAAATCTAAAGAGAACCTCGCTAGAACTGCTTTGCGTGCAAGAAAGTGGTAGGAATGTCTTTTAAGTGATGGCGAATCAAGTCCGGCCAAAATGACAACTAAAAATTTTGACGATTGTAATATTAATTAGGCAAATATATAAGGATACATTTCTAACACGGCTTGTTAGCCCCATACAAATCCATTTATAGTTAGTAAATATTATGATTGCTTACACAACTGATAATTCAAACTTATAATTCACCATGACAAATGATATACTACATATACAAACATAAATACTTTATATGGATTCATTAACACCCAGACCGACAGCCAACAAATTTAGTTCATCACAAGGTTGTTGGCCGTACTGGGAATCGAACCCGGGAAAATCTGGTTGGTAGTCCAGCATAAAAACCATTACGCCAACGAGGTCAAATAATTAAAAAGAGAACTGCTTTAAGTGCAAGAAAGTGGTGAGAGTGCTCCATGCCGAGTGAACTATGCCGACCTACTACTCCTACCCGGCGCCAGCCCTGCAAGATGAGCTGAAGAAGACAGCTGAAGCTATTGTTGCTCCGGGAAAAGGCATTTTGGCCGTTGATGAGGGCATCGGTTAACTTCTGGCAGCCGTTGGCTAATCACGCTATCAAAAACCCTGACGACTTTTCTTCCATACATTTCACGACATTTGACGACATCGAATTGAAACAATATCTGCAGTGATGGCAACTTTTCTAGGCCCTTAATTTTTTTATGTTTAACGGAATTTCAACTCATATAAAATGTAATTCGTAAGTATAGTTTTTAAGTATGTATTTTGTTCTCTTTTGTAATTTGTACGCGTAATTATCTTTTTGCAATTAATATTCTTTATCTTTATTAAAAACAAATAATTTTACGATTGCGTTTGATTTCATGACTGCACATTTTCGGCCACAGCGATAAACGATTTTGAAGGTTCCGGCAAAATCGACATCTTCCAACATCTACTTCCTAAACAACATAGTATAAGTATGTTAAGATGGAGATACGATGTTTAGTTAGTACATTACCTACATTATGCATGTGCGACTAGAAATGGGTGATGCTCGCGAGGCTTCGACGCTCTGTTCTAATTCTAAGCTTTGCACTATGAAGGGTGTTTACAGTTATTAGTGGGGTAAGGAGTTATGTAAAAGGAATGATGGAAAGGTGGAAATGGCTATAAAATATATAAAGAATAAAATAAAATAAAACTTCTTTTTGTACAGTGTACTGCAAGGCATGCATAGTCTGGAATAACTGGCTGTCAAGGAATTATTTCGCTAGGCAAAGGATAAAAAGAACTTCAGGAATCTGACGGCCAACCTCCAGTATTGGAGAGACACTTGAAGAAGAAGAAGGAGTCTGCCGAAACACATCAATAGGTGCTTGGTGACAGATTTTTCAAATTAAGTGTACTTGTTAGCCAAACGAACATTATAAATTGATCTACCATCTTGCTATGGGTTTCTCACGATGTTTTCCTTCACCCAAAACTCGAGCCTAATGACCAGGAACGGACTTACCTGTGTGACGGACGGCAGCCGTTTGCCCGACGAATCAGTCATAGCTTTAATCTCTTTAAATAATTTTTAGTATATAACTAAGTATTAGTTAAATTACTAGGGTTTCAACATTTGTTACAGCGTATCTTGCTTTAATTTTCTGATAAATTTGTTGCGGACAGAGCCAGGGCAGATTTATTATCCGCTGTTGTGGATTGCCGTGTAGCGGTCTGTTATTCTAATTCGGGTTTTAAGAGGATTCTCCCAGTTCTACACTAGATTTATGGCAACCCTACGAAATAAAGTCACAAATTCACACAGTTACTGCCGGCTTTTTGGGTACGCGTATCTAGCTATCTTCTGGTAACACTTAATTTAGTAGTTAACTAGACTCTCGGCTATTGTTTGCAGCATAGGCTTTTATATCACTTAGTTTTAGGTGGAAATAGACCTTACTTTACTCCTTATAGCTTGCCATATTTTGACCAGAGTGTGTAACCACTCGAGGTAGCAACACTATGGCCTAAGAAGAGCGGCAGATTTTCAACTTGAGGGTGGTTGCTAGCTAGCCAGACGATAAAGATATTGCTTACCGGCTAAAAGAAATGCTTATTAGCGTTCCTAACGACTGTTATAATTAGCCTGTTTCTTTCGACTTTTATACAATTTATTTTTCCAATATCTAATCAATGGATTCCAAATGCTTACTGCCGGTGGGGTAAATGCCTAGATATGATGAGTAAATAAATTGTGATTTGTTCGGGTTTTGACCTTGATTACCCTGATCATTGTATGGTCTAATGACAGTGCTATAAACTGTTCCTGTATAGAGTGCCAAATAAAGTTCTTTGGCACTCTACTTCGATGTACGGCCAGGATAAATACTATCAGTCATAAAAGTGGTCATAACTAAGTAACCATTATGTCACCCGCTATGATACCTCAGCTAGCCGGCTTACATGTAATCCGGAACCAGAGCTGTACTCCTGACTATTCTGGCAACATTCCAAGGCATTATGTCGGTAAAAACCCGATACCGATTGCCAGGCCAATGTGTTTTGGCCGAGTTATACCCCATAACTCAGCCGCGGTTACAGATGCGTACGCTATTGGCGTAATTTTGTGA
Source organism: Mellilla xanthometata (assembly GCA_035578125.1). NCBI lineage: Eukaryota > Metazoa > Arthropoda > Insecta > Lepidoptera > Geometridae > Mellilla > Mellilla xanthometata. The sequence goes on along the minus strand of JAPUBQ010000007.1, from coordinate 2,774,324 downwards.
AAAACTACGCTAGTTGCCGAAAGTTACGGGAAAGTAGATTCGTTGGGAGTTTCGTCATTTTATCTCAATCTCGAGCGGGGTGTGCGTTTGTCTGTGAGACTTAGTGGACAACTTGCCAGATTGGAAAATGAATTATACGAATGACTTTGCCGTATTTTATTTTACACATGTAAATCAGTGTAAAAAAGGTCGGCATTTTACCGTAGGCTGCGTAATGAAATAAGTCAGCGTTACTCTGGCTGAAGGTGGAGCATGCTTATTTTGGAATAAATGTCTCTCAAAGAGGCTGCCGGTATGTTTGTTACTTGTCGATAGTTTTTCTAATTTGCTTTCCTCACGATGTTTTCCTTCGAAAGACGCTGAACCCACGCCTTGCGGGACGTTAGCCAGTCGCACATCCAATTGCTCCAACTCTGCAATTGCTTTAAAACATACTTGTTATTGTGTACGTTTTGTAACGAGTACGTTATTTTTTGTAAATAACTAATATGAAAAAAAAATCGCGGGATGATAATGCAATTAATAGCTTGTGATTTTTATTGTACACTTGAGTTACCTATCTAAATGATAAAAGATAATGAAAACAAATGTATGAAAGCTTAGAATTTTATAATTTAAATCAAGAGATATTAAAATTACTCTTATCCATTAAATGATATATAGGTCAGGATAATATTGACACGGTCAAAAAACAACAATGTTCAATAGCTGAATGGACCCTTTGATAACAAAACGTGCCGGGGTAAAGCAGTGTCTACTTGTTCGTACACCTCAAGATTTTCGAGACCTTCAAGATTTCCTGTCACTTTCGCTCGCATTCAATTTGAGGTAAGAGAGACAGCGACAGAGATTGTCTCCGGTGACACAGAAGCCGTAGCGGCTGGCGATGGCGCCTTATGATTGATAACCTCTCGGTGCAAGCAGCCCTTATCTACCCTCATGTCACCGAGACGTTGATAAAAGTATCAAGCGTGACACAGAATAACGATACTCGACGGTGTTGACATATATTTTGCGTAAAAACATTACATTGCGATTGCTTGTAGTGGTAAAAAAAGTTGTGATATAAGAAGATAGAATTCGACAGAATTGAGTCATTTGTTTTGTTTTTTAAGGTTCCGTCACCTATAAGGTAAAAACGGGACCATATTACTAAGACTCCGCTGTCTGTCTGTCTGCCTCCAGGCTATATATCAGAAACCGTAATAGCTAGAAAGCTGAAACTTTCATAATATGTATTTCTCGTGCCGCTATAAAAACAAAGACTAAAAATTAAAAAATAAAATAAAGGGTAAAATAGTAAGGGGACCCTTAATATTTTCATACAAGATATTTTTTCGATTTTTTTGCTATATATCAATAGCGGTAGCATGTAGACACCTATCACGGAATGTATAAATGTACATTATCTTTCAAATTAAATTTTAAAATTCAATTAAAATAAATATTTGAGGGGGGCTCTCATACAACAATGGTATGGAACCCTTCATACACAAGGCCAACTCGCCCTTGGCCAATTTTTTATCTTTTTGTTTTTGTACACTTACTTTATGTGAGGTTCTGATTGAGTTGGACTTCTCAGAAATGTAAGGTCTTAATTAAAACTGACTATAGTTAAATGTATTTTTCTGTATGACTTGGTTAATACTATTCAGGAATAGAGAATGCAGTAAACATAATATAAGATAGAAAACTCTTTATAGGGTACATCGAAAATGAATATGCCATTAGCCATGACTTATCCCTTAAAGCGATCACTTTTAGACAGCATTTGGGTGGTAAATAATTATGCATAACTTTTCTAAGATGATTGAAACTTCACTAAAATAAAATTGACACATAGAAGCATGTTAAAATAAAACAGTTCTTTGATTACGAAAGTATTTTTTATACGTTAATAATTCATGAGAAATTCATTAAAACACCTACTTCTATTAAGCTTAATATAATTGTATCATAATTATTATCATTTTGTAAACAAATTAAATCTGAACAATAGCAAAACTTTCCATCCTTTGACATCGTATAAGAGAATGCAAAAAAGAAAACATTTTCCATATTCTTTGTTAAGACAAATCGAAAGGAATTTCCTTTGCAGAATTAGCATGAAGTTCTTTTATTTCCCTTCCTTTGACTTAAGTAGTATTTTTCTTTCATTTTCTTCAGGTGGATGGATAATTGAAAATAGAAGATAGTCGCTCTATTTCTAACATTTTTTGTAAAAAGATCATGAATGTCTGATTTTATGATAATATATATTTTATTGACAATATTATATTATGAGCTACGTGAATATAATATTCGCGCGCATCGACCGTTTATTAGCGGGATTTGACCTAAAAATACCCTTTTATTCGGAATACTGGTAGTTAGTTTTAATTTTAGTTGGTGTTTTTTACTGATGAATAGGCTTACGTTTGACCGCAGCTAGCTTGATGTTAAGCTTGACTGTGGTATAAGATGTAACACGCCTGCCTAGAAGGAAACTATTTATTCTAGATTTGAAGACCCCCAAACTGTATTATTGCATATAGTGTATCGGGCAGCCGCCTTGAGGGCCTGTTATTCTAGATTGTACATGCTTCACTGAGAACCATTAACTCGTGTACTGTACTGCTTAAAAATATCCTTTAGCAAGATACCAAAAAACTGTTAAAACTACAGGTATTCCGTTTCAAAGAAATAACAATTTTTGAAGACGTTTAAAAATATATGCTCACTTTTTCATTGAGAATGTTTTACTAAGTTTTTCGGCTACACTTACCATAGGCAAATAAATATAATATTATCTAGTATTATATTATATTATATTACTAACATGATGATGATGATGATGCATCTGAAATGGAGCTGGGCAGGACACGTGGTTAGAAGAAATGACGATAGGTGGAGTAAAGCCGTTACCGAGTGGTGGCCGAGAACTGGCATGCAAGGAGTTGGTCGTCCAGCGGCGAGATGGGTCGACGATATCACCAAAGTCGCAGGTCCTACCTGGACGAGGACTGCACAAGATCGACGCAGGTGGCACATGCAGAGGGAGGCCTATACCCAGCAGTGGGATAAAGAGGGCTGTGGATGATGATGATGATGATATTACTAACTGTACCCCGTGGTCCATATAAAGTAGCCTATGTGTTAATATAGCTTAGACCTTGGCTAAACTATATCCATATTAAGTTTCATCGCAATCAGTTCAGCCGTTAGAGCGTGAAGAAGTAACAAGCATACATACTTACTCACTTACACACAAACTTTCGCATGTATTAGTAGGATTGGATATATTATAATTATATAATCTAGTAGTAATATGATTTAATCTAGAGAAATTATTAATATTTTAATGTGAATAACTAGTTCTAATTATAGCATAAAGTAATTAATTTTTAGTAGTTTTAGTCATGCCTTATTAACTAAGCAAAGGGTGTACATTTATTGTTCTACAGTCGATAGATAAATTCTTTGTTTCACACACATATTATTACATAAAATAATTCACAAAAAAAAACTTAGTAACTAGTGCCGAAAATGGCGGCGTTATCGCTAGAAGCAATCTTTTCCAGGCAATAATATTAGTGTTGCTAATAAAAACATTTTTAATTTGATTTCGAATCTAGTAATCTGATCTGATCTGGTACGTAAATATAAGGTAAGTGTATCAGGATACTTACGTTTCTCCCACATCTCTTCTGCTATGACAGTTGGTGACCTAAATACAAACGAATAAAACTTTCATAGTAGTATACGTAGCGTCAGGACGTAAACACGTCACAAAATTGGTTTATATAGCTTCCTTTGCTATAAAGCTCCATATTTCCACGTAAAATGGTCAACTCATAAATATAGAACGCATATGAGTGATTTTTGTTTTCACATGTGATACTTGATGCAGTGATTTTATGTTTGTGACTATATTGTGGAACGCTTTTCGAAATCCTTTAAGAGGGTCTAAATCAAATCAAATCAAAATGTTTTCATTTGCAAAGTATATAGGTCGAGAGGGTGTGTAAATTTATGTAAGATCTAGCAAATTTGCATATTCTCTATGGTTTATAAAAAATAATCATAATTCGAATAAAATTAGGTCAGGATATAATAATAGTTTACAATTTGTCATTAAAAGAAATCGTTGTTATTGCATTGCTACCACCATGGCATATTGTTAAGACTTATTTCACATACGGCTGGTTAGCACCATACTAAAGCATTTCTAGTTTGTATTATGGTTGCTAACACAACTGATATACTACATATGTAGACAAAATATATAATATATATATTTTATATCGATACATATATAACACACAGACCGACCGGTAACAAATTTAGTTCATCACAAAGATGTTGGCTGAGCCGGGCACAAAGATGTTGGCAGAATCAGGGCCCTGTTGGCAGTCCGGCATGGTAACCATAACGCCAACAATTTTGTTCGAGGCATAGTTTCCTAGTGTTGTTTTTCTTCAACCAACTCTAGAGCTTATTGGATATGAACCCACAATTTTTGACACGTGAGTTGTCCGCACGCCAAACTGAGCAGTCATCGCTTTCAAATGCCATTTTTTTATTCCAAATACATATATGTAGTGTATTCTAGAAAGATCGTGTCAGCTTACCAAGATAAAGAGCGTTGCTTTTCCATTTTCCGTCCTCTAGGAATATTATTTACAATTATTTATCCAGACACCGATACATCGACATAAATAACTCAAGAAACTGATACCTTATACGCAAATACATCGTTGCTAGTCAAAGCACCTCGTCGGGAGTGGAACATGGAACTTGGCTTTGAGCTCTTCTTGGAATAAACTAGCTGTTCCAGTCGATGTTTGCGCGATGTTGACTTGGTTTGTCGGGGTGTATAAGTCAAAGTCAAATAAATGTATAGCTTCATTAAGGTATATAGATAAGATCTTCTTATAAGTTATTAATTTGGAATCACATAATGGACTCTGCTAGAATATCGCAAAATATTAAATGAGGAGTAAGGTTGCTTATTTTATTAGGTATTTTTAATTATTTAAAAATCTTCAATTTTATAACAGCATTGTTGAGATGTTGATTATGTCAACAATTCAATAATGCTGTTGGCAAGTGTTTTAATTTCTTTTCGAAAACACCATCTCTTTATTGCCTTTATTCTTCAGGTAGTCAATAGATTTTTTTTTACTGCCATTGAGTTAGGACCAGAACTGTGCATTTCATGTCTACTTTTTGATATTTTTAAATTATTTTTTAACATAGTCGCATATTTACGGGGACCATAAGATCTTTTTACGAAAAACTCAGGTAATTTTCTTACAAATTTGCTAATTTTGTAGTTGTATGAAGATTAATGAAGATGATTATATGGAAATGCTACACTTTGTATGCATTTTATAAACAAATAAAGGTTTGAAGTAAAGTTCTCACTTATCAAACGAATTGAAATCACTATGGCTACCTTTGCTGTATCCCTTTATCCGAAAAATAAACAAAGAGATAGGATAACTAAAAACTCTTGATTCCAAGTGTGTGCTGAAAATATCGATGCTCGCTTTTTGGATCTAGTCAGGATATCCATGCAAGCATTGTTTACATTTTATTCCGCAAGATGTGTCGGATATTTATGTTTGATTTTTGTACTTTGAGAATGTTTGAATGCATTTTCATATTGAAAATTATACATAGGTAAGTTGTATAACTAGGTGTATATAGATAGTTGAGAGACAAGCACCCGTACAATGAAAACTAATAAATAGTTCGACTGTTGTAACTCAGAAAATATAGAAAGAAATCATTATTTTGTAACACGAACAAATCAATACATAAAATAAACAAATAAAATATATTTTCGAACTATAAAACTAACCAAACCAAAAAAACTTAGCATCAGAAAAAAAATTAGACCATTTTTTTACTGTTTATTTTATCTTAGACACGGTTATTTTATTTATCCTTTTATATATATTTTTTTAATTCCTAAATATAGTATTTAAGCGAGATTTAATAAGATTGAAGTACTTATTATTACAAGTAAAATTTAATATTCACTATACCTCTTCTTTATAATGTAGTGAACACTAAGTCCCACCCAAACAACTTATTTATTACCTCGGCACAGCGATGTTAAAAGCAAAATACAAATAAATTCCTACACACAAAGACTTAAACAATTCCTTTTGTCCCCTAAAATTCGTCACAAACTCATACATTCCATTTCGCATTAACGAACTGCAAAGCTTCCCGTCTCAGTGAAAGGCAAACATCGGTATTGCAAACAGAAAACTTGGACGAGAGTCGGGCTTAACACGGATATAACTTATGTATGGACTTTGGAAATGTTCAGGATGTTTGCCGACGTTGTTCGGTGCAGTGTGATCGGATCGAGGATCGTTCGAGGATTATAAAAAGCTTTCAAATTACTTAAAACCACATGCGAACACCTGCGTCGTATCTAAAAACTGCTGCGCTCTCGGCTGCATATTTGTTTGTGCTCTACAGTGAAGTATTTGGTGTGAACGAAAGAGTATCAGCCGTTTCATTTACAAGTTTAAATTTAACATTTAGGAAATCCTGTTTTTTTATGTGACAATCATTTTGGTAATAAAATTTTATCATGAGGCACGTGATTTAATGAAGTGTGGTATATTGAAGAAATGAAAAAAACAACCTTATCCCACTAGGTGGGGTCGGCACAGCAAATTTTCTTCTTCCACTCTCTTCTATCAGCCGTCGTCTCTACACTCACTCCTTTCTCTTTCATGTCCTCATTCACACACTCCATCCATGTCTTCTTCGGTCGGCCTATTGCCCCTGCCTTCCTTTCACTACCATCTCCTAGTAACATGCATATCCTCTCTACGCATCACAAGCATTACTATTGCAAGTAATTCACACTTCCTCTAAATTCTTTTTCAAAACCAGCAAATATTGCACATATTTTTTTGGTTTTGCAATATTTTTCAGCTGTTTTTTTCTGTAATATTCTGCGATATACTGAGGTTATTTTATTGTCCCGTAAAGTCGTTTACGTCTTAACCGTATTCTACGTTTACTCTCAACGTCGCTTCGTACTTTCGCCTTCTTTATGAATTTTATTGTACTACGAAAAGAAGGGAAATGTTGTAAGGATGATGTTTAGATATTTTGTTAGTTTTGCTCGATTTTATTTCTTCGAATAAGGATAGGGAAAGATGGAAGTAAAATTCTACTTCCTACTAATATAATAAATGCGAAATTTGTGTACCTATATATGTGTGTGTGTAGGTTTGTTACTTCTTCACGATCAAACGGCTTAACCAATTTTTATGAAATGTGGTATGTAGATAGCTTAGACCCTGGATTAACACATAGGCTGCTTTATATACCGTTATAACACGGGTAAAACCACGGGGCGCAGCTAGTAAATAAATAAATATTCGGCCACATTTCACACACGGCTGGTTATCCCCATACTAAACCATTTCTAGTTCGTATTATGGTTGCTTACACCACTGATATGCTACTTAAACATACATAAATACTTTATATCGGTACATATTTAACACCCAGACCGACAGCCAACAAATTTAATTCATCACAAAGATGTTGGCCGCAATACAACACAATATTTGAATCATGGATTTAATTTCGACACAAGCGCCTGCGCTGTTTAGAAACGTAGTTGCACGAATGTGTTTCATACAATTTTCCATAAGGGGTTCTGAATAATGAATCTTTTTGTCATGCAGTACAGTACATAATAGGCATTTGACCAGCTGAGCGCGTGACCACACGAGTCAGTGACACTAGCCTAAGGTAGAGCATGCCTAGTCTGAATAAAATACTGACACTCAAGGCTGCCGGAATACACAATTAAGTGTATGCTTGTGTAGTTTTTTGAGACAGATTTTTCAACTTGACGGTCGTTGCCAAGGAAAATGCTTTAACACCATGCTATGATTTCGCCATGACGTTTTCCTTCATCAGTTTCAGTTTGTTTTATTCAATATAGGTACAAAAGTACACTTATGAATGTCTCTTTACATTATTAAAATGTAAATTTACAATAAATGTCAATTTACAATATTAAAATGTCAATTTACAATATTAAATTGTCAATTTCTAATATTTAAATGTCGATTTACAATATTAAAATGTCAATCTACAATATTACAATGTCAATTTACAATATTAAAATGTCAATCTACAATAAAAACAAAGTCATTTTACAATATTATTAATCGAAAGGACCGAACCCATGCGCTGAGCGACGTAAGGCGAACCCACCCCCGACTGATCAGTCATCGTTTCAAAAGTTTACATTAGACCCTTATCACAAGTTAAACGATAGAACTTTCGGTCCATAAGTCAGTATCTACTTACTTATTAAAACTTTAAAACCACAAAGACGTCAAAAGTTGCGAGACGAGCTAAATCGTAACAACTCATTGTCAGAACTCGCTAATTATATTTAGTAGGAAACTTTTTACTTAGCTAAAACAGTCTCTTTCATCAATCGATTTCCGAGTTTTAATATTCAATTACAGGATTGTGGAATTTTCCAGAGTCTTCCTGGTATTCAGGCTTCGTTAGGTTTTGGAAGCCCTCGTTTCGTTACGTGATTAATTTAGTAATTTTTATCGTGAGAAACCTACAGCTGGGTGAAATTGTTAATTTAATTAGCATTTGGTTATAAGCTTTACGCATGCAAAAATTTTTAGACCACATTTGTTTTTTTGTGCTGTTTACGGTGAAGACACTTAGGCCCTTGGAGACCAGCTGCCTTGCAGCTGTATATGAACCTGGCAATACGTTTAGTGGGGGCGTCAGTAATGTCTTGAGTCTTCGTAATGCTAGCCTATATTACGGCAAGAAATTGAGCATTACCTACTTTTTACGTGCCAATGCTGCCAGTATTCTGGGCGCTATCCCCTAAACCACAAACGGTTTATTAGGAATTGAATTTTTTAGTTTCGTTTTAGATTATTTTTAATGTTTTTTTAATAATATACCTACTTAACCTTCTTCGTGGTATACATTATTACAAGATAAACCTCATTCATATAAATGTAACGTTGTATTATTGAAAAACAGAAATTGAAGTATTAATTGAACAAGACACATATGTATTATACTCGTACTAACAAAGGTATTAAAGGTATTTAATACAGTTCTTTCGTGTAAGAAACAATATTCTTCTTAGTCGAAGGTCGTGGCGCACGTGACTCTGAGCTTCAAAACGAATTGTTAGATATTTAAATACCTAAATTCAAAACCGCGACGATCAATCCACTAATAGCCAGACTCAAGATTCAGGTGAAGCGCACTGAAGCAGGATGCATGATTAATGCTGCCTCCGAGAGAGCTTGTACCCCTCACGAGGCAGATGGCGCTTCTGTACAGGATTAATTAATCTTATTCGTCGCAGGGAACAGTTTAAAAGAGTTTCGAAGTAGTTTGAGCTGCTTCTATTACTGTACAGGGTTTACAGGCAAGGTGCTGTCGTCGATGATAGAATATCTAGCCCTACGAAGTGATAGCGTTTCATTTGAGACCACATTTCTATCAGATGCATTGAGATCAGGCGTTCATTTATTTAGTGTTAGAAATATACATGTTTGATCTGACGTACCTAGATCATAAATTCGCGAAAAAAACAACATTTACATTTTGTTTTGTCCGACCGTAGATAATGTATTTTTGCTGATTTTGTTTTTCATTTTGTGTAAGCTGTGGCTGATTTTTATTTTGCAATTAAAGCTAACATTACATGTTTAGTTTGAATAATTTATATTATATATTTTTTATAGACATTTTTTAAAATTTATAAAACGACATGTAATCTAATTCTGGGAAAAAATCCCAGAAAAAATTGTCGAACTCGCATGTTTTCAAGAGTATTTTTTTTATATATTTTTTAAATTTCGGATAGAGTGTGTTGGAATTACATGACTTATTTCTCCCCGTCCTCTTACGCGCCTCCGCTTATGCCCCTTAGTTTCACTGTGGACATACCAAAGATACTCACTAAACGTTTTACCTCCACCTTCGTCGTGTCTATCAGAGCCACTAAAAGGCGGAATTCTCTACCCAGCGCCTTGTTGTAAAACTGTTTCCCGAAAACCATGATCTAGTGGTTTTCAATGCACTAGAGACCTGGTTTCTTTTGGACAAGCGCACTCATCTTAGATCAGATGGCTCAAGCAAGTTACTTTTATGTTACTATTTCGAACGTACGAGTGGCTATAATTGAAGCTGTTTTTATACGCTTTCTATTAGCTTCGACTTCTTTGGGCGTGATTTTGACCCTTTTTAAACGGCCAGATTTCGTTCAAACTTTGTAGATTTATTGAGGACCGATGACAATACACTAATTTGATAAAATTATTAAATTTTATTTTGTTAGTATCTGCCTTAATTTTATATTTTTAAAGGAGGAGACTGTATCGCACGGCACATGTCACCCCAGAGTTAGGTCCAGTGCACACCAAATACATTCCACAATAATATGTAAACTTGACTACTACACAATAAATGTGTATTGGTGTCAAAATTAAATACTTTTAAGCTTATAATCATTGAAAAAAAAATATTATTACACTGGTCTACAGTGGTTTTGTTGCCTTTGATATGATGATGATTTTGGGTCTATTTATATACACAATTCGTGAAAATATCAATGATTTTGTAAGATCTGCTCGTGTTTTTTTCAACAAATGACTGACAATTAAAATTTTGACAATAAATAGTTCAAAATTCAATTTGTTTTTATAGAGCTGTGTTATTATTAAGCACATCTAGTGTAATTATGACTTTTAGATTAACAATATTAGTTTCGGTGTAGTTCTTTTGCTGCTGATCCTGTATGGGTATTCCGAGGTAGTAGTGAGATGTAGCATCGCTCTGGAAGTTTAATGCGGTCTCATGCGGTGAGCTGACACTGAACTTTGTATATTGGATCTTCGTTACTTCAACCACAGCTTCAACTAAGAAGAACCGTTTATTAAATAAATAAATATAAATAAATATTAGGACTCATTTCACACACGGCTGGTTAACTCCATACTGAACCATTTTAAGTTCGTGTTATGGTAGCTAACACAAATGATATACTACATATACATACATATATATTTTATATAGATACATATTTAACACCCAGACCCACAAACTGACAAATTTATATAAGCACAAAGATGTCGGCAGGGCTGGGAATCGAACCCGGAACTTTCTGGTTAGCAGTCCGTCATGGTAACCGTTGCGCCAACGAGGTCGTCAATTATATTATATTGAAGAGAATGTTTAGTTTATCTCGATTAAAGAGTTTGTCTAGCATGTACGTTACATGACGCACATATTCGATACGTTATTTTAACTTCAGAACTTTTTTCACAATCAAAACAGCTTCTTGGTAACAAATTATTGTATTGTCACAGAATAATTACTAGTACTTGGTAGTATTGTCACCAAATATACACAGATGTGCCAACCAATCACAAGACACAACAACCGCGATATAAACATACATGTGTACTAGCTGATCCGGCAAACGTTGTTTTGCCTCACTTAGGGGTATGAAAAATAGATAGTGTAGCTTATATGACACGTTCGTAGATTTACCATAGCAGCGCCATCTATTTATTACTTACTCAACCCAGTCGGAAGGTATCGACATCTGTTAGAATCATTTGGAGTTAACAGATAGTTGTGACTGTCAAATAATAAAAGACAATAATTAGCAATAAGTTAAAATTGCGACTATAATTTGAGATTTAAACTATCCTATCTCTCAAGTTGGATCGAACTGCACATGGTGTGCGAATTTTATTATAATCGGTTAAGTGGTTTAGGAGTCCATTGAGGACAAATATTGTGACACGAGATTTATATATATTAAGATAAGATAAGATAAACATACTTTTATATGAGTGCGCGTAATATGAATCCAATCGGACAACGGCAAGTGGGTTTAATTGAGCTTTAAAGATTTCAAAAGAACTTACATACATAAGAGTTAATAAAAACAACTAATGTGTGTTGTCTTTTGTTACAGGTAATACAATAACTATGGATCATGACTGTAGCGGACATATTCACTGAATTTATCAAGTAAATAAACAAGTAAGAAAATAGTGCCGATTCTGTCGTAAACGCGACTAAGCTATATTAAAAGTAGCCCTGTCTCTTTTCCTCATTAGCGAATAGAGAGACGGCACGGTCCGAACCATAGACAACCATACAAAATTACGGTAAATATTGAAAGAAATGTAGACAGTACATTTGAGCTGATATAATGCGTTCTAAAGTCGCCTTTTCCATATTTCACGTGCTTTTAGTGTTTTGTATATGGTTCAGATTGTGCTGTCTCCTTCTAACAACTAATGAAGAAACAAGACAGGGCTACCCTAAATGAAGTAATGAGAACGCCATAATTGCAACCACTAGCTCAGAAACTCTGAAACTTTAATTATTGTTAATGATCGTCAAACAAGAGTAAAGTTTGCGTAAACGGTGTCCTTTAATCATATTTCTTGTAGGGGTACTTTTTGCCCGCTTGATATCATTGTAGGGTTAGGAAGCTTTGTGGTCAGATTGACCCTTTCTTCTGGTTGGCCTTAGTGACCCTTAGAGACTGTTTGAAGTCGCTGGATATTACGGGTTTGGGGATTAAACGGTTCTTATGTCATTTTGACCCAAAAGTTTTGAGAATGGCCGAGGATAGGTAAGTGTTTACTTATACATGAGATAGGTATTTTGGTTAAGAAGCACATTAACGAGGTTTCTGTCTTGAATCTTCTCTAAATTAATTTTGTTATAACTAGTTATTGTTAACATGTGTTACAACTGAAAAATTTAAAATTGGAAAACCAAATATCATTCGATAAATACTAAAAAGATTTCAATTAGTTTAATGCGGCACCATTGGGGTAGTCGATTCAATTGAGACAACATTCATTGGCTATTGTCAGGACATGTACTTTTTAAATGTATTTTTTTATTGAAACGAGTTATATAAAACGGTTCATTAATGAATAAGTTACGAGGTAACAAGTTTAAATAATAAAATATCTAGACGTGAACTCTTCTATTTAAAGGTTATGAGAAAAACCCTTAAAAAGTAAGACACAGCATTGGACTTGTTTAGGCATAGGGTTAAAGTGCAGACAAAAACCATCGATAACAAAAAAAAACAAAGATTTGTTGACACCGAAATGTAAACAATCGCGCAACCACCATAAAACTCATAGGTTCTCATTATTCCTATGACACAAACTACATACGCAACCGTTACTGTCACCGAAGTAAACTAAACAAGCAACGAAGAAATTGTACCACCCGTCCCTGTCACTCGTCAACGTTTTTCCCACGAGCGACAGAGAAGAAAAGCAATCTCTCACGGCTTGGAGGCTCGTAAAAAACGCAATTCCCCACAACGTCAAATGGATTGATTTACGATAGAAACCCTGAAGTGTATCTTGGTAAGTTAAACAAAAGTCTGCGGTGAAGGGTAAACCTTACAGTAAACAAGTACACAATTTAAAAAACAGGAGTCCTCGAGGTTTTTTTTATAGAATAATCTGTTAAATAAAACACAATAATTGTACCATATGTTTTAATCAGCTCTGTAGAATTATGCCACGAAGACAACATACTCGTATGTACTTCTTGCATAAAATATTGTTGTCCTTTATTTACGTAATACTTTTTTCGAATCAAAATTTTATCTCCACATAGGCATGAAAACCATGACCGTCTTCCACAGTCGGATAATAAGATATAAATCACACGTGATGCCGGAACAAGTGCCAGGAGGATCATAAAAGATAAGGTCAGGGCTCCAGTGTGAGTGCCGTAACTTGTTTACAAGTGCTATTTATCTGCACGACCTAATAACGTTGCGACACTTTGTGATACTAACTTCCGGCTGTAGGTAAGTGTTTAATGAATATAAGTACCTATGTAGCGCCTGTAGCTTGGCTAGCTAAGGTGATCTGACGCGAACATCGAAGGTAAGTAACGGTCGATGCGGACGGTGTTTGGATGGGTGACCATGCACAAGACTATCGTTTTTCAAGTAGAACTTTCATTGGGGCGTTACCGTGGGTCGGATGACACATTAAATTGTAGGTCCCGTTGGCACACTCTCGGCACCAGAGCTTGGCCACTTAGCACATTCGAAGAATGTTTATGTCGTCTCGCAAGTTATCAAACTTTAAACATTAAAACGCAGTCGTTAAGCCAAGTCAGAAACCTTTGGGCGGCTTGAACACTCTCGACACCAGAGCTTGGCCACTTAGCTCATACGAAAAAGAAGAAGAAGAATGTTCATGTTGTCTCATACGTTATCTAACTTTGAACATTAAAACTAGCTCGTTCAATAAACGAATGTAAATTTTAACTTTGACGTTTGTAGACTTTTTCGAGTGCATAACATAAATTGTAACTTTGGGTATGATTGGCTACTACTCTAAAGATAAATAGTGTGTACCAATCGGATGAGAAAAACTGTTAATAGTCAATGACGTAGTAGACTACAACAGTATACGTAGACAACAATTATTAGTCTTTTTCGACTTAGTGCTTCACTGTAAGGTATTTGTAAAGTACGATAGTAAGCTTTTTAAGGCAGACTAGATGTATTTGAAAAAATCTTTTGAAACTTTTCACATTTAATTCTTTAATGAATACCTTACTTCCATTCGAGAGGATAGAAGTATTACAAGAAAGAAAATATGAAGGAATTTCTTAGAAAATTTTATGTTCCATCACAATAACTGGGATAAGAAAAGCAATATCGAAAAGATCCAATATTTGTAGTTAGCGATATTGGGCTTTCCATTTTTGAGTATATTTTAAGATCTTAAGTCGTTGCGGTAAAGGTTAGTTTTGTAGAGCAAAATATGCTGTGCTTAACTGCAGTCTTTGTTTTACTTTGTTAGTTTCGTATGATGGCGGAGAGTGGACACTGCACTTCAAATATTGCAGTTTACGAACGGAAGGGTACCACTGATCACATTGTAAAAAAAAAATATTTTTCAGAGAATTTTAAAGAAAAGTTATTTTATTTTTCTTCCCTGTTATCCAAACTTTCGCCTTTAGAACATAGTATTACATATATTATTTGATAGTACTTCCCATAGAACAAGTTGAAAAGGTATACATAAAAATATAGCTAGATAAGCCATTGCTCGGTGGTAATAACGTCTGATTTTCAATCAGACGGCCCCTGGTTCGATCTCGGCCCTACACCAATGACTTGTTATTCATGTTATGTGTGGATTTGCACTAGCTTTACGGTAAAGGAAACCGGTACGTTTGAGGACCACAAAATCCGAAGACGTGTGTCATCCGCGAACCCGCACTTGGCCAGCATCTCTCTCCTCGTGAGAGTAGGACTCGAATCCCAGCAGTGGGAACATAAAGTGGGCTGCTTATGCTTATACCATATCAAAACAACATCCACATCAAGTTTTTTAAAGTATCAAGCCATTTAGCTCATGAAGCCATCGGGCGCATGAAGCCATCAGGCAAACTGGAGGGTGTCACATCGAACCTCGATCAAAAACTCGTCAGTGATTGATTGATGCACGGTCGGAGAATCGCACCAGACAAACACCAGATGTGCTCCAACTATTACTGCAGGGGAAAGGGTAAATGGGTATATGATATTTGGCGCGATGGAATACAATATTTTTTGTCAGAAAAAGACACAAAGTTCTTAATTAAACACTTGAATTAATAATAACGGTTTGAACGGGCTATATAAACTAATACGGGCTAAATGTTATAATACTAAAGGATATGTTAGATGACATTTGCGAATATTACCTAGAAAATTTTTATTGCGTTTGAGTTAAAAGATACCTCCTTTCTTCCTCGTTTTGGTAGACTGTTTTAAAGTGGTCCAGTAGTTAAATTTATAGATAAAAAAACAAAAATAAAGAACAAACAATCAAATCTTTATTAATTATTAAAATGAATAAAGATTTGATTGTTTTTTCTTTAAATTAAATCGACTTTTATTAATATGGTTAATATAACTACTAACCAATAGACTAAATTGAGCTTAAAGTGATTGTAGACGACACAGACAAAATATATTATACTCGTAAATGTAAAACGTGTAAAAGATTCATATGTATATGATAACGGCAGATAAATTTAAAGCCTTTTTTTCTCAGTCCAACGAGATTGGCATAATTTGATTTTTATACCCTTTTCTTCCTACATCTTGCTAACACCATAGATTTAATGTTATATAATGTAATAGGTAGGATGAGATTTACAAACCCAAAAGTTTTTAACAAACTCTCAAGTATAAACATCTATTAAAGAGCATAATCAAAATGAAACATCTGAGAACTTTATAATAACATCTTTAGAACTTATCACATAACTCGGAATTTCCCATTTGGCCCCGTCTCTAACATGAGTGTGAAAACGTGGAAGCCCCTGATTCGTCCCGCGAGAGCAACTATCTTGCCACATCTAGTTTATTGTGATTCACTGGTACTGAGCGCCCCTGCATTTAGCCTTTAGTTGTACAAACTATGTCATAATCTTTACCATTTCTAGAACTAACTAAAACACAATCTGTGCCCTACCCTCGCGCCTTTTGTACATACTGTTATTTATTCTGTGTAGTTTCTTCTTTAATTTCATACAAACTGTAACGTAATCTATGAGACGAATGTATAGAAACTACTAGTTGAACTGTGGTCTTGGTATGAAATTGTATCTGAAGACGTTCTAGGAAAATCTGTCTCGAGCGGCTCCGGGCAATTTAAGACTGCGTTTAGATATTACCGCTCCAGTTTATTTTGTGCAAATGGGTTTTGTAGCTTGGTTAAAATATGAAAAAGTACGTTTGGAATTGCATTTTGGTTTTGAAATGAGGTTTTTTTTACTTAATTCTAAAGAGGTATATACCATTTTCTGGTTGGTAGTAGATAATATTCAAGTGTTCGTCTGGATAACAACCACATACGAGTTGAAATCAGTTGCCAAGCAATGGTGTGGTCCGGCCACCTCCTTAGGAGCCAATAATTCCAGATTGTGCAGGCCCTGTACGGCCAGAATCAATGTTGGCAATTCTGGCGCACGCACGATTAAACTAAATTTAGAGTAGCCCTGTCACTTTTCATCTTTAGTGAACAGAAAGAGATAGCACGATCGGAACCATAAACAAAACAACTAAAACCACGTCAAATATAGAAAATGTAGGCGATTTTAAAACACATCCAATTGTATCAGCTCTAAAACTACCTACATTTTCCATATTTGACGGGGATTTTGCTGTGTTGTCTAAGGTTTAGATCGTACCGCCTCTTTCTGTTCACTAATGGTGAAAAGAGACAGAGTTACTTTAAATTTAGTTTAGTCGTATGTGCACTGTAATCGCCACCATGCCTATTGGTCTAATGCCTAGCCGTATAACGTTAAATAATCAAACAAAAATCATATTTCGACATATTATATATCGTATTTTAGAATCTGTTGCATTTGTTTTTATTAATCATTTTGATTTCAAGTATATACTCGTATATTACAGTTAATCGAAGAAGGTACAAGCACATACGTATGTTGATATTATTGACTAAGTCATAAGTAAGACCTGCATAATATTTCCACAAGTTTTATTATAACATCCCTGCATCTTGCACTTTTCGTCTCACAAGTTTTACTCCGGGTTTTACCGGGGGTTCCTTCTCTTGAGATATGCGGCAATAAACTTGTTTTATGATATGATTTCACAGCTGAGCGCAGTAACCAAGATGTGTATGCTAATTCGGTGGTGAAAATTGGCCTGTGCCTCATAAAATGTTTCGTTTTGTGTCTTTTACTTGAGTGGGCATTAGGTTTTGTGGTTGGAAATATTTTTCAGCAATGTAAAGTACATGGTTTAGTAGAATTGTACTATTTAATTATTTTATTATGTTATACTAGCTGACCCGGCAAACGTTGTTATGCCTCACTAAGGGGTATGAAAAATAGATAGTGTAGCTTATATGACACGTTCGTAGATTTACCATAGCAGCGCCATCTATTGTTTACTTACTCAACCCAGTCGAAAGGTATCGACATCTGTTAGAATCATTTGGATAATTATGACTGTCAAATAATAACAGACAATAACTAGCAATAAATTGAAATCGCGACTATAATTTGAGATTTAAACTACCCTATCTCTCAAGTTGGATCGAATTGCACATGGTGTGCGTATTTTATTAAAATCGGTTAAGTGGTTTAGGGGTCCATTGAGGACAAACATTGTGATACGAGATTTATATATATTAAGATTGGCAGGTGTGTAACTTTTTGGGATGACACTGAAATGACTGTGCATTTTATGGTGTTATAGAGAGTGGTCGTTAAATGGAGAGAATGTATCATTGTATGGAATACAAACTAAACCAACTAAAGCCAATTAATTTTGACGCTTTAGAGAGTGTCGATAAATCGAGTGACGTTACATGGAGTTTACACTGTATTCCAGACTAGGCATGTTCCATTTCAAACCAGAGTGTCGCTGACTCGTGTTTAGAGCAAAATATGCCTATTTGTAAAGAGTAAATAAAATACAATCTCTAGTAGCTCACTCACAAACAGCGTGGAGAACCTTTTAACCTCTCATTCTCTGAAAAATGACATCGTTAATGGATTTACTCATTATTGTTTACAGTTTCTTTATCTTGAGGATAGTTTATAATAAAAAAGCTGTTATTCGTAACTCGAACAAAACATTCCGAGATTTTACGTGATAAGTCTTATTTGTTTTATACTGGAAAGTAAACAATTCCATTAAAAATTTCAGTTCTTAGTAATCTTATAATTAATCAATTGTTTATTTCTTTTTATCTTACTTACACAGAAATAATGTAATAAACAGACCTAATTATATTTAATTATATATCGTTGACAATTGATATGATAATTACATTAACAATTACGTATATATGTGCTAGATTAACTAAATTAATATCTGACCTAAAGCTATCTATTAGTTAATTCATTAAATTGCTAAGCTCGTGCCTTAATTGGCTCTAACGTTATAGATGATAGGATTTTCAACTGGTGTGATTATACTTAGAATAATTAGTTTATGGATAGCTCTAAACACTAATTAATCAAAACTATCTCTACTAAATCTATACACTGCTACTATACCTATATAACTCCACATGCCAATGAAGTGCTATTTTTAGCAGTCATAGTTAGCAGCCTATAACACGACCATACAAATTTATAATTATAATATATATTATAATAAGACACGTAGTTTGTGCTTATTTTTGGTTACCTGAGATCCGAGTGAGAAATTTCTCAAACACATTGTATCGACAACTCAGCGGCACCGTATTGCGAAATCCTTGAAATGCTTGATGCGATTGGCTACTTAAACCACTTAAGTGCTTGCGGCAGCCAATCATCGCGTTACATCCAGGCTGAGATATCGGCACAATGTGTTTGACAAACTCCGCACTCGGCATTCTGCTGTCGTACCCAAATTCTAAAACAAAAGAAACTCATTTTATAATTATTATTGGTACATACTAATTTAATTATTTAATAACGAGTAAAACAGCATAGTTTAAATTGATACATGATTATGAAAGATGCTACATGTGACAATTAAGAATCAATTAATTTATAATATATAAAAACATTGATACTCGTACATAGGAAAATGTCTGTAGAATATAATCAGCATCTGTTTTGCCAAACCAGCAAGATTTAAAATACACACATTACAATATACTTAGATTTAGTTTCGTTAAAGTTCTGTGCAAACAATCGTACTGCCGAAATTTAATCGAAACAATTCAATCTTATTAGTACGACAAATTGAAACAATGAGTCCAGTTTTTGTTGGATTAAACGCAAATAAAACTTTTTCTTCTTCGTAGTGGCCAGCGAACTAGAATAAACGGAAGAATAACTCCATACAATTGGCCGCTTAGAATTTGAATCCATCTACGCACACAATTCTACTTTTATCCCAACGAAACACACACACAAACACAAAGCTCGCACGCGATTGGTCAAGGTCACGCCACCGATACCCGCCGCGGTATTTTACGCGTGGACGGTGGAACCATTTGATTGGCCAAGTTACTATTCTATTTATTATAGTTCGCTGGTAGTGGCCAAGCACTGGTGTTGAGAGTTTTCAAGCCGCCCGAAGGTTCTGGCTTAACAACTGCTTGTTACTAAGAATAACAAATGAAGCTAAAACTATAACGTGGTTTTGCGCATTCAAAAGTATGTGTGTCTAAAGAATGTGAAATCGAATATATTCGTTACTCGATCCTCGTTCCATGAAATGTATCGTAAGAACACTTAGAGTACCCCGCGCCGCGCAAGTTGCGCACAATCACACGGAATTTCAGCCGATTGTGTTTCCAACTCATTAGGAGGGTTGTACTTGTTGTATCTAGTTTCGAGTGGACCCTTGGAACCCTTGAGCGCAGTTGTTTAGCTTTACTGTATTGTTTCTTTGCGGGTTGGACAGGGCACATTGCGCGACCTGCTTCTGCTGGATCTTGCCCTGTTATTATTTCTGAATAATGGATATAAGATTATTATGCGGATATGCGACTCCGGCCCGCCGAGCTACCACTCTCTCTTACTTACCCTGTTCTTTCCGAGAGAGTGGTATCCTACTCCTTATTGTCCTTTCCCAAAACTCCCTATTTCTTCCATTTCCTATTCCCCACACCCGCCTACCCGCATTAGACAAGTGGTGGGTTATTTGTCTAAACATCTACTCTCACCCAGAGGGTAGACAGGCCTTTGCTCTTTAATGGGACAAAACAGGGTCATAAAAAAAATTGTCAATTGTTTTGATCTTTCTGTAGTTACCTAATGCTTCGCCTGCAAAGTAGACTCTGTGCTCCATACTAGGTTTTACCTGGGTCGTGGAGCTGAGACAAGACAAAAATAGCTTAAAGGCCGTCTAAAGTACCACTCTAAGAATATTTTTTAGTTATTTTGGTACCAATCAGACTTATGAATTAGAAATAGAACTGTCTTTAGAAACTGAAAATAAATAAAATCTTCGCTAAAAGAAAGAAAACAAATTACGTTAAAACATAAAAGGTTCTTAATTCTCCTTTAGTGTACTGATATCTAATACTGTGTTCCAATCTCCGCTGATACAATGAAGGTTGGGGCTCATTAGGCCTCGCTAATGGTGAAAGGATGCATTAGCGGAACTAATACAATGCTTTTATATTCCGACAGGTGATCTGACCTTGGCCTTAATTGTCTAAGAGAAGTTTCGGGAGAGTTTCAAATTACATTATAAGGATATTTAGATAAATTGGCAAATGAATTTCAATGTTAAATATTGTTTCGTATAAGTTTCTGTGAGTTTCTTTTGTTATTAAATGACTTTGAATGAGTTCAAAGACATTGAACTTCTTCAAAAGTCTTTGAACTGGTTCGAATATATTTGATTTTCAAGTTTAAACGGTTTATATCAGACTTTTGGTCCATACAATATTATCAAATAAAAATTCAAATATTAATCATAATAAAATTGAACTAAAATTAGAAACTAATCATTGAGTTGAATACAAAAATATTAAAGTTTACATACACAATAATGACAAAATATACTTTTGAATTTTTATAACCATAAAAGAACTATATCTTATAACCTATCAAAACATTTCTTCTATAAAGGTAGTACATGTACATGTCATCATAGTACATGTGTGATGATGATAATAGCAAAAATAAGACGCACATTAAAAATAGATGTTTAAAAACTAAGGCGTGGTTTGCCAGTTATTTTTCCGATAAGCAGTAGTGCACTTGGAATTCTGTATTCCGGTTTGAAAGTGAAAGAGAAAAGTTCTAGGGAAATTGCCACCACTGAGATTTAATAACTAAGATCTCATCTCAGATGAAAAGCACAGTTCTATGTTGCGCTGAACTTTGTAATCTGCAATTACAAAACTCGTCGAGTTTATCTGAATAGACAGGCAATGATTACACCATCAAGCTAACGACTGACTAAATCTTTATCTCTTATCATAAAGAAAATAAGTAAATATTATTTCTTCTTGAGCTAATAAGCATAACAACTCATTAATGATTTTAATTAATTATATAGTGGCTTTAATAATGGATTAAGGCAGGAAGTATGGAAGCAAAACAAAACATATTTTGAAAAATATTTAAAAACCTTGCGTCATATAGAGTTACGATTTTGCAATTTATTTTATGTTTTGGCTCATTGTTAAGAAATACTAGAGCTCTAAAACTCGATTACGTAAATTTCTTAGAGAAGTAGTAAAATTTGTTTATATTTCTTTATAAAGTTGACAGGCACTATATTTTTTTGTATTAAAATTGCTTCTGAAAGTTGTAAAGAAACTTGCTGACCCGGCAAACGTTGTTTTGCTTTGTACAGTTAGAAACACTACAATTCAACACTGAACTCTACGACACAGGTTCAACCTTCTGTGGAATTCAGTGCACCCCTTGTTTTAAATACCTAGTTCTTACTTAAAGCCTAAATTTAATTTATACATAATTTGACTCGGTGTATATATGATAAGTGGTATTATGTACGAAATAAATAAACTGAAACTAAACCGAATTAGTCAGTTATCGAGCGGGATGAAAATAATTAAATTAATAAAATGGGCAAAAATTAATAGGGGCTGGTGATATAAAAGTAAAAATTTAGGGTTGTATGTTTTTTAATGCCATAATAAAAATATAACAAAAAAAAAGTTATAAAATAAAAAAATGAGAGTGAACAACCTTTATCACTTAGGGATATGTAAAATAGATAGTAGCCGATTCTCAGACCCACTGAATACGCATATAAAACTTGGTAAAAATCGGTCAGGCCGTTTCGGAGGAGTACGGTAACTAACATTGTGACATGGAAATTTTATATATGTACTAGCTGACCCGACAAACGTTGTTTTGCCTTAAAAAATTGATAGTAGCCGATTCTCAGACCTACTGAATACGCATATATAAAATTTGGTAAAAATCGGTCAGGCCGTTTCGGAGGAGTACGGTAACTATAACATTGTGACATGAAAATTTTATATATTAGAAGAAGAAGATTAAAACAAGTTTTAGTTCGGGAAATACCTACAATCGCTAAGGCACTTCGCTCAGACACCTAGATATTTAGCGTGCTATGTTCGGCGTGGCTAAATACGGTACTAAATCACCTACACAAACCATTCGCACTGTCCAAAAATATCGAATACCATTTTACCTCCTAACCAAAATCTACTTTCATACCGCATTCAGGCCAGGCCGTCCATTAGGTGCCGCTAAAAATGGACATCTACGTAAAACCCTTTTCACTATTAGGTATCCTGAGGTAGAACTTACTCTTAATCGACGGTCAGAGGTTCGACCGTATAGAAAAAGCTCCTATAAATAAGGGTAACAAAGACCAAACCATTAAGAATAGCAGATAAATTACGTGTTGAACCTTTGTGAAGTACAAGTATAATTTGGGACTCAAATCTATTCTAGATAATGCATGCACTACCTTGGGCCAGACTGTCTGTTGTTTTATGTAATTTGTGAAGTAAATTGTAAAATTGTAAGTATTATATAAGTATTCTAGATATTTATGTTCCTTTTGAAATGTATGTTTCTTTTAATTGCATGCCGAAAGGCTTAGAATATGGCGCACTCAAATTGTTTACTATCTTACCTTATTATTACTCATGTTCTGCAATAATAAATAAATAAAAAATCTTATTGGTAAGGTAAGGTTGAAAGAGATCGCTTTAAGCGATAAGGCCGAGTATGACACACTTATTAGTAAGCCCTTTCTTTGTAGGGTTCCTTACCTAAAAGGTAAAATGGGACCCTATTACTAAGACTCTGCTGTCTGTCTGTCTCCAGGCTATATCTCAGAAACCGTATTAGTTAGACAGCTGAAACTTTCCAAAGATATAATTGCCCGTGCCGCTATAACAATAAATACTAAAATTAAAAAATATTAAGGAGGGTGGCCCCATACCATAAACGTGTTTTTTCGCATTTTTTTTGCTATATATCAATAACGGTAGCTGATATCCACATAAAATTTCACAAAATATATAAAACTATATTAGCTATCAAATTAAATTATACAATTTAGTAAAAATAAATATTTAAGGGATATATAAATATCCCATACAACAGTGGTACGGAACCTTTCGGAATTTGTCAACTCGCAGTTGACCAATTATTTAATTTTTTGTTTGTGTCCAATAAAAAAAAATCTATCTATCTATCTAACAGCCTTCTTGTAATGCAGATTATGCCACATTTACATTACATATGTCTGTAATAGCCCTGTTAGACTGTCAATCCCCAATTAGTCACGTATAACAATAAAACGAGGCACATGTGTAGGTCCGCCATCATGAAACACGAGTGACGTCTGGTTTCCACAGAGCCACTCGCCAAACAAAAGTTAACAGGGGTGACGCGAGGGTAGAAATACCTTGCTCAGTATACACGCAGTGACAGTACGTAAGCTTACTGAAGGTTTTTTATTGAATAAATAATTTATTATGATTTTATGATCAGAGCTCGGGCCCACATTCTATGGCTATTAAAATATTTAACAAATTAACCAGACGACCTGAAGCGTATCGATAATATTAAAGCTATCCTAACAAAATTAAAAAACTTACTCATAACAAAAAGTTATTATAAAATGCCTGAACTGTGTGGGGCGGCATAGAGGCCTGATGTCTAAAAGAAGATATACGGATTTATTACAATGTTATTTAAAAACTAGACTTACATTTACGATTCTACTAAAAAACTAGATTATAGAAAACAAACATAAACATGTAACTAAATCTAGCCACTTTTCATCTGTGCTTTTCATAGAGGAGTTGCCAGTGTTGTCATCAGCCTACAGTGTTGTTAGCTTGCAGTACCATTTTTTTTTTCTTTTTTTTTTGGACATATTCACACACGGCTGGTTAGCCCCATACTGAACCATTTCTAGCTCGTATTGTGGTTGCTAACACAACTGATATACTACATATACATACATACATATTATATATAAATACATATTTAACACCCAGACCCACAGCCAACAAATTTAGTTAAGCACAAAGATGTTGACCGGGCCAGGAATCGAACCCGGAACCTTCTGATAAGCAGATCGGCATGGTAACCTTTACGCTAACGAGGTCGTCATGATTTATGTTACAGTGTAATTTATATAGTTTCTAATAAACTAGTATGGTTTTGTTTCATTAGTGCTATTTTCCGTTATATATCGCGATCGCATATAAATAGTAAGTAAAAAATTAATAAAGCTACTGTATGGATCGTATAGGGACTTAAAATCCGCAGGATTGCGGTGGAGGGGCCTGCTTGAGTTTTCCGAGGTGTCGTTCTCCTGTTTTGTGCCATTAACAGCATGTGTGCTTTACGACAGAACCCGGCAATACTATACATATGTGCTTCAAACAAGTAAATACATATTAAATTGTTATGAAGTTACAGAAAGAAAATGTGGGATATGGTGGTATAATGTCAAAAAATATTTTTTTTATTCAAGCAAATCCTATATACATCATAAATAGCGAGAGTGTATCGGTGGTTCAAACGTCTGCTTTTCACTGAGCGGCCCCTGGTTCGATCTCAGCCCTACACCAATGACTGGTTTTTTCAAGTTACGTGTGGATTGCACTCGTTTTACGGTGAAGGAAAACATCGTGAGGAAACCGACACGTTTGAGCACCACAATATCCGAAGACGTGTGTCATCCGCCAACCCGTACTTGGCCTGCGTGTAACTATATTTCTCTTCTAGTGAGAGAAGGCCCCGAGTCCCAGCAGTGGGAACGTGTAGTGGGCTGCTTATGCTATGAGTATCTCCAAGAAGGTGTCAAAGAAAAGAAAGAGATAAGGGTGAACTGTTTTTCTGGGCAAGCGCACTCCACCTTAGATCGCAATATCGCTTACCATCAGGTGAATTTTATTGTGATCATACGCAAGCCTTAAGTATGAAAATCTTTAATAATGGTCAAAAGTCTCATTTAGTTTTATTTTTTCAATATACCTTTTTTGGAACGAAGTTCCTTATCGCTCGTTTTTTTTGTAAAAGGGCTAGACGGAAAAAAATCTTACGAAAAGTTGTCACGACACTTTTTGCTATAATAAGATAATGTAAGCTGTGCGGCGTGCGCATATTTCTCTCTCTCTCTCTCTCTCTCTCTCTCTTTCTAATAGAAAGCAAGCCAGATACGAGTATTTACATTTCTATTTCGCATTGAACAGTGTGGGGAACTTTGTTCCATCCGGGTGTTCCTTGACACCTCTGAAGTTTTTATTTTTATAATTAGTCTCTTCATAAATGAAAAGAATAAAAAGATCTTGTAAACTGTTCACGTACGTACGTACGGTTGAGCTCGTCGGCGACGGTCCGTGTAACACTCGCCCCTGAAGATGGTGCTCGGAAAGCATCGAAACTGTTGGACTAATTCCGACTTTTAATAATAAGTAAGTGTGACCGTTTTCTACGCGAAAATAATAAAAAGATCGTTTAATTTGAAACGCCTACGAAAAATATCGTAGCCACCGTAGAACGAATAGTGCCTACGTGAATTCTACGAATGCTACGCTTCTACGTCGTCATTATCTTATGTACGTAGAAGTATTCCAAGTAGCGCTTAGATGTTTTTCGCAGTAATGTTTATTACTGGTATTGTTTGCATCATTAGTTATTATTAATGTATATCCATTTTTTCAATAAAAAAACTTAATCTTTCATTATTTGTAAGTTCTTTTTGTTTTATTTAAAACTGGCTGCCATTGGTGTTACCCTTTTAATCCAGAATAAAATGTTATACGTAATTTAGGATTTGTGCTTTCTCTATAACAAATATGATGTTAATCTGTGCCATTAGTGTGTGAAAGATTAACAAACATATTTATATCTATCCTCTCAAATTTTGGATTTATAATATGAGTTAGAAAAACGTATTTCATTTATTTGCCAGAAAAAACAATACATAACAAGGAATAGTTATTTGTATCCCTAGCATTAGCTATAAATAAAATATTAAAACATTCAGGCTTAAAACAGCCTACAGCAGGAATAAAACAGGTCTTCAGGAATGCGAATCTCGCGGGTTCTATAGTTTAATGTGTTATATGTGAAGATGTGTAAAATTGATTACCTCCTTAAATAAACCATAACATCAGAAAAAAAACAACAAGATAACATATTAAACAATTGACATTCAATATTGTATTTAATTAAACCGTTACATTTCAAGCCTCCAGCCAAAATAATGATGTTCAATGGATGTAATTCTACGAAAACATTACACGTTAATGTTTAATCGAATGTTTATTAACGTTAATTCATTCATAATACGGTCTGAATTATTGTTCAAATTTATTAATTTTATAGAACTTTTAAAACGAGCTTGGCCCTCGTTACTAAAGCTTGGTACTTAGCTCATACGAAGAAAGAAAGAAACTTTAAGAGATAAATGGAGCAAGCGCGGCTCGTCGGTAGGTTGTTGGATTGCTACATACTTACCCCGGTTCGAATCTTGCACTGCATTGATTTGTTTTTATAGATATGCGTGTAATTTGCACTTAGTCCTAAAGTGAAGGAAAAACATCGTGATGATATGATTTGACGCCTTTGTTTTTATGTTACATACTGATATGTGTAATTGGTACCAAAATAAGTATTATTATTGTAAGTGTTTTTTCTTAAACAGTCAATTAGCATTTTTGGGTATTTTTATCGTTTATGATGTATAACGCAAAAACTGTCAATACAAGATTTAGACACTTGATAATTTAAGGACTTTATACATACACAAACATTTTTTTTCATTAATTAATTAAGTTAATACAGCGTGCCGGCTTCAGTTCGACCTTGCTGACCGTACATTACGGCTTCGACATATCACGTTGCAGCAAACCGGAGTTTACGTAAAATGGAACGTACTCGGAAACACTTTTACCTGCTGAATCAAATGAAATAGATGTGATTAATATGTCTCCTAATATATAAAATTTCCATGTCACAATGTTAGTTACCGTACTCCTCCGAAACGGCTTGACCGATTTTTACCAAATTTTATATGCGTATTCAGTAGGTCTGAGAATCTACTATCTATTTCTAAAGGCAAAACAACGTTTGACGGGCCAGCAAGTTATATCTAAAGTTTAACAATTTTGAAAAGAAAAATATCACAGTTTTTGTAAATTCAAAAGACTATACTACTATTTATTTGTTTTTTTTTTCTCTTTATTATCGTTAGAGTTCCAAAACACGATTTTGTAAAATTCGCTCGTTAGTTTTATTTTTTATTGCAGACTAAGCAAAAAACGTGTGAATAAAGAACAGCAAAAAAAGTGAATTTATCTATTATACGTTCATCGTTTAGAACAAAGTAAGGAAGGGCGTGCCCTTGTCATCCACATGCGGTCATTACGCCCGCACTGTGTGTGGTACTAGCTGAAAGAGATAGCGATTAAATCTAAGTATTCGAAACTACCTAAATTTCTTATTCTAATTTGAAGTGGGGGTGGTGAGATCTGTACTGACATCCCGCTAGAGGCGTAATACAGAAATACAGAACTTTATTAACCATAAATAAAAAACGTTTAAGGCAAGACACACTACAATAATTTAAAAATACTAATTAGATGAAATTAAATAAACTTACAAATTTCATTAAATAAATATTACTCCCCTTTAAATACTATACATAATAGCACTTGTATTTCATGTCTATTAAATTTAATATACTACTTTTTCACATGAACAACGATTCTGCAAGCTCCTTATTCATAAAACAGAACATAACAATACATCAATGAATCTTGCAGTTTTTTTAGTAATAGCATCTAACGCTCTCAGTTTTTAACTCTGGCCTCTCTAAGTAATGCTTTACTAATGACTCTGTGTCGAGATTTTTCCCCTATTCATAAATATGCATTCGGGAACAATGTAAGCACATTTTAAATTTCTACGCGCATACAGGGAAATAAATACAGAAACGAAACTACAAAGCCGCCGGAAAGGATCACAGATTAAAAAAAAATGTACTGTATTATACATTTTAACGCATTATAAATTATTTTATCTACACTAATGTTGTAACATTCTACTTATATTTCCAATACTTGACTTATAATTACTACTGTTATAGCGCAGACAACAATACACTCAGTTTAAGCAATTTCACATGATGATATAATATCCACATCGATATCGTAAAATCTCATTATGACATCAAAAAGAACAGCGCGCGCTCGCTCCTGATTGGCCCTGCGCGCGCAGCTGCGCTCTCATTGGTTAGATTTTAATGGCGGCAAGTTCACTTTGACAATACACGTACGTGTGGATTTTTACTCTTGTTGTTTGATTAATTGCATTAGTGAAAATAAAGTAGTTTATACAACTGCATATAACACGGGTATTAAGACACTCGTTAATATTATGAAACTCACTGCGCTCGTTTCATAAACTCACACTCGTGTTTTAATACCCTTCATTATAATATGACAGTTGCATAAACTACTATAATATTACAGGCTAAGCATTTGACCAGCCAAACACGTAGCCACACAAGTCATTGATAGATACTGACCGAAGTACGAAACCCTAAAAAAGTACGTGCTGTACTATAAAATTAATTTCTTACAAATTATTGACTCAGCCGTTACTTTGTATGTTCAACGGTTAATGAACTGATGAAAGCATTAATGGTGAATTATGTAGAATTCTAATAGACTAAACCGCTAATATGTACTCGTAATATCCTACCGTAATAGCGGGAAACCACAAATTGCTGTCGTGGAATGTATCCTAGATGTTGTATGGAAACTATATTAGATTTTACATACCGATACCCTAATTTAAAAAGCTACTAACTCCTCCTCGGGTTTTTACGGGAGAGGCTCGAAACTTCGTGGTATTTTTTATTTTGCGCAATAAAGAAAAACCAAAATCCCGTAAACTATGCTTTATTTTTATTATTATAATAAAAATAAAGTTATAGTACTTTTTATTTATCTAAATTAAATACTACAAATTCAATAAATATAAATATTACTTAATGTTAAATCTAATCTAAATTTAGTTTTCCCCCAAATAAAGTACAATGACGTTTTGAGCCTCTTCCGTAAAAAATCTGCAGAGGAGTTAGTAGGTTTCCAAATGAGGGTATCGATATGTATCATCATCATTATCAACCCGTAATCATCCACTGCTGAGCATAGGTCTCTCTACTAGTACACCATATACTCCGGAGTTACAGATAATTATCATAATTATATATGTATATTATTTTTTTCTGGTCAGCCTAACCTAACTAAATGTATAATAATCACACTCTTAAACACATACTTAAAAATAGCCACGATTGTCAGGATTCAAAACTGCAATGTCAAGCGTATCTTTCCGTCTCTTTAGACCTCTAGACCATGGTCGATTTAGTACGCCCGAAGCTACCAGTTTGGCTTTTGCTGTTGGTGAATTTCAGTAGCATTTTCGTAAATTTTGCACCAGGAACCTGTTTTCTCGATATTCGAGATCATAGAAACTCCAATAGTAAAGATCTTTTGTAAAAAATACTTTATCTTTATTATTTATCTTCTTCTTGTTCATTCCAGGCTTAACTCTGTGAACGAAATCACGAACGAAACATTTGAAACACAATATTTGTATGCGTAAATTTACGACCGACGATAAAAATACTAGTTTAACAAAAATATTGTAGTGAATGTTTTTAAGTTTTTGTTGGAAAATAGGGAATTGTATTTTTTTTTTACAAAATAAATAAACAGAACAAATAAATGTCGGACAAAAAAGTATAATAGTCGCATAAAAACTGAGATTTCATGACGGGCGACAATTAATCAATTCGAAGCGAAAAGCAATTTTACGCTCGCGTCAAATCTTTGAACACATATTTTATAGACAAGACATAATATTATGTTTGTCGAACTAAAATATTAACTGAAAACTCAAGGCAGTTGGAGCAGTGAGGCGAAGAGCTTTGTCCACGAATTAGGTCTTGGGCTAAATAAAAGCACCGATGACTCCCGTTCCAGGTCGTTTTTGGTGCGGAGGTTGGCCATTGTGAATAGCTATGTCCAACCTCCGCACCAAGAACGACCTGGAGCGCGGTAATGCAGCGAGCGTGATGGGCACCTTTGCACCGGGAACGGGTTAATTGTTTAATTTTTGATATGTGACATGTTTTTTTTTTAATTGACTTTTATTGAAAAAAAAAACTGTAAACTATTCAATACTTTTAATTTTATTATATATATGTACGTAAGTATCCGTGTGTGTGTGTCATGGGTGTACCAATTCGGATTAAAATATGAAATAATAAGCAATATGTTTGATGAAAATTGATCAAAGATGGCGCCCGCCATAAAATTACGGTTGACGTATTTTGACAGCTGCCTCAATATAGGTATCAAATAAAAGAACTTGATTGTAAAATACATACGAGTGAATAGTTAAAAACATGATAGTCGCTATCAAAATTTATAATTTAATCTTCTTGGGGCCTTTATCTAAATTGTCTTGTTTCGAATACTCGAAAACTCCATGTAACGTCACTCGATTTAACAACAAACTCTCTAAAGCGTGAAATCAATTGGCTTTAGTTGGTTTAGCTTGTATTCCATACAATGATACATTATCTCCATTTAACGACCACTCTCTACAACGCCATAAAATGCACAGTCCATTCAGTGTCGTTGTTTAGAGTTTACACTGTATATGTAGTTTACCTGTTCGTTTTTTTATTTTTTCTTGTATTGTTATTGACTGTACAAATCATAAATTCACTAAATCTTTAATACTAATTTCACGAATGAAAAAGTCTTGTAAAATAAATGACTCGGTAATAACAGGAGTGACATAATTAATGGCACACTGTAATAATGTGGATTAATGGTTGTTTCTGAACTACATTAAATATTGTTCTCATATTTGCTTTTCAGATTTGTGGCTTTTACGTGAATTTATTCTGAATCCCTCTAATATTACAAATGCGTATACGTCTACTCTTCACGCTCATGAAATTTGGTATGGATTAACCCCCAAGCTACTTTTTGATCCCGGATCGAAGCGGGCGCAGCTAGTTAAGAATAAAAATTAACTACCTAGTTATCGTTATTCGTTTTCGAATTAACATTAATTAACAAATAGAATGTAATTAGCACTTAATTTTTAACTATACTTAATGAAAAAACTGTAAATTTAATACTTTGCCCATACCTATCACGGCGTAAACGGTACTTACTATGGTTATCGTCAATCACAGAGCTTTGAGATCCATGCGTGTCGCCCTGGGGGGCCGCGCGCGGGGCGATGTGGCCCGATCCTTGTTCTGTGTCGTCAATGTAGTAAACAATAATTACTCATCACCGGTTCTTAGCTATGCCGAGCTTCCATAATCCGCCAATAGATGTCGCTGACTCTCCTTAAAACACGCAAACGCTGTTTCTATGGTTCTTCATGACATAGTTTGATGCCGGTCTCGATTAAAAAAAAATAATGGTTAGCAGTCAAACTAATTTTTAATTAGTCACAATATAAAAATTCGTGACTTTACATAAACAAGCCAAGCCTATAAATGGTATCGTCACCACGATACCCTTGGCTAATTGGGGGCAGAACCAAGATTTAGTTCTTATATTCGCCGTAAATCGTAAACGGTAAAATGTATCGACTGATATAATTATAGGTCACGGCCGTCTAATGAACCACTCCAAGAAGTGAATCCAAGGTAGACCTTGGATTCACTATGAAGATAAATTAGAATTTATCTTAATAGTAACTAAAATCACAACGAAATTTGTCCAGCCGTTGGCGCGTGAAAGAGTAACAAAGATTTTGAAGTTATTGCGTATCCTACGTGTATTATTAGTCTAGTCAACAAGTGCCTTTTTGGTCAACTTTTTTCAGCAGTCTCCGAAAATTATGATTGAGGTGTCATTCGATTCGGAATGGCATCTAGATAGTTTTCGAAGAACAATGAAGTTCCGCTGAAAATTTTAATTTTCATATTTATGCATTCAAGCGGCCTTGAATGCATAAATATTATTTAAACTTATTAAATATGAAAATTAAAATTTGGAAAAATTCGGGTTCCAAACAGGACAGATCAATAAACAATAATCCGTGGTCAAAACCTATTTTTTTTTTTATTTTTTTTTTATCATAATTTTCGGAGACTGCTGAATAAAGTTGACCAAAAAGGCACTTGTTAACTAGACTATATGTATGTACAATATCTTTAGGTTTTTAATAGTTATTAAAAAAATACATTTATAAATGTTATGATACATTAAATTGCTGATGTGGAATTGCTACATGATATACTATGAGTCGAGAAAGAAGTACGACGTTTCATCTGAACTTTTGCTTCGTCGAGCGAAATAAGTGTTATCGCAGTGAGTATTAATGGTACTGCTGTACTGAGTATTAGTCTCCGTAATACTGCTTAAACGCACTTTTCATACTTACTTTTCACTTATATACAATATCAGTTTCCTTGCGCCTGTATCCCAACTGCTCATAGTCTCAACCGCATATAACATAACTAGCTGACCCGGCAAACATTGTTTTGTCTCACTTAGGGGTATGAAAAATAGATAGTAGCTGATTCTCAGACCTACTGAATACGCATATAAAATTTGGTAAAAATAGGACAAGCCGTTTCGGAGGAGTACGGTATCTAACATTGTGACATGGACATTTTATATATACGAGGGTGAATCAAAAAATTCTTGGAATCAATATTAAAAAATGCAAAGATTTAAATAATAATATTTTATTTTTCTACATAATCTCCCTCCAATGCAATGCATTTAGAATAACGCGTTTCTAACTTCCTTTTTCCTTGTGAAAAAAAATATTTTCTTGACTCTCGAAAAAGTCCTCTACGGCAGCTATAACCGCGTCATTATCGTGAAATTTTGTTCCACGAATTTCCTCTTTTAATTTTGGAAATAAGTGAAAATCACTTGGGGCTAAATCCGGAGAATATGGTGGGTGGTCAAGGAGATTGAAGCCAACACAGCGGATTACGTTGAGCGCAACTTCCGATCGATGAGCAGGAGCGTTATCTTGAAGGAACAACACGCCCAACGACAGTTTTCCACGACGTTTTTCTTTAATCGCTTTACGCACTTTCGGGATTAAATTTGCATAATAGGGTCCAGTAATCGTCTGGCCTTTTGGCATGTAATCAATAAAAAGGATTCCTTCACTATCCCAGAACACAGAGGCCATAACTTTGCCAGCGGTAGGAGCAACTCGAAATTTCTTAATGGATGGAGAGGATGGTCGTTTCCAAGACATGCTTTGTCTTTTAGTTTCAGGATTAAAATGGATTGGACCCACGTTTCATCCATGGTGACAAGGCGACGGCAAAAATTATCCGAAACACGCTGGAACATTTCGAGATTACGCTTGGAAATTTCCAAATGTCGCTTTTTGTTTTCGTCGGTTAACATTCGTGGCACCCATCTTGCAGACACTTTTTTGAACCCCAGTGAATCAATTAAAATTGGTTGAACGCTACCAAAAGATATTTTTAGGATCTCAGCTATATGTTTTATAGTCATTCTTCTGTCTTCCAAAACCAGATTCTCAACCTTTTTGACATTTTCTTCTGTAACGGAGGTTGAAGGCCGCCCAGAACGCGGGTCATCTTTACAGCTTGATCTACCTCTTTTAAATTCAGCCACCCAGTACGCAACCGTAGAATAGGGTACAGCATCACCCCCTAATGTCTGCTGAATGTCCAAAAAAATTTCCTTCGTAGACATTTTTTTCAAACTGAGATATTTTATCACCGCATGTAACTCACTTTTATCCATAATTTTAACTTTTTAGCAACTCGTTGCACAAAAAAAAATATTACATGCGAACGAACTGACAAAAACAAGTGACAGTCTGCATAAATATAGTCTGATAGACACTCTTTAATTTCAATATCGAACTTGATCCAAAAAGGTTTCATATATATGCACTTCTAAGAACTTTTTGATTCACCCTCGTAAGATATATTAAAGCAAAAAATCAGTCTTTTTGAACATAAGTTGAATGTGATAAATAGCTTGTAGATTCTACTAATATAATAAATGCGAAAGTTTGTGTGTGTATGTTTATTACTTTTTCGCGCTCTAACGGTTGAATCGAAAGAAAGAAGAAAGAAAGAAAGAAATAGTTTATTTTGCACATACATAAAGTTATTTATTACATACAAAAATCATGTTTTTTTTTATAAATCTTATGAAATACTACATTAATTAAAGATCTACAATATTTTCAGATTTTTTATGTTTCATTCAATGTTAAGAATCGTTCAACTTTCAAAATACGATTGCTTGAAATTCACTCGATAGTTCTTTTTTCGATAAATAGTCGTATCGAACGAAAAAAAATTAAATCGAATTTGATAATATTTAGTATGTAGATAACTTAGGCCCTAAACACATAGGCTACTTTTTATATACCGGATATACCGGAATAAGACCGCGAGAGGCAACTAGAAAAAATATGTTTATACTGATTTAAAACTTCTACTGCATTATTCGCTTATGAGCATTAAGACCTTGCAAAGAACTCAACCTTTTTCTTACGATAAAAAAGTAAAAGCCAAGTATTAAACGTATTCGTTGTTATTCCAAGGCAGTACGCCATAAATATACCTCGGGCGTACCGTTACGTATTCGCGATACGCAGGGGTGCGTATTTTAGCTAAATTCATCTATTACTTACCTCGTAGCGTCGTATGTCACATTAAAACGCTGTTTTAACATGAGTTTGCAGTGTCATTTTTACTTTGTTACCAGGACTTTTGTTTCTGTTGTTGTTATTTTTGTGGTACTGTTTTGATTAAAATGTATCATAATTTGGCTTTTTTTTGGAGCGATTGATTTTTGATTTTCAAACTCTTTTATTAACATAAACAATAATACAAAGTATGTTCACACAGCGTTATTATGACTAATGTAACATTTAATCTTATGATTTAGTGTTTGCAGGCTAATATCACCTATTTTAACTTATGACTAACTGTTGTAGGTTGAGTTTTAGTTCTCATTAAATCTATAATTATATATATTTTATTATAACTAATTATGAATATACTCGCGGCATATATATATTCTATTATAATGATTTTTTCGGAGTGTTCTTCAACAAATTTTGAGAATTAATTGAGTATTACATAATAAATAAATATTGGGAGACTTTTCACACACACACGGCTGGTTAACACTATAGTGAACCATTTCTATTGTGTTAACCAGCCGCATACATATGTACATAGTTTATATAGATACGAGTACATAATATAATTACAATAGTATATGATATGAATCAAATGACAATTTTCAATACTAAATTATAATAATATACTACATATACAATAATATACTACAAATAACAACACTATACACAAAGTCTTATTACAACTGTACACAGCTTTCATTATGAAAATATAAACGCAAATACACAGATATAAATTACAATCAAAAGCTTTTTATTTAATACATTTATAAGGAGAATTAACACAATTTTGAAAATTAAAGTAAAGAAAAACTGTCAAAATAAACAGACTTATTCTTATTCATTTCAATTTATAAAAGTCTTGAAACTCCAATATCTAGGCTAAATCCACAGATTACCTGTTATTCAGGGGTAAAAGCTTATTTTCTGCAAGATTCTCTGAAAATGTAAATAGAAGTAGGCTATACTGTGGCTCTCAGTCTCTGTAGTATAGACCTCTTCACCTTGTCGACTTGGAATGGAATATATTGTGTCTCTGCCATGGGGAGACACGCGAACACAAGTAGGGTGACCACGATATTCCACTTTCGACGGATAATACTGATCTAATACATTATCATGTAGTCATGTCAAATTTATTCGATAAAAATCAGCCATTTCGAGAAACAAATCAAATAATAACGTAAGTCAATTTTTATTTAATTTAAAAAAAAGGTCCTGAAAACCTGGTTGCAGAGAAATCTGTAGTGTTTATACTGAGGGCTGACCTTTTTCGGACGCTAGGGGACACATACTATGCTGTCTTTTTTTCATGTTCGTTTTGTAGATAATTTAAAATACTGTTTATTATGCATGTGTCTTCTGTCGTCTGAAATTTGTCCTTTCTTTCTTCTTTTCTTTCTAAAATATTTCGGTACTTGCTATTAGAGCGATGAGAGCTCAGTCGGGCGACCACCCGCCTCACGACCCGAGAGTCGTGAGTTCGATTTTCGTCAATGTGCTCGAGATTTTGTTGAAGGAAAACATCGTAAGGATAGTGGTAGGGTATTTTCTTATTCTCGCCTGGCTAGCAACCACCCTCAAGTAGCAAAATCACCAAACAGTGTGTTCGGCAGCTTTCTTGAGAGCTAGTTATTCCAGCCTAGGCATGCTCCATGAGTGTCGGTAACTCATCTGATTAAGCGCCTTGCTAGGAAGCTTTCCTAAGCTAGTAGTAGTAACAAGGGGAAATAAAAGTGTTTTTATTTTATCCTGTCGCAAAATTCCAAAAGGTATGGCCCCTACGCAGGTGGATATTGAAGCATTATGGTCGCAATTTACGCTTGTCCTTATCTTTACGTAGAGGGCGTGTTTTATCAGGTTCGTCTAGCTGTGTTTATATTCTGTGGAAGACGGGTAGGTCACAAGCCATAGCCGTGGGGTAGTGGTGAGTGGTGAGGTTTCTGAGGTCGTACAGTTTTATCAATACAAATTATGCCTATGCGCCATATATAATTGGAGCGAAACGCTCACTGCGGAAACTTTAGATTCACAAGTGATTCGATACCTTTTACCTTTTCATTGATGCTCTGCTCAGTAATAAATACATTTTAAACGTGAACAATTCTGTGAATAAATTCCGGGTAAGTAAAATAAAAAGAAAATGTTATTTTCATATTTAATTAATTTTATTTTTCTGTTTTCACGTATTTTGTTACTTTCATAATTGTACAACATTTTATGATGTTATAACAGAATTCATGTAAAATTGTATCTTTTCTAAAGTGAATTAATGTAAAACTAACTAAATATGTTAATAAAAAAAAATATGAATTTTAATATTTTAACTAAATTATTTTTGGACACTTATTTTCTTGCACACCTCACTTGTATGTAATTGTATTTATGTAATGTAATGCTACATTACTGTAGCATTTCTCATACTATAAGACAATTTTTTTAATTTTTTGTTAATGGTAGGGAACCCTATGAGCACGAGAAAGGCTCGCACCTGTCTAATTATTAAGGTATAAACGGTATAAATAACGCGATCCACCAATAACGGGTTGTACGTGACACGCTTCCGATAGATCCGCACACTTATTCTGCAACTATTCTTCAGGTTTAATACAAATCTTTTTTTTTAATACAAATTTATGACTTATGAATTCTTACAATCAAATCAAAAGTTGTTAATTATGAACTACTCACTGTCAGCTATATTTTGAACAATTACCACAATTTTTTGTAATACCAATATTTGATTAATAAAACATTATAACGAGAAAATTTCGTTTCGATTTTGAAAGATCTTTATTGGCAAAACTACAATACATCAAAGATATATGACATTTTAATATTTATTTCAAAAGATTGAAGAATAGAATAGAATAATTTTATACATCATAACGTATCCTATTAGAAATACAATTAATATCAAAAACAAGATACAATGCAAACGAGTTAATAAAACAACAACAATCAAATAAAATACCATCAAAGAAAAATTGTTTAAAAATCAAAAATGTCAGCTGTCATAGGGCTTCGTCATAGATTAAAAATAATAAGGTTTAATTGTGATTGACCAAAGTCAACACAACACAATAAACGAAGTAACCTTGTTGTTATTATAAATAACAAAAAACATCGAGGAATATTTATTATTTACTAGCTGCGTCTCACGGTGTTGCCCGTGCTAGTCCGAGATAAAAAGTAGTCTATGTACTAATCCAAGGTCTAACCTATTTTAATACCAAATTTCATTCAAATCGGTTAAACCGTTTGAGCGCGAAGAGGTAACAAACATTCACAATTATTGTATTAGTAGGATAATAATAATATTATATAGGGTTAATTTATAGAAATAAAACAAACTAAGCATAAACGTCAAACCTAAAAACTTAAACCAAACTTAATTTCAAAAGAAAGATAGTTATATGTATATATTTGAGGATGATTACAAACTTTATTTTTATGAAAATTATGAGTATTGTTAAAATTACGTCCATTATTAAAGTCATATATTTTAAGGATTAATATAAGGTTTAGATACTATGGTTTTTACAGAATAAGTGCCACTAGTGTAGTGACTCCGTTTCGGTCGATTGGTTTCGTTTGGAAGAACGTGCCCGATCGTTCGTTATGTAAGTTATAGGAAAAGCAATAAAAGATAGCTTGAAGTGATCGAAAAAATATTTTAAAAATAAATCTGATTCTAAGGTGAATCTTTCAATGAAATTTAGAAAATAAATATTAGGACACATTTCACACACGGCTGGTTAACCCCACCCTGAACCATTTCTAGTTCGTATTACTAACACAACTGATATACTACATATATATTTTTTATTTTGATATAGCTATATATATTTAACACCCAGACCGACAGCCAACAAATTTAGTTCAGCACAAAGATGAAGAAAGCCTAACGTATTTGTTGAAAACAAATATGTATGTATATTAAGTTACTAAGTTCAATTGTCCTAATGAAAATATTCGAAAAAACAATTATCTTTCTAATTATAATACTTAAAACTAATAAAACGAAACTAACAGTAGTATATAATACAAAATGACGTCCAAGCTTTAATACATATATAATGTATATGCTTCAATACTGTAAAGAGCGTCTGTAGCTCGGCTAACTAAGGTGGTCTGATGTGATCATCGAGGTTAAGTAGACGATGTGGAAAATCGTTTAAAAAAAGTGACATTTTCATCTGGGCTACCGTGACACGATGTATCCGATGGTCCCGGCTGTTAGTTAGTATAAGTAGTCGTAGATGCTTTCGGGGTGGCTTGAAAACTCTTAACACCAGAGCTTTGCCAGTTAGCTCATACGAAGAATGCAGCATAAATGTTCTTCTTTAAAAGACTTCTTAAAATAATATAGCAGCTTTATACTTTAACATCTTCATGACATCTGTAAAAAAATCTGCTCTCTGAATTCAGTTCAAAACCATCCAGTCGCGTCGGAGTTGGAACACCGGTGCAACCGGAAGGAGGCACTCACACGTGCTGACGTCACTTCCTGCGGGCTGTGACGTCACACTGACACAGCTTGTGCTGGAAATGTTCAAATTAAGAACTTAATTTGGACGCTTTTCCGAGAATCAACAAGTGCGTAAAAATTACGAAGTTACGTGTCAATGACGACGGATTTAATGCGAAATCTGCTTCGTTATATGTTTGCTTTAATTAATCTTTCGTTTTAAATTTATATTGATACATGTGGTGATTATCTTTTGATTAACTTAGAACGGTTGACAGTAACATAATGGTATTATTAATTTCCGAATTATTGGTTTTTCAAAATCATTCAGAATTGTTTCTTTGTAACTTTTGAATGAAAGTTAATTAGGTTAATTTACAATTACTTAAGCGAACCATATTTTTTAAAATCATTTTCTCATATTGAAGAAGGTACGAGGATGTTAAATAAAATGTATTATTATGACACTTCTTGGTGGCAGTAATTTAAGACCCATTTTATCTCACATAGCTAACACACATATCAAACAAAAAATACTAAATTCAAATCGCTTCATCCGTTTAAGAGTTACGATTCCACATAAAAATACACACAACTTTCTTACTTTCTAAAAAAAGAAATATGTGTATATTTCTTTTTTTAGAGACGAGACGCGTTAAACATATAAGACACCTCGTTGTTCTGCGGCGGGGCTATATTCCTTTTAGTAAGAAAAATACAGTAACAAAAGCAACAAAAATCTATCCACATAGATTGGATTTCATGGCTGGACTGCGATGAGTTTAGATCGCCGCGGCTACACCTGAAGCTGCAATTCACGGTGCGGTTGAAAGAAATAAACCTCCCGGACAGGGTTGCCAACATCAAATGCCGACTTTGGCATGTGTGCAAAGTAAATGAAAATTGGACGTTTGGGCCGCATTCGCTTGTCACCATTTCTACATTTCTATTTGAACCAACTACCAAAAAAGAAGTGGTTCTTTATTCGACGACCTCGTTGGCGTAATTGTTAAAATGCCGAACTGCCAATCGGATTGCGGATCGGATCCCGGGTTCAATTCCCGGCACGGCCAACATCTTTGTGGTGAACTAAAAGCCGTCCCGCGAATGAACATGCTTATATACATCGTAATGAAAAATTTACAAGCAATGTTTTTTTTCCTAAATAAAATAACTCGGATGTCCGCTACGTTATACTAGTATTGTCGATCCTGTTTTTTTTGTTTAGACTGGTACATTTTTGCACCACGACGAGATCTGAACATGGGATTGAAGGCATTGAATAATTGAGGACAACTGTATTAAAAAAAAAATACTGAAAAATATTGGTTTCACACAGTTTTCTAAAACTATGCAAAGTACTAATACTGCGTAAATAACTTATTGACTCAGGCGTTACTTTGCGGAAATCCATTGTAAATAGAAGACAAAATTAAATATTAAGTGTACTTCCGCTGTGATCCGAAATCCAAATTAAGACAAGTAAAGGAAAAATTAACTAAGATTAATTAAGATTAACGTTACCTATCACAATTCGTAACTCTACACGTGTTTCGCCTAACCACATGGCATCATCAGGAGATGCTGTCTCTTCGAACGACAAACTTTGTACTCTCGACTTGTACTAGATCAGATTTAATTCTAAAACGTCGTGTTAACTCAACTTCTGTATTTCTTTATTTATGGTTTCTTAGCACGAGAAAACCTAATTTATAATAATTAGATAACTTTAAGTCAATAAAGAATATTTATTATTATATTATTTTCGATAATTTGGAAAGCAATTTTCCTTAATCTGGCAGCCCTGTCTTCCATTTCAATTTTGTTTGAAAAGCGACTACTTCGCTCTGCCTCTTTAGAAAAACCGATGTAGCGAAGGGAATCTACTTTATGTGGGAGGTTACGGGCCGCATGGAAAATACTTGGTTTTCATTTTAATTGGATTTGTATTGGCGAAGGCTTTCAAGTGATGCCAGTGTTTAATTCCGCGCGCGTGTGTGTGTAATTTACGAGACGTCAATATGATTTTTGAACTTTTAGTTGTTAGGTAAACAATTTTATAATTGGATGATTTAGAGTTTTTTGTAAGTAACCAAGTGTAAATAATGCTATCAATATTGACACGTTGACTGGCAATATCAATTCCAATACTTCTGATACTAATTTAATATCTTATCACTTGCAAAAGAAAAATATATATATATATATTTCTTAATTAAGTACTTTTTAAAATCAGTCCAATTAAAATTTTGATGTTCAAATAAAATTGGGTATATTCTATACATTTCTATATTTTTATTTTATTTTTTATTTCTTTATTTATTAAAGGGATTGTGTCACACAGTGACAACGCCATCCCCATTGGACAATTCACTATGTACATTTCTATAAGATATCTGATATCTTAAATATGTATACAAAAAGATAAAGTAATAGAAAGGTAAAGATGGGATGGTGTGGTAAAATTACAAAAAGATAATAATGAAATGGGATGGTTATTTTCTTATTTTTACAGAATAAATTTATCTTTTTTTATAAATTAGATAGACGGGTTAACTAGGAAAATGACATCTCGTTTATTTTCTTCAGGCCACAGACAAAATAATATAATTAAAGATCTGTTAGAGACAAACCTCATACTGTCCAACCCCACAAAATAGAAAACTTATTTCTTAGCCTTCTTACAATTTTCACAAAAATGAACAAAATTTCATCCAGTTTTCGTTCATTATTTTTCTCGGAAATCTTACAGCATAAGCTCTTTAAAGCCTTTAAGTACCTTTAATAGAGGTTTTAAGGAAAAAACAGTATTAGGTTTTTTGCAAAAAAAAAATCGCTCGTTTTGGGCTCAATGTAGATCCCTATTACTCTGAGAGGCAATCATTATGTTTTCATGATTATTTGTGTGTTGTTTAAGGTAAGTAAAAAAAAGCTTGAGGTATTTCCAAGAACATAATATATTAAGAAAATTGGTTCAATTTAAATAACAGATCTTAGAATTCCTTCGGGCAAAGTAAATATAAACTAATGTATTTATAAAGAAATAGTCTTAAAAATTGACGATGTTTTTAGTAAATTAATTTTACAAGCAAATCTTTAGTTCAAACTAAAGATTAGAAGACGGTCCCTGGTTCGATCCCGGCCCTACAGCAATGACTTGTTTTTCAAGTTATGTGTGGATTTGCACACGTTTAACGGTGAAGGAAAACATCGTGAGGAAACCGGCATGTTTGTGGGCCACAATATCCATACACGTGTGTCATCTGCCAACCTTCACTTG
This sequence comes from Mellilla xanthometata, assembly GCA_035578125.1. Classification (NCBI taxonomy): domain Eukaryota; kingdom Metazoa; phylum Arthropoda; class Insecta; order Lepidoptera; family Geometridae; genus Mellilla; species Mellilla xanthometata. The sequence continues at coordinate 2,730,822 of JAPUBQ010000007.1, read as the reverse complement.
GCCAGCGTGGTGGTTTATGGTCTATATCTCTCTCTTCTTGAGAGAAGGCACCGAGTCCCAGCAGTGGGAACGTATAGTGGGCTGCTTATGCTTATGCTATGTTTATCTGTTTAGAAGGGCGCAGTTAGTAAGGTATAATGTCTACCACTATTCAAAATAAGTTTGACAACCTCGTTGGCGTAAAGGTTACCATGCCGGTCTGCTAATCAGAAGGTTCCGGGTTCGATTCCCGGCCCGGTCAACATCTTTGTGCTTAACTAAATTTGTTGGCTGTGGGTCTGGGTGTTAAATATGTATTTATATATAATATGTATGTATGTATATGTAGTATATCAGGTGTGTTAGCAACCATAATACGAGCTAGAAATAGTTCAGTATGGGGTTAACCAGCCGTGTGTGAATGTGTCCTAATATTTATTTATTTATATTATTTTATTTGGTTACAATTCTTAACCCTCAAACGATTGCTTTAAGATGAGCACCTCCGTACTCAAATCACGTGTCTGTTATGGCTTCCCGCGGTACACTTACAGCTAACGAACTTTGCTGATAAACGCTTTATACCTTTAGCTATACCTTTATCTTTATATTGATTAGAGGGAATTGTTTGTAGATTATTGGATCACAGGAATCTCAATAGGGTATTACATATACCCCCCCGTGGGGCCCCGCATTGTCGAGGCGGGGGGGCTCAGTAACCGTGGCCTGGTCACCCACGGTGAAGCGAAGAGGGTCCCTGAGGCGGGCCGCTCCCTAGACTTGTCCTCCCCCATGCAAGTTCTAGATGGAGTGGCACCAGTAGGTTGCGGGACCTCGCTCCGGGGGGTTTCGCAACTGAGGAGGGCTGCGGTGTGGTTTTGGAGACCGCGGCAGGAGAGAAGTGTCGGTATTACGATGCGCCGCTCTTCCTACCTGCCGCGGCCTCGACGGGGTCGCCACCGATGATGGCGGACGCGGTGGGGCCGCAGGGAGAAGGGAGTGGTACCACAAAATACCACTTACCCTATTCTCTGCGGCCGTAGTGGCAGGTAACGGGGCCACAGACCTGACCCGTCACGGGGGACCTGGGACGTCGGACCGGGGTTGTCGGGCGTCCATTGCATTTATGGTCCCCGAGGTGGTTGCGGTGCACCATGTGCACTGCAAGGGGACTCATCCCCAGAGAAGGAGCCTCGCAGGCTAGCCGAGGTGGGCGGGGTGGTGGGTTAATGCGAGAAGCGGAACCTCATCCCGCCCTTTCCGGTGAGGAGGTCATCGTGAGGTTTTAGTCGGTAGGGATGTCCTTTTGATCGAGCCCGACATACCCCACCCACCTCCCCGGGTGTGGTGGGGATGCGTAAATGCATTTCCTCACGTAAAAAAAAAAAAAAAAAAAAAAAAAAAAAAAAAAAGGGTATTACATATAACTTTTCGAATATATGAATTAGCGTCGCTATACAAAGAGGCAACTCGGTTGACATTTTAGATACTCTTCCCACTGGTATTGGGTTTTTCAGATTAGATATACTTCAATTTTTTTTTAAATTTAGATTAGATTTACATTAAGTAATATTTGATTTGTAGTATTTCGGTATTGAATTACATTTTTAACCAAAAAATCAAAACTTCCAATATATGCCATAATACATATTTTTAAAAGATGTGAAAAAGATAATATTCGACGATACAATGACGATGATTATTGAATTCCACAGTTATAGCTATATATATAGTATATTGTTTTAAGAACAACCCTAATAATATTCTAAAAGCTTATAAAAGCTGACTCTGATAAAAAACTTGTTATAATAAATATAATTTTAGATTTTTTGGACAACTTTTTTGCTAATTGGTATGGTATGGTAATTGTACCAAAATTGGAATAAATATTGTAAGAGTTACTTTTCAAACAGCTTACAAGTTATTTTTCAATAATTTCACCGTTCATGATTTATAACGATAGAACAGTCAATTTTAGATTTTTCCGTTTTCGTGGCTCTAAAAATAACAATAAAAATATTCTTATCGAAAATAAAATCTTAAGTGTTGGGTAAATATTTTGCAATTAAAATAGCGAATGTCGATTACAAAATATTTACTTTGAGGCCCTTTTAATGGAGCTTAAAAGCTCCAACATCAGAGCTTTTATGAACTTAAAGGCTCACCATTATAATGAGATTGCCACCATTCGATACAGAAGCCTGTCGATAATGTCAACGTTAAAATTCAGTCGACCATCATTTATTGCAGTTCTTTTGTTTTACAAAATCCGAACGTTAATTCGGTAATGTCACATTTGGCATCGATTATAACGGCCCTGTGATTCGATTAAAGTGCTCTCGGTAGGCTCAATTACTGGGACATTCATTCGATTAATCGATTTGTATTCGAGTAAGCGAGTGTTGATTCCGGATAATGTGGAATCTCGTCGGATGCGTCGGGAGCTATTGTGATCATGCAAATTGTTGCGGTGGACTGTATTTACAACTGTGAATACAGGGTTATGCTTCTTTATGAAATTTTCCTCAAATTTAATACAAACAATGGCCAATAAAGTTTAATTTCAAGTAATTATCTTTGTATTTAGCAACATTACTATATCAAACATATAAAAAACTTCGTTATCTGGTCATTATGGACGTATGAATAGTTGGTTAAACTTTGGTATTTTAATCTAGTCACTCTTGTTTTCGGCGATTAGTCCAAAAAAACTGATAATCACCTACCAATTCTTAAAATTTCAAAAATTGACAAAAAAAAAATTATATCGAATATATGGTTTTTCAAATCGTTCAAGATATTGGTGGATTGTTTTTTTTAGTTGATGTCTGCAATTGTTTGTGAAATATCCCTGTTTATTATAAAATAAAAATTTCTGCCCTTCTATATAATAAATATTCACAATGTTGCCGCCATTTTTATAATTTATTTTGTTGGCTTGAAATGCTTAAAGACTTTCCGAGCTTTGTTATTTAAAAAGCGTTATTAATTGCTATTTAATGACCGCCCACCACGACTACAAAATAACCCACACATAGAATTTTCGATTCAACTTTTAATTTTGAACGTAGGTGTCTATGCTCAAATCAGTTTAACGAATATTTTAAGTATTTTTCAATTTAAACCTAAAATTCTATTTAATCCAACGTGGTAATGCTGCCAGTATTTTGGGCACCTTTTCCTCTACCCATGAACTTTTGTAGGTTTAGGTTTAGTTGAGTGTTCTATATGATTATTACGAGTAGTTAAATGTAAATAATTAGCCAGTGATCGTAAATTATTATTTGATGATTATATAACCTAAAATATATTGGTGGCGATTCAGCGGCACACACGACTAAACTAAATTTAAAGAAGCGCCGTCTCTTTTCATCTTAGGTAGCCAGAAAGAGATGGCACGTTCTGAACCACAGACAAAACAACTAAAATCACGTCAAATACGGAAAATGTAGGTAGTTTTAGAGGTGATACAAGTGAGTGCGGACTAAAGTCGCCTATATTTTCTCAATTTGACGTGATTTTAGATGTTTTGACTATGGTGCGGAACGTGTCGTCTCTTTCTGGCCACCTAAGATGAAAAGGGACGGGGCTTCTTTAAATTTAGTTTAGTCGTGTGTGCCGCTGAATCGCCACCATTTGCTACGCCTTCAGTTTCTTTCTTTTTCTTCTTCGTATGAGCTAAGCGAGAGTCGAGAGTTTTCAAGCCACCCGAAGGCCTCTGACTTGGCTTAACGACTGCTTGTACAAAGACTATCAGCCGGGACCTACAATTTCACTTGTCATCCTATCCACGATAGCGCCCAGATGAAAATGCCTTTTTTTATACACACCCAATCAGAGCACCGTCCGCGTCCGTTGCCGACACCTATCAGAGTACTATCCGCATCCTTTGCCGCTGCTTAACCTCAATGATCGCGTCAGATCATCTTAGCTAATTCTCCATACTAGAGCTTGACCACTTCGCTTATTCAAAGAAAAAGAAGCTATACTGTAGATTTAATACATTCGGAAGAACTTTTATATCCATAATTTCGATGTTAGTTTCTTTGTTAAAGTAATTATTTTAATTAAATTTAATTAAATTCTTTTATTGAACGTTTTGTTGGCATAATAACATTATTTTGTATTCTTTTTTTGTATTTTGAATTTGTAAATTATTGAATAAATTATCCGTCTTTCAAATAGCCATCCTTGATAACTCGGTAGATATGGACTTAATAAGCCACGGATGCAATACACGAGATGTGTCCACGTGAACGTGATAAGCCTGTCAAAGCCTCAGTGGAGCATCGACCTACTTTGTCACATGTCTTTGGCGTGGAAGAAAATGTTACGGTTTGAACTTTATTTTCTTGGTAATCTTACTAGTTTAGTAGACCCCGTGAACAACATTTCTTGGAACATCGGTTGTACGAGAAATTATCGAAACTTTATCACTTCATATTCATATATCAACAATTAAAAAGAGGTATAAATATTAGAACACAATATCACACACTGCTGGTTAGTCCCATACTAAACAATTTCTAGTATTTTTATTTTAAATAAAAATAGCCTTTATTATCTATTACTCACACGTAAGTTAAAACAATATTTTACAAAAGTTACTACTAAATATAACTCTAATCAAATCAAATAAAATATATATTTCTTGATGTAAATAAATTTACAAATTATGGTTGCTAACACAACTGATATACTACATATAAATACTTTATTTCCATCGATATATATTTAACAACCACTTTGAGATTTAGTTCATCACAAAGATGAGTCTCGAAGAGATCGCTTTAAACGGTAAGGCCGCCAATTGTGACTCACTATTTATATTGATTTGTCTTTATTTTATTTTAAATAGCTTTTGTGTCCAATAAAGAATTTTCTATCTAGGTGTTAGCCGTGCCGGTAACATCAGGATAGAAAATTCTTATATTTAAAAAAAAAGGTATACCTATTAAGGACCGGCTGGACTTCATCAGATGGCACCGGTTTAAAAAAGGATTCCCATTGGGGAAACATGATATTATCTTATACATAGCTTCATAGCGCAGTTTCGACTTTGCGTCGGACAAACTATCTAGTAAGCTTCGACTTTATATCTTAAGTATAGAAATCTTAAAGGCACTGGTATCTGTTGCGTATATTTTTTTAATAAATATCATCTTTCTAACTTCTTTATATACATGTCAAAAAGCGTACTAAATCATTTAATTGATAAGTTAATTGATTTTATTTCATTGATTTTTGTTATTAATTAATTTTCCAAAATGTATATTAATTTGTGCATGTTGTGTTTGTCTTAACAAGTAAAACAATTAAATGTAAAACCACATAAACTTTAGAAAATAAGTACGTGAATGATTGTTTTTGCTATTGAGAAACCTAATTCAATAAAATAAAAAAAATAAAAATTAGGACCTTTCTATATTTTCTAAGTTATCGAAACCATTCGCAAAATAAAATTGTCTACGTTCATGTTTGGGTAACAAAACATTAAACACCTAAGTACTGCAGGTAAGTCCAAAATGTCTTCCTCCATGCGACTTCCTTCATTAGGGCCGTACTACGCTTCGAACCGGGTCGTTTATCCCATCATGATAGCTGTGCCAACACTTAAACTCGACCAAATATGTAGATCCCTGATATACGCACATTTTCAAGTGATCCTGAACTCTCGGAGGGGTCTAGTGAGTTGGACATGTGGTCTGACGTGTTGACACTTTAAATACTCTATTATGACGTCGTCGGTCGAGAAAATAGGCTATCATTCTTTTCTTGTATTTGTTATGTCAATGGTCAGCTTACATATTGTGTTGAGTTTATTACTCTAAAATGGAAGAAATGGAACTAAAAGATTTGATAAATATGTCTATCATCTTATCTATCTATCTATTGTCATGATTTCGGTTGCCTATAACGCTGATGCAAATATATTTACAATAAATCAATCTTGGCTGATATTTCAATCAAATAATTGACCTACGGTTAGTTTTAAATTAGTTTTTAATCGTATTATCTATGTGTAATAAATTATATATATACATATATAACTTAGACAATTACAGTGTATCGACCTACATAACGTTAAAATGTCGTGCAAGTGAAAATTGACACAATTATAGGTATATCATAAAAAAAGCTTTGCTGATTTTCCATACAAATATAAGTTTGATTTTTTGTTTGTTCGACGCGAATAGGCTCCGAAACTACTGGACCGATTCGCAAAATTCTTTCACCGTTGGGAAGCTACATTATCCCTGAGTAACTTAGGATTATTTTGTTTCTCTTTGCAACTAAGTTTATTTTATGCCGGGACGATCCGCTAGTATGTAATGATATTATTATATCTAATTTTAGTATTTTATTTGTTTCAGGTAAATAAAGCTCGTGTTATATGCTGTGTCTAAACAATACAATTACGATCACGTGAGTTTAAACCTACAAATACGGACTAGCTACAAGAATCAGCAATTTGGATAACTTCAGATAAATTTGAAGATAATCATAATGCTCTAGCCTGATACTAGAAAGCAGTGTGCCAACGTGCTGGCAACATTATCATCTAATTGAATATTAGAAGTTAAGATTTTTTTCCACAAAACATCTAGCAGTAAGATCTCTCTCTCTTAAGTCGTATTCCTCATATTACTGAGGATCGTAACTACCCCGCTGAATTTACTCATAAAGGGAGTTCTCTTGAGCAAGTCCATTATGGTATGCGTCCAGTTTCTTTCTCGGAAGACACGCATCCTCGAATTTTGCGATCCTCAAACATGTCGGTGTTCTCACATTTTTTCTTTCGTCGTAAGGAGTGCATATCTACGCGTAATTAGAAAAACAAGCCAATGGTGATGAGCCGGGATCGAATCACGGTCCATCTGATTGAAACACAGACGTTTACCCACCGAGCTACACCCCTTTGTTCACGAGTTAATGATATTCCACTTCATTTCCGAATCAATGTGAAAGTTAAATAATTTCCATTATTCCTTTCAAATTTTAAAAAGCGTGAAAAGCACCTACAACAAAGGGCTTCTTAATTTTTTCCTTTCATCTTGAAACAAAGCTTGTTATGCGTCTGCGTTAAACAAAAATAGGTTTTATTCTGTTCCTCTTAAGAGTTACGTTGTTTGTACCGCGAGTAAAGAGAAATTTCCATCTGAACGGAGCCGAGGTGCTTCTAAGACGGAGATATATAGCTTTGTGAAGCGAGAATTGACACAATATTGTCCTTTGAGAATTGAAGGCGTATTTTCGGATCGTAAATTCGCGTTTTAAAACAGGATATGGATGTAGTCAAGTATCTTTTCTCAAAGGAATACACCTCTAGAAGAGGCTGCCTTGGTAACTATCTTGGAGGTACAATAACATAAAAGATAAATATGAGCCTTTATGTATAATCTATAGTTATAAAAAGCTTATATTATTTATCATTATTTAGTACCATCTACCATGACAACAATAAAAAAATCCATAGCTGTAAAGAATAAGAGAGGAGATATTTAGACCGGGTCCGTCACGATATTTCGAAAATCAGATGTTCGATGAACGTAAGATCGACATGTCAATTTATCTAAAAACATCATAGAAGGAAACATAGAAGCAAAAAGAGGAAGAGAAAGGAGTAGAAAGTAATTTAAGACCATATTCACGATCAGACATATCAGAAAAGACGATAGTTATGTCGTTAAGGCAGGCCAAGGGTTTGGTCAAAGATAGATCTAGTTTAAATACATTAATTCGGAAAAAAGTTTCGATAGGCTTAATGATCCTTGTAAACGTAATTTTAAATATTGCTACAAAATAGTATGATCCAAAGGCTTGTATGTACACTACTGTTTTGTAATTTATTTGTATTTCTGTATATAATAAAGATAATTTTAAATTTTATTTATTTTAGTTAAAAAAAACTCCGCGAATAATGCCCAGTTCTTACATATTGATTCATTGAGCAACGTCTAGGAAAATGCATAGGTATGTATGTATTTTCTTTTATTTGTGATAAAACGTGTTTTGGGAGAGAAATTCGGTCACAATCAAAAGAGTAAAAACGAGTGTCAGGAGTAAAATATAAGGGATTATAAATATACCTACTATATATATAATTTAAAAATAATAATTTTATCTAATTTCCAAAATTAGTTGCCTGGAAGAGATCGCTCTTAGCGATAAAGTGGCCAGTTAACGCACTAGCTTTTAAGTTTTTTGTGTGTTCTCTGTAATTTTATTTTGATTGTGAGTGTTTTAATAAAATGTTTAACTATCTATCTATGTATCTGAGCTGAGCTATGGAAAATCCACTACCTATGTAAATAAACTATGTATAGCATCAGTGACACTTTGAGCTCCAATTTATGAGGTGGCTTCAGTTTTATGGTCGATTTAGCCCCGGCTAGTTCGTTCGTAATATACAGTTTAAATGCAACGCAATCGAGTGGTCTCATATTGGTTTATTATGAAATTCCGCGGAGTAATTTACTGAAACGGTATATTAATTTTGTTAATATTAGCTACGTTATTATGCAGTTTATTTTGCAAGTTACCACAGTAAATATATGCATTAAAAATAATGAGCGTAGTTTTGCTTATTTCTTATGCAGTCTGTGCTGAAATGTATTTACTTATTCTTTTTGAGAATAGCGAATGAGCTATTGGTGAAAAAAGTATGACTCATATTTTTTTAGATTGTATAACAGGGCAGCAAAGTACAAAATTTCAAAGTAAGGGCGCTCTTTAAGCTCATTTTGACTTAGCTAATTCTTTTAATTTTTAATTAGAAATTCGTGGCGTAGTGCACCAGCTACCAATGAATGGATGTAACTTTTTCAAGTCAAGGAATGTATGTATATGTGTAAAAAACAAATGTGTGTCGTGTCATACAAGTTAATATTCTGTGGTCGTGTCCACATTCTGAATACTTTTTATCCCAAGAGAGAAAAAGAACCATTTTGTTTGCACTTATTTGCGATAAAAATTATCCTTTCCGAATAGGTGGAATGAAAAATATCCTTTTATAGCTGTCCCATTTTTTATCATTCTAAGTTAAGGTTAGAGGGTAAACGTGAAACAGATTGTATTATACGTATGTACTTATGTTCACAATATGTCCGTTATTTATACTAATATATAAAGAGGAAAAGTTTGATTTTTGTTTGTTTGTTTGTTTCTTTGACGCAAATAGGATCCGTAACTACTGGACCGATTTAAAAAATTCTTTGACTATTGGGAAGCTACATTATCCCTGAGTAACATAGGCTATATTTTGTTTCTCTTGGCATACTTAGACTATTTTAATATAGCCCGTGCAAAGCCGGGAAGGATCTGATAGTTTTAACATAATATAAGTGTAAGTAAGTCTGCGACAGTGGTGGCAATTTTGGCGGACACACGACTGAACTAAATTTAAAGTAGCCCTGTCACTTTTCATCATTAGTGAACAGCACGATCTGAACCACACACAAAACAACTAAAATCACGAGAAATATGAAAAATGAAAGCGATTTTAGAACGCACCCAATTGTATCAGCTCTAAATCTGACGTGATTTTAGTTGTTTTATCTATGGTTTAGATAATACCAACTCTTTATGGTCATTTATGACGAAAAGAGACAGAGCTACTTTAAATTTAGTTTAGTCTTATGTACGCCAGAATCGCCACCAGTGTTTGTTTACAGAAAACCATTTAGGGGCTATCAAGGGCTTCCATTTTTTATCCTTACATCTTTCATACTCAAAACGTGAACAATAGTAGCTGTTCCCCCTTCAGTGTAGCAGATTTGGCGAACCATTTTTCACAATGGTGGAAATGAGTGATGTTGGAAGTAAGGTCGCGGGGAGCTATCCATCATTAATACGTACTGACAGGGATTCGTTTAACCAGGCTCTGCCGTCCCGGGTACAGGATTAGGGAGAACCAGATGGATACTTTTAATAAAGGAATACTTTATCTACCTACCAAAATGTACCGTATATCTACCAAAAGTAGATATCCCCATCGAGTTTTTTGGTCGGGGGTAAGAAATGTTATTTTTTCTGTACAGGAAACATAAGTTATCTGTGCAGAAAAAAAAACACAAACAATAAAGTTCTATATATAGAACGTAACATTAATCCCTAACGTAAAAATATGGGGTGTTATAGTTTGCCGTTTCTCTGTGTGTTTTTGAGTTACGATTTTTCTTTCTTTTTTTCTTTCTATGTATAATGAATATCGATCCAAACAAAAACTGAAATTGTTTGATGCCGATCTGGGTGTTAAATATGTGTCGGTATAAAGTATTTGTGTATGTATATATCATACATATATGTAGTACCTATATCAGTTGTGTTAGCAACTATAATACAAACTATAAAATGGTTTAGTATGGGGCTAACCAGCCGTGTGTGAATTGTTCGTAAATAATATATAAATACTAGCTGACCCGGCAAACGTTGTTTTGCTTTAAAAAATAGATAGTAGCCGATTCTCAGACCTACGGAATACGCATATGAATTTTGGTAAAAATCGTTCAAGCTGTTTCGGAGGAGTACGGTAACTAAACATTGTGACATGGAAATTTTATATATTAGATTAGAAAGAAAGAAGAAGACATTAAAAAAAGACCAGAAATGTCTTTTATCTTTCGTTTTTTTATACATTTATTTATTTACATTAAAAACCTATTTCTATGCTATAAGGTTATGGATCAAAGAATTTCGAGTTGACTATTTGCCTTAAATTAATCTGTCTCGGGACTGGCCAGTGATTTATCTGGGTCCGGGCTTTGATACCGGACTCTGAACATCAGATACATTCCGTTTGGCAATTCAACGGCGACTGTTGTCATTAACCACCGCTTTGAAATCTGAAAGCCTTGATTCGGAGCCATCGGCACTAATGTGACCATTTTAACCCATGACGTTGAAAATATAGTGCGTTATAAGTTTCTCTCTCTCTCTCTCTCTCTCTCTCTCGCTCTCTCTCTCTCTCTGTGTGTGTGTGTGTGTCTTTCTGGCATTATACCTTTCAATCGAACGAATTTAATTTGAATGGTTTTTTTCTTCGTATGAGCTAATTGGCCTAGCTCTGATGTCGTGATTTTTCAAGCGCGAACGCCTCTGACTTGACTTAACGACTGCTTGTGCTAAGACTAACAGCCGGAACTAACTTAACGGGTCATTTCATCCACAGTAGCACCCAGATGAAAATGCCAGTTTTAAAACGATACGGTCACCCATCCAAACACCGTACGCATCGACCATTGCTTAGCTTCGATGATCGCGTCAGATCACCTTAGCTAGCACAGCTACAAGGACAACATTATTTAGTATAAAAGATGTAGGTATATAAAGAAAGAAAGAAAAAAATTGAATGTATAACTCTAAAAGATATCGAAATGTGCATATCAAAGCCAGCCACTAAGAAGCAGTCATTTTCAAAAGTTGGTTACCGTTCCTTCAAAACTAAAACCTGCACAATTCGTATTTGTAAATGTTTACAATCTTTTAGAGCTGCGATTTATTTTCACTTCCCAACTTTAAGTTGAAATGAAATAAACCTGAGCAACACACTCAAAACTCTTATCGCCGTATGAAATCCACGTCTAAGCTTAGGACTCTCGAATCTTATTACGTAAGTAAAGCCAGTGCTTGGAAACTTCAGCTTCCACATCAATTTAACAGTTGTTTATTCGCTGAGGGGTAATTAAACTCGTATAAAGTGAGTCTGAATGCACGCGCTAATTCCGCCGGTCCCAACTTCGCAAGTGGCTTGTTTGGGCTAGGTGAGCGTAGAATTAATATGTGGAAGAGAGGTAATATAGTATAGAGACGATGATGGCGTGGCTGTGGCTCATCGGGTGACAAAACGGCGTTGGAGACAAAACATCATTTTTAGATTCAGATTCAAAAGTTGTAGTTCCAAGTCTTTTGAATCTGAATCAAAAATGACGTTACAAAAATGATCTCTTACGGTGATGCCTAAAGCTGGTCTGTTCCAATTTATTGCATTAAAGCCTATTTATGGTTTACGAAACTCAGCGCGTCTCTTAATTTAGGTTGTCACCTAGATGGAAATAATGGGAAATTATATTTAAGACACGCACATCACATCTCATGCTAATAGGTAAAGGCTTAAATATAATTTTCAATTATTTCCATCGGAATCACTTTCCTAATCATTTGAAACTACTGCTTGGCGGCAGAACAATTAACTATGGACAGGCATTTTGGCACCTCGCAATATTTTTCAGAACAAACTGTATATCTTATCTTATATCTTTAAATGAGCAATTCTTGTATATCTATACTATAAGACTCTTTGTCCTGACTCATCTATAGACAACGCAGAGCCTAAACGGCTGGTCCTAGGGTTGTGAAATTTGGAGGGTGTATCTGTTTTAGTATGTAGACGCGTACTAAGAACGGATTTTTGGAAATTCCACCCCTAAGGGGGTGAAAGGAGGTAAAATAGTTTGTAAGAAACTTCTTTGTTTTTGAACTTCCAGCAATGAAATTTGGAATATGTATAGTTTATGTAAAATTAAAAATAATGGTATCAAGTTTTTTTGCCAGGGGCGAACTAAGGGTTTGTAATGGGGGGTGAAAGTTTGTACGGAAAATTCTTTATTTATCAAGTTAAAGTCTTGAAAGTTGTTATAGCTGTAGATTATATTATAATAGTTCAAATATATTTGTAAAAATAATTTGCCAGGAGTGCATTAAGGTATGCCATTAGGGTAAAAGTTGAAATGGAAAGTTTTGTGTTTTTGAAATTAAATACTTCTGGATTGGAATTTAAGTATGTGGTTACTAACAGGTATGGTTCATGTGTTTAAATTATAATAATGGCTAGGAGAAAACGATCTAATCTGTCACATCATTCCAAACTAGCTATAAACAGAGGTTAACTATATCTCAGGAATCAAATGCGAAAAAACAGCATATCGTAGTGATATCGTAGCAATGTAATGTTTAAATAAAAGTGGCATGGGAATAGGATACAATAGAATTTTTCCACAGGTTACGCGAAAAGCGACCTACACGCGGGCGGAGCCGCGGGCAACCTCTAGTATAGTATAATTGGAATCTCGGAATCGGCTCCAACAAATTTCATGAAATTTGGTATAAAGGGGGTTTCGCGGGCGATAAATCTATCTAGCTAGGAATCATTTTTAGAAAATGTCATATTAAAAAAAAAACAACAACCAGGTCAACCAGGTACTTATATATTTATATACGAGTATATAGAATAGAATAGAATAGAATATAACTTTATTGTACAACCACATAAAAAACAGTTTATATTAAGTAAGTACAATAATTAAACGGAGCACAAAGGCGGCCTTATCACCTATGGTGATCTCTACCAGGCAACCGGGTATATCAGGGTTCTAGGCGAACGAAGTAGTCAACAAATATTTGTCCCACATTTTCACCCTCCATACGCTTTAACCTCTATGTCTTTACTCCAGGAACATAAACTTCTAGCTGTTGTATGTGGGTCGCGACGAGAGTTATCGGGTCATGATCGTGCCACGTAAACATTGGCTGTTGATTTGTTTATTGGTTTCCTTGTTAGCTGCTTCTCGGGGTGTTTAACTTGGTTTATTTGTTTGCTAATGCGAGCTGAACCTTTGTGGAACTCAATATTAAAAGTGAGAATAACAAAATTTTTGTTAAGTTTTTTTTTACTCTGAATAGGTCAGAGCTTGACCACAATTCACCTGATGGTAAGTGATATTGAAGTCTACGGTGGATCGAGCTTACCTAGAAAGAACCGGCTTTTCATTTCAAATTTGTAAATGACGTATCATTTTAATAATGCAAGAACATAGTACACCTGCTTGCTTTTATGTGGCCCTAGTACTTTGCTACATTCCATAGATTTTTTTTTACTTTTACATCTAAGCATTTGACCAACAGGGCGCGTAACTAACCATACGAGATAGCGACACTAGCCAAATGTGGAGCAAACCTAGTCCGGAATAACTGGCTCTCAAGGAGCACACTGTTGAGTGCTTGGTGACAGATTTTTCAACTTTAGGGTGGTCGCTAGCTAGTCGAGCGCTAGAAAATGCCTTGCCGCCATGCAAAATAATGTAGAAGTATTTTTATATTGGTAAACTTTTTAAAAGGGTGTCTTTTAAAAAGTGACATTTACTTCTTTCTGGGTGCTTCTATAGAATGTAGAACAAGCAGGCGTTTAGTCAAGTCAAAGGCTACTTAAAAAACGGTCTAATCCAGAGCCTGGCCACTTAGCTCCTACTAAAGAGAAAAAAATTGTAAACCTAGAACCAAAATTGTTGCGTTAATGTTAATCTTAACCCTCAAAAAGATATAGTCGGTTACTTGATCTTCACAGCTAATGAAAAACAAAACTCTTACAGTGATTACAGAAATCCGCGCCTTAATTTCCTAAAGTGACTTCTGTTATTACCACAATTGGGTTTATTCGAGACATCCTTATAGAGTTGAATCTATACTACTATATTCTTACTCTTTGTACATACACCAAGGTTTACAGAATGTGTTTATCTATTGTCATCTAATATATAAAATTTCCGTGTCACAGTGTTTGTTACCGTACTCCTCCGAAACGGCTTGACCAATTATTTCCAAATTTTATATGCGTATTCAGTAGGTCTGAGAATCGGCTACTGTATATTTAGTTTTTTTATTTTTTTATTAAGGCAATACAACGTTTGCCGGGTCAGCTAGTATTGTTATAAACTAGACTTCACGTTTTCCAAAACTGCTTTATTATTTATGTTTTTGAGGATGATATCTTCTAATATATATAATTTCTATGTCACAATGCTAGTTACCGTACTCCTCCGAAATGGCTTAACCGATTTTTACCAAATTTTATATGCGTATTCAGTATGTCTGAGAATCGGCTACTAACTATTTTCCATACCTCTAAGTGTTTTTTTTTAAATATAAGAAATTATTTATAAGGCAAAACAACGTTTTCAGGGTCAGCTAGTAAATAGATAAATATTAAACACATTTTACACTTGGCTGGTTAGCCACATATTAAACCATTTCTAGATTATATTATGGTTGCTAACACAACTGATATACTACACTTTATACACATAGCTTATCAATGCATATTTATCACCCAGACAGACAGCCAACAAATTTAATATACATAGTTAAATTAAATTTATATTAGAACTTTGCAGTGTCATTTACATCTTGGCGCTGCCGTTGGTTAATGACGTAAATTGTACGTCCGACTATTAGTTTTAGTTCAAACAGTCGTTAAGAATCTCTTCACTATTTAGGTTATACATTAAGTTATACTTCCAAAAATTAAATTTAGTAAAAGGCACGACAAAATATCCAGTGAACAATTAGGAATTCCGTTCACTGGTGTACAGATGTGGTGTACTATCTGGAATTACCTCCACCGACAACTCTTTTATTTTACAGGCTTGTTTACTCGAACCCTTGCTGTTATTGTTAATGCTTCTCTTCCTTATATCCTGGCGTTTATGGACATTGTTGACTGCCTTGAGTGTTTGTTACGACCCTTTGTCGCACCATGTGCGGAGAAATTTCATAAACTTGCTCGATTTATAGATTTCCTAGCTAGACTAGCTTTAAGGTCTATGCAGACTAGGATAGTAGGGTAAAGTATTTTTATTATTCCTTTCAAAACAAATCAAACCAAAGTGTGTGTTTAAACGGTTAACTAAGAGTCCATCGATTAGTAACAAAATGTTAGTAATGCTAAATTGTTTCAATTTTGATAATTACATTTTAAGTTGTATTCCTACAAGATAAGGTTGATTGTTTTTTGCCAAAAAATCCTTCTTTTTTTCTGACTCTTTCCACGTTGCTCTAGTCTGCATAGGTCATTACCAATAGAGCTAAGTACGGGAAAGGGATCTTAAAGTCTCAAAGAATGAAATGAAAGAAAAGAAACGCGTTTTTTTTTTACTATTTGTGCTATAATTTATTTACAGTCGCATATACACAAAATAGTTACCCGTATATTTTGTGTAATAAATAATTAAATCTAATAAAATGTACCTACACGTCCGTCAAACAAGGATTTCTTTTTGCCAGTTTCTAGTTACATTTCAAATCACATTGGAAACGTAAATTTTATACATATTTTATCTGTTAAAAATTAATAAAGAACTGATAAATATTAGTAATCCGTTGACAACTATTGTGTGTGCGGATCCAGTCAAATTCCCATCAATAACTGGTGCAGGTTCGATGACTTCATCTTCAGGTACGCTAAAATAAAGATATTTTGGTAAGTTTATATTCTATTCAATAGTTATTCGTACTTTCCTTCATAAATAAGTTCCTTCTAGGCAAGCAAGCTAAGTATTTCACGCCACGGCATAACTTAACATCAGGCTAGCTACGGTCAATCGTAGGCCTATTCAGCAAAAGCAAAAATAAATATAATGTAATTAGTTTCTCAACGAGCAAACAAGCTCCCTGTTCACACAAAACTATAATCTGGCGGCTTTCAAAGCAAGAGTGAACCGGTTTTTTTCTGGGCAAGCGCGCTACACTTTAGATCATCATAATATCGCTTATGATCAGGTAAATTGCGATCAAGTGCAAGAAAATGGGCTTGCGCTTAATCTTGATTGTAAAAAAAATAAAAAAATATTGTATATTCGTCGTCTCTTTATCGATTGTAGGTATGTATGTCGCTATTAAATTGCCAGTAAATGAGGAGGTCAATTCATAAATCCGCCCAGTTTTTTTTAAAGAACGTAACAAACTTATAGCTTGTATCAATATACTCGTATTCTTAAGACTATAGAGATAATACAATCCTAAGATCTAAGAGTAAAATAAATCAATATATCTGTCAAAAATATTAAATAAATTGTTCAATACTCACTAAGCAGGCAAGCCCGAGTCTCTCCGCAAAGTTTCAATTATATAATCCGTTACCAGCAACTTAGCATCGGTCGCACCAACGAAATCCTCATGAAGGAAGCTGTCTCTTGCTACCTTCCTTACGATAGTGTTGGGCATCACTGCAGCCATGTCCAGGACGTCTTGTTCATCTAGTAGATTGTCGTTCACGGTGTAATGCATGGTAGTGTTTATAGTGATAAGGCTGAGGTCGTATTCGGGAGGATCAGATGTTCCATAGACGAGAGAGTTACGAATAGCGCCGTAAGACCATCTCCGGAAGACTTTGTCGCGTATGTTTTGGCCGTAGTGAGCGACTTGCTTCAGGGCTGCCCCGGCGGATTCGTAGTTTTGGATCGCGTCGAAGATGTCGTCCGTGTTTATTCTCTGCAACATAGGAATGAAGTTACAAATTATGCAAGGCTAGTTATCACCAAATCTTTTGTAAGAGTGTCTTTAGTACGTAAACAAACAACTTTAGTTCTACGAATATTGGAAATTCGCGAAAAAGTTGTACGCTTCTAAATACATTTTGCCGTGCAACTTTTTGTATGGATTAATTGATTCGTTTTTCGCAGATTTTCGAAAGTATTTGAACTATAATTCTTTAGCTAGACTATTCTTTAGACCTACTAAGGCCGTCCTTAAAAAAATGCGTCTGATATAAGTAACCTTGTATACTAAATACTATAAAGCAAATGAATATAGTAATCACTTTTACATTTTTAATTTTCGTCAACTTCATTGGAGCAGGCATAGGTTTGTTTGTATACAATCTATCAAATCATAAATATCAACTCTTCATATTAATCCCTTATTATTAAAATTTTGCGTCAATCTTATCGCATAATCCTATAATAAATGGTTTTAAAAGTTTGCTTTCTGCCAATAAAATCAGCAATTTTTATTGTTTCCGTCTTTTTAAATAAATAATAAAGCTATTGTTTTATTGTTCTGGGCTTAAACTGATTAAAGGAAGGCAACACAGTTAAATGCAAAGATGCAATAAATATCGGAATCAATATAGATATTCATGAATATGTTGATTTACGAGCGGAGATAAAGCAAACAATTCCGCAATGCCAGAGTAATAAATAGGTAAGTACAGTTCGAGGCAAGTATCAAGGCACATCGGCAATGAAAAGCTGTTTTATAACTTAAATTGATTTAGGTTTAAATATACCTTCCACTTGAGATAACATTCAATAAACCTTTTAGACAGGTTTACCTTGGTAAATTTAAAAGAAATACATTCAAAAAGTTTTGATTGTATTTTTCTACTCCGATCCCATGAATATAGTTTATCGTATCTTAGTGATTTGTTCCAGCAGCCTCTTTGAGAACCAATATTTGCAAACCAATCATGCTTCACCTATGGCTTGAGTGTCGCTGTTGTGATCAAATACAGAACTTTACGGTGTAACATGTGAAGAGATAACGGCTGATAGAGTGGCGTGGAAGCGAAAAACAGACTGTGCCGACCCCACCTAGTGGGAAATGGTAAATATAAAGAAGAAGACACTTTTTTGCTATCTGAATACTAGTTAGCGTAAAATGATATAACGATTGAACATACATACTACATAATAAACAGATACATTATTATTTTATAGGAGGGGACGTCCGGCAGCGAGGTGGGTTGACGATATCATCAAAGTCGCAGGTCCTACCTGGACGAGGACTGCGCAAGATAGACGCAGATGGCGCATGCAGAGGGAGGCCTATACCAAGCAGTGGGATAAAAAGGGCTGTGGATGATGATGATGATTATTTTATACCGATGTGCTTTTTCCGAGTGCTGAAACCACATTTTGTAGGATTGTGTTCTTGTATGGTAATGCTTTGCAATAAAGGTTTATCTACTTTGTTATCGTATTCTTTTAGGTTTGGATAATGACACTGTGGTTTTATTTTCATGTCTAAGTAGCATTTCGTTTTGTTTTTTATTTCGGTTTCTTAAATGAAAATGCTTGAAACGATTTTGGTGAAGTGTGATATTTAGTATATTTTTGTGTCAAACATTTTTTTATACTCTAAATAGGTCAGCGCTTGACCAAACTTCACCATGATGGTCACATGACGGTAAGAGACATTGTGGTCTGCGGTGAAGCGCGCTTACCTAGGGAGGAACCGGTTCACTCTCGCCTTGAAAATCGCTAGGTTATAGTCATTGGGGAACTTTGGAATTCGGCAAGGAATTCCAAACTTGTCGTGTCTACTTACATCTATGTGTCGTAACCCAATAAGCTCGCACATGTAGTCTGTCTTATTATTTCCGGTGCAGTGGCTGATTCTCTGATCTGCTGGCAATCCGTTTGTAGACGGGGGACTCACTTCCACGAAACCGATCATTACTGCCATATTCTGAAGATAGATAGAACGAAAGACTTTAGTCTTATTATATACAAAGAAAATACAAATAACAAGAATAACGCAAAAACATAACAATAATACAGTTCCACTTTTGTTTGAGCACAAAAGGCGAAGGTTCAACAGGTTGGTACACCAGCCCTAGTTTTGAAATAAATAGTAAATGTTAATATTATCATAAAGGACAGAGGTTCCAAAGAGCCAAGTCAAAGGTCTTTAGAGTCTTGGAGTACTGTTCGCATCTTTGGGATGGTTCTGCCAAATATCAGCTAGAAGCACTTGAGTCCATTGAGAGACGAGCTAAGAAGCTCATCGGCAATTCTTGCGTTGCGAAGGCGAAGCTTCAGAGCCTAGAGCACCGACGCAAGGTTGCTAGTTTGTCGGTTTTTTATCGGATACATTTCGGGGAGTGTGCTATGGAACTTCATAATTTGATTCCACCATCTCCGTTCTACTACAGAACGAGCAGAGAGACAGTGAAGAGACACCGATACAGAGTTGAAGTTCCAAACTTACGTACAAAACGCTTTGCGTCGACTTTTATTGTTAGGACTGCGAAGCTTTGGAACTCACTACCTGAGTCTCTGTTTCCTGAGAGGTATCATCCGGGGGCCTTCAAAAGTAGAGTTAATAGGTATCTTCTAGGTAAGCGTGCCACACCGTAGACTGCAGTGCAGCTTAACATCAGGCTAACTGTAGTCAAACGCAAACCTATCATGGATAAAAAAAAAAAAAAAAAAAAAAAAAGAACAACTTGAAAAGTCGATGAGCACAACTGCCAAATAACCAATAGGAAGTTTTTAGATCAGTATTTTTTTTTTCATTTTTAAATTAAATGCTATTTCCGTATTAAAATTTGGACTCTCGGTGCGACGAATGGTTAATTAAGGATAGAAAAACGTTTAAGGTACACCACCGAAAGTTTATGAATTTGTTTTTAATTAGAATGTAGATATGTATGTAAGTACTTACGTAAATAAAGTCTGTCATCCTAGCGACTGTAGCAAGTTGTTGATTCGGGAAGTAGTTCTGGTATCCAACCCCAGCCAACAGATGAGCTGATATAATCTTCTCGCTGATTTCAGGCATCATAGAAGCCATCACCAAAAAAGTGGTTCCTCCTTGAGAATGTCCAATGTAATGTAGTTTCTCTTTACCCGTATATTGTAAAGCGTAGTCTATCATAGTCGGTATATCGATCACTGCTATTTCTTCAAAAGTAAAGTCGAAGAAGTCCAGTTTTTCTCTCGAATCGTCAGGGTTGAGAGTGAGGTGGTACCGAGAGTTCCTGTTGCCTCTAGCGTTACCTAGCCAGATATCGAAACCTGAGTCCGCTAAATTGTATGCTGAAAATAAGCCGAAAATATCAAATCAAATCAAATTAAATATATATTTATTGAAGTAAATAAATTTGCAGTAACGTTTTAAAAGGTAGCCCTGGCTTCTGAACTAGTATGCACTGTGTTACAGAAGCCAGTGCCTTCTCAATTTTACAACCAGAATTACAATACTTATAACCTAGCCATACAAAATAGAATAAACAAATACTAATATATATTATATACAAATGTATTATATTATTACATATGTTGCCTCTTTGCTATACAAAGAGGCAACTCGGCTGGCATTTTAGGTACTCTTCCCACTGACACTGGTCTTTTAGTTTATTAGATACCTATACTTTTAGTTTTGTAAGTGGTTTAGTTTTTAATTTTATAATTTATTGTAAATTAGTTTTAATATATTATGAAATAAATGTATTAGAACTAAATAGTGTTGGTAGATCAGTTAAATAAGGACTGAGGCTGTCATCGAAGCAATAATCTTTGAGGACAGTTATTGGATGGACGATCCTACAAAGATTCACATAAAAAAGTGAAATCGGATAAGTTGAGTTGTACTTCCCAGCTATTATATAAACAGTTGTCGAAGGTGCCTTTGGGTGGCTTGAAAACTCTTGATAACAGAACCTAGATACTTAGCTCAAATGTAGAAAAAGGATGAAATTACACATACCTGGCGCAAGTTCCGGTCCAAGTAAGATATAAGCGTTGGAGGCTGCAGTCAATCCATGCATCATGAAGACCACAGGTCGGTCGGCAGAAGGACCCTGGCCCTTGCCGTAAGGTATCCTGTGCATCTCCAGGATGTATCCATCACTTGTCGTCACATGGTGAGTTTCAGATGGATAGCCGTTTGAAGCTATGATTTCTGCCTTCAAGAAAGAAAGGTTTAATAAACTCTTAAATCTATAACCCTTAGCAAAGCGTATGGTCCCAAAACCCTTAGCGAGACAAAGTTTAATCTAAATTCTTATAAAGTATTGTATTGCTTGAAATTTGGACCCTTTTTTATAATATTATAAAAAAAATTAGCAGATACTCACTGTCTGAAAAATAGAAACTATTTCCTGCGCATTTGTGGATAAGAAGATGGCTGCCAGCACAAAAACGATCACTTTGACCGGCGCCATGTTTTTCGACTTTGATAGCCAACTCTGCTGGGTGTCCTTGCTTTATAAACTCTCTTATCTTTTTCGCAACTAGCACCTATCATAATACGTATAAGTTTGCTGATACATATATTCTTAAAAATATTGTCTGTTTGTTCATACAAGATTGTTCATAGAAGATACAAGAGGCAGGCGAGACAAGCGTAGGTTTGACTCGGCTGATGGTATGCAATATGGCGGTCTGTGATGGAACATACTTCACTAAAAGAAACAGCTACATTCTTACTTCAAAGGCGTAGCAGGGAATTTGGCAGGGAATCATTCCATGACATGTCAAGGTTCTCAGATTTTGTGATTGTTGTCAAATACCTCTTATTTTAAAAATGCTGTTCAGTTAAAACTTTGAGACCAGCTCGCACGCGTCTTTAAGTGAATTCTATTTTTTTCTGTTGATGTTAATAAAGCCCAAAATCAAAGGGTTTTTGGCTATCAGCATACCGGGCTAACAGAGATAAGACGATAAAATATCTCAATTTTACATGAGTAAATCCACAAAACGCTGTTAGTTCATAAGTTAGGATGTCTTGATTGATTAGATTCGCATGTGATAGCACGTGTTTAAGTTTACAATGGGATTTACATATTTTATGGTCCTATTGTGAATGCGCAAAATGATAAGACAGGCAGCATATTTCTGTATTTATATCTCCTATAATAAATGGTTTATCGAACCAGTGACTCAATACTATGACTAACCTACTAGGATAGCCTGAAGAGTATTTCTTTTTACTCTTTTTTTTATTATTATGAACTTTATTAAATTTAATTATGAACGAATTCCTTAGACCTGAACAATACCCTAAACATGATAATCAGATGAAGAAGGTAACACTTTTTTCAATTAACCCATTTAAAGACTTATAAAATAAATTTAACTGATTTAAAATAAATTGGGTGAACGGCGTACGGCTGCCTTACGTCCCGAAGGTCATGGATTTAATACCCGCCATTGAGCTTAAACTTCGGTGAAAGAAAATAATATGTGAGGAAACTATAACATTTTGATGCGATCGCACGGCTAGCAACCAGCCTTGAGTTGAGATTTCTGTCGCCAAGCACTTTCAGTGTTCCGACAACCTCCTTGCGAGACAGTTATTCCAGACTAGGCATGTGCCACCTTAGGCCAGACCTTGTCGCTAACTCGTGAGGTTACTTGCTTGGTTGGTATTTTCGAGATATCAACCTCACCAGGTTCTTTGTTATCTTATAAACCGTGACAGCTAGAGTTTAAAAAACTTTTTGATTTTTTTATGATGGCACGGAATCCTATATGCGCGAGCCCGACTCGCACTTGACCAATTATTTGTGGTTCCTAGATATGAAAAAGTTCCTACGAAATATACGAAATGTTGTTACTCGTAATAAACAGGTGATAGGTATTTTCAAAAGACGTTTATTTTTTGTCTAAGATTATATGATAAAATTATATGCTGGAGGTAATTACGTATGCAATAATTTATAATTATCTTAATAAGTATTAATTGAGGGATTAACGTGTTAATATTTTTGATACGTCATTAAATCCGTAAAGTCGATAAGTTGATTGGCCGGTAAAGAAGACTGCCGACTTTCCTGGAACCTTATTATTTTCTATAGTATTTTTTTAAATCAACTTTTTTTACCCTTGATCGGTTTGCGTTTGACTTCAGCTTGCCTGATGTTAAACTACGGTGTAATTTACGACATGGCACGCTTACCTAGAAGATGCCTCTAAAAAAGTAAGGAACTCGGGTTATTTGAAACTATAATGAAACCTTGTTGATATTAAAAGAATCTACTTTTTTCAAAGATTTCTGATTGGTATCCAAAGAAGTGAGATTTCTTTGCATCCATAGAAATGAGATTTCTTTAGATACCCATCAAAAACCAATTTAAAAAAAAATTTAAATCTTTGCTTAAAAAATTTTCAAAGCAAAATTTTGTATAAGTTTTATGAAACCGTTTAACAAGAGCCTAAGTACGATAGGCTTATCATGTTTAGTTTGGAGTTTTCTATGGCACCTACCGATTTCGTCAACAGACCCTGGATTTTAGGACTGCAGGTTTAGCATAATGCTAGGAGTATCGTTGGTACTCCAGCATTATGCTGGTTTTCAATCTGCTCCTTCACACATCATGTAAGGCCAATGTCGATGATGACGATGATGATCAGTTAATCATCAGAACAGCCCCGTAATGCCAAATTATTGTATTGTCACCGGAGATGCAGAAGTAAACTAAATCTAAATTCAATCTGCAGGATGTTCTTCTACTAATAGTATGAGGTCTAAGTTGCAAATGAAAGGCAGGACCCAAATTCCGTAATCTTAATATATATAAATCTCGTGTCACAATGTTTGTCCTCAATGGACTCCTAAACCACTTAACCAATTATAATAAAATTCGCACACCATGTGCAGTTCGATCCAACTTGAGAGATAGGATAGTATCTCAAATTATAGTCGCAATTTGTATTGTCTGTTATTATTTGACAGTCACAATTATCTGTTAACTCCAAATGATTCTAACAGATGTCGATACCTTTCGACTGGGTTGAGTTAGTAATCAATAGATGGCGCTGCTATGATGATGATAGATTTACATCTACGAACGTGTCATATAAGCTACACTATCTATTTTTTATACCCCTATGTGAGGCAAAACAACGTTTGCCGGGTCAGCTAGTTTTATTTTATAATCATCCTACTCATGTATTTTTTGATATCCTATCCTTATTGCTAACTAAATGCGCGCTTGTCGTGTGTGTGCGTGTGCCATTGGTGGACGCCGTTTCTATAAATAAACAATTTCGCGCTCCGGGCCACAGGCGCATGCGCACACTCGTTGATGCTCCGCAGGTTACATCGCGCACGTCTCCACAAATCGAACAACTAGAATCAGGTGTAATATCCCTGCAAGATTTGACTCTAACAAACAATGCAAGTAAATACTAAGCTTGTAAAAAGATTACCATCACAATTTTGAATAATGCATGGGTAGTCTTAAATAGATAATAATTAAATTCACGCACGAGTTCTGATATCTCCAAATCATAAGGTTATTAACGTGACAACTAAACTGATAAGTGTGGCTAAATCTTTTTATTGCTATTGATAAAAGAGATGCCAAAAAACAAAGCTATCTAATGAGTAGTTTCAGGTAAACTTTGGACAAAAAAACATACAGTGTAAACTCTATATAACGAAACAAGCTTAACCAACTAAAGCCAATTGATTTCAACGCTTTAGAAAGTTTGTCATTAAATTGAGAGACGTTACATGGAGTTTACACTTGATTATAATATTTTAAACCTATTAAGGCATTGATTCTATGTAAATTTGATAAGGACTGGGCCACCAAAGCCAAAGACCGGGCTGACTGGAAAGAGAGAAGGGAGGCCTTTGCCCAGCAGTGGGACACAACAGGCTTTTAATAATAATAAGGCATTGATTACAATAAATAAAAATAACTCTGACAGTTTATACCGTTCAGATCCCCGACTACGTATGTACATACATTACATACAATCCAAATCAAAGGTTAAGGGTTATTTTCAGCCCCACTTAAAGCTCGTCAAACCCTTCTTAGTTCCGTAAGCCGATTACACGTCTTAAGAAGATACCATTAGAGACTACAGTAAAAAGAACCTCTATTTGGGGGAAGCGGTACAGCTCCCGAAGTTCGCTAAATGAATGGCAGAATAATAGTAACTATAGACGCTACCGGCGTCTACAGGTAATAACTTAAGGCGCTATTAACAAAATAGCATATTTAGAAAAAGTCTATAAAATCCCGCGTAAATGAGAGGGCTAAATTTTTGACACTTTTATTACATTACATTCAGTACTAAAAGTTGTTACAGTACCAAAACTAAAAACTCAACCAATTAGTAAAATTTGCTCGACAGTTTTATTTTTAGGAATATGGTCCCTTTAAAATTAAGAAATTTCTTACTTAATGTAATAAAGAAATAAAAATAAATCTTACTTTTTTTAGTAGATAATAATATCGAGTGATAAGTATTATATTTGAGCGAAGCGCAGTAGATTTTTTAAGAAATATATACGAATTAAATTCATATAAAATTATCCGTTCGAGGCCGTAGTTTTAAACTAATCTCGACGAAAAGTAAAAATCTCCTACTAAATAGAGTATTTACTCGTTATAGTACCTGTTATGGTACCTGTATACAAATACAGGTACTATAACGACCTGAGTTTTTAAATAACTACAGTTTTTTCGACAGTCACAATTGCCAATTGACCACCTTTTCCCACAAAAAAGAATATAATTAAATCTCTAAGGAGTCTTGGTTTAAGTATATTGTATATATATATTGATTTATTTATTACTAGCTGACCCGGCAAGGTTGTTTTGCCTCTTTTAGGGGTATAAAAATAGATTGTAGCCGATTCTCAGATCTACTGAATACGCATATAAAATTTGGTAAAAATCGGTCAAGCCGTTTCGGAGGAGTACGGTAACTAACATTGTAACATGGAAATTTTATATAAAAGATATTTGCCCACAATTTTCTTCATTATGAGACTACCTGTGAACTTTATTTAATAATAATATAATAATAATAATATTTTATTTAATTAGATAATAACATCGTTATCAAGTTCAAACTTCCCTGTAGCGAAAAAGCGACAATCTTAGTAGAAAGCGGCACAAATCCAAATCCTTATAATATTAGCAAAGTTATCATAATAGCGACAATAATTCATCCGAATTTCCAAGCCGGTTCAACCCTTTAATTGAAGCAAGATGAGATTTCAGTTTCCATCGGCGACCGCGACTAAATGAATTAAAAGTTTTAATGGCCCCCTGAGAAGTTCTAGACCCTTCTTTCTGAGTTCGTAAAATAAATAAAGTTGGCCTATGAACGACGGAGTTTTCATTTGACGATGTCTCCTAGAACAACCTTCCTGTTTTTGTTGTAAACTTAAACTAACAAGAAATACAGAATTAATTACGTAACTGTTTCTAATTAAATCGGAATGTTAAACTTGTTTTATTAAGTACCAAAACCTACAATCTATCGATCTATCCAACTGGGTGTTGACTTTTGATTTGAATTTATGATCTAAAAACGTAATAGTTTTTAAAGTGATAATTTTATTATATTTATATTTATTTGAATATGGATTAATTTTATTTTTAGCATCAACTATTTTCATAGGTAATTAATTTTTTGTTTATTTTGTAAACGCCATGCCTACTAAGGTCATTTATAATTTTTGTTAATTATATATGTACATATGAAAGTCAAAAATAAATTATGTGATTTGATTTGAACAATCTTGGCTATAATAATTCTCACAAGTGATCAATAAAAATTGGAAAAATGACTTTAATTTACAAAATATTGCAATGTTGATAAAACACTCGGTTCGATTCTCATTTCCAAAAAAACTTCAAAATTACTTCAAATAATCATAAATGATGCAGCTATAACAAGGCAACAAACAAAAAAACAGAGTTGTGAACATCCTTATTTTTTGAAGTCGGTTAAAGTATTAAAGAACAATTGTCAATTTAAGTTGGTGATAAGACTTTTGATTTAGATTTATGAGTTCAAAAGTACAATCTTAACAAAAATAAATAGAAATAAATAAAGTTGGCCTATGAACGACGGAGTTTTCATTTGACGATGTCTCCTAGAACAACCTTCCTGTTTTTGTTGTAAACTTAAACTAACAAGAAATACAGAATTAATTACGTAACTGTTTCTAATTAAATCGGAATGTTAAACTTGTTTTATTAAGTACCAAAACCTACAATCTATCGATCTATCCAACTGGGTGTTGACTTTTGATTTGAATTTATGATCTAAAAACGTAATAGTTTTTAAAGTGATAATTTTATTATATTTATATTTATTTGAATATGGATTAATTTTATTTTTAGCATCAACTATTTTCATAGGTAATTAATTTTTTGTTTATTTTGTAAACGCCGTGCCTACTAAGGTCATTTATAATTTTTGTTAATTATATATGTACATATGAAAGTCAAAAATAAATTATGTGATTTGATTTGAACAATCTTGGCTATAATAATTCTCACAAGTGATCAATAAAAATTGGAAAAATGACTTTAATTTACAAAATATTGCAATGTTGATAAAACACTCGGTTCGATTCTCATTTCCAAAAAAACTTCAAAATTACTTCAAATAATCATAAATGATGCAGCTATAACAAGGCAACAAACAAAAAAACAGAGTTGTGAACATCCTTATTTTTTGAAGTCGGTTAAAGTATTAAAGAACAATTGTCAATTTAAGTTGGTGATAAGACTTTTGATTTAGATTTATGAGTTCAAAAGTACAATCTTAACAAAAATAAATAGAAATGTATTTCGCAGAATTTCTGTTTTCTTGGTACTTCACGCTGTACTATCCGTGGCTATTATACAGGTCAGACACCTAGCTCCTATATCGGGTCACGTCTCCTGGCGATGCAATGTAGGTACACAGTACATTAGCACTGATAAGAATTTAATATTAAGAGTTATGTAGCATCTGCTAAAGGTAGTCTAACTTACTTTTTTTGGTAGTCCTTATATAGGCTACGTACTTGATGTGCAGGCTCCTTCCCGCAACTAGAAGTCTTCTGGCTTCCTTTGTGCGTAACGATATAGGCTACGTAGCAATATGACAGATTTGCTGGACCATTTCCAGGGTCCATATTTTTCCTTAGGCCATAAGACCCAAATATAAACGAAACGTCACAAATATACTAAAGATAAATAAATGATTAGTCAGGCTATTATTAAAGTGTATATATTTACATTCAATTAATATTGAAGTAAATAACAATTGTGTACTATTTACATTTTAATACAATACTGTTCACAGTTTGCAGGGTAAATGAGAACCTTGTTTTAGAAGTAAAAAAATCGTAATGTCAAATTGCGAATCTCTCATGTTACTACGGTGCCCAAATAAGGTCTACTACTCTTTGAGAAGTCTTTGACAGTTATTTTGACGCAAAGCAATAGTTTAGCAATATGGATGAGTTGATTTTAATAAAAAAATGGCGTTGTGACTGGGCAACAAGATAGCGGCCTTATCGCGTAAGGCGATTTCTGCCAGGCTTACTTTGACTTAAGGGTACTTTCAACAGTTTTAGCGCTCATAACACGAGTATATGAACAGAAGAAGACGTACCACACTGTTTTCCACGGCATAGAAAGTTCCGGACACGTTCCGCTTTGATTTCAGAAAAAGCAACTAGAAGCTTCAATTGAGAGTGTAAAGAGCACTCAGCTTCAGTTTTATCAAGGTTTATAGTGACACAGAATAGTGTTCAGTTTGTTTAGTCAGAAAAAAGTTAAATTTTATTTCATCATCATTATATCATTACTAACTGACCCGACAAACGTTGTTTAGTAATAAGTACAGTTAAAAACACTTCAATTGATTAGTTATCGAGCGGGATTCGAAAAAACAAAATACAAAAAAAAAACAAAAGAATAAGGCTGAACAACTTTTCTCACACGGGTATGGAAAATAGTAGCCGATTCTCAGACCTACTGAATACGCACGGGAAATACATATCATGTGAAAGTTTCAGCTTTCTAGCTATGACGGTTTCTGAGATACAGCCTGGAGACAGACAGACAGACAGCGGAGACTTAGTAATAGGGTCCCGTTTCTAACTTTTAGGTACGAAACCCTAAAAAGAAACTATTTTACGCATCTTTCGAAGTGCTACAGTAACACCCAGTTTTAAATTTAACCAGTATCGGTACCAGACTTGGGTAGGTTAGTTCGCAAAGGTAAACTTTGTAGTTTTAACATTAAACTTTGTTGTCTAAACTTCCATTTATATGTCACTCTTAAGGTAGAAGTGAACTAGACGAGGATCGGGCTATATTCAAAGACGTGAGATATTCCTATAAAGATAGCCTTGACGAGACTTATTGCGGTTAATGTTTCATGAAATGATCCACTTATTATTTATTTATGTAGGAAGATGGATAGACAGGAATTGTACAAAATATAGGTAATTATTGTAATTAATATATTATGGATGCCGGCACCTGTCTTAAAGAACTTAAGATAAAAAAAAATCTTCTCACTATTTACTTACTTCGTTTTTTAAGTAAATAATTATAATTATCTTTATGTTTATTTCATAATTTAAAACATGTACCCAAATCGACACCTATTAAGGTATGCGTGTAATTAAGTGTATAAAGGTACAAAGTAAATAAACTTGTAAGTATTTCAAAACTACTTGCAAACCTAAAAGCAACTGCAAAGTATTTTTCAGACAAAGTCGGATAAGGCTCACAAGTATATTAATACTTTATATTTACACCTACAATAGGTTGACTTATTTTTCTTTCAATATCATACACTTTTCATCATCCACTGATTAAAATCTTTTAATATTAAAAATTTCCATGTCACAATGTTAGTTACCTACCGTACTCCTCCGAAACGGCTTGACCGATTTATACCAAATTTTATATACGTATTCAGTAGGTCCGAGAATCGGCTACTATCTACATATTTTCATCACCCCTATGTGATAAGGCAAAACAACGTTTGCCGGGTCAGCTAGTTACTATATAAAAATATACCTACGCAAATAATTTTAATCCTTGATGTTTTAACATTCTCTTCAATCTCTGTGAACTCTTTCATATCCTAATGGTCGCATGTCGAGTTGAGCGCCCCAAGTGACAGGATGTCGATACATCGGCCGTCATATGAAAAATCGTTTCGTAAAAGTTACGACACGGCCAATATCGTCGCTAGCGTGTTCTGCGTTGCTAAACGCCTTGACAAAAAGAACGAGCAATCAGTGCAGCGTTTTGCTATTTTATTTTTGTAGGCGTTTATTTTGTACAGTTTTTATAGTTTCATGATATTACTTCTTACCTGAGCTTATTTTGAAATATGTAGCAACAAACATGTAGTTTGGCACAGTTTTTTCTTTTTAATAAAAATACACAGCGTGTCTATGCACATATTAAACGTGCGATAATATCTACAAAATACTAATTCATAAGTAATCGTACTAAATAGCATAATTAGGCATAATTTAATTTGCTTTAAATATTAAAAAAAAACACAAAAGTGTTACTTTTAACATAAAAAAAAAAAAATTAAATAAATACTCAATTTCATATTCTGGTCGAATTGAAAGCGTATTTCAAAGTCAAGGTTTCCCTTACTTACTTTATCATTTTGTTTTCCTCAGAAAATGTAATAATAAAAGTAAACTCAAAATTAATAGCTGTTTTGGTACTTAAAGATAAACCAGGTAATAAATAACATTTTATCAATATTAGCCTCATCAGCAATAAAGGCGTATTTATGGACCTATAAGGGCTCCGTACTGAGAGATAAGCCTTTAACTCCCTTTAAGGTCTCGGGACCTCATAAAGTGACGCTATAATTTTATTTAATGCACTAGAAGATTGCAGCTTTTGAATGTTTATGTTCAGTTTATGACCGTTTTCTGTCAAGTCATCTGACAATTTCAGTTTCAGTCTTACTTTGACTTTGTTTGATAGGAATTCTTGCATGCTAATAACGCGGTCTTTTTGGTAAAGTAAATAATATTTTGTTATTTGTTAGTTACTACGTCACTGATTTAGCTTAGGTAACCAAGTTTTGGACCATTACATATTGATCTAATATCGCCTTCTGATTGTATTGAAATAACAGAAACAACGGGCTGTTTTAAAATAATAAAAAATCGTTCTGTTATTCTTTGTAAAGTACCTAATCCTACCTTTGAGAGATGCAATTAACACAAGCAATGTATTGATTTCATTCTGAGCAATGGTCCTCAACTGTCCATTTTCAGTTTCCCCAGAATTTCAATGTTTGCTTCAGATAAAAGAAAGAGTGAGTAGGGTAGGATTTGCGGCTGTAAATCTAGTTTTAGGTCGATTAGAAATATTAAATCGAATGAAATGGAACCATAAAAAAAATCTCTTTAATACGTAGACGGAGAAACCACTTTAATATGACTATACAATTTCTTGACTTAAAAAATCGTAAAATATTATTTTGAAATGTGTGTCAATATCATTATTTTAAAGACACGAAAACTCTATTGCTAGTATTATAGAGGTCGGTACACGAAAGTCATAGTTATTACTAGTTAGTGACAGTATACCATATGACCTTCATGAAGGACCTTCTTAAAACAGATGTTAGTCCTTGAATTAATTAATAATTTATTGTCTATGAAAACTAGTTACAAACATAGGTGTTATTTTAATAAATGTCATAAACAGTAAGCAAAATTTATTAATAACTACATTAATTTCTGTTAGTTTATAACTAACTTATTCAGCTAGTTACAACCCAAAAATTTTATAGACAAGAGCCAGTAAAATAGTTTAAGTAAACCTTTTTTCGTTCTTACCCAAGTAAAATGACAGTATATCTGTCAAGTAAGGTTTATTTTAGCCAAAACGTAGATTATGGAAATTCCTATTATTTCCTTCCTCTTTGGTTATTAGTGTCATTCTACACGACCTGCTTACTATTTGTATATCAGGTTATTACTTCATGTTTTAACAATTTTCACTTACTCTTATTTCTTAATCTACTTTAAAAAATTACCATTAATCCAAAAGCCGAAGCATTTCTGTCTCTACTCACCATGACGATCGTGATAGAGGACAGTGAAGAGATACCCTGTTCTCACTGCGCTCAACTCCGGAAGTCTTTCGTCATCATCGCTACATCCGCTGTTCTTCCGATGCTGTTCTTCGCTGCTCTTCTCCTCATAGCTTCTGCAGAAGGACTGACCAATGACGAATGGTTAGGAGCTGTGACGAGCCTGATTGTGGAATTTGTTTTCGGGCTTCTACATATACAGCTAATAGTTGCTACATCGGTTTTATTGGTCAGCTTCATTAAGAGACGGCAGCCTGTGATAAAGTATCAATACTGGTATGTTCTTTTCCACATCGCAGTGATGGTGACGTTTACTGCTAGTTGTTTTGTTATGACGGTGGTCAACAGTTCTTACTCAATGGCCCTGGTAGTGTTTCTCGGCGGCGGTTCGTATGTCTATGTTGTATACAGATATTTGCAACTGAACAGGGATATTTGGAAGAGTTTGAGACGTGTATACTGATTGTGTTAGATTGTTTGTTAAATAAAATTATTGTGATTTACATGATTATTTATTTTGAATCACTGAAATTACTTATTTCAAATATTACCACATTAAACACTTCAACTGATTTTCTAAATATCCTTTCTTAGAGCTCATTTTCATCTGGAAAAGAACCCTTGCAACAAAATTTATGTTTCTATCTCAGTCAGTTTTGCATTTTAAATACTTACATAGATTACTAGATAGGTATGCAAGTTGGTCTAGAAGGCTCTGTGGTAACTTTTATAAATACTTAAAGATGTAATATTACAACCTCTAATTATCTCTATATGTCAACAACGCCGTCATCATTGTTTACAACTTACAGACTTAACTACCACGAGTCTCACTCTAACACCAAGTTACAACCAGGCACTAGTTCAGCCTACTAATCTAGCATCTTGTCACGTTCCCAGAAACCTAACACCTTCATTAGTGGACCAATCACAGCCGCCTGTGGAATTAATTTAACCAATTACGCGTTACTTGAACTAATGCAATAAGTAAGCTTCTGTAGAGATTAGATTTACTTTAGCTATGGCCCAACGTGTCGTAATGGAACGAATGAAATAATTAATATAATTAGACCGTTAATATTAGTTTCGTATGAACTAAGTGGCTAAGCATTGGTGGCGATTCTGCCGTACACACGACTAAACTAAACTTAAAGAATCCCCGTCTCTTTTCATCTTAGGTAGCCTGAAAGAGACGGCACGTTCTGAACCACAGACAAAACAACTAAAAACTCGTCAAATATGGAATTTGCAGGTAGTTTTAGAGGTGATACAAGTGAGTGCGTTCTAAAGTCGCTTATATTTTCTACATTTGGCGTGATTTTAGCTGTTTTGACTATGGCGTAGAAAATGCTGTCTCTTTCTGTCTACTGATGAAGAAAAGAGACAGGGCAACTTTAAATTTAGTTTAGTCGCGTGTACAGCAGAATCGCCATGTCACCCATACATGACATAAGACTGTTCGCATCGACCGTTGCTTAGCTTTCAAATCATTTTAGTATGGCCGAGCTTGGCGCTACTAGACCATGCTATCGTAGATATGTGTGTAGATTGATCATCAAAAAATATTAACGTGTTCAAACGACTCTTATTTTTTTGCAAAAGACCTAAACATACTCAAATATTGTTGAATAAGTCGAGGAGATAATTGAGTTTACTGTAACATTCTAGCAGAACAAATTGAAATCATCGAGTGATAAATTATATCGAAATTTCGAAAAAAATCTTCGTATTAACGAATGTTATTAACTTCGTGTCGGACAAAGCTTAATTGAGTTATTCTGTTTGTAAATAATAAAATCTCTGTAATTGTAACAAAAAAAAACAGGTCTTTATTGTTATAAGAAATATACAAAACGATAAATACAAAACAATACGTACAAGATACTGGATAAGGTTAAGAAGAAGAAGAAGAAAATCTCATCAGCAGATATCATCAACAATACTTAATTCGTGTTAGGGGTGCCTCAAAAACTTGTACCTATAAACCGTTTCGTAAGCCAAGTCAGAGGTCTACTGGCGTTGACACAATAAGGGCTTGGCCACTTAGCTGATTCTATTCTAATATACTATTGGAAAAATCTATTCTCAAAACCTTCTATTGATTGCTTACTTTGTATTGTAACCCTAGAAATATTTTTTCTAGTAACACTAAGAAGAAGGAGAAATAAAGAATACTGTTTTTGTGTCTTTACAAAATCATGAAATAATAATGGCAGTTTTATATTTCTACTCAACTTAATAATAATAAATTATTGATAATGATAATAAATCGTTTATTGAAGCAAAACAAACATTCCCATTTCAGGACATTCATGTAATATTTTAAAAATCTTAATCAAAAACAAATCGTTTATTAACCTTACGGCATCGCGCCGTACTGGGCGAGTCAATATTAATTCGTAATGTAATTTTTAGATTACATTACGAATTATTATAATTATTTTTGTATGTACACAAAGTTTGTTATTTTTAATTTTTATAACGGTTTCAGTGATAAGCTCTTAGCAGGTAATTTAAGGGCACTAACTCCCTCAGTAGGATTCCCTGAGTTTGAGGGAGTTAGTATCTCTTCTAGGGTGTCAGGTGTGAGTGTGTGGGTAAGCAGTTTGTAGGTCTTATTTACAATTATCAAATCAGAACTTTCCACTGAATCTAAACTTAAAATTACCACGTACACACGTCTTTAGCAGATTGCATTGAAATATCGTCAAATAAGTTTCTGGTTCCAGAAAAGCTATAAAGTTAATTCCAGTACCGACGGAGCGCTCCGATTCGAGGTGATGCGAGCACATAATCCGATTTATGACCTCGTCCCTCGCGTAAACTTAGAATTTGCATGAACTTGGATCCAACTACGAGTGTAGTAAGTAACGTACGAGTACATTGGTACATGTTCTGTGACAGGCGTTCTGCAATGTGTTGCTTCATACAGATTAGATTAACTACTAAAGAAATTAACATTTGTAACTTTTTACTCATTACTTAAGTAATGATTTTTATTTATTATGTTGACACATGCAGAGGAAAGCTATCGCTATTCAACGTGGAAACGCAGCCAGTTTTGATCATCAGGATCTTTGCACCAACCAGGTCCGGTCATGGGCTTGTCCTGACATTTAATGTTTTTGACATTATTAATTTTAAAAAAATGTTTTGTTTACTATTACATCAATAATTTATTAAACTCGCCTAGAAATAAATTATTTTTTACCTTTAATGTTTATTTTTTAAAGGGCTTGCGCTTGATCGCTATTCACATGATGGTGAATTAGCAATACTCCGAGCATGCCGTGAATAAATCGCTCTAGAAGAGGTTGCCGGGACACCGCGGTAGAGTTTTTTCCAATTAAAAAGGCTAGCAATTTTATATTGAAAAATCTGTTGCCAAGCATCTTACAATGTGTGTCTGCTGAAAGCTAGTTGAAAGATGACAGTTGACATTCTCCGCCTTGGATCAGAGTGTCGCTAACTGGGTTCATTCAATATTTAAGAGCTGGGCTCTTGTCTGTGGAGTTTTTTCCAGGTAGTTCTGTCTTCGGCCAAATTCTTGACCTCCCTATACGACATGATTTTCGCCTTCTCCTTAATTTGGTCTAAATATGATCTTCTAGGTCTTCCTCTTCCTCTCCTGGCTTCTATATTTCCTTCTACGATATTTTTAATGAAATTGTCATGTCGTATAAGGTGGCCAACCATCTTTCCTCTTCTGTTGTCTATTGTATTTATAATGGTTCTTGTACTAGGCAGAGTACCTCTGCTAACTGGGTAAAAAAATATATTTATTTACACAAAAAGCTTACCACCTATATAATTAAGTTATATCTCTAATCTCCATTCATCCCCGACACCCGTAGTTACTAAGTCATTTTTCAATTCTTTCCACTTTAATAGACTTTGTAGAATAATAAAACTTGCTAAAAACTCGTAACTTTCAAAGAGTGTTTGCCCGAGGAACAAATTGGGGTAACTTTTTAACCTTCCCTCATCAAATTATGTTTCTCTGCCGCAGGTTTTTTCACGGGTTTAAACAGAATTTTTTATGTTGTACGCTGTTGAATTTTCAAGTATAACAGCTGCTCACTCGACTTGCGGAAGCTTTTGTCTAATGATGCTCTTCTTGGTTTTAGCCAACGGTTTTAGCATATTGGACTGAGAAAATATTGCAGTTTACCATTGTTTTTTAACGAGTATGTTTTTGTTTGCCATCTCTGCTTTATTAATTTTGATTTGTTTTTATTTTATCGAAAGTTTATAGTAGAAGTTTGTCTTAGCTTCTTCTTTTTCCTTGCCTTATCCCAAAGAGGGGTCGCCACAGCAAATTTTCTTCTTCCACTCTCCTCTATCAGCCGTCATCTCCACACTCAATTCTTTCTCTCACACATGTCCTCATTCACACTCCATCCATATTTTTTTCGGATGGCCTCTTGCTTTTCTTTCTTGCACTACCATTTCCATCTTCTAGTAACATGCATCTCCTCTCTACGCATCACACGCCCGTGCCCACGCCAACATTCCACTCATTAATTTCTCACTCACTCGGGCAGGGCTAAAGTCAAAGTCAAATAAACTTATTGCATCATTATGGTATAGTACCTAAGATCTTAAAAAATATTTATTAGGTATCACATAATGGATCCTTCTCGGGTATTGCAATAAACTTCTACTTCTACTTTGACAGTTAAAAGTTTATCTTAGCTATGTTTGATAAAAATAAGTTTGAGATAGGCATGATATATTTTACCACGCCCTCAATATGTGTGTCAAACGAAAGGGCTTGATTCAAAGAATAATACAAAGAATAATTCACGGTGATTAATTTCAAATCGAAGATGTTAAGTTGGGGGTTTTCCATTACTTTTTATTTGGGCTAGTATCTGAAAATCAAAGGTAATGAATATGCGTGCGTCACAATGTCAACCAATGCGTCCGTAACTGATAATAGTGTTAACGAGCCACTGTACTGTAACTTTGTTAACGCGAGCTTTGTTGCATGGAAAATGGATGGATAAAACGCTAACGATTTAAATAGTGCGCGAGCGTAGGTTTAAAAATGAAGCAAGGGTCAACATTTTTGAACTTTTTGTTATTTTATTTTAACTAAAAGAACGGTATTTTGGTAGTAAAGAGATTCACACAGAATTGCTAAATTCTTTCAAATTGCACCTGGTAAAATTTCCATGTTATTATCTTACCTAGAGCTTAGAATACCAGTTATTTACGAAATTTTAAACATAACTTTGATTAAAACTGCTACTTTTACCGTAAAGATTTCGTGTTGTCTCATACTCGACAAATCCTCATCATTTTTACGTGATTTGTACGTTGACAAGATCTTTTTTCTTTTCGATCTTTAACTACAACAAATATGAAGGTCCTATGGCCTACAATATTAATCAGAAACTAAAAAAAAACCTGATATTTTTATTCTTCATTCTGATTGGTGCCAAATTTGTTATAAATATTCTTGGCGTTGTTCTTTAGATGGTCTAAAACTTATTTTTTCAATATATTTAGCGACTTATGATTTCTATTGGTGAAAAACTGTAAATACAAGATTATACCCATGTCACATTTACCACGTCTACGTCGTAGTCATAAACAGACGTAGCCGTAGCATCCTCTACGGACCGTGTCTAAAGCTACGCTAACTGCGCTACAAAAGAGCTACGAAATCAACTCCCAAGACGATATTTAAATAAACACAAGTATTACTGCTAGTCTGCTATTTCTAACAATAATATCAGTAGACAGGCTCTAGCCAGACGGTGAACAACCTCCAGAACATTCATCAATCATTATAAAACCTTCTGGACAAGTCTGGCGTCTAGAAAAAACATTTTAATATTGCCTGAAGTAACAGAAAACTTGTCTTTGGAAGAATAAAGCTGTTAGTCTGTCGAAACAGATGTAGAATGTTTTATTTTTTGTTAGAAAAATTCTGAATTTTAAAAGACAAATTAACTTTGGCATTTTAAATGAAAGCTCCCTAATTTAATACTTTTGTTGTTTACATTCGTTTTGTGATCTGGTTTACAACTAGTTACTTAGGAATGAAAGTTCGCTCAGCGGCTCGCGAGCACCGCCACCCGCAGCGTCGTGCGCTCCTGCTACTTCGCGACTGTCCATAGCGTAATCACGTACGGTAGAGTTGTGGGACAGCGCTGCTGATAGAGATAGAGTTTTTCGCATGCAGAAACGCGCCATACGTGCCATTTGCGGGGTTCAGAGCGACGTCTCCTGCGTTGAACTCTTTCGAGACCTTGATATATTGCCTCTACCATGTGAATTTATATATCAAGTTGCACTTTTCACACACACGCACCTTGAATTGATTTGTATTTGTAGTTATGCCTTTGAGAAGAAGAAGAAGATCGCACCGGCAGCGAATGCTCTAGTGGGTGTATATACCGGTGGCCCGCAGGTTTCGGCCACAGAACAAGACGGACGGTAACTCAATTTGTCGCCGTCTCAACGTTACTGTAGCGACCGGGGTTAATGGAGCTTGAGATAGTTTAATGCTCTACTTGATGTAATTTGTTTCGCCACTGAGGTTTGGGAGAAATTGGTCCTTACATAAATGAAATTGTAGTTTTATGCGTCCTTATATTTTATTTTGTGTTCTTTTTATTATTCTTCTTTTTAAAGTTGTTATACGAGTTATTTTTGCTTTATTCGCATTTTGGATACAACGGGACTTCTGTATAATTGCGTAAATTGAATCATTCCATTTTCATACAACTTGAGGGTGTTCTTTTAAAATCGAAACTGTGAAATAACAAACTTTTATAATTAGGGTGTAAGATAAGTTAAAATTGCCATTTGCCATTCATTTCATTCATATCACTATTGTAATAATATTATATTCCTAGAATAATAATTGAAAATTAACATTTATACATATCATATATGTGCTTTTGTATTATATATAGCATTATTTTTGTATTATATATTTTTTTATTATATATAAGCAGTAAATTTTAAATTAGACAGTTTTTGTTATTTCGCTTTTGTTTGACATAAGTATTTTGTAAATGTTTAATCACGGGAGAGAGTCATTGGCTTTCGAGTTACGGTTCTGTGAACTAGTTTGAAAGCCTTTGGACTCTTATTTTATATTTGTATCTTTTACTTGTGTCACAAATAAAGAATTTTGTTTGTTTGTTTGTAATGGTATCATATTTGACTTGTAACTTTGGTGTTATCAATAAATGATTTGTATTTGTTTTTGATTTACAAATAATTTCATTTCAGAAGGTCGAGGCTCAAAGGCTTTCCAAATATAGAAAGGACCTTGTTTCTGAAACTTTAATCATAAAAAACGTATATTTGCTAAAGCGTACATATACAAATAGCATCGGCGTCTCGAATCCACAACGTTTTAAAACCTCTGGGAGCGCAATAAAAATATGAAATCGACTGCGACGGCATACCTGCACCCGACTCGAGTTTAGTTTTACCTTTTCTTAAAGTTCTCGATGTAAGTTCATTTTTATTGCAAGCGATTTCGTTTCGAACTCGCAAAAGCCTAACTTGGCAAGATTATTGCTTTTAAGTGGAACTGAGTCAGTGGAAGGATATTTTGTAGGTGAAATATTGCAGGAACGAAACTTATCTATAAAAGTCTTACTTTTACCATAAGCTAAGTAAGTAAATCACCGAAAAATTTATGTAATGCAAATTATAACTTTTATTCATAAAAATTTTTTGGCAAATTTAGTTACAGTTAAACCAGTGACATAAATCTCCTGTATACTCTAGCGCCTGTAGCTCGGCTTGCCAAGGTGATCTGACGCGATCATTGAAGCTAAGCAACGGTCGATGCGGGCGGTGTTTGGATGGGAAATCATTGACAAGAGTTTTGTTTTTCAAGTGGCATTTTCATCTGGGTTATATCGTGGGACGGATGACACGTTAAATTGTAGATCCCGGCTGTTAGATTTCGGGCGGCTTGAAAACTTTCGACACCAGAGCTTGGCCACTTAGCTCATTTGAAGAAGAATAAGGCGTATTTTTGTAGGAAAATTGACGGCGTTTGTATGACAAGGTGTACCAAATTTCGGGACACTTGAAAAAACAGCCAATGACTTCTCCTTTTACTCTCTCTTTAATTGTTTTAAACAAACAATCGTGCTTTATCCGTTTAAACGAATAATAATTAATAAGACTTGTCTAGCCTGAACATCGTCGACTTAGAATTAACTTATATTTATATATGTATATAAATAGACAATTAAATATTCTGGATAGCTACATACTGAGGTTCCAATTCCAAACTGTGGTTCTAAAGAATAACATTAAAAAAAACGCCAGTATCTGGCCGGTTGCCAGTTAATGGGTAAATCTAATAAATAGCGTTACTTAAACAAAAACTTCTATGTTGGTAAAATCTCCAAGAAAATACCCTTAGCGCAATTCTTTATGTTTTTATAAAGGCGAGTACACTGCAAAAACCTGTGAATATACTTTTCCCGACTCACTCAATCAAGTTAAGCGCACCGAGTCAATAAGTAATACCGCACCAGCTTCAATGAAGTCAGATTAGGCATTCTACACACGCGGCTGAAATGACCGTAACGGCAGTAGCGGTGCTCGCTCGTGCCACCAATTAACTGGCCAGGTCGTAAATACGTGTGTCGACTGCCTTATGTACCTCTTACCGTGCCAGATCTATGGGCTTTTCCAAGCCATGGATTTTCGAGAGAGAATAATTTTTGATAGCCACAAAGTTGTGTTTTTTTTTAATACACCTTACAGCTAGGCATTTAACCAGCAGGGCTCGTAACCAAATGAGTTAGCGTCACTCTAGTCTAAGGTGGAGTATGCCTAATCTGGAATAACTGGCTCTCAAGGAGGCTGCCGGAATATTCTGTAAGGTACTTGGCGGCAAATTTTTTCAACTTGAGGATTGATGCTAGTTTGGCGAGTACTAGAAAATGTCAATTCAAAATTTATCTGGCAGATGTACGAGTACATACATAAACTTTATTATACATATGTATTTTGTGGTCTTCTTAGTACACTTAGACAAGTTTCCGGAATTATTCTAATATTTTTTTATACCTCTTCATAAGAGTTAGACGGCTAGCTCTGATGATAATGGTTTTCAAATGTTTCAAGAGCATCGTGGCCTAACTACTACGGGAAAATGACTAAAAAGCTGGCTTACACAATTTTGAAGATTAATTTGAGCCTCCAACTTTCCCGGGGCAGGATTTTTTGCAATTTTTCGTAAGATGAAAGCAAGAAATTGTTACATAAATAACAACGCAGCAACATGGGATTAAAATGGGAGCTAACCATTTCAAGAATAACGATTACATTTACAGTAAATGCCCTCCCATTAGACACGTTAACATTTCAACACTAACCTTAAAATAGCTTCCGAGATAAATTAAACACTTACCTGATTCCTACAGTTTTAATCAAAAGTTTCCCAAATACACACCGGTTGATTTCAATTAATATCACGGCCGGTGTATCCATCAAAACTTGTTTCATTTCCCCACCCTCTTAAACTCTCATTGCCAGGCGTTTCGTAATTATTTCCCAGTCATTTTCAGTTCTCAGCGCGCCTTTAAACTGAAATGTTCGCGTTTTTTCGACGCCGTACTCCACTATTACCAGATCAAAATCACTTTCCCTTTGATCGCGTCCTCCTGTCAATTTAACTTCGATTATCCGCCAGGCGCAGAGAAAAGTGAAAAAAACTTTTCGCTCTTTACTAAAAGCTCTTTTACCTTGTACTCGGGAAGTTTCGCAGTTGGCAACACCGTATTGTAAATTGATTCCTGTTAGACTCCTCTAATACAGAAGTGTTGTGAAAATGAAACTATCGTTCATGTGATGAGTGTTCAAATAAGCAGGAAGTTACAACTCTTTGGTTTAGTTGACGACCTCGTTCGTGTTAAATCAGTGCAATATTGATGACCTCGTTGACGTAATGCCGGACCATGCTGAACTGCCAATCCGAAGGTTCCGAGTTCGATTTCCACATGTGACCG
Organism: Mellilla xanthometata; assembly: GCA_035578125.1. Taxonomy (NCBI): domain Eukaryota; kingdom Metazoa; phylum Arthropoda; class Insecta; order Lepidoptera; family Geometridae; genus Mellilla; species Mellilla xanthometata. The sequence continues at coordinate 2,688,449 of JAPUBQ010000007.1, read as the reverse complement.
CACATGAGATAGCGATATTTTCGGACAATGTTGCCACTTTAGTAGAACTTTAGCCACTTTAGGAAATTAGGGTTAGGGTATACACATAATAAAGAAAAAGACTTCAGATTATATTTCTACGTTTTATTAATTTTTAAACAAAATCAGTTTATTGTACACATTCCTTACTCTTTATTTCCACGCTTCACAAAAACGTCACCCATAAAATGGTTGGAACAAATCCTGGAATTTTGCGTTGATTTCCAATCATAAAATATTATCTACCATATGCTTCTATCCAAATCTCTACAAGATCAGCATTCGATGGAAATCTGTAAAAAAAATATTAAGAAATATAAAATACTAGAGGTTGCCCGCGGCCCGCGTGAAGGTCGCTTTTCGGGTAACCTGTGGAAAAACTCTATGGTATCCTATTCCCGTGCCAATTTTATGTACACTTTCCTCATTCGATTCCTGAGATCTAGTTAACCTCTGTTTTTAGCTACTTTGGTGATGATGCGAGCGATTTCTCCAAGCCATTATTTAAATATGTAACTAGAATACGTGAACCATACCACTAAGTGAACCATTTACTTAAATTCTAATTCAGAAGTATTTAATTTCAAAAACACAAAACTTTCCCTTTGAACTTTAAACCCCATTAGCATACCTAAATGCACTCCTGGCAAATATTTTTACGAATTTATTTTAACCATCAAAGAAACTACAAACATAACAACTTACAAGACTAACTAACTTAACTTGATAAATAAAGAATTTTCCATACAAACTTTCACCCCCCATTACAAACCCTTAGTTCACCCCTGGCAAAAAAACTTGATACCATTATTTTTAATTTTACATAAACAATAAATATTCCAAATAAATAAAAAAAAATTCACAACCCTAAGACCAGCCGATTGGGCTCTGCGTTGTCTATAGATGAATGAATGAATGAATAAGTCAGGACAAAGAGTCTTATAGTACAGATAATTATATAATATGGTAACTTCATGTCAAATAACTGGGCTTAACTTCACTGGGCGAGCGCGGTCCACCTTAGATCACAATATCGCTTACCACGAGGAATATTGAGACTAAGCGCCAACCCATTTAGTGTAAAAAAAAGCCCGACTAGCGAGCGAATATTTCGATGGAAGTAGATTAAATTAGTAAAAGGACTGTTTAAGCAATTCTCAAGTACAGTGCAAACGGTTTTTGTAAAACTAGGGTTAAAATTTAAAGTCAGATTATGACAACCCTTATTCAATTTCTTGTAGGTTATGTTTTTATTTTGCATTTGCATGTTTTACCACTTTGAAGCAGAACTTTACATCCAAATCAATAGTACTTGAATTAATCCTATTTCATTAATATTTGGATTGATTTTAGAAGATATATTGTATATAAAAAAGGCCAGTACCAACCTGTGAAATGTAACATCACATAAACCAGGTTCTGTTCTATTCTAATAACTCAAAATACAACACTGCACCATTCTGTCGATGTCCAAAACTATTCACCGCGCGAGAATAACACTTACACTTGATTCTAAACGATATTTTTTCGAAAAAACACAAAATTCTCAGAATCGCAGTAATGTTTGACACCGAAACTGACAAATATGCTGGTGTCAAACAGTTACAGCGACAGAGAGAAAAACAGTATAAGCCTTTCTCTTTCACGCATGTTATTTTTACATATGGCTGTTTCGCTGTTGAGTAAAAGAGATGGAAATGTGACTCCGTCTATTGCCTTCTCTGTCTACGGATTTCCAGCACGGTCAACATCTTTGTGCTGAACTAAATTTGTTGGCTGAATGATGAACCATTTCTGAATGGGCTTAACCAGCCGTGTGTGAAATGTGCCAAAAAAAATGGCCGCCGCTCAATATAGCGGATAACATAATATATTTTATATGGGTATTAAATTAAAGTGATAAATATGCATTATTATAAAAGTTATATCCAAGATCAATTATGAAATGTTGTGGGCACTTTTCGAAATCTTTACTGTACACATGTTAAAAACAACTCTTTTCACATTTCACAGCTGGTAAGCCCCTTACTAAACCGTTTCTAGTTTTTTATTACGGTTTCTAACACAACTTATATACTACATATGTATACATAAATACTTTATGTTAATACATATTTGACACCCAAACCACAAATTTAATTCCTGTCCCTATAGCTTCTACCGCCGGTAGCTAGGGCCTTGCCTCGCTGTCATTGGCACGCCAGCTTTTATATTTTTGTTACTGTTTGATCCCATTGTTGGGCAAAGGCCTCCCTACCCTCTTTCCATTTGTCCCTATCTAGCGCTATTGTGGACCAATCCTCCAGGTGTTGGTCAAGCTCTTATAATCAAAATGTAAAAAAAATAATAGCTAGATAAATAAGTGAATCATATAATATCTTTCTTGTACACCTAATGAAACAAATTAAAAAACACTGTTACAAGTAAATAATGCATGAATTGGGATACACATGGTATACATTAAGGAACTATACATCTCCTTTTCTAGACCTTCTTTTCAAATAAAGAAGTCTAGACAGGCAGACACAGCCTTTAATTTTGTTTCCTTATGTAATAGCTATTATTTATTCAACGTAATCAAGGAGCTTGTAATAAAATTGTGATCTAGACTAAAAGTTAAAGCAACTGACTATAATATTTCGATGCGTAAACGAAGCGAGATTTCCCCTGAGCCCACGGTCGACTATCACAAATTAAATAAATATTCGTTCGAAAATTATTTTCCAAGTTGAAAATACAAGTAAATTACGCATTCATATTCGCACCTGAAGGTTGAGTTGGGAACTTACTAATAATATGTAATTATTAATTCTTATCTTAGAATTTGTCTTTAGGGCGCAAGACAAAATCTTGACTAAAATCAGACTACTGAATTAGAGATAAAACTATTTGCACGAAACAAACGGTCACACTTACTTAAAAAACGTTGGATATACGTTCAACGGATTTGGACGCATTACGAGCGTCATCATCGGTCTTACGATAGCAGTTCACAAAGTACAATAGAGATAAAACTGGTTAAAAAATCTAAAATTAAGTTTTATATAATTTTTTTTTGATAAGCCTGATTGGTACCAAAATAAGTACCTATAAATATTATTAGTGCGGTCTTTAAGCTATTTTTTCGATATTTTGTGACTGTTTACGATCTATAGTGAAAAAACTGTAAAATCGAGATTTTGCACTTGACTTTGCATTAGGCGAGGAAAATAAAATCATGTTCTTCTTCAAGATATCTGTTTTAAACTATAATTAATTTTAAGGTTAAAATCTCTCCATTCCATTGTATAGCAAAACTCACAGACCACGACCTGTCATTTTCCCAAAGGGTTTCAATAATGTACAAAGTTGTTCACTACTAACTACCTTCCAATACCGTTTATTCTTCATACAGCAATACAAACGGAATATTGTACCTCATTACTCGGTAATAAAGGAGAAAATGGCGTTCCTTGGCAGTGATTCGAATTGTTAACGTTGCGTAAGGATGATTGAATTTAATTGGTGTGGAAATGTTCTGTGGTCAAATGGCAGAATTAGAGATTACTGTTTCAAGCTTGGTTGCTTAAAAGGCGGAAGAAATAAAATGTAACTTTGCCTTACAAAAGAAACTTTAGATATTATAGAAGTCTTAGTACTGTTTATTGTGGTTAGACATAACTAATTATCATTTCTAGTCTTTGAGTAAATATAGTTTAGCTTATTTATCTGAGTTTCTAGTATCTCATTAAAGACGAATCTAATTATTTTTTAAAATAAACACTGAATACTCTTTGATAGATCCACGCACCTAAAAACTGAATTAACTTTTTCAACTTGGTTCTTTTCTAATCTCACAACAATAGAGTTCTAAGAACAAAACCCATTTCAATTACATCTTCATTAATTGATTCCGGTGGTATCGCTCCGACCGCTTAGAGAGTATTGTTCAATCGATTCCACTCGATTGCAGCGCGACCTCGATTCGATCATCGGTCGCTAACACTAATTCCAATCGAATTGATATTCCTTGATTGCATCATTGACATATACATGACCCAAGTATGACCCGTAATATTATTTGCAATTATAAAACAATCCAAAATTCCGATTTTACATAAATGAGTCACTATCCAACCAGCGCTACAAGTATTCACAAAAAAAAACTGTTGAAGTATCATCATCAACATCATCCACAGCCCGTTCTATCCCACTGCTGGGTATAGGCCTCTCTCTTGTCATGCCATCTGCCTCGGTCCTATGCAAATCTAGTCCAGGTAGACCCACGATAGTTGTAATGTCATCGATCCGTCTTGCCGCTGGACGTCCTACGTTCCGCTTCCCTAGCCTCGGCCACCACTCGGTTACTACTTTGCTCCACCTACCATCTCATAGTCTGGCCAAGTGAAGTTGAAGTTTAACACGAAAAATTTGATGACCCGTGTCAAAATATACATATTTTCCGTAACTTTCCAATAGTCGCTGAACAAAAGGTGTTTTTGTAGACGCACTGAACCCCTTTAAAAGGCTTTGCATTATTTCCCACTAAGTGTTTAAGTACGTTAATGGAAATTTTATCCTAAGTTTCACGTGGATTAGAAGAATTTGCATTTTTCTCTCATTCTACTTGCCACTAAACCCCAGAGCGATTTCCAACTATCCTCTGAAGATTTCGAGCGAGAATAACATACTCGTAGAGGCTGTCTGAAAAAGATCAGAATGGCTTTTATTACACCTTAACACTTTAACTTTCAGCGGAGTGGACTGTCCAAGCCGGTTTACGACTATTTGGCTCACACATAAAACGTAGTTTTCAAGTACTTTCCTTCAGACCGAATACAGTTTTTAAGTCTCTTTATTACCAAAGTTTGCTATCGTAAAACTGCTGGGGGAAGTCAAAGATATTTGTCGATATTTATTGATATTTGCTACGAAGATGGAATGAAACCCAATAAGCTTTTAGGCTACTGTTGCTGATGTCTAATACTTATGTATTTATTGGCATTTATTTATGTGGCATATGGTAATGGAGAAGTTATTTTCGTGATAGCAAAAAAAGGGAAGCTTCTTTGTTGGAATCGTTTTATTATCTGGAACTGTTCGTATCAGATTCTGCCGTACAATGTCATATTTTGTCCGTCGCTATTGACCTCTACTTTATTGTTATTGAAGAAGAAAAAAGGTCATTTTGGAAAAACAATAAAGTGTTAATAAAATAGAACGTATGTTTACTAGTTTTTATTTTACTTGCAATTCTATTTGGAAACAGGCTGTGGATATGATCATGATGGTGATGTCTCGTATAAAAATATAATAATATGGTATCGTAAAGCTTTTCTGCCAATAGAACTAAAATAACATAATAGGAGCTTCTTAACTGAATTGATTTAGGCTTTATTAATAGTTGATACACGGCAAACAAAATAAGGTTCTTTCTAGGCAAGCGTGTCCCATCTTAGACCACAGTAAAGCTTAACATCAGGCAAGCTGCAGTCAGGCCTCATTAAAAAAGGGTAGTTTATTTATACCCATAAAAGCTTGGTATGATAAAATATTTGCTTGCTGTGGCCCACGAATGCTGTTGATGTACCCGCGTTAATCCAGTATATGATAATCTAGGTAGGATTTTGTATTTTTCTCACCAAATTTCATAAAAATTGATCAACTGTCTGAGCGTGAAAAAGTAACAAACATACACTTACACACAAAGCTTCGCTAATTTAATTAAACATTACTAGTATTATTATAAACACGAATAGGAAAATCAAGTTAAACTGACTAAAGTTCAACAATTTACACCTTATAATAACTCTATACAACTATTTATTGTTTTTATTTTATTGTTGTTGTTTATATTTCAGTTAAAACACATTACAAATGAAAATATATTTTATATTAAGTATTTTCTCTTTTTTCCTTTTTTAATATGTTACTATAAAATTAAAATAGATTGGCGTAGTAAAAAAACCTTTTTCGTATACGCCCTATGGTTTGAAGACCGCGCCCTATGGTTTATATTACATACTCGTATCTTTCTCTTCATGAATTACATAGGTAAAAATTATAGCCACAGTAATACAGTGCTGTAAAAACATCCCTTTCATTTCAAATCCTTATTTTAGCAGGGTCCTACACAAATAGGACGATCCTGTAGTAAGTTTTTTACACTTTTTACGGCATGAGGGTTCGGGGGACAGGAGAATGGATCCAATTTGCCGGCCCACGGCGCCTAATTGCAGTTCTTATTGGGCCCATGCTTTATGGCGGGGCCTGCGTGATCGGAATACCGGCAGGAGTTAGCTGCTTTGTGATCGAGTGTCTGACTAAGGAGGCAAGTGGATAGTTTTAGCGGAGACGTCATTTGGATTTGGGCCTTTTTTTACACGCTTTATATTAGCTTCACCTGTATGTTTGTTTGTTTGTAACCGACTTCTTTGGGCGCGATTTTGACCCTCTTTAATCGGCCAGATTTTGTTGAAACTATGTAGATTTATTGAGGACCGATGACAATACACTAATTTTATAAACTTATTACATATTTTTGTTTGTATTTTTTGTATGTTTGTTTGTAACCGACTTCTTTGGGCGCGATTTTGACCCACTTAAAACGGCCAGATAAGCGTGTTTTTTAGTTTAAACTACTATTATTATTGCTGTACTGTTGCTACTATGACCGTTTTGAGCTTTTTATACGAACACATTAGAAAAGTAAATCATATTTCAACTCCTTCAATATGAGTATCAAAAAGAGCTTTCGGGCGGCTTCAAAACTCTCAACACCAGTGCTAGCCCATGCAAAGAAAAAGAAGAAGAGGTATCAAATAAAAGGTCTTGAACTGTAGACGTTGTTATGGTCGTCCTCATGATTTTTTTCATGAAAAGCTCTGGCGGGCCTTACCAAATTATTTACTTAAATAATTTTTGTATGATACAGTATATTAGCTATCAAAAAAATAAATCATTCCATGTCAAAATTATTCATGTCAAAAACATTTAAAGTTAGGAATACCCGCCCATGACCCTACCTGGTGCAAAGGTGCCCATTGTATGATGCTAATTTTTATTCTCTTTTCGTTTCAGGTAAATAATCAACCCACTCCACGTCTCATCAAGGCACCTGTATCGAGTACAAGAGACGGTTAGTTTAAAGTAAACCGTACTAGACCGTCTCCGTCATAGATAGAGGAGTACCGACGTGTCTTAATCAAGGGTATCTGATAGAAGGCGGTCGAGACCATTATAGGGATTGCTTGAAACAGACGCGTACTCAGGGACATAAACTACAGGTCCAAACCATATTAGTTTTTATTAAAACAATGTTGTATCTCCCATATGTATTTTTAACATTTTCGTAATGCGTGAGTTTTTATCAGTTAGTATATAATTAGTTAGTTATCGTACTCCTCCAGTTAGTTAGTTAGTTATCGTACTCCTCCAACAGCTTGACCGATTTTTACCAAATTTTATATGCGTATTTAGTTGTTCTGAAAATCGACTAATATCTATTTTTCATACTCCCTAAGTGATAAGGGTAACTGAACTTAAGGCAAAGCAACGTTTGCCGGGTCAGCTAGTATGCTTATAAATAAATAAATTATCTACTTCAAAACAAGGGAAGCACTAGATCTGTTATATATATTCGAAAATTTAAAATCAGTGCCACAAATTGTGCTCAGAGCAATCCTCTCTAGGCAGGATCCCGTACTACTATCATAACTGTTATTTTTTATAAAGTAAAGCGTAATTTTCTGAAAACTTTTTTTGCCTTATGTTACTTACAATCCATGTAGCATTATCTTACCAAGTAGTAACAGTTATTATTTTCTTCAATACCCATAATGGCACTTAGTTCAACTCTGTAGTTTGCTAAGACCTGGGCTACTGTATCGGACTATCCCAGAGATAAGCGTCTCTTATTGTAGCCTTAAAACCAGCTGTGGTAAATGGACTTTTTTATTGTATAAAGATTAGCTAAAACTCTAATCTGAATTTCTGAGGATTCGTTTAGCTAATCAGGGCTTCCAGTAATTTATTTTAGGTCAAATTATTTAAAACAAAAGAAGTAATTGGAGGATTTCTCGCCTTCTGAGATATTAATAAACCTTCCTACCCGAAGTTTTTGAAGAAAACTTTTCGCCTGAATTTAATATTTATTCTTTATTTCTGACTCTCTTCTTTATAATTAAATTAAAAATCTATACTATAAGAATCTTTATCCTGACCTGACTTATATATAAGCAACGCAGAGCCCAAACGGCTAGTATATGTATATAAGGTGAAAAGTTTTTCTTCTGAATTAGAAAGCTATTCCAATTCATTTTGGATAAATTACAAATAATTTAGTAGTGATATAATAATGATAAATATACAATAAGTATAGAATGGACTTTCCTTTGCAATACGATTCTTAAATTTTTTTTTTTTTATGTATATGATGGATTTATTACAAGAACGTGAAACATCTGTCACATAAATGACATTTTATTTAAGCTTTGTATAAAATTAAAATTATATTATTTTAAAAATTAAAAAAAAAACAAGACCCATACAATTTTAATTAAAACCACAGAGTCAGTATAATTCAGACATAACAATAAATCAACCTTTGAAGTTATTCGTAAACACAGTCGAATACAAAACATGCATTCCTCACTTCAAAGGATATCGGTTGGCTCTGCAGTCGGTGTTAAACCAGAGACTTCTTACTTTGTAGATGTATAATACAGCATTATTTTTGTTGTGTGTTTCTAAGGTGATCTTGGTTAATGGTGTCACAAAATCCCTTGTATAATAAATGTGAAAGTTTTAGTTGTATGTTTGTTACTCCTTCAAGCTTAAACGGTTTGGCCGTTTGAGTGTGAAGGAGTAACAAACAAGGCTATAGATGATATTTAGTATGCAGATAGCATAGACTATGCCTACCCGAAATAAAAAGTATCGTTTATTATATATACGATACTTTTATTTCGGATAAACGTGGGTTAAACCTAAAAACGCAGCTAGTTAGCCAATAAAAAAAATTACTCATTACTTGCTAACATGGTTGATTTTAAACTAAGGTGGTAGCAAAAAATTATATGTTAGCATTCATTAAAAATATTATACTCGGTAGTTAGATATTAAGTCTTTCGAAGAGAAGTAAAGCATCGGGGAAATGAATGGGTAAGAAATCTATACCAATATACATAAAGAGGAAAAGTTGGATTTTTTGTTTGTTTGTTTGACGTGAATAGGCTCCGAAACTACAGGACCGATTTGAAAATTTCTTTCACCGTTGAAAAGCTACATTATCCCTTAATAACATCATATAGGCTTTATTTAGTTTCTCTTTACAACTAGGATTATTTTATAACCCGTGCGAAACCGGAACTGGCTGCTAGTAACATACTCGTATAAACTAGCTTCGCTACATAATAGCTGGGCTCACTTCCGTTAACAAAAAAAAAAGGTATTTCAAAATACCTATATTTCTATCATCACTAGGATCTATCTACTAGGTATATGTACCTAGATACTTGGCAGGTAACTATTAGTAATCTGTGGTTAGCTTTGTTAACTGATTCACAGGAACGACCTGGAACGTTGGCATTGTGCTGTCGACACTTTTATTGCAGTTCGTTCCATTGCACTGCGCGGTGTCCGTACACTTTATAGATTCGGTGGTTAGAATTGAATTTGGTGTTTGATAGATTACTTTTTGCTGCTCTTTGGTCAAATTGATTTTCCGGGCAAAAATTGTAGAGTTTGAAACATGCAGGTTTGGAATTATATGTTTTTACTTGAAGTTAATATAGTGTTAGTAGGTATGTTTAATCATTTTTTAAAACACAATGAACTTTATCTTAACTAGGTATCTACTTATCCTTTCATTCTTCTTCTTTGTATGACCTAAGTGGCCAAGCTCTGGTGTCGAGCTTTTCAAACCACCTGAAGGGCGCTCTTTGGCGTAACGACTCCTTGTACTTAGACAGCTGGACCTATAATTTGACGTGTCACCCGACCCACGGTAGCGCCCAGATGAAAATGCCACTTTAAAAAACGACAGTCTTGTGCATGGTCACCCATCCAAACACCGTCCGCATCGACCAATGCTTAGCTTTGATAATCGCGTCAGATTACCTTAGCCGGTCTTCCTACAGGCCCTTATTAATAAGGTTTGTTGTTCTAAGCGATTCGATAATAATTGGGTATCATATAGAATGACCTAGCGTTTTGTTAACCCAAATACAAATCATTTATTGATAACACCAAAGTTACAAGTCAAATAATATAATATCCGTATAATATAATATAAACCCGTTGGACGTATATCCAACGTCTTTAAGTAAGTGTGACCGTTTGTTTCGTGTAAATATAATATCATTACAAAAGTATATGATATGTTGACCCGGTTTTATGCGTGCAATACCGCGGGGCGGAGCTAGTAAATATATGAAAAGTAGACGGTCCGAAGCCAATAATACTGCCACGAACCAAAATAATTACATTGCAGTTGTTCAAAACTTCCAACAATTCGTATAAATTAGGAAAGAACAAGAATTTGGACAAACCGCAAAAATGCTCAAAGTTACTCAAAAGTTTGTTTTTGCTGATAAATTGAAAGATTTCATCAGTTTATTTTACTTCTGATGCTGCTACTTGCCAGTTTACTCAGAGCTCCGTAGATTGCCACAGTGCTACACATTTTTTTTTTTACACATTTCACACACGACTAGTTCGTATTATGGTTGCTAACACAACTGATATACTACACATTATATATAAATACATATTTTAACACCCAGACCCACGGCCAACAAATTAAGTTAAGCACAAAGATGTTGACTGGGCCGGGAATCGAACCCGGAACCTTATGATTAGCAGTCCGGCATGGTAACCTTTACACCAACGAGGTTGACAATAATTTTCTTACTTATAATAATTACTAGCACGCCCAGCGTGTTATCCGATTTAATCCGGGACAAAAGAAGTTAATCCGGGATAAAAAGTTGCTCATGTTTTAATCCAAGTCCTAACCTACCTTCATAGAAAATCACATCAAAATCGGACCAGCCGTTGGAGCGTGTAGGAGTAACATAGATTTTGAAGTTATTTGCGTATCCCACGTGAACCACAATTGTTTTCAGGATGAAAAGTAGCCTATGTGTTAATCCAAGATCCAACCTATATGCGCAGCAAATTTTATCAAAATCGGTACATCCATTTGAGCGTAAAAAGTTACAAACTTACACACAAACTTTCGCATTTATAATATTAAAAGGATGGGATTCGAAATAAATAAACAGAAGCTGAATAGAACTCACGATGAATTGCGTACAGTTTTTTCGTCGGAATATTAGTAAGTAGTTCACTTACACTTCGTTAGATGTAATTAAAGATATTTTCTGTAATAAGATACTGGAATTTAAAATCAACATGTCAATAGATCTAAGCCATGCGCAACTAAAAAATCTGTTAACAGATATGTAATAATTTTGAGAACCTCCTTGGCGTAAAGGTTGGACTGCCAATCAGAAGGTTCCGGATTCGATTCCCGGCACGGCCAACATCTTTGTGCTGAACGTAATTTGTTGGCTGTGAGTCTGGGTGTAAAATATGTTTTCATATAAAAATATGTATGTATGTATGTATATGTAGCATACCAGCTGTGCTAACAACTATAATACGAACTAGAAATGGTTCAGTATGGGGTTAACCTTCCGTGTATGAAATACATAAATTATGTCTATGATATTTATTTATATTTAAATTATGCTTCCAGTGCTTTCTATTTAATTGTGTATGTTAATATATATAATTAAAGGACACTTTTAGAATACATTATTTGATTAACTTTACTATACTGAGCCCAAAACAGATTTAGGTCCGACCAACAAAGTAATATGCAAAAAAGTATGTCGGAGTTCTTTCCAAACTGGTCGCCGACTGACCGTCGAAATCTAATTATGAACAAAAGTGTGTGGCTACCAGCAATACGTTTGTTTCGGTATTGTATTTCATTAAAAGTTCTTTGGCCAGTTTTTCCGCTCGCAAGTCTGTTGTGGGAAAGGTGGCTTGTTTGTTTGGTAGCACCATTTGTTATCCGCTTACTGTAAGCATGTGCGGAAATGTTCGACAAACTCCAGCTTTTTCGCCGGTCGAGTTATTATTTAAATTATTGGTTTGGTTATGGCTATGTTTGCTTTGAGAATTTGCGTGTAAAGGACATATTAAATACAGATTAACGTTAGCGTAATTTTGTTAGTAGTTCTAGGGGAATTACTACTCCAAAATTGATTGATAACAAAAATCTTAAACGGTAAAAATATGACAATGACGAAATAGATTGAAAGCCGTCTCAAAAACCGCTCTAAGAATATTTATATCTATATTGGTAAATTAGAAATCAACTCAATATAAAAACGGTTCAAAAAATCTGAATTTTGGATTTTTTGGACCACTTTTATTTCCAATTCAGAATGTTTTTTAGAAGATCTTTAAGCTATTTTGACGTGACAACGTCTTAAATTAGGTTGCGGCTGGGAGTCACTTATGAAAAAGTGTAACGCCCGGTAACGCTACGATGAGTCACCGAACGAGAGAGAGGCCCGCCGAATGCCTTGAAATAAGAATAAGGGATAAATAACACACATCGCATACGTCTTATTTCCAGAAAAACAAAGCTTAGCGAACACATAAGGTAAAGCATAATTGAATTACACTCGTTCAAAACGTAATCAACAACGTCAAAATTTCATCCGAATGCGAAATCTCATCAGCACAACGTGAGTATTTTACACGTGAATTATTCATGAGTGTTTTGTTTCATCCAAAAATCGACTCTCGAGCGCGATGATTCCGTAACAACAATTTTATAACAATCGTTGGAGTGGCTGCGCAAATCGCCGATAAAAACAACAGGCCCCAAGTGCCAGAGAAAATATGAAAATGATTTGGAGCGGAGCTGTCATTAAGCGAATTTATATTTTTCGCTGCAAAAGTGTTCTCCTGAAGCGCTGTAAGCGCAAGTTGTCGCTAAGTGCCATTAAGCGGAGCACTCACATTGTTGCTGGCTCCATGTTGAAGATTATACTTTCAAATGTATTTTAACTCACCCTCGCGCGGACTTGTTACGATTTATTAAGAGACCGTTTGTGACAGACATCTGTGCTCTAATACTAGGAGCCACAAGAAATCCGTTATGGTATTCCAACATAGCCTCAAATAAATAGCTTAGCTGGTCTCGCTAGAGGGCAAAAAGGGAGTCAATAGATATTAATGATACAATCATTGAATCAAACAAATCGTTTATTTCTTAATTAGGTATAATTAAATCGGTAGCCTATTACTAGCGCCTAGGCATGTGAGATCATAACTATACTCTCAATTTTTTTTACTTCAAAGTTTTCATTTTAACTTTACTCAATTATTCATATTTTATCAAAAGAAATCAATCTGGTTATGGGCATGTCCATACCAATAACTCAAACAACTTTTTTTTATGTATCGAAAAAAAATCAGAACATACAATACCATATCAGGGAGTCTTTATAGAAAAAAAAACAAAATAGCGTGACCGTGAGGCAATAATGTAAATAAAAAATAATAATAACATACAGTGCCCAGCGCCCCCTGGTGTGTTCACCATAATACCTATCCAAGAAAATGTACCAATCAAATCCAAACCCATAATTGGAAATCGCAACAAAATCAAGAATTTTAGTTTGGATATACTTAAATGACAACACTGGTTTGCAGAAACGCACAAACATCCCGGTCATAATCAACAAACTCATACCGTCTCCCTGCTTTTCTGAAGAAGAAATGATATTTCAAATTGGAAACCATTTAATAAACAGTAATAATACTTAGTACTCGTATTTTCAAGTCGTTTTCATTGCCATTTTATAACGGTACGTAACTGCAAACTCACCGTTTTATGAACTCAAAACGCCCGATTAAATTAAGATTTTATTAGCACCTTACTTTGCAAAGTCATGCTAATTTTCTCACTAAATTATGTATTTGCGCCCTTTGCCTCTATTTGAATAAATGGGAGAGAAGTAGATAATATATTATGTATGTGCTACTTAGTACTTATTCGAATATATTTCTGAGAGTTGTTTTCGAACGAAAGGTCAAATTTGTTTGTAACGAGAATAAATTAAATATTAATTATACTTTTATGCTTTTCCAAGTAACAAATATGTATAAGAAACACTAAAATCGTAAAATAATTAGGCAGATATGATTTTTACGACTTTTAAGTTAAAAATCTAAGATTTTAAGATTTTTCAATCCCAATAAAACATATCAACTCATTTGTGTTAGTTTCAGTTTGTTAAAAAATAAAATATATAATAGAGAGTTATGTTATACTAAAATAAAGAAAATTGTTTTTCTGTGTAAAATGTTCCTAACAAATGGTTAAGGTTTAATTATAACTTAGGTAAACCAATTAGCACGCTAAAATTTTTTTTGTACCTATGTACCTTTAAAATATTGTGTGGGGGTGTTATAAGTTGACGAATGTCTTTGTTTTGAGCTAAGCTCCGAACGGATGGACCGATTAAAAATGAGTTATTTTTGTTCGAAGTGTGTGTTAGTCGGGTGTGTTAACTATTTTTTATGAAAATCGGTTCAAGATCGCCGCGTCTACAAAATGTTGGAAAATTTTTTTTTCACAACTCCTGTAATATTACCCATATTGCAGGAGTTGTTGAAATAAAATACATTGTATAGTAGAATACACGTTTGATAATAACTTTCAAATCAAAGATGGAAGCCAACAAAAATGCAGCCGGTGGTTTTCTAAATTTTTAATTCATACTTGTTCAATATTACCATCACAAATCAGACAAACAACTTCCAAACATCTCAAGATTACCCAAAGTTGTTCATGCAAATAGATTTACACGGAAACATAATTATTCAAGTCGCGCTCTCCACGCGTTTCATTTGGCGGCTATTCAAAAACTTGGAACTCAATTTGAGTTGTGTAAGTGCGACCGCGTGTGGAGATTTCAGACTTGAGGAAACTGCTATTTGTCTTACTCGATGGTAAACTTAAGAATAATACAGTAGTAACTCTATTCACATGACTAATCTTTGTTGTTAGGCACTCCCAGACATTTTTAGCTTCCGATGAGAAGCTGGCGCGGGCATTGTGATGCCAGTTTTGTCCAAAATGTTCATGCAAAAATACGACTTTGGACCATGATTGGTCTGTAGTCCGGATATTTGCGAATCTGTATAATTCAATTCAAAATTTTCTTTATTCAGACTACAGAAGGGGTCCATGGGTTAGTAATTACAACTTAAAAATAATGTTAGTATCTAGTAAAAAAATAAATATTGGAAATGTAAAACAAAATCAGTCCTGTACAAAAGCATCTCTGAGATGATTCTGAGTCATCATAAGGATGCTCGAGTTACTCACTCATCACTCTCAGATAATGCTTCTGCACAGGAGAGCTCAGGTCCTCCGCCACAACTTTCAGGATGCTGTTGTGACTCCCACGCACACGTCTCAACAGCGATGCGACCTTTTTACGAATGATGGCGTGGAAGCCATCAGTGTGCGCCTGCGCAAACATGCCGGAAGCGCTACACCAGCGTGGGAGTCCCAACATCATCCTGAAAATGTTATTATACTGGACACGAAGGGTATTAAGCGACCTTTTAGTATAACTGGCCCATAAGCCGCCCGTGTACATTCCCTGGCAATACGCCTTGAAAAGCGTTATTTTGACCAAGTCTGTACAGCGGGCGAACCTGCGTGCCAGCATATTACCTCGGACCGCCAACGCCCTTCGCTCCCGTTCTATATCAACATCGTCTTTAAGGTCGTCGGTAAGGTAATGTCCCAGGTATTTAAATTGATAAACTCTGTTAATAATCACACCATTCAGAAAAATGGGTGGAATAGTCTGAGGACACTTACCGGCGGCCTTGAAAACCATGTATTCCGTCTCCGTATAACTAAGAGCCGTATATTGGAGTTTCTACTGTATTGTAAAATGTGTTGAGACTTTTAATTCACGAAAATGATGACGAAATTGATTTATAATCAACATAATAATCATAAAACAACTCAACTAAAACTTAACCTACAGAAGTCCAAGGGTAGAGGAAAAGGTGCCCAAAATGCTGGCATCATTGCCACGTTGGATGGCAATGCTTAGTTTCTGACCGAAATATAAGCCAGCATTCTGGACACTAAAACCTCTACCAACCGCTTGGCTTTCCTTTAAAAAGTTTGAAACACTACAGTCAGGTCCAGTGCATGTGCTTTTATGACATACATAATTTTAATATTAATTATATAAAAGATATTTAGTAATATTAAATGTAAACCACTTAAATAAACATTTATTTTTGTTCGAAAAACTATTTCAATGGTGTTTTCGAAATGAAAATGAAATATGAAGTATAATAGTTTGATGGGCACGTTTGAAAGGAGGGGTTAATTTTGTCTATTTTTAGGATTACATTTTTTTTGTATCTGCTATCAATTGTAATTAACTTTAAGTAGATCCATTTCATAAATGCACACAAAATGAGTATAGATTTTTTACGTAGATATAGAATGATTAAAGAACTTTTCGACAGGCAGCATTCATTTTACGCGACTTGTTCTATAACTTACATACTCGTAATATCGCCTCCTATCTACCGGATAGAACAACTATTATTAACTTCGTGCCAGTCTTTTCTTCCGCAAAGTCTAGTTTACAAGTCCTTGCGAACACTTGCGCTAAGTGTGAAAAATGTAGTACTGTCTCTGCGATAACAGAAGCTAGATTAGAAATTCTTATTCTAGCATAAACTTGGATGTTTCCAGAGTTTTCTTAAGAGCTTTTAATGGAGTTACAGGGAATAAAGATGAAGTTTTTATGCGTTCGGAGAGGGTATCGCGAGAGTGCTCTTTTAAAGGGTACCGCTCCACTTTACGTTGGGAAAATGTTTGTAAATAAAGAACTTAATAGTTTTATGGAATGGACGCAAAGTAACCGTAATCGGTCAGTTATTTTTTTTATTATGTGTTACTTTCATAGCTCACTTTTCTGTTATTTTATCTGCTTAATCCGGCAGACGTTGCCTTAAGTACAGTTAAAATTTGTCAAAAACGTTTATCACTAAGGGGTATGGAAAATAAAAAGTAGCCGATTCTCAAACCTACTGAATACGAATATAAAATTTGGTAAAAATCGGTCAAGCCGTTTCAGAGGAGCACGGTAACATTGTGACATGGACATTTTATATATTAGATTTTCCAAAAAATTTCATTAATAGTTTTTGATATCAATATTGCGCTAAATATACATTCTCGAACTTCACTACATCTATTGAACGTAGGAAATAAAAGAGGTTTACGTTCAAAATGTATTTAAATAAAAGGAAACTGACAAATCCCAACCAGAAATTAGAAATAACATTTATTTTTTCTTTAATTTTAGTTCAAAGTCAAAAGGCGCAAAGTATCCTTCACAAAAAGTCTTACCAAAACGTTAAGATATTTCGTGTAGAATTTCTCAGAAACAGTAAGCAAAAATCAAAACGACAAATAGAAAACAAGCAGATAAAGCGCCTCATTTCGCAAAAGACATCGAATTCAAAAGAAAGATGAAAAAGTCTTCTTTGAAAATGTGATCATCCAAAGAATCGCCAAATTATTCACGGAAAGTAATCAAATGGTATCCGAAACAGGGCGTATTTTTTCATGTTTGTAATTTAATCTTTTCCTTCGGCTGTGTATAGATAATTTCTAATCAATTTGTAAATGTCTGTGAGAAATTGTTTCCCTTCATTTTTAGATGAGCGAGGTTTTTAAAGAGAATAAATTAAATGGGGTGTCGTTAATCATTAGAGGGTTTTGATGTAGGTATCAATTTAATAAAAGCAATTTTGCCTTTGCCTGTGTTGTGTTGGTATATATATTCATAGTATATATTATACTCGTATTACCAAAAGGCTTATGCTTTCTTATTATTATAAATGTTTAATAAAGTTGTGCCCGTTATAATTCTAGAGACTAATATTTACTTTTCGATTTTCATACTACTAAATACTAATAATAAATGCGAAAGTTTGGGTGTGTGTTACTGTGTATATGTTTGTTGCTTCTTTATGTTTAAACTACTGAACCAATTTCCATGAAATTAGGTATGAATATAGGTATATTTTTGACCCCAGACTCATACATATTTGAGCGACGCGTCTTACGCACAGCAGTAAATTTCATGAAGTAAACTCATACAAAATCTGCAAAAACAATATTGAAATTATAAGCTGTAGTGATTCTATATAATATCATATTATTATACGATTTATTATCAGATATATTTTAATTTCTTTATTGCTTCCAGAAGCACATTTTTAAATTTTAATATATCATTTTTTTTTTCAAAAAATACAACTATGCACTGAATTTCAATTAATTGTGTTTTGGAGCTCTAAAGATTCTTGACACTAAATTAATGATAATAATATTTAAAAGCCGTAGGTCAATCTCCTTGTATTTAAAAAAAGAATCAGAATTTATAGATTTTTAAATTCTAAATCGCTTGAAGTTATATTGCGGTTATTTATCGGTTCATACTGAAACTTTTACACATATTTGATATTCCTTTCACAAGCGAAGCTCAATATTTTAGCGTCTTTACCTCTTCACTACGAGGACTGTGCCAACCAATTTGTTGAAAGCAAAACAGAGTCATTTTTATCTTTTACACAGCGAAGCACAGCACCATAAAATATCCAATAAATAATGCTGCATAAGGGTTTGGTGTTATATACATTCACTATATTTCAGATAAAGTCTTTCAATATTTTTTTTTGAACGGTGTTTTTTTTATCTTCAATATGACCAACACCACCAAAAAAGAGAGTTAAGTAAGAATTAGATTGATAGATAGACCCATTCTTTATTTTCACACACTTAAATGGTTGCTCTCATAATTTTTTTATCCACTAAATAAAACGAAACTTTAGTATTATTTTCTTTAAAAGTGTGTTGAGTAATGTCATAAATTGATACGAGTGTATTTTGTGTGTATTGATGATGACTGTCCTCGACTCTCTTAAGACCTACTTGGTGTCTAAGCGGTTGTCACTTACACTCTTGTACCATGATGTACTATTTCACACCAACTTTAATATTTAACCCCCGAAAAAACTTGTGTAATTTTAGTTTTAAGTGTCTGTGTGTATCTTAGCTCCCGAACGGATGGACCGATTTTGATTTAGTTTAGGACAGGTGTAATAATCATGTCTGCTTAGCTGTTTTTATTTTTTTCAATATTAGGACACATTTCATACACGGCTGCTTAACCCCACACTAAACCATTTCTAGTTTGTATTATGGTTGCTAACACAACTGATATACTACATATACATAGATGAATACTATATATCGATACATATTTAACACCCAGACCTACAGCCAACAGATTTAGTCATCACAAAGTTGTAGGCCGCGCAGGAAATCGAACCTGGGACCCTCTAGTGGCGGTAACCATTAAGCCTTTAAGCCAAAGGCTTAATGGTTACCATGCCGGACCGCCAACCAGAGGGTCCCAGGTTCGATTTCCTGCGCGGCCTAAAACTTTGTGATGAACTAAATTTGTTGGCTGTAGGTCTGGTTGTCAAATACGAGTATTTAGATACCGCTAAGTATTTGTTACCCTGTGGTTTTTCACTCACTGTCCACTTTTATTCGTCGGCGGAAACTTTTTAATTCCGTTCTGAGTCCGAATATTCCGCCGGCGATATGACTGGTTACAATCGAGCTTCTCTTTTCGCTTTCATAACCCGAATGTTTGTTGCGAAATTGATTCGCAGAACAGACGTAATATGAAAATGCTGTGTTGTACACCGGCTGATTGTAAAACTTTTTGTTTCGTAAATTGAAGGGTTTACTTTTGTGCGGCGGCGGCTGTTCAGAACTTCATAAACGACCAATATATTAAGGAGATAAACTTTGTCTGTGGCCGGATAATAATATCAGAAAAAAAGGATATAGTATTGGTTATAGTAACTATCACAACGGAAATACAATGACTTTAACGCTGTTTAACGTTAATTTTGACTTCTATATTACTCTTATTATAGATACACATTGTCAGATTTCATATAACATCTTGTTTTGAACATTAGAATGAGCTCGTCTAATATGAAAATTTGACTTTAACGTATTATAATCAAAGGATTATCATACGTTTCGTCTGCAAACATAGATTGTAGCTTTGACGTAAAGTAAAGTATAGTAAAGTAAAGATAAGTACCACCTCGTTAAAATAATAACCTATATTGCCTACTTATAAATATTGTAGAACATACTTTCGGAGCGGATCCAAAAGCTTTTATATTATTTTATGACATAGTAACAAACTTATGATTATAATTTTTTTAAAGGAACTATATATTAAATAAATTGGCTATAGATCAACCAGTAGAATCAAATCGATCCCATAGTTTGTCAAAGCAAACAAACAAACAACGTTTGCAATTGCAATTGCTAGTTATAGACGCATTTTAGAAAGCACTGAAAAAGTATAAATTCATTGGTTCACACATTCACCCGAATAACATAAAGCAAATATTTGACGAAAAAATTGACATAATATGCATCAAAGATCAAAACATGACTTTTGTTTTGCATTTTGTTATTCATTTTTAACAAGCGAAAATATGCAAACTGGCAACTCCACAAAAGAGGAGAGCTCACCACAGACAAACAGATTCACAAATCAGTCGGCCAGCATTCCGCTGCCAACAAACAACCTGGCAACCCTCTCCGAAAACATTTGATAGACGCACTCGAATGTCGACGTTTCACTCGACACACTTATCAGTGCAACCGGTGAAATGCGGAACTAACGAATATGCGAACTTTTTATTCAGTCATCTATGCTCGTCACGCCGCAGCTAACAGCGCGGATAACTTTGCGAAACCAGCTCTATATTTAAATACCTTTTGCCGAACTTTTCCAGTTCGTGCAAATGAAAATTCCACGAGTTTCCAATAACTGTTGTCTGTATTCGGATCGGATGCAGCGAAGTTCGTGGATTCCTTTGACTCGAGGTTCGCAAATGGTCCAAGTTTGGTAATTAATGATCGGCCAGGTTGAACGGTGGGCTTTTCAGCATTCGTTATGGGTGATAATCGAGCGGGAAGTTTAGGCGAAATAATTTACGTGACTTTATTTAATTCTGTCTTTTCTTTGCATTCATTTTAGTCTTTTTACACTTTGTTTTACACAGACGAATTATGTATAAACACATTCATCTAAACTTTGTAAAGGATAGGGGTCTTTGCCCAACAATCAAGGGATCAAACAGGCTTTTAATAAAATAATTAATAATCTAAACTTTATTGACTGAGCGAGTGAAGTTTCTGCATTATTGGTATATTTTCGTAATGGGTGATTATTTCTTTACGTTAGTTTTATTCTTTTGTAATGACACTTATGTTTTACATAGACACATCCTACATTATCCTACTAATATTTTAAATGCGATAGTTTGTGTGTTTGTTACTTCTTCGCGCTCAAATGGCTGAACCAATTTCGATACAATTACAAATACTACCCAACGATATTTTGGAGGTGATTTTACTTAGATTTTCGGAAACCTCACGATCAAAATTTTAAACAAACTCGGTTCAACCTATAGATTCAGGTGTAAATTGTAGAGTGTTTTGATTTTAATTGTTCTTGTCTTTTATCTATGTGTTTGTACATATTATTATTATTTTTTTATCATATAGTGTATGTTGTGTAAATACGTTTTCCTGTGAATAAAAATGGTCTAAAGAGGGTTTCAGGCGTCACTTTGCTTTGTTTAAACTCGGTTCACACACGTTAAGCGCGTCACTGTGGCGCCTGTAACTAAGTTGATCTGACACGATCATCGAGGTTGGGCAATTGTCGACGCGGACAAACTTTAAGGGGTACCAGACAGTCTTTTTAAAAGTGATATTGTCATCTAGGCACTACCGTAGGTCAAATGACACGTCAAATTGTAGATCCTAACAGTTGTTAAGCCAAGTCAGAGGCTTTCGTGCGACTTGAAAACTCTCGACACCAGAGCTTGGCCACTTAGCTCTTAGGAAGAAAAAGAAGACCGTTAAACGATGCTGCCTTAGTGTTTCCAAGCTCGTTCGTCAGTCTTTCAATGACGATGCAAAATTCCAATATACTTTAACGATTTGTGGTTCTGAATTTGGAATAGGTACAGTATACAAGGTTATATGAAGAAAGTTAGTATCTACGGAACGCCGGGAGATCTCTAGAATTATACAAATACTAATAGCATTTCGTACGTAAAGACAAAGCCAGTTGTATTCTGAACACTTTGTTATGACGAAGTAATCTCAAAGGAACCAGAGACGTAGGGGAGGAAGGGGTACAGGGGGGGAGGTCCGTATTCAATTAATGTTGTTCTTGTCTAAGAGTTGCGTGCTTGAGTAATTGAATTTCGTCTCTGTATGTAAACTAAGTGGAGTTAAAGTGAAACTTGAATTATACATTTTAAAGCGGCGTACTGACTTTGGTATGACCTATTTTGTTGGGTGATTCGGAATACTAAGAACTGAACTGGTACTAGGGTTGATATTTGTTTAAGAGAATGGCTTCAGGTGAAGCAAGACTGTGGTTGAGATCAAAATGAGAATGAGGGAGTCTTCGATTGTCTGCCAGCAATCGGTTTTGTGGCACGTAAATAATGATTTCTTTTATGTTTCTTGTGTATTGTTTTTCTTTATTGTTCGTGTCACAAAATAAATGTTTCTTTCTTTCTTCTTCTACCGAAATGAGGCGAAGACAAAAACAAAAGTCGCAGAGGTGTGGAATTTTTTGTCAAACTCCCTGTTCTCCGAATACTATAATCTAGCGGTTTTCAAAGCAAGAGTGAACCGGTTTTTTTGTGTAAGCGTGCTCCACCTTAGATTATAATATCGCTTACCATCGGGTGAATTGTGATCAAGCGCAAGCCTATGTATTGTAAAATAAATAAATAATAATAACGATGATTCAGAAATACGATTTTAGTTGAAATCAACAACAACCAGTGAGTTTTCTCCGTTTTCCAAGATCAAGCTTAGCATAATACGCAGAAGTACTAAGAGCACTATACGTTCCCACATCTGGAACTTAGGGCCTTCCCTCTAAATAAGTGAGATACAGGCCTTAATCTACTACGCTGGCCAATGGCGGGTTGGCGGATTTTACACGTCGCTTATATTTAGAGGTTACTAGCTGACCCGGCAAACGTAGTTTTGCCTTAAAAATATATATGCAGTAGCCGATTCTCAGACCTATTGAATACGCATATAAAATTTGGTGAAAATCGGTCAAGCCGTTTCGGAGGAGTACGGTAACAAACACTGTGACACGGAAATTTTATATATAAGAAGATTAAATCTAGAGTAAATAAGTTCCTTCTAGACGAGCGTATTACAACTTAGATCACAATAAAGATGAATTAATATCAGGCAAGCTGCGGTAAATTGTGGCCCTTACACATGTCAGTTTCCTCAGGAATATTTCTTTCACCGTAAAGCACATTTGAAAAACAAGTCAATGTTCTAGGGCCGTGATTGAACCAGGGGCCGTAAGATTGAAAAGCAGACGTCTTCCCACCGAGCCGTACTCACTTTTCCATATGCATCTAACTAACCCGTCAGTTGAGAGCCAAATAATTCACACATGGCAAGTTGTAATGGGAAAAGTTGGATGTCAACCGAGGGAGGGAGATCAATAAGTATTGGTTTTGTTGTATAGAACGCGAGCGGCGGCTTTTGTTTACGGAGCCAGAGGTGAGAAGTTGAAACGAGAAGTTTGAATGGCTTTCAAGCAACTAAATGAATAGAGTTGTTTGAGTGTTTAACCTTCGATGCAAAAATGACAGGGATATAAGCTTGACGTGTCTCTGTTACGTTTTACTGTGGAGATACCTAAGATGCGCACAAAGCGCTTTTCCTCCATTGTGCGAACTGCCAAGGTCTGGAATTCGTCGCCAAATGCTTTGCACTAGTGAACCGGTTTCTTCTGGGTGTCGTCCACCTTAGATCATAATATCGCTTACCATTAGGTGAGTTTTGATCAAGCGCAAGCCCATTCAGTTACTTTTTTCGTAGACCACAAACATTCAATAAATTTGTATCCGACAAAGATTTGCCTCCATTCTTGTCTTCTTTGCAAAGTAATACTGTGAAGATACAATTGTTTGAAATAACATGTTTCATAACTTTTACATTTACAAGTTGGCAGTTTCGGCTTCCGCTCCACATGTCGCGACCTATATGGCAGAGCTGGACTAAGATTGGCTCTTTTCCATACATAGCAGCTAAACTTGTACCTACTTACAAGCAATTTATGAAATTATTTTCATCACTTGGTCGTGATACTCCATAATATGTATAATCCTCGATAATCTTATCTTATCATAATATATATATAAATCTCGTGTCACAATGTTTGTCCTCAATTGACTCCTAAACCACTTAAGCGATTATAATAAAATTCGCACACCATGTGCAGTTCGATCCAACTTGCGAGATAGGATAGTTTAAATCTCAAATTATAGTCGTAATTTTAATTTATTGCTAATTATTGTCTGTTATTATTTGACAGCCACAATTATCTGTTAACTCCAAATGATTCTAACAGATGTCGATACCTTTCGACTGGGTTGAGTAAGTAATCAATAGATGGCGCTGTACCCCTAAGTGAGGCAAAACAACGTTTGCCGGGTCAGCTAGTATATTATATTATAAGTATAATCATCATATATAATCCTCGATAATATATTATATTATCGAGGATTCTATGTTATATATGACTCTATAAAAATTACAAAATAAGATAGTAGTACTCGTACGTTGACATTATTTGTTATAAACTAACTACTAAAATTTATGTTATCAGAAATTATTTTTGATTAATACAGATGACATTTTTTGACTCTGAAATGTACACATGTATGTTTATATTTGTTTTGTTATAATGTTTTATTAATTATGTATGAACTGACCTGTAAAATATTGTTTTTTTTTACCAATAAATATGATTATAATTATTATTACGAGTATATTTGAAAATCACGTTTGTTGGTATTTATAATTGTATTTGCTTCAATAGTATGTACCTATAATTTACCCCTAGTGCCGTCTAGTGTGCTGGGAAGTCTTATATTTAAAGATGACTGATTTTTTTTAACTAGGGGTTGCTTGCTACACAGACGAGCACTTGGAAATTCACTACCACCATACTACATTCCTAACAAAGTACATAGATAGATAGATAGATAAACACTTTATTAAAACACTCACAAAAAAATGGAAGAAATTACAGAAAACACATAAAGTACATAAACGCTAGTGCCTTAACTGGCGACCTTATCGCTAAAAGCGATCTCTTCCAGGCAACCAATTTCAAGAAAGAACACAAAGAAAGAACATAATGACAAGGTGTAATAACATAAGTGTATATGGAAATTCAAATAAAGTAATCATCTAAAACTATCGCATTAAACTTCTCTTTGGTCAAAAAGTAACATTAAAATCTACTAAAGAATGCTTTATTTTAGTCTAGTCGAAATAATGGTATACTTATTTATTAAAATCGTTAAACTTTCAATTAAATTAAATAATCATTACATGTCAAAATTATTCATGTCAAAAATATTTATAGTTAGGAAAACCCACCCATGACCGTACCTGGTGCAAAGGTGCCCATAACACTGGCTGCGTTTGCTTTATTTAGTTATTAGAAGAAACTTATCTCGGTTTTTACATTAATAATAAAATAATAAAAAACTTTAAACAACTCTTTCCCAACTGTCGTTGCTTGTTAAGTTTTAAAATAAACATAGCTTGCATAAAATGAAGACGTCGTCAACCCGTGCGAACTGCGAGGACGGGGCGGCGACCCCGCCTTTATACATATACATATATACATAAAAGACTATACAGGGATACCAGTAACCGACTAAAATTGCATTGTTGCAGCCGTTAGAGCGTGGAGTAGTAACATAGATTTGAAAATAAATAACATTCGTTCATTCAAGGTCTAACACATCTTCACACCAAATTTAGGAAAAATCGGTTGGGCCGTTTGAGCGTGAAGAAGAAACAAACATACACACTTACACAACAGAAAGATTCTGGCCTCCGACACCAAGAGACGCCACTTTTCTCTATCCTGTGCTGTATCCTGCCAGTCTGTGGCATGAAGTGCGCTCAGGTCTTGCTGCACTAGGTCTTCCCAGAGATACTCATTATACTCATTATTATTATTATAATTAGTAGCCCTGTGCACAAGTACCTAGTCTCTATTTAGTAATTACCTCTGTCAGTCACAAGGGTTCGGAGGCGTCTGCGAGAGACGGTGCCTTATTACTTATTTAGGGGTCGTTTTCCCGGAGTACCGGGTAGGTGAAACGTCGCGGAACGCAAGCAATGTGTAGTCAAGAGAGATAAGTGGATTATAAAAGGTAATTGACGACCTCGTTGGCGTAAAGGTTACCATGCCGGACTGCCAATCAGAAGGTTCCGGGTTCGATTCCCGGCCCGGCCAACATCTTTGAGCTTAACTAAATTAAAAAAAAAAACTAATCAAGGGGAAGATGTCACTGGATTGACCTCCACGACAAAAAACATTTTTAACCGTTTGCTGAATGTTTAAAAAAAATTGCAATAATACATAAAAAAAAATGTTGGCTGTAGGTCTGGATGTTATTTTTGCATCTATATAAAATATGTATGTATATGTAGTATGTTTATCAGTTGTGTTAGCAACCATAACACGAATTAGAACTGGTTCACTATGGGGTTAACCAGCTGTGTGTGAAATGTGAAAAAAAAAAATAACTAAGACTGGTTTGTACTAACTTACTTTAACAATAACAAAAAAAAATAACAATATGTTAAAGTTAGGCAATTAAGCACCGTCCGTTAGGTCCGGTTAGGCAATAAATTAATTGCACTATTAAAAAACCTTTTAGATAACGTCATAACTTTCGTAGTAACCCTAACCACCCAAACTTCACTGGTTAAGCGAAAACAAAGACAAAGTCTTGAATTTACAAATTGGTGAAGGAAAACATGGTGTGGAAATCGGCATTTTTGAGGATCACTATATCAGTCGACGTGTGTCATATACCAACCCGCACGTGGCCAGTGTCTATACCTCTCTCCTCGTGAAAGATGGCCCCGAGTTCCAAAAGTGGGGACGTATAGTAGGTTCCTTTATGCATTCTACATACAGCTAAATAATCTAATTTGTTAGAAAAGATAATCCCATTTTTCTTTTCTTTCGACGGGGTGCTAATAAAAACTTTTTGTATACTTTCAACTTTTTATGATTCCATCCAAGCTCTATAATGAGAACAAGCTTTTTAAAATGCTGTTATTTTATTTCAACCTTTTTTTAGGAATTACCGGTTTGCAGAGAAGGCGGGAAAGTTGCATGAATATTAATGCCCTTAAGTACTCCGTGATGGATTATTTTGACTTTTTTTGTCTCTTTTCCTTAAAACGGCTACAGTTAAGCTCAATTTGTGTAAATTAAAGTCGTTCTAAAGTGACAGAAAGATCAGTGGACTAAATTATTTCGTGAATTACATCTTGAAAAGAGGTTTCTCTTTTCTCTTAGCTAAAGCCGCCTACACGAAACTCAAGAATTAACTGACCCCTGAGGCGTTGTAATAATTTAGTACCTATTTTAACTACTCATTTAATAAAACAGTATCGAAAATTTAAAGACCTTTAGTAGATATTCGAAGTCTTTAATATTCGAATTCACTTCTCTCGTAAGTCAAAGTAATTTTATTGTTACTAATAAATTTTCTAATAAAAACTTCATGCTAAACTGTGTTGTGCAAACTTTTTTGATCGAACCTTCAAAATATTTCGAAACGTGGCAGAAGTAGAAAATAGGTCGCGCATGACCGTTTTCAAAAATAGAACGCTTGTTAGACAAATTCGTTTTCTACCGGGATTTTAATTGGATAAAGCAAAGTTAGCGAGGAACTTCTGACTGCGAGAAGAATTTCGTTAGGTGCTGATTTGAACATTGCAGAGGTCTCTGATTGTGTTTTTTTAGTTATCGAAATATTTACTTGCAATTTTAGACTACTTTGACGTAGCGCAAACTAAGATAATATCTTTATTCTTGATTTAGGTATGATTTTGGAAAAAATAAGAGAAGCTACCATTTGTTAATAACTGTATACTATAATTTTATTGGGTTCTCTGTTTTTTTTTTTATTAAAAACGCTTTATGTTTGTAAGTAGATCTTATAATAGACTAAAATAGTCAGTAGATCACGTGTCTGTTGTATATATAAGTCATTAAATTATTCAAAAGCTATTCAATTCTACGGGCAAGGTAAAAATCTGTCGCCAAGCACTTAACAGTGTGTTCCTCCAGCCTTTTAGTGAGCCAGTCATTCCAGACTAGGCATATTCCACCTTGGGTCAAAATGACAGTCAGCTGTACTGTGTAAAAGTTGTCCTCCCTGTTCCCCGAAAGCAACAATTTGGCGGTTTTCAAAACAAGAGTGAACCGGCTTTGTCTGGGTAAGCGCGTTCCACCTCAGATTATAATGTCGCTTACCATCAGGTGAATTGTGATCAAGCGCAAGGCCATGAAAAAATATGTATCTTGTTCAACTGTAATATTACCTAGCTACTTTTAACAGTGCACTTTTTATTAACTTTTTTTTCATGTTTTTTGCTTTTTCGCTTATCAATGGCGCGTTTGACCGAATACGAGTTTCCATTTATTTTCACACGTTGATTTTTATCAAAAATGTAAATATTTTATTCAAATTGAATTCCTGGCGTGAGAGTGCGTTTCAATTAGTTCAGTTTTTGTTACGCTTTAAAAACTATGTGTATCCGTTTTACTTTTCTATTTAAAAGATCTAATAAACTAAAAAGTTAAAAAAAGAATAAGTGAAAAATTAAACTGCAAAAGCAAAACATGAAGATTATAGGTATTTTTGTTACTCTTAACCTACCAATAATAAATGCAATAAGTTTTTCAGGTTGTATGTAGGTATAAATATTAGTCAATGTTCTTATGCTAGTGACTGAACTAATTTGAATACCTTTTATGGAGATAGCTTGTTATCTGAATTAACATAAACGTTATTTATACGTGGTTAATGTCATCGAAGCAATGCGGACGTTGTTTGGATAGGTGACCATGCACAAAACTGTCGTTTTACAAGTGGCATTTTTATCAGGGCGCTACCGTGGGTCGGGTGACACTTTAATTGTAGTCCCGGCTGTTAGTCTTAGTACAAGCAGTCGTTAAGCCAAGTTCTTCCTAAGAAGCCTCCAGGCGGCTTGAAAATTCTCAACACTAGAGCTTACAACAAGTTAACAGATATGCAATAAGGTTCTTCTTCGTATGAGCTAAGTGACGATGTGGCCGGTAATGATGCCGACCATTATATTTAGTTTTCTCTTCTCTTCTCTTATCTTTTAGTAAATTATTTGTATCTGATGGCTTAGATCAAATAAATACCAGATTCAGTGCTGCATACAAACTGCAAAAAAAAATGCATGAGTTTAGTCTACTATTGTATCTATTTCAATATACACAGAAATACAAAATTTCTTTCAATTCAACTCAACCTTACCACTATATCTTAAGGTTGAGTTTCGTCTAATGCCGTAATAAACTTATCTTGCTCCGCGATAACAGGTACAAAATTTTATGACCGTACGCAGTAAGCGTTAAAAAAATTTAACTGTGTTACTATACTAATAACGCTTAAATTCCTCGAACTCAAATAAGACCACTCTCTTACTTGTGGTCTTATTTTCTTTGCCGTTTTTAGAGACATTATCCTTAAATCTGGTACATTATTGATCGAAGACTGATGATGATGATGATGCACAATTGCTTATACGCTTGTCTATTATCATAGAGCTCCTCAAAACACAACTTATTAAATTAAACAGAACTTCCGAAGCTCAAGGCTCTTATCCGGGCGGGCCCATTAAAACTTAGTCTCGGCCACTAGCGACATACCGCTAATTGGTCTGCGAACCACTTTGCTATAAATTAAAAATTATAACTAACTTGGACGATTAGTTTTGTTGTCCTAAGAACCGGGGTGAGGTTAGCTTCTCGGTGGGACGAGTAAAAGTTAAACTTAAAGCTAATAATAAGTTTTAAGTTTGTATACATTGTTTTGATGTTGTACGAGATTCGTGCCTTTGGAATTTTGTTGGATTTTCGGACAATAATTTAACGAAGTCATGTCATTTGAAAACAAAAACTTTACAGACGAATTGACCTCTTCCTTTTAAATTGCATAAGCAGTTCACTATACCGTTCCCACTGCTGGGACTCGGGCCTTCTGTAACTAGGAAAGACTTATAGACCATAATGCAACACGCAGGCCAAGCCTTACCTAAAAGGTAAAAACGGGACCCTATTACTAAGACTCCGCCGTCTGTCTATCTGTCTCCAGGCTATACCTCAGAACCGTAATAGGTAGAAATCTGAAACTTTCACAGAATATGTATTTTTCGTGCTGCTGTTACAATAAATACTAAATTGAAAAAAAAAATATTAAGGGGGTCCCCATACGGTAAACGTGTTTTTCGTATTTTTTGCTATACTTATATCAATAACGGTAGCATGTAGACTCCAAAAATTTTCACGGAATGTATAAACGTACATAATAACCTTTCAAATAAAATTATTAAATTAAAAAAATATATATGAGGGGGGCTCCCTTACAACAATGGTACGGAACCCTTCATGCGCGAGTCCAACTCGCACTTGGCCAATTTTTAAGTAATTCTTACTTCTATACGTACCGAATATCGTGTAATTTTCAGTTTGTTTTTAAATCGAAATTCTATTTTTCACTTCCAGCCACGTTATTCTAGTCTATAATAATAATTTCTCCCGTTCACAGGAGTAAAGTCACAAAGCTCAATAAGTAATACCAGTCCTTTGTGTCGAGACTCCCACCTGAAGCTAGATACATTCCCTTTTCCCCATTTATATTTTCCTGGTGGTCACATTTGAAGCTACCCCGACCGGCCTGCATTCACGAATTACCCGAGTTTCGGGGTGTAATGAGGAAACTTGGGTAACAATGTAAACGGCCGTGTGTTCGGGTGTTGCCAGTGAAAACAAACTAACGTGAGCGGACGTTATTAAAAAATAGTTGTTTTTAGATTACGGTGCAGTTTGTAAAATAATGTACTTATTTTATTTAGTAGTTGGTATTCAAATTTGTTTATTACAGAATAATACAAAATATATTAAACAAACCAAATATTATAAAAAAATGAGCATTAATTATGATATGATATGGCGACCAGCACTTACACTGAGAACTAGTCTCGTGCCGTAACTGCTGTTTTCTTCAGGGTACCTTCAACAATATTGTGTCTTAAACCACTTCCATTTTACATTATTAACAGAGATATACACATATATATGTATGTATTACATGGTCTAGAGAAGTGAAATTTTATTAACCCCCTAGGAAAAAAAGCATGGCAAATATCTTATTAAGTCGCTATAGCACTCACACGTCTGTGTGTGTGCTATAGCGACTTAACACACAGATGTCAAACTTATAAGAAACCGACGTGTTTTCCATCGAGTATTCAAAAGTAGAAATAGATCAGTCACATTGAACGACATTTTCGTCCTCTCTTTAGCCGCAATTCTACTCTCTGTACATTGAAAGGCGAAATCAATCTCTCTGAAGATTTATTTATCTTTCTCCGTATTTACGACACGCGGGAATAAATTACAGCAATTTTTTGCTCCTGCGGGCGTAAGGTGGGGTATTTCATCATTTTTAGGATCATGTCGATAAACGTCACTATTGAAGAAATATTACTCCTAAGCTTTATTTACTAACCTATATATCGTCGCCGTAGTTGGAAAATTAAATAACTAACCAATTTCGTGAAATCGACTTTTTTGCATTATCATAAAGTCCAATTCAAGCGGCATCTTTCTGTCTCACTAAAATTATAATATCTTAATTAATCACAAAATAAACTACACATAAACATTACAACACACTGTAGTTGGAAAAATAAATATCGAATATAAGAGAATAATTTAGCGAAGGAAAAGAAGCTAACTCCGCAATAATTAGCTAACTACACCCATGCGTCAATTCAAAAGCGAATAAAGTGCATAAAGTATTTTGTTTAATTTTCCCTCGACACATTTATTCTCTATTGGATCAATACGGTCTCGAAAAAAGTTATTAAAGGCAGTTATGTAATATTTCGTGTCTCATGGAATGTGGTGGTTATACAATTATGTAATTGTTGTGTGATCCACAGTAGCGCCCAGATGAAAGTACCACATTTTTAAATGACAGTATTGTGCAGTATTGTCACTCAACTACTGGCAATTCAAATACTGGCCGCATGGACCGTTGCTTAGCCTCGATGTTCGCGTCAGATTACCTTTGTTAGCCAGACTAAGGGCTGCTAGGAGGAGCTAGCGGGGTGAAGTAGAATAGGTTTTTGAGTTATTTGGGCATTCCACTGGAACATCAATTACTTTTAAGATAAAAAGTAACCTTCAAGATCTAGTCTACCTCCATATTAAATTTTAGGAAAATCAGTACAGCTAGAGGAAGTAAAAAGGGTGTGTTATCCGGTGCATCCCACGGGAACAGAAATTATTTTCGGAATATAAAGTAGCCTATGTAGCACATAGTCTAACCTATCTTCATCCCAAATTTTATCAATATCTATTGATGAAATTTAGACAGTACAGCCGTTCGAGCGTGAATCTGTTCAGGCGTATAATTAACCTAACTTTTTATAGTTTCCTTCGACTTCCCTGGGAAGCCATTATCAGATCTTAACTTGGTGCCAATGGGACTATTTCAGGACTATACTCATTCAATTAAAAGAATAATTTTGAGAATCGGTTCACAAATGACTGGGAAATGGGTGAACATACACAAACAAATATATGAACATACATAAAAACAGTAAATCGCGTTTTTCTCGCAATTTTGATTTTGTTAGTTATTTAATTTTCCAACTACGGCGACGATATTAGTTTTACCAGGACGCATTTCACACACGGCTGGTTAGCCCCATACTAAGCCATTACCATTTCATTGGCGTAATAGTTACCATGCCTAACTGCCAATCAGAAGGTTCCGAGATCGATTACCGGCACGGCCAACAATTCTTTGTGCTGAACTAAATTTGTTGGCTGTCGGTCTGGGTGTTAAATATGTATGTATGTATATGTAGTATATCAGTTGTGTTAGCAACCATAATACGAACTAGAAATGGTTCAGTATGGGGTTAACCAGTCGTGTGTGAAATGTGTCCTAATATGTATTAATTTATTTCATACTCATACTTTGTACTATGGTTGTTAACACAATTGATATACTACATATATTTAAATACATAAATACTTTATATCCATACATTTTTGACACCTAGACCGACACAGCCGATAGGAATAAAATTTGACAACTGATATGGAGTGTTGGATAAGAACAACGATGTTAAAAAAAAAATATTACTGATGAGCAGAGAACTACTGGTACCATTTAATATAATTTAAACCATTTAATATGGACTCATTGTCGATTTCAAACGTATTTGTTTTTAATAATTACTATTATATACTCAGCGAATTATTTTCATAATAGAAGTGAGAATTAAAAAAGTTATGCAAAAAAAAAACTTTGTTACTGTATTTTCTTTCATTTTCTCATGTGTGTATATTATTATAATAATATATATTATTATGTCAAATCATATGGTATTATATATATCATGCATGTGTATATAAATTCAATTTTGATAATAAATAATTGTAAATTGACTTGCTCAGTACGGTGCGATGCCGTAAGGTTAATAAATGATTTGATTTGAAATAAACTTTGTAACCGTATTTTCTTTCATATTCTCTACGAGTTTCGAGACACGATTCAAATTGCATCTGGAGAAGTAGCGTGCTATCACAATGATTGCCAGCAGGAAATAAAGCGTGGGGGAGTGTAAATGTCGCTGTCATTTCTACGTCTCATTGCTGTCACATCATGATTGCGCTTGGAGCCAGCCATTGGCATTTTATTTGGAGCATTTTACATTACATATTTGGCCAAGAGCGAATCTGGCTTGCGCATGAAGTGCCGTCATTGTTGTATGGGATCATCCCTAAGATTTTAATTTCATTATATATTTTTGAGGTTTCTAATGAAATATTATGTGAATGTATAGAGGGTCTACCAAATATCGTTATAAGAATGGAGTAAAAAATGCTTAAAATTTTTATGTATTGCACATATGATCCCCCTTAATATATTTTTACTTGCTGACCCGGCAAACGTTGTTTTGCCTTAAAAAATAGATAGAAGCCGATTCTCAGACCTTCACAATACCCATATAAAATTTGGTAAGAATCGGTCAAGCCGTTTCGGAGGAGTACGGCTACTAACGCTGTGACATGGAAATTTTATATATTTGATTATTATTTTTAGTATTTGTTGCAGCAGTGCGGATAGTATATATCATGTGAAAGCTTCAGCTTTCTAGCTATCACGGTTTCTGAGATAAAGTCTGATGACAGACAGACAGCGAAGGCTTAGTAATAGGGTCACGTGATCAGACCCTATTACTACACGTATGAAATAACTAGGTTTCCCTCCCTGTGCTGCGATTATCTGCTTAAATCCTGGACAAACAGTAGTAAACGCATTTATAATTTTAACTGGAAGTGAGATTCTTACATTCATATACTCACATACACAAAAGCGAGTGTGGCTTGGTGGTAATAACGTCTGTTTTTCAATAAGACGGCCCCTGGTTCGATCTCAGTCCTACACCAATGACTTGTTTTTCAAGTTATGTGTGGATTTACACTCGCTTTACGGTGAAGGAAAACATCGTGAGGAAACCAGCATGTTTGGGACCACAATATCCGCCAACCCGCACTTGGCCAGCGTGGTGGATTATGGCCTATATCTCTCTCCTCGTGAGGGAAGGCCCCGAGTCTCAGCAGTGGGAACGTATAGTGAGCTGCTTATGCTATGCTATGCTAACTGTAAAATACTTAAAACAGGATTTTTTTCGAACTTGCAGCAAAAAAGTATTTGGCAACCAAAACAACACGGATACTTAAAAACACTTGAAACAAAAAACTTGGAAGTGCACAGCGACCTATTAAATAAAGTAGAGTTAAACCTCAGAATTTCGACTGTCTCAGGCCGGTGCTAATTCTCAACTAGCTGTAAACAGCGGCTAGGGAGAGTCAAGCGATTATAGCCTCTAAGACCGGTCAGTAAGGAACTGGGTTGATAAATTTCGGATGGCGGGAATTCACTGCAGCCGGCTCGTAAACACGTGCAGTTGGGCTACGAAGTTCTGGAAACTTCTTAAAAGTACTTTAATTTTTAAGTAAAAGTTAATTACAATTTTGTAGTAATAAGGCTTGCTTTTTTTGTTAAAGGACTGGACTGAAATGCTTAAATTGTAGGGCCTGGTTGTTAGTCTTAGTATAAGCAGTCGTGGAGGAAGTCAATGGTCCTTGTTGCGGCTTGAAAATTTTCAACACTAGAGCTTGGCCACTGAGCTCATACGGAGAAGAAGAAGATAATGCATGCAAAGAAAAATTCTAGCACCAAACTTCAAACACAGCTAATGAGGAATTTTACTTTATAAAATGTTATTACAATTTCCAATGTAACTGTTTGTAAATTTGTCTTCTGGTTCCCATATAAAAACTCCACGTTATAGCGAATCCAGTTTTGAGACAATTTCGATACAGCTGTATGCTTTCTAGTGCAAAAAACGCATCCATGTTTAGCTAAAACTCAAACAAACAAAAAAATATGGCGATTGGAGGGATACATTGTTTAATCAAGGATTATTTTACAATAGATTGTGCAGGAAAAAAAATGGTTGACGAAAACCGAGACGTAAGTCATGATATACCGACTGATTTGAGGATTATAAAAATACTTAGGAAAGTAGATTAAAAAAATACCTTTGGTTTATTTAGTAGCCCACTCACGGCGAAGTAAGTGACGGGCACAACAGCGACCTCTCCTCTCGCAGATTTAACGTCTTGCTGACTGCAAATGAATTCACGAAGCTACGGCGAAAATATTATGTTTAAGCCACGCAAATACAAACCTTAAATCCAAGCAATAAAATGCATTATCCGCTGGCAACAATAGCAGCCTGTGACAGCCATACCGAAGCAAATATGACTGCTTCCATTTTATGGGTTTTATGGTTTTACTAGCAATAGATGTAAAATATCGAATTTGTTGTAAAATTTTGACGATCGTTTTTGCTGCGTGTGATTTTTCTGATTGTGATTTTTCACTGTAAAATAAAATGCAAAAAATAATATTTATTTTCAAAAATACTGCATTTAGCCCAATACGATATTAACAATAGTTTTGTTTTGTTTCAGGTATGGATTGCTCTAAAATTTTCGGAAGATTCCCAAACATCGGCATCGGAGTTCCATTTAAATAAATCACAAACTAAAAGAAGAAAGAGTATTTAATGTTTTTTATATATGAGTTTTTAATACAGTTCCAAAGAGGTTTTAAAGCGATGACAGCTAGGTTGGTTGTGCGGCCTCTTTATGCCCAGCAGGTTGTTTGATCCACGGCATAGAACTCAATTTTCATTGAAGGAAAACAACGCAACGTGAGGAAATTATAGCATGGTGGTTGATTTTTGTGTTCATTTTTGTGCTCGTCAGACAAGCAACTATCCTTATGTTGAAAAATGTGTCGCCAACCGTTTGTTATAGCAGACCCCTTGAGAGCCTGTTTTCCAGACTAGGCAAGCTCCGCCTTAGGCTAGATTATCACTAATTTTTGTGGTTAAGCGCCCTGCTTGTCTAATGCAAAGCTGTAATGTGTATGAAAAAAGAACTTCCGACCGAAAATTTCGCAGAGCACCATTTCTATGAACATAAAGTGCTTCAGCTTTAATTATATTGATCACAGCTTTATACGTTGGCATATTGATAGTAATTATTGCTGAGTTAATTAGATTTTCAATAGGACGTAACGAATATTTCCCGATAACGATGCTAATGCCTAATTAACTCATCAAAATTGCTAAATTGGCGTCTATTGTGCTGGCTGAAAGGTTTCGTATCTATTCATATTTATTGACTGTTCATTACACGTATTTCACTCGTTAATAACTTAGCAAAAGTTCAAATTGGCTTTAATTAACTAAATTCAAATTCATATAATTTATTGCAGACTATGGGTTATCAAGTTATTACAGGACCAGATATCGCGGATAGATTGATTTGAAATGGAGTTTTATGTCCCTCACACTCTTCGCCTTTAGGCTTGCAATATTGGCATAACAAAGCAACATACAAAAATTAAATTAATAAATACTCACTGGTAAAAGTAGGTTGTTCATTAAAATAAATATAATAATATCCAGTATGCAAGAAGGCTATCTTACAATGAGTCTTAATTTTTTGGGTTGTATAAAGTTTCCTCGCGGAAGATTGAAATAGATTTTGTCTGGTTCACATACGGGTTAATAAAAATGTATTAAGGTTTGTTGATCGAGCGAGCGAAGTTCTGCTTTATCTAATCAACCAATCCGCAAAGGGCCACAGCGTAGTGCAAAGAGGTTTCCGGGGCGTTTCCCGGAAGAAACCTGAGACCTCTGTTAAGTGCAAAGGCAGGTCACCGGGGGGGTTTAGTGTGCACAAATCCCACATAACCTGGCTGCGCCCCATTGCAGCCAGATATCTAGTTGAATATTTCTCCCTCGTCAACAAAAAAAGGCCATAGACTATACATACTCGTACATAAACTGTACACTACACCTCCTATTTACCACTTTTCATAGAGTGCGGAAATACCGTGAATCAACGCCAACCGTGGCGGCCATTTTGTTTTGTTTTTTCGCGCG
Source organism: Mellilla xanthometata (assembly GCA_035578125.1). Taxonomy (NCBI): domain Eukaryota; kingdom Metazoa; phylum Arthropoda; class Insecta; order Lepidoptera; family Geometridae; genus Mellilla; species Mellilla xanthometata. The sequence goes on along the minus strand of JAPUBQ010000007.1, from coordinate 2,650,528 downwards.
CCGCGTCATGAATATGCAATGAACGTAACAGTGCATCCGAACAAAGATCCCAGTGGATCCGGCCAGTTACAAAGCCGGCAGCGGCTTAATATCTCGATCCGTAGCAAAATGTTGTACCTACTCGTTTTTTAATAGCACACAAAAAATACAAGCAGTTCTCCCTTTTATTTGGGAAAGAATCTGTTATGATTTGTTAAAACAATTTTAACTTGCTCTGTAGCTCGGCTTACTGATATAAACATCAGAAATGACGCGTTTACCAGAGTTAAGAAAAGGTTGATGCGAACAGCCTTTGGATGGGTGATCATGCAAACTGTCATTTGAAAAGTATGCATAAAAAATATGTTATAAGAAGTTCCAAGGATTCAAAGTAAGCATTTTGCTTCGGCTTTTATTGTGAGAACTGCGAAGCTTTGGAACTGTCTTTGTAAACCTAAAAGAAAAAGTCCGACGATGATGCGTATGATGACGCTCGTAATGCGTCGAAACCCGTTGGACGTAAGTGTGACCGTTTGTTCGAGCAAAAAAGTAAAATATCAACAGACTGTTTCAATTAACCTATTGACTCAGGTGTTACTTTGCGGAAATAATAATAAATTAAATAGAAGACAAAATTAAATATTATTGTACTTCCGCTGTGTGTGTTTATCACAGCTTTTCAACTGTTCCAATTATAATTTCAAACTCTCACCAATACCGCGGCTGCAGCCATAATTTCCAGCAAATTAAAAAACAACAGCGGCTACAATCCGCAATTATTTGAATTACGGCTCGTAATGTAAAGTAAATAGGAAATAAGCTAACTTTTATTGACTCGGAACCGCGGATTTTGGCGGAAACTTCCGCCGAAAAGTAAACGGAATCTTTTACTTTTGAATGAGAACAAACGATTTGGTTTTAACCACTCGACGTACAAAAAATCTTTTATCTGGTATGCTCGTACGTTTTTACACGCTTAATATTAGCTTCACCTGTATGTTTGTTTGTAACCGACTTCGTTGGGCGCAATTTTGACCCACTTTAAATGGCCAGATTTCGTTCAAACTTTGTAGATTTATTGAGGACCGATGACAATTCACATATCTTTTCATCATTTATCACATGATAAAATTACGGTTTTCTATAAAAAGCGTGTTTTTTAGTTTTTTTTAAACTACTAATTATTTGTTTTACGAATTTCCAAAAGTCGTAGAACAACAATTTTTTGTGTAAACGTACAAAGCCGCCCTTAAAATATCTCATTAATTATTATTTTTTACTAGCTGCACCCCGCGATGTTACCCGTATTAATTCGGAACAAATATAAGTTAATCCGGGATAAACAGTAGCCTATGTGTTAAATCTTAATCTCATCAAAATCGGTCTAGCCGTTGGAGCGTCAAACAGTAACATAGATATTGAAGTTGTTTGCGTATCCATCATGAACCACAATTCTTTTCGGTATAAAAAGTAGCCTATGTGTTAATCCAAAGTCTAACCTATCGTCACACCAAATTTTATCAAAATCTTGTCATTTTAGCGTGAAGAAGAAACAAACATACACACTTACACACACACTTTTGCATTTATAATATTAGTGACATATTTTGTGCAGTATTGTTAATGTTTGTTATACATATGTAACGGTACAATTTACAATATTAAACATACCCGACATCATTATAGTGTATTGCCCCTGAATAAAGCAAAATATTCATATTTTACTACTTAAGCCCTTTTAGCAACATCCATTTTGGTCCAATTTTCATACCCCATAGTTGACCACTCCAACTTAATACAACCTTTCATACAAAAAAATCTGAATCAAAAACGTTTAAACAGTTTTGGAACTAGGATGCCACACACAGAAACACACACACACACAAACACACATACACTCACAGTCATGTCAAACATATAACATGCCGTCGTTTTTGTGTCCAAAATACAAAAATAATCTATTGTTCCAACGAATCCATTTATTCAGTCATCTGATAGGTTGTTATTTAATTAAAGTAAAAAAAAGGAAAATGTCTCTCTGGCTTCTCAATACCAATAATACTGTAATTTTAAACCCCTTTATGTTTTATTTATATTCAATTATGAAACCTTGAATCACTTGACGACCTTTATTAAGCTTTTCTTTTACATTAAATTGTTTCCTTTATTTTGGGCCCAAAAACCAATTTCTGTCTATCTATCTTTTATGATGAAATAGCGCTCATGTTCATAAATAACACCAAAATCATTATAAACTACGTCCGGACCAATAGAATGTATCATTAATCTACCTAAACGTGTAAAGTCAATAAATCAAAATCTACCTATCATACGGCGCCCATTTTTCACCCCAGCTGACGCTCAGTTCAACCACTCGGATTTTGGTGGGACCAAACGCTTTAAGTGGGACCAACAATAACCTAATGACCCCGCGAGTGGGACATTGCGATAGTACAAAAAAGTCAACGCAGATAGTTTCTATTTTAATTTGTTTACCTAATGGCATTAAGCGATGGCACCGCTATCACCCGTGGTAATCTAGACAATTGTAAGCCCTGCGAGACAGGTTTATCCTAGTGCAGAGCTTACAGTCACTTGCCAAAGCGGTTACCTATCATTTCCATAAGTCTTTATTTTTGTTATATCTTTTGTGTAACCATATTTTTATTGGAAATAAATAATTTTGTATTTTGTATTTGTAGTTGTAGAAAACAAAAGAAGAAAAGCGAAATGAAATTTCGTCTGACGAGGACGTGATGAGATTTCGTAAACATGATACTTCTACTATATGTCCTAGGGCAATCCCTAGAATAAGAATTGGTCTGTTCTGTGTGTTATGGCAATACTTTATCGTTTACTTTTACGTAAGTGTTCATTTTATTCGTTATCAACTAGGTAACTAAAATGAATATATTGGATCTATGGACCCTTACCTTGTGGTATAATTATTGTAGTTTTAGATAGTTTAATCCTATCTTCTTCCACCTGCGATGCTCCGTCATGCCCTGGTCTTCTTCTATTTGCTCCTGTTTCTGTATGTGTATATGTGTGTTAGTTTGTTACTTTTACACGTTCAAACGGCTGAACCGATTGCGATGAAACTTGGTATGAATATAGTTTAGACCTTGGATTAACACATAGGCTACTTTTTAGCCCAGATAATTGCGGGTGCCAGCGGGTAGCTAAAGAGTAAGTCTACATACGAGTATATTATATAGCTTACTCTCTGACTATAATACAATACACTCGCTACGGTAACTTTTAGTTCGGAAAGTTCGATCATTTTCCAGGAGGTTGTTAGGTTTCCAATAGGAGGAAAGAGTTGGCAACTCTCTTCATTATGCGAAGCTTATCTGATTCGATGGCAGAGTTTGCTACGTACCTAATAATTTATTCGATTTATTTATTTTGTGACTTTTGATATTAGAATGAATAGCGGTGATTGAATTTGGCTAATTTTATAAGAACGTTATATAGTTTAAGATTTTTACTAGCTGCGCACCGCGATGTTACCCGTGTTAATCCGTAATTAAAAAGTAGCCTATGTGTTAATCCAAGGTCGAACCTATCTTTATAGTAAATCTTATCAAAATCAGTCGAGCTGTTGGAGCGTGAAAGAGTAAGATAGATTTTGAAGTTATTTGCGTACCCACGGGAACCGCAATTGTTTTCGATATTAATACAAGGTCTAACCTATCTTCGGTACAAATTTTATCGAAATCAGTTCAGCTGTTTGAGCGTGAAGAAGTGACAAAAATACAAACTTACACATAAACTTTTTTTGTCACATTATCGTCTTTTATTCTTATCGAAAATTCAGCTTGTCTCAACTTATCATTTTAAATGACTTTCAGAATGTATAGTAGCCCCCGTATTAATTCACTTTGCAATCAAACTAATGAATTTTGTACTTATACATAAGCCTTTTTATATTCTAAAAGAATATTCACAAAACTCGTGCATACTTCGCAAACTAAGTCAATATCCCTTCATCTGCCGTTTAGTTTGAGAACGGAAAGTTATGCGAAAGTTTAAAGTATTTTCAATTCATGTCAAAGAAGAGGAGTTAAATGTATGGAGATGGATTTCAATAAGTGTATTAGGGTTTATCTAAAATGAGTAAATTAATTCGTCCTAGAATTTGGCTAGTAATAATATTTATGTTTTATTTAAGAGTTCTTTGGACATGTATTGGAGGTGCGCTAAGGAATGCGCAGCATCACTTTATCTTCACGAAAAACGAGATCTTTGATTGTTGAATTATTTTCATAAATATTGGTATGACTACAGAAAAAATCCTCAAAATATCATCTACAAGATTGATCTCTGGTATTTTTTGTAAAATTAATAATAACAAACTTTTAAAGATTTTTTTAAAAGATTACACATATTTTGCCTATGACTTCTTCAATGTTTAATTTAAGGTAAAAGTTAAAAAACATATTTATAGACAAACTAATTTGCTGCAAATTTTGTCTTAACGATCTTATTGTAAGGCGTAGTTTCCGAGATATTGCGAAAAAGGTGTTTTTACACATTTTATCTGACTCCATTGATACAATGGTGGATGGATATTCATACATGTCCTAAAAAATCGACTCTAGATGACTCGATTTTACAAATGCAATATTTGGTCCTTAAATTCACTATCATTCATTTCAATGTACTATTTTTTAATACTATAAATATGTATTCTCAAATTTTTTCTGATGAAATAAATAAAAATAGCGTAAGTAAGTAATTGTTAAGATATAATATAATAAAGTTTCGGTCACTGTTCCAAGAAGTTTTAGTATTTTTAAACCTATTTGCTAACTCTCTGACGCGCTGCACTATGATCAATGCCCTCTTGGTTGGTTGCGACCATTTTTCCGCCTATAAACTTAATCCCATTAGGTTTCTAGGTAAAAAGGCTTATGCTTCCGGTAGCGTGCAACGAAGCACTAGCGATTTTTTACTATACTAGTAAAAAATAGTAGACATACAAAATATGGTTTTAAAAGCTTCTATTAGTAAATTATGCATACATTGAACTGGAATGCACTTGCTTAGTTAAATTCAAATTAAAAATTCTACTTCAAAATGTCCTTATTAGCATAGCAACACAATTTTAAATAATCTATTCGCATCTTAAAAAAAAAACATAAGAAAAATAAACCTAGAAATTCAACTATGTTAGCACGATGATACGAACTGTTTCTTGGCCTTCGACACCAAGAGACGCCCCTCGCTCCTGTACCGTCTCCTGACACTAGGTGACCTGGAGTCGGAGCAGGTCTTCCACTACCTGGTTTTTCCAGCGGTACTTGAGATGTTCGACCGATTGACGGCCGCACGTCGGTTGTTCTACATAGACATTTTTTAAAGCATCCAGTTTCCACCCTTTATACGTGGCCGAACCAGAGATAATATCATCACTTTAAATTGATATAATTAAAAATATAGCGGCAAGAGTGAGCCGGTTTCTTCTAGGCAAGCGCGCTCCACCATAGATCACAATATCGCTTACCATCAGGTGAATTGCGGTCAAAAGGAAGCCTGATCTATTCTATTTTATATGAAAATAAAATAAAATCAACATGACATTATTTTTATTTTATTTTTTGTTGTTTTCTTGTTTAAAAAAATGTAAATTGTTGTAAAATCTATGGATAAAATCTGAAATTAATATTATAAATTTAATACGTCTGTAACAATTAAAGATCGTAAAATTATAAAAAATACAATAAATAGATAATAAGCGCCATGAAACTTTAGCGTAATATTAGTGCAATTTATCGCTCTTTCCTACACGACAATCTCCTTAAAATCGTTTGCAAGCATCGAGTCTTGCTCTAATTAAAAATACCCACGGATGAAGCAGTGCGCAACGTGAACTTACAGCAGTGCTACGAGTATTAATTGAACCGGATAAAGCCTTCAGGTGTCACCAAAGAAACTTCGCGAGACTCTCCGTTGAGGTAGATTGTAGGTTCAGTTTGTAATTAGTTGTTGATATGCATAGTCTGGTAAAGGAAATCTTGAATTTGCAGTGTTTTCGTCATAAATCATAAACGATACTAAATTACGAGGAAATAGCTTAAAGGATTTTAAAGGGTCTTTAAGCTATTTTTTCGTAATTTTGTATCGTTTAAACTCCAAGAATATTTCTATATATTTATATTTTGGTACCAATCAGACTTATGAATTAGAAATAAAACTAGTTCATAAAATCGAAAATTAAGTGTTTTGAATTAGATTTTTTTATATTGATTCCTGACGACGTTTTCCTTCACCGCGAAACGAGCGCAAGTCCATACATAACTTGTAAAAAGTCAAAGGCTAGAATCAAACTAAGCGTCGTCTGAATGAAAAGCAGACGTTTTCCCACCGAGCCACACTCACTAAGTCTATAAAAAAGTTAATAGATTTTTTATAACCCGGGATAAAATTGTAATATAGACTATGATTTGATGCGTTTTCTAGTTTCAAAAAGTTATTTTATAATTTTCTAATATAATAATCTAATTTTTTAAGTTATATTTTATAGCCGATCAAACCGTTTTTTTTCTTTTTGACAATTATTAAAACCTCTCAACTCGAATTAGAACCTCGGATTTAAATTAAACTTTTGCGTAACATGACGCAGTGACGTTATAATATTGATGTTGTCAAAAAGAAATGGTTAAATCTACTATAGAAATGTTTACTACAGTGGACTATTCATAAAAACTTGATAGCCTATTGCCAAAACTAAAGAGACCCTAGCAAAGAGCTCTGAGTACATGTAAAAGGATTATTTAAATCATAATAGATGTAAGCCAGACCCGACAACTCAAACAAAGAGCTTACAAATATCGCCCAGACTCACTACACTATACTGTATCGTATAAGACAAGTACAGAAAAACCAGCCAATCCAGGCCTATTGTATCGTCACAATGGCTCACAAACTTAGCGCAACTCACGATGGATTATTCTAGTTCTCTTTGTCGATATCACGCAGTTCATTCAGCTTATATGGATTTTAAATCAAAAGAAAAGAGTTTTTAGTCGCTAGCATAGCCACTAGCCATTAGACCAGTAGGGCGCGAAACTTCACGGCTTAGCGACGCTCTGGCCTAATGTGGAACATGCCTAGTCTGGAAATACTGGCTTTCAAGCAAATTGCCGGAACACACGTTTAGGTGCTTAACAAGCAAGCTTTGATATTTTTTTATGAATAATATTTCAATTTTATTTTATTTACGAAATTTTTGTTCGTCCCTTAGAGTACACGAAGATCTATTATGGAATACCAAAAGGTTTATTTATTTTGCAATAGCAATAAAATTGTGTTATTATTTAGTATTTTTTTAAGATATTATTTTTTTCACGAAATTTAGATTTTTGTCTACACGAAGATGGATAGATATACTCTTTATTGCAACACAAAAGGAAATACAAAACAGACAGAAAAATAAATAATCAACTTATAAATAGTATTACAAGTGGCGGCCTTATCACTTAAAGCGATCTCTTCCGGGAAGATCTTATATGAGTATCAAAAGGTATATTTATTTTGCAGTCAATAATTCATGATATGATAGGCTACGCTGTGACTACGACGTAGCTACGAGGAAATGTAGCAAGTCTACAAATGTAGCTGGCTTGTGACGTAGCTGGATCAACTTATTTCAATTTGCGACGTGGAAAAGAAATACTCGTATATTTAGAAAGAGAAATGTGACAAATGGTTGGTTAACGATTTGAATTAGGTGTGTGAACAAGTGGTCTTAGAATGTAATTATTAGTTAATTACTTAGAATTAGCTGTGTGAACAAACTGTCTTAAAATGTAATTATTAATTAATTTTGAGAAAAATATTACAGTTGTGTTTCAGCGTGAATATAAAGAGTAAAAATATCAGCCTAAAATTTGGTAAAAAAAAATTGATCTAGTAAGGCAAAAATATATGTTTGTGTTTCAGCGTGAATATGAAGATTAAAAATTTCTTTCCAAAACTTGGTAAAAAAAAATGTTCTAGTAAGGCAAAAAGATATGTTTCCGCCCGGGATCGAACCGGGGACCTTCTGCGTGTTAGGCAGATGTGATAACCGCTACACCACGGAAACGATGACTGCGTTTCATAAATTGACAGCCACATTTGAACGTATAATACAACAAGAAGTTTTATTTGTAGTTTACCTTGATATTTCACAATAAATATATCCATGAAAACTTAGATGTTTAACATTGATTCTGGAATGGATCGAGAGGAATTTAAGGGTCGAGAGGTTGGAGACTCGTCATGAAACCAACATCAAGTCTTTTGTGGTGCGGGTACCGACGCATTGTCTCCAGAGATTTCTCAAGGATGAGTTCTGACCGAAAAGTGTCGTGTACCGGCGTTTTGATGGCCAGCTGCGCGGCACCAGCCAGCGAAACACGACGCGGCCTCTTCGTGTGTATAGTTAATAAGTCTAGTTTGTAGGTAATTGATATGTATTAGTTTGATTTATTTTTATTTATTTTTTGTATTTTACCTATATTGTCCCACTGTTGGGCAAAGGTCTCCCCCAATGATTTCCCCGCTTTTCTGTCGTGGGCCAGTTCCTTCCAGTTGGTGTGGAAGTTCACCAACTCCTTGCACCATCGAGTTGGCGGCCTTCCTCGTCGTCCTCTGCCAACTTAGTTTATTTATAATTATGATTTTAATAGTATGTATTCTATGTTATGGGCCATAGTTGCCTGAAGTAAAGGTATAAATAAATAAAAAAAATAAGGCACACGATGTTCTATCAATGGAGTAACATACCTCGGTATAACATCGACTCTCGTCTGAATAATTTACTAGTTCTGCATCCCCGCGGGCGATAAATCTAACGACCCATCCTCAATCATGTCGCTGCCATACGCACCCGACCCCGCGCCTAAATGGAAGCACTTAAAATTGCTGACCGTGATATGTATTGTGACGTCATTGTATGTGTGACCTCACGACTGTCCAGGTGAGTAGAGGCAAAGTCAATTACTAAAAAAGAAAATGTAGACTTTCTCGTGAGCGGATATGATAATACGAGTAGCATATTTTAAAGTAAAATTAGAGACTTAGGAAAAATAAATATGAAAATAAAATTATCTAAACAAATATATTCGATACAACATTAAAAAAAACTTTATAATAATATAGCCATTTATCCAGATCTTAAAAAACAAAAAATAATTAAATAAAAGTTAAAAATATAATACTATCTGCTGTTTAGTAATCTTTTGCAGATCTGTTTGCCAATCGGCAAAGGCCTCCTCCAACCTTTTCCACTCTGTCCTCACTATGGCTACTCTGTTCCACGTCACTCCTACCACCTCTTTGATATCATCGTCCCACCGTTTCTTTGGTCTGACAAACTGAAAAAACAAATCTCAAAAAAAAACTACTGATTTTTATTTATCTTTTATTAAAATAAATATAATTTTAAAAATTTATTAACAAACATAAAAAAAAACATTTTTGAGACAAAATAAAAAACTAAGAATTCAATACAAAATTTGGCTAAAAGATAAATTGAATTCATAATTTATACTACGTACTAGATTAAACATGTACTTGTGTAAATGCAATTTATTTACATAAAGTCTTTATATTATATTCATATGTAATTCAGATTTGACTTTTCACAAAAGTCTATTTATAACTCTTGTTGTCCTATTCTATGTAAATAACTGAATTGAATAAATATCATCATCAGCCCGTCTGCGTCCACTGCTGGACATAGGCCTCTCCCAAGGCACGCCACGCGACCCTGTCCTGAGCATATCGTCAAATTGCATCAGACTAAATAAATATGGTATTATTTAAAATAAATTAATCACAAAACAATTGCTCGTCAAATTGCATCAGACTTAAACAACCCACTCCTAATCGTACCCAGTGTAAAGGTGTCCATAATGCAGGCTGTTTTACCCCGCTGGATAGGTATGATTATCCTTTGCACCAATGAGGACCCGGAACGGGGATCATCAGTCATGTCTTTAAGTCTAATTTTTTTGTTGCAATTAATAAGACATTGAATAGTATAGCAATCACATATTGGGTCTCTTACCTCACTGCGTAAATAATACTAGGATTACGAATTTCCTTAGCTTCTAATCATGGGTCATAAATAATATACGAAATCATATCAGTATTTATCGGCATAGGATTTACTAAGTGACTGTGAAACTACATACCTACTTATCTAGTAGTAATAAATAGATTTAACCCACGGTTTTATCTACGCGCTCAATAGAATTGAACATGTTTTTTACTTTTGCAAGAATTTTTACTACGAATAACTTTATTTCTATCTATTATTCTACGTAAATACAAAACTATGCAGTCAAAAATAAAACAATCTCTGTGTCTAATGTTAACGTTTGTTGTTTTGTTAATACAATAGAAACTTAATTATCCAGACTACAGACCAATTGCCCTCTTCTTCTTCCTTGCCTTATCCCACTAGGTGGGGTCGGCAGCAAATTTTCCTCTTTCACTCTCCTCTATCAGCCATCGTCTCTACACTCACTCCTTTCACTCTAATGTCCTCATTCACACATTCCATCCATGTCTTCTTCAGTCGGCCTCTTGCCCTTCTTCCTTGCACTTCCATACATCTCCTAGTAACATGCAACTCCTCTCTACGCATCACATGCCCATACTTAGCTCCACTCTTTAGTTTCTCACTCACTGGTGCTACTTTCAAACTTCCTCTAATATACTCATTCCTTATTTTGTCTATTCTTGTCATTCACCAGACCAATTGCTCAAAGTCGTATTTTTGCAACTATGAACGTAGACTTGGAACGTAGGTTGGTTTCTCTGTCTACGAACTATGAACGTGTCAGACGGAACTGGCATAACCCGCGCCGGCTTCTCATCGGAAAATCAACACAGCTCTCACATAGCTATAAGTCAACGCTATTTTATATACCTTACATATAAGATTTGGCATAAAAAAGTACTAACTACTAATTTAAACATTTAATGTACGTTTTGACGACAAAAGCGAATGTGGCACTGTGGCCTAAGTCTCAGCTTAAAGATAGAAAACGGGTTGGATTCCCTAATAATAATCAGACGCAATTTGTTTGTTATATATTAGGGCACCCACAATTAGCAAATTTTTGAAATGTTCTCTGCATCTACCCCCCACTAATATTCGTATGGCTCTTTTTTGAAACTTCAATACTCCTTATATATAATACAGTACTAGCTGACCCGGCAAACGTTGTTTTGCCTCACTTAAGGGTATGAAAAATGGATAGTGTAGCTTATATGACACGTTCGTAGATTTACCATAGCAGCGCCATCTATTGATTACTTACTCAACCCAGTCGAAAGGTCATCTGTTAGAATCATTTGGAGTTAACAGATAATTGTGACTGTCAAATAATAACAGACAATAATTAGCAATAAATTAAAATTGCGACTATAGTTTGAGATTTAAACTATCCTATTTCTCAAGTTGGATCGAACTGCACATGGTGTGCGAATTTTATTATAATCGGTTAAGTGGTTTAGGAGTCCATTGAGGACAAACATTGTGACACGAGATTTATATATATTAAGAAGATTACCATACATAAGTATAACCTTTCAATTAGACAAGTCACGTTTTGAAAATGCATAGCTCGTAGCGCGGATAGCTTTGAAACAATAACGGAGGTTGCACCAGCACAATAATAGAAGTAAACTGATTCCCGACGGACTGAACAGCAAGCGCTCTCGGAGCTTCCGCATAATTTAATTTGAGGATTGCAGCTTACTGAAATTTAATCTCAACGAGCTTCATAACAGGGCTACCGACGATATTTTAAGCGAAATTGCGTCTTTATTTTAAAAGCGACTCTGCTTCCGGATCGTGCATAATGTTGTGACTGTTACTGCTGCTTTGGGATTATTTTCTGAAGACAATAGTAGGCTTAGCTTCAATGTTAGGGAACCTACTTCTAAGATAGGGTAATAAATTAGTAAGATCATTTTAAATAAAAAATTACATATACATCCAAATTACATATAGTTTCGTGTACAGATGAATATATTTACTTTTTAAATTGAATTATTGTCAATTAAATTAACTTTAGTTAACTTTTAAAATGTAACATAACTTCTTCTTCTTCTTCTTCCCCTTATCCCACTTCATGTGGGGTCGGTACAGTATGTACGCTTCTTCCATACATCTCTGTCATTCGTCATCTCTGTATTCACACCCCTCCTGTTCATATCGTCATTCACACAATCCATCCACACTTTCTTAGGCCGCCCCCTTCCTATCTGTCCGTCCACACTCATACTCATTGTCTTCCTCGTGATATGGTCTTCCTCACGTCGCATAATATGACCATACCACGACAGCCTATTACTCATTAGTTTGTCAGTAATAGGTGCTACTTTCAGGCTCTTCTTCTTACCATGTAACATAACTAAATTTAATAATTTAATTCCAGTAATTTAGTTTACTGGAATGTATTATAGAATTAAGGTTGGCTGCTACTGCTAAAATTCCCCTTTCTAGTGCGTCAAATGTCTAATTAGACATTTAATTTGACATTCCAGTAAATAGTTTGACTATATCAATGCAATAAAATGCTGTCCAGTAATGTATGTCAAACGTCTAATTAGACTTTTAAAGCAATTCATTCGTGAAAAAGTCTAATCTAGCATAGCTGGCAACCCTAAATAAGCTAAAGTGTTCCGTGTACTGAGGACGGAGTTGTTTTGATGTACGAAATAATGTTTAATTTCGGCGTGGCTGATGATCTTAATGGTATTAGACACGGCTGGAGCCTGTCCAAATTATATGGAAATTAACTAATTTATTAGATACTCTGACTTATATAAGTAGAAAGATTCTGGCTGATATCTTAGAAATAACAATATTTGCAACCATTTACCGGTCGTATAAATCACTTCATACATCTTCACGCTAGATGACTGAACCCATTTGCATGGAATGCTTTGATATACTCGTACATTGTTGATAACTTGACTCTGGATTGACACAAAGGTTTATTTAAATCCCGGAATAAGGCTGGCGGTAATGCGTGACGTTGCTATCTGTATTCTATGTATAAGGAAGGTAAAAAATATTGACTGAATTAGATGACAACGCTTTTTTTAAGGCAATTTTTTATCACATTAACAGTCTTATAATATTCTCGAATTATAATTATTTACAGCATTGCATGGTGGTAGTTTCTAGTGTTCGAATGGCTAGCAACCGTCTTATGTTGAAAAATCTTCTGCCAACCACCTAACGGTATGTTCCGGCAGCCTCCTTGAGAGACAGACATTCTAGACTGCGCATGCTCCACCTTAATCAAAAGTGTCACTAATATCGTGTGTTTACGCGCTCTGCTTATGAAGTGCTAAGCTGTATAGTGCAAAAAATAAAATAACATAATAAAGATAAAAAAGTAAAATAATTTATGATGATGAATGAATGGCTACACGATAGATACATAGTCTTTTTAACAAAGCCAAAAAGAAAGGTAAAAATAAGAAAAGGAAAATAATTTATGATGATCAATGAATTGCTACGCGATACATACAGTCTTGTTCAAAAAAACCTAAAAAAAGAAAAAAACAATTAAAGATAAAAGAAGTAAAATAATTTATGATGATAAATGAATAACTACGTGATATAGAGACTTGTTCGCAAATCCTTAAAAAAAGTTAAAGATAAAAAAGTAAACTTATTTATGATGATGAATGAATGTCTACGCAATATTTAGAGTCTTGTTCACAAATCCTTAAAAAAATATAAAGATATAAAAAGTAAACTAATTCATGATGGATGATAAATGAATGTCTACGCAACATACAGACTGTTGTAGTTCTCTCTCTCTTGTTCACAAAGTCTCGCGTTCATAAGTTTATGACTATCCATGATTAACTACAACTTCTAGAACTTGGAATCTCGGTGGCAGCCAGTTCAAAGCAAGTCGAGGGCAAGATATTTCTGTTGGGCAAGTCTGAACCGTCCGAGACAGATTCCTAATAAATTGTGCAGTGACTACGTTCTGACGGCATTGTTGCTCGAACTGATAGCTCTTAACTATGAAGTTCTGAGAACGTTGAGAACTCTCTATCTTGGAAGCTATGAAGAAATAGTACTGGCTGCAACCGCGGCGTTACCTGTGTTAATCCGGGAAAAAAATACTTACGAGTATGTGCAACAATACACAAGCCTACGCACTTTTACATTTTACAATAGACACTAAAAGCTAAACTTTTTTTTTTCGTTCAAAAACATTACTCATGTTCCACATACCAAAATTGTGATCTTTGGGCTTTGAGTAAACGAAAAAAATGAGCAAAATTACGGTTGAAGGAAAATTCCATCATTATCCATTTAAGGGTTAAAGCGATGGATGATATGGGCAAAATTGAATTTGAATTTCGTTTTTTCGTTATAAATCATTAACGGTATATCAATATTCGTAACTCTTTGGTACCAAAATTAGTAAAAATATTCGTAGCGTTGTTTTAAACACGGTTTTATAGTTTTTCCGTTATAAATCGTAAATAGAAAAACATAGAGGAAAAGTAGCTCAAAGGCTGTCTAGAGAACAACTCTGGGAAAAATTTACTCATTGTAGCATCATACATATAAAGTAAAAAATCTTATTTTAGATATATTAAACCAGTTTTATTTCTAATTTATAAGTCTGATTGTTACCATATCGATTGTATATATTTATTATTTCGACCTTATCTTCGCTATATGAGCGTGAAGAAGTAACAAACAAACTCACAAACTTAAAGTGGGATTAGTGGGAGAAAACATTTGAAAGTTAATTTCCTCTTTTTCGAAATTATTTAGTTGAGCAAGAGAGACAACATGACCCTTGAAATGTTTTGTGTATTTTATTATAGTTAGAAAACAACATAAGTACGAGTAAGTAGGATAAAAATGTATACATGTAACTAATAATTAACCAAACGAAAACAAAACCCCTAATCATGTTAGGGAAGCTAGCTTACGGGCCTGCCCCCTTACTTCGACCATCCACGGTTAAATCGCTGATAAGTCGCTGATAATTCGCTGGGATTAGAGATGTGAAATACCAATAAATATTATTTGTGTCACTTATTTTTTTTTTATTTGAATAACCTCTTTTTCCGCTTTTTTGTTTTCAGGCTATCTAGACCAAATAAAACTCAGTAATAACAAGCGCTAAATTATTTATAAAGTTTAAACTTGTTCCCATGATTAATTTTATTGTTTATTGTGCTTTTATTGTACACTGTTCGACAACTTCTGTGAAAAACAAACCAACCTCTTTCATTTATGCTACAAATGTAATTTACTAAAACACCAAACTGGAAGTGGAACATAATTAAAAAGTCTGCAGCTACTGTCAAAATTTCAAACACATGTCAACTGTGTTTATTTAGTTTATTATTAATAAATTAGTCTGTTACTTTACATACGTAGTTTATACAAAATAAATGATTTTGTTATTGTGATTTCATGGATGTACGGAGCCTTCTTCGACTACCATAACCATAGCATGTGACTGGAATAATTTGTAAATAAATATAATTGTATTACTTACATAATATGTACTTAAGTCGAATTGAAATTATAAAAATTCACGAAAATTGAGTTCAGTTATTTAGCTCCTAATTGAAACCTTTTTATTTCGCCATACAACCTATTAGACAGAGCGTTTTATTGTTTCAAAAAGTAAGTAAAAGAAACTAGGTTAGGTACCTATTAGTTATCTAAATATTGGTGAAGCAGCAGCACTAGTATAGGTAGATAGGTACTCAGTATGTAACATAAAAGATGATTTTTATATTCAGTATTCTATTGTGACGCCGCTGCCACTAACCATAGTAATCACAATGCTCGTTTCACGAAGTTTTCAACGCACTTGCGATCGCTCCAAGATATGCATTGTCCATCCTCGGGCACATTTGTCCCTTGCTAAGTGGAGGCAGACCGTATTCTCTCCGTAATGGTACACCAGTCCCATAGGTACAAACTAGATCTTCACCTCATAGGTGACCTTCTACTTGTGATCTGGTGCCTTCTATCTTTCTAGACTGCAGGAAATAGTAAATGAAATACAAAAATAGAAAATGTTTTTATTTATCACTTCCAATATATCCAATACATATTGCCAAAGACAAATTAATATTACTAACAATAGTTTTAAGCTAAGATTACAAACCTAACAGGTATATTATGATGTAACAAGCTACTAGTAGAATATATCTATATTATTTAAATGACACAATGTTTTACAAATTATTTAATACTCAACAATATTAGGTATATGTTGTAATGCAATAAATAAATAAGTAAATAAATAAGGGTATTATACTACAAATACACATTTGATGATAGTGAAGAATTATTCAAAGAGCTAAGTTTAAAAAGAAACCGTAATATGACACATTCACAAACAGAAGATACTGCACCAGTAGCACCTCTCATGCCCCTAAATCAGAGACCTATTAAACTCCCTGCACCAAAAGTCAGAGCCCTGCAATCATTTCTGGAGTACCTTCAACCATCCAGCCGTCCATTTTATGAGTCTTTGGAGACTGGCCCCGAAATGGAGGATATTGTGTCAAGTTCTGATGAAGAAAATTAAAAATGTAATCTCTCCATAATAAATATTCTTGGAAAAACAACATTGGCCTTTTTAATTTTATACATAATTGGGCACTAACATAATACTTATCATCAGTGCTAAAGGGGCTAAAGTTGTTATTATTTTCCAAAATAACATATTTTTCTTAAATTAGAATTTAATTAGTAAATCTACTTAAGGAACATAAATCAAACAAAAGTAAAATATTTTTGCCATACTACAATATAACACCTAAATAATAACTATGTATGCTGATTCATTGTTATAACGCTCATTACTGAAAATAATGATTATTGATATTGGCCCTTTTAGCTCCAGGCCACAGAATTGATATTGGTGCAATTAGAAAGAAAGAAAAATTGTTTATTGTGCACAGACTTCTGAGTTTGACATAAAAAATTACTTGTGTATTGTGTATGTGCACAAAAGGAGCAGGTTCAGCATGTGCTGATAGTACACTTGGTACTCCAGCGCTGGTTTTCAACCTGCTCCTTTACACACATTAATTAGTCACATAAATATAGGTAGTAGTACACTATTATATAAGCACATGGTAATAACTTCAAAACTAAGAAAAATCAGTAGAGACCATCTTATAAGTTCTGAATAAAGATAAATAAAATATTTCAACATCATATTATAATGTAAAATAAAGCATGAGATTTACACATTTAAACTAGTTTCATTTATATACCTATTTTCTTTAGTTCTATTATATTAGTACAGAAACCATATGGTTAATCAATACAGCAGTAGAAATAACTAATCAACAGTTTTAATAATAAAATGATAACAATTTTATTATTATAGCAAATAACAGCACGGATAACATACATTTGTCATTGCTAGCCTGCAGTGAGTGCAAGCGCACAGCTTACCAGCTTGCCATACAATCCTTAATAATTATAAATTATTCTTTAATAAATGTCAGGTATCTATAGACAAACATAAATTAAAAATATGTTAAATAGCTACTTTAATCGGTTAGTAATAAGTATAAAATAAAAACTAGGCTTAATTTCTTGTGTAGGATCTAGGTCCTAAACATTATAATTAAAGTGTTAATTTATAAGCACAACGAGTTAGTATGTATGTCTGAAAATTTATATTAATTAAAAACATGAAGAATATCATTGTCCCGTCTTACACGAAAAACTTTTCCACTTACATTTTTTCTTAATAGTATTTTGCCATGTTGTGTCCATATATATTTATAATTTAGTCTTATCTTTTCCTGTTTGGCCTTATAAAAAAGTTGTTTGTTGTATTTGGTTAGCCCTTCATAAAATAGACCCGTTGCTTAGCCACTGTATCGGGTGGGAGGCCCAGGTCGCCGGTGTTGGCGCTGCCAACAGCCATACTCGCACTTCTATATCATTAATTAGCAGTTGTTGATCTCTTTCATTAGCCTCACATTTCAACTGATAGAGACTCGCCAGGACAGCATCACTGCACATATTTCTTACAGATTCTTCAATATCTCTCAATCTTTTTTCTAATTCATTGGCTTAATCGCCTAAGAAATTTACATTGTAGACACAAGTTTCAAGCTCTGATTGCATTGAATTTTGATTAGATCGAAGTTTGTCAAATTCCATACGGAATTCAGCTATCTCTGCACTAAATTTTGCATACATGTTCGAAATGATCTCATCTCATTGATAAGTTGGTGTACCGTTGAATCTGACAAAACCAAGGTGGCAGCTGGTACCAAAAGTGAAGACCCACAGGAAGTGCCAGGCATTGGTTCGGGATCAATGTATGTCGGAGATTTATCATTTGTTTCAATATTTTTCGCTATGCACTTCTTGCATCTCCAAGGTTATTGGCAATTGTTATCGTGTCCTTGACTTTGAGGCAATGTTTATGATAAACACATTCACAATCGTTGCACTTTACGAGTCCCTTTGAGGACACAAACTAGCCACAAGCACTACATTTAAAATTTATTTTTTAAAATAACACTGCCGATGAAATGATATATATGACGTATTTGTTATTGGTTGTAACTTGAGCTTCAAGTGATGAAAACCACAACTAAGCCAACTTTATTGTCGAAAAAACACTTCCATGTAAGAATTATTGCATTTTAAACAAGGTAAGAGCAATTTCTTGGTATGAATTGCGAATTTACTAAAGATAAAGATTTCGATTGACAATTGACATTCTATGAGTTTGGTACAGGGTTGCCAGATGACAACCATTTTTACTGTTACCAAGGTTGCTAAAATATCTTGTAATTTTAACGGATAATCTCGTAAATGCATACATTTCAAGAAACTCTAGTAAAATCAATGCTATTTATTTACTGTACTAAGTAACTTGTGTGGTCATATTCTTTGCGCTTGGGGTTGTTCAATTCAAAGAAACCAATTAAAAATCATATTATATATCATTTTTATTAATATCAGGGATGTTAGTAAAATAATCTTTATTTTTAGAGTATAGTATTTCAGCTGTCATTCTGACGTACATTTCTTTTGATGGTTCGAAATGTACGCAATTACCTATGCCATTTGGCCTTTAGCGCTTTCGGAAGCTAATAATGTACCATTTACTGTATCTGTGATAAAGGTATGCGAACGAAGTCATCATTGTTAAAATCTCATAAAAAAAGTGTAGAGATTTTTGTTAATCTTGAATCTCGTACTGACCCTCTAAATTTCGTAATGGTACGAGATTTCTCGTACTTTTGGCAACTCTGATTAGACACAATATTATTTTTTAGAGTTGAGAAAATCATAATAAATTATTTATTATATCCAAAAAGGTTGCACACACTTAATGCTCTCTAACTTATAAAATTTATTATAAATCTGGAACGTACGACTCAATCGCCTCCAATTCAACCACCAACTCGCTCCAATTTAGCTACCAAGTCGCTCCAATACGCCAACACCAAATCCCTTTGTCGTCACCATAGAATGTTGGCGCATATTGGAGCGACTTGGTCGGCGTGTTAGTTCGCTTGTTAGGTCGAAGTAAGGGGGCTGGTCGGTTAGTTCTTGTTAGGAAATTTTACCGGCAGAGTAAAACTTACAAGACAGAAGTAAAACTTCGCAAATGCACGCACACAAGCGAAAAGGTTTTATTTTTAAATAACAAACTTAGTAAAACATAACCTCAAACAATGAAGAAAAAACCTTTAAACCAAACTTTTTCCCATTATTGTATGCAGCTCCCGTACGAGGATTAAAATTTATTACGGCTCTTGGCTGAGGTTTATGTTTCGTATCTTTTACTTTGAGGATGTAAATAAATATTTTATTGCAACAAACATACTATGCAAGAGTTTTAAGGGAAATATCGTCGCCGTAGTTGGAAAATTAAATAACTGACCAATTTCGTGAAATCGACTTTTTTTGCATTTTCATAAAGTCCAATTCAAGCGGCATCTTTCTGTCTCACTAAAATTGTAATATCTTAATTAATCACAAAATAAACTACACATAAACATCACAACACACTATAGTTGGAAAAATAAATATCGAATATAAGAGAATAATTTAGCGAAGGAAAAGAAGCTAACTCTGCAATAATTAGCTAACTACATCCATGCCTCAATTCAAGAGCGAATAAAGTGCATATAGTATTTTGTTTAATTTTCCCTCGACACATTTATTCTCTATTGGACCAATACGGTCTCGAAAAAAGTTATTAAAGGCAGTTATGTAATATTTCGTGTCTCATGGAATGTGATGGTTATACAATTATGTAATTGTTGTGTGATCCACAGTAGCACACAGATGAAAGTATCACATTTTTAAATGACGGTATTTTGCAGTATTGTCACCCATTCAAAGACTGGCCGCATGGACCGTTGCTTAGCCTCGATGTTCGCGTCAGATTACCTTTGTTAGCCAGACTAAGGGCTGCTAGGAGGAGCTAGCGGGAAGAAGTAGAATAGGTTTTTGAGTTATTTGGGCATTCCACTGGAACATCAATTACTTTTAAGATAAAAAGTAACCTTCAAGATCTAGTCTACCTCCATATTAAATTTTAGGAAAATCAGTACAGCTAGAGGAAGTAAAAGAGATGTGTTATCCGGTGCATCCCACGGGAATAGTAATTATTTTCGGAATTTAAAGTAGCCTATGTAGCACATAGTCTAACCTATCTTCATCCCAAATTTCATCAATATCTATTGATGAAATTTAGACAGTACAGCCGTTCGAGCGTGAATCTGTTCAGGCGTATAATTAACCTAACTTTTTATAGTTTCCTTCGATTTCCCTCGGAAGCCATCATCAGATCTTAACTTGGTGCCAATAGGACCATTTCAGGACTATACTCATTCAATTAAAGGAATAATTTTGAGAATCGGTTCACAAATGACTGGGAAATGGGTGAACATACATAAACAAATATATGCAGTCGAATATATTACCTCCTTCTTTTTGGAGTCGGTTAAAATACTACCAAATTACTTTTTCAGAATCATTTCATTCCATAGTTCATCATTACATTCCATTTCATACTTCATTCACATTATAAATACATTATTAATAACATTACTCATGGTTTTATTTAAAAAACTTCAATACAGTTTTAGGTCTCTTATTCCTGGGCTAAAAATCCTATCTCGCATGTCTTTTTCCATCTCGGTTCGCCCATTTTTGAGCAGGGCTTGCGGGATAGCTAGAAAAAACAGATTCTGACCTCACGGGCTGATCAGTTCCAACACCTGCCGGCACACGTCTCTATGGTTCTCTTGCGGGCCTGCTTCGGGATGCCCAACTTGACTTATGTCATGCGTACGGCGCCAACATGGAAGCTCCCGAAGGAGGTCCTTCAATTTGATGGCAGTTTGAAACGTGTGATCGAGGATCGGCTCAATATTAGTCTTAGTGAGGAGCAATGGTGCCAGGCTAATCTGCCTGTCCAATTCAGAGGTCTGGGTGTTAGGTGATTACAGGAGTGCGGTGCCATTGCTTTCCTGGCATCAGCTTATGGTGTCTCCGGGTTGGTTGGGCATATTCCGCCTGAATGTGGGTTGGTGACAAAAGGGATGGTGACTCGTTCACCATCCCTTTTGCATCAGAGACGCACGATGTCTGGGTAGCGATGCATCCTAGTGCAGCTTTGCCAACGAAGCCCAACTCACAAAGGTGTTGAGATGATTTATCAAGCTCCTACATCCTGTCTCGCATGCGCGTGTGGGTCTCAGGAACCGAGTTGGCTCGCCTCAATGCCGCTACTAAACCGGAGTCCGGAGCCTGGCTACATTCACCTCATCTGGACACACTGCTGGACGACGACTCTTTTAGGGTTGCCTGCAGGAAACCGACTCGGTTGTGTGGTTTGTGAGCCCCACGTTTGCATCTGTGGCGTGAGAGTAGAGGCGAATGGCTTACATGCTCTTAGTTGTTCCCGGTGTTCAGGACGCAGACCTAGGTATCATGCCATTAATGAAATTTTAAGGAAGGCTCTGGTGCTAGCCGAAGTTCTGTGCGTGTTGGTAGCTCCCGGCCTATCGCGCTCCGACGGTAAACGGGCGGATAGACTTAAGTTGCCAGAAATAATGCTGTCTTATCTGGGCATGCTAGGTAATAAAGGTACTCACGCAAGTAGCATTTGCGTGAGTACCTTCGCATTTTGCCATCTTCCAGCTACTCAAAGAGTGGCTGGTGAAGGTGTGGAGGCGGCTGCGCTCAGTAATCACCAAAAGTATTCTGCCCTGGAATCGGCGTATGAGTTTGTGCCTTTTGCTGTCAAAATAGCGGGGCAGTAGGGGGAAGAGGCAAAAAAATCTGTCGTAGACGTTGGGCGTCGTTTGCGTGAGAAAGGGTGAGACCCGGGGGCTGGGCAGTACCTAAAGACAGCAAAGTTCCCTTGCCATACAGCGGGGAAATGCTGCGAGTCTGATGGGCACGTTTGGGCGAAGGTCTTGGATGATCTTATGTTTGAATATTTACTTTTTTATGTTGAAGTTATATGTAAGATATTATTAATAATAAAAAAATTAAAGAATTTGTTAAAACTTAATTAGTAATCAAAAATCAATACTTACAATTGGGTTGTATAGCCTTAGTAATAAATAAATAATAGATCAATTATAAACTTTCCCGTTGGAGGACAATTAAATAAGTGCTTTTATTCTGGGCTTTTTATATATTAATGAAAGATATTGGCGAAGGAGAACTAAATAACTAACATGCAAAACTAAATAATTACATAAAATATTAAAATTTTGGGCGAGGGAGAAATAGATAGTGGCTATTTTTTGCTTTTCTCACAAACGAATTAATTAAAATAAAATATCTTTGAATGAATAACTAGATGCTTTATCAATCTTTAACATTTTAAAATTTGGACAGCAAAATTGTTTTTCAAAAAAAAGTTATCATCATTTTTGTTGCAAAAAAACAGTAAATCGTGTTTTTCTCGCAATTTTGATTTTGTTAGTTATTTAATTTTCCAACTACGGCGACGATATGTTCCTTTCTTTTTTATTGCGGTGCCGTTTTAGAAAATACCGTTTTGTTTTTTTTTTACTCTTTACAGTCGACAAGTAAGGCCTGTTGCTCGGCTAACTAAGGTGATTTGACACGATCATCGAGAGCATGTAACTATCGCTGCGGGCAGTCTTGGATGGGTGACCATGCTCAAGACTGTATTGTAAAAGTGGCAATTTCACATGGGCGTTACCATGGGACGGACGGCACGTTGAATTGCAGGTCCCGGCTGTTAATCATAGGACAATTAACTGTTGTTAATCCAAGTCAGAGCCCATCGGGCGGCTTGAAAACTCTAGACCAGAGTTTGGTCACTTAGCTCATACGAAGAAGAAGAAGTTAACTGTACAAACAAGGTTAAAGGTACTCTAACGTTGTAATTTAAGTATACGAGTACCTACTAAAATTTACTTACTACAGTAAAGAGATTAAAAAAATACATACAGTCGAATATATAACCTCCTCCTTTATAGAAGTCGGTTAAAAATGGCTTGCAAGTTGTAAAATGCACCTAATAGTGAATTCCGGCCACCTTCTTGAGAGCAAGTTATTCCAGATTAGGCACGCTCCACTTTAGACCAGAGTGTGACCAGTTGTGTCATAGCCGGACCATAAAAAAACTATTCAAGCCTTATCTGTGTCTGTTTAATACATTACGATTGAAATCTGTACATTCAACGTCTAATAGTAGCATCGACGCCAATCAATCTCAACTAAATAACCAATTTACCACAAAACAGCAAGTTCCTTATTACCCCAAACTCAGTCCGTACTTCCCAAACATCTTCCAATAAACTGAGTTACGAAGTTCCCCTTAATCCCAGGTATCGCTCATTGAAATCATCTGACAAAGGAATTAATGTGAAACTTTCCTTTCTGGATAACCGCTGAGTAATCCTGACATAGTTGCGGACGGAGTTAGTGAAATATGGTTCTTTGGAAGTCGAATCCTTGCTAATGTTTGAGTAATATTTATTAGTTTTGTTAGGTGTTTGGGTCAAATTTTTAATTAGTCATACTTATAAAGTGTGTTATGATATGTTTAGCTATGTAGTTATTGATAAATTTATTCTTACACTAGAATAAATATTTTAACACTGAATAAATTAATACATCATTTATTTACACCACTAAGATGAATGGTTTTGCGCTTGATCACAACTCACCTGATAGTAAGCGATCTTGTGGTCTAAGGTGGAACGCACTTGCCCAGAAGAAACCGGTTCACTCTTGCTTTGAAAACCGTTACAGTTATCGGGGAACGCGGCGTTTGGCAATGAATTCCACACCTTGGCGGTTCAGCTTAGTGTGCATTTTTGGTATCTACACAGCCAAACGATGCCGCCTTGGTGTTTCTCTGCTCATCCGATGATGGAGGGGGTTGGATGAATTAAATCATGTAATCCCGTCGCACTCTCTCCGAAATGTAACTCTGTCAGCCCAGAGTCTAAGCTTCATAGCAAATTTCGTGTAAATCGATTCAGCTTTTTGAACGAGAAGAAGAAATAAACATACACAATATCTTGATTCAAAATAATAAAAAAATACATTTTGAGTAAATATGTCTAAAAAGCTTCTTTGTTAGACAAAAAAAAAACGTCTAAAAATGAGCTTGATATCTTGAAAATTGAGCTGGCGCATGGAGGCCTTGTTTGTGTAGCACTTAATTTCCTAGAAGATACCAAAAAAATAATAATTTTAAAAAGAAAGAAGATGATTTACTATGAAATTAGAAAAAAAGCTTTTTTAATACATTTTATGTGGGACAGGGGTCCGCCCCATGCGCCAGCTCAATTTTCAAGATATCAAGCTCATTTTTAAGCGGTTTTTTTTTCTAACAGAGAAACGTTTTACATATATATTTTAAACAAAAAAAAATATTTTGAATTAGTCTAATAAACACACACAAACACTTACTATCACTACAAAAGTTATTCTTCCTCAACTAATCAACTAACCTATACTTCGTTATAAAGCCTTGAATCCTGTCCCTATTAAGCGATGAACCCACCTCCGCATCAGTACACACAGTTCAGTCAACGACTTCATTCCCTGCAAGCGACCCAGCGGTAACTCGCAGCCATTACTTGCAGCCCGAACAAGGCAACTTGCGAACTCGAGCAACAATTAGCTCGCAACTCGAGTAAACTCGGGCGTGTGTAAACATCTTAGCTTGGTACTGTATGGAAATTGTAGGCGAAAGATTCAAGTAGTGTACTGTAAAGTGCAGATATTAGGAGACTTGATTTGAAGCGGCTTAGTTTTTTTTTACTCTTAATAGGTTTGCGCTTGACCACAACTCACCTGATGTTAAGTGGTATTGCAGTCTAAGATGAAACGCGCTTGCCTAGAAGAAACCGGTTCACTCTCGCCTTGAAGACAGTTAGGTTGTAGTTCAGTGGGAACAGGGATTCCGGCAAGAAGTTCCACAGTTTGGCCGTCCGTACTATAAACGTGGAAGCAAATCGCTTAGTACGCATTTCTGGCATTTCCACTGCAAACAGTGTCTCCTAGCAGTCCTAGTTGGTATATTTTAACTGTATCTATCCACCTTCATTGAGCGTACCGCCAAGGTGTGGAATTCTTTGCCTAATTCCCTGTTCCCTGATAACTATAATCTAGCGGTTTCCAAGGCAAGAGTGAACCGGTTTCTTCTGGGCAAGCGCGCTCCACCTTAGATCGCAATATCGGTTACCGGTGAATTGCGATCAAGCGTAAGCCCATTAAAAGTAAAAAAAAAACTTTTTTTAATTATATATATCTACGCTTGGTCTGAGATGTTCTGAGATTTTCTGTGAATAAAAAATAACTAAACCTACGTTTGTAAAAAGAGTTTTTTTTATATAAAAACTCTTATAGACTGGCGGTGTTTACTTATTAAATTGTGCTATTTTTATCGGGGATAAAATTGTCTTTCCCCTTCCATGGTACCTGTCAGACATTCGGTTCTAACTCCATTCCAGGAACAAATTAATCTACAGCGAGCTACAACTCGATTTGCCGGCCCATCGAGCACTGCAGTCGCGGTCATTGGCAACAATCGTTTAATAACGATTAGGAGTTTGTTTGGTCAAACGTAGAAGTTGTAGAAAGGACATAGTAATAATATATATCTTCTTAATATATATAAATCTCGTTTCACAATGTTTGTCCTCAATGGACTCCTAAACCACTTAACCGATTATAATAAAATTCGCACACCATGTGCAGTTCGATCCGACTTGAGAGATAGGATAGTTTAAATCTCAAATTATAGTCGCAATTTTAATTTATTGCTTATTATTGTCTGTTATTATTTGACAGTCACAATTAACTGTTAACTCCAAATGATTCTAACAGATGTCGATACCTTGCGACTGGGTTGAGTAAGTCATCAATAGATGGCGCTGTACCTCTAAGTGTAAGTGAGGCAAAACAACGTTTGCCGGGTCAGCTAGAAATAACACAAAGTGTACCTAAATCACTGCTCAAATGCTGTAAGAGAATTGAAACTTTGATAGGGCTGTACAAAAACTGTGTAAGTAAATGTATTTATGAATAAAAACTAATCTTATCTCTTACATAATTATATAATGTCCATGTCACAATGTTAGTTACCGTAGTCCTATTACCGAGTTCTTTCATTTGATACCCATATCGGGGGAGTTGTGAAAAATTATATAATCCGCGATTATGTTGCGGCGAACCACCTTGGACCTATTTTTATGAAACATAAAATTGCGAGTACTTAACTACTCGTAATTGCACTCGCGACTAATACAATTTTGAAACAAAAGATAACGTTATTCCTTTTTCAACCGTTCGGTAGCTACGATGCCGCAGACACACACACACACACACACACACACACACACACACACACACACACACACACACACACACACACACACACACACACACACACACGCACTCACACACAAACACTATAACACTAAAAATAGCAAACTTCAGATTTTAGGTCACTTCAAAAGGTGTCCAAGTATTCGCAAAGTTGTATGAAGCTTAAGTTCTGTTTCTCTTATTTATTCTGTGGCTTTGTCATTTGTTATAACAGGAACCAAGTATAAACTATCTGCAGTAATCGATAGTCTATGTCTGGGACAAATGTTGCTGTCAGTCGTGTGTCAGGAAGCAGGCCGGTTGCGGTCTCTGATAGGATTAGATCCAATATCGGTCACTCTGATCGATGGAGGTCAACGAACTTGCTCTATAAATATTTTGCGAACGACTGAGTGATTGCGGCGGTGATTGTCTGACAGACTGAGGAATATATATCTTGGAGGTTAAGACTGACTGAGTCTTAGTTTTTGTACGTTTCAGCTTAGTTTTCATACAGAGTTGAAGTTCCAAACTTTCGTACAAAACGCTTTGCGTCGACCTTTATTGTGAGGACTGCGAAGCTTTGGAACTCTCTACCTGAGTCTCTGTTTCCTGAGAAGTACCATGCGGGGGTCTTCAAAAGTAGAGTTAATAGGTATCTTCTAGGTAAGCGTGCCACACCGTAGACTGCAGCGCAGCTTAACATCAGGCTAGCTGTAGTCAAACGCAAATCTATCAAGATTAAAAAAATGGTTTTGGTCGCATAATATATTTACTCGATTAAGGGCCCTATTTCTAAGTCTCCACTGTCTGTCTGTCTGTCTCCAGGCTATATCTTAGAAACCGTAGCTAACAAGCTGAAATTTTTACAAGATATGTATTTTCCATGTCGGTATAACAACATAAAATAATAATAAAAAATTAAAGTATTAAGAGTGACAGTAATACGTACAAGAAACAAATTTTTTAAGAATTTTTACTCGATCTTTATAACGACATTTGGTAGACCTTCGAAACATTCAGATAATATCTTACTACTTGTTATGTAATCGTACTTAACTTATTTTCAACTCATTTTATTATGTACGTAACCTAAAAAAAGAATTAGCGTAGATAGATAGATAGATTAACACTTTATTAAAACACATACTAAAAATAATTACAGAAACAAAATAATAAATAGCGTAGTTTAATTAAAAAATAATTAAGGGGCGCCCATATAAAAAACGTATTTTTGTACATACGTTTATTGGTACGAAACCCTTCATGCTTCGAAAACAAAAAACTCGTACCATTTGGTTTACTTGGTTTACCACAAACTGTTCCGCAGTTCTACGAGGAAACAAGTGGCTTTTCTTTAATACTTAGAGAGTAGTTTCCGCGGTGCTTAACTGTTATTAACAGTGAAGCACAAAACTTGTGTACTGAACTGAAGTGGGCCGCCACAGACTCGGATTTATTACCTTTTTCTTTCTGTGTTTCGAACATCAACGTCATTTTATTTTAATGTATCTTATACCTTTAAACGAGTAATTCTCGGAATCGGCTCCAACGATTTTCATGAAATTTAGTATATAAAAAAATACCGAGCAAAGCTTGATCATCCAGGTACTACTTATTGAAACATGGATGTAGGTAAAAACAGTATTTTATTTTTAAACGAATAAGCATCGTTCTAATCTACGTATTCAACTTTTCAAATTTTTGCTTCCACACTCTTCTGTCAGCCGTCATATCTACATTCACTCCTTTCTCTTTCATATCCTCTTTCACACAATTCATCCAAATCTTCTTAGGTCGTCCTCTACTTCCACTACCTTGTACAGTCATATTCAGACTTCTCCTAGTCACATGCTTGTCCTCTCTTCTGTTCTGTTCCCGTTCCTGTTTCTTTAAGAAAATGAAAGGAAACGTTTTGCTTATCTTAAAGAAACAAAACAGCCTCAGCCAAAGTTTAGCACTACAGCAAAAAAAAAAGGATCTTGAAACTACTAAATATTAATTCAACTGCCTAGTTTCTTAGTGAAATTTCCCTTCAGCTGTGCAACTCCAGCCGTGTCTAACCGCAGTAGCGCATTTACTGCCTCGCTTCGCTTTGGATACGTGGTTCAGGAACATGTGCCGACATAAAACTAAATGCTTGCTTCTCGTAGAAGGGACCATTTTGTTACGCGCTCTGTTGTATTCAAATATGTTGAGTTAGCTGCGAATTGTTAAAAACGCGTTTATTGTGCCCTCAGGTCAAAGGAAATGTAGGTTAGCAAATAGTTTTAAACTATGGTATTAAAATATTTGAGGTTAGTATTGTTCGACAATAAAATAATTGATTTTAATTTGTCTGAACAGTTAGTAATATTTACATATACCGCGTAACTGTTAAATAACGCAAAAATTAAGAGCGGGTTTGGTTCGTCTTGAGCAACAATTTTTGTACTTACACTTTGTAAATTCACGAATCTTATAACAGCTATTCCATACGAAAACGTCACAGACGCACCTAAAATGTATGGAGAAGAGAATTTATTTTTATTTACGAAATGTGTTGTAATTTCTTCTAGCCAACTTTTTATGGACTAGTTAGTAGTACAAGAAGGGAGACGTACTAAATAGATAATAAGAAATACAGAAAACAAAAAGTAATAGCTACAATTAAGGTTGCGTATGTATGAAGTCTTGCACTATCATGGATTATTTATGAAGCCAATCTTAGCCAACTACCTTAGTAAATTAGAAAACTTAGAGCTAAGCCCCGAGTCATCGTAGCTGAATCTACTTAGTCGCAGCAACCAGCACTTAATCCATGCAAATCTGTGAAATAACAAGATCCCACAACTCGGAAGTTGCACTTAGACATTCATGAAACTTGAGACCACAGATTACCTCTTACGTATTGCACATACTGACTGACTACCAAAATAATGATATTTTTTGTGTCGTTTACTCTAATTGAAATTAAAACTGTATTGGGAATGGAAATTCAAAAGATTAGCATAACGCTTTTCCGCAAACATAGTAAGCACTGCAAAATTTGGAAATTATCTGCCTGAGGCCCTATTTCTAAAGAAGTATATCGCCCTGGGGTCTTTGTAATTTTATGAATAGGTAATACGGACCACCTCATTCGTCTTAAATATTTAAGACGGTAACGATGAATAGTATTATTTGTGCTATATAAACTGGCATATAAACAAACTTGCCTAAAGCTAGAACATATAAGGTTTTTACTAAGAAACACGCTAGCATATTAAAATTACTAGCTTGACTATAGTAATCACTTGCTTTAATGCGCATAGTTATTTGGACATATTTATCAAAAAAAAAATAGCCTCTTACTTCTGTTCCAAGATAAGATGTGACACTGCATACGATATCTATTAGAGTAATCTACGTTAAAACCATAGAGGGAAGACGGCCGTCTATCGGTTAATAGTGTTCTCAGAATAGGGTGGCAAGAGGTGGCAGTAACTGAGTAACCACATGCAAGCCTCGCATGGAAATACTAATATATTCCGAGTGCTGCCACAGTGGACGCCAGTGGAATATCTTGGTAACTATCAGCGTAGCATAACTAGAATAAACGGAAGAGTAACTCCATACAATTGCCGCTTAGAATTTGGATCCATCTACGCACACAATTATACTGTTACCCCTACGAAACACACACACAAAGCTTGCACGCGATTGGTCACCGCCATACCATGTGACGCTACACGGACGCGCGGGTAGCTGTTTTGCCCCGCCCACCTCGGTATTTCACGCGTGGACGGTGGAACAATTTTATCGGCCAAGTCACTATTATATTTCGCTGGTAACTACTCATTCTAAAGCCTCGATGACACTGGGTTAGTTTAGAAGCTATAAGCAATCGAGATCGGAAGCAGCTTGTAAACCGTGTCGTTGAGGCTTCTTTACAATCTGCTTTTGAGTATCCTATTCTAAAAATTATACTCGCTCACTCGCTAGGTTTTAGAAATAAAGAAAGAAAAAAGTTTATTATACACATACATACTAAGTGATTATTTAAGTACGGAACCCTAACAAAAGACGTATTGTGTATATATTATATATATATATATATATATATATATATTTTATATTATGGTAATGTATATATTATTAATTTTATTCATACATGTCACATTATACAATTAAAATGTCAAAATTAAATTAAATTTATAATAAATAAAAAAAAATACGTATATTGTGTACTAATTTGCAGTTAATTAAAATGGAAAAGATCTGATAGAACTCATTTTCAAACATTTCCGGACCAGTCATTCTACACCTGTCCAATTAAAGTTCTACTTCACGCGTAGTACGTCCCAGCTGTGTTACAATTAATTATTATTCTCCATAGAAGCAAAAAGCCAGCGACAGATCTAGGCAGGTATCAAAGGCTATCAAAAAACAAAGCTAAAAATGATTACAGGCAAAAATTTATTTATGATTTTTTCCTTCCGTACGTGTTTAAATTTGATTGACTTGATTTTACAGTTTTTTTTCTCTATCGTAAATGGTAAAAATATCGAACAAAAAATGCTAAAAGGGCGTCTAAAGAACCACTCTCTCTTATAATGTCTATCCTTATGTTGGTAACAAACAGACTTACGAATTAGAAATAAAACTAGTAAAAAACCTAAACTTTCTGAACCAGTTTTGTATCATAATAATATATATTTCTTTATTGGAAAAAACTCTAAATAATATAACCCGCCTAACTAATGTTCATCCTTGAAGTCATACTGGTACTTGATTGTCATCTTTCAATGCTTTTAAGTCATACGTAGTATATTACTAAAAACACGAAAATTAAAAACACTAAACAAATTCCTTGCCAACAGACAACTTACTTACAAAAAATAGTTTTTCAAAAACCTTCCCCCCTTCTACTTCAGCTGTATGCCCCTTTGTACCTTTAATCCTGAATCCGGCCCTGGCTGACGTTTCAGAGTTTAAGCTCGCAGGCTAATAAGCGCTAGTGTTGAATTTTGGCTACAATAAATCTGAAATTTGAGTAAAACTCAGCGGGAAATTTAGCTGAAAATTTCACAAAGAACTGAAAGCAAAAACTATGCTGTGAATATTACACAAATGTTTCTTGCTTATGTAGTTTATATAATACTAGTTGCCCGTCCCGAATTCGCATGGGCTTATAATAATTTGGGTTGCAAAAAGTAACAAAATGATTCGAGTAGTTTAAGTAATTTAGGAGTCTGTTCTAGTTCGTATTATGGTTGCTAACACAACTGATATACTACATAATTATACATACATATGTACATATTTAAATAGATACATATTTAACACCCAGACCGACAGCCAACAAATTTAGTTCAACACAAAGATGTTGGCCGTGCCGGGAATCGAACCCGGAACCTTTTGATTGGCAGTCCGGCATGGTAACCATTACGCCAACGAGGTCGTCAAAAGCATTCCATTGTATGGAATACAAGCTAAACCATCTAAAGCCAATTGATTTCGACGCTTTAGAGAGTTTGTCGTTAAATCGAGTTACGTTACATGGAGTTTCCACTGTACATACATGTAAACCTGTAGCATATTAATACGCTCCTTAGTTCTCCAAAGCTCGTTAAACTAAAATCCCCGTTCGGAACATAACAAAAAGCAGCCAAAGTCTGCCACAGCTGGTACCATGAAATGTGTTAAGAAACGTATCTCATCTACAACCGTTTAGTAAGAGCCGTATTGTATAGTAGACTAGCTGACCCGGAAAACGTGCTTTGCCTTAAAAAAAAAAAAAAAAAAAACTAAATATACAGTAGCCGATTCTCAGACGTACTGAATATGCATATAAAATTTGGAAAAAATCGGTCAAGCCGTTTCGGAGGAGTACGGTAACAAACACTGTGACACGGAAATTTTATATATAAGATAAGATATATAGAGCAAGTCTCCAAATGGAGTTTTATGTCACAGCTGCGTCTAATGACGTATTCTGTACTACTGCTTTTGTCGCACTGTGACGTATAATTTGACGACCTCGTTGGCGTAAAGGTTACCATGCTGGACTGCCAATCAGAAGGTTCCGGGTTCGATTCCCGGCCCAGCCAACATCTTTGTGCTTAACTACATTTGTTGGCTGTGGGTCTGGGTGTTAAAATATGTATCTATACAAAATATATATTTATGTACATATATGTAGTATATCAGTTGTGTTAGCAACCATAACACGAACTAGAAATGGTTCAGTATGGGGTTAACCAGCCGTGTGTGAAATGTGTTCTAATATTTATTTATTTATTTAATAGATCAATGAATTTTAATGTTTTTTACATTAAATGGGCTGGCGCTTGATCACAATTCACCTGATGGCAACCGACATTATGATCTAAGGTAGAGCGCGCTTACCCAGAAAAAACCGCTTTGAAAACCACCAGATTGTAGCTATCAGGGAACAGGGGAAAAAAATAGAAACCTACCAATCTTCGACTGACAATAAATTACAATTATGGAGAAATTTTCTATATCAGAAATAGCGAACGCCATTTCCATTCATTGATGAACTTACAGCGTTGCAAAATAACATCGAACATTTTAAGCCAACAAAGTCCGGGATAGATGTAGACTTTAATCCAAGGTTTAACCTATCTTCATAGTAAATCTCATCAAAATCGGACCAGCCGTTGGAGCGTAAAGGAGTAACATCAATTTGGAAGTTATTTGCGTATCCCACGGGAACCACAATTGTTTTCGGGATAAAAAGTGGCCTATATTAATCCAAGGTTCAGTTTATGTTCACACCAAATTTCATCAAACTCAGCTCAGTCGCTTGAACGTGAAGAGGTAACAAACATACACACACACACACACACACACACACAAACTCTCACATTTAGTAGGATTAAATTCTCCCGATATACGAGTATTGTTACTCAGTTCGGGTTTGGTGGCAGCTCAAACAAGCAGCGATATTTAGTTAGTAAGTTAGTCTAGTTCCTACTTAATCCTATTGTAAAATCCTTGTTTAAATAAAGTTTTTAATTTTTTTTATTAAAAAATATTTTCAATGTGTGTGATTGTCTACACTAGTGCGAAAACCCGCGATTCCGTCCCTGTGTCAGTTCCCAGTGTCCGTAATAACGCCAGTTCTAACTAGAAATTAACTGTGAAACAGTGGCAGCGGCGTTTTGTGAAAGCTAACAATGAATAAAACATGCAGTTCGCACTCACTGCAGTTAATGTAAAGTTAGAGTTATATGGCACTCCAGTTGTAACGTAAAACACAATTTCACACTTAAAAGCAAAACTAGCTTTGATAATTCCCATTTCTACACGCAGTTGCCTAGTAATCTGTGTGCCAGATAACATAGTGGAAGATCCAGGGTATGATTCACACGATGAGATAGATTTTCGAAAAGTGAATTCAAAGTTCTGTGTCGAGTTTCTGTGCATGTGAAAAAAAAAAAAAAAAACAAAATGTCTTTATTAGCAACACAAATATACAGAAAATGTGCACCCTGTGCTTCGTTATTAGGGCATAGCTAAGACTACTTAAAATTACTTAATACTATACTTAAATCTAGTTATTAACATTTATTATTATGTTTTAATTTAAAATAACTGACATGAGTAGGTATTAAAATACACTCCCCATAACATAATTAATATTATGAGTATTAACCATGTTACAAGGAATACATTTTAATACTGAATCTACGTTGACGTACGACGTCTACAATATAAGAAGAAATGCCAACGAGAGTGACGCGTCTGTTGGTTAAAAATTAAAAAATAGGTACCTTAAATGATGCCTAATTCCATAAGCCAACTATCCGTATTTCAGTTCGCGATCAAGAGCCTAGGCCTAGGTCGTCGTCGCTTCAGTTATCACTTCAATTTGTTATCGACAAAAAACGTGAGATTTATAAAAGTGACGTACGCTATCGAAAAGTCATGACGAAAATTTACGTCATTCCTATATATTTTATACTAGAGGTTGCCCGCGGCTCCGCCCGCGTGTATGTCGCTTCTTGCGTAACCTGTGGAAAAATTATATTGTATCCTATTCCCGTGCCAATTGTATATAAACATTACATTGCTACGATATCAAAATGAGCCGCATCTGTCTTTCCGCATTCGATTCCTGAGATCTAGTGAACCTCTTTTTTTAGCTACTTTGGTAATGATGCGACAGATTAGATCGTTTTCTCCAAGCCATTATTTTAATTTAAATAATTAGAATACGTGAACCACATACTTAAATTCCAATTCAGAAGTAATTTAATTTCAAAAACACTAAACTTTCCCTCTGAACTTTAAACCCCAATGGCATACCTAAATGCACACCTGGAAAATATTTATACAAATCTATTTTAACTATCATAGACATATACAACCATAACAACTTTCAAGACTTTAACTTGATAAACAAAGAAATTTTCAGACAAACTTTCACCCCCCCCCCCAAACCCTTAGTTAACCCCTGGAAAAAAAAATTAATACCATTAGTTTTAACTTTACATATACTATACATATTCCAAATTTCATTGCTAGAAGTTCAACAACATAGAAGTTTCATGCAAACTATTTTACCCTCTTTCACCCCCTTAAGGGTAGAATTTCCAAAAATCTATTCTTAGTACACGTTCAAGTACTAAAATATATACACACTCCAAATTTTACACCTCTAAGTTCAAAAACACAAAACATTCATTTTTAACTTTCAACCCCAATGGCATCCCCCTTAACGCACCCCTGGCAAAAAAATAATAATTTTAATTTAATAATTTAATAATATACTACCATAACAAATTTCAAGACTTTAACTTGATAAATAAAGAATTTTCCATACAAACTTTCACCCCCATTACAAACCCTTAGTTCACCCCTGGCAAAAAAAATTAATACCATTAGTTTTAACTTTACATATACTATACATATTCCAAATTTCATTGCTGGGAGTTCAAAAACAAAGAAGTTTCATACAAACTGTTTTACCCCCTTTCACCCCCTTAGGGGTGGAATTTCCAAAAATCCGTTCTTAGTACGCGTTTACATACTAAAACAAATACACCCTCCTTATTTCATAACCCTAGGACCAGCCGTTTGGGCTCTGCGTTGTCTATAGATGAATGAATGAGTCAGGACAAAGAGTCTTATACTTAGTATAGATAGATGATAGCGAATTGAAGTAATACCCGAAGCGAGAGCAACTGGTCTAGACCCTCCGGAAATACATTTAAAACTACGGACAGCTCAAAATGGCTTACATAATACAATTTTTGTATCAATCTTGTCATCATGTCTTAGTAACATCCCGCCCGGCTTCGCACGGGCTCTAAAATAATCGGAGTAACAAAGAGAAACAAAATAAAGCCTATGTTACTCGGAGATAATGTAGTTTCCTAACCATGAAAGAATTTTTCAAATCAGTCCAGTAGTTTCGGAGCCTATTCGCGTCAAATAATCAAACCTTTCCTCTTTATAATATTGGTATAAATATGTAATTACCACTAAAAAGAGGATATATGTATATAGGTACCAACAAAACTAAAACTTGTTACAAATCGGAACCCATAGGAACTATGCGCAAATTGAGTCAGAATCCACATGTTCCGTTTCGTATTCTAACGTTCCAATATTCAAAATGTTTTGCTCAAATATCGAGCTATATTTCATGCGACAGTAAAATCGAATGCGCCTCGAATAGCTTGGCCTTTCGCAGCTTCTTGTTTCAAATGCTGGAAAAGAAACGTATATTCTTTTGGTGCAGTATATCAACTTCAGAAAGCGAGTGTGAATTGATGGAAAAACGTCTGCTTTTTAATATGACGGCTTCATTATGCTAATAATCCTACTAAACTGCATTGTTCTTCTTTGCCTATACTACCTTTCTCCATATACTACTTATTCTTCTTCTTCGTATGGATAAGTGGCCAAGCTCAGTTTTTCAAGTCGCCCGAAGGCCTCTGACTTGGCTTAACGACTGCTTGTACTAACACTACCAGCCGGGAACTACGATTTAACGTGTCATCCAACCCATGGGTTTACTACTAAGTAGGGTATACGACACCTCTAGGTGGGGTTGATCCAGCTAATTTCTTTTCCCACTCTCCACTATCAGTCGTCATCTCTATACTCACTCCATTCTCTCACATGTTCAGGTTCGATCCGGATTCACACACCGTTTGAAGTCAACATTGGTTGGACTCTTGCTCTTAGACTTTACTTTTGTTCTTATTGTTATATTTTTTCATATTTTAACAAATTACATACAAATTTAAGTCCGTTCACCGCATACAATAGTAAGACGTATTTGGACAACTCACTGTTAAGAATGCCTTGGACGGGCAAGCTTCTTACAATGTTTTAATTATTGTTCTGCCATTCATTTTTGTGGTGACGAAAAATATCTATTATGTTCGCACGTAAGCAATAATTTCATGTAATCTTTGTTTGAATTAAACACCTTTTAACCATATTATTATCATGAAACTATCGTTTTCCTAAAGATGAGTTACTGTCTACGTCTCTGTATTTGTACAGTGAAGATGTTCCCAATTTAGGAATATTGGAAACAATATCCTCAATGTGTTGTTTTCAATTTCAATGTTCAAATCTAAGTTCCTTGTGTTCTTGCAAAATAATTCTATTGCGTCAGCTTGCATTAACCAAATCATATTATTAACATCATTATCCACAGCCTGTTTTATCCCACTGCTGGGTATAGGTCTCTCTAATGTTATGTCATTTTTCTTTGTTTCAATCCTATGCCAATCAAGCCCAAGTTCGATCCGGGACAGCTGTAATCATACTAATATTTTAAATCTGAGTGTGCAAAATTGTTATTTCTTCACATTCAAACCGCTGAACCAGTTTGTGTGAAATTTGATGTGGAGCTTATACTTTATATTAACACCTAGACTACGTCGCATGCGAGCAACACCACGGGGCAAAGCTAGTGTCTTTAATATGTACTATATGTCAATTTGTGAAAATAATAATGTGCGATGTTTTCTTCTTTAATATTCTAATAAATGTTTGTTTTTTACAGGTAAGCAATTACTTCATCTAATAAATGAAGCAGGCTGCTGCTTTCAAAAGAAATCCTTATAATGAACTTGGTAATTATTTTTCATTTTTTTTTTGATGTTTAAGTAGCACTTACTAACGTGCTGTATTTTCAATGAAATACCAAATTAAATCTCTTCAAATATTTCTTAATCTCATTGAACCATGCGAGCAAACCGTTACCGTCTGGCTTTGCTAAGCATTACATAGCTTTCAAATAGACTTTCAGTTGTCTGAAAGGTAGGTAGGTATGGATTATTGCGTAGAAACTATACTTTTGACAAATCTTGTCGAGAATTGATAAACATATACCAACTTTATTAGCACACTACAAAATGTCCTACCGCTATGCTTTTGTTTCCCCACGATGTTTTCCTTCACGGAATGTTCGAGTTTAATGGAATCGAACCCACGAGTTGTGGAACGACAAGTGACCGAAGGCCCGACTGAGCTATCATCGCTTATGATCTTGTGAGAGAACACCCCAAGTCTTCCAATCCTTATGTTGATCATTCGAATCCCTAACTCCTGGCGGACGCACGAATTGCGTTTTATTCCGCAAATTGCGCAATTACTTGGGTATCGTGAATGTTTATTCCTTTTTCATTTGTTCCCGTTTTTTCCGCATATTTTAAAAAGTTTGCGAGCTCCGTAGAGAAAGCAATTTGCTTTGAAGTCAGTCCGTGCCGGAACGAAGGCCTTATGGACCGCAACAAATATTGTGTACACAGATACAAGCCTCAGGTTTTGTGTTATTGTAATTCTAAAGGTTCGCCTCACGGGAGCACGGAAATTATGGAATTGCGGGCAAAGTTACGGAGGTTTACTTTGATAATGTACGCAATTGTTTGCTTGCAATCATGCTTGAAGAATTATTACTTTTTTAGTTAAGTACTTTGAATCAAACTACAGTTATTATATAAGTAGTACAGTTAGTTATTACATCACAATGTAATAATTATGTAACATTATTATGTTTAATCTTATCCTCTTATCTTTTTCTTATCTTATATTCTTATACTATATAAAATTTCCATGTCACAATGTTAGTTACTCCTCCGAAATGGCTTGACAGATTTTTACCAAATTTTATATGCGTATTCAGTAGGTCTGAGAATTGCCTACTATCTATTTCTCATACCCCTAAGTGTTAAGGGTTGTTCATCCTTATTTTTTTTGGCTAAACAATGTTTGCCGGGTCAGCCAGTATGTAAATATATTAAATGAATTATTAGATAATTTATTTAAAATGCAATTATTTTTTACGTATGACCTGTAACTGAATTTTTATTAATAAATTTCTTTGACTCAGTAGTACAATCATTTTGTTTTATGTGAATTGATGTAGGTACAAATTATTGTCTCGCTATTGAAGCAACAGTTTTTTGCCATTTCAGATAAAATTGGGCATGGACATAGTTGATATTAAAGATAATAGATATAAATCCCATATACATAATAGTTACTTTTTTATATTAGGACACATTTCACACACGGCTGGTTAGCCCCACACTGAAACATTTAGTTCGTATTATGGTTGCTAACACAACTGATATACTACATATACATACATACATAATATATAAATACATACATATTTAACACCCAGACCCACAGCCAACAAATTTAGTTAAGCACAAAGATGTTGACCGGGCCGGGAATGGAACCCGGAACCTTCTGATTAGCAGTCCGGCATGGTAACCTTTACGCTAACGAAGTCGTCAATATCAGTCTTATTATCGTAGATAGTGATAGTTATGGACTTTAATACTCTATTATATTGATAAAAACCACCTGAACACAAATTAACTGGAAACAATGTATGGGTTTCTTGGTTTCGTTTTAAACAACACAACAACACTTTATGAAGCTCCCAAATAATATCCACCGAGAGCGTTTAATTAAAAGAACATTAAATATAGCCCTCTTATTATTTATTTTTATTCTTGTTTATCTTCCTTACGTTCGTTCAGTTTACAGCTTGTACTTAATTAATTTCCCGAGTGGCTATATTATTAGGGCAATAAAAATAATAATAATTCGTCGGGCGCCCGCCCAGATCCCGCCCTACGGTTTACTTGTGGACTTTGTAAGGAGCTTTTACAGCGTTCCTGGCTTGTCTTCTTAGTGAATGCCTTTTTGTTTTTAACTTAGAGTAAATTTAAAGGTTTTTAGGGCTTAGTACCTAAATGGTAAAAACTCGTCCCTATTATTGAGCCTCCGCTGTCTGTCACCAATTTTCAAATTCAATTATGTATAAGTTTCAAAAAGTGATTATTAATTATTAAATTAAATTAATATTAAAGGGGAATCCCATACAAAAAAACCTGTTTTACATTTTTTTTAAGATAAAAGTTACGGAACTCTTAATGCGCTATCCCAAATTGCACTTATCCAATTGTTGTTTTTTTTTTCAATATGAATATACTTTTTTTTTTCAACTAGCGACTCGTCCTATTCAAGTAGATATTTTTGAAAGTGGTCTAGGATTTTTATGCTTTATTCGTTACCTTACCTTTCCTCTTCATAATATTGGTGTAAAAAACTATTTTGATAAAACTTTATTGAATTTTCTTCTGTAAAAATATTTGGAGACACGAAAAGATGTCAAGCACAAAAAAGTGTAGCAAAAAGAATTTCAATTTAAGATTATGGCGAGGCATCCTTATATTACTTTCACAACAATGAGCTAGAGTTGTCTACCGCCTACGCTAAATTGAAAACGTTTTTCTAAAGCCGAGCTTTATCAGATTTAATCGTGGGTCGGATGACACGTTAAATTGTAGGTCCCTGCTGTTAGTCTTACTACATGCAGTCGCCACGTCAGAGGCCTTCGGGTGGCTTGAAAACCTTCGACATTAGAGCTTAGCCACTACGAAGAAAGAATCAGATGTATACAAACTCATCATATCCCCATTAACTTTCCTATTCATTTATTTATTTATTAGACGACCTCGTTGGCGTAAAGGTTACCATGCCGGCCTGCTAATCATAAGGTTCCGGGTTCGATTCCCGGCCCGGTCAACATCTTTGTGCTTAACTAAATTTGTTGGCTGTGGGTCTTGGCGTTAAATATATTCACTGTTGGGAAGCTACATTATCCCAGAGTAAAAACGGGTATATTTTGTTTCTCTTTGCAACTTAGATTATTTTATAGCGCGTGCGAAACCGGGACGATGCTAGTCTAACATATGCTGACAAAAATTCTGAAGCTTTGCGTCAAGGACATGTTTAGAGACTGTATCAGACAGTTTATTAGGTACTCTGCTTAAGGGTTGAAGAGGGAGTGAGAGTAAAGTAAAATAGGGGACGGTAGGGGTGGGTGGGTGAATATTCAGAATTTTAATAAACTGAGGTAACGATGTTGTGCAAGCCAAGTTATATGCAGCGGTTTTAACCCCTGGCGTAAAGAAGGTTATATGAGTTTACACGTGTTTCTATGTATTGTAAGTTATATCAGACTTCCTACTAAATGAATAAATAAAATAAATAAATATTAGGACACATTCACACACGGCTGGTTAGCCCCATACTGAACCATTTCTAGCTCGTATTATGGTTGCTAACACAACTGATATACTACATATACAATACATACATACTATATATAAATACATAGTTAACACAAATAAAGAACTTTACCGAAAGAATTTTATTTAAATCTGGAATAAACTGACCTTTGACATTAACACTGAAAATTTATGGCACCAAATAATTTAAAGCGTGCTAGTTAATGAAGCAGCAACGCGCTGAAATTACGTCTAAATTGGTAAATTAGCCTCGACGTTTGGCCCAGACACATTCCAAATCACAAGTCTCAAATGGCTCGTTGCTTAATTAGTTTATTATATAGAAACCTACATAATATGTTCAATCGTGTTTTGGTCTAGCACTAATAGGTCCTAGACATCATCCATCATCAGAGTTTGGTCTTTTTTAGTATAGTTAGGCATTTAACCAGCTGGGTGGGTAACCATACGAACTAACGACCGAGGCCTAAGGTGAAGTATGGCTAGTCTGGAACAATTAGCTGTCAAAGAGGATGCCAAAAGACATCTTTAGGTGGTTGACGATACATTTTTCAATTCGAGCGTGTTTGATAGCCAGGCGAAACAGGCCAAGATTTAGGAAACATATTTCAATCTATAAATATTATCTAAGGTTGAAGTAATATGACCAACCATCAATTTACGAGTAATTATAAGGATAATAAGAATAAGAATTATTACAGTTAGTTGTAATTTCTTATACATTTATAATACTTATGAAACCAATGATTCTCGGTGGGAAAAACCTCTGATTTCAATAAGTTGTGTGTACTGTTGTATGTACCATTGACTTTGTTTTTCAAGTTATGTGTGGATTTGCACTCGCTTACAGTGAAATAAGCGAAGCTTTGGAACTCACTACCTGAGTCTCTGTTTCCTGAGAGGTATCATCCGGGGGCCTTCAAAAGTAGAGTTAATAGGTATCTTCTAGGTAAGCGTGCCACACCGTAGACTGCAGTGCAGTTTAACATCAGGCTAGCTGTAGTCAAACGCTAACCTATCAAGGATAAAAAAAAAATAAAAAAAAACCGATATGTTTAAGCTCAGCACTTTCAATGCTAGATCTAGCACTATATCGTGCCCTACTGTGCACTGAAATTTAAGGAACAGCACCCAGCACTAAATTCTTATATAAGATTTTTTATTTCATTTCATAAATTTGCCACTATTTATTAGACATTTCTAGAAATTTTGCACTATTTGTGATTATCACTTACGAAACGGCCACACTTACATTATAAAGTAAGTGTGACCGTTTTCTACTCGGAAATATTAAGATGCTTTACGTGAACAGTTTACAAAGTTTACTTTTTGAGATATTACGAGTAGAACTACGAGTAAACCGTGGCATTGAGTTGGTAACCCTGTTTGCCACCTACCTAAACTTAATAGAATTTCAAATCAAACTGGAACTAACCGTTTATAGTTGGTAGAGACCATAGTAGCCCCCCTGAAATATGTACCTACTGTAAGTCTGAACGATGTGTGTAGGTGTTAACCAAATAGAACAATGCTTTCAGAACATTGAGTAGGAGTTACATCTGCTCTCTGTGTAACGTATTCTGAATAAATAACGTGCCTACGTGATTGTCATTTGGAAAAACAACAGTCTTGTGAACGGTCACCCATCCAAACATCGTCCGCATCGACCGTTGCTTAGCTTCGATGATCGCGTCAGATCACCTTAGCTAGCCGAGAGTGCTACGGGCGCTAAGACACAATTGCTTTGCCGAACTTTTTGCAATTTCCCCCAGTTACGGGGTCTTTATATCCCGTCATCATTCAGATTCCTGCACAAAAGGGGCACGCAGTGGCCCGAAATAAAAGAAGAAATTACCTTCATAAAGCAATGAATGCGAATTCAATTTTGTTAACAAAGAAAAATAGCCGGCGCGGGTGAAAAAGTCGATAAAAGTTGGAGAATTCCCGTCGAATAAATATTTTGCGCTTCACGCCTCCTTGTGCGAAATGAAAGAGATTCATTGCTAGAAAATACATCATGATTTGATCAAGTAAAGTAAAAGTAATCATTTGCTT
This sequence comes from Mellilla xanthometata, assembly GCA_035578125.1. Classification (NCBI taxonomy): domain Eukaryota; kingdom Metazoa; phylum Arthropoda; class Insecta; order Lepidoptera; family Geometridae; genus Mellilla; species Mellilla xanthometata. Next base: position 2,607,055 of record JAPUBQ010000007.1, on the reverse strand, counting down.
ATTTACTTTGAACGATACATACCAAACCGTTATTATAATGATTATCTGCTTTATGACAAATCTTTATTCCTTTTTGCCAAATGAACGAAATATAGGTAATATTATTTTATATATCTGCTCCTATTAATTATTTAATGAATTCTACCCTAAGTAATGCTATGATTCCTTATGTACCTAAACGAATAAATAAATTATTTTTAAGTAAGGAAGATAAGGAAAGATAACATTACTTAGCTTATAAGGCTTTAGTTCTAATAAATAATAGTTAAGCCTTAGTTTTAATTCCTACGTAGGGTTAATCGATCCTACGTAATGTAATTTTTAATAAATTATGGTTTTTATTTATGGTAGATAAAATATTATGTATTAAATTATATGCTGCAATTAAACAAAACTTCTCTTCAACGATTTTGAAGTAGCGCCCGTAACTCGGCTAGCTAAGGCGATCTGACGTGATCATCGAAGCTGAGCAACGGTATATGCGGACAGTGTTTGGATGGGTGACGATGCATAAGAATTTCGTTTTCAAAGTGGCGTTTTTATCTGATCACTACCGTGGGTCGGATGACACGTAAAATCGTAGGTCCCGGCTGTTACTCTTAGTACAAGCAGTCGTTAAGCCAAGTCAGAGGCCTTCGGGCGGCTTTAAAACTCTCGATACGAGAGCTTGGTCAGGTAGCTCATACGAAAAAGAAGAAACAATTATTTCTTTTTTTTTGTTTAAAATATAAACCGCATCATTTCCGTTTTTATTAAGCTTTGTCAATATTATTCTTAAGTTATGTTTAAATTTATTTTTATAAATATCTATTGATTAAGTTTTTTTTTCTATATAATAAATCAAATAGTTTATTTAGTACAAATACAGAGGTGAGACGTACTATGAGTAATTAAAAACTAAATTATAGCTAAGTCTTAGTGTACGTTTTGCCATATCCACTGCGCCCCGCGCAAATAAATTTATATATGTAGTAGAAATTTCATTAAACATAAACCGCATCATTTGTTACATTCGTATACGTTGGGAATCAGTTCCGAATTTCTCTCACAATCCTTCCGTAGACCGCCGCAGGTCTCATTTCCATCCAATCTGGTAGATCGGCCGCACAATGGCTCAGAAGAAAACAATCTTCAGACCCGAACAGGCTATTGTGTGCCCACGGACGAAACGAACACGTCTTTATTGTTTTTTTGTTTACAACGACCGTGGTTTTCTATTTTTTTTTTGTTTCTGTTGTGTTTTGTTTGTATTGAATGTGGAATAAATGGCTAATTCAGTTTGTTTTTCAAGAGCTGCGCCCCGCTTGGTGCGTTAAGGCGGGCGGTATGGGAACAAAATAGCATATGAAAGATTATTTCTCAACATCTAAATTTTTTTAATTATTTCAAACAAATGTTGTGTAAAAATGTTGCCCTATCAAATGATACAGCATTTTTTGAAATTTTATTATCTTTCATTCATTTTTAAGTGTTGCAATTTCAAAAAACAGTTTCGTGAAATTCGCTCGATAGTTTTATTTATTGAAAAGTAGTCGATTTTAAATCTAGAAATTGGAGTGCTTCTGAAAGTAATAGAGAAATGAAACAAACCTTATATTTTTAGGTAATTGTTATTATTGTAATTGTTTTAAATACATTTATTCCGTGAAATACCTACAGACGCGCTTCAGGCGCGTCGGTCAAACACACAAATGTATGACGCGGCTGAACTTGTACTACATCGCCTTAGTCTAGTATAAAAAGTAGTTTACATGATATTTGAACTAACATTCCAAGAAAAAATGAAAATCTACCTTAAAGATAATTCATACCATATATCGCTCCTTAAATACAAAAGGGCCACATGACGAAACACTATTTTTACAGGAGAAGCAAATCATTTTTTAACAGATTTTTAACTATTGCATATCATTTTATCATATTTTATTGAATATGAATATATCAAAAGTTGTGTATTTCTCTTTGGTATCTATGTGTTTATATGAAATTTGGCGTTTTATGGCGTCTTCGCACTGAACTTAGCAACCAAACTGGCAAAACTAAAAAAAAACGGTTATGCGTTTTCTACAGTTATTTTAACGAAAATGTGGGCTGTTTAAAACGGAACTATCAATAAAAGTTACTTAAAACGCATTTACGTTATAAAACTAGTTTTTTTTTTAATTTGTGGTCCTTTTGCATTTAATGAGTGATATGTCCTTTCAATACATATATAGTATACACACAGGACAATTCAATAGGTATCTGAATTGTGTACTCGTACCTAGTATACAAGCAAGCCATGTTGTTGACCGCCCGCATGCCAGACACAATGTACTATGTACCTCCCTACGTCTGAGCAAACGCCTTGACACTTTGAATGCTGCACTACGCTCCACTGCTTCAGATATTTACATTATAATTAATGATCAAACAAACATACCTAAGTGAAGTTTCGATCAGAATTATGCGAATGTCTTCATTCGAGGCGATAAAGATTCAATTTAAATTTCACGCGCCTTACGAGTAAGAATGTAGCTCACTTTATATACAATATCATCTCTATATAACGACACTGAAGGGACTATGCATTTTATGGCGTTATAGAGAGTGGTTGTTAATTGGAGAGAATGTATTATTGTATGGAATACAAGCTAAACCAACTAAAGCCAATTGATTTTGACGCTTCAGAGAGTTTGTCGTTAAATCGAGTGGAGCTTACACTGCATTGATTAAAATACAGTGTTCTTACACTGACATTATGATCTAAGATCGAGTGCAAGAGTGAACCGGTTTTTTTTCTGGGTAAGCGATCTTAGATCATAATGTCTCTTGCCATCAGGTGAATTGTGATCATGCGCAAGCCCCATTTATTGTAAAAAAAAACAGTCAGTCTGGTTCAACTTACCATGCCACTGCCACTAACCTGCTGATATAATTTAGAAGCTGTCTATTTAGACATCGTAAAAAAAAACCTAATTACATATCAGTCTAGACTGATTAATATGCACACTCTCCGATAAAAAAAAACAGCACCTAGTCGATAGTTAGCTGTCTCCTGGCGACAGAAAGCGGTGCATAATTAAACCAAGGCCCAACCTCCAAGGCTGTAGCTGAAAATTCACCCGCTTTTTGAAATGTAAATCAAAACCCCGAAAAGCCTTCCAATTTCCCTTTGATGTGTTAATTTTATATTCGCAAACTGTCGCCACAGAATCTCTTATCGGCTTTGCTTTCATTAAAAATGTTTTCAACACGTAAGGGTTTAAGATTTTGACAAGTAAAGGAAATGTAAATTGAAAAAATTAGATCGATCGTGTCTATTTATGTATGTGAAAAGTCTTCTTCTGTATATGATATTAGTGGTCAAGCTGGCATCGAGAGTTCTAGATCCGCCCGAAGCTCTTTGACTTTGGCTTAACGACTGCTTGTACTAAAAATAACAGCCGGGACCTACAATTTAGCGTTTCATCTCACCCACGGTAGCGCCCAGACGAAAATTCCATTTTTTAAATGATCAAAAGCTGTTCATTCAAAGTCTGTTCCCATCGACCGTTACTGATTGTGTCAGATCACCTTACTTAGCCGGGCTACAGGCGCTACATAGTAACATTTAGATAATATTTTTTTCCAGAGAGACTATCACTTTTTCCTTCGATTTCTATTTCGTATATTTATTTTAGCCCGTTTAACAAATAAGATATGTAATATTTATTCACTCAATATTTTCTATGTAAATAGAAAAATGGCAAGGCGGGGCCTGACTATGATGTTTTCTATTAAAAATATAGGATTTTTCTTTACCAACTCAGTACAAAACATTTTGTCGCTGAATTCACAGGATTTCATTATGATTATAAATAAGGCCTTTATTATAATACTTATAATATAGGCTAAAGGGAATAAGTATAGGTTGCTAAGTTGTGGGCGTATAAAGGTAAACATGCATTGCAGATAATATTTTTTTTTTAATAATTGAGTTAAAATATTGATTGGTCGCTTTGCTTACTACTGGTTGGACTGGTCTATGGGCGAACAATTAACCATCATTCCATCATTAGCTCAAAATCATATTTACATTATGGTCTTGAATATGCTTACAAAATTACTAAAATACCTGCGGCCCGTAGTTTTGATCGCATAAATTTGAGAAATAATTTAACCCAAATCTAATCCGACTCAATTCAGCCCTTACAGCGCAAAAACTAACAAACCTACATTCATCTTCACAAACTTTCGAATACATAATGTAACTAAAATGTTGGATTGAATGCTTTATCTTAGTAATTCTTTAATAAAGAATAATTCCTAATAAGCAAGTCTTATCTTTTTTGTCCTGCAGAGAGCTGGCAACGTCGCAAATTATGGTCAAACAATATTTACATTATTTATTACTATTATTGCAGCATTGTTTTATAGTAGAGATATTAAAAATGCACACTAAGAATTTTGATTTCACCTTCATTGTGCGTACTGCCAAGGTGTGAAACTCTATGCCAAATGCCCTGTTCTTCGAAAACTATAATCTAGCGGTTTTCAAGGCATAAGTGAAGCTTTTTCTTCTAGGTAAGCGCGTTTCACCGCAGAGTCGATTTAGTTCGTCTCTTATTTAGTATAAAAAAAACTTGATACGCCTATAATTTTTCTTTTCCAATGTTGTTCGCCGGACACCGGAGAGCGTCCAACGTCGCGGCAGGCCCAGACGGAGATGGCGGGACGAACTAGACTTCTTTTGTAAACACCGGATTCAAACAGCTCAAAACCGGGATGAGTGGAAAAAGGATAGAGAGACCTTTGCCCAGCAACGGAACCGGCTAAAAATAATAATAAAATAATGTTGTTCGCCTCGCAGTGTCTTCCACCCTAACCCCGTGAGATATGATTTTCCTCGTACCATAAATGCTGTGATCGGTGGCATGGAAAGATTACCATTATCTTTGAAACCTCCAGCTACTCTATCCAGGGTTGATAACAAACTGCTTCGCTGGAGGGGGGCTGGTTACGTATGTTGTAAGGAGAAAAATAAAGTTATTGAGCTGATTGGCCGAGAAAAAGGTACAACGTGCGACAACAATTGTGAAGAACTTAGGTTTTAGATATTCGTTACCTTAGCTTACCGTCCGGACTCAGTTCTCTGTCTACGGGACTCAGTGATCCACCTGTCGTTAGAGTCACAGAGCATTCAATTCATGACATCTGACGTTGACATATGACAGCGCTTAACACTTGTAAGTATTGTTTCTAGATTTACGAGTATTATGTTACGGCTGGTGTGATTCATGGTTTTGCATAGTAGTGAGGCATTTTCTAATGATCTTTTGGCTAGCAACTAGGGTTCAAGTTGTAACCACGCCAAGCACCTAACAGTGTGTTCAGGCAGCCTCCTTGAGAACCAGTTATTCCAGCCTAGGTATGCTCCACATTAGGCTAGAATATCGCTAACTCATGTGGTTACTCGCCCTGCTGGTCAAATGCCTAGCTGTATGGAGTAAAAGACGCGAAAAAAATTATTATCGTTCATTTCTTTAGTTAACCAATATAAAGATTTTGATCTGAGTTTTAGGCAAATTAATGGTTATAATAATAATACATAGTCTACAAATGTTTCATAAATATTTATAATAAAAAAATATTTATTTATTCGTACCTAGCCAATTGTTTATCTCTAATCTAAGATCTGATCGTCCTTTTTTATTTATTTTTTGACTTGGAGGAAATGCAGCTACGCATGCCCGCCAATCCTTAGGGGGATGTTTCACGACATGCACATTACGTAACACTAAGTTTCCCGGCGCCACCCAAACAACGACGGAAAACACTAACCGACTAGCCTTTATGACTTTGTGAATTCGTGAAATTTTCAACTTTGTGAACAGACTACCAATAAACAGACACAACACGTAAACCGAATATTCTGCTACAAAGAAAGAACACAATTATTTCAGACACATATTCGTAATTATACATACATTTTACATAAAACAAACATGAAAAAAAGAAGAAAGACAGCATAGTATGTCTCCTCTAGTGTCCGAAACAGATAAGCTTTCAGTGTAAACGCTACAGATTCCTCGATTAAGTAACTTTGTAATATAATGTTAATGTACCATTCGGTCATAATTTAAACTTTTTGTACGAGTGCATTTGTTTTTTTAAGCAAACAAGCTACAGTTTTTAAAATCCTGGCTTTGTAATTGATTACAGGAAGTTGCTTAAATACTCTAGTTTTTTGATGAATTTATTATTATTTATTACTTATTTACATTGTATCAAAAAATATATAACATAAAAATCCACCTTAGAAATTAAAATAAATTTAAATAAGGCGAATGATTCTCGCAGGTTTGTAACATAAAAAGAAAAAAAAATAAGTTTAATTTAATGATGGATTATTGGTAAACATTTAATTTGTTAATTATTACTTACTAGCTGCGTTTGTGTTTAATAGCCTATCTCTATACTGAATTTCATCGAAATCGGTTAAGCCGTTTAAGCGTGAAGAAGAAACATATTACACACTTCCACACTACGATTACCGTAACTTTCGTATTTGATATTATAATATGAGTGGTTGGATTTTAGGCATACCTTTACAAATTTTTAAGTATTCAAACAAAAACAAAATAATTTTACTGATGTGGTATATGATACAATTATAAATGATATTAGTTGGCTTTTAATTGTAGTATTATCAACTTGGCTTCATATAATTCAAACTGTACTCCGTCCATAAAACGTTTATTCTAAACTCCACTGCGACCTATCTAGTTTTAGACATCTGTGCAATTCGCTAGTTTACGTGCACAGTCCTGCCAGAAGGTGTCACATTATTCACTAACTGCTTCAGTTTCTGAGGAAAAATGCAATTTAGTTAAAGAAGAAGATGCTTGGGAAAAACTTTGCTGGCATGATTGATGAATGAGATGTAAATAAACTTGGAAATATGAGAAGTTTGGAAAAATACTTTTAGTTGTTGGACGTTTTCTTTATTACCCGATGCAAAAATGAAATGGAGTTATAAATTGACCGTGTCTATGTAGAGTGTTTTTTTTTAAATTGAAAATCTAGACTATGTTTAGCTATGTTTGACAAAAATTGAGCCAAAATGGCGGCCAAAAATTAAAAAAATATTGTTTTGTTTGAGGCATTCGATTTTACTGTAGTAATATTAGTTTTGTGCTTGATTGTCTTTTAATTTTATTTTTTTGTTTATACCTTTATTGCAGGCAACAGGCAACAGCAACAGCAAGGCCCATAATAAAGAATACATACCATTAAAATAATAATTATAAATAAACTAATACATATCAATGTATGGATGACCATAAACAAGTCTGGCGTTTTCAAATTGTAGGTCTCTGCTGTCATTCTTAGTACAAACAGTCGTTAAGCCAAGTCAGAAAAAACTCGACACCAGAGCTTAGTCACTTAAGTCATAAGAAGAAAATTTGTTTCTCAATTTAAACCTGTTTTATTTTGACCACCATCAGCCTCTTTTATTCTACTAAAGGGCCTTTAAGTTCTGTTTCATTTTCTATGAATTAATATAACTAAATTTCAAAACACAAGACAGGTACAGCCCACAGGCCTCCAGTCCATTGTAATCGTCTTACGCGTGTACTTTAACGTATTCAAGACAGATTACGTCCCAAGTCCGAGAAAACCATCTTCAATGTGTAGTCAAGCAGTTAATAGATATGAAACCCCAGGGCGTTTGGAGATTAATCCCGAAACTCACTCTACCCTTCATAATTCCACTATTTGTTGAACTTTCTAGCTGGTTTCCATGGCGATTTAGGTCAGCTTAAGCTTAAGATTTGTTTTTAATACTGTTTTGTTTGTACAGTTATAATTTTTTTTTTCCCATTTCACTATCGGACGAGCAGGGAAACACCTAGGCGGCATCGTTACACCGTGGAGGTTCCAAGGGCACGTACTAAGCGGTTTGCCTCCACCTTCATTGTGCGAACAGCGAAGGTATGGAATTCTTTGCCAAACTCCCTGGTCGCCGAAAACTATAATTTGGCGGTTTTCAAAGCAAGAGTGAATCAGTTTTTTCTGGGTAAGCTCGCTACACCTTAGATCATAATGTCGCTTACCATCAGGCGAATTGTGATCAAGCGCAAGCCCAATTATTGTTATTTTTAACAATAATTGGGCTTGCGTCAGCAGGGCGCGTAACCACAGGAGTTCCACCTTAGAGCATACATAAACATAGCGTAAGCAGCCCACTATACGTTCCCACTGCTGAAACTCGGGGCCTTCTCTCACGAGGAGAGAGATATAGGCCATAATCCACCACGCTGGCCAAGTGCGGGTTGGCGGATGACACACGGAGGAATGTATGGCGGCTGCACACTCAACTGAGTTGTCATCGCAGTTATTCCAGACTAGGCATGCTTCGTCTTAGACCAGAGTGTAACTAACTCGTGTAGTTAAGTGCCCGGCTAGTCAAATGACTATAACTACTGAATCTCTCTCCGGTCATATCTGTATGTTACTCGATTTTATAAGCCTTTCAGACAGTAACGTCAACAATCTACGAGTATTCAACAAATTTCCTAAATTGTTCCAAAACGTCGCAATTTTCTCTAATTGCCGCAAAATCTACAAAACTTAGTATGTGAATCACGTTGCTCGCATAAGTCACAAGTCACAGACTGTAATGGCCCCTAAATAACACCTGAATCACATACGCAGTCAAATTATACCCATATTTCTAAGGGCTTTAATTTAACTCACTTCGTTTATTAAATTTCTACAAATGGGAATGTGCTTTGTTAATAATTAAGCTCGTAATTTTGTTAATACCTGACCTTTGCTTTTAAAATAAGTTACCTCAATTATGGAGATAAATTTAAAATATAGAGTTTTTAATTAAATTTTGTACACGGGTCAATTATCTGAAATAGTTTCTTTTTCGACTGCTAATAATATAATGCTTCTATATTTTACTTACACTTTGATGCCATGTAATTAATGTATAATTGAGTCTTAAGTATATGCTTTTTACGCATTTGCTGAAATTTTCACTATTGCAATTTTACGTCATACATATTTAATCTCATTATCATTAACTGTCATTTTATACATTCAGCTTTTCAATCAGATAGCCCGTGTTTCAATGGCGTATTTTTCAAGTTATGTGTGGGTTTTCTGTGCATGTATTTATGGCATGTCATTATGTGAGGTCTTTTTATGCTATTACACATTCAACGTTTTTTTTTGTAAACACATATAATTGCCGTAATATTTATCTCATCAATCTACTTGACATATTTTATTCAACTCAGGGTCGACTCTCTCACAGTTCTATATTATTCTACAAAATCAAAATGTACGTCTCACAATTCATATAAATATTACATTGAATGAGTGCGAACCTCTCCGGGTCCAAAGTCCGCATCAAAGGGACATTGTAAGTAATGGCGGACCTTTTCCGACGGCGGACCTAAGGGCTACGTAGGGCTCGGGCAACGGGACACTGCCAACCGGGGAGGAGATAGGAACATGACTTCAGTTGCCAAATGAAGCACTTTAGCTTGAAATGAGGTCTTTAATCCTATTTAGGTTACTAGGTAAGGTTGAGGACAACCTCGTTGGTGTAATGATTACCATGACGGTCTGCCAACCAGAAGGTTCCAAGTTTGATTTCCGGCAAAGCCAACATCTTTGTGCTGAACTAAATTTTCTGGCTGTCGATCTAGGTGTAATGTGGAAGAAGACATGGGTGGAGTGTGTGAATTAGGACATAAGAGAGAAAGGATTGAGATAGAAGAGAGAGGAAGAAGAAGATTTGCTGTGCTGACCCCACCTAATTAAGATAAGGCAAGAAGAAGAAATAAATAAAAAGACACAGCCCAACAAGTTAAATGTGATAAGATAAGTTTCTTCACATTAAATATTTTATAAATACTATAAATAGGTCATTTTAAATCAATGATACATTCTTTCAGCTTTGTTATGCTTTCTCCTAAACATCTTACCTCAGTGGTACAAACTATTCTATTATTCAAATATCGCCATATTGCAAGGTCCCTTTTACGTTTGGAGAAATCTAAGTATTTCTGTAACGGTTATGGACACAAAATATCATTTGGCAGCGTCTCCCATTGAATAACAAAAGGTGCTTTCATTGCTTGTTAGGTTAATGGAGTATTTACAGGTTAATGGAAATTAGTGGAATGTACCATAAAAATTAGGATTTTCAGTAGAAAAAATTATGGTTGCGTCTAAAATGACAGAATTAAAAAGTCATCAGATATCCTTTGCATGTTAGTAAAATATTTTCTAGTACCTGCCTGGCTATCAACCCTCATACCTTCATGTTAGAAAAATCTGTTTCTTGAGAACCAGCTATTCTTGACTAAACATGCTACTCATTATACCAGAATGTCACTAACGTGTGTGTTATCGCGCCCTGCTGCTCTTATTCTTTGCTGTGCTGTGTAAAATGAAAATAAAGTTTAATATTTCAGTTTAAGTTGTAGACAGAAGCAAAATATACTTATTATGCTTAAATAGTTATTTACCTGGAAAAAACTCCACAGACAAGAGACCAGCTCTTAAGTAATGAATGAATGCTTAAATAGTTAACAAAAAGTTCTAGCAATCGAAAAAATACAAAAACAAAGATCGCTGTAGTTGAGGAACAGCCAGGTATGTATGCATACTAACCAAAATTATAAGCTTATTATCCAAAGGCTTTTAAAAACAATTAAATCTTGTACAGAAACGTATTAAAAAAAGCTCTTCTCTCCAAACTCTACCAAACAATATCTCAGACTCCTCCCAAACAATTGCTCTGAAAATTAATTATCATACGTCAGTGCCCTGCCCCGCTTGTTAGCTAGCAGGTGTGTATCATTTGTTGCCGTGATTACTGACTGCACACAGACAGAACAGGGACAAAATGAGAGCGGAAGCGGGGTGATAAGATACCCCTGTTTTACATTTGATATTTGATAAATAGACTTGAACTATATCACAATTTTCCTGGCGGCAAACTATATTGAGATATTAAAGCAGCGTACTTACCCAAAAAAAATGGTTCACTTTTGCCTTAAAAATAGATCTGTAGTGTTTCAACTATAATGCGGTTAGGTACTAAGCACTTAAGTTAATAAACTGAATTATTTATAAGGTAAAAGAAATCTCTCTAGAATTGGGCGAACTGTGTTCTGTAACGATATTGTTATTGAATCGCACTCACACTTATAAACCAAACCAGCTGCGCCCCGTGGTATTAACCTCGTTAATCCAGAACAAAAATTAATAAATCCTAGATAAAAAGTGGCTTATGTGTTAATGCAAGGTCTAACCTACTTCACACCAAATTTCATCAAAATCGGTTCAGCCGTTTAGGCGTAAAAAAGTAACATACATACACAAATACACGGAAACTTTTGCAGTTAAAATGTTAGTAGAATGAAAATGTAAAAATACAAGCACATTGAGAACTTTCATGAATATATTCGTAATCTGGGCACTTGAAAACGTAAACATTTGCAATGGCAACAAAAAACTGTTTTTGTTGAACAGTTTATATGTAGGATTGGGCTGTGATATAAAAGTATTAGTTCATTCATTGCCAGTCAACTACTCCTGCTCTGAACCAAATTTGTCTATGCAGTAATGTACTCCGGTCATGTGTGAAGGCTCCATTCCTTGGCGCCGCTTTCGTCTGCCGACATAACGCTCTTCCTACTTCAATCCACTTGGTGGGTCCAAGTGCACACCGAGTTACACTTTCTATGACCCTGTAAAAAAATGCAAACGGTTGTATGAGAGATCCCTTAAATCACTACTTATTTTTATATTAACTCACAAACTAACTCATTTCAAAAATCTAGTTATCGTTACGAAGATCGAAAAAAATATCGCATTGGTTGTATGCGAGCCCCCATATATATATATTTTTTTATTCAATTCCTTAGATAATAGGGCACAAGAGATAAATTATGGTGATGTACAAACAGTTTAGTCACAGTAATAGGTTGCTGTGGGTTCCACCCACGGGACTCTTGAAATGATAGTTTGACCAAGCACTGCAAATATCCAGATATGCTAAAATTGACGTGCCTTGCCCCACTTTACAAAGATCAAGATGATAATCAGGACGTACAGAACTACAGACCAATTACAATCGTGCCAACCATGTCTAAGCTAATAGAAAGCGTCCTATCAGAATCTATTATGAGGCATTTAAATGTAAACGATGCAATTTCTAACTGCCAATATGCATACAGACCTGGCTGTTCCACAACTACAGCGATCTTAGAGTATGTTGAAAAAATAATGGAGTGTTAAGAATAGAAAACAAGCAACGTATGGTAGCTATACTATTAGATTTGTCGAAAGCGTTTGACACCGTGATTCATCATGTATTGAAGCTGATACATACAAGTATGACTTGACTACTAGCACTTCCGTGTGACCTATCATTGGAAGCCTAACACTTCAAACATTTATAACAGTGAACTTAATATAATACTCTGTTAGCTATTTCACTGTTGCTATGTTTACGCTCAATTTGTATCTGTCAAGCGGTGTTACGAACTTACCAATATTAGTAGAGTTATGGGATTTGTTACGTGAAAATTGGGCACGGGGTGTTGTAAATTATTGTCGCTATATTTGGTTGTGATAGCAATTTACTGAGGCCCGAACTTAAGACTTAACGGGGTCTTAAAGCGTTGACGTCTAAGCTTTATTGACGAAAAAGGCAGCTACTCTATATTTCCCAGTTGACTAGAGATTTTAGACTGTCTTTAGTTGTTATCCAAATATTATAACCTATTGTAGATATTAGTTGATATGGTACATAAGCCGCAACATGGGCAAGCGGTTATGAAGTAATTTTTTCAATAAGTTAAACTGATCGTGATGTATAACGTGATACGTGTATGCAACTTACGGTTAATTCCATTTTAAGTGATCAAACATATAGACACAAACTTTTGGCTTTAAATTTTTAGTCCAAATAGATTCATAGTTCCACTTCCCCAAATAATGAAGACGCTTCCCAAATCATTTTAAAAGCCATCATCAGCCTATTTACTTTCCATTTGTGAAAGTTTATATAAGCCTGATTTCAATGGGCAAAGGGACGAGCTAAGAGTGGATATGCCTTTATATGCTCGAGCCCTTTGAAAAGGATAAGCGGTTCCGCGACAATGGAGTGAATTTGAATAAAATAATAGTTCGGTACTGTCGGCCACATGGCGGGGAGGGTATAAAGGGGATGGAACAATGGGCCTCTGAAGCGAGTTTCACCTCTAAAAGAGGAGACCACTCTCCTCTGAAAGTGGTGTCGGAAGTGCTAAACGCGTCTCTACTCCTTAACACTTACCTTGGTCTTTGAGAAACGTTTTGTTGCTGAAAACAGGAACATTTTGCTCATAGGAATATCTTGAAATCTCGAGGTATTCGGACAGACGTAGTAAATTTTTAAGAAAAACATTCGCAAATATTACTACTAGCAAGATTCCAACCAGCGTCTTCCAGTACTCTGGAGCGAATAAAATTGAAGTGGGCAAATCGATAATTCAGTTAATTTTTACACATTTCTAACAGATTTTTTAGAAGTATCGCACGTACTCAACGGGACCCTTATACTAAGACTTCGTCTGCCCGACTATCGCCTAACTGTATCTTATGAACCTTGATAACTAGAGAGTTGAAATTTTCACATAGTACGACTTATTTCTGGCGCTATATAAGTCATTCAATAGACATGGGATATTTCGCCATATTTATAAATTTTTTCTATGTACAATAACATAAACATACTTCTACAAGAAGTATGTAATCTGGATTAGCTAATGGTAGATAAGGAAATTAATATCTAAGTCTTACATGCGCAAATCCGACTCTATCTATAAATTATTTTTATGAATCAGAATTAGTTCAGAATATATTTTACGAATTATTATAAAAACTACGCATTACTTTATTAATCTACATATCTTTGTTAACATATTCTATTAAATAAACTTTGTTTCTTTTTAATGCCTCAACGAGATTTTAAATATTCGCATCAACGCGAATTGGTTTCAAAACAATTATACTTACTCAACTTTACAAATATTTATGACTAAACTAAATAACTTTGTCTGGACTCCAAAGTCAAAGGTTCAAACGAAACATTAGTTCAGAATGCCTCAAACCCTTTTGAATACTCCCAATATGTTAACAAAACAAATTTCAAGTGAGCTAATAATATTCGATGGCGACATAAAACTGAACGTAGGTTTTAGCAAACACATTGTCCGAATAACAATGAAACTCGATTGCTTCTAATATTAGATTCCACTCTTCTACTCTCGTTTTCTTTTCGCAATTCAGGCTTAGTGTTCGTGGATCGGATGACCCGGCTGTAATTCTTAGTACATGCAGTCGTTAAGTCAAGTCAGAGGCTCTTTGAGCGGCTTGAAAACTTTCGACCCAGAGCTACCTCATACGAAGAAGAAGAAGGGTTAGTGTTAATCCCACTTACAGTATATTATACACTAGTAACCCACCCCGGCTTCGCACGGGCTATTTCCAGTATGGATCTCTAATATTTTCGGAAACATAATAAAGCCTTTGTTACTCGGGGATAATGTAGCTTCCGAACGGTGAAAAAAAACTTTCAAATCGGTCCAGAAGTTTCGACGCCTATTTGCGTCAAACAAACAAACAATCAAACATTTCCTAATATTATTATTTATAATATTATTATTAGTAATAATATTTGTACATGTGTATCGTACTAATGATATTATAAATGTGAGGTTTGTGTCTAAAATATGGCATCAACCTTAACATTACTTCGATGATTACGTCCGATCACCTTAGTTAGCTGATCTTCAGGCGCTACCAGTACCCCTGTATAAATGTAGATCTATTGGCCAGCAATGGCCAGCTCATCATACCGTGGGCCGTCCTTAAGCACTTTATTTGATAGCCAATACATTGTGAGCGACTTGGAACATTGGCCCGGGAGTTGGCAATTACGGAACCAATGGGGATTCCTTAATTTATAGATGTTGGGAATAGCTTCAATAAGGGCTTGGATTTAACCCATTACTGTAGGAAAATCACATGCGTTTTATGAAGAGTGTTTTTTTTTGACAGTTCCATTTATTACACAGATATCAGAAAAAAATGGTCTATGGCTGTACCATATTGACACAACAGAAATATCTCTATATGTAAAGATCTGCCAATGTGGAGATATTTTTTTCTCATACGACATCTAGGTTTGAACATTTGAATAGGTATTTTATTAAATGAATGCAATTCAAATTAAAATTTAGTAACACATATACTGTAACTTAAACATAGGTTGGCTACATCGATTTTCCAGAAAAATAGTGAGTGATATGCTGATATGTTATAATTTATTATTTAACATTGTTTTTAAGACCGGTCCAAATCCCTAAATTTTAACTGTGACATTTATTAAAACTTTCACATATGGGTATTTTATCATGCTTATTCACATAATGTACTTTCTAACTAGGTATTTATTTTTAATAAATAATGCTTAGCTGTCCTTCATAAACCATTTTTTGCCTGAAAATAATCAGCAGTTTCGAAGAAAATAACCACAGTCGTTGTATAGCATCGGTTTAGACAAATTTATCAGAGTGTTATATTTGGCAGTGATAGAGTCATTTTCACGCGTGATAAAATTATCCGTCTCAAAATAAACTCACTGCTTATTATTACGTTTCCCTATAAGTAGACATATTTATATGACCGTCGTTCCTTCGGAAATTTTTGTCAGCAAAAAGGAATCAAAATAGCTTTTGATCTAGTCAAAGAATACGCAAACATAAAGATATGTTAACAAGGTACGTCAACAGGAAAATAGAGCAAAGAATTGAGCTATTCCCAGAAGAATGCTCTTTGGCTGAAGATATTTCATGGTAAAAGATTGCCGTCGGGCGATCATTATAAGTCTTTGGTTTCTATAGGCAAATAGTAATACACTCTACATAAGCAATAATGTCTTTAAATATTTTCTACTATAAAGTACCATTTATTTCGACTATACTAAAATTAAAAGATACACGAAAAAAAACTACACAATAGTTAAATATTAAAAAAAACATTACAAATAGTGAATTAAACCTAAGTCAGTGACCACGGGTAAGGTGCCTAAAATGCTGGCGGCACTACCTCGCTGGATCGCCAAGCTTAATATTTTCTTTTAATAATATATGTTTGTTATAAGTGAATTCTTTTTTTGGAACGCTACATGAGCTTTGTATTTGTTAGTGGACACAATTTTATTTTTGAGACTTGTGTAGAAGCTTAACTTCAAATTTGTGAAGTCACCATTCTTGTCCTCGCATCGACTAAAATAAATAGACTAAATTATTTCTTGTATTGTCCCATTCTTTGTTCTGATTGGGTGTAAGAGGGAAAAATTCTGTTTTAATTACTTATGCTTTATTGTTTACTAGCCGTCCCCTGCGACGTTACCTGCGTTAATATGTACTATATGTGTTAATCCACCGTCTACCTTATATCCTCACCAAACTTCATCAAAATTGGGTCAGTAGTTTAGACGCGAAGCAGTAACAAACGTACACTTACATACCGAGTACAAGATGTACAAGATGTCGCGTTAAAATTGTCACCGAAATTTTTAGTCGCTGATTTTAGTTTTACATACAAAAATCATTTGTAATTTTTTGCTTTAATATTATTCAACAAAGTTTTTTTTTATATATTGTAATGTTTTGCATAAAATAATACTTGATTCCTATCGTTAGTCAAGAATAAATCTTACATTTAAAATTTCCATGTTACAATGTGAGTTACCGTACTCTTCCGAAACGGCTTGACCGAGATTTTCCAAATTTTATATACGTATTTAGTAAGTCTGAGAATCGGCTACTATCTATTTTTCATACCCCTAAGTGAGGCAAAACAATGTTTGCCGGGTCAGCTAGTTTATTTATAATTTTCTGTAATTTTGTCAAAAGCTAGTAATAGTAACCAATCTAGATTTACAATATTAATTCCCTCTTACCGAGTCTCTTGTTCCTGAGAAGTACAATTTGGGAGTCTTCAAAGTTAGAGTAAATAGTTCCTTCTAGTTGGTATTAGAATATATACCTAAGATACTATCACAGATATCAGAAAAGAAGGATACAGTTCGCCAGGAAAAACATCGTCTGTGTTTGTGCCACACTGGCACATCTGAAATACGATTAAAATCATAACGCTTAGTTACTTTATATTTATTCAGTGATGCAAAAAAACTAAGTAAAATATTCAATTTCAAATACTCAATCTCTCCGTAACATTCATCGGATTAGCTCGGCTGCTCTCGTGCGATGAGTTATCCGAACAATTCCTCGGGCATTATACTTCGACGCGGGAACGCGTCTTAAACAGCGGCCATTAACAAAAAACAGTGTAATTTATCAGCTTCTATGACGGCTACTACAAGCCCGTGGAATATAACATTGTCAATATTATTTCTAACTCTCGACGTAAAACCGACGGTGTTTTATTCATATGCATATTTATTGATAATAATAACATTACTAAATAATTTATACAATGAATTCATTATTATTTTTAAAATACATATAATTATGAAATATAATCTCTCTCTCTCTCGCTCTCTCTCTCTCTCTATCTGTGTGTGATTTGTGTGTATGTGTATGTATGTGTCTTTCATACATACATAGCATACGAACCTGTTTTTTCTGATCCGTGATACGAATAGATGCACCGATTTATCAGTTATTTGTTTGAAAGAAGTGTTAGTAGAAAGTGTTCGTCGCAATTCTAAATGAAAACAAATCTAAGATGTGCCGGACTCAATGTGCCGGACGCTTAAAAATGTTGGATGAGATTAGTCAGAGTTTTCCAAATTTTTAATTTAAACTTTTTAGTTAGAAGGGAACGGTGTATACTTTGGGAGTGATAAAATGTTTGTGCAAACCGGTGCTGTTGGTTTTCACCACTCTTCTCCAAAGCTTGTAGTTGGATTTTGATGAAGTTTTAAGTGTTGGGTTGATATTATTGGGGCAAGATAAGTGTAATAGTTTTAACTCACCAGAGGACAGATTCAAACAATTAATATCTTAAGATATATTCTAAAATGTTTTTGTTGATTTTTCCGCTTGGGAGCTACGATGCCATAGACACTTACACACACACACATACACACGTCGAACTAATAACACCCAGTCGTCCTTGCGTGGGAGGTCAAAATGTTTTAAAAAACCTATGGTAACCTCCTAAAGAGGTTTTTTCTGAATTTCCTTAAAACCCGACTCCATTATTATTCTGCATTTGCCCACCAACGTTGGGGAAATTTGCGTAATCCCAAGCAATTTTTTTTGACCTTAAAATGTTTTTTGTGATGCAAAGTTTCGAATTTCAATGTTAGAATACTAAGTCGTTAATTTAAACATTATCACTGATGTACACATTTTTATTTACATTGATTAACTTTATGTAATGTCAAGTCATTTTACTTTCATACGTGGACAAGGTAAAATTAAAAAATAATACATTTTAACAGACTGTTTTTAATGACCCAGCTTTAACGTATCTACTTATGTGTTTAGAAAGATGTAAATATACATTTTTACCTCAAAATCTGTAGAAATGTGTCAACCGTCAACCCGCAATTAGACAGAGAGGTGGATTATGGCCTATATCGCCTTCCTTGTGTGAAAAATTGACATTTGATTCATATCATATACTTTTGTAATGATATCATATTATTTGACTTGTAACTCTGGTGTTATCAATAAATGATTTGTATTTGAATTTGTATTTGTATGAGGACCCCGAGTCCTAGATCCTGATTATGCATGCTTAACTTCGTAAGTTTGTTATTCTTTCCAGACTCATTCGAAAACCAATTAGGATGAAGTTTCGTATAGAACTACCTTGGATTGAAATATAAGCTTCTTTTAATCCTGGAGTAACCTGATTAACGCCATGGAGCACAACTAGTATATAGTAATAATAATATTGACATTTTAATTGAATTGAAACTTGTTAATATGATAGTGAAGAATGTATGAATGTGAAATTGACGTGTATGTACTGTATCCTTTATTAAACCTATAAGTTGTTAAATTAGGATACGTTATATTCTATCACATTATATCATGCCAAATTTAATATTCTTACGTTTATTTTCAGTACACGTTTTAAAGGATTTACGTTCTAGACGTTTGCGTGGTTTCCCACATTTCACAGCCACGTTTTACGTAAAATCTTTCACTCACAGATTTTCAGAGAATTAATTCTTGTTACCAACTATAATATATCTTCACAGCTTTTAATGTAAAAGCTTTTATAGAACAGCTTAAAATAATACACTCGCTTACACCGATTTGCTACTTGACTTAACTTTAACCAAGACTTTGTTGAGATAATTTTGGTTACTTTTCAAAATAACTGCAATTACTTTCAACTATATATGTATGTATCACAGGATAAATGTATATCTTATATTTAAAATTTACATATCACAATGTTAGTAACCGTACTCCTCCGAAACGGCTTGACCGATTTTACCAAATTTTATATGCGTATTTAGTAGGTCTGAGAATCGGCTACTATCTATTTTTCATAACCCTAAGTGAGGCAAAACAACGTTTGCCGGATCAGTTGGTTTATCTATAATTTTCTGTCATTTTGGCAAATGCTAGTAATAGTAACCAATCTAGTTTTTTTTTACAATATTAGTTCCCTCTTCCCGAGTCTTTTGTTCCTGAGAAGTACAATTTGGGAATCTTCAAAGTTAGAGTAAATAGTTCCTTCTCGTTGGTATTAGAATAAATACCTAAGGGACTATCACAGAAATCAGAAAAGGATATGGTACGCCAGGAAAACCATAATCTGTGTTTGTGTCAACTTAAATACAACTAAAATCATAACGCTGTGTCACGCCAATTTTGAAAAAAAATTCTACATTGTTTATACATTAATTATGTGAGCTGAAAAAAGAAAATAATATTAATTTAATACATAACAAAATAAAGTTATATACATAAAAAAAAAAACATTTTTTAATTAATCTCAGAAAAGTGTCTTCTCACACAACATCAAAATTTTAACATTAAAACTAGCTCGTTTAATAAATGAATGCTACGCAAATTTAAACTTTAATGTTTCGTTACTAAAGTATTTTCCGATTGCAAAACATAGAATTTTCACAGTCGTCACTGGCTCCATCAGCTTCTACAGAAAGGTAGTAAGTACCAGCCATTTGGGACTCACATATACACTAATCTTAGCATCCACTTAACTTACCTATATATAATGTAGGAAGGTATAGGTGCTTATAGTGCAAAAGGCTTCGGACATAGCGTAATGCGTCCCCGAACCTTAATTCCCATCTGGCACGAGCGCGCCGCGTGTGACCCACTGACACCGTTCCACTGTCGGGAAGTGGCCAGGAATCCTTATACAGGGCTCTAAGGAATACTTCATCTCCTTCATCGCATCAGCTAAGTGGCTAAGCTCTGGTGTCGAGAGTTTTCCTTTCCTTGGCATTAGAAGGCCTCTGACTTGGCTTAACGAGTCCTTGTACTAAGACTTACAATTTAATGTGTCACCCGAGCCACGGTAGCGCTTAGATGAAAATGCCACTTGAAAAAGACAGTTTTGTGCATGATCCCCATCCCAACACCCATCGGCATCGACCGTTGCTTAGCGTCGATGATCGCGTCAGATCACCTTAGCTAGCCGAGCTACAGGCCCTACATTTACTGTGTATTGTAACTTTTTACAAGTATCTTGTTCGTTTATTTTCATCTGGGCACTACTGTGAGTCAAAAACACGCTTGGAATCCTAGCTCATACGAAGAAGAAGTTAAAATGTAAATGATACAATAAAAATAAACGATTGAATCGAGTTACAAAGTCTTCTTATCTTATGTACAAAATTTCCATGTCACAATGTTAGTTACCGTACTCCTCCGAAACAGCTTGAACGATTTTTACTAAATTTCATAATTGCGTATTCAGTAGGTCTGAGAATCGGCATCTATCTATTTTTCATACTCCTAAGTGAGGCAAAACAACGTTTGCCGGATCAACTAGTTATTAATTATATTATACTGTCCCTTGTATTATAACCCTGTAGAGGCTACCTCTATCGGCAAGCGAGCAGGAATCTTTATATTGCCGACAGGAGCGTTTTGCGCACGTGAGTGCATGAGGGTTAACTTTGCGTAACATTCTAGAAGGGTTAAACGCCCCTTTTTTAATATCAAAGGAACGCGAAGCTATGTCAGATTCTCTATGAGAATAACGGACTCCATTGTCTTTTTGTCTTAGGCTGGGATTTTATGTTTTAGATATACAGGTTTTCATAATATGTAAATTATAATTAATAATTTTAGATTTAGAAGCAGCATTTTTTTTATTTGATTTAAATTTTTACGGCAGTGAATTAGAAGAAAGTGAACCTGAACAAGTTCACGCGCTTACCTAAATGGAACGGTCCAGGTAAGCGCGTTCCACCCTAGCCCTTATATAAAATCTAGTAGAAATACTTCACAATTTACTTAAATTCACAATTTAATTTAATTTAGTTTACTTTACTTTGCAATCCTACTAAAATTATAAAATCGAGTGTATGTGTGTGTGTGTGTGTGTAAGTTTGTTACTTCTTCACGTTTAAATGGCTGAACCAATTTGGCTGAAATTCGGTGTGGAGTTAACTTACTTCTTGGATTGACATATTGGCTACTTTTATCCCAGATTTACGTGGTTAATATTATTTGATTAGTTTCTGGTTTTTAGAAACTTTAACAATTTATGTAAAATTAAATATAAATTGATTATCAAAGAAAGAACCCTTTTTAAAATAATCTCTAGCATATAATGCAAATAGTGTTTTTGTAGTATTAAAGTCAAAACGTCTTTGTATATAAGAGACCTCATCTCTATAAAAGTTCGTCGGTTTTAAAAATCTAACTTTAACAAATGTAAAATTAAATATAAATTGATTATCAAAAAAGAAACCCCTTTTTTAAAATAATCTCTACTTTAAACGTATTATGCAAATAGTGTTTTTGTAGTATTCAAGTTAAAACGTCTTGGTAGTAAAGAGACCTCATCTCTATAAAAGTTGGAGAATAAATACTGTTGGGGATTGTGTACAGAAGTTTTAGCGTCTCTTTTATTGTTTGCAGAGTTGTAAGTTTGAATGGGTAAGAGCATTCAAAGTAGTTGTGCCGCCTTGGCTTTATATTTGGTGCCTACACTTTCCTGGAAAAGAAGCGACCTTTTGATTCTTTGATGATGGAAAATAGAAAACCATAGTGAATAAATATACTGTGTTCATTTCTTTATTTTTTATCACATGTACAAAACTAGTAATTTTTCGCTAATGTTTTGATTTGCATATAGTAAACCCGCGTTAATCCGGGTCAAATACAGCCTATGTTTTTATTCAGGGTCTAACCTCTCCACTCCAAATTTCATCAAAATCCGTACAGT
The DNA here is from genome assembly GCA_035578125.1 of Mellilla xanthometata. Taxonomy (NCBI): domain Eukaryota; kingdom Metazoa; phylum Arthropoda; class Insecta; order Lepidoptera; family Geometridae; genus Mellilla; species Mellilla xanthometata. The sequence goes on along the minus strand of JAPUBQ010000007.1, from coordinate 2,584,597 downwards.
CGTTTTAGCGTGAAAACGTAACAAACATTTTATTTACACGCAACAGTGACATCTATATATAATATTAGTACATAGGATATCATATTATTAAATTGCCAAAAGTAACTATGAATATGATAAAATTGTATTATTATATAACAAATGCATACATCGTAGCATACTTATTTACAGAAATGTGTCATCCCCTTTAAATTTACGCTTTTAATTCTATCAGATCACTGAAAAGTTAATGCGTTTTAAAAGTACTGTTAGTAAACAATTTTCATATCAAAACTAAGTCACAAGAGGTCTGGAGATTCAATCGAACATCTCAAGCTATTAAAATCAAAAACCCTTTTTAATAAAGCCTGAACAGAAATCGTAATAAACTGCTCCGGCGACTTCGCATTCAATTTGATGCAACTAAGAAGTAATTCTCATCGCGAAGACAAGATTCGTCCCATTCCGACTATTATTCCGTCCCTTTTCCGCTTCGTTTAACGCTATGGGCGTGAGGATTATTCTCATTAACCGTAATTTGTTTTCCTCGGTACAGTCAGCAAAATTAAACTGCCGGTTTTTTTGCAAATTCGCCTCTGTTTTGCTATGAATAAGGTTCATAGTTGAGAGTCCCCGCACTAGCTCTGCTCGATTGCATCCGTGACAGATATCACAACGTAAATTCTTACCACTGTAACAATTACTTGCCGATTTATTCCACTCGAGTAGATTAAAAAATCCTTTGCGTTGTGATTTCATGACATTGAGTCCCCGCACTAGGTCTTCTACAGCGTATCTTTGACATATGTCATACGCGTAAATCATAGAGAAAGGAAATAAAAAGACACACCAGTAGCTACGTCTTCGTCAAAGTAAACGGTCGAAATTTGGAATACTATGTCATACAAACACTGTCAAATTTCCTAGGAAAGTACGCACGTGACACGCGTTTGTTGTTTTTTTTTTTTGGTTTTGACAATGCTGTTGGCCTGAGGGGCCTCTACAGCGACACCGGACAAGTTAGAGACACCGGACAAGTGCGACACTGGACAGAAATAACGACACAGGACAAGTGTACATTTGTAGTATAAAGTTCCTGTCCATAGAGTAAATGCCGCTGACGTAAATTCACAACACTGTAACAATTCCATGCCGATTTAGCATAAGCCCACTATACGTTCCCACTGCTGGGACTCAGGGCCTTCTCTCACTAGGAGAGAGATATAGGCCATAATCCATCACGCTGGCCAAGTGCGGGTTGGCGGATGACACACGTCTTCCGATATTGTGGTCCTCAAACATGCCGGTTTCCTCACGATGTTTTCTTTCACCGTAAAGCGAGTGCAAATCCACACATAACTTGAAAAACAAGTCAATGGTGTAGGGCCGGGATCGAACCAGGGGCCGTCTGATTCAAAAGCAGACATTATTACCACACTCGCTTGTGCCGATTTATTCCACTCGAATAGAATAAAAAACTTTTTACATTGTGATTTCATGACATTTTCTTTTTTGTTTCAGGTAAACATCGCTTCAATGGCGCCATCACTGCTTCGACCATGTTTGTGCAGGCCTCCATTCAAATCAGAAATACAATTACACGTAAAAATAATGTTAATCCCGGAACATGGAGATTTTTAACGTATAAGTATTTTATTCCAACATGTTTTTTGAAAATTTTATGCAGTTAAGGAAGCAAAGACTTTTACTTATTAATGACACGGTAACACGAGAAATCATAAAGTTTATTAATTTACACAAGGAATATGTAAACACTGACAAGGACTAGGTATCAAGACACGGGCTAAAGTTTGATAACTAGAGCCGTATATGCATATGTACTATTATTTAGTGACAATACGTTTTATTTAAAAACAGATTTGAATGACTGGTAATTACTAGATTCTTCAATTTATTCTTTAACAAAATAAATGAATATTCGATACAAAATATTGATTGGTCATTGTTGTACAGTGTGGCCATGCTGATAACGTTAAATTAAATACATTCACAACTTTGTAATAATTAAATTTATTTTTAATATGATTGTAACTTTTCCCATCTCATTGAGTATCTAATCTAGAATTTTACAAGTTTCCAAAGTATTATATAAAATGGATCAATTTCCCTTAAGATTCGGGATCTTCTGGGACATGTTTACGGAACGGGACTTTCTAAATAATATATTTGAATGTAAAGGTAATTTTTCAAATTATCAATGTCTTCCTTCAATAGATTTGTTTTATTTACGCATTTTAATTCAAATTTCGGGAAAGGCTACATTTGTCGTAAAAGGCTTTCCTGATCAGATCTACAATTGCTACTCTAGTAAACTGGATAAATCTCGTGTTTTCACAAAACAGAATGAGGGTCGCCATGAATATAAATTGTTTCTCCGTATAAATCTTTCAAACATTTTTACCGCCCTTAAGGCGGTATGCGAAGCTAACTGGCATATTTTGAAAAATCTTGTAAAATTCTGCGTAGACTATAGAGCTATGAGTTTCTGTTGTTTTTGAATCAGAGCTAAGAATCTTAAGTTTTGAACATGATCACGTAAAATTCGCTGTATTGTTTTTTTTTTTAATATAAAATGGTGTGGTTTTCAAAATAATAAAGAAATTATAACAAATCTTGTTTTAGGTAGATAGTATACTATACTATACTAACCAATATATATATATGTATATATAATGAACCTTTCACGGTAAATGTTGATCCAGTGTGAAGTTGGAACAATTGTTGATCCACCTATTTTGCGTGTATTTTCGGCTCCTCGCATTTAAAACCGATATACCCTGATCCAGCCTTGGTATACTCGTGACGTCGGTGGATCTGCACTAGCACGTTTTCCGTATACTCCTCACCAAATACACCGACATCGTTTGATCCACTAACGGTCGAAAAAAACATACTGAATGTGATTTGTTAGATCCGGAGCCAACATTGACGATTAGGTATTCGGAAACAAAGCGATATATATTTTTTAATAATTATGAGTACGAGTGCTTTGAAATGCTTAGTTTTTTTATTTTACCTTGGTTAAACTAATTTTTAAGGATAGTTTGAGTAGATTATACTAAGAAAAATTGTCTTTAGGATTGAACTTATAAATCTTGGTTCAACTGATAACTGATTCGTTATAGATATTTGATCTTTTTTATGTATACTTTTGTGTAATTGTTTTATATGGATACCTCGATGTCCGTCGATATAAAATTGTCTCATTGGCTTGTTAAAACGAATAGTTTATACTAGTTTTGTATTGAACCAGTTAATGAAAGTTTATTATGAAGGATTAATTATTTTGTTGCTAGTTACATTTATGCCCCGTATCAAACTATTATTATCTTATGAATACCATGTTATTTAGTTAACATACGACTATGTTTTAAATACGCGTATTTAGCCTGTTTAATTCATCGTTGCTAATAATATTTTAGTTTCGTGTTATATCGATTTTCTTTGAATAATTTAGTTTAATATGAAACTAACAGATTTTTTTTTATTTGTTATGTTAATTGTTAATTTTCAGTTAATTGTTGCTGTTTGCTAAAATATTTTTTCAATATTTTGTTTTCGTGATTTGTAAGAATATTCGCCAACTGGTTTATGTGAATATTGAGTTGATAATCAACGGCATTATTTCTTTCTTGAAATAAAAATAAAAATAATTAGCCAAGTGCGAGTTGGACTCGCGCATGAAGGGTTCCGTACCATTGTTGTATGTGAGCCCCCCCCTTGAATACTATTTTTAATTAAATTATTTACTACAGTAACTTATTTAGGGCCGAGAATGAGTTTGGCGCCCGTACGAAGTGAGGGCGCTAATAGTTCGAGGGAGTAAATAAGTCTTTAACCCGAGGGAAACACTGTGCTTTACATTACGAATACACACACACACTGACACACGCTAACACACAGACACACACGCGCCCCCGCTCTCTGACACACACACACACACACTGACACACACTCTCACACACACACGCGCCCGCGAGCTCACACACACTAACACACACACTGACACACACACACACACAAACCCACACACATTCACACACACACTCACGCGCGTGCGCACTCACACACACACACTGACACACTCACACACACACCCATGCGCGCTTGCCCACACACACTAAGACACACAAACACAAAAACGCACGCGCGCGCGCACACACACACACATACAAACATACACACACATACAAACACACACACGCGTCCGCGTGCTCACACACACTGACACACACACAAACTGACACACACACACTCACTGACACACACACTGACACACACACACACACACCTACACACACACATTGACACACACACACACACACATTGACACACACACACATACACCTACACACACACACACAGTGACACACACACACACACATTGACACACACACACACCCACGTACTCACACACACACACACACACTGACACACACACACACTTACACACACACACACTGACACACACCAACAAACACACACACGCGTCCGCGTGCTCACACACACTGACACACACACACACTTACACACACACACACACACTGACACACACCAACAAACACACACACGCGTTTTCGTGCTCACACACACTGACACACACACACACTTACACACACACACACACACACACTGACACACACCAACAAACACACACACGCGTCCGCGTGCTCACAAACACTGACACACACACTGCAACACACAGTGACACACAGACACACACACACACACACACATACACACACACACACAGTGACACACACACACACACACTTACTTTAAGTTATTTCAATTTCAGTCAGCTGCAAAGTATTAGTAGTAGTAGTTGTTGTTTTAGTAGCGTTTTAGGGTTCCGTGCCTAAAAGGTAAAAACGGCGCCCTATTACTATCTTAGCCTCCGCTGTCTGTTTGTCACCAGGCTGTAGCTTATAAACCTTGATAACTAGGGAGTTGATTTATTTACAGATGATGTATTTTTGTTGCCGCTACAGTAACAAATACTAAAATGAATAAAATAAATAGGTATTTAAGAGCGGATCCCATAAAACAAACGCATATTTTTTTCAATCTCTATCAAGACTTTTCGAATAGTATCAGTAATATATCAACTTTTTAAATAAATTATTAAAATAAATTACACAAACAGGCGCGACTTCGTCTTACACTTGACCGATTTTTATAGGTAATCGCACGGAACCATTTACGCGGAAGCCCAACTCGCCTTTGGCGAATTATTTATACTAATGCATTTCATGCTAACTCCGCGTAGCGTTAGTTAGCCTCGGCCACTGGAATATTTTATGGCTAAAAATGACTCGTACTAATTAGACTGTCAACTACATCTCTACCAAATTCTATGTATATTGGTCTAGCCGTTTCAGAGTGAAGACGTAAGATACATACACTCACACTCACGCTCTCTCACAAACTTTTGCCTTTAAAATATTACCAATGGGAAATAGTGACACCGTAAAAAATAATTTTGAGGATCGGTCCACAAATGGCTGAGAAATCGGTAAACACAAAAAAAAACAAAAATAAAATCATACAGTCGAATTTATAACCTCCTCCTTTTGAAGTCGGTTAAAAACAATATGTTGATACTATGAATCTGTTAATAACAAAAAGATCTTGGCACAGAATAATAAGTAGTAGGTCTTGGCTGTTTTCAGCCAATCCGAGCGCTTGCTGTGCTCTGATTGGCTCATTTGAATCGGATCAACATTTACCGTAACTATCGCAAGGTGGATTTGTATATCGGATCAACATATGCAAGCGCTAGTAAAAAGTCACGTGATTGTAGATGTTGATCCAGTCGGAGCCACATTTGTTCCCAGAAATGCATATTGGATCAACAAAAGGCGGCGGATCAACATACGTTTTTGGATCAACAAATAACTCGTGTTAAGTCGCGTCGGATCAACATTTACCGTAAGGGTATCTCTATATTATATAACCAATATATACAATATATACTATTATATAACCAATAGCTTGTAATTTCAATATAGTGAATTGTTGAATTTATATGAATAGAATGACACGGTCTAATAACTAGTAGGAAACCAGAGGCTTTAATATGCACAATGTGTAAACATTATACGACAATAAATTATTTATGTATTTGTATTTTGTAAATACCTATACAAGACGGCACTGAAGGCGCATAGAGAAGGCCTACTCCAAATTTTGGGTGCCCTAATAAAATGAATTTCTATAAACTTGTAAATATTTAATATATAATAAATGGCCATTTTATTATTTATTTATTTATTAAATACCTATGTGAAATGCCGAGTTTCGGGTGTTTCCCCCATAAATGTAAAATATGGCTTTATTCTGTATAACAACGCCTTAAGTGTATCGTACGTAAGCGATACGCCCATTTCTTAGGAATTTAATAAAACAACACTTAATACAGATTTCCGCGTATAAATCAGAGGCGTGGCGGCAAATTTCGAAAAGCGTGGGAGAAAAAAGCAAAAGTATTTGTTTCGAAGTTGCGAGGTAGTGAATAGGAGCCGGGGTGTTACTTTTGATTTACGACTAAAAGATTGGCTCGTAAATCTCCGTGCTCGCCGCGCTTCATACAAAGCCACGGGAAAATTATAGAGCGAAAAAAATTAAAGCGAGACAGATATTTACGACGGGCACGCAAAACGCCGTCACCCCCACACAACAATATTTACTAGTAGTTCTGCGAGCGGTACTCCTCGCAAACACACTTATCAACCACTGAAGTTCAGTATCGCAGTAGTTGAGGTTCAGTACCGCAGTAGTTGAGGTTCAGTACCGCTCGCAGAACTACAAGCTAAAAAAAGTGATTTATCGCCCTCATCGCCACAATTGTCTTGTTGTTTGTGTGTGTGTTGTATAGTATCGGGAGTGTATGTATAATAAAAATTGGACCAATATAACCGGCGCCACAGAGAGGTATCAATTTTCACAACTCCGTCAAATTGACTAATACATGCAGTTTACTAAGTACCATTTCCAATATGGCCGCTACAAAAAATATTATCAAGGGCTATCTAAATTTTTAAATTACACTTGTTACTCCATTTTACATCGGATACTGAAACTACATAATCTTCTTTCTTTACTTTCATATAAGGTCTAAGTGTAGAACTAACTTCTTAATAGATAAGTATACTTTTGTTTTGTTTTGTGTAATCCTTGCTCATACCCAATCTTATCTTTATTTATAAACGAACGGACGAAAGAAGTTTTGGTCAATTGATGCAGAGAGAGACGCTGCGCTCGCTTTGTTTGCTCAGGCAATTAAACTGTTCAATTAAAATTAATTGTTTCTAATGGAACAGAAAAACAATAAGGAAAAGGAAAATTATCAATTTGTGCGTGAAATTTGCCCACCAATTTTCCTTTCAAGTTATTCGTTATATTGTTGCCATGATCTACCTGCCTGTTGACACAAGTTTAATTTTCATCTTACAACTCCAATTCACTCGTCTGTCTTTTATAATCATTATTATCTTTTTGAAATATTAATTTACAATTCTAGGTAATGGTATCGGATTGCCAAAATGGCGAACAGCTAAAATATGATGTTCTGAAATAATACGAAAACAATTTAAGGCGAAGGTAAGGGAAAAATCTTGATTAAATAGCTTTTTGCTTAAAGGTAGTAAACGAAAAAAGATTTACAAAAAATAGCTTAAAGGCTGTCTAAAAACTTCATACTTATTTTGGTACCAATCAGACTAATCAATATGAAAAAAAAAACTGGTTTAAGAAACTTAATTTTAGATTCTTTGTACCAGTTTTATTTCTATTTCATAAGTCTGTTTGGTACCAAAATAAGTATAAATATTCGTAGAGTGGTTCTTTAGACATTTTTTTCTATATTTGTTAAGTTTACGATTTAAAGCAAAAAAAAATGTAAACACAAGATTTGGCTCTTATGTTCGCCATAAATAAAATTTTACTCACTACCCACTAAAGTGTCTTTTTCTACCCTAAATTAAATTTTCAATTTTGTTTTCCCACTAAAATACGTACGAAAAAAGTTACCTAGGTAAATTACTTTCCAGACCTAATCCCGCGGGACAGCGACAGGTAATAGGATTCCGTTCTTTAGCTGAAACTTCCAAATAAAATTTGCCGTAATAATATGTAATAACGAATGGTATATTTTAATAAATTGCATTAACCCTTACAACATTACGCGGCGCGGCTGTGCCTTTATCAAATCAGCCTCGTTATTTTTACGGAAGACAAAAACAAAGTGGATAAAGTGAATCGGAAAAATTTGTTACGCGCCAAAGGGTCCGTTATAAAGCAATATAAGAAAGGAAACTTTATAACTCGTCACTTCTGACCCAGTTGCGTTCAATCGATACTCACTATCGACAAGGTACTGAAGAATTGAAACAGGCTCGAAATCATTTGGCAAATTTCATACAGACTTAAAAAAATGGGAACCAATATCGATAAAACTGTATATGAATTCAAATTTATAACTTTTATGTATTATGTGAAAATTGTAATTGTCTAGCACCTATCGTTATTGATATACAGCAAACAAATAAAAAAAAAAACAGGATTATTGTATGGGGACCCCCTTAATATTTGAAACACAAGATATGTATCTTGTGAAAGCTTCAGCTTTCTAGCTATTACGGTTTTTGAGATACAGCCTGGAGACAGACAGACAGACAGCGGAGGCTTAGTAATAGGGTCTTGTTTTTAAAACCTAATAAGCAAAATATTAGTAGCATTCGAATCCACGAATTCCTTCTTTTTTAATTCAGCTTAAGGTTTAAAAATAACACTTTAACTTCTGAAAAACTTTCCAAGTTAAAAACTGCTAAATCTCTGAACTATTAGAGTATGATAAGGAAATGTATCTTGACCTAATTTTGCGACGTTAGCCGGAAACCAGTTACAGAGCTATTCGTCCCAAACGCCGGACCTTTTACTTAGAACACTCCATAACGGCTTACGATATCTAATTCCGTTGACAATAACAAGTGTAAATTAAAAAATATAAAACCCTGGACTCAACATTTTGTGGCGGCAGACATGTTTGATTAAAATTTATCACAGTGTATGTATATTAAACCCTTTTATTTGATACCACATTAAGGCATAAATAAATGGCTATGTGCGCATAAATAAATCTAAAAAAAAACACGTTTTTAGTATGGGTGCCCCTCCGTTTATTATTATTTAAAGGGGCGAAATATCGATATAAGGATCGCGAAAATACTCCTTAAAAATTACGTTTATCGTACGGGGACGCCCCTTTGTATTGTAAGTATATATTTCAGGCTTATAATTTGAACGGAACCCCTTTAAATATGGAGGTCAACCGCCGTTTTAGGCGGCTGCCAACTTACTTCTTAGCCTGGAAGAAATTTCTACAAGTGATAAGGCCGTCTATTGTGCAAATTAATTGCTGGAACTGTTTTTTCTTTTTCACTGATTGTTTTTTTTTGTTTTTGGTGTACAATAAAGGATTCTTGTATTGTTTATAATACAATACAAGAATCCTTTATTGTACACCAAAAATTAGTTCTATTTTCGTCAAACATAACTAAGAACACTCTCGACTACTACACTTTTCATATACAAAAAAAAACTACCCAAACCAAAATCGCTCCATCCATTTGCAAGCTACGATGCCACAAACACACACGCTAAACCTATAACACCCAGTCGTTTTTTTTGTTTAAAAGGGAATTTTACGACCACCGCTCGCTCCGCATTTTAATTCCGAGTTTAAAATGTAATTAAATGGAATGTTGTATGTAAAAAGGTTGAATCCGTTGACCCAGAAACGTGTCCCAAAAGGTATGTGAAGTCGAGCATATAGCCTGCGTCAACGGAGAGAATTACATTGTTAAATGAAGCGCTCTCCTACTCGATCTTTCGAGACAAGCCTTTGCATTTTTGACATTTTTTGCAGACAAAAGAGTTCGACAACTTGGCTGCTTTGACTCTTAGCTATAAATCAATATCTGAGAAAGATACTGACGACATTATTTTGAAGACATTTCTGTATTTTTTTTAAAACTATGATATACTTAATTATCGGACTAATACTGAGGTTAACTATGACATACTGAAACATCGGACCAATACTGAGGTTAACAATGATATACTGAAACATCGGACTAATACTGAGGTTAACTATGATATACTGAATCATCGGACTAATACTGAGGTTAACAATGATATACTGAAACATCGGACTAATACTGAGGTTAACTATGATATACTGAATCATCGGACTAATACTGAGGTTAACTATGATATACTGAAACATCGGACTAATACTGAGGTTAACTATGATATACTGAAACATCGGACTAATACTGAGGTAAACTATGACATACTGAAACATCAGACTAATACTGAGGTTAACTAAAATACCTCGATAATCTAAATTCAGTTCTTACAACTTACTAACAATTTTGCAAAAAATCACTTCGGCTATCCACTTCCAAACATTTCCAGTCATTTCAAACTAGGTAAGCTTCATCCTTAACCACTTTTTACCTTACCTTACCTTAGACTCTCGCTAGCTCGTGGTTACGCGCCTTGCTTGTTATGTGTAAAAGAGACCAAGGAAACTTTGCTCAAACTAAACAAGCAGTTAGTTCAAAGGGTAGTGTCGAATCAATACGATTGTATTTCTTTCTACAACTTGGATTTACCTGTGAGCTAATACAGAGTTTATTTGTAAACAAGTTGACCGCGTCGGGCGCCAATCCGTCCGGAACGATCCGTACTCGCTCCAGCAGGTCCAACACGTTTATTGTTATTGTGGATACTTGTCTTCAGCCTTTTCTATCTCGGACGTCCTGCCAGCTAGTTGAATAGGATTGTTTTCATCCACTTTTCCCGGCGTCTTTCAGAAGCCAGTGAACCTTGAGTTTTATGAAATCTGACTTTACCAGTGTTGGCGTACGATTTTCAATTCTTTAAGTTTGGTTTTATTTTCTGACGAAGGCTACGCTGGTTTTTGGTGGGCTTGAAAGTATGATGTGATGAATGAATAAAATTTTATAGGTTAAATCTAATTTGAATAATATAAAAAAAATATCTGATAAGTATGAATTTGAACTTTTACTTTGCATTTGTTTAACTCTTTTATTAGATTAATTAAACTTAACTGTAATTTTAGCATATATCACACACTAGCAGTAAGTACCACACCCTGTGGTTTATTTTGCATTAACTAAGTCTTAAAGTAGTTTATGTGTTAATCCAAAGTCTGAGCTACTTCTCTACCAAATTTCATGAAAATTTGTACATGACAAAATACAATCTATATTTTAGCGCTCAGAAAAGTATTTTATATACGATACGTTAGAGTAAAATTTTACGTAACACTAAATGAAAAAACGACGTAGTTCTAATGTTCAAAACTAGATGTCGTGTTAGAAGACATACACTTAAACAGGTATTTTTTGCTAAGATCTAAAAGTCGAAATTGGCATAACACAGCGTTATGGTTGTTTGTTTTGTCGAAGGACCTACGGTAAGTACCAGGCCGTCTCGCATCTACTTGTACAATTGGGCAACACAAGTTAGTTTATTGAAAACTCACTAGATGGCGCTGATCAGCGGCAACCCGAACCATAGACAATGTTTTTTTCCCTGTCGCACCATATCTTTGTTTTCCGTTTACAAGTAACTGAAACATACAACAAACATACAACATGAGTGATATCATTAGAGAAAATGCTCCATCAAATCTTTAGGCAACATCAAAACCAATCATTCCTTTACAACGAAGTGTGCCCAAATAATCACAGAGACCCAAACTCGATAACAATGTGTACCCAAACACAAATTAACTATTGTTGTAATTGGTTCTGGAACGTACCTGAGTGTGTAATAATTACGATTTCCCGGTTTAATTGTTTTGCCATAGTCGTGCTTGAAACATGGAAAGCGCTTGTGACATTGTTTTGAATATTTAATGCTGTCATTGTATGATCTTTAGGAATGGGTATACTTAACATAATCCCTTCAAATATTCATACATGTAATCTTAACCCGCTGTTACAGTATATTGTACACTAAATAACACAAATAATTCACCGTTTGTTTTTCTATCTGTCTATCACCAGGGTGCATCTTATTAAATGTGATCTTGATGTGATCTTAAGATTTGAAATCTATATAAATTATTTATTTCTGTTGTCACTATAACAATAAATACTAAAACATGATAAAATAAATATTAAAGTAGGGCTGAAATACAACAAACGCAAAAAGTTTTTGCATACCTTTTTTTTAACATTGCCTTTCCTCTTTAATAAAATATTAAATTCCTTTTACTAATGCACTTCGCACTTTGCCAATTATTTTATTAGTAGTTTGAATGAAAAAATAAAATTCTTCTTCCTACGAGTGCTAATAAATAATAAAGGCGAAAGCTTGTGTGTGTGTTAGTGTCTATGTTTGTTACTTTATCACTTGAAACGACTATGCTGATTTTGATAAAATGTTTGTTGGAGGTAGGTAAAACAATCCTCTTTGTATTTTTTAAATTTGCAAACCTTGTCCTGATGAGTTTAGATCTCAGTATCACAACTGTCGGAGCCACGTGCCTTTTGTTTCATGGAAGGTTGCGAAGTTAAATTTAATTAAGTGCTATAAATATTTGCCGTATTCGAGATGAAATATAGTTAGCGCGTGCACCAATTCCATAGTAGCCCAATTTGTTTTTGTTTTAGTCAAGTGATGTGCCGAATATTCCGAATTTAGTTTCAAACAGTATCATAATAAACTCCCGGTCATCATCAGGGATGCTTCCACTCTAACTATGATGCAGACGGTGTTTGGATGAGTTACCATGCTCAAGACTATCTTTTAGCAAGTGGCATTTTCATTTTGCCGCTACCGTGGCTCGGATGACACGTTAAATTGTAGGTTCCGGCTGTTAGTCTTAGTACAATCAGTCGTTAAGCCAAAGTCAGAAGCTATCGGGTGGCTTGAAAATTATCGACATCAGAGCTTGGCCACTTGGCTCATACGAAGAAGAATCAACCTAAAGAAATTGACAAACAATATGCCTCAATTTTCACTCAAAATATGAGCTCTAGAGACCAAAGTCTCTATCGAGCCATAAAGCCTTTTTTTCAGTACCAAAAAGCCTTTTTCAGGCATCACGAAGACGTTACGTCGGCTAATTGGCGAGAAAGGGCAATTAGGGCGCGTAACGACCATCCGCGGTGGCCAAACGGCGAATACCGTTTTGTTTAAACAGTCAGCTTTTTTAAACGGTCGCAGTTTATGTGGTGTGATTTAAAGCAACTTTAGTCACGTCATTGTTGCTTAGTATTTTTAAGGGCGTGGAGTTAATATTAGGTCCTTACATGAAATTGGCGTTTTTCGTACTGGCCACTTTAATCACAAATTTCTCCTCTTTGGTAAGGAGTTCCAAATTCAAATTTGTACAGCTATAGACTCATGTATTTGTGCTTCGATGATCGATCGGAACCAACCTTACAACTATCCTGATAAACGTTACGATCTTTGTTTTACGCTTTGAAATGTATTTAATTAGGACACGTTTAAGTTTAAAGTCAAAGTAATTTATTGGTAAAAATAGAGTTACAAGTCACACAATAACATTAAATATTAAATCAATATAAATGTCAATAAAATTCAAACATAAAACAGTAATTTATTATTAATCTAATATAAATAATTTTTACTACATACGTAGTGTCAAGCCAATTCAAAAAAGTGCCTGTTCGATAAGTCAATTCTTTAATTATCGTTTATTTCGTTAATTAAGTACAGATAAGAATTGTTAAAGCTCCAAATGATCACAATCTTAACACTGTTGGGAATCAGGTGCCCTATATTAATCGTGCCAATATTTCTCTGGTCAAAATACTTTTTCGAAAGGAGAACTTTTTTAAAATTTCCAAAAGCCGTATTACAGAAGTTATTTGTCCAGATGTTTTATATCTAGCCTTGAATTTTATTTAAATCCATTTAGAACCGGCCCCATATAACATTAGCATCTAATACAGTTACCATTCAGACAAAGTTTCCAGGTCACCAGATACCATCCATAAAAGAATTGGCAAGTTTATGAAACTTTAGGGATGACCCGAAAGTTAGTGACGTCCCCTAGGAGTTGTAAGTTCAGCTTCTCATTTGGCGATCGACACCGAGAGATGAGATGTGCAATTACGAATAATCGAATCCGGTAATGTAATCGGGTAATACCCGGCGTGAATGTAAACGCCTTATCACTACAAATATGTAATTATTCAGGGAGGTTACGATGGAATTATGCTATGGCCAATATGCTTAAAACAAAACCTATGCCGTAATGGAATAGACATAATTATTTGTTTGGGGAAGACTGACTGCTGCAACACAGCTCCTGCTAAAGCAGCAGGCAGAGCCTCTACGTATATATTTTAAGCATATTTTTTGTGTAATAAACATATTGTATTTTGTATATTGATTCTAGTCAAATGATAGAGAGTACAAAGTATTTTCGTAAGTTTGTGTGAATATAACAGAAAGGAAGAAAGAAAGAACACATTTATTTCAGACAGAAGACACATGGATACAACATAGTTCCAAGTGAGATCATGGAAGCTCAGAGCTTCTCAAAAAAAAAATTGTTATCTATCGAAACTTCGATTGTTAAAATTATTATAACTATTATGTTTGATTTCATAAATGAAATACATAAATATAATGTGACGTTACATGGAGTTTACACTGTATATACATAAATGAAAGCTACACAAAGTAGAGACCCAGGTTCTGCCTAGATGTAATCAACTGGCTATTGCGCTAGGGAGCTATCGAACTCGTAATTTTGCCTGTAATCATGAGAATTAGGTTTGCTTTCGTGTCGTGAGTGTAATTTGCTTAGTAGAGGTACAAAACAAGTGGATAGATAGATAAAACTTTATTAAAATACACATAAAATATTTTACAGAAAACACTTAAGAAACTTAAAAGCTAGTACATATTACAGGTAGGTACGAGTATGTATTTAGCCAGCAACGGTGTCTCTCTAGGACTTCAAGGCAGTTCAAGGAGGCAACCGAAACACACCAATTCCACACCACAGCTCGGTGATAGATTTTTCTTTTTTTACTTTATATAATCGGTTGATTTTGAGAAGAATCACGCTCACAAAAAAAATATGTTTTTATGAAAATGACTGAGAGTATTCACTTAAAAATATTTTAAAGTGAATACATTAAGTTATGATACAGGTATTTAACTTATCTAGATCTAAAATTCTAATTATTAGTTCTAAGCTAATTCCAAAAACAAATTTGGCCTGGAAGTGAGATTTAGTTAAAGTAAATAGGTACCCGAAACATTCAATAACGCACGCTGGTTCAGTTTACATATGTAGGTCGGCCTAACGAGGGCCTATATAAAATACAAGGGGTGTAGGACAAGCCACGAGAGGTTAGCTATTATTCTTATTTTTTTTTTTAATTTTGCGTCTTGTACGTGTGGTATCATGTTAGCACCTACGTAAACATAAGTTCATGTTATTTTTTAAACAGAAACTAAAACCGTTAATGTTCGTAAGGTATGTAATGTAATAGGAAAAGTTTTAAAAACATTTAAATATTAGTAACTTATAAACCAAACTAATTTAATACATAAAATAAATTATATTCTATCCGATAAAGAAAATATTTTCATACCCGGTTCTTTAGAACCGGAAAATATGAAAATTAAAAAAAAAGTACAATGGAATTGAGAACCTCTACTTTTTTCGGAGCCTAACCAACACATTTTTACTAACTAAGGGTGGCTCTTAGACTCGTAAAATTCGAACTAAGTTTGTACAATCGAATAATTTCTTCCGCTACCACTCTTCACTCAATTCCCCTGAATAGTTACAAGCTCGGAACAGTGACTGACCCAATAGACCTGCCAGCGTAACCTGACCTCTGCCTCCTCTTCTTTGCATACACAAATAGACCACAACAGAGGCATCTCGCTGACGCAGCCGGCTCAAGTTCCACTGGCCCATAACGAAAGGCCTAACCGCACCGCTGCAAGTGCTATTCGCAATCGAGTGACACTACGTTTTATTTTATCTCGTCCGCTATTCGGATGGAGAAACGAAAATTGATAGTTTCAAATCGGGGTAACATTTCAACGTTTTACTTAACTAGGACCTTCGATCAAATAATCCAGATTCAGTGTTGCATACAAATACAGCACAAAAAATGGCATGAGTTTACTAATACTATTGTATCTATGTATTACATTACATAGAAATAAAAAAAGATTTTACCATTGTATCTTAAGGTTGAGTTTCGACTGGTGCTACATAATAACAGCGATAACAGCTAGTGCTCGTATAATTTTTCTGACGGTACGCAGTATGTTCAGTTTTTTATTTGTAAAAATAATCTTAATTTCTTTTAACAAACCTATCACTATAAATGATAGACAAAAAAATACGACCAAATGTGCATTCGTCAAGGTACAAAGGCAAAGTAAACTGGCGTTTTCATCTCAACCCTATTCAGTGAAAAGCAAAACATCGATAGTTAGATTCGAGAGAGCGCCGAAATGGGGCGCAATTCTTGTGAAATATGCGTCATTTTTGGCGAGGTGAGGGCGTAAATAGATTGAGATTGAAATATCGATATCACTCCAATCGTATCGGAGACATTTCGATGCAATGTCGACGCGAAATTGTTGGAAGTCTGTTATGTTTTTCTTTGATATTTGGTTTCGATATCCATGTTGGTTTCGATAACTATAAACAAACTAAAAAGAGTTAAATCTCTATACAACGACACTGAAGGGACTGTGAATTTCATGGCATTATAGAGAGTTGTCATTAAATGGAAAGAATGAATCATTGTATGGAATACTAAACCAACTAAAGCCAATAGATTTCGACGCTTTAGAGAGTTAGTCGATAAATCTAGTCACGTTACATGGAGTTAACACTGTAGTACGAGTATACAGTTAACGGTTACTTACGCTTTACCTATATATCTATCAGTGTTGCTTTAATAAGTAAATCAAAACTCAAGTGTTAACCACACGAATTAAGGGCACTCTAGCCTAATGAGAAGCATGCCTAGTCTGGAATAACTGGCTCTTAAGGAGGCTGCCGGAACATACCGTTGAAGTTTGGTGACAGTTTCCAAATTTCTTTATTATTCATATTGGTTACATTTAATATAATTATGCTAGTGTACATAGGATATTAACCTAGCAAATTAAACACTGACATTCGGGTGACACACTTTAGGTGGTTACTAATAAGTTTAAAAGAAGTTTGGTGACTAATTATTCAATACAAGTGTAGTTACTAGCCAGACAAGCGCTAGAAACTCTCTACTCTATCACCAGGTTATGGTTCCTCACAATGTTTTTCGTCACCTAACTTTTAGCTTTTAGCTTTTTGGTGGGGACCAAACCAGATAAACTTAAGTAGCAACGGTATGTAGAACGGTAACGGTCACGCCCGACTGAACAGCTAGCATTGTGTCAATAATTAGTTTAAGAAAACTAAAAAACACGCTTTTTATAGAAAACCGTAATTTTATCAAATTAGTGTATTGTCATCGGTCCTCAATAAATATACCAAGTTTGAACGAAATCTGGCCGTTTAAAGTGGGTCAAAATTGCGCCAAAAGAAGTCGGTTACAAACAAACATACAAACATACAGGTGAAGCTAATATAAAGCGTGTAAAAAGGGAGCTAAATCTTTATTCAATGATTTAAAGAAGCGCTTGGTCGACGCTACTCGTGACCAAAATGCCGGCCTCTACTTAGCACAGCGAATTAGTGTTGCTATACAAAGAGGCAACTCGGCTGGCATTTTAGGTACTTCCCACTGGCATTGGTTTTTAGATTAGATATACTTTTGATTGACGACCTCGTAGGAGTAATGGTTACCATGCCGGACTGCCAATCGGAAGGTTCCGAGTTCGATTCCCGGCACGGCCAACATCTTTATGCTGAACTAAATTTGTTGGTTGCTGGTCTGGGTGTTTTATATGTATCTATATAAAATATGTATGTATGTTTATGTAGTATATCAGTTGTGTTAGCAACCATAATACGAACTAGAAATGGTTCAGTATGGGGTTAACAAATCATGTGTGAAATGTGTCCAAAATAAAAAATGAGATTAGCTTTACATTAAGTAATATTGAATTTGTCGTAATTACTCGTAGTTATCCGTCAATAAAATGTATCTTTGGTTTTTATAGATCATAAAATGTTATGCAAATTTACTTTAAATTGTATCAACAAATCTTACTTTCACTCACACTCTTTTGGTTAGACAAGTGAGAGGACATGAACTTTCAAAAGTTTTCTTGTTTGACTCGAGTTACGTGTATATACCTAAATATACATACATCTGAATACGTACCAAAAAAATAAACATACGCAATTGAACCGGAATTTCGTTTCAGAAACTTTTGGCCTTGGTTACACAGCAATTAAGGTCGTGTAAAATTTAATTTCAATTAAATTTCGAGACGGATACGGTAAAGGATGAACCTAAATCAGGGATCTGAAACTACCTGATGAATATTAATTATAATCTGCGCTTCGCTTGAATTACAATTTTCTATCGTAATTAAGCAAGGGTAAGTTATTCCCTTGGGGGTTTTGTACTCAATACTGTGACCACAGACAAAATATCCATCTGAACAAACCGAACATAAAGATCAACTTAAATGTCTAGTTGTGAGTAACGATTCCTAGGCAATAAACAAAACTTAAGTAAAAAATAAAAAAAAACTTAAATAAAATATTAAACTAAAATATTTCTTATTTACTTCGAAAACACAGTTCTACAAAAAAAAAGCATTTTTGTTGCCCTGGATTTAATCCCAAACTTTAACATTTTTGAGATTACGAATATTACTCATGAAAGTTCTTAATTAGCTCGTATTTTCATGATTTTTGGATATCTTATATTTTGAACAATTGTCTGCTAATAAATATAAAACTGTATTCTGTTATATCGGAAGAGCTTCGCGTAATGTTAATCTAATGGTCTTCATCTGAGTTGATACGCTCTTGATAGAGCGGTCGTGGTCGTTATGAAATAGTAGTGTAGATGGAAGACAGTACACGCCTCAAGATGCCACGCCATTTCTTTCTGATAGAGGTCATCCTGGTGCACTCGTTTAATGGAGTACCTACGATTGTCCTTACTAGATCAGATCCAGTGACCTTCCGCGCGGTCTAGTACATTCTGCTTGGCTAGCTTTCCTGTTCGATTAGGTTCTTTACGGTCTGGTCTTGCCTTGAAACATGACCAAAAAAAAAAAGAATATACCTGATTGTACCTTTTTTTTAAATACATAATTATTTGTGTCCAACACACATAGATACGTATTTGAATAGTCACTAAAAAGTCAACTTAAACGTTTTTCAAGAATGTCTACCATTATCTATACAAAATTTCTTTGAATTCAGAACATTCATTTGTACCCAACAAACTTTCGACTTTATAATATACATAAGTGTTGGGACGGGCTGTAACTCCTGCTTTAAAACTTGTAGCAAATCTCTGAACTGAACCTAACTGTGGAAATTCAGTATCTTGAACATGGCAACTTTAAGAAAGCCTCTAATCCCAAGCATGTAGTTAGCAGGGTTGCCACGATGTCACGCAACCATTACCCTTAATATTCCCTTAGCGATACGATTTCCATTAAACTTTCTACATTTTAAACAGTCGCTTTTAAAGTTGAAATTTTGTCTTCCATTCTGGGTTAAAAGAAATAAGTATGTGGGATCAAGACACAAGTAAGTTATCTCTCTGATCTTACTAACTTTTGCAACGGACGTGCTTAAAGTTTGACACTTATACTTTCATTGCATTTCGTATGACGATATTAGCTACGTTTAAAATTTCTTTATACATGAGCTACGTAAAGTACGTACATTTACGTATAAGTACGAGTATTATGATTATTATACTAGTATATTAATTTAATTTATTCACAAACTATAAAAATCGTATAAAAATTCAACTGCTGATAATGATTATAGAGTTGTTCTTATAAGAATTTTGTGAGATCTAGGTATATAGATACAGTTTTAACCAAATAAATAAACATATTAATATCATGAAAAATACAAAATTTAGATAAAAAAAATTGCAACACGTAAAATTAAAAGAAAATCGTAAAATTAATTAATTAAAAAGGCTGTAGCGGCGTAACAGACTTACCAAGATATTAACAGCATTACCATGAAGCTACGTCTTACCGCTTAGTTTTAAAATAACCCTGAATAAGCTTTGTTTAACTTTTGAGCGGTTTCGGCAACGACTTCGGAGGCATGGCAATGGCTGGCTTATGGCAACTTTGGAACAGAAATGACCATCTGCTTAACAAACTTCTTGCATTTTCCAAGAGTTCGCCGACGATATCACTCGAAGTACCTTTCTAGTGAGACGATGTGGTAGTGATAATGATTTGATCACCACTTAGGTGCGCCGTTACCGCATGCATATGTAACTTTATTAGCCAACCACGTAACGTTTTGTTCCGGTGAACCTTTTTGTGAGCCAGAAACTGCAGACTAGGCATGCTTCACTTTCGAGCACAGTGTTGCTGACTCGCAAACTGCAACTGCAAACTGTTTTTTTATTAAAAAATATTAATATTCATTCTTTCCCTCAAAAAAAACATGATAATTCGAACTAAAAGTCCTTAGTATACTGGCAGCGTTTCCCCACAACTTTTATCAGGAACCTGAACCAATCTTACTCTCATGTCGCTCCCTAAGGTCTTGTACGAAGGTACGACTCACTTAGCTTAATCGGAATGTACAGAAATCGATTTCCCATTCAAGTTATACATATCCATCCAAGTTGAACACTAAAGCTAAGGACACTCTCGGCTAAGCACGTCGCAAGTAACCCAGGTGCTTGGAAAATCGCCAAAGATACCGCAGCATTTATATTTAGTGCCCCCTACGTTCATATTCATATTCATTTATCGGTAACTCGTGTTCGCAAGTGGGTGAAGAAGTGGTAAAGTAATGATAAGAATTCTGAATACAAATGTATCTTAATTCAAATTAAAAAATTAAAAAAAATGTATTCGTGGAAAATTGTACATTTACACTTATTCACTAACCCTCAAACTGGACGCATTCGCGCGCCTTGGAGGCTAGTGCCTTCCAGTGACTTAAATAGTTTATGTACCTTATCGAGTCTTATGTAATCGTATTTTGGAACTCTAACGATTCTTTAACCCTGACTCAATAAGAAAACTGTTTTTTTTTCAGTTTTATTATCTTCGCATGTATACCATTTAAAAACCCATATCATTTATGACCATGTTCAAAATATGATATTTGGTCCCACAGCCTCAATTTAAATCAAATCAAGATGGCTACCACCACAAAATGGCGGATGGCATATTTTATCTCTCAATATATATAATAAAAAAATAATATAGTAAAACAGAAGATAATGATATCAATCATGATGATTTTTGTATCACAATAAACCTGCTAAAAATATAAGTATAACATAAAAGGTGTTGACTAGTAGACTATATAATAATTAAACTATACTACATTTCAAATCCATGATAGCTGTAGACGGTGTTGCCAGCTCAGATAAAATATTTAATTTTTATTCGAAATTTAAAATTTTCTTTTTAGCCTTATTTATTTCCTCTGAACTATCCAATTAAATGTCTCCAATAGGATACTTCAGAGGAAAAAATATACACTGCATAAATAAATGCGAAAGTTTGTGTGTGCATGTTTATTACTCCTTCACGCTCCAACGGCACGACCGATTTTGATGAGATTTGCTATGAAGATAGGCTCGACTTTGCATAACAACATAGGCCAATTTTTATCCCGGATTAAACTTCTTTTTGTTCCGGATTAACGCGGGTAACACCGCGGGGCACAACTAGTAAGGAAATAAATAGACTGCCTGGATCAGACACATGGCTATCCTCTAAAGGTCCTGTAGTACCCGGACGCAGACTGACATAGGCCGGGTCAGTTGGCCCGCCTACCCTGGACCAATAAATAATATTTCTCATTACCCGCCTCGCCCGCCCGGCCAGGGGATTTACGATCCAAGAACACACAGTACTCGGACTTTTGTACTTCACAGCTCATTTTCAATGTCCAGTGTAAAAAAAATATATTAATTATAATAAATGGAATGAATTTTCACGAAATAAAAAATAATCTAAACAATTAACAACATTGAAATTATATGGCCTAACATGTAACCTCACACGATTTAACGACAAACTCTCTAAAGCGTTGAAATCAATTGGCTTTAGTTGGTTTAGCTTATATACCATACAATGATACATTCTATTCATTCGACAACCACTCTGTATAACGCCATGAAATGTACAGTCTCTTCAGTGTCTTTAGAGTTTTCATTGTATATTTTTTTACCCTTGTTATGTTTGCGTTTGACCTAGAAGATACATATTTTATCTACTTTTGAAGACCCCCAGATGATACATCTCAAGAAACAAAGACTCAGGTAGAGAGTTCCAAAGCTTCGCTTTTCTTACAATAAAGGTAGACGCAAAGCGTTTTGTACGAAAGTTTCGACTTCAACTCTTCTTGTATCGGTGTCTCTTCACTGACTTTTGCTTGTTCTGTAGTAGAACGAAGATGGTGGAATTAAATGTTCTCTTTAGCAAATATGAGAAAATATAATGTAAAACTAACATATTGAAATTGAAAACTACACTAATAATACATAATTTATTATGACACAAGTAGTCTAGTCAAATAACAATTTCGCACTAAAATATTCAGACATACCTTAATTCATCGTCAATTGAAATTTAAGTTATTTTATTTCTTTTGCTTTGACTTTACACACTAATACTTAACTTAAGGCCTTGGCACTTGTTTTTTTCTCGAACCTGTGAAATTCACACAAAAAGAGTGTTGACTTAAAAATGCGGTTTTTCTAAAGTTAGTGTAGAAATTTGGTCAAATAGTAAAATTGTAAAAGCAAAAACGAGAGATACAGCTAAAAAAAAACTTTCGATACTTTCATACATGACATGAATAAAAGCTATTATATAATATACTAAAAACATGTTCTAGAAAAAACCAATAAAGCTATAAGTTTTTTTTTTAATTTACATCGTACAAAGAAAAAACTTTATACTCGTACAGAATAAATTCACCTCAGAAATTAATATAAATTATTTATTACTCGCTGATGAGCTTATACATAATATATTATACTACATACTCATATCCATCTACCACTATTATCCAGATTGCCTCATCTGTGAACGCGTCATCATTTGTTCCCATTATGCGATAGTAAGGCTTGATATGCGTGAGTAGGGATTAAAAGGTTGGCGGAAGGATTTATTATAGATATAATTTATGTAGGCATCGACCTTAATCCAATAGGCTTCCAGTAATTAATAATTCAAATTGAGTTAGGATTCAGATATGGCTTCAACCTTTTTACAATACCCATTTCAAACATAACAATAATTTATGAAACACATAATTAAAAATAATGGCCACTTTTGTAATCTGTTTCTAAAAATAGAGAGGAACATAAAATCTCTAAATAACAAGAAGCGTTGCCATCGTTTGCATCAGTCAAAGTTTTCCCCTAAGGACCGAAATGAAGTTATCAACTTATCACTACGCATGTCAAAATATCAAACAGCTTATTTTTACCGTAAAACATAAATAGTACTAGTGGCGCCATCTTTACACGGACCTCTGCGGTAGTTCGCTGAAATGCATTCTCGGAGCGCGCGGGAACCGCACGCACCCACAGACTCCTCGAAAGCCTCTCCCGGCATCTACCGGCGAGGTCGGGAACATTCCCGCCCCGCGTCAACCCCTCCCCCCGCAAAAAGCCTATCGATCCGCCACTACAAGTTACGGTCCTACGCCAACCGAGCAAAACCGCTAAGGCACTAAAAATCCCATATCTTATCAATTCCACACGAAATCGGCCTAATCGGAACATTTTGTGATAGCATTCCGTAAATTCCAGGTGAGTGTATCGACCATTCATGTTTTACCCATTCACGATGACGTAGGAGAAAAGCTTACCCTGATTTATGGTTTTTCCTTTACTTTTATGTGCTCGTGATTAAGCTACTTTTGTTTTGTGATAAAGTTTGCTTGTAGTAGGCACATCTGTGAGCCTAGCGTGATAACAAACCGGGTCGCGACCAAAAGTTTTAATGTTGGAGAAATTTCTGGAATCTGCTTGTTTGGAACGCCATGATGTCCCATTAATGTCTGAGTAGGTGGTTGCTGCTCATAAATAGGTCATCATACGTAACGTTAGGTACTTACCTAGTAAGTCTCTAGTACTATTTTTATTCCTATCAAGATCATTACATCGCTTGAATGCATATTTACAATATTGTTTCATCTGCCCAGATATTTTTATCCGCGTATCATAGCATCAACAAAGCAGTGTAAAAACGAATGTTACGGAACCTTGCGTATTTTACAACTTTAAAAAAATCTCCTTGACCTGCTTCCATTTATTTAAGTACAAATAAATTTATTCAATGCAGTAAACGTCATGCTTGCTTGAAGATCTTCGAGAACTCTGACGGTAGAACGAAGTGAAAACTTATTATTATGTTTAATTCGACAAAGAATTAGCACCAAAACCGATTACGTGTTCAATTACTAGTTCTACAGGTTTACTAGTACAAAAAATGCAACTCATTTTTGGCCTTCGTCTACCTACAGCTACTAGGAAAGGCCTAAACATAGCAATACCCTTTGTATATGCAATTTACGTTGATCATAACCGGTCAGGTTAGATACAAGCCCGATTATGATGTTGTCAACCGATCTAGAAATAGAGTATTTGTCAGAAATCTTCTATTTGAATGTCAATTTACTTAATTACATAAAATATCTGAAATCCCTCACGTTTCTGAAGAGAACTACGTACTGGTGGTAAAATCAGATTCTAATTAGTAACCTATCTCAATTCCAGGAGGGCGTGGCGGACGCAGGCACTGCGACAAGCGCGGAAGTACAGAGCGACCAGCAGTCACCGGCCAAGGATGCGTACGCTGACGACACAGACGACGGCTCGGGCCTAGAGCCCGACGAGAGCTCGGGCTCCGGCTGGGGCGCCGGCCCCGGGCCTGACGACGAGGACGGCCGGGGCTCAGGTGACGCTCCCTTCAATCCCCCCGAAGATGACGAAGACTTCGCCCCGAGAGCCACTACCCCGCACGACGTGCTCGATCCCAACGGAAAGACCGGCCAAGAATCCGGCCGCTCCCACCCGGGCAACCATCTGCACGATTTCATACCGGACTATGTGGAGCCTGTTGATGAGGAGACGATCGTGATCCCCGCCCAAGAACCGTCCACACCCCAGCCCGCTACCGAAGCACCGTTCCTTAGGACCAGGCTGATCGATGTAGACGTTCGTGAGTAGTGGCTGAGCATGCCAGATTTTTATTTGCGTTTTTCATTTGTTTTGTTGAAGGCCAAAAGTCAATCTATCATAAGAAATTTTGTTGATTGAAATACATTATTATATTCAAGGAGCTTTGAATGACAAATACAATGATGAAACTAAGAGTAAATAAAACATTTAAATTATCTTTAAGCAAAATTAATACACAAAGAAAACTACTCAGATAAGGTTATCCTTTAAATCTGTTTAAATTAAAATTGATTTATTGGAGACCGGCAAAAAGGCAAGTTCTCACGGTAATAATTAAAGTCAATTATTAACGCTTGACAATGGATAGGCAAGCTTGGTGTGACACAAATGATTCACTTTTGGTCTTCTCTTTAGATGTTATTATAAAACATTCTTGAATCATTTCTCTCGAGAATAACATGATTAACTAATTAAACAATTAGCGATAAAAATGTACTCGTAAGACTACATATCTCATAATACTCAAGATTGCTGTCAAGATAATTCTAAAAATACAGCAAACTTTAAAATATCTCGCAAAAATTTCTTGCTTTTGGATAATCGTTGCGTTTTTGTTTTTGACCTTGTGTTTTAATGGTGAGTTTGTCTAATTTTACAAAAAAAATAACTAGATAAAAGTAAAATGACATTGTTCTAGAGCTATTTCACTATTTGCGTAACAATATTTTGACAAGCATTAAAAAAATAACATAACCTTCTTTCCAAACTATCTATTGTAAAGCACACTAATGTAGAAAAAAAACACAAATTTAACATAATAATTAATGTATTATCAGCATTGTTTTCGGGTGGAGGCAATTACATCAGCACGCAAGTTTCCTCTTAAACCAACAGTCGACTTCAATTCTTCATACTAACCACTACTGTACTTAATGTGTAATTAAATTATTCAAACAATTTAAACGGGACTTTGGTAAGTTTAGCAACATTTCGTTCAAAAGTATTTTATCATGCATGACCTTATTTTCATGCAGTATCTCGTAAACTTCATCCTCCATTATATTTGTACCAGTTCTTATAGATGGTTAGCATGTAATCAGGTACTATAGCCCTAGATTTGAAATCATCTCATTAAACCATTAGCTTAGTTTTTTGTACTTCTTAAATTTTGATGTTTTTACTTACTTAGAAGTTACTTCATTGAATGCTTTTTGCTAAATCAAGTATTAATTCCCAATCCAAAATAACCCCAATCCAGCTCCGTCTTCGTCATCTGAATAACGTCCAAATATTACTATATCAAATACTTACGTGACTTACTTTGTTTTGTCAAATACCACTGTATTCACATCAACATTTTTCAAACTTAGTACTTCTAATATAAAAACTAACTGCACTTTTAACTCTTCTCTGTAACGCTTAAATGGGTCATGAAATTCTAAACAATTTCGTAAATCCAATCTAACATTAATTTGAACACCAAAACACTCACAAAAAGAATGTACCTGTTGCTATTTTAAAATATACTTCCAGTCGAACAACATTGTGATTCCCACTACGCGTCGTATTTCAACTGACGTCACAGTCGCCTACACTCAAATTCCCCGAGAATAACAAATGAGTAACGTTTTGTGACGTCACGTTTCAGCTAACGTGAAGAGCAAATCGAGTGAGGAGGTAGAGGAGCGGACCGGCGCCGGCGCGGGGGTCGACACTCCCTCGCGCCCTGAACCAGATATCAGCATCTCCGGAGAGGACTTGAGTCCGTCGTCACCGGTTAGTGGTTCTTCATTGATTTCAGTATAGGAAGATGGTCCCACAGAGTAGAACCAAGATTATTATAACGTATTGACGATCTCATAATGGTTGGCGTAATGGTTACCATTTTTTTTTATCCATGATAAGTTTGCGTTTGATGTTAAGCTGCGCTTGCAGTCTACGGTGTGGCACGCTAACCTAGAAGATACCTATTAACTCTATTTTTGAAGACTCCCGGATGATTCCTCTTAGGAAATGGACTGCTGGACTGCCAATCAGAGACTGTCCCGGATTCCCGTCATCATCTTTGTGATGAACAAAATGTTTTGTGTGTGGGGCGATATAAAGTATTTATGTACCTATATGTAGTATATGAGTTGTGTTAGCAACCATAATACAATCTAGAAATGGTTTAGTATGAGGCTAACTAGCGTGTGTGTAATGTGTAATGACATAACAATTTCTCTAAACAAACGTTACAGGAATATTAAAGATTTTTCTTCCATTAAATAATAGGCTTGCGCTTAATCACATTCCACCTGATGGTTAGCGATATTGTGATCTAAGGTGGCGAATTTAGAGAGTTTCACACCTTGGCGGACGGTTTGTTGGTTACGTAGCTTAACTTCGATGATCGCGACAGATCACCTTAGCATGCTGAGCTACAAGCGTTACATATTTAATTATATTATTATGTCATCATATTTATTATTACGCAATTTTTAGTTTACAAAATTTACGTTTTTACTTGGCTTTGTAAATAACTACAATTGTAATTTAGGTTTTTAATTTTTAACTATTGTGTAGTATTTAATTTAATTTGGTTTTTATGAGGTAGGTATTTAAGATACCGTATTTATTTATAATTTCTGACATGACTTCATATTCCTTATTGCCAATAAATGGACTTTGTATTACATGTCACGTATGTTTGTCCAAAGTTTTATAAATATAATTATTTGAGGAAAATTAATGATGGTTCGCTCGCCATGTTTCCAGGACCACGACCCTGCTGGCAGCAACGTGAACCAGGAGTCTCGGCCGCCAGACAACGTGGTGTTCATCATGAACGCCAAGCCAGAAGACCGCGCCACCAGCTTCTTCGCGCAGCCTGGCATCCTCGCCGGTCTGTATCCTCAATGTTTTCTTAAGCCGCTATGGAAGCAAACTTTGAAAAATCCTATAAATTCCTGCGTAAATGATAGGACTGTGGTTTTTGCACTTTTATTGTCATTAATCCAGTGTAAACAATCGTTCGTCCGCCGGCAAGATGGGTCGACGACATAATATCAGTCGCAGCTCGAATCTGGACACGATTGGCACAGGACCGAGATGAATGGCATATCAAAAGAGAGGCCTATTCCCAGCAGTGGGAGAGAACCGACTGTGGATGATGATGATGAAACAATCGTAGGAGTTTCAAAATTTAACGCTAACTTTAACATTGACCGCGGAATGTGTTGCACCATCATATTTCTTAGTATAGTTAAGCAATCCGGGCTGACAGTCAATTTGACGCATCTCACATATATATGAACAATAGCTTTAACCAGCAAAGTTTGGGCGGTTACAGTTACTGTTAAAGTTATGACGTCATCATATTTTTTTTAAGGTATATCTCATTTAATTTCCAACCGGTAATTTATTATTTTGTTAATGTTAATGTAAGCTGGTACAACCCAGTTTAAGTGTACCTAATATATGAAAACATTTTGTAATTGCTTAATAAAATATGATATAATGGTATAATCCATTATCTTACTCGCCTTCCGGTAGTCGTGCGGATGTGAAGAATATAGTATATTGTTATAATATGTATTGTATATATTATTATTACAAACATTCATTTTCCTTACATAGTAATTAGTCATACATATTATTGTAATTTCATCGGATATAAATCTTAACTATAAATCTTAACGCATACTTTAAATACCCTTTTATTTCGTATTTTCGCTCTATTTTTTTTTAAGTCGAACTAAATTTTATTTTCTATGCTAGTCATGTTGGGCCTTGATATATCTTATTTAGATCAGTACGTGGGTCAAAATACGCATTAAATTGCAGGTCCCGACTTTTAGTCATAGTACAAGCTGTCGTTAAGCCAAGTCATAGGACTTCGGGCGGCTTGAAACTCGACACCAGAGCTTAACTTGACTTTAGCTCATACGAAGACGCTGTAAATAGTTTAGATAGACTTAATGATCTTTTGAAACGTTATGTAAAACATTGCTACAAAATAGTAGGATCCCAATGCGTGTATGTCCACTACTATTTTGTAATATTGCTTCTGTCAATAATAGTAGTTTATACTTCTGTCAGATCAAAACACGAGTGTGAGTTTATGAAACGAGCGCAGCGAGTTTCATAATAATAACGAGTGTTTACCCGTGTTATATGCAGTTGCATACACTACTTTATCTAATAAAAACATAATGCAAATAAATAATCAAACAACAAGAGTATTCTTTATCTTTTTTCATAGAATTTTCTAGATTTTTCTGGCAAAAGATTGTGAGTTACTTTTGTTGCCAATTCTAGAATATCCGGAGGCGTACAAATATCATCGTCGCTATCCATTTTAAATTTTTTATTTGTATGTTAAATACAATATCGATGTGGATATTATACCATAATGTAAAATTGCTTAAATTGAGTGTTTTGTTGTCTGCGCTATAACAGTAGTAAAGTATTGGAAACATAAGTAGAATGTTACAACATTAGTGTAGATAAAGACGACCTCGTTGGCGTAAAGGTTACCATGCCGGTCTGCTAATCAGAAGGTTCCGGGTTCGATTCCCGGCCCGGTCAACATCTTTGTGCTTAACGAAATTTGTTGGTTGTGGGTCTGGGTGTTCAATATGTATTTATATATAATATGTATGTATGGGTATGTAGTATATCAGTTGTGTTAGCAACCATAATACGAGCTAGAAATGGTTCAGTATGGGGCTAACCAGCCGTGTGTGAATGTGTAAAAAAAAAAGATAATTTAAAACTGAACTGAGCTCATACAAAACAAAAGAAGGTCACGTAGGTTCAGATTGACCGTTACAGATTCCATAATTGAAATGTACTGAATTATCCATTGTTTGTGTTCCAGCTGTGATTGGCGGCGCGGTGGTGGGCTTGCTCTGCGCCATCCTCGTGGTGATGTTCATAGTGTACCGCATGCGCAAGAAGGATGAGGGCTCGTACGCCCTGGACGAGCCCAAACGCAGCCCAGCAGCAGCCTCCTACGGCAAGGGTCACAACAACCGCGAGTTCTACGCGTGAGACGCCCCGGAACAAAACCTGCCACGTGTTTATTAGCCCACCTCGGCCCGCATCTTATAAACGCTCTAGAAAGATCTTTATGACTACGATCGTTTTGGACTGAGATTGGAACATTTATTAAAACAAAAGAATGTCAGCTCTCAAATATTTCTCACTTTAGCATCTATAAGAAAATCGTTCAAAAATTCAGTTACGAAATGGGTCCGAGCAACGAGATTTCAAATGTGTTCTGTATTAACTATAATCTGGCGGTTTTCAAAGGAAGAGTGAATTGGTTTTTTCTGGGTAAGCGCGCTACACCTTAGATCATAATGTCGCTTACCATCAGGCGAATTGTGATCAAGCGCAAGCCCATTTATTGTAAAAAAAATGTTGAAACAAACATTATTCGAGTAACGTATTCGAATATGCTGAATAATGTGTCAATTTAGGAGGAATATTGACGTTGTTTTGTAATAAAACAAAAGTAAGATTTTCTTGTTTCCGATTCGTTTTTAGTCCGATTCGGTCTCCAGTGAGTCTATAGATCTTTTAAGCGTTATTTCCCACAAGATGCCCTATTTCAATCGAAGAAATATTTGGCCGTAATTTTGTTATAATTTTCCCAACGTGGCTCTTTGTTCTGTGATCTAAAAAAAACGAAAAAGTAGCCTGCCGAATTATTTATTTCATTATATTTTAATGATTTGACAATGCATGTGTACGGATTGTACTGTAGACTGTACAAGCCATGTACAAAAATATTTATTTGTCAGAACTTTGAACGAAGAAACTAATGTTGAAAAGAGAAAATTAGTCAAGAATATAAAATAAGTATCTAAGTTAACCTATCGTCACGGAAGACCAACTTTTGTATCATGTTGTGTGAGGATTGAATGGCGAATTAAATGTTTAGAATATCAATAAACTATTGTGAATGTAATTCTGTGTGAAACATCTTTTACTTTTAAAGGGGGGGACCTTGTAGGGTGACAGAGACTATTTACGACCTTTGATAAATTTTATACTATAACATCAATTCAAGAGATATATCTTTGCGTGCATACAAGATTCGAGTGCACACATCTAATTAATAACTACTCTGCCGACACTCTTGATTTAAAACCCTTTTTATGAAGCGTAAGATTACGGTCACCCATCCGAAGATTGGCCGGGCCGTAGGTTCCTAAACCTTCGGCTTTTGGTTAGAAAGAAAAGATAAACGATCAATATGGATGAATGTTATTGAGTAATTTGTCTTTATAATAATAAGTGTGCCATTCGCTTTCCACTTGTACATTGCGTCTCTGCCTAGATCTGACGGTATAACTGGAACAATTTAGTAAGAAGATCAGACGTTCCCTTAGGACGAGTTTTCTATAGTGTTTACTGACTTATAGCATGGAGACCTGTTAAGAAGTTTCCGTGCTACGTATCTATATGAAATAAAAAAAATGTAGGAAAATAAAAAAAATAATCGTTCATCATATAATAATAAATCGTACTCTGAATAGTAATGGGAACACTCGTTAAATAAAAAAATAAAATCACGAAAGTCGTATGTGTCTTACTGAATACTATAGACATTAGACAGACATATTAAAAAACATGTATTTTACAATTATTCCGGAACTTTTATCAGAATTTAAAACAAAAGAAAGCCTTTTAAAACTTTGCCCTAAATTGTTCTAGTTACGCCAAAGAATCTTCAATTATGGACACGTCCATAACTTGTGTACAATAGTAACTACATGATTATGTAGGTGTATGTATCTAGAACAACTCTACTCTAAGGTTTTTAATTGGACGTTATTAGCCGCGTACTGACGGAGCGAGAAGCGTCGAGAGGCAAATACTCCACGAGTGAGTCGACTTGACTCGTCCGAGTCAAATGCATTCGCTGCCTCGTCCGAGCTTGCCACGTCCAGAACCCAGCTTTGGGTTTTATTAATATTCAGAGTTGCCTCGGTAGATTAGCCCAACTCAAAAAGGCAGTGTTTTCCA
Source organism: Mellilla xanthometata (assembly GCA_035578125.1). Classification (NCBI taxonomy): domain Eukaryota; kingdom Metazoa; phylum Arthropoda; class Insecta; order Lepidoptera; family Geometridae; genus Mellilla; species Mellilla xanthometata. Next base: position 2,552,204 of record JAPUBQ010000007.1, on the reverse strand, counting down.
TGTTTGATGAACACTGAATCACAATATCTTCTTTCGCTGCGCTTTCGACTCTGGCTCGGGGTTGTCGTGGGTCGGCTTTCCCGTTCTCGGTAACCTTCTTCAAATTAATATTATACAGAAAAGGTGCCGTGACAAACACGATTGAAACTGCCTCGCGAGACAACTCTTTCACTCAGTACGCTGCTAATGACTATGTATCTAATATAAGGATATCAAACGATAATAAAATGTATATTGAAATTTCAATTTATCCGAAATTCAACCTAAATGATTTCAATACTTACCTATTAAAAAAACACTGACATTTTCATTATTAATTGAATAAAACCTTCATTGAAAATAAAATGTAAGGTTTGTTAGATCTGTATTGTTTTTCTCAATTTGACTACCAAAATGACAGGTTAAAAAAATATAAATTTAAAATCATGGTATCTTTTTGTACTCTGTGTGGGTAGTAGTCGTTGTTTAGTTGTTAATATTCTTGGTTGTGCAACGATTTAAGTTATGTGTACGTGAAATTTTGTCATATCACTTGTGCCATCTATTCTAATGAAGATTTTGTACCACTGCCTCAATCCATTCACGTGTATGTAAGTAAGAAAATATTATTGTGATAAACATATACTAAAAAATCACTATTGCTCTACAATTTTGAAAAGTGCGCTTTCTAAAAAAGTTTGTCGACGCGCGGCAAAATGTATGTTGATGCAATTCGTTTTTACAAATTTCAGAAAGTGTTTGATCAAAAATTGTTTATCAAGACGCACCAAAGCCGTCATCAAAGGTGTTGGGTTATATACCAGAAGCCTTGTACACGAAAATACCAAGTTTAATTTCCACTTTAAAAATCAATGACATTATGTAGGCAGTGGTTTCCATTCTTTAATATTTTTACAAGCTTATTATTATTTAAAATGTTTTGATAAAAAAATGCTATAAATCTTTAAAATCCAGTGACAAAATATAAGGGCGAAATCCGGGCTTTACAGCTTTTTCCTTATAAATCGTGAAAGGTTAAAAAAATAGCATAAATGCCGTCTAAAGAACCACTCTAATAATATTTATAAGTAGTGATTATGGTACTAACCAGACTTAATAATATGAAAAGAACTGTTAAAAAAGTTTTATTTCTAATTCATAAGTCTGATTGGAACTTAAATAACTATATTTATTTGTTTTTATTTTTGTATGTATATATATTTTTTACCGTTTACGATATATAACGAAAAAATTGTCATTTTGCTTTATTTTCACTATTGACAGCTATTTAATATTAGTTTTAATTTTTAATCTGAACATGGCCCTAATTTTTAATGTAACTACAATTGTAGGTGTGTATTTTTATTATTACCTATAAGCACCATAATATCAACACAAATTGTACATTCCCATTGTAAATGTGAATTTTCGAGCCCTGTATATAAAAAATATATAATAAAAAAAGGATGGTTGCAAGTTAAATAACCTCCTTTGTATAATGATATCCAACGAGCTAGAATAAACGGAAGAATAACTCCTTATAATTGCCGCTTAGAATTTGGATCTATCTACGCACACAATTATACTGCTATCCCAACGAAACATACCCACACAAAGCTCGCACGCGATTGGTGCCGTGCCATACCATGAGACGCCACGCGGGCGCGCGGGTAGCTGTTTCGCCCCGCCCACCGCGGTATTTTACGATTACGCGTGGAACTATTTTATCGGCAAAGTTACTATTATATTTATTCTAGTTCGCTGATGATATCATAACAATGAATTAACTATGTAAAACACATTTTCTATAAAATGTGTACCATCTACCAAGGCACCTATAAATTATCGTGTACCTATTTTTAATGAAATGAAATCCTATAAAAGGGCTAAACAATATTTTCATGTTATCAACTTTAAAGCTAAGTTTGTAATTATAGATGTGTATATTATCTAAGATAGAATGTAATATTACATGGTAAAATTTTAGAAAAAGGCAACTGTAACCAAATATAGCTTACTAATCCATTTAACACAGTTCATTTTGGTGCAAGAAGTTCCAGAATTATTTTCGGATTTCCGTAATTTATTTGCATTTTTTTTTCTATTATTACTGAAATCTGTATAATTTTCTGACTCTCCGTAGATTGAATATGAATTTTTGACGAATAAAATGCTAATTATTAAGTACAGCTAAAAAAATTGACATGACAAATATTTATTTGAACTAGTTTTACTAAACAGTAATTAGAAATATCTCGAATACACGAAAAGATAAAATGTGTCTTTTCATCATATGACAATTAAAATTAATATAACTGCTTCACAATAATTACACCAGAGGCGCCACTGTGCTTTCAAATTACGGTGAATCGTTTAAGTAAATTATGTATTTGATTTGTCAATTTTATATATTATGGTTAATTTATAAGAAATTCTACTTACAAATAAATAAATTTGTTTTACAATTTTATAGCAACGACATTATGAGCAATTCTTGGAGAAGCACATTTTAGCTATTAGTTATTTTAGTTTAAAATATTGTTGTAATAAAATATGGGGTTCTAATTTTTACTTGAACGTTTTTATCTTATATAACATCATTATGTATGTAATGTAAGACGGAATGACGTAGGTTAAGGTAGGCATAAACATTGATGTCCACCTTGTAAATATTTCTCCTTTACACTTAGGTAAATATACAGAATATTATGAAAACGTCTCGTTTTATTTTAGTAATTTCCCAATTACCTCTACCATAGACAAAATAGTATATTTTGGCATAGACAAAATAATACTATTCTGTCTATGCCTCTACCAAAATTCATATTTAAAATTTATTTATCATTAATGTTAGGATAGGTTAGCAAAAGCAGCCCACTGTACGATGCTACTGCTGGGACTCAGGGCATTCTCTCGCTATAGAGATATACGCCATATATATATCCAACACGCTGGCCAAGTGCGGGTTGGCGGAAGACACACGTCGGATATTGTGGTCCTCAGACATGTCGGTTTCCTCACGAAATTGTCCTTCGCCGTTAAGCGAGTGCCAATCCACACATCGAGAAATAAGTCATCGGTGTAGGGCCCAAATGTTAAACAAGATAAACCATTTATTGATAATTATTCAATTATACGTCAAAAATTAAAAAATGTCAATATGTAATAAGTACAATCAATTTGTAATAAATGTCAATATGTAATGATGTCAATATTCATAAAATAATAATAATATTAGATAAACAATTACATGTTACACATTATTAAAATAAATATTTGTTTCGATGTTAAAAATTCGTCCACAGAATGAAACGTTCTCTGAACGAGTCAATTCTTGAGCTTATTTTTGAAAATGCTGTCATTAGATGCATTCGTAATATCCTGCGGCAAACAGTTTTATACCTTCGGCCCTATAACGTTAATACCACCTTTTAAATAGCATGGCCACCCATCTAAAGGCTGTCTGCATTGACCGGTTATTAACTTCTGTAATCGCATAAGATCACCTTAGTTAACCAAGCTAGAAATCTGTTCAAATGCTATGCGACTGGGCCGTGACGTCACTAGTCAGCTTGCAGTATTATCCGCATTATTTCCGGATATGTAGGTACCTATGTAGCTATCTCCAAACCAAATATCATAAAAAAAGAACTTTGTTACAGAATGAATGAGTAACAAACATACTCACATACAAACTAACAAATCTTTTTTTATAAGATGAATATAAAGAGGTAAAAATTTAGGGAATAAAGGGTATCACATACAAATACAAAAAATGAATTGACGTAAAGGTACAGAATTACAGATATATACAGGTACGCTATGGCGTACACGAAGGGAGGCCTATGCTCAGCAGTGGGCGATAGATGGCTGAAAATGAAGATGATGATATACAGGTACACAATTAAAACCGTAATCCTTGTTCCCACTGAACTACAACCTTACTGCGTTTAAGGCAAGAGTGAACCGGTTTCTTGTAGGCAAGCGCGCTTCATCATAGACTGAAATGTCACTTAACATCAGGTGAGTTGTGGTCGAGCGCAAGCCTAATAAACATAAAAAAATTAAGCTTCTTGTCTCGTGCTAGTCGTTAGACTGCGTTACCTCTCACAAAGTTTAAGTTTATTTGTTACGTCTAGATTTACGAGTAATATGTTGATACATATCTAATTTAATATATATATAAGTCAATAAGGTATCAAATGAGTATAGCAAGTATAATGCCTTTAACTCTTATTAATTAGTTGATTTGATCTTGTACTACTCAGATATTTTTTATAAATAAAAAATAAATATATTGTATTGGGAAAAGTGAACGTGTCTTACTTACGTACATTATAATCAAACAATACTTTGTAGATTATACAACTGAAATATTTTTGTCGCAAAAACTTTTATCAAATCTATTCTTTAAATTAAAGCCTAAATTAACACTTAAATTACCGTCGAATCTTTTCCATTGCACTATAATTGTATTCAATTGTGCATCACGAGCAAAGTTCAATACCCCGCGCCACAGAATAATGACTACCGCGCCAACATAATTATTAATAACACATACTAACTATTAAATCAGCTGTGGTAACAAATTCTTAACACGTGACTGGTTTACTGTTAGATACTGATCAATTATTTTGGCAAAACTGTACATGAGGCAGCGTGGCCGAGTGGTCTAAGGCGCTGGTTTTAGGCACCAGTCCGAAAGGGCGTGGGTTCGAATCCCACCGCTGTCAAATCTTTTTGCTGTTATTTTTTTATTCGTGTACCGTTACTAGTTCTGTAATTACACATATGTATTTATTTTCATGTTTATAACAATTTATTTTGATTTAAAAGGGGAATTACGACCGTTAGTTTCTAACCTTCGAAGTATCAATAGGAAAAAATCGAGTAGTTGTTGTAGACTGTTGATTAATTCAGCATATTTGTGGGCCACTGAGTGAGCCCTCGATTATGGTGGTAGGGCTGTTATCAGGCGATCTCTGTTTTGTGTTGTCCATTCAAAAAGGTGAATTATTTGCTGATAATATAAAAGAACTCAGTATTTTGCGTAAGCAATATGTTCATGACACGAGTGCGAATGTAAAAAATAAAAATATATTTATTATACAGACAAAACGTACAATTTACAATAAATTATAAAATTAAAAACTATAAACTAAAGCACTAACAACTAATTTAAAAGGCCGCGTTGTGAAGCTATGGATAGCCTTTGCGCCAGGTACGAGTACGATCTCTCTCTCTAATTCTACGTCCAATTTCAGTAGTAAAAAGTTTGGCTTCAGTTCCCCAACAACCCATGGTCTCAAAAGCAACGGGCACAAAGAGATACTGAGGTAACATTGTGGCGTACTTTTGGCGCTTCAGATTGGCTGCGTCCTCTGCTGCAGCCGCCGGCGAGTGGACGGTGCGACCGAGGTGACTGGCGGCAACTGTGCTGACGCATGTGGCGTCCTAAACTAAGCACTTACCTTTCTTCCATGGCACCAAGGTCAGCCCGTCCGGCCTCTTTCCGTCTGTCATAATAAAAAAATAAAAAATAAAGGGAAATAAAATCAGTCTAACAATATCTCATCTCATCTTAAACAAAAGTAGTATTATGTCAAATACTACTTTTGTTTAAGTTATATTGCCATGAATAAAGTTATATTGCCATGAAAAAACGCATTTCATTTCATAGTATATACCTAATTAAATATTATAGTCACCCCACAAGCGATAACAATTAGTAGGTATTACTATTATGGCTAGCAAAATTGTAACATTTTTATTAAATTGATAGATTATAGTAGTACTCTTTGTTGCCTGAATAAACGATTTATTTATTTAATATAATGTCGGATGAAGTATAGACGAAACAACAAAAAACATTAATAACGCCACAAAATAACTGTTATTTAATAAAACCATAAAACACATTAATTACTAGGTAGCAGAATAATGCCAAATAACTGATGAAGGAAGATAAACTAAAATTGCTTCAAACGGCAAAGTGCCAAAACAACCGTTAGTTAATAATTCTTTTGATATCTTGATCTATCAGAAATCACAGTGAAGTGCGATTTATTCCTATCTGTGACGCCCACTAGGTCTAACTGTTGGCCTAGAAGGAAACAAAGATCTTTGAGATAAAACAATATCGTGTCGTACGTACTTAGTATAGACTATATCTGTACCAATATTATAAAGAGGAAAAGTTTGATTTTTGTTTGTCTGAAGCAAATAGGCTCCGAAACTACTAGACCGATTAGAAAAATAGATAGAGAATAATAAATACAGAATTCGATTCACTGCCGTATTTTTCTATTTTCATGACTAACTTTGCTACTTGTTTATTCAGTAAAACTTATTATATGAATAAAAACACACACACACAAAAACCTTACAAATAGTAGATTTAATCTAAGTTCAGTGTCCGCGGGTAAGGTGCCTAAAACTCTGGCGGTATTACCTCGCTGGATCGCCAAGCTTATACGCTATACAGCTTTCCTACTTACTAGCAATATAATTAACCAGCTATATTACAAAATAAAAACTTGGGCACGTCGTCACTAATATATTTTATATTATGATAGTGTTTTACATATTATAATATTATTTTGGCATAATAATAAATAGTCGGATAGAGCAAAAAACACATCATTAAATTAGTATTCTGTTTCTCAAAATTGAATTACACATTATACAAAAACTATAAAGAATATCTTAATAAAATTATCAAGTTTAATTTTCTTTTCCAATTCTATAAGAAATAAATCGCCATGCGATGATTAACTGGAGTAGGATACCCATCATTACGAATTATAAACTATCCACAGCTTTCGTGACCATCAATTAAAACCGAATACCAATTAGTCATAAATCTAAACGGATGGTAGATTTGTTCGTCAAATAAATCAAATGAGATCGCCACGGCTGACTACTTTGTGCTTACTATGGGGTTCCGTACAACGATTACAGATTTAAGTGAGGTGTAGTAAATATTGTTCAATGTATTGAAATAAAATATAATTGAAGTTTAATAATATTAACAGTGACCATTAATAACTTCTGTGGCTCACTGTCTTCAAGGCGAGAGTGAATCGGTTTCTTCTAGGCAAGAGCGATCCACCCTAAATCGCAACATCACTTAACATCAGGTGAGTTACGATCAAGCGCTTGCCTATCCATTACAAAAAAAATATTCTGTGGCTATGCGCCGTGCTGGTATGTATGCTTAGATGTGTAAAAAACTAAATACTAACTTACTTCTTTTTTTGATTTAATGGAAAAGAAGATTACTCATTTAATTATTAAGTTTTGAAGGTTAGCAAACTTATTCTTACTAACTACAACTAACTTTGGAATTATTATGAAATTACCTATTGTTTTTTATTTACTAAAAATAGACGTTTGTATTATTTAAAGGCTCCAGCGGAAGATCAGCACTGATTGCTTGCAGTCAGCACACGCTGAGCTGGGGCCGGTTTTGTTGCTCGTCAATTTTTTCTTTTATTGTTTATTATGATTTTTTGTTACTGTCTTTGTGTCACAAAATAAATGTTTCTTTTTTCTTTTCTTAAATAATTGTATTAATTGTTTCAATATTTTAAAACGGCGGATCTCTAAAACGGTATGTTTCGATTATTTTTATATTAGAATCTTCTTCCAAAGGAATGACTCTAAAATTAATGTATTCTCGACTGCACGACACACCAAAACATTGGGACTAAGACTAAATAAATAATGAATTGCACTGCAATAAAACTACAACAAATATAGATTTTAAATTAATAATTTTAATTTTGTGTTTTTGCAATAAACGATTTATTGACTTATGTTGGAAGAAAATTTAATAAGGTTTTTGAACTTACCTGACTTCGGAACGGCCCATACTTTTTATAAATATATATTTAGCTGAACTGGCAAATGTTGTTTTGCCTTAATAATAAAAATGTTTCAAGAAAACTGTCACGACACTCGTTAAAATAACAAAAATGTATACACATGTCGTTGACTGACAGTTATGTAAAAAAATGTCACAATAAAAAGTTGAAAAACGTAATACATTGCATAAATACTTTACTATTAAATATACAAAATACCTACTATTTATAATACTCAAGTTAGAGTGAATAGATCATTTATGGGTTCAATGATTTTCCTGTTAGGGTTTTAAAAAAGTATAGGAAGCTGTATTTTGATCTAAAACCTTAAATGTCTCGTGACTACGATCCCTAAAAAATATAGTTATTAACTGAAATATCTTTCAGGGACTATCTCCACTCTACTTAATTCTATAAAGTTGAATATATTTCAAAAGATGGCTGCAATAATGTTATTACCGCACTATTTCAAGCTCATACAGCTGAACCGCTATGGATGAAATTTGGCATGTGAGCTTATTAACTTATTACATTTATTATTTTTACTTGGTCCCAATTATCGCAATTGGATTTTATCCCAAAAAAGTTGTATAGTACAATTGTATTTTATTTTATTTAAATTTAATAATACTTTCATCATCATCTTTAGCGTCCATTAATGATCGGAGGCCTCTCCCAGGTCAATCCACGCGACCCTTTTCCTAGCACTTGATAAGATGAGAATTACTGCATAATGTGATGCCTTAATTCGTCAGTTGTTTTAAAATAAAGCACCTTAACCATTTTAATTACACATTCCATAAAAATATCGAAAGTGAAAACAGAATCTGTCATCACAGAGTAGTTGTTCATAGTAGAATGTCGTATAGAGATTGTCTTATCACACTAATAATATTCTTAGTTTTTTGCTTCATGTGTCGTGACAGAGAAAGTAATACGAGTCATGTAGAGTGACAACAAACGATGATCGATCCAAGGCTATAGAGAAATCATGAAAGGCACCTAACTTATCTAGACTTGTAGACACTTCACTTGTCTTAATTATTATTTTGTAAGTATTAATTATTTATCTCATGACATAAGAAAGAAAGATAGAAACATTTATTTTGTCACGCGAACAACAAAGAAAAATAATACACAAGAAACAAAAGAAAACATTTACGTGGCACAAAACCGGCCCCAGCTCAGCGTGTGCTGACTGCAAGCAATTAGCGCTGGTCTTCCAGCTCCCTGACATGCCATTCTCCCTGACCGCTGGGCAAAGGATTCCATAGAGTGGGACTTTTTAGATAGCGGAAGACGACGAGGCAGGCTCCCAACTCGATGGCAAGGAGTTGGTGGACTTCCAAACCAAATGTAAGGAACTGGCCCAGGACAGAAAAGCGTTGGGATCATTGGAGACCTTTGCCCAACAGTGAGACAAAATAGCTAAGAAAAAAAAACTTATTCTTGCAATAGGTATTTAGTAGTCTACGAGTAATAAGAGATCAATGACATCATGGACATAGAATATGTGAACTACGAAATATGTACATGTATCATATCATCATCATCAGCTACAGCCAGTTTTTCCCACTGCTGGAATATTTCCAACCCAAATCACCTCGATTTTGTACCAATTGTGTCCAAGTTCGACCTGCAACTGATGTTATGTCGTCGACCCATCATTACAAGATCAATATCTCAACAAAACACGACGCTATACTTGGACGCCTCCTGTTTTGAAAATAGTACCACAACATCTGACGCAATGACAGTGGAACAGGTATACCAGCGACCCAAGACTGTGCTCCGCTACTAAGGAGCTTAGATGGCTTGGGTAGGCTGGTAGGGGGAAATGTGCAATACGCCTCCTGCGGGTTGTCAGTGCAGGTCTGATCGCTCCTATCATAGACTAAGAATAAGATCAATAGGTATAATAAAATGAAATTATAACCCGTAATGCAGCAAGTTTTAAGTCATTTCCCATAAAAAGTCACTTTTAATATTTTATTACAGCCATAAAAACCAAAAAATCACCTGCCTGACTTGATCATGGCAATATTTACAAAGATTTATTGCCATTTTGGCAACAAATTTGCGAATTATACGAAAAACTCAATCAATCCGCGCAAGCTAGAAATTAACTTGAATTTCTCGTATCTCATGGGAAAGTGACTCGAATGACATGTAACTTAATTCAAGCAACACAAGTCTAAACAACTCAAGTTTATTAGTTTCGGAAATCAGCGAAATGAAACATAAGAGCGCTAATTGATTTTAGATGTTTTATGTAAAATAATGAATCATTATAGCTTGATAAAATAAATTGCTTTTGATTTTAATTGTATTAATTTTAATGCATATACAACCACGAAAAGGAAAAGTAAATTGTAACTGCAATATTTAATTGTATGGATGAAAATCATAATTTTAAATACAAGTGTTAATATTTATTTATTTGTTGTCATATTAGAACCACACAAACGTGTTACACTAATGATAAATATTAATACAAGATACAATTTTAAATAATAATATGAACTAAATTATAACACGAAAAACAACATTCAAATAATTCATACACAATAAAAAACTATACAAATACAAAATAATAAAATAGGCTAATAGCTGAGGGACTGTAGGGAGGACTGATTTATTGGCTTAGATAGATAGATTGATGCTGAACCAGACAAAGTGGCGACTCGAAGATCATTCTCTTCCTTCTTGTCTTATCCCAGGAAGAAGAGAATAAATACTCGAAGATTATTATCTTAGACAAATAAATATAAGTAATATTCTAATCCCTGTTAGTATTTTCCAGTTTATTTACTACATACACACTTAATATATATGCTCTACACATCATGTACAATGTAATGCTGAAATCAAGAGTGAATAAATATGATAAATGTATTTAAGTGAATTCTCACTTTTTTTTTAAAGAAAGAAAGATAAAAATTTATTGTGAACAAACAAAAAAAGACATACAATAAATGATGCGAGTATATAATTATAACTAATAGTATGTGCACAAAAGGAGCAAATTCAGCATAATGCTGAGTGCACTAAGTACTCCAGCGCTGATTTTCAATTTGCTCCTTAACACAATTGTCGACATAATTTAAGTAGTACGGATACATACAGTATTTAAGGGTAGCAAAATTGATATCAATATCTTTAAGAATGTATTAAACTATTTACACATACAAATTAACAATAAACTAAACAAAACTAAAATATATAATTTTTTGTATACATAAAGTAGACTTTTATAGACAACTAGCTGGCCCGGCAAACGTTATTTTGCTTTATAAATTTTTTTGTAGATAAAGACTAGAAGATTTTATTTTAAGTTAGCTGCGCCTCGCGTGCTACCTGCATTTATTCGGAATAAAAAGTAGCCTTATATGTTAATCCAATGTCTAAACTTTATGCCTACCAATTTTTATCGCAATCGGCTTAACCGTTTGAGCGTCTCGAAGTAAAAAATACACACAAACTTTCGCATTTATTATATTAGTAGGATACTCGTTCACATTTATTTATTTATAAATGAAATATTTTTAATTTCGACAACTACAATTAAAAATTACATGAAAAAAAAAACACACAATAATTAAAAAAAAACCTTACAAATAGCACAGAATAATTACTTGTACTTCGTACAAATAGTAGATAAAATCTAAGTCTAATTTATTTATTTATTTTGAGACATAACATTATGCATAGGAATTGACTTGTGTCCAGTTAAAAAGGGAGCAGCAAGAGACGAGTGACGAGATATGATTATGATATAAATAATACAGATTACTTATCCAAAATATTACCTCTAAGCATTTATTCCAAATCACAACACCGTATAACAGAAAAAACGTATAAAACTAATTTCCTAGCATCCAAAGGCTAATCCAAAACTGATCTAATTTATAGTACCGGCTGCGATGCGAAATGACTCCATATAACTGTTCGAAATATCATTAGAAATTTGGACCAAGACCCCATATCCGGGACCCAGAGGTCGATGGCATATGAAAATGAACTAATTATTGATTTATGGTTTGTGGAGAATTACTTATTTGCATTTAGCTAATAATTAGATTTTCTATAAAAATTACTATTGCGGTATTTTTTTAAGGCCCCGATAGGTATGAGCAAGACGTTGAAATTACAATTTAATTGTAATTTTTTTTTAAATATATTATTTGTAATTTAGGTTTTTTTAATTTTTTAATTATTGTGTAGTTTATTTTAAATGAGATTTATGGTTAATACAGTATTAATTTCGTCGTTATAATTCATAATCACGCCTTTTGTTAAAACTGACTCAAAAAACTCAAAATCGGAATAAGTGGAAAGAGGATAGAGAGGCCTTTGCCCAGCAGTAGGACGGAACCAGCTAAAAATAAAAAAAAATAACGAAATATAATTCATAAACTGTTAGCATTAAGACAAAATATATATTCAGGACTGACTAAAGGACCAACTTAAATATATTATACTTTTGGTATCAGTCAGAAAAATAATTTATGTAACAAATCTGAAATTAAATATTTTGAATATTTTTTTTATTGTTGCTCTTTAGGCAGTCAAGATTATTTTAATAAAACTTTAGACGTTTATGAATTATAATAATAAAACTGTTAAGTCAAAATTTGGTCTAGGAATGCGCAATTCATGCGCATGAAGCTCCAAGTTATGAATATTTATATAATAGATACAATTATATTATATATTGCACAATTTTATATTGTACAATACAAAATTGTATCTATTAAATAAAATTAATAATTAATAGATACAATTTTATATTGTATCTATTAAACTAGGAATAATTGATTTATGCTAAGCAACAGGAATAATGAACTAAGTTGATAAAAATTATATACGTTAATCTAACAGACCCTTAGACCAGAAAACCTGCTCAACATTTTTTTGCCGTATACATAGGTATCACTTAAGAAGACAACTGAAACTCACAAAAAAAAACTCAAATTAAAAAAGATTATGTATAAAAAGGTATAAAAATTAAATTAAAAACACAACTAAAAATAATTTTCAATTTTCTCAATATACTTACAAAACTAATACAAGCAAGATCTTTAAGATATAATAATGGTAACATCAATTGAGCACAATGTAGCATATCATGCTTATTTGATGTTCAGTCTTAAAACTAAATCTTCTAATTAAAAACCTGTAGGTCAAAATGAATTAAAAAACCAAGAAGAAATCTTTCCAAATTTTGTGATTCCTCTAATGAGTAGAGCTAATGAACTAATTTGGCGTAAATGCAAATGAGCATATGAAATAAACGATATCGTTTCCCGTGCACTGCACGGGGGTCACTGCACTTACCGTCATAAACACGACCGGCCGCCGGTATCGAACCTACTGTATCTACTAAACACCAATTAACAACAAAAAATCCATTCGCCAATATTCGCGGGCACATTAATCTACCGTAACCTATCAGTTTAATTTATGAGTGTCCGTCATAGTGGGTGAAGTTCACGGCTGATGGGTCAGTGTCGGTGTGGCGGGGATACGCGGCGGACGTGCTATAAAAGATAGGAGAAATGCTCTCACTGCATCCACTCGAGCAAGTCCTGTGCTAGGATCTAGTAGACATGGCGTCCAAGTTTGTTGTTGCTTTTGCGCTGTTCGCAGTGTGCGCCTCGAGCCCACTCGGTGAGTTGCCGTCAAACAAATATCTAAACTCTTAAATTGATTCAAGAAAAACGTTTAAATGCACAATTTCGCTAAAATATATATTACGTAAATATAAGGAATAACATCAGATTTGCGACCTAGTACAAGCCAATTAAATGTAAAAAACGATCAACGAAATTAAATTCCAAATTCAACCCCCACATTTTTTGTTTACAGATGCGGTACGTGCCAGGCGCTCGTTCACAGTAGCACAGGGCTACAGCAGCCAGTACGGGAAGAACTCGGCTCGTGCTGCGGTCAGCGGCAACAACGCCAACGCTGAGGCGACCAACGATGACACCCACTTGGCCCGCGACGGACTCACCAACCCCGGCCAGGTGTACGTGAAGACTTACAACGGCGACAGCGCGCCCGCGCGCTTCGGGTACGCCCAGCCCGCCTACTACCACGTCCCAGAGCCGGCGACCGTCATAGCCTACCAGAAGTACGCCGACGTGCCCGCCGAGCTCCCCGCTCAGATCGTGTACGAAGCCCCCGCTCCCTCCGCCGCTCATTCATCCGCCACCACCAACGGCGGCTTCGGATCCGTGAACGCTAACGCTAACTCCGGCATCGGCTCCGCCGTGTCCAACGCCGCCGCCGAAGGAACCGGTCACAGCGCCGTCTCTTCTAACGCTCAGTCCAGCGGCCTCGGCCTCGCCGAGCCCGCCGTCATCGCCGCCAAGCACCAGGGCTACTACTCCGCGTACACTCCCTACTCTCCCGCCGAAGCTTCCGCCAACGCCAACACTTACGGCCACCAGAGCTCGGCCAACGCCGCTGCCAAGTCCGGCGCCGTGCCCACCCGCAAGAGCATCAGCTGGCGTTTCGGCACCGCGTACGACCAGCCCGCCGCGTACGGCGCCGCCAAGGCCGCGGCCACCAACTACGCGTACAGCGCCCCCGCCGGCGCGCTGCGCTCCTCCGCCAACACCGCCGGCTTCGGCGCCGCTCAATCTACCGCCGACAACCACGCCGTCAAGTCCGCCGCGCACTCCACCGGCGGTATTGCCAACGCGGACGCTGTCAACAACGGCAACTACGCGGCTCTGAGGTCCGACAACATCTACACCGGAAACAGCGGCATCTCTTCCTCTGCCAACGCCCAAAACAATGGCGCCGCCGTCTCCCAGGCGCAATTCGACGCGTACGGTCACGAGATCGTGCACTCTGCCGCTAAGTCTGGACCGGCGGGCTCCGCACAGTCTATCGCGAGCAGCAACGGCGGCGCGGCCGGCGTGCGCTCAAGCGACGCGTGGGGCGGCAGGACCGTCTCCAACGCCTACTCCAAGGGCGAGGGCAACGCCGTGTCCTCCGCCAACAGCCAGGGGCTGAGCGCGGGCTACCGGGTGGTGAACACGCACGCCAACTCCGGCCCGTACGGCTCCGCCGGCTCCAACGCCTACTCGCTGTGAGGTGCCCGCCGGCACGCAATCACGTCACGACGACCGCCCGCCCGCCGGCACACTTGTCTTGATGTGTTTGCTCATATTTGCATTTAAGTATTTATTTTATTTATTATCGCCATTCGTCGAGACAAAAATGTCTCTCAATATGTAATAATTACTCTGAGTAATTTTTTAAAGGACTGCTATAAATAAATAAACTTTTTAGTATCATAAATAACACTTTTATTCCGATATATCCTATACATTTAAAAAACATTTATGTTGATACAGAGTTGGCTAGGTGGGATAAAAAAGTATTACTTTCTCAATAATCTTTAGTAAAATAATGAGTTGTCATATTCCAAAAAACTCTTAATTCAATAATAAGGCCATAAGACACATAAGTGCCATACGAGTATGTTACATTTCCGGCTGTTAGTCTTTGTACAAGCAATCATCAAACCATGTAAGATGGCCGGGGTGAAATCTCTCGACACCAGAGCTTGAACACTTGGCTGAAATGAAGACGAAGACTAGGTTTATGTTTCATAGCTCGAACTTATTAACTTAAACTAACTTCATACAAAATGTCATATATCAACAGCAGGGTGGTATAAGATTAGTTGTATTTAGACTTCTCTTCTGGCATATCATCATTTTGTTTACAAGATCGTATTAGGACGTAGAAAGAGAAGAATACTTATACAAGTAAAAAAATCGAGCTGTAAATGGCACCTGATACATTGTTGAGTCCTAAAAAATCCGTATAATTCGATATTGAGGGTTAAAAATACTGACACACACCTATGTAACTATATCATTATATTTTGAATTCAGCTACTCTAAAAATAACAATTTTAATCAGCTATTTATCGATACTGTTCATTGTAATTCACTAAAATTCATTCATTGATACCGCATTTTTTTAAAATAATCAAACATGATTCATAAACATGAGAAAATTAAATTGACTTTAACTCATAAGGATACTAAGAACATTATTATCTGTAGTTTACTCAAAAACAAACATCGCGAGAAAATGTTATATTTTGTAAATACCAAAGCCTTAATTAAGACTTGACAGATTTTATTTAGATTCAGATTTTTCAAAGAATATTTCTTTTAATCGCTCTGCCGAATATCATTGAAATCAAGCAGTAAAATAGCGCAGCTATAAATTTCTCTTCTTTGTAACACCACAGTCCCCCCTCCCCCTAAAAAAAGTGACAAAAAAATCTATTGAGTATCTGCATATCCAAGTTTCATCAAAATTGGTTCATAATTGCGGCCTCTAATGGAGAATCAACATACAAACATACAGTTAGACGAAAGTAAACTTGGTCAGTTATGGCAGATATTTCGCTTGCCTATTCAAATACACAAAAAGGAACATACTTAAGAAATATAGATCACGTAAACAAGTAACTATTAAGAAACTAATGAATCGATTTCGGTAACTTTTATAGGGCCCATTCGGGAAATATTTACACTCAACTAAAATGGTTAGGTAATAAATGACAAAGTTCTGAAGTAAAACAACGAAAACTACAGATCAATTGAGAAACCCCTATTTTTTTCAAATTGGTTCATATTTTTTCCGTAGGGTTCCGTACCTAAAAAGGAAAAACAGAACCCATTTACTAACCCTCCGCTGTCTGTCTGTCTCCAGGCAGTATCTCAGAAACCGTAATAGCTAGAAAGATGAAACTTTCACAAGATATGTATTTCTAGTAGTATTATTATGTGCCACTGTAACAACAAATACTAAAAAAAAAATATTAACCCATACAATTTGTTAACGAGTGTTTTCTTATTTTTTGCTATATATCAATAACGGTAGCTGCTAGACACTCTAAATTTTCACAATATAAACAAAAGTATATTAGCTATCAAATTAACTAGGCTAAGAGATTGTATAAGATACAACAAACGTAATTTTTAAGCAGTTTTTTCTCGATCTTTATAACAATATTTGGTATATTTAGTAGACATATACATTCACAGAAAATGGAACTATAAATAAAATAAAATACTAACATACATAATATTTAGGGGGATTTCTTACCATATAGCATTGGTACGGAACCCTTTATCTGCGAGCTCAATTCGCTCTTGCCCTTTTTTTATTTTGATCACCCAAAAATAGTTTCAAAATTAGTTAACTTTATTATTAAAAAATAAAAACGAATCCACGGGACATTACTAGTAAGCAAACAAGTTTTATCAGAGTACAGATCTGCATAGTAGATAGATCTATCAGTTTTTGCTCTGTCTCGAATGTTGACCCCTATCGATATAACTGTATACAGACCTCAAGGTTATTCATTATTTTGACTCTTGTACTTATTTCTCTCGCGGCTTTACTTGCTTAAAATTAATAAGTATTTTTTTGTAACTCCCCGTGCAAAAACGACGAGATCTCATGGATTTTATGTGTGTATGTCTCTGTGTGACATCGTAGCTCAAACACTGATAAAATGTTATAGAATTAGTTTTTTTTTTGTGTGAAAGGCGTGTTAGTCGGGTGTGTGTTAGATAGATAAACTATTTATTGGAAATATATTAGGTACAAGTCACAATATAAACTCTTAATTAATTAATTATAAACACTTAGTTATTTACATTGTGCCACAAACGGCGGCTTTATCGCTAAAAGCGATCTCTTCCAGGCCTTTGGATGGAAAGGAGTTGAAAGGACGAGGAAAAATAGGGTTTTTACAATAAAGAATAATTATTAATACTTATAATTATGATGGAGGACTTAAGGTATGTGCTTGTCTTAGCTACGATAGATGAAAATCCAAGATGGCGGTTGCTACAAAATTGCGGATTACATTGTTTTTTTCTACCACTCCCCTGCATAATTAATAGTAGTAGAATTGCTGCCAAAAACAAATGCTGGAATTTTAGTTTCCTAATCCTAAATACATAATTATGTACACTAATTCTAATTCGTACTGTAGCAATGGAAATAAAATTCGAATAGTCAAAATATATTTAAAACAAAAATAATATATTATGCAAAACATTCAAGTAAGACCAATTCTTTGAGAAAGGTTAATGCACATTTATAGTTAGAGCATCATGTATACGTTTATTATTTTACCTTTTTTTATTATCTTTTTTCGATATATTCATTGTAGGGACGAATAAATGTTATAAATAGAATCAATCGCAAAACTAATCAAAATTAATTAAAAAACGTACAAACAAACATACAGACTGCACATTTTATTACTAACACAAAAAACCTCGAAGATAAAGCGCCGTAAAGGATCAGATGTCGAGTTCTTACAAGATGAATGCGCTAGCATCGATATAACTTCCAGCTGGAGCTATGATTCATTCTGTCCAGTTACTTATACCCCGTGTGCATCCATCATGAGCGGTGATAGACGGGGAAACAGACAGGAGTATTTATATTCAAGCGATGGTAGTTCAGTCGGGCGTGGGGCCTCCTTACGTCCGGCAGATCGTGGGTTCGATCACCGCCAAAGAGCAGCTTTCGGTAAAGGAAAACATCGAGGGGAAAACATAGCATGGTGTTAGAGCATTTTTTGTGCTTACGTAGCTAGCAACTGGGTTGCAATTGCAGTTACAGTTGCAGTTGCAATTGAAATCTGTGTTGAAAGAGCTCTAGTTTTTACAGACTAGGTACCTTTTTTTTTACGTGGTGGAAATCTTCTTAGATTCCCAACTGCATTGGGGTACAGCCGGGGTATGTAGGATTTCTAACCAATAAAACCCCTCGGTTGACAACCCTTGTGTTTTTAAAGGAGGTTTCTGGGAACTCTACTGGAATACACCAGAACTCTCAACACTTAGTAAAACGCCTCTTTTTGATCGTCTTACACCTATAGCGCGCATAATCGCACCAATCTCGTCTCTAAGACTCTTTTCATTTATAAAGTGGTATGAGCCCCAAATCAGACCACTGACGAGTATATATAATACCTATTTGAGATTTTAGTGATTTCCACTCGGTTGGTCGCTACTTATCCTACTAATATAATAAATGCGAAAATTTAGGTGTGTGTATGCGTGTATGTTTATTCTTCACGCTCAAACGGCTGAACTGATTTTGATGAAATTTGGTGTAAAGATAGGTTAGAACTTGGCTACTTTTTATCCCGGACTAACGCCGATAAAAACGCGGGGTGCAGCTAGTATGTAAATAAATGTAATTCTATAGCCTGGTTGAATCTCGCTAAAAGACAACGTTGATCTGTTTTTATTACTTCCGATAATAAAAAACAGGATTGAGTTTCTAAGATATCTTATTCTAAAAAATCACGCCGTCGCTTTCAAAAACCTGATCTAGATTTTAATTTATGATGATATGAATCTTACAAGTCATAAATTAGAATGTTATATGTGAAATTAAATATTCTGTTTCATTATATTTTTGGCTTTAATTTAAATTTTTGCATAAAAAATGGTCTGATAAGGTTTTATTGGTTCACTGGCAGGATGATTTCTTTTGAGATTTGAACTCAAAAAAGCATAAAACTCAAAAAGTAGATACAAAATTGAGCCGCACCATGCACATTTGAGCGAAGCGAGTATTAAATTCATATAAAATCTACAATTAACAATATTTAAACTCTATTCTTAGTCACGCTGTCACGCGTGAACGGTGGACCGATCAAACTTTTTTTTGTGTTTTTTATTGTCAGGGGAAGGTTTTATAACAGTTGTTTTTTTTTAAACTAAGAAAAGTGTATATCGTAAAGCATTAGAATAAAAAACTTACTTCTTTTGCCAATTCGAATTAAATAAACAACATTCTTAGGTGGCAACAAATCTCCACTAGCGACGCCGTCAACTGAACAGCTAAGTTGGTGGCACTGTACTCATACATGTGTATTTTTCTGGAAAAAATCATGCTGATATATCTGTTTTGCGATAAAAATTTAATAATATTACCTTTTCTGCTATCCAACTAAACCATTTTAAGTTTATGTTAGGTGATAACTATGTAAAAAAATGGTTGCCTGTAAAGTCGGTTTTACGGGCGAAGATTTTACGTGACAACGTCTGCCGCGTGCTGCGCGCGCGGCAGACCGATCATAGTTGAGTGGGAGAGAGACGCAAGGCATTCGGCGGGCCTCTCTCTCGTTCGGTGACTCATCGTAACGTTACCGGGCGTTACACTTTTTCATAAGTGACTCCCAGCCGCAACCTAATTTAAGACGTTGTCACGTCAAAAATCTTAGTGCAAATGGTCAATAATCTGAGAAAAATTTAGAATCACGCTCGTAAGGCCTTAAGACAAGATAAACGTCTGTTGAGGCAGCGAGTCTAAAATAAAATACAACCTTAAATTCTTTAACTAGGTCAGGCCTGTGTCACTCCGCGTGTAGGTGTTAAAAACATACCTACGGGCGGCGGCCACTCCGGAGTGGCCAATCTAGTAGGCTGCCACAAGCGAACGAAAACACACGCGTGCGCGCTATATGTTCGACCACGTTCAACTTAATTATTTGATTGATTCATTATATAATTGCAAGATGGACACAAAACGAAAAAAAGCAAAAAGATACTGTGCAGTATTTAATTGTTTAAATACGGATCGTGATCGAAATTTAACTTTTTTTTGGTTACCTAAAGACGCTGACAGGTAAGGGTAAAATCTATTTTGACTAGATTACATTATGTTCCTATATGAAATGAAATTAATTCAAACTACAAACCGTTTCTCCCCGTACTATTCCAATATCCTAAAAGTACAATAAAAAAGATATTTTAGTCGTTTCATTCGAATTGCATTTCATTTGTCGTACATTTACGAACTAAGACTAAGAGCCCAACGCAAAATATTTTCGGTGATACTATAGATGATACCTATGGAATTCTATTCGCGCTAGATGGCATATGAAGTAGTTTCTCGAAGTAAGCAACCCTAGTCCGTGGCTCTTTCAATACCACAGAATAATAACTAGTACTCCGTATAACCATGTACAACGTATTACGAACCGTAGCATAGTGAATTAAGGCCCATATTCCGTTGAAAAGAAATTGGTAGGCAACGAAATAATCACGTGATCGACTGGACCGCGAGCTAAATTAAATCGTATTGTTTATCAGATTGAGTTCATATTTCTTTGAAAACCATTGCGAAGTGAAGCTTCTGTACGAAGTACAAGTTATTATTCTGTGACTAGGTCTACCGTAAGTAATAAACCATAATGGTATCTGCTTCAGATGAAAGTGTAGATAATCCGATACTCTGCCCAGAGTATTGTACTAGGTTACGATAATAAATGATCATATCAAACTGATCCTGTTACTCCAATAAATTGTTATCTTAGTGTAACAGTACTCACTTTAAAACGGTTATGAGCTAAACTTATTTTTGGTTAGTATACTTTTACTGTATACTTTATGTGAACATTTTGACACTTTCATCTCTTTACATTTTCGAAGCAGCCCTCTTGATAAGAACGAATTTAAAAGATTTCAAAACTGTTAACAGTACTAGACACACTGGTAAACTTTGCATAGCAACACATAGAACTGTTACGTATGGTAATACGATTTTTAACATAGGTGTCCTAATATAACAAATTGCCTCTGATTATTAAGGAATCCAAATCGTTTTCTATCTTTAAGCTGAGACTTAAGAAATTCCTACTTGATAAGGCCTACTATTCTCTAAAAGATTTTTTTAATGACAAATTGTGATCTATTTTTATAATATCCTGACCTAATTTTATTTGTATCGTGACTAAGTTTTATTAACCACAGATAATGTATAATGTTTGTGTAACCGGCTATCACTTACTTTTACATTGGTGTTAGATCCAACATAAATTTGCACACCCTAACGGGTTTAGTATAGAGTACATTAAATTTTAATACCTATGTAACACCTTTCGACCTCAATAACTTCGCAAATAAAAACATTTGATTTGATTTGATTTGATTTGAACATTGCAGCTAGCATTTGACCAGCTGAGCACGTAACCACACGACGTAGCGACACTCTGCCCTAAGGTAGAGCATGCATTGTCTGGAATAACCGGCTCTCAAGAAGGCTGCCGCAACACATGAATAGATTTTATATTTTTACTAGCTGACCCGGCAAACGTTGTTTTGCCTTTTTACTAAAATGGCCATAAAATCTGGGGTTGGTGATAAAAAAGTAAAAATTTAGGGTTGTATGTATTTTTTATACCTTATTATATAAAAAATAAAATCAAAAAATTTTGTCTAAAAAAAATTGAAGGTGAACAACCCTTATAAGAGGGGTATGAAAAATAGATATTAGTCGATTCTCAGACCTACTGAATAAGCATATAAAATTTGGTAAAAATCGATCTCAAGTCGTTTCGGAGGAGTAGGGTAACTAACATTGTGACATGGAAATTTTATATATTAGATTTATTTTATTAATTAAATACTTTTCAGATGGCAGAAGACGACGAGGCAGGCCGCTAACTCGATGGCGCAAGGAGTTGGTGGACTTCCACACCAACTGGAAGGAACTGGCCCAGGACAGAAAAGCGTGGGGATCATTAAGGGAGACCTATGCCCAACAGTGGGACAATATTATAGGTAAGATAAAAAAAATACTAGTTACACCCCGCGGTTTTACCAGTTATTCAGTTAGTTTACCAGTTATTCAGATATAATAAGTATTGTTTCTTGTACCTAAGTAAATACTGTTATAAAGTTACTTACAAGCTAAGTAATGCGCCAGAGTTTTGCCTATTCATTTGAATGCAATGACTTTGTCAACAGCTTGAATACCTAATTCTTAAGTAAAATAGTCAAGAAAGCTTCACACTGTAATAAGTTTTATGAACGTGAGTTTTTTTTAATTAATGATTTAACACCTACACGATAAATCTCTGAATTCACATATAGGAGCTTAAAATTCACACCAATTTTCTCAAAGTCTTTTTCTTTTTTAAACCAAAAACTCTTGACGGTAATGTTTGATGGCATTTAAACTTAACGGCATCTATTACATGTCTGGATAACTGTTGTTTCCACAGGTTACGCGAAAAGCGACATACACGCGGGTGGAGCTGCGGGCAAAAGCCTTACCTATAAAAAAATAGCAAAAAACACGTTTGTTGTATGAGAGACCCCTTTAAATTTTTATTTTATACATTTTGTTTTCATAGCGACAACAGCAATACATCATGTAAACTGTAAAACTGTCCTGATGTATATACTATGTCTACGAAATACAGACGAATTAAGATCAGCTAAATTCGTCAATAAACCATACATACAATATATATTTTTTTAAGCAGCCCACTATTTTTCCACTGCTAGGACTCGGGGCCTTCTCTCACGAGAGATATAAGCTATAATCCACCACTTTGGCCAAGTGTGGGTGGCGGATGACACACGTCTTCGGATATTGTGGTTCTCAAACATTCTTTAGATTCTATGTTACTAAGCGCTTGCAGCGCTTTTATCATCCAAACATAACTAACCAACATCGATATTTCACACAGGTCAACAAAAACACCAAATCGAAGTAAATTTATAGCCTTTCCATTATTTATGGTTGGCTACCTATTTGCACATTGAAATATATGGTAATTTCCGTTATTAATGATTCCACATTAACTATTGTAATATTATGTTTTGACCATGTAAATTATTTTCTAAGTATCTTCGTTTTATAAGGAGCTATCATTTATGGCTCGTCCATATTAAAGCTATAATAAAATGCGACAGCAGTCGATTTATAATCATTAACTTTGATTCAGAAGATTATCTGCCTTATTATTATCAGAATATTCGGCTAGCTTTCCTAACAAAATCTTTTAAATTAGTTTTAAGTTCTTTGACTCTAATTTTACCATAAATAAATGTTTTTTTTTTTATAAAATGACAAACATAAATTTTTGTTTTATTAGTTTCTGTACATTAAAGTTTTTTTTGCACTCGGAAAAGTCATTATATACGAAACGCTAAAGTAAAAATTAGCATAGCATTCATTTATTAAATGAGTTAGTTCTAATGTTCAAAACTAGGTTTCTAATGTGGAAAGAAACACATTGAGAGATTTGTATTCCTGAGAGATAAAAGTCAAAATTTGCTCACACACAGCATTAGACCTATGGTTGTAGTAGATATTGTTTAGTTTTTTAGTTTTGCCAATTTAGCACAACTTCGTATTTTGATAAGTTCGTAACGAAGCTATTCACTTATTTTTATTTCATTAATTCAGAAAAAATAACCATTAAAATGTAGCCATTACTTATAAATGTCTTTTTTTGTATGATAATGTATTGTGTAAAATAGTGTAATTAACATTGCTAATAGAAAATATTTCAAGAAAATAAAAAAAACCTATGATGATGAAAAAACTTATGAGTTCAATAAAACCAAACCAATAAATAATGGTCTCAAACAATGTATTTGCATAAAACACAGGTTCATTAAGATAACAAACTGCATAACATTATGATTGTATTTAGTCTGTTTTTACAAGCGTGAAGATATCAGGATTATGTAAATGTCTAATGGATTATTTACGCTTTAGATATGATAAAGAAATCGTTTTTTTTAAAAGCGTTATTTTAAATTATATAAGATACATCAGAAATCAAAATCTTTATTAGTACGGTACCTGTATTATTAAATATAAATAATATACCTAAACGCGCACATTTGAAATCTTTTTTAATATTTCTAATAAAACTAGCTCCAAACAATTATTGACTTAAAAATATTACCAATACAAGTTACAAGTACTTGCTAAATTACGTTTCCAAGGTAAAAATAGCGAATTCATTACATATATATTAATATATATAAATCTCGTGTCTCAATGTTCGTCCTCAATGGACTCCTAAACCACATAGCCGATTATAATAAAATTCGCACACCATGTGCAGTTCAAGCCAATTTGAGAGATAGGATAGTTTAAATCTCAAATTATAGTCGCAATTTTAATTATTGCTAATTATTGTCTGTTATTATTTGACAGTCACACTTATCTGTTAACTCCAAATGATTCTAACAGATGTCGATACCTTTCGACTGGGTTGAGTAAGTAATCAATAGATGGCGCTGCTATGGTAAATCTACGAACGTGTCATATAAGCTACACTTTCTATTTTTCATACCGCTAAGTGAGGCAAAATAACGTTTGCCGGGTCAGCTAGTATTATTATAGTTTCTTTGATACTAGATACAATATACAAGTAAATGTTGTAATCAATCCTCTCTCACATACATATATTAGTATACATATTTGTATGACACATAATATCTATAGGTTATAAGTATCACAGTTTCCCCTGCATGAAAGGTTTGAGATACTGGTGGAAGCTCTGGTTGACGGGCTCCTTGTTGAGCGGACTCTTCATAGCCTCCTCCATCAGCCGCTCGTACACGCGACCGTCGTACGCTCCCAGCGCTGAGCCGAGAATCTGAGAATAGAAGCAGATAATCAGAAAAAAAGCGAGAAAGGAACATGTTTTATAATACACAAAAAAAGTATTACAAACATAAAACATAATATAAAGAATCAAATTAACTTTGTGCACAAAAGGCGCAAGTTCAGCATAATGCTGAGGGTGCCTAGTAGGTATTCTAGCGCTGGTTTTCAAGTGGCTTTTCTTACTATCTAGACACAGCATATGACCAGTGAGATAACAAAAGCAGCATCAATCACGAGTCCAAACACCCTTAAAACCCAAACAGGATCATATTAGCTTAGAGATGGAGCAGTTTTTAATGCTTGCCTGGTTAAAAACCTCCCTCAAATCTATCAGTAACGCCAAGCACCTAACAGTACGTTCTGGCAGGATCCTTGAGAGCCAGGTATTCCAATAACCATCGTGGACTAGAGTGTATAAAAAAACTGGTTTGGTCACATGCCCTGCTGGTCAAATGCCTAGCTGCCAGGAGCAAAAACAAAGAAGCATTGTAAGCTAGCCGATGCCTTTATGTGAACCCAAACCACCCAATCAATATATGAAATGGAAGCCCTCCATTGCTTTTCATGCTTGATACATTCATAGAAATTTGTTAAATGTGAATTTGACGGTCCCCCGAACATGTCACCCGGGCCATGGGCTTCGCCTTGACATAAGAACCAGAGTACGATCATTTTGCATCTACTTCAAGCAGCCTCGGTTTCAGCAGCAGTTTCATCATTATTTTTGTTTGCTGAAGTACTCGCCCGGATCACGCCGGTGACCGTCCTCATAATACTCGTCCCTTTACGACCTAGACGCTTTAAATGCGTCGACCCTGGAACTTTTCCCAACGCTTTAAGTTAGTGGCCTATGTTTGCAAAAAGATGATAAGATTATTATTTGTACCTCATCTCTGTAATCAAAGGCGTCGACTAATCCAACAGCATTGGGTCGTATTTTCTCCAAAAGATCTTCATATTTTCGCTGCAGTGCGATGACATCAGATTCCGAGATACCAGTGTACTGAAAAAAACAAAATCATATATTTTGTTTGGTCATCTTTGCCAGTCTTCTTCTACTTCTTCCTTGGCTTATCCACTAGGTTGCAAGATAAATGTGTAATATGTTTAATGGCACTGGCCTATTTATCGTAAATAAAATAACTTGGAATATTTACCAGCAAAAGGTCTCCCAGCCTCTCCAAGGCCCAGTATACAGCATATAACTCCACCAGCTCATTTAGGACCCTCTGCAGAGGAGCCGACAATGCTGCTGCTTTGGACTTCACTTCGGACTGGTATGTGGATAGGATGAAAGCTCGGCAGTGCGCCTAGAATAGATTTACGTATTTAATTACATTAAGCCAATTTTGTACCTAATTTAGGCGCGCCTAGCTTATTTAAGCGAAGTGTCTGAACTTCAAAGGTGTTTTACAAAATAAGCATATAAATAAAAAAATATCAATATCAGGAATCAAAATTATTTGTCTTAGACAATTTTGAAGTTATAAGCTATTACGATACCTGCAACAGAATGACTTGCTTAAACTTCTTTACAACGTTCAGAAGCAGACCATTTTTTGAATTTAAATCGACTATTTATCAACAAAAAAAACAAGATAATTCAACGTAATTGTGTTTTGGAATTCTGACATTCTTAACACAGATTCAGAGATTTAAAAAAAAACTGAAAAATTCTACGGTTTTTCAGATCATTTGCGCTGTATTTTATAGGTTATCCAAAATATGCGCCATTGCGCCTCTTAACACAAAATAGTTTCCTTACGTGTTATTTTACCGTTATGTTTTTTTTTGTGTTTTGTCTTTCGGCTCTTTTCCTAACATCTTACTTACCTCGGATGCAGCTACAAGCTGTACTGATATCTTGTTCCATGCGTCTTCTGGTCCAAGTCCTGACGCCATATACTTCTTCATACTCGACACAGCTGAAGATAATTTACTGGAAAAAAAATCAAGCTATAAGCTTATTACTATGACGTTATGGCTATTGCCGTATGGTTATTGTATTTCAGTTGTGCCAATTTCGCACAGCCATAGTTCATGTTTTCCTGACGTACCGTATATCCAATATTTTGCTATCCGTGGCCTCAATATATAAAATACATAGATATTAGGGCTAACCAGCCGTGTGTGAAAAAGGCCATATACTAAACCATTTATAGTTTGCATTATGGTTGCTAACACAACTGACATATACACACATACTTCATACAAATTTAACCCAGGCTGACAGTTAACAAATGTAGTTCATCACAAAGATGTGGGCCGTGCCGGGAAGCGAACCCGGGACCCTCTAATTGTCTGTTAGGTATGGTAAGCATTTCGCCAACGAGATCGTCAATATACTCGTATAATATGCATACGTGAATTCATTTGTTTTCTTTAAGAAAACAATTGAATGATAACTTGATTTCACTCACCCAGCTGCTACTCTTTGGAAACTCTTAACGATGCTATCAACAGAGCCATCCCACTTTAGTTCAGACTTATCAGCCAAATACGCCATGGTTGGAGCCAGTGGTTTGCCTTGAGCAGCCTGCTCCCAGGCTTTGAACAAAGACCTGAAAATCAAGATAAAAGAAATTGTAAATTTGTAAAATACACGCAATACTATAAACTATACAGTTAATGTTGCTTATATAATACATATTCTTGTAACACTGTTTAAAACATCTTATAGATAAACATATACAACTCTTAAAAAGTTTTCACTCACAAAAATCTCTCGGCTGAAGCCTATAGGCATCAGCCATTAGGACATAGTTATAACTATGTCACAGATAAGCAATAAAATACACATAAAATTTACGCGTTAGAAATCATTATTAAAGCCAATCATAAGTCTGCGGCCAATTATTTAGCCAATTAGTTGTTGGATAGCAAACTAATAAATAACCAAAGAGTTTTTCATACATAAAAATATTCAACGTCAATAAAACATCTTAGTTAAGAAATTGTAACTAGATGGCGTTAGTAGTAGCATTAAGAACCTGCCTGGCAGTCTGCAGCAGAAGTACAGTGTTCTCCCCCTCGTAAGTGCAGGCAGCTGTAGCCAGGCCATAGGTCTGAGGCAAGTTGGAAGCCTGCATATAGCCATGACCACCACACGCGAGTCGACAACGCTCCACAGAGGTTGCCACGTCAGATGTGCTCACTGCTTTCAAGCAACAAGCCAGAGCGTGCAACTGGAAAATATTAATTCATTTGTATATATCACCTTTTGATTTTGTTAATTCTTTATTAACATAAACAATACTATAAAGTATGTTTACACAGCGTTAATGACTTATGTAACATCTAATCTTAGAAGTAAAGTGTTTTACAGGCTAAAATCACCTATTTAAACTTATGACTAACTATTGTAGGAGTTTTAGTTCTTATTAAATCTATGATTTTTTTTTGTTGGGAAACAAGATTACACTGAATTATGAAGTTACTCGCGGCATTATGCGCACGTCGAGTTGTTAGATATCAATAAATTATCTTTTTAAATACTACATTTAAAAAATGGCATTTTTGATGTCTACGTTGAAAAAAGATCTTGGTTCTCTCTCAAAATGAAATATTACACCGAATATGGTATTGATAGACATAAAAAAAAAAAAACTATTTTGGTTACAGATTCGTCTTTGACCACAGCTTGTCTGCCTGCCTGCCTTGATGTTAAGCTGCGTAGACCACAGTCTACGGTGTAGCACGCTTATCTATTTACCCTTGCTTTGAAAACCTTGGAATGGTACTTCAAGAAACAGTTGCTTCTTAAACTGCGCGGTCTTAACTATGAATATTATAGCTAAGTCAGAGGCCTTCGGGCGGCTTGAAAATTCTCGACACCAGAGATTGGCCACTTAGCTAAAGAAGAAGACTATGAATGTTCAAGCAAAGCGTTTCATGTAAATCTTAGGATTGTAGACACTATTTTATTGTAATACACTTTGGAGCCGACACCTTGACTCAGTATTTAATTCCTAATCATTAACCTCGACCGGCAAAGTAGAAAGTTCCAGTAAGTTCCAGTGTTGAAAAAAGTACGTACCTCTGGGAGTCCTTCCATCTCGCCACTGGCTAACCGAGTGTTGACCTTCTTGTACATGTCCCATAACCACAGCGCTGACAATGTGTAGGCGTGACACGTCGCGATGGTTACAAACAGCTTGTGCTGCTGCGTCACGTAGTCCATGATCTGGGGCTCCGGTTCACTGGAACACGAGGATGGCAAGACTAGTAAATGTCTAAACATAGTTTTGCGTTTGTATTGGTTTATATGTGTATGTAAAATTGGCTAGTTGTATATCGAATCTATCTAATATATAAAATTTCCATGTCACAATGTTAGTTACCGTACTCCTCCGAAACGGTTAACTGATTTTTAACAAATTTTATATACGTATTCAGTAGGTCTGAGAATTGGCAACTATATATTTTTCATACCCCTAAGTGATAAGGCAACGTTTTCCGGGTCAGCTATATGTATAAAATTGAGAAGGCGCTGACTTCTGTATCACAGTTCATACAGGCAAAGAAGCCAGGGCTACCATTTAAAATGTTACTTGTACATATTTAGTTCAATAAATATGTATTTGATAGGTGAGGAAGTTTGTATTCTTGAAATTTTTCACAACATAGAACAGACTTTTGACTGTATTAATGACATTTTTATTTGATTTGATGTTCTCGCTTCTTGTCTATCTGTAAGAATATATTGAAAACAAAATTGTGTATGATACCTACAAAAGTTGCAGCGAGATGGATAGAAAAGATAAATAAAGTTTAGGATCGAAAGAGAAAAGAGCCTTGTATCTCTGACTTGGCTTAATAACAAATAGCTTTCTTCGTATTTTTTTAGGAATTTACGAGTAGGGAGTGCCACATGAGCTAGCGATCTTAGATGATCACGATCACTCTGGTCTTAGGTGGAGCATGTTTGAAATACCTGGCTCTCAAGGATGCTGTCGGAACCCACTGTTAGGTACTTGGGGACAGATTTTTAATCTTGAGGGTCGTTGCTAGCCAGACAAACACAAGTGAATTATCTACCTCCATGCAAAACTGTGTAACCACATGACTTAGCGATCTGGCCTTAAGTGGAGTAAGTCTAGTCTGTATTAACTGGTTCTCATGGAGGCTATCGGATCGCACTGCTAAGTGCTTGGCAAAAGATTTTTCAACTTGAAGGTGGTTGCTAGCCAGGCAAGCACTAGAAAATTCCCTACCACCATGCAAAGCTGTATGACCGGAGGCCTTGGCCTCAAGAGTTTCCAAGTCACGATGCACATGTAAACTTACTCAGGTCTGAGCTGCGACTGGTGTCTGACGGCGGAGTACCTGACGGCTACAGTGACCGCCTTGGCCAGGAGGTTGGCCATACTGTTCACGATCACAACACGCACGTATACCATGGTGCCGTACGTCAGCTTGCTGTGCGGAGACGATGTGAATGTACCGTCCTGGAACGTGGAGGGTAATGTAGTACATTCATATGGCAATATAGAAAAACCAATTTCCATGGTTTACATTTCACAAAAATGGTTATGACCTACAAACGGCTTATCTACAATTTTCCTTATACGTTTATCTTCTGTTTTTTCTGATCCGTGATCTTTACTTAATTATTTAATGATTATTTATCTGAGCGAGCTCTTCTCAACGGTTAAATTGATTTGGATAAGATTTGGTATACTTAGTGAAAAAAGCTAGTCTGGCTCGGTGGTAACAACGTCTTGCTTTTACGCATACGAACAAAAGTAATTTCGTATAATAATAATAATAATTTCGTATGAGCAAAGTGGTGTCGAGAGATCTAAATTTGTTGGCTGTCGGTCTGGGTGTTAAATAAGTACCGATATAAAGTATTTATGAATATAGTTTGTGTTAGTGATCATAATAAAAACTAAACTGTAAATGGTTTAGTACGGAGCTAACCAGCCATGTGTCAAATATGTCCTAATATTTATTTTATTTTATTTATGTAGTCCAACTTACTTTAGAAACTTGTGCGTTCTTCATCAACATTCTGTCCCTGGCTATCCTATGGTTCTCAAACCCAAGGAAGCCATTGTTGACAGTGTTAAAGCCAAGCTTGGCTCCAATCTCTCCAATCTTGATGCCAGGTAGGGGCATGTGGGTTTCTTCGTCGCGGATTTGAACCATAAAAGGTCTGATGCCACAACTCTTCCCTTTAATGTAGAGATGGGCCATCACCACGCAGTAATTTGCCGTGTGGCCCACTGTGGAATAAAATGTGGTTTAAATATGGGCCAAACCTTACATTTACAGTGTAGTTACAAGTCCCTAACGGTTAAAGTTACTGGAAACATTGGATGGGTGGCTAACCGTCATTTAAAAGTGGCATTTTCATCTGTGCGCTACTGTGGGTCGGATGACACGTTAAATTGTTGGTCCTGGCTGTTAATCTTATTACAAGCAGTCGTCAAGCCGAGTCAGAGGCCTTCTTATTCTTATAGTATCTTATATCTTTAAATGAGCAATTCTTGTTTATATATATATATATATATATATATAATATAATTGGAATCTCGGAATCGGCTCCAACGATTTTCATGAAATGTAGTATATAGGGGGTTTCGGGGGCGATAAATCGATCTAGCTAGGAATCATTTTTAGAAAATGTCATAATAAAAAAAAACCGATCAAAGCTCGGTCAACCAGGTACTGTATATAAATATGATGTAATAGTGACTCACGCCCGCCAGGCCACCACTTGTAAGAGCTGAGTGTGGGGCTGTTCAGGATGAACTCCTCAGTTTGAGGGTCGTACGTGGCTGTAGTCTCCAGACCTCGGATGAACGTCCCGTGCCCGAGTTCTGTCTGAAAACGTATCAATTATTGACATAAATAATATTATTACATTAGTAAAATATAATGTCAATTACGCCGAGTGTCACTTGGACCGTCGTCGCCCCTGAAGATGGTGCTCGGAAGGCACCGAAACTGTTGGACTCATTCCAACTTTTAATAATAAGTAAGTGTGACCGTTTTGTACGCGGAAATATTAAGATGCCTTACGTGAACAGTTGACAAAGTTTGATGTTACATATAATTATATATTTTTTTACATTTTAGAATTAATAATTTTGAAGCGATGACAAAAAAAGCTCAGCTGCCGCCACACGTCTCGAAAGTCGTGTGTTCGATCCCCGCTAATTAGCTCGAGCTTTTAGTAATGGAAAATATCGTGAGGAAACCATAGTATGGTGAGATCATTTTCTAATGCTCGACTGGCTAGCAACTACCCTCAAATTGAAAAATCGGGAGCCAGTTATTCCAGGTTAGACATGCTTGACCAGTGTGTCAGTAACTCACCGGCTCTGCTGGTCAAATGCCTAGTTGTAAAGAGTAAATAAAAACAAAAATCGTTAAAGCTTAATCAATATTTTGATTTTATTCGAGTATGAATTGGTTTCGTAAAATGCTTGTAGAGAAGTTCAGTTCGCTCAAATATGTATGACGCTTCTGAGCTCAGTAAAACATCGCCTAAAAAAGGCTTGAAGGTGTATTGAAAACTCTCGACACCAGAACTTGGCTACTTACTCACACTTGGCTCATACGAAAAAGAATAATACAGTGTAAACTCCATGTAACGTCACTCGATTTATTGACAAACTCTCTAAAGCGTCGAAATCAATTGGCTTTAGTTGGTTTAGCTTGTATTCCATACAATGACACTCTCTCCATTTAACGACCACTCTCTATAATGTCTTAAAAAGACAGTCCCTTCAATGTCGTTATATAGAGTTTATGCCGTATTAGTTACAGTGCACGTGCATGCATTATCTCAATACATATTTATTTTATTTCTTTATTACACACCATATTATGATTTAGTAAGTAGTCGTCTCTTATCATGTTTATTGGTTAGTAAAAGCTAATAAGTACGTATTTATCTAATCGTTTAAGTTACTAGTGGATAGAAAATTTCCTTAAATAAAAATAATGTGATACTCGTGTATGAAATAATTATCTGCATATTTCTTAAAAATTCTAAGTCATTGGGCAAAAAATAACTACTTAAGTCCCTAGTCGTGAAAACCAAACTAAATCTATCTCTAGTATTCCCTGATCGCAATGAAACAGCGCTTAAGTTGATACTTTTTTTTTCTATTATCAAATCGGTGAAAGTAACTGATTTCGACATACCTGCTTACTGCTGGCAACCCAGTAGTTCGTTCAGGTAAAAGATAGGCAACCCTACGGCTGCATGTTCTATATGTTCTATACTTCAACTCTGAATATATATTTTTTTATTATCTTGATGGTGCAATATTTTAAAAGAAATATTAAAATATTTTGTCCAGGATTTTTTTTGGGCAACTCATTTTTAATATATTTTCTAATATGCTAAATTTCTTATGAAATTAATTTTATTCAATTATTATATCGGTGAAGGTGGATGGTGAAGGAAGATAGATAAGATAGAGCCCCAACACCAAGAAGTACAGTGGAATGTAATACCTGTGCATATGTTCCTATAATCTCCATCTTAGTGGCTCTCTTCAGCCAGTAAGCCTTCTGTTCCTCCGTACCCTGACCTATTATGGTCGGTATGAACATGATGAAGTGCAGCGAGAATGGGTAGTTACTCCGGAAGATAGCCAGGCCAAGCTGGCTTCTGTAGTGTTTCCTGGAAAAATAAGATGTTTTCAATACAAATACAAATATTTATGAAAGTAAAGTAAATAAGTAAAATAAGTTTTATTTGCCAACAAAATATTTACAAAATCATTCATTACAATATAAAAAGTGGTAAGATGACACGAATATTTCACAAAAAAAAAAATTTGAATGCTCCTTAATAATCAACTCTATTAAAGAAGTTAATTTGTTACGCGATCAACGCCGCGCCGCGTATCACAGCTAGTATAAAGAATAATAATAATACATATTAGGACACATCACATTTGGCTGGTTAACCCCATACTAAACCATATCTAGTTTGTATTATGGTTGTGAACTCAACTGATATACTACATATACAAATACTCTTAAAAGACACCCAGACCGACAGTCTACCAATTCAGCTCATCACAAAGATGTTGGCTGTGTCGGGAATCGAACCCGAAACCCTATGGTTGGCACTCCAGTATGGTGAAATCGAGGTTGTCATATATTACTATACCATTACCATACTTTATCCATCTCATTAATGTTAGGATCCTGCAGTTTCTCCATAGTTCTCTGGTAGAGGATGGACTTCCGGATGACGTTCTCATATCTCTCCTTGTGACTGAGGTATTCTTCTGGGATCTCATCTAGCAAGCCTTTCACACTCAGTGTTTTACTTTCTGTAAAAAATATATACAATATGTTTATTTAAAAAGCATTTAATTTGAGAATACAAGTATTTATGTTGAGTTTAAGTTATAAGAGATCTTAGTACCATAAGCATAATTAGCCTTCTCGCGGAGCCTTCCCTAAAGAGGAGAGAGATATAGGCCATAATCCACCACGCTGGCCAAGTGTGGATTGGCAAATGACACACGTCTTCAGATTTTGCGGTCCTCAAACGTATCAGTTTCCTCGCGATGTTTTCCTTCACCATAAAGCGAGTGCAAGTGTGTGAGTGAAGTAAATTTAATTAAATTGTTTATACATTCTTACATAATGTATCACAAATATAAATAATTCATAATATTTTTTATTTTTGTTAAAAAACACCACCTATACTGGATACTTTCCTATAGTCATTCAAACTCCTACAAAAACATTCATTCTCAATGTACGAGAATGTAATATTGCTCGCACAACACTACAGGCTACATTCCTGCTGAATTGAAGTCCACTCCGGGCTCTACACCTTTTCTGTACACAAAATCAAAATTCCTGTCTATACACCGGCAATCTAGACTGTATAAAATAAAATATAGCCTAGAACTGTTTCGTTGTACATACCGGAATGACATGTTTTTATATGGTTCTAGACTATATTTTATTTTGTATAGTCTTGATTGCCGGTGTACAGACAGGAATTTTGACTTTGTGCAGTGCACAGAAAAAGGTGTAGAGCCGTAGCGTAAAATTTCCATACTACATTTTTATTTAGTATGGAAATTTTACACTATATTTATCTTCCAAAAAGTTTTCGCTAAAATAAAGAGTCTCCAATTGATTATGCATGCGACCTGCTAGACTCAATTGGCTCAACCCGTTCTCTGTCTAACGAATTACATCATTCGTCTATTTGTAAGCGTAAGTGTACAAACATTTTATTTACTCACCTATTTCGCGCCGGCTAGCTGTCAACTCAGCCCCACCATCCAAGAAATTTGTTAACTCTTCCACGTCAAATTCACATTTCTTCCGTTCCTTTTGCAAGTCTTCGTTTACTTTTGTCGCCACCATTTTAATAACACAAACAATCGACTACAGACAAGTTCTCTACTTCCTGATACACAGTTGTGTATTGAATAACAACAGCGTCGAGTTTGGCCTGTGATGTGGAACGTATTTGCACTTTGATTCAGCGTTGATAATAATGTATCTTTCGCGTATAAGGTAAGGGTATATTCATAAGCCAAGCAAGCCGGTGCCGGCACGGCCGGGCGCCGCGCCGCTTTCTCTCAAATGATTGTCGGGTCATTGTATCGGGACTACTGGGTGACCTAAAGCGTACTTATCTTAACCTATTAGACCTGACGTATAAGAAAAGTATACTAACGTATAATAAACTTATTTTTTTTTCCTTAACATATACTAACTTATTCTTAACATATAAGAACCCTAGGTACGAGCACTTTTGTATTTACCTGAATGCATTTATCTTTATCTTTATTCTTTCCTTATTACGGAGACGGTAGTACTTGTCTATGTTGTACAGACAGAATAAGTTTGAATTAATACGGCTTGACAGATTGGTAGATATTGCAGGCTCGAACATCATAAATAAATATGTATGCAGCTAACTAGAATAAACGGAAGAGTAACTCCATACAATTGCCGCTTAGAATTTGAATCCATCTATGCACACAATTATACTGCTATCCCAACGAAGCTCGCACGCGATTGGTCGCATCAAGGTCACGCTACGGATACAAGCCGCGTGGGTAGCTGTTTTGCCCCGCCCACCGCGGTATTTTACGCCTGAACGGTGGAACCATTTTATCGGCCAAGTTACTATTCTATTTATTCTAGTACACTGCATGTATGTATGTTCTGGTGGTGAATCTTGACTCGCTTCCCGTTGCCCGATTGGATTCAATTTTAGTACACTTATGTATGTTTGCTGATAGTGCAAATTGTTGCCTATTAAAATTTTACCTACTATATTTAGGAGCTGTTCGGCCCATGAGAACTCCAAAACTAAAATAAACTTCTTATATAGAATTTGAAAATAATACTCAGAATAGATACAGACTATGATTTTGACATCACACATCATAAAGGCTTAATTAACTATACTTTTAGCAAAAATTTTTTTGCAAAAATTCTTGTATTTATTTTACCACCACATTTTCTTTATGCAAGCGCCCTATGTTAACAAGCACATTGGCTTGTTATTACCTGATAAGATAATTATATAATTTATTGACTTTAATGTTATTTTTTATTTCTTATCTAATCTCTAGTTAATCGCATATCATTATTTTAGATAGAAGTATTTAGAGCGTTTGGCTTTCGACTTTGGTTGATGCTAGGGGCTATGTTAAAGAAGAAAAAGCATATCGATCACATTGCCTTTATCATAGACAAAATATAGTAAAATATAGTATATTTTGTCTATGGCTCTATTATATAACTATTATAGACATGGATATTATTTTAATAATAGTCAAAAGTGATCCGTACCTCACTTTAGATTCAGCTATATATTCAAGTGCCCTACTACCGATGGTTTAAAATAGCGTATTTGTAACTAAAGTCGATAAAAAAATTATTATTATTCGTATTCATTTATACTTTTAAGTTTTTACAACAAAATACAAAAATCTTAAAAGCTAGCGTGCCACTGGCAGCGAGGCAAGGCCCTAGCTACCAGCTATAAAAACTACAGAGACTGGAACCTCTGGACAATGTGCGACGTATCGAGTATGACTGCTTTCTGTATCCGACCCTTGATCCATCCATCCATCTTTTTTTTTTTTTACACTTTCACACACGGCTGGTTAGCCCCATACTGAACCATTTCTAGCTCGTATTATGGTTGCTAACACAGCTGATATACTACATATACATACATACATATTATATATAAATACATATATAACACCCAGACCCACAGCCAACAAATTTAGTTAAGCACAAAGATGTTGACCGGGCCGGGGATCGAACCCGAAACCTTCTGATTAGCAGACCGGCATGGTAACCTTTACGCCAACGAGGTCGTCTTACGCCAACGAGGTCGTCGCTAGCGAGAGCTTCTTGAGATGTTAGTCGAAGCCCTTCGCTAGGAGGCCATTTACCGATACAACTATCGGGACAATGATCGTCCAGTCAACACTAACTGAAGGCAGTGTGCCCAACATACATAACTACACCGGCAATGTACGAATAAATTACATTTATTCGTACATTTATTCAAGGTAGACCGTAGTACGAATAAATGTATTGTCTGTTTTTTTATTTGTCTAATTACTTTATAAAACTGAATTAAAATGCAAATAAATTCAATATTTCA
The DNA here is from genome assembly GCA_035578125.1 of Mellilla xanthometata. Taxonomy (NCBI): domain Eukaryota; kingdom Metazoa; phylum Arthropoda; class Insecta; order Lepidoptera; family Geometridae; genus Mellilla; species Mellilla xanthometata. The sequence continues at coordinate 2,514,239 of JAPUBQ010000007.1, read as the reverse complement.
CGTTATTAAAATCGGCATATATTTAGCATTTATTGTTTTAAATTAAAATTATTTTTATCTAAATTTGCACTCTTATTGATAAAATAAAATTATTCGTGCGAGTGATTATAAATTGTTCGTTCAGTACCCGTATTAATAGCTCAATCTATAAAATAATCTAAGTTGCTAAAAAGACGAGGAAGAAATCGGTGAACATACAAATAAAAAAAACATATATGAAATCCTCTTTATTTGAAATCGATTAAAAATATAACAAAGATTAGATTGCAATTTATATAACAACGTAAAAATACAATTAACTCCTATTTATTACAAATTTTCTCTAGCCAGTAACTCTTTCCGTATAATTATGTATATTTATATCACATTTTCCCCTTCATCAATGGCTTCAGGTACTTGTGGAAGCTCTGGTTGACGGGCTCCTTGTTGAGCGGACTCTTCATAGCCTCCTCCATCAGCCGCTCGTACACGCGACCGTCGTACGCGCCGAGGGTAGAGTTCAAGATCTAGAAGAAATATTGTTATTTTAAAACAAGACTTTAGTCATTCAATCAATTATCAAAATTTAGAGGAACATTAGAGGAATGAGTTTACTGTGTGAAAGTAGCCCAAGTGAGTGAGAAAATAAAGAGTGGAAGGTTAACGTGGTGTGGGCATGTGATGCGTAGAGAGCATGTCACTAGGAGATGTATGGAAATGGTAGTGAAAGGAAGAAGAGCAAAAGACCGACCGAAGAAGACATGGATGGAGTGCGTGAATGAGGACATGAGAGAGAAAGGATTGAGTGTGGAGATGACGGCTGATAGAAGAGAGTGGAAGAAGAATATTTGCCGTGCCGACCCCACCTAAGTAGGATAAGTAAGGAAGAAGAAGATGACTTAATCATTCAATATATGTAGATGAGGAGTGGCAAATGACGGCTACAGTACCCGGCGACAAATCTTTCAAATCAATCTTTGGAAAGAGAGAATCGGCTAATTTCGGCTTGGTAGAGCTTTATCTCTGTCGCACATTACCATTTTGACACCTTGTCAGTCGTTGTTCAATTGTAAATAGAGACCAGACTGATTGTATTTCGTTCTTTCCAAAAGTCGATGTGCAATGTTTATCATGTGTATGTATAAAGTGAAGTGTTTTTTTTTATGTGTAAGACACTAATGACAATTCCGGTCCGTACACTGTAGCATTTCTGGACTGTACACCAAAATAAACTGTTAATTTTAAATTGTCCGGTCTGTAACAGTTTAGGTGTACAGACCGGAATGAAGCAGTAGATATTTTCTTTTGATTACCTCATCTCTTAGGTCGAAGGCGTCGACGAGTCCTACTGCATTGTGTCGGATTGCAAGCAGTAACTCCTCATATTGCTGCTGTGCGTTTGATAGATCCTCCTCCGAAATTGAAGTGTACTGGAAATAAAGCAAAGGCTTAACCATGCGAACATACTATAAAACTAAAGAATAATACACATAAAGGACATGGCCAAAAAACAAAAAACTAAATTTAAATTCTGTTTCTACATTGAAACATTTCTGAGAGACTGTCACAGTTATATGTGACAGACAAAAAGGTAGCTAACGTTTTTTTAATGTTTCTTCGTTATATTTGTTGAGAAAAAAACATATTTCTTGAGCATAGGATTAATTTAGCATCCAAAAGAGGCTCATGGACGTCTGGAAAAATATCGACAACAGAACTCGACCACTAAGTCCATCCGAAGAAGCTAAGAAAGTAAAAAGTCTTACCCTCAATAGATCTCCGGTCCACTCCAAAATCCAGAACAAGCGATACATCTTTTCCAGCTGTTCTATGACACTCTTAACGTTACTGCTGGAATTAGCCGTCAGCCGGACTACTTCCATTCTGTAAGTGCTGGAGATCACCGCTCTACAATGTACCTGGAAATATTTAATGCTATCAAAACATAACTCGTAAAAAAAACTTTTTCGCCAACGCCATTTTTCTACCCTAAAATGTTGATATATTCATGTTATATTCATAATCTACTGTAGCGCCCGTAGCTCGGATAACTAAGGTGATTTAACACGATCATCGAGATAAGCAACAGTTGACGCGGACAGTCTTTCGATAGGTAACCAAGTGACCATGCATGCACCAGATTGCCATTAAAAAAGTGGCACTTTCATCTGGGTGCTACCGTAGGTCTGATACGTTATATTGTAGGTCCCGGTTGTTAGTACAAGCGGTCGTTAAAGGCCTTCAGGCGGCTTGAAAACCTGACTCCAGACTGCCAGTTAGCTCATACAGAGAAGAATAAGCAATATTTTTAATAAACATTGTAAACTGTTCACGTAAGGCATCTTAATATTTTCGCGTAGAAAACGGTCACACGTACTTATTATTAAAAGTTGGAATGAGTCCAACAGTTTCGGTGCTTTCCGAGCATCGACCACCTTAAAAGTGAGCCTATCCAACATTTTTTTAATGTTGAATAGGTTCACTTTTAACTGGAGCTTGGCTTTACTGTTGTCTAAGATGCAACACGCTAGGTAAGCGTGTTGCATCTTAGACAACAGTAAATAGGTTCCATCTAGGTAGATGGAACCTATTTACTCTAGATTTGAAGATCCCCAAATTGTACTTATCACGAAAAGAAAGTTAAGGATAACTTTCTTACCGAAATTATAATTTTAGTAGTTGAAATTACCTCAGCTGCTGAAACAAGCTGTACGGTCGTGAGCTGCCACGCGTCTTCGAACGACAAGCCTGTCTTCATGCGCTGCCTTATACTTTTCACACACGTTGATATTTTCCTAGAAAAATAATAAATAATGCAAATGTTAATGTTCCTCACATGTACTGAATGATTCACGATGTATGAAAAGATCACTGGAAAAAAGTGTAGGAATTTTTGAATTAATTATAAACTTTAATTTCAATCAATAATAGAAGATAAAATTAAATATTTAGTGTACTTCCGCTGTGATAACACAGATCATAGCGGAAGTACACTAAATATTTAATTTTATCTTCTATTTACAATGGATTTCTGCAAAGTAACGCCTGAGTCAAAAGTTTATTCATTCAATAATATTAATAAATTACTGTTGTAGTTTTTAATAGATAGATAGATAGATTTATTGCAACAAAATTAACAACATGGTGGCGATTACTTACTGTAAGCGCGTAAATGCGTACATTGTTACAATTTGTCGAAAAATAACATTAAACTTAAACATAGGCGCTGTAAAGGGGCGAGAAAAAAAAATTATCCCCGACAAATTAAAGATGTGTGCTATCCGGTTGGATACACATTCTAACATTACAAACATAACCAGTCTCGGATTGATATAACTTTCCCGAGTAGAAGACTGTGTATTCTTCTCAATTATCAAATAAATAAAATATATAAGTAATATTTACCCAGCAGCAACAACCTGGAAAGCTCTGATGGTTCCTTCAGGGCTGCTGTCCCAAGTGTCTCTGTTCCCTTTAAAGGCATTCTGCAAATACGAGACTGTAGGGGTCACTGGCTTCCCAGCTTCCGCTTGCTCGAATGCTTTGACAAGAAACCTGGTACACGAAACAATAATAATCAGTTGAATAATATTAAAAGACATACAACAAGAACAAGAACATAGATAAGAGTGTATCTGAACCTGGTTTGCCTGTGTAGCTGTGTATATTCTGTTCTGGTCTTGTCTGGAGCAACCAGGTTAAAATAGGAGTCCACCTTAACCTAGTTTCTCCACTGGGAAATTAATACTAGTCTCGTCATACCTAGCAGTCTGCAGCAGTAGAACAGCGTGGTCTCCCTCGTAGGTCCTGGTGGCGGTGACGAAGGATTAGAGTAAGGGCAGGTTGGGCAGACACCATGTCTATGTACTATGCCACGTCTGATGAGCTTACGGCTTTTAGACTACTAAAATTTACGGAAGACTCCGGGTTCTTCCGGGGAACATCCCGGAGACCTCCTTACACTGCGCTTCAGCCCTTCCTGGTCACTGTTGACCCATCCGGTAACAACGGTGACGGTCACACGACCCTGTCGTCCACCCTGGACTCGAAGAAGCATGCTCTCGAGTCTGATGCCTTTTAGTAGCTTTTTACGATAGGTAGAAGCAGTTCCACAGCCTTGTTTTTACACCCAGGTTTAAGTCTAGTCTTACCTAGCAGTCTGCAGCAGTAGAACAGTATAGTCTCCCTCGTAGGTCCTGGTGGCGGTGACGAAGGAGTAGAGTAAGGGCAGGTTGGAAGACAGCATGTATCCGTGACCGCCGCACGCCAGCCGGCAGCGCTCTATGTACGACGCCACGTCTGATGTGCTCACGGCTTTTAGGCAACTGGAGAGCGCGTGGAGCTATAACCAGGAGTTAAAGGTGTTAAATATGTCATTAATCATAAACTGAGATACGATAACTTAGTGCGTGTAGCTCGGCTAGTTAAGTATAAAGTATGTTTGAACTGAGTTGTTAGATTCAGTACCAGTATTTTTTTTATTATTTCATTACTTTCATGTATATAGCAAAAGGATATCCCCCCGGACAGATGTTGTGTCCGGAGACGGCCGTCCGACGGTCATGCATTGTAGCTAGGTCCAGTCGTACGCGCGTTGAAAATACCGTTTGCGCGATTCAGGACAAGCGCTCTGATTGGTAGCGGGCGATGAAGTGCGATATAGACGCCAAACACTTATAGCAAGACTAAGGTGATGTGACGCTATCATCAAGTTTAAGCAGCGGTCAATGCGGACAGTCTTTAAATAGGTGACCATGCACATGACATTCAATAAGTGGTCAAATGACACATTAAATTGTAGTCTTATTTATTCGTAAAAGCAGTCATGAAGGCAAGTTAAAGGCCCTTGGGCGGGATAAAAACTCGACACTAGTTCTTGGCCCCTAAGCTCATATGAAGAATAAGGAGTTACGATAAGTCGTCAACGCAGTGAAATTCATGTTTGCTTTTATTTTAATTTTAGCCAAGTGGTTGGTGGTCCGGCATGGTAACTATCACGCCAACGAGGTCGTCAATTATCAAATTGCTAATGCTCAGTACTTAGCAAGATATTGCATTATCATAATCAATTTATTGCACTGGATTGTTCTTTAACCTTGCATATTAATCTTGCGGATTAGTGACAAAAAATAAAAAAATTGAATCGGTATTATAAACTTAAAATTACAATTTTACAAGCAATAAAGATAATTAGAAATAGCAAAGTAAACGTAAAACGTAAACATAAAGCTTTTACAATCGCGATATATTTAGAAACGTTAAGTTTTTTTTAATAACTTATTTTAATTTTATACAGGGATTTAGTTAAATATCACCCTTGTGGATATGTAGCGCATTTTGCGCAGTCAACAATGTAAACCTTAAAAAAACATGACCTCTCACTTGCATGACCTATTAGGTGCGAGCTAAAAGAAGATAACTTTTAAATGTTTTCTTTATTGTAGCGCCTGAAACTCCGCTAGCTAAGGTGATCTGTCGCGATCATCGAAGCTAAGCAACGGTCGATGCGGACGGTGTCTGGATGGCTGACCATGTACAAGACTGTCTTTTTGCTTGTTAAAATTTCAGGTTTCTGGATATCACGGTTGCAGACAGAAGTCGGAGGCTTACTAATAGGGTCCCGTTGTTACTTTACCTTTTAGGTAAAATGACCCAGCACATGAATATTATGACTATTTTATTTATATTGACTGCTACCCCTATACAGTGCCTGTTATTATTATTGTTAATGTCATTTAGCTTCATATGAGTTCTTATGTCCCTGAATTAAAAAAACTTTTATTTATTTCTATGTATTGCCCACCGCCCCTTTTTTCGTGACGAAATGCATTTACGCATCTCCCGCTACAAGTCTGGGGGAGGCGAGCGGGGTATGTCGGACTCGACGGGCAGAAGGGCCGTCACTACCGACTAAAACCTCACGGTGTCCCATCTCACGACGGGGGCAGGGAAGCAGGACCGCTTCGCGCATTGCCGCTGCTCTCCCCGCCCAGGCCGCTGTCCGCAGTCCGAGCGGACCCACCTCAAGGGGGGCGACGACCCGTCTACGGTGCAAGCGATACCCGGGGACAACCAAAAGCATCGTCTCCTCGGGATGCCCAGCGCCCCTGCAGTGGTGCTCACCTCAGGAAGGCTATCAGTGTTCCCCTGCTTCATGTCAGCTATGACCGCGGAGAACGTGTTCCACAGCCAGTCGGCAGTGAGCTGCAGGGCGTGGGCGGTCGCGATACAGATGAACAGCTTGTGCTGCTGCGTCACGTAGTCCAGGATCTGGGGCTCCGGCTCGCTGGGGACATACACTAATATATATAATAGACATTCTATCTTCTGCATGGAGGCAGAATAAACTGTCATGCGTGTGCTTCTAGACTGTGCAAGCGTGAGTGAACAGCGACATCGGTTCCTTGGATCAAGAGGGCGCTGCAAGAGGCCTGCGCCGGCGCGATCGGCTAGTTGGAGTAGCATCACCAGCTGGTCGGTGACCAGCGACCAGCTGGTGATGCTACCATACCCATGTAGCATACCGATGCTACATGGGAGCTCTGAAGAAGACCTGACTGCGGAAAGCGGCCCGATCACCAAGTAACCAAGTATAAATAATAATAGACGTTCAACCTCTTGTTGAAAATCGTTAGGTACTACGTGTATCATTCGATACATGTAGCGCCATCTATTCGTGTTTCTTGAAACAACTTCACCTGGGTCACGCAATCTATTATTACTATATCACTGCGATAATAGATTGCTATGTGACTGCAGCGCGTTGCGGAATTTGGTGGCAGCTAGGCTGCACGCTTGATGTGCAGCGCCATCTAGGTTTCATCGGTAGTCATGGGAAACTTCCGCGTCACTCTTTATTGTATGGGATTCAGCAATCCTCTGATCCTTGCTGGGGTCATAGGTTTTTGGGTTTTTTTAAATAGAATTGAATATATTACTTCATTTGCAAAGCTCATCTCAATTTACACATAATTATGTGTTGTGGTGCTTTGTGGAAGCACTGTTGCTTTTGCTTTTAGCTTTAATTAGCTTTAGGTGTTTTAGTTAAAATTCGAGTGCGGATCGGGAAAATTAAACTACATAAAAAATATGTTTCACCCATACACATAAAAAATATGTTTTACCAGCTCGGTAAAGGTCGTTCTTCGGGATCTTATCCTATCAAGTTGTAAAGAAACAAAAGAACATACCCAGGCCTGATTTCGGACTGTCGCCTGACAGCGGAGTACCGCACGGCGATAGTGACCGCCTTGGCGAGGTTGAAGGCAGCCTCGTTGACCAGCATCACTCGCACGAACACCATGGTGCCGTACGCCAGCTTGCCGTGTCTAGCTGTCTTCACGTACGTACCATCCTGGATGAAGTAAAAATATATAACATGTAAATAACCTATTGACTCAGGCGTTACTTTGCGGAAATCCATCGTAAATAGAAGACAAAATTAAATATTTAGTGTATCTACTTCCGCTGTGATCCGAAATCCAAATTCAGACAAGTAAAGGAAAAATTAAATAAGATTAATTAACCAAGATTAATTAACTAAGCCTAATTAACTAAGATTAATTAACTAAGATTAATTAACCAAGATTAATTAAGATTAACGTTACCTATCACAATTCGGAAATTCTTAACTCTACACGTGTTTCGCCTAACCACAAGGCATCAGGAGATGCTGACTCTTCGAACGACAAGTCGAGAGTGAGTCACTCTCGATTTGTATTGTAGTAGAAATTTAGAAATGTATTATAGTTTGATTGATGTTTGTCTTGAGCCATACAGATTAGGTGTCCATAAGAAAAAAAGAATTGAAATAAAATTGTTTTAAAAAACAAAGAACCGACTTCAAAACACAACTAAAAAGGGAAAAATAATTTTAAGCCTACATCAAATCAAGAATAGTTATATAAGTAGAATCGAAGAGTTTGTTTCATGTACTTATAAAAAACTATTTTAAATTTTTATGAATCCTGTATTCTTGGAGTCGGTGCCAGCAAAGAATGACAATTGAAAATAGTTTTTTTAACAAACATTAAATTGTTCTTTAGAGAGCGAAGCGAGCGCGAAAATTTTCACCGTATTTGTTCGAACCGTTTGAGCATAAAGAAGTCCAAAGCAGCACAAATTACATAATGTTTGTTGTGTTATAACGTAATAGAACCAATTGCGAGCGAAGCGAGCCGGATGCGAGCGAAGCGAGCGCGAAAATTTTCACCGTATTTGTTCGAACCGTTTGAGCATAAAGAAGTCCAAAGCAGCACAAATTACATAATGTTTGTTGTGTCAAAACGTAATAGAACCAATTGCGAGCGAAGCGAGCCGGATGCGAGCGAAGCGAGCCGGATGCGAGCGAAGCGAGCTATGCGCGAGCGAAGCGAGCGCGAAAATTTTCACCGTATTTGTTCGAACCGTTTGAGTATAAAGAAGTCCAAAGCAGCACAAATTACATAATGTTTGTTGTGTCAAAACGCAATAGAACTAATTGCGAGCGAAGCGAGCTATGCGCGAGCGAAGCGAGCGCGAAAATTTTCACCGTATTTGTTCGAACCGCTTGAGCTTGAAGAAGTCCAAAGCAGCACAAATTACATAATGTTTGTTGTGTCAAAACTTACTAGAACCAACAGCGAGCGAAGCGAGCCGGATGCGAGTGAAGCGAGCCGGATGCGAGTGATTCGAACTATGCGCGAGCGAAGCGAGCGCGAAAATTTTCACCGTATTTGTTTAAACCGTTTGAGCATAAAGAAGTCCAAAGCAGCACAAATTATATAATATTTGGAGTGTCATAAGCCCAAAACATCCTGGGGGAAAGTGGAACGAAGTGGGATAACTCCTAGCGAAGCGAGCCCGTAAATATTTTTTTTATCCGTTCGAGTGTCTAGTCTATTAATATATTATCAAATTTTACATGAGTGAAATCTGTATTGCCGTATGAGCGCGAAGAAGTGAAATAGGTTATCGAGTTATTTGGGTGTCCCAAGGGAATAGCAATGACTTTTAAGATAAAAAGTAACCTTCGTGTTATACAAGGTCTAGTCTACCCCCATATCAAATTTAAGCGAAATCAGTGTGTCATGTGTTATTTGGTGCATCCCACGGGAACAGTAATTATTTTCGGGATAAAAAGTAGCCAATGTGTTAACACATAGTCTAACCTATCTTCATCTCAAATTTCATCAACATCAGTACAGCCGTTCGGGCGTGAAGAAGTTATAAAGATTTATGTGTTATTTGGTGCATCCCACGGGAACAGTAATTATATTCGGGATAAAAAGTAGCCTATGTGTTAACACATAGTCTTACCTATTTTCATCTTAAATTTCAAGAATATCAGTACAGCCGAACGAGCGTGAATCTCTCTTCGGGCGTAAACATAACCTAACTTTTTAGGTTTTCCTTCGATTTCCCTAGGAATCCATCATCAGATCCTATTTTGGTGACAATGGGACCAATTCAGAACCATACTCTTTCAATTAAAAAAAGAATTTTGAGAATCGATCCACAAATGGCTGAGAAATCGGTGAACATACATAAAAAAAAAAAAATACATACACGTCGAATATATAACCTCCTCCTTTTTGAAGTCGGTTAAAAATACAAAATACGCTATTTTGCGGCGGTATCCATCTTGGATCGATTTTCATCCAACAAGACACACCCGACTAAGACACCTCCCGAACAAAATTGTTTTTATCGAAATCAGTTTATACATAGTATATTTGGGAGCTACGGTGCTACTGACATGCATATAGACAAGTATACAGATAATTTAAACGTATAATTATCCTGTTGATTTTGCGTCGAAGATAAAGAGTAGCTTATGGTCGTCTTCATATTTGTTAGTAATCTGACTCTGCATGAAAACTAAAATCATTGTTAGAGACACAGAGAGACAGACGGAACTTACTATAATTATGTATACAGATTGATTTAGCTAAAAAAACTATTTTAATGAATTGTGTCAAAGCGATATAATTATATAGCTTGTGATACAGAAAACATATATGTATCATAAACATAGTATAGAAAACATATTATATGTGTCATAGGTAAAGAAAACATATATGTGTCATAATATACGAGTACAACTGTACATATTACACGAGTAAGTGATTAGATAGTATATAAGTTAGATAGTATTGTAAACTTAATCTAAAACACTTAAAACTATAACACCCCTAATTCAGGTGATATATTGGTCATTAAACTTTATAATATTGACATAAATCAAACAGTATCCATGTATCTTTAAGATCATGAAACATAGAATTTTAAAAAAAATATGGTTATACTTTTGCAATTGGGTATTTGAAAAAAAAAATTTTTTGTGATAAATAGAAAGATTATATATTAGTTTTATAACAAAAATATTTTTTTATTATTTTTTTTGCAATAATTCAAAAGTTATTTCAAAATAAAAATTATTTTTTGAATCCAGTACCGAAGACACGCCGACAACTCCCGAACAAACCCGAGCGCGTGTGACGTCATAATGTTAGTTTTATTATACTTTGTATTCATTATTTTCCTATCAACTGCATTGAGTGTCTGTGTGAAAACTAACATTATGACGTCACACGCGCTCGGGTTTGTTCGGGAGTTGTCGGCGTATCTTCGGTACTGGATTCAAAAATTAATTTTTATTTTGAAATAACTTTTGAATTATTGCAAAAAAAATAATAAAAAAATATTTTTGTTATAAAACTAATATATAATCTTTCTATTTATCACAAAAATTTTTTTTTTTCAAATACCCAATTGATAAATTTAATTTCATTCTATTTGTAAGGCTAGTTGTGCTTGATAAGAAAACTTTTCTATCAGACGACCAAAGTTCGATTAAGACCCAAATAATGATAAGTTTTTCAAATAATGTATGGAATTGCTATCGCTTTAAGGTAGAGGAAAACATTTTGTAACTGACATGTTTGAGAACCACTAAAGACAGATATCTTCTGCTGAAAAGCCTGGGCGTCCTCCAAGATTTACTTGCACAAGAAAACTCTCTCAAAATAATACATTCAACGAAGGAATCTCGACCCCAAGTAATGTGGAATACGTCTCGACAAGATTCTGCTATTACACGGGAAACGATACAAAATTTTGACCAAGCAAACAACAGCATAAGCATCGCTGCATATTCTAGTCAGGTTCTCACATGAGTTAATAGTCGCCAAGACTGTAATTTGCGCTTCCGACCTGTGTTCGAACAGCTAGTACAACCTATACCTCAGGTAAGTAAAATTACCCATGCTCGAACAATTTTAACGTCGGACTAGGGATAAATTTATTTTCCTGAGTTCGAAACTGCTTAAGCTAACGAGATGTTATCATCCTTCCAAAGCATTGAAACTTAAATCACGATAAGATTCGTAGGTTACATATTTTAAAAAAATATGTCTTCTGTTTTTGTTTGATGCAGCGTCATTTTTGACTTTTTAAGATAATATTCAGCAAAACGATTAGATAACATTTTTCTAGCTATTACAGACATGGACAAAATTCTAAAATTCTTTGTTGAGAATTATTATTAGTAAAGAAATTTGACGTTTTGAATAAAGTTTTAAACAATGTTTGAATTACCTTCAGAACTTGAGCATTCTTCATCATAAGATGCTCCCTGGGTATCCTCACACGATCGAAGCCGAGGAAACCGTTATTAGCCGTGTTGAACCCCATCCTTACACCGATGTCCCCAATCTTGATCCCTGGTAGGGGCATGTGGGTGTCTTCGTCTCTTACTTGTACCATGAAAGGGTGGACCCCATGGCAGACTCCCTTGGTGTATAGCTGGGCAACTACTACGCAATAGTTTACTGTGTGACCCACTGGAAAAGAGATACCGGCATTATAAAGAGAATGAAAAATAGTTGATGGTATACCACATCCACGAACACTATTTTTTGTTTGAGCCACCCGTAATCTCCTTCAACACAGAGTCAAGTATGTTGTTTTTGTTATCAAACGCATTTTCAAAGCCGGTATGTAGGAATCCTGCAAACCCACGGTGACCTTGAACGTGACCATAACCACCACAACAGTCTCTGTTTCTTACAAGAACTTAAAATCGTTAAAAATAAAATTATTTTCACCAAACATTTAAAAATTGCTCAAATTAAGTAATGGAGAGTTTTACTTCCTCTACATCAAACTACAAAGGTCCCACAGGGAACAAAACATGTTCGTACAAACCATAAATACTCGCGAGTCTTGGACGTCCTGTAATGTTATTTGTGGAGTTTAGGCTACGCCTTTTTGCTAAGAGTAGTTTTCTTCTTCTTTGTGCCATTGGTTAATAAATATGTATATTACCTATTCTTTTGACTATATTATTACTAAATTATAATATTTAACACTTAATACTAAATACTTAATTTAATACTTATAATTAATACTTAATATTTTTGCCAACACGATACTTACATCCTCCAACCCACCATTTGTAAGAGGTGAGGGTGGGGCTGTGGAGTACGAACTCCTCAGTATCAGGGTCGTACGTAGCTGTTGTCTCTAGACCTCTGATGAAAGTACCGTGGCCAAGTTCTGTCTGCAAATAGATTAATATTTCTTCATTAATATAATATTATTAAGAGCTTGTTCATATATATAATCTTTTCTTTCCAGTTATTCCTATCTAGCGCTATTATGGACCAGTCCTTCACGTGATAGTCAAGCTCTTCGCTCTTCTACATAAATAATCAAATATTAATATTATTATTATGAGCCTGTTTTGTCCCATTGAAGAGCAAAGGCATCTTTACCCTCTTTCCATTTATCACGATCTATTGCTATTTCTTTCCTTCTTTGGTCATGTTTCGAGGCGTAATAATCTGTCCATAGAGCGCCTAGTCGTACAGGGCAAAGTAGAGGGTACTAGACCGCGCGGGAGGTCACCCACTCGATGGACAGACCAAATAAAGACAATCGTGGGTACCCCCTTAAATGAGTGCGCCAGGATGACCTCTAACAGAGAAAAGTGGCGAGGCATCGTGAGGCGTGTACTATCTGTCCCATCCACCACTACTTCTTGACGACCACGACCGCTCTGTCAAGAGCGTACCGACTTAGAAGATTGCTATTTCTTGCCAGTTTTTGCAGTATTTATCCAGTTCGGCCGTTTTACTAAATATTAATATGTAAAATAAATATCAAGAAAAAAGATTTTATTAAGTCTTCAGTACCTGTGCATAGGTCCCAATGATCTGCATATCCAGCGCTCTGGGCAGCCACCGCGATTGTTGCTCCGGAGTGCACTGGCCCAGGATTGTTGGCACGAACATGCCCAGATGGAGTAAGAACGGCGACATCTCTTTGAAGAAGGCGTCTGAGGTTCTCCTGATTGGGGGAGACTGGCTGAAAATAAGTGATAGAAATTCTAAATTAAGGAAAAGAGGATTCTTATAAATAGACTGGGTAAAGCGAGGTCGACAGAAGAAGGGCATGGAGTTTGTCAATGATAACATGAGACAGAAAAGAGTGATTGAAATTGCTTTGTCTACTCCACGTAAGCGAAATATTTACTATCTTGTACCTTCTTTCTAGATAATACTTACAAACTATCCTTTAGCCTTAAATTAGTCTTTGGTTCTCAAACATAAAGAAACTCTAGTTTATTTTTCGCGAACGTCTAATGATTATATTCAATTTGAATGTTTCGTTTGAAATTCTCATCATTAAACACTAAATTCTCATAATTAAACACAAAGAACCTGTTTTGTATACATACCCGAGTGCTTCAATCCCAGTGAAGTCAAGTAGTTTTTCTTTGACCAGTTTGCTATAAATCACTGACTTCCGAACTGCGTTCTCATAACGTTCAACTAAGCTCATAGATTCTTCTGGAACTACATCTAGCGATGCTCCATCATTAAGGGCTGCATCCTCTGAAATTTTACATGTTTTATGTAATACATCTCTGTATGACTCGCATAAAAGTGGATGGATGATAGGTTGGTCTTTATCCTCCAATATGCTGATCTATATAATTTTACGGAAAGATAGATTTGACACGACTTGATTTAAAGATACATACGTACATAAATAGTTAGATTAAAGATACGAGTACATAAAGATTTATTTAAACGTAGATAGTAAAACATGAGTAATATATGTGTCAAGATTTATTTATCTTTATTTACAGGTATGTGTCAAGATTTATTTATCTTTATTTACAGGTACTCGTTTGACCACAGTTTGCTTAGTGTTAAGCTGCGCAATACATTTGTTAAGTACTCGTACATTACTTTTTACCCTAAAAGCTGTAAGGCTGTTTCCTGGATTAACATTGAAGTCTATCTTTTGTCCCGGATCAATGCAGGTAATCCTACTAATATTATAAATGAGAAAGTTTGTGTATAAGTGTATATTATGTTTGTTACTTCTTCACGCTCAAATAGCTGACCCGATTTTTATTAATTTTGGCATGAAGACTCTGTATTAACATAGTATGGGCAACTTTTTATACCTGAAACAGTTGTGTTTACCGTTGGGTAAATGATAAATGATTTCAAAATCTATGTTACCCCTTCACGCTCCGACGGCTGGACCGATAATCATAGGTTAGACCTTGGATTAACACATTGGATACTTTTTATCCCTATAACTTATTTTGTTCCGGATCAACGCGGGAATTGCCGCAGGGTTCAGCTAGAATTATCTATGAACATTAGACATATAATCATCAACATTTAAGTAAATGCACCTTCTGAATACGACACAACAACGGTGAGGTCAGCTTATTGACTATTGTGTGTAAACAGCATATTATGCTAAGTTATGTATACTGCCGGAATATTCCAACGTCATTTAATTCGTCATTTTGTTTTATTCCCGACTAGCAGCCCGCCCATAAATCTCATCCTTGGAGCATACTTTTTTTCAGTCAATTGTATATAATTTTAAAGTCATTTCACTTTATTATCTTTAAGTTAAATATCATACGTTTATATTGTTATCTTGATTATACAAACACTGAAGTACAAGGTCATGTATAAATCATTTAAAATTCTTCTGCTGAAATTCTTAGTTATTTATCTGATACTATATGATTAATCCTACTAATATTATAAAGGCGAAAGTTTGTATGTATGGATGTATGGATGTATGTTTGTTACTCTTTCACGTAAAAACTACTGAATGGATTTGAATGAAACTTTACCACAATATAGCTTATACATCAGAATAACACATAGGCTATAGCTTATACATCAGAATAACACATAGGCTACAATTTTTGAGGTTTTTAATGTGAGGTCGTAAAAAAAAAACCTTTTTTGCGCTTACATTGCAAACGCTGACTGAATCCTACAAGATAGATCAAAACAATTTACTACAGTATTGTACAACTTAAAAAGGTCTACAAAAAAGTCCGTGATGGTATATGTTTATCTCTTAGGAATAATCCACAATAACCATTTTTTATCCTTTACTTTGTACGAGAAATAATGGCTTATTTACGAAGCGATTTTAAGCAATACACTATTAATCCTTATCAAAATAAATTATTTCATCAATAAGAACAGTTTGTGTTGATAATATTTGGTCTTTGAATGATTAAAATTGGACGTTTGGTTTTGAAGTTATGGTGAAATTAAAATATTACGATTTCTGCTGCACGGCCCGTTGCGAAGAGGGCGTGTGCGGGGGAGGGGTGTTTAGATCTATGAGTAAGGTACCCGCGCGGCTCAGTCGCGAGGTTGGCTCCCATCGCAGCGGTCGTGCGCAAAGTCTAATAATTTTCGGGTTTTTTTTTGATTTTGTTCTTTTAACTACACATACGCAAAAGTTCTTCTCAGAGCTAAACTGTTGTCTAATATATAATACTAGCTGACCCGGCAAATTAGGGTTTGCCTCACTTAAGGGTATGAAAAATAGATAGTGTAGCTTATATGACACGTTCGTAGATTTACCATAGCAGTGCCATCTATCGATTACTTACTCAACCCAGTCGAAAGGTATCGACATCAGTTAGAATCATTTGGAGTTAACAGATAATTGTGACTGTCAAATAATAACAGACAATAATTAGCAGTAAATTAAAATTGCGACTATAATTTGAGATTTATACTATCCTATCTCTCAAGTTGGATCGAACTGCACTTGGTGTGCGAATTTTATTATAATCGGTTAAGTGGTTTAGGAGTCCATTGAGGACAAACATTGTGACACGAGATTTATATAAATTAAGATAAGATTATTAATATTATATGTATGTTTTTTATTATTCTTTATTGTACACTACGTCCTTCTTTAGTCGTTTATAAATTCTTTTCCATCCAAAGGTTGCCTGGAAGAGATCGCTTTAAGCGATAAGGCCGCCAATTGTGGTACACAAATTTTAAGTTAATTGTCTTTTACTATGCCTTTTTTATCTATGTGTCCAATAAAGAATTATAAAATTTCCATGACACAATGTACCGTACTCCTCCGAAACGGCTTGACCGATTTTTACCAAATTTCATATGCGTATTCAGTAGGTCTGAGAATCTTCTACTATATATTTTTAAGGCAAAACAACGTTTGCCGGGTCAGCTAGTAATGATTATAATATTGATAATGACAATATGATATAATCTTATCATTCTAATTGCAAACAGATGTCCTGGAAGGCATTGTTGAAAACTGGTCTGAAAGTTTTTTATTTTATAATATGTTAATAAACGAGGAAAAAATCTACTAATACTATATGCGAGAAAGTTTGTATGATTGTCTGGAGGCTTTTTCACGCAAAAACTACCGAATGGATTTTAATGAAAAGTTTACAATTATACGAGTATACGTATCTTATACGTCAGGACATAATATACTTTTAAATATACATATAAAATAACTTAGTAAATGATTACTGATGATGATGATATTAATAACCTTAACCACTTGTATGTTGAAACACCGGCTCCCGGTATAAACACATTTTCGCCGCAACTGTTGACATACCGGGAGCCGGTGTGGGTAGAACTAAAACTTGGAACTTGGACTTTTTTCAACAGATATTACAAAATGGGCTAATGTCATTCAACATACGAACGGTTAAAGGTTAACCTTTAGGTACTGAACCCTAATAATTAAGGACCCAATTCCTATGCCTCCGCTGTAAAAAATAAATTGAAATATCCGTATTCTGTATGTTACTAGCTGATTAAGATATTCTTTAGGTGTTGCCTACACTACTGTGTAAGAGCAATACTTGATATGGTAGCCGAAAGGCAAGTAATAAATTCCATTTTGTCGTTAAAGGTATATATTATTCATGTATCCAAGTTCTAGGCTGATGAAAAAAGCAGCTGAAGATCAAAATTCGATTTCCATCGCTAATCCTCTGAACATACCATCTGGCACAACAGGGGTGGAGCAGGTATGCCAGCGACCCAGGACTGTGCTCCGTTATTTCAAGGAGCTCGGTTCGCTTGGGTAGGCTAGTAAGGTCTCATCACCTCCACTTAAAATTAGAATAAGCGCTTCTTTATCAGTGAACGATTCAAATATTCATAAAAAGCTAGTGTGGTTCGGTGGTAATAACGTCTACTTTTCAATCAGATGGTTCGATCCCGGCCTTACACCAATAGCTTTCACCAATTCGACTTGTTTTTCAATTTATGTGTGGATTTGCACTAGCTTTAGTGTGAAGGAAAACATCGTGATGAAACCGGCACGTTTGAGGACTATAATATCCGAAGACGTGTGTCATCCACAAACCCGCACTTGGCCAGCGTGGTGGATTGTGGCCTATATCTCTCTCCTCGTGAGAGAAAGCCCCGAGTCCCAGCAGTGGGAACGTGTAGTGGGATACATATACATATTATATATTCATTTATTTATTTAGTACTGTATGAGACAAAAAGTTGAGAATTGCAGTTTACTTAATTAATTAACAACACCACTATAAACGCTAAGTCCTATTACGACTGTAAACGGCTAGCATTATTAAATAAAATACAAATATAAATTATAGAATAAAGCGATCTACTTAAGATCCCAGAAGAAAGACGAGGAAGAGGCCGCCCGCCACTGACCTGGTGGTCACAAATTCAAAGAGACCTTGAGAAAGCCCAAATAACTGTAGAGACAACCCGAGACCGCTTGTCTTGGCGCAAGAAAGTGAGTAGACCCGACCCCAAATAATGAGAACAGGGAAGACAAAGAAGAAGAAAGCGATCTACTTAACAAATTTATGAGGAAAATGAAGAAAATGTTGAAATTTTTCGCATTCCACTTCACTAATGTATAAATAGCAAGGCAACTCAAACATACCGATCTTTCTCCGCTGCATAGTTTTTTCTTCACCTCCGTCTATAATATGAGTCATTTCTTCAATATTAAAAGAGCATTTCGCTCTTTCTCTCGCCAAATCCGGGTTCACTTCGTGTTTAACGCCACTCATTTTTAAAACTTTATTTTTAACTTAACTTTATTATTTTTATTAAAAGGCCGTACAGGAACCAGTGTTACTGTAGACTGGGTTATTTATTCAGTACTACGGAATAGAATTAAACTTATTGACCTCTGCGTCGGTAGGTGCTCAACGTTGACAATGTTCCTATATTTAGAAGCGGTGTTGTGTTCACTCGAGTTCTACAAACATACTGCAGTAATGCGCGTGCATTCGCCAATCCAGTTCCATTGCGATAATTTCTTGTATGCACACTTTTTTGAGTCAGTCGTTATCTCAGCCCTTGGTGGATCACTTGATGGAATCACCTTTACGGTTTTATTTTTAGCAGTTGTTACTTTTTACATGTTGTTGTACACTACGTCCTTTTTTAGTTGCTTGTAAATTCCTTTCCATTCAAAGGTTGCCTGGAAGAGATCACTTTAAGCGATTAGACCACCAATTGTGGCACACAAATTAAAGAGTAAAGCTTTTTTTTGTGTTATTTTTGCTGTGGTGGGTATCCTTACTTAAAATATTGTGTGAAAAAAAATTTGTATACTTCACTTAATCATATGTAATATCGCCGGTGTTGTAAAAAGAATATCTGATAAGTTAATAATAAAATACAACGCAGTGATAAGATACGGAAATGCAAAAAAATATATATCTGCCATCAACCATTAAATATTTATGAGCTGGGCTCTTGTCCGTGGAGATTTTTCTCTGTTTCTGCCTTCCTCGGCCAAATCCTTGATCTCCCTCGACTTTCGCTTTCTCCTTAAATTTAGTCTTTAAATTATCTATTCTGGGTCAACCTTTTCCTCACCTTGATTGAATTCGTCGTATAAGGTGGCCCACCATCTTTCCTTTTCTATTCTCATCTTCTTCTTCCTTACCTCATTAGGTGGGTTCGGCACAGCAAATTTCCTTCTTCCACTCTCCTCTATCAGCTGTCATCTCTACACTGACTCCTTTTTCTCTCATGTCCTCATTCACACAGTCTATCCGTGTCTTGTTCGGTCGGCCTCTCGCCCTTCTTTGCACTACCATACCATACCATGCTCATACCACGCTAACCATTGTTTATTTCTCACCCACTGGAGCTACTTTCAAACTTCTTCTAATGTACTCATGCCTTATTTTCTTTATCCTATAATAGTTAATATAGCCATACAACATTGCCTATAGGCAAATCATGTCTTTATTCGTTTAATTTCCTCTATCCTTTCCATCCTCCTCCAACACAACATTTCAAATGACTCAACTCTCTGTCCATCTCTTTGGATCAAGGTCACTCTTCAAGGTAATTAATTAAATCAATAGTAATTATTATCGCAGTATATCGAAAAAAAACAGACTAACTATTTTTTGACCCTCAATAACCCTAAAAGTTGTGCGATAAAATATAATGAATTTAACATCAAACCACAATCATTCATGTAAAAAGTGTTTAAAAATATTTTTATTAAGAGCAGAAATACCATAATGTAACAAAAGTGAAAAAACACTTTTTGGTAGTCAGTTAAATAAGAAAACAAATTTACAGTATGCAGCGATATTTGATTGGTAACCCCACGAGTCCACGCCACTCGTTGAAGGTGAAGCATGTCCTGTATGGAATTACTGGCTCTAAAGGAGGCTGCCAGAATAAGACAGATTTTAAACATGAAACATATAAGATTTTTTCTCTCGTTTGTTTCAAGATATCTCAAATTGCTTTAGTCAATAAATCAATGCACTTTTTTTTCTAAAACTTTTATTTCTTAAATAAAATGTATAAAAATAATTTACGTAACACCAAGCACCTTTTATAAATAACAATACAAAAAAATATAAAAATCTCAAGTCTTCAAATAAATATATGACTATTGACAACAATTATTACAATGTTCATTATGGAACCGATACCTACATCATAGTAGGATACATACATAAAATGCCACAGCGCGTATCACTAAAAAAATACAAAATTAGGACTGATCTATCTGTGATAGACCAGTCCTAATTTTGTAATATATATGCATAGTTGTAATACTTTTTCAAAATTATGTTCGTAACAGAAGTGACGTTTTTAAAAAAATATTTTATAAACAGTATGATATTAGAATAATAAGATTCTGATTACAAACTTTTTTATAAAATTCCTATAAACTTAAATAGTAATAATGCTTTTAGAATTAAAATTTTAAAAGTTTTCAAAACGACGATCTAAAAGTGTTTGTATAAAAAGTTTGAATTTAGAATCCTACTAAGAAGAACAATGACTTGATCAAAGTTTAGCACTCTGCATGAGAGGTTTGAGATACTGGTGGAAGCTCTGGTTGACGGGCTCCTTGTTGAGCGGACTCTTCATAGCCTCCTCCATCAGCCGCTCGTACACGCGACCGTCGTACGCTCCCAGCGTCGACTGCAAGATCTGGGAACACAAATCTTTTGTATTCCTAAGGTATACAAACAATAAACAATATCAATAATTATGAAAATTAAAAAACAATATTTTGTATCGTTTATGTAAATCCAAAATTTTGCCCTTATCAATGTTGCGCTGCACTTCAAGTTTTATAATGCAGAAACAAATCA
The DNA here is from genome assembly GCA_035578125.1 of Mellilla xanthometata. Lineage (NCBI taxonomy): Eukaryota > Metazoa > Arthropoda > Insecta > Lepidoptera > Geometridae > Mellilla > Mellilla xanthometata. Next base: position 2,493,316 of record JAPUBQ010000007.1, on the reverse strand, counting down.
AGTATTTTACTTTGAAGTACCTAATCAGGTACTTACTCACACAGGAATACAGGCATCGCAGGAGAGTATTTTTAACGAACTTTTTTTTTCACTCGGCTCTCCGTTGGCATACGCATAGTAAATAAATAGTTACCTCATCTCGGATGTCAAAACCGTCGACGATGGCCACAGCGTTAGGTCTTATAAGCCCCAACAGCTGTTCGTAGCGCTGCTGCAGCTTCGACAGGTCTTCACCAGATATAGACGAGAACTGGAAAAGAATTGAAATTATAAGGATTTTTAAGTTTAACAGTTTTTTGGTTCCACTTATTCTTCGTATGAGCTAAAAAGTCAAGCCTTTTTTTATGGGGGGAAATCTTAATTAAGATACCCAGCTACAATAGGGTGCAGCTGGGTTATGTGGGATTTTTACCCACTAAAACCCCCTCGGTGCCCAGCCTTGATACTTGATGGAGGTCTTCAGGTTCTTCGGTGGAAACACACTGAGACCTTCCCAGTTTGTGCTTGCAGCTACATCCACATTAGCAAATAACCGCCAACCCTCCCGGGCCCAATTCGAATGGACTGTCGGAACCCCAGTAAATTATTCAATAAAAAAATATAATTATTACGCATGACTTGTCCAAAAATAGTTTACATATGACGTGAAGTTAAATTGCCAGGAACCAGCCCTAAATTTATAATGGTGGTTGCGAGCATCCAGCACTTGTTCAGCATTTTGTTGTTTTCAGCGCTGTAAATGGCGTATCCCAATTATTCCTCAAGGCACTTGGACTCGACGGAGTTACAAGGCTAGTCTTTCTGTGTACAGTACTTGTCGCTTACCAGAAGCAAGTCTCCCTTGGTAGCCAGCGTCCAGTAGACTAGGTACAGCTCGACCAGCTGGTACAGAACTGTCGCAAGCGCTGGAGACACGGTGGGGGCGAGACGCTGGATCTCCTTCCAGGACATCTCGCATAATATAGCGCGGCAGTGCGACTGAGGATAACAAGATAAATGAGGGTAGTTAGAGATACTGGCTGACTAATAAACTGCATCAAATTCTTTGAACAAACGATTCGAATATTGGACAGAATAAGTTTACATTGAAAGTTAATTAATCGGTTTTAATCTCAATTAAATCTCAGGAATGAGGATCTAAGGAATAAAAATATTTGTCAGGATGCATATATTTCACACGCTTTTTTTTTAACATAAGAACTAAGTTAAAATTAAAAATGTCTTTATTAGCAATACAATAACTAAAACGTTTTATGACTGAACGCTATGTTAATCTTTAACACTTTATTAAAGACATTCCTGAAAGAAAAGCATTGATTTAACATACGTACGTTTGGCTACAAGGGCTTGTACATAAAAATAGAAAGTACCTCCCGGTTAACCTATTATGATGATGGTTTACTACCACATTCAAAAGTTAGAGGGACCAGTTTGAAGTCTAACTGCATATCTTACAAAACATGCATAACATACCTCACTGGCGTTAGCAAGTTGTACTGACGCCATGTTCCACGCGTCTTCGTAGTCTAGACCAGCCTTCTCATGGCCGGCTAGCGCTTCACATGCAGCTTTGATTTTACTGTGAAACAAAAATAAAAATATGGTTTTTATTGTACATTTTTATTATCAATGCATAATGCTGGCATGTAAAGGAAGGGATGCATGAATTGATATATAAATATTTAAATGTCTATGGTATTGCTAATAAAAGTTTTTTGGCATATTCAAATAAATACGATTTTGAAAAACGTGATAAATAAACAACAAAAAGTAGAACGTCACAACCGAGATGTATGCAGAAACTATTAGTTTTTCGCTTACTTCAAAAGACTGAGACCAAAAGTTAAGTTAGCCTAGTCTAGATGTTCTAAAACCGCTTCCAAGAGGACCAATGATAACATGTAGAACACATAAACGAACATAAAGTAATAAAGCGTCTCACCCCGCCGCAACTTCCTGGAAGCCTCTAATGATACAATCCGGCGAGTTGTCCCACCGCGCTCGGCTGTTTTTGTTCAGCGACTGCACGAGGTCGGACACGGTGGGCGTCATAGCGGTGCCTTGCACAGCTTGCTTCCACGCCTTTACTAGGAACCTGGGGATATACGACATCACTAAACATTTAATTAAAACACACACAATTTATGTTAAATATACAGTTTTGCCTCTGTTCGAAGGATCACGCGCGTGGCCACGTTTCACGACAGATAGGCAGGCCTAATTTCAGGTGGCAGTGTGCAGCATGAGCGCAGCGATCTCAAAAGTGATGTTGTCGGCGATAACAGCCTCGATGACTGATATATTGGAAGAGATCATGTTCCTTTGCCCGCTGTTGCCTGTCGCAACGTCTCCAATATACAGACCACGCGCGTGATCAGGTTTCACGCTAGCTAGTGTTACCTGGCAGTCTGCAGCATGAGCACGGTAAACTCGCCTTCAACGGTGACGGTGGCGGCAACAATGGCTCCGATGATAGGCAGGTTGGAGGAGGTCATGTACCCGTGCCCACCGCATGCCTGCCGCAGCGTTTCCGCTAGAGCAACGCCATCGCGCGAGCATACGCCCTTCATACAGCATGCTAGAGCGTGCAACTGTTGGGGAAAGTGAAAAGAGTAAATTTTACGTAACAGTTTGTTAGTCTGTTCAACCAATAGAAACTGGATTTTCAATGATCTTTCTTCTGACAAAAATTCTGGTAATTGTAGGGTCCTTACCTCAGGCAGCTGTTCCATATTCCCGAGATTAATATCCTTGATGACCTTGGAGTAAGTTCGCCATAGCCAGATACCAACAATACGGTATACGTGGCTGGTCGATACCGCGATGAACAACTTGTGCTGCTGCGTCACAAAGTCCAGGATTTGAGGTTCTGGCTCGCTGAAATATCAAAGAAGGGCGAGCGTTAATAGCTTATAACCCGGTATGGAGCGACGACGGTCCTCCTCCATTTAGTAAAAAGTCCATATACTCGTTACAGATGTCGCGTATCGCCGAACACTTGTCGCATATTTGGTTCTGTTTGAAGTTATTCTAAGAGTTTTATATCTTTTTAATTAATAACGAAAACAACGCGAACAAATGAATAAACATTTATTATAGCTAAATTTAAATAGCCGCCGTCCGACGGTCATGCATTGTTGTTAGGACCGGTCGCCGGTCGCGTTATAGGAACGGATACTTTGATTGGTAGCGGGCGGTGACGCGTGGGGCTACACCTATATAACTGTTAATGCTATCCTTCCTCATATCAGATTTGACAACAGTTTAAGTTGTTTAGCCCGGGGGTCTTCTTGCCCTTATCTTTTAACCGCGCGCCAATTTCATATACTCGTATTAATTTCTTGGCCTCTGTGACGGGCCCGCCGTCTCCACCGCACATTCGACAAATAATCTACTTTATTACGAGTACAAATCAATTACCAAAATAAAATTTATCCCTAAATTTTATCAGTTTGATTTAGTATCTAACTCAATGATTTCTATAATATGACTAATCTAACTTTAACCCTATTATATTGTTTAGCACGAAACCTGATCGTCAACATGTAGAAAATACTAAGACCATATAGGCACAGAAATTGAGATTTTGAATGAAAAATTCAACCAACAACTTGAGGCGCAATATCTGTTCGTTCCTTTTACGGTAGAGACGCTGGGCAGTTGGGGTTTAGAAGCGTAGAAGCTGGTGGAAAAAATTGGCCGAAAACTGAGGGATAAGTCGGGAGACTCCCGTTCTCGATCGTACGTGGTAGATAGCCATTGCGTTATGGGCACCTTTGCACCGTGTACGATCGATGGCGGGTTGTCCTGGCTTTTTTTATTTGGGATATTCTATTTTGATTTAAATTTAATTTATTTCTTTAATGGATTAACCAATAACCTGATATTTTGTATTAAAATCGTATGAAATAGCCACATCAACGTATTTTTGTTTTGTGTCGTTGGCTTCCGCTTCCGCCACTGTAACAACATTTAGAGTTATAATGGCGGAATTTTGGTATTATTTGTCTCACCCGGGCTTAGGTTGCGACTGGTGCCTGACGGCGGAGTACCGCACGGCGATGGTAGCGGCTTTCGCCAGCTCGTAAGCTACGTCCGTCACGATGATCACCCTCATGAAAACCATCGTCCCGTACGTTAGCTTGCTGTTCTTTGCTTTCACGTACGTCCCGTCCTACAAAAAGATGTTAATAAGTTAAAGAATATTTATGTTAACGTCTTATGTTTTGAATATCTTGGGTATTTTGGTGATCTGATGAAAAAATCGCCTCCATAGAAACTTCGTATATTTGGCACACAGTACCCGAAAGTGCAGAGGCGTGGCCGTAGGCCAAGCCTTGGTCCTTGGTACTTGGGCCGCTAGCGGCCCGCGCACCGCCCAACATCTAGTAATATAATAATATATATATTTAAATATGTTTTGTTAATACATTTATAATATTTTTCGTTCAATAAAATGGAGTGTACAACGTAAAAAAAATAACATCTAGCGCCAGACTTGGTAGCTAATGCTTGCCTGCCTAGCAACCAACCTCAAGTCGTAAAATCTGTCGCACCTTACAGTGTGTTCCGGTAACATCTTTGTGAGCAGTTATTCCAGACTAGACATGGTCCACCTCTCTAGAATGTCGCTGATTCATATGGTTACGCCCCTTGCGAGTCAAATGTCTAAATTGAATGTGTAAAAATAACATATTCTTCGTTAAAGCTAAGTGGCCTAGCTTTTATATCAAGTCGAGTTACTAAGCCACATTTTTGTGTTTCTTGTGTGTTATCTTTTTCTTTGTTTTTTAGTGTCACAAAATTTCTTTCTTTCAGACCAGAAGCTTCGTTATTATATTTGTGTAAGTCATTAATTTACGTCTATAAATACGTTTGTATAAATTTTTTTGTAATTCTTTTTATGTAGCTAATATGATCAGCCGTTTGAATTAAAAAGAGTAAAAGGTAACATACATAACACTTCATTTCCATACTTTCGCATTTGCGGTACTTTATTATTACAACCATAATAATTTCTTATTTTCTCAGATAATTAATCATTATCATTAATCTCTTATTTATTAAAATGATGTAAGGGTAAATTTGTATACCTAATGATGACAAAAGAAATGCTTATCAATCTTAATTATGCGCAAAATATGTAAATAAAAAGATTTGATTTTTTACACGCAACTATCACAGACACGATTAGCGGTTACGATTATCACCTTAGTTTGGTATGTTAAATAATAATAATAATAGTTTATTTCAGAAATGCTTACATACAATTACAATTATAATGTCCTTATACATAAAATTATTCAAATACCTTAAGATTAAATACAAATTATTAAAAATGTCAAGAAAGCATAATTAAAGTTTTTCTCCAGTTAACACTCTCATCCATTTGTGCTGGATAGGACAGTCCCACCGATCATTGATCATCCTCAGGATGGCGTTGCGGCTGTCCCGCACTCGCTGTCGTAACGAGGCGACCCTCTTGCGGATAACCGCATGAAAGTCGTCCGTGCGTGCTTAAAGGGTACTTTGCAATTTTTGCAATATTTTTTTTTTATTTTAAGAAAATCATGTGTGAAGAATTTGGTAAAGGACATCTTTTACCAAACTCTTGTCAAAATCTTCAACGCAATTTCAGTAAATGACCACTATTAGACAATAGATTGGTTAACTACTTAGGTTAATTGATTGAATTGAATAGTTTTTTTACTCCTTACAGCTGGGCATTTTACCAGCAGCGCGAGTAACCACATGAGTTAGCTACACTCGACTGGCCTAAAGTGGAGTATGCCTAGGCTGGAATAACTGGCTCTCGAGGAGGAGGCTGTTGGAACACATTCTTAAGTGCTTTATGGTTGCTAACACAACTGATATACTGTAATACATACATAAATACTTTATATTGTTACATATTTAACACCCAGACCGAGGCCCAACAAAGTTAGTTCATCAAAAAAAGTGTAAGCCGTGTAACCCCTCTGGTAAGCAGTCCGCCATGGAAACCATTACGCCAACGAGGTCGTCACTCATATTGCCACGTGGTTCACAATTCGAACAGTCTCTAAGAAATACAAACCTGCAAAACCTGAGCATTCTTCATCAACATACTCTTCCTAGGTATCCTGAAGTTGTTGAATGCAAGGAATCCGTTGTTAGCAGTTTGGAAGCCCATCTTCGGTCCGATCTCTCCCACTTTGATCCCCGGGAGAGGCATGTGAGTCTCTGTGTCTCTGATTTGGACGAAGAAAGAGTGGACACCGTAGCATTCTCCTTTGGAATACAGCTGGGCGACAACAATGCAGTGATTTGCCGTGTGAGCCACTGGAATAATAGAAAAACATCTGATCAGTTAGAGCCTAACCTTATCTTAATTAAATAAGCTTTGCAATACGATTCCTAGAATAGTTATACACTTTCTTCCGTTCTTTCATTCTTTAAATCTAATTCTTCTTCTTCCTCTTCGTATGAGCTAAGTGACCAAGCACTAGTATCGAGAGTTTTCATTTCACCTGAAGGCCTCTGACAAAATCCACGTGCATACTTACATCCTCCAGGCCACCATTTGTAAGACGTTAGACTCGGGCTGTTGAGGATAAACTCTTCAGTATCGGGATCATAAGTAGCAGTTGTTTCCAATCCTCTCAAGAAAGTTCCGTGACCCAATTCAGTCTGAAAATTTACGAATTAAACATTCAATATATAAGTTGGGGAAAATGAACGTAACAAAGAGGATCCGAATGCATTTCAACTGCCTATTCTGTACATCGCAGGATTTTTCGATTAACCAGCTTTTTCTACCTAAACATTTCTCCCAATGATCTCATTTAACGCGCTTTTTCTACCTAAGTTTTCCTTGCGATGATCTGAATTTCAACCTTACTGTCCTCAAGGCGAGAGCAAACTGGTTTCTTCTAGGCCGGTGCTATCTTAGACCGCCATATCACTAAGCATCAGCTGAAGTGTGGTCAAGCGCATGCCTTCATAAATGAAAGGATGTTATTCTCACCTGTGCGTAAGTGCCGATAATCTCCATATTCCAAGCTTTGGGAAGCCATTCCCTCAGTTGTTCCTCAGAAGACTGGTTTACAATAGTAGGGACGAACATTCCCGTATGGAGCATGAACGGTGATATATCCTTCACAACTCCCATCTGCACTTTATATTTGTATGAGGGTCTGTGGACCGGAAGTAGAAATAGTTAACAAAAGGCTATGGGACCATTTTCTCAATGGTACATATTGAAAAATCCTGCGTAAATGATAGGGCTCCGGTTTTTTTCAGTTTTATAAGCTTTGATTCAGTATTAAGATCGTTCAAGAGCTCAAATCACGATTACGTAAAATTCACTCGATTATTTTTTATTTTTATTGAAAATAGTTGATTTTAAATTTTAAAGTGTTATGCTTCTGAAAGTAAAAAAAAATATTCTTATCAAATCTCACTTTTTTGTATGTGCTGCTATTACCTTAGAATCGTTTGAGCTTAAAATTTCAATATTGTAAATTGTTGATTTTATATGACTTTAATCTACTGCAGAATGTCCTCAGATATTTATGGCGCGGCTGACCTCGTTACAATAGCGCCTTCAGATGCTAAAGACCGGACCATTAAAAAGGCCTCCGACAAGAAATGAGAAGTAACCGACTATTTTGGTTTAGTAATTTAAAGTTCACTGTTGATGTAGATTCAGAGTAGATGAACTTAGATCATCTTAAAAATGTACAAGGTGGTAGATCATTTCCTAGTGCTCGTCAGGCTAGTAACCACCCACAATTTGAGAAACCTCCAAACAAAACCTGCAGCCTTTTTGAAAACCAATTATTCTAGACTAGGCATGCGCCACCTTAGGTCAGAGATTCGCTAAATCGTGTTTTTGCGCACCCTGCTGATCAAATGCTTAGCTGCATTGTATAATAATAAATAAATAAATATTAGGACTCATTTCACACACGGCTGGTTAACCCCATACTGAACCATTTCTAGTTCGTATTATGGTTGCTAACACAACTGATATACTACATATACATACATATATATTTTATATAGATACATATTTAATACCCAGACCCACAGCCAACAAATTTAGTTAAGCACAAAGATGTTCGCTGGGCCGGGATCGAACCCGGAACCTTTTGATTGGCAGTCCGGCATGGTAACCATTACGCTAACGAGGTAGTCATAATAATAAAGGCTTTGATTTAGTTGCTTGGCATATTATTAACTCATGCGAAGAAGGTAACTTGTTAATACCAGCAGATACCCTCTATAACGTGACCAAAGGTGATTCACTACATCTGTTTTCAGTATAATAGCCGGCAAACAACTTGAGCAAAAGTCGACGTAGAGGGGGTAAGTTCGCGCATGTACACTTCCGGACATATTTTATTGGTCATTGTTGAAATATAAAAAATATATATAAATAAATATTGTGAAACATAGTTATATTCCCATAGTCGTAGATATATAAACATATAACCCTGTAGTCTTAAGTATAAGCATATAACCCTGTATGAAAGCTGATGCGGCATAGCGACGATTCATAGAATCCGGCCACCCGGGCTTTGCCGTATCAGCAAACATTTCATTAGAAATAAGACCTAGCATTAAGAACAGTTTAGAATAAAATCTTCGACACTCAACACCTATTTTAAGTGGTTTAATTTTAATTTAGTTTTTAAAAAGATATTAACGCGCTCCCGATTCCTAACTGGCGCAGCCGGTAGGATAATCGGCTGCTGTCATCGCGAGTACCGAGCGTAGAATCCGTGAAAAGTGTACGAGCGTGGCAGCATTGGTGGCTAGCAGCATCGCGTGGAGCCATCCGATTATCCACGAACCAAATAAATGAGTTGGACGTCGGCGATGCGGGGCATGTAAGTGGCACACCCAGAGTAAAATCCTCCGCTTGTTCCACCCATTCCCATCCAATATCTTGTGTTAAAATCACACATTTAGTTTAAGTTTGTGACTGAAACTGCACACATTAAATTAAGGAAAACGTAGCGAAAATTGCTCGTTTTAGTTAAGAAAATTGTGACTGAAACTGCACACATTAAATTAAGGAAAACGTAGCGAAAATTGCTCGTTTTAGTTAAGAAATTGTATTTTTAAGTAATTATAGATTAGGTTAACGTGACTTAAACCGCACATAGTGTTTAGATATTTTTAGTTTTTTTTGTGTTATACTTATTAAGAAAAATGGTTGACAACGCAGCGCAATTAGCACCTCCCCTTCTAAGGGATATGTTAAAACTAATTCCTGAATATGAGGGTGACGCGAATACGTTAACATTGTTCTTAAAAAAGTGCGAGTATGTTATCCAACATTTCCAAGGAAGTAATCAGCGAAATGAGTATCTGATGCAATGCATCACTAGCAAATTAAAAGGGAAGGCCGCCGCGTTAGTCAGTGAGAGGGAAGATTTTTTAAATTACGACAACCTGGGAGAACTACTAATTCAACATTTTGGAGACCCTCGCAGCGAGGAGTCAGTGGCCATCGAATTAGAATCGATGAAGTTAAAATCCGGAGAAACGTACCTAGAATTCTGCGGCCGCATTCAAAACGTAAGGGCCACCCTTTTTGCAAAAATTAACCAAAATTTAATAAATTCAGACGAAGTAAAAAACGCTAAAAGACTAATACATAACAACACAGCCCTTAATGTATTCTTATACAATCTCCCAGAGCATATGGTCAGGGTCATACGTTTGAAAAATCCGAAAAACCTAGAGGACGCCTTAAAACAGGTAATAGAAGAGGTGAATTTCCATGAGCAATATCAGATAAAAGCTAAACTCTTAAATAACCAAAACACAGTAAACTGGAAACCTCCGCCTCAAGCTTCTCCACAATTTAAATTCGGAGTCCCAAATCAAGGTCAGTATAGGCCACAGTTATTTACCTCGCAACCTATACGACATCCGATGCAGTCGGGCTTCAAACCAAACTTTCAAGCTCACCAGTATACTCCGCAACCCCAAGTACTCCGAACCGGTAAAGCACAACTAAACGTAGTATCCATAAAAATCAGAGACAGAGATACTAAGGTCCCAATTAGAAACATAAAACGCCCTCCACAGATGGTGCTTCCTCCTGATGACGGCGATGGTCATCCAAGCCCAAGACCTCCCGAGCCAGGGCCTTCAACTTCAAGAAATAACTGAAAACCCAGGTCTTCTCCCAGTAAAGCAAGGCCGTGCGTTTCTACAATACGAAAACTGGTCAATTATAAAAACTATAGATTTAACAGGTATAACTTCTGACTTACAATTTAACACGAAACAATACTCTAAATTTTGTGCTAAATTATCCTCTTCTAAAAATGTTTCCTCCATTATTAATAAACTAAAAGATTTCCAGTTACAAATAAATTACATCCGCGATGAAGCTACAGAGAAATTACAACAGTTAATCCCGAGTAAGCGCGTAAAACGCGGTCTTATGAATCCACTAGGCTCTCTAATCAAAGTCATAACAGGAAATCTAGATAACGACGACGCTATCCATTTCGAACAGTTATTAACAGATACAATAACTCGCGAGCAAGCTATTTCTAATAAGATCACCATTATTTCCGAAATGTTGGACCACATAGTCAATTCAAGTAAAATTGTAAATGAGAACACTAAGATTATAAACGATAGAATTAGTAAAATAGAAATGTTTATAAAATCAAAGGAAAACGATGAATTACTTATGTTCCATATAACAAATATATTTAACCTTTTTATAAATAACTTCCGTACCATTTCGATTAGACTAAGCGATGTAGAGACAGCTTTAGCCCTTAGTAAAGTATCAGTATTGCACAAAACTGTAATAGACTCTGTAGAGCTACTGACACTGTTAAACGAAATTAGTACCTACGGTAGCCTCATGTATCCTGTTAATGATAAGAACTTAATTAATTTAGAGGAAACGTTTTCTGTAAAAACCTACCTTAAGAACAGTAGCATAAGATTTATTATTGACGTCCCACTTGTAGAGAAAGAATGTTATATATATTACAAATTGTACCCATTACCCATGCTTAACCACTCCACCCTTACCATCATCCCCGAATATCCTTACTTACTCCAGGGTGAGAAAAGCTACCGAACGATTGCCCGAAGATGTAAAGAGGTAACAGCCAAAGAGTACCTTTGCTCCGAAAACGACGTCGTCCCGTATACCAGAGAAACCTGTATAGAACAACTAATGAAATATCGACAAAACGTATCGAAATGTACCTTGCGACAAGTCATTACTGAAGATTTGAAGACTCAGAAAATCTCTGATAACAGTTGGATTATATTCTCTAAACATAAGAAAGTACTTACACAAAAATGCAGAGATGACGTCACACAGAAGCCATTGAAAGGTACATACATCCTTACTATTCAAAAACCCTGCGACGTTACAATTGGTACTCTACAACTACGAGCAAACCGCTTTCTTGAATCAAGAAATATATATAACTACGTGCCTGTTATACATTTACCTGTTTTACCAGAAAAGATTACAGAAGAAACCGAAACCGTAGACTTGCAAGGCGTTAACCTGGATGACGTACAACACCTGAACTATATACTAAAGAAAAGTGTGAAAAGTGCCCATAACCCAAATGTGAAAAGTGAAGTGAAAAGTCTTGGCATTGCCACAAGTGTTCTCTATCTAATGGTTTTAATACTTTCGGTATACCTAATATGGTCAAAAATAGTGCCCCTCGTGCGAAAATCTCGTGAAAATCATGAAATCAGTGTAAACGATAATGAAAATGTAAATGAAAACCCTATTTTACTAACTACCCGATTGTAATTAATATAAGCTCGTTGCCTCTGCTCACCCTCGAAGCAGGAGACGCGTATTGCGGAGACAACACTAGTAATAAGAATTAGCATAAGAAAATGTAATCTAGCATAGTTCCGTAGCCTCTAATCACCTAGTCCACACCAGACTATTGTATTTTGGGGGCCACAATTTGTGAGCGAAGTTCTCGGAAAACTCCGTTTCCCGTGAACTTCGAGCTGAGGGGGAAGGAGTTATATTCCCATAGTCGTAGATATATAAACATATAACCCTGTAGTCTTAAGTATAAGCATATAACCCTGTATGAAAGCTGATGCGGCATAGCGACGATTCATAGAATCCGGCCACCCGGGCTTTGCCGTATCAGCAAACATTTCATTAGAAATAAGACCTAGCATTAAGAACAGTTTAGAATAAAATCTTCGACACTCAACACCTATTTTAAGTGGTTTAATTTTAATTTAGTTTTTAAAAAGATATTAACGCGCTCCCGATTCCTAACTACATTCTTCATAAAAACAAAATGTATATACAAAAAATATTTATTTTACACAATAAAATTAATATTACACATTCTACATTGAAAAAATTACAATTCTCAGATCTTTTTTTGCCTGGTGTCCTAAATACGGTAAGCAACTCCGAGTCTTTGCTTTCTTTTATGATTTTTTTTACGGTACTAACAGACGTTTTAGTTGCTTCCGCAGTCTTTTTTATAGTTTCCGTTTGTTTTATATATTCCTGTTTAAGGAAGCAATACACATCATACATCATTTTACTAGCTTCTCTTTTCAGAACTGTGTTATGTTTTGGCGGCATAGTCAGAAATGTTTTAAGTAGGTATAAACACAATATAATAAAAAACAAAGTAACAATAATATAAATGAATATACAACTTTAACAACAAAACTTCTAAACTCGAAATAGACTATTAAAATTGCACGCAAGTGTAGTCGATGCTAGTACAGATGCTAGCGGGACGTATGTTCGGCGCGGGGGACGGCGGCAAACTGATAGGCCAATCGCGGGGCCGCGTGCCGACAGAATGCCCCCGCGCACCTCTCCTACCACCAATGATACCTTAAAATCGTCTACTGCGCACTCAAGGTCTTTGCTCAAGATGTTTGCCGGCCACTATACGTATCTACATAACAATATGGCTAACACTTACGCAAACACATCAGAGTACAAGTCACCACTCTGCATGTTGAGGCCTTTCATAGCCTTGACGAGTGTAGAAGCCTTCCTCACGGAATTCTCGTATCTCTCCTTATGGCTCAGGTATTCTTCTGGCACATCATCTTTCAGCTCTTTCACGCTTAGCACCGTCTCCTCTGAAAATTGTACACATGTCATCTATACTCGTACCAATCTATATATACCATCTGTACCAATATTATAAAGAGGAAAAGTTTGAATGTTTGTTTGTTTGACGCAAATAGGCTCCGAAACAACTGGACCGATTTAAAAAATTCTTTCACCTCTCACATTATCTCCGAGTAACATAGGCTTAATTTTGTTTCTCTTTACAACTTGGATTATTTTATAACCCCATGCGAAGCCGGCGTGACTGGCTGCTGGTTAGACATATTCGCCGACAGTTGGCACCAGTTCTCTAAAAAATCACTAACGTACAGTGAAATACAGTCTTTCCTCTATTTAATTCCCTTTATACGGGTAGCTTATTCAATATTTGTACATATGTGTCAAAGGCAAATAAATTTATTGCCTCATTATGGTATGTACATAAGATCTTGATAGTTATTTATTAGGAATCACATATCCCTGGACCCTTCTCGGGTATCGTTTTTTATGAAATTAAGTTATGTAAAAATGTTCCAATTTAGTGCTATTTAACACATTAAATGTGAAAACATTTTATAATTATAAACTTAATGAAAAATACTTACCAATGTTCTTCCTCTCTTTAGTATTCTTCTCTCCATCGTCGATGAAGTGGATCAACTCCTGAACATCGAAGGTGCACTTCTTCCTCTCCCTCACGAGATCTTCATTCACTTGTTTCGACATCTTGCACGTCTGCTCTCGACGGAAGACAGAATACGAATGAGGGAATGATAAACAAATCGCCACGATTATGATGGAAACTTGGGCAAATAATACCATAATACATGTTTATCTTGCTTTTATTCTAGATTTCAAAACAGATATTAAGGTAGCGAATATATCTATATTCGCTACCTTAATATCTACGCTATTATTTTACATAATTGTTACATAAATTGTTTTCTGGACTTTGATTGTATATATAAAATCCCTTAAGAGTGAAAAGGTTATTCCATTCGTATATAAAAATTGTTTGTTGAATGCTCAGATCAGAAATAACAGGTTGAGTGGAAGCAACCTTATTATATATACATATATATTTATAATACGTACATAGTTAATTTTATCAATAAGCATGTTTTGGTGCTGATAACACAAACTATAAATAAACTATCATAAATGAAAGAAAATGCTATGCCCGAATTAAAATAAATTAAAAAATAACCTTCCTTTACTTGCATGTTGATATCATTTAGTATATTAATTATTTAATCTCCTTACCACAATGACCTCATAGATATGTATAAACATATAAAGGATATATAATGAAATTAAGATTTCTTCTCTCGTTTGAACTCATTCAAGAACTCTCAAATTGCTTTAGTTAATAAATCAATTCAGTTTTTTTTCTTAAACATTTATTTCTTAAATACGTGTATAAAAATAATTTACAAAACACCAATACCTTTTATAAATAGCAATTAAAAAAATATAAAAATCTCGTCTTCAAACATGCCAAAATATGACTATCGATAACAATTATCACAAGGTTCATTATGGAACCGATACCTACGACATTATAGGATACATACATAAAATACCATAGCGCAAAAAAATACAAAATTAGGACTGGTCTTTCACGGATACTAAAGTTCGTATACTTTATCGAAATTATGTTCGTCACAGAAGCAACCTTTTCAAAAATATTTTATAAACAGTTTGATTAGAATACTAAGATTCTGATTACAAACTTTTTGATAAATATATGTCCTATATGATTTTAAAAGATTTAAAAGTCTCAATACGACCATTAAAAAAAGATGTGTATAAAAAGTTTGAATTTAGAATCCTACTAAGTAGAACAATGACTTGATCACAGTTTAGCACTCTGCATGAGAGGTTTGAGATACTGGTGGAAGCTCTGGTTGACGGGCTCCTTGTTGAGCGGACTCTTCATAGCCTCCTCCATCAGCCGCTCGTACACGCGACCGTCGTACGCTCCCAGCGTCGACTGCAAGATCTGGGAACACAAATCTTTTGTATTCCTAAGGTTCCATACAAACAATATACAATATCAATATGAAAATTAAAAAACAATATTTTGTATCGTTTATGTAAATCCAAGATTTTGCCCTTATCAGCGCCTTAAATGTTGCGCTGCACTTCAAGTTTTATAATGCAGAAACAAATCAAGTATTTTACTTTGAAGTACCTACTCAGGTACTCACACAGGCATACAGGCATCGCAGGAGAGTATTTTTAACGAACTTTTTTTTTCACTCGACTCTCCGTTGGTACGTCTCTCCCTATACGCATAGTAAATAAATAGTTACCTCATCTCGGATGTCAAAACCGTCGACGATGGCCACAGCGTTAGGTCTTATAAGCCCCAACAGCTGTTCGTAGCGCTGCTGCAGCTTCGACAGGTCTTCACCAGATATGGACGAGAACTGGAAAAGAATTGAAATTATAAGGATTTTAAAGTTCAACAGATTTTTCGTTCCACTTATTCTTCGTATGAGCTAAAAAGTCAAGCCTTTTTTTACGGAGACAAATCTTAATTAAGATACCCAGCTACAATGGGGTTGAGCTGGGTTATGTGGGATTTTAACCCACTAAAACCCCCTCGGTACCCAGCCTCGATACTTGATGGAGGGCTTCAGGTTCTTTGATGGAAACACACTGAGGCCCTCCCAGCTTTTGCTTTCAGCTACATCCACATTAGCAAAGAACTGCCAACCCTCCTGGACCCAATTTGAATGGACTGTCCGAACTCCAGTAAATTATTTAGTAAAAAAATGGTTGCCTGTAAAGTCGGTTTTACGGGCGAAGATTTTACGTGACAACGTCACGCGCGCGCAGCACGCGGCAGACCGCTCATAGTCGAGTGGGAGAGAGACGCAAGGCATTCGGCGGGCCTCTCTCTCGTTCGGTGACTCATCGTAACGTTACCGAGCGTTACACTTTTTCATAAGTGACTCCCAGCCGCAACCTAATTTAAGACGTTGTCACGTCAAAATTATAATTATTACGCAATCTGACATGTCCAAAAATAGTTTACATATGACGTGAAGTTAAATTGCCAGGAACCAGCCCTAAATTTATAATGGTGGTTGCGAGCATCCAGCACTTGTTCAGCATTTTGTTGTTTTCAGCGCTGTAAATGGCGTATCCCAATTATTCCTCAAGGCACTTGGACTCGACCGAGTTATAAAGCTGGTCTTTCTGTGTACAGTACTTGTCGCTTACCAGAAGCAAGTCTCCCTTGGTAGCCAGCGTCCAGTAGACTAGGTACAGCTCGACCAGCTGGTACAGAACTGTCGCAAGCGCTGGAGACACGGTGGGGGCGAGACGCTGGATCTCCTTCCAGGACATCTCGCATAATATAGCGCGGCAGTGCGACTGAGGATAACAAGATAAATGAGGGTAGTTAGAGATACTGGCTGACTAATAAACTGCATCAAATACTTTGAAGAAGATACAAACGATTCGAATATTGGACAGAATAAGTTTACATTGAAAGTTAATTAATCGGTTTTAATCTCAATTAAATCTCAGGAATGAGGATCGCAGGCATAAAACTATCTGTGAGAATGTATGTTTTCTAACACGATACTTACTTTTGATCATAAGAACTAAATTCAAATTCAAAATGTCTTTATTAGCAACACAATAACTAGCTCGTTTTATAACCGAATGCTATGCATATTTCAACTAACAGTTGGTAACGTTCCCGAAATAAAAAACATTGACGTACGTTTGGCTACAAGGGCTTGTACATAAAAATAGAAAGTACCTCCCGGTTAACCTATTATGATGATGGTTTACTACCACAGTCAAAAGTTAGAGGGACCAGTTTGAAGTCTAACTGCATATCTTACAAAACATGCATAACATACCTCACTGGCGTTAGCAAGTTGTACTGACGCCATGTTCCACGCGTCTTCGTAGTCTAGACCAGCCTTCACATGGCCGGCTAGCGCTTCACATGCAGCTTTGATTTTACTGTGAAACAAAAAGAAAAATATCGTTTTTATTGTACATATTTATTATCAATGCATAATGCTGGCATGTAAAGGAAGGGATGCATGAATTGGTATTTAAATATTTAAATATTTCGTTCATTTCATTCCATTAGCAATAGGGATATCCTTTAAAAAAATATTCATTAGCTAGCTTTATATATCTGTGTTAAAGAACTCTACAGATTGCTAATAAAAGTTTTTTGGCAGATTCAAATAAATACGATTTTGAAAAACGTGACAAATAAACAACAAAAAGTTGAACGTCACAACCGAGATGTATGCAGAAACTATTAGTTTTTCGCTTACTTCAAAAGACTGAGACCAAAAGTTAAGTTAGCCTAGTCTAGATGTTCTAAAACCGCTTCCAAGAGGACCAATGATAAAATGTAAAACACTCAAACGAACATAAAGTAATAAGGCGTCTCACCCCGCCGCAACTTCCTGGAAGCCTCTAATGATACAATCCGGCGAGTTGTCCCACCGCGCTCGGCCGGTTTTGTTCAGCGACTGCACGAGGTAGGACACGGTGGGCGTCATAGCGGTGCCTTGCACAGCTTGCTTCCACGCCTTTACCAGGAACCTGGGGATATACGACATCACTACACATTTAATTCAAAACACACAATACATATATGTTAACAATATACAGTTTTGCCTCTGTTCGAAGGAGCACGCGCGAGGCCACGCTTCACGACATATAGACAGGTCTGATTTCAGGTGGCAGTGTGCAGCATGAGCGCAGCGATCTCAAAAGTGATGTTGTCAGGGATAACAGCCTCGATGACTGACATATTGGAAGAGATCATGTACCTTTGCCCGCTGTTGCCTGTCCCAACGTCTCCACTATACAGACCACGCGCGTGATCAGGTTTCACGCTAGCTAGTGTTACCTGGCAGTCTGCAGCATGAGCACGGTGAACTCGCCTTCGTAGGTAACGGTGGCGGCTACAATGGCTCCGATGACAGGCAGGTTGGAAGAAGTCATGTACCCGTGCCCACCGCATGCCTGCCGCAGCGTTTCCGCTAGAGCAACGCCATCGCGCGAACAGACGCCCTTCATACAGCATGCTAGAGCGTGCAACTGTTGGGTAAAGTGAAAAGAATCAATTCGACGTAGAAATTTGTCGGTCTGTTTAACCGAAAGAAACTAGATATTCAATATCGGAAAAATCTTCATTTATATGACACGGCGCGTCTTCTTTAGTTGTATTTTGCATGACTGAGGGTTGTGACTCCACCGCAGAACGTACTCAATGAAGGAGTTCTAATGAACACGTGGGCCCGGCGGGTACCCAGGTTCTTCCACGTAAGACACTTGTTCTCAGATTTTGTGGACCTCAAACATGTCGGTTCCCTCACGATGTTTTCCTTCACAGTCAAACGAGTGCAAATCCACATATAACTCGAAAAAAGTAATTGGTGTAGAGCCGGGATTGAACCATTGGCCATCAGACTGAAAATTAAAAGTTTACCCACGAACCACAATCACTCGTCATTTCATGCGTCACAATTCATGCGTTTGCCCAATGATCTCTCTTCTGCCTAAAATGTTGATATATGAAGGTCCTTACCTCAGGCAGCTGTTCCATATTCCCGAGGCTAATATCCTTGATGACCTTGGAGTAAGTTCGCCATAACCAGTTACCGACGATACGATATACGTGGCTGGTCGATACCGCGATGAACAACTTGTGCTGCTGCGTCACGTAGTCCAGGATCTGAGGTTCTGGCTCGCTGAAATATTAAAGAAGTGTGAGCGTTAGTAGCTTGTAACCCGGTATGGAGCGACGAAGGTTTCCCACCATTTAGTAAAGAGTAAGTCCATATACTCGTGACAGATGACGTAAGCCGAACACTTTTCGGATGGCGGAATTTTTGTGTTATTTGACTTACCCGGGTTTAGGCTGCGACTGGTGCCTGACGGCGGAGTACCGCACGGCGATGGTAGCGGCTCTCGCCAGCTCGTACGCCAGGTCCGTCACTATGATCACCCTCACGAACACCATCGTCCCGTACGTTAGCTTGCTATTCTTCGCTTTCACATACGTGCCGTCCTGAAAGCAGATGCTAACAATTTTAATAACATATAGCGCCAGACTTGGTACCTTAGTGGATTTTTCTAATGCTTGCCTGGCAACCAACCTCATATAACCTGTCGCCATACACCTAACAGTGTTGTCCGGCAACATCCTATTCTAGAATGTAGCTGATTCTTATGGTTAGGGGTCCTGCAAGTCAAATGTATAGATGGAAAGTTTAAAAAAAAAAACACATATTCTTAAATGACTGACAAGCGAAAGAAAATACCAGCCACACCTAAAATTTAACGTGTAATTTGACCTTCAGTGGCGGATAGGTGGCAATACCACATTTTTATTGGCGGTTCAATCGACGGACGATCTTTTCTGACGAGTCTCATTCAAAGATTCCGAATCCGTATCTTCGTTGATCGCGTCAGATCACATAGAAACCGCTGAGCTGGAGCCGGTTTTGTGGCACGTGAATAATGTTATTTTTTTGTATTTCTGTTACATTGCTTTATTCTTTGTTTTTAATGTAAAAAAAATTGTGATTTTTTCTTTCAGACCAGGAGCTTCGTTATAATTATTGCGTAAGTAAATAATTTACGTGAATAAATAATTTTTGTATTTGAATCTTTGTATTTTTTTTTATAAAGCCAATCTGATCTGATTCGAACGGCTGTTCGAATAAAAAAAAAGTAAAGGGTAATATACATATTTATATTTTTAGCTTTATATTTTATTACAACCATATTTTTATTTATTTTTACTAATCCCTTAAATATTAAAATAGTGTACGGGTCAATTTGTGTGCCCTAATGAAGATAAAAGAAATGCTTATCACGTTTAATCATGTGTAAAATATGTAAATAAAAGTATACGAACAAAGAATGACATTTTATTTTTTACACGCAACTATCAAAGCCACGAGTAGAGATTACGCTTATCACCTTATTTTGGTATGTAATTAGGATACTTGGCAATTTTCGCGATAATGTAATCATATTATCATACTTGTGAAGAATTTGGTAAAGGATCATAGTGCATGGCATAAGCATAAAATCTTCAACGTGATTTTGTTAATTACCACTGTTATACAATAAATTGAAACTAGGTCAATTAATTGAATTGATGTTTTTTTTACTCCTTACAGCTAGGCATTTGACCAGCAGGGCGAGTAACCGCATGAGTTAGCTACACTAGACTGGCCTAATGTGGAGCATGCCTGGTCTGGAATAACTAGGGCGGGGAGAGCAGTGGCAATGCGCAAAACGGTCCTGCATCCCTGCCCCTGTCGTGAGATGGGACACCGTGAGACTTTAGTCGGTAGTGACGGCCCTCTGGCCCTCGAGCCCGACATACGGAGATGCGTAAATGTATTTATACTTGAAAAAAAAAGGCTGGAATAACTGGCTCTCAAGGAGCCTGTCAGAACTCACTGTTAAGAGTTCACAATTCGAACAGTCTCTAAGAAATACTAACCTGCAAAACCTGAGCATTCTTCATCAGCATACTCTTCCTAGGTATCCTGAAGTTGTTGAATGCAAGGAATCCGTTGTTAGCAGTCTGGAAGCCCATCTTCGGTCCGATCTCTCCCACTTTGATCCCCGGGAGAGGCATGTGAGTCTCTGTGTCTCTGATTTGGACGAAGAAAGGGTGAACACCGTAGCATTCTCCTTTGGAATACAGCTGGGCGACAACGATGCAGTGATTTGCCGTGTGAGCCACTGGAATAATAGAAAAAAACATCTGATCAGTTAGAGCCTAACCTCATCTAAATTAGCTAAATTAAGTTAGCTTTACATTACGATTCCTAGAATAGTTCACACTTTGTTCCGTTCCTTCATTCTATAAATCTAATTCTTCTTCTTCCTCTTCGTAAGAGCTAAGTGACCAAGCTCTCGTGGGTTTTTAATCCACCTGAAGGCCTCTGACTAGGCTTAACGACTGCTTGTACTAAGACTAACCGCCGGGACCTATAATTTAACCTGTCTCCCTACTGACGGTAGCATATCGAAATGTCACTTTTAAGACGACAGTCTTGTGCATGGTCATCCATCCTGCTATTGCTTAGCTTCGATAATCGCGTCAGATCACCTTAGCTAGTTGAGCTACAGGCGCTACTTTGAGTCTAATTAAATGTAATGGTCAAAATCCACGTGGATACTTACATCCTCCAGGCCACCATTTGTAAGACGTTAGACTCGGGCTGTTGAGGATAAACTCTTCAGTATTAGGATCATAAGTAGCAGTTGTTTCCAATCCTCTCAAGAAAGTTCCGTGACCCAATTCAGTCTGAAAATTTACGAAGATATTCAATCATCGTGGGGATCATTGGGCGACCTTTGCCCAACAGTGGGACAATATAGGTTAGATAAAAAAAGAAAAAAAAAACAATATATAAGGTCAAGTTAAAAATCAAAGCTAAATGAACGTAACAACGAGAATGAGTTTGAACTTTATAGCAACGCTTACAACGGTAAAACCTGGATTTGTTTTACGTCTGCCTATTCTGTACATCTCAAGATATCTCGATCAACCAGCTTTTTCTACGTAAACATTTCTCCCAATGATCTAAATGTCAACCTTACTGTCCTCAAGGCGAGAGTAAACTGGTTTCTTTTAGGCTGGTGCTCTTCATCTTAGACCCAATATCAGTTAGCATCAGCTGAGGTGTGGTCAAGCGCATGCCTCCATAAATAAAAGGTTGTAATTCTCACCTGCGCGTAAGTGCCGATAATCTCCATATTCCAAGCTTTGGGAAGCCATTCCCCCAGTTGTTCCTCAGAAGACTGGTTCACAATAGTTGGGACGAACATTCCCATATGGAGCATGAACGGTGATATATCCTTCACAACTCCCATCTGCACTTTATATTTGTTTGAAGGTCTGTGGACAGGAAGTAGAAATAGTAGAAGTTAGCTTGTTAATACCAGCAGATACCCTCTATAACGTGACCAAAGGATATTCACTACATCTGTTTTCAGTACGTCATTACATCTGTTTTCAGTACGCATAAAAAATGGCTAACACTTACGCAAACACATCAGGGTTCAAATCACCACTCTCCATGATGAGGTCTTTCATAACCTTGACGAGTGTGGAAGCCTTCCTCACGGCATTCTCGTACCTCTCCTTATGGCTCAGGTATTCTTCTGGCACATCATCTTTCAGCTCTTTCACTCTTAGCACCGTCTCCTCTGAAAATTTTACACATGTTATAAGACATATTCGCAGGCAGTTGGCTAAAAGGCACAAACGTTCTGTGAAGTAGAGACAGGTCCTATCCTATAATTTATTCCTCTTCTACGGGTAGTTAATTTATTGAGTATTTGTATAAGTCAAAGTCAAATATTATACATAAGATCTTAAAAGTTATCTAATAGGAATCACCTAATGGACTCTTGTTGAGTAATGTTGTTTTTTAGTGAAATCAAGTTATTTAAAAAGGTTCCTATTTAATGCTTATGTGGTAATGCAGCGCTTTAGAGATATAGTTAGACGTCTAGTTACGTTTTAAGGAATACATTTATTTGAATGTGTAAATGTTATTAAATATGTAATTTATTAATCATTTATATCTTACATACAACATCAACATAAAAAATAAAATATTCAATCATAAGATTACATCCAAGCCTTTCGCCCAAACGTGCCCATCACATTGGCAGCATTTCCCCGCTGTATGGAAAGGGAAATTTGTTGTCTTAGGTACTCCCCAGCCCAACGTGTTATTAAGTATATTTTATCAATAAAATGAATACAATCCTTTTTGAAATATCGTTATTTCTTTACCATTGTTCCTAAGCACATTCTAATTTCAATTCGAAATACATTTAAAAAGGTGAGCGACTGCATTATTATTTCAAATTTAACTGTATTAGTATACAGTTAATTTAAATCGGCTGTGGTAGGTATTTACTGAACTTATTAACTTTGGTTAGTGCATAGTGTATAGTGTACAAAATATATACAATATTAATGTATAGTGCGAAAGTCGCACTGAAGTTAACTGCATTTTTTTAACAAAATAATCGCGACTAGCGGGATGCGAACCCGCGTCTTCTAGCAAACACAACGAACGCTCTAAGACATTGAGCTAATAGAGATAATAGCCACTGTTATCAGTGAAAATAGGTACATCAAGTAATTGTTGCAAGCTGGGCAACAGTAATATAAAATTGTATATTTTATTTTTTCTGTGTGTATGCCAGTTTGCTTGTCAAAATAAATAACAATTTATATTTTAGACTAATGTCGCCTCACTCAGCATAGCATAGTATAAACTTTGTTCTATCTATAGTAACTATTTTTCAGTTGTCAGTTTTTTTTTACATTAAATGGGCTTGCGCTTGATCACAATTCACCTGATAGCAAGCGACATTATGATCTAAGGCGGAGCGCGCTTACCCAGAAAAAACAAGTACGCTCTTGCTTTGAAAACCGCCAGATTGTAGCTCTCAGGAAACAGGGTGTCAGTGTCTTAAATATCAGACTTGGGAGCTAGAATATTAGTGAATGTGAAAACATTTTATAATTACAACCTTAATGTCAAAACTTACCGATGTTCTTCCTCTCTTTAGTATTCTTCTCTCCGTCATCGATGAAGTGGATCAACTCCTGAACATCGAAGGTGCACTTCTTCCTCTCCCTCACAAGATCTTCATTCACTTGTTTCGACATCTCGCACGTCTGCTCTCGACGGAAGACAGAATACGAATGAGGGAATGATAAACAAATCGCCACGATTATGATGGAAACTTGGGCAGATAATACATACCTACATAATTTATCTATATCTAGGTTTCAAACGAGATATCAAGGTAGCGGATATAGATATAATTTTACATAATATGTATACTATTTATTAGGTACATAAATCGTTTTCTGGACTTTGTATGTATAAAATCCCCTAAGATGGAAAAAGTTACGCACGCGATTTAAAAATAGTTGCTAGCTTGCCAGACATAGTTTCTACAACTTGTGGCACTTTTATTAATTTCTATATAAATAAGAATTGGACAAGTTCGAGTCCGACTTGCGTATGAAGGGTTACATTTTATATATAAAATTTCCATGTCACAATGTTAGTTACCGTACTCTTCCAAAACAGCTTTACCGATTTTTACCAAATTTTATATGCGTATTCAGTAGGTCTGAGAATCGGCTACTATATATTTTTCATACTCCTAAGTGAGGTGAAAACAAACATTGTTTTATGAGAGCCCGTTAAATATTTTTTAATTTCTGCTTTTCTGCCATTGTACTTTACTTTTTAGTTTTTAATTTTAATCATGTTAACACTTGGTTGTACAATAAAGATATTATTCTATTTTTTTTGTTGTAAAATGGCAACACAAATACACCTCAAAATTTGATTTCGTCTCTAGCTGTCGTAGTTCATGAGAAACGAAGTGATATTTAATTTATTTATTAACATAAGGTCTTATGTGCCTTAGTCCAATTTGACTTATGTAGGTACTTAACAAAAGACGGTAAGGTCTCGTGAATAAGATATACCTATGTATGTTTTAGCTGACCCGGCAAACGTTGTTTTGCCTCACTTAGGGGTACAGCGCCATCTATTGATTACTTACTCAACCCAGTCGAAAGGTATCGACATCTGTTAGAATCATTTGGAGTTAACAGATAATTATGACTGACAAATAATAACAGGCAATAATTAGCAATAAATTAAAATTGCGACTTTAATTTGAGATTTAAAATATCCTATCTCTCAAGTCGGATCGAACTGCACATGGTGTGCGAATTTTATTATAATCGGTTAAGTGGTTTAGGAGTCCATTGAGGACAAACATTGTGACACGAGATATATATATAATGAACCTTTCACGGTAAATGTTGATCCAGTGTGAAGTTGGAACAATTGTTGATCCACCTATTTTGCGTGTATTTTCGGCTCCTCGCCATTAAAACCGATATACCCTGATCCAGCCTTGGTATACTCGTGACGTCGGTGGATCTGCACTAGCACGTTTTCCGTATACTCCTCACCAAATACACCGACATCGTTTGATCCACTAACGGTCGAAAAAAACATACTGAATGTGATTTCTTAGATCCGGAGCCAACATTGACGATTAGGTATTCGAAAACAAAGCGATATATATTTTTTAATAATTATCAGTACGAGTACTTTGAAATGCTTAGTTTATTTTATTTTACCTTGGTTAAACTAATTTTTTTTCATTTGGCCTTAGTATAGTTTCGTGTTATATCGATTTTCTTTGAAAAATTTAGTTTAATATGAAACTAACAGATTGTTTTTTAATTGTTATGTTAATCGTTTATTTAAAGTTAATTGTTGCTGTTTGCTAAAATATTTTTTTCAATATTATGTTTTCGCGATTTGTAAGAATATTCGCCAAATGGTTTATGAGAATATTGAGTTGATAATCAACGACATTATTTCTTTCTTGAAATAAAAATAAAAATAATTAGCCAAGTGCGAGTAGGACTCGCGCATGAAGGGTTCCGTACCATTGTTGTATGGGAGCCCCCCTTGAATATTATTTTTAGTTAAATTATTTACTAAAGTAACTTATTTTGGGCCGGGAATGAGTTTGGCTAATAGTTCGAGGGACTAAATAAGTCTTTAACCCGAGGTAAGCGCTGTTTTTTACATTACGAATACACACACACACACACTGACACACACACACACACACACACTGACACACACACACACACACACACGCGCGCTCGCGAGCCTCCACACATCAACACGCACCCTCGTGCTCACACAAACACACACACGCGCCCGCGAGCTCACACACACACACACACACGCGCCCGCGTGCTCACACACACACACACGCGCCCGCGTGTTCACACACACACACACGCGCCCGCGTGCTCACACAAACACACACACACACGCGCCCGCGTGCTCACACACACACACACACACACACGCGCCCGCGAGCTCACACACACACACACACACACACATGCGCCCGCGTGCTCACACACACACACACGCGCCCGCGTGCTCACACACACACACACGCGCCCGCGTGCTCACACACACACACACGCGCCCGCGTGCTCACACAAACACACACACACACGCGCCCGCGTGCTCACACACACACACACGCGCCCGCGTGCTCACACACACACACGCGCCCGCGTGCTCACACACACACACACGCGCCCGCGTGCTCACACAAACACACACACACACGCGCCCGCGTGCTCACACAAACACACACACACACACGCGCCCGCGAGCTCACACACACACACACACACACACACACACACATGCGCCCGCGTGCTCACACACACACACACGCGCCCGCGTGCTCACACAAACACACACACACACGCGCCCGCGTGCTCACACACACACACACACACACACGCGCCCGCGAGCTCACACACACACACACACACACACATGCGCCCGCGTGCTCACACACACACACACGCGCCCGCGTGCTCACACACACACACACGCGCCCGCGTGCTCACACACACACACACGCGCCCGCGTGCTCACACAAACACACACACACACGCGCCCGCGTGCTCACACACACACACACGCGCCCGCGTGCTCACACACACACACATGCGCCCGCGTGCTCACACACACACACACGCGCCCGCGTGCTCACACAAACACACACACACACGCGCCCGCGTGCTCACACAAACACACACACACACACGCGCCCGCGAGCTCACACACACACACACACACACACACACACACATGCGCCCGCGTGCTCACACACACACGCGCGCGCCCGCGTGCTCACACAAACACACATACACACACACGCGCCCGCGTAATCACACACACACACACACACACGCCCGCGTGCTCACAGAAACACACACACACACACACCCGCGCGCCCGCGTGCTCACACAAACACACACACACGCGCGCGCCCGCGTGCTCACACAAACACACACACACACACACACACGTGCCCGCGTGCTCACACAAACACACACACACGCGCGCGCGCCCGCGTGCTCACACAAACACACACACACACACGCGCCCGCGTGCTCACACAAACACACACACACACACGCGCCCGCGTGCTCACACAAACACACACACACACACACGTGCCCGCGTGCTCACACAAACACACACACACGCGCGCGCCCGCGTGCTCACACAAACACACACACACACACACGTGCCCGCGTGCTCACACAAACACACACACACACACACGCGCCCGCGTGCTCACACAAACACACACACACACACGCGCCCGCGTGCTCACACAAACACACACACACACACGCGCCCGCGTGCTCACACAAACACACACACACACACACGCGCCCGCGTGCTCACACAAACACACACACACACACACGTGCCCGCGTGCTCACACAAACACACACACACACACGCGCGCCCGCGTGCTCACACAAACACACACACACACACGCGCCCGCTTGCTCACACAAACACACACACACACACACGTGCCCGCGTGCTCACACAAACACACACACACACACGCGCCCGCGTGCTCACACAAACACACACACACACACACGCGCCCGCGTGCTCACACAAACACACACACACACACACGTGCCCGCGTGCTCACACAAACACACACACACACACGCGCGCCCGCGTGCTCACACAAACACACACACACACACGCGCCCGCGTGCTCACACAAACACACACACACACACACGCGCCCGCGTGCTCACACAAACACACACACACACACGCGCCCGCGTGCTCACACAAACACACACACACACACACGTGCCCGCGTGCTCACACAAACACACACACACGCGCCCGCGTGCTCACACACACACACACACACGCCCGCGAGCTCACACACACACACACACACACACGCGCCCGCATGCTCACACAAACACACACACACACACGCCCGCGTGCTCTCAACACACACACACACACACACGCGCCCACATGCTGACACACACACACACACACGCGCCCGTGAGCTCTCACACACACACACACACACTGACACACACAAACACGTGCGCGAGTGCACTCACACACACACACACACAGACACACATTCACACACTGACATACACATACAAACAGACACACGCGTTCGCGTGCTCACACACACTGTCACACACACACACACACACACACACTGACACACACACACACACGCACACACACAACCGCGTGCTCACACACACACCGACGCGCGTGCGCGCTCACACACACGCTGACACACACACACACACACACTGACACACACACACACACTCACACTGACACACACACACATACACACACACTTAGATTTAAGTTATTTCAATTTCAGTCAGCTGCAAAGCGATTCTCCCTAGGGATGCAAAATGTTTAGTAGCGTTTTAGGGTTCCGTGCCTAAAAGGTAAAAACGGGGCCCTATTACTATCTATGCCTCCGCTGTCTGTCTGCCACCAGGCAGTACTTTATAAACCTTGATAACTAGGATTTTTTTTTTACAGATGATGTATTTTTGTTGCCGCTACAGTAACAAATACTAAATAGAATAAAATAAATAGGTATTTAAGAGCGGATCCCATAAAACAAATGCATATTTTCTTCAATCTTTATAAAGACTTTTGATACATTTTTGGAATAGTATCAGTAATATATCAACTTTGTGAATAAATATAATGCGCGACTTCGTCTCACACTTGACCGATTTTAATAGATAACCACACGGAACCCTTTACGCGGAAGCCCAACTCGCTTTTGGCCAATTATTTATACTAATGCATTTTATGCTATCTCCGCGTAGCGTTTGTTAGTCTCGGCCACTGGAATATTTTATGGCTAAAAATGTCTCGTACTAATTAGACTGTCAACTACATCTCTACCAAATTTAATCTATATTGGTCTAGCCGTTTGAGAGTAAAGATGTAAGAAACATACACTCACACACACGCTCTCTCACAAACTTTTGCCTTTATAATATTACCAATGGGAAATAGTGACACCGTAAAAAAATAATTTTGAGGATCGGTCCACAAATGGCTGAGAAATCGGTAAACACAAAAAAAAACAAAAATAAAATAATACAGTCGAATTTATAACCTCCTCCTTTTGAAGTCGGTTAAAAATAATATGTTGATACTATGAATCTGTTAATAACAAAAAGGTCTTGGCACAGAATAATAAGTAGTAGGTCTTGGCTGTTTTCAGCCAATCCGAGCGCTTGCTGTGCTCTGATTGGCTCATTTGAATCGGATCAACATTTACCGTAACTATCGCAAGGTGGATTTGTATATCGGATCAACATATGCAAGCGCTAGTAAAAAGTCACGTGATTGTAGATGTTGATCCAGTCGGAGCCACATTTGTTCCCAGAAATGTATATTGGATCAACAAAGGGCGGCGGATCAACATACGTTTTTGGATCAACAAATAACTCGTGTTAAGTCGCGTCGGATCAACATTTACCGTAAGGGTATCTCTATATATATATATATATATATATATATATATATATTAAGAAATATAAGATATAGGTTGGTGACATACGGACAGACAGCGAAGCTTAGCAGTAGGATCGTATGGGTATGGAACACTGGAAAATAATATAATAGTGCGAGTTACCTACTATATAGAAAACATCGACAAATACGACAAGAGGTTTTGTTACACACCTTGGACTTTGTTCGTGTGAATAACATCTAAAGTCTATGTTTGATTAACTATTGTTAAGTGTTAAGAAACCTAAGTTATTTCCATTCTGAATTTTTGGACGAACGAGCGCTTTGATAATACTTTTGCAGCATAGCATGCAGCCCACTATACGTTCCCACTGCCGAGACTCGGGGCCTTCTCTCACCAGGAGAGAGATATAAGCCATAATGCACCACGCTGGCCAAGTGCGGGTTGGCGGATGAAACACGTCCTTGGACACGATGAGGTCCTCAAACATGTCGGTTTCCTCACGATGTATTCTTTCACCGTAAAGCGAGTGCGAATCCACACATAACCACAGAATAATAACTTGTATGACATAACTTGAAAAACAAGCCATTGGTGTAGGGCTGGGATCGAACTTGGGGCCTTCTAATTGAAAAACAGACGTTTTTTACCATCGAGCCACACTCGCTTTTTCCTATATAAGTGCCAATATTACTTTTATCTGTCGGTATGTTTAGATTAGATTAGAAAATAGTTTACTATGACAGAAAACAACAAATAAATAGATTGTGGTTTTATGTCGGTTCTTGTATAGAGTATTTTCAACTAATCTCGATGAAACTTGGTACTTACTAATACCATAGAAAAAATAATTATGAATAATTTGACAAATAAAAATGTTATTATTATAATCAATATATATTTTTATTAGCATTTTATGTATATAAATAATCTGTCTATGCTCATACTCAATATATTTTTGTCAAATTATTCATATATATTTTTTTTAAACAAATTATGTATAAAATATTGTTTTCATCGGTGATTCAGATTGGAAGTATGGTTCCCACAAAAAAGGCGGAAATTTTTTGCAGTATTATTTACTTACCTAGTCAATGTTGATTATAATTGGCAGACCGTTTTCCTGCACCGAAAGATCTCAAGCTCTTTGGTAGGGATCCAACCCACGATCTGCGGAACATAAGACGACCTACAAATGTTTTTTTTTTGCATACATTAAATGGTTTTTATTTTTAATTACTGACTTCACAATAAATACAGGTACTCTTATCAATTAATCGATACAATTTGTGGCGTGTCAACAAACTTTTATCTTACCTTTTCCTTTTAATTGACTTGCAACTAACCGTATTTTGAATAGGGTTCCGTACCCAAAAGGTAAAAACGGAACCCTATTACTAAGCCTCCGATGTCTCTCTGTCTGTCACCAGGCTGTATCTCAGCAACTGTGATAGCTAGAAAGCTAAAATATTCACAAGTTATGTATTATCCGTGCCGCTATAACAACAAATACAGCAATTTTTTTTGTAATTTTTGCTAGAAAGCTTTTAGACGCTCAAAATTTAAAATTCACATAATACATAGATGTATTATGTGAATTTTATTATGCGAATGTACCTTTCTAAATAAATAACAATACAACAAACGTGTTTATTTGCCATTTATTTAAGATGTACGGAACCCTTCATGTGCGAACCCGATTCACACTTGTCTAATTACCAATAATACATTGACTTTGAGAATTTAAGTAAATTTATTGTATCAGTAGAAAGTATCTGACGAAATCTTCATTTGCATAATTGATGTTAAACTTCGCAGAAGTTCATTAAGGCACGATTTTTTTTTATTTTCGAAGTACAAATGCACATTAAAAACGATTTCTCGTGATCTACAATGGAGTACCGCACCTCTCTTCAAACTCATTTTGAGTTCGAAGAGTACAGTAATTTAATTAATATCTATTAAGTAAAAAAAAATATGAAATTTCTTTGTTGAGCTTTTTTTGCTGGCAGTACTATTTTGACAGTTATCGTGTGAAGTTGGAAGCAAGCGCGATTCTATTCTTGTCCAATCCAATCAGCGTTTGTCTGCAACACACCACGCGACATTGGCTAAATTGTGGCCATAACCGACCGCAGAAAGCCACATTCAAAAGAAGAAGAAGAAGATCCTATTCTTAGTTGGCACGCATTAGCTAAGATTTATATAGTAATCATAGAATTAGTAATTTGTCTTGCCCGATATGACGCGAAGTCATAAGATGAATAAACCTATAATTATTTATTATATTATTATTGTAAGTATTATATACTTGTAAGTACATTGATCTCTAAGCCACATTATTTCTATATTTAATCCAACTAATATTATAAATGCGAGAGTTTGTGTGTTCGTTTGTAACATCCTCACGCTCAAACAACTGAACCAATTTTGATGAAATTTGATGTGAAGATAGGTTAAACCTTAGATTAACACATATCCCGAAAACAATAATTGTGGTTCATGTGGGATACCCAAATAAATTCAAAATCTATGTTACTCCTTCACGCTTCAACGGCTGCACCAATTTTAAGGAGATTTACTATGAAGATAGGTTAAACTTTGGATTAATACACAAGCTACTTTTTGTCCCGGATTAACTTTATTTTGTTCTAGATTAACGCGGATAACACCATAAAACAAAAAATAAATCGAAATCGGTTCACCTGTACAGGCGCTACGATACCACAGACAGACATAAACAGGTCAAACTTATAACACCCCACAACACCGTTTTAACTTCGGAAGTTAAAAACTAAATTATCAGTAGACTAGTTGGCCCGGCAAACGTTGTTTTGCCTTAAGTACAGTTAAAACACCATAATTGATCAGTTAGGTATCGAGCGGAATGAAAAATGATTAAATTACTAAAATAACCATAAAAAATGTGTTGGTGATAAATAACTAAATTTAGGGTTGTATGTATTTTAATGCCTCATTGAAAAAAAATTCAAACAAAAAATTTCGTCAAAAGTTAATAAAATATTATGGTGATCAACCCTTATCACTTAGGAGTATGGAAAATAGATAGTAGCCGATTCTCAGACCTACTGAATACGCACATAAAATTTGGTAGAAATCGGTCAAGCCGTTTCGGAGGAGTTCAGTAACTAACATTATAACATGGAAATTTTAAATCTTAGAAGATAATCACAACAAATTATAATCATAGTGTTCAGTCTACCCAAACAAAAACAGATCGACTAACATAAATAACACAAATAACTACTTACTTCCCTTTAATCACTTTCAAAACAATATTTAAAGATATAAAATAGATGCTCAACTCCAGTTATATTACTTTCTTATTTAACATTATTGTTTGGTATTTCACTTCACAGTATAAGTAAACATTATCTAAATTCTAAATAACAAGATAACAAATGAATACGCGTAACCGCGACGCCAACTATAGGCCGACTGAGTTAAATTTACCTCGACTACATGTACAAAGCATATTATACTGGTGCCATTGCTCTCCCCAGTCTAACTAAACAAGATTGTGACTTTACTAGTAACTAGGGCATATACTACGTCATGTACAGAATACGCAATAGTTAGTATAGTAACTAGGACATATACTATGTTCATGTACAGAATACGCAACAGTTAGTATGCGTATGGAAACTAGGACATAAACTATGTTTGTGTACAGAATATGCAACAGTTATATTTGTATAGTAACTAGGACATATACTATGTTCATGTACAGAATACGCAATAGTTAGTTTAGTATAGTAACTAGGACATATACTATCCCCCCCCGTGGGGCCCCGCATTGTCGAGGCGGGGGGGCTCAGTAACCGTGGCCTGGTCACCCACGGTGAAGCGAAGAGGGTCCCTGAGGCGGGCCACTCCCTAGACTTGTAATCCCTGTACGCAAGTTCTAGATGGAGTGGCACCAGTAGGTTGCGGTACCTCGCTCCGGGGGTTTTCGGGGAGGTTTCGCAACTGAGGCGGGCTTGCGGTGTGGATAGGGAGGCACCGCAGCTGAAGGTGTGGGGCCGCGGCAGGAGAGAAGTGTCGGTATTACGATGCGCCGCTCTTCCTACCTGCCGCGGCCTCGACGGGGTCGCCACCGTTGATGGCGGACGCGGTGGGGCCGCAGGGAGAAGGGAGTGGTAACTGGAGACTACCACTTTCCCTATTCTCTGCGGCCGTAGTGGCATGTGACGGGGCCACAGACCTGACCCGTCACGGGGGACCTAGGACGTCGGACCGGGGTTGTCCGGCGTCCATTGCACTCACGGTCCCCGAGGTGGTTGCAGTGCACCAGGTGCACTGCAAGGGGAGTCATCCCCAGAGGCGGAGTCTCGCAGGCTAGCCGAGGTGGGCGGGGTGGTGCGTTAATGCGAGAAGCGGAACCACATCCAACAAATATTTTGTCTATCTTTCTAGGGTAAGCGTGCTACATCATTTAGTTAAAATGACATGATAGCGTAGCTTTACATCAGGCAACCTGTAGTCAAACGCAAACCTACCAAGGGTAAAAAAAGAACAAAGAATTTATCAAGAAATTTTGTTCACTGGGTCTACTACAAGTACTTTTATTATCAATAAACAACAACCCCAGACTTATCGAACTGTCATTACTTGGTACTTTTTTACAGTCAGTATTTAATATTTTACAGTTAAGGCGAAATCTTAATTTACAGTTTTTTCGCTAAAAATCATAAACGGTAAAAAAACATTAGGAAGAGAAAATGATTTGAAAAAAAATATTTTTGATTTTATGAACCAGTTTTTTTTCTAATTCATAACTCTATTAATTAATTTAATGAATTTAAAAATTTGATTGGTACCAAAGTAAGTATAAATATTTTTAGAATGGTTCTTTAGACGGTCTTAAAGCTATTCCTTATTTTTTATCGTTTACGATTTATAGCGAAAAACCTGTAAATTATCTTCGTATTCTTCTTCCTCTTCCTATCAACTTATTGTTTACACTGTGGCGCCGGAACGACTGGTCGCCGGGACAACCACCCAGTCTTAGATCGCGAGTTCGCCGCGCGCGCTTCTGTGCGTAGCGACTTTGTTCGTATCGAGCGCTATTTGCCTAAAGTGTCAAACTAAGCTCGCCTTAAGTTTAAGTTAGTGTACAAACTGGTACGAACAAATAAACGTGCAACCAAATTGCTGTTTGGTGCTCTTTGGTCCAAATTAAAAAAATATTCAAACAAAATATTTATTATTAAAATCCCATCACAGATATGTTTTAACTTAATCTAGTCCTAATTAACATATAAATAAAGTAAATAACGGTAACAACAGTAAGAAACAGCCAAGAGCGGCATACAAACAACGAAAATTTATTTTACTACTTTGAAAATACACGAAAAAACCCCGCAACCTTTTTTTAAAATTTCTAATGATCGTAGAACAAAGGTTTTAACGCCACTCTAATAAGTTTTGCTCAAGTTATCATCAGTTACATTACTATCTCGAGTCAATAAAAAAAAGTATTAAAATATATTTCTTATAACATTATTAATATTACCCACTTGATAGTATATAATTATAAGCTAAATTTATAATATCTAAATGTCAATAACTAATTATAATTATAGAAGTAAGTCATTATTTTTAGTAGTCTTAGCCTTGTCATAATAGCTGAGAACCCCTGTGCTCAGTTATTATGCATATTTTTTTGTAATTGTGTTGCTAAAGTCATTTTAGAATTTAGAATTTGAAAATATTTGAGAATCCAAGGCCATGCCTCTCACTTGGTTAACCTAAGAAAAGCAAGTGGAAGCAAAATTCCAAATAAATTTTTATTGAATAATGAAATAAATAGATAGTAAAAATTATTGCAAACATATTTCATAGGTACATATTTAAATATGGCTCTGCCTTATACTTTAGTTAAAACTGTTTTGTAAATCGAGTTACATATAAAAATATATTGTAAATTTTCATATAGAGCGACGCATTGTTATTTGGACCGAATTCGAGTGCGACGCAAACTTCGTTCGCGCGATACAGAAACGCTGTGATTGGCTGAGAGCCCGATTGAATTGATTGGATTAATGCTTGTGCAGTATCACAGTTTCCCCTGCATGAAGGGCTTGAGATACTGGTGGAAGCTCTGGTTGACGGGCTCCTTGTTGAGCGGACTCTTCATAGCCTCCTCCATCAGCCGCTCGTACACGCGACCGTCGTACGCTCCCAGCGTCGACTGCAAGAACTACGGATAGAAAATTAAATACATAAACAAACGGCATAGATAGTAAGTAAAAAGATAATAGTAATAATTTATTTTAGCACATAACGGCACGGATAAAATACACTTCACAGTGCTAGCCTGCTGCGACTGCAAGCGCGCCACAGACGCCAAGTATGTATTGTCCAAGCGAACGAATCGAGTGATGTCTCTAAATTAACTGTGCAATTTTACTTTTGTATCTTTGTGTTGGTTTACACGTAGAGGTTGTAATTTTGGATCAATCTCGACGAAACTTTGTGTACAAGTACTAATCAATAACATTTTTCAGTCGTCGATGTTTTTGATTGGGATGATGAATCTATAACTATTTGGATCGTTACTAGCTAGATTCATTATCATTACTAGCTGAGCCCTGGGATGGTGTTCTCGGGATGGTTAATCCGGGGTATAAAGTAGGTATGCGGAGGGATAAGAATACTGGAGAGGATTGCTGATTCCCATACAATAAATCGTGGCGCGGAAGTTTGCCATGATAACCGACGAAACCTAGATGGCGCTGCAAATCGAGCGCGCAGCCTAGCTAGATTACGTGACCCCGAGTGAAGTTGTTTCAAAAAAATACGAGCAGATGGCGCTGCGTGTATCGATCGAATAATACACGCAGTACGATTTTCAACAAGAGGTTTATTGTCTATTATATTTATTAGTCTATGGTCTGAGCCACAGCTTTCCAGATAACCGACCTATCTTCGTGCCAAATACTATAAACTAAAAGGAGTATACATATGGGTATAAACATAACTTACTACTTTCATCCCAGAAATAACAATAAACGCGGTTGCAAAATAAATAATAATAAATGTTTTTTTTTTATTATCACTGACACAGGAATCGCCTATGGAAGCAAGAGGATACACTTAGAAGTACCTTGACTTTTAAAACGGGATCTTTTTGGTAAAATATGTTGTTTTTTTTTTCATCGGTAAATCTGGCTACAAATATCTATGATAAACACTAGAGTAATACCTCATCCAAGATATCGAACGAGTCCACTAAACCCACGGCATTTGGTCTGATTGCCTTCAGCAACTCTTCATATCGTGACCGGAGCTGCTCTATGTCTTTTGATGATATTGACGTGTACTGCAAAAAAATAACAAGTAAATTTAAAATTTAGAAAACCCCCGACAAATCAAAGTTGTTTGATAGGAATTTCCAAGTGCTCATTGCCGCTAGATGGCGTTAAATAATTGTAAGTTTATTTCTTTATCCTGGCGGCCCAAATTATTAATATTATAGGTAATAGAATCATTATTAATGTTTTATTTTTAGGGCTCATCGTGATGTGATGGCGGTCATTCTATTTCAATTTAATAGCATATTACTCGTATTCTAATTGTTACCTAAGGCCTTTCATTTAAGATAGATAATGATGAAGTGGCAAATAATGGCCATTTTGTAGCGGCCATCTTGGTCCGAGTTTAATAAATATAATTTAAAATACATACTTATTTGTGTGTGTGTCTGTCTGTGACATCATAACTTGATAAACAAGATAAACCATTTATTGATAATTATTCAATTATACGTCATAAATTAAAAAATGTCAATATGAATATAAATTAAAAAATGTAAATATGAAATACAAATAATTTGTAATACATGTCATATGGAATAATGTCAATATTAATACCTAATAAAGTAACCTAAGTTCTTGAGCTTATTCTTGAAAATGCTATCATTACATGCATTTGTAATATCTTTAGGCAAACAGTTATATACCTTCGGCCCTATAACGTGCGACAACTTGCGAAGTGATCTTTATTTTGTTAAGATTATGGAGCGACGATAGTCTGCCTCCAAACGGTATTTACAGCGCGCGTACGAATATGGAGCGACCACGGTCTGCCTCCATTTAGCAAAGGGATATCCCCCCGGACAGATGTTGTGTCCGGAGACGGCCGTCCGACGGTCAAGCATTGTAGCTTGAACCCGTCGTACGCGCGCTGTAAATACCGTTTGCGCGATTCAGGATAAGCGCTCTGATTGGTCGCGGGCGATGAAGTGCGACAGAGACGCCACAAGATCTTTTTCCATATAAAAAGAGAGTACCTGTAGCATATCGCTGAGCCTCTCCAGCGCCCAGTAGATGGCGTATATCTCGACGAGCTGGAGCAACACTAGTCTCACGGGCGGCGAGCACGCGGCGCTCGTGCGCGACACCTCGCGATGGAACGTCGATATTATTATCACCCGGCAGTGAGACTGGAAGGGGAGAGGAAGTTTATTTGTTATTTATTTTAATACTAGCATCCCGTCCCGGCTTCGCACGGGCTCCAAAATCATGTGAGTAGCAAAGAGAAACAAAATATAGCCTATGTTACTCGGATCATTAAAAAAAAATAAAAAAATGTGCATAACATTTGCTTTGTAGTTTAATAATCTGTGTACCTTTTCATATTTTATAAAAAAAAAATAGAGCCTTTAGTGCACATTAAAATTCAATATTAATCAAATATTAAATTTGCGCTTAATATATTATTTGTGATTAAAAAATATGTGCACCTACCTTGTCTGTGGGAGGCCTTCGATTAAAAAAAGCGGCTTTTACTCGAGGAAAACAATATATTGCAATGTAATATACATGATAATAAACTCCGAAACTACTGGACCGATTTTAAAATTTCTTTCACTGTTGGGAAGCTACATTATTCCTGAATAACATAAGCTATATTTTGTTACTCTTTGCAACTTATGATGCTATATGATTATTTTATAGCCCATGCGAAACCTGGACAATCTGCTAGTTATAATTATAAAGCGGTAAACCCGCCTGAGGCTATCTTAAGTAGTCAGTGGTGTATTTGTCTCCTAGTCTTAAGAACTTACTTCAGCAGCTGCAACCAATTGTACCGAGGTGGCATTCCATGCGTCTTCTGTACTCATCCCTCCTTCCACTCTCTTGTTCAGACTCTCCACACAGGACGATACTTTCCTGCGATAAATGTCATATTAGTACCATGTTTATAACTTAATTTCTAATTACATCAAAGTTCGTACCCAAGTATTTGAATTTTTTTTGACACTATTCACTCACAGCTGATTAGCTCCATACTAAACCATTTCTAGTTTGTGTTATGGTAACACAACTGATATACTACATATATATACATACAAACATATTTTATATAGATACATATTTCTATATATAAATACATATTTTATATAGAGCACCATATGAAATAGAACTGTATTGAAATAGACCCCAGTCAATAAATTTTATTAAGCACAAAGATGTTGGCCGTGCCAGGAATCGAACCCGGAACCTTCTGGTTGGCAGTCCGGCATGGTAACCATTACGCCAAAGCGGTCGCCAAGGGAGAATTAAAGGTAAATATGGTTAACTTATTGACTCAGGCGTTACTTTGCGGAAATCCATTGTAAATAGATGACAAAATTAAATATTTAGTGTAATTCCGCTGTGATTCACAGCGGAATTACACTAAATATTTAATTTTGTCATCTATGTAAATATGGTTATTCATAGCTTAGGCATGCTCCAGCTCAGCCCAGAGAATCGGTAACTGGTGTGGTTACAAATCGCTAACCTAGCTGGCCAAGATAGTAAAATACCAAAATAGTAATAGGGTCTTACCTCATAGTGACCAACTGGAATGCGCGTATAATGCCTTCCACACTGCTTTCCCAAGAGCTGGGGAAGTCTTTGGCTTGTGTTTCTTGGAGATACGCCACGGTAGGAGTCAAACCTCTACTGTCTAGCTGCTGCCAGGCCTTTACCAAATACCTGCAAAATTTGACATTGCAATCAAATATTTTTGATGAAAATTCTCACAAGAAAAGGAAAAAAGATCTAAACATTCTCAAAAAACCAACTTCTGCGCAAACATTCCTTTGTACCTGTTTGGTTTTCAACTATAAACATAATTCTATTATCACGGACACACTTTATGTTATCCACCATCTCCGATCCATTTTAGAAAAAGCACAAACTCAACTAAGTTGCATAGATTACATACAGTTGTGGCGTCTCTATCGCACTTCATCGCCCGCTACCAATCAGAGCGCTTGTCCTGAATCGCGCAAACGGTATTTACAGCGCGCGAACGACTGATTCAAGCTACAATACTTGACCGTCGGACGGCCGGCTCCGGACACAACATCTGTCCGGGGGCATATCCCTTTCCTAAATGGAGGTAGACCGTCGTCGCTCCATACAGTCAAAAGTCCAAAGTTTCTCTGAAACCGATTCACTTCGAACTTCCTACCAGAGACTATTTCCTGAAAGGGGACCATCTGGAAGTCTTCTAATCTAAGGTTGTATTTTCTTAGGTAAGCTATCGATAAAAAAAAAGTTATTTTCCTGACCGGGCGGTTTGCAGCAGCAGCACAGTGTTGTCTCCCTCGTAGGTGCAGGAGGCGGTGACGAGGCAGTAAGTGAGCGGAAGGTTGGAGGAGTGCATATAGCCGTGTCCGCCGCACGCCAGCCGACACTGCTCTATGAAGCTGGCTGTGTCCATGGTGGCTACGGCTTTCAGGCAGCAGGCTTGGGCGTGCAACTGGAAATCGTGTACAATAAAACCCGTCACATACGTAGCTATAATATAAATAAATAAATATTAGGACACATTTCACACACGGCTGGTTAACCCCATACTGAACCTTTTCTAGTTCGTATTATGGTTGCTAACATAACTGATATACTACATATAGTACATACATACATATTTCATATAGTAGTTACATATTTAACACCCAGATCGAAAGCCAATAAATTTAGTTCACCACAAAGATGTTGGCCGTGCCGGGAATCGAACCCAGAAACTTCTGAGCAGTCCGCCATGGTAACCATGACGCCAACGAGGTCGTCAAATAATGGAATTACTAAATAAATCAATACAAGTGTTATTAATTTATTATTACTTAATACTGTTATATTTTTAGTAAAATGCTGTGTAATTTCCAACCCAGACCTTAACCTCGTGTAGTATTATCCTTATCCTTTTTTTTAAACGTGATAAAATGCATTTATTTACGCATGCCCACCACACCCGGGGAGGTGGGTGGGGTATGTCAGGCTCGATGCTAGAAAGGCATCACTACCGATTAAAACCTCACGAATCACGATAGCCTCCTCACCGGAAAGGGCGGGGCGAGGTTCCACTCCTCGCATTAACCCACCACCCCGCCCATCTCGGCTAGCCTGCGAGACTCCTCCTCAGGGGATGACTCCCCTTGCAGTGGAGTATTATCCTGGTATTTGGATGTTCCTGGAGGTCTCACCTCTCCCAGCCTGTCGAGGTTCCCCCCCGCGAGCTGCGAGCTGACGTCATTGAAGGTGTCCCACAGCGTGTTGGCGGTGATGCGCAGCGCATGCGCACCGGCCACGCATATAAACAACTTGTGCTGCTGCGTCACGAAGTCCAGGATCTGGCTTTCCGGTTCCCTGGAGAAGTTATTAAATTAAACCAAATTAAGATAGCATAAGCAGCCCACTATACGTTCCCACTGCTGGGACTCGGGACCTTCTCTCACGAGGAGAGAGATATAGGCCATAATCCACCACGCTGGCCAGGTGCGGGTTGGCGGATGACACAGGTCTTCGGATATTCTGGTCCTCAAACATGTCGGTTTCCTCACGATGTTTTCCTTCACCGTAAAGTGAGTGCAAATCAAATTAAGATAAGTAAATGAAAGAATTTAATATAAAAAAATAGGTGCATTAGTCAGACCGATCACCACACCTCCAATACAACTCATACCATTATTAAGTACACAATTTTTTTTCTTCTACAAAGGATTCCCGCAAAGTAACGCCTGAGTCTATTATATAGAATTTAATTATGGTTACAAATAATTTAATTTTTATTTTTTTTTATCCTTATTCCTGTCTACTGAGACAAAATTTGAAAACATAAAAATACATAATTTTAACTAGAACTTAACTAGACTAAACCTAAAAATGGTGGATGGCAGAGTATTAAGAAAATATTTATGTGGGTGTGTTTGTTACACGCTTAATCGGCAGAGCCAATTAATGGACAAAGCTCTCTGTAATGCTAAATGCATAGCTTATTACATTAGACTACTACGTCTCTTTTTTTTTACTGTAAATAGGTCAGCGCTTGACCACAAATCACCTGATGGTAAGTGACATTTAGGTCTACGGTGAAGCGCGCTTACCTAGAAGGAACCGGTTCACTCTCGCCTTGAAAATCGCTAAATTATTGTCATCGGGGAACAGGGAAGTCGCGCAAGGAGTTCCAAAATTTGGCGGTTCGGACAACAAAGGAGGAGGCAAAAAGCTTAGTGACTTCATATAATTCATTCGCACACTCGCCGAATTGCAAACGATAGAATACCGACAAACTGGCAACAATTTCGCTCAGTATTAGTAACTGTTTATCTACTACCACTGATTGCAATGACTATTATTACCATTATTGGCAACAGCTGCCAGTAGTTTAAGCATCGGACTTGGAGACACAGACCAGCCTAATTGGAAGGAAGAGATAGAAGGTTGGTTTTTTTCCGGCAGGCAGGACCTCAAAACAAACTAAACATAAGTAAAGACACCGATTTACTGTCGAAGTTCCGAGGATTCGCACAAAGCGTTTTGCTTCGACCTTTATTGTGAGAACTTCGAAGCTTTGGAACTCTCTTCCTGAGTCTCTTTTCTTGAGAAGTACAATTTGGGGGTCTTCAAATCTAGAGTAAATAGGTTCCTTCTAGGCAAGCGTGATACATCTTAGACCACAGTCAAGCTTGTCAGGCCAGCTGCGGTCAAACGTAAGCCTATTAATCATATTTAAAAAAAAAGGTAAATAAATACTTTATTGACTCAGGCGTTACTTTGCGGAAATCCATTGTAAATAGAAGACAAAATTAAATATTTAGTGTACTTCCGCTGTGATCCGAAATCCAAATTAAGACAAGTAAAGGAAAAATTAACTAAGATTAATTAAGATAAACGTTACCTATCACAATTCGGAAATTCTTAACTCTACACGTGTTTCGCCTAACAACAATCCTGATTCCTGATGATGCCTTGTGGTTAGGCTAAACACGTGTAAAGTTAAGAATTTCCGAATTGTGATAAGTAACGTTTATCTTAATTAATCTTAGTTAATGAATCATAGTTATTTTTTCCTTTACTTATTTAATTATTATATTAATTTTGTCTTCTATTTAAATAAATACCCTTCCTTGCGCTGTCCCTGCCGCCTGACAGCTGAGTACCGCACGGCGATGGTGACGGCTTTGGCCAAGTAGTTGGCCGTGTCGTGAACAATCACCACGCGCACGAACACCATGCCGCCATAGCCGAGCTTGCTGTGACGACTCTTCACGTATGTGCCGTCCTGTGGGAAGATTATTTGCGTAATTGGATAAGGATGTTGGGCCAAGCTGTATGATGTTGGCTCTATATATTATGTACAAGGGATGCCGATTCATAAAAGTCAAATGAGATAGATAAATAGATAATCTACTACTCGCTTCGGCAGTACATAAACTAAAATTGAAACGATACAGAGAAGATTAGCATGGCCCCTGCGCAAGGAT
This sequence comes from Mellilla xanthometata, assembly GCA_035578125.1. NCBI lineage: Eukaryota > Metazoa > Arthropoda > Insecta > Lepidoptera > Geometridae > Mellilla > Mellilla xanthometata. The sequence goes on along the minus strand of JAPUBQ010000007.1, from coordinate 2,449,958 downwards.
GACACGCAAAATCGTGAAGCGTTCCACATTTTTGGGCTAATATCGACAAAATAAACGTAAGTGATAGCCGGTTATACAAACATTATTCAAATATGCCTTACGAAAGTTTTAATACAGTAATAATGTATATTGAGTATATTTTAGGAAGTTAAGTGTAGGGATATAGGAAGTTAGTAAGTTAAGTGTATTAGAGGAAGTTTGAAAGTAGCTCCGGTGATTGAGAAAGTGAAGAGCGGAAGGTTATCTTGGTATGGGCATGCGATGCGTAGAGAGGAAATGCATGTGACTAGGAGAAGTATGGATATGGTTGTACGAGGTAGCGGAAGTAGAGATCGACCTAGGAGACGTGGCTGAATTGAGTAAATGAGGATATGAAAGAAAAGGGAGTGAATGTGGATATGACAGCTGACAGAACCGTGTGGAAGAGGAAAACTTGCTGTGCCGACCCTACCTAGTGGGAAAAAGTTGAGGAAGAAGAAGAATGTAATTGATCACCAAATTTTTGCCTACCTCCAAAACCTGCGCATTCTTCATCATCATATTCTTCCTAGGTATCCTCACATTGTCGAACCCTAGGAAACCATTATTCACCGCGTTGAGGCCCATCTTGGCTCCAATCTCGCCAATCTTGATTCCAGGGAGGGGCATGTGGGTTTCTTCGTCTCGGAGTTGGACGATGAAGGAGTGAATGCCGTGGCATTGGCCGCGGGTGTAGAGTTGGGCGATCACAATGCAATAGTTGGCAGTTTGACCCACTGTAACACCAAGGGGGTTAACACTTATGTTGTATTATCTTTTATCTATCTATCTTCTTCTTCTTCTAATATATAAAATTTCCATGTCACAATTTAGTTACCGTACTCCGCCGAAACGGCTTGACCGTTTTTACCAAATTTTATATGCGTATTCAGTAGGTCTGAGAATGGGTTACTATCTTTTTTCCATACCCCTAAGTGATGTGGGTAGTTCACCCTTAAAATTGTTTATTTTTTATTTTTTGACGATTTTTTTTTCTTCTTTTTTATAATGTGCCATTAAAAAATAAATACAACCCTAAATTTTTACTTATTATCACCAACCCTTATTTTATGGCCATTTTAATAATTTAAGCGAGTTAGTTCTAATGTTCAAAACTAGATTTCGTATGAGAAGACATACACATTGACAGATCTTTTATTTTTTTATTCTTGAGATACAAAAGTAAAAATTAGCGTCATACAGCCATTATACATACATATATTTATTTTCTGACGTACCATTTTTTCTCTGTTATTCGAGGAATGCAGTACGTAATAGTACCTAATATTTTAAATAGTTATAGGTATGTACTTACATCCTCCAGCCCACCATTTGTATGAAGATAGGGTGGGGCTATTGAGAACAAACTCCTTGGTGTCCGGGTCATAGGTCGCCGTGGTCTCTAAGCCTCTGATGAAAGTTCCGTGACCCAGTTCTGTCTTTAAAATAAATAAAAAAGAAAATTAAGTAAAACGAATTGAGTCTTAAAAGTAAAGCGCCTGACGTTCAGCAGTGGATTATCACTAAATAAATTCATATAAAATCAGCAATTTACAATATTGAAATTATAAACTCCAACGATTATAAATAATGTCATTCCCTACAAAAAAAGTAACATAATATGTTGTAATATCTTTACTCCTTCAGAAGCAGAACATTAATTAATTAAGCACATATTAATAAATTTCTTGGCTGTGGCTTTGGGTGCTATATGTGTATGTGTTATATTAGTAGTGTTAGCTACCATAACACAAACTAGAAATGGTTCAGTATGGGGTTAACCAGCCGTGAGTGCAATGTGTAAAAAAAATAAAATGTCTATGTTTATACTTATTTCCTTTGTTGTTACCTGAGCATAGCTACCAATGATGTTTCCAGTCCAGGCTCTGGGCATCCACTCCTGCTGCTGCTCCTCACTAGCCTGGCTGAACAGTACTGGTACAAACACCAGGTAGTGGACTCCTAGAGGTGTACCGTCGTGGGATATGGACGAGCTCAGGAGACTTGATAGAAGCTCCCTGAAAACATCTGGTTTCTTAGATAAATCTATATTTATTTGCCTTGACGGGTCACCACCGTTGATGGCGGACGCGGTGGGGCCACAGGGAGAAGGGAGTGGTACCACAAACTACCACTCTCCCTATTCTCTGCGGCCGTAGAGGCAGGTAATGGGGCCACATACCTAAAAGTGCGAACAGCTCTATAGTATGGAGTACTGTTCGCACTTTTGGGATGGATCAGCTCGATGATCAGTCGAGCAGGGAAACACCCAAGCGGCATCCTTTTACTGTGGAGATACTTCAAATACGCACTAAGCGTTTTTCTCAACGAACTAGAATAAACAGAAGAGTAACTCATACAATTGCCGCTTAGAATTTGGATCCATCTACGCACACAATTATACTGCTATCCCAACGAAACACGCACACATAAAGCTCGCACGCGATTGGTCGGTCGACGCCACACGGGCGCGCGGGTATCCGTTTTGCCCCGCCCACCGCGGTATTTTACGCGTGGACAGTGGAACCATTTTATCGGCCAAGTCACTATTCTAGTTCGCTGATAAATATTGAGCATGGAGTACTGTTCGCACCTTTGGGATGGATTGGCTCGATGATCGGACGAGCAGGGAAACACCCAAGCGGCATCCTTTTACTGTGGAGATACCTCAAATGCGCACTAAGCGGTTTGCCTCCACCTTCATTGTACGTACTGCCAAGGTGTGGAACTCCTTACCAGATGCCCTGTTCCCCGAAAACTATAATAGGCTTTCAAGGCACGAGTGAAGCGGTTTCTTTTGGGTAAGCGCGTTCCACCTTAGATCACAATGACGCTTATCATCGTGAATAGTCAAGCGTAAACCTATCATAGTATTAAAAAAATACATACATTTTATTTTAATTTAAGAACCAGGATGGCTACTACCACAAAACTTAAGGAATCCTTGACTTCAATCAAGGATTATCAAAATATTTTATTTATTTTTTCTTATATACTCGTATTACATACTTTTGACACCCGACCTTGAGAAAGAACTATTTAAAATCCTTCGTAAAAAATAGAGCTACGACGTTTCTGTTTTAATGTTAATAAATACTATAACGTTTTGCAAAAACTAAACTAAACTTTTTTAAAATAAATATTTTGGGCATCAAGTTAGCTGCCCAAGTAGTAAGTATTTAGTAATCTGTGCCCAAAGCCCTAAAGTTGTTAGTCATAATACAACCGTTTCCTTGTTACATTTACAGTTACATAGTTATATGTGAGTCAGATAGGTGAGTATGTCTGTATTTTAATTTGAATGTTAGTCCATTTACTTACGAAGCGGTCCACTTTGTAAGTCAATTGGCGTATTGCGTACGCCTTTGATGACCCTAGGTTCAACGCAGTCGTGGGTGCCCTAGATAAAGGATCGAAGTAGGTAACGACATTTAAACTCTGTGTGAATGTATATTACTAGCTCCGCCCCGCGGTGTTACCCGCGTTGATCCGGGATAATAATAGTAGTTTAAAAAAACTAAAAAACACGCTTATCTGGCCGCTTTAAGTGGGTCAAAATCGCGCCCAAAGAAGTCGGTTACAAAAAAACATACAAACAAAATTACAAATAATTGAATAATTTTATCAAATTAGTGTATTGTCATCGGTCCTCAATAAATCTACAAAGTTTCAACGAAATCTGGCCGTTTAAAGTGGGTCAAAATCGCGCCCAAAGAAGTCGGTTACAAACAAACATACAGGTGAAGCTAATATAAAGCGCGTAAAAAGTAGCCTATGTGTTAATCCAGGGTCTTACCTACCTCCACACAAAATTCCTTCCATATCGGTAGAGCCGTTTGAGCGTATGGCAGTTAAAATAACATACACACTTACACACAATTTTTCGCATTTATAATATTAGTAAGACTTACTAACTGAACCCCGCGGCGTTACTCGCGTTAATTGGGGATAAAAGAGGTGAATCCGGGGTAAAAAGTAGATGCCTTAATACAGCTGTCTCCATACTAAATTTCATGCAAATCGAACCAGCCGTTTGAGCGTAAAGAAGTACATACGTACTAAGACATACAAATTTTAGCATTTATAATATTTTGTAAAATATGTAAATATATTTATAAATGTATGTATACTTATTATGTATGTTTATTTTAATTGTATTCTTATATTCATATTCTTTCACAAAAGAATTGGATTTTAGAGGATAATAAATGAGAATTCTATAAGGTATTTAAACTACTGATCCGAAATATGTACATAAGTAAATAATTTACGAGTATGTATGAGTCAAGTACAGTCATAGTAGGTGGATATCGTAACATTTAATGTTTTTGATATTTATAATTTTAAATTTAATTATAATATTTATGTATTTATATGTTGTATATCAGATTAGATAGGTACTATTTTGTCATTTTCAGGTCAAAATACTAATCTTAGATTAGCTTAGTAATAAAATAATTGTGATATTAAAAACTTGTTATGAAGAAAATATTACTGTATTAAAACTTTCGTAAGGCATATTTGAATAATGTTTGTATAACCGGCTATCATTTACGTTTATTTTGTCGGTATTAGCCCGACATGTTTCAGCATAATCAGTGTGCCATTCTCAAGGGCAGGAACACAGCCAACGTACGTCCGCGGTGACGGCTGGGCCTGCACCTGCCTAGTGCAGGCCCAGCTAAAAAAAAAAACAAAAAAATATTAAAATAATACCTATAGTCAGCCAAGTTGGTGTTTCCATCAAACTGCACTCGCCTAACTAAAGTGAATAAAGTGACGGCTTTCTTGACGGAGACCTCGTATTTTTCCTTATGACTGAGATATTCTGCCGGCGTGGCATCTAGCAACTCTTCTTTGATGCTCAGCACGTACCTCTCTGAAAATGTTTACATTTTATATACTTTTGACGTGACAACGTCTTAAATTAGGTTGCGGCTGGGAGTCACTTATGAAAAAGTGTAACGCCCGGTAACGTTACGATGAGTCACCGAACGAGAGAGAGGCCCGCCGAATGCCTTGCGTCTCTCTCCCACTCAACTATGATCGGTCTGCCGCGCGCGCAGCACGCGGCAGACGTTGTCAGTAGGGTTTCTCATTTCTCGACCTTTTTTATATCCCGGAGCACGAGAATTCTCGACCACTTTTTCCCGGGAATTCCCGGGTTGCCGAGAAATACGATTTGTATTAAATATGTGTGATTTAGCAATAAAACTACGTTTTTTATGTCATAATCAACAATATTGATTTTTATTTTCACGTCGTGTGACTTGAAAATTTTAAATAAGCGAAATAAACTCTAGCGAGATCTTTTTAATCAATGTTTCTACAAACAATAGGGATTAGTCTTTTTCTTTGGAAAATTAAATAAAATATCTTCTAAAAACAAAATCTTCATGTGACCACAATAAAACTTAGTACCTTACACACTCTTCTTCTTCTTCTCCTTTACCATTTCCCACTAGGTGGGGTCGGCACAGCCTGTTTTTCTCTTCCACGCCACTCTATCAGCCGTCATCTCCACATTCACTCCCTTCTCATTCATATCCTCCTTCACACAATTCATCCACGTCTTGTTTGGTCTACCTCTCCTTCCGCTACTTCTTACAATCATATCCATACTTCTCCTAGTCACATGCATCTCCTCTCTACGTATTACATGTCCGTACCACGCTAACCGTCCACTCTTCACTTTCTCTGAAACAGGCGCCACTTTCAGACTTCCTCTAATATACTCATTTCTTACCTTGTCCATTCTTGTTACTCCACACATCCATCGCAACATTCGAATCTCTGCCGCATCCAATCCTCTCTCATGCACTACTTTCGTCGCCCAACACTCGGATCCATACAATACGACAGGTCTAATGATCAGTAGGTCTAGTACCTTACACACAAAGTAAATTATACAGTGTGTAAACCTTACACTAAGTTTATCTTTACAATTATGCAACATAAAACGACAGTATTTAAATTGTATATAAAAAATAACAATCAGACTAGCTTAATAATTACGAGTAAAATAGGTACTTTAGTTTAGTCTTTGTATATACTATTCAATATTTGTTATAAATGGACAGTCTACGAACGAAACGGGAAGGGGGCGGGGGGCACTGTCGGTCACTCGCACACCGCGTGATAGAGCCAGGCGCGAGCGCAGGCGCGTTATTATGTTTTTGAAATTTTTGACTGAATTTCTCGATTTCTCGACCACTTTTTTCTCGTCTCGAGTAAAGCAAAATTTCCCGGGAATTCTCGGTTCGAGAACTCTCGTAGAGAAACTCTAGTTGTCACGTAAAATCTTCGCCCGTAAAACCGACTTTACAGGCAACCATTTTTTTTTTATATATATATTTTACTATCTACACTTGTATTATTTTGATGTGTATAAATGTTATTTATGTAGAAGATAAGGTTTGAATGTTTTTGTTGTAACAATAAAAGTATATGTGAGTAGCCTTGTAACTACCTGTATCAATATATGACTATTAAGTGAGAAGGAGCAGGTTGAAAACCAGCGCTGGAGGACCTAGTGTACTTCAGCATTATGCTGAACCTGCTCCTTTTGTGCATGTACTTATTGCCTGATATACATCCCAATCGTGTTTTTTGTATGTAATTATGTATGTGCACAATAAACTTTTTTCTTTCTTTCTATCTTCTTTCTTTTTATTTATTTATTCATAACAGGGAACTAGAATAAATAGACTAGTAACTTGGCCGATAAAATGGTTCCACGCGTAATCGTAAAATACCGCGGTGGGCGGGGCAAAACAGCTACCCGCGCGCCCGCGTGGCGTCACATGGTGTGTCACGGTACCAATCGCGTGCGAGCTTTGTGTATGTGTGTGTTTCGTTGGGATAGCAGTATAATTGTGTGCGTAGATGGATCCAAATTCTAAGTGGCAATTGTTTGGAGTTATCTTCTCATTATAGTTCGTGATTCATAAATACTAATTATTTTATCAAACCTAGATATACATCATATACCTAGTTTTTTTTTTGTGATACTAAAATCGTGGTAATAATAATAACTAGATAAAAAAGTGAATTTACGTACATTTACTATAGGTACATAACCATTCAAATTAAACTATATTTTTAAAATAAGACTACAAGACCACACCGGACAGAACCTGATGGAAAAATAACTCTCGTGGCATTGCTACGTTGTAAATGTAATGTAATAATAATAATAACTAATGTAAAACTATATGTATTCTACAAAATCAGTGCCAGTAGAAAGAGTAGATACTCAAAATGTCCGCCGAGTTAATAATAATAATTATTTTCTAAATAATAATAGTTAGACAATATTGAATCAATAATAATTATTATTTTTCTAAATAATAATACATGCTTATACTTACAAAACACAAACCTACTAGTAATAATTTCGATACTCCGTACAAAACATACAACTGGTACCTACCTTAGCTTTTAAAGTAACCTAAATAAATTGTAAAAAAGTAAAAGTAACCTTTTATATCCTGTTTCGGTCCGAAACTGCTTTTAAATGGTATGTTTGTTGACGCAACAAACGAAAGGATGCCCATACTTTAGTTAAAATTATGAATATATTTGCTTCACAAATTATTATTATGTAAAATTAAATTAAAACGATAAATATATATCTAACACACACCCTTAATTCTATGCCTCATATTTATTTTAATTTGTCAGACTAAGTATTATACATGTCTTAGTGCGAAGTAAGGATAAAATCTTAATTTTACAGTAATTTCGTTATAAATTTAAAGTATACGGAAATAGATAGACCAAAAAATAGCTTAAAGGCCGTCTAAAGAACCACTTTAAAAATATTTATACTTATTTTGCTACCAATCAGACTTATCAATATTTAAAAATCTGATATTAAGTTTTTTGCTTAAGGCATAGACAAAGTATATTAAAGTTTTATATACTAAGCTATTTCTTTCGATAATTTTTACATGGTATGGACATGTGATGCGTAGAGAGGAGATGCATGTTAGTAGGAGATGTATGGAAATGGTAGTGCAAGGAAGAAGAGCAAGAGGCCGCCCGAAAAAGACATGGATGCAGTGTGTGAATAAGGACATGAGAGAGAAAGGATTGAGTGCGGAGATGACGTATGACGATGACGTTCTTCAACTCTCCTGATAAAGGAGAGTGGAAGAAGATTTGCTGCGCCGACCCCACCTAAGTGGGATAAAGTAAGGAAAAAGAAGATATAAGTATAATTATAAATAAAAAAATACATAGTACTAGAATGCTATTTACCTCTGTCCTTCCTCTGCTTAGTTTTAAGTGGGCCACCGTCGATGAACGCAGTCATTTCTTCAATATTGAAACTACAATTCAATCTTTCCCGCTTGAGGTCTTCGTTAATTACCGCCATTATTACAGGTACAGTAATACAACAAAAAATTAACACTATTTATAAACAAATCGTATTTATAAATAATAATTTTAAAGAGTAACAAGTTTTGTAACGAACGGTGCGTTTCTAGACACGTATGAGTTAAAACTGTTGCTGAAAAGCATACACGTCTCGCCAGTTTCTGACAGCTATTGCCTGACAATAAATAACAAAGTCCAAAGTAGTATGACCGCAAGCGAGCAAATGACTTGTGTTATAGCATAATTGTATAGTCAAGCTCGCGCTAGGGTTCCTTACCATTATCTTAAGTTTAAATAATGGCAATATAAACACGTTTGTTATTTGGGAAGCGCTACTAAAATTCAATTTCATTTTGTATTTTACTTAGTTAAAGATATAACGATATATTTTGTTAAATTTGAAGCGTCTATCTGATGCCGTTATTAATATAGAGCAAAAACTTGCGAAAAAACATGGTTATTGTATAGATAGAGTTTAATACTTGTTATACTGCAACGAAAATTATATAATGGAAATTTCAATATTCTACTATATCTAATTCTATATCTACGAGATACAGCCTGGTGACAGACATACAGCGCAGTCTTAGTATTATTACTAACGACCCTATGGTCCCGTTGGTACCCTTTGAGTACGGAACCCTAAAATACACCTTACACGCACTTGTTTAAATGTTACAAGCACTTGTTTGTATTTACGTTTGTAGAAGGTTTGTTCTTTGTAGAATGGCACCTTGCTAACTTATGTTACGCCTAAAGTCTGAACTATAATTATATTATAGTACTTCTTATTCAGATATCCGCCTGTACTCGTAATGTAGTGAAATATAAAGCTGAAGCACAGAATAATAACTTGTACTTCGGCTGAAGTAAATAACTCGTTTAGGTCATTGGCAGAGTAACTTTCGACTTATTCTTGTGATAGTCGCTGATAAGCAATTGCTACACTATTTGTTGAAGGCGTTATTATAGCAAACTAAATTAGTACGCGTGTGACAGATCACGCTCGTGCGACTGTTAGCGTTTTTGAAGCTGGCGGAACTTCGCCAATAGCGAAAAAATCTTCACGCAACTTGTCAACGAGTCAGTGACTTACATAAATATTGATATTTAATTTTTGTTAATGCCTATAGTTCCTGTATTACGGCCGAACGCTCTCATACGCACTCTTATTACTACTTCAAATATTGATTATGTTTTAAATCTATCCTTTCAGCTTAATAGCATACAGACTAAAAGGTATATTATTGATATATATCTTTTTCCTATCTATGACACCCTATTATTGGTAAAAACTGACTTCATTAAAATAACTATGGAAAACAAGTGAAATGCTATCTAAATTGAGTTTTTGTTGGACAGTCGACCAGCATATTACTGGAGAAGAAATCCTGTGGCTCTCATATTGCTACATGAAATTGATCAGATTTTCAAGGCGAGAGTGAAGCGGTTCCTTCTAGGTAAGCGCGATCCACCAACCTCAATATCACTAACCATGAGATGACTTTTGGTCAAGCAAGCACACACACCTATTCAGAATAAAAAAAAACTCGGGCCAAGGATTATGAAAGCATGTTAAATAAAACACTAAAATGGACCCAACACGTTTATTGGATCATTTTATATAACTCTAGGACTAAGGTATCACTTCTTGGCGGTGACGGCGGCCTCGTCTTCCCGCGCGAAGGTCTGGAGGAGCTCTTCCTTCTTAGCGGCGATACGTTCCTCGCGCCGCTTGCGGGCCTCCTTCACCTTGTTACGGCGAGCCTCAGCCTGGTCACTGGCGGACAAAAACACAAACACAAATTTACATTTTGGTGTTCCTTCTTCTTCTTCATCTTTACCAACTAGGTGGGGTCGGCACAGACTGTTTTTCGCTTCCACACCACTCGTATCAGCCGTCATCTCTTCATTCTCTCCCGTCTCATTCATATCCTCCTTCACACAATTCATCCTCATCTTCTTTAGACGACATCTACTTCTGCTACTTCTAACATTTATATCCATACTTCTCCTAGTCACATGCATCTCCTCTCTACACATTACATGTCCATACCATGCTAACTGTCCACTCTTCAGTTTCTCTGACACATTCCATTTCCAGTTCCATTCCATTAAAATACCACAAAGCCTAAGATACCTAAGCCTATTTAACCAATGTGTCCTGCCCACCATGATCTATGGTGCAATGATATGGACTCTCACTAAAGGACAGTGTACAAAATTCCCGCAAATAAGAGCATGGCGCGCTCCATGGCGCGCCATGCTCTTCAACCTACAAGACAGTGTGAGTAACTTGGAGAACCAGCGCCACACTGAGATGCATGATGTCGGACAAACTATATCTAAGCTCAAATGGTGCTGGGCAGGACACATTGTGAGGCTAGTGGTTGTTGGACTTAGGGTGTTAATACACTGGGGGCTAATATCAGGTAGAAATGCAATTTCATTATGATAGTTTTGAAATTAGTCGAAAATACTTGTAACTCAGTTTAAGCCAAACAGAATAATGCGGTTGTCTATTGACTTGCAATATTATGAGATGACATAAATAACAAGTTTGCAGATCCTAATGATGCTGTGTAGACAAGTTGAAAAGAAGACTTAGAAGACTAAGAAGACTATCAAGACCACTCCTTGATATTTATCCTAGCTCATGTGTATACTTAATAGCTTAACTGAATTAGATATGACAGATTTGAGCCTGAACATATTTTTAAATATATGTATTTGTTAATCCACCCTTTATAATGAAGAATGAAGGCTAAGTCACCATGTGATCAACTCCCTAAAATCTATGCACAATAAAACTAGTCAGCTAGTACTTATAGTTACTGTAGCTTAGCTAAGGTGATCTGACAAGATCATCAAAGTTAGACAATGGGATAATTATGCTATCTGGCTATGGAGTATTGTAGGCTCTGTTAGTCTTAGTACAAGCAGTCATTGATAAGAGTCACAAGCTCTTGTCACTCGAAAACTCAACACCAGAGCTAGGCAACTTAGCTCATATGAAGACCACCCAGCTAAAGATGATGATGATTATGCTAGGAAGATCTAGTACTCCTGCTTACCTGAGCATCTTAGTCCTGGCCTTCTCGGCCTTCTTCCTGTGGATGTACTCCATGAGCACACGCTTGTTCTTGAACACATTACCCTTCGCCTTCATGTAGAGGGCGTGGTACAGATGCCTGTCTATCTTCTTGGCTGTTCTGTACTTCAGCAGCAGCTTACGGAGCACACGTTGCCTTTGTACCCACAGTTCCTGAGGACAGCGGAAAATTCATTTGAACAGGTGTTTATTTATTTCAAAAAAAGCGAGTGTGGCTCAGTGGTATTAACCTCCGTTTTTCAATCAGACAGCCCCTGGTTTGATCCCAGCTCTACACCAATGACTTGTTTTTCAAGTTATGTGTGGATTTGCACTCGCTTTACGGTGAAGGAAAACATCGTGAGGAAACCGGCATATTTGAGGACCAAAATATCTGAGTGTGTGATCCACCAACCCGCACTTGGCCAGCGTGGTGGATTATGGCCTATATATCTCTCCTCGTGAGGGAAGGCCCCGAGTCCCAGCAGTGGGAATGTATAGTGGGCTGCTTATGCTTATTTTTTCATGAAGAAAACTGAACAATTTATGACATCTTGTTATGATGATTTTTTTTTTACAGTAACCAGCATAACAAGTTAAACAGCATGCCAAGCCTACAGTATTAAATTTTGTTAAAAAAATATTTAATCTATAATTTCTTGCTAGTACCTAACACAGCTGAATGTTCTAATAACACAATCTTTTTTTTAATAATTATAAAACAAAAGTACTGCAAATCTGGTCTTGAGTAACCTAAGTATGAGAATGGATGAAGTGAAAGAAGTGAGCCTCGGTGGATGCAAAAAAAAATCTTTTGTCTACTCTAGAGGAAAGAAGCACAACTGTGTCAACAATTATTTTCTTTTACACTTAAAAGGTATGTGTAACTACAATCCCCCCTATACTTTATACTAATTTGTGGTCTACAGTGAAATATGTTTTAATCAGTACTTTTGTCTAGAAAACCACTAGTCATAGTGTTGTCAAGCCATATCAGAGGCCGTTAGATAGTCAGAGTAATTTTATATGAATGATTCTTAACTTTTAGCACACCCTCATATACACAGGCAGCTAAAGAGAGCTTTGCTGATCTGACAAGGAAATAGGAATGTGATGTCACATGCCTCTAAAACTTGGTCCTTCATCTATAGTTCTGCTCATTGCGTCACTGATTGCAGATAGAAGGAGAAATAAGAAAAAAATGTCTTACCTTTTGTGGCATTCTGGCATTGGCGGTACCTCTTCTCTTACCGAAGCCGCAGTGACGCCCTTTCCTGCGCGCCTCTGTGTTCTTGCGGACGCGAGCGCGGGAGTGCACCGCTACCGGCTTCTTGATCACCAGACCATCCTTGATCATCTTACGGATGTTCTGTCCTGCAAAATATCAGGGCTTGAGTATAAAACGAGTATATTCTGTTGTTTTGGAAACAGCTACTTTATGCATGAATTTTAATATTGAGCATCATTGGTTCCGACAGGACCACTCAATATTCATGTTTTCATCTTTATTTCTATCACTTTGTTATAACAAAAAAAACTTTTGATGCTCATTTATCAACATACAGCTGAACAGATAACATTTAATGATTCCGGGATAGAATAGTACAAAAATTGGTACAAAATAAATTTTTGGTATGTTATCACAAAGCAGATTTTTTTGGGATACAGGTAGGTACTATGTCAAACATTTAGATTTATTTTGATATAGCTACTCGTCTTCGCAGACATCAATCCTTGATACAAAATGCATTCTTTAAGCTTGGACTGGTGTAAGGTTTGTAAAATGTAATTGATGACTATGTTAAGTTAACATGAGCAAGGCGTGAGTAGCGCCAAGTCTAAACAAGGTTACTTACTGGAGTTAGTGTTGGCGATTTCATTGATCTCGTTTGGATCAAGCCATACTTTCTTTTTACCACATCTCATTACCGAGGCTGCAAGCCTCTTCTGCAGCTTGAGGGAACTGAAAATCGAAAAATAAAATACATGACCACATGGCTTCGGACAACACCGATAACGTGGACGATATTGTAAAAATGCTTTTCAGTCTACAAAAAAATGTCAGCACCATAGTCGTTGGCCCAAATTGTAAAACTATTTACTTTTTGGTGCTGAAACATCCCGAATATTTTTAATTTTTTGAGAAAAACTAACCTCATCTTGACGGAGTGAGACCCAACGCACACAAGAAAGAAAAATATGGCCGCCGGTTCTAGTGATGTCAAATCGATTTCTAATTTGTTCGAACTATATTCGGCTGATGACATTCGATTAAGGATGCTTTACACATACATTCACATTAGGTACCTGTACTTTTAACATGATTAAAATAAAATTTAGTGTAAAAATTGTGTTTTTCTTTTCTGGTAAACGCATTGTATATTTGCATGCAGAATCTTTTCAGTAGTTTTAAAATAAGATAGAAACATTTTGATAATGAGCAATTTTTAGTAAAAAACGACACCCACGCTTGTTGTATCATAATTGCTGTGCGGTGGCCTTTCTAAAGTATAATAAATATAGAAAATCATCGCAGTCTTCTACCATAGCTGTAAGTCGAATAGTAAGTACAAGTAACGTAAATCAACCCACAATGGTGGCTGGCTACTCATCACTATTTCAATGTTGACATTCTAGAAATTCAATTTCTACCATTTCCGCTAGTCTCTAGAATCAATAAGATTTATATGTCAACGTCAGTAGTCATTTTACAGTGTAACTTCAATATCAAAATTATCAAACTGAATACGTCAATGAACAAAAACAAACAGCTGACTGACTTCTATTTTTATCTTTGTAATAACTATATGAGATTATTCATTCTTTATTATAAAAATTGAAAGAAAAACAGTCTTTAAACTGTTTTACATCACTGAAACCAAGTTTATGTATCATTTAATCTCAAGCTATTTATGACTGCCACTGGGTGATAATATTTACTGACGTATCGCTTCTGGTTCTGAGGTTCAGATAACTTGTTTTGCTTTGATTGAGGCCACTTCACAACAGCAAATCACAGCGAGGCAAGCGCTCAACCAGCGGTAGCTTAGTATCTCCGTCGCCGTTCACAAGGACGGTATAGCGGTGCTTTTTAAAACATTTGACGAACATCATAAATATGTCGCAAGTACAAAAAGTGAACCCCGATCTCATAAGAGAAAGGGAAAAGTGTACTTTCAACGTAACGGAGCTAACACATATAATCGATGGAGGCGCCCATATGACCAAGGAGAGACAAACAAGAGGTGGGTCATTATGCATTGTAAAAAAAGTTTTCTTGCTAATAGCCAGTTGCTTGGTAATTACGTACACGTCTTACTAATCATATAATCTGGCTATTGTACAATACTTAAAATGCTTATTTTTTTCTTGATATTCTTTTTTTGATATTGGGTTCTTTTATGTAGTTACTATCATACTTTCTTATTTTTAATGTAATCACTCTTATTTTAATCAATAAATCTTGTCAGAAGATAATTTATTTAAGATTTTTTTTAATGTATACTTTCCCATGTCTATCCAGGATAACAGATAGACTATGTAACCACAGTGGTTGCCAATTGGGGCAGCCATTGGATGTAAAAATGTAAACATACTCATTTGCTTATACTATGTATAAGATTCTTTGTTCTGACTCATTCTTTCATTCATTTATAGGCAAAGCAGAGCCCAAAAGGCTGGTCCTAGGGGTATGAAATTTAGAGGGTGTATTTGTTTTAGTATGTAGATGCGTACTGAGAATGGATTTTTGGAAATTCTACCCTTTAGGGGGTGAAAGGGGGTAAAACAGTTTGTATGAAACTTATTTGTGATATGATATGAACTTATTATTATATCTATACCTATATTATATTAATAGTAAATAGTAGTAGCTAGTTAATAATAAGTAAAGATAGTTAGTAATATTTTGAATATATCCTTAAAAATAAATTTTAATTTGTCGCTGGTTCAAAGTCCTTATCTAACATTAAAATCACCAATAAACAATCCTCATGTGATAAGTTTTGAAATGAGGTAAAAGATCACAGTTCATGTTTTTGTCTTATCTCTGTCCAAATAAATAATGTATAAATGTAGATGCATAAATATGAGGTATATATTCTCTGAGTGGTTATTGACCTCACTGATGACTGTGCTTAGGTATATGTAGTATGTGTGTTTCATAATTATGTGACTTGCAAACCAATATTTATAAAAATGCTAATAAAAAAGTAAAAATCTGTGCCCATTGTTGGATAGGATATGGTATGTGATATGGATCATGGAATGGTAATCTTCATACCAACAAATTCGGTATTGGCTTGTTATGTTTGGATTTTGTTTTTATAGTTTTGTTTTAGTAAAATTGCAATATTTGCACAAGCTTTTTTTGTAAATAAAGTAATGTCATGCATAAGTAACAATTTACTAAGTCAAAATAAAAATCAATAAAAATGTAGAGAAAGTTTCACATCTTCAATATAGTTACTTGTTATATGAAAATTGTGTGCTCATAAATGTGTGATTATTTATTCAAACCACATTATTACAGAACTTGTATCATCATTAAGTAATTCATTATCATCATCATCATCTACAGCCGATTCTATCCCACTGCTGGATATAGGCCTCTCTCCTGTCATGCGTAATTTAGTTAATAACTATTTAGATATTTTGAACTAAAGTGTACTTAGTTGTTATAATTTTTAAATTCTTTAAATATTGTAACTATCTAACTATATGTGGCAAACAGATCTGCAAAAGATTACCAAACAGCAGATAGTAGAATAGTTTAAACTTTTATTTGTTTTTATTTAATTATTTTTTGTATCTTAAGATCTGAATAAATGGCTATATTATTAACTATCACTCTTTCTAAACCTAACCTTATACATATATGTACCTCCGTTCATCTGATTTAGCTTGACTATTTATCAAATTCAATCTTCTTCAAATATAAGGACTATGCTCTTGTCTTTAGTCAGAGTTAATAAACCCAAAATAAGCAAACATAGTGCAGTTTTCTAACTCTGAACCACAGTATCAACAGATAGTTTACCAACCAATGATATCTGTATAGGAACACATTCAGAGCCTTCCTGTTCTGCTTCAAGCTAGCCCCGGAATTATTTCTGCGTAACACTGAGGAAATGCTTATTAAATAGCGGCGTTTGATCGCCTCAATCACAGAACCGAGTGTTGTTACTTCTTAAGTTAGCCTGCTCTGTTAGACTACCCATTATGCCCTGATAATCCTGCCGCTGTATGGTCAAAGCATGCGAGGGAGGCCTGTGTCGTGAGCGAGCTGCGGGCCTTCCTCGGCGAGATTGACTGGTTGGAGTAGAATCTCCAGCTGGTCGGCACGCAGAATGGGAGCTCGAAAGTGTACCTGACTGCGGAACCCAGTCTGATCACCAAGTAACCAAAGATTCAAAATGGTCGAGGCATAAGTTGGCTTGCGCAAAAGAGGATCGCTGCAAAAAATATGGTTGTTATTCTTACTACTTTACACTAAAATCAGCTGAACTAATTTAAATACAAGTTTCACATTGCCTTTGTTTGCCTTACCTTGCGTTTGTTTGTATTATGTTGGTTATTCTACAAGTGAATTTATATTTATGTATTTATGTACTTTATACATTTACACAAATGTTTTTAAAGCTAGTAAAATGTAACATTACTTTTATAAGTAAAATATCTTTATGATAGCTATTTAAAGCTCATACTAAATAATAGTCACCATAGTTAAATATAATGATATTAACTTCCGCACAATGGCAACCTCACCATAAACGGTGACTTCACTATAAATGTTATGCTAAGACTTGCATGCAGTATCTGCATCCCGAGTCTGAAATAAAGCCATTCGCTATTGATGTCACTGTTAATATGAATGACCTCCACTGACTCAGTCTCAACATATTCTAAAATACCATGGTATTTTTGTATCAGTTGAGACTAAGAATGGAGGTCATTCTTATCAGTGGGATCAATTGCCAATGGCTTTTTTTCAGACTCGGGGTGCAGTACCTTCAAAATGCTTGGGTGTAGGACTGCTTAATGGTTATTCGCAGTTAAGCACTATATCTGGTGGCCCAATCCACATTTTGATCACAATTATCATCTGTTATTTACAACACATGATATGATGACAACATTGTGCTTTTCTGGTCTAAGTATAGACTAGGGATAGTCTTTATTTATTTAATGATAATTAACACGCATTAAACCAATAACATTAATTATCCAAAATTCAATTTAAAATAGATTCGAAACTTAATTAATAATCTAATATATAAAATTTTCATGTCACAGTGTTAGTTACCGTACTCCTCCGAAACGGCTTGACCGACTTTTACCAAATTTTATATGCGTATTCAGTAAGTCTGAGAATCGGCTACCATCTATTTTTCATACCCCTATAAGTTAAGGGTTGTTCACCCTTAAATTTTTACTTAAGGCAAAACAACGTTTGCCGGGTCAGCTAGTTATTAATATAAATTTCACAAAATGGCAGAATCGCATGCAACTAGTCAAAAAATATATCACAACCTGGGTAGTGGTCAAGGAATGCGTTGAAACTCATGGCGCGACAAATCGGGGTTTTTGCTCTAGCTCTATTAGTATGTCTTACAGGCACATAAAATAAGTCACGCCTACGATCTCGGTTGTGGTGCACATAGTTGTCAGTTATAAATAAATTACAAATATATAAATACTAGCTGACCCGGCAAACGTATGAAAATTAGGTAGTAGCCGATTCTCAGACCTACTGAATACGCATATAACATTTGGTAAAAATCGGTCAAGCCGTTTCGGAGGAGTACGGTCACTAACATTGTGACATGGAAATTTTATATATAAGATTTCTTGTTATTGAACTCTGTATTATGAAAAATAAATGTTAGTAGCCAACAAAATAAATATAATATATTTTGTTCTATTTGCAGAGGAGAAGGTGCTAAAAGAAGGCATACACATAGAAGAGGTACCAGCGGAGTATCTCAGTCATAAAGAGAAATACGAAGTAGCAGTGAAAAAAGCTTGTTTACTATTCAAGCTTATCAGACGATGGCAGGAAGAAGAGAATACTGGGATGGAGAATTTCAGGTACGAGATAATGATAGTATTTTACTATAGCACATAAACAAGAATAGATTACACTTCACAGTGTTAACCTGATGACGACCAAAACTAAGCAGTTGGTTGTTGGCGACAACCTCGTTGGCGTAAAGGTTACCATGCCGGTCTGCTTATCAGAAGGTTCCGGGTTCGATACCCGGCCCGGTCAACATCTTTGTGCTTAACTAAATTTGTTGGCTGTGGGTCTGGGTGTTAAATATGTATTTATATATAATATGTATGTATGTATATGTAGTATATCAGTTGTGTTAGCAACCATAATACGAGCTAGAAATGGTTCAGTATGGGGCTAACCAGCCGTGTGTGAAAGTGTCCTAATATTAAAAAAAAAAGTATAATATAATGTTAGGTGCTGGACGGGGCACTCTGCATCAAGGTTTGGCTATATGACTATAACGTCGGTTTCGTGGATAACTAGGATTTATCAACTATGGAATCCCCACGCTGATCCATGTCTGGTTTTCCAACTCGTCGAAACGTCCAAATCGTAAGCAGTCGCAATCCTTATTCCTCTCCCTTATACGGTAAACAAGTGTCTAGAAAGTTCTAGGTACCGAACTTTCCATACTACTCCCCAGTACAATCTAGAATGTTCGAGTTACTGTGTGGGTGAGACAATAAAAATAGGTGTGAGAGCGAGACCAATGGTGTTCGTCTGTTTTCTAGAACATACTATTCTGGGAGCTTCGCGACAATAATATGGGACTATTATAATATACCTATCCATACCAACTGCTTGATGCTGATGGTTAATGCAGAGATTGGTGATATATATATTTAAATAGTAAATGTTGTTATATACATTCCCAATTCTACATCAGTGTCTTGTTTTACAAGTTATGTGTGGATTTGCACTCGCTGCAAAGTGAAGGAAAACATCGTGAGGGAACCGACATATTTGAGACTACAATATCCGAAGACGTGTGTCATCCGCCAATCGGTGGATAGTGGATAGATATCGGTGGATAGGCCTATATATATCTCTCCTCGTGAGAGAAGGCTCCGAGTCCCAGCAGTGGGAACGTATAGTGGGCTGCTTATGCTTCTATTTTGTGTGCTTTTTTGTTAAAACATAAAAATACCTAATCAATTCGATAATACGATTGAACTAAATCAATTCAGTGATAGTGCTATTTTACACGATTTGGGCATTGGCCCAAAGTACAAAGATTGGCCTTGATAGATACTTCTAGAATTCATAAACTGCAATTGTTATTCCGTTTAGAATATTAGGTAGCTGTTTATTATTCTGACGAAATAAATTTATGTTAGCTACTATTTTCTCACATTTATAGAGATTTACAATCAAATAATAGATATGAAAAACAATTGTTATTGTGTAGTTGCAGTAGTGTTGTAGAATATTAAATGACCTTTATAAGTTTAAATTATTTAACTAGTCTTTTTAAGTAATACATATTTAAGTAATGATTGCAGTGTGACTTGCCTTTAACGTATCTTATTTATGGCTGATAAAGTTCTGTGTTTGGTTTCGGAACTTTAAGACTACTTAAGTATTATCTGTAATTAATTTTCTTTTTTGTTCGTTTTTTAAAAAAGTGTTTATTATCTATCTATCTGTGATAAAAAAATAAGTCGGGTTTTCTGCCCTGACGCTATAACTCCAGAACGCACGAACCGATTTCCACGGTTTTGCATTTGTTGGAAAGGTCTCGGGCTCCGTGAGGTTTGTAGCAAACAAAATTCAGGGAAAATTCGATTCGCAAAAAAATCGACCTACACGCGGGGGGAGCCACGAGCAACAGCTAGTCGTAACTTTAAAAACAGCTCTCATTCTAAGGCAGCCTTTTTTTTTACGTGAGGAAATGCATTTACGCATGCCCACCACACCCGGGGAGGTGGGTGGGGTATGTCGGGCTCGATGCCAAAAGGGCATCACTACCGACTAAAACCTCACGATGGCCTTCTCACCGGAAAGGGCGGGATGAGGTTCCGCTTCTCGCATTAACGCACCACCCCGCCCACCTCGGCTAGCCTGCGAGATTCCGCCTCTGGGGATGACTCCCCTTGCAGTGCACCTGGTGCATTGCAACCACCTCGGGGACCGTGAGTGCAATGGACGCCGGACAACCCCGGTCCGACGCCCTAAGTCCCCCGTGACGGGTCAGGTCTGTGGCCCCATCACATGCCACTACGGCCGCAGAGAAAAGGGAAAATGGTAGTTATTCTAAGGCAGCCTGGTAAAAAGATCAGTATGTTTCCAGGGCGTTACTCGGCGGTGCTCTAGGCTCGGCCATCCTACAAGACGGCTCGCCCCTCACACTCCACTATGTGATGTTCATACCGACCCTCATGGGGCAGGCGTCGGTGGAACAGCAGGCTTACTGGATCGGGAGGGCGTTCAACCTCGACATCATTGGCACTTACGCTCAGGTAAGATTATAATTATCCTTTTTAAACCGCAGAGCACGTTGCCAAATGTAAAGATGGAGCAAAACTATCACAAAATGGCTGCCGACACAGCAAAGCAGAGATTTACATTCTAACATGTCTTCCGACCTACGGTTGCGCCGAGATCTAGTTGTCACTTAGTTTTTTTTTGTATTTGTCACGAGCGGAATGGTTACCATGCCGTACTGCCAACAGAGGGTCCTGGGTTCAATTCCTGGCACGAACAACGTCTTCTGATGACCTAGATAGACCTAGGGTGTTAAATATGAATCGATAATATGTATGTATATGTAGTATAGCAGTTGTGCTAGCAACCATTATACAGACTAGAAATGGTTTGGTATGGGGCTAACCAGCTATTTGTGAAATGTGTCAATTAATTTTATTTAATTGAAGGTTTCCTAAAATTTGTTTACTTGTTAACGACCCCGTTATCAAGTATAGTATAGAAAAAAATGTATATGTCTGTAGAAAATTAAATCCCTCATCTAGACGGAGCTGGGACACGGCACGTTCATCCGAGGTCTGGAGACCACAGCCACGTACGACCCATCCACCAAGGAGTTCGTTCTGCACAGCCCTACACTCACTGCGTACAAGTGGTGGCCGGGAGGATGTAAGTATATAGCGGCTAATGTGCTATTTTAGTGCTTAGTACTTTTTCTCGATTACTTGTGAATATTTAATTTGATATTACAAAGTAGATTTTCATAAAATATAGAAAAGAAAATACGACCAATCATCCATCTTATTCTTCTTCTTCCTTACCTTATCCCACTTCATGTGATTATTCTATATCATTGATTATTCACACAATCTATCCATTCTTCTTTAGGTCGAACACAAGAGCGGATGAAATACATAATTCTGAAAGTCCCCTTATCATAAGTTATACGGATCTGCATCACCAGAAATTTCTTAAACACATACTTGTGATATTAATTATCGTTTATCATTAAAACTGATTAACAGATAACCAGAACGCTAAAAATTAGAGTATCGGTCATGATATTTGTAATTAGTAATTACTTATCTAATAAAATAGATATTTTGATGTTTACATGCCTCACGACACGCGTGCCTGTTTTACTCGTAAACTTATCTTTAATAGTTATTCTTTAGACTTTAGATTTAACGTGTACCTACTTATATTTCATTGACCTCTTATTTATAAAAAGCAGTTCCTAAAGATGATAAACAAAACGAAACGAAATTTCTGGACATGCTTACGTACTTAATGTAAAGAACTACGAAGTAACCTGATCCCGATTTAATTTTAAAATCCACTAAATAACCAAAATTCATTAACTTTTTGAGCTTGGTAGAAAATAATCTCAAATCAAACAAGTAACCCATAAGTATTTACCATTCATCATAATAAAATCCATTCCAAACACAAAATCCATACATTTTTTAAGCTTGTTAGAAATATTCCCTGCTTTATTTGAAAATCCATTTCAAATACAAAATCCACAAACTTTTTTATTGACGCCACTAATACTTACTACTATATATTATGTACATATCATCATCATCCACAGTTGATTTTATCTCACTGCTGGGTATAAATAAGCCTTTTGCCTGTCACTCCAACTGTCTGAGTCCTGTGCCATTCTAGTCCAAGTTGGACCCACGACAGTTTTAATGTCGTGGACCCATCTTGCCGCTGGACGACCAACCCTTCTTTTCCCTAGCCTCGGCCACCACTCGGTTACAACTTTACACCACCTGTCATCACGTCGCCTGGCCAAGTGTCCTGTCCAGCTGCTTTTTAGGTTTATGACTGCAGATCCGAAAGCTCGAACTTTCGTTCGACTTCGGATGTCAGGGTTGCGGATTCGGTCTATTAGTTTGATGCCGAGCATAGCAAACCTTTCCATGGTATATAATAAATAAATAATAAATACTAGGACACATTTCACACACGGTTGTTTACACTCTGAACCATTCTGAACCATTTCTAGTTCATGTTATGGTAGCTAACACAACTGATATACTACATATTCATACATATTTTATATAGATACATATATAATATTTAACACCCAGACCCACAGCCAACAAATTTGGTTGATCACAAAGATGTTGGCCGTGCCGGGAATCGAACCCTGAACCTTCTGATTGGC
Source organism: Mellilla xanthometata (assembly GCA_035578125.1). Lineage (NCBI taxonomy): Eukaryota > Metazoa > Arthropoda > Insecta > Lepidoptera > Geometridae > Mellilla > Mellilla xanthometata. The sequence continues at coordinate 2,426,807 of JAPUBQ010000007.1, read as the reverse complement.
AGTCTGTTATATGTCATATTGTACTTTAATTCTACCTTCACCTTGTCCACAGTGGCCCATACAGCCAACTACTGTATAGTAATGGCCCAACTCTACACTCGCGGCCAATGCCACGGCATCCACCCGTTCATCGTCCAATTGCGAGACGAGGAGACCCACATGCCCCTCCCGGGGATCAAGATCGGCGAGATTGGAGCCAAGCTTGGCATGAATGGAACCAACAACGGGTTCCTGGGCTTCGAGCACGTTAGGATACCAAGGGAACATATGCTGATGAAGAATTCTAAAGTGCTTGAGGTGAGATTGATTAGACGAGTAAAGTTTGTTAGTTCTCTTCATAATTCAAATTCAAATCATGTAGTGCATCATTTAAATGTTATACAATATTAAATTATCATAAAACATGAAAATGTACCCTAATCAGGGTGTGGCAATACTGGTTTGAAGATCGACAATGATTATTTATTGTTGTGATGAATTCTTTTATTTTAGCTGATTTCATCATAGAACAGAGCTGAAAATAAATGAAGATCGTTGTTGTTGTTCAGAGATTTGAATCTTTAAATCTTATTTTGATTAGGCATAAAACATGTTTGTAAATCCTTATTTTTGTTTACCAAATCATTTGTTTTAAAAAACAAAGTATATTACTCGTAAATTTATGTGTTTATACGAGTATTCAAAACAAAAATGTCATAAAGAATATTTATGGTAATTTAGTTTACAATAATTATGGTACAACAAGTTTAGGTTCGAAGTATACTTGACTTATTAATGAAGGATACCTAAATAATGTATATTAATATAAGTATACCTAATATAAAATATTATTACTATGTTTCAAAGATTGTATGTTCTGATTTAGTTAAATTTGTACTGCGTTTCCTATTATATTTCTTTTTCCTCGCGTTTCGTGAATCTAATTGAAAAGTCTAATTTATGCTAGAAACTATTTTTAGCAGACTTCTAATGAGGTTCTTAATTAAACAGTATTTTCATCACATATTATATTTTTTGTGTTTGTTAGGTCAGAACATTCGCCTGACTGAACAGATTTTGTTTATTCTTTTGTTTTTAATTGAAAGCTAGTGCACGCTGTGTGGCATTTCAAGATTGTCTAGTTCTTAAAATCCATGAGGAAACCTTAAGTTAAGTTAAACCTTAAATTAGCATGAAGTTGACAAATCAGTACATTACTCAATATCACGCCAACTGATATCGATATTTATTTTGCCCCCTTTAGTCAATATTTTAAGTATTTTTTTAAATTAAAGTAGTTATTTTTTATTGCTTTTGATGTAGCATTTGTAATAATAATCATTATTATCACTAGCCCGCCTGCGTCCACTGCTGGAGTTCACTCCTTAAACTAGGTACATACATAGGTGGTATTATAAAATGTCATAAAAAGTAAAAAACCATTTACAACTTAAATACAGTAGGTTCCGGATTCTTCTAGTTTTTACCCGTAGGGTTAACAGACATAAGATTAAATATGAAGCTAAAATTTACAAACATTTAGTCAAATTCATATAATTTCATTATCGTCAAGAAAGAGTTTAACACTATAGTAGACTTTTTTATATAGAAAGATTTTTAATTTAGATTTAAATATATGTTTTTTTTTTTTTTTTTTTTCACATTCACACACGGCTGGTTAGCCCCATACTGAACCATTTCTAGCTCGTATTATGGTTGCTAACACAACTGATATACTACATATACATACATACATATTATATAAATACATATTTTACACCCAGACCCACAGCCAACAAATTTAGTTAAGCACAAAGATGTTGACCGGGCCGGGAATCGAACCCGGGACCTTCTGATTAGCAGACCGGCATGGTAACCTTTACGTTAACGAGGTCGTCAATGTAAGTTAGTAATACATCGAATATCTTTTCATCGAATAGCTTATTATAAATCAGCGTTTATCGGTTCTGCGGCAGATGTGACCAGCCCATTGCCACTTCAACCTACTAATGTGTAATAATAATTAGTTAAATTAATTCAACTTTATCATAAATTTTAATTAACAGGATGGCACCTACGTGAACTCTCCCAGCTCCAAGCTGACATACGGAACCATGATGTTCGTGCGAGTGGTGCTCGTCAACGACATGTGTAACTACATGGCGAAGGCTGTCACCATCGCCACCAGATACTCGGCCGTCAGGCACCAGTCGCAGCCCAAGCCAGAGTGAGTCTTATTTAGTAGGACATAAAGTACGATTTCGTATTGTATGAGTTATAAGAAATGTTAAATTTCTATGTAATAATACTTGTACTCATAATATTCTTCGTCGATAATAATAACTCATACATATCAGATTGGAATGACTCTCTTCTTCATATAACATTTTATATACTAATATTTAATATACTTGTACTAAAACTTCTGTGATTATTTATCAAATTACTTATAAGCACTAGTATTAGCCTTGCAAAGGCCTGAAACACGTGCCTATGAAATGTAACAGTGCCTGTGCCAGCAAAAATGCCTGTTTACGACATAGGAAACTAATATAGGGCCTATACTATAACTATACATCCTTGCAAGCTAGCGTTTGACACAATACTTAAGAGACTCCTATAAGCTGTCATACAAATATGTCATATAAATATGTAAGCAACAAACATATTGATCATTCTAGCGAGCCGGAGCCCCAGATCATAGATTACGTGACGCAGCAACACAAGCTGTTCATCGGCATAGCGTCGTTTCACGCGTTCAAACTGAGCGCCGAGTGGCTGTGGAACATGTACAACAACGTGACTGCTGAGCTTGAAGCCGGGGACATGGACCGGCTCCCTGAGGTGAGTGAGAACACAAACTGTTCATCGCCATAGCGCTGTTCCACTCGTTCAAACTGAGCGCCGAGTGGCTGTGGAACATGTACAATAACGTGACCGCCGAGCTTGAAGCCGGGGACTTGGACCGTCTGCCTGAGGTGAGTGAATATAACTCAAACTGTTCATCGCCATAGCGCTGTTCCACGCGTTCAAACTGAGCGCCGAGTGGCTGTGGAACATGTACAATAACGTGACCGCAGAGCTTGAAGCCGGGGACATGGACCGGCTCCCTGAGGTGAGTGAAAACACAACCTGTTCGTTGCCATAGCGCTGTTCCACGCGTTCAAACTGAGCGCCGAGTGGCTGTGGAACATGTACAATAACGTGACCGCAGAGCTTGAAGCCGGGGACATGGACCGTCTCCCTGAGGTGAGTGAAAACACAACCTGTTCGTTGCCATAGCGCTGTTCCACGCGTTCAAACTGAGCGCCGAGTGGCTGTGGAACATGTACAATAACGTGACCGCAGAGCTCGAGGCCGAGGATATGGAACGCCTACACCTAAGAAAATGTGATTCTTCATCATCATCATCATTATCAGCCCGTAGTCGTCCACTGCTGAGCATGGGCCTCTCTTCTCGTACGCCAGTCATTCCGGTTTTGCGCTGCTCTCATACAGCGTGTTAATGGTCGCCCGACGCTTCTTTTGACTGTCATAGGCCTCCAGTCTGTCAATGTGAGTGAGAGTCAAGAAAATGTGATTATTAAAAACAAAAAATCTGTTCATCGGTATAGCGTCGTTTAACCAGTTCAAACAGCGCTGAGTGGCTGTGGAACATGTACAATAACGTGACCGCCGAACTTAATGTTACCAAATAACCCTGTATAAGAATTTTTTTCATCATTGTTCTTACACGTGTTTATCATTTGACAGTTGCACGCACTATCCTGTTGCCTGAAAGCCGTGAGCACAGCGGACGCGGCGGAGTGCGTGGAACGCTGCCGGCTGGCGTGCGGCGGACACGGATACATGCTGTCTTCATACCTACCGCTTGCGTACGGACACGTCACCGCCGCTTGCACATACGAGGGAGAGAACACTGTGCTACTGCTGCAAACTGCCAGGTGAGACACTGCTAGCGCCATCTAGTTTTGATTGCAAGAACTTCGTTTAAAACTTTGAGTCAAAATGTAAAGTTTATCTACGGCAAAGATTTTTCTGTGACTATAGCTTTTTAGTATATCCCAAGCTAGCCCAATAGCAACGCTTGCATACAAAAAGAAATGCTATTCAAGGCACGAGCATACGGCTAGATAAATTGGTGAAACTACACACTTCCATACATAGCGCCATCTAGCTTTAGCACCTGGAACACGTTCAAATTGTGAACAGACAAGGTTATATGTTCTTTATGCATAAGCGCTAGTCTATGAACATGTGTTGCACTTTTGACTTGTACCATTCCATTGAATCCATTACTTGTATTAAAAGTAATGGATTAATAGACCAAGATAAATCATATTACTAGTGCCACCTAGTTTAGATTTCTAAAATTTCTTATTTACACGCTTCTTCTACTAGCTTCAAAAGTTGAAGAATACAAAAACATTGTGTCTATTATTTTTCAGATACCTAGTGAAGGCGTGGCAACAAGCGTTGGGCGGCAACAGTCTGACGCCCACGGTGGCTTACCTGAACAGTGTAGGTGCTCGCCGCTCCCCGCCTTGGGACAACACCATCGACGGCATCATCCAGGGCTTTCAGCGCGTCGCTGCGGGGTTAGTACACGTATAAGCAGGGCGGCAAATGAAAGGCGGCAACAGCCTATAGTGACGTACCAGAACAGGAGTCGCGGCGGCAATAATAGCAATAATTGCCATACGTTTGTTGGTCAGTAGCACGTGCCTGAAGTTTTATGAGAGGTTGCTTTGCACTCATCTAAATAGCGATGATTCGTTGAAGCGATGATGGTCTCACGGTTATTATTATATTTTTTATTTTATAATATTTATTGTTATAGCGTCAACAGAAATACAATATTGGTGATAATTTCAGCTTTTTAACTATCACAGTTTGTGAGATACAGCTTGTTGACAGACAATGGAACCTTATTAATAGGGTCTCGTTTTTATCTCTTAGGTACAAAACCTTTAAAAAGTACAACATTTATATTGTTCTTTGTATACTGTTATCTTAAAGCATATTATATATACATACACGAACAAACGGCCACACCTACTAAAAACTTTTAAAGTAAGTGTGACTGTTTGTTTGTGCAAACAATAAAATTTGTTCGGTTGATTAAAAAACCTTTAAATGTTCCAGAAAAATCGCGCTCTGTGTGCAGAACATTGAAAAGCGACAGAAAGGTGGCTTGTCTTACGAGGACGCGTGGAATATGACTTCTGTACAACTCACATCTGCATCTGAGGTAAAACTTACATAGACATATACCTACAGGGTTACACGTAACCCTGATTTGAAGTGATGAAAGCTCAGTCGGGTGAGCGATCGCCTTACGTCCCGAAGTTAGTGAGTTCGATGTCTACTAATGCTCGAAATTTAGTAAAGGAAAAAATCGTGAGGAAACCATAGCATGGTGGTATGGTATTTTCTAACGCTTGCCTGGCTAGCAACCACCCTTTTATTTTAACAAAACCTATATTAAAAAAAAAAAATTCAGGCAGTCTCCATGAGAGCTATAGCTATTCAAGCATAATTGCAGTTATTTACTGCAAATGAGCAACCCTGTTTATCAATGTGAATTGTTTTAGTGTTAAATCTTCTATTCTAAAGTAGCTTTTTATGATGCGTATTTTTTGTTAATAATTGCCCTAATGATCGATTCTGTGAGAATTTAATCGAACTTCGTAAAAACTGTGATTATCCAAAGAAAATCTCTAATTTTCATTTTGTTATAGTCGCATTGCCGCGCGATTCTGCTCGCGACGTACCACAGAGAAACAGAAGTAATCGTGAAGAACGCGTCGCCACAACTACGCGAGGTGTTGTATACACTCGTCGACTTGTATGTTGTGTACTGGGCCTTACAGCGGGTCGGAGACTTGCTGAGGGTAAGTTTCACTATGTTTACCTTTAAAAAAACAATATTAGGGCACGTTTCACACACGGCTGGTTAGCCCCGTACTAAAATATTTCTAGTTTGTATTATGGTTGCTAACACAACTTATGTACTACATGTCCTACTAATATAATAAATCCGAAAGTTTGTGTGTGTGTGTGTGTGTGTATATATGTTTGTTCCTTCTTCACGCTCAAACGTCTAAACCGATTTTGATGAAATTTGGTGTAAAGATAGCTTAGACCTTGGATTAACACATAGGCTACTTATTATCCCGAAAACATTTGTGGTTCCCGTAGGATACGCAAATAACTTTCAAGTCTTTAACTTCTCACGCTCCAACGGCTGGACCGATTTTGATAAGATTTACTATGAATTTAGGTTAGGCCTTGGATTGACACATAGGCTATTTTTCTACAGTGTTTTGTTGCCTTAGGTACGATAATGATTGTAGGACTATCGATGCAAACAATTCATGAAACTACCAATGATTTGTAAGATGAGCCCAGATGTTTTATTCAAAAGATGGTTGAAAAATTATATTTTGTTTTAATAAGCCGATCATTTTTTGAGTATAAAATTTGTAAAAACATATATATACGTAATCTGAGCACTCGAAAACGTAAAAATTTGCGATGATATCAAGGTCAACAAAAAAGTTTTTTTTTTGTAGAGCAGTGTTATTTATTGCGAAGTTTTAAACTCGGTGTTTTTGTATTTACAGTTCACATCGATATCGGAACGTGACATTGAGAAATTACAGCACTGGTACGAAGAATTACTCTCCAAGATACGACCCAACGCCGTCGGTCTCGTCGACGCCTTCGATATTAGAGATGAGGTAATCAATCATGCTAACACCATAACCATTTGTCAAACAGTAGTTTATTATTTAATGCAAATACATTTTTTTAAGGGCACATTTCTCACACGACTGGTTAGCCTCATACAAAACCATTTCTAGTTTGTATTATGGTTGCTAACACAACTGATACATATATGTACATACATAAATACTTTATATCGATACAAATATATATACATCCAGGCCGACAGTCAACAAATTTCCAGACCAATCTCGGCTACTCCCTAGTAGGTGTGTAACCAATTTCCAGACCTATCTTGGCACTGAGTAGATATGTACAAAATTTTCAGACGAGTAGATATGTCATCAATTTCAGACCTTTCTTAGCTACTACCGGGTAGATATGTAATCAATTTCCAGACCTATCTTGGCTACTACCTAGTAGATATGTAATTAATTTCCAGACCTATCTTGGCTACTACCGGGAAGATATGTAATCAATTTCCAGACCTATCTTGGCTACTACTACATTTCTAATTTATTCCAGATTCTCAGATCAGCGCTGGGAGCGTACGACGGTCGCGTGTACGAGCGGCTGATGGAGGAGGCTATGAAGAGTCCGCTCAACAAGGAGCCCGTCAACCAGAGCTTCCACCAGTATCTCAAACCCTTCATGCAGGGGAAACTGTGATACCCCATCAAAACTTTTATTAAAATGTGATATTTCCTGTTACATGACAAACAATTTTTCAATTATACTAATATGTATCATTACAGAATTATAATATATGAATGATTTATTATTCTAAATATATGCGCCGGTGATGTTAATGACGCACATTAGAAATTGAATATTATAATTACGGTGTGGTTAGTTAGCTAAGTATAAATGATATAAAGGTAAAAATAGTGGTGAAGGAAACATTCCATAGAAATCAGGCTCGATATCAGTATTTATTTTTGAGATTTTATTGTAAAGGTTTATATTGAAAATTTGTGAAATACATTTTATATTTTTTGTTAAATTTTTGTATTTTTATTGAAATATCCTCCTAAAATACTTATAATGTAGAACATATGTATCTGTATAAATGGTTTAAAAAATCCAAGAAAATAATTACTCAATTATATCAATGGTATTATTATGATTGTTTCTTTCATATTATATATTTCAATTAGACTAATCTAATGTTCGTCTTATTTTTGGGTATTACAAATGTTCACGCTTTATTTGGTAAATGGCAGAATCGTCCGATTCATAAAGTAGGAACAAAAATACATTTTAAATAACTGTCACTGTCATTTGAATTTGATAGACGCTATCACTAGTAAACAAATTAGATTTGTTTTTCTTTAAGTGTTTTACTGCAAATTAAATGGGAATGGGTCAATTATGTCGGGCATGTTTAGTAGCTATGGAATCATTCACGTTTGTATTATTCGAAAACGTTTCTGCAGATGCTTACTCCTTTTGCACATCAGTTGAGGTAAAGTGCCTAATTGTAATTTATTTCTTGATAAATACTTTGGGATTTCGTTACACAGGAGAGTTTTACGATTTCTTTGTACATAAGTTGAGTTACGAAGTATCGAGTATAAATTCTATTCATAGAAAAAATATTCCCTATTTATAATTATTATGAACACAGAATCACAGATGTCCTTCACTACTTGGATGGCATACAGTAGGATAAATTATCTCCAAACTTTCCTGACTACTTAAGAACTGTTTAATCTCCTTTTCCAGGTCAATAAAGATGATGAATTACCAAAAACTCTGTGCAATACATGCCATGAACTTCTGGATAAATTTACCCACTTCAAAAATGCATGTATTCAGTCCCAAAACACTCTGGAATTCCAGAATAACATAAAGCTCCCAGACATTACTAGCCAGGATAAGGAAGTCAAAATTGAACCAAATGAAAGCTGTGAGGTGGTAGTAAGTGAACTAAAAGTCAATATTGCAGAATCTCTCAGTGTTCAAGGTTGTGATAATGGATTTGAGAGTGATACAAATGATAATGAGACTATGCAAAATGACAGTAACTATAATTATGCTAACAATGGTAAGGGAAAGATAATTTATGTAATGTAAATACTAGTTTATTTTCTAAATAACATAATTTTGTTATGGTATAAAAATTAAAAACTGACTAAAACTAACTAAATGAAATTAAAAACTAATAAATAAAAATAAGGACAAATTTCACACACGGCTGGTTAATCCCATACTGAACACTTTCTAGTTTGTATTATGGTTGCTAACACAACTGATATACTACATATACATACATACATATTATATATAGATACATATTTAACACCCAGACAGATAGCCTACAAATTTAGTTCAGCACAAAGATGTTGGCCGTGCTGGGAATCGAACTTGGGGTAAGCGCCAGCTCTTGGGTCATTGCTTCAACTTGAAATGTAATTATTTTGATATTTTGTATTAATATGACCGAAGTAAATAACATAACATATGCAATAATTTGTAATGGTTTTTAGATGCAATCCAAGAAAAAGAGGAGGTGCCTCTGCAGAAAATTAAAAAGAAGATAAAATGTACCATTAAGTAGGTATCTTTCTTCTTATTTATAAATATAAGGACAAATTTCACACACAGCTAGTTAACCCCAAACTGAACCATTTCTAGTTTGTATTATGGTTGCTAGCACAACTGATATACTACATATACATACATACATATTTTATATATAGATACAAATTTAACACCCAGACTGACAGCCATCAAATATAGTTTAGCACAAAGATGTTGGCCGGGCCGGGAATCAAACCCAGAACCTTCTGATTGACAGTCCGGCATGGTAACCATTACGCCAACCAGGTGGTCAAATTCTTCTTATTTGTATTAGCAAAGTGGCCAAGTTCAAATATGTAGAGTTTTCAAGCCGCCTGAAAGCCTCTAACTTGTCTTAACAACTTCTTGTACTAAGACAAACAGCTGAGACCTAAAATTTAATGTGTCATCCAAGCCTCATAATGTTATATAACAAGTATGGTCTCCATGTTCATATTCTTTTTTACCCTGATACTCTGTTATTCGTATTATGTGCAACTTTGTGAGAGACCCAATATATGTATTAAACACTTTTACATTTATTATCTCTAGTAGCACACATTCTTTACTTTGGGGGTTTTTAATTTAATCTTTTCAATTAGATTATTACTGTTATGACTCGGGGCCTTCTCTCACAAAGAGAGAGATATAGGCCATAATCCACCATGCTGGCCAAGTGCGGGTTGGCGAATGACACACATCTTCGGATATTGTGGTCCTCAAACATGTCGGTTTCCTCACGATGTTTTTCTTCACCATAAAGCGAGTGCAAATCCACACATAACTTGAAAAACAAGTCATTGGTGTGGGGCTGGGATAGAACCAGGGGCACACTCGCTTACTGTTATAATGTGTAGTAAGTGATAGCAAATTATCACTATAGATTTTTGTTCTTGTTCTAGAAAAGTAAAAGCAGAACCACGAAATGAAGATAAGAAGAAGCCCAAAGTGTTTGAGTATGTATGTGGGCTGTGTAAAAGCAAGTTCAAGTACAAGGAGAGATATGAAGTCCATCAACTAGAACATCAGGGCTTAACTGTAAGTTACTTTCTATTAGCTAAGAGGCCAAGATCTGATGTTGAGAACTTTCAAGCACCCCTAATCCCTCCATGGCTTAACAACTGCTTGTACTAAAATTAGACCTACAATTAAGACTGAGCAAGAACAAAATTTAAAATGTTTTCCCAAATAATATAATGCAACAAACTAGCAAATTTTTTATCCTCTTCTGAAGCTCTTGAACAGATCGACTGATTTAATTTAGTATTTTTATTCTAATAAAAGGTGTTTGATGAAAATCGATCCAAGTTGGCCAATGCCCTAAATTTGTGCATAATTTAATTGTTTTGTATGCTACTGCTACATGTTCCAGGTGAACAAAACGTGCGCAATATGCAGTAAAGTGTTCCAGACGTGGAGTGGGCTGCAGCGTCACACTGACAGTGAGCACAAGGTGGTGCCACTCACTACACTCCGCTGCAAGGTACCATAGACTAATAACATAATTCATATTTTCTTTGTAATCTATTGACTCAGGCGTTACTTTGCAGAAATCCATTGTAAATAGAAGACAAAATTAAATATTTAGCGTAATTTCGCTTCCGCTATCACAGCGCAAGTACACTAAATATTTAATTTTGTCTTCTATTGACTTTGTGGCGTCACTGTCAAATTTCATTCACCGCCCGCTACCAATCAGAGTACTCGTTCAGAATCGCGCAAGCGGTATTTACAACGCGCGTTCTGAATGGTCCTAACTACAATGCATGACTGACGGCTGTCTCCGGACACAACATCTGTCCGGGGGGATATCCCTTTGCTAGATGGAGGCAGACCGTTGTCGCTCCATAACTTCAACATTGATTAAAAAAATGTAAAAATTGTTTTATTGCCTCAAAAATCTACCTATATTTACCTATATGTTTTGTAGGGGCTCATAGGTTGGTTGCTTTAACTAATTCATATTTGAAATAAGGTTTATGAGATATATCTGCCAGAATGTTAGTCATTCCACTAAAAGTGTACTGGGCATATTGCGTGCTCTGACTAGCTTACCAAATAAATATTTTATCCTATAAATCTAAACAGCTGATCTAATTTTCGCCAATTGCCTAAAGTCGAAAAACAAAAGCAACAGGTCTACTGGATGTTTTGGAAGCTTTTGTTGTGCATTAGTTTCCAGTAAAATTACACTTAAAACAGTACCTCCGCAGGCATGTGGCAAGGTGTTCAAGAACCAGCAGACCCTGAAGCTTCACTCCAAGCTGCACGAGCTGCCGGAGGACCACATGTCTGTCTGTGATGTCTGTGGGAAGAGCTACTCCAGCCCCGTCACTCTCAAGGTGTGTACATACTTATCTGTTCAGTGTATTCAAATGTTCAGGTTATTTCAAAAATGTAACCTGTATCTAAACACAGCTACATATCCACAGCAATAATTTTTTTTGGTATAACCTAGTTCACATTTATGATATTGTTACATTTATCATGTAACAAGTCCGAAATGAGTGTAATTATTAACTCAAAGAATGTTTTAATTTTTTTCACGTAAATAAAGTAATTTTAAAATTGAATTGAAATTGATCTGTTCAGGGAGTGGGGAGATATATTTCAAATATTTATCGCTGTCTAGTGAGCTAATAGGTAGATAACATTTTGAGCTAATTTGGAGATAAAATTTATGACTTTAGCTAACCCCATTAATAATAAAAATGTAAAAGTTTGTGTGTGTTTTTCAGTATAAAGAACTTATTTTCCTACATTCCATCGTCGAGTGATTCGAACAATACTAGTTAACCGATAAAAAATTATGTTATACAAACATAATAGAAACGCAAAGCGGGAGTGAGTATACTCATTGCTCCCACTTTTTACTGTGTCAAATACAAATACAAATCATTTATTAATAACACCAAAGTTACAAGTCAAATAATATGATATCAATACAAAAGTAAGTAGTGTCAGGGATGCTTTAATAATACTGAGCGTTATTAATATTATCCATTTTTTTTCAGCTCCACCTAGAAGGGCACAACGAGAACCGAGCGAGAGACCACCCGTGCGAACACTGCGGGAAGAAATTCTTCACCAAGCACATCCTACACTCGCACATAAAGCGTCTCCACACCGGACAGAGATTCATCTGCCACATCTGCAACTACCCCTTCACAGACAAATACAACCTTCAAAAGCACGTACTAAAAATCCACCAAGGCATAAAGGAGCATAAGTGTGATATTTGCGACAAATTCTTCTCAACGCATTCCACTCTCGTCATCCATAAGCGGATACATTCCGGTGAACGTCCTTACGCTTGTACGTTCTGTGGAAAGGCGTTCAGCTCTAAGAACCGTCAAATAATCCATCACAGGACCCATACGGGGGAAAGGCCGCATCGTTGTGTGGTTTGTAATTTGGCGTTCACTCAACTTGGTACTATGAAGCGGCATATGAAAACGCATAGCAAAATGGCGCCAGATACGGTCGATGTTTACAGATATGAGAAGCCGCCCGATTGTGTTACTATGGCGTAGGGATGAGAAAATGAGTCTGTGACGTCATTATGAATCAGGGCAATACTAGTTGACATCCGATATTTCCGAACAAAAGACCTTCATTCATAATTTTCCGAACTAAAGACCTTCATTCATAATTTTCCGAACAAAACACCTTCATTCATAATTTTCCGAACAAAAGACCTTCATTCATAATTTTCCGATTTGAAGACCTTCATTCATATTTTTTTACTATTACTTGGCCAATTTTATAAATATTCATAGTCTAAGATCCTGTTAAGAACGACCTTCACCAAGCTTGTTAATGGATCAAAACAATTTTTATGTAAATTAATATCGGCTTCGTATGACCAAAGTGGCCAAGCTCTGGTGTCGAGAGATTTCAAGCCCCCGAAGGCCTCTCGCTTAACGACTGCTAGTTCTAACAACCGGGGCCTACAATTTAACGTATCATCCGACCCAAGGTAGCGCCCAGAAGAAAATACCTCTTTTAAAAAAGACCCTATACTATCACAAAATATTTTAAGTTACAGTATTGCCCTCTTTACATAACAGTATTATTAAATCTAAGCTTAGGTAAATGAATAGAAAATCTTTATCTCAGTGTAAATATGTATTTTCATATTTTTAAGTGCAATAAATTATGTACAACGGTTTTGTAAATACATATATATGTATGTACATAGAACACAATATTTTTTCTAGTAACTATCAAATACATATCACATTCACATACTCCAAACCAATTAGTGGCGGCTGTAGATTTCAAAAGTTTATTTTTGTCTTGTGAATTGTACCATCTCATTGAAGCCAGATCAATTAGGGAATTTTGTATGTAATGTTTTGCAACTACCCTCAAGCTGAAAAATCTGTCTGCAAGCATCCATGTGTATGGCGTTTGCCATCCTGACTGAGCTGTGATAGTTTCATAAGGTAAGGATGATGTTGAATTCACCTGGATATCTTCGTTCTGACTTCATATGCATTTCTTCCTATATGTTCCCACTGGGACTCTGGGCCTTCTATCACGAGGAGAATATAGTATAGTCTTCAGATATTGTTGTCCACAAACGTGTCAGTTTCCTCACAATGTTTTCCATCAGTTCAAATCCACACAAACTTGCAATACCAGTCATCGATGTAGGGCCGGGTTCGAAACAGTGGCCGTCAGATTGGAAAGCAGACGTTTTCCCATCGAGCCGCTTCACTTGGCATTTCTTTAACTTCTCCCGAAATCTAGTTTCGACTAAGCATACTCCACTCTATACAAGCTACTTCTCACAAGACTTCCGTCTTGTCCGCTGTTTGCTTCCACTTTATAAAGGCTTATATCTTGAGGCACTGTGCTAATATCCTCTTTACAATGGCTCTTCATATGTCTGTTGAGTGCGCCTCTTTGTATAAATCCCATTCCGCAGAGGCGGCATTTGTGAGGTTTTTCCCCGGTGTGAATCATTCGATGACTGCGGAAGTCTTTGTGTGCCATGAACCGTTTTGGGCACAAGTCGCAGGCGTAGGGTCTTTCACCTGGAAACAGAATTAATGATTATTTTTAAAAAAAATTACAACTGGGCAAACAAACCAGTCATACGCAAGTCTATACTTGCGTTTGACTACTGCTTGCCTAAGTGTGCAAGCAACCCATGTAAAATAGAAGAGCCTATGGTCACACGCTTACCTAGAAAATACCTAACAACTCTTGATTTCAAGACCCTAAATGGTATTTTCTCAGGAAACAGAGACTCAGGAAGAGAATTCCAAAGTTTTGCACTCCTCACAAGGACAAAAATTATAACACTATTTGTTATACCATGGGAGCAAAATAGCATAATAGCATAATTTGAAAACCCTATAAATTGCTGCATAAATGATAGAACGAGTTTTTAATTTGATTCAGTGTTAAGAATCATTAGAGTTCCAAAACAGGATTACATAAATTTCGTTTGAAAGTTTCATTTTAAAAATAGTTAAATCGTTTTGTATAATATGGTAGTTCTTACTGATCGTAAATAAATAATTGTTTTTAAAAAAACACGCTTTTTATAGAAAACCGAACTAAAAAATTGAAAAATATGTATTTTGAAATAATAATCACTCTGCTCATATCTGTCAATAAAATATTTATAACTATTGACACTATACACCATACGCTTTTAAAAAAATAAAATTCTTTTGTCGTCGGTCCTCGATACATCTACAAAGTTTGAACGAAATCGGGCCGGTCAAAATCGCGCCCAAAGAAGTCGGTTACAAACATACAAGTGAAGCTAATAAAAAGCGTGTAAATATACCTGTATGTGTCCGATAATGAACATTCAAAAAACTTTTGGTCTTGAATGTTTTATCACAGAATTCACACGAGTAAGGTTTGTCCGTAGAGTGCGAGCGCATGTGCTTGAACAAGTCACTCTGAAACAGAAACGAGGTTTGTTTGTATTGTTCAGAACTGTAAAAAATATAACTAGAATCATGCAATATCTACTAACATATAAATTCTTCTCACTAGTATTAAAATGAGAAACTTTGTGCAATGTATGGATTAATGGAATTTTTAAAATCCTTTACGCTCTAACGGCTGAACAAAGCAATTAATTTTGATGTAGACACAGCTTATATTAATAAATAAATATTAGGACACATTTCACACACAGCTGGTTAGCCCCATTTCTAGTTTGTATTATGGTCGCTAACACAACAAATATACTAAATATATGTACCTACATACATACTCTATATAGGTACATATTTTACACCCAGACAGCTAAATAATTTAGTAACACAAAGATATTGGCCGTACCGGGAATCGAACCCGGAACCTTCGGATTGGCAGTCTGGCATTGTAACCATTACACCAACGAGGTCGTCAAACCTTAACTTTGGGATATGGGCTAGTCATAAACTAAACTGTGTGTCAAATAGAAAGTTGGTTTAATATTCGATTAAGGAGAAAGGCTAAAAGAAAGTAGAATCAATAAATTTGATTGATTGATTGATGGATGCTGCTTTCACAAAATACGAGTGTTTCAGACACACAAAATGTTTACACATAGGCTACTTTTTATACCGGAATAACGCGGGTAATTGTTAAGACTGTGTTTATGCAAAATTTTAGAAAAATATGGAAATATAACCACCTCAGGGACCGTGAGTGCAATGGAGGCCGGACAACCCCAGTCCGACGTCCTAGGTATAGTATGCCGCCCTGGAACCGTTTTATCACTTTGTGCCTATTGCTGTGAAGACCCTGGATTGTTGGGGCAAGCATGCTAGGCTTCGTTCAAGGGAATTGGAGAAAAGCTAAACAAGGCGACCGGTGACTCTCGCTCTGGATCGTTGCTGGTGCAGAGTATGGCGATTGCTATTTAGCACAGGAACACGGCTAGTCTGATGGGTACCTTTGCACCGAGAACGATAAATTTGACATGTAGACGACCTCGTTAGCGTAAAGGTTACCATGCCGGACTGCTAATCAGAAGGTTCCGGGTTCGATCCCCGGCCCGGTCAACATCTTTGTGCTTAACTAAATTTGTTGGCTGTGGGTCTGGGTGTTAAATATGTATGTATTTATATATAATATGTATGTATGTATATGTAGTATATCAGCTGTGTTAGCAACCATAATACGAACTAAAAATGGTTCAGTGTGGGGCTAACCAGCCATGTGTGAAATGTGTCCTAATATTTATTATTATTATTTGCCAAACAAACCAATACGAACCTTGATATAAAACCTCATGTCGCAGAGCGCGCAGGCGTGGCTCTTGATGCCGGTGTGGCGGATGAGGTGCACCTTCAGGTTGCCGGGCTGAGAGAACTTCTTACCGCACTGAGCGCAGTTATACTTCTTTTCGTTGGTGTGGATCGTCATGTGGCTCTGGAACATAGAAAAATACAGTTATTCGCTTTAGGACAGATTTACGGCAGAATCGCTTTATGACAGATCCGCTTTTAGGCAAAAGTACAGAGAACCATTTATTGTTTTTTTTTTTTAAATAAAGGCTTCTTGGGACGTTCAACTCAACGCATTAAGTTCACCCTGCACAAGCGTTCTAAACATTCCAATACGGTAATTTCGTTTTTCAGTGCACTAGTAATAATAAGGTCAATTTTAATATCTTTCTCCATCAACTTTAAACTACGCCGTTGACCTTTACAAAAGGTTTCTATTCTTCTTAAATTTCTGTTTTGATACTGAGCTTTCTTTTTGAGTAACTGAATGAATCGATACGAGGGTGAATCAAAAAGTTCTTAGAAGTGCATATATATGAAACCTTTTTGGATCAAGTTCAATATTGAAATTAAAGAGTGTCTATCACACTATATTTATGCAGACTGTCACTTGTTTTTGTCAGTTCGTTCGCATGTAATAATTTTTTTTGTGCAACGAGTTGCTAAAAAGTTATAATTATGGATAAAAGTGAGTTACGTGCGGTGATAAAATATCTCAGTTTGAAAAAAATGTCTACGAAGGAAATTTTTTTGGACATTCAGCAGACATTAGGGGGTGATGCTGTACCCTATTCTACGGTTGCGTACTGGATGGCTGAATTTAAAAGAGGTAGATCAAGCTGTAAAGATGACCCGCGTTCTGGGCGGCCTTCAACCTCCGTTACAGAAGAAAATGTCAAAAAAGTTGAGAATCTGGTTTTGGAAGACAGAAGAATGACTATAAAACAAATAGCTGAGATCCTAAATATATCTTTTCGTAGCGTTCAATCCATTTTAATTGATTCACTGGGGTTCAAAAAAGTGTCTGCAAGATGGGTGCCACGAATGTTAACCGACGAAAACAAAAAGCGACGTTTGGAAATTTCCAAGCGTAATTTCGAAATGTTCCAGCGTGATTCGGATAATTTTTGCCGTCGTCTTGTCACCATGGATGAAACGTGGGTCCACCATTTTGATCCTGAAACTAAAAGACAAAACATGTCTTGGAAACGACCATCCTCTCCATCCATTAAGAAATTTCGAGTTGCTCCTACCGCTGGCAAAGTTATGGCCTCTGTGTTCTGGGATAGTGAAGGAATCCTTTTTATTGATTACATGCCAAAAGGCCAGACGATTACTGGACCCCATTATGCAAATTTAATCCCGAAAGTGCGTGAAGCGATTAAAGAAAAGCGTCGTGTAAAACTGTCGTTGGGCGTGTTGTTCCTTCAAGATAACGCTCCTGCTCATCGATCGGAAGTTGCGCTCAAGGCAATCCGCTGTGCTGGCTTCAATCTCCTTGACCACCCACCATATTCTCCGGACTTAGCCCCAAGTGATTCTCACTTATTTCCAAAATTAAAAGAGGAAATTCGTGGAACAAAATTTCACGATAATGACGCGGTTATAGCTGCCGAAGAGGACTTTTTCGAGAGTCAAGAAAATATTTTTTTTCACAAGGAATAAGGAAGTTAGAAACGCGTTATTCTAAATGCATTGTATTGGAGGGAGATTATGTAGAAAAATAAAATATTATTATTTAAATCTTTGCATTTTTTAATATTGATTCCAAGAATTTTTTGATTCACCCTCGTACAACGGCGGCTTTACAGGAATTCCCAGTTACTTTATACTCTATCGCTCTGTAACGTATGCAGAGAAGTGCCTGTAGCTCGACTTACTAAGGTGATTTGACGCGATCATGGAGAAGCAACGATTAATGATGGGTGACTTTTATTTTTATAACTCTTTACATCTAGGCATTAAACCAGTAGGATGCATAACCACGTGAGTTAGCGATTCTCCGGTCTAAGGTGGAGCATGGTGTGGCGTCTCTGTCGCACTTCATCGCCCGCTACCAATCAGAGCGCTTGTTCTGAATCTCGCAAAATGGTATTTTCAACGTGTGTTCGACTGGTCCTAGCTACAATGCATGACCGTCGGACGGCCGTCTCCGGACACAAACGGGAGGATATCCCTTTGCTAGATGGAGGCAGACCGTCGTCGCTCCATTAGCTAGTCTGGAATAACTGGCTCGTTTTAACTTGGTGTACTAACATGACCATTTGTGATTTAGACTGAATCCAGAAACAAATGAATGTATGAAAATTAACTACAAATTTTATATGTAGTATTTATGGTGTTTATTATATTCTTAATGGCACTTAATAGGCATCTTACCTTCAAGTTGTACGGTAGAACAAATTTAGCATCGCACAAATGACAGGCATAGTTCTTCACGCCTCTATGCATCAGCTCATGATTTTTAAGTACATTGAGGTAACCAAAACTCTTTCCACAGGTGAGACATTGATACTTTCTGATGCCGTTGTGTTGTTTCATGTGACTTTGCAGGTTACGAAGGCTGTCGAATGTTTTCT
This sequence comes from Mellilla xanthometata, assembly GCA_035578125.1. NCBI lineage: Eukaryota > Metazoa > Arthropoda > Insecta > Lepidoptera > Geometridae > Mellilla > Mellilla xanthometata. The sequence continues at coordinate 2,407,714 of JAPUBQ010000007.1, read as the reverse complement.
CACATTTTTCACATTTTATGTCCGGCTGTAACAAGTTTAAATAAAATAATTTGGCCAAGTGAGAGTCAGAAATTAATGGTACCATCTTAAAAATATGGCAAAAAAACATTGCATGGGAGCCCCCCCTTATATATTAATTTAATTTTCTTCATCATCATCAGCCTATGTTCGTCCACTGCTGGACATAGGCCTCTCCCAAGGCACGCCAACTTGGCCCTAATTTAATTTTATTTTTATAATAATTATACTTTTCATTTGGCAGACCACGTAAGACGTGGATAGCGAATGTGGAAGAAGATCTGCTGGTCCTGGGAAATCGGGAAGGATGGAAAAACCTGGCCCTAAACCGCACAAAGTGGCACAAACTGGTAGAGGAGACCAAGACCCACCCAGGGTTGTAGAGCCACAGGAAGTAAGTAAAGTAAGTAGTAATAATTATACTTTAAGGTTAATACATAATTAAATATTTAGTGAATGTTCAGAGGGTCTACCATATGGTGTTTTAAAATCAAGTAAAAACTTGCTCAAAAATTATGTCTGTTGTATGTGAGTCCCCCTTACTTTGATGTGCGGTGTCCTTACCGCAACTAGAAGTCTTCTGGCTTCGTCTGTGTAGAATTCCCCCTTTTTTTTTATTTCATTGTTTATATTGAAAGGTAATATATAATATATACATTTAAATATTATATGAAAATTTTAAGCATCTACTTGCAAGCTTTGAAGCCACGAAAGAACACACATCATAAGTTGGAAGAATACCCTAAATGCCGAGTTACTCTTAAATCATTCTGCTGTGAGTTAATCTTTAACAGTTTGGAATATGACAGACACAATAATTACCTTTTTCCCAAAATGACTCCTCAAGTGTGCCTCAAAATATTCATACTTTAAAAACGATTTGTCACATTTTAGGCATTGTAATCTGGTTTTCTTTTTCACTTCCACTGCTCTTTTTCTTCTTGCTCTGTGAAATATTGATAACAATACATATAATTTTTTTCTTACACACAAAGTTTAAAGGAGAAAACGTTTACTGTTCAAAGTTTGTTAAATACACAAGTTTTATATTTTAACTCTGCCACAGAACATTAAACAGTATAAGCAGTCCACTATATATTCCCACTTTTGGGACTTGGGGCCTTCTCTCATGAGGAGAGAGATATAGGCCACAATCCACCAAGCTGGCAAAGTGCAAGTTGGCAGATATAAATTAATACAGACAACAGATATTTCATTATCTTTTCCAAGTTTTTTTCTTGGTTATATTTATATTAATTGCCTAAATAAGTAAAAAATACACAATGTATGTAACATTGTGTATTTTTTACTTATTAACACAAATATAAATCTAATATATAAAATTTCCATGTCACAGTGTTAGTTAACATACTCCTCTGAAATGGCTTGACCGTTTTTTACCAAATTTTATATCCATATTCAGTAGGTCTGAGAATCTGCTACTATATCTATTTTTTAAGGCAAAACAATGTTTGCTGTGTCAGCTAGTATTTATATAACTTTTTAATTTATTTATAGCTCTTACTTCATTGGTTGCTGGATCTCAGATGTATCTTCGTTTTTTAGAGTATGCTCATTCACAACTTGACAGCTGTCATCTATCTTTCTTGGTTCAGACCCATACTCCTCCTTTACATTAAACTGGAAAAGGAAGCTTTATTTAAAAAATGTGTAATTTTGCATGGATCTTACTCAACAACAAACTTTGGGACAACAAGTTTCAGATCCAACATTTTTCATATTTTTTCCAAATAGTTAAACTAAACTCCTTAAATTAAATTAAATTAAGAATGAAATTAGTTAAATTAAACTCCTTGGTTTCTGTCACAAGGGTGATATTTTTTTTAAAACCCTGAATAAAATTTAAATAAATGATTTTAAAAAAAAACTCCGTGGCTACCCCATTTATATTACTCCTATGGTTTGTCTAAATTATAAATTCTATGGTTTATCAAGACCTTAGTATTTAAATATTTCTAAAGCATAATAACAAAACTTCATGATGAGGCTGGTTTAGACAGCCTGATGCTCTTCTGAGTTCCCATAGACTGTGAAGCGATAATAGGAAGGGTCTAACTTGAAGGAGAGAAGGGAGGCCTTTGCCCAGCAGTGGGACACAACAGGCTTATAATATTAAAATTTTATATTCAAATAAACTTTTGAACTAGCACTATATCAAAAAGAAAATGTTACCTCTGTCATCAAATGTTGTTTCAATATAACATTTGACTTCAAAGCCATTTGTCTGAAACAGTACAACTTCTTCAACATGTCCTCGCAGCTCTCACACATTTGGTTTGGAAGTTTGTCTTTTTCTGAAACCTAAAAGTAACAGACTAATATTATACCTATACTAGTCGACCTGGCAAATGTTGACTTGCCTTATCACTTAGGGGTATTAAAAATAGATAGTAGCTGATTCTCAGACCTACTGAATATGAATCTCTTGCTAACCTGTGATCAGTGCACCAGTGGGCTTTAAACATTGACATTGAACAATGGACATTATGTGAACTGTTAAAAAAATAATTTCAACTCAGTGTGATATAGGCACATCAGCATAATGCTGCTCGCCTATAAATAAAATAAAATAGAGTACATAAAATTTGGTAAGAATTGGTCAAGGCATTTCGGAGCAGTACAGTAACTAACATTGTGACATGAAAATTTTATATAATCCCATATATGCAAGTGAACCTTATATCTTACAAGTATGTATTTTCACTATGCAAATGTTTTTATTAGCAACACAAATAATGTAAAACAAAAAAGTGCACCTTGTGTTTGGTAGGGCATGGCCAAGATTACTTAAAATCGAAGATTTAAGACTATGATTAGAATTAGTAATGATCGGCTTAAGCGATTGATAAGATAGTGGAGTTAGTTTAGACTTCGGAAATACACAAAGGCTGTTTTAATACACCGAGATAGTGCATCTAGTAAATGATGTGACAGGTAAATATTTCCAGCTTTTTAACTTACCTCGATAGTAGTACAATATTTATAAATCTCAGAGTAAGGAATAGTCTCAGGAATCGAAATTCCCAAGAGACTTGTGAATGGCCCAGTGTCTACTAGACAAACCCGACATATTTTCTGCACATCTATAACTTCAGCCATTTATAATTGCTTTACTCAGCTTTTAATAAGATTTAACGTATTGGTTAGACGTACATATATTCGATTTCAATTCACCAGTTGTATGCAAAATAGTAACAAATAAAAAAGTATCATTCAACAATTTTTGTAAACAAAAGTAGAAATCACTAGAACACTTTTGAAATAGCAAAAACAAAAATATGTCAATGTCAAACTAATCGGAATTGCTTTTCTTTCACTGTAGTTTATTTTTTACTAGAGGTTGCCCGCGGCTCCGCCCGCGTGTAGGTCGCTTTTCGCGTAACCTGTGGAATAATTATATGGTATCCTGTTCCCGTGCCAAAAGCTATACATATTCCAAATTTCATTGCTAGAAGTTCAACAACATAGAAGTTTCATACAAACTGTTTTAGCCCCTTTTACCCCTTTAAGGGTAGAATTTCTAAAAATCTATTCTTAGTACACGTTTAAGTACTAAAATATATACACACTCCAAATTTTACACCTCTAAGTTCAAAAACACAAAACTTTCATTTTTAACTTTCAACCCCAATTGCATCCCCTTTAATGCACCCCTGGCAAAAAAAAATATAATTTTAATTTAATCATTTAATAATATACTACCATAACAACTTTCAAGACTTTAACTTGATAAATAAAGAATTTTCCATACAAACTTTCACCCCCCATTACAAACCCTTAGTTCACCCCTGGCAAAAAAAATTGATACCATTATTTTTAATTTTACATAAACTATACATATTCCAAATTTCATAGCTGGGAGTTCAAAAACAAAGAAGTTTCATACAAACTGTTTTACCCCCTTTCACCCCCTTAGGGGTGGAATTTCCAAAAATCCGTTCTTAGTACGCGTCTACATACTAAAACAAATACACCCTCCAAATTTCACAGCCCTAGGACCAGCCGTTTGGGCTCTGCGTTGTCTATAGATGAATGAGTCAGGACAAAGAGTCTTATAGTATAGATAGATTAGGCTTTTTCATTTCAAAATTACAGAAGGACCTTTATATTTTTTGGAAAAAAAAATACAGAATGTTCATAAATCCATATTCAATTTCCAACTGATACTGCAGGACAGAGGAAGGAATTCTATTCTATGCATTATTTATTATTTATTTATTATTATTATTTATTGTTGAATAATTTTTTACTGTTATGTTAATTGTAATAAGTGCATTTACTAGTTTTTAAGTTAGTAATATAATAAACATAGACGGTTTGGCTGTAATGCTGTAGGTTAATGTTTATAATTAAATATATGAATAAATAAATAAATAAATTATATTCATTCGTATAATTTTATTATTCATATATTTTTATTATCATTGTATCTCTAACTAGTATAATAAGACTTAAGGTATATCAAAGATAGCATGTTAACATACAAGATCGAAGAATTAATCAAAATTTTTGAATGTCAGTTTATTTTTTATTTTTATAAATTTTCATAAATATGACCCTATTGTAACGAGAGTATGGTTTTAGATATCAGGATATAACAATTTGCTATAGTCTCCAAGTTCATACAAATATGTTAATTAATACATTGTATGGGATTCTGTAGCAGAAAGTAACGGAAGTTTTATTTATAGAAGCAAGCTAAACAACTAACCTACTTTTGATACCTGTCTGTTAGAATATGTTTAACATTAACTATTATTTTACATAATTATTTTAGTTAGAGAGTTATTATACTAATATATTTATAAAATAAGCAATGTATATACAAATTTACAACTTAATACCAAATGCTTTAAATAAATTTATATATAACTTACGAATTTAACAAAATAATAACGTTAGTGTTTGACAAACTTTAAATTTATACCTAGGTACATTTCTATTAGTAACTCAAATATACTATACCTAAGCATAGCATACAATACCTATGTACCTATGTAAAAAAAACAAGGACGTGATAACAAACTACTTGACATTGGAATATCTATTATAAATTCTATGTATTAAAGCCAAATGGGTACTCAACTCGACAAATATCTATGAGTGAGGTGTAATGTCTTTGTATGTGTGCGAGATTCGTTTAGGCGAATGAGCACCGTGTCAGCATCGCATTTGTTGATAACTCTCTAACTGGTTAGCTGTGTTGTTAGCTCGTGGCAAGTTTTATCATTCTTCAGTGTGGTGTTATTAAGTTTTAAAAATGAGTTGTGATATAAAATGTGAAGACATTCCTATAAAACGTATTGAAATTCCTATAGATGAAAGAATGCAGAATTTGCACGATGTTTTTCAACAAGAATTTGACCGGCCTCCTATGTTTTTCGTAAAAGTACCGGGCCGTGTGAATATTATAGGAGAACATATTGATTATTGTGGGTATCCAGTACTACCGATGGCATTAAAACAGGATATACTTATTGCAGCTGCGATAACAGATGACCTAAAACTTCAGTTACGAAATACCGACAAAAAGTATACTAATTATAACATAGAGATAAAAAGCTTTGAGGAGTTACAAATTGAAGGCAATACAAATGGAAAACCTTTCTGGTATAACTATGTATTGTGTGGAGTAAAAGGTGCTTTAGAATTCTCAAAAAATAAATTTGTTAATGGTCTACAATTATACATCGATGGAAATATTCCACCGGCGTCAGGCTTGTCTAGTTCATCCGCTTTAGTAAGTGCTTCTTGCCTGGCATTTTTATACGGGCAAAATATGAAATTGAACAAAAAAGAAATTGCTTCATTGTGTGCAGAGAGTGAGAGATATATTGGCACTCAAGGTGGCGGAATGGATCAAGCAATAGCTTTTTTAGCAGAAAAGTTTTGTGCCCAATATATCACTTTTGATCCTTTGACTGCAACGCCTGTTGCTTTGCCAGAAGATGCTGCATTTGTGGTTGCTCATAGCTTGGCAGAAGCTAATAAAGCTGCAACAAATGACTTCAATAGGCGGGTTATTGAATGCAGATTAGCAGCACAGGTTATAGCATCATATGAAGGATACACTACAAATAACAAAATTATAACTCTAAGCGAATTGCAGAAAAAATTGAACAAAACATTAGATGAAATGATATGTTTAGTACACAAATATTTACCAGAAGACACATACAGTAAAAACGATATCTGCAAAATTTTAAATTTAAAGGAAGAAGATATAAATAGTGCTTTTTTAACCCCTAACACAAAACACATAACCGAATTTAAATTAAAACAAAGAGGTTTGCATGTATATGAGGAAGCTGCAAGAGTGGAGAGATTCAGACAGATATGTAAAAATCCTGATAAAAGCTCAAATATTTTGAAGGATTTGGGAAATCTAATATCTGGGAGTCACGAGAGCCTGAAGAACCTGTACGAATGTTCTCATGATAACTTGGACTTGATTGTAGATATTTCTAAAGAAATAGAAGTATCTGCTCGCGTCACTGGTGCTGGGTGGGGTGGTTCAATTGTAGCTTTATGTCACCAAAAGGATTTAGATAAATATATTGAAACACTAACGAATAAATTTTATATCAATCATTGTAAATTAGATAAAGAAAATGTTGCGGCATATGTATTTGCTACTATACCAAATGATGGTGCCATTATATACAAATGTTCTTGTTGAAAATATATTGTTTTTATATTTAAAACATATATGTACTTTGGTTTTTCATATAAATAATAAATAATCACCAGACCTCAAAATATGTACTAAAATGAGACAAGACAATTATGACTGTATTATTGTTGAAAAGTTAGTTTAATTTTAAATTTCCTACCTGTGTTCATTATGTGTTGTTAAAATAAATCTTTATAATATGATAATATGTTTGTTTTAATTGTATCTAATTTCTCCAACTCAATAAACATTAAACATTTTGCATAGTAGTAGAGCATTTTTAGTTGATGCTCGCCCAGCTAGCAACCCATCTCAAGTTGAAAATCAGTCGTTAAGCATATGACAGTGTAGTCTTTAAGCCTCCTCGAGAGGCAGTTATTCCAGACTAGGCATGCTCCACCTTAGATCCAAGTGTTGCTGGCGTTACGCACGTGGCTGGGGAAATGTCTTGCTGTAATGTTCAATAAAAAGCGGGAAAATTCTACATTCCTAAATTTAATTACACATTCTTGCTAGTTTAGTGTTTATTTACACATATATATAAAACTAGAGGTTGCCCGCGGCTCCGCCCGCGTGTAGTTAGCTTTTCGCCCCTGGCAAAAAAACTTGAAACCATTATTTTTAATTTTACATAAACTATACATACTCCAAATTTAATGGCTGTAAGTTCAAACACAAAGAAGTTTCATACAAACTGTTTTACCCCCTTTCACCCCCTTAAGGGTAGAATTTCCAAAAACCTATTCTTAGTACACGTTTAAATACTAAAATATATACACACTTCAAATTGTACACCTCTAAGTTCAAAAACACAAAACTTTCATTTTTAACTTTAAGCCCCCATGGCATCCCCCTTAATGCACCCCTGGCAAAAGTTTTTTTAATTTTAATTTGACCATTTAATAAACAACTACCATCACAACTTTCAAGACTTTAACTTGATAAATAAAGAATTTTCCATACAAACTTTCACCCCCCATTACAAACCCTTAGTTCACCCCTGGCAAAAAAACTTGATACCATTATTTTTAATTTTACATAAACTATACATATTTCAAATTTCATTGCTGAAAGTTCAAAAACAAAGAAGTTTCATACAAACTGTTTTACCCCTTTTCACCCCCTTAGGGGTGGAATTTCCAAAAATCCGTTCTTAGTACGCGTCTACATACTAAAACGAATACACCCTCCAAATTTCATAACCTTAGGACCAGCCGTTTGGGCTCTGCGTTGTCTATAGATGAATGAGTCAGGACAAAGAGTCTTATAGTATAGATATGTAGATTAAAGTTGAAAATCTTAAATTAACATAACTAAATTAAATAAAAAATAACCCTAATGATATATTTAAAGATAGGAAAGGTAAGTAATGTTATTATTATTAAAATCTTATATATAAAATTTCCGTGTCACAGTGTTTGTTACCGTACTCCTCCGAAACGGCTTGACCGATTTTTGCCAAATTTTATATGCGTATTCAGTAGGTCTGAGAATCGGCTACTGTATATTTAGAAATAATTATTAAGGCAAAACAACGTTTGCCGGGATCAGCTAGTAATATATAAGGACATAGATATACTTCTAGCAGAACACTCAATCCCAAGTTAGAATATACTAGAGATCAGAATACTACTATATTATTTATCAATGATTATACCTACGTATTCTATAGTTAAGTCCTATGATCACCTTAATACATACTGCGTCGCTGGAGGCAAAATAGGAACACTCTGTATACATAGAAAATTATAAGTTTATAGGGATAGTTAGAAGACATAACGATTCTATATTACATAAAAAATGCTACATCTTTATAAAAATCAAACAAATACTGAAAGAATTATTAATTCGAATGTAGAACCACACTAAGTATTAGTACCCTCTTAATATTATCTTTTGTGTATGTATTTACTCAGCTCTTAAGGATTTGACAAATATGTTGAACAGTTTAGTTAACGTAACGTTCTTCGTAAACTTGAAATGTCATATCATAATATTTCATCATTTTAATTTTTCAGCACTATTTTCATTTGATACAGCAAGTTTTCTGTGTTAATTAGATGTTTTACTATTGTACCGTGGCTACACAAATGAATGCTTTATAATAAAAACTTATTTATTTGTAAAACAAAGGTAAGCTTTCAAAACTTTCTTATTTTTTACCTAAATGTTATGAATTTCCCTGTTTGTGTATTTATTTCTAACTACTACATTTGACTTTTTTACTAACGCTTTCAAAGGAATTAGTCATGTCAGCAGCCAAGGTACTTATAATCATATTTTTGCACTGCTTATGTGTCCATATATTTTGAGGTTAGGTATCGTAATTAATTTCTTACTAAAATTAATATAAACTGATTTTACTTCTACAGAAAACGAACAAATCTGAATCACAGAGTGTTAAAAAGAGACGAAATCGCAGAAGAAGACCACAACAATCCTGCATTGAGAATGACATACAATCTATAAATGTTGAAGGAGACAGCCAAGCAAAGCAAATCGTTTTGCATATAAACCAAGCAGTTTCTGTTGACGAGCCAATATATTATGGTCCTTGTAACTGTTCTGATTGTTCTGTAGTGAAAATAGACATCTCCACAATGACTAATGATCCTGTAGAGTCGAGAGAAAAGGTCAAAGCTGCAAGAGAAGCAAAGAAGCTAGCCAAACAGCAGGCTAAAATTAAAAAAGATGCAGGTCTTGACATAAAACAACCTGCAAAGACTCCTACTCCTAAACAAGAAGACCACTCCAGCAACTTGCCAGAAGTTCAACAGAAACAAGATACAAAGCAAGTTGCAGATAGTTCAAAACATGTCAGAAGTAAAGATGAAGTAGACAGAGCTGCTGTTTACGGTGATGTAGATACAGTTCGAGGATCTGATCTGGATAAAGAACAAATTAAATCAGAGAGAGCAGCCAAAAAAGCTGCCAAACAGGCCAAGAAGAAGGGAGCCGTGGAAGATGCACCAGTAGTCTCAGAAACTCCTAAAGCAGATTCTGAAATGACGGTAAGGGATGTCGTACAAACTTTAAGAGAAATAAAGGAGGTTGCACAGGATATTAAAGCGGTCACTGCTGAGGTGCAGGCACTTAGTTTGGATAGGAGGGAACCACAAAAGGTACTTTGAGTTGTTGTGTGTAACCTCTTTATTTTGGATGAGTTTGGCGGTATCATGTTTTTCAATTTAAGAAATAGTGTTTTTCTTTATTCAAAACTAGTTTAATACTACATCCCATTTATAAATGTATTATCTACTAAAAATGTTTTAAGCTGCATGACAGTTATTAGTTAATTGAATGCCTGTTTTCATAAACTTCTTTTTTTACACATTTCACACACGGCTGGTTAACCCCATACTGAACCATTATTATATAGCTTCCATTATTACTTGTAATTTAGATAAGCTCTGTCTGTGTCACAGTATTTGGCTACAATTTTTAATTGTTTCAATATATTTATTTGCAACAGTCTAAAATAAAATTCACCTAATATTAAATTCTTATGATTACAGAAAGTTCCTCTGACCCCAAAACAATCTGAGCCAACACTGAAACCAGATGAAAAAGTGTCATCTACCAAGGAGTCAGAAGATGGGAAGAGTAAAGCCCAGTTGAAGGCAGAACGGCGTGCTAAGCAGGACGCTCAAAGAGCGGCAAAAGAAGCTGCAGCACAGGCTAAAGCTGCAGTCAAACCTAAGGAACAAAAGGTGGGGTCCAAAGAGGAGGACAAACCTGCTATTACGAAGGTAAGGTTTTAAGCAATGGCAGCTTAGTCTGTTGTATGGATGCCTCATAACTTAAATGTTGTAAGTTCAATTCCCAACAATCTTGAGCTTTCAGTGAGGTTTACATTGTAAAGAAACATTTTCTAGTGCTATCCTTTGTGACTGATATAGTATTTTATCTTTCGTTTAATAAATTGGTGGCATAATACTTATTTTTCATATCTTAGAAACTAGTTATGGTAGAGCAATATGCAAACACTTTCTCTATCGGACATCTTTTGCATATTCATGATTTAGTCAGTCAACCCATCTCGGATTCTGCCAGAACACTGTACAGATTAATAGATAGATAGATTAATATATAATTTTAGCATAGTCTTATCAGGCAACATTTTCTTCCATAGAATAAGCCTTTCTCTAGATAAAAAAAAGAAATGATTTAGTCAACTTTCCCTAACTTGATAGCTCAAAGATTATAGTAAACCAAAACACCAATATAAAATCAGGTTCAGTTGTTTTTTTAGTTAAACTTGGTCTTAAAATGTTTAATCATTCACTTATTTTGACTTTCACATATTTCACCAAAATGTACACATTTTTCAGGAAAAGTCTCCCAAACCCAAAGCAGCATTGAAAGTAGTAACCAAGGAAGGGCACAGACATTGGTTCAGACATTTATACAATGAAGATTATAAAGCTAAATTGAGCAAATTACCTATCAATTCAAAGTAAGTAACAGAAAGCTTTATAATTTAATCTTTTAGATATAATACATACATGATTTTGTCTGTTTCTTGAAAAAAGAAAATAACATGGTCTTTTCTATGCCTAATTGGTACTATAAATTAAATACAAAAACCATAATGATGTGTTTTGCCAATTTTTACTTTTATATCTCAGGAATAAAGGTCTATTAATGTGTATGTTTTGAACATTAGAACTATCTCGTTTAATCAATGATGATTCAAAAAATTTGAACTTTAATGATTTGTCATTAAAGACTTTTCCAAGTGCAAGTGTGTAACTTTGACATACGATTGGCTACACTCTAAAGTAGCGACTACCCAGTTCTTCTTCTTATGAGCTATGTGCCCAAGCTCTGGTGTCGAGAGTTTTCAAGCCGTCCGAAGGCCTCTCTGACTTGGCTTTATAATGGCTTGTATGTATTAAGACTAACAGCCGGAACCTACAATTGGAACATGCACATATTCATATTGCTCTAGTCTTATGATGGTGTAAGTCTTGCACTTGTCTTGTCTTCTTAAGTGTAAGCTTACGATACGACGTCGTATTACGAACACCTTTAAATTTTCCCATTTTGATTGTTCTTCATGATAAAATATGCTCTTATAGATTTCACTTAACCCAATTCTGTGTCAAGTGATTTACAAATATAACACCAATAATTCCGCTAATCTGTTATTTATGAGTGCCTTTTACCTAAAGTGGTTTGAATACTTGGCAGTATTTAGGTTAAGATGTTTATTTCACAATATTATTACAAATATAGTGTGTAACCCATTTGTGATGTTTGAGTTGCATAATGCAAATATTATGGATATCAGAAAAAATGTTTTATCAGGAAATGGTCTTTTTTTATTCATGATAGGCTTGCGCTGGACCACCACTCATCTGATGTTAAGTGATATTGTGGTCTAGGATGAATCGCGCTTACCTAGAAGAAACCGGTTCTCTCTCGCCTTGAAGACAGTAAGATTGTAGTTCAGTGGCAACAAGATTTCCAGTAAGGAGGTCCACAGTCTGGCTGAAGACTGTACTATATGGCGTGTTGGAGAGGAGGCCTTTACCCAGCAGTGGGAAGATACAGGCTGATGATGATAATGCTGTGTTACGCCAATTTACTGGCTTTATTTGACTTTTATATCTCAGGAATAAAGGTCTGTCAATGTGTGTCTTCTCACACGAGATCAGTTTAGAGCTCTGATACTATTGTGATTGAAAAATTACAACCAGCTCCATATGTTTTTTTAAATTCTTTGACTTATTTTTTATTCTAATGTGTTGTTTCAGCCTTCACCCAGCTGTGATAAAGCTGGGCGTGCAGCTGGCGACGAGGGTCGTGACAGGCTCCAATGCGCGGTGTATTGCATTACTTGACGCGCTCAAAAAGGTATTTAAAAAAGCTTCTAGTAATTTTTTTATCAGCATTCGGTGGATAATGTCTGAAGACAAGAACTGAGTAGACGTGGAAGAGAGTGGAAGTAGAAGATATGCTGTGTCGACCCCACCTATGTGGGATAAGGCAAGGGAAAAGAAGAAAAAGATTTATTTGTCCAGAAGTTTACATCAGCACCTGAGTTAGCGACAAACTGGCCAAAGGTAGAACTTGGATACACTTAGAGTTACTGACTCTAAAGGCCAGAATACACCATTAGGTACTTGGCGGCAGATTTTTAAACTTGAGGGTCTAACTAAGCTAACCACCATGCTATGGTTTCCTTAGGAAGTGAAGTTTTCCTTCACTGAATATTCAAGCTCATTGGCGGGGTTTGAACCTTCAACCTTTGGGACCTGAGGCGGTCGTATGGCCGACTGAGCTGTCATCAGTTCAACGGGGTACATTATACTTTTTAATTTTTTTTTTTAATATGAGGACACATTTCACAAACGGCTGATTAACCCCATTCCAAATCATCTCCTGTTTGTATTATGGTTGCTAACACAACTGATATACTACATATACATACATATATATTTTATATAGATACATATTTAACACCCAGACCCACAGCCAATAAAATTTAGTTTAGCACAAAGATGTTGGCCGTGCCGGGAATGGAAACTGGAGCCTTCTGATGGGCAGTCCAGCATGGTAACCATTACGCCAAAGAGGTCGTCAAATTATGGTGATTAATAACATTATAGCATAGTTTGTAAGCATAAGCAAATTTTCATTAAAACATCTCCTTTTCTAATAATCAATACATCTCCTTTTTTATTAATCAATACATTCTTCAACATTCATAGATAGAAATTAGTTAAATATCAATTACATGTCAAAAATAACAAAATTAAGTCTCCTATTAAGCACTATTGAAACCTCTTCCCAGGTGGTCCGAGACTACTCGCTCCCCGCTAAGACGGAGTTTGGCCGCGGGCTTGAGTCGTACCTGGCCACTTGCCTGGAGTTCTTGTGGAGCATGCGCCAACCCTCGGCTTCGCAGACCAACGCCGTCAAGTTCTTCCGCCACCACCTCACGCAGCTACCCAATAATGTCGACGAGTTTGATGTAAGTATTCAATATCTTCTCTTACTAGCAGCTCGCTTTGACTTTTTTAAAATAAATAAATATTAGGACACACTTCACACACGGCTGGTTAACCCTATACTGAACCATTTCTAGTTCTTATTATGGTTGCTAACACAACTGATATACTACTTATACATACATACATATTTTATATAGATACATATTTAACACCCAGACCGACAGCCAACAAATTTAGTTCAGCACAAAGATGTTGGCTGTGCTGGGAATCGAACCCGGAACTTTCTGATTGGCAGTCTGGAATGGTAACCGTTACGCCAACGAGGTAATGGTTACCATGACGACTTCGCACGGTGTTAAGGGCTTGTGATACATTAATGGATTTTTAATAAGGATCTTTTCTATTTTTGGAAATAAAATATAGTCTATGTTTCTCGGGGACAATGTAGCTTCCCAACGGAGATAGAATTTTTCTAATCGGTTCAGCAGTTTCGAAGCCTGTTCGCGTCAAACAAACAATCAAGCTCTACTTCTTTATAATATTAGTATAGATATATAAGACTGAGCGTAGCGAGGGCCACTTTTTAATCGACGATAACTTGGAAACTGTCGGTCCTATCGTTACAAAATTTTGGTGGCGGGTAGGTAATATTAACGTTATTATTGTGTTACAAAATCATCACACAGTTGGTCAAGTAGTTCCTAAGATATATTAAGTCTAGTTCGTTCAGGGACGTCAGTAAAAAACGTCAAGGTTTTCCGGCACTTGTTTGACGGCCGAGAAGTTTGATCTGAGTTTGTCATGTTTTATGTTATATCCTAATAATACCTTGTCTGTAATAAATGATTTGAATAAAAAATCTTCTGTAATAGGACTGAGCGAAGCGTGGGTTCAAATAAAACAGTTAAGGACTAAAGTAGTATTTGGACTGTGGACATAAAATATTGTAGGTTAGTGTCTTAGCTTCATGTTGCGAGAATATCGTTGTAGTCGGCCAAGTGGTTGTAAAGGTATGATGTCATGCGCATACAGAGTAAGCTAAAGCACTTGAGGCCACTGGCTTAAAGCTATTAATGCCAATCGCCACAGTAATATTGTGTTGACTTGCGTTGCAGGCGAAGAAGACTCTCCAAGAAGAGATTGACCGCTACATTCGCGAGCAGATCGACATGGCGGGGGAGGCAATCAGCATCGCTGTACGGAACAAGATCTCGCAGGATGACGTCATACTTACTTATGGATGGTAAGCCTGTTTTTGCATAAGTATAAGCAGCCCACTATATAATATACTTAATACTTATTTTTACTTTATTTACATATACATACATACTACATATACATACATACGTCAACTGGCAAGCGGCCAGATACTGGTCGCTTGCCTGTGTGTTTACTATTTGGCGTTTTTGGCCTGCCAAACGTATCAAAATGCAAAATGGTTTTAACATAAATAACATAATATAGATGTATATAGATATAACACCCAGACCGACAGCCAAAAAAATTTAGTTGAGCACAAAGATGTTGCTACGCCAACGATGTCGTCAATTAGTTGTTTACTAATTAGATAGTGTATTTACCTTGTCAGCTCGTCCCTGATCGAGCGCATCCTGTGCGACGCGCAGCGCTGCGGGCTGTCGTTCCGCGCGGTGGTGGTGGGCGGGCGCGGCGCGCGCGAGATGACGCGCCGCCTCGCCGCGCGCGCCGTGCGCTGCGTCTGTGTCGACATCACCGCGCTCTGGTTCGTTATGCGGACGGTATGTACTCACTACCATTCTTCTTCTTCTTCTTTGCCTTCACCTTTTCCCACTATGTGGGGTCGGTACAGCCCGTTTTTTGCTTCCACACTCTTCTGTCAGCCGTCATATCTACATTCACTCCTTCCTCTTTCATATTCTCTTTCACACCATTCATTCACATCTTCTTAGGTCGTCCCCTACTTCCACTACCTTGTCCAAAAAAAAAATGCATACATGTATCTTGGAGATTGATAGATAGATAAGATATACTCTTTGTTGCAATACAAAAGGAAATACAAAACAATGAGAAAAATAAATAAACAACTATAAGTAAGTAGAGTAGTGTTCAAGCGATCTCTTCCATAATTTAGTTTAATAGCTAATATACAATTATATATTTTGAGAAAATTGAAAGTGCCTACCGTTATTGATATAAAGCAAACAAAATACGAAATAAACACGTTTATTGGATGGGGTATATATTATTTTATTTTTAGTATTTGTTGTTATAGCGGCACGGAAAAGACATATACTGTGAAAGTTTCAGCTTTCTGCCTATTACGGTTTCTGAGATACAACCTGGAGACAGACAGACCGACAGCGGAGGCTTAGTAATAGGGTCCCGTTTTTATACCTTTTAGGTACGGCACCCTAAAAACGAAAAATTCAAATATATATAAACAATTTTAAAATATTATAAACAATATTTTAATTTTTCGTTTGCTTATCTTAATTTTGTTTCAGATCACAGCGGAAGTACACTACATATTATTTTTTTCTTCTATATTACGATTGATGTATGCAACCGAAATAATTCATTCATTCATTCATTCATTCACCGCGATCCCCAGGTGAGCAAGGTGTTGGTGGGCGCGAGCGCGCTGCTGGCGAACGGGGCGGTGGTGGGCGGCGCGGGCACGGGCGCGGTGGCGCTGGCGGCGCGCGCCTTCAACAAGCCCGTGCTCGTCGCCTGCGAGACGCACAAGTTCACGGAGCGCGTGCACACAGACGCCTTCGGCTGCAACGAGATTGGTTAGTAAACTTTTGACTCTTTTGGATGCAATGTGATTGGTTAGTGAAACTCCTTTGGATGCAATAAGATTGGTTAGTAACTTTTTGGATGCAACGTGTTTGGTTAGTTACTTATTTGGACGCTTTAGGATGCAACAAGATTGGTTAGTAACTTTTTTGGATGCAACGTTATTGTTTAGTTAGTATTTGGACGCATTTGGATACAACGCGATTGGTCAGTGAAACGCTTTTGGGTGTAACGAGATTGGTTAGTAACTTTAATAGACGCCTTCAGATGCAACGATATTGGTTAGTAACTTCTTTAACGGTCTTGGATGCAACGTGATTGGTCAGTGACAATCTTTTGAACGCTTTTGGATGCAACGAGATTGGTTAGTGGCACTACTTTTTCTGGACGTCTTCGCTTTCGACGTTAGTGACAATTTTTATGTCTCTTTTCTTTGTGGATCCCTTTGCATGCAAATAGATTGGTTAATGACACTTCAACTTTGTACCTATCTGTAATTTGTGCACTAATGTCGACAGGTGACCCGGACGAGCTGATCGGCCCGGATTCCCCTCTAAAGGAGTGGCGCTCCAACCCGAACCTGACCGTGCTCAACTTGCTGTACGACGTGACCCCCCCGCACCTCGTCACTGCCGTCGTCACGGAGCTGGGCGTGCTGCCGTGCACCAGCGCGCCCGTCGTGCTGCGCTTCAAACTCTCCGAGTATGGTGTCTAGGTACCACCACCAAAACAAGTCAATAGGCGCGTCCACACAGAGTGAGCAGCCTCGCGAGGCATTTGCCGCGCGAGGCTGCTCGCTCTGTGTGGACGCGCCTATTTAGTGCAACAATGACATAACTAGGCGACTGAGGCGCCTTTGAGCAAATTCAAAAGCCGACACTCGATGGCTCGGGCGCTCAGATGATGACCCGCGGCAGAGCGCGCGCTTGCCTCGCCCGAGGCTGCTCGCTCTGTGTGGACCCGGCTAATGTTGAAAACACGAGAAAAAATATTCCTCATCATCATCAGCCTGTATCTTCCCACTGCTGGGTATAGGCCTCCTCTCCAATACGCCATATAGTATGGTCTTCAGCCAGTTTCCACCAGCTCTTTCCAGCGTGCCTAACGATGTCATCTGACCATCGGGCTGGTGGTCTGCCTCTCTGACGTTTTCCGTTCCTCGGATACCACTCGGTGACTGCCCTGCTCCATCATTAGAGACTTTCCTTCGCACCAAGTGTCCTGCCCATCTCCACTTCAACTTGGCGATCCGTATCCCCACGTCTTCGAATTTTGTACGCCGTCGAAAAAAAATATTCGGATTTATTTATTTGATAGGAGTATTTCAATTCAGTTGCGAAACAAAAATTAAAATATAGCTTAGGACACATGAGAAAAATATTGTATTACGTTTATAGTTCAAGATTTTTCTTGACCAATCACGATGTGTTTTGCCTCGTATTAAGAAACCTAATTATCGAACTTTCTTTATCTTCGACGTGTCCCAATAGTTTATTGTGATTTTTATATAGACGCTGTTTTAATAAATTACTTTTATTACATTGAAATAGTAAAAAGGAGCAAACTTACTGGTGAACGATGTTATTCGAAATTTCCAAAGTCGTTTATCTATTAGAGTCTATGCAATTCACGCTTAAAAGGGTTTGTGTTGGTTACCAGTCACGTTTGCGGGTCACTAAAGACGTTTAGAGATAAGGTTTCGGTTTAATTTGTTTACCTTCTTGTAGCTGAAACTACAAGTGGTAGAATAAGAATTATCCTATCCTAGTGCGCAAGTGAATGATTTAAGTCTACTTATACATGTGCTATGAATATACAAAATCGTTCTCGTAAAACAGAGAAATGTAATGAAATACAAACCATTTCAAATGCTTTGCGACATTTGGTACAATTTCTCTAGTAAACGGCAAACTGAAATTATTTTTATGGGCATATTAATGCTATTTGGAATAATATTAAGGCTTAATAATTAACAAAAGCAAAGCACTTGTTTACGATATCTGATCTTCTTCTTGAAAACTATTTTAAGTTCGAAAATATTAAAAGTATTTCGCAAAGTGTACCGAACCTCTAGTGAAGTCACGAGCATGGTTGCATGGCATTTGAAATGTTGTATAGAAAAGTATTACAGATTACTGTAGTATATGTCTAGGATATGACTATTTAATATTTTTTTCCCATATCCAAATGAAAAAAAAAAGAAAATAACTTCCACATTATACTAATAGGAGGACATAATAAATATGTAACAATGTCTTTCTTGACAAAAGACTGTCAGAAAAAAAGGTCACAGGAATGGCATAGCCAATTCAAAAGCCTTAAGTGGCTTAAAAACTGACACTTGATTAAATTTTGTTGCACATTTGGGTCTATTTTGTTTTCAATTTGCTACAAATATAACTAGATAAGCAAATTAATTTTAATTGAACAAACCTACTCATAGGAAAATATGTTGTGCTTATATTTGTATACTATTTTCTTGTCTTTATGTAAATAAATACACTTTGTGATCTTTGTAAATAGACATTTCATCTTTATTAATAAAGTATTTGTGTAATGAATATAATTTTATTTTATTATCCCTGTAGCATATTACATAAGTACATAAGAGATAATGACTTGTAAAAGTTTTAGAAAGAATTAGTAAATAAAACAAGATTTCTATTTATTAAATAAATTCATTTATTCTCACACAATAGACACCACTTAAAATGCATGACCACTACAAAGTGTTTAATAGTGATAATAATCTTAAAAATTAATATAAATTTTATTCTTTGTGAGGGTGTTCAGACTTGTGAATTGAGAAATCTAATCTCACATAAACAATGACTAAGAGGAACAAAGCGTACAAGAAACCAACAACAAGCAAAGGTTCCTGCAACATGAGAATCCTAGGGAATGTGTAGCGAAGCTGGAAGTCTTGGATGTGATTCTCGACAACATTCTTCTTTGTGAACGTAACAACGGGACGGCCCTTGGTGTCCAAATAAGTGTAGTGGAGGCTGTCGGGCAGTCTGGTTACAGAGTAAGGGACATTGAGTTTGAGCCCAGTTGAACCTTCCGGTAAAATGACCTTTGTGACCACCTCATCGACCTGCATGTCATCAAAGATGTGATCAATGACTCTCATCTTCAGCAGGTACTCATTTCCAGACTGGTACAAGTATTCATAGCTCGGGACATTATATCCCAGAGTGTAGTGTGTCCGCCAGCCTCCAAACAGAGGGTATCTGGGCCTCAAGTCCAGCTCAACTGAATCTTTCTTCACTCTCATGTTGGAAGTAGAAATGTTGCCATTAGTATCGCGGTAGTAGACATCGGAAGCAGAAGCTGGGAGCGAAGTCTTGTAGGAACGAATACTGGCTGGCCCACTGTGGTGATCCTGCTGGTAGTCATAGCGGGAGAAAGGACCCTTCAGCTTAGCACCAGTGTGTGCAATTTCAATCACTTCTTCAATAGCAATATTACCCCAGTGAGACACTTCAATCAGTCTCTCAATTTTGAGCACAGTCAAGAATGGAGAGTTGTTCTTAAAGTGAATGCTCAATTCTTTCTCAGTGAAGGGTCCGGTGTTGGCATAAGGTCCGTAATTAATCAAACCATCTTGCTGAGAGAACGGCTTGACTTTAGTGAATGATTCTACGCTCTTTGTGTTCACGTTTACTGTTGTTTTCTGTGATGTGATGTAGTAAGGCGAGTAGAAGTACAAGTTGCCGACGTACTTGACCAGCTGCTCCTCCTGCTGGGTAATAGCTGTCGGGTACGGCTGCAGAAATTTCGTATATACTGACTCTACCGCGATGTTAACGGTGGAGCCGGCGTTGATGGCATCTTTCAATTCGACACGCCACAACTTGACATAGTCATAACCTTTCACGGTGGTCTCCGTGAGGCGAAGATCTTTATTATTGTTATCCTTAGCACTGATATAGGCTAAATTATTCTTAGCAGAAGCTTCTACAGCGTACAAGAAGCTCTTGACCGGCGATTTACCGATATTTTCCAAGTTTAGTTTCGATACAACTTTTACGAGTTGTGAGGAAATATCAATTGTTCGTTCCACTGACTTAATCTTAATATCACTTGATATGTTGTCCACATTTGCGCTGTTGATTTGTACAAGCGCGAAAAGCAAAAATAATCCACAAATATTTAATTTCCCCATCGCCGGTATCGTAGCTTTTTTGACATTTGACAACGCAACGTAATGTTAACCGGAAGTACACGCCATCAATATTATAAAAAAAAAACAAATTAATTGTCTATTAAAGCCTTTTATTCACGCCAAGACAAGATGGGGTTTGTTTTTAGAAATGGCAAGGCCAAGGGTCATGTTTGTGAAGGTTCATTCGTTTCATTCATTCACTCAGTTATTTTGTGCGCGAGTAGTGGACGCTTGTGTGTATGGAAACTTTGTTTTCGAATTTAATTACCATAACTTTGGCCAACTTTGACTAGTAAAAGTTACGATGAATTAAACTACAATCACATATAGCCGAAAACGATACTACATTATTTACGAAATACGCCTGAATTCGGCGCCCTATATACGCCGACCTAAGTTACGAGGAAGACCCCGCAGGAAGTAGAGATTTATCGATGATGTTACGACTGTTGATACGCTTGGGATTCATTTTACTCGGTAAATGACTCATACTATTGTTTGCGAGCTACTTATATTTAGTATAAATAACATATAAACCACTTGTGTTGTATTTGTTTAGTGTTGAACCTTACGCTGACGCCGTCTGAAGCTTTGAGAAGTAGAGGCAGTGGGTATGGAAAGTACGGTAAAGGCGAAGACTCGTCGCGGCCGAAAACACTCGCTGGTACATCTTCTGGGCTCCCCACACAAAATGCTTCTCGGAGAGGTTTAGGTATATCTGCTTGGGGCATAGTGGCCCTTATAGTAGGGCTTATTGTGGCCGTAATGGGGCTGTATTACTTCTCCGTCTGCTACCCGATGTGCCAGAACCACAGCACCAATCATAAATATGATAAAATGAGTTTGCCAGCAATGGCATGAGTTTAAATTTAGAATATCACAGACATATCCATTAGGTTTTATCAATTAGATTTGTAAGGTTGTGATTGTTTATTTACAATTAAAATACACATTTTTGTGTTCTTTTTATAATTTTACAATAAATGATTGTATTTGTCAAAATTAAAATAGTGTTAAAAGACTGCATGGGACCAAAACGGACAATTCTAGACTTTCCATTGAAATTGTGTTCATTTTATTTAAAGAAAGAATAATGGATTTTAGAGTAACTTTTTTTAGAATTAATGTACAGAAACTAAACTATGTGATTATATATCATTACATATTACTATAGTTATAAATTAAGCTTCCATTATGTTATATGCATTTTTTATATTTTACCTACAATGATTGTAAAGAAACGAAAGAAAAAAGAAGATATTTTTGGAGTTAGTACTGGATTAAAAAAATTATGCTGTTGTGATAATTGATGGAATTTGACTGAGCCAAGGCCATTTAATTAACTAAGATAACTGACTTGCATTTAATCACCACAATCAGATAAAGTAGTTAGGTTTTCTACAGAAATCTGAATAATTTTAACAGTAACTTTACATTAAAGAAACATGCTAATTTATTTATGTACATCTTTTGAATCAGAGATAAACTGTAGTAACAAAGAATTTGTAATTTTAAAACTACCTTGGCAATGTTGGCCTAGTTTAATGCAATAAAAATCTTGCATATTTACATAATAACTGTTCAAATAAGGTTGTACTCATAAGTATTGTCTCGAATTTAAGATAGTTGAGTGAAATCTGGAAATGTGTTCATAAATTATGAAGAATGAATGGCTTGAATTAAAAACTAATGTAAAATAGTGCTTTGGCAGTCTCAAATTAAAACATGCATTTTTTTTGCAGTTCAGTGCCTTATGATATTATTTAGATAATATTTTAAATGGCTTAAACTCATGCATACACTTATACTTAGTTATGTAAATCTCTTCTTTATGTCAAAGTGCTAAGTGTAGGAAATAATAAATTTAAAATTTTAGAACAATGGGCTGTTTCTAAAATGGGGCCAAGTTTAGTAGGCGATTGATTTTATCAGTATTAGAACAAACTGTTTAACATTTTTGTATTAATTTTAACTTTTTATATTTATATTTGAATTTACTACATTGTAACCGCTCAATAATTTTTGGTCAATATTATTATATCACCTATAAGGTGAGGTGGGGTAAGAGGGTCAGCGGGGCAAGAGGGTCACAAGTCCATAACTAGTAAACTAAAGTGTTTATCACTTCAAGCTCTCCGTCAATAAAACAGAAAAGTCGAATTAGTTTGAACGGTTTTCACTAAATGTCGCTACGTTAGTCAAGAGCCGCCAAAAATGAGTAAACGTCAGACAGTTGTGAATTTGACTAGCACAAATTTGACGCATTATTTTGCAAGTGAATAATTACTTCAAAAAAGACTGATACAAATAATTTCATGGTGAATATGCAGCGTGAAAACTGTAAGTATTGTGTTTTATTCGTTATTTTAGATTAAAAACCACTAATAATACGAATTTCTTTCACTTGTAAATTCTTACCTCAAAAAACATTAGCTGGTGTAAGAGGGACACTATTGACGGGGAAAGAGGAACATATGTTACTCTTACCCCATGGCAGGGAAGACAAACATTTTGAATATGTCATTTTTAACTAGTATAAATAAAAAGGTATAAAGAGAACCTAGGTACATAATGTAACAAAAACATTCTGAAATTTAACATTTTGTGAAAGTAAAAGTTAGAAGCATTGTGTTTTGTAATGTAAACGTCCCTTTTAAAGTCGTTACTTACTTTTTATTAAAATAGTACTTTTTGACCGACTTAAAAAACGAGGTTATCAATTCCTGTATGTATATAATATTTCCAGAACTGCCCAGTTTTCGGATATGTTAGTCTATAACAGCTACTAAACAAGTGCGCCAAATTTAAAAAATGTATGTATGCATGTATGTAAGCATTTTATGTTTGTCCTCGCATTTCTCTGGAACTACTGGGCCGATTTTAATAATTCTTTTTTTTGTTAAACTAAATATTGTTCAACTTGGGGAACAGTGCAAGTTTCACAAAAATCGGTTCAGTAGTTTTTGAGATAGGGAATGTTAAGTGTTTTTTTCCCCCGCATAGGGGTGCTCTTTTCTTTCATTCTTTCGCGCTGCCAATGCAGTGCAATATTATTGACTTCTGAATTAATGTACCTACTAATGATTGTTACAGGAATAATACGAAAAAATGCCTCGAAAACATGTTCGAATATCGGATAGAAGCAGATGTGTTAGTGAAAAATTAAATGACGCTGTCAAGGCAGTAAAAAATGGAACAATATCTGCTTACGCTGCCGCAAAACTTTATACCAAGTTCAACAATTGTGAACCGTGTATACGCAATATAATTTATTTCTGAAATTAAGAATTTTATAAGACTAATTCGCAATATTGATCTCGTTCATAGTGCCATTGTTTTTTTTTTCATGTAAGGAAAAAGAAAAGGTATAAGACTGTTTAATTTTATTTTTTGTATGAGATTAAATAGCTAAAGAAATATCACTGGTCCAGTTATT
Organism: Mellilla xanthometata; assembly: GCA_035578125.1. Lineage (NCBI taxonomy): Eukaryota > Metazoa > Arthropoda > Insecta > Lepidoptera > Geometridae > Mellilla > Mellilla xanthometata. The sequence goes on along the minus strand of JAPUBQ010000007.1, from coordinate 2,383,661 downwards.
TTTAGTTTGTTACCCCTGATCGAACCTGTATGTTCCTCTTACCCCGAATTGGATTACACTTTATTTACATTCTAAATGAGACCTTATTTCAACAACAGCAAGATTCAATATTGACTGAAGCAGTTCTATCTAGAACTTCACGAGAATTTAGCAACGAATATTTAAATTCAAACTTAAATTGTATGAAATACAACGACTGTCCCTCTTACCCCAGTTGAGGGGGAAGAGGGACGTTTTTACAATTTGGACATTTACACAAATATCGTCGTAACGACTATTAGTGGCGCAATGAAACTTTGTCTACGGGAAGCTAAAAGATAAAGACAATTTTTGCGTGTTTCAAAGATCTCGTAAGATTTTATCTGTTCTTCCTAGACCACAAAATACTTTCCTGAAAATGAAGTATGTTCCTCTTACCCCACCTCACCTTACACTTACTTTTTGTTTTATTTCTTACCTACTATTTCTTAAAGGTAAACTAATACTAGAACAATAAAACATCCAAAAGTACTTATATATCAAATTTATTAAGAGTTAAAGTTACATCTAAAGATGATCACACTATTCCAAAATTACATTACTGGAAGAATAGCTAGCTAGCAAATGTATTGAATTATGCAACAGCTAGGTACAAGGGCTTTGCAAACTTCATCACAGACTTTTAAAAACTTATTGGCGATAATACTCTATCTAGAAATTTTTAGCCTTAAAAATTGTGATGTTTTGTAGAAAATCCCATTTCAGTGGTGGTTGAAATAGGTACATCTACTGTATCTTATGTTTTCTAATCAATATGTTTAAACATCTGAAAAGACACTTAACGGTAAGTAACATAATGTGCTTTCTTTTTTATTTCCATCCTAAAATATGCCTCATATCTTACTCATGTTCAATTAGAGAGTTTTCTGATAGATGCTCTGACAAGCAGTAATCTTCCTTCGCTTTGATAACATACTTAAAAATGATGACCGAAATTTACATGATTAGATAACACAATTGATAAAAAGTTCATAGCATATTACACACAAAATTCAAATTTAAATGCAAATTTTTGACGAGTGCCTTGTTGAGTAATGATCAAATTAATTCCGATTTTTTAATAAATAATATGAATTTGAGTTTTTGACGATTCAGAATTCCTAACATACTAACTAGCACTTCATGATATAATTACAATCACACAATCTCGGAACTTGTGGTTCAATGCAGTTTATTTACAACAAAACAAAATGTATAAAATATTTTAACTAACTTTATTTCAATACTATTATAAAGCACATATAGCAGAAGTGCTAAAATTCACTTCTAAGATTAGCTTGGTTAGTAAGTTACCGTTCATATATACCATTTCACTGGAGTGTAATGTTCGTTCTAAATTGATTATAACAGAAAATTCGTGCGCAATCTATTTTAATATTAGATGAATTGCGGTCAAGCGCGAGACAATTTGTATACAGTACTACTGATAACTGATAAAAAAAACCATTTCAGGTCGGCTTCAATATGTCTAGACAAACAACTTTGGTCCTACAACTTTTATTTGTCTTGCTTCTAGGTCCCATATATCTATATTACAATTGTATCATAGAAGCTCATCAATAAAAAAAAAGGTGCTTAAGGTTTTGCTTTAGTTACTGTAGCGTCTGTAGCATGGCTAGCTAAGGTCATCTGACGCGATCATCGAAGCTAAGCAACGGTCGACGCGTTTTAATCTGGGCGCTACTGTGGGTCAGATGACAGGTTACATTTTAGGTCCCGGAGGTTAGTCTTAGTACAAGCAATCGTAAAGGCAAGTCAGAGACCTTCGAGGAACTTGAAAACTCTCGACACTAAGGCTTGGTCCCTTAGCTCATACAAAGAAGAAGTTGCTGTATTATATAATAAACCAGCCGTTTGGGCTCTGCATTGCCTATAGATGAATGAATGAATGAATCAGGACAAAGAGTCTTATAGTATAAATAAATGAGAAATTAGAGATAATTTAAGTACTGAGAGTTTGTAAATGTAACTGCATTGAGCCAGAGTCCTTCAGTACATGCTTATAACTCGTCCTTCTCGAGGTCTACATCGGAGAGGTCGATGTCTTCTTCTTGAGGCAGTTCTCCGTCCTTGCCGTCCCATGGTTCCGTGGTGGACACGGTGGGCATCTCAGCGCCGCGCACCGGCGCCGTCTGACCTCTCCCGAACGATAGGTCCCTGGTAAATAATATTGAGGTTAGTTACTTATTTAATACAGGTTTTTGACGTGACAACGTCTTAAATTAGGTTGCGGCTGGGAGTCACTTATGAAAAAGTGTTACGCCCGGTAACGTTACGATGAGTCACCGAACGAGAGAGAGGCCCGCCGAATGCCTTGCGTCTCTCTCCCACTCAACTATGATCGGTCTGCAGCACGCGGCAGACGTTGTCACGTAAAATCTTCGCCCGTAAAACCGACTTTACAGGCAACCATTTTTTTTTTTTTAATATTACACATTTCACACACGGCTGGTTAACCCCATACTGAACCATGTCTAGATCGTGTTATGGTAGCTAACACAACTGATATACTACATGTACATACATATTTAACACCCAGACCCACAGCCAACAAATTTAGTCAAGCACAAAGATGTTGGCCGGGCCATGAAACGAAACCGAAACCTTCTGATTGGCAGTCCGGCATGGTAACCTTCACGCCAACAAGGTCGTCAAACTGAACTATCAATTAATTGTTTAACTCCAACCCACACTTTTTTTTTTACTCATAATGGGCTCTCGCTTGATCGCAATTCACCTGATGGTAAGCGAAATTGCGATCTAAGGTAGAGCGCGCTTGCCCAGAAAAAACTGGTTCACTCTTGCCGCAGTCAACATTCTAGACATATTTGCGACAGGTACAATTAGGGGTAGCTTGTACGACTGACTCTTTCAATATATTGTCAAGTATTCAGTCAAGTATTATTATATTGTCAAGTATTCAGTCAAGTATTATTATTAAATGGGATAAGGTGAAGAAGAGGAAGATTCTCATTTCGAAAATAGGCATGTGGTTCTAATTATATTTAATTTATTGTGCCTACCACTATGTTATTGTTCAGGAAGACCTTTACTCCACTAATTCTAGTATCAATGAAACTTCCAACACAAAAGATAAATACCAAATCTAATACACTTTTGTACAGGGTTAATCAGTTTTTTATTACATTTAGCATTACGTCAACGTTTCTAGGTCGTTACAATTGGCTATAAAATCCGTGAAGGAAATTAGAATAGTTTGTCGAAAACGCCGGGGTTTGGAACACTTTACGAGTTACGTAAAATGCTATTGTTTTTTATTTTACAGTTGCGTGGCGATTACTTTACGGTTGGCTAAAATCTCTAAAATGTTTTGTCACTCAACAAGCTTTTAACATGAGACATGTAACTGTATATCGTCGTAGAAATATTTCACGGGATATTTTTTGACGTCAGTCTGAAGCACAACTGACACACACGGCTAGACAAAAAAATAACCGGTTCCGTACCATTGTTGTATGGGAGCCCCCTTAAATATTATTTATTAAAATTATTTTATACCTTATTTCTGAATTTAATGTAAATTAAATTTCTAAATTTAATTTCTGTGAATGCAGAGGGTCTACCAAATATCATCATAGAGATCGAGTAAAAAACGACTTAAAAATTACGATTTGTATGGCAGCACTCTCAAATATTAATTTCATTTGAATTTTATAATTTAATTTATAAAATTCAAATGAAATTTATTATAACTAATATACAGTTATATATTTTGTGAAAATTTAAAGTGTCTAGTAGCAACTGTAATTGATATATAGCAAAAAAAAAAACGTTTATATTGTATGGTACCCCCCTTAATATTGTTTTATTTTTAGTCTTTGTTGTTATAGCGGCACGGGAAACACATAACTTGCGAAAGTTTCCGCTTTCTAGCTACAGACAGACAGACAACGGAGGCTTAGTACTAGGGTCCCGTTTTTACCTTTTAGGTACGGAACCCTAAAAATCTGTCGCCAATCATCTAACGGTGTGCTCCAGCAGCCTCATTCAGAGCCAGACATTCCAAACAAGGCATGAAGCCAGAGTGTCGCTGACTCGGGTTATGATATTCATGACATGTAAGCAATTAAGCAAGCAATTATGTTCCAATGCAATTAATATGTAATAATGTCATCATCATTTTCAGCCCGTAGTCGCTGCTGAGCATAGGCCTCTGTTCTAGTACGCCAGTCGTCTCGGTTTTGCGCTGCTCTCATCCATTTCCTGCCTGTGATGTTCCGGATGTCGTATACCCAGCGTGTTAATGGTCGATGGACGCTTCTTTTGCCTGCCATATGACAGGCAATATATAATAATGTAAAATTATGAAATTTAACTTATCTTTTATGAGACATATTATGTATTATTAATGTATTATTATTATGAATTAGCAACTTAAAATTATTGGATAAATTTTGGGAAGGACTAGCTGCCAAGGCACGGGCTAACGCCTATTTTGGCAGCTAGAGCTTAGTGATTAAAATATGTATTTTTTTGTGCCAATAAATTATTTTGAATTTTGAATTGAATTTGAGTTATAGGAGAATAACAGGAGGTTAAAAAAAATGCAAGACTCACCTGAGGAACTCGTTGATGCCGCTCTCTGAGAAGGAGCCCCGCAGCGTGGAGAACTTGAGCTTCTTGGCGTTGACGACCGCCATGGCGGGGTAGCCGAACCCGCCCATCTCCAGCGCCTCCTCCAGCGCCGGCTGCGCGCCCGCCTCCGCCCAGATCCATCTGCACGGGACACGAGTTGAAGCTTAGTGCCTTTTATATATGTTACAGCAGGTTCTTGTTGAAAATTGTATGTAGTACAAAGTTGAGCGTCTTATCCCACTTAGGTGGGGTCGGCACAGCAAATCTTCTTCTTCCACACTCCTCTATCAGACGTCATCTCCACGCTCAATCCTTTCTCTCTCATGTCCTTATTCACACATTCCATCCATGTCTTTTCGGCCGGCCTCTTGCTCTTCTTCCTTGCCTTCCATTTCCATACATCTTACATCTCCCTAGTGCATGCAACACCTAGCTTCATATTTTAGTAATATTCAAGATGTTGTAAGAGAAGCAGTGTAGACTCACCCCCACATCTTGTTCTTGTACTTGTCCCCGAGGCGGGCGAGCACGCCGATGTAGTCGTTCCTGCAGGCCGCATTGCAGTCCAGGATGTGAGGCAGGATGGACACCACACACAGCGGCTTCTCGCTGCAAGCCTTCATCGTCTCCGCGTTCACCACCTGCGGGTAATTAGAGTTTAAATATTGCCTTTCTGGAGAGATAAACAAGATAACCGTTCGTATGTTGATTGACATTAGCCCATTTTGTCTCATCTGTTGAAAAAAAAGTCCATGTTCCAAGTTTTAGTTTTACCCACACCGGCTCCCGGTATGTCAACAGTTGCGGCGAAAATGTGTTTATACCGGGAGCTGGTGTTTCAACATGCAAGTGGTTATACCATTTATTGATAATTATTCAATTATATGTCAAAAATTTAAAATTAATAAATGTCAATATGTAATGATGTCAATATTAATAAAATAAAAATAATATTAAATAATTACATGTCGACACACATTATTAATTATTTTTTTTCGATATTAAAATAATCGTCCACAGAATAGATGACTGTCTGCCTCCATTTAGCAAAGAGATATCCCTTCGGAAAGATGTTTTGTCCGGAGACGGCCGCCCAACAGTCAAGCATTGTAGGTTAGACCGGTCGTAGGCGATTTATTTCATACTAGCAGATCGTCCCGGCTTCGTAAGGGCTATAAATATAAAGTAATCAAAGTTGCAAAGAGAAACAAAATATTGCCTATGGTTCTCAAAGATAATGAAGCTTCACAACGGTGAAGGAATTTTTCAAATCGGTCCAGTAGTTTCGGAGCCTATTCGCGTCAAATAAACAAACAATCAAACTTTCTCTTTATACTATTGGTATAGGTAACCATGTGGTAAACTAATACTGTATAATATTCAACTTTATATATTTTGCTATTTTATAGAAATAGCGGTTACTTTGAATAAATGACCTAACAGCTTTATAACCTTTATATCGAAGCTATAACTTTATGGCAACTTTTACGAGGTTCCAATATATCGTGACCAACTAGAAATCAGAATGAGATTTTAACGTCTCGCATTTCAATAAAAAAGTCTATGCGATAGGTACGACAAATTCGCTTATTCTTTGTATGAAAACATATGTTAGAGGTCTTATAGGTAGACTAATTGTGATGTTTTAAAAGTTTGGAATTGAAAATATGTAAGTAAACCTTTTCCTTCTTAGTCAATTTCATTGCTGATGGCATTGTCTAGTATTAATGAAGTGCAGAACAAGTTCACCTTCCATTGCTAATCCTCAGACAAACAGACCATCTGACGCAACAGGGGTGGAACAGGTATGCCAGCGACCTCAGAATACAGAAAGTACCAGAAGCCGCGTTCATCTGTATTTGCGAGCTACACGCTGTGTCCAAAAATCAAAACAATGCCCCCCGCCCGCGTCACTTCCCACCCGCGTAATGTTCTAGCTCAGGCATTATGTGCCCGTTTTTAGGGTAAAATTTGGGAGTCCAGGAGGTGAGATACTAATAGAATAAAAATTGTCCTAATCTTTATTATAATTATGTACCTACCTAATTGTCTCAAGAAATTGATAGATTTATTGAATTGAATAAAACGCTTTAGAAAAAAAATAACGCTTTAGAAAAAAATACATTTAATTTCCTTTTTGCTTAGTAAGCTTTTTATAATATTGTCTCTTAGAATTTGAACTTAGTAACAAAAATTTAAATTTAGATAAATGATGAAATCTTATGTCTAGGTATTTTTCATAGATACTAACATACTATTTAATAGGACTATTTGGTTATGTACACACAGGCTGCTCTGATGTTTTATACTTTCTTTTTTCAAGTCGGTTATTTTATATTAAATTAATTATTAATATTCTACAATGAATAAAAGCCCTCAAGAGGTAATAAAAAGAAGGGTAAATCAAAACTCTTATACTGGCAACACTAACAAGATGGATGCCTCATTATCTATGACAATTGAAAACATAGAAATTTATTCAAAGTTGATACCTAAATACGATACTTACACGTGAAATGTGATCCCATCCTGTTTCTTTTATAGACCCGCTGCATTTTATAGGTAGGAACGACATAAGACGGCATAATTTAATTAAATTGGTACAGCGTCGTACGTCCCGACGGTCACAGAGTGACTGATCGGTCGCGCGTCAAACTACTCCATTTTGGAGTAGTTTTAGTAGCCTCAGTTTTAGGCGCGCTCACGGTTTCTGGTTCTTTCTGTATTCTGAGCCAGCGACTCAGGGCTGTGCTCCGTTATTTCAAGGAGCTCGGTTGGCTTGGGTAGCTGGTAAGGGGGGAATGCACAATACGCCCCTAGCGGGATGTCAGTACAGGTCTCATAACCCCCACTTCAAATTAGAATTAGAAGTGTATAACACTCGGTTCACTATGCTCTTCCAATTTTTCTGTTCTCGGCGGTCTTAAAAGCCTCGGCAATGGGTAGGCCAGTGAGCGTTTTTACAAGGTCCGATCAATGGGTAGAAGACCGATCTCGTACTCTTTTCCCGTCAACTTGGCTAACTATCACGAGTTTTTCGAAACAATCAGGGTTTCAACGACATAATATATAAGCGTATATAAACCACGTTTTCAGCAAGTTTTGCATGGTGGTAGGGCATCTTTTTACCAACCACACTCAAGTTGATAAATCTGTCACCAAGCACCTAACAGTGCGTTCCGGCAACCTTCTTGAGAGTCAGTTATTCCAGACTAGGCATGCTCTACCTTAGGACTCTGCCCTTAGGTAGAGCCCTATCTTGTGTGGTTACGCGCTTTGCTGGCCAAATGCCTAGCTGTAAATAGTAAAAAGTATAAAGAAGTTTCTCCAGAGCCGCTGGAAATCCTGCCTCCGTTATAGTCCGCCACATAGTGCTTCTCAAGAAAAGCTTCTTGCCAGATGTGAACATTCTTCTTTTCGAATTGACATTATTGCCAGAAATAAATATATATTTTTATTCTTACCTGACTGATTTCCGGCACCGACACATTCTCGTAGTTTTACCAAGTTTAAGATATGTCTATATCACTCGTCTACTTTAATATTTCGCTATACTGCTCTTCTTGTCAGATTTGAACAATGTTCTTTTCGAACTGTCAACATATTAATATACAACATTCTCACCTGAACGATTTCCGGCGGCGCCACATTCTCAGCAAGTTTCTCTAGAGCCCACGAGACAATGTCACTGGAAGTTCTGCCTCCATTGTAATCCTCTACACTGTCACTGCTCTTCTTGCCAGATTTGAACGTTCTTTTCGAACGGTCAACATCTTAATATACAACATTCTCACCTGAACGATTTCTGGTGGCGCTACATTCTCAGCAAGCTTTTCTAGATCCCACGAGACGATGTCACTGGAAGTTCTGCCTCCGTTGTAATCCTCTATAGTGTTGCTGCTCTTCTTGCCAGATTTGAACGTTCTTTTCGAACGGTCAACATCTTAATATACAACATTCTCACCTGAACGATTTCTGGTGGCGCTACATTCTCAGCAAGCTTTTCTAGATCCCACGAGACGATGTCACTGGAAGTTCTGCCTCCGTTGTAATCCTCTATAGTGTTGCTGCTCTTCTTGCCAGATTTGAACGTTCTTTTCGAAAGGTCAACATCTTAATATACGACATTCTCACCTGAACGATTTCCGGCGGCGCTACATTCTCAGCAAGCTTCTCTAGAGCCCACGACACGATGTCGCTGGAAGTTCTGCCTCCGTTGTAGTCCTCTACACTGTCGCTGCTCTTCTTGCCAGATTTGAACATCTTGATGGTGGGGTAGCCTTGCACTTGGTAGCGAGCCGCCATGTTGGTGTGCACCGTAGCGTCCAGAGCTCCAAGTTTCACCTGCAAGATGACAACATTTGTATATAGAAAAGAGCGTAAAGGATACTACTATCGGGTACAGTTTACAAAAATATCACTTCAAAATATTGGATGCCTATGTGATCTACATAATGTGTTGAGCGAATATTGACTTTATTGATTGTTTGTAACTGATGAACAGAATTTTAAACGTTTCTCGGCAAGAATAAATGATTTAGTCTCTGTATTTTAAGTAGTATATAAGTAAGGTATGCTGAATTGATTTTATATATAGTAAATTTTTCCTCCTAGTAATACAAATTTATATCAAGATATTATATATACAAACCCTTAATTCTCCCCTGGCAAAAAAACTCGATACCATTATTTCTTATTTTAAATAAACTATACATATTCCAATTTTCATTGCTGGAAGTTCAAAAACAAAGAAGTTTCATATAAACTGTTTTACCCCTTTTCACTCCCTTAGGGGTGGAACTTCCAAAAATCCTTTCTTAGTACATGTCTACATATTAAATCAAATACACCCTCCAAATTTCACACTCCTAGGAACAGCTGTTTGGGCTCAACTTGGCCTATAGATGAATGAATGAATGAGTCAAATACAAAGAGTCTTATAGTATAGATATTGACATTTTGTTATTAAAGACAAAGTAATTTTTCTATAAATTATAAAACAAAATATAATGCCTACCTTTCCTCTCAGCTCAGTGGCTGCCTTAGCCCACTGTGGCTCCAGGTTCTTGCAGTGTCCACACCAGGGAGCATAGAACTCCACCAACCAGAGGTCTTCACTGTCCAGCACCAGCTCTTTGAAGTTGCTATCAGTCAGTGTGATCACGTCTGATGAAGACTGGAAAGAAAAAAAAATATATAATAAAAGGAATCAAATCTCTTGTACGTATGTACGAGTATATTACATATATTTTTAATGAACAGGAGAAATATTTCATACAAAATTAAAATACATATAAGTATATATGTATAAGTAATCAAATCAAATTCATAATTAATTCAAAGCATCAATTCCTAAAAAAGGATTTGGAAAATTGCTGTAAAGTTGCCGATGAGGCATACATATCAATATAATATATTTATATGTATGCCTCATCAGTTATGTATGACTCATCACTAATATTACTAAACTTTTTTGAGAAAATCGCTGTTGCGACTATTAAAGGTCATATTAATACTAGACGGCGGGTTTAGCATTTAATTTTGGTCTATCACTTTCTGTTGAGGTTTTAGTCATTACTGAATAATTGAATGGTTTATCTAATTCAAGGAAAAAATTGCTAAGTTTATTGTAATTTTTAATGATGCCACAGCAGCACTGTTGTTCTGTGGTGTTTAACTTGATTCAACAAACCGTTGAAACTTGTTTCCCTCTTGCTCACACTCTTTTATTTATGTAAGCGAGCAAACAAGAACATTGAAAAGTTATCTTTATTGACGCGACTTATGATTTTTTTCACATTATGTAAATTCCTACCTATTAAACTAATTAAATTAAACTATTAAGTTTGTGTTTTTATTACCTAGTAAAGGAACTCAACTAAGACTTTATTTAATTACTTATTTCCAGATACATCATTTCAAACGACATGAAGACCTAGTCTAAGAATTTTATGACTAAATAAAAACCTTAAGAACTACTCTTTCATTTCCAAAACCCTAATTAACTTTTATGACGCAAGTGGTAAAAAAGTGAACCGGTTTTTTCTGGGTAAGCTCACTCCACCTAATCTTCATATCGCTTACCATCGGGTGAATTGTGATCAAGCACAAACCTATTGATTGTAAAACAAATATAGTCAATTACCAAATTTTCCATTACCAACATCAGTATTGATACAATTCACCCGAAATGTATTAATACTCAGTCAGTATTGATACAATTCGGGTGAATTGTAAAAAATTGTGAATTGTATAATAACTAATATTTTTTTTCTGTGGTAAATAAATATTTTATTTATTTAATTTGCCGAACGTAAGTAGTTCTGTATAAAATGCACCGATCGACTATAAAGAGTTTCGTATAACTCTATTCAGTAAAGAAAATATTTGAAAATTTGTCCTCTGTTTGTTTGTTGTTAATCTAGCGATATTCAAGGCGAGAGTGAACCGGTTCCTTCTAGGTAAGCGCGTTACACCGTAGATCTCAATATCACTTTACATCAGGTGAATTGTGGTTAAACGCTGACCTATTAAAAAAAAGAAAGAAAAAGAACTCGCGCTCGAACTTATTCAGTTACGCAAGTCAGATGACATGTACTTTTTTATGTTTTTACGCGTGTTTTATGTATGGTCATTGGTACCAACAAAAAATCATATAAGGAGGTCAGTATACCAAAGGCCAGTGCGTGCGTGTATTAAAAAAATCTGACGTGGCCCAATAAATTTTCGCCAGAAAAGTGAATGGATGCGTAGGATTTGGTTGTGGGCGTTGTAACTATGATATCTCGAAAGTCTTCATATTATTCTGTGTAGCTTGACATTTAGTTTTAAATTTTATTTCATGAATGACTCAGGGTAGAATGTATTTTATATTTTGACTTGTAACTTTGGTGTTATCAATAAATGATTTGTATTTGTATGTTCTCTTATATTATATTCTTATTTGAAGCATATTGAGAGATAAATGTAGACAAAATAAATAATCACTGTTAAATAAGATATGCTGTATGTAATAATGTCAGAGAAACCATTTTGTAGTTATCTCTATATTATATTCATGTTACAGAATGAAGTATGATTATTTATAGTTATCAGCTAATGCCTTTATATTCATTGTCATTAGAGAACATGAGAGATTTTAATTTGAATAAATAAAAAATCTGCCTTTCAAAGTTTCAAATCTAATTAAAATACAGCCTAAATTATTCATAATTTTTAAAACCTTTCAATATTTTCTTAACAATTTGTACTACTAAAGTAGTAGTAGTAAACAGACAAAGAAGGAATGCATTAGATTTTTGTAAACTAAATTGAATTGGAACTTAAGTAAAGATTTAATACTAAATATTGATATTAAAACTTTATGAAAACATGTATGATGCATGTATACTGAATAGGAAGTTTGTCTGCCAGTAGCTAATATAGTAAATGTTGATAAGGATCAAGTCAATGATCTCTTATCTGTGTCTAAACTTTTATATAGAACAGTATGTTGGTATAGCTAATAAACCAATATTTGCAGATTAAATGGGTTATTATATTCCCACCACATAGTATAAGGGCATTATTTCTAGTGATATGACAGGTTAATAAGATTTTAGACCATAGGGTGGTGACAAGCATAGTTCAGTGAGTCTAAAAGTTTAAATTTAAAGCTTAGATGTCTGATATTGGCAAGATCATGCATTATGCTAACCATCAGGCTAACAACTGGTTTGTGAAGTGACATCTTATGATAAAAAAAATGCTACTCATTATATTAATGCTACTCGCTATATATTACAATCCTACTAATATTATAATTGCAAAAGTTTGTGTGTATGTTTATTACTTCTTCACACACAAACGGCTAGACCAATTTTGCTAAGATTTACTTTGAAGATAGGTTAGACTTTGGATTTACTGGCAAATTAAATGGCAAATTTTTATCCCGGATTAACTTACTGTGTTTCGGATTAACGCAGGGTTACAACGTGGGGTACATCTAGTTAGATATAAATGCTGTCACTGGTTTGATATCAAATTACCATATGTAATATTCTAATTAATGTTATCAATTAAATATCATTATAATGTGATAAAAATGTATTAAAACATTCTATTATTAAATGCCTCGAATCCTATACCTTTTAGGTTTGAAAATTTTCGCCGTACTATTATTATCACGTCCACGGAACAAATGAGCTTGCAGTTTTCGAAGCTTTTTACCGTAGGCTGTGGTAACAAGGCGGGGATGGTTCATTCTTATCCGACGAGTAGTTTTTACTTTCTTTTTATTTGTACTGGAAGACCTTAAAATTTTTTTCCACGGTATGTGATGGCCGTATGATTTTGATCGGGACCTCAGTCGCTTGAAATAATTATGGAAAAATTACAAATACTTAGCTTAAACCTAAATAATTGTACTTGCTAATATTTATGCCTTATTTAGGACATTGTGAAGTCTTCTTCTTCTTCCTCACTTTATTCTACTTAGGTGGGGTCGGCACAGCAAATCTTCTTCTTCCACTCTCTTCTATCAGACATCATCTCCACACTCAATCTTTTTTCTCTCATGTCCTCATTCACACACTCCATCAATGTCTTTTTCGGTCTGCTTCTTGATTTCTTTCTTGCACTACCATTTCCATACATCTCCTAGTGACATGCATCTCCTCTCTACGCATCACATGTCCATTCCACACTGACCTTGCACTATTTATTTTCTCCCTCACTGGGGCGGGGCTACTTTCACACTTCCTCTAATGTACTCATTCCTTAATTTTTTTATTAATTGTGAAGTAAAATATGGATATATATAGCTGAGTATTGACTTGAAAAATATTGATGGTTTACATGCCAGGCTGATGGTTATACAACAGCCATCAAATTTAGGTACAAAGTTCTTTAAACGGGATAGTTCATCATGCACTGAAATAATTACCTTGCCAGAACCTCCTTTCTTTCCAAGGCCAGCATATGCTTTCTCCTTGATTGCTTTAAGAGCACTTTCAACAATTCCATCGGCAGTGTTTGCTCCATCATGATTGCTTGGTTTGCCATCAACAAATATTTTGACTGTAGGATATCCCTTAATGCCATACTTTTGACCAACACTTTGATGTTCATGTGCATCTAAGGCTCCAACTTTTGCTATGCCCTGAAAAATACAATGTGTTTATTATTATGACCCATTTCTACAAAGTCACAATGTACAATGTACCTATATCTCTAGTGTCATTTAGTTACAGCTGTTTTAATATTAACATTCAGCAATTATTAAATATTTGCATTATAACGAATGAAGGGCATACTTTAGAGAAAATAACATCATACTATGTTTCTAGAAAGTTCTTTGTCTTCTGTAGACATACTTGTTCAAAACAAAAGGTGACTTGAACAAAGGTTTATTTAAATATCTGGCACAAATTCAACTATAATGTACATAAATAATGTTGCATTGTTCAGCTCTTATTACAATTATGTACTTTGTTATGACTTCCTGAATTTAGTTGTTTCAAAGGACTACTATGAGTTGATATGTAGTTTCTATATGGTATCTGACATTAAAACAGGAAATTGTAAAAGCAAATATATAATAAACTTTACCTTTAATGCTTTGGCAGCTTTTTTGTAAGGTTCTACTAGGTTTTTACAGTGCCCACACCACGGCGCAAAGAATTCCACGACCCACACTTCGTTTGAATTTAGGACTAGTCTATCAAAATTACTGGGAGTTAGCTCCACCACATCTGATGAAGAATCGTAAAAAGCGTGCGACCCAGTAACGCACAGCAAAATACCTAAAACAAACATAAAACAGCGTGAAATTGCCGGCAAATCACAACCGCGATATCGAGTCGTTACGCTTACATTTATTAATTAGATGTTTAAAAACATACCTAGATATAATGTGTGCAGCATTTTTATCGCCTATTTAATTACAATAACACTTAATTTTTCTAAATCGGCTATTTACCGAGATTGCACTACAAAATTGAAGAGATACACGTCAGTCTTATAACTTTTTGATTTTAGGCAGCTCAAATGAAAGAAGAGCATTGACTCTGCTTGTCCATGGATTTCGTGGGCAAACTCTATTGGCAAGTTTAAATTTGGCGCTTTTGCGAATAAATTCTCTTTGATCTTTGGTAAAACCACAGTGAAACCATCCAAATCTTTGCTATCCAAATTGTCGCCGTTTGAATATGCAGCTTTAACCATAGACTATTGACTGATAAGTGAACCAATAACAGATACATAATAGAAAATGGCTGACATAAATATTTGACATTCCAACATGTTTGTGGTTATTTTTCTTGATCATGCGGATAATTTATGTTATAAACATGAAGTAAAATCATATTATCCATTGTAATACTGTTATAATGCTAAAATATCGATGCTTGCGTAGTTTTAGTATTAATGGTACGTGTATTTACTAGTTACTTGTCATGACAGCCAACTTCCACTAAATTGCCCGCGCTTTGTTTATTTTAGGGACATTTTCGGCGGGAAAGCCAGCCAAGCAGAGCCAGAGCCTAGTGGTTTCATAGTGTACATTCTGGTTTTTCAGCCCTTCTTTGGCGCAAAATGAGTTCGAACGTTGCTAAACCATTCACCGTTTTCGTCGAGGGCAATATTGGAAGTGGTAAAACAACGTTTCTAGAACATTTTCGACAATTTGAAGATATCACTTTGCTGACTGAACCTGTTGAGGAGTGGCGAAATCTCAAAGGATGGAATTTACTAGTGAGTCTATTTATCTATTTACGGAATGTGCGAGTTTTTTCTGCAATATTTTCATTGACTGAAATCCTAACCAAAGCTGCACATGCCATCCTACTTACCAGCTACCCATTCCTTGGTATATGCAATGTTTTTTTTTATTGAAAGCAACTGTTTTATTATCGCTGTTATATTTTAGAGTGACCTGTTTTGAAAAGTCAGTTACTTTAAATAAAGTTGAGTACTAAACTAAATAAATGTATTATAAATATAAATTAATAGGTACTTTAATAATTTTGAATCTGTGATAAATAAACTGATTTTGAATTTCGAGAGTAAATTGAGCCCTGCATAAATAAGCTTAATACAATATCTGTAACCCTCTTTCACAATTTTCAGGAATTAATGTACAAAGAGCCCTCAAAATGGGGGATGACTTTCCAATCTTACGTCTCCCTTACCATGCTGGACATGCATCGGAGACCGACCACAACCCCGGTGAAGCTGATGGAGAGGTCCCTGTTCAGTGCCCGCTACTGCTTCGTAGAGCACATGATGAGGAGTGGCACCATACACCCAGCAGAGTTTGCAGTCCTGGATGAGTGGTTCAGATTCATTAACCACCAGATACCAATCGAAGCCGACCTTATAGGTGATCATTCTTTATATTTTAAATAAATAACAAGCATAAGCAGCCCACTATATGGTCACACTGAAGGAACCAGTGCCTTTTCTTATGAGGAGAGATATATAAGCCATAATTAACCACATGTGTATTGGCATATGACATGCCTTTGGATATTGTGGTCATCAAACATATCAGTTTCCTCACAAGTTAGGAAAAACGATATTTCCTAACTTGAAAAACCAGTCATTAGTTTGATGGGCTAGAATCGAGTTTCTAGCTTTCTAGTTTCATTTAATGGATTTGGCATGGTAACTAGCTTATAATTAATTTTAATTCTTGCAACACAAGACTAACTCAGCAATATAATCAACATAATGCTAATGATAGTAAGACAGTTAATAGCCATCTTGTTGTCAAACTCCTTAACTTGATTAGAACTTAATTTTTTTTATATATTAGTAAAGTAATGTAATAGTTTTATGTAGAACAAAAGAAGTAAGTGGAGAAAAGTGTATTGTATATTTTAATGCAAAGAATATGTTTTTATTTTTGTGCCCTAAATGACTGACATACATTGCTATCAATGTATCTGTTACATTAGGGTCACTGTAAGCAGTTCACTCCACAAACACAATATTTTTATTTAATTATTAGCTGACCCGGCAAACATTGTTTTGCCTTATAACTTAGGTATGAAAAATATATAGTAGCCGATTCTCAGACCTATTGAATATGCATATAAAAATGTGTAAAAATTAGTCCAGCCACTTCAGAGGAGTATGGTAACTAACATGTGACATGAAAATTTTATATATAAGGTTTGATTTACAAGCGAGCATCATGTAGTTTGGTTAGCTAAGGTGATCTGATGTGATCATCGAAGCTGCTGTTGGACAGGTGACCACACACAAGCTTCATGAGCTACCGTGGGTTGGATGACACATTAAATTGTAGGTCCCGGCTGTTAGTCTTGGTACAAGTAGTCATTAAGCCAATTCAGAGGCCTTCTGGTGGCTTAAAATCTCTCGATATCAGAGTTTAGCCACTTAGCTCATACAAAGAAGAAGGCGAGCAGCATTATGTAGATGTACCTATACCACACCGAGTTGAGATTTTATTTTTACACTTACACTTTTATGCCAGTGGTCACATACATCAATATACACTTCATTTCATACATATTTATTTATATATTTTATTTATTTACATCACTTAACCATCCTAACATATTACAAAGTGACAAATTGCATTACATTATAAATATAAAATATACTTATTAAATTAAAATAACAAATGATATAATACCCATTTCAGGAATTATAAAGAATTGTACAATTAAATTACATGTCAAGAAAATTAGGAATTAATCTTAAATAAATTTAGATAAAATTGCTTGAATTGTAAAGAACAACTCTTAGAATATCTATATTTATTTAGGCATCAATCAGAGAAATGAGAGTTATCAATATCAGATAAAACTGGTTCAAATAATTTAATTTTAGATTATTAAACCAGTTTTATTTCTAATTTATAAGTCTGATAGGTACCAAAATTAGTAAAAATATTCTTAGTGGTAATTCCTAAGACTTGGATTCTATAAGCAAATTTTTCGATATTTTTTACCATTTATAATTTATAACGAAAAAACTCTATTATTAATAATAAAAATTTTGCTCTTGTTATCTATCACCTTAATGCATAAAAGAAGACAACAAGACCTACAATTTAAGCTTGGAATGAATCTGATTACAATGAATATAAGTTCCAGTATTAGCTTTATTTGTTATACTGTCTTGTTAGAGGTTAAGTTTATTTTAAATTGCAAACAGGTTGAATTGGACTACTTAGATTCAGGCCTTGCCTAGTTAAGTAGTCACAAGAGAATATGTAATCTAGTTATAAGTTAAATATTTATCATTTTCATTTTCAGTATACCTGAAAGCAACTCCGTCTCGCGTTTACGAGAGGATAAAGAAGCGCGCCCGCTCCGAGGAGCAGTGTGTGCCGCTGTCATACATTGAGGAGCTCCACACCTTGCATGAAGACTGGCTCATCAACCGGGTGCACGGAGAGTGCCCTGCTCCTGTGAGTAACTTATTATATTACCATTTTTTTAATGCATGAGACTGGCTTGCGCTTAACCACGACTCACCAGATGTTATGTGTCATTGCGATCTAGGATGGAGCACACTTGCCTAGAAGAAATGTTGATTTGTGTATGTATGAGCTCTTTCTCGCAATTAGATGTTCTCCGACTTATGGTACCTGACTGATAGTCCAGCCAGCTGAATGAGTATTCACTTAGGACTAGTATACATTAGTGTACTAGGCACATTGGTAGACATTTAAATTTTGGCGGGATTTGGCGCGATGACAGCTCAGTCAGACGTTAAGTCGCTTCACGTCCCGAAGTGGGTGGGTTTGTTCCCTGCCATGAGCTTGGGCTTTTGGTGAAGGAAACCATAGAATTGTGATAGGACATTTCCTAGTGCTTGCCTCGCTAGCAACCACTCTCAAGTTGATCAATCTGTCGCTAGCACCTAACAGTTTGTTCCAGAAGCATACTATAGAGCTCCTTTACAAATTAAATTGTCCAGAATGTCACCATCTTGGAAATAAAAAAAAAACAAAACAATAATGCTTTTACTGGCCGATTCTGATTTGCATTTGGCAGATTGGTTAAACTAAACTCCTTTTAATTTATTACATACTCTCCATTAGTGGTCAACTAATTGTTAAGACATATTCATGTTATATTTTTGAAGCCCAAATTAACTATCATTCTACTCATATTCTACTAAAAGTAAATAAAACTATTTTTTTAGCTTTATTCTGAAATACATTGAAAGCTTCCTAATAATTTCTATTAGAGTATATACAGGGGCAAAAGTGTTACAGCCAAAAAATACAGTTATTCTTTTATTCAAACATGAGATACTATAAAATATACCTATGTTTTTTCAGGTCCTTGTGCTGGATGCTGATCTCGACCTCTCGGAAATAACGGAAGAATATAAGAAAAGTGAGCACCAAATCTTAAGAAAGGCTGTGGATGTAGTTATGAGATCTCCCGCCAAAGTTAGCCCAAAGAAACCTATCAAATCTTCTCCCATTAAAATTGTTCCTCAAAGGAGAATATTATAATATTGACCAACCATACCTTTGTATAAAGGTTTAATTTATTTTTAATTATAACTTGATATTTTTGTACTGGAATGGGTGTGTAAATTTGACTTACACAATTGTATTTTTAACTGGCTTACAATTTTAAATTGTAACTTCAATTTTGACTATTTGTTGATTATTCAATGATAATAATAATTTTAAATATAAAAGTGGTATAAAACATGTACTAATTTTTGACCATGTCACCCATTCCACATTTTTTTTAACAATCTTTTGGCATGGTTTGTAGTTATGTGTATAATAATGTGAAATATGATCACAAACTTAGTGTTATAACTCTCTCTACTCCTAAAGGATATTCCTAAAACAATCCACTATTTTGGTAATTGTGTATGTATTGTAATGATAAAACCTATGTAAAAAGTTGAAAAGAATATGTAAAACAAGATTGTTCTGTGTATCATAATATCTTAGTTTAAACCATTATCTTTCCAGTATCTTGTATGTTTGTAATAGTATGCAGTGTCTGATGGTAGATATAATAATAGGTCTTCAATATTTTTGTCTAAGTGCCTTTGGAGAATTTCGTAAATAAAACATATGATTATATTATGTTCATCGTAATTTTTAATGTGATTGCTTGCAGTGCTTTACAAAATATTAAATTCTTTTTCGTAGTTATAATATAAAAATTTAGCTTATTATGAATATATTTAGGTACATACCATAGGAATGAACGATATGTTTGAGTATTAAAATTGCATTTATTTGCGTTGTATTTTGAGTTAACCATAATTTTGCTGTAACAAATTAAAATAGTTGAAAAGATGAATATGTGTGTTTATTTATCGTAATATTACACATAGTACCTAGACATCCATTTTACTATTTTGCATTTTAATGATAGTACAAAAGTAGCTATTACAGTTATTTCTTTACGTTTAGGAAACAGTCGTTCATTGGGTCATAAATTATATTATAATAATAAATCTTTATTGTTCATATAGTAAATGCTTATGACCTAACTTACAAGTATATCGACGTTAATAATATTAAATTATTTTTATAAATACAGACGAATAAATAATACACATATTAGAACAAACAATGATTTTTAAATATAGCAAATTAATTAGGAAGTTAGGTTGTTAGATGTCTGCACTCTGCACTAGGATAAGACAAGATGCCTGTATGGCAGAGCAACAGGTAAGGGTAGTACTATGAGTATTCGTAAAATTTCAATTAAATAGTGTAGAAATTCAATCCAATGGTAGGTACCGAAACCTTCATGCAATAGCCCAACTTGCACTTGGCCAATTTTTAAATTTGATTCTTTTTATTACAGCATTTACTATTAATAGTGGACACAAATTAGTAGAATTCTTACCACACTGTGGCAGCACTGGTTACCGACAGCTGTTTAATGTCACTGTCAAATCAAAAATCAATTTGTCAGATGTTTACATTTGTACGCCGATATTTTTTAGGTCAATTTTAATTAAGCTTTAATAATTAATTTTAAGTATTTCAATCTAGTGCAATGTTTATTTAGCTCAATTATTTAATATTCTAATGTTATTGTGATGAGTTGTTGCGGTAACGAGTTGGTTTTCAATTCTGTCGCTCGTGAAATCGTTTCGAGTAATTTGGACCTAATTTCCCATTTTAGTACAATTATACGCGATAATTGGGGTTTGTTCGGTGCTATTCTGATTGGGGTCGCGTTGTTGGCGGTAACTCGACGGGTCGGTATCAAGTTCCAGAAGAGCGGGCTCACGACTCGCTTTTGAAAGTAAAAGTGATGAGATCGGTTGGCGTAATCCACTAGATTCCAAGGTATGTTTACATTTTTCCGCCTATTCGTCATATTTACCTGTTGCTTAAATATTATTCAGTGATAAGACGAGCCAGACACAGGCCTGATGGTAAGTATTTTACTTACTGATATGTACTAGTGTTACCTAATTAATTAGGTGTGAGCCAGAACTATAGCTATTCTGTCCTTGTCATGCATGTATAATCAATGTTATTTGTTTTAAGACTAGACATACATAGCAGTTAGTACACTGGTATATTATATGAGCAATACACATGTTTTATCAAAGGGTGTAAGTTGTTGCCACCTTTTTAATTAATAGTCTGATTTGTTCAATGTGTGAGTAAACTCAAAGAAACTATGACAAGCTTAGATTGGTCTATTTTATAGTTTATAGGTATTATAAATTTTGGTAAAATTACAGAACACTTCAAACCATAGTGATTTGATACCTTAGGATAAATAAGTACATTTATGTGAAACACATAATTAAGCGAATAAAAGTTTAAAGAACACCTCTTCCTTATTTTGGAAGTCTTATATAAAAGTCAAATTAGAATGGGCAGCTGTAAATACCCAAATTTATATGCCTATAAACTTATGAAGAAATTTGGATGCAGTATGTGAATTAGGACATGAGAGAGATTTATTATGATGATGATATGATGTATGATGGATTGAGTGCAGAGAGATTGAGTGCAGTATGATGTAGATGATGGCTGATACAGGAGAGTGGAAGAAGATCATTTGCTGTGCTGACACTACATAGTGGGATAAGGCAAGGAAGAAGAAGATAAAATGAATTTCTTCACTATCACCTGTTTGACTGTTGTTTTAAAAAATCATGATGTCTATTCTGTATTGATTCTATGAAAACATCATAACTGAGTGTCCCTGAATAAATGCAAATATAACTTGTAATTGACATCCACTAGCTGTTTTTTTACACAGGCTTCATGTTCCTTTAGATATTTATTATTTTTATTGGAAATATATAAATAGTTTGTAATTATTTGTATTGAAAATAGATATACCCAAACACATTTTTTTTACTAAAACTAAAAGATAAAATAAAACTTCTTTTGGTAAACAAATTCTTTAGAAAGGCTGCTTTTTGTCTAACCTAAGAAATTCCTTTAATGCTCAGTAAACACTGAGCATTTTATAATCTTAATATAATACATGGGTAGAAGAAGTTCTTAAGGTCCAGCATCTATGGCCTTCCAGGCAACTTGAAAGTTCTCCTCCACTCCATCCATCTATTCCTCTATCTGAAAGTTGCCTGGCAGAGATTGCTTCTAGCAATAAGGCTTGACTCTTTTCCGTGTATTTCTTAGTCCTGTTAATTAAGAGTGAGTTTGCAATAAAGAATTGTACCTTTTGTATGTATGATGAAAGGTAAAAAAAAATACATTACTTATAATTCTAAAATAATGGCTATATAATAACTTTACTAATCTTACTTAACTATTGTGAATATAGCAGAATGCCAATTATCCGAATCGATACTAAGTGTTATTTAAAAAAACTAGCTGAAAACTAGCCCGGCAAACATTTTTTTTCCTCACTTAGGGATATGAAAAATAGATAGTAGCCGATTCTCAGACCTACTAAATATGCATATAAAATTTGGTAAAAATCGTTCAAGCCGTTTCAGAGGAGTATGGTAACTAACATTGTGACATAGAAATGTTGTATATAAGATAACAACAAATAGGTATGTTTTGTTGTAACATGTTAGATATTGTTGAAATCCAGATATGTTCAACTGAGTGTTGTTGTAGAAATGTGTTTATTTAACCTCAACAATTAAGTTTAACCTTAATAAAGGTTTCTTTATTACAAGTCTAGTTATGCAAAATTTCGATTAGGTTTCAGAGAATTGGCATTCACGATTACTGTAATCATTTCTTTTTTCAATGTATCCCCCTATATGATTAAGATAAATTTTGACATTTGTATTTTTATCATTCTGTAACTAATTGTATTTGTTTTATTTTTAGTGGATGACAATCTAATATAAATAAATTCTATACTATTCTATTGCAATGTACTGCACTGCAGGTTTGTACGTAGTTGCATGCCAACGAAAGTGAGCGCGTCCGGCGACCGCAGCTAGTGTACAGTATTATCTCATTGGACTCGCCCACTTTTTCACTTTCCTCCGCCACTTGCGGCCAGAAAGCGTGAAGCGTTGTCATATTCATAATATTATTTATACGCGCTCATGTCTCTTTTTAGGAGATTTTGCATCGTAATGCAATTTTATCTACGGTTTGATATTTTTATGATGTTCTGGCGATAGAGAAATTCTGTGCGTGCGCGTGGTTTTCAATCCTAGACGAAAATCTGGGTTTTATAATTCGTATAGTATAGTGTTATAGTCTCTGTGTGTGTGTGCCTACTCAAGAAACTTCAAATCCAACATGGCCACTGAAACAAAAAAATTCGATAGTTTTGAAAATGTCTGATTTACACTTTATCTCTCACTTTTCTCATATCCCTACGCGTCATATCTTTTAGACGATTCAGGCGTTACTTTGCGGTGAAATTCATTATAAGATGAAATAAAAATGTATAATACTAAATATTCTGATGAAATTCAAAATAAAATTGTATCGTACAATCGAATGAATGTTTATCGGCAAAAATACACTTATCACTATTACCTTTACATAACATATCACAGAGATGACATCAAAAGTGTACCTTTGGGTAATTGTATTAATAATAATTTCGTATGAGCAGTGGCCAAATTCTGGCATCGAAATTTTTTTAACCATTCGTTCAATAAAAGACCCGTATCATGACCACGACCTAAATGATACATTCGGAAGCAATGACAGTTTAGTCGAGCGTGTGGCCGTTTGAAATCCCCTAGGTTCTAACCCCGCCAATGAGCTTTAGGTTTAGGCGAAGGAAAATATTGTGAGGAAACCATAGCATGGTAGTAGGGCATTTTCTAATGTTCATCTGACTAGCAAGCACTTTCAAGTTGAAAAATCTGTTGGCAAAAAACTAAACGGCGTGTTCCGGCCCTTTATTCCTGTAGTCTGAGGTTCCGGCAGACTCCCTGGGACTCCCAGGGAGTCTGCCGGAACACGCTCCCAGGCTGGGAGCTAGGTCGCATGAGATTTAGGTAGCGAATACAAGAATGTGGAGGACATATTCGGCAAGTCTCACCTATGTTCATGCAGTCTCCATTCCGTGTCGGTATTTCGTATCCGAATCAAAGGGTGACAGCTGTTTCCACATGCGTGATCGAGGATGTGGAGATCCGAGACAAAACCTCTCGTGGAGAATGTGGAGTGCGCTTAACTGACTCTTGTGGTTACGGTGAGAAAAAACGACTTGTAAGAAATTCGTTTCACACCATCCTTTTATTTCATCGCTCGAGTCTTGAAACATTTCGTCTTGGACATTTTGTCGTCAAGCCAAACGATCGTAGAGTTCAAAAGAAACTATTAAACAGATGGGTTTGATGCTCTTAACGGCTTAGACTATTTGCTGAACAAAAAGCTCTATTCGCTCATAAGAGGCGTTATTAATTTAGTAACATTTGCGAGTACGTTTGCCTTCGGACCCATTTTGCTAATGCGATCCTCGGTACCGCTGCTCCATCATCATTTGTTCCACGACGAGCGGTTACAATGCCACTTTTTGTACTTATTCATCAAGATTTTTTCTCGGTTTCGTGAATACCGTTGTTTAGTTTCGAACCTTGGCGAAAACTGAGGAATGTTAAAAGCACAAATTCAATATATATTAAGCTTCTTCCTCTTCTTTCTTACCTTATCCCACTTAGGTGCACAAGAAAGTTTCTTCTTTCAATCTCTTCTACCAGACGTCGTCTCTACACTCTGTCCTTTCTCTCTCATGTCCTCCTTCACACACACGCATTTCTTCTTCGGTCGGCCTCTTGCCCTTCTTCCTTGCTCTACCATTTCCATACACTCAGAGTCAATGTATAAGTGTAAATTGAGAATTTCGAAAATATACTATATGTCTGTTGGCTGCCATCATGGAATTTGAAAGTTGTCACAGTGTATTCTACTAATCAACCCCTTTCATTCAATATCCTTATCGAGGCAGTCGAAAATATGTAAACCGCTATTTTATGACGGCGATCATCTTGACCTGATTTTCAAAACACTCCTCACTAACACACCATTCACACAAATCTTATATCTTTAAATGAGCAATTCTTGTATATATATATAATTGGAATCTCGGAATCGGCTCCAACGATTTTAATGAAATTTAGTATATATGGGGTTTCGGGGGCGATAAATCAATCTAGCTAGGAATCATATTAAAAAAAAAACGGAGCAACGCTCTACGTTGGTCAACCAGGTACTAATAACTAAATCGAGATAGTTTCGGGAGCTACGAAGCTACATACCAAATATTCGTTGCTATACTGACATACATACGTCACATGAGAACCCGTGAAAAGACCCCGTACATTTTGCGTCGGCGGTAAAAAGAAAAAGAAAAAGTGAATACTAACCTAGATTTTAAACAAAACAAATCCTTCTAATAGATAGAAATAGAGATATTGTAATAAACGTTATCCCTTTATGAACCATCATCTTTGAGATGACTATTGCGAGCAGTATGATTCAATTAACAACAGTTACGAGTAATAAATTAGCAAAGAAAAATGAAGACAGATTCTTAGGTCGGTTCTAAAACTCGCAAATGATTTACGCCCACTTTGAAATGCTTCTGTTTAGCAAATGAAACAATATTAATTAGCGCGTGAATCACTGGTTTTTAGTAGTTTTGTATTCTAATTAGATTATTGTTGGATTGCTAATGAGAGGTTTGAACTGGGAAGGTCAAATAGCAAAGATCATATAGCAAATTGGTTCTATCAAATCAAGTCAGATAAAACAGAGTTACGCTTGAACTACTAAGCATTAGTACTAAATTTATGGCATTTCCAATTTATACGAGTAAATGCTTATACCAAATCTTAATGACCTTTGATGAGTTATATTCTAAGAAAAAATAATAAGCAATCGAAGAATAATTAAGAAAATACACCAATAAAACCTAAATATATATAATTTAAAACCGGATCATAATCGGAATGGTAGTTTTGGATGTAAATGGCTTACACAAACACACCACACACACACACACACACACACACACACACACACACACACACACACACACACACACACAACTTTTTCTTCTTCTTCGTATTAGCTTAAAGGTCTGGTGCCAAGAGTTTTCAAGTCACCCGAAGACGTCTGATATGATTTAATGACTGATAGTAGCAGGGACCTACAATGTAACGTGTCATCCGAGTCACGGTAGCGCCCAGATAAAAATGCCACTTAGGGACACACTTCTTGCGCATCTAGTCACACATTCTAAAAACTGCCCGCATCGACCGTTGCTTAATCTCGATGATCGCGTCAGATCACCTTAGTAAGCCGAGCTAGAGGCTTTACCAGAAGTGGAACGTCATTCGATTCTTTCATAATTAAATGTATATAATAAAATACGTTAGTTATTTTAAGTTTGTCTCAATCGATTTCACCTTTGAGGTCCACATGAAATAAATCATGCCGGTGTTTCAGGCACCCCATTCGAGGGCACTAATGTCAGCTTTCTCTCATTCGATGTTCACTTTCCTTTGGCTCCTGATCCTCTTCATACATTGTAAATCTCTAACTAGTCGAGAAGAAACCTTTTTGGGTATTTGAAGCTATGACAGCTCAGTTAGGCGTGCGACCGCCTTACACCCCGTAGGTTGTGGATACGATCCCCGCCAACGAGCTCAATCTTTCGGTGGTGTGGAAACGTTCGTGAGGAGCCTTAGCATGGCGTGCCACACCGTAGACTGCAGCGCAGCTTAACATCAGGCTAGCTGTAGTCAAACGCAAACCTATCAAGGATAAAAAAAAAATGTTATAGTGCTCGCCTGGCTAGCATCGTAACGATGTGTTCCGGAAACCTCCTCAAGAGCTAGATATTTCAGACTAGGCATGCGCCACCTTAGGCCATATTGTTGCTTGACTCGTGTGGTTACGGGCCATTCATTCATTCAATATTTAAGAGCTGGGCTCTTGTCCGTGGAGTTTTTTCCAGGTAGTTCTATCTTCGGCTAAATCCTTGACCTCCCTATACGACATGACTTTCGCCTCCTCCTGAATTTGGTATAAAAATGATATTCAAGGTTTTTATCTTCCTCTCCTGGCTTCTTCTTTCCTTCTATGATATTTTTAATGAAATTGTTATGTCGTATAAGGTGGCCCACCATCTTTCCTCTTCTATTGTCTATTGTAAACGTTACGTTTACGAGCCATGCTTGTCAAAGCAAAATTTTGTTACATGTACCTATCTTTTTGTTTTAGTTTTTGTTATCTTTGTTAACTGTAAAGGTTTAGCTGTTATTTGTAAACAAGATGTATTTACTTAAATCGTCTTGCTATTTAAAACAGTACAGTTATATGTATGTATGTACATAATAAGGAGGGCGCTTCGTGTTTTAAATGTCCTTTCACTTGGCAACAACTGAAGTAACCGTTTTTTTGGAAATTTAATTAATGATTTTGAAAATAATTATGATTATTTCCATATATGTAGAAATCGCTTATTTTATTAACTCCTGCCTAACAGAAACTAAAGAGTTTTTGTGAAAGTAATCCCTTTTATAATTTAAGCGAATATATTATGAATATAGAGCTCGCGGAATCGTTATTCATGTGTATAAAGTATTATAGATATTATAAATTTAATAGATATGAAAAACAATTGCTATTATGTGTAGTATTGAATGTTGCAGAACATTTATTTAATGAAATTTATAAGTTAAATGAATCTAACAAGTCTTTTTAAGTATTTGTAGTGTGACTTGCCTTTAACGTATGTTATTTACGGCTAATAAACTTCTGTGTTTGTATCTAAATGAAGTATTGCTTGTTTTAGGTCTTGTATCTAAGTGTTAGATCCGACCGTTGTTCAGCTGGAACATTCGCGATGTTGCTAATGGTCTAAATTGGCATTGCCCTCCAAATCATCCCGATTTGAAACGTGCCACTTCTATCAATCAGTATCAATATAGCTACTTCAATGGGACACTGGTTTGCGCAGAAACACGTACAAGATCTAGGCGATCAGTTTGTCATCTATAATTCATATAAAGTCAATGTTTTTAGGGTTCCGTACCTATTACTAAGACTTCGCTGCGTCTGTCCGTCGCCAGGCTATTAAGATAACTTTTATTTACGAGTAACTTCATATTAAGTATAAACCATAGTTACAATAATATTATCATATTTCCTTAGGTATTGAAATTGTATTTTAGTTTTTTTTTCTTTAGAACATTTCTAATTCAACAATTCTAATACATAACATTTCTAATACAACATTGTTTAATTTCATTTAGTTCAATTTTATTTTTCTACATTTTTATTATTATTTGAAATAAATACCTACTAGCTTTCTGTATCTGCTTTCTGTTACTCTATCTGTTTCTAGTCAAAGTAACTCTTTTTTGCCATAAGTGTACACATACCAATGTGAAAATTTGGGAGACGCCATTCGTTACCATAATTCAATTTTTATACTATTTTGGGAGCCTTTGAATTCCTATTAAACTGTTTCATTATTATTATTTTTATTTTTTTTTCACACACGGCTGGTTAGCCCCATACTGAACCATTTCTAGTTCGTATTATGGTTGCTAACACAACTGATATACTACATATATATATATATACATACATATTATATATAAATACATATTTAACACCCAGACCCACAGCCAACAAATTTAGTTAAGCACAAAGATGTTGACCGGGCCGGGAATCGAACCCGGAACCTTCTGATTAGCAGACCGGCATGGTAACCTTTACGCCAACGAGGTCGTCGATTATAACCTATTTCAAATGAATATATCTTTATTTTTGATTTCGAGGCTGTATTGAATAAAACATGCTCGTAACTAGAGTTGAAATATTCACAGATGATGTATTGCAGCTATAACAGCAAATACTAAAAATAGAAATGAGGAATTTATTATACTTTCAAAATAGAACTTCATATCTTAAACGAATCCATAAAATGATTAATAATTTAAATGTCTAACTCTACATAATTACTAAAACAGTATAATTATGATAATTACCGAAATGAAAAGAATGAATTAAATATTTAACGGAGGTTCCCATACAACAAACATATATTTTTTTTAAATAATGTACGGAAATGTCCATGCGCGAGCCAGACTCGTAATTGGCCAATTATTCTACTATAAGGACGTTAGGAGCAGATTGATTTACAGAGCAGAGTTTTTCATAAGTCTTTCAATTTATGGAAACAAAATCGATATTGATATTTCGACCTCCACATAATAATTCGACATTCAATGTTAGCTATCAATTATATTCATATCGTACTTGCTATTTTATCTACAATTCTTTAAAAACTAGGTTAGTAAGTATAGAAAATGATAAGACGGTGCTGCGATAGCACAAAATCGCCTCTGCACCTTTCGCGTTAAGGCGATATTGTACTGAGTTCAAACGCGTCATACATAGGTATTTACGCGAAGTGTTTGAACTGCGGTTGTAGGTATTACACGCAATAAATTCGTATTTAGGTTTTAATTTTTTAATTATTGTGTAGCTTTTAATTTAATTTAGTTTTATGCATTTTTGTAAAACTACATATATTTGGATAAAAAATTATACATAATTATATTATGTCCTTATACAATAATCGTGTTTTTTTTCTGCTACATATCAATAACGGTAGCTGCTAGACACTTATGATTTTCACAAAATATATAAACATACTCTGTGGTTCAGAACGTGCCGTCTTTTTCTGGCCACATAAGACGAAAGGAGACGGAGCTTCTTTAAATTTAGTTTAGTCGTGTGTGCCGCTAAATCGGCACCAGTAGCCGATTCTCAGACCTACTGAATACGCATATAAAATTTGGTAAAAATCGGTCAAGCCGTTTCGGAGGAGTACGGTAACAAACACTGTGACACGGAAATTTTATATATAAGATATTATTATTAGCTAGCAAATTAAATATGTAAGGGGGGCTCTCATACAACAATGGTACGGAACCCTTCATGTGCGAGCCCAACTCACGCACTTGGCAATTATTTATTTAATATTATGTGGAAATTGATAAATAAATCAACAATTTACAATATTGAATTTATAAGCTCTAACGGTTCTATATAAGATCATCAACTACAAAAAAGTACGATTGGTTTTCGTTTCTTTATAACTTTCTTAGGCACACCATTTTGTAATTTTAAAAAAGAAAATGATCAAGCTAATTTTACGTAATCGTATTTTGGAACTTATAGTTCCTTAGAGTTCCGGTACTTCATACTGAATCACAGATAAAAAAACTGAAAATGGTTGCCTGTAAAGTCGGTTTTACGGGCGAAGATTTTACGTGATAACGTCTGCCGCGTGCTGCGCGGCAGACCGATCATAGTTGAGTGGGAGAGAGACGCAAGGCATTCGGCGGGCACCTCTCTCTCGTTCGGTGACTCATCGTAACGTTACCGGGCGTTACACTTTTTCATAAGTGACTCCCAGCCGCAACCTAATTTAAGACGTTGTCACGTCAAAAATCCTAGCCCATATTATACACGCAGGATTTTATAGGTAAGTACAAATCTGCTATTTTTGCTCCCATCGCATAGCATAAGCAGACAACTATACGTTCCGTATACTGAGAGTTGGGCCCTTCCCTCACATAATCCACCACACTGGCCAAGTGTGGTTGGCGGATGACACACGTCTTCGGATATTGTGGTCCTCAAACATGCCGGTTTCCTTACGATCCTTCACCGTAAAGCGAGTGCAAATCCACACATAACTTGAAAAACAAATCATTGGTGTAGAGCTGGGATCGAACCAGGGGCCGTCTTGATGGAAAAACAGATGTTATTATCACCAAGCCACACTCGCTTTTTTATTTTTATTTTTGCTCCCACCTCGCCTTAATCTGACTGATTTGCCATATCAGGACTCGTACCTTGCTACTTGATATCGCATATTATTGATGTTTCGCAAATTATTTTATTGCCTCCACGATGATTAATTGTGTTTTGATAACAGAAAAAGTGGCCGAAATTGTCGTGTTGTTTGTCCTCCAATAGTTCAAGGTCATCTAAGGCGTTCTGTAATATGCTTTTTTTGACGACCTCGTTGGCGTAAAGGTTACCATGCCGGTCTGCTAATCAGAAGGTTCCGGGTTCGATTCCCGGCCCAGTCTGGGTGTTAAATATGTATTTATATATGTACATATAATATGTATGTATGTATATGTAGTATATCAGTTGTGTTAGCAACCATAACACGAGCTAGAAATGGTTCAGTATGGGGCTAACCAGCCGTGTGTGAATGTGTTAAAAAAAATAAAAAATGTTTAATATCGTATGTGACGTCACCGGTCGGCTCCAGCGGAAGACCAGCGCTGATTGCTTGCAGTCAGCACGCGCTGAGCTGGCATAAATCGAGTGTGGCTCGCTGGTGATAACGTCTGCTTTTTATTCAGACGGTACCTGGTTCGATCCCAGCCCTACACCAATGACTTGTCTTTCAAGCTATGTGTGGATTTGCACTCGCTTTACGGTGAAGGAAAACATCGTGAGGAAACCGACATGTTTGATGACTACAATATCTGAAAACGTGCGCCAACCCGCACTTGGCCAGCGTGGTGGATAATGGCCTATATCTCTGTCCTTGTGAGAGAAGGCCCCGAGTCCCAGCAGTGGGAACGTATAGTGGGCTGCTTATGCTACACGCTGAGCTTGGGCCGGTTTTGTGCCACGTAAATGTTTTTTTTATTGTTTTTTTATGTATTGCTTTTCTTTGTGTCACAAAATAAATGTTTCTTTCTTCTTTCTTTCTTTCTGATTGGATGTATTAGATTCATGGGGGGGTTTTTATACATCATACATCTAGGCATTTGACGTTTGATTTATAAAAAAAGGCATTTGATGTATAGGGCGCGTAACCACACGAGTTAGTGACACAATCGTCTAAGGTGTGGTATGCTTAGTCTGGATTAACTGGTTCTCAAAAAGGCTGGCGAAATGCACCGTAAGGTGTATGACGACAGATTTTTCTAGATGAAGGTGGTTGCTAGCGAGCACCAGATAATGCTCTACCACCATGCTACTTAAAAAAAAAAGGCATACTTTTTTTTTATAAATAATTATGCTACCTACCTCATTAAATAATTGTTTCACACTTTTTTATTATAAGTTTTTTTTTTTTATTTAATTTGTTTCCGGTATTTTGTGTCCTATAAAGAATTTTCCATCTCGAGCTTTTTGGCAGGGTTTGAATGCACGACCTACGGGACGTAAGGCGTCCGCACGCGCGACTGAGCTGTCATAGCTCTTCTGCGAAGTTGAAATTAATGCTACTTCGGGGTCGGCTTGAGGAAAATTCTGCATGAGAACAGATTGAACTCTAAGTAGGACGGTCGTATCGCTCCCTGACGCTCTTCTAAACAATTCAATAATGGGTTACCAAGAAGCGATCACAAAAAATAAGACACTCTAATTTTTAATCCCCAAACGCAAAAACGACGCGGTGTTATAAGTTTGACGTTCTTGAGTGTTTGTGCGTGTGTGTGTGTGTTTGACTATTTGTTGCATCGTAACTCGTAAACGGCTGAACCAATTTCAATTCAGCATTTTTTTAATTGCTGTATTAATCGGAAGCGTTGTGTCTGATAAAAATCGGTGTAAGATGGCCGCTGACACAAAATGGCGGTCGCATGTTATAAGTCTCTCAATATGGGCACCAAATGTCGGCTTAACGTAACTAGTAGAAAACGAACACGATACATGCCAAATCCAAAATGCCAGCTGACACAAAATATGACGACGGGGGTGGAATTACATTTTTAATTTAGGTATATTTGTTTAAGTCAATGAATACAAATTTTGCTTGCTGAACTAAAAACGACGGGCTGTTATAGGTTTGACGTGTCTGTGTGTGTGTGGCATCGTAGCTCGCGAACGGTTGAACCGTTTTTTATTTAGTTTCTTTTTTGTTTGAAATATGTTAGTCGAGAGTGTTATGAAATAAAATTGTTTTAAAAAACAAACAACCGACTTCAAAAACACAACTAAAAAGGGAAAAATAATTTTAAGCCTAAATCAAATCAAGAATATATAAATAGAATAGGAGAGTTTATTTCATGTACTTATAAAAAAACTATTTGCAATTTTTACTAATCCTGTATTCTTGGAGTCGGTGCCAGCAAAGAAAGACAATAGAAAATAGTTTTTTTTAACAAACATAAATTTGTTCTTTGGCACCGACTTCAAGAATACAGGATTACTAAAAATTGCAAATAGTTTTTTTATAAGTACATGAAATAAACTCTCCTATTCTATTTATATATTCTTGATTTGATTTAGGCTTAAAATTATTTTTCCCTTTTTAGTTGTGTTTTTGAAGTCGGTTGTTTGTTTTTTAAAACAATTTTATTTTTACATTTTTAGTGGTTGGTAATGATATTTTGTTTAAGTTCTAGCTATGGAGAGCCAAATAAACTTCACGATGAAAAAATTTGGCGTGTGCCAGGCAGGCAACCAATTGGGAGCAAATCGAGCTGGATGCGAGCGAAGCGAGCGCGAAAATTATCACCGTATTTGTTCCAACCGTTTGAGCATAAAGAAGTCCAAAGCAGCACAAATCACATAATGTTTGTTGTGTCAAAACGTACTAGAACCAAGTGCGAGCGATAAGAGATGAATGCGAGCGAAGCGAGCGCGAAAATTTTTACCGTATTTGTCCCAACCGTTTGAGCATAAAAAAGTCCAAAGCAGCACAAATTTCATAATGTTTGTTGTGTCAAAACGTACTAGAACCAAGTGTGAGCGAAAAGAGGTGGATGCGAGCGAAGCGAGCTATGCGCGAGCGAAGCGAGCGCGAAAATTTTCACCGTATTTGTTCCAACCGTTTGAGCATAAAAAAGTCCAAAGCAGCACAAATTACATAATGTTTGTTGTGTCAAAACGTACTAGAACCAATTGCGAGCGAAGCGAGCTGGATGCGAGCGTAGCGAGCTATGCGCGAGCGAAGCGAGCGCGAAAATTTTCACCGTATTTGTTCGAACCGTTTGAAGTCCAAAGCAGCACAAATTATATAATATTTGGAGTGTCATAAGCCCAGAACATCCTGGGGGAAATTCGAACGAAGCGGGATAACTCCTAGCGAAGCGAGCGCGTAAATATTTCCCTTATCCGTTTGAGGGTCTTGTCTATTAATATATCAAATTTTACAGTTCCTTCTTCCACTAAGTATGACCCAAGTGGCCAAGCTCTGGCGTCGAGAGTTTTTCAAGCCCCTGATTTAGTTTGACCTCTGCTTGTACTAAGAGTAGTGGTCCAGGCCCAAGAAATTACCATGTTATCCGAAGCATAGTAACGCCCAGACGAAAATATCACATTTTTTTATGGAAGTCTTGTGCATGGTCACCCATCCAAAGACTGGCCGCATGGGCCGTTGCTAAGCCTCGATGTTCGCGTCAGATTACTTTTGTTAGCCAGACTATAAGCTGCCGATTTTATGAGCGAAATCTGTATTGCCGTATGAGCGCGAAGAAGTAAAATAGGTTATCGAGTTATTTGGGCTTCCCACGGGAATAGCAATGACTTTTAAGATAAAAAGTAACCTTCGTGTTATACAAGGTCTAGTCTACCCCCTATATCAAATTTTAGCGAAATCAGTGTGTCATGTGTTATTTGGTGCATCCCACGGGAACAATAATTATTTTCGGGATAAAAAGTAGCCTATGTGTAAACACATAGTCTAACCTATCTTCATTCCAAATTTCATCAATGTCAGTACAACCGTTCGAGCGTGAAGAAGTTAAAAAGATTTATATGTTATTTGGTGCATCCCACGGGACTAGTATTTATTTTCGGGATAAAAAGTAGCGTGTGTGTTAACACATAGTCTTACCTATTTTCTTCTCAAATTTCATGAATATCAGTACAGCCAAACGAGCGTGAATCTCTCTACATGCGTAAAAATAACCTAACTTTTTAGGTTTTTCTTCGATTTCCCTAGGAGTCCATCATCAGAACCAGTTTTGGTGACAATGGGACCAATTCAGAACCATACTCTTTCAATTAAAAAAAGAATTTTGAGAATCGATCCACAAATGGCTGAGAAATCGGTGAACATACATAAAAAAAAAAAAAAATACATACACGTCGAATATATAACCTCCTCCTTTTTGAAGTCGGTTAAAAAGACACACTATGTTTGATGAAAAAAGACACAAGATGGCGGCTTCACAAAATGGCGGATAACATTAGTTTTCACAACTGCCTCAATATGGGTATCATCTCAGAATACTTTCTGTATTCTGAGGGTATCATCTGAAAGGGCTTGAATGTAAAAAAAAATATAAATTTTGATAAATTTGAAATTAAAGATGGCCGCTATCAGAAAATTTTGAGTTATTACATTTTGAGTTAGGGGATTTCTAAATTCTATATTTACTCTCGTATTATAATAATAGCTCCTGCCTAACAAGCTGCCTAATAAGCTAATAAGCAGTTTAGCCAATGCTGCGCGTGCGCTGTTTGTAATTTAAGAAGTATTCAGGATAGTTGCTAAACAAAACGTAAAGATACGGATCTTAATGGCTGAGTACTGCTTAGTTGATAAGAGAATGTAGGTCGGACCACATAGACTGGGCAACAGGTAATAATGTAGAGGTGCAGAAAGTTATTTGCCAGTTTTTCCAGACTAGGCATGACTCTAAAGTAAAGAGTATATTTAGTTGGTCTCACAAATAAAGTAAAAATAAAGTAATTTATTTAAAAAACACGTTTGTTTTATGCGAGCTTCTGTTTTCAAAGCGAGAGTGAATCGGTTTCATCTAGACAAGCGCGCTCCGTCCTAGATCGCATCGTCACTTAACATCAGGTGAGATGCGAGCAAGTGCAAGCCTATCATAAAAAAAGGGGATCGCCCTGAATATATTTATATTAGTTTTTGTTATTAATAGTGGCAACGTAAATTGAGAAAACTGTCTGCTTTCTAGCTATTACTAAGCCTCCGCCGTCTAGTCTGTCACCAGGCTGTATCTTATAAACTGATCACAGTTGACAGCGGTAGTTTAGTTCTCGTTTTGGTCTTTTAGTTACGGAAGTTATTTTGCTCCCTTGCCACTTTAACGAAAATGTCGCTTATCTTTAAGCGATATTTATGCTTTAAGGAGAGTTAGTCGTCTTGTGTGGTTCATGAGTTTACATAATACGCACTTAAAATTAGCTTTTTTTATCTAACCTATATTGTCCCACTGTTGGGTAAAGCTCTCCCCCAATGACCCCCACGCTATTGAGGACAGAAAAAATAATATTCAAAAGCGTACGAATCAGTACGTAACAGCTAGTGTATAATATAAGCCTTACTCTATAAACATCAGAAATGTTTAAGATGTAAAGGCTAGTTTCCGATTCATGGCACAATTTACCGTACGCACGTTGGTAATGAAGTGAGCTATAAATCAGCTGAGAGGTTTGGTCTCTAACCGCAATAACCCGGAGAGGCTTCGCAGCAGTCGGGTGACATCGATGATGACCTCCTTTTAAATGATGCCAGTTTCAGAGCCGCTGTCGAAGTAACAGGATTATGGAAACTGGATTAAATAAGAGAGAAAGTGGCGGCAAACATGTTTTAAAACAAAGGCGCTGAAGTTCAAGCTTTCCTTGCTTGGTGCATTTAATTTCTTAATTAAGCTAAACTTAAAGGTCTCTGGCTTTGATTATTGACTGCTCGTACTAAGGCTTAAATAAATAGTAAATAAATATTAGGACACATTTCACACACGGCTAGTTAACCCTATACTGAACCATGTCTACGAACTAGATACCATGGTTAAAATAAAAAAATAATAAATAAATAAATATTAAGACACATTTCACACACGGCTGGTTAACCCTATACTGAACCATGTCTACGAACTAGATACCATGGTTACCATGCCGGACTGCCAATCAGGTTCCGGGTTCGATTCCTGGCGCGGTCAACATAACGTGCTTAACTAAATTTGTTGGCTGTGGGTTTGGGTGTTAAATATATATCTATTTAAAATATGTATGTATGTTTGTGTAGTAACTCAGTTGTGTTAGTAACCGTAATACAAACTAGAAATGGAGTATGGAGCTAACCAGCCGTGTGTAAAAAAAACGTAACATAAAATTAAATACCTTTTTTTCTCGATATAGCCCTGTACGGTTTTACATAAGTGGATGTACATAATGGTGGGTTTACATAGTCGCGAACATCGGATGGGGGTGGATTATTCAGCACCCATACAGATAAGGTAACATGCGTCCGTTTCAAATTGTTTATGTAAGAAAAGCTGATCAAAATTCGGCATTAATATTAACCGCGCGCAGGCCTGCGTCATATGGTGCCGTGGAACGTAGGTGTAGGAAATTTTATTCATTTCAATATTCTAATACTTTCTGTTCCTGAGCGCGCTCTAATTCGGTAGGTACATAATTTTTTGACTAAAAAAAAATATTTCCGAAATGCACTCATCGTTTACAAAATTCCGATGCTCTTTTGTTTGTATGTATTTTTAATTTTTATTTCATCAACATATTTTTTATTTTTTATTAAAAAACATATTTTGAGTTTCTAGTTTTATAAACGGTTTCTGTTAGTTGTTTCATTCATAAATTATAGGTTTTGGTATAAATTGTCTTAATGAAAATTTTACTTGATTTTGATGTATTTCCATCGCCGCTGTAACAATAAATACTAAAATAAATATGAAAATATTATTCTTCATACAAAAAACTTGTTTTCTCTTATTTTTTCTCTCTAAAGTAATAACGGTAACAGTTAGAAGCTTACAATTTTCACAGTATTTAGTGTTGTATATTACCTTTTAAAAGAAGTAATTAATCAAGAAAAAAATAAACATTTGAGGGAGGCTCCCATACAACAAACGTAATGTTTACGAGATCTTTTAGTAGACCCTCAGAACATTCACAGAATATTTAATTATGTATAATTACTAAATTAAAATTTAAGCGGGGGCTTCCGTACATCAAATGAGTATTTTTGGCATTTTATTTAAGATTCATACGCGAGCTTGACTCGCACTTGACCAATTTAAATTTTCCCCCGAAAACGATAGGATGTTATAAGTTTCTCATATCTCTGTGTGTCTCTGTGGATGAACCGATTTTTTTTTGCTTTGAATGATGTGATAGACGAGATTGTTCTTGGATGATTGGCCACAGCCACATCATCATCATCCACAGCCGGTTCTCTTCTGCTGGGAATAGGCTTCTCTTTTAACACGCCGTTCATCTCGGTCCTGTGCCAATCGTGCAAGGAAAAAAATGATTATTTCATCTAAACAAATATTTGTATATATTCATAACCATCAATTGTCTTAAATTCAAAATTTCGTGTTCTCAGAATGTTTACTTTGTATCAAAGTGATGTAAGGTTAATAGAAAATGTTAATAACTATTCAATTAAAGATAATGATATCTTATTATTATTATTGGCTTGGACATGTCCAGGCTCGACCTTTGACTGATGTTATGTCGTCGACCCATGACGCCTACAAAATAGCGGAATTCATATTTTTTCGGAACTTTCTCATTATGATTATGAAATGAAAGGTCTTGATTACAACAGAATACATACATACATTACAAAAAAGCGAGTGTGACTCGGTGGTATTAACGCCTGCTATTTAATTAGACGGCCCCTGGTTCGATCCCGGCCCTACATCAATGACTTGTTTTTCAAGTTACTCCAATGTGTGGATTTGCACTCGCTTTAAGGTGAAGGAAAACATCGTGAGGAAACCGGCACGTTTGAGGTCCACAATATCCAACAACGTGTGTCATCCGCCACCCGCACTTGACCAGTGTGGTGGATTATGGCATATATTATCTCTCTCCTCGTGAGAGAAGGCCTCGAGTCCCAGCTGTGGGAACGTATAGTAAGCTGCTTATGCTATACATAAGCAGCTATATAATAATTTTCAATAGTAGCAACCACAAAATTCACTGTCGCGGGCTTAAATATTTTTTATTTCTACTTGTTATATAATCATAATCATATTTATTGGTAAAAACAATATTTTACAGGTCAATTCATACGTCATTTTAAAACATTATAACAAAAAAATATATAAATATACATGTGTACATTTCATAGTGTAAATATGTCATAATTATGTATTAATAAAAAAATAAAACAATGTCAACATACGAGTGCTAATATTATCCTTATTTTGTAATTTTTAGAAAGTCATTTATATCATAGAGAGTTTCCTCGATAAGCCAGCGTTTAAGTCGTTGCCTCGGTCACACAAGCAAGTAATTTATTGTAAATGGGTTGGGCCCATAATATGTGTAATCTTAGTGGATTTGTGCAGTGTCCTGCTCACGTCCCTGAGTCGGTCCCTGTACCGAGTGTTCCAGGTGTGGTCAGCGCCGCGGGTTGAGTACGAGTCTAGGTTCATCCTCACATATACCGCCACCTGGAAGATCACAAGCGACGGCAATGTGAGGATGCCTTACCTCTTAAAGTGTGGACGGGCGGAGTGATCGGATTCTTCTCTTTTCACAGAACGTAAAGTTGTAAAATGCAATTTTGCTGTTAGTGCATTTTGTGGCTACACTGTTAGTCCGACGAATCTGCTGTAATTTGGCGCCAGTTCTCTGTAATTTCTTTAACTTCACGTTGTAAATAGGTATTGCGTAAAAAGGCTCGGTCTGTCGGAATGCTTAATGCTTCTGTTGCGAAGTCTATCTGTGCAAAATTAGGCGCGACAGGATATTTAAAAGTTGCTTGTATGTGGTCAGTCTAGACGATAAAAGGTTTTTACGCATACGGTCGTTTATCGAATGAAACATGTTTTAACATTAGTCTAAATTGTGAAGTTTGTTTATACTGAACATTTGGTAAATTTTAATATTTTGTAGGAATAGAACATGGAAATTGATTTCATATCATTATTATTAAAATTAATTTATTTCATAAATCCAATTAAATGAAAAAAGAAACTACACAGTAATTAAAAAATAAACGAATAAAAAAAAATATCTTAAATTTATAAATCAGATTATATTTCTTAATTATATAAGGTAACTGGTAAATCATTACAATTTGAGGACGGCTTTAGTTTGTCTAGTCAAAACCAGAGTACCTAAGTATGGCTATAGAAAATCAAATAGTTCTCCATGCAAAGTTAGTCGACACGCGGAAAAATGTATGACAAGCGTTTTTTTTGCAAACTTTTTATTCAGTTGCGTTGTATGGTACATGTATGTACGTAAGTTTGTTTTTTCGGGTGGAATCTTTCAAGCTACATTTGACCCGTTAAGAGTTAGTTACCGTCTAATGTCGTTTAACGTCAAAGATGACTTGGTTTTCGTAATTAACTATGTTTACTTCACAAACAGTATTAGAACATAACAATCCAAAACACAACTCATAACAATGCAACAAATAAAAAGTACTTCCAACAATCCTTTTCATAAAATTTTTAATAATTTATCATTTGTTTATTGGCTTGCATAATTTGAGAATGATTTTATCAAGACCCTTCCCATCAATTGTATCTTTGTTATCATATCGTTACCAAACACCCCATAATATTCCTCCAACACCTTCAGAAACCTCGGTAGAGGTATAGCGAGCGTGTCTATGGTCGTCGGAAACGATCACACGTTCGCCGGAGCAGCAGTAAGTCGTGACGTAAGTGAGCGGCGAGCATTCGGCTCGGCCAGGCTTTTCGGCGGGGCCCCCACGCCCCCACCAGAGCGTTTTGTTTACAGAGCGACGCGTCCGCCCGGCACTCCGCGGCCGGCAAGCACGCGGCGCACGCACATGCACGACACCTCTCACTACTCTATCACGCCCCGACTGATAGCGACACCCGCCGTCTCCCGCGAATACGTGCCCGGCGCGAATCCCTCGCACTTCTCACCAGCGATTAACGCCCCGCTATCTACCCCCAAACGCGAACTCTCCGTGCTGCAGTGAGTGCTCCGAAGGATCCGCTGCAAATCGACCGAATTTACTCGTAAGTAAAAAAATTGTTTTTGAATCTTAGCCGCGGTAGAACCTGTTCTTTGAATTTTACGTAATGTGTTACGAAATATCTTGCAATTGTTCAGTTTCAAAACTGAACCGGAAGATCGGTTTTAGTTCTGATCCTATCTTATTGATTCGCGTCTAGTTGAACTGCAGCGTGGTGTGCCGTACCTGAAGGTCGTAATTTTTATGTCACTTACGCTCCTTTTCGAAATAAAAAACCGGTTGGGATGTTTTTGAGCTGGTGTAATAAAATTAACATATCTTGTGCGGAGATCGGTGCACGTGTCTGAAGACGGCCGCCGGGTTTTGGGAGGCTCTCCTGAGGTATCCTGCGTTCCTACTGTGCTATATACCGCGCATATATTACCTTCAAGGACACGTCGCTTTGATGTCTACAGCTGTGTAAGTATATAAAACATGCGCGATACACGCAGAGGAAAAACCCTGCATTTAAGATGACCCGCATGCATTCTGTGCTCGATCCTTAATTTGTCCATCGATTGATTCATTAGTGATGTCACTTGTACATGTTCTAAAGTTTTGGTGGATTTCGCTTTTAATTGGTACACGTAAATGCCGTTATTATTTGTATTTGTTTGTGTCTTCTCTGCTTTAGTTAGTAACAATTAAAGGCAATTTGGCTTCGACATTTTCAAGTGCTTATTGCGAATCGGTCCTCATATTGACATTACAATAGATCCTCTTTATCTTCGCCCGATAAGGCAAAGCCTACAAAATATGTATAATATTTGATTTACTTACGTTATCCATTCATGATGTTTGTCAAGTTGGAAGTACTTTGTAGATTAGTGGAATGTCAAGGCGGGTTACATCGTCGTGTTTAATGTTACTACTTTTGATTTTTCGTTTCGTTTTCTATTAACAATAATTTAGGTTGTTCATAAATCTTTTCTTCAGTAGGGAAGGATATTATTACGTTACGTATCCGACTCTAAACAAAGGGTAAAGGATTAAAAGAATACTATAGATTTTTCGTTAGTTGATAAATACTGACATTTTATATCACCGGTGATTTATTAATTTTATTTTCTCTACTAACTTAGGTCCCGATATTTTCAAGCCATCTTAATGTCACATTTAGTTTCTAATTAGATTCGAATAAGAACGAAGCCAGAAAGAATATAGGATAGGACTTTTCTTTTCCAGGCAAATATCTGAAATATTACGCATATATACTCGTAATGTTATATTCTACATATGTAAGTACGAAGTATTTTTTCATTAAGTTAACTCTACTCTATAAATTCTGTGCAAAACTTCATTCCACGTGTTTTCAAGGGCACCTAGAGTTTTGTTTATTTTTATTGTCGTTAAAGTTAAGTATAAGATTATTGCCATTAATTAAATGCACGCGATGTGTAAATTCTTCTTCGTCTTTTAAACTAAGTGGCCAGGCCTGGTGTCCAAAGTTTTTCCTACTAATTAGACAGACTTGATTATTTACCGAGACCTACAATTACATGTGTCATGCGACCTACGACCGACAAATACAGTCTAGACTTCTCCATACAGTGTAGACAAATATTCACCCAAGCAAAGACTATCTGCATCGACCTTTGTTTAACTAACTCTGATGATCGTGTAAGATCACCTTAGTTGGTAGAGCTACAAACTCTAAAATTACTAATTAATCTTCTATAGATTTCGTC
The DNA here is from genome assembly GCA_035578125.1 of Mellilla xanthometata. Classification (NCBI taxonomy): domain Eukaryota; kingdom Metazoa; phylum Arthropoda; class Insecta; order Lepidoptera; family Geometridae; genus Mellilla; species Mellilla xanthometata. The sequence goes on along the minus strand of JAPUBQ010000007.1, from coordinate 2,340,973 downwards.
TCATTTCGTGTAAATCACTATAAAATGTCATTTCTTTTTTAGTAGAGACCACACAAAAAAACCGAGCTTTAATGTTTCAAATATACATATACAAATCAAGTGAAAAAACACAATTCTTTAAATTAATTAAAAACAGTATTCCACTTGATGATTTTCTTTTTTCAAATAATTGAGGTAACTTTGTTTTAATCATTTACGTATCTTTTATTCATGTTTCATTCGCGAGCTTAATCACATTGAGATATACAAGAATGGATAGAAAATCTATAAAATATTTCTATTTGGGTCTTCGACTTTATCACATTGATTAGTGTTGCTATGTAGGTACATCCGTTCTTCGACGATATACAACGCCTAGCCTCCCTCTTCCCAGCGACCTCTAGACATTTCGACCTTTTGCTCTTCACTGGCACGACATCGGTCTCCGGGTGTGTAGGTACATATCGATTTTAAGAAAGCAATTTGAATACATAAACGTTATTGCTTTGATGATTTTGGCTTCCTTTTCAATTGGTGTTTTGTGTTTGTCGTTTGTTTCCTCAAGGCCAGATTCTAGTTTTGACTAGTTATGTGTAACTATGGTATGGATGATTGTGTAATGTTTTACTACTTCTAGATACATAATAATTTTGATTCGAGGTAAAGTTATGTATTTGGAACACCTACTCGTACGATACAGGTGTCGACTAATATTGGTTGTTGCGTAGGATCTATCGTTTGAATTGTTTTTTTTTTGTACAGATATCATGTGTGCTCATGATAGCTCTATATTTGAGTATGTTATTGTTTAAAGTTGTAGAAACAAACGTACCAAGTTTTTCAATTTCGTTTTATGTGGTTGTAGAGCATTTTTCTAGCATTCGCCTGGCTCGTGGCTTACCTGGCTAGGAAACACACTCAAGTTGATAATCTATTGCCAAGCACCTACAGGTGGGTTCCAGCAGCCTCCTTGAAAGCCAGTTGTTCCAGACCAGGCATGATCTACCTTAGGCCAGAGTATCACCAGCTCGTGTAGTCGATTAGAAATAGATAGCTATGGATACATACTCATAACTTGATATATTTAAAAGTTTGTCGCGGTTTATATTTCAAAGACTTCAAATATATACTCGTTTTACGAGTACACATAATTAACAGTTATGTAATAATGATTTTAACAATTAATATAGATATGTAGATAAATAAACTCTTTATTGGGAAAATTAAGGGTACAAGTAAAAAAAAGTAACAACACAAAAGTATTCCACAAACGGCGGCCTTATCGCAAACAGCGAACTCTACGTATAATACTCGTACCCTATTTAATTACTAGCTATAGCTTCTCGTACGTCAAAATCCGTCCTGCTTGTTTAGCTGTAGAACGCTATAAAGAATTATTTTTACATTCTTTCGAGTACATACATACGCTTGTAAAATATATAACCCGCTTTCGCATACGGGTAAAGAACAGGATATCGTGATCAATTGAGGCGAACATTAAATGAGCGGGCCGTGTTATAAATGTCTTCAAATATTTATCAGCGGAGTTTATTGCCCAACTTGCATGGAGCAGTGCATCGCCAGTAATTTTGGCCATATTCCAGCGGTGGCCTGCGAAATTTTGCACTTCTTGAATATTAAGTTGTGGAGATGTTACAACATTTTACATTGATGGGTGTGTGATGTCGAAAACTTTAAATGAAAATAGAGAGGTTAAGGCTTTTATTGTTGGCTTGAGATCGGTAAATAAAACAATAATAGTAAACATACCACAGAATTTAACCGCAGGATCAAACTTCTTCGTATGAGTAAAGCAGTCAAGCTCTGCTGTCGAGAGTTTTCAAGTCGCTCGAAGATCTCTGAATTGACTTAATGACTTTTGGTACTAAAACTAACAGCCGGGACTTACAATTTAACGTGTCATCTGATTCACGGCAGCACTCAATGAAAATGCCACTTTTTAGATAACATTCTAGTGCACCCGCATCGACCGTTATTGAATCTCAAAGATAGCTTCAGATCACCTTAGTAAGACAAGCTACAAGCGCTATCAAAACTGTTAAGCTACTAAGATTAAATAATGAACAAAGTAAAAACACATTTGCTGCAAGACATATAGTCGTTATAACCGTATTTTCATGGTTAATTTCGGTTTTGAAGATATTTTTTCCTTGAATCTTCTTATATATAAAATTTCCGTGTCTCAGTATTTGTTACCGTACTCCTCCGAAACGGCTTGACCAATTTTTTCCAAATTTTATATGCGTATTCAGTAGGTCTGAGAATCGGCTACTGTATATTTAGAAATAATTATTAAGACAAAACAACGTTTGCCGGGTCAGCTAGTAATTTATAAATTAAATATTTTCAAACTTTGACTATCATTTATTTGACCAACCGTACTAAAATACTTTGCAAAGTAAGTTAGTATACAAAAGTACGGGTATGATGCAAAGATCCTTGTGCTACTTGTAGTTCTGTAAGAAAGAACGGAGATAAGTCGTGTTATCGGCCATTCACAGCGAGACTGTGTAATCAGTTAACTCGATTCAAATAACTATTGAAAAGATTAACTATTACTATAGAAGATAAGAGTTCGAACGTGTAGAATATCATCCGGAATTGCACTTTATTTGCAAAATTCAAAATGTTGCTTGAAAAAGTTTGCATATAAATTGCAATCGAAGATGTGATTCTTTTTATTAAGTTCTCTGTATATAATCTTGACAGTTTATTTTAAACTCGATTTATTTGATACTTAGTATTACCGTCTCTATTAATACTTAATCTTACAGAAACTGCCATTATATTATATGCAATTAAGAAACATCGGTCTTGTCATGTCATAGACATATTTATTACAATACGATCTTGTTAAATGTCGAGTATAATATCAAACTCTCCTTACATTGTAATATCGTCAGGCCTGTCCTGTTCCACGACTCCTAGTCTTACTTTCAATAGCCAAGTTACAAGCAAACCTACATTATCTGGGTCGCTGAGTTCCACTTTAACAGATTCAGAACAGATGAAAGTAATTATGTGATTTCGCTTTCATCTAACCAGTTCACGGTTACAGTCTTTAACGTTATTTGCATTAATCTCTTTACCTTCTTTGTTGTTAATTTTTATGACTTTATTTTCCGAAACTAAGTTATCTTTTAATTGATGTGAGATTTCTCGTTATTTTGACCTTCAATGTTTTATTGTAACTAGCATTAGGTATAAGTGTTTTGTTGTCGAATATATTTGCTTTTTGACGTTGAATAATATGTGATTATGTAGTCTTTTCTTTGGACAAGTGCTATTTTTTTATAGAGAAACCAGTTTATTAAATAAAAATATTTTTCCATAAAATTTTCCTCAACTTTCCTCGGCGATTGATTCGTAGTTGATCCCCTAGTCGTATCACGACTCGCTCTCGGTCTATCTTTTCATACGGAAAGTAAAAGTTTACTTTCGGCATCTCGCACAGATGAAAGTAATCCAGCTGACTAGTTTGTATTAGTTTCGCTCTCGACCGCCTCCACGGCCGTTCGAGTCGCGGCGTCGACTTTGCGTTCAAACTAAAACCCTCCCAAGAATTCCTATTGTTCTAGCTTTAAGTGGACACTTCTAATGCGTGAGATTCTCGATGCGTGTGCCTTCCAAATTTTGCAATTCAGTGCGTTTAAATTCGTCTCGCATATATTTTGGTCGGTCCTAGTGTGTGCAAAAAAGCGAAATTCAAGCGTGATTGCGTAGGTTCAGGAGAAAGTTTCGCAGTATCGGGCGCGCGTGTTCTCGCAGATTTACGTATTGATGACGTGCTCGTTGCGAAAATTCGCTCGGAAAAATTGCAGCAGCTGATAATATGACTCTGTTGACGTGAGTATTTGCAAATGAAAGTTTTAGAAGAGCTAAGCCGTGACGTCGGTATTTTATTACTAAGCGTTGGGTTGGGTGGGGATTCCTACTCGTTTCAATCGTGACTGAAGTTTTAAAGTTTAATATTATTATTTAGAACCAAATTGAGAAAAGAAATAAAAAGAACATTAAATAAGTAATAATAATCTAACGCTTGTTAGGCGCTGTGGTGGTTATAATAATAGCAAAACTTTTTACACGCTCAATGAATTGGTTGCTAAGGCGTCAGAAGTAGTTCAAGCACGAGGCCACGCAAGTACCGTCGAACTTTAAAGCTCAGTACTCATTCATTGAAAGAGAAAGTGTGAGGCGATTTGATTCATTTCACGTGGTCGTGATTCCAATTTTTTACGCTTATAATTGCATGAAATCTTGTTAACGAAGTCCCTTCCTCAATAATTATGTTCTTTTTGGGTTGTGTTGCGAGCCGGTTTCATTTTTTTTTACAATTATTAAAAAGACCAACGCAGTGAAAATGTATCAGTTTCCTTATACAAGTAGTATCATTTGATACAGTTTGTGGTATAACAAGACTGCGGAGACAAGTTTTGATACCAGAATCATCTGTATCAAAGTTGAATTGATAGATACAAGTAGGTATAAATCACTTCTAAATTTGCAAACAAAAAAGCTTCTATTTTTACACCCTTGTATTACTTACGATTCTTTTTTTACGTTCAAATTCATTTTCTTTTATGTATCTTTTTTTCTCTCTATATTTTTAAACTACGTTATTAGCGATTAGGTTATACAGTTAAATGTATATGTGCTTTACATGTTATCGCGTGTATCGTTTTAATGTGGTAGTTATACTGTACAAACAAGATATAAAGAAGCCATTGAACTTGTAATGTCTCGCTTCCTATCTCAGGTCCAGAAGATAACCCAATAAACTGAAAAAAAAATGTTCTTAGAAATGGCAAAAACATGATTGGAGTTACAGCATAATGTTTCTCTTGATCTTGAACTTACAGATCTAAGAGAAGTGATAGTAGCTATCTTATTTATTTTGATGTAGTAAACAAACCAAGAATTGATTGGTTTAAACTGGCGCTTCAATTGGCTGTAATAGATATCATAAAAAAGTTTCGGGATTGAAGTTATGTAAGATCAGCGCTTCCCCATTTACTTTTCAACGTGATGTTGTTAATGATTTCGATCTCGTCTGATATTTCTTTTTGTAGTTCAAACTGCTCGTTAAATGCTTTAATAACAATTTTATAAAAACTCTCGATACAATAGATACGGAAATAAAAACTAGAATCGATTGTAAAGTTCATTGAGGCCCGCCAGTTCGCGTCGTATTGTATGGTTCCTGTTCATCTTGCTTCGTTTTTACTTGTTTTCTTGGAGTTTTTACGGCTCGCTCCTCTCTGACTTGCTTTTGGTATATCACACTAGCTTTTGTAATGATTCTTCTGTTGAATATATAATTATTTTTAGCAGTCCGTGATCACCATAGTAGTTTTAAGAGAAAACCAATTTTGTATTTTAGTACATGTCTTTAATTTTCTGCTTAAACTATGTTAATAGTGTCTGGCAAATAATTTAATAGAAATAACGTTAAAATTGTATATAATTTAAGATACGTAGGTAAACGTATTCTATAATACGCACTTCATAGAATTAACGCAATTGCATCCGTATTCAATATGTAAAGACATATATCTGTGCATATATATTAACAAAAAAATACATCTCGAGTCCCCAAGAGTGTATCGTGAAAGGGGCCTCTGAGACGCCTGCATTATGTCTATTTTACCTTTGCAGTCATGACGGAAGTATTCGCCAAGTTGTTTGACCAGGACACCTTGACACCCGACTAATGTTTGGCCAAGCGTTCAGCCTTCTAAAACACGTTCTATGTATTCAAATAGTGTTAAACCTCTCTACGTTATTTATGTTTATTAAGATAATAATCATATTTGAAAGTATACTAATAATTAACACCGTTTTGATTTGCTTTGACTGCTTATTATTATTTGTTATTCCAATTAGGTGTTTGCCCAGAATTGGGTTTGTTAGTTGGGTTGAATAATGTTTGATAATTTTATCTCTCAGCAGTTAACATTTATGTAATGAGTTCATGTAGGCTATTTATAAATTCCATTTATTTGTAATTTCACTTTATTTATTGCGTGAATTTGTTGTCATTTGTGACTTTACCACAATATATATACTCGTATGTACTTTCGTGTTTTACTCTACCGTAATCTTAATTTAATATTATGGATAATAATGAATAAAACAAAATCAAACTTCTTTCGCCGTCTCGTGCAAAAATAATATGTTTATAAAGTATACTATGTATATGTAAAGTAATTTGAAAATCTATAAATCAATTTTGTATATTGCCGTTTTCACTTTGCAAATTAGTACATGTTTGTATGCAAATATCGATGCGTTGCCTTTAGGTCGCCAGTGTTTATTTAACGACGGTACTTTGTCACTTACCCAGTGCCAAAACTGAGATAATCGTATCCGCTTTCACTTTTACTTCGTAAACTTTATGACTCGTAATTGTCTTTTTTTATCGGTATTTTTTTTAGTGTGAGCTTAATTCTGCAATTCTTCAAATATACATACTCATTGTGTATATTTATTCATTAAAGCGTTCTACATTGATGCTAGAACTTGTTTTTTACGAAGGAACAGATATAGGAACCAGTGTATATGAGGTGAGAGGATGTTTGTGCATTTGTGCAAAATAATGTTGATCGTATGAGCTAAATGATCTCAGTTTTCAATGACTTTTATTTTCGATTTGATTGGCGCAACTTCTTAGATAGGTGTTACGGTGCCAACTCACCCGGGGACACTGCAGTATACTTATATGCTACTGGTATTTTCAATTTTTAATTTAGTACTTGTAAGTTTAGTAGCTACAAAACCTTCTCTAAGTTCGTAAGTAATTAATTCTGTGTGTGAATTTATATTACCTTCGGCTGTGAAAAGTGTTTCGTAACGGATAATTGTTTGAATGTTTGTAGGGTAACGTTTCGTTTCTTCGTTTGCACGTTCCATTTCATCCAATAAGTGAGGTGACAATGTCAAATTGTCGAGTGTTATAGATTTATTGCGGCCTTGTCAACTGTAACTAAAATCATTGATCATCATTCATTCATCATCATCATCAAGAAATATGTTTAGTAAAAACACTATGCATTGCTTATATACCCAGTAATTCCAAAGTAGTTACATTTGTTGTTCAGAACTTAAAACCTTTATTCGAATCGAGATCAAGAGTTTTATTAAAACTGCGACACGGACAGAGCACAGACGCAGTAAAATACTGTAAGACGTGATTCATTTACCTGTTAGCTGGTCTAGTAGGCTGTTATACCTAGCTTTATATTTTGTTATGTTTATAACCGGCTCGAAAAATAATTACATTATATTATAAAGAGTCTAGAACGAACCGTATAGGTATGTAGGTGTTCGCAGTAGCATTTATATAACACTCATTATTGTATCTTTGTTACTCCTAGGTTTTATTAACTGGCTTTCATGCAGGTTCCTGGAACTTACCGTTAAATGTTTTGCGACAGATTGAACTTGATGAGATGCTAGCTAGGCGAGCGCTAGAAAATGCTCTGCCACCATAACATGGTATATTCACGATGTTTTTTTTTAAATTGTTCTATGGAACCCACAATATAAGTTTTAATTACTATACCAATAAGTAAAGGAACTTATTTTTTGCAAGCTCCGTAGATAGTACTCGCATGTATTTTTAAAACGACTGCAAATTAATCTTCACCTTCTTGGTATATGTGGTCGTTATATTATAATGTTTACTAATTATTCTTTGCTTTTATGACCTGCTTTAATTTTATCGTTTGTTCTGTCCATAAGTTCTGTTGAGTAATATTTTTTAAACATTAAGAAATTGTGTTGTTCAATTAAACCAGACCAGAGGCCTTTGTGGTGGTTTAAATACTTTCGGCGCACCAGAGAATAGAAAAGAGACCAGAAGAGAGAGAGAGACAGAGACCTATAAAACATCGACCCACTATCGATATTACAAGAATTCGCACAAAGCGGTTTGCTCCACCATCATGATTGTGACGAGTGGAAAGCTTTGGAACTCTCTTCCTAAGATTCTCTAGTCTCTTCTCTACTCTCTCTTAAGAATGCGAGACAGAGAGAAGTTAATAAAATGTATAATTTAACTTACTTGTACCTACCTCCACTGGATACCTATTAACAATTTTCGTTTAGTTTAGTATCCATAGTTCTATTATTAGTAGAGATTTAAAGTTATTTGGTAGCTCTCAAATTGATATATGGACATTATGGCGTGAAAATGTGAAAGCTTCATCATGTGTCTTAATGTTCTTTGTAATGATACTCTTCAAAATGCTGTTAACATATTCTGAGTGTACGTACATTGTCGCAGACTTGCAGCTATAAGTCAGTATATCTGGACAGCTCCCCAGGGCGTCCCTTGTCAGGACCTGCTTTATGCAGAGCTCTCGGAAGATTGCCTTCGCACGACCACTCGCTGAGTTATTAGCTAAAATCTGACAGATTTCTTTTATCTCTACTTGGGTTTCGATTTCGTTTCTTATTAATGTGCTGCTATTTATAGAATTTGACGGATTTGTGTTTTTTTTTGGTTTGTTATAGACATTTATGTTTTTTATCATTATAAATTTTGTAAAAGACTGTTAAGGGACAGGTTTTCATAAACGAAATAAGTTTTGGTATATTAATTAACTACATAAAGTGCACTACATTCTGCTATTCTATATAAGGCTTTCTGGAAACCTTATCCTTGTAATAACTCAAGCACCTGCTAAAACCTGTCGGTACGCATTGTTGGTGAACTTTTAATTATCAACTCAAATCGCGGTATCGTTTCTGTATAATTAATCAGCTCATATCTGTTCACATAAATCATTTGCCTCGGGAACATTTAGCGGGTGCTGTATTAAATTAATACACGCTAAATTAAGGCGAATTTGATTTGCAAATAGGAGTATGCAGTGTCGGTCACGAGAGTAGACCCACTGAGCTATTAACTGTCATTGGTTTGGCCTTTGGAACCGTGCTCAATTAAAATACTTAACTGGAACTTGCTCCTAGGAATCTGTACTAAATGAATATCAATTTTAAATGCTAATATATTCCTTTTAAAAACATTCCCTGTAGCAGCTTGATGATTTACTCCGTGTTTGCACGCTGAGCTTATTTTATACTTGCAAGTTTTTTAGGTAGTAAATATATTTATTTTAAATTGTTTAACTTTTAAATCCCCAGACAAAGAGATCTTGCATTCTCGCTCGCATTAATAGTTTCATAAATCTTTATTTTATTAACAACGCGGAGATTTAAACTCTCATTATTGTCTTCAGAATTCTATAGAAACAGCTGGTTAGATGTTGCATTTTAAATACATTTGCATAGTTTTATTGCATACAGGCTTCTCTGTTAACCATCAACAAAAACAATTATTTGATTCATCTTGTAAGTCCTGATGATCTTTTTGCGTTCAAGTGGCGAGTTGTTAACTCGTTACAATGTATCTGAGTTCTTACTATATTAGGCGGTCCTATTGCATTAGTTATCCATATCGGGCCTAAGTCTAGGTTCTTGTGCTGATTTACTGTAATGTTTCTGCAGTTGTCTTGCGATGTATTTCTTGTTCATTACAAGGCCTGCTTTGGTAAAGTGTACCTTACGGTGCGGGGGCCGGTTTGAGTTGAAGATTAATGTCGAGTGCACAGTGTCATCGACAACAGGTATCAGCTCACTTACCTTGACCGCGCGCGATGTCCTCTCACTTGTACTAGAGTTCTATGATCAGTCGGTGGATGCGCCCGCGCCGCCGCGCCATGCCGTGCTCCACCGAGACTTATGTTCCCTGATCACGAACGCTTCTTGATTTAGAAGCGCTCCGATATTTATCGCCGACTGCACAACTCCCGTCACTACATATATTTAGTTTTTATTAAGCTTTTACATCCATATTTCATGATTTATACCTCCTGCCGAATTGAAAGCATTTATCACATCTGGCGATTCTTTTATGTTTTTTACTCTTATCTGAAATTTAAAACCGTTTACATGAACCCGCAACTTTGTTTCCGAAAATATATATAGGAATTGTCTTTTTGTATTTCCATACAGACACGAGGTTGAATTTTGATGTGGGTTGACGTTAGCGTTATTCTCATCGTCGTTCATTTAGTAATGTCACTGAATGGTAAGTGAGGACACGTTGGGCAATTTTTTGTTTCCATGTCGACCGTCCGTGTCGGACGTCGTGACTCTGATTTGAATATATCATTTTTTTATGGATAGTGTTGGGACGTTTTATTCAATTCGCGCCAATAGTAGATCCAGCGGGAGCTATGATTCTCAACTGGAGCTCAATCACAATCGCCGCGAGAGATTAAATAAATCGTCACAGATTGTCTTCCCTTGACTGTGCGCGGGCCGTGCGTGCTGCCTGCTGGCCTCACTTTCATACAATAATGCACTCGATCAGGCCTCGCTACATTACACACGCACGAAACGTATAATCTTCTTTATTATGAATGTATGAAATGTTATCGAACTACAATTTTATCAGCCCTATTAACAATGTAGAGCGATGAAGTGCAATCTTCAGGTATATAATGTAATTATAATATATACGAGTATATGATTTATTACAACGTACATGTATTCGAGGTGCGGTCGTATGCCCGACTCATAAATCATCAGTTTGGACGAGTATCAAAGGTTGATTTTTCTCGGAATGCAATTATAATTTGCGAATTTGAACGCGCGTGGAGACGCCCGCGGGCCACGTACTCGCACGTAGGTCGGTATCGTGACATTTGCGATAAATAGGACGTCGTCCGGCGCAAGATGTGCTCGAGTCCACACAGTGAGCTGCTTCACCGGCGGCCTATTTGCTTCGTCCCGTTATCACTGGAGCGATAGCGAGCGCTCGATAACCGACCGTTGCACAAGTCGAAGCTTATCTCAGAATGCAGTCCCCGATGTGCTCTTCATATCGACACTCGTCACTGAATTGGGTCGATTAGAGCGCCGCCAGAGCGCGCTTGGTGTATTTATCTCCAATATCCGATATCACAAGGGATACGTTCGAGTACGTGGCGCGCCCAGTAGCGACCAGCGAGTGGCTTGTGGTCATCGGCCCCCATCGGTGAGTTTCGCAAGTCCAGTTAACCGTGTGACTCGATCACATTAATATTCTACGGTTGCGGTTATTGCGAACCTGATGTTTGCTCCTTCTTTGGCACATCCTTTGAGCAACTCGAGTGCTTATGTTTGTTTTTGCTATTTCGATCCGCAAGTCCCTACAATAATAAGTATCTATGGTACCAAATCCCAAAATCGCAACATATTAAACGCTTTGAATCGAAAGAAAAGAGTACGTGATCGATATAGTTGAAATCTGGCGCGCTTAGTGATAGCATCCCTCAAATAAGACAAAGAAATTCCCAAGTGTCGAGACGACACGGAATCCTCGCTGAAGGGCGGCGCTCAGACGGCTTTCATCGTGTGTGAATGCTGCTGCACAAAAAACGGATAGACGACCAATAAAAACCCCGCGTGGGGAGCAGCCGAGGGGCGGGCAAGCGGGTGCAGTGCGACCGCCGGTAATTGCACATTGCTTGCAGTCGGTCTCCGCCGCGCCGGGTGCGCGCACGCAGCCTCCTCCAACCCTCCGGTCCCGCGCTTGCAACAAAGTATGCGCTCGGCTCGCACTGCGGCCATTCCGCACACAGTTCTCGCGAGCGACGATCACACCCGGCCAGCCAGTGCCGTTAACCGGAAGCTTTGACGGCGATAGTTTCGCGTGCGTTTCCTTTCCGCTCGAAGGATCGGTTAGCTCATTAGGGGTCGCAATGAGTGTTCGTGGCGATACGATTATGACGTGAGTACGAGAGCCGTTCGATATCATAGGGGCAACTTCGTCAGGATGTATAAGTAGCATGGTACAAGGAGGTATGTTGTGTTGTCGCAGGAGTCGCGCGGGCGAGGCAGCGGGCGGCGAGGCGCGGGCGGCGAGCGCGGCCGCCGAGGAGGCCGCCATGAAGGGCGCGGAGGGCACGCCCGAGGAGCAGGAGCGGTTGGCTGGCGGCAACAACAATGGCTCACTGGAGTGCAAGCTGGCGGTGGCGCGCGCGCAGCCCGCCGCGCCCCGCCGCGGCGCCTTCCACTCCACGCACGCCTTCATGCTCGTCTTCCTCTCGGGCTGGGTGCTGCAAGGCATGTTCCTCACCTACTTCGTGAGCGTCACCACCACCCTGGAGAAGCTGTACAAGGTGGAGTCGAAGACTACGGGCACGCTGCTGGCGGCCACCGAGATCGGGCAGATCTGCACGGCGCTGTTCCTCACGTACCTGGCGGGGCGCGGGCACCGGCCGCGCTGGATCGCCTGCATGATGCTGGTGCTCGCGGTGGGCGTGCTGGGCTGCGTGGTGCCGCACGTGTACTGCGGCACGCAGCTCCTGAGCGTGCACCGCGCCGAGCACAGCGCCGTGGCGGCGCCCGTCTGCCACACCTACACCAACGCCAGCGTGCTGTGTGACACCGAGCACATCAGGTTCAACGACGAGCGCAACAACATCGCCAAGATCGTCATCCCCTGGCTGTTCGCCTGCCTGCTGGTGGTGGGCGTCGGCCAGACCGGCATCGCCACGCTCGGCATCCCCTACGTCGACGACAACGTCGGCAGCAGGCAGTCGCCACTGTACATGGGTGAGTCTCTCATTGTATAATATGTAGTATATCATATACGTGTATTGTATACATTATGTAGTTCTTATCGACCATAATACAAAACTAGAAATGGTTTAGTATGGGGCTAACCAGCCATGTGTGAAATGCGTCAAAAATAATAATAAAATAATATCTAAAAGAGTATTACACTATGGTGCTTTTGATATTGAACATAACGTCACATCACATCTATCTATTTACCATTTGTCAGACACTAGTTTGTACGAGACTCAAGTAGTAAAAATATCGTATAAAGTATTCGTAAATTACCGCCGCCCACCGCCCGCCCACGGCCGCCCTCCAAGCTTCGCATAATTATTGTTGCAGTACTGCACTCTGGTCGCAGTCTTCCCTTGCTTATTACGAGTTTCCACGCTCGTGCCAATTATCTGATTATGTATCTCGAATTCGGCGAAATCAACAATAAGCCATTCGGGTCATATTTTTTACTCGTCAGAGTTACTTTATGTTATGTTATGTCAGAGGAGGATAAAGTTTGCGGCTGTGGTTTTTATGCGTTGTATATGGTAGGTCGGGTGGCGTATATAGCACGTACGGAGTGAACAAAAAACAATAGTTGTTTGGGTGGAACCGGCGAGTCCGCCTTGCAGACGTGGCGTTCAACTTAAAGTATTGCTTGCATTGTTTTGTCTGCATTTGACATGTAGTGCGAGTGTTGCACTCGGTATCGATGTCGTTGCATTGTTTTTGAAATGTTATTATTGCACATTGGCTTTAATATATCGCTCTACTCTTATTACCAATTGGAGAAATATCATGTTCGCTTTGCAGAAAACGTTGGTCGATTTAAAGAAAAAGACGAATGGTTATTTTAACTTAAGTTACAAATAGTGACTAAGCTGCTTAAATTTCTCCGATATGGTAAAGCTATATATGCAGACTAGCTTATCGTTAGTACTATTATGTATTTACATATCAAAACAATATAAGCGCTACCTATGTATAATTACTCCATCGGTAAACAGGCAGCACTCTTGAACGTAGCTATACATAAAATTAGTTAGGTTCGGCCTTGCACTGATTTATGCGGTGGAAGCTCAAAATAGACGACTATTTTAGCTTTCTTGAGTATTTCTCCATTTCGTGTTTACCACGTTTCTTTTCTTTGGCACCTTTTCTTTCATCTTCTAAAGTATCATATAGTATAGCTGTGGATATTATGTCACGGTAAAAGGAATCTAAATTTTTATCCAATTTTAATGTTTCGTCCTTTCATTATCATGCTGAATAGAATGCCAATGTTGTTTTTACACATGTTATCATTTACTTAGTCATCATAATAGTAATGATCTAAATATTATATTATGATTGACGCATGGCTATTTAATTCATCAGATACGTTACTGTTGTTGGATTTATCTCTTGACGCAATGAAATAAAATGCAGTTTTAGTAAATTAATAAATCGTAAAAATAGCACCATAGAAAAACTAAAAGGATAACGAGGATAACAAAAGGTAATCGTTTACCTTACCTTACAAGCTAGAAAACTTGCTCTATCGCACTTGGTTCCTACAAAAACTCGTGGATCACCTAAATCCAACATGCTATTCCTTAATACGTCATTAGACTTTTTTTACGTTAGACCCTCTATTCCATTCTTATTTACAACTGACCACAGACATTGTTAGGCGACTCTCTGAAATCATTCTAGGCAGGTCACACGTCAGTGACTGATTCCAGAACTGGGACACTTGTTAACTAATTGTTAATAACCTTCCTTCCATCAAACCTATTTGACATTCTGTCGCTAAGAGATCTTATGTAAGGCGGACTGGTTTGATAGGGAGGTTTATTTTATTTCAAGAAAGTATCAATGTGTTGTTATAAGTAAGTTTGACCTTGGTTTTAAAATAGTCATTGTGGTCAGTCGAACGCTATTGATCAATACGACAAAGTCAGTTCTAGGTTTGTAAATTTACTTTTTGTGTTATCTGCTAAATCCAGCACAATCAATATACTTATGTCACTAAGCGTGGTCGCGGCAAAAAAATAGTCATATTTACGTCTTTATTTGCTTTTGAAGTCGGGTCAAACTAATCTTCTTTTGTGTCCAATACTTATCCAATCTCTTATGAAAAACCATTGAGTGGTCAGTGTGTTTGCATCAGCTCTGCTATTTCAGTCGAGCAACTATGTCAGTAGGGCGTTGGGCGGCTGTAAGGAGCGACTCCATATTTTCATCAAAGTTTATCATTGTATCAAATTTCCTTTCTCAAATCCATAGCATTGTTTTGCCACTGTATAAGTAATTCTGACCATACTTCTCCAACTTTTATTAGCTAAGATACGATTATAACTGTAGTAGGTACTTTCGCTTAGAATGTGTCGTGTACATTTCTGAATTTTCTGTCATCATCTTCGGTCACAGTAGTGTCTTTGTATCGTTTTAACGATTGCATTCTTATCATCATTCATTTATGTTTCTGTCCTGCTTGCACGATCTTAATGAGCTTCGGTAATGTGTTAACCGTATTCATTACTATTATATTTATGCAATTCTGAAGAAACATGTACCTACAGTTGAGTTTACTTATTGGAATATTTCATATCGTATCCAATTTTAGCCTCGCATCATGATACAGTTTAATGTGGACAGTCGCATGCAGGATGCAATTGCTATTTCAGTGCGTCTTGGTCGCAAGTGTGTCACTAGGGCGGAGCATCTCGGCGACAATTTCAGTAACTCTAGCTTTGGCTGTAGCTTCACACGTGATTATAGGCTGTATTCCCAGGCAGTAAGGTAGAACCATCACGCCTAGCGCGTCCTCTTTAGTTGCCACATCATCGTCACGCACCGGGCTTCCTTGCCTCTTTATTGGCCTAATTTTGTCTTGCGTCATTCGACAAGAATATGGGACTTTATAGCCAATGTTTAACTTATTATAGTCATAAACTGGTAGTTCACTTGTCTATTAAGCTTTATTGGATCGCAAAATATTTGAGACAATCAATATTTTACGTTATGTTACAGAATTTCAAGGTACCATGATTTACGTCTGATTTCAAGGAAATATTCTTATTAGCGTTTGGGATTTTTTCCTCATAACGTTTAGCTTAAATTTCTGAATATTCAGGTGATTCAGATTTTTTCGCTAGAATTTGTATTTGTTTTTGGTTCACCTCGGTCAATGAACTTGATGTCGCGTGTAGATAGAGGCAATGTGAATTAGAGGTAATCTATACTATAAGACTCTTTGTCCTGACCTATTCATTCATTCATCTATAGACAACGCAGAGCCCAAACGGCTGGTCCAAGGGTTGTGAAATTTGGAGGAAGTATTTGTTTTGGTATGTAGACGCGTACTAAGAACGGATTTTTGGAAATTCCACCCCTAAGGGGATGAAAGGGGGTACAACAGTTTGTATGAAACTTCTTTGTTTTTGAACTTATAGCAATGAAATTTGGAATATGTATAGTTTATGTAAAATTAAAAATAATGGTATCAAGTTGTTTTACCAGGGGTGAACTAAGGGTTTGTTATGGGGGGTGAAAGTTTGTATGGAAAATTCTTTATATATCACATTAAAGTCTTGAAAGTTGTCATGGTAATAGATTATTAAATGGTTAAATTAAAATTATATTTTTTTTTGTCAGGGGTGCATTAAGGGGGATGCCATTGGGGTTGAAAGTTAAAAATGAAAGTTTTTTGTTTTTAAACTTAGAGGTGTAAAATTTGGAGTGTATATATATTTTAGTATTTAAACGTGTACTAAGAATAGATTTTTGGAAATTCTACCCTTAAGGGGGGTGAAAGGGGGTAAAACAGTTTGTATGAAACTTCTATGTTTTTGAACTTCTAGCAATGAAATTTGCAATATGTATAGTTTATGTAAAATTAAAAATAATGGTATCAAGGTTTTTTGCCAGGGGTGAACTAAGGATTTGTAGAGGGCGGGGGTAGGGCGAAAGTTTGCTTGGAAATTCTTTATTTATCAAGTTAAAGTCTTGAAAGTTGTTATGGTGTAGTTTATATGATGGTTAAAATAAATTTGTAAAAATATTTGCCAGGAGTGCATTAAGGTATGCCATTGGGGTTTAAAGTTCAAAGGGTTTTGTGTATTTGAAATTAAATACTTCTGAATTGGAATTTAAGTATGTGGTTCACTTAGTGGTATGGTTCACGTATTTTAATTAAATAAATTAAAATAATGGCTTAGAGAAAACAATCTAATCTTTCGCATCATCACCAAAGTAGCTAAAACAGAGGTTAACAAATGCAATATTCTCAGGAATCAAATGCGGAAAGACAGATGCGGCTCATTTTGATATCTTAGTAATGTAATGCTTATATAAAATTGGCACGGGAATGGGATACAATAGAATTTTTCCACAGGTTACGCGAAAAGCGACCTATACGCGGGCGGAGCCGCGGGCAACCTCTAGTGAGACATAAATTTGTTATAATTTTCTTTAAAATACTCTGTCTGAGATTTTCTATTAGTATTGATCACTTTATTAAGATCATAGCTTCTAGATTCTAATAGAGCCATTTGATTTTACGTCAGATCCACTTCATATCATATACATGTACCTGTACAGATAAAATTATTAAAAGCAAATTGTAATTAACAAACACAGGAGGTAGCGACATTCTGGCCTAAGAATACTAAATTTTAGGACACATTTCACGGCTGGTTAGTTCCATACTTAACCATTTCTAGTTTGTATACATTTATAATCCAAAGGACGTTTGTAAATAGTATACTCGTAATTCAAAGAAAGGTGACGGAACTGACCTCTAGTAAAACCAGTAAGGGTAATCTGTCACATTATTTCTCACATCAAGTGGATGTAACAAAAGACGCGAGTTCCGCCGCGCATGTGTATGTGTGTGTGTAAAGTGTGTATGTATGTGTGTGCGCATGACATGTTATGCAACTTTTTGCAATTAACCTATCATGTTGCAGTAACGCAACCGCAACGACAGTTGTCATAGGTCAGTTTGCACGCGAGATTAGATTACAAATGAAAGTCGATAAGATAGAGTTGTTAATATCGATACCGTTTCACTTTCGATCGATATGTTTTCGTTGTACTTGGGAGGTTTGTTTGGAAATAATCGACTATTTATAACTAACTTCTTATTTTGTATTAATTTTATTTTATACTGACTGCGCCCGCGGCGATACGCCTGTTAATCTGGAAAAAAAAGTTGATCCCGGATAAAATGTTGCCTATATGTTAATCCAAGGTCTAACCTATCATCATAGTAAATCTTACTAAAATCGGTGCAGCCGTTGGAGCGTGAAGGAGTAACATAGATATTGAAGTAATTTGCGTATCGATTTTGAATTTATTTGCGGGAACCACTATTGTTTTCGTAATAAAAAGTAGCCTATGTGTTAATCTAAAGTCTAACCAATCTTGACACCAAATTTCACCATAAACGGTTCAACCGGTTGAGCGTGAAGAAGTAAAAAACATACTGACTTACTCACAAACTTTCGCATTTATAATATTAGTAGGATGCATATTTACAACAATTACTTAATACTTCAGAAAGATTTGTAATGTAAAATATAAAGAAGTATTAAAATAATACCTCTTTATATAATCCTGTAATTAGAATGTGTCGCCAATACAATGATATTCTTATCCACCATCACCTCGCCATTGATATATTTAATAGTAGCTTAGTCCAATTTAAGAAAAATATTTTTGATTTATTGAAATTAGAATAAAACTAAACTTATACTAAACTAAATTGCAGCTAAACCTAATTGTCACCAACTAGTTTTGTAGTTTAGTTTTGATTCTTTGTATCTTTCTAATACTTTTTTGTTCATGTTGTGTACACATAGTTAGGAAAGTAATCTAGTTTTGATCCTGGTTAATTAATCTTTTTTAGTTATAGTTTTGAATATTATCTGTTTTGTGAACCATAAAATAAATAAATAAAAGTCTATACATAAGTCAACAGGCTGTCAATCTATTCATCACCACAGGACTTTATTCAGACATTGGCTTATTTGCATTGTAACTGTACCGTTTTGTATAATATGTTCAGTTTTGTAATTCTAACGACCTAGGAATCTTGGGTAAAACTACATAATTCATTTAATATTGTAAAACGACTTGCGGTTCGATGAACTCTTTTATTTAGAAAGTCATTGTTAAGGCGCCGTTGTTCCGATCACAGCCGCGCCGTACGTTTGATTGAAGCGCCAAATACGCGGCTGTAGCTAATTCACGAAATAAATTCATATTAAGTCAACATGTAACAATATTTTAATGAAAAGCTTCTAGATAATATCGATTCTAGATAATATCATTATTTAATAAAAAAAAAAGAAGATTTATTTAATTCCTCTTTGAATCACTATTTTTTTTAATTATAAAACGACAGTTAAAATATTATTTGTATTTCCAACAGTTTTTACTCGTATTACTGAATGAAACCTAATAAAGCTGAAAAAAATCGTAGCCCTAGTTCTTTAGACGGTATGCTTCTTTTTACCGTTTATGATTTACTAGCATATCGTCCCGGCTTCGCACGGGATATAAAATCAAAGTTACTAAGAGAAAAAAAATATAGCTTATGTTACTCAAGGATAATGTAGCTTCCCAATGGTGAAAGAATTTTTCAAATCAGTCCAGTAGTTTCGGATCCCATTCGCGTCAAACAAGCAAACAAAAATCAAACTTTTCCTCTTTATAATATTGGTATAGATATGCACATGCAGATGCACAATACGCCCCTAGCGGGATGTCAGTGCAGGTCTCATCACCCCCACTTCAAATTAGAATTAGAATTGATATAGATAAAAATATAACTGTAAATTCAAAATTTTGGCCAATAAAGTTCTATATTTTTTTCTAAGGTTTTTCAAAATATTATATTTTGCTCCAGTACCGCCTTAAGAAAGTCATTGTTAACTTTCAATTCATTACAGCGAGTGTAGTTGTTGTTATCTATAATAACAAAAAACTGTAAATACAAGATTTTGGCCAATGAAGTAATAATAATAATAAAGTTGTGTATTTTTTTTCCGAGAAGCTAAAGATTTTTCAAAATATTCTATTTTGCTGCAATACCGCCTTAAGAAAGTCATTGTTAACGTTCAATTCATTACAGCGAGTGTAGTTATGTTTGGGCAGGTGTCCGCCACAGACGGTTGTAGTCCATGCCTATGAATATATTTCCGCATGGAATTAGTCATGCGGCTGAAACTAAAGACAAATTTGCAAAAGTACACAGGGGGCGTTGACCGCGCGTCCTGGATTACTGCTCATTAAAAATATCGTGACTAACAGACGACAAGGTTTGAATGCGGACCGTTTGTGAGATGGTTTACTATCACTACACAAATGTGTGGTGGCTAATTTGTCCACTGTTTGATGGAGGCAGTGTAGGACGCCCTACAACCAGGTGGAGCGATGATCTGAAGAAGGTAGCGGATAGTAGGTGGTGAAGAGAAGTACAGGGCCAAGTGGCGTGCCTTGGGATAGGCCCATATCCAGCAGTGGACGAGCATAGGCTGGAAATGATGTAGGTGGTTTTCGACCAGTACATGTAATTCAAAATAAATGACGTTCTAACTTTGATGCTGTATGGGATCAAAATATGCTATTTTGAATAACATATGAAAATCCTGTGTAACTAATAACTAATAAAATACAGCTGCGGTTTTTTTTCAGTTGTATTGTCTCAATTTCAATATTGAGTTCCAAAACGCGATTACGTAAAATTTGTTCAATAGTTTCATTTGTTAAATAATTGTCGTTTTAAAAATTTAATTTGTTAGTAATGGCAATTGTCTAAAGCTTTTTTCAATATTGCTATATTTATATAATTTTTTTCATGATAAATCTACCACCGCGGCAGTTAAGCAGTGGCATTCATATTTATTAGCCGTGGCTGAACTCTACATATAATCGCCTTAAGATGTCTTTAGTTAATGACGCAGTTTATTAAAACTATAATCTGCTCTATAAAAATACTCGTATAAATAAAACTCGTATGAATAAATAATTATTTAATTCCTAAATTAGCAGTGTGTCGTGGTGAAAAATCATTGCCTCGTAGCTAAGTAGTTAAGGTGAGTCAATAGACAACATTGTGTCTATTTGATTTTTAATTATTTGTCTGTATTTGGCGGGGCAATGGCGTTGTCCCTGCCAGATGACCTTATTTACCGCGTGGAGCGCGCAAGGTTATCTCCCCGATACCTGATGCACTCACTATCGTATATTATGCAGTCATGCACTTATTTTTCTTCTCGTCTACTATAGTCTATATCATTTATATTAATGCAATGCGCCATTGCACCGCACTCAAGCGCTCCATACATATTTGTTCGAAGCGCCTGGCGCCAGGCAGCGGAATTTCATGAATGAAATTAATTTAAAATCAACAATTAAAAATATTGAAATTATAAGGTCTAACGCTTCTGGAGAGCTCTTCGCCTTGGGAGAGGCCTATGTCCAGCACTAGACAAGCATAGGCTAGACTAGAATATATGTAAATTTGCGAATTGCTCTATCTATGAACAGCAAAATGATATCACCTACCGATGAGGTGCACGTATGAGAAAGTTGTACTCGAGAACGGTTTCTGGAAGCGTTTCGATACACATATCGGTTACTTTTAATGATACAATCTGTTATATTTCGACAATTATTGAGACTTAATTCGCGAGAGTTGAGCCGAGTAATGTTAATGATGCATCGGAACCGGTACGGAGCGAGTCGGTAAAAACTTGCACCGAGCGCTTTTGAAAAACGATCCTGACGAGGGCATTATAGTCTAAGAGCCCGTGAAGATTGTCCTTCACCGATCTGATAACCAGATGAGACGTATTTTTTATTAAGTATTTTTTATAAACAAATATGCCTAAAATTGCTTGCCTATCGAAAAGTGTTCATGGCTTTTTTTTTGCGCATGCTCGTGTATAGTCAAATGATAATTTAGCTACAATTATCAAAAATAAAAATAAAATTCTAACTGTTTAGAATCGTTGTTACTCCTATGAAGCGCATCAAAATCGAATGAGTCACCT
This sequence comes from Mellilla xanthometata, assembly GCA_035578125.1. Lineage (NCBI taxonomy): Eukaryota > Metazoa > Arthropoda > Insecta > Lepidoptera > Geometridae > Mellilla > Mellilla xanthometata. The sequence goes on along the minus strand of JAPUBQ010000007.1, from coordinate 2,319,323 downwards.
ATTTTGACTTACCTGTTTACACCTGCTTGCCAGGTAGTTATACACTAAAATTAGTAGGCAAACATACCGAGGCATATTCTGTGTATTAAAAACTATCAGTGAAATAAATTTCATTTGGTTATCAAAAGTATGAAGGTGATGAAAAAAAAATCAATAAAAGTTTATTTAATTAAAAATAGCCATGAGCACTTTTCGGTAGGCAAGCAATTTTAGGCACATTTGTTTATAAAAAATATTTAATAAAAAATACGTCTCATCTGGTTATCAGATCGGTGAAGAACGATCTTCACGGGCTCTTCTACTATTATTTATTGCAAAAGCGCATGATGATAATAGGAAGGTATTCCAGCGCGCGTCCGGCGAGCCACGCGAGACGCGGGTTTTTTGGCAAACGATGCTCGGCTTCGGAGAAAGATTACGGGAACACTCGTTGCCTAAGTACCCGATTGTTTTTCGGTCACTAACCCTTAGCCGCTCTTTGTTATTTTATTATAACAGGCTATTTTAAATTGAAATAACTGGGACATGTTCGTGACTGGCCGTTTTGGACGCTTCGAGAGAATCGCCATTTTCCCCGACGGGTTGAAAATGTTTGTCGTAATTAAATGAAGTGGGATTATGTCTGGTCACCCCACAGGTATGCCATACTGAGCCTTTTCTAATAGATTTTTAACTCTTATGATACGAGTATGTTCTTTAAAACTATATATCAAGGATTTGCCTGGGGGAGGCCTTCGCTAACAAGCGACTATTACTGCTAAATAATGTATTCAGTAATAATAATGTATATGTAACACTAGTGTATGTAATTGTAACTTAGCTTGTACTGGTCAAAAATATTAGATATTTAATCGTAACAATGAAAAAGAAAACTAGTTTTATATTATCTTGAAAGCACCTACTTATGTTATGTTAATCTATCAATTGTCAACAGTTATTCATATTGTTATATCTATCTTTTGTCTATCTGTATTGTATAAGTCATATCATACATGTATGCTTTGATGATAAATTTGCTTTAGTAGTGATAGAAATAATGGCTTATTTTATTTATGTCTAGTTACGAATGTTTGGTAAAATGCTGTGATTACGCATTGCAGCATTTGATCATAGGGGCAGTATGAAGTAGTGTGTAATTGTTGCGAATGGGCTGCGCGGGCGCAGGGCGCAGTACCGCACGCAGCGCTGGCTCGTAGCGGCGACGACGGCAGTCGCAATTCCTCATACGACAATTTGTTGTCGCGGGTTGAACGACCCTCAATTAGCCCCTCAGCCCTAGCCCTATTGAGATAAACGACTGTCCATTCTACTTGCGGGAGTCCTTCTCAATTTGCATAATGGTCGTCCCAGCCTGTGATTACGCCCATTAACATTCACTACGTCATTAGCCTGTCGATATAATGTTTCTTCGAATTATAAAAGAGCTAGTTTATGTTGGGATGAGCTGGTTCTCAGCCGTTCCTCTGGGTCGTGCAGCACTATTAGCAGTGTGCACGAACCGGTGCGTGCGTTAGAAAATGCATGCGTTAGCTCGCTGCATTACGTGTGCCGCCAACGTAATATTAGTTAACGTTTCGTGAGAATTGCAACTTTGTAATATGATAATTGGATTGGACAGCGTTTTCTGCACAGATTTTTCTTTCTCTCAACGCAAAATCATCGAAGTGTGTGTGCGTGGCACTGAAGCCGCAGAAACTATAAACCGATTTTGTTTTTTTAGTTAAGTATGTGAAGTAGTCTGCACAGTCTTAGCTATGTTTGATGAAAATCGGTCCAAAATGGCGCCCGCCATGAAATGGCGGATTAAATATATTTTCACAAATCACTCGATATATGTAGGTTTTAAATGAAAAGACCTGACTAGTAAAATACTGACAGAAGGAAAGAAAGAAATGTGTTTAGTTGTAACCATTTAACACAAACAAATAAAAACAATAGTATACTGGATGAAAATCTTATGGAGTGGCATATTCGGTTACAGGCAAAACTCCTTCTTTTCTTTATAGATAAAAACGAAATAAGAAACTGACAGTCTAGTTAAGGGCCCGTCCCACATCACATGAAATAGTAATTGTTAAAATAAAACCAAAATATATAAGTTGACTTAAACAGTGTTTTTGGAAAAAAAATCAATTTTTACTATTACGTATTAATAAAAAAGACAAAAAAACTATGATACGTTTCTAATCAAATATGGCCGCTCACAAAACGTTGTTAAAGTTCTTTCTTTAATTGTCATAGTACACTTGTTTACGTGTTGTTAGTGTTAGTGAGAAACTAAAGAGTGGGAGGTTAGCGTGGTATGGGCATGTGATGCGTAGAGAGGAGATGCATGTTAGTAGGAGATGTATGGAAATGGAAGTGCAAAGAAGAAGGGCAAGAGGCCGACCAAAGAAGACGCGGATGGAGTGTGTGAATGAGGACATGAGAGTGAAAGGAGTGAGTGTAGAGACGACGGCTGATAGAGGAGAGTGGAAGAGGAAAAATTGCTGTGCCGACCCCACCTAGTGGGATAAGGCAAGGAAGAAGAAGAAGAAGACTTGTTTATGTGTTGTGTTGTGGCTCGGTTTCCAGCGATCACGATCGGCATCCGGGTGATCGGTCCGGCGCTAGGGTTCCTGCTGGGCGCGCTCTGCACCAGGCTGTACGTGGACCCGCTCACTGACCCGGGGTACGACTCCTCCGACCCGCGGTTTGTCGGCGCCTGGTGGCTCGGTAAGTTTCACTTTTTTTTAAATCTATACTATAAGACTCTCTGTCCTGACTCATTCATTCATTCATTCACCTATAGGCAACGCAGAGCCCAAACGGCTGGTCCTAGGAGTGTGAAATTTGGATGGTGTATTTGTTTTAGTACGTAGACGAGAGAGAGATTTTTGGAAAGTCCATCCCTAAGGGGGTAAAAGGGGGTAAAACAGTTTGTTTGAACTTCTTGGTTTTTGAACTTCTCGCTACGAAATTTTAAATATGTATAGTTTAGGTAAAATTTAAAATAATGGTATCAAGTTTTATTGCCAGGGGTGAACTAATCCACGCTAGCCAACAGCGGGTTGGCGGAAGCATATAGATACCCTGAAAATGTAAAGATAAAGAATAATCCTCTAAATAAAACGTTAAAATTTTTATGTGGAAGTTTTCAAATAGTTCATTTGTGTTAAAACTTCCAACAAAACTCACATAAGTTTAAGCCACAAACTCGAGTACCGGTGGTTAATGCATAATGCACATTTGTAATCAGCCCGTCCACCAATAATAGTTTCTATTAGCTCCAATATATACATACCTAGTTCCACGCAACGCTATTAATTGTTCGCCCGAGAATAACTTAACTACGGTCGGTGCATAATCTACTGAATTGCTAACTAACTAGCTAGGTGCATAGCAACAGTGAGCGCAACTTTGTTGCACACTTTTGTTTTACTCGTGGTGCTTATTAAATCTTTACGGACGGCTGAACTCTGCGCTTGGCTTCCTTAGACGCTATGTGGCTATAGTAAAAAGTGTTTCATTAAAAAAGTCGTATGGAAAAATGATTACCAACTGTTTTTACGCCGTGTCCAACACGCTTCTTTTGTTATGTAACATCACGCTTAGATCCGTTCTGTTATCCATGGTTTAGATATATGAAAACTAGCTGACCCAGCAAACGTTGTTTTGCCTTAATAATTATTATTTCTAAATATACAGTAGCCGATTCTCAGACCTAATGAATACGCATATAAAATTTCGAAAAAATCGGCCAAGCCGTTTCGGAGGAGTACGGTAACAAACACTGTGACACGGAAATTTTATATAAAAGATAATTTTATTATTTCGCATGGTGGTAGGACATTTTAGAAATCACCAGAGCCAGTTATTTTAGATTGGGCATGTTACACCTTAGGCTAGCTTTGTGTCGCTTATTTGTGTGGTTACTCGCTCTACTGGTCAAATTCCTAGTTGTAAAGAGAAAGAACATGAATGATTGAAAGAAAAGAAAGAACGAAAAATAGTTTATTGTGCACACATAGACAATTTACACAATTATTTAAGCTAAACATACTGTATGTGCACAAAAGGAGCAGGTTCAGCATAATGCTGTGAGTACTCCAGCGCTGGTTTTCAACCTACTCCTTTACACTTGGCAATTAAACTCACATACATATAGGTAATGCAGTTTTATAACAAAATCTTCTAAGGCAAGTAAAGTAAATACAAACTATAAAGCAGAGATAAAAAAAGAAAATAAATATCTATACTATAAGACTCTTTGTCCTGACTTATTCATTCACTCATTCATTCATCTATAGGCAACTCAGAGCCCAAATGGCAGGTCCTAGGGTTGTGAAATTTGGAGGATGTATTTGTTTTAGTATGTAGACGCGTACTAAGAACGGATTTTTGGAAATTCCACCCCTAAGGGGGTGAAAAGGGATAAAACTGTTGGTATGGAAACTTCTTTGTTTTTGAACTTCCAGCAATGAAATTTGGAATATGTATAGTTTATGTAAAATTAAAAATAATGGTATCAATATAAGCTTCTAAAAGAGACAACAAAAAACAGATAATTAATATTACTATAATAAGTTAAATTTGAATGAATTAAGATTGAATTATGAATGATGATACACAAATAAAGGTAACAAAGTTTTGATCGCACGCTTATGCCACATTCTCAGCGTGTCTAGGAAAGTCTGTCAGACAGTTGTTTCGGAATCTCTAAGCTCTCAGAATCCATCGTAACGCTAGAGCCAGTAAAAGGCCAGTAATCTCTACAGCGCAGGAACCGGCTCCCGTGCAAGCTGCCCGGTATGGGCTGAGGCACGCCGGTAGGTGTCTTCCCTTACGTTCCCGGCATACCGCCGAACCCTCCGCATACCGTTAGAAGGCTAGCTCAGGTGCAGATTCGCGCGCGAAACGCACGAGGAAGGCGCGCGTGACCGGACTCCTAATTCTGCGTGCGCGACCACCTCGCAAAGAGCTGTCAACTCCCATGCAAATCTCCCTATTACCATCCGCTTAAAGCACACAGTTGACCGATTTTCGATTTCGGGAAGTAAAAACAATAAGCCTATAGAAAACTGCTTCATGCGTGCCTCGAATGCCGGCCGATGCATGGGACAATTCGCGAAATCGCTTCTGCTTAGTTCCTCATTGTTGCAATGCTTTCAGTTTATGAATGAAGCTTTGAATTTTAATAGCGTCTGGAGGTTGAACGTGTTGGTTATCATTTTAGAGTTCCGTATGCAAAGGGTGCTAAACTGGACTCTATTAATAGTCTTCGCCGTCCCTCTGTCCGTAGTATCTCATGAAATGTGATAGCTAAGGAGTTGGAATATTCACACATGATGTGTTTTTGTTACCGCTATAAAAACAGAAACTATGATGTAAATTGAATGTATGGAGGGCTCTCCTATACTTACAAACGTGGTTTTGTCATTATTTTTAGTATGGTACGGAACCCTTCATGCACGAATCCGAATTGCCCAATTATTTTTTTCTATGCATATAGCTAAAAAAAATAGGCTACAAGCTTATTTTGCTTTGGTTTTTTACATTTTTCCTTCGTTACTCACCCATTAACACACTTATGATTTAGCCGTGAACGGGTCGCTGGATATTTTAGCGGCGTGCAAAATTATAGTGTTTGCGCGTTCTGTTTTATTCTCTTGACATTTCGCTTGTAGAGTATTGAAATAAGAGGATTTCTCAACGGATAATGAGTGTAGTGAATGCGCGGCGACTTGTAATGTAATCATCGTCATTACCGACTTCCCTCGCCGGCTTCGATACCGCGGATCGCCGTAATTGATTCGGTGAACGGGTCTGCTGACAATTTCATTGCGTCAACGAGTTATTCCATTTTTAAATCTTTTCAATATCTTTGATTAATTAATGGACGTACTCCATGCATTTTGCATGGTGGTAGATCATTTGATTCTTTATATTATGTTTGTATGTTTGTAATTATTTTTTGTGCATAATAAAACATTTTTCTTCCTTTACTTTCTTTCTTTCATTTTCTAATGATAGATAGATAGATTAACTCTATTGGGCAAATTATAGGTACAAGTAAAAATTAAAAAGTAATAACATAAAAATATTTACAACGTGCCACAAACGGCGGCCTTATCGCTAACTGCGATTATTCTTCCAGGCAACCTAATGTTAGCCTGGCTAGCAGCCACCCTCAGGAAGAAAAATTCGTCGTCAGGCACCTATGTAACAGTGTGTTCAAGCAGCCTCCTTGAGTGCCAATTATTCCATACTAAGCATGCTCCACCTTAGGCTAGAGTGTCGCTAAAAATAAAATGCCTAGTAAGGAGTAAAAAAAACTTCTCAGCCGAAAGAACTCGGTTCTTTATTTAGTAAGTGAATGTACAATATAGACACTTTACACCGCTATTCGTTTTAGCGTATTCACCATATTTGGCGAACAATTACGATGCGTGGATGATATGCTCGGAAATAAATGTGTCTTATTCCTTGGATTAGACGAGTGTAGCGATTACCAAATGTTTGTGTGGTTAGCCGTTTTTGCATATACAGTAGGTATTCGTCAATTGTTTTACCGAATACAGCTAACACCGAATAGCGACACAGTGAATCTACAGTGACAGCATCAGAGTCACATTGGAATGAGATTTTCTCGAGTCGCTAGAGTCGCCGCTGCAGTTGCATTTCCATTCCGCTTTCGCTTTTGTTGGACGTTGTCGCCGCGTGACGCTGCGCACGCGGTCTTACATAACCCGTCTTACATCAGAGCGCGTCATCGCAGCTAAAATAACGCTCTATCCGCGCCCGGTCACGGCCAAGGCTGCGCCTTGTTGCCGGCAATTATGCCGCCGTCGCTCGCCGTAATGAGGATTTAGTGGGTGGACACGCGACCGTACTGCTCACTTTTACTTTTAAACCGGTTCGCGGGCGACCTTCGTCTCCTGCGCTCGAGTGCCAACTCCGGGAGTCTATCCCTCGACAAGCTGCGATGTAGCGCGTGTCAAGTCCCTACCTACGGTGTCTAGTGAACGCCCTTGACTGATCGCCGGCCGGCTGACCTTGGGAGCACGCAAATGTTGTGTTCGGTTCGGGCCCATCGGAAACGACTCCATTTCGCCTTCAGCGTTTATGTTCCTTACGCTCGCTACCGAATGGTAAATAAACAGTCGGATGTTGGCTATATCTAAAAATATCGAAACTCCGTGACTCAAAGCGACGCTTCGGGTAATTAATAACTCAACGTCAGGGTCGCCTTCTTATTCTATAGCTTAGTTGGGAATTCCCTTTGTTTATATAGCACGATACATAGCTTGCTCGCGTTGTTAAGAAGGTTTCAAGTTTAATGATGGTTTAATGTGCTCGGCTTTGAATATGTACGTGATTCGTTCCGGTACGTGGTAGTTAGCGGAGCATGAAAAGCTAATTCCTAATCCCTTCCGCGCGGTTTAGGTTCCAAGGAATCTTGCCGTATTTTAACATACTTGGCCTGCCGGGCGGTTACCCATACGAGTAAGAAACACTGACTGAAGTTGGAGTATACCTAGTTTGCAATACATGGCTTTCGAGAAGGCTGCTGGATCACACCAGTAGGTGTTTAGCGACAGATGTTTGTTGCTAGTCAGGCGAGCATTAGGAAATACTCTACCATATTATTGACGACCTCGTTAGCGTAAAGGTTACCATGCCGGACTGCTAATCAGGAGGTTCCGGGTTCGATTCCCGGCTCGGTCAACATCTTTGCGCTTAACTAAATTTGTTGGCTGTGGGTCTGGGTGTTAAATATGTATTTATATATAATATGTATGTATGGATATGTAGTATATCAGTTGTGTTAGCAACCATAATACGAACTAGAAATGGTTCAGTATGGAGCTAACCAGCCGTGTGTGAAATGTGTCAAAAAAAAAAAAAAAATTGAAGTTGATAATCACTCTAATTAATATTCCATAACAGCTCCAGCTGATATCTTGGTTAAACAAAGGAGCACATGAAGCGTATTCTGTTTGCTCATTAGCGATTTTTTGCCGTCTCTATGATGTTGATTTCCTCTGTTGTTTTTATGCTGTGTATGGATGTAGGTAGCCGCGCGTTAGAGCTGTGCCCGGCAAATAAATGTGTTTGCAGACAAGTTTACTGCTGCCGTGATAATTTAATGAAATATTTGGACACAGTTATGTATTTATCACACGTAACGTGTTTGCTGAGGGGCAACAATGAAATATATACGTGATATTTTATTTGTTGTAATATCTCTATGTAACTATGCGGCTGTGGAATTTTTCGTCCTATTTAAATTATTGAACAAATAGTTCGAATTCGTTTCTTTGTGCGGTGTTTCCCGAAGAATCTGATGGCTAATAAGTTTATTCTTTTTGGCTTTTGATAAATCAGATGTAGCGCCTGTAGCGCGGCTAACTAAGGTGATCTGACACGATCATCGAGGTTAACGGTTGATTTGTACGGACTTTGGATGAGATTCCATGCTCAAATCTGTTATCTAAAAAGTGGTAGTTCAGTTCAGTGTTACCGTGGGTCGGAAGACACGTTACATTGTAGGAATTGTAGTTCAGGCCTTATACGAAGAAGAAGAAGAATGCAGATAAAGATTCTGGTTTATGTGATAATACGATGTAGGTTTAAATAATAGTGTGTACGAGACCTGTCAGACTAAAGTATGAAATCGCTAGAAGGGGTATCAACATTTCATATTACCTTAGTTTAGTTTACTCCTCTAAGACCTAGTACATAACTTTACTTTAGCTAGCCGGATCCCATGGCTATGACAGTTGTCAGGTGTTGCCTGTGATATGACGAAAGTAGATTGCGTGACCCGAGTGAAGTCGGTTCAAGAAAATACGAATAGATGGCGCTACATGTATCGAATGATATACGTAGTACGATTTTCAACATGAGGTTTAGCGCCTATTACATTTATTAGTCTATGACAATATTATATACCATCGAGTGCAACAGGTTTAGAACAGGTATGCCAGCGACCCAAGACCGTGCTTCGTTATTTCTTGGGAGAAGCTTTTCTTCTTCTTCTTTCTTAAGGAGCTTGGTTGGCTTGGGTAGGCTGGTAAGAGGGCAATGCACAATACGCCCCAAGTGGGGTTTTAATGCAGGTCTCATCACCCCCACTTGGAATAAGAATTAGAATTACAACACAGCTCTACAAAAAATCATTTTTTTTCTGTTGCCCTGTTTATCATCGCAGATTACGAATATATTCGTAAAAGTACTAAATTTGCTCATTTCTACAAATTGAATTTTGAACGATTAATCGTCAAAAATTACATTTTTCAGTCATTTGTTGAAAAAAATTCGAGCAAATCTTACAAAATTATTGATATTTTTACGAATTGTGTGTATAAACGAACCCAAAATCATCATCATATCGAAGGCAACAAAACCACTGTAGACCAGTGTAATCTGTAATGTATTTGTTCGCAGGCATGGTGTTCATAGCGGGTTTCATCGTGGTCCTCTCGGTGTTCATGTTCTTCTTCCCGAAGCAGATCAAGCCGGAGGTGATGCCGCCGCCCAAACCGATCAAGGAGAAACGGGGCTCCCGTTTCTCCTTCTTCAAAGGTATTTTGTTAATTGTTGAAAGTAGTATTATTGTATTTATAAAGGGGGGGGGGGGGGGAAGTACACGATTGTTGTACGGGAGCCCTCCAGTCACACTTACTTATATCGGTTCTTAACAGTACAGACTCGTTAAGTTGGAAATCAATGTGGAACGAAACTGTACGCATTAACTCTTTATTATATGCTTTTTAGTTTTTGAAATAGATTTGTAAGTGACTCATATAACTATGAGGTAATAGTAAAAAAAAAAACTGTCACAATGGTGACATTTTATTAAATTAAATTAAAACCACGTAGAAAATTAAAATAAAGAAAAAATAGTTAAGAGAGAAATAAATCTTTAACAGCGCCATAAAAATAAAAATAAGGTTTTCATGGACGAGTAAAGACTTTCAATATTAAAAAAAATATAACGAATATTATCACCCCAGTTGTAATTGACTCGTTTTCAAACGAAGCCGTGATGTAGGAATTTTAAAATGATTTTCGTGTACGTGTTTTTGTAGTGTCATCTGGTATCTCGCTCATTTATCTTGTTTATGTCGTGTTGTATATGACTCGTCTCTCTTTGAGATTTTCTCTTTCATCTTTAAATAAATATTTATCTCCACAACTACTCTCTTCAGTTGTTATTACATTGGTTCATTGATTTTTCGTTGTGCGATTAATTTATTTGATGTGACATAAATGCGCCACGATTTCTATCAGCACAAAACGTAGCGCTCGTAGCTCGACTAGCCAAGGTGATCTGACACGATCATCGGAGCTAAGCAACGACGGTCGATGCGGACGGTGTTTGGATGAGTGACCCATGCACAACACTGTCGTTTTACAAGTAGCATTTTCATCTGGGAGTTACCTTGGATCGGATGACATATTAAATTGTAGGTCCCGGTTGTTGCTAAGGCAAATCAGAGGCCTTTGGGCGGCTTGAAAACTCTCGTCACCAATCGTTGGCCACTTAGCTCATACGAAGAAGAAGAAGTGCAAAAGTATTAATTTTTAAATTTACCTTATCTATGTTAAATATTTAAATTACCTACTGTTCATTATTTGGTTCATGAGGTTTTGATTGTAGCATAATAAAAAAATGTTTTTGTAATGACTTTCTCTTTCGTCACCTGATTTTGTTTTTTTAGGATCCCCGTGTTTTCCCCTTTTTAGGGTTACGTACCTAAAAGGTAAAAATGGGACCATATTACTAAGCCCCCGCTGTCTGTCTGTTTGTCTCCAGGCTATAACTCAGAAACCGTGATAGCTAGAAAGCTGAAACTTTCACAAGATATGTATTTCTGAAATTAAAAAAATGGTTGCCTGTATAGTTGGTTTTACGGGCGAAGATTTTACGTGACAACGTCTGCCGCGTGCTGCGCGCGCGGCAGACCGATCATAGTTGAGTGGGAGAGAGACGCAAGGCATTCGGCGGGCCTCTCTCTCGTTCGGTGACTCATCGTAACGTTACCGGGCGTTACACTTTTTCATAAGTGACTCCCAGCCGCAACCTAATTTAAGACGTTGTCACGTCAAAAAAAAAAAAATATTAAGGGGGGTCCCCATACAATATATACAAGTATCTGCAAGATCCTGTCAGTTTTCACAATTTGACTTGTTACTTTAAGTTACGTCCTCAAAGGAAAACAAAATAATCTCGGTTTTCTCAACAACCTTCTCCTGCCGCTTCCAGACTTCTTCGCGACAATAAAGCGTCAGCTGACGAACGACATCCTGATGTGGCGCACGGCGAGCTCCGTGCTCCACCTGATGCCCATCAGCGGCGTGTACAGCTTCCTGCCCAAGTACCTGGAGAAGCAGTTCCGGCTGGCCACGCACGACGCCAACCTAGTCTCGGGTGAGGTACTAAGGCTAATAGTATTATAGTATGACATACTAGTTGCGCTCTGTGGTGTTGCCCGCGTTAATCCGGGATAAACCAGTAATGGTGGCGATTCAGCGGCACACACGACTAAACCAAATTTAAACAAGCCCCATCTCTTTTTATCTTAGGTGGCCAGAAAGAGACGGCACGTTCTGAACCACAGACAAAACAACTAAAATCACATCAAATATGGAATGTGCAGGCAGTTTTAGAAGTGATACAAGTGAGTGCGGACTAAAGTCGCCTATATTTTCTAGTTTTGACGTGATTTTAGTTGGTTTGACTATGGTGCACAGCGTGCCGTCTCTTTCTGGCCTAAGATGAAAAGAGACGGGGCTTCTTTAAATTTGGTTTAGTCGTGTATGCCGCTGAATACAAATGAGTGCGGACTAAAGTCGCCTATATTTTCTAGCTTTGACGTGATTTTAGTTGGTTTGACTATGGTGCACAGCGTGCCGTCTCTTTCTGGCCACCTATGATGAAAAGAGACGGGGCTTCTTTAAATTTGGTTTAGTCGTGTATGCCGCTGAATTGCCACCAATATCCTTCTAATATAATAAATGCGAAAGTTTGTGTGTGTGTGTGTGTGTGTGCGCCTTTTTTTCCTTGAGGGGAATCCTTTTCACGCATTCCAGGCATAGCTGTTTGACCTGGATATTTGGTGACTCGACTCAGCGTCATACTAAAAATTCGACGCCAATGCCCCTACCCGCTAAACCCTAAACTCCTTTACCTTCTTTCCTCTAATCACTCATGGAAATGTGTGTGTGTGTGTGTGTATGTGTGTGTGTGCGTGTGTGTATGTATTGTGTGAGTGTGTGTGTGTGTGTGTGTGTACGGCTAAACTGATTTTGATGAAATTTGGTTTTGAACTAGGTTAGACCTTGGATTAACATATAGGCTTATTTTGTCCCGGAATAACGCGGGAAAGACCGCTGGCGCAACTAGTAATTCATAATTAATTTATTCAATCAAATAGACAGAACAGTTTTTATAACAAAGCGCTTTTTTAGATCTAAAAACTAAAAATGTGAATGTGCACGCAATGCCAGTGATGGCACTACAGAAGACATCGATATCTTGGATTTTGGATATAGCCAATATCTAGAATCTTTATTATTTATTTTTAAAACAACTTTATTGCTTCTAGCATTCCAGTATGAGCCCAATATTGAATATAATGCTCATTTAAAAGTGGTAATTGGTGCTACAGATAAGGTTCACGCTATAACATTAAAAGATTGATGTTAATGTTCCTGTCGTAATTAATATGTAATTTTAGGTAACAAACTATAAAAACTAGTACATAATATTTTTTGGCGTTTGTTATTTTTATATTCCCTTAACGATCGTTCATGTAGAGTTAATAAGTATCTTCTAGGTAAGCGTGCCACACCGTAGACTGCAGTGCAGCTTAACATCAGGCTAGCTGTAGTCAAACGCTAACCTATCAAGGATAAAAAAAAATAGTGCTCCATACCCATGTCACGCATATACCATTCACACTTATAATAAATAAGTAACTTTTTGTTTATACTAGAATTTGTCTAGAAATTAGAATAAAAATAATTTTATAAGGCAAAACAACGTTTGCCGGGTCAGCTAGTTATTATTATAATTTCTTTATTATCTCGTAACGCGATCTTGAGTCTCGTCTGCCGCGTAAGAGCCTCCTTACACGCAGTGTTCTCTGTTCTCACCCGCTCGCCCCCCGGTGCAGGTCTGGGCGGCATCCTGGTGATGGGTCTGGGCATCATCACGTCCGGCGTCGTCATCCTCAAGCTGGTGCCCACGGCGCGGCAAGTGGCCGCCTGGACAGCCGCCACTGCTGCCATCTATAGCGCAGGTCGGATACCATTTATATTTATATACGGCATAAGCTTAAGCAGCCCGCTATATGATCCCACTGCTAGGACTCGGGACCTTCTCACGAGGAGAGAGATATAGGCAACAATCCATGGCCAAGTGCCGGTTGGCATTACATCGGATATTGTGGTCCTCAAACATGTCGGTTCTTTCACGATGTTTTTCTTCACCGTAAAGTGAATGCAAATCCGCACATGATTTGAAAATCGAATCATAAGTGTAGGGATCGAACTGGCGCCTGTCAGATTGTAAAGCAGTCGTTTGACCGGCCGATAGAACACCGAGCCACACTCGCTTCGATATTTTTATATACCTACAGGGCTACTGATAACTAAAGCAAAACCTTTTAAGGGTTTCCACAAACAACTCTTGATCAACGACTTTTGGAAACTCATTGATATTCTAAGATGAATGACACTTGACATAGCATAGAAAAACTCATAAGAGACATTTTTTTACTATTATACATAGGTAGGCTAGACCAACAGGGAGCATAGCTACATAAGTTGGCGGCTCTCTGGCCTACCTTGGAGAATGCTTAGGTGCTCGGCGACAGATTTTACAACTTTGAAGTGAAGAAATGAATTTACGCATCTCACGCATCTATGTCGGGCTCGAGGCCCAGAGGGGCCGTCACTACAGACTAAAACCTCACGGTGTCCCATCTCACAAAGGGACAGTGATACAGGACCGCTTCGCGCATTGCCGTTGCTCTACTCCTGCCCACAGTTATTCCATACTAGGCATGTTCCACCTTATGGCAGATTGTCGCTAAGTCCCCACGCTGTTTGTCTCCAGGCATGGTGATCCTCATGTTCGTGAGCTGCCCGGAGGAGCGGTACCGGCTGCTGGGTACGGGCGGAGTGATCGGCCCCGACACCAGGCTGCAGTGCAGCAGCGACTGCTTCTGCGACAAGGCACCCTTCAACCCCGTCTGCGGACAGGTTCGTTATTATATTTATCTGAACTAACAAAAGAACTAAAACTAACCTTTTAATTTTACAATATTAAATCTAACATAGCCACTTGAGTCGTTCCATCCTTTCTCCGGCGGTGGCTGCTGAAGATGCAGCGGAAAAAAAGGTTAAATATGCGGGTCTTGAGTCTCAATATTTTTTTATTTCTTTCGCTGTTGAGACTATTTAACGACCACTCTCTATAACGCCATTAAATGCACAGTCCCTTCAGTGTCGTTATATAGAGTTTACGCTGCTTAAAAAAAATTAAAAATATTTATTTACAAACTTATTTCTAGATTACATATTATATTCACTGCTTGTTTCTGCGATGTTGCTTATCTGTCGGCTGGTGCTTTCAAGTGTACTGGTCTTCTTAAATTATTTTTAGGATTCGAAGCCAAGGAAATTCTTCTCGTCATACAGTTTTCAAGCTCTCCGGAGGCCTCTGACTTAGGACTTATATAAAGATAAAGATAAATTTATTTGTAAAATTAAAAATAGTGCACGTACAAAGTTCTTACGTCTACACGATACCTTAAAGATTAACTGGTACGCTGTAGGGAGCACTACGCCCTGCTATAGGACTGCCAGGAGCCTGTATCACAGGGCCGTAGGAATTGCCGCTTCATTTGAGAACGAGAATACACACATACACTTTAATCATGAATCTTATTTACCTATATGATAAACATATAAACATTTTATTAATAATTTGTCAAATTACAGGTCAGTTTACAATAAAATACAAAATAAAAATCAACAATGTCAAATATAAATAATAAATAATTACAATTATAATTAACATTATTCCTGATGTCAAATATTAAAATAAATAACATCTAATTTAGTAATAAGTCACAATTAAATTACAACCGTTATCTGCGTAGTAACGTTTCTTTTCAGTTTCAAAAAACTCGTCAATACTATAGTAAGTATTATATGAGGGAAACATGTATATTTAAACTATTAACTTAAACTAGTACTACTCACATTTTATATATGTGTTGTGATTGTTTTCAGGACTCGTTCACGTACGTGTCCCCGTGCCAGGCGGGGTGCGCGGACAGCAAGCGGCTGGACAACAACACGTGGCTCTACTACAACTGCCCCTGTATACATACCGATACGCGCGGCCAGCGGGCTCTCGACGCGTACGTACTCATTACTATTGACGACCTCGTTGGCGTAATGGTTACCACGCCGGACTGCCAATGGTAGCGATTCAGCGGCACACACGACTAAACTAAATTTAAAGAAGCCCCGTCTCTTTTCATCTTAGGTGGCCAGAAAGAGACGATACGTTCCGCACCATAGTCAAACCAACTAAAATCACGTCAAATATGGAATGTGCAGCGAGTTTTAGAGGTGATACAAGTGAGTGCGGACTAAAGTCGCCTATATTTTCTACATTTGATGTGATTTTAGTTGGTTTGACTATGGTGCGGAACGTATCGTCTCTTTCTGGCCACTTAAGATGAAAAGAGACGGGACTTCTCTAAATTTAGTTTAGTAGTGTGTGCCGCTGAATCGCCACCACTCAGAAGATTCCGGTTCCCGGAACCGGAATTATCTGCTCTTCTGCTATACATAAAAAATGGTAGCTAGTTGACGTTTAAAATTTTCACAGATAATATTCAAATATTTTTTTTTATTTCAAAAAATATTTAATTTCAATTCCCATGCAACAATCGTACGGAAACCCTTGCTGTCGTGCGGAAAAGCAAGCCTGACTCGCACTTGGCCATTTTTTTACAACTTAACACCTACATATGTTTGTACTTACCTTTCATAGACAATAAATCATTCTTTCATTCTTACACTCTTCTTCTTTCATTCATTTATTCATTCATTCTTTCATGCATTTATTCATTCATTAATTTGTTCATTCATTCATTTATTCATATCTTTTCGTTTGGTCCGCAGCATCGAGCGCTACAACCTCCAGAACACGTCGGCGGACATCCTCGCGCTGGAGACCGGGTTCGCGGTGTCGGGCGAGTGCGGCGGCTCGTGCTCGCAGATATACATCTTCATCGCCATCTTCGCAGCCATCATGTTCGTGCACTCCAGCGGGGAGGTGGGCGCCGTGCTGCTCATCATACGATGCACGGACAAGCACGGTGAGTCGATACCACGTTTTTTTATCCGTGATAGGTTTGCGCTTGACTACAGCTAGCCTGATGTTAAGCTGCGCTGCAGTCTACGGCGTGGAACGGCTTACCTACAACTTACCTTTTGAGATAGCTATTATTAACACGATGGTGACGGTAAAACGCCGCCGTCGTTCCCCCGGACTCGATGAAGCGGGTGTCGGAACCCCATCTCCAAACAATCTCGAGTCTGATGCCTCTTTTTAGTCGTCTCTTACCACAAGCAGGGGCAGTTCCGCAGCCTCATTCTTTCACCCAGACTGCAGGTTTATCTGTATATAAACCTAGTCTTAACTTTATTATTTCTGTTTCCCTAGATAAAGCGATGGCGATGGGCGTGATACAGTTTGCAATAGGCGTGTTTGGCAACGTGCCGTGCCCCATCGTGTTCGGCGCCGCCGTGGACGCGGCGTGCCGGCTGCGGGACGCGGCGTGCGGCATGCTCGGCGCGTGCGCCAGTTATGACAGTGACAGCTTCAGACATTTATACCTAGGTGAGTGACTGTCAATGTCAAACTTTTTTTTTTTAGGGAATACACGAGGTTTTTCCTTAATCTATATCAATATTATAAGAAGGAAAAATTTGATTGTTTCTTTGGCGCGAATAAGCTCCGAAACCACTGACGCGATTTGAAAAAATCTTTTAACATTGGGAAGCTACATTAACCCCGAGTGACATAGGCTATATTTTGTTTCTCTTTACAGCTTGTATTATTTTATAGCCCGTGCGAAGCTTGGACTGGCTGGTAGTTCCTTAATAAAACTATGATCTAGCATACTATAATAAGTTAATAAATAATACTAGCAGCCAGTCCCGGCTTCGCACAGGCTGTGAAATAATCCAAGTTGTAAATAGAAACAAAATAAAGCCTATGTTACTTGGCTACCCTACGGTGAAAAAAAATTTCAACTCGGTCCAGTAGCTTGGAGCCTGGACCCTATTCGCGTCAAACAACCAAAGAAACTTTTCCTATTAAATATTAATATAGATTTGTTATATGGATATTAGTTATCAGAAATGAACAACAATTATCATTATTAATTATAATTTTCAGGTCTGTCCGCGGGGCTGATGTTCCTGGCGTTCATCATGGACATGCTAGTGTGGAGCAAGGCGGGCCGCATCGACATGAACCCGGCGGAGGCGGGCGACGCGCGCCTCGCGTCCCCCGACACGCAGCTCTGACGCTCCGACACGCTACTCACCACGTACGAGTCGCACTTCTAACCTCACATCCCTGATAACCTCGTCAGCGTCACATCGTGATATGTCATTGGACGCTCCGACTTGTAAAGACGTCACTTTGCGTCAGGTTGATTTTACGTAACATCCTCAAATCAGTGTCACATCGTGATATGTCATTGGAGCCTCTGATCTGTGTGACGTCACTGTGCGACAGGTGGATTTTATGTAACATCTCTAACATCGCGATATGTCATTGGAGCCTCTGATCTGTGTGACGTCACTGTGCGACAGGTGGATTTTATGTAACATCTCTAACATCGCGATATGTCATTGGAGGCTCTGAACTGTGTGACGTCACTTTGCTTCAGTGGATTTTGAGATACATTTCGCAAGTGACGTATCTCGGCCTGTTACGTAACTTCTCAATTCAGTGTCACATCGCGATATGTCATTGGAGGCTCTGACCTGTGTGACGTCACTTTGCGGCAAAATGCCTTAATATTCACTATTAAGGCATTTTGCACGAAACTTGTCTCCTGTTACGTAACATCTCTAAACAGCGTCACAACGCCATATCTCATGGACGCTATGACGTCACTTCGTGTAAAGTGAGTAAGAGATGTGCTCGTTTTTCGTACGTGTCGTATCTCAGCGTGTTACGTGACACCTCTAGCGTAAGTGACTATTATTTAGTGACTTGTGAAGGTGTATCTCTAGTGACTCTAAAGTGAAGAACGAAACGCTGATACCTTTATCTGTGGCCCTATTTTTTATTGGACCATTTTCTATTTTCGAATCGAGCTTAATTAATTACTCGACTGCGTATAAGAAGGGCTGATTTCTCGGAACGTCGCTTTTAAAACCAAAGAAGCGATTTTATCGTGCAATAACGATAGCTAAATTTATTGTTCGCGTTATTTTACAATAACGGTTCTTTTTCGCAATTTTTTTTACAGAATTTGCAAATATTTTTTATTTATTTTATTTTATTCAAAGCAAAATCAATTGATGGAATATTTTATTTATACATTTTTTTTTAATTTTATTTAAATTTCAATAGCTATTTTATTGAATAGACGTGACAAAAATTATGTGAATTTATATTAAATATGATCTGCGTGCATTTTATACAGTAGTTCGCTAAGTATAATTGTGTGCTCAATTTTACGGAAACATTTAACTTTTATCAGCATAATGTAAATATTGAATTCTTTAGTTTTATGAGAGAACAATTAAATATACATTTAATGAGTTCTTGTTAATTTTAAATTTTATTTTAATCTTGACATTTAGTGATGTCTTTTTTAATATTCTTGTGCCACTTTGTATACGGAATTTGTGTACAATTTAAACTACTTTTTAAATCACATACTGAATATACAGGGCTACTTGTAATGGCATTACTTAGTATAGTTTTGTGAATAATTATAATACATAACTAATTTTATATCGGGACCAAACAATAAAATATTTCAATATTGGTACCTCTTATATATTATACGTTGAAAGTAAATTTGATGGTCAGTTTATTTTCAGATTTAATCGGTCAGATTTTTTATCTCACATTTGGCATGGTTCTAAAAATATATTTTTTATTTTTTGGGTTATTTTTTCAAATGATATCATTGTAAATTAGCTCGCGCGTAACAAGTAAATGGCGCGTCTTTTCTAGTAACATTACATCAATAGCATGCACGTTCCAGTGAAGAAAGAAATTATTATTTTGTGTAACCCTGTATACATTCTTTCTGCCTTCTTTTACTAGGACTGATTTTTTTATTAGGCTATTATTGCAAATGTTACAGAATCTATCGAACTGTACTGTACTGTCAGAGGTAGAGAGAATACGATTCATTGCGGATTTAACGTTAAGGATAATATGTGATACGATTGCATAATATGTATAATATTATTTGAAAATGTATGTTGCAAGGATTGCCAACAGATTGTCGTGGGATCGGCTAGAATTGATGTATTGCTTAAAATTAATAATTAATAGTTAAAAAAACTAAAAAACACGCTTTTTATAAAAAACCGTAATTTTATCAAATTAGTGTATTGTCATCGGTCCTCAATAAATCTACAAAGTTTGAACGAAATCTGGCCGTTTAAAGTGGGTCAAAATCGCGCCCAAAGAAGTCGGTTACAAACAAACATACAAACATACAGGTGAAGCTAATATTAAGCGTGTAAAAATAAATTGATTTACCGTTTTAGTGTTATCTAAACTATATTTGCTAGTGAAAAATTTGTTGCGTTTGTAATTTGCACCGTGTCAAGGCATAATTGTATTAAAAACTTTCGTTAAAATATGTAATTATACAAGGTTTCGGGCAATTTAGGCAAAACTTTTAATGGGTGGGTTTATTAATAAGTAAAAAATATAAAATTCTTAACAAAAACATTTCTACATACATATTTAATAAAATTACGAAACAAAACAGCTGTTCCATACATAAAGTATACCCCTGAATATGGAATGGACTAAATCAATTCGATTCTACATGAACCCTACGGTATTAAATTGCAAGAACATGATAAAATATTGTTTTTTGTTTTTTTTTTTTACTAGGACTCATTTCACACACGGCTGGTTAACCCCATACTGAATCATTTTAAATTCGTGTTATTGTAGCTAACACAACTGATATACTACATATACATACATATATATTTTATATAGATACATATTTAACACCCAGACACACAGCCAACAAATTTAGTTAAGCACAAAGATGTTGACCGGGCCGGGAATCGAACCCGGAGCTTTCTGATTAACAGACCGGCATGGTAACCTTTACGCCAACGAGGTCGTCAAAATCATCATTTGTCCTTTTATTCTTCATTTATCATTATTAGGTCCGATCCTATGACAGTTTAGTTGGTTTTCCTAAAACTTATTTGAAACATAGCATCACAAGCGTTTCACATCACATTGCGAATTACATGGCTAGTGATTAGACATTTATTTAGTTCATAGATTATAGATTTACATTTATTATAGGCGTTGTAAATATAATATACTATACGATCAACTTTTCGAACTAAGCTTTTAACATAATAATTAAAAATGAATGTTTAATTGTTTAGTTAACTAGGTGTTGTTTTAAAAATTAACTAATCTTTTATGTTATTGATAGTTACGGTTATTGATAATGAATTATTTCGTTAAGTAATATAAATTGAACTGTGGTACTTTAGTTATGTGTAGAAAAAATATACAAAGTCTATGAGAAGATTGCATATGGAGCATTATTCTTTCAGTGTCTGAAAAATGGGCTTGTTTTTAAAACTCCAAACTCGTCTGTGATTCCAAAAATACAGTGTAAACTCTATATAACGGCACTGAAGGGAATGTGCATCTTATGTTAAATGGAGATAATGTATTATTGTATAGAATACAAGCTCGACGCTTTAAAGATTTGCGTTAAATCGAGTGACGTTACATGGAGTTCACAATGTATGTAAAATTGGGAGTCAGATTGGTGTAAACACATTTTTTTTAATAGCTAATTTCATACTTAGAATTATAAGAATGATTACTGTTCCACAGTCCAATTTGCTATGTAATGATTTTGGAAGGCTGGGCCAAGTGTAACTAAAAACACTTTAGTAAACTAACTTTATTGTGAGCTTTTTTATTATACAGTTTACAGGGAAACCTAGGAAACATAATATATATTTTATGTATGGTTAAATTGGATCAATATTTTTTTCCTGATAACCCTGTATGTGACACCTATTGGTAGTATAATTTTTTTTATTAGATCTGTGATGCTTTATCGTACGATATTTTACAGTTTTAAATTGTACAAGATGACTATTTGAACACTTGCAACAGAAATTATATTTAAATATTGAGGGATCATATGTTGTATGAAGATATGAAATTGTAGAAAATTCCTAATACCTTGTATAAATAATACCTTGCTAGTGTTCAAATAGTCACACTGTATTTAACATTAATTGTAAAATTATTGCACTAATATTGTTTTCTAAATTATAAAGTTATATATATATATATGTTTTGTTATAGCGTTAATTGTGTGCAATAATGATTTCGTAATATATGATGGATATGCGTATTAACTATTCTAAAATGTATTTCAAAATGATACGTAATTTGTCACAGTGTTTTAAAATAATGAAATGGTAAACATATACATCACTGATACATGATGTTTGAACTAGTAAAAGTTATTTTGCTATATAGCTTTAGTCGAAGAAGAAAACGTTTGACAGATCATTTTCTTTCGCTTACACCCATGTAGATAGATAGAAACATAGTTCTTTATTGGACAAAAAAAAACTATTTAAACTAAAACAAAAATAGTGTGGTTCAATCTCTTCCAGGCACTCATGTAACTGGATAACAAACGTATAACCTTTAGAAGTTGGCTTTAGATCAGCATTTAAAAGTATAATGCAGCTTTTTCTGTAGGGTTCCGTACTCGCAGAGTACCAATGGAACCCTACAATCGAATAGAAATGCTATAAATCGAATAAATTAAATATTTTAGTTAATAACTTCCTTTCCGTTAGTTTTACCTACATATGTTCAAATATGTAAGTTAGAGAATGTAACTTCTTATATCTTCTTTTACTAAAGTCTATATACCATACCTATTTTCATATAATATGGTGCATCAAAAAAGTAAGACTGTATTATATAACTGTTATGTACGAATTATTTTATTATAAGTACATACAACGAAATCATATAACAAATTCACACGAAAATGGGTTCCTTTAACCAATAATGGTGCATTATTTTAGTGCAATGTGTTTTTATATACATGTAAATAGAGTTATTATACATTTAATTATGTAATATAATAATTATTATTAACTTTACCTTATTACTAAATGTTTAGTAAATAAAATTATATTAAAATTACATGAAATCACAACTACTATTTGCATGCAACGTTATTATATACAACCATCACTGTAAAATGCTTTATATAAAATTTAATACTTTATATAGGCATGTTTCGCATCATAAATGTTTCCCTTTATAATATTTGTGGGATATTAGTAGGAATTCAATGATAGCAAAATTGTGTAGGTAAAATTATGTACAACTTTTATATTAGTAATTTTGGCGAAGAAACACAAAACAACTAGTCTATATAATAAACATATTATATATAAGAAAAATATTACCTCTGGTTTTAGGTATAAAAATAATGTTAAATGAAATCATTTTTAATCTTAAACATATGTTCACATTGACATTGACATAATGATATTTAGCTATAGCTTTTTAAGCTATTTGTAACCCATTCACAATAACACGAGTTATGTATTTTGACAGTTATTAAAAACATCACAAAATGCTCACAATAAAAACCTTTACCAAAAAGTGAAATAAATTTTCGTGACATAATACAGTTTGGTATGCCTCGAAAGTAATTATAGCTATTGTTTATTGTAATTATTTTAATGAAATAAGGATCAGAACAATTTTGTAATTATTCAAGGAAAAAAACTTTATTTGAGAAATATTGATCTATTTTTCGAGTAACAAACCGTTTAAAACAAACGAAAATTATATTTTGTTTTTGATCATGGAAATTGTTTTTTTTTTTTTCAATTCTGCTGTTATTGTTTATTTACACTTATATAATAATAATTCATTATATTATACTGTAAGAGGATACAGTTAGATTTGTTATTGTGGCGTTGACACATTTTTAATTATTTGTAAATAAATATTGAAATGTAAAAAAACATCTTTTATTTATTTACTTACTTTTAATTATACATTTTCTAAATATTTTTAACCCCTGACGCAATTAATTATGGCCAGTAATAATATTGACGTGTGTATATGTATTTATGAGTGTGTGTGAATGCGTTTGTCTATGGCATCATAGCTCCTAAACGTAAGGACCTATTTTGATCTAGTTTTTTTGCTTGAATGATGTAGTCTTTAGTGATGAAATTTAGAGAAAGATGGCCACAGCAACAAAGAAGGCAACAATTGTCGTTCAATTGTTTTTTACAACTCCCTCAATATCTATGTGTATAAAATGAAAGGTTTTGAATAGTAGAATACATATGTACCTATAAAGCTAATTTTAGAATAAAAGATGGCTTCCACCTCGTTATGTTGTCAGGATTTTATTACATTTTAATTTATACTTGTGAGATAGCAATTTTAATATTAAATAGGTAATATAATATCTTTGAGATATTGGGTCTGTTACCTTATAGCAAAAAACATATTTACACATATTTAAACATTCTCTTTTAACCAAAACAAGATTACAAATTTGTGAGTTTACTTTTTGCTTTTTTATTGGTAAGGTAAAAGCGAGTATGACTCGGTGGTAAAAACGTCTGCTTTTCAACCAGACGGTCCCTGGTTTGACCCAGGCTCTACACCAATGACTTGTTTTTCAAGTTATGTGTGGATTATCACTCAGCGAAGGACATCGTGGGGAAATGGAAACGTTTGAGGACAGCAATATTCGAAGACACGTGTCATCTGTTAACGCGCACTTGTCTAGCGCGGTGGATTATGGCCTATATCTCTCTCTTAGTGAGAGAAGGTCCCGCGTCCCAACAGTGGGAACGTATAGTAGGTTGCTTATGCTTATTACAAAGTAATTTATAAGATATATTAACACTACAATTACGAAGTGGTTGGTAGATAGATAGTAACACATAATAGCAGATAGAATATCTAGTCGGCAATCAAAGGAGCCCAAATCTCAATATCAAGTAGAATTAAATATATTTTTTACTTTTACCTCTTCTCAGAAACCAAAGTCACGTAGGTGAATGACGTTTTACGAAAACAAGCGAATTAAAAATACATCTTATCTGTTTGAAATAACGTTGATATTCAAATGTGCGTAACTCAATGAGAAGCCGAAGTTTTTGTCCCCATTGTTTAGCCAGGTCGTGTTTTGATGTAATCGATCGAATCGATTTGTCGGATCGATTAGGTACTAGGTATTCGATTTTTGCGACTTTGACCTCTAATGATGATATACTAATACATATATAGCTAGACATACCTACATAACTCTCGAATAAATTAGGTGGTTACATACATGACTATGAATACTTCGATCAGGTGGGTTTATAGTGTACTATTTTAAATTGTTGATGGTTATAATACATACATAGGTAATTTATAGGTATAGTAAATTATGCAAGCGATTTTTTTTGACGTATAATATAGGCTTGCGCTTAACCACAACTCACTGATGTTAAATGACATTGCGGTCTAAGATGAA
Organism: Mellilla xanthometata; assembly: GCA_035578125.1. Classification (NCBI taxonomy): domain Eukaryota; kingdom Metazoa; phylum Arthropoda; class Insecta; order Lepidoptera; family Geometridae; genus Mellilla; species Mellilla xanthometata. The sequence goes on along the minus strand of JAPUBQ010000007.1, from coordinate 2,294,469 downwards.
GCGCGCTTGCCTAGAAGAAACCGGTTCACTCTCGCCTTGAAGACAGTAAGGTTGTGGTTCAGTGGGAACAGGGATTCCGGCAAGGAGTTCCACAGTTTCGCCGATTGGGCTACTGAATAGGATTTTTACGTTGAACTACGTACGAAGGGTAAGATTCGTTCAAATCTTGGATAAGGATAGAAAGTTATTTCTAATGCTATGCTACTTGGACCGTGATGTTACTAGTAGCGTTTGGTAAAATTCGATAGTTATTCTTCGCTTGAGCTAAGTGGCCAAGCTCTGGTGTTGTGAGTTTTCAAGCCACCCTGACTTGTACTTAGACTAACAGCCGGGACAATTTAACGTGTCATTTGGCCGATGGTTGCGCTCATAAATTCCATTTGAAAAACGACACTTGTATATGGTCACCCATCCAAACACCGTCCGCATCGACCGTTGCTTAGCTTCGATGATCGCGTCAGATCACTTTAACTAGCCGAGCTACAGGCGCTACAAATTTAAGATTAGACAGTTAAAATGTATATATTATAGTATTTATGTTTGCTCATCGGTTCGTCATTCTCCCTCAATCAATATCGCAATGACTTGCAATGGTCAAAAAGTTTTCCTTATTTTACTATTTGGTCAGAAAGTCCCATCCTGTTAAAAATACAATAGGACCAAAAAAACAACGAATTGCGCGGAAAAAATAAGCTTTAGCGTGAAGATAATGTCAGCTAGGTACGACAGAGTTCTGTACAAAATATGAAAAGAGCTCAAAAGTTCAAAATTATGTATTAATTTTTTGCTTACTCTGCATATGAGCCAACTGACGACCTTGTTGGCGTAATGCCGGTCTGCCAACCAGAGGTCCCGGTTTCGATTCCCGGTACGGCCAAAATCTTAGAAGCGAACTAAATTTGTTGGCTGTCGGTCTGGGTGTATGGGTATAAAGTCTTCTTCTTCTGCTTCACCTTATCCCACTTCATGTGGGGTCGGTACAGTATGTACGCTTCTTCCATACATCTCTGTCATTCGTCATCTCAGTATTCACACCCCTCCTGGTCATATCGTCATTCACACAATCCATCCATACTTTCTTAGGCCGCCCTCTTCCTATCTGTCCGTCCACACTCATACTCATTGTTTTCCTTGTGATATGGTCTTCCTCACGTCGCATAATATGACCATACCACGACAACCTATTGCTCATCAGTTTGTCAGTGATAGGTGCTACTTTCAGGCTTCCTCTTACATACTCATTCCTAATTTTATCCATTCGCGTCACACCACACATCCATCTTAACATTCGCATTTCCGCTACATGCAATCTTCTTTCATCCGACCCTTTCGTTGCCCAACACTCTGAACCATACAACACAACAGGCCTTATTACCGATTTGTAAATTTGCCCCTTAAGCTTAAGGGGCATGTGCGGATCGCAAGTTGTTGCTGTGACCTGTCGCCATTTCATCCATCCCACATTCATTCTATTACTTACATCCCTTTCAATACCACCATCGCTTTGTATTACTGAGCCCAGATACTTAAAATCTGAGCAGTTCGGTAAGTGTGCTCCATCTAGAAGTATAGGGGAGAAGTTGGTCGGACCACCGAAGTCGCAGAACAAATGTTCTGTTTTGGTCCTACTGATCTTGAGACCAACATTCTCCAACCTGTCAAGCCATTTCAAAAGTCTGAGTTGTACATCGGGACCGTCTTCGTGTATGGGTATAAAGTAATAAAGTATTTATGTATGTTATATGTAGTATATCAGTTGTGTTAGTAACCATAATACAAACTAGAAATGTTTTAGTATGGGGTTAACCAGCCGTGTGTGAAAAATGAAAAAAAAGAGAAAAGGTTGAACTCTAACGTCGAGACATTTCTAACACAAAGCCCTGTAACGTATACATTTCAATCAGGTTATGTATGCAGCCATTGTAGAAAGAGATATAGTAAGTCTATTGCATACTCATATCAGTCGTATCGTGTATCAGTTAAAACTATTAGATTTAGTTAATCTTCACAGTGAACCCTGAAATGGGTGATAATTCCAATTTCTCGGTTCTGTCGATGACAATCCTGAATGATGGAGCAGTTTGGAGCATGACTCTGGTGTAGTATATAACAGGAGTCAACTAACATTGAGTCGCAGTTTTATAGCTCAGTAGTTAGATAGAACGCCCATATAGCACTTCAAATTTTCAAATTTTACCAAAAATGACTCGATTGATATTCGTCTTTGCTATTTTGATAGTCTCCTGCTACGCTGCTCCTGGTAAGCGAATCTTAACCATACACATGTATTTATCTTGTTTTTAGAGATCCGAACAATCCGAGATAAGTTTTTACTTTCCGTCTATCACCAGGTTGTATCTCATGAACCGTAACAGCCTAAACACTTAAAATATTAATATACAATTTAAACATTGTAAACTGCTCACGTAAGGCATCTTAATATCATTCCAACTTTTAATAATAAGTAAGTGTGACCGTTTTCTACGCGAAAATATACAATTTAGTTAAGTATATATTCACTTTTAATAAAATAAATAAGAAGTCAAGTAGAACCTACTCATCTACAGTCTGTACTCGGCAAACTAAAGTGATTTGACGCGATCGTCAAAGCTAAGGAAAGCTCGATGCGGACACTTTATTTGCACCCAAGTGCAAGTGTCCGGATCGATCATGCAAAATACTGTCATTTAAATAGCAGCATTTTTATCTAGCCGGTGCTTTGGGTAGACCACGTTTGTCTTAGTACATATCGTACCTAACTTTCAGACAACGAACGTACGGGAGCCCAAGATACTGGCTTAGCCGAGCTACGGGCCCATTGCCCAATCACGTAACGTGATGTTTATGGCAATAAATTATTTTTATATATTTCAATTGACCAAATCAGGCTTATGAATTATAGATGAAACTGGTTTAAAAAAATAAAACTAGTTAATTAAAAAAAAACATATTGATAAGTCTATTTGGTACCAAAATGAGTGAAAATATTCTTAGAGTTGTTCAGCTATTTTTACTGTTGATGATTTATAATGACAGACTCGCAAATCCAAGATCATCATCACCTTGTCATCGCCTATAACACTTTCTACACCTCTCTAGAGGCTGACCGCTCAGGTTATACGAAGAGGTAAGTCGACGCCTTTTGGCATCGAGCCCGACATACCCCACCCACCTCCCCGGGTGTGGTGGGCGCGTAAATGAATTTCCTCACGTAAAAAAAAGGTTAAACGAAGAGGGAGAAGACGTCATCACCATGATTGTTATGTTGTATGGCAGGCGAGCGCAGCCGGCGGCACCTACACGAGGGCGGGCTCGGCGGGTACGGCGGCGGCGGCGGGTACGGCGGCGGCGGGTTCGGCGGGGGCGGGCTCGGCGGGTACGGCCCCGGCGGGCACGGCTACAGCCAGCACGCGCTCCCGCAGGCCGCCCAGTCCTACTCCAAGTCCTCCGCCAGCTCCAGCTCCGTCTCCTCTTCTGGGGGCTACGGGGGGAAATAGACACGGTATGGTACCATTCATTTGTTTTTTTACTCTTAACTTTTTTACTACAGACGTACGTTTGAAAGAAAGAAAGAAACATTTATTTTGTAACACGAACAACAAAGAAAAAAATAATACACAATAAACATAAAAGAAAACATTGACGACCCACAAAACCGGCCCCAGCTCAGCGTGAACTGGCTGCAAGCAATCAGCGCTGGTCTTCCACTGGAGCCGACCGGTGACGTCACGTACGAAATTACAGAAAGGTTACAAACATTATACAACAAATAAACAGATAACCACAGAGTTACTATATAAATAAATACAATACACAAATAAAAAGATCAGCAATAAGTGGATAGGTATAACAGTAATTAATTATTTATATTCCACACAAAATAAAATAAAAAATATTAGTTTAAATGTTTAACTATGTGGCGCTAATGTCATTTTTGAGTTGTTTTGTTTTTGTTTGGGCTGAGGAGACGATGTTTGTGTGTTTATTTTTGGAAACCATTTTTTTTGTCGTTCCGTCTATACTTCGTCCGACAACAACTACATATATGATGCGACTCATATAATATTGATCGAACTTCCTAAAGTTCGATTGATCTTATATTATATTTCGTCGCATCATTCTTCAGATAGGTACAGTAATTGTCAGAGACATTGTTAGGCTGAAAATATTGCTTACGCAAATAACTGAGTTGAATTTTTAGCTCCGACTTCCATCGTAGTTCCAAAATGGTTGAACCGATTATGATTTAGTTTTTTGTTTGAAAGTTGTAGTAGTCCAGTGTTCTTAATTAGGTTTGATGGAAATTCGTCTAAGATGGCCGCCGCTACAAAATGGCGGATGACATATTTTTCACAACTTTCCTAATATGGATATCAATTAAAAGCGCTTGACTAATACATATACTTTAATAATTTGTAAAGCCATGATAGCCCCACAACAAATGTGGAGGGTCTTATAAATTTTATATCTTTTATTTAACTAAAAAAAAGCCTTTTTTCCAATGGATCCTGTCCGCATCGACCGTTGCTTAACCTCGATGATGGCGTCAGATCACCTTAGTAATTAGGTAGTTAGACGAGCTACGGGCTCAAGCTATGCATATACATAAAATATTATATGCATGAAAAGATCTCTAATGAGGAGCTAGCTATCAGAGTCAAAGCGTTGTGGTTTATGAGTTAATGCCGCAGTTTCTAAGTATAGTGTAAATAATGGCGACTTTCAATTGTACCCTTGAGAGACCTAATCATTATACTCAATGGTTCCCGTAAATAGTTTTCAATGGAAATTTTCAATGACAACTCAGCGTTGCTTTTTGTGCTAAGTATTTTTTTCGATGTTTCGTAAAAAAAAAACTAATCTTTAACGAAGGAGATTAGTTTTTACCACTATACAGAATTATGTGCATGTCCTCCGGTCTTAATTTGGAGCATGCCTTGTCTGAGATAACTGGTTCTCAAGAAGGCTGCAAGAACACAATGTTGCTTGGCGATAGATTTTTTAACTTGGGGTGGTTGCTAGACAGACGAGCACCAGAAAATGCTTTACCACCATGCTAATGTTTCCACACGATCATTTTCCTTGACCGAAAGTTGAAGCTTATTAGTGGCGCGAGATTTGTTTAGTTAATGGTTCTTAGAAGACAAAATTAAATATTTAGTGTACCTACTTCCGTTGTGATCTGAATATATAAAACAAATTATAAATATTTTAAAAAAATTGGAGTGTTTCTCCGACCCATCTAGTGTGTTTCCTTTGCTAATCTTAATTTGGTTTCAGATCTCAGCGGAAGTACACTAAATATTTAATTTTGTCTCATATCTACAGTGGATTTTCGCAAAGTAACGTCTGAGTCAATAGGTTATTTAATGGTTCTTTCATTAGATAACGGCTTGTACCGTATGTTGTAATATATATCTAACAATTTAAAATACTTATAACTAACCATGATCTTTTTTCTTTTCAGATCAATATCAAAATGGTTTATCATACTGCAATTACGTAGATTAAAGATATATTATTTTGCTAAGAGAATAAGGCTTAATTTATCAAATTAATATAAGTACGCAAAATTGTTCAAATTTATAAGTATGCTATTTATTCCAAATTAAGATATGTTAATCAAACAATTTTATTAGTTAGATAGGTGCTAGATTTTAAGAAGGAATTATTTAACAATTATATTTTCTTGTGAAAAGGCTTTGAAAATAAAATGCCAAATATTTTCTTGCTGTACTGTTATTTATTTTCGAAAATATCCATTTACCTTTGATAATTGATTTGATTTAATTGAAATGAAATGAAATGAAATAATTTTATTAGCAAAATTGTTATTTATTAAAGTTCTTTAATATTATATTACGTAGTTATATAAATATAGTATTAAATGTGAGTATGGCCCCTTTTACAAGAGGTAGCGGGAGCGGGATTCAAACAGCTTTGCGCGGGCGTCGACCGTTGTAGGATCTGTCGGCATCTCCGTAGTCATCTCTAGCGTACGTGTGTTCACGGCTATCGTTACTGAAAAACAAAAATAAATAATTAATGAGTACTCTGGAATAATATTTAATTTATTAAAACTCTTATTATTAGATTACTTGCTACTTTGCATCTGTTATTAAGACTTTTTGGGATTTAAAAAATATCCTAGAGACCTCTAAAGCATATAAGATGATTTTGGCAAGGGATACAAAATAGTAAATAGTGAATAGCTGAATATATAGAAAATAGCATACACGCAAACATTTTACTAACGAAATAGTCTCAAAAATAAGAATCTAGGTTATTTTATTCATTGACCTTATAACTTTTCGCTACTATGGGAATGTCAAAATACATAATTAAATTTACATAAAAACGTATAACGGTGAAGGAAAACATCGTGAGAAAACCGGCATGTTTGAGGACCGCAATATCTGAAAACGTGTGTCATCCGCCAACCCGCACTTGGCCAGCATGGTGGATTAATGCCTATATCTTTCTCGTGAAATATGTTCCCCAGTCTCAGCAGTGGAAACGTCTAGAGGGCTGCTTATGCTATGCTTAAGATATGGACTCGTATATTTATTCTTATTATATTTTATTTTAATAATAAACAACGTAAGAAATTTACTCTTCTTCGCTATCGCAATCTCCACTGTGTCGGCTGCCAAATTCGCGGCTAACGCTCGCGTCACGTTCGTCACTGGCTTGCTCGAAGAATCCGTCGTCGCGATCGCTTCCGTATCCGCTGCCGCTATTATTGTAACCACGCCTTACTCTGCCACCTAAAAATATTTACGAAAAATGAAGTTATTCTTTCTACATAAGTATCTAAAAAAACTAAATAATGTGTATAAAACTCTCAATTTAAAAAGTTCAGAAGTTGAGCCAAAAATGCTAGCAGCATTTCCTAGTTGGATAGCAATCCTTAATATATGACTGAATAACATATAAATAAAAATTATAAAATCTGTTAATTTACTCATAAATAAGAAATAATATTGGTAACACGGGTGCTTAACAGCTTACACTTATGGGTTTTCAATAAAAACAAAATATCAGAACATTGCCGACCCGATCATTTTTTCATTTTCAATACTTTTCCTGTACAACAACTCATAGCAGCTTATGACATCTGGTAAATTATGGGTGTATGTAAATCAAAGGTAAGTTACATTTATTTATTTGTTTGTACTGCCACAGATAAAAGTTGAGAATTACAGATTTACTTAACTAATTAACAACACCACTATAAACTTCAAGTCGTATTACGACTGTATAAAGCTTTTATTAAAAATATAAACACAAATAAATATATAAATTACATACTAAAACGATTTACTTGACCAATATATGAGCAATCAATTTTTGAAAATTGAGGTAAGGTTTAGATTAGATTATCATAAATAATTAATGATCTAAGAAAAGCTAATGTTAGTCGACAAAATGACTTTATCTTTGTCAACACCGGAAGAATCTTCAGAAATACGAAAGCTATTGTATATATTGCACATTCTATTATTTTTACATTAATTGGGCCTGCACTTGATCACAATTCACCTGATGGCAAGCGACAATATGATCTAAGTTGGAACGCGCTTACCCAGAAAAACCAATTCACTCTTGCTGTGAAAACAGCCAGATCGTAGCTCTTAGGGAACATATTTAAGATACTATATATACATTGAAACGTTATTTCGAGTGGGCGGAGTAAAAAATAATTAATATTTAAGGGAACTCACCAGGCGGCAAAGCATTCACGTAAACCACACATATTACTGCCAAAATCACAGTCACAATTTTCATCATTTTCGTCGAATTTTCCACAAAACTGTGTGATCCGATTTTGCGTATTCTTTTATATCAAACCACGGATTTGGCCAAAGTCACAAAGTTCCAGACCAGTAGCAACTTTGTCTCCATAAATAAAAATAAATATTGTAGATTAAAAATCTGCGAAAATGGTTCGTTGTTTAATGCGATAGAGTACTAAAGTATGTTGGAATAGTTTTGGTGGAAACGGGAAGAACATGTTACGGCAAATTATCACATCGGAAGCGTCATGGTTCTGTCTGAATGTCATGGTTTTGGAACTGATGGACAGACAAGGCCTGTGATATTATGGGCTCAAAATTGGGAACACTACAATTATGCTAATTGGTTATATTATATACGCTACTAGCAGTTGCCCGCGGCGCCGCCTGCGTGTAGGTTTTCGCGTAACCTTTAAACTTTAGACCCTAATGGCATCCCCCTTAATGCACCGTTGGTGAATGTTTTCATTATTTTAATTTAACCATTTAATAAACTACTACAACATTAATTTTCAAGACTTTAACATGATAAATAAAGATTTTTCCATACAAACTTTCAAATCAAATCAAATCAAATGTTTTTATAGGTCGAAAGGTGTTACATAGGTATTAAAATTTAATGTACTCTATACTATACCCGTTAGGGTGTGCAAATTTATGTTGGATCTAACACTAATGTAAAAGTAAGTAAGTAATAGCCGGTTACACAAACATTACACATTATCTGTGGTGAGTAAAACTTAGTCATGATACTAATTAAATTATATTATAAAAATAGATCACAATTTGTCATTAAAAAAATCTTTTAAAGAATAGTAGGCCTTATCAAGTAGGAATTTCTTAAGTCTCAGCTTAAAGATAGAAAACGAGTTGGATTCCTTAATAATCAGAGGCAATTTGTTATATATTAGGACACCCATGTTAAAAATCGCATTACCATACGTAACAGTTCTGTGTGTTGCTATGCAAAGTTTCCCAATGTGTCTAGTACTATTAACAGTTTTGAAATCTTTAAATTCGTTCTTATCAAGAGAGCTGCTTCGAAAATGTAAAGAGATGAAAATGACAAAATTTTTAGATTTTTAAAATAAGGGACACATGTATCTGTACGCTGTATTCCACTTATAGCTCTTATACATTTCTTTTGTGCTCGAAAAATACATAATGTTTGTTTTTCTGATACGTTACCCCAATATAACACTCCATATCTTAGAGTAGCCCCTGCATATTCATGGTATGCTGTTAGTAGAGTATCTAGGTTCGCCACCTTTCTTAACATGTACAGGGCATAAGCGTATTGCTTTAGTTTGTTGCAAACTTGTTCAGTATGTGACGACCAACTTAAGTTTGCATCTATTAGTAAACCCAGAAATTTTGTGCAATTTGTTTCAGTTATAAGTCTTCCTTCATGCATTATATTAAGTGAACTTGGCTTTAAGTTTTTGAACTTAAAATTCATATACACCGTCTTGGCCAAATTTATTTTTAGATTATTGGTTTTAAGCCAATCGATAATGCAAGAAATAGAACTATTTATTTCTATTTCCTGATCATTTTCTTTACTTATAAACAGTGCTGTGCTATCATCAGCAAAGAGGACCATTGGATGAGGAATAGCTAGAGGGAGATCGTTAATATATGTCAAGAAAAGAAAAGGACCAAGTATACTCCCTTGTGGTACACCATATCTCACTGTCCTTGGATTTGAGTACACTTTAGTTTCCGTCAAAGTTGAATGGCAGAGTTTAGTAATTTCTGTGACTTGTTGTCTGTCCGTGATTTCACCCCCATTACAATCCCTTAGTTTTCCCCTAGCAAAAAAAATCTTGATACCATTATTTTTCATTTAACATATACTACACATATTTCAAATTTCATTGCTGTAAGTACAAAAACAAAGAAGTTTCATAAAACCTATTTTACCCCCTTTACACCCCTCAGGAGTGGAATTTCACCCTCCAAATTTCATATCCCTAGGACCAGCCGTTTGGGCTCTGCGTTGCCTATAGATGAATGAGTCAGGACAGACAGAGTCTTATAGTATAGAGAAGAATATACTTGTACGATTCAAATTCTGATCCCTGTTAGTAGGTATATTATGAATATACAGAATCGGTGTTTTAATTGCGGTTGCGGTCGATTTCAAAAACAAGAAAGAATTATACGATTTATGATTTTCAATCTCTGTAGATAATTTTTGTTTACACCTTTACGTTATTTATCTTAATTATAGTGCTGAGAGTCACTGGAGCTTATGCTCGAAAGACAAATTTTGCATATAATTGTAGTACAAAACATTTCTCAATATTAATTTATCATGTTTATTTACTCCCTGTGGCTAAGAAACTTAGATTATTTCTTTTCATTTAATTATAAAATTACTTTTACAATAAAATAAGGGCTCTTTTACATTTCTGTATCATATCTAAAATAATATTTTGCAATTACAAACTTAAATTTAGTTGTACTTTTATGACTAAATTCATAATACAGTGTAAACTCTATATAACGATACTGAAGACATTTTATGGCGTTATACGAGACAGGTCGTTAAATGGAGAGAATGTATAATACATATGGAATACAAGCTAAACCAATTAAAGCCAATTGATTTCGACGCTTTAGAGAGTTTGTCGTTAAATTGGGTGAGTTTACACTGTATTGCAATTACAAACTTAAATTTAATACTTTAGTACTTTTATGATTCAATTCAAAGTATTGTGTTTTCCTTAACCTTTTTTAAATATAATTAGGTAAGTACTGTACTAAATCAATGTAGGTAAAACCCCTGAAAAAAGTGTATTTAGGTATACAATGCTTTTATTTTCGGTTTCTCCGAAATTGTGAGGGGAAATCCGGCGTCAGTACAATAACAAGTAAACGTTGAGTTATATCGTAATTAAGTATCTAACCATTGTACATAAGCAGCAAAGCATGCTCTTATGAAACAAATCTTATAAAGGTTTGACGACCTCGTTGGCGTAAAGGTTACCATGCTGGACTGCCAATCAGAAGGCTCCGGGTTCGATTCTCGGCCCGGCCAACATTATTGTGCAACTAAATTTGTTAGTCTGGGTGTTAAATATGTATCTATATTAAATATGTATGTATACGTAGTATATCAGTTGTGGTAGCTACCATAACACAAACTAGAAATGGTTCAGTATGGGGTTAACCAGCCATGTGTAAAAAAAATAATCGAAACCGATCTCGAGTAAGATAATTTTGAAAATATGGTTAATATGTTATGATAACAAGAATAACTTAAAAATAAAAAAAAACCGACTCTACATTATGTTATGGTATGTTATTTGAAATGTATCATAAGTATTGTACTCGTCAAAAATGAAAAGTTTAGTCATCCGCCATTTTGTTGCGGCGGCCATTTTGGTCTATTAAACCCTGTCGCTTTTTCATCGGGAATTAAAAATACGTTGGTTTACCTACCAAATTCCACGCTACCTATATTATCTGCTTTTAGTCTACCTACTTTTACTATTTTAAGGCTGCTTTTTCAAAGAGGCGGAACGGAGCGGAGTAAGTATTTCTTGACATAAATTAAAATTAAATAGACCTACAAAACAGCATGATTTGCTTTCATTTTAAAATTTTATTAGATTATAAAATAAAGAAGCTAATTTTACGTATCTAATCTCGTATTGGAACTCTAAAGATCCCTAAAACTGAATCAAAGATAATAATAAAACTGAATTCTAGTCCTATCATTTACGCAGGATTTGGTAAGATTTTTTTATGCTATAAGTATTTATCCTATAACTTGTATGGTAAGTTTTGTATTTCAACCAGTTTGGGTCAAAATTACGGCCTCTTCGCGAGTACCAACAGCCAAAATAACAGACATTCACACAGACGAAAGCAAACTTGGTTAGAATTTATGCTTCGCTTATTGTCTGATCAGAAAAGTCTTCATTTTTCTCTAATTTTTTTTTTCAAGTAATGAACATTTTATGTAAGAATACGAGTAAGTCGGCTCGTAAGCAAAATGCTGCCACCACTTGCCGCTTGCCGAAAAAATAAGTGTCAATGTAGAACGGGGAAATGCAACCAGAATTTGACTTTGGTTTGACTTTGACTTTGACTTTGACAATTCAAATATATTTGTCTTTTTAATTCAGATTTGGTTTTGTATTGTTTTCTTATGAAAAGGATAATAGCTGTAATAATAAAACTGTCACGCTTGAAATAAATTATATTTCTCGATGCAAATAACAATAGTGCGATAAAATTATAACTAGGTAGATTAAGCGTCAGATAAAAATACAACTACTTTACTTTCAATTACAATAGACAATGTATTAAGCTGTGATTACTAAATATACTAGACACATTTATTGTCTAGCTAAGTTTGAGCTAGACCTTTCGTTTACCTACTTTGTTTATAATTAAACTCCTAAACCTGGCGGCATTTATGACATATTTGTTTTTTTTTATTTTGTTTTGTATTACATGCATAATTGATCCGAATAAATAATATTTTCGGTATCAAAATGTACTGTAATGTACTCAAACCAATAGTAGCTCAGTTCAGTATTTTTTGAGGATCAAATTCTTCTAACAAATTCTCGAATGTTGATAACGTGGCTATTTCCATCCTTTGCCGCTCTTGCCGCCTTTGCCGCCCCCGCCATGTTTGCCGCCCTCATCGCTCTCGCTGCTTGAGCTTGAGCTGTCGCCGCCTCCTCCCTTGCCTTTGTCACCTCCTCCTTTGCCGCCACCCCATCCTTTTCCATCATCTTTACCTTGAAATAAAAAAAAAACAATTGATTCTATCAGATTTCTTTTACATTAAACAAACGGCGTTTGACCAGTAGTGCTCTAATAACACAAGTCAGCTACACACTAGCCGTGGAGCATGTCTAGTCTGAAATCACTGGCCTTAAGGACGCTGATAGAACTCACTGCTAGATATCAATTTGTGGACTTGAGTGAACGACAGAGGATATGTAAGTAAAATGGACAATTGAGTAGGTAATATGTAAAGAGTTCATGTGTATATATACATATGTATAACAATAGTATATAACAATATTTTTATTCCAGGAGACGTGTGAGTCCGACTTGTTCATGGAAGGTTCCGTAAAATATGTTTGGCAAAAATGTAGTATATCAGTTGTGTTAGCAACCATAATACGAACTAGAATTGGTTCAGTGTGGGGTTAACCAGCCTTGTGTGAAATGTGTCCTAGTATTTATTTATTTTATTGTATGCTTACCTCCAGGCATGGCGGAGACGCAAACTACCAGGACGATCACAGCTAGTGCTATCACAGTCAATTTCTTCATGTTTTCTCTTCACTTGACTTCGATAAACTACAACTTTTCGCTAAAAATATTCCCTTAAATACCACCGTTTTCAATCAAATTCTAAATAGAGTAAGAGGTAAATTAGTAAAAACAGTAAATTAGTCTGCCTGAAAATAGCTCTCACAATCGCATGGTGTTAGAGGTTTGGACTAGCCTTGAATGTAGAATTACAACATTAAATTGTATTGTACCTTGAACTTGTGGGCAGTTTGTTATTGCGATCTAGTTCAATGAACGACGACTCAACTTTAGTCGTCATGTCATAATATGATTATTAATAATCGTAATCGTAATAATCATCGTAATATGATACACTAATTTGAAAAATGATGGGCAAAAAAATTACATTTATTTTGTAATTTGTAGGGTTTTTTTTTACTCTAAATAGGTCAGCTCTTGACCACATATTCACCTGATGGTAAGTGACATTGAGGTCTAGGTTGTAGCGCGCTTACCTAGAAACCTAGGGTTCCGTATTTTAAATATTTTGATGTTTCTTTGCTTATCTTAATTTAGTTTCAGATCACAGCGGAAATACACTATTTTTTTTTTTCTTATCGTCAATGGATTTCCGTAAAGTAGCGCCAATACTAGTAGCTATATACTCGTAGTCTGACTATAAGAGATAAGATAAGAAGAAAAAGGTTGCTCGTGTCTTACCACCAATATTATAAGGGAATGTTTATGGTATTCGATACTCTGTTCTGCTTATTGGGTTGTACTGATTTAGATGAAACATGTATTGTTTTGTACTCGTAGTTAGATTATTTTTTACACATTATAGCTAGATAATTGACCGGCAGTTAGCGAAACTCTGATCTAAGGCGTAGAGTGCCTAGTCTGGATTAACTGGCCCTCAAGGAGGCTTTCGCAATACACTGTTAGGTGCTGGGTGACAGATTATTTTATGATTTACCCGACGGTGGTTGCTAGCCAGTTAGATAGATAGAAGAAAAAAATTTAATTACTGTGTACTTTCGATAATCACTAAATATTTTTTTTCTTCTATCTACAATGAGTTTCCTCAAAGTAACGCTTCAATAGTTTAGTTACATAGACCTTAACGCGTCAATAGTTTAGTTAGATAGACCTTAGCGCGTCAATTGTTTAGTTAGATAGACCTTAGCGCGTCAATTGTTTAGTTAGCACGTCAATAGTTTGGTTAGATAGACCTTAGCGCGTCAATTGTTTAGTTAGAAAGACCTTAACACGTCAATAGTTTAGTTAGATAAACCTTAACGCGTCAATAGTTTAGTTAGATAGACCTTAGCGCGTCAATTGTTTAGTTAGATAGACCTTAACACGTCAATAGTTTAGTTAGGTAGACCTTTTTTACTTCGGATACTAATAATAATAATAAGTACTAGAAAAGTTTATTACAAATGCGTTTATTAATTATCACATCATAGATATTGCACATACGAGTATAACATATATATTTAATGTAGTGTTTCTATGGCATAATTATCTATTATCACAATAAGCTTTCGGATTTCTCCTATTATGTTTCTTCACTTGGTCCAATGGGAGATTAACGACTGAAACAATAAAACAATAATTAGTTAATATCCACGGTATGAAAAAAGTGTAGGTGACTTCAAATGGCATGGAACATAAATCTGAAGACAAAATAACGCAAGTTTCTAAAAAACATTTCTTTAGTTAAGCCTCTTCCTGAGCCCTCTCTTTTTCTTTATTGAGGGTCTAGCCCTTCTCTTTCTCTCTATTAGGGGAGTTTTCTTGCACAAACACATGGAAAGACCACTGTCTTTCCATGGAAGACACATTTTCCAGTATTTAGTGGTTCTTATACTTGTCGGATTTCCTGATGATGTTTACCTACACTGTTTTCAAGCGAATGAAAATCCACATATAACTAAAAACTATTAATTGGTGAGGGCTTAGATCGAACCAGGGGCCGTCAGATTTTAAAGCAGTAATTTTTCCACCAAGCAACACTCACTATTTTTCGCTTTTACTTTCCGAGATAAGTATATATTAAATATTAAATATATATTAAATCTAAAAGACTAGTACGTAAGTAACAATCATTTTTTCCTCCAGAATGGCCTCTGAACGGGTCCATAACTAGATGAATCATGACATTATTTTGAGAATTGTGCTAATTAAAATATTATTCAGTTTGTTTTTTTTTCCTACTGAACATGAAAGTTAGCTTTGACATACCCGTAACCACCTCCTTTGTGTCCGCCGTATCCACCACCGGCACCACTGCCGCCTCCACTTCCGCCACCAATGCCGCCTCCATAGCCACCTCCGTGACCACCACTACTGCCGCCTCCGAGTCCACCTCCATTTCCACCGCCAAATCCACCTCCGTTTCCACCTCCGTGACCACCGCCAATGCCAGCTCCATTTCCACCGCCAAAGCCACCTCCATTTCCACCTCCATTGCCGCCTCCGAGTCCACCGCCAAGACCACCTCCGTTGCCGCCTCCGTGACCACCTCCATTTCCACTGCCAATGCCAGCTCCGTGGCCGCCGCCTAAGCCACCTCCGTTGCCGCCTCCGTGACCACCGCCAATGCCGGCTCCTTGGCCGCCACCTAAGCCGCCTCCGTTTCCACCGCCAAGTCCACCTCCATGTCCACTGCCTTTGCCTCCTCCAAGACCCCCTCCAGAGCCCCCTCCGAAGCCTCCTCCGGCACCACCTCCCGAGCCTCCTCCGAAGCCTCCTCCAGCACCGCCTCCTGAGCCTCCTCCGAAGCCACCACCGCCTCCGCCGCCTCCGCCGCCACCCCCGCTTGCGCCGTAAGAACCTCCGCCTGAAAAAGCAAAACCTTAATTATCTCAAATGGAGACAAATTATTATAGAGAAGCTAAAGAGTGGGAGGTTAGCGTGGTATGGGCATGTGATGCGTAGAAAGGAGATGCATGTTAGTAGGAGATGTATGGAAATGGAAGTGCAAGGAAGAAGGGTAAGAGGCTGACCACAAAAGACATGGATGGAGTGTGTGAATGAGGACGTGAGAGTGAAAAGAGTGAGTGTAGAGACGACGGTTGATAGAGGAGAGTGGAAGAGGAAAATATGCTGTGCCGACCCCACCTAGTGGGATAAGGCAAGGAAGAAGAAGAAGAAGGAGACAAATTATTACGGATAAATAATAATGTGTCATTTGTTATGTAGGTTTTCCACTGGTTGGGAAAGTCCACCTTGCGAGGTTGCAATCCCAATAGGAATTATCTTCCAGTGAACAAGAAAAATCTGATTATATCTAAAGTTTGTAATTGAACCATTAATAAAATGACGTAAGGAGTTCACCTGGAGCGGCGTAAGCGCAGGCCACAAGCCCAAGGGCCACAGCAGTTAATGCAAGTCGAGCCATTATTGCCAACTGTACCGAGTTAGCCACCGGCTTACCTTTTTATACCCTACATCTCATATGACTTCATCGAGCAAACTTAATATTTTAACTCTTCACTTTTTGCAGATCGCTTGCGGTTTTTTACATTTAATTTTTATTAGGGTTCCGTTTCGTATAGGCATTGAGTGTTGTTTTGCAATAAATTTTAGCATACAATGGGGTTTTTACGTTAAATATTATTTTAGCTGAAGAGAATTTATTTTAAAATACTTATTTGAATGAAAAAAAAAACTTTTGATTTGTTGGGATAATAAAAAACTTTTGATTTAAAATATTCATTAATTCGAATATGCCAGTAGTTACATATGTCAACATAACATAACATTATATCCATCTTCTGTTACGTTGACTTAACTACTGGCATATTCAAATCATTGAGTATTAATATATATAGTAAATTATGTTGTATGTATAATTTTTTTGTGGATTTATAAGTTTTGAGCCGTATGTAAAAAAAAAATATGGATAAAAGCTTTTCTTACAGTATTTAGCTACTAAAATCATATTATAATTCTCGCTAAGCTAATAAATACTAAGAATCTATAAATATTAATATATTTGTAGATTCCACTATTATATTATATTCTATTTATTCCACTGAACCTCTGAAGCCTAAATATATTTTTATGATGGCGAAGAATAGTAGTTAATAGTTTTTATCATATTCATTTCCAAATCGTGTATAGGCTAAATTGACGAATATATTGGCTTCGTTTGAGAACAAGTTACTTCAACCGGTTGACTTGATGTTTACTTCACTTATAGAAAGTGTAGAGAGAAAAATTTTGTAGAGTAATTTATAACATTTACCTACTAAAATATAAGTTATATTAATATTATTTAAATATGTACTTCGAATTTGTATAGGCAGTATAGCATAGTAACGATTTATAAATTAATTAAAATAGTCAACCCAGCTGCCTTTTGCCCTTTTTTTAGACATTTTAGCAGAAGGGCGCGTAACCAATTGAGATAGCAACACTATCCTAAGATGGATATGTATCTGGCTATCCAGGACATATCAGGGTGGTTAAACTAGAAGTATGATAAAACTAGAAAAGGCTCTACCGCCATGCAAAACTATTGCTAGATATAGGCCTGTCTAATTTTATAACATCCGCTACGAATCTAATTTCACAATTAATCGAGAGCTTTACAATCTTTTCCAAACGCAGTCCCTCAGAACAAGTCCGAGTATCGTCATAGAGTGAATATAAGAACTTAAGTATGTACATATGTATATAGGTAGTAACAAAAAGCATGTTTACATAATAACACACATACACACACATATTGATTATTATCCTCGTTGTTACTAGGAATCAGTATTGTTTTGGTGTTGTTCTGTGAATGAAGAAGTAGGAAACATTTACAAGGTTGATTGGATATCAAGTGATTGTAAGTTCTGAAAATATAATTGTATCTACGCAGCGGTAAAAGTACCTGAGTTTTACATTATCATTTGATCTCTAATTTGTTTTAGTTAATGTTCAGGGTGAGGATAAGGTTGTTCGTTTTAAGGCTGTTTAAAAATAGACACTGCACAGTTTCTGGGGCTTGGTAAAATATTTTAATGTCAGTATACATAAATATAAGTACCTATGTACGTAATCTGTAGATACTGACTTAAACATAATAATACATATATGACTGCTAACTAAAACATAAATAAAACTAAACTTGTTTTGTTGACGAGGGGGAAATTTTCTACAAGATACCTGGCTACGATGGGGCGCAGCCAGGTTATGTGGGATTTGTACCCACCCGTGCGTCTGTGCTTAACGAAGGACTCTGGGTTCTTCCGGGAATTGCTACGTTGGATGGCAATGCTTAGTTTCTGACCGATATAAAAGTCAGCATTACATATGTACTTATTTAGTACATAATCTAAATAAATTGAAATAAACTTTCTCAACAATATAGAAATATTGTTTTACCTAAATTAAAACAAAAATGCTAAACATGTAATTTATTGAAAGACTAATCGATTTGAAACCATAGAAATTAGGTAGGTAATTCTTTATACATTGGTAAGTAAACTAATTATTTATTTGGAAAATGTACAAACAAACATATAATTAATTTTTCGGTAATTTGTTTAGTCAGTTCCTAATTATGTATTAGTAATTTTTTCGGTGTTTAAATGTTTCAAGGGTAAATAGGATGGAGGTTCATTGTCGCATTATCCTGAAATTCATTGATCAAGTTGTTTTTGTGTCGACGTTCACTAATGTGTACAAGTAAACGTAGTTTAAAAGCGAGTGTGGTTCGGTGATAATAACGCCTGTTTTTCCATCAATACGGCCCTTGGTTCGATCCCAGCCTCACACCAATGACTTGTTTTTCAAGTTATGTGTGGGTTTGCACTCGCTTTGTGGTGAAGGAAAACATCGTGAGGAAACCGGCATGTTTGTGGACCACAAATATCTGAAGACATGTGCCATCCCCCAGCCCGCACTTGACCAGCGTGGTGGATTATGGCCTATATCTCTCTCCTCGTGAGGGAAGGCCCCGAGTCACAGTAGTGGGAACATATACACAGAATGTATTGGCTGCTTATGCTCATGCTATGAACGTAGTTTGTATGTATTCTTTACGTAAATCCTGATGATGTGTTGCGTGTATTTCATGGGAACTATGAACTTTTTAGCTTTAAATTTTGTCCAAAACGTGAATAGTACAGAGCTACTTTAAATTTAGTTTAGTCGTGTGTGCCGCTGAATCGCCACCACTGTGCACCGACGCTCCCAGCGCGGGTTCTGATTGGTTGTTGGCAGATTCGCGCAGCAGCGCCATGGTTTGAATGCTGGCGAGACGCGACACCTCATTGAAAGCCAGTTATTTCCTAACAAGGCATGCTCCACCTTAGGGCAGAATATCGCTTACTCTCGTGGTTAAACGGCCTGCTGGTCAAATGCCTTGCTGTAAGGAGTAAATAAATACGGTTCAAATAACATTTTTTTTTTATTTGGCTATACATTTACGAGTACATATACTCTAACTTAATGATATGCTAAGTTTTTACGTTTTTATATTAGTTTTATTTGAAGAGCGCGCTGAAGTGAGTTGTTATGAAGTAAAAAATAATTGGCCAAGCGCGAGTTGGACTCGCGTAAGGGTTCCGTACCATTGTTGTATGATGATGAGGATGTATTAAATTATAAAATAATAAAAAGGGGTTATTATTTTATAATTTAATACATAATTCAATATTCTTTGAATGTATACCAAATATCGTTATAAAGATCGAGTCAAAAACTACTTAAAAATACCTTTGTGGTTTGGCCCCCTCAAATAATTATTTTATTTTAATTTTATAATTTAATTTGATAGCTAACATACATTTTTATATTTTGAGAAAATTTTAAGTGTCTACCAGCTGCCGTTATTGATATATAGCAAACAAATACGAAAAAAAAAACACGTTTATTGTATGGGGACCCCCCTATAGGATATTTTATTTATTTTTAGTATTAGTTGTTATAGCGGCACGGGAAATACATATCTTGTGTAAGTTTCGGTTTCTGAGATACAGCCTGGAGACAGACAGCGTGGCAGCTGAGGCTTAGTAATAGGATCCCGTTTTTACCTTTTTGGTACGGAACCCTAAAATCTATGAGTGTGTGCTTATTATGCCGGTACCTAGTACATCGTGTGTTAGCTTAGCCCCAACATAAAGCAAATGATAACTTAATATACCCAAGGTCATCCTTCTCTACTTTACTCATAGTACTTTGCTAATCATCTATAATATAAAAATAAGTCGGGTTTTCCTTCCTGACGCTATATCTCCAGAACTCACGAACCGATTTCTACGGTTTTGCATTCGTTGGAAAGGACTTGGGCTTCGTGAGGTTTGTAGCAACCTCACTGAAAAGCAAACTTCAGGATAAATTCGATTCGCAAAAAAATCTACTCGCAGGCGGAACCGCGGGCAACGGCTAGTTAATTATAAATAATAATTATGAAGCAAGGATCTTATGTAGTTGTTTAACCCATATTATCATTCTTAGCTCGACGCTCACTATTGTTAAAAAAAGTTTGCTAATTTGCGCAGTTAGACAGGTGAATGACTTTCAATACACTGAGGTTAAAATAAATTACGAAGGTCATCTTTACAATGATTATACATAATTAACACCCACTACTTGAGTGGTAAAAAGTCCGTTTGATAATCTCAGGTAAACTAAGGTGACGAACCAGTTTTTTCTTTTTATAAAGGCACAGTGCCTAGTTAGTGTTTATCTATATTGTCCTAGGTTTTTAAAGGGCCTCGAACTGAATTAAAGGAAACGTATAAATGCTTAATTAAGAATAATAATGTGAATACTCATAGTTTTACTTTACTTGATTTTTGTATCCGATACTTTATGGCTATGATATTGTACATAAACTAATACTTTCAGTTTAGAATTTAAATTATAGGGGAGCTTATGTTTTCTATTACAGAGCTTTTGACAAATAATGAGCAATCGTCTTACCAAGACACCTACCTTGGTAAAAAGATACTTACCTACTTCGAAACAGCATTTGCTCTTATTCTACAAGATTTGGAAATTATCGATCAAGAATCAGCAGTTGCATACATCTTTTAAAAGTAGAATAAGTCCAGTCAAACAACTTTATTCTTCTAAAGCTACCCATAAAAGTTCGTACTACCTAATTATTATGATAAACATCAGGATTTCAAAAAATGAAACAACAAAGATGAACCTTATAATATACAACTTATTTAATGACTTCAAATAATTTCTATTTTCTGACAGTAGGTACAATCGTTATGGCCATTTAGGGTTTATCATATTGCCAGTGGCAATTACAAGTAAAAATTAAATCTGGCAAGAATTTGATTATTTTCCGTAGCTGCTCGCACTGGCTGAAGCGGAGGCTTTAGCGCTGGCATACGCTCCGGAGTTGCCGCTACCACCACTGCAGCCGGAGTCACAGCCTCCTTTGCCTCCGTATCCACCGCCACTGCTGCTAGCATCGCTGTGGGCAGAAGCTGTCGCACTGCTTGAACCACTACCTCCTAGGCCTCCGCTGCCGGAGCCCCCGTAGCCGCCACTGCCTCCAAGGCCAGCGCTACTCGAGCCTCCGTGGCCTCCGTTGCCAGAGGCTCCGTAGTTATCGTTTCCTCCAAAGCCTCCACTGCCCGATCCTCCGTAGCCACCACCTCCTCCAAGACCTCCCCCTAAGCCAATGCTGAATCCACCTCCAAGTCCGCCAGAACCGCCACCGTGCTTCCCTCTTCCGTGGCCACTACCGCCTCCGTGACCACCTCCAAGGCCACCTCCGAAACCTCCCCCAGACCCTCCTCCAAGACCAGCGGGCCCACCATATCCACCGCCGCTACTTCCGCTATGACTACCTCCTAGTCCACCTCCGTAGCCTCCTCCAGAGCCTCCTCCGAGACTAGCGGATCCACCATATCCACCGCCGCTACTCTCACTATGACCACCTCCAAGTCCACTTCCGGAGCTCCCTCCGTGTCCTCCACCAAGTCCACTCCCGAAGCCACCTCCAGAACTTCCTCCAAGGCCAGCTGATGCACCACCGGCATATCCAATTCCTCCGTGGCTGCCGCTAGCTCCATGTCCACCACTGCTACTACCGTAACCGCCTCCAGTGCCTCCTCCTAGTGCACCTCCACTTCCTCCTCCAAGTCCAGCTCCACTGCCATATCCACCGCCACCTCCGGAACTATGACCACTTCCACTACCACCTAGGCCGGCATTGATTCCAGCGCTAAACCCGAAGCCACTGCTCCCGCTATGGCCGCCAGAGCCGCCTAGTCCACCAGATCCTCCGTGGCCACCACTGCCAGAGCTTCCAAAGCCTCCGCCAGCTCCACCACCATATCCACCTCCATCGCTAGAGCCTCCATATTCTCCGCTACCCCCGCTGCCTCCGAATCCTCCCGATCCTCCAGCACTGTACGCTCCTTTTCCCCCAGCTCCACCGTGACCGCCTCCTAGTCCACCTCCGCTCCCAGCGCCGGCCCCGAGTCCACCGCCGCTGCCTCCACCGAAGCCAGCGCCTCCTCCGTATCCACCACCGCCTCCTTTACTGTAGCCACCGCCGCCTCCATAACCTCCTTGACCTCCTTCAAGAGTCCCAGTAAACGCGAATCCTCCCGATTTTCCGTCCTCAGATTGTGTATGGATAGATTTGTGGTTCCCTCCAGCACCGCCACCAATTCCTCCTCCTATTCCTCCACCGGCTTTAGCCAGTCCAGTGAAGCCAGCTTGTACTTTGCCTAGGATTCCGCTGACACCTTCCCGGATAGTGTCGAGGCCGCCACCGAAGTCGATTCCTCCGCTAAAGCCACCGCCGCCGCCGCCACCGCCGCCGCCACCCCCTCCATATCCTCCTCCGAATCCTCCTCCATAACCACCACCTCCTCCTCCGCCGCCTCCCCCGGCGCCACCGTAGCCGCGACGAACTCTCACTGGAAAACAAAAACAAAAATCTATTTACTAACCTTCAGACAGCAATAAAGTACGACTACAAAAAGGTCTAAAAGATGCACGGATCTAATTGGCCCAAAAATAAAAACGACTTTTTGGTTGGTAACTTCAAATCAAATTGAATTTGTAAAACAAAAAGTTAAAGTTTTACGGCTCATTTTTGTGAGGGCTTTGCTGTATTATTTTTAGACTCAATTATGTTTTATGTTGTCAATTATAAAACATAATTTGTAAACTGTTATGACAAAATGTAATGTCGCACGTGATTACCTGTAGCATGTCCCGATGCCAGCAAGAGGCACAGGAGAATACAACTAGTACTCGTCCGAGACATGTCTGTGAACTGGCTACGATCGCTCGCAGAGCATCCTTTTATATCGCTATTATAAACTTGTATTACAAATTATGAGAACACACTTACGTAGCTCGTAGGTATAACGAGAAACAATAATTACTTTTTATGCGAGGTGTGTATTTCCCGTAAAGGAATCATGAAGTTTTTGTCGATCGACGATTAGTCGGAAGAGACTGTAGATCCTTATCATTGGTAAAGTTCACTTAATTTAATAAGCGATACAATGGTGATACGTAAAAAATAGACATAATGCTTTTTACAACAATGTAGGCCTTCAAGGCTCATTAAATAAAAATAATCAATCATATATAGATATAATGACGTGACGTAGAGTGGGAAGAACACTATTTCTTCAGTAAATACGAGGTTTTTATATTTGTTTTTATGTGTGTCTGTGCATATCACGGGACTAAGATAAGATAAGTCCCGGACCTTTGAAAAACGTGCGCGGGGCTTAAGACAACATTTAGGCAAATTTTATTTTAGTGATGTGATTGTTATTAAAATGTTTAGGATATTTTTTCATATTTACTTATTATTTTGTCTTTGATAATATATATGAAAACGTTTATTACTTACCACTGTTACTAGCAGATCGTCCCGGCTTCGCACGGGCTATAAAATAATCTAAGTTGCAAAGAGAAACAAAATATAGCCTATGTTACTCAGGGATAACTTAGCTTCCCAACGGTAAAATATTTTTTCAAATCGGCCCAGTAGTTTCGGAGCCTATTTGCGTCAAACAAAAAAAAACATAATTATAACTTTTCATCTTTAGGTATGTAATAGTATATTATAATATTGGTATAGAAGAATAAAGATTAAATATTAAGATTTCAATTCATATGTATCTATTAACGTATATGTATCTATTAACCTATTTAAGGTAATATATCAGTTGGGTTAGCAACTATAATACAAACTAGAAATAGTATGTGGCTAATTAGCCGTGTGTGAAATGTGTCAAAAAAAAAGTTTTTTTTTTGAGTCGTCGGCGTTTTCGTCTTGGGTGATGGTTCTTATAAAGAAAGAGAAAATTTGCTGTAAAGCTATTTGCGATAAGTGGAACAGTTTGACCATTTCTTGAAACAATGTTTGTAATTACGGAAACTTATGTCAATGAGTCTATGTCAACAATTACTTGACCATATTTTTCCATATTCAGGATTATGTAGAACCATTTTCTCCACGAGGTCTCACGTGCAGAGAACTACTAGTTTTATTACAAGTTGGTAAACTGGTTGTAGTATGAATAATTCTAGAAGCTTTCACAAATAGATCAATTTGGGTGAATCTAAAGTCAATAAGATTTATTTATTTAATTTAATTTAAAAAAAAACGGTACATAGACCAATTATGACGACCTCGTTGGCGTAAAGGTTACCATGCCGGACTGCTAATCAGATGGATCCGGGTTCGATTCCCGGCCCGGTCAACATCTTTGTGCCTAACTTAATTTGTTGGCTGTGGGTCTGGGTGTTAAATATGTATTTATATATAATATGTATGTATGTATATGTAGAATATCAGTTGTGTTAGCAACCATAATACGAGCTAGAAATGGTTCAGTGTGGGGTTAACCAGCCGTGTGTGAATGTGTATAAAAAAAATACATTAATCAAATATGAATAGCATACATCTTACAACAATAGTTAAATCATTCGTTACTTGAAGATCGCACCACATGAGGAATAATAATCTAAATATTCTAGACCAGAAAAGTACATAGTTCTGATTTTACTTTAATACTTTCAGTTAAAACTATTAACGCCAAGCAGACAAGCCCCCTTACTTCGACCATCCACGGTTAAATCGCTGATAAGTCGCTGATAATTCGCTGGGATTAGAGATGTGAAATACCAATAAATATTATTTGTGTCACTTATTTTTTTTTTATTTGAATAACCTCTTTTTCCGCTTTTTTGTTTTCAGGCTATCTAGACCAAATAAAACTCAGTAATAACAAGCGCTAAATTATTTATAAAGTTTAAACTTTTTCCCATGATTAATTTTATTGTTTATTGTGCTTTTATTGTACACTGTTCGACAACTTCTGTGAAAAACAAACCAACCTCTTTCATTTATGCTACAAATGTAATTTACTAAAACACCAAACTGGAAGTGGAACATAATTACAAAGTCTGCAGCTGCTGTCAAAATTTCAAACACATGTCAACTGTGTTTATTATTAATAAATTAGTTACTTTACATACGTAGTTTCTAAAAAATAATAAAATTACTTCAATACCTAAGTATTGAATAATAAGAAGGACACAAGCAGACAATCAAAATAAAACAGAAAAGGATACAGCGAAAAAAATCAATGATTTTGTTATTGTGATTTCATGTATGTACGAAGCCATCTTCGACTACCATAGCATGTGACTGGAATAATTTGTAAATAAATATAATTGTATTACATACATACTTAAGTCGAATTGAAATTATATAAATTGACGAAAATTGAGTTCAGTTATTTCGCTCCTAATTGAAACCTTTTTATTTCGCCATACAACCTATTAGACAAAGCGTTTTATTGTTTCAAAAAGTAAGTAAAAGTAACTAAGTGCGCGGCACTAGTGATACTTTATTGGACACAAACTTAAAACTAAAGATAAAATAATAACTAAGAACAAAAAAATAGTTTGCCCCAATTGGGGTACTCAGTATGTAACATAAAAGATGATTATTCATATTCAGTATTCTATTGTGACGCCGCTGCCACGTAACCACCTTTTACTAGTAATTACAATGCTCATTTCACGAAGTTTTCAACGCACTTGCGATCGCTCCAAGATATGCACTCAGACTAAAGGAAAAAAGGCTTTATTCCTGTAGTCTGAGGATATGCATTGTTCATCCTCGGGCACATTTGTCCCTTGCTAAGTAGAGGCAGACCTGTTCGCTACGTAATGGTACACCAGTCCGATATGTACCAACTAGATCTTCACCTCGTAGGTGGCCCTCCACTTGATCTGGTGTCTTCTATCTTTCTAGACTGCAGGAAATAGTAAATGAAATACAAAAATAGAAAATGTTTTTATTTATCACTTCCAATATATCCAATACATATTGCCAAAGACAAATTAATATTACTAACAATGGTTTTAAGCTAAGATTACAAACCTAACAGGTATATTATGATGTAACAAGCTACTAGTAGAATATATCTATATTATTTAAATGACACAATTTTTTATAAATTTTTTAATACTCAACAATATTAAGTAGGTATATGTTGTAATCCAATAAATAAATTGATATTGGTGCAATTAGAAAGAAAGAAAGAGAGAAAGAAAAATTGTTTATTGTGCACAGACTTCTGAGTTTGACATACAAAAATGACTTGTGTATTGTGTATGTGCACTAAAGGAGCAGGTTCAGCATGTGCTGAAAGTACACTTGGTACTCCAGCGCTGGTTTCCAACCTGCTCCTTTACACACATTAATTAGTCACAGGAATATAGTAGTACACTATTTTATAAGCACATGGTAATAACTTCAAAACTAAGAAAAATCAGTAGAGACCATCTTAAAAGTTCTGAATAAAGATAAATAAAATAATTCAACATCATATTATTGTAATGTAAAATAAGGCATGAGATGTAACAAAAGATTTACACATTTAAACTAGTTTTATTTATAATATACATATTTTCTTTAGTTCTATTATATTAGTACAGAAACCACATGGTTAATCAATACAGCAGTAGAAATAACTAATCAACAGTTTTAATAATAAAATGATAGCAATTTTATTATTATAGCAAATAACGGCACGGATAACATAACATACATTTGTCATTGCTAGCCTGCAGTGAGTGCAAGCGCACAGCTTACACCCGCTATTCAATCCTTAATAATTATAAATTATTCTATATTAAATGTCAGGTATCTATAGACAAACATAAATTAAAAATATGTTAAATAGCTACGTTAATCGGTTGCTAATAAGTATAAAATAAAAACTAGGCTTCATTTCTTGTGTTGGCATCTAGGTCCTAAACATTATAATTAAAGTGTTAATTTATAAGCACAATGAGTTAGTATGTATGTCTAAAAATTTATATTAATTAAAAACATGAAGAATATCATTGTCCTGTCTTACACGAAAACTTTTCCACCTTATTTTTTTCTTAATAATATTTTGCCATATTGTGTCCATGTATATTTCCAATTTAGTCTTATCTTTTCCTATTTGGCCTTATAAAAATGTTGTTTGTTGTATTTGGTCAGCCTTTTTAAAATAGACCCGTTGCTTAGCCACCGTCTCGGGCGGGAGGCCCAGGTCGCCGGCGCCGAGCGGCTGCCAACAGCCTCACATTTCAATTGATTGAGACTCGCCAGGACAGCATCACTACACATATGTCTTACAGATTCTTCAATATCGCTCAATCTTTTTTCTAATTCATTGGCTTGATCGTCTAAGAAATTTACATTGTAGACACAAGTTTCAAGCTCTGGTAGCATTGAATTTTGATTAGATCGAAGTTTATCAAATTCCATACGGAATTCAGCTATCTCTGCACTAAATTTTTGCATACAGGTTCGAAATGATCTCATCACATTGATAAGTTGGTGTACCGTTGAATCTGACAAAACCGAGGTGGCAGATGGTAACTAAAGTGAAGACCCACAGGAAGTGCCAGGCATTGGTTCGGGATCAATGTATGTCGGAGATTTATCATTTGTTTCAATATTTTTCGCTACGCACTTCTCGCATCTCCACAGGCTTGTTATTGTGTTCTTGACCTTGAGGCAATGATTATGATAAACACATTCACAATCGTTGCACTTTACGAGTCCCGTTGAAGACACAAAAGCACTACATTTCGCTATAGTTACTTTTTAAAATAACACTGCCGATGAAATTATATATGTATAATTATGAAGTATTTGTTGTAACTTGAGCTTCAAGCGTTGAAAACCACAACAAGGCCAACTTTATTGTCGAAAAAAAAACTTCCATGTAAGAATTATTGCGTTTTATACAAGTTAAGAGCAATTTCTTGGTATGAATTGCGGATTTACTAAAGATTTCAAATACGGAACAAAACAAACAATTATATGCACGATTGACATTCCATGAGTTGCCAGATCACAATAATTTTTACTGTTACCAAGGTTGCTAAAATATCTTGTAATTTCAACGGATAATCTCGTAAATGCATACATTTCAAGAAACTCTAATAAAATCAATGCTATTTATTTACTGTACTAAGTAACTTGTGTAGTCATATTCTTTGCTTGGGGTTGTTCAATTGAAAGAAAACAATTAAAATTCATATTATATATAATTTTTATTAATTATATTCGATATCAGGGATGTTAGTAAAATAATCTTTATTTTTAGAGTATATCATTTCAGCTGTTATTCTGACGTACATTTCTATTGATGGTTCGAAATGTACGCAATTGCCTAAGCGATTTGGGCCTATAGCGCTTTCGGAAGCTAATAATGTACCATTTACTGTATCTGTGATAAAGGTATGCGAAAGAAGTCGTCATTGTTAAAATCTCATAAAAAAAGTGTAGAGATTTTTGTTAATCTTGAATCTCGTACTGACTACTAATTTAAATTTAATTTTAACTAATTTTGTAATTTCTCGTGCTTCTGGCAACTCTGATTTGACACAATATTATTTTTTAGAGTTGAGAAAATCATAATAAATTATTTATTATAGCAAAAAGGTTGCACACACTGAATGCTCAATAACTTATAAAATTTATTATAAATCTGGAACGTACGACTCACTCGCCTCCAATTCAACCACCAACTCGCTCCAATTTAGCTACCAAGTCGCTCCAATACGCCAACACCAAATCCCTTTGTTGTCACCATAGAATGTTGGCGCATATTGGAGCGACTTGGTGGGCGTGTTAGTTCGCTTGTAAGGTCGAAGTAAGGGGGCTAGGTAACAAAAACTATGCACTTAGATTTAACTTTTTGTTATTTTTTGTTGTTAATTCCTCTGGCGACGAACTTTTCAGCCTTTTTTTTTCATTTTAAGTATTTGCCAAATAAAATGCAAATGTTTAGTATAGCAGATACTAATAGATTTGATTTATCTTTAACAAAGTGTACGTACTTTAATTTTAAAACTATCTCTCTCTGATATTTATCACGATCTCTGATAGTTTGATTTTTAAGATTCTCTATTACATCTTCAAATTAAATCGACGGATTACAAATAAACCACATTATCTTATTTTTATACGTAAGAAACTAAAACGAAACAGAGGTCAAATAAGCTACAATAAAATAGCAGCGGTTTCAAATCAGATAAATGCACAGAAATATAATACATATAACTAAAAAATAAGCTACAATAAACTAGCAGCGGTTTCAAATCAGATAAATGCACAGAAATATAATACATATAACTAAAAAATACTGCGCCAATAGTATATAGTTTTATGGCATAAGCAGCCCATTATACGTTCCCACTGCTGGGACCCCGACTTTCTCTCACGAAGAGAGAGGCCATAATCCACCACGCCACGCCATGTGCGGATTGGCGGATGACACGCGTTTTTGGATATTGTGGCCCTCAAACATCGGTTTCCTCGCAATGTTTTCCTTCACCGTAAAGCGAGTACAAATCCAGACAAATCTTGAAAAACAAGTCATTGTTGTAGGGCCGGGAATCCTGGTTCGGAACAGTCTGATTTAAAAGCAGACGTTTTCCCACCGAGCGACACTCGCCTTTTTACCCCAGAATTATACAAAGTAAATATGACACTCATACAAGTACATCAGGTTCTCTTAAAATTGTAGTTTTGATGATGATTGATGTTTTTCCGACTTGTTTTTAGAGCTCGGTAGCCACACACACACTGTATAGCTATAATTTTATGGAACTGAAACTAATTCTCATATTAGAGAACTTACAAAGTACATCTTCACCTTTATAGCAAATTTAAGCCAAAGCGGTGTTCGCTCGCTCTATTAGTACTCGTAATAAAGATTATATTTATTGTTTGCTTCCAGTTAATCTCGTGAAGAACTAACCCGGATGCGGTCTGGCGCCGTGACTGCACCGAGAAAATGTCAAGAAGAATAGGTATAAGTACTTAATGCCCTCAAAATGAGGCTTGGTGTTCACTATTACTTAAAGAATACACACTGGCTATTATTAATTTAGTAATAGCTATTTTATTTTTATAGTTTCAGCTGCCAACGCTGTTGGATAATAATTTTGTTCTAATTTTCCATATAATCTTCTTATATATAAAATTTCCATGTCATAATGTTAGTTACCGTACTCCTCCGCAACGGCTTGACCGATTTTTACCAAATTTTAATCCTGACAAAAAGCTTTTTTTTTATTCTTTTGTAATCTTCCTTCAACTAAAAATAGCATCGACTGAACAATAGAGATCAAAGGTCCTCCAACCTCATAATAAACTCCCATAATGTCAGAGGTCAAGCACGTTGTGAACACACTGCCTTAGAAAACTAGATACCATAGATGGAATCAAAACAAAACGAACTAATAGACCGTCACTAGTGATTGATTAATAACATACATTAATAAAGTTTAGATGCAGCCGCATAGGTGCATCTATTATCATAAAATGTCGATGTTTAACTGTGATTCATACTTGTATTGCATGGAGGTATAAAGAGCCAATTATTGCGATTGCACCAAAGGTGTTATAGACGATAAATGGAAAAATAACTACCTACAGGTTATTGATAACTAGTCAATAGTTACAAAGAAAAAACTAATTACACTCCATCAAGAAATTTAAAGTTAAGGAATTGAAATCTTAATATTTAATCTTTATTCTTCTATACCAATATTATAATTACAATTACCTTAAATAGATACATATTTAACACCCAGATCGACAGCCAACAAATTTAGTTAAGCACATAAATGTTGGTCGTGCTGGAAATAAAACTTGAAATTTTCGACTGGATTTTTTTAGAGACTTCCCTCGCTCGGTATATACAGTGTAAACTCCATGTAATGTCACTCGATTTAACGACAAACTCTCTAAAGCGTCGAAATCAATTGGCTTTAGTTGTCTTAGCTTGTATTCCATACAATGATAAATTCTTTTCATTTAACGACCACTCTCTATAACGCCATAAAATGCACAGTCCCTTCAGTGTCGTTATATAGAGTTTACAATGTATATATATGTATGTATATAGGTTTCAATATTTTCATGACGTGTCTAAGAAATGACGATGAATGACGAAGAGGTTTTACCAACGCATCCATATGAAATTACGGGAAAATATCGTCTGAATGAATCGCAATTAGTTCACAAACCAATGACAATATCCCATTTGAAGGTACGTTACCCATCTTCCGAAAGAGTTAAGTGATGAAATCACTAACGCTTGCCGCGCAATGTACTATGTGCTTGAATTTCTTTCTAAAAAGTAATCTTAATTATCTAATAGTAAGTAAATTATTTCATCAGGAAATAATAAAATAATCTTTTTATATATTTATTATTTTTATCATTTAATATTTGTTTGAATGACTATATTTTATTTACTACGTATTTTATTATTATTTTCTGTACGGGACTTAGTCTGCAATAAACGCAGATTTTATTTGATGTGGTTTTCATTTGTATTTCGTTGGCGTAATGGTTATCATGCCGGACTGTCAATCAGAGGGTCCCAGGTTCGAATCCCGGCACGGCCAACATCTTTGTGATGAACTAAATTTACTGGCTGTTGTCTGGATGTTAAATATGTATTGGTATAAAGTATTTATGTATGTATGTATATGTATTATATCAGATATGTTAGCAACCATAATACAAATGTATAATACATCGTTTTTGTATGGGGCTAACTAGCCGTATTTTAAATGTGTCCTAGTATTTACAAAAAAAAAACAGCTATTATACTAGTACTAATTCAATATTTTCATTTTAAATTTGTAAAAGTCTGTACTAGATTGAATATCAAGTAATAGAGAAATTATGTCATACACGTAAATATTAAAACACCGTAACTTAGTGGAACTCTT
The DNA here is from genome assembly GCA_035578125.1 of Mellilla xanthometata. Taxonomy (NCBI): domain Eukaryota; kingdom Metazoa; phylum Arthropoda; class Insecta; order Lepidoptera; family Geometridae; genus Mellilla; species Mellilla xanthometata. The sequence goes on along the minus strand of JAPUBQ010000007.1, from coordinate 2,262,142 downwards.
TAGTCCGTCCTGCTCTACTGCACGGACACATTATAGCTCTGTCCTTTACTAACACCCCGTCCCGCGACCGCAGAGGCGAACAGCGCTAATATGAGACATTACATCGGCCATCAAGTGAGATATTATCATTGTCACAAACAGATGATAGATGCTCAAACAATATTACGACGTAAACTCGTCATAATTAAGCACTCTTGCGTGATAAACAGATATTTGCATTTTTTCTTCCGTACTTATTGTTTTCTTTGTTTTCTAGTTATCTATTCACTACGCGATTAACATATCAGAAACTTGAGTGCATTTTTTTAAACCAAAGCAATAACGACGTGTTTTATATGAATAACGTATTTGTGTGTGTTTGTGTGTGTGTGTGTGTGTGTGTGTGTGTGTGTGTGTATGTGGGTCTGTCTGTGACATCGTAGCTCCTGAACGTATGAAACGATTTGATTTAGCTTTTTGTTTTTCTTCTTCTTCGTATGAATGATGATGATGATAGCTCAGTGGCCAAGATCTGGTGTTGAGAGTTTTCAAGCCGCCCGAAGGCATCTGACTTGGCTTAACGACTGCATGTACTAAGACTTACAGCCAGGACCTATATTAACGTGTTATTCGACCAACGGTAGCGCCAAGCTGAAAATGCTTCTTGAAAAACGACATTGTTCTGCATGGTCACCCATCCAAACACCGTCCGCATCGATCGTTGCTCAGCTTCGATGATCGCATCAGATCACCTTAGCTAGCCGAGCTACAGGCGCTACGGTTTTTTGTTTAAAAGTGTGTTAGTTGATACCGGCCCTACAACAATGTCTGTTTCTAACCCCCGACATAAAATAAAAATAATTACCAAAAAACAGCACCTCAATACCCAATCCGACGCGCTATATTCGGTAGCCCTTTAAAACAAACAAAATTAACATATATTTTTTGCTACATTATTTTAATAAGAGCAAAGTGTTTACCGCAAAAAAGGTAATTATGTAATTAACGGAGCCTTCAGCGGTTTTTGTTCACGCCAGGTGCTTCCATGACTAACGCTGGTTTTTACACTAAAATGGAAAATATTCTCACATGGCAATTTGGGTAATTCAGTTGGTAGCTCAACAATTCACGTGCATTTGCACGTTTGGTTTGGCAGCATGGATGATTACAATGGGTAACCAAAGCAAATACGACTTTTCTTATGATGCTTCGCCATAAAATGAGGTACCTAACTCTTGGCGTATGTAAATCTGCCATAAACGTACGAGCTGGCACGGTCGTAGTACGTAATTACATTTAGATAAATATAATACGAAAACTTGGATTGTTATTTATAATAAGATTTAATAAGAAATTAGTTTATAACCTAGAGTACCTAGACGTAAGTTTTTAAAAGGTGCTGTTAGCCTAGTGAAAACCTAGTATATTAAGATGATGTTGTGTAGAATAAGAACGCTGTACATACATGTTATAATAAAGAACTTTCAAAATAAAATCAAAATCAACTCTTGGCGACCAGTCAAATATATATCAAATACTTCACCAAGGGGTCTGTTATTTAAGACATTGGACAATCACTGGTAGTGGCTAGTAAGTAGAGAGGTAAATTTGAGAAATAGCTGATATTTTGTCCCAAAAGAGACCAGGACTAAGTTGCTATAGGAAGTTTTTTTTTTAGTTATATTAAACTGGTCAAATATAATCAATATAACACTCCTTCATTCATTAAATTTGTTCCTGGTGCCAATGTTTGAACAGTGTATTAAATAAGAGACTTGTCCGTTATGATAAGAGGTTTTGGTTATGTTAGTATTGGTTTTCCTGTACAGGTTGCAACTTTCAATCAATTTTGATGTTACTTGGTATATTTACATGAACCGAGTTTTATCAAAATTGTTACTCTTTTCATGTTAATAAAACCTGTGTATATTTACATGAAAAGAGTATTTTTTAAATGTACAATGATTTTCTACCTAATAACGCCTGAGTCGACTATGATATTTAGACAAAGAACAAATGAGGCTAATTTAAAAGAATGTGAAGTATGCTGTTCTTTGTAACAATATTTGTGACGTTATAAATTCAATTAACGAACTAATTACTGAACTGGATGATTGGATTACATGAAACTTCTTATGAAGTATCTAAAATGAAGTTCTCGTAATTATAATAATCGTCTACAAATATGTTACATTAAGTTTGATACAAAACAGTAATAAGCATGAGGAATAAGTACACCAAATAGTGTATTTTTTATCCGAGTCAAGTTCAAGGTAATCTACTTTTTCATTCCACTCGCCAACAATAAGTAAAAAGAGATCGATTGAATGATAGATCTTTTTATTCTTTATTGTTACAACAGAGCCATCTTACAAACAGGTTTGGATCTATTACAATCATTGTCCGTTCCTCACCTATCGTATTAGTTCGCCCGACGACCACTAGATGTCTTTCAAATCATTCTTTCATATTTTTGTAAAAAATCTGGATGGACGATAAAATCTATGAATTATTTTTACAAATGTAACAAAAAATGCTTGTTTGTGTTTACTATATTAGTTTTTCCTGTATTTGTCTTCGTTGTACTGGTTGTCTGGTCTGGGCGCGCCGTATGCGGTGGCGTGCGAGGTGGCGACTCCGCCGCGGCCCGTGCTGTACGCATTAGCGACGGCGGTGGGGCCAGCGGGGCCGCCTGCGCCGGACCGCCCGCCGTAACCGAAGAACATCGGGAAGAAGGCAGCAGCAGGCATCTTAGGCGCGTATTCCTCATCATCATCATCAATAGGCCTCTTCACCTGCTTCTTCCTAGATACAACAGCTTTCTTAGGCTTGGGAGTTTGTTCTTCGACTTCTTCAACCTCAGGCTCAGCCTCGGCAAGTTCTGGGACGACGGCTTTAGCTGTGGTCGGGACGAGTTCAGCCTTCTCTGTGGGCTCGGATAGTTCAGTGGGCTCGGTCTGGAAGGCGGCGGGGGTTTCTGGCTGCTGCTCGGCTTGTTGCGGGTAGAAGATCTCGTTTTGCTGGGGAGGCGCGTACTCTATGTTGGTCTGGCGGCGGCGGTCGGGCATGTAGTACTGGCCTGACTGGCGGATGGGCTCCTGCGGGAACATGAAGGCGGCCATGCCGGCGCCCCCAGCTCGGGGGTTGTAGTACGGGTTATAGTACCGACTCAGTGCCACTCCGCCGCGGGTGTTGTCGATAGATCCGTAAGACACTGGAGAAGATAACGATATTTTTACGTTCAAATATTTATTTCGTTTGAATACATAATGTTACTATATTAATTAACAATTGATAATTATCTAACAAGTTCTACTTATAAAAAATAAGAATACAGCAACCCATGATTATTTATTTTATTCATAAGTACTTGAAATAAATGTTTTCTGTACGCATTGTGGGTTGTCACCACAACACCTTTCTAAGAAGATGCACCAATTGAACCAATACCTTATTACTGAAAATTTTATTAAAATTCAGGCTTTACCAGTTCGTTTTAGAGATAAGTAACACTGGATTGCTGCAAAACTCTCTGGTTAAATTGTCATTACAAAAATTATATACAAACACGAACCAGCCAAATCTAAACCACATTAAAATCGGCCAAGATGTTTTGGAAATATAGTTTGGATCAATGGATAATTACCGGTCTCAGTTCCATCGTGGATAAAAATAGGCTAAAATTTCTGAACAGCTTTTTTTCAACTATGGTTTTCTTTCACTAACTTAACCGTTAAAAATGGACCAAGACTTATTTGGTTGTACTCACCAGAATCAACATTCCCATAAGCCGGGTAGTAAGGATAGCCCATTCCCTCCCAGAGGGCACAGGCAAGCACGACTAGTGAAGACGCGAACTTCATGTTTGCACAGACTCGGTTGTTGTTTGGGTTACTGCTGTCAAGCTTGTGAGGAGTTAGCGAAGCCTCGGCCATATATAGTCCAGTCCGGCTGGAGTCATTGTGATGCAGAGCACGGAGCCACTGCAGCCGCCGCTCCGCGCCAGAGCGCTCCAACCGTTATAGGGTCCAGCTCAAAGCTGCCGAATGCTCAACACGTACCGCTCTAATAGGTGAACCGTTCTTGGTGTTTTGGCGCTTTGCATCTTTCGCCTGCACTCGGATTTGGCCGTGACACATCCGGGGTGCATAACGGTAACTTGTGAAATTGGAGAGGTCCGTTTACGTGTTGGGGCCCGCGATCTACAACCGCGTACCTGCGGCTCTCCGGGATGCACCTTCCACCGCCAGCTTTAAGACTAGACTCAGGGTTTGGCTATTAGATCATACTTTTTATTATATAAATGATTATCTAGAATTGAAAATTGACATTTGATTCATATCATATACCATTGTATTGATATTATATTACTAGAATTAGTAGTGAAAATTGATATTGATACATATCATATATTTTTGTACTGATATTATATTATTTGACTTGTAACTTTGGTGTTATCAATAAATGATTTGTATTTGGTGGTATACTTGCATTTTAGAGATAGTACACAAAAAACGTACTATCTCTAAAATGCAATACAAACAAAAAGATCAGTGCATGTTACCACCCAAAAATTTCTCATCTCATCTGACGCCCTATAGAAATCAATCATATATTCCGTTCCATGCTTATTAATTCCTTTTGCTCCAACTCTCTTACGTTTTCCTCGACTGCTATCAGTCGTATCCTGTCAATTGTCTATTTTACAATGCATTCTATTTAAATCATTCGTATAAGCGTGTGAATTTTCACAGTGCAGTGTTATAAATAAGAGAATAATTCCAGTGCGTGCGTTGCGCATACGCAGCGAGGTACGTGGCATGGCAAGGAGTTCATTCATGACGATTTATAACACCCTCTCGTGTTCCCTGATGGCTAGCAGCTTCTCAGAATATACGAGTGTAATAGGAAAATATTTATTTTACGACTGCTAGCTGCGAACAGGTGGTCTTTGTTTGGGTACATTTCTAATGCAAGGATTATATTATGTTATGTCTGTTTAAGCTTTTTTTTTATGATGGATAGGCAAGCGCTTGATCGAAACTCACCTGATGTTAAGTGATGTTGCGATCTAGGGTGGAGCACGCTTGCCTAGAAGAAACCGATTCACTCTCGCCTTGAAGACAGTAAGGTTATAGTTCAGAGGGAACAGGGATTCCGGCAATGAGTTCCACAGTTTAATGAATTGTATTATATTTTTGAATAACTAAGATACATTAATTAGCGATCATACCTACCGCTCGCCGATCGCACATTCACACATTCAAATTTCATATCATCCAGAATGTATATTAGTCTCTTTATTGATTAACTATCTGCACTAAGCAATATTAACCTCGTTATTCGGGAATCCGGACTAAAATAGCCAGAATGCTTACACCAAATTTTATCAAAATTGGTCCAACCGTTTGAGCTTGAAGAGCTAACACACATACAGACTTTCGCCTTTATATAATATTAGCTTAGTATGAAATATGTAATAATCAATAAGTATATAAGAAACCTTTGCTACAAAAAATTGTAATAATATTAACCGTAAACCAAATAAAGAATTTGATTTGATTTGAATATTAGTGGGATGGGATTGGAACATACCTACCTAGAATATTCTGTAGGGATACAGCTAGATTTAAAATTTAAACCCCCACACAAACATTTGTTCACCAAAATTCCATTGTCAAGTCCTCCTAATCTATTCATAAGCCATCTTTATCTTCATACGTTTGGTGCCATCATATGGAATTTAATGCATACCATGTCCAACATACATTAATAACGTTACGGATTACCTTCGCTTAGCAGTTCAGGCACGTGGTACATTTGGGCACGCTGGTAGCTGGGCGATAGCATCTGACGGTCTCCATTTGGAGAGATAGCATCTACCATCTGGCCATAGCCATCGTGACGGCCCACGGGCTAGACTAGCTGTGCGGCACTTTTAGAGCAAATATTCAGGCATACAGAATGGCGCACGTGTATGCAGATTTCTTCTTCATTATTCTTAAACATGTTTTATGAAACTCTTTTTTTAGTATCGGGATAAAGACAGCTTTTGTTAATATTGTATATCCTATTGATTATTCTGTGAAAGATACATTTTAAACATGCATTTGTGAACCTCATTTTTTATTATCGGGATAAATATAGCTTTTTTAAAATGAAATACCTATTCCAATTTTCCTTCTGTGAAAGAAACATTTGCTAAATATGTACCTACTTAGACGTAATGTTTTGAATTTTATTATCTATGTTTTTTTTGGAATCGTGAATTTACAGTGTTAGTAAGCGTTAAAAAAAATACATGTTTGTTTTTTTTTTAATTAAAAATTCATTAATGTACTAGAATTTGGGTAGGGCCAAAAATGGGACTAGAGAGGTTTTTAATAATAATAATATCAAAATTAAATAGATTACATTGTTGTGGTTGTACTTCAAACATTCTGTAAACAATTTCTCTATAACTTAAACAATTTTCTACATACATATGTACATATAAACTATAATCTTGCGGTTTTCAAAGCACGAGTGAACCGGTTTTTTCTGGGTAAGCGCGTCCCACCTTAGATCACAATATCGCTTACCATCAGGAGAATTTTGATCAAGCGCAAACCCATCATAGTATAAAAAAAAATATAAAGCTTAAAGTGTAATTTCAGTGTTTTGCCTTCGTTTAAAACATGCCATCATAGGCGTATGATATCTTACAGTCTTATACCTAGTAGCTATAACATAAAAAACCATGTAAGCCCGCGCGTATGAAATAACACGTAGATTTATGCCGGAAACCTCAACGGTCATTAGTATGATGTCCAAGTCGCACTGATTCACGAATAACAAATATAACGACTTTTGAACACCTGTATTTGCGTAGCGAGCAGCATGGTTGATCTAGCATTTTTTTTACACTAGGTATTTGACCAGAAGGGCGCGTAATCATGTGAGTTAGTGACACTCCGGCCTTAGATGGAGAATGCGTAGTCAGGAATAACTGGCTTTCAAGGGGGCTGCCGGAAAACACTCTTCAGTGCTTGGCGACTGAAATAAATGTTAAAAATGAAATATTTCCAGTACTTAGGCTTAAAAATGGAATTGGATAACGCGTAATTTTAGGTGATCAATCTTTTGCTTTGGACCAACCAGAGTGTTGCTAAATCCTTTGGTTCCGCGCCCTGTTTTTCAAATGCCACTGTAAAGTAAAAAAACAATAAATTAAGTCTATTTTACTGAGTTCAGCCACGCCATACATATAAAAGAAGCCCTTGACGCGTAGATTTATAGATTTTTTACCGAATAAAACCATATAAAATCAACAATTACTAACTACTCGTATATTGAAATTGTGAACTCTAACGATTCTAGATAACATCATAACCTACAAAAAAGTAGGATTTTATAGGATTTTTCAAAATATGCAATTTTGCACCCATACCGCCTAGAGTAATAAATTATTGCGATACTTAAAATAATCAACATCATTATCATTCACAAACATCATTGGTTTTCAGTTATACGCAATATATCGCATATTTGGTAACAACTGTAATGCTCTCCTTATGATATTTATACGAGTAATAAATAAATAGCACTATGAATATACACTCATAGTATTCCTCAATATTGGGTTGAAAAAGCTCTGGATTTTGGTATAGAATAAAAACTGAAAACCAATGATATTTGTCGATGATATGATGATGATTTTTGGTATCACGTTGTACCGCAACAATGTAAGGGTATGGGAGTAATACATACAAGCACTACTATTCTTTTTAAAAGTAAACGCCTATGTCGGTGTATATGCCAAAGTCGGTTCAGCAGTTCTTCAGAGAATCAGGATACGATAAGAGCACTACCAATATTTATATAGAACTTCCTCAATATTGCTTGAAAAACTCTGGATTTTTCTATGGAATAAAAACTGAAAACGGGTTTGGGAGCAAAATATAGCACTAATCTTTTTTTAAAGTAATCATATGCCAAAGTCAGTTCAGCAGTTCTTCAGAGAACCAGGATACGAAGAGCCCACCACGTCCCGAGAGTCATTTGCAGTGATATACGATCTCAATTTAAATGCCATAAAATGCGACATAAAAGGCCGACTCCCGCATAATCCTGAGTGCCCTAAATGATTTGCGTAACAAAGTGTTCCGCGAACGCGAGGTTTTGCTGTTTTCCGAAATACAAGCAATGGACTGAATATAAGATTTTGTTATACGCCTACACTATCTGGAGAGGTGGAGCAAAAAAAAGCCTTTCTAAAATATGGTTCTGTCCAATAATAGTAGGTATGCCGCTCTTCTCGTCTCGGACTTTGTCACTTATCTCTGTTAGGTTTAAAGGTAAAGTAAAGTAAAGTAAAAAAGCCTTTTTATTCTATTGCATTACATATTATAAAACAAAATACATATTTTTACTAGCTGACCCGGCAAACGTTGTTTTGCCTCACTTAGGGGTATGAAAAATATATAGTGTAGCTTATATGACACGTTCGTAGATTTACCATAGCAGCGCCATCTATTGATTACTTACTTAACCCAGTCGAAAGGTATCGACATCTGTTAGAATCATTTGGAGTTAACAGATAATTGTGACTGTCAAATAATAACAGACAATAATTAGCAATAAATTAAAATTGCGACTATAATTTGAGATTTAAACTATCCTATCTCTCAAGTTGGATCGAACTGCACATGGTGTGTGAATTTTATTATAATCGGTTAAGTGGTTTAGGAGTCCATTGAGAACAAACATTGTGACACGAGATTTATGTATATTAAGAAGATTTACACATTTTTATGCAAATATTGCCGCTTGGGCATAGGCTTAAATAGGTTTAAAAGTAAGCGAAATTAAATATTTTTTTATTTTTCTTGTTACTTGTTAAGGAGGCATAAGAACAATGAATTGAAATTGAAATCATGAAAACTGTTTAATCATTGGAACAATAAAAAAATATCTAACTACAGTAATCTAAGTAGGCATTTCTTGGTTCCCACGACTATGCTTCAGAAAAATCAGAGGGATTATAGTTCGGATGTATCAACAAAAAAAATATCAAACCGAACGATCGCTTATATACGTACGTATCTGTTGATTTCAGATCACGTATCACCTTTTGATACTTAAAGGATCTTTAAAAATATATCAGGAAGGTCACATAAATTAAACCTGCCCCGATTTGTACTCCAGCTTTAACTTGGTGATAATATCAAACCTATTTCGATCAATATCTAAAGAACGCCGAAAGATTGCATACACATTACCAGATTATGCATATAAAGTTTGAATATTTGCATGTAATCCTCATTAAACTGCCCTCGAGGTTACTGCAGCCGTCCCTTCGCACTGGTGTTCTTTGCATACGGAACCAAAACAGAAACGGAGCAATCAGATAAAATAAAATAAAATTATTTATTGACCTTGCAACATTTCATCGCATTTGGGAAGTCATTTTCTTTTAGTTTAATCAACACAGAATGATATTAACTAAACTAAACTTAATTAATTAATTAGATAGATACGAGTACATAATCTGTGAACATTGTTGAGAAGTTTCTGAGGGCATTAAGAGAACCTTCTCTTGTGTCCTTGATAAACACTTTGAGAAACTTTTTTAAGGCATAGAGTCAAGCATTTCATCAGCAGTTCACGTACGTTCAGTAAACCAACACTGGAGTACCTTGTGTATTTACAGCACATGCCAAACCTGCTTCTTTGTGTTCATTACTATGTATTAAGTTCTCTTGAAATTATGTTATTTGTGCACAATAAACGCTTTTCTTTCTTTCTTTAACTACACGAGTCAGTGATACTCGGGCGTGACTCAAAGGCGTCGAGTCTTATCTAGTTTGGAATAAATATTAAATTGGCTTTCAAGGAGCCTATCAGAGACGTTGATTGCTCTACCACCATGCTAATATGATTTCACGATGTTTCTCTTCACCAGACGATCAAGCTTATTGGCGGGGTTTTTTGGTGACCGCCTTTATTTATTTATTTCTTATCTATGGCGACTGCACATCTGACTCAAATATCCTTACAGTAAGAAACCTACGAACATGTAGGTAGGGAATCCCAAGATTATATTCGTAAAATATAATATTGGCATTATATTTTACGAATATTATGGAAAAGCATGCTTCAAATTTTGATGTGATTCCAAGTCCTAAACAATGCTGACATTGCTAATAAGCAATTCGAATGCAGTTCCTAAAACTTCTTTATGTGCGTTATAAACCTTTCTCCGTGTCTTGAGCACGAATTTACTGCCAAAAGGCGGTAATCCTTTCAACAGCTCGTTTTGAATATATAGCCCAAGACTGCTATCTATCATGCGCGCGCGCACGCACATTCTCGTCACGCTTTCCATTTGCATATACGAATTTGGCGAGTAGTTACACGAAATTCGCCTATCCCTCTTGTAGGCTGATATTTAGATCCGATCGGTTCAGAGAACAGCCTAATTTGAATGACAACTGCAGAATTACGTTTGAAAAAAAAGTGTAAATTGAAAATTTTAAATACCTCTGAGATTATGTAGTGGCGCCCCTTGATATTTGTTTATTATGGTGTATAATATATTCGTCAAAACCTTTCATATTGATACCTATATAATATAAATTATTATATAATATTGAGGGAGCGTAAATGAATTCAGTCTAAGGGACAGTTTAAGGGACGCCTGACTGATTCACTCTTTAAAAAAATTCAAAACGCGTCAAAGATACGCCAAACACCCTTCTTTCTGCATCAACAGTAGAACAGATTTATACTTGTGAATTTGGACCACCTAGCGCGCTGCATACTGTTGTCAGAATCGCATCGGTTGTTAGTCTTATCATTTCTACATATTTTATAAGTATATCAAGTATTCTTTATTTTGAATTAATGAATATTTTTTGTCGATTTTACCTTAAAGATCTGTCACCAGGCACTTAACGTGGTCCATCCTCCTTGAGAGCCACTTATTCCAGACTAGCCATGCTCAATCTCAGACCAGAGTCTAACTCTTGAGGTAAAGCGTGCTGGCCAAATACTTAGCTGTTATGAGTAAAAAAAAACAAAAGTTCGCGTCCTTCTATTATCTGATTATAGTCTGGCATTCAGAGCATTGAATTTAAATGACGATTGCTGACGTCAAGCGCCACATGGGGGCATTTTCCTGTTCTTTGTACTTTATTTAACACATTAGAATGGAACGTGGCTAGTCCCGATCGATGACAACGATCGATTTTGATTTGTCGATGTAGATCGCTCCTCGCCATGAATTTTGTATTTTTATCCTCAAACGCTCGAGTTCGTAGATTTGTATGCATTATTGATGGGAGAACACCTATGCTAATATAATCTGCTCTTGCGCCGGCTGTGATATGGTTTGGTGAATAATGTAGCTCTTTCTCATTCCATGCTCATAAGTAGGTATAATATTAAAATAATTAAAAAAAAAGCTCAAATAAAAATATTATTACTAAACTGTAGAGCTTGTATCTCGGCTAACTAAGGAGTTCTGACGCGATTATCGAAGGTCGATGCGGACAGTGTTTGGATGGGTGACCGGGCACAAGACTGTCTTTTAAATAGTGACATTTTCATCTAGCTTGGCCATTTAACTCATACAAAGAAGAAGAAGAAGATAATTTAACTATTAAAATAACAAAGTCTAATCAAATAAACCGTATGTAGAGGGGAAAATGCCAAGAAAGCTGGCAGATGCTATTTTTTTTGTCGAAATATAGGCCAGCTTTTCGAACGTGTATTTAGATGTTCTTTATTTTTGCGATAGCTATTTTAGCTGTGTCATGAATAGAATTATTGTGTGTCAAAATGTTTTTTTTTCGTGAACTTTCAAAAGTCATGGTGGTAAGATTGTGGTTGTTGTGAGAAACACATAAATTTATTGGTCATAAATAACATACGTTAAAGGCAATTTACACTTCAATTAATACTTAAATACTAGTTAGATAAATTAAAAAAAAAATCTCTACATTGTGGAAGCACGAAAGCCTTCGTTAAAAAGCTAAAAATTCATTGAAAGCTTGTGAACATAATAAGCTATGAGAATAAATAAATACATATTTAATAAGTTACAAGTAACCATGAATTATGCTACATTGTCTCGTGCCTTCAGTGACGTCACGTAGTTTAATTTTCATAAGGTGATACATGTCAGACATTGTTTCCTATCGCTTATATCATTGCTTACTCACAATATAAACTCATTGGTTTTTACGTTCCGCTCCCATTCTTCCCTTGTCCCAAATTACGGAAGCTGATCTACTGCCATATTTAATTTATTGACTCATAGATATTATATCAATTATTAAGAATGCAAAGAGCGTTCACGACATTTTTTATAGTTGTTATAAATTCGTTAAAAACATCTGCAAATAATCACGCCGGAATATAAATCGTCGAAGCTAGACCACGAGGCTTTGTCGGATCCAAGCCATAAATTGTATCTAAAACAATGGGTTAAGACAACACCAAATTAATGAATATTTCATCAATTTTTTTTTCCAAAGAATTTTCCGCATGAATAAAGAATCGCACGTGCATTTTTATCGTTTTTATAGTGCAGGAGTTAAAACAATTTCGAGTAATTATGTACGCTGATTACCAATGAGATCGATTATTGTTTGTATTTGATACTGCAGGTTATTTAAAATGCATTTGCGTCGTTGTTAAAGTTCAGTATTCAGGCATTGATTAATTAATCTTGTATTAATGGCTTTTAGTTCTGGCCCATTATAATTGCAGATTTCTAGAACGCAATAAAGTCCTTGGCTTGTTTAGTAGGTTGTACTAGAGGATAACATGAATGTACATATGCAATCGGATTTGCGGAAAAAACGTTTTCGACAACAATAAATTAACAATCAATCAATTAATCAACAATCAACACAGGATCGAAAGATTACTTACCGCGAAGCAGTGTCTCTCCACATAGCAATTGAATTGACTACAGTTTCTATAACGTACCACAAATTGTACACATTATGAGCTTAATTTTACATTTATTATATACATGTCTCTCTCTTAATTAAAATTAAATGAGTATTTTTTATTTTCTGTATTTTGCAGTCTAGCTTAATTCTATTTTTACCTGCAACGGAATGGAGAACGATTTACGCCTTTTGGTTTGTAGGCGTTTGGGGTGAAGGGATTAAAGTACTAGCCGGGTTTTTTGTGCATGTTTTTAGACAGGAGTTAAAGAAACAACTCACGAGGGAGCGCTGTAGAAATAGCACATCATTATAAAACCAATGAAAATTCTGTAAAGATAGAAGATCGATTTTAATGCAATATTCAGTGATAAGTTCGAGCTTTATTTAACTTATCTGAAGGTTCTGTAGCAAACATCTGTTACCAGTAATTATAATAAGTAAAACAATGAAGTATATGCCGCGGGTACTTGATCTATTCTTTTATTTTCTTTGCAGTAATAGATTATACTTAGATATAATTTTATTTTATCATGTACCTATATGTTGATAGTTTTGGTTCAGAACGTGTTTATTGTCCGTATTTAAAACCAAAAAGATCATAAATTGTGCTGAATAAAATGAACTACATTAAACATATCAAATCAAAAACAAAATAAACTGACACCTTTAAAATACATATTTATGTACATAATGTTGTTCAATCCCGAAAATTTCAAGAGTTAAATCTTATCATAAACAATTTTTTTTAGCCGCGGTGTTTTTAAAAATTCGGTCAAGTGTCGACGACCACTTCAGAAGATCCGCCTTTTGATAATATTAGCTTTTTAAATTTTGCACGTTGTGAATTAGCCATAGCCACAAATCATGGGGCCGTCATGGCATGGGAATGGACTCAAAGCAGCCATCTCGGAAGCTATAACGTGAGCTACTGTGGCAGAGTATACATGGGTAACGATGAATGCGCAACTTTGTTGTACCCAAATAAAATGGAGTACAAAGGCGGCCTCATCTCCTATGGTGATCTCTACTAGGCAACCAGGTATGGAGAGGGATAGTATAATAATAAAATTGCTAACTAAATAAATAAGGTGTACTTTCGAAGAGCGCATACTGCTGATCGATCTGAATTTGGCGTAATAACGTAGTTTGATCTCCTAATCACGAATATAATTCCTCCGTTTTCTTTTCAAAATGGCGTTTATGCCAATTTTCGTTAAAAAAATGTAGTAGTGACGACCTACAGTTCCTAATCTCCGCTGTACACACACAAATGCCCTTTCTAGGGAATGATTAAATGGTCTACATCAGTATGGAATGCGCGTTTATGGAACGAAAACAGCTTCTCCTGCGTTTATCATCGATTATTATTATCTTTACACTGCTGGGTATGACATACCTGATCATGTTTCTCAATATCGCACTAAGCTCAAGTGGCTGCCTATTCGCCTTCGCCGGAATGCTCACATTCTCTCCCTGGTATATAATATCTTGTATAACCCCGCTTCCCCGCGCTATTTAGTTTCTCGCTTTGCCTACGTGCATACTTCCCACTCTCGTAATCTTCGTTCAGCGGAAAGGTTTACTCTACTGACTCCTAAGCCGAAGAAATCGTTTTATGGCGATTCTTTCACCGTACAAGCTGTGCGGCTGTGGAATGCTGTGCCACTCAATATCAAGAAAGCTCAGACGCTTGAAAGCTTTAAGAATCTTGTTAGGGAATGGTATTTATCATCGCTGCCCTGAAACTATTTACCTTCTTAATTTTTTGAACTGTTGTTTATTTGTAATATTTTATATGATTTGGTACTTTATGTATTAGTATATAATATATAATTTATGTTAGTATTAGGATATATATATATATAATGCTATATTTATTATTTTATTATCTTCTTTATTGTACACTACGTCCTTGTTCAGTTGTTTATAAACTCCTCTCCATCCAAAGGTTGCCTGGAAGAGATCGCTTTAAGCGATAAGGCCGCCAATTGTGGCACACTTATTTGTAAGCTCTTTCTTTTTCTTTTTTGTATGTAAGAATTAATGTGTCCAATAAAGAATTTTCTATCTATCTATCTATCTATACCTAAAAGGTAAAAACGGTACCCTATTACTAAGCCTCCGCTGTCTGTCTGTATATCAGAAACCGTAAAGTTAGCTATCAAATTAAATTATAAAATTTAAATAATTTTTACTCGATCTTAATAACGATTTTTCGTAGACCCTCTAATACACACACATTCACAGAATATTTTGATTGTGTATGAACTTAAAATAAATTCTAAAATAATCAAACAATTAATATTTAGGGCTCCCATACAACAATGGCATGGAATTTGGTAATTTTTTGACTATTTAAGTAATTCTTTTGTTTTGCCCGGCCAGTTCCGTCATATGAAGAATATGTACGTGGGTTGAAGTGCATGCTTCCTTGTAACGGTGGCGGCAGGTCCTCTCGTTGTTGCCGCCGGATTGTATTCTAATTTAGCATTATTCGGCTTATACTGTACAGGCTGATCACTCAAGGCGAAGATTAAGGCAAAATCTTGATATTACAGTTTTTTCACTATAATCACAATAATGAAAACAGTAAAAAATATCAATAAAAGGCTGTCTAGACTTATGAATTGGAAATAAAACTGGTTATAAAATCTAAAATTAAGTTTATTACATTTTTTTTTTCATATTGATTAGTCTGATTTGTACCAAAATAAGTATAAATATTTTTGAAGTTGTTCTTTAGAAAACTGATAAAAATAAAAAAAAATTTAACCAGTTTTTTTTTCACATTGACTTTGTCTTCGCCTTAGTTATCGCGAAACAGGTGTTACATGGTAAATACTACTATAATGTGCATATCATTTGGTGCAAAATTGAAAGTCAAAGTTTAAAGGTTGGTCTTGAAAATCAGTGCTACAGATATATATATGTAGCGTTTATACTTAGAGCAGACCTTTTTTGTACGTAAAGAGACACATACTATGCTGTCTTCATTCTTTTTTCTCGTGTCTGTTTTATGTAATTTGTAATCTTTAATATAAAAATAAGTCGGGTATTCCTTCATGACGATATAACTATAGAACGCACAAACAAATTTCTATGGGTTTATATTCACTTTGGAAGATTTATTTTATATGTTTCCCTTTATAATAAACATGCTGCTTATAGCAGCATGTTTATTTTATTATTATACTGGCTGCGTCTCGCGGTGTTACCCGCGATAAAAGAAGTTAATAGGGGAAAAAAGTAGCCTATGTGTTAATCCAAGGTCAAAACTACCTTCATAGTAAATCTCATCAATATCAATCAGTCCAGCCGTTAGAACGTGAAAGGTGTAACATATATTTTGAAGTTATTAGCGCATCCTACGGGAACCAGTAATGCTTTCAGGATAAAAAGTAGCCTATGTTTTAATCAAAGGTCTTAATCAAAGGTTTTAATCAATTGTCTAATATATAAAATTTTATAAAAATCGGTTAACTCGTTTGAGCGTCAAGATGTAACAAATACTTACACTTACTCATTTACACACAAACTTTCTCATTTATAATACGAGTATTAGTAAGATTATTGGTTTGAATAGGTAAATTTTAAAATTAATAATTTCTGTATAGTTTTTTTTAGTATTCATTGTATAAGCTACTATTTTCAAATCTGTAAGTATGAATAAAAATAATTTAGACTTTACCATCGAATTCCCAAAAAGCATACAAATTAACGTGTCATACTACCCACAGTAGCACCCAGATGAAAATGCCACTTGAAAAACGACAGTCTTGTGCATGATCACTCATTCAAACACCGTCCGCATTGCTTAGCTTCGATGATCGCGTCAGATCACCTTAGCTAGCCGAGCAACAGGCGCTACGTTATAGTTATTAAGGTGCAACGATATCAATAAACATTGTAGTCATCGACAGATAGACACGATTTCGCAATTTATGAGCAGGCGCTGGCACGGTCTATATGAATAGGTGATTTGTTTGTTTTTAGATTATTGTAAAATGTGCCAGATTTCTATGAATTTGTACTTTTGATTTGGCTTGCTTTGCGTCCAGTTACTACTTGATTTGTTTATTGACAAACATTGCTAAGTTATTATTCCAGTTATTCTAAAGCATGCTTAGAATAGCTCCGACTTGAGTAAGAAGTATAAAAAAAAGGTTCACAATGTATTTTTTTCAGGTATGGTTTAATATGGTCTTCTATATCTATACCAAAATATAAAGAGAGAAAAAAATATATTCTGTTTGTTTGTTTGACGCGAATATGCTCCGTATTATATTTCTTTTTGCAACATAGAATATTATATAGCCCGTTCGAAGCCGGGACGATGTGCTAGTCAATAAAATAGCATATTATATCAGTTTGATTATTAGCCATTTGATAAAAGGTATGATATCGTTTATTAAATGGCTTTAAATGTAATTGTTTCTTAAAAACTACAATACTTTGCTAAGAGATGAATATTTGATGTCTATAATAGATATAAATTTCTACGTTTAATGTAGGTATCTTTATTTGTGGGTAAGTTATATATCTAATTTATTATTGGGTGACAACACCAACGATGAAGGAAAGAGGAGCTTTGGAGAAGTTCCAGTATTTATTCAACAGATTTTACATATGAGCAAAATTCTTGTATGGATACTGGTTAAACATTATAATACTTGATAAACATTTTAAGGGACAATAAAACAAAGATGTAATTTGTGTTATAATTTTTAATGTTAATATCCTAAGTTTATGTTATTGCCCTTATTACTACAATGCAAGGTACATTTCATGACTAAAATTTTCCGCCGAGTATTTGTTTAGGTGTAGATACAGGCACAGTTTTAGAATATTTGACCTATAGATTCATATTGAAATCTATATTTATTAATTAACTATTGGCCATCATCTTATCATGTTTTCAAAAAGTATGTGGTGCAATTTCTATAACTAGGTGCTAAAATAATTCGAACAAATTTGTAACATATACCAATGTTCATAAAGAAACAAATTATAAGACTAAGTGGTTGTATTCTTTTTAAGAGTAGATTATTACATTAATATCGCACAAACATTGTTTTGATTTTTAAGTGCTATTACATACTATTCAAAGGAATGTTATTTGTATTAGTTACAATAGAGTTTCAAGTGCTATTCCAGTGACGCATTTGTGCAACAAGTTTAAAAATAATACAAAAAAAAACTATTTCACTAAAATAATATGCTTAAAATATGTACTCGTACGTACGTGGAGGCTGATTAAGCGGGAGCTGCTTTGCTGCACTCACTTTGGCGACCCAAACAAAAATTATAGCTACTTATATACACTAATGAAACATTTTTTTGACGTGACAACGTCTTAAATTAGGTTGCGGCTGGGAGTCACTTATGAAAAAGTGTAACGCCCGGTAACGTTACGATGAGTCACCGAAAGAGAGAGAGGCCCGCCGAATGCCTTGCGTCTCTCTCCCACTCAACTATGATCGGTCTGCCGCGCGCGCAGCACGCGGCAGACGTTGTCACGTAAAATCTTCGCCCGTAAAACCAACTTTACAGGCAACCATTTTTTTTCCATACCAGTAAGTTACATTGCATTACAAATTCTTACGATGTCTACAATGTTTAACAAAGATACTATAAAATACAAAAATAAAAGAAATCATATATCACGTGTTGTACAAGGTTCTATTGCTCTTTTTTGTAGTCCTCGCACCATTTTTTATTTTTGAACTCTCGCGTCTTTCCATAGCCTTCTCAACCCCTCTGACTAACTCCTCTTCTCCTCATAGACCCTGGTACCATCTTGCAGATTGACGCGAGTGTTGGTGCGAGCCTGCCTGCTGGATGGACTCCTGATCTGCAGCACTGACTCCACGACCACTTCCTCTACGAATGGTTGGCTGTCCACATCTGAAATGGCAAATGATACAGTATTTTACTTTCAGTGCTAATGTCGATAATTTACGATTGTGTCTTAAAGCCAATTGATCTTCCGTGAAATAAAGATCTAGAATTTACAGTTTTTTCGGTAGAAATCGTAAACGGAAAAGAATATCGATAAATAGTTATGTATGAAAAAAACTTGTACAAAAACTTAATTTTAGATTTTTTGGGCCAGTTTTATTTCAAATTCTTAAGTCCATTGGTACTAAAATAAGTACCTATAAATATTCTTAGATTGGTTCTTTAGACGGACGGCTATTTTTTCGATATTTATACTGCTTACGATTTATATCGAAGAAACTGTAAATTCAAGATATGCCATAAAAAATTAAGATATAATTGTCAAAATGACGTGAACTTAACATAAGATGACCGTTATTGTTTTTCCTTGATTTAATGTTTATAATACTAGGTTAAATATAGTTTCATAGTTAAATATGTTGTGTTTTGTGAGTCCGCAAATGACTGTTTCCTTATTTTGTTTTACTTCATTACATCTAGCGCTGAATGATTGGTGAATCAAAATTAGAAAAAAGAAACCTATCAAATGTTGACTAAACTTTTGTCTGCACTCAGAAACCTGTCAAAATTATCTCAGCTATCAACGTTTCGAGGCAGCAATAAATCTCGTTTACAATTTAGGAAATTGCTTTCACCTAGATTGCCAACTGCAAAAATCAAAGCCGTGTTTTTAATATTATACGCCTACGCCATGGTATTATATACCGTAAACAACATAAACATGATTTGATGGTCGCAAATCACCAGGTAGACTAGGTACCTATTGATCTTGTGCATTTATATCGGACATGCTATTACATTTCTAAATATGTGGCAATCATAGTTATAAAAAAATCAGATCTGAACAAAATGCTTGGGTGATTTTATGCAAATGGCAATTTTGATGTACCGTAAATTTAAATATTTGTTATAGTGGCAACAGAAATACATACATATAACGGAAATTGTGAAGATTTTAGCTTCTTGTTACGAGTACATTGTTTTGTATTGGTTGTATTTTTTTATTAGTGTAAAACAATGTAAATATGATATATTTCTGTAACATTTTTATGTCATTAACAAATTTTACATATATTTTCATATAGACTTAACGCTTAAAAACCTCTCCTCATCTTGATTAATTTTTTTGGTTCGTAGGTACACGTTTTTAAGACGTTATGAAAAAAATACAATTAGAAAAATTATTTAACCTTTTCCCTTTTAGAAGTTGACAAAAAAGGAGTTTCAATGTAAATTTGTATGTAAATAAATAAATAATAAATAAATAGTTCATTGAGGCAAAACTTAGATTCACATATCAGGATATTCATGTAATATATTAAACACTAGCTGACCCGGCAAACGTTGTTTTGCCTTAAAAATATATAGTAGAAGATTCTCAGACCTACTGAATACGCATATGAAATTTGGTAAAAATCGGTCAAGCCGTTTCGGAGGAGTACGGTAACTAACATTGTGTCATGGAAATTTTATAATTCTTTATTGGACACATAAATAAAAAAGGCACAGTAAAAGACAATTAACTTAAAATTAGTGTACCACAATTGGCGGCCTTATCGCTTAAAGCGATCTCTTCCAGGCAACCTTTGGATGGAAAGGAATTTATAAACGACTAAAGAAGGACGTAGTGTACAATAAAGAATAATAAAAAACATACATATAATATTAATAATCTTATCTTAATTTATATAAATCTCGTGTCACAATGTTTGTCCTCAATGGACTCCTAAACCACTTAACCGATTATAATAAAATTCGCACACCATGTGCAGTTCGAACCAACTTGAGAGATAGGATAGTTTAAATCTCAAATTATAGTCGCAATTTTAATTTATTGCTAATATAATTTGTTATAATTAACTGTAAGTAACCTATCTATATAGTAATTGAATTATCAATGAAGTAATTCGTAAAAACTTTTTGTACGTGTTACTCCTAACCAAAAAGAAACCTGGCAATAACTAACCTTAGGCCTACATTACTTAAAGTAGGCGACCATACGCTTTTATCAAATCGCGTGTGCACTAGTGCCTTGAAAATTCGCAAAACGGACACGACCGTCAACGACGTCTGCCCTCACGCGTCTGCCCGCGTTCGGGTCGCGCACTCAGCGATGAGCCACTTCTTCCCCACCGCACCTACCCCCGCTCCCCCCACGCCCCGTTCGCCTGGCGCCGCTGCATTTTAAATCTGTGATATCTTCGAAAATATTTATTTAATTTACATGCTGTAAAAAGCCATATTGATCTTTATTAAATGCACAATGTATTTAAGATACTTAATTGGATAAGGATTAATACTGTATTGCTTAAAATCGCTTCGTAAATAAGCCATTATTTCTCGTACAAAGTAAAGGATAAAAAATGGTTATTGTGGGTTATTCCTAAGAGATAAACATATACCATCAGGGACTTTTTTGTAGACCTTTTTAAGTTGTACAATACTGTAGTAAATTGTTTTGATCTATCTTGTAGGATTCAGTCAGCGTTTGCAATGTAAGCGCAAAAAATGTGTTTTTTTTACGACCTCACATTAAAAACCTCAAAAATTGTAGCCTATGTGTTATTCTGATGTATAAGCTATAGCCTATGTATTATTCTGATGTATAAGCTACATTGTGGTAAAGTTTCATTCAAATCCATTCAGTAGTTTTTACGTGAAAGAGTAACAAACATCCATACATCCATACTTACAAACTTTCGCCTTTATAATAGTAGTAGGATTACAATAAAAATAATTATAATTATTTTTGTATGTACACAAAGTTTGTTATTTTTCATTTTTAACAGCGGTTTAGGAGATAAGATCTTAGCAGGTAACTCCCTTAATAGGATCCCTGAGTATTTTTATTAAGTGCGTCACTAAAACTTGTTATCGTGTTATGTTGTTACGAAGCATCGACTAGAGACATTCATTAATAACAATCAATATTAGAGGTCGATATGACCGGAAGCAAAAAACTAAAGTTAAAATCGATATTCGCAGAGGTGCAACCATTGTTGTATTAACACTATTACATACAATAATATTACTACTTTATATTAATCAAATCAAAGCAAATGTTATTCGCATTTTTTAAATGAAATTACAGAATATATCAAATTAAGGCTCTATAACACGGGCTAATAGCCTAAAAATATATCATACGAGTAACTACGTCCCGCGATGTTACCCGTCTTTAATCCGGAATAAAAGAGGTTAATCCGGGATAAAGAGTAGCCTATGTGTTAATCCAGGGTCTAAGCTATCTGTACCTATGCCAAGTTTCATATGCAAATCGAAATGACCGTATGGGCGTGAAGAAATAACAAACATACACACTAACACACACAAAGTTTCGTATTTATTATATTAGTACGATCTTTATGCGTGTGGTTGCCACTTTTCCAAAACCTGCCTTATACCTACATACCGATTGAAGTTGTTTTAAAACATAATTTACGTCATACTTTTATGGAATTTATAATTTATGTGACAGATTATAACAGTTTAATTCTTTTCTTCATCTGAATCTGTGATTTATTTTTTACAACGCCATAAACTGCCTAGAAAAGTCTTTAATTTAGTACTAAGAATAAGATTGGTTTTAAAGAGCTTGTTAGAATATTAACTAGTTTATGTAAAAAAAAACTCATATAGGCAAGATTTTAGGACTTTGTATATATACTACGGGTACTAACGGTAATACTAAGATTCCGTTATTAGACCAAGTCCAAAAGACCATAAAATGTATATATATTTCATGGAGGCTCCCATACAACAAATGTGATTAAATTTCATTTTTTTTAAACCCCGGCGTAAATTTGATGGTTTGTTATAAGTTTGACGTGTCTGTGTATATGTATTTGTGCGTCCCGAATGGATGAATCGATTTCAAATTAGTTTTTTTTGTCAATAATTCTTTGTAAGATAATTTTAATAATAATTAATATTATAAATAATTAGTAATTTTTTTTTATTAATAATTGGACTAGAAACTTTATATGATTTAGATATTTATATTTATACATTTTATGAAGTACTCACACTTGTAATCTTGCATGCCTAACGATAAAAATAGAGAGCCATTTTATTGTTATAACACTACATTGTAATTGCAAGAAATAAACGATTTGATTTGAATAAACGCTTAAACTGTGGTATATTTAATATTCAAGATGGCCGCCGTTAACCATATGTTTTTATAATTTAAAATTTATTCTTGTAATATATAATGGTAGATAGATGTACCTTACAAGCTTAAGTCCGACTTACACTTGGGTGGTTATTAATGCTCAAATAGTCAGAGTTTAAACATGTTTGATGTTTTTTAGTATCCAGCTGTGTATCAAATCGTATGTATTAGTCAACAGTCCTTGAGACCGGCTCATAAATAAACACACATGGTAATGTTGTGGCGACATGATGTAGGTAAAGTCTGATTGCTACGACGCATTTATTTAGAGCGTAGAATGAAACTTGTATTTCTATCTAGCAAAACATAGCATAAGCAACCGTTCGTACGTTCCCACTTCTGGAACTCGGGACTTTCTCACTAGCAGATAAATTTAGACCATGATCCGCCAGGCTAGCCAAGGGCGGGCCGGTGGATGACACACGTCTTCGTATTTTGTGGTCCTCAAACATGTCGGTTTTCTCACGATGTTTTCCTTCACTGTAAAGCGAGTGCAAAATCCACACATAACTTGAAAAACAAGTCATTGGGATGAACTGGGATTGAACCAGGGGCCGTCTGATTGAAAAGTTTTTTCGACTGACCGACACTTGCTAAATAGATAGTAAAACTAAAATAAATAAACTTAACTACTATAATAATCGATAATATAACTCGATTTAATAAAGAAAACATTAACACGTTCGATTCCTCTCACTCACACTTAATAAAGTTTATGCAGCGAGAGGACTGATCTAAACTAAAAACCAATCTCTGGTGTCGAGAGTTTTTAAACCACCCAAAAGCCTCTAACTTGTTATGGAACTCTATAAAAGTCTAAAAAGAGGTATAGAACCCTATCAAGTTCTAAAGCGAGCTATCAAGGACTAAAAAAGATATAGAACCCTAAAAAGGTCTAAAAAAGTTAAAGATCACTAAAAATGTCTAATTAAGTTAAAGAACCCCACAAAAGGTCTAATAAAGTTATTGAACACTAAAAAGGTCTGAAAAAAAGTTATATAGGGTAGGTAGGTAGGTTAGTTCTATAACTTTTTAGACCTTTTTAGTGTTCTATAACCTTTTTAGACCTTTTTAGTGTTCTAATAAGTGGCTAATGGCTCAAAAGGTGAGAAAAAAGTTACCTGACGAGCCAGTCTGCAGCGCGGTCCGGTCGGGCGCTGCATCTGCCGCCACCAGCACCGCCAGCGCCAAGCAAGCAAGCAACGGGACTCGCATGGCTGTCGGGGACTCGGCTCGCACTGCGCGCGACACATCGTGCTGTGTCACCGGAGACTAGTGGGGTGCGCTATATTGTGTAATCAGTAGTCATGTAACCACAGGCCGGTTGCACTACCTTCGGATAAACTTGTGCTTAGTATTAAAAACCTTGCCTTTTATTGCGTCTATAAGGATAGAAAAAAAGAATTTTGACAATCAATCCACAAATGGCTGAGAAATCGGTGAACATACATTAAAAAAATACATCTGTCGAGGACGGATAATCGAGTTTTTGGATCGATTTAGCTGAGATTTTCTATGAAGATATTCTTTGACCTTGGATGAACACAAAAGCTACTTTTTATCCCGAAAACAATTGTGGTTTGCGTGGAATATGCAAAAAAGCTCCATAAAGTCAATGCAAATAAAGCCTATGTTACTCAAACTCCTTCACGCTCAAACGGCTGAGAATTATTATGAAGATTGGTTAGATATTAGATTACCACATAGACTTCTTTTTATCCCGGAACGCGAGTAACACCGCGGGGCGCAAGTTGTTGTCTATATTTTTTTTCCATTCATTCATTGGACATTCCCAGTTCATTTACTTTGTCAGTTATTGTGTAAAGTTTCACAATCCATTGTGTAGCGTTCTAGAAGAATGCAAATTACTCACACAAATGTATATTTGCAGAGCTATTGTTCTTTGTTCAATTAAATCAACATACATATTCGAAAATTTAATTTGTATTGTTTGCGAACAACGACGTATTAAATAAATTAAATTGTAATATGTAAACATAATTCCAACAAAAATAATTTCATGTAAATTGCTTCCCAAGATGACATTAGCGTCAATTTCAAAACTTGATAAGCATCCCACAGCTAGGACTCGAGGCCTTCTCTTACGAGGAGAGAGATATAGGCGGGTTGGCGGATGACACGTCTTTGGATATTGTGTCCTTAAACGTGGCGGTTTACTCGTGATGTTTTCCTTCGCCGTTAAGGGAGTGCAAATCCACACGTACTCGTAACTTGTACAACAACATTGGTATAGGGCCGGAATTTAACGAAATAAATGTACATAAACTATATTTGAATTATAAGCTCCGAAGATTCTTGATAATCTTATTACCTACAAAAAGTAAACAATTTTATAGGATTTATTAAAACCAAAATCCCATACCGCCTTTAAATAAATACAAAAAAATTCCAAATCCACTTAAAAATAACTTAGATGTACCTATATACATTCAAACGAGAATGCAAAAATAAAGCTCATTATTTTGCGACATTTAATCACGTTCTTGTGACAATCATCATGTAATAGATTATCTTTTGACTTACTCGTAAGTTGGTAAATAAAACTTATCCAGCGACGGATAAAGTTGTCTGTTTTAGTTACATAAAATGCAACGGAACCAGCAACCCGAGTTATCCAGACCACTGCTTCGCGAACGAGATAATTACACAAGTTAATTTATACAAATTACATAGCACATATTTACAAACAAGTCTTGCTTTTTTGCTTCCCATAAGGGATACATTTATCTTGCTATTTTACGCAACATTCTTGTTATAAAGTTAACACTAAACTATACCCTGATTTAAAATTTGAGAGAAAAATTTTAGCAACGATATTCCTCTGACGAAAAATTATATTCCCTTTAGTGCAAACCGTAATTTGATCATTGATTATTCACTTTTGGTTTTAAATTATAACATGTGATACATATGACTTACTAAAGAATAGAGAGGTTTTTGTGAAATTATAATTGTTAATTTTTTAAAGATTTTTTCCTGACATCTATGTCATACGACATTTAAGTAGGTTAACTTGAGTAGGTACATATCTTTACAAAGAATAATATAAATAAATCTACGTAAATTAATTTCCTTTTTTGGAGTTAACACGAAAATAAATTCTTACAAGCCACTGATTCTTATCTAAAGCTTCTACTGCGGTGCCTAAAATGGACACCTACAACATATCCGGTATACTTACCTTACATGCAGTATGACTAAACGCTTAATTGACTTACAAAAAATAAATTTCTCAAATGAACTGTATTTTTTGTGACTTCTAATTTAACTGTAGCGAGCAAAAACTGTATCGGAAACTAATCTAAACCCGTTCAACCCATGATTGGTTTACGATGTCTGGATTATATTTGCACAGCTAATCTTAATTTATTACACTGTAAAGCAGAACTTATTAAATCTTTATATCCTCTAATGCCTGCTTTTATTGTACAACTTTTTGATCGATCTACTTTCGTCATTAAATAAAACAACTTCGAAATGATTTAAATAAATACGTTTTAATCATTACAATAACACTAATAAAATATAAAACATCACACAACATGACTACAAATTAACGTTAATACTAATTAGGTTTACCAGTAAGTGTAAGGACTAAAACCAGGGTAGGGCCAACTGTTTTTGAAAGCATCAAACCGAGGTTGCGCGGGCTGTCTAAAAGCAAACTCGTTTGGGAACCATGGGTCGAAGCTTCTCGAGTTAAACGTAGCCAAAGGGTAAGGGAAGAACATGTCATCAAACCCGTCGCTGGAAACCATCAACGGCTTGGAGATCTTGCTTGAATCTCCCGGGTACGCTGATCTAGCGGAGGAAGTTACCGATACAGAACCTGGACCGTATTTGATAGAACCTGACGTGATTCTGCCATTCTCCTCTTTAGTGAAGGAGATGGGTTCGGGGATTTTGTCCAGAGACTTGGTGTTAGGGAAGAGGAAGGCCATGTCGGAGGAGCCAGGAGTGGGGTAGAACTTGACGCTGCTGACCGAGGACACGCGGCCGTTCCGGGAGGTGACGCCGGCGATGCTCGCCACCCCGTACATCCCGTCACTCGTACGGAACGTCTTCGTGATCGTGTTTGGGCTGCTCTCACCTAGAAACATTTTAAATTATTTTTTAAGCTGTATTCTCGAACATTCATCAAAAATCTTAAAATAATCAAATATGTAAATCAAATGCAACAGTCTGTCAGAAACCGCGCCATTCCGCCGCACGCCAAGAACCGCTACGCGAATCACGAACAAAAAACACAAATTTAATATAATCAAATCATTTCAAGATCTCGACGAAAAGCTCCGGGTGGTCTAATATTTGTTAGTTTAATGCTGTTTATGTAAATGAGACGAGGTACCTGCGCTCGCGACGGCAGCCAGGCACATCAGAACCACGCCAGACACAGATAACCTTTCCATTGTGATGGCTAAGAAAGAAATGCAACACAAACACAGACTCTCTCACTTTATATTCCCTCGTAAAATTACGAGTTTTCGTTTATGGTATTCTAAAACGGTTCTTAATAAATATTGATGGCGATACGGCGACAAACCAATTTTCTCGTAATAATTTCTCTATTATTAAGAGCCTAATGCTTCGGCGTTTATTAAAGCCTTGATTAATTCGGGACGTGATAACTTTGCCGAGCTTGGCGGGTAATAATTCAGCGGACGGATACTTACTTCGTTGCTCATATAACTGTTCTTTAATCGCGCAAAACTATCGGTTGTATTGTGTTCGAGAGATTAATTACTACTTATTCATGGACGTTGGCGGCCTCAGTCAGAAACGAGCTGTGCTTTTAGGGAGACAGGACGTCTGCGGGCGGTAATGGATATGGTGCTTGTAATGGGAATCTAAACACAACCATCAATCATCAGAATTTATTGAATAATAACATCAATTAATTGTTAGTTTAGAATAACCAAATTCTAAGCTGTATAACATAGTAATATTAACTTCAGTAGCTACTTGTTTCTATGGTTATATTGCTTAGCAATTTTGGTGCTCTCTTTCATATAATACTCGAAAATAAATATGAATAATCTAATGTGTGTGGTATAGCCGCATTATTCCATAAGTAGTTACTTACATTTACGTGGTATATTGATGTTAGCTAATTTAATGATAATTTTATGTATTTAATCTAATTTTATGTATATCTATAAATTAAAAGTATGGCTGGACCGTTGCTCCTTTTATGATATTAATTAGATTAGAGGTGTTAATAGACATTAAAATATTTTTATCAATGACTGTTTCTTTTATAAAAAGTGAGCTTGTCACTTTTGTAATATTTTCTTGAGACACTGTTAGTTTTTAGCATATCTAGTACTTTAATTGATGCTTCGTTTCGTGTTATTTTTAATGACTCCACGACACTTCATTAAGGTGGATCCAAGATAAATTGCTTTTAGTTATTTATAGAGGAACTTTTAGCAACTTTTAATTTGGCTACTCGTTTAGAAAACATAATTCAGATAGATTTCTATTTAATTAAAACCCTACTATTAGTTGTTAGAATGTAGGACTTCGTAAAGTGTAGGATTAAGAACAAAACAGTAAATTTAAATTGCTATTTAATATTTATAAAATCAACAGGTTCCAAAAAATACAACATTGGTAAAACAGTCAAAGAAAACAATCAGTTGTAAAGAGACGATGAAGTCTTTAACCTCCAACGGAGATGGCTACGGCGTTTCCGGAGTGACTCTTGGCGTTGCTGAGAGCATAGTTGCTCTTACCGCATGAGCTACAGCCGGCCCCGCCGGCGCCGGCTTTCTGCTGCGCCCCCTGCAGGCCCTGGGACGCCAGACCAAGAGCTCCACTCAGGGCCTCCTGGCCGGATCCAGCGCTCCCACTACCCCCCGAAGCTCCGTACCCAGCGCCTCCAGCCTCGCTAACTCCACCACTCGAACTTTGACTCGAGCTCGCGGAGTTAGAACCAGATCCGTAGCTGTTCTGAGCATTTCCCGCTAATTCCGATCCTTGTTCGTATTTGGCTGGACCTGGTCCCGGCGCGGGTCCGTTTCCGTGACCGAAACCTCCGTTTGACTGTCCGGCACTCGAGCTAGATTGAGATGAACTGGCACTTCCACCTTGAGCACTGCCAAACCCACCTTGACTGCCAAATTCTCCTTGACTGCCGAATCCTCCTTGACTGCCAAATCCTCCTTGAGTTTGCTGTTGACCTTTAACTCCTTGTCCTCCGAAGGATCCACCGTGCCCTTCAAAGTGTTTGCCGCTTTGGTAGGTGTAGTGGGATTCCTTGAAGCTGCCAGAAGCGCCGAATTTCTGCTGACCACCAAAACCATGGCCTCCTAACTCTGCGTCATTTTGTCCAGCGCTGGATTGAGACTGAGCGTTGGCGGCAGACTGGCCGCCGTAGCCAGCTGAGCTACCTCCGTGTCCACCGGCTCCAGCGCCTGCGGAGGAGGAAGCGATTGAGAAAGCCTGGCTGGCGTCCTGG
This sequence comes from Mellilla xanthometata, assembly GCA_035578125.1. Classification (NCBI taxonomy): domain Eukaryota; kingdom Metazoa; phylum Arthropoda; class Insecta; order Lepidoptera; family Geometridae; genus Mellilla; species Mellilla xanthometata. The sequence continues at coordinate 2,232,609 of JAPUBQ010000007.1, read as the reverse complement.
GAACCGAGGTCAGCGGAGGCGGCGGCGCCACTGAAGACTCCCTGCTGGGAGCCATCAGCGCTCCTCGCAAGTCCGCTCCAGTTCTGGGTGCGGAAGAACGGAGGTGGTGGTGGCGGACCTGGGGGCGGCGGCGGCGGGGGCGGCCCGTGCGGCCCGGACTCATCGCACACGTGGCAGGAACGCTTGTGGCGCGCGTGCTCGGGCTTGTGGGGCTGCGGGCCTGCAAGCGTAAAGTGTAAAGCGTGAGATACAAACATTACACATACGCGTAATAACATAAGTTAAAATAAGCGTAGTAACTTTACATATCTTGAACCAAATTAACTTTTGTGCAATAGTAGTTAAATGTAAAACGGATTTAATTCGAAACCAGTAAAATGATACTGTCTTATTATTTACCTTGGTTTTTCAAAACGTGGCAGTGTACCACAATCACAGTTAGAGCCAGGAATACTACAATTGTTTTCGCCATCTTGTTCAGGTACCGATCTCAGTCTGGTGTAAATTTTGGAAGCTGACATATTTATACGTAAATAGGAGGATGTGCGATGGATTCCAAGAATGGTATCATCTCGCGATGATTGACGACAAATTGATAAAGTAAACTAGACGAGTGGCAACAGTAGGGGTATCGCGGCGCTAATTTCGTTTGCACACAATTTGCATCTAAGTATTTTGGGGAAACCAGCGAAATGGTACGAGTTCGTAGTAAATATTATATCACACTCTTGTTTGTTTGGAGAACAATTTGCACTTACTGAAGGTGTTTACAAACTTTCAGATTGTGATAATATAAAATTTGAAATGAAGATAAAGTAAATGCGTAATTCGACAGGTACTTTTTGCTTAATATCTATAAAAGTAAATCGATTTTCATTCCCATTCTTTATACATCTTCTAAGTCGGTACGCTCTTGACAGAGCGGTCGTGGTCGTCATAAAGTAGTGGTGTGGACAGACAGTACACGCCTCACGATGCCATTTTTCTCTGCAAGAGGTCATCCTGGCGTACTCGTTTAAAGGTGTCCCCACGATTGTCCTTATTTGATCAATCAATCAAGTGGGTGACCTCCCGCGCGATCCTTATACTTTGCCCTGTACGACTAGGCGCTCTATAGACAGATTACCACGCGTTGAAACATGACATGAAATCAAAATGAAACCGATGAAATGGTTATTAGAACTTAATACGAGTATGCTCTATGATTCAATGTATTCTACTTATAATTGAAAATATTTATATTACACATTACAGCTAGGCTGGGTTTTTGGATGCTTGACGACAAATGTTTCAACTTAAGAGTTGGTTGGGCCAGGTACGAGTATGTACTAGAAAATACTCTACCCTGCTATAGTTTCCTCACGATGTTTTCTTTCCCTGAAAGCTCAAGCTCATCGGCGGGATCGAACACACCATCGTAAGGGACTTAAGGATGCCGCACGCCCGACTGACCGACCTGTCATCTCTTCAAATATCTACAAAATACTATTAATTAATTGGATAATTGATGACTGTTGTAACAATTGTAAAATAGGTAAATGCATGAACTTGGACTACTGCTTACGTTCGTAGCTGATAGATACCTATATACATATGTATAGCAAACAATCAATGCATTTTAAAATATAGGTGTTGTCTAATTGTATGCGATACATCCCCAGCTGTTATGTGAATATTGCATTTGCGTACTGGTGTGAAAAACCTTGACGGTTTATTATTGAGTATCCAATCAATCAGAGTTACCTTCTTGGCTAAACTTAAGCAAGTATAGTGATAATAATTTACTATTTGTAATTTATTAATTTTAAAAAAATTTAATTATTGTATTTTTAATGTTACTGTTACTGCTGAATAACCCCTAGTAAAAGTTAAAGTAAGTATACTTCTACCTTACGCCAAAATGTCGCTATCTCGTGTGGTTAGGCGCCCTGTTCATCAAACTTATAGTCTAAAGAAAACTATTACTTAAAGCAAAACCAAACATGAAACACATGTTTGTTTGCGCTATTCAATATTACAACTATGTCTTAATTTTTTAGAAATAGTTATGTTACGTATAAGTTATCAATGATTGAAATAGAGTGACTTTACCAAAACAATACACATAATATTTATTTACATTCGTGTTATCGGTTCTATCAATCTTAATAGTTAATAATCGTGTCTGCATCCCGATCAGATAAATTAGCCAGTTCGATGACCTGCCATTGCTCGTGGCTGTAACCATCAATTACCAGAGATAGTATATAAACCCATGGGTCAAGGATTAAAGCTTCATTTCTTTATTTAATACATTAGAATTAGCTGCAAAGTGCTCTCAGATAGAGCTTTGGACTTTTTATTTAGCTGCTGAGTAGTCTGGGAAAATGACGGGGTTGCCAATATTTTTGATCGTATTCGGTGCTTTGTATTGTACTGCTTATGGAGTACCCATTGTTATAAAAGGTGTGTTATTAATAAAATGTATTCTGCAACGAAGAAACCGATTTCTAATCGACTAGCTACTTATAATATTACTTAAATTAATACATATTTGTGTTTGTTCCAGAATCTTCCCCAAACGGAGAATCAGTGATTGCGATATCTTCTTCTGATCCCGACGTAGAGAAATATATTCTGGACTATGCGGAGCGCAGCAAGCAGAGGAAGCTCGCACAGCCAGCTGTGGGAGGCAGAGCACACACGCAGGGAACTGTCGTACAGAGCTTCAGTGTCGCCGCTCCAGAAAAAACTATCGTAGGAACCGGTCGTAGTTTCGGAGACGATTCCTTTGCCGACCCTTTCTTCGCTCCTTACTATGTCGCGCCTGATTTGGAAGGATTCGACATCAGAACGTGGTTGAGGAACCTCGAGAGTATTTACGAACCGAGATTCGCACCGAGCGGCGGCACATCAGTGTCGGCCACCGCCGTCAGCAATAACGGACAGGTGTACGGCAAAGTTGAAACCCGCAATTTGGACAGGCCATAAATTAGAGAATAAAAAATAACTATATATGGTGTGCTTCGATTGCTGATTAGAGAACCGGATAATGAGCAACAAAATAAAATAATAAACGTGTTTAGAGAGTCGCAGTCTTTTATTATAATTAGCTAAGAGGTTTTCTATCTTTACGATGTAAATATTTTCGCGAAGGTATGGCGACAAGTGTTTTACAATCGTCTCCGTACCTTCACGCTAGTGCAGAGCTAGTAGTACTCGGGCGAGGTGTTGACGACGGAGGAGTGCGAGGCCTCGATACCGCGACCCTTGTACGTGGTGGCGCCGGCGTGCTTGAGGTAGCCGCCCTGCTGCTGCGTGCTGTGCGCCGTGCTCGCCACCACGCCGTTGACCACCTGTGTGGCCGACACCACCGTGTTGGAGGCGCCGTGCGCGTCGCGGCTCTGCGCCGACGAGATGGCGGTACCAGCGCCGTCAGAGGAAGATGTGGCAGCGGACCCGTATCCGTTCGCGGCCGCGGCCGAACCGTAACCCGCTCCTCTGTAGTTGTAAGGAGCGTTGTAGGTCTGGGCGGTGGCCGAGTTGCCGATAGCCTGCGCTGCACTGACGGGAGCCCCGTAGCTGTTTCTGAGGCCGTTGTAGGGGTTGTAAGCGTAGGGGTACGCGGTGCGGTAGAGCTGTTGAGTAGGCACCGGGTTGGCGTTAGCGTAGCCGACGCCGCGGGCGAAGGAGCTGCCGTCAGAGCCCGCGCCGCCGGAGCCGAAGGCCTGCGCGTTGCCGCTCTGGAAGGAAGTGCCGATCGCAGAGTTGTGGTTGATGCCGGCGATGTTGGAGCTGAACCCGCTGCCGAAGCCGTAAGCGATGCTGGGCTCTGCGAACACCGGCGCGCGGGCCTCGCGGTACCATACCGTGCCGGGGATCACACCGTTATCTGGGAAAAATTAACAAAAAATCGAAGTCAGACTCATAAACTAAACAGGAATCTGTGACAATAGAGCCAAGTAACTGGTAGTCAGAGGTCACCGGCTATGCAAATTTTGAACGTGGGCGGCAATAATAGTTTATTGTTGACTAAATTAACTGTTCCTAATCTCGATGGCGCCGTTTAAAATTAAACTGTCGGTTTCACTTTCATAAATGCTAATGTCTAGATCTGAGAAACCTTTGGTATTCAGGTTATTGTTGTTTGAATACGTGTGTTGAGGTGAACCCTGGCTGCATCACTCACCGATGAACCAGACGGGCTCGGCGCAGCAGGCGACCAGCGCGGCGGCTAACACGATCAGTCTGGATGCCATATTCTCGCTCGCTACACAGGATGCCTAGACCTTTCTCTGTGTTTATGAATATTGGTGATTCATTTCCCCATGCTTATATACTGGCATCATCTTTCCCCCACCAGTAATACTGGGTCACACTGAACACCCGAAGGCATTGACACTCATAAATAAAATTTATCTAACAAGTTACGGTAAACCGTCTTGATGGGTCCAGGTGATCTGATATCATAAATTTAATGGAGCCACGGTGTCATCCTTAAGATAATTCTATAATGTGCCAATAAAACTGGTGAATCTATGATCTATAATGGACATGTAATTGGTAACATCCAATCACGTTGTGACAACAGTATATCGTCGATGATATTCAAAACGACGATATGTTTATTAGTATGCTAATGGCTTTAGTTATTGATTAGTCTCTGTTGGTTTTAGAATTATTAAAATTAGCTCTGCGTCGAGAGTAGATGAGACTAATCCTGTTAATTTTGAACGATTGTATTTGATCGATTTAATCGATAACAATAAGTTACTATTGATGAGATATGAAACTATACAACTCACTCATTTATGTACCTTATGCCTTTATTTAACTTTCAAGCAAGCACCGTCTTTTATTTCACCGCTACTATGCCATTTTACTGCATGTACACCTTACATTTAAATATTTACATATATATTAAGTACGTGCAGTAAATCAATTTACATTTATTTTTAATTAATACGAGTATGTCAAAACTAAAAACTTTACTGCTTAACAAGTTACTAAGAGCTATAATGTATAAGCATACTTGAGTTGTAATGCATTTCATTATTTAAAATGTTATTGGTTACATATATTAACCAAATATGCTAGTAGCAAATATGCTAGGTGTAAAAGAAAACTTTACTGATATTCATGTCCAATTACACATTATACTTTGCTAAAAAAAAACAGATTGATTTAAGTAATTTATTTTTTATATCAAAGATGTCCAAATCCGGGAGCAATGTTACTCGCAGAATTTCCGATACATTTATTACTAAAAAACTTTAATGGGGCTAAAGACTTTTTAAAATACAATCCCAGTTTATAGCGGAAATGATACGTTTTTGCAAAACGCTTCAATGTTATATATACATAAATTCTAAATAGTCCAAATTTACGACTTTCCATAATACTCTATCTTGATTTTATTGATATATTATGCTAATACTATGTTCAATATTTTGTCAAAAAATCAAAGTTCTTAAACCATTAAGAATACGCCAATTAGCGAGTTTTGAAGTGATTTATTGACTTAAAGCGACTTCAAACAAAACATCAATACTTAAATTTAAAAATATAATAATTACAATAATATATCACAGGAGCAAAAACAAATTTACACTCGGACCTCTTGTCCATTCTCATGATAAATTATACAAAACTTAGTCCGAGACAGCTTGAGTAAATTTCGCATTAACTTTATCTGTAAAATCACGACGCATTCAAAAACTAATTCGTCAAAATATTGACCTTACTAATAAATTACGAGCTAGCTTTGCTCTCAGCGACCGCAGCGGATCGAGCAAATCCAAATCCGCCACTTTCGTCATCTTCGTGGCTACCATCTTCTTCATCAAAGAATCCTGGTCTTTGGAAGCCGTAGCCACCACCACCATTCTGACCTAGCACGCCTCCGTAGTAGTTCCCGTTGAACTGGTTGTTGCTTGAGCCATATCCATTGTTAAAACCCGGTCTGTAGCCTTGGTGACCACCATATCCCTGGTTATAGCCGCCGTAACCTTGGTTATAACCGTTATAACCCTGGTTATAATTATCGTAGCCGTTGTTATAGCCGTGTTGAGGGTATCCGCCATTGTATTGATGGTTGTGAGGATAGTATCCATTGGCGTGTCCACCGTCAGCTCCATTGGACGAGGATTGAGACTGGCTGATGGCAATATTGATCGGGACTGGACCCCCTTGATATCCTCCTTGGTAGCCCCCTTGGTAGCCCTGGTAACCGCCTTGGTAGCCGCCGCCATGTCCTTCACACAGCCCGTACTTTTGGCAAAGCTTCCTCTTGATTAGACTTCTCGGTTCCCTGCTCACTGCACTGGCATCGTTTGATATTTCTGTAAATCCAGAAAAAAACTTAAGAAAGTTTTCATACTCTGTTAATCAAGCTGTTTTAAAGTGGACGGCGTGTAAGTGCTTAATTATAATATTTGCAATGATCCTAAAAAATGGCACAAAATTGGTCACGATCATATAAAATTACTACCTTGTTCCAGGGCCGCGCTCCGCCCAGCAAGCACGAGCGCTATGCACAGACATGTAGACCAGGCCATATTGTCGGTGTTCGGGTTATTGTGCCGAATCTTCGGGTCAAAGCTGCTTTATAGGTCGATTTGCGAGGTCAAACCCCACGCTCCGAAGTACGCTCGGCAAAATCCCACGGAAGTTGTAAAACGTAAAATAGTGGTCATGAATATGGAGTAGTTTCGATCTTCTTGAAGTAGGAGACTGCATTTGTTTTGTGACCTGGGCTTAGGTGTTTAAACGTTGCTAAAAATGTGTTTAGTTCACCTAGGTGATTAAGTTCATGTGAATAATGTTTACGCAGCCCAGAGTTCTAGCTTGCGCCTAAAACTCATATCCAGATAATACCTAGAATTCTAAAAGAGATATCAAACTCAGTGGACGTTAGGACATATACCTATCACAATTTCATTAAACCGCAAGGTTAGATCTTAGCAAAATTATAATAAATACTTCTTCACATATTAACGTTTCCTTAATGTTTTCTATCAGAATGGCCATGTTAATTATTAATAATTACTTTTATTGCCCGAGATGCTAATTAAATTTCGGCAGTTTTTACTTAAAGTCAACGAACTGATGATGTGCTGATCTCTGCTTGACCTCTTTGCTATCGATCTATAGATGATTTTTATAGCATTCAACATTCACAAACACGTATAACTTATAGTGTAAAATCCATGTAAAGTCACTCGATTTAACGACAAACTCTCTAAAGCGTCGAAATCAATTGGTTTTAGTTGGTTTAGCTTGTATTCGATACAATGATACATTCTCTTCATTTAACGACCACTCTCTATAACGCCATAAAATGCATAGTCCCTTTAGTGTTATTATAGAGTTTATACGTGCAATATTCATTTATTAATAGATTATTACCGTCATCATCATCATCATCATACCAGTTAAATATTTAGAGCTAGTGTTTGAGATTTAAAATAATGAATACCGTGAAATCTTCAATTTCATCTCTAGCGCAAGCCAAGCGAAAATTGCTACTATCTGAGTTTTGCTTAACCATTCTTTCATAGTACGTACTCTATCTTCTATGATGTCTGTCTGGTCAGTGAGAATACCTAAATTTTGAACAATAGCCGTTATTAATACGTCAGCAAGGTCGGATATAACGAAATTACCAAACATTGATTTGAAGTTACTTCTTCTCACAATGTTATCTTCAAATCCGCAAACAGGAAGTGTTCCTATTTCCTTCATTTGTGCGAATTTGCATCTTTATTATTGGGTTTGCCCAAAAACTTACGAAGGATTGGCGTAGGTGTAGGACATTGCCGCGTGAGGTGCAGTCATTTTATATCTTTTAATTTCCGGCTTTACTTTAGATTTACGACTATATACATTTTTATTCGTAGGATTTTGGATTTATATTTCTTTAAACTTTAATGTAAATTTAAACATAATTTAGAAAAAATAAAGTGAAAATAATTTACAAAGGATAAGGTAAGGAACTGGCCCAGGACAGAAAAGCGTGGAAATCATTGGGGGAGACCTTTGCCCAACAGTGGGACAATATAGGTTAGATAAAAAAAAAAAAAAAAGGTAAGGAAAATAAAGGTAATGAAAATTTTGTAAACTTAACAAAATTGAAAAGACAGTATTAAGCCCAAACGTGCCCATCAAGCTTGCCGCATTGTCTCATAAATGTTATATTTAAACTTTAGTTTTATTTTTTAATATTACTTTATATGAATATTTATTTATTAACTAAAATAGTAATTATATTAATTACTATTATTATCTTTAACTATTTTGCGGGTTACATTGTTACTATTACATATTGGTAGTATTTATCAAATACAGTTTAATCTTTATATAACGGCACTGAAGAGACTGTGCATTTTATGGCGTTAAAGAGAGTGATCGTTAAACGGAGAGATAGTAGCATTGTATGGAATACAAACTAAACCAACTAAGGCCAATTGATTTCGACTTTACATGGAGTTTACACTGTATTTCATAATGCCAAAAAATATAATCTTGAATATGTTAGTTTGTGCGCAAGAAAATGTTTAAATAAAGTACTACCACTGTATGAACCCTTATCTATATAATATAAAATCTAGATCAGCAATTAACACATGTAATAAAATATTTATCAGTACAATCTTTAATCAATAGCTAAACATCAAATACAGCTCATTAAACTTTCTTTTACAATATTAAAACAAGTTGTAACATTGGTTGTAAAATAGAAATTTAATTCATTAGGCTATAATTTCATCTGATTAGCGAGGATATTCGTTAGAGACGACATTATAAAAACGTGAATATTTGATTAAAAATGATTGCTATTTGTTCAAATACGACTAAATTAACTGATTTGAATAATGAACCAAAGAAGACAGAAAAATATATATTAATGTCTTAATGCACGTTGGTGAATCTTCTTCTTCGTATTAGCCAAGTTCTGGTGTCGACCTACAATTTAACTTGTCATCCGACCCCCGGGTTGGTAAATGCGATATATCTTTTTATTTGAGGTGTTTCTTGTACTTAGAATTCTTGTACTTAAGTCCAGTTTATTAAATAAAATTAATTTAAAAAAAACTTATATGTATTTTTTTTTATAAAAGTTGTATGTCTTATCATAAAGTACATACAAACAATCAACATTTTCCTCTTTATTATATTATAGAATAGATTTCTTTATATGAGGCGCGAAGAAATCCTGTATATCTGACCATCACCTTGAGCGAATGAACTTGAACTTAACTTTTAGTTGAGGAGCCCATGAAGAGAAATGTCAACGCCGTAATTAACTTTAATCGTAATTTTATTGTCTTTGAATTTTTAATTTCCGACACAAAAACGACGGTTTGTCTGTCTGTAGCATTGTTGCTCCCGATTGGATGAACCGATTTTGTTTTTTTTTTATTATGTAGATAATACGTTTGCTAGTCGAAGTGTTCGTAGCTATGTTTAATGAAAATTGGCCGATTTTTTTTTTTTACATCTATTTTGGCTATCATTATCATAAATTTCAAATTCAACATGCCCACCACCGGAAAACATTTTTTGACAACACCAGATTACACAATTATATTATCATAAAATTCAAATTGAAGATGGCCGCCACGATCAAATTTAAAGATTTATTTTTATTTTTCAGTTATACTTGTTAAATAACATTAACATATACAAAATAAAGTTTCTTTAATAATGAACGTATCCTTAAAATGGTAATAAGCATATTTTTCAGAGAAATACCACATAAGCAAAACTATAACAGAATGTAACTAGCTAGGTAACATTTATCATCGTAGGCTCCCTTACTATAAGCAAGCGATGGTGGGATTTCAACTTATAACGTGTTTTATGGCTTTTGAGATAAGTTTCTTAACTGACTTAGCATCAGTGTCGCAGGACACGCCTCGCGGAAATGAGGCTTACAAGTTACACTTTCAACGTCTTTATTATATGAAAGTTTTTGTTAATTGCTGAGTTGGTTAGCAAATAGGTTGTCATAGATGAATTCGCCAAGTGCAACTCGGGCACGGATATGAAGAGTTCCGTACCTCAAAAAATGGCCTAAAACACGTTTGTTGAGCCCCCTTTTAAATATTAATTTTATTTAATTATTTATTTTGGTAATATCTATAAATTCTGTGAAAATTTTAAGCATTTACTGTTTAGCATTTAAATTTTATGCGTTTACTGTTATTGATATAAAACAAAAAAAAAGTTTATTGTATGGGGGTTCATAGCAATAAATAATTGTGACAATTATTGATTACATAATATAATAATTGTGTTGCAAAAATGTTCGACTTCGACAATTTTAGATAGTTTTTATTTTTCAAATGCGAAATATATGTTTTTTGTAAGGTGCTTGCTAATGTTCAGCACATAATGCTTTATTACACGATTATGTACCGTTTGCAGAACTCCAAACCTATAAAACTGATTAGAGATACCTCATAACAACTGTTCTGTGGCATCGAAATTACAAGGAAAGTCGGATGTAACTGTTTGTGTCATAAAACGTATCAAATTGAGAAGTATATTATATGTACCTACTTACCTGTTTAATATTATAGTGAGAATGATATTCATTCAATATTTAAGAGCTAGGCTCTTGTTCGTGGAGTTTTTTCCAGGTAGTTCTATCTTCGGCCAAATCCTTAACCTCCACGACATGACTTTCGCCTTCTACTTAATTTGGTTTAAAAATGATCGTCTGGTATTCCGCTTCCTCTAGAATGATATATAGAGAATATTTAAAAAAAAACGCGGAGGGAAACATATGCTTTTCAATCAGACGGCCCCGAATTCGATCCCAGCTTCACGATGAAGGAAAAAATCGTGAGGAAAACAACACGTTTGAGGACCGCAATATCCGAAGAGGTGTGTCATCCACCAACCCGCACTTGGCGAGCGTGGTGAATTATGACCTATATCTCCCTCCTAGTAAGAGAAGACCCCGAGTCCCAGTAGTGGGTATGTATAGTGGGCTACTTATGATAACGCTGAGTAATGTAATGTATTGAAATAAACAAGTACTCGTCTATACCAATATATAAAGAAGAAAGGTTTGTTTGTTTGTTTGACGCCAATAGGCTCCGAAATCACTGGTCCGATTTGAAAAATTCTTTCACTGCTGGGAAGCAAGATTATCCTTGATGTACGCTTTATTTTGTTTCTCTTTGCAACTTAGATTATTTTATAGCCCATACAATATGCTAGTAAGACAATATTGTATTTAGAAGAAAGAAACACACAAATAAGTATGTTTTGTAAGTTTTACATATTAGAATACACATACTTTTTACACGATTCTGTAATAACGTTTTCTATAAAAACGACTTAATTTACATAGTTTACAAGTTAGCCTGTAAGCAGGCTCCTAGAAAATTATGTGATAAATATTTTTTAAGAATTAAACTCGTAATCTACCCCTAAAGTACAGCACGAATATTTAATATCCGAATAAGAATGGTAAGAAGAGAAAAGTTACTACTACAAATCTTACATTAGACTCTTGGTTTGCTTTAAAATATACATACTCGTAAGTAATAGTTATTTGTACATATTATTTCAATCAAACTATAATTAGCTAGTCTTTTTAAGTATTTAACTAATGCTTGTAGTGTGACTTTAATTAACATATGTTATTTATGGCTAATAAAGATATTTTTTCCTACGATTATATTAAAAAAATAAAGAAACTTGATGTGTTTATATTTTATTATGAAAAAAAAGCTAGGTCACAAGTAACCCAACTGTAAAACATAAACAACCTTACAAAAACAAAGAAAAACGAACATCATTATCAACTTCAATAATGACTAACTATGATTAATGTGCGTTGACAGTCGCTCTAGCAATAGCAACAGCAACTGCCTCTCCGGTGCCGCTCTGGGCGTTGCTGATTGCGTTGCTCTGGCCGTTCTCCCCACAAGTGGTGCAGGGAACAGGGTCAGACGAAGGGGAAGCAGAGGCAGGGGCAACTGTAGGGCTAGCGGATGAAGCTGAATTGCCTACAGCATCAGCTACAGAGTAGACTTCATATCTAGCGGGCTGTGGAGGAGACGGTGGTGGGGGAGGTGGTGGTGGCCAATAAGGTGGAGGAGGAGGAGGAGGGGGAGGAGGAGGGGGAGGCCAAAAAGGTGGCGGGGGCGGAGGTGGTGGTCGAGGATAGTAACCGCAGTCGTTGTAATATGGTGATCGTTTCAGCCGCTGCACTAGGGGATCGTTCGCTCCATCTGAAATTAAAAAGGCATTTAAAGATTTGATAATTGGTTCACGATGGATGAAATGGTGACAGGTCTCAGGAACGACGTGCGATCGAAAAATGCCCCTTAAACTTAAGGGGAAAATTTACAAGACGATCATTAGACCTGTCGTATTGTATGGATCTGAGTGTTGGGGTACAAAAGTAGGGCATGTAAGAGGAGTGCATGCGGCAGAGATGCGAACGTTGAGATGGATGTGTGGAGTGACAAGAATGGACAGAATAAGGAATGAGTATATTAGAGGAAGTTTGAAAGTAGCATCAGTGAGTGAGAAACTAAAGAGTGGGAGGTTAGCGTGGTATGGGCATGTGATGCGTAGAGGGGAGATGCATGTTACTAGGAGATGTACCTATGGAAATGGAAGTGCAAGGAAGAAGGGTAAGAGGCCGACCGAAGAAGACATGGATGGCGTGTGTGAATGAGGACATGAGAGTGAAAGGAGTGAGTGTAGAGACGACTGCTGATAGAGGAGAGTGGAAGAGGAAAATTGGCTGTGCCGACCCCACCTAGTGGGACAAGGCAAGGAAGAAAAAGAATCTTCTTTTTCTGTCAGCTACCACAAAGTAATATATCTAATATATAAATATATCACAACTAATAGTATTTTCACCGAGCCGAGCTAAGAAATAGATAAATTGACGCCTGATTCTTTAGTGATGGCACGCGTAGACAGCATTGATGGCTAACGGTTGCTCTAAGCTGTCTAGGCGCTACATGTCAGATAAATCAGGCGCAAGGAATTTTTATCCGTATTAGCTCAACTTGGTGAATACAGTGTATTTTGTGCTAGCTGACGACCAAGAACCAATATTGCTTTGCTGTTCGGAAACCCAAAACCCCATAAAGGATAGTTCGCGCAAGCCGTGTAGAAAAGGAACAAAAGAAGATCCAAAATTTGGTGAGCAAGAAAATACTTAATACGAAAATGAGTTGTACATCAAAAGAATATTACTTACTTTTAACAGAACTAGTTGCGAGCTGAATTAAAAGAGCCACAACGACTAAAACGCTTGGTCGCCACATTTTAGCGAGACCATATGAACGACATTTGGAACTGCTACATTTTATATGTCGCAAAAAACTACTGAACAAACCTTCTGAATATTTCCTATGACTACGGTAAGTGGTAAAGCAAATATTGATGCCAAACAAGCAAATACTGGGAAATCTTAATTCATCTGCGGTTTACCCTCAAGACCAAATTTTGTTTACAAAGTTAGGCGAAAATATTACGTAACTAAGTAAATTCCATAATTCATTGAGTCTATTTGGACTTAGGTGATATTTTTCGTATTGGCTGTGCAAATAAGAAAAATAAATTATTGTTACTAATGTCATTGTTTTATACTGGTAATTACAATAATTTATTGTAAAAAGGCTCTCCGCCCTCTTTAAACTTAAGTTTTATCTCATACTTTTTATCGAAAAATAGAGATGTCATGTGATATTTATGTATTTAGTTTCGTAGTTTTGGAAAATAGTCAGAGTTGAATCTGAGAATAAAATTACAGTTTCAAATCAATAATTTAATATTAATTTAAATAACACATTCAATAAAACTCATCAAACATTCGTAAACAATTACAAACAACTTATTTTCCGATAGATAGAGCGATAGCATTGCCGCTGTCACTCTTGGCGTTGCTGAGCGCATAGCTGCTCTTTCCACATGTACTACACCCGGTCTGACCAGTCTGCAACCCTTGGGAAGCTAGGTTCAAGGCCCCTTTGAAAGCCTCCTGGGCAGATCCTGCTGAGTTTGCTCCTGCTTGACGTCCAAACCCACTGGAACTTTCTGATTCGGCACCACTTTGGCTTGAGCCATAATGAGCTCCAGATCCATAGCCGCTATGCTCCCATTGGCCACTACCTGAAGATTGTACTTGCTGTTCATTATCACCTCTCAAAGACTCAGCATTCTGATACTTTTCAGGCCCATGACTGAAACCGTGTGAGTTCCCAAAGCCACTATCAAGCGATTGCACCTGTTGCTGCTCGTTTCCAAATCCCGATCCAGAACTTGATTGTGCTGAGCTGGCGCTGTTGCTCTGGCTGTCACCAAATCCTCCAGCTCCAAAATTGTTAGACTGAGCTTGCTGTCCTTCAAAATCTTGAAGACCTCCGTGTTCGTGTCCGCTTATGTAAGAGTTATGAGAGCCAAACCCGCTTTGGCTGCCGTAACCGACAGTATTCTGACCTCCACTGGAATGACTTTGAGAGTTAGCAGCGGATTGTGATTCAAAGCCTGTTTCTCGGCCGTTCCCGGCAAACTGGCCAGCGTTTCCTGATGACTCCTGGCCACCATTGCCGGTACCTGCCGATGAAGAAGCTGCTGAGTATGCATTTCCTGTAGTTTGGGAATTAGCAGCAGCTGAAGCTCCACTGAAATCAGCCTGTGGGGATCCATCGGCATGTCTGGAGAAGCCACTCCAATTCTGAGTGCGGAAGTAGGGTGGTGGTGGTGGTGGTGGGAAGGGGCCAAATCCAGGAGGCGGTGGTGGAGGAGGAGGACCTTGGCCGTATTCACACACGTAGCATGAACGCTTCTCTCTGTTGTGCTCTGGCGTTTTGGGTTCAGGATCTGAAATAAAAGAACTAATTAGGTTATACCATCCAGTATTATCCGTTCTTATGTTGAATGACATTAGCCCATTTTGTATTATCTGTTAAAAAGTCAAGTTTTAGTTTTACCCACACTGGCCCCCCGTATGTCAACAACGGCAAAAATGTGTTTCCAGAAAGCTTTTTTAAGGACCCAGATATTTATAGAATTAACTGATGTGTTAAAAGTCTACCTGTTTTCCTCAGCACGTGACATTCTGCTACAACTGCAAATAATGCCAAAAATACAACAGCTGTTCTCGTCATCTTGCCTGAGTACAACCTTCGTCTGACAAGTATAAAGTGGAAGCTAACATATATAATATACGTAATCATCAGGATGTAACATCAATAGAATTCCAAGAATAAATAGATACACGCTTCATGAGACAAATCAAATGAGAAATGTAAACAATAGGTACAAATTTTTTGACTTATTTACTCAATTGTGGTTTTGGTAAGAACCCGGTTTTTATTCAGGTTTTATTAAATCAGATTATTGCTTGGCGTAAGTCTTATTTACACATTAATATTTGTTTTGCCCTTAAAATATTTACAACATTCCATTCCTCAATTTATTGTATTTGTCTTAGCTGTCTCTCATGAATCTTGATAGGCAGATAGTTGACTTTTCAATAACTATGTATTTCCGTTACCGCTTTAACAACAAATAGGTACTAAAAGTAGAATAAAATAATTAAATTAAAACTCAATATTTTTTTATTTTGTCAATAAAATAAATATGATCAAAACAGTATAAACATGCACATATCGAAGTACTAGTATCTTTGGGCTGAACTAAATTTTTTGGCCGTCGGTCTGGGTGTAAAATATGTATCTAGGTAGGTATATAAAGTATTTATGTATGTGTATGTAGTAGTATATCAGTTGAGTTAGCAACCATAATTCAAACTAGAAATGGTTTAGTATGAGAGTAACCAGCCATATGTGAAAAAAAGTTTATATTTTGTAAATATCAATAAACAAATATCCGAATAACTTATGTAATATACAACATATTTCATTTTTCTATGCTTTGTAAATATTATTCTTAACATATTTTAAGGTGATCAATAAAATTGCGACTTTTGCTCGGAATTTTACAACAGATAGGTTTCTGATACGTTCCCACATGGTTGACTCAAAGTCACTGGTAAGAGTTTTTGCTATGCCTAAATGTACATACGTATGCATGGTAGTACATAAATCATTTTCGATCGCTCGCCTGGCTAACTACCACCATCAAGTTGAAAACTCTGTCGCTAAGCACCTAACTAACTAGATGTGATACACCAATCTTGCGAACTAGTTATTCCAGTATAGGCATGCACCATCTTATGCCAGAATGCCGCTAGCTGGATTAGTTGCGCGGCCTCCTGGTCTAATGTCTAGATGTTTTGTGCAAAAATGTGATCAAATCCTTTTACCATAAGTATCTTAATACTTTAATGTGCTTTGAATGTTTTAATACCTTAATTGTGTTTTGTAAAGCCAGTTTAAGTTTATTTTGGCGTCTATACTTTTCCTACCACTTTGTTTCATTAAGTAACGTCTAAATAACGGAAATATTCACAATGTGCATAACCACAATGTTACTGACCAAAATGTCTTTATTATATTTTATACTCTAATACTTTCACGTGATTTATAATTTCGTCATATACCTAACAAACTAAGCTTGATAACCGCACCTCACTTCATATCAGGTGGTACTCGTAATTATTATTATGTCTACCACGGAATGCTGTCTACAATAAGCCCGAGTCTGAAAAAAATCCATTCGCAATTGATGCCACTGACAACAAGAACCATCTCAGTTTCAATAAATACGAGAAAATTGCCATTCTCAATGGCAATATCCCATATTTTCCTTAGTTATAGATTAAGTAATATTAGTACGAGATCCCACTGCAGGATAGGTGTGCTCATCGACTATTTGTTTAAAACCAAATTTTTATGTTTATTTATAGTTAAAAGAATATATATTTACTAGGGTGCCTATCAATATTTGGCCGCTATTATTTTTTTTTTTAATTATTTTTAATTTATTGTTGGTAAAAAATTTCGTTTATTTATTATTTAAATAAAATAACGTCTACATCACAGCAATTAATATGGAGATTCGAAAAAATCACGGTTGCCGTTGCTCACCTGGCCGCACTTCTTTGCAGCCTGGTGTAAACAGGTATGACTTCGATAAATTTATACGTTCATAACCTATTTTTATGAATTATATGTCAAATTAAAGCTATTTTTTTTCTATTAATTATCATATAAAGTTGCTTAATTAAATCTGGCCGCAAATAAGGGTTGCTGGCTGTTAAAGATAATAAATATTTAAGGTAGAGTGAAAGAGAGTTAGCGCGTAACATCATTTGTCAGACGAGGACAGCGATTGCCGACTGTGCGACGCTTTTAAGCCGTTGCGCTTGCGTCGAACGTTAGTGTTCTCAACCACCGGGGAACGACTTATAATAAATAAATAGAGACGACTTATAATAAATACTCCAAAAAATATGTAATTTTTTCAAAATGATAAATTTATAAATTGCAACAAAAAATTAAACTCTGAATGATATCCAAAATCATTAGTAGAGTCAATTGTAAATAAAAGGTCATGATATTTACAATTTTTTTACGACAATACAATAACATTAGCAAGCACTTTTGGAATGATATATTATTAAAGTCAAGTACATTGCTTTTTTCGTTACACAAAAAACACGACTTCATCTTTATCAATTCTATTTTACGTTAATTAATATAATATTTTTTAGATGCACAAATAAAATAACAATGTAAATATAAAACATTGTTTATTACGAACTCGAAGAACCAGAAGCCACGTAAAACAAAACACTGCCCCCCGCCCGCGTCATTTCCCACCCGCGTAATGTTGCTAGCTCAGGCATTATGTGTCCGTTTTTAGCGTAAAATTTGGGAGTCCAGGAGGTGAGATAATAATAGAATAAAAATTTTCCTAATCTATATTATTATTATGTACCAACCTAATTGTCTCAATAAATTGATAGATTTATTGAATAAAAGACGCTTTAGAAAAAAATACATTTAATTTCCTTTTTGCTGAGTAAGCTTTATATAATATTGTCTCTTAGAATTTGAACTTATTAACAAAAATGTAAATTTAGATAAATGATGAAATATTATGTCTAGGTATTTTTCATAGATATAAACATACTATTTAATAGGACTATTGGTTATGTACACACGGGCTGCACTGATGTGTTATACTTTCTTTTTTCAAGTCGGTTAATTTTTATTAAATTAATTATTAATATTCTACAATGAATAAAAGCCCTCAAGAGGTAATAAAAAGTAGGGTAAATCAAAACTCTTATACTGGCAACACTAACAAGATGGATGCCTCATTATCTATGACAATTTTAAAACTGAGAAATTTATTCAATAATTAAAAAAGTTGATACTTAAATACGATACTTACCTACACGTGAAATGTGATCCCATCGGATCGGATCGGTCGCGCGTCAAACTACTCTATTTAAGAGTAGTTTTAGTAGCTTCAGTATTAGGCGCGCTCACGGTTTCTGGTTCTTTCTGTATTCTGAGCATTCGAAGCATGCGCAATGGCTTAAAAGCGTCGCACAGTCGGCAATCGCTGTCCTCGTCTGACAAATGATGTTACGCGCTAACTCTCTTTCACTCTACCTTAAATATTTATTATCTTTAACAGCCAGCAACCCTTATTTGCGGCCAGATTTAATTAAGCAACTTTATATGATAATTAATAGAAAAAAAATAGCTTTAATTTGACATATAATTCATAAAAATAGGTTATGAACGTATAAATTTATCGAAGTCATACCTGTTTACACCAGGCTGCAAAGAAGTGCGGCCAGGTGAGCAACGGCAACCGTGATTTTTTCGAATCTCCATATTAATTTCTGTGATGTAGACGTTATTTTATTTAAATAATAAATAAACGAAATTTTTTACCAAAAATAAATTAAAAATAATTAAAAAAAAAATAATAGCGGCCAAATTTTGATAGGCACCCTAGTAAATATATATTCTCTTAACTATAAATAAACATAAAAATTTGGTTTTAAACAAATAGTCGATGAGCACACCTATCCTGCAGTGGGATCTTAGGCTATATGTAAGAAGTCAAGAAACTCGCCATTCGAATTTCGAAACTAGTGTAGGGTTCACTAAAATATTTACTTGTACTTCACATGTTCGTTTAACTTTTAATTTATGTTAATTCTTCTTATTATTTTTCCCCTGTAACGCTAGTACATCCTGCCGTAATACAGGGGTGACATGCTTATGCATAATATAATGACTTTCTTAATTTTAGGTATAAGGTCAATTCTTGGCAATAAATAAATTTGTATTTTCTTAAATATGATTATATTAAACAAACATCACAAACATTGCTCTTATTCTAGGCTTTGAGTCAAACAACAATAGTCTTTAAATATGTCTAACTAAGTTCATTTCCCGCTAGCACTCGCACTAGAGCCGGCGCTGGACTGCGCAGCACCACCGCGGCTGATGCTGATGCTTTTAGAGATGGAGATAGAGCCTCCGCCAAGGCCTCCGCCGAGGCCTCCACCTAGGCCAGGGCCACCTCCGATGCCAGGGCCACCTCCGATGCCAGGGCCACCTCCGATGCCAGGGCCACCTCCAAACCCAGGGCCACCTCCGAAGCCGGGCCGGTGGGATCCGGGACCTAGAAGGGAAAATATATACAAATACAAATACAAAATATATTTATTTGACACAGTAATAAAAATCAACAAAATTATTTGGAATCCAAAGGCTTCCAAACTAGTTGTATAAACTGTATATTGGAAGCCAATGTCTTCTCCCAAAAAAATTAAACTATCCATATACAATATGCTTTGTTTAAGACGACTGCAACGCGAGTTACCTGCGGGTTACCTGTGGGTTACCTGTGGGTTACCTGTGGGTTACCTGTGGGTTACCTGTGGGTTACCTGCAGGTTACCTGCGAGTTACCTGTGGGTTACCTACGTGTAGATAGAGAGTACTGACGGTCGATCTTTCCGTCGTCATATTCGCAAGAGTTTGAGGGGTGCGGGGGTTTCTTTCTTCAACCGCGTCTATTTAGCGTCGTATTAAACAAATACAACAAATGCGTACAACTACACTAACCTTTGCACAAGTTGACGCAGATGGGACAAGCAGAGGGAAGCATTTACGGAGCAGTGAGATAGTAAAAGCTACGGATGTTAAGCGATGATACTCGGATATACAAAATCTTTAATTTACAGTTTTGGTCGTGGTAACGATATAAATCATGAACGATTAAAATTACTGAAAAAAAAGGCTAAATAACCCTAAGAATATTTGTACCAATTTTGGTAGCAATCAGATTTTTAAACAAGCAATGTTTTTCTTCAAAGCTATTTTAAAATAAGTGTGTAAACTGTAAAGTTTATAACGATACAACTATAAGTTAAAGAATTTTTCCATATCAAAGTTAGATTAACAACTTGCGCAATGATTGTCTAGAAACCCGACTCTCACTCACTTCTCTTCACTTTTCATTCATTAAAATTTTTAAAACACAAGTTGTATGTACTATGAAATATCGATGCCTTAATGCTTCACAAGTACTTTGGAATCAAAATGAAAATTTGATTCCAAATTCCTTTGAATTCCTTTGAAAATTTGCCCTGAACCACACAAAGTGGCACAGACTGGTAGAGGAGGCCAAGACCCACCCAGGGTTATAGAGCCGGTAGTAGTATGTTTAAACAGAAAATAAAGAGTTTTGTGAAAATAATTCCTTTTATAATTTAACCGAATATATGAATATGGAGCTTGCAGAATCGTTATTCATGTGTAAACAGTAGTACTTTAAATTTAATAGACATGAAAAACAAGTGCTAATGTGTGTAGTATTTAATGGGGTAGAATATGTATTTAATGAAATTTGTACGTTTATTTAATTTTATTTAACTAATGTTTTTAAGTATTAAGTAATTATTGTAGTATGACTTGCCTTTAACGTATGTTATTTAGGGTTAATAAAGTTCTGTATTTCTGTATTTCTGCCACAGGAACTAAGTAAGTATGCTTTGAAAATTACAACAACGACCCACAACCTCCAAATCCTCCCCCGAATCCTCCCCCGAACCCGCCACCGAACTGAGGCCTGTTAAACCCACCGTAAGGTCTCGGCGGGAACTGCGGCCCGAAGCCGCCGCCGCCCGTTTGCGCCTGCGCACTCGCCTGGCTGAACCCGCCACCGAACTGCGGCGACCGCGCTACCCGCACTCCTGTTTAACACAGCATACATATATTCCACTAGGTATGTAAAGCCAAGTCAGATAGCCAGGCTACAGGTGCTAAATTTGGAAAAATACCAAATTGGTTTTTAGACGATCTACATAAAAAAAATATTTTGAAAGAAAGAAAATTATTTATTGTGACTAATATCATATACTATTGTAATGATATTATAGTACTAGAATATAATTGAAAATTGACATGGATACATATCATATACTTTTGTAATGATATCATATTATTTGACTTGTAACTTTAGTGTTATCAATAAATGATTTGTATTTGTAATTAAAACACAGGACAAAATATAATAATTAAAATAAGACACTTAAGTAATAAACTTTAATTAGTCACAACACAGCCTCAACTCAGCATAATGCTGGTTGCTGGAGAGCAACCAGCGCTGGTCTTCCGTTGAGGCTGGCTGTGACGTCACGTACGATACACAAAGATGAAGTACACGCATTCACATATAAGGATATACAAATAAAACCGGATTATAAAAGGGAACATAGAGGTAGACAGACAACAGGTGACAAATAGATATAATAGAGTACAACATTAAATGACAACACGAAAATACAAAACACAAAATGAAGAATGAAATTAACATGATTTAAGAATATTTTTTTTTAGGGCCCAAAAATCGAAACTCAGCAACTAATCCACGGCTTTAGGCCTGAAACCAAGACAAACAGACGTTTGGACAAAGCTTATATGAGGATGACTATTTGCCTGTTTATTCGTATTTGTCACAATTTTTGCTAAATTAGCGATCACAAATACCGCTGTGAACTACCATCTTTAGGTATAAGCATAAGCAGCCCACTATACGTTCCCACAGCTCGGACTCGGGGCCTTCTCTCACAAAGAGATAGATATAGGCCATAATCCACCACGCTGGCCAAGTGGGGCTTGGCGGATGACACACGTCTTCGGATATTGTAATCCTCAAACACGTCAGTTTCCTCACGACGTTTTCCCTTTACCATAAAGCGAGTACAAATCCACACATAACTTGAAAAACAAGTCATTCGGGATCGAACCAAACCCGCATGATTGAAAAGCAGATGTTTTACCCACTGAGCCACATTCGCTTTTTTTAACTTTAGGTATACCTGCGTCGATTTCACAGAAATGAGCCACTAGCATCACTAGAGATCCAAAAAGAACAACACTAACACTCGCCATCTTAATCACACCAGAATTACCAGACTGATCTCTCTTGACAACTAACACATTTTATATCTGATAAAAGACGACCAATTTGACCCTACTTGACAATTTTAGCACTGAACTTATTTACTTAAAGATCAATTTAAATAAGAAATAAAAACATGCAATTATATACCTTCCTTACCTGTTTAGAAGATTTAAATTTATTTCCCCCAATCGGCTTTAGTAATTAGTTAAACAAAGCGCTGACCAGGGAAATCACCCGATGCAAGATCGATCGGTTTAAATATTTGCTCTTCGTGTTAGCTATGGTCAATGGCAGTGGTCTTAGTTTGAGGAAAATTGCGGTTCTTCTATTTTATTTCTACATAAACATATTTGGGAAATACCAAAGTTTTACAAACATTGTTAAAATCGAATTACCTATTCAGCTATATCACCTACTCATTCGTTTTAATCAAATCTTTCAGTATTCATGTAGCGTAGATCCATAAATAAATCAAGTATAGAAAAAGAAATTTATAATATACCTCAGGGTAATACAAACCTAACCTATTAAAGCTGTTGCCATTAATAAGAATAAGAGAACTTTTACATTTTAAATGAATTCAGGTACATTTTAAATTAAATTATTCATATTAAATACTAATGAACCTTTTTTTCTAAGATAGTACAAACTGGGTGGCACTCAGATTTTATTTTATAGAAGCCGATGTAGCAAATCATCCTGTTATATTATGTTATTCCATATAAGTTCAAAGCTGCTACTAAATTTTGAACTTTTGTTAGTTTTTTAAATTTACTAGACATTCTTTTATCCATCAAGCTTCTTCTAATGTGCGAATTAATTGTCGTATGAGAAGACATACGCACGTTTCTTTCGTCATACTAATTAATGTAATAAAATAATAGGTTATTAGAAAAAAAATACTTGTGCTAATTTTTGTACTTTATATGTTCTGTTCTGTGTATCTGTGGTAGAAACGTGTCATTATGGTAGAAAGATATGATTTTTAAATGTACCTTCAACGTTTTAAATTTCACTCAGACCTTTTCTTGATCTGTCGTATCTTTTTCATAATATGTCAAAGTAATGTCAATAATGCATACACATGTACGTTTGCATAAATAAGTAGTACTTATTTCTAAGTAAAGTCGTATGGATACAAGTAATAAATATGTTACTCCACGATCTAGCAAACCCCCAGAATAAGTTCTTCAGGCACACCAAAATATTGATGTGGAAATGTTATCTGCAGCGGCGGTAAGTACTCAAATATATGAAATTATTGTACCGCCTCTAGCTCGGTTACCTAAGGTGATCTGACACGATCATCGAACTTAAGCAACGGTCGATCTGGACAGTCTTTGAATGAGTGACCATGCACAAGACTGCCTTTTTAAAAGTGCATTTTTCATCTGGGCACTGCCGTGGATTGGATGACACAATTTCCTCAATTGTCAAGTCCCGCATGTTAGTCTTACCACTATTGTAGTTGGCAAGTTAGAGGCACACGGGCGGCTTGAATACTCTCGACACCAGAGCTTGGCCACTTAGTTCATACAAAGAAATGGAAGATTTCAAATTAATATTCATTAATATAACAAAAAATGTGCATTACAAGGACTAATCTCTAAATCTATGTGATAAAAAATGTAACTCGCAAGCTTTTTTGAAGCTATGATAGTCAAAATTTAAGCAAAGCGCCTGTTGCCCGGCAGTGGAATTTCACAAAATAAATAAATAAAATCAACAATTTATAATATTGACATTATAAGCTTAAACGATTCTTCATAATGCCATTATCTCCAAAAAAATATGAAGCACAACATTTTTATATTTTACAACGGCTATTTTTCAAAAAGTAAATTTAACGAGCTAATTGTACGTAATTGTGTTTTAGAACTTGGAGTCTTAACACTGAATAAAATATATTAAAACTGGAAAACTATCATATACGCAGGGTTGTATAGGATTTTTCAGAGCATTTTTTATGGCCTAGTATTGATCATAATTCACCTTGTAAGCGATATTATATTAGGAGCTCGTTCACCCAGAAAAAAACACTATGCTTTGAAAACCACTAGATTTTGCTCACATAGCAAGCACCTAAACCCTTGCTCCACAGACGCAAATGGCGCTCTTTAGCCCTGGAGACGTTCCTAGCGAGCTTGCTGTTCGTGGTAGCCCTCGTGGTGGCGTACCCGGTGTTCCTGACTCCCCTGCAGGCAGAGCCCGAGCCTCCGCTCACCACGGCGGACCTCCTCGCCTCCCTTCAGCAAGGGACCCTCGTCGGCTTCGCTCCTGATGAGGAACCTTACGCGGCCGTCATGAACCGCGCTGCAGCTCTGCTGGGCATTTGTAAGATTCGCTGTAGAAACTACAAAGATCGGACCAATCACAAACAAGTGACGACCTCGTTAGCGTACTGGTTGCCATGCCGGACTGCCAACCAGAGGGTCCCGGGCTCGATTTCCGCCGTGGTTAATATCTAATATCTTTGCTAACCACGGCGGGTTGATGATTTAAATTTGTTGGTCTGAGTGTCCAATAATTATGTATTTATCTATATAAAGTACTTATTTGTTCGTGTATTTGTATTGTAACATTTGTGTTAGCTAACATAATACGAATTACAAATGTTTTAGTATGGGCCTAACCAGCCGTATGAAACTAAATAAAGTTTGTTTTAACGTAGTCGTGTTTAGGAGTTCTAACAATTCCCAACTCATTCCACATATTTGATTCAAGATAATAAAACTAAATAAATCGTAGCCCTACTATCATTTATGCAAGATTTTAAAAGATTTTTCAAAGAACACTATTTAGCTTCCATCCTGCCTTGAACTTATAGTTAATCTATTAGCTTGCAACACATGTAGAACATAAGGCTATGTTACAATAGTTGTAATAGGGTATAGCAAGAGGCACTGGCTAGCTTTGCTCCGAAGCAAACTAGACAATGTCTTTACTGACTAAATATTATTAGGTACTGTACAGTAACATTACATATATTTATTATTTATTTATTATCACAGCTCATTTTACTTATTCCTTTTTTTTACGTGTGGAAATGCATTTACGCATGCCCACCACACCCAGGGAGGTGAGTGGGTATGTCGGGCTCGATGCCAGAAGGACATCACTACCGACTAAAACCTCACGATGGCCTCCTCACCGGAAAGGGCGGGGTGAGGTTCCGCTCCTCGCATTAACCCACCAAGGCCAGTATGCGAGACTTCTCTTCCTTTTTCTTATTCCTGTTTAATATTTGCTGCGGATGAATGTTTCAGCTCTAATGAGTGGTCGCACGGAGTTCGAACTGAACAGCAACCTGTACCGAGTGGTGAAGAACACACCTGAGCCGGCAGCCCACCGGATCTCTGTCATATGGGTCATTTGGCTGCCCAACGTAAGCTAGCCCCTATAAATATTTTTATATATTCTTTATAGACAAAGGTTACCGTGCCGGACTGCCAATCTGAAGGTTTCGGGTTCGATTCCCGGCACGACCAACATCTTTGTGCTTAACTAAATTTGTTGGCTGTGGGTCTGGGTGTTAAATATGTATCTATTTGAAATATGTATGTAGGTATATCAGTTGTGTCAGCTACCATAACACAAACTAGAAATGGTTCAGTATGGGGTTAACCAGCCGTGTGTGTCAGGTGTCAAAAAAAATGGATTTCCGCAAAGTAACGCCTGAGTTTATATTAATTATTATTCTAGAAAATATTTATTTAGTTTCGGTTAAGTTAGTAATTAAATTGGTTTCTCTTAGTAAAAAAAATATCCGACCCAGTCGAGCCAAACTTGCGCACAAAGTATAACTAGACAGACATTCGGACCGACGGTCAGCTACTATGTACAGACGCCTAAAAACGATTTAGTACAGAAAGTGAGCTACTTATACATTTTCAATAATTTAAAAATAGTAACATTCGATAACATGACTGTGTATTATGCAGATAAGTTCTACAAAAGTGCAAAAAGTTATAATGCCGAAACCCGGGATTGAACCGGGGACCTTTAGATCTTCAGTCTAACGCTCTCCCAACTGAGCTATTTCGGCTATGCATAATGTACAATAAAAATCTGTTCAGTGATAACTGATAACTTGTAATTGAATTTGTTATCATTAATAATTCATGTAAATTATTTAAATTGATTTTTTGACCTTCTTTATCAGTAATCATACAGATTCTGAAATCACTACACCTACTTATAGATAGACATACGAGTAGCAATAAGGATGGTTGCAGATGTAAAGTTTTTGTTGAAGATTTGACATAGCAAAATAATTGATAGTCAGATATTTATAATAATTGGCCTAGTGCCAATCGGACTCACGCATGAAGGGTTGCACACAATGCAACAACAAGAGTGATATAGATAATAAATTTAATTTAATTTTGAAACAATTACTGTTACATTTTTAAGATGTTGCGTTTCCTATAGTAATTAAATAAAATGAACATTTGTCTTTCCTTAAATATAATAATTTAATATAAAAAAATTACGAGATACAGTTGTGTGCCTCGTAATTTTTTTATTTAAATATTCACGCTTCTATCGTTAACCAATTGTCGTTATAAAGATTGAACAACAATTATATGTTACTTGTATGGCAACACTCCTAAATATTATTGACATGTAACTTTGATGTTATCAATAAATGATTTGTATTTGAATTGGTATTTGTATTTTTTTCTCTGCTTACCGGAACAGCCATTGCATAAGAGCCTATCCTTACAAAACACTGCTTCATTCTCCTCTCCATACATACATTGTCTGAAAGTGTAATTTGTCTTTTGTTATTTGTTTAAATGTTGTCCAGGCAAACCACACCTGGCGCTTCAGTATCCGCAGCACGGAGCGAGCCCGCTACGAGACCAGCAGCGAGTACACATCGTACCCCAACCCTCACCTGCGCGCCGGCTTCCTCGCCGTGCAGGTCGCCGTCAGCCAGGCCATCCTACAGGAGGAGGCCACTGACCCTCATCATGAGGTACCTACCCTCACCTACACACCGGCTTCCTCGCCGTTAGCAAGGCCATCCTACAGGAATAGGCCGCCCACCCTCAACATGAGGTACCTACCTTGAGCTACACGCCGGGTCCCTCGCCGTCAGCCAGGCCATCCTACAGGACCCCCCGCCCCCGTGGGCCTCGCATTGTCGAAGCGGGGGGCTCAGTAACCGTGTCCTGGTCACCCGCGGTGAAGTCATAGGCGGGCCACTCCCTAGACTTGTATTCCCAGTGTGCAAGTGCTAGATGGAGAGATGGAGTAGTGAACTTATTTGTCGCTTCCTAAACTTCACTTACCTGACCTTTGTATTTTCTGCTGGCTTTATTATTATTGTAAACATTACCAGGTGAAGCTGGTAGCGATGCCAGTGTCCCCGCTGATGAAGGAGCACGAGGTGAAGCGCGCGGTGTCCATCATCCTGCTGTGCTTCACGGTGGCGCTCATACCGCCCGTGCTGGAGACGCAGGCGCTGGTGGTCCGGGAGACTGCTAGCAGGTTCAAGGTACCTACTAGATAGATTAATCTACGTAATAGGGGTAGAATAGGTCCGGACATTTCATTGTCATACTTTGAAAAGAAAGAAAAGTAAGAAAAATCATTTACTATGCAATAACCTATTGACTCAGGCGTTACTTTGCGGAAATCCATTGTAAATAGAAGACAAAATTAAATATTTAGTGTACTTCGTTGTGTTAGGAGGGTAGTTTAGGGATTAGTTTACTGGTGTGAGTTGTAGTGGAGGTGTGGTGGTCGGTCAGAGGAACACACCTAATTTTTTTAAAATATTTTAATTTTTCCTTGGCTTATCTTAATTTGGGTTTCAGATCACAGCGGAAATACACTAAATATTTAATTTTGTCTTCTATTTACTAAGCACACTTATTACTATATACTCAGATATGAGCACAAAAGGAGTAAATTCAGTATGATGCTGAGAGCACTAAGTACTCCGGCGCTGATTTTCAATTAACTCCTACACATTTTATGTAGACATAATGTAGTAGGCTTGAGTGTTTGAAGATATAGGCGCTAATCGCCAAACTGTCAGCAGGTTAAATGTTCCAGCTCGATAGACATTTGCATGTGATAGATAGTTCATAGTTATTCATTGACAACAGAAGATACACGTTATACAATTTTCAAATAATCATTCAATAATATTTGAATTATTCAATTATTGAATTTAATATATTGAATTTGATATGAAATTAATATTAATATGTTTATGTATATTTATATATTTATTTATTCATTTGAGCATTAAATAAATAATTAATAATAATTATTAATAATGTACATAATTATAAAATATACATAAATGTCACACAAAAAAAATTATATCATAATCAAATCTATATTAAAACTAGCTGACCCGGCAAACATTGTTTTGCCTTAATAATTATTTCTAAGTATACAGTAGCCGATTCTCAGACCTACTGAATACGCATATAAAATTAGGTAAAGATCAGTCAAGCCGTTTCGGAGGAGTTCGGTAACAAACACTGTGACACGGAAATTTTATATATAAGATATTAATCAAATTTTTAAATAGATAGATAGATAAGGCTTTGGAATTATTAATAAATTCCAGACAATCCCTGATTTCAAAACTTGTTATTTATTGTTGTTAATTATTCTACATATTCACAACCAATTGTTATCAAATCAAAATCTTTGACTACTTTTGTCATACACGGCACGTCACTTACAAATAACATTTTATTAAGATTATATAATTTTTAATAACTTAATCACAATAATAAAGATTTATAATAAAACTACATAATAAAATTAATATGAAATTATATTTTGTGTCACTGAATGTAATTTATATAAAATGTCTGAAAACTTATTAATTATGATGAATGATTAATTACCATTCATTACAGAGATAAAATATACCCTTCTCTTATTGCTGCTCCATGTTATAATTTCAGAGAAGCCTCGTGATCCGCGGCGTGTCGTACTGCTCCATGTACCTGGGCTGGCTGGTGTTCGCCTACCTGACCGCTCTGCCCATCTGCTTCGTCGCCGCCATCGCTCTGCTCCTCATCTTCAGATGGGTGCATCTCTTCGTAGCGCTGATGCTGCTCCTGGCTTACATCTCCGCTATGATCATAACTGCGCTTATTATGGCCATGTTTCATTCTAAAGGTAACCGTATTCTACTTCCCACTAATGTTATTCATTTCTGTGTGTATATGTTTGTTACTTTTTCACGTTAAAACTACTGGGACGATCCGTATAAAATTATTTATAGAAGTAGCTGAAACTTATCAAGAAAAAATAAGGTAAAACTACTATTGTCGCTTGAAGTCATGGGGAAAAGCGGTTGGGAGTCTTCATTACGTGACCTCCTTACGGCATTAAATATAACCTATTTGTATGTTCACTTAACCTACTTTTACTTATATATATATTTATTATTACTCCTTGTTGTAAATATGTTGTTTGCTGAAATAAAAAAATGTATTTGTATTTGTAGCTTATACTTATGTTACAAGACTTAACAGCCGGGACGTACAATTTAACGTGTCATCCGGTAGCCTCAAATGAAAATTCCACTTTTAAAAACGACAGTCTTGTTCTTTGTCACCCATCCGACTCAAAGACTGTCCGGATCAAATAAGAAAAAGAAGACAAACCTATAAAATGGTTTAATATCTTCCCCAGCATGGATCGCATGTGTCTGGTCTTCGCTTTTCACCCTCCTCCAGACGTACATGGCTGAGTTGCTGGTGCACCACGAGTATGACATGATCCACGGGGTGTTGACCTTCATCCTGCAGCTCCTGATGCCACCACTTGGCCTCGTGCATGCTATGAACCACTTTGCTCTCCTCTCTACTGGCAGTTAGTATCATTGTTATTATCTTGTGAGTGATAAGACTGACCAAGATTTATCCTGATGACTAAAATCTAGCCAGCCTATTCCATTAGCAGTGACACCCAAGTTCAAAAACTAAGCGCATCACCTTTCTGTATACTCATATTATGATTTATTTTTGGAGACAGAAAAAAGAATTGAGTATCGTTAAAGAGTTGGGTTTAAGTGTGATAAGCGAGATATAATTTAAGAATGTGATAATGATAAATTATAGTAGTAGTAAAAAGCAATAACGTGGTGCACTGTTTAAATAATACGATTAAATAATATCTATTATATACCACCCATGTTATTCAGCGCGTAAATTTAACTTTTATGTAATTTGGTCTTGTGGAATGGGTTTTTTTGAGTCTGGTTGGCCATAAAACTTACTATTTAATCATACTAATGCTTCAATAAAATTCTACTCAAAACTTGTATTTCAAATAAACTTAACTGATTATAAAATATAAATGAATGAATCCAAAAATAGAAATTCTGCACCTTTAGGAAAATATAAAATCACGGTGAATAACAGATTCTATTATATTTTTTTTCCATAAATGAATAAAATATTGTTGACAGAACAACAAAAGGTCACATCATCCCTGTGGTACAGTTTCGGCTCGTGGGGCACTGTCATTGTGATATACTTTATTGTGCTGATGCTGATACAAAGAACCATCGGACACCAGCGCGCGATTGGAGGTCAGGTGTCTTGGAAGTCCGTCATCTTTCGCAAAGTCGAGGCGAGTAACAAATCTTACCGTTCTTTTTCTTAATGTTATGTTGACGACCTCGTTAGCGTAAAGGTTACCATTCCGGACTGCTAATCAGAAGGTTCCGGGTTCGATTCCCGGCCCGGTCAACATCTTTGTGCTTAACTAAATTTGTTGGCTGTGGATCTGGGTGTTAAATATGTATTTATATATAATATGTATGTATGTATATGGAGTATATCAATTGTGTTAGCAACCATAATACGAACTAGAAATGGTTCAGTATGGGGCTAACCAGCCGTGTGTGAAATGTGTCCTAATATTTATTTATATATTTATTTGACTGCAACAAATTGTACATTATCTACGATTGTGCTGAAATATGTCAGGCTAATACCGACAGAATAAACTTAATTTATAGCCATTATAGATACACAATATTCAAATATGCCTTACGGAAGTAATCATTCAGTGAAATTGTATTATTACTACTGAATAAATCTTGATATAAAAATACCTTTATAGAGTTCCGTGCCAAAAGGATATCAATATTTGTACTTAAGTAAGTTAGAAAAGTATATTTCGAAAACTCTGCTGTCCGCTCGTTTATCTGTCACCAAGTCTCATGAATCGAGATATTTAGACTGTAAAAATCAAATTACCACAGATTCTGATGTTTTCTATTGCCGATATAACAACAAATAAAAATAATGAACAGAATTAAATAAATATTAAAGGAAGCTACGTAAATTTTGCCGATTTTGGTACGGAGCCCATACTGCCCGAGTCAGCCTGGGCCTATTTTATTGAAATTAAAACCTCATTATCATAACAGGATGTGAACGCGTTATGTGATATAGAAAACCCTACTGGCAAGGAGAGGGACAAGCTTCAAGAGGTGGATGAACTCGTCGCGAAGGCGGTCAGCTTCCGGAATGTGTCCAAGGTAACTCAAATCTTTTTTTTTAATCACTAACTTGTTGTGTGTTCAAGTTACAGAGAAGAAAAATGAAAAAAAGATGCCATTAGCTACATTTTTGCCAAAATAAATTTAGTATATTTCCTTACTTGGTGCCGAAATTTGGTATACTTTTTCATATAAACGCTGTCAAATTTCCTAGAAAATTACGCCAAAAAACGTGGCACGCGTTTGTAGTATAAAGTTTTCATAGAGTTAATGTCACGGGTTTAAGTTGGTTTTAGTAGGTGGCGTTATTGCTCATACTATCCAGCAGACCATTGTTTTTTGTTAAAATAATAAGGAGTAGCAAGACGAAACATTAACTAGCCTGGTTAGCGAATTGTTCTTAGCTTCATTAGCGACTAGGGCGTTCGGCGTGGTTTGTCGAAAGAAGCAGGTTCGGATCCCGCTGAAGATGACATTTTATTTTAAGTTTTGACGTTTTTATTTTTATTTTTTAATAATTTTATTTGCATAGAGCTTGAATAGGATTGAAGTGAACTTAATCTCGCGGTCTACGGTGAAATGAGTGGTCCCGAGTTTTGATCTTAATTTCCAGAGCATTATGGGTGTGGAGGTTCTGAAGAACATAACGTTGGACATCTACCGCGGAGAGTTCACCATGCTGTTCTCTGAGAGAGTGCAGGAGAGAAACATATCTACTGCTGAGGATCTCTTAACTGGTACACTATTAACTGATGTTTTCTCAATGTATAGTTCTGAGAACTGACCGCCTAACCGTAATACCGTAGACTAATAAATACGAGTATAATAGATGCTCAAACTCTTCTTGAAAAGAAATCAGTAGTAAAAGTTTTACTACGTGTATTTCATGCGATACACTTAACGCCATCTATTTTTATTTTCTTGAAACGACTTCAGTCGAGTCACGTAATCTATCTGTTACTGCACGTTCGATTTGCAGCGCCATCTAGGTTTTATCGGTAATTATGGCAAACTTGCGCGGCACGCTTTATTTTATTGGGAATCAGCAATTTTTTCTTGTTTTCTGATCCCTACTAATACTAACGGATTTTACTGCTTTATTTATATTGTTGTTTCTTTACTGACACTACTGTTATATTATGTTTTAGTTTTATTTATTGTTATTGTCATTATTAAGCACAGTGTTGTATGTATAAGCGGAGCGGGAGTTTCTGATGCCCTGCGGCACAGACTCATAAGAGTTCTACAGCAGGCGCTCCTACAATGCGCGACCGTAACAATAAGGACATTAATTATAAGCAAACTTGTCTGTGCGCAAATGATAATGAAAATTGCGCAAATTAGAATATAAATATATTATTATTAACTAAAGTTTTAGTTTAGTTGAAGGAGTATTTCTGACCCATCCAATTTAGTATAGAAATATTACTGTAGCCGGATGACATCCAGCAGGCAAAGATGGCGAGATGTCGTGAAGCAAATTATATCCGCCCCATCTAGTGACCCTCCATGACGATCACGACCGCTCTGTCAAGATCGTCACGAAAAAGAAGAAGAATGTTTGCACTGGAGTGTGACTCTCTATGTTCCAGGTCTGACGTTCGCAGACCATGGCAGTATCAACGTGCTAGGCACTGAGCTCTCCCGAAATGTGAACATCATGACGGAGCCTCACATGATGGGGTTCTGCCACCGCTCCACCTTCCTCTGCGATGACCTCACAGTTGCTGAGTACTTCACGCTCTTTCTTGATGTAAGAGTTTTACATTCTGGCCTAAGGTGGAGATAGCCTTATCTGGAACAACTGACTTTCAAGGATGCTGTCGGAACATATTTTAGTTGCTTGGCGACACTTATTCAACTTGAGGGTGGTTGGAAGCCACGCGAGTACTAGGAAATGACTTATCACCATATTCCTCACGATGTTTTCCTTCACTGAAAGATCGTGCTTATTAGTTGGGATCGAACCTACGACCTACGCGGCTGTGTCGCGTCCAGAACCTTCTGGACCTATGGATTGGTGGTCACCCATCCAAACACCGTCCGCATCGCGCTTAGCTTCGATGATCGCGTCAGATCACCATAGCTAGCCGAGCTACATGTGCTAGAGTGAACGCTCGCTAACTCACGTAGTTACGCGCCCTATTAGTCAAAGGACTGGTTGTAAAGAGTATAAAAAACCTTATCCTAATATGGTATGAGTAATGTCCCTGTTCTCAGATCTCCCTTTTTTACGCGAGGAAATACATTTACGCCTACGCGTGCCCACCACAACTGGGGAGGTGGGTGGGGTATGTCGGGCTCGATGCCAGAAGGGGCACCACTACCGATTAAAACCTCACGATGGCCTCTTCACCGGTAAGGGTGGGATGAGGTTCAGCTCCTCGCATTATCGCACCACCCCGCCCACCTCGGCTAGCCTGTGAGGCTCCTCCACTGTAACCTCACGTGCATCGCAACCACTTCCCCCTTATACCCTTATACAATCAATTAAATTATTATTATAAGTTTACATTTTAAGCAACCAAATGACTGACTTACGCTTTTCAATAATTATTTCCACGAACGTCTGAAATATGTCACTTTTTATTAATCTTAAAATTTTTATATATGTACTTATCTAAGTCACTGGGAGGCACTAGCCTCCATGGCACGGGCGCGAATGCGTCCAGTTTGAGGGTTAGTGAATAAGTTTGTATTGTACATATGAATTTGAATAAAAACATTTTGATTTTGATTTTGACTTCGGGGGTTCTCAGATCTGCCTGTGGAAGGAGTCGCGCACGTACACGGAGCAGTACGGCGTGATGCGCACGCAGCGGCTGCTGGCGGAGTGCCGGCTGGAGGGCGTGCAGGGCGCGCTGGTGGGCAGGCTGGACACCTACTACCGCGCGCAGCTGTGCTGGGCCATCGCCATGCTGCTCGAGCCTAGGGTAACTCGCATACAATCATCATCAGCCCGACTGCGTCCACTGCTCGACATAAGCCTCTCCCAAGGGACGTCATCCGAACCTATCCTTAGTATATCTTCTCCATTCACTGCCCGCTTTTTTGCATAGGTTATCGCTCCACCTCGTTGCAGGAAGACTAAAATCAAATCAAATATGTTTAATTCAGTATATGACGGTAAACTGTGTAATCTTCTTCATCGTATGAGCTAAGTCAAGATCTGGTGTTGAGAGTTTTCAAGCTACCCGAAGGCCTCTGACTTGGCTAAGCGGCTGCTTGTACTAAGACTAACAGCCTGGAACTACAATTTAGCATGTCATCCGACCCACGGTAGCGTCCAGTAATTACGAGTCCTGGGATATACAAATACAATTTGTGTAAACACAATTAGCATACAGTACAAGTACCTTTTCATCCCCCAATCCCCACCTCGGAAATAAATAGATTTAGAAATGTAAAGATTTTTGTTTATGAGCCCCCTTAAATATTAATTATATTTTCACAACTTATTTTTTAAATTTATACATCATTAATTAAATATTCTGTAAATGTTTAGAGGGTCGAAATGGCGTTGTAAAGATCGAGTAAAAATCGTTTAAAAAATAGTTTCTGAGATCCAACCTCGTGACAGACAGACAGACAGCGGAGGCTTAGTATTAGGGTTCCGTTTTTACCTTTAAGGTACGGAACCTTAAAAAATAAAATTACTTATATATGTATGTATCTGACTCAGGTGATAATAATACCAAACTTTTCGGACCAGCACCCGCGCCACAACACTATTATAAGGGACAAGATCATGGTACGTGTTTCTTATTATTATTTTTGCAATTTTATAGAAATATTTGTAGCGATAATAGAATATGTAATGTGTTTCACCTAACGTTTCGCAAGACGTGCGTTTTATTCCCGCCAATGAGCTATAACGTCGATGAAGTAAAGCACCGTCGAAAGCGGCTATGGTTACCTCGCGAAGTTTCCCTTTCCGTTACCTCAAGGTCATTGGCGGAGATTGAAACCAAAGGCTTCAGGATGAAAAATAAATTAGAATTAACATGTTTTCAGCAATACAGAAAGCACATAACAATAATAAAAATGTGCTTCTCAACCTTGCAACTGGAGTACGCGGACCGGGTGTTCATATTCGATAACAAGGTGGTGGCTTTCGGAGGAACGCCCGCTTACATGTTTTTTAAATTTGGTACGAGTCTTCTTAAACTTGCTTCATTAATTTATAAGATTTCTAAAATTTAGAGCTTGTTGAAAACATACCTTTATCTAAAACTTGTGCTTCATGGATATTCAGATCTTCAGCGATACACACTGAGTCATGTTTCAACTCCAACGCAAAAACGAAGGTGTGTTAAGTTTGTTGAACCCTGACGCAAAAACGCAGAAGTTTGACATATCTGTGTGTTTGTCAGTCTAAAAAACTCTCAAAAACGACGTGGTTCGACCACATATAGGTTCTATGGTCAATCTGAGAATATAGACGACAGCTACACATTTAAATGGCGACAACACTATTCATAAGTATATAAGTACACACCAAATAATTCTTAATCACCATAAGCAGTAGCAACCTGTTAACAAAGTGATTGAACAGGTCGCGAGTATCGAGTCCGCATGACAATCCCAACCGAGACAAACATGAACGAGGATGTGTTGAGGGAGATAATTCAACGCGCAAAGGACGCGGGGGGATCTGTCCGGGCGCATATAGGTTCTATGCTCATATTGAGGATACCGACCGAGCCCACAGCGGCCATAGCGAAGCTGGTGAAGGAGTTGCAGAAGAACTCGCAGCGCTTCGGGATCACCTCCATTAATATCAGTGTACCCGACTCCGAGGAGGTAGCGAAAAGGTTAACTACTCTTCTTTTTTAATTCAAGCTTAGTTGAACACTCTTCTTTTTTATTTCTATGTCCTTTCAAATTCTTTTCCGATTCAATACCTTTCAAACAAAATTTAAAATACATCACAGCGGTTCTTCCGGTGCGATGCTACGATAACAGTCACTTATTAACCTAAGGCACTTTTTTCACGATATGCTTCCGCATAAGTCACCTGATGTTAAGCTATGTTGTGGTTTACGATCAAGAACACATGTCTAGAAGAAATCGATTGAAAAGAGATGAAATTAAATTTTGAGAGGAACATGGATTCTGCTAGACACTTTGGCCGTTCGCACGAAAACTGCGGAAACAGTACGGTTACAGGAGCTAGGAATCTCTATTTATACATCTTGGCGTTTCTTTGGTGCTGTTACAAAGTGATGATGCTATATTTCAGGGCGATGACAGAGTCAAGAGCTTTAATACATCATTCTGTGAGCGATCAGCAGGAAGTCAAAGATGCCCTAATTAGAATATCTGGTAACTATTTTCTCATTTCATTTTTTATGTTCCAATAAATCCGTAGGTTTATCTATTCAACGAATCGAGATAATAAGATACATTCCCGGCGCTTGATTTGTCAGAGACGACACGCATAGGCAGCGATTTTACCAATCACAGTTATGAATAACTGTGATTGGTAAATTCAGACTATACGCGTCTCTTGTGATGAATCAGGCGCCTGAAACTTATCATATCCCCTATCAGCTCATTCCGTTGAATATAGTATTATTAATATTTTTTCTGTATATTGTTATGGTCCGTCAAGAAAAAACATGGTATATGGCTATGCCAAATTGACACATAACGCTTCGATACGCCATTTTTTTACTTTTATAACTCAGGAATACAGATCTGTCAATGGGTATGACTTATCATATAGCCTAAGATCCCACTGCAGGATAGGTGTGCTCATCGACTATTTGTTTAAAACCAAATTTTTATGTTTATTTATAGTTAAGAGAATATATATTTTCTAGGGTGCCTATCAAAATTTGGCCGCTATTATTTTTTTTTTAATTATTTTTAATTTATTTTTGGTAAAAAATTTCGTTTATTTATTATTTAAATAAAATAACGTCTACATCACAGCAATTAATATGAAGATTCGAAAAAATCACGGTTGCCGTTGCTCACCTGGCCGCACTTCTTTGCAGCCTGGTGTAAACAGGTATGATTTCGATAAATTTATACGTTCATAACCTATTTTTATGAATTATATGTCAAATTAAAGCTAATTTTTTTCTATTAATTATCATATAAAGTTGCTTAATTAAATCTGGCCGCAAATAAGGGTTGCTGGCTGTTAAAGATAATAAATATTTAAGGTAGAGTGAAAGAGAGTTAGCGCGTAACATCATTTGTCAGACGAGGACAGCGATTGCCGACTGTGCGACGCTTTTAAGCCATTGCGCATGCGTCGAATGCTCAGAATACAGAAAGAACCAGAAACCGTGAGCGCGCCTAATACTGAAGCTACTAAAACTACTCTTAAATAGAGTAGTTTGACGCGCGACCGATCCAATCCGATGGGATCACATTTCACGTGTAGGTAAGTATCGTATTTAAGTATCAACTTTTTTAATTATTGAATAAATTTCTCAGTTTTAAAATTGTCATAGATAATGAGGCATCCATCTTGTTAGTGTTGCCAGTATAAGAGTTTTGATTTACCCTACTTTTTATTACCTCTTAAGGGCTTTTATTCATTGTAGAATATTAATAATTAATTTAATAAAAATTAACCGACTTGAAAAAAAAAAGTATAACACATCAGTGCAGCCCGTGTGTACATAACCAATAGTATGTTTATATCTATGAAAAATACCTAGACATAATATTTCATCATTTATCTAAATTTAAATTTTTGTTAATAAGTTCAAATTCTAAGAGACAATATTATATAAAGCTTACTCAGCAAAAAGGAAATTAAATGTATTTTTTTCTAAAGCGTCTTTTATTCAATAAATCTATCAATTTATTGAGACAATTAGGTTGGTACATAATAATAATATAGATTAGGACAATTTTTATTCTATTATTATCTCACCTCCTGGACTCCCAAATTTTACGCTAAAAACGGACACATAATGCCTGAGCTTGCAACATTACGCGGGTGGGAAATGACGCGGGCGGGGGGCAGTGTTTTGTTTTACGCGGCTTCTGGTTCTTCGAGTTCGTAATAAACAATGTTTTATATTTACATTGTTATTTTATTTGTGCATCTAAAAATTATTATATTAATTAACGTAAAACAGAATTGATAAAGATGAAGTCGTGTTTTTTGTGTAACGAAAAAAGCAATGTACTTGACTTTAATAATATATCATTCCAAAAGTGCTTGCTAATGTTATTCTTTCGTCGTAAAAAAAATGTAAATATTATGACCTTTTATTTACAATTGACTCTACTAATGATTTTGGATATCATTCAGAGTTTAATTTTTGTTGCAATTTATAAATTTATCATTTTGAAAAAATTACATATTTTTTGGAGTATTTATTATAAGTCGTCTCTATTTTTCCCCGGTGGTTGAGAACACTAACGTTCGACGCAAGCGCAACGGCTTAAAAGCGTCGCACAGTCTGCAATCGCTGTCCTCGTCTGACAAATGATGTTACGCGC
The DNA here is from genome assembly GCA_035578125.1 of Mellilla xanthometata. Classification (NCBI taxonomy): domain Eukaryota; kingdom Metazoa; phylum Arthropoda; class Insecta; order Lepidoptera; family Geometridae; genus Mellilla; species Mellilla xanthometata. The sequence continues at coordinate 2,193,285 of JAPUBQ010000007.1, read as the reverse complement.
TAACTCTCTTTCACTCTACCTTAAATATTTATTATCTTTAACAGCCAGCAACCCTTATTTGCGGCCAGATTTAATTAAGCAACTTTATATGATAATTAATAAAAAAAAATTAGCTTTAATTTGACATATTATTCATAAAAATAGGTTATGAACGTATAAATTTATCGAAATCATACCTGTTTACACCAGGCTGCAAAGAAGTGCGGCCAGGTGAGCAACGGCAACCGTGATTTTTTCGAATCTTCATATTAATTGCTGTGATGTAGACGTTATTTTATTTAAATAATAAATAAACGAAATTTTTTACCAAAAATAAATTAAAAATAATTAAAAAAAAAATAATAGCGGCCAAATTTTGATAGGCACCCTAGTAAATATATATTCTCTTAACTATAAATAAACATAAAAATTTGGTTTTAAACAAATAGTCGATGAGCACACCTATCCTGCAGTGGGATCTCGTACTAATACTACATCTAGTTTTAAACATTACAACTAGCTCGTATAATAATTTAATGTTATGCAAATTTAAACTGTAACGTTTGGTAATTAAAGACTTTTCCTATCGCAAAACATAGATTGTTACTTTGACGTAGAATTGGATTCATCGGTTTGTACCACTGACCTCTATTTCTACTAGTACGCTGGACTGGCTATACGTCACATCGTTTTGTGCCTATTTTATTTTCGCCATTTTGGCGCTGACAGCGCCAGTGAACGTCCACGGAACTAATAATAGGGACGGGACAATGTAACAATGTAATATCGATAAAAATCTACTTTAAGCCTATTGGTACGTTTCTATCCTTCTTAGCATTTTTTCACATATAATAGGCTTGTCCTTGACCACAACTCACCTGATGTTAAGTGACATTGCAGTCTAAGATGAAACGCGCTTACCCAGAAGAAACCGGTTCACTCTCGCCTTGAAGACAGTAAGGTTGTAGTTCAGTACGAACAGGGATTCCGGCAAGGAGTTCCACAGTTTGGCCGTCATAACTATAAACGTTGAAACGAATTGCTTAGTTCGCATTTTCGGCATTTCCACTGTATATCGGTGTCTCCAAGCAGTCTCCCTGCTCGTTCGGTAGTGGAAAGGGGCCGGGGAAATTAGATCGTGTAATTCCGACATGGACTCTCTGTGCGTCTGGATTGATCGCATTTTGTATATAATGTTGATTAACACGGATAATGGACAACAAATAAATATTATTGCTAAGGGCCCTGCATGATGTGTGGTGAACATAGGGATAAGAGATGGTACCAACAAAACGATGAATGATTTTGCTCATAAATATATATTTACAAAAACAACATGATTTAAAAATATATAATAACTAGTAGACGCCAGCGGCTTCGCTCGCTTTATTTTGGGATATAAAGCCACTTCCAGGACGCCATACTATGATGATGATTGATGAAGATGATCATGTTTGTTGGGAAGCCGATCAACAGTTTTATCTCTTTGAGCCACAGTTTTAGTGAAGAATATTTTGGGGACCTGCAATAAAAAACAAACCGTTAATTGAATGATACAATATATGCCAGAAAAAACATCGACAAATATTGTCGATATGGAATATCGACAACACTATTGTGTTGTTTATGTTTATCAAAACTCGGTAATATCTAGTTAAATACGTTCTAATGGCATGTAATATACTAGTGACGATATTATCTTCACAGAACGTTTTAATTCATAGAATATAATTATGAATTCACTTACTTATGGAAGGTTATCCCGCTTTTCTTCTGGATACGAGTTTTGCAAAACACAAGTACTGTCATTGTTGGTAAAAATAAGTATCACGCTAGTATACATATAAATTGAACTGTATAATACCAGATTAACTACATATTAAACACTTAAAACGTTAATAAGATAGCGGAATCGATGTAAACAACACGACGGCCATTTGCAATTGCGCAATAAATGTCAAATTTAGTTCTCTGGACGCTCAAGGAGGCGCTTCAAATCGGTACAGAAAATTGCTGTCAGTTTGTATGGCATAGCCTGTCCAGCGTACTAGTAGAAATAGAGGTCAGTGGTTTGTACAGAAAAGTATTGAATACCACCTGGTTGTATATTATTTTATATTTCCTTTGTTTTAGAACCACCGACATGGAAGAGGCGTAGGAGAGATTTTATCACCTGGACTCAGTTGAAGCACATCGGCTCAAAATATGTGGCTTTTCATGTGCAGTACAAGCTCTACTTTCTGATCACGGTTTGTTACTTATTCATTTTTTTAGTTACTTATACTGATTGGCAACTAACACAGAATCTCCAAAGGCGGCTTTAGTTAATAAAGAAACTAATCTCATAAAAAAAAATTAAACACCCTCAACATTTTGTGTTGGCAATTTTGTTCATGATATATACCTAAATTAAGTAAATTAAAAAAAAAAGTAATCCGTATTTTTGTACGGCGGCCATCTTGGATATTTTCATCAGACATAACTTGTTAGTTATGTTCCCGACCAGATCACAAAAAACGGTTGACCTCTATCGGTGTTTCGATGCCATCGTACACGTCAAACTTAAAAACACCATGTTGTTTTTGTGTCATAGATCAAAACTGCTATTCAATACAAAAATATAAACGGCACCGTTAAAAAACATAAATCATTCTTGCAGTTGTTATCAGCCATGCTCGCGGGTATATTCATCGGGTTGTCCCTGTCTAAACTGCTAGCGACGAGCGAGAGGGATGAAGCCTCCAAGAAACTCATACACGGAGAGGTAAACGTAAATTTGTGTATCTTACAGTTTCCATCATCATCCACAGCCATTTTTATCCCACTGCTGGGTATATAGACTTCCCTCTGCATGTGTCACCTGCGTCGATCCGAGTACTTGTGTGTATATACCCTAATGTTGGTTCTCGATGCTGGCTGTGGAATGCAGCGAGGTATGAAGATTGCTGAAGATTAAAATTATATTGTCTTTAATTTTCAGATACTGACAATGGAATTCACTAAAGCTCCAACCTCCCTGGTGCTTCGTGTCGACAACAATAATAATTCTATATCTGTTGCCAATGCGTGAGTACTTTAGATAAGATTAAATTTAAATACCATTTATTTCGACTATTTTGTCAAGTTATAGAATTTTGAGTCAAGACTAAGAAATAAACTTACAAATTTAACTGAGCTATACTAATAATAAGAAATGAACTAAACTATGTCTACGTAATGAACCGCAAGGAACAAGTGACTTTCACCAATGATTATTTTACGGTCTGATGAAGGAGAGTGAAAGAGAAAAAATCACGAGCATTAATATGAGGAAAAGTCAAAAAAATAGAAAATATCCACAAATTTAAATGTTTTCATTAGCAACACAATTATTGACAGATATGATTTCACTAGCTATATAATAGGGTGATTGTAAGCCTTGTCAATTTCTAGATACGTGCATTCGGAGCCTCAGTCTACGTCAAGAGATATATCTCACATTTCGTACACTGCTTTAGCTGTTACCGAGGTAAGGAACTCTCCAGAGTCACGGGTAACCGAAGAACTACTTTTAAAAAAAAGTAAAGTAACTTTAGCAACTACGCCAAAAGTCAACGTATCCTTATTAACCTCAGGCGAATTACAAACTCTTGGTTTTACTAACTGGGTCTAACTAATATTACCTACACTTTTTCCCTGTAGAAACCGATGTAGCCAACCTTACGTCAAAGTTAAATCTATGTTTTGGACACGGCAAAGTCCTTAATTACGAAACGTTAAAATTAAAATTGGCGTAGCCTTCAATTATTCAACGAGTTAGTTCTAATGTTCAAATCTAGATTTCGTGTGAAAAGATATACATATTAATAGATCTTAATTCATGAGACATAAAAGTCGAAATTGGCGTAGCACAGCGTTAAAGTCGTTGTATTATTATCAGTTATTATTTCTTACAGAGTTTGACTGAGTACCTGGTGACACGCGCCATAGACTCACCACAAATTTATGTGTCTTTATTCGCTTACGGCATGGATGTGAAGACAAACATTAATGGAACTATACTGGTGAGTACGTATCATTAATGAAAACAATTGAATATAACCTATTGACTCAGGCGTTACTTAGCGGAAATCCAATGTAGGTAGAATAAAAAAATATGATGTGTACTTCAAAACAGTTGAAAGTTCGCTTCCTCTTGGTCACACTTATTCCGTGGAGCTCCTTGCCGGTATCCCTATTCCCACTTAACTACAACCTTACCATCTTCAAGGCGTGATCAAACCTGTTAATTCTAGGCAAACGCGCTCCATCCTAGACCGCAATGTTACCATGGTATTATATGAGGCTTGTATTTGACCTGAATGGTCAAGCGCAAGCCACAAGTACCATATATAAAATGTTAATGTTTTCTGGACTAGTGTCTGTCCAGTAAACATTTACATTTTATGTTCGCTACGGTTTTTTTGCTACGGTAAAAATATTGGATTGGTTGCAGGCGAACGCCCTGTACAGTCCTCTGCACAGAGACCAGGGGTCTGCGGCGCGCTCGTTGGCCAAGGTGTACACTTCACTCCTCCGACACTACACCGACCGACTGGACGCCACCATCAAGGTGGTCGACGACCCTCTGGCGCTCGATCTTACTCCTGTAAGCTCATTACTACCTAGTACTTCTGAGAATAGTAGACCTCGCGAACATTATTTCAAATTCTAAATTTAGTTATTGCATATAATGGGTGAAGTATTCTCGGAACATTCCTCGTAATCATTTACTTAGATCAATTTTATTCAAACAGATAATGTTTTAGGTAATGGTATTTATTCGCTCTATTGTAAAAAATTACCAGTTATGAGCGCTGCAACAAATTTCTCCCTTTTAGGCCCTCACCAAAAAAGGCCGATGACAAATATCTATATATAATATAAATCTATATAATAAAATCAAAGTAGAAACATATTTATTATCGTGGCGGACACCTTAAAATTGAAATTTATCACTTTATATTCACTAATACAATTAATTATATAAATTCAAGCTTTAAAATCAGAAACCCTTGGACAGCTAAAATCTTGACCCCCCAAGCCTAGCCATTTTATTGCGAATCACCATTTGTATCGTGTTTCAGTGGATGTCCCTGGCCAGCCAACCGCCGCTATTTGTGCAGTTCCTCCTGATTATGGTGATATCCCACATCGTCTTGTTGCCTTCAAAGGAAAAGGGATTCATACGACATACACAGGTGGGCAGATTCACCTATTAATTGATGTTTGTATAAAGAAGTCCAACATACCTCAGACATGAAGTTAGCTGCTAATGTAAGTTTTTACTGTGCCGGCAATTTTATGCTTAGTAATAAATTAATTTTGGTATGATTCTGAAAGGCTACCTAGTTTTGTTTTTCCCTAGTTCAAATTTTACGTATATCGTATAGTCATAATATAGGTACAAATTCCTTCGATTTTTCCCAGTCTTTTATGAATGTAATGATTTAAATGATTGGGGTCGGATGACATGTTAAATTGTAAGCTATTTGTCATAGTACAAAAACAACTCAAGACCAGATCCTGGCCACTTAGGTCATAAGAAGAAGAAGAAGAAGATAGAATAGAAATCTTTTTATTTTTCTACATTATATTCGAAGCTAATTCTCCCTACGAGTATACTTGTATTCATCTCCTCGCAGAGTCACGCTCTGAACTTCTCCCCGCTGCGATACTGGGTGACGCTGTTCGTGTGGGACATGTGCCTGTACTTCATCCTGGTGGTGGTGATGTTCTCCTTCACCCTCATCATGATGTACCTCGCCGCGCCGCCCGGGAACTTCCTCTACTGGGACTTGCGTAACTAACACATTCTTATTCTGATTTAGAACTAACCTATTAAACATTGTAAACTGTTCACATAAGGCATCTTAATATTTTCGCGTAAAAAAACGGTCACACTTACTTATTATTAAAAGTTGGAATGAGTCCAACAGTTTCGGTGCTTTCCGAGCACCATTTTCAGGGGCGAGTGTTACACGGACCGCCGCCGACGAGATCCGCGCGTGCACTGATAATAATAATAAGTAAGTGTGCCGTTTTTTTTTCTACGCGAAAATATTAGAACTAACCTTTTTTCAGTTTCGTTCTGTGTCATTTTTGATCAAAAATGTAATGGTAAGGTTGACTTGAATTGAAATATTCTTTGTGACGAAGTATATTGTAATAGATACAAGAGTATAGTAAACTCATGCCATTTTTATGTGCTGTGTTTGTATGCGACACTGAATCTGGTATATATTTGATCGAAGTGGGTCATATCCAATATTATGTAAGTATTCTACCTTAACAAGTGTCGAGAGTTTATGAAATTACTTGTTTTTGTTGTTTCTTCAATTGTTATATTGCTCATTTGGAATGGACATTTATTGTTTTACTGACTATACTTGGCTCGGCGTGACGAATTCATCGAATATTTTATTTATTTTTGTAACAGATTTATATTTTTGACACTATCTGAGCATTTGACCTGCAGAGCGCGTAACCACACGAGCTAGCGATACTCCGCATGCCTGTCAATATCTGGCTCTCAAGGTGGTTGCCGAAACAGACTGTTAGGTGTTTGGCGATAGATTGTTCAACTTAAGAGTAGTTGCTAGCTAGACGAGCATTAGAAAATGCTCTACCACCATGCTATGGCTTCTTCGCGATGTTTTTCTTCACCGAAAGCTCGAGGCGGAACGTAAGGCAGCCCGACTCAGGTGCCATGGCTTCAACAATGGCGTTTACTGTTTTATTCTTTCCAACGTGTCAGACGTGCTGCCGCTGGTGCTGATGCTGTACGGCATGGCGAGCGCGCCGCAAGCGTATCTCTTCAGCCTCGGACCCCGCATGGCTCTCAACTCGATGACCTTCATCATTGTCAACATCGTCTTTGGTGAGATCAACTACCTAAGGCTAGTCTATAAATTAGCTTAATAAATTTGGCAGATCAACGCGACCCAAACCCACTAACCAGCGAAGATGCTAAGTGTCTTTGAACCCGCATTGATTTTAGTTTTATATTTTTTTGAGTATCGTTGCAAAAAAGTCATCGTATAAATCTTAGGGTCTCGCGAGATAATAGAAGTAAAAATGTTTATTCTTTTATTTATGACCTAAACAATACTCGCCCTAACCTCGAACGACAATGTAGTAGCGATTATTGGACACGATTTTCTCGAACGCTATGTGTGTGCTTCTTGAACCTGTCTGAATGTTTTCTTGTGTTTTTGCATGATGGACTTTTACTCGTACCTCAGTCGCTAAATATCTGCCAAGTTCAACTTCACTCTCCAATTAATACAAAAATAAAACACGCTGAAAATAAATCAGTCCGTTTTTAGGATTCCGTACCTAAAAGGTAAAAACGGGACCCTCTTACTAAGCCTCCGCTGTCTATCTATCAGTCAGTCTATTTTCCACCGGGCAGTATCTCAGAAACCGTGGTAGCTGAAAAGCTGAAATATCCACAGATTGTGCATTTTTCCTTGCCACTATAACAAAAAAAAAAAAAAAAAAAATAAGGTAAACTCCCATACAACAAACGTTATTTTGTCGCCATTTTTAAGGTACTGGTACGAAAGCCTTTATGTATCTCTACCTTATCTACCTCTAGCCTGATTGTATGTTGTTATTTGGACCATCTTATAGTAAAGTAACTCACACTGACATACATACATACACATACAACCACACACACACACACACACACATACACACACGCGCACACACAATGTTTACTGGTAATATATTAGTATTAGTATTGTGGCTTTAGTCTATTTTAGTATAAACAGCGTACATATAACTTTAGCATAAGTTCACTGTTAACGTAGATTAAGCTTGGTAGAAGCCATTGGCTCCCATAACACAGTTTTTAAAACTACTTTTAAGAAAATAAAGATAATTATAAGAATTCAAAGGCTCCCACCTTTGGATTCTTATTACTTTTATTAATTACTAGAGGTTGCCCGCGGCTCCGCCCGCGTGTAGGACGCTTTTCGCGTAACCTGTGGAAAAATTCCATTGTATCATATTCCCGTGACAATTTTATATAAACATTACATTATATCAAAATGAGTCCCATCTGTCTTTCCGCATTCGATTCCTGAGATCTAGTTAACCTCTGTTATTAGCTACTTTGGAATGATGCGACAGATTAGATCGTTTTCTCCAAGCCATTATTTTAATTTGAATACGTGAACCATACCACTAAGTGAACACCCACATACTTAAATTCCAATTCAGAAGTATTTAATTTCAAAAACACAAAACTTTCGCTTTGAACTTTTAACCCCAATGGCATACCTTAATGTACTCCTGGCAAATATTTTAACCATTATATAAACTACAACCATAACAACTTTCAAGACTTTGACTTGATAAATAAAGAATTTTTCATACAAACTTACACCTCCCATTACAAACCCTTAGTTCATCCCTGGCAAAAAAACTTGATACCATTATTTTTATTTTTACATAAACTATACATATTCTTAATTCCATTGCTATAAGTTCAAAAACATAGAAGTTTCATACAAACTGTTTTACCCCCTTTCACCCCCTTAAGGGTAGAATTTTGCAAAAATTTACTCTTAGTACACGTTTGAGTACGAAAACATATACACACTCCAAATTTTACACCTCTAAGTTCAATAACACAAAACTTTCATTTTTAACTTTCAACCCCAATGACATCCCCCTTAATGCACCCCTGGCAAAAAAAATACAATTTTAATTTAATCATTTATTAATCTACTAACATAACAAATTTCAAGTCTTTAACTTGGTAAATAAAGTATTTTCCATACAAACTTTCACCCCCCATTACAAACCCTTAATTCACCCCTGGCAAAAAAACTTGATACCATTATTTTTAATTTTACATAAACTATACATATTCCAAATTTCATTGCTATAAGTTCAAAAACAAAGAAGTTTCATACAAACTGTTTTACCCCCTTTCACCCCCTTAGGGGTGGAATTTCCAAAAATCCGTTCTTAGTACGCGTCTACATAGCAAAACAAATACACCCTCCAAATTTCACAACCCTAGGACCAGCCGTTTGGGCTCTGCGTTGTCTATAGATGAATGAATGAATGAATGAATGTATGAGTCAGGACAAAGAGTCTTATAGTATAGATGTAACCTTTGCCCAAATAAACGTTTTTGATTTTGATTTGATTTGTAACTGTCAGGTGAGACCACAATAATAGCGCAGACGTTGTACGGCGACGTGCTGGAGTACGCCGTGCTGCTGATGAGTCTGTCCCCGCAGTTCAACATGGCCTACGCCTTCGTCAAGATCAAGCAGATCTTCCTCTACAACAGCGAGTGCCTCGTCTTCGCCAACAAGAACCTGTGCACGGGCAAGATGCTGCACAAATGCTGCTGTTAGTGTCAAAGGTTTTGACGACTTCGTTGGCGTAAGGTTACCATGCCGAACTGCCAACCAGAGGGTCCCGGGTTCGATTCCTGGCACGGCCAACATCTTTGTGATGAACTAAATTTGTTTGCTGTCAGTTTCGGTGTTAACATGATTGTATCGATATAAAGTATTTATTTATGTACATATATTTATGTAGCATGTGGTGTTAGCAACCATGATACAAACTAGAAATGGCTTAGTATGGGGCTACCCAGCCGTGTGTGAAATGTGTCCTAACATTTATTTTATTTTCATATTTTTATTTTACCTCACACTTCTTCTTCGTATGAGCTAAGAGGCCGAGCTCTGGTGTCGAGAGTTTTCGATCCGCCCGAAGGCCTCTGACTAGGCTTCCTCTTCTAGGAAATATGGAGCGACGGCGGTCTGCCTGCAAAGGGATATCCCCCCGGATAGATGTGTCCGGAGACAGCCGTCCGACGGTCATGCATTGTAGCTAAGACAGTCGTACGCGCGTTGTAAATTTCGCTTGCGTGATTGGTAGCGGGCGATGAAGTGTGACAGAGACACCACACATATTATACATAAATAATTTATATCGATACATATTTAACACCCAGCCCGATGACAGCTAACAAATTGTGTTCATCACAAAGATGTTGGCCGTGCCGGGAATCGAACCCGGGACCCTCTTGTTGGCAATCCGGTATGGTAACCATTAAAGATAAAGATAAAGATAAATTTATTTGTGGTAAACTTAGGTGTACGTACATGATGACTAAGCGCTACGTTTTTAAAAATCAATTTTGTTGTACGTTGTGGGAAAAACTGCGTCTCGTGCTGGGTCTCCTTGGAGCCTGTTTACCGAGCCGCAATTGTCCCCGCTCCGTTAGAGTACACACTGAAACACATTTTTTTGAATAGACAACTCATACCTACAAGATTCACAATTACGCCAATGAGGTCGTTGCTATAATCGAGTATACCGCCTATAAGTTACATGCACTGTTAAAGAAATGTCTTTACTATGACCTCCAGCAAAGTGTGGAGTTCTCCAAGCCTGCTTCGAGAAGCAGAGCTACCTGACGTGGAAGCCAGGCGTCCTGCGGGAGATGATAGCACTGCTGTCTGTCTCCCTTCTCTACTCGTGTATACTATTATTCTTGGACTACAAGGTACTGTAGTTGATTTATCACTAGCAAACTCGGTGAATTCCGTTTTGCCATAAAGTTGAAATTTTCCCTGAATTTTATTTGCTACAAATCTCACGGAGCCCGAAACCTTTCCAACGAATGCTGTACCGTGGAAATCGGTTCGTGCGTTCTTGAGTTATAGCGTCAGGAAGGAAAACCCGACTTATTTTTGTATATTAGAAGATTATTAGTATTAAAATCATCGAGCTAAAGCAACGGTCGATGCGGACAGTCTTTGGATGGGTGACCATGCATAAGACGCGCATGGAGGGTTCCGCATCATTATCTTAAAAAAAATGGTGAAAATCACGTTTGTAAATATTTATTTTATTTTAGTTTAATAATTTATATCGAAAGATTATATACATTTATACAATACAATACAAAAACTCTTTTTGCACACCAAAACACTGTTATAAAATAAAAAAAAGTTAACAGTTATAAAGCAGTTTTAAGCGTCTACCTGTTACCGTTATTGATATTTATATAAAAAATATCACGTTTATCGTTTTCTTTATATTTCCTTAATATTTCATTTCTTTATTATTTTTAGTTTTTGTTGTTATATAGCAGCACGAGAAATAGATAATTTAAAAATTTCAGATTTCTAGCTATCACATTTTTCTGAAATACTGTGAGCCATACGCAACAAAAGTCTCAGGGTGCTAGTGACAGACAGACAGCGGACTTAGTAATAGGGTCTCGTTTTTACCTTTTAGGCACGGAACCCTAAAAATTATTGTATTGACAGGTGGTGCAGCGCATGTGTCTGTGTTGGCGGAGGCCTATGAAGACCATGCCGGAGGGAGTGCAGCCAGGAGTACTGCTGGAGCGAGAGCGGGCGCACTCCAAGTGGACTCAGATCGAGCACCGCCGCCGCAACCACAGTACATACAACTATAAAAATAACAGGGGTATAGAAACAAAGTTGGAAAAGTCCACAATACAACACCTTCCTTTCAACTTTCATAATGTTCTGAACTAAACATTTGGTAACAAAATTGGTTAAGTTTGCTTATAATATAAATTAAAAACGAAGCTTAGGAACAAATCTGGCAAAGTCCATGAATTTTGAGTTACAAATTGCGTTAAGTCCGCATCCTCCAATAGGAAGGCTCCATTTGAATGACAACTGTAATGGCCGCAAGTTCATTTTTGTTACAAAAATGGTAAAGTCCACAGTATTTAGTAACAAAACAATATATGTCCATTAGTTAGAAACGAAAGTAGTAAAGTCCATCATTTAAATCAATAATTACGCGAATCTAGGGCATTAAGCATGGACATAAAGTTAAATAGAATAAAGTATACTCTAAAGAAATTAAAACAAAACATAGATGACAAAATTAAATATTTAGTGTACTTCCGCTGTGATCCGAAATCCAAATTAAGACAAGTAAAGGAAAAATCAACTAAGATCAATTGAACAAGCTTAATTAACTAAGACTAATTAAGATTAACGTTACCTATCACAATTCGGAAGTTCTTAACTTCCGAAGTTTGAGTTAAGAACTTCCGAATTGTGATAGGTAACGTTAATCTTAATTAATCTTAGTTTTAGTCTTAGTTAATTAAGCTTGGTTAATTGATCTTAGTTGATTTTTCCTTTACTTGTCTTAATTTGGATTTCGGATCACAGCGGAAGTACACTAAATATTTAATTTTGTCATCTATTTACAATGGATTTCCGCCTGAGTCAATAAGTTAAAACAAAACATTTCTAGATAAAATCATTATTCAGAGTCTAAATAACGGTTTTAATTTGTTATTCAGATTTCACATATCACGGACGTAACCAACTTTGTTTCTACACCCCTATAGATTCTATACTCCAAACTAGGCCAGTGTCGCTGATTCGGGTAAGTAGTTACGCGAACTTAGTTGAACGACGCGACTGTAGTCTATAAACTTATTTATAATTATATAATCTATACCAATATTATAAAGAGGTAAAGTTTGATTTTTTGTTTGACGTGATTAGACTCGTGAAACTACTGGACCGATTTGAAAAATACTTTCACCGTTGGAAAGCTCCATTATATCCGAGTAACATAGGCTATAGAGCTATTAGAGCCCGTGCGAAGCCGGGACGGAATGCTAGTCTTAAATAAGATTGTCAGCCAAGTATCATTCAAATCGATCAGTAAATGAACTTGAAGCAAAAAGTGTCGTGACAACTTTTTGTAAGATTTTTTTCCGTCTAGCCCCCTTCACAACGCGCGATAAATAACTTCGTTCCAAAATTGGAAATGTCGGAATAAAAAAAGAGAATTAATAATTAGATACAATTTACTAATTATTAATCTCTTCTGCTTCACTTTATCCCACTTCAGGGGTCGGTACAGTATGTACGCTTCTTCCATACATCTCTGTCATTCGTCATCTCAGTATTCACACCCCTCCTGGTCATATCATCATTCACACAATTCATCCATACTTTCTTAGGCCGCCCCCTTCCTATCTGTCCATCCACACTCATACTCATAGTTTTCCTCGTGATATGGTCTTCCACACGCCGCATAATATGACCATACCACGACAACCTAATCATTAATAATTAATTTATAATAAAAAATTTAAGATTCGTGCTGCATGCTGGGCTTTCAAACTGTTCGTCCCCAGGAGTGCCGGACAACCCGTTTGGCGAATACCTGCTAGCCCACGAGCTGACCCGCAAGGAGTTGGGAGTGTACACCACGTACGGCGTGTGCCTCGGGCTGGCCAAGGGAGAGGCCCTCGCCATCTCCGGCCTCAAGCGGCACGGCCGGGAGAAACTCCTCGACCTCCTCTCTGGGTACCGGCTGCCTGATGGAGGGAACGCGGTGGCCCTCTCCAAGTGGAACCTCAGGGTTGACTCTCATAAGGTGTGTTTTTTTAAAATTTTGTCTTCTAATAATAACAATGGATGTCTGCAAAGTAACGCCTAACTCAATAAGTTATTTTTTGTGTGTGTTTTTTTATTCTGAATAGGTCAGCGCTGTACCACAATTCACCTGATTGTAATGCTATTGAGGTCTACGGTGGATCGCGCTTACCTAGGAAGAACCAGTTCACTCTCGCCTTGAAAATCGCTAGATTATAGTCATTGGAGAACAGGGAATTCGGCAAGGAATTTCATAGTTTAACGGTTCGGACAACAAAGGTGGAGACAAAACGCTCTGTGCGTGCCTTGGGCATCTCAACCGTAAACAGATGCCGCCTTGGCCTTTCCCAAAACTGTAAATATAAGATTGTGCCCTTGTCATGTGCCTTAACCCTCTGACGCAAAAAACCGCGGGACGTAATGTCTGTGTGTGTTGTTTTGTCCTATCTAATGCTACTGATAGCAGTGGCTATTGTCATTAACAATGGCGACATTCACCAGTGTAATAAATACCAGGCTTTAATCTTCTTCTTATGAGCTAAGTGGCTGAGCTATGGTACCAAGAGTTTCCAAGCCCGAAGACCTCTGACTTAACGATTGCATGTACTTAGACTAACAACCGCGACCTACAATTTAACGTGCCATCCGAACCACAGTAGCTCCTAGATGAAAATGTCACTTTTTGAAAGACAGTCTAGTGTATCACATACCCAAAGACTGTCCTCATCAATCGTTTCTTAACCTGGACGATTGTGTCAGATCACCTTAGTTAGCCAAGCTTATGTGGCTATAGGCTTAATTAACCGATATCAAAGAAATCGATGTCTTCTGTAGTGCCGTCACTTGCATTGTGTGTGTATTCAGGAGTGTAGTTTATAAGTCTAAGTTATAAGTCTAATAAGTCTAAAATAGTTAGCGCTTTGGTGTAAAAACTGTTATAATTGAATAAATGTCTGTCTGTCTATCAGTACGCGTGCCAAGCGTCGTTGTCGTGCGAGCGCGAGGTGCTGCCGCCGTGGATGTCCGTGCGGCGCGCGCTGCAGCTCCTCGCCTTGCTGCGCGGAGTGCCCAGAGACCACATCCAGCAGGAGGTCTCCAACATTATCCAAGCTCTAGGTCAGTGTTATTTTTTACTGAAGTTCCGTCTATGTGCTGCAGCTCCTCGTCTTGCTGCGAGGAGCCAACATTAACCAAGCTCTAGGTCAGTGCCATTTTTTTATTTGTTGTTCCGTCAGAGACATTGTTAGACCAAACATATTGCTTACGCAGTTTACTTTTTATTGGAATGGTTGGTAATTTATTTCACCTTTTTTATTGTTATTATAAGAAATGTATATACGAGTATGTATTATACCAGTCAGGAACAAATGCCTGCTAACTGAAGAGCCGTCGTAATTGAGAGATCACCTAGTACTCTCCCAAGTTATGAGATGCATCAGTTAAAAAAAGGTGAAGAAAAACAGATTTTATAAATAATCTATCAGTCAACTTAAGGTGGTGATCAGATGTTGTTTTATAAATATGTTCAATTAAACTAAAATAAAGTCACTTATCTTAGTTTTTTAGTTAATTGAAATGATGATTTGACTAATGACTAATTTATTTAATCGTGATTATAATTATAATTTTAGTCATGATTAAATAAATCGTGACTAAATTAGTTCTGAACAATCAATTGATTGAAAAAATTAGTTGATTGACCCATCTTTGTGTACATGACAGATTTGCAGGAGCACGCGAGCACGGTGATCGCGCGGCTGACGTCACGGCCGGAGCGGTCGCGGCTGCGGTTCGCGGCGGCCGTCACCGGCGCGCCCCCTCTGGTCTTGGTGGACGAGTGCACCGCGCACCAGCGCACGCACGTGCGCAGCGCCATGTACTGCATACTGCACTGCCTGCGCCGGCGCGGACACGCGCTCGTCACCAGCGCCAGCACGTACGTGCCATATGCATTTGAAAGACATTTTTTTATTTTTTATTGATGAATAGGCTTTCGTTTGACCGCAGCTTGCCTGATGTTAAGCTTAACTGTGGTCTAAGTTGTAACACGCTTGCCTAGAAGGATCCTATTTACTCTAGATTTGAAGACCCCCAAATTGTACTTCTCGGGAAAAAGAGACTCAGGAAGAGAGTTCCAGAGCTTCGCAGTTCTCACAATGAAGGTCGAAGCAAAACGCTTTGTGCGAATCATTGGAACTTCGACAGTGAATCGATCTCTCTTCGCTGTACCCCTGCTCGTTCTGTAGTGGAATGGAGAAGCGGGAATTAAATCATGCAGCTCCATTGCACACTCTCCAAAATTTATCCGAACATATAGACCAGGGTAGAAGCTTTTAAAAATAATAAAAAGTGAAAAAAAAAAATAGTAGAATGAAACATATTCGAAAAGGAGGGGAATATGGGATATGAGGGGAATAATCCCGACCTTAGATCGCCCGTAAATTGTTTTTCCTTTCATTCTTATAATATTCCCCTCCTTTTCTAATGGGTTTCATCCTACTATTTTTTTTTTGTTTTAAAAATTATCGACCCTGGTCTAATGTAATCAATAAATATTAGGACATATTTCACACACGGCTGGTTAACCCCATACTGAACCATTTCTCTATACCAATATTATAAAGAGAAAAAGTTTGCTTGACGCGAATAGGCTCCGAAACTACTGGACCGATCTCAGAATATTACTTTTAACTATCGTTTTAAGAATGCAGCGCGTTGCGGAATTGGCGGCAGCTAGGCTGCACGCTTGATTTGCAGCGCCATCTAGGTTTCATTATGGCAAACTTCCGCGCCACGCTTTATTGTATGGGAATCAGCAATTCTGCTCTCTTTTATTTTGATCCCTGGTTAAGTTAAGACTTACCTAGTATTAAAATGTATTCCTTATAACATGGTTAATATTGGTAATATTAATTATGTTATGGGGAGTGTATTTTAAAAGTCATATCAGTAATTTTAAGATAAATTTATAATGAATGTTAACAACTAGATTTAAGTACCTAGAGTATTAAGTAATTTTAAGTAGTCTTAGCTATGTCCTAATAACGAAGCACAGGGTGCACATTTTCTGTATATTTGTGTTGTTAAATAAATAAATAAATATTAGGACACATTCACACACGGCTGGTTAGCCCCATACTGAACCATTTCTAGCTCGTATTATGGTTGCTAACACAACTGATATAGTACATGACATAGTACATACATACATATTATATATAAATACATATTCAACACCCAGACCCACAGCCAACAAATTTAGTTTAGCACAAAGATGTTGACCGTGCCGGGAATCGAACCCGGAACCTTCTGATTAGCAGACCGGCATGGTAACCTTTACGCCAACGAGGTCGTCAAAGTCGTGTTAATAAAGACATTTTGAATTTGAATTATTTCTAAGAGAATCTAACTAAGATAAGAGTATCATTCAGTTTGTGATTTCGTCCTAATCATAATCCGTGTGTTTTGTTTACCAGTGTGGAGACGCACCTGCCGGTGACCAACCGTCTGGCGTTCATCCTGGACGGGTCCATCTTCGACGTGGACTGCGTGGACACCCTGGTGGCGCGCTACAGCCGCCCCGGGTACACCGCCGTGCTGCATCTCAAGGACGAGGTGGATGTGGTCACCATGTTCGCTCAACACTTCCAGGAGTTCGTCATCAACGATACTACTGATGTTAGTTTCTAGAAGTTTCTGTGTATACTTATCTAGAACCGTAAGAATATCTACAGGATATTGTATATCTAAATACCTGTGCGATGATTGAAAAGGGCCAATGGACTGCAAATGTCGACACAGGTATTCCAGACGTCTAATATGTGGGAAATGGAATAGCCTACGGCCAAATTGCCTAATGTCTCCTCAAATAATCCAACTAATATAATAAATACGAAAGTTTGGGTGTGTGTGTGTATGTTTGTTACTTCTTCACGCTCACACAGTTGAACTAAATTTCATGAAATTTGGTGTGAAGATAGCTTAGACCCCGGATTTTTATCCCGGACCAACGCGGATAAAATCGCGGGGTGTAGCTAGTTAATTGATACATAAAAAATTAGAAGGTTGCGTTTTAGTTTCTGGAAAGTCCATGCTTGTATCGACTTACTTTATACTTTTCTTTTTTTTACATTTAATGGGCAGGCGCTTGATCGCAACTCACCTGATGGTAAGCGATATTGTAAGGTGGAGCGCGCTTGCCCATATTAAACCGATTATCGGGGAACAGGGTGTTTGACAAAAAAATCCACACCTTTCTTAACTAAACTCTTCTTTATCCTTACCAATAATAGTATAAAAACATTTGTATCTTTGTCTGTGTGTCTGATCGATCAGGCAAAATTTTTGCAACATGAAACCTTGAGACTCGAGAATGAGCATAGGCTAAATAAATTCTAAAATACCTATGACATAATTTTTATTATGAATACTTATTTATTTCCATTTCACAGGTTTTAGTAAACGTGCAAATTCTGGACGAGAACCTGGACTGGGCGAGCATATTCGAAAAGATGGAGGACCTGAAAAAGACTAACGAACAAGTTTACTCTTACATCGTGACGGCGATTCCTATCGACTACATTTACAATTCTGTGATTAATAACGAGAAAGGGAACAGAGTAGTTACGGATTCTTTATTCCGCTGGCAGAAGAACAGAGACCGAGAGTCGCAGATACAACCGTCTAAGGAAATGATAGAGGAGCTGTTGCCGTTTGAACAGAAATATGATATAACTAGGTTGAAGGAACTACCGTGGTCAGTCATTTTCCATACATAGTCTTATTCTTATTCTATGATGAGAGCGATCAGACCTGCACTGACAACCCGCAGGAGGCGTATTGTGCATTTCCCCCTACCAACCTACCCAAGCCATCCAAGCTCCTTAAAGTAACGGAGCACGGTCTTCCATGCATAGTGTACATACAATACGGTGTTTCTTAAAGGTGTGATAATACTTATACTACATATACTTTTTTTTGACATGGAGGAAATGCATTTACGTATGCCCGCCAATCCTCGAGGGCGGCGGGGTTTGTCGCCGCCCGGAGACCAGATTTGGCTTAAGGACTTTTTGTATTAAGACTAACTGCCGGAACCTACAATTTAACGTGTCATCTCACCCACGGTAGCGCCCAGATGAAAATTCCACAGAAATGATAATGATAAGTTTGATTCTGTCTAAGCGCGAAGTTCTTTTGTTTTTTGTAAGAGCGTATTAGAATAAAGTTATGATTTTTAAGGACTCTGTTTCATTTATTGTGAATAGCTTAGCCCCGCGATTTATTCCATTTAAGAAAGTAGGAAAGCTGAAGCATAAGCAGCCCGCTATACGTTCCGAATGCTGAGATTCGGAGCGTTCACCCAGACCAACAGCCAACAATTTTAGTTCCGCACATAGATGTTCTTCCGCACAAAGATGTTCTTTGTGCGTTACTAAATTTGTCGGCTGTGCCGGGAATCGAACCCGGAACAAAGTACGCAATTGTTTTATCTATTACCATTGATAGTGAACATCATTTTGATAAGGGTCGAGACTTACCAATTGCTAAAATTCGTGACTTGAAGTTTACGTCTCTGATTTCAACATATAAAAGTTATTCCTATACCCAAAACAAAAACAAATGAGTTAATAGCAAATAAAGCAGGCTTAAATCAATGTTAGTCGAGAAGGATAAAATGTTTATTTTTCTTACACCTGTACAATATAATACTGGTACCATTAGTAATAGACTATAGCCTAATGGGAGAATGTTAGCATTTTATACATTAAACCAGCGAACTAGAATAAACGGAAGAGTAACTCCATACAATTGCCGCTTTGAATTTGGATCCATCTACGCACACAATTATACTGCTATCCCAACGAACGCATCAAGGTCATGCCACCGATACTAGCCGCGCGGGTAGCTGTTTTGCCCCGCCCACCGCGGTATTTTACGCGTGGACGATGGAACCATTTAATCGGCAAAGTTACTATTATATTTCTTCTAGTTTTAAAGCCTAATATGGTAAATGGATGATCCTCCCAAGCATTTAAAATAACGACAACTGTTGCCACTGTCAATGATTATAGCTACTGCTATCGATGGCAATTGATACATCAATATTAAGTAGAACGTCGCAACAGTGGTCTAAATTCTTATAAATACATATATTTATTGTGACGTACAGAATAAAAAAAATATGTATTATAATTATTCTGATAAAGAGACAGAATAAATAAGATTCTAGATGACTGTCGCATCTTTTCGGATTAGTAATTGTATCTTTTGCCTCTGATATAAGTGGCTATTATCGTTGGTATAGGCGACTGTCGCCAGTGTCTTAAATAAAAATGTACCAGACTTGGGGGGCACAGTTATGATTAATTATGTTAATTTAGAATGTGGTGTAAATACATTGGCATGATAGGTGTATAAACATAGTATTACATCATGTAAATGAGCTTTGGTGGCGAAGCTTATGCAGATGGAGATTTATTATTTATACAGTGTAAACTCTATATAACGCCACTAAAGGGACTGTGCATTTAATGGCGTTTTAGAGAGTGGTCGTTAAATGGAAAGAATGTGTCATTGTATGGAATACCAGCTAAACCAGCTAAAGCTAATTGATTTTGACGCTTTTGTGAGTTTGTCGTTAAATCGAGTGACGTTACATGGAGTTTACACTGTACATACTTTATGTCGATATAATAATTAATATGTTTTATACTTAATATCGAAATATGTTTAACACCCAGACCAACAACCAAAAATTTAGTTCATCAAACGATGTTGGCTGTGTCAGAAATCGAACCCAAGAGGGCGTCAAAATATAAGTTAAAATAGTATTGATGAGTAAAGCACAATAAAATGTAATTTATCTAGAAATTGATAGCCAAGTAATATTTATAAAAGACCCATTGTGTAAAACATGATATTGTAGGTGCTTTTTGTGTGTGAAAGTGAAATATAGAAATACATATTTTTATGGAAGAAAATAAGAACAGTGTTTGAGCAGTGCAAACAAGTAAAGCCCAGAAGCATTACTATATTCATATTAATTCAAGTATGTCCAAAGAACGATCATAAGAGTTTAAACTGTAGTTTATACAGACTGCAACAAATTTTTCAAACTTGATAGTAAAATTCAAACACCAAATACTTTATTCTTGATTGTTATAATTCTTAATAACAGCGATTGATACTAAAATTGTAACAAATATTTTTTTAAATTGTTCTTTAGACATCCGTTAAAATATTTCCCAAATACTTTAGCAGTCTACAAATAATTAATAAATTTTAAACCATAAGCAAAAGTTTTTAGGAACTGGACAATAGTTCAGATAAGTTGCTCGATTACCTTTGATAATATAAAAGCATTAAACAAGTATGGTATGACCTCACTAATCCGGCAATTTAATAAACCTATACAGACATTTTTCTGTATAATCTACACAAATTAACTGTTCTGTATAATCTAAAAGAATTAACTTCATAATATTATATATTTCTTTATATAAGCAGTAAATTCTATTTCAGACTGTTTTTGTTATTTCGCTTTTGTTTGGCATAAGTATTTTGTTGAATGTTACATCACGGGAGAAGTCATTGGCTTTCGAGTTACAGTTCTGTGAACTAGTTTGAAAGATTTTGGACTCTATTTTTATATTTGTATCTCTTACTTTTGTCACAAATAAAGAATTTTGTATTATGTATTTTTGTATGCACCCAACAATCCGGCACCCTCACCCCGCGACCCTTTCTTGTTAATCTTATCTCAAAACTTGTCAAATGCAACCTCTTTTTTGAAGTAAGAATTGTGTGTAGTTCAATTTCAGTAATCCGATTTTTTTTTAAGTGTAATAGGAGTGCGTTTGACCACAGCTTACCTAATTTTAAGCAGTGCTGTGGCCTATATTGTAGCACGCTGACCTAGAAGGAACTTATTGTCTCTGGATTTGAAGATCTCAGTATAATACTTCTTAGGAAACATTCCAGTAATAAATACAGTATCCTCAAGTTTTTGTGTTGGATTAGTGAGATTATACTACATAGCATGATACATGGTTAGTATTAGCTAGCTGACAGCAAAGCTGGAATAAATTAAAAGTTAATTTATATGAATGGTGCAAGTGAATGCAAATTATAATAATCACATACACTGGTCTTGAATAGCTTGAGTAACTTAACACTGGAAGTGAAATGGAATACTGTAGTTGGAATGGGACAGTGTGTTGCTTACCATTAAGCTGACAGTCACCATTAAAGAATATGAATAATAATAAAAATTGAGAATCAGTTCAGAAATTTGGGAGAAATTGGTGAACACAAATTGGAATAAAAATACCAATAAAACATAATATAACCTACTCCTTTTTTTAAGTCCTTTAAAAAGCCAGCGGTTATTTCTTGTCACTTCTTACCATAAAACACACCTTACAATTGTGATATTTGTTTTTGGAAGAAGTGACAAATTTTGGATATGATTCAATCAAAATTAACTTTTAATTTGTTCTAGCTATGTATGCCTTCTAGGATAAAACAATCAACAGTGACCACATTGATATTAACACCATTAGCAGTGACCACAGACTTAGTGCAGAGTAGTATGAGACCTATGCAGCTCAGCGGAAGAGCCTCTAGCCTGAGCCATCATATTCTCGATCCTATTGGTGGTTTCCCGAACCATAGAGAACTCGGAAAGGTCAGGAAGATCCAACACAATGTGGGCAGAGAGACGTTTGTAAACAGAATTGGTATCTTTTTTATTTCGCCTACTTTCCTCATACTTTAGCTGTTGTTTCAAAAATATTGACTGCTTCAGCATTTCTTGGATGTTCTGGAAACTGTTTGCGGCAGCGTCCATTGATTTCACTGCACTGGAAATGAGAGAAATGTTTCTTTTTAAATATAATAATAACATTAATATCTTCATTGCCATAAACCCAAGCCTGACTGCCAGTCAGAAGGTTTCGGGTTTGATTCCCGGCACGACCTACAACTTTGTGCTGAATTAAATTTGTTGGCTGTCGGTCTGGGTGTGTATCTATATAACATATGTGTATTTCAATGTAGTATATCAGTAGTGTTAGCAACCATAATACAAACTAGAAATGGTTTAATATGGGGTTAACCAGCCGAATGTGAAATGTGCTCTTATTTTTATTTATTTAATTACTGATTTTATTTCAACCATTAATATTGAACCAGTAATCAAACTGTGATTCAACACCTCCCACAGAATATGAAAAATGTATAAAATAAAGTTTGTATTTGTTATTATAGCCCAGGAAATACATAAGTTGTGCTAGCTATCACAGTTCCTGAGATACAGCCTGGAGACAGACAGACAGAGGAGGCTTAGAATTAATGTCCTGTAAGGTAGTGTACTTTTAAGGCACGGAAACCTAAAAGACACCTTGGTAGCCAAAACAAAGAAAACCTAAAAATCTCTGTGCTAACCTGTGTTCGGCGCACCAGTGGACTGTAAACAATGACAATATGAATATAATGTGGACTGTTCGAAGGCACGTCAGCATAATGCTCTTTGCCTATATTTAAATAAATAAATATAGGTACTTGTGTGAAAGAGCTATGTGCATGCAGAATGGGAGGTTAGAAGAGGACCTGACTGCTGAAATCAGCCCAATCGCCACCGAGGTACCTGCTGCCCAACTCTAGGTGACAAGAAATAAACAAGTCAAATAACCTTTTTTTTTTCTCTTAATGGGCTTGCGCTTGATCGCCATTCACCTGATGGAAAGCGAAATTGCGATCTTAGGTGGAACGCGCTTGCCCAGAAGAAACCGGTTCACTCTTGCCTTGAAAACCGCTAGATTATAGTTATTGGGGAACAGAGAATTTGGCAAAGAATTCCACACCTTGGTGGTACGTACAATGAAGGTGGAGGCAAACCGCTTAGTACGCGACTTAGGCACCTAAAAAATATTCTACCTTAGTGCATATTCCACATCGTAGCATCTGCCTTGCAGCTCGTGTTGTAGTTTAGTGACTTCCACTCGCCGCTCCACCATGGGCGGCAGGGCTTTCCGGACGTGCTCCTGTAGGCGGTACAATGCTAGGGAAGGCTCGTTAGCCACTATGTGCATGTTTTCTGATATCCTTTCTGCAGCTGAAAGAAAATTAGTAGTAAAACATAAGTAACCTTGGCCTTGATATATATTGTTTATTCACCTTTTTTATTAATTTATTTGTATAGTTAGGCCAATGTTATAAAATGACACTAATCATATATGTGTGAACAGCAGGATAGCATGTACAAACCTTTTTTAGCTTTCGATTCTAAGTCTGCATCGCCTTGATATACAAAAGCCATTGTGTAATGCTGTTAAATATTGTTTCAAATACTAAAATACTTTATTAATGTTCAATTTACGTGATTCTGAACATATTTCCCTAAATTCTTACATCCAATTCCACCAAACACCACCAAATCAAAGGTAAATAAACATTTTTTCTTCTACAATATTGTCATTGTCAAATGCTTCTCTTTCTACTGTCAAATGAGATGACATATTATATTTTGTGGTTTTATGCTGCCATAGCATTTTTAAATACCAAAAAAGGAAATAAAATTAATTTAACCTAATTAAAATTCAATGTGGTGAATTAATAGAAATTAAAAATCACCATAGATATGTATACTATGTCTAGAAAGTAATAGCAGTATGGTAGCAATTTAGCGTTTCTACTAATTTAATACCAGTAATAAAAATAGATTATTCTACCATTGATTTACTGCATTTTGTTTCTGTTGTGATAAAACGAGTATTTCAATAATTATTATGTTCAGTTGAAGTCATGAGTCGTGGATTACATTATAATTAATAATTCGTGATTACAAACTCAGCAAATGAGTATATGCATTAGCATAGTAACTATGTGTATCATCAATGACGATTATAAAAGTTAAGCTATTTGTTATCCTGTCGATAAGCTAAGTCTCAATTATATCAATTTTGTTTATCAGGGGCGGGGTATCGCGATATAATTCAGTATTGTTTCCGTTGTAGCCAAAAATGTACCTTCCCTTTCTACGGTTGTAACATTGTGCTTTCTATGTAGGTACATAGTAACTATCATACTAGAAAAAAGTTTAAGTTGTTCCATTTTTGAAATTTATCAAGATTTATTGGCTATACCATGGTTGTCGTTGATAAAACTAATTCTTACCGTAATAAAGGAAAGGTAAGTGTCATTTGATATGTGTATATAGCCGGTAAGTACCTATTTTATTTTATTTTTGATATTTTTTTTATTGAAGGTAAGGAAATGTCTTCAAGTAAAATTAATTGTTATTTCAGGAAACAACATTACTGAATACTTTGTTCAGTGCGTGCGTTAATCTTATGTTCCCGATCAGGATGTTGCTGCGACTGTATTCATTTGTCATATTAATGTTCGATATAGCGTGGGTAATGATAAATGCAATATGTGCAGTACTGCAAGCGGGGTATGAACTATTCCGACCACCACCTCTGAAATCAGTGAGGTTGGAAACTGTTTTGGTAAGATAATATTTGAATATTAGAACAAATTCTAATGAATGAAGTTAATTCTTAGCACTTATTTTTGTTATTAAAACTTATTTAAACTTCATGGTTCCAGGTTATTGGTTCAGGAAGAGGTGTTGGCCGAGAATTAGCTATTCAGTTGGCGGAGTTAGGAGCTATAGTGCTCTGTGTTGATAAAAATAAAAGCGCAAATGAAGAAACTGTACAAATTATTAAGAAAACAGGAGGTACAGCTGCTTTATACATGTGTGATGTCACTAAGAAAGAAAATGTGCAAATATTGGCGGCGCAAGTGAAGAAAGACTTGGGGTTTGTAAGCATGCTATTCTACTGCTGCGGCATCCCAAGTCCTCGGTCATTGCTGACTCAACCACCTCAAGACATTCATTTGACGTTGGATCTTACTTTAACCTCTTACTTTTGGGTGAGTTCTCATCTTCTTGGTTATTCTTTTACCCATATTCTGTTATTATATTTATTTTATATTAAAACTAGCTGACCCAGCAAACATTGTTTTGCCCCACGTAGGGGTATGAAAAATAAATAGTAGCCGATTCTCAGACATACTGAATATGCATATAAAAATTGGTAAAAATTGGTCAAGCCGTTTTGGAGGAGTATGGTAACTAACACTATGACATGGAAATTTTACATATAAGATATATTTTTCGTTAATAATTTATTATAAGTAGTTTAATATAAAGTTATTATGTGAAAACGTTTTAAATTCTATTGATAAAACAAAACCATTGTTCAAGTACTTACCTATTGATTAATATTACTGTTTTATTTTCCTTATGAAAACAATGCCAATATTTTCATGATGAAATGACATTATGCATCATACAACGTTTGTGTTTATTTTCAGCTAATTGATCACTTCTTGCCAGACATGAAAGCGAAAAATCATGGCCATATAGTAGCATTGACTTCTGTAGCTGGGCTTAGTTACTTACGAGATCAAATGCCTCTGAGTGTGGCACAGTTCGCAGTACAAGGCCTTGCTGAAAGTCTCATGGAAGATCTCAGAGTAAATAAGATTGATGGAGTCCATGTCACACTCTCTCATATTTATCCATTCATTGTCAGTGAAGATAGTCCAGATATTGTCAGACTAAGGTATGTCTTAAGTATAATTATGTCCGAAGTTTTACGTTCAAGTTATACCAATGTAAAGTTGTGTGGTTAACATGTTCGCATGTATAACAATCTAGTTCCTGTTATTTTGCTTAGATATCAACAGATGTTACTAAGTAGCTTATCAAACATCGTCATAGTATGTTGAAGGAGTAGATAACATATTGACCTTACACTAGAAACAAATTCACTATGTTTGTCATTGATAACAAGTAGATTCTAAACATAGCATAGCTCAATTCTTTTCCAATATATAGAATTATAAAATTCTTTATTTGTCACACAAGTGAAAGATACAAATATAAAAATAGAGTCCAAAGGCTTTCAAACTAGTTCACAGAACTGTAACTCGAAACCCAATGACTTCTCCCTTCTGCGTCTCAACATTTAACTAATTACTTATGCCAAACAAAAACGAAAAAACAGTATAAGTTAGAATTTACTGCTTATATAAATAAAGTTAATTTTTTAAGTTTATACAGAACAGTTCCAAAAAATACAATAATAACTATAATTAATAGGTATAATATAATTATATATTACAATAAAAATGGTTCTAAAAGTATTAATTACACATCAGAGATTTAAAGTAAATTAATTAGTTAACATTTGATGCTTACAAAATGAAAAGAAATGCCTGAGTTAATTTATAATGAAAATAGTTTTCTAACATATTGAATAAATACGTACGCATTAGGTGCGTGTATGTGATTGTGATGTGTGTGTGTGTGTGTGATTGTGATGTGTGTGTGTATATCAAATTATATTAACTAATTAACAAACATTACAGAATACCAAGTTATTTCGGAACGATAACACCAGTGGCAGCAGCACAAGCTATCCTAGATAGCGTAAGAAGAAACTATCCAGAAGCCTCCGTGCCCAAACATCTACTATGCCTTGGACATCTGCTTCGAGTGTTGCCTAGAAAAGCAACTGTTCTTATCAGGGACTTACTAGATACTGGAGTAGATTTTGCTTAAACAATTGCGTGAAACGACTTGCTCAAAATATTTTTTCACATAGATTCTCAAAAAGACTGACTTAAAAAGGTATTTTTACTAGAAAAAAGTTTTTAAAAATATTCACACACATTTTGTAAATCACTTTTAAAGTTAACTTGTGTTAAAATTCGATTCAATGGCTTATATGTATAATGTATTTAAATATGTTCGTCATTAATTAATTATCACAATGCAATCATTCATGGTATTATTATAAGAAAATAAATTCATTACATTATATGCAGTTCTAAATGTTTTTACTGAGTATAAAGTATCCCTTAAGCAACTACCGCAGGACCCAGTTAATAACAACATACATATTTTGCAGATGATTTTTCTAAAAGTTCAGAGGGAAATCACAGTTACAATGCTGCAAGTTGGCTGTAGGAAAATAGGTCTAAAAGCCGTTATCGAGATGAGAGGTTGGTTATGTTTAGGTTTACAAAAAATAATGTAACACAGAATATTGTTCACGTGGTCTATTTCTCGTAGCAATACTAGAATAGTTTTAATCACCAACAGAATAGGCAGTTTTGTAATATAAAAATAGTGATTGATTTATTTAGTCTGAAATTATACTAAAACTTAGTTGTATTTTAACACTAGCAACTTTTTTGTTATTGGTATGCAGCGCCACCTACTTTCGTTTCTCGTTTGTAAAATAGAAAATTTTGTGTGATGTGAAATCGTATTTCATTACGTTTAAAATAATATTCCAATATTGAGCTGTGAATCGTGTTGAGATTTGTAGTGACTGGTTAATAGACATTTCTCTAATTCGTACTCGAAAATCGAGATCGCCTATTTCGGTAAGTTTTCTATAATAATAATATTCTACGAACTAGCACCTTACAATGCCGATCGATATTGTGAAAAATCTGATATTTTAATGCTATTTTCATTCTATACATTGAGTATAGGATACAGCAATAATGGAAATAGTGGATAACGAACAAGAAGTGTCACTGCTCATTCATGCTTTTGAAGCTCTCTGTTCTCATGTGTATTCTATGGACAGAGCTTTCACCATTCGTTCGGGCTTTTCTTAAGCTTTATTCACTGATCTAGAAATACATAAAGCTCCTTTGAGTACTTGTTTCACATCTAGGATTTTAAAGGTTTTTATACCCTTCAGTGCTCTATTTTATTTATGTTATTTTTATCAGATTTTTATCTCTTTTTTTTCAGAACATACTCAGTTAACTTCAGTTTTGTTTTCTAAGGTACACAGTTGTCTAACACCTTTTTCTATAGGTACTACCTAAGACTGTTATGATTAACTAATAATTTTGAATAAAACCTAATCCTTTTTCCTTGGTGTGAGTTGAATATGAGGTCTATATCCAACAGTGGGAAAAAATAGACAGAGGATAGTGATAAATCCTTTTGAAGCTCACCTAGCCACATCCTTTTTCTTATTTTGTATTATAATTTTACTGATTTATTCCAAATGTTGCCCCTTTCCTGATCTTGCTCCTTCCTCGTCATTACCCTCAAGTGATCCTGTTCCAAATCAGTGTTTCTTGCATCACAAATTGATTCTATAAATTTAATTAAAATAACAATTTCAGTTATTGTTTGTTTTTATTTTGAGTAGGACTTTTTTTCCTGCAATAATCATTCAAATTCTGTTTATTTACATAAATGACACTTACAGATAAACCAAACATATCACTTAGACTATTACAAAATTAAACTAAAATAAATTACAATACAAAGATTTACAATTACATAATATAAAAAAAGAACAAATTCAGTGAATACAAAAAGTATACCTATATAACAAATAAAAACATAACAAACACATTGAAAAAAAATAGTAAAAAAAACCTATTGAACATTCAATCACAATAGTTAAGCGAGGCAATAGCGAACACAGATACAGGTTTGTCATATTTGTGTTAAGGTTTATAAAAGTTTATTTATTGTAAAAGCTCCTGGAGCATTCATAATGGAGCTTTGATCACGATGTACACAATCTAAGTAAATTTTCACTAAATGTCATTTGCATGAATATTAAAATATTTTTGAAGCTTCCATTTCATTCCTGGTTTTTGATTAATTGCTCCCTAATGACACAAAGCATTAGCACCCCTAATTTATTGTTAATTTGATGGGGACTTGCCATTTGTGGATTCAATCTCATTTTTCTGAAAGGATAGGAAATTTTTAGGAGACTTAACTGTAAAAGAAAATTGGGAATATAATTTTTCTATAGTGATCGAAGTCTGAAGAGTATTGGATAGCTTGAAAGCTTCAGCTGATCTGAGTGTGTAACTCACATCAATAAAGGAAGGAAAGGAATTATTGAAAGTTTGCCTCTTGCTCGCAATCATATGATTGTGGAAGTGAGAGAACATGAACTTTCAAATATTTTCTTTTTTTAATCAAGTTATAATATGACACAAAAACAGTAGGTTCATAGATATTTATTGACCTTATTTGGTCACAATCGGCAAAGCATATTAGAATAATACATACAGATCAGAACAACTCTATAATATTTTTTTTACAACTATTTACAATAATACTAACTATCAGTATACATAATACTTAAGTATGTTTCACTAGTAATAAAGTAGTTAGTAAGAAAGTATGTATCAGTTATGCCTATGGTCTACCTAAACATAAGTAACATCTTGGATAGGTATAATGCTCTGTTAGTATATATAATCCACAGGATATAGTATCTGTTCCTCTTATACATCTTCGTTACGCGAGGAAACATGTCTGGATATAACATCACTGTAATGTTGAACAGGTGCTTGACATTTGTGTAATTTAATTAATTACACCACATATGTAAAGTGGATATGCGGGTAGTTACGATGTTGCTGAACAAGTGTTATTTAGGTCGCATTTCCTCTTAAGAATGCTCACAAATTTGTACATAAGTATGTATTTAATTCCGGTTGCATGTGTGGTTTGGTGGGAAAATGTCTACTTTTCAATCTGACGGCCCCTGGTTCAATTCCGGCCTTACACCAATGAATTGTTTTTCAAAGTTATGTGTGGATTTGCACTCGCTTTACGGTGAAGAAAATCATCGTGGGGGAACCGAAATGTTTGAGGACTACAATATCCGAAGACGTGTGTCATCCCCCAAGCCGAACTTGGCCAGCGTGGTGGAATATGGTCTATATCTCTCTGTCTCTCTCTCCTCGTGACAGAAGGCCCAGAGTCTCAGCAGTGGGAACGTATAGTGGGCTGCGCTATACGGTTGTTAGGCCTGGTATAACTTTTTCGAATGCACAAAACTATATTAAAGTTTTTTTTTTATATATAAACAAATGTTCTATTAGTATAAATTTTTGTCAGACCAGAAAAAACCATAAAAATAGCTTTTATGAAGCTGTAATTATAATTATTAATTACTACTAATTATTCTGTTTGCGAACTCGAAAATTTTGTAGACCTACTTTACTAAACCGTTTTGTAATGAAAGTTACTCATATTGGTTAGTACCTCAGATAAAGATACATTTTATTGGTTTTATGGTTGTATCGACCATTGCTTACTTCGATGATCGTCAGATCACCTAAGTTAGCCGAGCCACAGCTACAAAACAGGCCTCGGTTTCTTACAGACACACAAAGGCGCATTGAAACTGCGGCGCAGGTGGCGGGCTCAAATCGTTTTTCCAAACAGCGGTTTTTCCGACGTAAATTTGAATAAGCCATTATTCTCGGCCCTCCTTATTGAACGTTTGGTAACAAGCCCTCGAGAAACCTCGCGCTGTTCTTATTGAGTTTCCTTTGCACCGAAGAATGCTCTACTTGTGACGATGATGCTATCTCATCTTGATGGCCGATGTAAGCAATGTCTCTTAATAGCGCTGTTCGCCTCTGCGGTCGCGGGACGGGGTGCTAGCAAAGGACAGAGCTATAATCTGTCCTCGTGCTTGAGCAGGACCGACTCAGGAGTTCAATAGGATGATGGTGTTTTAATTTTCGTATATTCTGTATAATATTTGTCATTCCGGATTAAGAAACCTAACAGATTAATGAAAAATTTAAGTTAAAAAAAATCTGATTTGTCGTCCAATTTTAGTCAAATCTTTCTTAGTTTTATTTGCATTGTTTTATCTTTTTCTTATGTAAACATGCGTTATATAATGGAGTTTAAATTGAGATTTTTTTTACCAAATAGCTCAAAAATCTAAATGGCAAGGTCCAAATATGTGACAGTCAGTATCTACTACGGTTATATTGTGTATATAGTTTAGTAAATATACACGCAAAAGCTAGTTTTGTCTAGTAAAATTGTGTATGTTTATAAAAATAAGCTTACGTGTAGAAAGAAATTCAAGCTTACAGACGGATTGATTTTATTTATTTAGACTTTTAAAAAGTGCGTATGTACTTCAAGCGCACTTCGCGGATAAAGTTGCGATGAATCACTTACTTGTTTCGGAAGAGGGGAAAAGCTGCCATTAAGTTGGATATTGTCATTGGTCCCGACGAATGTTCTATTTGTGGGGTTCGCAATACCTTTGCACGGATGGACGTTACAGTGGCTTTGTGGAAGTAAAACTAATTTACTTCTTTTTTCTTTCTGGTACCTTAGTCTTTTTGTTACTTTCAGATATAGACGATCTTGCGGTTTAATGCTTAGTAATTCCTACCACCGATTGCGAATAAAATTAGCAAGATTTATAAAATTGGAAATTATCCAATCAAACTGGGACAATAAAATGAAACTTCTTGAAAGTTCGTTTCTTTCGTCATAGATCAAACCTTTGATGAAAGAAACCAAGGAGTTTAGTAAGAGAGGCCTTTATCTATGGTTTCTTTGGAACAAAATGTGCCAACGTTTGGAACGATTTCGTTGTGTTTGTAGTGTCATAACAAGGGTAAATTGTTCCAAAATGTGGAACGCACTTGTACGTTCGTGTTTGTGTGATACGTTTCATATCTAATAATCTATGAAAGAAACACGGATATAAACATTTTTTTCACGACATTAGTCCGCCATATTAGGCGATGGCGATTCCATTGGTTAATTTTGGAGTATGATCTGGCTTCATTCTCAGCGATAAAAGTTTACCAGTTTTAGGCGTGCTTCCACGTCTGACCTCTACAGGGATGTTTTAGAGACCTAATTTGAGGAATCAAAGATATTTTCTTCTAGATTCAAATTTCAAAAATTGTGATCGCGTCTTTGGTTAATTTAGGATTCTATGTATGTATCTTCTGTTTCTATATCCGAACTAGCAATATAAATAGGCAAGATTATAAACTAGCTAAACTAATAAATCTGAGACTAAAACTAGGCACCAGAGATGAAATGACCTGGAAACGAGAGTGTTATATCTCGTCGGCCGAAGCACGCAGGGCGCCCCGTAATTAAAACCAGCCACTGCGGTTGCTTCATCAACTGGGTAAATACTGGCAACACCGGTGTACCTAGACCTGTGTTGCCAGCGATTTCATGTTTGTTTAACGACGACGTTTATGAAATAAAAGCTGGCCGCTTAATATACCCTAGTGGTGCCATTGCGGTTATGTTTTAAAGTTTTATGCCAGATTAATTGTTTATTGTCCGTAGAGTTACTATGCTCGTTAAAGTTTTGTTTAAAGTTTAAAGTTTTGTTTGAAATGAGTCTTCTGAAGTATACCTATTTGCTAGTCTAAAAGTATTAAGCACTTGCTCATTTAGTCCTCTAAAAATTACCTACATTTTCAGCCTAAGGGTAATTTCAACCACTATGTAGGTCAATTCAGATTTTTATTTTATTTATAAAATATTTACAAAAACATCATTGGCTCCTACAAATACATTTTTTTTTATTCTTTTTTTAACAAGCAAGATGTCTTTGATATTGAAACGGCACAAAGATATCCATTCCAATTCCAAGAAAACAACTTATCTGGGCTTACTATAATTGACAGAATAAAGTGGTCCAAATATACTTAGATAGGTAGATGAATATCTGATCTAATCACAAGCAGTTAGATAGATTTTAAAGGCTTGAGACCATTATTTCTTTGTTCTTTGTTTATTTCTAAACTCTGTCAGTATTTTGTTTATTAAGTACGTAGTAAAAACAAATGATCACGTTCAGGCAACCTTTCGAGGGACCTTTTAACCTTACCTACGCCAGGCGGTAAAAATCCAAAATGTCTGCGCATCGTTTGTAGCAATTATGCTTAATCTCGTTCTCGTAAATTAATTATATTCGCGCTTAATATTCGGTATTGCGCGGATCTACGGAATGGCGTCTACGACCTACGTTTTCCTTAATTTATTATTTTGCTTTTTAATAACACCGTAGGTCCGCCGCCATTTTTTACGATTTTATTTGTTTGTTTTTCTTGCTTGCTGTTTTCTTTTGGTAACTTTGTCGAGATCAGCTAAACAAAAAGACTTTACTAATAATAGTTCTCACATGACTCTGCGTTATAGTCACGCCAAAGCTTTAAGTCGGACTATTTTTCAACGTCTCCGTCACTCTACTGGACCTTGTGACTGGACCTTTATTATGCATAGGTTTTATTCACAATAGCCACAGGCCCTAAAAAGAAAATGTCACATAATACACCTCGATTTGGCAAAGGTCTTGATTTTCAATACGTGACACGTTAGACCTATGTAATGTCTAAAATGAGAACGGTCAAAATGTAAAATTGTTGCCCATTATTATTTTATTGTACCCTATTTATATTTCAGTAATGCGTGTATGATTTGCCTTTGACGTATGATATTTAGAGCCAATAAAGTTCTGTATTTCTAATTTATTTGCGCTCTATTTTAGAATTATTTATTCCATGTCATAATATATTAAACTTTTTAACGGTAAATAAGTTGTAGTATAAAAGAAAAAAGCTAGACTTTTAAATTACA
The DNA here is from genome assembly GCA_035578125.1 of Mellilla xanthometata. NCBI lineage: Eukaryota > Metazoa > Arthropoda > Insecta > Lepidoptera > Geometridae > Mellilla > Mellilla xanthometata. Next base: position 2,159,361 of record JAPUBQ010000007.1, on the reverse strand, counting down.
CGAGTAAGTGTTTTTGTTACAATTTCATGACTTACTTTTAGTTTGTTTCATACCTATCGACGACTTTCGACTTTGACTTGATTTGTTCTGCAATACAACTATACTTAATTATAAACATTATTATCATAGAGTTATTTCCTACCTTTGTCCTGCCATACAATAAACATAAGATCGCTCATCACAATTGGAATATATTATTATCCTGACCCGCGTAATCTCCCCGTCCTAATTTGCAGGCTCGGTTACACTCCACGTTATAAATTGTTCGAGAAACATCCCAAGATTAATAGTTGTGAACCTCTTGACGTTTGTTAAGTGAATGCCGGGTAAAGTTGGTGTAGTGTGGTCGGAATTGACGGTCATCGTGCACCGTCAGCCACCTTAGGGCTCCGTCAAGCTGTCGAAACGTCCACTCGGCCCATTCATCAATCTGTCCATCTTGAGCGTATGTTACTTTGTTAATTTATCCGAAACTCAATTACTAGGAGTTGAGTCGCTGTCTTTTACGCTGACTAGCAATGTACATTTGAGGTATTGTGCTAGGGTATTTATTATACACGAAAATTTGAACTACGAGATGTTGGTTCCTTCTCCTCTAGTCGGTAGCTCAGTGCTGAGCATCGTGATGACCCCGACCGGCCATCTTCTTGACAATGTGTCGTTAATATTGTCATACGGTGGCTTCATGAATGGCTACACTTGCTTTCGAGGCAGAACTACGATACCTTTTTACTATTACTTTGAAGCGAGGACATCTCTGTTGGGCATGCGGCTACCTTACGTCCTGAAACTCGTGGGTTCGATCACCGGCAATGAGCTTGATCTCTCGGTGGAGGAAATGCTGTGTGAGAAATCCATAGCATTATGATAGAGCGTTCTAGTGCTCGCCTGGCTAGCAACCACCCCCAAGTTGAAAAATGTAGCACCTAAAGATGTGTTCCGCCAGCCTCCTTGAGAGCCAGTATTTTCAGACTAGGAATACTCCACCAGAGAGTAGTTAACTCGTGTGGTTATGCGCCCTGCTGTTCTTAGCCTAGATGTATTGTGTAAAAGGAAATATATCAATGTTACGTGCGGTTATGTTGAGATATTATTTAAGATCAATAAATATTTTGAAATTGAATTGAATGTTTAAAAAAAAATATAGCAAGGCCAGAGCAAAAGATATTTATGATCACAAAGGTAGTTAGTGACGTCATATTCGAGTATAACGTCTCCGTTTTCAGATATCATAGCTACACGTGCGCGTTTCGTTCAGAAATTCATTTCGACATCGTTTGAACCGCGGCAGCAAGGCAGCAGACATTACGCGAGAGCAATGAAATGTCGCTTAAAAGCTTTAATGTTTTCCGGACAATGGCGTCTGAAACTCTTCGCATAATTTATACCAGAGCAATAGTCAGTGATAAGTACTAAATGGAACCGTAGATGCTTTCGTCGAGGACTTTTTGTACATTTTTAACAAATACCTGTCATATTTACTATTATTATGACTGTCTTTTTCGACGCGAATTTGTTTTCATTAACCAGGTACTTTTCTATACAAGCCGATGTAGCCAATCTTACACCAAAGTTAGAATGTTTTGCACTCGTTGTTGCACAATTACTAAACGCTCAAGTATGTTAAGTATTTACGTAACATTCGTTTATTAGGAGTTAGTTCTAATGTTCAGAACTAAATGTTTAGAAGACATACACATTGTCAGATCTTTATTTCTGAGATATAAAAGTTAAAATTGGTGTAACAAAGCGATTTTTTTTTATTTCAGTTATGCCGATTTGGTAAAGCCGAATATAATAGAAAAATATATATTTATAGTAAAACCACAAATAAAAATTAAGTCTACGTAACGTTAAAGGTATCCTTTATGTATGAATATATGACTGGTATATAGTTATACATATATGACCATGTTTCTTCCTTACTTACCATATCCTTTTAATTTGTTATCCGTGGCTTTTACGTAAGTGGAGGTCTTTTTTCCAATTACATTAGTAAACCTCATTTTTAATATTTTTTTTCAATAAATGGGCTTGCGCTTGATTACAATTCACCTGATGGTAAGCGACATTATGATCTAAGGTGGAGCGCATTATTCGTTCCTTAATAAATTCTGAATAATAGAGGTCCCCAAAAATACATGTGGACTTTATTCTCGTAACGTCATTATTTAATTTTCATTGTGTCACATTCCGATTGGAACAATATTTATTTTCTACCCATCTAAAATATTAATCAGATTTTGTATTAAATGTGTGACGCGTTGCTTATTCGCATGGTTAGCTGCGTGCCTTTTAGAATACCTAATAGATATCCTGACATGAATGCGTGATTGGTTGTGATACTGTGAGGTTTACAATGATCTAATCAAGGATCTATCTTTGGACGCTAACTTTTAGTTAATGTAGCTTTATAATAAATTATTATTTTTATATTATACTAGCTGACTCGGCAATCGTTGCTGCCTTAAGTACAGTACAGGGTGAACGGCCCTTATCACTTAGGGGTATTGAAAATAAATAGTAGCCGATAGGTACGGTACTAGTACGGTAACTAACATTGTGACATGGTAATGTATATATTAGATTACTTTGGCATAAGTGCAAACTTACCATTGTGTAAATTTGGGAAATGCCAGTGGTTCCCATAACACAGTTTTAAAAACTAGTTTGGGAGCCTTTGGATTGCTATTATAATGTAAATTCAACAAACGTACATTGATTTGAATTTGATTGTCTAAATTATGACAACTAGTAATGTGGTAAATTAATAGTATTTACAAGTAAATATATAGCGGTGCCAGCTCAGTCGGGCGTGCGGCCGCGTTACGTCCCGTGGCTCGTGGGTTCGATCCCCGTCAATGAGCTCGAGCTTTCGGAAATGGAAAACATCGTAAGGAAACCATATCATGGTAGTAGGGCATTTTCTAGTCCTCGGCTGGCTAGAAAACACCCTTGACTTGGGGCCTTCTCACACTAAGAGAGAGTAGCCAAGTGCGGGTTGGAGAATAACCCACGTCATCGCACTTTATGGACCTCAAACCTGTCAGTTTCCTCACAATGTTTTCCTTCACCGTAAAGCTAGTGCAAATCCACACACTAGAAAAACAAGTCATTGGCCGGAATCGAAACAAGGGCCATCTGATTGAAAGCAGTTGTTTTTCAACTGAGCCACACTCGCTCTTATGTGTAAACATAAGTAATATGTAGTACACTGACTGTAATGTGTAAATATAAATTTATTGAATTTTATTATTACTGTGACTTTCGTTATAATTTGACATAATATGTATTGTAAATTGACTGAATAAATAATCATATTTCCATAGAATAATGGGAAATATAAATAATGCACCTAAAATATTATATTGCTAGCCATAAAAGACAATACAAACAAACTTTGGTCATGGAAATATAACAACGGGCATGATAGATGAGGCGTTAAAACAAATACGTTTTCACCCTCGAGGGTTATCGCCCTTTTTCTCCTAACCTCGTATTAATCATTATTTCTTGAGTGCAGAACGATGTAGTGTGCTGATACCCCATACTCTGAGCTACGTCAGATGGACGTCTGTATTGTGTGCCCGTTAATGGCGAACGAAGGTGCAGTAAGTCTACCCTTATCACTTTAGGTATCTCTCATTTTATTAGGCTTCCGTAACTGAAAGGTAAAAAAATAATCAATTTTTTTTGCCGTTTTCTCCACCAAATACCCCACACATGATCCGGGACGTTGTTTCCTATTTATTTTTCTACAGTTTTAATTGTTTGAGTGTAAATTTACTATTTTGTTTTGTTTTGTCGAATTAAATATTAGTTACTTTGACATTGAAATGGGATTATTTACTTTTGGTATGCAAAATATGTAAATAAACTAGCTGACCCGGCAAACGTTGTTTTGCCTCACTTAGGGGTGTGAAAAATAGATAGTGTAGCTTATATGACACGTTCGTAGATTTACCATAGCAGCACCATCTATTGATTACTTAACCCAGACGAAAGGTATCGACATCTGTTAGAATCATTTGGAGTTAACAGATAATTGTGACTATCAAATAATAACAGACAATAATTAGCAATAAATTAAAATTGCGACTATAATTTGAGATTTAAACTATCCTATCTCTCAAGTTGGATCGAACTGCACATGGTGTGCGAATTTTGCTATAATCGGTTAAGTGGTTTAGGAGTCCATTGAGGACAAACATTGTGACACGAGATTTATATATATTAAGCTATACAGAAACCTATTACTAAGCCTCCGTTGAAAAGGTGCTTACATCGCTGCAAGGCTGAAGCAAGCCCTGTGCTTGTGTTCGATTATTGGAATAGGAATCGCGTTTAATGGTATTACCATGGTCGTGGTAGAGTTTCAGTGAGATTGGCAGTACACGCTGTTGGTACGCTTTTGAGGATTATCTGATAATAACAGCGATTTAGGACGGCGTGCCTGGCAATGTTCGAGCTTGTTAACGCAGGGGATGTCGTTAATGGTTTTTAATCACTTCAGAAGCGGATGCTAATTACGGTCGATGTAAAAAAGAAAATTGCCCGTAAGCCATTGGCGCGGTAAAAGTAAAATGGGTCCTGATATTTTATTGTAACTGTCGGTACGTTTAAGTCAACTTGAAAGTGGTATATTACTTTTCTCGGCGGCTAACCGATGTTGCCAGTAGTGGCGCTGGAAATTCCCGGCAAATTGCCTTTTGGTCGTTGCAATCGAATTGTATTATTAGTGGCTTTGTGCACATTGAGAATGTCTTTCATTTCATACATTTTAGTTATTATTACTTTTAGGTAGTTGTTAATATTGATAATTATTAAGAAATAAATGAAAAATGATTACGTAGGTGCCGATCGGCTGGACCGATTTTGTTTTGGGCTGTTTTTGTGTGAAAGGTTTTCAGCTACAGTGTAAACTCTATATTGCGACACTGAAGGGACTGTGCATTTTATGGCGTTATAGAGAGAGGTCGTTAAATGGAGAGAATGTATCATTGTATGGAATACAAGCTAAACCAACTAAAGCCAATTGATTTCGACGCTTTAGCTTTTTTTCGTTAAATCGAATGACGTTACATGGAGTTAACACGGTATGTTTAACGAACAGGCACATCAGGTGAACTGCGATCAAGCGCAAGCCCATTATGAGTAAAAAAAAAAACATAAAATGGTGGAAGACATATTTTTTTCACTCCATATTGCCTCCATAGAATGCTGTCAGTGATTTTCTAAATATTATACTTGTTTACAAGGACTACTTCAAGACCATTAAATAGCCTAGAAGTTTGTAGAACAATTATAGTATAACTAGATACAAGTCCCGACTAATGCTAAGTATTAACAGGTCTATAAGATAGAAATTAGACATTCCTGTCGAATACTTTCGACTACGACCCTCTTTTGGGAAGTTTAAATTCTGTGCATACCATACTTTTATTTTTATACTTATATTTTTTTTTACACTTTTCACAAAAAGCTGGTTAACCCCATACAGAACCATTTCTAGTTCGTATTACGGTTTCTAACACAACTGATATGACATCTTTATACAATAGTTAATCAAGTTAAAACTTATAAGAATACTTATTAAAGTAAGAAACAAAAATCTCGGGTAACAAATAAAAGTATAAGTATAAATTAAATATGTATCTTTATAAAATATGTAGTATTACATATACATACATACATATTTTATAAAATACTACATATACATACATACATACATATTTTATTAAGATACATATTTAATTTATACTTATACTTTTATTTGTTACCCGAGATTTTTGTTTCTTACTTTAATAAGTATTCTTATAAGTTTTAACTTGATTAACTATTGTTAATTAGAACTCGGTAATTAAATTCAACTATTATGCTGCATACATACATTTAATTTGCGTTGATAAATACGAGTAAATACAAACATTTATCGATTTTCTTATTTTCTATTGAGTTGCCATACTCAAAGGTTTGTTTCCCTTATAAACAAGTTTCTCGAGAGGGATGTTAAGGTATTTTATTAGTATTGTTATTGGTATTACCCCGCTCGCTAAGGGCGGAATGTTAATTTACTAAATGGCCCATAACTTTGTTAGTTCGAAGAAATAGCTTGTTCTCACGTTGCTGGGATATGCGTAGAAAAGAGTTAATACAATATGTAAAAAAATTTAAATAAAAGTTTACAACGCTGAATTACTAAATATATACTAGCGAAGGCTGCAGAAGGCACATTTTTAAAAACTTTGATATACTAGTATGTAAGAAAAACTATTCTATTGTCTAATTTTACTCATATATTTTCTTATCGTCTTCTTCGTATTTATAAAATTCCATGTCACAATGTTAGTTACCGTACTCCTCCGAAACGGCTTGGCCGATTTTTACCAAATGTTATATGCGTATTCAGTAAGTCTGAGAATCAGCTACTATCTATTTTTCATACTTCTAAATGATAAGGGTTGTTCATGCTAGGGTTGTCACGTTCGATAAACTTTATTTGTTTATAGTGTGGCACTAATAGATACATACAAATATTTTTTTTACTTTTTATCACCAACCCCAATTTTTTATGGCCATTTTAGTAATTTTAATATTTTTTTCAAAATCATTTTAAGGCTAAACAACTTTTGCCGGGTCAGCTAGTATGTATATATAAAAGGTGTATAAAAAAAGTGTTGATTTGTTTTTAAAATCAAAATACATAAACAATAAACAATTATTAAATTACTGGACTGTTTATATTTATATTGATTCTACTAAAAATTTAATTGAATTAAATCCAAAAACTGCTTATTTATTACCTCTATGGCGGAACAGAGTTCGCCGAGTCAGCTAGATGAGTATACATTGCTGTTTTCATATGGTATTGCTGGACGCAACCAAGAGCTTGTAATTAACTGAAGGTTGATAAACTTACTTTGACTTAGGTAGATACGGTGTATAACTCGAGTCTATAAAGAAAACTTTTAAAAGTTCATGTCCTCTCACTTCATAACCACGAGTGTGAGCGAGAGTAGGCGAACTAGTAAATATTTTCTTTATTGACGAGAATTATAGGCACTTACATAAATAATTAATAACTAGCAGATCATCGCGGCTTCCCACGGGATATAAAATAATCTAAGTTGCAAAGAAAAACAAAATAGTGTGTTACTCAGGGATAATGTAGCTTCCCAACGGTAAAATAATTTATCAAATCGGACCAGTAGTTTCGGAGTCTATTTACGTCAAACAAACAAACAAAAAAAACAAATTTTTAATTTACCAAACATGACTACGTGAAGGCCCAAGTTGCATAGTATTTGAACAGGGTATATGTCGAGTATATGTCCCAAAGCCGATATATACAAAGTCTCAGTTAAACAAATTTAGTACAAATTACATCTTCGTTTTCTTCAATTAATGTAAATAATGAAGAATGAACGAAACGAAGACAAACAGGGAAGCTTCAGTTTTAATCAAATTAGAGCAGTTGTTGAGTTCAATCCTCGAGAACAAACTCGCCTTCATAATCTGCTTAGCTCAAACTTTGCCTCTAACAGGGAGTCGTGTTTCACAAATGTGATAGAACTTGTATTACCTTTCGATCAAAAATGTACTAGGTATCTAAAAACGGCAAGGAAAATAAGAACACAAGTAAGAGTGTGATCTTATTTGAGTTTGAGGAATTTAAGCGTTATTAGTATAGTAATACAGTTTAATTTTCTAACGCTTACTGCGTACGGTTATACAATTTTATAGCTGTTATCGCGGAGCAAGATAGCTATAGATGTTTATTACGGCACTAGTCGAAACTCAACCTTAAGATACATAGATACAGTTGTTTAGTAAACTCATGCCATTTTATTGTGCTGTGTTTGTATGTAACACTGAATCTGTCATATATTTGATCGAAGATTAAACCATTGTAGTAATACCTTACGGTGTTTGGATGGATGGCCATGCATAAGACAGTCGTTTTTCTATCTAAGTGGAATTTCTATCTTTGAGTTACCGTGGGTCGGATGACACGTTAAATTGTAAGACCCGGCTGTTAGTCTTAGTCTAGTGTGGATTTGCACTCGCTTTACGGTGAAGGAAAAAATCGTGAGGAAATCGACATGTCGAGTACATACGAGGGTGAATCAAAAAGTTCTTAGAAGTGCATATTTAAGAAACCTTTTTGGATCAAGTTCGATATTCAAATTAAAGAGTGTCTATCACACTATATTTATGCAGACTGTCACTTGTTTTTGTCAGTTCGTTCGCATGTAATAAATTTTTTAGTGCAACGAGTTGCTAAAAAGTTAAAATTATGGATAAAAGTGAGTTACGTGCGGTGATAAAATATCTCAGTTTGAAAAAAATGTCTACGAAGGAAATTTTTTTGGACATTCAGCAGACATTAGGGGGTGATGCTGTACCCTATTCTACGGTTGCGTACTGGGTGGCTGAATTTAAAAGAGGTAGATCAAGCTGTAAAGATGACCCGCGTTCTGGGCGGCCTTCAACCTCCGTTACAGAAGAAAATGTCAAAAAAGTTGAGAATCTGGTTTTGGAAAACAGAAGAATGACTATAAAACATATAGCTGAGATCCTAAAGATATCTTTTGGCAGCGTTCAACCAATTTTAATTGATTCACTGGGGTTCAAAAAAGTGTCTGCAAGATGGGTGCCACGAATGTTAACCGACGAAAACAAAAGCGACATTTGGAAATTTCCAAGCGTAATCTCGAAATGTTCCAGCGTGATTCGGATAATTTTTGCCGTCGTCTTGTCACCATGGATGAAACGTGGGTCCAATCCATTTTAATCCTGAAACTAAAAGACAAAGTATGTCTTGGAAACGACCATCCTCTCCATCCATTAAGAAATTTCGAGTTGCTCCTACCGCTGGCAAAGTTATGGCCTCTGTGTTCTGGGATAGTGAAGGAATCCTTTTTATTGATTACATGCCAAAAGGCCAGACGATTACTGGACCCTATTATGCAAATTTAATCCCGAAAGTGCGTGAAGCGATTAAAGAAAAACGTCCTGGAAAACTGTCGTTGGGCGTGTTGTTCCTTCAAGATAACGCTCCTGCTCATCGATCGGAAGTTGCGCTCAACGCAATCCGCTGTGCTGGCTTCAATCTCCTTGACCACCCACCATATTCTCTGGACTTAGCCCCAAGTGATTTTCACTTATTTCCAAAATTATAAGAGGAAATTTGTGGAACAAAATTTCACGATAATGACGCGGTTATAGCTGCCGTAGAGGACTTTTTCGAGGGTCAAGAAAATATTTTTTTTCACAAGGAATAAGGAAGTTAGAAACGCGTTATTCTAAATGCATTGCATTGCAGGGAGATTATGTAGAAAAATAAAATATTGTTATTTAAATCTTTGCATTTTTTAATATTGATTCCAAGAATTTTTCGATTCACCCTCGTACTACAATATCGGAAAATATGTGTTATCCACCAACCCGGTCTTGGCCAGCGTGGTGCATTATGAATTTTATCTGTGTCCTTGCGACAGAAGGCTGGGGCCTTCTGTCGCAAGGACACAGCCCCAGCGATGGGAACGTATAGTGGGCTGCATATGTTATATAAAGAAAACCTCTCCTAATTTTCCATGTCAAGTGTAGCTGCTATTATTTATTTACATATCTAATAGATTTTTATTTTATGACTATCTAATTATATGCTTTTCAACTAAAGCCGAGAACACATGTACTTTTCTCGCTCGTATAAAAATATGCAGTATGTTGCTGGCGGCAGACTTAATTCCTACTCATACCTAGTGTAATGTCGGCTAAGCTCACGTTATGCGCGTTTATTCATGAACTAGGACGCTCGTGTGTGCCATCCTTTACAGGATTAATGAGATTACATTGCGTCCTTGCATATTTTTTTGCAATTTTTGTAAGCAAGTAAAAGTTATAAATTAAAAGGCGCAATAAAAAAGAGTTTCGGTCAAAATGTGAGTTATAACTATGAGTAGATGTTAGTTAGCCATACACATTGCATACATTCCCCATTACCTCTATAAATCCTTTTGATAATGTAACGTTGTTAGAAGTTATCCCGTTCGTTTCATCTTTATTCGCGTATTGATTCTACCCACTTTACATTCTCGTCGATCTCGTTCCGATCGTTTGGAGCTCCGCGACTTTTTGACTCTAACTTTTTGCACGTGTCTCTTTGCCAATATTTTGCGTAAAGTGGGCCGTATTTTGGAAACTTTTTCTTTTGTCTCAGAACTTTAATTTATTCCGGATAAAATCTCTTTAGAGGCATAAGGTGCCTTAATCATAGAATTTTATTAACCTTATAACATTGCGTTATACTAGGCACGTTAAATTTACATATACATAATTCAAAAACGATTATTTAATTTATTAGTTAATCATACAATGCGGTAAAAAATCTAATAGAAAAGAAAAAATATTCTTTCACATAATTCATGCCACTTTACAGTCCGTCATGCAATAAAGATTCTAAAAGAGGCAACCTCATAATATATTAATTTAAGGCATTTAAAGGGTTTCCACAAAGAAGTTTTGTAATTATTTGTTACTTGTCATTTATTTGAATCAGTACTTAAGTAGACGGATTTATTTTTAATCATCTAATTAAACCTAAAAGAAATTCTCTATTCAAGCAAAAAAAAAAACATTTTCCTAGAAACCAACTCTATCATTCCCCGTACATTTCTTAGTAAAAACATTTTCTGTTTTTCCATCCCAAATGAGGGTATGTAGTTATGTTCGTATTACAATCCCAGAAGCAGGGAAAAAACTGGACGTAATGTTATCTTTGCGCTGCTAGGGCGAAACATCCGGCCCTTGGCACAGAGCCTCGCTTCCGGTAAGATAACATTGCCACCAAATGTCGTTGAAGGTGTACAAAACCTGTCCAAATTGTACATCGGTTGTAATTCGCTACTTACCGCTTTATTCATCCTTTGTAGCGCTATTTGTTGAAGTATAAACTAATTACGCCTATTAAGCTTTCGCTTTGCTTATATTGTTGTCTTTTGCTTCAGATTTTCAACCGACGCTGATTATTTGTTCTTCATTGGATGGATGTAAGTATGCGTACCTATTTTCAGTTTATGTTTAGTTTGTTTGTTAGTTTTTGTTTAACCGATTTTGTGTGTTGTATAATAATTACATTTTGATTGACAGTCCACGCAGATTTAGCTTCCGTAATCTTTAACATAGCGAGTTTTATGTAGCGATAGTTATTACGCAGATAGTATTTTTAAGGTTCCAACATTTATCGATTTGGCTGAATAAACTGATTCCCTTCATTACGCCGCCCGCCACGTTTAGATGCTGCTTTTAGAACCATTTCAAATTTCAATCGGTCCCTCTTCGTGGCAATATGACGGTTTACAAATTCACGAGCTCTTTCCCCCTCGAATTTATATTTTTTATAAAAAAAACGGTTGACGTAGTTCTATCTCCGTTCATTATGGAACGTGCAGAAACTCAGTGAAAAGAAATAGATATACAGTCTAAATATCAAATTATCGCACAAACAACACTTCTACCATCTCAGTTCCCTGAGAAGTCTGGGAGTCTACAAATATAGAGTTAACTAGCTGACCCGGTAAACGTTGTTTTGCCATTGTCATTTAGTGGTATGGAAAATTGATGGTAACCGATTCTCAGACCTACTGAATACGCATATAAAATTTGGTAAAAATCGGTAAAGCGGATTCGGAGAAGTACGGTAACTAACATTGTGACATGGAAATTTTATATATAAGAAGATAAGTATTTTCTAAGCGTGTATGATCGTAGACTAAAGCGTTGCTACACTACTGCGTTACACCAAGCTAGATGTGGTCAAATGCAAACCTATGAGTTGTAAAAAATAGAGTTCCATTTATATTCCGTCGTTCTTGGAAGACGGTAGCCATTCCTTTTGTCTCAGGTGAGGCCGTTTCCACTATATTGCTCGCTTTCCTAGCGGCCATCCCTTGATTTATGGATTCAGCTTCACTTATATTCCGTGGATGTGTTTTATTGACTATTTCCCTAGCGGCTGATGTTTTTGCTTTATACGCGTCGGGAATAAGAGACGTATCGTAAATAATCTTTGCGATCTGTATATATTTTGTGTGTTATTCATGAACTACAGTACGCTTGTGTGATGTAAGTCTGGGCTCAAGATATATTTTGTTAAAATGTAATATAGATACCTATATTTTATTGAGATTTGAAATCACTTAAGAGATCAGCAATTTCTTAACAGATTTGTGGCGTCTCGATGTTGATGGATGATCTGATGATAGTGCAAATTGATATTTTGACAGGCTATTTGTATTGATTTCGTTGCTCAGCTAACGATCAATTACTGTCAAACTGTAAGTATCTCATAGTTCTAACAAGAAGACAGCACTTAATAACTACAATACTGACACTAAATTGAAACTACTTTACTTTGTATTTTTATATAGAAAGACGGTTAACGAAGTATATTTACAAAAGACCCTTTCGCATCGATTTTTGTAATGACCAATATTCTATTCCGGGATAAAATATTACGTTTCCGTGAAGAACATACATAAACGTGTAAAGGCATCTTCGTAAACCCTCTCAACCCAATTTAAGAACTTCGTACGGCGAGGTTTCCAATATAGAATTACGTGCAGTTATCGTGTCCCATACAAATGAATTATTTACTTGAGTTTTGGCCCCCTTGGAATAACTCGAAGGGTGGCGGAGAATATGACTCACTTTTACAGCTTACTAAATGCATACCGGGGAGAAAGGAATACCTATAATATACATGTATCGAGCTTTAGTTTTTAAAATCGAGACTCGTCGAATATCATATATTTTACATTAAATGGTTATGGAACAATAATACAAAACTATAAAATAAAGAGAAGCACAATTTAAAACTTTTTACGTCAGAATTTTCTTATAATATTTAATATTATTGTTATTTTTTATTATATTTATATTATTCTTCTTCGTACGAGCTCAGTGACCAAGCTATTGTATTTGTGTTGTATTAACTTCAATGATCGCGTCGGATCACCTTAGTTTGCCGAGCTACAGGCGCTAATTTATATGAAAAGCCATGCGTAGAAACAGTAAATAATAAAATACATATATTTCTTACATATGTTTGTTCTGATTAAACCTTGTTTGTCAAAAGATATTTAGACTTTACGATATCTACTATTCCCTACACTCAAATTAAATTGTTAATTCCCGCGTCGTCCCCATTTTATAAGTATGTTTGAATATTTTATTTGTATGGGTTATAGTTGTATGACATACCCAAATTCTAACATCACCTTTAAGACTCGGGTAATTCTAAGAAAACGAGTAGAATAAATTACCCCTAATTTAAATTGGTGATATTTTAACAAGCTTCAAAGCAATATTATAAGTAGCCATTAGTAAGGCTTTCAGTGTTGCTATATCTGCAAAGTACATACTTAGCTCAAACTTGACATTTAAATTAAATTTGCCTAAGAAATCACTTCTTGGGTACGAACTGGATTCTTTCAGCTGTTTTTCTTCATTTGAGGCAACCAACCTGTATTATTTTAGGACAGGGAAAATTGGTTCAAAACCTAAATGCGCCTAAAAATCTCGTATTACCCGTTCTATTAATTTAATGAGAAGGGTCGGTTTGTGATTCTTTTGAAATAAAAATAATACTATACAAAAGATGGATATTATAAAAGCGAAAGTTTAGCGCATTATGTCATGTCATCAAGTAAATCTTTTAGTAGTCACAATTTACTATTACAAGTTTCAAGGAACAACAATTAAAACATTCGATGACAAGTATATGCACGTAGAGGCCCTGCCTACTGTTTTAATGAGAGCTAAAAAAACTCTGGCATGATTAAATAAAAAAAATTTTTTCATAACTACGAGTAAAATAGCTTTCTTCTTCGTATGAGTGGCCAAGCTCTGGTATCGAGAGTTTTCAAGCCGCCCGAAGGTCTCTCACTTGACTGACTGCTTGTACTAAGACTAACAGTCGGGACCTACAATTTAACGTGTCATCCGACCCACGATATCGCTCAGATGAAAATACCACTTTTAAAATAGTCTTGTGTGACCCATCCAAACACCGTCTGCATCGAACGTTTGCTTAGTTTCGATTATCGCGACAGAACACCTTAGCTAGTCGAGCTACAAGCCCTACAAAATACGAGTAGCTTTGAGCAAATACTTTGAAATGTTTCAAAGTTGCCACTAATCGTCGGTATTTGTACAAGTTCTGTTTCGAAACGAAATAGCGCTTTTAAAGCTGTAATTCGCTAATACTGGCAATCCCGAGTAATTTCAGCCACATTCCTGTATTCGAGAAGCTTCATGAAAATGTTTAGTCAGCGGTCAATGGCCGTAATTTTCTTTTAGGGGTGTGATTCTTCGATGTGAAAACTTATCGATATATACTGTACTCTGTAATAATTACGGTTGGAATATTGTAATTAATTTCAAGCCAGAAGAATTGGTGAATATGGTATTTTACGCGAAATAGTAATTAATAGATGCTTGCGTGCAACGTTTTCTCAAGACTTATTTTATTATAATAACTTATAATTATAAATCTGTAGGCAAATAGTATTCGTTTGAATCGGTTCAATTCGCTATCGCCAAATGAATGTAATGTATAGAGATGGCATAAACTTTGAAAAAGTAGGATAGAATTGACTATTTATTTGGGAATGACATAAACTGAAGAAAAAACCTTAATTTTTTTTGTCCTTAATTTCATCGTTTCCATAATTTTTCATCTCCCTCTTATTTTGTTTTTGAATTAGTTAAGAATCTACATTCGTATACAGATAATCACGCCTTCTACTTTCGTGTTAGCGAATACTTCTATCGACAACTATCCAACACTACCCCCGTTGCTGCCAATCCCATCCTTTCCAGTAATAATGCGGAATTTTTAACACAGCTAAGTGCTTGGCAACTACCTGCATACTTGGAAGCTTTGAGTTCGCTCTGAACTTTACGGTGGCTTATGTTAATCTAGCTGGTATTAAACTAGTAGTTTTTTGCTTGCTGGAGATTTTGCACTATAGTTGTACTTCGTATTTTTTATTAATATTACTCTTTCTCAGCTTTAGATTTTGTCGTATAATTTTTACTGTACAAATTAAACTTACATACTTTTCTGAATTCCAATAGCTATAAATTAATTAATATTCATTCGCCATACTAATCAATTTTTAGCTTTTAATATGGTTGATAACACAAACAACATACATGAATACTTTATATATGTTTTTAACACCCAGACCGATAACCAAAAAAATTTGTTCATCACAAAGATGAATCGAACCCGGGACCCTCCGATTCGCAGTACGGCATGGTAACTAATACGCCAACGAAGTCTTTAATGTTGTGACCATAGCATTTAAAAGCTTTCCTTTCACATCTTTACATCTTGAAGCTTATACATTCAAGTAAGATCTTCGTAGGTACACTGAGATCTTATTACGGTGCCACTAGCATCCAATTTGCGAGGTAAAATGATTCGCGGCGAACCAATGAAGTGGGGAAAAATTTATCACATCGCAGCTGCATCGAGGCTGATGCGAAATCCATTTGTCAAGTCTTCAGGACTCACTTGAGGTGCTATTGATAAAGTATTGGATTAGAACTACTTTTATTGCGAATAGAATTATTCTGAGCTTTGGCTTTGATGTCGGAAAGAATGGAAAAGTATTGTTTCAGAAAAATCTATCTACGAGTACGAGAACTTTTCGAGCAGATAATATCAAAGTTTAATATTCCAGGAAAGTATAACAATCCAACAAAACATAATATTCCAAAGGTTGAAATTCAAAGAACGAAATAACGGGTATATTTGTAGGAGCTCCTAATATCTTTTTAATTGCCGAAATATTGTCATCAAAATGCTTTCATCTCTGGGAAGCGTTCGAAATTCGAATTCTAAAATTATTTGGTACATTCGGATTTCGAATGTTTCTGGCTTCGAACGCAGTCCGTCGCTCGGAGGTCGATATCCCACCACGCTCGTTGCTCGCACTCTAATAAAAACAGGATCAAACTTCATTTCGTGTAAGCGACAAGGAACGCGCGCTGTGTATAGCTTTCGGATCTAATTTTCTCTTCGTATCGTCCGTAGCACCACCGTTCCGTTTTACGCTGTATTTATATCCTTTTATTTTCCGTTTATCACACTCGGAGCTGAGCGCGAATACCCCATTTACATGCCCGGCTGTTGGGCTTGAAATATATTCCGCGTGACATTATTAATTTCATTCGCATTTACGCGTTTCGTGTCGTCTTTGTACGCGAGCGAACTAATTTAAAATCTTATTGTAGCGAACACAAAGGGTTCGATATTACAGATTTATTTTACATCGAGTTTTCTGTTGGGTACCGTTTTCGTATTTACTTCGTGGGGCGAGTACACGATATTTTAGAGATGGCGCAGTAATGTCTGTCGGTCACGTTTCTGTTACGTTCTCTTTCTTGCCGAGTATCGATTCTCAAAGTTAAGTATTCGTTTCAACTGCTTTATCTCCGAGAAACATTTTCCGAAAGCTAATTGCGCAAACTAAATTAAGTTTGGGGCGAAGAGCGCTGCCCTGTCCGCGGCCATCGCTCGCTTTGTCATTTGTTCTGAGGGCCTTCCATTTACCTCCCTGGCCGTTGAGCCTTCCTCCGCATTAACATTTCCTTTTAATTGCAATTTAAATCGTATTTCTAAGTTATCATGGCTCAATTTGCTTTATAGCGTTAGCAACAAGCAGTTAATGGAATGATTACGAGCCTGTTTCTGTGCCTGTTGTTGTGAAGTACTCGTATTTTTGCTCTCAAACTCAACCAACGCTCAGTAAACCTTTTTATGTAATTTAGTTAATTGTGTTTTCGTTTCTTTTGCGTAAAATATTTTGTGTACCAGCTTTGACTGTTCTCAGTACAATATTTTGTGACAATTTGTTTGTACTTAGACATACTTTGATCTTTGACCTGAAAAAGAAAATTAGTAGGAATATGAATGTTAAAACACGCTATATAATATATTGTAGTTTATATACCTGTTCGAATGCAAATTAGTGCAACCGGGACAAAGGCTTGCAATTTGCAATTAAAGACTTAGCATTGGTCGCAACTAATGCAATGCAAATTACAGAACCGGTCGCGGATATATTTTATTCAGTTAATGGTATGCTTAGGGTTATACTATAGGTGGAAACTTACATTCAATGTTTCTGTTGCCTTCGATGCATGTTTGTGCTTTGTCCTCGTAAGTTACTAGCAAATACCGTAGTTTAGATTGTTTTAAGATTCCAGTTTGGTCTAGATCGTATCAAACAATTTATCACTTAAGTATACTAAACATTTGTATAAAGACAGCCTTAACATAATTTTTAGTCCGCTCGCTTAAGAGCTGGGAATTGAGTGCGATCGGGGTTTTTTTAACCTATTAGTTACAGAACCCTAAAAAGGCTCATTTTACTCTTAGCTGTTAGTCATGAGTTTTGTTTCTCTAAATTTGGCCATATTCCATTAACTGCTTATATTAGCCACTGGTCGTGCAAACGTCTCCAAGACAAAGTCACTACATGCAACGAAGTATTAGAATTAAAAAAATTGATATATTATATCTTGGTACGATGATAAATATTGATGAAGTGTGCGGCGGGTTCTTGGAAAGGCACCCGATATTTAAGCCAAACCGGTCTCCGGTTCGCGGATCGATTGCACCTAACTGTTCGCATGGTTAGGTTAGTTTAGTTGCGAGCAGCGAACCGATGCGGGTTCGTTTTATTCCTGCGTTATGTGGGACTTTTAGTATTTTGTCCGGTGTTCTGACGAGTTTCGCGTAAGCTATATTTACTACGGCTGCCTTCTCGTCTATAATGCCGTTTGATGTCGACTTGTGAACTTGTAAGCCAGATCAAATCAAATAAATATTTATTGACATTAGAGTATAATTATGTGATAATTTCGATGGTGGGTCACCATGGCATCTGTGCTAGTGAGAACAGTGTTACAGAGGCCAGTGCATTCTCAATTGTGTAGATACGAAGTGAAGTGAAGTGTTTGTTATTACTGACAAAATACAGAATCTACATACTTAGGTACGAGGTAAGATTACGATAGGTAAGATGTATTAGTAACTTTCTACAGAAAGTTTATACATAAGAAATATTTTCTAAACAGGTGTCATACGAAACGTTCAAAAAATATTTGATTGCAATGCGTTTTATTTTTATTCAAATTCAATATTATAAAGAGGAAAAGTTTGATGTTTGTGTGTTTATTTGACGCGAATAGACTCATAAACTACTGGACCGATCATCTTTCACCGTTCGGAAGCTACATTATCACCGAATAACATAAGCTATAGGTTGCCTTATCTACATATACTGCTGCGTTTAGAGGAACCTTTAGTTATTTTGTCCGGTGTTTTAGTTTAGTATACGCCATATTTACTACGACTGCCTTCTCTGCGGTTGCAATATCACCGTTTGATGTCGACTGGCGAACTTGTGGTCCATTAGTTATTGTTCGAACCAGTGTTGCCAGCTCGTGTAAACCTGCTTTGTGCACGATAATCCGGATGTTGGAGTTTGGGAGGCTTCTGATTTGCGGTGCGTGAATCTCGCTCGAGAATTGATTAAAACGGCTTTTTGTTGGGGATTTGCTCGGAAACCGTACAAAGTTTTAGTTTGAAACGTTATAAATGCTAAAGGTAGTTGAACGGAAACTCAAATAGTTGTTTACTAGCCTTTGGATAGATTTAAGTCGCATGAGTAGATCGTTAGTCACTGACGCATTAAAGAAATTACTCTTTTTAGTTTAGTCAGCAAGTTGTGTAGTTCTTCTTTTCTCACTTTTCCATACAAAGGTTGCCTGGAAGAAATCGCTATAGGCGATAAGGTCGCCTGTTGTGCAGCATTTTGTATGTTTAATGTATGTATAAGTTTATTATAACTGTGTTTTTTGTGTGCAGTAAAGAGTTTTTGTATTGTATTGTGTAGAGAGTGTGCTTTTAGTAAATACATCCATTCAAAACATAGTTCACTAACAACCTTTTATTTTTTTAATGTCATCATCAATTTGATCGTGCAAGCGAAGCGAGGGAAGTTTCTGCAATGACTGGCTATTGGTTTTCGTCTGCCTGTATGTGTGCACTTGCATTATTATTATTTATCTCTAATCAGGTCTACAGTACGGGAAACTACTAGTTGTAAACATTTGACTTTAGTAGCTGTAGATACAAAGATATACCTACTTATATACTATAGGGACTCGTGAAACTCGACTAGCGGTGGCCTAGTTACAACCTGCTAGCTACATCGCCGATACAAACGTGCTGGGTACACATTACCTCTGCAATCGAGAAACCTAGTTGATCGCATCGCCTGCGCCTGTGTGCACTCAGCTTAGATCTAACTTGAATGGTTGGTTCCGAAGACAACGACAGAGCTTGGAATTTGAAATAGTGTTTGTTAAGACGAGGATAAAGGCAAAATCTTGTATTTACAGTTGTATGTTACAAATGCAGAATGGTAAAAAATATTGAAAAAATAGCTTAAAGACCATCTAATGACCAAATCTAAAAATATTTACACTTATTTTGGTAAGAATCAGACTTATGAATTAGAGGTCAAACTGGTAACAAATAAAGAAGTAGTATAGTAATAAATCAATGATTTGACTTTCAATGGATCAAAAAAATCGATTAAAAAAATCTCTAAATGATTTTTAAAAGGCTCTGGTGACTTACTTACTTACTGTAGACTTACAATTTAACTTGTGTTCCGACCCAAGGTAGCGCCCAGATGAAAATGCCACTTCATGTGACAGTCATGAGCGTGGTTGCCCATCCAAAGACTGTCCTACTGCCCCGACTACTAACTTATCTCTGTCTTCGCTTTTTCCCAGTATGTGAGGTCGGCACAGGACGTCTTTTGCTTCCACACTCTTCTATCAGCTGTCATATTCACATTCACTCCTTTCTCTTTCATATCCTTTTTCACACAATTCATCCACGACTTTTTAGGTCGACCTCTAGTCCCACTACCTTGTATAATCATATTTATACTTCTCCTAGTCACATGCATCTCACGACTACTATCTAATATCAGTATAAAATACCGCAGGAAATGTACCTACAGGAAATGGTTTCCGCTAATCCATCCTCTAGCGGGATGGATCGAGCCTTTTTGTTCCGCCATGCCACGGGATCGGATTGGCCCATCTGGAGTGCCGTGATAACTGCTACGCTATTTTTGTGCTATTTTTCGTTCGTCGAATTGTTGGAGCTAAGCTGCGTCCGGGTTTAGACTTTCAAAGGAACCTGCTTTTAACAGAGGTCTTTTAGTGTCGACGCTAACCACTAGTGGAACAATGAGGTTTTAAAGAAAGAAAAATAGTTTATTGTGCACACATAGACAATTTACACAATTATTTAAGCAATACATACTGCATACCTATATGGTAATGTATATGTGCACAAAATATTTTTTTAATCTGCGGCCAAGCATCTGACAGTGTTTTTTTCGGCGGCCTTCTTGAGACACAGTTATAAGAGACTAGGCATGCTCCGCCTTAGGCCGGAGTGTCGGTAACTCGTGTGGTAAACCACCCTGCTGGTCAAATGCGTAATTGTAAAAAGTATAAAAAGTTTTATTTTTGTTGTTAACAACAATAAAACTTTTTTAATGTTACCCGACGACAAAGCAACGGGTGCTACAAATGTGTAAGTGTGAGTGTGTGTATGTGTATTTACATTGTCATTATATATAGAGTTTTAACATTAGGGGTAAGTAGGTACATGTTTCTTCAAATGTGCTAACACATTTCAAATGTACATTATTATTTAATGTACTTTCCGTTTTATTAAAGTTCTATACATAAACAAACGATACAAACATTTTGATAACTAGTTATTAAAAAAAAAATTACAACTTTCACACACGTCTGGTTAGCCCCAAACTAAACTATTTCTAGCTTGTATTATGGTTGCTAACGCAACTGATATATAACTTAAACATACATGAATACTTTATATCGATACATAATTAACACCCAGATCGACAGCCAAAAAATTTTGCTCATTACAAACATATCGGCCGTGCCGGGAATTGAACTCGGGACCTTCTGGTTGGCAGTCCGGCATGGTAACCATTATTACATCGTTAAACGCATCGTTCAACTCTTTAACCCTTTCATATTAGTTAGACGTATAGACGTTAGACGTATAATTCCCTCAACGTTTAATATCTACATTGGCATCAATCTCAGGCTATAACTATTTAGTAATCTATGCCCTGGTCTCCGTCACCACCAATATCTTAAGCACCGTATCACTATGCAAAACGGGCGGGTTTCATCCGAGGCATAGATTACTAAATAGTTACTACGAGGGGTATCTATCAAACACGATATGGTAAATATATAGTTCCGTTCATAACCTAGATATTTTCAAACCTCGACACAAAAACGAGTTATAAGTTTGGCATATCTAAGCATGTGTGTGCTCTCAAAGTAATGAACAGATTTTTAAAAGTTTTGTTTGTTTGATTCGTAGGGGCTGTTCTTAGCTATGGTTTAGTGAAATTTAAGATGGCGGATGCAGATTTTCACAACACTCGTTATGGGTAACAATGTTAGGGCTTGACTAGTAAAATATACACTAAGATAAATTTACAAATGTATCGTCGTGAATGTAACTATCTTTCTCCTTAATCGTATTCCTCATAAGTATATGTATAATTTATATACAGTGAAACTCCATATATACTAAACTAACTCCATATATAATATCACTCGATTTAACGACAAACTCTCTAAAGCGTCGAAATCAATTGGCTTTAATTGGTTTATCTTGTATTCCATAGAATGATACATTTTCTCCATTTAACGACTACTCTCTATAACACCATAAAATACACAGTCCCTTCAGTGTCGTTATATAGAGTTTACGCTATATTTGCCTGGTTCCCCTAAAATTATAATCTAGCAGTTTTCAAGGCACTTCAACAAACTGCGTTCCAATAAAAATTTCGAATTTTTTCAAAATTTTTATTTTTGCCTTGTCCAAGAAGATAGATAATATAAGCGCTGTCGTTCGCAGAGGACCGTAGAGAAAATGCCTTGTAAAAGAAACTGTTGACAAGCTCACACCCGACGACGCTTTGCATGTGATTAGCAAGTCATGAAGTTGTCAGGTGGCTGGCTTCTTGGGAGAAACGTTTCAAGCAGCTCAAGTTAAACAACGCTACTCTGTTGTAAAATATAACAAGTTTTGTTTTCTGGGTCGAATTTTAGGTCAAAAGTAGCTTGTGTTTCAGGCACTTTTTAACCGACTTTAGAAAGGGAGAGAAGGCTGTCAATTCGTTTTTTTTTGTACCTATAACATACAGGATTGCTGATTCCCATACATTAAAGAGGTACATATTAAATGCTTTTAGTACACTAGTAATACGAAATAAGTCCAAAGTATGATTACATATTTCATCAAGAATTAGCATAAAACTGACGGAGCCTCGTAAAGTAGGAACATCGCTCTGCAAATTCTTACAAGGAAAGTTTCAGGCACTAGTTTCTAACCATAGAATAATAACATTATGTAGACTGGCCATTAAGATTAAATGTTAAACGCAAAACGAACCCATTAGTGTTATACGTCGAGTGCGGATATTGAAATTTGGCTAATTAGAAATAAATATTAAAGTTTAGAATTATTAATGACATCTTTGAATTTGATGATCACTAATCAATTGATGAATGGCGGCTCAGTATCACTGATCACTGATCAATTGATGAAGCGCGGCCTCTTCTCAGCCTGTTGGTCGTGAGTATAAGATGAAGAGCCCAATGATCTCGAGCTTTCGGTAAAGGAACACAACGTGAGGAAACCATAGCATGGTGGTAGGGCATTTTCTAGTGCTCGCTTGGCTAGCGACCGCCTTCAAGTTAAAAAATCTATCGCCAAGCACCTAAAAGTTTGTTTTGGCAGCCTCATTGAAAGCCAGTTATTCCAGACTAGGCATCCTCCACCATAGACCGGTGTGTCTCTAACTCGTGTGGTTTGCATTTGACCAGAAGGGTTCCTGGCCAAATGCTTAGCAGTTGATCAATACAAATACAAATCATTAGATAACACCAAAGTTACAAGTCAAATCACATTATTGAGTGCAATTTCCTCGTTACAGTTAACTTTTCTTTGTCGTTGACTTGCTCATACATTTGTTTGCACTCAAAGTAAAGACCGTTCTCTCTAACCAACGCCTCCGCTCTCGTTTCCTAACGAACTCATGTCCCATATCGTAGTTCATTGGCGGTAATTTGTTCGAGTCTTATTAAATTCATAGTCGTAAGTATGCGTCGTTGACTCAAGTTAGGCGTAAGTTAGGAGAGTTAGGCGCGGGGAAGTGACGTCACCGGCAGGAATCTCATTAGATCACCGTCAAGGCGGAAATTAAAATTGTCGACGGATATCGGTGACTGGGTGAAGTTTTTGATGCTGCAGTTTTGTGCTATAGTGATGGAGTAAATATTATTTAGTTAAGTACCTAAATATTAGACAAACATGTATTGAGAAAGGTTATTTCATTCGATTAATTAAAGAAGTCAGTTGAAAGATTGCTTCCTCTAGCTCACACTCATTAGGTTGTGCAAGCGAAAGACCATGAACTTTTATTTGGTTTCTCTATTAAAATAAATAAATATTAGGACACATTTCACACACGACAGGTTAGCCCCATACTTATACTAAATATAAGTTTATATAGTTATAGAATTATAATTAAGACAACTACACCTAACCTATAACCTATTTTTTTTAACCTAATCGGCTGGTCAATTTCTGGACAAAATAAAGACAGTCTATGAAAAAGATAACACACCCACTTTTGTAATTCTTGATTATTATTACTTACGTTTTTACAAGAATGATAAAAATATTAAAAGTATTCTTTCCAAAAACCGTACAACGATGCTGAAACCACTTCTTTTCTTATGGTTTTATGAATCATAAATCAAGGAGCACTGACTTTGCCGCCTCCCTAATCTTGCAAGTACATCTCCGGTCGTCTCTCGTCACTTGTCCTGGACCAATAAATCACCGGCGTCTCGACAGACAAACTTCCCGACGCACGTGGAAATACGAGACTGTTCCAGAATGTTCTCGTACGTTCTCGACGCCTCCCGTTTAATGAATCGTAATGTGACGTTGTGACGTTTAATGCGGTATGGACGCAAAATAAATTGAAAAATCCCATTTTTTTTAGTTTTATTATCTTCAATTCACAGTGTCCCGTGCCGCTATAACAACAAAAATATGTAAAAAATATATATTAAGGTTGGGACCCCTTAATATATATATTTTTTTGCTATACATCAATAACGGTTACTTGTTGACATCTAAAATTTTCACGGAATGTATAGATGTACATTGTCTTTCAAATTAAAATATAAAATACATAAAATATATACTTAAGGAGGGCTCCCATAAAACAAACGTAATTTTTAAGCATTTTTTTACAATATTTTAGGCACCTTACCCGCGGACACTGACTTAAATTTAAAGGTTTTTGTGTGTGTGTTTTTATGTATATAATAAATATTGATATTTAATTATGTATATTAACTTTAAAAATTAATAATAACATAAAAATAATACTTAATGTGTGCTCTCATACAAAAATGGTACGGAACCCTTCATGCACGAGCCCGACTCGCACTTGGCCAATTATTTCTGTAGGTAATGATATCAATCTAGAATGGTTAGAGATTAAAATTTCAATATGTTATTCATAATTTGAATAGTAGAAATAAAGTGATAAAATAAATAATGTAATGACTTAAATTTTCAATATTCTTATTTGTTGATTTTACTCGTACAAGAATTTATTACGTGAAATTCTTAAAGACGCGTGTCTGACGCTTCGCTCAATTTTTTATTAGCGCGGCTGTATTCGGTTCAATAACGCCTTAAGAGGTTTATAAAAGATCGTGCCTGTTTGGCGCTGTCTCATAAAGTTGGTACTCCGAATTAAATGTGTGTATTGATTCCCGGAGCCTCGACCTTGTCCTTTGAATGTTTTAGTTGATCGAAGGTTTTAGTGCTCTTTTTGCGTACTCATGCCATCCGATTATTTTTCCCTCTGTAACGATGATATCGCTCGGTTTGTTTCTGTGCTGTAATTTTTCTGACGGTTTCATTTACTTTTACAATCTTTATTTATTTGATCTGTGATTTGTAATGTTCCTTTGCAACGTAACAGGAATAATGCTCCTTTTTCTTATACGTCGAGATATGTACATACATACATTATTATAAATGTGTGTACATTCAATTTCTTTATTAATTAGTTAGTCTAGTCGTTGGTTTGAACTTTAAGACCGAACGGATAGCTAAGGTTCCCAATCATTTGACCTACCAAATTTTGTATACATACATCGATATTTATCGTTCTGTTTGGAGTTATGGTTCCATGCTGGACTGCCAACCAGAGGATCCCGGGTTCGATACCTGGCACCGCCAACATCTTTGTTATGAACTTAATTTGCTGGCTGTCGGTCTGGGTGCTAAATATGTCTCGATATAAAGTATATATGTATGTATATGTAGTATGTCTATCATACATCATATTTTGTCCGTCATAATAGGCAGTCCTAGTAATTTCAATGCTGGGTAAAACCCTTCCGTGTAGTCCCTTTGGGACCTGCGGCTCTAATGACGTCATTAACCCTTATCCCTACACACTCCTCGCCTTCCAGATCTCGGCTCTGATTGTTCTTAGCTGTTTGATGGAAATCGGTTCGACATGGCCGCCGCGCCGCTACTAAATGGCCGCCCGAAGGCCTAGTAACAAATGAAGACGACATACAACCGAAATTCATCAAACATTTATTTAATTAATTGTTTAATTTTTTTTCATTTTGCCCGTTACCAAAAATGATCTTGGTATTATATTTTTTTGTTGTTTCTTTTTCTTACCAAATTTTTGCTCAATTCAGCTTAATTATGGACTTATTAATATTTTTTTAGTGCTCGTATATTCCTATCAATGTAAATGAGCTAGTAAACTAACCCTGCCATTAGAGACCTCGACCTATTTTTAGTTCGGTTGAATGGCGGGTACAACCGGGACCTCAGAAACTATACAAGGCGAGTTAGTGACGGCTCACCAAGCTTTCACAAGGCCTTCTTTGAGAAGGTACACCTTCATTTATACAGGTACGTATAGTCAAAAATCTATTCGCCACCCCTTGAAACCCCGTACAAGTAACTTTGTAAGATTTAGTACGAGAGCAGGTCAATAAGTCCGTGACTTTTTGAACTTCTGACCTCTTTACTGAAAAAGCAACAAAGGCATCTGTAGGTTGACTCCTGTCAAAATTTGAACTTGCTGCGTCAGTTATTTTATGTTTTACAGCTATTTTTGTTAGACTATCCATGGAAAAAGTAAATTTCGTGTGCTATTAAGCATTATTTTTTGCGAAAAAGATTACCGAGACTAAGCTTGATAAATACTATGGGGAATCTGTAACAATGGTAAAAAGTGGTTTTCTTATAGTATAGGACATTTACAATATACTACGTCCCAAAAAATATTTCAATTCAAGTCAACCTTACCACTGTATCGTATGTTTGTTGATTTCTGGGTCTTTGGTTTGGGAGCTGTATATGTACCTACTCGTACGTATAAGAATACTAGCCGTTGCCCGCCGCTTCGCGTGTAGGTAGCTTTTCGCGTTACCAGTGGAAACTACGAGGGTGAATCAAAAAGTTCTTAGAAGTGCATATATATGAAACCTTTTTGGATCAAGTTTGATATTCAAATTAAAGAGTGTCTATCACACTATATTTATGCAGACTGTCACTTGTTTTTGTCAGTTCGTTCGCATGTAATAAATTTTTTTGTGCAACGAGTTGCTAAAAAGTTAAAATTATGGATAAAAGTGAGTTACGTGCGGTGATAAAATATCTCAGTTTGAAAGAAATGTCTACGAAGGAAATTTTTTTGGACATTCAGCAGACATTAGGGGGTGATGTTGTACCCTATTCTATGGTTGCGTACTGGGTGGCTGAATTTAAAAGAGGTAGATCAAGCTGTAAAGATGACCCGCGTTCTGGGCGGCCTTCAACCTCCGTTACAGAAGAAAATGTCAAAAAGGTTGAGAATCTGGTTTTGGAAGATAGAAGAATGACTATAAAGCATATAGCTGAGATCCTAAAGATATCTTTTGGTAGCGTTCAATCCATTTTAATTGATTCACTGGGGTTCAAAAAAGTGTCTGCAAGATGGGTGCCACGAATGTTAACCGACGAAAACAAAAAGCGACGTTTGGAAATTTCCAAGCGTAATCTCGAAATGTTCCAGCGTGATTCGGATAATTTTTGCCGTCGTCTTGTCACTATGGATGAAACGTGGGTCCACCATTTTGATCCTGAAACTAAAAGACAAAGCATGTCTTGGAAACGACCATCCTCTCCATCCATTAAGAAATTTCGAGTTGCTCCTTCCGCTGGCAAAGTTATGGCCTCTGTGTTCTGGGATAGTGAAGGAATCCTTTTTATTGAGTACATGCCAAAAGGCCAGACGATTACTGGACCCTATTATGCAAATTTAATCCCGAAAGTGTGTGAAGCGATCAAAGAAAAACGTCGTGGAAAACTGTCGTTGGGCGTGTTGTTCCTTCAAGATAACGCTCCTGCTCATCGATCGGAAATTGCGCTCAACGCAATCCGCTGTGCTGGCTTCGATCTCCTTGACCACCCACCATATTCTCCGGACTTAGCCCCAAGTGATTTTCACTTATTTCCAAAATTAAAAGAGGAAATTCGTGGAACAAAATTTCACGTTAATGACGCGGTTATAGCTGCCGTATAGGACTTTTTCGAGAGTCAAGAAAATATTTTTTTTTCACAAGGAATAAGGAAGTTAGAAACGCATTATTCTAAATGCATTGCATTGGAGGGAGATTATGTAGAAAAATAAAATATTATTATTTAAATCTTTGCATTTTTTAATATTGATTCCAAGAATTTTTTGATTTACCCTCGTACAATTACTGCAGTAAGTCTATAGGAGATAGAAACAAAGTGAAAGAAAACAAATACTTATCAATGATTTTATAGCCTATTAGTATTTGAGCACGATATTCTTCCAATTGATACCACAATGACATAGTTATTCATACATAAGTTCAGTTTAAAAAAACGTATATAAAATTAATGAAACGTTGTTCGATAATTTATTAAAAGTATAATTTCTAGTATGAATTGTATTACATGTTAAAAAAATATTATGTATAGGACTAGCAGCCCGCCCCGGCTTAGCACGGGCTTGGTTTTTAGTAAGGATCTCTAATATTTTTGGAAAGAAAATATATTCCTTTGTTACTAGGGGAAGGGAAATCCAGTCCAGTAGTTTCGGAGCCTATTCGCGTCAAACTGATAGGTACGAAATAAGTATAAATAAAATAAAAAATATTTTAGAGTTGTTCTTTAAAAAAAAAATTCTTCGATAATATCGAAAAAATAGCCATTTTTGTCATATTTTTGACCATATATGATTTTAACGAAATACTGTAAATTTAAGGTTTTGCTCTGGTCTTTGCCTTAAACGAACGAGTTATCGTTATACCTGTTTTCATCCCGTGATAGAACTTGGTACAAACAATTGAAAATGTTGTTATTAACTCGTATTTTGTAGCAGTACATCTCCGTTCGGATCCGCAGCGCTGTTGATGACAGTCGCGGTAAGCGCACGCGAGCGCTTTGTTCATTCAAATTTATGTTTTAGGTCGAGTCGAGACACGCTTTTCCAGCGCCATTTTCAGTAATGCTCTGTTTGTATTATGCACGCTGGTATTTTACGTCAATATTTGTAAACTAAAGCACTTTTAACTTAATTTTAATTCCATCCGCAAATGAAATTACGGTACTTATAACTATATTTATTCTAAAGGCTTTAACACTTGCCGATGACCTAGAGAGTCCGACATTACGACGGGTGTTATCAGTTTGACGCGCGTGAAGTGTATGTGTGTGTGTGACAAACGAACGGATGAGCTGATTTAGTTTTTTTATGCGAAAGGTTAGTTTTCAAAGTTTTGTAAGCTATGTGTTATAAAACTAGATCTTTTAAGTCTATGTTATTTAATCTTTCTACGAAAATCTTCGCACCTGTCATGCTACGGGTTACATATTTTCAAGCCTCTGAAAAGCCTGTTACTTTACTTAACGACTGCTTGTACTAAGACTAACAGCCGCGATCGACAATGTTATGTGTCATATAACCTACGGTACCACCCAAATCATAATATCACTTGTCAAATGATAGTCATGTGCATGGTCACCCATTCATATTGTCAGAAGCTAAGCTACAGGCACTTCTCTCCTAAGCTTTATAGCATTGTCCAAGAACTTGTGTAATATTTGCTGTATCTGCAATTTCTCTGAATATATCTAAACATGGATCCTAGGTATTGTATTTGCATTCTAGCATTTCCTAACTGTATGGTTGCGTCCGTGATCCGTAAACCCGTTCGTCCATTGTTGACGGATCCCGTCCCGCAGACAACTCTGTTCCTACTCCGATATTTGATTTAAGTTTAATCCGAAGTACGTCGTTACGGCTTTAATATGCTCCGAAACTAGTTAAATTAAACCGTATGAGGTTATGAACGGATCGATCTAATGTCTGACAGGAGTTTGGGAAGTCATTTGCTTTAAGTCTGGTCGAAATGAAACTACATTAATGATGCTAAAATACTTATTTTACTCTTTTATCAGCGTTAGACCACTATTGGCCTGGTGGTATAAGAGATGTTGTGATCTAAAGTGGAGCGCGCTTACCTAGAAGGAAACTGTTTTTTCTAGTGTTATTATTACACACTATAATATAGCAATTTTTTAAGCGAGAAAAACAGTTTCCTTCTAGGTAAGCGCGCTCCACTTTAGATCACATATCACTTACCACCAGGTGAATAGTGGTTGGCGGTTCGTTTAACAAAGATGGGTCAATAATTAAAATAATAATATGTATATATAAAAAATCAAATGACTGCAGTGTCTTGTAATAAAATAACATGTAAAATAGTTATTTTTAAACTAAAGCACTAAACTAATTGTAATTAAATCCGCAAATGAAATGACAGTGCTTAACCCATTTAGACCCAAACCAAACTGAGCCGTAAAAAAACTTATTTTTTGGTATTAAT
Source organism: Mellilla xanthometata (assembly GCA_035578125.1). Taxonomy (NCBI): domain Eukaryota; kingdom Metazoa; phylum Arthropoda; class Insecta; order Lepidoptera; family Geometridae; genus Mellilla; species Mellilla xanthometata. Next base: position 2,129,184 of record JAPUBQ010000007.1, on the reverse strand, counting down.
TGGTAGAATATGACATAATGAAGTGAAAAACGTAAAAAAAAATATTTTTTATTTTTATTTTGATAGGAAAAAAATGCCGTCCTCAAATGGGGCCACTGGGCTCATACAGTATGAAAACTTTCGAAACAAATTTTACCAATGCAAAGTGTCTTACAACACTTTTTGCATTGCCAGCGGGCTTTTTTTATGACAAACGGCACATCTCAATTGCTGGGATAGTTTTTGAGGGTAGTAGCCCCTACATCGTGCTGCAGACTTGGCACTACAGAAGCTGCTGGTCGCATTGATACGCTTTCTGTGTTTCGCAAATAGTGACGAGCGACGTAGCGTCGGAATTCAAGCTGATCCATCTTGACTTCGTTGGTTAGTAGGTGGAGACGTCATGCGTTTGCAATGGTTAGATCCAGCATGTAAAAATAAAACCCTCCACCATTTTTGCCTCGTATAGCGGTGCGGTACAGGGAAATGTTGTAGTTGTAGTTTTGAAAAACATGCGGGATTCCACCGTCCAGTTTTTTCTTCTCTATAGCACTCCATCTCTTTACTTTATCTAGAGGGAGAACACTGTCAAAGTTCGACCCCATAGAGCAAACACTGTTGTCCTGCCATCACACAAATAAAACTTGGTTGTCTTGATCAAAGCGGTAATCAACATCGGCACGGGTTTTCTTCTTCATATCCTTTACTGCTACAAGGGTAGGACCAAGAAGTGTCCTTTGTCCTTTCTTGGTCCTACCCTCGCGGACAGTACCAGTGCGCGATAACCAGCTTGTCGTAGATCACGTGGCAATGTGTAACTGGTAACAAAATTATCGAAGTATACGATATGGATACCACACTTGGTCCTCGGGGCAGTGCCACTAAGTCAATCTCACCAACGTCTTCTTCTTCGTCTATTTCAGTTTCAATTACTTCTTGAAGGCTTTGGTAGTAATTACAACTGCTAAATACCCATCGTGCCACTATGAAATTGGCATTGGCCTATCAACAAAAATAATCAATTATGTACCTCAGATGTGCCCATTGGCCCCAATTGGGGACAGCATGATAAAATTAGATTTCATCTTACTTGTACTTATGTTTTGTAATGAAATAAAGTAGTAAGTAATAGTATATAAAACAATTAAGTAATTTATGTAAGAAACCAATAATATCTAGAAGACAAAGATAGAAATAAAGTATATTCAGTTTGAAATATCACTGAAGTAAGAAACAGGTCCACAAAATGCTCAATATACGACTTAAATATGTTTTAAATAATTATTTTTACTTAACAACATAAAAATGCACTACTTGTCGTCACAATCCAGAAAAAGAACTAACTAAAAACTAATATGTTAAAAAAATATGGGTAGATTTATGAGTGTCCTCGTTTGGGCACGGCGGGTCTATATGGGTTAAACTATATAATTATTTTTTTAAGGCTTTAAGAGTTGCTGATGACCTTGAGAGTTTGACATTCATAGGTATGCTATTGAATTTAGCTCCATCTAGTTGAATCGATATAACGAGTCGATAGGGAAAGACTGAACTTATTAGTATTATTTTCGTGTTTTTTGTTTTTCTGGGTTCCTCAGCATGTCGATTTAAATATACGCGTTTGGCGTGTCTTAAGTCTCAAGACGAATCATTGGTAAACAGTTCTGAGACAGGCTGAAAAAGGTTGCTATATAAATTACTACTTACACAAAGAACTGCAATGTACTTTATGAGTCATTTCAAATACATAACCTATCCAGAACTACGTACTAAAATATGTATGAGTACCTCAGTACTCATATTTTAGTACTTTACAATATTATGTCCCAGTATACTCCACCTGTCTTGAGTCAACGCCCGAGCAAGCCGTTCGTAAACTGTATTGCAGCTATAAATTTACGAAGTCAATAACGCCAGTGCACCTCTGTGGTCTAATAATCTATCCACACTTGTCGAACTGATCCTCTGGATGAACCTGGTAATATATAGAGGTTAGAATACTAAACTCTTTTAAAACAGATTTAGAAGTTTTTTTTTACAAAGTGGAACTGATTTGATTCCTGCTATTACCGACTAATTAAGTAATATTTTTGTGATAGAAATATATTAATTTTAGTGTACTTTCGCTGTCATATCACAGCGAAATGTTTCATTTTTTTCTTCTATCTACAATGAATATCCGCTAAGTAACGCCTGAGTCAATAAGTTATTTTTGTGCTAGCTTTTCGTCTTGACCTTGGACAGTTTATTTCTTTATTTATATTCTTAAATAACTGAATTAAAAACAAAGAGAAGAGAGAGTTTAAAATTTGGAGTAAACGGTCGAATGTAGACAAATATTCTCATTCACGATTTTTGGTTATAGTCCTAAACTCGCTCTGAGATTAACTTGTAGATTTCAGAAAAGCCATAGAAAATACAGTTTAAACTCCATGTAACGTCACTCGATTTAACGACAAACTCTCTAAAGCGTCAAAATCAATTGGCTTTATTTGGTTTAGCTTGTATTTCATACAATGATACATTCTCTCCATTTCACGACCACTCTCTATAACACCGTAAAATACACAGTCCCTTCAGTGTCGTTATATAAAGTTTACACTGTATCACGACCAGCGGGTTTCAGCGAAAACGAGGTTTAACTCAGTGGTTAGAGCGTTAGGCCTGGCTTGTAAGCAGACGCGGGTTCGAATCCCATTGGCCGGCATTATTTTTTTGATAATTTTACTTTAAAATCAATATGTTGCCCTTAATTTTTGGCTTTATCGAAACATTCAACTGAGACTACTCGTAGTTGTAGTGTGAGACAGCTAAATCGTATCAAAGCAATAAATCTAGAAAGGCAATATCTCCGTCGATTCACCTCGGTAGCGTTAATGAAATCCGGAGTTACGATGCCAAAGGTGTTTGATATAATGAACAAATTGCCTGTTCGATTTAGTTCGGGCTTGCCGATACATTTGGACTTGAAAGAACCGAATGGCAGACAATGTTTTTATTATTTAAAAAAAAAAAAGAACTGTCAATAAAAGAAAAGTTACTATATCTAATTAGTACCAAAATAAGTATAGATATTTTTAGATTGGTTCTTTAGGCGGTCTTTAACCGGTTTTTCAATATTGTCAACCTTTATAAAAACTGTAAATTCAAAAAAAACCTATAAGCATGAAAATGTGATTTTAAAATCGACAGTCTTATGCACTCACTTATGGTCTCACATCCAAACACCGTCCGCATCGATGGTGGCTTAGCTTCGACGATCGCGTCAGATCACCTTAGCTAGCCGAGCTACAGGCGCTACTCTGTTTATTAATTAATTAATATCGGTCCAAGATGGCCGCGCTACAAAATGGCGGAGGCCATATTTTTTCACTACTGCCTCGATATGGGTATCTAATGACAGGCTTTAGTTAAAAGAATACAAAGTATACCATGCAAAGTTTATAGGTTCCTTCTAGGCAAACGTGATACATCTTAGACCACAGCTGCGGTCAAACGTAAGCCTATTCATCATATAAAAAGAACCCAAGTTAAATCGAGGGGCCAGTGCCACCACAAAATTTCTAGAGGTTTGTAATTTTTTAACTTATACTTGCTAGTGATTAATTCAAGTAGAACTCGTCAAAAGCCTCAGTTTCGCGTTTAAAGTATTCGCGAATTAATATTCCGCTGTCGTTGTAAGTTTGGAGTCGATATCGCCGTCGAGGGGTATCTATCGAGGGCAGAGCAAACAATCTGGCCGTGTCACCTCTACTGGAGCCTGGGCAAACACTTACTTTGTTCGCTACGTAGAGGAAACAGTTGATAATACTATATGGAATGTAGATTGGAGCGATGATTGCTCAGTCAGGCGTGCAGCCGCCTTACGCAGGTCGTGGGTTCGATCCCTGCTAAATAAGTCGAGCTTTCAGTTAAGGAAAGCCAAAAATAGTGGAGCATTTTCTAGTGCTTGTCTGGATAGCAACCACCCTAAAGTTGAAATTTGTCGCCTTGCACCTAACGGTGTGTTTCTGTGGTCTCTTTGAATGCCAGTTATTCCAGACTAGGCATGCTCCACCTCAGGCCAGAGTGTCGCTAACTCATGTGCTACGCGTTCTGCTGCTCACCTGTGCTGTATTGGTAAAAAAAGATTACCATTACTTGTGAGTATTTCAATGAAAACCATTGTAACAATTCAAGCATTCGACACAGTTTTACACGATTTCTTTTCTTAATATTCTTGTTATTATTAACTAAGTCAGAATGTATTTAGCATTTGACGACCTCGTTAGCGTAAAGGTTACCATGCCGGTCTGCTAATCAGAAGGTCCCGGGTTCGATTCACGGCCCGGTCAACATCTTTGTGCTTAACAAAATTTGTTGGCTGTGGGTCTGGGTGTTAAATATGTATTTATATAATATGTATGTATGTATATGTAGTATATCAGTTGTGTTAGCAACCATAATACGAGCTAGAAATGGTTCAGTATGGGGCTAACCAGCCGTGTGTGAATGTGTCAAAAAAAAAAAAAATGCTATTAGCAAATATTAGGACATGCTTAAAAACATTGATAAGCTGTCGAAAATTTTACGGAGCCTGTTGCCCTAAACCTAAGTTTTGAAAGACGCTTAAGCCTTACAGTTCACCTTTTCATGTGACCTCCGCGAGCTTGCCTGTATAATCTGCGTGGTTCAGACGAAATTATCCTCGGGATAGAATTATTTTCCGAATCTTGTTCCGCAAGTTCCCGCGGGAGCAATGACTTCGAGCGAGTAGACACAGCTAGGGGCCGCGGGAAACTTCTTATGGTACGTTTACACGCTTGCCAAGCCTTGGCAAACTGCAAACAGTCCCAAGTCTCCACAAATCTCCACAAATCGTTTGAAAGGTGTTTATACGCTTGTGAATACGCCAGTCTACAATATACATCCAAGCAAACGCCCTTTGATCTGCGTAAAAAAACCGACACTCGACTGGATCGGAAGCAAGCAGGCACAAGCCCACGCAAGCCAAGCCAAACACCCTATTTACATGCTTTCGATTGTCGATCCTTGCCAAGGCTTGGCAAGCGTGTAAACGTACCATTAGACGGTTTTTATGTCGCTCCGCGGCAAGACTCCTTATAGAGAGGCGTGCTTTAGCTGGAAATTTCGATCTGGTAAATGTTGTTCGTAAAAATTGATTGGCGAACATCGATATCCGTATAAAGCTGTGAAATTTTATTTACAAATAACTATTACAAAAAATAAACAGTTAAAATACTGTATACAAACTTAAAGAAAGCAAGAAAAATCAAAACACTACAATTTAAATTTAAGTAAGCTCACCATCCAAGCTGTCGCTGCGGGGCAGAGCTCCCAAGATGCTGGCAACACTGCCCCGTTGAACAGCTAAACTTAGTCTTAGTTTCATAGAATCATTGTTAAGCATAATTTATTTAACAGTGTTAAAATATTGTATTGTACATATTATATATATTTTTATTGATTAATTATTAGATTTTTATAAAGCTGTAGTAATATGACAGTAATCCATTCAAAAGTATTGTAGTTTAGTACCTATAGTACTAGTAAGCTTAATACTCATAAAACAATCATAGCACAATCGTAGAACTGAATATAGATATAATATTGTTGGTGTCTATAATATTGTTAAGTTGAGTTCAAAGCGCAGATATGGACAACATTTTGATTTTACTGTTTTTTCAATTAATTTAAAATTAGAATGGTTTTTTTTATATCAGTAAGTCTTATTGGCACCAAATAGAGTATACGTATTAGTGTTGTTTTTAAGACGTTCACGGAGCTCTTTTTAAAAAAACTGCCCATATTTTACGTATAACGAAGAATCGATAAATACGAAATGTTGCCCACACCTGCGCCTTTCAAAAAAGCATTTTCTAATACTTTTAAGCGGTCACCAACCCTCTCGCAAACAAAAAAACGTTACAGCTTTTTCATAATTTCTTTTAAAATGTTATAAATATGATTCTTTCCAAAAGGAATGTGATCTTAATCTTAGCAATGTTCATTCAATCGTAGCGCGCGGTTAGTAACAGATGCAGTATTGTCAATGCTTGTCCTGGCTAAATGAGGTGCGTCGTACAAATCGCGGTGTCCGCTGCAGCCGCCTGAAACTGACAGATATCTTAGCGGAGCGGAGTCGGGACTCTATACACAGTTACTAGTAACGACCATTTAATTTTTTTTTTATCTAACCTACATTGTCTCAATGTTGGGCAAAGGTCTCCCCCAATGATCCCCACGCTTTTCTGTCCTAGGCCAACTTCTTCCAGTTGGTGCGAAAGTCCACCAACTCCTTGCGCCATCAAGTTGGGGGCTTACATCAGGTTCACATCTTTTTGAAATATGTTTTGTACCTAAAAATTTGACAAAAACATATTTTATTACTTATATGATTCAATGGGAGCATGTGGTAAGAAATAGAGGCAGTAATGGCAATGCTCGTCCTGGGCAAATGAAGCATGACGTACAAATTTCAAAGCCCGCTACAGCCGCTTGCTAGTGACAGACATGTTAGCGGAGCGAAGTCAGGGCGCTGTACATACTGGGTTAATTGTGACTAGAAACGACCATAAAGATATTTTTGTGACTAAAACGTGGAACATACTTCAATTTCCTACTCGTAAATCAATATAGAACACTTAAGTGTTTAGTTTAAGTGTTTTCAAGTCTAAGTCAAAAATGTATCTGATCAAGTCATTTTGCGGTTGGCAAGAGACTCATTAATATCGTAATTACTACATACGTACATGTATAATTGACATGTAAAATGCAGTGTACATGAGTAACGTATCTAACATTTATCTATCAGGGTTCCGTGCCCAAAGTGTACTCGTACCTACAGGATCACAGATGATGTATTTTAGTTGCCGTTATAACAACAAATTCTAAAATTAGAATATAATAAAAAATAAGGGGGGCTCCTATACAAGAAATGAAATGTTTCAGGTTTAGGTTTAGGTTTAAAGATATTTATTCTCACAAAAGATATTATCACTTACATGAGAACATATTTGAATTAATATTATTTATAACATTCGTCGCCACTATAAAATTACAAAGCAATTTAAATGTACATGTAAATAAACAGTTTGCCCGTCCAACGCATTCATAAAAGTGAGCTATCCGTTATTACGTGCTGGTAAAGTCGACTTTTGAATGCGGTGAACGGGCTTACATTTTTTAGGTCTGAGGGTAGTTTGTTATAACTCTGCGCGCCTGCAAACGTTATCATTGTTTTGCCGTAGTTCGTGCGAACCTTCGGCAAAACGAGATAGCTTGCGCGTCGGGTGCAGGGGCGCGCAACATTTTTTTCGCATTTTTTAATATCACAGATATATATTTATTAAAAATATATTAAAAGTGGGCTTACACGCAACAAATGCGATTTTTGCTTATTTTTTTTAGTTTAAGAAAGCAAATCTTAGATTGCTGCCGTTGGTAATAGAGCATGGCTGTATAAAAAAATTGTCCAAGTATTTTTTTATGTATTAAAAATTTAGTTTCTCACCAAAATTTCTTACTAACCCAGTATAAAACTGGCAAGGGAAGCGAAGGGCGGTATTTAGGTCGCGATGCACGTTCAAGAGCCTTGAGTGGGCGGATCGCGCCTAGAAACGCAGCCGATCGGAAATAGGCGATCTTTTCATAAAAAACGGGAAGTGATTGATGCTTCTGAACCGGTTCTACGAGCTTAAAGTGTGAAAATTGTACGTAACTGGGTTAAGTATGTTGATGTGGAAAAATAGGTTTCAGGGCGCTTGTATTCATCCGATTTTTTCACTAAAGTAAATGGAGGGTCGATAACGATTGTCCTCCTAGGATGTATCTATCTCTCTAGTTAATAAAGAAAACGTTTTGATCAAAATGTCCTCTCGCTTGCTCAACTAAATGAGTTAGAGAAAGAGGGAATGAACTTTCTAATGTTTTCTTTGTTGAATCGAGTTATAAGTACATGTCCGGTGCGCACGAAAAACGATGCGTTTTTGGGTGGGAATAAATGTGTTTGTACAATGTATAACAGAAATAGTAGATGAAAATCAATGACAAATTAAAAAGAGAGGCTCTTTTTCATGCATTCCTATCGAGATTTAGTAACAAGATCGTGACACGGAATGAGTACCTATGCAATATTATAAGGAGGAATCGAGAATGCAATATTTTAGTTGTTTAATGTCATATATATTCGTAATAATTAAATATGGTAAGGATCAGGTTACACTTTGTTTCAACATACATGAATAAACTCATTTGTTCAATAAAATAATGTAGCTTATCAGAGGGTAACATGCCTTATATCGTCACTAAATCTATGGGAAGATCATTAAAAAACCCTTATCACATAGGGGTATGGAAGAATCGACTATCTATAGTCGATTCTCAGACCTACTGAATACGCATATAAAATTTGGTAACAATAGGTCGAGCCGTTTCGGAGGAGTACGGTAACTAACATTGTGACACGGAAATTGTATTTAAAAGAAGAAGATGATGAGGCAGAAGTCTAATAGCGAAGTCTAGTGGTCTGTTCTTAATTTGTACTTCCACTCTTCTTTACTCTACTGGTCCTTAACATATTATAACCGAATGAAGATCAAAAGTATTTCGGTCCCAGAAAGCAGTAAACCCACTCGCATGTACGGAGCACCAAATCGTTTCTGGTAAAGGTTACCAAACACATAAATGCTCCATTTGGCGCAGCCTCAGCTCTATTCAAATCAGATTACAATCCGGCAGAGAGACACTCGTCGATACTGCCAGCGACATTTGTATTCAGCCAGTCAGTTTATTGCTGGCTTCGTCACGCCATGTCACACGCCGAGCGGCAGTCTGCTAGATTACCTCAGTTTGAGAATATTTTGTTTTGCATAACATACATAATTATTTCATATGTGTAGTTATAAACCTAGTTTATATAATTGCGTGTACTCCTTCTTTGTGTACCGTGCGTGACGTCACAGCCAGCCTCAACGGAAGACCAGCGTTATGCTGTGTTGTGACAAATTAAAGCTTATTTACTATATTTTGTCGTGTATGTCATGTATTACACAATAAATAATTATCTTTCTTACTTTCTTTCTTTCTAGCGGTAACAATTAGAAGTATGACTGTTCTTTACACCTTGACGCATAAAACTTTTAATCACGTTTATAATAATCGTCTTCTTCTTCTTTGAACATTTCCCAATAAGTGGAGTCGGCACAGCAACTTGACCAGAGAAAGATATACTGACTGGAACCCTAAAAACCAGTATTGAAGCACTGGCCTCAGCGTGTTTCTAATTTGCGGTCTCAGTTTTGGCGCCCGACTTGGGACTAACTTATTCTATTAGGTACACTTTTTATTTACTTGCGATTGCGGCCTTTTTATTAGTTAGGTATTGTATGATCAAAAAGTAAATTCGTAAACATACGCTAAATCTAAGATGGCTGCCACAAAATGTTGCGTAGGGGGATTTCTAATTCGTTTTTGTTATACTTCGTTAAAAATATCGAGACGACTTTTCTTTGTGTGTTCCTAGTACAGGTAAGAATGATCCCCACCCATGAAGCTGTGGCAGCATTGGCTTTGGCAGGTAACTGGTAACAAAGATGTATAAAATTCCATCTCAAATTTATTTATCATAATATAAAACTGAATTCTTTTATATTTGATTCATAATAATATCAAAACTCAATAATATACCGCGGTCTAACAGCATTAACTTAACACCTCGTAGCGCAGTCAGTTGAAGTATTAAATCATAGCCATGTTCATCCGCCACACACAGAGGTTCAAGCACGCCGCACTCTGCCAGCGTATTGTGTTTAATGAATGGCGGCCATTTGCATATTATCACACGCCAAGTTAAACTAGCGTGTATCCCGCCTTATACGGGAACGCACGTGCCCGGATTATTAAACCTTATTAATCTTTTTAATTTGAAGCCAAATATTCATGGCTGAGATAAAATGTTTACGACTATAGTGGGATATTTGTATTTTAAGGTACACGTTAACATGAACTTTTTTTATATAATTTTAAACTGTCGTAAAGGGTGTGTAATTTAAATAATAAATAGCAGTTAATTAGGATTTGAAATCTTAGTCTCTGTAGTGTGTAATCAAACTCTTTAATTTGATATCCATATTGAGGCAGTAGTGTAAAAATGTCATTTGACATTTAGAGGCGTCGGCCATATTGGATTTATTTGCATCAAAGATGGCGATGAATACTTGAAAAAAAAAATCAAAACAATTTGGTTTATTGACACCCCGTCTTTTTCCGCGTCGGAGGTTAACAAAAATAGCTTTAAATTATTTTTTTATTTATCACACATTGTTTTAGTATTCGATTATGCTTGGTTTGGTGTTATAATATTTGTTGCAGTCAACTTACTTTAAAACACTGGTTTTATCTGTTAACTATATAAATTATTTCTGTTTGAAAGTTTTTGATAAAGTTTCGATCTCTTATGGTCCGGTAAGTCCGGTGGGAACGTATAGTGGGCTGCTTATGCTTCTCCTACCTACTCGTATTAAACTTGTAGTAATACCGCCTTCTTTCCCTCTATTTACAAGACTATACTTGTAACAAGATAATGTAACGAAATAAACCTACACTTGGTCTGTTCCCAATGTGGGTTTATTCCGTTATATTCTCGCGGCACTTCTCACAAAATTAGCGAAGCAGAAAAATCATTTGAGGCACGGAGAAGTTTTCTCCGAAAATCATTTTCCAATCCATTGAGTGCTCACGCGTTTGGGAAGACTGTACTGAAACTACCTACACTACACGATCCAATTAACTGTACACATTATATTCTATACGAAACACACATTAATACATTTGAAGCGATGACAGCATAGTCTGGCGTGCAACCTCCTTACGTCCAAAGTCAAAGTCAAAGTCAAAGTTCTTTATTGGTAAATTTTAAATTTACACGTCATAACACATTAAATAACATAAAATTTTATATAAAATAATATTATACAATTTATATAATAATAATTGAAGTCGGGGGTTCGAGGCGCCAATAGAGCTCCAACTTTCAGTAACGAAAAGCATCGTGACGATACTAGACCCAGGTGGTAAAGCATTTTCTAGAGCTTGCCTGGCTAGCAACCACTCTAAAGTTGAAAAAACTGTCGCCAAGCACCTAACATTTTGTTCCGGCAGCCTCATTGAGAGCCAGTTATTCCAGACTAGGCATGCTCCACTTGAGGCCAGAGTGTCGCTTACCCAGTTTTACTTGCCCTGCTGGTCAAGTGTCTAGCTGTAATGAGTAAAAGTATACGTTTTTTTCCAAAAACAATGTACTGTGCCTCATATATATGTGTACTAGCAAAACATACAGAGTAAGATTTTTAGCGATATGCAACACAAAACTCTAACTATCGCTCTGAACGCTCGTTTCTGCCTCCCGAAGAGTAAACTCTATATTACGACACTGAAGGAACTGTGCATTTTATGGCTGTATAGAGAGTGGTCTTTAAATAGAGAAAATGTATCATTGTATGGAATACAAGCTAAACCAACTATAGCCAATTGATTTCGACGCTTTAGAGTATCTATCTAATGAGAAGTATCAGAATACTATTAAAATTTATGGTCGTATATGCATAGAACATGATATATAAATCTTATATAGGTATATCGCCTATGTATACAGGGTCTAAAACCATGTCTATATACCAAATTACATCGAAATCATTTATGCGCAAGCAGTAGCAAATAAACACGGTCCCACACTAACACACAATCTTTCGCATTTATAATATTGGTTGGATATACTTTGGTATTTGGTCGGCTATGTTTCGTTCCTCTTTGTTGTACTTTGTCAAAGTCTTCGGCATATATATTTTGGGCTTGTATGTTATGACGCCATTTGTCAATTTGGCCCAAACTTTAGGCTTGTTGAGGACCTACTGCGTAAATATTACGCATTGCTACCAACAATTAAGATGACCTACTGCGTAAATATTACGCATCGCTACCAACATTTAAGATAAATAGTTTAAATTCAAACTTTTCATATTTAACTCAACTTTTAATTTATATAACGACACGTGTGGGTTTCCGAAAGTTCTCCTGTTTATGTGTATTTAAGCTATAGCGATAGTCCGACAATAATGTCGGACTATCCTCCAATTATCCAGCGAACCCAAAATTAGGAAACCTCTGTCATGCGGCCGTCCGCAAATCAACCCCAAAGTTTCCGAAACGTTTAAAACGGAACACTAAATAATCATTTGCAAGAACAGCTTCAAGGTGGCGTCTGCTTCTCCGCCGTCTTCGATATATTTTCGTTAGAGAGAAGTGTCCGCCGTCGAGCTCGGCTAATTTATGGCGAGCAACACGCTAATGCGAAATTTAATAATACTGGAACGTTTAAACGGGCCTCGGTTTAAACGTGGCTCTCGCTGACCTTCCAAGTTCGAATTGGATTTAGTGAAAAATGTTTTCGTTGTATAATTTTACGGGATTTAATTTTCTTTTGCGTCGGAAGATGTTTCGAGATAAAAATGTGTCGGAATTTCAGGTAATGAATCGCCAGCTTCATTTATTTTGCGGCGTATTTACGTATGTAGGCGTGGTGGGTTCCCGTAATCCCATTTTCTCGACTTTATCCCACCTCGTCTAGAAGCAAGAAAATCAGAGCCGACCTTCGGGAGCTTAAAATCACAACATTTTCCCATCAGAAAAATGATTTTCGCAAGCAGTTATCAAAAATTGTTTCGAAAAAAATGTTCGTGGCTTCCTCAGTTTTCTCGAAACGGCGTTTTAGATTGGATAGAGATAGTCCACAGAGGATTCAATTCATAAATAAATATGGCGGCGGCCGCCATGTTGGCGGGAGACGGTGAGTGCGTGAGCGGAGTACCAAACACTGTGCTTGCGTCGTGTGGAGCGCGCCTTACGTGCCGCCTTCACTTCTCCATAGATACTCGACCTCGCCCGCTGCCGACTCGTGCGAGTTTATATTTTGTAAGGTAGGTCGTGGAGAAGGTACGATACATTAAATAATAAATACTATGATAACATAACAATAAATATTAAGAACTAGCTGACCCGACAGACGTTGTCCTGTCTTAAGGATGATTATTTAATTCGAATTACTTAATGGCAATTCGAATGAAATAATCGAGTGCGTGTGTTTATTATTCTAATGCTTTATTCTTAGTTTTAAAAAATCCTTTATCTGTCATAAGAACCTTCTCCTGACAGTAACAAACACAACTAAAGATAATAGTCAAATCGGTCCAGCTTTTCACGCGTGATGGTATGACTAAGGGATATAGGATATATAAATATATATCCTCAATAGCAAATAGCATGTGTATTGGTGTTTTAGATACATCGTCATCATTGTTAGCTTTTAGTCGCCTTATGCTGAGCATAGGCCTCTCTTCTTGTACACCAGTCATTCCGGTTTTGCGCTGCTCTCATCCATGTCTTGCCTGTGAAGTCACGAATTGTCGGATGTTGTCGACCCAGCGTGATAATGGTTATTTTGATTTCGGTACACATTTAGTTTATTTCAACATCTTCACCCTCTTTGTTGAACATCAATTGAATGAGAAAATAAAAGAATTTTTGAGTGACAACAAAATCTGTTCTACTTACTTATATAACCGAAGAAAATAACTTCAAAGCAAAATAAAACTGAGAACGATCTAGCGAGTTCCGAAAGTTGAGCATAACTTTGGGAAAGAAAACAAATTAACCCTTTTGTAATAAAGTATCTCCTCAATTTTGGGAGATCATAACAGGAGTTTAAAGTTTACGACAATGATAGCCGAATGGGCAATTTGGCCGAAAGCTGTTTCCAATTTGTGAATTTTTCATCTGGTTCGGCTACCTGAATTTGAAACTTTTTGTTAGGCTCGCAAAAATATTTAAAAATGTAGGTAAATTAAAAAAGAGTTTCGGTATTTTCTCTGGAATTTCATAGCTTGCTGCTCTTATAACAATCCGTTGACTTTTTAGCCTGTTTTGTAATTGGGAAATTTTGGCCGCCATATTTGTATTGCTTCTAAAGAGCAATTAGTAACAAAAAATATGCATACTCACGTACAAGCCAATCACACAATTTGTTTCGCGTCACATACTTACTGTAGATTTCGTCGATGTAAAGCTAAATTTAAAATAAAAATTAACCAAAATAAATTATGTTACAATTATAAATAATATTTTCTGTTTCTAATTAATATAATAAAATACAATAGGGTATTTACATGTAGCTAATAATAGGAGTATTTATTTACACTACGAGACCAATATTGAAACAAAATAGAGAATGTTTTTTTTTTTATACTCTCAGAATGCTAGCAGTACGGTCGCAAGCCATCGCTCGGTCGCTAGCGGTGAGACCCGCGGGAAATCATTCCGCCGCTGATCGGCGATCGCATTGGAAGCGCGAATTATTTGCGATCGGCGAGCCGCTTGGTGGTGAATACGCAGCTTTATTTTATGACTGCGGATGAAAAGTGAAACATTAGGTAATGAAATGATAACAAAAAGTCTAGTAAAATGAAAATAGCTACCGAGCGAGCGAAGTGTCTCGGGATCAAATCGTTCAACCATTTTTATTACGTTTGCTTGTACATATAAATTATTAGTTGTGTAGCAATTGTGGCTCACAAATTTTAAGTCGTATTTTTTATAAATTCAGTCTTATAAACATTCTTCTATCTATCTACTATTTATATTGAATATTACTAATTGCGTAGATGTCCTAATTTTAATAAATTTTTGACGATAACCGGTAAACATGACATTGTCTATTATTTTACATATTTTTTGCTATAGGTATGGCTTTTCTTGACACCCCAATTCGAATCCGGCCCAATACCAGAAACAAAACATTTGTAAATAATAAGTTATTCGTATAACCTTTTTAGTTACCTTGTAAATACTTCCAACACTAAAAATCTCCTTTGTCTCTCTACTTATAAAACTAGTTTACAACTTTATGATAAAGTTGTAAAGTTGTAACATAGTTGTAGTCCAGGTTAACCTTTAACATAACAACTTATGCCCCAACTTCTAGACTTCCACATAGTCTAACCCTGCAATGAGTTCTAAACAACTTTGTGAAAAATACTTTAAATGTGGTAAGCTAGAACTTTAAGCCGGCTAATACTAGCTTCTACTTTTTTAATCAAACTTAGCTAAGTTGCATAAAGTAGTACTTAAGTAAACAGTAATTGCTTTTTAAACGACAACTAAATTGGAAAATTAAACTACTTGAGTTTTTATAACTCTTTAGGGTCGTTTAGTTGTTGATCTGAAGTTAGTTTCACCTGGGTTCAATTAAAAATATGTTTGCCATTTATACTGGTAACACTATTTTACAAGTTAATCTTAAGTGGGGATCATTGGGGGAGACCTTTGCCCAACAGTAGGAAAATCTATATTTTTTTATAACAGTTAACTTTAATATTTTATGAAAACCTCGTTGGCGTTCAACATATTATGTGTGACGGTCAACATCTTTGTGCTGAACTAAAATTGTTGGCTGTGAGTCTGGGTGTTAAATATGTATCTATATAAAATATGTATGTACATACTCTTATGTAAATGTATATATCACTTGTGTTAGCTACCATAATACAAACTAGAAAAGGTAAAAAACAGTATGGGGCTAACCAGCCGCGTAAGAAATGTGTCCTAATATTTGAATTAAAAAAAATATGTAGGGCTGGGATCGAACCAAAGGCAGTCAGATTTAAAAGTAGACACCGAGCCCCATATGTTTTACTAAACAAAATGCTTCAATACTAAAATGTACGATAAATAACTAAAACAAATGCTCTGTAATGATTTCATAAGGACTCCCCTAACATATGGCTTTCCCTTCCCATAAAAGTAAATCTCTCAAGTTAATCGCTAAGGTCGTCGAACACTTAATGAAGTCGGGTCTTGCTTTATGCGTTGGCTTCAACCATCGAACGCGACTACTGACGGGTTCAAAGTAATATTGAACCTTGGGACAATACGGTTAAAGTTTATTTTAGATTGTTCTTTTGGTGTAGATATTTGGCATAGTATTGGGAAAATATGTGTCAAAAGGAACGGTCGTACTTAGGAAATCAGGTCATGATTGATACCGGATACATTTAACTCTGATTCGTTTCTGATTATTCCTTAATGTATTTTTGGCTATAGTCAAATAATAATAGTTTTGTACTGCGAATCCTCAATATAAACGAAAAACGCCTCTTTGAAATGATTTCGCGGATATATTCATACTAGCTGTGGCCGCGGCCACGTTAATCCGGATCAAAAAGAAATTTATCCGGGATAAAAAGTAGCCTATGTGCTAATCAAAGGTCTATCTGCATAGTAAATCTCATCAAAATTGGAGCGTGAAAGTAACATAAATTTTTAAGTTATTTGCGTAACCCACGGGAACCACAATTGTTTTTGGGATAAGAAGTAGTCATGTTCTAACCTATCTTCGCACCAATTGCAACGGTGCAGCCGTTTGAGCGTGAAGAATTAACAAACATACACAAACTTTCGCATTCATTATATTAGTAGGATAGCTTAGGAATAGGATTTTTTGGCATACATTTTTAAATTCATTTTCGCTTTGTTCTAATTCTTACCGACCGACTACATTCGACCCTAACCACCGACCCTTTCATTCTTATTATCAAAAAAATCTGTGATAAAACGTACAAGTACAGTTGTTATCTTCACCATAAAAACTTAAAATAAAGCCGTTCGTAATAACGCTAACTGTAAGGAGCGCGTGACGTGCGTATAACCGACGCGTTTACGTTCGGTTTGCGTTACGTTTTGTAATTACGCGTTACGATATGACGGGCTACTATTTGTTTTTGTATATATTTACAAGCTGGGCAAATTTTGTTTTGCCTCACTTAGCATAAGCGTAAGCAGCCCACTATACGTTCCCACTGCTGGGACTCGGGGCCATCTCTCACAAGGAGAGAGATATAGGCCATAATCCACCACGCTGGCCAAGTGCGGGTTGATGGATGACACACGTTTTCGGATATTGTAGTCTTCAAACATGCCGGTTTCCTCACGATGTTTTCCTTCACCGTAAAGCGAGTGCAAATCCACACATAACTTGAAAAACAAGTCATTGGTGTAGGGTCGGGATCAAACCAGGGGCCGTCTGATTGAAAAGCAGACGTTATTACCACCGAGCCACACTCGCTTTTACCTCACTTAGGAGTATGAAATAGATAGAAGCCGATTCTCAGACCTACTGAATACGCATATAAAATTAGGTAAAAATCGGTCTAGCCGTTTCGGAGGAGTACGGTAACTAACACTGTGACTTGGAAATTTTTCTATAAGACTAGCTGACCCGGCAAACGTTGAATTGCCTTATCACTTAAGTGTATGAAAAATAGATAGAAGCCGATTCTCAGACCTACTGAATACGCATATAACATTTGGTAAAAATCGGTCAAGCCGTTTCGGGGGAGTACGGTAACTAACATCGTGACATGAAAATTTTATATATAAGATAAAGATGATGAACTAGCATTTGCCCGCGGCTCCGCCCGCGTGTAGGTCGCTTTTCGCGTCTGCTCCACCACCATGCATAAATATATTGGTTCGTAGTACATTCTATGTATCAGAGATGGCGCTGAATGTGAAAAATGATTTTCCATTGTTTCCTCCTTTTCTGTTGAATTTTCCCTGAATTTTGTTTGCTACAAACTTCACGGAGCTCCAGACCTCTCCAACGAATGAAAATCGTGGAAATCGGTTCGTGCGTTCTGGAGTTATAGCGTCAAGAAGAAAAATCTGACTTATTTTTATATTATAGACTAGAGGTTGCCCGCGGCTCCGCCCGCGTGTAGGTCGCTTTTTGCGTAACCTGTGGAAAAAATCTATTGTATCCTATTCCCGTGCCAATTTTATATAAACACTACATTGCTACAATATCAAAATAAGCCGCATCTGTCTTTCCTCATTCGATTCCTGAGATCTAGTTAACCTCTGTTTTAGCTATTTTGGTGGTGATGCAACAGATTAGATCGTTTTCTCCAAGCCATTATTTTAATATAAATAATAAGAATACGTGAATCATTCCACTAAGTAAACCATATACTTAAATTCCAATTCATAAGTATTTAATTTCAAATACACAAAACTTTCCCTTTGAACTTTAAACCCCAATGGCATACCTTAATTCACTCCTAGCAAATATCATTACAAATTTATTTTAACCACCATATAAACTACAACCAAAACAACGTTCGAGACTGTTAAATTGATAAATAAAAAAAAAAACAAACAAACTTTCACCCCCCTCCCCCCTTATTTAACCCTTATTTAACCCCTGACAAAAAAACTTGATTTTACATAAACTATACATATTCCAAATTTCATTGCTAGTAGTTCAAAAACATAGAAGTTTCATACAAACTGTTTTACCCCCTTTCACTCCCTCAGGGGTGGAATTTCCAAAAATCCGTTCTAAGTACACGTTTAAATACTAAAATATATACACACTCCAAATTTTACACCTCTAAGTTCAAAAACACATAACTTTCATTTTTAACTTTCAACCCCAATGGCATCCCCCTTATTGCATCCTTGGCAAAAAAAATATAATTTTAATTATACCATTTAATAATCTATTACCATGACAACTTTCAAGACTTTAATGTGATAAATAAAGAATTTTCCATACAAACTTTCACCCCCCATTACAAACCCTTAGTTCGGTTAGACTAAAACATGCATAAAACAACGTTCAAGACTGTTAAATTGATAAATAAAAAAAAATCCAAACAAACTTTCACCCCCCTCCCCCCTTATTTAACCCTTATTTAACCCCTGGCAAAAAAACTTGATTTTACATAAACTATACATAGTCCAAATTTCATTGCTGGAAGTTCAAAAACAAAGAAGTTTCATACAAACTGTTTTACCCCCTTTCACCCCCCTTAAGGGTAGAATTTCAAAAATCTATTTTTAGTACACGTCTAAGTACTAAAATATAAACACACTCCAAATTTTACACATTTAAGTTTAAAAACACAAAACATTCATTTTTAACTTTCCCTGGCAAAAGTTTTTAAAATTTTAATTTAACCATTCAATAAACTACTATCATAACAACTTTCAAGACTTTAACTTGATAAATAAAGATTTTTCCATACAAACTTTCACCCCCCATAACAAACCCTTAGTTCACCCCTGGTAAAAAAACTTGAAACCATTATTTTTAATTTTACATAAACTATACATATTCCAAATTTCATTGCTATAAGTTCAAAAACAAAGAAGTTTCGTACAAACTGTTTTACCCCTTTTCACCCCCTTAGGGGTAAAATTTCCAAAAATCCGTTCTTAGTACGCGTCTACATACCAAAACCAATACACCCTCCAAATTTCACAACCCTAGGACCAGCCGTTTGGGCTCTGCATTGTCTATAGATGAATGAATGAATAGGTCAGGACAAAGAGTCTTATAGTATAGATTAAATCAATAAAAAACATCAAAACATCGTTCTGTTAGTGTACTTCAAAGCACTAGACTTAAAACTCATCACAATCATGATACATCAACTCATCAAATCTAAACATAAGAGCCGGTGGTACCACCCCCAGGCTTTAGTAGCTACATGGGGCGTAAATTTAGCGTTAATTAAACTCTTTGAGTGTCACCTTGGGCGTGATGACAGCTGTCACGGCGCGGTGGAAAACTGTGGTTGCGCGTAGCACTTAGTGTGGAAAAATGCTACCACGTAGCATGATAACGCTACGTTATTTCGTAGCATATGAATATAAGCTACGAAAATACGTAGCACTCGTTTTTTAAGTCCGTATTCTAGATCTACAACTATGCATGCGATGCGGTTTATAATTGCACATTTGTGAACGACTTTCTTTTTTTATATTTCTTTTCATATCAATTGATTACCTTGTTGTTTAAGTTTTTTTTGGGCTTGCGCTTGATTGCAATTCATCTGATGGTAAGCGATATTGCGATCAAATGTGGAGCAGGTTGCCCCGAAGAAACCGGTTCAGTCTTTTAAGTTAGTTATTTTTAGATATTTGGAAGATTAAAATAATGCTAATGATTATTCACGTAAATTAACTAGTTCTGTGCTTGAATTCATAAAGGTTACTGAAGCCGTTTTGACGTAAAGTATGACAAACAGACATATTAACCTAACCCTTTATTTAATAAGAGTAAGCGCAAATAATAAGGACTGGACAGTCCTTAAAAAAATGTCATAAAGTAATAAAGAGATTCAAATATTTTACTTTTTGTTTGTATATAATTATGTTATCCCGAATAGTAACAGCTTATAATAAATTATTTCAATGTTATTAATTGTTGATTTTATATGAATTTTTTATAATTATATTTTTAAATTTATAATTGTTAAGCCGTGCACCAAGCGCTTCGGTCAAATTTGGCTTAACTCGGTACAATAGCGCCTTAACAGCGTATGTTACTCTGAACTTGGCCTCCTATCCTCAAAACACGTTATCAGTCCATCACGAAACCTACATATGTTCAATGTCATGCGTGTCATTAGAAACACCACTTGCCTAAAACATCTATATCGATTTCACCGCATCACCGCACCCAACCATAGATGTAATAAAACAATTGAAATGAACATATCCAAGCATACTCTGTAAATTTGGAATTCAGTTAATAGGTTTTCTTATTATCTATGGATTAAAAGATACACACCTAGAATGGGAGATATAGCTTAGGTACTTCTTCGTATGAGCTAAGTAACCAAGCTGTAGTTTCGAGATTTGACGAGTTTTTTTTTGCCTACTATTGACATTAATGTGGGATGAATATTTTTCATCCAACTACGTGAGGAAGACAAGCGCTGAATGCCTGCAAAGAGCACATGTTTAGATGGAACCTATTTGGGGCACGGATACTTCTTATGTTTTTCTTTTATTTGTAATTTTTTTTTGTCACGAATATTTATTTGTAACTCCTTTCTTTATTCTTTCAAAGTAGAGCATAGAGAAAGTTATAAACTCTTTGACTGCTACTAGGTAACTGAATAATTAAATTTAAGCAGTACAGACGCTATGTTAATACGAAAATGCCTCACAACGTATTCTAAACGTATGTAGTTACTTGTAGAGGAGCATGTTCGAGCAGAACAGCATATTAGTTACAAGATTCCAAATATCTAGTTCTATGTTATTTTATTTAAATGAAACATGTAAATGTAGGTAGTTACCTATGGATTTATTTACATAAACTAAGTTTCGTCTCTTTCACACATTACAAAGAAGCTTAAGAACACACACCGTTAAGTGCTTGGTGCCAATCCTATAGCCTGGGTTAAGTGTGGTAGCTAACCAAACTACCAAAAAAAAACTAATAGAAGTTAACTGTGTACATACATGTATATAGGGAACGTGATGTATGGATGTAATGATTAAAAAATGAGATTTTTGTGTGTTATTTATTACATTACATATACATTTACAAAATTAGACAGATTACATATTGATATGTTATAAAAAAAAAATACATACAGTCGAATATATAACCTCCTCCTTTTTGAAGTCGGTTAAAAATAGATAAAAGAATAAGCAAAATTTATGCGTTATTTGTGGTTCTTTTGTCAAAAAAGTTTAAGCACCTTTTCTAGGGATTTAAAGTGTAAACTTAGAAACTAATCATGTTGACCCTATTTTCTCTACTTTCTAGGCAAAAAAGAGTGTCCAAATTTTAAGCACTATTTGAATTTAGCGTACCTAATTTTTTACTTTTCCTAGAAACTAAATAAGGTAGGGTTTACACCTACCAATAAGTATACCTTCTTGTTTATTCCACACCTACTGGCTTTATGACATTTTGCTATTCCGCCATTTCTGGATACGAATGCAACCACTACATTGCAGCGTCGATTTAATTTGAGTACGGCATCGATACGATAACCAACGCACCTCGGTCAGTGGTTTCGAATACACAACACGTGCGAGTGTGTGTGTGTGTGGTTAGCTATATTTACTTGTAGGTTGTTGGTTTGGGTGTTACTCGCACATATGAATAAAAAAATATAAAGGGGAAAATAAGGGCACAAATCTTGATTTTACAGATTTTTTGCTTTAAATCGTAAACGGAAAAAAAATATCGAAAAAATAGCTTAAAGGCTAAAGTATAAAGAACTACTCTAAGAATATTATATTGATTAATGATGACGAATATTTATATTGGTAGACCGTATCTCCGCCTTAACAATTAGGCCTGTATATGTATTAATAAAAGTTTTATACATATGTAAGTAGTTACTAGTGGAATAAAATAAACTACATGATCTGATGAAATCCCACTCCGTCTTGGATGCTCTCAGTAAAATAAATATAGAATTCCATTGTGTTCAGTATCCGCCTTGCATTACGTTTCCATGTTTATCTGTTTGTTCAGCAGTTTTCAGATCTTGTACATACAAAGTCTAGCCGGGGGTTGTAGTTTCGCAGACGCTCCCTGATTTATGGGCAAGGAAGGGCCAAGATCAACAAAGGAAGCGTTTTCTTTGTACTTAAATTTACGAGTAAAAACATGATTTTAAAATTTTTGGTTTGTGATTTCACGTGTTAAAGTTAAACAAATGACTTTAAGTAATTATATTATTAAAAATCTAAGAATGCCGCCTGTATTGCTGCGTTTTGCTAAATCTATAATAATAATTTTCGTAATTAAAATGTTATGTTTAATGTGAATTGGTCCAAAAAGGTGTCGTCGTCATAGAATAAGTAAATCCCATACTTATATGGAATAGTAAAATGCAAACGCTGTCATATATTTTACAGTTATAGCAGACTAAGCATGCTACACCTTAGGCCAGAGCATCACTAACTAATACCTAATATTAGAACACATTCACACATGGCTGGTTAGCCCCATACTGAACCGTTCCTAGCTCGTATTATGGTTGCTAACACAGTTGATATACTACATATATACATACATACATATTACATATAAATACATTTAACACCCAGACCCACAGCCAACAAATTTAGTTAAGCACAAAGATGTTGACCGGGCCGGGAATCGAACCCGGAACCTTCTGATTAGCAGTCCGGCATGGTAACCTTTACGCCAACGAGGTCGTCTTAGAGGAACTTGTGCAGTTATGCTTCCTGCTGGTCAAATGCCTAGATGTACTCCTAGATCTCCTAAATGCCTAGATCGTCGCCGCCAAAAAAATTTTTACTAGAAGATTTTCTAAATGTTTAAGTCGTTCTTGTAATTTTGAATATACTATGCTATAATTATATATTAATAATCTTTAACTGTTTATTAATAAAACATTTAATTAATCTAGAGCCTATTTACAAATCCTTAATTGTTTTTATAATATATTATTTGATTAATTTGATTTCGCCATTTATTAAGCCCGCCGTCCAACCGTGCCCAATTCAAATAATTAGTATACTTATATAATTATGAGAATAGTTCTTCAGTTCCCAGGTACTTGTGCGAGTGACTTTTGCACTACCAAAACATTGTCCCTTGTTTGTCGCATCGCGGCGATCTGATAACCCTAGCTCGGCTACTGGCTGGCGGTGCATACCGACTAGGGTTGCCAACTATTATGCTAATAAAAATAGTACCATGCTTTTTTACATTACATGATACCGTTTAACTAAAAAAAAATATACTGTTTGCAGTACTAACTGGTATTAATAAAGATTTTGGTGTCTGATGTTTGAGGAGAAGCTTACACAGCTTTCAAAAATGATATTCTTTTGACAAGTTGTGTAAGAATCTCTCAATGTATCGTAATGTCGCTTGTCATCGGGTGTTTACGATCAAGCGGAAGCCCATTTATAGTAAAAAAAATGCTTAACCTCTAGCTTTAGTGTTACATGGAATGATCACGGTGATGTACAAATACCCAAAAATAAATGAATAACTCTTTCTACTCAAATTTTGTCATTACTGTATTTTTTTCAAATGTTAGCAACCCTGGTAGCGGGCGTCGACCGCACTGCCCCGCTGCGGCCCGCTGCGTGCCGCGATACCATCGCTACCGTGTTGTATGAATGAGCTCAACTGCTTTATGCGATTACTTACCTCTAGCTAGCCTGGGGATATCGCGCCTGCTTCTAACCCCCGACACGAAATCGACAAAACGATAAACTGGTGGTTTTCAAGTCAAGAGTGAACCAGTTTCTTCTGGGTAAGCGCGTTCCACCTTAGATTACAATATAGGTTACTATCAGGTGAATTGTGGTCAAGCGCAAGACCTTTCGATGTCAATAAAAAAAAACATGTGTTGTCTGTGGTATGGTTGCTGCCGAACTGATAAACTGATTTTGGTTACGTTTTTTTTTGTTTGAATGGAGTTGAAAACGTCCTTTCTTAGCTATTTTTCATTAAAACTATACCCTAATAACGAAGCACGGGGTGCACATTTTCTGTATATATGTGTTGCTAATAAAGACATTTTGAATTTGAATAAACTGCCGTTGCCACAAAATGGTGGATGACGTTTTGTTTGAAAGGTGAATTAGTTAAAAGGACAGTTAGCTATGTTCAAAATCGATCCAAAATTGTCGCCAATGGATATAAGTATCAAATGAAAAATTCTATACACAGAGAAATTTCAAATCCAAAATGGCCGTTAACCACTAAAGGTTATGGCGGGATTTTTTCAATTTTTAATCTATACTTGTCTTTCGTTCCTGTTCACGCAGATACGATACGAATGGTTAATGAAATTCCACGATTATTCTGAGTCACGTCGCGAAGTTGTTCTCGAGGCGTATCGTGCCGATCTCTCGATATTTGTCACGTAACGTAATACCTTCGAACCGGTCGATTGATACTTTTTGTAAATAGGCTTATTACGATATTGTCGGGTCGCGTTATTACGCTGTACAGGGGTAGCGAGCAAAGGTAAGATATACTTATTTATAGGTTTCTTTACCTTCTTCTCCTTCTTCGCGTGAGTGACGAGGCCGAGCTCTGGTGTCGAGAGTTTTCAAGCTGACCGTAGACCACTGACTTAGCTCAACCACTGTTTGTACTAATTCTTACAGCCGGAACCTTCAATTTAACGTTTTTGTGGTGTCCTGAAAAGGCTTGAGACGAAAAGTGATAAAGCACGGCAAGAACGTGAAGTAAACGCCTCTTTTTAAAAATTCTTGTGCATGGTCACCCATCCAAAGGCTATATGCATAGCAGAGTGTTGTTAAAAAGTGTCTATTTCATCTGGGCGCTACCATGAGTCGGATGATACGTTAAATTGTAGGTAATATATATACGCCTGAATAGGCTATTTGTATTAGCAAAAAGTACAAAAGTAAAAACAGAGGCCTTCGGGTGGCTTTAACATTCTAAATTAAGAATTATTAAAGTAACTAAACATTTTTTTTGTTGCGAAAGAAATGATTTTATTTAGTGAAATGCATAATACCGCTATTCAGGCGTTACGTACTCGTAACTCGGTACAAAATCGCTTCAAGCCAGAAATGACTAGTGAATGTGAAATGTCTTCTCGCAAAAATATTAGTTTTCACAATATATTTTCGGTATACATTCCGGCTCGCATCAGAAATTCTCTTTGCTGACTTTAAAAATAGCTTATAAATAGCTTTTATACCCATTTATTCCCCATTTCATTACGGATTGCATCTGTATTAAAGGCATATGTATATAGAGTACCTTGATGAGAATAATAAATATTAGGACACATTTCACACAAGGCTGGTTAACCCCATACTGAACCATTTCTAGTTCTTAAGATGGTTGCTAACACAACTGGTTACATATACATATATATGTATGTATGTATTTAGTTCAGCACAAAGATGTTGGCCGAGAATCGAACCTGGAACCATATGATTGGCAGTCTGGCATGGTAACCATTACGCCAACGAAATCGTCAATGAATGCGGCCTCCTTCCTATACTCTTTTTCGCTATTTCGGATATAATATAATGTTTAATTACTCAACTGGGAAACGGGATTTGAAAGGATTCCCTCGAGTAAATAAAATGAGGTTTTACTTTTCTGTTAATTAATTAATCTTAGATCTGATGTAAATCTTTTGTTTCTAAATGGTAAGTACTTAGATTTTTTTACCGTGGCACGTACTAATAATTAGTAATAAATCAAAACTACTGGATCGATTTTAATCATATTTTCACGCGAGTGACGTAGACTATAATATCTTATTATATATAAAATTTTCATGTCACAATGATAGATACCGTACACCTCAGAAACGGCTTGACTGATTTTTTCCAAATTTTATACGCGTATTCAGTAGGTCTGAGAATCGGCTACTAACTAAAATTTTTCATACTTCTAAGTGAGGCAAAACAACGTTTGCCGGGTCAGCCAGTATGTACTCGTATGTTATACCCGTGCGAAGGCAGAGCGGGCCGCTATGTTTTTATACACAGTTTTTCTGTAGTGTATTTTGTATCAGCATTGCGCCCGTGCGAAGCCGGGGTGGGTCGCTAGTTGAATATAAAAAAGCAATTCTATTCATCTTTCTTGCAAAAGTAAAGATAAATACCTACCTCATTATCTTGAACGAGAAAGATGAAGAAATGTCGCCATTGTAAGAATTGCAGTTCTCGGTTACGAAGCAAGGAATAGATAAACGGCAAGTGCGGCTCAGATTTGTGCGTTAAGGATTCTGTACATATTATTCTTTCAGTCATAAAACAAGTTCAGTTACGCACAAAACTTTATTGCACACATGCAAAAACACGTTTATTGTATTTTATGCTATATATCAATAATGGTAGAAGACCCTTAAAATTT
This sequence comes from Mellilla xanthometata, assembly GCA_035578125.1. Classification (NCBI taxonomy): domain Eukaryota; kingdom Metazoa; phylum Arthropoda; class Insecta; order Lepidoptera; family Geometridae; genus Mellilla; species Mellilla xanthometata. The sequence continues at coordinate 2,102,450 of JAPUBQ010000007.1, read as the reverse complement.
TCACAAAATATATAAATGTATGTTAGCTATCAAATTAAGTTTCAAAATTTAAATAAAATTAATATTTGACGGGAACTTACATACAACGAACGTAATTTGTTGGTAGTTTTTTTTTACCTGACATTTCGTAGACTATAGATTCTACAGAATATTAAATTACGTGCTAAGTACATCATAAAATAAGTAAAAAAAAATATTCAAGAGAGGGTCCCATACAACAATGGTACGTAACCCTTCATGCGCGAGCCCAACTCACACTTGCCCAATTTTTTTATTTAATTATGCCTATGTGGCAAAATAAAATCTTTGCATTTGTGAAAAAGGTTTTCTTTTAAAATATTGCCAGACATATTTATGACATATTCTATGGCGGTCTAGCATAGACAGCCATAGACTATGTCTCTTTCCTGACGTATGACATTCATTTTTATTATCCTTGATAAGATATGATACCTTTATAACTGAACTCTAAAGCTTATTTCAATGGCTAAAGGTTACAAAGCGAGCGTAGCAAGCCGGCAGCTCATTATTATGGTAGAATAGTATCTCGTAGACTCCGACACAAAAGGACATTTGAAAATTAAAAGCCACGCGCGACCTATTAATGTCAACCTGAATTTAGAGCAGGTCATTGAACCCAGGAATGAATGGATGTCTAGAAGTCTCGGCGGATGGATGGGATGCCGACGTAGAGATGCGAGTATGTGATGCATGTTGATCGATCTTGGCCTCATTATTGGACCAGATTGTTGGGGAATCCAGTATGGCTATGATATGTTTCATACCTGTGATATATCGAAATCTTGAAGGATTGTTAGGATAGTAAACAATGTGGTAGTCGAAGTTTATTTTCAGCTGACTGCGAAAGGGAGTTATGTTTTCGAGCGTTGTTGTAAGTCGATTCTCTTATCGCTCTACAGCCTATTTTGTGCCTGATTTTGAGGATATGATAATAATATGGTAAGGTTAGGAAAAAGCAGAAAATTATTAAAATATCCTTTACCTCTGCAATAACAATAGTCGTGAATGTCAAATGCCTAGATATAATATTTAAAAAGAAAACCTTTTACACATGGAAAGAGTTTTCATGTAATAAATAACGACAACGTTATCGAGTTTCTTGGTATTTATAAAATGTACCCTTCACTTTGATAAGGAAAAAAGAAGTGTAACATGAAAAAAATTTAATTTCCAAATTGTTAAGCTAACGCTTAATCTTCAAAATCGATGACTTTAATGAACCGTCACAAAAAATGTATAGCTAAAACAACACAGATTTTTGTCAACTCGATAAAATTCTATGGTTGATTCAAGTCGTTTGACCCAATTTTGCTTCCGAGCCATGATCGTGACGAAGCAAAAGTTGGTCCTTCGAGCACGTCCAGAATATCCGAACTAAAAGTTTAACCAAAGCTGTATCGATTAAAACTCGGATGGCGCTTACCTGTTGGTCTAGTTCTCTTTTTAGGGTTCAGTGCCTAAAGGGTACCAACGGGATCTTCTCGGCTATAACGTCGCTGTTCGTCCAGTCCGTTTGTTACTATGCTAGGCTGTATCTCATGAATCGTTATAGCTAGATGTTTGAAATTTTCGCAAAATAACAAAGATTAAAAACTAAATAAATATTTATTTGGAACTCCCAAACGTCACTTACAAACCAATAAAAAGAAGATACCGCTGCCCGTCTATAGATGGCGCTTGGCGTAAATTATATGTAGGCCTCATCACGATCACAGAGATAAACTTCCTCTATTGTCTGTTAGGGTCATCTGTGCCTCGTCATAATTATATGTATATCAATAGTATTTACATTGACTCAAGACTAGTTGTTCAACTGATTAGCTTCCTTAAGTTAAATAATTTATTGTGTTGCAAATTGAGCCAAGAATAAATAATTGTTTTAATCTGTAAACTAATCTTAATATATTTCACGATTTTAGAGTTAAATAACTGTTTTAAATGTTTTAATGTTTATGATGTGGCAACTGAACGAATCTCCTGATCCATTAGAATGAACAAGTGCTAAACGACTCAGATCGAGCGAACGAACGAGTGATATGCAGAAGGAACGTAGATATAACAGAAAAACAACAGAGGCCGGGATATTCGTTGAGTAGTCGCCGAAGTTACAACATCAACTAAAAAGCATACGTGTCGACGATTAATATAGTTTTAATGGATGGATCGCTGATAAATGTTATTGAATGAGGAAATAAATGATTAAAAGGAATATCGAAGTTTTGAACTATTGGCCGCCCCTTATAGTTCAGAAGAGGGATTACGACAAGGATAAATAAAACTTCCTTACACGCCTACATTGACGTAAGTACCGTTAATTTAATTTTTTTTTTTTTTTTTTGATCCTCCTAATTATTCTCTTTTCTTATATTTAAAAGATACCCTCTTTATTTTATTTCTGTTTCCCAATTTTGACCCTTAAGTATGGAAAAATTTAATAAATATGATTCACGTAGTATTATTAGAGGAACGATTTAAAAAAATAAATAAATGATAAATATTATTTAAATAGAAATAAATAATATGGTTCGAAATTTTATTTGGTCTTGGACAGTATCATTTTATGTGAATATGAATGACGGTAGAGAGCAGTAATTTAAGAAAATAAGTTCTAGAAAATATGTTTACGAATTGAACCATTTTTTTTTCTGAAAGTTCTGTTCCCAATTAAATATGTGTATAATTACTTCAGTATCTGATCAACGTAAATTATACAATTGAATTAATGACACATCATATCAAGAATAGCTAGTACAGTGCAACCTCGATATTACAAATCGGAGGGGAACAAGAAAATATTCGTAATATCAAGTAATTCGTTGTACTGAGGTTTGTTAAGTTGAGGTTAGATTAGTCTAAAATTCGTTATAAAGAGGTAAAAGAATAGTTTTGATCACCTCGATATTACGTACTTATATTGTGAACAACTTCTACTAATAAATGATAACACCTTTTACGTTTCTGAGCCATTTTAACTTAAATCTTTAACAATAGTGACGAGCAGAGGTGTTTTTCATTACTTTCCATCAAAACAACAATGACTACTGTACAAACAAAAGCGTTTCGAAACATGTCGAGACATGAATCACATTATAAGATTAAGAGTTATATTATTGGTGAAAACTTTATACAAAGGTTTTGGGTTGGCAAAATTCATTATTTAGAGGTATGAATTTTTTTCTTGATAGTTGAAAATTCGTTATAAAGAGGTTGTACGCAAAGAATGTTCGCAATGTAAAGGTAAATTTTATATTGATTTTTATGGACAATTCAAGGGGATTACGAAAAATTTGTTAAATCGAGGAAGTCGTTATATTGAGGTACGCTATATTAAGGTGGCACTGTATAATATTGTAGCTTAACTCTGTATACCTGATCCACCTCTAGCATCAGCATTTTTTATTTTTTTTACATGACACTAAGCTATGTCTATTTTTTTTGAGCTTCAGAAACATGGATGATGATGCCCGAGGACGAGGGCTGGATGATGATGCCCGAGGACGAGGGCTGGATGATGATGCCCGAGGACGAGGGCTGGATGATGATGCCCGAGGACGAGGGCTGGATGATGTTGCCCGAGGATAGGGTATGATGATGTTGCCCGAGGATAGGGTATGATGATGTTGCCCGAGGATAGGGTATGATGATTTTGCCCGAGGATAGGGTATGATGATGTTGCCCGAGGATTAGGGTATGATGATGTTGCCCGAGGATTAGGGTATGATGATGTTGCCCGAGGACGAGGGCTGAATGATGTTACCCGAGGATTAGGGTAACATCATTCATCATTAGGATGATGATAGTGATGGTGATAATGAGGTCTGAGGACGAGGACCAGTAACTGATGGAGCATCCAGGTCACAACATGAACAAGTCAGACGAAGGAAACTGAGACGAGGCCGGAAGAGGACATCGTCTCCTGCAGAGGATGTTTACAAAGAACAGATGACTTTGAGGCGAAGCAGAGCCAGCACGGACCGTCGTACAAAGCGTGAGCGGAGACATTCGAGTTCATTATCTGGATCATCTGGTGAGGTTGTCAACATTCATCCAAAATTTAAGCGTAATAGAATTGCCAATAGCAGTACAACTCAAATCTTAATATATATAAATCTCGTGTCACAATGTTTGTCCTCAATGGACTCCTAAACCACTTAAGCGATTATAATAAAACTCGCACACCATGTGCAGTTCGATCCAACTTGAGAGATAGGATAGTTTAGATCTCAAATTATAGTCGCAATTTTAATTTATTGCTAATTATTGTCAGTTATTATTTGACAGTCACAATTATCTGTTAACCCCAAATGATTCTAACAGATGTCGATACCTTTTGACTGGGTTGAGTAAGTAATCAATAGATGGCGTTGCTATGGTAAATCTACGAACGTGTCATATAAGCAACACTATCTATTTTTTTATACCCCTAAGTGAGGCAAAACAACATTTGACGGGTCAGCTAGTACTTGATAAATTTTTGACAATTATTAAGGGTGTTAGGGATTCAGACTGACCTAAATTATCGCATGAAAATAATTTCATCCCAGAATTTGACCCCATGACTAAGGAACAGACTATACTGACCTGGATTAACAAAGTGGAAGAATGCACGGAAATATATGGTTGGAACAAAAGAGCTATAGTTCACTACGCACTGCCAAAGTTACGCGGTGTTGCCAAGCAGAAAATAGACCTGATAATAATGGAAATTAGAATTGAAACTTAGTCTAAGTTATAGGACGTACAATATAATAACCATTCGTGTAAATAATATATATTTCCAGTGTCACTACAGCTCAGATCACGTAAAATGCATGCGCAGTTACCATACTACGGACGTAGACAATACGATCGTTTGTAACCTTAACATTACGAGTGAAGAATGGTTGAATCTTTAAAATCTGCTCCCATATATATATGCTGATATTCAGAGTGTTTGTCTAGCTTCTAGGGCTAGGGTTTGGCTTTAAGATAAAACTTTTTATAATCAAAATGATTATTTAGAATTTAAAATTGGCATTTAATTCATATCATATACTATTGTAATCATATTATATTTATTACTAAAATTAGCATTGGAAATTTACATTTGCTTCACATCATATACTGTTGTAATGATATTATATTATTACTGGAAGTAGAATTGAAAATTGACATTGGAATCATATCATATACTTTTGTAATATTTTATAATCAACTTCTTATCGTGATCGATGATGATTGAGATGATTCCTCGATGATTTAAATGACGATAAATCTGTAGTACATAGATCTTGTCGTGTACCTCATTCATAAAGACTACAGGCCCAGAACATGGTCCAAGAGATGACCGACAACAACATTGTTCGCAAACCGCCATCGCCCTACGCGATTCTAATAGTTCTTGTAAAGATAAAGACCGGGGAGACTTTGCGTCAATTTCTACACTTTGAACCATAAACTAAAAAAAGATCACTACCCTTTACCTCAGATCGAAGATCTATTGGACTTGTTATCAGAGAATAAACACTTTATATTTTTAGACTTAGCCTCTGGTTATTACCAAATCCGGATAGATGGAAAATCCCGACTTAAAACCGCATTCGCGACACCTGAGAAACTGAAATATCACTCCGTTTGAATTGGGGACGCTAGCAATAATTACATCGCAAAGTAAATTCAAAGTTTATCTTATCAAACTTAGTTTTTCTATTCTGACTGTAATTCTATTAGGTCGACACCTACAAAACGAGACTTAGTATCTCGAGTGCTCGATGGTGGATTTAGTTTCACTGGTACGACTGTTTTATAACGAAACTATTAATTTAACTTCAATTGACGAACTAGGTACAGTTAGATAAAAAGATGGTGAATGCATTGAAATAAATCGACTGAATGATGCAGAAAGGTTCGAATAAACACAGAAATTATAGTAGGAGATTTAGTTCAAATATCGCGCCAAATCCCACACAATGGTCAGTTCCAAAAATTGGTCGTTAAATATCAAGGTCCTTATTAATTACTAAAAGTTCATGAACATGATAGGTATGTAGTAGATACACTTTTATCACGTATGGGTGATCTTAGGTACGACATTATTGTAACCATAGATAAAATACTACCTTGGATGAGCTTTGATAGGAGTTTCGATTATTCTACAGAAGATGATGATGATGATGATGATGATAATGAAATTAGTAATAAAATAAATTAAAGATATAGATATAGATGTTAAAGATAATTAAATAATCTTGGAAGATTATCATTGATCAGGTAGGCTCAAATAAAAACAGTAAAAGTAGCTCTAAAATTAATGTAGTCAAAAATGATGGTGGCACAGCCATCTCAGATCCAGAAAAAATAGCAAATTTGTTCAATGAATTTTCCGTAGTATTGCTAATAACATAACTGGGAACTTAAATATTGAAGCAAATAAGTGCTTGAAGTATTTAGGTAATGGAAAAAGTACACAAGTCATAATTTTCAAATCAGTAGATCATAAAGAGCTCAATAGTATAATTATAAATATGAAGCAGAAGTCCTCTTTAGATATCTATGATATGAGTAATAGGACAGTTAGGAATCTTATTTAAAAAAAAAATGTTTATTTGTTTGAATTGGTATCTTTAGTAATTAATTTATGTTTATCAGAAGGTGCATTCCCAGATGTTCTTAAATCGGGTAGAATAATACCACTTATTAAAAAAGGTGATTACACTGATCTAAGTAACTATAGGCCAGTATGCATATTGCCCACTTGATCTAAGATCTTAGAAGCAGTAATAAAAAAATAGAATCGTCAAATTCTTTGGTTTGGCTTTAGGAAGAGTAAATCAACGGAAATGCCTATTAGAGATGTAGTATACTTTATTTTAGAATCATTAGACAAGTCAAATAGATGTGCTAGCATATTCTGTGGTTTATTTAAAGTATTTGATTGTTTTGCCATGATATTTTAATGATGAAGTTACAACATGATGGTTTTCAAGGTTCTGAATTAAGCATTATAAGATCATATTTAAGTAATCGTATCCTAATTGTAACAATAGGAGAAAAATCGTCAACCGTAGGAAGCTTATCAATCGGTGTACCACAGGGATCAATTTTGGGGCCAGTTTTGTTCTTAATCTACATTAACGATCTTGTAAATGTAATGCCCAACTGGTCCCATATAAGCTTATTTGCCGATGAAACACATGTAGGAATAAGAGATAAAAGTAAAATCAAGTTAGATGAAAAAGTAAATGAAGTTATGACATTGCTAAAAGATTGGTTTAAATCAAATGGTATTATATTAAATTCAAGTAAAAGCATTGTTATGGAATACCAGTCCAGATTTGGTATCTATGGTAACTCATTAAAAAAGAAAATGTATTGTTAGGCTTTACAATAGATAACAAACACTATTCAACATAGTGCGCATATAAAAAAAAAAAAAGCTTTGTAAGAAATTAGCTAGCGCCAATTATGCATTGTTTAAACTTAGATCTTTATTAGATAAAAAAAAAAAAAAAAAAACACTTGTATCTGTTTATTATGCTTATATACATTCAAATATTAGGTATGCCATTACGGTATGGGGAAAGAAATGCAACTGATATATTCAAAGTTTTGAAATGTCAAAAGAGGTCAATCAGAATAATAAATGGTTTAAAAAAAAAAACGTAGCTCAGCTCGGAAATATTTTGAAAAGGATAGGATAATGACAGTAATTTCAATGTACATATATAATAGCCTGCTAGAAATTCATAAAAATAAAATGTACCAGAATAAAAAAAGATGTTATTCCTTATTGTTTACGTAGGAATATAGGTAAAGTTCTACCATCAAATAGACTAGCTAAAGTACAGAAACAGGGATGTCATACAAAAATATTAATGTACAACAAGTTGCCAGAGAAAATAACAAATCTTAATAGTCGTATGTTTAAATAGACTGAATACAAGAGTTTTTGTGAAAGTAATTCCTTTTATAATTTAAGCGAATATATGAATATGGAGCTTGCAAAATCGTTAATTATATGTAAACAGTAGTACTTTAAATTTAATAGACATGAAAAACAAGTGCTAATGCGTGTAGTATCTAATGGGGTAGAATATTTTATGAAATTTATAAGTTTATTTAATTTTATCTAACTATTGTTTTAAGTATTAAGTAATTATTGTAGTATGACTTGCCTTTAACGTATGTTATTTAGGGCTAATAAAGTTCTGTATTTCTGTAATAATGATAACCGTTAAGATGATGCTAGTAATGGAAATAATGTATAAAACGCTAATTTTGATAATGCGACCAATATTATATAATCCACTACAGTCATTGTAAATTTCCTAGTAATTGCTAAAGTTGATATATGAATAATTAATGGTTGTGTATCTGTTAACATTTCTGATTTGTTCTTTTTGTTGTATTTAACAATTGATCCGCAAATTTAGCATTGATTTAGTCATTGCATTACTTAGATATTTTTATTTGTGTAAATTATTAATAGAATTAATACGTGAGGACACGTACCAAAACAGGAAGGCCGAGCTGTTAGGGTCATCTGTGCCTCGTCATAATTATATGTATATCAATAGTATTTACATTGACTCAAGACTAGTTGTTCAACTGATTAGCTTCCTTAAGTTAAATAATTTATTGTGTTGCAAATTGAGCCAAGAATAAATAATTGTTTTAATCTGTAAATTAATCTTAATATATTTCACGATTTTAGAGTTAAATAACTGTTTTAAATGTTTTAATGTTTATGATGTGGCAACTGAACGAATCTCCTGATCCATTAGAATGAACAAGTGCTAAACGACTCAGATCGAGCGAACGAACGAGTGATATGCAGAAGGAACGTAGATATAACAGAAAAACAACAGAGGCCGGGATATTCGTTGAGTAGTCGCCGAAGTTACAACATCAACTAAAAAGCATACGTGTCGACGATTAATATAGTTTTAATGGATGGATCGCTGATAAATGTTATTGAATGAGGAAATAAATGATTAAAAGGAATATCGAAGTTTTGAACTATTGGCCGCCCCTTATATGTCTTACGTAGAATCTTGAAGGGGCTGTTGCTTAGGAATTGTGTTATAGTGAAAACACAGTTCAACTTATTAATAGTTTGATATTCTAATACGCGATTCTAGGTAAGGATGTAAAGTTAAAATAAAAGTTAACAGATTTTACACGTTTCTTTAAATAATTAGATAACAATATCTAATATAAATGAAAATGGATATTTATGGGGCTACAAACGTGTTTATTTGCTGTTTTTATAGGTTACGGAATCCGTAGTGCGCGAACCCGGCTCTCACTTGGCCAATTGTTTTCACTAAATCCTCTAGCAACGGTCCCCATTAAAAGTTTCCGTTTTCCATCTACCCGCATTATTGTTTAAATGGTTATGTTATCGGCGGTTTCGTATTGCGACAAAAATACACGCTCGTAGGTAAAAGTACGAAATTGGAGCATCGAAATAGACAAATTACCGAATAAATGTCAGTAGAGTTTGAGATTGTGTGGGTTGTGTTGCTAAGTAATACTTGATTGGATTCGTTGAATAACATAAATCGAGTTTTCATGAATAGTGGCATCATGTTGTTAATAGTGTCTCTTCTCATTAGAGAGCTTATGTTGATTTTTGTGTCCTTTGACCCCTGACTTTAAAACTTGCAACAATCCAATTGTTTGTAAATTTTTAGAACTGTTTTAGGAAGCAAAAATACATGTTTTTATATGGTATTATACTAGGTATGTCTATTTTCCGAGGTCATATCCCTATAAGTACTTGACTACTGGTACTTTTCATAGTTCACACGACAGAGAATACCTTTTTGAAGCTCAGCCTGGCATGCTGTCTGCTTGCGCCACTGTAAAACGTGTATTCGATCACCGCCATTGAGATGGAGAATGGCAGAAGAGCATTTTATTTATGAACCAGCAGTAAGGCTAGTAAGTAACCACATGGGTTAGCAACGCTATGTTCTATTTTTTTTTGTTGACGAGGGGGAAATCTTCAATAAGACACGTACCTGGATACGATGGGGCGCAGCCAGGTTATGTGGGATTTGTACCCACTAAAACCCCCCTGATGACCTGCCTGTACTTACCGGAGGTCTCCGGGTTCTAGCAACGCTCTTAAGGTAAGAGCACGCCTAGTCTGGAATAACTGGCTCTAGAAGGTGGAACGCACCGTTAGATGCTTGGGAAACGATTCGAAGCTGGAAAGGTGAGCACTAGAAAAATCCCTACCACCATGATATTCTCACGACGTAATTCTTCACAGAAAGCTGGAGATCATTAACGAACCCACGATCTTCGGGATGTAAAGCTGTCATTGCTTGAAATACTGAACTGCTTGTCTGAATGAAATATCCTGTGTTTACATAATAAATCGTGTATTTAGGAGTAATTCACTGCATAATAGAACACGTTTACTTTGTATTTGCTTCCGCTTGTATAATCCCCGTTAGAGCACCTGTAAGGATTATGTAGAGATTGTCTCGAAACAGAACAGTCGTGCCCATAACGACTGATGAAGAGTAACAATCCGTAAAAAAAATAAGTTTTCGTGTTTTGGAACTCTTAATGATTAATTATAAGAACTCAATGATAATATTGAAGATAATAAATCTGGAAAAATCATAGCTCTTTCATTTACAAAAGATTGTTTCAAAATAATTATGCTATCAAAAATCAAAATCAAATCATTTATTAACCTTATGACTACTTTTGTCATACACGGCACGTCACTTAAAAAACATTTTTTTTTTTTTTAACTAAATCACAATAAATAAGATGAATAATAAAACTACAAAATTAAAATTATACTTATTACTAGTAAAATACTATACTATAATAAATTTCAAATCAAATATGGCTGCGACCACAAAAATGGTCAAGCAATTTTTATTTTACGCTTGTCCTCTTTAGAGTTGGCAAGACTATACATTCTCTAGAATGGACGTACCAGCTAGACACTAACTCTTGTCTTGGTTCTGTTTTCAACCATCCCCTGCCGAGTGTACGGCCCGGTCCCCGGGGTAGAAGTGTTCCTTGTTTGCCCTCGTGACGTTATCATGTTTTGGCAATAAATATTTGACTATACAGATTATGGGGTGCCATTCAATAAGTACTTCATTTACTAAATCTGCGTGGCGTTTAGACAATGTTAGTCCTTCGAGAATCTATTTATTTTATTTATAACAAATTTGAAATAAGGTATTGATATCTTCGATCGTTTTTCTTAAATTATATATTATAATTACTTACAGATAATCCGGGTACAAAGTAAAAGGTAAAAGTAGAAGTCTAGCTGTACAATAAATATCATATTTTGAAAACCATTGAGTAAGATTGTTTGTAGACCTTGAGTTTTCTTTCTTGATATATCATTAAAAATTGATGTGACTTACATACGAGTATGTATAATTTTTGAATTAGTGAAAACATCAATTTAAATCAAGAGAATACCTTGTTTAAAAATGCATTATTAAAAATATTATAAATATCACTTAAGTACTTTTTTAGTAAAACACACTTAGTAACATATTTTACTTACTTATAATTATTACCCAATTAGGTTAACACATTAGGTTATTAGGTTTAATACAATAATTTACTATGTAAATGTCAAAACTTAAAATTAACCTTATCAAATTTCTAACTTACAACATAAAAAATACCTTACACTAAAAATATATTTACGCATACATATTGTACGTTAAACCAGCAAAAAACGTCCACTTGTAGTGTATTCGTGTTCACAACCCCTTACATAACCAGTGATTATTGACTTTTGATAGAGACCGGCTCAACTAAGGTAAAGGACATAGCACGGTGAAACCGAAGGGCATTCTTTACCAACCCAACCTCGGAAAATACGACTAAAGCGCGATAAAAGGTACTATTTTACACAATATGTTAATATTGGTAGGCATTTATAAGTACATTACTGATTTTATTTGATTAACAATATGCTGACGAAATTATGTAGGTATTGATTTAAAGACGAAAGTTTCGTTGTAAAATAAACAAAAGAAAACCTATTTCATTACGCCATCTGTTTTCAAAGTTTCCGTCCTTCAAACCACATTTAATCCCAAACAATCATTACCTTCTTACTAATTCACGCCGATATCCTGATATTTGTCCAAGCGAGCACCTATCGGAAAATGAAGTAGGGTTGTGAATCCGTCCCCTTGGTGGCTACAGCGCATGCGTCAGGCTTCCTCTGTCAAACGACGCAGTCCATACCGCCTCGGCTCAGACGTGCCACGCCACTTCCTTCGCCTGCAGTGACGTATCACCCTCTAACTACACTCACCAAGTGAAACAATAGTGACGAAAAACACCAATCAGTGGTCCCAAACGTTGCCAGTGTTGCAAGATCTAGCGGGAGTGAATCGGATTCGGAATTGATGTGTTTTTATGCTGTCGACGAGCTTATGTGATGTAAGTTAGCATGTGCCAGTTGAAGGATTATGTTCACGGATTCTCTTTGCTTGACCAACCTCGTTTTATTGCTCGATACTTCTAGATGAGTCTGTAATTTTTCCTTTTTTCATGAAAGTCTTATGTTACAAATCTGTACTTTTTATATGAAGTTCAAAATGAAAATTAAATAAAATAAGTTTTAGTTACTTGAAAATAATTAATCAATAAGTCAAATTACACGACCGCGTAACCCCCCGTGGTTATATTTTACTTCAACCTGCGGTATCATTATTTTTACGTCACATTTTCTAATCAACAAAAAAATGTTTGTAAAGAATCTCCCCAAAATTAACCTCCTGTCAAATCTGAAAGGCGCCTCGTATAAAATTAGTTTTAGTTACTTTAAAATGATTAATCAATAAGTCAAATTACACGATCGCGTAACCCCTACCGTTGTTATATTTTACTTCAACCTGCGGTATCAATATTTTTCCATCCCATTTTCTAATCAACAAAAAATGTTTGTAAAGAATCTCCCCAAAATTAACCTCCTGTCAAATCTGAAAGGCGCCTCGTGTCAAAGAAGCAGCTATCATTCCGCATTCACATCTCCATAAAATTCATTACTTAGCGTTCCAATTCCTCGAAAAGCTTTGGGTGTCACAAAAAGTCTCGGTTTTCGCTCGAAAACATCCCAAAATGTATCATTTGCTCGCGTTTGCAAAGTCTTCATAATAGCGAAAGTAAGAGAGACGAGCGCTGAAGGTGTGGATGTATTTTTAGCTCTGATTGTTGCGGAGCCGTGTGTGCCGGCCTCAAGCCTGTCTGCAGTGGGCTGCCAGTCACACCAAACTGGAATCGTTGATGTTTCTTTTAAACCTGTAATAAAATTTTCAAGCCATATCTAACTTTATATAAGGCTTTACGTAGCTCACTTACATACACAGATTAGGACAAGATAATTAATTGAGTATCCACCAAATTTTAATAATAATTATTTAATATTAAGACTTTTATAGAAATTTGTATGTACGTTTAAAAAATAATTTGATATGGACGTGTACGCTTGCATGGACAATTATGAATGTATTTAAAAAAACAAAGTACAGAGAAAATTAAATTTGTTTTTCACAACTAATAAAAGAATAATTGTGGTTTTCAATAATGCTTCTAAACAACATGCTTAGATCTAAAAAAAATTGTATTTTTTACTCTCTTAGCTAATTAAAAGTCTAGTGTTGAAGTAATAAAGGTCACTCAAATAAAACCAACATACAATACATCTTAAAGTAAACAATAGTCTTGGTGCGCACTAAAGTTTAAATAAATGAATCTGAATGTTCCTAGTTCGCAAATCCTCAGTGCACGTTTGAAAACCGTAGATATACAGTAATTTCAGTAGATAGTGCAGCTGTCAACCCAAGTGCCTATTGTCTCCGCGCCAGGTCGCTGGCGGCTGCACAACTTGTGTTTGCTAACTGGTGTGTGGACTTGTTAATTCCTATCTAGAGGTCGCATGCTTCGCTGGAGATGAAAGATAAAAGATACATGCATTTGTGAGAATTGTGCTAGATTACAGTAGGCTTAGAACAAAGTTATTTCGAACGCTACATAACATAAGCAGCTCACTTATACGTTCCTATTCCTATTCTTATTCTATGATCGGGGCGATCAGCCTGCAAGAGGCGTATTGTGCATACGTACGTTCCTACTGCTGGTACTTGGGGCCTTCTGCGGAGAGAGATATAGGCCTTGATCCACCACGATGGCCAAGTTCTGGGTGCGAATGACACACATCTTTAGATATTGTGGTCCTCAAACGTATCGGTTTCCGCAAGATGGTTTTCCTTCACCGGAAAGCGAGTGCAAATCCACACGTAACTTGAAAAACAAGTCATTGGTGTAGAGCCGGGATCGAACCAGGGGCCGTGTGATGTAATTACGTTTTCCCACCGAGCCACAATCGTTATCGTATTTGACATTAGAAATCGTTAAATTATGTTTTTGACGTGACAACGTCTTAAATTAGGTTGCGGCTGGGAGTCACTTATGAAAAAGTGTAACGCCCGGTAACGTTACGATGAGTCACCGAACGAGAGAGAGGCCCGCCGAATGCCTTGCGTCTCTCTCCCACTCAACTATGATCGGTCTGCCGCGCGCGCAGCACGCGGCAGACGTTGTCACGTAAAATCTTCGCCCGTAAAACCGACTTTACAGGCAACCATTTTTTATTTTATATTGCTCAACAGGTTTGATATTGTGAATGAATTACCAATATTGTATTATATTCGATTTATGTAAACTAACTTTTTGAATAGCCGTGTTTGTCGTATCTATTATATATTTTCCCCATCAGTATGGTGATGCCATAAAAAGCTATATGTACCATAAGCCCCATTGTTTAGGGAGCACGATTTGAATACCGTCGTACCCAATCAAAAACGTAATACCAGCCCTGATCCGGTAGTGTGATATTGGAAACGTGATATTTGGCAATCCGCGTTTTGTGAAAAATACAACGGGAAAATTAACCCGGAGCTACGAAAAAGTTTTGGACGAAATAACGAGTATTTCTGTCAAAAGTTGTCGAAAAACCTGGTTAAATTGACAGTTACGCTACGAAAGTTTGACTTCAGTTACAGTGACGGTGTTTCGTGCCGTAAAAGAATTTTACTAATGAAAAGTTAATTATTTAAAATGCTACGCTGCCAGGCTCTGCTGGTCTCATGCCTAGCTGTAATAGGTAATAAATAAAATAAAATAAAAATAGCCTTTATTTTCCAACTTAAATACATTCACAACAATCTTATTATATTTTCAAAGTTGGTGATAAAAATTAGTATTAATGGGTAATAAATGAGTAATAATACGATTTTTTTATTTATTTTAGAACAGTCTTTAGTAAGACTAGGCTAACCTACCGTGTGTATGCACATACTGAACCACTTCTAGTTTGTGTTATGGTTGTTAACACAACTGTTATACTTCATATACATACATACATAAATACTTAATATCGATACATAATTAACACCCAGACCGACAGCCAACAAGCTTAGTTCATCATAAAGATGATGGCTGTGCCGGGACTCGAACCCGGGACCCTCTGGTTGGTAGTCCGGCATGGTAACCATTACGCCAACGTGGTCGTCTAAAATTCTATGTTCCACGAAATATAAAGCCAAATCACCGATCCTCCCCAGATAGAGGCATGAGTCATCCGTACCGGCCCAAACGAATCCAATTTCATTGCGAGGGATGAATCATCCCCATACGTGCTGGGGACAGTTCGATAATTAGTTAAAGTAATCCACCCCGTATAGTTGGGGAAGGAAGTTAACAGAATTTGCTGAATCTGAAGTGTTTGCAGCATTTTAGAGCTTATTGTTACCTTTTAAGGGCTTATCTCTTACAAATTTTAAATTACAAACTTTTTGTACTAACAAAAAAGTAAAATTATTAGTATTGTAATGTTTAAAAGAAAACATGAATGTTTTGAAATATGAAATTATTTATTGCCTTTATATTTTAATGTGTGTATAATGATGCAATAAGTAAATCATTACTTTTTCAATCAAGTCACGAGTAGTTTTCATTTTCTGGTCCATCAATAGTATGTTTTTAACAGACATGCAAGATTAAGATGTAAATATACTACTCATCATTTCAACAATTATTATAATTATATTACTCTATCATTTCAACAATTTTCTCAATTGAAATAAATGTACTCGTATAATTTTGTAGCTAATAAAGTCCTTCTTAACAAAAATGAAAGGTCAAAAGTGAAAAGACCCTAATCATAATTTACTCTCTACGCAGACAAAGTGGCTTAATTTCTTTAAGCACCGGATCCTAAAATAGCTTGAATAGCTACAGATATACGAGGCAAGGTCACCCCGCCTGTGCTTAAATATTCACGGTTCTATGTGTGTGCTGTGTTACTAGAAAATTTCTTAAGCCATTTTAATGGAGACCATTGAAGAAAATGTCGTAATTTCGCTTAGGCCGATGGTCCAATGCTTATATATGATGATATCCAGAATTTTTAACATATAACAAACGCTAGTTCTGTTCTATAAATTGAGTATGTACGTACATACATATATATGACGAATTCAAGTGCAATTTGACTATGGCGAATAAAGCCTAAAGCACACTAAACGTTTTGCCTCTACTCGTACCTGTCCGAACCACCAAATTTTGGAAGTCCTTGCCGAATTCCCTGTTGCCCAATGACTATATTCTAGCGATTTTTTAGGCGAAGGTGGTTACTTCTATGTAAGAGTGCTCCGACGTAGATATCAATGTCACTTACCATCAGGTGAATTGTGGTCAAGCGCTGACCTATTTGAATAAAAAAAAATACTTTGACTTTGCGTATAATTACAAGCTCAAGATAGTTTTTACTGTAAACAACTTGGCATTAGATCACACGGGTCTGTGATACCTCAGCTGAAGATGGAGCAAGCCTAGTCTAGACCTACTCGCTCTCAACGAGGTTGTCGGAACATATCGTTAAGTGCATAACGACTGATTTGATGACTTAAGTAAGTTTAAGTTAACCAGGCAAGATCCATAAAACGTTCTACCACCAAGCTGAAACCTATAAAAATGTTAAATAGATTATCCTGTATATGGTGCGCGTGGGGCTGCTACAAAGGGACTTTATAAATCAATTACCGGCGTACATTGTACGTGGATTGTTTGTACATAGGAAGTACACACACAACTGTCGGTCTATTGCGACAAATTGCAGAGGTTTGTTGTTTGATTATTGATATGAGAGAATCGATGTCACAAAAGACTTGTAACTTTTTATTCAATGCAGCTAGACATTTGACCAGCAGGACGAGCCACTACACGGCTTAGTCTTCTTCTTTGTATGAGCTAAGTGGCCAAGCTCTGTTGTCGAGAGTTTTCAAGTCACCCGGCGCCAAGCGAGCACTAGAAAGTGCCCTACTTCCACGCAAAAGTGTATTAGACTTGATAGTTTCGTTAACATTATATACGTACAATTATTTTGTTGTTCCGTGCATGTTTCTCGCTCTGGTTCCTTCCTCTTAGTCCTTAATTAGCTGACTTAACTCTAGTGTCGAAAGTTTTCAAGATGATTTTATTACAATGACTTAGCTTATTATTATAACTTCAATAGTTTTTGCATATACTCGTACTAGTTTTCAAATATGCAGAAATTAAATTCTGTCTGAAGTTAAAACCACATCCGGTACACTGACGTTTATGTCGCATTTCCGTTTCAATGCAAAATCAACATTGAAATTCGAATATAATTGCTTTGCCTTGATTCCGATTCACGCTATTTCATTTCGTATTTGAATAACATCGAATGCATAAATTAGTTAAGTACATGCGTTTTCATTTTGAAATGTATAAACAATTTAGCATAATATTAGTACTCACCTAATTTTCTCGCATGCAACTTAGATAAGATTTCGAATGTTGTGTAGAACCTATGAGATTGAATATTATCGCTTTTCTATGGATAGAGCTATAAAGAAACGAAACACTTAAAAACTAACTTGAGTCAGTAAAGAAAACCTTTGAAAGTTCATGTCCTCTCACTTGAGTTTTCGTAAGAGGAAGCTTACAGGAAGTTACAAATGTTTTATTTTTTATTGACGCGAGTTTTTTTGCACATTCAAATTATCCTGCACTAATCCTAAAACTATTTTTATTACAAAATTATCATCTAAAATGTCGATTTTAAATTTGAGTGCAGCGTTTGATATCGTCTGTTACTCGAAAGGCAAACTTCATCCTCTCTATCTACTTACTGTAACTATCACATTCACCGGATCGTACGTACGCTCTAACGTAAAGCAACAGTGTAAGTACATAAGACGTAGCTAAGCTTCATTATCCCGGCTAACGATGTCCGCGGGCGGGATGCCGCAGGGCAGCCGCCTATGCCCGCCGCTCTTGATTGCGTACGTCCATTACATTCGCACGGGAATAAATACGAGAATTTATAGTAGTGAGACGATTAAAAGTGAGCATTTTCAGTATCCTGCGTGAAGTTTAAGTTTCTGTTATATTATCTGTTGGTTACATATAGAAAATTTATAAAATGATGAAATGCAATTTTTGAGGCAATTACAGTTTAATCGATATAAAAAAACGGCTAAAATGATTGAGCATTTTTTTCATGTTAGTAAATCTGATAGGTACCAAAATAGGTATCATTATTACTAAGTTCAATATGCTCAATAATATCATAAATAATATAATAAGGTCAATATGCTATTTTTGCAATAATTATAGCTGTTCATTATTTATTACGATAAGACTGTGAACTCAAGATTTTGTCCATGTCATTGTTTCAACCTATAAACATATACCTGGATTAAATAACTTGGATAAAACTTAGAAAAATCTCACAACTTGCTTATCGAGATCAACTAACCAATACATTCGGCAGCATTCTTTGAAACAAAGCTCGTGCAATACAAAACAAGTCGATTTATATCTCTGCAATCGCGTTTGTGGTACACAAAACATTAGCAGAAAGGCAACCGCAAGCATGTTTGTGTGCTATCGTGGAGGTCGTTGACCCGCCTGCAGTGGGGTGGCAACCTACTTCCATTGCATGGTGTGGCCACCCTCACTAGTGACGATGACTCGGCTAATGTAGTAATGGTGAAACTTGCTGTATATTTTGCAAAACGGTGAACTTAAAATGGTCAACAATTTTGCTGTGTACAATTTTCAGGTTGTGTCCACGACCCAGTGTTTGTGTATGCAAACTTATGCAAAGTTTCTCAGAAAAGTGTATGATTCCATGAAACTATTCAGTTACTGTCTCACATAGTAATAGTCTGCTAGGAAATTCCTGGATTTTGCAGTGTGTCTCGTTGGTTTATTTCTGTTTTGTAAACTAGATAAGCGTCACACTACGTACCCGTATTATTTACGGCGACTTCTCAACACATACGCGATATATACCTCTTCAATTCTGAGTTCCATAGTTTTTATATATTTACTTTGCGCGTGAATGACAGACTGCTCGGTCTGTTACCTCTTTATTATCCGTGCCGTCCTAAATAAACTAATTTTTCGTTTCAGCAAACTGATACTGTTTAGTGTACTTAATCTATTTCTGTTTGTGATATACTTTCTTGTATCTTTCTCATTTTGTGTAAGTAATGTGAGTTCATTGTTTATTATTTTGTTTCAGGTAAGTATTCGGCTTTCTTCAGAAGATATTGAACTCGTAAAATCAACTAACAACGAAAGCTGTCAACGAACTGGGTATGCTAGTAAGCTAATGTCTCTTTAAAAATAACGAAGCATTGTTACTTTCGGTCACGCTTTCATTATGTCATAAAAGCTGAAACATCTTTATTTGTGCAATAGTATTAATAATAATATGTATCTTTAAGTACATTGACACAAATTCTATGTAAGAGAACATTTATGTCATGATGTGCATTACAATGATGAATCTGAATCCCACACGAGGTACCTACATCCTGTATTGTGGAATTCAGTGCCAAACAATTTCGATACTCATTAAAGAAATGTTAAGTGAAATACAAGTAAACATTAATACAACAAAATATATAACGAAACCTAATTAAAATATCTATCTTTTTATTATTAATTTGGTGTATCATTATCTATTCATAAAATATTTGCATTCTTAAAAACAACAATTGCTATATCATGATTTTGCTTCTGATACGCTAACCCAAGAAGTATTTGTAGCATATAACAAAGTTTTGGTTAAAAGCGATACGTCACATGCCCTCCCCTCACCCGCTTGTCCCAGGAGAGTTAATATATTTGAAAATAACACGAATTCCGCTACGAAATCGAATGTTCCGACTGAGGTTGGTAACAGTGTTTTGTTTTATTAACCTTCGACTGTAATAACTGTAAGTTTTAGCAATAATTTAACTATGAAAACGTGCTTAAATTGGACATTGAAAAAACATCACATTATAAAACTTTATTATGAAAACACGTTATAATGGACCATATGATGAAAAGGGTGAAAATAGAAATTTAGTTTGGGAGCAGTCTATTATTTTACTAACCACCGACTGAAATAGCTGTAACTTTCAACAGTAATTTAGCTATTAAAACGTGCTTTAATTAGACACGTTTGATATAAAAAAAACCCTCGCTTGAAAAGTTTTAATGAAAGTACGTTATTATGTACAAGTATAATCTGATGATAAGGCTGAAAAAGGAAATTAAAATTTTATCGAGTTTTTAATTTGAAATCCGTTCAGCTGTTTACTTTGACTTGTAGTTTAAGTATTCAGTTTATATTCAGCGTCACAAATCGCGGCCGTCGTGGCCTAAAAACGAAGTGGTACTTAAGTTTGACCCAATTAAGCCTGGACCACTTCGAATGACAACCTTGTGAGAGATTGAGGGAATTGCTTATTTTTCGTTCTAAGTTAAACAGAAAAGAAAACGAATGAAAAGGTGAATCACAAACCATATTTATAACAATTTGAGCCTTATACACATGACAATTTTATTAAACTTATTTTTTCATTCAACGTCATAGAAGGAAATATAGAAGCAAGAGAGAAAGATACTTTTGCTTTCTTTCGATCTTATAAAAAACCTCGTGATATACGTATTCAAAGTAACTGAGAATGTTGATTCCACAAGGGAGCCAATATTAATATATAATAATATAGAAACGCGTATTACACGCATGTATTGCAAGCCCCCACTCTAATATAAAGGGATTTCTATGACATTATAGTTGACACAGCAAATGTTCACTTCAGTAAAGAATCTATCTACAACAAATATTATGTAGCTTTAAAGTTAAATAATATTTTCGACTTGTTTTTTTTAGTACTCGGTTGTATGTGTATGTGTGTATTTATTTTAATTTAAGAAAAATAGCGGGGTCTTTTATTATCATCATTATCTCTCTGTCAAATTTTATAGCATAAGGTGTAGAACCTTATGTTATTAAAAATAACTAACTGTTTGAGAATATTGAGCAAGAGAAGAGCAATCCCAAAATCTGAATAAGTTTATTTTAAATTTAGAGATTTTCCATTGACAAACTCAAATGAAAAATAAATTTATCATCTCTTAACATATAAGTATATGGGAACAAACTTACGAATAGAAAACGGATTAGCAGAACCAAGTAGCGCCTGTAGCTCGGCTAGCTAATGTTATCTGATGCGATCATCAGTGCTAATCAATGCTCAATGTGGACGTTTTTTAATGGGTGTCCATACCTGATATTTTAAAATAAAAGTGGAATTTTCATAGGTCGGTGACACGTACATCGTTGTAGGTCCCGGCTGTCTAGTCTTAGTACAAGCAGTCTTTAAGCCAAGTCAGATGTTTTGGGGCGGCTTGAAAACTCGCGACACTTTGCCACTTAGCTCATCCGAAGCAGAAGAAAACTAAGAGTTTCTTAAAGCGTTCCTTAAAATCATATTATATAACTAATATGTAGACATTGTCAATATGTTGACCTTCTGACTATTTTAGACTGTGGCCAGCCAATGTTGGCGCCAGGCAATTTTATTCAGATTATAAAGGAGGACGAGGGTAAATTTCATAGCATTGTGAGCGGAATTGAGCGCTTTCTTCTCTTTGACTATTGAAAGACTAGCTCTGTGATTGTAAATGTATGACCTTTTTCTTGGTTTGTTTACTTTTCTGTATGTTGACATGAGTTGCTTAGTTCTTGCGTAGGTATTTAATATTTTTTGTAACGCGTTGATTTTAATAGATTTTTTAATACTTTCTAAAAAAATAATTATATTCATCACTATATTATCCTACATTTCAAGTATCTTAGGTCTTATGGTAATATAGGTTGTAATACTTTAAACTGTTCTTTTATAAACGCTATTATAGCTTCAATACTAAAAATAAAATAAATATTAGGATACATTACACACACGGCTGGTTAGCCCCGTACTTAACCATTTCCTGTTTGTAATATGGTTGCTAACACAACTGATATACTTCATTTACATACATACATACTTTATATAGATACATATTTATTCTTTACGGCTTCACCAACTTCGTCTTGAAAATCTTTCGTTAGAACAACTTTGGTCAGAACATTAAACTTATTAAGAAAGAGCGTGATTCTGTAGCTCTTGTCTGAGCAACAATCGCGAACGCAATCAAAAGTTAACCAAACCCCGGCGGCGGTGGTGATATTTCTTATTTATCTGTAGAGCGACGTTTTTGTACCCCCGACGCAAAAACACCAGGGTGTTATAAGTTGAAACTATCTGTAGAATATCTGTGTTTGTGTGTGTCAGTGACATCGTGGGTCCCGAACAGATTAAACGATTTAGATTTAGTAATTGCTGTTCGAAAGGTATACTTGTCGTATGGCCGCAGACATAAAATGCTTATTCGGGAGTTATCTAAATTAATTTATTCTTGCATACCGTAGTTTGGTTTGCTGACCAAACATAATTTTAAAAAGCCTATTTTTTACATTTTTACTGCTAGGAAAATTCCTAGCAGTAAAAATGTAAAAATAATAAATACAATAATCACACGAGTTAACGAGACTCCGGTCAAAAGTGGAGCATGCCTGGACCGGAATTTCTGGCTCTCAAGCTGGCTGCCGGAGTACACCGTTAAGTGCTCACCGTATATTGTATCCCTCAATAACAAACCTTCTTTACTTGGATAACCATGAATATAGATAAAATCCTAGTTTGTAGAAGCGGGAATTCCATAGAGGAAAATATAATACGAAAAACAACCGCAGAAATTGTTACTCTAACATCCCTAAATCAACTGAAGAGTAAGCGGAAATCATATTTTTATATCCAACCCTACCAGCTTACTCTTCGGTGTCGGATAAAAAATAATAAATAATCAGTAGTAAAGCCTCCAAGAGAGAAGGGAAGGCTTCGATGGACAGGCTTTACTGAGCTTCGATGTTATTACGATCCTTGTCATAAATTTAGGCACATTCTATATGAAAAATAGAGTACTAGAAAATGCTGAGTAAAGACTAGATTTCAGCTATGTCAGCAGAAAAATAATAAAAACTGCCACGAAATGGCGGATAACATATATTATTTTGCAACTACTTTAATATGTTTTTCAATGAAATTCTAGATCACTATAAAATCCAAAATGGCCGCCACCACGAAAGAAACATTGTCTCGGACATTCATAAATTTTTTAATTGTCAAAACAAGATCATTATTATCATTCCTGTGATAATCATTCACCTCATTTATATTTATTTAATTTGGAAGATGATATATTGTCTTTTCTATGAAGTAAATAAATAAATAGTTGATACCACCTCTCACTTTAAATTCAAAGAGAATCTGTATTGAAAATCAGACGCAAAAAGGAATGAAATATTTAGTGCAGATGCTAAAACATTTTATCGATTTTCAATTGAATAGAAAATGGCAGTGGAAGGAAAGCAACTGGCTCTGAATACTAATAGATGACACATTTGCATAGACTCCCTCTAAACATAATACTATGGACATTTTACGGACAAGATACAACGTTACGTTTGGTGGATATTTGCGAATGGACAAAGTGAGAAATGATTATATTAGATTGTAAATGAAATTTACAACTTATTGAATCAAGTTTTAGTTGGTCTTCCTGAACCTGAAATAAATACATGGAAAAAAAAGGAAAAGATTCAAGAAATCCAATAGAAAGATGTAATGAAATGCTACCGACAAAGATATGGAAGACCGCGAATTGAAAGTGAAAAATAAGAAAGCTGACGTCACTAGCATGTGGGATACATAGATACAAAGATAATTATAGAGAGAAAGAGAGAGAGAGAGGTATTTAGATAACACAGGTATTTCTCATCCAATAGTGGTTGTTATGGTGACTTTAGGAAAATCTTTCATGCTTTTTGATCTCTTCAAATTTATAAATAAATAAAAAAGACTTGTTTTTTAATAATATATTCAAAAGATTTTGTCTGTAGCCTCTGTAATAAGCTCGCCAAGATCACAGGACATCCGGTATAACGGGCTTAACGAAAGAATAAACAGACATCTTCGCAAGGCAGGGTTGCCATGACCTCTGAGTCCAATCTTATCCTTATAAGTCTAGAGTAGAATAGTAAATAAGCCTGAATTTTGTAACTAAGAAAGTTGTAAGTACATACTGTGTTAAGTGACAAAAATGAAAATTGTAAAACAATCTTCAATTTAAGAAATATTAACCGATTTCTATGACGTTTAAGGGACTATTTGTAATATCCATTCAAACAAAAAACATAATCTATAAAATCTTTCCATACATAACATAATAAAGAGGTAACAAACACAAGACGAATTGAGAACGTCCTATCCTATTCGTATTTTTGAAATCTGTTACAAAATGTATAAACTTGTCCATGTAAATAGTATAGATTAGGTACGGAGTACGTCCGGGGTAGGCGTTGAAGTAGCGCTGCGAGGCGCTAATAGAGCCGTGTTGGGCAACTTCCTTTCCTTCTGTATTACGAGAACTTCATGCAAATTAGTTTCGGGACCATGATGCTGTTTGATGGGGGTGTTTTTGTTTTATTCCACGGAAGTTTAATTATTAATTAGTTTTACAAAACACAATGGTACTTGGAGATAAGCTCGACATCGCCTGTGGAATTCATAATTATACACTTCTGTTCACAATAAGTTTCTAATAAATCTGTAAATCGAATAATAAATATGCTGGCAGCGTTACCACGTTGCATGCTGACACTTTAATGGTCTGGTATACCAGAATTTTGGTCACCCGTCGCTTATATGGTAATTTTAACCCCCCTCTGAAAAAGATCCAAGCGTCTATGGATATACCTACAACGAAACTATAAAGGAGCACATGGAAAGCCTGTGCTTGTAATATTTTGAAATATAATAATCTAATTTCTATATTACTAAACATATTTTGAAAATAGGGCAAAGTTGACAAAAAACAAGTAGACCAAACTTAGACAAAACAGCTGCAGAAATCAAGTTTTTCGGTTAAAGCCACAAAACCTAATGACAAGGGTAGCATGTCGAATACAGTTGGTTACACAACATGCAAATAAGATTTTGCGTTTGCACGACATTTGCGTAGGTTGTTATGCATATTCATAACACTATTGATTATGTGTCTTAGTGACTCATACTCGTACATACGTTATAGCGTTTGAAGCAAACAAATTAGACGATAAAATTATGTAGTCAAAGACAAAGACTTATTTAACAATGAAATAAAAATATCCATAATATGCTAGGAGTGAAATTCTTCTTTAGTTATTTTTATACTCCTCAAACGTTTGCTTACTGTCACTAACATTCGTGTTAATTCCTAAAATAGCTTTGAGCTTCACGAATAATTGAAAAATCAACTGAGATGAAGAATCGTGTCTCGTACATAGCTTCTGTCATAATTATCTCTTACTCTTTCACTTCCATTAGCGCAAATGAGAAAGAAATACTAAACATTGGAGGATTGGAGAAGCAATTCCATAGAGATCGAAATTAGGATATAGTAGTACAAATTATGGGATTCTATTACGGAAAAACATCACTTTCACCCATAAAGGTATAGAGCTCGAAGACAAGAGCAGTTTGGTTACTGTCTAAGTTTCAGAGTAAAATAAGTTAGGGGCTCAGATTTAGAAACTTTGGAATGTGGAGTATAAGCTTAAAGAAGGTGTAATGGAAACTCATAATTCACCTGTTTTATCCTTTGACGCTTTTCCACCCTCGTGAGTTAAAGAGGATTTTAAAAATGTCACTGAAGTTATTACAGTACGGCTTGTGATAAACCCCTCGGATATAAAGATACATTGAGTTCTTTCTTTTCTTGATTCCAAGTCCTTTGCGTAGTATTCGAGTTTTCGTGTGGGCGTTTGTGTATGTATATTTTACAGAATAAGGATCTAGACTGCTGGCTTGTGAATAGCCTGTGTGGCCTACATAAGAAAAAGTTCAATAAAAGAGAAATGTGAATGAGTTTTTTTATATGAATGGGTCTTTTCTGTCTGGCTCCGATGGATGAAGGTTTATTTCGTGCTTATACGTAAATTTTCCAATGCTTCAATACTTACTACCTAATTCTTTGTAACTGTTTGGTGTTTTGACAGTTTTCGTGATGCCTTTACAAGGAAAACATTTGAAAGTTAATGTCTTCTCACTTGTTTAAATAGATGTGAGCAAGAGGAAGCAAATTTTGAAATGGTTTCTTAAGTCACATGGGTCATTTGACACATTACGCATAATCTGTTAAATATGTTGATATTTTATATGTATCATTTTATTTTAATTACATATTTTGTCCACTATTTAATTGTAATTTCAAATTATTTTTATTGCCTTGTTGTTGTTTTAGAGTAAACATATATTTATCATCACCGTTACACTGTAAATGAAATTCATAACGGAAACCTTCATTTTTATAGCCCATAAAAAGGACATAAAAATTGATAGAATAGAATTTCGATTTGTAACCAAACTTCTTCATAATGTCATCGATTTGTGATGTAGTACCGTTACTGCGACCTTTTATCTATTTACATGTTTTTCTTATCTTCGTCGGCCTAAATCTAAAGTATTTGCATGAAACGCTCGTGTTACACATTGTCTTATCATCCAATATATTTTATCTACAAGTGGCGAAACGGAATTACCTAACTGTGTTAATTTCTCCGCCGTGTGTTTTATCTCATCCAACCTGATGAAGAGGGCAGAAAGTGGTACGATAAACTCATTTAATTAACTTACAATAGTCTGATAGTTGACTAAGCGAGCTCAGAAGTATCTGGATTCACTGTTCTGTAACAGGTTCTACTACGACTCTTTTAGTCGTGGGTGATTTTAGTCCGGGCGATGGTTCCCACAAAAGTGAGGGAATATTTGCTTCAGTGGTGTTTACTGGTCAATTTTAGTGATTCTTGGCAAAACAATTATATCTACAACATTAATTATAAAATTGGTGTAAAGTAGTTTTGGAGATCATAAAGAGAGAGAGAGAGATCATAAAGTTTAGTACAATCGATGCTCCAAGAAACCTAGTTAGCGAGTTACACTGTTCGGAAAAATACTAATTATAAAATAGCAATGTTTCTCTTTGTTTATGAATGCCCATTTTGAGTAACATCGGCTATTACCTGGTCAATACCGATGGATCTATAGACACAATGTGTGAGGCAGCACACTAAATACTCGTACCTATAAAATATACATCTCGACACAAGAGTAGATACTCGTAATAACGATCATTAATCATGTCAAGAGCCCATTAATGATTCTGCACATGATTTTGGCATGCATAAGCAATTAGTTCTAGCCGTGAAACCGATTTTAGTTTCACTTGCCTAAATATTATTTGATTAGAATAATAAATAAGAAATTGTACACATGCATTTCACTAGGTAAATATGAAATATCATTGTAAAAATTCTCGCAGGTTCTATAATATAAACTTCTCCGGTGTTTTATAATTTCTAAAGGACCCAAGCAAATTGTCGTAAAATTCATGCCGATACTGAAACTTTTTACTTTGCAGATACTAATTAAAGTCGGGGTACCTCAAGGTTGCGTTTTAGAGCCTCTCTTTTTTATGACGGCAATAAAGTTACATACCTCGACAGATGTTTCGTTACGTTGGTGATGTATATTTTTGTGTGGTCCTCGTGTTTTTGGCGTGAAATCATAATTTAAGCGTGGCCAGTGCGTAATTATTGTCAACGGGCGGTACAATGAAGCGTTTTAATCGTCATTGTATGCGACTGTGATGGATTACCGGCTTTATAAATGTGAAACGGAATTAGTGCCGCGTTTTGCTGCGATTAATCAAATTGTTAAAAACGTTTTCCATATAAACGTGGCTATTAATAATGACTTATCTCTCATCTGTTCTGACTGTTATTCAATTCTGCAATTCTAAGATAACTTAGAATGGCTTTAAACCTGTTTAGGGTCATTGTTTCAAGAAATAGCTCCTACATAAGACACTGTGAGGAAGACAAATGTAACTGATGACGTGAGACACGTAGCTGCTAAATCTAATCGTCGATGCCCGTGATCGGCGCCCTAAGGACCATTACACACGGTCATCCAAACAGTCGTTACTCGGACATTAAAGTCGTTAATAAGAATTAACTGCACGCGTAAATTCGCCCTTATAATTAAGCGAAACAGAGAAGCAATGTAATTTTATTAAGGCACTTTCGAGCTATAAATGTCACAAAGTAAATAGACTTTGTAAATGGCCCCCTTTTAATTTGACATCTGAGTGTGAAATAATGGTGTTGCGGAGCTATAAAATTTTTAAATTGCTAAGAGAGTACGTGCTTCGTTGCTTAACATCGCTTTAACCCTTTCTTGTTTTGCCAGAATACAATGTAGATTATCAAATATGTATGCAGAGGCTAGTGATAAATTATTCCCAATGTTTGAAAGGGCTTTTCATTTTTGCTATCTTAAGTTGTACAGGGTGATTGAAGGGTGCTTCGTTCTTCAAACTGTAAACTAAAATTATTTGTAGTTGAAAGAACATTTTTACCGGTTGAGCTATATATAATACTGCTACATAAAATGAATGGAGCGATCGAACTTGCACTTACAGACACTGCAGTTTAATATATCTCGCTGGTCAAACGCTGTCGACCGTGTCAAGGACCTAAGCCGGCGCTAAACAATGCTGCTCTATGCTTGTGGGACCTCTCCGTTGCTACTGTTAAAACTTAATAATTGCACTACAGAAGTTGTACGTTTGTTTACGTAGAGAATGAGATAATTCAGCAAATACATAGTAAACTAGAAACACAGATATAGAAAAGCGCTTCAATTTCGTAGAGATTATCGTTGATACAAACAAAGGAGATGTTAGAATGTATCTCCTACTAGATTTTTATCAACAATTTTGGTTCAAAATGTTCTCTTTCCTAATTCCCTTCGTGTGAAAAGTTCATTCCGCCAGCCGCCGTTCCTCACCGCCTCAGGTTTTCGTGCGCTTTAACGAGTTCAGCTGCATCCACGGTTCAAACGTTCTGTCTAGCAATGTTGTTCTTTCTCCATGCGCCTTAACGCATCGCAATAAAGGCTACTTTGGTTCGTTTATTTGCCCAACAAAATGGTAAAACGTATCTAATTGCTACATTTACCGTCCAAATGCCTCGTTATTACAGCCGGCACGACACTCAAAGGATAGAGGGATGAAGTTGGGACTTTAAATGCTGTGTTAACATTAAGATTCTTCGGAGTACCTATGTTTATTCTGTAATGATGGATTCCGTGTAGTCGGTTTACCTTTTCAGTATCTGTTTCTGACAATTCGTTTATTTGTGGTTTCAGCATTTTGTATTGTATTTGGAGAAAACAATTATTTTATGGTTTTAAAAATTTACTTCTTATCTTATACTATACATTTCAACTGCTTTAAATAATAGGTATTTTTGATACTTTTCTGTCTCTAAGAACTCTAGGAGCATAGACTCTAATTCTAGGCTTTAATTCTTTTTATTTATCATCGATGTTTTACTATTTTTCACTCGTTTCCCGGCTCTCACTTTTGTTTATTTCAACTTAACCTTACACTGTGACTGTGTTACATCCTCGCCCCGTGTTCTCACGTCTTCTCCAACTCCCAACTTGTACAGTGTTGGAGCAAGTTGGGAACAGTTGGTCGCTGCGGCAATAAAGTGCCAAGTTCGGTCCGCGCTGGGACGGCAAATAGCTTTATTCGGCGGACAAACGTTGGAAACTGGCGATTGTGTTGGAGAATTATTATGTTTTTATTAACGGTATATTCGAAGTAATTCGCTTGGAATGGTTGTTGTGTTGATTTGAAGAGGCGATTTTCAGTAATGCTGAAAGCTTTATACTGCTGTTAATCATTAGTGTGCATGCTATAATGTTATATGTACATATATACTTGTAAGTTTTTGTTTGTCCCTTAGAAAAAAAGTTAATCTAGACCAACTTTTTGTGTATATCTGTACCGTAACAATAGATATTACACAATAGAACTTTATTGCTTTGATTGTACAAAAAAATATTATATCTGTATTTTGGACCTCTATCAACTGGTTAAACCACTATTTTTTAAACCACTTCTATGGAAAACTTTCACTCATTTTGCCGCTCACAACAAAACCACTAACCAAAAGTATTCCTGTTGCCTGGCTTGTTCAGCAACCTCATTCATTACTGGAGCTTCTAAAAGTTGTTCGATCTGACGATTATCGTTAAGGGAACTCTACTCTCATCCTAACTTAAAAATTTTAAACTGGAAACTTTTTACTCCAACTTTCCTTTGGTGTTCCATGGAAGAAATTGAGTTACCGCTGGTGACAAACCTATTGTGCTATCTCTATTACTGGACGGAGCCGTTGGAAAATTTTAGTTGCAAGCTCTATTAATCTTTTTGTATATTTGCAGATGGGTTTCGTTACAAATAATGTTTGTATTTTTTTTGGAATTTCATTATATTTGAATTTCAATCTTTAGTTACATAAACTACAGAATTTGATTATGTTTTCTCGATACAGGTCACAATTTAGTAACAGTCTCAGTCAATTTAGAAATAATATAAGTTATAGGTTAAATTGTTACATTGTTTTAGTACTTAAGATTTTCCCTTTTTTATGTATATACTAGCTGACCCGGCAAACGTTGTATTACCTTAATAAAAAAAAAAACTAAATATACAGTAGCCGATTCTCAGACCTACTGAATACGCATATAAAATTTGGTAAAAACCGGTCAAGCCGTTTCGGAGGAGTACGGTAACAAACACTGTGACACGGAAATTTTATATATAAGATGAACCTTCCTTATTAAGTTTACACTAGCATGCTGTGTACTCTTTTTTGGATTGCAGACTTGTTTTTGTTCTTTTAGTTTAGTACTGTTAAAATGAATGTTTGTAATCTGTCTGCGTGCCTAATAAATAAATAAAAAATAAAAAGCATTCAGAATTTCGGAGTATGTGGTTTATTACCTGGTAAAAAGATTTTTTTAATGTTTTATCACTGCTTATTCGTAATAGTAGTTATTAAAATATTAAAAGCCCTCATTTCCCTTCAGTAGGTAAAAGCCATTCCCGTGTTTAATTTATTTTGTTCTTATTTACCCACTTCGTTAACGTCTAGCAAGTAACTGACTGCTAAGTGGTTATACGAGTTTCGTTCCCACCTAGCCTATGATTATCGACTAGAACTGTCAGACTTGTTCATGGAAGGTATACAGCGTTATTGGAAAGTCTAATAGTGGTCAAAATTAAGAGAAAAATATATGAATTTTCCCTTCATACATATTACCACTCGGGCTTAAGACCATGCATGGAATCTATTTATCATTATGAACCACTATCATAGTGACGAGTTCATTGCCCTTTTGACGCTTTTACAATTACACTGTAGAATATAATAATAAAAATCTAATATTTTTATTCATCACACATACATATATCCTATCACATTTTTTTTTATTAATAACGACATACAGTATGGACTTGTCAAGAAAAATTCCCTAGGTACAATATCTCGATTAGAAATGTTGATATTAGACGTACGACTGTAGAAGACGTTAGACGTGTGAACCGTAAAATGTTTAGCTTTATTGCATTACTCCGGCTGAGCTTGCTTAGTTAGACGTGTGGAGAAGTTTCTGGAAACTATCCTCTGACAGGTATCGGTTTACTTTAGAACAGATAATTACTTCAGGATTAAGGTTTGCAACCGCAGGTCTTTAGCGTACGCGCCTAGTCACCTGCAACACCTATTACTCGCTTGTAATAAAAAGATGGATATACAGTGTAAACTCTATATAACGACACTGAAGGGACTGTGCATTTTATGACGTTATAGAGAGTGGTCGTTAAACGGAGATAATGTATCATTGTATGGAATACAAGCTAAACCAGCTAAAGCCAATTGATTTCGACGTACATACTCGTATTATTATATGGATATAACGTTTAGTTTTATTTTGTTTACTTTTTATTTATCTCATTCCTTTCTAACTGACTGTAAAGTGACACAATAATGTATATTACAAAGCTAGTAATATTTTTATATTTATTTTTTTATTATTAGAGTCTAAGGGAAGGCACTGAATCCCACAACACAGGATGTACCCCGTGAGGGATTCATGACCTAAACGCACTTCCAAACCTCCATGGTTCCTTTATAAAGTTTGTGTCGATTTACTTAAACGTATATACTTTTGATCAAATAAAGATGTGTTTACGTTTTGTTTTTTGTATGTTTATTATGTACAGATGTGCTTGTCATAATTTAAGTATGAGCTTAAGCCTTTAAAACTTAATGAACATACTTAGAATAAATAAATATTAAGACACATTTCACACACGGCTGGTTAAACGCATTCTGAACCATTTCTAGTTTGTATTATAGAAGCTAACACAACTGATATACTACATATACAAATTAAGTTAAGCACAAAGATAATGGCCGTGCCGGGAACCGAACCCGGAACCTTCTGATTGGCAGTCCGGCATTACGCCAACGAAGTCGTTTTAATAATATTTACACGTAATACTATTTTCGATGTCGTGTTATCCCTTCACTTTTGCTCTAGGCTTATCCAGGTTTGACCTTCTGTCCTCTGCGTACTCTAGAGGCCTTCGATAGCCTTTATGTAATAGAATTGCCAAACTTATTCCGTGACTTTGCCCATTTGTTCCGAAATAACTTTTATTTGCGCTGTAGTGATAACTGTGGCTGCGAGGTAATGAAGTTTTTTACGTATACATATATTTTTTTGCTATATTGCGTAAGTATATTGTACAATATTGTATAGAATAACCCCTTTTCTATATCAGTATTAATAAAAAAAATATTTAAGAGATATAATTCCATGAAAAAAAAAACACACAATAAAAAAAACCTTCCAAATAGTAGATTTAATCTAAGTCAGTGTCCGCGGGTAAGGTGCCTAAAATGCTGGCGGCATTACCTCGCTGGATCGCCAAGCTTATACGTTGAAAAATGTATATCCTATTTATATATGTCAAAGAATCGGAATTCTCATCGACATCATCTTTAGTGGTTAGTGGGCGTTATCAGGGTAAAGTGCGAGCACAAAATACAATAGTCACTTTTCACAATATTTTATTTAGTTTTTATTACAATAGGCGTACTTCACAAAAATTTCGGAGAGAAAACCAGTAGCTAAGACCGAGCAGTGGGTTCAGAGCAAAGATCTTACTTTTCACCAACGATGACTTTTTATAAAATGTTCCAACTGGAAAAAACAGAAAACTAAGGATGGCGCCTTGCCCCACTCGAGGCATATGCTCGGCTCTGATTGGTCAATAGCTCTGATCTGTCGTTGGCTAACTACTCGTTAATTAACAAGGCTTTTTAATTTAGCAAAAACAAAATCGTAATAGGGTCCCATTTTTACCTTTTACGTACGGAACCCTAATATAGATCTCCCGCCACCCTGCAGTCACCTCGCCTAGGTTTCGTGGAATTCATTGGCATTTTAGATATAATCTAGACGCTTACGAAAGCACTACCACCAGTCTAGTGTCTAGACGATCTGACTACATACAAATTGATCTAATTTGGAAGTTTTATTATAATGCTGTAGTTTTGAATTACTGTTGTCATGACGACATCGTCCCGCGCCTGTAGTTCGGCTGACTAAGGTAATTTGAAACGATTACCAAAGTTAAACAGCGATCGATGCGGACATTCTTAGGATTGGTGACAATGCAAAATACTGTCATTTAAAATAGTGGCATTTCGTACTAACGTGGGTCGTATGACACATTTAATTGTAGGTCCCGTTTTTAGGGTTCCGTACCTAAAAGGTAAAAACGGGACCCTATTACTAAGACTCCAATGTCTGTCTGTCTCCAAGCTGTATCTCAGAAACCGTAATAGCTAGAAAGCTAAAGCTTTCACAAAATATGTATTTTCCGTGCCGCTATAACAACAAATACTAAAAATAAAATATATATATATATATATATATTAAAGGGGGTCCCCATACAATACACGTGTTTTTTTCGTATTTTTTGTTATATATCAATAACGGTAGCTGCTAGACACTTGACATTTTTACAAAACATATAAATGTATATTAGCTATCAAATTAAATTATTAAATTTAGTAAAAATTAATATTTAAGGGGGACTCCCATACAACAATGGTACGGAACCCTTCATGCGCGAGCCCAACTCGCACTTGGCCAATTATTTATTTTCTAAGCTTGAAAACCCTTGACACCAGAGAATGCTCATAAAAGCTATAACGTCTGTTTCACACTGTGTTTTTCGCGTAGGCGATATCAGATTAATATCGGCCAATGTTTACTTTGAAATAAAATTATCTTAATTGTTATACCTATTGTAATAGTTAGTTAATAAAAGCAAAACAAATTATATTTAAATTTCCCGTCGAAAATTATTTGCCATTAAAAAAAATTGTATCAAAAAACACACGCACAAATATAAAGCCCTGTATTATTTCAATTGTAGAAATTGAAATGATATTTGTTTCTGAATATTGCAAAATCATAAATTATTTCCAAGAAAGGTTCTCAGACGAACTGAGACGATCATCATAAATATATTTTATGTATTTGCTTTCAACGTAATGTTTTATTCTACAATGTTTTTTATTTGATATATGACATCGCGTGTTTTATTTTATTGGTCAACTTTATTTTATTATACATTGTAAACTGTTCACGTAAGGCATCTTAATATTTTCGCGTAGAAAACGGTCACACTTACTTATTATAAAAAGTTGGAATGAGTCCAACAGTTTCGGTGCTTTCCGAGCACCATCTTCAGGGGCGAGTGTTACACGGACCGCCGCCGACGAGATCCGCGCGTGCACTGCCGGACACTCGCCCCTGAAGATGGTGCTCGGAAAGCACCGAAACTGTTGGACTCATTCCAACTTTTAATAATAAGTAAGTGTGACCGTTTTCTACGCGAAAATATTTTATTTTATTATGTCTACAGAAAAATCTAATAAATAAAATTTCCATGTCACAATGCTAGTTACCGTACTCCTCCGAAATGGCTTGACCGATTTTTACCAAATTTTATATGCGAGTTCAGTAATCTCATCATATTAAGTTCAACCGATGGAGCGTAAAGGAGTATCATAGATTTTGATGTTATTTGCATATAACTGTTTTCGGGATAAAAATTAGCCTATGTGATAATGCAAGGTCTAATCTATCTTCACATCAAATTTAATCAAAATCGGTGTAGCCGTTTGAGCGTGAAGAGTTACAAACATACACACACATACACACACACACACACACACACACACACACACACACACGCACGGCTAGTTAACCCCATACTGAACCATATCTAGTTTGTGTAATGGTAACTAAGGCAACTGATATACAACGTACATACATATATGTACTTACATACATATTTTATATAGATACATATTTAACACCCAGACCGACAGCCAACAAATTTATTTAAACACAAAGATGTTGGCCGTGCCGGGAATCTAACCCGGAACCTTCTGATTGACAGTCCGGCATGGTGACCATTTCGCCAACAAGGTCGTCTATGGTGTATTACTTTGCGCGTAGAGTAGCGGCTTTGCATATAGCCCTGTGTATAGTTTCGTATTAGTTTACACCTATTAGAAACTTGGTTTTGGCATGTTTGGGCTACCTCAAAGCCTGTGCCTGGAAACTATTCACATCAGTCTTGTCGAGGCAAGGTGAAGCGAACCTCAATCTCTGTCGGCAGTAAATTGAGCCTAAATATCTACGGAATAATTTGGGTTCAATTGATTGGAAAGATCACTCTGGGTGATGAAAAAAGCTTTCTATTAGCATTAGGGTTGGATGAAATGAAGGCGCTTTTACAATGAGATGGCGTATCTGAAAATATACTGCTATTGTCGTGAGACTTGTTCAGAGAAGTAAAATAAAGTGGGAGTTTTGCATTGTCTACAGTGTTTTTTTTATCTCCTGTATTGTTGTAACTGCTCGTTTTTTAATTATAATACTAGTTTATCAGCCCATGCTACTTAATGTCGTACTATCATAATTTCATAAGTGCTAAGTGTGACCCATCTCTGGTGTCGACAGTTTTAAAGCCTCTTTTTGGCTAACTAAAGACTAACAGCCGGAACCTACAATTTAACGTGTCGTGTAACTCCCAGATGAAAATACCACTTTTAAAAAGATCGTGTT
Organism: Mellilla xanthometata; assembly: GCA_035578125.1. Taxonomy (NCBI): domain Eukaryota; kingdom Metazoa; phylum Arthropoda; class Insecta; order Lepidoptera; family Geometridae; genus Mellilla; species Mellilla xanthometata. Next base: position 2,065,860 of record JAPUBQ010000007.1, on the reverse strand, counting down.
TGCACGGTCACCCATCTAAAGACTGTCGACCTTTGCTTAACTTTGGCTATCGCATCAGATCACTTTATACAGCCAAGTTTAAAACACTACGCTAATGTCGAACTATTTTAATGCATCAAAATAATGATAAAGTAAAATAATAAATACATATGTAGTCCCGTCTGACATAGATACAGTTCAAAGGTGCAAATTCGCTGTCAAAGTCCAATCCTAAACATTCAATACAATAATAGTTGTAGTCCCAGTTGTCACGTATTCGGTCGACAGCCACTCACACATTTGCTTGTTATTCGCTCGTGAAACGTCAACAGCGTTCGGCTCTAATGCGGACCTGATTGTCGGACACGGGACGGGCCAAAACACCGCTCGTTAGCGCATTCAAACCTGCACGTGCGTAATGGGAGTTATTCCTGCAGCCGTGATAAGGTAGTGGTTTTAAGAAAATTTATCCCGATACAGCGCAAGATGCAATTCAATGATCGTGTCTTATTTTCGCGCGAGATATATCTGTTAAACCTCCGCCGTGTTACGGTTAGATATATAGATAAACTCTTTATTGGACAGATAATATATAATAAGTACAAGACAATATAAAAAGTAACAAAACTTAATTTTTTACGGTTGTAGGTGATTGTAGTTTAGAATTATCTCAGTTTGCCTAATCGGTTGTAGATTAAATTAGGAGTTCTTAACTCATCTGTATGTTTTTGTTTGGGATTGCTCCATCATAACTGTGTAATTTAAGAAACGATTAAATATTTTTTTTTATCAGAAAACAGATTGGCAATTCCCGTGCGATCTTAAACAATTTTTATCAACGGCACTTGAAACTGAAATGAAATATCTTGGAAACTAATCGCAAATACCAATTGAACCCTCAAAGTTTACTAATGTCAGCCGATTAATCTCAAATACAATTTCGTTGCTTCTTAAAGAAAACTTAGGACTAAGATTCCTAGCTTTAGGTTATTGCAAAAATAGCATATAATTTTTCCATTATAACAAAATAATATTTAAAATATCTAATGTAACTATTTACATGGTGCGGCATTTTCTAGTGCTCGCTTGGCTAGCAACTACCCTCTATTTGAAAAACATATCGTTAAGCGCCTAACAGTGTGTTCTGGTAGCTCCCTTCAGAGCCAGTTAATAAAACCGCATCCCTGCGTCGTTTAGAGAGATACGAGTATACATTATTACTGAGCTTTTAGTTAACTTTATAAACAGTTCGAAACGCTCACCCAACACACAAACATTCCAGACGTAGAAGTAAATATGTACCCACTACATTTAACCAATTATCTCGCGCCACTGAATTCCTAAACAGTACAATTTACCTATCTCCGAGCTTACTCCGCGGCATATCTGTGCTCCTGGTACAGGCCCTAATAAGGCCCTCGCGGAAAACACTTATCTGCTTTAAAACCCTTTAAATGAAGCAATAAATGCGAGATTTGTGCTCAGGTGTGTACACACGCCGCTGTTTGCTCAGGGTGTAGTGTGGGGGGGTTAAGGTGCTCGTTCGATGCTCGACCGTGCGACCTCTCCTTTATTACAGTACCAAACTATAATACGTATCGAGACGTATGCATGTATGTTCGTAGCTTATAGGTTTTTTCTACGTCGTACTGCTAGGCATTTGACCAGCAGGGCGTGTAGCGACACAAGTTAGCGGCACTCTGGCTTAAGATGGAGCATGCCTAGTCTGAAAATACTGGCTCTCAAGGAGGCTGCCGAAACACACAGTAAGGTGCTTGGTGGAGAATTTGATAACATGAAGGTGGCGAGCAATAGAAAATTTTCGAACTTATAAATTAGATTTACTGGCAGTTGCTCGTATATTTGGCGTATTTTAAGTGAATTATATGGCGTGTTGGAAAGGAAATAAAACTGAGGATGATACTTCGATCGAAAAAATGTATATTGGAAATTGTGCTTAATAAAACGAAGTGAACTACACTTATTTAAAAAAGAACATCCAAAACAAAGACAAATGTGTCTGTGTAAATATTAACTTTACGTACAAAATTTACACTATAATTTCTGTTTGGTCCCTTGTTAGGTACCTACTATTATTTTATTTCCATAACTAAGCTCACAGCTCACAAGTTATCGATGTAATTTAACTTACAGTAACATGTAGTACCATTTCTTAGTCTAAAATAAATCTATCATCCGAATGCTACCTTTACTCCAGGGATGTGTTTGTATGTAGGATTCGCACGTGCGTGAATTAAAACCTCATCTTTGTTAGCAAATAGAGTGAAAAGCGATAATGGATTTTGTAAAACGATATCAAATCCCCCTTGCCGGAGGTTTATGGTTATGTGGCGGGGGATCGTGATGTGGGAATACGGAAAACTCATTAGAATAATTTCGCTCTGTTTATGTTATAAATAAGTTAATGTTTCCCGAAGTGATTTGTTATCACAAATGTTCCTTTTGCTGTTACTTTGTTTTGTTATTGGAAGAAAAAGATGGAATTGAGAAATGAAATATGTACATACTAGTTAACATTTTGAATATTTTTTCTTTGTTATGTAAACTCAACACTTTGTACTATGATGTTTTAAAAGTGTGAATCCGTTTGAATCAATAGCTTATTTATTGTACACACCATCACAAAATAGCATTTTACAGTTTCATGGAGATTTAGCTAGCAGCCACCCTCAAAGACCGCCAAGCACCTAACAGTATGTTTCGGCAGCTTTCTTGAGAGCCAGTTATTCCAGCCTAGGCATGCTCTACCTTAGGCCAGAGTGTCGCTACGTCGTGTGGTTACGCTTTCTGCCTGTAAAATGCCTAGTTAGTGTCTATGCCTGTTTAAAGGAAAATATACATAAATAAATAGAGTATTTCATTCCGGTATACGCCGCTCAGGGACCTTGGCTCCTAATTAATTCTTGGTGTGAATAGTAATTGTTTCGGTTAATCCGGAACGTGATTGATTGTCATTATCATGTATCAAAGCAGGATTGTCATCGTTTTATTGTTAGATACATCGTTCATTGAGGATAGCAAAAGATAATACATAAATAGGTGGCTGTAGTGCACAGATTTAATTATGTATTTAGAACTTTGTTTAAATTAAATACTTAAAACTCTTTCGAGAGGAGTGTAGATTTGACTTTGACGCAATTATCTCTTTCATCCTTCTTTCATCAGAAACACTTCCTGGGATGACTCAACTCAACTCCATGGAGCATTGTAATCCTAAAAAATATATGAATGTAAATAATCTAAGAAATTTTACTAAGGAAAATCTAGTATGACATAGCGGATGCGTTGCATTCCGGGTAGTACACATAAATTATTAGAGCACCTGAATGTTTTAGTTTTAAACTCATAAAAAAACTAAGATTTCACCAGCTACCTTATCTAAATAAATCAACAATCAAATGACATGTTATCTATTACATAGTAATTTCCCCTATAACACATTATTCACAAAACACAGCGCAAAATAATAGATATCTGTTCCCCCATTCCACGCATCGCATAAACTATACACGCGCACTCCCTGCATTGTTCCACTCTATGAATTTTGCATTAAACTGCCCGAGGAGTACCGGAGGACACTGCACAATATCATAATGGCTCAGCGGGCAATGCTGGCCGAAACTTGCTCGGCAAACTTAACCTCTATCCCATTGACAATAAAGGCTACATTATCCCGAGCAAGCCTATTTGTCCGTGCAAACATTTTCCGCCCCAGCCATTATTATGAAGTCATAATTAACTGTGCACTTATTACGGTAATATACTTGGGCTAGTAATTAGCGTGACGACGGTTTTTGTGAAGAATTCGCTCGTCCGAGGCGTTTTCAGGTTTAGGGTGTAATTGGGTTTTGGGCGATGAGATTACTGCGCACTGAACCCTGGATGCACAATTTTGTTGCGAAAGGCACTTTGAGATCAAAGGTTCGGGTTTCATATCAAAGCTGGTGTTTGAAATATAAATCTGAAGGTACAGATGTGAGTGTTTTAATTGAAATTCTAGTTCGCCGTGTTGTTTTATCATTTTTATACAAACATACATACGTATACTACAGTGTACTGTATATCTTATATCTTTAAATGAGCAATTCTTCTATATATATATAATTGGAATCTCGGAATCGGCTCCAACGATTTTCATGAAATTTAGTATATAGGGGGACTCGGGGCGATATAATCTTCTAAAAATGATTCCTAGCTAGATCGATTAATTCATATTAAAAAAAATACCGAGCGAAGCTCGGTCAACCAGGTACCTTCTATATAATTTGCGTTCCTTCCGAACGATTTTGAAATGAATAAAAACTAATATATTCAACACAGAGTAGAATCTGATTATCCAATAACAATCGACTGTTCCATTGTCGCATCGCTTTAAGCAATCAAGCTGCCAAATGTTTCACACGTTTTTTTAATGTGTTTATTCATTTATTGAGTTCAATAAAAATATTCTGTACTCAACACCCCTCGAATCCAGCGTTACACCTCACTTGTTCACTTGTTTTGTGGAATTTGGCTCATACGGCCAAAGAAAATATTATGAGAAACCCACATGCTCTACAAAAACCACAGAATCCAAAGACGTGTTTGATCCGCCAACTCGCACGAATTTACTATCTACGAGTATGTACATAATATTGTATATCGATCACCCATCAATAATAAGAACTACTCTAACCGGGTTCGATTCCCGGCACGGCATACATTTTTGTGATGAACTAAATTTGTTGGCTTTCTGTCAGGGTATTAAATATGTATTGATATAAATTATTTTTGTATGTAGTATATCAGTTCTGTTAGCAACCATAATACAAACTATAAATAGTTTAGTATGGGGCTAACCATCCGTTTTAAAAACTCATTCTATCTTCTCTATCATAGACAACATTTATGTTATCAGTAGCTGGTTTGCTGTGTCTCGCAACATCGAGTGGCTCAGGTATTTCATTAGAAGCCAGACGTTGCTTGCTGAAGGTATTAGAGCTCGTTTGATTGGAACCTGCTCGATTGAAGGAAGACTGAACGTTGCAGGCGAGCTGGGTGGCAATAACTTTGTAGGGTAGGAGGTACATTCAATGTAAAAAAAAATATAGACCGAAAAAACACTTAACTGCAACTATTCTAAATGCATATGCTTTTAGAGTAACAATAAGGAGGAGGTGGAGCATTCCTATCCTAGGATCTAAATCTTTGATTGAGGTTAACATATGGAAGATGTCAGTGCGCGCGCGGATCTCGTCAGCGATGGTCCGTGTAGTACTCGCCCCTGATGATGGCACTCGGAAAGCACCGAAACTGTTCCTCATTCAGACTCATTCCAACTTTTAATAATAATGTAAGTGTGACCGTTTTCTACTCGAAAAGAAAAGGATGTCTTCGCCATACATTTCAGGTCATTTAAAAAATAAATCAGAAAGAAAAAGAAAGAAAGTTATTTACTATGACAAATTAACACAAGACAAGATATAATATTTAAAATAGTACACATAACTTTAATTTGTCACAACACAGCATAATGCTGGTTGCTGGAGACCAACCAACATTATGCCACACAATATATACATTATCTAATCAGCAAATGCATCTTACGAGCAACTAGTATTTTACGCATATTTACGCATTTTTACTAACTTCACCTTTGAACTCTGACGAATTCCTTATTTCAATTTCCCTCGGTAGGTGTCGCTCAACCAGCAAGCGGGCTCAAAGCGCTGCCACCTTGAAACCTCTTGACAGCGCTTTCCGCATCTCCAATACCAATTTGCATCTAATTTTAAAGCGCTGGTTTCGCTTAAGAGTCTGACAGAGACTGGCTTTGACAGAAGATAGGAAGTTTCATGAGATATAGATATAGTATTTTGACGTGTTTTAATTTTTAGAGTTCCGTACTTAAAAGGTAAAAACCCTATTACTAATCCTCCATTGTCTGTCTGTCTGTCTCCAGGCTTATATCTCAGAAACCCTGATAGCTAGAAAGCTGAAACTTTCACAAGTTATGTATTTGCCGTGCCACGTACGATACGCGCGGTATAAAAAATGGCATTTCCATTTGGCGCTACCGTTAGTTGGATGACACGCTTTTTTTTTTTTGTAATCACACACGGCTGGTTAACCCCATACTGAACCATTTCAGTTTGTATTATGGTAACTAGCACACCTGATATACTACATGTACATACATACATGTTTTATATAGATACATATTTAAATGTATATATTAAGCAGGTTTCCTTTATATCCAGATGATACGATGGGTCGAATTTTCTGAATTTTAAAAATTAAATGAGGATTATCAGTGGAGTTTATAAGAGTAACCCGTATTTTTTTAATATTTTTGTTTGAATGCTGTAAATATAATTCACTGCTAACGCTTACTAAATGGAACGTGACTTATTCCATTTTCTGAATATAGTTCATGTCATAAAACTAGTGCATTCCAATAAAATAGAGGTATAGCGGCGACCACAAAGCGTTTTGCAGTACCGGGGAAAGAGTGTCGAGGGTGCTTTCAATGGAGTTCACTCCCCTTAGGTTTTTCGTTTTATAGCGATTTTACATCCCAATTTAGTTCACAGCTTTCTTTTCTTTTTTTTTTTTTTTTTTACATTAAATGGGCTTGCGCTTGATCACAATTCACCTGATGGCAAGCGACATTATGATCTAAGGTGGAACGCGCTTACCCAGAAAAAACCGGTTCACTCTTGCTTTGAAAACCGCCAGATTGTAGCTCTCAGGGAACAGGGAACTAGGCAAAGAGTTCCACACCTTCGCAGTTCGCACTATGAAGGTGGAGGCAAACCGCTTAGTACGCGCCTTTGGAACCTCCACGGTATAACGATGCCGCTTTGGTGTTTCCCTGCTCGTCCGGTAGTGGAATGGGGCGGGGGGAATCAACTCATGCAATTCCGTCGCACACTCACCGAAATGTAACCTATAAAAAACTGAGAGGCAGGCCACCAGGCGGCGATGCTCAAGACTCTGCAAATGTCCCTTGCAAAGAGCATCGTTACCAATGAGCCTCATTGCTCGCCGCTCAATCATCTCCAACGCCTCAAGCTGGTATTGAGCCGATCCGTCCCAAAGATGCGAACAGTACTCCATGCACGACCGAACTTGTGCTTTATATAATGTAAGCAACTGTTCCGGCTTGAAGTACCGTCGCACCTTCGAGAGGATACCCAGCTTCTTGGCTGCCAATTGAGCCTTAGACTCAATGTAAGAGCCAAAGTTGAGGGTCGAAGACAACGAAACACCTAGAAGCTCGAGGTTGTCAGTGATCGATAGAATCACATTTCGGAAAGTAGGGGCCAGATTAAAGGGCCTCTTCTTAGCAGAGAAAAGACACGCCTGAGTTTTGGCAGCATTAAACCTGACTAGGTTGGCATCGCCCCAATCGGAGACTGCCTGAAGAGACAGGTTTAAGCGCCTAACCATAGCCTCTCTTTGAGACTGAATTTCAGCCGCACTAGCTCGCGCAGTGGATATGTAGCTCTCTACAACTGTGCTGTCATCTGCATACCCAATGGTTCCGGGTCTGAGCAGGTCATTAATGTGCAGCAAAAAGAGCGTCGCAGAGAGCACAGACCCCTGAGGAACGCCGGCATTAATAGCCATGAGATCTGACGAGCAGCCGTCAACGACTACCCGAATAGATCTACCCCTCAAGAAGTCAGATATCCATACGCAAAAACTAGCGGGCAGGCCGTATGAAGAAAGCTTACTAATAAGGCCATCGTGCCAAACCCTGTCGAAGGCTTTGGAAATATCGAGAGAAACCACAAGGGCTTCCCCGTATTTCTCTATAGCCTCACTCCATAAGTGCGTGGCGTACGCTAGAAGATCCCCAGTGGACCGATTCCGGCGAAAGCCATATTGTCGGTCACTGAGGAGGTCGTTAAACTCTAGGTATGCCAGGAGCCTGCGGTTCAAGACACGTTCCAAACTCTTGCAGAGTATGGACGTGACTGAAATGGGCCGGTAGTTAGCAGGGTCGGCGCGACTACCTTTTTTGGGCACGGGCTGCACATTAGCAAGCTTCCAAGAACTCGGCACTACTCCAGTCTCAAGAGAAAGCCGAAAGAGGCGTGTCAACACAGGAGCCAACTCAGGCGCACAGGTCCTCAACACTATTGCCGGAATACCGTCGGGGCCACTGGCTTTACTCACGTCAAGATTGCGTAGCGTCTTTCGAACCTCAGATTGGCGAATGTTAAACTCAGACATGTGTGTCGTACAGCCACGAGATGGAAGAGGTGAAGCGCCACCAGCATCAAGACGAGAATTTTCCGCAAACAAGGAAGCAAATAAGTTTGCCTTCTCGTCTGCAGTGTGAGCCAGTGTTCCATCGGGCCTAAGCAGTGGAGGCAATGAGGGACGGCAGAAGTTACCTTCGATCGACTTTGCCAGGGACCAAAAGGCTTTACTACCCGCAGGGTAAGAAGCCAACTTGTTCCCAACTCGGCTAATGTGATCAAAACGAGCCTTCTGATGAACCTTCTTGCAGGACTTGGCAGCCTTGTTAAAGTGCTTCTTTTTCCGACTGACATCTCCAGTCTTGCGGTGACGAGCATCAACCCAGGCTAGGTATGCCTCATGTTTCAGCGCTTCCGCACGTCCACACTGAGGACTAAACCAAGGGCGAGCTTTGCCGGACAAAGACACATCCGAATAAGGAATAAAGTACTCCATACCCAGACGCAGTACATCTGTCACGGCATCCGCACAAACCGAAGCATCACCGGAGGAGAAGCAAACTGACTGCCAAGGATAAGACGCAAAGAAAGACCGCATCTCATCCCAATCTGCTGACCTGTATCGCCACATCCGCCGGGTGCCAATTGGGCTCGGGTCGGACGGGGAATATACAGATACAGATTTCACCAGACAGTGATCGGATTTACCTAAAGGTGACGATATCGTCACGGAGTACCGGTCTGGATCAGTTGTCAGCAGAAGGTCCAAACAATAAGGTGTGTGCGACTCAACATCGGGAACTCGAGTTGCCCCTTGGACCAGCTGAGAGAGATTTAACGCCAAGGCAAGCTTACGCGTCTCTCTGCCAGCATGATCAGTGTCTCGGTGTGGGTAAAGCCACTCCTGATGGTGTGCATTAAAATCCCCCAAAAACACTAATTGGGCTGTCGGGTACCTTTGCTGAGCCGCATCCGCCGCCTCACTGAGATATTCCATTAGCCTGGTCGTCTCCTGGTCTCCAGTGTGTGAACGGTAGACACAGGCATAGAGAATTTTCTCAATGCCTGTGTCCACCAGCGCCCAGAGCACCGAAAAATTGCGGTTTTCAAGGTTACGGAGACGCTGACAACAAATGTCATCCCGGACGTACAAGCATACCCCAGCCCGAGCCTTAAAATTGTGCTCAAGGGTGTACCCGGGGTATAGCAGGTACGCCGTGTCAGACGGACATTTGATCTGCGTCTCCGTAAGAATCATGAGGGCGGGTTTGTCGGTCTCGAGATGGTGGTGGACCGCAACGAGATTGGAGTGCAAGCCTCTGATATTGGCGAGGTGCACTTTCAATGAAAGGGCGTGCATCCGCTGTTGAACCCTTTTCTTAAAACTTTTACTTCTCATGATGCGCATTAAGTGAAATCGGTGGAGAGATGGCAGTGGGACTAGACTTCTAGTAGCTAACCCAGACTCACGGAGCAGACAAGACATCGTTGGACAGCTAGTTCGGAGACTGCGGGGACGCCCGTGCCCCCCCAGGAATGTCCATCGGGCCCTTTCATCCGGTCGCTAACCGGCACGATGGCGCATTCCCGGGATTTTTCGCTAGTTGGCGGGACAGCCTTTCGTGAGTAGCTAGCTCACTACTTGGGTCCCCTACTACCTGCGGTCGGCCAGCGGAGAACCGTGCCACGGATCCCGCTACCCTCCGAAACTAGACGTCCGATGCCTGAAAGCCGATGAGTCAGATACCGGTCCTTGCGACTAAAAGAAAAAAGTAACTAGTCCCGACCCATCTCTCCAAACGGCGTCACCGGACAAAGCGCCGGAACACGGCCAGGCCGCTTGGCGGCGCGACTTAGTCCGGTGGGTGGTCACTAGCCCCGGCCGAAGCCTACCACCAGTGTGAGTGTCGCCTGATTAGCACCACCCGAGGACCACGTGTGGGGTAACGGAATCGGAGTATACTCCCACGGACGAGGGCGACTCAGTTCTCAAATCTGTACGTAGTTCTGTACAATCCTCTAGTATTATTGTTAATGTATGGATAAATTATGGCTTTTGTATGAGCATTGAGGTCAGAAAAAACTTATCAACTGCAGTTATAATGGTATAGCTTTGTTTCACTGAATAAAAGAATCCTGGCGGTTTTAGAAAGCGTATGTTAGAATTCCCTGTACGCAAATAATGCCTTTGTCAAAGGTAACAATCTATTTTTTGCATTTGTAAATGACGTTAATTACGAAACGTTAAAGTTTGTGTGGAATTCGTTTTTTAAACGAGCTAGTTCTAATGTTCAAAACTAGATGTCGTAAGATAGAAACATACAAATTGACAGATAGATGTTAATAACAGCTCTAAAAGTCGAAATTGGCATAACAAAGCGTTAAGGTTGAAGAATAAGAATTAATTATAATTCGTTATAATAATTTGGTGTCAATTTGACACAACCACATACGATGTTTTTCCTGCCATACCACGTACCATATCCTTTTTTTTGGTGTTATCTGTGGTAAAAATCCGTAGTTGTATCCCTTCGGCATCATACTGAACAAACAAATGCTTTTTTCTATTTTTTTTTATATTAAACAATACTACTAGTTTTCAGTATATTTGCCGAAGCCTTAAGGGCCTTAGTTCGAGGCTAACTAAACTAAATAAAGGGTCTTTAAAGGTCAGCGATTGTTTCAAAGGAAGGGCTAAATTAAACAATGACCCCGAAAGTTAAATATAAAATAACTATTATTATGTCTAGCCAGCTATTTAATTTAAGTTCTTTTTCTGCTTGATTGAAAAGTTAAAATGATTTTCTAGTAATTCTTCGGCCAAAAGCGTCGTGTACCAAATTTCTTGGAATTTCATGTTTTAATAATGTGTTTAGCAATTTTATTTGTATACACGCCATGTTTTCGTATAGTATAATTGAAACCAGTCAAAATATCCGAGAATTGAAAAATTGCTGACGATTAAAAAAAGTAATTGAGTAAGTAAGTAATATAAGTAATTTGAGTAGTGCCTTTAAACCAAGTTTCGTCGAAATTGGTTCAAAATTACTTACTTTTCGGGAGAACAAATAGTATGCTCGCACATATATTCAGGTAGTCAGGCAAAACTAAAATAGGCCAGTTATTTGGCATTTTTTTTCTACGTTTAATATCACTTCCAATCAAAACAAGCGAATTTTTGTGTATGTTTTTACTTATTCACGTTCAAACGGCTGAACCGATTTTGATGAAGTTTGGTGTGAAGACAGGTTAGACCCTGGATTGAACACGTAGGCTACTTTTATCCTGGATTAACTTCTTCTTTTCCCGGATTAACGCGGATAACACCGCAGGGCGCTGCTAGTTAAAATATAATAAAACACTTCCTTTGATTTTCTTCCGCGAACTGAGTCCGAAATTGTTTTATACCTAGAAATGAAATATCTATTTCATCAAAAATTTAATAAAAGACTTTCCACAAACTCACTACCTAGATATTGTTTTAATTATTAGATGATGAACTCTGGTCGCCGATGATAAAGATATATCTTGTATAATAATGTTTATGCAATTGTTACAGGTATAACGAAGACAGAATGTTAAAAAAAGGTTAGTAAGCATGACATGACACGTAGATACATAACAGACATACTCTTACTTTTGCCGAAAAAAGTACAATAAAAAAAGCATCAGTTAAGTCAGTTAAGCGAATAGAAGTTCGATTCTAGTTTCCTTCAGTTTTTAATAATCGAGACAAAAAACGCTCGAAAAGTGTGTTAATCGAGTGTTCTTAACTATGTTTGATGAAAATAGACGAGAAGAACATGTTTTTTTCATATTTGAAAGAAGAAGGTGACGAATAACATTTTTTTTTATATTTAACTGCCTCAATATATGTATTAAATTGATCAGTAATTGATAAAATGCCGAGATTACCAAAATTGTATAATAATTTACATTTGTTTGAGCCAAACCCCAAATGTTTAGAGTTTTGTTCTTCTTAAAATGAACCCCTATAGTTTTATTTTTCGTAAATTAGACGTAACTACACAAGTTTCACATTCACACTACAATTATACGCTCATAACTCTACTTGAAGTACACAAAATGTGCATGCACAATGTCCTTACACAAACATACTAGACAATTATGAAATTGTTTGACCATTCATGCACTCTCAACCGCCGGCTACTTCGTCACTTCAGTAAACCTTTGCCAACTCAATTAGGGAGCAGCTGTAGCAAACCAAATATTGCCATTATACAGACCGCTCATTCTCCCACCGAGTTCCAAGTTTGCCAGCGTTGTTTCAGGGGGAAACTGGCTTAAATCTTTTATTTCGTAGAAAACTGCAGTGCGGTGGAGTGGCACTTCGGTAGGTCGTAAACTGGCCACTCTGCCCGGGGATTGTAGTAAGTGTAACCTACATGTTTGAGGTTTTGTGGTTATTGTTGCAAGCTTGTGAGAAAGGTGCAAGATTGCATTTTACTGCCTGTGGCCGCTCTGTTTGTGGAATTTAGTTTTGTCTACATATCGTTAACACTAGTACAAAACATATCTGCACTAAACGTACGAGTTAGCGCTCTTGTAGTACGTAATTACATTCAGAGATATATAATACTAGTAGCTAGTTGTTATGTAATAAGATTGAATAAGAATTAGTTTATAACCTAGAGTACCTAGACGTAAATTTTTAAAGGGCGCTGTTAGCCTAGTAAAAAGTATAGTATATTAAGTTTACGTTTTGCAGAATAGTAACGCTGTACATACATGTTATAATTATTACATCAATAAAGTACTTTAAAAATCAATCTGGACAAAAAGCTTGAATAATTTCGTTTTGTTATATATTTTGTGCCTATGTAAAGATTTGTTTCGGGAATTTTAAGACGAAAGTATTTAGGTGATATGTGACGTTAAAATAATTAACCTAAAATTATATCTTTCATGTCACTGTCAAAGCCCCTTGAGAATAATTTATGAAAGTAGGTACATGAAATAAAATACATAAAAAATAATCTTTGCCTTTGACCTAGAAAATAATCCATACATGTGAATGATGAGGAGTTTTATAAAATATGTTTTCTGTTTTTTTTTTTTATTTTTTTTGTTATTTTCAGTTTGTTGGCAATTTATTTGCCTTCGAATTCGATTTATTAGGCCGGATCATTAGCCTGAACCATTCCCGAAACATGAGGCCTCAATAAACATAAAAGGAAACATCTGGTCGATGCCATTCAATTTGACCTTTTCAAGAAAATGTGTAAAAAGAAATTAAGCTTACAAACATTAACCTTTTTTACCGGCGCCGCCGATATACTGCTGAAGCTATAAAGACCAGAATTATAACTGTGTACTCATATAAGTACAACAAATATAAGGGCCGGCTTTCCAAGTAACTAATGAGAAAGGTTTTTATTAAAATGTATACTATAAAACACAGGAAAGCCATAGCTCACTTTTCATTATGCAAATTTTACTTGTATTGTTTGCCCTTTCTTAAATTATTATTATCTATACCATCTATACCATTTTTTTATATGTATTGACTCGAATAGGCTCCGAATCTACTGGACCGATTTGAAAAATTCTTTCACCGTTGGGAAGCTACATTATCCCTAAGTAACATGGGCTATATTTTGGTTCTTTTTGCAGCTTAGATGATTTTACAGTCCGTGCGAAGCCGGGACGATCTGCTAGTCAATTATAACTAATATGGCCCACTAATTTAAAAAATAATTGAAACGTATGTATTTATTGGAAGTTACCGAAGTAAGAAAATCACCTTTTATTTTTAACGAGAAAACGGTAAATTTGACAATTAAAATAAGATTTTGCTCCTGTCATCGCCTTTTTGTAAACTTGTATGTGTTTGTGAAACCGGTCTTTGAAGCTTTCCATCAAAGGTTACGCGAAATGCTTTTCAGAATCATCGACCTAACCTTTACACCATAAAATGTCTGTTCTATTGAACGGTGTTGGTATTTCATCTAATATATAGCGAAAGATATTCTGTAGGACCACCCACGTTTAAAACTTCAATATTGTGTTTGTGAACAATATATAGGTATGGTCTTTATAATGAGCACATATGTATTGGGTGTATATATGATATATATGTAACTAGGTATCCTTAGTAAGAAAAAAAGAAAGAAAGAACACATTTATTTTCAGACATGTGTGTCTGATAATAAATGTGAAGAATATCGAAGACAAATGTACATCATTGCAAATTACATAAAACGAACATGAAAAAAAAAGAAGAAAGACAGTATAGTATGTGTCCCCAAGCGTCCGAAAAAGGTCAGCCCACAGTGTAAACGCTACATATTTCTCTGCAGCACTGATTTTTGAAGTATTGCCTACATTAAAGAGAATTGAGCCGAGTCAGAATAAAAATAAATCAATTCTTATCAGATTTTGGCGACGTGCATAGTTTTTATTGTTCCTTACCCAACTTATTACTAAAACTTCGCTGTCCGTCCGTCTGTCTGTCCTTTGTTCAACTTGTTCAATTATTATTATTAATCTACAGTAAGTAACCTTGTAAATAAACCTGAAGGTAGTAATACTGAAATACATGCGAATATATAATTAATGACATACTAATATTACATACTATTAAATTCCGCACTGATGAATTTTTTGTCAATACATAAAATAAGACAGTTAAAATCGAGTGTCTGTGCGTTAATAAATTTTAATTTTTAATTCAATTGAATTTTCTAATAATTTAATAATTTTATGTAATATTTTGATACGGGAAATGATCATATCTGACATAAATGAATTTGAATTGAATTTAATATTTTTCCAAAAAAAACTGAAAGGGGACGATTAAAGAAGACTAACAAACCAAAAAATGGGCGAATTACATATAATTAGTAGTTTGTTTTGTTAAAATCGGATAAGGGAAAAATAAGTTATGATCAGTAGAAATTTACTTCAAGATAGATACGTACGTACTCGTAGATATTGAGATAGAGACTTTTTTAAAACACTCGCAATGACAAAATAAAAGAAATATACCAAAGATTTTACTTTCAATTTTACCCTATTCCATCGTCGTTCGTCGTAACCAGATTTCGAAATAAAAACAACAAAATAAGTTACATTAACACAATTTTGGTACAATAAGAGAAGCCTTAGCCCTGTAAAGTACCAGTAGGGCCTCTCCGTCACAGCTTCTGATTGCTATAATTATACTCGGAAAATGAATTTTCCACTGAATAAAAGCATAGCGATGGCAGCCTATTCCGTAAATGGAGTTTTAATTACTAACAGAGGGCTGGCTGCCATTCTTCAGGATAACTGAAGAGTCCTTTTAATATGAGGACAGTAGTGGCAACGCCTGCCCAAAAGGCATTCCGTCTACCCATCATCAATTTGCAGGACTCAAGCCAAATTACACCTTCGCCCATTCATTTTAAATTGTAATTTACAATGTAGTTTATAGGCGAGACCCTTTTAAAGCAAAGGATGGAATTTCAGAAATATAAATTGCATTTTGTAATGACATTTCGCTTTCGGAAGTGGTTTTCGGCGGTTTATTGTCCGTTTCTATTGAAGGCTTTTAGGGAAGTCGAGTGTTCTTTGTCTCTGAGTTGAACTGGAGAGTGGAGATAGTAAAGCGAGTCTCAAATAGTTGGCGAGTACTTTCGTACTTTTACGAGACAACTATTCTTAAAGCAGTTATCTTGAAAACAATTTAGTATTCTAAACCAAGGAACAAAACGTCAAACAAGGAACAAAATTATTCAACACCCGGGCCTGGCTAGCTATATTCAGACTTGTAAGTGGACAAGCATATAAAAACCAAAATGACATCTCAAGTATAGGTATTCTAGATAAGATGTGCCACGCTACCTACGCAAACGCAAACCAGTTAATTGTGAAAAAAAAAACATATTTAATGGTTCATCATTATCGATCATCTTTCTCGAAGAGTCAGTAAGTATATTTATACATATATTATAACCCTATCAGTCCCATCAAATATTTAAACCAGTAAATAATTTGTCTATGGATAGAAATTTAACAAAAAATATAGCTTTACGCGTTTGATAAAATTTACGCTAGCCGTAAAAGTCACACAAATGTATGTACATAGAATAGAGTCATTGCTGTTTTATAATAGTAAAAATATATTCCATGGACAGGAACTTTTGATTTCTAATGCGTGCCCGGTATTTGGCGTACTTTTCTAAGAGTTTTGGCTAAATTTGTATGAAAAGTATACCAAACTCCGACACAGTTTACTTCGGCCAAAACGTAGCTAACGGCATCTCTTTTTATTCGATTTCTCTGTTTTATACCCGCCTTCGCAACATTGGAACAAATACGTCAATTAAAATAGGCAGGGGCGCGCTTGAACTTTCGTCCGCTTACGTAACCTTTCGTATTCCGGCGCGATAACAGCTGACGTGGCTTGTTGATCAATAGTTGTTCTTTTGAACGTTACGGAGACTTGTTTGTAAGTGTAACGAATGTTCACGCGTGTTCTACAGAGTTCAGTCGTGTGATACATACATATTTGAGCGATACGTCTGAGCGGCAGTTAATATTTGCCCGAAATAAATTCATGTAAAATCAACAATGAACGCTTTTAAAATTATAAGCTGTAAAGATTCTAGATATATTAATACTTTAAAAAAAATGTTATTACTTGTAACATTAAACTATGTTTTTTTTTTATTTTAAAATAATTAGTACTTAGTCAATACCTACAAAAAAAAATACTTTATTTTTATTTCTTTTAACTTTAAACTATGTTATGATTTAATTTAAAACAACGTGTATTTAAATAAAGTCGAGCGAATTTTACGTAATCGTCTTTTGGAACTCGAACGATTCTTAACTTAAAAATAATAAAAATAAAAATAAATCGTTATCTTATAATTGATGCACGATTTAATAGGTTTTTTTTATAATACGCCATTTTGCTGGCATACCGCTGTATTATACGCATACATATATTATGTACGTATGCTACAACTTTTATGTTTTTGTTTCACTGCGAAGTTCGAAGAAAATAATTTATAACTCCTTGGAAACAACTTTGCCCTGAATTATAATGTTTGACAGTTGTATTTAGAAAGGAGTTAAATACATACATTGTAAATGGGATAAGATCTGTAACATCTTTGAAAAGTCCATGAAAATATGAGACTTTCAGACATAATAAAAACATTATTTCAGGCCATTTCTATTATAAATACCTTAAAGATATAATAATATGATATTTATATAAATTAATAAAATACTTCATTTGTTTATTTTAGAGTTGTTTTTTTTTGTGCCGCAATACTTTAGTCTAGAAGTAGGTCCCTCTTTGGTTAGATATGGAGCTACATACAATAATATAAACAAACATATATCTAATACAAAAATCTATAATTAATAAATATTTGTATTAATTATATTACCTTTAATTACAAGTCAAAACATCTCAATTCTTCATCTCTCATTATCATTATAATTACACTAATTAAAAACATACATATACACACATAGAAAACGGATATGTCTAAACAGGTCGCAAGTATGGTCCAGAAATGTCGCAGCCATAACCCTCGGCATAAATCCGTCGCGAAGACGGCTGGAGTGTCTGCCGGCCTGCGACTGCCAGCCTTGTAGTGTACGGCCACGAAACTATAGAGGGTAGTTAAAGTAGTTGATAATTAATCTCTAAAAAAATTACTTTTAAAAAACTATTTAGGATTAACCCATTAAAAAAAACTTGAACATTCATCCATGCGCTTTCGTGTTAAAAAAGGAATACGAATTTTGCGTTTCCTTCGAGAGTAGTTGGAAGAAGAAACTAGATAAAGTATTGAATTATATTTATTAATCATTCAAAATATGATCATAATGTTGATTTTTTATGAACACTTTTTGGGATTAATCCATTTAAAAAAAATCTCTAACGTTCATCCATTCGTGTTAAAAAAGGAAAAAAAATATTTTCCAAATTTTTCCTAAAATTGTTCTCAAAAAGACGAATTTTGCGTTACGTTCCTTTTTAAAAATTTTGACTTTTTGAGAACATCAAATTTCCCTTTTATTGCAAAAGTCCTCTTTTCCTGATTAGTACTATTTGGGGGTCTTCAAATCTAGAGTAAATAGGTTCCTTCTAGGCAAGCGTGGTACATCTTAGACCACAGTCAAGCTTAACATCAGGCAAGCTGCGGTCAAACGTAAGCCTATTATTCATAAAAAAAGTAGATTAGAAAGGCAAACATATGTACACATATGTGTGGGATTGTATGCATCCAGTGAATCAACATTTTAATCCAATACCTACCATTTCAAACTGATCAATGTAACAGTAGTTCTATTTTAACGATAGAAAGCGTTCCTCTTGCCAAAAGCATACGAAGTACAAGTTATTATTCTGTGCCAAAAGTAGAAAGTGCTTATAAAAATTAAATGTGTTAAGTTTTGGTCGCTAGATAAATCCGGCGGAAGCGGGAAGGGCTGTTTGGCTCGGAACTCTGGAACTTTGTGCAAAACGAATTTCATCAGAATATAACTTCAGAATAAATTTCATCAGAATAAACCTTCTCGTAGACAACAATATAGTTAGAGAATTTAAGGAGCTAGTCTCATCATACAACCTTAAATTTAAAATTTATGAACAAACCAGGATGATAAGTGGTACATGTCTAGATAATATTTTGTGTAATGTACGGGGTTCGAAGGCTAAATTATTAGAATTTGCTATATCTGATCATTCAGCACAATTACTTACCTGTCCGGTGAAACCAACGTGCTCTTTGCTCCATTGGTATATCGAGAGGAGAGATTACAGTCAAGAAAATATTTTTAAATTTAAAGAGTACCTAGAATCATTGTCTTTTTCTGATATATTAGAGCAAAATAACCCAAATATCGCATTTGACACATTTTACGAGTTGTTTAAATTACTTTATGATCTGTGTTTTCCCTTTAGAAGAGTAAAAATAACACAAAAAGCGAAACCTAAATGGATAACACCCGGAATAAAAAAATGCTGTAAACGCAAACGGGGACTTCTTTGGGCTTATCGTAAAAAACGCACTCCAGAAAATAAGCAAAAACTTAAAGAACTATCACAGAGACTTAACCGCATTATTAAACTTACTCAAAAGGCTCAAAACGACAATATTATTCAAAATTCTTTTAATAAAAGTAAAGCTATGTGGAAAATCATAACAGAAGCAAAAGCGTAATGCCAAATGAGCCAATCGAACTAAATATAAATGGAGATTTGGTAAAGGAGCCCTTGGAACTAGCTAAGTGTTTTAATGATTTTTTCATAGATCAAGTATCTCTGCAAGCTACTGGCACTAACATAAGTTTGAACACTGCGTCAAGCTTGCACAATCCAAACACTCTATTCATGACTCCTACCACACCGATAGACATACATAAAATAATCATGACACTTAAAAATACGAACAGTACGGGATATGATGATATATCTACAAAAGTCGTCAAGCAAGTTTCAAAATCAATAGCACATGTCTTGAGCCATGTTATTAACCTCTGTATTGTAAACGGTATTTTTCCTGATAAGCTAAAAATTACCATGATAAAGCCCTTATTTAAAAAAAATGATAAACAAGACATTAATTGCTATAGACCAATTGCGCTTATTCCGGTTATATCAAAAATTTTTGAAAAAGTGATTTATGAGAGTATATACAACTTTTTTGAACGTCAAAATCTTTTTGCTCCAGAGCAATTAGGTTTCCGTAGGCTAAAGACTATAAATATGGCTATTCACAGTTTTCTTCAAACTGTAGTGACACGTATAGATAACAGTAAGCCTGTATGTGCACTGTTCATGGACTTAACAAAGGCTTTTGATTTTGTAGATCATACAGTGCTACTAAACAAACTGCACACTTATGGTATGAGAGGTAACATAAATGACCTCCTAAAATCATATTTAAGTAACCGTAAGCAATATACTCAGATTAATAGTGTCTGCTCAAGATCAAAGAAAGAAACCATCCATGTTTCTGATCGTAGAATAGTGAAATTTGGGGTCCCTCAAGGAAGTGTCCTTGGTCCCCTTCTTTTTATTATTTATATAAATGATTTACCAAGGGCCATCTCACAGCATACTGTACTATTTGCAGACGATAGTACTGTGCTATTCACCGGAAATAACTGCCAAAGCATAGAACGGGAAATTAGTTTGACATTACAAAATTTAATAAAATGGTTGACATCAAATAATTTAAAAATTAATCTTAGTAAAACTAATATAATGACATTTCGTAATAGGGTTAATAGATTAAAGGACATTAGCATAAATTACTCTGGACATAACATTAATATAATTGACTCGACCAAGTTTCTGGGCTTGACTCTAGACAATTCCTTAAACTGGAAAAAACATATAGAATATTTACGAGCAAAGATAATCCAACAATCATATGCTTTGTACATGTTGGCCAAGATTGCCAGCAGATTTACAGTATTGGTGGCATATAATGGCCAAGTCTCATCACTACTGCGTTATGGAATTATATTTTGGGGAAACAGTACTGAAGCAGAATCGGTATTTAAAGCACAAAAGAAATGTGTTCGTGCAATCTGTAACCTACGTTCGAGAGATAGTTGCAAGCAACATTTCAAAAACTTGAATATTCTAACATTGCCATGTCTGTATATTTACGAATGTATAATGTACGTACGCAGTAACTCTCAACAATTTACAAACTTGTTAAGTACACGGCACCAACATAAGATTAATATCCCTACATGTAAAACAGCCCTTATGGGTAAAAGTGTGCTATCAATGGTGCCGAAATTGTACAACCACCTGCCAAAAGATTTATTGAATATAACTAGATCAGACCTATTTAAGAGCAGACTTAAACGCTATCTAGCTGACAAAGCATATTATGATATTGACGAATTTTTAAAGGATAAATCTCTAAAATAATAATTGTTTGTGACATTACTAATTTGAATTCATATGATATTATTAATTATTTTTTTCTTATCCAGTCTGTTCAATGTGTTCTTTTTTTTTCTCTTTAAACTTGTGTTGTTTGTATAATTGTATCTTTTTTTATTATATAACTATGTTTTTCTCTTAATTGCATGCCGAAAGGTTAAGAATATGGCGCACTCAAATTGTTATATATGTTATCTTATTGTTTTACCCATGTTCTGCAACAATAAATAAATTTGAATTTGAATATAAATGGTGGAAAACTTGAGAAACTCAATTTCCCAAATTAAGTTTTCTTTCTCATATATTTTTGTTGCAAATTAAGAAAAGTAACCATTAATGTCACCTTGATTGATATCAATTCCTTTTTCTGTTACCAATGTGAATTAAAATCCGTATTAATTTATCTATGATTTCAGTCTGTTAACTAAAAAAAAACAAGAGACTAAATTAAACACTGCTGTCCAAAAAAACCGCACTAATATAGTAATATACATTGGAGGTAAATGACAAATCTCATTTAAACCGTGATAGCTTGGAAGCTGAAATGTTTATAGATTGTGTATTTCCGTCGCCGCTCTAACAACAAATCCAAAAAAAAAAAACTAAGGAGAGTTACATACATAGGAGAGTTATATACACTTACGTTTTTTTCGTGTTTTTTGCTCTATAAATAACGGTAACAGATAGACCCTCAAAATTCTCACATAATATTGAATTATGTATTAACTATAAACATAAATAATAAAATATTTAAGGAATATTTAAGACCCATATACATGTATTTGGCAATTTTTTTAGATGATAGTACAGATCACTTCATGCGCGAGTTCGATAAAAAAAAGCCAAAGACCGAGGTTCTTTGGAACGTCGAAAAATTGACACTTTATTGGTAATTTTTTAAGTCCTGATACCCAACAAACTGCATAGTTGCCGTTTAATTGACTTGTCTGTTTGTTAACAACCAGCATCAGTTCCCCGCGGCGCTGGTGGCCTCAGCTAATGCCGTATCGATCCGGCAGCTTGGCACCGGCACCGGTTACTGTTGGTGCCATGCGAACACGTCATTGCCCTGCGGCCTCGATTCTTTCGCCTCAAAACTTACCCCGAAACTACTGAATCACGAGAATGGATAGCTTCATTCGTTGCTAATTAATACATGAAGATTGTTTTATAAAAATCGCGGTTTCCTTTGTTTGTTGAGGTTCTGAATTTCTTGGGATTTGTTTGGAAATTTACTAAATTTGTAAAACTATTTGCGTGTCGTATAGGTATCGTAAAGTGTATATATTCTACTGTGTTTCACTAGGGCCTTCTTATTTACTTTTCCGTAACTTGTGGTGTCGGTATCATTAGCTTGGAAAAAAAAGACATTTGTGATCAAAAGTCTATTATAAATGAACTGGTAGAATGCATGTTTTTGTGCAATTTATTCGTAAATCACAGCTCAAATTAATGTTAGGCAACCTTTGAGCAACATTGAACCTTTTCAACATAAATGTCTCGTATGAAATCACACTTACACTCTCACATACACATACACACAAACAAAGCTTTAGAAACATTTCCCTTCTCCAATCCTTTCTTTTTACGGTCGTCCTTATGAGCAAAGGAACACCGCAAAAGGAAAGGTCGGTACTCTGGTAGCGTAAGAAATGTAACGTAGTGGCACTGGTTGCCGGTAGAGGCGGGGGCGGCGTGAGGCGCGCGCGCTTGCGATGAGCACGGCTGCGCTGCGCGCGGACGGCGGCGCCGCCACGCCCGCCAGCGACCTCGAGCGCGGCATCTCCAGCCTCTTCCCCAAGTGCCGGCCCAAGAATATGCAGCACCATCACGACAGGTCAGTACCTTCTATTTCTTTCTTTAGATCGTGTAGCTTGATTACGACAAGTCAGACTTCTTTTTCTTCCTTCTCTTTCTTTAGATCGTGTAGCTTGATTACGACAAGTCAGACTTCTTTTTCGCCCTTCTCTTTCTTTAGATCGTGTAGCTTGATTACGACAAGTCAGACTTCTTTTTCGCCCTTCTCTTTCTTTAGATCGTGTAGCTTGATTACGACAAGTCAGACTTCTTTTTCGCCCTTCTCTTTCTTTAGATCGTGTAGCTTGATTACGACAAGTCAGACTTCTTTTTCGCCCTTCTCTTTCTTTAGATCGTGTAGCTTGATTACGACAAGTCAGACTTCTTTTTCGCCCTTCTCTTTCTTTAGATCGTGTAACTTGATTACGACAAGTCAGACTTCTTTTTCGCCCTTCTCTTTCTTTAGATCGTGAAGCTTGATTACGACAAGTCAGACTGCTTTTTCGCCCTTCTCTTTCTTTAGATCGTGAAGCTTGATTACGACAAGTCAGACTGCTTTTTCGCCCTTCTCTTTCTTTAGATCGTGAAGCTTGATTACGACAAGTCAGACTGCTTTTTCGCCCTTCTCTTTCTTTAGATCGTGAAGCTTGATTACGACAAGTCAGAATGCTTTTTTTTCCTTCTCTTTCTTAAGAACGTGTAGCTTTATCGTGACAGGTCAGAACACATCTTCTTTTTCTTCCGTCTCTTTCCTAAAATCATGCAACATTATCACGATAGGTTAGAACACTTCTCATTCTTCATTCTCTTTTCTAAGAATGAAGCACAATATTAAATGAAAGTGATCTTTTATTTTACAAAGACAGACCAGTTCTACCTTAAAAACTTCAGCACCATCACACAAGTCAGACAATATCGTCTTTCTTCTCTTCTCCTTGTGTCTAAAAACATGCATTACATATATAAGTAGCTGAAAAAGGTTCAATTTCTTTACGATTTACAACTGTGATGTACTTAACAATAATTGTTATATTTCAAATTATATCATTGTGTGTTCTGTGCCTCTTTCTTTTTTTCATAGCATTATTTATTTGTTATCAATATAATTAAACCAAAGGATTCAACAATAAGGATAAAGAGTGATACAGTTTTTCGTCGTACTTAGATCGTTTATCGTTTATTCAGCATAACATGTAGACTTAATTTATTTAATTAACTCCGATCCAAGATTGGTTATGGTAGGCGTTGGGTCCCATTTTTTTTACCGATGGTACTTTAAAACATATTAGTAAAGTTTTCTTTTATCCATAGTTAAATGATAAATCTTCTTATATTTCAGACTGGGCTCCGCGCTGGAGGGGCGTGACTCCAACCACGTGAACAACGTGTCTTCGGACGACGAACGCAACGAGGGTCAGCTCGTCATACTCAACTCTAAAGGTGGCACCTACAAGCTACGGGACTCCAGGTAATAACCCACGTACACATAAGGGCTATAATGCTTTGTACAATCAATGCAATGGCTCTGATAGTTTCAAGGTGCCTTCTGAAATCAAATGTTTTTAATGTAGAATGCCCAGAGCCTACGTACTAATGCTTTAAATGGTATATATGCTGATGCTTTTTTTCATCAATACGGAGCTGCGGAAGTTGTGAGCTTTCTGACAATTATTTTAATTGCCCCATTGTCTTCGGTCCCAAATGACTCTCATTGAATAGACTACCCCATACCCTATTTGTGTCCAAACAAAAAAACAATCACGTTTCAAAGCCCGATAGAAAATTCTCTCTCTTTCATGTCTCAAGTTTGATGATTTAATACAAAAGTAAGTTATCTCGTAGATCGTAGTTCCATTTGTAGTTTCATTAGCGTTAGCTATCCCGGTCTAAGAGACAATAGGCACAATTTAGGAACGATGAAACTCGTGACTCGAACAATAGAATGTGCTAACAACAATAACTTGTCATGCCCTAGTTTGTCTATTGATTTTGTTGGGAGAGTAATATTGTGGCCGCAGTATCGGCCAATTATATCGGATTACACGGACATCTCGCCGGCATGGAGTCCATTCGGAATAATTATGATCATATCACCCCCGCAGAGACGATATTTCATAACAATATTTCTCATAATGATGAGGAAAATTGGCGATATCACTAACTGTATGAAGTTATGAGTACATTTTTTTTGTAAACGACGGCGAAATGCCCACGCATGTTTACATTGTTTGCAGATGTTTGTTCATTTTGGAAGCCAGTTTGCATTTTTTTAATCAATTTGTAGTTTTTGATATTGAACATTTTAGAAATTTTATTGAAACTTATAGGTATATTGTGAACGTTTGTCACCAGGATAATAGAGATAGCTGGAGGTCGCGAGCTGTACTCGCAAAGCAGGACAAAGGCGGTGCGGAAACTAAGGCACAGCAACACTCATAAACACAACTTAAGGAACAAAGTGCGATCACTAAATAAGGACACTGTAGATTATGCGGCTGATACTAATATTAGTAATGAGGTAAGGAAGTACGTCAAACATCTTATGAATCTGATTTACATTTTTAAGTATATTAATAGGTTTTAAAATTAACTTAATAATTTTATTCTTCGGTAGAAATTTAGAAGTTCAGTGAATGTGCATGTTTATTTACTAGCTATCGATCTTCGTTTTTCACTTGTACAGTTTTAGGGTTCTTTGGATAGAACTAACTGATTTGCTCTTATTTATCTTGAATATGTTGCTAAACTGGATATAAAATCAGGTATTTTAAAAATCTTACATATATGTGTATGTCACCGAGGTATGAAAACTTATTCAACAACCCATCTCTCGCATTACACGAGTATATTAATGGCCGACCTATATTTTTCTTGAATATCAAAATCTGATCTTATAATTATTTTATTACAGATACCAATCCACAGAATAACAAATGAGCCCAAAAAGATGATATCTCGGCACACATCGCCCTGTTATACGAACGGCGACCGAGACGCTATCCGGGAGCTAGAGGCTAGCAATATGGGCATTCCCAAGAACAGCTCCCCCATACTCGATCCCCATAAAACCACAGACGTCAGCACCAAAAGTAGCCCCATAGCCGTAGTGGCGGATGGGGAAGTTATGGTGTTTGACGATAACGACGACTGGAAAGGTAAATTTCAAACTGTCTCTTTCGCAATCGTAACCCTAACAGGTGTTGTGTATATTGCTGATTTCACCGCAGTTCTTGTTCTATTTAAAATCGATTACTAACCAGTTGCACATATTTCACGTACGATAACAGACACGACACACGTTGCATAATAAATGTTTAAATACACGTCTTTTAAATAGGCAGTCAGTGTTGATAATACTGCATGTCGTGGCGCGTTGATTGTACATCTAATGCAATGATTTAATGTGAATATTTGCTTCGTTTTAACGTACGCTTCGCTTTCTGTTTCATGTTCATTGTAAACTTTCATTATCTCATTCACCAACTCTTTGACTCTTTCCTTGGATCGACTGATTGATAAAGTTCGTCTCAATTGTTTGCTTACCAACTGACTAACCCGTTATTTTATTATTTCCTTTTGTTTTATTTGCAGTGATATTGAATTCTGTGTCTCTAGGTTTGAGGAAGGAACCGGACGCAAGTGACGATGAGATAGACATGAGTGTTAAGCGAACTATAGATAATATAAAGAATGGTGATTGTGATACTAAGGCTTTAAGTGAAGGGAGTGGTTCGTTGGAGGACGGGAGAGAGAGTCCGTCGTGGAACGGGGAGGAGGATAAGAGAGTGACTAGAGTGATCGGAGAGCTGCCTATAGCAGAGTATGAGGGCTCGCCGCGGCGTTACGGTGTCGGACCGCAGAAGGCGGCGCGTTCGCCCCGACCGGGATTCCCTCAGGTAACAGCCTTTCACCTAACTTATTTAATCTTTATGCTAATGAAGGTTAGCACCTGATTGATTTTATGATATTTCTATCATGCAAAATAAACTTCTAAAATTCGCATGAACCCTACTAGTCGTGGTAGGCTGTGTCCCTCAAATGTATAAACTTTGAAAATGCAAAACCTTTCGTAACGTAAACATTCCTCTGTGTTGACATATCTACAGAAAACCTCATAGTCCCTGGCCAATGTCGCATGTAAACATACTGTAAAATCATCATATTCCACGTATTAGAATTCATCTTCCTGATATGTGGATCTAGCACAATGCTATACCTTAGTTATCATCAGGTGCATCTTTTTCTACTCCTCTAACATCTTCTGTCTCGTTTCTTCCAGCGCGTGGTGAGAGAGACAGAGAGCAGAGAGTGTGAACTGCCCCCGTCCAGTTCGGCAGCGTTCGACTATCTATACGAGTTCTCGGAGACGAGGAAGGTTCTGGAAGAGTTCTTCCGGTGTCCGCCCGTTGCGGGCCAGAATACCACGGATGAGATTGTTAATTTCCAGGTATGACAATCAAATATATAATTGTGCTAGAAGGGCTGAAACATACGCATATTGCTTTAAAGTATAAAATATTGCTATAATATTGCTACAATGTTTTCATATCTACTACTAAAGTCCTAAAATCAACTGTCTTACTCCACGTTATCTTTGGCGGATTCCAAACCTATGACTCGCGGGACATAAAACGACCTCATGCCCGTCTAAGCTGTCATCGCTTCCAAAGCATTGAACTGTAAGAAAAGGACGAAGAAATAAAATATTTTTTCTGTGGCAAAGAAACAGATTAAACATAAAAGTTATTTAAACAAAATATACATGTTTCCCACAACATAGACGCAATTCGGCAAATACCGGTAGCCAAATCTCTAAAAGTCGGTCTGATCTTTAGTCAACTAACAAGACTATTTTGTTTTAATTTCCAGGACTTAGACTACGAGTTACGACGTCAGACGCAGGAGTGTCCGTCTGAGAATGGTCAGGAGGGTAGCGATACGGAGTGGACTCAGCGCGAGACGCGGGACCTCAGCCCGCTCTCCCCACACAGTCCGCTTTTAAACAACCATTCTAACTTCATCGGGCTCACGGTAAGCTTCTATGACAACAGTTACCAGCGGAGACCAACAGTCTAAAGCTATACTTTAACAGACCTTTAACCCAAAGCTTTCAGAAAGAAATTAACTAAAAGCTCTGTCAGTGTTGCCTTTACACAACAAGCCTTTTTATACACAAGGAGTGTATCCTTATAGTTTTTAAGTTAAAGCCATAGTTTAGGCCGCCGTTATTTTTCCAAGCAGCGGTGTGGCATCACACAAAAACTTTGCCAACCAAAAAAATACGTCACATCAACCATTTCTTGTCACCAAAAACTAGATAAAAAACACAACTTAGTTTTTGTAGGGTGCATCATGCGCTGAAGTTAATTCCTACCAGCCTAACCTTGGCTAGGTTAGGCTGGTAGGAATGCTGGTTTTGAGCTTCTTGATATAACGAAGAATTGTTCTGAGGCACTGCCAAACCAGTCATTACGTCAGATCAGAATACCAGAGCTGCTGTCCCCATACATTAAAGCGTGACGCGGTAGTTTGTTATAATTACCGATGGCAAACCTAGATGGCGCTGCAACTCTAGCGTGCAGCCTAGCTGCCGCCAAATTCCGGAACGCGCTGCAGTTTCATAGTGATGTGAATAGTACATTGCGTGACCCCAGTGAAGACGTTTCAAGCAAATGCGGATAGATGGCACTATGTGTAATGAATGATACACGTAGTACGATTTTCAACAAGAAATTGAGCTTCTATTGTATTTATTACTCTATGGTCACATGTGGGGTTACCACAAGTAATTTCTTCTCTGTAAATGTTCCAGTCGAACCCCTCAGTCTGTGAGAGCTCTCTGCGCGTGGGTTGGAGCGAGGCGCCGCGCCGCCGGTCGCTGGAGCGCGTGCCCTTCACCCTGTCCAGCGACTCTAGCGACTCGGGCAGCGCGAGCGACATGTCGCTAGCGCACATCGACAATGATAGCGACAATATTAAAGGTAAAGAAAAAGCAGCCTAATTGTCTTGCTTTTAGTGATACGGGTAGGAAAGACTCCTGCGAAAAGGATGGCGTATTCCTCTTTCTCGCTTGGAAGTAGGCCAAAATTATTTACAAAACAGTAGTATGTGCGAGATGCTGTTTTGTTGAAGAAAACATTAGAAAGTTACCTCTTAAAAAACGGCTCATTTGGTTAGGCGCGTTAGTTCAAGAAACGAATCGAGTAACATGCGAGGTAGTTTTAAAATACCTAAAAAATTGAAGACGCGCTCGAGTCCTTGTTCTTTTATTAAATGTATGTGTCTCTGACGTAAAACAATGCAGCTTTTGTTTTAATAATCAGAAGATGCAAAGTTTTTTTTTATAGATCAATTCCTCTTTCCGTGCGGTTAAAATCTGGGAGAGTTTTCAAAGTCACGTTAAAACCTTATGTATCTCAATATGCCTTGTGTATCTCAATTGTATCTACTAAAATGTTTTTTTTTAATTTTTTTCCAGCGTTGTTCCCGGGCGCGATAGAGCGTCTCCCGGACGCGTGCCGGCTGCCCGTCACCAAGATGCCGGTGCTGGCCGACCAGCGCTCGCCGGCGCACGCTGACAATAATAACCAGGTTAGAGCACGTCTGGGTGTAAATGTCTGCTTTTCAATCAGTCGGCCCTTGGTTCGAATCCCCGCCCTACACCAATGACTTGTTTTTCAAGTTATTTGTGGATTTGCACTCGAAAGTGAACATCGTGAGGAAACTGACACGTTAGGAAGACTACGATATCCGCGTGACAGACGTGTGTCATTCACCAACCCGCCTTTGGCCAGCGTGGTGGATTGTGGCCTATTCTCTCTCCTCGTGAGTGAAGTGGGCTGCTTATGCAAACAAGATGCCCTTACCGACACTGTCTGTAACGATCAGGTTACGCTGTCTATTAAACTTCGATAATAGCTCTAATTAAATTTCATCATCATCTACGTCAGGTTCTTTACTACCGCTAGGAATGGTGCCCAGGTGAATGGCATGTTAGAACATGCCATTCACCTGGTTCAGTGATTAACTTGCTCTAATTAAATCTTTTATTGGCTAATGACACGCCAGACTCAAAATGTATACGGATCTCGTGCTTAAAAGAAAAACTATTCGGCATCGAGCTGGTACTTCAGTAGCAACTGATGTTCAGTGCGCGCGCGGATCTCGTCGGCGACGATCCGTGTTACACTCGT
Source organism: Mellilla xanthometata (assembly GCA_035578125.1). Taxonomy (NCBI): domain Eukaryota; kingdom Metazoa; phylum Arthropoda; class Insecta; order Lepidoptera; family Geometridae; genus Mellilla; species Mellilla xanthometata. The sequence goes on along the minus strand of JAPUBQ010000007.1, from coordinate 2,035,750 downwards.
CCCTAAAGATGGTGCTCGGAAAGCACCGAAACTTTTAATAGTAATGTAAGTGTGACCGTTTCCTAGGCGGAAATTATTAAGATGTCTTACATGAACAGTTTACAAAGTTTGATGTTGTCTTCCGTAGTAACGTATTTCGTAAACAATTCCAGAAGCACACGTCGACGGTGACGGTGAAGGAGATAGTAGAGAATGGCACCAGCACGGAGCCACATCTACTCTCCGACGCCGACCTGCACTCGCTCGATCCTCTAGGTAATACTACTACAAATTGAATTAATTATTTCTTGTCTATAAACAGATACACATTTTATTCATAATTTTTCAAATTATAAGTTTGTTTACATATAATTGAAATACAATAATAATAAAATTCATCTACAATGTCCAATATTATAAATAATATAAATAATAAATAATGAAAATCATAATTTTCAAATAGTAAAATAAATAAAATCTTATTTTTAATGATGTATATTTCGCAATTAAATTGCAACCGTTATCTGCGTAATAACGTTTCTTTTCAGTTTTAATAAACTCGTAATTACTATAAATTATGTTCGTTGTATGAGCCAGTTTAAAAAAAAACTAGCTACATACATAGATGTTATTATTATAAATGTCAAAAAAGTTAACCTATATAATTATAACAAAAACAATTTTCATATAATTTGTCTTAGCAACCATAATATAAACTAAAAAAGGTTTAATATAGGGCTAACCAGCCGTGTGTGAATTGTGACATAAAATAATAATAATAACACGTGTATAATTCCAGCGTGCGAAAGCGCCCCGCCCCCGCCGTCCCCCGCCCCGCAGCGCGCCGCCTCTCCCCCGCGCGTGCCCTCCCCGCGACACCTGCACGACGAGCACGACGATGTCTACCCTCCTAGGTAACCATGATGGAATAGGTAGCCATGATGGAATAGGTAGCCATGACGGAACCCTGGAACCGGGGTAGTAAGAACAGGATTCCAGTAGCCTCTATCACTCGTAGGAGCCGACGAAAAAGGGGTATGTGGGCTAGCTTGGAGTTTTCCAAATTAGGTCTCCAAAAGCCCAGAGACGACGACAGCATAATTTGGCGCGTGCTGTTCGTCAAAGAAGGAAAAAAGAGAGGCGGAAACATGTTTGAGGGGGGGGGGGGGGTTCTAGTGCATTCGATAAGATATCCCTTCACGGTACTTGGGAGGGCACACTGAGGGGATTTGTAATTGGTATGAATCTCACATACCCGGACTGCATTCCAATGGGGATCTATGAAGATTTTACCCCCTCGTAAAAAACAACAATATCATACGGACCCGCATCTGAAAAGTAGTGTTGAAACTAACTTTTCATTTTTTTTTTTCAGAAAAAGGCCGTCGTCGGCTCAGAGTACCGAGTCAGTGGAAATCAAGCCCACGAGCGGGGATGAAGGTAGCTGTCAGGGGAATTAATTAAAGCCGCGTGCTCACTATGTTTATATATAATTTTTTTTTTCTATAAAATTGAAATCAATCACATCACACAAAAAACTGTATTATCTGGTAAACTATAACTTAGGTACCCTTTAAAGCGAAGATAAGAGCAAAATCTCGTAATTATAGCTTTTTCGCTGTTAATCATAAACGGTAACAAAATATTATAAAACAGTTTAATGTAAGTAATTAAGACCGTCTAAAGAAAACTCTAAGAACATCTATTCTTATTTTGGTACAAAGCAGATTTATTATATAAACACATAAATTAAAAAATCATTTGCTTAGTTTTTTTTTTAATTAATGAATGCCTGATGGATATTTTTAGCATCCTGAGCTCCCCTACTACTAGCAACTTATATCAATTGACGCAGTTTTGAATTTTGATACATAATTTAGTTAGATAAATACTCTATTTGACACCAAAACAGTGAGTACGCGGCTATTATCAAGTGCGTTATGTGAAGAAAAGAGTATGTTATCGTTCTGATAGGCATCCATTGCAACATTTCAGACGAGGCGGACACCGACCTCGAGACGGACAGACTGCTCGGCCAGCAACGGACTGACGACCAGGGCTTCTTCGACGATAAGGTCAGCATATTAAAAGTAGTATAAGTGAAGTAAAAAAAGCGAGTGTGGCTCGGTGGTAAAAACGTCTGCTTTTCATTCAGACTGCCCCTTTTTTTTCGTGAGGAAATGCATTTACGCATCTCCCGCTACAAGCCTAGGGGGAGGCGAGCGGGGTATGTCGGACTCGACGGCCAGAAGGGCCGTCACTACCGACTAAAACCTCACGGTGCCCCATCGTGAGATGGGGCACCGTGAGGTTTGGGGGCAGGGAAGCAGGACCGCTTCGCGCATTGCCGCTGCTCTCCCCGCCCAGGCTGCTGTCCGCAGACCGAACGGAGCCACCTCAAGGGGAGGACGCCCCTCTCTACAGCGCGAGCGATGCCCTGGGACAACCAAAGGCATCGTCTCCTCGGGATTCAGACTGCCCCTGGTTCGATCCGGGCCCTACACCAATGACTTGCTTTTCAAGTTATGTGTGGATTTGCACTCGATTTACGTTGAATGAAATCATCATGAAGAAACCGACACGTTTGAGGACTGCAATATCCGAAGACGTGTGCCATCCGCCAACTCGCACTTGGCCAGCGTGGTGGATTATGGCCTATAGCTTTTTCTTAGTGAGAGAAAGCCCCGAGTCCCTACTGGGGACTGGTTCTCAGCAGGGACTACAGCAAGGGCTGCCTATGAATATGCATGGTCACCCATCCAAAGACTGTTCGCATCGTTGTTTAACTTCGATGATCGCGTCAGATCACCTTAGTTAGCAGAGCTACAGACGCCACCCAATCAATGACCAGATATATTTGTAAACAGTCGTATATTACTAAAACCTAAAAACTGGATTTTAATTTAGTTTTATTTATCACTTGAGTGTTATTTAATTGATTTGTTATTCAACGGAGTCTAGTCTACTATATATTTAAACTGTTGTTTGAAAATTTGACATTATTAATATGTTAATTAAAGCTTTATCTGATAAGACATTTGCATGTTCTCAGATAAAATGAAGTCATGGTTTATCATATCATGATAATTTTATTACCAACTCGTATTTGAACGTCTCGTATCTTGCCCGAATAATTTAATACTAAGTATTTCCAAATAAAATATCCACACAATCCACGCCAATATTATTGTGTTGTTGTCATAAAACAAAAATAATTCACGATGTAATACCTAGGTACCTTTACCCAAAAACAATTATCGATTAAGGTTAGGTAGAAAACCCTTCAATAATAAGGGTGCTATTCCAAGGCCAAATTTTACAATTGAAAACCTCAAGAAATGTGAATACTATTCCAATGACTCACTAAACGTATGATGCAATATTCAGCTGTGAACGAATAAACACCTACTTTGGCTTAGAACTAAAGAGTATGAATAACTGACCACAGATTATCTCATAGTATTTATGAAGAGTATTTACTGTTGACCACAGATTAAGCAATAGTTTCTCAAAGAGTATGAACCGCGGAGCACAGATTATGCAATAGTTCCTTCTAGTCTCACACGCATCGACCTTGCTCTCCAATTATTCAACTGACATAGATGAATAGTTAACGTTGACCCTGTTATGCGAGAGAAGATTGCCTAACCACGTACAGCATCTGTGAGCTAATTATAAGCTTTGTTTATAGTCAATGTAAACAACCTGTAAAGATGGCGACGCCTGCCTTGACCTTGTTTGCCTATTACGTTGGGCCGATGATTATGAGCTCTTTTTATCTTGGATTACCTACGTTGATATTGCATCTGTGAGTCTTAAAAATTACCTATTCGAGTTTTTGATATTCGTATCTTCGTGTACGATAGATAGAGTGAAGCGCAATTATGCCATGGGCTGATGAATTTTATTCTTAATAAAATAATAAATAGAAAAGTAGGTACTCGCATTTACGTACATACTATTGCGTCCAATATAATTAATATATTCAATAAAATAGTAAGAACATAATAATTTTACTCTAGGACTTAATTTGATTTTGTAGTTTACAAAAAAAAAACAAACATACGTTATGAAATAAAAAGTACCTAAAGGTCAAATCAAACTAGTAAACATATGAAACATACACTTACTTATTTCTTTTCTTCAGAATTAAAATATGTCTAAATAATTAAGTGTCCCATCTGCATTTCATACTCACTGCCATCATGTGTTTGCTTAGCCTAAACGTAAATGAAACCGGTGTTGGTAGCAGTCCAGGCTCGACGTGTACTGCTGCTTTTATTTACTCTCTGATAACGTTATCGCGCCGAAATGACCAAACGTCCGCGATAGCGGCCAGTCTTAAAGAATGTATATTAATCGTGCGAAGCCACGCGCGTGTAAAAAATAATTGTTCGAAATTTAAAAACAGCATTGTTTTGTTTCTCTTGTGAAAGTCGCGTTCCGAGTATGAATATTTGCGCAATGCGTGGGTTTCGTTTGTGTGATACTTTCATGAATAAGGTTCTGATTGAGTGACCATACTATGTAATGCGGTGTTTATAAACAAAATGAGCGTGGAGGAAAAGGAGCCTTGTCTACAAGACGATACGGTCGAAAATTGCGATGACAGCGAAGTCGAATTGGGAAAAAGTGTGGACTCGAAAGATTATGATATCGAAGTGCGTAGGACTAGTGCAAAGAAAAATCGACTTTGTTCCAAAGACAGTGATAGTGATAATTGTGAAATAATAAGAAATGAAACACGTGAAATTGATGAAGTTATTGCTAGTGTAGAAGAAGTAGGTATTAAAGAAATTGAGTCCAATAATGAAGAGTCGAGAAGTGAGTCAGATGGTATACAAGAACAGCCAGAATTAAGTGATGACTCGGATCAACAGGAAAACGATGAAACGAAAAAGGTGAACTTCTGCTATATTTCTGTCAAAATAAGGAATCAAATAATAAATAGTAAATAATAAGTAACAAATTCTTCTTCTTCGTATTAGCTAAGTGACCAAACTCTGGTATCGAGACTTTTCAAGCCGCCCGAAGGCCTCTAACTTGGCTTAACGATTACTTGTACTAAGACTAATAGCCGGGACCTACAATTTAATGTGTTATCCGACCCACGGAAATGTCATCCGACTTGAATTAAACATGAATCAAATAATTGCGTAAATAATGTCTTCCTACTAAATTATAAATGGAAAAGTTTATGTGTTAGTGTGTATGTTTGTTACCTTTTCACGGCGTAACGGCTAAACAGATTTTTATGAAATTTGGTATGGAGTATATTCTGGATTAACAGGCTACTTTTTATCCCGGATTAACGCGGGATTAATCGTCGTGGAGCACAGCTAGTAATAATTCAATATGAAATTGATATCAGCAGGGCTATTCAGGGAATCTTCGGATGCATCCGATTTAGAATGGGAACCACATATGTACATAACACCTCCATCAGTTTACGAAGCATGTTATAATTGTAGAAATTATGTTATAATGGTAGAAACAGTTTTTTAAAGAAAGTGAGTGATAATATCAAATTAAGTAATAATTTTTATTACTATCGTGTTTATTTTTTGATGACAAACCTTAAAATACTCATACCCAGAAAGTAAAATAGTTTAAAACATACCTACCTAATCTGTCACAGATCGTATATGTTCTCGTATGTTTTAATCTACACATAGCTAGGTATTTACCACGTTTATGACAGTGGATTAGCACGCCGGAGATAACTTTGTACTGCGCTCTTTTACTTAGTAGTAGGATTACACTAACTATTACTAGAACGATAACATGTATGTACAGTTTGGAAAAAAGAGTTCTTAGCTTTATTAATTTAAATATTATTGCTTTTATTATTACTGTTTCACCTCGTAATTAAAACAAAAAAAAAAACAAATCAACCTACTAAAATTTTCAAACAAAAGTGCAAATGCGTTCTAAATATGAACTAATATGAGACGAAAGAATATATATTATAGTAAGTAAACATAATATGTAATATCATAAACTGTTTGACAATGACTTTAAATTTGAGTGTCATCGATCGCAGGGCTGGCCCAAGGACATAGAAATTATAATTTACTTAAAGTGTAAACAACGTTCTAAATTTGAATGTCCTTGATCGTAGGGCTAGGCAGTAATAGAAATTATATTTTACTCATTGCTCAAATAACGTTGGTTCTAAAATTTATCGTACGGCTGGCACAAAGACATAGAAATTATAATTTAGGTACTTCTAGTTCAAATAACGTTCTTAATTTGAATGTCATCAATCGCAGGTTTGGCGTTAAGACACAAGCATTTTAATTTAGCTAAAGTTTAAATAACGTTCTAAATTTAAAAGTCTTGTGGTTGCAGGGCTGGCGCAGTCATAGAAATTATAATATACTTCTAGTTCAAATAACGTTCTTAATTTAAAGTCTCCTGATTGCAGGGCTGGCGCAAGCCCAAGTCGCGCACGGTGATGCCAGCGGGCAGCGTGTCAGGGGCTGCGCGCTCGCCGCACCACCACGACCCCGCCGACATCAGGGACGACGAACTTCTTAACGGAAAAGTACGCTCCTTTTTCTTACTCGTTTAAACTTAGAACAACAAAGGATAACTCTTACAAAAAAGGACAACCCTAACAAATAAGAACAACTCTGACAGTACGTATATTGGCACCAATCAGAATATAATTAATACCAACTAACTGCAAACAAGCTAGTTTGGATTAGCTTTAGATAAAAAGATAAAGCTAGCCTTATCAGAAGGCAGTGTGCTTAACTTGCTGGCAGCGTCACCGCGTTGAATGGCAAGCGCTGACTCGTTGAACCAATCACCCTGGTATTTGGATCACACAATTTAGATTTTTATCTAAAGCTAGATATATATAACATGTCTTGAATGTTGATAGAAGGAGAATTGATAGAAGGAGAATTATGGTTTAGTCCTTGTGCAAGGAAGCGGTTGAAGGCAGCGTACGAAATACCCACTACCGCGGTTCAGCTCTTCCCTCAAATATGGCGTGGCTATGTTTAGCTGCGGCACAGCTTTAGGGAATTTTTGTTTAGAAAGTTGTTATTAAATGAATTTCCTTTTAATTTCAGGACAAAGATGGCAAGAAGAAGAATAAAAATAAAGAAGGTGAGTTATAAAAGTCCTTTTGTTCTAAAACTTAAACAATCAATTTTCTTGTCAACAAAATTCTAAATCCGATTTCTCTTTGTGCTGCTTTGGAATATTCCTTTATGGTAAGTTGCATCAAAAGGTATGCTATTTTTTTATTATGACACATTTTACACACGGCTGGTTTAGCCCCATACTAAACCATTTCTTGTTTTTATTACAGTTGCTAACACAACTGATATACTACATATACATCTATGAATACTTTATACTATAAGACCCAGACCAACAGCCAACAAATTTAGTTCATCATAAAAATGTAGGCCGTGCCGAGAATCGAATGCGAGGCCCTCTGGCTAGCAGTTCAGCATGGTACCATTACGCCAACGAGGTCGTCAAAAATGATTTCTTTATGGACTGGATCATGAAAAACTACAACAACTTGTTTTGTCATATTACTAATTAATTTAAGTCAAATTTACTAATTCATTGACTTTTTGCACACCGCATATGCGGTAGCCTACAAGGGACATTTTATATTATTTTCCGTGTTTTTATATTACCTGTGGCTACGCAAATAAAATTATTTCATTTCATTTCATAGACTATTAATTATTGCACGCCGGTTAAGGCAGAATATGGTGCACTTTTTCTTTGACCGAATACCTGTCTGTATCTCTGAGCTAGGAATCCTCACCGTACCGAGCATCCTATTACTCCAAGTATGTATGTTTGTGAGGACTCATCCTGAAGAGTTTACCGCACAGGGAGCATCCCATCAGTACGGCACTAGGTGGAAGGACAGGCTCGCCACACCTGCCCATTCGATAGCCAAATTTGAAAATTTGGCTATCGAATGTGGTTAGAATAGAATGTGATAGTATAATAAACTACCTAGAGATGCAGCTTTTGTCTCTATATTCAAAGCCAAATTAAAACAATTTTTAGTCGGCAAATCTTATTATTCTCTTAGAGAATTTAAAAATGATACGAGTACCACTTATGGTAATTAATTATATTTTTATATTAGTATCTTGACTTGTAAATATTTATTTATCAATATATGTCTGTATTCTGTATACTACTATACCTATTCGCAATAAATTGATTTGAATTTTTTTACTCCTTACTAAGCATTTGCCCAGCAAGGCGCGTAACGCATGAGTTAGCGACTCTGGCCTTAGAGAGACTCATGCCTAACCTTTCACGTTTTTTTTTTCCAGACATGGCCCGTTCAGTGCTGATAGAGGGCGTGCTGTTCCGAGCGCGGTACCTGGGCTCCACGCAGCTCGCGTGTGAGGGTCAGCCCACTAAGGCCACTCGCATGCTGCAGGCAGAGGAGGCCGTCTCCAGGATCAAGGTAATAAGGCCAGGATAAGGCCAGGACTTAAGTGATAAGGCCAATAGGCAGGTTTAAAGGCCAGAAGCGATGTCATAAGGTCTTCATTTAAAGAATAAGTCTATACATAAGTAACTTTTTATAAGATCAGGTTATCGTATCGATCGTATAAACAAACAGTATACAATCACGACCAAGACTGTAATTAAACAAAAAACTGAATTTAGGAAAATCAGGTTATTTGATTAGTTTTATGCTCTGACCAAGGAAACTTAATGTGCCCTTATTCAGAGTTTTTCTTAGATATTGACATCTAATTATGGCCATATTTATAAATCTGGCAAAAATAAATAGCGCATAATTACAAATTATATTAGTTCCATATATATATAACTTTATAATAATGAAAGACATAAATTGTTAGATTCAATAAATTTAGTCCTCAGCATGTACCTACATTATTGTTATTACCACTTTTACCGAATTAAGAATCAGTAACAAACTTACCCGTGTTTTGTACCTTTTCCAATGTTAAATAAGATCTCCTTTAACCTAACTTACGAAACTTTTTGAAAAATGCATTCTCATAAACTACACAGTCAATCGAAGGCAGAATACCAAGTTGCCCGTGTGAATCGGTCTATATGTTGTTACGTAGATGTTTTTAAACATGAGAGCATGAAATTACTTTTGTCTCTTTCTAACCTTCTATCGCCTATCAATTGCTGACTCTATAAAGTCTTGTAAATAAAGGGCAAAAATATAACCTACAAAATTAATTTGAAATTTTATCTTCATTCTTAGCTCTTTTTCACACCTTACTGTACATATTTCTTTACACACAATGGAATAAACAGATCACTGTCTGTTAAATAAAAACAACTATCACAGCTCTAAAATGCATAAAAAAAAAAACGTCATAACAAACCAAAAATACTTTCCTTTGCACGCCTAATTTCTAAAATGATTCGTACTATCTTTTCACCGCCATTTGTACATATGTAATTTCATGCTCATCTAGGTTTAGTGTATTGAGAATGCTAGTGACATATCCTTTATTTACTATCCTATAATATAAAAAAAGTTTTTTTTTTTTATGAGAACGTGTAAACCTGGTAAGTGTACGAAACCTGCCCGCCAAACCGTTTGAGCTCTTATGGACTTGGCACTAGAGTATATTTTTCAGTGTGCTCCTCACCCCTCGATCTGACCCGACATGATTCGGGAGTGACCGGCTAGCCTCCTCTCGGAATGTGTGTCTGTCGCTTGTTCAGCTTGATGCTATGCTTTGTATCATTGTCAACCCTAAATTTTAGTTGTTAAGGTAAGATAAGTTTTGCAATCATATCGAGCTATGCAATAATAAGCATGTATCCTACGGACTTTGTTTACACTGTGACATGGTGGCGTTTACGGGGACAGTTTTAGTTTATATCAAGCATGTTTCGAATTTGTTTTTATATTTTCACTTAACTTTACATGCACAAGCACGCTTCGTAAACGTCATAATGGATTAAAGAAGAATGTACTAGAATAACCGAACATACAAGCCTAACGCACATTTCCCATGCGAAGCACGGATATAGCATGTTACATGCCCGATTCACACCGGCTGAGGGTGGCCTCCGGAAGATTGCACAGACATGCGTACCTAGCTTTACAACGCAAACGCACCACGACGACATAAATTAATGAAATAAGAAACCGACTTCAAATGCCAACTGTAAAAGTTTACATGTCTCACGCGTGGGACAATGGGATATAACTTGTCCCACTGGTGGGACATTTGCCAAGCCCAATATTTAGTATTTCAAAGATAAAGTAAATTGGCATACTAAGAAACAAAGGCGCTACTTGAAGTCGGTTGTTGAGCCTTATTCTAAGAGTACTAAGGTTGTTTTTCGTTAGGTATGCTTTCATAACAAGGATCGCCCGCTTCTCACTTATCATTGTGTGTTTGTATTCGAGTTGTTTTGCTTGCTTCTGCGCTGAAATTTTTGATGAAACTCGACTTTTTATATTGGCTTTTTGATTGTTTCCTTGAGCAAGCTAAACAAGATTGAAATGGTCGTACAATTTGGGGGTCACAAATGCAGATAAAGGCTCACGGCACAAACATAATCACGCTGCATCATCATCAATTATATATTTACATGTAATCAGTGATATGGTATTTTGTTTTAATAGTACCTATGCGAAACATATCATCGCATCTTACTTTGTAGATGACCAAAAAATATCACCCGATGCGAGCGATAAATTTAACTTACTGAAAGTCAAAGTGCACAAATCACTGTTTCGGCATTAAATTTCACCATGTTTCATTGAAATACTACTAAATCATATATGCAAACAAAAGATCTAACCTGGCACTGTCTTCAAACTAAACTCTACTGGCTAAAAGTCTTCCAATCGGTTTTTTGATCGGCAGTGTGTGAAAGGTTAGTAAATAAGACCAAAAAAAAATCTAATATATTATGTGTTGTTTTAACACCAATAAAACAACTTATGTGAGTTATTTTGAACTTCGCTAAAATCTAAAATGCGTCGTTTGAATTCAAAAGTGACCCTTTGAATTTCAAAACGCCGAGCTAAAGTTAAGAACGCCTGGCTTGATTTCAAATCGCCCGACTTGAATCTAAAAAGCCTTAACTCGACTGCACAACGCCTGGCACCACAAACCCATAACTCTTGACTCGATTCCAAAAAGCCTCGTTCAAAACCAAAACATCTCGAACACAACACTTGGAAAGGATAGGCGAGGATACGTGAGAAGCGCGTGCGTTGCGAGGAGGTTAGCCGCGGGGTGGTTTCAGTGGGGCTGTGCGGGGCCCTACTCCGGCGTGTACGCGGCGCCCGCAGCCGTCTTCCGCCTCGCTTTCCTCGGCTCCGTCGAGGTGGACGAGGACACGAGGCGACGCAAGAAGCGCCCCAAAAAGAACATGGTGGAGGAGGCCGTCACTAAGATCAAGGTGGTTTGGCTGGCAGTTTTCCTTATACTTAATAGAGGCTAGAAAAGTTCTTGTATATAGAGAAATTGTAAGAGACAGCTGTAAGCTTATACATTTCCAGAATTGTGAAGAAAGTTGATTAAAGCTTACGTTCCAGATGTGTAAGAATATGTGTAACGATACATTTTTAGGTTAGGTGGCTTTTAACAAATTAGACGTGCAGCAATGCAAAAGATTGGCTATAGGCCTACTATTTGTATTTGTAAACATACATATGTAACATTATTACCGTTTAAAGAGTAATTTGTATTAGAGATTGTAGAACGTAGTTTAAACAGGACTCTAAAACATCAAAACTTACTAATGCAACTTTACTTCCCCTCCCGCCTCCCCGGAATTACAGGCATTGGTAAGTCCAAAATCCAAAATTTCTGCCAACACCACCTGCCAAAAACTTCCACCGAACTCACCCACAAAATCTTCGTTCCAGGCCCCTGAAGGAGAGAACCAGCCGAGCACAGAAGTGGATCTCTTCATTTCCACCGAGAAAATCATGGTTCTAAACACTGAGTTGAAAGAAATAATGATGGACCACGCTTTACGGACAATATCTTACATAGCTGATATTGGAGACTTGGTCGTCCTAATGGCTAGACGAAGATTCGTGCCTCATGAAAACGATTCAGATCAACCGAAGCTGAACAGAACGCCCAAGATGATATGCCACGTGTTTGAGAGTGAAGAGGTGGGTGTAAGTGAATATTTTGAATGTTAACACTGTCTCTGTATCTTTCTTTGCCTAGTAGAAACAGTCAAATTCAATTAAGAGAAATCCGGTTCGTGATATGAACGTCCTTTACTTAGAGTTGGAAATCGCATGGCAGGAAGGGAAGATAGCGCGGAAATTGATGATTAATCAGTAACATTATAATTATTTTAAACGTTAAAATAACAATGATTATTTCCATAGAACAGTGGATTTCATAGAAATGGAGATATACGATCTTAAAAAATAAGCATCCACATTTAAATATAATTAATATTTAAATGTGGATGGTAATCATTTGTTTACATTAAAACAACAAAACTAATACAAAAAAAAAACTTCATTTGATCATTTCTTTAGATAGCATATTTAGCGTCTTACATTTACATACCTGTTTTTCTTACATTAAAAACTTCACTAACTCAATTTAATTTACTTTAATTGACTGTGTTTCACTTTTTGTTGATTTTGCTGATTTCAACTTTCATCTTGCATTTACATTAACAACGGTTAGAAACATCGACCAGTCGAGCTTAGGTTAATTTTCGCCAACGATGCCACAAGAAAAACAGTCCACTATATATGATCCCACTGGTGGGACTTCTCTCGCAAGGAGAGGAAGAAAAAATCTTTTATTGCTACCCTTTTGCAGTAATCGTTGTTATTATCGTTAATAAGGTTACCAAAAACAAAAACCATAAGAAATTACGTTAAATATTTAAGTTCAGAGCTGATCACAGTTCAACTTTATTTTAATTGGTCTCAATATTAATTATAGTTGGTTAATTCGTAAATAAACAAACAATAAGTCGATTATTAATTACGCGCTTACTATAATAAGGGTTCAGAGCTGATCACAAATCAACTTATAATAAAAATAAGTCCCATTAATTATAATATATTAATTCGTTAATAAACAAACAATAAGTCGTTTACTAATTACGCGCCAACTAAAACCAGTCATACCTCTTTGAAAAACAAGAAGCACGTCTGAAATTGACAGAAACAATTTTGTAAACAGCAAAATATATCCGTAAAATTAGCTAACGGAAAGTTAGCGTACAAGGTTGTTAAAATAATGTCATTGACACTTCGCCGCTGCATCGCACACGGATAAACCGTGTTTACTTGAAACCTCGCAGTTTGTGTTATAGTGTGCTAGATAGTAGTAAAATGGTGATCAGTGATTTTGAAAGGGTAATGAGGGTATGTCACGAAATAATTATTATTAAAAAATACCGTTACGACACTACGTATAAATTTTCAATTTAATTAAACCATAAGTAGGTTTGTAACAGTTTTATGATAAACTATAAATAAATACATAAAGACGCTTAAAAAAAAATTAATATTGAAATATATTATATTCGTTATAAAGTTACACTTTTTAACAATTCCATTTTGATTCTCTACTCAAAAGGTTCAGTTAATGTTTTATAAAAAAAAAATTGCTTAATTCTCGTAAATTTGCTTATTTTTCTTATCACACTCTTGAGGACATTTGGGTCGCCTTACTCTTAACCAACAATTCAAAAATTTTCGAAATCTATCCAAACAGTTTAGAAATACAATTACAAATTACGTGCGTGTCATTAAAATTGTTGTTAACTTCAATGGCAAATATGAAAAATAAAACAATTAGCCACAACAAAATAAACACCCTTGGCCTTAACAATAGATAAAGTTCATTAAATAACTATTTATATATTCTTTGGTTTATTCATAAGAATATTGAAAGGTTTGTCTCCTCCTCCAGATGAGTTGATTTACTAAATGAGATGTGAAATAAAAGACATTGGCATTGGTGGAACATTAACTAATCTAAGAACAAACATGTGATTTAAAAAACTTCTTGATTCTTATCTCTAAGTCTGTTACGCATACGCACATTAGTTAAGGTTATAAATACAGTTAACTGGTTCACCATATAACCAATACATTTCTACATGTTACTTAAATACCACTTATATATGTAGAGATTAAATTAAAGTAATATTAAAATTAGTATTAGAGAATTATTAAACAATTTGACTAAAGACATTTAAACACAAAACTAAATCTGACCAGCTTAAATACTTTAAGTGTTTTCTATTATTAATTTTTGTGAGTGTTTAAAACATTAAACTGTTTATCTCAGCCACCTAATTATCTAAAACTTTAAATGAATTTCGAAATAAACCATGTTCTAGTTCTAAATCTTCGATCGGCGTGATACGAAATACAAATAAAATTAAAAAGAAGTACTGATGTCATCACGAACTTGCCAAAAGTAAAATAGAACAGCTTACTCTTCCTTTCTCTTCTTTAACTTCCTTCCAACTTTCCCCTTCATAACTGTTGTATGATTTCAGGCCCAGTTCATAGCCCAGTCAATAGGGCAAGCCTTCCAGGTGGCTTACATGGAGTTTCTCAAGGCAAATGGTATAGAAGACCACAGCTTTGTGAAGGAGATGGACTACCAGGAGGTGTTGAACAGCCAAGAAATATTTGGAGATGAATTGCAGATGTTCGCGAAAAAGGAGTTGCAAAAAGAGGTTTGATATTTTTACCTATTTACTAAGGAAAGTGAAAAAAAAACAGGACTTTTATTTGTCTTGATTGGAAAAGTAACAATAATGTTAGTCTTGTAATACAATTAAAAGCAAGTTAATCTTTAAAACATAACTTTTACTTTTTGTTCGTGAAAAATAGAAAATAGTCGATACACGGCGTAATAGCCGAAGTAGCTATAGCCAAAGTCTAACAAACGTCAAGTTAATGTTTTGTATTAAGCCCCCCTTAAATATATTTTTTAAATTATTTATTTCGAAAGGTAATATATTCTGCAACAATTTTAAGCATCTACCTGTTACCGTTATTGATATATAGCAAAAAAAAAATATAACACGTTTATTGTATGGGGTAAAATTTTAATTATTTTTAGTATTTGTTCTTAGAGCAGCAGGGGAAATATATAAATTGAGAAAATTTCAGCTTTCTAGCAATCACGGTTTCTGAGAAACAGCTGGAGACAGACAGACATACAGACATCGGAGGCTTAGTAATATGGTCCCGTTTATACCTTTAGGTACGGAACCCTAGAAACGGGTCTTAAATAATACAATCATGCAACTCAAACTGTAACAAATATACAATCATGCAACTTGAGATAATTTCTAGTCATAGTCATCTTCTAATATATAAAATGGCCATGTCACAATGTTAGTTACCGTACTCCTCAGAAACGGCTTGACCGATTTTTACCAAATTTTATATGCGTATTCAGTAAGTAGGTCTGAGAATCGGCTACTATCTATTTTTCGTATCCCTAAAATAATGTATACGGCAAAACGTTTGGCTGGTCAGATAGTATACATATAACATTATAGTCTTATCATTATTTTGTATAAGTGTAAGTGTATGAGGTGGTTCCAAAGATAGCTTAAAAGATATGGTGTATTTGTGTTGTGCAGGTGGTGGTACCCAAGTCGAAGGGCGAGATCCTGGGCGTGGTGGTGGTGGAGTCAGGGTGGGGCTCCATGCTGCCCACCGTCGTCATCGCCAACCTCGCGCCCGCCGGCGCCGCCGCTCGCTGCGGACACCTTAATATCGGTCAGACACTTTTTTTTTTTCTTCTTCTTCGTATGATCCAAGTGGCCAAGCTCTGGTCGAGAGTTAACAAGCCGCCCGAAGGCCTCTGACTAAGCTTAAAGATTACTTGTACCAAACCTTCTCATATGAGAGCCTCCGTTTACCGCATGACACGTTGAATTAAAGATAAATCATTAATAATAAGTGTGGTACACTTGGCGGGCACCTTATTGCTTAAAGCTATTTTTTCCTGGCAACAAATATTAAATAATAAAAAAATAAAAATAAATTAGATATAAGTTAATAGGTTTTAATTAAAATAAATGTCTTATATCTGTTCCAGGCGATCAAATAATAGCAATAAACGGCGTGAGCCTCGTGGGCCTGCCGCTATCGACCTGTCAGACGTACATCAAGAACTCCAAGAACCAGACTGTGGTGAAACTCACGGTGGTGCCGTGCGCGCCCGTCGTGGAGGTCAAGATAAAGCGGCCGGACACCAAGTACCAGCTCGGCTTCAGTGTGCAGAATGGAGTGGTGAGTACCGTTAGAGATTGCTGATTCCCATGTAATAAAGCGTGGCGCGGAAGTTTGCCATTATTATTACCGATAAAACCTAGATGGCGCTGCAAATCGAGCTTGCATCCTAGCTTCAGCCAATTTCCGCAACGTGCTGCAATCGCATTATTATATAACGTTAGTAGATTGCGTGACCCGAGTGAAGTCGTTTCAAGAAAATCCGAATAGACGGCTACGTGTATCGATGATGTGAAAATCGTACTACGTATCGATTTTCAACAACAGGGTTGAGCGTCTATTATATTTATTAGTCTATGGTAACGTTCATAAGATAGTGGTGTGGAAACGTGCGTGCGATGTTTCCTGCGGCGCATAGACGGACGTGCGCATACGCCAATGGTCCGAGGCAGACTGACGATGCGCGGCGCGGGATCGTTTATTTATTTGAATGTATTACATATATGATGTAAAACCATGTTCTGAAAAAGGGGAGAGACTTGGCCTACCGAAAAAGGTATTAACACTATTGTAATAAATGTTTATTGTCCCTCAGATCTGCAGCCTGCTCCGCGGCGGCATCGCGGAGCGCGGGGGCGTGCGGGTCGGTCACCGCATCATAGAGATCAACTCGCAGAGTGTCGTCGCCGTGCCGCACGAGCGTATAGTCAACCTGCTCGCTACCTCCGTCGGAGAGGTAAGAGAGACAGAGATAGCTGTAGATGCACGTTTCAGTCTTCAAGTTAGACTTAGTTGGAGCGATCATTTGCCAATAGGTCGACTCGCAAAGCGTTGTTGCCGTACACCACGAACGTGTAGGCAAGTTACTCGCTACCCCCATCGGAGAGATCTTATTCTTCTTTTTATGAGCTAAGTGGCCAAGCTCTGGTGTCGTGAGTTTTCAGGCCACCTGAAGGGTTCTGACTTGGCTTGTCTTAACAGTCGTTAACGACTGCTTGTAGTAGCTAACAACCGGGACCTACAATTTAACGTGTCATCTGCCCCTGGGTAGTCGGCATGAATATACCACTTGAAAAACGACAGTCTTGTGCATGGTCATCCATCCAAACACCGTCCGCATCGACCGTTGCTTAGCTTCGATGATCGTGTCAGATCACCTTAGCTAGCCTAGCTACAGGCGCTACAATGTCGGAGAGATAAGAGAGACAGAGATGGCTATGGATGTACGTGTATTAGCAAATTACTCGCTACTTCCGTTAGAGCAGCAAGAGAGACAGAGATAGCTGTAGATTTAGGTATCAGTTTGTTTTTAAGCTGAGCTGTGGTTGAGAAAAATGTTTTCAGACACGGAATTCCTCATTCAATCACTAGCATTGCTTTTTGGTTTTGTCAACTAAACAATTAAGTTTTTTTTATTTGTACCTATGTACCTACGCTATCCATTTGATACGGCCATTTTGTTAATTAACATACCTTTTTTTCTACTCCAACCCAATTTATTCAAATTTTGAAACAATTTGTTTCAGATTCTCATGAAGACGATGCCAACGTCTATGTTCCGACTGCTCACCGGCCAAGAGAACCCGGTGTTCATATAAACACAAGTGCCTGCTTACTATTCCGCACGCCACCGCCGCGCACCGCCAACCCATAAACTACCTTATTATATGCTCATAGAGGTGAAAACTGAATGTAACGACGTCAAGTTACTACCTTTTGGTAATGGATACAAGCTGAAGTGACAGTTCGGTTCTTTATTGACCAAATTGACAAAGTCATTTTTAAAAACAGAACATGCCATTTGCTAAGTAAAAGCCCAGTAATTGGTAACTTTTTAATCTTGACACTGGCAACTCAGAAAGGGAGCCGAAAAAACTTGAGGTTGCTTTCAACGCTTCTGGTGGATAGAGAACCGAAAGATAAATGTTTGCAGATGATTTGGTGATAGGTAAGAGTATAAGCGTATATCGGACTTTGAGTAGGTTTTTGTACAGGTTTTCACTATATAAAATTGGTTGAATGAAATACTATTGTGAAGTTGCATCCTGAAAACCAGCGTCCGACAGTGAAATTAAATATGGCGGCTCTGATGCTGGAACTGGAAAGATATTGAAAGGAAGAATATGGCTTGGCAATGTGATGTTGCTGTAGAAAAACCTGGCTAAGTGATTAAGGCCGTGTATATCAGTTATATCTATGTATCAAAATCGTAAAAGTACATCAACCTTATCCCTAGGGTATTGTACATCAGAGAATACAAAGAAATACACGAATAAAACGGTCATATAGCCAGATCTATCTGATAAAAATACTCAAAAGAACATAAAATCTAAAATTATGTGATGTTGTAATTTTTCAAATGCTAATAAATAAAGCTTAAGTGGCTAATAACTTAGTATAAGATGTATCTCTCTATAAATTAATGTACCAAAACGCATTTGCCATATCGTTGTGCCTTAATTAAAAAAACATATTAAAAAACACAAAAAAATATCGCTTTTATTTTTTTCGCTACGATATGTCAAATGAGTTTTGGCGGTAAAGTATTTAAATTATCATGACATGTAAGCTCCACTTATCAATATGATTGTATTTATAAATCGAATATCAAAACCCACTCATATCTGCTTAGATATTATTATAAATTAACTAAATGCTGCTGTGGAGATGTATTCATTTCATCGGGAACGGAGATAAGTAAGCATTAAGTATATAATAATACAAAAATAAAGTATTTTAAAACTTTATGTCGTACATTTATGCTCTACTTATGTATGTATATTGCTTAAGAAAGTACGTACAGACAATACTGGATAAGAAAATCTTTGATGTAATTATAATTTTGACATTAACAGAATAGGCATCTAGGTATAAGGCATTTCTGTCTGTTTACTTCATTTTTTTAACTGTTCATGACATGGTATGTGTGAATAGTTATTTTTATTTTATTATTATTTGCATAAAACCTATGTCACTGACCTCTGTTCCCGAATACCCTAATTCCTATGTAAAATATAACCTATAACGATAATTAAATGCTACTGAGCTTGTCAAATGTAAAAATATTACTAACGTTTGCCGTCGCCTTCGGTTATTATTAGATGATAAGTTTTAACGCCATAATTTTGTGAGGTAATGGCGGGGAGTATTGTTTACGCTGTAAGATCGATTAGACGCAAAAAGAACTTTCGATTTGGCAAATCTATCAATAATAAAAAAATATACATTAGAGACAAATGAAACATTTGCTAAGGTCGGTGGTATGTAAACGACAATTTTTAATCTTGTTTTTTTGGTATACTATATTAAGTTTAAAAATGTATAAAACTATAAGGAACGACCAAAATCTAATAGGTTTTTAAAGTTACACAGGATCTTCTTCGCCCTTACCTTACGCTTATTTTTAGGTATTTATTTAGAAGTTTTAAAATCAAGCCATTCCACTTTTAAAGTACCTACACATTGCGTTTTTTACTATATTTTTTATATTGTTATGTTTTTTTTAACTTGATTCGTCTATTTTTAATATATCTAAGTCAGAGTACATTGTTTCTTAAAACGAAAACAAACAGTGTCAAATGAAGCTGTTGTATTTTAACCGTTACGAATAAAACCTTAAGAAAAGTTTTAACTAACACACCACCTAAAATGTAAGTTTATACAACATGTACTAGACTTGTATAGATCCAATTTTGCTACATTTCAAAGACAATCATTACATACCTACTTACGTAATATTAAGAAGCACAGCGTTAGATAGATATAACTGATCAGCAGAGATCAAATACATGAATTGATTAGAAGATATAGCATAAAGCATTATTTCTTGTAGCCTCTCAAAAGATATATCATATTTTGTAAATTTTATAGTTGCTATACTATATAACCTACGATAACTTGTATGATTCGTGGTCTTAGCCAAGCTTAGTGCTCTGAACCAGTTACGATTTATAATTATGTATATTCAATGTAAATGTTAACACCGTTATAGGGTAACCCACTTTGCCTGCTTTTAACTTTTTTCTTAGTTCCCTACCTACTTCAAAATGTACCCAACCTTTTCTGTAACATAAATGTTATAACCTCCTTATCAATGTTTCTTTGCTTGGCCAGTAGAGTCACTTCTCTTTGTCCTGATTACAATAGAATATACGAAATGGTAATAAATGTTGATTAAATATTGTAGAAATTCCACTATCCTAAATTTCACTTAAGCAAATTGCGTTCTTTTGTCTCTGGCCACCTTCTTTCGAATAAATATAAGTCAGTATAGTGTATACAGTCTGATAATGAAAATTTTATATTGCTAGCTGTTGTGAATAAAATTTATTTACATTTGTGAAACACAGATAATAAATAGCGTTTGATTGTGAAGCGGTATATTGTAGGTACACTGTGACATGTGAAATGACTATTGTTGATTTCATTTCTAAGAGTATTATTCTAGTCTGCATTAACATTAAGAATAAATTGAACAAACTTACCATCTTTTGTTTGAATTGTGTCTTTACTTCCCTTATGCATTAGTAGTCCTATAGCTACATCTACAAACCCACCTACCTAGCATTAAAAATACATACTATAATCAATAAATACTTAAGTGTGTGAAGATGGATGGACTTAATTCTTTCTTAAACTTTAATGCTTTAAAAAATCCAATTGCTTATCCGTTTGGAATGAAATTTGTGTGTTGAGATAGGTTCGACCCTGTAAATAGATAGGTAATTAATGAAGAATTATTGCGGCCAACGCCGCGGTTTATAGTTAGTGAAATTAAGTACCACTATGTACCCACTAATGTATTAGGGCAGACACTATGAAAATTGATTGACATGGTAATTTGATTAGGATTATCATAGCTTCATTCAAGGGCAAAGTACTTAGCATTAGGAAGTGGATTTGGTTTGCTCTGTCGAAAAAATGCCGTTTACTTAAAATGATACTGAATTTTTTCAAGCTGTTAAAACCATAATTCCATTGATATATAAAGGCCTAAATTTGTTTTAAATGTGTGTATGTTTGTCACTTTCCCCCCAACAGCTGGAATAATTTTGAAAAAATTTGGTATGAATGTAACTTTTGATAGTCTAATTTTATCCGGGATCAGGTACATTAGGTTAGTAAAGATAACTCCTGAATCTCATGGCCTCTCACTTGCACTTCATAAGTGTGAGCAAGACAAAGTGAACTTACAAAATCTGTATTGAATCAACATGTACAAGGCAGAATGATATGATTGTTTTATGGATATTATTTCTATGTATATTCCTTGGTAACAGTCTCCATATTGCTTGTGGACTTCTGCTTTTTTTTCTTCCTTACTCTTTACAGCTAGGCATTTGACCATCAGGGCTCGTAACCACACAAGTGAGCGACACTCGCCTAAGGTTGAGCATGCCCCGTTTGGAATAACTGGCTCTCAAGGAGGCTGCTGGAATACATCATTAGGTTATAGTAGCTTGATGACAGAATTTTTATCTTGAGGGTTTTTCATTCTTTAAATTTGTAGGCTGTTGGATGTTAAATATGTATCGATATTAAAGTATTTAACCATAAATGTGTGACATCTGTCCTATAAAAAAAAGGGCTGAATCAATTGGGTTGATATTTCATATGTAGGAATTGTACGCCCAAATGAGGTTAGACCTTAGAAATATATGTCCCTTTTTCACTCGTATTAATGGGTATGACGGCAGAGCTCTTTTTTACAATAAATGGGTTTGCACTTGATCACAATTAACCTGATGTTAAGATATATTATGATCTAAGGTGGAGCACGCCTACCCAGAAAAAACCAGTTCACTCTTGCTTTGAAAATCACCAGATTAAAGTTTTCGGGGAACTGGAAGTTTTGCAAAGAATTCCACACCATGAAGGTGGAGGCAAACCATGCCTACGCGCTTTTCATATCTCCATGGTATATATATATAGCTCAGATAATATTTCATCATCATAGACATCAGCCTGTGTCTTCCTACTGTTGGGTATAGGTCTCCCTTCCAAAATGCCTTCAGTACAGTCTTCAGCCAGTTTCCATCAGCTCTTTCCAGCTGCCTAACTATGTCATCTGACATCGAGCTGGTGGTCTGCCTCATTTACTGTTTAGAGCCTACAAGGGCAATGATTGGGTATTGTTATTTTACAATAGAATATATAGGTATTGGATATCTTTTTATAAAGTTAAAAAGTAGAAGCAGCAGAGTACTGAAAATGTTATAGTATTCACAGCTCATTGTCAGCATTTAGTATTTATGTATAAAACTGTAAGGTACCTCTACTTTGACTCTTTAAGCCATCTATTTAAATCAGCTGTTCTTTACGATAAGGCTGTGGGTCGATGAACTCTATACACAGCTGATTTGTCTCATATTTCCATCAAAATCACATAAGTGGTTTTGTTTAGTTACTTATCTATCTGCAAGACTAAGTACAATGTCCATCTGATAAGATAGATACAAATGAAAACAAAGAAATGATAAATACCTGCATTGACAGTTAAAAATACAACTGACTGATAAAAAATGCAATGTCATGGGTATAAATAGATGCCTAAAATCTAATCCTACAAAGTAAAATATATCTAGTCATGTCTATAACTCTCATTTCAAAAAGATTTTGAATAAATATACTATTCCTGTTATCATGAAAATGTTTTAATAAAAGCTATTTCAAGAGAATAGCTGTTTATTTTCAGAAAATTCTCAGAATTACAGATTAAAGCTGCCAATCTTGTAGTTGCCATAGAAACCATAACCTCTGATTTCTGTTCTGTGCCAAAAATAAACTAATCCTACAATACCATACTTAAATAACCTTTATTAACCATCTTGGTGCAACTGAATAAGACTTAAAACAACTCAAATAAGACACAAAGCTAATGAAATAGGAATAGGAGTTTAAGATTAGTTCTAACTGGGCACTTACTCATATGTTACTAACCTATACACACATTTAAAAATATATTTTCCTCATTAGGAGCTACATAAAAACCAATGCTAGCAACAAGAACAATTTTATTACTAGCCTGCTATGAATTCCTACTATGAATGCCTACTCAAGTAGCTTTGTGGAGGACAAATAAAATGAAAAATTGGTTTAGCTTTTGTATATTATGTATTTTGAAGTTCCTCACAAAGCCAAATTAAATTTACATAAATACATTTCATTGATAACTTTTTTACAAGTAAATAGAACACAAGATTCATGTTAAATTATGTTTATGCGGAAACTAGTGAAAATAATCTAATGGGTTTACTTCACTAGGACAAAATGAAATTACATATGATGATGTTCAATATCACAAGAGATCAGAACTGATAAGCATACATTTCACACGGGCGACCGCCAAACTCAGGAGCTGTGCCAGGCGATCACTAACTCTATGTTTAGTATAAAATTAATCAAATCTGTAACCATTGAAATATATACAATTAAGTCTCAAGGTGTTCATTTAAACGCTATTAAGATAGTAAAAAAATATGCATACCTAATATTGTAACGAAGCTACATGTGAATGGTAAATAACCGGGATGGGTTCACTCCGAGACAAGGAGGCGAGGCTATGAAGAAACGCGAGAGCGCGCCGCTCTCCACCGATCATTACATTTATCAACAATTGTCTCTTCACAAGTTACTCGGTGTAGGGTGTATAACATAACTTGCACTCTTACAGATACGTCGTGCCCGCGCGGCCGGCGCTCAGTTGTCCATGGCGTACCTCCGCGTCCAGTCCTTGGCGTTCCGGATGGCCTCGCTCTCGTTCACCTTCCACAGCTCGGCCACGTCGTTGGCCAGCGGGTCATCAGGGTTGGGCGCCGACAGCAGCGCCTGGATCGACAGCAGCACGGTGCGGATCTGCAGCGCCGGGCTCCACTTGTCCTTCAGGATGTCCAGGCAGATGCGTCCCAGCCGGTCTATGTTCGGGTGATATATTTTCGTTATAAACCTAACCTTAGGCGCTGACATGGGATAGTCTTCTGGTAGAAATAACTCTAATTTGAACAGTCCTCCTTCGAATGGCGAATCCTCCGGGCCGGTGACGATGACGTGAAAGTAGCGAGCGTTGGTCTCGCTGGGCACCGCGCTGATCCCCGGCACCGGTTCCTGCATTAGCCGCTGTGTCTCTTTGATTATTCTACGTGGTAGGGCTGCCATTTTAAATATGCGGTCTAGCGCAATTTGTCAAATGTGAGCGAGTAACCATATAATTGTAAAAAATATCTAATCTTCTTCACTTTACGTGTTTGCAACAATTTCTTAGGCACGTTTTATCAAATTACCGATTATAACAGCATTTTAACCATGATATTGCTAAAAACGCGACTACAAAAGCGATGGTTCTCTAATTTTTGCCACAGACAAAGTAGACATTTGAAAACATAGAGAACACGTGCAATATAGAGTAAAGTGCGTTCTCAATTACATTTTCGTTTCATGTATCGAATAATCGACTATAATCTAGTGTTGTGCTAACATACTGTTACAGTATTTTAAACAAAATAGTTCCCCTACTCAATAATAGATGGCAGTCACTCAGCAATGAAGCCATCATGACAGGCTTATATCTGCTGAATTCTACGAAAGAGAAGCTACTGAGTAATAAATAGTGTCTTTATGTTATGTAGTATTTTTGAAAAACAGGTTTTGTACATATATTTTAGCGCCCATAATAATTTACCTTGCTCATAATCCGTAAGTAATTAATGAAAGTGCCTAATTGACTTACAAAGTACCTGGTACTTATATTATTAACCTATCATAAATGTGCATTACTAACAAAAATATCATAAATACATATTTATAAACATTATAACAAACCATAGCATAATGATAAAAATTCTCGTGGAGTTAGAGGTGAAAGGGTGCTCACAGTATTTTTAATAAAAACCGTAGACCGTGAGGCTTTTGTGTTGTACCTTGCGACAGCTTTATTAAATTGTGAACTAGAAATGCTGTGTGTAGGTACGTAAGCCTAGTGGCGGCTTTTATTAACTTTAGGCTGTATCGTAATTTTTGTGAAAAATATATAGTATTCTGAAACAATTTTACAGATATTGCCACAATTCAATTTTGGGTAAGAGACAGTCATTGTATTAAAAAAAAAATAGAATAAATATGCATAGTAAGAGTATAAATTAACTAAATAACTGAAGTATAAATTTTAGATAGTAAATTACTTATTTGCCTTAAAAATGAATATAATATGGTGATTATTATATTAATTTTAGACGTGTAATTATTATTTCGAGTATAAAGGCACTATTTAATTCGTTTTTTCCACTACAGTTTAAAACTAAAAAGAAACAATAAAAAATATTGCTCCACCGTGACAGTGTTTGACACTGCCGTGACCAGGATTCGAACCTGGGTTACTACGGCCACAACGTAGGGTCCTAACCACTAGACGATCACGGCTAACGGAGCGCTGAGAGAACCGCCGAAATTAAAGATCGGTAAACATAGGCGACATTGAGTGGCCCCCCCTCTACAGAAAATGTAACGCTTTTTTTGCCAAACTTACAGAACACCGACCTACTTTAAGATAAGATTTATACCCACGGCGTTCTCCACATTTTTCATAAGTACAAACAATTTTTTGTCTGCTACAATTTTTTCAGGCTTTTAATGGCTAGTCGATCATAGGTAGGTAAGAGATAAATAGGCTAGATGATCCTAGCTAGATAGGCGTTTGGCCTTGTTTAACGGAACACGCGGGTTCGTAATTTTCGATTACTATCTTAAAAACTAAAAAAAGGTATAACTGCAGTATTCATTGTCATAATGCGCGGTATGATCAATATTCTTATTTTGTTTTATATAAGAAGTAAATTTTAAATTAGACTGTTTTTGTTTTTGCGTTTTATGTTTGGCATAAGTATTTTGTTAAATGTTACATCACGGGAAAAGTTATTGGCTTTCGAGTTACAGTTCTGTGAACTAGTTCGAAGGCATTTGGACTCTATTTTTATATTTGTATCTTTTACTTGTGTCACAAATAAAGGATTTTGTATCATATATTAAATTGTAGTATAAATATTAGGTCTGATCAGGTCGACCCACTCGCGTGTACCAACACAACATACAAGCTGTTCCTGCCCACTTACTCATGCGACGTCATACTTATTATGTAATGAAATAACTGATAAGTGAGTTAATTAGTTACAAATTGATACGAAGTACAAGTATAACGTAGCTATACAAAATAATTAACTGAATAGTGAATATAAATATTATAAGAGAGATAAATTTAGTTTCTTATATGAAATCACAGTTACTGTAAAAACTAACCCGCAATAGTTAGACATGTAAGCACTTAACAACTAGATGGGTGTCTTCTAAAACGTTTTTATATTCAAAAGAAAGTTCTTTGACTTATTGGTGTTTAAGTGTTATAATGTAAAGGATTTCTTTAGTGATAAAATAAGTCATAATTATGTGACATAAAGATTATTAATCTAATTGAATATTTTTGTGTATGATGTTATAAAGAACATTATTTGTAAGAGAGTTTTAATAATCATATTGTTTGAAATGATTGTTTGCCCGAATGCCTATCTGAAAGGGTAAAATAATGTTTTACCATATCCACTTTTTCTACTATCCGTGGCTTTTACCTATGCCGTAGAGTTAGGATTTGGGATAGAAAGGAAACATGAATAAAAATACAAATATTATATTTATTTCTCAAACCCGGATGTGGAAGGTGGAGAGGAAGTCAGGCGCGCGCACCACTACGTGCTCGAAGTCCATGAAAGATAATCTGGAAAAAAAATAGCGCATCAAAATCTCTACAACCTATTTTAATTTAACAAATTGGTCACACGATTGGTCTATCTATCTGCATTGTAAAACAAAAAAAAAAACTTAAAATGTTACAAATATATTAGAAGTTATATTTCTTTAACTGACAAAAAATCTGACAAGATAAAGAAACGTTCCACCATCGGACAAGTAGGAAAACACCAATGTAGCATCATTATACCAACGAGGTACCAAAGGTGCGTACTAAGCGCTTTGCCTCCACCTTCATTGTACGAACCGGGAGGGTGAGGATTTTTTTTACACATTTCACACACGGCTAGTTAACCCCATACTGAACCATTTCTAGTTCGTATTATGGTTGCTAACACAACTGATATACTACATATACATAAATACATATTTTATATAGATACATACGAGTATTCTTTGCTAAGCTCCCTGTTTCCCGAAAACTATAATCTGTCGGTTTTCAAAGCTAGACAGAACTGTTTTTTTTTCTGAGTTATCGCGCTCCACCTTAAAACATAATATCGCTAACCATCAGATGAATTGTATCATTGTAATATCGTAAAAATTGTAATCGTCCTATATTGTAAAAAAAAGTGCTATTTTTCTGTTTCAATCACGCAGTAGCGAACTGTCAAAATCACAAATTAATCTCATAAGGCGAAGCTCATAAGGGCAAAAAATTTCATTTGTAGTAAGTCATCGCCTGAGAAAGTACAGTCATTGCTTTAAGTTATTTTTATGCTGATTAATCTGGTTGGTAACAATTTCGTTTCTCTTCGATTGGTATAGCTCCTCATTGATAAATCATCAAGAGCTCCTTTCATTATACATCCATCCCTTTCTCTCTCGCTACAGCAGCCTACCTGCCGTCTCCGTCTACATCTGCCTCGTCGAGCACGCTGGCAACGATCTCGTCTCTCTCCTGGGGGTGGAGCTCTCCTTTGGTGAGCAGTCTGGTGGCCTCCAGCAGGTCCTCGCGACCGATGTACATGTCATCGTCCAAGTCGTAGATACGGAACGCGTACCTACAGAACAATCTAGGTTTTAAAAATATAATAAATTTATTTAACTCAGGTTTCCATTTATTCGATAAGGACTGGGCCACCAAAGCCGAAGACCGGGCTGACTGGAAAGAGAGAAGGGAGGCCTTTGCCCAGCAGTGGGACACAACAGGCTTTTAATAATAATAATAATAGGTTTCAAGGACCCATATTAATTCTAAATTAGGTAAATTGTATTGAGTACATATGAAGAAGTAACAAACATTCACACTTACACACTTACTCACTTACACACATACATTCGCATCTATGTATAATATTTGTAGGATAATAAGTATTTATTTTTGACAACAACTAAAACCTCTCAACACAAATTAAAACCTTGCATTTAAAATTTAACTCTTGCATCATGACGCAGTAAGTTCTATATGTGCTGTCAAAAAAACGGTTGGAAGGGCTATATGTTCGTAATTGTCGATTGCCGATTTTTACCTGTTTTTGTATGTTCGCGTATTTGTATTTTTTTAGCCGAATTCAACAAAAAAATAATAGCGAAGTAACTGGTTTGAATAAAGTTGTTTTTTGCATTGCTGTCCTTAGTTTGCCACTGTTTTAATGTTTGCTGAAATTAGGCAAAACTGTGCCATAAATTTACATAAAGCATAAATAGCGAGTTCACGCTATCTATCGATTTGCGAGATCGCAGGCTTGGCCTGACCTACAGCAGGGTTTGCTCTATTTCCAGAACATTATTGTTTACATTCATTATTATATTTACATTATATAATATCAGAAATTAAAAATCTAAATATATTTATTTGACTAAGGTAAAATATACAATAGGTAAAAAAAACAGTTTTATAGAAATCCAAAGGCTCCTAAAATTGTTTATAGAAACTAAATAAGTTTAGTTATATTTTTATAGTTACACTTATTTTAGTTACATTATAGATACACTACAACTGAGTATACTCGTATGTACGAAAGAAAAGACAGTCTTCTAACATTAATAATAACTCTGTGAATGATATCCTATAGTTTTTTACTTAATCTTTATAATAATATTTGGACCCTCTATACATTTACAGAATATTGAATTGTATTAAATTATAAAATAATATTTAAGAGGGGCATACAACAATGGTACGGTTTGACGACCTCGTTGGCGTAAAGGTTACCATGCCGGACTGCTAATCAGAAGGTTCCGGGTTCGATTCCCGGCCCGGTTAACATCTTTGTGCTTAACAAAATTTGTTGGCTGTGGGTCTGGGTGTTAAATATGTATTTATTTATAATATGTATGTATATGTAGTACATCAGTTGTGTTAGCAACCATAATACGAACTAGAAATGGTTCAGTATGGGGCTAACCAGCCGTGTGTGAAATGTGTCCTAATATTTATTTAATCCTTCATGCGCGAGCCCAACTCGCACTTGGCCAATTATTTTTTAATTTCGTTTTATATTTTTGTATATGATCTTATAGTAAAAAGCTTAAACTAAAAAACAAATGGACATGATCAGTTACCAAGCTTTAATATCTCTGGGTGCAGCCTCGCTGAAGACGGACATCATGTCGAGGAAGTCTTCGAAGGTCAGGTTGCCGGAGCCGTCGTGAGAGAACACCTGGCATATCCGCCGCTTGAACGGGTTCTCCTGAACACATTCATATAGGTTTTGATTAAGGAACATATTACTGGTACTGGTACGACTTTTGGATGATTTTTACCCAGTACAGTATTTGACCAGCAGAGTTTAAGGTACATCATGCCTAGTCTGGAACAACGAGCTCCTAAGGTCGCCTCCGGAACACATCGTTAGGTGCTTGGAAACCGATATTTCAACTTGAGTTTGGTTGATGCTATCCAGGGGAGCGCTAGAAAATAGTCTAAGAATGCTCAAGCTCATTATTGACGGGGACGAGCCAACGGGCAATATAGTAAAAATACTTGTTATATTTAAAAAGTTTTGACGACTCTGTACAAATCAGCAACGTTCGTAAATTCAGACAGAAAATTATGTACTCTTAACTCTTAAACTAGACAATAATAAAAATAAATGTTAACGCTAAAACGAAATTTATGTACTAACAAAACATAACTACATAAGTTACTTTACAGCGGTACCTACTTGGAATGTCCCATGTACACCCTCTTTACAGGATGACCCGTTTCCGCCCGTCTTGGTCGGACGACCCAAGTACCGCTGGAAAGACTAGGTAGAGGAAGACCTGGACCCGACTCCAGACGGCACAGGACCAAGGGAAGTGGCGTATCTTCGTAACGGAGGCCAAGACCCAGTTTGAGTCATCGCGCCACCATAGTGCCACTGAATTACATGAAGTAATTCCCCCCGCCCCCTTCCACTATCGGACGAGCAGGGAAACGCCAAGGCGGCATCGGTTTACGGTTGAGGTGCCCAAGGCACGCACCTTTGTTGTCCGAACCGCCAAACTTTGGAATTCCTTGCCGAATTCCCTGTTCCCCAATGACTTCAATCTAGCGATTTTCAAGGCGAGAGTGAACCGGTTCCTTCTAGGTAAGCGCGATCCACCGTAGACCTCAATATCACTTACCATCAGGTGAATTGTGGTCAAGCGCTGACCTATTCAGAGCAAAAAAAAAAGTTAGTTGTTTAGTTTTGTATCTTACTTTTAACTCAGGTAGTTTTTCAATTTCCTCGACTGGCACGGCGATGGTGTGTGCTTGATTCTCCGTCATCCGCTTCGGCACCAGCTCAGGGTTCACGTCGCGGAACCTTTTGAACACCCTGCACAATATATTAGCACAAATATATATCTTTTCATCTCACCAGCTCGGAAAGAGTGATTTTTTGGCATCTGAGTGCAAAATAGGTTTTGTCCGATAGAGAATATAGAAAATTGTTCTTAGAAAATCTTGTGCACAAGTCTGTGAATTAAAAATATCATTAAACCTATTTACTTCTACTCTATTAACCATTATTTCTTACAAATATTAGTGAAACACTTATACTTAACCTATTTTAAAATTCGAATTATCTTTTTTACGACGCCTTAAAATTACTTAAGGCACAGAAACAATTGCGTCCTGTTTTCGCCCACTTATTTTGTTCTGATTCTATATTTTCATGCATTCAGAGAAAGCTATGCTCAAAAGTGGTCAAAAACAGACTGCGAATGCTCATGACAATGAAGATAGGAATCATAACTATAATACCTAATTCCTTTATCTTTTACAAAAGATTCCGTCTTTCCGATTAGGTATTCAGATAAGCAAATCTCTGTGAAAAATAAATGTAAGGCGATAACTCACGAGAAAATAATTAATTTAATAAGCAAATTTGTACTTCTACGCAGCTACGATAGTCGAGAATAAAAACTTATTTCATAA
Source organism: Mellilla xanthometata (assembly GCA_035578125.1). NCBI lineage: Eukaryota > Metazoa > Arthropoda > Insecta > Lepidoptera > Geometridae > Mellilla > Mellilla xanthometata. Next base: position 2,004,425 of record JAPUBQ010000007.1, on the reverse strand, counting down.
CAAAGGGCCATTAAAAGGTCAAGAAAAACAACTTATAAATAAAGGTAAAGGTCAAAAGTTGTCAACTAAATGTGGAACCAAGCGGCAGAAAACATTAAAGCAAAGTTTCACGCAAAGTGAGCCAAATGTTATGCAAAACATATCATTATGAGCTGTTTAGTATTCATAGCCGTGGAACCTGATAACTAGAGCCTGCTATATATAAAAACATGTTGCTAGATAATTTGCTGTGTTGCTACATTAAGGCGTTAACATGGGCAAATGAAATAAAATTTTCTTTTTTGACAGATATCTAATATTAAAAACCTATCATTATTTTGACCTTAAGATTTACACGTAACGTAAAAAATGCTTACTAAGTTGGAATAATTACCCATACCAACAATTAAAACATGTTAACGTAAACTGATGAAATAGAATATTCAAATATTCAAATAGTTTTTTGTAAGATATCAAATTTTTCAAAACTAAGAAAGAAATCTTATCTTTCTAAAATTATAAAGAAATTTAATACTTTTTAAAGGTATAAAGAAATTCCAACTTAATAAGTATTTTTTTACGTTTTATGTAAAGCCAAAGGTCAGAATAATGATAGGTTTTTATTCACTATACCTATAAATTTTATCGGTTTACTTCAATTACTAATTCTCAAATAATGATAGGTTGCAAGCTTACTTTGTGATTCATGTATACACATACATACGTAGCTACACTTAATTTCTTGTTAAAGTGAATTGTTCTAGAATAATTATCTACAGTTTCGATTAGGTGATACTATGTGAACACACATGATGTTAACAAAAACCTGTCTAAATGCCGGCGCCAATGAACCAAGAACATTTCCGACTAACACTCCTTTCCAACAAACATAAAATAATTAATCCAATCGGGCTTACATTGCCATAGACACACACGCACACATACACACACACAGAGACACGTGTATCATAAATCATATACTTAAGCATATATAAATAATATAACTTTATAAATAAGATTTTGATTGTATTAACAAGTTTATTGAAATAATATAGAATTTTTAATCTATAAAAAGTCTTATATTAGTAGAAGTTGTACCAATATGTATGTTCCCACTGCTGGGACTCGAGGCCTTCTCTCACTAGGAGAGAGATATAGGCCATTATCCGCCACGCTGGCCAACTGCGGGCTGGCGGATGACACACGTCTTCGGATATCGCACAGTCCTCGTAAGTAACTTACAGCACCAACGGTTAAAAGCATTGTTATTATTTGTGTACCACCGACCGCTACCGATCGATGCAGTGACGTCATTATCGTTAGTTATTACTTGCCCTAACGACTCAAAGTCAATATTTCACCTCCTCACCATTATCTCCTCAGGTGTCGGGTCAGGGTGAGACAATACTGAGGGCCTTCAGGTATCGCTTCTATAAACCAAAACTAAAAAAGTAAATGCTGCAATATTACGGATTACGAATCTTGTACGTTAACCAGCTGACAATCTGGAGAAGCTCGTTGTCTTTAGTTTAAAATATACTAAACCAGTTTCGACGTAATCCATACTCGAATATGAATTTAATTTCATTCGGGAAGTTTATTTTAGCAGATGATGATGACAGAGTAACAAAAATAAAAAAACGTACTGTCTAATAATAATAATATCATATTATAATTATTATTTGAGCTCCTCCTCCTTTTTGAGTTTAGGGTCTTACTCTTTGTTTTTATCAAAAGTGCTCAGACTTCTGGCAGCATTGCAATATTGAATGGCAATGCTCCATTTCTCGCCGAAGTATAAGCCTTAGGGCTTTCCGAACAGCTTACTTGATGCCTGCACTAAGCGCTTTACCAGTCCCCTATACAGCTGTAAGGCAGCCTCGTGCTTAGACCGCGAATGCTACTGACGAAATTGGTTTAATTTTGAAGAAGTTACTTTTTAAATAATCACATTAGCCTCACAAAGTTTGCAATAAGATGAGGTATCAATTCCAAACCTTCAAACATTTAATTGATCAACAATTAGAAAGTGTTTGATGCAGACTCAAAGAAGTTTGTAGCCGAGCGCGATAATTATTTAAAGCGGCTAGAATGTCTGATCAAGTTTGGTGTTTGCTTAGGTAATTCATGTAAGGAATCTGCCGACGTACTTCAATCATACACGGTTAAGTTGCTGATAAATTAGCTGGGATTACAGATGTGAAAGACCAATAAATATTATTTTATGTCACTTAGTTTTTATTAATTGAATAACGTCTTTTTAAGCTTACTGTTTTCACGCTCCCTAGACTAAATAAAACAACAATATAACAAATGTTAAATTATGAAAAAGTTGAAAATATTAATTTTACTGTATATTGTGTTTTTTTTACACATTTCACACACGGCTGGTTAGCCCCACACTGAACCATTCCTATTTCGTATTATGGTTGCTAACACAACTGATATACTACATATACGTACATAGATATTATATATAAATACATACATATTTATTAGAGTACACTGTTCAACAACTTCTGTGAAAAACAAACTTATAATTATTATTATTTATTTTATTAAACAAGATACATAATTCACGCTGCAGAACCAGTAGAAGACTGGCCAAACGTAGATCTATTAAAGAAACGTTTTCACTATTAGGTACTTTAAATTTTTTGCACCCTACAGTTAAGGCAGTAACTAACCTTGTATATAATTTAAATACATATCATGTTTAAACAGAAAATAAACGTTTTTGTGAAAGTTATCCCTTTTTTAAGTAAAGCGAATATATGGGATTTGTAAATTCGTTCTTCATGCGAAAAACTAGTATAGGTATTTTAAATTTAATAGATATGAAAATATTATTGCTATTGTGTGTATTATTCGATGGTGTAGAATATTTTATGACATTTATAAGTTCTATTATCCCTTTTGAAGTATTTAAGTATCGCTTATAATATAACATAAGTTACCATACGTTAAACGTATGTTATTTATAGCCCGTAGGTAAGTTCCGTGTTTCTGTATCAAATAATTGTGGTAATTAATGACGATAGAATTAATGAAGCAAAATGAAACGTGAGTGAAGCCACGCGCGGTCTCTAGCGTTAATCTGAAGGCGTCACGAGCTAAGCGGCTTTGATACCACCTATATACGCGGTGGTTGTAGAAACTACATAATATATATAGGTAAATGTAGATGTACTAGCTGACCCGACAAACGTTGGTTTTGCTTTATTAATAAAACCGTTTCAAGAAAACTGCTTTGATAGTTGTTTTTGACATGTCCTAGACTGACAGTTATGTAAAATGCCCTAAGGTTACATTACAAGTAAAATTTAATATCGTAATCATCAGCTATCATTTATTACTTTCATTTCATACGCTATCTTTAAAGATTATAACCTATGTATATGCCTATATGCCTGTGTATAATGTATATGTATATAGGCCTATGTTATTCTAAAGTATAAGCTATATTATTCTTAACTTTCATTTAAAATCCATTCGGCAGATTTTGCGTGCAAAAGGAACAAACATCTATACATCCGTATAAGCTTTCGGGCTAATAATATTAGTAGGAAGTAGATTTTTTTAAGGCGCAGAAATGGGAAAATCTTTAAAGAAAGAAATAGTATCATAGTATCGTGCTATCAATTTAAATTAAATCTAATTAATTTTATAAACAACCCTAAGAATATTTTAACTATAATTCTAGGAGCAATCAGATAATGAATCTTAAATAAAAATTAAATACTTAGAATTACTAAAATTAAAATTAGATACTGGTGATTATTAAATTTGGAAAAATATTTTTTAACAATAAGTTTTTTGATCATTTGAAACACAAAATCTTATGTTGTTAAGATTTTTATACATTACCTAAGTATTTCTTTCCTTGTGAAAAATGTACAGTCCTGAAAAAATGTTTCAATTGTTATTTACGTGAGCTTTGTTTAGGGAATGAGTCACATTTCTTCACATTGGAGTTCATTTCAAAATTAATTAAAAAACCTTAATTATACCTTTATGAGAATAGCAGGTCGTATATATATAGATACAAAGTATAAGATAGTGGTCTCCCGAGAGAGTTGGCTTACCCCACCTTCCAGTCCAGACATAACTTATATAAATAGTGTCCCTAGACAAGATATTTAGATAATTACTCAGGTGATTTTTTACACGAACAACTAAAATAACTAAATACAAGTAAATATTCATCAGCTACACTAGTACATCTATTTTTATATAATCTGCATTATATAAAAATGGTAAGATATTAAATGTGGTTTCAATAAAATCAGATTGAAATAAATTAATTTTTACACCAAATAAAATAATATTGAAATAAATTAAATTTTACACTAAATAAAATAATGCAACACATTGTAGCTTAAATAAATAAATAATAATAATAAATAAAATATTTATTTACCACTGAAAAAACTTAATCATTAGTGTTGCATATTATACATAAAGCATAAGCATAAGCAGCCCACTATACGTTTCCACTGCTGGGACTTCCCATCCAACTCGCTGGCCAAGTGCGGGTTGGTAGATGAGTCACATCTTTGGATATTATAGTCCTGTCACATGTTCATTTCCGCACGATGTTTTCTTTCACCGTAAAGCTAGTGCAAACCCACACATAACTTGAAAATAAGTCATTGATGTAGGGCCGGGATCGAACCAGGGACCGTCATATTGAAAAGCAGAGGTTTTTCTACCGAGATACACTCGCCTTTTAGTATATACTACCTCGTACTATTAATTAAATACCACAGTTTTTAGACGGAAAACCAAATTAAACATTTATTCAACTAAATCACTAAAACAGTGTTTACACCAAAGCGCTAAGTATTTTAGACTTTTAAAAACTACACTTCTGAATGCGCACACAATGCAAGTGACGGTACTACAGAAAACATTGATTTCTTGGATTTCGGATAAAGCGTTAATATAAATTATGTTATTATTACAATATACATTGTATAACTCTATGGTATAAATGTTACTTATGGTTGGTATGAATCTAACAATTAATTGTAGGTAATTGTGGTGCTTCGATTCGATCTTTTAACATTAATTGCACATGCATTCACATGCTATGAAATCATAAAATTATATTTTCACTTAGTGTATATTAAGCATAAACAGAGTCTTCAGTGCCTTAAAAGCTATAAACGCCAGAGCCTGGCCGCATAATTATTACGGATAATACTAAAAAAAACTATCAAATTTATTTAACAAACCATCACCTGATAATCCTCGAGCTGTTGCTCCGTGAAAGTAACCACCTTGTTTCCCATTCCTATTTTCCAAAATTAACCGGTTTTCCGCACTGTAACCGGTATTTTCCGCAAGTAACCGGTATATTGCGGAACACGCATAAACCGGCCAGGACAGCCTGTTGCGGCGACCGGCAAAACACTGAAAGCTTCCATGAGGCGAGAGTTACACTATAGTCAGTAACACAAGTTTATTGAATAACATAAGGTACTAGAATAGAATAAAATTTTCTTTATTGTACAAATTGAAATAATCTACGTAAAGTTAAAGGCTTAAAAATAAAATTAGAAAGGCGGCCAATACCTATTATTAAACTGTATTTCGTGGTTAAACCGTGAGAAGTTGACAAATTCACAGAATTATCAAACTGCTTGTAAATTATACAATTATAAGTATAATGGCATTTTATTCTTTTATTGTTATTCATACTCGTATAATTGAATACAAGTATAATAATTTTTTTTCAAATATCTTTTTATTCTTCTTTTATTCGTATGAGCTTAGCGACGAAGAGTTTTCAAGCCATCCGGAGGCCTCAGTTTAGGCTTAACTCAAAAACTAACAACCGAAACTTACAATTTAACGCGTCATCCGACTCACGGCAGTGCCCAGATTTGATATATTTTTAAACGACAGTCTTTTGCATGATCACGCATCCTAAGACTGTCCGTATCGACCAATACTTGACCTTGATTATCGCGCCAGATCACTTAAGTTAGCCGAGCTAAAGGTGCTATGTAGAGAGTTGTGTTACTGCGTGTAGATTGCGTGATTAGTGCGGTACAGTAGTGTGGGCGACAGACATCGTGTCAAGGACAGTGTTAGTATGCCGACGCACAACGAAACAAAGAAGAACGTATTTCTGGATTTCTTAGGATTCGCCTTAACATAGAAACGCTTCAAGCTTTATTTTCCCAGCAGTTTTACGCTTATGCTTTACAATTTCACGTAAAAGAGTGAAAATAAATATTGATTACATTGTTCTTAGTTTCTAAAACCAAAACACTGTTTAATTTTTTATATAATTTAAAAAGAGAATTAGAATATGCGATTTCAAGAAGCATTTAAATAAATTTAAACTTGGAATGGAAGATTTAATTTGTCATCACGAAATTAGCGTGATGACAAATTAAATCTTAAAGTCAAACTTTGTACACTAAAAGTCTTATTTTCATAAAATAGGTATTATGAAATATATAAGAAATCTTACAATATATGTGCAATGATAGTTGAATGGAAATATAAGGCAGTATCTTTATATGCGTGCTATCTTTGTTATCTTCTGCTACAAAGGTAAAAAAAAAACAAGTAAAAACTTCTCTGTAAATTAAATAAACGAAAGATAATTAAATAGCATTGGCTAACTCCTTGACGTTGAGAGCTATTAATTGTCAACTTTTAATTAGTAGAGTTGCATTTCGCCCACGTTCCACTAACTAATGGCTTAACCATGGATCTACGCAATTTTCAGTTTCAGTTTAAGACTAGGTGTACTATGTTGCAATAAGTATTGTTATGCATGAAATAATAAAGTGAAACTGAAAATAATGCCGTTATCTCTATTTCCTACGAGATACAAATCTATCAACTCTAACTTTTTGTTTTAGGCAAACGCTTTACCATAGATATTGTTCAACATCGGGTGAATTCCAGTCAAGGGCAACTAGTACAAGTTTGATCAATTTTATCAATATAAAAATATATAACGCTCTGTTAATAAATAATGTATTTATGAGGTAGCAAACACGTAAATCAAATTTTAATAATAATTTAATATAAGACGAATTTCTCATTATTTCATTGAAGTCAGTAAAAAAAGGAATTAAATAAAATTAATTTACTACATATTGTTTTACGCCAAAGGCTTCCTCTTAACACTTCCACTTCTATAACTCCCTTTCTTCGACGACCTCGTTGGCGTAAAGGTTACCATGCCGGACTGTCAATCAGAAGGTTCCGGGTTCGATTCCCGGCCCGGCCAACATCTTTGTGCTTAACTTAATTTGTTGGCTGTGGGTCTGGGTGTTAAATATGTTTCTATATTATATGTGTATGTATGTATATGTAGTATATCAGTTGTGTTAGCAACCATAATAAGAACTAGAAATGGTCCAGTATGAGGTTAACCAGCCGTGTGTGAAATGTATACTAATATTTATATTTAATTAGTTAGTAGGTATGTATACAGCGTTTGAGGTATGAAAAGTTTACCCTCCTCCCCACAAGATATTCTGAAATACATCTCTGTAAAACTATAAAACCTTCGTCTTGTGTTGTCGGAATGATTTCGGGAGATTACGCCGACTTTAAGCGACATTTTTACTGTCGACATAGTTTCTATCGCTTTGTACTACCCTTCCTAGTTATTAGTGTTCTCTCTTTGACTCGTAACCTTGAGTATAATCTGATAATTGACCGAGCGAGCGACGCGAGGGAAACGTCTCTGCATCAAATGGACGTCCAATGGGTGTCCGTGTGAACCTTCGATCTAGTATATATTTGATTGATGGTGTGAACAGGCGAATTCAAATTATGCTAGTTTATAAGTGCATTTTAAAAGCTTTAAAAGAAAAGGATCCTGTAAAATCGTCTGTATGTTTTTGTAATTGTTATCTTTTTGTCGTTGACGATTTCAGAGAGGCTAAATTGCAGCGGCGCCATTTACTGTCAATAATTTGGCGGTATCGAAAAAAAAAAGTTAAATATCTACTTAAAAGTTAATAGTATATCTAATCTAAAAAACCCAAAACCAGTGTGAAGAGTACCTAAAATGCCAGCCGAGTTGCCTCTTTGTTTAGCAACGCTAATCCGCTGTGCAAAGATGGGAGTTAAAGTTAAATGGTTTTGGAGAAAAAATATAAACCGATCAATTTTTTATTTATTTCACACAAGGCTGGTTGTCCCCATACTAAACCATTTCTAGTTTGTATTACGGTTGCTAACTCAACTGATATACTTCACACGAGTATAAATACTTCGTTCAAATACATACTGCATAAAGCATAAATACTTTATATCGATACATATATTTAACACCTAAACCGACGGCCAACAAATTTAATTCATCACAATGATGTTAGCCGTGCCGGGTATCAAACCCGGGACCCTCTGGTTGGCATTCCGGCATGGTAACCATAACCATAACGCCTCAGAAATATTATCGTCGCAATCGGTCATATAGTTTCGATATCGATCGAATAATGAATATTTGCTAGGTTTACTCTTCGCAGAATAACTATTCCTTAAATACATGTATTACATACCACTATTCTTATATTATTCCTCTTCTGGGAAGCTCACAAGTCTAATGTTTCTTATCTCTTTGTCCTCAAGGACTTTGTAGACGCAGTTCCATCTTGTTAGCAATGGCGTGTTTCGAATAAGAATTAGGATACATTTTGTCTATTGATTTATAATATGATTTCTGGAACGGTTCTTAGGTTTTTTCTACGGATAACAGAAAAAAGGATAAATACAAAAAACATAATGTATTGTTATGCCAATTTAGCCTTGAATGTCTCAGGAATAAATCTCATTCGAAATCTAGTTTTGTAAAGTATAAAAGTACTCCTGTTATAAAAGTTATTAAAAGTTTTATGCAAATTATATTTACGATTCGCAATTAATGACTTTTCTACGTGAAAAATATAGATTGTATCTTTGTCGTATAATTGGCTACACCAACTTCTACAGAAAATTAAGTAGTTAGTGGATAGTAATTAGTTAGTTATCACCCGGTTGCTTTTTCCATATTTTTGTTTAAAATCTTTAACTTGTAAAAAGTATGAGGGTAGAGATTTAGTGTCTTGCTTACTTGAACGTGTTATTTTCATTATATTTCATTACTCAGCACCGTCAAAGACGGCTATCACTGTACTCAATCAAGCATCACTGTTTTGATCTTGTATATGTACTTCATAATAGCATAACTATACAGAATATAGTGCATTTTAAATAGATTTTGAAGTATTATGATAAAATTAATAATTGATCTTGGAATTATTACTTATTGGTGGAGTAAAAACAAGTGTTTTTTTATGAAAAAGGTATTTTACAGAAAAACTGCACAAAATATAAGAACCAGTATAGTGATTAAATTGAATTATTAGTTATGTCTTTTCAATCACCAAATTACTATTTTAGCCAAGTATATAAGTAACGTATTACTACTACTTAATAGCGCCGGTAGCTCGGCTAGCTAAGGCACAGAATAATAACTAGCACTTCGTAGCTAAGGTGATCTGACACGATCATCAATGCTAAGCAACGATCGACGCGGATTATGTTTGGATGGGTGACCATGCACAAGACTGTCTATTTTCAAATGGCATTTTCATCTGTGCGTTAATTTCATCATTTAACGTGTCATCCGACCCACGGCTACCGTGGGTCGGATGTTAAATTAACGTTACATTGTAAGTCCCGGCTGTTAGTCTTAGTATAAGCACTCGCCATCGGGCGGCTTGAAAACTCTCGACACCAGAGCTTGGCTAGCTCATACAAAAAATAAGACTACAAAATAACTACTATGAGTACTTGTCCATGTCTCACAAAGCCATGATGGTTTCAGTCAAAACTATAAGCAGAATAAATAGTAACCCCAGGGCGTGGGTTGTTAGATCGAGCTATTAAGGGGCGCGCCCTGTCCGCGGGCCGCGTGTATCGCTGATTACTTTTTTTTCTATTTAGTTCAAACTCTCGTTAGCCAGCTTTTTGCTGAGATTAACATTTTGTTTAAGTAACTTAAGTAATTACTTTCTGGACGTAATGGATTACGTTTATATTTTGATTTCATGAAAATAGTGGCAACTTTCAATCTTATCGAAATCTTCTTTTTTTAAGGAATTGATATATTCATATATTTACTATAGCTGACAAATATAATTTAATTTTTTATGTATTTAGCGACTTCGTCGAATTTTTTTAGCGAAAGAAGAACCACTGACGCATTTAGCATTCAGCATCGGATGAAAGAATATTGTAAAAAAATGTCTACGATATCTACTATTCGGAAAACTATTGTATCTAAGTTTCAGCAGCACAGTGCTAGACGTACTATTTCGTACATATTAATGTACAAGCAATATCCTGCTTCATCCCCGGATATTATTTTTTATTTTTTTAAGGCAGAGCATAACTTAAAAAAATCTGCCCCCGCTCTACTATATTTATTTTTACCTTATTTATTTCCGGAGTGGGTTTCTCTAGATTGCAAAAGAAATCCTGGAAGACAGAGGAAAAGATGGAGGGACCTATTCCTAAAGATATGCGGTCCAACATAGATGAGACAGGCGAGGGAGAGAGAGAGTTGGAAAAAAACGGGGGAGGCCTATGCCCAAGCGGCAACTTTTGCACAAAAAGGTGTAAATTAAAATATGTTATTTTTATAAAATGTAGCAATTAAATTAAGGTTTTTTTACTTTTACTTTACTATTTATTTCTACAGTATCAGTTTCGTGCTTTCGGAATTTTGTATATTATGCCACCCCCAAAACTTGCCGCCCGGGGCAAAAGTCCCGGCTTGCCCCTCCTAGATCCTGATCCGTCCTTTTTTATATGTAATATATTGATTTATTGTACCATATAGGTTCTGCGAGATCGCACCGTTCCTCCGAACTGATGGGCAGTCAGTCGGTCCTTGCGGTTTATGACTAAGCAATATAAAGTTACTGTTCTCGCATATACTTAGTAGTACGTTGGAATAAACCGGGTCACGTTTACTGTTTTATGTATAGGGCAGAGATTTGTACGGATTTTTGTGTATGTACTTGTTTATTGTTTTCATCAAAACGGGTACAGTGTAAACTCTTTGTAATGTCACTCGATTTAACGACAAACCCTCTAAAGTGTCGAAATCAATTGGCTTTGGTTGGTTTAGCTTGTATTTCATACAATGATATTATCTCTCCATTTAACGATCACTCTCTATAACGCCATAAAATGCACAGTCCCTTCAGTGTTGTTATATAGAGTTTACACTGTTGTTGAATTTAAACAAATACAAATTTAAAATTTACTAAACCTTTGATATGTATTGTTGGTCTATTTATTTTCTTGTCGTCTTAATATTTACTTACATTTAAAATACTTGTATTGCATAGTTGCTTATTGTTATATGATCTTTATTTATTTTCACCGCTTATTAATTTTTCTAGTAATTGAATTAAAAGTTCTAGGTATGTTACTATATTTATTATTTAGTAATACTTCTAATAAATAAACATTAAACGACTTTATCTACTTACTGTTACGCATTTAATACTAAGTAATAATATTAAGTATTTTATTAAACAATTTATTGTATAATTAAATCGAATTTAATTACTTAATTAAACAATTTAATTTTCAATTAAATAATTGATTAAACAAATTTTTTTTAAAATCTACACATTCTTCATCATAGCTTCGAAAACAACGTTATAAACGGTATACATAACATTTTCCCTTTTCTCCAAATCTTGAATTTTTTCATGATCTTTCCTCTTTTTTATTTAATCAATTGCAATTTAAACGAAAGCAATATACGTCGATCCTTATAACTATTACTGATTAATAAGTGTGTGATGTGTGATAAGATGTAAAAATTGTAAACTGTTCACGTAAGGCATCTTAATATTTTCGAGTAGAAAACGGTCACACTTACTTATTATTAAAAGTTGGAATGAGTCCAACAGTTTCGGTGCTTTCCGAGCACCATCTTCAGGGGCGAGTGTTACACGGACCGTCGCCGACGAGATCCGCGCGTGCACCGAAAGCACCGAAACTGTTGGACTCATTCCAACTTTTAATAATAAGTAAGTGTGACCGTTTTCTACGCGAAAATATGTGATAAGATGTGTTTGATATCTACATATCGTCCGTGAACTTCTGAGATCTCCTATCTGATTATACACACATTTTACAAGCGGAACAATAAACTAATTTATTTAGCCACCGTGAAGACTATTGAAAAAATAAAAAATAAAACACTTGGTAATTTTTTGAATGCTTTTACTACTAATGTTGCAAAATAGCTATTATTTTGAGCTTTTCTTTATTGGACGGAAGTTAAGAGTTTTAAGTTTTCAAATTCTCAAATGTAAGTTAGAAGGTGTCAGAAGTTTACGGACGTTATCCGTAAATAAACAAAAAATATATTAATAAAGTATGTTTTATTTGTTTTAAGGGACTCTATATAAATACAAAAGCGCGGACCTAATTTGTTTTGATCAAGTCAAGCCCAACCGACACAGTGGTGTTGGCAGGCCTCCTTTGTGGGGAAGTTGTTGTTAGTGGGGGGCTCGGGGACCCGAGGGCAATGCGCCGACCACCGCACCTCGAAGCACGACCTCGTGTACCAGTTGTACACAAACCTGGGGATCAAACTTTACTGATTATAAACTCAAATTATCTAAAGTGTAAACCTGACTCCCGAAGGCGATGTCTTGTCTGTAACAAGACATCGCCTTCAACCTTCGGGAGTCAAGTTCCATTGTACAGGACTCGACGTAAAATTATAATAATGATTTAAATCAAATGTACTTTAATTTTTGGAACCAGTTTTTTCTAATTCATAAGTCTGATTGGTACCAAAATATGTATAAATATTTTTAGATTGGTTTTTTAAGCTACATTTTCGATAATTTTTGCCGTATATGATTTATAGTGAAAAGACTGTAAAATCAATATTTTGCCCGTATATTCGCGGTAAGCTGAATATATATATTTTACAAATAGGGCGTGTAACCTCTGGCCTAAGGTGGAACAAGCCTATTCTGGAATAACTGTCTCTCAAGGAAGTTTCCGGAACGCACTATTTAGTGCTTCACCACAATTTTTTCAATTTGAGGGTGGTTGCGACCGAGGTGAGCATTAACAAATACTGCTGCTACTTGTTAGAGTAACTTTCTACAGATTATTTATTAATATCTAATACCATAGACAAAATATACTAGATTTTGTCTATGCTAATACGATCATATCTTTTGGTTGTATATCCTCACCTTATTTGATGAGGCCACCGATCTCTCACTCTGTATTCTATCAAGCAATGCTTTTCTTTTGGAAACGTCTGACATTTGTTAGGGCTTACTGAAATCAAACACACATTTTTTAATTCGTCGATAAGGAAACATAAAATAAAGCGTTTTTTTATGAATTATCGGTTCGTAATTTAAAAAGAAAGCAAGGTGCTTGTATCATATGACATACTTAGCACAATCTATTAGTATTTTCTTAACTTCACTCAGTTCAGGACTGCAGCGCGTTGCGGAATTTGACGGAAGCTAGACTGCACGCTCAATATGCAGCGCCATCTAGGTTGCATCTATAATTATGACAAACTCCCGCGCCACGCTTTTTTGTATGGAAGTCAGCAACAGTCTAGTATTATGATCCCTGATATCACTTACCATCAGGTAACCTCACGGAACTTACCTGCCGAACTTTATCTAACTTACGGAAGGTACTACTGAACGAGCACAGATAAAGTAATTATTTCCAGTGTCAATGTCACTGACACTGACTTACAGATGACTATGCCAAAGGCTTATACAATTAGAACTATTACTAAACACATTCTAACAATAAGACAAAATATAAAAAAAAACAAACAATCTTACATTGTTCACTAAGAAACACAGATACTGCTATCACAATAATTTTAAACCAGAATCTTGACATGTTAAATTTAATGGAAGGTCGATATGTCAAGTAGTGATAAACGCGTCAGATAATGATTTATTATTTATTTAAACTGTATGTATCGCTTTGTTTACTGACCACTCTCAGAACGTCAACTGAATCAGAGATATTCAATTCAATTCATTGAAATTATCATTGTTTATTTAGTTAAGATGATTAAGCACTAACTTATGTGTATCTACTTATTGTGACGCAAACCGAATGCAAAACGTAAAGCAGATTTTTAGCTGACGACGCAAAAACGACTGAGTGTTGTAAGTTTGACATGTATATGTGTGTGTCTGTATGTGGCATCTTAGCTCCCAAACGGAAGATTGATTTAGTATTTTTTTTTGTGTCAGACGAAAGTGTTTGTTTGACTCTGTTTCACTAAAATTTATCTAAGATGGCGGCCGCTAGGGATGTCGGAAATGCAATTAAGTATCGATATATATTGTATCGATAATTTTTGAATATATCGATATTGATATTTTATTTAAAAATATCGATATATCGGTGTGATAGGAGAATAAAAATTGTAATTTTATATCGATACCGCGATACATCGAAACATTAAATATCGCTCAAAAATATCGATACATTGAAAAAATAATATCGATATATCGATGTATCGATATTTTTTCGACGAGCCTAGCGGCCGCCACAAAATAGTGGATGGCGTATTTTTTCACGACTGTCACAACAATATGGGTATCAAAGGGCTTTATTAGTAGAAAACATACATTGTTGAAAAATTTAAATCCAAGGTGTCCACCACCACAAACGTCAAAATTTTTAACACCCATTTGTTTGTCAGTCAATTTCACACATCCTCATAACATGGGCAATTTAACAAATTCGGAAATAAAAGTTTCTAAATCTCGCTGATGGATCAGCGAATGTTTTTGATGGGATTTGTTGAACAGAAAAGGGTTGAAGGTCTATTTATCTTGTAAATGTTGGATTTTAAACCCCTTATGCCCTATTTTAGCGAGTGTTAATTCGGGTCGACCCTTATCTCAAAACTTTGGTTATGTTATAGTTTATCTGCATCGTGTTTCAGTTTTATAATTATCATATATTATATTTATTCGTAGGATACGTTTTAAAATTATATATTTTATTCGAAGGTCTTGATAGGTCTTTGCGAAAATATTTGATGTGTACTGGATTACACTCTAGGGAAACATTTGTCGTATAAAAAAAAATATATAATTTATTTTATAGAATGATCTCATGTTAGTTTTTAAGGTAATTCATAAGTCTAGCAACACCCTAATGTTACATAATTACAGGGTACTGTATTAATTTAATTTGTACTGTGCATGTTTTGCTGAAATAAATATTCTATTCTATAGAAAATTAGAAAATGAAACTGACCTGTGTCATGCAGACCATAGATTTATAATCAAGACACTACATTTTAGGTAGAAACAAGTGATTAAAATTGAAAATAGCTTAAAGATACATATTTCATACTAAATAGTTTCACAAATGTGATATCTACAAATAATTTTTTCTACTGAAAGTACACTGGTTTTATAACTAACATTTAACAATCTACAATTGTGAAAATAAATATATAGATTAGATACGTATCTCTTAACTTAACTTATTCGTTAGCTTGCGAATGGCAACTCCTATTAGTAAACTAAGTGCAACCCATTGTAGGAGAGTGGCAACTCAGCTTCGTTCGTAAACAACTCAGACTGCACTAAATGATTGAAACCAGATGTTGCAGTTTGAATCTCGTCCAAACTTTGCAGGTTCAAGTTTAAACTTTAAATTGGAATGTGAACTTGGTTGCCCTTAGTTTGGAGTTAAATTGGTATGCCCTTAAGTGGAGTTGGGAAACTTGTGGAGTAGTTTTCCGAAGAGAGCTGTCGAGGGTTTGTGTCTTTTTCTATTTGTTATAGGAAAAAATATGCTGAAGGTTCGATGACACTGGAATAGCTTACGAGTCGACGAGTTTAAAAGCCAGCGAGATAGCAAGTAATTTTTAAAATATATTCAATAGTATATTGTAAAGAGTTAATGCTCTTAATTTACCTGCTTAGGGCTTATCTCCGAAACCACTGGTAAAAAATAAAATTAACAAACTTTGTGTACATACAAAAATTATTATAATAATTTGTATTGTAATGTTTAAAATATAATGATGATAATGATGAATGTCCTGATATGTGAATGTATGTTTTGCCTCAATAAACTATTTATTTATTTATATTTATTATTATAAAGAAGTTTAATGTATGTCATGGAGTTACTTCACAAGTTATTCGCGAACCCTGGTTGATTGTAAATTATCCCAGTGTAATCTTGTACATTGTGGATTCAGAAGCTCTCTTGCTACTCTCTACTAAGAGTTTAAACTCGTAACACATAAGTTTATTTATTAATATAGGTTCTTAGAATAAGGCTCTATATAGCAATGATATATTTTTAGTACTATGTGGCATTTAACTTAAAGCTATGGAAAAGTAGAAGATATGGTGCAGCAGATTTAATCATTCAAAAAAAGGCTAAATACCTTTGTTTTAGCACTATGTTACATTTGACTCGAAGCTATGGAAAAACGGGGAAAATGGCGCAGCAGACTTAATAATTAAAATAAGACCGGTCCACATTTTCTATGTGTTATTCATATGTAACATTCTTCAAAGAGACAAAATATTTCCAAAAAAGTATGCTCCCCGTGACAGTGTACACACTGCCGTGACCAGGATTCGAACCTGGGTTACTACGGCCACAACGTAGGGTCCTAACCACTAGACGATCACGGCTAACGGAGCTGGTGATTGTACAGCCCAATACAAGAACTGCTTGGTTTCGAAGATATAATACTGCTAGTTAAAAAATGCATGCATATAAAAGATCGTGTTGCAAATGAAGTGATTATTTGCCTTGGTAAGGTTATAAAAGAAACTGGAGCACTTTCTTACGAAACCAATATAAAGTGGCGTGAAATTGACGGCGCAATTAAAGTCTGTGCTCTGTTTGCAAGGCAATAGTGCAGCGAGCAAGTTGAACGTCACAGTCAGTGGGGCTAGTACAAGTAATCAAAGATAAAAAAAAAACGTTTGTAATATATATTATTATTATTTTTTTAAATATAGGACACATTTCACACACGGCTGGTTAACCCCATACTGAACCATTTCTAGTTCGTGTTACGGTTGCTAACACAACTGATATACTACATATACATACATATTTTATATAGATACACATATAACACTCAGACCCACAGCCAACAAATTTAGTTAAGCACAAAGATGTTGGCTGGGCCGGGAATCGAACCCGGAACCTTCTGGATGGCAGTCCGGCATGGTAACCCTTACTCCAACGAGGTCGTCAACTTTAATGACCTACTCATAATTAATAGATTGTACCTCATGCATCGCACCTTTATAATCATTGTAGGTATTAATTATAAATATAGTTACGTGTATAGTTTCTACATTATAGTTTACATTTCGTTCAAGTTTTATCCATGGACTCACGATATAATACATATGTCAGCGTCATTGTGTTTTGTTATAGCTGCATCAGAAATATATCTTCTGTAAATATGTCTACCATTTAGTTACGACGGTTCGTGAGATACAGCTTGGTGACCTACGGACGGACAGAATGCGTCATAAACAATTTCTTTACAATGTCATGAAAAACTGTAGTTGGTTGTTTTAACACACAACCAAACAACACATATACAATGAGCAAAATGGCATATTTTGAAAAATTCTATAAAACCCTGCGTAAGGCTATATTTTTTTCAGTATCATTATCTTTAATTCAGTTTTAAGAATCTTTAGTAATGCAAACCACCATTACATTTTATGCGCTCGACAGTTTTATTTTTTATGCAAAAATGGTCGTTTTAAAATTAAAAAATGTCGTGCATTTTAGAGTGATAAAGATATAACAAAAAATCATACTTTTTTGTTGGTAGTGATATTATCTTTAATTCTTAGAGTTTATAGTTTCAATACTGTTTATTGTCGATTTTATTTGAATTTATTTCGTGATAAATCCACTGCCGCTAGTTAAGCGCTTCGCTTAAATATGTACGTCATGGCTGAACTCGACAATAGCGCCTTTAGAATATTTTTCGACCGCAAAAAGTCAAGTAATAGCAGTATTAAAATGATCTAGTCTAAATAAAGCCAGAAAGTAATACGATCCTTATTTGTAAGTCTGCATCAGACGTTTTCATTTAGATAATTGATCTAGAATGAAATGTGAAATGGCTTGACAAAATTGAGTTGCTGTCTAGTTGTATAAATACTATTAGAGTTTTATTTACTTGTTAATGAACTTGAGACGTCTTTCAAAGCAATAGATGAACAAACAATACAGTTGTCTTTAAAACATGTTTATTCTCACCTTCGAAGTTTTTTAAGCACAGTAAGTACTATTTTAATTAAATTGAAAAAAAAAATAGTATATGGTAGATAGACGAGTCCATATTGTTTCTAGTTATTTTATATTACTTCAATGTAATGTAATTAATAACTCTGTATCATATGACTATTCTAATCTATTCTAGAGAAAATCACTATAGTTTTCATCAGTTGGATTCTTCGGCGATCCAGTGAGGTAATACCGTCAGTAAATTAGGCACCTTACCCGCGGATACAGACTTAGGGATAGTTTATTTACAAAACAAATAATTTATATACAAATTTACAATTTAAAATCAAACGATAAAAATAAAATCTTTATTATTTTTAATTTGTATTTGTTGTGAAGTTTTTAATTTAATTTAGTTTTATTAAACATTAAACAAAAAGTATAATAGACAAAGCATCGAAATGTATATCTTTATAGTAAAACTTTCAATTTTTAAGAACTATTTAGTTTTGTTTTTAATTATTAAAAAAAAGTATGCTCCCCGTGACAGTGTACACACTGCCGTGACCAGGATTCGAACCTGGGTTACTACGGCCACAACGTAGGGTCCTAACCACTAGACGATCACGGCTAACGGAGCTGTTGAATGGACCAACGAAATGATAAAAGCCTCTCGCAAAAATTGCCGAAATAAGAGCACTTTCACAATTATTCACGGTCCGGAAAGCACGCGATAGAGCTACCGAAAAAGTGCACTTTCAATATTTGCAGTAATTACGATTGAGCTGTAATAAAGCATGATTTTGTTGCATGTCCTTCGTTACTAAAACTAAAAAATAGCGGCATTTACTATTACTTCGGCTGCGATAAGACTTCTAGTTTTTTGTTTATGAAAAGTATTAAAGTTTCGCTATTTTTAAGTTACGAAAATTATAAAAACACATATGTACTAAAAAGAAACGGGAGTACTTGTTTGTGTATTGAAAAAACGCAAAATAATTACATAATTTCTAATATGTTTTCGTTTATTTACTCAAAACTTGTCTTTTTATTGTTTAGCTTTATTATTTTATTTATCGACTATAATAGCGTATTAGATATTATTTACTAGCCGATTTAAAAATAACAGACTTCAAGACTATGCTTTTATAAATGAAGACAAAATATTTTTGTTTATGTATAAATAAATAAATAATGGTATTAAACCTCATGAATTTATACTCCTAACCGCTGTTTGTCGGTTAATTCTATTTCTATTCTGAAACAAAGGCCGCGTCACGTCTCACAAATCCTTTACCATAACTTTTCAAAGCTAAAACTTTTATCAGCTTAGTCTTGTTTGCAGAACTTCTCTTACTTACAATTTTAAATATACAAAACCACGCTTAAAGCTTATTTTTAACAACGTTTGTTGGGTTCCTAAAAGGAAAAAACCTAAGCCTCCGCTGTCTGTCTGTCTGTTACTAGGCTGTATCTCATAAATCGTGATAGCTAGAGAGTTCATTTTCACATAGGTATTATTTATTTTCGTTGCGGCTATAACAACAAATACTAAAAATTAAACATGTAAATGTTAAGGGGGTTCCTGTATTTTTTTGCTCAAAACGGTAATCGGTAGATGCTTAAAATTTTCACAGAATATTAAGTTTCATATTGCCTTTCAAAAAAAAAAACATAATAATGGAATAATTAAAAATTCCATAAAACAAAAGTGTTTTTTGACCTTTTTTTTATGAAATTTGACATGCATTTTGTATGATATAGTCTGGCGAGTTGGGCTTGGCCAATTATTATTTGGTAGATTTCTAAGTTATACGATATTATCTTGTTTAATGTGCATTGTATCGACTGTGACGCTAACTCAGTATGTAAAATAAAAATAACCTGCAATTTATATTTACTATGTTTTTAATTCCAAAAAAATAGACTAATAGCAGAAAGCTTAGCCACCAAACTAAATAAGGCTGAGTGTTAGCTTTCAGTTTATTTTCAGAAACTACGAGGTAGCAATCTCCAATTTAAGGACTTACACTCGTAAGTCCTTAATTTGGAGATGATGAAGATCAATTCCTTCCAGTGTCCATAGCATATTCTATCGCTAGTTTAGATAGAAAACGCGACAGCACAGCGATTGTATGATTGACTTCGCAAAGGATAAACTTTGCAAAATCATCCCCACGGCTTCCAATGCATCAAACCTGTCTTGAACAGTATTGCTATATCCCCTGTGGAGTTTTACGTCAATACACATTTTATCGTGGAAGAAGATTTTATTCATTTCTATTCAAATACAGAGATAGGAATTTGTTTTCATTTGCTGTCAGCAGAATAGGAACAGATTGAAAGATTAGCTTTTTGGATCGATGGAACGCTTTTGGTAAATCCTTTTTGGAACAAAAATCGTATGGAGATCGATTTATTTGGTTGGGAAACATAGTTTATATATTTTTGATAAAAATAGGCAACAGAGTTTACGTCAGTCATCAGCTGACTTGGTGTGTAAATCTTCCAGCATTACAGCTAGTAATACGCTTACCTTCAAAGTACCTATCTACTCTACTTTTGAAGATTTGTTCCGGGTAAAGTAAAAAAGGTGTAAAGGTGTTTTTATCAGGGGATGGGGACACGTGAAATTGCAAGTCCTGGCTGATAATAGCACGAGCAGTGATTAAACCATGTCACAGGTCATCGGGAGGCTTACAAGCACTTGACACTAGAACTTGGCTACTTAGCAAATTATCAAAAACCTCCTTATAAAAACACATTGTTTTAAAATTGTGCTGAATTTCTACTGTTACCTTTCAAAACTGTTCAGTAAAATTAAAAAAAAGTATGCTCCCCGTGACAGTGTATACACTGCCGTGACCAGGATTCGAACCTGGGTTACTACGGCCACGACGTAGGGTCCTAACCACTAGACGATCACGGCTAACGGAGCTGGTGACGGTGAAGGCAAAAATATCGATCAAATTATAAATACTTTCACAATTTCTCGGTTCGCTGCGTATGCGCAGAAATCGAGCAGCACCGTTGCAGTGTCACATGTTTTAGATTTTTGCTGTCAGAGGCGCTGGTGTCGTTACTTTACCACTAAAATAGCAAGGGTTCATACAAATATTTGTTTCATAGGTAGCTTGATAATTGTAGGTACTTTTACGTGTTCCATATTACTATTAGCATCTAATTTTTTCCCCGATTCAATAAAAACATATTATAATCTCCCCATCTTGCAAAGAGTAATTTTGCTCTTTGATATCTGGGAGTAAAAGTTGTTTATATCGGCTAGAAGATAATGTTAATTGAACTCTTACAACTGTGTACACTAAATATTTTAACTAAAAATATCATTAAAGTATTTACTTTAAACTCCATGGATGCGCCGAATACAATAACCGTCAACTGAATTAAGTCTATCTTGTTATTGTGAATATTTTTTTTCCATTCAGTAATTTTACTGGCTGAGGTGGGTTAAAAATTGAAATTTATAAAAAAATATCATTTCGTTTATCTTAAGTAGGTTAATATAATAAAACTAGATGACCCAGCAAACGTTTTTGTAGATAGTCGATAGCCGATTCTCAGACCTAAGAATATGCTTATAAAATTTGGTAAAAATCGGTCAAGCCGTTTCGGAGGAGTGCGGTAACTAACATTGTGACATGGAAATTTTATATATTAGATTAGATATAAATTATACGTGAATTTATAAATCTTATACATATTATGATCAGGTCTCAACTGGACGAGGAGTATATAAGATCGATGCATGGCTCATGCTTCGGAAGCCTATGCTCAGCAGTGGAATCAAAAGGGACTGTAGACGATGACGATGCATGATAAATCTTTATCCCTTTTGAAATTCAATTCATAACTTGGCATCCATATAAATCCAGTTACTGTGTGGAAGACCTGTAAAGCCCCGACATTTTTACCTCACCCTTACCCTTCCCAGATATTTTCCCGGCAAGTGAAGAAAGCGGAATTTTGCATGATTATGTTCTCATTTCTTAGTAGTCGACCCTTCTCAGGTCTTCCGTGAAGCGGGCTCGTTTCAACAACCCTTGTTATTTTACGGTTACTATCTTGAACTTAAATTTTAACTTTGTTTTGCAAATTACTGCCCAAAAGCTAATTAGTTTTTCTTTGCGGACAGGAGGGTTAGAAGTGGTGGAAAAGGATCGGTCGAGTTAGCAAACTTTATTTGTTGAACTATTATCGTGGAGCTCGTTGTCGTCGAATGAGTTATTTTGGAAGATTTGGGATAAAAAATAAAAATAGATACTATATTTTAAAAAATAAAAATAGATACTAAATTATAGTATCTATTTTTATTTTTTATATATTATGGTACCAATTATGTATTTCAATGTTTTTTTTAAATCAGCCCAATTAAGTTAACATTTAAAATTAGAATTAAAAGAGCGGTAAAAACACTCAAAACATACCTATAGTCGAATTAAGAACCTCCTCCTTGGATGCTCTTTTACACGTCATCGCACGTTATTCAATAAATCATGAACTTTGTGGTTAAGCTTGTTGAAAAGTTTATCGACCGCCTAAAGAACATAGTATTTATGCAATTTATAATATTTTGGTACGGATAACACTAATGAATTAAAAAAAAAAAATTTTTCAAATAATCTGATTAGCTTTGGAATTCTCTACCTGAGGCTCTGTTTCCTGAGATAAACTACCATGAGATCATCGAATCGGAGAGAATGTGATCCTTTAAGGTATGCGTGTTTTAACGTATACTACGGCGCTGTTTAACAACAGGTAAGCTGTTTCCTATGACAAACGCAAACCTATACATATAAAAAACCTAACTTTTTTAAAGTTGATGAATCTGATTGGTACCAACATTGGTGTAAATATTCTAAGAGCTATTCCTTATACGGTCTTTGCTATTTTTCAATTAGTTTAACCGTTGCGATACATAACGTTAAAACTGTAAATGCAAGATTTTGCCCATGTCGTAGCCTAAATATTCAGCGAGCCATAATGTTAGCAAGGCAATACATTAGTGCATACATTCGAGTATGCTATAACCTACAGTAATTACTGGAAGCTTCTCGAAACAGGCAGCCTTATTAAGTCCATTACATGTTTAACGTGCAACTGCGAGGAAGTCGTCAAAGGAAAACATTAATTATATTATACCTATAATTATAATATGTTGATAGTGTTGGATTTACTGACTCATGAAGAGTTAATTGAAATGTTCAGTTACTTCATTTGCTGCTTTGTCTCCATTTTGTGTTATTGAATAGGTTTTTGATGAAATTTCAAGAATTTTAACTACGGTTATAAATCCGTATTATTTTAATTCTTGTACACAAGCGTGTTTAGTTAGCATTAACATTTATTTTTTTACTATAGAGTCTGTGTTATCAAATTAATAACTTGAAGTATGGTTAGACTCTAACATTTCGTGATCATAAATATCATAATTTGTGATCATTAAGCTTTGCTCTTATGTGATAACACTAATCGTTGCAGAGTAAATTACCGAGGACAATAAAACAGGCGTCAGTGTTTCATACACTTTATTGCTTCACGGATATTGTATTCTCCATAAAATGTCAAACAACCACGTTTATAACGACGACACGACCCCCGAGCGGGGCTCGCAGAGGCACTGAGAGACAGAAATCACAGATCGAGAGAGCTTAGAGGGTAGAGGCGGCATCAGTAGAGGAAGCTGGAGGGCGGCGGGCGCGGCGCGGGCGCCGGGCGCGCCAGCCGCGGGTGGAACGCGCCCAGCGCCGCCTCGTTGGTGGAGGACGGGCGCTCGTCGCGCGCGCGCAGCGCCGGCAGCCGCCACGCCGCGCACGCCGCCGTCAGCGCGTGCCGGTTCAGCAGCCAGTAGGCCAGCGCGTTCAGCGCCGAGTGCGCGTGCCCCAGCAGCAGCGCGTAGTGCGCCGCCAGCCGCGGCGCGCGCAGCCCGCCCGCCGCGCACAGCGCCAGCGCCGCGTGCGGCAGCCAGCACGCCGCGAACAGCGCCGCCACGCCCAGCAGCACGTTGCCGAGCCGCCGGCGCGAGCGCAGGCTCGAGGTCGCCGGCTGCGGGCCCAGCAGGCTCGGCTGCAGCCGCTTCTTGGAGCGCGCGTCGCCCACGTCCACGGCGTCCCGGCGCTCGCGCGGCCCCACGCCGGCCACGATGATGACGTGCGTCGGGCGCCGCATGAGCGGCACGGGCAGCGGCAGCTCGCCGTGCGCCGCGCGCGCCGTCAGGGAGAGCGCGGTCAGCTTGACGCGCACCGCCCAGTGGCAGCGCGCCACGCCCGCCACCGGCAGCACGAACGTCAGCACGGCGTGCAGCGCGCCCAGCGCCGGCCACTGCGCGCACGACGCCGCCACCGCGCCCGCGCCTGCAGTGGAGTATGCTAATAAGTTCAAATACGCCGATAACACTCTTCATACAAACTCTAAAGAAGATTTGGAAGAGCTTTTAAATAGTCTAGTAGTTACTAGTTTCCAATTCGGGCTTTAAACAAGGATAAAACTAAGATTTTGATCGTGAACCGAGCAGATCAGAACAATGTAGTAACAGAGAATATAAAATAGCGTAGCGGTATATACTGACTAAGCAACAGCGCCGTAATCCAGAGCAGCGCGACCACCAACACGGGGCGCGAGCAGGAGGCGGTCCCCCCGCGCCGCACCACGCCGCACCGGTCCGCGGCCACCGCCACCAGGGACAGCGTGCTCGCTGCCACCGGGAACGACTGGAATACACGCAAAATATTATTGAAATTAACCGTTAATTTGAAAGAAATTGCTTCTTCACTTATAGCTCTAATATAGCTAGACACGGTGTCGATTAGTCAATATTGACGGCGCCTCTTGCCCTCGAGCCCGACGTATAAGGCTTGTGGCAGGAGATGCGAATTTGCTCACGGAAAAAGGGATACTCATGCCCTGAGCAGTTAGTTGGTGTAGGTAGCTGCTGACCTCGATGTAGAAGGCGAGGTGGCAGAGCGCGGAGTGCGAGCGCGCGGCGCGCGAGGCGGCGAGCGGCGCGCTGGCGGCGCACACCAGCAGGTCGGCCGCGCACGCCGACACCATCTGCGGCGAGCGGAGCCGCGCCGCGCCCGCGCCGCACAGCGCCACCAGCAGGCTCACATTGCCTACACGCACACAAACATAATCAGACATTGTAAACTGTTCACGTAAGGCATCTTAATATTTTCACGTAGAACGGTCACACTTACCTACTTATTATTAAAAGTTGTAATGAGTCCAACAGTTTCGTGTAACACTCGCGGCGGGTCCGTGTAACACTCACCCCTGAAGATGGTGCTCGGAAAGCACCGAAACTGTTGGACTCATTCCAACTTTTAATAATAAGTAAGTATGACCGTTTTCTACGCGGAAAACACATAATCAGCTTTATTGGTATAATGCACTTTACATTGCTACTCGTATTCGCTATTCGGTGTTTGCTATATTCGGTAAAATATTGACGAATACACTAATCTTATCTTATATCTTTAAATAAATCGATCTAGCTAGGAATCATTTTTAGAAAATGTCATATAAAAAAAAACCAAGCAAAGCTCAGTTAACCAGGTAACAGGTACTCAGGTATATCAGGTACTGTACATAGATTGCAAACATTGTAAAGGATTGCAAACATTGTAAAGCCTTCTTCTCGGTAATTAAAAATAAAGTAACTAACAACCTGCACAAACTTACGAGAACAGACCTACGTTTGATGGTCGGTATCATCAAACGTAGATGAGTAGAGGCTGGTAGGGGGAAATGCACAATACGCCTCTTGCAGGTTGTCAGTGCAGGTCTGATCGCCCCCATCATAGAATAAGAATAAGAATACTGTACACATAGTAGAAGTAAATAAAGAGGCGTGTACTGTCTGTCCCATCCGCCAATACTTCATGACGACCACGACCGCTCTGTCAAGAGCGTACCGACTTATAAGAAGATATACACATCTTTACAGACGAAGACAATTATTAAGTACATTTTGCATTTTTATTCGCCAATTAGGCTAAAATGACAACAATTTGGCAAATTACTGTTTGCCTAATATACCAAATGACGATATCACGTCAAAAATTATTTCCATAATAATATACTATGTATTACGGAGTATTTGAAATAATGTAAGCGCAGTCTAGTCTCTAATCCTGAATGTGGCAGGTGAAGTGATACGAAATTAGACAAATATTAAATTCATAGAGCAATTACGAATTCAAATTCAGAGGCTTCATAGACACAATTAATTTTACAACACAAATACATCGCGATATTTGAACGCGTGACTAAATAATTCCATATCATCTAAAGATATGCCATTTGAATTTGAATAGTTTCTTGAAATTAGTTGAATATTAATTGTATTTTAGCCAAAGATAACTTATATATTTACACATTGCTCCCGTACCAATAAACGTGAATTTTTGTAAAAATATTTTGTTTGATCTTTATAACGACAACTAGACGGTTATTTATTAATAATATTACGTCTCGATTTATTTAATTTAATTTATGGGTAAGACATGTTTATTTACAAAAATTAAACCAGTTTCCCAAGTGATATATTATATATATACTTACACCAGAAAATATACAGAGTGACAGTAAAAATGTTTAAAAGGAATGAAAGGAAGAGTGTACGACTGGGCAAGCAAAATAATACCTATCTTTGCCTCTGGTCGAGTCCTTAGGGATTTAAATATTGAAACATTTTAATCCCTCGCTATGTTTACCCCTGGATTCTACTCTAGAATACTCTGCGCTCTGGCATCAAATGAGCACTTTAAATGTTATCTTGGTCCTTTGAAATACAATGTAGAAGTTGGCTCAAAAGAGCGAATGTGGCTCGGTCGTAAAAACTACTGTGGTAAATAAAGTCTGCTTTTCGAATGAATTGTTTTTCAAGATATCTATGGATTTGCACTTGCTTTACGGTGAAGAAAAACATCGTGAGGGAACCGACACGTT
This sequence comes from Mellilla xanthometata, assembly GCA_035578125.1. Lineage (NCBI taxonomy): Eukaryota > Metazoa > Arthropoda > Insecta > Lepidoptera > Geometridae > Mellilla > Mellilla xanthometata. The sequence continues at coordinate 1,977,191 of JAPUBQ010000007.1, read as the reverse complement.
TAAGGACTGCAACATCTGAAGACGTGTGTCATCTGCTAAGGTGATGATGGATTATGGCCTGTATCTCACTCCTAGTGAGAGAAAGCCCCGAGTCCCAGCAGTGGGTGTAGTGGGCTGGTATAGGGCCTCACCGATCACGCCGACGAGACACACGAGCACGTAGAGCGCGAGGAGCGCTGCGAGCGCCAGCGCGCGCGGCTCCTCCGCGACCGCTCCCTCGCTCGCGTTACCGTACATCGTGGCTCATGGTATAGTTGTCTCACCGATCACGCCGACGAGACACACGAGCACGTAGAGCGCGAGGAGCGCTGCGAGCGCCAGCGCGCGCGGCTCCTCCGCGACCGCTCCCTCGCTCGCGTTACCGTACATCGTGGCTCATGGTATAGTTGTCTCACCGATCACGCCGACGAGACACACGAGCACGTAGAGCGCGAGGAGCGCTGCGAGCGCCAGCGCGCGCGGCTCCTCCGCGACCGCTCCCTCGCTCGCGTTACCGTACATCGTGGCTCATGGTATAGTTGTCTCACCGATCACGCCGACGAGACACACGAGCACGTAGAGCGCGAGGAGCGCTGCGAGCGCCAGCGCGCGCGGCTCCTCCGCGACCGCTCCCTCGCTCGCGTTACCGTACATCGTGGCTCATGGTATAGTTGTCTCACCGATCACGCCGACGAGACACACGAGCACGTAGAGCGCGAGGAGCGCTGCGAGCGCCAGCGCGCGCGGCTCCTCCGCGACCGCTCCCTCGCTCGCGTTACCGTACATCGTGGCTCATGGTATAGTTGTCTCACCGATCACGCCGACGAGACACACGAGCACGTAGAGCGCGAGGAGCGCTGCGAGCGCCAGCGCGCGCGGCTCCTCCGCGACCGCTCCCTCGCTCGCGTTACCGTACATCGTGGCTCATGGTATAGTTGTCTCACCGATCACGCCGACGAGACACACGAGCACGTAGAGCGCGAGGAGCGCTGCGAGCGCCAGCGCGCGCGGCTCCTCCGCGACCGCTCCCTCGCTCGCGTTACCGTACATCGTGGCTCATGCTGCGCACTGGAACAAATACAACGCGCCGCTGTGAACACTAGTTACTACTATAACCATCTGAATAATGAACTAATTCAATCCTTTGGCGCATGTGAAACATTTGCGCGTTAAGGCCGTACAGCGCCATCTAGTAAAAATATTTGAACTATGGATCTAACTGAACACCATCCATGTATGTACTTGGTTACTCGCGTTAATCCGGAATAAGGAGTAGCCTATGCGTGAATAAGGTCTACCCTTTCTCAACACCATTTTTTTAAACTGACGGTCGTCTTACGTCCGAAAGTTCGTGGGTTTAAAATTCGTGCATACGTAATAATTTATTGATGATATTTAAAGATGTGTTAGAAATAACTAACAATAATGTCAGTAATCAATTAATACATAGTATATGTATCAAGTTTTATTTATTATATTTATTTATAAAAGTCTTTGAATTTACAATTTTAGTTTACGGCTAGCTAGGCAATTACAGAAGCATCTTTCATTTTACGATAGATTTATGAACTTAGAAAAGTTGTACGAGTATAAACCTGCCTCGTATTTCAGTTTCCCGTCATTACAAATTGGCAAACAAAATTGAATCTTCTCAAAAGTAATTATAATTAAATGTACACGATACAAATCAATTTGCGCCATCAAGAAGTGGTTTAATTTTGTGACCGTCCAAACTGTTTTATATTTCCAGTCGAGAATTTAATTCAAATTAAAGTTAAGTATTTTCTTGTAATCTAAAATGTATCTCTCGGTTCTTCTCCTAAATTTGAGGACAGCGGTACAAACGATAAATAAAAGAAAACAAACCTCTTAAAGAAACATTTTTCTACCAAAATTTCGAGGATAAAGTTAAGCTTAGGATTTTTACTACGCCTGCAGGCATCGTTAGAACTTGGGCCGTGTGAATAAAATATTACTTTTCTCTCCATTAAAAGGTAAAAACATTATTTTGAATTGAGATCAGAGAATCTTTGTTGAAAAATGTATGGAATAACACCGCTACCCTTTTAGCTAGCAGACAATATATTTTAGTAAACGAAGATATTTTAGTAAAAAGAAACGTTATTCAAAAGAGAATAATTTTAAAATAGCTAGAATAAATCTTATTTACAATACTGTTCTCTATCAGAGATTCCTTGTGGTTTAAGGAAATCTTGAAAATTTTGTAGTGTCAATAAATTTTTATGTTGGTTTATAGGTCCTAGACAAAAAAAAATATATCAATATTTTTTGATTTCCCCCTTTTTTAGTCAAATACTTTTCATTATATTCAACCTATTAATACAATGCAGGTAGGTATACAAAATTTAAGTAGAAATACTTATAACTAAAATACTTTGATATATTTAAACAACATTAAATTATATAAAATTACGTCACACCCTAAAAACTAAAACTAATACTAATCAAATAACCCGCCCCTGGTCGCCCCCGGTGCAAAGGTGCCCATCACGCTTGCAGCATTACCGCGCTGAATAGCTATGGCTTTTTTTTCCCCCTTTTATATTGGTTAATAGGTATTTTTTTTCTGAATTAGAAATAAAACATTCAGGATACTTTTAAGGAGATGACAGTTCAGTCGGAAGTGGGGCCGTTTTACATCCTGAAGGTTGTGGGTTCAATCCCCACATATAAACTTGAGCTTTCCGTGAAGGAAAACATCGTGAGGAAACCGTAACATGGTGGTAGAATGTTTTCTAGTGCTCGCCTGACTTAATAGTGTTTTTCACCAGCTTTCAGGGCAAGTTATTCCAGACTACGCATTCTCCACCTTTGGCTAAAATGTAGCCAGCTCCTGAGATTACACACCCTGCTGGTCAAAATACCCGGCTGTAATGAAAAAAAAACCATAAATTAACTCGAAGAAGCTTGTAAAGTGTCGACAGACGTCTCCATCAGTCGGCTGGAGGTCGAATGATTGAGGAACAGCCATAAAGATTCCATAAAAGCGGATACAATTATCGGCCGGAGCAACTGTAAAATGGACCATAAACCGCCGCGGTCTTTATCGCTAATCCAACGGAGAAATCGATTGTATGACGTCGTAAACCCGAGGATAAGATAGAACCTATATAGAGTTTATATATAACCTTTTGGAACGTCCAGAAGTACGTTCTTCCTTCGTTTATTTCAGAAAGCATCATCGCCAAATTACGAGTATATTGAACGCATTCGTTAGATTGTATATTCTTTGTTCCCTTAGTTCGTAACCTGTGTAAGGTTTTGTAATTATTTGTTTGAATGAACATCCAATTTGGTTTAATAATTTTAGTAAATTAATTGACTGAGCGAGCGAAGTGAGCGAAGTCTCTGTATTAACTGGCAATTAAATATGTATCTATATAAAGTATGTATGTATGTATGTATGTATATCAGTTATGTAAGCAATCATAATACAAATTAGAAATATTTTAGTATGGGGCTAACCAGCAGTATGTAAAATGTGTCCTAATATAAAAATAAAATAACATATAGTTTTGTCTAACAGTGTAAAAAAGATTACGTACACGTTAACATAATAATAAATAAACAGCCCACTATACGTTCCCACTGCTGGGACTCGGGGCCTTCTTTCACAAGGAGAGATATATAGGCCATAATTCATAACGCTGGACAAGTGCAGGTTGGGGGATGACGTACACGTTTACTTAGACCTAATTGAAATCTATTTAGTAATTATATTTCACTTCTAATTTTAATGGTTCATCCTAGATTCAGAACCCTAACTTAACTTTTGACCCTATTATTCAGTTCTCTAAACACAACACACTCGCACACAGCTGCTCTATTGAATTAATTCATGATTGAGCTCAAAGTTGTTTACAAAACTGCCTATTCAATAGCAAAAAGTTGCCTCGAATAGCTTTGTTAAAAAGGAAACCCCGTCCACCAATGGACGTTTGTCATTCCTGGTTTGAACCGCACATTTTCCTACTTTTATATCGGGTTGGTAAAGGAGTAAAAAACAAATAAGATAGTGGAAACTGTAAAGATACCACAATTTCTAACTAGATGGAATTTAATGGCTGGTTTTATTCTACAGTCCGGTGGAAAAAGCTCTGTGAACTTTTTTCAGGTCGTTGACGGTAATTGCCATTATTTCAGAGAAGATTGCTCTTTCTGTCTGGATTATAGAAGGAAAATCCGTCAGCAAGAACGTTTGGTTCTTGCTTGGTCTAAGTCGAAATCAAAACATTTATTGCATTGTTATATTATTATGTAATGTGATAAAATTAATCATAACAAAATAATAAATATTAGGACACATATCACACACGGCTGGTTAACCCCATTTCTAGTTCGTGTTATGGTTGCTAACACAATTGATATACTACGCATACATACATACATATTTTATGTAGATACATATTTAACACCCAGATCGACAGCCAACAAATTTAGTTCAGCACAAAGATGTTGGCCGTGGCGGAAATCGAACCCGGAACCTTCGGTTTGGCAGTCTGACATGCCAAAGAGGTCGTCAAAAAATTAAAAATACATTATTTGACTTTGACTTTATTACAATGACGCATAATGTAAAGTTGTTGCAGGCTCCTTGAGAGACAGTTATTCCTGACTAGGCATGTTCCACGTAGTCCATAGTGTCGATGATTCGTGTGGTTACCCAATCTGCTAGTCAAATGCATACCCATATTTAGTAAAAAATATAGTTGCTGTGTTGAAATCTTACTCGTAGAATACATAAGGTACTTAATAGAAGATACTTTTTTCTGTTATATAAAATTTTAAAATGAAACCGATATTCATATTGATACCTATTCATGATAGAGTATTTAATTTATTTTAAGTGTTCAATTTTAATAATGTATAAATTTATTACTCACAATTTACAAAGCATACAAATTTAAAATAAATTAAAAAACTAAAAACAAAACCAATGTGGTTCATTTTATATTTGTTTTGTGTTTTGCACCAAAGTGAAATTGATTCCCTTTTTAATCTAAAAATCTATTTCAGTTCTAACTTATTTAACTAAAAAAGTTTGGTGTAATTAACGTTAAAGCCTCTGAATCTCAATCAGCAAATTTTATCGAAAGTTGATAAATCTCTCCTCAAAGATAGCGTGGCTTTCATTATCACTTCACGAAAATTCTTTAGAAGTTTATTTTGAATCTTTTAATATAAATTTAACACATACATATTTATATTTAATTAAAATATTTAAAGGTAGAGAAAATAGAATGATATTTACGTTAGTGAATGACCAACCAAAGCCATCATTTATATATGTGTTTTTAGTAATATTATATAAATTTTCGTAAAATCGGTTCAAAAATACAGCCTCTACCCGACTACATATATATTTTTATGTATACATATATTTAATTAATGGTATATTAATTGTAGTCGGCATTTATTATGTTGAAAACAACAACTTGTAAAATGATACCATTTGATAACGATGGCCAAAAAGGAGAAAAAATAAAGTAAAAAGACGGAAGTGTATAGAGTACGTCATTGGAGCTTTAAAATGTAAAAAAAACTGATAAAAATATCTAAAATTTGTACGGAAGATTAGTTGCAAAAAAAGTATGCTCCCCGTGACAGTGTACACACTGCCGTGACCAGGATTCGAACCTGGGTTACTACGGCCACAACGTAGGGTCCTAACCACTAGACGATCACGGCTAACGGAGTTGGTGCATGTTCTTTCAAAAGTTTGCACCACTTTCCTGAGCCGAGTATAAGAGACCAATTTAAAAAGCAAATTCGTTTAGTGAAATATCTTTCGCAAAACGTTTATACTTTATTTGTTCGGGTAAAGCAAAAACTGGAGCACTTTCGCTGAATGACGGCGCTCAGTGCTCGCTGTACCATGTAATTGATATAACGTCACTAACAAATAGGTATAAGTAACTTAATATGTACCTTAATAATAACATTTAGGTCTAATAACACGAAATTAAGTCTAAGGCCTGTAACCATACGAGTAACATGGTTGCTAACAGTTAATAACAGTGGTTTTAAAATGTCTTCCCCCGCGAAGATACCATCCTATAATTTTAGAACTCTGCAAAGTGCGGAAAAACAAAAATAATTATGTTATCATTTGTTACAATTAATGAATAATCATTAAAGTGCGAGTCGAACTGAAAAGCGCACGAGGGGGTTCCATTAATATCTCGTAACCGTGCCATCTGGTGTCATCGCTTAGAATTTACTTTGCAGGGGTAATAGTAGTATTAGTAGTAGTAATAGTAGTAGTAATAATATATTTGTAATAGTTTATTTGGTTAGTATTTGTTATTATAGCGGCCACTGAAATACATCAATTGAAAATTTTATCTGCCTAGTTATCACGGGTCATGAAAATTCGTCTAGTAGACAAACATAGTCTTATTGACAGGTTTTCGTATCAACACTTTGGGTACGGAACCCTAAAAAAGTTTATTAAATAGTCGTTTTTTGGCAAGAGTATAGCTATTAATATTCCAAAAGAATATTTTTTCACGGTCTTAACAAATTGAATATTCATGATATCTGAAAACAATAAACAATCTAATTGCCTTCCATTAAAAGATTTCCAATCTATCATAATTGGTATCGATTGTAATATAAAACGAGTAGAAACCTTTTAAGATAAATTACACACTTATAAAGTTGTCAGATCTAATTTAAAGCCAAGATTCTAATTTTATATTTTTTAATTCTACAGAAACAATTAAATAAATAGTTAGAACAAAATATAAGTATGGAAAAACTTCTTTTACGGAAATTACTGATAAATATTTTCATACTAGACTATAAAGTATATTGGTATAATACGACAAAAACACCAATAGATAACCAATAACAATTTGAAATTGAAACAAATTTATACGAATTTATCTTATCTTAATATATTTAAATCTCGTGTCACAATGTTTGTACTCAATGGACTCCTAAACGACTTAACCGATTATAATTAAATTCGCACACCATGTGCTGTTTGATCCAACTTGAGAGATAGGATAGTTTAAATCTCAAATTATAGTCGCAATTTTAATTTATTGCTAATTATTGTCTGTTATTACCTATTTGACAGTCACAATTATCTGTTAACTCCAAATGATTCTAACAGATGTCGATACCTTTCGACTGGGTTGAGTAAGTAATCAATAGATGGCGCTGTACCCCTAGGTGAGGCAAAACAACGTTTGCCGGGTCAGCTACTAAATGTATATTTTTCATTACTTATGAGTATATTTCTTTGCCTTACTAAGGAGTAAAATCCATAGAGATGGGTTGTATTCCCTAATTTAGTTTCCTAGCTGGTTCATACGCCTCTTGCGTTAAACTTGCTCTATTAGTTATGAATACCTCATCAGCTACTCTCAAGATTTTGTGTTGATGTCGTCACACGTCTAACCTAATTTTAAGTCTAAATAAGGTAGAGACACTGTAAGATTTTGTATTGCTAAAATAATACATCATTAAAATTATAAAGTTATATAATGGTAAATAATATTAAAAAAAATAGGATTTTAAAATAGCTATTATTTGGATAAAAAATGTATAAAAACTCTTTGCAATTTCAAAACAATATTTCTAATTATGGTTTTTGTTTGAATAATGTACACTTCAAAAGATAATATTTACATTTCAAAAGATTAATAAAAGTATAATTTTATCACATCTGAGAACACATGCCTCAATCGTAACATTAAATGCTATTTTATCCACAATAACAAATTATTTTCTAGCTAGCTAGTTTTTAACGCAAGCTACATACGGCTGTTTTCGTATTAGTTATCTACATTTTTTTCTGAATCGAATGCTCCCTTAATAATACGAGCTAGAAATGGTTCAGTATGGGACTAACCAGCCGTGTGTGAATGTGTTATATTTATTTTATTTTATTTTTATTAAACTTTCCGGGTTGTAGAGTGAATTATTTAATTCTGAAGTGCACCTGCACTATCCGTTTGTGTCCACGTGCACGGATTCAGTTTGTCTATCATACATGTTATAACCAACTAAAAAACGAAAACAGACTACAACAATAGAACACTCCGCACTGCAGTCCCATTTATAAAGTACGAGCAAGAGATTTTCTGTTAGTACCTATGTAGATAATAAAAAATCTTTTGTTTGCTCGAGCTACAATGATTGCGCGAATGATTCCATCTGTATTAATTGAGTAGGAAGTTTGGTTTGATTTGTTTTAGGTGATAGGGTAGTATAAGTTAGCCGACTGTAGCTTAGCATAGGATACTAAGTACTCTGCATAAAATATACTAGTAACATTACATTACAGATATGCCCCTAATTTTTACCGCCCACCCAAAGACGATTCTCTCTGTAAATGTGTGTCTCTGTCTGTTGCACTAAAACCGAGGAACCGCTTTTGATCTAACTTTTTTGGGTAATAGGTGTGTTTCTTGGAAATGTTCTTAACTATCTTGGTCTAAGATGGCGGCTGCCGCAAAATGGCGGAGCGAATTTTTTTATATGTATGAGCTATGTGGCCACCCGAAGGCCTTGAACTTGGCTCAATGACTGCTTGTTCTAAGTCTAACAGCCGGGACCTACAATTTAACGTGTCATCCGACCCACGGTAGCACCCAGATAAAAACGACAGTCTTGTGCATGGTCACCCATCCACTCACTGTCCGCACCGACCGCTTCATAGCTATATATATCACCTTAGCTCACCGACCTACAGGCGCTATGAACTGGCAAGCCTCTTCATAATATTCATATTCTTTTTATCTAAATATTCTTATTCATATTTATTTAATACACGTACTCGACCGTATAGCAGAGCGCCCTCGCCTGCAGTTGACTCAGCCTCCAGCACTTCGTCCCCAAGTTGTTTCTGGGTGACGTTACGCATGCTGAAAAGGTCACGTTTCTCGGAACTTCGCGGAGGGGGAACGGTGAACTCCCACCTTGGTCTGGTTTTGCTTGCGGGAATTTTATTAGACAGGAAAATATTGTTAAAGGTAAAGGTAATTTCGTTTCATTTTTATAAAAATACAAGCAGTAGTGTAACGAAATGCTATTTAATAAATCCAAATTCAAGTCCTGCTCAATTTAGTTAAAGTGATAAATGAAATTGAATTTATAATATTCAGAAGAAGACTTGAGCAAAGCAATATAGTTTTATTAAAGTTTTACTCGTATTTAACTGTAACTTTTAATTTAGCAAAAATTAACAAATATTAGGACACATTCCACACACGGCTGTTTAGGCCCATACTAAACCATTTCTAGTTTGTTTTATGGTTGCTAACACAAATTAATATATACATAAATAATTTTTAACGATATATATTTAACACCCAGATTGACAGCCAACAAATTTGGTTCGTCCCAAAGACTTTGACCGTGAATCGAACCCAGGACCCTCTGGTTGGTAAGCATGATAAGCATTACGCCAACAAGGTCATCAACTATAACTACAATGCCAAGAAAATTACCTTTATTCCATCCAGTCCTTCGAACTACTGGTAGGACTCCAGTCCTATAGTCGAACTGTTTGGATGGTAAAAGGTATTATTATTGTAAAAACTAACGTAAGCATTTCACTATTTTTCAAAAGCTAAAGGTTTATAACCATTCCGTAAATGTACTCCATAAAATCAGTAGGCATAATTATAGCGGCTCAAAAATGATGAGTTCCGAGCAATACACAGAGAGGTTTTGAATAATTTCCCCTTTTGTCGGTCCTAATAAGGAGCTTACCCGTAATCCTGACAAAATGAACACTCTTTCATATAATTTTAATAATGAAGGCTTAATTTTCTGTTTATCTTTTCATCATGATAAAAATGACTGTTTCTTTTGTAAAAATTCAATGTAAAAAGATAAATACCGGCAAATCTGTCAAAGGCAATTATATTTTCTACGGTATATAAGTTACTTTTTAAATATCTTTAATAATTACCGTTATTTCTCAAGAATCAAATATTATTACATGCTTTTATAAATAATTAATGTAAAGGTGCTAGTGGAAAGAATACCCATCACTCTGCCAAAAAAAACAGCCCCAAAAATATTTATACAATTATTGGTACAAATTAGATTAACAAGTGTGAATAAAAAAAACTTAGTTAAATAAAGAATGACTATTTTTATACGTAAAAAAAAACTTTTTATTCTTTTTGTAAGTACCTACTCGATACTTGTCGGTAAGGAACTAGTTGGGTATCAATAATATAGTAGTAGTTAAACGTATCAAGTTTATTACGTCATTATTATAGATAAGTGTTTAGTATCTCGGAATAGTCTTCAGCTAACAGTGATATTAATAGCTGATCCTACTCAGGGTAGTACTTCATTTTGAGCACTATAATAAATCACGGCAAACCTCGCGTACTAGTATGTACTTTAACTAAAATCGTCAATGTGATGCTGAGTTGATGAAATTAGATTTTTCAAACTGTTCTGTTTCACATCTACTAATTATAATTCAATAGGGTGATACTCTATACTTTTCTGTCAAAGCCAATGCAGCCAATCATACGTCAAAGTTACATTTATCTCTAAAATTCCTAGCCCTATTTTAATGCGGTTTTCAGTGCTATAAGGAGATTTGATTGGAATATGTTCAAGACAAATGTTAAAGTGACGACTCACCAGAGAGTGCTGCAGTAAAAAAAAATATACACAAATATACATATAACAATGGTGCCACTTATTTTCAAAACTCTTATTATCTAGAATATATCGAATCTTATTTTAATTTGGTTTTTAGTGACGAGTTTGTATTTGATAGTTGTATTTTCATAGCAATGTTCTACTTCTTTTGTTTATGCCTTTCTGCGTTAGGATAAGGCCACAACTATGCCACATAGCAGTGTTATAGCGACACTTAACATCAGAGGGCGCTGTAGCAAACATTTGTTAAAAATACTTAAAAATAAAAAAATTACGATACCCGGAATCTTAGATGTTAAATTGAATATTTGCACAAATATTAAAGACTTTGTTAGTTCCATACCAGACAAGTTTTGATACCAACTTCGATCCAAAAGATATTCTATTTCGATATTTAATATAAACAATGCTAGAATCTAGCGCCGGCTGAAAACAAACGGCGTGATGCAGTTGTTCTAATCGAGTAGACTTGCCAAACAGGTCAGGAAATGTTTCATGAAGAGTTTCCGTTCGCAGAAATAACATTGTGTACCGGCCTATACATATGTGTTTGATAAGCTTTGTGGTTAAACAACTATAGTAAGGTATGGAAGTGTACAAACCCATCAATATTATACTGTTTATAAAAATAATATTATATTTTTATTTCTACAAATAACCAAGGAATGCCTGGAAGAGATCGCTTTTAGAAATAACATGGATAAGAGGAAGTGTAAAAGTAGGCCCAGTGAGTGAAAAATTAAAGAGTGGAAGGTTGGCGTGGTATGGGCATGTGATGCGTAGAGAGGAAACGCATATTAGTAAGAGATTTGTGGAAATGGTAGTGCAAGGAAGAAGGGCAAGAGGCCAACCGAAGAAGACATGCATGAAGTAATGAATGAGGACATGCTCTCATGTCTCATTCTCTCTAGAAAAGAGTGAGTGTAGAGACGACGGCTGATAGAGGAGAGTGGAAGAAGAAAATTTGCTGTGCCGACCCCACCTAGTGGGATAAGGCAAGGAAGAAGATGGCTATCTGTAGTACTAGTTCTGGACTCAGCAATATATTAATACCACTTAATTAAGTGACAAAGGAACACTGTCCCTACGATAAAAAAGAAAGCAATTTCCGTTAATGAGCGAAGCGATTACAACATTCAATAAACATCAATTAACGCTCAAGTGTAAAGGACAAATTGTAAAACGTTTTGTGTACGGGAGTTTTATTAAAATGTATCGTTTTGGGAAGTAATTAAAGACCTTTTTATAGTACCGCCGTAATTTGGGTCCGAATCGTGGTGACAGGATAAGTACGTACTTATCCTACTCATATTAAGTATAAGGGTGTAAGTACAATGTATGTTTGTTACTTCTTCACGCTCAAACGGCCAAACTGAATTTCATGATACTTGGTGTGATGATAGGTTAGACTTTGAATTAAGACATAGGCTACTTTATTTGTCCCAGATAAACTTTTTTATCCACAATACATTGTTTTTTATACAGAATACAACTGCACTTTGACTACCTCGTTGGTGTTATGGTTACCATACCGGAGGGACCCGAATTCGATTCCCAGTACGGCCAACATCTTTGTGATGAACTAAATTTGTTGGCTGTCGATCTGGGTGTTAAATGTGTATCGACATAAAGTATTTATGTATGTATATGAGTTATGTTAGCAATCATAATACAAACTAGAAATGGTTTAGTGTGGGGCTAACCAGCCGCGTGTGAAATGTGTCCTAGTATTTACTTATTTACTTATAAGTAATTAATTTAACAGTTTGTTTTGCCATCTGTACGCAATTTATTGCCGCCATTTTGGAATTGGTACTTTAACGAATCGGGTTGTGAATGTGTGAGTCTCAAAATATCGTCAATACATCCACGTCAGCTAATCCTCTCCTTAAGTGGTCCCTGTCTGAGACAGAGACCCAATTTAGGCTCACGTCGAGGGGGCGATTATATCTCTTGTCGAGCTGAGTAATTAGCAAGGAGTTACTCAGGTAATGCTGAGATTTCATCTAAGACACGATGTCTGATGAAGGTTGTTCTTGAAATAAAGTGGGTGAGAAATTGAAAATGTTAAAAGCACTTTTGCGGGATAAAATAGATTTGGGAGAGATTAGGTTATTTTGGGACCTCTTTGTTCGTATACTTTAATAATTTACAATAAATTTACTCTAATCCTTATCTAAAGGTAACGTTTTGATGGAGTTTTTAAGACGACAAGGAGGTATTATTGACTGAGCTAAGCGAGCAGGCCAATTTTGCTTTCGTATGTCAGAATCTATGTATTTTTCTACTCACGTAGAGGCCAGGCCTGAAGATAAATTTAAAATACAATTTATCTTCGGGAATCTTGGCACAGAGGTACTACAGCTCAATTGTTTTTTTTTGTCGTCGGCGATTTTTGATAGGGGAAGGTTCTGAAAAATTAAAGGGGAATTTTCTGCTACGCATTATTTATTAATTATTTATTTTTGTGCTAATATTTGGCAGAACGATTAAATACCGTGTTTTTAAAAGATTTTGGGATAATAAATAAAATTACTTAAGAAGTTGAGATATGAGTACAAACAATGTGTCAAGAAATCGTTTTCATGATATCTACTGTTCGGGAAGCTAGAAATAATAAAATAATAATAGTTTAAAAAACTATTTTTAGTTTTTTTACACGCTTTTTATAGAAAACCGTAATTGTATCAAATTAGTTACTGATGACAATACTGTCATCAGTCCTCAATAAATCTACAAAATTTGAACGAAATTTGGCCATTTAAAGTGGGTGAAAATCGCGCCCAAAGAAGTCGGGTACAAACAAAAATACAAAAAATGGAATAATTTTATCAAATTAGTGTATTGTCATCGGTCCTCAATAGATCTACAAAGTTTGAACGAAATCTGGCCGTTTAAAGTGGGTCAAAATCGCGTCCAAAGAAGTCGGTTACAAACATACAAACAAACATACAGGTGAAGCTAATAGAAAGCGCGTAAAAATTAGTTATCAATCCTTTTTTTGCGCATTTTTAAAGTAGCTAATTATTTACTGAACACCTGTGCCTACTTCCCTATCTAGAAATAATCATTCATTTTCTAAAACGACTTCCATTAGAACAGCTCAGTATATAAATTGAATCCAAACGGCAATTTCCTAGATTTCCGACTCAAACTTAACCTATTTGGGATAACAATTAGTTCGACTTACAGCTGTAATCAATTGAAGCTGAGCCGATTAAAACATGAGCCCATTCCAATCCCTAAGCTTTAGAGTTTATGTAAACTGTAATGTGTAAAGTAACTGCTATTAAACCTAGAGAAGCAAATAAATAATTCATTTAGTGTTTGTATTTGCAAAAATGTTTTGGGTTTACGATTCACCTAGAGCATTGTATCTTTGATCGTTTTTATTATACGTTCAAAGATACTTTAAAAACTTGTGGTCGTCTCAAGAACAAACCGTCTTTATGCTCACGTTTGACCGCAGCTTGTCTGATATTAGGTTATACTGTGGTTCAAGATATAACACGCTTGCCTAGTAAGAACCTATTTATTCCGACCAGACCTGGGGACCTGGGGGTTTTCAAATCTAGAGTAAGCGTTTTGTGCGAATCATTCGACAGTAAATCGATATTCCCTGCTTATACTGTAGAGAAAAATAAAGCAAAAATTAAATTGTGTAGCTCCATTGCACACTGTCCAAAATATATCCGATACAATTCTGACAGACTGGCAATCTTGCGCCTGAAATACAGAAATACTGAACTTTATTACCCCTCAATTACATACGTTAAAGGCAAGTCATACTACAATAATTAATGAATACTTAAAAAACATTAGTTAGATTAAATTAACCAACTTACAAATTTAATTATATTCATATTTTACCCCATTAAATACTACACACGTTAGCCTGTGTAAGCCTCAGGACATTTATACTCATTTCGGTACCAGTCAGACTTATAATATGAAAAAAATAATTAAATCGCATTTAAAATAGAATATTAATAAACATTAAATTTTGGAACGTTGAACTAACCCGTTTAGTTTAACATATTCTGTTGATGATGATATTTTAGCGGACAGATGGAGTAACGGCAGCCTCTTTGAATGCTAGTTATTCAAGCCTAGACATGCTCCATCTTGAGCCCGAGTGTCGTTAACTCGTATGGTTACGTGCCCTGCTGTCTGCCTAGCTGTATAAAAAAAAAGTTTGCCTGGAAAGTTTGCTTCGGTGATTTTTTCGTATAACTAGCTGACCCGGCAAATGTTGTTTTGCCTTATCTTTTAGGAGTATGGAATATAGATAGTAGCCAATTCTCAGACCTACTGAATACGCATATAAAACTTGGTAAAAATCGGTCAAGCCGTTTCGGATGAGTACGGTAACTAACATTGCGACATGGAAATTTTATATATTAGATGTTTACTAAGATGTCACTTATATTTTTGTAACAGAATTTTATGTTAGTATCACGTTCTGAGATTGTTTGATTTTATCACCATATACTCGTTTATTGTCTTTATCTGCGTGAAATGTTACACACATAAAATATATCAACTATCTGGAAAAGCATTACTATAGTGACAGTCTGTATATACACACACACCTACATATATGTATAGTAGTGCAAACCTTTTAGTAACTCATAAAATATTTATCATTGGAACCTTCCAACTATCTGTGCGTTCCCGACTCACTACTCGGGTATTTCTGTGGGCATAATCACTTGGCAAAATACCAAACGAATCATAATTTACTCAACTTGGCAACAATATCTGAAATTTGGAGAAAAAAAATGTTGCAAAAAAAAAGTAAAAAGTATGCTCCCCGTGACAGTGTATACACTGCCGTGACCAGGATTCGAACCTGGGTTACTACGGCCAC
Source organism: Mellilla xanthometata (assembly GCA_035578125.1). Classification (NCBI taxonomy): domain Eukaryota; kingdom Metazoa; phylum Arthropoda; class Insecta; order Lepidoptera; family Geometridae; genus Mellilla; species Mellilla xanthometata. The sequence continues at coordinate 1,961,680 of JAPUBQ010000007.1, read as the reverse complement.
AACGTAGGGTCCTAACCACTAGACGATCACGGCTAACGGAGCTGTGAGAGGTGCTACAGAACTTGGCGCCGGTTTGATACCGCGACCTACAACCAGAGCACTTTCACTTTTAGCGCCACTTTAGCGCCTGAGATTGATATATTTCTGATGTACCGGTTGTTAGATTGTAATACTTTTTGATATAATTTAACATAAAATATGCACTACACTGTATTATTATTCATACTCTTTGGCCTTAATAATATTTAACTAGCTACTACTTATGTATAGAATTCAAAATGTATGCACAGTCTAATAGAGGCTTACAAATTTAACACGCAATAGAAGCGCTTTAGACAAATGTGAGGAAAGATCGTAGAGAGTCTACGAATAGATGTATGTAGTATCGTAGGCAGGACGAGCGTAGCGCTACGACGTAGCGGCTTGTCTACGCGCGTAGGTGGATGTCGTAGGTAGTAATGTAGAGAACACACCTACTGTACACCTATACAGTACCTTATATGTGGGAAGGAAAATACAGTGAATCTGACATAGATTACTGCTCATAATGATTTCGTAAAAACTGTATGTTTATGTAAATATATTTTAATAATAATAATTATGAAATTAAGGTAGTTCATTTACTTAAGTATTGTGTAAATGGATCACTTTTTAAGTAGAATAAAAAACTATTACCCTTGCATTTGATCATTTTATTACAAATTAAATTCAGTATTTTTTACCAAGTAGGAAATAAGTAAATACTAAATTTAAATAGAATGTAATATGCAATAATGCACTTAACACTTAATAATAGACGGATAATAAAAAAATGTCAACCTAGCCTAAGTAAAAAAAAAAGTATGCTCCCCGTGACAGTGTACACACTGCCGTGACCAGGATTCGAACCTGGGTTACTACGGCCACAACGTAGGGTCCTAACCACTAGACGATCACGGCTACCGGAGCTGGTGACTGTAGCAATGAAAGTCAGCCCCACTTTAACCAATAAAGTGCATTTTGCACCGAGTAGTTGTAACAGAGACGTGATTGCAACACGCTTGAGTGATTTTATTAAACTCGTAAACGATATGCTTCATCAGAATTTGATTGAAGTTTCAACCATTCATTTACGATCGTTTAAATAAAAGATTCAGTGAACTTACAACCAGCGAACAAAGGAAAATCAAATAAAAACATTCCCAGTAACTTGAAAAGAAAATACACACAGAGATAAAATAGAAGTACGCCAAAGTTTATAACACGATTACGAAGTCGGAATTTGTTAACCTTTCAATGCTCATATAAGTTACAAGAAAGTACAATTACCTTCATTGTAAAATTACTTTCTGAATTCTTTAATATAATACCGTATCTATAAATACGAGTATATTTTTATTGTTAAAAACCATTAAATACAAAAAAAAATCTTATCTAATATGTATTCTATAAAAACCTGTCACATGAATATTTAAATTATTAAATATTCAATTTTACCATTGACACTTATTGTTTACATTTATTTACATTTGTTTACTTATTTATTACATTTATATATAAATTACTTAAGTTTTTTTTATTAAAGCTGAAATTTACACGCCATATGTTATATTTTATTGATAGGCTTCTTGAACAAACAATATTTTTTTTTAGGACACATTTCACACACGTTTGGTTTACCCCACACTGAACCATTTCTTGTTCGTATTATGGTTGCTAACACAACTGATATACATACATACCTTATATAGATACATATTAAACACCCAGGTCGACAGTCAACAAATTTGGTTTAGCGCAAAGATGTTAGCCGTGCCGGAAATCGAACCCGGAACCTTCTGATTGGCAGTCCGGCATGGTAACCGTTATACTAACGAGTTATCGATACATACATTGATTTTACATACATTGATTGATACATTGCTCCCTAAGCTCATAATATCTCCAGATTCGGTGTTAAGCTAGTACGTACCTAAGGATTTGATCCCGCTAGCATCACAAGCCTCTTATGTAACTTTGTTGTGTAACCAGTTTCATGAGAATACAATTTTCTCTTTTCGCTTGAGAAGTTTCAACTAGTAAATATTTTAATGAACATACTCATACCAAAAGCGAGTGTGGCTCGGTGGTAATAACGTCTGCTTTTCAATCAGACGGCCCCTGGTTCGATCCCGGCCCTTCACTAATGACTTGTTTTTCAAGTTATGTGTGGATTTGCACCCGCTTTACGGTGAAGGAAACCGGCATGTTTGAGGACCACAATATCCAAAGACGTGTGTCATCCGCCAACCCACACTGGGCCAGCGTGGTGGATTATGGCTTATATATATCTCCTATTGAGAGAAGGCCTCGAGTCCCAGCAGTGGGAAGGTATAGTGGGCAGCTTATGTGTTTATGTACTCGTAGCATACAAGATTTTCTGTCCCTATGTTTATATTAATATACATACACTAGCTGACCGGGCAAACGCAGTTTTGCCTTAATAAAAAAAAACAACTAAATATACAGTAGCCGATTCTCAGACCTACTGAATACGCATATAAAATTTGGAAAAAATCGGTCAAGCCGTTTCGGAGGAGTACGGTAACAAACACTGTGACACGGAAATTTTATATATAAGATAATAATATACACCTGTGAATCATAAGAACGTTACATCGAATATTCGGGATAATGGAGTAGGCATCCATCACGTGACGTCAGACACCCCTCTCACCTTATAATAAAAGGATGACAAAATGAACACATTACGTTGCAGTATTTTCAACGCGTATGATGTATCTAAGAATACATTTTTGTTTAGACAATTTTGAATCATATTTTCAATCCTATAGAGTTCTTTATTACATGTAGTTGCTAGAGGGTTAATGATATATATATTCGAACTTTATTCGAAAGATAAGGATGTGATGTGGATAAAGTTTTCTCATTATTTCTGTAGCTTCTTAAGGCGCGTTTCCATTATGCAAGTGTTTGCATACATGTATGACGTCAGACATGTGTGCAAGTGATTTGAATTGGAAACACGATTTTGTTCAACTTGCAGCTTGCATACAAGATTTTAGTGGTATACAAGTTAGTTCTAGTTGTACAGTGTTGTAAAGATTGTTTTTTGGTTCCCAAAGACAATCATGTCTATGATATTCCTCAATAAACATTATTGTTTTCTCCGTATCCCATTTAGCAGTCATTTTTACAAAGTAATATAGTCATAAACAAAGTAATCCTCTATGCACGACCGCATGCGCTTGCAACTTGCGTGCAAATGTGCCGACTTGATTATTGTGCGTACAAGTTTAAACCTAATTGCATACAAGTTGCAACTTGTTTGCAAGTTGTTGTTTCCACTATACAATTTGCATGCAACTTGCAACTAGTATGCAAATCACTTGCATAATGGAAACGCGCCTTTACTGAGTGCTTATGATGTTGCGGATTTCGTAGAAAGTGGATGACTTAGCTCGATGTTCCGGTAGGAGCTTATCTAAAGACGCGAGCCATAACTGTTAGAAGCAAAGTTTACTGACATAGCAATTTATAAATCAAATGGCTATACGTTTATAGTATGTACAGTTTATGATAATGATGACCTACATTTATACATGTTTTAAAAGGTATCAATATATTTTTTCATCGTCAATTTATGGAATTTAAATTTTGAATACCTCGTTGGCGTAATGATTACCATTGCCAATCAGAAGATTCCGGGTTCGATTCCCGGCACGGCCAACATCTTTGTTCTGAACTAATCTGACTGACAAAACATTCTTGCCAGCGGCCATCTTGAATTTAAAATACATCATAATTTAATATATAATTAGTATGTATATAAAAAAAATAATGTATATATTTGGAGGGAATCGTGAAAACCCGTATTTTTGTGGCGGCGGCCATTTTGTTACGAAGTTCATCAATTATTATCTAGGAACACTCCCGATTAATACACTGTTCACCAAAAAAAAAACAAAAACAAAGTCATTGTTTGGGTTGGAGCTTAAAAAGGCGCAATAATGATAGCCATAGCAAAAATGTATGTGACCTACATTTTAATCACTAAAAATATCGACTTGGGTTTTCAAATCGAGTTTAGATTGCGTGGACCCTTTACAAACACCGCAGATCGAAGGGCATCTCAAGCGCTCGGCGCGACCCTTGGAATCAAATTACTCTCCTTTCCACCGCAGAGTAAACCTGACGTTTCTCGCTTTCACGACCTCACTTCTTTACTGTTCCTTCATGATGATACTATTGAAACTAAATGTGGGGGTTTTCATTATATTTTTATCAATTGTTGTACAAATAGAATTTGTTATTTGATACTCATATTGAGGGAATTTTGAGAAATATGTAATCCGTTTGCACTTGTTTACGGCGTAGGAAAACATCGTGAGGAAACCAGTATGTTTGAGGAACACAATTTGTGTGTCATCCGCCAACCCGTACTTGCCCTGGGTGTTAGATTATGGCCTTTATCTCTCTCCTCGGAAGAGAAGGCCACGAGTCCCTGCAGTGAGAACGTATGATGGGCTGCCTATTTTATTGTAATCCTTCTATTTTGTAGCTGCGGCTCTTCTTTATCTTGAATCGATTTTCATCGAACATATCTAAAAAAAATCCCGACTAACACATCTTTAAAAAAAACTAAATACATACATTCATACGTTCATCCGTTTGGAAGCTACGTTGCTACAGACAAATGCACACACCGTCGTTTTTGCGTCAGAGGCAAAAAAAAGCGCTCGATACGGTCATTGTTTAGATGGGTGACCGAAAACTGGCAATTACATCTTGCTTCGTTACTCTTGTGGGTCGGGTGATGTTGCACACTTTTTGATCTTAGTTTTCTCAGCATATGTTATGGCAGAGTCCTCAACATTCCTATGTTAAGGGTTTTCAACCTAATGAAGAAATGAGTTTCAACTTATCCGGATATCTCATACAAAAAGAAAAACAATAGGTATCTGTGTTCTATATTTTTCTTCAAGTTAAACGATTGCCCACGGCACGGTTTTGAGTTTAAAAACCTCGTTAAAAATCAAACAACATCGAACAACTGTTAACTATTTAATGAGAGAAAATATAGCAGCGCTTTTTCTCTATTGACATTTAAAAACGAATAAAAAGTCTCAAGTTCTGGGTTCCTTATAAAAAAATAAAGAACTGAAAAAAATTAAACACTCTTGCTCATCAAATAATCCTGTTATAATAAAAAAAAAACAGTTTGTTAACAACTACATAACATTTATTTATGAAAGTTTCTCACTACGTTAATTATATGCACACTAGTTGAGTTTATAATTAATGGTTTGTGAATAATGATAATTTGTAAACAGACTATTAGGCACATAATGACACCTGAAATCAAACTGTGACTTTTTCACTAAGAACTAATTGACAAGCGAGTTATAATTATACATACAATATTTTTAATATTATATTCTTAATAAAAAATTACGTATGATTCACGTGTTTATTGAAGATGTCCATCTTCGGATCTCTTAAGACCCTCACTAAACGGCTTGGGTCTCAATGACACCTCATATAAACACAAATACTAATCATTTATTGATAACAACAAGGTTACAAGTCAAATATGTAATCACCAACTTACATATTTATACCATGAAGTCTTACGTTGTACTCGGAATGGATATCAGTTACAGTCACCACGAAAAAAACAATTAATATTACGAGTAGGTTCCTATAATGAACGAGATTTTATCCGTCGAAAATAGGATAAAATAACAACAATAAAAATAAAATTTTAACATTTACATCTTAAACCAAATATTTTCTATGGCATATTGTTATTCAATTCTCAATATTGTTACGACCAAGTCGGGCCGTTATTTAATGAAAATTAGACATAAAGTAATAGCATCATATGTACTCGTATGTATAGCTGCGGAACCGCTTTGCTTTACATCACTCTACGCCGTACCCTCTCCAACTTTTTCAGCGCTTTTTCAGTCGCCAATGAATGAACGACCTTGTTCAAAGATTAATTCTTGCACCGAGGAGTGAACAAGAAACTATTTAGTTCATTGTTCTCTTCGTCTTTGTTCTGGAACGCCTCGAGTGTTTGTTAAGAACAAAAGATCGGGTATGGTACCTGGGATACACCTTCCATCACCATGCCACTTAACAAATCGATTTTTTTCTCTCACGGCAATGATGTAAACTGCTTTTTAGATTTCTTTTTTTACTCCATACAGTTAGGCATTTGACCAGCAGGACGCGTGACCAAATGAGTATTGACATTCTGATCTAAGGTGGAGCATGCCTAGGCTGGAATATTAGCAGTCACGGAAGCTACCGGAACACACTTTTTTTTGACAGATTTTTTTAATTGTGGTTGGTTGCTAGCCAGGCAAGCAATAGATACTGCCCTACCGCCATACTATGGTGTCCTTACGGTGATTCCCTTCACCGAAAATCGAATACATTGACGGGGAAGGAACCGACGAACTACGAGACGTAAGACGGCCTTTTCTGACTAAGCTATCATCGCTTAAACTTATAATTATAGCAATTAATATATCTTAATTACACATCTATTTTAACGATTTCAATTAGTACATCCCCTAAGACACCTGACGCCATTATCTATATCAGTTCACCGGTCTCAAGTGAAATGTAATGATTGTGTGCTTTGAGTTGAATTTTACTAATGAAATGCTTTTATTCAAAGTTGAAAATTATTCATGAAAAGTTTTTCACTATTCACGATTCAAACCATGTTGAATTATTTATGTTTCTGTGAAAATAAAATAAAACAGAGTAAGAAACGAGATACTCCATGTATATCTACTGAACATATACATATGTATGTATAAACGTGGTCTATGCAAAGTGTGTCTTGAATAATGTATCGTATTTTCACAAAGGTTACACAATCCAATAAATAAGAGGCAAATAGCCTGTCAGTACACGCTCATCATGTAAAGGTTCTGTATTCTTATTTAAAATCACTAGATGTTAAAGTCAAACTAAACGCAAAAACGTAAACGCCCATCTATGCAAACAAATAACAATTTGAAAACAATAGATAACTCTATATATATATATATAATAGATAACTTCATTGTTTTTTTATCACTTCAATAACACATCCTAAAAAAAGATGTATGGAAAATTGACATTTTCTAAATTTTATTGTGTGAAGAGAAAAACCAAACTGTAAATAATTTCAAATGTCCGTTACTCGAAAATGGTACATACTCGTATATACATTGATATTTGAGAAACATTGCTTTTGTTTTAAAGCACTTATTTGAATATACACAAGAGACCAAAAATACGATCAGAAATTTATTTTTACCCCAAAATAATATTTTCACGCAATGATGATAATGGCAAAAGTTAGATCGGATGGACACTTAACTAAGGAACTCTAAAAATATTTCAGAACCTATAAGGCTTGCCCATTCCAGAGCCCGGTACCTTTATTATTTATTTAACATACATTACTCTACTTGCCAACAGAATCTGTTTAAAAATGTTAATATGTATACTACTGGGAAAGAACCAAAGACTGACTCAAATACAAAATAATACGTTCATGTATTTTCGAACACTTTTCGGAATTCTTGTGCAGTTCCTGTGTGAGTGAAATTTATATAATACTAGCTGCGTCCTGCAGTGTTACCCACGTTAATGCGGGACAAAAGAAGTTTATCATGGATAAAAGCAGACTGTGAGTTATTCCAAGGTCTAATCTATTTACATACCAAATTTCACCAAAATTGGTTTGACCGTTTGGTCGTGAAGATGTAACAAACATATTATACACACACAAACTTTCGCATTTTAATAAATGCGAAATAGTTAGTATTAGTATACATATTACGTACCCTCATAGCCCGTACCTTGATAAATAAATACGTAAATATTGACTTACCTGAAGCTATGAGTTAGTCAGTGAGTAATAGAACCTCCATAATTAGGTCTGCTTCTCGAATGAAAGGGACCTCTATTTAATTCGTAACAGGTCAAATATCCCGAGGGTTCAGTACTATTATTGCCTAAAATAACTACAAAAGCGCCACCTGAATATCTATTTACTCAAATTCAGTAATGGTAATTTAGAAAGCTTTTGGTGAAACTCTTCCTATTCGAATACGTTTCTATTTAAGTATATCATGAGGATTATATTTTTTTGATGATGTGTGTAGAAGCGTTAGTTTTATCGACATTTTAAAAATAATTGGTAAATTCTTCATAATAATTATGCTAATACCGACAAAATCAAAGTAAGTTATAGCCGGTTACACAAACTTTTTTTAAAATAATTCTATTGAATTGAAGGTTTTCATTAAAAAGTAGTAGGTAGTTAAGTCTAGTCGATGCTAGAAAACTAGTTAACACCACACAAAGAGACTCAATATGGCGCCAGGTATTTCTATAGGGATTTGTCAAGAATTTAATTAGAAATAGATGCAGACCGGGGACAGAGGCGCGGATGTGGAGCTGGTGGGATTGGAAGAACATTTCCGCTTAGAGGCACTATCGGCTTACTATATACAATGTAGGTACATGTTCATATGTTCCTTATATGCGAGAGAGGCTTATTGCTAAACATAATGAAACCTGAGCAAGGGCCTTTTAACAGACCTTATTATAGGACCTTACTTATTATAGAACATGCCTTATATATTATTATTATAATATAAATATATTTTAGTTTTATCGTGTTATAATAAATTAGGAAGTAATAACTTAATTAACCATGAGTTTGGTAGTCTTTTTAATATAGATGTAGAGTTTAGTTTTATCATAGTCACTAAACAGTACACACGACAATTATTTTAAAGTAGCCCTTTCTGTTTTCTTGATTAGTGATTTCTTCTTCTTCTTTTTCGAGCTAAGTGGCTAAACTCTGCTGTCAAGAGTTTTCATGCCGCCCGAAGGCTTCTGACTTGGCTTAACGACTGCTTGCTAGAACTAACAACCAAGACCTACAATTTAAAGTGTCATCTGACCCACGGTAGCGCTTAGATAAAAATGCCGCTTTTTAAATGATAGTCTTGTGCATGGACACCCATCCAAAGAGTGTCCGCATCGGCCGTTTCTTAAACTTGTAATCCGACCGATTCAATGAGTAACTTGATTAGGTACTCGTAGGCTAGTTTTGGAGTATCAATAGGTGCGTTCTAAAATCGTCTACATTTTGCATATTTGACGTGTTGTTAGTTTTTAGTTGAGTTCGTGCAGTCTCTTTTTAGTCACTTATTAAAAAAAAGAATTTGTTTCATGGAAAATGTACATACGTAATTCCACCGACAAACGAAAAAAAAACACATGAATCTTCCTAAAAAAGCGCCATGCTAAAATATGAGTACTCGGACGGATCCCAAGTAATAATTTCTTCACAAGCGCGGATTTTCCTTATTATTGTGCCACAAACGGACGCGTCTGAAGAAGAATCTTCGTAGCCAGATAGGAAAACAAATTGTGGGTGTTTGTCACATTACTGCGCGTGCTATATCAGAGGGTCGCGCCATTTAGATGGAGACGTGGACTTGGAAGAGAAGACTTCGCACAATACAATAATGGTGGAGATTGTGGCGTAAATACGAAAAAACTAAATTTTGTGAAGCCATGTTAATTTTCATAAATCTCTCGAAAGTCGAAAGAGATAGCATGATATGAACCATAGACAAATTTAACAACTCACCTATCGAACAAAAAAAACTGAATTTCAATCTGTTCATCCGTTTGAGAGCTACGATATCTACCACAGACACACACACACACACACACAATGACAGACACCTCAAATGTATATTTCTCTTGGGGGTTATAGTTGGAGAAATGAAGACTAAAGACACGGTTTTGCTATCAGTATTTTGAGTTATAGCAACAAGCGTATAACTAAACGTAATATAAACGTTGAAATATTGTACATTTCTAGATGGCAGAGACGCTCGTCCGTTCTCATTACGTTACACCCACATCACATCCACATAGATGCAATACCACTCATAACTACTACTAAGGATAGCAATAACATTTGCTCTGCAAACATTTATTCTACAGAAATGAATAGAATCTTTTCACATAGACAGGATGGACATATGTACATACATATCTATACTTTATCTATACTTCCATACGTGACATGTACCTATATTTATGCGAATAAATATTTAGATTTTGATTCAGCTTTTGAAAGTCCTATCGTAATTTTCCTGAAAAATCTTTAATATCACGAAAAATCGTTAAGCCACGTGCTTGAACTATAGATACTAGCAGTTTAAAAGTCGCCATTAAAAGCTTCTAAGGCACTTAGCTGATTAAAATCGTTAAATTTATTTGTTTTCATGAAATTTTTCAGATTCCGCAAATAAATGTGTGAAAGATGTTAAGAAAAGGCGACTAGTAGTAACGTTTTACGACAGCAAAGACCTCCGCATTTCATTTTACGATAGTAACTTGTACTCGTAGGTGCCTAAACTGTTTGAAGCAAAGCTTTTAGTCTGATTTTGTGTAAAATTCAAACTAAGCAGAAAATTTAAAACATTTTTGTAGAGAAACTTAACATTCTAATTTTAAATAATTTCTAATTCTAAAGTTATATTGAAGAACCTAATTACATATTTATCAGTTATTACTAACTATATTTTATTGCACTAGTGTTATATATCTAGTATAGGCAAAGTTATTGCCATTGTAAATTAGTACCTATTCTCTATGATTCTCCAAGGAGCAGTATGTCATAGTTTCCGCGCTAAATGCAAACACTCCAGTTAAATGGAAGCAACTAAGAGAACATTAATTTGCGTTTAGAAACCCACAAGCGATGTTATTTTAATAGCAAAATTGATAATGATATAAATTCTTTTTCATAAGGGTAATGATCAGTAAATTAGTTTTTTTTTCATGCAATAGAATTCTTATCATAATGTTATCTAATCGAAGCTTTGGAAAAGAAAAACGGTATTTTCATAAAGATAAGTAACCTTTATACTCTATATCTATCTATGAGCATTATATATAAATTTCTATAATTTTTCTTTTGATTATTACGAGTACAAAGCTTTTGTCAGTCTAGCCCTCATGCTTAAATAAAAAAAAAAATCAAATGGATTAAAATATAAAAATCAGCCAAATGGTAAATGGTGCCGCTTTTATAACATAGAAGATGTATTGTTTTGATTTTGTGAGTAGTGTAGAAGTTTTTGAATGTATATATATTAAATTACGTTTCCTATAGTTTATTTAACAGCTTGCAACACATGTATGATATGACATAAGGCCATTAAACGTTACCGTTATTACATAATTTACAGTAAAATTATGAACTAACAAATAGAAATAAAGAAAGTTTCTTCGAAATCTTCATCAGGACGAGAACCGAGCTTTGCGATAAAACAAAATGCAACTCTACGGAAACATAAGGCGGAACTTTGCTTATAACCAAGTTTGTCAACAATCAAGCGACAAGCCAATGAAATGTTCCTAACTCCGTCCGAGTTACTTGTTGGCTATATAGTCACGCTACAGTATTGTTCATGCCTGAGAGTTTTTGAATATGGAATGGACATGGACAAAATTTAATTTTTGTTTTATTTTTAATTTACAGTTGTATCGTTATAAATAATAAACGGTTCAAGTAATTGAAAATTAACTTATAGACCGTCTAAAAAAACGACCCTATAAATATTTATAGCAATTTTGGTACCAGAATGAAACACTCGTTCTAAAATCGAATGTCAGTAGAATTAAGAAAATGAAAACAGGTGGTAAGCGGTATTGTGATCTAAGATGAATCGCGCTTGTCCAGAAGATAGAACCTCACTCACTCTTGCCTATCAATATCACTCTAAGCTATCATAGCCTAGATTATATTGAAACATTTAATATTATTACATTTGCAAGTTAAGGTTTTTAATATATCCATACTCACTCTTGCTTGAAAGCTATCATAGCCTATATTATATTATAACATTTAATATTATAACATTCTAAAATTAAAGACGTATTTTTCCACTTTTACAAGTCCCCCTGAGACGTATGATAAATGTGTAAACTTCACCTGCTCTCAGCTCGTTCGTCTCGGTCAATTACCAGCTTCCTTCCATTGCCGGAGAGCTGGTTCATAACTCCTACACTTCTCGCTCACGCGCCGACGAGTGAACACGTACAACATGAAGTGTCCATCGTGCAACAAAGTGATAGCTAAAAAGAATCCTATTTTAGAGTGTAGTAGGTGCCAAAAAGTAGTGCATGCCACCTCAGGATGTGCTGGTCTTAGCTCGAAACAGATGTCGGCTCTGAGGGCCGCCGAAAATCTGGAGTGGACCTGCAGTGACTGCAGTCTGAACTCATCGCGTCGGAAGTCTTTTGTGACGATTGATTGCGAGGAGGAGGAAGAAGATGAAGTACAGCCTACTGAGAACGTAGATTTAAAGAAGATTTTACAAAGTTTGAAAAAAGAAGTAGGTAACATCATCGCGAATGAGATGCGGTCATTTGGCAATTCAGTACAATACTGCGCCGACAAAGTTGACGAGTTCAGCGATACTTTGCAGGCCTTGAGTAATAGATTTAAAGACCAAGATAAGAAGATTTTGTACCTAGAAAATAAAAGTAAAAATCTGGAGCTAAGATTAGAGGCCACCGAACAACGATGTAACGACATGGAGCAGTTGCTGCTCGGTGATCAACTTGAAATTGTGGGTATTCCAGAGTCAAAAGATATTGAGCTCACTAAACTCATCGAGAATGTCGCGCTCAAACTCAGTGAATCAAAAGAAGACATTGTGTCGGCCAAACGTCTCCCGGCGCGCCGTGCCGGGCCCGGCCCGGTCCTCGTCAAGGTGCGCCACGAAGCCACCCGCCAGCGTATGATGAAGTCTGCTCGGGATACCGTTATTCTAGCTCGTGACATCGCGCCCCGCACTGCGGACGGAGTAGCTGGGACAGAGAAAATCTACGTACGGGAAGCGCTCACTTCCTACAATAAAAATCTTCTTTGGCAGGCTAAGCAAGACCTCAAAAGTACCTACAAGTTCATCTGGTCTCGTGATGGTCGAGTACTAGTTCGAAAAGATGAAAAATCTAAAGTGCTTAAGATTCGGTCTAAAGGTGATATTCAATCTCTGTTGTCTAATAAAGTAGATAGGCGCTAGTAGATAGCTACTTATTTGAAACTTTGTGATACCTACATTTTTTATTCAGTATGGATCCAATAGATTTAGAAGAAAATAACTTAAAAGAATTGTTCGATTGTGTTAATATTAATTCATATCAGGATTTATTACCTAACTACCCTCATAACTTAACTATTATTCACGCTAATATAAGATCTTTGGTTAAAAACTTTTGTAAACTTGAATATCTCATCAGTTCGTCCAAATATTTAATTGATGTTGTTGTAATCACTGAAGCTAACATATCTGAGTGTATTCAATGTTTGTATAATCTACAGGGCTATACAATGTATACAGAGTTACGTAAAAAGAAGAGAGGAGGAGGTATTGTGGTCTATGTTCAAAACAAACACAAGTTCTTGCCGACTAAAGTAACTTCACTTCAATATGAATGTTTGTTGGGTAAATTAGTCACGCCTTCTCTTCTCTCTGTAACACTGTGTGCACTGTATAGACCCCCTAGCACAGACAAGAAGTTATTTATTTCTGAGCTTGACAAAATGCTCGCTAAACACAAAAATGGCGATCTAGTATTAATTGGTGACTGTAATATTAACTTGAAACCGACCGCGTCCACTGATCTAAGCATTAAACATGCATACATTGATACGTTAAGCTCGCACGGTCTTTCATGCGGGATCACTGATTATACAAGAGTAGAAACCCTCAAAACTAAAAACGGAACGTTAATAACGAAAAGTTGTATCGATCACATATTTGTTCGTTCCCGCATGAGAGACGCGTACGCTGCTGCGCTCGGCACCAAACTGGCGGATCACAGAGTGACAGCGCTCACGCTCGCTAATGACTCGCATATACAGGCTGCTTCGAGTTATACGGTGCGGTACGATAATAAGAAATTAGGTGAATTGTTGAATAAAATTGATTGGACTCCGGTAGACGAGATGAAATGCCCCGATGATATATACGGATACTTGTATACTAATTTTAACAATTGTTATAGAGAGTCACAATATAGACATAAAGTAGTAATGTCCAAACGTAAAGAATGCAAATGGATTAGCCAGAATACCATGAGACTTTGTAAGTATAAAGATGAACTGTACTCTAAGTGGCTGAAAGATACATCTGATAAAGTGCTAAGATACGAGTATATTAAAATTAGGAATAAAACCAATAAATTTGTGCATATTGATAGAAATAATTATTTTAAATCACAAATAAATAGCTACAGAAATGATATTAAGAAATTATGGCAACTCATTAATACTATTTCCGGCAGAGTAACGAAGTCTATCGATGACGTTATAACTAAAGCTTTTAATTTTGAAGGAAGTAATGTTGCTATAGCTAATAAATTTGCGCATGAGTTTCAACAGAACGTTAAGGCAATAATCCCTTCATGTACTTCTAATATTTTAAGTCCAACTGATTTTGATAAATCATCAGATAAATCAATTTTCTTTCCTAAAGCTAAAAAGTCAGACATTTTGAAAATTGTTAAAAATATTAACCCCCGAAAAGCCCCAGGGGCTGATGGAATTCGAGCGATAGATATTTTACGTCTGTCTGACAAGATTGTCGGTGTTATCACACGCTTACTCAATGTGAGTATAGAGACAGGGCGCTATCCCAAGGAGCTTAAAACCGGTATAGTCAGGCCTATACATAAAAGTGGCAGTACCCATGACTATTCGAAGTACCGTCCTATCACTATACTTCCTGTGATTGACAAGGTCATAGAGAAGTACGTGTGCAAAATTATTCAAAGCTTTTACTGTACAAATAACGTTATATGCACGCAACAATATGGATTTCAGCCTAATAAGAGTACAACATTATTATTGTCTCGATTTACTGATGATATCAATAGGTTTTTAAATGACAAAAATCACGTACTTCTTCTATTTATAGATTATAGCAAAGCATTCGATACTTTAAGGCATGGAACATTGGCACAGCGACTCGAAAGTAGTGGTATCCGTGGCAAGCTACTGGAATGGTGTAAAAACTACCTTTATGATCGCAGCTACCAAGTGAAAGTAGGAGGCTCATACAGCACTCAAGTTAACGTAACGGAAGGAACTGCGCAGGGTTCTGTTTTGGGACCTTTGCACTACCTTACTTATGTTAATAGTTTGAATAATGTCATTAAACACTGCAAGGTCTTCCAATTTGCAGATGATACATGTATAGTAGCAGCAAATAGAGATGTAAGGATTGCTGTAAAAAACATACAAAAAGACTTCACCGCCCTTTGTAAGTGGTCGCATGATTCCGGTTTAGTACTGAATGCAGATAAGACTAAATTTATTCATGTCCATTCCAGCCATGTTCCGAACCCTTATGTCAATGAAATTAAAATAATAGCTCATAGTCATGATTGCCTGCATAACAGTTATTTAGGATGTACTGATGCATGTAGTAAAATAGAAAAAGTAGCTGAAACTACGTATTTAGGTTTAGTAATCGACAATCGGTTTAACTGGTTAAAGCACACAGAGAAGGTGTACGTTAAACTGCGTGCTATCATTGCTAAATTTTGCATTATTAAAACTAGGATTCCTTACGATGTATTACTTGCGATGTATAAAGCACTGGCTGAAAGTATAATTTCTTACGGATTGAGTAGTTATGGACGGACTTACAAAACATATATAGATTCCATTAAAAATTTGCAATTACGGTTACTCAAACTTATTGTACCTAAGAAAATTAAGGATAAGTTCAAAGATAATGAGGCTGGTCTGTACAAATATTGCGGAGTTATACCTGTACACAAGAAAGTTCAGTACACTTTGTTGCTTGAACAATACTTTCGTGACGAAATACAAACGCCTAAAAGTGGTTCTATTGTTACTAGAAGTATCGCAAACAATATGCTTAGTGTACCTCGATTCAGAAATGTATATGGCAAGAGAGTATCCGAATATATCATTCCGAATCTTATAAATAACTAGCTGACCCGGCAAACGTTGTTTTGCCTTATTAATTATTTTTATTCTAGTTTCTAGACAAATTCTAGTATAATTAAAATGTTACTTACTTATTATAAGTGTGTATGGTATATGCGTGAAATGGGTATGGAGCGCCATGAACAAACGTTAAGGGAATATAAAAGTAACAAACGCCAAAAAATATTATGTTCAATCATATCTATTTAATAGTGTTTATTTAAACAAACATTAATTTGATCTTCTTAGATGGCACCGACGCCAAGAATACAGGATAAATACAAATTGAAAATAGCATGTTTATAATTTAATCAAATAAAGTCTTCGATGGTACTTATGTGTAGGCATAAAATTATTTTTCACTTTTTAGATACAGTTAGAATTTATAAATGTAGGTATGATTTTGAAGTCTGTTATTTGTATAATACAATTTCATTGTAAAATCTTTAAGGTTAGTAGGTAATGATATTTTTCTAAAGTTTTAGGTATTCAAAATTTTTTAGCGATTCCATTCAAGCCGTTACCAAACAAATTACATAATATTGGTAGTGTCATAAGCTATGACCCAAAACGTCATAGGACCAATCGCGAGCGAAGCGAGCCTTATGCGAGTGTAGCGAGCTATGCGCGAGCGAAGCGAGCGCGAAATATTTTAGCATATTTGTTCGAGCCGCTTGAGCATAAAGATGTCCAAAGCAGAACAAATTACATAATATTTGTAGTGTCGTGAGCTATGACCCAAAACGTCCTAGGACTAATCGCGAGCGAAGCGAGCTATGCGCGAGTAAAGCGAGCGCGAACATTTTTAGCATATTTGTTCAAGCCGCTTGAGCATAATGAATTCCAAAGCAGAACAAATCACATAATATTTGTAGTGTCGTAAGCTATGACCCAAACGTCCTAGGACCAATCGCGAGCGAAGCGAGCTATGCGCGAGCGAAGCGAGCTATGCGCGAGCGAAGCGAGCGCGAAAATTTTTAGCATATTTGTTCGAGCCGTTTGAGCATAAAGAAGTTCGAAGCAGAACAAATTACATAATATTTGTAGTGTCGTGAGCTATGATCCAAAACGTCCTAGGACCAATCGCGAGCGAAGCGAGCCGGATGCGAGCGCAGCGAGCTATGCGCGAGTAAAGCGAGCGCGAACATTTTTAGCATATTTGTTCAAGCCGCTTGAGCATAATGAATTCCAAAGCAGAACAAATCACATAATATTTGTAGTGTCGTAAGCTACGACCCAAAAGTCCTAGGACCAATCGCGAGCGAAGCGAGCGCGAAAATTTTTAGCATATTTGTTCGAGCCGTTTGAGCATAAAGAAGTCCAAAACAGAACAAATTACATAATATTTGTAGTGTCGTAAGCTATGACCCAAAACGTCGTAGGACCAATCGCGAGCGAAGCCAGCCGGAGGCGAGCGCAGCGAGCTATGCGCGAGCGAAGCGAGCGCGAAAATTTTTAGCATATTTGTTCGAGCCGTTTGAGCATAAAGAAGTCCAAAGCAGAACAAATTACATAATATTTGTAGTGTCATCATCATATTTGTTGAAAATGTTTTGCTCATATGTTCGGGGTCTAGTTTATTAGTACATACAATTTTATAGCTTCTTCTACGTAAGAACTAAGTGATCAAGTTATGTTGTCGAGAGTTTTTCAAGCCCCTGCCTTAGTTTAACGACTGTTTGTGCTAAGAGGACCTACAATTTAACGTCTAATATAAATATAATCCGATCCACAGTATCGCACAGATGAAAATACATTTTTTTACTACAGTCATGTGCAGGAGAGGTTATGCAATAAAGCGACTTACACGCGGGTGGAGCCGTGGTTAAGTTAATAAGCGAGTTACATTGATATAGCAAAATGATAATTGTTAACAATACTACTACATACGAAACATAAACAATAACGAAGGTCGAAATTTGTGTAAACAGTGAGAGAAGTCTGTGAAGAAGAATTTCGTGAGTAAAACAGGAGACCGACTTCGGTCTATGGCATAGTGTAAAGTAAAGGCGCGGCAAATTTTAAGTATTTAAGATTGGTAATAATCATAAGCATAAGTATATCAGGTTAAATTTTGTTAGTTATTTTCTTCAAATAAAAAGGATTTTTACTCGAAGTTCAGTTAGATACTATATTTGATAAGTTATCAAGCGAGATGAAAAATGAATAAAATACTAAAATGGCCATAAAAAATAGGGAATGATGATAAAAAAGTAAAAAAATTAGGGTTGTATGTATTTTTTAATGCCACTTAATACAAAAATATAATGAAAAAATTCGTCGAAAAATTAAAAAAAAATGTTTAAGGGTGATCAACCCTTATCACTTAGGGGTATAAAAAATAAATAGTAGCCGATTCTCTGACCTACTGAATACGTATATAAAAGATCAGTCAAACCGTTTCGGAGGAGTGCGGTAACAAACACTGTGACACGGAAATTTACTAAAATGGCCATAAAAAATAGGGGTTGATGATAAAAAAGTAAAAAATTAGGGTTGTATGTATTTTTTATGCCACTTTATACAAAAAAAAAAAATTCGTCGATAAATGAAAAATAATATTTAAGGGTGATCAACCCTTATCACTTAGGGGTATAAAAAATAGATAGTAGCCGATTGTCAGACCTACTGAATACGTATATAAAATTTGGTAAAGATCAGTCAATCCGTTTCGGAGGTGTACGGCAACAAACACTGTGACACAGAAATTTACTAAAATGGCCATAAAAAATAGGGGTTGATGATAAAAAAGTAATAATTTTGGGTTGTATGTATTTTTTAATGCCACTTTATATAAAATTCAATTAAAAAAAATTCATCGAAAATATAAAAAAATATATTTAAGGGTGACCAACCCTTATCACTTAGGGGTAAAAACGTTTCACGTTGGCCGATTCTCATACCTACTGAATACTAATATGAAATTTGGTAATGATCAGTCAAGCCGTTTCGGAGGAGTTCGGTAACAAACACTGTGACACGGAAATTTTATATATAAGATTTACCTTCTGATTTAAAAAATCGAGTAACACCGCGTAATCTTAAATCATTATTAAAGCGGTACTATTTAAATGACGAGATTTGGTATAACTTGGAGCATCCTGTATGTCAGGTGCAGCAGGCGAGCGCGCGGAGTGTCGCGGCGGGTGGGGGCGAGCGATAACCAAACTGGTTTGGCATATCGCGCCCGCGCCTCAGGTGACGATCTGCGCGCTCATTTCATTTCATTTAATTTAAGCTTAACTATTATTTAATTTCTTTTTCTTTATGGTACAAACCTGCGAGAATCATTCGCCTTGTTTAAATTTATTTTAATTTTTAAGGTGAATTTATATGTTAAATATTACTGGAAACAATGTAAATAAATAAATAATAATAAAATAATAATAAATCTCAAAGGAATACATTGTGTGTTAACATTAACACTTACTAAGTCTTAAGACATATTGAACTGCGCGTATTTGCTACAAGCGATTAGAAACTTTACGCTTCACAGTGAAGCGACAAGAAATCGTGAGGAAACCGACATGTTTGAGGACCATAAAATTCGAAGGCGTTTGTCATCCACCAACCCACACTCAGCCTGCGAGCTGGATTATGGGCTGTATCTCTCTCTCTCTTCGTGGGAGAAGGTCCGAGTCTCAGCAGTGGGAACGTATAGTGGCCTGCTTATTCTTTTGCTTAGTAGAAAGTATTACAAGAAACATTTTTTTATATGTTTCAGATTAGACATACTCCATTTTATCCCAAAGTATCGCTGACGAGTGGTTATGCGCTTTATCGCTGCTTGTTATTTGTTTGTTTTCTTATGCTTAATACATAATTCATTTACATTAATGTGTCGGAGCTTTGAAAGACACTTTACGTAAGAAGGTCGTTTTCTATAGAACTCAGTCGCAAACCCTCTTTTTCTTTTGTAGGTATTCAAACTATAGCAATAGGAAGTCGTAACACTGGCGACACTATTCTGTTGAAAGGTTTCTCAACCAAGAATTGCTTTTCTACCGTTTTAGCCCCGCAAAAACGACGGGGTGCTATAAGTTTGACATTTCTATCTGTGGAATAGTTTCTTCTAGGTAAGCGCGCACCATCCTAGACCGCCATGTTACTTAACGTCGGGTGAGTTGTGGTTAAGCGCAAGCCTATCATGCATAAAAAATCGTAGCTCCTATATGGATGAACCTATTTTGTTTTTTTTTGTGATAGTCGAGTCTAGGTGATAGTCTAGAAGAGAGATACAGGCTATCCACACATCACTTGAAAAACAAGTCATTGGTGTAGGGCCGGTATCGAAACGGGGGCCGTCAGATTGAAAAGTAGATGTTTTTACTGCTAACTACCTTTTTTAAACATGTTATAAAATGACGATACGGGGAATTATTATTCATTTATTTTATTATTATTTTCAATTATTCTAAATTTTTAATTTACACTTGTATAGATATTGATTGCTTTGTCGTTTCAGTACCAAGCTTTGTAGTTTCTGGAGTTGAGGAAAAAGGTAAGCATTAAGGTTGTGTTTATTCACCAAAACCTTTTTGTAAATTTTAATCTGCTAAACTCACTCCTCTCACGCTGTATTGAAAATTGCAAGAATAGATCTTTTGGGACTGAAAAGTGAAAATAAGAACAAGCTATGAACGCTATACTAAGTAATAAAAAAGTTTCGTCAAATCTTCTCTTAGATTACTTTTGTTGGAGGACAATGACACTTGAAGCTTACCACAGCTATATACGAGTACTTATGTATATATTTGGAGTTACAAATGCAAAACTTTATATAAAAGTGTACTTTATAAGTAATTTTCTCGACGTTCAGCTTTTAAGTTTGACATGTCTGTGTCTATGTTTCAGTGTGTGTGTCTGTTTGTGTCATCGTAGCTTCCAATTGGAGGGACCGGTTTGGGTTATTTTTTTATTGAAAGGTATAGAGTAATCCGGAGTATTCTTAGATGTGTTTGATAAACTCGTAAAATATGGTTGGGGGTTTCCTAAATTTATAGTTTACACTCATTTACTTATTGTTCTTTTTCTCATAGCCTTTCAGCTACCCAAGAGTCACTGATCTAGCTTTACGTCTACTTGTACTAAGATTCATAACGGAGACATGATGCCTTTATATAAATACCACTTTTAACTGCCTGTCTTTTTACACCGTCAAAATCAAAGAGAGTCCTCGTCGATCGTTGCTTAATTTCAGTGATCGCGTATGATCAGTCTTGTTAGTATAGTTTCAGGTGTTACATTATATTTAGCATATTTAACTTTTAATAGTAATTAAGACAAAGGCAAAGACTAATTGATCAAATTAACGTCATGGTCACCCGCAAGCACGTTTACATTGGCTTGCCTATTGGCTACATGTTTCTAAATGAGACCGCAGAGGCCCCGAGCGCAGAATTGCGGACGCCTCCCCGGGGAGGCTGATTGGCCATTCTATCGCCTATTCATTCTATCTGCCACACTCAGGAATTGACGTGTAATCATGGATCCAACCTAGAACGTACCGCACCACAAAGATCTATGAAGAGGAATCGTTCCTTATTAACTATTTACGCGTTGTAAACGTGTTGTTAAAAAGTTTTAAGTAACTGTGTATGTGTGTATACACACACACACAGTATCTCTCTTATCTCCCAAACGGATGAACCGATTTTGATTTGTTATTTTATTTGAAAGGTGTGTAAGTGAAGACTGTTCTTGAACATGTTATAAGAAAATTAATTGAAAATGGCGGTTGACGTATTTATTATTAATATAATTAATATTGGTTTTAAATAAATAATCTTGATTGGTAGAATACGTCTATTTAAATAATTATTAAATCTAAGATGGTCGCTATCACAAAATGCCGTGTCGTAGGTTTTCTTATTTTATTTATTTATTCTTGTTTCAGGTTGTTATTTAACTTGCAATGTATGTAGGATTCGGAAACTATATGTATTTAGCGTCATTACGGTAATGGTACCGCGGTTCTGATAACGAATACATATGGAAGGTGTAGCTATAGGTACCACATCGTGTTATCGGTTTATCTAAACCAGTTTTCTGTGTCAATAACTGTGCTCTTAAAAGCCCTCTTAAAATACTTTTTAAATAAAACCGTATTATTAGTGCGTTAGAAAACAGAGACAAATAATTTATTTAACTGAGAGATAAATCCAAGCATATCTGCAGTAACATATTGTAGAATTTTATACTCGGTTCGTTCTAATGGTCACGGTCTTTTCTTTAGTATAGAAAATAATAGAAAAATCTCGTGCGTTTGTTCGTTTCTTTATCGGGAAAATAATGTATCAGTGCAAACTAGCGTTCCTTTGAAATATCTCTAAGTCGTTCTGACCGGCAACAAGTCTGGAGGATAAAAGTGGCAGCTTGTTTGTGTCTCCAGAGAGAGAAATTTATATGCTTTTGTTCTCTTAGTGTTTATCTTGTGGGGATACTTTTTATTTTTGAATCCCTGAAAGAGTCCGGGTGTAATAAGGTTGGCGTTTCTGTGTGTGTGTTTGTATGTGTGTAAGTGCGTGCGTGTGTGTGTGACTGTGTGTGAAAGGTCGGAAGTGTTGGCTATAATTGATGAAAATTCATGAACCTATGTGAAGATGTCCACCGCCACAAGATGACATATACTTTCACAACTTTCTCAATATAAGTAACAAATGAACATTTTTAACTAGTAGAATAAGTATATTATACTAATCATAAAGTATTATTGGAGGTTTCCTAAATTGTTAATATGTAATGGTTGTGGTATACTTTCCATTCCTTTTAATCTGTCTTATATCTTTACTGTCATTGTTCTGCCTTCTTTTGTCTCAATTTTTTTCTCAAAGTGAAAAGCTATCTAACTACTTACTTACTGTATCCAAATTTATGAATCATCAAATAGCAAAGTGTGCGTAGATTCACGGTTCTGCTCACATGTTTACCTCATTTCTATTTCATAACAAATTCTTTTAAATTTTACTTTGATTGAAATCAGAACATGAGAACAGAGTAGCCACGCTAGACAGAGCGTATCCCCAGCGACTCCTGCGGGGCAAGCACGGGCAGTGGACAATTTGTCCACCGGGAGTAGATCTGTACGTTTTTGTTACTTTTACTTCTTTGTGCTGCTTTTTAACTATATTTTCTTTAATTTACTCAACACAGATAATACTTCTCATTTTATTATAAAAATTAAAACACAAAATGATAACGTACTCGTATATCTCTCTTTTTCCCTTCCAAGCTAAACGAGAGTCTCTCCCTGCCATATGTCAATCGTAGAGGAATTACCTACTTCTACTTGAAAACAGCGGGGAATAGCGACATTTTAGAGGACATTTTATATGTCAACGATTAACGTCAAGTGGAAATATTAATCAGAGAAATGGTTCCTTGTTGCCATGGTAATAAGGTGCATATCCACTGCAGTGGAACTGAGGGGGTGAAAATAATGGTGGAAAGACTAAAAATCCTCTTCGCTTGTTCACCCCGCTGTAATCAGCCGCAGTAGATGCTCGGATAACCATCAGTCGCTGATCCATGACGGCGTAATTGGGATTCCAATTAACGAACCGTGTCCCAAATTATCAGTTCACTCGATCGTAACGTCAATAAATACATTTCCAATATCATATGAATATAGTTTTTGTTATATCTTTATTAGGTTTTCTAATAAGGACGATAGGCGGGAACTTTGTTGCCGCTTTGATTTTGTGTTGATTACAATTCAGATTGACAGCAAGCGCGTTCTAGCTTAGATCACCATAGCTTATCACCAGGTGAATTGCCACCAAGCACAAGCCTATCAAATGTAAAAAAAAACCTATTGATTTGATAAAAAATAATGAAATATGCGAGTATCATAAAGTCACATTACATATTTCCAGTAAAATCAAGCATTTCAATGTAACAAGTGAACATTAAATATTGAAAAAGAAAGTGTACTTAGCTATGTTTTATGAAAATCAAGATTCAAGATGGCCACTGTCACAAATTCTCTAATTACACATTTTTTCATTACACTTAATATAGGTATCAAACGGGGAAAGGGCTTGACTTGTAGTGACATAAACTACATAAAATATGTAGATTATAATAAATTTCAAATCCAAGATAGTCGTCAATACAAAACGTAATATATTTTGTTTTTTTTTTTTAATTTATATCAATGTATTAAAACCGCGGACGTACGTTGGCTGTGTTCCTGCCCTTGAGAATGGCACACTAATTTTGCTGATACATGTCGAGCTAATATTGACAATATAAACGTAAGTGATAGCCGGTTATACAAACATTATTTATAGTACATGTTTAAAATCTGTTGAAAGGTTAAATCCTCGTCCTTCTTAATCTACAAAGCTGTAGGTGAGATAAACTTCCGCTATAATAGTTAAAAGTTTTCCGTTAACAAGACTTGGTAACTTTGAAGTAACTAATGTCTGTTAGTGCGCCATTATGCTAATCAGGTCGAGGCGACCGACACAAATACTTTCAGTTCATGCTGCATGCTGCAAGCCGTAGATAAGTACTACTGAATAAAATATACATGTTAGGTAGAGAAAAGAAATGTGTGTATTAGGTAAACAAAAAATATATGCAACTATGTTGATCGTTTTCTTCAATTAAATAATAGAATAACAAAGCTAAATAATCGTGACATGTGTGTTAATGGAACTATTGAAAAAATAGCAACAAATTATCATAGTTTTGTATTCATAAGTTATGTTGCTCGTAAGTTGTCACCGTAAAACCTATCCGAGAACGCAAACCAATGAAAATCAAACTCATCTACGAAAATCGCATCAAAAACCGACTAGTAATTCTAATAAATAAAAAAGAATCTTCCTCTCGCTCCAAACGCATATACCGGTCAAAGTCACAGTCAAAACATTTTTTGCATCATTAAATGAAATAAAAAATGATTGATCATATAAAAATAATGTATCTAACCCAATCAGGGCGTCGTCGCAACGCCAGTTTGACGAAATGCTAGGTCTCCGTTCCATCGCAGGTAAAAGTGTTAAATAAACAACAATTAGTTTCATCAAAATCGACATTATTATTATTTCACCATTTCCAAGGATTTCTACAGATATTTAACCCTGGGCTTGACAACTATTCAGATTGTTCAAGCACTCTCCCACCTCTATATGAGTAATAGTTTGTGCCATTTCTCTCCGACACTTGGATAGTTTCATTAGTGGACTAAGTTCGAACCAACCCTGACCGAGTTGGGTGCAAGCGTCGCTGTCGATCTTCAATAATTCACTTTATTACTTCAATCGGAAAATATAAGTTTACGAAGTCTGCGAGAACTATATTCCGCTGACCCGAGAACAAAGCAGTTAGACGGTGGACCGTAAAATGAGATATAAAGATTTAAGGCGTCGTTTTCTTTGAAAATGGAGCATCAAAGTTATCATGTCTGTTTGTCTCGTACCTTAATATGTTCTCTCATTAAAATAAAACACGCAGCTCAAGGCTGTACGAGTAGGTAAGCCAATTTTATTGAAAGCACCTAATGTACTCCGGGGGCTTGCTATGGATGATTGTTCATTATATATGTATGAAGATCAAATATTTAATATTAGTCATTAATTGAGGTCTCATGATGTGGCACTAACCGGTCAACTTAGCTTTCGCCTGTCTGTGTGTCAAAATTTGGTATACAATTAACTACAATCTAGCGGTTTTCAAAGTCACAAAGAAAAAACTGAGAAATATGTATTTCTTAGATAAAGTTCCCTTCTTTTTACAAATCTAGACAAAAAACTGGGTTACGTTTGTATCGGTATAGGTGTGTATAATCTCTCATCTCTCATCATCAGTCTCTGCTTTCGCAATTTCTAAACTGCCTCACCATTATTTGACAAATACATATCATCGTCGTTTTGAATTAGTAGTTATGTATCGATTCCTTTTCATTCATTACAATATTACTAAAATGTATTTACCTTCTGTTTCAATAACGCGAAAAAATCCTATGTAAAGCAGGTTTATTGGAGAAACCATTGCCTTGCAAAAGCCCAAAGGTGTTATGGAAACACATTTGGACGCTTACTACCTTGTAGCCGATCCCTAAACCGTAGATCTACTTTTATAGCTGTACCTTTCCAAACCTTAAAATAGACATGGGTGAAGAAACGTTGTTTGTCACAATTTAAATAATACTCGTATAATAACTATTATATTTTATAATTATATTAAATATTTTTTGTGTATTATAATTTTATATCTCAAACAAAAGTTAAACGAAACAATTTATTTCTGTTGTTTGTAGTCAGTCCCAAATTGTAAGCGGTGCCGTTAACAATTTGATATAAATATATTTCAAAACTAGTTCATGCTTATGATTTTGTACGCGTGTACTTTATTTATCATGGTATATGTTTCTAATTGTGACGAAAGAATATTTTTAGAATAGTTTTTGCTGTCTGTCTGTTACCAGACAGTAACTCATGTACCGTAAAAGCTAGAAAGCATAAATATTTACAACTAAATGTTAGTGCTAAATTGTGCCTTCTATGTTTATTATATACACATATATGTGTATATAGTACATAAAGTTATTCTATGTGTATATATGTATTTATACACATAGAATAACTTTAGTAGTTTTATGAACATGACATTTG
Organism: Mellilla xanthometata; assembly: GCA_035578125.1. Taxonomy (NCBI): domain Eukaryota; kingdom Metazoa; phylum Arthropoda; class Insecta; order Lepidoptera; family Geometridae; genus Mellilla; species Mellilla xanthometata. Next base: position 1,935,010 of record JAPUBQ010000007.1, on the reverse strand, counting down.
TTCATAGCTTTCCGCACGTCTGTACCGTTTTATGAATATAATCCGCGCTCGTGAAGCTATAAACCTCGAGGCAAATACACTATGAAAGCTGCCGATTTGTTGTCTCAGTACCGATTTTTATGACCATATTTTGTGTGCAATATGGGACGAAAAGATTAGCTATAATATTGAATAAAGCGTTCTTGACGGGGCCGTGCTCGCATTTCAAAGTTAATAACGAGTATTAGGCAAGCAGATGAGAAAATAGGTATCTCATAGTTAAGTGTGCCATATTGTATTGACTACAGCGTAGTTTTTCATCAATGCTAAAAATACAATCGTGTCGTAAAGGAGACGTAAAAATATAAAACAGCACAGATACTACACCGCAAATGAACAATCTAATGATCAAACATAACAACACAAACTCCATTCCACGTAAACTGATTTACACAAACCCACACATAATAATATACAGTTAAATAACTTTGGGACCATGGGGTCTTAACGCTCGTAAGTTCTTCAATGATCTTTCCAAACGGCTGGTGGACAGAACAAATGACCCAAGAGCTGGCGCTTACCTCGGCCAACATTTAAGTTTGGCGATCCAGCTAGGTAATGCCGCCAGTATTTTAGGCAGCTTACCCGCGGACACTGACTTAGTTTTAATTTATTATTTGTAAGGATTTCATTTTTAATTATTGTGTAGTTTTTTTTTCATGTAATATGTATAACTCAGATATTTAATATTTTTTTTTAATCCTTACAGCTATTTATTGTATCGGCAGGGCGCGTAAGCACACTAGTTAGCGATACTCTGGTCTAAAGTGGAGCATACCTAGACTGGAATAACTGGTTCTCAAATACTCTACCAGAACACACTGTTAGGTGCTTGGCGACAGATTTTAACTTGAGAATGGTTGCTAACCAGGCGAGCATTAGAAAATGCCCTACTACCATGTTATGGGTTTCTGACGATATTTTCCTTTACCGAAAGCTCGAGCTTATTGGCGGGGATTGAACCTAAGACCTGGACGTGAGAGAGCCGAACACACGACTAAACTGTCAACGCTTCAAAAATAAATATATTAAAAATGTCAAACAGCCAAGTCACTGAAAGACTGACTGTATAATCTTGTATACAGCCAGTCTTACAGTGCCGTCTATAACAGTTCTTTTTTTTTTGACGACCTCGTTGGCGTAAAGGTTACCATGCCGGACTGCTAATCAGAAGGTTTCGGGTTCGATTCCCGGCCCGGTCCAACATCTTTGTTCTTAACTAAATTTGTTGGCTGTGGTTCTGGGTGTTATAATATGTATGTATGTATGTATGTATAGTATATCAATTGTGTTAGCAACCATAATACGAGCTAGGAATGGTTCAGTATGGGGCTAACCAATCGTGTGTGAATGTGTCAAAAAAAAGTTCTAATGTAGTAGAAATATTGTTCGCAACCTTCACGACTAGCTTACAACAGTAAGTACATGCCGTTTCCTAGAAATGGAGGTTTCGACAAACATTTCTCCCATTTCCCTCGCGTATGTTCGTGTACAATACACCTGAATATGTTAAGGTTCGTTAAGCTTAGGCATTCAGGAGCCAAACAAGTTCTTTGGAGCTTGCCGACTACTCGGCGACGATGGCTGAACAAATATAGCGCAGGCAATTTGGAATTTTGTAGAGCAGAAACTTATTGTAGTATCTTATTGTATTCTTTGAAAATTGGTTCTTACTGAGTGTATATAAGAGTACGCTTGGAAAACGAGCACAATACAATTCTCAAAAGAATTGTTACTTCACTTCGATTTTTATAAACAACTAATATCGAAATTGCTCCTATTTGTTATCTTATTATAGGAACGTAATATAAATAGATATCTTTATTTTAACAACAAATTGTGTAAGAACTAGTGCCATAAAACAGCAAGTCTGTTTTGATATAAGTTTAAACACACTAGTTCATAAAGTGACTCTAATATTACCGCAATTAGTCACAAAATGTGATATCTACAGGTATTACATTGCTGTTATTCACAAGTGAGTTATAGCTATAAAAATATGGTTTAATTGTGTCTCCAAATAAACTTGTTATGTACTAAATAAAATGAGTAAATTTAGTTCTCATGATTTTTTTATTATTACTAACTCTATTTAAATCAATATCAACGTACTAACAAGAATTGATAAGATATTTTTTCATTCTCGTATTGTTTTGAAGTCCCGAAATTTCGTTACTATATTCACTATTTTCATCATAGTTCCTGGACCTCAAAACAATAAAATCAAATTCATAAACGTGTACCGTCATGTCGTATTATTATTGTTTAAGAAAGTTTTACGTAACTACCAAGAAAGTAATATGAAGCGGTTGTTTACACATACGGAACACGTGAGCCTTTAATAACAATATTAAGCTGCACGTGTTCATTCATACGTTTAAGCGTTTATACGCATTATGAAACAACACGCATATTTTGCAACATATACGCAAAGATAATCATGTCAGATACATATATTAATAGCATCTGTAGCTCGGCTAGCTAAGGTCATGTGACGCGATCATCGAAGCTAAGCAACGGTCTATGTGGACGATCTTTGGATGGGTGACCATGCACAAGACAGTAGTTTTTCATTCAAGTGGAATTTTCACCTGGGTACCACCGTGGGTCGGATGACACGTTAAATCGTAGGTCCCGGCTGTTATTAGTCAGAGGCCTTCAGGTAGCTTGAAAACCCTCGACACCAGTTCTAAGCTCATACTAAGAAGAAGATCATCACTTTTTAATACGAAACATCTTTTATATTAACGTATATGTATTTTGCATACCACTCCTGGCTAGTGTCGTCACGGTACAAGTCGCATAACATTTGAACAGCGTTATGTATAAATAGAAAGTAAACACGAATCACGTGCGGGTTCAGCGTAAGAGGAAAAATAACATTACACGAGAAAGCTCTAAGCAAAGGTGACTGGAAGAGTCATTTGTGTAGAATAAAGACCACTCGCCAATCCGATACCGCAAACATCGCATTATGTTGTTGATAAGGGCAACAAGAAGCTTTATTTGACGGAAGATATTTTGCGAGATTACTTCGTACTAATTTAACAAAGAAAAGAGACGAAAATGTTTGTTGCCAAGGCAAAAAGATTGTAATATTGCAATTGTTATGTATTATTCAATGTAGGTACAAACATACACCTACGAATGTCATGTTATATAACATAAATATAAAAGTTTGCGTGTGTGTTTCTTGCTCATTCGTGTTGGAGATAGAATAGACCCTGATATATATACGAGATTAGAACCTTTGTTACTTACGAAATAATAAAGGTATTTCGATAAGTTTCATTGATATATCATACTTGTATATTAATATTTCATAATACCTATACATGATATTATAATAGAGAGACTTGTAATAGAATAATAATAGTTAAAAAAAAAACTAAAAAACACGCTTATCTGGCCGTTTTAAGTGGGTCAAAATCACGCCCAAAGAAGTCGGTTACAAACAAACATAAAAAACAAAAATACAAAAAAATTAATAATTTTATCAAATTAGTGTATTGGCATCGGTCCTCAATAAATCTACAAAGTTTCAACGAAATCTGGCCGTTTAAAGTGGGTCAAAATCGCGCCCAAAGAAGTCGGTTACAAACAGACATACAAACATACAGGTGAAGCTAATATAAAGCGTGTAAAAATGGGTCTCTGACTTAGCTTGACGACTGCTTGTACTAAGACTAACAGCCGGGCCTACAATTTAACTTGTCATCCCACCCACAGTGGCACCCAGAAGAAAATTTCACATTTCCACCGACAGCTTTTTACATGTTTACCCATTTAAAGGCTGTCTGCATCGACCATTGCCATTAACCTCTATGATCGCATCAGATCACCTTAGTCAGACGAGCTACATCTCTATTATCCGTTTATGATTATAAAGCTGTAAACTCAAGATTTTCTTGATGTCACCAGACATGTCTTGTTATAGTTGTTTCAAGAATTTGATCTGTTTCAGTGAGCATTGCCAAGTTTTCCGCTGACTCACCTCAAGTTGGCACTAAGTAAGTTAAGACAATGGCGCGACACGTTCTTTTATTGTTACTGGAATTTATTACCTAGTGAATAGTTTGCCAGAAATATCTGAGACAACTTGATGTCAGCTGAACTCATATATATGTATATTAATTTATCTGTCTGCGTTTATTAATTAACTGTATAATGACGTCGAGAATGTACTATAACCGATATAAATATTAATATTAATATTAATTCACGAGTCGTGTATAATATTGGGTTTTTCGAATCTAGTATAAATAGGTTCCTTCTAGGCAAGCGTGTTACATCTTAGACCACAGTCAAGCTTAACATCAGGCTAGCTGCGGCCAAACGTAAGCCTATTCTTCATTAAAAAAAATATCTTCTTACTCTTGACCAACACAAAAAGAAAAATAATAATAAACACACTGTACAAACGAAATTAGGGTAAGCGAACCGTCTAAGCTACACTGAGTTTCCAAGGTGCTGGCAGCATTGCCCTGTTTACAGATATTATAAAAAATAAGTAAAAGCAATAATAAACAATAATTATATTTTTTTCCTATAATTGTAATAGGTGAGTTACATTTTGTTTAATCATCTTAAAAATAAGCAAATATGTAAATTTTGTTTGATCATCTTAAAAATAAGCAAAAATGTGCAAATATATTCCATACATGTTTCCAAATTACTTTAAAATATATCAATCGAACGTCTATCAATTTATGTTATGGGGTATTTTAATTATCTTTTTACAAAGCTTTAGCACACTTAATCGCGGAAAGATCATCATCCATAATTAGATAAGAAAGTATTTATTTCTAATAAAACCATTTGAAAAACAGTGTATATGTTATAGTAATTAAATTTAAAATGATTGATTGAATACATTATTGAATACATTAAATAACTTGACCGTTATTTGAAGCTTAATAAATTGAGAGTGGCAACCCGTGTTTTCCGCTTCCTTTTCCCTCTCTTTCTCACTTTATAGTTCTGTCTCGCTCGCACATCCCCCCTACCAGGCGCCCCGACCAAGGTGTTGGTCGCGTTCTTGTAGTCATTGGCGTCGAGTTTTCCGCCGCGACAAGTCGCGAGTCTTCGAAGAACCAGTGGAATATTTAAATATTCAAATTTTATTTGAGTGTGTGTCTTTTCCTTCGGAAAGCAGTAAGTCCATTCCACTTATTTTATTTTCATTGGTAAAGTTTTTTAACGGTATTACCGTTCGCCTTTACCATCTGACTTGTTTCCTTTTATTAGAATTTGATGTACCCTCTTGATCGTGTATTTTAATTTTTATTTTTTGCGTAAGTTGGTTGGTTTTAAAATTATGCACTTAGTTCCTCAATTTTAGTTAATACTAAAACCGTTACGATCTACCCTCAGTATTTCGTATTATAATATTTGTGTATTGCCTTTACGAATAGGCGTTCGAACGATATTTACGAGTGTCGTATTAATTTAGGATGGCCGATCCAAATGATTACGTGGATGCGCAATCGCCGGGGCCCGGGCCTTCGGGGTTACAACAAAAGAAACCGGTGACGCGGCGACACGTGATGCGCAGTTCGTCCTCCTCGAGTAGCAGCAGCTCTTCCAGCTCAAGTAGCTCATCAAGCAAGTCTTCTCCTAAGAAAAAACGTCGTCATCGTCGTTCACATAAAAAAAAAGGGGGGGGAAACGTCGTCGCAAAAACGATTTGCTAGAAAAACTTTCACAAGAAGTAAGCGAACTACGCAGGCTTCACGCGGTACCCGCATCACGGGCTCAGTGTTCAACAGATAGGGAAGTAAATGATGATGTGATTTCCTTGTTAGATAACCACGATTGTAGATCTTTATATGATGGTGAAAATTGTCTGGAAGGGAATGATACCATCCCACCCCAGCAATATAAATTTAGTATGCAAGTAAAATTAAAGGAGCCTTCAGTTCCTAAGACCCCCCAAAATTATTTAAAGGCTTTGGAGGATATCCAACTTTTTGACAAAAGCGAATGGAGTGAGGTTAGGTACTCTGACGTGCAGAAAAATTATAACCACTCTCCGGGCTTTACGGAGCTGGAGACCAACGACGAGATAAAAGCTTTCGATGTAGGTGCACGCCACTTAGCGTACTCGGATAAAAGTTACGGTGCTCTTACCTTTTGCCTACTCAAGCAGCGAGAAGTATTCGAAACTTCTATGGCGAAGCTTATCTCTTGGGGTCACGATGCAGCTAATGTTAGCGTAGGTCAACTGCGTGAAAAGATTGACGAACTTTTTTCGGAAGGAGAATATAATAAAGTCTCATCTGACATGCTGCAACTAGTCTGTGGCCACCGAGCTGAATCAATACAAATGCGTAGGGACGCAATAATTAAATATGCCCGCGATCCTTTAATAAAAACCACACTGAGAAAAATTCCACCGTCAAATGAGCATTTATTTAATGCCCAGCAGTTGAAGACTGCGTTAGAGAAGGCTGGTGGCGTTAGGAAGGCGTTCCTACCTTCTCACCAAAATAACAATAAAACCACGCGCTACCCCTCGCAGGGGCAAGCTAACTCTGTCTTACCCTCGCAGGGTACTCTGCAGACATGTTGTGCTCTGACGCACTCTACCCAGCCCTCGCAGGGCTACGGTCATAATCATCCTATACAAAGCCGTCCCTCGCAGGGATCCAGCTACAATCAAAGTGGCACACGTGGCTCTAACCATAACACTCGGGGCACCTTTCGAAACCGCGGTAGAAACCAGCAACACGGAACTAGATATCCGGCCAACGGTAATAGAAAGCGAACTGCAGGATACGACCAGCAAGCGGGTGGTAAGAAAGGGAGATATTGACAATTTCTTGGCGGGCCAGTTAAAATACTTTGCCGATCAATGGCAGGCACTAGGAGCACCAAAGACACTTCTACACTTAATCAAAGGCTATCGCATACCCTTTGTAACAAAACCTCCTCTTATATTACCCAACGAGCGATTCAAGACGTTGGAATCTCAGGAAATGTCCGATATCATTGCGCAAATGCTATCCCAGGAAGTACTGGAGTTTGCCCCGCGATCTCCAAGCTTCTTATCGACAATGTTTCTGGCCCCCAAGAGCGAAGGCAGCTATCGGCCCATTTTCAACCTAAAAAACCTGAACGATTATGTAATAACAGAACCATTCAAACTCATAAACGTTTTTCGGGTACCAGACTTTCTGCAGACAAGGGACTGGCTGTGCAAAGTAGACCTATCGCAAGCATATTTCCATCTGCCCGTAGCCATGTCTCACAGAAGATTTTTGAGGCTAATTTATCAAGGCAAGTTACTACAAATGACCTGCCTCCCGTTTGGCCTCAGCACTGCCCCCAAAGTTTTTGCCTCACTAACGAACTGGGTCGCACATACACTAAGGCGGGAAGGTATACGAATAATTGTTTACCTAGACGACTTCCTGATAGCAAACCAGAATTATCAGGTACTGCAAGCTCATACCCGGATAGTACTCGATCGTTTACTTTATCTGGGGTGGCGAATAAATTTCGAAAAATCGGTCACGCACCCCTGCAAAAGTCTTGTTTTTCTGGGTATCCTTTGGAACCCATGGAAAAACGAACGATCTCTACCACACGAAAAGATAATAAACCTGAAGCAAGTAATCTCAGATTTATTAAACAAGGGCGTCACATCCCTAAGCTGCCTACAAAGCCTAGTGGGCAAACTAAATTTTGCGAGCATCGTTGTGCCCAGAGGGAGAATACATTTCCGGGACACACTCATGTTTCTCAACAACGTTCTAAAAGAAACATCTGTTCGCACTCTTGTACTACCCCTTACGGTACAGGAAGATCTAAGGTGGTGGCTTCTGAACTGTCATCGAGCTTCATCAATTCACAATCCTCCCCCAACGCATTACTTGACCACAGATGCGTCGGACATAGCTTGGGGTGCCCAACTCGACAATCTCACATTATCGGGACGATGGACTCAAGAAGAACAGTCTCTTCACTGCAATCAGAAGGAATTGCTTGCGATACTAAAAACGATGGAGGAACAAAGTCAAAGGCTGTGCAAATCAACAGTTCTAGTCCAGTGCGACAACAGAACGGTTGTAGCATTCTTAAGGAACGAGGGAGGAACGAGGTCATTACCCTTGATGCAAATAACCAAAAGGGTCTTTCACCTGCTGGAACTTCACCAAATAAATCTGAAAGTGCAGTATATCCCAGGCAAATACAACTGTCACGCAGATCACCTGTCTCGGCATCGGTATCCGCCAGAATGGCACCTTATGCCTCAATGCACAGAGAGAATTTTCAGGAAATTTGGAGTACCTGTGATAGATCTGTTTGCATCGGATCGAGCGAAAGTCGTGATCAATTATGTCTCACTCGATCAGACCGACATACACGCCACATACCACGATGCATTCTCACGAACGTGGAACTATCCCCTTGCGTGGGTTTTCCCTCCACCTTTCCTAATCCCGAAGGTGCTGCAACACCTAAATTTAGCGACCGGCATGTATCTATTAGTAGTCCCAAGGTGGGAGCGAGTTTTCTGGCGACCGGATCTAAAAAGCCGAGCACTAGCACCGCCGTACACGATCAGAAAACTTCACTCGCATCTGGTGGACACAACGACCGGCCTTCCACCTCCCAAAGTCCAGGAGATGACGCTGGAAGTGTGGAAATGTGGGGGTGGACGAAACATTTAGCTAAATGGTCTGAACCACAGTTAGACCTGCTAAAAGACTCCTGGCGCACCTCTACCAAAAAAACTTACAAAGTAGCTTGGAATCGGTGGTTAAAATGGTCTGAGCATAACAACGTGAACCCATTTGAACCATCAGGCTCAAGTTTATCACGTTTTCTAGCAGATCTTTATATAATACATGGTCTGGCTTACAACACCATTTTACTACACAAATCTGTGGTTTCTACCTTGAGCAGCGTTGACAATGCAGAAAAACTGAGCTCTCATATACTGGTGCGTCATATTTTAAAAGCTATTGCTTTGAAGAAACCTGTAGCTATAAAATCTCCGGTTTGGAACATAGACAATTTGGCCCTGTTTTTAAGTAATTATCCTGTCGATGAAAATTCCGCTTTTGCTACAAGCAGGCATACAGCAACACTCTTACTTCTTTGCTCGGGCCGCAGAGTGCATGACCTAACCTTGTTAACCGTGGACTCAAAGCATTTCATCGAAAAGGATAGCTGTTTGATACTTTGGCCCATTTTTGGATCAAAAACAGACACTGCGACATATAGGCAATCAGGCTGGAAGCTGTCTCCTAACCCTAGCAACAAAAATCTAGACCCAGTATTCTGGATTAAACGTACAGTCTCTATACTGAAAGAGAAACGCGAGGTAGGATCCCAGAATCTATTCATTAATATCAGAGGACAACCAAGAGCAGCCTCACGAACCATTATAGCAGGATGGGTAAAATCCTTGTTGTTAGAAGCGGGAGTAGTAGCCTCTGCCGGTAGCATTCGATCTGCGGTTGCCTCTAAAAATTGGTCTGACAGCTGTCCGTTAGACGAAATTTTAGCCAGAGGCAACTGGAAATCACACAATACCTTTGCTAAATTTTATTGTAAAGAAATATTACCAAGTAATAATAATGTAAATAATCTTGGTGTCTCCAAATTCTTTAACCCGATTTAAGTTCCTTGCATTACTTTGATTAGTTGATTTAATTGTTATAAAAGAAAATAAAAGATGTGTAATAATAATTATAATAATGATAACTTTCATTTCACTGATTACATTTGTCTCCTGCACATTCGGTTGTTTCTTTTTGCATCCAAAGTACTACATACCTACTATTTTTCTACAAGTACTTCAGGTTATTTTACCTTACTCACATTGGCGTCTTGACCCACCAGGCGATAACAGACACGTCTCAATTTATTAAGCTTCAAATAACGGTCAAGTTATTTAATAGAGATGTTTTACCTGAAATAAAACACTTATTAAATACTTACCTTATTTGAAGCTTACATTTAATTTCTGCCTGGTGAAATTTCGACTCAATGACTACAAGAACGCGACCAACACCTTGGTCGGGGCGCCTGGTAGGGGGGATGTGCGAGCGAGACAGAACTATAAAGTGAGAAAGAGAGGGAAAAGGAAGCGGAAAACACGGGTTGCCACTCTCAATTTATTAAGCTTCAAATAAGGTAAGTATTTAATAAGTGTTTTATTTCAGGTAAAACATCTCTATTAAATTTCTAGTCACACAAGGCTCTACGCAGCTTATGTGTGTAATATCGTAAATTATACAAAATCAATTATGTCAGTAATTGAATTTAGATTGTCATAATTACTTAGTTGAAATTAATTACATTCTAGCATTTGCAGTTCATCGACTTCGTGTGGTTAATAAATCACAATTATGAAGGTAAATTAATACAGTCATATAATTAAGCGTGTTATCGCTTAATGAAGACCCGATGACATCGGCTATTCAAGTGGCTAGAAAACTTTGAACAACAGAGTTTAGCATTGTAACGCCTGTAGCTTGGTTAACTAAGTTGACCTGATTGGAGCGGTCATCAAAGTTAATCAACAGTCAATCCGGGGAGTCTTTTAATGGGTGATCAATAACCCTTTTGCATGGTCATTGGACTGTCACTTGAAAAGTGGCATTATGAACAGTCTGGTACAAGAAAATAAGAGCCATGTTAGTAACCCTCCGGCTACTTAAAAACGCTCGACACTAGGGCCTGGACTAGCTCTTACGAAGACAAAGAAGCCCGCAGTTTTTATCCCATTGAAATTATACAAAGGGTTTCTGAAAGGTGTAAAAAAAGATCTTTTGGTATTCTAATTTATAGTTTCTAATAATCTTAATTCTAATTCCCAAGTCGCTATTCTAAGTATCATACGAGTACATACCAAAAATGTTGTCCTAATGAAAATAAATAAAAATTAATATTTCTCTAAAAAATCCTTCAAAAAAAAAATAAAGACTAAATATCGTTATTTCCTTTAAAAATCTTAAGCTCTGCTATATATATTATATATACATTCTGCTATATTGCTACGAGTACATCATTTACTGACTTCGAATATATATATATATATATACGAGTATGTCAACAAACAAATATGTATTAATCTCGTAGACAGAAGGAAACTATCTCGCTTATATAATCTATGAATAAAAATAAGAATGAGATAATGAATGAAATTAATAAAAAGAATGAATGAATTGAACAAAAGGTAGAAAAGTTTTAAGTATTTCCTTTATTGAAACCAGTAATAAGTTAGTTACTGTATGGCAATAATAATTATATTCCGCCATATCTTAAAATGAAAATCGATCTATGTTATCTAATCTACGTCGAGCTGTTGAATCATCCATCTTTTATATGTGTTACCACGACAAGTTTAGATAAATCTGATTAATTTTTAAATATTGTTATAATTTTTATATTTCAAGTTTTTTTTACAACTTATAGGTTTACGTTTGACCGCAGTTTGCCTGGTGTTACATCACAGCACTATAATAGTCTACGATGTTACACGCTTACCTGGAAAATATCAATTAACTCTAAATTTGAAGTCTCATCCCGAGGGTACCACCACCCATACTTCAGTTGGGAGTTGTTTGAGTAAAATTATGTACAATAAAATGTGTTGGCTATGTAAAAATATCATGTTTTTTGTGATTAAATGAAATTATGAACGATGGAATGAATGATTAAGTGGTAAATTATGGGTATATGAGAAAGTGGAGAAAGAGTGAGAAAGTCACTGATTTACTGGCCATAATATATTTTGTAGAATACATCTAAAAAAAATGTCGGACAAAACCAAAACAATGGTATATCTCGGCCACGTACTCAAGCTTGACAGTTACGAGCGATTTCATTAAAGGAAAAGTTGCAAAGAGCCGAGACGCCAGGCGGTCTCAAAAGAAAATTATTGTTGCAAAACATTCGGGACTATTTTCAGTTATTCCAGACTAGGTATGCTCTACCTTGGGTCAGAGTGTACCTGAGTCACGCGATAGACGCCCTACTAGTTAAATACATAGCTGTACTGCGTAAAAAGAAAAGAAAATACAATGGGCCGGGGTCAGAAGTGCCGCTGAATTTGTCGTTTGGCAATGAACTAGATTAAGTATGCAAAGCTGATTGCTAACCTTCAGTACTTGGAGACAGCACTGTAAGAAGAAGGAATGAAAAACATTGACATGTGAAATATAGTGTGTTAAACTTACTCAATAAAATAAAGATCCGGTTTTACTAAGCTCCCCGATAAATGTTTCTTCGTATCTTCTCTATACGTTTTTTCAATCACTCACATTTTAATAAAATAATTAACATTATTTAGAATCTATATACATCAACATCGAAACATAATCAGAATGTAGCTAAATATATCGTCATTCAATTGTTTTCATTAAATTCGAAGGCGCGTTCCATTTTCAAAATTTGTGCATGTAGTTTGGACTACAGCGCGGCGGAAAAGTTTTAAACTGTCGAAAGAGGTTTATTTATAATTTGCTAAAAAGGTATAGTGAATCAGTAGGAGGTTTTGTTCTAAAGTGGAAATAATTATTTTATTTGTACTTCGCGGATTGTGGGAGAGAGAGACAGGAGCGTGCTCCCGGCGTCAGGAGCGCTCCGCGACTGAAGCTCGACTGAAACTGGAAAGCTTTCAGCATCTGAAAAATGACTACGAAAATATATCTCCGTGATATTTTGATAAAGAAATGTTTGCTTATCTATTCAGGTGTAGATTCGATTTCTTTTTGGGACTGATCTGGTTTGATTTGTTTGAATCCCAAAACACAAGATTGTTTGTGACAAATCGCAATATATATTTTCGGAGATGTTTGGTAGGAATTGATGATTGGAATATAATCGGATTTATGTTTAGACATTGTAAGATTGGCGTAAATAATAATTATACATTTTTATTTCAGGCATTAGATCCATATTTTATATACCTGTAATGTGTAAAAATGTTTTAGTTTTATAATTTATTTCTAAAGTTTATAAACATTCTGAAAACTTTTAAGCGGTTTTTAAGGCAAGAGTGAGCAGGTTTCTTCTGGGCAAGTGCGCTCCACCTTAGATCTCAATATCGCTTACCATCAGGTGAATTGCGATCAAGCGCAAGCTTATTAAGAGTAAAAAAAAAACATAAAATAAAATCCAATGTCCATTGTCTATTCGAACCTTTTTGTTTTCGGTTTTGTCTAAATACCATCGATAATCCATTAATTTATTGTTACTTTTGAAAAAAATATATTTAATAAGGTCTTATTCTGCCGTAGCAGACTGATTGACTTAGTAGTCCTTACGTTTGGAAGGTCATAATTAATTGCGCCTGTCTAACTGACATTGTTTATTGTGCGACGACGAAATTAGATGTCTTCAACTTGCTAAGAGTTTTCAATTTCGTGCAAAATGTCTGTGAAGATATCTGCATTCTTTGGAGAAAATAAAGAGATGAGCATTTTACGCAATGGATAGAAGCAATAACAGCTTTAAAAAACAAATTTTATACAACCAAATATAAAACTTAGTTTTCTTAAAATAAGGTCCAGTTTACATCATTTGGTCCACTCTACTGCATTTTTTAATTCTACATTGTTTTAATGTAATAACAACTCTAAGCTGTAGTACTTAAAGTGTATTTTAGAAATCACATAAGCATTTTTAGCTATTGTTCAAGTCTTTCCAAGTGTGAAGCCGAGTATACAAGACATTTCTCCCGTGACCTTTTAAAAGGGGGACTTTCAAGGCATTGGTGTAGAACAGGGTAATTCCTTGGTTTAGACTACTGCTACTGAATTATCTACTAGTAAGAAATACATTTATAATTACTCTGTTAAGTTTGCTTTTGCACAAAAATTCGTTTCCAAAACATATAGTTTGCAAGTAATTTTTAAAAAGCCACGTTAACTGCCTTAAGTCGCATTTTTTAGAAAAGATTTCACAGAAAAGGTTCGTTTAAAAAGAAAAAAAAATACATGAACTTGTTGACAATGTCTATTTTTAACTGATTGGTCGAATCAAATTAAACTAGGCTTTTGCTAAGCTGTCTTATAATGAACCTAGTAGCGCCTGTAGCTCGACTAGCTAAGGTGATCTGATGCGATCATCGAAGCTAAGCAACGGTCAATTCAATTCAGACGGTGTTTGGATGGGTGACCATGCACAAGACTATCGTTTTAAACGCGGCATTTTCATCTAGGCGCTACGGTAGGTCGGATGACACATTAAATTGTAGACCCCGCTTGTTTGTCTTAGTACAAGCAGTCTTTAAGCCAAGTCAGAGGTCTTCAGGTGGCTTGAAAATCTCTCGACTTATCTCATACAAAGAAGAAGAAGAAGAATGAACACACATTGATATACTTAGTTATAACTATTTACGAAAGCTATAGTATTACTTATCTAAATACTTATCTAAATAGCTTGTTTCAAACTTTCAACAAAAGGTGTAGGTGCGTGTTCTAAACAGCGGGTAATTCCCTTCAGGTAACTCATGAAGAGCCAATTTAACGGTTGGCAGCACTTTGACGTTTGGAGTTACGGCCGTAACGTTGGCGCCACTGCCATCCTACACGTTATTGCACTTGATTGCCTAGATTACACGCGTGTTATGTACGCTTACAGATACAAAGTACGTAAATTAATACTTTTTAAACATATAACTAACTGACTACAAAAAAGGAGAAGGTTACGAGTATATATAATATTAGGACACATTCACACACGGCTGGTTAGCCCCATACTGAACCATTTCTAGCTCGTATCATGGTTGCTAACACAGCTGATATACTACATACATATTATATATAAATACATATTTAACACCCAGACCCATAGCCAACCAATTTAGTTAAGCACAATGATGTTGACCGGGCCGGGAATCGAACCCGGAGCCTTCTGATTAGCAGGCCGGCATGGTAACCTTTACGCCAACGAGGTCGTCGAATATATTCGACTGTTTGTATTTTTAGAGCTGGCAACTATTTCTTACAAAGACTAAGTTTGGCTGTTCAACGGGGCAATGCTGCCAGCATCTTGGGAACTCTGCCGCGCAGCGACAGCCTGGATGTTGAGCCTACTTTAATTTAAATTGTAGTGTTTTGATTTTTCTTGTTCTCTTCAAGTTATCTTTAAGTTTGTGTATAGTATTTTAATTGTTTTTCTGTAATATTTTATTTAAATAAAGTATTCGGAACATTTTTATTATGTCATTTATTAATAGTAATATTATGAATGCGAAAGTTTGTATTGATGTTTGGATGTATGAATGTTTGTTCCCTTTTTACTCAAATACTACCGAATGGGTTTTAATAAAAGTTCTGATAATCAGAATAATACATATTTATTTATTTTGAAGAAAAGTGGGTGAAGTACCTCAAATAAATAAAAATAACAATGTAATGATGACTGATGATGATGGTTTTATTTTTTAACCGACTTCAAAAAGGAGGAGGTTATATATTCGACGTGTATGTATTTTTTTTTTTTTTTATGTATGTTCACCGATTTCTCAGCTATTTGTGGATCGATTCTCAAAATTCTTTTTTTAATTGAAAGAGTATGGTTCTGAATTGGTCCCATTGTCACCAAAACTGGTTCTGATGATGGACTCCTAGGGAAATCGAAGAAAAACCTAAAAAGTTAGGTTATTTTTACGCATGAAGAGAGATTCTAGCTCGTTTGGCTGTACTGATATTCATGAAATTTGAGAAGAAAATAGGTAAGACTATGTGTTAACACATACGCTACTTTTTATCCCGAAAATAAATACTATTCCCGTGGGATGCACCAAATAACATATAAATCTTTTTAACTTCTTCACGCTCGAACGGTTGTACTGACATTGATGAAATTTGGAATGAAGATAGGTTAGACTTTGTGTTTACACATAGGCTACTTTTTATCCCGAAAATAATTATTGTTCCCGTGGGATGCACCAAATAACACATGACACACTGATTTCGCTAAAATTTGATATAGGGGGTAGACTAGACCTTGTATAACACGAAGGTTACTTTTTATCTTAAAAGTCATTGCTATTCCCGTGGGAAGCCCAAATAACTCGATAACCTATTTTACTTCTTCGCGCTCATACGGCATTACAGATTTCGCTCATAAAATTAGCAGCCTGGCTAACAAAAGTAATCTGACGCGAACATCGAGGCTAAGAAACGGCCCATGCGGCCAGTCTTTGGATGGGTAACCATGCACAAGACTTCCATAAAAAAATATGATATTTTCATCTGGGCGTTACTGTGCTTCGGATAACACGTTAATTTGTTGGGCCTGGACCACTACTCTTAGTACAAGCAGGGGTCAAACTAAATCAGGGGCTTGAAAAACTCTCGACGCCAGAGTTTGGCCACTTGAGTCATACTTAGTGGAAGAAGGAACTGTAAAATTTGATATATTAATAGACAAGACCCTCAAACGGATAAGGAAAATATTTACGCGCTCGCTTCGCTAGGAGTTATCCCGCTTCGTTCGAATTTCCCCCAGGATGTTCTGGGCTTAAGACACAACAAACATTATGTAATTTGTGCTGCTTTGGACTTCTTTATGCTCAAACGGTTAGAACAAATACGGTGAAAATTTTCGCGCTCGCTTCGCTCGCGCATAGCTCGCTTCGCTCGCATCCAGCTCGCTTCGCTCGCAATTGGTTCTTGTACGTTTTGACACAACAAACATTATGTAATTTGTGCTGCTTTGGACTTCTTTATGCTCAAACGGTTGGAACAAATACGGTGAAAATTTTCGCGCTCGCTTCGCTCGCGCATAGCTCGATTCGCTCGCAATAGGTTCTTGTACGTTTTGACACAACAAACATTATGTAATTTGTGCTGCTTTGGACTTCTTTGTGCTCAAACGGTTGGAACAAATACGGTGAAAATTTTCGCGCTCGCTTCGCTCGCGCATAGCTCGCTTCGCTCGCATCCAGCTCGCTTCGCTCGCAATTGGTTCTTGTACGTTTTGACACAACAAACATGTAATTTGTGCTGCTTTGGACTTCTTTATGCTCAAACGGTTAGAACAAATACGGTGAAAATTTTCGCGCTCGCTTCGCTCGCGCATAGCTCGCTTCGCTCGCATCCAGCTCGCTTCGCTCGCAATTGGTTCTTGTACGTTTTGACACAACAAACATTATGTAATTTGTGCTGCTTTGGACTTCTTTATGCTCAAACGGTTGGAACAAATACGGTGAAAATTTTCGCGCTCGCTTCGCTCGCGCATAGCTCGCGCATAGCTCGCTTCGCTCGCAATTGGTTCTTGTACGTTTTGACACAACAAACATTATGTAATTTGTGCTGCTTTGGACTTCTTTATGCTCAAACGGTTGGAACAAATACGGTGAAAATTTTCGCGCTCGCTTCGCTCGCGCATAGCTCGCGCATAGCTCGCTTCGCTCGCATCCAGCTCGCTTCGCTCGCAATTGGTTCTTGTACGTTTTGACGCAACAAACATGTAATTTGTGTTGCTTTGGACTTCTTTATGCTCAAACGGTTGGAACAAATACGGTGAAAATTTTCGCGCTCGCTTCGCTCGCGCGTAGCTCGCTTCGCTCGCATCCGCCTCTTTTCGCTCGCACTTGGTTCTAGTAAGTTTTAACACAACAAACATTATGTAATTTGTGCTGCTTTGGACTTCTTTATGTTCAAACGGTTCGAACAAATATGGTGAAAATATTCGCGCTCGCTTCGCTCGCACTTGGTTCTAGTAAGCTTTGACACAACAAACAGTATGTAATTGGTGCTGCTTTGGACTTTTTTATGCTCAAACGGTTGGAACAAATACGGTGAAAATTTTCGCGCTCGCTTCGCTCACATCCAGCTCGATTTGCTCCCAATTGGTTGCCTGCCTGGCACACGCCGAATTTTTTCATCGTGAAGTTTATTTGGCTCTCCATAGCTAAAACTTAAACAAAATATCATTACCAACCACTAAAAATGTAAAAATAAAATTGTTTTAAAAAACAAACAACCGACTTCAAAAACACAACTAAAAAGGGAAAAATAATTTTAAGCCTAAATCAAATCAAGAATATATAAATAGAATAGGAGAGTTTATTTCATGTACTTATAAAAAACTATTTGCAATTTTTAGTAATCCTGTATTCTTGAAGTCGGTGCCATCTAATAAGAACAAATTAAAAATATTTTCAATTGTCTTTCTTTGCTGGCACCGACTCCAAGAATACAGGATTAGTAAAAATTGCAAATAGTTTTTTATAAGTACATGAAATAAACTCTCCTATTCTATTTATATATTCTTGATTTGATTTAGGCTTAAAATTATTTTTCCCTTTTTAGTTGTGTTTTTGAAGTCGGTTGTTTGTTTTTTAAAACAATTTTATTACTTCAAACGTAACCTTATAGCATTTGACATAACTGTCAGTCAACGACAATTCTAGAACGGCCAAATAATTCAAAACAACGCGCAACTCTTACCGGGTCAGCAGCATACATATTTTCAATATTAGATAAAACAGACTATTTAGTTAGATGTTTATTTTGAAAAAAATTGAATGTTTATATCCGGGAGTTTCACAGAAACGTCATGAGGGAACAATTTACCGGGTGAGGGCGCCCGGCGTCTGTGGTCGCGTTATTCCACACCACGGCACTCACCTGCCATTCACTACTATGATTTTATTACTTCTGTCTACATTATTTATACAATTATTGGCAATTTTTGTATACGTAGTGAACTCGCCAAAAGTATTAAATACGTTTTTTGTAGCGCTTGTTAGCTCGGCTAGGGTGATCTGACGAGGTCTAATTCTAATTTGAAGTGGGAGTGATGAGACCTGCACTGACATCCCGCTAGGGGCGTATTGCATTCCCCCCTTACCAGCCTACCCAAGCCAACCGAGCTCCTTGAAATAACGAAGCACAGCCCTGGGTCGCTGGCATACCTGTTCCACCCCTGTTGCGTCAGATGGTCTGTTTGTCTGAGGATTAACAATGGAAAGCGAACTTTCATCTTGAGCTGCTCATCAGGCCGTAATTATTTCTGGTTTGTTTAGTAGCCTCACAGTGCAGTAGCACGTGTTCCACCTTTTCATTTTCTTCTAGACAGCCCCTACATAGGGGGCTGTCCGTCGCCTGACGAGGTCATCGAAGTTGAGCAACGGTCGATAACGGACGGTGTTTGGATGGCTGACCATGCACAAACACTGACTGTCGTTTTAAAAGGGGCTTTTTCATATGGATCCAATCATATATCAAGGATCAGATGACTAGTTAAATTGTTGCTCCCGGGTGTAAGTCTTGGTACAGTCGTTAAGCTAAGCCAGAGGTCTTTCTGCGCAGCTTGAAAACTGTCTACATCAGAGCTTATCCACTTAGCTCATACGAAGAAGAAGTTATTACGTGTCTGTTGTAATTCGTCAATTTTATTTATTGGTAATATATTTAATGTTTATGACTCAAAATCGATCTTAATAAACAATTTTTCAATAAGGAACCGTTAGTATCATTCATTTCTTTATCTTTTTAACATGAAATACATAACAAATATACAGTAGTAACACCTTTGTTGTAAACGCATAGAAAACAAATAGAGTGGTATTTATATTGGTCTATAAAATACACAGTCAGTGGTAACCCCACTGCCCTAGAATGTCCTCTCCAGTGACCCACATAATAGATATGACGTGTTTGTGCTATTGCTCAGTTTGGCATTCAATCACTCGGTTTGGAGATTGCTATCGAATCAGTTTCAATTAAGCGATTGTTAAGAAAAATCGATTACGAAAGATTGATAGTCCTGCCAAGTCTATAACACTGCACACACTAACTAACTAACTAACTTCTAACAGAAGTGCGTGCAGTATTTTGTAATCTTCCTACAAAGGTATCGCTTACTTAGCTAGTTTAAGAACAGTACGGCAATCCTTGTCAATTGAGATTGCTATCGAATCAGTCTCAGTTAAGCGATTATTGAGAAAAATCGATTAAAAAATATATAAATTTTAATAAAATGTTTTTGTAGGTGACGTGCCGTGTATGACAAAAAAGTCATAAGGTTAATAAATGATTTGATTTTGATTTTTGGTTTGATTTTGATGTTGTTTTTCTAGTACAGCTATATCGATAAAACTAGTTGTTATAAGTACGGAAGTATGTTTTGCTTACTTACTCGTAGCTGGGATAAAGTGTATACGTTATTTAAAAAAAATATTTTGAATTTGATTTATTTTACCCAGGTCATTTATCTTCTTCTTCGTATAAGCTAAGTGGCCAAGCTCTGGTGTCAAGAGTTTTCAAGTTGCCCGAAGGCTTCTGACTTGGTCGTTTGTACTTAGACAAACAGCTAGGGCCTACAATTTAACATGCCACCTGACCTACGGTAAACGACACTTTTAAATACACTTTTTAAAAGAGTGTCTTGTGCATGATTACCCATCCGAAGACTGTCTGCATCGACCGTTGCTTTCCCTCAATGATAGCGTCAAATCACCTAAGAAAGCAGGGTAAAAAAATAACTTTATTTAAACAAGGATTTTACACTATTAATAACTTATATACACCTTGACCATGACGTATTTGACAGGTTGAAGAGTACATACATGTACCAGCCCCCCGGCTTTAAGGCGCGCGAGGAAACACCGTGGAGGTTTTAGTCGGTAGTGGTCGTCACTCTGGCACCGAGCCCGACATACCCCGCCACCTCCCCCGAAAATTGGCGGGCATGCGTCAATGCTTTTCCTCCATGTCAAAAAAAGGCCATGACGTATTTACTCATATTATAAATGTGTCTGTCTACCCGTGTCGGAGCCTGAAATGGCAAAATATATGATTAATTTTATCGACAAATCAAGCTCTAAAATTTTTTTTTTCCTCCTCTTGGTGGAATGGCAGCCATTTTGTTATTTTTGACACCAACCCTTGGGCGCTTGTATTAATTTAGTCATAACTTATTATGTAAAGGGCATATTGATATAAAAAAAATATCATTTGATACCTAAATGTATGGGCAATAAAAGGAGGTTAAACATTTGCAATATTTTATTTAATAAAGGTAAGAAAAAAAATTAGAATAAAAAAAAATATAACTTTTTTCAGAGAAAAAATCTTAAAAGTAAGCTTTTTACGAAAAAACATGGGAGTAAGTTCTAAATTTGTTTCTTCCATAATGTAGTACAGGATGTAAGCTTTCTAAATAATCCCACAGTTTTGATGTAACTAACATAATTTAGAAGTTATACCCGTTGGAAATAGTCTCTTTGCGAGTGCTTTGTTTGCTTATCATGGAATAGACTAGCGAATTCGCCGAATTCTGGCAACGGGTTTCCAAGAAACCCATTCTTAAAAAAATGCCGGTAATTAGGATGTTTCTAGGTGGGAGTAAGACAGAAATCCAGATAAGAAGCGTAGATAGCCAGGTCAGTTCAGTCATCCCTCGCTCTGCGTTGTGATTACATTTCTTTGCCCGCACAGACGTTGTTATTATTGGAACTTTTGTTGTGTTTTTGTTTTGTTATTGATTTGTTTATTGTTATTTTGGACTGTGTTGACCGATTGAAGTGGGAGATGGCTTATTCTAGCCAACATGTTGCCGACATACATTTTGTTTATGGATATTGCAACGGCAACGCCAATAGTGCCGTTAGAGAATATGCCAGAAGATTCCCTAACCGACCAACGCCGAATGCTCGCACTTTTATAAGAATTCACATGCAACTGGCTGAAAATGGGATAAGAAGGACAGCAAATGAACGCTCTCGTTGTTTAACACCGCTCGAGGAACAAGAAATACTGCAGCTGATTACTGAAGATCCTACACTAAGTATCAGAAGGATAGCAAACATGCTTGGTTTATCCAAATGGACAGTGTGGAAAGTTCTGAAGAATGAAGGATTACATCCCTATCACCTAAGACGAGTGCAAGAAATTGTTGACCTTGACTATCCAAAAAGATCAGTTTTTTGTTCTTGGATTTTGAGAAGAAATCGGCAAGATCCAAATTTTTTGAAGAAAATTATGTGGACCGACGAGGCCACTTTCACTCGGACTGGATACATAAACCACCGAAATGAACATTTGTGGCTAAACGTTAATCCTCATGCTGTTCGGCCCAGTTCATTCCAGCATCAATTTTCAATAAATGTTTGGGCCGGAATGATCGATAACGTCCTTGTTGGGCCAATTGTTCTACCCGCTACAATGAACGGACCAAGATTTTTGGAGTTCCTGGAGACAACATTTTATGACGCTTTGCTGGAGTTACCGCTGACTTATCGTATCGGTATGATGCTGCAGTTGGACGGAGCACCGGCGCACTTTGCAACAAATGTGAGAAACTATCTCAACCAACGCTATTCGCCCTGGATTGGACGCGGTGGGACAATCGCTTGGCCACCGCGTTCACCCGACCTAACCCCGCTTGATTTTTTTTTGTGGGGTTCGATGAAACAGAGGGTTTATAAAGACGTTCCGAATACTCGGGAAGAGTTGTTAGAAAAAATACTGCATGTCGGAAATGAGTTGCGCGAGGATAAAGATATGATCCGGCGCGCAACACAACATGTAGGTATTAGGGCAACTGCCTGTTTGCAGCACCAGGGTGGTCATTTTGAGCAGTGGCTGTAATAAGTATGTTAGAGAATAATTAAACACTTTTGCACAAATAAATAAAGTAGCTTTTAATTTTATCTTGTTTTATTTCAGCATGACTAGTAAACTAGGGTCCTATTCAACCAACCATATCTACTAAAGTATGTTAGTCACATCAATACTGTTTAGATCTTTTAGAAAGCTTACATCCTGTTCTACATTATGGAAGAAACAAATTTAAACCTTATTCCCATGTTTTTTCGTAAAAGGCTTACTTTTAAGATTTTTTCTCTGAAAAAAGTTATTTTTTTTTTTGCTCTGATTTATTTTCTTTCCTTTATTGAATAAAATATTGCAAAAGTTTAATCTCGTTTTATTGCCCATACATTCAGCTATCAAATGATATTTTTTTTAAATCAATATGCCCTTTAAATAATAAGTTATTACTAAATTTATACAAGCGCCCAAGGGTTGGTGTCAAAAATAACAAAATGGCTGCCATTCCACCATGAGGAGGAAAAAAAAAATTTTAGAGCTTGATTTGTCGATAAAATTAATCATATATTTTGCCATTTCAGGCTCCGACACGGGTAGACAGACACATTGTATACGAAGCCATAGTTGTTTTTTTTCTAACTTCGAAGTATGTAAAAATATTTCTTTGCTCTTCATTTTCTAATATAATGTAGATTATATATCTTTCAAGTCCCAAACTTCGTTCTTACAAGTTTTCTCTTTTTACTCTTATTACTTCATTAAATGACGCACATGTTTTGAATATTTGATTTCGCTTACGCGTGCCGTTAGCCTCTAGCGATACAAATTTTGCGTGTATTTTTCTTGACAGTCATAGTTTTATTTAACGAAACAACAGCCTTTAGCCATTTATGCGTGAATCATGTTTACGAAACACAACCTTTTCTTGTTAAAAACTTTACAGAAGATGGTAAAATACATTTTGTTTTTAGTCAAAAATATTATGAGAAATAAAAAGGTCAGTACATTTCCCCCATATTTTTTATTAGAATTCTTGGTATATTTTGTGTATATTCTTCCTCGTGCGGCTATTTACTGGTAACGTTCTATTAATAGTGTAGTGTAGTCTACGAGGGGAGGTCAAAAAGTTCGCGGAATGGCGGGGAAGGGGGATGAAATAAAATACTATGTTATTTTTATTTTTCAATATATTCCACCCTAACTCGAATACACTTTTCAGATCTCTCTATTAACTTATTTATACCGTCGAAAAAAAATGTATTGTCTTTGTCCTCAAAATTGGCCGAAATCGCAGACTTGACTTCTTCATCATTGGAAAATTTCTTCCCACGAAGCTCTTTTTTTATTTTGGGAAGTAAATAATAATCACAGGGGGCTAAATCTAGACTGTAGGGAAAATGGTTTAACATTTCGAAGCCACAGTGATGAAGGGCAGCCATCGCAACGCGGCTCTTGTGTACCGGTGCGTTATCATGCAAAAGCAGCACACCTTTTGTCAACTTTCCCCGACTTTTTTCTTTGATGGCTGTTTTTAATTGTGTTCGTAGATCAGCTTAGTATTCTCCCATTACAGAAACACCCTTATTTTTATAATCAATCAAGAAAATACCGTCTATACCTCCAAAAAACCGGTGCCATGATTTTTCCAGCCGATTTTGCCCTGTATTTCTTAGGGGGTGGCTGACCCTTTTTATGCCACTGCATAGACTCTTGTTTCGACTCAGGCTCATAAGAATGAACCCAAGTTTCATCTACAATAACAAGTTTTGCAAAAACTTGTACCTTGACGGCGCTGCAGAGGTCTAAACACTCCTTTGAACTCGACGCGCAGTTGTTGCTGTGGTGGTCTGAGCATTCTTGGCACCCATCTTGCGATAACTTTTTACATCCAAAGATGGTCGTGTAGGATATTTAAAGTTGTTTTAGGTGATACTCCAACCATTTCTGTAAGTTGTTTCTTCTTCAATCGAGTAACCTCCAGTATAAGTTTCTCCACATTTTCAACGATGTTTGAAGCGGTGGTCTCAATTGGCCTTCCTGAGAGGGGGTCGTCTTCAAGAGACTCACTACCTTGCTTGAAAATACTATTCCACTTGTATACCATGGTTTTTCCAGGGCAAGAGTCCCCGTAAACCGATAACGTTTCTTGTAAAATGGTTTGAGGTGGTTTTCTCTGTTTAGCGAGGAACTTTATGACGGCACGAAACTCGATGTTCTCCATGTTCCAAGTTTTTTTCCGGATTCACTTGTTTGATCTATGGTAGCTGACAGGTTATTGACCCAATTCGGTTCAAACTTGGCATATATACTCATAAAGAGTCCCTTATTAGGAACTATCAGCGGCAGTTTCCCCACCCCCCGCTAACCCCTCCATTCCGCGAACTTTTTGACCCCCCCTCGTATATATTCTGCTAGTCCTATAATGTGGTACTCATAACGAAAGCGTTGTGAAAAGATACGTCATAAAGCTGTTGATGGCGATATTTTTATTAATTTTTTAAAACAAACTTAAAAGCTCTTCCGACTACTACACTGTTCAATAAAATATCGAAATTAAAATTGATTCGTCCGGTCAGGAGCAATTAGGCTAATAACAAACACACACACACACGCACACATAATCACAGACTCGCGAAACCTTTGATGTTTTTATGTCGAGGTTTGAAAATAGAAGAAAATGCAAACTACTTACATAAAAGCCTAGGACATTTTATGGAACATTTTTCATATCCCTTCTATCCTGCACTCGCTACAACAACGTTTGCCTTTCAACCCGCTCTGCGCCGGGCTCTTCCAATTACGATCAAAATCGAACACTGAGAGCTTTTATAAGGCAAATATTTGCGCTCCGGGAAAGGTTACTCCGAATGACGTCACTGGAGACGCACCTATGATATACTTTGACGTAAGTGCGTTATAATGATGGATGCGTAACTGCGCGAACGTCACTTGATGGTAGATTTTCTTTCCACAGGTATTTATGAATGTTTGCTTTCGTTTATCTCTAATTCACTATAGGTAACCAGTTGCAGTAACTGGAGAGAAATGACTAGGACTAATTTTAATAACCCTTATTGGGATTGTAAAAATATATTTTCAATGAAGTGATAAATTATAGGTATTATGTCTGTTAGGTATTATGTCTGTTGCTTATTTTAAATATTTTTTTTACAAAGATTGTTTTATTTTCAAATTTAGTTTGTAAGGTTAGCGTCTATCCGAATACAGTTTTTAAAAAATATCAATATATTTTTATAACATTTTTCCTTTAGATTTCTTGGTATATTTTTTTTTTCTTCATGTGGGATAACACCTTGCAAGAAAAATCAATGGACCATAGCAAATAGATGGAAAGTAGATAGAACTTTGCTTTTCAATGGGTCAAATCAGGCTTGTAATAATAAATTCTATTTTAAAGTGCTTTTTAGTTACCACCAAAGCATTAAATACTAGAATTCTACTTCACAACATTTCGCTATAAAATTTAGGTCATAGCGTCAATTCAAACTGTCTATTGAAAGGCTTTTTGAAATATTTGCAAAAAAGTGTTTTACTAGCGCTCTATTGTAGCGTTGAACTGTATTCTCTTTTTTATGCAGCAACGACGAACACGCGAACGATGATTGAAATTCTCAACTGTGATACTGATAAAGTATGCAATTGTATAGTACTACTAGTTGCACTCCGCGGTGTTACCCGCGGATAAAAAGTAGCCTATGTGTTAATCCAATGTCTAACTTCACTTCACACCAAATGTCATCAAAATCAGTTCAGCCGTTTGAGCGTGAAGAAGTAACAAACATACACACACTCACACACACAGAGATACAACACTCTAGAATACTTACTTGTTCCTTAAATTTTCGTTTCACGTATATTTTATGATTTTACTTCTATATTTTTTCCTTGTAACACCGGCATGTCTTGCCGCAGATCTGCCAGATTTAGATAATAATAAAAGCCTAATTCAAGTAGATGTAAGTGGTATTATTTCCCATAACACTCTTGGCAATAATTAATTTCATGATATTAGAAACAGTAAGTACTCAAACAAACAAACATTTATTTATTGAAGCAAACAAATTTACAGTAGCATTTTAAAAGATAGCCCTGGCTTCTGTGCTAGTATGCACTGTGTTACAGAAGCCAGTGCCTTCTAAATTTTACAAACATATTGATTATACTTATAAACTAGCCATACAAAATAGAATAAACAAAAACTAACTCAATACTATACAATATACCAATACAAAACTATACAATTAATTCAAAATACAATCCAAAAATAAGTTTTAAACATATGTATGAGCGTCGTAATAACACGAGAAGAAAAAATAAAAGAATAAAAATAATACTTAGATAATTATTAAAAGTAAAAGATCTCAGATAAGTATATGCCAGTAAAGCCTAGCCAAAGGCCTTCAAACGGCTTGAAAACTGTGGACACCAGAGCTTGGCCGCTTAGCTCATACGAAGAAGACGAAGTATATATTTCAAGATCTTCTTCATTTTTTTGTGTGAAGAAGATAAGCCTTGGTGTCGAGAGTTTTCAAGCCTCCCGAAGGCCTCTTGACTTGGCTTAACGACTACTTGTCGTTAAGCCAAGTCCGTGGTTTAGTACGTTGTACTCAGACCAACAGCCGGGATCTACGATTTAACGTGACATCCGACCCACGGATTTTTGTATTTCGTGTATTACACGGTATTTCATGACTGAATCTGCTTCATGATACGCCACTTAGTACTTATCTCCCAACATTGCACGCTTATCAACTCTTGCGCAACCGTAGCGAACTACGCGTGAAAGTGCTCCAGTTTGAACAAATACGTTTTAAATTTCGGAATACCAATCACCAGCTCCGTTAGCCGTGATCGTCTAGTGGTTAGGACCCTACGTTGTGGCCGTAGTAACCCAGGTTCGAATCCTGGTCACGGCAGTGTCAAACACTGTCACGGGGAGCAATTTTTTTAATTCTCAACAAATCCTGGCTTCAAATCGTCTATATATTTCTCATAAATTACCTCAAGGGGCGTGTTTTAGTGTTTGTTTATTTTATTTTATTATTATTGATACTATGAATGTCTGATTTAAAATTCTACTGCTGAACATAAGTCTCCTCTAATTCAGTTAATTAAATAAAAGACTTAGAAGAAAAAACACTAATAAATTTTCTATGTTGTTATTTATTAAAAGATTTGTTGTTAAGAAAATAAATGGCACTTGACCCGCGTTGTAGATTATCTCTCTTCTCTCTCTATCTCTGTCCCACCGATAAGACAAGGCTCCAGCAGTGAGAAGTAATGGGTTTCTGATACGTAGAAAAAGACCTGAAAGAATCTATAAACGTGTTGGGCGCTATAAAACAGAAACAACATAAACCTCGCATGGCAAGGGCCACTCCTGTGCCCGGATGTCATTTCACCTGTAAAGTGGTATATAAAACCGCTTTTATGGTCCTATATTTATGGCTGTGAAACACGACTGCAGGCTTCACGGCTCGCTAATCTCCGAGTAGACTAGAATACTTACTGCAGGTGCATGTAAGGTTTTACGTAAGATATTTTATCTACACTAATGTTGTAACATTCTACTTATGTTTCCAATACTTGACTTATAATTACTACTCATATAGAGCAAACAACTAAACACTCAATATAAGCAATTGCACATGATGGTATAATATCCACATCGATATCGTAAAATCTCATTATAACATCAATAAGAACAGCGCGCGCTCGCTCCTGATTGGCCCTGCGCGCGCTGCTGCGCTCTCATTGGTTAGATTGAATGGCGGCAAGTTCACTGTGACAATACACGTACGCGTGAGTTTATTGTTTGTTTGTTTATTGCCAGCTTTTACTCTTGTTGTTTGATTGATTGCATTAGTGAAGATAAAGTAGTGTATGCAACTGCATATAACACGGGTATTAAAACACTCGTTACTATTAAGAAGCCAGCTGCGCTCGTTTCATAAACTCACACTCGTGTTTTAATACCCTTCATTATATGACAGTTGAATAAACTACGATATTATATTATGTTTCACACAGCCCTAGATCTTAATTTTACTAACACGGGGCAAAATCTGTTGATTTCCGCCTCGACCTTACTTTATCCCACTTCGAAACCTCGCTGAGTTTATCTTTGACCGATTCAATAGCGCTCAAGCCCCGTCTTTACACTCCCATTCTACTCAACTGCGTAAGAAGGGGTATTGTTTACCGAGGGATTAAAAAAGAAGAAGAATTTTGTGGGTTTTCCGCCCTTAAACATGCCGCCCAGCTTGTCTCTCTCAGATTTGGGGCTGATACACGAGCCTTTAAGTTAATGAATGATTACTGTACTACATACAGCGGTTTTCAAGGTAAAAGAGAAACGGTTTCTTCTGGGTAAAGGCGCTCCGCCACAATATCGCTTACGATCAGGTGAATTGTGATCAAACGCAAGCTCATAAAATGTAAAAACAATAAATGTAAGTTTTAATGTGCCCTGCGATATAACCAGTAAGTATCAAACAGCCTTATACCGGTTCCACTGATAATAATGTTTTCCGTTAGTAACTATGTACAATGTACTATATACTAGGAAAATAATATCACTTTCCCATTCATCTCCTAATATCTTCCTGTATTTTGGATACCATGAGTATACATGTAGCCTTGTATAGTTTCTATAGGAAGAAATAATTGGTCCCCGATTAGGACAGTGTGCAATAAAATTGTATATATAAATATAACTATACGTTTCCCCTGAGAATTGGGACCTTCTCTTACAAGACAATAGATAATAGGTCATTCTCCTCCAAGCTGGCCAAGTGCGGGTTTGTGTATATATAGTACAATAATCCCTTCGAAATTCCTTCTCAAATATAGTATTAATCTCAAGCGCATAAAAGTGAAAGTGTTCTGGTTGTAGGTCGCGGTATCAAACCGGCGCCAAGTTCTGTAGCACCTCTCACCAGCTCCGGCAGCCGTGATCGTCTAGTGGTTAGGACCCTACGTTGTGGCCGTAGTAACCCAGGTTCGAATCCTGGTCACGGCAGTGTTTACACTGTCACGGGGAGCATACTTTTTTTTTGTCAGGTATCTTTTAAGATCTGCACGGGGCGATATTCTTGTTTTAATGCGGAATAGAAGATCACATTTTATTAATCTAAGATGTAAGTTATCTCATTAACGAATTTATTAAATTGGTGTAGCTGTTTGAACGTACAGCAGCAACAAACATACACACTTAAACATATAAACTTTTGCTTTAAGTTGGTAGGATAGGATATAAGTCTAACTTTATAAGTACTTTTATCTACATGCCATTTTTGAATATAAATAGTTAACTTTGAATTAAATCCATGGTAAATACGAGTAGGTAATAGTTTTTGTATTCTACTAATATTCTGATCCATTTACATAAATAATGTCTAATCACGAAAACATTATGAACTGTAATCTATGTTCGGATTCACTGTTATTCCTTCTTATGTATATATAAGGCACTTACTATATAGATGTGTTCTCTACATTACTACCTACGATATCCACCTACGCGCGTAGACAAACCGCTACGTCAGAGCTCTACGCTCGTCCTGCCTACGATACTCTGTACATCTATTCGTAGACTCTACGTTCTTTCCTCACATACGTATGTCTAAAGCGCTTCTATTGCGTGTTAACTTTTATTCAACTGTAAATACATTTTATAATCTATAGCTAAATGGTAGTCATAAAATTGACAAAATTGTTTTACAGAAGATTTACTACAGGTTCAATTGTAACAAATTTTCACAGTTTTGTAATTAAACGTTTTATCACCATAGTATAGCATTTGACTAGTGCTCGCTTGGCTAGCTACTACCCTCAAGTTGAACAATCTATCGGTGTTTTCCGGTAGTTTCTTCTAGAGCCAATTAATCCAGACTAGACATGAAACCCTCAAAGCCATAGTGTAAGTAACTCGTAAGGTTACGGACCCTGCTGATTGAATGAAATAGTTGATGCTCTGTCAAAATTCACTCTGTTCGGATAGAGTCCAATAAAAATTAATACAATCAATCATTTTTTTTTCCTTTACTTATCTTAATTTGGTTTCAGATCACAGCGGAATTACACCACATAATTAAATTATTCTTTTTTAAGAAATCTGTCCTTCTCAAATATAATATTAGTCTCAGGCGCATAAAAGTGAAAGTGCTCTGGTTGTAGGTCACGGTATCAAACCGGCGCCAAGTTCTGTAGCACCTCTCACCAGCTCCGGCAGCCGTGATCGTCTAGTGGTTAGGACCCTACGTTGTGGCCGTAGTAACCCAGGTTCGAATCCTGGTCACGGCAGTGTTTACACTGTCACGGGGAGCATACTTTTTTTATTTAGTCAATATATTTTTAACTTAATGCGCCATGCGATGTTGTTCGCTTTAATCCGTAAATAAATGTAAACACTATTCTTTGTAAATACTATTCTTAAACTATGTTTAAATTTATTTTTATCACCGCTTGTAAAATATTTAATAAAAGGTATATCAAACTATAAAAAAAAAATTACTTATATTTGAAATCTTAACATTGGTTTTAAATCTAGCTTACTTTTTAGCTATCACATAACAAAATTTCATTAAATTCAGATCGTCCGTTTTAGCGTGAAGAAGTGACAAACATAGGAACATGCATAAGCAAACATTAAAATACATTTATGTAAGTACACATAAACTTTCGCCCTTAATAGTTGGATAGGATTCAATTCCAAAGGTCGTCTACAGAAAATTAAGCTACTATTTGCTTGATGAACAAATTACGAATTTAAATTAAAAAAAATTAAGTTATAATTTTTTGTTCTACTAAGAATATCTTGCATTTAAAAAAAAACTCTATATTCACGAAACTATAACGAATGAAATCTACATATGTTCGGGTTCACTGTAATGTCCTTCCCACGTATAAGGTACTATATAGGTGTCTTTTCTACGTAACTACCTACGACATCCACCTACGCGCGTAGACAAGCCGCTACGTCGTAGCGCTACGCTCGTCCTGCCTACGATACTACATACATCTATTCGTAGACTCTCTACATACTTTACCCACATTTGTCTAAAGCGCTTCTATTGCGTGTTAATATTTTTATGCTTCTATTTAACTGTAAATATGTTTCGAAACTAGCTAGCATGTGTGTACGCACATGCTAGCTGGTTTAATAGAATTGTTAAAATTGTCTTACGGAATTCTTAGAACAGAATCAATTATAAAAAGAAGCAAAAGATTATTTACTATAGCTTGGTTGTAGAGAATTTTTATATTGTTCATCTGGCTACCACCTCCAAGTTGAACAATCTGTCGCCAAACAATGTCGCGAAAAACGTATTCCAGCAGCCTTCTTTAGAACCAGTTATTCCAGACTAGGCATACTCTACTTAAGGGCAGAGTTTCGCTAAATCGTTAGATTATTTCCGCCCTGCTGGTAAAATGCCTAGCTGTAATGTGTGAAAAAATCGAAACCCTTTGTCAAGACACACTCTGTATTTTGTACCCAAAGAGATAAAGCCTTCCAAAACCATTCCCATTTTTCGAGCTCATCGGATTAAAGGATGTGAAAGGATGACGTCATTTCCGTTTAGTATATAATCCTTATGTATCGCTTTGCGATGTTTTGCAGCTTTATTACATTTTATCATTTTTTATTTATTCTCACTGCTTCTTTGGAGTGAGTTTTAACCATTTAGTTTCGTCTCATATTTTATCTAATCAACTTATTTGTAAAATTAACTTTTACTAAGTAAAAGGTACGTAATTATAGTTTTTTGAATTATAATACAAAATTACAAAATATGTTATTTTATATTTATAAATGTGTCCGTACACTTATATAATATCTGTAATGAAAGAGCTTTAGATGTTCTCACTGATGGGACTCGGGGCTTTCTCTCTTGAGGATAGAGATATAAATCATTTTCCACCACATTGGTCAAATGCAGGTTGGCGGATGACACACGTTCTCGGATATTGTGGTACTCCAACAAGTCGGTTTCCTCACGGGTTTTCCTTCACTAAAGTGAGTGCAAATCCACACATACCTTGGTAAACAAATAAAAAGTACCTATAGGACCAGATTTAAACCAGAAGCCGTTAAATTGAAATGCAGACGTCTTCCCACCGAGCCACATTCTCCTATATTTACCATTCAAGATCTAAATTGTGCGAGTATACATAATATAATAACACTTTATTGCAATACCATATTAACGTGTATATATATATATATACATATATATATATATATATATATATATATACGTTTATAGACACATCGTAAGACATCATTATATCTTATGTCCCCGGAAATGAATTTATTTAATTACACTGGGAAGTTCTTTGAAGTTTTTCTACAGACAAGATTAGTCTGCAGGTACTATCTTCACCATCTTACTAAGTTACTAAGTTGAGAAATTTCATAAGATGCTCGTAGACCTTGCTCAAATTGCATTAAGAATTCATGTTCAAATAATTAAAAAAAAATATATATATAATAAGACAATAAAATCCACTAGCAATCATTTCTTTTCTTTGAATTGCACGAAGAAAGTAGCTCGCATAAGGTTGCCATTACTCATAAAAAAAATAAAGTTTTATGAAATGAAACGATTTGCGTAACGCAGGTACTTAGCAGATGATCGCTCCATCTGGTTTCAATTCTTCATTTTATAAAGACCTTAACACATTGCATTGCAAGAAATAAAAAAAAACACACAAAAATTAAAAAATACTTTAACTCAAAGTTACTTAAGCATTGTTTTAAAGATACTTATTTAATGTGTATGAAACAAAGATAGTTTTAATGCACAAAGTGTTTATTATGTATTGTTAAGGGTAAAATATCTATAATATATTTTGCCCTAAATTATCCTCATTTTATTATACTGATTATTGTAGTTATATCGAGTAAATATTATTGCTATTCAACGTAAAAATATTTTGAAATCTTAACGTAAGCAATAGATGCTTGAATGGAATTGTGAGAAACAATTTACATATGTTAAAGTTTAGTAACTATATCTTGAAATAAAATATTAACTATGATAAATAATAAAGTTGTCTAACAAGTATACTTTCTTTCGCGAGTGCAGTTTCACCTTCAAACAAAGTTTAAGTAATTTCTTAAAAGCAAACAATCCATCACACTTTCTAATAAAACTTAACTTGTTATAACTTGAGATAGGAAACCCTCAAGAATGTTCCTAACTTACTGTTTACTTAGGAACAGAAGTCTGTCTCGGAGCTCAAACTGCGATTAATTATATAGATATAGCGGCCAAATGATATTATTCATTAAATATATAACATTTTACAATACTCAAAAGATATATATCAAGTCATTCTATAAAATTATTTTTATTTAATACTAGTTAAGCTGTTTGAGCGTAAAGATGTAACAAACATACACACACTCAAACAAACTTTCGCATTTATTATATAAGTAGGATTGTTATATTTTTGCTGGCAACTCGCCAAAAAAAAAAAAACAATACCTAGCAACACAAAAAAGGTTCGCAATCTGATATAATAAATTATGTTACGCAAAAATCTTCTAAAGGAAAAGATCAAAGAAAACCCTCAAGTATTTAAAGGTTCAAACCGAGTTTACTTTGAAAAGTGAAACGGGAATTCTTCTTTAAGAAATTCAAGGCACTAAAAAGGTCTATTCAAGAAATCTTAATTAACTCTCTATTAAATTACTTTGTTAATGAACGATCAAACCATAAAGCGGATCAGTATGAAATTACACCCTGTTAGCGCCTAGTCAAAACAACCATAAATTTTTCACAAAGAAATTAGAGGATCCCTTATAATCCCTCAGTCGGCGTTGTGACGGGAAATTACTTCATTACGACGTAAATTATATTTTAGTATCGCGGGAGATGCGGGCTTGTTAAAGCGGAGAGGGAGGGGAGGGGTTGCTGTTTGGTGATCATCAGCTTTAAGAATATTACATCTACAAATTTCGACGACAATTCGACACTCCAGACATTGATGGCTACAATTGAAGTCTTCTTCTTCTTCGTATGAGCTATGTAGCCAAGCTCTGGTGTCGAGAGATTTTCAAGCCGCCCGAAGGCCTATGACTTGGCTGAACAGCTGGGGCCTATAGTTTAAAGTGTCATCTGACCCACGGTAGCGCTCAAATAAAAATGACACTTTAAAAACGACAGTCGTGTGCATGGTCACACATCCAAACACCTGCTAAGCAAGGGTCTGCATCGACCTTTGCTTAGCGTCGATAATCGCGTCAGATCGCCTTAGCTAGCCGAGCTACGGGCGCTACAATTGAAGTGAGAATAGTGTATCATAGTAGACGTAGTCGTAGTGTCTATACGTTACCCAACCCGCACATGGCCAGCGTGGTGGATATAGCCTATATCTCTCTGCTAGTGAGAAAAGGCCTCGAGTACCTGCAGTGGGTACGTCTGGCGAGATGTTTATGATGCTTATACTGTAGTGTATTATTTATTATTATGCTTCATACATTCCCTTTGTTTGACCTTAATTGTCCGTGTGCGCATCATAGTTACAATATGAGTCATAAAACGACGAAACTCATTTCTGTTGTTCCCAAAGACTCTTTTTTGTCTTGATGACAACAGGAGGTATCCTTGCTCCTTATAGTTTGTTGTACAATTCCTCCTAAAATGCAGTTTCTTCAATTTATTATACAGACTTCATTACAGTTTCACTTCAGAGCAATGCAATATATAACAATGTAAACTACTAATGAATTAAATTCTTCTCGAATTCGTGCCTTCTTCGTCTTGTTTTACAACTTCGAAGGGAAATAAAAGAAGGAAATGGCGCATAATTTTACTTAAGCGTTGTTACAGAATAGACTTAGTATAATGACATGAAAGGCGTTCAACACAAATTACACAAAAGGAAAGCAAATAAGCGCCTGCTTTACAAATGTGTCCTTAAGCGTGCGTGTCTCGCTAGTGGCTTGCTGTTCGAATTACTCCAGGCGTTTTGTAAGTAACGTGTTGAAACTCTAAAGAGGATTATCTAGTTTACAACATAGATACTTTTGTACGTTTATTTAATGCTGTTTTATTAAACATAGCTCAGACTAAAATTTGCTAACAAAGACCGTACAATTAATATACCACTTATGCATAGATTATTATAATCTCATGACTTTAGATAGGTTATGAGATATTTAGTAGGCGTCGTCGCCCGCATCGTGTTTAAAAGCTAAGTAGGTACTTATTCAACTCAGGCGTTTATTATGGTAGACTGATTTCGGTTTACTATCTTAAGTTGTTTAATTATTTAAGCACTTTATTAATGCCTATAGTTACTAGACGATATAAGAGAATACTAGAATAATTTAGAGAACTTATGCATTTTTTTTTGTTATTTGATTATATATTTTTTTGACTTAAAAAAACTACTTTTAATAAAAAAAATAATATTTTTACATCAAGTTTAACCACAGTTTTATTTAATGTACCCGTACGTATATATAAAATTATATATTTATTGTACACTTACGTACTAAAAAGATGTAATAAAAAATTACGGTGTAAACAAAAGTATGCAATTTGCCATCTGGCATTTTTTTCTTCAAAATATATATGTGTTGATCAGAGCTAGCCGTAGTTTTCAGATAGGTATATCCAATTCGATTGTCCTCAATTTCCTGCTCCAATTGGACAAAAGGCTAACGTTAGATGTTCGACTTGAGTGGTCAAGGAAACTGCGAATTTATCCAATAAATCTAACTTTCATCCTAATTCTAAGTTAGTTACGGAAACTTTGACATAGTGCCGCCTTTTGTACTTAATCTCTAAATCTTAAAAACTAATTTAATGCGTAAGTTTGTTAAGTATTTGAGGGTGTATTGTGTGTTTGAACCGAACCAATAAAACGTGCTATGGGAAATCGTTGAACATAAATAAAAAAATACATACAGTCGAATTTATTTAACCACCTCCTTTTTTGGAGCCGGTAAAAATATAAGAAACAACCTACACCACTTAAAAACTTGAAAGTAAACCACTTATTCCATTTTCGTACATTTTATATTTCAATCTGCCCCGTGTTCTATGATATGGTAAACATAACATGATTACAAAGTTGAAGTAATTGTAGATAACAAATTCAATCACCAATAGGTAGCTCCTGAATGTTAAACGGCTTTCATAGAACTTGATCGAATAATCTCCGGGACGTGACACTTTATTAACGAAGTGTTACTTTCTGTCCTATAAGAAATATGATGATTTGTGTATACATAGAATAATATGGACTAATGGTAAATTCTTTACAGAAAGTTATATTAAAGATTTTGACCTGGACTTTAGGAATATAATTGAATAATTTTTTTTTCTAAAATAACTGTCATACGCATTAAATAGATGCTAAACTAGCTTTTGTACATTGCAATTGGTTGGTATCATTGTTAGATTGTAAATATAAACATTTATTAAATTAACAATTTGATACTATTTCGATTTCATGTGAAGGTAATTGAAAAATAACGAATATATGACCAAATAACCTTTCATTTATTTCAGATTAAATTCCATAAATAGCATCACACAATCAATATAAGTACATATAACTAAGTTAATCAAAAAACTACTACATAGTAACTAATAATAAGTAATAAACGAAAATTATTTTCATAGGAAATTGTAAAAAAATCTCATTTCACAACTACATAAATTCCATACATCACTAATCGTGTACTTTATAAGAATAACTGTAATTATTTTACACTAGAACAAAATCAAGATATATTTAAGCGCTCCAGTCCATTGGTTTACTTGTCCGGTGTTCCACAGACACACACCGGTGTTTTAAAACGTTATGTTTCATCAAGGGATCACAATTACACCGACATTGGATTAGTTTTATAAATGGAGTATAAATCTACATTTTATGGAATAAACACTTTAACTGTGTATAATGGTTCTTAGGGACACTATTTAAAAATTACTTACTATTCTAATAAAAAAAAATATTAGGACACAT
Source organism: Mellilla xanthometata (assembly GCA_035578125.1). Taxonomy (NCBI): domain Eukaryota; kingdom Metazoa; phylum Arthropoda; class Insecta; order Lepidoptera; family Geometridae; genus Mellilla; species Mellilla xanthometata. Next base: position 1,897,433 of record JAPUBQ010000007.1, on the reverse strand, counting down.
TCACACACGGCTGGTTAGCCCCATACTAAACCATTTTTAGTTTGGGTTATGGGCACTAACACAATTGATATGCTGCAAATACATTAAATACTTTATACATTATGTATTGTACATACATATTTAATATCCAGACAAAGAGCCAACAAACTTCATCACAAAGATTTTTGGTCGTATCAGAATCGAACTCGGGACCGGGAGTACATGCAAAAAAATAACATCATAAATACATACTTTATATCGATACATATTTTAGGAAACAAACAAATATACATACACACACCGGACTAAAATAATCCTTTCGTTATTCGACCTGCTGTCAAACGTCTAACTGTACTAAAAACTAAAAAAACAACGTATATATAAATAAATAAAATCTTTATTCAAACCAATGTACAGCTTTGGTTTTTACTAACATTAACAAATCATCAATCTTGTTATAGCTGATTTATTCATATATTGGCTGTTACCAAACTAGGCTTTACAGCATGTGTTACAGCATACAATTACGCCTGCAGCTCGGCTAGTTGCTAAGTTGATCTGATGCGATCGTCAAAGCTAAGCAACGGTCGATGCGGTGATTGGCTAAGTGACGATGCACAAAACTGTCGTTTTTCAAGTGGCGTTTTCAGCCGTTGGCTGTTAGTCTTAGTACAAGCAGTGGTTAAGTCAAGTCAGAAGCCTTCGGGCGGCTTGAATACTCTCGACGCCAGAGCTTGGTCACTTGGCTCATAAGAAGAAGAAGAAGCATACAATTGACCTACGTAGGGTGCAAACTTAAATATATGTATGAATATATTTTGTGACATTACTGTAAAACTAATAAATATATGTTTGAATCTATTATGTGACATTACTGCAAACCTGAAATATGTGTATGAATCTATTTTTGACATTAATGCAAAACTGAAATATATGTATGGATCTATTTTGTGACATTACTGCAACACTGAAATATAATATGTATGAACCTATTTTGTTACATTACTGCAAAACTGAAATATATGTATGAATTTATTTTGTGACATTACAACAAAACTGAAATATATGTATGAATCTATTTTGTGACCTTACTGCAAAACTGAAATATATGTATGAATATATTTTGTGACATTACTGCAAAACTGAAATATATTTATGAATCTATTTTGTGACCTTACTGCAAAACTGAAATATATGTATGAATCTATTTTGTGACATTACTGCAAACCTGAAATATATGTATGAATCTATTTTTGACATTACTGCAAAACTGAAATATATGTATGAATCTATTTTGTGACATTACTGCAAAACTGAAATATGTGTATGAATCTATTTTGTGACATTACTGCAAAACTGAAATATGTGTATGAATATATTTTGTGACATTATTGCCAAGCTCCATCGTGTGGGTTGTACAGTGAGCGCAGGTTCGGCGACTAACGATCCCGCCGTACGTCGCTAATGAGAAAATACAGTTGTTCCTAATTAATTTCGCAGAGAACGGTATTTGTGTTGTTTTCTCCCAAATTTGCTTGTTTACGAACATTAAATGCTTTACTTGTACAAAAGGAGATATGAATAACAAAGTTGGGAGAAATATGTACCATCTTATTTAGATAGGCAACAGAATTTTAATATACGTAATTACCTACCATAGTTTTATTGTATTTTCTGCTTTTTTCATACGATTATAAAAATAAGATAGGTATTTTAGCACCTATTTTGTCCACATAGTCTATAGATATATTGTTTTATGATGAACGTAGAATGCAATACATATGACTTAACAAGCTCAAAGTGGCTTTTGTAGTTTCTGGTGTTTTTAAGAAAATCCTATTATGTGCCTATCTATTCATGTTAAAAATATAACATTAAAATGTATCTTTCTTCATATGGGTTTAAAAGTTCTTGATAGTTCTGAGACCAGTCAGGAGCCTCTGGCTCATGATTTTGTACTGAGTTGAGTCATATCATAAATATTTGAACGAAGCGCCTCAAGCGCGACAGTAGAAATTTCAAGACATAAATTATATTGAATAAAGAATTAACAATATTGGAATTAAGCTCTGTAATGGTTTTTTATACTACCATTACATTTTATAATTAAAAAAAAACATTAAATAAAACTATTGAGCGAATTTTATGTAAGTGTTTTAGAACGTTAAAAACAAAAGTAATAGTTTTTTTAAAATATAGATATATAGAGTTGTAAAGTCTAAAAAAAGAAAAAATAATTTAGTTTTGATTTGATTATATCCCTTTTATTTTATTATTATTTAATTTACACATAATTTTTCTAAATTACTATTTTGATCTCTTAACGCCTTAACAAATAACTAACTCTTTGTGCCTTCACGCATAAACTGAGAAAACCAATAACGAAGCTTTTTGTATCTTAAACCAGGCAAGTTGATTATGTTTTGCTAAATTAGTACTACCTACCTACCTACTCTATACCAATTATCGTTTCTTTTCACTTGGCTTGATCATTCATATATTCTGAAAGCGTTTTCTTTATAAAGGTCTATGGTTTCTTTTAGCTTATAATGGTAATTAATATACTCGTAAATCTATATATTTTTCCTCATGTACTAAGTTGGACCATTATAAAATTAAAAGCCCTTTTGCCAGAATAAACAAAATTATTTCAATAAGTGATTGTGAATGAAACGATTTAATTCTAAGAACTAATAGTTTGAAATAACTTTACTATTTACCGAGGTATGTAACTTTTATTGTGGACGCCATATATAAATATATAAATCTTATAAAAATAAACGATATAAAATGTAATAATTTTCATTATAATATAATATGATGACCTCATCGGCGTAATGGTCACCATGCCGGACTGCCAATCAGGAAGGCCCCGGGTTCTATTCCCGGACACCTAACATATTTATGCTAAACTAAATTTGTTGACCGTGAGTCTGGGTCTTAAATATGTATCTATATAAAAATATGTATGTAATATATGTAGTGTATCAGTTGTGTTAGCAACCATAAAACTAATTAGAAATGGTTCAGTAGTTACGGGGTTAACCAGCCGTATGTGAAATGTGTCCTAGCATTTATTTATTTATTAACATGATAAAAAGGAGAGATATTAGTTTCTCATCAAATTATCTTTAATGTACAACATTTCGAAAGTAAATAAAAGCAATGTTAACCTATCGACTCAGGCGTTACTTTGCGGAAATCCATTGTAAATAGAAGACAAAATTAAATATTTAGTGTACTTCCGCTGTATATATGAAAAATAATGTTAAAAAAAAACAATAACACAATGTAGTGAAATGTGCTGTCTTCGTGTTATTTAAAAATGTTTTGAAATTCAAGACAATTCGATGTAATGAATTGTACAAAATCGTATTTAACCTTTCACCTAATTATTTCCCGTGAACAAGCAAAGGATTAAAGGATATTTGTGCTTGCTTAATATAATTACTAAAGTCTATAATTTTATCTTATTACGCAGAATGTAAACTTTAACAGCGCTGTTCTTTCTCTAATGTTAATTTACCGAATTTTCAGAAAGAGCTAAGACTATAAATTGGTATAAGAAGGAGGTTAGACGTTTGAATTTTTTAATTAAGCGTTTTATATTCGTTATCAACTTTTACGATTTATGAATTTACGGTAATTAAAATATTTTTATTCCAATTTACATGGCTATTTTCAGCCTGGTATCTTCAGATACTGGGCATAGGCTTCTTTTCAGCTACTTACGATGAAAAAATAAAAAACGGCGTATTAAATTATTTAAACGGCGTTATTTTTTATTTATATTAATAAATAAAAAATAGAACACATTTATCACACGGCTGGTAAGCCCCTACTAAACCACTCCTAGTTTGTATTATGTTTGCGATCACAACTGATATACTACATAATATACTCGTACATACATAAATACTTAACCAATCAATATCGATACGTAGAATACTGATTATTTTTAAAATATGATAAGTCTAGTCAGGTAATAATTATTACAAGTAAATGATCGATCATGCTGTTCATTCTTTAAGTAATAACTTTAGCATCGACAAAACAAAATACAAGCCTAATTTAAACATGTCATTTGAGACTACATTAATGTTAAGGCTGTTCGAGTGTGTTGGTCGGAAAAATAAAATTACGAACATTTTTTTTTGTTTTTAACAGACACAGCTTAACTACTTATAATATGTATTTTTATGACATTTGCGACAATTCATGATTATATTTATTATTTTTACTCGCCATATGCGCTAGAACAGACTTAATTAGTTTACTAGGAACAGTAAACCTCACGTTCAAAATGTTTACCGCTTCCTACCAAATCGCTCGTTTCTATTGAAATTACAAATAATATGTCACTTAACTATCCCTAAATAAAATTTCATAAATCATATTAACTATATTAGGGAAAAGATTAAATATTATGCTTTACACTAGATTGTTTTGTTCTTGACCAAAATTCGCCGTTCCGTCGTCATAGATGGCACTTAACTCCGGTAACCTAGCTTTATGATGTCTAAATACTCATACAGCTAGATAACCAAAGATAACTAACCAATCTATACAATTCTTCTTTCTTGAAAAACTATTCTTCTTTTTTCTTAGTATCAGCATAGACGGCTTGAAACGATTGATGATAATTTTTGTTTTGAGTTATTTTCAGGCTGTGCGTGGTTCCGGATTCTCCAAAGGAATATCTCGTTTGTATGACCTGAAATGTTACAAAATAAATATATTAACGACACAATTTTTACATGTCCCTACATCACAGGTTCAAGAAAAAATTTTATTGCAGAGAATACACAAGCCTATGCAAAACACACTCCTTAAAAACTTTACTTTTTGTGCCATTAAAAACGTTCAACAAAAAAATAAATTCATGTCAGTCATGCTACATAAAAAGGTTCTTGAGAAAAAAGGTTTCAAGCCGAGCCCATCAAGATCGGTCCGCGGAGTAGGCGCAAATAGCTTGTGCAAAGATATTTGATTACGGTCAGCTTCGTAGAATTGTTTGTTTAGGTAAATATACTACGCGAAATAACCAGCACTTTATGACCTGTCACGTCCTTCTCGACGCCTCTCATAAAGCTTAAACACAGTATCATGTTATAATGGTCGTGCACGTGACCGTGGAGGCAAAGCAAAGGAAATAGCGACCTAGAAAACTGACGGCCATCATTGAAGAATTTTCCTTCCTTTTGTACATAATTTTCCATGTAACTGTTAAAATACAAATGACTGAGATTGCCTTGTCGCTGTTGCAAGCGTTTGTAGGAAATGAGCTGAAATTACAACAGATATTTTGGTTTCGGAAAATGTACAAAAAATACCACGTTTTTCCGTAAAAACTGTCGGACTTGTAAAAATATGACTATTAATAATTTTGGTACACTTAGAACGTCAGAGACCTCGTCCCACATAAATTCCGTGAAACCGCTCCGGTTCCGGGTAAAAAGCGTATTTATCACGACAACGGTGACATAACGCTTCGCCGAAAAAGGTAAAAGCCGTCGGTCACGAAGTGAGCAAGAGTGGAGGCTGCAGACAAGGCAACGACCAGCCACGACCTTGCTCGGACCTTCGCCTTGTTAATACTGTTTGGGGAAACAATCATGAGGTTTGTTTAGTTTCACGGTAAGATAGGATTGTGAGGAAGCGTAATAACCGTATAACGCTTCCTGTTGCAAGCAACCCCTTTTAGTTGAAAATTTTCGGCGCAAAATAAAATGATAAACAAAATAAAGGGTATATTCCAATCTCTTAAAAAATACTCAAAGAAGGTTGGTCAACTAAGTACCAATATTGTAGTGGTACATTAAAAATTAAGAATAGACGAACAAAAGAAATACTAATTATCTGCTTGAAGTTTGAAATTTATAACTTTCATCCAAACTAGATAAATTGCAACTTCGATTAGTGTTTGTTTGCTGACGTCTGATTATGCGACCTGTCACTCAAATGCCTAGTTGTATACTGTAAAAAAAGTGTTATCTACTAAATATGTATTGGTTCTATTATTACAGAATACAATGAACGTGATTTAGCCTGGTTCGGGTCCACATCACGTCCCGCGGTGTGATTCCGAAGAGGCACGACAAAAAACGCGCGTACATACGAGTACAACACTCCACGCGTATGAATACAAATGCGCTTACGCACGCAACACGATTCAAGTAATATGTCTGTTAAGTAGCAGTAAGGATGGCTAGACTAGACAGTTATTATTATTACATTATTAGTCCAAAGACTAACTGTAATTAACAACAAAAATCATTATTCAATTTAGAGTATTATTTTTATTCGTATTGCTAGTATTGGTTCAATTTGGACAATTTCTAGAAACCTTTATTTACGTTGATTGTGTTTTTAATAATAATAAATTATTATTATAATTTTTCTAATCAAACTTCAATTAGGTAAGTTTGATCATTAATTAGCTATTTAGTTTCCTCTGATTGTGAATGAATCCGAAATAAAATAGTCTTGGCCGAAAAAATTACGCTTTTTTTATTGGGCACTGTTTTTTGTTTTGTTTTTTTATAGTTTTTATAAAAATACGTGAACAGTGTGATAAATTCTGATTTCATAAATGTTTTATTCAAAATGAATTCACAAAGAACGTCCATACTGATAGAACAGTTGGCAGTCAGTATAAAAGGCATTTTATAGTCAGTGCACGTGATGCGAAGGACGAAATGCGTAACGTCCTGGCGACGCCGCGTCCGTTACTGGCAAGGGGACTTGACGACTACTCAGGGGGATACAAGCTTGAAGATAAAGTCATACCTTTATCTTTAAGGTTTCAAGAAAAGCCACGGAAAGATAAGATCGTAAAGGGGCTAGAAACTGGAATAGCAAGTAAGCTATTTTTCTCATCGAGAGAAACCACTATGAAACCGTTTCACAGAACAAACTAAATCGAATTTTATTAATTATGATTAAGTACCGATTAGGTATTCTTTTATTTTCCCTTTCTGTGGCAACCGCGTACCGGCACACGTAAAGGGCGTCTTGCAACGAGGTGGAGCGATGATATATGCAAAAAGAGGTAGTGGATGTAGATGAAATGCCCAGATTCACGTAGCGTACCTCGGGAGAGACCTATGTCCAGCAGTGGACCCAGACGGGCTAGATTTGATGATGATGATGATATTTTCCAAAGTGAATTACTACTAGAGTCGATGAAGGTCTATTTAGGTTGGGATCTTCTACTACTCCGCAGACAGCAGTACAATAACTATAGTACTGCTGTCTGTACTATCTATCTCTACTGTACTCTACTATCTTGCTTGCAGCTTCTACCTACTAACTAGTAGGTACTTGTAGAAGCTGCAAGCAAGATGTTATCCGGTCACGACAGTGTCGACCCGAGGTCGCCAGTAACGAGCCGCGTGACCGACGCCTCTTCTATTTGCATACATTTACCTATAATGCTATCCTGCTAGTAATGTGCCAAAAAGGTGAGATAATTCACCTCAAACCGATTAGATTTTGTAATGAGAACATCAAGGTTTTACATTAAGAAACACCATCTATATGGCATAAGCATAGCATAAGCAGCCCACTGCTGGAACTTGGGGTCTTCTTTCAAGAATATAAATAATCCACGGCCAAGTGTGGGTTGGCGGATGACACCCGTCTTCAGATATTGTGGCCCTCAAACATACCAGTCCCTCACGATGTTTTTCTTTACTTTAAAGTGTTTCCAAATCCACACATAACATGAAAAACAAGTTATTGGTAATATATGGCTGGGATTGAACCAAAGCCTGTCAAATTGAAAAACAGTAGTGGTTCCACTGAGACATATTCGTTTTTTCTATAAAAAAAAACTAACCAAAATTATTTGACCAAAATACGAGTAAATTCGAACGAATTAAATAACTAAAATTTATATTGCTACATGCACCCTGCAGCATCTTATAACCGTAAAGCTTTAATGAGAACTAAGTTAACATATAAGGCAAACGAGACTCGGTGATAAAATTCGCGATCAACTTAGAAACATGCGACGGCGATCGCGAACACGCACCAATAAAGCTGAGAATTTGGGGCGAGCATCTGTGCGACATAAATGTATGCGGACAAACCGGACCGGCCATCTAGGGCCGTCAGTAATTGCCGTAGAAACTCTAGTAATGGCTTATTCAAAGCCCGCGCAGACAGGAGCAGTTTCAAGCGACGCCATTCGCGCTAAAAGCTAAGCTTAGTCCTCGTACACGACAGCCGTCGGATGTCATGACATTGATATATGCCAGTTGATGGCGCATAGCTTTATCTCTCTTAGGAAACAAGTTAGTGATACATCTCTAACACTTTCAGCGCAGCGCTCGTAGTTATTTTTTATCTAAACAAACAAAATCATATAATCTAGCGGTTTTTAAGGCAATATAAAACCAGTTTTTTCTGGGCAAGCGCCCTCTACCTTAGATCACAATATTGCTTACCATCAGGTGAATTGCGATCAGGCGCAGCCCCAAATAATCCTTTCGAAACTTTTTTTTTACTTAATTTTTCAGTAATCCGAAAATTACTTGATCATTAAAATACAGACACTAACGAATACGCGAAAATTAAAACACTGACATCCCGCTAAACATTGAAATCTGTCTAGCTCTACCGCACGGGCACAATATAGCTCTGTCCTTTGCTAGCACCCCGTCCCGCGACCGCAGAAGCGAACAGTGCTAATATGAGACATAGCACATCGGACATCAGCTATGATATTATCATTGGCCTCAGCCTTCTTACGGCTATCGGATCTAAATCTAGCTCTAGGAAATGTAGTTTACGTTCAGTACGCGACAGATGCCAGAGACGCTGTGTGGAATAGCGCTTACTTATTTTATGGCACGAAAATCCGCTTGAATTTATGTCTGGCACATAGTAAATAACTGCAGCGAACACTTTGACACATTCGCTTTAGATACGCGCTGGTTTCCGAGAGGCTTACTGGTTCTTGATTTACTGTGTTGAAAGTTAGCAAAATATGATTTCTATCGTGTAACTGTTGCAGATTAATTAAATACTGGAATTAAAAATATTGTCTTTCGCAAAGACTTTGAAGTAATTACGTTACAAAAAGAAACCGTTAGACTACCGTTCTTTAGAGACACGGCGGGTTTAATAAGATAAAACGATTACCAGGTTTTCCCCAAAGACACAAAGGGTGGCCTCGTTAGCTTTTCGCTTGATTTTCCGTGACGTTCGACCTTCGTTCAAAGGAAGGTTGGAGCTACCTCTGGCGCCTCTTCAAACATCCCGCTTCATGTAACCAATAAACCTCAAGTACCTTTTTGATGTCGTTTATTCTGAGGAAGATATTTCCAATGTGCGTTTTATAAAGTGACGAACTTGCGGCGCATCATTAGAACACGTTTTTAAAGAGTTATTTTGCCACTGTTGGCGCGGCTTTACATCCACTACAAACTCAGAAACCAGCTTAACAGTAAACTTATTTTTATAATGGCGATCTCATGTACACTTTTTTTCACAACGTTTTTCTCATACTGAATTATCGTTTAAAAATAAGTGACTGACAAATATTTAATAATATTCACACAGCCTTATAAATCTATGATTGTAATATATCTCATTTTATGTCAAAGGACAGCTAATGTGATTTATAATGCTGTTTTCGTGAAATGAGATGTAATATAAAATTTCTTATTTATCGGATTTCTTCTTAACGTATTTTCATCAAGTTAACCTTCCGACCACGTTTTTATGAAATCATATTTAGGTACAAACGTTGATAAAAAACGTATTTCAATGAAATTATTGTCAAATAAAATTTACGTTTATAAGTTAAACCAAATCGAGAAAAATGGAGACAAACAATCCGTAACCAGATATCAGTTTATTCCAAACTAATTATGATAGTTACAACAGCTACTGGAATTAAAACTATATTTCCTTTTCGTACACTTATTTTTTATTTTAAGCGTAGATTTTATCTAAACCTGCAAGGTCGTACAGTTTTGCAGACAAAGTAAACCTATTAAAAATCTAACCACGGAAATATTTAAAACGTTTCAAGTACTTTGTATGCTTAACTGAAGTATTCGCAGTACACGAACTCCGGTGAATTTATAATACGCTTAACCAGTATTCCGCAATTGTAGTTATGTGAATATATGAATTGTAGTTATGGAAATAGATTCAGTTTAATTTGGCGTGAAATAAACTGAGTTTTTTTTACCTTAGGTATGTATCTATATACAGTGTAAGTTCTATGTACGATTTAACGACAAACTCTCTAAAGCGTCGAAGTCAAAATCAATTGGCTTTAGTTAGTTAAGCTTGTATTCCATACAATTATACATTCTCTGCATTTAACGACCACTTTCATTATAACGCCTTAAAATGCACAGTCCCTTTCGTGTCGTTATATAGAGTTTACACTGTATTTATACGAGTACCAAACAAAAATCGAGATTTAAACACTGCCATGAAACACTGCAATTTTCATTATGAAATTAAAGTAAGAACATGTATGTTTGAGTCAATGACACACTTGTTTTAGTCAGTTCAATGTAATGAAAATACTCGTATTATGCACAATATACTATAAAACATACATCATACACTATATTTCCTACTCATTCATTCACAGGCTACTTGCTAGTGTGAAATGATATCAACTCATTGATGCATGTTCCCGCGGCGCCGGCGCTAGTCTACTCGCCGTAATTAACGTAATTGCTAATCATTGGAATTTATGCTGATAAACGTTTTTATAGAATCCACCGTCTGGGATCGCAAGTTAATTGAGCTGAGTTTATTAATCCCATATAACTAAACATCTATATGGAGGCCATCTCTAGGGAGGTCTTTGCCCAGCAGTGGGATAGAACAGGCTTTTAATAATAATAATAACTAAAATATGTATTTATATATAATATGTATGTATGTATATGTAGTATATCAGTTGTGTGAGCAACCATAATACGAGCTAGAAATGGTTCAGTATGGGGCTAACCAGCCGTGTGTGAATGTGTCCTAATATTTATTTATTTAAAACATCTATTGGAACTTATTTATTAGAACTTTATTAGCCGTTCATATAAGCGAAGGTAAAAACTTAACTTGTGAAATAAAATTATTCTAGTTACTTTACTCCACATACGAGAAAGTAATTGAACACACATATATGTTAGATTTTTTAATACAATTTAAAATATTCTATAATAAATCACATAGATATAAAATTTACTTATGAAACAACCCTACATATCAACCATTAGTTTTAAAAATATGTCTATTAAGAGTAAATGCACAGGTGTTCCACGGACAAACATTTCATCTCATGGGAATACATAAGACAGGTGAACGGTCTTCATCGAGGTCGGATCATTAATAACTAGGCATGAATGGACACAAACGGATGTCAGCCATGAATACATCTTCTATAAAAACACCACATATTATTACTGGTTACTAATAGTTAACGGAAAACATAAAAAAAACACCTTTAATAAATACGTCTTAAATAGACACAGTCCACGAAAGAAATGGAGGAATCACAAAAAAATAATACAAAAATATAATATATAATTTATACTTAAAAATCAACTATATTAAAAATATCTATTACAAACCGTCACGTTCTAGCAGACATTAACGTACTCAAACAAACAACACCGAAAAATTAACAGCAAATATCGCACTTTGCACACAATACTCACGTGTGGTGGATAGGTAAGATTTGACAAAGAGATCTAAAATAGCAGACTAACGACAGGCCGTGTTGGAAAGCAAAATTGTGTATTTTACACGGACAGATGCTCCTTACACAATAACGTGCTTCATCAATATGGGACAAAGAGCCGTGTCGGCTCACAGGTGGCACATAGTACGGGCAAGGTGCCTCGCCCCCCCGCACCCCGAAGGTCTCAAGGTCCCTTCGACCTTCGAGGGAGCAAGTGCGGAGCTAAGAGACAGGTGGAGGGTCGCCTGCACGCACCACTTACCTGCGCGCCTCAAACAAGAATATAAACGTACCTGCGAGTTCACGGGCCCGATCCACACACACAAATATATGGAAGATAGGTTTCGGTTTTGCAAAGCGATCGCCCGAGACGGGCTCCAATCAGTGAACCGTCTTGTTATTACTTTCGAACCGCCTCAAAATCACAGAACATTTTTATTCATTTGAAGCACACGTGCGTTTTTTTCCCTCGTTTGAATGTAATGTAAAAATATTCGGTTGAAAGATCATTCGCCTCCGAAACGGCCGATAGGTATTCGAGCAAAACAATGAAGACTTAATTTTGGATAAACGTCTCTTTGTAAGTTTTTATGGACAATGGTATCTCATGTGGAGCGATAGATGCCCACCGTTTCCACGTTTGTTCATAATTTAGCCCTACTTGGCCGCCACGTATCATTACACAGAGTAAATAGAGAAATTGACCATGGATGTGGTCATTAAAGCCGACATTTTTACTGAATTTGAGAATCCCTATTGAGTAAAAAACTAATTGTGAAGACAGAAAATGAAAAGAAATGTTCTCAAAAGGAAGATAAAACACTTCAGACAACAATTAAGGAATCTTCAAAAGTACTCGACCCCCGCTAGATCTGAACAATTATGGCCACTAATACTTCCACGAAGGCTGTTGCTTCTCTTTGTGCGTTTCCTTGTAGTAATACTTTTATACTCGGCCTCTTGGTCCACCGTGTTAGGGCCTCCTTCTCAGACTTCGCACCATCTCCCTCCATAATTATAGCTTTTGTCTCGGGTGTATTTTTAAAGCCGCAATTGTCCAGCCACAATGATAAGCTGTATAAGCCTCCGGGACAAAGCAAAAAGGTTTTATGTGCAGGTAGTTACCGCCGGGTTTCTCCGAACACCGATGGACAGTAAATTTTTATAGCCGCTTCTCGAGAGTTATTGGTTTCGAAAATGCCATGTAATTATGAGTATTTTATACGCTTTTAAAACTGGCTTCTTGTGTACCTTACTTTCGAAAAACATCGTGAGCCGTTTTATATACGTGCAAATTTATTTGGATGTGTGTGTGTGATTGAGGAAAACTATAAACCTTCCTTCCATTCTGTATTTCATTGGCCCAACGTTTAAGAAAGTAAATTTAATTTAAATTTTAACTTTAAAATTGAATTTCAATATTACTTAACTTCAAATACATAAAATTTTGCTTTTATTCTAATTGTTTCCAGAACGACTAGAGTTTAAGATAATATGTTTTCGTTGTTTTTTCGTCCATACAAAGTTAATTGGCATGTATTGTAAGTAGGTAGACAAGCGGTATGATCGTGCAACCAGTGCGATCGTACCGCAGATAGGAGCGTGCGCGCCGTGACCACACTCGTAATGTCGCGCGGGATACAAGGATGCGTATGCGCACCGCGGGAATACAACGGACAACATACAGGAAGCTACTCTATTTACAAAATCTAGAAAAGCAAAAAACATTACAAAAACACAACAAACAACCCAAACAAACGACTCATGCGCTCTAAAAAACGGGTTCAAAGACAACATTAAGTTACGACTCCACTTGATGAAGCAATCACCACGAAAATTATACTTTTTCACGGCGCAAAAACTCCGAGCTCGAACACAAAACCATACCGTTTCTAATTTAATTTGGGCGATGGTAATAAAACAAAATGATCGAGAGGTGCTGTACGCTTCGTCGCTCGCACTGAAGTGTTCACACGAGAATTCACGGTCAGTGACTATGTAAATCGACACTGTACTGACTAATTCTCGCCCGCCTCAGACTCGAATACTGTTAGGCCGCTGAGAACAAAGCCGGCGTTCTTATGTGTTGCTGAAAACTGTGATTGACTTCAGAACAATTGACAGGTCATGTAAAGTTCAACATACTCGAATCAAGTGTACACGATAGTATATCTAAATAGGTACATTCAAAAGATAACAGGGCCTAAAAACGTTATGTAATGACATATTCTATATTTTAGAAAAATTAATACTCGTTATCAAATTTTGTGAAAAATCAAAGATATTATAAAAAACTAAACGATTTCGGACTACGCGCCTAAAGATGTCACATAACAAAAACATGATCAGTTATTTCAATGCTTATTTTAAGTAGCGGCTCTTTCCAAGATGAATGTATCTAATGGTTTGCTATTTGAGATTATTCAAAGTGTTTTATGTGCTTGCAAAATGTGGTCAACTATAGAAATGCAGCAGTCATCGCACTCAAATTGCTCCATGACGGAGTGAGTCATCGATCTCAGAATCTACGTGGGCAGACATCATACACTTGATGCTTCAATCTTTTTACATATTTTACAATATGTTAAAGTTCAGAGTATTCCTTTACTATCAAGATTTATTCATAAAATCGATTAAGAAATGCAAAAAGCAATAAACTTTATGGACCATTCCAGAATTAAATGTATTCATGTTTTAATTCACACGTAATAACATTGATTTTATTGATCGATCAAGTCTCAAAATTTCAAGCACTGAATATAATAAAGACACATGTCTCTCAAGTAGAATACTCGCATTTTTGTCTATTTTACATACGGCTCCCCAAACTTCATGGTCACCGCACAAAAACGTTAGATTTTTCCAAACACATTCTCAGCCGAGCGGATTCACACGGGTTGACTTGTGAATGATACACACATACATTCACGGTCGGTGGCTATGTAAATAGGTACACACCGGCGAGAAGGTGCGTCGACCGCCGCAGCCACTACACGAATATTATTAACTACAAACAATGTCTTCAGGAGAAACTCTGTGCGCGACTCTTTTCCATTCGCTCTAATCCACTGGCTAGAGTTTCACTCGCTCTAAGCCAGCTGATAACGATAATTATTATAAGGCACTAATTCTGTGTAAGTGTGCGCATAAAGCCACAATGTTGCACGGGCAGGAAAATTCGTCGAAACTCGGACAACTGTCCGCTACAACCTACAGACGGCTGCCAAGTCATATTTCCGCGTTTAGTGTCTCGATTTGCGTCAATTTAACGTGTTCTGTGTACGTAATAGCCGTTTCAAAACCTATTTAACATTAAAGTAGACGTGTTTCACAGATTACGTTGTGAATCAAAGCCGTATCTTCCAAAATTTACTGGCAATAAAAACAAAACTTCATGTGAAAGAAATCAATAGTTGTGTAAGAGCCCACGTGCAATTAAGGACAATTAAAGGCAAATCTGTCCCAGATTCGCTCCCATTACTGTTCGTAATTGGAAACATGTAGTTTAATAAAGTGAGCGTTGCCCAAGCGGGCTGGTTGAGGTGGCCGGCGAGGTGGCGACATCGCTAAATGCCTCATCAGTTTTGCATTAACATGCCAACATATGTTAGATATTGAGATTCGTGTCGAAACGAAATGACCATACATAAAATATTGCAGGCAACTATGTCTATTATTTCTTAGAAGTTGGAACTATGCATGAGATCTTTGTAAGTATTTGATTGCATACAGAAATTACTTTCAAACCAATACGCTAACAGATAAATGTATGTATCAATTAGGAAACTATCAGGCAGCCTAATAAAAAAACTTAAAAAAAACTCACAAATTCATAATTTATTTTGTTACTATAATGAAAGTTGAAATGATTATTATCCAAATTCAAGCTATAAGATATGCGAAACATTAATAAACGAAAGAGATTACGAGCACACCTAAATATTTGGTTAATCACAAGTTGTACAAACACAGCCTGTTGTAGTCGGCTCGTATGTGAACTAGTTATTGCTTTCTCAATCAATAGCGTTAATATTTAAAACAAAGCAGAAAATAAGGAGCCGATGAAAAATATGCCGACACATTTTTAGGTTTGTGTAATTGACAAGTTTTGCGCGATACTATAGAACTAGTTTCAAGACTATACGTATGTGTAGTTATTTTTCAATCAAATCTAAACTACAATTATTTTTTATCGCGTAACAAAACTCATTAAAGTACTATTTACGGATTACAGCTAATAAGTTGAACGCATCCCGCCCGTTCCAAACATTAGACATCAACGCGCTCCCCCAAAATTACATGTTCTACTAACTTAGCCTTCATGAATATATAAGAAAAATAGGCATTAACAGTTTTATTTATTCATATTATGCGATGTATTTTACATACTTATTAACTTATCTTTATAAGGTAATATAAAAACTACAATATTTTCACGAACTTCTATGCTAAGGAATTAATAAATTAGATTGTGCAAAATACTAGTTCTGCTACTAATAAATTAGTGGAAAAATACTATAGTATCTTTTGATTTAAACAAAACCAATCCATTTACATAGAAAAGATATAATGCAACGAGTTTTATATTCTAACGTCGTAAGAGGACACAGGTGTGCTCAGTGTTATCTTTTTTGTTCATTATTTCGTTCAAAGAATTAATTTCTATATAATCATATTTATTTATAACTGAAATACAATAAGTCATTAACAATGTCATCTAAAATCAAAATAAAATGTCATAAACAAAATCATATTTATTTTAAACAAAATGAATTGATAATTTACAGTTGTCAACTAATTTAAATGTGTTATATAAGATATTTAAAGTAGTGGTTGAATCATGCAATCAAGATCTACCTACACTCAAAATTTCCATATAACTGACAAAAAAAGGTTATAATTTTTTGTTCGTACAGCTGAATATTCATTAGTAAAGGCTGTAGTCATATTTCTGAGAAGCCCAGCGTGAGACGCGGTCAAGGCCTGAGAGGTAACTACTGTCTTGCAAACCATTATAGTAAGAAACCCAAAGTGTCATTATTTAGGATAGAACAAAATGTAATATATAACTAAAGCTAAGCGCTTTATTTCGTGATAAATGAATTATTGACAAAGTATAATTAAGAACGGCTATTGAATAATTATTAATCATACTAATATAATAAATGCGAAAGTTTGTGTGTGTGTATGTTTGTTATTTCTTCTTCTACTCAAACGGCTGTACCGATTACGATGAAACTAGGTGTAGATATGGTTTAAACCTTGGATTAACACATAAACTACAAGCTACTTTTTATACCGGATTAACACGAGTAACACCGCGGGGCGCAGCCAGTATTAAATAAATGAACTGCTTTTGCTGAGCAAAAAACAATTAAGATGTTTTGCAAAGAACGTATTAGTTTCATATCAGTGAGTGTGTCTTTATTAACACGACAAGGATTTTTAAAGCGTATTAAACAAATACCAATGTAATATCAAATTTAAATTTATTCTCCTATCGTAAAATACTCGTGGTACCCTCCTTGCCGTGGGCGCCGAAAGGCGTCGAACCCGGATGCGCTCACGAAAATACCACACGTCTAGTCTACTGAGGCAACGTAGCTTTTATCTGAATACGAAAAATGGCTTTAAATGCGTCTAGAAAAAAAAATTGGCTAAAAGAAGCAAAATTTGACCTGAAAAGATTTGAAAATGTCTATAAGGACATTTTTTTCTATGAAAATATGCCGGTAGTTGCTACCGTTTTTTTTGTTTATGAAAAAATATATGTATAAAAAGATTGATCATCAAATTGGCATGCACAAACATTTTTGAAAATCATCTAGGAACTGGATAAATTGCATATTTTTTGATAATCTATTAATAAGTATACCGAAATGTTTTATTTCTTGCGTGTACTTTTTTTAGACAGCAGAATCACTTTAAAAACGTGGATGTAACTACCCACATTACGACATTAAATTAACTCAAATATTACAATAAATTAACTCATATATTACAATAATTTAACTCTGAAGTAAATCTTGAAAAACCCACAAAACCCAACTGACCAAGAAAATAAAAGAAAAAAGAAACTCACCCGGCGAAAGCTGGAAGGGTGGTGCATCCGGTCAGCCCGGTCTGCGAGGCTGCACGCAAACCGCACGACTGTTCCAACTTGGCGGTCATGCGCTTCCAATTACAACTAAAAGAATAACCGAAGTTTGAATTTGGAAAATGGAACCGGTCACTGCGGGGCGGCGGATTGGTGTACGCGCCGGCCCGCCAAGTGGGAGCAACGTGCGGCGTCGGCGGCGCGTGCGTCGCGCTCTGGGCGGCGGCAGGCGACTGGCGAGCGAGCGCGCCTCGCCCCCGCGCCCCGCGCGTGACGTCACCGCCCTCGCGCGCAGCCTGCCAGCGAGCCTCGCCGCTTGGCGGGAACCGACCCACTTGAAAGCTGATTCCGACTTGTCTTGACCAGAACTTGCACATGCTGTTGTTTCGTGCCACACGATAATTAGATATTTATGTTAATCATATTACAAAACTTAATGAACGCGAGCGTTTTTTGTTAAAGTATAATTATTTATTTGACGCAAACAATTCTAGAGATAGATGAATATCAACAATACAGCCGTCGCGCCGGTCGGCTATAGCGTGTCATCTCATCTTATATTCGAGTCACCGCAGGCTCACTCATCCGAATCAAGTGTTCAAATCTGAATTTAGAATACAAAGCGACGTTTCTAGGTCCTGCTAGACACTGATCACATTTGCCGCGTTTTTGCCTCGCGAAACAAACATGGCCGTAATTTTGGTAATGGCGGACGCACAATGGCGGCTTTCTTCGGATGCTGGGACCGGTTTGGGTGCGGCGGGTTTTCGCGACCACAATTTTGACTCGACAATTTCGTGCGCTAATTTTTTCGCTAAATAACGTCCTGCCTCTTCAGGCGATCCCACGGTACTGAAATAACCGGTTTTATGAACACTCGTTAATATTTCCTTGGACGGGCGCAAGTTCACGCTAGTTGGCACCTCCGTTCAAGGTTGCAGCTGGATTGTACGTTCGCATCTACTATTCCTGTGTGGCTATATGCCGAGAACCTGCATACACGCTCGCCATTCTCCGCATGCGTGAGGCTTCATACTCGAGGCTAAAAATACTTGTTCGTTTTTTAAAAATAATAGTCGTAACGTGAGTTTATCTTAAAATAAACGGACGGGTTGGGCCGACACGACGATTTAATTGTTAGTCGATAAGAATAATTCTAGAGCGGATGCATGAAAAAACCTCGCTCGGCCAGTTGTAGCTATCGGCTTTTATGGGAATCAATAAATGGAGACCGACACACCGGCTCGGGGTACTTCACTAGCTCGCAACACTACTCCCTAAGTCTTATGGTGGCACTTCCCATCAGTATTAGTGTTCGTTATCTTTGACTGACAATTATTATTTGTAGCTGTTATATTTGACAATGTATTTGTCATAGTCGCCTTATTGACGAAATCGACCATTTGTGTGTGTTCTTTTGTGTGGATGTTAGTATTTGTTCGTTTGAGTATTCGTCAATATGTTTGCTTAATTCAGCAACCATCGAATAGCAAACAGGAATCGCTATGTGAAGTGTCAGCATTAAAGTTATCTTTCATGTTTCAGGCCGTAACATGACAACTAGATTTATTTGCCGTAAGATTTAAATAAATATTTTAAAATAAAGTCTTGGAAGCCAAACACATTTGCGACACAAAGAGCTCGAAGACAAAGAAATATAGCAAGTAGATCGAGGCTTCATATCCGCAAACTGGACACAACCGGTTCGCTTTTAAAATCGATGTAAATTCCTTCGCAGAAAGTACTGCCTCCAATTAACTCCTTCGACCTCTTTGGTACTTTATCTCAGTAACATGTCTTGCGTTCCTTTAACATATTCCGCTGGCTTTTATCCACACTTGTAAGCCGCACTGGTGCTAAAAGGGCCATTTATTTTTGTAAAAATGTTTAAAGATACTTCTCTCTGTTTTCAGATAAATACCGGAATGCGGTTTGCACTCCTCCTTTGGTCGGTAATACAAGATGGCCGACGCTTTTATTCACTGGTATAAATTTTATATTGAGCTAAGTGAAATCTTTATATCGAATGATTCATCTTAGGGAGGGGTAAGAGATACCAAAAAGAAATTCCTGTTTTTATGCAAACTTTTTATTCTTAGCTAGTATACTTAATTATCCATATTTTTCTTAAAACTGTGTCAAATGTAAGGATTTTGAAAAAAAAATCTCCTTTTAAAATGTTATTATAATAGAAAACAATGATTTAATGGATATACTGTGAAAGCTTTTGTGCTACTGTCTGTTATTCGAAGATAAGACTGTAGACTGAGAATTAGACAAATGCTGATAATGGTTTCGAGTGAAGCTTAGCCTTTGGAGAAGTCGGGAATCGCAACCCGCATGGCCTTTCGACAGAAGTTAGCAGATAACAAGTACAATGTACCTTGAAATCTTAGGAACCAGTAGATCCTTCAGTAAAAATACGTATTTATCGTGTGGTCCATCGTTATTATTATATTAATATTCCTCTTTTTGGTAACATCAATTTAATGTTTGAATGAATGAGCGCATTTTCATCTGGGTGCTACTGTGAGTCGGCTGACACGTTAAATTGTAAGTCTCATTTGTTAATCATCGTACAAGTAGTCGCTAGTTTAAATCAGTGGTCTTCAAGTTGTATGATAACTTTCGAAATCACAGATTGACCATGAAGCTAAGAAGAAGATGGTTCAATTATTATAATCCTCTAATTGTCATCTACATACAAAGAATCTAATTGATATTTTAATTTTATTGTATGGCGAGCGAACTAAAGTAAAAAGATTATATTTCTCAATCTTTTATTCCTACTGGTTTTGGTTATTTGGTTAAATGAAATAATTTAATTTATCAAAACATGAATGAAATCTTACACGAGTAAGTCATACACATAAATGAATATACTCATATTTACATAAGTTATTGTTGGTCGCCTGATAAACCAACAAAATACGGAATTCCCAGAACGTCCCCGAGTCAGCGCACTCGACTGATGGTCAAGTGATGTATGTGAAAATCATATTTATTTATAGCTCGTGACGTCATGAGGAAAACTACCTACACTGAGTGTCCGGTGCCAGTTTTCGCACTCAATATTGACTGTACTATACGCTTATACATTACTTACCTCTTATTTTACTTAAGCGAGTATGGCTCGGTGGGAAAACGACTGCTTTTCAATCAGACGGTACGACTTTTGGTTCGACCAGGCCCTACGCTATAATGCCTTATGTTTTTCATATGATGTATGGGTTTACGGTGAAGGAAAACATTGTGAGGAAACCATGTTTGAAGACCACAATATCCGATAATATGAGTCCTCCACCAACCCGCAGTTGGCCAGCGTGGTGGATTATGATCTATATTTATCTCCTTGCAAGAGAAGACTCTGAGTTGTTTCTCAAGTTATGTGGAATTTGTATTTGCTCATACGATGAAGAAAAAAATCATAATGAAACCCACAAATAATTCGAAGAACCACCAAATTCGAAGACATATGTCATCAGCCAACGAGAGAAGGCTCCGTGTCCCAGCAGTGGGCTTGATATTTCTTACCAATGCATATTAAATGTTGGTATGATAATATAAGAAATATGATATGATAAAGTACTTAAAATGAAATCGGTGATCGTTTTGTTTTAGGTGAAAATAGATGTAAGTTTTAGAGCTCCGTAGAATATTTCAGCTATCTTATTTTTAGTAAGGTAAATTTCCAAATAATAATTAATTGTTATTAAGTTTAACTAAAATTTGTAAAATTACTGAAAAATATATTAAATTATCTCGATAAAAGAAATAAATGTTCCTAAAGAAAACCACTTTGTAGTAGCTTAAACCTCACATTAAATTGTTACACTAAATATAATTTATTAATTCTCATTTTTTTCTACGTAAGTAATTTATCTGCATTCCAGATTGAATTAAAAAGATTAAACTTGCGATAACCATCTACAACGTCGAGTGGTTTATAAGACTTACTTAAGACGTGCTGTTACTATTTAAATTCCAACTTTAAATATAGAAATATAGGTATGAGTATAAGGT
This sequence comes from Mellilla xanthometata, assembly GCA_035578125.1. Lineage (NCBI taxonomy): Eukaryota > Metazoa > Arthropoda > Insecta > Lepidoptera > Geometridae > Mellilla > Mellilla xanthometata. The sequence goes on along the minus strand of JAPUBQ010000007.1, from coordinate 1,875,621 downwards.
TTTATATTGTTATTACAGTTAGGTAATATATATAACCTTTTTATTGAAAATTCATTTACTTATTTATTTTTTGTACGGTTTTCAATGCCTTTGTTTTCAAGAATTGTCGTTTTAGTATAATAAAAATATTTGACCCAGCAAGTGAAGTGAGTTAAGAGATAAAGTTTCATAATATATGTAGGTAAATACAAACCATGTTCTAATAAATGTTATTTGAGAGGTCATACATTATTTAAGAATAAACCCAAATAATTCAAATTTGTTTAATACGGAAAATATTACATAAATAAGATATAAGAGTATACCGTAAGTCACAAAAAAAAATGTTACAAAATTGTGTGTGTTAAAGCGAAAGTTGTATGTTAATTTTTCACGCTGAAACAGCTGAACTGATTTCTATGAAATTTGGTACGGAGTTAGTTTAGACTCTAAATAATCGCATAGGATCCTTTTAACCCCGGAGTAACGCGTTGACACCGCGAGGTGCAACTGGTACATAAAAAATAAGTAATTTCGGGATTTTGTTCATTTCATATAACCATTAACACAAATATATATATTATCTTAACCGTTAGTGATTGTACATACCAAGCAATTTATTATCTTGTGATGTCATATCATAACATCTCAGTCCTCTATGACGCACATTATATACCTACATATGTATAAAAAACAACAATAGTATTCCGCTCCATCTTAATTAAAGTCCATTTTATTGACTGTACATTAGATGTTCGATTAAACTGATGTTGCAAACGGTACTTATATACTCGCCTTATTCAAGTACATAATGTCCATCAAAACTAGAGGTTCAATGACCTCTAAATAGAACCAGCCATATAACCTGTTGGCATGGTATTGGTACTTGTAAATCAATCAGATACTTCCTCTGGCCGTCAACCCGCTTATCAAGCCTCGACTATGATGGATTAAAAACCGCTGACAAAAACTTGAGACGTTACATCGGTCCATGGTATATGGAAAATAGAAGAAGTGGCCATAAATAACATATATTCAAGGCAAGTCACACTACAACCATTACTTAAATACTTAGAAAGACTAGTTAGATAATTTGAATGAATGAATGAATGAATTATTTATTGTCTATGAAACCAGATACAATAGGTGTTATATTGGTTGTCATAAAAAACTTAAAACTAAATTAAATATTATATTTAAACTCATAGATTTTATTAAATGTTCTACACCATTGAATAGCAGTTGTTTTAGCTTATCTATTAAATTTAAAATCTTTATACTACTTTTTATACATTAATATGAAAGTTCCATGTTCATATATTCGCTTAAATAATAAAAAAGTTTACTCTCACAAAAAGTCTTTATTTTACACTGAAATACTCGTACTACTACTGTGTAATTTAGTTCAATGTTATTTTCTGTTATAATCATATTACTATTAAGATTAGTTATGCTCTTTGGCATAATAAAAGTTAATGTTCGTTTTGGTCACATAACTCGCGTCATTAAAGAAAACATTTGAAAGTTGATATCTTCTCGCTTTCTTACCTTACGAGCTTTCTTTATTAAAAACTTTTAAACAAGTAAGCTACCTGTTTTATTTCGAATTAACGTGGTTAAAACCGCGAAGGCAATATGTCTCAAATATTGATACTTAATTTCTAATATAAACGTCCATTTTTTCTTTCATTCACTAGGCGGTAAAAAATACTCAGTTTAAAAAATATAATGACCACAAACAAGTATTGGGATATTAAATCCTTCATTGGCTCCTTAATTTATCTAGTAGGAGGCAACAAAAACCGGTAACTGATTATATAACGTGCTGATCATATTTGTATTTATTTCCAATAACCAGCTAGTCAGATGCCCTGGCAATACAAAATGGCGTCAATCTTTACTGTGATTTTGTATTGCCAGTCTTTAAATGTTTTTGATATTCTTTTTCCAACGCATAAATAAGAATGTCGTTTTACAGAATGCAAGATTGACACAGAAAAGCATTGCTTGCTCGGTTAATTCTTGAGGAAGAATTTATTTTATTAATGTGTTTTCAGAGCTTTAACAAATATATATTTAACACCCAGACCGAATGCCAACAAATTAGTTCATAGTATACTCGTAGTTCATCACAAAGATGTTGGCCTTCTGGTTGGCAGTCCGGCATTTTGCCAACTAGGTTGCCAAATATTTTTATTTATATATTATGAATATTTTAAGTAATGAAACATTTCTGAAATAATAATTTACTTTCTGCCGCTTTACTTTCTTATTTCTTAGCGTTCATTTGTTAGCCATAGATGTGAACTATCTAGGCCTCACCGAGTCACTGGTCTAACCAGTTCTGCGGCGTCCATGGCAACAACTTAGACCGGCCTTATCAACTCCTTCTAATGTGTTGCTTTTAATTAATCTATTAATATATTATTCGGACCTTTTGGTCTCTGTCATTAATAAAAAGAACTATATACTCGCGCATCTAATATTGCATCAACTTTTTATAATAATTATTTTTTGTGCTACAAATAAATAAATAAATATTAGGACACATTTTACACACGGCTGGTTAACCCCATACTGAATTCTAGTGCGTGCTATGGTAGCTAACACAACTGGTATACTACATATACATACATATTTTATATAGATACATATTTAACACCCAGACCCACAGCCTACAAATTTAGTTAAGCACTAAGATGTTGGCTGGGCCGGGAATCGAACCCGGAACCTTCTGATTGGCAGTTCGACATGGTATCCTTTACGCCAACGAGGTCTTCAAAAATAATGAAAACGTATTGAGATTGTAAATACCAAGAAAAAATTGTTATATTGTTTTAAAACCATATTGTTTTACTATAAAGTTGCTTTAAATACAATTATGTTATTGTGCGTGATCACGTTATTAAAAAACGTTGATGAAAATTTGCACATTTCGCTGAATAGAGATAGATGCGTCACAAGTCGAATTCTTATCCCGTTCGTGTTTCTTTATCACTTGTTCCACGCTCTCACTCGTACTCTAGGTTCAGGCGGAACGTGACAATTGTTCGTGCGTGCAGTGCGTCCGCAGGTGTTCATGTATTTACTAGGAGTTATTATGTCAAAAAATAGAATACATATTTCGTGGTTAAACTAATTCAACTTTTCTTTTACTACTGCCGTTTCTATTTCACTTATTTCCAAAATCTTTATAGATTAACTAATCAGTCCTTGGTAAATGTACGTTATTAATAAACAATAATTCTTAATTGAATAAACAGTATAAATAAATAAGTAAACAGTAGATAAACTTTCTAAACATTAACTTTTATAATGCGGGAGTTTCGATCACTCATGTTTGGTAACTTCGAACCAGTAGTTCTCAAAGTACAGGTGGACCTCCAGGGGTCCACAAGAGCCTCCACTAGAATCTGTGCCAGAATGAAACAAATTAAGGGTGCACTATTTGTAAGTGGTGGTTCACCACAATTCGTAGCGCTCGGCTAACTGAGGTGAGGAGGCCAAGTAACAGTCAATGCAGACTGTCACTGAATAAGTGAAAATGCAAAGGCTGCCGTTTATAAAGTGACGTTTCCATCTGGACGATACCGTGAGTTAGATAACAGGTTAAAATTCCCAGCTGTTAATCTTAGTACAAGCAGTCACTAAGCCAAGTCAGAGGCTTTCGGGGGCCTTCAAACGTCTCGACCACAGAGCTGGCCCACTTAGCTGATACGAAGAAGAAGAAGAAGACAGCAATTTATCTGGCTAAGGATTCTGGCAGTGGGTATTTGCAAAAATCTTTTAAATACTTTTAAGCAAATTTTTCATCCAAAGAAGCATTGTAACATTTAGTGCTGGCGTAGGTTTTTATGGCATCTTATTAAGTTGGGATCCTACAAAATAAGCAAAACGAAAGAAGTCTATAGGAAAACAAAGTTTGGGAACCTCTACTCTAAGCGATTGCGTCTAGCAAATCCCTATTTATCTTATAAGCCGGTAATGGACTGATAGATTAAACCGTGTTTTGGGGAAGCTTTCTCATGCGATATTATCAATATTCTGATGTTGCCTGTTTACTCACTCGAGCATAATAAATTCATCAAAGAGGTTTAAATAATTATTCTTAAAAGTAATCTAATATATTTATTAAACCTGTTAAAATACGTACATTTTATCATTTTTAGTTTTATTTCCTGAAGTAAATACGAAATGGTATTATGAATTTTATGTTTCTGTTGTTCACAGATAGATTGATTTTAAAAACATAAATTACTGTTTTATACCCATTTTATGTACATATGTCGAAAAAATAAGAACACCATAAATACTTACTGATACTCAACCTTGTAACCTTAATTTCCTTCCTCTGCAACATTTAACCCTACCCTAATATTTGTAGTAAACACAATTTGTACCAGGGTAGGGATGTGACGTTTTCTGAATATAAAATATCGATAGTCTTCATTTTGAACCTCGTTAGATCGGAATTATATTTTATTATACAGAGGGACCTGGGTTCGATTCTCGGCACGGCAACTGATCTTTGTGAAGTTTCAGAATATTTATTTAATGATATTTGTAAGTTTATTTAATTTCATTTAATCGAACTAATGTTTTTAAGTATTAAGTGATTATTGAAGTATGACTTGCCTTTGTTGTATGTTATTTAGGGTTAATAAAGTTCTGTATTTCTGTGATGCACTAAATTTGTTGGCTGTCGGTCTAGGTGTTAAATATGTATCGATATAAAGTATGTATGTATGTGTATGTAGTATATTAGTTGTGTAAGCATCCATAATACAAACTAGAAATAGTATAGCAGGGCTAACCAATCGCGTCTGAAATATATTTAATTTATGAGGTGAATAATTAATTCATCTTATTCGTTACTAAGGTTTTTCACAGATCATCTCTAATGCTCATAATAGTGTATGTATACAGGGTACTGGTTAAGGCCGGATCCAATCTAGCGAAGTATTCCCACAGGTCATGTCGGTAACTACTCCATATATTGTTTGCCTCTCAATTTGATCACAATATTTGTTCACAACCCTTTCTTACCTTTTTATTGTAAATGGGACTCGAAATCCCATTTTATTAGTCCAGAAATATATTTTTGCGCTCCAACCGATGTTACTTTTTTACTTTATACAGCTAGACATTTGATCAGCAGAGCGCGTAACCACCCGAGTTTGCGACACTCTGGTTGAAGATGGAGCATGCCAAGTCTGGATTTACAGACCCTCGGAGGCTGCCAGAATCCGAATGTAGGTCTTTGTTGACAGATCTTTCAATTTGAGCAATGTACTGAGCCAGACAATTACAAGAAAGTCTTCAATAAACGTGATATAGTTTTATCTTCATGATTCCCTTCCCGAACGCTCAAGCTCAATCGCGGGGAAGGCGGGAAGAGTTCAATAATTCTTTGTAGCCTCCATTTTTTGCAACTAAATTCCCTTTAATTTTCATCACTTGTAAATCTACAAAATCATTCACATAAATACAATTATTTTACCGAGGTGAGAGCTATTAAGAATATTCAATTAAAGGCTTTCATTAAAATAACTTCACAAGAAGCATTAAAATTAAAACACCTCCATTAAAACATTACGAGGGACCTCGAACTCGTTTGAAAACATTTGAAAAACGAGTTCTAATTTCAAACGTAAAAAAGCAAAACGTCTACATGCATTCTAAATTCAAATTGTAAACGGTCAAGACTTGAATATTGGCAGTTGCCGAATCTCATGACCTTCTCACAGTGTTCGTTAAACAAGCGTGCAGGTGTCGTCGACCCCGGCCAGCGATGCAGATGCGTTCACATGTAGCGTTACAACCTCCCACGTGATCCACGCACAAGGCATAGGATGTAGCGGACTTATTTCAACATCCATGTTAAGATCCTCTTTTTTTTGAAGCATCTTTTATGACCAATGTTGATCTTGTGCGGATTTCCTTTACTTTAGGGTTCTGTACCCAAAATGTACCTACGGGACTTTGTTTTTGAGACTTCGTTGACCGTGTATCTGTTAGTCTGTAACTAGGCCTAGTGATAGACTGTACCCTAGTGACGATTAATGAAATACGTCTCATGAACTGTGATAGTGAGTTGAAATTTTCACAGATCATGTGTTTTGTTGACGTTATAACGTTACGACGTTATACGATAAATATTTAAGTGATCTCATACAAAAAAAAAAAACATTTTTATAGATAGCGTGGATCATGAGCGAGCCCGAGTCGGGCTTACCGCTATCATAGCTATTTATTTTACAATATTTGCCAACGCTGGGCTGTACTCGTATGTAAAGAAGGAACGAAATATCATCAAGCGTTTCAGCTAAGCTGTGCTTCGATAATGATGTATACGATTTTGATGTTGAACATATGCCATGCCTATATTTATCATGTAGCTTGATAGCTTTGCCTATTTTTCAAGGTCCTGTTACCAACGGGACTCTTTTACTAAGCATTTGCTGCCCGCATCTATCTGTTTCCTACTACGCTATATCTTAAGGAATTTGATTGCCAGAGAGTTGAAATTTTTCCATATAAATATTTATGGAGGGAGGTTCCCATAACAAACATGTTTAACACTACTAAAACTTTATTTGAATATAGAATTGAGCCGCCATTTTCCATTTCGTAACCCGCTGTCAGTTTACAAAATATCCCACAACAGCGCAAGAAGTCCGCCTACACGAGAACTGGTCGAGGTAAATCCGTGGTGATTTGAGAACTTTTTGTTGGTATTTAAATTGGGTGCTCGTTACAAGAGGCGCGCCGGAGACCGTCTGTACGCGCCCTAACGATCTGTACGCAGCCTTATTTACTCACTCATAGGAGGTAGTGTGTACCACTACTTAAACAGAGTACGAGTATTAGCATTTTACTTGTAACACACGCGTCGAAAAGAAAAAATTTAAAATTCGCGTCCTCACACTCATTTGGTTATCTAAGTAACTGAGGGAGAGGAGATGAACTTTCAAATGTTTTCTTTATAGACTTGAGTCATACAAACCGTATACTGCGTTGTATTTTCTTCTATCTAATATATAAAATTTCCATGTCACAATGTTAATTACCGTACTCCTCCGAAACGGCTTGATTGATTTTTACCAAATTTTATATGCATATTCAGTAAGTCTGAGAATCGGCTACTATCTATTTTCCACAAAGTGATTCGCCCTTAAATATTTTTTTAATTAAAAGAAATAATTTGTATGGCAAAACAGCTCGTGTATATATGTTCATATGTGTTACATGTAAACATAGTGTTAAATTTAGGGTACTTACACTTTGTTAAAGATAAATAAAGTTATTTGTCTTTATATCTGCATTTTTTACTTCGAGTTTTTACTTCTTTATGTTACTTGCAAGTTGGGCACTGGTCAATCTTTTATCTTTTTTTCTTAAACTTTTGATTTATTCTAACTACTTTTCATCCCAAACTAAAAGCCATTTCCACGTGGTGCAGCTTTTTCATCTATATCTTCACCTTTTGTTTGAATATCTGAGTAATGTGTGTATTTCCGGTTATTACACGGCTGGGTGTTGTTTGCCTACTGTCGGTTAATGCGCAGTTAACGTGTTAATCGATCCGATGGTATTTTAAAAGCCATGACATGCATGGGATGGATCTCGTGTCTAAGTGTTAAAGTTAAGGAGAATCAAATAATTTTTCACAAAAACTAGTTTTTTTTTGCTGTAAGAAACCGTATGCGACGATCGAGAAGAGTAAAACGTGTTTGCAAAAACTAGCTAATCATTATTTTCTATTCGTTTTTCGTCATGTATGTTGGAATGTAATGTTGTTACTTGTATATAGGCCGCTGTTAAAACAATCTTAATAAGTATAAACTAAATTAATTATACAAAGTCTTTAAGATTTTGTGTAATAACATAAGTACATCATTATTATATCGATTTAGATATTCTTGAGTTCTTCCAAGTTGTACTCACAACTGGAGAAGTCAATTTATATTTTTCATTCGAAAAAATCTTAACCTTGAAACATTAAAGTTAAAATTTGCGTTACATTAATTTACTAAACAAGCTAGTTCTAATGTTCTTAGTTAGATGGCTATGAGAAGATACATATTGACTGGTATATTTTATTCGTGGGATATAAACGTCAATATTGGCTTAACACTGCGGTTGTTGTATTTGAGTTGTGCATAACAATAAACCATATTATTTTCCAGGCGTATTTTTCTTCATTTCCTTGTTTTCCGTGAGTTTTTGTTCAATTTATTTCGTGTGCTAAGCCTATGGATCAAGCCAAGGTGCAGTCATTGGAGCATTGGCGACAATCCGCTTTCAAACAAACGACTGTCTAACCAACACAAACTAACTTCTTCCAATATTTATAGACGATTGTGTCTATTGTGAATGCTAACTAGCCTTCTCTTGGAGGCTTTTCTATTCACTCACTCAGAACTAATATTCCCTTCGGATTGTGTTTGTGTAGCGAGTTACCGACTCTCTTTTGAATTTACTTTCCAAGTCATTCTAATCCGCTAAATTAACCACCGTAAATCCTTCTTCGTGGATTTACAAAATTGATTCACGAGGGAGAGACTCGAAATATAAATTGGTGCTGTTCTTTTTGTTTCGGAGAAGAATTGCTTTTATAAAGTTTGATTTGTTGCCAAAAAAAACAATATTTTAAATATCGTAATGAAAGACAACTAATTAAATAAAATGAAATACTTACTAAGCTGTTTTATACAAAGTATAAACTACATATGTACATACAGCTACATACTTTGTTTTTTCACCCTGATAGAACATGTATATGGTGGCCATTTTGGTTTTTAAAATTTGACATAATTAAATGTACTATACCACTAGAAAAGCCCTTTCATTTGATACACCTATTGAGAGAGTTGGGAGGATAAAATATGTAATCCGCCATTTTGTGGCCGATCTTGGACCGATTGTCATAAAATATACAAAAAAACACTCCCGACTAACATACCATATAAACTAAAAAAAATAAATTAAATTGATTAGTCCGATCGGGAATAACAAATCGTTACCACAGACAGACACACATACACACACACACACACACACACAGAGGCAAGACAAACTTATAACGCCCCGTAGTTTTTGCGCCGGCGTTGAGAAACAATAAATGTTGAGACACTTAAACAAAATTCATATCCTATAATGGCATAAACACAAGCATAATTGAATAATAAAACCCGCGCACTAAACCTTGTCTACAACGCTCTGTAATAACCGAAATTGCATACCAATGTTTGTGTTATTCAGTTCTCGCAATGAGTTATGATTATGTTTGTGTAGTAATTAAGCTCAGGCTCTTTGTCATGGAAATTAGGCGCCATAATACTGCGATAATGAAACATTTTGAATAGAATTAATCGTTCGTGCAATAATAATTTATCGATCCATACTAAACAAACTATTAGAAGCAAGCCTTTAGAAACTAACAGTCTTGATTGGTACTTAAATGTATCTGCAAACAAATGATCATAATAATAGATAATCATTAGTTTCATAAACCTGTTTTACTCATTATACAAATAAAAAATAAGTAAAATAAACACATTAATTGCATATAAACTAGTAAACCTCCAAACAGTCGGTGGTAGACCTTGCGAAGAACCGATCGAAACATTATGAATTCATATTTCAACAATTGATCTTTTCTACTCATATTTTTTTTTAATATGTTATTTCATTAGTTCGCGAACCATCAATAAATTCCATCAGTTAATAGCGCGACAAAAATGTCTCCCAGTTTTGGGAAAAACTTTTGACTAATATTTATTTCTGTTTTCTTTTTCAACTTGCCTATTTCCACTTACCATTTATAATTTAACATTTCTACAGAGATTTCTAATTTCCAATTCCTTGATGAAACCTAAATGTAGATCTCTCTAGCTACATTCACAAGATGATTAAGACTACCAAGACTAGTCAGCTACTAGCGACTGGCTAGCAGAGTACAAATAAACTAGCAAAAGCGAACCTGGCTGATTAGCTACAAGATGCTTCTTCTAAGCCGGGAGCTGAGATGTCGTTACGAGAATAAATCTGTAAAGAGATATTGATTGCATCTAAGCCGAGTCTACGAGCTTTACGCGAGTCATTAGTTAAAGTTCAATGAAGGAAAGGCCAGCATTAATGAGGAAAGGATTCGTTACCGGCGCCGAGGCGGGGTTTAGAGTATCTATGCGAACTACATAATTGTTAAAACGATCGTACGCTGGTAAAATAACGTGGCATATTATTTTCTGCTAGCGGAGCGGCTATACACGTTTTTTATAACTGGTTTAAATAATATTTAACCCTTCGCAAATCTTAAACAGAAGTAACTTTTATACATACAAATATATGTAAAAAATAGTAATTTCATATTTCTCTTTTATATTAGATGCTGCTATATATTAGTCGACGTTAAAGCGTAAAATAATAAAAATATCCAAACAAACAACCATCGTTACAAACTATGACATTATATCTTGTGACCTTACTTGATACACTTGATACGAGTATATTGTACATATATTGTTACTCGTACTTTTTTTACTCCTTACAGCTAGGCATTTAACCTGCAATGCGCGTAACTACATGAGCTAGCGACATTCTGGGCTCTGGAAGATGGAGCATAACTAGGCCGGAAGAACTGACTCTCAAGGAAAATGCCGAAACTCACTGTTAGGTACTTAGCAACAGATTTTGCAACTTGAAGGTGGTTGATAGCTTAACAAGCATTAAAAAACCCCTACCACCATGCTATGGTTTCCTCACAATGTTTTCCTTCGCGGAAAGCACGAGCTCATTTGATTTCCTTTAGAAGTGTGTTTCGAGTATATCCAGCTCACATTACCAGTTCCCATTTTAAAATCTGTATACTTGTCCGTGTCTGGCAGACGAGGTGCGTGCCAAGTCTGGCCACGCAAGATCCGATATAGAGGGAATTCTTAATTATTAGTCGCCCAACACTCGCCAGCGAGCTTCTACGTCGCCTAGACACGTGAGGTGCGATCGGTATTCCAGATACAGACACAGTTTCTCTAATGAGCTTTTAATTGAGCTTTTGTAATCGATTGTTCGACTGATTAACGCGAATGTATTCGATTAATTTAGTTTCTTTTTATTTTTAGCGTTGCTATTTAAAGTTTATGATGTGTAATTTGAGTGTAAAACATGTAATTATTTATTCAACGAATGACAAGTATTCTCTTCAGTTCACCAACCTACTAAGCTATTTAAAACTGGAAATTGATTATAGAAATATCGTTCTTAGTGTTTCTAACTAGAGGTACCGTCTGTTCTCCGTCTGTGAAATACAGCCTTATCTCATGAATCTTTACAGATTGTTTACTAGAAACCATAATATGGCCTAAACCTACTTTTAAATGGTTTTTCGTTAGTTGACAATGTCACTATGTTAAAAATAACTCTGAATACAATTGAAAGCACACAATCAGTTACCTATCTATTTCTTGTCTATAATTCGAACCGCCCTCCACATCTAGTCGGCCGACACAAACGCAATTGAATGTCATTTATAATAAGGAACTGCCTCGCGCTGGTTTCCGAGAACCGTGCTGTATGATACCGCATTAATTCCACCAAACCTGTTCCGATCCCAACCAGATCATGGGAGCCGAGCACGCAGCTACGGGACAAGCATGAAATATTGTAGCAAGGGATCGGGTTTGAGGAGATAAATCCAACTATCAAGTTTATGGGTACACGCATCTTTAAGAGATTTTGTCCGTTGGTTTGTTAAGAAATTAAACCTTTTGCTTAGGACGACACGTACCAGAATTGGTATGAACATTTTAGGGTTGACGGTCTGTAAGTTAATTTTTGAATAGCTTTAATCGTTTAAGGAATAAAGAAAGAAAGTTGATAAGGAATAAACTGTACATTTGAGATTTTGTCACATATCATGGGATTGTGTTTATATTGTATGCTAGCTGACCCGGCAAAGGTTGCTTAACCTTAAAAAATATACAGTAGCCGATTCTCAGCCTTACTGAATACGCATATAAAATTTGGTAAAAATCGGTCATGCCGTTTCAGAGGAGTACGGTAACTAACATTGTGACATGGAAATTTTATATATAAGATAATATAAATATATTTTATACACATTACAACTCAAAATAAACTCCCTTATAATTGTATCCATGTGCTGTATAGTCGCATCTACGAGTATAATAATTACTGAGACTGTGATATTTTGTAGCTAATGAACAACAGCAGCGTATTAAAATTACAAAACTACAATTTATATCGCGGGGCAAAGATAGATTAGCAAGTTTCATAGCATGTTATGGCTTATAACATGTTATGTTATAATTATTCTGTAAGATTGGTAATATTTTCCTAACAAAGGCTATATTTACGTAAGGAACTAGAAGTAAAAGCTCTCTGTTTCAGACTAACACTCGTAAACACACCATAGGTTTCATGGAAGCTTTCGAGCTAAAATCATCATCTAGTGATATATGAAGGTGCGCTTTGTAGTAATAAGTACAGAGCCAGGATAAGCAACGATTTATGAGGCTCTTTACTGCGGAAATATGATCGGTTGTCTTTGCAGTGTCTTGTTACTTATGTTTTACGGCTTTTCTCAAATCAAAAGCTATTGTGTGCGGTAGTATTGTATGCTTTGTTCCGTCAAGACTTTGCGAGAACTAAACTTTATGAAAATAACGTCTCTTTTAACCCCCGATGCAAAACGAGGGGATATTATTAGTTTGATGTCTCTCTGTGCGTGTGTACGTGTGTGCTTGTTGGCATGTTTGTTTATCTATGGCACCGTAGTTACCAAACATATGGACTGACTTTGATCTAGTTTTTAGTTAGAAAGGTATCGGTATCGTACTCGTAAGATAGTCGCAGTGATAAAATAATGTCGGGGACTTAAAAAAAAATACTCTTGTTATCAAAACTTGTTTCAACTTCCACAAATAAAAGATAATGATATTTTACTTAGAATTATTTTAATAACAAAATAAATTGTTAAAGAATTCCTTTACAAAAAGTTTTTAGAACTATTAGATATCCGACTTTCTCAAACCACAAAAGCAACACAATGCTATTTAAATCAAAATTTTTAATCCAATTAATGATATTCGTAACTCGTTTTTGCAGACTAAAGCTGCTATAAATTAAGCCTTATATAGGAGAGCGTGGGTGAAACAACCAGGCTTGGCTTCTACCAAGATAAAGGACTAGATAATAAAACAGCCAATTAACGCGTAGCCTAAACCTTTCCGTGATTATTTGAATACAAGTTACATACATTAATGTCCAAACACAACTCACAAAGCTTTTTGTGTCTGCAAACTAGTTCTACTATATACCTTATCACTTAGAACGGGGTCCTCAATTTTGTCATTTTTTAGGTTTATAAAATTGCTGTTTTTTCTGTCAATTGTAAATAATTGTAATTCCCTTTATTATTCTTAAGTTATATCAATTTGTTGTTATCATTTGGTTTATAAGTGTATTTATTCAATTTAATAAACTCTCTCTCTCTATTAAAATATAAACATATTGTGCCTTTACAAATTGTATTGAATTTACATTTATATTTGTATCAGTAAATTTAAGAATATATATGAATAAATAGTCTCCTAAAACGACCAGCAATTTAACGCGTCACAAACGACACAGATGTTATAATATTTCATCTTAAGATAGCTTACAATAAAATATTATAGTATTTTAAGATATCACACACAGTTACGATACAATAATCTATATTATGGCCTTATTCTGATTGCATTGCCTAAATGTTTCCGTGATTATTTGAATACACGTTGCATAGATGTGCAAACTCAACATACCTAAACTAACTAACTATGATGGCTAGCTTACCCCGAAATGGGTCCTGGCCTCCGACACTAAGAGACGCCACTTTTCTCCATCATGTGCTGTCTCCTGCCAGCCTGTAGCATGAAGTGCGCTCAGGTCTTGCTTCACTTGGTCTTCCCAGCGATACTTGGGACTGCTCGTCCATACCTACTCTTAGCTAATTATTGTTTATCTGTGTATCTGTGTGTTTCTGTAGGTGGATCGATTTTGATTGACTTCTTATTGTCAGAAAGATGTATTAGTTGGAAGTATTCTTAGCTACATATGTAAGTTTTAAACAATATGGTCGACATAACAAAACATTGGTCGGGGGTTTTCTAAAATTTAATTAAATGTTGTTATATGAGTATATTAAAAAAGAAGCCGTGGGATAAATCTACATTGTAACACAATAATATTTTCACTGCTACTTCAATAAAATAACCTTGCATTTTGTGTGCAGTGCCGTTTGTTATGGCGAGTGTAACCAAAAGTATTTAGACCGGCTGGCGTCAAATTCCGCCGTCGCGAATCGGTTTTCGTGCCGAATTTTATAACAAAGGCTTGTGGTATGCCGATAAAGTCACTGCTGTCGCACTCCGAGATCAAGTTTTTTTACCTACACTATAATAACCATTCTGTCTAGCTGAAGTTGAAGAAAATACTAATAATAATAATTTGGTTAATCAAATTGAAGACAAAGTGAACCCGATTTTTCTATATATGCATATTGAGGAAGTTGAGAAAAATCTAAACTATTCGCTGCTTTGTTTCTCAACTTTTGTCATTTTCAAGAAACATCGCTAAGAACACTATCGACTAACATACTTTTCGAACAAAAAAATTAATCAAAAACTGTTCATCCATTCGGGAGCTAAGATGTCATAGACAAACATAGATATATAGATAAACGTCAAACTTATAACAGCAAGTAGTATTTCTGACGGGGTTTTCATAATAACCAATATTCTTGATACTTACGGTAACATATAAAGAAACGACATAACACCGGCAAGCACAGACCGCAGAGAAAATTGCACACTTAAAAGAACTTTTTACTTTTGGCAGCTCGTAAGGTGATCGTATGCTTCCAACACCGCGACCACCGGCCTGATAGTTTTCTCTTATTTTCGTTACGTCCTATAGAGCCTTTATGCGGAGCCTATAGAACCTTTTTACAGCAAGTTTTTACGGCGTAAGTTCGCGGAACGCTCAAGCACGCGTCCTTTGACTGGGCCGCGGGTAAGCAGAAACTCTGCACCGTATTTGTTCTCAAAATTAGCACTAAAAGCTGAATGGAGTAAGCAAATGTGTGCGCAGTCAAGGCCTTTGCATAATTTGTGTGAGCTTTTGAGGAATTTCATGTTAGACATTGTCGGTGTGAAACAATGCGTCGAGTGGCGTGTGGAATTCATTGCTATAAACACAACTTGTGCATTCACTCGACGTATGAACCTGGAGTGAGAGTTGTAGTTATGAATATACCTACTCATAGTTTTTTAAATAGTACTAACAAGAATTATGTATTATTAATCTGATACAAATGCTCAGGAAACTGAGCGTCACTAGTTATATATGGTTATAAAACATTAAAAAGACAAAATTAAGTCAGCCGTCCAAACGTACCCATCAAGCTTGCCGAATTGCCTTTTTGGATGGCAAGAGAAATATGTTGCACAAGGTAGCTATGGTTATTAACTTATTATTTATAAATATATTTAGTACCAAGAAAATGGAAAAACATTATATTTCAGCGTTTATATATCTTAATCGTAAAGCCCAAATCGCTGGAAATACATTAAGAGCGTAAGTAGGTATGCGTTTCCTTTTTTATGATAAATAAACTTGCACTCGCCCATAACTCACCTGATGTTAAGTGATTTTGAGGATAAAGCGCGCTTGCCTTGCCAGAAATCGATTCAATCTTGCCTTAAAGACAGCGTTCTGCTTCTCAGTAAGCGAGTCTTTTCTTTATTCCTTTTGTTTAGGTAAACAACTCATAATCTCAAATTATACGGTCTAGAAACTACTCATATCAGACAAAGAACCACAAACGAAACGCCGAAAATAAGAGTTATTATTTAATATAAATTCCCTGATAATATGTAATTATTTACTTTACTTTCCTGTTCCAAAAATGCTTCCTCTACGAACGAGCTATATAATCGACAATTGGGTGTCCGAAATTGGCATGCATATTCAAATTTGCTGAAGTTCAAGTGACAAAAATTGACAATGCTAGTCTGAGTGTAGCCGCATCGTCACAGAATAGATGACAGTAGATATGGATTTTATATGGCTTTTTGTACATTTTTGCTATCAACGCTTAATATATGTTGTTTTGTGATGAGCCTTAAAAATAATACATTAACAGTAGTTTCCGCGAACCGATTCTAAAGTTACAAAAGAAATCACTTGGGATGCTGGGATGAATAAAACTAACTTATACCTGTTTAACGCCATCTAGCGGCATATGAGCACTTGCAGCATGCTAGCAAACAACCTTAATACGTTGACTTGAAAGCGCCAAGAAGCCTTTATTTAAAAAAAATATCAATTAATGGTACGATTAATTATTATGGAGTTGTCTGTACTTCTGCCGTAAAGCGAATCTGTCATAAAGCGATTCTGCCGTAAAGCGAATCTGCCATAAAGCGAATCTGTCCTAAAGCGAATAATTCGAAAATAACGTCTACTATTATTACTGGAATGTCTAAAATCCCAGGCACCGTCATATCTGTATGTATACCTACATAGATGTCGAGTGTAACCGCCGTGGTTTCTAACGGCCGCCGTAGCCTTGGTCGGCCGTGACTCGACAATCCACCAATCAGGACGTTTAGGTACCGACCTATCACTAAAAGGTTTACTTAGAATTTCCAGCATTAGTAGGCAAGTCTATCAATCATTCGCTGAATCGAATTTTTAATCCTTTCTACTCCTACTTATTACTTGTAACGAAATAAAATAAACTGAAAACACTCTTTAAAGTACTCAGTACACATCAATTATGCAATTTTTAACAACCACATATTTTTGGGTACAATAAATCCTACAAATATTGTAAATGCGAAAGTTTGTGTGTAAGTGTGTATGTTTGTTACTTCTTCACGCTCAAACGGCTGAATTGAATTTGATGATATATTTGGTGTGAAGATAGGTTAAACCTTGGATTAATACGTAGGCTACTTTTTATCCCGGATTAACTTATTTTTCCCGGATTAACGCGGGTAACAATGCGGGGCACAGCTAGTTATAAATGTTTTTATGGCTTACCAGAGTTGTTTCGAAAATAATAGTTTTACGTGAAATTTGTCATATTTTTTATTTAGCTTACTTTAATACTTTTAATATTTTGTCTGTTGGACCAAATAAAAATGAAAGCCAGAAAATGGCATATGTTAAACTACTTCCTCAATATAGGTATCCAATAAAAGGGCTGGACTAGTATAATACATATTGACGACCTCGTTGGTTACGCCAACGAGGTAACCATGCCGGACTGCCAACCAGAGGGACCCGCGTTTTATTCCTGGCACGGCCAACGTCTTTGTGATTAACTTAATTTGTTAGCTGTCGGTCTGGGTGTTAATATGTATCTATATAAAGTAGGTATTTATGTGTTTGTGTATGCAGTATCAGTTGTGTTAGCAACTATAATACAAACTAGAAATATTTTAGTATGGCGCTAACGAGCCTTGTGTGAAATAGGTCCTAATATAAAAAAATACTATACCAGATTTCAAATCAAAGAATAAAGTTAAGGGTTTACAAAATTTTGATATGTTCAAATGAGTCACTGAGGAAGGTGTTCATTTTAAATTATTCTATATCTAACTCTTTTGTAGTCTGTTCTATTTTACTGAAATTTTGTATAATAATTCGGATTCGCTATGCCGATTCCTCTTTCCGTGAAGATATGGCGTGACTGCCAGTCCGTGTGTCGCCGAATTCTAAATATAGTTGAAGGTTGTTGCCTTCTCAGACATAACCTAGTTCGGAAAACAGACCTGGAGGGGAGCCAACCCTTCACACGTAGACTACGTGCATTGATAAGTGTATCTTTACGACAACTATTTTTCTACTAATTTTGAGATTTGCTTTTTGTGATTATCTATATTATTATAAAACTAAAATTATGCTTATATTAATACCATGGTAATCCCCAGGATATGAGTAGGTGTATGTAATACATTTAAATTGTACTTTGGAAATCTCTTACTTCAGTCTACTAAGTAACTAAGATATCAATATACAAAGTTAATTTAAGATACGCGTATCTTTATTCAAGATATTATATTGAATGTTTTTTTGGATACATTTCACACACGGCTGGTTGACCCCGTACTGAACAAGTTCTAGTTTGTATTATGGTTGCTAATACAACTGATATACTACATATGCATACATACATATTTTATATAAATACATATGCACATAACATAATCAGAATAGATTGATTATCTATATTATTATAACAGAATCACGGATCACCAGGAGGATATGAGTAGGTGTATGTAACAGATTTAAATTTTATTCTGGAAACCTTTTACTTCAGTCTCCTAAAGTATGTTGAAAAATAAAGTGTTGAGTAAGTTGCAAGGATGTCTTGTAGTATTTTTTCAGAGCACTAACTTCCTCAGTAGGATTCCTTGGGTTTGAGGAAGTTAGTTACTATGTGATATAAATATACAGAGTAAGTTACAGGAGCAATCAGTCGGGCTGATTATGTTTCCGCACTGGCAGGTTTACCAACAGATTGAGCTACAAGCAGTACATACGCCGCCGTCTTGACCACAACTCCTCGGGTCAATGCTTCAGTGCGGCGTGACCTTATACATCGTGACGTCATTATCCGACTATTTTGGGTGTTTTTTACGCAGTCGAGCTAATGGTATTTCATCATCATCATCATCATCATCATCCACAGCCCTTTTTATCTCACTACTGGGTATAGGCCTCCTTCTGCATGTGCCACCTGCGTCGATAGTGGTATATAACGTGTTAAAACTCAGGTGATAGGACTTTTTAATTCATATTTCGGATGAACTGAGTGTTCATATTATTGATAGCTGGTAAACTGTGGAATGCTATGACTTTGCCTATTATGCAGGAAAAAACGTTGAATACAAAATTTTAGTCTATAATCTCTTTTTGCTAAAGCTTAGATTTTAGTTAACTTATATCTTATTGTGTTTGTTTTAAGACATCCGTACCTAATATGTTTGTATAGCTAGTAGTTATTAAGTTATTTAAGTTTAAGTTATTTTAAACCACCACTTTATTTTATCCTTACTATCCCTATCCATTTCTGGTTGGTTTGTGGTGATCACTACAGGTGATGAGACGAGAGTGAGACCACCATTGTACTCTATTTTTTAAGCATTTATCTAACATGAACTGATTTTACTTATTTAAAATAATATTCTATTTTATATAACATTTCTAGGCCTAAAACAAATTTTATTTATAAGAGAATTAACTTCAAAGAAATGATGGTACGTATAAGGCATTGACAGTTTATATACCGATATTATCTAACTTAGAAAACATAACTAAAATTTGAAATTAAAATAATTTACAATCCCCTTTACACAAAAATCGTCAGCGGCTGTATTAAGCTATTCTCATAGATACTTTTCAATCGAATTTGACCCTTATTATTTTGTTAATAGAGTGTTAACTAATATAATATTTGATAGAGGGGTATGATATCTTAAGGCTTCGGTCACGGGAGTAGATCATGGCGTAACAATTGGACGCGGTACACTTGCTCCTGTTTTGGATGGTGCACAAGATACCGCGGGTTTCAACTTTTTACTTGACTGTCGAGGGGTTCCTGAGATATAAACAAAAAAATAACAAAACGTATCTATATCCGTAGATAAGTACAGTGTAAACTCTAAATAACGACATTGAAGAGACTGTGCATTTTATTGCGTTACAGACAGTGGTCGTTAATGGAGAGAATGTA
Organism: Mellilla xanthometata; assembly: GCA_035578125.1. Classification (NCBI taxonomy): domain Eukaryota; kingdom Metazoa; phylum Arthropoda; class Insecta; order Lepidoptera; family Geometridae; genus Mellilla; species Mellilla xanthometata. Next base: position 1,855,835 of record JAPUBQ010000007.1, on the reverse strand, counting down.
TCATTGTATGATGGAATATAAGCTAAGCCAACTGAATCCAATTGATTTCGACGCTTTAGAGAGTTTGTCATTAAATCGAGTGACGTTACATGGAGTTTACACGTATCTTGGTACCAGAATAAAACCCTATTTCTTGTTTAAGGCGATATTGTACCGAGGGGCACCATACATATTTGAACTAAGCGCGTGAAATACAATAGTAGGTATTTCACGAAATAAATTCATACATAAAATTAATAAATAATATTATTTACATTATTAGCTCTAAAGATTCTAGAAGATATCATTGCCTATATAAATTAGTAAGATTTGTTTTAATATACTTATTATAATTACTAGATGCGCCCCGCGGTCTTGCCCACATTATTCTAGGATATAAAGTAGCCTATGTGTTAATCAAGAGTCTAAACAATCTACATACCAAATTTGATCAAAATCAGTTAAGCCGTTTGAACGCAAAGATGTAACAAACATACACACACACACACAAACTTTCGCATTTATTATATTAGTAGGATAACTTTCAGAAGCTCGGCATTTCTAAGTTATTAATATAAATATTGATAGATTTTCCTAAATTTAAAATAGTTATCAACCCTAAACATTAAATAAAGATAATAATACTAAAAATATAGCTTTAATTTACGCAGGCATTTACTTGATTTTTTTATATATTATGCTATTTTTATACCACAACGCCTTTAGTTGATTTATTGGTATTTGTAAAAGTAGTCTCAGTAAGATTGTCCATTGTTAAAAACTGATGCAGCCGATTTAAAATTGATCAAAGAATAAAGTGAGTTTTATAAAACACAAGAATAGCATTAAGACCGTATAGGGAATGTTCCTCGATAAATATTAACGACACGGCCCTCACACTGCTGTCTGGCGCTCGGCTCGGAATGTTATTTCAACAAAGTTGCAAGTTCACACTTAAAGCACAATTCAGTATTAAGTATTAAGGAGAAATATGTAAATATAGTTTTTTAGTTCCGTACCCAATGGTACCATCGAGACTCTATTACTAAGACTACACTGTCAATTCATCTGTCTATCTGTTACCTGTGTATCTTATTAACCGAAAAAGCTTAAAATTTTGCAATGTTTACATATAATGTGTCTCCGTTGCCGCTAACTAATAACTATAAAATTTAAATTAAGAGAATATTTAAGAGTACCTTTCATACAAAAAGCGTTCTTTTTCTTATAATACTTCATGTTACGGAACCCTTCGTGTGCGAGTTTTATTCACATTCGGGTTAATATTTTTCAATTATATCGAAATTAAATTGTTTTTTTTTTTTACTTCCTCTAAAAAGATGCATACTAGCAGTCCAAAATTTTAAATGCTTAACTACCGATGCAAAAACGACGGAATGCTTTAAGTTTGATGTGTTAGACTTTGTATGTCATTCTGTGGCATCGTAGATGAGCCCGAATGGTGGAACCGAAATGTATTTGTTTGAAAGTTGAATTTTCAGTTTGTTAGGAGTGTTATAAATAACTATACGATACTATGTTTGAAGAAAATCGGTCCAAGACAGTCACCCCCACAAAATACTGTATCACACATTTCTTCGAGCCACATTCGCTTTTTCTTACATATCACTTACTTCTATGAAGTTCTATTTATTGTCCCACGAACAATCATAAAATGGTCACGGTACCCTAAAACAGTGCACCGAAATTAGTCGGAATGTTTGAACTCGTGGGAGAGGGCCAAGGCTGCGCGGAACAATGGACCAACTGTTCCGGAACCCGCCTCGAGCCGGAATTACCTTCTATTGCTTCTTAACTCATTAATATGCTATATTTACTCACTTTAATATTCTCTTTAAAACATACTACTATTTTTAGGCAACTCAGTCGCAATTCATAGCGTAAGTACGATGTATTTAGAGTTATGGCGCTGTTGTACCGATTTTAACCGCACCATTTATATTTGAAAGAAGCACTTGACGTGCAATAGTTATTATGAAATAAATTCATATAAAATTACCTATTAGCAATATTGACAATATTAGCAATATTATTTTATTAATGATGGCAGCATTTTGGGCACATTTTCCTCTACTCTTGGTCTTTTTAGATTAAGTTTTAGGTAGTAAAGTATTATATGAGTATAATGAATGTATTAGTTACAATATTGATATTATGCGCTCTAACGATTCTAGATAACATTATTTATTACCTACAAAGATTTGTTGTAATATCTATATTACTTTCAGAAGTACAACATTAGCAAATTTTAAAACGACTTTTTTTCAATTAATATAACTATGGCGTGAATTATACGAAATCGTGCTTTAGAGTTCTGACGATTCTTAATACTGAATTAAAGCTAATAAAGCTGACAAACTAAAGCCTTATTATTTACGGAGAATATTATAGGATTTTTCAAAAAATACCTTTTTGCTCCCATAGTTACTTAAGTATAAACATGTTTTAGAAGTTTAAATAAGAATACAAGTAATATTAATGCCTGTTTGATATAAGCAGGCCACTTTCGGTTCATATTACTATATAATTTTTTCTTCGTGCCAATTTAAACAGATATCTTGCATAAAAAAAAACTTTGAACTATTTCACATAAATGTAATTCAAGTTACATCAGTCAATGAATTTGCATATGCCTTGGAAGTGAATTTCCTAAGTATAGTTTTCAGCCAGCGTTTTAGAGATTGTTTTTTCTATATTATTATATTTTATTCATACATTTTTGTAAAAATATGTCATTGTTGATTTATTTAATGCAATGTATGTAAAAAAAGTGAATCAGTTCCCCTTTATCAGCATTCTACTCATCAAAGTATGAAACTAAAGAAGTCGGTTAACAAGAATCGTAAACTGAATATCGATAGCCTTCGACGCCACTCCGCTTGTCCTTCAATATCGTTTTTATAATCAAACAGTTGACTCTACAGTTTGAAAGGAAAACATTAAATACTCGTGGCCATCTTGATTTTTAAATTTATCATAATTCCGTTTACTATTGAGATGAGTTGTGAAAATATGTTTTTTTGTTAAACACAGCTAAAAACATTCCGGCCTAGAACACCTTTCGAAAAAAAAAATCAAAATCAAAATCGGTTATTACATTTGAAATGACGATGCCACAGACAGACGCAGATACACACTGCTGATTTTGCGGGGTTATAACAATTATAGAAGTGTCACTGACCATATAATGTACCATGTGACTAATGTACTTGCAGTAACTTGAAGGCAGTTACGTCTTTATCAAATTCAGCATTATATTATGTTTATTTTTTACAGACTATACATAAAACATGGGAGCCTAATCCTCTCAGAGAATGCGCAAATTCAACCCCCTGCGGCGCGCACCGCCATCGTAAATGGTCATATCGCATTGGGAGGCAGCATACTATTACGCTTTTATTTAAACGGTATTTATATCAAGTATACATAGGTCAATTTATGGTAATTTTATCGGATAACCAGTTGGCGCTTTCGCGAAATGAGCGTGTATTATACGTTCTGCATACAATAGCGTGCCGGCGACGGCGGCGCGACGCTTGCGTAGGATACGTTATGCCCCTGACACCTAGGGTGGCTCTGCTTCACTGAATATCGAGGATTACATTAGGCTGAAAACTATCTCGGTACAAAAATAGTATTAAGTAATATAGTCAATAATTTGTGTAATTAAAGGTGATAAAGAACCGAAACCATTTTGTCTTTTCTATTATATGTTGTTCAACTGTCCCCCTTAAGCCAATAGAGGGACGGATAAAAAATTAAAGAGGAGAATAGTGTTCAAAATATCCCTTTATCGCTACAGGGAGACAGATTACACTTTTTTGTTTGATCTGACTCTGCGGATGGACAGAGCAGGATGGCAGATCGCAATAATTCTTAAATTGTACATCTGAGGTCTACGTATGTTCATACATTAAATCTGAAGAGACAGCACCGAAAATTTGACAATTTTCAGATAGGTGAATCGAGAAAAAAATATTATTTAATTGTTATTTATAATTCAAAACAATATGTACAATACTGCTATGTACTTTTTCGTCCACATTTTATTTGTACAAAGCATTGTCACCGTACACAAATGAGTCACCAGGATATAGGTTAATCTAAGTGCCTAGCTAAGCGCCTAGCCTAGTACCAGTACCTATGTAGGAGTTACCTTTCTAATTGGCTAGACCTAGAAAGTCTCAGCCTACGATCATCTAGGCAGTTAACTCGTAACTTTGAGCTTTCGAAAGCTTAACAAAAATGCAGGGCAATTTAGCTTTCAAAGCTGATCGAATTACGGAGGAGCTTGTTGATTCTTCTTGTATAACTAAGTTCTAGATCTCAGTCAATAATCAGGCTAACAAGCCGGGAGTGCTCATCTACAAAGCTTATATGGAATGTAGTGACGTGCAAGACCACCGGCATTGCAAGTTAAAGTCGGGGATTGCATATTAGGCCTATTACTGTACAGTCTTAATTACCTGCACGTAATTAAGATTTTGCAGTACTTTATGCCTTCATGTTAAGTTGTTACCACGTTCCAATAAGTTACCTGCCTCACAGATTTTCTGGTAACTAAAACAAAACCATTTAAGGACGGATTTAGTACGTCTAGATAAATGAACCGGTTTCTTCTGGGCAAGCGTGCTCCACCTTAGATCGCAATTTCGCTTACCATCAGGTGAACTGCGATAAAGCGCAAGCCCATTTGAGTAAAAAAAAAAGCAACTATTATTGTACTACTTTTCGGAATTCGCTAAGAACTAGTGAAATGTGTAGTGCGTTACAAAATTTTATGGATTTTGTACATACAAAGCAAAAACGGGACACTATTACTAAACCTCTGCTTTTTGTCTGTCTGTCTCAGAAACCGTGATAGCTAGAAAGCTGATATATTCACAAGTTTATATATTTCTTATGCTGCAATTTGTCTAACAATAAATACGATACAAAAATGCAAATATCAAGAGTGATCTCCATAAAATAAATATGATTATTTTGTTTTTCTTACTGTTCCATTTAAAATGATTAACGCTTCATTTTACAGATATGTAGTTAGTATTACCTTTCAAAATAAATAATTAGATAGGAATGAATAAAATATTAGGGGGGGGGGGGGCTCCCATACAACAAAAGTAATTTTTATTTACTTTAAAAAAGTTATAAATTTAAAATAAATATTAAAGGGAGCTCACATATCAACAAACGTGTTATTTTTACGTTTGATATTTTTTAAGTAATGGTACGGAACCTGACTTGCATTTGGCAATTTTTTATTATACTTTAGTGTTCCTAATTAGATTTCCCTGGCAGTACCTACATACATGTAACTCTGTATGTCTAGGTGCTCCAGTTTCGCCCACGCAAACGTGCTCTCGACTAAATTTCAATATTTAGAGCTTCTTAGATAATTTAACGAGCATATAATGAAATTATAAACGGACGGAATAAAATGAAGCTCATTATATTCTTAAAACCAACTTCAATATACTTCATACATTCCATAAAATACGAAAAATATGTACCTAATAACTTTAAGAAGTAAATTTATACTTGCTACGCCAGTAGCTCAGCTAGCTAAGGTAACCTGACGCGATCATCGAAACTTTGCAACGGTCAATGCGGACGCTGCTTGGATGGCAGACCATGCACAAGACTGTCGTTTTTAAAGTGGAATTTTCATTGGGCGCTACCGTGGGTCGGTCGTTAAATTATAGGTCCCGGTAGTCTTAGTATAGGCAGTCGTTAAATCAAGTCAGAGGCCTTCGGGTGGCTCGAAAACTCTCGACACCAGAGCTCGGTCACTTAGCTCATACGAAGAAGAAAAAGATAGATATATAGAAAATTATTTATTGGACACATACATTAAATTTAAAAAAGAAAAAAAAAACGGGCTTACAAATAAGTGTGCCACTATTGGCGGCCTTATCGCTTAAAGCAATCTCTCGAACACTTTCTTATGTAGCCAGACGATGCCTTAGCTAGTATATCGTTTATCCCGCCGCAGTTATTAAAGCTCTCTATACAGAATGATAAATAAAAGTGGCCTATAGAATCCGGTTGTTTTCCCGACCAGTCTGGCGAGAGGCTGAACTGCCTCTAACCGGATTCGACCGGTTGTGCCTCTCCGATACAATAGTCTATATTTTTATCTTCGATGACGTAGGCGTTTGAGTGACTTGTAAGCTTTCGAAAAATTGTTTCGATGTTGGTTGGTAATTTAATTAAGAAGCAAAATAGCATATTTTGACAAATCTTATAAAATCCTGCGTAAATGATAGGGCTATGCTTATTTCAGTTATTATATTATATTATATTATTAACATAAATTCAGTGTTAAAAATGGTTAGTTTCAAAACACGATTACCTAAAACCGGATTAAAAGTTTTATTTAAAAAAAAAAAATTAAAATAAAAAAAGTTGTTGTAAAGAATATAATAAAGAAATTCAAACAAATCTTACTTTTAGGTATCTAGAATCATTAGAGTTTATTATTTAAAAATTGTTAACTGTTGATTTTACATTAATTTATTTCGTGAAAAATCCCCTGCCGGGGTGCAGGCGTATCGCTCAAATTTGTACGAGTGTGTACTCGTTAATTACATTAACTTAAATTGTTCATTACACATAATATACTCGTACATACTTAAGGCATGCAATGCTTGAATGATCACCGTATATAAAAATAACATCTGAGTAGATGTCGAAAAACAACCACTTTTCTTTTTTTAGACAATTATCCTTCAGAATACTTTTATACGTATTATTGAACAGAATGGCGTAATACATTTTATTATTATACATAACTAATTTCTAGACTAAACATTTTTTTTGTTTGAAGATCAATTAATCTCACAGAAAGATCCTGAGTTGAATCAAGGTTTGATTTATTTCTCGAAGCAGCGTCTATAAGACGCTAGACCGATGGTCCATGTTCGGTATCAAACGGGTTTGGGGTCATTCACCTCTCGATTTAGATTACTTATCACAGATATAGAATACCGCTACAGGTATACCAAGTATGTATAGCTATATAAGGTGCCTAGAACGTACCACTTTCAAGAGATTGATTAGCCCTTTGTTATTTGGCACAGGTATATAGTTGACTGAGGAATGAAGTCTCTACATTTACTGGCTGAATTTGCTGCCGCCTATCTGTCCGTAAGACCGTCATTTTGAACCAAGTTTTACGTAACTTCTTGTACAGATTTTACTTATTTGAGTATATTTTTTACTCGTTGGAAATTTTTGATGGGAAGATTTCCATATAAAACAGTTGGTGACATATGTCTTCGGATTTGTGGTCCTCAGACATGTCGGTTTCCTCACGATGTTTTCCTTCACCGTAAAGCGAGTGCAAATCCACACATAACTTGAAAAACAAGTCATTGGTGTAAGGCCGTGATCGAACCAAGAGGCCGTCTGATTGAAAGACAGACTTTTCCCACCAATCCAGACGCACTTTTAATTATAATATACACCGGTAATTAATTTCTAAGACTTTGCCAATAAAATGACCCCCAGCAACTTCCCACACTCATTAATATGATTGTTCAATCCACGGGTATGGTTACTGCGTATATGTTTGTACTACTATATGTTTATATATACACGACTACATACATAGGTGTGAATTATGCTAAACATGCTTAAATCAATCGCGGAAGTAGACTACTCAGAGGTACCATTACTACTCTATTTTGAGAAAAGGCAAACTGATTTTACTATTAAGTACAAGCGTACTTATTTATTAGTACATAAGTACGCTTATACTTAATAACATACTCGTATATTAGAGAAAAGACTATAAGATAAAAATGTGCATGGTGGTAGGGCATTTTCTACTCTCTGGTACTCGTCTGTACCTTTAGTACCTGTAGTCGGTACTTTTAGTACTCGTCTGGCTAGCAACCCCTCAATTTGCAAAATCGGTTTTCCGGCAGACAACTTCAGAGGGAGTTATTCCTGACAAGGCCTGCTTCAGCTTAGGCTGGACTGTCGCTAATATTAATCATGTTTTTTTTAGCTTTTAAAGGGAGGTAGGTTACATATGGGTCCAGTCGCATCATAAAATTTAAGTGGCGCAGTTGAATCGCGATAATAGGTATTTTACGAAATAAATTCACATATTAATGATAACCTCTAACAATTCTAAATAGCGGAAATTTAATATTTCGTACCACATATAAAACATAAACCTTAAAATAGCACTTCTAGATTTTTCTTAATTATGTACTTGTTCATGTCTAAAGTTTCCAACGCAGACTATAATACAATATCGTATTTGGCCGTAACTCAGCGTCAGTGGACAATACCTGTCAAGATATAATCTCTGTACATAGCGCGGTACCTACACCGAGACTCTTCCTATACCTCCGCTGTATTTCATTTATAAAGTCGACTCATTGTCCAACAAAAGCTTCGATGGCGAGATAGTGCCCTATTCTAGCGTCACTCGTTACGACCGCTCGATAAAGTTACGATCGGTCTGACAATCATGTTGTAAATTGTTGTAAAGAGACACGAGCCTGCAGGAGATAGTTTGTAATTAATACTGGATAAGTCACTCTAATTCATGACTCCTTGCTGCGTCATCTACCACATTTCTACGTAGATATAAAACTAACTTAGGAAGCTTTATAAGTTGTGTATATTAATGTTATACTTATTGATGATCTATTTAGTAAATATTATCGTTATTATGTCCTCAGTCAGTCAGTAAATATGAATTCAAATTTGCTTAAAACAGAAAATATTACATAAGAATGTATCACAAATAAATGGTTTAATGTTTTGTTTTACTTACTCAAAACTCAATACAATGCTCAAAATAATATAATATTAGGTTAACATATTCCTGCAAAAATCAGTTAGTTACTTCAGCGTTCAAAACTTTACCTATAAAATGACCCCTTTTTTAATTTTATGCAATTTCTCGTTTTCTCTAAAACCTAACCGCAAATTCTGCTATTATTAAAAATACGAATTTTGTGTTTCTACTTATTCACGCTCAAATTATTGAACAGTTTTAAATACAATTTGCTATGGAGTTAGATAACCTTGGATCAACACAGAAGCTACATCCTGAATTAACGCGGGTATCACCGCGGGGCGAAGCTAGTTTTCAATTTCAGTCAGTCTGAATCGTCTGACATCAGAATAAGTTCATTTTTCCATTTCAACTGAGCTTAGCTTTATCTCTGCGGATGCTGAGACGGTAAGAAGGCGGAGGTAGCTTATCTTTTGAACAATTGTTTAACAAATCATCCGGTTACTTTACTGTTTCTTCTTCTATGAACATTTGGACGCATTGAAACAAAATAGCTTGGGCGTAAACAAAATATACTTAATTATTTCAAAGTTGGCTAGGCTTTTTACTAAAAAAAATATTTCGTTCAATAGTCTGGATAAATACCTTATTTAACTGTTTTTCTTAACCATAAATTCACGGGTGTAACTTTTAGGTTCTTATGTTTCTGTGATGATAGAATTACGTATAATAACACACAATTATCGTAGAACTTACAGATACTTCCCTATTACTATTAAAGTCGTCTAGAAGGCATAAGCTTAACATCTGGCAAGCTGCGGTCAAACGTGAGCTTCTTAATCATTTTTTTTATTTGTATATTTCATATTTGAAAAGTCCTGTGTATAAGCTGCTTTTTTTCAGTTTTATCATCTTTCAATCAGTGTTAGTAAACGAGCCTTGAAACACGTTTACACCTTGATACACGTTCGTACATTCAACTCCCTCAATAGTAATATTTAAAAGCATTTAAAGTGAGAGCAGCTAGGGAACTATACAAATACTTAATAATCAATAAAAGTTAAATATGATAAATTTGTTGCTCAAATGCTATTGTAATAATTATAGTTTATTAAATGAAATTTGTATTATATGTACAAATGTGTGTGTGTCAAATAAACGAATTATTATTATATTATTATACAAAAAAGTCTAGTCCAATTCGTGAAATACCTACTACCGCCATTCAGGCGCGCCGCTCAAAGTGTACGCCAAACATAGAACCTCGCCTTAGGTACTTTATAAGAACTTAAGCAAAGTTATTAGTAGAAAGACTGCTTGTCTCGCGTAATATTCATAACATGTATGTTCTCGTATTAATAAATACAAATATTCTTCAAACTTCAGGCGAACCCGCGTGTACCTTGCCAACTTTACAAGTCCGTAATTTGAGAGCGAAACTTTGTCAAGGAATTTTCGCATGGTTATTATCAACTACGAATATCTACATGCCTGCTTTTGTTCAAAGTTTATACGGTAAGGTTGAACGTAGGTAATGCTTACTCAAAAATATGGAACTTCGCGATGTTACATCTAAAAATAGAATACGTAAGTCCTGTACATTTGGAGTATACTAAACTATCGATATAAAAAACTAACAGTCTCTCCCGGCTATGCAAAGGATTATAGTTTATATTGGAGTTTTAATAAGAATCTGCAATTTTAGTGAAAACATATAATATATCTTGCCTGGTTGCCTGGAAGAGATCGCTATAAGCGATAAGGCCGCCAATTGTGGCACACTTATTTGTAAGCTCTTTTTTTTTCTTTTTTGCATGTAATAATTAATGTGTGGTGTTAAATATGTATTTATATATAATATAAATGTATGTATGTATATGTAGTATATCAGTTGTGTTGGCAACCATAATACGAGCTAGAAATGGTTCAGTATGGGGCTAACCAGCCGTGTGTGAATGTGTCCTAATAAAAAAAATAAAAAAATGTGTCCAATAAAGAATTTTTATCTATCTATCTATATATCTTATGTCACTTGGAGATATTTATTATTATCCTTCCAACAGTAGAAGTTTTTTTAATCGTTCAGGGGTTTTGCGCCTTATTTATACAAACCAACAATGAAAACCTCCGAAAATTACTCGAACAAAGGGTAATGAAAAAATGTCTTGTACTGTAACCACTTCGTAAAAGTAATACTTTTAATAATACTTTAAACGGTTTCATTTTAGCGAAGCATTTGTCGCAGCTTTTAGTTCTCTCCTTTCTTGTAAAACAACTGACGTCTAGACAGCTTTATAGCAAAGTTTAACGCTACAGAATTTTAGCGATAATAGCAATATGATGTACCTATTTTATACTTTATTTTTCAATAACTATGTGAATTTATGATAAAAATGGCAAAAAGAGATTTTTCTTTCGTGTACAAAAAATAAATACAGTTTACTCAGACATGCTGATAGAGAATGACGAATGACAAAAACGTGATTTCATAACATTCGTTTGTACTAAACAATTTTTTGAATCAGCTAAATTATAGTTAATTTTTTTACCAGTATTTCCATCAATTTTATTTTGAATACTCATGATTTTGTTTATATAATGACTTATTTTTGTGTCAATATTATTTATGTCTTCAATAGATTTATTCTCCAAATCCCACTACAAATCAAACTTGTGACGCACTTCTAATAATGATTATAAATAAAAAAGCGGACCCATTACTACGCTCTTTTATTATCTAATATGAGGTCTTTGCTCAAATAAGTACCTTTGATTGGAGATGTATCATGGATTACCATATATAGACAACGCAAACAAGAAACTTTACAACAATGATGATGTACTTATTTCTGTTTTTTTATTTAGTGCCATTATTCTTATAATCATGGTTTGGATAAGTTCGTACTTTCAATCAATTAATCAACTACCACGTAGAACCAGTCAGTCGGTCAACCAACAGTCAGACCAATATATTATGTACCTTCTCAACAATGATCATTAGCTAGTTTTTTAGGAAAATAGTGTGGAACAGGCACAATCTGGCCAAATGTGGACTTGGTCAGTCTAAAATTACTAGCTGTCAAGAAGGCGGCCAGAAAACTCAGTTAAAATTTTGTTAACAATTTTTCATAAATTAATATTACAATAACATAAAAACATGGTCGCCAATTTCGAATCAAAGTGGTTTAATTTTTAGTAACGAGACTCATTTCGAAGTTCTTGCCTTGATGGTGTCTTAACAATTTACTATACTAAATCGGTACTTAAATAAACTGATAGAAAAAACATTAAAATAATAGCAAATATTTTCTTAAATAAAATAAAATATTTAAGCTTACCACTTTTCCAATAACTAATTTCACATAATGTGGAATCTATAACTTTTTTAAGTAATCTTCGGAATCGCGACATAGAGCGTCACTGACCGGTGAATTTCATAAATATTTGATGATAGTATTAACAAACGTTTGTCAAGCGAGATGGCCACGGTAATTGCAATATTCTTGGAAAGTTATTGTTTTCACTGCTTTTTAATTAGCGCATTCAAGTTGACTTAGGACGGATGATGTGAGTTGAACTCAGATGAGTCGTTGCAATAACTCTGCTAATTAACTGATTCATCGAACTAACTTACTCAAACAAAGTCTGTCAATTGTTTGTAGTATTTCTTCACAAATGCCGTTACACACCGAGATAGAGATTTACTCGTAGTTTGGCTAGACATGTCTGTCAGGTTCAGTCAAAGTGTGGCTAAGTCGTTTGTCAAAAAAGGATCTGTTGGTGAAGAACTAATAACAAAAAAAGAAATACGAAAATAATGCTATATTCGAATCAATTCATCCGTCTGTGTAATTGTAGTTCTTAACTACAATGTCACAGACCGACAGACACGTCAAACCTATAACATAGCATCGTTTTTTTAATATTGGGTCACTTTTAACCCCTTGGCCTTAAAAGTAAGTACTTAGGTACCATCCTGAGATCTTCAAATCGAAGAGTGAATAGGTTCCTTCTAGGTGAGCGCGCTACAACGTAGGCCGCAGCGCTGCTTAACATCAGGCAAGCTGTGGTCAAATGCAAACCTATTTCAAATACAAGCATATAGCATAAGCTACCCACTATACGTTCCCACTGATGGGACTCGGGGCCTTCTCTCACGAGGAGAGAGATATAGACCATATCCATAAAGGCGGATGACACACGTCTTCGGATATTGTGGTTCTCAAACGTGCCGGTTTACAGGTTAGCTATCTTTCATACTCTAAAACCTGCCTATTAGAGATTTTCATCGGGTATCTAGTAAACTGCTTTATAAGTACAGCCTTAACGATAGGGTACATCGACTCCAACGAGCAGCTTACATAAATTGCAGGCAAAATATAGGCTTTCAACACCTTTACTAAGTTAGCATCATTTAGTTAACTTGTATTTTTCAGAACAGCAGACCTTGTGAAATTCCTAAAAGATTGTTCGTTCCGAAACTTTATCACCTCACTAGCTGCACCCTCTGTCTTGTCGGAGTTAATATGGGATAAACAATAGCCTTTGTGTTTATCCAAGTTACAAATAGATATAGAATAGAAAAAACTATGCATCAAGTTTTGTCTTTATTCAGTAGAGACGCTTCGCTCAGTAAAAGTATTCTACTTTACGGAATTATGTATAGGTACATAATATGTATGTAATTCCACATCTGTTACCAGTCTTATCTTATTGAAACCACGTAACTATTAATCTTATTGCTTAATCTAATTCATAATCTTAATAAACCTAATACAGTGGTCAGTGGGTTAGGAGCACGTGACAAGATTATAGCAAAGCTTCGATTAATTCAATAAAAGGCAAATCATATTAGCTATTGACAAATATGTATATACGATTTTAAAAACAGATTTAAAAGAAATAATAATGCACTCTCGGTTGAAACACTGACCACAGCGAACAACATCACCATCGTAAGTGGTTTTACGCTTTATTTTTCCTTTAGTCAGTCGTTCCGCGCACACTTCTACGCTTGCTTTTATCCAAAATACCCATTGCCACAGTTATTCATGAGGTGACCTATTATATTTTATTTTTCAGTTTCTACTGTATTAAAAATAATACCATTCAACTAATGGTGGCGATTCAGCGACACACACGACTAAACTAAATTTAAAGAAGCCCCGTCTCTTTTCATCTTAGGTGGCCAGAAAGAGACACATTCTCATTTCTACATTTGACGTGATTTTAGTTGGTTAGATTATGGTGCGGAACGTGTCGTCTCTTTCTGGCCATCTAAGATGAAAAGAGACGGGGCTTCTTTAAATTTAGTTTAGTCGTGTGTGCCGCTGAATTGCCACCAACTATCAAGAGTAAGTAACCATAGCATGGTGGGAGGGCATTTTCTTGTGCTCGCCTGACTAACAACCACCCTCAAGTCAAAATATCTGTCGCCAAGCGCCTAACAGTGTGTTTCAGGAGCCTGCTTGCGAGCCAGTTATTCCAGACATGGCATGTTCCAACTTACTTACTCCTGATTGCCACTAACCTGTGTGGTTACGCACCTTGCTAATCAAATGCGTAGACGGAGGGAGTATTCTACTACCAACTAATATAATAAATGCGAAAGTTTGTGTGTGTGTATGTTTGTTACTTCTTCACGCCCAAACGGCTGAACCAATTTTGATATAATTTAGTGTGGAGATAGTTTAGACACTGGATGAACACATAGTAGCTTTTTATCCTGGATTAATTTCTTTTAGTTTCAGATTAACGCGGGTGACACCACGGGGGATAGCTAATAATAAATAAAATTAGATTAGCTGCCAAAAAACTAAAGCCAGTCCAAAGTTCTAGGCTTATACTAGAGGACAGCGTGCCCAACATGTTTTTTATGCACTAAACTTTAACACCTTGAACTTTAGAATATGAATGTAAACGTGTATCTTCGTATTACGTACTATAGCTAGTGGATGTGAGAGACCACCCCGTCAGTAACAATATGAGAGCAAGTTCCGGGTCGGTAACGGTACTCGACGGATGAACTCCGCTCTAGAGGTTAATCGTCATTGTGCGTTGGCGTGCCATTATTGTTTTTTAGATACAGAGCTCAGTTTGGAAGAGATTGTGACTCACAACATATCTTAGAATTTGGTCACGGAGTTCTTATACTTAGCTGCAACTGTCAGATTTGCCCGCCTCGTGAAGGCTGAGTAATCTTTTCCTTCCCGCGAATTTCTCGTTTAAAACTGCTGTAAACAGGAAATGTTTTAAGAATATGGCATTTTATACAAAATTGTATTTTTTCGCAGTATTTGTATCCTGATTTTTTTTCACTGCACTTCACATCACGTCATTGACTTCACCAATTTTATTTATAGCCAGAAACCCTTTTAAAAATATAGTATTTAATTGCTCTGCCAAATTCAATTAAAATCGACCAGTAAATAGCGTTGCAACGAATTTCCCTTTGTGATAACCATACCCCTAATTTAAAATCACTGACAAAAATATTGAGTAAGTAAAAACTAATCCTCACCTAGGTTTGTATAAATTACGGCTTCTACAGAGTGCAAACTAGATAGTTAATAGTAGAATAGATGCATATAGACGAAAGCAAAACGGGCCAGCTGCATGCAGAGATCGGTCGGTCAATAATTTCTGTGCAAAATTGTGTTAACCAACAAATAAATTATAAATTTGGTTATTTCGTTAAATAAATAACTATAACAATCTATAACTCCATCATTATTTCAAACAATTCGCCTTCAGTTGAACTTGTCCACCACAATCCTGTCCATTTGTCAAATACTTGAGAGTAATAAATTTATATCAGGCCACAGCATCTCCGATATCCCATCTCTTCTAAGTCAGTAAGTCTTTTTGCGGAGTAAAATTTCTCCAGAGACTAACCTTCACACCAGAGACGTTTTCCATGTCTAGTTACTCGTGTAAACCCGGAATAAAAAAAGTATGTATGCTAATTTAGGGTCTAACTTATCTTACGATATTTCCAAATTTAACCCAATCAGTTAAGCCGTTAAAGCCTAAAAGTGCTACAAATTACCATAGCTCCACGTACCCATCCTCACAAACTTGCGTTCTTATAACGTCAAAGCAACAATAATGTTTTTCGTATTAACGATTAACTAATTATTATTAGTCATTTTAACGTATATTTAGTGAAATACATACGTCTTCATTCAAAGATGAGCAAGTAAAGAAAAAGAAGTCTTGCAGATGTAAAATCTAAAGTCGTTCTTAAACGCAACATTTCTTACAACAAATATAGATATGTTTACATATTATTCGATTGTTTTTAGCTCTCTTAATAGCAGCTCATAGGTTTATCTGAAGCATGTTTTCATTCATAAATCCGTGTCTGTGAATTTTTAATAAATTTATAGTTTTTACGCAGTGCGTATCTCCTGATCTCCCGATAGTCTACTCCATGATTTAGCGAAGGCTATTCATCACGGCCTCTCGTTAGGGTACAAAAACCGGGCTGTCCCGCGATCATTAGTCGCAGGAAGTCTACTATACACACGTAGAGACACAGCACAGGATAATAGGATACCACAACTCACTGCTGGTTTTTGTTTAATTAAGAGAGGGAAGAGCCCGAAATGATAAGTAACTAAAGTAGTGATAAGTACTTAAGTATATATTTTTTTATATCATCATCTACTTTATTTACAGTAAAACTAACTATTACAAAAACCAAACTAGATGATCCATATCAGCTTAAGGGCGATGGTAGAGACATAAACTTGAATATTCGTTATAAATGCATTATAAATGGTACAAAAATAAGTACAAATATTCGTAGAGAAGTTCTTTAGGCGGTCTTTAAGCAATTTTTTCAATAATTTTTATCATTTATGACATACAATAAAAAAAACTGTAAAATAGAGATTGCGCCCTTTTTAAGATGAATAAGTAATGTTAACTCAAAAGTTCCAATTTACAAGAGCAATTTACAAGGCTAGCGCGCCTCTGATATATATTAAGAACAACTAATAACATTCGACAAGATGCAAGAAGCTTAGACGGTATGTTTACGCGGTGATAAAGCTTTACCTCCCCAGCCAGAAGTCTAGAGGAATACCTAAGTGAAATTAGAAAGATGGAGTGCTAAAAAAGAAAGAAGAAAAGAAAGATAGACATTGTATTGCAGAAACAGTTGAACTAAAAACAAATATATATGACACTAACATTCACTGTAGTTTAAACTGTGTTGCAGAAAGTAAAAGACAAAAACAAGTTTGAATGTCATGTCTCTGATAAACATCCCTATAATTACTTTATTTTACTTCTTTAAGATAGCTGTCTAAGGAATAGAAGATGCAGTAAGTATCTTAATTTTCTTCCAGTTTATCCCAGAAACGAACAAAACAACTGACTTACAGGCAACAAATGTAACAGAAGCATATTTTCTTAACTTCAAGCGTATTTATTTGTACTTCGAAAAAAAAGTAGTTGTAATTTTTCTTTTCTATATATTCCAGAAACATTTTTTTTGCTCGCCGATAAAAACTACACGCTGTTGTATGTTGAGCAGTGTACACACTGTACGGTCAGCAATATAAATAACAAGTTAATTTAATATATTTTATTAGCTTTATTTTTTTAATTTTCATGTTTTAATTGTACCGTACCGAGACAAACAGCCAGGACCTAAATGTACATAATTTGACCCACGAAAGCACTCAGATAATAAGCCGTTTTAGTAGAAAATAATTAATATTTTTATGACTTCAACTTCTTACTATCAATTATTAATTTATTCAAATATTATTATTAAAACGAGTCAAAAGTATTATTTAAATAATGTCAATTTTATTTCATCATTCAATTAATAATATTTAAATATGTGTATAAATTTACCTTATTTATGAACAATAAATATTTGTAAACACAGTCAATTAGGCACGTGTGAAATTTTTACTAAATATTACATTAATGACGAGCCCAGGTGAAAAGATCGAAGAAAACTTGAATAATCTTATATTGGTGCTGTTGAAAAAAGATAAAATCCCATTAAATTTTATTTTTAATAATAATAATAGTTCATTTATCCAATACACATGTACATTCATAATTAGTTATACATAAAATTCCGTTATGTTATGGTATCTAATTAATTTATGGTATAAAGATTTCTTTTGTTATACTACACTCACCTTTAGGCATTCCAAATAATCCCCGCGAGTAGGTGTGTACAGCATGAGAGGTACGCCGCTCCAACGGTCGTTTCTCTCGGCTCACGACTAAAAAAACAAGGCAAAAAAATACAAGTAAAAAGCCCTGCTCTGCCCGCGGCCGACGCTGTCCGTACTCACATATTTTCCTACCAAGGTTATCTTTTGCGGGCCGACGTCTGCGGCTATTTTTGTAATGGCGGACTCATAAATATTGGATGTTGGGCTTGTATAGTGAAGGCTGAGACTTGTTCTGCATTTATACCTAGATAACACGGTTGATGGTGTCTTGTTATATGAAGCTCTTTTTGCACAAAGCATTTTACTTTGACCTTCATTGTGAGAAATGCGAAGCTTTGGAACTCTCTTCTTGAGTCAAATTTTTCTGAAAAGTACAATTTGGGGGTCATCAAATCTAGAAAGTAGTAAAGTTTAACATCAGGCAAGCTGCAGTCAAACGTAAGCCTCATCATTAAAAAATATGCCAAATACAGCTTTCACTCTAAATTGAATTTAATAATACTGACATTTAAATATTTATTGCCAGTTGCATATCAATTATATACGCACTACAAAAGTCTCGAGGATGTTTACTATAATGTTGTTTTAACTAAAATAATTATCATAATTCAGTTAAAGGCAACTGTAATTGTTGTTTGTATAGTTAGTAATTACTACCAACTAATAGCTACCCCACAGAACATTTAAATACATACATTTTTTTTTTTTATTATTTTTTTTTTTTTATAGGACACATTCACACACGGCTGGTTAGCCCCATACTGAACCATTTCTAGCTCGTATTATGGTTGCTAACACAACTGATATACTACATATACATACATACATATTATTTATAAATACATATTTAACACCCAGACCCACAGCCAACAAATTTTGTTAAGCACAAAGATGTTGACCGGGCCGGGAATCGAACCCGGGACCTTCTGATTAGCAGACCGGCATGGTAACCTTTACGCTAACGAGGTCGTCATGACATGACGCACAACAAACCAAAAAGTTCACAAAATAACAAGTCTCAGAGTAATTTACGACACCAATATCATGTTTATCGAAGTATCCTAACTTACGTACGTATATATTTCAATACGGCAATCATTTTATAGGTACCATAAATAAAGAAACATAAAAATAAATTCGTTGCGACACCGCTATGGGAGAAACGTGACCTTTCTTACAATATCTGTGAAGATATCAGACTGATCTCGTACCAGGGCTTATTCCAGTCAAAATACTTGACAAAGTAAACTAGATGTTTGTAAAACTAATGATTGTGATTTTTTAATCTTGTTATTCAGTTCTACTAGTTTTGTGTCCTTAAGTCTCATGTCTTATATAAGTAAGATTGTTTAAAAAAAATATGTGGAAACATAGTTTTTTACCATTTGAAAATTAAATAAAAAAACAACCTCATATTGAAATCAATTTTTATATACTACTAGCTGCGCCCCGCGGTGTTACTCGCCTTAGTCCGGAACAAAATAAGTTAATCCGGGATAAAACGTAGCCTTTGTGTTAATCTACAGTTCATACCAAATTTCTTCAAAATTTGTTTAACCGTTCGAGCGTGAAGAAGTAACAAACATACACACACGCAAACTTTCGTATTTATTATATTAGTAGGATTGTTTGTCAGTAAACAAGGTGTAGTCCAGCCCTAACGCCCGGTCATTGTGTGTCTTCCATCCACTCAAATGTCATTCGGAAATCTGTGGCAGTAAAATAAATAGGTGATCGTCAGAGATTATGACCAATCTGAAGCATAATGCCGGAGAAAGGAAATTAACTTGAGAGCCGTCTGATAATAGATTTAAATAGAGGCATTCAAAACTTAAATTGTGGAATTTATATCATTCAGAAACTCAAATAAATAGCTTTATACTGTTTTACGATCTATAAAACCTAAAAACTCTGTAAAATTCATGCTATTCTAAGAAAACTGGGAAAGTACGTAGTAATGTCGTGAATAAATATTGAAGTTTCATTTTAATAGATTCCGCGTTTTTATAAAGAGCATTTTCAATGTTCTTTATAAAAACGATGTTTCTCTACTACCCGTGACGTTGTTAAAATCTCTTATAGAACACTACTCTTAACACATATAAAGCATTTGCGGGAAAAACTATTTTTTTTATAAAATGTATTTATTTAACAATATTGTTTAGTTACAAATTTCAAAATATACATACATACATAACATACACCTTATGCGAGCGCGTTGATATCTTTTGTTTCACGCTCGTTGTGTCCACTCTTTTTGTTATTTTATTATAAATACGCAACAAAACAGAATAAAATCCGTACCTTGTGCCATTTGGCTTTATTTAACTTATTTAGTTATGTTTAATACCAATAATTTGAACGAAATAAAATATATTTCCTGGTCATTTTCCTGTAGCAAAACGATGCCACAGAGTAGCTTTACATCAATTTCAATTTAAAATGGAGGCGCATTGCCTTTAACGACTCTCCTTAACTAAACAAGATGGTATATTTATTCGAGCCGCCCGAGGAACAAGTCTTTTGGATTTCCTTTTACAAATCGACCGTTTGGACGGTAATTGCGGCAGAAAGTGCGAATAAAAAAGGGAAGCGAAAGGTATTTACTTAAAGTTGCATGCATTCAATATTGTTAAAATTAGAAAATGGTACATATTCTGATCTTTCTTAGCGTTTTTAACTTAACTCTTTATCTAGGCTATCAGTGAGCAGTTTTTTCATACTTTCAATAAGTTATTCTTATTTTTTCCGAACCAGACCTTTATTTAATTTTACATAACCTTAACTGCAACCTAAATACTAGTATCTATATTTTCTTGATTTTTTTAAAATTTGTTACAACTAGTACCTACATAATATGATCTTCTTTCTTATATATAAAATTTCCATGTCACAATGTTAGATACCGTACTCCTCCGTAACGGCTTGACCGATTTTCAACAAATGTTATTTGCGTATTCAGTAGACCTGAGAATCGGCTACTATCTATTTTTCATACTCCTAAGTGAGGCAAAACACGTTTGCCGGGTCAGCTAGTATTATTATTAGTTATCAGTAATAATAGAAAAAGGATATGTGCATGTGCTATTCAAGAAATAGCTAAATTTTAAAATGTTTCTCTTTAATGTACAGATAATCTGAGATACAATCCTTTACCATCCTCCAGCCTCGGTGTGATCGGAGAGCCATCAATAACGCGCGGCCGCGGCCGAGGGGTCTCGTTTATGACCCGGTTTCGACTCCCAGGGCCCTATGCTCTTTTATTTATTTTGACTTAATACTTTTACCATCGAAACACAGTACTAGCAGTATCACATTTTCATACCAAACTTAATTTTTTAGGTGCTTGAAAGTCGCAACGAAGATTAAAATAATTATATTTAGATATTGGTTCCTTTTTACGAGGTATTTTACAAGAAATTCACGATATAAAGACTCATATAAACAGAAAATTCCGTATCAACTTTACTCAAGGTGGAATAGATACTTTTATTTTATATATTTTTTCGTTTTGATAACACAGTTGCTAATATCAAAGCTACTTACTTACAATCACTGCAGCACACTTAAGTCAATACTATACAGTAAACGCAGTTACCAAATCGACACGTTATATATTATAACATTATATCCTAAATTACTTGAAAATAAGTTTAATGTTGCTTCCCTAAGTATTAAGTTGTCATACTGTCTATATTTCTATGTTTTTTTTGCTTTTACAAGCCGAATGACCTCCAGATGAGAAATAAGAATAAAACAGTTGAGGCTTCTCTCGCGTGGTACCTCCGCGACTCGAGGGGCAAATGTTTCCACAGGCCTTACTCGCTTCGCTCACCACGGCCGAGCGTTTCTCTATTATTTTGATATAATGGAACTTACTTATTACGTATCTGATAAGTAAATAATTTTATTTGCCTTTTAATTTGTATTAAAAACATTATTATTCTGTGACCTGTGGTATTAAACCGAATTAAACGCCTATGTATTATCCAAGGCCATATCTGTATTCCCACCAAATTTTATCAAAACTGAAACATCCAACATACTCACAAACTTTTGCGTTTATGTCATGTTAATCATCCGTGGGTCAGATGTCACGTTGAATTGTAGGTCGCGGCTGTAGTTTTTAGTACAAGCAGTCATTAAACCAAGTCAGAAGCCTTTGGGCGGCTTGAAAACTCTTGACACTTAGTTACGAAGAAGAAGAAGATACAATCTGTTATCAATAATATTGCGTATGCAAACCCCGCACTAGTCCTTACTATCTCTTCAGCGAAGGAGCAGGCAGGAGGCGGCGGGCGCGCAGGGCCGGCTGGCAACAGGCGCGGGGGGAGGGCCGCCTACCTGCGCAGACGCTCCCAAAACGAACAAGACACCGCATTCCGGCCTCGCGCTGCGCCTTCATACTCTCCCCACTGCTCTAGGGCTGCTCAACTTACAACAAGTGTGAAAACTTAAGTACTCCAGTTATTTTATAGAACATTACGTTGTAGTTATTAGAATTTATAGAATTCCTTGCAACGTTCGTTCGCAAATAATTAGTTTTGTAAGAGATTAAAGCGCATTTTATCGTCTTGGGAAAAAGTTTCCGATAATTGGATGTAGGTAAATACAACGCACCCGGTTCACTGTCGCCTTGAAGACAGTTAGGGTGTAATTCAGAGGAAACAAGGCAAAGTGTTCCACAGTTCGCAGTTTGGAGTATAAATATGGAAGCGAAAGGCTTACATGTAAATGTTGCATTCTCTATCCAAATAGCCTATCTTCTTATAGCTATCTATATATCTTTTACCATTATTCATTTGATGCTTGTGCTTTGATCTTATATTTTGCTTACGTCATCAAATAGCCGCAAAGAAGCCTTTCTTAGATTAGAAGGCTCAAATTTCATATTAGAAAGAAATGTCTAAGGACGGCTAAAGATTGAGGTGCATATATTTCATACGTGAGTATAAAATTAATTGATTAATGCTACCTTTAAAACAGAGCGAACCTTGACTAAAAGCGCTAAAACGTAAGCAAAATATAAGACCAAAACACAAACATCTCATGAATAATGACTACACTTCTTATATACTATATACATCGGTAAATGAAAGTCTAGAAAAAATGTTAGATGTGTACTATATTAACGTTAGATATACACACACAAACTGTCGGCTTCATAATACAAACAAATACAAATTACCTTTATTTGAAGTAAATAACCAAAAAAAAATTTGGAATCCAAAGGCTTTCAAACTAGTTTTATAAACTGTATATTGGAAGCTAGTAAATAAAATTATATTAAAAGTATAGGAAGTAGGATAAAACTTTAATATAATCTAAGTACACGTATACTCCTTAAATTCCTTAAGACTGTACCGTGTCACCCCTACGGTCTCCACATCCCTGCATCCCGGCACAATGCGAGTCCCCGCCCCCGCCCCGCACCGCTCGCACATCGCCCCATACATAATTCAACGGGCGATTAATTCGTGACCGGCCCGATTCAACTGTCAATTAACGCTGCCCGCAGATAGGGAAGCCGGACCCTATCGTCCCTGCTGGAAGGGTTGCCAGATAAACTAACTAAACGCTCACTAACTTTGTATTGGTGAAGTGGCAAGCCATTGGCGGTTTGTGTCACCTAAATTAATGTGATGTTTTTGTTTTGCAACGTTATTTAGTTTATTTCAACTAAACATTGTAAACTGTTCACGTAAGGCATCTTAATATTTTCGCGTAGAAAACGGTCACACTTACTTATTTTTAAAAATTGGAATGAGTCCAACAGTTTCCAACTTTTAATAATAAGTAAGTGTGACCGTTTTCTACGCGAAAACATTATTTCAACTAGTTATAGCGTTTCATCTTAAACGTTTGTGGATATCATTTGTAATACAATAATCATAGATTAATGCCAAAATCTATCATCATAGCCCGTTACAAGTCTAAGTTCGTTGGATCTAATATTTGAATAATAGAATAATTTAATACAACTGAATTCAATAAAGAAAACTTGGAAAGGAATGGTATGATTTAACCAGTTCAAAGTTACATAACATACGAGTAATAATCAGTTTTTTGTATATATATTATATAAAAAACAGACTTTATTCTATAGTTGTGTCAAAACAATTAAGTCTTGTTGTATATACGACATTGTTCGATATTGCTTATATACGACGCCCTGCAACACAGGCTCTCCCCGAGCCTTCCTGCGGGTCTCAGGGCTAAACCAAGCGTACTAAATGTAATTTGTAAGTATAGTTTTTTAAAGTATGTATTTTTCTCTTTTGTAATCTGTGCGCATATTTATCTTTTTGAAATAAATATTCTTTATGTTTTATTCTTATATTAATGACCAGTTATGAGCATATACAAGTCCTTACCCCCGATGACTTGAAATTCTAAAGTATGTAATACTTGACTGTTAAAGTACTGAAGTTTTCCTCATTTCTAAATTCAATAAAAGCTTACAAGCACTTTCTCAGAATTGCAAAAATCAGATCGCAGAAGTCATTATGAATCACTTACTGTTGTGTATTTGTTAATTTTAAAAGATTAGTCATGCTTGCGTCGATCTAATGTCGTTGATACTTGGATTGAAATGCAGATAGAATCTGTATTTAATGATCTGCGATTCACGTTTCAAGGAAATCGTTAAGAAAAATTGCGATAACGAATGAAAAATAAAAATATTTTTTAAATAATACAAAACCAACTGATTCTAAAAAGTAATAAATAATATCGATTTTACCTCAAAACAAAAAGATCAAAGTGGATGACAAACATTTTATTAATACATTTAATAAAAAAAATTGCCATGTATTGGTCTTGAAGCATTTATCATCTGCTATTTTTGGAATGGGTGCCAGGCAAAAAGCTGTTTAATGTTTGCAAAATCAGAATTAAATTGCACTTTCTAACTGGCAGCAGCTCTATTCATTTATTTTGATGATTTTGTTCAAAGAGCGCTGAATCATATTCTCTACAAAAAATAAATATAAATAAATAAATATTAGGACACATTTCACACACGGCTGGTCAATCCCATTCTGAACCATTCCTACTTCATATTATGGTTGCTAACACAACTGATATACATACATACATATTTTATATGCACAAAGATGTTGGCCGTGCCGGGAATCGAACCCGGAACCGTCTGATTGGCAGTCCGGCATGGTAACCATTACGCCAACGAGGTCGTCAATCCTGCAAAGGCACACAACCACTTCAAACAAAATTAGTTTTTTTCGAATCAGTTAAGTCGTCTTCGATAAATCGCATTACAAGAATACAAAAAAGCCTACTATTGAGAATCCCTTCTTTTTTTGAAGTCGGTTAAAAACTCACTAACTGCTATTTTCAAGAATACGTTCAGAATAAATTATTTATTAACATTTCTTAAACGTGGGCTAGATTCTGCCTCCAAACCACACTTTTAATTAATCTCAATTTAAAAATATTTATTAGTTTAACACGATTTACAACCTACATCCAATTATCGGAACCTTTTCCCAAGACGATAAAATGCGCCTTAATCTCTTACAAACCTAATTATTTGCGAACGTACGTTGCAAGGAAT
Source organism: Mellilla xanthometata (assembly GCA_035578125.1). Classification (NCBI taxonomy): domain Eukaryota; kingdom Metazoa; phylum Arthropoda; class Insecta; order Lepidoptera; family Geometridae; genus Mellilla; species Mellilla xanthometata. The sequence continues at coordinate 1,830,304 of JAPUBQ010000007.1, read as the reverse complement.
TCTACAAATTCTAGAAAAGCTATAAAATGGTTAATTTAAAGCTGCTAAAACGCGAGGACAACATTCTTTGACGCCTGTCGTTGACCATAAACATTTTAAATTATAGTTAGCGTATGTAGCTACTTTCCTACACACCATAAAAATATCATACCTCGATGTTTTCGTTAAAATTCAAAATGGTGATTTTCAACATTGGTGCGTTGCAATTTGTCTAAACAGGCACAAGAGAAGACTGTAAGAAATAGCGGATGATTGTAAGAAGTAGCAGAAGTAGGGGTTGACCTAAGAAGACGTGGATGAATTGTGTGAAGGAGGATATGAATGAGAAAAGAGCGAATGTGGAGATGACGGCTGATTGAGTGGTGTGGAAGCGAAAAACAGACTGTGCCGACTACACCTAGTGGGAAAAAGTAAAGACAAAGAAAAAGAGGTACGAGACAAGACTTACAATATTTAGTAATTTACAAAAAAGAACCAATAGGTACCAAAGTTTGTGTAAATTAAACAGTGACAGTATACGTTAAATCCGAATCAAAACTAGATGTAAACCGTGGCATAATATAACGAGTTTTTTTCACAAAAACTATACATATATCTCCTGACTCATAGACGCATTGAAGTATGTAGAGAATGTTGTAAATTCACGCTTAAAATAAAAGTATTGTTTGTTGCAACCATGCGCCGGCGCACACTGGTTCAACTTCTGATGAGGAAATGTCAACTGCTTTTTCAATAAACTTGTTTTAAATAATTGGTCCAGTGCGAGTCGGGCTCCCGCATTAAGGGTTCCATATCATTTATAGAAATAATAGCAAGCAAACACTTTAGTTGAATGGTAGCCCACTTTGAGTAGTGATTTTATCTTTATTTAATTATTTATTTAGATAAATTCTTATTTATTTTAAAATATACTACTAAACACGATGTAAATATTTCATACGTCTACCTGTTAGCGTTATAAATATGGGATAAAATACGAAAAATGACTCGTTAATCGCACTCACAGTTCATAAGAAATAGCTTGCTGACAGGCAGACAGTCAACGGTGGCTTAGTAATAGGGTCCTGGTTTTACCTTGAAAGTGCAGAACCCTAAACCCTGTTGCAAGAATAAAGTATGACTAAATTACGAATACGTGCTAGCGTTTCATGATTATAATTATTTGTTGAATCCTGTTTTGAGTTATTTTATGTCTTGTTAAGTAAAGTAAAATAAAATAAAATGAAGAGCACAAGTAACTATGTTCATTACGTTACGAGAAAAAAGTCGTATTTGCGTCATACAAGAGGAAACGTGATGTATACTTGAAATAGTACTACGTGTGTACTAAATGCTTTCAATGTATTCTAGCCGAAAGTTTACATAAGCATCGATGTGAGGTACCGACGAATACCAAAAAAGACAATCTGCGCATGATCAACGAATCATAGCAGACAATGGGACCTACATAATAGACATAGTATCGAATGCCTATACTACTACATAGCTTTACCTACAGCTGTGTAGAGGCAGATATATGTATAAGTATGTATAGACTAGACAATCTCATGATCTGGCAAAGTCCTGCGCATGTGGGGCGTGGCCGCGCGCCTGCGCCTGTGTGGGTCCACTACTGTTTCCATTGGACGGGTATTCGTAGTATTTTTATACCTAAAAAGGTGCCAATAATAACTTAAACTTGAACTATATGTTTGCGCCCAACCATTTTGTTTAGTAACATGTAGAGTTTTTCTCTCATTTTAGATATTTTAAACATAATTAGATAACGCGTATGATTTGACCGCCAGGTAAAGGTTTTTTAATTTATTTTACAGTTCTATAGTATAAGTGTAAGTTACAAAAGCTATCTGTGCAAAATAAAGAACAAAAATATAGTTTTTGGAACATCTATATTTACACTACATTTTCATTACATTTTGTTATATTATCCTTATAATTTCTTAGATTTTGATAAACAATACGACAATAGCCAAAAAACACAACATTAGGCTAACTGCGGTCACACGTGAGCGTTTACTCACGATTCTGAATTCTAATTCTGAATTCAGAATTTAAATAAAACCTAGCCCTCAAAGTAATATCTCAAAAACTGAGTCGTACCATGGTATCTCCTGATGGCAGCCACAATGAGAACCAACAGAAAACTCGTTTAGGTACACTTCCACACACAAGTATAAGCTAAATGGACCATCCGCGGAGTCAATGCTCTCTGCAGATTTGGACTAACGTGTTCGCCATTTTTTGTGCAATTACTTGTATACAGTCAACACAGGCAAATGGCGATCGGTAGGTGGAGATATCGTGAATATTAATGGTGGTCTTTAATCGACTCAAAACAGGAAGTCGATTCGATTTGGTGACGTATCTACTGAACTCGTTGTGAAATTAAACTGAGTATTTTTTCATTTTTACTGAAATTATGGAATTTAAATAATGTAATAGGTAATTTTGGGAAGACTGCAGACGACATTAAATTGGTTAAGTATGAGTATTTCAATTTCAATGAAAATCGTAAGGTTTGATTTGCAAATTGCTGTTACAGCCGAATAAAAGGCTCTTTTTACGTATCATTTATAACATTAAGTCAAGAGGCCTTTGGGCGGCATAAAAACTCTCGACACGAAAGTTTGGTCACTTAGCTCAAACGATGAAGAAGACTAACTCATTTAAATTTTTATATCATTAATTTGACTTGTGACTTTGGTGTTATCAATAAATGATTTGTATTTGTATATACATTGACTTAAATAAAGAATACACGATATAGAGATTACACAGTAGGTACCGGCAGTTTGCCTACATGTACAGCAGTCTATAGTATAATAGAGTCTCACTTTTGTAGCAGTTTGATAGTTAAGTTTATAAATCGAACACTTTGTTAATTGATAATAATCCCGGTCATACTATCTCCTCATTTTTAAAATCAGTGAGTAAATAAAAAGATAAAGAATCAGGTATTTAGTTAGAACACTGTCCTTCTTTCTTCAGCATAGCAACAGATAGCATAGCAGACATTGTGTGGCGTATCAAGGTGGAAGAAAGAGTTGCGAAAAACAACCGGTTACCGGCGCGCGAGTCGACCGACCGGTCCGGCCGAATATCTCCTTATTTACCACAGTCGAGCCAACCGGAGGACATTTTGTATATATTGGTTTGGTGGAAAAATGTGTTTGATAACCGTATGAACCATCTAAGTATTTGAAGGTTGAACATTAACACTCGTATAAAAACATGCATCGTTATAAACATACTTGCTCCGCCCCACGGTTACTGTTTTTTTTTTTATGATGGATAGGCAAGCGCTTGATCGAAACTCACCTGATGTTAAGCGATGTCGCGATCTAGGGTGGAGCGCGCTTGCCTAGAAGAAACCGATTCACTCTCGCCTTGAAGACAGTAACGTTATAGTTCAGAGGGAACAGGGATTCCGGCAAAGAGTTCCACAGTTTAATGGTCCGCACAATAAATGTGGAAGCGAAACGCTTCGTACGGATTTCGGTTTCTATTTAATGGTAATAAAAGTCAGAGGCCTGCGGGTGGCTTGAAAACTCTCGACACCAGACCTTAGCTCATACGAAGAAGAAGCAGAATGTTAATGAGTGATGAAATTTACCAGTCGCATAGCTGATAGCGTAATAGAGTAACTTACTTACGTTCTAATTACAGTGATATCCCGAGTTAGTTTATTGCGATTCATACTGTGGATAAATGGCCATAATAGCTTACACACAAACATCCTCTCACCCAAGACACATATCACGGCCTCTGTCGTGAGCAAAAAAATACACAGAAACCTACGCCTTTGTAATTTTTATGGATAGTGAACTACCTATATTTCCAGAACTTTCCAGCTATGCTTGCGACCTCAAAATACCTAAATATTTTAACACATGAAACAGAAATGAGAACTGTATTTTTCACTATAACAGTTTGCATTGCATACTCGTAACAGATTGTATTACAAGAAACTGCAATGTGACTGCGATCGGAGTATGAAGTCGAGGAAATCATTAACGGTTACCGAATTTGCCTCAAAATTCCAGCTATATCGACTGTACATCGGCTTATTAGTTCCATAATGAGAGGAAATTACTACAATTTCATGGCAATATCGCCTAATTGTTCACAGGAAAAAGGTGGTTTATCTTATATTTTTTCGAATAACGATGAGAACTCTTTTATCTCAATTAAACATTGATATTTTTTACCTAATGGTAACATTATACGTCTACGCAGAATTTATCCAATTATTATGGTTAAATCAGAGAGTCCGAGGAAAAAATCGAGAGAATTTTAAATTATCACTGAATTATTTATGTATGAACGAGTACATTTTAGGGAACATCCAAATCTCGGATGTATTTGTTCCTGACTTGGGGATTTTCATAGAAAATATCTGATATCTTTATAATTATTTACTCTCATACGTATTGCAATATGTAGTTATAAGTAGATCAAAACAAACTAAAATCAAGATTGAATCTGCTGACCCGAGTATTGAACTCAAGACTTTAGAACTAAAATTCACTTAAACAACAAATAAATTACAAAATATTGTTTAGAAACTCTGTGACTGAAACAAGGCAATTTACATAATTGAAAAGGTAGGCACTTTGGTAATCTAATTCGAGATAGATAAACCTAGACCAAAGAGAAATAATATTCGGAGCCAGCAATGCTAGGATACGCGTACTTCAGACATTATCATAGTGGTCAGGCTATTAATTAAGAAAACAATAAAATATCAAATAAATTACACTTAAAAATCAAAATATAGTTATTTTACTGGGATGTGAGGTAAGAAAAATTTAATCTAATTTTGTCATTCAAGTCAGTTCAAATTACATCGTTTTAGTTAAACAGATAATTTACCTCTGGGCAAGCATGACAGAGTGAAAGATAATTTTACGCTTGAAAAAAAGAGACAGCCTTATGCAACTTTATAGTCGTTTGTTTTTACACGTGGCAATATATTAATTTTCCTTTTCCTTGAAAAATATTAATTTTGAAAACTGTTAACATTATTTTACTTTCTGATTGTTGATTGTTAATTTTTAATCAATAGTTATTTGAACTCAACTTCAGTCTAGAATATCACACTATAAAGCTAAGCATTTAACTACAACTGTAAGTGATACTCTGGTCAAAGGTAGACAATACCTAATTTGGAATAACTGGGTCTCTAAGAGGCTGCCGAAACACACCTTTAAGTGCTTGGTGACAAATTTCCACAATATGAAGCTAGAAAGCTCTACTATAATGAAACATTTGCTTCAATAACCATAATTTGACAATAATTTGACGACCTCGTTGGAGTAAAGGTTAACCATGCCGGTCTGCTAATCAGAAGGTTCCGGGTTCGATTCCCGGCCCGGTCAACATCTTTGTGCTTAACCAAATTTGTTGGCTGTGGGTCTGGGTGTTAAATATGTATTTATATATTGTATGTATGTATATGTAGTATATCAGTTGTGTTAGCAACCATAATACGAGCTAGAAATGGTTCAGTATGGGGCTAACCAGCCGTGTGTGAATGTGTCAATAAAAAAAAAAATAAGTGCACTCCCATATCTGCAAGTTTTGTAGTCTAAGTGTATAAATTGATATTTCAAATAAAGTTTCCCGGCGTTTCTAGTGCACGGATTTACTGTAATCGCACTATCGTGACATAGCGGACTTTCCAATGGCCTGTGTCTGTCCTAGAACAAGTCTGCTAGATAGAACTAAAATTAATATCAATAAACTCTACTTACAATTAGTTCTTTAAAGAAAATGAATAACAGAAAATGCTGCTCTGTAAATAATTCAAAATAATATATAAATCTCGGTTATATCATACAAATTCAATATATGCAAAAAATAATATGACTTATGTACATCAAGATATCCTTATTTTTTTTTTATTTTTACAATCAGTTTAGTAAAATGATCTCACTTTGACTCTGTATACGCCATAAGTCTGTGACGTCACCAGTGACATATACTCTATGGAAAGGATTTTTTTACTACAAAAGCGTGCCATGTTTTTGGCGTATTATTTTAGGAAATTTGGTAGTATTTGTATGAAATATGTCAAGTTTCGACAGTTTACTTTGGCGAAAATGTAACAAATGGTATTTTATTTCCTTTTTCTATGAACGTCACTGATAATTGCATAAAAATTTACGAAAACTTTGTAAGAGACGTCACAGAGCGATAGTGTTCTTTATTGACATTTTATTAAAAGTACGTCAACGAACGAGTTGGAAAGAACCAGAATAATGAAATTATCAAGTAAGTAAGCTATCATTAATTTAAAATGCACTCAATATCTCAATATTTTTAAAATTATTAATATTCAGTCTTATAACTTCCAGCTATTTAATTGCATTGAACATTCTTTTAAATTTATATTTGACTTTGCATGAAGACTTGTCGCGTCCATGCTATGACTAACCTCTCCGCAATCTTAGAAGACTTATATCTAAATCCATTAGAAAGACAAAGCAGAATCCATTTAAATACTTAACTTAAGCTACAGGCGGGGACATAAAGTAGGTAAAACTAGAAAAAGGATTTATTCTTCTTACTAGAATAATCAATTTCATCCCAATTTCTAAGATGGAGAAAATATACTCCACCTAAGGCAAAAAGCCTTAGAAAAGAGGGCTTATATCAATAACGTGCTCGGTAAGCTTGCACAAGGTATTTCAAAGGAGTAAAACCACATTACAATATCCGTTTTGTATAATTATTTAGCCATAGACAAACTATATAATTCTATGATGATAATAAATTCATATATTCATGACGACCTCGTTGGCGTAATGGACCATGCCGGACTGCCAATCATAAGGAATCGAACCTGGAAAGGTTCGATTCCCGGCACGGCCAACATCTTTGTGTTAAACATGTTTGTGTTAAACTAAATTTGTTGGCTGTCGGTCTGGGTGTTAAATATGTAGGTATCTATATAAAGTATGTATAATAGTATATCAGTGTGTTAGCAACCATAATACGAACTAGACATGGTTCAGTATGGGGCTAACCAACCGTGTGTGAAATGTGTCTCAATATTTATTTATTTAAATGTTTACTAATAAAACAAAAATTAAACTGAATCTAGAATTTAAAAGTCTTCTTTGTCTTTACCTTTTCCCACTATGGAGCGTCGGCACAGCTTGTTTTCTGATTCAACACCACTATAATTTAATGGTACGCATTCGAAAACACTTGTAAAAGCCATATACATAATGTAGATCTTTTTTTCAATATGCAGTATGGTATTAAGTTACTCATAACATTACGCGTAGAGAAAATCTGTCGTATATTTTCTCCAACCAGGATAACGTATAAAAATCACAAAGTTTCAATTACTACAGCAAAAAACGTGAACTCTGTTTGCCTTTCATTATAAAAGTGTCTCGGACGCCTGAGACCAAAAGAAATTTCATTTAACTTCACTAGCTGCATGCCTTGGCTTCACTTGTGAAAGAAAGATCTCTAAAGTAATCTAGAATAAATTAAACGCCAAGAAAAACAAGAAATTAGTTTTTTTTAATGCATAGTTTCATTGCATAATAAATTCTAACTTACAATTTTCACATTTCATTAAATGTAATTTTAACACGCAAGAGCAATTTCAATTTCCTTTGATATCTATCGTTTTATTTTTCATTAATCAGCGGTCCGGTCCGTCTGTTTTCTTTGACATTCCTTACTTAGCTTAGCTTGAATCTTCTTAAGAATATTTTAAAGTTCTCTTTAAATATTTTAACGCTGGGTTAGCTATTTAACTCTTCACTTTTAATTATTCCTAGTGGGAATATTTTACAATATGAATCTTGTTGAACTTTTTACTAATTAAAATAAAAAATATAAATTAAGAAATCAAAACGTTCCTAATTTTTGTCTGCTTTGTTGCATCCACAAAATATTTGACACATGCGTTAAAGAGTTAGAAATAACTGACCGAGCAGTCGCATTTTAAGATATTATAATATAATATCCAAAATATAATATAATATTTCAAAATAAAAAGAATTTCTGAATATGAATATAAGTTTTCAAGTATTTGTTGAAATTTCGATAATTACAAACAGTCGAGAATTTATCTTAGCGAGGTCTACTTTTCAGAGGACTACGTAGCAATACGTGATTTGTATGATTTATTCTTTACTACAGACTCCTATGAGGTTTTAGATACTGTGACGTCGAATGAAGTTTATTAATAAGGACGACCTAAATTTTCTCATTAAATATATTAAGTAATCAATAGATAACATAAAAAATGTATATAGTATATCAAGTTTAAGTTCAAGATTCAAAAGAAAAGCATCAATAGAAGCTGTAAGTAACTGTGTTTTAAGTCACTTTCAAATGTCGAATGCTAGGATAAGAATAGGATTGTTCCCGTAGCTATGATTCCAACAATATCAGCTTACCGACCGAGTTGAATCGACTATGAAAAGAATCGACATTAATCGAATACGAAATCGTTGTACCGACGATAACCGATTTCACAGACAAGGCTTGGTTTATTGAATAAAAATCAGTTATTGGACAAAGGAATTAAAATGCCTTAATTGGACATTGTTTGACCACGGGTCGCGGGCTGATTGATAGTATTATTTGATTGATTCAAGAGAAAAATAGATATGATTTCTCATCCCTGTTGGTACGTAAAAAAATAATGTTTTCTTACAGGACAACGCAGAGGCTCGCTGATAAGTTAAGCGAGAAGAAAAAGGCTGCAAAAGTGGTTAGCGGAGCTGAGTGGGAATGGAATAAAATGCCGCCACCCCATAGAGAAGTATGCGCGCGGCGTCGGAGATATAAATTTAATTTACAAGGAAAATCGTTACGAAATATTAGTGTTAGCTAGTTCTATAACTTTAAGCATTAAATGCATAAACAAATTAGAGAATATTTGAACAAACACGTATTTTGAATAAGTATTTTTTTTAGGGAGTAGGTACTTATAGGAAACCAGGAAGTACATTGTTTCTGGGTGGAGCTTTTGACTAAGATTTGTTGCAAGCTCCCAAGTTTTAGACTTTATATAGCAATTTGCATGATTTTAATACATGTTGTTAAGTTTCGGCTGACATTTTCCCTCCAAGTGTGACATTTAGAGTCACTTTAAAGGTGGTGTAATAAATACATTGCAACTAATAGTAGTAGCTATTTCATGATTGGCAGTGACGATAGTTGCCAGTGTCTCAATAACCAACGTTAGGGGAGCAGACATAGTGTTCACGTACAGACCATACATCTAAATAGTATTTTTAAAATTGTTTCGTCGTTTTTATAAATTGTAACTGAATCTTATATTTCTTTTAATGACAACCAGTATATAAAAGCCTGTTATTATAATCACACTTCGCATCCAGCTTTTAATACGCACTCCGCGAATTTCCGTTCATTTTTATTTTACGTTGTATTCTGGTTTTCCATTAGGTTTTTACGACCTTGTCACTTTGCGTTCGTCAGTTTATGCCTCTGAGTATTAACGGAGCTGGATGATATTTATTTATGTAAGTTCTTTTCGGGGTACTATTTTATTATTCAGTCTGTACGAGATTTCGTTACATTTCTATTGAAAAAGAAGGTTGTTTGGAAAACGAGGGTTGTATTAAAAAATAATTACAAACGAATTTATTATATTACTTAATTACAATTTGAATGATCCGAATAAAATGTTTTATTATCCGTAAGTTTTAAATTTCCATATATTATTATCCGTAAGATTTAAAAAAAAAATACACCTTTCATCTAGGCATTTAACCAGCAGGGCGAGTAACTACACGAAATAGTGACACTGGCCGGAAGTGGAGCATTCCTTGTCTGGAATAATTAGCTTAGGAGCTTGGAGACAGATTTTCATCTTGAGGGTGGTTGCAAGCCAGACGAGCACTAGAAAAAGCCCTACTACCTTGCTATGCTTGCCTCATGATATTCCATCACCGGAAGCTCCAAGATTTATTAGGAAATAGAAGCGGCTGCTCGCCAGACTGAGCTCTAATCGCTTACAAACCTACGTATTAATCTAAAAATAGAGTAATATAAAAGTTTACCAGCTTCACCCACGTGAATGCACCTATAGAACCACATGCCGTGTCTCAGTATTAAGTAAAACCATAATAGTTAAGGTTGTGGTAGCCCGCTAGATGGCTTGCTGGCTCGGGTGCTAATGGCGTGATTGCGTGTGATATTCCTATTAGCCCTAAGGACAGCCTGTAACGTTAGCAATCAAGGTAATGGCATACATAACGGCACTGGATGTAAACAAACGTAGATGTTATTCTTAATCTAGTTATTGTTATTTACTCGTCAAACTTTTTTTTTGTATTATATTTCTTGTACAGAGGTAACTAACGTTGTTGTTGTGAACGCAAATAATACTAAACTATTATTTTGTTTTTAATTCATGGTGAGAAAAATCTTTAGAGGTAACTATAGACCGTCTAGCAACCGTCTTGTTTTTACTTTTAGTTCGATAAAATAACAGTTTTGACAGATTTGAAAAAACTTTGAGAGTGGAAAACAGAAATATTTAGTTTACTTTATTAATAAATTTGTCGGCTGTGGGTCTGGGTGTTAAATATGTATTTGTAAAAAATATGTATGTATGTATATTTAATATGTGTTAGCTACCATAACACAAACTATAAATGGTTCAGTATGGGGTTACCCAGCCGTGTGTTAAATGTTTCCTAAAAAAAATACTATTATAATCACTAACACATATGTTACCAAAGTATAATATTAATTTGGAACCGATATAGCCAAATTTCTTATAAAACCTTAAAGACCAGATTTGTATTAAGCAAGCAGTGATGTATTTTATACGTACATCTATCTCGTATATCTAGAGATTTGATTACAACCAAGGCTGGGAGGATCACGTCGTCAATTCGGAATGAAAATAACGATCAGTAATAGCTCGTAATTCTTCGGTAATCACAAATGAGAGACCTCAGCAACAATGTAGCCAGATTTGCGGAGCGATGCAAATATGCATAAGTTTCTTGCTAAGCGCTTAAAGTTTATTACAATGAATTTATTGACAAAATAATTACACTACATAACACGAGTCGTGGCATGGCGTGGCATGGCGAAGCATGGCGTGGCATGGCGTGTCATGGCGTGGCATGGCGTGTCATGGCGTGTCATGGCGTGGCATGGCGTGTCATGGCGTAGCATGGCGTGTCATGGCGTGGCATGACGTGGCATGGCGTGGCATAGCGTGGCATGGCGTGGCATCGACTAAGCAGTTTTGGAGCCTTTTCGCATCAAATATACAAACAATCACTTTTTTTCTTCTTATAATATACATAGATCGTATAGACTACAATAATTTGCGTTGTGTAGCGTTATAACTGTAAATTCTAGATTGCCTCTAGATTGCCTGAAAATTTAACATAAACTATTCTTTACCCATATATCTTTTCCTTTTGCTATTCTCATAAATTGATTCTAAGTTCGATAAAAATGCAGTCATACATTCCAGTTTCGCTAAATTAGGAACCTTTTGCTTTTAACTGTACCTTAAAGTGCAGTTTTGTGTGTGACTCTAGCTCTCGGAATTCCCGTCGAACTATCGAATCGAGTGACTCAGCATGGGAAAGTAGGTATCTGTTCAATATGACATCACCCATACATGCCTAGGTGGTTGCGTATTGGTGGAACCGGTATTAGGTACACTCCTAAAGAGACGTTTTATTTTAAATAGTAAGTAAAACATAAACAGGCAAAGAAATTTATTGGTTTAATACCTACAATTACTAATCGGATATATATAAGTAGTTTAGCAAAAGTTACATTAATAAAGGTAATTACATAATGTAGCTAATGCTCTTGTAAAAAGTATATCTACATGCAAGCTCTAAAATATTGTTTAAGTCCACAGATAATTCTTACTTTTGTAAACTTATTTCTTTCTTTAAGAGGAATTATTAATCTAATATAATATTTATTTCCCGTCTAAAATAACATGTCATTTTGTTAATTAATAATCAATTTTCAATTTGATGTCAAAAATGTTTGTCAGCATGTCAAATTAAAATATATATCATTGTGTTTCAATGCCTTTAATAGTAGTAAAACTTAATTTGTCGTTTATTAAAGCTCGTAATACAAAACTTTCATCATCGTCTTACATCTTAAACTTAAAGTTTCAGTTTGCGCTATATGTTCACACTATTCGGTTTACTAATATAAGTTCGAGAACAATGCAACTTTCATGTTCTGCAAGCGAATTTAACCACTATCTGCAAGTAGTTAAGGCTTTTAATGAAATAGACAAGTTTCTCAACCAATTTGTTTGGAGATTAGGTGAGTTGTGCTCGAGATGAGCGATGTTGGTCGACGTTTATGGAACTAAAGCGTATTTACTGAAATGAAAGGAGCCAGCGTTTAGGTACATATTACTTCAACTATTGAATATATGTTGAATATGAGTTATTTCCCACATCTCTCGTGACCATCTGGATGTACAATGTTTTTTTTTTACTGTAAATTAATTAATTTATAACTTTATTTCAGCTTAAAATGTTACGAGCATGTACTCGAATGACGTTCTTTAAAAGTCTTAACAGCCTCAAACATCCAAAGTTTTAATCTAACATATCCAATATTTTAGTCTTGCCTGTTTCAGCATTTTTAGCTTTAGCTGCTTTTCTTATAAGGTAAGTGACTCTGGTGTAGAGTGTTTTAAAAATACCAAAAACGTCTATGACATGGTTAAAATCCAGAAGACCGCACTCTATGGCGCGTTGGAAAAGAGGCCTTTACTCAACAGTTGGAGAAAACTGGCTGATGATGATATATTATTATTTTAAGTCCAATTTGTCCCATTGAAGAGCAAAGGCCTCTCTACCCTCTTTCATATCATAGACCTTCTTTTTCATTTGAGCTTTAGTGGCAAAGTTCTGACGAGAGTGTTCAAACCGCCTGAAGTCCTCTGACCTGACTTAACGACTGCTTGTACTAAAACATCATCGGACCGAACCGCAGGTGGCGCTCCGATAAAAATGCTACATTGTTTTAATCGACAGTTTAGTGTTTGGTCACCCATCTAAAGACTGACCGTTTCGAACGTTGCTTTCCCTCGATGATCGCGTTAGATGACCTTAAGTTACAGGCGCTACACATACATATGTATGTCTCATACCGTGGCCAACGGAAAGAGGGTGGAGTAGGCTGGATATATATTTTCTCGTAATTTTGCTGTAACATTCAATGTAATCTCAAATCAGACTACTATTCCCTCCCTGTTCACGCTGTATTTCTAAAGTAAACCTTTGCTATTACAGCACAGTACCCAATAGAAGCCGCTCGTCGGCGGCAGATCGTGCCGCGTGCTCGTGCTCGTGCTGAAATTATTACAATTTATTGGCCTTGTTTGTATAATCCACCCAGTGTGTTGCTGGAGTCGTAGGATTCATAAAGCGTAGGACAAAATTTTCTTTGTTCATTTTTATTTTATTTTATTTATAAGACTACATGGTGAACCAGAATTGTCATCGTATAAAAATACATAGTCGTCTTTTTCGGAAAAGATTCTGTTGTCAATAAAAAATCGGCAAGAACTTGCTACAATTGTCGTACATTAAAAAAAAATTATTAATTAAAAATTGATTTTTCAATTTTTAATTAATTATAGCCTGGCCAAGATTTTATCAGGCAACCCATGTTTTTTATCATTTTTAATAAACTAAATTACCTATCGAATAATTTTTATCCATTAAACAGATCGGTGAAGGTCGTTGTTATATCGTATCTTAGACTAAATGTATAGACCGAAATGATGGTGTTCACGTCGGGTGCAGGACCGGAGAAGGTACCTGAGGTATATCTGAATGGCTCGAAAATTAATGTTGTTAAGCAGTTCAAGTACCTAGGACATATATTGACAGAACGGCTGCACGATAATGATGACATAGAGCGCGAGCGGAGGGCCCTTGCAGTCAGAGGCAACATGCTCGCTCGGAGATTCTCAAAATGCAGTAAGGATGTAAAGACCACACTTTTCAAGGCATACTGCCTTGGCATGTACACCTGCCAGCTGTGGATAACGTTCACGCAGAAAACAATGAGTCGAATAAGAGTTCAGTACAATGATGCGTTCCGAGCTCTTATGCGGCTCCCGCGGTGCTGCAGCGCGTCCACTATGTTTGCAGACGCAGGGGTCCCCGACTTTTTTGCAGTACTCAGATCTCGCATTGCTACTTTTTGGCAAGGGCTGCGCCGTTCTGACAATAAAATTCTCGTGGCTGTGTCTGACGACGTCCAGAGTCCAATGTATAACCGCTGGATCTCTGCTCACAGAGACCAGAACAAAAAGTGACCTGGCACCATATTCGTGCCGTTGTGTATTTTATTTTATTTTATTTTATACATTTAAAATTTGACTGGCACCCCTCTACAGTGTCAACAATTTAATATTAACTTTATTTTATACAATCATATGGGTACAATTAGCCTGCAATAAAGACTTTTTATTTATTATTTATTATTTATTATAGGCGAGCAGCATTATGCTGATATGCTTGTATCACACTGAGTTGAAATTTTATTTTTAACAGTTCACAAATGTCCTTTGTTATAATTAATTACTATCATAATAATTATAAATTGCACTGAAATGTTTATTTCATAACCCCCGACACAAATACTGCGTAGTTTTATAAGGTTGACGTGCTTCTGTATTTCTGGCTTTTGTATTTCTGGTCCACAGTCTTTATTCATCTAGTACGCTGCCGATACAAATGTGTTTCGTACGAGATACAGGGTCAGCGCAAATGTTATGTAGATTCGAAGCGAGAGTAGCCATTTGTTGTCGTGGGAAAATGGCCTGAAATGTGTCACTAGATACAGATAGAGTGATGGAACGGTCACGCTCGCATCCCAACTGTTATTTGTTTACGGGACCAAAGTAAAGGTAGATATATATTAACCATATATTGGCTGTCGGTCTGGGTGTTAAATAAGTATCGATATAAAGTATCCAAAGGCCTCTGACTTGGGTTAACAATTGCTTGTACAAGTACAAACTGCTGGGATCTACAATTTAACGACCTCACCGACCCACGGTAGCGTTCGTACGAAAATGCCGCTTTTAAAACGACAGTCTTGTGCATGGTCACCCATCCAATTACAGTCTGTATCGACCGTTGCTTAGCTTTGATGATCGCGTCAGATCACCTTAGCTAGCCGAGCTACAGGCGCTACAATACAATGATTGATACACTATAATTTTGATGAATCGCTCTTATAGATTTTTGAATTTACAGTAGACAAGGTTACTATTTGAAACAAAAACTGCATCAGTTCATTTAAAACTGATTAGGTACATCAAGCTCAGACAAAAGCAAAGAAATATCATCGAGATAGCAATAAAGCTAATTAATCACAAATGTCAATGAACTCAGCCTAATACTGAGTGAGCTATTTCCAAAGATTTATAACATACAGTAGATATGAAAAATAGGGAATGTCTTTTACTTGCTTGCTTCAAAAACGGAATAATGTGTCAAAACATAGAATTATTTTTTTGATAAATTTGCAATAACATTTTTTTTTTTTAATTTTTAATAATAAATTATGTTAATTCCTCTAATGAGGTCTCTAAGATATCCGTGTCGAAGTTGCCACGTGGAAGCACGTCTACAAACGGGTAAACTTTATCGCCTCGAATGAACCTATTCGCATAATTCTGGTCGAATTTTACTTAGGAAGTTCTATTAGTTATTACAAGTGGGTGGGGCCTTTTTGTTCTTTAAATACGACCGAAGAGAACCAATAAGGTAATATAAAATTTTATAAATTTATTACGTTTCAGTATGAATATTATAATATTTTACCTGTGATAAAAAAATTAGATAATTATACATAGAAGGGCTTGTAATGACTACATAATATAAACTGTTGATCATACTTTTGTCCCATCAAAGCTTCTTTACCACTCGCGACCACTCTGTCATCACTGCTTATAATAAATACTCTAGCTCTATGGTAAACTAAGCGAACAACATTGAAGGATGGTATATTAATGAACTAAATGTGTTTCTTTTCATGGGTGGTATAATGGTATTATGCAGTAATCATAATGACAACTTCACGTTATTAATGAACGCACTTGATTACCATTTCTATGTTGTGAATCAAAATAAAATAAATAGTACCATTAATTTATGTATTATAATTTTATGCAACAGTATATAAATTACAATTTATTGAAAGCAACATTATATGAGAGCCAAATCAGTGAACAGACATGTTCATAAAATATAACCGACTTTAGATAGATAAACAATTCTTTATTGGACACAACAAAAATACATGAACAATTTAAAAATTTGAAAATAAAAGGTTTTAAGAAGTCGGCGGCTTTGTTGGAGTTTCGAGTTATTCTATAATCAAAATATATACTTAATATAAATTCAAAAATTTCCAAATATTTTATTCGTTTTTAATTGTACATATAAACTTATTAACTAACCCTCAAACTGGACGCATTCGCGCGCGTGTCTGGTAAAACACAATCTAGCAATTTGTTGCTAAACTATCATATTTCTTAATAGAAAGGATTTCGTTTTTCCAATTTTCCTATTTATCATAGTTTCGAGTTTTCCCTACAAAGCTTGAGTCAAAAACTCATCCTGCCTGTATTGATATTAATGTTCGTAGTTCATTAGCCCAGCATTGCTCACTGTTTCCAACTTTAATGTTATTTTGTATTCGAAGTGTAAACTGTCTAGCCAGCTAATGCATTTAGTATCATAGCACTTACATTAAATACTGATGATAAAAGCAGATATTAGGAATTTCAATTAATTTAATACGTTTATTTTGCTGTTATTAACTAGCTCTTCGCGCTTTCTAGTATCTCTAGCAGGTATTAAGAGACAACAACTGGAACTACAACGCATTTTTAAATAAATTTACAGTATAATTTTAACAACGAGCAGAAGTGTGCGAGCACAGTTGTGTTGTAACTCGATTCAGTAAATAAAACATTTATAAGTTCGATTCTTCTTGCTGGGAACATATTAGGTTATGAAAGCGAGAGGCCATCTTTATCATGTTTTATATATTGTGACATGAGTAATATACTATTTGAAGGGGGCTATATAGATTTAACCTCAAATGGTCAAGCATGATAACTCAGGCATTCGGCATGAGTTAATCATAGTTGCGGTGAAAGTTTTTCTGCAAAATTTCAATTTGCAGTGACACCGATCGAAATAGCGAAATTTATGATTTTATCCTGGCAAGTTCCGTTTACAAGACAACCGTAAATGTGTCCTAATCTAGCACATCTATCGTTTCCATAAAGACACTAACTTCAACAAATAACGACATAAATGTGTTACCATCTAGCATTGAACACGGCTACAAACGGTACGTGAGATGAATTTTGCTGATGTATATTTATAGCTATGGATACTGTTACACCAACGAATATCGAACATTTAGTAGCTCGTCTTGATTCATTGTACTTTTATAAATAAAATTATGACGATATCAAGAGCATACTATTTTATACATAAAAATACTCAAATTTATAACCGCTTAATGTCAGATAAGTTTTTGGGTAAATAAAAGTAGAAAGTACACATACTCGTACTTGTTAATTTAATTTAATATTTATGAGTAACTAAGTGACATACATTCAGTCTGAATAGGATCGATAAAACATTAAACTTTGAAATAATAGGACTCAGGCCTACAAATAGGACTCAGGCCTACAAATTTAACACATTTTTATATACATACATATATATATAAGTTGTGACACTCCACTTACACTTATCGCTTTTATTTTATTATTTGTTAATTACGATAATTATAAAACATCAAACCATGAACATTTAAAGACCGGCGGAAAGAAACTCGCAGGCAACAACTATATTCTGTATTTCATAAAATAAAATATGAATCAAGATTTTTTAAAATAGACTTATGCACGTTTCCCAACCTTCTCACGTGTCCAAATTCCATACGTTTTAGTACATCTGTGGTCAGATCAATTGAATTCAAAACTTTGACGAACAATGGAAGTCGACGTTGAATTTTTGATAACGAATCGAGTTTCCGAAAAGTTTACGAATGTTCTCGAACGAACGTTCCAAAATAATTCAATTTTCTCAATTGCAACAGCTGCAGACAGAAATAGCAATTAGCGAATGTCTGAAAAGAATACTGCAAATGCTGGTTGCAGTGATATTCTTGCGTTTATTTTATCGTGAACGAACTATAGCGTTGGGCAGCGAGAATCTCGTTTGATAGAACCAAATTGGTGAAGTGGCTAAATTGTTTATTTTCCTTTGACACTTTTCAATTTTCAAGTACTTACTTATACAAGGTATAGTAACAGATGCAAAACCATTTAAAGGTGTATTTTGTATGTATAGGCAAAAAAAAATTGTCCCACGGCTTTTGAAAATTCGTGATGAAAAATTTGCGTATCTATATATTTTTGCCGCACGTCAGGGCTCTTTTAATATTTTAATAAGAAATAGCTGCTTTAGGCGAATTTCCAAAGTCGTATAATTAACGTTGTTTGTCTAGGTACAAAAATACCCCTAAAACGAGTAAATGGTCTATGAGTGTTCACTTAATCTGAATTATTCTAGATCAGATATATATATATTATACATCTTCAAATTAAATTTGGTTTTGAGGTAACGTATACCTTGATTTATACAATAAATAGGCTACTTTATAAACGTAGTAAGCACTTCGGGCGCAATGAAATATCATCAAGATAATATTGAGGTACCTAGACACTGCAGAAGTTATTGAAGGGACTATATAAAATATCAAATTCCGTTCAGTTTTCACGTTTATTCAAACGAGAGTAGAAAGCGGAGTCACGTGCAGTTCAGTTCAGCATTTCACAGCCTCCCGCCGAGATACTCGCAGACCACGAGCGGTGTTAGTCATTTCGTGGTCGCGATACCATCGCGTGCATGCTTCTCCCCTTTGCGCCAGTCACGACTGCACTGTCATACAATACCTTATAGAAGTAACCTGCGGGCTTTACATGGCATCGGGCTAGATAACTTATCCACCGCGTAAAATCGAGACAGTTTTCGCGGGATATCACTGATCAAAACTAGTGAAAAGACTGTGGTATACCAACGTTAATGTATACACCTTTACGTTTTCGAATCTCGTTTTACTCACTCTAAAGTACATTTTTACATTATCCTCTCTCTTTTTTTAAGAAGTCTATCAGAACACTATGTTAAATGCTTGGCTATAGATTTTTCAACTTGAGGGTGGTTGTTGCCAGGCGAACCTAGAAAATGCCACCAAGGTATGGTTTCCGCACGATTTTTTCCTCCTCCGCAAACTTTAGCTCATTAGCATGATGTAAATCAATAAGCTAAATTTACTTAAACTGATTTTATCTGCTTACCTAAACTAATCAGTCTACACACATCATTGCACATTATTTCTAAAACAAGTTTCTTAAGCGTTCTCAGTATTAACAGCGCTAATTATGAACTATTTCTATAAATCGTGCACGTTTTGTCCTGTATTATTTGATGCACTCGGACAACGACAGCTACATGACAGGTCGGTGATCAAAATAGATTGAACCCTCGACTTGTCGTTCGAAGAGTCAGCATCTCCTGATGATGCCTTGTGATTAGGCGAAACACGTGTAGAGTTAAGAACTTCCGAATTATGATAGGTAACGTTAATCTTAATTAATCTTAGTTAATTGATCTTAGTTAATTAGTCTTAGTTAATTAAGCTTGGTTAATTGATCTTAGTTGATTTTTCCTTTACTTGTCTTAATTTGGATTTCGGATCACAGCGGAAGTACACTAAATATTTAATTTTGTCATCTATTTAGATTGAACCCCATCCAATTACCTCTAACTACTTCCCATAAAATGATTGCACCTCAGAACTTTAAAAGTCATAACATAAATTAGGGTGGTACAGACGCGAGGTAGGCCGCTGACCCGAGTGAGACGGAAAACTGCCAAACTTGCCGGACCGAGCGGAGTGGTTACTATCCGGAGCCCCTGGAACCCGCGCCCGAGCCCCGGGTACCTCGCCGTGATGGGGGCTCCAAACACTGTGGACTTGGGTTCCTTTATAGATATACTCGTAGTCAGGAGCTGAGATGTAGGAATTGTAACAAAATATTGTAGTTAAGAGATTCCTAGTTCCTAATTTACATTTAGTTCTATTGCACCTCATGAATTTAAATCCGGTTTAAAAGTAATATATGTATTGGTTTCTTCCATACTGTGAATGTCATTTCATTGGGTTCAGCCGTTTGAATGTGAAACGTGGAATGCTGTTAAAATGAAAAGCGACTTGAACTTAGGAACGTCACAAATGAATAAGTTTAGTACAATTTATAAAAATATAATAATGTTATTATAATAATATTATTATTACTGCAGTGAAGTGTTCATCAGTGCCAAAATGTGCTTTAGTAAAATACTATCATGATTTACTAGGCTAATTGAAGGCATAGTGTTATCTGAACGTATGAGATACATTAAAGCAGAACGGTTCACCTACAAACTGCAGTATAGCAGAGCGGTCTCAAGTCCCCAGTGTGGGCAGTGGGCACCTACAGCGTACGCACACATACAGTCTGGTCCCGGCGGTATCAGACCGCATTCCTCGGCCTGGACCGGCGCGCCCGCCAGACATGTTACTGTCCACACAACCAGCAACCGCACCCAGCTCCATCACTATACACCCGTAACACAAGCGAATACAGCTCAAATTACAACGTTTCACAACTCTACAGGTGAAACAATATCGTGGTATTTATCTCCGATCGATGTCGTTTTTTTATCAGCGCCGCCGCACCGGCGAAACCACGGAAAGGATTAATTTGAAGCAAATAAAGTGTTACGTGAAATGGTTGATGGAAAATAAATTTAAAATTTTACTGATCTTTTATGTGTGGTTCGTTTATGAAATCAGATTTATAGAAAATACTCCAATGTTTCTCTTTGTCTGGTAGCAAAATTAAATTGAATTGAACAGGACATCGTGTGCACTGAGTTTGTTTAAAAACAATATCAAACCTATATTATTCTATCTATATGGTGCCGAAATACAACCTTTTTTAATTCGTTAAAAACTCAGTTTCGGTGCCGTCTTGGTGTATTTTCTTTTAATTTTCTTTGTGCGAGTCATTTTCTTTTCTAGTCTTTTGTTAAAACCTTAGCAACAAGGAAGATTATTTGACGCCAACAAAATAGACTGAAATTGTTAATAATTCATAACTGTTTTTTTACATTCACCAATTTCCTCGCTGTAGTGAGATAAAAATATTTTTCATCTCATGCACTTTTAATTCCCTTGTTAAATTGTATTTATTTATAACCAACATAAGAATAATATAAAATACTATACTAAAACTTAACCTACAAAAGTCCAGGGGTAGAGGAAAAGGTGCCCTAAATGCTGGCAGCATTGCCACGTTGGATGACAATGCTTAGTTAATTCTTGTTAATTCTCAGGCTAATTTATTTTCATGTGTAATTTAACACTTGTTCTGTCATCTTAATATACGAGTAGCACGAGGCTATAAAGCAACTTTGCAATCCTGTATAACAAATAACTACTTAGCACAAAAGTCAAATCACATGAATCATTTAACTAACGCTCATAATGTAAATAAAATATATATGCATTATGCATATTGTAAATAATGAAGTGTGAAACACATTTACTTTCACTAAATGAATATTTTAAAGCAAAGTTATACAATACAATTCAGCTACTCGTTTTTCCCTACATACATAAAATACACACATCACTAACGCGGCATACAAATTAATTAAATTAAAAAGCTTGTTTGAATTAAACTGATGATAGTCATTTAATATTCACACAGTTTCTCATATTTTTTTAAAAAGACCAGTTTTAAGTACCTGTGTATTGTTCTTTAATGCTCATACTAGGGTTGATTAATAGTACATTGTAGCGATGCAAACATTAGTGCTCATATTAGTAAGTTGTTACTCTGTTTGCGCTCGACAAACAAAGTCGACTACAAGTATGATGTCAGCTTTATTAGTTTAAAAAACACATTACGTACATATAAATCGTAAAATATACCTGACGATGCGGTTTAAGCCATGTTTAATATAATAATTGGTGTTCCTATTTATTTATGGAATAGGATACACAAATTATAAGAACTGAAATATATTATTTATCTATATACGTACATTGTTGTAGTGTAGGTAGATACATATATAAATTAAATAGCAGAAACGCAATAGAATTATTACTTTATATGTCAAAGATGAGGCTTTATTTACTAGTTGATTCAAAATTAACGTATTTCCGTTAGTAACATTCTTCAATTAACGAATACCTAACAACCAACTGTACAATTTAATAACATGTATAAAAATGACTCAACACATCTGAGTTAGAGTAGTGAACAAACGCCATGTTGACTCGACGTCTTCACTCTCTAGTCTAGAGCTAGGTATTTATTGTATAGCCTAGGATTCCTAGACGAGCTTATCCGGTCATCGACCCCGGCGCAGCCAGAATCTAGCGATTAGTTACACACGCTGCCTTCGATCGCCTATCAAATACCCAACCAAACTTTTCTTATCAACAAAACTGAAGTTTCTGAAAATATGATATAATAAATTTGACATCTTAAAGTCTTGCTTCAGAAGTTCGTGAACAATGGTCTGCTTACAAAAGGAAAACGAAACTTTTCAAATAAGTAGTTTGTAAGAAACTAATAACATTATTTCGTGTTATCGTGATCATATTTTATAAATAATTCAAACTTTCCACGCCTATCGATTTGAGTTACACACAATTTATGAATAAGCTGTTATAATATTTAATTATAGCCGTAAATTACTTTTGGAATAATATTCGTTGGTTAGAATAAACAGTGTATGGGTTGTGTCAACAAAAGACATCAACTTGCGTTCCTACACTCGACAACTCTACTCCAGCAAGTTCTTTTATATTTGTTCAAGTTTGGTACAAACCTTGGTTTACTTAGTAATCTTGTTGCCATTTTGATGATAAATTATTCCGATCATTTTTCAATAAAATTTAAAAATAAATTCTAATCACGTAAGATATTTATGTTACTTTTTGACACATAATACGTACTAGCCCCCCGGTATGAGCGCTTCTCATTAAAGCCAGTTAGGTAGAGTCAATATTCTCGAAAACATCAAACAAAGTTTAACTGAGGCAGTAATCTGAGGGTGCCATGTGCACAAACAATAATTGTAACTTTTATTGATGCTTTACTCACGGTTCACCACAACTTAAGGTAATATTTTGTTAAGTGTGTCTGGTAAATAAAGAATATATATTTTCCTTATAAAATACTCGTGTTTTAAAATAGCGACTTTTATTAAACCTACAGAATTTTATTAGAATAAAGAAAATAAAGGTAAATGGTACTCGTAATCACAAGCAAAATAAATTACTGGATATGTATAAGGTTCCCAATTGCAGGGATTTCTAAAAGAATTGTATATAGTTGATATCTATAATGATATTTTAAGAAAGTGCAGTGTCATTTTTTTGTGCAAACTAAAAATACCATTTATATCTATAACTACAAGCACTGTAATTTATAGAAATTAGTTTGTATGTAATTGATCGACACATGTTCTTAGACAACTGTTGAGGTGACAACTCACCAGGCAGCGCTGCAGTAATATATCAAACACATTAAACAAATTTAATGAAGAGTCACGGGTTTATTTCACTATTAATTTAGTACTTGTTGACTTAAAAAACCAATTTGCTAAATACATACGTAATCTCCCACATCATTCCCAGAAAATATTAAACAAAATGTTGCACCAACACGAGATAACATCGAGTGTTTCTGAGTAAATCTCATAACCGCAATATCGTCGCATTGAAACCGCACAGTAAGCTGTATAATTAAGCCAGTGGAGCCGTGGGTTAAATTACAAATTATAACATTAGCCGCCGCTCGCCCTCCGGCCTACGACCCTCTACAACCGAGACAAAGATAGCAGAAATGTTACAAATACTTTGACCCTTAATTTAAATTGCTCGCAGAGGTTTTGGCCGAAGTACTTCTTTTTTTAGAATTTATGGAGGTTTTAATTACCCTCCAACGTTGTTTGTTTTATTAATAACAAGAAGTGTTTTAAAATAAACTTACTAAAAATGAAGTCTGGGAAGTAACATTTTATATTTAAAAAGTTACGAACATTAAATTTACATTTTTAGTTTGTTACAGTCAGCTTAAGAACAATATTAAAATATATTTAAGTTCAGAATAACAAAACAAGCTATATTAACGAGTTGCATTTTTTGTTAAACGTTTAGAGATTGGTAAAGTAAAATACTGTTAATGTCAGTCAAATGAAACTTGCTTTTAACCAGATAAGCAAAAAGCAACTACCAGCTCTTATACATTCTTATTTTGTTCATAATCTATCTTATTTTCGTTCATTTACTACTAGCGGCGCCCCGCGGTGTTACCCGCATTAATTCGGAGTAAAATGTAACCTGTGTAAAGTTTTAATACAGGGTCTTACTTACCTATACCAAATTTCATCAAAATCGGTTCAGCCGTTTAAACGTGAAGAAGTAACAAACACACACAAACTTTCGCATTTATAGATACTAGCTGCGCCTCGCATATGTGTTAATCCAGTATCTAAACTATCTCTATACAAAATTTCATTGAAATCGTTCCAACCATCCGAGCGTGGAGATGTTAGAAACCTACACACAAACTTTCGTATTTATAAGACCGTAGGTACCGCATTAGGATTTTATAGAGTGGTAGAATAAAAATTCTATGAGAGTTTAAGGTAGCGGGAGGCTCCCGGATAAGGCCATTAGAGCCTCTAGCGGGAGCTGCGGTTAAAGGTCCACACAAAGAGTTGTTAACGTGACCACGGCGATGGATCACAGGTAGTTTTCTAGGTTAATGGGGTTTCAGAGGAGCGATGGATGATACCGTAACCGAAACCAAGCTCGTTATAAATCTTTGTTCTTGCGGTGTCATTTGGGTCAACGCTTATGACCTGTTCAGGGATGAAGATAGATTTATTTTGCGATGACAAATAATATAATATACATTTTTTTTGACATATTTCACACACGGCTGGTGAACCATTTCTAGTTTGTGTTATGGTGGCTAACACAACTGATATACTACATATACATGCATATTTTAAACAGATATATATTAAAAAAAAACGCCCAGTATCTGGCCGGTTGCTAGATGAATGTTTTTTAAAAGAACCAGTATCTGGCCGCTTGCCAGTTGATGAGTTATACACATTTGCATTAGCTAGTGCTCACCTGGCTAGCTACCACGCTCAAATTGAAGGTTCTGGCAGTCACTGGTCCACTTGAGAGCCAGTCATTTCAGACTAGACATGCTCCACCTTAGGCCAGAAGATCACTAAATCATGTGGTTACGTACCACGCTGGTCAAACGACTAGCTGTACCGTGTAAAAAGCCGTTTGAGTTTTGGTAGGGGTCTGTTTGGTGAATGTTAAACTACAGATCGCCTTATGAAAATATATGCTGTAATCCACAATGTACTCGTATTATACCACTAAACTGGAAGAAGCCTTTTTTATGAACGCACATTATCTGGAGTCACTTTTACTCTACTTTTAACGATCCTGGGTTGCTGAGCCACTGTCTGATAAAGCCACGATGTTATACAAAAGTCCAAGTTTGTTAAGTTAATTAGACACAAGTCGTAGAAAATTATCAAACACCTATAGAAGTGGCATGTACTTTCCAGACCAAATAATTTTCATATGTAAGTCTGCAATTAAAAAATATCCTTGGCGATTGAGAATATACGTATACCTACTCTCTCTATCCGGATAAGTCTGCGGCTGTAAGTCATTGCTCGAAGCTTCGTGACGAGCCGGCCAGACGCAATGTTCCCAAATCTAGCCTTAATATCTCAGCCTCTTTATCCACATCGCATTTGATTTTTCATTTATTTCGTCATTGTTTTGCTTGTATTTGAAGTAATGTCAATGATCTCGATGGTGCTTGGATATCTCAAGGGAGTGCAGTCGTTAGTGGTATCTATCAGTATCTTTTTCACTCTTTCTATTCATATATACTTTCGTTAAACGCTGTATATTAAATAGGTGTTTAATTAATAAAAACTACCATCAAGCTTCTTGTAGCAAAAACAAAATTATACATCAAAAACCAAAAAATAACTAGGCATATTATTTCGTCCCTAATGGAGATGTAAAAATACTGCTTTACACTCACCTCAAACATCACATACCTTTCATAACGCTGTAAATAATTAATTCAAAATGATTCGCCCTTTCACCCGTAGGATTCAAAGCCTTCTGAGAAAATGCCGCTATTATTTATCGTTCATTAAATATATATTATCCTTCGTCATACAATTATTATAATTACGTATGGATTATGAGGCGTATTACGTTTCTTTTTTAACTAATATAAATATTATAATTGAGTTGAAAATTTGACATTTTTTTTATTTAAAACATATAATTATATATCTGTAACCTAAATGTTAAATAAAACTTACATATAATTAATTTATTAAGCCCAAGTCCAAACGGACCCATGAGTTCGAGATTCTGGTGGTCACTAATTATAATATACTTCAAAGTTAAATGTCAAAATACAAATAAATTATTCAATTGCCTTATTCATAAGTACATAATACACATTCTCGTTGATATTCACATAGATCTAGTTCTGGCTAAAAGTATCAAGCTAAAGTTATTATTATGTATATTCTTTTCTCAAAGTTTCGGATGATTTAGCAAATCTTCGTACAATAACCATCCAATATTTCATAAACGGAGCTCGATAAAACTAATTTGACTTCAATACCTTTGTCCGAGACATCGTTATTCTTCACACGGCGCATTCTTTATAATATATTTGTATTATTATGAAAAGATCTGACATCTAATAACAATCGATTTTCTACCTGCTAGCTTAGGGCCTGTCAGAGCTCTCATCTCACCCTCGGTGATTTTAAGAAAACATTTACAATGCTGTTACTTTTACGGGAAACTCTACCTAGCCGCATCGAAAATAAGGCCGACAATTGTTTGAAAGTTTTGTGTGAAGTTTTTTTATTCGTTTTAAAAAATATCCAGTCATTCGAATCATCGAAGGGCCGGTACAGGTGGTTGTCCAATAAAAAAAAGTCAATGGTTGAAAAAGCGGACCCAATCTGGGCAATTAATGGATTACCTTACCAAATGAGACACGTCTATTTTATTGTGGTGTAAGACATATTTCAGTCATTTAAGAGCAGATGCGTATATACCTACCTATATGAATTGTTTAAATAAGTTTACCTAAAATGTGTATGAATGTATGTGTTTAGAGATTGATAACTTATGCCTTACTTAGACTAAACTAAATCTCTATCTCACAATCGATTTAGTAAAGAAAACATTCGAAAGTTCGCTTTCTTTTACTTGCACACAGTCATTAGCAAATTTTTAAGCTTTATTTTATTGATACCTACGTAACTCGTATGTATATATATTGTATGTATATAAATATATACCTAATACCTAGTTTATTGTAAACTATTAGGTAGGTATTTCTAATTAGCTTATCATATAGTAAACTAACGCAAAGACAAGGGCAATATGAAAAAAACTGGTTCGAAAAACTTTATTTAGGTTTTTGGACTAGTTTTATTTCTAATTAATAAAACTGATTGGTACCAAGATATGTATAGAGTGGATCTTTAGACGGCCTTAAAGCTATATTTTAGTTTTTTTTCCGTTTACGATTTATAAGGAAAAAACTGTTAAATCGAGAATTTGCCTTTGTCTTCGCCATAAACAAACTACTTCTCTTTAAAACTTTTGAAAATTCATAAAAGAATCAGGTGCTTCGAACAATAAGTTAATTAAGTTGCAAAATATGACAATGCTTTTTTACAAGCTGAAGACTTGAATGTTTTTTTTACTGAGTAATCCTGTAGAATAGTATGAGTTTTAACTCGTATACTTTGATAAAAAAATTAAGTCCAATATTTATTATCGTAAAGTTTAAGAGAGAGAATACCTTCAAGCCGGCACAGTATACTGGAGCAACCGGTTCCGCCACTTTGCTGTTTCTTCCCGCTACTTTTTGTGGTTATCGATGCAATAATAGTATACTAAGCGCAATATATAAACAATAATTGGGTTAATGATTTCCAATTCAGTAAATTCATCGCAAATTTTGTAGATTATGTATTATGTATGCCATAAATACAAGTACAATATCTTTGACTTGATAAAAGTGTTTTTTTGATTTGGTGGAGTAAATAATGGGACTGTTTCAATACTTAAAACTTTTTCAAAATGTGATAACGTGCACACGTTATCACATTGTGTATTAGTGATGACGACAACGGGAGATTGGTTTCTTACCAATTATTTTGTAAAACAATATTATTTAATACTTCGCCATCTAGTGTCGAGTAGGTGAACTATTTTGATTTAAGCCTTTTTTTTCTATAGCAACCAAGCAAACATTATTTTTTCTCTTACCCAATCTCTAGTATCTCTTTAGTCTATGGAATCAAACGAGTGAGCGAGTTGTCAAAAGATGTCCTTTTTGACGTGATTTGCCGATAAAAATTATTTGATTTTCCGATTTAAAAAAACATGGGCGGTTCACAAAGTACTAGAAAATTAAGTGTTGACAATGAAAATGCGATTCAAGTATCCCAAGAAGCTTTAGATCGGATATCCGCTCAGCTTTCCCAAAAAGTAAATATATAGCTGCATTACATAATTTAGATCAATGTCACGTCTTGTTGTAGCATAATAAAGGGATGATACTTTCGAAAACTATCTTTACAATATGTGAACTTTATCTTTGATGCTCGCACTTTATCTTTGTGACCTTCCAGTGCAATGAAATCATCAGTGTTATAGGTTATCCTAGTTTACTTTCGAAAACACGGTCTTACATTGTGGTTAAACACAATATTACTTATGTTTACATGGGCTAAAAATATCCAACTGCATTGAAGATAAGCTAAGCTTGCGCCACCTCTGTTGCTTGACTGATCTATTGTTTTGTAGCAAGCAGAGCAACAAAGCGAACAGCCGTACGTAGCGGCGCCCCCGCAGCCTCCGCCGCAGTACTACGATCAGCGAAGTCAGCAGGAGCGTGCCGCCGAAGAAGCATACTGGGCGCGACGCATTGAGTCACTGAAACGAGCACATGAAAAGATAAACGCTGGAATGCAAATGGAGTATCAGAAAACACTGAAAGAGGCCAATGAACTGTTCAACATGGTACAAGAAGACAAAATTGCTAGCAAATTACCACCATGTCAAGAAGAACAAGCCAAGGTAACGGATAACTTATAATTTTGAATACTTGATAACATAAATTAATTTATTTTAAATTTACTATTCTACTTCAAAAGAAATTAACTATTAACACTGTTGTTCTTCTTCGTATGTCAAGCTCTGGTGTCGAAAGTTTTCAAGCTGCCTGAAGGCCTCTGACTTGGCTTAATGACTGCTTGTACTAAGACTAACAGCTGACCTACAATTTAAGGTGTCATCAGACCCACAAGAAATGAAAGCCCAGATGAAATTGCCACTTTAAAAACGACAGTGTTGTGCATGGTCACCCACCCAAATACCTTCTGCATTAAATTTTGCTTATCCTGCTATATGATTGCATCAGATCACTTTAGCTAGCCGAGCTACAGATGCTACTATAACATGATCAGACAGCTGACTCTTCTTTCATCTACCGAAAAACTTTAAGATTGACAATGTATACATTATATTTTTTTAATGTTTTTAGGTCCTGGAGTGCTACAGTGCAAACCCCAACAAATCGCTCCTTTGTTCAGTGTTAGTGAATCAATTCAATGACTGTGTATGCGCGAGCCGAGTGAACGCTGTCACTGCCTCATCTTGAACACAACCCGGTGTAAATAATAGACACAACTGTACCCCAGCATTATCATTCAGAAGCAATGGGACTGCAATGCTCGCAGAGTAGATTTAATAATATTATTGCTGTATTAATAAAATGTTATTGATTTAATTTTGGTTTTTGAATGCTGTTGTTTTACTTGTTAAGAATTGTATCTTTATTTGATTTATAGGCAAGCAGCATTATGCTGATGTGCCTATATTATAGGTGAAACTTTAAACAGTCCACATAATGTGCACAGTTTAATGCCAATGTTTACAGTATATACTGGTCACAGGTTACAAAGAGATTTTTAGTTTTCTGCAACTTGGACAAAAAAGTTGTAAACTAAATGTAGGGTCAATAGTTTAATTTGGTGTTTCTCATGGTTTTTTAAGTACAATATTACATAATGTGTACCTATAGAATTAAATAAAAAATATCACAAATGATCAACTTATTTATAATAGTTCTAATGCTTTAATTGCATTTTGACTCTCAGTCTATAGGGGAATGGTTGGGAAAAAAAGTTATTTTGCCCCCATCATTCCGCTATAGATTGAAACCCAGTGGTGACAACTTTGAAACAACGAAAATTTTGAGTTGCAAATGACTGAATAGGGGCAATCCTATGTAGCCCCAAATAAATTATAAAAGTAGCAACCATAGAGAAATGTTTATTGCCATGGTTACAAGACAACTTCACAAATCAACCATCTTTCATCTTTGTACAAATTTACCAAGATTTTGAGATTCAAATCAAAGAGAACATGGCAGAAGATAAAGAACTACCCATAAAAAAGAGGAGAATTCCACTGTACCCAGGATTCCCAGAGCTAGCCAGATCAGATGTCAGCATACACCCTTCATATACCAAACTATGCCTCGCCTAGTAAGTTAATAAAAGACTATTTAAAACATGGGTTTTACTTTACAGCACAATACACCCCTATTGTGACGTCAGTGCAGGTCTCATCACCTCCACTTCAAATTAGAATTTGATGATTTTACTTTTTAACGACTTCATAAAAGGAGGAGGTTATATATTCGACTATGTATTTTTTTTAATTACTATAAAACTTTTTTGAAATATATACAGCATGTTTTTTTTTTTCTAGCAGAGTAGTATGTCGCCACCGCTATCACTGGTGCAAAGTAGCTCAAAGGAGGCAGTTTATGAAAGAGCTTCACACCTTTGAGAAGCTCCAACCCAATGCTTTGGATGGTGTTCGAGTGCATCGGGAATTCTCACAGGGCATCCTGTCTCACAAGATCCCACCCAGGAGATACATACAGAAACTCACCAAAGACCCTCTCACTACTAAAGAGAGAATGAGAGTTGAGGAAATCATAAGTGGAAGAGTTAATTTTAATACTAAATAATTTTAGTTCGTCGGACCAATTAGTAGTTACATACCTCAATCGGCAATTGCAAAATAGTCAAGAAAACTGTCACTATAATCAATATATTCAGCTATTCAATCTTACTCAGACTTTTATTTTTATCAGTTATATGAAATAAAACATTTTTATAAGGGTTATAACTTTTAATACATACATAGAAATTATTTTACTTAATTTTATAGAAACTATTATTTTAAACATTTAGTCCGAATTTTCAACTGTTTTTCTTTTCTTCATTTTCTTGGATTTCTCAACATTAGTCTGCAAGTAGTGAGCCTCCTTCTTGGCCTGAGATATCTCTGCCCGGAGTCTCTGTTTCATAGCAGCTCTTTCATAGGCGAGTCGCTCACTCAGGTGAACCCATTTGAACCGAGGGATGTATTTTATATTCCATATCATGTCATAGTAGCGGGATCGTTTTCTAGTACCAATTTTTGTATTATTCAGTTTGGCAGCAACATCTTTTGCCACTTTCTTCTTTTGGAATTCTACCCACCCTTCAGAAAACTGGTTAGGCACTCGCTTACGTTTTTCTCCTGGTTCTGAAATAATAAACACGGACTTAGATCAAACCAGAAGTTAATAACAATTTTAAACTAAACTGCAGTACATAACCTATAAACACTTACTGCCTGTTGGTTGCAGGTAAATCCTGCCTACTTCACCATATTGACTGAATATTTCACGAATTTTAGCCACGTTCATATAAGGTGGTATAGTTGATAAGAAAACTATCCCTCGCTTTCTTGTCTTTTTCTTATTCAAGAGTTTTTTAGTTTCCGAAGTATCTTCTAAGCTATCTTGACTATCTTCGCAGTCATGACCATTTTCCGGCACTCGTTCCATTTCTACATCTGGCATTTTATTATATTTATTAATAAAATGTGTTTCATTTAAAATAACAAAAACATAACCTCAACTTTTAAGACTATTTTTCAAAGATAAAATTACGTTTTTTTTCTCTGTTTTTGGCAGCACATAAAATGTTTTATATCTATTGCTAACTTCAGGTTGAATACGTGAATCTTTGTAAGTCAAACAAAATACAAATGTCATCTGTCAAAATATTAATCCTTTAAATTAATGGAGGTGTAAATAAATAAATATTAAATTAATTTTGTTGTTTCTATCTTGTTATCTCGTGATAATTACAGATCTCTAGCAATGGGTTGTGATGGTGGTACCATCCCGCGAAGAGACGAGCTGGTACGCTTGAAAAAGAAGCCAGAACAAGTTAGTACATTTTTGTCTCAAGGAGATAATTGTTTTACTATTTTATGACTCATTTTAATGATAATATGTGATTGCATTGTAGAAAGACAAAGATGCAGAGCGTTCGTTCAAGTGGCGCAACTGTGCGCTGTCGCAACAGCCGCTGCAAGCACCCGTGGTAGCGTGCGGGCTGGGCAGGCTGTACAGCAAGAGCTCCGTGCTCGAGGCCTTGATCGACAAGGAGAGCAAGCCCGACTCTATCAGCCACATCAAGAACATGAAGGTTTTTATTTATTTAGTTGTACTTGTTTAGGTCGCAAGATAAATAAATAACATATGGAGCGACGACGGTCTGCCTCCATTTAGCAAAGGGATATTGTGCCCGGACAGATGTTGTGTCCGGAGACGGCCGTCCGACGGTCATGCATTGTAGCTTGAATCAGTCGTACGCGCGCTGTAAATACCGTTTGCGCGATTCAGGACAAGCACTCTGATTGGCAGCGGGCGATGAAGTGCGAGGAAGAGACGCCACAAACATATTTTAACGCTTGTGTAGGTAATTCATACACATAATTAAAAACGGTTGACCAATCAATATTTACTTATTTATAAGCTTACAACATGGCATACATGAGACAGTTCTAGAACATGTAACCTGTGTGTGTCTGAGGCCCTTAAACACCATATCTCATATTTCCTTGTATAAGTTATGTGGCCAAACTCTCTGAAGAACAATAGAGTGACCAAAAGAGTATGAATTAAATAATCATTATCCTATTGTGTAACTCCACATTCTTGTGTAATTTAACTTTAAACATAATCTTTCCAGGACATTAAAGATCTGAACCTGGTTAAGAACCCAGCATACAAGGAAACCGATCACACTGACAGTGCAGTAGCTGAGGGAAATGCTCCATACATCTGCCCCATCAGTGGGATTGAGATGTCTGGCAAGTTCCGCTTTGTGTTCCTGTGGAGCTGTGGCTGTGTGCTCGCTGAGAGGGCACTGAAGGAGGTGCGCCAGAACATCTGTCACATGGTAACTCAATATTACTATATGTAGCTTTTAGTATTTATTTATTAATTTCCATCCAAGTGCACATATTAGATGTTACATGTCTCTGATCATTTCGCAATAAGTTGTTTAAATATAGTTTTAGCAAAATTTAGATATTTTTGCATTTAAATTTGGCCACAATTGAAAATTATTATAATTTATCTTTGTTTTATTCTATCCACAGTGTCAGAATCCATTCACAGACAATGATGTGGTCATACTCAATGGTACTGATGAGGATATTGAGAAGCTGAAGGAAAGCATGACTCTACGTGCCGCCAACAGGAAAGGCAGTAAGAAAATCAAAGCTGAGAAAACTGAGAAAGTCAAAGTTGAGGTTGAGGGTTCAACATCTCAAACTGCACAGGAAACTAGCACAGAAATCAAACAAGAAAAAGAAGTTAAAACTGAACCAGAGGCAGGGCCAAGTAACGCTACTAAGAAAGAAATTGACACAATACCACTTTCACTGCCTAAGTTCAATTCTAACCACAAGGCAAGAGGGCATTTTGGATCGTCCAAACGTGTTTTATCTTCGACAGAGTTGCAGCAAGACCCTTCCTACAAGAAGACTAAGAAAGATTACAGTGTAGCTAAAGATCCACAGACCAGTGAAGTGTACAGGTCTCTGTTCACATCTCATCAAAGTGAGAAACAACAAGAAAGAGCACATTGGGTCACATACAACCCATTCTATAACTAATAGCATAGACAAAGTATTTACATTGTCTATGCTAATAGCGAATTATATCTTAAGCCCAACGCACACGACGCTTGTTTTGCTGCTAGATAGCTTGCTAGAATTTGCCGCTGGGTTCGAAGTTGGCTGTGGCGCTGGGTGCGCTGATGGCTCCCTTGGTAGGTTGGCTTCACACGGTGCTTGTCGCTAGGCGTGCATCGAAGTGCCAGTCCCGCTTTTTAAAGAGGCTTTCATTTTGGAATTCTCGATATTAAATTGATTTCTCAAATTGTGAAACTTGGTTGAGCACTCTTTTGCCGTCACGGTTGGCTTTAACCCCAAAACTGCGTTCCTCACTCTATCAAGAGCCTCAGTTCGAAGACGCTTGTTGTGGTAATTCGGAGTATTTGTTGCATACAAACACGGTTCTTCTTTGTATGCGTCAATTAAAGCATTAATTTGCTCCGGAGACCACCTTTGCGACATATTTTTTCAACAACAGAGCACGAAAAAAAGAGAACACGCAAGCAAGCCGTCACGAAAAATAGCACACGTTCTATCATCGACAGCCAGCACGCAACCACGCTGCAAAACAAGCGTCGTGTGCAGCGGGCTTTACTATAATATTAAGTTAGTAAACAACTATTGTCCTCTATTGTAACTTAAGTAATAAAACATGTGTTGATGGTAAACATGATTTTTATTTCAATGTTCACATTGATCTTTCAAATATAATAAATATTGCACTAGGAAATTGCACACGAAATACAAGGAATGTAGACTAGCTTAATTCTATTATATAACCTTACTAACTAACCAATGCAAAATAAATAATTTTTGTGCATTCTTTGGCATCATTCTAAACACAATAAATGAAATAAATTCGTATAATAACATTAATTGAGACCAAATAGTGGAATGTCAAAAGGTTAATAAATATCCTTATACTATAACAAAAGGTTAATAAATATCCTTATAAGCCTACATTATGCAGATTAAAAAAACAAATTCTTAACAAAGTACATATGTAAATTCCTAGGTACTTTTAATGGCTTTATTCTAATTTAAATACAGTCATTGCCTGAATGTAACTAACACTCAGAAAGGTTTGAAATTTGGTATAAAACTGAGTACTTGTCCAAAGTTACAAAGTTAATCTTGCTTCGGAATTAGAAAAAACTAATTTAATAAAATCATATGTCTGTTCAGTACCAAAATTCATACAAATATTCCTAGGTCTGTCCTTCAGACATTTGTGTTCTTTAGATATTTCTACCATATAAATCATTTTTTCAAATGAGAAAACGGTAAATTCTAAATAATTGATTGCCCATGCATACATCTTAGTTTACTTTTAACGTAACAAAATGAGGTTTATGATAAATCTAGGAGGTATTATCGTGTTGCACGGTAGCGAGTGTAGCCTCTATGATGAGGTTGAAGTCCAGCTCGTTGAGGCTCGCCTTGGCCGTGAGCAGGTCGAGGAACGTGTCCAGCGGAGACAGCCGCTCGCCCGACGGCAGCGCCGCTATACCTGACACCATACAAGGATAATGAGACCATATCTTGTAATCAGCATACGCTGAGCTGGGGCCGGTTTTGTGCCTCGTCAATGTTTTCTTTTATGTTTCTTGTGTATTATTTTTTCTTTGTTGTTGGGGTCACAAAATAAATTATTCTTTCTTTCTAACATAGAGGTTTTATAAATCTAATTATTCATTATATTTCCATGACATTTTCTCGTGCTCGTATGGCTAACAACCACCCTCAAGTTGCAAATCTGTCGCCTAGCACCTAACAGTGTTTTCCGGCAGCCTCCTTAAGAGCCAGTATTTGCAGACTAGGCTTGCACCACCTTAGGACATAGTGTCACTTGTATTTTTCAATTATTCTTGAGTTTGTTGTATTTTTTTTTACTTGATTGAGTATTTCGTACTAAACGCAATAATTAGTTTAATGAAATAAATGGACAAAAACTGTTAGATTATCTTTTCTGGTAAATGGCACTACATACATCCTAGCTAAAACATAACCTTTGCGTGCACAAAGTCAGGTGTTGTATTATCCATAGAGTAACGTATTTAATAATTAAATTGGTAATACTCATGTGAATAAAATAATGAAATATAGAAAATAGACAATATTTGTAGAACTTACTAATATTTGTTCAGATGTTCAACCTATTCAAATATAATTGTATGCATTTCTGCAATAATTTTTAAATATAATAAGACTGGGAATTGCGTCATATTATAAATGATACAAATTAGGCACTTTCGATAAGTGTCTTTTCAAGACTTTTCATGCTCAAACGAATGCTTCGCATCGGCGTAATTAATCTTCGCGCAGTGGTTCGTTTTTTCCGTCTGTTTATTAAATAAGAATTTAGACTAATGTCACGTCGCTCAGCATAGTAACTATTTCTACTGATAGCAGCGGCTATTATCATTTACAGTGGCGACAGTTAATTTCCAATGTCTTATCAGATTTGGAGGAGATATTTTTATATTCTTTACAGCTAGGCATTCGACTAGCAGGGTGCTTGACCACACGAGTTAGCGACACACCGATCAAAGGTTAAACATGCCTAGTCTGAAATTACTGAGCCAGTTCAAGTCAAGAAGGCTGCCTGAACACACTGTTAGGTGCTTGGAGACAGACTTTTAACTTGAGAGTGGATTAGGGGAGCTAGTATTTTCTATGCCATTATAAGAAAATCATTTTCAGCCCTCTATCGCCCACTGCTGAGCATAGGCCTCCCTTCGTGTACGCCATTCGTCTTGCTCAGCAGTGGGCGATAGAGGGCTGAAAATGATGATGATAAGAAAATGCCCTACCACCTTGCATACAAACATATAGACGGGCATTAGTCTTAGTACCATCCGGATACTTTGATAGGGATCCTACAAATAGTGAGTTGCGTTGAAGCGCAAGCTTATTATATATTTTTTTTAAATATGTTATGTTAGTAGTGGTTACCTTTGTCGTGCACGGGGCGGTGTGTGGCGGCGCCCCGGTGCGCGCTGGCGGCGGCGCCGCTGAGCAGCGTGGCGGCGTGGTCCCGCGCGCGCAGCACGAGCGCAGCACGCGACGGCCACGCGGCCAGCGCTCGCCGCGCGCGACCCTCGCCTATCACCTGGATCAGCCGCAGCTTGTTGTCCACCGACTTCTTCTTGTCCTCGTCTTTGGCTGGGGAACGACAAAGCAAGTACATGCTTAGTAGTAGCATAAACTAATAAATATAGATGACGCTCAACCTCTTGTTGAAAAACGTAGCGTCACCTATTCGTATTTCCTTGTGACGACTTTACTCGGGTCACGCAATCTTCTTTCATCATATCACTATGTGACTGAAGTGCGTTGCAGAATTTGGAGGCAGCTAGGTTTCATCGGTAATTATCGTGTACTTCGCCACGCTTTATTGTGTGTAGGAATCAGAAATTTTCTCTAGTATCTTTCGTAGTATTCAACTTTTCCTACTAATAGTTGATATATTCAAGAGTGTAAAACAGATGTTAATAAAAAAAGCCAACGGGTTTTTTTGGTAATTTACAAAAACCTAAAAGATATACCAAGAACCATCTTAACGTAGGCATAAGGTGGGTTTAGCGAACTAGAATAAATAGAAAAGTAACTTAGCCGATAAAATGGTTACACTCCGGTGGACGGAGCAAAACAGCTACCCGCGCGCCCGCATTACCTAGTCGGTGACGTGACCTTGATGCGACCAATCGCGTGCGAGCTTTGTGTATCGTGTGTTTCGTTGGGATAGCAGAATAATTATGTGCGTAGTTCTGGCGTAGATGGATCCAAATTCTAAGCAGCAATTGTATGGAGTTACTCTTCCGTTTATTCCAATTCGCTGGGTAGGTTATACTCACAAGTAATAATAGCCTTGACGACATCAATCTGCAGCTCGAACACGTTCCGGTGCACGTAGTGCACGAAGCTGTGGAAGGGCAGCGTGCGGTACCCGAGGTACGTGAAGAAGGAGCTGAAGCCGGCCGGCAGCGGGAACGCTATGGACTCCGTCGCCAGGTAATACTGCTCCAGCACCTTGAACACTATGTACGCGTGCTCCGGCTCCATCTCTTCACTGCGGAAGTCAAATTCATAAAATAAATTAAAAACAGAAAAAATAAAATAATATTAAATAATAATAATAGCTTTTTCAACAGAAATCGTGGTTAAAATAATCTCTTGTTAACCTGTGATCAGTGCATCAGTGGGCTTTAAACAATGTCAACATTGAACAATGGACATTTTATGAACTGTTAAAAATTTCAACTCAGTGTGATATAGGCACATCAGCATATTGCTGCTCGCCTGTAAATCAAATAAATAAATGAAACGGTGTAAACAGATGTGGAAATTCAAACTCAAATAATTTATTGCAGACTATGGGTAATCATGTCATTGAATATTATAATTTGAAGTCCCTCCCACTCTTCGCCTTTAGGCATACAATATTGACGCTAAATGACACAAAAATAACATCTAAAATTATCAAATACATACATACAAATGTTCAGTCTATTATTCATTTGTCTGGAATTTTATTACCCTAGCGCTTTAAGTTTTAGACAGGATAATATATTATAACGTTTTAAGACATTATATATTTTCCTTAGTCTAGATAAACAATTTATATCCTAGAGTTACTCTAAAAAGATAACACATAATTAAGTTACAATATTCATAAAAAAAACAAGGAAGCCATCAAAACCAAAACACAAAGTGAACATTGATAAAACACTACCGTACCTTTCGCAATAAAATAAACCAACAGAATGTGTGCTGTGCAATCCTATGTATAGTTTTAGTATTTTAGGTGAAATTAATAATGAAAGCAATGTAGTGCCACGCTAATCCAAAACCAGTGATAGAAAAAATAACTAACACCTATAAAGGTATGCAAGTCATCCCAAAAGACCAGTATGACAATGATGTACAACAACAAAAATACAAACACACAACAAAAAAATCTTAAAACTCTGTACAAAAATGCAAGTTTCCGCAACACCGACGAACGTAGACGTCCATACATAATGGTGAATCCCCTGTGCTGGCTGTCGTGAGGCTCCGGATTATAAAGCCAATGAGTTCTATTAAAAAAAAATTAGCCACTGT
Source organism: Mellilla xanthometata (assembly GCA_035578125.1). Lineage (NCBI taxonomy): Eukaryota > Metazoa > Arthropoda > Insecta > Lepidoptera > Geometridae > Mellilla > Mellilla xanthometata. Next base: position 1,790,896 of record JAPUBQ010000007.1, on the reverse strand, counting down.
CAAAACCAAGACCAGTAATGCAATAACGCAAAAAACCTTTATCCTGAAAGCGAACAATGGTCCACACAAAAACATATGTCTATTTTACATAGAAGCAACAAAAAAAAACATAAAACCAAAAACTAAAAAGAATGGTCCACCCAAAAAAAATACAATTTACATAGAAACAACTAAAAAAAAAACAAAAAAACAAAAAACTAAACAACAAAGAATGGTCCACGCAAAAAAATACAGGAAAGCAACAAAAACCTGTACCAGACAAATCCAATACAACAGTATAGAAAGAGCGTCAACGTCATACATGAAGGTGAATCCCCTGTTCTGGTTGTGAGTGGGCGTGGCGGCGAGCGGGCGCAGCACGGCGCGGCACAGCGCGCGCGCCGCGTCCAGCTGCGCGGCCGCCCAGCGCGTGCCCACCGCGTGCACGCCGCACTCCGCGCCGCGCGCGCCGCCCTCCGCCAGCTCGCGCATCAGGTGCACGCTCACCTCGCGGAGGTTCTGCATGGTTTTTACAGACAGGCAGTTGACCACCAGGTCACGTGACCACACGAAACAGCGACACTGGCCAAATGTGCTGCATCTGCTTTTACTAGCTCTCGGGGTAGATAATCTCGTACAACAGTTTGCCACTAGGAAATGCAGAGCAATCAATCGTTCTGATAACTTTATCAGCCACTTTTGCATTTATTATTTTTTCTCAACAACTTCTATTAATTAAATTATCATTTTACTACGTAAAAGGACTTTAATTCATTATTAATGAACACGTCAATAAAGACGAAGTCCGTACAAAAATATATAAATCATAAATGTGCATATCTCTGAATTAATTAAAGCTACTAGTTTACTACTTTATTCACGTATAAACGATTCAGCGCAATGTAAGTACGAACTTATCTGTATCTCATGGTTTCCGAGGTATCATCTTGTGCGAGAGAAAATGTCAATGTCAACCGGAGTCAACTTAAAACCACAAGTAATGAAATGTAATATTGTTAACTAGTAAAGTAGTCTGACCGCAGCGATGATGTGTTCCTGCTTGCTGGCGGTGCAGATGTCGAGCTCGAAGAAGGGAAGTAGGTCGTGTGCCGAGGAGGCGGAAGAGCGTCGCGCCGGGAACCCCCCCGGGCCCGAGGACATCGGTGACAGCGGCGTGCTGCAGCGGGACAGCGCTTCCGGCTGCAAGCGACATTGGTAGACACACATTGGTTTAAAGGGCAACGTTTTTTCCGCTTCGCTAAAAATATACACTAGCTTTGAGAAAGGCTGTTGAACTACAGACATCACTCACTTCATACACGTATGCAGCGTTTCTCTTAAGTAGCAACCCGTAAGCAATGATAACAAGTAGTAAAAATTCTGGTCAATTTGTAGCTTAACTTGCCTGATAAAGTTTGAATAACTGACTTATTGGCCAACAAGACAGGCGAAGGCAAAACTGTGGTATATATACAAAATCATTGATATTAACTAATAACAGAAAAGAGCCCAACACCGATCCCTGCGGCACACCAATATACTTCGCCTACCTTTGACAATATCTTTGTGAACGATTTTTAAGAAATTAATTTATGAGTAACAACGCATCGTCATCAAACTCGATAATGAAGCAGACTCTGCGCCCAGACAGAGCTTAAAATGTCATTATTTCGTGTATGTGATGCGCGATTTTGGTGTTTCGGTATGAATACCTCAGCTATATGCCTTACCTGGTAGCAGTGCAGGCTGACTTTGAGCTTGTCGAGCACCTGCGCGGGGTGGAGGCGCGCGACGGGCGCGCGGTTGAGCGCCGCCCAGAGCCGCGTCCACACGTCCTCCGCGAACTGGCAGACGCGCTGCCGCGGCGCCAGCACCACGCACGAGCTGTTCCACAGCGCGTCCACCGACACCGACACGCAGCGCTCGCGCACCTTCACACACGCGTATAAGCCGCGTTAGTAAAGAATTTTGATTTTGATGTCCTCTCGCTCATATTACTCAAGAGGAAACGAACTTACAAATGTTTATTTTAGTGATGCAAGATATATCTACTAATTCAAATAATTTTATTTTCAGACATAGTGCATTGTAAATAAACAAACAAAAAAGAATCTCCCAATAATTTTTAAACTGATAATGTTTAACTGTGAGCACATCCACATTCTTATTCACTATTTCGTAAAAATATTGACACAACGCGAATATGCACAAGTAAATACGGCCATCCACACAAACAATAAACACTGTTTTAATCTAAAATAACTGACAATTCTCTGTGTAGGAGTTGCATGGAAACACTGCCACATATGTGATTTTAAAGACCACATGTGAGTGAACAGTAACATCAGTTTCTCGGTACACCGAGAACGTTGCGGGAGACCTGCGCCGGCGTGAGTAAGCTGGCCTTTCTCGGCGAGTTCGATCCATAAGATAGCTTCATTGATAAACCGATGTACACACTGGTTACCGGGTAAGCCTACGTACCTTGACGTCGGCCAAGCTGAGCGAGTGGCAGTAGGGCAGCATGCGCACGAGCGGCAGCGCGGAGGCGGGCAGCGCGCGCCGCGTGAGCGCGTGCGTGCTGCTCACCAGGTACTCCTGCAGCACGCGCTGCAGCGCGCCCGCGCCGCACGACGCCTGGTTCACGCACTGCCACGAGATCAGCTGCGAACAGACCGTGCTGAGTGAGCTGAGTGTGCCATCTTCAGTGGCTTTAATATACTTATTAGGACAAAGTGAAGAAAGGTACATGTTAATACAGAATTACAGAAAAGGCAGAATCAATACAGAATTACACAATTACAAAGCATCTTCTGATGGCCATGATTTAAGCATAGGAGTAACGCACGATATAAGAGTATGAGACTGACAACCAAATCTGCAATTAAGTGCACACAACATCAAAAAATTAGTTGTACTAATGATCACAATGTTTATAGGATGATCACAATGCGTCATGTTCGTACAGCTACCCGGTGCTGGAACCTAGAGTGACTTAAATGCAACAAACCAAATCGATCAGAAGTAGAATCTTACTCTACTTTGCACACACGTAAAAATAGTTATCGCTCTAATCAACGGACAGACCATTTGTTCTCATCTTCTCTGTATGATTTATATAGTACGCCGATTATTCCAGTAAACTCAGAAACATCCCTTCGAATCACAAAGAATTTAAATATATTAAAAGCTCACCTCTTCAGCCAAGTCCATATTCCCGTCGTGCTGTATCAAGTAATGCAGTATCGCCAGTTTGTTCTCGATCACGGTGTTGCTCTTGAAGGTGGCTGCCAGATCCTTCTCTGCCACCGACATGGTCACCTGCCGTCAGACAGAGACTAGTATAACTTGCGGTATCTAACATCTGGCTCGCCGGCATGATTCTAGCGAATAAGCCAGGTGGCTTTATTTTGAAACGAATATTTACAGAATAAGTCTTGCTTGCCTGGGTTACTTTTTCCAGCCTTAGGAAAATATTTGTAATATAAGTAGTTAAGTTTTAAGATATTTTTAGTTTCAGTTTTAAGATTATCTTGTTATGTAATATTGTTTTTTTTTTGTATTTGGTGTTCAACCACCCATAGGAAAATATTTGTAATATGAGTAGTTAAGTTTTAAGATTATATACTCTTTGATACCGCGTATTTGTTCTCAAAATCGTTCAACCGTTCCATTTTCAATAGTTACAGAATAAGTTATATGTAAGACCTCTGATTCACCAATGATAATGGTAGATACTTTTTGTATCAGTAAGGATTTACAGTGGAGGTCATTACAAAATACAAATACAAAATACAAAAATGTTTATTACACAAAAATATGCTTAAAATATATAAGAAGAGGCACTGCCTGCTGCTTTAGCGGGAGCTGTGTTGCAGCAGTCAACATTATGAGTGGCATCAATTGCGATTGGCTTATTTTTCAGACTCAGTAACAGGTAATACTGACCACATCAAGCGTGTTCAAGTCCACCATAGCGTGGGCTCCCCAGCCCAGTATAGGCGCGAGGCTGGGCCCGCTCTCACACTCGTCCATGGGGAGCACTATGGTGCAACACGGCTCGTGGTTCAGGCTGATGTCCAACAGGTGAGTGTACAGCATCGGGATTTTCACTAGGAGTTGAGTATCTGTGGAAGAAACAGAAATCACTTTTTCTTCTTCGTATGAGCTAAGTGGCCAAGCTCTGGTGAAAAGAATTTTTCAAGCCGCCCGAAGGCCGACTTAGCTTAACGACTATTTGTTCTCAGAGTAACAGCCGGGACCTACAACTAAATGTGTCATCTAACCTACGCACGGGTAGCACCCAGATGAAAATGACATTCTTATGCATTAGCACAATCATGTCACATAACCTAAGGCTGCCCGCTTTGCTTAACCTCGATGATCGCGTCAGATCACCTTAGTTAGCCGAGCTAAAGGTGCTACACCAAAATGAATAAAAGCTAAATTTTAAAAAAATGGAGAGAAAGATATGAATTCACGATATATAGATGAAGAATAGTTATGACATTTTTTCGCGTAGAAAAAATGTCAAATAGAATGCGGATTTCACAAAATCCGCAGTAGCTGAACACGCAGCGGGACATGGCCATTTTCTACGGTTTGACAAAGTGTCTGTCCTAGCTAAAGAAAAGTTTATAGTTCCACGTAAAGTGCGTGAGGCGATTGAAATTGATCGCCATCCCAATTTCAATCGAGATCGTGGTTGGACTTTGGTGCCTTCTTGGAAACCTGTACTGAACTCTGTGAGCCACTCCAATGTAACAGATCCAATGCAGGACACAGTCAGTGTGGTGTGTGCGGATCCAAGCATACTCTCATCATCATCATCCAGCGACGAGGAAGAGCCATCTATCCAGCCGGCGGTATCTGCGCGAGAGCAGAGAGCTGTAGCGCGCGCGGCGCGGGCTGAGGCGCGGGCGCGGGGTGTGATGACCGGCAGTGCACGCGCAGATCTCGTCGGCGGCGGGTCCGTGTAACACTCGCCCCTGAAGATGGTGCTCGGAAAGCACCGAAACTGTTGGACTCATTCCAACTTTTAATAATAAGTAAGTGTGACCGTTTTCTACGCGAAAAAAGTTTAATAGTTATGACGTCACTAACCTGCATACAGTATGTAGGAGGGGCGCAGAGACTTGGCGAGCGACCACGGCAGGTCGGGCACCACGGTGTGGAGCACGCAGCCGTGCTGCAGCAGGGTTATGGAGTACGCGAAGTTCACGCCAGAGTCCTTCAGGTCCATACTGTCTTCTAGGACCAGGGATGTGGTAGAGTCGTCGAGAGGCTGAAAAGATAAATACAGTGTAAACTCTATATAATATACTAAATATAATATACACTAAAGGTACTGTGGGTGCGGTGCGGTGGGAACGTATTGGGATACTTTACAACAACGTACGTAACGGTGCAACGGTATGTACAATGGGAATGTATAGTGATATGTTTGTTACCACTGGTGGGACTCGAGGCCTCCTATGTGGAGAGTTGAAGTGATGACAACCCACAATTACCTTAAACCGAACCTTAACCCATAAAACCGAACGACGTTAACGAAGCCATACGTAAAATAAATTACGACCTTGCTAGTATTGCCGAGTGGTCTGCTACCAATAATCTATTACTTAACCCGCTGAAAACCAAATATATTGTTTTAGGTAGTAAACATCAGCTAAGCAGTCTGGTCATAACACAAAACGTCACGTTAATGGGGGAGTCGGTGGAGCGCGTGTTCGAGGCCCGTAATCTTGGTCTCATCATGGACAGTGAGCTCCGGTTTGAACAACATGTCTCTAAATGTATGCGGGAATGTTTCTATCGGCTTAAGGTTTTGTACCGTATGAGACCACATTTATCTACGGCTCTTCGCATACAGCTTACAGAATCGTTAGTTTTGTCTAAACTTAATTATATGGATACAGTGATCCACCCGCGCCTCCTTTCTAAAACCAAAAAAGTATTACAGAGAGTGCAAAATGCCTGTGCCCGCTACTGCTTTAATATTCCTCCTCGTGCCCACGTCACGCCCTTTTTAAACAAAAATGCTTTGTTGAAAACGATGCACCGTCGAAAGCTTCACCTAGCGTGCCTTCTTTTTGGAATAGTTAAATTTAAAGAGCCTTCTTATCTGCACGCCAAGCTGAGATGGAAGTCGGAGCGGCACTCGCACGGCGCCCGCGCCTGCGCCGCGCCTCTCCTCACGCAGAGACACGCCACTGCCGCCTTCAGAGGCAGCTTCCGTTATGCCGCGACGAGATGTTGGAACAACATCCCGCCGCCGATAAGGAGCCTGCGTTGTTTGTTTTCGTTCAAATTAAAATTAAAAAGTTTTATTTTTGAGCACCAAAAACGTGAGGCACTACTAGCTAATGACACCAGCGCCATTTAATTATGCTAATATCACACTGACTATATTCATGTTTTATAATTTTGTTTTTTCTTGTTATTTTATTCTTAATTAAGTTATCTGTTATATCTTATTAGTTCTCTGTTATCTGATTAGTTTATGTAATAGTATTTTTCAATTTCTTCGTGTAATTGCGTGTTCTCTTTCTTTGTGTATCGTGCGTGACGTCACAGCCAGCCTCAACGGAAGACCAGCGTTGGTTGCTCCCCAGCAACCAGCATTATGCTGAGTTGAGGCTGTGTTGTGACTAATTAATGTTTATTATGTGTACTATTTTATATATTATATTTTGTCTTGTGTTAATTTGTCATAATAAATAATTTTCTTTCTTTCTTTCTTTCTTTCAATTTTTTTATTTTTACATATTATAGCTCGGCATTGAGGAAATGGTAGTGCAAGGAAGAAGAGCAAGAGGAAATGGTAGTGCAAGGAAGAAGAGCAAGAGGCCGCCCGTAAAAGACATGGATGGAGTGTGTGAATGAAGACATGAGAGAGAAAGGATTGAGTGTGGAGATGACGTCTGATAGAGGAGAGTGGAAGAAGAAGATTTGCTGTGCCCACCTAAATGGGATAAGGTGAAGAAGAAGAAGAAAATATTATAGCTAGGCATTTGACCATCAGGACGCGTTAGTTCAAGGGAAAGCGACAATCTGGCGTAAGGAACCGTACGTGATACCTTGTAGAGATAATGATGGCAGATGCAGAGCACGCCGCGCTGGTCGCACAGGATGAGCAGGTCGAGGCTGCAGTCGTGCACGCGCAGCGGCAGCGGGGCGTCCTCGTAGGCACCGCACGCGCCCGACCCCGCGCTCACGTGCGGCAGGCTCAGCGGGATGTTCAGCTGGAGGCAGCATGTACACTCAATAGACAATTATTTCTTTATCTTTAGCTTTTCCCACTAAGTAGGGTGGGCACAGCCTGTATTTCGCTTCCACGCCGTCATCACCACATTCACTCACTTCTTATTCATATCCTCCTTCACACAATTCATCCACCTCTTCATAGGTCGACCTCTATTTCTGCTACTTCTTACAATCATATCCATCCTAGTCACATGAATCTCCTCTCTACGCATTACATGTCCGTACCACGATAACCGTCCACTCTTCACTTTCTCTGACACAGGTGCAACTTTCAAACTTCCTCCAATATACTCATTTCTTACCTTGTCCATTCTTGTTACTCCACATATCAATCTCAACATTCGCATCCCTGCCGCATGCAAACCTCTCTCATGCACCACTTGTCACCGGTGAGTCTCGCTGCGGATCGTTCTTGGTGCAAAGGTTGGCCATAGCTATTCAGCGCGGTAATGCAGCGAGCGTGATGGGCATCTTTGCACCAGGGGCGAGCAGGCAGCTTATTTGATAAATGTTTAATATGTGACATGTTATTCTTAATTGAAATTATGTTTCTTATATTAATGAGTCTATATTGTTCCTAGTTATTATGTAATGTAATAATTATGTATCATTATGATAATAAATAAATTCTATTATATTCTAAAAGTTAAATTTCAAATCCATGATGGCCGCCACGACGAAATGTCGGGGATTTTCGAAATATTTATTTTATACTTGAATGATAAGTAGGTATTACTTACAACAGTCTCGTAAGGCAGATCAGCATGAAACTGAAACGCGGAGAGTGTGGGAGTCATTTCACACGGAGACTTCACCTCCTCCCCTTCAGCGAAACTCTGCGTCGGCGGCCGGTAGTGGATGTAATATAACACCTGAGAAACAATAATAGATTTATGAAAATATTTGGAGTTTGCTCTGCCAGAGATTAGAATACTAGAGAGGATTGCGGATTCCCACCAATACATTAAAGCGTGGCGCGGATGTTTGCCATAATTACCGATGAAACTTAGATGGCGCTACAAATCAAGCGTGCAACCTAGCTGCCGCCAAATTCCCTCACGCGCTGCAGTCGCATAGTGATATAACAATAGTAGGTAGCGAGACCCGAGTGAAGTCGTTTCAAGAAAATACGAATAGATGGCGCGTGTGTCGAATGATACACGTAGTACGATTTTCAACAAGAGGTTGAGCGTCTTTTATATTTATTAGTCTATGACTGTGCGATTCGAGTGGATAAATTCCGATGTTAGTTTTTAAAATGACTTACGGTTCTCTATATCAAAACCAACTATGTTTAACAAGTATAAATTAACAGAAAACCGTCGATATTTTTTTTTGGATGGCGGTCACAGACACGTCAAACCTATAACACCCCATATATTTTTTGCATCGGGGGTTAAAAAGAAAGAATTTACCTAATTTACCAACTTAAAATGTCGAATAACGTTCTAACAATATTACCTGATTGTTATCATACTGTAGAAGATTATATTTACATACTAACATTTTTTAATTAGAGCAATTTAATATACTTTTATGCATGCTGAACTCTACAGTAAAAGTGAAAGCAATGATTATACTTTTAGATTTGCAATTTGGAAACATTATGAAAAATACATAATTTACATAATCACTGCATGAACATACATTTTAATATCTGCTACTTAAAATTATATGAATAAGATTTCTAAAAGTTAATAAATTAGAAAATTAAGAGGCTTTCTTTTGTTTACACAGTTTGTTTGTACATTATTATTATAATAAGGCGGTTCCGTCCCACTGCGGCGGCAAAGGCCTCTAAATCTATTTTTTCACCCATCCCAGTTTTGAGTTTTTGAGTCCTGTTTTGACAAAAAGAGTCAGTCAGAGTCAGGGGTTTATTTGTAGAAGTAATAAAACATAATTTGACGACCTCATTGGCGTAATGGTTTGGTAACCAGAAAGCACACCAGAGGGTCTTGAGTCGGATTCCTGGCACAGCCAAAATGTTTTGTGATGCACTAAATTAGTTGGCTGTCGGTCTGGTCGAATATAAAGTATTTATGTATGTATATGTAGTATATCAGTTGTGTCAGCAACCATAATACAAAATAGATACGGTTTAGTATAAGGCTGGTTAGCGCCATACTAAAACAACATGTGAAATGTATTATAATATCAATTTATTTTTATTAAATTGAATACCTGGTTAACGCAATCCCACTGCGCCCATGAGAACACCTTAACTATGGTCTCTGGCTCCGGATAGATGCCATCAAACCCCCACTTCTCCGTACCATCATCACACTCATTCAGAAACAGTGGGGTTCTGTAGATTTTTATACCTGAAACACAATAAATATACAAATTATTTTTTAATAACTATAATATTAACCATAATTTAAGTACATACATTACTTAATACAGTTTATCATAAGATACTTGATGTAATTATAAGCTTTTACTAATACATTTTTAATTATACATAAGTGTACATGTTGTATTTACACTTCCGATTATTTTTACCATTTATAAATAATAAAGATTTACCTAAATAGCATAATCTATATTGACAACTTACATTCTAAATGCTTGAATAAAAGAAATCTATCATTTCTTATCCCAGGGCTGTATTTATTGCTTTTTCCATAAACATATTGCACCATTGTCTGCCGTGTCGAGCCTTCTTCGATTTCTTCAGGCACACTTTTTTTATCAGGTAGCAAACATATCAAGAATGGGCAGTACATAGCATCCTTAACCTCTGACCCTTCAGAAGGTATATTTTTCACCACATATACAAGTAAACTGCGTGTAGCATTCACTGACGCTTGTATTATGTTTAGCTTGACTTCAAAAGTATACAGAATCTCCAAAGATTTGGTTCTATTTGTGTAAACACCTATGTTTTGTACCTCAGTGCCATCTTTGTCAGATACCCAACATAGCAGCTGAGATCCATCCTGTTCTTGGCCTAAGAGACGCCATTCTCGAGCTGTTACCTCTGAAATAGGTAAATATACTTGTTTAGCGTATTATATAAAGCGTTTTCATTCAGTAACATTGATAACAGTGCTACATACCATCGTCGCTCTGTGCTTGTAATACACCACAGAGCTTTACGGCAATATTTTGTGTGGACATCTTAAACACAATATTCCCGCTAATTACACGCGTTTTTCACATAATACGTGCATTTAATTGCTATAATGCCACGTTATCAGTATAAATATAGAGCACCTTATAATGACTTCTCGCTCAATTTTCTATCAGCTGGCGCCCAGCTGTATATTGACGAGAAGTTGTTTTACCAATGATACCAACATTAGCAACTAGAATTTTATTGTTATGGTTGGTACAACAGCAGCGCCTTCATAGCGATGGCAACCAATTAGATTAGAGCATAAGTTTTCCTTTTCCGTTCCTACTAACGCTCTGTTAATGATTACTTTAAATAAACATATTGAGTAGTGTAAAAGTCCACAAAATTGTGATTTTTAGCAAACGTTGTCTTTTATTTAAACAATTTTATAAAAGACATAATTATATGTTAACAACAAAGCGACAATTTCGGACAATTAAATAATGTTTTTTAAGATAATTTCTGCGTGGAACAAAACGTATCAAATTATTGACGTACGTTTTCAGAAGAAACAAACGTGAAGTTAGCCGCTTGTAAACTCCTTGATGAGTTAGAATTGCCGCGACATTTTCGCGCGGAAAGCCGGGCGTTATCGAGCCGTGAAAAACTGAAAAAGACTTGTAAATGTAGAAAATTACCTTATGTGTACTACTTTTACTTATATTTTGTGAAAATAAGACTATACTGTGTAAATATTCTCTTGGAAGAAGGATTTATTGTGACCAACGCTAACCCTCCGTATCTAGTGCCAGAGGAAATTAAGTTTCTATTGATTTTGATCTATTTGTGAATGACCAGGTATGTTCTTATACTATGATTAGGGGGTCAAATATGCATATTACCTTAGGAAATTACTGAATTTGTAGAAAATCTTTCCCTTCCGACGTTAAATAGGTTAGAAGCCTGTGGTGGGCGATAAGCCAAGCCAATTAAGTTGTCAACGATTGTATCATATAGGATGCATTTATATTAGTGTGAAAGGTGATATTTCGGTAAAGTAACTCTATTGTGACGATATCGCGTGGTGTTAGTGCTATTTTTATCAATTTCCATAAGTGGACGTAGCGAGAAACCTAAGCTTGCGACGTGTCTAATGGCGCTGACGGCAGGATTTCGCGCGCGAATGTGACGGATTCGTGGCATATTTTACAGCTGCTGTTAATCATTTTTTCACAGTTTTATATCACAAAACGATAGATTATGAACAGTAGTGATTGAAAAACGCCAATATAAGTCAATTCGCATATTAATATCACCTTAAATATTCGCCTGAAAAAATTCTCCCGCCAATCAGCAGGGGGCACGCTGTGGGGACGTTCCTCGATTGATCGTGCTTTACGCCCGATTATTCTATGATAATGTGTTTAATGTTCTTCTATAATACTCGTATTATATCTGACTTTAATTAGTTTTACGATAAAATTGGATATTTGCCCTCAATAGCGGTCGTCAAGTGACATAACCCTATTTGCGTCTCGAACATGACATGCGGTAATTTCTAGCTATTTGCACATAATTCTAAGGCTCTATCTGAACTTATTGATACGCATACTGAGCCTGTGATATGTTTTAGGCTGCGGGAGTAGAGTGGCAGACGACCTCGCCCAGCTATAATGGCACAGATCGGGTATGTACACACTTGCACCCTGTTTCTATGAGACACTGACCTTGGTGTGGTTTGTTTACTTATCGCCGGCGACACTTGTTCACAGTTCCTCCTGTGAAGACACAGAGAGACGTATGACCTTAAAACGGAAAAGAAACTCCACTGACGATGAGGTAAGTGTATAACTTAAATTACTTAAGTTTCAGTTTGTGATTCATGCCTACATTGTACACCCTTGTTGCTTGTAGCTTGAAAACATGCCCCCGGTGAAGATTACTCCAAAATTAGAAGAAGAGTTATATGAGCAGCCAGGTCAGAATGTAGTGGTAGAGTCATCCTCCTGCTCCAGTGATGATGAGGGCTCCCATTATGAGATAGAGCAGCCGAGGAGCGTGTACACTGACCTGGACTTCAACCCTGACAGTTTCATGAGCCCACCGAGTGTAGACAACTGTGTGCTCAGCCCCTTGGAGAATGTGGCGAGGGGAGAATCTACCCCACACTCTAACAAGAGATCCAAGTGAGTATATAACACAAAGCCCAGCAATGTGCTTCTTTCCAAGGCCAGATTGCAATAGAGGCCTCTCAAAATATTTTTAGCAAGAGCTCACACTAGATATCAGTTATTTTTAGCAAATGATAGGTGGGTTGTTGCATATTTAGATAAGTGCCAAGTTATGACTTCACCAACTGCTTATCCATACAATTTTTTGTAAAGTATTGAATATGCAAAAGTGAATCTGTGTCATTTGATTCAAGTAGAGCAACAGAAGATTGATGTGAACTTGTTTCTCAATTGTAACTGACAAGTTGGCATTCTGGTAATTATTTTATTAGCTGTTATTTTACATCTAGCATCAAAGAACAGAATCTCCAATTATTTATTTTTTGTTAGTAATTTAATTTTTACTCCACCATGGGGTTTTTATTTTAATTGATTATTTTAATTTGAGACTTGAGAAGAGACTTGATAACAAACATAGCTGAAAATTAATAATATATGTACCTTTACCAACTTTATTCGAAATTCTTTCAATACAGACCTAAACATATTAATCTATCAGAACATAGTCATATAGCAAGCCCATCATTGAAGATTACCTTCCAGCCCCAACAAGGACCCATGCCCTACTCTGCCGAAAAGAAAGTGTCCATTCCCTGGTCTCTCATGGGCTGACCCTGAGGATGTGTGGAGCAGTATGTGCGAGTGTGACGCGCGCTCCAGCGCCCGACGGAGCCCCAACATGTTTGACAACCACCCCAACCTTCAGCCACGGATGAGAGCCATACTTCTTGATTGGCTGAATGAGGTATGTCATTTCTGATCACTTTTATTTTTTTTGTTTGTATTACTCTTGCAGGATAATTAAAGGAAAACTATGATTGACTGATTGAAGAACTTTTAACATAGATGTCCCTTTGGAAGCTCATCAGATAGAAGATAATCTTCCCCTTATCTTCTCTCTGATAAGTTGTGATAATTGTATAACATGGATATATCTCTACAATTGTGCTCTGACCAATCTGATGAAGGTTTCTCAGAAATAATCTATAAATTAAAATCTTTTTATGTTATGTATTATACATTTATTGAAATGAATATTTTTAGTAGACATAGAGTTACTTACTAAAAATTGGATTCTGTGACTAAAACATAAAAATAGTAAAAGCGATTGTCTTTTGCATGCTGCTTAGTGAACAGGGATAAGGTAAGGCGATTGTCATTTTTGTACAAAAATCCAGTATGTAAGTGATGTAACGATAGGTCATTGACCCCCTTTTTGCGATGTAGGTAAGTACATCGACCTCTAAACCAACGCGATTCTGAATGATTCCTATCCACCACCATCGGTTTTTTCCTGCTTTACAGTTATCTTTTTATTTCAATTGACTTTTTGCTGAAACGCAAGAGAGTTGTCGATTATTTTTAACTTTCGGGTATTTTTGTTTAATTACGACGATCGCGGTAGTGCGCGCGTGAATAGAACAGATGCTTAGCTCCCCGAAGTCACGGAGCGATGAAATATGCTAATTCAAGCATCCGCTTATAACTGTCGTTACTATCGTTTCGAATCCTGAATACATCGATGCAATTCCGCGATATAAAAAAACACCGCTTATTCATCGAGTATTTCTATCAGAAAATATTTTTATGCCGTTACTTCCGAAAAGAGACCGTTTAGTTTTTCTGACATAAAGATGCAGTATGAGCTTCCTTGTTTTTTTAATAGTTGATAGCAAATGACATCACGTATATTATTTCCAGCTCGAAACGGCAGCTGTTAGTTTTTGAACATCTGACTAAAGATCACTGAGGTCTGTAAACAAACTGCTTGCCTCTACGAAGTTAATTAAGATATCTCACATGTATGACAGGTTGTGCCCACACAAACGCCGTATTAATTTAAGCACCATAGGCCTATTGTGGGCACTTTAATATACAGGGTTTACTGTTAATCAGATTAGCTGATAATCTCTTTTTATTTTGCTATCGTAAATTATAACTACAAGGATTATCTTAGCTTGGATGTTCGCGAGACTACAAAAATTCTCATCTGCTCAAGATCGTAATAGAGCAGCTAAAAAAAATATTGCGCGTGATTTCCAAAGCCAAAGCTTGCAACAAAGACTTGATAATGTTTTCTGAAAATACTTGTAGATGTTCATTAAACCCAGACATAGATTACAAGAACAGAATACATATAATAGTCGGCCTTAAATATCTGATGGCCGAGTGTCTGTGTGTTAATAAACTTTGGGCTCACAGACGCTCGCGTCCGGGATCATCGATTGTTCAGGAAACAAAAGGTAAAAACTATTTATGCTCAAAAACTCATATGTATGAGCAGTTGTGGATCCTCTCTCGTTTTGCATAACAAGACTATCAGTACCTCAGATCTGATCGCGATTCTACATGTACAATACCGCCCTACGGAAATAAATAGCATATGTAATGGCTGAAATATTTTATTATTATTTTTATCTCGATCATTTCTCGCGGTGGAATAGCCTTTTGTCTCTTCATCTTGGTCGTTGAAAGCAATATCTTAGACAACCGCTACTTGGTGTGGAAATACAGATAAATCCAGAAAAGGTTTACTCATGAAAACGTAAATACGAGTATATACGAATATTATATTGCTTCAGGCGTTGCATAGCGGAAAACCATTTAATATTGTGTTTGAAATATTACGTAGTATGGACAGCGGAAGTACGCCGCATAATTTTAGGTATACTTCTATCTTTTATGCATTTTTTTATGAGTAACCCTGTGTAGTGTTCTATGGCTGGTACTAATTGAATTCAGCCTGTCGATCACAGTTCAAACAGTAGTTGCTGTAGCCAAGTCCGCGTCAAAACTGGGACACCTCCACAATGGGCCGATAAGGAAACCGCTTGCAGAGCTTTTACTCGCACTTGAAGGTTTTCCTTTGAAAACGATGCCAACACGTCACCTGTGCTTAGATTACTAAATACTTGTACTCTCACTCTGTTACTCACTAAGAAATATTTTTGTACTTTATATGATAAAGAGAGCTAGATGAGCCAGTAGCTAGCCTAATGTTAACCTCGCGCTGGCTCGTGCCATTCCCAGTGACACTCGAGATTTGGATTCCGAAACTTTATTTTTACTCTTTACACCTAGGTATTTGACCAGCAAGGCCCGCCACACGAATTAGCGACACATTGACCTAAGTTGGAGCATGCCTTGAACACGCGAAGATATATATTGCATCCAACTAATAAAATACAATTGCGAAAGTTTGTGTTTGCTTCTTCTTCACACTCAATACAGCTAAACTGATTTCACTCAATTTTGTATGGAGATAGTTTAGACCGTAGATTTACATATATGCTATTTTTCATCCCGGATGAACACCGCGGGCTAGTTTATAATTAACAGCAAGTAGGATACTCAATAAAATTTCAATGATAGCTAATGCCAGTGGTAGTGGTTCATAGTTGATAAACTACTTTTTTATACCACTTAATAGCTAAACTCTGACAAAGCTTATCAGACTTCTAGTATATCGAAATTAGCAGACTTGAAAGGCAGGGCTAATCCACTTTTCGTATATTTTGGAAAATCCTTTAAAATCCTGCGTAATAATAGATAAGGGTAGGGTTTTATAAGTTTTGTTAGCGTCAATTCAGTGTTGAGAATCGTTCGAGCTCCAAAACAAGATTATTTCAAATTAGTTCGATAATTTTATACGATTATATATTGTATGTAAAATAGTTGTTATAAAATGTATTTCTATCTTTGTTTGCTACGGAAAGTAATAAGGAAATTAAAACAAATCTTACTTTTTGTAGAATGATATTATCTAGAATCGTTTAAGCGTATCATTTTAATATAGTTAATTGTAGATTTTATATGAATAAATAGCGAAATATCTACATAGGTTAGTACAATAGCGCCTTAAAACGAAGAACGAAATGGAAGGGAGGCGATCAAGTTGAACTTTGCTTGCTAGTAAGTATAGGTAACTCGTATTTGGTATTTGCTGACGGGTCGATGATCTTAATTACGAAACGTGCAAAGTATGTCATGTTTGTACATCAATTCGTGATCGATATAAAAAGCCTTTCACAGATCTATAGTCGGTATCAAATTATATTTCCCCACAGTTATACATATGGTAAAATTTCGCTAAGAAACTAACACAATTGAACCTTTTTTGAACATGCGATTCTTAAGTATGAAACAGTAGATTACTTGAAAGATTAAAATAACATGACACGTAGGTATCGCGGTTTTGGCCTATATCTCTCTCCTCGTGAGGGAAGGCCCCGAGTCTTAGCAGTGACAACGTAGAGTGGGCTGCTTATGCATGTAGTTACCGTGAACTACATTTTCCGTTATCCTCAGCTTTCGAAATAATGTGCATTAACATTATGGGGATACCAGGGGCAAGCTGATGTTTCGATTCTAAAATTAGAATAAAATAAAAATTTGGTGGGCTCCCGTACACATTTTTGAACGCACATAAATTTTGTATGACGCCTTTCATATTGATACGAAACCCATCATGCGCGTGTCTGATTTGCACTTGGCCAATTATTTAGGTTAAACAATCGACTAACAAAGACCGGTAATTATAAATCGCAAGCAGACATAATCTCAACTAATTATTGCTTATTCGTTATTTAATTAGTTTACCTTACAATTCATAGATTAACGAAGCTTTTGAAACACAATGAATAGGTAAGTTAGCGACAAATTCATTAATGAGATGAGTTATTCAATTCTAAGGTGACGAAACTAGTGAGGTTGTTGCCTTATGAACTATTAGACATTGACGTTGCATTGATACAGTTGTAGACGGGCAAAGTGGAGCCACGTTTTTTGCCAGACGTACGAGTACGCCCCGTGAGGGCCTCACACGTTTTCCTAAACGTATTCCTCAATAAACAGCTTCCATTGTTCACATATGACCTCAGCTAAAGTGATTTATGTTGATCACCAAAGTTTTGTTACGTTCAAAAGCCACTCCCAGCGGTGACAGGGCCAAAGGAGACTATTGGGACGAATAGGGTTTTTTTTCACACACTGCTGGTTAACCCCACACTGTACCATTTCTAGTTCGTATTATGGTTGCTAACACAACTGATATACTACATATACATACATACATATTTTATATAGACACACATTTAACACCCAGACCGACAGCCAACAAATTTAGTTCACCACAAAGATTTTGGCCGTGCCGGGAATCGAACCCGGAACCTTCTGATTGGCAGTCCGGCATGGTAACCATTACGCCAACGAGGTTGTCAGGTTCGGATGGGTGACCATGTCAAATAATTTAGTGGAATTCCCATCCGAGCCACGTGAGTCTTATTACATGTTTTGAAGCCAGGACAGCTCATTCGGGTGTGCGGCCGCGTTACGTCTCATAGGTCGTGGGTGTAGGATAAAGGAAAGCATCGTGAGGTAACCGTGGCATGGTGGTAGAGCATTTCCTAGTGCTCGCCTCGCCTGGTTAGCTCCCACCCTCTAGTTGTTGCCAAGCACCTAACGATGTATTCCAGCTGGCAGCCTCCTTGAGAGCCAGTAATTCCAGACTAGGCATTCAGCCAAAGTATCGCTGATTAGTTCTATGATTTGATTTGACAGAATTGTGTGATAATAAAAAAAAACTTATCGTTGCAACTATCAGCTTGATAGACTTAAAACAAGCTGTAGTTCAGTTATATCAGAAACTGAAAACGTTCGACAACTCTGGATACAAGAGCTTTATCGCGAACACGAAGAAGACCGACTTTGTCCAAGCTCAATGGATTTGTATGGCGTTTTTTGTCCAATTAGTTAAGAGCTGGACCCGGAAGTGTCGCCAAACATTCGCTATAATATGCTAATAAGTCGATAGAGTGTGCTCTTAACAAGTCTTAATCGACGTTCGCGCTTATTGACTCATCAACGCGCAAAAAATCCTGAGACTGGAATAGAAAAGCCCTCATTAGGAAACAGCTGTTGATGGGACAAATTGCCTGCCATTTTTTGTGGTTTAAGACATTTACAAAATGACTATTTGTTAAACTGTGACAAGAGGACAGATTGAACGCGTGTAAGTTAAGGCAACAACCGCCCAGTTGTTGCAAATGAGCAGTCTACACAATTTTGTATCTAACTGCATTAAACCTAAGAATAGTACCTAGACCTCGTGAGAAAAATCGTAAAGCATTGTTTTGTCTAAAAGTAAACTTTATGTTATGACTTTATGTCTCAACAATTACTTGATCGATTTAAGTGCTTAGTGATTATTGATTAGTATAATCGTGTTGCTAATAAAATCATTTGAATACATAATTTTAATCACATTAATAAACTACTTTAACTACGTTCTAGCAAATATTGTTAAATTCGTCCTGTTAATAGCACTGTAACCAATTTCCGCTTTATTTGGGAGAAAAACACCCCCTCCCATCTTAAGTATGTTAGGGTATAGATTAATAAATATAATAGACGCTCAACCTCTTGTTGAAAATCTTACTACGTTAAAAATAGATACACGTAGCTCCATCCTTTCGTATTCGTATTTTCTTGAAAAAACTTCACTCGCGGGTCACGCAATCTACTATCATCATACATATGCGGATGCAGCGCGCCTTGCTGAATTTAGCGGCAGCTAGGCGGCACGCTCGATTTGCCGCGCCATCTAAGTTTCATCAGTAATCATGGCAAAATCCTGCGCCACGCTTTATTGTATGGCTATAAGCAATCGTCTCTTGAATTCTGATCCCAAAAAGCAACCCCTTCCACTTTGGAATCACATTTAACAGAATTTTCATTATATTTTCCCGTCAGAGTTGTAACAGCAGATATTTCCCAACAGGTATGCGAAGTATACAAGTTGCACAGAGAATCGTTTCATCTCACAGTGGACTACATAGACCGGTATCTGACGAACACTGAGGATGTGCAGAAAGGAAGACTACAGCTTATAGGTAAGCAGATGACAGCACCCGTAACATTACAACGGCTTATATACCTTTATCCCAGACTAGATCGCGTGTAGACGCATAGCACTATTTTCGAATAGACAAATTTCTTTCTTAAATGTACTGTTACTTGACTGTTAAGTGAATAAATGCGCTATGTTTTTTATTGGCTAAATGTTATTTAAATGCGCTATGGTCCTATCTATTTGCACTAACAAACGGTCACATTTACTTTTTTTAAAGTTTTATAAATGTACGTCCAACGGGTTTCGACGCATTATGAGAGTCATTATCGAGTAGAGCATCACGGACGGTCACCGACGAGATCCGCGCGCAGATGCTTATAGTCTATTAGTTTCAAATATTCTTAGAATCGGTAAATCTGAGTCAGCTGTTTAGCTATTTTCACCAGAGCCAGTCCAGCCTGCACAAGACCCAATTCATAATCCTGTAAGTAGGTAACATCCGTTTGTCTCGGTTCCAGGTATAACGTGTTTATTCATCGCCGCGAAAGTGGAGGAAGTGTATCCGCCCAAAATCGGCGAGTTCGCATACGTGACGGACGGCGCATGTACCGCGGAAGAAATTTTACTGGAAGAGTTGCTCATACTGAAGATTCTGTCGTGGAGTATAACGCCGATCACGATCAACAGCTGGCTGAACGTGTACATGCAGCTGGCCAGCGAGGGGCGGAGCGCCAAGCGCAGGCTGCTGGGCGAGACGGACGTGGCGGCGAACGCGTTGCGAGGCTACACGTTCGTGTTCCCGCAGTACTCGTCGCTGGAGTTCGTGGTGTGCGGCCAGCTCGTGGACCTGGCCGTGCTGCACGTCGACGTCAACTTGTTCTCGTACAGCGTCATCGCGGCCGCCGCCATCGCGCACACCTTCAACAAGGAGCTCGCGGTCCGAGTCTCAGGTGAGATCTTGGAACTCTTAGATTGCTTATGAAATGACTAATTTAATTTTTTCGATCCCAGCCATACACTAATAGGCGCGTCCACACAGAGCGAGCAGCCTCGCGAGGCATTTGCCGCGCGAGGCTGCTCGCTGTGTGGACCCGGCTATTGACTTGTTTTTCAAGTTACATGTGTGTGGCTTTTCACTCTCTTTACGGTGAAGGAAAACATAGTGAGGAAACCGACATGTTTGAGGACACATTATCCGAAGACGTGTGTCATCCGCCAACCCGCACTTGGCCAGCGTGTTGTATTATGGCCTATATCTTTCTCCTTGTGAGAGAAGGCCCCGAGTCCCTGCTGTGGGAACGTATAGTGGGCTGCTTATGTAATTGATTTTCTAACTTTTATAGTTCCAATGATACCCTATTCTTAAGACTTCGATGTCTATCGGTTCTGTTGTCGCTAAAACAACAAATACTAAAAACAGAATAAAACAAATGTTCAAGGGAGGAGGCTCCGATACAACAAACATCTTTGGCAGTCTAAACTCTCAAAAACTCCTCTCAAAAACTCCTCTCAAATTTCACAAATTTCAAAATATCTTTATCAAAATTCAAATTCAAATTATTTATTACGAGTAACACAGACTCACAACAATTAATGTAACTTGATTGTTCTTAGCTTAGATTGTTTAAAATTATGTAACTTAATAATTATTACTAATGTGAGTAAAGCACATATTATAGTATTGACACATAAATATGATTAGGTGTATTGCTTAACAAGCTTAACAATTAGAATTAAGTATTGTAAACTATCAACGGTGTACGTTCCAGGCTACAAGTGGTCGCACATAGAGTCGTGCCACGCGTGGCTGGCCCCGTTCGCGGCGGCGGTGCGCGCGGCGGGCGCGGTGTGCGTGGTGCGCGGCGGCGACGGGGAGTTCGTGCAGCGCGCCGCCGGCCTCGACCTCATCTGTCCCGGGATCAACACGGACGAGTCGCACCGGATACAGTCGCACAACGTCTCCCTCGACATGTTTGTGAGTATCTCGCATAGTATTTGAAACCTCAAGTCCTCTTACTAAGAACACAGCTCTACAAAAAATCAATTTTTTGTTGTTGCCCTGTTTATCATCGCAAATTGTTACGTTTTTAAGTGCCCAGATTACGAATATATTCGTAAAAGTACTAAATTTGCTCATTTTTACAAATTGAATTTTATACGATTTATCGTCAAAATTTTAATTTTCAGTCATTCGTTGAAAAATAACGAGCAGATCTTACAAAATCATTGATATTTTCACGAATTGCGTGTATAAATAGACCCAAAATCATCATCATATCAAAGGCAACAAAACCACTGTAGACCAGTGGAATCGATGGAAGATATCCAGGGATTCTTAGTAAGAGAACTTGAGGACATCATAAGCATAATCCTCTTACCTCTTGTATATCTTGATATTTATCATACTGATAGCTATGCACATTAGAATAACGCAAGGCTACTTATGTTCCGAATGAAAACGAGTGACACTGCGCAGCTAGTTAATAACATGAGTAAATAAATAATTTATGCACCAAAAGTATGTAATACAAGCAGTTATAGACATTATTGGAACAGCTACAAATAAAATTTTCCCGATGATTATAAGTGATCCAACTGCCATAATAAACGGTCCTTTTTCCCCTGGATATCTTCCATGGATTCTTAGTAAGAGGATTATGCTTATGATGCTATACCAGCCCCACAAGACACTGACCCTTAGATGGGTCGACGACATTACAGCTGTAGCAGAACCTGGACTAGATAGGCACAGGACCAAAGCAGATGACATGACAATATAGAACCTATACCCAGCAGTGGGATAGAACAGACAGTTAATGATGATGATGTCCTCTCTACACAACTACATGGGGTGAGCAAGAGGAAACCAATCTTGAAATATTTTCTTTGACTCTCGTCATCCGTTATTATAGAGTAATTACAGTTAATTAGATATCACTTTGCATGGTGATAGTTGTAGCGCCCCTCGCTTGGCTAAGTAAGGTGATCTGAGGCTATCATCGAGGTTAAGCAACGGTCGTGGATGGATGAACATAAACAAAAATGTATATGTGAATGTATGTTTTGCCTCATTAAACGATTTATTTTTTTATATATATACTCAGAGCTTTGAAACATAGTTTCTTGCAAACTACTTGTTGTACTACTTTCTATTGGTACAGCTAGGTAAATTAATACTTATCTGTCAAACTCAGGATGATATTGATGATGATGGTAAATGTGTCAAAAATAAAATGTATTAATGTGGTTCAACATTTATCTAGACATTTATATTTTAGTGTACATAGATCGTGTCAGTTATTACATCTATCAGGAAATTGCGGTCACGCTCGTGATCGCCTATCAGTCGAACAAATTGTTTGAATCACTCACTCAGTCTACCTATTATGTTAAGACCAATTACAGTTATTTTAATGAAATATTAATTGAGCTCTTCTTTTTCATACGTGGTAATGTTTTAAAGGTTCCGTACGTAAAGAGAACAGGACTATTACCAAAGACTCCCATTAATAATTAAAAACATTTTTGTATTTCCCTTATATAAGTCAAAAAGTTAAGTCTGGTCTAAGATATCATAAATAAGATAAGACACCTAGGTGTTTTTGTTTATTCTTCAGGTTCAGGTGGCTGGATCAATATTGATGATATTTATCATACTGATAGCTATGCACATTAGAATAACGCATAGGCTACTTATGTGCCGAATGAAAACGAGTAACACTGCGCAGCTAATTAATAACATTAGTTAGAACATTAAATAAATAATTAATTTATGCACCAAAAGTATGTAATACGAGTAGTTATAGAGGTTACAAGAACACCTACAATAAAATTTTCCCGATGAAAGTGATCCAACTGCCATAATAAAGCGATCCTTTTTCCCCACAGGACAAAGTATACCAACAAATATCTGAGACGGCGTCAACCACGCAGGAGACCGCCGCTTCTACGTCTCAAGAGCCCGAACACATCTATCCGCCCACGCCGCCGCAGTCTGACCACAAGAGCCCCAAGACCCCCACCACTAAGACACCCTCCACCAGGCATCTGTCTCCGCCCGACCTAAGAATACACAGCGATGAATGAACGGTACTTTCTATCAACGGGCTTCACATACCCACCGGCTTAGAAAATGTATCCTAATTCGAAAATAAGAAAGAAAACATCAAAGAAGAAAAAGAAAGAAAACACGTGCTAGGGTATTTTCGCCTCGCCTGGCTAGCAACCAACCTCAAGTTGACAATCTGTCGCCAAGCACTTAACAGTGTATTTTGGCAGCCTCTTTGAGAGCCTAGGCATGCTTCACCTTAGGCCAGTGTCGCTTACTCATGTGGTGTGGCCCTACTGGTCTATTGCCTAACTGTAAATAAAAAAACATTACACTGTAAACTTTATATAACGACACTGAAGGGACTGTGAATTTTATGGCGTTATAGAGAGTGGTCGTTAACTGGAGAGAATGTATCATTAGAATACAAGCTAAACCAACTAAAGCCAATAGATTTTGACACTTTAGAGTTTGTCGTTAAATAAAGTGATGTTACATGGAGTTTACACTGTTCTATGAAAGCAGGAATACATACTGTTTTCGCGCGGAGTAAGAATTGTGTATACCGGTTTCATGTTAAGTATGCAGGTTTTATCTGAAAACTATCATTGATGTTATAAATTCTAAACTTTAGAATTCCCTCAAACCTGACGTAGCTCACGTGATTTGAAATCGCGGTTGACCAGTAAAATAAGGGCAGAAACTGTTTGCTTCTTATACTTTTATAATGTCTCAGAAATGTCTTTTCTCATTGTTGTGTTTGTTAGTATTATGTCACTCAGCTTGGAATAGTATAATTCCTGGTTACTCTTTATAGATCGGATGAATCGACTATGGGTTTACCAGTTCTGTGTTAAAACGATACAATACTTTAAGTATGATTATTTATCTTAACTTATGGTCACCCTCCCTTTCTCGGTATATTTGTATGTAAAAACTGTTACATAATGCTGGTCGAGTCTCAATAAAAGCCATTCGCAATGGATGCCATTTTTAGTATGAATGACCACAAAAATTACCATTCAAACTGGCGAATCAAAGCTCAGATCTATTTGGTCTGTTATACATATTCAGACTACAGACCATTAAGTTCTGACTTCTGACTCGCCATAGTAGAGAATGGTAATTTCGAATGGCTGTTTTTGAGACTCGGCCAGCATTATTTTAATTTTTTTGAATGGCTTTCTTTGAGACTGCCATCTGTTCTGTACTAACATTTGATTTTGACAACGAATAAAACGGTATTTAAACAAACCGGAATATTCGGACGTACATTGTGTAAAACATATGAATTGAAAATAAAACGTACATGTACAAAGGTATGTATGTTTGTACGTAGCTTTGTACATGTACATGGGTGCACATATCTTGATTAACAAATACATTCTCATTCATCATGAGTTAAAAAATCTTTACTTTGCTAAAATCTACTGTAGATAAAAGAAAATCGGAAATAATTAGTTAAACACCAAACACTTTTTAATAACTGAAATATGTTTTCACATACTAACTGTGATTTAAAACATAAAGCAATGTTTTCTTAGATTTATCTGAATGTTCCAAATGAAACAGGAACTACACAACATTTTTCTGATTTTCTCCCATCATTACTTTCATTACTAACCTTATAACTTATTGTTCAGCTTTTTCAATGATAACTACTTAGAATATAATTATTTTATCAATCAGTTAAAACTGACTTGCCTCAGTACCGAACTAACCTACCGAAATACATCCACAATACCATATTTCGTCAATAACTTTAGTCTAGCGAAACCACCACATACATAAGTAGTACATAGATATTGTTTTTTTATTGTTGTTGATAATGTGAGGCGCAGATATTTTATAGCATTTGTTATTAACGTAACTAAACTTAAATAGATAAAATAGATACGTGAGAGCCTTAAACAAGTCACTTAGAACAGGATTATACCAAAACTAAATAATTATAAACTGTTCCGTTCCCAATGTAACATTCATCTACTCTAAACCCCTAAAGCTTGTTGGTTGTACAGTAATTAAAAACAAAATACGGTGAAATATTGAGAGATATATGCAGGAGCCCTAAAGAAGTAAGATAATAAAAAAATATAATTTTATTAAACACCAAAACAATAATTTAAAGCTGTTCCTATTCCTGATATAACATTCATCTTTTTCTAATCACCTGTCCTACAGCTTGCCTCTACAGTATCTTACTCGTAAAACATATATCTATGAAATGTAATAACCAGAAAGAATTGAAATTATTATTTTATAGAACTCCTTTAAACAAAAATTTAAAGCTGCTCCTATCCCTAATGTAACACTCAATTATTCTAAATACCTTTCCCTGCAGCTTATAGCCTCATCTATTAATGATGCTATAATATTTTGTTATTATATAACGAATATTGTGTGTCACTAACACTTTGGAGTGAACGCTTACTAAGCAAACTAATATCACTAATGAAGCTTTGATGTGAGCTTGAAACTAACTTTGTAGGCTAAACTCCAAAAGCAAAAATAAAAATGTTTATGCAAAAATAAACTGGATTTATCTGGCTCTCTGTTTCCTGAAAAGGGGTTATTATATGTCTTCATATATATATCTTGTAGAAGTCCACATCTTGACTTCTCATCAGGCAAGCTGTAGTTAAACGCAAAACTATGAAATATAAAACAAATATGAGATTTTGATTAAAATAAAGGCTCTCATGTTGAATGTGAAGAGGGATATGAGTCATGTATCTTTTCATTCATCTGAAATATTTTTGCATGAAGTATTATGTGCTAAAATGCTCTGTGATTTTTCTCTCAATAGAACCTAAATATCATGAAATACATCAAGCACTCCAGCACCATGCCAACGTTTATAATGATTGAGGCTTACTCAGAAATAAAGTGCTTGAACATTCCAAACGATATTCTGTCAAAGGATAATAAATAAAGTAGGTACAACACGCTTGTACGTTATTTACTTGGCTATAATTTTGAGCACTGGAATAAGATCCACAGCCTGACTTGGGAATATTTCATTATTATTATACCGTGTATATTTTGTACAAATATTTTATGAACTTCAGATTGATATAATTACATCATAGAATTAAACCCATAACTAATATTTTACATTGTGTTGCATGTAGTATGTATATAGAGATGGTTGTGTTCAATTCTGGTTGAAGATTGGTTTGTAAATATAATTTAAATATACTTTTTTCAATCACCAGAATCAGCAATATTGTATTTGTGTAAGCCTAATATGAGTTGGTGCAAATCTAAAACTAATTTTAATCTCTCTTTAATTAAACACTTTCATACTTGTTTTCCAAAATCTCAATCAGATAATGTCTTTTTTAATTAAGACAAATATGTTCCTTAGCTAATTTACTAACGTTTATGCTTAGATATACTGTTTGATTGTACATAGTTGAATGTATTATTTCTTGATGGATGAACAAATAGGATGTTCATGAGACTGATTACAAGACTTTGGGAGTCTGTCGTAAATTCTTGTAAAATTATTTAATACGTGATATGATAAATAATTCCGCGACAGAGGATATTTAATGCGGCTATTTCGACTAACCAAAGACTGTCGCCAGGGAAGCAGATCTTTGCATTCTACTTTGGATATTTCTTGATCTTCCTCTGACATTAACTGAGGAATGCTTGTGTTTTCTTTACTTAGATGTATCGTCATGAACTATTTGCTAATGTTAATGCAGAAGTAGTTTGTATAACATAATTGTGTAACTATTATGACAATAATTGAGACAGAATGCTTCAATAGGTATAATGATATAAAATAGTAAGCTGTTAACTGCGCCTGCCGCCACGCTTGTAGGCAATATGCCAAAAATAGCTCGTTACTATCCAGCATTGATAAAAATGTGTGTCAAGTAATTACTAAAAATAGTATCATCACTTTCGTTATCTGTATTTTATTGTTTAAATTTGTCATGTTGCTTATCGAATGAAATTGTAGAAGCATGTGATGTATAGAATATGAAATGAACAGAAAGAAGATTGACTCCAGGTGCATGTGTTATGATGTACCTTAACAGTTCGGGTATTTATGTTGATGTAAGTTAAATCCATTTAGAATTAAGTCCAACGATTACGCTTATCCTCCAAGGCGGTCTCGCCTTTTAAATAAGACTTAGATTTGTTATCAGAATAATTTAAATTTATATTCTTAGCTCGATTAGAAAACTCTTAGCCTTAAGTTATTTTTATATCAATTTATATTGAAAACTAATATAAAACTTAATTGTAATAGATATTTTTCAATTTATTCTGAAATGAGTGTGTGATCTCAAGAAAATGTTCCATAAATCAACACCGTTCCGAGGACAACGTAATGTTTCAGTTGTGTATAATATTGATCATCATTACAATAAGTTCATCAACAAACTGACATTACGATGTTCCCGGAACCTTGCAGGATCCGTGCAATAAATGCGATCGATCACATTGTTGTACTCATCGGAAGCCACGGCAGTTATGCTGTTGAAGTATTAAATAAATGGTGTTGATATTTAATTTTACATTTTACTTAAACCTTACCCCACCTGACTCGTACTTTATAGCAGAGATTTGAACGAAGAAGGTAGCGCATAAAAGAGGATTACATGCAGCTGAAATGCTAATGTTGAGATAGATGTGTGGTGTGACCGGAATAGACAAGTTTTAGAAATTTACATGTCAGAGGTAACTTGAGAGGAGCCCCTAATGACTGAAAAACTAAAGAGCCGGGAGAAGGCTAGCGTTGTTTGAGAAAATTATGCGTAAGAGGAGCATGTAAAAATAAATATTGGCATGACAGTAGAAGGTATGCGGAAGGCTTAAAGAGGTCTACCTAAAAGTCGTGACTGAGGACATTACAGCTGATAAAATAAAATGAAAGGAGAAAATAATTATACTGTGACGGCTCACCTAAAAGGAAAAGCTGAAAGCACGATGACTTATCCTACTAACATAAGGATTAAAAAAAATAATGAAAATCATAAAAAGTCTTTATTACAACTAGCACTGTGTATCAAACTACATATTATATTCTAAATAGTTCAATGTATAATAACGTTATCACAATTAAAAACAGCATCCACTGGAGGCAAAAGAAAAAAAAAACTTAAAAATGGTATTTATAATTAGTATCATGGTGTGAATCAAATTCTGAATATCATTATTTTAAAATTAGTTTCCACTGGATGAAAACACTAAGGCCGGGGATCCGCCATCCTGAAACAAGGAATGTCAAGATAAACCATTTATTTATTGATAATTATTCAATTATACGTCAAAAAATTAAAAATGTCAAAATGTAATACAATCAATTTGTAATAAATGTCAATATGTAATGATGTCAATATTAATAAAATAATAATAATATTAAACAATTACATATCACACATTATTAAAATATTTTTTTTTTTTCGATATTAAAAAATTCGTCCACAAATTAAAACGTTCTCTGAACGAGCCATTTCTTGAGCTTATGTTTGAAAATGCTGTCATTAGATGCATTCGTAATATCCTACGGCAAACAGTTATATACTTTCGGCCCTATCACGTGCGACAACTTATCCGAGCGCACGAGCCTCACCGTCACCCGCGCCAACTCGCCTTTTCTAATGATACGATAGAGCAAGACAAATTATCTTTACCAAAATCCTTTTTCTTTTTTCACAATATACAAGTAGCAAATCCCTTACGATCAGTCTTCATATATTACTATATTATAAAAATCTTTGGCAACGCAGAGCGCAAACGGCTTGTCTTAGGGG
The DNA here is from genome assembly GCA_035578125.1 of Mellilla xanthometata. NCBI lineage: Eukaryota > Metazoa > Arthropoda > Insecta > Lepidoptera > Geometridae > Mellilla > Mellilla xanthometata. The sequence goes on along the minus strand of JAPUBQ010000007.1, from coordinate 1,761,687 downwards.
TATGAAATTTGGTGGTTGTATTTATTTTAGTACGTAGACATGTACTAAGAACGGATTTTTGGAAATTACTCTTCCTTACCTAACCTGCTCTAACGAAAGTAAAAGCTAAACATTATTACTTATCGCAAGCGAAGCCGCGGTTAATAGCTAGTTATATATAATTATCACCTACAGTGCCACCAACTTAGCTGTTCAGTTGATGGTGGCGCTAATGGAGATATGTTGCCACCTAAGAATGTTCAAGAACCTGTAGTTCCAATTTTGTCCACCTGAACAGCTAAGTTGGTGACACCGTAGATACGAGTACTACAAAGTTTCTACTAAAAAGAGGGTAGGTAAGAGTAATGTCTGACATGTGTATAGAGACACGAGGCTGCGCGGAGACGGCGGAGGTGTCCTGCGGCGTGAGGAACACGAACTGGCGGCTCGTGTTCTTCAGCGCGTGGTCCATCAGCAGCACCATCACTATCTTACGGTTCACGTTGTCCTGCAACACAATACACGCTAACTAATATTCCTTTATCACTCACCAAACACCTAACAGCTGAATATATTTTAAAGGAATCAAGATTTACAGTTATTTTATTGTAGATCATAAACGGTAAAAAATATTGGTAAAATAGCTTAAAGACCGTCTTAAGAATCAGTCACCTTAAGAATATTTAAGCTTATTTTGGTAACAATCCGACTTATGAATTAGAAAAATTAAAATTTTTGTACCAGCCTTTTTGTCTCTGATCATCTTCTCTGATCATCATGAAATCTGATAGATACCAAAATAAGTATAAACATTCTTAGGGCAAATTTGAAGTGGGATTGGGCTGGTCACGTCTGCCGCATGCCGGATGATCTGTGGACAAAAATTGCTACCGAATGGACGCCGGCCAATACAAGACCTCGCGGCAGACCAAAAAAGCGATGGAGGGACGAGCTTGACAAACACCTGGAGGATTGGTCCACAATAGCGCTAAATAGGGACAAATGGAAAGAGGGGAGGGAGGCCTTTGCCCAACGATGGGATCAAACAGGCTTTTAATATTAATTAATTAAAATATTCTTAGGGTGGTTTTTTAGACGATCTTTAAGCTATTAATTCAATATTTTTTACCCTTATAACGAAAAAAATTGCAAATTCACACATTACACAGATGCAACAGTAAGTCTGATATAAAGAGAACAGTCGGCAGGTACCATGAAGACGTCGAACTCGTCCATGAAGTAGAAGGGCAGCTCGATGCACTCCCACAGCGCCATGATGAAGGCGACGGTGGAGTAGGAGCGCTCCCCGCCGGACAGCGAGGAGGTGGAGGAGGCGTGCCGCTTGTCGCCCGCCTCGCGCCCCGTGCACACGATCTCCAGCGCGCCGCGCGCGTTGTCCATCTCCAGGCGACCCTGACAAGTACGCAATTATATTATCTGAACGCAAAACCTGTTTTTACCCCCTTGAGGTTAAAGTAAATTTGAATTTAGAACATCGCGTGCCCACAATGAGAGCGAAGGTACATAAATTCCCATCAAACTAAAAATCAGTAAGGTTGTTAAAAATATGATTAAAAATAAAATTTGAAAGCCACTTAGCTCTTACGACGAAGAAGAAGAAAATGACAAATTACATTATCAAAAATAGCGATGTGTAATGCTACTTTTACATAAATAACATATACATGTATAATAATGTAATAACAGTATAGCGATAACAATAGTATAATAGTAATTAGTTACCGAATATCCGCGCAGGTTCAGTATGGCCTGGAAGCAATACTGCACTCGCGTCGCGATAAACTTTTGCACTCGGTGGCATATCTTTAAATGCTCAGTTGCCGTTTTTTTTATCTGCGAACAAAAATAATTATATAATGGAGCCCGCCTTGCAAGGGGCTCGCGCATGGAGGGTTTCGTGCCATTTTTGTATGGGAGCCCCCTATTAATTACTAACCATTAATTTTATTTAATTTTTTATTAATATTTATAGTTAATACATAATTAAATATTTAGTGAATGTTTAGAGGGTTTACCGTTGTGTGAAAGATGATATGAAAGAGAAAGGAGTAAATATGACGGCTGACAGAAGAGTGTGGAAGCAAAAAACAACCGACCCCACATAGTGGGGCAACCGACCGACCCTACATAGTGGGAAAAGTCGAAGGCAAAGAGTTTAGAGGGTCTATCAAATGTGTTCAAAACGATCGAGTAAAAAATGCTGAAAAGTTACGTTTAATTTCCCTTAATTTTTTTTATATTGTTACGTGCTGGACGGGGCACTCGGGATAAAGGTTTGGGTATATGACTAAAACGTCGGTTTCGTGGATAACTAGGATTTATTAAGTATGGAATCCCCACGCCGGATACGTGTCTGGTCTTCCAACTCGTCGAAACGTCCAAATCGTGTGCAGTCGCAATCCTTATTCTTCGCCGGAGTCGTACACTCGTAGACACTAATCGCACTTTTCGCTCGGGGTATCACTCGGAGTTAACTCTCCGACAACTCGCAGTTAACTCTACGACATCTCGCAGAGAACTGTCCTCCAATCGTTCGGTCCGCTCTTTTATACCCGCTCATACAAGCTCTCGTAAGTTCTATATGTCGAACGTTCGGAACTATTCTTCAGGAGAATTCGAGGCAGTGTGTGAGTGAGATAGAAGATGTTTGTTTACACACGTAAACAATCAGGCGGCGTTCGGGAAGCTTTCGAATCTTCTATACTAGAAAGTTCGAGGTAACTGTAGCAGTGAGACAACAAATATGTGTGAGAGCGGCACCGAAGGTATTCGTGTGTTTTCTAGAACATTCTGTTCTGGGAGCTTCGCGACATTGCCCCCTTCCTAAGAGATGCTCGTCCCGAGCATCGTCAATCTGTACTCTCGAATGTTCTGTACTGGTCTCGAGACGCTTGATGATTTCTCTTTCCAGATTTCCCTTTCCAGGGTGGCCCGACATCGTGATGGTATAGCTTGCGCGCTCCTCCAATATAACGATTTCTCACTGTTGCATATGTCGTCTTCTTCCGAATCCAGTAGTCTCCATCTTTTCTGTGATTGATCCACTTTATCCGCTTTCTTCTCCCGATCCGGTTCCCACTGTCTCCAATATAACTTCCGGTGTACTTGAATCGATGTAAGACTACAGGAACCTTAATCTCATTCATCTTCAGGTGATAACTATTTCCTCGCAGATTCTCACTAAGACTCAACTTCCCACTGTCTCTCTGATAGTTAACCTCTTCGTTTTCGATATGTGCAAATGCCTCGTTATACAGGTTCAACAACTTGCTGCAGGTCTCATTAAAAACGTCAGCATATTCCCTCTGCAATACTTGTTCATCTTCTTTAACCTCCTGGTCAGTCACCTTTCCCAAGATGCTAGCTTCATCTTTCCGAACCACCTGCTCAGTTCCCTCTCGCAAGAAGCCAGCTTCATCTTCTCGAAATGCCTGGTCAGTTTCCCCTCTCAAGATGCCAGCTTCATCTTCCCGAAGTGCCTGGTCAGTTTCCTCTCTCAAGATGCCAGCTTCATCTTCCCGAACTGCCTGGTCAGTTTCCTCTCTCAAGATGCCAGCTTCATCTTCCCGAACTGCCTGGTCAGTTTCCTCTCTCAAGATGCCAGCTTCATCTTCCCGAACTGCCTGGTCAGCTCCTTCTCTGAAGATGATTTCTCCATCTTCCTGAACTACCTGGTCAGCTTCTTCTCTGAAGATGCTTGCTCCATCTTCCTGAACTACCTGGTCAGCTCCTTCTCTGAAGATGCCTGCTCCATCTTCCTGAACTACCTGGTCAGCTCCTTCTCTGAAGATGCCTGCTCCATCTTCCTGAACTAACTGGTCAGCTCCTTCTCTGAAGATGCTTGATTCTTCTTCCTGAACTACCTGGTCAGTTCCTTCTCTGAAGATGTTGACTCTTTTCTGACACTGATCCACCAAATTGTTCAGGGCCGACAAAACCACTTTCTGCTCTTCACGCATGCACTGCGCCATGCGTATTAAGTCACCAAAATCGCAAGTTGCAACTGCACTTTCCAAATCTAATCCTTGGGAAGCAGCATCAGCCACAGCCTGTCCACCATTCGACGATTCACGCTCTGCTCCGCTGACACCAACAAACAGCGAGTTGCTCCTGAATCGCGCCTGGTCCAGTCTGTCCTCTTGCCTTCGTTCCTGATTCCCTTGGCGACGTTCCGCTTCCATGTTCATCCACGCAGAAACCAGTATACCACACCTTTATCCCACTTCTGACACCAAATGTTACGTGCTGGACGGGGCACTCGGGATAAAGGTTTGGGTATATGACTAAAACGTCGGTTTCGTGGATAACTAGGATTTATTAAGTATGGAATCCCCACGCCGGATACGTGTCTGGTCTTCCAACTCGTCGAAACGTCCAAATCGTGTGCAGTCGCAATCCTTATTCTTCGCCGGAGTCGTACACTCGTAGACACTAATCGCACTTTTCGCTCGGGGTATCACTCGGAGTTAACTCTCCGACAACTCGCAGTTAACTCTACGACATCTCGCAGAGAACTGTCCTCCAATCGTTCGGTCCGCTCTTTTATACCCGCTCATACAAGCTCTCGTAAGTTCTATATGTCGAACGTTCGGAACTATTCTTCAGGAGAATTCGAGGCAGTGTGTGAGTGAGATAGAAGATGTTTGTTTACACACGTAAACAATCAGGCGGCGTTCGGGAAGCTTTCGAATCTTCTATACTAGAAAGTTCGAGGTAACTGTAGCAGTGAGACAACAAATATGTGTGAGAGCGGCACCGAAGGTATTCGTGTGTTTTCTAGAACATTCTGTTCTGGGAGCTTCGCGACAATATTTTAATTTAATAGGTAACATAAATTTATAAATTCTGTAAAAATTTAAGCTTCTATCAGCTACCGTCATTGATAAATAGCAAAAAAATACAAAAAAAAACACCCCCTAAATATTTACATTTAATTTTATGCCTGGAGACAGACACACGGACAACGGAGGCTTAGTAATAGGGTCCCGTTTTTACCTTTTAGGTACAAAACCCTAAAAAATAGTGAGGAGAGCACCGGGTCCCAGCAATGGGTACTTATCGTGTCAAAATTCAAAATGTTTTATTCATAGAATGTAAGTACATAATTTAATATCCCTAACTCTCAAACTGGACTGCAAGCCCGTGTCATGGAGGTTAGTTCCTTCCAGTGACTCAATTAGAATGTCGTACATCTGTTAATAGGACTACAATTTCAAAAATTTGTGACGTTCCTTAGTTTTTGTGTATATCTTAACAAAATCAATTATTATTTATTATTAAATATATATTACTGTATGTACTGTTTAATTGTTTTAATATATACCAGCTACGCCTTTACATTTTTTGCGATTTTTGTTAAATACTCCTGAGCCACTTTTTCAGGATGGCTATGCAGTCAATGTGTTCCCAACAAACATGTCAATAGCAGTGAATGGCTTTTACCCGACAGCAACGTCAATTATAATTTTTTTTATTATTATTACGAGCTAGGTCTTAGGATAAATAACATCACCGGTGACTCCCGCTCCGGGTCGTTCTTGGTGTAGAGGTTGGCCATAGCTATTCAGCGCGGTAATGCAGCAAGCGTGATGGCCACTTTTGCACCGGGGGCGACCAGGGGCGTGTTATTTGATTTGTATTAGTTTTAGTTTTTAGTATGTGATATTTATACTGGACGTAATTTTATATAATTTTATTGAATAAATTAATAAAGCACACTATAGTGTTATTATTATTACTAAATTACATTACATTATAATATTATAATGTAATGTAATGTGTGCTGCTTATGTAAAACAGAGAAGGTGTGAAGCGCCTCACATCCTCAATGAGCAGGTCGAGGCGGTCCAGCGTGCGCTTGGTGCGGCGGTACTTGCGCTCCACCTCCAGCAGCCTCTCCGCCACCTCCGCCTTGCTCAGCCCGTCGCTGCGGATGGCGCTCAGCTTCCCCAGTGTCTTCTTCAGCTCGTGCTGCACCACCATCTTGTCTCTGGTTCAAATATTACATCAGGTATTAGAATACACGAGAGTATTGCTGATTGCCATACAATAAAGCGTAGCGCAGAAGTTACCCATGAACCTAGATGGCAGCGCCATATCGAGCGTGCAGCCTAGCTGCCGTCGAAAAAAACGCGCTGCAGTCGCATAGTGATGTAGCGATTGTAGGCGTGACCAAAGTGAAGTCGTTTCAAGAAAATACAAATAATATAGAATATCGAATGTATCAACGTGCTTCATCTTCGGCCACAGCTTATCTTACCATAAGGCGAGTTGGTGGCCAAGCGTAGATCTATATAATAAAAAAACCTAACTGTAACGAGTAAAAAAAAACGGATGTAACCATAGTGGAACATACCTGGGATTCTCAATCCTGGGACAAAGCGAGAGCACATCATTGATCTTCTGCTGTATTACGTTTCGTTTCTCTTCGAGGATGACTTCCACCTGCGTCAGTTTAATCCTATCTTCTTTGAGGCGGTGCTCCAACGTGCGCCGCTCCGTCACACCCTGGTCCAGCTTCATTTGCTCCTGCTCTATCTCTTCCTGTATACAAGGTGTTTTTTATAGTAGAGTTTATAATACTAGAACGAAAGATCAAGGCTTAATTCTTCCTACTATGACGTAGGCGTCGTGTATTTTACCCTATTAAATAATGGGTTGTTTTCCATTGTTTGATAGGGTCAATACACGATGCCACATGAATACTACAATCCAACTGGAATGTTTTTTACTAAATATAAATAAATAAATAAATATTAGGACACATTTCACACATGGCTGCCATTTCTAGTTCGTATTATGGTTGCTACCACAACTGATATACTACATATACATACATACATATTTTATATAGATACATATTTAACACCCAGACCGACAGCCAACCAATTTAGCTCAGCACAAAGATGTTGGTCGTGCCAGGAATCGAACCCGGAACCTTCTGATTGGCAGTCCGGCATGGTAACGCCAACGAGGTCGTCAATAAATAATAATCTTGAAATGATAAAAAGTTTATTTTGACAACCATAATAAGATCTGAGCACAAACGCGTCTCATTTGGCTTACAAAATCGCCTAGGTTAAGAAATATTTTTTCTACATTAGGGTGCAATTTTTGAAAAAGTAAATTATACCTTGAATTTACACGTAGTCTACAGTTTATCCCGCAGCTAAATTTTTTTTGGATGCGATTATGCTCAGTCGGGCGTGCGACCGCTTCGGATACCCAAAATGAGTTAGAGCTTTCGGTGAAAGAGAACATCGTGACAAAACTATCAAAGGGCATTTTCTAATGCCTGGCTAGAAACCATCGTCAAGTTGAAAAATCTGTCGCCAAGCACCTAACAGAGTGTTCCGGCAAACTCCTCGACAGCCAATAATTCTAGACAAGGTTCGCTCCACCTCAGGCCGGAGTGTCGCTAACTCGTGTGGTTAAGTGACCTCCCGGTCTAAAGCCTACCTAGTAAAGTGTAAAAATATATGTACCACTCACACTGAGACTCCTATAAGCTTCGGTGGCCTCTTTCAGCTGGCCCTTGACCGCCTTCATCTGTTCCTCGAACTCATCAACCTGCCTCCTGTACTGCTGCTCCTGCCGCGAGAACTGATCCACGTCCGCCTGCAGGCTGCCCACCTTCTCCTTGGATATGTTTAGTTCTTCCACCTGGTATTCGCAAATAAATAATATTTTATTAAATAAAAATTTAAATTTTTAAAACAAGCTTTAACCACTTGTATGTTGAAACACCGGCTCCCGGTATAAACACATTTTCTCCGCAACTGTTGACATACCGGGAGCCGGTGTGGGTAAAACTATAACTTGGAACTTGGATGTTTTTTCAACAGATAATACAAAATGGGCTAATGTCATTCAACATACAAATGGTTATCAGGTATAACTCGATTTAATAAAGAAACCATTTGAAAGTTCGTTTCGTCTCGATCGCACGTATATTGTATAAGTATATAGTTATGCAAGCGAGAGAATGTGAACATTCAAATGTTTTATTTATACGCTAGTTCCTTTTAGATGAGCTGAAACACGAAAGCTTAAAATCTTATGTAGTTTTGAATTTTCTTTATCCACCTTTTGACTCTATCCTCAAATAATCATCACCTTGGATATCACCAGAGCCGGGTCAATTTGGTAGTAAGAAGGATTAATTTACAATATTTTTTTATTCGGTATTAATAAACTTTAGCCTTGAAATGGAACAAATTATTACTAATTTTTTTCTTAACCATTAGAGACATTATTAAGATATTATTCTATCTCCATACCAAGACAGTCTGATGAGGTGTCTGATGCTGGTCCAGCGCTGCAGCGGCTGCTTTAGCCGCTTCCATCTTCTGATGTCGCTCGGCGAGCAGCGCTTGAAGCGCTTTAGAGGCCGACCTCTCTGACTCGTGCGCCGCGCGTGCTTCTTGGCTAAACTCCTCCGCTTTAGCCTCAAGCTCTCGGAGCTTGGCTTCCGCGTCTGCGATTTCCGCCAGCACTTGCCTACGACCATTATAGCTAGAGTTAGCTGATAGATTTTTATTATCATTTTATAGAACTAATGATGGATAAGTAAGGCCAAAAATAACCAAGTTTGTATTGAAATAAATTAAATACGTTTTGTTTCGTATGACAAAAGTTTTTTTATAAATTTCCAATTCACATAAACCAGTGTTGATGTAGCTTATTAATGAATTATAGAGTTATTAATGAATAAGAGAGTGCCATTAGTTATGCATGTGGGAGTACATTGATCAGGGATCAGAATACAAGAGAGGATTGCTGATTCTCATGCAATAAAGCGTGGCGTAGAAGTTTGACATAATAACTGACGAAATAACGCGAAAATTATAGATGGCGCTACAAATCGAGCATGCAGCCTAGCTGCCGTCACATGGGGCTACGTGTACCGAATGATACATACGTAGTAGGATTTTCAACAAGAGGTTGGGCGTCTATCATATTTTTATTAATAATAATAATATTAGGACACTTTCACACACGGCTGGTTAGCCCCATACTGAACCATTTCTAGCTCGTATTATGGTTGCTAACACAACTGATATACTACATATACATACATACATACATATTATATATAAATACATATTTAACCCCCAGACCCACAGCCAACAAATTTAGTTAAGCACAAAAATGTTGACCGGGCCGGGAATCGAACCCGGAACCTTCTGATTAGCAGACCGGCATCGTAACCTTTACGCTAACGAGGTCGTCAAATGTTTATGTCGATATATATTTATTAGTCTACGATATTATGGCTGACCTTTTCCTCTCGTGCGTGCCGACGTGCAGGTAGCGCGAGGGCCGCGCGGCGCCGCCGTAGCTGCGGTAGTTGGGCGCGGGGTGGAACTCCGTGCTGTCCAGCGTCACTATCTTGGAGCAGTTCTCCGGCACGTTCTCCTCGCTGCTCGACAGGCGGATGGCGTCATCTGTGACAACAAGTGATATTTTTTTTTTAATCTGTATATATAACATATTTTTTTTTTATTTAGACCAAATTAAGGAGAAGGCGAATGTCATGTCGTATAGGGAGGTCAAGGATTTGGCCGAAGACAGAACTACCTGGAAAAAACTCCACAGACAAGAGCCCAGCTCTTAAATATTGAATGAATATAAAAAAATCTGAACTGCGCCAAGATAGTGTATAGTGTATTTATGTAATGTGTAACCAAGATTTGTAATAACTCTGTGGGAGAGGCCATTGGTGTTGAAACACAGTCTATGACTGAATCAGCACCAATGGTTTCATTTGAATAGTGTATTTGTTACTTAAGTCAATAAAGAATTTTTATTTATTGGTGTGGTAAAGACCCAGGAAACGGTGGCGCGACGATCTATGGAAATTTGATAAGGACTGGGCCACCAAAGCCGAAGACCGGGCTGACAGGAAGATGAGAAGGGAGACCTTTGCTCAGCAGTGGGCTTTTAATAATAATAATGTGTGTGCGTTACCGTGTTCGGGCACCAGCAGGATGGCCTCGAGGCCGACGTTGTCGATGAGGAAGTTGGCCACGACGGGGTCCGCCACGTGCAGCGACTCCAGCGCGGACAGGAAGCCGGGCGCGCGCACCGTGTGGCGCCGCACGTCGTGCTGCCGCGACAGGAACTTGCTGCATGTCACGGATGGCTTCGGCGCGTTGCCGTACACCTACACACACGTAATATTAGTTTATGCAACTGGCATATAATGAAGGGTATGAAAAACGAGTGTTTTAATACCCGTGTTATATGCAGTTGCATACACTACTTTATCTTCACTGATGCAATTAATCATACAACAAGAGTTAAAGCTGACAATAAACAAACAAACATTAAATTCACGCGTACGTGAGTAATCTAACCAATAAGAGCGCAGCCGCGCGCGCGGGGCCAGTCAGGAGCGAGCGCGCGCTGTCCTTATTGATGTTATAATGAGATTTTACGATATCGATGTGGATATTATACCGTCATGTGAAATTGCTTAAATTGAGTATTTTGTTGTCTGCACTATAACAGTAGTAATTATAAGTCAAGTATTGGAAACATAAGTAGAATGTTACAACATTAGTATAGATAAAGTTCTTTTATACTACTCCTATTTTAGGAATATTTGAATATAAGTAAGTATATAATATTTAGGAATTTATTTATTAATATTTTTGTGCTTTTTATTTCTATGACTTGAACAATAGTCCAAATAAATGGTATTTGAATTTGACCAGCAAGGCACATTACCACACGATACTGACACTCTGGCCTAAGGTGTAGCATGCCTAGTCTGGAGTAACAGGCTCTCAAAGAAGCTGCAGGACCACACCATTGTGCTTGGCGACAATATTTTTCAACTTAAGGGTGGTTGCTAGCCAGGCGATCACTAGAAAATGCTCTACCATGCAATGGTTTTTGTTGTTCACTGAAATTTTGTAGACATCGAACCCAAGACCTTCGGAACGTTCAGGCGGCCGTACGGCTGACAATGCTCTCATAGCTTCTAAGTTTCTCTGAAAATTTTAACTTCGATCCAAGTAGAACTTTCAAAGTCTAAAATTGTATCCGTTAAACTCCCACAATTAATGGATTCTGCGAGGGAGTCAGGACAGATTTGTCTGGGGACCTCCAACGAGTGAAAATATTACTTTTAACGAGTGAAAATTTCACATACGCGATTCAGAACAAGCGTTTCGGACGTGAGCGGCGCCATAGTAATGACGTCACAAGTTCAACTCCAAACATGAATTAAAAAAAAAACCTTCTACTGCAAAGTAACAGGGAAAACTCGCAAGCTCTTAATTTTGTATGAGATTGTCTTGTTAGCTCACCTGCCCCATAAGCTGGAACAGCTGCCGTGAATCCTCCGGCGAGTTGACGCAGAAGGCCTGTATGGAGCCGCCTATAATGTGTTCCAGGGCGCCGCCCCATTTCTTCTCCTTCACTTTCAAGTAGGCACCTGACAATTGATTTGACATTTTACAAACGGCAAGTTCGTATTATGGTTGCGAACACAACTGATGTACTACATATACATACATAAATACTTTAAATCGGTACAGACAACCAACCAATTCATTCATCACAAAGATGTTGACCGTACCTCTGGCTGGCAGTCTGGCATGGAAATTATTACTAATAAGTCTAGACTTATAATTGGACTAATTAAATGAATAAAGTGTTAATCTGTATCTAACCAGCCATGCGTAAAAAGGGTCTTAATATTTATTTATTTATATGAAATACAGTGTAAGCTCCATGTAACGTCACTCGATTTATTGACAAACTCTCTAAAGCGTCGAAATCAATTAGCTTTAGTTGGTTTAGCTTGTATTCCATACAATGATACATTCTCTGCATTTGACGACTACTCTCAATAACGCAATAAAAAATGGTTGCCTGTAAAGTCGGTTTTACGGGCGAAGATTTTACGTGACAACGTCTGCCGCGTGCTGCGCGCGCGGCAGACCGATCATAGTTGAGTGGGAGAGAGACGCAAGGCATTCGGCGGGCCTCTCTCTCGTTCGGTGACTCATCGTAACGTTACCGGGCGTTACACTTTTTCATAAGTGACTCCCAGCCGCAACCTAATTTAAGACGTTGTCACGTCAAAATGCACAGTCCCTTCAGCGTCAGAGACACTGAAGGGACTGTGCATTTTGACGTGACAACGACTGTGTGACATTTTACACTGTAAAACTAGACTTATAATTAGACTAATAAAATGAATGAAGTGTGTATATTGTGTATATCTGACCGACGGGTCCCCGGGGCGGCGCGCTGAAGCCGGTGCAGCGCTTGATGCGCTGGCAGAGCTCCACCATGTGGTTGCCGTACACCGCCAGCGAGTCGTCGCCGCGGGACTCCAGCTCACGCAGCTGCTGCTTTAACTGCTCTGCAGATACATCATGTCATACACGATAATAAAGATACATCATACGATCTGACTACCGGTTACCCATCGGTAAGCGATCTAGCTTTTGGATTAGGTTCACTTTTATTCTATGATGGGGGCGATCAGACCTACACTGACAACCCGCAGGAGGTGTATTGTGCATTTTCCCCTACCAGCCTACACGAGCCATCCAAGCTCCTTAAAGTAGCGGAGCACGGTCTTGGGTCGCTGACATACCTGTTCCACTGTCATTGCGTCAGATGTTGTGGTACTTTTTTTAAAGCAGGAGGCGTCCAAGCGTAACTAACTACTAGTAGTTAGTTGTTATTATAAAAAGTAGCACCTTTGGCTCCGATAACTAACCCGTTACCGATCATTGAGGTTAAGCAATGATCGTCTTCGTTAATTTGTAGGGCCCGGCTGTCAGTCTTAGTACTTGCGTTAAGCCAAGTCAGAGGCCTTCGGGCGGCTTGAAAATCTCTCGACTCGACACTCTAGGCCACTTTGCTCAAGAATAAAAAATAAATAAATAGATAGATATTGTCGCGTAGGCTCCAGAAAGTATTACCTCGAACTTTCTAGAATAGAAGATTCGAAAACTTCCCGAACGCCGCCTGTTTGTTTACGTGTGTAAACAAACATCTTCAATCTCACTCACACACTACCACGAATTCTCCTGGGGAATAGTACCGAACGTTCGATATATAGAACTTACGAGAGCTTGTATGACTGGGTATAAAAGAGCGGACGGAACGATCGGAGGACAGTTAACTGCGAGTTGTCAGAGAGTTAACTACGAGCGATACCACTAGCAAAAAGTGCGATTAGTGTCTACGAGTGTACGACTCCGGCGAGGAATAAGGATTGCGACTGCACACGATTTGGACGTTTCGACGAGTTGGAAGACCAGAAACGTATCAGCGTGGGGATTCCATAGTTAATAAATCCTAGTTATCCACGAAACCGAGGTTTTAGTCATATATCCACACATTTATCCCGAGTGCCCCGTACAGCACGTAACAATATAAATATGGAGATAGTCTTACTGATGTTGTCCCTCTGTCGCTGCGCCCTGGCGTTGGCGTGGTCGGCCTGCTCCTGCGCGTGCGCAAGGTTAGCGCGCGCCTGCGCCGCCTCGTGCTGCGCCGTGTCGTAGCGCGCGCTGGCCGCAGCCGCCGCGCGCCGCGCAGCCTCCGCGCGCCCCTCCAGCGCGCCGCGACTTGCGCTCGCGTTACCCGACCTGCCCACAAGGTACGTACAGTGTAAACTCTATACAACGACACTGAAGGGACTGTGCATTTTATGGCGTTATAGTATCATTGTATGGGCTACAAGCTAAACCAACTAAAGCCAATTGATTTCGACGATTTAGAGAGTTTGACGTTAAGTCGAGTAACGTCACATGTAGTTTACACTGTATTTACAACACGTATCTCACATTCACACACGTTGACACATTCTTGATTGGACGCGTCGATACATAATACAATAGGCTGCGGGTGTGTACGTAAATAATAATAAAACGTCCCGGATATTTACGAGCGCAGTTCCGACTGAAAGCTTTTGAATCTGTCTTTCCAATGTTAATTAAGTACATGTTAATCTTATGTATACATAGTGCTCAAAGTCAAAGTCAAACAATTTATTGCATTACTATGTCATTAAATAGTTTCATAATTACTCAATATTCATAATAGGTATTTCAATTATTTTCTGGAGATGAGCAACCCTCTCTCTCTCAGAATCTCTCAGACACAACCCAATTGTAACAGAACATTAAGTAAAATAAAAATGCGAAGAGAGGAGAAGCATGTGACTAGGAGAAGTATGAATATGATTGTACAAGGTAGTGGAAGTAGAGGGCGAGCTTAGAAGATGTGGATGAATTGTGTGAAAGAGGATATGAAAGAGAAAGGAGTGAATATACATATACGACGACGACTGACAGAATAATGTGGAGGCAAATAAATAAATAATAGTTTAAAAAAACTAAAAAACACGCTTATCTGGCCGTTTTCATTGGGTCAAAATCGCACCCAAAGAAGTCGGTTACAAACAAACATACAGGTGAATCTAATAAAAAGCGTGTAAAAACGGGCCGTGCCGACCCCACATAGTGGGAAAAGGTGATCAATTAACCAAGCTTAATTAACTAAGATTAATTAACTAAGATCAATTAACTAAGATTAATTAAGATTAACGTTACCTATCACAATTCGGAAATTCTTAACTCTACACGTGTTTCGCCTAACCACAAGGCATCATCAGGAGATGCTGACTCTTCGAACGACAACTCGAGAGTCGCGACTCTCGACTTGTCGTTAAGAATTTCCGAATTGTGATAGGTAACATTAATCTTAATTAATCTTCGTTAATTTTTCCTTTACTTGTCTTAATTTGGATTTCGGATCACAGCGGAAGTACACTAATTATTTAATTTTGTCTTCTATTTACAATGGATTTCCGCAAAGTAACGCCTGAGTCAATAAGTTATTTACGAAATAAGACTAACTCAATATTGTGTATCTCGCTTTCCAGATCAGCGACCTTCCTCTTCTCCCGGGCGAGCTGGTCGCGCTTCTTGCCGGCGCCGGCCTGCGCGCTCCGCCACGCGCCCTGCACGTCGCGCGTGCGCGTCTCCAGCTGCCGCAGCTCGTGCTCCGCTGACACCTTCTCTTCACCAGCCTTTTCAAGCTGCTCCTTTAAAACTCTGGAAAAAATATTATATTGTACTTTGTAAACTGTTATCGTAATGCATGATGACGCTCGTAATGCGTCGAAACCCGTTGGACGTATGTTCAACGTTTTTTAACTAAGTGTGTAAGTTACCGCGCTCGTAATACGTCTAGACCCGTTGGACGTATATCCAACGTGTTTAAGTGTGAACGTTTGTTTCGTGTAAATATAAAAAAAAAAATTTACACTTATAATTTTTTTTTAATTTACTATTTATAAGGTTTGTGTGTGTGTGTTTTTATTTCCATTATTTACTAATTATTATTTTTTAGTAATTTAAAATAATTTGGTAGAACTAAACATTTAAAGAATTTTTAATTATGTATTTACTTTGAAAATTTATTTGATTATTTCAGGATGATGTATCAACCAAAGTCTCAAATAATTTGAATAGAATAAATACCATTCATGAGAATCATAAACTTGAACTATTACTGTTGTTTATTCTAGTAATATAATAAATGCAAAAGTTTGTGTGTGTGTATGTATGTTACTTCTTCATGCTTAAATGAATGAACCGATTTTGATGAAATTTGGTGTAAAGATAGAGATACTATGGATTAACACATAGGCTACTTATTATCCTGAAAACAATTGTGGTTCCCATGGAAATCAGTTTTTAGAGCTCCATCCTAGAGCGCACTATCACTTAACATTACATGAGTTGCGATCAAGCGCAAGCATAAAAAAATGCTAGCTTTTTACAATAATTAAACCATACCATACTCATAAACCTTATTTTTGTTGTATAAGTTATGTTTTTGTAGCGAATTTCAATAAAAGTTAAAGCACTTATTCAGGAGTGATAAAATCAGATCATAATTTAAGGATAACTGTTTTTTTTTATCAAAATTGACTCCATCTTACTCCATTCAGGCAAAAGAAACTAACAACAGCAATGGTCTATATTATATAATGTACCTAATACCTAATAAACTAACTTGCATAATATGTCCATGAAAAACTTACTTGATAGCATCATTATTGCTGCCACAGTTCTTGTCCATGTTATTCAGCTTTGCCTCCCATTTCTCCATCCTGGCCTTCTGTTTATCATACTGATTCTGTATAGAGTTAGCTTCCTTCTCGAGGTCAACAACCTCACTCCAGTAGTATTCGTTCTGTAGCGCCGTTTTCTGTTTTTCAATCTCATTACGAGACTGCATCTGTTCATGACTAGTCTTCCACTTTTTGTACTCTTTTTCCAGTTCTTTGTAGGACTGAAACAGAAGGTTTAAGTACATTTTAATCTAGTAAATTACAGTATATAGTTTAATAAAAAAAATTAAGTGTTTGAAAAAAACACGCAAAAGAAAATTAAAAGGATTTGCTGCAGTACTAATTACTGAACTAAAATAAAAAACCTTAAAATATTTTTTTTAACAAAAAATATGGCCTAGTACAAACAGTATTCCAATCTTACATAAATAACATACCAATATATTATAAAGAGGAAAAGTTTGATTTTTTGTTTGTTTGTTTGATGCGAATAGGCTCCGAAACTACTATACCAATTTGAAAAATTCTTTCACTGTTGGGTAGCTACATTATCCCTGAGTAACACATGCTATATTTTGTTTCTATGATCTGCTAGTATTCCAATTAATTATGTTTGTGAAGTTACTGTTTGGAGACCTACTCTAGAGAGAGTTGTGCCAGATAATCTGAATACAGATTTTTATACTTACATCATTTTTTTTGTTCCAAATGGCAACAGCCTTTTTACAGCTTTCCAGTGCTCGTTCATAATTACTCTCTGTCTGGTCAAGGTTGGTTGCTTTTCTGAACAGTAAATACTTTTTCTTGGAGTCTGAAGCATGGAAACTCCTTGCGTCATCCTGATTTAGCACAGAAATAGGGTTGTCCACTTGAATGTCATGTGCAAGTATTATAGAATTCACTTCCTCATACTTTGTTGATATTATTTCACCTATAATATTTCAAATATAATATGTATATAGTAAGGTGAATGAAATATTGTTTAAATGATATATTATAGTAAATAATAATATAGCATAGTTTATATAATGTTGCTTAGTAACCAGAGTTAAAAGCGATTGTGAGTTTTCACAACTATTAGTGAGTCAACCGTAGCATAGATGCCAGTGTTCAGCCTATTACCCGAGATGCGGATTTGAATCTCGCTGGCCATGAGGCCATGATAAGATAACATAAGTGTGGGTTTTGCACTTTAACCAAATCCATTCATTATAAAACAAAATAGTAATATAATGAACATGTGTTGAAAAATGTCTCTGAAATTTTAATAGATAATCCCAGAACTTACCTGAAGTAGATTTAATTTTATAGCTGGAACCTCCAGATACATTAATAGTCCTTATAACAGTAATGTAGTCTCCATACAAATGATGCTTGTACGCTTTTGGACTACTGTTCTTTATTTTAATCTCAATAGTTGCAGAATTCTGGCCCTTCTTTATAAATGCTGCAAATTTGAAAGTAATTTCATGTAAATTGATAACACACAAATATGACATAACTTTCAGCTAATATAAACAATGTATTTATAATTTAAACATGCAACATCTTCAGTTCTGAACATAAACACAGTGAATAGAGGAAATTCCGGTTGTACTTGGCCTAGTAGGGTTATCGTAATTTTGGGTTGCACTTAAAAACTTTATATTCTACTTGTGATAATGAACTTACAGTGTAAATTACTTCCTCTATTGGTAGCCGAGGCTCTGCCTCCCAAGCCCACAACTAAAGCGGTCAAAATAGCACTTTTACCGCTACCATTTCGACCAACAATAAAATTAACATTTCTATTTAAATTCACTTCCAAATTATCATGACAGAAGAAATTTTTCACGTGTATGCTGAGGATACAGCCATCTATATCCTCTTCTACATTTTCAGAATCCATTTCGACCACGCAATTATACTCAAAACGATATACTTCATAAAGTTTTTGCGCCAAACGATAAGCCGCTAAGTCCACTTCAAAAGCACAACACAACAAATTATGGTGCGTTCACAAACTTTAATCGCTTGAAAATGTAACATAGAAGTCTGTGGACCCTACTTTGTACCTTATCTTTTACTCAGTTACATTGCTCCACTAGCTAGTAGACCAGAGCAGGATAGCATACCTAATTGTAATATCAGTAGTTTGGTAAAGCGCCTTTGGATGTGTTTTGAAACGCATCGGCACCACCATTTCCTGTTTTTTTTTTACTGGTAAATTTTTGCTGCATAAAGTATAAAATGCACGGCCTATAATGAAAATCTATACTATAAGACTCTTTGTCCTGACCTATTCATTCATTCATTCATCTATAGACAACGCAGAGCCCAAACGGCTGGTCCTAAGGTTGTGAAATTTGGAGGGTGTATTTGTTTTGGTATGTAGACGCGTACTAAGAACGGATTTTTGGAAATTCCACCCCTAAGGGGGTGAAAGGGGGTAAAACAGTTTGTATGAAACTTCTTTGTTTTTGAACTTATAGCAATGAAATTTGGAATATGTATAGTTTATGTAAAATTAAAAATAATGGTTTCAAGTTTTTTTACCAGGGGTGAACTAAGGGTTTGCTATGGGGGGTGAAAGTTTGTATGGAAAATTCTTTATTTATCAAGTTAAAGTCTTGAAAGTTGTTATGGTAGTAGTTTATTGAATAGTTAAATTAAAATTTTAAAAACTTTTGCCAAGGGTGCATTAAGGGGGATGCCATTGGGGTTGAAAGTTAAAAATGAAAGTTTTGTGTTTTTGAACTTAGAGGTGTAAAATTTGGAGTGTGTATATATTTTAGTATTTAAACGTGTACTAAGAACGGATTTTTGGAAATACCACCCCTGAGGGGGTGAAAGGGGGTAAAACAGTTTGTATGAAACTTCTATGTTTTTGAACTTCTAGCAATGAAATTTGGAATATGTATAGTTTATGTAAAATCAAGTTTTTTGTCAGGGGTTAAATAAGGGTTTATAGGGGGGAAGGGAGTGAAAGTTTGTTTGGATTTTTTTTTATTTATCTATTTAACAGTCTTGAACGTTGTTTTGGTTGTAGTTTATATGGTGGTTAAAATATATTTGTAATGATATTTGCTAGGAGTGAATTAAGGTATGCCATTGGGGTTTAAAGTTCAAAGGGAAAGTTTTGTGCGTTTGAAATTAAATACTTATGAATTGGAATTTAAGTATGTGGTTTACTTAGTGGTATGATTCACGTATTCTTATTATTTATATTAAAATCATGACTTGGAGAAAACGATCTAATCTGTAGCATCTCCACCAAAATAGCTAAAACAGAGGTTAACTAGATCTCAGGAATCGAATGCGGAAAGACAGATGCGGCTTATTTTGATATCGTAGCAATTTAGTGTTTATATAAAATTGGCACGGGAATAGGATACAATAGATTTATTCCACAGGTTACACAAAAAACGACCTACACGCGGGCGGAGCCGCGGGCAACCTCTAGTATATAAATAAAATACTTAGGAATTCTGCGTAATAGAATAGTTTTGAACAACAAAGGTAATTTGAGTACATTATAATATTTCTTATGTTGTGTATGTGATTGTGTTAAATCTTTCTTACCTGTGACTGTGTTCTTACCATTCACGAAACGGCCATCACGACGAGGTTTTGTTTTGTTGATTAGATTTTTACAATTTGCTGTTGCTCAATCTTTTTGCGCCCATAAAATCGATTGAGATAATAGTGTAATCAAGTTATTACTAAGGTCCTCCAAGGTAAAACTTCTATCGTCGTATTTATTCGACGTACGCATTCTAAACTTACCTATAGAGAGATACGTAATTGCATGCAAATAGTGCTTATTTTTGTATATTTATGGCCCAAAACATCCCCGTAGTTACGACGCATGCCAATTCTTTGTATACCTTTAGGAATATTTTAGATTGCGGCGATATTATCGATAATTTAGTAACGAGGCCTTGAGGGTAAACAAAACAATTTTCACTTCTGGATTGATCTACCGAAAACTTGTTTACTTCTTCCTACTTACCAAAGTAACTGATCGTCTTTGTACCGAGATTGAACTTGCCTTTGTTTTCAGACAACCAACCATGAGTGACTCACCAGATCAGAATGAGCCCCCAAAGGATGTGAGTATATAAAGATCATGAAATATTGTTTAAATCCTTTGCTTTGTACCTAATTAGGCGAGATATCTTTATTTGGGCACTCTAAATGGTATTCTAAGTTAGAGTTACTTATGTTTTATTGTTCAAATTCTGATTTAGGTTAATGAGATAACACAGTTTTTGTCATAGCTACCCACATCTTAAAGTGCATTGACCAATGTCCTAGTAGCATATACACATTTAGTGGTATTTCCATTCAAGTAACCATCACAATGGAATTGACAATGTGAGCTAATAAATTACATTTTTGTACCCACCTACTGTAGAATGTTCTTCATAATATTAAGCTTTTGCTATCTGAGTTTGCTTTAGTATTTGTTATAAAATACCTACATTATATACTTGATACAGATTATTAGTACATATATTGTTTATTTCTTTGCTTAAATAAATAAATGAATAAATAAATAAATATTAGGACACATTCACACACGGCTGGTTAGCCCCATACTGAACCATTTCTAGCTCGTATTATGGTTGCTAACACAGCTGATATACTACATATACATACATACATATTATATATAAATACATATTTAACACCCTTAGAATATGTGTGTGAAATAAGTCTATGTTATATGTGCCCATAAAAAATCAATGATATTAACAACATCTTTTTTCTGTGTTTTTTATTTTAAACACTCTTGCTGTACAATTTGGCATTTTTTTTTCTTTTCATTACTTACTGCATCACTGGGCCAATTCATTTATTATTATTTTTCTCAAGCACTATATCATATAGAAACTAATCTATAATTTATTCATAATTAGGTTACTGTTATCCTGTTTCCAGTTTTTTTGTTTCATCTGTACAATTAAGAATTTTAGTGATATAAGATTTTGAAAATAAAATACAATTTATTTGATACTATTTGAATATGTTATGTGCAGTTTCTGCATTAAAGAGTACTTTTTGGTACAACAATTCTTTTACTTTTTCAGCCTAAAGAATTGGAGAAGCTTGAAGAAGCCAAACTCAAAGCCAAGTTCCCAAATGCAATGCTTGGTAGGGGGCCGCAAGGACACTCTGCATTTTTACAGAAGCGGCTAGCTAAGGGAGTAAGTTGTACATAATTAATTTAAGTCTTTGCAAGTCTTTTATAACTTATACATTAGTATAATAATTATAATATCAGAGTTACTTTCTATATGTAGTATATAACTTATAAATAATTAGGCATAGCATAAGCAGCCCTCATACTTTCCCTCTTCTGGGACTCCGGCCTTCTCTCACAAGAGAAATATAAGCCATAATCTATCATGCTAGCTAAATGTGGTGGCCAGATCAAACATCTTTCTTTTTTGTGGTTCTCTGAGAATATAGGTTTCCTCCCAGTGTTTTCGGTCACCTCATAAGTTAACGCAAATTTCACACTTGAAAATAAAGTCATTGAAATAGGGCTGTACTCAATCCACCATAACTTCTTGTCAAAACATTAGAATATAATATATATACTAATATCTTAATTTTAATCATTTATAATTATTTGTTAAATCATATTGCTTCATATATTTCATCTAAATAAAGGCTATTTTATCTTGTAGTATGTCTAAGCTAAGTTTTAACAATGTAAATCTTTTTCCAGCAGGTAAGATAGCTGTATAGTGATCATTAGCCCAGCAGTTAATCGCCAGAAGTGTAGAGATGACTTCATAGCATGCACCCTCTATTTAGATGTGTATAGTATATGAAAAACCATTCTTAAATGCATGGATGTGTATAACATAAAATTGAAATAAATGATTTTATTAAAAGCATGAATGTGAAATGTACCTATGTAAAGGGTAGCATGAAGATCTGTGTATATTATTCATTTGTCATTGTTTAAACAATATTACAAAATAATAATATGTGTATATGAAATTGCAGCAAAAATTCTTCGACTCGGGCGATTATCAAATGGCGAAGCAGCGGCCGGGTAACCTGGCGGCGCCATTCAAGGC
This sequence comes from Mellilla xanthometata, assembly GCA_035578125.1. Lineage (NCBI taxonomy): Eukaryota > Metazoa > Arthropoda > Insecta > Lepidoptera > Geometridae > Mellilla > Mellilla xanthometata. Next base: position 1,739,499 of record JAPUBQ010000007.1, on the reverse strand, counting down.
GCCGGCCGTGCCCGCCAAGATCTCGACGGGCGACGCCATCCCCACGCCAGAGACCGTGCCTATCCGCAAGACCTCAATCATTCAGCCCAAGTTCCAGCCGTCCAGCCAGACCTCCTAGCCTCAGCCAGACTTGTGTGTCTCACACCTCAACAGCTCGCCTCCGCACACACTAACGCATCGCTACCGACATCATCCTTCATGGCACTAACACTCCTTAGTTAAGTCTTCATTAGTCCATCGCTGCACTTCTAGTTATTATTAATATCGACATTGTGATGTTTTAATTGTAACTAAGTACTGTATGTTGAAATTACAAAAACTTTTATAAGAACAACTGTTATATTAATGTATAAAAATTTAGGATATACATAGTTGTGTGTTGAGAATGTGTGTGCATATTTCTAAATTTCGTTTCTAAATTGCACTAAATGGTTTCACAGCTCATGTCAATTGGCAACTGCTGAGGTTCTAGGATAGGAATATTTTGGTGAAGTACATAAGCACTATTCTGCATGTATTCAATAACACCTTTTTTATTCACTAAAACATAGCCATATAGGTAAGCTTCTTTTTATTATCAGTAACCTGTTTTTTATTTAGAAATTTAAAATCGTGGTTAACTATATCTAAATGATTTTTGATTGTCATATTTACATCCATCTCATAATCAAGTATAATAAAAATGTAACTACCATTTTGTAGATAGCAGTTGTAACTAACTTTAGAGTGTCTGTTCAAAATTGCTAAAGGTTCTAGAAAAGGCAATTGGACTTTCAATCGGCTCTTATAAAATCTGTTCTATGTAGCAGTTAAAACAGTTTTATTTTTATAAGATATATACTCTGTGATTCTCTAAAGCAAGTAAGTTGGGCCATTCTAAGAGCTGAGCATAGACTTATTTTGTTATCCTGGCTTGATACAAGCAATAAGAGCTCTAGAATGTACCACCTTACTGTTGCTAATGCTTGTCATCATATCGGTCATAGCAATAGCTAACAATTGGTACATATATTGATGTCTACAATTATTCAAAGCAAGTTAAGAAAATGTATAGGGATGAACGAACCACTGTGTGAAGTCTTGTAGCACTTGCTGCACGGATTGATATGAGAATGGGAAGTGGGAATGTAAAGATAGCGATAACTAAATTGAAATAAATTCTTGGTAAAAAGCAAGTTATTTTTATTTTGCCTCTGTGCGTGTTTTTAATTTCCATACACATGTGATGTTATAATCGTTAATGAAGGAACAATGTTAACAATTGAGATTAAAATTATAACAATATAATGGCACTGGTTAAAAATACTAATAGTAACAGTGGGTGAGCTTTTTTTAATAATACTTTTAGAGTTTTCCTTTTTGGAATGGCATACTTCTCCTTCTTCATCTTGTCATGGCTCTTGCTTCAGGTCCCCGAGTGAGATTCGTTAAGGTTATATCTGGCTGCTCTCTGGAAGTAAGAATTACACTTATGTATTTAGAGCTGATAACTTTAAATTATAATTTACATTTTAAAGCATTTATAAGAAAAACGAATAAATAAATTCTCGGATCAGAAAAATGTTCCCAGAATTTATTTATTTGCAAGCCTAGCCTATATTCTTGTCTTTGATGGCAAGTTATTTAAGTAACATTTAAACGCTACCGCGCTCGTCCAATTGTAGGTCCTGGCTGATAGCCACAGTACAAGCCAAGTCAGATTCAACGGCGATTTGAAAAACACATACCAAGAACAATATCATAAAGAGTATCGAATCATAAACAGTACGCAGTTTTATTGAGTGCTACGATCACATACCTGGGTTCCAGTGCACATAATCAGGCGTAGCGGCGGCCTGGTACTCGGCGACCAGCTCGTCGACCACGGAGCGCGATTCGTCAAACTCCTTCAGCGACTCCTTGAACATGGGCTCCTTGCGGAACACCTCCAGGAACGCTTCTCGCTTGCGCAGCTTGTCGAACTGCTGCACGCAGCGCTCGAACAGCTGGACCGTATAAGGACACCATGAGGGCTTACTTATGTTAAAAGATGCAATCTTTCCGTACAAAATTTCTTCCTTATCATCGAAAGTTCAAATACAAAATTTATTTCTTATCATGTCAAGCTTCAAGACACAAGTTGGCTAATTTCTTGTGTGTAGATAGATAAACACTTTATTGTCACCACCACAAAAAATAATATAACAGAAAACACTTAAAGAACTTAAAAGCTAATGCCTTAGCTGGCGACCTTATCGCTAAAAGCGATCTCTTTCAGGCAACCAATTTATGAAAGTATGTACTTGTATCTTAACTGTTCTTAAATCATGTCACACAAGTTTTGTGAAATTTTATCTGTCCTCCATTGTCCGCAATGGTCCCATTTGTGTGACCCGAGAGATGTAACGTCATATAATTAGCATTTAAACATTTACAAAATTAAAATACCAGTTTTTTGGAAATATTTGATTCCTCTTAACGTTTGACGTAATTTGCAATAGGTTTAATCCAATTGAAAACTGTTTTCTTATAAACTAGCTATAACCTACAGCTGGGTCTACATATTTAAGTAAAATAAAACCTATAGGCAAAAATATTTCTAATAGTTTGATGTCCGTTGGGATGATAGTTGTTTTACTCACCGACGATATATTTGTATGGTTAGCAAGTAACAATCCGGAGACCTTGTGTGTCGCTTGTACATAGGGTGATCTTCTTGACAAGGCTACCTGAAATGTTCAAACAAGCACTTTGTACAACATCGTCTTTGGTCTTCCTCACCCTATTTACTCAACATACAAATATAATACATTACATTACCTTAAAAAAATCTTAAATTTGTTTTAATACTGAATGCATCAGAATGAATTTCAGAATAGTGTCTTACATTCTGGGAAAATATATTATAACGCCGAAAAACTCAAACTGCTCAGCTAGTTAACTAATTGTACAAGAGAGAAGCAGTTTAGAACAGTTATTAATTATCTGACTCATGAACGAATTCTTTAAGAAGGTTTTAATAGACATGTGACCTCCTTAACCTTTTAATAGACATGTAGATTGGTTGTATACCAGTCTTCCCTAAAATAACAGTAATTAAAGATTGCCTATTTTAGCCATTCTATTCATTATTATTGACGACCTCGTTGGCGTAATGGTTACCATGCCGGACTGCCAACCAGAGGATCCCGGATTCGATTCCCGGCACGGCCAGCATCTTTGTAATGAACTAAATGTGTTGGCTGTCAGTCTGGGTGTTAAATATGTGTCTATATAGAAATGGTTTAGTTTGGGGCTAGCCAGCCGTGTGTGAAATGTAACGTAATATTTATTTATTATTTTTTTTTAAATTCCTGTACCTGTATGGAAGCCGGCCCCCAAGGAATGAACGACGCCAGTTTTCTCTCGCGAATCCTTTGCAAAGATTTGTGCACTTGAGATGGATCTACTTCGCCCTGAAAATTAAATTAATCGGTTTCTAAGTCATGTTATGAAATCAAAATGCGTGTAATATGTTACATCGAGGAAGTGCATTTAGTTATAGTTTTATAGTGTTAGTTATATTCAGAGTGCTGAGTGTGGAGCTTCTCAAATACATTGTATCGATGAATCAGCAGCGCCGTAATGCGAGAGTCCTTAAAATGCTTGATGCGGTTGTCTGTCGAAGTCACGTGGGTGCTTGCGGTAACCTATCATCACGTTACGACGCCGCTGAGTTATCGATACAATGTGTTTGACGAGCACCGCACTCGGTACTCAGTAGATGAGATATCGCGTGTTACCAGCCAATCGTACTAAAACAATTTGTTTCGGATTACAACTAAAATTAAAAGACCATTGAATCTTGATTATTCGTTTTAAAAAAATAATATACCTGTAGTAACTGCGTATGCTTTTAATAGGTGAAAAATTTTGGATTTTGAGGTCACTTAACAATTATTAAAAGCTTTGAGATCTAGTAAGCAAATCGAAATGGGCACGATATAAACGATTAAACTCAATTAGGGTGGACATCCCGGAACCAAAACGTACTCGGCTAACCTAACCAATAATTGGTTCACGAGGCGAGTGGCAAGCATGGGGAAATGGTCGCGGGCGCTACAGTTTAATATAAAAAGTTTAATACAAAGAAATACTGAACATCTTGAATTAATTACGGTTATAATACTTTCAGCTTTATAAGTAAAACATATGAATTGTCAATGAAGATGTTTAGCTTATTTTGTAGATAAATGAATCCTCTATTGTTGGTACCTGTATAATGTTGAGTATGGAGATGTAGCAGTGCTGGTTGGTGCGGTCGGGGCTGAGCGAGACCATCATGTTCTTGGGCTGCAGCAGTCGCTGCATCACGTCCAACACTGTCGTCTTGCGGATCTTTGGCGCCTGCCAACACAGGAGATACATGCATTAGAAAAAAAAACTGGTTCTGTTTGAAACTTCACTGTTTGTAAGAGTTGTAGACATTCTATAAAATGTTAGCCTATAAGTTTGTTATCAACATATCATTATTATTATTAACTTGAACCGATGACAAACGGTTGTGGGTTCAATCCCCATCAATGAGCACAAGCTTTCTTAAAAGCAAAATAGTGTCCGCCTGGCCGCAACCACCCCTCAAATTGAAGACACCTGTCGTCAAACACTTAAAGGTATGTTTCGGTAACCTCCATGAGAGCCAGTAATTCCAGACTAGGCGTGCTTCGTCTTAGGCCAGAGTGTTTATAGCCCGTGAATTGAGCGGACTTTTTTCTTTTTGATATTCTTCTTCATCATTCAAGCTTATCAACTGCTTGTACTAAAAGCTGTGATCCACAATGTAATGTGTTCAAATGGTAGTATAGATTACATTGCTGACGGTGTTGAGCTCGTGGTCGGCAGTGAGCGGCGTGTAGCCGGTCATGAGGAAGTGCAGGCGCGGCGTGGGGATCAGCGGCGCCACCAGGCTGATCAGGTCGTTGTTCATGTAGGATGGGTACCTGCCAATAACGATATCATACATTACTAACATCATCATCAGCCTGTATCTGCCCACAGCTGGGTATAGGCCTCCTCTCCAACACGCCATACAGTACGGTCTTCAGCCAGTTTCCACCAGCTCTTTCCAGCGTGCCTAACGATGTCATCTGATGACATTAAATAAATAAAATAAATAACTAACATACCAAAAAAAACATCTTCTTTGTATGAGCTAAGTGGCTGAGCTACCAGGCAGCATTTTAAATAAAAAAGCCTTAGAAGAATTTCTGCCCCCCACAGTAGGAGTATCTCGCGGGACTGGACGGTAGAGTTGTTCTGCGCACTCCAGGACAAATATAAAAAAAGGCCAACCTTCTGGTGTCGAAAGTTTTTCCGTTAGTTAGCCGAGGTACAGCCGCTAAAATGTTCATAGATAAGGTTTGCATGAGATTCTAGTTATAATGTTTAGTATACAATTTAATAAAATAAAGGCGTCATTTGATATCGTATCGGCATATGAAGTCACTGGCCGAGAATCAAATTTTTTTTTCCTTGATACTTTTGCGTGAGCCCTTAGCAGACCTGACCGGTGTTGCACGCTCACCTAGAATATACCTATTAATTCTACTTTTAAAGACCCCCAGATGATGCCTCTCAGGAAACAGAGACTCAAAAACGTTACGTGAATCTGACTCAGACTCACGTAACGTTAAAGACTTTAGAGAATTTCTAGTGCTGGTCTGGTTACCAACCACTTCCACATCGCAAATCTTGTCGCCCAGTGATTGATATTGTGTTCTGGCAGCATTCTCAGTCCGTAATTAAAAAAAAACAGTAATTCCAGAGTGGACATAACCATCCATTGTTCAGAGTATTTCTAACTCGTGGCTACACTGTATGCTGTAAGAAGTTACCTGAGAGTAGCAGTGCTGGCGCTCATGATAGTAGAGACGAGGGTATTGATCTGCGCGAAGGAAGGGTTCTTGATGTGGAGGCGGTCGGAGGCGATGCGGTTGAGCGCCGTGTTGTCCAGCACCATCACGCAGTCCGCGCTCTCCGTCAGCCGCCGCAGCGTTAGCAGCGAGTTGTACGGCTGGACTACCACGTCACTGTCCATGGAATACTCACATTACTACATAATAAAAAGTGTCGTGACAACTTTTCGTAAGATTTTTTTCCGTCTAGCCCCCTTTCATATAAGGATAAGGAACTTCGTACCAACAATAATAAATTAAAGTAAAAAATGCCAATCAGAAGGTTCCAGGATCATGCTCTTTGTGCTTATCTAAATTTGTTGGCTGTGGGTCTGGGTGTTATGTATCTATATAAAATATGTATGTATATGTAGTATATGTAGTATGTCAGTTGTGTTAGCTACCATAACACAAACTAGAAATGGTTCAGTATGGGGTTAACCAGCCATATGTGAAATGTGTCCTAATATATAATTTTCATATTAATTAATATGAATGTAAAAGGCAACCAATTTAAACACCTGTATTGTCTGCCATTTTTGGCATCTGATCAAAATTCTGCGTAAGTTTTAATTTTTTTTTTGTTTTGCCTCGGAAACGATCAAAGATAAAATATATATTAAAACTAAAACTGTTAATCATCTTCATAAAATCAGTGCTCGAGAGTGTGCCTAGATGTAAACTAGAAGTTCCCTGAACAATAAACCTACCAAACTTGGATATTGTTTATACTGAACCAACATATATAAAGACAGACAAAAGGTAAATTTCCCAGTCACGGTCTATTACACATGCATACTAGTGCTTCACAACTATAGTATTTTAATTATCTGAGCTTCCAAGTTTTTGTCAGAGATATCACAGATGTGTTGTGTGTTTTTTTACAAAAGAAAGTTATATGTTTCAAGTCTAATACAGTGTAAGCTCCATGTAAACATCACTTGATTTAATGACAAACTCTCTAGTGTCAAAATCAATTGGCTTTATTTGGTTTAGCTTGTATTTCATACATGATACATTCTCTCCATTTAACAACCACTCTCTATAACACCATAAAATACACAGTCCCTTCAATGTAATTATATCATCATATAGAGTTTACACTGTATATGAAAGTCTCATAAATAATATATTAACAGTTATAAAAAGTATTCATAATAAACATGTATGAATTTTATCTCACCTAATCTCATCTAAGTTGGGGAACACACTGTATGTCTGCACAAGTTTCTTTGGGAATCTGTCGGAGAGGTGTTCCAGGATGTAGGAGCCCATGCCTGACCCTGTGCCTCCCGCAATGGAGTGGCACAGCACAAACCCCTGTGAAATAAGATACCATAATAATAATCTATACAAACTTTGAGACATACACATATACCAGACAGAATAAGCAAAAACAAAATTCAAGTCATAATAAAATAATATTAAACATGTTTTTTAAAGTAATGTTTGATTCTAGTCCAAATTTCACAATAAAAGCAATAGTAATAAAGTTACCTCTAAATTATCGCTGCCATCTGCTTCTCTGTTTATGATATCAAATACTTCTTCATTCAGTTTTTCTCCCTGAGCATAACCAGACGCCCAATTGTTACCCGCACCTCCACCATGTTTGGATAAATACACATTCTCTGGATTGTAGAGCTAAAATCACAATAAGATCAGTATTTCTTCTCTGTTAAGTCATAAACATGTCTTAGTTCAATGAAAATTAGTGCATTAGTCTTACCTTCGCATAGGGCGACGTTAAAATGGTGTTAATAACTCGAGGCTCCAAATCCAGTAGAACTGCTCGAGGAATATAATGGTCATCATCAGCCTGATAGAAAAATACATCTTTTCTATCAGAACCAGCTGAAGCGAATTCCTCAAGAATACCTTCCGGTGATATCCCGTGCTCTATGCACAGCTGCTTCCAGAACTCAAAGCCAACTAGAAAGCAATTAAATAATTACGAAACTCAAAAGCCGTAACAGTTTAAAATAACCGCTGATAATAATATCAAAACATTAGCGCAACTCACTCTGATTCCCACATTGGCCCAACTGCAATGTTATCATTTCACTAGGCATTTTGATAGTTTTTATTTAAGCTTAGATTTAAAAAATCTTCAGAGAAAAACGATTTTAATTAATTGATATTTAAATTAGAAAATAAATACATTAACCGCCCGCTAACAACACATCCATTTTTGTCACAGATTTTTGTGAAGTGCGTTCTAGTTCTTGTTACGTTACTTTACATGTCGGGCCAAGTATTGATTGTACATGTCATTTTGTGGTAATATCATTGTAAAATAAATAATAAATAATTTTTGTATCCCCTTACTATCGCTGTATTCCGTTCGTAGGAAAAGATTTTATTTTTAATACAATTCTACTTCCGAATCTATGTACATGTACATGAATTGAGTTTTGTGTCTGATGATGTTCGTTCAAAAACGCAAGTAGATTACAATTTGTGTACAAAACCTCAAATTTTGTGGCAAGATTTTTTTGACGTGACAACGTCTTAAATTAGGTTTCGGCTGGGAGTCACTTATGAAAAAGTGTAACGCCCGGTAACGTTACGATGAGTCACCGAACGAGAGAGAGGCCCGCCGAATGCCTTGCGTCTCTCTCCCACTCAACTATGATCGGTTGACAGACGTTGTCACGTAAAATCTTCGCCCGTAAAACCGACTTTACAGGCAACCATTTTTTTTTTGGTTGTATTTAATGGATGGATGGGTTTGTTAATGCACAACACAAAAATTTAAAGCTAAATAATGCACGTAATTAGATCTTCCCATTCTATGGCTGGGCATTGAGGGGACCGCTTGATTCGGCAGCGCTTATGACATGCTCTATTCTAGCTAAAAAAAAAAGATATCAACTTAAAATTAAAATGTCAAAGTTCGTGATATCGTATCATGGATACGTAAAAAAGTTCTAAAACTTTTGTTTTATTATTTTTTATATTGAACATTACTAAAAAAAGTCCTCGGGAAGTGTAGAAACTTTGGGTAAAAATTTTCGGTTTTTCATACAACTTATATTTCGGTCTGGGCCTAGCCGTTTACGAAATAAAGGTAGGTGTTGTGTAGATATAGTTGATGGCCTTCGATTAACATATTTCTCAACTTTGTACTCAGCCGGAGCATTGAGGATAATGTCTCCGTGGGCGTGACATTCGTACATACAAGGTCCCCTTGATTATCCCATGAAATGCCTAAATTCTAATACCTGTGTAACAGTCACTTGTTGGTAGATAAAAATAAGTTTATAAAACTTTAAAAAAAATTGTACATTATGTGCTAGTTATTGGCCTAGGCAAATAAACTTATTAATTCAATACCATAAATAGATTTTGGGATAAGTTCCAGAGATCGCAGCATTAATCACCAAAATGCCGCGAAAGCTCCTGAAGTTCCTAATCGTATTTGACAACACGTCGCTGCTCTACTTCCCTGGTCAGTTTCTGTCAGGAAAAGTGCTTATGGAACTCCAAGACGATACACCAGTGCTAGGTAAGTAGCCACATTTGTAATTCTAAATACTTTCATGCAGTTGCACAGCTCAATGAGTCATACAATTTATGCAAGTGGATGCACATTTCAATTACTTGTTGAATTGTTGCATTTGTACTATGGTTAATTTGGTAAATAAACACATATTTATTGCTTAATGCTTTTATATTCTAGTATCCTAGTTATATCCTATTATATTTAAAAGCTGCACAGTATATAATTAAGAAACTATATTTACAGGTCTACATTTCCATGTAGTGGGGGAAGGAGTAGTTCGTGTTGGTTCCGGGAGACATGAGAGATTGTTTGATAAGGAAAACTATATTGACTTTAGGATGAGACTGCTCGGTGAACCAGGTAAATTTAATTCTAGTATGACAATTTAGTTGCTTTCTTTTATTAGTTAGTTAGGAACAGTAACACACACTTAAAAAATCTATTATAACATTACCTTAAATAGTTAACCAAGCTTACAAATTAATTGTATGATTATGTTCACTGTTTACACATACAAATAATATTATACAAGTGTGTGTAAGTATGTTTTGTCATATAACAAATAGAACAAATAGTTCTGTTGAGCATACAGTCCAATGTCTACATGTGTTTGTCCAGCTAATATATTAACACTTGTGTTCTAATCATCATAGTCAATGGTATAAAAAGGGCTGTTAAATAAATACAAGCACATTTCAACTAAGTATATATATTTATTATACGAAAAAGTTTTGCTCAGTTTTTATGTAACTGCTAAGCTAAGAAGTCATAGTGATATAAAGAAATAAAATAGTTTAAAAATTATGTATTTTAATGTCCTAGACCTCATTTGTGTTGAACTTCATTTGGTGTGTTTTTGTCATACTCCACCAACACTATTAACTAAACTAACTTTGTTATTTGATTAATATTACTTTTGCAGGACATGGCACATCCATTTTGTCTCCCGGCATCCACAGCTTCCCATTTAAACTGGGCCTCCCAATGGGTCTGCCGTCCACCTTCCTTGGGACCCACGGCTGGGTGCAGTACTTCTGTAAAGCTGCTTTAAGAGAACCTAATGGACTGACTCATAAAAACCAGCAAGTATTCATTGTGATGAACCCTATTGATCTGAATTTGGAACCACCAGTGCTATCAGTGAGTATTGCAAAACATTACTTAATACTACCGCTTATATCATAAATGCGAAAGTTTCGACGACCTCGTTAGCGTAAAGGTTACCATGCCGGTCTGCTAATCAGAAGGTTCCGGGTTCGATTCCCGGCCCGGTCAACATCTTTGTGCTTAACTAAATTTGTTGGCTGTGGGTCTGGGTGTTAAATATGTATGTATTTATATATAATATGTATGTATGTATATGTAGTATATCAGTTGTGTTAGCAACCATAATACGAACTAGAAATGGTTCAGTGTGGGGCTAACCAGCCGTGTGTGAAATGTGTCCTAATATTTATTTATTTATTTGTTTATGTGTGTAAGTTTAGTACACACTGTTCACCTGAGACAAGCAAATAATTTAATAACATTTTTTACTCCTTCACACTCAAATGACTGAACCAATTTCAAATAGTCTGTAGAGACATATGCACATGTTATGTAAATGTACGGGTAATACTGTTATATCAGTGAGTACCAAATATTACTTACTTATCAATAAAAATATTTGAATGTGAAATTTTGTGTGTGTTATGTATGTTTGTTACTCACTGTTTCCAAGGAAATATTTTGTTTTAAATTATTTGAAAGCATTTTTTTTTCAAATTAAGTCTGAACTGAACACAGTGAGGTGCAGTTAGTTTTGTAATAGTATTATAGCATTAAGGAAATAATATTATATTACATTTTTAACTTGTATTATAAGCTATTAAATTAAATTGGGGTAATTAAGGTTACTTTAATTAACCCCTCAGATAAACATACAGTCAGTTTCCTAAGCTTTTTATATCTATTTAAATTACTCTCTTGCTTATTGTCAAGAAACACTAATATATTTTGTATTACTTAGTGTAGTGACAGCCTCAACTCAGACAATGAGTATTATGTAATTGATCTATTACATAATATAACATTGAGATTACCCAAGATGCACATAACCCAGACATTATACAAGAGAGATGCATTGTCTGTCTATGTCGTGAGAATACCTATTGTACATTGTTATTTAACACATAATCTAATTCCAAGACAGATGTTTGAATTGCTCAAAAATTTTTATATATTAAAATGAATCATTTTAGTAGTTGTATTGACTGCTGTCCTATAACTTTTAACCCCTGATGCAAAAATGACGAGGTGCTATAAGTGAGACGCGTCTGTGTGTGTATCTTTGTCTGCTGTGGCACCATAGCTCCTAAACTGAACTGAAGGTGTAATAATCAAGTGAGTTGTTAGCTATATTTGAAAAAAATAAAAAAATAAAATAGCAGACGCCACAAGATGGCGTATAGCACATTTTTCATGACTGCCTTAGTATGAAAATAAAAAATAAAAGGGCTTGATTAGTGAAATATGAGTACATACATTGTGATTAATTTGGATCCAAGATGGCCACTACAAAATGTGGACTCAGGGGTTTTCTGAATTATCAATTTTTACTTATTAATTTCTAGCTGCGCCCCATGGTGTTAACCGTGTTAATCCGTGATAAAAAGTAGCGTATGGGTTAATCCATGATCTTATTTATCTTCACACCGATTTTCATCAAACCGGTTTAGCCATTTGAGCGTGAAGAAGTAACAAACATATATATTACACACAAACTTTCGCATTTATAATATTACTAGCTGACCCGGCAACTGTTGTTATGCCATAAAAATAGTAGCCGATTCTCAGACCTACTGAATACGCAGATAAAATTCGTAATTCATAAGAGTAATCGGTCAAGACGTTTCAGAGGAGTACGGTAACTAACATTATGACATGGACACTTTGTATATTGGACTACAATTAAAATCCTATAGGATTATCTTTATAGTTACAGTCATCATCACAATTTAGTAGCATTATTATATTCATTTTATCATTCATTTCATTTCATCAATAATGTTGAAAGTAGTGGTCTTAAGGCTTGCTTGAGTAAGACACGACCTGTGCTATGTAGTGTTATGTAACTTAACTGCACAGAACTCAATGACAAGATTTGTATGAACTGTTTATCTCGAGTTACACTTGCTTACATAAGAGATGTGCAAGTTTTTGGCAATGTTATTATGATCTTTCACTGCTCTACATTTTGTAATTTTTACTTCAAGTTAAGGTATTTTTTTACACTTTTCAGCTACGCATTTATGCATAAAAACTTTGTTGGCGTAAAGGTTAACATGCCATACTGCCAATCAGAAGGTTCCGGATTTGATTCCCGGCCCGGCCGACATCTTTGTGCTTAACTAAATTTGTTGGCTGTGGGTCTGGGTGTTAAATATGTATGTATGTATGTGTAGTATATCATTTGTGTTAGCGACCACAATAAACTAGAAATGGTTCAGTATGTGGCTAACCAGCCATGTGTTAAAAAAAGATGCATACCCACATGAGTTAACGACGCTATGACCTAAGGTGGAGCATGCCTAGTATAGAATAATTGGCTCCGAAGGAGTATGCCGGCAAGTAATAAATAAAATAAATTTATGAATTGTGCCGCTCCATCGTTCCTTGTTTTGTTTGCTTGACTGAATCAAGTATGTATGGCGTGTGTTACAGCAACCGTTCGAGTGCAGCATCGAGCACAAGTTCGGCGTGGGCTGCGTGGGCGGCGGCGGCGTGACGTGCCGCGTGGCGCTCGACCGCGGCGCCTACGTGCCCGGCGAGAGCGTCGTGCTCACCGCGCTGCTGCACAACGACTCGCGCACCACGCTCAAAGCCACGCGCGCCGCGCTCACTGAGGTCAGGGATCTGATAGGGTTCCTGATCCCCTTACAATAAAGCGTAGCGCGGGATTTTGCCATAATTACCGATGAAACTAATGTGGCGTCTTTGTCGCACTTCATCGCCCGCTACCAATCAGAGCGCTAGTCCTGAATCGCGCACACGGTATTTTCAACGCGCATACGACTGGTCCCAGCATGACCGTCGGACTGCCGTCTCCGGATACAATATCTGTCTGGGGGGATATTCATATTCCTTAACCATATTGGTGACCCCGACGTGATCCGATTATCTGATGATGGTCTCTTGGGTCCCGACTCACTGTGGACACCACCTACCCAGTCTCGACTCACTGAGGCATTGGGAGCGCTAGACCATCACCATAGAACTCTGATCGGCGCACGTCATACAAAAAAAACCTTTAGAACTCCGTTCTCCTTGGGGGAGTGGTGTGGCGTCTCTGTCGCACTTCATCGCCCGCTACCAATCAGAGCGCTTGTCCTGTCGCGCCTAATCGCGCACACGGTATTTTCAACGCGCATACGACTAGTCTTAGCTACAATGCATGACCGTCGGACGGCTGTCTCCGGACACAACATCTGTCCGGGGGGATATCCCTTTGCTAGATGGAGGCAGGCTGTCGTCGCTCCATCTACGAACACTCAGTCTAGGCTTTTTTAGATTGATTTACTGCTAGTTTCCTTGGAATCATCTGCTGATGATGGGGATTCTGGCAAGGAGTTCCACAGATTCATTGGCCATCATCAGAAGTTTTAATAAAATATTGACATTAAATAATAATTAAATGCCAATATTGGTTTTATACATGTCACATATTAAAAACTATTACTAATCAAATAACCTGCCCCTGCTCGCTCTTGGTACAAAGGTGCCCATCACGCTCGCTGCGTTACCGCGCTGAATAGCTATGGCCAACCTCTGCACCAAGAACGACCCAGTGCGGGAGTCACCGGTGATTTTATTTATTCTAAAGGTATATTGATACTTGAAAAATATATAAGTATATATAAGCTGAAGGCTGTTCTTATATCTTATGCAAGTAGATATAAGCTGAAGGCTGTTCTTATATCGTATGCAAGTAGATATAAGCTGAAGGATGTTCTTATATCCTATGCAAGTAGATATAAGCTGAAGGCTGTTCTTATATCTTATGCAAGTAGATATAAGCTGAAGGATGTTCTTATACCCTATGCAAGTACATATAAGCTGAAGGATGTTCTTATATCCTATGCAAGTAGATATAAGCTGAAGGCTGTTCTTATATCTTATGCAAGTAGATATAAGCTAATGGATGTTCTTATATCCTATGCAAGTAGATATAAGCTGAAGGATGTTCTTATATCCTATGCAAGTAGATATAAGCTGAAGGCTGTACTATCCTCCAGACGATCCAGTACAGCGCGCACGGCAAGGTGGCTGCGAAGGAGGTGCGGGAGCTAGCGTCGCTGTCGCACGGCAAGACGCGGGCGGGCGCGCGCGACGAGTGGCGCCACGAGCTGCTCTACGTGCCGCCGCTGCCGCCCACCAACCTGCGCGGCTGCCACCTCATCTCCGTGCAGTATGATGTCTTTGTACGTACACCTGTTCCACAGGATAACCTATCACTCTTTATACTCTTCACAGCTAGACTTTTTTTTTTTAATCCTACCCCGACTAGTGAGTGTCTGGGGCCTGATCTACGCTTAAACCTTTCATACCATTTCTCGCACATTCATTCTTCATACTTTGTCTTTCTTTCATCCGTCGCCTTTCTTTCTCTATTTTCTTTCCCTAATTCTATGAGTATCCAGCCTATTTTATTTTACATTTCCATTATAAGGGATCCGGGTTATTGGTGGAAAATAATTGTACATATTTTTATGTTATTTACTTTTTAATTTAGTTACTAATATCAAAATTTTTATTAAATAGCTCACTTACGATACAAATTTAATTGTACGTAGTGAGCCTCTTATTTACTTTTTTTCGTGAGAAAATGCATTTACGCATCTCCCGCCACAAGCCCCCGCCCACGCGTTACCTAACATGGAATAACTGACTCTAAAGGAAGCTGCCGGAACACATTTAGATCTACAGAAGCTCAGAAGGCACAACGCTCCAACAACGCGCTACCACAACTATAACTAAATTAATTATAGTAAACTTGTCTGTGCGCTAATGATAATTAGAAATATATATACATAAAAATATAAAGAGCCTTAATAAGTTTAAGGCTCTTTATACCATTTTTTTTAAACAACAAAGCTGAATTCAATAAATTATATGTTCCAGTTCATAATAGAGCCGAAGAGCCTGGAGAAGGAAGTGAAGCTGCAGCTGCCGATCCTGCTCGGCACGTACCCGTTCCGCGACGAGAGTGCCGACGCGCCGCCCACGCACTACCCCTCCACGCTGCCCATCTTCAGACCCTGGCTGCATGAGAAGCAGGCTCACTGACGTGCACCGAGCCGATGACATAGCCTACTACATAGTATATACTAAATATCAAGCTTACAACATAATTGATACCATTGAGTGGTGGCGAATAACTCGATGTTAAATAGCCTGAAGAAGAAGTATAAGTAAGTTGTATTGTGTAAAGCATTTTCTAGTGCCTGGTTTTTCACCTTCAAGTTGAAAAATCTGTCGTCAAGCACCTAACTGTGCCGGCAGCTACCTTGAGAGCCGGTTATTCCCAGATTAGGCATGCTCTTTAGGCCAAAGTGGCGCTCACTCGTGTGGTTACACGACCTACTGGACAACGCCTAAGCTGTAAAGAGTAAACAAAAAAACTTACTATCAGTAACACAAGGCTATTCGAAAAACTTTAACTAATAAGCGATCATAAAAGCAGCTTTTACTTTAGATCACTGATCTTTTGTTTATCACACTTTGACGGAATTTTTAGACGCTTATTGATTTTTTAGATTTCAGAGTGATCACTCTGAAATCTATTTTTAGACGCTTATTGATTTTTAGATTTCAGAGTGATCACTCTGAAATCTAAAAAATCAGTAAGCGTCTAAAAATTTCCGTCAAAGTGAGATAAACAAAAGATCAGTGATTACATATGAAACAAAAGATTTTTCGCGGTTTTCATGGACGCAATAGTAAAAGTTGATCGACTATGGGTTTCGTAATAACTCTATTTTGATAACGATAATGTATAGACTGGAGCTTTTACATCGGGTTTCTTTTTCTCGCGACATAAATTTGTTTTTTTTTTTCTCCCTTTTTTTGCCAAGATAAGGCTATGGTAGAGTTGTAACACTTTTATATTGCTTGCTCGACTAAGTACATTATTTAGAGTCGCACAATCAATTAGAATTTGTATACGAGCGATGGGGTTTCAGCTGTCACTTTCTGTTATTATGGCTTGTTTATTAACATTTTTTATTTGCCTTCTACGAAGGTTGAACCTTATTTATAAGTACTTGGCATTTCAATTATCCTTAGATGTAGTATAAGAATGAAAAGTGAAAGTTATTCTCAGCTGTGACCCTTTTGTACTTGAGATGTGGCTATACTATATGTTAGCTGAGTTTTAGGCCAGTTGTACACACAAATTTACTCGGCGTTAAAATCAATGTTTAAATCACAGTGTGTGCTGTCTCGTCGAGAAAACATATGTAGGTACACCCGGCCTAAGACTGGTATATAGAATCTCTTCCATAAAAATAGAGCTACATTTACTATTGTATTGTAGTTAGTATTTAATTGGATTTTTACACAATGCACTGCCAAAACTGCTCAATTTTGGAAAATAATTAGACAATTTATTGGAAATTGCTAACAAAAAGGACTTGTGCCATTTAAAAATAATCAAAAATCGCTATCAACTAAAAGCTATGTAACGAATTTGTAAGTATTAAGTATTAATATTTTTCTACACAATGTATTAATGTTTGTGCTAAAATGTTATATTAGAAGAATATAATGGAAAATGTATATACCTAACCTGTGATATACCAATCCATCCATTTATATTGGATTTTTATACTATTAATTATACTATATTTTACCAATAAAATTCATTTTGTTTTAATTTTACCGGCCATACTCATAGCTGTATATAAATATTTATATGTAGAGTACTAAACAATCGGGAAAATGTTACCCAAAATAAGAATATATACATAAGTATTACAGAAGCTTTCGCCACTTCATCTGCGTAATACTATTCTATGTATTTTTTCATTAACGAACACGTTTCCATAAGTATGAATAACTAATCTTCTATCAATTCTGGTAAAAAATGTTTAGGCAAAGTTTGACCAAAATTGAACCAGGGTTCCAGGAACCAGTAATCATAATTATTGTCCCCTACAAACTCCCCGCTTCCCCCAGGGATAAAATTGACATTGATACATATCATATACTTTTGTACTGATATTATATGACTTGTAACTTTGGTGTTACATATCAATAAATGATTTGTATTTGATAGAAGTTCAATAAACCTCTATCATGTGTATATTACAAAAAAAACATCCTCAAAGTATAGGACTGTGTGTAGCCGTCTAGGCTGTGTGTTGATCCATCAATCACGATGAAGGATTTTAAACATACTTATAGAAGATTATATTCAGTAAATGATACAATACTCAATTTCAACATTTTATTTGACAAGGATTATCATCTTCCGCACTAAGTTATATTTTTCAAAAGGTTTTCGACATTATTTTACAGTTCAATAATCACAGTTTCGATACTTTAGTATCATTGAAGGGGCCGACACTTAAACACATGCGAGAATTCATTGAGTACCTCGTTTCACCAACTTGAATTTTTACTTGCCACTCATTTTTTGATATTTTCAAACAGAATGATTGAATGGTTCAGTTAATTGATATCGCTAAGATAGACAACAAAGAGATCCATATTTTGCATACTTACACTTATTCAAATATCTCCACAAATCTGTGGACCAGTTTAATAATGTATTTGTATTATTTGCCTATTAGACAAACATGGTGAAAACCAAATGTTTAAGTGGGTTACAATTTGCATGTTCTCTCTCTCTCTCAGCGAACGACGAATATAAATAGCGAAGTACAATCATCTGAATAATATAGTTTTGCACACTTGTCACAGTTGAGTAGTCACGTAACGTTGAGTGAGCCGTATATCCATGCGTACAAGGTTGTGTTTCCTACGCCATCTTGTTGGCGAGCGCGAGATGCAGGCAGGAGAGCTGCGAGGTCCACTTGTCGAGGGCGGAGTAGCGCGCCGCGCCGCGCGCAGAGCTCTGCAGCTCCAGCACCGAGTTCACCTGGTCGATGCGACCGCTGATCGTGCTGGAGGACAAACGTTTATCAATCAATAGATGTTGTCAGTGTTAATCCGGGTTAAAAAGTAGTCTATGTGTTTATCTTATTCTGCTAGCCCACACTTGGCCATTGCGGTGTATTAGTCTGCATCTCTCTCCTCGTGAGAGGTAGACAGATGCAGACATTTTTTTTGTTCCAGTTCATAATAGAGCCGAAGAGTCTGGAGAAGGAAGTGAAGCTGCAGCTGCCAGTAAGACAAAAACATATACATGCAAATTCTCGCAGTACAATTTATTTATGGGATTTATTATATGTACTTTAAGATGACAGTGGAAGTATACACTTCTTATCTAAAATTTTATTTTATTTACCACTGTATTCTAACTTTCGTAAGACATATTTGAAACACTTACGTTTATAAATGTATGTCATAGTTAGTTATACAAACATTTTTATTTCTTCTGCTATGAAATTGGATGAGTTAAATTTTTGGGGTTTCCATATGTTAAAATACGTAAAAAGTAATGATGGGACCCTATATACTTTATATTTAGCGTCATACACTTACTTATCGAGTATACAAGTGACGAGTAGATTCTCGACCTCCCTCTCGTCGATATTGAGCTCCTTGGATATGAAAGGTATGTGTATACGAGTGTACGGCCCAATCAGTTTGATCAACACCTGTGTGCGAATGTTCCGGAGGAGGTCCTCAATGTGCTCCCGGATGAATGGGTCGTCCATAATGTTGTTTCTGAAATTGCGTTTGTTATTAAAACTAAACTTTTTAAGCTAGTGACATATTTGTAATAATGATAATATGATTATACAAATATGATTTCCTGATTTTTTAAAGTGTTAATGTGAGATAATTAAGTTAAGTATAACACGCGTCAATTGCGAATTGTGGTAATAATACATATGTATGTAGAAACCACATGTACCTGTTATGTTTGAGTATGGATTCAAATTCGTTTATGTCGTTGTTCTGGTAAGCCATCACCAGGTTGGTCATGGCGAGGATCTCCGGGTCGTTTTTGTACGGTTTCGCTTCTTGAGAGTCAAACGGGTTGATGCCAGATTTCATCAGCCTGAAAAGAAAGCAGTTTAACATGCGAAAGTGTGTAAGAATGTTTGTTGAAGACTCCCAAATGGCAGAACAGATTTGATGGAATTTGGTATGGAAAAAAAAACTTGATAGTCTAGTCAACAAGTGCCTTTTTGGTCAACTTTCTTCAGCAGTCTCCGAAAATTATGATTGAGGTGTTATTTGATTTGGAATGGCATCTAGATAGTTTTCGAAAAACAATGAAGCTCCGCAAATTAGCGTAATTGGCGTAGCTACGAGTAATCACTAAAAATAACTGCACATATAAGTATTTTATTATAAATTATTATAGCTCAAATATGTTTTAAATATTGTAATATTTAAAACATATTGGCCATAATCAGTCATTAATATATAGAATCCTTACAAACGTTAGTAACATTATGCATCACAAACAAAAGATCAAGTAAATGCTTTGAACCTTGTAGACTAACAGAGTAACTCGTACTTCTATTCCCAAAAAATATTTTTTTTTTTCAAGATGTGTATAAAGTCGCGTGTTACAGCTAATAGCTTTAGTGAGCTGATGTACTTACATGTTAGCCAAGACTAGATATTTGAGGCAGGTGGTTCGTCTTGGGCTGCCAGACTCGTCGTAGTTTTTGAACGCCTCGAAGAAGTCCGTGTGCGCCTTCTCGAACTCACCTTCCCGCAAGTGCATTTTACCTCCACATTCTGTACATAATGAATTGTATAAAAATTTTATTTTCTTCTTTAATTTGTAATAAATTGTACAAATTAAAGATGACAATAATTTAGTTTAAATAAGCTATTGCCAAAAACCCTAACAGTGCCCGAGTGTTCTGGCAGCTTGCATGAGAGACAGTAATTCAGACTAGGCATGCTCCACCTCTTATCAGAGTATTGCTGCACTACCAACCAGAGGAACCCAATATCGATTCTCAACACGGCAAACATCTTTTTGAGAAACTGAATTTGTTGGCTGTCAGTCTGGGTGTCAAATATGTACCGATAAAAAGTATTTGTGTATATTATGTAGTATATTAGTTGTGTTAGCAAAGCTAGAAATGGTTTAGTATGGGGATTACCAGCCACGTGTGAAACATTTGTCCTCATATTTATTTATTTGGTTTGTCCCAAGTAGATTAACTAAATCTATCTATCTAAGCCTATAAATCCGCCCACTGCGGTCAAAATATTGTATCAGCTCAATAATGAATATATGCAACCTATTATTTATATACACATTTTTGAATAAAATTGTAAAGAATAATGTTAAATTACCTCTTATAACACCCATGATGAGTGGATGGGGTATTGCAGACTTAATATGTAGAGATTGTTCATACAGAGCTTTTAATTTCTTATTGTTCTTCTGTGCTGTATACATCTGTATCTCTAATGCATAGATTTCTAGCAACTGTGTGCCTTTCTTTAGATCATCTTCGCCTTCATCTGTCTGCAATGTGAAATTTCAGTAAGTTAGTAAGGATAAGATAAGTTTCGCTCAGTTCGGAGCCGGACTCTGACTTCTGGGGAGTCTCACTGCAATAGGTAAATTATAACTTAAAAATATGTACCTACACTTGATTATTGTAATGCTTAATAAATAAAGATTTGATTTGATTTGAAGAATAATTAAATATGCATAAAATTGTATAAGGACTTATCATTGATAGGCCGAGCCATTTGTTGTAACCATGGACTTATAATGTAGGACAACATAACTTTAATTATTATCCCAGACCAGTGCTAAAAGTACTTCATATTTTAATTTAAAATCAAGCCGTTTATTATGGTGTTTGATTGGGAAGAATATTGTCTAATTATGTGAGCTAGTTGAAACAGAATCATGAGGATGATAAGCAATATACTAGACTGCTCAATTTAACAAAAATTGGTAAAAAATTGTAATGTTGTGTTTTGCATTTATTATTATCTTTTTATTGCGCCTGTCTGTATGAATTAAATTGTAATTTTAATATTATTTTTGACATCACTGTATTAAAACTTGTCGGGCTAATACCGTCAAAATAAATGTA
Source organism: Mellilla xanthometata (assembly GCA_035578125.1). Taxonomy (NCBI): domain Eukaryota; kingdom Metazoa; phylum Arthropoda; class Insecta; order Lepidoptera; family Geometridae; genus Mellilla; species Mellilla xanthometata. The sequence goes on along the minus strand of JAPUBQ010000007.1, from coordinate 1,717,834 downwards.
AGTGATAGCCGGTTATAGGAACATGATTTATTTATGACATATTTTTAAGGATTTTATGCTTTGATAACTGTACGATGAATTTTATAACTGTGCCTATGGGATTTTAAAAAAATAAATAAATAAAATAAATTGAAATCTATGGCTTCTAGCAATCTGGGCTTAATGCTTTTAGCCACTGAACTGTTGTGGCGTCACTACCCGCAGTACCATCATTTACCTGACAGCTCTGGTGCAGTTGTTTTAATATTTTGGCTAATTTGTTAAAGTCCCCTCTATCATAGTAGAGCTTCCCTAGCTTAGTATTAGTTTTGAACCACAGCCGGTCATTCTTGGCATCTTTCAGTGCCTCTAGGGTGGTCTCATAGAAGTCCTGCAAGAGTTCCATCTGAAATATAAATGGTATGTAATAAAAGTATGAAAAATATATTCATATTTGATGCAGAATGGGTACACAAAGACAATGCACCCTGTGGTGTTACCCATAGTAATCCCGAAAAAAAAAACATAGAAATTAGTTCTGCTAATTGAGTATGAAGAAGAAACAAACATACACACACAAACTTTCGCATTTTTTATATTAGTCGAATTTAAAGTTAGTTCATATTACAAAATCCTAATTGTAGTTGCTGAGTATTGAATAATATAGTAATTAAATGCATCTGTATTTCTAATACATAGATTTGTTTTATTTGCAAATTGTGTGTGCACTAAATGTTGCTGAATATGCAAGTATTTAAATATAACATACATTTCTGGATGTAGAAATATAATCCAATATAGAGTTAATGGACTTCTCCGAGTGATTTCTTGTGACTGCACTTTTGATGTATGTCAGTAGTTGCTTGTAGCGGCTCATCATCTCAGCAAAGTTACCCTGTTGGCATAATTTAAAACTTTTTTATTGGTTGCTCTCAATCAAGTCATTGGCCATACATGACAGGTAGCAACATCATACCAGTTTGAAATTAATCTTAATCATTTGTTTGAGCGCCTTGAACCCCCACTCTCCCTTGTCTCCACCCTCCAGCTCTAAAACCTTCTGAAAACTGAGAAGAGCAGCCTGAGGCTCATCTTCCTTCAAGGCTTTGCTATTGTAGTACTGATTCTCAAGATCCACATCTGGCTCGGAGTTGCTGTCTTCTGAATATTCCTGTAATTCCATATTGACGATTACGTTGTTTGTAAGGGTAGAATAGAAGAGAAATAGCGATTGACTAGGAATTTTGTTCTAATTAGTACAATCAACCTCTACAGGAAGGTTTACTTATCAATTTTGAAGTTTGTAGACAGCTGGTAAGTTAGTACCCACCAAACCATAATCCTCCTCTTCTTCGCACATGTAGTCATCGTCTACATCAGACATTTTCTGGTTATTTCACTAAATATTTTAATCGAAAAACAGAGAATCAACGCCGAATTTCGTCCCAATGAAAAACTAAAACATAGAGAAAGGAAGGAGCACAGACAGTGTTGCTGCTTGAAGAAAATAAAAATTACTAGATTATCTCCTTACTCCTTAATAGCAGTTGATGCTAAGAATTATTGTTGTTTATGCCACATTACCTCTGGTGTGTGTAAATATTATAAATTTATAAAGGGTCTGAACTGGTATAGCTACCAGTTATACCAGTTCAGACCTCTGAAATTCTGTAACTGGTTTTAGTTATTTGCATCATCATAACCATCCACAGCCTGTTCTCTTCCAGTGCTAGGTATAGGCCTGTCTCCTGTCTTGATAATCTGCTTTGATCCTGTGCCAATCTAGTTCTGGTTCAACCTGCTACAGCTGTGCAATCGTGGAACAATCTCACCACTGGACGTTTGCTTTCCTAGTCTCAGCAACTACTTGGTTAATTCTTCGCTCCTCTTTGTTTTTTGCATGCTAAATAATTGTTTTATTTGAAGAGGTGTCAATTTAGAGAATTCTATAAATTACTAGTTCTGCTGCCTAAAGCACTAAAACGGCAACACTGAGCAGACTTTAGCTAAAGCTTTTTTTCTTGGCCATCGTAGACCATAGACAAAAGAAAAAAAAGACGGAGGTACTGTGTGACCGCACATGAGATAGCGATATTTTCGGACAATGTTGCCACTTTAGTAGAACTTTAGCCACTTTAGGAAATTAGGGTTAGGGTATACACATAATAAAGAAAAAGACTTCAGATTATATTTCTACGTTTTATTAATTTTTAAACAAAATCAGTTTATTGTACACATTCCTTACTCTTTATTTCCACGCTTCACAAAAACGTCACTCATAAAATGGTTGGAACAAATCCTGGAATTTTGCGTTGATTTCCAATCATAAAATATTATCTACCATATGCTTCTATCCAAATCTCTACAAGTTCAGCATTCGATGGAAATCTGTAAAAAAAATATTAAGAAATATAAAATACTAGAGGTTGCCCGCGGCCCGCGTGAAGGTCGCTTTTCGGGTAACCTGTGGAAAAACTCTATGGTATCCTATTCCCGTGCCAATTTTATGTACACTTTCCTCATTCGATTTCTGAGATCTAGTTAACCTCTGTTTTTAGCTACTTTGGTGATGATGCGAGCGATTTCTCCAAGCCATTATTTAAATATGTAACTAGAATACGTGAACCATACCACTAAGTGAACCATTTACTTAAATTCTAATTCAGAAGTATTTAATTTCAAAAACACAAAACTTTCCCTTTGAACTTTAAACCCCATTAGCATACCTAAATGCACTCCTGGCAAATATTTTTACGAATTTATTTTAACCATCAAAGAAACTACAAACATAACAACTTACAAGACTAACTAACTTAACTTGATAAATAAAGAATTTTCCATACAAACTTTCACCCCCCATTACAAACCCTTAGTTCACCCCTGGCAAAAAAACTTGATACCATTATTTTTAATTTTACATAAACAATAAATATTCCAAATAAATAAAAAAAATTCACAACCCTAAGACCAGCCGATTGGGCTCTGCGTTGTCTTTAGATGAATGAATGAATGAATATGTCAGGACAAAGAGTCTTATAGAACAGATAATTATATAATATGGTAACTTCATGTCAAATAACTGGGCTTAACTTCACTGGGCGAGCGCGGTCCACCTTAGATCACAATATCGCTTACCACGAGGAATATTGAGACTAAGCGCTAACCCATTTAGTGTAAAAAAAAGCCCGACTAGCGAGCGAATATTTCGATGGAAGTAGATTAAATTAGTAAAAGGACTGTTTAAGCAATTCTCAAGTACAGTGCAAACGGTTTTTGTAAAACTAGGGTTAAAATTGAAAGTCAGATTATGACAACCCTTATTCAATTTCTTGTAGGTTATGTTTTTATTTTGCATTTGCATGTTTTACCACTTTGAAGCAGAACTTTACATCCAAATCAATAGTACTTGAATTAATCCTATTTAATTAATATTTGGATTGATTTTAGAAGATATATTGTATATAAAAAAGGCCAGTACCAACCTGTGAAATGTAACATCACATAAACCAGGTTCTGTTCTATTCTAATAACTCAAAATACAACACTGCACCATTCTGTCGATGTCCAAAACTATTCACCGCGCGAGAATAACACTTACACTTGAATTTAAACGATATTTTTCGAAAAAACACAAAATTCTCAGAATCGCAGTAATGTTTGACACCGAAACTGACAAATATGCTGGTGTCAAACAGTTACAGCGACAGAGAGAAAAACAGTATAAGCCTTTCTCTTTCACGCATGTTATTTTTACATATGGCTGTTTCGCTGTTGAGTAAAAGAGATGGAAATGTGACTCCGTCTATTGCCTTCTCTGTCTACGTCGTAGACGGAGAAGTTGGCCATATATTTATGTGTCAGATTGAAAAATAAAACATTTTTGACTTTGACACTTGTAACAACTAACACCAGTCTATAAAAAGTACTTGCTTTTATTGGTGTATATTTTAACCAATCAAATAAAAGCTCTGTTAAATAAATTCGCGGGAAAAGTGATAATCTCTATCAACAAGTAAATAGCCTACAAGTAGGTTCGCAGAAGTTGAGATAATATATTATAAATAAGCCAAGAAATGTAAAATCCATAATTTATGAAATATTTATTGAATTTAAAAAGAACACAAACAGTAAGTAAAATTCGCGCGCTTTTGTTTTGTGTGTTACTAATGGTTCATCGAACTTTGACTAAATCTTCTGTTAACGTTCAGAAATACAATATACCTATCTAGTCATTACATTTATATAAAAAAAACTATTATAAATCTTAAAGGTATCTCATGTTATGGTAAGAAAATGCAACTTCTTTATAACGAAAAATATTTTTGATTTGATTCATCAATGTTTTAACATGTCTGATTACAAACATAGCCTGCAGCTGCTGTAAAGGAACACTAATAGCGCTAGAACTATGCGTTTCGGAACGTACATTTTGACATCTCTAGATTCCCGCCAAAAGTGAATTAACTGACAGCCAGCTGTATCGCGTAAATAAATTCGGTTTGGATTTGCGGCATTTTGTTTGGTCCAGTCCAGTCTCTTTTACCGGAAAGCATTGACTTGTCTAAATTTAATTCAATAAACCTTCTTAAATATTCAATAATGGCCCAAATGAACGGAAAGGAAAACCTGCTCAATGGAATTAACAACGTGCATATTAAGGTTAGTTATACTTGCCTCAAATTTTTCATGGATATATCTGTAATCCGACAGAGATAACAAAGGAATAAGCCTTCATTCATAACTTTTATTTTTACTTCTAGTCACCAGTGAAAAACAACGTGCTAACCGCAAGAAACGAGAACGTAAAAGAAGAGAACATGGAGGTGGAGAAAAACGAACAGGTTGCGGAGTTTGACCCCCAGCTGGAGCCCCTGCTGAGAGAAAACCCCCGCAGATTCGTGATATTCCCCATCCAGTATCCAGACATCTGGAAAATGTACAAAAAAGCCGAAGCGTCCTTTTGGACGGTTGAAGAAGTTGACCTATCAAAGGTAAGTCATCTAATTTTTGACGTGAAATAACCCTTAGTAGTTATTTTTAATAAACTTTATATCACCAGTACCTTTCTCACTATTATTTCTTATTAAACTTATTAGTACTTGTTTGAAGCAGATGTGCCTAAACTGACTGTTACTTATATCTCACAGGATATAGCAGACTGGGAAAGCCTTAAGGACTGTGAGAGACACTTCATCAAGCATGTCTTGGCATTCTTTGCTGCCTCTGACGGCATTGTCAATGAAAACCTGGTGGAGAGGTTCTCTCAAGAAGTGCAAGTGACAGAGGCCAGATGCTTCTATGGCTTCCAGATAGCCATGGAAAATGTACATTCAGAAATGTACTCCTTACTTATTGACACATACATTAGGGATCCCAAAGAAAGGTGAGTCAAGTCATTTTTAACTCTTTATTTACTTTCTTACATCTCTAAAAATAATGTATAAATTATGTGACGAAATTGATTCTCGCATTTAGAAAATATTGGTTATTAATGATATTGAACATTGGGAATGAAATAGCCTAATAAAACCTGTCGAAAAAGTAATTGGAATATGCTATAAACCTTAATGTTTTTAACTTAATATGACTCATGAGTCACCTCTGCAAAATTTCCTGTATCAAATTAGCATAATGTTTGTACCTACACATATTTATATAATGATCTCTGGTAGATACTACAACTGGTTTTGTGCATTAATGCTATAATGACTTGCATTCCTGTTTGGATTTTTGCACATGACTTAATTTATTTTTAGCACTGCTTTCCAAAGTAATTATTTGTAAATACTTATGGCATCTCCCTACATTCTTTTTTAATCTAAAGAAGAGCTTAATCTTTGAATATGTTGCCTGATAGAATTATTAAGCTATTTATTATATATTATATTAAGCTAATTATACTAACTATTATCATAGACAAAATATATTTTGTCTATGCTATTATATTCTTTTTATTAATCTATACAGTATTCTATGCAGAATCCAAGTTGAGTTCTTCCAGAACATACGAGTAATATTTTAAAGAAGAAAATTTGCATGTCTGTATATTTGATACTCACCTTTAACAGCTCAACTGGGTTGTAGGGTATTGAGCCATACCTTGGCTTAACATAAGGCTTCTAATAATACAAGACACAGAAAGCAATATTATATGCTTATCTAAAGATTATAATGTCTTTCCATAGGGACTTTCTATTCAATGCAATTGAGACACTCCCTTGCATCAAGAAGAAGGCAGACTGGGCTCTGCAGTGGATCGGCAGCAAGACTGCCACTTTCGGCGAGAGGATTGTGGCCTTTGCTGCTGTAGAGGGGATCTTCTTCTCCGGCAGCTTTGCTTCTATCTTCTGGCTCAAGAAGAGAGGACTCATGCCCGGACTCACCTTCAGCAATGAGCTCATTTCTAGGGATGAGGTTTGTATTAAGCTCGCTAACACAGCTGATATACTACATATTCATACATAAATATTTTATTTAACTTCCAGATCGACAGCCAATAAATTTAGGTCATCACAAAGATGTTGGCCATGCTGGGATCGAACCTGGGACCCTCTGCCATTATATGCTAATATATTTAAGGAACAGTTCCATACAGTCAGTTATTATTAGTCTCTAGAATCTAGACAAAAAGCTTGTTGTAAATGTTGATTACACATACAGTGAAAGCTATCGGTCGCGCATTTCCTCACGTTCTACTTATCGCGATAACAGCACAAGTATGAGTACCAACTTAGAATGTAGTACGTCAGTGATAAGAGACAACAGCCTACTGAATATAAATTCTTGAAAGAATGAATTCGCAACTTGATAAGGTACATAGCTTAGTCATCTGTACAGTTTTTGTAACATGAAACCTACACCAGGTTATTTTCCAGTCACTGAACACTCAAGGTCAAGTTCAAACCACAAGCTATGATGCCACAGGTACACATCAAATTTATAACACCACATCTTTTTTGTGTCTAATTTATAAATATGAAAGCATAGATTTCCTAAACTTGGTATGAAAGTTTAGCATAACATAAGCAGCTCACTATAAATTCCCACTGCTGGTACTCAGTGCCGTCTCTCATGAGGAGAGATATATAGACCATAATCCACCATACTGGCAAAGTGTAGGGACCGTCTTTTTCCCATCGAGCCACACTCACTTTTATAGTATAGAAGTTTGTGAGAATATAATGATGTATGAAAGCTATTAGTCTTTCATTCTTTAATGGCTGAACTTGGGTTTGCGCTTGAATTCTGAATTCACCTGATGGTAAGCGACATTGTGATCTAAGGTGGAATGCGCTTACCCAGAAGAAACCGGTTCACTTGTGCCTTGAAAACCGCAAGATTATAGTTTTCGGGGAACAGGGCGTTTGGCAAGGAGTTCTACACCTTGGCAGTACATACAAAAACTTATTTGATTGGGTTACGCTAACTACATTGTGTGTGTATGCCAGGGCCTGCACACGGACTTCGCGTGCCTGATGTTCAAGCACCTGGTGCAGAAGCCGAGCAAGGCGCGCGTGCTGCAGATCATCAAGGACGCGGTGGTGATCGAGCAGGAGTTCCTCACGGACGCGCTCCCCGTGCGCCTGCTCGGCATGAACTGCGAACTGATGAGCAACTACATCGAGTTCGTTGCCGATAGACTGCTCCTTGACTTGATTGAGGAGAAGGTAAGTCTATACTCTACTTAATTTTGACCTAAGAGGCTTTTTATTTGGTCTAAGCCACGGCAGAGCTCTTTGAAAAACTCGTACTAAGCTAAGCTACTTGGCTTCCATGTAAAGAAAGATATGGTGATTTCAAAAGATGCCTTCATGAAGTTTGCTCCTGATAGACTGCTTCTAGACTTGATTAGGAAATGGTAAGAGTTTACATTGCTTGTTTTCTTGTGAGCTGTTGTTAATAGCATTTGGTGGCAAACAACATAGACAACTGGTAAACCAAGCTAACTGCAGTTAAGTGTAAAATGTATAAACCAATGGTAAACAGTATTAGCTAACTATAAATATTAATTCTTCTTCGTTTTGAATACTTCCATGTTGATGTTCATTGAGAAAACTGTAATTTTAGTTATCTGGAACCCACATACTTCAGAAGTAGTATTTTAGTCTAGATAATAAATAAACAGATATAAATACATACAGTTGCATACTTTGTTAAAGATGTTATCTAAGAGGAAGTCAGGACCTAGAGGGTAGAGCAGCATAGTTCTAGTTTATGAAATCTATTGTCTCAGTAATTACTTTTCGGAAATTCATTTAGGATGGAAAAAATCTTCTTCCATCTGTGCTTACATTGTTGTTAATGTTTATCAGACAATTGTCCATACCTTTCTTACTGCACTTCAGGTTACATGCCTATCTCTGTAAACAGAGAAGCTTATAATCATAACTACACTTATTATTCCAGCACTACAACACAAAGAACCCATTCGACTTCATGAATCTCATCTCACTGGAGGGCAAGACCAACTTCTTCGAGAAGAAAGTTGGAGAGTACCAGAAGTGGGGAGTAATGGCCAACCCCATGGACAATGTGTTCACGCTCGACGCCGAGTTCTAAGATGCCCTCGTATCTTTACTAGGAGACTGACAGTATTATATTGGTTCCAATATGTTGACAAACTTGTTGGACACTCGGATCCGGATGGTTCAGTGTTTCGCGAATTTGCTACTCACTCTTCTATCTTCGCATCAGAGACAAAAAGAGATAACAATAATTCTCTTTGACATGTAATATAATAAAAATTAAAAATCTCACTAGCCATAGTGTGGTTAGTATAACATGAAATGTACCTTATAACATTCAGAGCTTTATTCAACACTTGTTATTTGACTCAAGGTATATATTCAGTACCTTTCTGATCTGCATTGTGTATTTCAGTAATATATCAAGTGAAGTAAGAATATTTAGTTTATATGTACTTAGTTTCGGCAGAGCCGCTTTCACATTTCCAAGTGACTATTTTCCTAATTATAATAATAAGTGCCTGATTGACTTGTAATGTCTTACATTTAAGAATAGAGAAGATGAAGATGATTTGTAGATAAAAAAATTGATGTAATAATTTAGAATAAACATTTATTTTTAACTATGTATAAGATGAGCTATGGGCCATTTCTTTATTTTTTTCATCTACAATAGCCCAGTCATATTAGGTAAAAAGGGGGTCAACTTCAGAATGAAAGATAACATAAGCTGTAAATTGCTATTAATAAACCTTTATGTCATTCTAAATGTTGTCACTAAATGCTATGGTGTCTACACTGAACGATACTGACACCAAGTGTCTTGTCCCTACTTGACCTTTCATTAGGTCATATATGACTGTGTGATGTAGAGAATTCTCTACAACTTAAGCGATAGAAAGCGAGATATTCGCCAAAAAACTATTTTTATGACCTTCAATAAATAAGACACGATAACACTTGTGACTTTTGAAACATTTAGAACGATAAAAAAATGGTTTACTACTAATTATCTTTAATTCCGAGACGAAACCCCTAATTTGACTGCTAACATTTGTACATTCTGGTATTTACTTAAATTTTTGCATTTTTCATATTATTTTTATACAGTGTGTTTTTTGCAATAATGGCCGTTATATGTAGTATAATTTGAGAGGAATGGTGGTAATATGTGTGATTTAGAACTTATAAGAATAAATATTGCTTTTTTTATCACAGGTATGCCTTTTCTTTCAATCCTACCTGCATCGAATATAATATTAGCATAGATATATACATTATATATTTTTAATGTCAATTAAAGTATTAGTAACCTAGCTAATGCTAATGTTTTTGGGTGTTCCACATTTTGATACAAAAATAGACAATAGGTCAAGCAGGGTTAAGGCACTGGCGATAACTTAAATATCGGAGAAATTAGGATCATTTATCTGGTGTGCTCTTTTTTCTCCTGATAAAACATATTTGTTTACATATTGATACCAACCCAGTATTCCAATTTACGTAGGTTCAAATTAGGCCACACCACTGCAAACGGAAAATCTAAATAGTAATATCGAAATGAATACTTATATAGGTACTCGTAGATCGCAATCATCATGGGCCTTTATACATGTTTTATGCGTTCATGGTGAGCACATTTGCTGGTGTCTGAACAACCCTATCCGGGAGCGGCAACCGCGATCGCACCGGTTGAATGTAACTTTCATGTAAGCGGTATTCTCTTATGTGTCTATTAACTCACTTTCGAGCCAAATACCCCAACCAAACTGTATAGTGGATCGCTACGTCGTCGGCGATTTAAATATAGTACTTATATAAATAGGAATTACTATACTAACCATGAAATGATACACAATGATATTATTTAAATATTTTATTTCTTTCGACATTCTCGCCCACACACAATCATTTAAAAATTACAAAACCTATAAATTACATCTATATAGTGCAATAGTTAACTTTGTCGCATAATTTTTCAGAACAGTTTAAAGTTGCAGAATATGGAAAATAAAGTATTCTTTCATTTAGTGATGTGAATCATATAAAAACACTTAAGTGAAATGGGATTGAAACATTAGTAACTTATTACTCTTACTCGAGTTATAGACTAATTAAAAATGCAATAAAAGGTTAGTGCCCCAATGACTCCTATGCTTTGTGACACAGTATAAACTTTTGGAAAATATTTTACATGTTTAAAATTGTATTTTAGGCATACATTAGCTTGGTATTTGAAGTCACATGAAGAACGGATGCTATAAGAAAATAAACAATGCTAGGTTTTATTGTTTAGTGACACTTTATCGAGCGAATTAATCAGTGATAATCGCGCCTATACCTATCGCTTTATCGCGTTTCCATTGATGTCTTGTTCCAAGAAACGCATATATGGTTACACAATTTTTTTTAATATTCTATATTTTATTAGTGCTCCACCATTAAAAAAAAAATAAAAAATTGACAACCCAAGACAAAATTGTATGGACTGTTGATGTAAAAGTAGTTTTTATTGCCAAAAATCGTGTGTAAGTAAATTATAACCAAAGTGACATGTCTTAGCGATTCCGATTCGCGTAATCTACGTTTATATACTTAGGTATATAATTCTACTCTCAGTATGGAGTTGTTGAATGAAACGCACGTATAGCGAGGCGCACGTGGCGCGTGTTAGCGCTTGTGCTGCGCGAGGCGGCGCAGCAGGCGGTGGCCGGCGAGGAAGGTGACGGCGCCCAGCGGCACCAGGTAGCGCACCGTCTCGAACATCGTCAGCTGCAGCCACAGCATGCCGTACAGCGCCAGCGAGCCTGCAATATCATTATTGTAATGACGCGAGTTTAAAAAAAACCTGGCGCGCGGCATGAACGCACGCGTCGGTAGTCGGAAGCTCTCTGTCTCCCACCGCCGGTTTCCCGCGGCTCAAGACGCGAGTTCGCGCGACGGTAAAGGGGCGCAGTACGTTGGGAGAGAGAAAGGTGCGGGGCGTTGGCAAGGCAACCGTTTTTACATATCAATACCTAGTTTCGACTGAGTTCGGCACTCATATTTGCTAGCCGTTACATTATTTATTTATTTGATTTATAGGCGAGCAGCATTATGCTCATGTGCCAATATCACACGAAGTTGAAATTTTATTTTTAACAGTTCATATAAACTTTTTTTTCACATTCACACATGGCTGATTAGCCAGCCCCATACTGAACCATTTCTAGCTCGTATTATGGTTGCTAACACAGCTGATATACTACATAACATACATACATATTATATATAAATACATATTTAACACCCTAACCCACAGCCAACAAATTTAGTTAAGCACAAAGATCTTGACTGGGCCGGGAATCGAACCCGGAACCTTCTGATTTGCAGTCCGGTATGGTAACCTTTACGCCAACGAGGTCGTCAAAAACTATCACAGAATGGCTTCCACGGGATAGCAAGCGCCCTGTCGGCAGACCACCAGCCCGATGGACAAACGACATCCGGTCCATGAAGGAATGCTATGAGTCCATGGAGCACAAGATCGTATTTAATGGCATAAGAGAGAGGAGGCCTATACCCAGCAGTGGGTCGAAATAGGCTGATGATGATGATATAATATGCACTGTTCAATGTCAATGTTTTCAGTTTTCTAACCAGCTACCTAGCTGGTCTTTAAAGCTGTTCACTGATGTATCACTGATCTCTTCCTCGGACAACTAACTCCAACTGAACTATATAAATGTAACAATTCTCTTACATAAATAAAAATTATTATCATTCTACAAATACAAATCATTTATTGATAACACCAAAGTTACAAGTCAAATAATATGATATCATTACAAAAGTATATGATATGTGTCCATGTCAATTTTCAATCATATTCTAGAACTATAATATCATTATATAAATGATTTATTTGCATCAAGAAGCTAAAAATACAGAGGAGCTAGTATAAGATTTTTTGTGTAAGTGCGGCCAATTATTGGACATATGGGGAACATTTCCATAGCATATTGTCCGCACTAACATAAGTGCGCGGGACGCTTCCGGAAAATTTTATGTTTGACAATATCATATTATTTGACTTGTAACTTTGGTGTTATCAATAAATGATTTGTATTTGACCTCTTTGGCGTATTGGTTACTATTTCGGACTGCCAATTAGAAGGTTTCAATTCCCGGCATGACCAACATCTTTGTGCTAAACTAAATTTGTTGGCTGTGGGTCTGGGTGTTAAATATTTATCTATCTATACCAATATATATAGAGGAAAAGTTATATTTTTTGTTTGACGCAAATAAGCACCGAAACTACTAGACTGGTTTGAAAAATTCTTTCATTGTTCGGAAGCTACATTATCCCTGAGTATCATAGGCTATATTTTGTTTCTCTTTGCAACTTGAACCGCCCGTGCGAAGCCGGGACTATCTGCTAGTACAAAATATGTATGTATGTAAAAAAAAATATGCAGTATACCAGTTGTATTAGCAACCATAATACAAACTAGAAACGGTTCAGTATGCGGTTAACCAGCCGTGTGTGTCAAAATGTGTCCTTCAATAAAAAAAAAAATTTCGCACTATCTGGATACTCCCGAAGTTAACAAGTATTGTTGTAGGAGGTACCTCCGAGGCCGGCGTGGAAGAGCAGCACGCTGGGCGCGAGCGGCAGGTTGGAGAGGTTGATGCCGAGGCGCGCCCACAGCCCGAGCAGCAGCAGCAGCGGCGCGGCGCACGCGCACGCAAACACGTCCGACACCAGGCGCGGCGGCCGCGGCTCCGGGGCGCGGAACGTGTGCGCTATCTCGGGCAGCGGCCCGCGGCTTGCCGCCGGCGGTAATACTTCTCCTGGGGAATAAAACCTCATCTTATTTTGACGACCTCGTTGGCGTAATGGTTACCATGTCGGACTGCCGATCAACCAACTTCTTTGTGCTTAACTATATTTGTTGGCTGTCGGTCTGGGTGTTAAATATGTATCTAATAAAAAAATACGTATGTATGTATGTATATGTAGTATATCAGTTGTGTTAGCAACCATAATACGAACTAGTGTGTGAAATGTGTCCTAATATTTATATATTATTATTTATTTTATCTTATTAACTCTATTGGCTTATCAAATGGCAGACTTGTGCGGAGTCTTTGGATGGCTCCAAAGACTGTAGGTACCGATGGGTACTTAGCCTGATAATCGCCTCAGATCACTTTAGTCAGCCGAGCTACAGGCTCTACTTACATTAGAAATTACTTAAATAGGTTCTTCTTAGTTTTCTAAACATTAAGATATTTTTGACGACGTCGTTGGCGTAATTGTTACCATGCCAGACTGCCAATCAGAAGGTACCGGGTTCGATTCCCGGCATGGCCAACATCTTTGTGCTGAACTAAATTTGTTGGCTGTCGGTCTGGGTGTTAAATATGTATCTATATAAAAAAATAGGTATGTATGTATGTATATGTAATATATCAGTTGTGTTAGCAACCATAATATGAACTAGAAATGGTTCAGTATGAGGTTAACCAGCAGTGTGTGAAATGTGTCCTAATATTTATTTATTATTATTTATTTACTAGCTGACCCGGCAAACGTTGTTTTGCCTTAATAATTATTTCTAAATATACAGTAGCCTATTCTCAGACCTACTGAATACGCATATAAAATTTGGAAAAAATCGGTCAAGCCGTTTCGGAGGAGTACGGTAACAAACACTGTGACACGGAAATTTTATATATAATATTATCTCTTATTAACTGTATTGTCTTATTAAATGGCAGTCTTGTGCAGATACTGCCATCCAAAGACTGTCCATGTATCGACGGTTGCTTAGCCTGATAAGTCAGATCACCTTAGTCAGCCGAGCTACAGACGCTACTTACCTTATCCATTACTTAAATAGGTAGTAGTATTCTTAACCTTAAGATAACTTATAAATATTGACGAATGAGTGATCAGAGAGTTGGTTACCTAGTGGCTTGCCGAAGTTGAAGTGCACACTACCGAGGCTCCAGGCGATGGGGTTGGAGACGGCGCTGTCCCCGAGGTACACGCTGAGCGAGTACTCGCCCGACGCGCTGCCCAGGTGCTTCGCTAGAGCACCCACGTTCTGCAAAACGTACGTTGGATTGTATCTAACTACACTTATACAATTTATTTATCGATCACAGTAAGTTCAACAACTCTTCTTCTTCTTCACCTTATCCCACTTAGGTGGGGTCGGCACAGCAGATCTTCTTCTTCCACTCTCCTTTATCAAACGTCATCTCCACACTCAAACCTTTCTCTCTCATGTCTAGTAAGTTCAACAACTATGATAACTAAATACAAAGAGGGCGAACTACACGGGCTAGCAGCACTCTGAGCAAGCAAGGTAAGGTAGGCTCTGAGCGAGTGAGGTAGAGTGTGCCTAGTCTGGTAATAACTGGATCTCAAGGAAGCTGAAATAACTCACTGTTAGATGCTCGGCGACAGCTTTTTAACTTGAGGAACTTCAGGCTTTTTTACTTAATTACATACATTATAATAAAAACTAATTGATTACATAAAAAATAAGCCTCGAAATTGATTTGGTATTTTGTTTGCGATCAGGCTGCTAGCTGTACTTTTAGCATAGTTTATGATTCAAGTTAAGCCAAGAAGCAGGTCGCTTAGCATATAAATCGAGATTTATTTATTTACTAGCTGACCCGGCAAACGTTGTTTTGCCTTAAAAATATATAGTAGCTGATTCTCAGACCTACTAAATACGCATATGAAATTTGGTAAAAATCGGTCAAGCCGTTTCGGAGGAGTACGGTAACTAACATTGTGTCATGGAAATTTTATAATTCTTTATTGGACACATAAATAAAAAAGGCACAGTAAAAAACAATTAACTTAAAAAAAACCGCCAATTGTGCCACAATTGGCGGCCTTATCGCTTAAAGCGATCTCATCCAGGCAACCTTTGGATGGAAAGGAATTTATAAACGACTAAAGAAGGACGTAGTGTACAATAAAGAATAATAAAAAACATACATATAACATTAATAATCTTATCTTAATTTATATAAATCTCGTGTCACAATGTTTGTCCTCAATGGACTCCTAAACCACTTAACCGATTATAATAAAATTCGCACACCATGTGCAGTTCGATCCAACTTGAGAGATAGGATTGTATAAATCTCAAATTATAGTCGCAATTTTAATTTACTGCTAATTATTGTCTGTTATTATTTGACAGTCACAATTATCTGTTAACTCCAAATGATTCTAACAGATGTTGATACCTTTCGACTGGGTTGAGTAAGTAATCAATAGATGGCACTGCTATGGTAAATCTACGAACGTGTCATAGGTATAAGCTACACTATCTATTTTTCATACCCTTAAGTGAGGCAAAACCTAGTTTGCCGGGTCAGCTAGTATTATATATTAGACAACAGTTTAGCTCTGAGAAGAACTTTTGCGTATGTGTAGTTAAAAGAACAAAATCAAAAAAAAAAAACCCGCAAATTATTAGACTTCGCGCACGGCCGCTGCGATGAGAGCCAACCTCGCGACTGAGCCGCGCGTTCATACCTTACCACAGAATAATAACATGTACTTCGACCTTACTCATAGATCTAAACACCCCTCCCCCGCACACGCCCTCTTCTCAACGGGCCGTGCAGCAGAAATCGTAATATTTTAATTTCACCATAACTTCAAAACCAAACGTCCAATTTTAATCATTCACAGACCAAATATTATCAACACAAACTGTACTTATTGATGAAATAATTTATTTTGATAAGGATTAATAGTGTATTGCTTAAAATCGCTTCGTAAATAAGCCATTATTACTCGTACAAAGTAAAGGATAAAAAATGGTTATTGTGGGTTATTCCTAAGAGATAAACATATACCATCACAGACTTTTTGTAGGCCTTTTTAAGTTGTACAATACTGTAGTAAATTGTTTTGATCTATCTTGTAGGATTCAGTCAGCGTTTGCAATGTAAGCGCAAAAAATGTGTTTTTTTTACGACCTCACATTAAAAACCTCAAAAATTTTAGCCTATGTGTTATTCTGATGTATAAGCTATAGCCTATGTGTTATTCTGATGTATAAGCTATATTGTGGTAAAGTTTCATTCAAATCCATTCAGTAGTTTTTACGTGAAAGAGTAACAAACATACATCCATATTTCCATACATCCATACATCCATACTTACAAACTTTCGCCTTTATAATAGTAGTAGGATTTACTTTTTTTAATAATAGGTGAACAGCATTATGCTGATGTGCCTATGTGACACTGAGTTTAAATTTAATTTTTAACAGTTCACATAATGTACACTGTTCAATTTCAGTGGTGCACTGAACACAGGTTAGCAAGAGATTTTTTTGTTTTCTGCAACCAGCTATCTAGCCGGTTTTTAAAGCTGTTCACTGATATAACACTGACCATTTCCTAAGGCGGGATGTATGTAAATATGAAGAGATGCATATGTAAGTGAATGTGACATACCAGTTCCACCTTGTAAGCCTTGTTGTTGTCGGGCTCGGCCACGAAGATTGTCTCGTCGCGCTCGCTGGCGACGCGCACGAAGGCCTGCGCCACCAGCACCGGCTTGTTCCACGCGTCGCGCACTGACAACTTCAGGGTCACCCTGCGGAACATTATAACCATATCATATACTTGCTCCCCTGCAATACACGGGGATTAAAAAGTAGCCTTTGTGTTAATCCAGGCCCATTTTTACAATACCAAAGTTTTCCCATTAAGGTGTGAAGTAGTTACTAACATACACACAAACTATCCACTTTATTAGTGGGATAACGAGCAGACTCGGCGAAAAGATGTCACCTCTGTCAACATTGTATAACCACTTGTATATTGAAACACCGGCTCCCGGTATAAACACATTTTCGCCGCAACTGTTGACATACCTGGAGCCGGTGTGGGTAAAACTCAAATTTGGAACTTGACTTTCTTTCCAGAGATAATACAAAATAGCTTAAATATATATAAAATACGAACGGATAAGATTATGTCCTTACACCTATGCAACTCACTGATTAGGGCTTTAAATAGTATTGCGGAGTCTTTAAATTAAGTAATTAACCGACTAAATACGTTCCTTCTTGGCAAGCATTCTAATGACACTCCAGAAAAGACAAGTCAAAAGTAAATGTCCCAAGAGACTCACTTCTGCAAATGATCAGCGTGCAGCACTTCAGTTAGCTTGTTGGGGAAGGCCACGGTGGTGATCTTGGGGCTGGTGGTGCCGTCCACGTCTCCCACGCCGATCTCCACGCTGCCCACTTGGATCTCTCCGAGTACCGCCACGTTCACACTGGCGACCTTGCTGCCCGCGCTCAGAGCGATCTTGTACACGCCATGCTGAGCCTTAATCTTGCCTAGATTAAGGACGAAAGTCGCGGGCTCGTTGGGTTTGGGCGTGAGCGGCTGCTTGGAGAGGACCACCACGTCGTCAGCGAGCCGCGTGCCGGACTGCGCGACCACCTCGTCGGGCTTGAGGCCGCTCACCGGTCGGCCCAGGATGTCCGTGATGGCGATCTCGATGGACTCCGAATCCGGGGTGATGAACTTCTTGCCTTTGATCGCGATGCTGATGGGCGTCGGCTGAGGAATAAAAAAATACGCTTATCATAGCTTACTTATTTGATCCACAAAGAATAGCCAATATTGAAGAGTTTTCCAAACGCGAGATATTGGATGTGAAACCGGAACAGTTTATGGATGGTTAATTTTAAAAGGTACATTATATTAAACAACTATCGAAATCATGACTCAGAAATCGATTAACTTTTTGTCTAGAGTTGAGGCCTTATGAGAGATTGGAACATCAGTTATCAGGCATTAATCTCAGAAAGCGAGTGTGGCGCGGTGGTACAAACGTCTGCTTTTCAATCAGACGGCCCCCAGGTTCGATCCCAGCCCTACACCACTGACTTGTTTTTCAAGTTTTGTGTGGATTTGCACTCGCTATATGGTGAAGAAAAACACCGGAGGAAACCAACATGTTTGAGGACCACAATATCCGAAGACATGTGTCATCCGCCAACCTGCACTTGGCCAGCGTGGTGGATTATGGCCTATATCACTCTCATCGTGAGAGAAGGCCCCGTGTCCCAGCAATGGGAATGTATAGTGGGCTGCTTATTCTATGCTAATCTCAGAAAACTGAAGTGAGGGGATCTGAGCGGTCGCCCAACGTCGCCCTACCGTTACACCGGTAGTGATGTTTAAAAGATAATTTTCTTAAGTAAGGTTACTCGACATCTGTCACTATATACGGACTATTGAGTACCTGTTGTTCAGCCAGCGCGGTAGCGGCTTCCAGGAGCAGCGCGGCGCCGCGCGCGGTGGTGACGGAGCGCCGCGACACGAGGTACTCGCCGAACTTGTAGCGCTGCTCCTCCGACAGCGGCGACGGTTTGCTCTGGTCCTTGTACGATCTGAACACGTTGGTATGTTACATTAATACACATGTATGATATGCCACAGGCAGGTGGCCACAAAACAAAAACAATATATTTTACCAAATTAAATTAAATTGTACCAAAAGCTACTAGTGAGGTCCTGGCCCAGGTCAGTGAGCACTTGGATCAGATTGTAAGTGTGACTAAATCTCTTGATAACCTGTGATCAGTGCACCAGTGGACTTTAAACAATGGACATTTTATAAACTGTTAAAAATTTAATTTCAACTGTGTGTGATATAGGCACCAGCATATTGCTGCTCGCCTATAAATCAAATAAATAAATAAATGAACTAAATATCTTTAAATAAAATTCGAACTCGGTGTGATATAGGCACATCAGCAAAGTGCTGCTCACCTATAAATCATATAAATGAACCTTTTATTTAATTATTTTACCTAAATATGACAAGATGCAGTTGGGTAGTTACCTGATAATAGTAGTGAGCAGCAGTGAAGTGGCCGGCAGACCTCCCTCAAAGTGCAGAGCCTTGCCATCACTCTCATCAGCGGCAAGCAGCACACCCTCCGCGTGTGCTATGGTCCATCCTGTGCAGCCCATGTGCTCACACAGCCCAAACACATAGCCATAGCTGAGGAACAGTGTTATACTTAATCTATGCTTTTTATTCAATTTAAACTTAACATCATCTTTGTAGGTTAAGTTTTAGTTGAGTGTTTTATATAATTATTATGTTGGTTACAAATAAATAAACATCATGCCTCACTTGACTGAAATATTATCATAATTAGCTATACCTGACTTACTTCTTCTGCTAGCAAAATTAATTGATTTTAATTAGCCATACATATGAAAACTAAAAAAATACATACTTTCGAATATATAACCTCCTCTTTTTTAAGTTGGTTAAAAATAAGATTATTTTAAATATGATGTACAGAATGATTCCAAATGAGAACTTACAAATAAATTACAATTACATTGTTAATAATATACCTAAGTAAATAAAAAATATACCACTTTAAGATATGTTATTTATAATTGATTACAATTAGTTAACCTCACAAGTCTCATGGATTGTCATTAATGCTACAATCTCTTTCAAATACTCACTTGACAGGTGTATCATCCTTCTTCAGAAGCTGAACAACATTCTTCAAGCCATCTTCTTTATCGTAGACACTCCCCTTGCCGAGTGCTCTGAGGGAGTAAATTGCATAGAACAACTCTGGGATGGTGATATCCTTCTTGTCCAGTGCCTGTGTGGCGGCAGCCAGCACCTCAGGCTTCAGAGAGTTCTGACAGCTTGTGAGAGCAGCCGCGTTGGTCAGATAATACACTTGCTCTATGTTTTTGGGGTCATATTTGATAGTTTTGAGCTCCTAAAACATATATAAAGATTACAAACATTTTATTGAACAAAATTATAACTACAGTTTATACAGAACTATAATATTATACCATGATGTTTTGTCATACTAATTTTATCTAATATGAGTTGCTTGCTATCTCATTTTACCTTCTGTATTTTATAGCTGCAAGAAACATAAACTTGATTTAATGATAGTAGCAAAAGTACTTACCTCACATATATTAGGTAGTTTAGCGTTAAGGATTTTCAATCCCTTAACTGCATGGTACAATGTAGAAATATCCTTGCTTTTGGAGCTCTCCTGAAGGATGTTCTGGAGGCGTTTTACATCTATGGTGTTTTGGAGGGTGTTGCCATTGCTCAGTGCTAGTGTACTTAGAAGTAAGAGGAACAGTCCTGAAACCAATAAAGCCGAGGATAACCTATCGTTCGCATCACTAACCTAAACATGGTAGCGTAAGAACCGGCGGCGACGCTTGAAAACAATGACGTGTCCCATCACATAAAACAACAAAAACGTTATTCTATTTAACATTTGTTCACTTTTAGTATAAAATATATATCAAATAAGTATTATATGCTCTAAATTATATTAAATATGTAGCGTTTTTGGTGGAAATACGACTAATAACCCCTGATTTATCTATGTAACCAAATCGATACATTTTAGCGACAAACTCAGACCGTACCGTATATTTGCATTTTAGGAGTCAATTTTATCAGAGTGGCCTTTGATATATCTTGGTTTGATGCAAAATTTATCGCTTATTAAAAGAAATTCATGTAAAATCACTATTTTCATCGCCGGCCGATCCTCAACTTGACAAAACGTCAACTTTGACAGCAAATCATCGACGTGCCAGCCACGCCAGAGCTACCAACTTGATAATGCAAAGAAAGAAAGAGAACAACGATAATCAAGCAACATGCGCAAAAGAGAAATATATAACCTTATAGAAATGAACTTATCTTACTAGTACACTGAACTTAGCAGTGTTAAAAATTAGTGATCGACTATTGTTGCAACATAACTCGACAATACAAACAACATTAAACAGCACAATACTAGTATTTTTTTCAGTATCCTCTGTGTTATCATTTGGATTTTGACAGTGACAGTTCGGCCATATCCTTCATTTTCTGAACTCATTCCAAAATCAAAAATACGATTTTTACTGCCTGAGTGTTACAAATTTAATTGTTTTGATTAAAATAACATAATGGCAGCCGCTAAATTGCCGACTCTGATTAACAGTAAGTTTTATTAATGTATCACCCACTCTCTGGATACACTTCGTATTTTGGTTATGTTCAGGTTCGCAGTTATGTAATTCTATTTACCCGTTGATTATTCAAGGGTAACATCAATCATCAAATCCTTGGAGTATAACCTGTATTACTGTTCCATCCGTCTGTTATGTTAAATACACGTATTCGCAAGTTAACAAACAGTAAACGTCAAAGTCTAGTCTATATCTTGAGGTTATCAAATAATTCATTAATTTTCAGCGGCTCTCGCCCAGGCGCGCCCGAAGTTCAACATCTTCATGAAATACGCGCGAGTAGAGCTAGCCCCTCCCAAACTGAGCGAGCTCCCTCAGATCAAGGCTGGTATCGGCAAGCTCCTCTCGAGCGCCAAGTCTGGCGCCTGGAAGGACCAGACCGTGAAGCAAGCCTCCCTCAATGCGCTCGTCGGCGCTGAGGTACTCTTCTGGTTCTACATTGGAGAGTGCATCGGCAAACGCCACATTGTCGGATATGATGTCTAAGTTATTTTATAAGCATACCTTTGTAGATATAATACTGTTCAGTGAATAAATTATTCAAAAAGCATTTGTCATTTAATATACCCCTAATTAAAAGAAAAATTCTGAAAATGTTTGGGTTGTCGCAGGCTAAAAATTTTGTATATCATATCAGTATACAAATCGTTATTAGTAAGGCTAATCAGTAAATAACATAATTTACATATATCCTATGTATTTGAAGGAATTAAATTGAAAATGCCATCAAGTTAATCTACAACATAATTTATAATACAACAAATCTTAATATTACAAAGGTGCACACTGTTCCATGAACTTATAAGGATTGCATGCACTGGTGAGTTTGAGCTCATGTTCCACCTCAGAGGGTCCTCGCAACCAGAGCCTGTCTCTGTAGTAGTTGGAACAGGTCAGGAACTCCTTGTCACTGTACCTTCCTACTTCCACAGGAACAAACGGGTCCAAGTGTTCAAAACCCTGAAACAAATGATAATTGAGATAGTAATATCAAAATTGAACTAAAAGGCAGGGCTCTTTCAGATTGCTACACAGACCTCTGAAATAGCAAAAAAAAAATGCTGTATATTTGGTAAATATGGTGATCCAAGCAAATTTTAACAATAGTCAATGCTGTCCAGTGTAAATAGGTGACCATATAGAGCTATATTTGGGAGCTTGTGTGGGTTGAAATGGCTTATTCTAAAAATCCCCTTAGATGTCCCCCTATGCAAGATTTTTAGATTTTGTCTATAAATTCCTTACAGAAGGAGATTTCATAAGTGAAATTGTAGGTTGGGCTGGTGGTCTCAGTAAAATAGAAATAACATACATTTTATTTATTAATGCTGGCACAGAAAGTAATTTTCAGTTATTTATCATCGGCACAATAATTTGAAAAACAAACCTTTTTGTAGAGTAAATATTTAGGAAGGTAACTCTCCTGGTGGTCATCAGGCACGGCCAACTGGTCAGCTACCACCACTATTACTCCATTATTCTGTAAATAGAACAGTTGTCAATCAAACTGACACTAAATCATAATAGTAGTTTATGCAACTATCATATAATGAAGGGTTTAAAACACGAGTGCCAGTTTATGAAACAAGCGCAGCGAGTTTCATTATAGTAACGAGTGTTTTAACACCCATGTTATATGCAGTTGCATAAATAAATTTATCTTTATCTTTATACACTACTTTATCTTCACTAATGCAATTCATCAAACAACAAGAGTAAAAGCTGACAATAAAAATACAAACATTAAATTCACGCGTACGTGTATAGCCGCTATTAAAATCTAACCAATGAGAGCGCAGTTGCGCGCGCGGGGCCAATCAGGAGCAAGCGCGCGCTGTCCTTATTGATGTTATAATGAGATTTTACGATATCGATGTGGATATTATACCATCATGTGAAATTGCTTAAATTGAGTGTTTTGTTGTCTGCGCTATAACAGTAGTAATTATAAGTAAAGTATTGGAAACATAAGTAGAATGTTACAACATTAGTGTAGATAAACAAAATATTAAATATATATAACTTTTTCATTTCATTTTTCTTTTTTAATTTTATTTGGCCAATTAATAAGAAAAATATAAAAGTAAGAGTATATAAAAGTAACAATTTGTAAAATAGAGATATGATAATTACCCAATCATTCTTAGTAAGTTCCAAGAAGGAGGTGGTGAGTGTGACCTCCTGGGGTTTGACAATCTTCTTGGTGGGAGTGTTAAGTCTGGTCAGCGGATAGAAGAAACTGTTGAAACCGTCTATCGCTACAAATGTTTTGATTCTGGAAACATTACACATTCTTTAAACATATTTTATATATTTATTTCATCTAAATATAAGATTTTAACTAGCTCACTGAAAAAGTGGAGTCCTTAATTCAAAATGGTGGTGATGATTTTAGTGACAAATGAAATCTTCATATAAAATATTGGTTACCAAACAAAATTAGATATTTACGAAATATGATGTCATACTACTTTTTGGTATAATTAATAAGGAATTGACTAGAAAATATATTAAATATATTTACAACTATTATGACCACGCCAGCAGAACAAGTAACTTATAGTCTAGTCATATAAAACTCACTGTTTACTCTCTGACAGTGCCTTGATCTCATAGACAAGTGCATCGATGACGTCACAGGCATACTTGACTCGCGTGATGCCAAGCTCCACCAGTTCTGCCAGCGGAGCGCCTGCCGGTGTTGTCTCACGCTTGCTCCATACATACTCCTTACTTAACTTCACCTGGAATGTTGTAGAAAACATGAGTTATTTCATCATCATCACATACTTTTCCAGAAAATTCTTTAAGTAATTGTTTATTTATAGCTCAGCTTCTAAAGTGATCTATTGCAGTCACAGAAGTTAACAACTACAGCATCTGTGAAAATGACAACTTGCTAAACAGTTATCATCGTTTATGTGATACAGCTTGGTGATAGACAGTTAGGTGTGGAAGCCTAATTAACTATACTTAAGTTGAAAATATACCTCAGGGTTTTTAAGTATAGCTTGGTTCTGAGTCTTGAAATGAATGAGCCAGGCGGCGGCATCAAGCGGCAAATCCACAAAGCCCTCGCGCGTCGGGGAGTTACCCATTTCTTTGTGACGGGGGATTCTTCTCAACCATTCTGATACTACAGAAATAATCAAGCATTTATAGAGATATAATAACATAACATAGAAAATAAAGAATTAGCAATAGAATTTAATGAAATCCAGTATTCAATATCTTCATGGTAAAAATATGTAAGTACATATAATAAGGTAAAAGAAATTAAGAAGTAAATAGTTTCTTAAAAGGCTGCATTGCATATATTTGTAAAGCATTCGCCATACCATAACTGGTGGCTTCAATATTGATACTGGAGCTAGCTAGTTAGTTCAGGTGAAAAAAATAATTTAAGTTCATTTTAGGTTTAAATTTCTTAAGATGTTTAGGCATTAAAGTCTTATTAAGTACTTAATAATGTCACTTCATCTTCATATCAATGCCTAGTTTTTTACCTGTATAACTATAAATTTTCCCTAACTACTCTATTGATCCTCAAATACTTATAATTTTTTTTTATTGACACATTCTAACAAGAAATTCAATGTGTAATCCATGCCTACTACATCAAAACCCATTAAATAAATATCTATATCTACTTGTAATTCTGAAACAACTGAATATGATATAATATCAATAAATATATTTTTAAAGAGACATTTTATTGTGCAACTTGCTAATTTACATTATAAATATTGGATAACTTACCCCATGGTACATGCACTATTAAATATCCTTCTTCATGAGCATAATGCAGAAGATGTGCCAGTGTGAGAGACTTGCCTACACCTTTCTCACCATCTGATAGTACAGCTAAGGGAAATATTTAAATTCTAGCTGTGAAACCTGCATTAATTCAGGATCAGAAGCCAGGGTCTACCATATCTCCTTATCAAATATCTGGAGCTTTATCATTGTTTAATTATAAGAAAATATATTTACAAATTACACTACAATCCTAAATATTAAAAATGATTGTCTTGTGTGATTCTTACCTCCACAAACACTATTTTCCACATCTATTGTTACTTTGGAATATTTAACCTCAATACACAGGTAAATCTGTTGTTATGGTTGAGCAATTGCTTACCTATGCACTGTCCTTTTAAGTCTAATACAGACATGAAAAAATATGAATCCATGTTAGTTAGCAAAGGATACAAAGAACATATCTGATGGCAGGTTTGTCCAAATCTGAAGCTTTGATACAGTTGATGATGTCTAGTGCTGGCTGTCGCACCATTATTGTGGTTTCTGTGAAGGTTTTGGCTTGTTTTTGAAAGCTTCTTGGAAAGCCCCCGTGACTGAAGAGCTGTTTACATACATCCTTATCTAGAGTGTAGAATAATCCCACTTGGTTATCATTGTGTTGGGTCTAAAACAGGTAAATATCAAGAGTATAAAGATATACAGAAATAAAATCTAATTTGTTTACTGATATTCATAGTTTTAAGGTTACTTACTGGGGAAGCCTCGGTGGTTCTGAAGGTAACTGCTTGTGAGTATCGACGGCATAAATTACGCCAACTTCGAGACAGCATTTTTAATGTTTTAACTTCTTTTTCTCTGTATAAAAGAGTAGCTTAATCAAAAGAATAACATAACCTCAAAATATTGACATTAGATGTATAAAAAGTCTGTCAAAATACCACGATGTACAACCAAAGTTATGCCAAGGTTAGAAAAGTCAAACCTTCACACTAAACCACAGAATAATGACTTGTACTTCGTAACTAAACCAATAATAAAAGTTGAAGTAGAACCAAAGTAATGATTTCGTATAGATTATTTGTATATAATATGAAGAAAAAATGTTAATTGAATAAAATATATTTTGTTAAGTTGTTTTACATTTACGAATAATGAGAAATCAGCATGGAAAACTTGATTACATGAGGGAATGAGGAGAATGAACCATAATTACATGTACTCAAATTGTCAGTATGTTGAGTACATGTGGAAGAAATTTCGAATAATGAAAAAAGAACAAAGAGAATTTGAATACATGAAGGCGTATACAAAGAAGATACGTGAAGGAGAATGCTTATTACGTATACGCTAAAATTGACAGCATATTAAGTACATGTCTTGTCGAAGTAGTTTCGCACTATATGCATGATGAGAATTCAGCACAGATAATTGGCATACATATAGGAAGAACATTAATTACATGTACTCAATTTGTCAGTATTGTCATTAAATCGAAACAGCACACAATTAATGTAAAATAAAGAATGTACATTTTAAGTCGAAGTTGTTTCGCATTTATAGAATTATCTCAGTGAAATGATACTGGTGATAATGAGGATAAGAACACTTAAAGAAATTTTTAGGTTTCCATATCCAAATAGGGTCTTGTAGGCATCCTATTACTAAGACTGTTGTCAGTCTTAGTAATAGGGTCTCAGTCTTAGTAATCTCATGTACCGTGATAGCTAGACAGTTGATATTGTCACATACATACAATGTATCTACTCTGCCACTGAACAAATAAAAAATTAAGGAGGGTAACATTCTGAACATCTATCTAATTTATAAAATTTCCATGTCACAATGTTAGTCACCAAACTCCTCCGAAACAGCTATACCAATTTTTACCAAATAGAATAGTAGCCGATTCTCAGACCTACGCATATTCAGTAGGTCTGAGAATCAGCTACTATCTATTTTCCATACCCTAAATGATAAGGCAAAACAATGTTTGCCGGGTTAACTAGTAGTTTTATAAAAACGAATGAACATACAGACGGATTTTATTAAAAGTTAACACCATACAGTTACTTTTTTTGCATCCTTTTCTTTTTAAAGAGACTTGTAGGCCTAGCTCCTCCCGCAATGTGATGTTGATTAACCCCAACATTTTCTACAACATCTTTGATGACTATAGCTCTTTCCACTGGATTTGTTTCTTTTGGAGCTGATCCTTCTACAGTGAGTGGGGTTTCTTCAAACATAACTCGTCTTGGTTTATCTGTAGATAAACCTTCTCCAACATCTTTCTCAGGTCCATATTTAGATTTTTTCAATATAGATGGAGTATTATTATTAAAAAGTTCAGAATAAACTTCATACATATCACTAGGCTTTAATATTCCTTTTTTAGGATCATAAGGTTCATTATTGGGTTCTGTGTCAGAATGAGAAAATTCAATTTCTACTGTGTCAGCAACATCACTATCATCTGCAAATGAAATGCTTTTTTTAAGAGAACATGAAGATGACATATTTGAATTGTTTGTCCCTTCACTTGAATCATCTGTATCTATATCTTCTGTTCCTAGAATGTCTTCTATTCTTTCCATATCATCCTCAAGTTCCTCAAGTTGTTCCATGTCATCAATTTGAGCAATAAGATCTTGCTCTGTCTTAGTCTCTTCTTTTTCTTTGTGTTTCAATTCATGTAACTTACTTTCTAATTGTGTTTGCTTAAAAAATACTTTTTGTAATAAATCATGTTTTGAAATTTCATTTTTTACTTGCTGTTTCTTAATATTAGATTTATTACTATCATCACTGATTTCTTGAATGTTTTCTTTGACCACTTCTTTAGTTTCTATTTTAATGTTTTCTTTTTTAAGTGATTTTTGGGTTTGAAAGAATGTATTTTCTTTTCTTTTATCAACTATCTCACTGTGGTTATCTGACAGTTCGTTTTCTAGTTCTTCCTGTAGCTCTAACTCTTCCAGTCTTTCCCACAACTCTGCATCAGATATATCATTTTCAGGTTTGTTTTCTAACTTGGCTGTACTTTGTTTATATTTCTTAACATTTTCTCTGTGTATCTCCCTCCAAGCTTTATCTTCTTCTTCAGTGTATACTTCAAGAATTTCTTGGCCATTTTTAGCAAATATATTTTCCTTAGCAAATAACATTCTTTTTTGAAGAAATTCTTTTTCTTTTGTATACATTGCTACTTTAGATTCTGCATCTGAAATTAGACGAAACATTAGGAATCACTAGCAAATATTATTTTTATCCATCCTTCACATTTACCTTTTATTCGATGCTGCCTTAAGATTTCAGCCTGTGCTATGGAGCATTTGGCAAAATAGTCAGCTCCTAGGGATACCGTCACTTCATTAGTATGTTGTAACTCTCCTCTGAACAGCACTCTGCTGCCCGTGGGTACAAGTATGGGAACCTTCAGTTTTTCAGTATAAACATTAAAATCCAAAAACTTCAATTCCTTCAAATAAATTTCCCAAAACTTTAAATTGTGCTCGTTTTCTGTTATATTCTGCAATATTATCATCAATATTATTAGTATAAATTAAAATCACAATTCATAAAATAGAAAGACGCCTGTTGCTTAGTTAGTAGTGCGCGATGTTATAATTTATAAGATACCTGCTGATATATTTCATCAATAGACATCATTGTTTCTTCCATTGTATAATTGACGACTTATACGTATAAAACACTAAAAGTTGGTGTAATGTTAACAATATTTTTATAGTACAATCCAAGGTAAAGGACAATGGTAAAGGAATACAACGTAGAAAATAAAATCAATCAAAACAAATCAACCATCAGATCCGTCACGATCAAATCATAATCTCTATGATTCATAACCTTACTTTTTAAATTCTCCCAATCTTTGAATAATGAACCGTAAGGAACTGCCATACCTACGAGAAAAAATCGTGTATATCTGTTTTCAATATAATCCGCCACTTTATGAAACAAAAATATGCACGATTTTTTTTAGATTGCCTTATTATTCACTAGATGTCCCGCGTTAATCCGGGACAAAATAAGTTAATCCGGGGTAAAAAGTGGCCTGTGTGTTATTCCAAGGTCTAACGTACCTTCTTAGTGAATTTTATCAAAATAGCTCTAGCCGTTGGAGCGTGAAGATATAACAAACAAACACACACACACACAAGCTTTTGAGTTTATTATTTTAGTATGATAGTTCAATCATTTCGTACAAAATCTGCCAGCCAGATGAAAAAATCTTCTTTTACTAATATTGATGACTAGCAACCAGTCCCGCCTTCGCACGGGCTATAAAATAATCCAAGTTGTCAAAAAAATAACGTAAAAATAAAGGCCTATGTTACTTGGGGATAATGTAGCTTCCGAAAGGGAAAGAATTTTTCAAATTAGTCCAGTAGTTTTAGTGCCTATTCGCACCAAACAAACAATCAAACTTTTCTTCGTTATAAAATTTGGTATACATACTGGTAATATAAGCAAATTCAAAAAATCTGCTTAAAATCGCCTGACTCATCCTGAAATCGTTATATAGTATTTATTACTATTACTACTAAATACGGATTGTATAACACGTATTATCGCTTCGAGAGTGCTGCCCAAACTTATATATGTACTAACATGCATCATGCTTTCCCTCCTACTACCAGCAGACGTCTGTAGTATATCGTCCCTGCCTTTGTTTGTCTGCCCCGCATGCGGGACGCCCACGAAATATATGTATGTGGCAGTTCCATGTAGTTTACATACAAGTATATTTTTGTATTTGAGGAATATAATATAATCTATGATATTTGTTATCACTCTAGCTGATGTCAAAGTTAGTAATTGTCAAAAGTCATAACATGCCTGACCTGCGCATTATTGCGCATGCAAAATCAAAACATAACACGTATTCGGTCAATACTTGGTAATTTTGTATGGGTACTACTTAAAATAATGAGGAAATATTGAGAATTGGTTAAAATGGAAGAGTCTAAGTCAATTCTGCACGAATTATATGTGTATTCCGAGTGGAAACCGGAGCCCGAATACATTGTAAGAGATGACCATATTTTTTCTTGTTGTTTTGCTACATTTCCACTATAATCGTATCTTGATTAGCATTAATATATAAATAGCCTCCTAGTAGTTATCTAAGTAAAACATTTTCCATCAAAGTTTAATATTATACAAAATTTCAGCAAAAACCTGATGGCCTACTACCAGAAAATATATCTGCACTTTGGCGGTGGATGAGATTCTTGGGGCCCAAAAAAAGTCTAATCGATAGCGTAACTGCGTGAGTTGAAATTTCAAAACTTTGTTGTATTATTTTTGCAATGCTTATTACCCTGTCGCTTCTTTATTTACTGATGTATCATTATCTATTTCTAGACACAAAGAAAAACAGCAAAAATGGCACATAGCTCTAGGTGACGAAGGAAAAGTCATAGCTGTTCTCAGTGACAACATCCTCGAAATAAGGACTAAAAGGTCTGACTATGCTACTATTGCTGCTAGAACCACTGGTATGAATTATTATTATACTGCTATATATACTATTACTATACTCCAGCACTCCACTCACATACACTCATCATGCACATACAATATGGTGCTGCTGTTACCCCATCATTGATGTGAGGTGGTACACATCCCTTGTTCAATGTGCGCTCACACACCTTCTTAGCATTCACTCACACATCCACACATTTATACACGACATTACACTGCACAATATACATTCATACTTAGTTTACACTTACATAATTTTACACACACATACATACATACATATTCTTACATTATATTACCATACACTCATTCACACTACACTAACACACACACGCGTGCAGACATTGATGCAAGCCCAGCTAGCAAACTGGTGTTATGCACTGATGTCGATGAGCACGCTTCATTTTATAAAAGTATAATTTGTTGTTTTTCTTTATACTGTTTTTTTTTTATATAAACTTAGGTTAAGTAACACTAGTAAGGTTTTTTGTTTTTTTTCTCATCTTTTATCTTTTGATCAAATCCTTTGTATCATAATTGTGTCAAACAGACTTGTGAATATTCTGTGGGAGAGGCCATCGGTGCTGAAT
Organism: Mellilla xanthometata; assembly: GCA_035578125.1. NCBI lineage: Eukaryota > Metazoa > Arthropoda > Insecta > Lepidoptera > Geometridae > Mellilla > Mellilla xanthometata. The sequence continues at coordinate 1,686,456 of JAPUBQ010000007.1, read as the reverse complement.
CACAGTTCTATACTAGTTCAGCACTAATGGTACAAATCAAATATGTATCATCTATGTTTTATGCAAATAAAGATATTATTATATTATTATTATACTAATTATATATTTATTTATAGATTTATTATTCTTTAGATTTATTCAATCGAGATATTCTTGTTTTTGTCTTTTGTTTTGTTTGTTGTTGTATTTTATTACTCAAAAACGAAAATGCATGTAAAATATTTGTGTTGTAAAGTCTTGTGTTTGTATATATGTTATAAAAATGTGTTGTCAGTGTGTCATTTATTACAAACGGAGCAGGAGCAACTGCAGCACACTTAACATGCTCCAAAGAGAGCTAGCATGAGATAGACTCTCCCAAAACATAGTTACATCCTCATACTTCTTTATTAAATAGAATATAACTAGTGCTAAGTAAATACGTATGTATACCTATTAGACAACTTAACAAATAAATTTATCTATATCTATATCTTATATATAAAATTTCCGTGTCACAGTGTTTGTTACCGTACTCCTCCGAAACGGCTTGACCGATTTTCACCAAATTTTATATGCGTATTCAGTAGGTCTGAGAATCGGCTACTACATATCTATTTTTAAGGCAAAACAACGTTTGCCGGGTCAGCTAGTATTTTTATATACTTAGGCTTTATTTTAATATTAGTGTAGTTTTAATTTAGATTTTTAAATACAATGCTGTTTTTATTTATTAACATTATGTTGCTCAATACTTAGAATTCTTATTTATTAATTAAAATAGATCAATCCATGGCACAAGAAAGTCAGTTTTTATAATATTTTCAATTTTTCTTGTTTCAACTTGCGGCTTTTAGTGAAAGGTATGTATATTCAATAATGTTTGCAGTGAGCCGTGATGCATATTGTCAGTGGCGTAAACTAGTTTGGAGTCCCGACTGTGCGTTTGTGGTGCTAGCTTATGGCAATGGAGTAGTCAGCTTCTTTGACTTGACTGCATCAAATCTTTTTAACATTCCTATGGTAAGTATGAATATAAACATTAAAAAAAAAACTTTTTTGTAGAATATTAATTAATTAACAAAACAATTATTAACACACCTTGTCTGGCTTGTGTTTCTTTTTGTACTGTCCTTAAAGTGGTTGCCTGACAGAGATCACTTTCAGTAATAAGGTTGCCCGTTAATGCACTAGTTTTTACTTTCTTTTGTAAATTTATTTAATTTTTTCCATATAAGTGATGTAATAAAGTGGTTATTTATGTATTAATAGATATTATTCAATACAAATTAATAATTAGTTTATCAAAATAGACTTTCTATATGTAACTTGAATTGTACTCTTTATTCTTCTTTCTTGCATTATCCTATGCACAGCTAATTTTCATTTCCCACAGTTTCCAGTCCTCATTTCTACAATCACTCCTTTCTCTCTTGTGTTATCATTATCACACTTCCTCAATTTCTTCTTCACTTAGCCTCTTTATGTCCTCAAACCTGTTCTTACATACCTAAATGCCCATACTGTACTAACTGTAGTTTAAATGTTTTGACATGTAACTAATGGTATTATCAATAAAATTTTGTATTTTGAATGGTATTTCAATTACAAAAACAGCAGATAAAATAAATATGTATTGGGTTAAAACTTAATCACGCAAAATGGCATATATTACTCGTAGTAGTAAAGGCCAAGACTACACACTAGACACCCAAGGTTCTAGAGCTACAGGAAGTAAGGGCATAATTTTTTTTTTTGTTCCAGGACTGCTCCAGGCCAGGTGGATTAGAATGTACGGACAATACTCATGCTGTTGCTGATATTATTTTTATGCCCTTGAGAGTCAAGGATACTAAATGGTAATTTAAAAAAATATATCGCTGTTTAGCCCCATACTAAATCATTTCTTGTTAGTATTATGGTTGCTAACACAACTGATATACTACATATTTATACATACATACTTTATATAGACACATGTCTTACATCCAGACTGATAGCCAACAAATTTAGCACAAAGATGTTAGCCATGCCGAGAATCGAACCAGGAACCTTCTGATTGGCAGTCATACGCGACTTCCGCGAAATTCCACTTACTGGATGCTAAGAAAGCATAAGCAGCCCATTATAAGGTCCCACTGCTGAGACACAGGGTCTACTCTCATGAGGAAAAAGATGTAGATCATAATCCACCACACTATCCAAATGCGGGTTGGTGGATAACAAAAGTCTTTGGATAGTTTGATCCTCAAACATGTCGGTTTCCTCACCTAACATCGTGAAGCGAGTGCAAATCCGTAGATAACTTGAAAAACAAGTAATTGGTGTAGAGCTGGGATTAAGCCAGGGGCAATCTGATTGGAAGGATCCTACCGAGTCATACTCGCTTTTTTAATATAAGAAGTTATATCATCATCATCATCAGCCTGTCTGCGTCCACTGCTGGACATAGGCCTCTCCCAAGGCACACTTGATCCTATCCTGGGCATCTCGTCTCCATCCACTACTTGCTTTTTTTCCGTGTATCATCATTCCACCTTGTTGCAAGAAGCTATATAAGATGTTAAAACTAGTATAATGTTGTAGGAGCTGGGAAGTGCTGATAGTGAACTACGACGGCAAAGCGCGCGGGTACCTGGTGTCGGTGATGGACGGGTTCACGCTGCACCACTCCACCTCCTTCAGCGGCGGCGTGTCGTGCGTCTCCTACTGCAGTGTGCACTCCACTCTCTACGTGGCGGGCGTGCCTAGGGGATCGCACAAGGTGACACTTTTTACCTTAACAGCCTTAAACAGAAGACAAAATTAAATATTTTGTGTATTTACTTAGTGTGTATTTTCAAGACCGCTCACACACCAAAAACTATGCTATATTTTTATTATTATAATAAAGATACAGTTATGTTATTTTTTTATTTATCTACATGAAATACAAGGACGTTTTGAGCTTCTCCAGTAAAAAATCTGCAGAGGAGTTAGTAGGTTTGCAAATTAGAGTATCGAAATGTATCTTGTCGCAGGACAGGGACTCAGCGCACGCGGCCGGCCTCACAGCGTGGCGCGCGGTGAATGACGAGCCTCACTACAAGCTGTCCGTGGTCTCCGACCAGCTTGACCTCGCTGCGGACAAGTTCTCTCTGCACTTACCCTTCGTCTCACACAAGAACTTGGTGAGATTATATAAATATGTTACTGGACTCTAAAGGTGACTGCATGTTGGCAGGGATCTGAATACTAGAGAGGATTGCTGATTCCCATACAATATTGCGTTGCGCGAAAGTTTGCCATAAATCGAATCGCATCGAATGATTTTCGTAGTACGATTTTCAACAGAAAGTTGAGCGTCTACTACATTTATTAGTCTATGATATTGACAAAGGCCAAATGCGCCAATCGCATCGATATAATTTTAGAATTATATAAATGAAATTGCACGGAAGCTCGCACGGTTGCCCGCGCCCTATCATCCGAATCTACGAGAACCCTAGTAGTCCTTGACGAATTCCAATTACGTCATCAGATTCGATAATATTGGGAACCTTAAAAGAATTTTTAAATCTTACAAATACAGTCTATAGTCGGTAAAATTCCTGTCGGGACCTGATTCATTGAGATCATGCGCATAGCCGAGCATTCACCAATCCTTCGATCTAATATGTACATTTGATCGAAGCACCAATCCGCATCCATGAACGCTATCGATTCGCGTCATCTTTGACCAATCAAGCGCCAGGAATATATATCCCTTTTAGTTCGACTTGTTCAACAAGACTATGTTCTTTTCTCTTTTGCAGGCGTTTGTAGTCCAAATGTCTCTGTCCCCGGACAGCAGTAAGCTGATCTGTCTCCACTGTAACGGAGACATATCCATTTGGCGCCTGCCGCTACTGAAGCTCATACACCGGTTCCCGCTCGCCACGCAGCCCGGACATGACTTGACGAACCCCCTCGTTGCCGAGGAGAAGGTTAACAAGAAAGATGTGACCCAGTTCTACGCGGCTGATGTTAACTGGTGGAGTAATGAGGTGTGTATGATGAAGTTGTACCTAGTATTTTAGGTGATAATTAATATATGCTTAAGAAATATCAATAATTTATCATTTAAGCTCCATGAAAAAGTAACACTTTAAATATGGTTAGATTTTTTAAAGCTTTTACTCATTCCCGTATACTATTATTAAAATTGAAATGTGTTTAATGTTAACGGTGTTTTCTCTAATATAAACATTTTCTCGCCTAGGAAAGTACGCCAAAAAACGTGGCACACATTAAAATATTGTTGGTTAAGTTGTGTGTAAAATGGTATTCCAATCTCGTTCACAGGAAGTGATACTATCCCGGTTCAGCGGGCTGGTGTCTGTGAGCCACGTGCGGGATCTGGTGAACGCGCTGGGGCGCGCGGTGTTCCTGCGCGGCGCGCCGCGGGTGAGCCGCGCGCAGGCGGCCGCCTTCCTCGCGCTCGAGTGCGAGACCAGCGTGCTGCCGGCCCGCAGGAGCGACAGCGATAACACTGTAACTATACACACAGTGTAACTCTATATAACGACACTGAAGGGACTATGCAATTTATGGTGTGATAGAGAGTGGTCGTTAAATGGAGAGAATGTATCATTGTATGGAATACAAGCTAAAGCAACTAAATGTAAATAATTTCTATAATCTTTAATTTTTTAAAGTTCTATAATTTTTGTAACGAGTTTCTGTTATATACAGAAATTAATATTAATAATAACAGAAACTAATGGAGCGAGAGGATGGTCTCCGGAGCCGTCCAATAGAAGCTTTTAGAAACACGAGCTTAAAACATTTCAAACTTTTTTAAAACAAACCTTCCTAGCTTGCCGAATAATAAATCGCAACCGCCGGCTAGACAAACGAGGTGAACGAACTTAGTACCTAAAATGAACTAGTATTCCAAGACCGATAATGACTGAGAGACTGTATCGACCTCATCCAATTGGAAGATGGTTACGACGATGGCAACTAGATGGCGCTACTTACACATAAATTGCTACGTGTTTGTATCAGCTGGAGGTGGTCCCCGCGGAGGAGGAGTCGGCGGGCGGCGTGGTGGAGGCGTGCAAGGAGCTGGTGAAGCAGCTGCTGTTCGCCATCACCGACATGGAGGCGTTCCAGCCGCGGCCGCGCCGCGTCACGTGCGTGGCGCGCGTCTACAGGCTGCTGGCCTGCAAGAGCACCACGCCCGAAGAGCTCTACGCGAGGAAGGTAGGTTGTCCGTACAGGGGAAACTCTTATGAATCCTGAGTCCATTTAGAGAGTTCTTGGTGAGGCGATGTGGCAAGTGTTCCCGACACACCGCCACGTGAAGGAGAGCGAGAGGCTCGTACGTGAGGTTGAAGGACCAGCGCTGCTGGGGAGGTTGAAGAGTCCGTACGTGTACCAGCCCCCTGGCTTTAAGGCGCGCGAGGGAACACCATGGAGGTTTTAGTCGGTAGTGGTCGCCACTCTGGCACCGAGTCCGACATACCCCGCCGCCTCCTCCGAGGATCGGCGGGCATGCGTAAATGTAATTCCTCTGTGACAAAAAAAGGGGAAACTCTTATGTGCATGGAAAAAAATATAGTTATACAGGAAAATACAGTCGAAATGCAGCTGGATATATCCTCCTGCTTCACAGCATACGCTAAAGCAGCAGGTAGAACCTTCAAGCACATATTTTTATCTTATTTCTTTGAAATAACGTATCCTTATTACAAGAATTACGAAAAGCAGATCTCGCGAACGAAGTTTCTCGGAACATCGTTTTTAAAGACCGAAACTTAAAAACTGGTATCTTAACAACTACTTGACCAATTTGATTTATATTCATAAAATTGTTTTAAGAAATGCTATATAATAAATACATATAGATAATTAATCTATATGTATTTATTGTTCAAATTTCTATTATAATTTTGTAAATAAACAAATTTCTTTCTTTCTTTCTTTCTTTCATAACGTTTTAATAACAAATGTTGGTCAAATGTTCAGATCGAAGCGGGCAAGTACGCGGAGGCGCTGGCGCTGGCGGAGCAGTTCTCGCTGGACAGCGACCTGGTGTACCAGCAGCAGTGGCGCCGGAACCCCGTCTCCACGGAGGCCATACATAAATATCTGGTTAGGGCCACACATATCTATCTTAGCCCTCTTATCTAAGCACTGTGATATTTTTGCCACTTTTGTAATAGGTATTAAGTTTTATTAATATTTTAATTATAATTTATATGTATAATAGGTGTAAAACAATACCTGAAATAAATACTTATTATTATACTCAAAATTTTCAACTCGGAATTTGAAGGATTCCGGTATTTTTATGAAACACCACGGGCCTAAGCCAAGTGATGCTCATTTTCCGTAGACTCTGTTATTATTATTAATTCAAGACTTATATAGACGTTAATCCGGGATAAAATGTGGCCTATGTGTTAATCCAGGGCTGAGCTATCTTCATACTGAGTTTCATTTAAATCGAATCAGCCGAACAAATAAAAAAAGCACTTGCTTTACAGCAGATATGCACTAGCTTTATGGTGAAGGAAAACATGTTTGAGTACCACGTTATTCGAGAACTTGTGTTAACTGCTGATACGCACTTGACCAGCGTGGTGGATTATGGCTTATATCTCTCTTCTCGTGAGGAGGTCCCGAGTTCTAACAATGGGAACGTAGGCTGCTAATGGTAATAGTACCAAGTGTGTATTCTATTAAGAACTGTGTATGTAACATAGACTAATAAATATAGTAGACGCTCAACCTCTTGTTAAAAATCGTACTTCGCGCCATCTATTCGTATTTTTCGGGTCACGCAATATAATATCATTATATCACTATGCGACTGCAACAAGTTGCAGAATTTGGCAGCAGCTTGGCTGCACGCTCGATTTGCAGCGCCATCTACGTTTCATCGGTACTTATGTGAAAACTTCCGCGCTTCGCTTTTTGTATGGAAATCAGCAATCCTCTCTAATATTCTGATCCCTGGTTCGTAACATCATGATAATAGCATCGTGTATCTGGTTGTCAGAGCAAGGTGTCGAAGAAGATCTGGGCGGTGCACCAGTGCATGGACCGGCTGCCCGAGAGTCTGCCCGCCGCGCGCGAGTTGCTCGCCTTCGGTCTCACACTCACCAACGATAATATACTCGCAGGTATACAAAATAAAAACATTTATTCAATTACAGGTATGTGATCACAATCGGTTAAGTTGAGCTTGAAGGACACACACAAACCTTCGCATTTATTATATTAGTAGGATATCTTATACCCACTTACACCACTCACACCTTACACCCCAGAAGAGAAACTAACTCCCTCAAACTCAGGGAATCCTACTGAGGGAGTTAGTGCCCTGAAAAAATACTATAAGACATCCTTGAAACTTACTCAACATAAAAAAAAAATAAAAAAATATTAAATGTAATAAATAGGTACGTAATATCATGTATGTACACATAACATTAGATAAATTGGGTAAGCTGTATAAAATAGAATTGTTTCATTATTCTGTTTTGTAGTATCTTATTTAATTATTTTTCCATTTCTTGTGTAAATGTCGCCTCCTTGGCGTAGCTCGCGTGGCTTGGCTAGCGTAATGCCTGCGAGAAGACTGGGGAGGGCCCCCAGTCTTGTCGCAGATATTATACAAATATAAATACAGCAAATTACGTCAGAGTAGAGCCTGTAGCTCGGTTAATTTAAGTGAACTGACGTTACCATCAAGGTTAAGCAACGGACTAAACGGACAGTCTTTGGATGGGTGACCATGTACATGTCTCATTTAAAAAGTGGTATTTTCATCTGGGTGCTACTGTGGATGACACCTCAATTGTAGGTCCAGGCTGATAATCTTAGTTCAAGTAGTCGTTAAGCCAAGTCGGAGGCCTTCGGACGGCTTGACACCATACGAAGAAGAAGACCATGAAAAGATACCATTTTTTTTTGTTATGTTTATTTGTATCCTGCAGATATCAACAAGGACCTTTCTAAAGAGGAGCAGCTAACGGACCCGCGCGACATCCTGCCGACACATCTGAACGCTTACACGAGTGAGCTGCTCCGCTGTCGCCACGTCATGCTCTTCTATAAGGAACGACTCAGCCTCTATGAGGTAGCTGCTTCCATTTTAATATGCTGAGTGTTTTTTTTTAAACGATGCGATATTGTTTTGTAGATAGATAATTCTTCATTGGACACAAATGAAATAAGCCTTATGTTAGGCTTATAATTAATTGTGCCACGATTAGCGGTCTTAATGCGATTATTTCCAGAAAAACCTTTGAGTGGAGAGGAGCATTTAAATTACTGAAGTAGGACGTAGTGCACAATAAAAAAAGAGAATAAAATACATAAAATAATAAAAGGATATATTGTAATCCTAACATCAAAATTAACAATTTTAAATAATAGGAACGTGAAGGTCTTACTATCATTATATTACTATCAATTTTTATTAAATAGATAGTTTATAAAATTGGAGAAAATTATAATAATTGTAAGTTCGAAATATGTACTAACTCTTTGTTGCCTGAATTAGCGATTATTATCATTATACGACTGCAGCGCGTTGCGAAATTTGGCGGCAGCTAATCTGCACGCTCAATTTGCAGCGTCATAATTCGATACACGTAGCGACATCTCACGCAACAGAAGGAACTAATTTTAATAGGTATGATTGTAAACAAGAGATATTATAACCCAGTTGGTTTTTTGTTTTCCAGAGCATTCTGAAGTTCGAGAAGTCAACGTACCAGAAGGAAGAGTACGAGAGGCTTCGAAGTAACTCCATATTAAGCACCGCCATTGAGCTAGCCAAGGAGGCGCGTATCGAAGCTCTCACATGCTTATGGCCTCATGTCAAGGTACTTATTCTTATGTATTAAAAATGCATTGCATCATCACCTTATTCCTTATTAGTATATTATTTTTATTTATCTTTAATAACCTTATCGTCAATAATCTGTTTATTTACATAATTATTTATCATTACACAAAATATCTTATGTATTTAATAATATGTCTTGTAGATCAAAATTAGAAACTTTTCAAAGAAAAAGAAAATCTTTATCTATAATCTCCAAAATTATATTTTTAATAAACTATTCTTTGATATAAGAAAGGTAATTATTTATTTTATAATAAGTTTATCAACTATTATGTTATTTTTATTTTTCAACTATTATGGTTAAGAACAGAGGGACAAGGATTCTGGCAAGGGGCTTTTGCGTTAGTCACGATGAATACTAATTGGTCAGCTCATGAAGATTTGCTCACGGATATTATAATATGTTCTAAAAGCAATTTTGCCGAACGACTTGTACTAGAAGTTGTTTGTATTAATAGAATCTTAATAGAAAGAAATGACGCACGAATAATTTACTAAGACATACAAAAGTTCTTTTATTACAAATTATGTTTATTTTCGTAACATAAATGACGCTAAAACTGTGTAACCAAACGTATCATTTAGACAAGTGAAAATTATAAAACTAAATTAAATACTATAATAAAACTATTATTATGACTAGGCTTTAATACGACATTAAGATTAAGTGAACTATGTACAATTATTAAAAACAAAACTAATTCAGAGAATATAAAAATATATGTAACAAATAAAAACAACAAAAACTGTATAATAATAGTACACTGCTGTTTTGTAATATAACTTCTGTCAGTAAGGATAATTTATAACTGACGGTTTGCATGTGTGCAGACGGTGTTGATGAAGCTGTCGGTGCTGGAGCACGTGCCGGAGACGGTGAGCCCGCTGCTGTACCGGCACCTCGCGTGCGTCGCGCCGCCTGCCGCCCCTCCCGCCGCCCCGCCCGCCGCGCCGCCCGCTACCCCGCCCGACGCCCCCGAGCCCGCGCGGCCCCACCACGACTGGTGCCGGAATATTATATTCGAGTAAGCCTGATAACAAAACTCCATTTTAGCGCCTGTAGTTTGGCTAGCTAGACGTCGAAGCGGACGGTGTTTGGTACGAAATCTTTTTTATTGTTTTTGATCGTCGATCAAAAAAAAGGGATTTTCGGCTAGACCACTTTTAAAAAGAACAAAACTGTTTCATTCTTTCGGAAGCTTCAAATTCAAATTCGTTTATTGTTCTTCGTTTCTCTCTATCTTCTTTATTCGTTTATTATTAGCTATGACGCCACAGACAGTTTATGTGCGTCAGGGGTTAAATACTATTCCTTTGAACTATAATGTTACATGTTTCAGACCAATCTGGAGCTCAAACTGGTCAGAGGAGTGCACCTTGGATAACGATGACAAGTGCGACGAAACTTACATCACCGAATGGTAAGACATCCGTAGACAAATAAATATTATAGACACTCGTCTTTCGTTAAAATTTGTGTCTCCATGTATCTCAGAAACCGTAATAGCAAGAAAGCTTTCACTCTTTTGAAAGTTTTCTATATAGTACCACTTAAAAGAAGTACCTTCTTTTAAGTGGTACTATATTCTGTTGCGTAAGATGTCGCTACGTGTATTGAATTACCAAATTCAAATATTATTATTTTTTTATTTTTAGTATTTGTTGTTAGAGCGGCACAGGAAATACAAAACTTTCAACAGTGAAAGCTTCCTTGCTATTACGGTTTCTGAGATACAGCCTGGAGACAGACAGACAGCGGAGGCTTAGTTATAGGGTCCCGTTTTTACCTTTTATGTACGGAACCCTAAAAATGACAATGAAAAAGGTTTTGCACTATGCTAATACAAATATAAACGATCAATTAACACTATTAGTTACATGACAAAAAATAAGTGTAAATAAATTAATATGTCAAAATTAAACAATTCTCATGAATTCATTTAACATTATTATTATTATTACCTACATAAGTTTATAATATTACCTAGTTCTAGATATTTCTCAAAATTATAGAACAAATGGACCAGGACCTCAATTTATTCTTCATTATCAGCCCGTAGTCGCCCACTGCTGAGCATAGGCCTCTCTTCTTGTTATGATTATTCTTTATACATATCTTAACTTTTGACGACCTCGTTGGCGTAAAGGTTACCATGCCGGACTGCTAATCAGAAGGTTCCGGGTTCGATTCCCGGCTCGGTCAACATCTTTGTGTTTAACAAAAATTTTTGGCTGTGGGTCTGGGTGTTGATTGATTGATTTTCAGACTTCTTTATTGACATAAAACAATAATACAAAGTTTGTTCACACAGCGTTATTATAACTAATGTAACATTTAATCTTATGATCTAGTATTTTGCAGGCTAATATCACCTATTTTAACTTATGTCTAACTGTTGTAGGTTGAGTTTTAGTTCTCATTAAATCTGGTTTATACATTATAAATTATTGGAGCTACTCGCGGCATTGTGCGCACATCGAGTTGTTAGCAAATGGATCTGGGTGTTAAATATGTATTTATATATAATATGTATATGTATATGTAGTATATCAGTTGTGTTAGCAACCATAATACGAACCAGAAATGGTTCAGTATGGGGCTAACCAGCCGTGTGTGAAATGTGTCCCACAATTTTTTTTTATTATCAGCCCGTCGCCCACTGCTGAGCATAGGCCTCTTTTCTTGTACGCCAGTCATCCCGGCTTTGCACTACTCTCACCCATGATGTTACATTATTCTTATGTAATGTTTATTCTTAATATCTTATATATAAAATTTCCGTGTCACAGTGTTTGTTACCGTACTCCTCCGAAACGGCTTGACCGATTTTTTCCAAATTTTATATGCGTATTCAGTAGGTCTGAGAATCGGCTACTGTATATTTAGAAATAATTATTAAGGCAAAACAACGATTGCCGGGTCAGCTAGTATATTAATAGAATAATCTTGCAGGTACGAAAAACGCGCTAGGAAGATAGAGGAGCGCAGTGGTCTCGTGTCTCACGCGCTGCAGCTTATCACGCTGGGCACGGGGAGCGGAGTGAGGGGGCTCGACACCATCCTGTTCAACCTGGAGACTCTCGACACGCTGGTGTACGACATCAACCTGGAGGGGGTCAGCCTCGCCGTACTCGAGCGTTGGACGCACCTGGAAACCTGCACGGCTCTTATGAAAATGGTAAGTTTGTCTCAGTGCGTAAGTTTGTCTTATACCATGTAAAAAAATAAAAAAGCTTTTATTTACTTTAGCCGAAAATTGAACAGAGTTTATCTAATTTAATATATAACATTTCCATGTCACAATGTTTGTTACCGCACTCCTCCAAAAAGATCAATAGATCTTTCCCGCCATTTGTTTGTTTTTTTTTGTCTATGGCCGGCCACTATTCAGCCATATCATTGCAAAAAATGGTAAATATTTTGCCCAAATCTAAGTTATTTTAAAGAAATTGTTGAAACTAAATTATAATAAAGTCATTTAAAAATATATTTCCTTTAATCTATACTTAGCTTTAAGTTATTTCAATATTACACCGTGGCTGTATAGAAAGTGAAACCTTTTTTTACTCTACTATTTTTTAAATAATTTGACAGCTGTCAGTTGCAAAGCGATTCGCCCTAGGGATGCAATGTATTACTTTCATCCCGCTCCTCAGGCAACTTCAGACCTACTTGCAGAGTATGAGTGATGAAAAATAATATTTTATCGATATCTTAAGATGAAAGAATACGGCGTCTTCGTCGTCAGTGGCGCGCTTAAATTGTAACAAGACATGTTTCCCCCAGACGTCCCCGGAAACCTTTGTTTCCGACCTGCAAGGCTACGTGATACCGTTCCTCATGCGCTACGAGACGTGCATGTCGCAGCCGGGGGTGCGCTACACCGGCCTCCTCGACTACCTCGAGTCCATCAGCGAGGACGACCTCGCTCCTATTCTATTGGTAATAAGGCATATTTTGCTTTGCCATTTAATTATTAATCTGTCTCTCGTACAAATATGCTCGCCCATTCCAAACTTTTCGTCCATTTCGAAAAACCACCGCATAGCATAACAGCCCACTATGTATACGTCCCCACTGCTGGGACTCATACTTACAGGCAATTGCAAAATTGGCCAATTAATGGAGAGACCTCGCTCGCGCGGTCAGTAATAATATCGTCGAATTTTCTAGATTTGTTATTTATTTATTATCAATTAATTATTAATAAACTTAAAATATATATGTAAGTCAAAAATTATTAAAAATCATCACAATATCACAACAATAATAAAATCACAATAAAAGTTAAATAAGAAATGTCAGGTAAAAAAAAATGCAATAAATTATATAATGATAGTAAGCATTAACCTAAACCATAATGTCAGCAAGTCTTAATAGAAGACTCCACATACTCTACCTTCTCACAATATTGCAATTTATAATAATAATAACTGGCTGATAATAACGCCGGCTACTTTTTATTTATTAAACCGGGATATAAAGTAGCTTATGTGGTAATCCAGCGCCTTACCTATCTCCATATCAAATTTTATCGATCGATCAATAACAAACATACACGCACACATACATACGCATTTTATTCATCCTAAAGTTGTTTATTCTTAAGGTATTATATTTGCGAGTGTCAGTGTTGACAATTTCCTCTGTTGATATATTTAGCTCCTGCAATGTAAAGAGTACAAGCTGGACGTGCGCACACACCTGCAGCTGGCAGAGAGCTGCCTGCTCGCGTACTCCGGCACCGACCACCTCGACATGGCCTGCGACCTGCTCGACACCATACTCAGAGAGAGGTCAGTCTACGTCGGCCGGTTTCTTCTCTAATATGTTAATGCTTTAGTTACCAATATACTGTAATTTTGAAAAAGTTGGCCTAGTGCAAGTCTGGCTTGCGTATGATGGCTTCCATGCCACTATCTACAGAAAACTGTTGAACAAAAAACGTGTTTTGCCAGTTATTATATTTTAATAACATATTTACCTCTATTTAACTATAAACATACTTACTTGATGATACCAACAGTATTATTAAATTATAAGATTGATAGTAGTGTAACAAAAATTCATTTACATTATAAAAAGTCTGTTGAATTTTTTATTTTAAAAACTAGTATTTGTAAAATCTTGTTCTAACTTACATGTGTACTCACATGATAATAAAGGCTATTTTTATTTTTATTATTTATTTCATATTTTAATTTTATTATTATTTTTAAAGTTAATACATGATTCAATATTTTGTGAATATTTAGAAGGTTTTCCATGTCCAATGATCTGGATTCCTAACCATTTTTAAATAAAGAAAATTTGTATTTGTATTTAAGATATGACGTCACTCCGTCGTAATAAAAAGTGTGAGTAGTTGTCATCGCGATGGTTGTTGTTCCAGCGACGGGTCGATCTCGGAGTCGGAGCTGATCCGGCGCGTGTCGGAGCTGGAGCGGCTGGTGAGCGGCAGCAGCCGGCTGTCGTGGCGCGGCGTGCGCGTGGCGCCGCGCTCGCTGCGGGACACGCGCGCCGTGCCGCGCGACGCGCACGCGCTACTCACCCGCCTCGCGCGCTCGCTCGCCACCGAGTGAGTATTAATATTCTTTATTCTACACTTGTACTAGGCAGAGTACCTCTTTTGCCTAGTACAAGAACCAAGAACCATAATAAATACAATAGACAACAGAAGAGGAAAGATGGTTGGCCACCTTATACGACATGACAATTTCATTAAAAATATCGTAGAAGGAAAGATAGAAGCCAGGAGAGGAAGAGGAAGACCTAGAAGATCATATTTAGACCAAATTAAGGAGAAGGCGAAAGTCATGTCGTATAGGGAGGTCAAAGATTTGGCCGAAGACAGAACTACCTGGAAAAAACTCCACAGACAAGAGCCCAGCTCTTAAATATTGAATGAAATGAATGAATTCTACACTACGTCCTTCTTTCCTTGTTTATAAATTTCTTTCCAACCAAAGTTTGGAGCATCGCCGCAATATTGCGAGTCTGTCGGTTTTCTATCGGCTGCATTTCGGAGAGTGCGCGTCTGAATTGCATCAGGTACTTCCTCCGGCCCCTTTCCACTATCGGACGAGCAGGGGGACGGCTAGGAGGCACCGCTATACAGTTGAAGTTCAAATTCAAATCAATTTATTGCGAATATGGTATAGTTACAGACAGGTATTGGGTCAGAGAAAGAAAGTGCACCATATTCTGCCTAGCGGCCAAAAATCCGCACGAAGCGTTTCGCTTCCTCATATATTGTGCGGACCATTAAACTGTGGAACTCATTGCCGGAGTCCCTGTTCCCTCTGAACTATAACCCCACTGTCTTCAAGGCGAGAGTGAATCGGTTTATTTTAAGCAAGCGCGCTCCACCCTAGATCGCAACATCACTTATCATCAGGTGAGTTTCGATCAAGCGCTTGCCTAACCATCATAAAAAAAAGGTTGCCTGGAAAAAATCGCTTTAAGCGATAAGGCCGCCAACTGTAGCACACTAATTTTAAGTTAATTGTATTTTACTGTGTCTTTTATTTGTGTCCAAAAAGAATTTATCTATCTATCTACCTTTATTTTTGACGACTTAATCTTACAAAGGGGACTTAACTTACTTAACAATATGGGTAAACTACAATAGCTCCGGTTACATTTATAAAATAATATCAAGATGGTAATGGAGGCTTGGCTTGGCGTAGCCGCAGTGATCTGTTTCTGTGCTTAACGGAGGGTTCCAGGTTCTTCCTGGAAGCACAGAGACCTCCTTCTACTAGGTTTCCTTCCCGGTTAGTACTGACCTATCCGCCAAAGACGGCGACAGTCGTCGTCCACCCCGGACTCGATGAAGCGCGTGTCGAAGCCCCATCTCGGAGCACCCTCGAGTTTGATGCTCCGTTTAGTCGCTTTTTACGACAGGCAGCAGTTCCGCAGCCATATTATTTCACCCAGGGTACAGGGTAACCGAGTGATTCGATAACGATAACGATAAGAGAGGGGTAGGTATACCCATGAAGTTTTAGGTAAAAATGGAGACCACACTTAGAACAAAATCTTGAGGCAAATACCTACTTATCTCTTTCTCGCTCTCTGTGGGCCGACCTCTCTTTCTAGTGTGGACTAAAGTATTGCTATCTCCATATTTAAATCTCCTATAAAAAAAATTGATTAGTCACCACACTAGTCTAACCAGTAGTAAATCACTGACAAATAATTTAACTATAAAAAATATTGAAACTGTGATTAGTTCAATTGAAAATTCCAAAATTTTATATCACGTGTGCATATCTGGGTTGGCAAATCAACGAATTATAATCCCATTTCTTAAGGACTTGGTTATGTGGCAACATTGGCCCTATGTGCCAAAATATATCGGGCAATATGGCGGTTGTTTACTTTTCGGTTTATAGCTTCGTTTGAGATTTTTCGCGTTATACATAGCTATAATTCAAAAAAATGGTGCAAAGTTGTGTTGTGAGTGGTTGCGGCAGTACGTGGTGTCCAAATGGCGATATAAAGTTTCACGCGTAAGTGTTTAAATCCTGCTTTATAACATTGAATCATTGTAAACATATTTCTTTGTATTTTCACTTAGTTGCTTCGCAAATCGATTAACCAGTGTTTTCAAAATAATTGTAAAAGATAACTATGTCAAGATCAAATACATTTACATTGAATTTCATTGATTTTCTCCAATTTAATTTATTTTGTTTATATGAAGAAGTACTGCTGTAGTGTGACCATATTGTGGATATATGTGGGACTTTCCATAGGACCTTAACAGTTAACTAATAATCATCGTATTATTCAGTTACTGGGTTGTGGAGATCAGATAGGCATTCGCTACATGCAATTCAGCTGCATCTGGTTAGACTGGAAGCAGACCCCAAAATAGTTGGGTAAAGATTAGGCGGATTGATTGAAATATTATAAATATTTATTTTTATTTTTATTTATTCTTCACTATTCTGATATGTTAATAAATTAAGACCATAATTATGTTATATTCCAGAATTCCTCAAAATGAATCTCGAAGAAAATTATGGCTCTACATTGTACCATAGAAAATGAAGTTCTATGAAAGCGCAAGGGTTTGCGGAAACGGATTATGATTTAACAACAAGACGCTTGAAATCAACAGCAGTTCCGTATCTCCAATCAACAAACAGTATCTCCAGTCATGGTAAATATGTCACATAATTTAATTACCCATTTAACATATTTTTATCTATTTTACTATAAAAAATAATATTAGTTCAAATATAATTATGACAAAAGGCAACATTTTGTAAAATACATCATATTATAATTTTCAGACATCAAGTACATAACATGAAGAGTCTATGGTGCAAACAGCTGCTCTGGCTATACCAAGCACTAGTTCTACTGTTTATAAAAGTAATGCTCCATATAAGGAAATAAGAGTTAATCGTGCTGGCTGCAATGTTGACGACCATATCAGTAAAAGCAGTGTCGAGAAATTCTTGGAAATATAAGCAATCGTTACAAGTTAACTGTAAGTTTTCCTTTCCTTTATTTAGAAATAACGATAGTAATAAAAATAATTTTCTAATCCGACATTATCTGTCACATGTGAAAAGTTTTTTGCTGACCCAATTCTTCAGGAAATAGAACATTACGCTGTGACTCTTCGGAGTGGAGAAATTTTGTGCTCTATCCTCCATCTATTGATTACTTACTCAACCCAGTCGAAAGGTATCGACATCTGTTAGAATTATTTGGAGTTAACAGATAATTGTGACTGTCAAATAATAACAGACAATAATTAGCAATAAATTAAAATTGCGACTATAAATTGAGAATTTAACTAGCCTATCTCTCAAGTTGGATCTAACTGCACATGGTGTGCGATTTTTATTATAATCGGTTAAGTGGTTTAGGAGTCCATTGAGGACAAACATTGTGACACGAGATATATATATATTAAGATATATTTAAATAAAACAATGTTATAAATTAAAGACATGTATTTCTGGTTTCACAAAATTTTCTTGATTTTTTTAGGTCAGCAGCAGTGAAGACCACGCTACTGTGATTATTTGTAGGGGCCTACAAGCGAAAATAAAATCGAATAAAGAAAAAATACTTCAGAGAAAAACTCAAATACTCAAGCAGAAAGTGACGCGACAAACACAAAAAATTCAGGATATGTCGTCCTTAATAGCAACTATTAAAAAATATACGAGTCAATCAGAGATTGAAAATATTATCCGAGGGCGATTTGCTGATATCTGTAAGGAGTTCAAAAAACACAGAAAAATCCACATGGTATTCGTTATAGTGAAAAAGTGAAAGCTTTCGCTTTAACTTTGAATTTCTATTCGGCGAAGGCTTATGAATTTTTAAGAAAACATACGTCTTTGGCTCATGTAAAAACGATATGAAGATGTTTGTCTCTATTCAACTGTAATGTCGGTTTCTTATCTGAACTCGAATATTTAAAAGAACAAGTAAAATTGTAAGAAAAAATGCATTTAAAAAATTTTGCTTTAATTTTTTATGGAATGGCACTAAAAAAACCTGGCCTATGATCAAAAATTGGATAAAGTTATTGGTTATGTGGATTTAGGACCAATTTCTGTAAGTGATTCAGAAAAATTAGCTTCGTGATGATGAATGAAGTCTTCGTATTTCAGATAGTTTCTCATATTTTATTTATTGCAAATAACTTGCCTGGAGAGCTGCTATCCGAATTAATAAAAACAGCAATAATTCTGTTTGATGAAATTGGTATCACCGTGAGATCTCTGACTTGTGATGGCGCATCATCCAATATAAAAGCTTATCAATATTTAGGTTGTTCACTAGATCAAAACATTTTGAGACCGTTCTTTCAACATACTAGCAGGAAGAGCAAAATTTACTGTCTGCTGGACGCTGCACATATGCTAAAACTTGCTAGAAATGTGTTGGGCGATTTTGAAATAAAGTCAAATACCGGCCATATATCGTTTGAATGTATACGAAAACTACCCGTAATCATCCGATTACGGACTCCATTAAATGTAATGATATGCATGAAACTAAGATAGTAAAACAATTAGCTCATTTTTTTTTGAATGTGTATACGTGCTCACTTAAAGAGCTACAAAGAAAATGTTTTTAGTGATTTACGTGGTAAGAGACAGAAATTACACAGAACAATCATATTTAGTCATGTCTAATAAATATAAAAATTATAATATACGATTTTAAATAGAAAAGGCTTTTTGTTTTTTCATATAATTATATTGTTGTTCCTATTATATTCCCGTATAATACATATACGTAATATTAAAAATAGCACACAAGATAAAAACACTTTAACACGTTCCTTACCATTCCTGCTCTTTAACACTGGTGGCGATTCAGCGGCACACGCGACAAAACTAAATTTAAAGTAGCTCTGTCTCGTCATATATGACCAAAAAGAGATGGTACGATCTAAACCATAGACAAAACATCTAAAATCACTTTAAACACGTCCGATTTAGAGCTGATATAATTGGATGCGCTCTAAAATCGCTTATATTTTTCACATTTGACGTGATTTTAGTTGTTTTGTGTGTGGTTCAGAACGTGCCGTCTCTTTCTGACCACCTAAGATGAAAAGAGACGGGGCTTTTTTAAATTTAGTTAAGTCGTGTGTGCCGCTGAATCGCCACCACTGACTAACTCAGAAATTTGCAAAAAAAATAGCTCAATGTGTTTCATTATGGAACAAAATTAACGATGATTTCTTTTTCGCTATTTCTGGGTTGGTCCCTTAGTACCAGTTGTTGTAATATGATTTGTACAATGGTATCTATTTCTCGCGCCCGCACAGATCTCAGTCATTCATTTCGCATTGCTGCGAGAACTTAACCTACATCTAGGCCATAATCTATTTCCGCATGAAATTCTGTCCATGTCGACCCAGCGCTTTCTGCGTGATTAGATTAATGACAAACAGCCAAATTTACTAACCTATTATATAATTTTAGGGCGTGGTCTTAGTATTAATGAGATATAGATAATTATATAAATATTATTATAGACCACTATATGGACGGCAACAATTATAACTGTCCTGGGAAAAAATAAATAAAGGTTACCCTACTAGACAGGGAGGGCCTTCCCACAGAGAGCGAGATGGCGATACATAATTTTTGCTTCAAGTAGGTATTGGAAGTGTGGCCTCCATCTTTACCTACAACTTCATGGGTATACCCCTCTCTTATACAGCTATCTATCATCAACATGATAATTTTTCAAAATTATATTTAATTACTAGCTGACCCAGCAAACGTTGTTTTGCATAAAAAAATTGATAGTAGCCGATTCTCAGACCTACTGAATATGCATTTAAAATTTGGCTAATATCGGTCAAGCCGTTGCAGAGGAGTATGGTAACTAACATTGTGACATGGAAATCTTATATATTAGATAGATAGATATTTCAATATATCCTGGAAGCTTCACAGCTGTATTTGTTTTTTTTTCAATAAATATTACTCAGCATACATCACACCTGATGTGCCAACTGTGAAAGGCCTCGACATACAGTATTTTGTTTGTAATAATAATGAGACTAGCTTGGGGCTGGTGTATTACGAAAGGTATCGAACCCAACCAAATTAATAAACACTATTGTAATAATTTGAATTAAATGAATTAATTTAATTGATTGAAAGAATATTTCAAATCTGTCTAGTAGTTTAAGAGCCTGTTCAGTGCAAACAAACGAACAATAGGTATTATCTATATCTGATCAAAGAAGTTATTATTAACACCAAGAATTTTAGACGCCAAACCTTTGATATAATTTGACATCTAACCGTATGGATGGATACTTGATAATTAAATATACATAATTCTGAAATAAGACAAATAAAACTATTGTAATCATTGTGTATTTATTTACTGAAACTTATAGCACTCTTTTACCTTAATAATTCTCCCTTAAGTTCCATATCATATGTAGTTGCGAGATACATGTATAGTAAGTAAATAGTGTTACTAACTAATTACATAGAAGTTAGCGTCTCCTAACCAACACAGAGGAAGTAAAATGGTTGTTCTGTCGAGGCACGCGATCATTTTGGCCCCATAACAGCCATCCTAGCGGGGTGCGAACTGCGCACGGCTCGCCGTCGGCCCCACTTCGCCGTGTCTCCTCAGTGAACAAGTGATGATAATCTCCTCCGATCAAAATCTTAGGAGTAACGGTGCCATCCGTGACGAGTAGGTGACGTATATCCCGGAGATGGTCACAGTGAGCTATGTCTTCAGCGCGCACATTGAGAGGCTGTAGCTTGATGTCGTCCATGGTATTGAATTGAACTCGGTATGTGCGGCCTGTGCGTCCAGTCAACGATAACGTGACTCGCCGGGAATCCGGTGCATCGATGGCTTCGAACAGCCCGTCCGCGTGGAGAGGGTCGCGCGGCCCCACAGCGCCCAGTTGCTCTGCCAGCGCGGAGTCAATGAGTGATACTTCTGCCGCGCTGCCGCTGATGGCCCACGTGTCCACCTGACCCGCCGGCCCCTTGACACTCACCGGCACTATCATCAAGTAAAAGTGGGCTTCGAACGGTGGGTTTCTAGACTTCTCCGCCTTGTGCTTATGAAGCAAAGGATTGTGAACACTTTTGCATCCATTAATGTTACATTGCTTTGCCTTGCATTTATGATTCTTGACCCAGGTTTGGAGGCAACGGTTGCACAGTCCTTCTTTCTTCACGATCTTCCATTTCTGATCTAAATTTGCGCCATTGAACTGCGGGCAGTCGTCTAAGGTGTGGCCGGATAAGTCGCAAGCCGGACATTTCTTGCCTCTGCGATTAGATGAGGGCTGAGGTTCTACGCCGTTGGTGGTGGTTCCAGTTTCTGTACTGTCGTGGTGCTCCTCTACTTCTGCCTCGATGAGCGCAATGCGTGCGACGAAGACATCTGCGTCTGCGCATTTAGCGGCCGCCTCCGCTTGCAGTGCTTCAGCCTCAGCGCGCTTGGCCGCTACTTCAGCCAGTAACGTCTCGGCCTCTGCCCTCTTTGCCGCGGCTATGGCGTGTTTGGCCTCGGCGTTCGCGCGCGCTGCTTCTTCTTTGGCTCGCAAAAGCTGAAGTCGTTGCTCGGAGTGCCGGTTCTTGTTCGTTGTTGACGCGGGATCGTCGGCTTCGTTTTTGACACAATTCGCTGTTGTGATCGCATCGTCAGCTTCAAAATAACCGACGATCATTTTTAGATGTATTTAGATTTTTTCACTCAATGTTACAAACGCACAAAGATCTCACGAATGTATTTCGCTCAAAACAACGCACAAAGTACAAAGCTGCAGAGACAGGGGGCGTGTATGTTCGCCTTACGTCAGCGTCTCTCGAATATTAGCCGTGGCAGCATCGCCAAAGTAAGTAATAATCTTTATACAAGGAACAATCAGTCAGTTGTTGTTAACAATACTGAATATTATCACGAAGCAATGGAATTGTAGGTATGCTCATATGACATGTCAACATCTTATCACCTACCTACCTACCTACGTTATACTTTGTTTACATATTTTGATTACTGTATGGATGGAATAATAACGACTAGGAACTGGCTAAAACTAACCAGTTAACTATTTATAAAAAAAATACAAACTTACTCGAATAATTTATATAGTTAGTCTATGGTAATTTGTAATGTAAATTGCATGATACATCCCTATCTCTTGAGTGCCTATTTTGCTCTGTGTTCCTTTACGCAGCGGAAATCGGAATGTAATAGAGTGTAGTAAAGTACCTACAAACTTTGTGCATGTTTATTTGAACAAATGCAAAACTTCATAGATATGTCGACTAAATGGAACGAGTCGTATTTGTTTGTTCGTAGCCTTATCTTTGACTGACAGTTACGTACTACTATATACTATATAAGCCTATATGTGTTTTAGGAATACATATTAGCGAATAAAATTGTAATAACATTCCTTAATAAAAACTGCCCCGTGTGTCACTTTTGGCTTGACGGTTATCTGAAACATAATACGGTTATTAACATTGGCTGACAATAACAGATCAATAACAATTGACCTTGGGTCAATTTTATAATGATAAAAACATCGCATCGGGTCAACATCGGGTCGCTTGATCATAAATTTACTATTAAGTCTTTCCATTTCAAAGTACGTTACCAATTTGGATGACGCTAAATCTTATGCACCGGATACTTATAAATTTCCAAAAAAAATTTTTTACTTAAAATATTGTTTCATAACTATGAATAGCTGCCCCCCGCGGTGTCACCCGCGTTACTTCGAGGTTTTAAGAGGTATTATAAATGTCGTTGGTTTTAAGTACCCTACGCGTTAATCTAGAGTCTAAACTATATCCATACCGATTATTGACGACCTCGTTGGCGTAAAGGTTACCATGCCGGTCTGCTAATCGGAAGGTTCCGGGTTCGATTCCCGGCCCGGTCAACATCTTTGTGCTTAACTAAATTTGTTGGCTGTGGGTCTGGGTATTAAATATGTATTTATATATAATATGTATGTATGTATATGTAGTATATCAGTTGTGTTAACAACCATAATACGAGCTAGAAATGGTTCAGTATGGGGCTTACCAGCCGTGTGTGAATATGTCCTAATATTTAATATTTATTTATTAATTTTTTAATTAATATTTATAATTATTTATACCAGATTTCATTAAAATCAGTTCAGCAGTTTGAGCGTGAAGAGTAGTAATAAACACACAAACTTTCGCATTTATATTTATTAGCTTATAGTTTATTTTATACGTTCACCATATTCAACTCTGTTTAAATGTAAGCAATGCTTGAAGTATATTTTCAACTGCCATAACATCTTTTTGCCTAAACTGATTTTGACGAAACAAGTTTTAACGACGTTCCTTATTATATTTTTTTTTTTAACACATTCACACACGGCTGATTAGCCCCATACTGAACCATTTCTAGTTCGTATTATGGTTGCTAACACAGCTAATATACTACATATACATACGTACATATTATATATAAATACATAATTAACACCCAGACCCACAACCAACAAATTTAGTTAAGCACAAAGATGTTGACCGGGCCGGGAATCGAACCCGGAACCTTCTGATTAGCAGACCGGAATGGTAACCTTTACGCCAACGAGGTCGTCTTTATATCGTTCCTTATTATATGTTAACCACCTGTGAAAACTTTGTTCAAATTCGTTGATTAGTTTAGAAGTTATAACGTACCAGAAAAACGTACTAAAATTCCATAAATTGATATTTTTTATTCTGTTACTCTTCTATAATTCTGAATCAAACACCAAACAACTGATAAAGTTTTTTTAACGTTGAATAGGCTCACGGTTGTCCGCAGCTTGCCTGATGTTAAGTTTTACTGTGGTCTAAGATGTAACACGCCTGCCTTTGAAGGAACCTTTTTACTCAGTAATCAGATCATTTGTTTTGAAAAATATTTCATGTATAGACTCGATTTTAGTTTCTTATTGATTTATTTATATATTATACTAGAGGTTGCCCGCGGCTCCGCCCGCGTGTAGGTCGCTTTTTGCGTAACCTGTGGATTGTATCCTATTCCCGTGCCAATTTTATATAAACACTACATTGCTACGATATCAAAATAAGCCGCATCTGTCTTTCCGCAATCGATTCCTGAGATCTAGTTAACCTCTGTTTTAGCTATTTCGGTGGTGATGCTACAGATAAGATCGTTTTATCCAAGCCATTATTTTAATATAAATAATAATAATACGTGAATCATACCACTAAGTAAACCACATACTTAAATTCCAATTCATAAGTATTTAATTTCAAACACACAAAACTTTCCCTTTGAACTTTAAACCCCAATGGCATACCTTAATTCACTCCTAGCAAATATCATTACAAATGTATTTTAAACACCATATAAACTACAACCAAAACAACGTTCAAGACTGTTAAATTGATAAAAAAAAAAAACCAAAGAAACTTTCACCCCCCTCCCCCCCTATAAACCCTTATTTAACCCCTGGCAAAAAAAAACTTGATTTTTACATAAACTATACATATTCCCAATTTCATTGCTAGAAGTTCAAAAACATAGAAGTTTCATACAAACTGTTTTACCCCCTTTCACCCCCTCAGGGGTGGAATCTCCAAAAATCCGTTCTTAGAACACGTTTAAGTACTAAAATATATACACACTCCAAATTTTACACCTCTAAGTTTAATAACACAAAACTTTCATTTTTAACTTTCAACCCCAATGGCATCCCCCTTAATGCACCCCTGGCAAAAAAATATAATTTTAATTTAACCATTTAACAATCTATTACCATGACAACTTTCAAGATTTTAATGTGATAAATAAAGAATTTTCCATACAAACTTTCACCCCCCATTACAAACCCTTAGTTCACCCCTGGAAAAAATACTTGATACCATTATTTTTAATTTTACATGAACTATACAAATTCCAAATTTCATTGCTATAAGTTTAAAAATAAAGAAGTTTCATACAAACTGTTTTACGCCCTTTCACCCCCCTTAAGGGTAGAATTTCCAAAAATCTATTCTTAGTACACGTCTAAGTACTAAAATATATACACACTCCAAATTTTACACATTTAAGTTCAAAAACACAAAACTTTCATTTTTAACTTTCAACCCCAATGGCATACCCCTTAATGCACCCCTGGCAAAAGTTTTTAAAATTTTAATTTAACCATTCAATAAACTACTACCATAACAACTTTCAAGACTTTAACTTGATAAATAAAGATTTTTCCATACAAACTTTCACCCCCCATAACAAACCCTTAGTAAAAAAACTTCACCCCTGGTAAAAAAACTTGATACCATTATTTTTAATTTTACATAAACTATACATATTCCAAATTTCATTGCAATAAGTTCAAAAATAAAGAAGTTTCATACAAACTGTTTTACCCCATTTCACCCCCTTAGGGGTGGAATTTCCAAAAACCCGTTCTTAGTACGCGTCTATATACCAAAACAAATACACCCTCCAAATTTCACAACCCTAGGACCAGCCGTTTGGGCTCTGCGTTGTCTATAGATGAATGAATGAATGAATGAATGAATAAGTCAGGACAAAGAGTCTTATAGTATAGAAGAATTAAATAAATAAAATTAAATTGAAATAAATTTGACATTCTTATAAATAAATATTTTTTGACACTATAACTGTAAATAATTTTAAAATAACTACAAATTTTATCACTAGCTTTTAAAATGTAATAAAATAGTTGTAAATGCATGTATTTAAGTAGGGAAATAAAGGCTTTTCATTGATTTATTTATGTTTGCAGCGGCAACAAGCCTACGCAGGCGGATTGGGAGAAGCTCCTCAAAGACATATTGGAGTTGCAAGCCACGCTGTTCGAATGCGTCACTAAGGAACAGTGCTATGAGGTGGGGAATACTTGACATACACACGTAACGTAACGAGTGGGACCTGTTTTAACTGTTTAACCGGATACTGAAGCTTGGCCAACTAAAGTGATTTGACATGATCATCGAGGTTAAGCAGTTCGATGCGGTCAGTCTTTCAACCAAGTACAAGACTGTCACTAAAAAGTGTAATTTTGACTTGGGGGATATTCTGGATCGCATGGCTCGTTAAATTGTAGCTCCTAGCTATTTGTCTCAGTACAAGCATTCGTTAAGCCAAGGCCTTCGGGTGGCTTGAAAACTGCGCACTCGTTTGGGCTCATATAACATGTTAAATAGCATGTAAAGTAGTATGTAAGTTCAGGCCTTATCTAGTTAAGTAGTCGCAAGATAAAATGTAATATACTATTAAATTATTAAATAAATATATATTTTTTTCATTTTCATATGAAGTCTCTCATAACAGACCCCACCTAGTGGGAAAAGGTAAAGATAAAGAAGAAGACTTTAATATTATCACACCTTAAAATGAATGAATGAATGAATGTTATATATTTTCCAATAAGTTACAAAGATATTACATTTCACTTATATAATACTAAACTACAAATTGGAATCGTCAAAAGATGTCATTACAATAAATACACTATTTCTCAGCTGTAAGAACCACTTATTGTTTGTTACCGTACTCCTCCGAAACGGCTTGACCGATTTTTTCCAAATTTTATATGCGTATTCTGTAGGTCTGAGAATCGGCTACCGTATATTTAGAAATAATTACTAAGACAAAACAACATTTGCCGGGTCAGCTAGTAACCTTATAATTTTATGGGATTTTCATTGGCTTCGTATTCCATTGGTCAGATCTACGCGTCCGCGCTGCTGACGTCCGGCGACGCGGGCAGCATCAGGCTGGCGGGGGGCGTGGTGGCGTGCGAGAGCGGCGCGGGCGCAGCGCGCGTGCCGCACGACCGCGCGCTCCCGCTGGTGCTCGCCGCCGCGCGCGAGTACTTCAACTCCGCCTCCTCGCTCGTCGACCCGGCGCTCAGGCTGGCCGAGTGAGTCGCACCCTCCCATCATCACCCACTTCATAAACAATCTATAATGGGATATTATAGATTGTTTATGAAGTGGCTGATGATGTCACTAAGGAACAGTGCTATGAGGTGATACTTGATATACGTAACGAGTGGGACCTGTTTTAACTGTTTAACCGGATACTGAAACTCGGCTAACTAAGGTGATCTGACACGATCATCGAGGTTAAGCAACGGTCGATGCGGTCAGATTATAAAGACCTGATCTGAATCTGAAGGCACAATCCCACAACACAGGATTTACCTCGTGTAGGATTCAGGGAACAACGTAGTGTATATCAACACATATTTTATACTTATAAGCCTAGTACTTATTTAGTAATAGTTTGTGTCGTTAAACAAAAATGTACATGCTTTATTTATTTATTTTTTTATTGAAAGTCCACAAAACTGTTTACAAACTAAATATAACTAACTTAACCTAACTAATTAAACTTACAAATGTTTATAAACTACTAGATGTGGGCCTAACTATACAATTTAATCCGCTTACTTACAATAAAATCCGCTCAAACTTTAATTAAAATTTATGGTAAATAAAGATGTTTTATGTTTATTATGTTTATGATCTAATCTGGCCAATCTAAAGCAGTGTTGTTTTTTTTTGGTTTGGTGTAAAAAGATTTTCATTTACCATCATCAACAAATCTATCTAACAGAAAACAAATCGCAATCGGTTCATTCGTTCTGGAGCTACGATGCGACAGATAGACACAACAATTATATAAGTTTTTTGTTTAATAATTTTTTACTGTTTTGTTCATTGTAATAAGTTCATTTACTAGTTCTTAAGTTAACAATATAATAAACATAGGCGGTTTGGCTGGAATGCTGTAGGTTTATGTTTATATTTAATTATATGAATAAATAAATAAATAATAAAGACCCCGTCGATTTTGCGTCGGGATTTAAAACTATTGTTACGTGCCGGACGGGGTACTCGGGATAAAGGGTTGGTTTAGCTTGTATTCCATACAATGATACATTCTCTCCATTTATCGACCACTGTCTATAACGCCATAAAATGCACAGTCCCTTCAGTGTTGTTATATAGAGTTTACACTGTATATTGTGATTTCAGATGCTGTTTGTCGCTGATCAAGGAAGAGAACCGCAGCATCCAGCAGGAGCTGGACCTGATCGCGGCGCTGAAGATACTGCACTCCTTCAAGCTATCTGTGCTGCCCGTGCAAGGTAAACATATTCTAATAAATCATTTCTCTTTTTCCTGAGAAGTACAATTTTAGGGTCTTCAAATCTAGAGTAAATAGGTTCCTTCTAGGCAAGCGTGATACATCTTAGACCACAGTAAAGCTTAACATCAGGCAAGCTGCGGTCAAACGTGAGTCTATTCATCAATAAAAAAAGAGTGGCGTTTCTTAGTGTCGGATGCTAGGATGCATTTTGGGGTCGGCAAACCATAGTTAGTTTTGCACAATTTAATTCCCGCTTCTCCATTCCACTACAGAACGAGCAGGGGTACAGCGAAGAGACACCGATTTACTGTCGAAGTTACAATGATTCACACAAAGCGTTTTGCTTCGATCTTCATTGTGAGAACTGCGAAGCTTTGGAAATATCTTCCTGAGTCTCTTTTTCCCGAGGAGTACAATTTGGGGGTCTTCAAATCTATAAGCATAATCGTTTGTTGCAGTCCGTCTGTGTGAGAACAAGATGTCCCTGGTGGAGAGCTGCCTGCAGAGCTCGCACAGCGCCTTCCTCAAGGGCCACAAGCTGCTCAAGCTGGCCGGCTTGCTGCGGGTCAAGGAAGACGACGACGCTGCACGGTGAGGGTACATCCCATCATCATCATCATCATCTGATTTTATCCCACTGAGTATAGGCCTCTCTCTTGTCATGCCATCTGCCTGTCGTTATACTGCGGAGCTGCCAAAGACCTTCTCTGCCAAAGCTTTTTTTTACAATTTAAGGGCTTGCGCTTAATCTCAATTCACCTGATGGCAAGCGACAATATGATCTAAGGTGGAGCGCGCTTACCCAGAAAAAACCAGTTCACTCTTGCTTTAAAAACCGCCAGATTGTAGCTTTCAGGTAACAGGGAGCCTGACAAAGAATTCCACTCCTTCGCGGTTCGTAATGAAGGTGGAGGTAAACCGCTAAGTATGTGTCATTGGAATCTCCACGGTATAACGATGCCGTTTTGGTGTTTCCCTGCTCGATAGTAGGACGGGGTGATTTAAATCATGCAATTCCGTCGCACACTCACCGAAATGTAACCTATAAAAAAAACTGAACTGAACTGAGGCTGGCCACCAGGCGGCGATGCTCAAGACTAAAACTGCATTTTGCCTTGCAAAGAGGATCGCTATCAATGAGCTTTGCTCGCCGCTCGTCTCCAACGCCCCTAGTTGATCTCAACTACCACCAACATAAAATAGGGGCGACGGACAGCCTTCTATGTCGGAGCTGTCTGGAGGAAAATGAAACAGTAGAACACGTGCTACTGCATTGTAAGGCAACCAAATAAACCAGCGGGAGTTGCGACCTGATGAAAGTTCGCCTTCCATTGCTAATCTTCAGACAAACAGACCATCTGACGAAACAGGGGTGGAACAGGTATGCCAGCGACCTAGAGTTGTGCTCCGTTACTTCAAGGAGCTCGGTTGGCTTGGGTAGGCTGGTAAGGGGGAAATGAACAATACGCCCCTAGCGGGATATCAGTGCAGGTCTCATCACCCCCACTTCAAATTTGAATTAGCCTCTAGCTGGTATTTTTGTGTTAATAAACAGTATATTGAACTCGCAGCGAAGCCGGCGTGCTGCAGCTGGTGTGCCGGTACGCGATCCTGGCGGGGGACGGCGGGTGCAGCGAAGCGGTGTCGGGCGCGCGGCGGCTGGCGGCGCTGCGCGCGGAGCACGCCGCGCCGCTGCTCGCGCACGTGGCGCGCCACGCGTACGCGCACGCCGACACGCGCACGCGCCGCGAACTGTTCGCCGCCGCCGCCGCCTACTGCGACCCCAAAGATATTGAGGAGATGCTGCGCTCTAGGTAACGATATTTACAACGAAGTCTTAGTAATAGGGTGCAGTCTTTTTTCTTATTTTTTTATCTGGCGAAAGTCTTATGCTAATGAAGGAAGAATAACTTATGGACTCAGGCGTTACTTTGCGGAAATCCATTGTAAATAGAAGACAAAATTAAATATTTAACTTATTGAGTTAAGAATTTCCGAATTGTGATAGGTAACGTTAATCTTAATTAATCTTAGTTAATTTATCTTATAGTTAATTATTCTTAGTTAATTTTTCCTTTACTTGTCTTAATTTGGATTTCGGATCACAGCGGAAGTACACTAAATATTTAATTTTGTCTTCTATTTTGAAGGAAGAATATGTTGCCAAATAGAACTATTAGGGTGCCATTGGGACCCTTAAATTGAATGAAAACGGTAAAACTGTTCTGATGGTCTCCGTCTCATACCGTGACCAGAAACTAGGGGTTAATTTTTAGCTCTCCGTACCTAAAAGGTAAAAACGGGATCCAATTAAGCCACCTCGGTCTGTTTGTCTGTCACCAAGCTGTACCTTATAAACCGTGATAGCTAGAATGCTGATATTTTCAACGCTTGTAATGTTAAAAAATGCAAGAGATTATTCCCATACATCAAACGTGTTTTATCTTATTTTTTGCTCTATATTAATAAGGGTAACAGATAGACGCTTAAAATTTTTAACAAAATATTTAGTTTTTGAAAATGAATCGTAAAATTAAAATCAAATAAATAATTGAAGAGACTCCCAACATATTTTTTCATATAATGGTACAGGCCCTTTATGTGCGGGCTTGACTTGGCCCATTATTATTTACACTGATTTGATGAATGTCAGGCTGTACCTGGAGCTGGAAGGTTTCGAGCAGCTGGGAGCGGCGCTACAGGGGCAGGTCCCGGCGCCTCCTCTCCCCCGCCGCTGGCCGTCCACTGACGACGAGTTCTCAGACGCGGTCACGACGGTACGTACATTACTTAATACTCTGACGTTTGAAGCGATGGCAGTTCAGTCAGGCGTGCGGTCGGGTATCGTCACCGACGTTGTTTCTATCCGCTTGACCAATGAGCTTGAACTTCCGGTGAAGGAAAGCATCGTATTCGTGAATGGTAAGAAAGCATCTCTAGTGCTCACCTGGCTAGCTGCTGCTCTCTTGTTGGAAATCTGTCGCCAAGCGGTAACGGTGTCTTCTGCCCCTTGAGCTTCCTTGAAAGCCAAAAATTGCAGGATAGGCAATCCTGCATGCTCCACCTTCGCTGACAGTAGTCGCGAGATGATTACAAATAATATTTACTCTGTTCTTCATATAAGATTACCAGCAACTAACACTTGACCTTCTATGGGCTTTACAACATCTTGCTCTTGACAAACAATTGATATACGAGTTTTACTACTGTACTACTTATAGGATTTACTAGCTGACCCGGCAAACGTTGTTTTGCCTTATTAATTATTTCTAAATATACAGTAGCCGATTCTCAGACCTACTGAATACGCATATAAAATTTGGAAAAAATCGGTCAAGCCGTTTCGGAGGAGTACGGTAACAAACACTGTGACACGGAAATTTTATATATAAGAATAAGATTTATGAGGAGTTTATTAAAACACTACATATTTGGGCACCATTTATTGCAGAGCAGTTTATTTTTACGAGGGAGGTTACATTGACCATAGACTACTTACTAGTGCTGTACTCAAAAGATATTAATTTAGGGATGGGACACAAACTACAATCTTAGCACTACTTTTATTGCTTTTTAGACCCCAACGCAAAAACGACACGGTGTTATAAGTTGAACGTGTCTGTGTGTGGCATCATAGTTCCAGGTTAAGTGACCTGTTTTGATTCAGTTTTTTGTTTTAAAGGTGTGGTAGTCGAGAGTGCTCTTAGCTATATTTGATGTAAATCGGACCAAGATGGCTGATAAATTCTTACACAACTGCCTCAATTTGTACGAGCTCCCGTATGTGACAGCGCCGGTCCCAACGGAAGACCAGCGTTGGTTGCTCGCAACCAGTATTATGTTGAGTCGGGGCTGTTTCCTGCCAATTTTACTTCATGCTTTTAGATTAAACTATATATGTTTCGATTGTGTTGTGTTATTTTCTGGAATAAATACTAGTATTTTTCTTTCAACATGGGTGTCAAATAAAAGGGCTTGATTGATGAAGATAGCTGCCAGCACAAACTGTTGAGTCGGGGGTGTTCTAAATGTTTATTTTACACCAATATTATATGCTGGATTGGAACGAATGAATGTTTTTAGATTGTTGGATCTACGTTAAAAGAAAATTATAATGTTCGCAGCCAGTAATAGAGAAGAAAGACCTGGTGATGCCACACTGCTCGAAGAAAAACCCGCTTTTCAACTATTTGCTGGAGTCCTTCCAGAACAAATTCGCAATGGGGTAAGTTATTGCACTACTTAGCTATAAGTTATTTATTTTGCATATGTAAATTTACATTTCTAATATTATATAAGACGTTCTAACGTTCTAAAATTATTGGAATGCAATTTGTTAATTAGATATTATAATAGACTTTGAATTGACACATATTTGTATCCCAGTTAATTGTAAGTAGAACCGAGGAGCAAATAAGACAAATAAATAAATATACTGTCCACATATCTTAGTCAAGGTTAAGCAACGGCCGACCTGGACGGACAGTCTTTTAGTCTTTGGATGGGCACCAATGACAAGATAGTCTTTTAAAAGAATCTCATCACCGTGGGTTGGATGACTTTTTTATAGTAATATATATATACCATAGTTGACTGCCCCCCACCTCCCTTCCAATATCACATGTAATTTTTAGTCAGTTTAGTAACTACACAAATTCGAAAATTTTTAAAAATATTTATGTAGTAAATACAGCTTTCGGTATAATCTAATTTTATTATAGAAAATAAGTTAGCTAGGAACTATAAGTTAGCGTGAGGCCATAAGGCGAACGCCGCTTTCCGATTCAATATCCGAAACAATAAATACACGTGTTTTATTATTATTACCCCACCTCTCTGTGATATTTCATGATTATATATATACCCCTCCCCCCCCCTTTCGAGCCTCACGTTATTAATGGCCGGCCCCCTAAAGTGTGTCCAGTGAGCCGCGGCAGGGGGCGGAGGAGGTGTTGCAGCGCACGGTGCACCTGCAGGAGTTCTACGCGTCCCTGTACCCCGAGCACGACACCTCCGACCACTACTACCGCTACGATCGGTTCTGCGTGCCGGCCGAGGTGGAGGGCGGCGCGCACGACGTGCTCACCTGGTTCTACGTGCAGAACAGCTTGGAGGACGGATATAATGAGGAGAAGGAGGGCGAAGGTGGGTGCTACCACGTACCTTTGCATATTATACAAAAGTTACTATCCTCTTCTTCTTCTACAATATTTGGGAAGGGGGGTCGGTACAGCAAGTTTTCGTCTTCCACACAATTCAGTCAGCTGTCATATATACATTCACTGCCTTTTCTTTCATACCCTCATTTACACAATTCATACACGTCTTCCTAAGTCGACCTCCACTTCCGTTACCTCGGACAATCATAATTATCTTTACATTCACCTGTGTAATCCCGTATCGCCTTGCAGTGGTGGATAAGTGCGCGGAGGAGCTGCTGTACCGGGACACGGCGCTGAGCGTGTCGTGCTTGCTGCGCGCGGTGCGGGAGCGGGCCGTGACGTCACGCTTCATAGACCGCAACTACACGGACGCGGGGCTGAGCGCGGCGCTGTACGCCACGCTCGTACAGTGCAACGCCGCCGAGCTGGCCGACAGCGTGTACCGGGAGACGCCCGTCGTTGTGAGTATTATTGCAGCACGGTTGGTTAGCCCCATACTGAACCATTTCTAGCTCGTATTATGGTTGCTAACACAACTGATATACTACATATACATACATACATATTATATATAAATACATATTTAACACCCAGACCCACAGCCAACAAATTTAGTTAAGCACAAAGATGTTGACTGGGCTGGGAATCGAACCCGGAACCTTCTGATTAGCAGTCCGGCATGGTAACCTTTACGCCAACGAGGTCGTCAAAAAGTATGCTACTTCATAGACCGCAACTACACGGACGCGGGGCTGAACAAACTTATTATATTAGTAGGAAGTAGCTTAACCGTTCGTATGTTGAATGACATTAGCCCATTTTGTGTTATCTGTTTAAAAAAAGTCCAAGTTCCAAGTTTTAGTTTTACCCACACTGGCTACCGGTATGTCAACAGTTGCGGCGAAAATGTGTTGATACCGGGAGCCGGTGTTGTTAACATACAAGTGGTTATACTTCCTACTAATATAATAAGTTTGTCCGAAGTTTGTGTTTGTTTGTTACTTCTTCACGCTCAAACGGCTTAACAAGTTGCCAGAGAAAAAAATCTTAGTAGTAGTATGTTTTAAAAGAAAATAAAGAGTTTTGTGAAAATAATCACTTTTTTAACTGAAGCGAATATAATGAATATGGAGCTAGCAGAATCGTTATTCATGTGTAAAAAGTAGTAATAATAATAATAATAATAATAATAAATTTATTTGCACAAAAACTTATGAAATAACATTACATCGAGTTACAAGTAAAAATTAAAAATTATATCTTAAGCTAATTGTTATATAAATGCTAACTCGGGGGACGCTGTACTCCACACTAGGATCGACCTGGGTCGTGGAGTTCAGGCTCTTCCTTACGTATAAAAGTTTGGACTACAATTAGATATACTATATATATGTATTAAGGTATAAATGTAAAATTATCAGAAGTAAGGTAACATAATACAAAACACCTATTAAGGTACAAGAATTGCAAAAATAAATTTTTAAATGTGTAAATAGTAGGTTGGTTACTTATTAATCTATTTTTATGCTATTATTACTAAAGATAATATCTTTAATTTAATAAATTTAAAGATATACTTATAAGTATATATTGAATTTACACACATTAAGTATATAAATAAATAAGCTTAGTAAACACAAAATTATTTGTAAAAGAAAAATATGCCTGCAGCTTCGCAAACAGTTTAACGGTAGTGTTAAAGAAAGACAAAGTAGGTAGTGCAATCAACAAACAAGGTGTAAGAAGAGGAATTGAATGTCACGTCAAGGTTTAATAACTTTGTAGTTATTAGTTAGTGAGTAATGCGTAAATATTTGTGAGTAGGGGCCTGCATTCTTCACAAGCAGTACAAAAGAAAGATGGTTTCTTTAGTGGATGGACAAGTTACAAAAAAGGCAAGAGATAAAAGTTTTGAGATAAACGTGTTGTGCATTAGTAGGCGCAGCACGGCCGCACAGTCGAGTGCGTACTGACCGGCCGCCGGCCGCCGACTGGCGCTCGCGCTCGCACGACTCGAGCGCCGCGTTAGAGGAGTGACGCAATACTCGATTGAGTGTTTACATCAGGCATAAGCGACGAGCGGTAGCGACAAATTATAATAATATATATATAATTTAATTTTTTATTTTTATTTTTTGACAAAATTAGATTAGTCTATTTAATTATAATGAATGACTTAGTTTAATAATTTAATAATTTAGAGAAATCTACTGAATGCTATTAGAGTGCAGGCCCCTTAATGTCAAGTATTAAAAAAGTTTTCAGTTTCGTAATAGTCCAGGGTTAGCAGCCACGTGGTAATTTTATTTTTGCATACGTATCGTGTCGTATCTAAAATGTTTAACTCATGGTCAAATTGTTTATAAAGTCTCGGTGCTAGAGAAGAGTATCCGCGCTTTGCAAGGCAAGTCCTGGTTTTAGGGATGGGCCACATATTGGAACGAGACTTTCTAGTTGCTCTTTTGACATTTAATAACGCTGTTTTATGAAAACGAAGGCCAGTTGTCATGACGTACAATTGCCTGACTGTCAAAAATTTTGTCTCGCTGTATAGTTGCGCAGTTGGGTATCTAAAGGGTTTTTTAAAGGCGACTTTTAGGATTGCCCGCTGAGCAACCTCGACTTTTTTCAGCCTAGTTTTAACAATCGAGCCCCAACAAACAATACAGTAGGTCAACACGGACTGACAGAGAGCTATATATACCATTCGTACAGTTTTTTCGTCAGCGACGGTACCTAACCTTTTAAAAATATGCAACATTTTTCGAAGTCTGACTCGTAGTGATTTAGTGTGGTTTTCAAAAGTTAAATATGAGTCTATGGTTAACCCTAAGTATTTTAAATGGCTAACGCGTTCAAGCGTAGGGCAGGAGCATGATAAGCAAGAGTAGTCACCGCAAGAATGGAGTTTAAGTTTTAAGTTCCCAGGATTATTACGTTGGGTGTTTTGGAATGTTATATATTTAGTCTTACTGGCATTTAACGTAAGTAAATTTTTATGTAACCAGTTAGTGACTAGTGAAAGCCCCTGATGAGCCAGATCCACGACATTTTGCCAGCTGTCACCGTAAAAAATAAGCGCCGTGTCATCTG
The DNA here is from genome assembly GCA_035578125.1 of Mellilla xanthometata. Taxonomy (NCBI): domain Eukaryota; kingdom Metazoa; phylum Arthropoda; class Insecta; order Lepidoptera; family Geometridae; genus Mellilla; species Mellilla xanthometata. The sequence goes on along the minus strand of JAPUBQ010000007.1, from coordinate 1,649,669 downwards.
CAAATGTAAAGACACTAGTATTTTGTAGCTTTAATTGGCAAAGGTCGTTGATGTAGGTCAAAAACAGGGTAGGTCCTAGTACGCTGCCTTGAGGAACCCCATAAGAGATACTCTCGTAGTCACTATAATGGTTTGAGATGCGGATACGTTGCTTCCTTTCAAATAAATAGGATCGAAACCAATCCAGAGCAATTCCACGTACTCCTAAAAGCTCCAACTTTTTCAATAGTATAGGCCAAGACACGCTATCAAATGCCTTGGCCAAGTCTAAAAATACGCCTAATACTTTTTTGGATGCATCCAGTTTACAAGTGACTCTCTCCACTAGGGCTAGTGCAGCATCTTCAGTCGATTTATTTTGTCGGAAACCGAATTGATTGGGTGATAAGATGTTGTTTTTCTCTAGGAAACTCATCAACCTGTTTTCATTCACCACTTTTTCAAGGATTTTAGATATAGTGGGTAGCAAAGATATTGGGCGATAGTTGGAGATAATGGAAGTTGACCCTGATTTATGAATCGGAATGACATCAGCAATTTTAAGACAATCAGGTACTACTCCCTGCAGCAAACTCAGGTTACAAATGTGTGCAATCAGTGGTGATAGAATTTTGCTAGAAGTTTTTAGAGCATTATTTGTTATTAGGTCACTGCCTGGCGATGATTTAGATTTTAAACCTGAAATTATCTTATTGATTTCAAAGGCATCAGTAGGTGACATGAAAAGAGATTGTGCAGGAGAATTCTCCAAGGATACATTGTCTGCAAGATGTGATTCAGTTTCATTTGTTTTTGACAATATAGATTGGGCGAGATCACAACCGACTAAAGAAAAGAATTTATTGACAGAGTTCAAGGTGTCCGATACAGAGGTGCTACTAGTTTTTAGGAGATCGGTAGGGCTAGACTTCATTGATTGGATATTGCAAATATCTTTAACTGTGTGCCATAGTTTCTTACTGTTGTTTTTATTAGAGCGAATTTGTTCGGCTTCATAATTTCGTTTCTGGATTTCAAGGGTGGCGTTATAATTGTTACGGTACTTTCGGAATTTCGTTTGCAGTATTAGATTGTCAGGCGTCTTTTTAGCTTGTAAGTGGAGCAAGTCTTTACGTCTAGCACACTTAAGTAGGGCTTTGGTCATCCATGGTTTAAATATAGTCTTAGAGTTCTTGACTGTGGTTATGGTAGTGTGGCATTTCATAGCTTGAATTATATAATTGACTAGATACTCGGTGGCTAAGTTTACATCTGTTAAGTTGAAAAAATAGTCCCAGTTTGTGTTTATCAGGTCAGTAGTCACACTTTCATAGTCTATTCTAGTAAGAGTTTTAGGATCTCTAATTGCCTTAGTATTTTTGCTAGTAATGCCTGTTAGCACGGCATGGTGATCGGTAATATCTGTGTCACATATAATAACGCGTGCATGGTTTTTGGTTCGGATTAATGCATGGTCAATGCAAGTCGCAGATCTTTCACGTGTGATAAAAGTGTGACCAGGAATGAAACCGTAGTAAGATGTCATATCTAGGTAGGTATGCCGCTTGTGATCAGTCGATGAAGATTTAATATCTATGTTAGTGTCCCCAATTATTATGCAAGATTCGGTATGAATGGCTTTTATGACATGCTCTAGAGATTTCAGGAAGATGTCAGTTTTTTGAGTGCTAGGGCTCCGATATAAAGCTACAACAGTCAGGTCATTATTGATTTTAATGACAATGCAGTTTCCATCTTGAAACAATGGCTCACTAATGACAAAATCAAGTCCTAGTTTGACAAATACTACTAAACCATCATTTTGGTTTCTTAATACTGACGACGAGTGGCATGTGTAGTTCGGGAGATTTATTGTCTTAAAACTGTCGTCAATCCAGGTTTCGCATAGGATAATGATATCGGGCAAAAACGTTAGCCTAGCTAGGTAAACAAGAAACTTATCAAAGTTTTTGCGAACACTCCGTATGTTTTGAGAGATGATGGTTATTTGGTGCGAAGTGGCACCCAAATGTAATGTACACTGCTCAGGGGAATCAGCTATATAATTGTCTATCAGGCTTGCCTCATCGATGCAATTTATTAGATCAATTTCGTTCATCATGATTTTTTATCTCTAATAAAAGTATAAATACATACACACACAGGATTGCCTGTGCATGAATTAAATGTTTTTATATGAAAAATTGCATCGATGAGAGAAGGCTGGCAGGCAAAAATACTGTTATATAGATGTGAAGAAGAGGCAGTGTAAGATACACAGAGGCCATTGAATGGCGTATAGGTCGGTAATGAGTGTCGGTTTTCAGTTCGTTTACGTATAGTCAAGTTAGTAAACAATACTTTGGTATTGTGTATCCGGTTCATTTGGGCGATACAGACAAAGCATATAATATATGTCAGATATATTATTGTTAAAGTCAGTAACCGGCTTTTGGGTCTAGTTAGGTGAATAGTATATACTATGGGAAGGAGCTCATAGATACTCTTTGTTTGCTGACTGCAGGTAACGATGAATATCATTGCTTTAAATGTATAAGTAAGTTTGTTGGAACACGTTAGGTATATGCGAGAACATGCAGATACGTTCTCTAAGTAACATAGCATTACTAAAGGTTTCTTTTTGAGAGACGATTTAGTCCATCTAAAAATATAAGTGTCAATGACAACGTGAACAAAAAGTGGCGAGAGAAACTTAAGATCTATGAACATATTACAAGCAAAAATAACGCACATAAGACATAGTATGAGTAACGCATTTCCAAAGTAGGCATTAGTTATAACGAGGTTTATTACTCTCGAAACCAGACTTTAGCTCATACGAAGACCAAGAAGAAGAATATTTAAAACCTAATGACGTTATGCATGGGAAGCCCAGAAACAGAGAACTTTAGACATCTTTTAAGCTATTTTTTCAATATGTTTACCGTTTACGTTTATAGTTTTTTACATGCCTTAATAGGCTAAAACATGGTGAGACTACGATATGATATGTCATGATGATAACTCATCATAACATTATTTTCCATTATTATGTATTACCCATGTTTTACAAAATAAATTATTTGAATTTGAATACGATTAATAGCGTAAAACTGTAAAATCCTTGCCCTTGCCCTTACCATCAACTTAAAGGCAGAACCCACTACAATCATTACTTAAACCGTGATGATGTCCCGCAGATGGCGGAGCAGACGCTGGCCAGTGAGGACGCGAGCGATCAGCAGCTGGATGTGATCAACGCGTGCGTGTCGCGGCTGGCGGGCGTGGCCGACACCAACTGTCTGCGCGAGCTCGGCTTCAACGTGAACGGACTGCTCTTCAACGCCGACGAGGATTACAGGGCGGAAGTCATTTATAGAGTCGCCAGGTAACATTAACAAGTCAACCCTTTGGGTGGAAACTAGCGAAATCATTAGTTTACTTATAAATTAGTTTGGCTTTTTATAAAATTACTAGCTGACCCGGCAAACGTTGTTTTGCCTCACTTAGGGGTATGAAAAATAGATGTGTAGCTTATATGACACGTTCATAGATTTACCATAGCAGCGCCATCTATTGATTACTTACTCAACCCAGTCGAAAGGTATCGACATCTGTTAGAATCATTTGGAGTTAACAAATAATTGTGACTGTCAAATAATAACAGACAATAATTAGCAATAAATTAAAATTGCGACTATAATTTGAGATTAAAACTATTCTATCTCTCAAGTTGGATCGAACTGCACATGGTGTGCGAATTTTATTATGATCGGTTTAGTGGTTTAGGAGTCCATTGAGGACAAACATTGTGACACGAGATTTATATATATTAAGATTAAATACACATAGTTTATTCAGTACAAATACAGATGTGAAACGTACTATAACTAATTAAATACTAAAGCTTATAGCTTAGTGTACGTTTTGCCCTATCCACTGCGCCCCGCGCGAAGTATCATATGATCCTGTTATGCGGGGCCACAGTGAAAATAACACCTATGTACATACCTGATTTTCCTATGTACATAAATTTAAGAAGTCCCCTACAGTGGGTACTGCAGTTGTTATACAGTAACCGAGGACGAGAACCGACGATATACAGAAATTGAAGAACAAAGAAGAGAGTTTCCGTGATGGCGTGGATACAACTTTAGATTTGTTTGTTTTTAAACCCCGATGCAAAAATGTCGGGGTGCTATAAGTTTGATAATTATGTCTGTCTGTGGCATCGTAGTGCCCGAACAGATGGAACGATTAAGATTTAGTACTGGGTTCCAAAAAAAAAAATGGCGTAAGTATTAGTTAATAATAATAATTATTATTAGTCAGTTACGATTTTAAACATGATATTATATAAATATCATGTTTAAAATCGTATCACTGAATACGCGCGAGATGTCGCTAGCAGTTTTTGAGCCGGTTTCTTTTGAATAGAGCCGGTTTTATTTGGTTTTCCTTTAACTTACCCGACCTTTTCTGACTATAACTTCTTACACATATACCGCCTTCGTTCCCAGCTCCCCGGAAAAGGAGCACCTGGACTTGGCGCTGTCTCTGGCGTCAAAATATTGTCTGGACGAGATAGAGGTGTGGTTGGAGCACGCGCGCGTCGCCCTCGCTCAGCCGCACCTCACTGCGGACACCCTGCCGCAGCTCCGACCAGACAACACGCATCAACGGTGAGTGGCCTGTCTCCAGAGTCACCATGTTCAACGAGAAATGCCCCTGTACGGTCCGTACACCCCTTTATAAAGAATAATACCAGTAAAACTCTGATATAAATTTTAACTGATAAGAAAACTTCTAAGTTATTGATGATATGATAATGAGACGCGAGGTATGATCGGTTACCAACCGCAAACTGAATTCGCTGCTTATGTAAATACTTGCTACATACACAAAATAAGAGGAGATAATTTTACAATTATACGTCAAAAATAAAAAAAATGTCAATATGAATATAAATAAAAAAAAAATGTCAATATGATATACAAATAAATTGTAATACATGTCATATGGAATAATGTCAATATTAATACCTAATAAAAATAATAATATTTAACAATTACATGTCACGACATGATACACATAACATTTTTTCTGATATTAAAAAATTCGTCCATAGAATAAAAAGTTACCTGAACGAGCCAGTTCTTGAGCTTATTCTTAAAAATGCTATCATTACATGCATTTTTAATATCTTTAGGCAAACAGTTATATACCTTCGGCCCTCAAACAAAACGCTTAGTGCGTGCCTTAGGCACCTCAACCGTAAACCGATGCCGATGTATTTATTATCTCTACTAATTTCAGATAGAATAAGAAAGTAAATAGTGTAATAAGAGCGTTGTGTCGGCAGCATCCTGGCGGCGCTGTACCCGGCGGTGTCGGGCGCGCAGCACGCGGCGCTCATCTCCATGTTCTCGGTGCTGCGGGCGGTGGACGACAAGCCGCTCATCGCGGGGCTCACTGCCGCCGAACATGTCAAGCTGCTCAAGAAAGTGAAGGCGGCCTGTCCCGGTAAACTAACTCTACTGCCATGTTTGTATAACCGGCTTTGTATACCGACGGCCAATCAGAAGGTTCCGGGTTCGATTCCCGGCCCAGCCAACATCTTTGTGCTCAACTAAATTTGTTGGCTGTGGGTCTGGGTGTTAAATATGTATCTATATGTAGTATATCAGTTGTGTTAGCTACTAAAACACAAACTAGAAATGGTTCAGTATTGAGTTAACCAGCCGTGTGTGAAATGTGTCCTAATATTTATTATCGTTAAATGAAATATGAGTGAATTGTGGTCAGTATTGTAATTAGCTTCATTATCTGTACTCCCAGATCTGGACTACAAACTCTTACTGGAGCAAGCGCCGGAGGAGGATTTCACGGCACACATGATGAAGATTCTAAAGCCGGAGAATGTGGGCATGGTGTGCAAACTCCTGCGCACTCTGCCGGCCCCCGTGCGCGCGCCGCTCCCCGCAAGCCAGCTCCTCACCAAGTGGCTCGTCAAGTACTTCTTCAGCGTGAGTGCACTCTATCTGTACTGGGATAAGGTTCATGTTTGAACGTCTCCGACAAGACCGGAGATTGGTGTGCAATACCACAGCATAAGTAGACTCTATAGGCACTGCGATAAGGTTCAAGTTGGAATGTTTTCAACTAGACTGTAGATGCCTACAGATGTAGATGATGCCTGTGCAATACAGTTCGTGTTGGAATGCTACCAACAAGGAGCCAGAAAGTGGATATGGCGAGAATTTGCCCTGCATCGTGAGTTGAAACTGTATACACTGAATAATGGTTCATGTTTGAACGCAGGAAGAATAAGTTTCCCTTATAAAGTACACGAAAATCGTAGGTAGGTAAGCTGTGAGTCTGAGAATTAAGGATTACTTAGAATGAAGGATTGTTTTCATCATCATCCACAGCATGTTCTATCCCACTGCTGGGCATAGGCCTCTCTCCTGTCATGCCATCTGTCTCGGTCCTGTACCAATCTAGCCCAGGTTCGACCTGTGATAGCTGTAATGTCGTCAACCCATCTTGTGGATTGAGGATTGCTTTATGGCATCACTATTAAGATCTATTTGTAAACTCAGATAAGATTTTTTTTAACCACCCCTGCCTTTACAATCCCCCCCCCCCCCTTTCCAGGTGCCGATGATGCATGCAACGAGCAAGAAGTGGATGCAGCAGTACCGGCAGTGCGCGAGCTTCTTCACCAAGCTGTCCAGAGAGGAGCTGCTGAGCTTCCTCACCGAGTGCTGCTTCTCTGACACCGCGCTGATAAGGTTACCCTAATTTCCACTTGATAGGTTTGCGTTTCACTACAGCTTGCTAAAGAAACGTACACTATAGTCCTCAGTGTGCCAAACTTACCTAGAAGATACATCTTACTCTTTTTGAGGAAACCAGCGTGATACTTCTCAGGAAACAGAGACTCAGGTAGAGAGTTCCAAAGCTTCGCTGTCCTCGCACTGCATGTTGACGGAAAACGTTTTTGTACGAAAGATTGGAACTTAACTGTATCTGCTGCTCGTTATGTAGTAGAACCGTGCCTTTCTTCTGAGAATGGTTGACCTGTAATTTTCTTCTTCTTATTCTTCCTATCAGCTTAGTGGCCATTTGCTCAAGTCAGTACAGTTCTCAAGTCTTTCGCTCAGATCTTATTGGACAAAAATAGTGCGCTGCATTCAATTTTATATTAAATTAATTTCCCATGTGAAGTGTGGGCTATAGGCCATATGAAGTGTGGGCTAGATTCCATATGAAGTGTGGGCTAAATGTCATATGAAGTGTGGGCTAAATCCCATATAAAGTGTGGGCTAAATTTCATATGAAGTGTGGGTTAAATGCCATATGAAGTGTGGGCTAAATGTCATATGAAGTGTGGGCTAGATACTATGTAAAGTGTGGGCTAGATCGCATATAAAGTGTGGGCTAGATCCCATATGAAGTGTGGGCTAGATCCCATGTAAAGTGTGGGCTAGATCCCATGTAAAGTGTGGGCTAGATCGCATATAAAGTGTGGGCTAGATCCCATGTAAAGTGTGGGCTAGATTCCATATGAAGTGGGCGCATGTAAGGTGTGTGCGTGTCCGCAGGGTGCCGGCCAACACGCGCGTCGTGATGCTCAACCAGGCGGCCGAGTACTGCGCGCAGGAGCAGGAGAACGACTACAAGTTCAACAAGACGTGAGTAAATACCTCCCTTTACCAAGCCGTGTATCTAATGTGTCCTTGTCTTTATTCATTTTTAACCCCCGATTCGAAAATGACAGAAAGTTTGAAGTATCTGTCTGAGAGTGTATGTGACTGTGACATCGTAGGTCCCGAACGGATGAACCTGTTTTGATTTAGTTTTCAGTTTAGAATGTTTAGTACTCGGGATTGTTCTTAACTATGTTTAATGAAAACCGGACTAATATGGTCGCAACTACAAAATGGCGGATGTCATTTTTACTCACAATTCGTGAAATATAAATATCATTTTTTTGTTCCGTCTATACTTCCTCTGACCATGGTAGTTAAGAGACATTGTTAGACAACAACCTGGGCATCACATGAAAGGGCTTGATTAGTAGAATACATATACATTAATATATATATTATTCAGAAAATACAAAATATTAACCTTAACATAACTACTATAACTATATAAATCAGTAAATTTGTCCGAAAATACCGGGAGCTATTCACTAAAGTAACAGACAGTTCACGGAAACACGCACCTAGGTATAAGAATAAATTAAAAATTCCTAAAAGTAGGCTAAAAATACATAGTTCTGGTCCTAACTCAATGGCAGTCAAACTATTTAATAAACTATTAGAAAATTTAAAGTAAATTGACAAAGATATTACTTTTGAAAATAAATTAAGACTATTTACATTTATAATATTAGCAGGATAATCAAATTCAAATCCAAGATGGCCGCCAACCTAAAATTATGTTTTTGAGGGGTTTCTAATGTTTATATGAATGTCAGTGAGCAGAGCTGGGGCGCGACGGGCGCGGAGGTGGCGCGGTGGGCGCGCTTCCTGGAGAACTTCCACTCGGCGCCCGTGCAGGCCATCATCGGCAACGTGACCCTGCCGCGCCACCACGAGATATGGACGTGGGTACCCGCTATTACATACTACTATTTTTTTTGTTCTGGTATTTCTATCTGCGATCAGTTATAATTACTAAAATTTATCCTAATATTTAAGAAATATTGTTTGTATTTTGTAAACTGTTATCGTAAGGCATATTATATATGTTAGAGGAATCTTTTATTTTAATTTATTCGATTAGTAAGTAGTTCCATCCTATCGAATGGCAGCACTGTGAACGCAAGAGTTTGTTATCTGTGCTCATTGAAGGAACAATTGAGTGAATATACGAATGAAGTTGTTTCCTATTGGTTGGTAGTGCGTTCATTCGAGGACGCGTCAGTAGTGCGTTCATTCGAGGAGACTTGAGTGTGCTTCAGTCTGCCACGATACAGCGCCTGCGCCACTTGTGCGCACTGACAAACAATTCAATTATAATGGCGGACGACGACGACGACCACGCTGATTATAATCTAATTGAATCCGCGACATATATTTGCTCGAAACAAACGGTCACACTTACTTTAAAAAAAAAACGTTGGATATACGTCCAACGGGTTTCGACGCATTACGAGCGTCATCATCGGGGACGAGCATCACACGGACTGTCACCGACGTGATCCGTGCGCAGACGCAGATTACGCAGATGATGATGCTCGTAATGCGTCGAAACCCGTTGGACGTATATCCAACTTTTTTTTGTTTAAAGTAAGTGTGACCGTTTGTTTCGTGCATATATTTAAGAAACATTGTTTGTCGAGTTCGAAGAGCTCGGTGTGAGTGTATGTGTGCCGGCAGCGAGATAGAGAAGAGCCACGGCGAGTCTGGCGCGGTGGTGGCGGCGCTCGCGCAGCTGGTGATGTTCACGAACGTGCGCGGCGGCGCGCTGTGCTCGCTCATGCAGTGCCTGCGCCTCGACGCCGAGCCCGCCGCCGTGCTGCACTACGCCGCCGACCGCGTCGGCGATACCGAGTCAGTACACGCACTAATACTACCGCTACTAAACTAACTCGCTATGTTCATATTGTTCCCTTCAAAATGAGGAGAAATAGTGGTGAGAGAGTTACCTTACCGAGCTGATATTTCTCAGGCAAATACTAAATCTCATACTTAATGTGTGCGTGTGTGTGTTACAAACTCTAAATCCCATGTTATGTGCGTGTGTGCCTGGGTTACAAACTCTAAATCCCATGTTATGTGCGTGTGTGTGTGTTACAAACTCTAAATCCCATGTTATGTGCGTGTGTGTGTGTTACAAACTCTAAATCCCATATTACGTGCGTGTGTGTGTGTTACAAACTCTAAATCCCATATGTAGTGTGTAAATACAAATACTAAATCTCACATGAAATGAGCGTGTGTTACTAACTTAAAATCCAATATTTAGTGTGTGTGTGTGTGTGTATGTTATAGTCTCTTAATCTCATATTAATTAGTGTGTGTGTATGTATGTTAGAAACTCTAAATCCCATATTTAGTGTGTGTTACAAACACGGTCCAGTTTTAGTGTTAACGTGTCACAAAACCTAACCGCCAGTAATGTGAATGTTTGTGTGTTTGTAGAGCTATGCAGGTGCTGATAAACCGTCTGACGCAGTACCACAAGGAGGCCGTCACCTTCCCCGACCACCTCATAGAGCACGTGCTGCAGCGGGCATCGGACCTGGGCCTCGCGCCGCACAAACAGATAGGTACACTTGTCGCTGATATATATGTCGCGGATTCAATTAGATTAGAATCAGCGTGGTCGTCGTCGTTGTCTGCCATTATGGATTTTAATATTGTCAGTGCGCACAAATGGCGCAGGCGCTGTTACGTGGCAGACTGAAGCACATTCAAGTCAAACCGCGAGTGAACGCACTACTGACAAATAGGAAACAACTTCATTCGTTCATTCACGATCGTTCCTTCAATCAGCACAGATAACAAACTCTTGCGTTAAAGTGCTGCCTGAACTCCTAATCGAATAAATTAAAATAAAACATTTCTCTAACATATATAACTTTTTCAATATGTTTGTTATGTTTTATTTGTTATGTATATTTTATCGTATTCTCTGAATTTGTTCTTTGTTTTTCTTTGTATATTTTTGTAAATAGTATTCTTAATCGTAATGTAGTATTTAAGCCTTGTCATAATAATAGTTCTTAGCATTGTAATTTATTTTATTTAAATTTTCTAATAGTCTAAGTGATATGTTTGGTTTATCTGTAAGTGTCATTTATATCAATAAACAGAAACAGAATTTGAGAATATTGCACAACGACTTTTGAAAAACACTCGGATAATTTCGGCTTCGTAGAGCGTTGTTTCTGTCGCACAAAGTACAAACAGTCCGGTATCAATGACAATGGTAATTGTGGCAAACTTCTGCGCCACGTTTTATTGTATGAAAATCAGCAATCTTCTCTAGTATTTACACGAAACAAAACGGTCACACTTACTTAAAAACGTTGGATATACGTCCAACGGGTTTCAACGCATTAAGAGCGTCATCATCGGGGACGAGCTGCACACGGACTGTCACCGACGAGATCCGCGCACAGACTGGCGCGGCGCATGTTGCGCGGGAGCGTCAGCGACCCGCGCGTCCCGCACCCCGCGACGCTCTGCGCGCGCCGCAGCCCTCCGTTCCCGCGCAGATAACGCCGGCTGGATGGAGATTGTTTCTTCCTCATCACTGGATGGTATTGGAGAGAGTATACTCGGGTCCGCACACACTACACTGATTGTGTCTTGAGTAGGTTCCGTCATATCGGATCGCACAATATTTAAAACGGGCTTCCATGATGGCGCCAACGTCCAACCGCGATCCCGATTGAAATTAGGGTGACGATGAATCTCGATTGCCTCGCGCACTTTTCGTGGTACCACAAACTTCTCTCGCGCTAAGACAGACGCCTTATCGAACCGCAGGAAATGGCCATGCCCCGCTGCGTGTTCCGCCACCGCGGATTTTGTGGAATCTGCATTCTTAACACTACGAATGTGTTCTAACAGCCGCGTCGAGACGTTTCGCCGTGTTTCCCCAATATAACACTCGCCACACTCACAGGGAATTCGGTATACACCCGGTACATTTAGTGGCTCACGATCTTTTGGCGACCGTAACCAACGACGAAGTTTATCCGGCGGACGGTAGAAGGTGCGTATGCCATATTTACGCTGCAAGAATGAACCGATTTTATTTCGTGTGACCGTTTTGTTTCGTGTAAATATATAATATGCCTTACGATAACAGTTTACAAAGTACAATCTTCTCTAGTGTTCTTTTTTTTTCTTTACTCTTAATAGGTCAGTGCTTGACCACAAATTCGCCTGATGGTAAGTTATATACGGTGAAGCGCGCTTACCTAAAAAGAACCGGTCCACTCTCGCCTTGAAAATCGCTGGGTTATAGTCATTGTAAAAGGGGGGAATTACTTGCGGCGGTGCTCCAGGCTCTGCAACTTTGCCTTGCAAAGATTGTCGTTGCCTATAAGCCTCTTTGCACGCCGTTCAATTGACTCCAACGCCTGAAGCTGGTACTTTGCCGATCCATCCCAAAGGTGCGAACAGTACTCCATGCATGACCGAACTTGTGCCTGGTATAATATCAGCAGCTGTTTCTGCGTGAAGTACTTTCGCACCCTCGAGAGGATACCCAGCTTTTTAGCTGCTACTTGAGAATGACTTGTGATCCCTGGAACAGGTCTGCTGGCGCTGAGCTCGCGAGCGCGGCTGGACGACACTGGCGACATGAGCAAGATGGGCAGCGTCAGCCTCGACCTGCTCCGAGCCGAGTGGCCCGGCGAGCCCTTCCTCGCTAACCTCACGGGTAACGTCTTCTTCTTCGTATCAGCTATGTAGCCAAATTCTGGTGTCGAGAGTTGTCAAGCCGCCCGAAGGCCTCTGACTTGGCTTAACTACTAAGACTATCAACTGGGACAATTGAACGTGTCGTTCGACCCACGGTAGCGGCCAGGTGAAAATCTTATATATAAAATTTCCGTGTCACAGTGTTTGTTACCGTACTCCTCCGAAACGGCTTGACCGATTTTTTCCAAATTTTATATGCGTATTCAGTAGGTCTGAGAATCGGCTACTGTATATTTAATTTTTTTTTTTTTTATTATGGCAAAACAACGTTTGCCGGGTCAGCTAGTCTTATATATAAAATTTCCGTGTCACAGTGTTTGTTACCGTACTCTTCCGAAACGGCTTGACCGATTTTTTCCAAATTTTATATGAGAATCAGCTACTGTATATTTAGAAATAATTATTAAGGCAAAACAACGTTTGCCGGGTCAGCTAGTATTATATAAATACTAGCTGACCCGGCAAACGTTGTTTTACCTTAATAAAAAAAAAACTAAATATACAGTAGCCGATTCTCAGACCTACTGAATACGCATATAAAATTTGGAAAAAATCGGTCAAGCCGTTTCGGAGGAGTACGGTAACAAACACTGTGACACGGAAATTTTATATATAAGATTTTATATAACATTAAAATTAGTGTACTGAAAATTATTATTTTTTTAGTCATTATAAACGCAATAAAACTTATAGTTCTATACGTTTCGTACAGCCGTCGACATTCATTTTTAGAAAATAGTTGAAGCTGTAGAAACTTGACAGTCTTGTACATGGTCACCCTTTCAAAGACTGTCTGAATTGACCGTTGCTTAACCTTAATGATCGCGTCGGATCACCTTATTTGAGGCGGAATGGGAAGCTTAAGAAGAAGAACTTAGATAACATATTATGTGGAAATTTTAAGTTACCTTTATTGATATTTAGCAAAAAAAAGATAGAAAAATGTTTATGTCCCTTAACATTTTTATTTTTAGTATTTGTTGTTAAAGCGGCGCGGGCATAACTACAATAATTTCAGCTTTCTATTTACCACGGTTTATAAGATATAGCCTGGTGACAGACAGACATTGGAGGCTTAGTAATTCCTGTTTTTACCTATTAGGTACGGAATTCTAAAACAGTACATGTCGATACCCTAATTTGAAAAGCTACTTACTTCTCTGCGGATTTTTTACGGGAGAGGCTCGAAACTTTATTGTATTTTTTATTTTACGCAATAAAGAAAACCCAAAACCCGTGAAACACTGTGCTTTATATTTATTATTATTATTATAATAAAAAATAAAGTTATATTACTTTTTATTTATCTAAATAAAATACAATGACGTTTTGAGCCTCTCCCGTATAAAATCTGCTTAGAAGCACTTGCATTCCATAGTCAGGTGTTTACTCCATAGAGACATATTAATTTCAAACACTGATTTTTATTCATAATTCGTATTATGATCGAGCGAGGCACGAAATAAAATACGCGAGCGTCCAGAGTGCGCGAGGCAAACGGCTGAGGCGCCTTTGAGCAAAATCAAAAGCCGACACTCGATGGCTCGGGCGCTCGGTCGCTCGCCCGCGGCAGAGCGCGCGCTTGCCTCGGCCGAGGCACGTCCACACAGAGCGAGCAGCCTCGCGCGGCAAATGCCTCGCGAGGCTGCTCGCTCTGTGTGAGAAATGAGGGTATCGATGTGTGATTTGCAGAGGAGTCGCTGAGCACGGAAGCGGGGCGCCGCGCGGCGTTCGAGGGCGCGCGCGCTGCCTCGCACACTCTGCAGCGGCGCAAGGCGCTGGTCGACGTGCTCGCCTGCTGGCCGCCGGTCCGGGACGGGTGAGTACAGCGGCCGGCACAATACGCCCCTAGCGGGATGTCAGTGCAGGTCTCATCACCCCCACTGCAAATTTGAATTACCCAAACTTCTTTTTACACGCTTTATATTAGCTTCACCTGTATGTTTGTTTGTATGTTTGTTTGTAACCGACTTCTTTGGGCGCGATTTGGCCCACTTTAAACGGCCAGATTTCGTTGAAACTTTGTAGATTTATTGAGGACCGATGACAATACACTAATTTGATAAAATTATTAATTTTTTTTGTATTTTTGTTTGTATGTTTGTTTGTAACCGACTTCTTTGGGCGCGATTTTGACCCACTTAAAACGGCCAGATAAGCGTGTTTTTTAGTTTTTTTTAACTACTATTATTATTATTCTTAGTATTCCTTGCCGCTATTAAAGGCAAGAGAAATACATAAATTAAATTATCATTTATTTCAGACAAGGTCTATACATTAAAAACTATAATAAAAACATTTCATAATCAAAACGATCACAGACAAACAAACACAAATTACCTAGACAGTGGCCGGCAAACAACTAGAGTCACTACCTGAGTCTCTGTTTCCTGAGAGGTATCATCCTGGGGCCTACAAAAGTAGAGTTAATAGGTATCTTCTTGGTAAGCGTGCCACACCGTAGACTGCTGTGCAGCTTAACATCAGGCTAGCTGTAGTCAAACGCTAACCTATCAAGGATAAAAAATAGAGTGTGCAGTAGACGATTTTAAGGAGTCGTTGATGGAAAGAGAGGTGCGGGAGCATACTGGAGACACGCTTCTCCGCGATTGGCCGATTAGTTGGCCTTGTACACTTGCGTGCAGTGTCGATAGGCTATTTCGAGGTTAGAAGAAGCCAGGACCTACAATTTAACGTGTCATACGACCCACGGTAGCGCCCTGATGACAATGCCGCTGTTCAAAAGATAGTCATGTGCGTGGCACCCTTCCAAAGGCTGTCTATATCGACCGTAGCTTAACCTCGATGATCGCGTCAGATATTAACATACAAATTAAAAGTTAAAAATGGATAGCGACGATTATATTTGTAAGCCTCCGGATATTCTAGAATTGGCAACAAAAGTAACTCACAATCTTTAGCCAGAAAAATCTAGAAAATAAACTATTGTCAGATTTTACTCTTGTTGTTTGATTAATTGCATTATTGAATATAAAGTAGTGTATGCAACTGCCTAAAACACGGGTATTAAAACACTCAGTAACAACACGTTAAATACCATAGTAACGTTTAATACCCTTCATTATATGACAGTTACATAAACTACTATAAATTTTGACTCAAGTGTGTTGTATACAGTGATGCAGTGAGCCTGCACTGCGAGTTCCTGGTGTCGTTGCTACAGAACCCTGCGGAGGAGCGCGAGACCCTCGTCTACATCAGGATATTGCTGCGCCGCCCGCTCCTCACACAACAGGTAATGTTTCTTCCTCAATCTCTTGTTTACAATCGTATCACTTAAAAGAAGTGCCATCTGTTGCGTGAGATGTCGCTACGTGTATCGAATTAGTTAGTTGTTTTGACTATGGTGCAGAACGTGCCGTCTTTTTCTGGCCACCTAAGATGAAAAGAGACTGGACTTCTTTAAATTTAGTTAAGTCATGTGTGCCGCTGAATCGCCACCAATGTGGAGCCAAATAAAAAAAAGCGTTTTTTTATCGACGCGAGCTATAGTTTAGAAATGGTTGTGTTGTGTCAGGAGCTGAACTACGTGAAGCAGCACGCGCCGCCCGCCGCGCTGGTCAACGTGGCGTGGGTGATGCTGCTCAACAAGGCCGAGAGCGCGCTCGACGATATACTCGCGCTCGTTAACGAGAACCAGGTACAGTAATACCCCGGACTTACGCGATAGGTGGGACCGAGCACTATCCGCGTAAGTCGAATTCGCGTAAGTCGGGGTACAATTTTGCATACACAATCTGAAGTTATTTTGATGTAGAAGGTTTCATAAAATCTAACAAAGTCGTCTGACGAGTAAATGATTTTTCCTTCTCCCGTAATATCGGATATATGCGGGCGGGGTAGTCAGAAACAAACGCCGCCGCTTGACCTTGATTGCGCGGCTTTCAAACAAAAAACGTTAAAATAGACGAGAAAATTAAATCGCGTAACTCCGAATTCGCGTAAGTCGAGGTAGCGTAAGTCGGGGTATTACTGTACTACATTTATACAACAATTGTTAAATTTGAAGCGATGACGTCTCAGTCGGGCGTGCGGACGCTACAAGTACCAAACGTGTACTGTTACAGAATTTATTAGACCAATACATCTAAGTTGTAATAATTTCGTTTGCGCGTTTCAGAACAAACATTTTTTTTTTACCAGTAATTAAATAGATTCAGAACAAACAGTACACCTAGTGTACATTTATTGGAGTGTGCAGAAGAACATATAGTTTTCTTTTCCTTTCTTATTGTGAACAATTGATCTCCTTGGTCAAAATGTTTATCAGAAACAATGAGATTTACTTATATTGATTGTCTATGGATATAACTTTAACATAAGTTAACCAAATCTAAACTTATACTAGAGGTTAAATTCATTATTTATTTTTCTATGTCTTTTACTAAATCTCCTTTCCTATCATTTAATTCAATATATATCCAGGAAACAATAAAGCACATGGACATGGAGCCGGCGTTCATCAAGCAGCTCCTGGACAGCCAGATGCTGCTCCCACTGGTCCCCACCGTGATGTACCACCACATAGTGACGTACATCGTGAGCCAGGCGCCCGCCGCCGAGAAGCCGGAGAACGTGTACGAGGTGCGCTGGGCCATCACCGAACTTATCCGGGCTAACTATTACGCTGAAGCGGGCAACCTCTACCTATTAGCGGCGGGCACTCCAGTTCAGCTGAGAGGGTTCGCGGAAACTGTTCGTTATTGCAAAAATATGGCACTGTTTGAGAATTAATTGGGGGTTCTCTTACGCACATTAGGTAGTCGTTATCGTGGTATGCTGTATTTTAGATATTAAGATTGTATTATTATGTTTGTTCCAAATAAACTATTTATTATATCCGACGTTGTGATGTTTTATTCATCTTTCCTATACTTAATCGTAGTATATCTTTAAAACCGTCATAAAGTAATCGTCTGATGATTTATAAAACCTCGTGGTTATTTTTGTACGGCCAACCAGGATTGATCTTTATAACGTTAAGCCCGTTTCGTTCGTACCATAACTTGTTTTTTTTATCTGTGGTTAAACCTAATCTGAGTTAATTATGTTGGTGGTACTTTCAACGAACTCAAACGTCGCTCTAATGACAGTGACAGCTTATTCATTTAAAATCTGTAAATTTGAGGTTATGTTGGATTGTTTACTTCTAAGTTAAAAATCAAAATTAATAATAGAATAGTATTCAAAATGCTAAATGCTTTGAGAAATACGGTTCGGCTTTCTGTGAACAATTTGGGGCGAATGTTCCAAACATCTGCCCCAGTTGCTACTGAGAAATTCGATCACAAAAGAATCCCACAGGAAGATGAAGGAGTACAGGGAGAAAAAATAGTAGACCTCGATTCCGTCTTAAAATCGTAAGTATACCTACTTATATTTATATGGTTCGTAACTTTACAAAATATTGTTAATTCCGAATATTTATGATAATTACATTTACCTTTGTAGAGTTAAAATAGTGAAAGTAGTATATTCATTCATTAATATAATAAATGATTGTTAAATTACAGAAAGCAGATGTTATTCCCAACCCTGGAATCTGACAATGCTATCTTTGATGGAACTGCATACAAAGAGTTACCAATCTTTAACATTCGGGTCTCCCAAAACAACACAATTTTTACTCTGACCGATGCTGCTGGCAAAGTCAAGGCTATCAGATCTTGTGGTATGGAAGGATTTAAAAACACCAAGAAGGGGACTAACATTGCTGCTCAGACTACTGCCATTGCTATTGCTACTGTGAGTACAAAAAGCTATTGGATTCTATACTTTAAAAGAACAATTTGTTAAAATTATACTGAAACTAGCTGACCTGGCGAACATTGTTTGGCCTTAATAATTATTTCTAAATATACAGTAGCCGATTCTCAGACCTACTGAATATGCATATAAAATTTGGAAAAAATCGGTCAAGCTGTTTTGGAGGAGTATGGTAACAAACACTGTGACACGGAAATTTTATATATAAGATAAAGTTTGGCTTACTATGTTATTTATGGCTAATAAATTATGTATTATTATTTTACAGAAAGCAATCAATAGAGGATTTAAAACTGTAAGAGTGAGAGTACAAGGACTGGGACCAGGTAGACTGGTGAGTAGTTTGCATATATTAATTTTAAAGATGCTCATAATAAATATTTTTTCGAAATGTGATATTCATATTCTATATTCAAACTTAATCTAATTTTTATTCCTATTTTCCAGTCTGCAGTTAAAGGATTACAAATGGGTGGACTAGATATAGTCTCCATCACAGACCACACACATGTCTCTTGGAATCCTCCTCGGCCAAGAAAGGCCAGAAGATTGTAAACTGGTTAATTTTATTTCCTTCTGTACAACTTAACTTAATGTAGTGTAAATAAATTATACAAGAAATGTGTACAAATTTATTTTATTTAGCTATATTTACAAGTCCAAAAGGCAATGGAAAAGTATATGTCATGGTATTAGAATCCATATTTATTTTGTGTCTGCCGTCTTGACATTCTGCTGTTAGCCCATTGGTTCTGCAGCTCTGCCTCATTTGCTTTTGCCTGAAATAAAAATTAATGTATGTTAAGTTTAAGTTTATATTTAAGTACAAGCAGTTGTTATGCTAAGTTAGAGGGTTTAGAGTGGCTTGATAACTCTGGACGTGAGAGTTTGGCCACTTAGCTAGCACAAAGAAGAAGACAGGCTGGATTCAAGTTTATAAATAACAACACAAAGAGGTCTCTTAATCAAATAATGTGCTAAGTAGACTTTATCAGGTGCAAAACTATATAGGACACTTAGTGTGAATGTGTAGTAATATATGTTGATCATGTTTTTACACATCTGCTACAGATGATTTAAACATTGGCATTGTAAATCACTAGGCACCTGTTCTGATCACTATTCATAAGATGTGCATTATGTACAAGAAAAATGTCATTTAACTACACTACATGTGAATCTATTGTAACAAGCTCACCTGGTGTGCCAAGTATGTGATCTGGTGTTTCCTCTTCTGCTGGGAGGTGGGTTCATTGCCTTTCTTCTTGCTGGAGGAGACACGCTTGCTCGTGTCATCCATCAGGCTCTTCAGCAGCCACTCCCGGGAGTCAGCCAGCAGGTCCTGCTGCTTCACATCCACCATCTGGATGGCTTCCCGGCTACGCTTGCTGCGGGCTCCTACTAACTTCATCAACTGGAAAATGAGAGAAACAGGATTTGAGATTCTGATAAAGATGATTATAATTATATGACTATTAGCTTGGACCGTGGTGTTATGTGGTGTTTAATCCAGGCTAGAAGAGATTAATCCAGAGGATAGAAAATAGCCTGTGTTAATCCAGGATCTAAGCTATATCAATCCTAATTTCATGCGAATGAAATCAGTGGTTTGAGCTCAAAGAACTTTCACATTCCAAAAATCTCACTATAGGATTTTTTAAGGCTGAGGATATTAATGTCAAAAGTGTTGGATGAGCAGATGAAACTCAACAATTTTATAAAAACTAATATTTAAATGTAATGGTATAGTTTTCTTCATAAGCATTATTGAATTAAAACAAAATACTAATGTGCACACCTCATTATGTGTGTAACATAAAATATAAAATAAATTCAAATATGAATAACCAATAAATTAAAATATTAATTTGATACTTTTTAAACTTCACTTATACTTACTGCTTCTTGATCAATAGCAATGTCACCATTACTAGAAGTTTCTTCTGTCAAGTTACTACTATAACTAGAACCTGCCTGAGATAGTAACTCAGCCTGATCATCATACTCCATAGGAGGCGGTTCCATCTCAACTTCACATTCTACTGGATCTGGTTTAAAGTATGATTCTAATTTAGATCTCTGGGGTGCAGCTGGTGCTTTATCTTTTACATCTTCTTCTAAATCAAGAGCAACATCAGGGATAGGTTCTACTGGCTTGTGTATTGAGAAGAAGTCATTTTGAACATCCTCATCATTGTCACTGTCATCTGAGTAGTCATTCAGCAGCTTCTTAGGTTTCTTGGCAGGTGGAGGGACAATGGGTTTCTTCATATTGTTCTTTTGTTGTAACACATATGGAAGGAGCGATTTAGATGTGGTAGAGGTTGACCCTGTTGTGAATCCATTTCTTGGTTGTGGGAGTATACTGAGCAAGCCAGACTTTTTCTGCAAAATCATGATAATTGAGATTAACAAAGAACTGGTTTAAGGAGGATATTATACATACTACATTTTTTCTAACTAAACTAGGAATATGCAATCAGGTATAACTTACAGTGCTCGGTGCTTTAGGTTTTACGGGTGCTGGGCTGTCCACATCCTTGAACTGAAAACAGATATATTATTACAATTATATCGCAATTACTGTAATTAATAGATAATAATGGCATGTAGACAATTTTATGGGTTTATTTACTAATACAAACACCATATATTCTACTACAATGCAACTAACAGATAAGTTGCATGTAGCAGATATGTGTTAGTAGTAAATATGTATTTTAATTTCACTTACATCTTTGAGTGAAGGCACTGTAATTTTTGCTTTGGGTTTTACTAGATCCACTTTCTCCTTTTTATGTAAGAACTCGTCGTCTTCTTCGATGACGGCTGTTTTCTTTGCTGAAGGTTGTGGCAGGAGATTGAATAAACTTGGACCATTGTCTTCATTACATATGATGTCGGTATCTTCATCCACAATTTCTGAAGCAGACGATTTTGCCACTGTGTAAAATGATAACAAATTAATATAGCACGGATAAATTACACTGCACAGTTTTAGCCTGTTGGGACTGCAGGCGTACCTCTAGAGACGCCAAGGCTGGCCAAAACGTAAATATGGAATAAACGGAATTAACTTTAGAAAGATGTGAAGTGATTTGGTTGTTTTTATTCAGAAAATGCCCTACCATTCGGTTTTGCTATGGGTATAATCGCAGGGCTCTCATCTTCGTCTTCATATTCACTGGAATCACTGTTATCGTAAGCAACTAAAGCCATTTGGTTTGTAGTTCTGAAATAATTATATTTGTTTTTGTTGAGTTGAAGACATCCACAACTTCCGCAAGTACGATATCCAAGGCAAAGATTTATGGGAAATAGTTTAGAGCCCTGTGAGCGTAGAAATAGAAAGTGCCCGTGAGAGTCAATAACAATATCACAATGGACATGGATAAAATTCTACCACAGATTTTTCTACGATAACAACCTATTTACCTGACAACTGCAACTAATAAAGTAATGTACAGCTCAGTCTTCCAGATTTGAGGCAGTACATTTGTTATATTTTTGACTCGATGAGCATTGGCAGTGATTGACTAGACATTGGCAGTGACATTTATCTAAATTGGATGCGTAAAGAAATTTTCCAATCTAAAATCCAAATGATTGTGATAAATTGATAATCTGAATTTTTGTAGTATTAATTATTAAACATTGATCTTACTACTTTTATCTTTAGACACTATACGCAAGGTAGGTAAGTGTCGCATGTGTTATAAAATTCTTTGGATGCCTTTAACTATACACTGTAAACTGTTTTAGAAAACAATGCCGAAAAAATTTGTGGGTGAAAACAGCAAGGCTGTTGCTGCGCGGCAGAGAAAGGAAAATGCTAAACAGGAGAAAGACCAAAAAATAAAGAAGATGGCTGAGGATGCAGAATGGGAAGACAATGATGATAAACTTAAAAAGAAACAGCAGAAAAAGGTTAGCAATGTGATCCAACCATGATGGCGCTCTAGGAATATATTTTTGTGGGTACACAGTAATAAATTAGGATAGAAGCGTATGGCATTTAAGAGATGTCCATTCCTAGCAGTGTGATATAGTTAAAAGGAAAATGTCTTTTGTTGTTCTTAATATGTTTATAGTTAAAATTGTCTCTTTTAGGAAGACCAAGAGAAGAAACGGATTGAGCAGTTAAAAAAGAAAGAAGAAGCTAAAGCTCTATTAGAAAAGGAGATGCAGTCTATCAAAACAACTAAAGCCCCAGCTCCACCACCTAAGATTACAAGAGCACAAATTACACAAATCAAGGAGAAGGTGACTAAGGCTGAGCCGGCTGCACCTGTGGTAAACTTTGCTTATTACATAAATAATATGTTGATCTTAGAAAAAGTTAGCATATAACTGCTTATTTTATGCTGGAATATGAATCCTATCAATGTATGATTTATTATAACAGTAAATTTATTTTATGGTAGTGGGATGTAGAAGTTTTCCAGACATTGGAGTTTATAACAGATGATTTATTTATTTCAGCCTGCAAGGGTAGTAGTTGAAGAGCCACCACTGGAAGAGAATCTCAACAGGTTACAGCTGGATGGGGAGGTTGCACAAACAATAGATGAGGCTCTCTCTATTCTCACGTAAGTACTACAATAGGATGTGTCAATAAATAGAAATTAAAGGTATTGGAAAATTCTTCTGGCTCCAAAACTTTCTAATGAAAAATTTAATTACTATAGTATTTGATCTATGTAAGATTGTTCTACAATATTTATAATTAGACTTTTTAATATATTTGCAGGGATAAAAGTGAACAAGACAAGCACCCAGAGAAGAGATTAAAGGCAGCCTACACAGCATTTGAAGAAGCCAACCTGCCCCGGCTGAAGGCTGAAAACCCAACCCTGAGGCTCTCACAACTCAAGCAGCTGCTCCACAAAGAATGGCTCAAGTCTCCTCAAAACCCTCTCAATCAGAGAGTGTGAATGTCATGAGTGATATGAATTGTTGTTGGCCCTATTTATAATGAGTTTTGTTCTCAACTCAATTGTTTTATCATCTCTATTATTTCTGGCCTAAACAGGTTTTCATCAGGTAAACAGGAAAGTTCAGTGATAATTGATTCTGCAAAAATTATTTATTCAGTGCAGTCTCATGTGTAACAATCAATTAGTATAAAAACTCGAAATTGTAAATAAACTTTGTAAAATTCATTCTGGCTCATTACTATATTGCAGAGGAATTCCTTTCCTTCCTTCTTCAGCTAACTTAACTTCGGTTTCTCCTAACTTCTGTTCTAGGCCTTTCCATGATCTCTCCTGTAAGCCAGTGCCTATATTCTCTAGTGCCCAGTTCTGTTTCTCAGCCAAGTCTGTGCTGGCACCACTGTAGTTGTTTATGTTAGTTTGTCTGATCCTGCCTGTAATGAGACTGACATCAGTTTCCTGCTGTATGTGGTCTATGTCACAGTAGTGCTTCTTCCCAGGTAACAGTTGATCATAGTCAGTGATGTGTGTGCTGAAGTAGGGCTCCCTCTGTGAGTTGAGAGCTACTTCCAACTCGTACGGGTAGACTATAGGTTTGTAGAAGTCTCTGCTGCTGTATAACTCATTCTCAGGACATGCTATCATTACATAGATGTCAATCTGCAAAACAATATTTAATTACTTAATATAAAAAAAATAACACAAGCATCCACTAAATCCACCTTACAAAGTAATCACAATTATTATGAATGAGTTAATAAGAAGTTATCTCTTCAAAGATTTTGCCTTCTATAGAATAGTGATATGATTTAGCCAAGCATTTTAATTACTATAATACAAAAAATAAAAAAAAATCTCTGTTAAAGTAGTGACTGACTGACCTCTGGAAAGTTTGCAAGCTTGGCAACATTAGGTTTCCCCACAGATATAATATAACTCTTTTTATTATTCACTCGGCATAGATGCTTGACCCTTGTGATGATATCTTTTGTTTGATCTCCAGCAAGCTTGCACATGAGGATGCCCACGGCGGTTGCATCCTTGCATTTCTCCACCAGGAACCTCCGTCTCTTAAACCAACTGGTCTCATCCATGGCCTCTAATTTGTTGTCACTCAGCAAGTACCAAGCTTTAGCTGTAAAAGAAAACTCCAATTAATGATTGGTTAAAATTAATTATCTTGGTATATTCTAATTAATAAACAGTGAATATCAACAATGCCAGCTTCTTAGGTGACCTTTGGTCTTTTAGATTATTTTTTTACTGGTTAGGTGATAATGAGTTTAAGTGTTATAACTTTTTATTTGAAATAGAGCCAGCATTTGAATTCAACCAAGTGGGAGGCTAATACTTGAAATACCGCAATACTAGAACTTGTTTCATGTAAAGATGAACGTAATTAATTCTCACCGGCAATAGAAATAGCAAAGTTAAAAGCTGTCTGTCCTCTCTGTCCAATATGAACACAGATGTGATCCTTCAAGTCTTCCACAGGGATAACTTGTCCACTGCTATTTTTGATGATCCTTCCCAAATTTCTCTCTGGAATGTCTTCTATTTCTACATATGCTATGTAGCTGTTAGGGTACTGCTGATACCAACTCTGGGCTATGGTATCTGGAAATTTTATTACTTTGAGTTAGTTACATATTATAAATTATATACTTTTTTGCTAAATCCACATATTTCAATAAAAGTAGTATCACCAGTTAGTAGTAGTTAGTAAGATACCTTTTCTGTGTTCATACTCTGCATCATAAAACAAGCACAGTTGTGTGTCCACATCATTCTCAAAATGGTTCCTCAGCAACATCATAGCTGCATCAACATCAACCTCTAGCTTGGGTAGCACGGTGTATACAGGAATGTTAGTCTTGGAGAAGCAGGTGTGGCCATAGTGCACTACAGCATTCGCTTGCACGTGCATCGCAGCTACTGAATCCACGCAACAACTGAAAACATCAATGTTTGTTTATGACCTCCAGATAATAACAAAATAAGTACACAACTGTTATAGTAAGTTTTAATTTTGATAGTTTATTAAATATTGTGCGGAGTGGCTGATAACAAAGATACCTAGCATATGAAGTGTCCCCAAGGATGTACAAATCGACATCCACTCTCTTTTTTATTTCTTCATATATCTTTGCACTTAGCCCAAGTAAATCATCGGGGAATTGCAGGCAAACCTGAAACACACAATTTTATCACGCACTCGATCAAAGAAACCATCCGCAGACATAAAAATAGGGATTTACCTTTAAGAAATTGTTAGCTGTTATCCATGTACACGTTTCGATTATTTCGAAATGTTGAATCAAGTCTACGAATTCTTCATCTGGATATTTTACACATATATCTCGTTCAATACAAATCTGCCCATCAGTAGCAAAGCTGGCCATAATTCTGTAAATTTACTGATAATTCTGGTCTAAGTGTGCACCATCTATTCACCCACCAAGGCACCAACTAATAAATAATCACAGACAGGGCTGCCAACGCAATGGCACACGAGTGCTAATCTCAAATAGTAGGAAATTCATAAAAAAAATAACAGAAAATTTTGAATTTTTGTTCGTTCTTGGTATCTCCTAAAATTTGGATAGCATTCACAAAATAATTGTAGTTGAGATAAGGAAGCAGATCAAGTTAATCTCAGGAAAACAAACAAAGTTTGAATAAGGTTAAGTTATTTTAAATAAATGGACAAATCGTTAATCATGTCAGAGGCAGAATCGTTATTCATGTGTAAACAGTAGTATTTTAAATTTAATAAACATGGAAAACAAGTGCTAATGTGTGTAGTATTTAATGGGGTAGAATATTTATTTAATGAAATTTGTAAGTTTATTTAATTTTATCTAACTAATGTTTTTAAGTATTAAGTAATTATTGTAGTATGACTTGCCTTTAACGTATGTTATTTAGGGCTAATAAAGTTCTGTATTTCTGTATTTCAAATATATGACTGTCCGCACCGTACGCCATACTCGCATTTATTTTAATGTTTCACGAAAATCCCTTAAGTGCCGCGGACTGTAAATACGCTAGCTTAAATTTTATTACTTTAGCCACGGGGCTGTATTTTCTGAGCGAAAAGACTTCTTTAAAAATTGTGCAGGGTGTTATTCCTTAAATTTCAGTGCTAAAAACATGAAAATAGTGCTAGATCTAGCACTCAAAGAAGCTGAGTTGGCAGCCCTGATCACAGATCATAGAGTATGCCAGGAATACCACAGCGATAATGTACGACCTGTTTAATCATAGGGCTTATCTAATCATTAACACCTTTATGTGCTATTATAATCGTAGGCTATATTCATAAATAGCAAACCCTCTTAGAAAATAATCGTAGACGAAAAAAGAAATAAACTTCTTCTTCTACTTCACCTTATCCCATTTAGGTGGGGTCGGCACAGCAAATCTTCTTCTTCCACTCTCCTCTATCAGATGTCATCTCCACACTCAATCCTTTCTCTCTCATGTCTTCATTCACACACTCCATCCATGTCTTTTTTTGGAAAAAAGAAATAAACAATATCTTTAAAACCAACGCTCTATATTTGAAAAAATCATATAAAACGCAAAATAAAGTAATTTGTTTAAGCCTATAAATACTAATGTCATTTTTATGCTGTCAATGTAAATACTAATATAATGTCATTGTCAATTGCTTATGGCATGGCATTTTGTGATTTGATTTGTGTTGGTTCCATGATTGTAATTTGATATTTTCAAGAATTATTATGAAAATGAATAACAAAGCAGAATCAACGTTAACGGGTAAACACATTTCGCACAAGTCTTATCAAAATATGAAAATAACATTAACTGTTATTAACTTACTGACTTTGTTTTTGACTAACACTAATATTCTAAGATATTTTTTGGGTTTATGGTGCTTCTTTCCTTGGATTATATTATTTACTCAGCTTGTATACCGCTGTGTCATATGCCATATGCCGTTATTACACTTTCTACTATTGTATCACGCTTACCATAATCAAACTACTGAGCTGTTGTATCTTGGGATATTCAATATAAAGTGCACCTAAGTTCAAGGTTTTATTTAGAGAAGGCTCTGCCCACACTTATTGCCCACTACTTACTGTAATAATTTGGCTTTAAATAAAGAGTATGCTGGTTCTTGATCATTTAACGATAATTACTTACCACAGGGAGGTATAATATTATAACAGCTTGAGGTCTTCTACCATAAACAAATAACCGCCATGTAATCCATTAATTCTTACAATAATAACCTATATACATTAGGGGTTTTATCTCCATACCAAAATTGGTTCTGCTGTTTCAGTATGAACTAACACAACCATTCACATTTAATATATTAGTAGGAAGTAAGATAGAATCCACATTTGCTATAGAGTAGGCTGTAGATGCAATCTTACAAGACTTGTAGACAGCCAAACATGCAGGCAGCCTGTAATTCCCTATTTTTTATTACTAGGTTCAACAACTTTTGTTAAAAAGAAGAAGAGTCAATTATAATAGCAATATTGGTATCTGTAACAGTATATTGGCTTCACCCAGTTTGGATGAAGCCAGGATACTAACAGATATTTATCTGGACATATTAAGCTGATTTTTTGATTTTTATTTACTATGATGTATGTCTCATAGGAGTGGCATAGTCGGCTACCGACAAAACTCCTTTTCAATTTAAGAATAAAAAAAAAGAAGAAGAAATGTGTGGTTATATAGGTTTTAATTTTATTTTCCAGGGATGTGGGTGAACTTTTTCACAGCGGCAGGCATCCCTTCGGATGTGTCTGCAACCTATGCACTGACATTCACGGAGAATCGCATACAGAATGACATGCTGCTGGACCTCAACAAGGAGTACCTCCGAGATATGGGCATCACTCGCATGGGAGATGTTATAGCTATATTAAGGTTTGTTTAACCCATTCCTTCCCACTGTCATATTTTTAGGACACCATTTTCAAAATTTTTTTTATATGTATTAGGACTTTCATTTTTATTATTTCTAACGAAATTCATAATTTTACACAATTTTTCTAATAAATATATTTTTTTTCGCCGTGAAAAATGTTTACGTAAATTTATTGTATTTTTTTTAAATTGATCATTTTTGTTGACTGAAGGAGAGCTCTGATTTCCAATTGTATATATCGTGAAAGAAAAACGTTACCTACTTCAAAGTACAGAAAACTTATTCTTAGATCTCTACCAAATATAAAACAAATAAAAATAAAAACAAAACATCATTTGTGGTTTTGTGATATACAATTAAAATAAGCCGTCCTATAAATATGACACCGGGAGCCTGTATGTACAATTTGCCGCGAAAGCGCGTTGGATCCTGTCACGCTAAGTACGGATTCAAACTGGTCAATTGCTTGTTTTTTACGGGTCTTGCTTGTGTTTACATTAGTTGATTAGTGTACGCTGAACACATGACATCTAATCTATCGACCTAAAATAAATAAAAAGAATTCATTGTGTACAAGGTTGAAAGTTTGAGGGTAAGTAAAAATATTTTATTTTGTTCTCTATCTAATTATGAATAATATACTTATCTGTATGACTGTAAGTATATATTAATAAATTCTTTTATTTATAGATAATAAATCCAGTGCAAAAAATTAAATAAAAGAGCTTTGAACCTATCCGACTTTGTTGACTATCTTCAAGATACTGAAGAATCTAGCGATGAGGAGTTGAATGATATTGAAGTTGAATAAAAGGAAAACCAATAAGGTTCGGGTATAAGCATTGGTCACTGTATAAAGTCAGCAAAGTTGTATTCTTATATCATTTCGGCTTATAACATTTCGGTTGTATTCTTATAACATTCAGGAAAAGATGCTCAAACCTCTGCTAGTTGTGCCGATGACTTGGGTGCTACAGTGGTATAGATGTTGATTGCAGTTTGTACAGCTCTCAGATTACATGTAGTCTACTTTGATAACTTTCAGCAGCATGCAATTATTGTTGATCAGTTTTATATCTCACGGATTCAGAGCTATAGGGACAGGTAGAGAAAATACAACTAAAAATGTCCTACCATGACCAAACAAGAGATGAAAAAGAAAGACTAAGGTTTTTCCGATTATAGTATTGGTAAAAACAATAAAATTTTGTGCCTGAAATGGTTTGACAGTAACGTTGTTTGTCTTTTGACTAATTTTGATTGATGAAACCTTTTGTAAAAACAAATAGGTACTCAAAGATAGCAAAGGCCAAAGTAGCCATGAATCAGCCAATGCTTATTCATAATTGTAATAGGGATATGGGAGTAGTATATAAACATGATGGCTGATTTCTGAATACCCAATCCCCTTTAGAGGTAAAATATAGTAATTGACCTTTAATTATCCGTGTCTTAGACATAACCCTTGTGAATAGATGGATTATCTACAACCAGATAAATAAAGATGAGACTATCCCTCTGCTAGATTTGAGACGAAGGGTTTTTTTTTGCTTGGATGAGGAATTAGAAAGGCATGGGAAATAAACCGATACCTGGTTCTTCAGAAGTTCTTTTACAACCTTTTAGGTATCATAATGTTGGTCACTATATCCCAAAGGGACAAATAGAGGCATTGTCAAGGACAAGGTTGTAAGTAAAAAACCTCTAAATTTTTGTGCAAAATGGGAAAACCATTTAAATGTGATTGTTTTATAAGTAATTATATAAAATAAGCAAATATATTTTATTTTTAAGTCTGTTTGTGAGCATAATTTACAAATAAATCTTATTTTCTTATTAATTGTTAACGTGTATTATTTCTGACCACATGTCCCCATTGTCATATTTATAGGACGGGCTGAAACAGGGATGAAGGTATATCTTAATTTTTTTTTTAGTCATATTCTTTTATGCTTGGGAAGTAATGGGTTAACCCATTACTTCCCAAGCATCGAAAACGTTGGATTTTTTTGATGAATTCTTTAAATTAGGTTCATTATACATAAAGAAAAAAGAATATGACTAAAAAAAAAATTAAGATATACCTTCATCCCTGTTTCAGCCCGTCCTATAAATATGACAATGGGGACATGTGGTCAGAAATAATACACGTTAACAATTAATAAGAAAATAAGATTTATTTGTATATCAAACATCATTAAATAAAATATTATTATTGCAATTAGTGTGGCTATTAATAACACTAATACGGGGCATCATATACTCAGCAACAGAGTGGTACATAATTGGAACAAGTTGCCCGAGGAAGTGGTCAGTGCTACATCAGTGAACAGCTTCAAAAACTGGCTTGATAGCTGGTTGCAGAAAACAAAGAATCTCTTGCTAACCTGTGATCAGTGCACTAGTGATCTTTAAACATTGACATTGAACAGCGGATATTATGTGAACTGTAAAAAAATAAATTTCAACTCAGTGTGATATAGGCACATCAGCATAATGCTGCTCGCCTATAAATCAAATAAATAAATAATAAATCTTTTAATTTAGTCTATTTTGACAACTTCATTGGTGTAATAATTACCACGCCAGACTGCCAACCAGAGAGCGCCAGGTTCAATTCCAGCATCATTGTGATGAACA
Source organism: Mellilla xanthometata (assembly GCA_035578125.1). Taxonomy (NCBI): domain Eukaryota; kingdom Metazoa; phylum Arthropoda; class Insecta; order Lepidoptera; family Geometridae; genus Mellilla; species Mellilla xanthometata. Next base: position 1,618,962 of record JAPUBQ010000007.1, on the reverse strand, counting down.
AAATTTGTTGGCTGTCAGTCTAGATGTTGAATATAAAGTATTTAAGTATATTGGTGTGTTAGCAACCATAATACAAACTTGAGATGGTTGAGTATAGGGCTACCCAGCCATGTGTAAAATCTGTCACAAAATATTTACTTGAAACTGGACTTTTATCCTTTTTATAATCAGAAATTCACAAATTCATAATCATCATAAATTCATTCAAGAAGAAGCATGAATGATTAAGTCATTATTTTCTTGTATTTTAAACATTATTTTAAAATGAGTGGTGATTACTGTCAGGCATGCCAAGCAAGTGCATGAGAATGCAGCGAGAGACAAGGTGTTGAGCACTACAGTAGCTGTGGTGACCAGCAAGGTGCCTGTGGCAGCTGTAACTGGACGCTCCACTCTCTCACAGCCTTCCTCACGTGAGTGCTATCCTCCTTCTTAATCTAACTGCCCATTACTGAGTAATGACTTCAAGTGACTCCCCCACAGAATTTATTCTTTGGGAGAGTTCTCTAGGGTCATTCATTGGGGTCCAAATACAAATCATTTAAAGATAACACCAAAGTTACAAGTCAAATAATATGATATCATTACAATAGTCTATGATATTAATCAAATGACAATTTTCACTTCTAATTCTAGTAATATAATATCATTACAATAGTATATGATATGAATCTAACATATTGATAAATTAGGCAAATATCCAAGGCTAGGCAAATCCACATGTAACTTGAAAAATAAATCATTGGTGTAGGGTCATGTTCAAACCAGGGGTTGAACCACTGAACCTCACTCGCTTTCCAATATTTGTCAAACATAATCTAAACAAGTTTAGTACTGTCACTATCATAGATTAAACTACAGATATAAAACATAAAATTATAAAAACAAATGGGTTCCACATTTTGTAACAATTTCCCCTTGTTTGTTGTAATAAATGACACTACAACTGACACAATATTGTTCCAAATGTTGGCACGTTTTGTTTCAAAATACCAAAGGGCCTCTTCCTTAATAAACTTACAAGCTTCTTAGCAGCTAAATATATGTAGCTTTGGATTTGGACTCTATATTTGAGCCAAAATTGAGAGATGGTTTACAACAAAAAGCATAAATTGGTCCAGGATTTCAACAGACACATTTTAAAAAATGGGGGACAGATAAATATAAACTTCGCAGTGAATATATATATATATAGCCATACCTGGGTCTTCGCAGCATGAAGTTCACCAGACTGGTATAGGCCCAGGCGGAGACTGCCTGCAGGGGTTCATACATAATATCATTAGCATTAGTAAGGCAATGTTAGCAGTAGCAAGTCATGTAACCATGCACAGCGAACATGTATGAATATGATTTACAAGTAATTAATAGGGAACTGATGCGTTGTGCGCAATAATCAAGCCTTTCACTATGATTCTCTGCATCTTGAGGAAATTAAATAACATGAGAAAGAGTGTAATATTGGATACAACTTACATACTTTAAACCATTACAAAGTAGAGTGTTTTTTACTCATTGCAGCAAGACACGAGGTAGCACATTCAGGTACATTCAGCCATAAGGAGTGCATGCCTAGTCTGGAATAACTGGCTCTCAAGGAGGCTGCCAGAACATACTTGGTTTGGTGACTGAATTTTGAACTGGGTGGGGTTGTAAAGGTAGTGAGGGTGGTTGCTAGCTAGGTGAGCTCTAAAAAATGCCCTACCTGTGAGCGCGGCTATTTTGGATTGATATTTATCATAATGTACCCATACCTAATGTATTCTACTTGTACCTCTCATTTGATATCCATTTTGGGGCAGTTGCGAAAAAATGTGTCATTCGCCATTTTGTAGCGCTGGCTATCTTGGGCTAATTTACATAAAAATTACTATTATACCTTTTAAACAACATTAAAATTGGTGCTTCGGTTCCGGTGGCAACGATGCCACAAACAAACAGACACATAAACACAGACATGTCAAACTTTTAACAAATAAATGTAATTGCAGGGTGTTTACTGACGTAGGGCTGTATATTTCCGTTGCAGCGGCGAGTCGTATGCTGGAGCACTACACGCGCAACCTGCAGGCGCCGGACGCGCCGCAGCCCGCGTCGCACGTGCTCAAGAGGAAGCCTGTCGAAGCTGGGTAGGTGTCATACAACGAGCTTATCCTTAACTAGCAGCCAGTTCCGGATTCGCACGGGCTTTAACATAATCCAAGTTGTAAAGGAAACAAAATAAAGCCTATGTATCTTGAGCTCCTATCATCAGGCCTAACTCCTTCTAGTTTGTTTGGTAGCCTCACAGTGCAGTAGCTTGTGTTCTACCATTTCATTTTCCTTTAGACAGCCCAGACATAGAGGTCTGTCCGTCACCCTTCCATTGCTAATCTTCAGACAAACAGACCATCTGATGCAACAAGGGTGGAACAGGTATGCCAGCGACCCAGGGCTGTGCTCCGTTATTTCAAGGAGCTCGGTTGGCTTGGGTAGGCTGGTAGGGGGGAATGCTCAATACGCCCCTAGCGGGATGTCAGTGCAGGTCCTATCACCCTCACTTCAAATTAGAATTAGCCTATTTTTCTCGGGGAGTTTCTGGGTTCTCAATGGTGAAAGAATTTTTCAAATCCGTACAGTAGTTTCGGAGCAAAACAACTAGGTGCCTACCACAAGGTGTTACCCACGTTAATCCAGGCACAAAAGTAGCATATTATTATGTGTTATGGATTTCAGGCATTGTATGTGATGATATCCAGGGTCTAGGCTATCTCTGTATCATGTACACCCAAATCAATTCTACAGTTTGTGTGTAGAAAAAGTAAGAAACACACACGCATATACACACACACATCACACAGTGTGTATGTATCAGTGTGTGTGTTCCTGGATTATGAAAAGAAGCTAGTTAATGTGTTGAAGAAGCAAGAAACACCGTAATAGTACTTACACACAGCGTATATAAAAAATAGGTGTTGCGAACAAGAATATTTTAGTAGTATGTACTACAAAAAAAGACACTAACACTGAATGATGATGATATTGCCTCACATAACAAGCGGGCGATGGTTTCGATTTTATGTAATAGTGAAGCGCACGCGCGGCCGAGCGCGAGTGATGCTACTCAATATGACGGTCATTAACACCGGCCGGCCACTCGCTCGCTAGGCTAGTAGGTCATGTAATCGTTATACACATAAAGCTCATGTAGCTCGGCTAGCTAAGGTGATCTGATGCGATCATCAAAGTTAAACAACGGTCGATACTTACTGTCTTTAAAAAAAAAACATTTTCTAAGCGTTGCCATGGGTCGGATGAAAAAATATTACTTTAAATGCATCATCAAAATAAAAGATTGAAATAAAAGTTTGAAGAACGAACAGATAATTTCCTTTCCTGCGCTGGCCTCGCTGGTAAATTTCTATGTAGAGAGTTTTCAAGCTGCCTCTAAGCCCATTTTAAAAGATTAAACGAGATCTGGTTTCTTAATATAAAACCTGCAATTTATCGTATGGCCAAACAAAAATGAAAATCATCATCAGTTTACCTAATTTTACTCTATTTTCTTATATTTTTTTATTCATTTCAATTTACAGTAGAACACATATTATAAAACAAGTCATATTTAAATTCAATTAAATAACATAAGTTATTAAGTTCAATGACATAATAAGTTGTCAAACAACTTGTCTTGTATGGGGCTAACCAGTCGTGTGTAAAATGTGTCCTAATTATAAGTAACATAATTTCATTTGTTTCCAGAAGCGCAACAGATTTGAACAGCAAGAAGGCGCGCATGATATCTTTCTCGTCTCCGCCCAAAGCATCTATCAAAGAAGGTAAGAGACATATGTGTACATATCTTCCAACGTTCTTCACATTCACTCATTCATTATTATATTACCGAATAAGTGAATAAAGTAATTAAATAAACTATATAAAATTAAATCGTCAATTATAATAAAATTATATCACTAACCCTTTGGGCAACTGGGCATATTTACGCTCAAAACTGACTTGAGTTTTAATTTAATCGGCCAAAATATTCGTATTTGTGTATATAAGTAAGAATAATCATGTCATTTAAAACCAAAACTCTTATTTTATTTCAGTGTCATCGAACACAGTATTTTCCCGCCTGGGCATCAACGATGCTACCAAAGTGGTGCAAACTAAAGTAGCTACAACCAAACTGGTCGCCAAGCCGATATTCTCGCGTCTCGGAACCAAATCAGAGTCGAGCGCGGACGAGCAGGTTATCCCGATAGACAAGGACGCACTCAAATACGAGGGGATATTGAAAAGTCCGCCGCTCCCGAAGAAAACTGTTACAATAACTACGACTAAAAACATGCGCAAGATATCGTGCACGATGCGAGCGGACGAGCAGCCACAGAGCGTGAAAGACAAGCTCGCTCTGCCCAAAACCAAGTCTGTGAAGTTCTCAAACCACGTCCAGTATAAAGAGATCGAGCCGATCAAGAAGACGCCTGTGACTGTCAGTACCAGTCTTAACAAGGTGAAAGCTGCATCGTTCTTCAATAAGCCGGAGAGGCGGCTGTCTCTGCCCGAACCTGGCGTGAACAACGGCGTGAAGTCTCGCCTCGGGACCAAGAACGTAAACAACCTTACCATCACCAGCACCGTGTTCAATCGACTGGGTGTCTGATATATGAGGAAGGTTCGGTGCGAGAGGGACTGCTATGTCACCATGTCGCGGGTGTTGTGAGATATTTAGTGATGATCGGAGATATTTTGTGACAGTAATATATATATTTAGTGATTAGGCACAGCTTTTTAGTACCTTTTAGACATTTATGGAATTGTCAGTTTATGTCTGTCACAGATATTTAGTGCCTTGACACTGTAATGTAATGACAATCTCAGATATGTTGTGACTATCACAGATATAAGTAAAATAGTGGTTTGTCACAATTAATTTAGTGCCTATCACAGATATGTTATGACTGTCACAAAAATTTAGTGACAATCAAGATATTTTTAAAGAAAGAAAGAGATAGTCGCCTGGTCTTGTCGTGATAATGGGATTCGCATCGAATGTGACTTGCAAATCGAACAATTGTGTTGTGAGTGATACAGAGAGAATGTGAATTGAGTGGGTTTGTGGTGGATAAACCATGTCCACTTTCATAAATGCTGTGCATTTTTAACTACTATCATAATTCTGATTTATTTTACACGGAAAGAAAAAATTGTTATATTTTACACATTAAACGTAAGTAACTGCGTACATATTACAGTATTTTAAATAGATACATATTTTTATATTCGTGTCATACTTTTTTTTATTAACAAACATTACACATTGAGATGACCCGAAGCAATGTTGTAAACAGTGGTGCATGCTAATTGTGAATTCAAGATGTATTTGTAAATTTTATTTACGGTAATCTAAGTTTTGACTTTAAAACTCTGAACAAGGTAATATTTAATAATAATATGTTTTTTGCATTGCTTGTGTGTAAATAGTTTATTATTTTTAATTTCTCGACGAATCGTGAGAACGTATCGATTACTATCAGTTATTAACCGACATGAAAAAATCTGTTGTATTCTTAATCACATCTGTCAGTATTTTTTTTAAAATTCATAATCATTTTTATTCAAACTCTTCTGAAATCTATAGTTGTTAAGAACTCTTAATTTTACAATACTTTTGTATTTTATGTTACAATAAATATGTTAATTATTAGTTTTATGAAATGGCTCCTTTTCAAAGATGTAGGAAGTACATCGTACGGCTCTAGACATCATAAGTTAATATAGTATTAAGATAGAAATATCTTTTGTAAACTTTAGTATTGTAAATAGGTATTTTTTTTTAAATAAACAGACTTTGAAAATAACAATTGTGATTTCTGCAAACTAATATTATAGTTAGTTTATTGTCAATTAAGATGGCCCTAGTTTATCGACTGAGCTAGTTTTCTTTGATTCAATATTGTTTTCACTTTCTCTGTGTCTGTGAGTTTGTATATTAGCGCTTGTCACGTAGAGGCCGCAATTTTGACGAACCTCGTTATACAAGTCCTACTATTGATTTATATATTTTGTATGTCGAAGTAGATTCAACAAAAAGGGTAGAAGTTTGGAGACTTTGTTTCATACAAAATAATTTTCGTAATTACTAACTGGACTAATTTTTGCTGTAAGACATTGTCCGGATAATCGAAAGTATGAAGGAAATAGTTTATTTTTTTAATTTTACGATGAAAAGCCTGCTCTGGCGGGGAGATGCCAGTTCCGCCCGACACGTTAATGCTTGCAAAAATACGATTTAAGATAGTAATTGGTTTGTAGTCCGGATAATCGCGAATCCGTATAATCGGCCGGAAAATCGAGTTTCTACCTCAGAATACAGGTACTTTCTGTATTCTGAGGTTTCTACTGTAGTTAAATATTGTCGTGATAATATGAGGTTATAAACTTATAGCGATGTTCCGAGAAATTGAGTTCGCGAAATGTACTGTTCGAGGAACTACTATTACAAAAGTTTTCCCGTACGCGAACAAGTTACGAAAAAGTTCCAGAAAGTTTTTGCACTTTCCTTCTCTCGAAACACATATATTTTTAAACAACCTAGTGCTATTTTTCTAAAATACTTAGTTAACGGAATACCGAGTGGTAAAAATAATGATTACAAGTCCAAATGAGAAAAAATAATAAATTACTAATACCACATCTAGTAAAATTGACTTTATAAATTTATAATATACGTATAATATTCGTTACGAGTATGTTATTATAGTTACGAGTGACGCACATTTTTAGGTAATATTAAAGTCGTTGCATTTTTGAGCTAATTAGCATCCTTATAAATAGTCCCAACCGTACATATTTGAAAATGCTTGTATTTATAAAGCCTAATTGCCGCTACACGCTACGAAAAATCGTTACAAAGGGGTGGTATAGTTCATGTACACTGACCTCTATTTCTACAGTAGAAATAGAGGTCAGTGTTCAAGTAGCACAGTTTTCTTAGTACCTTAGCACGGACAGTTTGCACATGTAAATTTATTGTAGATAGATCTTAGACAGACAAACACTTTGTTCAAACACTCACAAAAAATAAAATGACAAAGAACACTTCAAGAACTTAATAGCTAGTAACAACTGACTTATCGTTGCAGTTTGAACTGTACCGTCCGATTCTAAAGATATTTCGTAGCATCTGTAGCGGCCATACGTTTGTCTTGTTTACAAAGCGTTATTACAATTGCGAATTCCTCCGTGATTAGAGGTGCATTATAGATGTAATGGCACCCACAACTTGTGGTCGCTTAGGATTGTTAAATGGATATCGTAACGTACCTAATAACAAACCAGCAGACAAACTAACCAGCTGCCGCATTACTTGACATAGTTTCTGGTAAATTTTATTAACGTAGTTCTGAACAAACTCACGCCGCATCATCAGAAGGCGAGTGTGGCTCGGTGGGTAAACGTCTGCTTTTCAATCTGACGGCTACTGGTTCGATCCCGGCCCTTACGAATGGCTTGTTTTTCTAGTTATGTGCTGATTTGCACTCGTTTTACGGAGAAGGAAACCATCGTGAGGAAATCCACATGTTTGAGGACCACAATATCAGAAAACGGGTGTCATCCGCCAACCCAACTTTGGCCAGCGTGGTGGATGGACTATTATATCTCTTTCCTTGTGAGAGAAGGCCCCGAGTCCCAGCGATGGCAGCCCAATATAAGGCTGCTTAAGATTATGCATAATCAAATAGTTAATTTACGAGCGATAAAATCAAATTCATTAAATAGCAACGGATGTTAGCCCCGTTTTTGAGGAAATCCGCCAAACCAAAAGTAGAAAAAGATTTAAAAAAATTAAGTAGTTGGTACATGGATACCAAGTTTTGTAGAGATCAGTTCAAAATTACGGCCTCTACACGAGAATCAATATATTGAAAAAAAATTACATACATACAGACGAAAGCAAAATTCTTCGTTTAGGCAGAGACACCGCTCGCTCGGTCAGTCAGTTATGGGGTTAATAGTGTGCCCCCGTCGAATCTGCGAGGATTTCTTATTAGAAGATCGGGTGTCCTGTGAGAATATGCGGCAGTAGTAGGTATGTAGGTATACTTTCACTAAGTTTTCCAGCGGCGCCGGCACCCCAGCCACTGACCGTGACCGCCAATGAAAGTTACTGGGCTAGGAAAGCCAGGGCTATCCGATGTCACTGGACAATTTTCCTTTACGTAGGGAATTTATATACGCCCTAAACAGAATGATAATAGTTTCAACGTATGCAAAATATAATTGTCAGGTGCATATCACAAAATAAGTACCCTGCAGGTATTTTGGTGTTCTAAATTCATATTTATTTTAGACGAGAAATGAATATAGTATTTGTCACAAGGGTTTCATTTTGATTTAATTAAAACCCTGTATAAAATTGATGAAATGAATAAAAAGACTTAGCTTATCTTGAGATTTTTTGTCTGCATATTGTCCACAGTTTACCACACTGATTCTACAAGCATAGAAATAACAGTGATGAGGAAACGAAGGTCTCCGAGGGTCACTATTGTCTAATTTGAGATTGCAAAGTTGGATCGAGAAACTACAACTTGAAACTGTCGCTATGAAGCGGTGTTTTCGTACACTTTGTGGCCGATGCTAGTGAAGATGTAGATAGGTGAAGCTTGTCTCCGAGACGAGAGAGTATGACCGAGGTCTGTGTGTCGCGGACAGCGGCTACTCTGCACAATGCACCGTGAAGCTGTCGCCGGCTTTTTTGCCAGAGAGTTTACTTATCAACCGACATTCGCCGTTGCATAACCGCGGCCGCGCCGTTACCCGATATTACTTCACACGACACAATACAACAGGGCTTCCGAAGTACTCTATTTGTCGCCAATTAGATTAAATCTATTGTATTTTGGCGATTGGGAATGATATAACGGAGGCTTCGCTGCATGGGCGGGTGGAAGGCGCAAGCGGCGGGCGGCGGGCGCGGCTCGTCTCGGCCGCTGCGCGCGCGCCGATATAAGCGCGCGAGCGCGCGCGCCGGCGCACTGCCGCTCCCACTGGCTCCGACACAACGCGTGCACCATGGGGAGACAGGTAATTACTCATATTTCATTTAATACGTAACAAATTAAGTTCATTAAAATAAAAATATTATTCAGTGATTGTGTGCTTTTTGAAACGGTGCAATGTGTTCCTGTTCCCAGGGATTAATAGCGGCACTGTGCTGCTTGTTGGCGAGTGCCGCGCGCGCTACCGGCGTGGTGAAGGAGGCGGGCGGAGAGAGCGCGCGGCTGTACCGGCACGCGCCGGGGCTGGTGTACGCCAGCTCGGCGCCCTACGCAGCCTACTCGTTCCACTTGCCGGCGGTGGCGCCGCAGCCCGCCGCCTCGCGCCTCGTGCCCGTCCGCGAGAGCCACACCATACAGCACGCCAATGGGAACGGATACTTGAAGGACTCGTACGGGAACCGGTTCGTGGAGGCGCTGCAATCGATGAAGGCTTTGCCGTTCCGGCCCTTCCCACAGCAGTACGTGCAGTTGCAAGAGTTGCCGGCTCACCTGGCGCAGCCGCTGGCCGCCAGCTTCCAGCACCAGCAGTACCAGGCCGCGCCGCAGCGCCCGGCGGCCGCCGCGCCGGCGCCCGCACACCACTACACGTACGCGACCGCGCACTCGGACGCCTTCAAAACCCTGTCCCCGCACGCCGTGTCGTACGGGCCTCACTTCGGGTCCGTATTTCATTTGCCCGTGCAGTCGGCGGCGCCGACGCGACAGCCTCACACCGTTCAGTTCACTCAAGATTCGACTCATTCTCTCTCTGAGAATAAGGAGCAGCGATCGGCCCCGCACCAGTCGGGCCACCGGTCCGTGTTCATCGAGCAGCCCCAGGAACACTACCACCAGCCGGCCGGCGAACACAAGTTCGAGCGGCTGCAGGAGGCGCCGCGCGAGGCTTCTTCCGAGGAGCTGGCGACGCCGGCTGCCGCGCGGTACGTCAAGCCCAAGCCGAGCACGCACGAGCTGGTGTCCGCCGTCAAAGAGATTCCCATCAAGACCGTGGTGAATGGCAAGAAGACCGTCGTCAATGTGAAAACCAAACCACCTCTTCCGCTCTTGGACATCAATCTTCTCGAACCGTTGACGTTCGCGAACCCTCTGGTGCCGCAAGTGCAACATTTCCTCCCGCGTATTAACCAGGCCACCTACCACAAACTGCCCGGGCAAGAGAAGCACGAGGACAAAAACTATCAAAAAGAGATCCGCATTCAGAAGACGAAGAGCTACGACAGTGGAGTCGTAAAAGGGAAAACCAAAAAAACAAAGAAGAAGCAGAAGTCGCCCCCGAGCCGGCACTCGTATGATGACGAGTACATCCCTGCGGCGACGGCCAGCCCGCCCGCCGTCACCAAGATGCTTGAAGCCGCGCCCGAGATCGTTTACGAAATCAACACGCCAAATGGCAAGGAGACTATCAAAGAGAAATCTGTGAAATATAACAAGGAGACCAACTCGGAGCCCGTGCACTACTCGTACGGAACTAACACTCGCAAGGAACCGGTGCATTATTCCTACACGCACAGCTCAAAGGAACCGCTGGTGGTGCAGGAAGTGCGTTACGAAGGAAAAGGGGAGGGACCCAAACATCTCATATACACTGCCAAGCCCGGCGAACTCAGTGACGAGAGTGACAAACCCAAACCTGAAGCGGAAGACTCCGGCGAGTCTGACGAGAGCTCGGAGGACAAGACGGCGCCGCGCTTGCAACATCAACAGCAGAAGGAACACCACTCCGCGCACGAAGCGCCCAAAACTACGCACCATTACGTACCGGAGCACAGGGAGCAGGAATACCACCCCAGACCTGGTGCTGGCTCGCAGCATGGCGAACACGAACACCACCACAGCAAACCCGGGGTAGAGTCACACCACGCACACCGCGAGTATCACGGGAAACCTAGTTCCGGAGGACACCACAACACGCATCACGGCGAACACGATTACCATGGTAAATCTAGCTCTGGGGGACATCAACAAGTACACCATGGTAAACACGAGCAACATGATAATGCCGAGCACGGGCATCACGACCCTCCGCACCGAGAGCACGAGCCCCGCCACCGGCCGCACCCGGACGCGCAGGACGCAGGGCCGCACGCCGGCCACCACGAGTACCCGGCGCTGGAGGTGACTCCACATCAATACGAAGAAGACATCAGTTACGCGGCACCCATCAAGGTGGACCCGGGCCAGCACGTGCGCGGCCCGGCGTCAAGGCCGCACCACGCGCGACCCGACCACTCCCCTCGTGACGCGGAGTCGGAGTCCGGCCCGCACGGCGACGCTCCCACTATGCACGTGCACGAGAAAACCAAACAAGTGTACATAAAAGAAGAGACGCCGGAGGAAGACGAACCCGTCGGGGAGGACCTCATGAAGAAGATCTTCGGCAAGGAAGAGGATTCCGAGCAGGACTTCGAGAACGCGTACAAGAACGCCGCGTACGGGTTCCCCGCGTACGACAGCCCGCCGGCGGACGTCGAGAAGGAGATCTACAATCCGGAGAGCTACGGTGCGCCGCGCGATCACGGCGCCTACACCGTTGACCACGCGCCCTTCCAGCAGTACCAGGGACATGGGGACGAGTTCCCCAAGCAGACGAGGCTAAGTTACCAGGATGCGCGTGACAAGACCAAGGAGGATTACTTCCACGACTACTCAGTCAGCAAGCCCTCCAGCCTGCAAGACCGGCACAATAACAAGCTCGGCTACTACAAGCTCTACAACGACCAGAAGCCGGAGAAGTACGTAGCGCGCGAGGACGATAAGAAACAGAAGAGCGCCAAGCTGACGGCGATACCGTACTCGTACTACCCGGCGCCGGCGCAGGCGGATGGCATGAAGCAGTTCCTGGAGCAGTACAAGGCGGTGGCGGCGCCCTACGCGTTCGAGTACGACTACTCTAAGGGGTTCTCGGCGGTGCCGGCCAAGCCCGCAGCCGCCGGCGACAGTTCGGCACGTGCCTCGCGTCCGCTGCAGCGCTACAAGGTGACGCACTTCGTGGAGCCGCAGTTCCAGTACGGGTTCGAGCCCGTGGCCCTGCCGCGCCTGCTCGACAGCGAGCTCGCAGCCATGGCCTCCAACCTCCGGCCCGAGGGCGAGAAGCCAGGTACCAGGAAAAAAGTGTACAAAGAGAACTTCTACATTAAGAAAACTAGCATGTCGGACGCGAGTCCCAATAGCTGATAAGATTAATTTATTGTCGTCGTATTATTAGTCTTAGTGTATTCCTAAATAAGTAAATTAAATGAGATTAATAAATTATTTGCTCGTTTCCGCTCATTTCATTTATCTCCCATTATTTTCTTAACTAGTGTAGCGGAGCCGTCCGCTTGTGCAACGCATTTTACTTTCGCTATCTACCAATCAATATATTACGTGACTTTAGCTGTTTCTTGCGGCAATTTGTAGGTAAATATAAAAAGAAGTATTGCTCTAGTCAGCAGACTCATTCAGCGTGCAATGGGCAAAAAAACCGGCGCAACGATTTTGCATGCCGGATCTGTAAAGAAATGCAGGCGCCTCAGACGCAACACTCGGAAATGAAACTCGTAGATTTACGCTGTAACTTCACAATCGCCAATGCTAGCTATATATCTACTAATCTGAAGTTGGGTAGGCACTCATTTTTGTTTGCTGGTCAAATTAAAATACGTGTAATAGTATTTGTTCGAAATTAAATTAATTAAAGCGTGCAGTACATCAGCTACGCTCTCCGCGTGCAATGATCCATTGCTCCGAAGAAAACTCAAGGGTGTTGAGCAATAGTCGATTATTGACGGTAAGACAAGTTGCAGATGCAATGTGAGGAAATCAATGAACTAATAGCAAAAAGTCTATTGAAACTTGGAAACCATTTCAAGGCTAACACTACTCAATAATAAACACCAATTATTCAAGGGCATTAAATTGAAAATTGCAATTATCTTTATAGTATTTAAATACTATATTTAGTATAGTAGTTACTAGATAGTTTGAAAGCGGGTTTAGCACTTATAGATAAACATCGTAGATATCTTTAAATATTATTTATTTCAGGATTCGTTCAATACTGAAAGAGAACTTAGAAACTAAAAATATTATAAAAATTAAACGCAACCATTACCAGTAAGATGGCTCATTAAAGGCTTTAATTTTTTAACTTTATAAACAAAAACGTAAACCGAAAATAATGTCATTTTACTTACAGATTTTTTGGTCAGTAACTAAAATAAACTCTGCCTTTACGAAGTCTAAAAATCTAAAGAGATACATTTCAATTACACAAGTACAAAAATAACTATTCATATGAGACGGATGCATTTGAAATACATTATGTAGACTTTATGTCAATTTATTAAATGTATGCTGGGCGGTGCGCGGCGCTATCTGTATTTCCTGTGAGTCTCGGGATCTGCGACGTCCCTTTTCCTGAGCAGCCGGACCGACATAGCTATGGTGGCTGCAACCATAGCCACGGCTAGCACGGCCAGGATCACCACTCCTGAATGGAAGCGGTTACTCTGACTGAAGTCGAACAACTCGGCCACGAGTGCGACCGGCCGCAATATCTTGACGACGGGCTCGCAGCCAGACTCGCGCACGTACTTAGCCCAGGTCCTGTTCGGGTACGTGAGCTCTCTGGGCTTGATGAAGGGCCTCCGCCCTGGCACGGTCTTGTTGAGCGTCGAGCTCATGTTCCGCATCTGTGCCTCATTGTAGTGACAGTACAGGTGCTTCTTCTTCTTGTTTCCCTTCACGACGATGTCTTTCTCAGCGCTCTTCGCTCCGATCAGCACGTCCAAGTCGCCCTTTATCATGTTGGCCCAATCCCACATCTCCGCGATCTTACAATCGCAAATGAAAGGATTCCCGAGCAAATTTAAGGAGTGTAATCGAGGGTTATTGGCGAATATCAGAGGATCGATAGTGGTCAAGTTATTGTTGCTCAAATTTATCTTTTCTAGGTGGCGTAAAGTTTCCAAGAACGCCAAACTACCTTCCTGGGACTTGAGTCGGTTTCCGGCGAGGTTCAATTCTGTTATATTAGCTGTGTTCTTGAATGCGTCGATGTCTAATGCGGTGATATTGCAGTTACTTAGATCTAAGTTTGTGACCTGTGACAGCTGTCTCGGGAATATTGGACCTTTCTCCGGGATTACGAGAGGGTTTCCGCCGAGACGTATTTCTCTTAAATCCATATAAGTAAGGTTTTTGAAAAATGCGTTCGCGTTTAACGGTCTTTTCAGTCCGCAGAATTCTAATTCTAGCGTAGCTAATTGTGTCAAGTTACCGAACAAACCAGCCTCAAGGGATAGTAAATCGTTTCCTGAAAGCACGAGGCGTCTCATAGAAGTCATTTTTGAGAAAGATTCTGGTCCAACATACGACAGATTACTGTAGCCCATGTTTAGGTACTCGAGGTGCTCAAGAGGGGCTAATAGTTTAGTGAAGACATTGACCAACGGATTGTGTGATATGTCCAATTCTTGTAGATTATCGAAAACATTGAAATTGTCAGGAAGATTTCTCAGTCCACAGTTGCTTAAAAATAGCCTCTCAAGTTTTGGCAGAGGAGCGATAGCTTCTTGCAGATCAGCGGCGAACAACGGATTGCCCGAGAGGTAGAGACTTTTCAGTCTCGTAGCGTTTGCGAAGGCTTCGCCAGAAATTGGCCCCTGAATTTTGCAATTAGATAAATCCAGTAACTCCAAATGATTAACACTGTTTCCTAATGTGGCTGCAACATCCATGTCACGCAACTCATTGTCGGCAAGTACGAGCGAAACCAGGTTGGTGCAATTCGAGAAGGTGTCTTCTGAGAGAGATGTGATTTCGGATTTTCTCAAAGTCAAGTATTCCAATCTGATCAATTTACCTAATATTTCAGGCCAGTCAATATCGGATAAATGGTTTCCAGCGAGTTCCAAATTCTTGAGATTAATAGCGGTAGCGAATGTGATTTCTGATATAGTTGTAAGCTTGCAGTCGTTGAGCTTGAGCGTCTCGAGGCTGGTGAGAGCATCGAACACCCCCGGCTCCAGCGAGCGAAGCGGGTTGTTGGACAGGTCCACCGTGTTCACAGACGTGATGTTGTCGAAGAACTGCGGATTGATGGCGCTCAGGTTGCAGTTGCTGATGTCTAAGAACTGCAGCGTCGGAGATATTAGGAACGGACCTTCAACTATGCTGATGGGGTTATCTTGTAGTTCCACGTTTAGCAGACCGCGGGAGTCCCTGGAATCGATACAAATACAAAATATTAACACAAGTACATAGTTTATTTGAGGAAATATTCAGGAATAGTGTGACGCACTATAACTAATTTAAATTCTAAAGTAAAGTTGAATGCATATTGTGTTAGTATACGTTTTGTCATGATAAAGTATGGAGTTAGTAAACGAAAGTTGTATGGACCTACACATAATTATTATATTATTCGTCACAGAATAGAATCGAATGGTCCAGTAAGAAGTGTGAGTATAAACATCTTACGCATGTATCTTGTACTAGTAAAACTCCAATTTGCATTCGTTGTAGGGTCATTATCTAATATTGGCACTAGTTGGCGGCAATTTGTCGCGGCTCTACCGCCATAACAAGATCACGAGCAATTTGAACAATTTTATCATCAGCTCGCATTGTGCCGTCGGATGAATGTCAGCGCTGGCGCGGACAATGGGCGGCCGCCCGTGAGAATATTACTATGGGGTAAACTTAATGAGCAGCGCTTGTGACTAATATAAACATTGAGTAACATTTTATACTTGATGTTTATAAACATCGTTTTGACGTCAATAATTAAATCGATGACATTGATAAATACAGCTCTACCTATACTTACTATACTATACCTACAGCTATCAGTAAAAGCAACAAACACTATAACTATCATAGAACAAAACAATCTAGACTACTTACAAGAAAGCTTCTGCATCGACGTAACTAATATTATTGCCCGACAAATCTACATCAATCAGATATTCTAAACCTTTGAAGGATTCTCTCTCAACTCTGGTGAGGCGATTGTTCGCAATCTGAAGTCTTCTCATCTTGATGTCGCCCGGGAAAGGCTTGAGAGTGGTGATGTTGTTCCCGTTAAGGTCCAGGATGTAGACGCTGAGGCTCAGCTCATCGTACGGGACCTCGGTGAGGTTGCTCTCGGAACAATCCGTCACCCAGTTGATCCTGAAGTAATGGCAGTCGCACTCGTCGGGACATTCCAGCTCGAAACTATCGCCGTTAAAACCGTACGTGATACTGATCGTGATAAGACAGAAAACGAGGACCGTGTTATAAGCCATGTTAGTTTATTCAGAGTTTTATTAGAGTCTTCAGTTATCTTCAGCCATATTACACCTGAAAGCAAAGAAAACGGCCGTTCAATATCTAGCGATCGTGACATATAGATTAGCGAAGCGGTAATTAAACGTTAAACTGCTATGGGCAGGTGCGAATTGATAAACATCTGTAGAGATCAGCCGTGTATTATTACATCGTTTGTTAACACGTGTACCTGCCTATCCATCCTTTAGAGTTGTGGGCTCGAGCGCAGTTGTTCTTGTTTACGTGATCGATGTGACAGGGTGATAAATTGGTAACATATACACGATTGTAAGAATCGATCGCTCTTGACTTGGGGATGTAACGCATTTTGAGGAGGGCGTTCGTTGGTTCTGTGTACTTAAACGATGATTGTGCAAGGAGGATCGACGGGACAATAACGGTAATAGCTACCATCCTGCTCGCCGCAGCCGGCGTGAACCGTTCCCCGCTAGAATTTTCCAGAAACTTAGATCCAGAATGCGAATAGGTCACGCCTTTGTGAGCATACATTTGCATTAAAATGTCACCTCGAAAACACGCAGATATTATCGGTGACCACTAATCGAATATCAAAACAAAACAAAAGTAGTATAAGCAATACTGCATACGAATTTCGTTTATTTATCAGTAAATTATTTATAAACTGCTACGTGCCAAATAAGGCGTTGAATAAAACAAGAAAGGTTATAAGTAGACGAATGACAAGTTCGTTAACAGTGCAACAGAGTTAGTCCTTGTATTTAGGTAAATGTTATGTTGACGTTTATTTCTTGCTTACGTAGGTGTACGTTTTCCTTCAAGCCGAGAAACAAGGAAATTGAGTGTTATATGAATCGAGTCGAGACTTTCTTATAGAGCAATAAACATCGGCAAGGTAGTACTGTGACTTGTTGCTGGAACACCACATGTGAGTCATGTTACTCGTGCCACCACTTAATCAGGGTTGTTAACGGATTGGGACTCATCTGCTCGATTATTTGTGGACAGAAATAATCATAAAGATTAGTTTTATCTATAACCAAAATCCAACACTATTACTACTTCTCTATGTTTATGACCTATCATGGTTTCGACTAAGTTAGAATATTTATAATACGCGCCGCAGAATGTGCTGAATTGCGTTTGCAAAAATTTCCCAATAATTTTTTCTTGAAAGATGGAATGTAATTAGCTCGAGTAACATTATCTAATAGGAGAACATGTGAATCCAGACAAGTTTTCTTTCACTATATTAATGATACGATACGAAAATATCTGATTAACGTTGGAGCTATGCGTTAGAGGTTATAGGTCAATATTTTTCTTTCATGTCAATGTTTTAAAACATGTCTGGTGACATTACAGGCAAGGGTAAGATCACCTTTCATGGTGTTTACCTCGGCTCTCGACATCCTTGAACCTTGGGTAATGACGCGGAAGAGCATTGTTAAGCAGTAAGTGTAAAGGCACTTTGTATGTAAAGTACAATCATTACGCGATTAAATAACTCAAAGGAGAGATTGTGCAACGCTACCGTTTCTACGACCTAATATAGATTAATCATTGCTACGTTATAAAGTTGTAAACACTAACTGTTTGTTCTTTTGAATCGGTTGCGAAATAATGTAATCTACGATTGCGGAACCAGCGGTAGAACACCGCTGAAACAACAAAACATTTCGCTTAGAACGAAAACATTGCACTAGCGCGAGCCGGTCCGTCGGGTTTCTAGCCGTGCTCGCAAGGGCTCGGTAACGAATCACATTCACCATTGTAAACAACATACTCCCATTGTGTGGGAGGACGGGGGTCGGAACTACAACACAATACATGACGACACTGTCCGCGTCCCGAGCGAGGACACGGTCTGCGGGTTCCGCGCCGCTGCACTCCCGGGACTTACATGACAATGTGTGGAACTCCGAGACCGCGTGCTGTCCTCTCGGCCGGCGAGACTCTACTGAATCAGCGAGCAAGGCAACGCCCGCCCATTTGCCCCACATGTGATGTCAACCAGCCGACATCGATAGCCCTAGATACACTCATAATATGTATATTTTTCGTCATTGACATTGTAGTGCTAGGTTCATACCTACTACTTACCTACCTATCTTAAAAGTCAATACTTATGATTGAATGGCTAAGTCTAATAAAGTAGTTTGATGAATGTCCTCATGGCTGGTATTTAAGACACCGGCAATTGTAGCCACTGCCAATTATAATAGCCACTACTGAAGTGGCAATAGCTATGCTGAGCGGCCCGACAGTACTTTAAAATCTGAATTATTACTTATTATATCTGTATGTCATTAAAAATAATTAAGGTTTGAGGCTACTGTCCGTTGCTCAGCATAGTAGTTGTTGTATCTATTGCCACTAATAGCAGTGGCTATTATCATTGGCAGTAGTGACAGTTGTTAGTGTCTCAAATATCAGACTGGGGTCTAGGGAGGCTGTTAAGCTTTCCCTCTGCTTATTAAAAGAAGTGAGTAATACACGAAGAAGAAGAAGTGAGTAACGATATGTGATCCTTTGTCTATACTCTTTTGGGGTGAGGAGGACGATCACGACGGAAGCAAATAAAACGACGGTGTTGCGTATTGTATAGTGAGATATTAATATTCAAATTCAACTCTTAAATTAACCTCCAAACATTCCGTCTATCTTTTTCTCCTGTCAAAACCCCATAGACATATGGAGCGACGATAGTCTGCCTCCATTTAGCAAAGGGATATCCCCCCGGACAGATGTTGTGTCCGGAGACGGCCGTCCAACGGTCATGCATTGTAGCTTGAACCCGTCGTACGCGCGCTGTAAATACCGTTTGCGCGATTCAGGATAAGCGCTCTGATTGGTCGCGGGCGATGAAGTGCGACAGAGACGCCACACCACTCCCCCAAGGAGAACGGAGTCCTGAAGGTGTTTTTTGTATGACGTGCGCCGATCAGAGTTCCGAGGTGAAGGTCTAGACGCTCCCAATGCCTCAGTGAGTCGAGACTGGGTAGCTGGTGTCCACAGTGAGTCGGGACCCAAGAGACCAACAGCGGATAATCGGATCACGTCGGGGTCACCAATATGGTGAAGGGATATCCCCCCGGACAGATGTTGTGTCCGGAGACGGCCGTCCGACGGTCATGCATTGTAGCTTGAATCCGTCGTACGCGCGCTGTAAATACCGTTTGCGCGATTCAGGATAAGCGCTCTGATTGGTCGCGGGCGATGAAGTGCGACAGAGACGCCACACCACTCCCCCAAGGAGAACGGAGTCCTGAAGGTGTTTTTTGTATGACGTGCGCCGATCAGAGTTCCGAGGTGAAGGTCTAGACGCTCCCAATGCCTCAGTGAGTCGAGACTGGGTAGCTGGTGTCCACAGTGAGTCGGGACCCAAGAGACCAACAGCGGATAATCGGATCACGTCGGGGTCACCAATATGGTGAAGGGATATCCCCCCGGACAGATGTTGTGTCCGGAGACGGCCGTCCGACGGTCATGCATTGTAGCTTGAATCCGTCGTACGCGCGCTGTAAATACCGTTTGCGCGATTCAGGATAAGCGCTCTGATTGGTCGCGGGCGATGAAGTGCGACAGAGACGCCACACTCTCTATTTAAATTTAATATCGCGCAGAAAACTTCATACTCGTACTTAGGTGGATATCTACCGAAATAGCAGAACAGTGTATGTTTAAAAAATTTGTAGAACCCAATTAAAATATGTTAAGAATATTGCTGTACCTAAGTTCAGGTATTTATGAACCATAAATAACGAAAAACTAACGTTAGTGAATGATGTGCCTTACGGAGTATCTACGTAAATAAAATCAATATTGTTCCGCGAACTTATTGCTGTTTTTATTTGCCCAGGCGTTGAAAGTATATGCGTCTTGTAGCCCGAACTGAATAATTTAACTAAATTTATTTAATTATTTTTTAGGGTGCTTCGAGATGTACTGGACCTTTCTATGCATGTTTTATTCGGGCTAAAAGCGCAATTTTCTTGCTGTTTGCAAATAGTGAACAACAAAGTATTCTAAACAATGGGTTCTATTTATACTGCTGTACTAGAATAGATGGTCTAAAAAATTCTTTATTAAAGACGTTAATAAATAAGTGTTAATGGATTATGTATTTTATACAAAATTAAGTCAAAAGATGATGATTAATGTTTACTCTCCTTGAGTAAATTAGACATTGTACCCTTAGATGATTGTTTTAGCTACAGGTTATAGCTTAGTTTCTTAAGGAAACTTTGTATGAAATCATAATTTTATTGGTTCTTCTTTTACTTATGAATTGTTAACTTGATAAATGAATATTATTTTGCTTTTTATCTGGCATATTTCACCATAGCCAAACAAATAAAAAAAAATATGACCAAATTATTATAAGATGTCACTGTCAAGTATCTAGACAAGTCAAAATGAAAAATAAACAGTGTCAGTGTTAGCGAGTCCAGTGAGGTTATTTTATTTTGTTTTGTTAAATAATTAGTTAAAGAAAGATATAGCAATGACTGAATCATCTGACGCCGGTATGTCTACAGACGGCGAAGCTCTCAGAGATATTTTCAAGCATGCCATGAAGATGTACGACAATATACAAAAGAATAAAGAACCAACCAACAATGATTCCGTGCAAGTGAGTGATTTTCCTGAACATTTGTACACAATTAGAGCCTTTTTCGTAATTCCTTAAGTATATTGATCGCTTTTATCAAGTGTAAAAATAGTAAACATCAGTGACAGATTCATGACTTATTTAAACATTAATAACTAAGTATGCTTTTATGTCTCAACTATTTAACTTACTCATTTTGTTTCTAGTTAAGT
The DNA here is from genome assembly GCA_035578125.1 of Mellilla xanthometata. Lineage (NCBI taxonomy): Eukaryota > Metazoa > Arthropoda > Insecta > Lepidoptera > Geometridae > Mellilla > Mellilla xanthometata. The sequence goes on along the minus strand of JAPUBQ010000007.1, from coordinate 1,597,813 downwards.
ATCAAAACTGCTATAAGTAAGTTTGAGAAGGCCACGAACCTGGTGTCGCTGTCCGGCATGTTCAGCAGGAATGAGACCCTGGAGGAGCTGCCCACAGACACGCTGCAGTACTTGCTGCTGCCTGCGTTGCTTGGCTCACTCAGCCTCAAGGTGTGCAACCAGCCTCGCAAGGAGGTCATCACCATAGCTGAAATTTATTTCAGGTACAGTTTACTCTAGCAATTAGGTTGTATTTATCCAATTCTGATGCTGGCTGTAATTTGAGCGAAGCTTAGATGGAGGGCAGTAGTGGGCACTTATATATACAGTGTAAACTCTATATAACAACACTGAAGGGACTGTGTGTTTCATGGTGTTATAGAGAGTGGTCGTTAAATTGAGACAATGTATAATTGTATGGAATACAAGCTAAAACAACTAAAGCCATTTTGATTTCCACATTTTAGAGAGTTTGTTATTAAATAAAGTGATGTTACATGGAGTTAACACTGTATTTATATTTAGAAAGGGATCAATATATTTAGGAATCTCCTATGTATGACCCTAATAATCCTTGAGTTGAGTTTTGTGTACATGTGTGCTAAAATCTATAATATTGTATTTAGAGATAGATCTTTGATGTTGTTTTATTTAAATTCACAGAGATTTCCTGCAGAGGTGCAAAGACTATGGAGTTACAGATATAGAGGTGCCACAATCAAATACAGAACAGTCTGAGAATGCTGTTGCTAGAACTACCTCAGAACAAGCAAAAATCGCCATTATGGTCAGTTTATTATACTTATGAATCAATAAAAAAAGTGGTTTTAACATACAAAATTGCTGTTAGTAAAAAAAAACTTATGTCAGCCATAGAATATTTTAGAGATTTGGCACGATATTGGCAGACATTTGACATACTTTAGAGGTGATGATGAGATTCCTTGTTATTTTACAGTCCTGTTAACCAATCATATTCTTTGTTGTCACATTATAAGATAGCCACAAATAGCCTGCATAAGCAGCTCGCTATACATTCCCACTACTGAGACTTGGTGAGCCTTCTCTCACAAGGAGAGAGATATAGACCATAATCCACCATACTGGTCAAGTGCAGATTGGCAAATCTAACACTTCTTTGAATAGGTGTGAGTTGGTAGATGACTCACATCTTTGCCTAACAAATAACACGAAAGCCACAAACATACTGAATTGAACACTTACTTTTTATTTATTTATTTATTAAGCACTCAGACAGATTACAAACATTCATTTTAACATTACTAAACTACAAAGAACAAAAACAAGTCTGCAATCCAAAAAAGAGTACACAGCATGCTAGTGTAAACTTAATAATAAGGAAGGTTCAAAAATACATGTAAAAAAAAATAAAGGGGTAATCTTAAGTACTAAGCAATTTAACGATTTAACCTATAACTTATATTATTTCTAAATTGACTGAGAATGTTACTAAATACATCCAGTTCAGTAATGTGAGTCTTACATTGGTTGTTATCTGAGGCTTTATAGACTGATAACACTTTTTCAGGTACAATCCCGTGAAACAAAAATAAAGCGTTACAAAGAGATGAAAGAAGTGCAGGCTAAGCTGGCGTTGCTCTCGCAAGCTGTGGAAAACCCCAATGTGGACGAGGAGACCAAGAGACAGTACTACACCACTCTGCTAAATGACTTTGTGAACCAGGCTGTCGATGAGCTGGCCAGCATTGAGCAGGAGAAACCCATACTACAGTACATGGCTAAACATGCTGGGGGTCAGTGCTTGCTTGTATTCATAAATTGTGGACGGGATTGATGAATGAACAATTAACTCAACTGAAACATGAACAAGAAAATAAATAACTAAAACATCTACCAAGTGGTAACTCATATGACTAAAAAGCTCATGATGACGATGAATTAGAAATGATGTTGTATAACTTCAATGCCAAACAAGTATTTTACATTAAACATTTAATGATATTTTCGTTGAATAGTGAACATTTAGTAAACTGTTTAAATTGAAATTTCAACTCAGTGTGATATAGGCACATCAGCATAATGCTGCTCGCCTATAAATCAAATACTTAAGTTGAAAACCATGTCCAATAAAAATGCACATGCAATGAAAGGGAGATTATTTGAGTGTATAATACTATTATATTGTTATTATTAATTAATTATGACAGTATAAGTATATCTGATTAAGGTAACTAAAAATTTAAAATTAATTTAATCCCAAAGAATCTCAGTGCAAAGGCTAGCTGTATTACCACACTGAATAGCTATGGCTATCCTTTGCACCAAGTACGACCCAGAGCGGGGACCAGTCTTATAAGGAACCTTGTGTAAAAAACTACTTAACATCTTAAAAAATGTGTTGTGTGCTTGTATGTGCAGAGCCGAAGCCGGCGCAGGCGCCGCGCGCGCCGCTCCGCCCCGTGATAATAACGCGGGACGCGGTGCAGAAGGCGGTGTACGGGGCCGGCTACCCCGCGCTGCCCGCCATGACCGTCGAGGAGTTCTACGACAAGCGAGTGCGGGACGGCCTGTGAGTGCTGCTCGCTGCATACACCTAGTATACAGGTTTTATCCTGTAATAGGTTTTGTCCTAGTGTATAGGTTTTGTACGCATGTAGCTCGGCTAGCTACAGTGATCTTATGCGATCATTGAAGCTAAGCAACGGTCGATGCGGATGGATTTATGGGTGACCATGCACAAGACTGTTGTTCTTCAAGTGGCATCTCCATCTGGGTGCTACCGTGGGTCGGAAGACAAGTTAAATTGTAGGCCCTGGCTGCTAGTCCTAGTACAAACAGTCGTGAAGCCAAGTCAGAGGCCATCGGGCGGCTTGAAAACTCTCGACACCAGAGCTTGGCCACTTAGCTCATACGAAGAAGAAGAACTGTATCTTATTGGCCTTACAGCATCTTGTCGCATTTGGCAAGTCTTGCAAAATGAATAGAAAATTCTTTGTATTTTCATCACTTCCTCACACATAACTTTCGACTTCGCTACTGGTAGAGTAACGTCTGAATCAATAAATAGGTTATCAATTCACTATACAACGTTTTCTGTATTCGATAATAATTATTACGAATACTCACGACCGGCCATCCACACGATAACTAACAAACCAAGATTTCGTATTCGTCAATATATGCGGAATACGCAAATATACCGATTGAATTGCTAACACTACAGATGTAAAGTGTAAAGATTATTTTATAAATTATGTAAATTGTTAATTTACTCCACTAAAATACTAAAAAATATATTAGTTATATACAACAACAGATTCTCATAAATTCTAGAACTTATGATAATGATCATTTATGGCTTATGATAATGATTTAAGTAAAATAATATATGAATAAATATATCATACCTAATTATAGGCTTCATAAGTAATGTACAAGAATTTGAAATATTTATTGTGAAGTACCTATAGTAAAAATTATTTATGTAATTATTATTTATCTATTTCCAGGTTCCCCGCGGGCCCCAACATCCCGCACAAGTCCATACAGAGTGCCGAGGAAGATACTGATGAATCTGAGAAAATTCACAAAGTGAGTCATTTTATTGTTTCATTGAGTCAAGAGTAAGCTAAGTTATAGCATAAGCTCTGTTGTGAGTCTTCAAAAGTTTTTCTGACACATAAAGACAATTTTTTTAATTAGGTATTTTTTTTCGTTTGAGCCAACTTGCCTAGTGCTTTGATCTACAATGTAACATGCTTACCGAAGTACATAGTACAGACTGAAGTACATATTAGCTTTGTACATTCTAATTGTTATTAATATTTTAGTGTAATTAAATGTCAATCCTATTTATGCACTGACATACCATTCCTGCTGGACGAGTCTAAAAAAAAAAACAATCGCAACGATGCGATTTATATGTACCACAGACCAGTAAGGTCTGAACTCTGACTCTCCATAGTGAATGGTATTTTTCTATCAGCTAAGACTAAAAATGGAGGTCATTCTTACTACAGTACTATACTATGCGAATGACTTTTTTTTTACTTGGCTAGCCGCACTGACATCCCATTCCTGCACTGGCATCCTATTCCTGCACTTAGCTCAGTACTATTTACTCTACCTTGCTTATATCCCATACCAGCAAAAATTCCAGTCCACCAATAACATCCCACATCCCTTCATATGTGTATATACATTTACATAGACCCCAACTCTATAGATATATGTATGTGTTGCAGGAGCAGCTGGGGGAGCAGGACGACCCCGAGGAGCTGGCGCGGAAGCGAGCCATGGACGAGTACAAGGACGATCACCGCCGCGGCTGGGGGAACAGGCACAACAGGAGCTAGGCGCGCCTACTGGTAATCTTTCCTATCATCTTTATGAAGGAATTTGTAAAGTATAGACTAATAAATATAATAGACGCTCCACCTCTTACGAGTACTCGTAATCGCCATCTATTCCTATTTTCTTGAAACAATTTCACGCGGGTCACGCAATCTACTATTGTTATACCACTATGCGACTGTTGGAATTTGGCGGCAGCTAGGCGGCACGCTCGATTTGCAGCGCCATCTAGGTCTCATCGGTAATTGTGGCAAACTTCCGCGCTACGCTTTTTTGTATGGGAATCAGGAATCCTCTCTAGTATTCTGGTCCCTGATTGATAGAGACCACTGATGATAATATCCTACTTAATGGCCGATGACTTGATGTAAGCAACATCTCATATTTTCGCTGTCCACTGTGGCTTCGAGACGAAATGCTAGCAAAGGATGGAGATATAATGCATCCTTGCGGTAGACAGGGTGGGCTAAACGAGTCCTTCACATGCTTCTCCTAGATTTTGCTCATCAATTTAAACCTCCGGGTATTAACTAGTAACTAACGTAACACCTTAAGGCCACCTTTAAAAAGGGCGGCAGAATCATTAGACGTATAAAAAAGATTTGTAAGAGTGGTCATGAAACTTTAATTAATGATTTTGATATTGTCTTATTTGTTTGGAGGCTGAATTAGTGCATTTTGAACAAAGGCGGTCCCAAATGGCGCCAAAATATGGCGTCTTAAATTAATAAGTGATTTTTTTAAAGATACATTTCAAATCCAAGCGAGCGCTGTGCCGAGGGTGTTTCCACGAAACATTTTTAATATTTATACTTGTTTTAATAAAATCTTTTTACATTTCAGAATACCATTGGATGTGTCGCGTGGATTGCATGATAGAAGGAAAGGAATGGAACATCACGAAGGAAGAATAATGAACGATCTCGGGTTTTAATACAACATAATATTGAATTATTTGCCAGGTGCAAAGACACGAAGGAAGGATTGTAGTGCTTAACATCAGGCGAGGTGCGGCCAAGCGCCAATCTGTCTTGAATTAAAAAAATACTACCACGTAATTGTATTGTGATATTTTATGTTACTGAATTAATTGTCTCAAACTCACAGGTTTGATTGTATTGTTAATGTATCAAATATAACACAATAGCAGTCATTAACTGATGTATTATTATGTATTAATTAATTTAACTACTTGAATACAAGAATTATTATAATACTCAGGAATTTCAATTATATTTAAATTAATTTTTTGCATTAACCTAGAAAAACATCCTAAAAATGGTAAGAAATATCTATTTGCCAACAAATTTTGTATAGTATGATAACATATTTTACCACTCGCGAAAGCTCAGTTTAGAGAAAAATACTAGAAATCTTTTGATTTATTTTTTGGATGACAAAATTTACCCTTTTTAAATTATTTGTAAATATGTTTAATCTAATTACGAATTATTGTTCTTAAGTTGAATATTAACATGAAAATAAATTTCATTGTAATTTTAAAATAAGTTTTATAAGTAACCTCAAAATAATTTTTGAAAACCTATCCACAGCGCCACAAATTTATGATATTTAGTTCTAAGTATGGAAAACCACAAAATTGTAATTCTTTTTTCATATTTATGTGTAAAATCTAAACGCCGTTCTCAAAATACATCTACATACCAACTTTCTACTTAGTTCTTATAGTTTCGGAAAAAATGACTGACATACGGACGGACATGACGTATCTATGAGGGTTCCGTTTTTTGTCATTTAGCTACGGTGCCCTAATAACCGACTATGGTCTATTGTTTAAAATAAACAACCTTAACGCTATGTTACGTCAATTAAAGACTTCCGAGTGCAAAACACAACATTGACGTAAGATTGGCTAAATCAGTTTCTACAAAATGTAGGAAGTACCACCCAGCTGGATAGAAGCTATCATAGAAGCGTCGCATCGTTTACAAGTTGATCGACACATGTCATTGACACCGGCAGAAGGCGTTTCATCGCCTCTGGCTACACCAGCCCAGCTCCCGAAGTCAGGTAAAAAAGCCAATGGCAACTGACGCCGCTCACTTTGATAATGACCTCTACCGTCGATGGCGTTAGAACCAATTACTATGCTGAGAGACGCGGCAGTAATCTACAATATTTTTTTTACTAGCAGATCGTCCCGGCTTCGCACGGGCTATATAATAATCTAAGTTGCAAAGAGAAACAAAGTAAAGCCTATGTTACTCAGGGATAATGTTCTCAACGGTGAAAGAATTTTTCAAATCGTCCAAGTATCTAGTTTCGGAGCCTATTTGCGTCAATCAAACTTTTCTTCTTTATAATATTGGTATAGATTTATTCTGTCTGTCTGTCAGAATCTTACTAATTAGAAGTTTGTATGGATTTTTGTTCCTTTTTCACGCAAAAACTATCGAAAGGATTTTTAATTGTTCACAATATTATAGCTTATATATCGGACTAACTCATAAGCTATGATTTTTAAAGAGAGTGTGTGAGTTATCCAAAATATATAAGAAGAACTTAATGAACGATGGCTGATGATGATGATATAATTTTTTTACTTATAAAGCAAATTGATGTGCATGGCGTTAGTTGCCATGGCTGAGTTTTGACTTCGGGCGCAGGTGTTGTGGTAACATTAGCTCACAAACTTGTCTTGTCGCGCGGCGCCGCCCGCGGCGAGGCGCGGTGCCGACACACCTGCACACTTTCACTGCTCCTACAACTGTTGGACTACACTTGAAATGGAAAGTGCATGTCACATCACTATGATAAGGTGAGGTTTGAGCGTACATAACTTTACTTTTTAATCGATTGTGTAACAGAGATGGGTATAACTCGCCTCAATAAAGAACATATTTGAAAGTTCTTGTCCACTTATATACTTGCTTAACTAATTAAAGGCGAGCAAGTGGAAACGAATGTGTTCTTTATTGAGTTGAGTCACTGCAATCGATCACGTAAACTTTATTGCAAGCTCTGTGGTAGTAGGCACACCTCCAATTTATTATCTCGATGATCAAAGGACGTAGGAACGTCTAAGGATCTACTAGTGTTCTTAGTCGAAGTGCAGGAATATTGCGTTTATAAAATAAACTAAATAGGATACTAACATTATTTACTAACTTCATTTATTGGCCAAATAGGATACAAACATTATTTTCCTAATGTCTTTCTCCATACCTACATACAGTAAGTCAGGTTTACAAAGACAGACAAATTGCAAAGGCTTATGTAGATTATTTTCGCATAAATATAAGTCGTGCTATAGATTAGCTGTAGTTTTCCTCCATGACATTAAGAAGCCATCAATATCGCAGACACCGGTTCCAAGCCACTTCCTACAAGTGTTGCCGCGGCGCTCCGCCATCAGCGGACTACTTCCGCCAACGGCATGAGAAGCGACGCGTGCGCAGACATAAGGAAGGAAACAAAAGCACACTTAAATGGATGTGTATATATGAATATGAATACTTAATCGCATAGCAACGTATAGGTATGTAGATACGTTCTATCCTTGTTCCCGAAAACCGTCCAATATAAAGTAGATCTTTTGTTGTACCTTTTCGTCTGTCCATATGCCAAACAGTATTACGTAGGTTGTGTTTATCCATCTTATCCGCGTTACTATGACTATAAACATACAAGACTTTTTCTTGAAATTAAGGTTTTTTTTCTACAAGAGTGTTTGAAATGAGTTAATTCCGTTCATTAAGAAGTAAGCTTACTGTCTGAAAATTTACTTGTACATCTCTTCATACTTTTGCTTTAACTTTACCTTTTCCCACTAATTAGGTGGGGTCGGAATAACTTGTTTTTGGCTTCCACTCCACATTATCAGCCGTCATCTCCACATTCACTCACTTCTCATTCATATCCTCCTTCACGCAATTTACCCACGTCTTCTTTGTACATCTCTTTATACATCTCTCATCTACGTACATATCTTTATACGTTTTCCAAAAATGCTAAATCAAAATATTCACAGCTCAGTGTAAGCATAAGGTATATAATACGAGTACCTATCGCAAGGTCAAACGCGCGGGTTACCGTAGTAAATCGAAGGTTTATGTCTACCTCCGTACAAACTGACTCACACCACGCATTGCGCGTACGCACGGAAATGCAAGCTCTTTCTTTTGAGGTAATATTTGAGTTTATCACAGTAATATCTAATGTCGACCTTGCGTAACATTTATGCAGTTTAATTTGCATTGACGGATCATGTGCTAGTTTTTTTATTACATGAATGTGGTTTCTTCATTTGTTATCTGGAAAATCTCCCTACTTTAAATATCAAGTGCGCAAATACTATAGAAATAAGCTAGCATGTATTGAGTCCTTAGAAATTTTTAGAACAAACCAAGCCAAGCGCTCCATTCACGCTTAGATTTTTGATAACTTGATGAGGCTCACCGCATAATGGAGAAGCTATTTTTTTAATCCAGACGTAGGTACTTAAGGTGCCCTTAAAACCTTTGCGATGAATTACCATGAATAATGCCAAAAACTAAAACTTGTAAAATAAGTAAGTAAGACGAATGTGTGTCGAAGCTTGCGTTGAATTATTTTCCCGCAGAAACTTTCCGTCGACCGGCGTAGCGCGTCTATCATAGAAAGAGAAGATATGAACGAGAACGCCACACTATTGACATCACGGTCTAGGTATCTTAGCATTTGAATGGCGTTTGTACGTTATTTTAAAATTGTAATTAAAAAACATTATACATTCCATATTTCACAATTATACTTTTAGTACACCTCGTAATTAGCACATATTCAGTAAATCTTACGTATTTTTTTTTTTAAATTAATGTGATGGTAACGGAATTTAGGCTCGGTCGCAGGGCAAGCGTAACGGGTCAGATTCTGGTGTAAGTTTACCATCTAGCTCGGCAGTAAACTGCTGACACGCGTGACCTTCTCAACAGTAGGTAAGCAGGTACAGTTTATGATGGAAAGTTTAAGGTTTTATGGACCTATGGCGAATAATAAGTAGTTTACTTCACTAACTCGTATTCCTCATTAACTGAGGGTCGTGACTCCTGCACGCAACTCATTCTTTGGGGAATTCTTAGGGCAAGTATATCGTGGTGGACGTAGTCCTTCCACAGATGGACATGTTCTCTGATTTTGTGGTCTTCAAACCTCTCGATGTTTTCACGTAAAGCGAGAGATAATCCACAAATAATTTGAAAAGCGGTGAATTCCCATTGTTCCTGTAATCGACGACCTCGTTGGCGTAATGGGTACCATGCCAGACTGCCAATCAGAAGGTTCCGGGTTCGATTCCCGGCACGGCTAAAATCTTTATGCTGAACTAAATTTGTTGGCTGTTGGTCTGGGTATTAAATATGTATCTACATAAAATATGTATATGTAGTATATCAGTTGTGTTAGCAACCATAATACGAACTAAAATGGTTCAGTATGGGTTTAACCAGCCTTATGTGAAATGTGTCCTAATATTTATTTGTTTATTGATTATGCGAAAAATATGACGTATCGAAACTCTACGCTCCGCCATAGGTCGGGTCTCGGCTGTTAGTACCATAACATAAATATGGTGAATTATCCCATAGATCTACAATTATCAGGATATAGTTCACTATGCGTGCAAATAACCAGAACAGAAACTACCTATATGACATTCGAAAGTATGTGTGTGTATGTTACTTCTTCACGCTCAAACGGCTGAATTGGCTTAAATTTAGTAAAGAGGTAGCTTATACTTTGAATTAACACAGGCTACTTTTTATCCCGGATTAACGCAAGTAACACCGCGGAGCGCAGCTAGTGCCGTCATAAACAGATGGTACGAGGTAAGAACCTACTAATCTGCATAGGCATATAGGTATGTTAATTAACAGCAGCTTGCTAAAAGCGTTGGTAATGCTAACGTGCAGAGACCTTGACCCCGCACGTGCATACACCTACTTGTGTGTACTCAGGCAAGGGGGAAGGGCTAATGGTTAACTCACGTGTTAATTTGTTACAATTGAAGTTATCTGCATATAATTGGTTTATCTATATTTTCATCAATTCTAAATAAAATGTATAAAATATTTTTAAATACTATTTTGTCAGGTACATATTATGAGTGTAATTTAGGGGAAGTACAGCTATCTATATTACATACGTTCGTCGTTTACGAACATGCTAAAGTAAAAAAGTTTGTAACCGACTTCTTTGGGCGCGATTCGGACAGATTTCGTTCAAACTTTGTAGATTTATTGAGGACCGATGACAATACACTAATTTGATAAAATTATTATTAAAAAGGGTAATTAATCTAAGTAATTACTATAGCTTTCCCTTTTCACACACACATACCTATATGCGTTTCGTGCGTTCGTGGGAGTGCTATGTCAAATTTTAATAATATTTAATAGCTGCATCTTTATAGCTACAGTCTGACCGGCAAAATGTTTCAACCCCTAAATCAGAATTCATATTTGTGTTAGTTCTTCCTTTTCGTTTTGCCGGTTCGTCTGTCCTTCCTGCTATGTGCTATGTGCATCTTCTACAATTATATTATGAACATTCATTTATAACCATTGGTAACGTATTTTCGAAAGGGTGACTTTCGATATTTCTTTAAAAAAAAAAAACAAGTAAAGTGTGAATGTATTTATTTTGTTAATTTTTTTAAGATAAATAGTTACCATATTTAAAATATCAAGAGAATATAAAGAAAATGCTTATTGTCAACTAAAAAAATTGTGAAATCTTTAACTGTGTACTCGTTCGAGTATATTAAATTTATGTTATTGAATCTCATAAAGAATGGTCGAATATTAGTTTTAAAAATCAATTATCATAAATAGATTGCAAATAGAAACATACACGTTTAATACAATGAAAAGTTACACATTGTATATATTTTTTAATTAATTACGTATTTTACAATATCTAATGCGAGTGAACCTATGTCCCACCTAGCTACGCCAGCGTAAGGATTAAAAAGAAACTCTTCAATGAATAAACGATGTCTCGGATGTGCAGGCCCGTTACCCGTCAGGTGCAGTTAGGAGCGTGAAGATTAGCATGCAAGCTGCAGGTTGCCGCCGGGGACCTGATCTAGGGCAGCTGGTCAGCGCGTGGAGCAACCACGTAGGGCTACCGGCACTACAATACTTTCATTTATACATACAATACATTCATATACATATTATATTATATGAAGGTACCCCGAAGAAAACAGCACTTACGGCACGAGACCTCGAGAGTTCTCTGTGTAAGTGCTGGACGCCATATCAAATCATTATTCTTGTTCATTTTATAATATTTGTTTTCTTTCATATATTTTGTAATTATTTGTAACATTTTTGCTGTAATAGTAAACAATTTATACTTTGATGATATTGGCTTCCGTCTAGTTGGGAAGCCTTGGTTTCTTTTCTTTTTATTTATATTGTAGGTATACCTACTGTCAAATAAATATGTTTATTTTTTATTTGTACTTGTAATGAAAATATTTTTTTATAGATAACTAAGCTGGTTAGCCCCATACTAAAACATTTCTTTTATTATGGTTACTAGCACAACTGTTTTTTTTTACTCTGAATAGGTCAGCGCTGGACCATAATTCACCTGATGGTAAGTGATATTGAGGTCTACGGAGGATCGCGCTTACCTAGAAGGAACCGGTTCACTCTACACTAATACCGTATTACTTTATATCTATATATTATATTATAGTAAGTATATAATAATTTGTATTTTGGTGTTATTTTTGAAGCCTCTTTTGAGGAAATTCTATACTCTTGCAATTTTTTCAGCCGCCAGTCGTACTGCCAGTTTGTAGAGTATTGTATTGTTACTATTGAACTATATAGGTACAAGTATCTCAGGGTGATAAGTATAGTTTAGTGACGCTTGAGCCAAGGATAACTTTTCCTGTGTGACTAATTATTTTATATTTATTTCAACAGGATATTCATATTCATGCCTATTTTTCATGACTATTTTGATTGAATTTAGAATTATCGCCATGTTAAGGCGCTATTGTAGAGGGTCTTAGGTATTTGAGGATTTGAAGCAAACAAGATTTCCAATAGGTAGTCAGTAGCAGCATTTCGCAGAATGTATGGATTCAGTAGCGCCTTGTAAAATTGGTAGCTGCTCCATTTATTTAGCCAGGCACTGTTATAGCATCTATGTTATGATATTATACATTCATAGTTATTTCTATTTAATAGCAGCCCTTGTTGTACCCGTTCCCTGCTTGTGGGAGTTGCGTTATTGCCGCGGGCGGCTAATAGTCAATAACCTAATGGTGCGCGCGCGCAATGCTTACGGGATTACATTATCTACGCTACCAGGTATGTACGTGACCACTGATATTACCAGATATATGTATTATTATTATGATGTACTCGTATTATATGATAAAAATAATAATAATAAATTTATTTGCACAAAGACCCACGAATAGCTTACATCGAGTTACATAGTAAAATTGCATCTTAAGCTAATTGTTATTTAAATGTTAACTTGATCCTCTAAGGTTGTGGAGTTCAGATATGATAAGACCGTAGATATCAATAACGTGTTTTTAAAATATTGATCAATAATGCAAAATATATACATAACAATTATATGAAGCAAGCCTGTAAAGAGTAAAATAAAGCAGAGTACCTATACATAAAACAAAGACACAATTGTCATATTGTCTGAACCAATGAATGAGATAAGACCAGATTAATCTGAATGTTAGTATGTGCGTATGTAACTGTGATTGTATATCAAAGATATAACACGTGTGCAGACAGCAACCACAATGCTGGGTTACGCCTATTTCGATTTTACATCTCAGTAGAGGTTTGTCAGTGTACATACATGTCTTCTTTTACGACATCTATACGAGTATCTATTAGAACTAGGTTGCTATGCAAATTTTAACTTGAACTTTTCGTTATTATCTATTCCGAATGCAAAACATAGAATCATTGATAGAATAAAATACCTAACAATAACGTACGATTGGCTCTATCGGCTACTATCTCAAAAAGATATCTATAGATTTTAATAATTCTCTCGCATTAGCGAGTAGCTATGTATTAGCTTAGTTTATGTTGGTAGGAAGTAATTTGTAAGAGTTAACGTCCGGGCTCACCCGCCGTGACCATCGCAAGCTCATCTTCTAATTGGGAGCAGTAAGTAAACATTACCTTTCGCTTTCTTTTCAACTCAAACCAGGCAATGAAAAAATTCGAAGAAATTAGCTGAAAATTTACTTTAGATGCTACATCATTTACTAAAATAAATTCTATAATATATATTTTTTGGACACACTTCCCAGCTCCCATTTCTGTTTGGTTATTATTGTACATATTGAACCATTTCTGGTTTGTGTTATGGTAGCTAACACAACTGGTATAGGTATATATCATACATATGCTTACCTATTTAAACGTAGCGTCTATAGCTCGGCTATCCGAGGTGATCAGAATCAATTACCGATGTTTTGGCGGTATGGGAGCAAAATAGCATATTTAAAAAAAAAACATTTAAAATCTTAGATAAGAAATGGAGCTACGATTTTTCGAGTTACAAAATCTTCTATTCAGTATTAAGACGGCCATTCTCCGGTAGCAAGTTTTTATTTGTCCGGGCTCATTTGGTTCGTAATATTATCAGATTCAATCATGATTTTTTTATATTTAATAGTTTGCGACCGTATCTAGCTGTAAACAAAATATTGGGTTCCGTTTTTAATTAGTTAATTCTTAATTAATTTAATTCTGTTCAAAAACCTCCATTCTCTAATTACCGTGGCCTGTCCGTACACCAACTTAATGTAAAGAGTTACTTGTAATTTATAAAACCTGCAGATTTACGTTAATCCATTTAACATTTAAAATAATATTAAACAAGGTGTATCGCATAACAAAATATAGGCTCAATAGAACCCGTCTGTAATTAATTATAATTAAATAACCGCTTGTCCGACCTAAAGTTATAATTTCCGTAACATTTTCTGATCTCGGGTGTACATCTTAAAATAACGGTATTTGGCACAATGTTACCACACGCGTCTGCTCTCCGCAATGTGTACCGAGACCCTTCAGCAGTCGCACGTCTCAATCGTTACTGTACTGCCAACGATGTACGTGAGTATATAATTACCGTCGCCTTCGTTACAAACTTTTATAATTACCGTTCTACTTATTTAAATACCTGATTTTTAAAGTTAGGCCCTAGAGTTGCTAGTTCGAATGGAGCATTACTTTGGCCTCCGTAAGTTGTTATAAACCAGTATTTACATAATATGTTGGTTTTAGAAATATCAAAAAAAGTCTATTGTTTTCTAATTTTCGTATACTAATTACCATGTGTTAATAATTACCGTTGTATGAAAAATTTATACGTTTATTAACTGTAGCCGTGTTGTCCTCAAGTCGCAAATTGAAAGTTTTAGTATAACATTATAAATTATCATTGTCCGTAAATACGCCTTTTACAATATGCTGATAATTAATCAAATTATTTAATTTGTATGATGAGAAAATACTCAAAAGACCCAAGAAGAAGTTAAAGAAAGGAGAAAGCTAGCTGCACGGCAACGCCGAGAAAGAATTAAAAACGACCCTTTTTTGTATGAACGATCCAAAGAAATAGAGAGAGAAAAGAAGATTCAAAGAAAAAAGATAAAAAATACTATAGTAGAAGAAGCAGATATTCTTCAGAAGGATTTTCAGATTCCAAAAGAGATATGAGAGTATAAGGGCACAATGAAAGTCCATCAAGTCGTTTGGAGTGCATCAAAACCGAACGTACTTGCAATGAGTAAGTTAAGCTGTAATTCGCAACAATGTATGTAAGAAGCAATTGAATATTAGTAACAAAAGAACAAAGTAGACATCATGGATTTTACTCTTTGAATGTGGAAAAGTTAGAAGAGCCTGAACTATCCCCGCCTACCAGATTCATTCTGTCGGCACCTTCCGTAAACAAATATAGTTGTGTCTATAAGTGTCTTTAAGTGCTAAGAAATATTCAGATAAACCCAAAATTTTATCTTATCGGCTAGTGAAGCCCGCTGATGTATTTCCTAAGTCTTTGAAGTCTCATATTTCATAAGGTGATATGGTTAAGAGAGAGAAGTTCCAAAGTAGCTTAAATTTATCTTACACAGACAGTTTTTGGGCACCTGTTTCTCCTGTAGATTTTAGCCTTACAATGCCTTCCTACAAAACACTGACAAACGTTCCAAATAACAGTACTAAGCATAAGAAGACTAGAATTCGATTAGATGTATCTGATTGGTGAAAGCACTTTTTAAATATCGTAGATTACTTGTTATTTTCAAATAGAAAATTACTATAAAACTAGACTGATTAAACTATAGGACGATACTAGTTGGTATGATAATGATATAGCTTTTTAATTATCTAATTGACAAATGTTATTATAAATTGAATGACTATCTAGAAGAAAATAAGAAATAGAATATAAGTTATCAGTGATACTAATATACGCAAATTTTTAGAGCTGTGAGTAGGTTTAAGCTAGATCTATCTTTATTATCCAAGTTAATTAAGAATATCATTCTCATCATACTAACCTTTAAAAGATTACCAACTAAGACCAATCATTGTTTTATTTGTTGTAAGCTGAGTTTTAATAAACGAGTGCAATGATAAAGTGTCTTTTTTACGATTGGATATGAAGTACATTGCTATTCTTATGCTATAATTTTATTATAATGGTGTACTAATTATTAATGCATGATGAACGAGCGATACTTGGACTTGATGATATTTTCTAATTACTGTTCCATAAAATATTCAACTTATCTAATTGCCATATTCCTGTTTTTTTTTAAATCTCATTATCTACAAAACTACTACCAATAGAAAAATACCAAGTTAATTTTTGAATTTGTATGTTTGAGGTGTACCTATTGCAATGTGTATAATGTCAAATCAGTGAAAAATAAAAAAGGCTATGGTTATTAGGCGAAGAACGCCAAATTGGAGAATGACCGAAGAATCGTTTCGAGTTCCAAGTTTCCAGGCCGGTACAACATCACCTTAAGCATCGGTCAATGCGGAAACTTTTTGTATGGGAGGCCGTTCAAAGACTGTCACTGTGAATGGAATTGTATGATAAATCGTAGGTATTGGCTGTTAGTCATAATACAACAGTTGTTAAGTCAACCAAATTGTGACCCTTGGGTGGCTTGAAAACACTCAACACCAGAGCTTGGCCACTTAGCTCAATAAGGAAGATAATAATAACTTGAGTAGATCATAATAACTTGAGCTAAATCATTATGATTTAAATCATTCAATGAGCGTAGAGAACCTCATTCAAATTCAAAATGCATGATCCAATCTTATCGTGTCACTCGCAATCATATCCAAACTGTCACGATAAGCGAGATAAATATCACCCGGAGAGAATACTTGACATTGTGTTTTTTAAAAGTAAAAATAGGGTTCCTTGCTTCTTACTAAAATTCGTCAAAACGATCTGTCTTGGTAAACAAAAACCAGTGTTACAGAACCAGTAGAAGGTAGGCTTTATATTATCCTTTTCTTGTGGAGATTCCAAAAATCTTGGATGAAAATTTTGGATTTACGAATAGTAAGGGGTTTTTTGGATATACTGCTAAGGACTGCTAATGGAATGCCTCCAACTGTGTTTCCTAAAAAATATAACTTGGGCATATTCAAGGCAAGAGAGAACAGATCTTCTAAATCGAAGTGCTACATCTTCAGCCACAAACGCTTACCATCAGGCGAGTTGGAAACTAAGTGTAGATTTATGAATTAAAAAACATTTAACTGATCTTGAGGGGCTTGAAAACTCTTGTCACCAGAGCCATGCCACTCGGCTCAAACGATGAAGAATAATTCTTTAGTAACAAGGCGTTTTTATTTTTTTTCTTTCGTACTTAGTAGACATGTGTTAGCTACTAGGTGATTTACTCAGCGTAGAAAAATATATGTATAGGTAGAGATCGGACATAGTAAGGTCACAAAAACAAATCTACATAGATTTTGGTATATTCAACTGAATATATTTCAAATCAAACACCTTTTTTAATTATTACAATACAATGTAACTTTTGCGCACCAAAAATAAAAAATATTACATGAAAAAAAAACAGAGTTAGTTTTTTTTAAGGCGATTTCTATCAGGCAACGTTTGGATGGGCCTAATCTAACTTAGATAAATTATACATTCTACATAAATAACATGTTCCGAAAATTATACACAAAACCTTTATAAAACTCTAAGCTCTAACCAGCGTGAGCAACAACCAACAAGCTAGTTCTGTTTTGTAAATGGAACCCTAACATTTCAGTAGTATCCACCTATATACATAGTTATAGCTATATGTACCGTCTGTATCTCCAAGTGTACATCGGTACATCTGAGCACACAGTTTAGTTTACACTGGCTCGCGCGGATTGCCGCTACGGCTCTTTGGTGAATGAATCATTCATGAACCACATCGATATATGGTGAGGACCTTGGAGCTACAAGCATGCTGCATAGTGAGATTGATTCTTCTAAGGTAAGACTCGCTTCATTTTACTTTGACCTTGAAATTTGCTTATGAATTAGCAAATTTCACCCACTGCTAGTTAGTTACGAGTTACATCAATGCTGTTTGTTTTTGATTTCTCATATGTTCTCTAAACAAATAGCTTAGCTTCACGAAATTAGATATTTATTATCCCACAAATGAATAAGACACGTCTGCACAAGCTGGTGACTTTTAACATGAAAAAGAAACAGCTGTTCTATAATATACATTAGTGGTGGATCAGAACATTAAATAGAACGGCTGATATTCTTTCTCGAATTTCTATTTAAGTGAACGAAGTAAAGCTGTATATTTGATGTAGGTACTAAAATCGCTCTTGAAAGGATTTGCGTCTATACCGGGGAATTTATATTTGCATCGCTATCCTAATAGGTAAAGAGACATCTCAGTTCCCGATATCGAATCACTTTCTGTTCCATCAAGAAGCCAAGTAGCAAAGATCTCACTTTTCAAGTTACTCATAGGCTTAAACCTACTAATAATGACTTTAATAACCTAACTTTAAATCAATAATCCATATTGTCTTGGAGCCGCTCAGTATTCAGTTTCAGTGCAAACCAGACTCGAGCAAAACACCGTTCTGTGAATAAATGATGCGCAATTCTTTATTCAGGTGTAACCAGCATCGAGTTTAAAATTAAACCGACGACCGCTTTCAAATGTTCTCGTTGCCATTAAAGGATTGTGAAAGAGCCGCGAAAATGTTTTACGATGCCTTAACTTAGCTTTATTACATCAGAAGTTATATTAGAAAGTTTGCGCGTATGTGAATATAATAGTCTCATATTTGTGCAGCCTCGGACCTAGGATAGGACAAGCCGGGGCCCATGCCCCGGGCTGTAATTTCAGGGGGCGGCAAAGTACACAAAATTCTTCTTTTTTATAAAGGGACTTTGGGTCGGTGGTAAAAACGTCTACTTCCACGTCTGATCCCTGCTCTCACCAATGACTTGTTTTTTAGTTATGTGTGGCCTCGCTTAATGGTGATGAAAAACATCGTGAGGAAACCGAGATGTTTGAGGACCACAATATACGAAGACGTGTGTTATCCGCCAACCCGCACTTGGCCAGCGTATTGAATTATGGCCTATATTCCTAACCTCGTGAGAGAATGCCCCGAATCCCAGCACTGACTGCTAGGCATGCTATTCTCCTTTTTCACCCCGTCGGTAAAAATTACCTCAACTAGTAGCCCGGAAATAGCTCTAGTAGTAATTTAACTAACAAAATTTTTTTTTAAAGCAGGGAACTTATGTTATATGATAAAATACGAGTAAACATTAGAGCGGGAGCGGCACATTTCGAATTTTGCCCCCCCCCCCCCCCCTCTTAAAAAATATGCCTGTATTTGTGCCATCATATTGCGACCGGTGGATTTGGCAACGTTTCCTTTGTTTTTGTTCGGTGCTACGCAATATCTTATCAGATATATTTTGTGAATATGAGCCGAGTAAGAATTACTCGTTTCCTTTGTTACATTTATATCTCGTTTGTTACATGCAGCTGTGATGAATCGTGTGTCGCTTTTATAAACCTACTGACCCACTCCGGAATAAATATACACTTATCAGAGCCTCCAAGCCTGCTCTTAAGTAGGTAAAGTGCTTATTATAATCCTAAAGTATAACTAAAATGCACGCGAAATTACGTAATTTTTTGTGTGTATGTTTCTTAGGTACTTTTTCACACAAACAGGTGAACCGATTTGGATGTAATTCGGTATTCAGATAAGATTATAAGTACTTAGGATTGTAATAGGCTAATTTTTGATCTGGAATTACCCGGGTAATAAATACCGAAGGGCCTTCCTAGTTTTTTTATAAAACATAATTTTACTCTTGAGAGACAGGGACGTGTAGAACGTTAACAAACATTGTAAATAAGATAAATACCTAGCAATAGTAATACTAGAAGGTTATTACGGCATTAGATAAGTTAACGTAATAATAATATCCCACTCGATGGCTCATAAACCGCTTCTTCCGAAACAATTAAGTGATACACTCAGTGTGAAAACGCACTGAAAATAAAATCAATCAGTCTGAAAGCTTGAATTTCTTTCTTCTTGTATGTAAGCTTAATTTTTGAGTAATCATGGTCTAAGAGCCAGCGACGCCTCGACCTTCGTTATAGTATAAATGCTAAAAATTCTTCTATATATGTCTCCTATCACTTAATCGGGAATTATATAAATTATGACGATTAATAATATTAATACACCGAGACCCCGTTGAACGGAAAAGTCCGTCCTGCTCTACAGCATGGACACATTATAGCTCTGTCCTTTGCTAGCACTCCGTCCCGCGACCGCAGAAGCGAACAGCGCTAATATAAGACATTGCTTACATCGGACATCTAGTGTGATACTATCATTAGTTAACATAAAGGCTTCGGGGTTACGATGCGGTTAGCAACGCAAATCACCACACGTGAGTATGCGAGGACTGACTCGCTACATACAGATGAAAAGACTAACAAAACATAGAGTAAACTCTACAATTACCTAACTACTCTAATTAAATTAATTACTTTATGACTACTTTTGCACATAGCACACAATTTAACAATTTATTTGACTAAACTTTTTTATTGTACTATGTAAACTGTTATCGTAAGGCATATTATATATTTGCACGAACAAACAGTCACACTTACTTAAAAAACGTTGGATATACGTCCAACGGGTTTGGACGCATTACGAAGGTCATCATCGGGGACGAGCTTCACACGGACTGTCACCGACGATATAAACTTTTTTTGTTTTAAAACACACTCTAAAGTGAAATAAAATAAGATCAATAGCAAACAAACATACCTAGTAACAAGTAATACAAATTTTATTATACTTACTTACAAAAATCATTCATTCACTAGGCATTCACTAGCATCATTCAATTTGTATAAATACTTATAATGGTTTATATACTTATTTTTGTATGCGGTGAATGGCTAAGTTCTGGTGTCGAGATAATTCAAGCTTCCTCACTGACATATTGTCATTGGTATTTCTCACTGACTCATGGCAAGACATTCAAGATAGTTAAGTCATATTATTATTAAAAGCGAATAAATACCTAAGTATATAACAGTTGTTTAAAATAATGCGGAAATAGTTTTAGCTTTAAAACATAATTGATGTAATTCATATTAAAATTATACATGTCAAAAACATTATATGTTAGACAACCCGTAAGAATGACCGTACCTGGCACAAATGTGCCCATAATACTGTCTGCGTTTCCACGCTGAATAGCGAAGGCTATATTCTGCACCAAGTACGATCAAGAACTGGAGTCCCCCGTCTTATACACCAGTCTTCGACTAAGTTCGACTTTTAATCTTTGCAAAGTCGGTTTAAGTATAATGCCTACTATAGCTACTCGTATTAGACTTAAAGTTCTTATTATGACCAGTATAAATGCATAAATTACCTGCCTATTATATATTTTATTCCAATTCACATTTTAAGTAATTGAGGAAACAATTTAACATTGTATTTGTGAACTAATTTGCAATAAGCATTTTCCATTTGTTTTTACTGCTCTTTTAATTGTTATATACCTACTACTTCTTTTGTACTTGTACACTCATAAATATATACTTGTAGTTATATAGGTATATGTACTAGTACAGGCTCGACCTTGGTTACCTCTCGTGTTGACTTATCCATTCATGCTACGTGCCCAGCATGTTTATTTAGTACATACAGCCTACATAATAGATCTACATATATTAAAGACAAAGTAGCTTTGTTTGTCTTACGTCGCCATTCAAATGCTATCGATATATGTACATAATATACAATTCAATTAAAGAAACCTTTATAACTGAACATATTAACATAATTTGTCACCTAAATCTTTATTATTACAATATTTAATTTAATTTTGACCCAATATAATTTTCTGAAAATATGACATACCCGAATAGAAATTTCTAAACGAAAGAAGATGTCTAGACCGAGCTTTCAACTGGAAGGCTGAAGGAGTTGATAGAGTTTCGCACCTACTTGAGGTAACAAAGGCGCGTACTAAGCGATTTGCCTCCACCTTCATAGAGCGAACTGCGAAGGTGTGGAACCCTTTGCCTAGTTCCCTGTTCCCTGAAAGCTACAATCTGGCAGTTTTCAAAGCAAGAGTGAACCGGTTTTTTCTGGGTAAGCGTGCTTTACCTTAGATCATAATGTCGCTGGCCATCAGGTGAATTGTGATCAAGCGCAAGCCCATTTAATGTAAAAAAAAGATCCAAGACAGAGAAGTGTGAAAGTCATTTGGAGAGACCTAGCAGAAAGATAATATACAATAAGCACATTTTTATATAACTAGAGACGTTAGATAACTAAAAACGGCGGTCTCTGGTTCGGTACCGGCCCTACACCAATGATTTATTTTTCAAGTTATGTGTGGAATGGCACTGGCTTGACGGTAAGGGAAAACATCGTGAGGAAACCGACATATTTGAGGATTGCAATATCCGAAGACGTGAGACATTCGCCAACCCGCACTCGGTCAGCGTGGTGGTGTTTTTGGGCTAAAACTCTCTCCTAGTGAGAGAAGGCGCCGAGTTTCAGTAGTGGGAGCGTCCGTGGGCTACTAATGCTATGCTATGATATAACTAGAGGTAAAGACGTTTACATTATTTTGCCGTGATATAATATGTTGTATTTATATAAGTAATATGAAGAAGCTCAAACAGCGCGAGGGCTTCCTTCACATGGGCAAGCCGTTGAGGTCAATGAACTGATGCCACTTGATGCCGCTCCTTTAAAGGCTGTAAATACGGGCTGATGCCAAAATTATTTTATTACTTAAATTAGACATATAAGAGTAGGGCTAATTTAATAGATCATATTTGACAATTCATCAAAATATATCAATGTAATCTTATAACGATGGACTTAAAAAACAATTTATTATCTTTTTTAGTAAGAACTGCACAATTTTTTTTCCATAATGATTACGTGTTTATTGTAATAATGAACAAAGAAGATAATCTTGCGATAGATACTCACTAAAAACATCCTAAACATTATGACTCTGTTCATAATCACCATTGATATATTATGTATTTTGATTATAGTAGGAACTGTGAAGTCGATCTTGGTCATATAAATAAATAATATACATATATATGTATACTAGCTGACCCGGCAAACGTTGTTTTGCCTCACTTAGGGGTATGAAAAATAGAAATCAGAGAACTTTATTAACCTTATAACATTGCGTTATACTAGGCACGTCAAATTTACTTATTACATATATTCATCAACAATCAATTAATGAATTAATCAATATCTTAATATTATAATTAGTCATACAATGTCATAATAATATAATTATTCGTACAATGTCATAATAATAGAATATAGATAGTAGCCGATTCTCAGACCTACTGAAAATGCATATAAAATTTGGTAAAAATCGGCCAAGCCGTTTCGTAGGAGTACGGTAACTAACATTGTGACATGGAAATTTATATATAAGAAGATTACACATCGATCGCAAATGTATACATGATTAAATTATTCTATGATATCTTAACTTCTATTCATTATGTAACTCAAACTAGATTTCTATTAATTTGGAAAGGACATTTTGTTGTACGAGCTCCATTTAGAAAAAGAGTAGTTATATTAAATTTCATTGCTCCTTTTTAGTCTAGAAACACTATTGCCTATGTTAGGTTAAAGTAAAGTAAAAGTAAAAAAGCTTTTATTCTATTGCTTACATATTTTTAAAATAACATATTTTTTACACATTTTTAAGCAAAAGTTACCGCTTGGGCATAGGCCTCCCCCGCTAATTTCCAACTCTCTCTCTCCCTCGCCTGTCTCATCCATGTTGGTCCGGATATCTTTAGGAATAGGAATATGTTAGGTACTTCCTTTATATCCTAATTGTCTTGTATAAACCGATTCCCCCTATACACAGGCCATCTGTGCAGTATATCGCGCCATTCAATCAGTAAGTGACATCACTGTCTGAAACATTTCATAACAAGCAGCTTTGTAGGAGCGCGACCATTTAATGTCGGGGCTTTATTATATCTTTACAACCAGTTGAGTAATATAGAGAACACTGTAATACATCAGGAAGTCAAGTCCTTGTGTGAAACTACTACTGTAGTCTATACCAATGTTATTAAGAGGAAAAGTTTGATTTCTTGTTGATTTGTTTGGCGCGAATAGGCTCCGAAACTATTAAACCGATTTGTAAAAATATTTTACTGTTGTGAAGCTATATTATCACCAAGTAACATATTATGTAGGCTATAGTTTGTTTCTCTTTGCAACTAAGATTATTTTAAAGACCGCGCGAAGCCGAGACGTGATCCTAGTATTTCTTCATAACTTCGTCATGAACTAAATGTGACTATTTACAAAAATTTTAGCTTACTGTTTAACAAAAAATAACGCTATTAGAGAGTCACAAAAAAGTTATAGAACATAAAATATCATCTTAGGATTTCGCGGTTAATATTGCAGTTTGTTTCATTTTCATACTTTCTACTGGACCCATTTTTTTTTTCGGTACTGCAATGTAAAGCGCCTGTAGCTCGGTTAGCTAAAGAGATCTGAGACGATTAAAGCTAAATAACGGTCAATGCGGACGGAGTTTGGATGGGTGACCATGCAAGGGACTGTCGTTTTTCAAGTGGCATTTTCATCTGGGTGCTGCCATGGGTCAGATGACACGTAATATTGTAGGTCCCGGCTGTTATTACACAAGCAGTCATTAAGTCGAGTCAGGGGCCTCCGGGTCACTAGAAAACTCTTGACACCAGAGCTTGGCCACTTAGCTCATACTACGAAGAAGAAGAAGAATGCTGCATTGTTTAGGTCACTATTTAAACCACATCTGTGATTTAGTTCGTGCAAGATCTCATATATAGTTTACGTAACATAAAAGTGTTACGCGTATATTCGCAGCTCAATTTCCAGATCCAAGCTGTGACGCTCTGATTATAATGATAAATTGCTTATTTTCCAAGCGCTCTCTTTGTTTTCCTGCTACATATCTTATATTGGTATATTATGGTTGCAACATATTCGTTTGAAGCGGATGTGAAGTTCGTATACATTTTAATATTTACCTAAGTATTTCGTTCAACATAACATAAAGTTGAATTAACTAAACAATTAGTGACAAATCGCTATAAAACTATGTCTGTCTATCTTTTTTATGTATTTTGCTATAAATAATAACGGTAATAGATAGTCGCTTAAAATTTTTCACACAATATTTAGCTTTGAAGATAAATTAAAAAAATATATATATTTATAAAGGCTCCCATACTACACACGTATTTTTTTTACTCGCCTTTATAACGACATTTGGTAGCCCTTTTTAATCATTCGCAGAATATTTTATTAAATATTAACTATTAAAAAATGATTATAAAAATTTAAATAAAATACATTTTTAGAGGGAGCTCCCATACAGCAAACGTGTTATTTCCTCATTTATTTCAGCCTGGAATACCTTGCACTTGCCCAATTATTTAATTTTTAAAGCATGTTATAAATATCGAAGTATTTCCATCATACAAAATAATAGTCGTTATAAAATGTATGCCTTAAAGATACTCGTACATATATCTAATATATTCAAACATAAAGTGTCATGTTTGTAGAGGCTGTATGTTTGTTTGTTCAGGCGTTGTCCACTCGTGTCAGTGCGGTCGTGCGTGTCTTACAAGGAATCTATACAACAACACGCGGCGGCTTAGGATTTTCCTTGTCACGTGACATGCAGGCTGCATACTACTTAGGTTAACCGGGGGTGGACTAAGGATGCCTCGTAAAAATAATTAATCTCACTAACTTTATTGATATCATTTTCAGAGTTGCGTGAACATGATCAGTTTTACTAGTGCCTGGTTTTAAAAAGTCTAGATAAGTTTCGTTCTACTGCTTGCAAATTCTATAATGTTCCATATAAAAAGCCTGTTGACTTGAGACAAATGTATAGAGATGTTATTTTTTATATGGCTTCCTAAATGTCGATGAATAAAATTGGTTTATCTAGATGTGCTGAGCTATACGTAGACAATGTTAAAAAAACCTATTATGGCTTCTTGTTCCACTTATTTACATACACATTGCTTGATCACAACTCACCTGATGGCAAGCGACATTATTATCTAAGGTGGAGCACGCTTACCCAGAAAAAATCGGTTCACTCTTGCTTTAAACACCGCCAGATTGTAGCTCTCAGGGAACAGGGAGCTTTGTTAAGAATTCCACACCTTCGCGGTTCGCACTATGAGGGTGGACAACTGTTTCAACCTGTCTTCCAAATTAAGGCTGTATATTGAATCCTCTGCAGGATTCTGTAATCCTGAGTACGTGTCGCTTAGGTAGGTACTAAGTAAGCCCTAAGTGCTAAATAGAGATGTAAATTAGCAGAGTGCGCATGCATTCATCGCCAGGCATGACGGACATCGTGACAGCGACCTGAGCTGCATCACAACATTGCTGCTTGTTTACTCAATCAATGATCCTTATATAGCTCTGCATAAACAAGATAAACAAGATAAACCATTTATTGATAATTGTACAATTATTAATATATAAATACTTATATATTTAGATACTATATGTATGTAGTATAATATATCAAAGGCTATCCATAGCTATACAACGCGGCAATGCCACGAGCGTTATGGGTACCGTTCCGTCAGGTTCTATCCGGAGTGGCCTATTAAATTATTTTTTGAGTGGTTTTTTTTATTTGTTTTTTTTTTTTAATTTTATTTTACTTGTATTAAAATAATTATTGAAAAAGCCAGGGATTAACAGTGTAGCTACTAAGTACACGAAGTAACTTGTATATTATAGTAGTTTCCTTTTATTTATTTATTTTTCGTGAGAAAATGCATTTACGCTTCTCCCGCCACAAGCCTGGGGGAGGCGGGGGTATATCGGGCTCGAGGGCCACAGGGGCCGTCACCGCCGACTAAAACCTCACGGTGACCCATCTCACGACGGGGCAGGGATGCAGGACCGCTTCGCGCAATGCCGCTGCTCTCCCCGCCCAAATATATTAGTTAGCTATAATATATTTGCTAAGCGCATTCCATAATTATAATAACATAACAATGACATGAAATAACTGACTTGTAATTCTATGCATTGTACCAATTATTTTTTATCTGTTTATCACCAAATGTCAACGTCAGCATATATCATGCAAATTTGAGGGCAATTTTCTGTGACGGTAGTTATACCAAACATAGTTATTAGGCGCGCGTAGCACCTGCTGGTCCTTCGAGCCGGATAGGATTGATAAGTAATTTCCATGACTTTCTATAAATACTACTAGTACTACTATGTAATTTTCATGACTGGATAAATACATAGATACTAAATTATCGCAAATGTTCTAACCCATTTCTAGAGGTCAGTGATACCACTTCAGATGGCAACGCTGGTAGAAAAAAAATGGTTTTACGTATGTCTTTGAATGACTCATATTTTTAATACTGAATGCTTAAATAATAATATTAAATTATCCAATCAGATGCATAATCAAATAAATTGGAGAAATCAAAGAAAATGAATATTCAGCAGACGGCGAGTATTTATTGATAAATAAACAAATTGAGGTCATTATCAAATTACATAAATGATTACCTAAACTCACGAATTTTAAAAGACTTTTAGAAACCTTCGTTGACGTAACATGCGGAAATTCGTACGTTGTTTCTATAATTAGGTAAAAATCGGAGCTTTTGCTGAATATCAATCGGAAATTAGAATTAATTAACGTATGTTTGGTATTATGTCATTTGGAAGGTTGAATGTTCATAACTGGTTTTACAAAATTGCAAATGAGATTCCTTTTATTAGAGATATAAATATTGTTAATTTGTAAACATAGCATGTGTTGATTGATTTAGTTAGGACAATCAAAGAGAAAGTTATTTATCAATCGTGTAACCAGCGATACAGACGGAGGTAACTGATGGAAACAGTAAGAAGCGCTGAATACTGATGACCCTTATTATGATTGCACTCATTAAAATCCTGAATCGATGCATCTCACGTAAACACCGCGTTCACATTGAGAAAAAGTTGTTTTGTGCGGTCTTCTAGAATGTTCTTGAATATTGTGTAGCGGGCAAGTAATTTTATGTGAGAAAATGATCAGAAAGGTTAAATATGATAAAATAAACTATTATTGACAATTGTTAACAAATATCAATATTGGAATTTAAAAAAATCTTTCTTTTTTACCAATATAGTATTTAATACTTTATATAGTTATCATAATTATTTTATAGAATAATAAATAAAGGTATGTGTCGTCACGGCCCGGGTTACTTAGCATTTGAATCGTATTGCACATATAAAGTACACATTACGCAATTCGAAATGCTCTGTTTAAAGTAATCACTTAAAATTCTCACAGTTGTCATGAACTCGGAAACTAGGTCCGGAAGTGCGTGTGTGGAATCACTCACACAGACAGGTTATGTAAGTTACGACGCCAACACACACTGGTGAATACTTTTGAACCGATGACAGTTCAGTCGGATGTGCAGCCTTACGTGCTATAGATCGTCAGTTCAATCTCCGCCAATGACACTTTCGGTGAAGAAACGCATCGTGAGGAAAGCATGGCATGATGGAAGAGCATTTTCTAGTGCTCGCCTGGCTAGCAAGCACCGCCTAAGCACCTAAAACTGTGCCATACTGGCCAAATGCCCAATTGTGAATAGTAAAAAAACTTATTAGCCGCATAGATATTGTTAAGTAAGACCTTTCTATGTAGATACATAGAAAGGTATATATTGGTCTCAATTTTATAATCGAACTAGCAGCCTGTCCCGGCTTCGCACCGGCTATAAAATAATCCAAGATGTAAAGAGAAACAAAATAAAGCCTATTTTACTCGGGGCTAATGTAGCTTCCCATCGGTGAAAGAATTATTCAAATGGGTCCTGTAGTTTCGGAGCCTATTCGCGTCAAAAAACCAACAATAAAAATCAAAATTTTCCTGTTTATATATTGGTATGATTGTGTATGTATGAACAACAGGCATATTATGTCAGAGTGTCGAGTCCAGCACTGAGCGGGCGGCCGCTGGTTGCAGAGCTTCCTACTTCGTGCTGGGAATACAGCCTCCGTAAACTTAGCTCATTCTATACAGACTTACTTGAAGGGCCACTATTTTTATTTTTTTATATGCTAGTATTAAATAGTTGTTATAGTCATGTTACTCGGGGATTATGTAGCTTCGCAACGGTGAAAGTTTTCAAATCGGTCCAGTAGCTTCGGAGCCTATTCGCGTCAAACAAACAATCAAACTTTTCCTCTTTATAATATTGGTATAGATTAATTTGAAAAATTTCTACAAACTTTATTTTGGTATTCTTGTTATCAAGATAAATAGTTCTTATAAAAATATTTCAGTGAAAAGGTTATGTATAAATATTATATTAAGTATACTAAACTATGAAACGAAAACAATGCTAATCTAATGAGCTGTTTGTAAAAAAAAAGAAAAGTAGGTTAAAATAAAACGAGATCGTTATATCGTAAAATTTTGAAAATTACTGGCTAGACATGCTCCACCCTAGACCAGAAGTGTCTCAGGCTCAAGGACTGTCGGAAGTGGGG
This sequence comes from Mellilla xanthometata, assembly GCA_035578125.1. NCBI lineage: Eukaryota > Metazoa > Arthropoda > Insecta > Lepidoptera > Geometridae > Mellilla > Mellilla xanthometata. The sequence continues at coordinate 1,568,309 of JAPUBQ010000007.1, read as the reverse complement.
TTCCGACAGTCCATTTAAATTGGGCCCGGGAGGGTTGGCAGTTCTTTTTGCCTATGTGGATGTTGCTGCAAGCAAAAGCTAGGAGGGCCTCAGTGTGTTTCCACCGAAGAACCTGAAGCCCTCCATAAAGCATCGAGGCAGAGCACCGAGGGGGTTTTAGTGGGTAAAAATCCCACATAACCCAGCTGCACATTGTAGCTGGGTATCTTATGGAAGATTTCCCCCTCGTTAAAAAAAAAAAAAAAAAAAAAAGACCAGAAGTGTCGCTTACCTATGTTTTTCCGCGCCCTACTAAAAAAAGTATGATGGCTTGTGATCAGTATAATTTTTGTGTTGTATATAATTTAGTTAATTTGGTTTTGTTTTTTGAACAAAGCAACTCTGTTTTTGCATTGCTGCGGCGACGTGTGACATTTGAAAACCTAATTGATGGCGAGCTCGTGGCGTAGCGAGCCGAATTCAGATGATCTGTAATATCCACAGATATCAGAAAAATTATATATAGACACGACAGGCATAACATAGTATTTGGCTATGCCGAATTGGCACTACTAAAATACAACAAACATAACGCTGTGTTACGCCAATTTAGACTTTGAATGTTATTAGATTTTCCCCAGTACAAAACATAGATTGTGACTTTGACGTACTTCATTTCAATTACGAGTGCGGAGCTTTTCAAACACATTTTGTCGACAACCCAGCAGTGCCGTAATGCAAAATCCTTGAAATACTTGATGTGATTGGCCGCCGAAGTCACGTGGGTGCTTGCAGCCAATCATTGCTTTACGACGCTGTTAAGTTATCGATACGATGTTTGACGAGCTCCGCAATTGGCAGTCGGCTTCTAAAAAAATATTTAATACCATCCGATTGGTAATATCTATACACTACAGAATGCCGAAAAGTTGATATTGACGTGTACTTAAGTTTTTAATTACTGTAGAATTCCGATATGCAAATCGTTCAGAGTTCTATAGTACTTGGTTATTGAAAAGTCTCAAAACGAATGGAAAGATCGAGCTCGCGTCTCAGATAAATAATTTCTGCCTCATTGTGTAGCCTCCATGTCGTTTGGCAGTTAATGTCTGGAACTAAGTACCTACGTAAAACCATTGTACTAGTCTGTAAACTACAATGTTGTTCAGACCTAGAACAAATCTACATAGAAATTGCTGCTAAATTTAAACTCCATTGTTTATTCAGATTCATCAAAAAACATATCCAGACTAACCAAAAAAGTTATCCAGAATATTTATGTTGCTTTAAGGAGATGGATGATAGACTTCTTGACATTTGTTTCCAGAAATCCATTTATTTTATTTTAAAAAAATTACAAGCACTAAGAGATAGAGATAGAAAAATCAGTGGGGATTTCTAGCTTATTGTTCGCCAAGATGTTTCTTTTTCAGGTTTTGAGTTTCAACTGAAGAACCTAAATTAAAAATGCGATGTTTTGTACGTGGATGAAGAGGCGTCAACATGTAAAACATCGCGATGATTTTGAATATTGGTAAAATATTATTGAAATCTTGTTATTTAGCTTTTGCACTACAATTAGCATTTGATTGATTTTGAATATAATAATAAATAATAATAATAAATTCTAAAAGAAACCACATTTGTTTCTGGTTTCAAAATAGATTTATTGCCATTGTGTTTTAACTTTCTGGTTTTCTCTGTACCTATTTAGGGGAGCTATTAATAATAATGATATTAGCGTGTTCACGCATAGAAGCGCCCATGTGGTGAGCCGTTACTGTCCTAACCGGGAGTCGAGGACTTTCCAACATAACTGCACGCCCGAGTGCTACTCGAGGTAACTCCGCGCTTGTTGTGTGCTTATTTATTCTAATACTAGCTGACCCGGCAAACGTTGTTTTGCCTCACTTATGAATATGGGTATGAAAAATAAATAGTGTAGCGTATATGACACGTTCGTAGATTTACCATAGTAGCGCCATCTATTGATTACTTACTCAACCCAGTCGAAAGGTATCGACATTTGTTAGAATCATTTGGAGTTAACAGACAATTTTGACTGTCAGTCAAATAATAACAGACAATACTTAGCAATAAATTAAAATTGCGACTATAATTGCGATTATAATTTGAGATACTATCCTATCTCTCAAGTTGGATCGAACTGCACATGGTGTGCGAATTTTAATATAATCGGTTAAGTGGTTTAGGAGTCCATTGAGGACAAACATTGTGACACGAGATTTATATATATTAAGATGTTGTTGGCAGCAGTTTACTTGTTTGATATGTGGAATGTACAGTGTTTACTGGCTAACTAACGCACAAACTTGGTCGTGTTAAGTCTTCTTTGCGACTAAACTACTTTTATTCTACGACTTTAGGAATATTGCGAAAAAATACAATTATTTCACTAGTTTTTAGAAGTTTTGTTCCCTAGATATATTGAGTTGATAAGTAGTGTCTTTGTAATATGTGCTCAGGTTTTTTTTAGTAAAAAATTGTAGGAAAATAAAATTATGTTTTTTACAAGCCGATAAATGTTTTAGATATGCAAAAATCACGAATATACGAGAACATAGGAAACGTTCATTAAATATTCGTAATCCATATTTTGTCTTTTTCATTTGTTTTAAGTGGCCAGGATCTACTCCAGATGCTACTTTTCTGGCGTACTTTCGTATCCTAGTAATTATTATATAATGTTTGACAAAGTACACCAAATGTCGGTACAGTTATTTTTGCCGTGAAAGTAGCAATTGCCATCTTCATTTATTTCCTTCCTCTTTGATTGCCATAGATTCTTTGACAGTTTACATGACATAGATGACAAGCTAAATTGAATGTTGTCAAGAATCTCAAGTGCCAAAGACCATTGACATAATTATAATTTTAAAGCAATTCATGCACATAGAACGCTTAGTAAGGCAGTTAAGTTTCCCAGTCGGTTACAATTTTTACAAATTCCACATTTATTTCTAAGTTGTAACATAAATCTTAGTTTATGAATCTAGGTTTATGGTAATAAACAGTTTGAGACTCTTCTAGGTCGTATTACCTAGGCCTACTAGTTAATAAAAACATGGTACACTGTGTCGTTCGCTAATATACCCTCATTCTCACTCTGTTAACAGAAAAATACAAAATATTTTTTAAATAATAAATAATAATAATAAATATTAGGACACACACGGCTGGTTAACCCCATACTGAACCATTTCTAGTTCGTGTTATGGTGGCTAACACAACTGATATACTACATATATATACATACATATTTTATATAGATACATTTTTAACACCCAGACCCACAGCCAACAAATTTAGTTAAGCACAAAAATGTTGGCCGGGCCGGGAACCGAACCCGGAACTTTCTAAATGGCAGTCCGGCATGGTAACCTTCGAACGAGGTCGTCAATACTTCTTTATAATCCTCAACGTAAACCATTTTTTGTTAAACTACTTCTTTTTAACATTCAACACACACAGATAAAAGTTTTTTAATCATCATTGTAAAAACTAATTGTTAAAACAGTTCTTAAGCCTTGACGTAGTAACTAATAATTAGAAAGAAAGAAGAAGAAAGAAAATTATTTATTGTGTAATATTAAAACACAGGACAAAATATAATAATTAAAATAGGACACACAATAAATTTTAATTAGTCACAACACAGCCTCAACTCAGTATAAAGCTGCAAAATTAAACTCCTTTTTGACCTTCGACGATAAAATGTAATAGTTAAACTACTTCTTTGTAGCTCTTGACATAAAAATTAATAATTATACTACTCCTTTTTAACCCTCTATATAAAACTAACTATTAAAGTACTAATTAATGTAAAAACTAAATGGACAAATAATAAATAGGCTTATAATGTTGATGTTGTACCTACATCACAAGTTTTTACTTACAGACGATATAGTGATATCCTGAGTGCCGGGTCCCAGTTGGAAAGTAGGTGTCTTCCCTTTCGGAGCGGAGACTAGTTTGTCGCGGAGTGTATTTCTGGAAGTAAACTCAACACCTTGAGCAAAGCTGCTTTATGTACAAGCTTAAAATGCACTATTCCTAGGCTAATAATGATAGTCTAGGTACTTTGTTAATTATTAACACTTGTGTGTTGTTTGGTTTAATTCTTATGAAGTACACTTTAGTAATCTTATCCAATCCTATCCCACTATTGTATTTTTGTTACTAAATAGGGTTGACCCCCAGATTAACACATAGGCTTCTTTTCATTCCGTAATTAATTATTGATCCGAATAAGAAAATAATTTCAAAATAATTGTTATTATTAATGCCTCCATGGCACGGGCGCGAATGCGTCCAGTTTGAGGGTTAGTGATTAAGTGTAAATTTACAATTTTTAACGAATAAATATTTTTGATTTTTTTTTGAATTTATTCCTAATGGTCATATGGCTGAACCAATTTCTAAGAAATTTGGTGTAGATATAGTATAGACCCTGGATTAACACACAGGCTACTTTTTATTCTGGATTAAGTCGGGTAACACCGAGGGACGTAGCTAGTAAGGCCAATAAATAGAACCAAGTTTGAGAAGTTTCTCGAAGCATATAGCAGTGGGGCTTAGCCTGAATGCTTACAGCTGAGAAGGCATTACGAGAATTATACATCGTAGTTATTTTATGTGTTTACATTACTGTAACCTGGTTTCAATTTAATGTCGCGTCAAATATGATGTTGTTGCATAAAGTCAGATATTCGTTTTTCTCCATAGGAATGCTCTTTCTTGCTTGATTAGTGAGGTTTAGGTGAATATAAACATGTTTTTTCTATTTTATTATGTTACTAGCTCCACCCCGCGTGGCGGTGCTACCCGTGTTCATCCAGGATGAAACATTGCCTATTTATTAATCCAGGAATGAAGCTATCTCCATACCAAATTTCATAGAATTCGTTTCTGATAATCGGTCCAAGCGTTTGAGTGCGTTTATATACCAAATTTCATCAAAATCGGTTATGCCGTTTCAGCATGAAGCAGTAACAAACATACACACACACACACAAACTTTCGCATTTATTATATTAGTAGGATTATTCTATATCGTATATCTCCTACAAACTATTGTATCTACATAGATTCGAAATTTCGATTCTTTGATTTTTTTGACACGATTTTTTGTTTCCATTGAAAGGCACTGTTTGTACATACACATCTTTTTGCTCTATTTATTAACAGATGCAGCTATTGTAAAATCGACACAATAACATTTAGATATGACCTCATTTACAAATAGAGTGCCCACTTCTGCTGTGATCTACATATCCATTGTCAGGTCTATGTGGATTGATTTCACCCTTTAGTTACACTTATTCATTTTGATACTTTTCTAGAAAGTTGACACGAACATAAAAAGGTAAATTCCTAATAACTATGTATATACAAGTACTTTATTATATAAGCTTCGAATGACGTAAACATTAAAAATTGCAAAATACATATTATTGTTTTAAGAAAATCTTACTTAGTAGTATTTACATAAGTGCAAAAAAGTATAGTGTTATTTTCCATTAATTTCAATTTAACTTTTAGAAAAAACTTTTTAATAGTTATTTTTATCAATTTCTTAACTTTCTACATAAGTGGACGTCTTAGTCTAAAATGTATATCTAGGTAATTGGCTTTATTGATTGAGGAATTCGATTGTTAATTGGATCGGTGTTTTAGACTTCGACCTACAAAACTGATGACGACGAATCGAGTTAAATCAATTAAAAAGTGAAATGTGTAAAAACGCATCAGAATAAAGCGTTGTCTAATAATGTACGATTACAAGAACATAAATACTTGGTATCTAGACCGCTTCTCAGCCAATTTGCTCTGTGGTTAGTGATAGGGATGTGCTAAACTTGATGAGTGGGGCTACTAGTTCGAGGCAGTATTTGTATTATTACCTATTGTTTTATAAACTAGCAGATCCCTCCCGGCTTCGCACGGGCTATAAAATAATCTAAGTTGCAAAGAGAAACAAAATATATATATGTTACTCTGGGATAGTGTAGCTTCCCAACGGTGAAAGAATTTTTCAAATCGGTCCAGTAGTTTCGGAGCCTATTCGCGTCAAAAAAACAAAAAAATCCAACTTGTCCTCTTTATATTATTGGTATAGATAACAACTACGCTACTATTAGATACATCAAGGTTTTAATGCTGAAAATTTGTTGAAAAGATTTAAAAAATATGCCATACTTCTCCATATTTGATCCAACACCATTCAATAATATGTTTGATGATACTCGTAGTGTTTTCCTTGTTGAAGCCTATTTTATTTCAGAGATCCTAAGACGACTTAAGCATTCAACACACACTTGGTCACTTAGTTGACAAAAATAAGAAGCTAAAAGATAAGATAGAGTAAGGATCTCCGGTGTCTGAAACACAAGCTTGTCGCTCAGTTCGGAGCCGGACTCTGACCTCTGCGGAGTCTCACTGCAATAGGTAAATCTTGTAACTTAAAAATATGTACCTACACATGATTTTTGTAACGCTTAATAAATAAAGATTTTGATTTGATTTTTATTTGATTTGACCATCCACCAAGTTTAAGACACACCAACATTCAAATAGTGGCTTTTCTGAAAAACTTTATATATTTCCAAAATATTTCAAATTTCAATAAAATCTCATCAATTAAACCTTAATGTATCATAATTGCATGAAATAATCTGTTTGACGTTAGTTGTTTGAATACGACTGTACCAATTAATTACATTAATATTAAATAACGCTATAGATTTTCGGCTTTTTTATTTTTATAAAACGGCACATCCCTAGTTTGCCCGCACCCGCCGCGCCGTGGTTGCGCTTTCACAGAGCACTTTCTAGGCAGAGTTGAGATGCCATCCCGAGTCGCGGTTACATGGGAGCTATTGTGGAGACTACGCTTATGTCATCTGGATAATTACACCTCGACTATAGCCCATCCAACCGTTTATCATTAGGTTTTTCTTTTGGACAAAAATTAAAACCTCACAACTCAAATTTAAACTTCGCATTTAAAAGTAAACTTTTGCGTCACATGACGCAGTTACGTTCTATTGGTGCTGTCGAAAAGAAAATAAACGGATGGACGGACTTTAACAAACTCGTCTTGAAAAATAAATAGGAAGGTGGTTAATAAAACGTTATGTAGGTATGTAGATACCTTAACGTAGAACGTTTTTCATGACGAGTTTAGAATCTCTTATAACTCTTGCCCTCGCGCAGCTTTGAAACTTTTCGACGCCAGAGCTTGGTCGCTTAGCACATTCGAAGAGGAAGCTAGGTACTCACTCACTTTCCACTTTCATCTCTCTTTATCATTCTCTCATTCACGCTAGTAAATTAGTATTTTAAGCAACTTATACTAAGTAATTTTAAAAACAATTCGAAAAGACTGCTTGTAACAAAGATAAATTACGAGTTAATACACAGTCACCGAATAATATTATCTACATTTCCTGCGAACAAAGCATTGAGAAGGCTGCGCAATGATATTAATTAATTACCCACTCATGACTTGATATTCAAACTCGTAGGCAATGAATCCCCGTTATCTGCCACCTTGGCCATACTCAAACTGAGCATACGTTATACAGAGTTATTGTGGAAGCGCGGTTTTAATTTAAAATCTCTGTAAACCTAAAGTGTGAGGTAATGTAACCTAAAATGTAAGGATACATTGAATTATAAGTCTAGAGCCTAAATATTAACAAAGTCTTCAAATGTAATAGATAATACCTATATCAATTTGTTAAATGAACTTCACCCAATTAAGGGCCCATCCAAACAGTAATAATGTATTTAACAACAAACAGCTTTTTATAGATTTAGGAATTCAGGATAATTAAATATAAAAGTTTAAAACATAAATTTTCATTCATTTTCAGAAACGATGGTTTATTATAATCGCACGGTTGACGAAAAGTAATTCAATAAACAAACAATACATATTATAATTTTATTTTAAAACGGCTTCGGCTGGTTGTTATATATGTATTAGTATCTATATAAAATATGTATGTATGTATGTATATGTAGTATATCAGTTGTGTTAGCTACATCACATATATAGTTACAGCCACATCACACAAACTAGAAATTGTTCAGTATGGGGTTAAATAGCCGTGTGTGAAATATGTCCTAAAAATAAAAAATAAAAATAAAATAAATAACCCTGAAAGAAGAGTAGGCATAATGATGGCATGTGAACGTGATGCCTCCAATTGTGTCAAGTACTACCGCTTCCTCGTAACGCTTCCGTTTTTCGGTTAAATTACCTGCTCTTGTATCGTATGACGTATACAATTCATCATTTGGGCTTCTTTGTTTGTTCGACTGATCTTGAGTTTGTACTCTGTACTCACGATTAATGTATCACATTATGTAAAATAAACCAGGTCTTAAATTGATTACTTAGTGGTACATGATTTAATGTAACTTATGATAAGTTAGGTCTTGGGTTATGTTTATAGCGTAGGGTTATTTTATTAACACGGTATGGAACCAAAGTACTCGTAGCATATTTTTAAAAATCCTGCGTAAATAATAGGTGCTTAATTAATTTAAATTTAAAAAATAATCGTTAGACCACCAAAACACCATTAGGTAAACGTAGCATAATTATTTATTTTTTGTAAAATAGGATGAAAGTATAATAAAAAATTAAAAAATGCTTCTAAAAGTAATGAAGAAATTAAAGAAATCTTATTTTTAGTTGATTATGATATTACCTAGAATCGTTAGAGCGTATTATTTTAGATAATATTATTATAATTGCTTATTTACGTATTAATTTATTTCGTGTAAAACGCACTGCCTCGAGCACCAGGGGATGCAGCTAGTACAAAAATAACTTGTAAGTATAATAATGAAAAAATATTAAAATTATCGTATTATCCTTGTTTCAGGATACCTATGTCCTGGGAGGCGGCAGGAAGACTCTTCGTAGAAGTAACAGCGTCCTCACATCCTGGAGGTGCCTCAAAACCGATTATGTAAGTACCTAAGATACTAAAAAAGTTGTTTATTAAAAAAATGGGGAACCTTTTAAATTTCAAGAATATTATATGTTATCATTGCAGTAAAACGCGGAGCGCAGCTAGTATGTATTTATATAAATATATGAAAGATCTTAATAAAAACGATAGAATATATTTAATATATAGATCTAGTAATACATAGTTCATAGAGGCACCCTACTTACAATAGAACCCTCCAGATGCGCAGACGCAGTCGCTATGTGCACGAGCTGCAATGGATTGGTTCCGATTTCCATAACGCCTGCTCCGTAAACCGTTTATGTTTTCAATGCTCAGAAGATAACATTGAACGAGTAAATTAAAACAATCGGTTGATTCAATAACAGATATATGAGTCATCTCTTTGTTAGTATTCATATCAGTTTATATATTGTTCATTTTGTTTGTAATTGTACTGAAAAAGAAAAAAACGAATGAAGTCGGTTAAAAAGAAAAGAACAACGGTTAATTTTTTTTTTTCAAATCTGTCCTGTATTTGACCGATACATAAGCCTTTTGGACACATTTTTCACACGGCTAGTTAGCTCCATTCGAAACCATTTACAGTTTGTATTACACAACTGATATCCTACATATATATACATACGTAAATACTTTATATTGATACATATTTAACACCCAGACACAATCAACAAATTTAATCAAATCGGTCCAGTAGTTTGGGAGCCTATTCGCGTCAAATAAATAAAGAAACAAAATATCAAGATTTTCCTCTTTATAATATTGGTTCGTTCGTTTATATAGATGTAATATTGGTATAGATAGTATAGATATACCTGCAAGAGGCAAGGTGGCGATTCAGCGGCATACACGACTAAACTAAATTTAAAGAAGCCCCGTCTCTTTTCATCTTAGGTGGCTAGAAAGAGACGGCACGTTCTGAACCACAGACAAAACAACTAAAATCACGTCAAATATGGAATTTGCAGGCAGTTTTAGAGGTGATACAAGTGAGTGCGTTCTAAAGTCGCCATATATTTTCAACATTTAACGTGATTTTAGTTGTTTTGACTATGGTGCAGAACGTACCGTCTCTTTCTGGCCACCTAAGAAAGTCGCCTATATTTTCAACATTAGACGTGATTTTAGTTGTTTCGACTATGGTGCAGAACGTGCCGTCTCTTTCTGGCCACCTAAGATGAAAAGAGACTGGGCTTCTTTTAGTTTAGTCGTGTATGCCGCTGAATCGCCACCATTACCTATGAGGCAGCCCTAGTTGCGCGGTCGAGTTGTAGCCGGTTGAACTCTGTACGGCGGTCAAGGTGAGCTCTGCTACTTGTAATACTGACCTCATTACACTCTCATAGAAAAAACTCCGAGTTCATGCTTCTTCATTCACTTATATAACCTGTTGTACCTTAACTATTACATGGCTCGAACACCTAACATAATATATCAGCACCAATAGTTTCATTTAATAGTGTATTTGTTACTTAAGTCAATAAAGAATATTTATATTTATTAATATAACATAGCTTAAGATAAGCAGCTTACTATATTGATGGCGATTCTAAAAGAACTAAGTCAACTAAATTTAAAATACCCCTGTCTCTTTTCATAGTTAGTGCCCTCGCCCCCTTTTTTACGAAGCTAGAACTTTTATTGCCCTTTAAAATTATAAATAGAAATAATAGGATACAGTGGGTTTAACTTATTATTAGTAGGCTAAGTCATTTCTATGACGGGTAGAATCGATGTGTTTAATAAAATAAAATATCAATAAATGAGCAACAACGCACATGACAATATAAAATATATTACACAGATGAAAATATTACATAGATGAAATCAATAAATTATTTTTAAATTTTTTGTCTGTTAAGAGCGGGTGCTCTTATCACAGTTTAGGTTAATAGGCAAAGGGGCCCCGATGTCCGGGGTCCTGATGCACTGCACCACCGGGCCATACGATAGCTATGCTGGTTATATACGAGTATTAGCATCATGAAATAAAATTGCAGCTCAGACTCCTTTATCTAACTTGACACAGTTATTTCAATAGATAACTGATTGGTGTGTTCCTAATTACGAGTAGCACTTACATAAGGCGGACCTGCAACCGCAGCGCGACACTCCGACAGTCAATGCTAATGATGATTAGATGATTTATCAACGTCACGTTAGTATGAATGCAAATGAAAAAAAAAATGCGTCTGTAGTTCGGCAACCTAAGGTGATCTGACGCGACCATCGAAGCTAAACAACCGTCGTTGCGGATGTTTAGATTAGACAATGCACAAGACTGTGGTTTTTAAAAGTGGCATTTTTATCTGGGCGCTACCGTGGGTCGGATGGCACGTTCAATTGTAGGTGTAGGCTTTTAACTTTCAGTCAAGTCAGAGGGCTTTGGGCGGCTTGAAACTCTCGACACCAGATTTCATACGAAGAAGTCAGTCACAGTCACAGTTAGAATATGTTCACATGTTTGAAAAATGCTATTTCATGCATTGACACTTCACCCGCTTTACTCGCTCGGTCAATCTACTGAATAATGGAAATGCAGAAGATTGCATAGTTATGCAGCGAGGTATGATACAATTAGCAGTGGTGCGGTGCCATAACCAGTGGTACAAACATTACGGTAACAATGTTAGCGATGCATTATTTCATAATATACGGGTGCATTTGTAATGATATGCATAATGCATAGTAAGTTACGCTTTATGCAATTTAACATATTAAAATCATTATGCGGTACGCGAGTGTAAATTTAATTTTAAAAATTGACGGTATAATAATAGTTTAAAAAAACTAAAAAACACGCTTATCTGGCCGTTTAAAGTGGGTCAAAATCGCGCCCAAAGAAGTCGGTTACACACAAACATATAAATAAAAATACAACAAAAATGGAATAATTTTATCAAATTAGTGTATTGTCATCGGTCCTCAATAAATCTATAAAGTTTGAACGAAGTCTGACCGTTTAAAGTGGGTCAAAATCGCGCCGAAAGAAGTCGGTTGCAAACAAACATACAAACATAAAGGTGAAGCTAATATAAAGCGTATAATAATAAAAATTACTTAGAAGTTTGACGTGTGATTGTCTGTTGTGGCTTTTTTTTCTAGATGTGGCATCGTAGCCCCCAAACTGAAGATTCGGATGAACGAGTTATTGAAGCCTACTTATGAAAAGTAGGCTAGATATACATAATTATATACATGTACGTAGGTGTCATATTAAATGTCAAAAAAGCAAAACTAAACTAAAAGTACTAAACTACTCATATACCTATGTACTTATACACTAAATTAATCATTCATCTAGTTTCTACCTAAATCCGATTTAACTCTGATTTCTTTTATTTTAAATGTGTGTTAGTCGTATATTTAGTATGACGGCGCAGCCGTGTCATCGACAAAAACACTAGAGGAGCGCTGTGTCGATGGTAGCAGAACGACCATCTTGTAAATGGCAACATTATTAAGAACGACTGACTATGATTGGAGGAGCGCTGTGTCGATGGTAGCAGACCGACCATCGACAATCTTGTAAATGTCAACGTAACGAAGAACGACTATGATTGGTCAATGAGTCGTTCTAGCGGAGCGTCGTGTCGATGGCAGCGGGGCGACTATCGACCATTACTTTTTCGATGGGCAACCGTCAGCGCACCACGTCTTCGACGAATCGCTATATATCGTTACAATCCCTAGAAAGCACTTAATTTAAACACCTATCTGAGTTTTGTGATTGCGTACCAAACTGTGTGAATTGTAATAAAATAAGCTGTGATTTACAACATGGATTTTAATAACGGCCCTCCTGCGTCTACAAGTATGTTATGTAGCGCCTCGCTCGGTTAACTCTGATGATTTACTACCGTGGGTCGCCTGACACGTTAAGTTGTAGGTCCTAGCTGTTTGTTAACTTAACAAGCAGTCACTAATCTAAATCAGAGGCCTCCGGATGGCTTAAAGCACTCGACACCAGACCTTGACCACTTAGGTCATACAAAGAAGAGCTATGACTAACGACTTCGCATAGCATATGAAGAGCATTTGGTAAAATATTGCTAAACTATGTATCTTAGAAAGTCATGTTCAAAATATGGAAAATATCGGAGAAAACCGATCCCACGGAAAATCAAGTCAATCATCCAACGAATCAGAAAGCCTTGTGACTCCGGATGTTTACATTTGGACGCATCAAGCTTTCACATAACATCTGCATGCGAAGGTCCGATCATTCCGCCGATTAACTCCAAATTACCCGACTAGGAACTTGTTATAGTTAATCAGAGATTTATAATATGCATTGAATATTGAAATCAAAACACGATAAGGGGGCCCTGCGGCTGAACTGTAAATTGATTATGAGTGAGAAAATTATACGTGCCAACATTTTGTTACAATATCTAGACATTTGATTAGCAGCTCGTTTAACCACATGAGTTAGTTACACTCTGACCAAAGGTGGAGCATGCCTAGTCTGAAATAATTCGCTTTCAAGGAGGCTGCGGAACACATCGCAAGGAGCTTGAGAACCGATTTTTAACTTTGAGGTTGGTATCTAGCCAGGTGAGCACTACATAGTTTCCTCACGATGTCTTTCTAGCGCATGAAAGGTTACTTGCCATTGTTATATGCCCTCCCTTTATATAATAACTTTTTAAAGGAAATATTTTTTGTTTTTATATTCTGTTTAAATTTCAGGCGTCTACCAGTTACCGTTATTGACATTGTAGCAAAAAAACGAATACACATGTTTATTATATTCAGTATTTGTTGTTATAGCGGCCCGGTAATACATATTATGTGAAAATTTCATTTTTCTAGCTATCATGGTTAATGAGGTACATCGTGGTGACAGATAGACAGCGGAGGTTTAGTAATAGAGTCCCGTTTTACCTGTTAGGTATGGAACCCTAACAAAAATGTGAGATAAAAACCTTACACATTTGTTGAATTTATAAATTTACTAGCTGACCCGGCAAATGTTGTTTTGCCTTAAGTGGAAATTTAAGGGCGAACTGAATATAAAATTTGGTAATAATCGGTCAAGCCGTTTTGAAGGAGTACGGTAACTAACATTGTGATATGGATATTTTATATATGTATAAGAAGATTGAATTGCGAGCCGCTAGTTAAATAAATACTGTAAATAATTGCTCATTAAAGTAAAATAATTTCTCCGAGTAACGAGCAGATGTCTGTCTGTTAGAAACCTCGCGGCCAGGTTTGATTTACGCCAGGTATTTGAGCAGAAAGCGTTGTGCTTGGGATTCATTAAAATTATTACAAATTTTGCTGTAGAGTCGTACGCTACGGTGGTACATGAAGCGATCCTCAATTTTAATTCATTATTTGATTTATTGTCATTGCACATTAATAATTGGAGGAAGTCGTTTTTTTATTTAAAAGGTGTGATAGCCGAGAGTGTTCTTGATGACAAAGTTTATTATTTGTATTTTAAAACGCTTATTTTATATATTTTCACTAGCCTCTTCAGTCAGTTATTACTTTTACTTTCAGACATTTAAAAAAAACTAACCTTAGGTACCGTAGCTTTTAAATTTTATCAATTGTCTTTCGGAGTAAGGTTATTTCTTTCACGCATGTTAATTTTCTTATCTTACACTGACCCGATTGGCGTAAATTACCATATTGCTCAACAATTTGGACGGAAAATTACACGAAATAATTACACACTTGGATGTGGAACATCATACAAACTCATATAAAGTACCGTACGTAATTTTCCTTTTGTGCCGTTCGTTCCAAAATTCATAAGATCGTAACTGATTTTGAATGCAATCAAATAACTCATGAATGAGTCTAGGCCGAAACATTTAGCATAAGTATAATTTAAAAAAAAAAAACCTTCTAGCGATATATGTGATTGAATTTGAATGTAATGTATATTACACTCGTTAACCCCTTTCGATACCCATATAGAGTTAGTTGTGTTAAAGTTCAGAATAATAATTTCCCATTGTCAGTCTTATTTGTCGTAAAAGATGAGCGGTTAAAAGCGGTTGAGGTCTGGACTTGAGAGTTTTCACGCAGGTACAACTTTTGGTCTGAGAGCTTATACTTATTACCTCGGACCTGACCGTGACATTAAAAGCAATAAAGAGAGAAAGTGAATAAAGAAGTGACAGCTCATAGAACAGAATGTAAACAGAAAACAGGCTGTGCCGTCTCCATATTGTGGAAAAATAATTCGATGCAGATTACATGTACGTTTTGAATTGCATTATTGTAAATTTCTCTCGTCTCTCCACATTTGTCCGAGCCCTTCAGAACGCATCTTTAAAAGAGAAATGTTGTTTAAAATAACTATTGACAAGGTGAACGCCTATTTCAATTTTCCACGTCAATATTGAGTGTAAATAAAGTGTTGAGTATCAGTCGGAGGCTGGTCGCGGCGCCACAATACAAAGCCGCTTTCTAAATTAGGCGATTGTCACTAAACGTGCAGATTTAGAAAGCATTTTGTCTTCAATTGTTGTCATTGATATTTATATTTCTCTTTTTCCATGTCTGAGTGTACAAATTGGGCAGTTCTCGCTTGGTTTGTTATGTAAAAACAAAATTAAACCAAAGCAAAAACATTTCTAACAATTGATTATTTAGTTTAGTCAGAATTTGTGATTTTTTATTAACTTGTGTTGTATGTATGTTTAACATATACTTATCTATCTTCGAAGACTCAATACTGTGTGCGGAACCATGGATCTGTTCTGATGATGAATCCAAAAGACTTTAAACTTCTGGACTAATTAAGAGAACTACGTTGTGTTTGTGTTACACTCGTTTAAATTATTAAACGACTTTAATTAGAAAGAAAGAAATCCATTTATTATTAAACGATTACAGTGGTCATATTTATAACTATAAAACCTCGTTTTAATACTTTTAAATGAAAACTTATTTTAATCCAGTAATTTACAGACTCGGTTACGAAACGTAATTTAAACTCAAATAAAATAAAATGTGATGCATAAATAAGAGAACTGAGCTGCCTGCATAATTTGTCGTAACTGCTCTGGATGCATCAATTACTCAATTTATTATACACTAATTACGCACTAAGTCGTAATCATAGCATATTTCCCTCGAAATATTCAGAGTAGAAAATGATGTGTCACGTAGGGACGGGCATCTTTCACAAAAGTCATAATATATAACAAAAAAATCAGCGATGTGCGAGTTGGTGATGTAATTATATATTGCTGGGACCTACAATTTAACCTGTCATCCGACCCACGGTAGCCCCCAGATGAAAATGGCACCTCAGTTAGCCAAGCTACAGGCGCTAAAAAAGGGTTTGCGATATTATTATAATTAATGCATTTCGATTTGGAAAAACTATATGTAGGTATAGAAAAAAAAATTTGGAAAAATTATATGTATTAGTGTATCGTAGCATATTGTTAATTATTCTTATATATTTATGTATGTATATGTATTAGTATTTTATGTAGGTCTTATTATGTATTGGTTATTTGTAGGTATTTTTAGTTATTTAATCTCTTTGTTGAACACCCCGTATCATATTTATTGTGATTTCCTCTCCATGCTTTGGTTGCCTGGAAGAGATCGCTGTAAGTGATAAGGCCGCCACTTGTAACACTACTTATAAGTTGTTTATTTATTTTTCTCTTTGTTTGTATTCCCTTTTGTGTTGCAATAAAGAGTATATCTATCTATCTATCTAACTATTTCTGCCAAAGATATCTTTCAAAATGCCTGACAAATGAATGACCTGTTTTGACTCTAGATAATCTACGAAATCTTTGTCATATGAAAATTGTAGGTTTAAATATTATGTCTCTTTTATGTTTTGTGAGAGCTTAAGCGTTTTTGCTTGTGAATTTTAAAACATGCCATTGTATTGGACAGTGCCTTATTTCGGGAGCAAGGTTTGTTCCGGGCGAGTGCACCTGCACCGGAGACACTGAACTAACAAAGATTTGAGTATACTCCGTTTCAAACTATATTTATTCCACAGTTTTACTATCATCAGTAAACTTATGAATAAAAATTGTGTTTAACACATTTTAATTTTACTGTGCTAAAACTTCCGTCAGGTATTATTAAAAACTTTGTTTAACTGGCTATTATTAATAATTATAAATATCCATAAATAAACAATACAAATAGTTTTATATTGAACGCGTAAGTAAGACGTACAATAAATACTACAAAACTAAGCAATTGACAGCAAAGTTTACCTTTTCCATCTGGGCCCCGCGCCAAGTATCTCTGGATCCTGTTACGAGGGAGCCTTACTAATGAATTGGTTTTATAGTTTCATATATGCGAATTAAAGGATAGAATGTAGAGGTAAAATACAGTGACATATACTCTATGGACATGATCTTTATACTACGAATGTTTGCCAGGTATTTTACGTACTTTCCAAGGAAAATTTACAAAGTTTATATGAGAGTAAAGTACAAGTATACCAAATTTCGGAATAGTTTACTACAAACTAAGTAATTTACAGCATAGGTTACCTTTTCTATGATTATACATTAAGAAGTATGCATTGCGCCCCACGCTATCTCTGGATCCTGTTATGGCAACAGTTTACAGCTCATCGTATCCCTTAAGATAGATTACCATTAACTTAACTTAACTTTATAACTTAAACATTAACACTAATGTTAAAAGTTATAAAACAGAAAAACTAATAAAGTATCTAACGTAAACAAACTGTAGCGAAAACGTAGCTAACGACGCGACATCTTATATTATGCTTTGTCAATGGTAAAATAGCTTAGAATAGAGTATATAAAGTGATGTTTATGTCAGTGTATAGACGCAAAGCGAGTTGTAGCCGACCGCCGTTGAATGGGCGGATGTGATGGCATTCAGTTCCCGGAGTGCGGACACCACTCACAATGCCTTCTCGCTGTTTATACTCGCAGTTCAAGAAAGGTTGATTTTCAAACTTCGCAAGTTTACAGGCCAGATAATAAGCGGAAAGACAAACTACCTAACCGAACGTGCTAACAGACTAATTCAGATGGCGTAAAAAGAATGATCTTGAAATCCTACAAATATTATAACGACGAAAGTTTATATACGTATGTGTGTGTGGAGGTAAGTTATAACTTGGAGTAACACATAGGCTATCTCAGATAAACGCTGGTAACGCCGCAGGGCGTAGCCGTTTAATGATTAATAACATTCATAAAAAAAAACATGAAAATATTGCATTTAAACGAAAGCTGTAACAATGTTACAATTTCATCTGTAGCCTAGACCAATCCATTATCCAATTAAATCGTACTCAATAAACTTTCTTGCCAAAAGCAAAATCATCAAAACAACAATCGCATATCACTTTTTCACCTCCACACGTTGATTGCTGTTTTGTTTCAATTCATTTCGAAAGTTAATTGCCTGTGGCAGAGGAAAGTCTAGTCTCCATGAACTCATCAGTGGCTTTAGTGGCTCCGCGGTTTGTTCTCAGAATCAATTACTTTGTAAAGCATATCGCCGCCATTCAAGGTAGGGGCAAAAACTGCCAAACCTGCCGGTCACCGACCCTTCGGAAAAAACTGGTGGATCTCTGCTTGGCTGGATTGGTCACTGGACGAGTTTGGCCAGCGGGAATTTTCCAACTTGACCGCAGGAGTCGTCAGTCTAAAAACTTGTTCACCAACCATTCTCATGTCATATATCAGTCAGGAAGGAAAGCAATAAAGGGATTAGAAAAACAAATACCTGCTTTCATGTTTTATGGAAATTCTTGACAGAGTATCTTACTTTTCTGATTCGTCGTCTAACTGACGTAGGATGTACTTATGTACATTTTATACATGCACAAATAAATCTTCTTACTTTCTTTGAACGAGTATAATTATGGGTTTGCCGCAATCTTCTAGCGAACGCTAAATGTTTTATTTGGTACGCAAATTTACTAGTAGTTATCTTATCAATAACCAAGCGAACCAAATTTCTTGGAGTACCTATTGACTTTTTGATCTTAACAATTATGTACATGATCAAAAGTTTTTTTTTAATTGTTTAAAATAATGGTCTCTACGCGAGAACCAATAATAAACCAAAAAATACACGTTTAAATTCCACTTACTGAGTTCAAATTCTCACGTGATATCAAATATTATCAGCACACTTCCTCCATCTTAAAATAACTAAGTATTTTACTACACAAAAAGAGTTACGTGAAGTTGTTTACATTTTCGTACATCTAGATGTGTTTCTTATCTTGACAACTTTGACAGTAGTGGAAAAGTCTCCGTCCACTACCGTGTTCCTAATCATTGTTTTCTTCTCTATTTGATTCTGAGCGTTATGTGATCAACTCTCAATGTCATGGAAACTTCAGGAGACGATTGCGTCATATTGGTATAAGTTTTTTCGAATGTGCAAAACTATTTGCGCAAAAGAACTTATACCTACCAGGGGTAATGGTTAACGTCCTTACTGTGAGGTTAATGTCTGTTCGTGTGACTTTGAATCGCCGAAACGGATTGGCTATTTTAAATTAACAAACTAATTACTAACGGCGTATCGGTTAAGCAATTTAACAAAAAATTTCAATTTCCGTGTTTTTCATTATCTACTGTTCTTATAATGGCATTGGTGTTATAAATAACAGTTTAGTTTAGTCCATTTATCGAACTGTGATTCATTGTCGGTTCAAGTGTTATATCGGTGTCGACTCCTCGCTTTATTTCATGGTTATCGCTTACACTCACAACGTAGTTATTGTTATCGTTTCATGCTTTTGTTTCAATTATTGTTTTTGTGTCATTGAAATCCCAGAGTTTAATATTTGCTATTATTAATACGAGTAAATTCTTTAAAAAATTAATTAACATTTTCATCATTATTCCTCGTCAATTAATTACAATACTTAAAAAGATACGATTCGGTAACAAACGTGATCGAGTATTTTCATTTTATTCAAAAGGGGTACTGACATATAAAAAATAAAGTTTAACAATTTTAACACTGACTACGAGTACGTAAAAAAGGAACGAGTCAAGATATTAAAATAAATAATAATAAAAATGCATAGGTACAAAAATGATACCTAGTCTACCTTGACCTTTTTCGTACTGACTGGTCGTGGGTCGTGGTCACACTATCAGTATTGTGAAACATACAAAAATACATCCCTTCTTTCGACATCACCGTAGTCAGGTAAAAAGGGCGGCAGGGTGCGTGAGGTCGTCACCAAAATTAACAGAGCAGGGATTGGAAAGGCTGTGCATGTCGGAGCGAGAGGCACGAGGCTCGCCTGCGCCGGCGCCCGCTACCAGCCGCGCGCCAGTACTTACTGCCAGTGCCGCGCCAGCCGCCGACCGAAGCAGCCCGTCGCGTCACGTCTACGCTCGCTAGTTTCCCCGTGCTCGACTAATATTCTCGATATCCGAGTGACTTGACAGTTGATAACTTTTACACAGTCGAAGCGAATCTGTCGAATAACGAATAGTTTGGTGCAGTGCATATTTCCGCGCGCCGTAACGGCCCAAACGAACGCGTGGCGGAACACAAAAACAAACTCTCGTCTCGCGTTTCGAATGGTCTCCGGCGATAATTAGTTTGGTAAAAGTGAGTGTGTGTGCTGTGGACGCTTGATGGTTCAATTAGAACTGCTTTAGAGCCTTTATGAACCCGGTCTCCGAGAGACTCTCAAACACCGCCCATGTTGAAGCTGGTGAGTGTCCGCATGCTTGACTTGAACCACTCGATTACGATTATTACTTTAATTGCTTTCTCTGTCATAACGCCTCTGATGAAGTTGTTTCATGGATCGAATTAGAATTGTCTCACTTCATTATTTTGGATTACTTCTCAACTAATCGCTCAATATTTATCAATAAAGTAATTACCGATACTTTGATATCAATCATCTATCGTATCAGATAGCTTTGTCAGATAACAGTTTTATTTTACTTAGATGATAGCTCCTTCGGGAAAATGTAAATAGAAAGGTTTGCGGTTGAATATGGATTTATTGAATTATATTTTCATATGTTTTCTTTCATAGTTCTATCAGTAGAACGTTTTATTGCGTTAGTGTTTGTTTACATCATCGACCGCTGGTCGTTTTATATCATAACCATGTGTTTTGCTTCGACGTTGTTTGTAACTCTTATGAACAGACTCGATTTGTTTGTATTTTTACTTAATTCCATATTTTTATTAATTGATTCTACCTTATCTGACCTAATAATGTCATGTTGCTTATAAATATCCTTTTCATCATCTCATTTTATTTTATTGACTGAGAAGTAAGACAAAACAGGTGTGAGATACCTGAATACATCATACACTGTTTTGCCCTTAATTTATTTATACAACAGGTGGGCACATGAGTATTTATGACCTTTTTAGTTTTGTAAGAAATGGCACTAGTTGACCTATTTTTTGTACCTACGAGTATCGATAAAATGACACTGTAATTTTTGCAAATACTATTGTTTATTAATACAATTTCGAACAGTTTTCTTACAAAAAGTTGATAGCAATTCTTCCTTGGTTACGAATTAAAAATAACATACTCGTATTTTATTTCGCCACGCACTTTTCTCACAAAAGCTTTAAGTCTTCCTCTAACCTTTGGGCCGCACTTTTTTGCCTTATAAAGGTTAAAAACTACTCTCTGATCTGTTTCCGCGTTCCCTAAACCTTATTATTTACTTTCTGCTCATTTGGTTTCTATGATTGCGAAAAATAAATAAATAATGCCAATATTTTATTTGTTTCAACAAAGACTTTCTTTACAACTATTAGCCTCGTCTTCGGTATATTTTTTACAGATTTGTTCCAGTCACCTATTTCGAAGCGTGCATATATTTTTAGCATTGCGTGTTCACTGTCACTTGGCGTACTAACGAACTGATTGGAGCGATTTATCTTATTCCTAGCGTTTTCTCTAATGGTAATATTTCTTTCGGCGGTATGTGCGTCAATTATATCAATTGACGATGATGGATCTCAGATTCTCAAATTGTTTGAATCAGTTTTCTCTGCTAGGTAACGCTTTCTATTAGATCTTTTTTGTCGGATGCGCCTGTGATCCGTACTTGATAGTTGTTTTTATGTGACAGTGTTTTAATAGCGTTAAAGAGTAGCGTTACATGAATTCATACCTTAGCATTCAATTTTTGGGATCCCGTATCCATAAGGTTCTAACGGTATCCTACTAAGAATTTGCTGTTCGTCTGTTTGTCTGTCTGTCTTTAGGCTGTACCTCATGAGCATGTACTGTAATAGCTAGAAAGTTGAAATTTGCACAGATTGTTTATCTCGATAATTTGTAGACACTCGCTAGTATGCATTATGATAAAACAAAAATCGATTCTTATGTTTCTATATTTAATTTGTATGTTTCATAACACATATAATTAAAGACAAGTGCAGTGTTGTCCGCGTCACCTCCATCAATCACGATCATGAGAAGTCACACAGATCTCTTGCCGATAAACAGATTTGTCATATTTTTGTCACTCTGTTCTTTAAAAACCAGAACCGGGCCGCGTGGCAGCGTGGGAGACCTCTTGGCAACATTAATCATACTCGTATTTAGTCAACTCTATTTCAGCAGTTCATTAATGACATCTCGTAGATGCCCTTAAAAATAGATCAGTTTATTTTGGCCGTCGCATTCTGAATTGAATTACTGGTTTGTGAGCGCCGACGTTCTGCAAAATCACGTATTGACACCGATAGCCATCTCATCATCATTGATATTGGATCAAAAATTGATCGGAACCGGTATCCACCGTTTGCGGTGCGCCACAAATCGAATCCAAAGCAAATTGCATCGATT
The DNA here is from genome assembly GCA_035578125.1 of Mellilla xanthometata. Lineage (NCBI taxonomy): Eukaryota > Metazoa > Arthropoda > Insecta > Lepidoptera > Geometridae > Mellilla > Mellilla xanthometata. Next base: position 1,545,521 of record JAPUBQ010000007.1, on the reverse strand, counting down.
CAGAGTTGTCCACTATCGGGCTTATACGATTCCATACGTCAGTCTGATTGGGCACGTAGTTTGCGTCATTGTTCCGAGACAAGGAGAATGCAGGTTAGTTAATAGTAGCACGTCGTAAGGTTGAATGGCGCAACGGCCGAGATCGAAGCAGGCTCGGAACCCGAGCCTATACAACCACAATGAGAGTTAATGATTCGGAAAGATTGCAAAATGCATTTTTATTGATGACCAATTGATGGTATTTGTAATCTCTATCGATGTAGAGAACAGCTAGTTCGTTTGTGGCTTCGTCATCTTAATGAATAGCTTGTTACATCTACTTAGTTATTAGATTCGAGTATGTGCTTACTAAAAACAACCCAGTAACTGGATTTATTTAACATACCTTTTGCAAGTAATTTCTACGAGTACCTAGTATGTCGGTGCTAGCATTTTCTTTGCCACGGGAAGTCGGGAATAAGAATGTGGAATTCTTCGTTGAAATATGTATATGACTGTAAAACGCGTTAGCAACTAGAGATGCAGCATTACTATAAAATGTCAATTTGTAATATGATGGCAGCACATCATACCTTGTCGTTTGCAATTCAACACCTTCGTAGAAACATAACGGGCTGGCAGTCCGGCAGAGGTACGTGTTGGCATGTGGCAATCATCGCTTACCACCACGCCAGTGGAACAAGAGTGGCATAACTATTGCGATCACTGAAAGGTCATAATCGATAAAAGGGCGAGCATCGAGTATTGATTGGTTCACTTACACCTTGCAATACAAGCCGGCTTGATTGGATGGTTGTGCAAAGTGATCAAATTAGATTCTTTAACGTGCTATAAAATAGGTGATTGGAAGATAATGATCTTGCGTTTAGAGCGTAAAATAGTAAAAGGCAGGAAATCAATTTGTCTAAATATAAGTTTATCTTGTACGATAATCGTTTTTTTTTTATCGAGCTTTAGTTGTCTCTGGTCTTATTTCTCTTTGTTACGTTGATATATATATAGATCCTGTTGCAATTTTTATCACACTGTATTTATTATAATAAATAAAAAAATCTATTTATAGTATACCTATCAGAAATAGTCCTTTAGGAATTCTTCACAAAAAAAATCTTTAATATCGTGTTATTTTTGGTTAGATATAGTATTTTTTTATTACCCACATCGCTGGCAGCTCTTTTTATTACGAGTGTGTTTGACTAACATCTCTCTTATTCAATAGTTTTTTCCCCAGCATTCAGGACTGACGAAGGTTGTATTTGTTTAGTATATTCTAGCAGGCATGCACTATAAGCTGTATTGTTTCCCGCAGTATCTCGTAGATCAGTGACAATGAGTGATTTGTTCACGTATTGCACTTGACCATCAGTCACGTTCGACTCTCGACCTTTTCTTTTCTTACAATTGGCATTTAGTAACGCTACTACGCAATTATAGTTAACGTCAGTTGTTTGGGAAAATAGCAAATGCAAGTGTTTGATCTACGGTAATGTGCATTCTTGAGTCCTTTCTACTGTTTTGCCAATATGAAAACTATCATTTCCCAAGTTTTATAATAAGAAATTCATTGCTTCAGTTAAGTTTGTCCTTGCTCTGCTGAGTCAGTAACAATGTTTATTAGGTCACGGTTATATTATGACATCTATCGTCATATTTAATTGAATTCGCAAAATGATATATACACTTATAATGAATCTAAATTAATGAAAAAATAAATTGCACGCCTCGCAATTTCGCGTTTCCAAAAATTACACAACCTATTACGTAATTCGTACATTATTTTATACATAACTCTAATTTAATAATAACTTTACATAATCTAATGCCACACTTGAAGAATTGTTAATTCACTCACTCGTATGAATTTTTCACGCCTGTAGCGTTAACGTTCCAAAAATGATATAGATCAGAATTATAATTAACTAATTGTTTATGTTCTTAATTTAAAACCAAAAAGAGATCTTTTATAACAGAAGTTGTTGAAAAACTATAGGGTTATTGGCTTGGTCTTAAACAATATATTAGGACTCCATATTTGTTCATTATGACGTTTATTAAAAGGTACGAAAAACAAACCAGTTGAAACCCGACTCATTGATGATGAAGTAAAAATCTATTTCGCGTATCTTGGCGTATACTATTTATGTTGGCATAATTTTAGATACAAGAAAAGTTTCATCACCCAACGGATGTTAATCCACAACTCTTATCAGTTATCATTTATCACGGGAAGCGGCCAACGACCCGAGCAACAGTTGCGCAAGATACTCTTAGAATGCACACCAATCGACACCAGTGTGGTTGAAACAATTATTTACAAGTATTTACCATATTTAAGCTACTGGGTTTTTTTTTTGTTCGTGTGGTAATCAAATAAGATATCGATAGATTCACTGGCACTGGTCCCACCTGGGTGAGGTTTGCACATGGTTCACGCATCACATCCCATCCTACTATCTCACAAATAGTACTATCTCATAAATATAAACAAATAATAGGAGTATTTTGTGTGTATGTTTGATACTTCTTCACACACGCGGCGCAACTGATTAGGATGAAATTTTATATGCAGGTAGCTTGTCTCTTGGATTAACACTAGGCTACTTTTCATCCCGGATTATTGCGGGTAACACCGCGGGCGTATATACGGAGGAAACACAATTTTACAAATGGAAACACAACACGGAGGGGTAGATCCCTTTGAGGAATAAGGTTATTTTAGTGAAAATTATAATCTCAATAACATCTCCTCACTTTAGGACCTGTAGGCACATTGGCTTCACCATATCTGCGCAAAAGCAGCTACGGTGTGGCGCAAGGGACCGAGTGCCTGGCTCTTGCACAATTATCCTGAGTTGTCTGCCGTATTTAGAATACTTGAACGTTGGGACATGACTCTAGACTATTTTAATTGGGCTGCATTGAAATCGCAATGCTTAGTGTAATTAGTGTTAGCTAAAAGAGCTCTAAACTTAGTAAATTATTATCATCATTTTAGCATCAAGCTTGTGTTTATTTATTCACTGCTGCCTCCTGTCCTCTGCCAGTTCTCGCTAGTTCACTTTTAGTCAACTATACTTGATATTTAATCCTATTTCAATTAAGCAATGTTCCAATTGGAAACTGTAGCGCTACAGGCGCTCGGCTCGGCTGACTAAGGTGACTTGACACGATCATTGAGGTTAAGCAAGGGTCGATACGTATAGTCTTTTGATGGGTGACCAAAATGCAAAAGGCTGTAATTTAAAAAGCGGTATTTTCACTTGGTTCGGAGGACGTTGAATAGTACTAGCACATTCAGCCGTTAAACAATTCAGATAGTTTGAAAAGTCTCGACAACAAAGCTTGGCCACTAGACTCATACGAAAAAGTAGAAGAAGAATTAGAAACTAAACTGTCAATTACTCTGCCTGCAACTCGAAATCATTTATTCCTAGTTGTGGTATCAGAGTTTTGTTTTGAAATGCCTATCAGCGCACGCATCCTGCGTTCCCTTTGTTGAATGTTTATCAGTATGGACAATACGTTCTAACGCTTTACTTCGATACAAATGGAACTCAAAATAAAATGCATCGAGTGTAGTGAATCATGGAGGCCGGTGACATCACGCCATTCTCGAAGCGTATCTTGAAAACATTAACATTCGAATTCCTCTACATCCGGAACGAGAGAAAACGTTCGGCTTTCCAAGTAGGTATAGGCCTTTGAACTTTTAAGTTAACGTTTTGAGGAAAGACACAGAAACAAAAGAAAGCGATATTGGCTTGGTATTAGAGATAACAAAGAAGTAGTTAAAGCTAGATAACCTGAAGATAGTGAAGAATGAACTACCTACAGCATAGCTGATTAAACTGAAGCGATATCTAAGGTAATTAATTGGGAGCTAGATCGCACAAACTTGTCAATAAAAGATACATGTGCACAAACAAGGAGTTGCTTGTAACCAAGAGTCAATTAATAATGGAATCTTCCTACACGAGATACGTGTGATATAAATAATTAAATATGTATACTTAGTACATACAATTTCAATTGTTTGACTCAAGAATACGTTTGTTTAACATTCCTTTATCATTGCCGTTTATGGCAGGAAAACATCCACGTCAAACTGCCATATCGTGAAGAATTTTAATCACCTTAGAATTTGCATGTTTACATTCCTTAACATTCAATTGTGAACAATTTAAATTACATGCAAGAAAAACGTACAACTCAGTAGGGTATAAAAACGTAAACATTTAGAGACAAACTGTAACATAGAAAAGAACAACTTACCATTAGAAGTACGACGTTCACAATGAAAAGTCTTTTATAATACCTTTAGCGCATATAAGGTAAAAATGGTAATCAATTCAAACTCTTCTAAAGGCGGATTTAGTACGATAATGTTCCATGGCCACGGGAAATTCCTCGAAGAAACTTAATTCTTTCATACATTTTGTCGTGGGTCAAAAATATTTTAGTAGGTAGGTACCTACGTAACAGCTAAATAACTATATTTATTCCGAATAACCAAGAGTCTTGTTTTTTTTTGTCTAGATTTACCAAAGCCTTTACGTACATATACATACGAGTATAAATGTATAGGTTTATTTATGAAGGTTTTGATTTGGCTATTTATAACTTTATATTTTATGTAATTTATTTATTTTCATTGCTTATCATACGTACGAGAACTTAAAGTAACATTTACCCTATAGATAGTTGAAGTTAAGGTTGTATGCTTACTTAAAATGAATAAAGAAGTCAAAGTATTTCCGACCGGCCGTCGCGGTGCGCTCATCAATATGTGTATCCTCACAAGAGTGGTCACACGCATGGAGGTGCGCATAAATTATGCAAAATCTCGGAAATTCCATTACAAATATGTTAATCTTGATCGGATAGTTATATGATAAATTAATAAGAGTTGGCGTCTATTATGACCGTCTATGGAACTCGGTTATTTGGTTATCAGAATTGAGATCGATATTGATGTTATGTTAACTTGGAGCGGTTTTGCAGATTCTATCAACGTTTCTATTAAGCCTGCGTAATACTGTTTTTATTTTCTGTATTTATTGAATGTTCTCTCAGTTTTTCTAATATTCAGTGGTAGCTTCCCGGAAAGAGGCAGGACATTCCAGTTAGTTTTTGTCTCCACAGCGAGATATGAATGTAACAAAGTTATAAATAACTGTGTAATTTCCGCCGACAGCCGATAGCGTCAATGTTTTTGTTATAAATGTGTATTTTCATAAACGTTTCGCTTAAAAATCTATTATATTTTTTATTAAATCTTTTATTGTATTATCTTGTTGTATCCAATTAAAATCTACTCAGTGATCTTTGGTAACATTGATAGAACGTAGCTTAGTTTAATAGGCATAGAATATCAATGTCCATCAAAGTTTTGTCTTCGAATCAGAAAATGCTTTGATGTCGTACCGTATGCTCACCTCAAATATAATCTTCTTAAGTTAATTTTACTTGCATATTCAAAATTAAGCGCATAAGATACATGGGTACCGTCCTAAGGTCTTCAAATCGAGTGAATAGGTTCTTTTTAGGTAAGCGTGCTACAATATAGACTACTACTAAAAGACTAGATGTTTACATTCTAAGTATGAGTCCACAAATATTTTAATAGCGGCATTACCTTTTAAATCCACTGATTAGTGATTACAATACAGCTATCTCAAGTAATCTAGTAGCATTGACAATTGTATCATTATGCGGCTCCCAAACAAGAGGGCCCGATAACCTTCGCGATAATGCCACTGAGCCGTTAGATTTCGAAATCAGAAGCCGAGCCAGAATGTCGACCGCAGACTGGTTTATTAAATTAATGAATCTTTCTCACATCAACGGCGGTAGTAAAATAACAAAATTGGCCCGTGGATTATGTAACGGTAATCTTGTATAACGAGCGATTCACGCAGCATGTCTCTTGAGGTAGTGAACATGTGTTCAGTTTTGTAGTGGTTTGGGAACAAGCTTTAATTATTGGCGGCTGCTTGATGAATGGGGGGCCGCGGCCGTGCGCGAGCGCATTCAACACTTATTAAGTCTTTATCTCCAATCTACAAATCTGTAGTCGCAGGTATAAATTATGTGAGGAAAGTACGCGAATTATATAATATTTTCGATAGCGGCAAGTGGAATCAAAATACCTTAGCCCCACAGTAGATCTGATATCAAAAAGATAAGGTTTTAAGATCTAAAAAAGATTGTTAGTGAAGTTACAAAAGAAAACAATGATAAAGGTCGTATAGTAACAAAATGAGCAGTACACGTCATACGAAGTATCAATAAGACGATATCAATCACATTTACAATCGATTTGATCAACAGACATTATGAAATTAGTAAAGATCTTACAACTGATTACATATTTACTCTTGGATTATTATATAGGCTTTTAGTTATGTAACAGACCTTTAATGTGCTTATCACGTATCAAGTCGAAGAAGTCACTAGAACATTTTATATGATTTGGTTATTTCAATATTTTTTCTGGTGCATCCTATGTTTCATTCATTCTTTTCTGTATGGGTCATTCCATTAGTGCATGTTTATCAAAATTGTATTTTAATCACGGGAATATTATGTGAAATCATCATCTTTAATGACGCTAAAAAAATTAAGAGTTTGATGTGTAACCAATAAAAGAACAAAATCTTGGACTGTGATGTGACAATGATGTGTTTTTGATGACTGTTGAAGTGGATTTGCTCCTTTTAATGATGTTTGCTAAAAAACAAACGTATTTCTGATGTTCTTTCATAAAACGATCTTAAACATCGCAGCCAGTAAATAATGTATAATTTCTTTATCTTGTACGATAATAATTTAACGAAAGTAATTTCTTTATCTTGTTTTTAAACGAGTTGAAATTTAAATTAATTTTATTTTCAATTCACATTCTGCGTGCCGATGCACATTACGCATGCACGCAAAAACAGTCTGTTGTATGAAACTAACCCCTCCCCCCTCAAAAAAATAAAATATATAATTTAGTTCTCGTGAAAAGTTTAAGCGTCTACCTTTTACTGTTCAACATTGAGCAAAAATACACGTGTATTGTATGGAAAAAAGGGGATCTTAATATACATCTTTTTTATTTCTGGTATTTGTTGTTGTATCGGCAACGGAAATACATAATCTGTGAACGGTTTCTGAGATACAGCCTGGTGACAGACAGACAGTGGAGGCTTAGTAATAGGGTCCCGTTTTTAACTTTAGGTACGGAATCTTACAACCGCAGCTCTAACATTTAAATGCACGATCATTTTATATAGGAGTTTTCAAAATAGGCTATTTGGATCACATACCCCCTTAATTATTGCCAGTTCTTCACCTTCAAGCCCCATAACTTTAGTTTGTGCCTAAGTTAATAATAACTTGCGGTGTATGAGGTATGTCCGACCTTGGTTATCTCTACTAGTATATTTGCCAACGCCGCGCGCCGCGCCGACGTCACCCGACGCGCGCGGGGTGTGGCGGTGTTTGCTCGCCTTATCTACACTCGCCATGTACACGACCACCGGCCTCCCCAAGTCTGCTCAGAACAAAATACTTATTATAAAAAAGTTTTTATATTTATTTAACAACTAGAATACGCACGGTATCTAAAATAATCTAAGTTGCAAAGAGAAACAAACTATAATAGTCTATGTTACTCGGGGATAATATAGCTTCCCACCAGTGAATTAATTTTTCAAATCGGTTGACCAGTTTCGGAGATTATTCGTGTCAAACAAACAAACAACCAAACTTTTCCTCTTTATAATTTTGTTATAGATTACTAATGTTCTGTTTAAACTCTATTATTACACCGGCACAACCTATTTCGATTAATTATGGTATGGACATTGTTACCGCGCGAAAAATTTGGTAGGCCTCGCTCCATCCCGGATTAGCCCAGTGTAAAACCGCGGGGAGTCGCTCGAGAGAGATAAATTTGGAGCCGTAGAAAATTAAATTTCTGTGTTTATTGGTGGCTTTTACTATAGTCTGAATGTGGTACGTTGTCCCATCAATTGTTGGCCATTAACCTCTATTCACATCTGTCGCATCATCATGATTGTTTGTAACGCAATACTAATGCAATGTATTTGCTTTCAATGGTTTCAAAATACGATGTGTGATGACCGTTTATTGTCATGCTTATCTGTGTGATGTTTTCTTCTCCTTTCCTAACCTTATTTACTATCGATAGATCAGTCTCAATATAGTTCTTAACATTGAAAGTTTTTAATGTTAAGTATATCTTATTTTCAATACCAATAACAATATTTTGTACTCTGTGCTGATTATGACCCAGATTTAGAATCTGAAGTATAATAATTCGAAACTTAACTGTTTTTGCGTTGTCTACATTGACCATTCATAATTCTGTTCCCAGTATATTCTCTTCCTTTCTACATGAGCAAAATTATGTCAGATCCTGAGATAGTAGAGTCTACATAATCCGGATTACCACCGCATACCACACGAGCGGCGGCATGCGGTTCTACTGGAACTAGAATGTTTATTATAACTGTACTGCTGCTCTTATCTATCTATGACTTGTTGACTTGTGACGTCATCACACGTGCAACGTATATACTTTGCACGTTTATGTTTTTTCTAGTATAACTATTATAGGAATGACTAGCTTCACCCCGCGGTGTCACCCACTTTACTTTGAGATCAAAAATAGGCCTATGCGTTAATCTTGTCCGTACCAAATTTCATCGAAATCAGTTCAGCTGTTTGAGCCTCAAAAAGTAACAAACGCTCATAAACAGACAGACAATAAATTCTGAAAATAGTTTTTTTTTTTGCTTCTGTTACTCTTTGCGAATTGCCCTCTATCAGTTTTTTTGGAAAAATATTGAATGGACAGACGTTCGATTTCTACTTGGTTTAATATGTATCGATAACTTATATTTAATATCACATACAACTAGAACAACACCTGTGTTGCATTCACCTGTTCGATAAGCTAATGATAAAATTGTTTCCGATCAAATAGAACAATGTACTATGAATTAAAAATCTAGGACAATATCAAATGTGATAGAAATAACCTTCATGAATGAATGTACTAAATAACAATAGTAGCAAGTAATGAAATAAATAAAATATCTGATCTGATTAAACTGATAGTATAAGTGACTAGTAGATATCTGTTAAATATTAGATAGGTGCCAATTATTTCGATGTTCATCAACAATCATTACAAGTAGTATATTTTTTTTTCATGTTCAATGTTGACATGCCATAGTTTTTCGAGGCGGCCCCATCTTGGATTTGAAATTTATCATAATGTATGTTTTCTGCTAGATAAACTCTTACTCTTATACTTGACCAACACACCTTTTAAAGGATAAGCTTTGGTTTAGGGGCTAAATGGCACAAACAAAGAGACAGCAAACGAATGATTTTGCGTCGGGGTTAAGAATTAAAAGGTAAATGTCCCGATATAATAATTAATAATTGCCTAATGGTCAATTAACAATCTAGGGCGCGTTTAATTTTCCAGTCCAGTGTCAGAAAGATCAAGAACATTTTAATTAAGGTATAACTTACATCGGAACGCACGCTTTATAATCTTGAAAGTAAATCCACCCAAGTCACGAAAATAAGTAAAAGTAATGTACGTACGGTTTTAATGAGCTACTCAGAAATAATTACACGATCCAAAATATGATTCACTGAACTGATTAGATGTTCACATTTAGAAGTGCATATCGCAACGCGTTTAGCATTGTCTCTGTTTGAAAGGATTGACTTATGTAGTCGTTTCTCAAACACGACTCTAATATTTCATTGTTTGTTTATTACAAGCGTCCTCCCATCGTTCTGTTTATAAAATAAATGGCGACCTCGTTGGCGCAATGGTTACCATGTCGGATTGCTAACCAGAGGGTCCCGGGTTTCAATTCCCGGCACGGCCCACATCTTTGTGATGACCTAAATTTGACCAGTGTAAAGGTCGTAATTTCGGACCAATTTCGACAAAGCTTGGTATACTGGTACCGCTACTCAACAGATTTTTATAGTCGTCGTCAATTTTTGATCCAGGCCTCCAGGGGTTGGTTCCTAGAGAATAAGGAGAAATTTGTTTTAGCGCTATTTAAATGTTGATTTTAATTATATTTGGCAGGTTTTCTGAGTATACATAAAATTAGTCAATAGATTGTAGAGATATGAAGTGATTACAAACGATGTTCCAAGAGATTTTTGTTCCCGACGGCTACTTTTCAAAGAACCACTAGTTTTAACGTTCATCATTCCATCTGGAGATATGGCTGTTTGCTGGACACTGGCAGGTTCACACGCAGAGTTGTCGAGGTTTCGAAACGTGATGTTGCTCACGCACGATACTCTCCTAACTACAGGTAGAATTATCTGAGGAGATAAGGTTGTCTCTGATTTGTTCATGTCGTCATTCTGCTCTTCATTTATTTCTTCACCTATTGTAGGATTATGTAACAGATTTATTTACTTATCTGTCGTTGAATGGCAAATAGCAAATAGTTCAGTATGATTTAAACAAATCTTTGCTCTTTTACTTTCATGACTTTTCCAGCTTAATGCGGATTTGATTCTTCATTATTATTTTATTCAATAGTCGATTTATTGGATGGTGTTGTGAATCTATTTAAGAGAAATGTTTTCGCTATTTCACAAGTTTTTCCACATTACAACTTGACATTTGATCAGCAAGTCGCATAACCACAGTAGTTAACGGCTTGTAGTCTAATATTATTCCTTTATCTATGATCCTAAGCTTTTTATGTTTATTTCCGCGTAGAAAACGGTCACACTTACCTTATTAAGTGTGACCGTTTTCGATGCGGGAATATTAAGACGCCTTACGTGATCAGTTTACAATGTTTTTATGTTTATTGTTTTACTTTTAACTTCTAATTATAATGTTTCTCTGTGTTTATTCCAGGAGTCTCCCGAAGTGTGTGCGCCGGCGCCGGCGGTAGCGATGCGTGCGCCGGACCCGGCCGCGCTGGCTGCCTACTGGGCGGAGTACGAGGACCTGTGCCGCCAGATCAACACCACGCTACATGATGATGATGACAACCATTACGAAGGTATGTAACATTTTCTAGTCTAACTGGAATATAAAATATAGCCTTTAATTAAACGTTTACCTGTCATACAGGCTACTGCTTCGAGCTTGTTCATTGTATTCAGATTTTGAATTGATTTGATATATTTTTTTTGACACATTTTAAACACCCATGGTTAACCATACTGAACCATTTTTAGTTCGTATTATTATGTCATTAATGTAATCCTTATCGAAATTTTGTGTAGACGGCATCATAAAAGTATAAAAGCACTAGTAAATGAAGATTTTGGTACAGGACGATTTTTTTAGAAACCACTTATCCAAAATTTTAAACGCAATATGGCAGCTATACTGCTAAAAATTTTGTATATATTTTCACAATACAAGAATGTTGTCTTTAAATATGCATCCTAAAAGTATTTTTTCAATATCAAACTCAACTATTTATTGCGTTGTTAAGTACTGTATATAGATTGCAAAACGTGTTAGTAATTGAAGTACGCGACAATACTCTCTAAATTTACTGAATGTAATAATTTTGTAACATTGTGTACCGTTCTAAGTGTGCCATTCTCCTTTAATATTAAGTTAGACCTCTAAGTCGATGTCAGGCCTACTACTTAACTTCATTCTACAATGGACTTGATTCATACATAACTCAATCTCTATCGGTCTCTGTATGTTCATTGTCATTATTGCTCATTGTCAAATTTAGTGTTTCTTTAGTTTTATTCCCACTGGCAACTCTTATTTATTCTGCACCATCAGCGCTCACAGCAATTACAGACACCTTATTAATTGTCTCGGAAGGTCGTTCATTAACAAACGCTGCTGAATGTACTCGTATGTATGTATGAACGAACTCTTTGTCATAGATCTATGTGTAAGCCGCAGTCGTGTTTGCTATTGAATTTGGGATCATGATTAAAGTGGTTATCGTATATATGTGGTCAAGTCTGAGATCATGTTTATTAAAGGATTTGAGTGCTTATACCTTGTCTAGATTTTGTCTACTAGTAGGTTCTTAAATAGACAAAGTTGCAATGTGTGTCCTCAAGAAGCATAATAGAGATTTGTTTACGATTTATGTTAATAGATATACATTACCCCAAAAGAGATCGCTTTTAGCGATAAGGCCGTCATAAGTTAAGGCATTAAATTTTAAGTTCTTCCAGGGTTTCTATCATCTAATTTCTTTGGTGCGTGATTTAATAAACTGTTTATCTATCTATAAAAAGTCTTACGAACTAAAAATTACCACAGGTGCAACATGCCTTTACAAGCATGAACTAAATAAGCCATGGAAGATCAACAAACATTCTTGTCTTCACTTAAGAGGCTTACCGGATTTACCTACATTTTATTTACTCGGTGTCCTTACGTTTTTGGAGAAATCGAGTCACTTGTGCGCTTTAAGCATGTAAGTTCATTCATGTATGCGTTAAAAACAAAAAGGTTTTGGTGTTAAAGTCCGCATTCTATAAGGCCTTGAGTGGAGCCAGTTCACGTTGTGCGGCCTTCGATGAGCAGAGACGATCGGAATGTTAAGTTTCCCATGTAGATCTTGCGTGTGATGCTAAACAAGTTTTCACTCACATATGCACGTGGTTAAGTGTTAATGGAAATTTGGTAATTTTCAAAAATTAACATTGCTGATTTAAAACTTAAATATGACTAGACGTAGAATTACTATTAAGTAAGTACTTTTTGAGCTGTCTAAAAACTCGAAAGTGGGTGCAAAAACTATTCTTCTGCAATCAATTTCCGCGTAAAAAACGGTCACACTTACATTATTATTAAAATTTGGAATGACACTGCAATTGAATAGAAAATTAAGATGCCTTACGTGAACAGTCTAGTAAGTACTTTACAAACATTTACTTTTTACGCAAACAAGCGGAATAACGATTAGCGATGGTAAACCCCATTAAATGAAAAAAATATAGTAAATCTCGTTCGATGTTAGTTTGATCAACACATGGCACCGATACGGCGATGACCAGTTGTCCACTCGTCCACAAAACAAACAGAAACAGGTTGACCAGTCTGTATAGTCACTACTGTAGTGGACAACATCAAGGCCGCTGGCAAATGTCACTACACAGCTGATGAGTAGCAGATAGCCAGAACCGGATGTAAAAAAACCATAAACAGGCAAAAATAGGTGAATTAGAAGTAGTCCCATTAACAAAGCAATTCGTGAACTGAAGTAATTGAAAGTCTGCATTGATTCCGGTCTTATGTAAATGTTTGGCTTGCGCTTGAAATAATAAATAAAAAAATATATATATTTTGGTTTGGTATATATTCATTGCTGAGAAATATTACTATGATCCAACATGTGTTTTATACGCTCGTAAGTGATATTGCGGTCTAGGATAAAGTGAATTTAGAGATTACAGACCAGAACAACCGACAAAGTCTTTAGTCTGTAGTTTTATTGACATCGATTTTTAAACACAAGTCTCTATTTACTTGCAGCCTTCCATCGGGCTAGCGATTGACTTATATTGTCACACTTTATCATAAAACTCTCTAAGTCTAACACTTTTCTATTCCTACCGTTTCAGCTAGCTAATTATTCAAGCATGGATCAGCATAGTCAGAACAATGTTTCTGTAAGACTTCCTACTCATTCCACGAGTAGAGGAATTTCGGTGGCCAGTGCGCGCCTCTGTCGCTTCCTAAACTGGTTTCGACAGACTTCCTCGAAGTTTTCTATAAAACGACGAATGTGAAGAAACCTTTGATTAATGCTTTATCGGAACGTGAATATGAAACCCTTTACTTTCTTTCATAACCTTCGATGAAGACAGGTTTTAAATTACCTCCATCGAAGGTGCGTATGGCTTGAATGGAATCTTTGGTTGGTGATGAAATTGTTGTGTCGTATAAATAATATATTTTTTTGCTAGTTCCGCAGACTAATTATTTTCATGAAGCCTTATTAATATCCTTCTTACGTGGTTGGGTACTCGTAAAAATAAAGGATTGATAGTTATATTTCAATGGATTAGAGTTATAATTGTAAGTATAAATAAATAGTCAAAATATAATCATAGTGTTGAAGTTTTGTTTTCCAACGCGAGTTCTAAAGTAATTCCTCTTAAAATAAATTTATAGATGGAGAAAAGTGGACCCAATAGGCGGTTTTGCTCTTGCCGAATGAATATCTGAATTCCAAAATAGATGCGACTGAGAAACCTGATTTTAACAGCTGCTCGTAACTGGCATTTTTTATAAACTAGTCACGGTTCTAACGTTCCAACAAACCTACAAAAGATCTGCGCCTCAATTTACTAATACGACTAAATCATAAATAAGTGCGCATGTGCATAAGTTTCGCATTATTTTATAAAATAGTTGAAATAAATAAATATATATGTTGACTTGTGTCGTTATACGTAATTTATATTTTTAAATGAAATTGAGTTAAAAAAATACTCAAATGATTTAATATTTTCGTTTCTCTCACTCATTATACCAGAGCCTTTTCTAAAACCCGAATAATGAGAGTTTACGTAAAAAAATATACTTAGTAAAAACTAGGTGGTTCCGTAGCATTTTAAGCAGTTTTTTAAGACATCACAGTAAGCCATACATTATTTTTCAAACAAAAACCAATTGATGTTCGTAACATAAAAACAAAAGAACACGTTATAAATGCAAAGGAGGATTTTTTGATGAAAAATCTGTCAAAGCTCTTTCAACTGCCGGTCAAACTTTTGACCGGCAGTGTACATACAGTATACTTGGATTTCTTAAATTCTATTACCATTAAGTTTGCATATACTCTTGCTATGTTTATCCTCTTGAATAAATATTTGTGTCCGTTATCTCGGATCATATAAAACAAAATCTTGCTATTGACTTTGCTTTAGTGCTCTACACGAGCTTATGAAAATTATTTTATAAATTTATCTTAAGAATTTGCGCCGCGATTGTTTTATTTCTGCACTATAAACAGTCAAGATACGAAATACGCCTGATCCATTAGGGATCTAAGGATCGCCTAGTCATAAATCGGGATAAAACTATGAATAAAGTACTATTTATAAATAAATGGGATAAAAGCCTTTGTAATTTTATGACCTGCATCTAATTGACGAACGGGGATAAATATTTTGCATTGTGTCTGTAAGTTATTTACGACTATTTGTCTTTTAAAGATAACAAAATCTGTTTTTAATGTATTTAAATTAAAGCTTTGTCGTATAAAGTAAATAAATTGTTAAGTTACATTCAACAGCGTATAGAAGAACTTTATGAACTTAGACATACTTTTACTTAAATTCAAACTAATTGATACTTGACGTAAAATCTAAGGTGTAATTTATTAAGTATCAAGTAGGTAATATCAATAATAATAGTAGGTAGGTGATGCCGCTAGCATTTTAGGGACCTTCGGTGAATCGCGGGGAGCTCAGAGGAGTCTGGTTTAGTTGTTTTTAGTGTTTGTGTAGTTTTGTTTTATTTATAAGTGACGTGAACATTGTGTTTAAGTAGTTAATTTAATTTAGTTAAAATATGTGAATTGTTGTGACTAATAAAAAAATAATATTAAGGTAAAATTTGAATTAGTGTAACAATAATTAACAAAACATGTCAGGTTTACATAGGAGTTTTATGGTAGGTAATAAAAAAATTGTGCGCAGAAAACTTCAATTATGTAAAAGCTTATTTACTGACTCTTATATGAAATATGCGAGCAATCTTATATATAAAATTTCCGTGTCACAGTGTTTGTTACCGTACTCCTCCGAAACGGCTTGACCGATTTTTTCCAAATTTTATATGCGTATTCAGTAGGTCTGAGAATCGGCTACTGTATATTTTTTTTTTTTTTTTTTATTAAGGCAAAACAACGTTTGCCGGGTCAGCTAGTATTTATATAGATTTCATATTTACTTAATGTTTGTACCTATTACTTGCCAAAGAGTAGTGAAATCCATTAGATGAGGACATTGCTTGGTACTGAGAGTATAGTTCAGTGCGTTTAAAGGTTGTACATTTCTAGTAGATTGACTTTTAACTTAGGTATCATTTTCAGATTTCTTAGTAAATTCTGTTATTTTATGGTATTTTAAGTAGCGCGTAATATTTGCAGATTTGAAAACAAAGTATCGGAATATATATAATAATAAATTCGAATGAAAATCTAATTGATATTTAATAAAAACAAATATTGTCTTGTTTCATTTTGCGATTCTAGAGTAGCGGTTGCAGCTCAACTAACTAAGGTGATCTGACGCGATTAACGAGGTTAAGCAACAGTCGATGTGGACAGTCTTTGGATAGATGATCATGCTTTAGATTGTCGTTTAAAGTGGCATTTTCATCTGGGCGCTAGCCGTGGCGGTGGGTCGGATGACACGTCACATTGTAGGTCCCGGCTATTGGTCTTAATACCAAGTCCAGGGTCCGACGGGCTGCTTGAAAACTCTCGATACCAGAGTTTGGCCATCAAGCTTTATCTAAAGAGACACAATTACGTAATAAGCTACAATCAGGAGTCACGCTCAAATTATGTTTAAACTATGGTTTTAAATGAAAAATAACAATTCGTCACAGCTTTTACCATGATAAAGAGTAAGTGCGTGGCTTCACAATACTCTTGTGCTATGAATAGTGAAGTACGTACTCTGACGTCATAGAAGATAGCTCGGTAAATATACACTGTGTATTTGTTATCTGGAAAACGTGTGTAAACAATGATTAGGAAGGATTTGCGCCTAATTTTTTCAAGAGGTAATAAAGTGGAGAGGCAACTAAATATATACTCGTAGATTGGGCAAATAAATGTGATTCTATTTTTGAACGTTTATTTTTTGGGCAGTTATTGAAGGAAATTATTTAAACAATGATATTTATACATTAAAGATATAAAAGTAAAGAAATTATAACGGTGTATGTTGTTTTTACGAAATATAATGTACAACCAAATATTGTCCTCATCAGTGAGCGCTCGGCTGTCACCACCGCCGCACGCATATCGTACCAGTCCGAGTCCGTCTCGCTTTACTGCGCAACAATTAGTGTTGGGCTGAGGTGTTATCGATATTTTATCGATAAGTCCGCCTTAGCCCAACATGGATAGATACATAACACGAAGTCAAGGCCCAACTTCCAGTCCATCTGTGAGCAAAAGAAAAAAAGGCGGAGACCAGTCGTCTCCAGATGAGTGGCGGGAAGCCAAGAAGTTTGTATCCCACCGAAAGGATGACCCACAACTCAAGAATACTCACGTTGAAAACAGATTTCAAGGATTACCTGTTGAAGATGATGAAGCTCCTCTAGAGACCTACAAAGAAGCAAGCCGAAAGAGAGTGGGGAATGCTCCACCAATTATCATCGAGCTGCCAAATGACACAACAATGCAGGCCGTACGGGAACTCACCTTAAAATACAGCAAGGACTTCCACTTACAGTATAAAAGCAAGAAGCTTGTGAGAGTGCAATGTTACTCTGCTAAAGACCACCAATTGCTGAAAGACGGGTTGAAGAAAGAAAACGTACCATTCCACACATTCACTCGAAAAGACGAAAGACGTCCCAAAGCAGTTATTAAAGGGTTGCCCAAATTCCTGCAAGAAAACATTGCAAGTGAACTAGAAGGCCTCGGCTTTAAGGGCGCTACTCCAACAGAGATGAAAACGTTGAACACTATGGCCTGCCCCCCATTGCTGGTACAATTACCTAGTGGTACCAACATGGCGAGATTTAAACAAATAAGATATCTCTCAAACTGTGTTGTAAGCATAGAAAAATACAAGCCTAGCAAAAAGTCTGGAACTCAATGTTACCGATGCCAGGGTTTTGGTCATGCGGCGAGCAATTGTAACCGGCCAGCACGTTGCTTGAAATGTGCTGAACAACATCCTACCTGGGAGTGCTCCAAGAAAGACAAGACTGAGCCGGCACGATGCTGCAATTGCCAAAAGGAACACCCAGCCAATTATTCTCAGTGCGCTGAACGCCTGAAATATTTAGAACGTATCGAGTCAAAAAGAGAAACTCTTCGCAAAGGCATCATCAAGAACGCTTTATCTAATGAAACACCTGCCAGTCAAAATACATGGGCTAAAGTAGTGGGTTCTGGTAGAACGATTCCTCAAAAATCTAGAGACAAGATACACCCAACTAGGTCTGATCCAGCAGTGGCGCAGATGACACCAGCCGCGGTACACCAATCCGCGTATGAACCTCCACCTGGAAGACGTCAAGAAAAGCTAGCCACTACTCCAGGAGCTGCTTATGGTAAAACCGCACAAGATTTTGATACTGCCGAGATGTTGGATATACTTACCACATTGCAGTCTATCAAGCAAGAATATCTGAAATGTACTAGCTTCATGGAAAAAGTTATTCTTGTACTAACCCATCTTGGTCACTATGTATAACTCTAATGAATTGCGTGTATTGTATTGGAACGCCGACGGTGTTCACAGCAAGCAGCGAGAACTCATGGATCTAGCGGTAAGCAAGTTAAAAGTAGACATTATAGCACTCTGCGAAACAATCTTAAACAAAAATCTTGTTTTAAACATCCCTGGCTATATGTGTTATCGCGCGGACAAGCATTGTGATAGGTCCGGACGGGGTGTGGCTATACTTATTCGATCCGACTTACCCCATAGTCTTATCCCTACCTTGCAAACTCAAAATCTTGAGAATATAGGTATCAAGTTAAATGGTTGCATCAATATTTTCTCAATTTACCAGTCCCCGAACCAAAACTTCACAACCAATGACATTGAGCTTCTTATGTCGTCAAATACTAAAGTCCTCGCCATGGGTGACCTAAATTCTAAACATCCCTCGTGGTCTCCCGGAGCGCCAAATGTGCGTGGTAATAGCTTATACAACCACATGTTATCTAGCGACTACCTTGTCCACGCTCCGCAAGACTGCACATTAGTTCACTATAATGATAAATACAAACCATCCATACCTGATTTGCTGTTGACAAACAATGTTTACTCCGTAAATACCATAAAAACGATTCCGGCTTTGTCGTCTAATCACTACCCTGTGTTTGTCAAAATAGATATTAAAATCCAGCGTAACCGAATCAGTAACTTTGATTATTCTAAGGCTGACTGGTGTAAGATGCGTGCTTACCTCAACGATCACATTACCTTATCACCTCATACGTTCAGTACTAAAGAAGAAATAGACAAAGAAATACACATATTCCAAAATATAATTCTGAAATGTAGAGATCAATGTGTACCCATGAGAACTATAACTCCATGGAATCACACCTTTCTACCAAGACGTATAAAAAGGCTTATTCGAATTAAAAATCGTTTACGTAGATATTTTCTGGTAGAATCTGACCCCTATATACGTAAATATTTACTTAACCACATTAGAAATTTAAAACTTAAAATTAAATTAGCTATAATAACTCACAATGATGTTGAATGGAACCATAAGCTAGAAAGGGTCGACAATCCCAGCTCAGATATTTGGCGAC
The DNA here is from genome assembly GCA_035578125.1 of Mellilla xanthometata. Taxonomy (NCBI): domain Eukaryota; kingdom Metazoa; phylum Arthropoda; class Insecta; order Lepidoptera; family Geometridae; genus Mellilla; species Mellilla xanthometata. The sequence continues at coordinate 1,525,989 of JAPUBQ010000007.1, read as the reverse complement.
TAACCAAAAGCCTTCGTTCTACCTCCAAGACTATACCGGCGCTACGGCTTAATAGCGGCTGCCTGACTGCTAGTCCACAAGAACAATGTGATGCGCTAGCCGAGGGATTCTTAAGTAACATGAAGTTAACTCTCGATTGGCCTAGTGAGTTAACCCATAAGATAAATAACTCATTATCCATACTAGATACTCAGTTGCCAGCCGACAGGTCTTTACTTGTCCGTCCAGCGGAGGTCCAAAAATGCATCAGATCTTTAAAGTCCCGTAAAGCCCCTGGCTTGGATCAGATACCAAATATCATTATAAAAAATTTACCCCAAAAATGCATAGTCTTACTTACCAAAATCTTTAATTCTTGCTTTATGTGCCACTATTTTCCCAGGATATGGAAATCCGCTAAAGTCATAGCCATACATAAACCAGGCAAGGATCCTTCCGATCCGATTTCTTATCGACCTATTAGTCTTCTTCCAAGTATTGCAAAATTATTTGAAAAGATTATCTTTAACAGACTTAAACATGCATCCTACAATCTCTTGATCAATGAACAGTTTGGGTTCCGACAGGGGCACTCAACGGTACAGCAGCTTGTGAGAGTGGCTGAGGCGGCATCGGTAGGCCTTAACTTGAAACAATCTACTGGGATGTTCTTGTTAGATATCGAAAAGGCCTTCGATACCGTCTGGCACCGAGCACTCTTACATAAGCTGTTGGCGATAGGGGTGCCACCCTCACTCACCAAATTGATTGAGTCATACCTGATTGATCGAAGCTTCCTAGTACAAATTGAAAATTATTCTTCCTCTCCCACACCCATACCAGCTGGCGTTCCTCAGGGATCAATTTTAGGGCCTTATCTGTTTTTACTTTACATCAACGATATACCAATCCAGGTCCGTACCAGCCTTGCGTGTTTTGCAGACGACACAGCCTGCTACACTACCTCCGCTGACATGGACTTGATTATTAGCCGACTGCAACTGTCTATCGATCTACTCTGCGAATACTTCACAAGATGGAAGTTAAAAATAAATTCCTCCAAAACTGAGACCATCATGTTTACTCGCAAACGTAAATTACCAACACGGCAATTAGTAATTGGTGGCTTTAAAATTCCCTGGAGCCGCTGTGTTAAATATCTGGGTATAGTCCTTGACGCAAAGTTAAACTGGACGGAAAATACTTCCAAACTCCTTGTTAAGGGTTCTAAAGCTTTCAATGCTCTTTCTCCGGTTTTAAATCGTAAATCGAACCTTAGTAGTAGTACGAAATTACGAGTGTACAGCACCCTGGTACGGCCTATCATAACCTATGCTTGTCCCGTGTGGAGTAGCACATGCCGCACTAATTTAAATAAACTGCAGACTATCCAAAACAAAGCACTAAAAATAGCATTCAACACTCCGTTTCGAACAAACCTAACTAAATTACACTTACAATTAAATTACCCAAGAATTGATGTATATATTTACAAACTAGCTGAGAGATTCTACTTAGTTAAAAATCGCACTAGCAAAAATAAACTCATTCAAAATCTATGTTTATCAAGAAAGAAAAATCTTAGCTTTATCGACACTTATAAAAGGTACAAGTTACCCCATCACTATGTTTTGCAGTAAGAACAATGAATCTTGCAAGTCACTGTCGCCCCACTCGCGCGCCAGCGGCCGGCCTGTGCGGGCGCGCGCGCCGCTCCCGCCCGTATTACCGCGGGTATCGCGCGGCACGGCGCGCGCGCCCCGCGGGTGTCTCTGGCGCGTGAGTGCAAGCGTCACTACCTACCTGACGGTTCTCGCTGCTGGCTGTGGACTTCGCCCGCACCGACGCTTAGCTCCTAAAATGTTTTATTTACCGCCTCCAGGCCGATTATGTTACTACTCTTCAGTCAGTAAATGCACTGCTACTGCTAAAGCGTGCATAAGATAATTTAGATGTCGAGTAAATGGCTCATGTTCAATTCTTATTATATATTATCCATTACAATTTATAAACTTTAAAAGAGGTTTTTAAGTAACCTCGCGAAGTGCATATTTTTATAAAATCATTGTTTAAATTGCTAGGTTAATATTATTGTAAGTACACTAGCTAATTTAATGTTACACTTTTGCAATGAGAAATAAAGAAATTTGGAAACTGAACTGAAACTGAAATATTGTCCTCGAAGTAGTATTTATGCAAACAATTAATTTAAGCTCCAATCTGATCGAATCTGTAATTTTTGTACATTATTAAAACAAAATTTCATATACTATATCCATATATTAAAATCCAAATGATTGTCTCGAAAGAAGAAAATCTGAAGTATCTCTTACAGTTCAATGAGTTTTCGCAAAGTAGGTTAGAGCCTCAGAATACAGAAAGTACCAGAAGCCGCGTTCATCTGTATTTGCGAGCTACACGCTGTGTCCAAAAATCAAAACAATGCCCCCCGCCCGCGTCACTTCCCACCCGCGTAATGTTCTAGCTCAGGCATTATGTGCCCGTTTTTAGGGTAAAATTTGGGAGTCCAGGAGGTGAGATACTAATAGAATAAAAATTGTCCTAATCTTTATTATAATTATGTACCTACCTAATTGTCTCAAGAAATTGATAGATTTATTGAATTTAATAAAACGCTTTAGAAAAAATACATTTAATTTCTTTTTTGCTTAGTAAGCTTTTTATAATATTGTCTCTTAGAATTTGAACTTAGTAACAAAAATTTAAATTTAGATAAATGATGAAATCTTATGTCTAGGTATTTTTCATAGATACTAACATACTATTTAATAGGACTATTTGGTTATGTACACACAGGCTGCTTTTCAAGTCGGTTATTTTATATTAAATTAATTATTAATATTCTACAATGAATAAAAGCCCTCAAGAGGTAATAAAAAGAAGGGTAAATCAAAACTCTTATACTGGCAACACTAACAAGATGGATGCCTCATTATCTATGACAATTGAAAACATAGAAATGTATTCAAAGTTGATACCTAAATACGATACTTACACGTGAAATGTGATCCCATCCTGTTTCTTTTATAGACCCGCTGCATTTTATAGGTAGGAACGACATAAGACGGCATAATTTAATTAAATTGGTACAGCGTCGTACGTACCGACGTTCACAGAGTGACTGATCGGTCGCGCGTCAAACTACTCCATTTTGGAGTAGTTTTAGTAGCCTCAGTTTTAGGCGCGCTCACGGTTTCTGGTTCTTTCTGTATTCTGAGGTTAGAGCAATAGGTAATCTCTATCGAGGTTTATATTTTATCAAATTAACTGTTAGTTACAAATACATAAAAATGCATAGAATGTAAATTGATTGTTTGCACAAAATTGTGCGACGATATTTCATTACTTATACACAATGATTGTTATTTCTTAGGATCTCATAAAAATAAAACCACAGGCAGCAAAAATATTAATAATAATTAATATTTACTTAAGCAAGTGTGACCGTTTATTCGTGTAAATATATAATACGCCTTACGATACACTATATATACTCATCTCTAAAAAAATAAACGACTGTTGCTATTTCTAATCTACCATATATAAACAACGTCTATTCAAGACTTAGTATATTCCGGTGTCCGTGACCAGAATGTCGGCGTGGTTGTCCTCAAACAACCCAAACAGCGCGGCACATCCGTCCCGCAAGCAAACAAATAATTTACTAAAAGTCACAAGAGGGGGATCCACGTATGATGGTCGGCATTATTACCGGCCACTGTGATCTCAACTACCACCAACATAAAATAGGGGCGACGGACAGCCCTCTATGTCGGAGCTGTCTGGAGGAAAATGAAACACTAGAACACGTGCTACTGCATTGTAAGCTAACCAAACAAACCAGAGGGAGTTACGACCTGATGATAGCAGCTCTTCACTTACTTATTTAGTAGTCAAAATTCGCGTGTATTGAACCTTATCGATGGCGCTGGCGGCGCGTGCGCATATGACTGGCCGGCGCGCGCAGCCCCGTTACCGCTATGGTTGCCAACTATACTCTCTAAACAGTATTATACTGATTACTATTTTTTTCTACTATTTACTGTTGAACAACGTATACATGTATACTGTTTATTACATCACTAGATCAGTTTAAAGAGTAAAGATATCGATAAAGCTTTGAAAATACTTGTTATGTACTTCTTCTTCGTACCTATGAGCTTAGTGGTGCTTGTACTACGACTAACAGCCGGCACCTACAATTTAACGAGTCATCCGACTCACGGTAGAGCCCTGATGAAAATGCCATTTAGAAACGGCAGTCGGCATGGTCACCCATCCAAACACCGTCCGCATCGACTGTTCGTCATCCTCAGATCACTTTTTTGCTAGCCGAGCTAAAGGTGCTACACTATGCTACTGTGAGCTTAAAATGACTGGTTGAAATATAATAATTAATGTGTCTGAAATTACCAACGTACAAATAAGATACTGTAATTTTTTTTACTCAGACTTCAATGTACTCGTACTATATCTTTGTATTTTAAATTATGATTTTAATCTATAATATAAGAATACGTCGAGTTTTCCTTCCTGACACTACTCTGACTAACTCCAGAATGCACGAACCGATTTCCACGGATTTGCATTCGTTGGAAAGGTCTCAGGCTCCGTGCGTTTTGTAGTAAACAAAATTCAGGAAAAAATAGCTCGCGGGCGGAGCCGCGGGCAACCGCTAGCTAATTATATATTTGACATTATGCATGATTTTTTATTCCTATTGTATTAAAATTTTAATATAAACTGACCTATAATTTGACAAATTATGAACAAAATATTTATCTGTTTATCTGTCACGAAAGTTGATAGCCCTAGCCACTGCGGGCGCGCGGGCGGCGCGGCGAGGCTCTTCCTAACGGGACCGCGCTAGGGATGACCGACTCTGCTAATTGTCCATGTTATAACTGTCCACACAGATTATGAAACCAGTTGGATAAGGACGTGCATACTACGAATAGATAACATTCAGCTATGTAGGCTATCCGCTAAGAAATAGATACAATTATAGAAAATTACACAGAAGTGCACCACTTACTTTAGATATCCTGGCTATCAAACAAAAAACTTTACCAGATTGAGTTTGTGCTCTATTTTTGAAATTCGAATATCTGTTCGTTCATAGGTCGACGAAAAAACAAAAACATATCAACAATAAGTAATTGAATAAATTGAATTGTGTCACTAAGCTATTATAATGTTATTCAAGCTATTTTTAACGGACAAGAGTGTTCCGGTTTCTTTTAGGCTAGTGCGCTCAAACTTAGTTCACATTATCACTTACCAATTCAGGTGAGCAATCTCATAACGCATATTAAATAAAAAAATATATAATTAATATTCTTGAATGTTTCGTCTAAACTATTTGAGTACAATTTTGTCATGTATATATAACAGTTTAAATATAAATCAAAGTTTCTTGTCTTCTAACCGTCGTCACGATATGCCAATCTTAATTAAATTGCAGCTTAACCTAATTGTCACCAACTAGTCTTGTAGTTTTGTTTTGATTGTTTCTTTCTAATACTTATATTTGTTCATGTTGTGTACACATAGTTAGGAAAATAATCTAGTTTTGATCCTGGTTAATTAATCTTTTAAATAATCTTTTATATTTTAGTTATAGTCTTGATTTCTGTTTTGTGAACCATGATAAATAAATAAAAATAAATCATTATTCCCATACAAATTATGACAAAACAAAACAAGGTTCTCGCTTTTCTTAACAAGCCAAAGAAAATGTAATCACAGTGATCGTAGCTGGAACATAATAGCAACGTTACGCTTAAATTATCGCCCTACGGTATAATTATCGGCGTGTTAACAGTTTGTTGTAAAAACGTACAACCGACGAGCGTCGTGAATTAGTACGACACGACTCGCTTACTATTCTAGTCGAGATACTGGTCAACTTTGTTACTGTTCGGGAAAAATGTTTTTATTTTATTGGCTGTGGGTATCATTCGACATATTTAGTAGTTTTGAACGAAACTTTTGCGTCAACCTTTATTGTGAGGACAGCAAATTTAAATTTATATAAAGCTCATTTTATTGGTGGATAACTAATAACTACAAATTCAATATTACGTAATGTAAATCTAATCAATTTAAATTCATTTATTTCAGGATGTAGTCCCATATCCAAATACTACATAAAATTATTATTGCTTTGGAACTTTCTGTTTCCTAAAAGGTATCACCTGGAGATATTCAGATATAGGGTAAATAGCTTTAAGGTACATTTTCTTCAAGGCAAGCGTGCCACATCTCATACTATAGCGTGGTTTTACATCAGGCAATCTGTTATGGAACACAAACCTCTAATTTGGAAAAGAAAAAAAGGTGAACACTATAATTGAATTTAATAGAGTGATGAATATTATAGTTACTTACCTAAATAAACATAATTGATTATCATAGCATTAGCTTTCCTATTTTAACTTTTTACTTTTACTATACGGATACGTGAGACACGATTTTGCGTAAACGACGTGTTTTTATTATACTTTAAAATTTTGTTACAAAAAGCTTTTTATTTTAATCGGCAGTGGCTCCTCCACTATACAACTGTCGTGATTGAATAACGTGATCTAACTATCTTGCATGACATAATGTTAAGCTTAGAAATCTAAACAAAATCACATAATACTGCAAATTCATTCAAATAGGTAATAAGAGAACGATATTTGCACTGGTTTGTATTGGTTTTTGTACGAAATTACGTAATTTGTAGACTAAGCCTTTATTATTTATTTATCATACAGCTCTGTTATTAATACAACATAAAATTAGGAAACAAAGGCAAACATAAAACATGGAAGAATTTCACTCGTACTTTCTTAAACAAAAAGAAAATATAACTTATCATCTCTAAGACAAAGAAAAGGAACAAGTTAGCAAATAAAAAACAATAGAAAAACCCAGACCAATATTTTGAAACAAGAAACAACTATTAAAAAAAATATTTACAGGCAACCTGACTAAATAGGCACCTTATAAAAAGACTAAAATTACAAGTTAAAACATAAAAATAGATTCATCGATTCTGGAATTGCGATGCCACAGATAGACACACACACCCACAAACATTTTATGATATAAATGATTATTTAGAATTGAAAATTGACATTTTAATTATTTCATACACTATTGTAATAATATTATATTATTTGACTTGCAACTTTGGTGTTATCAATAAATGATCAGTATTTGTGTTTGCACACACTTTCATAAGCGACATACACACAAACTAAAAACACACCTTCGTTTTGAATAAAGGATTAATGTATTTCCCTAAAGCTGGTAGATGAATGATCTCTTGACCGCTAGAGTATAGTAAAAACTATCGATATGCAAAGTACATCCGGCCGCAGCAGTGTTAGAGCAGCATTCCTGACTTGTTACCGCAATCAGACTCGTGAATGGAAGACTGGAGTGTTTCATTGATAAAATTATATCGACACATACTCGTAGCTACTAGAGATTGTTTAGTTCAGAAAAGTGAAAGGTATATTTTATTTCAAATCAAATCAACGTTCATTGCAGAATAAGTCCATGCAGAAATAAAAGCAGCAATTCAATCAAAACTTTTTTTGCTGATACAGCACAGGCAATTGAAAATCAGCCAACCGGCCTAACCATATGAAATAGCGACACTCTGACCCAAGTCATGTCTATAGTCAGGAACAACTGGCCTTTTTTTCTGATCCCTGACTGGCTCTCCAGATGGTTGTCGGGACACACCGTAATGTGAATAGCCACAGATTTTTAACTTGAGGGTTGTTGCTAGCCAAGCAAGCACTAGAAAATGCCCTACCATTATCCAGATCAATGAGATATGAAATACAAATATCATTGCAACAGTTTTTTTCAATGGGCCTAAAGCCTCCTAGATTTTCAAATGGTTTGTCTTCTTTTTACTTACTTTTTCTTCTTCTTCGTATGAGCTAACTGGCCAAGCTCTGGTGTCGAGAGTTTTCAAGCCGCCCGAACACCTCTGACCTGGCTTAACGACTGCTTGTACGTGTACTTAGACTAACAGCCGGGACCTACTATTTAACGTGTTGTCCGACCCACGGTAGCGCCCAGATGAAAATGCCACTTGAAAACGACAGTAGGTACCTATTAAAAAGACTGTGATTTTCATCTTGACGCTACCGTGGGTAGGATGACACTTTTAACTGTGGGGTATCTCTATTATCTATACAATGTACCGGTACATCGATGGACAGGTTCGATGTGTTCACAAGGTCGAGGCCGCATTACATACTGCTATGTAATCTGTGTCCAGGCTGATCACCTCTTGCCTTCCAAGTGAGAGGCGCGAACATTCAGCTCGTATCGGAAAGTGCCAAATGCTTCCATGAAAATAACGGACGAACATCTTAATGATACAAAAAACGGTATTGTTTGCATTAAAAGATAATGTTTTGCAATTTTGCCAGTGGGTCAGGTCAAAAGCTAAAGTCAATAAGTGTTAGCATATTCAATAAAAAAAAATATATAAATAACTAGATAACTCGGCGAACTCCGTTTCGCCACAAAGATGAAATTTTCTCCGAATTTTGTTTGCTACAAACCACACGGAGCCCGAGACCTTTCCAACGAATGCAAAACCGTGGAAATCGGTTTTTGCGTTCTGTAGTTAAGCGCCAGGAAGGAAAAACCGACTGTTTATATATTATAGGTATAAGTCTTGACGTATGGCCTGCGTTAAACCGAAATAAAAAGTAATATGTGTGATAGTTCAGTGTTTAAACTATCTACTTACTAAATTTCGACGAAAACGCTTCAGCCGTTCGAGCGTAAATAAGTTACAAACATACACACTTCCACACGAGATTTCACATTTATAACGATAATGTGAGATAGAATTAATATCAAGTATTGATATAAAATAATATTAAATTCTTTAAGCGATATAACACAATGAATATTTATTTTAATTGAAGAATTATGTGGGTTATCTTAGATTAATAAATAATTAAGCTACTTGATCGCTAAATCGGCGATCGTATTACAAGTTTCCTAGTAAAAAAATAAAATGAGTACTTCTCAGTAAAATACGCAAGCGGAATCATAATTTCAAAGTGCAACTTATTCGTAGGTATTTTCTTCATGCACTCTGTAACGTTTATCTCTGTAAGTCATTATTTATAGGTACGTTGTTAAACCATTTATTTAACTCGTGCATGCGTGATAATGCTTTATATTAGCTAAAATTACTTAGTAGAAATCCACAGACGTATTTTATTTAATCTATCTGTAAATTATACACAATTTCCATAAATATAAATTAAATAATACTTCGGCTTTTTAAATCACAGACATATGTATGTACACTCTCGTATAAGTGCAATGCAAACCGCTTTCAAATAGAATACAACTGAGTCCTGACTATATGCGACATCGCAGAGTGGTCGATACGATATGTTTGGCAAACTCTGCACTCGGTCCTCAGATTAAGTTCAATCACAGAAGACACCTACATATTCATAAATAATAATTATAATTTTATTATAATAATTTACATATCAAAATAGAAAACATAATAAAATAACACCACATTGGTGGCGATTCAGCGGCACACACGACTAAACTAAATTTAAAGTAGCTCTGTCTCTTTTCGTCATAAATGACCAAAAAGAGATGGTACAATCTAAACCATAGACAAAACATCTAAAATCACGTCAAACACGTCAGATTTAGAGCTGATACAATTGGGTGCGCTCTCAAATCGCTTACATTTTTCATATTTAACGTGATTTTAGTTGTTTTGTGTGTGGTTCAGAACGTACCGTCTCTTTCTGGCCACCTAAGATGAAAAGAGACGGGGCTTCTTTAAATTTAGTTTAGTCGTGTGTGTCGCTGAATCGCCGCCAGTATGTGCCTACCGTCCGAAAAAGGTTAGCGCTCAGCAAACGCTACAAATTACTGATTTTCAGGACCAACCGCTTAGAAACACGGTTTATCATCATAATTACACGCAGAAGGTCTTTTGATTGCCAAATAGTTGGACAATTATGATTAATCATTGGGTTAGAGATATTAAAATCAGGTTTAGAGCTACTGGAACCGCACCTATATTTGATCGCCGAGGACGATGTTTGTGATGAAACTCATTGTTAGTACTCATTTGTATGAATTATTCATGATTAGTCCATTAAGTTTAAGATCAGAACAAACTGGTGTAGTCGGTTTGTGGTTGGTAAAGAGCGAGTATGAACAAGTTGTTGTACTGCTAATCCGCGATACTCCGGGTCGAATCCAGCCATGCACCAAAGTGATTCAAAATATGTTTAGCATATTCTACTCTAAACTATAGTGTGGAATTTACACTTGCTCATACGGTGAAGGACAAACATCGAGGAATCCGATCGAGAACCACAAATTTCGAATCAGAAGACAATATTTTTGCTAGAGTATATATTTTCATAGGCGATAGGCCTTAAGACTGAATTGGCCCTATAACTAAAATCAGGTGCCTCCTTTTGCAAGAAGAATCCAGTAAGAGAAAGCACCCAATTTCCAGAGGTAGGAATATATAGTGGAATCCTAGATGTAGGTACGGCCTTTGATAGCACCTGAGTACAGTCTAAACGCATTGGCATACGTAAAGCGTTCGTAACAGTATGTTCAAGCCTTAAGACATGCAAGTTAATTACTCATATACGAAGCATATCTTAACCACTGACAAGATGATTATCTGCTACATTCTGGTGGGTAAGTGGTCAAAATTAATACCCAGGTGACCTTCACGAAGTTACTGATAGCATCGGATATGTTGAGAAATAGCGGCAGGTGGTTACAGGCAAGGATAAACAAGAAAGAGTTTATAGCAGTAGTAATTAGACGATATCCTCGATTTATTTTTAAGGCGATGGTACGGGCAAAATCTTGATTTTACAGTTTTTTCGCCTTGAATCGTAAACGGTGAAATATATCGAAAAAATTGCTTAGACCGTCTAAAGAAGCACTTAGAAAAAAAATATATTTATACTTATATTGGTCGGGAGGGTCGGGAGTCACCGATGATGTTATTTATCCTAAGACCTATCTCGTGGATAAATTTCTTGGCCTCACTGCTCCAACTACCCAGAGTCTCCACTGCTAACGGTAGGAAATCGTATAAATAAATTGTCCTCCTCAATAAATCAAATTGTATTAGCGCACACGCAGTAATTAATGTCCCACTTTATTAGCTGTGGTCAGCCTTGGGAACTGTGCCGTGTATAAAGAGCACACGTGCTAATGTGTGCTGTAAGTGCGTGTTATTGCCATTAAAGGCTGTTTAGTGTGGGAGCGGTCTGCTTCATTAGTTCCTTGTCTTATCAAGTTATCACAGACACGTGACCGCGTACAGGGCTACCTGGAAACACACCAGGTGTTACTCCCTTACTTAGGGGTATGAAAAGATAGTGTAGCTTATATGACACGTTCGTAGATTTACCATAGCAGCGCTATCTGTTGATTACTTACTCAACCCAGTAGAAAGGTATCGACATCTGTTAGAATCATTTGGAGATAACAGATAATTGTGACTGTCAAATAATAACAGACAATAACTTTTCTGCTGCTATCCATGCTTGAAATCAACACAAATGTTTTAAAGACGTTGGCGTAATGGTTACTATGCCGGAATGCCAAGCAGAAGGTTCCGTGTTCGAATCCTGGCACGGCCAACATCTTTGTGATGAAATCAAACTGTTGGCTGTCGGTCTGGGTATTAAAAATGCATCTATATAAAGTATATGTATGTAAACATGCATGTAGTGTATAGGTTGTGTTAGCAACCGTAATGCAAACTAGAAATGGTATGGGGCTAACCAGCCGTGTGTGAAATGTGTCAAAAAAAGAAAGAAAGAAATACTGGTAAAACAAACAACAATTATTTAGATTAAATAAAATAAAAAGTTTTCTACAACTTTTCTAGTGTTATCTGTGCTTGAAATTAACGTAAGTGTTTTAAAGACGAATTGAGTACAACAAAAAACTATTATTTAGATTATTATATTAGATTAATGATTTCGCATCTATAATAATAGAAAGATATTTAATCAACTAAAATATTTATTGATTATAATGAGTTTTAATATTATCATTATTATTTTATATTATAATTGCCTACTTTAAATACGGGAAACCAACGTTTTCTATGTCAACTAAATTAGATTGGTTTTTAAATATTGATAATTAAGAATATGTAAATCTGTAATTGAGAGCACCATCAGTGTTACCATTTATATTTTAATAAAAACTATTATTATACTTGAATTAAATAATGGAGTACGCGAAAAACAGATGTTCCATTCAAAGAGTTCGTTCACCTGTGCTAACTGTGGTTTACCTAATTTTCTTGCAAATTTCTAAGATATATTTTTATAGATGTTTTACCGTAGGTCTTCTTGCGGTAGATACCGCAGCGAAAATCTAGAATAATTATTTTAATTCCTATGCCTACCTGGAAACTTGCATAATTTTACCTCAACGTTTAATTTAATTTTGCAAGTTCAAAACCTACATGCGAAATTAAGTTTAAATGCTCTTCGCTAAAGTTATCGCCAGTTTCACATTTTATTTAACTTAATCCATGCGAGTATATTTAAGACTGTTTCATAAGTGTTTATTTAATTGCCAAATTTAATTTTCAAATATTAAGTATCTGTTGCATAAAACCGATAAAGACACGTAATAGAACGCACGTAGAGTATTAAATAGAAAGTCCAATAAAAATAGTAAAATCATTTGCCGCCAGTGAAAGGAAAATTAGAGGTTTTGATCTCATATGAATCCATTGAAGCTTTTAATACATAACTGTATGTTAAAAGCTGCTACAGTAAATAAGATTTTGAATACATAGGATTAAGGTTCATAATTGTCATGAGAGACATATTTATTTGGTATTACGTTCTAATAGATATTCTGTTTGAATGGCTTTACGTAATAGGAAATTCATACAATATTAGACATAATTGTCTTTTGAAGTATTTATAAATAGCTTTTTCTTGAAGAAGTGACGAAGAGCGTGAGAGCAAAGTAACTGAAAAATATCAATAGCAAATCAATATCAAATATAACATTAACGAATACTTTAAAATATAATATAAGTGATTTTTATAACTTTAGATAAAATTTAATTGTGTTAATCACTAACAGCGGCTATCAGGATCTGGTTATCATGGTTAATGAAATGGTAAATAGCCTGGTGATAGATACACGGACGGGCAACAGGCTCTTAGCAATAGGGTGATCTGTGAGTACGGAACCCTTATAAGTACTTAATCGAATAGTTAGAAATATAAATGCAGCCTAATTTCGCACAAAGCCTTCAGTTATTGTTCTCCATCGAAAGCAACCGCAGCCTTGGCGTAATTCTACAGACACCGTTTCTCGGAACAATACATACAAATTGATCTTGGTCTACATTCTATCAGGTACCTACAGATTACAGCACATTGGTTTTGATATTATCGACTCGCTTGCTAATTGCCTCGGTGTATTGTGCAAATCGCTAATGCGAATTGCGATAAAGTATCAAGATGATCCCAATAATACTTACCTAAAAAATATCTCGAAAAATCTGGTTACTTGCAATAAGGTAAGTCCCTTTGCCGGAAGTCCAAATAATACCAAATAATACTAATTTGTATTTACCAATAGATAAATATGTTTAACAATAATCTTTTATATATTGTATTGTTTCGGTAGACTAAAATATGACTCCTCCTTAGTCGTATAGTCGTGGTCCACTGAGGATCGTGAGTCCACCGCAGAATTTATTCTTTTTGTGTCTGGTGCTCGGGCCCATCTACGGATCACTATTGTGCTTAATATAACGTTTAATTTGTTCTTTCACATGTATACCAATAATATCTTCCTATATCCAGCATCTCCCTAACCTCATTAGCAAAATAATCCCATTTAACCTCACTGAGCGTAGCACGTGGGATTGGTAGCAGGCCTCATTAGCTTATCTTAGCACTTGACTGCCATTGTTATTCTCATCTACATAATATTACAATAGATATGGATCAACTATTGTTATGATATAAGACTCGCCTTGCTCAAACGCAGTTGCATCACCGCGAGGGTAAAACCTACAGTCATTATCTTTATCAAGAAGTTCATCCGTTTTATCATCATTTATATATATACTCGTTTGTCTGTCATGGTTTGAGCAGATTCCATACTATTTTGAAAGTATGTGCTTGATGTAAAGGTTAAACATCAAACTTCTAAAATGCTCCTAAAAAAAGAAAATTTGAAGAATTAACCTCTTGACATCAATATACACGTAGAAAAAATGTTTTACCTGATACAGTCGTATGTAAAAGACAAGTTATTGTCATGTTATAAAGTACGGAATTTAAACCAGATCAATAACATTGTGAATTCATAAATAACCTTCTGCACACTTTATAATATGAACAACCGTTTAGGAATTCATCATGTCGTTACATTAACTGTGGAACCTTGTGCGTGGCTGTCTTATTGCCTTCTTCATCACATTCCGCAAGTTGTCATTTACATTTAGATATACTGATGACATCATTTTACATTTAATTGAGGACACTACAAATACATGCACGCACGTACAGTGTATTATTCAAAAATGTATAATTGGCTTACTTGTTTTAAAACTACCAAGTAAAGTTAAGTATATCTATACCAATATTATAATTTGTTTGACGCGAATAGGCTCCGAAACTACTGGAGCGTTTTGAAAAAATCTTTCACCGTTGGGAAGCTACATTATCCCAGAGTAACATAGGTTTGTTTCTCTTTACAACTTGGAATATTTTATAGTCTGGACTGGCTGTTAGTTTGTAATACAGTCGGCAAAGGCATTATTGTTTTTATCTTTACACAGGTAACTTTGATTGATTTGTTAAAGATCTTATTATTCTATTTTGCTGTTATTATTTTTTATTTATCAGTTCTTTTATTCTTCTATCTCTTGTTTGTTTCTTTTTGTCACCTGACTGCTGATAAGAATAAATACTAGTTTGTACTGTTTACATGTTGTTAATGATTTCTTGCAAGGAAGTAACCATATTACTTCCATGTGTTTTTAATTTATGTCGTCATCTAATTTATACATTACCAGGTTGACTTGTTTGATTTTGTTATTCTGCACTGTCACACATTTAATAAAATGACTATTTGTCTGATTTGGTTTAACATTTATTTGTCAAAAGTACAGTAGTAAATAAGTAGTTTTTTTTAAAGTATATTATATTGACTAATAATTAAAATGTAAGTATTAAGGTATGTAAGGCAAAGTATTTGTTTATGATCTTGTGAAGTACGAGAAAATAACTAACGCTTTAAGCATTAAACGTCTAGGTTGCCGTCAGGATCTAGACTAGATAATTTATTAACATTAACATCACATATAATACCTAAGTAAAGTAAAAAAAATATACTACTTTGAATTTAAATTTTCCTCATTGTATTACTATGATTATTGCTAACTCACGTCCCCAGGCTTTGACCTACTTTGTGTCTATAATTCATATAATTGCAATTGTCCAAATTTGATTCAAACGGTCTACTAGCGTCACCCACGCTAACCTTTACTTGCGGTGTAGGATGTGGTATCAGTCTTCATTTGTCAACTATATCATCTGTGTGCTTTATTACATTGAAATAAGCGCCATTATTCAATTTGAATTCATGTTGAATTTTATCATGTTCTCAATTTCCACATTTAATTAGACCATGGCAGTTTTTTTGCGGAACAGTCATAGTCCAAACTCGGCATGAGTAAGTAGGTGTCGTTTTTTGCTTCGAATGATTTGTGCGTTGTAATTGAGTTTGATTTTTTTTTGTACTTCAAATTGAGGTTGATTCTTGTATAAAGAGATTTATGTGGGTTTGGTCTAGTTTCGATTATTTAATGTATCTTATTTATCTAACTCACAGTGTCTAAAAGATTTATCTTTATAATATGTCCTGATTTTGGTTAAAACTAATATTAATTGTTTTTAAACAAGATAAAGAGAGCACCATTATTTATTTCCCGCCTTAATAGTTTTCCTCTTAAAGATTAGATAACCTAAAAACTTATCGAGCCACTCAGATAATACGCACACTTTTCAGTATTGGTAACCCAAATTATATGCAGCAAACTAGATATACGAGAAATAGGCTGCATTATGCGTTTAGTTATGAAATGAATTGGTATTTTACAAATTCATATGCACTATTTTAAAATAATTGGCCAAGTGCGAGTCAGGCTCGCGAATGTGGGGTTCCGTACCATTATCTATAAAATTGCTAAAAATGTAATGAAATATTTATTTTGTTCTTTAGAATTTGTTGTTATAGCGGCAACATAAGAAATGCATCACCTGTAAAATGTTCTATCTATATCTACCTATAAGGCTCATGAAGTACATACAGCCTGGTGACAGACAGACAATAGTTATTATCTTAATATCTTTGTGGTTTAGTTCTGCCATACTATTCTTGTAATCCTAATATGTATTTATTTTTAATATTATACAGTCAGTATAATCAGAATAATATAGACATACACTTTGACCATACATTTTATTAGTTGTGCATAACGTGTATTTTCTTTATTGTATTCTGTATTTTATTAATATGAATTAGCTTAACTTCTTATGTTTTATATAGTTTATAACTTACGAATTTTTATTTCTTTATTTCAGGTAAATATTGTAGAGGACCGTAGCTGATATCTGCAGTAACTAAAAGTACTGTAAGTTTTAATAGTCTTAATTTAGGACCTAACCTTGTCCTCTTTAAGAAGGGCGTGGCATCAGGGTCCCCATCAAAGCTATAATCTTATAGAATTATAAATAATTGCACCATCCTGTCGTAGGGTATACTTTTTACTTCCTCCGAATAAAAAAAATCCAGCGCTTCCGTCGTCTCATCCTGTTTATCGATAATAATAAATAATTGATACTTTACCAGCCAATTGACTTCATGGTTTTCTCGTTTGACATCTAAAACTAGCATTCATGTTGAGTCCTACCTTTCAACGAGTTGCTTGAATAAACAAGCTTTAACTTAACTATTTGTTCTCTTTGCATTTATTTATACCTAGCTAATAATTGATTTTAGTTTGTTGAATTTTGCTTTAAAAGGTTTTGCTATTGTTGCTTCTATAAAAAGACTGTCGTTAGTTTTAAATAGGAGTGGTCGAAACATTTTTGCATTATCTAAATATTAGCTGCGCCTTGCAGTGTTATCTGAGTTTGGGATAAAAAGTAGCCTATTTATGTTAATCCAGAGTCAAAGCTATCTATCAATAACATTTAAATAGAATTCATTTAAATAAACTTAGCCATTTGAGCGTGAAGAAGTAACATTCACAGTCTCACACAAACTTTTCGCATTTGTAATATACCTAAGTATAATTACCTACGCTAACACAAATTTATGAAAATGCGCGTAGCACAGGGCCAAAATGAATAGCACCTAAATAGAAAGTCCTAATCGCAGCAGTGGGAGAGAACAGTGGATGACGATAATGCTACAGGCATTATTAGTCATTGGAAGGAACTAACCTCCATGACACGGGCGCTCAGTCCAGTTTGAGGGTTAGGGAAAATAAATCATGTACATACATTTCATGAATAAAAATATTTTGAATTTTGAATAAAGTCATAGTGTACGAGCGTTTCTGTATTATAACTAACACCACTTTACCTACTCACGTTACTGAACATTTGCAAACAACTAGCCAACTAACAACGCAGTAACTTAACGCCTCTTCGTTTCATAATTTTGTAAACATTATTCCGTATTGACATGTCGGATCCCCGCGCGGTCGGCACTCTAGTGAAGCACTTTCACGTGGGAGCGCTATTGTCTGCCCGGCGGTAATGAAAACACTGTGTTACTTTCCTCGCGCTTGCTGGAAAATCGTGTGACAGCGGAGAAAGGAAGATGACACGTTTTTAGCTCGTATTTTAATAGTAGAGTTATGAAAAGGCTCTGAACATACGTATGGGATAGGAGTATTTATTATCATAAAAAACATGCAACTATACCTTATATAATAGACAAAATATATTAAAAATCTTTAATATATTTTGTCTATGCCCATACTATACGCTGGTAACCAAGACGAATATTTTAATTTAAAGTATTATGAATATGTGCTAGGGATTTAATAGATTACATAATAGGTATTTAAGATAGCAATTGTTTCAATTTAAGGATAGTCAGTTAAAATATTTTTGAACGGCCTTAGAGCGGCTTGAAAACTCTCGACACCTGAGCATGGCGACTTGGCTCAAACGAAGAAGAAGTTGTCTGAACAAAGTTTTTGAACATCGATTGTTATAAACAAAACTTTATGACCGCCCGTATTTGGTAATTAATTACGTTTAATAATCTGTGGTTTTCCTCCATATATGGAAAAAGAACAGCGACAAACAAATTACAATTTGAATATTGACAAAAGTATGGCAACTAATATTTATAATGCCACTATCATAAAACAATTCCGAGTAATTGTTACGGCAACCATGATTGGTTCACAAGTAAACGTCACGTGCTGGTAGTAAATTGAAATGACCATAAACATTTTACGGCGCGTCAAGAAACTCCAATCTAAAGCGTAGGTCTGAAACGTACTAACTCCGAGTGTACTGATATTTTTCAAAACTATTCACATAAACCTTATAGTTCCTTTGATAAAATTAATGGCTAAGCGCAAGACTTGCTCACGTAAAGATTCCGTTTAAGAGTTCTACCGTATAGGTATTTAACTAAGATCATCAATTTTTGATGGTCTTGTTGTAGCACAGAATGAGAGCTAAAACTTCCAGACTAGGCATGCTCTACGTAAGGCCAGAGTGGCGCTGAGTCGTAAGGTTACGCGCCCTGCGGGTCAAAATAATGTCGTAAGTCGAAATCACGTATGTTTGCACCAAGTATAGAAAAGTGTCTCAGATGAGAAGCTTGGTATTTCGTTTGCTACGAAATAATTCGAGCGCATATAGTAACTACTGGTAGAATAAATATATCGTCTTTGACGACAAATGATGTCACGAAATCTATATCGAATATCATAAGCGTGCAGGTTTAAAAACTGTCAACGAAACGAGTAAAATATGCGGAAGGATACTAAAAGTCAAGTAATTCGTCTGTAATTTACGTAATCATCAAAATTCCGATCTCTGAAGTGATAACTACGAGAATCTACGCAGTCACGCAATGATGGATTTGTAGTTGTTATCGGCCGCGGCAAGTTTGTCTAAACCTACGATCTGGGAGTTATTCCAGTAGCGTGTTTAGGAAACGTGTGTCTATTTAGAGAAAAGGGTGTCTACTCCGAGTTCGTAACCCGCTACTATCATGGTTTCAATATTACTTTTGACCCTTGCAGCCAGCATGGACACATTTGGAACAGGGAACGATTAGAGGCGGTTTGTTTAAGTCTGATGCGATATGAGAAGAATTTTGTGTGATCAATTTTATTTAAATTTTGACCACGAGTTTTGAATGTATATTATTTAGACTAGTATTTTTGTTCGATTCTTTAGGGAGCCAGCCTTGGGGAAAACCCATTTGTCTATGCGCAAAATATTTGTAGCACGATGATAAAAAAACAAAGGTCGTTAGGTGATTTCTTGCAGGATTTTTACTAACCGCGATATTAAGATATAACACCATGGTAAATAAAAATTGAGTTAACTTTTTAAGCGGGACTAATAACTATAATGTTATCTACTAATCTCTCGACAAGAGAACTTACATACGACATAGCGGTAAATTATAATAGAAGTACTGAAGTAACTTGCCTAATTGTACCTATTACAAGAAATAAGTGATTTGACTAGAAGTAACTAGAACCACAATGGTAAACAAGCTAGTAGTATCCTGTCTAAAAGCGGTTCCCACGTGGTGGGAATAGTAAACAGGTTCCTTTGGGAGCTACAGCCGTCACGGTCGCCCGCGCTCCGTGCTCAGCTACATCGGCGTGGGAAGAACAGGGCTGATCGTGCTCTCAATATTTATTATCTGCCATCTATTTGAAATTACTTAAAGCTCCTGGTTAGCTACCACCTTTATTTAGAAAGTCTATCGCCAAGCGCCTAACAGGGTTTAAATCCAGTAGAACTTCAATAAAGCTGGCGATTCCAGACTCAGCATTCGCCACTTTCAGCCAGAGTATCAACGTCAGGTCAACGATTGACGTTTAAAACGTAGCGTTAACATACTTACCTAATTCTTTCGAGTGAAAAACTTTGACGTTGATGGAAGAAATATGTTTATAAAAATATTATTTTCTTATTTCGTATGTTAACAAATCTTCATCAACGTTATCAGCTCGTATCCCCCTACTGCAAAGTCTCCTATCCAACGCGACACCTAGTACCGACCTCAGCCAATCTCTGCCAGATACAAAAAAACTGAGATTTCTTCAAAATCTCAACCAGTCGGCTATAAGTATTGGCAACCCTGCGCGCCCTTGAAGTACTTGACTTGTGACCCAAGATGAAGAACGAGCTCCAGGGAAAATGAATGTCATTGTTTCAGAGCTCCTTCTCATTCAATAGCAAATCAGACAATCAGGTTTTCTTTCAAGTCGCATTGTGAGCTTATTAATTATTTCAAATAAAGAAGTTTACATCATTAAGCATATTGCTCTTTACTCAACTATATTGATATGATTATACGAGGTAGCGGTAGTAGAGGTCGACCTAGGAAGATTTAGATTAATTGTGTAAATGAGCATACGAAAGAAAAGGGGGTGAATGTGGAGACAGAATCGTGTGAAAGAGGAACACTCTGCTGTGTCGACCCCACCTAGTGGGAAATTGTCAAAGAAGATGATGATACTCTATACTAAACTGCTATTACTGAAGTGCTGGTTTTATACCCAGCAGTATAAAGATACGAGCTGATGATGATGATAATAAAGCTACTTGGCTCTCGAAACCAAAAAAAGAAAATACCTATGCCTTCCATAAATTAATGGTATTAATTTATCGTCTACCGATTGATAAGTGTAGCGGAGACTTTGTATTTATAACTATCATACGTTTATTAGTATACATTATTGCTGATGGACGTTATCTAGACAGAAGATAATCACTGATGTTAAAGTACATAGATTTTGGTTAGATACTAAGAGAAATCGTTTAAATGAACAATTGCAATAAAAACAATTAATATAAGACAAGACAATGTAAATAAGCTGCTCATCGCTATTTTAATGTAGTCTGCATATTTACATGGTTTATTTTGTAAAATAGATAGATCATAGCGAGCAGCACGCTAAAATTATATTGAACTTAGTAATGAGTCTATCATATCCCAATAACAGTAACATCTCAAAATTTTAAGACATAATCCGGTGAGTCATTAAACCGTTCTTATTTATTAAATCTTATTGCCCAGTAATTTCAAACTTCAAACTAGGTAGTAGCGCTTGGACATAATATACTGTTTGACGGCAGAACAACTGGCAAAGGATTCTTCTCCGATAGATCTTTGTATGAACGTTTAGGTCAATTATCTTTCTTCTTGAACAGGTATTCTTTTTGCAGCTATAGTCGACATAGATTCAAATATTTATTATGCTCACTCTTTTAGTGCCAATAAATCAAATGTTGGTTAGCAACACTTCAGAGTACACTGGCATGCGCCCGCGCCGGCACGCAACCGTCGCTACGAGTATATGCACGCATTACACTTTCAATATGATATGCGACGTCTATACCATACCATATCACGCGCTGTGATTGGAATGCGTAATATATGACTGTAGTAGACGATCCAGCTTATAGATTACAGTCCACTTACTGTCGTTCTGTGCCCTAGTATCTGTATCCCCTCCTCCTTAGTCGTTCCTCATTAGTCATTACTGAGGACCTAACTCCTCCTCAGAGTTTATTCATTGAGGGCTCTCTTGGGCAAGTACAAAGTGGTGGGCGACCACATCCTCCCATGGACTGTATTCCTTTATCTACATACGCACTCATAATATTAACGTAGATATTAATTTTTGGGTTTCCCTATATTTATTTAGTATTAATAATTTGTTCAGATATTTTGTCGTGGTTATCTCATTTATTATCAATAAAAATCGTACTAACTGCATTATATACATCGTGAATGCAAGAATTTTACTCGGACTAATATTATTACTTCAATATATAACAAAAATATTGCAATTAAAAAAAATTGTGTTAATTTTTCTCAATTAATCTTTATTTACAGAATATTCTTTATTTAGCTTCGTTAGTAGAAATCGAATAGTAACGCTGATCATTAGATTCTGGTCAGGTATATGTGCTTAACACACTGTCCTCGATCGCGAGTGGGCGAATATGTTTGGCTTGGTAACGGTGCACATCCTTATTACGAGTACATATTCTATCTCAATTGGGTATAACTATAACTACTCGTACGCACCTCGCTATTGTTGGTACCCAACTAATATGAAATATCGAAAGTATTTAAATTTATTCTAGAATCATAATTTACTACCAAGTATATTTTTATCATAAATATTTAATTAGCCACCAGATTCCAAAAAGATTCATCCCAAAACTAAATTCGATGCCTATTTATTTTATGAATTCCTTCTAGCCCACAAAATAAGCGCTTTGTTTTTAACCTTTTATAAGACGTGTAAGAATTAAACTGGTCAGAATTCGTCTCGTGATTATTCAATATCTCTATTGTTTCGCTTCCTGAATTACTAATGCTCTTACACATAAATTAAACTAGCATGAGAATTGAGGATACTCAAATACAAGACTAAGTGGTTAAACCTAAAATTTACTAAATATTAAAATATTTTCTTAAATTACGTAGAAAAAACATGAGATATTATAAATGCGATAAATAGGATTTCAGCCTGAAGTAAATAAGATTCTATGAGATAAATAAATATCAGACAAGGAAGTTTCTACAACACCAACACTATTATAAGACTTATTTTTAAATGTTTGAAACAGACATTGATCTCAAATTCTCTATAAATAGCCTAATACTATATCTGGGGCGACATAAATAGTTCAATGTAAGACGCAAAAAGATAAAAATCACGCGCTTCTTCAAGCAACATCTACTTATTGTACACAGCATCGCTGCCATCTTGTAGATATTTATCGTTTATCTTGTTTTTGCATAAAACCAGATATTTACATCAGTATATCGAGCGATTTGTGCTAAATAGATCGTGTTTACAAGGAATGAGATATCTATCAATGGAACTCAATAATGAAGATGCCTCATTGTTTTATTTTTATCTTCAGTAAGTATTTTTTCTTTATTAGCAATATAATTTGCATTCATTTTATTTTTTGTCTGTTGTTTTGTTTTTGATGAAACAGATATTGTTATTTGGGTGCTTTATCTCTCTTTATTAGGACTTGTGCTATACTTGGTACCTTTAACTATTGTTTGTATTGGCGTGAGTACTTAAGATATTTCTCATTAGTTAATGATCTATTTGTTCCTGTATCCTTCTCAGAATATTAAAGAATATTTTAGATTAAATTGTCCGAGAATTTTACACGTGCCTGTATAATTAAGTCAATAATTCTTGTAATTTTTATTTTACTTGTTGTTAAAAAAGATTAATGCGTAATTTTTCACCACCTATTTAGCTAAATGGACCACAGCCGTAATAATTTAATTATACTTTAGTAAATTTTATTATGGATCTTCTAAATAACAAGACGCAATATTTAGTCGGCCTTGGTATTAGTAAGCTAATATAATTTGTTTTACGGATATTTTTTCCATAATTTATCCTTATGACCGTTCTTGGACAGTGTTTACAAATAAACTTGTAAGATATTGTTAGGTTTATGACGTTAGTTATTGGCGTGGCGTGGGTTGTTCTCTCAATGGTTTTATTTTGAAGATGAATAGAGGAACGGATGTTCTTAATATTATTTATAGCGAGTGTTGATGAAGTCTCGTGAGTCCCGCCATGCCCCACACCGATATAGATCGTCTAGACGACGGAGAGTTCACACTTATATTTCTATCTCTGCACTGCAGTTACATATTCAATTTTAGAACTTTGTTTTTGTCTATATTGTAAACTTTTTATTAAATGTCAAATCATTCCAGCTTCTCTAACTTGTGTCTTCTGTCTCTACATCTACCTTTCATAAAATACTTTCCATTCCAACAAGAAATCATTCCAATGTTGGTGCATATTGTGCACATTTTAATAATTCTAAAGTAGATGGACGAAAATTTGAAATATTAAATGTACTTCCACTGTGATCTAAAACTTAATTGAGATTTTTTCCATCTACAATGGATTTCCGTAAAGTAACGCCTTAGTCAAATAAGTTATAATTCTACCGTAGTTGTATTTTGCCCCGGTGCGTTCTGTATCTGTTCTGTAAATATTTGATTTATCCGAATCCAGTGCAGATGCAGTTCGTGCGGAAGTGAGGATTTTCAATCGAATTCTAATAATAGATGATCATAACAAAGTTTGGGAAGAGTCTGGGCGCCAGTAAACCGAGCGCCGCGGCGCGAGACACGCGAGCACGCTGCGTCTCCTGTGACGTCACACGTTCGCGTCAAGCTTGAACAAAAAAAAAACAAACCTTCAAAATAAGGAATCAAAAAATTATCTAGAAATGAAACTATATACTTCAGTTACCAGGATTTCGTCTGCATTCTAGTGTTAACTAACAGTGCAAAATATCTTGGCGTGTTTTGGATAGTTACTACTGTATTACTGATTGGATATCTTGCTGATAGACTGTTAGTTTGTGACGTCACTGAAATCTCTAGATGGAAGACAGAATTTGTGGGAAAACCCTGATTAAATATCTTGATAACTTCATAATCATCATGTAGGACGAATTCTATGCAGAACTTACATCATCTTCATCGAATTATAAGCAGGATACGATGCTTGGTCCAAAAACGAAATGACTAATTTGTTGTGTTAAAATATCGATACGAGATAAGGGACAATAGTTCGAGAGACGCCGCGGCATTCGGCAAAAATGTAGACTGTTTGGCGTCAGATAACAACAATGCTTTGAATTTAGGAAAACCGAGTCACCCTGTGACGTGTACAGATGTACAATCACGTACACCCACTTACAGTGTCGTCAAAATATCGTCACTATAGCGATTATTCTGAATTTTGGCAACCACGGCTTAGCATTACTCCATATCAACGAAGCTTGACGTATAAAACTTCCCCGTGAAAATTCAAAATTCAAATTAAGAACATCAATTTGTTTGGTTACTAAAAATCTAAAATTCAAATTAAGATCAATAGTCAGTTTGGTTACGAAAAATTCAAAATTCAAATTAAGAACATTAGTTAATTAGTGAGTTTGTTTCAAATAAGTTTGGTGACACTAATTACGTTTTAAGTTCAGTTTTGTAACAACAGTCGGAGAGAGTACAAGTTTTAAGATAAAAGTTGGTTTACCTCGCTTTAGAGTAATTATAGTGAATAGTTAAATATTAGTGAGTGAAGTATCGGTGACCGATGTGTGTGATCGGAGTGTTCTGTCGATTTCAAGCAAAATACGTTATTGGTGAGTTGAATTCAAAAATTTAATTTAGGAATTTACACAATGTTATATGTAACGGGACCTACAATGTAAGGTGTCATCCGATCCACGGTAGCGCCCAGATAAAAAATACCAATTGAAAAACGACAATCTTGTGTAAGGTCACCCATCTAAACTCCGTCCACATCGACCGTTGCTTAGCTTCGATGATCACGTCAGATCACCTTAGCTAGCCGAGCTACAGGCGCTATTTACGGCACGAGACTACTTAGTTCTCAGTGTAAGTGCTGGTCGCCATATTCATTAATAAAAAATAATAAATCATAATATTGAACAAACGTTTATAAAAAAAAATTATAGAAATAAATAAAACAGTAAAACCTTCGATCGAATATGTACATACTTGATTGAAGAGTACAGTATTAAAAGATTTATTTAATTTCGATAATTTAAATTATACAAAATGTATCAAGATCATACTAGCTTAAGTTAAACTGCCGTCATAATATTACAAAGTTTTCAATACTGACAATAAAATGATACAATTTCGTTTTTTTTTATACTGTGCTGTCGTCGGCAGTTGCAATAAGGAAGCGCGCCGCACTCCCGCGCAGGATGTTTACTCGATCTTGTGCTGTTACTGTCGACAGATCGCACACATTGGGTTGCACGCTCGTGATAGCTCTGTTCACTAAACTGTTAGTTACAAGCTTACAAGGGTTAGATATAAGGGCTTGTGTTAGTATATTGTATTTTTAGTAAGGACTAACTGTTGCCCGCGTATAGGTAAATTTTTTGGCGAATTGTATTTTCCTTGAAATTTGTCTGCTACAAACCTCATGGAGCCCGAGCCCTTTCCAACGAATGCTGTACCGTGGAAATCGGTTCGTGCGTTCTGGAGTTATAGCGTCAGGAAGGAAAGCCGACTTATTTTTCTTTACAGATTTCTAATGTGTTTGGAAACAAAATATAGCCTATGTTACTTGGAAATAATCCAGCTTCCCAATTCTGAAAGGATTTTCCAAATCGTCCGGTAGTTTCGGAGCCTATTTGCGTTAAGCAAACAAACAACCAAACTTTCCCTCTTTATAATATTGGAATAGACAAATGATATCATTGATTAAAATGTCTCAATCTTAAGTTAATATTCTTTTACTCTACAGTAAAAGAAGCAGTGTATATAGGTATACGAGCCGTAAGTATATTTGAAAACTACTAAAATCATTATGAAAAGTTCAAGTTTCATCAAGTTACGAATAACAATTGTTTCAGTTAACAATTTTAATTGCATTAGGAATAGGTAGGTATTTAATTTTAAAATAAAAATCTTTATATCACACATTACTTTATAAATCCACGATTTCAAATACTGACACACAATTTGGACTGTGTATTTTAAATCTACACCTACGTTTGGCCACCAACTTGCCTGGTGATAAGCCAAGATGTTTTCTAGAAGAAATTTGTTTATTTGTTGTTCTTTGAATAATACTAATTTATATATTTCAGGAAACATAGTAAAAAAATGATATTCATAAATAACAGTTTTATTTCATGCATAAAAGCGCCTCGTCAAAATAAAGAGCGGATGAATGAATTGTGATCGAAAATACCCGAACCGGAAATCTCTTTTAAATAAAATTGTAAGTCGTATCAAAATAAACCAACAATTTTTGTAACAAAGTTCGTTTGAGACATTTTCAGTTAAAGCTGCAAGAAAAATGTAAATATAACGCAAGGAAATGCGTGCCAAGTGGCACAAGTATTTGTGTAATCTCAGTTAAGTGTTTGCCAAAAATTGGTCGAGTTAAGCAAATATTCATCATCTTGCAAACTAAAAAAAAAATGTTGCAACAGTTTTTGGGTCTTATATCTCCACAAAAGATCTTTCAGAATTAATAAATTATAAATATTAGGACACATTTCACACACGGTTAACCCCATACTGAACCATTTCTAGTTCGTATTATGGTTGCTAACATAACTGATATAAGTATTATACATATTTTATATGGATACATATTTAACGAGATTAAAAAAAAATATTATTCTAGAAAAAAAACAAGAAACTCACATGCATGGAGGTAAAGCGTAGACCATTTTAAAGAGCTTGCCAAGTTATTTACAGCCCTCAAATTGAAAAATCTGTCTTCAAGCACCTTATTATGTGTTTCGGTAGCCTCGATGAACCATTCATTCCAGACTAGTTATACTCCACTTTCAACCATAGAAACGCGACCAGAAAGTGGTTACGCGACCAGCCAGTCAAACGCCTAGAGTTATAATAAAATAACATATTCCTTCCTGATCCAACATCTATAGTTTCCTCTTCAGTATCAAATCAAAGAACACTTTTTCATAATAAAGAACCACCCTTACAACATTTATACTTATTTTGGTACCAATCAAATCTAAAAAGGTAATTTAGATTTTTGAACTAGTTTTTTTTCTAACTTCTTTGTCTGATTGGTAAAATAAGCATAAATATATAAGTATGTTAAATACACATGCGTAAAGAAATGTATAAAATATATATTTCGTTTATTTAAGTGTGAATGTTATTTTTTTACATTAAATGGTCTTGCGCTTGATCACAATTCACCTGATGGCAATCGACACTATGATCTAAGGTGGAGCGCGCTTACCCAGAAAAACAATTGACGAATGTATATTTATGATAGAATGTATATTAATATAAATATTTAACAAATAATGTAAACTTTGTGCAAACTTAAATAACCACCAGTGAATCGGTCAGCAAACATGTAAGTGAAAAAAAGCAGAAAGCGCATGTTGTTCGTCAGTTGCAATGGTAGCAACGACCGCGTGACTCAGTGTTCAAGTTAAATTTAACTAATGAACCATCCTGCAGCGCATCCGTGTTAAAAGTTAACTCACACTCTAGTTAACTCTATTGATTTATTACTCTATTCGTTTGTTTGGCGATAAGATAGAAATGGACAGTTTCCTCTTTAATTTTCAACGAGTACATTTATAATACCTATTTAGCATTTTGTAAACGAAGTACTTGTTTTTTTATCATTTAATGTAAATAATATAAAAGTAAATTAAAAACTGCACAATAATAAAAGAAAATCTAAATTACAGAAATTACTTGTTTATTGACTTTATGTTGTTTGTACTTTTTGTTAATAACTAGTAAATATAATATAAGCTATAGTTTAACCTAAACTAGTACAAAATTAAACATTTAGAAAACTTAGACTTAACATGTCGTGGCGGCCATTTTGGATTTTTATAATTTGTCATAATTCATGTATCTATTCTACTAATCAAACTTTGCACCAGGGGCGAGCGGGGGCGGGTTACAAGTTTGTTTATTTTTTTAATATGTAACATGTTATTATTATAATTTTCTGATCAAGTTAGTTTGATACCTTTATTGGCGCAGTCCATTTAGGTTTTGTATTCATCAAATAAAGCTAAGAACACTCCAGACTATAACCTTTAAAACAAAAAAAAAACAGAATAATTATATTCACTCGTTTGGGAGCTACAATGCTCCACACACAGACACGCCAAACTTATAACCTCCCTTAGGTTTTGTGCCAAGTGTTAAAAACAAAGTCTTTAAAAACAAACTACGTGTACAACAAGATTAGGTACTTATCAATATTGTCAATCAAAGAAGCATTGACATATGTACAGACTCGAGAGACTAAAACAATGTGATTTTTTGCAACGGCTGCTATAACATGACGTTCGAATGATTTAACGTTGCTTCGTCTGTAATGTACCTATCTATGAACATACTAGTAGTTCTCGTAGCAGTAGACCTCACACACAACTCCTTTGACTTTGTTCGTATTGAATTGTCGCCGACATTTAACTTGGACAATTTTGTCCAAATTTACAAATCATTTAATGTATTTAATTGCTTAATTAAGAGTCAATATGTCACTAAATACAGTGTAAACTTTATAATTATAACGACACTGAAGGGACTGTGCATTTTATGGCGTTATAGAGAGTGTTCGTCTAATGGAGACTATGTATCATTGTATGGAATACAAGCTAAACCAACTAAAGCCAATTGATTTCTACGCTCTAGAGAGTTTGTCGTTAAATCGAGTGACGTTGCATGGAGTTTACACTGTATATCATAATTATATCATCAAAATTATCCATTAGATGCTTTGATAAAATATATTTGATCGAAGATTTGATGGCGCTGTAGCAAAGTACTCCCATTTTACATGGTGCATGGCAACCACTACTTGAAATATCGCCATGCACCGAACGTTCAGCAACCGCCTTGAGAGCCAGTAATTCTAGACTAGTAATGCTTCACCTTCGACCAGTGTCGCTAACTCGTGTTACGCGCCATCTAGCGGTAAAAAACATACTCCCACAGTCAAATTACGACTAAAATAACGCTTGCGTTGAACATGATCAAGTTTCAGCAAGATCAATTCAACATTAGGCGACTTATAACCATATAAGACATACAAAAGCAAACTTTATGAAAATAAACATTATAAACTTTTCACGTAAGGCATCTCAATATTTTCGCGTAGAAAACGATCACACTTACTAATTAGTAAGTGTGACCGTTTATAAAAATAATAATAATATTTAAAGCAAACTTTGCCAGTCGTTGCAGAGGCGGCTTCGCTCGCTCGGTCAGGTATATCGTATATTTAGTTGGGCGCTTACTAACTTTTAAGTTCTTTGACCTTCGATTTTTTCTGCGAGACTCCATTAGAGCACGATCATGTAGCGACAGCATCATACGAGCAAAGTGCAAAAAACTTCGCGGAAGATATTATTTGTTTAGACAAAAACTTGTATCGAGTTCGAGAATCGATGTTGAGGAGCGAACTTATTACTTGTATTACTTTTTGCCATATTATTTTAAAATAATTAATCGACATAATGAATATATGTTCTCTGTTGCTTAATAACTTGTTTTCTAACTGTACTTCTTGTTATTTTTAATTGTTTTTTTTTTGTCTGTCATTGTCAATCTCTTTGTGTCTTTAAGTGTTTAGATTTTAACCTCATTTTTTTAATTACATTAAATGTAAATTTTTTAGTACATAAAAACGAAATTTGATAGGAACTTTCGAAAATTATTAGAATTACTGGAAGAAATCACTTTAATCGATAAGGACGCCCTTTTTTACCTATTTTGTAACTAACTTTAATTAAGGAGTATCTTATTACGTTTTTCTAGAGCTCACTTAAAAAATATCTAATACTGTTGTAAGTTCTAAAAGGCTTAAGCTGTACCATAAAAAAATTAAATGGTTGAAAAACTTTCAGTATTCAATGTAAAAGCTTAATCATTAATACATTATGTTCACAATATATAATTTCCTTAACAACAGACAATCAAGTTTAATGAAGGTTCACGAAAGGGTCAAATATGAAATCATCAACACTTTCTATATGGAGTGTCAAGTTATTGCTCACGCTGATTTCCTTCCTTTGTCTGAGCAGATCTGGTGAACTCCAGTGAGTCACCGCATCATGTTCCCTTTACATGGATCGCATCACATCGCCTTATAAGACTCTTGTACAAAACGAATATCTGCTAATATGGACTTCGCGCCCGTTCAAGGCATGTATAGGGCTAGATAAACATTTATTTTAGTTCTGCTGAAATAGACTATGGATCTGAGAAAATTGTACTAAATAAAATTTATAGATTACCCACAGAAACGCCTAAGCAAAAATGCCACTTTTTAATCTCGATGATCGCCTCAGATCACCGGTGCATCATAAACATATCCCTGTATCCCTGATATTAGTAAACGAGGTCTTTATTTATAAAAAAAAGCTACTGAATATTCTAATTTATCTGTCAAACTCTAAATTTGCAAGGGCTAAGCAGTAAACACACACTTAGTATCTCACTAATATTATAAAGGCGAAAGTTTGTATGTGTTTGTTACTTACTCACGCTCAAATGGCTTAAGCAATTTGCATGAAATTGGTATGGAGAAAATTTAGAATCTAGATTTTCTCAATATGTTTTCAAATGATCCTTCTTCTCATATACTAAATTACACAATCACTTAACTAGTGCACTATATATGTGTGCTGTCTTAGTAGTGAGAAATTGTCATATTTTAATATTAAATAATACAGGCAGGGCAGGGCTTCTTACAAGCAATAGAAGTATTAATTATGTTAGATACTGATAGGTAAGAAATCAAGATTAATACATAGGCCACTTTTTACCCATATTAACGCAGGTAAACCGTTGGCCGCGGGCGTAGCCAGTGTACAAACCAACACGAAAGAGGCGTCTATTAACAGCTACGCAATATCCCGCACTCAAATCATATTTTATAGCGCAGTTGTCCTTTGCCAGTTGTTTGTTTCACAATCCTGTATCTTACTGTATCTTAACATGAGCAATGCAGCTCTGTTGTGCAAGCCCAACATCCTGATTGCTGAAGCAATGTGCAATTTGGGATGTGTGCAACTTGGGAAAAATAATTAGTCAGGTACGAGCGTAAACTAGTAATTAACATACACATACGTAGGTATACGTTTTTATTACCACACATATGCTTACACAGGTTTCATCGAGTTGTCAAAATTGTTTAGGTGAAGTTTACTCATTAAAAAACGAAGCCTACAAAGTTATCATGCGCTTTTGTTCTTCATAATACGATGTCAAAGCGTTCCAATATACTGCGTCAAACAAAAAGCTTCTCCTTATATTATATTATTGGTATAGATATTAATAAAAATGTTGTATTCATGTTTAAGGACACAGTACCTGGTTGACCGAGCTCTGCTCGGTATTATTATTATTTTTTTCAATGTGACATTTTCTATAAATGATTCCTAGCTAGATCGATTTATCGCCCCCGAAACCCCCTATATACTAAATTTCATGAAAATCGTTAAAGCCGATTCCGAGATTCCAATATACGAGTAAGTAAATAAATATTTGGCCACATTTCACACACGGCTGGTTAGCCCCATACTGAACCATTTCTAGCTCGTATTATGGTTGCTAACACAACTGATATACTACATATACATACATACATATTATATATAAATACATAATATTTAACACCCAGACCCACAGCCAACAAATTTAGTTGAGCGCAAAGATGTTGACCGGGCCGGGAATCGAACCCGGAACCTTCTGATTAGCAGTCCGGCATGGAAACCTTTAACCTTTGGATTGCTCATTTAAAGATATAAGAATAAGATAAGATACATGAGTGAGTATGAGTAAAGGAATTCAATCTTTAACTTGGTGGTGTTGGTTGTTACAGAAGGCGAGTTGGAGACGGAATGGCTGCAGGCGGCGGGGCTGGGCTCGCTGGCGGCTCCGTTCCAGGTGGGGCTGGAGGTGTCGGAGCAGCAGCTGGGCGAGGCCGTGCGGCCGCTCCCCCGCGAGCAGGCCGCCGCCGTGCGCCGCCGCGTGCGCCGGCTCAACCGCACCGTGCGCCGCAAGCGGGCCGCCTCGCGCGCGCGCAAGCCCGACATCAGGGACGTCTTCCGGGACTTGGAGGTGGGTACCGACAGAGACAGAATAAACACGTTTATCCGTCATAAATTTGTATAGAAAATAAAAATAAATATTAACTGTACTTTCGATTCAACTTTAACCCTTAAATGGTCGATTTTTGTTTCACGTTTTAAAAAAATATATTTGTGTTATAGTCATGTATAATAAAAATGAGTAAAAACTAACTGTATAGGAAAAATGAGTAAAAAAATGGTTGCCTGTAAAGTCGGTTTTACGGGCGAAGATTTTACGTGACAACGTCTGCCGCGTGCTGCGCGCGCGGCAGACCGATCATAGTTGAGTGGGAGAGAGACGCAAGGCATTCGGCGGGCCTCTCTCTCGTTCGGTGACTCATCGTGACGTTACCGGGCGTTACACTTTTTCATAAGTGACTCCCAGCCGCAAACTAATTTAAGACGTTGTCACGTCAAAAAATCTAGACATTAATTTACTATACTTTTTTTGCAATAATGTGAGTGTTGTTTATAAACTAAATTGCGCAACATTAAAAAAAAATTATATGTAGGTCAATTTTATGTGTAATTTTTAGTATGTTGTTTTGTAAACAACATTGTCCATTTAAGGGTTAAAACGATTAAAAAGAAAATCACCAAAAGATCTCATAACTGTGGAATAAGACAAAAACAAGAAACATCTCTTCACTTCACTTCAAGGGATGTCACTAAACTGACTGCCCTCCACGACATAAAACATTTTAATCGTTTGCTGAATATGAAAAAAAATAGATTGCATAAAAAAAGTGTACTTCCGCTGTGATAAACATACACTAAATATTTCAATTTTTCTTCTATCTACAATGGATTTCCGCAAAGTAACGCCTGAGTCAATAGGTTAAAACTACATAGTATAAAGTTACTAATACAAAGACGAGTGTATTTCGTGTTTTGCGGAGTTGAATGTATCACATCGAAAAAATAAAACTTGTTGCTTACAATGACTTGTGATTTGGGAGTTTCTTTTTTGTATACTTATTTAATTTCAGCAATGATTTTTTGGGTCATTGACGCAAATCGAAAACGTCTTATACTCGTAGATACATTTTTGTATACGCTCATCACAAGTCTGGTATTTCAGACACTGGCTACTGTCGCCACTGCTGATGATTTTAGCCACCGCTAACAGTGGCAGATATAACAATTACTATGCTGAGCGACGCTAAAGTAGTCTAAAATCTTATGCATTATTTATTTTGTCTGTATATTAACTGCCTGTCAGAATTAATAAATAATATTTTGAACTAATGTTGCGTCGCTCAGCATGGTAATTGTTTTATCTATTGCTACTGGTAGTCGTGGCTATTGTCATTGGCAATGGCAATAGTTGCTAGTGCCTTCTCTCGGAAATACCAGACTTGGCGGCTAGTTATATTTATTTGTACTCTTCCTTGATAATAAAACACAGTTATAACAATCGATCAACTGATTACCACGAAACGGACATTAGAGAATCGATTAATTTTAACATCACAACAAATAACATGTTTAATATTGCGAACATAAAAATAAAGAATCGCAGTAGGTAACTCGTGAGTCAGCCTCTTTTTATGATGGTGCAAAACACGACGCAAACTGATGGTGATTTAACAACGGTTTCCTAGTATTAAATCGATTGATAGAGCGAGCAATCGATTAAGTAACATGGAGGAATCGATTTATTCGTAACGCGGTGGATACGGTAATCGACGTGTGAGCACAAGCCTACCATTATTATCATTTGCCGTCCATGGTTGCTGATTGTAATATGGACACTTTATGCGTCATTTGTGAGTTTCTCAGTGGGTTTTATTGGAAAATAATTGACCAATGCGAGTCGCGTTCTTTCCTGAAGAGTTCCGTAACTTAATTTATACAAAATAGCATAAAATAATAACTTGTTGTATGGGAGTCCCCCTTAAATTATTAGACAGACATACGAACTGCGAAGTATAGGGGACTTGTTGGTACACGATGCCTAAACAAATACAGTTGCTAAGACTTGGTTGGTTACATCACTTTGATAGCAATATATCATTCATCATTTAGACGTAACGGCACTTGAGCTTGGGATATTTTATCACATGAATTTTACATGAGATGACAAGCTATCGTTTACTTGTATACTGTTTTCAAAAAGTATATCAGCATAAAAATTTACCTATAAAAATATTGAAAACATCTTTGCAAACCTATTTGTTGATTGCATAAAAACTGGACCTGCACGGTCATGGTGAGACGCTGTTTTATCAGAGTATCCGATGAGTGATTCGAATATGTTGTGCAACTTACAAGTTGAATAAATAACTTGTTACGTCTGTTCCTCTCAGACTTTCTGGCGGCTGCTGCAAGTACCGGCTCACTGCTATTTACATTTTATACATTCGACTTGATGCTAAAAATAAGTTGATTATTATATGAAAAAATGATGAAATGTATATATAACAAGCTGGCTGTAATTATTTTTAACTATGGGATAAGACGAGCTAATCGGTACGCATAACTCAGGCCTTTTCAGTTACGAATTTAGGTTAACAAATCTCGGCGCGTTACCAAACTGTGCTTTTCACCCTGACTTACCAACAATAATGACCATTTGTGTACGGCCATATACATTTTAAAATTGTTACCTAGTGATCTTCTTCCATTCTTCGTTTAAGCTAAGTGGCCAAGCTTAGGTGTCGAAAGTTTACAAGCCACCCGAAAGCCTCTGACTTGGCTGCCTGTTTGTACTAAGACTAACCGCCAACACCTACAACGCGCCGACCCACAGTAGCACCCAGATGAAAACGCAACTTTTTTAATGATAGTTTTGTACATTACCCATCCAAAGACTGTCCGCATCGACCGTTGCTTAAACTGCTGAGCCATAGACACTACTTTATAGTAATAATCAGATTAGTACCTAATATGTATCGATATAAAGTATTTGTGTAGTATATCAGCTATATTGGCAATAATAATACAAACTAGAAATGAGGCTGTCCTGCCTCGAGTGCAATATGTTTTAATGTTGTATTTACCTTAATACGCATTGAAATCTGAGTAAGCTATTGTAAGCTCTTTGTAGAAACTGTTCTACATAAAAGGTATCTTTTGTAAAAGCTAATGTTCCTTCCGTTCCATTGGTCTACATCATAACTTTTCATCGCATTAGAAACGAGTCAATTCTAGTTTTTACCCACAATTCCTCAGTGGACGATCTGTCTGTCTGTATCGAGATTAGCTTTCACGCAATCTGTAGAAATAACAGCGGCTGTGTGAACACTTAGAGAGCTGACTGAGGGAAATCTTGCCTGTACTTATATCTTAGTAATTACAGCAACTTGTTATGATATACATTGTAAAGGCAGAGTAGCTTATCCGGAACTTGTGGCCTATATTGCTAATGTAAGACTAGTAGAGTTAAATTGTACAACAAAGTATCAAATCAATCAATATTTAAGATCTGGTCTCTTGTCCGTGGGGTTTTATTTCTATATACTTCTACTCACGGCCTAAAATGGTGAAAAAGTTAATTGTCTTTTAACAAAGTATCATCAAGGATCTATAATTATATATTTAGTAGTTGTTTCTCTATATGCTCTTTGAGAATTTTTTCTTAGTATGGCTCTAAAGGTATACCATTGACATATACTCGTACTCGTACAAACTTCATTGATAGAAAGTTTTTTCACACACGTCTGGTTAGCCTCAAACTAAACCATTTCTAGTTTGTATTATGATTGCTAACACAACTGATATACTACATATACATACATAAATACTTTTTATCGATAAATATTTAACACCTAGACCAGCCAGCAAATTTA
Source organism: Mellilla xanthometata (assembly GCA_035578125.1). Taxonomy (NCBI): domain Eukaryota; kingdom Metazoa; phylum Arthropoda; class Insecta; order Lepidoptera; family Geometridae; genus Mellilla; species Mellilla xanthometata. Next base: position 1,489,187 of record JAPUBQ010000007.1, on the reverse strand, counting down.
GATCATCACAAAGATGTTGGCCGTGCTGGGAATCGAATGTGGTACCTTCAGAGTGGCAGTCCAGCGTGGTAAAAAATCAGTTGAATAGATTAAAACCCAGGTTCAAATATCAAATGCAGCGAAGAAATAACAAACTTTGCGAAGAAATTAATAACAAACCAATGTGAAAACCAGCCAGACAATTCCGACAACACAAACAATGATCAAATAACTCAAACATAGTCCAGGCTACTGATATAGAAACAATATCTAGGTGCTCAGTTTAAATAAATTAGGTTCAGCTTGAGCTAACCGATTTCCGTATATGGTCAAGTGATACAAAACGGAAAGCATTGTAATGGGCGGTCCCTTGATAAAGGAGATACTTGGTGAAAGCATACGTAATTTATACTCGCCTTATTGGAGTGCTAACAGCTTGGTTTCAAGATAGCAATGTCTGAGATTGCTATAGTGCTGTGAGTTTTATTTTATCTGGAATCCATTGTCATTATTGTATGTTTACAAAACACCGATTTCTTCTTACTGGCTTTATCGTCATCATTAGCATGTTTCTCCCATATTGCTGGATATAGGTCACCTCTCCTATACGCCACACAGTACGCTCCTTAGCCAGTCTTCACCAGTTCCTTAACGCATGCTTTACATAGTCGTCTGTCTTCTTCTTTTCTTTGTCTTCGCCTTTTTCTACTATGTGGGGTCGGCATAGTACGTTTTTTTTCTTCCACACTATTCTATCAGTCGTTATATTCACACTCACTCTCTTTTTCTTCATACCTTCCTTCACACAATTCATAGTCTACGTCTATGTTAATCTATTGAAAATATATTTACTCTCGAGCAAAGATTTCTTCGAAATTTTAGCTACCAAGCACCCTATTATGTGCGATGGCAGATAAAATGTCTCAGATTGTAATCTTTGTAGGCCAATTTGACTAGGCTTTTACGGGCTAACCGAAGTGGACACTATCTTATTCTTGGAATCTTCTATTCATTTAAGAGACTCTTTCGAAATAGATATAAAATTAAACGTTTATATCATCAAACCAGCATAAAATTCTATGTCTCGATCAATCTGTGTCATAGGTAAATTACGACCATTTCTTAGAATCATCTTCAACAATTAATCTGTCCATTCAAAACTAACGGACGAATTAGAGGTAACTTCGTCGGAAACCATTAAAATATATTCATAGCGAGTTTGTTTATTGATGCTTTGCAATGTGCAGACGAATTAGGCGCAGTAGATAGCCAAAGCACTTGGCCATTAGATAAACATGCAATTAAGGTAATGGTGGTTTAGTTCAGTTTTCGGACTGGCCTCCTCGGACGCCGACCTCTTTTGACAGTTGTCGCTGCGTTTCGTTCGTTGCACAACAATCTCCAATAACCCAAATGTTTTGATTCTAATCTGTTATGAAGAACCTAGTAATAATGTTTGTTCCATTGGTGATTAGTGTCCGAGCGTGTGTGAGGAGTTGTTCGTTTTAGCGGGCGTTTGTCGGTGGATAATTGCAGCGCGTCCGGTAAATTTCAAAAGTGAATTGGCGTAGCATCATAGTGCGTTTGGTTTGTGCGTGGTGAGGACTCGTGCGGATTGTTTTGTGGCTCGCTTAGCTGGCAGCGGTTACTTTAGAGTGCTGTAGAGCGTAGAAAAGGAAGACAATTTTGCTGGAGCGGCATTAGTGACTTAAGTAACTCTTTGATCAATATCAACATCATGATTTGTGACACGATGAGAGCCAAGCTGTGCGAGAAGATGGAGAGCTGCAAGGGGCTGGCGCTAGTCAAGACTTACTTGGATGCTTTGGTAAACTTTGTGCAGCATATTTGATAGGGATTTCTATAGTTAGTAAGATCTCTTATAACTTAAGGTATTGATTGGTTCTATAATAAATGAACCAAGTTTAAGTAAAATTTACTGCAAATTTTGAATGTAGGCACAGGACTGGTTAGGATTACCAACGCATAACCAGTTTTTTGTTTTAGATAATTTGACGATGAATATAAATTGATCTAAATATAAACCTTATAGCTAGTTGTTTTTCTGCGAATTTCAAACTCCAAGAACGAAACTATTTTGTTTTTTTTTTCGTTACTTACCAGTAGCCCTGTATATAGATAATTTAAACCATCAATATTGCAAAAGCAAATAAAAGTCATCAATACCTATTTTTCGCGTTCCATTGTGCATGAAATAAGAAGCTTAAAACTTTTTCGGGCTCAGACCTCTTTACTAATCACCTCATCTGTTCTGCGAATAGCGTTGCTAAATATTTAAACAAAGTAGATCCTAAATAATGATCCCAGCGACCCACAAAACTAAGTTGACAAGATTTAGTGTTATGTATTTCAAACATAGAGTTAACGTAACCACAGTTTAACAGAAACAACGAAATAGAAAGTGTTTCCACGAATGCGGGTAATAATTGGCAGCGATAAGATTACAAAATAGTTTAGATTTCATCTGTTTGTTTAGCCAGCCGTATTTTGAGTAAAAACGTTATCTCACGCACTATTTCACTGCTAGGTAGGCACCACTCAATGTTATCTACAAGTTAAATAACTATTGTTAAACGCATTAGCCCTTTTCGGCCTATAGTTGACTTCGTAGAACTAAAATAACAAAATAGAGTGTACATTCTTAAAAAACTCTGAACAAATCTACTAATAAAAGTGTTTAAGCTCTAGTAATTGCCCAGAATATCTAAGCATATTTTTTATATATAGATGAAGTAAATAGCTATTGATAACGATGGTTCTAATAAAAATAACTATGACAAACAAACAAAAACCGCTCTACCCTCCGTCAGGTCAAAGTCATGACTGAGTTCCTATGGCAAAACTCAATACCAAAGAGATTTTAGCCATTTATGAGAATAAATAATTACAAAATTAACGTGTAAATGTAAAAAATACATTTTAGAAAGTCACAAAAATCGCAACATACAAATAAAAAAGTACTTCCAGTAATTATAATTAACGTAATTTTTAATAAGTTTAATTGTATATTGTGACATGTATGAATAAATTTGGAATGACTACCAGTAAAATATATTTAGCGGTTTAAGTCGTAGTACGAATATTGACTTATGTACATATACCTGCAAATATATATTCGTCGATATTTATGTATGAATACATACGCTAAATAACGCAGGAAGCCCGCGCTTATTGTTTTCTAGTTTTTATCGTGTTCAAGGTAACTCTATACCCACTACACTACTTAATTTTACTAGTTTAATGATCTGCTCAGAATCGCCAGATCGTGATAATGGCCACCGATTGAGGCGGATTCATTCACGCAAACCAAATAATGTATTCAAGATGTTATAGATTGTAAGTTTTTGTACCTCAATGCAGACTCAACACAACTAGTTTTATAAAGATTTTATGGACTTTTTTATGGAATAAAATTTTAAAAGTTTATATACATACACAAGCAAGTTAAAAAAAATCAAAGAGACTAATCAATCTTTTAAATGCGGATATCAGGATTTCTAAGTGTATAGGATATAAATATAATGAGTATTTTTGAATTGATTGCAACAAAAAAGTTTTTAAAGTAAAAATGACTCTCAAAAATCATCTTCTGGCAAGTCTACATAAATCGCTTATAGCGTTCGCTCCACAGTCCGGCTCTCACTTATGGAGCAAACAATTACAGACATAGTTTTGTAACGAGCACATAATCATTGATATTACTCGCCTCAACGCACATCAAACGGGCCGTTTAAACTTCTAAACCACGCATATTCCCATTCTCGCTCTAATATCATGTTGTTATTCCATCTGTCTGTCCTACAGTTACTTCCCAGGAAGCGTGCGCCGGCTGCAGTGTAAGAAACCTTTGTTTTAAGCTGCTCACCTTGAGGCCAGGCATTAGGATTATCTTTGTGTGCAGTATCTTGGTCGTCTGAGTAGTTCCTACTTCTAATTACTTTATCGATTAATAGTTCTTCATCGACAATGAAAATTGCAATAACTAATAATGTTAGTACTCTAGTAATGTTTATATAACCGGTATCACTTTGTTTAATTCGTCGGTATTAGCCCGATATGTTGGCGTTTGGTGTTTCTGCCCTTGAGAATGGCTCATTGAATGTGCTGAAACTTGTCGGGCTTTTTACAGATAAATTAAAAGTAAGTAATAGTCAGTTACATCAATATTATTCAAATATGCCTCACGGAAGCTTAAGTACACTAACTATCATCTTCTTTATCACTATATATACATAAAAGACTCCCTTTAGTTAATATTTCATAAGGTTGAAAAGGTAACAAAAGTTTATATACTCTTTAGATTCAAATGAAAAACGATTGAGGCAATAAAGAGGATATTTCCAAAAGGAAGCTTGAGCAAGCAGGAATCATTTCTACCCAGCACACACCAGGTATTTAGTACAAAGCCTAAGTAAGTAACGCCCTTAGACGTTTAGCCAGGGATATTGACTAACCGCAAACTACCTTGCATAAGTCAGTGTTTGCGGCATTTAATCTACTGGGCACTTCCACCGCAGTGACATACATGTCCACTCGCCATGGTTGACTTCAGGGTTGCCAGATTTTCGAGAATTATCTTATAAAATAGTCATGAATTTGGTGCAAAAGATTTTTTTCTCGTGGACGGTTGACATTCCGAAAATCTCATATGCACACGAGATTGATGACCAGCCAGACCCAAAAAGCTCGTCAACGTTTAAGATAAAAAGAATTAATATAACGAGTATAAACTACATGTAAAATATTATAAGGGCAAACTAAAGTTTTGATACTACAAAAACTTGTACGTGCAATATATTGTTTTAGCAAATATACATTTAAATACGTGTTTTGGACGACCCTGACGAGAAAATCCGAGACCTGGCAACCCTACCTGGCTTCCTGTCGGACCGGTGCGCGACATGCCCTTAACCAGCTGATCTTGGCACATTGAGAGACGCTAGTTTCTAATCGACATCGCCTTATTTATCGAGAGGCTGGGACAGGAAGTACACTGATGTACAGGAGAATACGTTTAGGGAAGCAATAACGTTGCTTGCTTGGTTTTGAAATCTTATGTGTTTACAAACACAGGCACAAAAAGACAATGTTTCAAACAAAAAAAACGGTACATCTACGGTGCCACGTACACTGTAGCTTCCGACAGACACATACAAATTAGAATCATCATCATCACCCTATCTACAGTGACACTTGGTTAAATGGGACCTGGATAAGTGAGAAACCTCCATAAATGGAACTCATGCTGAGGTCCCAACTTTTTAGCACTGAATTACCTCTGTTAGTGGGACGAGGAAAACCTCTATATCTGGGATTTGTTCTTTCGATTTATCATCATAGTTACCTCTATAACTGAGACAGCGAGTAAATTTTATATGCATAAACCTCTGTAACTGAGATAACATTGTTTGTTTACTCATTCTTATTCTACCCACAAATTCCACACGTAATTCCAAGTACGTAAGTACAAATTTTGAGCTTCAATTACCTTCAGTTTTAGTTTCACTTTACTACCATACAGATGTTTATTTGAAAACCCTCTGTAAATGAGACAGATATTTATTTATACCTGTATATCTGAGACACTGGGTAAGTGGAATACCTCTATAAGTGAAACGACATTGCAGGTCCCTTGATGTCTCACTTAACCATGTTTCACTGTATATACCATACTAGTCACCACAAAATAACTACCACCAATAACGAATTGTTAAGTATAGTCCTCCTCTCTTTTATTCCAGTATTCGTGCTTGTGCTCTACGAACTTATAGTCTTCGCGGAACAACTTATAATAAACCTGAAACCAAATTAAGACAAGCAAAGCAAACATCAATGAATATAAGAAGAAGAATAAATGTTTCGTTTGCTTACTCGTATCTTACTTTGGCTTCATATCACAGCGGAAGTAGACTTAATATTTCATTTTCTTCTTACTTATAATAACCCGTAGTTATTGCATTTTTTCAACGGGGGTTGAAAATCATCTCTCGTAGATGCAAAACACAATGATGATGAGTGTCGTACTTTATATTCGAAGCATGGTCTTCCGGCGTCGCTACCTCAAGTCTTAAGTTGTGACTAATATGAACCCAATAAGGAAAGTCAAGCCAGTCATATTTATTAGCTTACCTGCTGCTGTGACGGCGCCGCCTACTCGATTCAACACAACATTGTCGAGACTGACATTACGCAACGGTCATAAAATAATGTTCAAGTCATTAGTTGCATAATGACATCATAGTTAACAATAATAGTTAAAAAACTTCGCCAAATTTTGCCTTAAACTGGTAGTTCTCCGAACATTAAACCTTGGAAAGAAAATTTCTTGGAACATTAATTATGCCTTCATACTCGTATCTCAAAAACTACTAGACCAATTTCATTTATACTCAGAAAACCTATTAAAAATAATTAATGGTATTTATTCGATTTACCAAATATGATTAAAATCCACAGCCGCAAAAAGAACTGCAACAAACTGCCCAAATTTTTGTAGGAACAACAACCTAAACAAATGTCGCTGACGACAAGAAACAAACATACGTTTCATTCATTTTCAAGGCACGAGTGAACCTTTGATTCTAATGTCGCTTACCATTAGGTGAATTGTGATTAAAATTAAACCCACCTAGTATAAAAAAAATATAGGGCTACGAATTTTCAGTTTAATAATCGTTAAGATTTCCAAAAGACGATTACGTGAAAATGACTCGATATATTTATATTTTAATAATCATTTTAAAATTGAAAAATGCTGTGCCTCTGAACGTAATAAAGAATTCAAACAAAACATATAAACAGACGAAAGCAACATTGGCCAATTATAGCAAAAACTTCGTCCGCTTCGCTCGTTCGGCAATAACATTCAACTGTCATAAATCTATTAGCTTTCCGAATGCGAATGAAATTATATAACCCTCGTAAAGATATGCATACAATACGTAATTCTTGGTTTCTCTTTTTGACAAACGCAATTTCTATTCTAGGAGCTCATTGTGAAGTTCTAATTGAGGTTTGTAGGAAACTGAACAATGCTCACGCGCAAGTAGTTCGGAAATAGTTATTCAACTAATGAAGTTATTTGGGTCATATCAATTGACAGTAACGTTAAAGTTAACCAACAGTTACCGCGGAATTTAGTTTCGGGATCCTCACAATGGCATGCAAATATTATATTTAACACAACACAAATTGATTACTTACCTAGTGTCAGTAATTAAACTTGAACTATGTAGATAGATAAACAAAGAAAAATAACAATACAATAACAGGAAATAAAAACCTATGACCAGTCCTACAAATGTTAGAAAAATAGACAAATTTCCAATATCCAACACTATAAAAAACAAAGAATTTGGCTCCGTTGGTTCGGCCACGTGGAAAGGATGGGAGAGGATCGGGCTGTGAGGCGAGCAGACTTGATTCTGTGATAATTTTAAGTTTCCATCTGTAACCGTTTTTTAGATATAGCAAAAAATACAAAAAAGTCACGTTTATTGGATGGAAGGCCCCTTAATATCTTGTTTTTTGAATTTGTTTTTATAGTGGCACGGGAAATACACAACTTGGCTTGCTAGTTATCACGGCTTTGAGATTCAGCTTGGTGACAGACAGACAGACAGCAGAGGCTTTAGTAATAAGGTCCTGTTTTTGCCTTTTAAGTACGGAATCATTAAAAAACTATAATCATTATGTATAGATGATAGTTTAAGAAAGAGCAGTATATCATGCAGCTGACTAGTGTAGGTTCCCAGCACCACGTGATTTCTCTATCGGCAAGAAATCTGAGAGAACAATGGGCGAGATGTTAGCGAGTGTTTCCCTGATTGCTGTTTACTGAAATTGCTGTTTGCTCGTTTTTATTAATTACACGCTGATTGATTGATTGGATAAAGAAGTGGAGGAAGCGGAGTGAGGAAGAGCCATTTACTGAGTTATGCTTAGGAAGAGATGAGGATGTCGTGGATTTTGTTCTTGTAGAAACAGTATTAATATAATAATAATAGGCAAACAGACAACTCGGCTGGAATTTTCTTACTGACGCTGCTGGTTTGTTAAATTAGATATACTTTTAATTTAATTAATTTTAGATTAGATTTACATCAATTGATTGATTTGATTATGTATTAAATTAATATATCATTTATTGCAGCAACAAATAAATAAATCAATTTATAATAATAAAAAAATAATAATAATAGATAAAAAAACTTAAGGGTTACAATTGACACTAAATATGTATGAGTTGACATATTATTCAGGGATGTGTAACTTTCGTGTGCATTGGATCAAACTTTAGGGTGACTTGTGTCGTGCGGTACAGGCTTTTAATATGCTCTTTTTAACAAGAAACTTTCAAAATCAGCATTGATAATAAATCAATATTAGGTATATTTAGATATTCCTAGCTAAAAGTAAATAAAGTAAAAGTATGGTATCGTACAATGGGATTCGCTATATGAGAGATAATAATTTTGAATAGTGATAGGGCATATTCTAGTATTCGCCTGGCAAGCCAGGCGAATACTAGTACTATATTACTATACTATACTATAATCCACCCTCAAGTCTCTTCCCTCACCTAACAATGTATTCAGGAAGCCTTCTTAAGAGCCATTCCAGACTAGGCATGCTCTACCTTAGGCCAAAGTGTCGATAGCTCGTGTGGTTACGCGCCCTGGTGGCTAAATGACTAGCTCGCTAGGTACTTGGCGACAGGTTCTTCAACTTGAGGATGCTAGCCAGTTGAGCTCTAGGATTTTGCAAAATAAAAGTAATTAGGTAGTATTTTTTTTAGTTATTTACGAGTATATATGTTCGTAAAGAGTGTGTACGTGTATTGTTGCAGAACTCAAGCGGCAGTGAACCGCGGTCGCGCAGCGCGACTCCGGACTCGCTGGACTCGCTGGCCAGCGGCGGCTCCGGCAGCCCGCCCGCCGAGTGGGCCGACCCCGCCACGCCACCACACTTCCTGTGAGTTACACACTCTGTACCTTCTCACTTGACGACCACAAGACGAGCCCAAACATTTTAAAGGCACATGATCATCGTCGACATCTATAACCTGTTCCATCCCACTGCTGGGTATAGCAAAGTTAAAGTCAAAGTTTTTTTATTAATGAAATTTAAATTTACATGTCAACCTTACATAAATATTATAATTACATATCATTAAAATTAATATACTTATAAGTAAATTTTCTTTTTTTCTAGTCATTATAAATGCAATAAAACTTATAGTTCTGTACGTTTCGTACAGCCGTCGACATTGATCTTTAGAAAATCGTCGAAGCTGTAGAAAGTTTGCTCGATAAGCCAGTTTTTTAATCTGATTTTATAACTGCCTTCGCTAGGGACACTTTTAATCGAGCTTGTACACAGCTTCTGTCATTAACAGTTTGTTCTAACCCACTGCTGGGTATATGCGTCTCTCCTGTCTTACCATCTGTCTCGGTACTGTGCCAATCACAGCTTCTGTCATTCACAGTTTGTTCACAGCTTCTGTCATTCACAGCTTGTTCTATCCCACTGCTGGGTATAGGCCTCCCCCCTGTCATGTCATCTGCCTCGGACCTGTGCCAATCTAGCCCAAGTTCGTCCTGAAGACACATATCTACTCGAAATTTCTTTTTGACGGGGTGTCATAAGTCTGACGTGTCTTTGTTTGTGTATGTATATCAGTGGTATTGTAACTCCCGAACGGATGAACCGAATTCGATTTAGTTTTTTTTTTGTTTGAAGAGTGTGTAAGTCGAAATGTTCTTAGCTTTCTTTAACTAATAGAATGCACACACTGATAAAAATCATATTCAAAATGGCCGCCATCAAAAAATTTTGAAGGGTGTTGTCTTCAAATTTGTTATTAATTGATAAACAGATAAATATTTCGTTAATTATTTATTTGACTTTGTAACTGCAGAAACGCTAGAAAAAGTTCTTGCACCACTCGATTGATTCATTTACCATGAGTAACAAATATTCTGAAACAAGAAGTTAACACTCATCTCAATTCGAAGAAATTTGGTAGAAAAACAGACTTAATCATAGTTAGGCTTAAAGGTAATTGCTTTCAATGAAAATAGAACTACAGAATCTACGTGCACTTCGGGTAAAAATGACGTGAAGAAGCGCGTGCGTTTTATTTTGAGTCGGTCAGAGCAACGCGCGAATCCGGCGTTGTCGACATTCCATTCAATCCACTGACACTTCTCTTCAACTCGAGCTTGTCCATGTATTTGAGCAATGTATTATTTTAGAAACAATGATTTGGTGATGTGGAGACAAGCTTTAACTTCTCAAGGCAGTTTTGTGTTAGCTATCGGTTAGAATCGAACAGTTTTGCTCTACTTCTCTTACCTATTTATTCGACTTGAGATTATGTGCTTGTGTTGGTTTTATTTTCTCTGGAGCCCCAAACAGAACAATCCAAGTTCTTCAACAACTGAGAAAATCGTCTTCTACTCGTAGGTGAAATAAGTTTTGTGGAATGAAGATTTTATTGGGTTTTAAATTTTATTTCTTTTCATCATACCTCAGTGTATTATTTAGGTAACTACAAACATGTATTTGCACTTGCACTGCGCCCAGATGAAAATGCGTCATCCTTACTTACCCTTTCTAATTCCACATGAAAAGCTCCAAACTGTGCCAGGACTTAACCTTGGACTAGAATCTAGAATGGATTCAGACGCTTGTCTTCAAACAATCCATTCTAGAAGGAAGAAAATCTGAAATATTATGCTAATACCTAAGCTAATATTTTTTCTTTCTTTCTATCTATCATAGATCTCATGTAATTTCAATAAAATCAAAGTTTCTATGTTATTTTAACAAATGATCACTGCTAGATAATCATCATCATCGGTTGATATACACGTATACAATAGCAATTGTTTTTCACACCTATTACATTTTAAATACCTATACTATACACAATATGAATAACGATTCTGCAAGCTCCATATTCAAATATTCGCTTAAATTATAAAAGTTATTACTTTCACAAAAAATCTCTATCTTCTGTTTAAACATTATATTACTATTAAGATTTGTTATTTTCTCTGGCAACTTTTGTACGTTAATATCTTTATTTGTAAGGCGAAACATAGAAAATATGTTTACACGTACACTAACCAGCTCCCATGTCTGTTCCAGTGACAGTTTCCCGTGTGTGTGTAAATTAATACATATTGTTATTTGTAACACGAAACATAGAACATAATTATGTTTACATCCAGTCCAGTATATGTCGAGTAGCACTAACCAGCTCCCATGCGTGTTCCAGCGACAGCTTCCCGTGTGTGGGCGGCGAGGCGCACGCGCACGCGCACGCGCACGCGCACGCGGCGCTGGCCCGCACGCCGTCGGCGCCGGGCAGCGCGCGCCGCCCGCGCCTGTCGCCGCCCGCCGACCACTCTCCCCCGCGCTCCATGCACGAGCTCTTCAAGCCGAACGACCTGCACTGGGCTGACATAGCCACCAATACCGGTGAGACCAATTACAATACTTCTTCTTCGTATGAGCTCATATTCAAATTCGTTATTCTTTCTCTTCTCCTTCACCATTTCCCACTACGTGGGGTCGGCACAGCCTGCTTTTCGCTTCCACGCCACTCTGTCAGCCGTCATCTCCACATTCACTCCCTTCTCATGCATATCCTCCTCCACACAATTCAGACACGTCTTCTTTGGTCTACCTCTACTTCCGCTAGTTCTTACAATCATATCCATACTTCTCCTAGTCACATGCATCTCCTCTCTACGCATTAAATGAAATCTTAGAGTTAGGTACATAAAGTCATGCATATTTATAGCTATGAGAGTAGAGGGCTGTGTCGTACCAGGGAAAGTTGCTGTGGTGGTCGAGCTTTTGGTGGTGGTGTCGAGAGTTTTCAAGCCGCCCGAAGGCCTCTGCCTGGGCTTAACGACTGCGTGTACTAAGACTAAGAGCCGAGACCTGCAGTTTAACCTGTCATTCGACTCACGTAGTACTAGCATCGCGCCTAGATGAAATACCACAATTTAGATAACAGCCTTTTGAATGGTTAGTCATACAAAGACCGTTCGCATCTTAGATGATCAAAATTGACATTTGAAATAAATATGTCCTATACTATTGTATTCGATTTGTATCTTTGGTGTTTTTAAAAATGATTTGTATTTATAACATTCGTTAATACGCCTTTATTCAAGAATTTGCATTTCCTAAATTTACATACCTAAATGACATTTGCAAGGTCATCGTTTCATGAGTGATTACTCTAACTGCTAAATGATGACTTGTGCTATTATTTCCATCAAAACCCAGCATATTTACATGCTCATCATCAAAATTATCATCACCCTGAACTTTGGAAGCAATTTTATAACTGTCATTATTTCTATTCACGTCTCACTAATATTAAAAAGGCGACAAAGTGTAAGTGAAAGAAAGAAAGGAAAATCGTTTATTAATTTTGATTTTACTCAATTTGTGCACAATTGAGTAAATTAATAATTGATACGTAATAAAATACATATTATGTTTGTTACTCCATCATACTCAAACGACTGAACTATTTGGGATGAAATGTGTTATGGAGAGATAGCTTAGCAAAGAGGCGCAAATAATAATTTATAAATAAAATGTCTTTCTGAAAACAATTGCTTGTTTAAATTGGTGCTTTTATTTAATGCACTATACTATATTACTAAAACTATTATTAAATATGTATTATATATTTTCAGAGGGTATTGAACTCCTAGGCTACCAAAGATACGGCACCGTGCAAGGGCCGAGGATAGGGAAGGAACGAATCAACGGATCTATACTCAAGGACAACGATCCCTTTATGTAAGTTGCCATTACCTAAACATACACAGTACAGCTAGGCATTTGAAGCAGGGTGTAACCACACGGGTCAGTGACACTCTGGCCGGAGGTGGAGCAAGCCTAGTCTGAAATTATTGTCTCTCAAGGATGCTGCTCGAACACACCTTTAAGTGCTTGGCGACAGATTTTTCAACTTGAGGGTGGTTGCTAACCAGGCTTGCAGCAAACTCTCGACACCAGAGCTTGGCCACTCATATAAAGAAGAAGAAACCAGGTGAGCTCTAGAAAATGCTCTACCACCATGCTGTGGTTGTCTTACGATGTTTTCCTTCGCCGAAAGCTCAAGCTCTTTGGCGGGGGGCTCCACGACCGGCCGCGCCGTTGTCGCTTCAAACTACCTATATAAAATACTAGCAAACCCGGCAAACTCTGTTTTGCCACAAAGTTGAAATTTTCCCTGAATTTTGTTTGCTACAAACCTCATGGAGCCCAAGACCTTTCCAACGAATGCAAGACCGTGGAAATCGGTTCGTGCGTTCTGGAGTTGTAGCATCAGGAAGGAAAACCCGACTTATTTTTATATTACTGACAAGAATAGACAAGGTAAGAAATGAGTATATCTGAGGAAGTTTGAAAGTTTCACCTATGCCAGAGAAAGTTAAGAGCGGAAGGTTATCTTGGTATGGGAATGTCATGCGAAGAGAGGAGAAGCATGATGTGACTAGGAGAAGTATGAATATGATTGTACAAGGTAGTGGAAGTAGAGGACGACCTAAGAAGATGTGTATGAATTGTGTGAAAGAGGATATGATAGAGAAAGGAGTGAATGAACAGAAGAGTGTGGAAGCAAAAAACGGGCTGTGCCGACCCCACACATTGCTAGACAGAGTGATGACAGATGGACTAAGGCGTTAACGGACTGGAGACCAATGTTAGGCAGAAGAAGCGTCGGTCGACCACTCGCACGTTGGGTCGACGACATACGAAACATCGTGGGCAGGACATGGATGAGGGTGGCACAAGACCGAGACGAATGGCGTACACGAAGGGAGGCCTATGCTCAGCAGTGGGCGATAGAGGGCTGAAAATGATGATGATGATGATGCAGACCCCACATAGTGGGAAAACGTGAAGGCAAAGAAGAGATATGAGCATTTATGGAGCAGCTGATCACGACGTAAGAGGGCTTGGTGGTAAACGTTCCTCGTCATATTGTTCCAGCAACCAGCACCCGGTGGTGGGGCGCACGAAGAGCGCGACGTCAGGCCAGCAGCCGCTCAGCTTCGAGCACAAGTTCAACCTGGACAGGCAGATGCTCAACCGGAACGAGGTCAGTAGAAATACCTCCTACCATACGAGATTGCCTTTATAACTCCTTACAGATGGTGAATACATAAATTTATTAGCAATAAATAACTTACGAGTAAGTCACACTACAATAAAAATTACTTAGTATTTAAATTAAAAATACTAGTCAGATAAGTTACAAATTTCATTAAATAAATATTCTACACCATTAAATACTACACCCAATAGCACTTGCTTTTCATGTCTATAAAATTTAAACTGTAACATCTGTGGTCTCCTCACGATGTTTTCCTTCACCCGAAAGCTCGTTCGGAATCGAAAGTTCATTGGCGGGGATCGAACTTACAACCTTCCGGACGTGAAGCGACCTCACGTCCGACGACTGAGCTATCATCATAATATAAAAGTATGCGAACGTACTTCGTTCAAATAGCTTGTAGATTCGTCGCTTCAAATAGCTTGTAGATCTCCGAACAGAGTAGACCTCGTGCAAAAATTCAGATATATATTTGGATTATGTTTTGTACCAAGACATAAAAGATGTCATAGTCGTAAATTGTCCCAGAAATTGAAATAAAAAAATATTAACCAAAAAAACTTATTATATCACTATTATATAGTGGTTGCTTTACTATATAATAGTGTTATAATATGTTTTTTGGTTTATATTTTTTTATGTCAATCAAAATCTATAATCATATTCCTGACTCAATAAAAAAAGAAACGAAGTTAACTGTTCTTTTAAAATAAACTTCAACAAATACTTATCAAAAAATGTTATAACGAACTCAAAGACTTCTTTGAGAATACATTAGTAATAACTTATTATTTCAAAGTAAAAGAGCTGTGATAATAAATAAATATAATATGTTTTTTTCTGTACAGTAGCTAATAATATTGAGTCATAAGTAGTAACTAATATTTTAAAGACATTGTCTAGTTTGCCTCGGAGCAAAGCTAGCCAGTGTCTCTTGCTATAGCATACAACAGGGCACACGTAATTTTGCCTTATTTCATACATGTGATGCAAGCTAATAAATAAACTATAAACTAAAGCTATACCTTTTTACTATTCACGAATTCCTTTTAACTATTCACGAATTCCTTTAAGAATGTGGTATTTAATCGCTCTGCAGTAAAATAGCACTGCAATTGCCGCAATGCAAAACCAACTACGTTATGTTTCGTCCAGATTGCTTTAACATCACGGCCCCTAAACGAGAACCAACATACATACATACAGAACAAATTTAACCAGTCGATCCCGATACATCGCTCGTCCAGTTAATGAACAAAAAAATGGTTGCCTGTAAAGTCGGTTTTACGGGCGAAGATTTTACGTGACAACGTCTGCCGCGTGCTGCGCGCGCGGCAGACCGATCATAGTTGAGTGGGAGAGAGACGCAAGGCATTCAGCGGGCCTCTCTCTCGTTCAGTGACTCATCGTAACGTTACCGGGCGTTCACGTCAAAAGGAATACTTAAATAATGTATCAACCTAAGTGGTAGCCGGTAAACAAACATTATGCATTCACTCAAGCAGCCCACTATACGTTCCCACTGCTGGGACTCGGGGCCTTCTCTCCCTTCATCCACAATGCTGGCCAAGTGCAGGTTGGCACACATCTTCGAATATATTGCAGTGTCGGTTTCCTTACGTAGTTGCAAATGCAAATCCTGGCCCTACACCTTATGTGTAGGGCCAGGATCGAACCAGGGGGCGTCTGATTGATAAGCAGACGTTTTTTACCACCGAGCCACACTAGCTTTTATTCACTCGTAAGCTGTATCGTGATCAGCTGTACGTCGTAAACGGTTTGAGTTTTCTAAAATTGTCACTAGATGTCGCTGACTCTCCTTAAAACGCGCAAACGGTGTCTCGCGTCGTTTTCGCGGTGTAATATTAAAATACCACAAACGATTCCTCAATATTACACTTACAGTTAAATGGTCAAATTAATTGGTTGATTTTGGAAAGCCTTTGAACCATATTTCGAGGCTATGATTATAAATGAACAGACGCTACACGCTGTTTGAAACGTTGGATGTAATGATTAATACAGTTTAAAAATTAACTCTTAATCCTAACATTCCTAACTGAATCTCGAGATCTGGCTGTGGGACGGAATTTTGCTTTTAAAAGTTTTTGTTTGATCCAGGCCCCAGGGTGCGATAAACTTAGTACACGGTCTGTACTTCAGATTAGTTCTGAACTTCATCAAACCGCTTTACTCATTACGTGTCAACTATAAAAAAATTGGCCAAGTGCGAGTTAAGTGTTTAGTAGCTACCGTGATTTTTGATATATAGCAAAAAAATACGAAAAAAAACACGTTTATTGTATGGGGACCTCCTTAATATTTAACTTTTTTTAGTGTCTAGTAGCTATCGTAATTATTGATATACAGCAAAAAAAAAATACGAAAAATCAAGTTCATTGTATGGGGACCCCCCTTAATATTTTTTATTTTTAGTATTTGTAGGTTATAGCGGCACGGGAATACATATTTTGTGAAAGTTTCAGCTTTCTAGCTAGGTATTACGGTTTCTGTGAAACTTGGTACAACCACCACCACTATCGGACGAGCAGGGAAACACCAAAGCGGCATCGTAATACCGTGGAGGTTCCAAAGGCGCGTACTAAGCGGTTTGCCTCCACCTTCATAGTGCGAACTGCGAAGGTGTGGAACTCTTTGCCAAGTTCCCTGTTAGCTACAATCTGGCGGTTTTCAAAGCAAGAGTGAACCGATTTCCGCTAAGGCGCTCCACCTTAGATCACAATGTCGCTTGCCATCAGGTGAATTGTGATCAAGCGCAAGCCCATTTTAATGTAAAAAAAAGCGCCATTAATGTTTTTTTTTCTATGCATGTGCAGGATTGGCCAGAGCCGGCGAGCACCGTAGACATCGAGCAGCTGTCAGAGTCCCAGCTGAAGCGCTTGCAGCCGCTGCTGTGGCTTGAGCTCACGGCTCTCTTCGACTCCTACTCGCTGCCCTTCCACAAGCGCAAGCCGCCCAAGAAGAAGAGGAAAGAAGGTCAGAACGATGTACTATAATATAAAAAAAACAATTTTTAATCATATACCTATACCTAGAAATGCCTACTATAAAAGAGGAAGTCACGAAGCACAGTAAGGGATACCAGGACAGGCTCGAGAGACATGTAAATCCACTAGCTATTCAAGAGAGCCAAAATAGCCGACCTGTAAGAAAATAGTAGGAATGTGAGGTCACAGGACCCCAAGCTTCAAGACTCAAGCTCATGGCGTCGCCGATTGCAGATAGGAAGAGAAATAAGAAAAAAAAAACATATACTTATTTCATTACCTTTTGACGATATCACTGATGTCGCAGGTCCTACCTGGACGAGGACTGCAAAAGATCGACACAGGTGGCACATTCAGAGGGAGGCCTATACCCAGCAGTGGGATAAAGAGGGCTGTGGATGATGATACCTACTTCATATCAATGATAACACAGCTCTACAAAATACCCAATTTTTTGCTGCTTTGGATATCATTACAAACTATCTCGCAAACGTTTGAAAGTGCCCGGATTACGAATATAACTCGGAGCGGAGTGTGCTGATACTACAGAAGCGCGCCGTCCGCGCTATACTCGGAGTGAAATGGGATGTGTCTGCAAAACCGCACCTCTCTGAATGGTATAATAATTAGCTAAGTGCCAGATGGACTTGCGCACGAAGGGTTCCGTACCATTGATGTATGGGAGCCCCCTTAATATTTTTTTTAGTATGTAAAACTGACATAATAATTTTATTGGGAGACATTGGCTTTCAATATACCTACAGTTTATACAAATAGTTTGAATTCCAAATAATTTAGTTGATTTTTATTTACTGTGTCAAAAAGAGATATTATTTAGGTAGTTCAAAAAGAGGTATTTGTATTTTTGTGTTTGAATATAGTGTTTATTCCGACCGCAGAGGGTTCAGTGTTCGGCGTGTCGCTGGAGACGCTGGCCCGCAAGGACATGCTGCTGTGGGAGGAGACGTGGAGCCCGGTGCCGAGCGTGTTCCGCGCGGTGGGCGCCGCGCTGCGGGACCGCGTCTGCGACGAGGGCCTGTTCCGCCTCTCCGGGAACAAGCATAGGGTATGTCCGGGAACACAGCTTTCATTATTAAAATATAAACACAATATACATGAATACTATATTAATGTATTAGTATTGAATAGTGTAAACTGTTCACGTAAGGCATCTTAATAGAGAGATCCGGCGAGATCTACAGTGCACGCGCGGAGCTCGTCGGCGGCGGTCCGTGTAACACTCGCCCCTGAAGATGGTGCTCGGAAAGCACCGAAACTGTTGGACTCATTCCAACTTTTAATAATAAGTAAGTGTGACCGTTTTCTACGCGAAAATATTAAGATGCCTTACGTGAACAGTTTACACTGTTCAATACTAATGCATTAATATAGTATTCATGTATATTGTGTTTATATTTTAATAATGAAAGCTGTGTACAGTCGTAATAGGACTTGAAGTTTATAGTGGTGTTGTTAATTAAGTAAAACTGTAATTGACAACTTTTTGTCAGTGACAGAACCAAATAAATAAATTCCCTCCGCTCTACTCATCGAAAACGTATATAATCTAGCGGGCTGCTTTCTTCTGGGCAAGCGCTCTCCACCTTAGATCACAATATGGTCCACCCTTAGTTTTGATGGCTAGTTTGAATGACAAATATTGTTTTTATTTGCATAACAAGTGAACAGGATTGTTAACAACCAAGTGAGTTTCATTTCTCAACCAAAACACTTACAATACATTAAATTGTACTTTGTAAACTGTTATCGTAAGGCATATTATCGTATGTGTCGTCACCGGTCGGCTCCAGCGGAAGACCAGCGCTGATTGCTAGCAGTCAGCACACGCTGAGCTGGGGCCGGTTTTGTGCCACGTGAATGTTGTTTTTTTCTTTTATGTTTCTTGTGTATTAGTTGTTCGTGTCACAAAATAAATGATTCTTTCTTTCTTTCTATTACATATTTGCACGAAATAAACGTTTTTTTTTAAGACCGTTTGTGTCATACATTAAATTATTAGGTGCCTAATGTTTTGTCCAAGGCTGTATGTTATAATACTTGCGTGTGCAGATCGGCGCGCTGTGCCAGCTGGTGGAGCGGCAGTGGTACTCGGAGCGCGCGGCGGTGGAGGCGGCGCTAGCGGCGGCCAGCAGCCACGACCTGGCCGCCGTGTACAAGCGGCTGCTCCGCGCGCTGCCCGCGCCGCTACTCTCGCAGGAGCTCATGCGCCTCTTCTACCACACTTACGGTGAGCACCAACATCATCAGCCTCACCAAAGTCAAAGTCAAATACATTTATTGCTTCGTTATGGCATAATTAACATATGCCTGAAGCGAGTGCTGCAATACTTCGGGCATATCGCACGGAAACCAGCGGACAATCTGGAGAAGCTCATTGTCACTGGCAAAATGGTGGGAACAAGATCCAGAGGTGGAAGCCCAACAAGATGGTCCGATCAGGTGGCTGAACACACTGGCTCGAAAGCAAGTGTAGCCATCCATGAAGCCGCGGATCGACATAACTGGCGACACATTGTCCATAAGGTGGCGGGTCGGGGTCATCACGATGCTCAGCACTGAGCTACCGACTAGAGGAGGAGGAGGATGGCATAATTAAGATGTTATACATTTAAAAGGTAGGTATCTCATAACGGACCCTGTACCAGTACCTCAAGCGCGAACTTCAAGCGCTTTCGTATCTTTTTTTTTTCTTTTTTATCCTTGATAGGTTAGCGTTTGACTACAGCTAGCCTGATGTTAAGCTGCACTGCAGTCTACGGTGTGGCACGCTTACCTAGAAGATACCTTTTAACTCAATTTTGAAGGCCCCCGGATGATACCTCTCAGGAAACAGAGACTCAGGTAGTGAGTTCCAAAGCCTCGCAGTCCTAACAATAAAGGTCGACGCAAAGCGTTTTGTACGAAAGTTTGGAACTTCAACTCTGTATTGTTGTCCCAGCTATTAGGCTTAGTACAAGCAGATGTGGAGCCAATTTACTTCACTCTAATATGATTTAGAATTTAAAAAAAATGTCATTTAGTTATTTATATTATATAGCTCTAGATTTCAATTATTTGTTGATTAATTTTAAAAATAATTAGTGTTAGGTAGTAAGTAATTTATTAAAATGTATAAATTTATCTTCATTACAAATATAACATTTATTACTAATCGTATTAAAATGAACATGTTTTACAATCTTTTCAACCTTTTTATGAGGTATATTTGTAAGTAAATTCAAATTCAAAATGTCTTTATTAGCAACACAAATATAAAGAAAACATCCTGTGCTTCGTTATTAGGGCATAGCTAAGGCTACTAAAAATTACTTAGGTACTTACTTAATACTACGAGGGTGAATCAAAAAATTCTTGGAATCAATATTAAAAATGCAAAGATTTAAATAATAATATTTTATTTTTCTACATAACCTCCCTCCAATGCAATGCATTTAGAATAACGCGTTGCTAACTTCCTTATTCCTTGTGAAAAAAAATATTTTCTTGACTCTCGAAAAAGTCCTCTTCGGCAGCTATAACCGCGTCATTATCGTGAAATTTTGTTCCACGAATTTCCTCTTTTAATTTTGGAAATAAGTGAAAATCACTTGGGGCTAAGTCCGGAGAATATGGTGGGTGGTCAAGGAGATTGAAGCCAGCACAGCGGATTGCGTTGAGCGCAACTTCCGATCGATGAGCAGGAGCGTTATCTTGAAGGAACAACACGCCCAACGACAGTTTTCCACGACGTTTTTTTTAATCGCTTCACGCACTTTCGGGATTAAATTTGCATAATAGGGTCCAGTAATCGTCTGGCCTTTTAGCATGTAATCAATAAAAAGGATTCCTTCACTATCCCAGAACACAGAGGCCATAACTTTGCCAGCGGTAGGAGCAACTCGAAATTTCTTAATGGATGGAGAGGATGGTCGTTTCCAAGACATGCTTTGTCTTTTAGTTTCAGGATCAAAATGGTGGACCCACGTTTCATCCATGGTGACAAGACGACGGCAAAAAATATCCGAATCACGCTGGAACATTTCGAGATTACGCTTGGAAATTTCCAAACGTCGCTTTTTGTTTTCGTCGGTTAACATTCGTGGCACCCATCTTGCAGACACTTTTTTGAACCCCAGTGAATCAATTAAAATGGATTGAACGCTACCAAAAGATATCTTTAGGATTTCAGCTATATGTTTTATAGTCATTTTTCTGTCTTCCAAAACCAGATTCTCAACTTTTTTGGCATTTTCTTCTGTAACGGAGGTTGAAGGCCGCCCAGAACGCGGGTCATCTTTACAGCTTGATCTACCTCTTTTAAATTCAGCCATCCAGTACGCAACCGTAGAATAGGGTACAGCATCACCCCCTAATGTCTGCTGAATGTCCAAAAAAATTTCCTTCGTAGACATTTTTTTCAAACTGAGATATTTTATCACCGCACGTAACTCACTTTTATCCATAATTTTAACTTTTTAGCAACTCGTTGCACAAAAAAAATTATTACATGCGAACGAACTGACAAAAACAAGTGACAGTCTGCATAAATATAGTGTGATAGACACTCTTTAATTTCAATATTGAGCTTGATCCAAAAAGGTTTCATATATATGCACTTCTAAGAACTTTTTGATTCACCCTCGTATACTTAGATCTAGTCATTAACATTTAAATTATTATTATTTTATCTTAAAATTACTGACATGAGAATAGTGACATGAGTGTTAAAATACACTCCCCATAACATAATTAAGATTAAGTAAGAATCCTCGTCCTGTCGGCAGCGTTGTCTGGCGGCACGCAGGGGCGCGCGCTGAACCTGCTCACCCTGCTGGTGCCGGCGGCGGCGCGCGGCACGCTGCGCGAGCTGCTGCGCCTCGGCCGGGACGTGGCCGCGCGCAGCGACACCAACAAGATGAGCGCGCACAACGTGGCCATGATCATCGCGCCCACGCTCTTCCCGCCCAGGTACTTATCATCATCATTCACAGCCAGCTCAGTTCTCTCCTCCTTATTCTTGTTCTATGATGAGGGCGACCAGACCTGCACTGACAACCTGCAAGAGGCGTGTTGTGCATTTAGGTCGCCTGGGCTATACTTATTGATGACTAAATATATGTTAGGTAAAAGTTGTGCGTGTTCTTAAGATAGTGGGCCACAGGTGAACCTCAATAATGAAATGCGATTTGTTGAGGTGCGGTTTATTGGAACGCTCGTGAGCAACTGTCTGTTTTAAGAATTTTTTTTTATTTATTTTACATCGTCACTCTTACTTTATATGTTACTAGCTGACCCGCCAAACGTTGTTCTGCTTAATAAAAAAAAAAAAAACTAAATATACGTAGCCGATTCTCAGACCTACTGAATACGCATATAAAATTTGAAAAAAATCGGTCAAGCCGTTTCGGAGGAGTACGGTAACAAACACTGTGACACGGAAATTTTATATATAAGATACTAAAACGTATGCTATGGTTATTTTAACAGGCGTTACATAGGTAGGCCCTACATGCATTTCCCCCTACCAGCCTCTACCCAAGCCATCCAAGCTCCTTAAAATAGCGGAGCACGGTGTTGGGTCGCTGGCATACCACCACGGTTCCACTATCATTGCGTCAGATGTTGTGGTACTTCTATTAAAACAGAAGGCGTCTGAGTATAGCGTCGTGTTTTGTTGAGATTCCCTTGCTAGTCCGGTTTTCTCTCTTGTTTGGCTTGTGGATTCACAGTGCAACAGCACATGTTCCACAGTCTCGTCTGTCTTCATACATCCCCGACACAGGGGGCTATCTGTATTACCAATAATTACGATGTGACCGCATCTGCGGCTCTCACATCGGCTTGTTCAACTACGAGCGCAGATGTAATAACCATCCGGACGCTACATGAAATCATCTTTGGTAGATGAAATGGGCCAATGATGATGACACAAAAATATTATTATTTAACAATTGACGAATGAATCCCTCTCCTCCGTGCTTCCAGCCTGCTGATCAAGCAGTCGGACAGCCTGGAGACGCAGCTGGCGACGGCGGCCAACAGCTGCCACGTAACGGAGGCGCTGATGCGGTGGTGTGACCAGCTGTGGGCCGTGCCCGCCTCGCTGCTCGCCGCGGCGCAGCGCAAGCCGCACCAGCGGCGGATACAACACACCTGAGTCCCTCGCCTGCACCGCCAGGGCCGAGCCGTGACCTTGGCTCGGAAGGTCAAGGTCATTTAGTGCCACGCACGAAGGTCTAACCTTATATGCCAAAAGAAGGTCAAGTTTTTACCTCTCATGTGCCTATAAGATAGAAGACCCTTCTGTGTGCTAAGACATACGTCAAGGGCTTTGAAATCGAGACACCTTCAGTGCAGAGCACTGGGTCAATCGCGACCCGAACCCGACCTTGAGGTTCCGATTGTCAAGGTCAAATGATGGAACGAATGAAACAGCCGAACGCGATCGCGTTGTAAATACAATTTATCCGTAATACTAAGTTCTACATCACATTTTGTTAAGTACCTGTTACGGTCTGCATTGGACTCTTTCAGATGTTACGCTTCTGATTTATTGGACCAATAGTTTTGTAAGACCAATAGTTTATGGTGCTCATAAGTATTACTCTAATCTACCATAAATATTATTATTATTAGCTAGTAAATGTTTCGAGTCAAGAAGCGCTGTGTTATGTTAATCGTGAACAAGTTTGCAATAGTGAAGTGTTAATGTGGTTTTTGCTTTTTATATGCATGTTGTATGTACTCTTAAATTTAAGTATTGTGAGTTAGATGCCAAATATCCATACTTTATTATTCCATGGTAGTTTAGCCACGATTAAAAGATAAGAAATAACTTCATCATGCAAAGAAAATTTGGTACACAGCTAGTGGTAGTAGAAGAAAAATAAAACAAATTTTATACTGTACAACGGAATCTTTAATGCGAAATGAACTTACTGGAAGTATTAAACACATATTCCATTTGTACAGTAGAAGACTTGTTTTGTTTTTTGTACCAACCACAGACAGGTGGTTTTTTTTATCTAAATGGAAGAAGAAGCTCTGTAGTATATGCAATGTTCAACTCTTGAGACCACCTGGGTGTGTCCACTCATGAGTTTTAATTTCTTCGTATGTGGTAGATTTCTGGTGTCAAGAGTTTTTAAGCCCAATGGCCTTTAACTTACTTGGCTTAACAACAGCTTGTACTAAAACTTAACAGCCGAAGTGTAGACCTTTGTATCGTGGTTAAACCATAAAATTGTTAATTTAGGCTTTATTCTGAAATATAGAGGCTTATGGCGAGGCCTGCTTGAATGTACTGTGGTGCCATTGGTTCAGAGTTACCAGTTTGGCAGCCATAATGTATGGAAGAAGTTGAAAACTTGACACTATACCGACTCAAATGCCAGGTGATCTGAGCCTTGAAAGCATTAGAAACGGTTCTTTAAAAAAATGCGTTTATTAAAGTATAATATTGACCATAATATATTAATTATCTTGTTGTGAATGTCGGTGTGGGAGCAGCAGTGTTGTCTTTTTAATAAAATATGTCTTTAACCCGTTCCCTTTAATAAAGTATCTTTGAATTGAATACGAAAGATGTTATATTTTCATAAATATTTCTGCAAATTGTACCAAATGCAACTAGTGATGTCACGCCCCTGGTCGATTAGTATTTGAGTCGGGTTGTAAACTATTTCACTATAATTATGAAACATATTCTCTTTTCTTCAGCAAACAGAATTTCTTAGTAACTAACTATAATTATGTATGTTCTTATTATTTTTTATCAATCTATTACTCCTGAATGATATATAATATTCACCTAGGTATATGTATCTCCAGTTTTGGCAAAATTTTTCTTAATTCAGTGTAATGGTATTAATGTTATGGTGTCTGTACATTTATTAAAATACTCCACTAGTAATTTATATTCTAGTATGTAAAAAATATTATTCTTTGTGTAATAATCATTTGTTAATCGAATTTGAAATTGTGCCTTATACTATATAAACTATAACATGATATTATGTCTTGAAATCAATATTAAAAATGACGAAAATATGTAAAAATACATAAGTTACATATTCAATCAATATTTACCAATACTTTGACTATTATACAAGCAAAGACTGACTTGGTGTATAAATGTGTTGAATGATATTTCTATAGTGTTTAATCTAGTTAAGGATATAATTATTTAAATAAATAAAAATCATATGATAATACTTCAAAAATGTAGTTGTTTATTTCTTACCTCAAATTACTCCTTCCTTATTTGAAAAAGTGCTTATTTTATAATGATAACAAAAAATTACCAGGCGCCTCTTTCTTAGAACTCATTTTATATTAATACCTGAATTTCTTGACTAAATAAACAGCTTCATTATCAGCTCCAAACAGAATCCTATCTCTATCACAGTGCAATGTATTTATAGATTTATGCAGCATTGGCATTAGAGGGTTCACACTCATGGCATTCTTATCATCTAGCGGCATTAAGGCCAACTGGTTGTCGGGCCCGCGGGTGCCTTTAGTTATCATTTCCATGTTCCAATCCCAAATTTCACCAGATACTGAAGTTGTTAATAATTTGTTTGGGTTTTCTGGGTGGAACTGCATCTCAGTTACTCCAGCCTTATGAGCAGTTAGCAGAGAAGTAGGGTAAGAGTTCATACGCAGGTCCCAGATGGCTATAGCTCCCGACTCACTCCCCGCTAGAACAATGTGAGGCTGTGTGGGGTGTTTGGTGATGCAGGTGGCTGCAAGCTCATCCCCAGCCAGCAGGAATGATGCTTTCGGCTTGTTCTCTGCTGACCTCAGGTCCCAGATTTTCATGTGGCTTCGTAGGTTACCCGTTATGACCTGAAATAGAAATAGTAACCAATTGAGGATAGTTTAGAGTGTATGTTACTTTTTTCATGTCATTTGATGTTTCATGATATTTTATTTTGTCAACTTTTACTATCATAGTATTAATATATTATTTGTAACTTTGAAAATTTCAAAAAAGTTTGAAGTGGAAAAATAATGATGAAATGAAAATCCACTTATTTTATAGTATGCTGGAAGAAAGTGGATGGGAGCATCTTTCACAATCAATTAGATTTTACATATATAGAAAACTGGTTACTGCAGCACTCTTCTTATGTAATTGGTAGTGTTGGTATTGTAGTTGTAAGTTGTGTAGGTCATATTATGTATGTTGATATGAGATTATTTACCTCACTACCTGAGTCTCTGTTTCCTGAGAGGTATCATCCGGGGGCCTTCAAAAGTAGAGTTAATAGGTATCTTCTAGGTAAGCGTGCAACACCGTAGACTGCAGTGCAGCTTAACATCAGGCTAGCTGAAGTCAAACGCTAACCTATCAAGGATAAAAAAAAAAAATTTACCTCATTGTGCTTGATGAAGTGAACAGCATGCAGGGAGCAGCTGTCAGCCCCCTTGATGCTTCTCATCACCTCTCCTCGCCGACTGCTCAGTATGTTCACCACACCATCCTCCCCTATACTCACTATGTCTGCCTCAAATGTGTCTAGAGAAGTGCAAGAGCACTGATCCATTCTGAAATTATGACACATGCTCTGTGAGGATGCCCTTTGACAACACTGATCTTTATTACCCACGTAAAAGCTTTGTACACTAATAAAGTTAAGAAGATGGGGAAAACCATATTGTTGAGCCAGGTGAATTGGTTTGGTAGACACCAAAAAGGTCTAGAAAATCTGCATTTGTATGGTGATAGGGCATTTTGTACTTGCCATGCTACCATTTTCAAGTTGGAAACTGTCTGCAAGTTAGTTGTGTTGCATTATTTTCAAAGCCAGTATTCCACTTTAGCAAGCTCAGCCATCGACCAGAGTGTCGCTGACTGGCATGAGGCATAGCACAGAAAGAAACAATCTACATAACGTAAGGTTAATGACAAATGTTTACCCCAAATAAACATCTTACCCATAATTATGCAGTTTTTGCCAGCTGTGTAACTCCGTTAGCGGTGTTTGTCTTTCATACTGACTAATTTCCAGTAATTTCACTTCACCACTCGACAACGAAACCGCTATTTTGTTTTTTTCCGTAAACTTAATCTGTGTAACATCTCCGTCTACAGCAAACGAGGACAGCTCTCGAGGATATTCCGCCTGTTCTTCTTCATCCGGTCTTTCTAAACTCCAAACTTTTACAGAGTTTTCATCATCGTCCCAACTTCCAGTGAAAAAGTGTTTTGATTCCACATAATCTTCGGTTACCCATCGAACTTTGTTTATTTTCTGTGACACGAATGTGCCTTGAATCTCTAAAGGCATTATAATTATATGTTTAGAACACCTAAGAAGATTAAAACGTTATATTTTTTGTCTAATAATTCACTTTACAAAATAATAAACAAATTTGTCCACCGTTGGCCGTCAGCCTTTACTAGTTTTTGAGGTTATGTTATGCTTAGACACCACAGACAAGTAGTTTCTTAGCGAATGTTTTTTTTTCGAGTTTGCTTGCTGTCGAAATGTACGCGTTGACAATGTAGGTAAATAATTTGCAAAGATTATTTTGAAATTGTATAATGTACAAGATTTATTTGTTTTTCAAAATAGCGATGTAAGATTATTTGGGTTGCGCATTCACAAATTACGAATGGCAAGCCTGCCTTCCAGTTTCCCGCCAAATAGTAAAATAAACAATTCTTAATTTCTTATCAGTTATCACGCTTACAGAGTTTTGAAGTGCAGTCTTTACTATTTGGTGTATCTGTCTGATTCACGCTCAATATTATACAATAAGTAATAGTTTGTGATTGTAAATTTACTCTTTGTTAATCATCAGCTGTTGATTCCTGTATTATTATATTATCGAAAACTTATAATAAGAATTGCTGAAAATATGAGCAGGACGGGAGTTCTACCACCAGCAGAATCCGCAGAATTCATTGCAAAGAATGCGAAGCATGTTTCTTTATGTGAAGAAGGGTTGGATTCACTTAGCAAAGAGGTTAGAGTTAGAAAGATAAGAGTACTTCAGTCATTCAATACTTTTTTACTACGTATAGTGTATGTTATATTATTATTACATAATAACATAAACATATACCTATATAAATACAAAACAAGATGCCTGATAACTTTACTGAATATCTTAAGAATTTAAATCTGGCACTAGATCAAATCACTCAAAAATTTAAGACTGACTCAATCTTACACACTTTATGAATGCTTATACTGAAATCATCATTCAATCATGTTTTAGATGTTACTATCATTGTCCGATAAGCTACAGATCCCTGACACTGGTGCAAACATAAGCTACCTTCCTAAAGACCATCCTAAAGCTCTGGACTGGATATTTGTTGCTGATGCTCTGAATTTCTGCTTCTGGTCATATACTGACGATGAGAAGTGGACTGTGGAAGGCCACAGTGGGTATTATGCCTTAGAAGCTGCCCTGTCCCGAGCTATGAAGGTATGTTAATTACAATAAATATTACAGTACCACAATATATGATGAAACATTTTGCAAACATGTGTGGCAAAGTCCTATGATATACCACATACCTATTGTTATTAGTTATTAATAACATGTACATACACAATCTAAAGGAAAATAAAAATATCTTGTATTTTATCTTGTATTGAATAATACTTATATTGAATAGTATATGATAGGGCCGGTATCCTCAGCCAGGTCCACTTCTGGGCTCCCACTCTGCATGTATGACATCCTGTGCTATATACAGATTATGAAACATAATTTCATAAATTTCCAGGAAAACCTTGACATCACTGACCCTCAGTTTTACTCAAACATCACTAGAGAACAGCTCCAAGCTATAATGCGGAGCGACAACCAGACACAAATACCTCTGTTCAATGAAAGACTATCAGTGTTACACGAAGTTGGCACAGTTCTTATTGAAAAGTACAATGGGACTTTCAAAACTTGTTTGAAAGAGGCAAATAAATCTGCTGTGAAACTTTTGGAAATAGTTGTTGATAATTTTCCATGTTTCCAAGATGAAGCTGTGTATAGAGATACAAAAGTTTCCCTTTATAAGAGAGCACAGATCTTGGTGGCGGATGTTTGGAACTTCTTTGGAGGGAAAGGTCTGGGAGAGTTTGAGGATATAGATAGGATTACTATGTTTGCTGACTATAGAGTGCCTCAAGTTCTGCTCTACTATGGAGCTTTGAAGTATTCTGATGAGTTAATGGATATGCTGAAGAATGGTAAGATTTATTAGTCATTTATTTGTTTTTATCAGAGAGTGAATTTTTTTTTACAACAATTAGCTTTCTAAGGTTAATCTGAGACAAAAAAATCAGCCTATGTGATGTCGAAGTAAAAACTATCTCCATACAAAATTTTATAGGTATAACTGTTTGACTAGTTATTTAACTTTTTTTTATAGTAGTATAAAGACAGTTGTTGTGAAATACTATGAAGTGAAAACCCAGTCAATTTTCATAAACGCACTTGTGACATCATAATGTGCAGGAAATTTTAATTATGAATATGTATTTTTAGAGTAAACATTTTATTTCTTTTTATAATAGGACACATTTCACGCACGGCTGTTTGATTGTGTGCTTTGATATAATATGTATGTATGTCTAAAATTTACTGTTTTTTGTCACTGTATTGTTCAGGATTTAGTGGTTACCATCCTTATAGTTTCTTAATCCAAAATTATTACCATTTAAACCGGCTTTGTAAAACATAATAAAAGACTTATTTTCTAATACTTACTTTTCATACAATTTTCCAGATACACTTCTACCAAGTGGTTCAGAGAAAGAAGTAGAAATCAGAGGATGTTCCATACACGCTGTGGAACTACTCAAGAAGAAAATAGAAGCTGCAGTCAAGAGTGAATCAGTGGAAGTACCTAACTCCAGTTTGATTGATTATTACCTCTGGTGTTATAGGCGGAAGTATGCTGATAAACTTGAATGCATACCATTCCATAAGACTTTGGGCATATATTACTGATGAACTAGATTTTAATTTTGACGACTTCTTTGGCGTAATGGTTACCATGCCGGACTGCCAATCAGAAGGTTCCGGGTTCGTTTCCTGGCACAGCCAACATCTTTGTGCTTAAATAAATTTGTTGGCTGTGGCTCTGGGTGTTAAATATATATCTATGTTAAATATATATGTAACTAGAAATGGTTCAGTATGGGGTTAACCAGATGTGTGTAGTTAAAAAAAAAATTGCAATATATACAAACTATTTATAGAACTCTCCAGTCAATATACCGTAATTTAATGAATTGATATCAAAAGTTTTAACTAACTAGATATGTTGGCACAACAACACAAATATCATCCTGTCCTGATACCAAAATATGCCTCATCATTACTTATCAGGTTCTTGGAATATCTACTTAATTTAAATGATTAAATTCGTATGTTGAAGCATGTCATTAAAGCATTTTTTTTCACATTTCACACATGGTTGGTTAAAAGATTTTTGACCGTGCCAGGGATCGAACCCTGAACCTTTTGCTTGGCAGTCCGGCATGGTAACCTTTACGCCAACGAGGTCTTCGCTTATGTATTATAGTTGAAGAGACTAGAATTTATTTACTAATATTATACATTGAATTTATTTATAATAACCAGCATCAATATAATATGTAACAATTTGGTTTTGTGCAGTTTTTGTATATGTTTTTGTATTTTAAGTGACTTGATATATTTCTTTATATTGAGAGATTGACAGTATTAACACACGATATGTATATTATAATAAAATGGGCATAAAGGCAAGGTTTCAAATAAAGTTTCTATTGCTTTTAGACAGGGTATTTTATAAGACTTAATAATATTGAAAATTCTTACTTTAGTTGAGATAAAAAATACCTGAAAGGGGTTTCAGACTTATCTAGAAAGGTATACTGATATGAGAGTGATAAGTGTTATCTCATAATTTAGCATGAGTGGGAAAGTACATATTATCGACGCGATGCTGTTATGATGGTAAGCAACTGTTACTTGATTATTTTTAAATAGATGTTAATCGAATCGATACTTATAACCTTATGACTGTTTGTAATTGGGTTATTATTTTTGTTAAAACATGAAGTAGGTGCAATTACTTTTAGTATTTGTATTAAGTATTAATTGAATTTACAATACACTTTATTTATGTATTAAAAATATACACAAATTTTAATTAAAATCACGTTTTATTCTTAAATATACAAATGCCAAAAAGTAGACGCTAGCTAGTGTGGCTCGGCGGATAAAACGTCTACTTTCCAATCTGATGGCACCTGGTTCAATCACGGCCCTATCACCAATAACTTGTTGTTTTTTAAGTTAGTATGTGTAGATTTGCACTTGCTTTAGAGCCATTACGCACTGTCGACTGGTCGCCGGCGACTCAGTCGCCGGCAACTGTGACTTTCTTTAGTTTAAATTAGTGTTTACGCACTCGGTCGCCGGTTGCGCAAGCGACTCGGCGACTCGCCGCGTAGTGGCGACGCACAGGCGACTACCGGTCGCCGGCGACCAATAGAAGCACGGTTTCAAATGGAAGCATTCACACTGCGAGCAACTGTCGTAACGACCGAATGTACTGCACGAATGTACTTGGAATACTGTCGCTCGGCTTGGTCTCCGGCCCTAGTTGCCTACGTTTCGGTCGCCGAGAGACTGAGTCGCCGGCGACCAGTCGACAGTGCGTAATGGCTCTAACGGTAAAGGAAAATATCTGAAGACGTTTGTCAGCGTGGTGGATTAAAGCCTGTAACTCTCTCCTCGTTGGAGAAGGCCATGAGTCTCAGTAGTGGGAACATAAGTGGGCTGCTTATGCTTAAAGTATGCTAAAAAGAAATACACATTTATATTATGAATTACTTTATTGATACACCCTTATCCAAATACATTATGTTTGTAAGTGAAACATTTCATATTTTATATCACATTTGATATTGGTGCCACTAAACCATGGCTTAGATATTAATTATTTCACTATAAATATCTTTGCCAAAAAGGTATTATTTTATTGCACGTCTGCAGTATGATTATTATTTATATATATCTATAATTTATTTAGTCCTAGATACACAACCATCAGGCGTAATATTTCTACTAAAATCCAATATTTATTTTTATTTACAACTTTGGCATTAGCTAAGTAACTTAAATGAATGAAATAATGATGATTACGAATGGCACTAAGTATTTACACCGTAACCTCTACAATTATACTTAGATAGAGGATGTTTATCTAATCTATATTTCATATTAACTAAAATATATGAAACACAATAATATTATAGTTACTTTAATATCTGACAAAAGAAATGGTCACCCGATAGATGGAACTAAAATAAGTACGACACAAAATCCACTAGACACATAACTAGAAGAAAATGTCTAAAACAATAAATATCCAAACAGTGGTTTAACTACGCCATTTGTTTATTTGGAACAAAACAAATGGTAGTTAAGCCACTGAGCACTACACACAATATTGTAATTCAAGAGGTACACGGACATAACGTTTCGATCTAATCTTATATCACATCTTCGTTTAACTGCACTTCATGAGTTTTACCGAGAAATCCACTAGCAATATCTAGCTTATGCTTACTTTTAATTTTGTTTTTGAAAACAAAAAATCAACCGTAATACGATACCAGACCAAATTGGCTCAACAATATTTTTTTTTAATTTCCGGTAAAACAATTTATATTCTCACATAATCCTAGCCAGTCTGTTTACCATTAAACTTGTTTTTAAGACTTTCAAAGAACGCTAGTTTAGTTTTGATAGTGCCAGGTTCAGGTACCGGACTCCCTGGCCTACTCGACTCCTTCGTGACTTCTTCACCGTCGGGAATCTCTTTAGAACCGCCAGGGACTTTGAGAGGAGTCGCCATGGACAGTTTGAGCTCTTCTCTAAACTCCTTGGAGATGCTCCTAGCTGTGAGGCTGTGCATGAACACCTTATTTGGCTTCTCAGCGTTCATGTCATTCAGAATGTTCTCTTTGCTCCTTCGTCTTCTGGAGTACGGCTGTGGCTGCGAAACCTGAAATCGAAAACGAAGTACTGTTATCATAATTGATTCATAAGTAGATATCCAGATGAGTGTTCAAATTAGTAAGAATATTTCATGGAAAATTATGAGTAATTTGGAGTTTTTCGCATTGACTATATCACCATTTTGCCAAACCCTAAGTAAACTTTGTACGTTATCGTGCGAGACTAAACAAACACCGGTGATAAAATAAATTACAGCAAAACTCACCTTCACCGATTCATTAATGTTTTCCATACTGACGAACTTCTTGGCCAATTCTTTTACTTTAGGTAACCTTGAAAGAATATCCTCGATTTCACCGTCAACCAGCGTTTCCTCGATTTCGAACTTGTCTGTGCCGTTTTCTTCAATAATCACTGCTTCTTCGTCCAAATCTTCGTTGTGACTGGAGCTATCAGAAGCTTCTCTCGGGATGTTGTTATCTGTTATATCGATGTTTTCGTTGCTGTCGGCCACAGCCTCGTATCTTGCTGATATGTTATCTTCTGGCCTACACTTTATGACTTCACCTGTCTGTACGTTGTAGATTTTGATGGAGTCTTCCAAACTACTCGTGCTCACGTAAGAGTTGGCTACACTGACTGGTGATTTGATAGGGTCTTCGATTTTGTCCTGTTCAGTATCGTTTATTGTTAAACGAGTCATATCAGTTTTGTAAGCCGATTTAATGATTTCGTCGAATTTTTTATCAGTATCGTCATCCACCACAGCTGGTCTCGCTGAGAACAGCGTGTGGTCGTTAACATCTTCGTATTCAATCAAGACCAGAGTTTTATTGTTTTTGGACGTCGTGGTTATTGATTCAGTTTGTTCTTGATTAGCGAATTTAGTATATTGTTGATTGGTTGCTATCGTATTGATCTGCTGTATTAGTAATCCCTGAAAACACGATAACTGTAAAACTTCATATCGGATTTCTTATGATTTATATTATTATCATATCTCAAATTATTATTTCAGAACATTCTGTTGAGGTTTAATATGATAATTCTAATTTAAAAAATTAAACAATTTGTGTTGTGATCATACATTAGTAAAGTAGTGGTTTGGAGTTAGTAAACCTTAATTTTAGTTACAACGTGCTTAGTGCATTGAAATACATTAGAAAGAGTGCATTGCGAATTAAAGTAGTGGTTAGTCAACTAGGTGTTCTTGTTAATTTACGAGTTAGAAGTACAGATGATATGAATATGATTGAAGCAAATGCAGTTAACGATGAGGTGAAGTAATATCGTCTATAGATCGCGTTAGTTGAGTGGCAAGCCAGAACTGTTAGTCGAAATTCATTTGCCAAAATCATACAACACTCACCACTAACGCCTTGTAGTATTACTGTAGTAAATAGTACTGAAACTATTAAAAGAGAGAACACAAATCTATGAGTGCAGTACTAAGAGATATTCTCATATTAATAGTGCGAGGTGCTGTTAGTCAGCGCTCAGTTTATCCAATAAACATGCCAACTCAACACACAACAGGCAGTACACTGTGTGTCAAAACGAAGATATTTTAGATTCATTTTATAAGTCCTTCCACCGGGTTTTCATTAGGTGGTTATTTTATATGAGTTAAACCTAATCTAAGCCCTAAATTCGGCCCGCTCTAACGGTTTTGTATCGTACAGAGTGGAGTATGGAGATTCACGTTAAAGTTATTCGATTGTCAGTTAGGGGTGCGATTGCGTCTGGAGGTGGTTTATTAGGTAACATTGGTACTAGGAAAGTGGCTCTATCACCATAGGTCGGTACGGAAGCCTCTGCTTAACCTTAGACTCCCACCGAACGTGTAATTGAGGCCGGACCGCCGCTTGGAGCGGACGCAGAGATCTTCGCTCCGCAGCGTGTTGCTCCGCCTAACGTTGGTATACGTCTCGAATAGATCTTCCGTTATCTCGGGTTTATTCGGTATTTTAAGTCTAACTATATCCTCGTTTTCCACATAACCGTCACCTCCATTGCACACATTGCTACTTTGTTGTCTTACGTTTGCCTTTCGATCGACATTGCGTTCTGTCGCACGACTATCGTCGGTGTCGTTATGTCTATCGGGATTTTCGAAAATGGGATTGATAGCGAAGTTGGGGCTCGCATTTCTAGGACTGAGTACGGCGCGGACGATGTTCTGATGGAGGGCGCAGGCTTCGATGTCGCTTAACGAGCTGCTGGCACTTACAGGCGACGCGAACTCGCCGTCGAAATTGTCTAGACTCGGTGACTTGGTCATCGACGACACTGAACTCGTGTCGCTCAAACTGTTCTTTTTACGACCACCTGATGAAGCTTTTGCTTCTCTTATGTAATAGTCTCTGCCGTAGCTGCAACACAACAAAATAGAAATTAAGTATACAATGACAATACATCTTTCACCTTAATCTTTTATATCTGGCTGTTGAAAATTCTTACCGCTTA
This sequence comes from Mellilla xanthometata, assembly GCA_035578125.1. Classification (NCBI taxonomy): domain Eukaryota; kingdom Metazoa; phylum Arthropoda; class Insecta; order Lepidoptera; family Geometridae; genus Mellilla; species Mellilla xanthometata. Next base: position 1,453,580 of record JAPUBQ010000007.1, on the reverse strand, counting down.
TATTGAGGAACCTCTTCTGCTAGTACATCTTTTAATACCTTAGGCGACGGGCTTTCGGATCTTCTACTTTTGACTCCGTTTTCAGAACAAACGGTTAAAGTAAGTTTAGACGGTTTGATTTCCTTTTCTACGTGATCTCCGTTTTGTATGTTTTCTATACCATTCTGTTCGTGATGTGACATTTGCTCATCTTCCTCAAAATCTTTATTTCTGGTAGTGATCATGTCGAAAAGAGACGAAGTACTTTTAGCAGATAGTCGCTTTTGTATGGCTTCTGGTGAATATGGATTATTTGGCATCTCGACATAATTCAACCATTTCTTACGTTCTCTATCAGCGATTGAGCCTAAAAAATAATTTTGAATTGAATATCCTACACATCATAGGATAAGTTATGACATACCTACGATCTGAATTCTGTGAAAGTGAATTATCAGTACAAATACCTGGTATTATATCTTCTGCGGTGCCGTTATTATTCTGCTCCTCTGTAGTGGAATATATCCTAAACATATAATAAAAGTAATTAATAACGGATCTTAAAAAAAACAAACTTGATTTTTACTTAATTCAAACTTACTCATAAGGAGCATCGTCAAAGTGCTTCCGCCTCAAACTGTCAGCATATCTTTGCACTGGGACCGTGACTGTTTCTTCATATTCACCTTCTCGTTCATGTCGACTCAAGGTATTATTATTTGTAGATTCTAGAATGAGAAAATGATGTTTAATTAGGTATTTTTAACGTATACTGTGTGCTGTTACAGATTAATATGTATTTACCTTTATTATTGATGGCCATACTCTCGATACTGTCATCGAATTCTTCTCCATTTCCATCTATTTCATGATGATAATTATGAGCGTTCCCGTTCATCAAAGATCTATGAATCTCTTCTTTCAAGTTAAACTCGGCCTTCAGCAACGGACCGTCGTCAATACCCATCAGAATTACAGAGTCGTTGACGTTTATTAAACTATCTACCTCATCAGTAGCGTGTGTGTTTGAAGCTTCAACAATAGTTACGGGGTTGTCATTAATTTCGTTAATGATATCGTCTACTGCCTTTTCGTTTTTGTATTCAACATCGACGAGTTTTTCGAAGTCATCCGCTCCGGTTTCAATGTTTAGGCTATCAGGCTCGAAGTCTGATACTGCGTCTATTTTAGATTTTCCGCCAATAACGTGTTTCGAATCTAATACTCTCTTAATGTCGCTTTTGTATTCCGTTACTTCAGCTGGTTCGTCAGCGTCGCTCGCGTTATCTGACAGATCTGTCGTATCGTCGGCATCTCTATCTCCAATCAAAGCTCTGTAGTCTGTGTTGGAGTTAGGAACAAGCATGGGAACTGGTACGGACTGTATTGTCTTTATCTTCTTCTTTTGGAAGAGCCAGTTTTCTTCCCATGTGCCGTCTGTAGCTTGAAGGTCGCTGCTGGATACCTCGTCAAATTCTCGCTCTTCATTATCTGAAATTTGAAACAAGAATAGTTTTAATTTCAAATACAAAATTGATTTTCTGGAACGAATCCAAAGGAAAACAATGAGAACTATGTTTGGTGGACCACCCTATATAAGCAATAATTATATGTCAATCTAGACTTAAAAGAGGAGACCGTGAAAGAAGAAATAGAGGCTGTGAGTAAAAGCTATCAGTCAGCCAGACTGAACCGACGCAAACAAGCTACAGGGAACAGGAAGTGAAGTATGACATTCACGAGGCCGAAGAGAAATTAATAACATAGCGGATCTAGCAATAAGACTTTTCGACAAACTTTGAATATGGTGCGATTACCAATAAATATAAATAAAAATATAAAATATAAATATTAGGACACTTTCACACACGGCCGGTTAGCCCCATACTGAACCATTTCTAGCTCGTATTATGGTTGCTAACACAGCTGATATACTACAAATACATACATACATTTTATATATAAATACATATATATTTAACACCCAGACCCACAGCCAACAAATTTAGTTAAGCACAAAGATGTTGACCGGGCCGGGAATCGAACCCGGAACCTTCTGATTAGCAGACCGGCATGGTAACCTTTACGCCAACGAGGTCGTCAATGGATGAACTAAGCAATATTTTCACTGATGAATACCATATCATTACATGATTGTTGCAAAAGAGATTGCTTAGTAGCTGTGTATATAAAAATAAATCAAATGCAGCTAATTATTGAAAGGCCATAGAAGTAGAAGAACAACAGATAAAGCATATAAAAGATTATTATGTAACGTACCGGTGTGATGCACTATGTCGCCTCCGAACTCCGGGAATGGTACGCGGCGCGGTACATCCAGGGCATCGTCGGTGGCCCCCTCTTCCCAGTCCGACACATTGTCTTCTTCATTTAGCTGGAAATAACAATTCTTATTCCAATTATTATGTTTTTTTTATCCCATCACGCATTTTCGTAAAGATTTTCTCATTTTATTAACGCTCGATTTTGTATGTTCAAAAGAAAGTTATTTGAGTTACTGGTTTGTAAGTGTATACATGAAGTATTTATTTGATAATAAAAAAGTAATATTTGACATAAATATGATTTACTTAATTTAATTATTAGACTAGACTTAAATTTAGAACATTAAGGTTATTTAATTTTATTTCTATTATATCGACTGTCGATTACTATCTCTACAATGTCTACAATGTATATTGCAATAAATAATTTGATTGAAAAATAATATGAAAGTGAATTAAAATTTTAAATAATGATTTGACTGTTTTTTGGGTGGTGGAAACTAAACGATAATTCTTGTTAGCATTTTTGTTTGAAAATCGCACGATATGATCACATAAATCTCAAATGCTCTAGAGAAATTGCAAGATTGATATCATGAGTAGTCGTATTGTTTGCTCACGTATTTTGATGAACATGCTCGCGATACATTCTGTTCCGGTCTGGCTGGCAAGCTGCGCCTTACGATGGATTTGTTGACTAACCAAAGACCAACGTCAGATACCGAAAAGGGAAACTATATGAATGAAAATGAAATTCAAATTTTCATAATACTTTTTAGGAAACACTATTTTGCTCTAATCCATTTGTCAGCTCACGCGGAACTAAATATTTTGAATGATAATTATATAATTATGTATGTTAATTTACTTTGCCATGCCAGTTTTATTATCTTATAGTCTAGGTCAGTAGGTAAATCGGATATTTACATCGACTTTGATTTGACGTTCATTAAACCTTGACTTGGGCAAGGTGAATTATTGGGTTCGGCATCTTTTCCATAACTATTAGGTACTATATATAACTATAACCATGTAGAATAGCGTTATGTATAAAATTATATTTGTCTATGCTATAACTAATATACGAGCATGTACCGCGAATAGATTCCATACTTGTCAACTACTTATGATGAATCAAGATTAATTAGTCCGAATGCGGAGTTTCTTAAACTCTTTTGTATCGACAACTCAGCACTGTCGTAACGCGGTGATTGGCTGCCTGATACACCCACGTGACTTATGCCAGCAAATCAAACTCAAGCTTAAGAAAAAAAACTCAACCTTAAGATGCAGTGATAAGGTTGACTAGAATTAAAACATTTTGTATTTCTGTGTATTGAAATAGATACAATAGTATAGTAAACTCATGCCATTTTTTTTAACTGTGTTTGTATGCAACACTTAATCTGGTATAGTATATTTGATCGAAGGGTAACTCACAGGAGGTGTGATGTCCCTGGTGGTCCTGGAGTTGAGGGACCTGGGCGAGGAGCGCTCGGAGGGTGTGGGGCTTGCACTGGCCGAGTGGATGCCGCTGGATCGCCCGCCGGACCCGTTCTCGTGCTGGTACCGCTCGATCACCTGCAACACGTGTGGACTCAGTACAGAGCACTGGCTCACAGTTTTTGAAGGCACTTCTCATACTCGTAGATATTCGTATTCACGTATTTGGCGAACAATTACGATATTTGTTTACTCATTTGACCAACGTACGAAACCGATGAATGTTATAGTCACTCTGGTCTTAGTTGGAGCATGGCTAGTAGAAGTATCTGGCTCTCAAGGAGGCTCCCGAACATAGTGTTAAGTGCTTGGCGATTGAATTTTTCCAACTTCAAGGTGGTCGCTAGTCAGCTGCTAGAAAGTAGTGTTTACATATGCCGGAAAACCAAGCACGCTAGGATAGTCTGCTAGCTAGCGAGCTACACAGACGTCTATATATGTAGACTATATAGTCGAACGACTTCCGTAACTCAATGTACGCTGATGCTTATCCAAAGAAACTTCTATGAATTTTAGTATTTTTTTTTATAGTTTATTTTAAAGTTTACTATAACATTTTTAATCTAAAAATTACGTGTTAATTATTCGTGTATCTTTTTCAACATTTCAGACGTCAAAATGTATTTCAGTCTACACAAGTTTTTCATATGAGCTAAGAGGCCAAGTTCTGGTCTCGAGAGTTTTCAAGTCGCCCAAAGGCCTTGAAGTAACTAATATATTTCAAAGAACCTAATTGCAAACCTAAAGGCTAGTTAATGCTAAACACTAGAGGTAGCCAACATTGTAGTTAATAGTTAACATCTTGATTTCATTGCTGTGGCAAAGCTATTAAAACAGATGCTAACAATGATCTATAAAATCTTTGAACATTAAACTGGCAATTCTAAGCGAAACGACTCAATTTATAGCTAAAATCTCTCACAGATGTCTGAAGTTAAGTATAATTAGGCAAAAACCTGCAAGTTCCTGCTGGGAAAGTAGCTCACAAAGGTGTTAAAGAAGTTGTACATCTTCACTAATGTTACGTCATGGGAATTTGATAACTACTGCGTTGCAATAAGAGAGTTCTGAACAATGTGTTTGGAAAAAGGGCTGTTTCACACGCGCGCACTTTCGCACTGCGAAGTTTATGCTACTGGTGGAGTAGACGCGGATTAGCCGGTCGTAGGGTTAGCACATTTGCATTTTTAGGATGAGCTACAGAATTCGTAATACGTTAAGAATAAAGGCTTAAGGGAGGGCCTGTTTATGTTTTGAACGTCCTATATTTATAGTTGGATATTGCTTGACAAGGCAGAAAATTTGTCATTTTTAGTGTTTTTCTGAAAATCTATTAATTATTTTTAAATAACATTATTATTTTCGTAGAAAATTGGATTACATTTAATTTCTTGAAAAATACTCATTCATATTAGAACATGTAACGATCATAATATAATCACAAAATTTAGTAATAATTTAACGCTTTTTCATGGTGGTTGGTGGTCATCTTTACTTTCATTTAATTAGGGCCAAAATATAACAATACTTTTGGTTATTTCTTTACTTACATCTTCATCTTACTAACGTTTATTTCTCCAATATTTCAATTTGAACTAACTCAATTTTCTTTGAATAAAGTGTGTATTTTAGTGATGACTAGCTGTAACGACGCGGCCTTTTTTTATAAATTACTAGCTGACCCGGCAAACGTTGTTTTGCCTTAATAATTATTTGTAAGTATACAGTAGCCTATTCTCAGACCTACTGAATACGCATATAAAATTTGGAAAAAATCGGTCAAGCCGTTTCGGAGGAGTACGGTAACAAACACTGTGACACGGAAATTTTATATATAAGATTTATAATGTGCTTTTAATTTTACTCATGGGTTCCACTCTTTTAACTCCCTACAATATAGGTACAAGATATATATTTTCTTTACTTCAGACAAGTTTTGTGTAAAAAGCACGCTTGTCATGTCTCTGTGGGTATATCTATATCTATACCAATATATAAAGCGGAAAAGTTTGATTTTTGTTTGTTTGACGCATATACGCATAGGCTCCGAAACTACTGGACCGATTTGAAAAATACTTTCACCGTTGGGAAGCTACATTATCCCTGAGTAACATAGGCTATATATTGTTTCTCTTTGCGACTTAGATTATTGTGTAGCCCGTGCGTAGTCGGGACATTCTTCTAGTCGATCAATATTTTAATCACCGCATCATGTTGCCGAGTGAATAAGCTAGATCCACTCACAATGTAATCTCGTCGTCACTCGATTGGGATAAACTTTCGTTCAATTTTCACCGAGTGGTGAAGAGCAGCGGAATGCTCGGCGAGCGGGGAACGTCGCGTGACTTGTTTATTTTTGTTTCCAGTTATTTTCTACAAAAACTGACGATTCATAGTCCATTACAGCGATGTCGTTAATTCTGAACAGATGTAACTACGGTAAACTTAAGGCGGTCTTGTACCAAATACAGCCATGCCATACATATTTGAGCTTAGTGCCTGAAGAGCGGCAGTAGGTACCTATGTCACGGAATAAGTTCATATAAGGTTAAACAGTTTATAATTTTGAAATAATAAGCTCTATAGGCTTTAGATAAAACCATCGGGTACCTACAAAAAGTAAGATTTGTTTTAATTTTTTTATTCACTTTCAGAATCCCATTCATTAAAAAATCAAAGTATCGATTCTTTTCATATGAATTCGTGTTCTGTAACTCTCAAAGTAACAAGACTAAAATATCTTAGCTTAATCATTTTCGCAGGATTTTTCAAAATATGCTCTACCTATCCCGCCTTAATACAACAAAGAATGTAGATGCAGTAGTTGGTAGACAATGACTTGCAAGCGAGCACTGCATCCGGAATTCAACAATGGCAATAATAACATAACACCTCTTTTCGCCGTTTTGTTAGATCTTTATCTGCGTAATGCACTGATACGACGGCGCTTTCGCGACCAAACGATTGTTTTAAACGTTCAAACACTTCATGGCGCTGTTCCGTAATCTAATCCTGTTATTATTTCGTAATTCGAAAAAATACCATCACTATTTAAAGTAAACATAATTACGCTCACTTTTGGGTCCCGGAGAGAACAAACTGTCGTAAAGCCAAATCAGAGTCGTAAGGCCTTTGAACGGCCTGACTCTCGACACCTGTCTATGAAGCTTGGCCTCTTTGGTGTCGAGCTCAAATGTAGAAGAAAAAGAAGAACATTCACTGGCACGCCTAATTTACACTTGTATAAATTCCAGCACTCACCCAAGCAAAAAGGTACATGAAAAACACTGCAAACACAAATAATAGCGTCGTCATTTTTACACCCGATCAGAAAGCAGCCCGCATGGCGACCAGTACTGCACTGATCCGTTGATCCTTATTATCAATAACGACTGTAGGTAATTAATAATAATCTACATATTATAATAGCTTACCATTTCTTTCAAATCCGAGGATTGAGTCGGAACTATCTTCGGCTGATGGTCGCCGAGTTATCAGTACGTGTTATCGTTTCGATATCAGCTGATAGAGCTGTGTTGGTAAATCGCTTGGCCTCTCGTTACGTCGAAGAAAGCATGATTGATCACTGACTATGTGGGACATGGCTTATGGTTATGGTTTGCTGCCATTTATGCACGTGGTCAAAGTGGTTTTAAAAGGAACACGGAAAATCTCTGTCGGAAAATTCTCGAGTTATTTTTTGTGGAAACATCAAGTAACGTCATTATATACCCATGTTATGTAACAGGGAGAAGAATAGGAGTAGACTCCGGTTCGTAATATTTGACGAAATATATTATTTGCCGATTATTTTATTTATTTTTCGTAATTATAGTTGACAAAAATATAATGATAAAGAGTTTAATCAAATTACATAAGCTTAGCTCTGCGATAAGTAAATTCGGCAAGGTCTTAATACAAAGACTTGCAATTTCTTTTTTTAGTACATACCTACTGATATAAAGCGGATGCGAGGCTACTGTGCCTCTCACGTTTTTCATACAATTTCATATATATAAATAAAAAATAAATAGCCTTTATTCCATCACTCGACATTAGTATATTACTAAACATAGTAATCATTATACATAATTACGATTTATAAATTACTATAAGCATGACAACAATGTTAGTAATAAAGTATTAAAAAAAAAATTCAAAGTTCTTAAAATATTATTACTAACGTCTTTGTGGCAACCCTAAATTAGTTAAGGGTGAACACATAACGGTAGGCTAATAGAGCTGCTGTAAGGATTCATTTCAATAAGGTTATATTACACTGGAGTAGTCAAACGATTCATAACCGGATGTGTACATTTTACATGCTGTTATTAGTATTTTAGTATTTTCTATAGCTCGCCTGGATAGTAACTTTCAAGTTAAAAAATCTGTCGCAAATACTATAATTATGAGATGAGATGAAATATTAAATTAACGTGTTCCGGCAGCCTCTTCGGGAGCAAATTATCTCAGACTCGTAATGCGCCACATTAAATCAGCGTATCGCTAACTTATTGCTTACGCGCCCTGGAGCTGTCTAACTGTATACTGTGTAAAAAAATAATAATAGTGCAGTGTAAACTCTGTGTAACGTCACTCGATTTAACGACAAACTCTAATGCGTCGAAATCAATTGGCTTTTTAGTTAACTTCACTCTCTCCATTTAACGAACACTCTCTATAACGCCATAAAATGCACAGTCCCTTCAGTGTCGTTACATAGAGTTTACACTGTACTTGTTAAGATAAATAATAATACAATTATACGTCAAATATTTCAAAAAGTGGTAAGGTACGCTTTAGTTTACTAGTTATGGACTCGTGACCCTCTTGCCCCGCTGACCCTCTTACCCCACCTCACCTTACATGTCAATATTTATTTATAAATAATCAAAGAATATTTCTACAATAAATATTAAAATAGCAATATTTTTCATTATTAAACACCAAATCAGATTCATTTATGTACCAAATGTGTTGTTTACTCGGTTCACTGTTGATATTTCTAATCTAATAATATCATTATTGTGTTGTGGTTGTTATCGTTCATGAGTCGTCGGTCAGAACTAGATAATTATATCATCTTATCACTTTAATTAGCAATACACACCACGGGGTCAAAAATACATTTAGGTAGGTATGCTAGGTTTTTTGGGGTGGGTAGTAATGTGTTTTTCTATACGGTTCAGAATCATGGGCTTTGAAAGAGACTGACCGATGCGGCGACGACGTGTGGACGCCTTTGAAATGTAGTGCTGGCGGCGTATGTTGCGCATCCCGTGGACAGCATTTCGAACGAACGAGTCCATCCTCAATGAGCTCCATGTCAAACCACGCATATCCTCGGTATGCCTGGAGCGAGTGCTGCAATACTTCGGGCATATCGCACGGAAACCAGCGGACAATCTGGAGAAGCTCATTGTCACTGGCAAAATGGTGGGAACAAGATCCAGAGATGGACCAACAAGATGGTCCGATCAGGTGGCTGAACACACCGGCTCGAAAGCAAGTGTAGCCATCCATGAAGCCGCGGATCGACATAACTGGCGACACATTGTCCATAAGGTGGCGGGACGGGGTCATCACGATGCTCAGCACTGAGCTACCGACTAGAGGAGGAGGTAGTAATGTGTTACCTTGTTAAGTATAGCTGTAGCAAGCAGGTCCTCGTACGTGGTGGACTCGATGCTGGGCGTGCTGGGCTCGGCCGCATATCTCGCCAGCGCCGGCAGCGCTGCAGCCTCCTCCACCACCCGCGCCACCAGCCGCTTTAACTGCACGTGGGCACTGCTCGCTCCGCTGGACGGGCGAGCGCTTGAAGCGCTGCTCGGTGACGGGGACCCGCTGCGGAGCGGGGGCAAGTCTGGCAATGGAAATTATGACGTCATTATTCTGCGGTCATCATCTTCATAGAGATGAAGTGCACTAAGAAAGTAATTCTACAATGACAGACTAACAGAAGGGCGGTAAAATGGGTACCAACGGGACGGGACGGGTACGAAACCTAAAAATAGACTTCATAATAATATTTTTTAGCATTGTAATTTATTTTATTTTAATTTTCTAATAGTCTAGTGAAACGTTTGGTTTAGCTGTAAGTGTCATTTATATAAATAAACAGAATTTGAATTTGAATTCCCCTAAGAAGCCTATTTATAGGGTTTCTTTCGATTCAAAATTCACACAGTGCAATAGTGATGTGCTAATTATTTCATGCAAAGGTACAACATGCATCAACCGGTGCTTATTAATCGTAGCAAACACTATAAGCGGACGAACAAGCAGGTACCTAGTTATCTATGTTTCAGGCTATTTACTTTGCTCGAGCATCGAGACTTTAATATACTCGTATTGTTTGAACAGTTGACTTATCACCTTGTTTCTAGTGAAGTCATTGAGGTGGCGGAGTTCATGAATATTAACGTCAATTGGTACGATGAATAACCTACGTTAAATACTACTATGTACTTAAACTGTGGATTATATGTATTTATATATTGTTTGGTTATTAACTCATATTTATTACTCGTTAAAGTTAGGCATTCGACAAGCAGGGCGCGTAGCTATACGAGTTAGTGATACTCAATGGTGGAGTACGCCTAAGCTGGAATAACTGGCTTTCAAAAAGCCTGCCGAAACACACTGTTAGATGCTTGGTGACAAATTTTTCAACTTAGGTTGTTCAACAAAGGCTGGTAAATTTGTAGCCAGGCGAGCACTAGAAAAGTCCTACCGTGCTGTGGTTTCCTCATGATATTTCCTTTCACCAAAAGCTCGAACTGATTGGCGAGGATTGAACCCACGGTCTACGGGACGTGAGGCGCCCGCCTGACTGAGCTATCATCGCTTCAAATGGTCTTAGATTTGTAGCTATTTATTTTAAATGTGACTTAATTAAATTCACATATTGACCCGCCCTTGTCAACTTCAATAGTTAAATTAATTACAATTACAAATTAATGCTGTATCTAGGTATAACTAACCGTCCATGCGTAGCTATAGTAAACATGTATGCACCTTACAAACTGCATTCGACAATTTTTGGCTTAAAAAGTATTGTTTTTTTTGCTTATAATATGCAAATTGGCCAATTTCGAGTCGGGTTCGCGCATGAAAGGTTCCGTACCATTATCTGAAGCACCCTGAACTGAGTAATAAAAAGAAACATAATTTGAATTAAAAATAACGTGTCACATATTCAAAACGCCTAACCTGCCCCTACTCGCCCCTGGTGCAAAGGTGCCAATCAAACTCGCTGCATTACCGCGCTGATTAGCTATGGCCAACATCTGCATCAAGAACGACCCGGAGCGAGAATCACCGGTAATGTCATTTAGCTTAAGACCTAGCCTCAAAACTCTTCGCCTCACTGCTCCAGCTTCCCAGAGTCTCCACGGCCAAAGGTACACTAAGGCAAAGGTATTACTAAGTAGGTAAATGAACAACAGGTACTTTACTTAACGAGCATTGTAAGTAAATATATATTTTCGTGTATGGATGTGGTGGCTGGCTCACCTCTGCGTGCTTGTATTGCCATATCTAGAAGTGGCTCAAGGAGCATTGTTCTTGTAAGTTCTACTGAACTACTACAACCATGTAGTGCCATAGACAAATTATATATAAACTTTTTATAAAATTAAATTTTAATAAAAAAATACCATAATAATTTTGAGTTTTCAACTAACCATAACTTCTTTTTAAACGACTTCAAAATAGGAGGAGGTTATTATATTCGATTGTATGTATTTTGTTATGTATGTTTTCCTCAACCGATTGTGACGGAATCAAGAAATAAATAACCAGTTGAAAAGTTTCAAAGTTATCACGTACCAGACAGACAGACAAAAATCCAATAACTGTTTTTTGTTTCTGTTCTTTAATTCTGAAGAACTCTTCTTTAATTCTTAATATTTTCCCAAAAAACTGATAGGGGATGACCTTTTTGGGAAAATATTTAACGAAGGTACTGACTTTCGATGTTTACTATCTTATTATAAGTATCGATTATAAATATTCAGTAACTTATGTATTTCGCGGGTTAACCAGTTATTTGACATCCACCTGCATAATGTATGTACACTACTAGGCTAAACCTACATCGGCATTGATCTACAATCTGAGTAAGGTCGCAATTGATTAAAGGTACCGTATGCCCGCATGAAATAATTACTAACTATGAATGCCGCTTTGTTTTGGTCATAGTGTACCTAGTTTGAAACTGTTATTCTTTAAAATGAGGGGAGACGAATCAGCTAGCCCCTCAAGTCTGGTATTTAAGACACTGTCAACTGTCACCACTGCTAACGAAAATGCCACTGCTATTAGTGGCAATAGTATTTAAAGTAAATTAAGACGGTGCAATTTATAACAAGGATAGAAAGAGAGAAACATTTATTTTATGACACGAACAACAAAGAAAAATAATACAAAAGAAACATAAAAGAAGACATTTACACGGCACAAAACAGAAGAAAGAAAAATAAAGAAAAAAATTGAATGGAAAACAAAGTTGTCAACTAAAGAAATAATCAAATACAATTTTATGTTTTGACCATATTAAAATATAAATAAATGGTCACCAAACATTATAAAAATATATTACTTAATTGATATGTTAAAAATTATTTATTTATTTTTTAAACAACGTAGGTATAGCTATTTTTTAAACAAAAATTACCGCGCTAACTTCTCCTGCCAAGCGATTCCTTTGTTTCAACTCGAAACAAAGGACGCTCAAATCACGAGCCAGACTGCTTTCGCATGTTTCAGAAACCAACAAAACTTATTTTTAGTTAAAAGCCCTCCGTAGCAGGTTTAATTAAGGAAAATAAAATCTTTAAAGGTCTTACGAAACAATTTGTCCTTATAATGTCGAAGCAAGTTAAAACAACCTGGTTACTGCCTTTTACATCGAGGTCCGCGACTCACATCGATTACCATATGACTTGTAGCTTTATAACCGAATATGGTTTAATTTGAGCTTAAAATAGCTGTAATATTTAAGTGAATGTATTGGTTTATTTTTTTTTATTACACGCGGTTGGCTAGCCCTATACTAAACCATTTCTAGTTTGTATTATGATTGCTCACACAACTGCATATACATACATAAATACTTTTTAAAGATACATATTTAACACCCAGACCAACAGCCAACAAATTTAGTTCATCACAAAGATGTTGGCTGTGCCGGCCGCTGATCTATAACGCCTTAGAAATATTCTGAACATGTTGACTGACGTTGAATTATATTGTCGGATAAATTAATTATTGGATTATTTTTATTAAACCTATTGACTCAAGTGTTACTTTGCGAAAATTCATTGTTTATGGAAGTAAATCTGTTTAGTGTATTTTTTATTTCTGTGTTTTTTTTATATAACAAAAAGTGTAAAATAAATATATCAGATTTTTTCACCTATTTCCCTTAGTGTTTTTAATCATTTTCTAAACTAAATGTTTATTATTTACTAACTGCGCCCCACGATACGCGATCAAAAGTAGCTTATGTGCTAATCCAAGGTCTAAACTAGGTATATCCATACCTAGTTTCATCGCAATCGGTTCACACGTTTTAGCATGAATTAGCAACAAACATACAAACTTTCGCATTTATAATATTAGGAGAATTTAGTAATGATACTTATATAAACTCTTATTTTTTAATATGTAATCATTTAATGTATATAAAATATTTTTTAAGGGTTATTTTTTTAATTTATTTCATACCATGGATGACCATGGATACAAGTTCTTCAGTCGAACACAAAAACGAAATAAACTTATTCTGACAATTTATTGCCAGGTGTTAAACCCAAAACTTACCTAAGATCTCATCGAGCCAGTAGCAGGAGACGTAGAGGAATATGGCAACACCGAGCCAGAAGCCCAGAAGCAGCACAGCCAGGTACTCCCACATGTTGGCACATCACTAGCACCCCGCACACGTTTAGCGCATCACTACTGCCGAGTGTCATTCACGTACTAGCTGTTTATAGCTCGCATGTTATCTATCTATGTAGATATTATCAGATTTAATGAGATAAATCTAAATTGTTGACACTGCGATACGGCAGAATCTGTACTCTGTCGATAGGTATGAGTTTACTTGAATGACGTAAATTTTTTTTATCAGTTGTTGATGTTAATTCAAGTCTAGGCAAATGTGGGCTGTAGTTAAAAAAGCGGGTTAGGGTTTACGGTTTTACTCGTACTTGTTAGCGGATTGCATAAAACATAACGTCCGGTTTTGTGTTTACTTCTTCAGTTCCTGAAAAGAACCTCCTGGTCTTCAAATCTAGAGTTAATTGGTATTTTCTAGGTAAGCGTGTAACATCGTAGACCATAGTATTGTTTAACACCAGGCAAGCTGTGGTCAAACGAAAACCTATAGTTATAAAAAAAAGTTTAGAATGCTATATAGTGATTTTCTCTTTATTTTTTTATACATGATAGGCTTGCGATCACCTGATGTTAAGTGACAATGTGGTCTAGGATGTAGCGCGCTTGCCTAGAAGAAACCGGTTCACAATCGCCTTGAAGACAGTAAGGTAGGTACGAGTTGTATTTCAAATATTTTTTTTTACATGGAGACAGAGTAATTAATTTCTAGTGCTCACTTGGCTATATACCACCTTCAAGTTTAAATGCACGTAACGATTATTTATTCTGGCAGCTTTCTTAAGACCCAGTAATTCTAAATAAGACATTCTCCACTTTCGGGCCAAAGTGCTACTGACCCGAGTGATAGCGCGATCTGCTAGTCTGTACACGACCAAAAAAAAAATCTTGCAATGTTGGAATATTGCTCTAAAACCAGAATGATCAGGAAGAAGAGGTGTAAATATTTATGTGAGTAGTTTTTTCTAAAGGTCGGCAAGATATCGGAAACTGGTTCACCATTGCCAATTCACATAAACTTTAAAACCGGACTTAATATTATTTCTTGTTAAAGGAATTCATGTTAACAAGATAAACTGTTAATCGAGTACTACTTTGCCATTTTAAACATAAGAACTTTTGTATGTTTTTAAGAGTGTGTAATTAAATTTGAACACTCGGGAGACTGGAGATTTCAAACTTTCAAATGCTATATGTTATACCAGAAGAATTGGTAGGCTTATCTCTGAGAGGAAAATTAATGGATAGTGGAGGGACTGATTCATTTAAACGAAAAATTAAACATAGAATATTATTTAAAGAAAAACTTTTTTGCACCCCTCACCGATGGACAGCGCCACATAACGATATATTATAAAAAACTCGCTATAGTAAATAAATAGTGCTTCATAAATGTCCCACTAAATTATTTTAAACGTAAAAAATACTCTTTAGCGTATTACTCAAACCTCCTTGGTTAATAAGGTAAATGTCACTTTCAATTGACAGTGACAGGTCAGTCGGTTCCCCGCCAAAATGAGGGTTTTCTGTAAAAGTACAAGATACACGTTGGAGATATACGTAATAAACGATGTGATTTCTCAACTGTATTATTAATTACACAAACAAATAAACAGTCAAAAATGTCCAATAGCTCTATTTAGCCAGTCATGCGCTTGGTAGCGAAAGTGCAGTTCACATGGTATCGCTAGTTTGGTAGCTAGCTAACTACTAGTGATTGACATGTATGATGTAACTGTAGAACACAACAAGCAAGCGACACCTACTGGACAAGTCGATACTAGGTCGAGAGATAGGTGAGTGACATAGCTCGTGTTCCGTAAAAATAGTAGGTAATTGTTACGAAGCTGTGCATAAACCGATATAAAAGCAATAAGGTTGTGAGATTTAGAATAAAGAAGGAAAGAAAGAAAGAAAGAACAATATTTTTTTGTACTCGTTCAATACTCGCTAGGTTCTTGTCATTGTAGTATGTATACATATATGTATGGTATGGTACATTCATAAGTATACACGAACTTCCACTGTTATATGAATCAATTCAATTATTTGGCGTAACCAACCTTGAAATATTTTCACGCCCTTTGTAAGACCACCTATTTGTTTAAGACACACTAGCTGGCAAAATTTGTGACCATATATTTTTTAATACATTATATATATTTATTTAGTTACATATTTTATAACAAAAATTACTGATGGGTAATGAATAAATCTTGAAAAAATTTCACCTCAATTGCAGAGTTCTCACAAAAAAAAAATCTAAAAATCATATCACAATGTAACACTTAGTTTTAAGTATTTGTTTGTTGTTTATTGGTAGTATTTTCACCAAGATATTTTGAATTACTGGTAAACCAAACATGCTCAATCAAGAATACCGAGAGTTCTAGTACAAACTTTACTACCCTTTAACTCAGTGCCATTGGCTATAACCATACATATGTATGGCATATTTTCCCACATTTCCTCGTGGTCGCTAAATGTTTGTTATTGTTGGAAAAGCCGGGCATTGTGTGCCAAAACAAAACCAATCAGATTGTAGGGACGTAAACACACCTGTGTATGTAAACAATGGACATTATTCACGGGTTTCATTACTGAATGTCTTGTAGAATGAAAACTGTTTGCTTCGATGGTTGGTATGTAAAGTACTCGTATGTTAAAATTTAAATTATTTCAGACATTGTGTGTGTAACCTTGTACAGACAGAGTAGCATTCTTTGGTTTAAAATGACTGCCTCTGATAGGGGGTTAGATAGAGCTTTTGGACTAGTTTTTGTAATTTATCTAAAGCTTATCCGAATTGCTTGACTTTGTAGTAGTTAGTTGGTTTTATTGAAGCGTTAAGAAGAAACTTATAAACATGGCTTAATGTTACAAAAAGGACGATAAATAAGTATTTGTAGAGCTCTTAAGTTGTAATCAAGTGAAATCTTGAGATTTACGTATTCTAGTACCCAGCCTGCAATAAAATTGGTGATTCGTTCTTGAGGTAGATTGATTGATTTAAATTATGTAATTTGAATTCATGTCCGAGAAATCAGACAAACCTTGAATCGGTCGGATGTATTCTGAATGCAAAACATGTTTTTATGGCAATAATTACTTGTATCGTATAATTTTGTGTGTTTAGGGTATAGAAAACAAGTAGCTATGAAAAAATATCAGAATTAGGGGTTATGATAGTTAACGAAAATACCATAACAGTTATACGAATAAATAAATAATGAGTATAGTATGACTGATAAAGAAAACATATGAAAGTTCATGTCCTCTCGCTTACATGACTCAATGAGTGCGAGCGAGACAAATCGAACTTTCAATGTTTTCTTTATCGATTTGAGTAATAAGTGAAAAAGTTAAAGCCGCTCTAAAACACATTTACGCACAAATTTTTAGGAATTTTATAAATGTGCAATTTTGTTCCTATATAGCCTTAATGTCTCAAGACGGCTTATACACATACTTGCACAGGTACGAAGTCTGGAACTAAAAAGCGAAACTTCAACAACTTTACCTAGATAGACAAGGGCTAAGAAAGAAGGTCCGTGTACACCGGTATGTAAAGGTATGACAGGAAAAGAAGATGAAAGCGGTCCAACCACTCTGTAATAGGAAATAGGGATACTGGTGCCTCTAGCAGATTGTTTTCTGATGCATAGCCATTAAATAAATAAGTGTGCAACTGACAAAGATAATATCCTACTTGATGGTGCATAACTAAACCTAAACTCCTCTTCCGAAACATGTAAGTGTTTCATCATCAACTCTTTCCGCGCAATGTGCAAAGCACTCTTGTCATAACTACATAAATAAAATTAATATTTAGACACATTTCACACACGGCTGAACCATTTCTAGATAGTGTTCTAAATTTAAATTTTTTGAACCAGTTTTCTAACCTTAAAGCAATTTTTTCGTAATTTTTTTTCGTAAGATTTATAGCGAAAAAACTGTGAAATCAAGATTTTGCCCTTATTTTCGCCTTAATCAGGAATCACAGATATTATGATAAATACGCGAAAATTTAACGGACATCCCGTTGCCTTCAACTATTTAGTCCGTCCTGCTCTACCGCACGGACACATTATCGCTCTGTCTTCCTTGCTCCTTTTCTAACACCCCATTCCGCGACCACAGAGGTGAGCAGCGCTAATGAGAGGCATTGCTTATATCGACCATCAAGTGAGATATTATCATTGGCAATGGACATCTTCCTTCCGCCATTGAAAGCACGGTCTAACGGTCAAAGGTCTGATAATACCTGCATGGGTGAAAGTTATGTGCTTGTTAGTACAGAGTAGAGTTATAGAGATGCTACTTATTATACATATATCGATAAGTTATCGTTAAAGTTTCAAAGTAATATGAGAAAGCCAATCTTATCAAACAAACTAAACAAATTTCTACATTCATAGCTCCTCAATTAGAATTTACTCTTGTATTGAGGATAACACAGGCTAATAATAAATAGTAATAATAATAAATAGTAGATTTAGAATAAAAAATATTCACAAGTAATAGCATAATATTGAATGCTTGTATTGAAAGTTTGTTGGCACAATTACAAAATAACTATTTTGTATTGTATTCTATCTAGCCGCGGGAACCGACTCTGGAACCCCGCGTTTTCCAGTCTGAAGCCTAGATCACTAGGCCACTGAGGCAGCAAGTAAAAAGTACAGTTAAAGATTGAGTGAGGATTTAAATACCAACTTTTCATACAATTCGCATTTTTACACTTGGGAAAGGGTAAGAATAATCATGAGAAACATCTCATATTAAGTAGTAATTAATTACTAATAAGTTAATGTAATTATCTGTTATGCTAAATGAATAAACAATAAATAAAGACATAAGAAAAACCCTCTTCTTTTTCAAGAGCCTCTCTACTTCTGGAGGTTGGCCCTCAGCTTACTGAAATTATTTATATTATCTTTGCCACTTTTCTTTCTATTTTTTTTTTAACTACTCGCTTAAATTCTAATTCGATTATTGCGTAAAAATCTTAGAGTTGGGCACAAAAAGTATAATTAGTAGTTATGTGAGTGAAGGGCTGAGTCGTCACTGAAGCACAGAATAATAACTTGTACTTCGTAACTGAAGTTAAAACAGTAATTGAATTCAAATTAGTCGATAAGAAGATTTATTTAACAAGTAACTCAGTACAGTGTAGACAGGGTTCTATGTCCTGTAGACGTAAAAGGGCTTCGTCTAGACCTGTCACTTTCGCTGGCACACGTAACTCGTCATTTAGAATTCTCGAGACGCAAGACGTCATTTGGCAGCTTGCAATTATTTAGCACCATAGAAGGTCTAAGGCCGATTCCAGTTTTGCTTAGGTCTTCGAACTTTAGTGCTGTGATGATTGGTTACAATAGGTTACCAGACAAAAAAAAAACAAATCTTAATAGTAATATATTTAAACAGAATATATAGAGTTTTTGTGAAAGTAATCCCTTTTATTACTTAAGCGAATATAATAATATGAATATGGAGTTTACACAATCGTTATTATTATTTTTAACATTAAATGGGCTTGCGCTTGACCACAACTCACCTGATGGCAAGTGACAACATTGGTCGCGATTCAGCGGCACTCACGACTAAACTAAATTTAAAGAAGTCCCGTCTCTTTTCATCTTAGGTGGCCAGAAAGAGACGACACGTTCCGCACCATAATCAAACCAACTTAAATCACGTCAAATGTAGAAAATATAGGCGACTTTAGTCCGCACTTTTTTTTTTGTTTTTTTTTTTTTTTTTTTTTATATTAGGACACATTCACACACGGCTGGTTAGCCCCATACTGAACCATCATCTAGCTCGTATTATGGTTGCTAACACAACTGATATACTACAACATACATACATATTATATATAAATACATATTTACTTGTATCACCTCTAAAACTACCTACATTTTCCATATTTCACGTGATTTTAGTTGTTTTGTCTGTGGTTCAGAACGTGCAGTCTCTTTCTGGCCACCTAAGATGAAAAGAGACGGGGCTTCTTTAAATTTAGTTTAGTCGTGTGTGCCGCTGAATCGCCACCATTATGATCTAAGGTTGAGCGCACTTACCCAGAAAATGTGTCAAAAATCTTCTTCTTCAAGTGCCTCTTCACTGCTGGAGGTTGGCCGTAAGCTTACTGAAATTATTTCTTTCTTTCTATGTAAAAAGTAGTATACGTATTGTAAATTTAATAGATATGGAAAACGTGTAGAATATTTAATGAAATTTATAAGTTTAATTTATCTAACTAGTCTTTTTATGTTTTTAAGTAATACTTGTAGTTTGACTTGTCTTTAACGTATGTTATTCATGGCCGATAAAGTTCTGTGTTTCTGTATTAGTTTATTTTGTCGCGACTGCATCTGTAGGATGTTGGTCTTCAGTGTGTATTATAATAGTACGAGTAATAAATGTGCTTATTGATAACAACCAACACGTCGCGACGGAGTATTATAAGTTTGGCATGTCAGTGCGTGTGTCTACCTGTCGCTATCGAAGCTCCGGAACAGAAGAACAATTTAAGATGTCTAAGATTTTTTTAGGGTTATTTTTAGGGTTCTTCCTTACCTAAAATGTAAAAACGGGACCCTATTACTAAGACTCCGCCTGTCTCCAGGCTATATCTCAGAAACTGTAATACCTAGAAAGCTGAAACTTTCATAAGATGTGTGTTTCCCGTGCCGTTATAACAACAAATACTAAAAAGAAAAATATATATATGATGGGGGTCCCCATTAAATAAACGTGTTTTTTCGTATTCTTTGCTATATATCAATAACTGTAACAGTAAACTAAATACTTAAAATCACTTGTGAAAATTTCAGCTTTCTATCTATCACGGTCTCTGAGATACCACCTGGTGACAGACAGATAGATAGCGGAGGTTCAGTAATAGGGTCTCGTTTATACCTTTTAGGTACGGAACCCTAAACACTACAATAACTATGAAAAGCAAGAAGACCGCCAACAGGTGACAAAATAATATGACCTGCTTAAGTATGTAGTAAGCTAGCCCACTGATAATGTGTTCCTTATCTTTCACGCAAAGTTATGAAATGCCGTAAATACCTTACACGAAAAGACTGCACCAACTGAGTTTAACCTTTTTATGTCGGCAAGTACCCGTCATATCTCGAATGTGAGTGATGTCTGCCTGTCGCAATGTGTTACAGGTTAGCAACGTTAAACATTTAATGCATTTTATCTAATAGGGCTCGCTTATGTGACGACATGTTTTGCAAACGGAGGCTACGTTGTATACATACGAGTATATACTCGTACTATTAGCTGACCCGGCAAACGTTGTTTTGCCTCACTTAGGGGTATGAAAAATAGATAGTGTAGCTTATATGACACGTTCGTAGATTTACCATAGCAGCGCCATCTATTGCTTACTTACTCAACCCAGTCGAAAGGTATCGACATCTGTTAGAATCATTTGGAGTTAACAGATAATTGTGACTGTCAAATAATAACAGACAATAATTAGCAATAAATTAAAATTGCGACTATAATTTGAGATTTAAACTATCCTGTCTCTCAAGTTGGATCGAACTGCACATGGTGTGCGATTTTTATTATAATCGGTTAAGTGGTTTAGGAGTCCATTGAGGACAAACATTGTGACACGAGATTTATATATACCTATTAAGATATTGTGTTAAGACTGATACTTAAATAAAAAGTGAAGTTTTTTGACATTCCGTGTCTCTATAAGTTACTTATCAATCGTATAAGCGACACAATTGTAACAATAAGCGAAATACTGTTGCTCCGCATAACAGCATATGATACTTAGCGCGGGGCACAGTGGATATGGCAAAACGTACACTAAGACTTAGCTATATTTTAGTATTTAATTACTCATAGTACGTTTCACCCCTATATTTGTACTAAATAAACTATTTGACTATTGACAATATCCGAAAACGGGTGTCATCCGCCAACCCGCACTTGGCCAGCGTGGTGGATTATGGCCTATATCTCTCTCCTCGTGTGAGAAGGCCCCGAGTCCCAGCAGTGGGAACTTATAGTGAGCTGCTTATGCTATGCTTATGCTTGTATAGATATAGAATTTTAAATCTAATATTTAGAATATCTAATTACTTACATTACATTGCGAAAGCGACAAACACTCACAAAATTTGAAGTAACTTGAGACTGAGGCGGCTCCTGTCCATTCTGAATTCACAACATTCGCTCAATATGTGATTGAGAAACTCAGCATTGATTATTGATTGATTGCGAACCGTAACTTGTGTTGTGCAAATATTACTCGTAGAAACATTTTTAAATGCCAATCGATGTCCGTGTGAATATGAATAGTAATTAGATTTGTATAAAATATCATCACCTCATAAACAAAATTAGGAAAAAGGCAGTAATTTAAATAGTAGTGCCTGCTCTGCGCTTGCTATATCTACACTAATATTATAAAGAGGAAAACTTTGTTTGTTTGGTTGTAATGAATAGGCTCAAAAACTACTGGACCGATTTTAAAAATTCTTTCACCATTCGAAAGCCACATTATCCACAAGTAACATAGACTATATTTTATTTTGGAAAAAAATTGAAAATCCTTATCAAAATAAATTATTTCATCAATAAGTACAGTTTATGTTGATAATATTTGGTCTTTGAATGATTAAAATTGGACGTTTGGTTTTGAAGTTGTGGTGAAATTAAAATATTACGATCAGTTGCACTGCGGGACTGCAGGCAGAAGTGAACACTTTTGCCGGGAGCAAGACTTAGCGCTTTGCGGGCGGTCCTTTAGTTAGTTCTAATAGAGATATATTTAGTATCGGCTGTGCACCCGTGCGAAGCCGGGGCGGGTCGCTAGTATATTATATTCTGCAGCTATAAAAAATAAAAAAAGTTTAGCAGTGCCTGTAGCTCAAGCACCTGTAGGTGATCTCACGCGAGCATCGAAGCTAAGCAATGTTCGATGCGGACAGTGTTTCGATGGGTGACCATAGACAAGACTGTCGTTTTTCAAGTGACATTTTCATCTAGGCGCTACCGCGAGTCAAATGATACGTTAAATTAGTTAAGTTAATTAGTTAAGTTAGTCTTAGTACAAGCAGTAGTCAAGCCTTCGGGCGGCTTTAAATCTCTCGACACCAGAGTTTGGCCACTTAGCTATATACGAAAAAGTGACGAAGCAGGCAATACGGATAGTTTTACGACTGGTGGTCATGCAAAATGGTTGTATGCCTTTTATCCTCAAAGGATAGGATTTTATCATTTTGTCCCTCTACGACTTCTTCCCGTCTTACGGGAACAGTGGTACTTTAATTAGATATTTTATTTTACTTTCCTTTATCTTCGTCCCGCTGTCCACGTATATGAAGACAGGAGTACATTTATGTTTTTATTATATGATTTTTAAATATAAAAATGTAAATGAATTAATCTTTTCTCCTTTCCTTTTAATAAAATAAATACGAAACTGTGTGCATGTGTGTGAGTATGATTATTACTTCTTCGCGCTCAAACGGCTAAACCAATTTTAATGACATTTGATATGTAAATAGGTTAGACACTAGATTAATACATAGGCTACTTTACTAAGACCGCGGGGCCTAGCCAGTAATAAATAAAACTAATAATTAAATATTTAAAAATATTTTTTTTTTTTTTAAAATCGATATAACATTATCAATTTGTTGATACGTGTTTAAAAGCACGTACTAATTATCCATACAATATCCAAGATAAATTACGAGCACTATAAGGCAGGTAACAGGTTTGACGAAACCTGATCGCTGCGTACAGGCGTGACCCAGAGAAGAGGGTCGATGGGTTACATCACCTTACGACCAGATTAGATCATTTACCTCTACACGGATGTAAGTGGCAAGAAAAAAACATTTCCAATACAGTAAATACAATAATTAAATTAAGAAGGCACAGTTTTTGAGAAAATTTAGTGTTACGTGTGACAATACTTTCAGTGGCCCTGAAAACCAATTTTTGGATCTTTTACAAGGATTTGACATACACTATCTATTTTCTTTTTCTTATAATCATAGTATTTTATAGACGGGACCCTATTACTAAGCCTCCGCTGTCTGTCTGTCACCAGGCTGTATATTAGAAACGGTTATAGGTAATCTGAAACTTTCACAAGAAATGTATTTCCCGTGACGCTATAACAACAAATACTAAAAATTAATAAAACACACAAAGGGATATTTTCCTATATATCAAAAACGGTAGCTGGTAGTGGACTCTGAAATTTTCACAGAATAAATAATCGTATATTACCTTTCAAAATAAAATATAAATAAAAATAGATAAATTAAGATAAATTAATCTCATGGTTAAGTTAATTACTTAAGCATTTTAAAATCCATGTTTATAATGTCATTTGGTATACCCTCCATACATTCCCAGAATATTGAATTATGTATTAACTTTAAAAAGTGATGGGCACCTTTGCACCGGGGGCGAGCAGGGGCGGGTAATTTGTTAGTATTAGTTTTAGTTTTTAATATGTGGGCATGTATAAACCAATATTAACATAAATACAATATAATTAATTTTAAAAATAAATGATAAAAACTTAAATTAAAATAATATTTAAGGGGCTCCCATACCACAATGGTACGGTACCCTTCATGCGCTAACTAGACTTGCGCTTGGCCAATTATTTTTCCTTCTTACTACTACTACCTTTATTCCTGTGTCCGATATCTCACGCCAATCTCAGTAAGATTGCGTGTCTCTTAGGCCTTGATAGCATTATTTCAACATTAAATCTAAACGCGGCGTCTGCGCACATCATTTTGCTAGTCACGTTTGATTGCAGGTAAATTTCATATACATTACTTTAATACCTATTAAGATTACTTATTTTATTTTAAATGTCATCATAAAATGTTTTTCAATAAATAAGTTTATTTAATGTTTGTCCTAACAAAATTATTACTTTGTTTCTTTAGAAAATGCTCCAAAAATCACCTAAAGTTAGAAAATGTACTGATAATATTAACTTTAGAATAAGTTTTGATCAAATTACGACTTAACAACGTATTACATTTTTCTTATAACCCGCCATCCATGAACACTAACAGAATTAACATAAAGAAAAAACATTTTTTATAATGTTATTTTTAGTAAGAGAGTTTTATACACATACATACATAAGTACGTACAGGCAACGGCAAGCAAAACTAACCATGCCCTTGTCTCTTGCTGCGCCCATTCCTACAGGGTTCATGTCAAATCCCACATTGTTATGTCGCAAGATAAATACATAAATGAAATTCGTAGTTTGTATTTAGAATAAATAGCCTCTGTACATAAACTGCGTTTTCGGAGCAAAGTCACCCGGTTGAATTTTCTCTGTTTCTAAACGCAGTCCTATCAGAAGAAGAGTCAAGGTGACTGATATTAAAGAGAAGCCAGTTGGATTCGCCAACGTTATTACTGTGGGCACGCTATGGCTATTACAATATCGGTATAAAAACAATGAGCGTTATGCGCGAGTAACTGGAGAACTAACGATATGTTGATAACGTCTTGTTGAAGATTGCAAAGATGCTGGGTCTTGCAACGAATTGACAGAGTGAACGGATCTGTCTAAACATCAGCTGATCATATTTTTTTTACTTTATTTTTTTTGACACATTGCACTCTCAACTGCTTAGCCCCATACTAACACTACTGATATACTACATATACATACTTTATACACATTTATCACCCAGACCGACAGCCAACAAATTTAGCTTAGCACAAAGATGTTGGCCATGCCGGGAATCGAACACGAAACCTTCTGATTGGCAGTTCGGCATGGTGACCATTACGCCAACCAGGTCGTCGTTTTATGTATTTAGCTAAGTATGTACTTATATTTGCGCGTAACTTATAGGTTTAAAACAACCTTCATGAAACTTGGTATACAGGTCTTAAAGTATAAACAACGAATTCGTGATATCTAGTAAAGTATATCAGTTCATTGAGTATAATTTATTCCTTTGGCTAAGGGTATAATAGATTTTATTCATCGAAATTTATTGATTAAGTGGAGGGCGGATGTCAAAAATATATACCTAATTATAACACCGTATTAGAAAAATGCATGGTATTTAAAATTATGTAGCGTCTGGTTCTAATGGCACAAGCCAGTTGCAGCCTTAACTGCTTAAGCCGGCAAATGCCATAGACTTAAGATATTTATTTATATGTGACAGATGAAAAAATCCCTTGAAAGAATCTCTTGTTCTAATCCATGTTCTTCTTCTTGTTCATTTAGTAAAACTTAGAATTAAAATGTATATAAACTACAATTATTATGCTCGCTCGTTTTTCTATAAAATTTAATTTAATTAACAATAGACCTATCCCGTAGATCCATTGTTGGTAGCAGAGCTATGGTGTTACAAAGTCTCGAGTACTGCATCGAACTAGGGACCTCGCGCTACGGCGACGAGGCCAATTGATCACTGGGCCAACGTGGGAGTCATGCAAACAAATCTTACGCCGAGCATGAGAGAAATCGGCCCAACCTAATCAAACATTGCCTATGTATGTGGAGCAAGTCGCATAATGTTGTCGGATCAATCTATACGGCCTCTCAGTTACATAAGAGTACATACTTAACTTTTTTCTAATCATGCATGTGCAACCCGTTTCAAATGTTATGCGACCTAGGCCTTAACGTCGGCACTAGTGACATTTGGTACAATTTGTAAAGAAACACGCTAACATTTATTGTATCAATATGATTACAATTTAATACTAAACCTGTTATATTTAGCGTATATTTTAGCAAAGGGTATCTTACTAGTGACGTTAAAGCCTATGTCAGTAGGTAGGTAGATATAGATAGCACTTAAAATAGAGGTAGGACATAGGGCGATTGTTTTTCCTTCTGACCAGTCCTGACGAAGTTTTTGACGTGACAACGTCTTAAATTAGGTTGCGGCTGGGAGTCACTTATGAAAAAGTGTAACGCCCGGTAACGTTACGATGAGTCACCGAACGAGAGAGAGGCCCGCCGAATGCCTTGCGTCTCTCTCCCACTCAACTATGATCGGTCTGCCGCGCGCGCAGCACGCGGCAGACGTTGTCACGTAAAATCTTCGCCCGTAAAACCGACTTTACAGGCAACCATTTTTTTTTTAATTTTAGTTAGTGGGCCCAATTCTTAGTAAATAGGTCACTAAAATATAAATGTAATAAGATGTATGTATAAAGATAATAATATATTTTTTATCACAAGTGAAGTTATTTCGCGCGATAATTTACAGTTGTATCTGACCTGATTGTGGAAAGTTCTGGAATATTCCCGTAAGCTAGTGCTCAGGCAGGCTTTGGACCAGTGTATCATTTAGCCTGGGTGCTTTGCCCTCGACAAAAAAGGGCATTGAAACCCGACTGGTTAGCGGCGGTTTATTTTTACATTTTTGTAATTATTTTGTTGAATTCTTTTCAGATTTCTTGGGAAAAAAATATGAAGTCAATGTTTATTATACGGAAATATGACGAAGTGGGATGTATGGAGTAGGTACTACAGGAAAATAAGAATCTAATTTGTTATATATAGGGAAAAAATGATTAATTGTATTTCTTACATTTGTTTTGTAAGCAGTACTTTTTCTTTTATATAATTAATAATTATGATTCTGTTAGATATATAATCATAATAAAATATAAAAACAAAGGAAAATTTAATATAATATTCTTATTATCATAGAAATTAGAAACCTCATTTTTTGCTTATTACCAAAGAAAATAATTCCAAGTGGTGACATTTCCTTTGGTTTAAAATACTCAATTAAAAATAAATAAAATAAAACTAAGAAATGTATTTGAAAATTCGAATTCAATTCGGACTAGAAGTTTTGGAGATAAATGGCAGCATTGGTTTGCAACACATACATACAACCTCAATCGTATTGTCTCTGTAAAATTATGGGTAAATAGAAATTTTATGAAGAAATTCTATAGCAGGTTATGTATCAAAGCGTTCATGCACAGATAGCCCTAAAGCCCATGTTTCAGGTATCTCAATAGCGACAAATCATACAGTTGCAATCTAGATCGCAGACTTCCCTGTAATGCCTAGGCATTTAGCGCTAAATCTAGGCATTACGCGACCACCGTGAGAACTGGACGACGGAGCTTAATTGTTAGCAACAGTCGGGAGATGTAATCACACATGCATTTTCACTAATGTGTTTAATTTCATGTATAATCAGTTATTTTGAAAATATTCAGAGTTATAGAAAATAGCACTTACGGCACGAGACTAATTAGTTCTCATTGTTAGTGCTGTTCGCTAATCCGTAATAATCGTAATAAATATTAATTAATGTTGATCATCATTGTTATAATTATTAGCTATTGATTATATATGTACTTGTTATACTTTTTTGTGACAATAAATGAATTTACATTTGAATATTCTCTATGAAAGAGATCGCTTTAAGTGATAAGGCCGCCACTTGTAACACTACTCATAAGTTGATTATTTATTTTTCTCTCTGCTTTGTATTTCCTTTTGTGTTGCAATAAATAGTATATCTATCTATCTATCTCTCTAGAACAGTTTTCGTGGTAAAAATAAGTCGAGTCGAAAAAGTTTCGTACTCGTACTATAACATATTTTGTTTGATATATCCCAAGTGTATTTACTGGCTGATAATAAAAAAAAATGAAAAAAGAGTGACTGGAATAGAGATGTGATAAAAATAATTAAGCATCTTTCGATTAATGAAACATCAGCTAGTTTTGATTTCTGTAAAATTTGTAGGTTGTAATCAAAACTTAATAAATATATTATAAGTAGCAAAAGTATAATTGAAAACAACACAAGTGAAGCGGCCACCTTGTACTTCGTACTCTACAGACCGGTTACTCGACGTTAAAGTTAAAAACCTTTTAATTGTTTTTAAGTTGAATATAAAAACTTATTCAACAGGTAGATAATTATTATTCGTTTTTGTGTTCCAAGTTGGTTTGTTTCTCATCATAAATAATGATGCAAAAAAACACACAAGATTATTAAAATTTTCGTACTTATTTATAAATTATCAGCGAGTTTGAAGTTAATTATGTGTAGATTTAAACTCTTTATTTTTCGTAATTGGACACGTGATTTTTATTTTTCTTTATTTCAGAAAGACTCACGTACTATAAGTTGATTATATTATGAAATTTGTTACAATAGCTTATTTCCTAGTATTCAGTACAAAAATTGTGGTAATAACAGGTTTTTCATACACAAGTAATTCTCTTATATTTTTTTAAAGTGTGAGCATGAGATTGTATTATAAAAATAAGTATAAAACTTTCCACTGGTAAATACCCTGGTAATGTGACGTGATCAGAGAAAAAAGGTAGAGGCTCTGTGAAGAAGGTTCAGACATCACATTGGGACAGTGTTCTTGGGGTTTAGAAGGTCAGCGGAATGACGTCATTTGTTTCAGCTGTGTGTTTACATACAGCCTTAGATAATGCTGCTTGTTTCACCGATAAGGATGTCTTAAGCCTTTAAAGGCTACCATGACAGATTTTTCCTCAAACGATTTTTTTTACACTTAGTTTAATAAGGAAAGTTTTTTATAGACTGTTGTTAGTGATCATTTTTTACTTATTACAGCTAGGCTAGCTTGGAGTTAGCGACACTTTGGCCTAAAATAAAATAAAATCATTTATTGGCCTTGCAACATCTCTTCGCATTTACATTTAGTTTAAGCAACACAGAACGATATTAACTGAACTAAACTTAATTATTTTTGAATTTGATAACTGGTAATTCAATAATTTTAAGTGGCAGTTTGTTAAACACTATTATTTTGTTAAATATTCCTTGTTTTTGTACTTTGGCTAGTCCGTTTGCTGGTTTTTTCAAATTATCCTGTTTCCTTAAGCAATATTTTTTATTCGAAGCCAGTACGTCCTTCTTGTCGTAAATTTCTAATAAGGTAGCTCATGCCTAGTCCGGAATAACTGGCTCTCCGGCAGCCTTCTGGCACACTGTTAGGTGCTTGGCGATAGATTTTTTAACTTAATGGTGGTTGCTACGCGAGCACTAGAAAAGGCCTTACCACCATGTATTTATATTACTCGTACTTGTCTAAAAAACAATAATGCCCGTCTATCTCCACATTTTTATCTACACAAGATAAATATTTAATAACTTCCGAAGTTGCAAAGAGTACACAGTAAACATTCGATATTACGTGATTTTAAAAAGCTATATCAGATTTTGTCCTACATTCGTTCTTGTTTTATGGTATTCTGATGGACAGACAGACGAACAAGCTAATAGCATAACAGCTGTGACGTAACACTGCACCAGTCTGACATTTTTGTGCATATTAAGAATGTGCTAATTTAATTCACTCGTTTGATAAGAGCTAATGGCGTAGTGTTGTAAAAAGCTACTCGAGTTAATAGATTAATTACTAGATTATTACAGTTGTGTATTATTTTAAGAAAAGATAAAAGAATGCTTGTATAATTTAGTTTAACATGCATTTTGCGTACGCTCTGCATTCCACTACTAAGCCAAGAGAAAGAAAGTTTTTATTAAATTTATTTATTTGTCATTATTCATAGAGATTTCAAGAGGCATTTTTACGAGATTTCTTATTACATGCTTAATAATAATTTTATCAGAAGTAACGATTTGATACTTTCTTGTAAAATAAAGAAATTTAGTTTGTTTCTTTGAAATGAAAATATTCATTCTTTATTTCTTATAAATATATTATATTACAATGATTACGCATTTATAAGGAATCTCGTAAAAATGCCTCTCGAAATCTCTATTAATAATTACTTAAGAATTTTAATGATAAGTCATGTGCTTGAGATAAAGTCATAACGCACGTGTCACAATCCGGTACGAGAATATTATTATTATTTTATTAACTAGAAGGCAAAAGAGAAATATGTGATAAGTAGGCATTCTTCAAAGTGCAAATCACGGTAAAGAGAGTAGAATTCTACTGTTACTTTTACGATTTCACCTTCAACCCAAACCGTAATTAAATTCATCAAATGTGCCTTTTAGGTGAAACTTAAATTAACATCAACAATTTTTGATGTTTGCACGAATTATTAATTCCCCAAGAAATTCGCAAAACAATAGTGGATTTATCGTCCACTTGAACAAACATCGTGTAAATTCATACCACTCGATTAATATTCCACTGCTGTTAATAACCACTTCTGCTATCAATTTTCGTTTTTGTCACAACACTATCACAGTTTCCCGCGTAAAAATTAAAAAAAAAAGTATAGAAAAAAAGTTTGACAGTTTAAATTTGACTTTTCCGAAGGTTGGTGAAAAGAGTCTTGTTTGAAAAAGGAAAATCTGTTCAGATCATAAACAGATTTCGCGGCGCGAAAAATTCGATGCGCGCCGCACGGATGCGCGCGTCGCGTGCAAACACGGGCAAGTTAATGTGTGAGTTAGTGCGGCAAGCCGGCACCTAACCAGCCGGTGGCACCGCGCACCGGCGGTTAACCTAAAGCTTAAAATTAATACCCCGCTGCCACATAATCGCAAACGCGCCTCGAGCGACTAGCAATCCGATTATGATTTGCTCCGGATTTTCGACGACACTCTAATTTGATTAACCATGTCCGGAAAATATTTAGTAAATTTATATTACGTGGATAGTTTTGAATTGAAATTTATTTTAGTGACAGGTCGTAAATGTCGAACGTAGCATTTATTGCAAACCGCTTATAATTTGCAGGTAAATAAAGCTGGTGTTTTTTAGCCTAAAGAAGTATATTTTTCTCGAAACAGCCTTCAGTACCTATATTTAATGATAAAATTATCTACATCCTCCACACTAAACACACAAGTTTACTTTAGCTAGGTATAATTATACAACGACATGTTAGTTGGTGGTTCTTGTGTTCAAAGTTCAAGATGTAATTGACGCTGTCTTTCTAAAATTGACGTCAATGTTTAACAATAGAATTTATCTTGAGTTAGAAGAATGCGGAATCTGTAACAAGCATACTTTACTATTCAATTATAAATAACCATACTCGTATTTACCAAAATGGATTTAAACAATTGCATTGAAATACATAATTAAATTAAATCAATCAAGCAAATAATAAATTATTATTTCTAGACGTGTTAATCCACGGATTAGCCAGTAAATATAGATCGGTGAAGTAGTTTTCTCAAACAACGTAAGATCGTACCCGTTTATCTTAGATACTGATATAATTAATATTTGTCATGTAATTTAAGATTAAACAGTTCATAGATTTTGATTATTTGTTTATTGTGCAAATAATACTTATTAATATTTTCGCGCTCATCATACATTTTTGACCAAACTCCGATTAATAATTCTAGAAAATATTACCAACAAAATACGGAAGATTTGTTAAAATTTCTTTATAACTTTCAGAACTTATAAACAACAAACATATTTTAAAACGACTAATTTAAAAATAAAAAAAATATCGAGCGAATTTTACGTCATCGTGTTTTGAAAATCGAACGATCCGTAATTCTGAATTACAGATAATAAAACTCAAATAATCGTATGCCTATATTTTAAGTTACCAGGATTTTTTTAGGGTTTTTCAAGTTACTTTATTTTCTCTCCCATACAACCTTGATAATAAATATATATTAATAATTTGTATTATGTATATGTATTTAAACAAGCAGTTAATGTTATCGCGACCTTGCGTCGGTCTCGGAGGCAAAGATCAGCTGCCACGTGACTCTCACGCGGCTCTGCCATCGCTAGGTAACTAACTTATACTTCAGATCATTATAACTATTTTTATTGAAAAACAAATCTTAGGTCCAGATAAAAAATTTCAATTGTGTGTTGAATAAAACTCCCTTGACAGTAGGAAACTTTCATGAGGAAACATAATGCATGCTCTGAGGAACATAATAATATGTAAATCCAAAGACGTGTGTCATCGGTAAAATAATAATATAATTGTCCTCTTGGATAATTTCAGCCGTAATTTCAAATAGATCTTTACGAAACTTAGTTCACTGATTCAACTACCTACTCTGTAGTTTTTTTTTCGTCGGCGTATGGAAAAGAAAACGCTATTTGCTGGTCGATTTTAATGATATTTGGCATGGCAATTATATGATAATACTAGCTGACCCGGCAAACGTTGTTTTGCCTTATTACTTAGTGGTATGGAAAATAGATACTAGCCGATTCTCAGACCTACTGAATACGCTTATACCTACAATTTGGTAAAAATCGGTCAAGCCGTTTCGGAGGAGTACGGTAACTAATTGTGACATGAACATTTTAGTAGTTAGTTTCGTATATTAGAAGACTAGAGGTTGCCCGCGGCTCCGCCCACGTGAAGGTCGCTTTTCGCGTAACCTGTGGAAAAATTCTGTTGTATCTTATTCCCGTGCCAATTTTTTAAAAACATTACATTGCTACGATATCAAAATGAGTCGCATCTATCTTTTCGCATTCGATTCCTGGGATCTAGTTAACCTCTGTTTTTAGCTACTTTGGTGATAATGCGACAGATTAGGTCGTTTTCTCCAAGCCATTGTTTTAATTTTAATAATTAGAATACGTGAACCATAACCTACTTAAATTCCCATTCAGAAGTATTTAATTTTTAACTTTCAACCCCAATGGCATCCCTCTTAATGCGCCCTTGGCAAAAAAATAATATAATTTTAATTTAACCATTTAATAATATACTACCATACCTTGATAAATAAAGAATTTTCCATACAAACTTTCACCCCCCATTACAAACCCTTAGTTCACCCCTGGCAAAAAAATTTGATACCATTATTTTTAATTTTACATAAACTATACATTTACCAAATTTCATTGCTGGAAGTTCAAAAACAAAGAAGTTTCATACAAACTGTTTTACCCCTTTCCACCCCCTTAGGGGTGGAATTTCCAAAAATCCGTTCTTAGTACGCGTCTACATACTACAACAAATACACTCTCCAAATTTCACAACCCTAGGACCAGCCGTTTGGGCTCTGCGTTGTCTATAGATGAATGAATGAGTCAGGACAAAAAGTCTTATAGTATAGATAATTATGTTCTCAAAAGATTGTGTGAATATAAATAAAATTACTGAGAAGATATTGTTGAGATATGAAAATCAAAAAGTTTCGGTACAATCGAAGTTCCAAGAATTCAGGTTCAGGAAGTTTACTGTTGTATTGGGAAAAGTATTAGAGAAATATCTAAGTCAACCAAGGAGGTTTAGTATGGTAGGTCTTAGTCTTCATTCTTGCCGAACAAACGATTTTCCATATAAAGTACGCCAAAAAACGGTTAACACATTTGTGATAACAGTTTAAATAACAACTTTAAAGTATTAAAACGCAATGGTCACTTGTGAATACTTTCGTGTCATTACATTGCATTACATTTACCAAACTACCGAGGTTAAATCAATGCCAAACATAAACGTAGTAACTTAAATTATCTTTAATGATCTCGTAATTATAATTACTTATTAAATTCCACATCGGCGACATAGCTGTGGTTGGTGAATAATTGAATAATTTACATACTACAAATACATAACTATCAAATTAATTTCAAATTAGGTCTATGTTTTAAAATTTCTATATCTATTACATTAAGAACAAAAACGAATACTTCTTCTTCGTATGATGAGGTAAATGGCCAAGCCATACTAGTAATACAACTTTACTGTCTTTAAGACAAGCGCGAATCGGTTTCTACTAGGCAAGCGCGCTCCATCCTAGACCGCAATGTCACTTAACATCAGGTGAGTTGTGGTCAAATGCAAGCCTATCATTAAAAAAATATAAATGAAAAGATTGTGACTTTGTATGTCTGTAACTCTTTCATGATCTAACCGATTAAGTTAATTTTTTTTTAACTCGTATTATTATATATTTATATCCCATGAAAACGTAGGCTTCTTCATACCGGATTAAAGCGAGTAGAAATGCGGAGTGCAGATAAAAATATCAGTAAAAATGTTCACTACCACTGAAAATAGTTTTGACTTCATTAAGTCATATCCATCAAAGTAAACCTTGGCTAGGAATTTTCCACAGGTTTTCCGCTGCACTCGACATTGGAAAGCAGTCCTACGATCGATGGCTAATCGATTGCCGAGTATATCAGCTGCCACAAATCGATTTACTTTATCGTAGGTAAATCGAATCGGTCACGGATTCTTGGAACGTGGACTCTCAATTTAACGTGTACATAGTAAGCACATACATATATGTATGTAGTTAAAAGTATAATACACCCAAACCTATAAGTACAGTGTACTCTTTATAACGCTACATAGTCGGTCTCAACGGAAGACCAGCGCTGGTTGCCTGCAGCCACTTGCTGAGTTGAGGCTGGCGCGTCCCAAATGTATCATGTAAGTATATTGTTATTTGATTTTCCTGTCACAATAATAAATCAATTTCTTTCTTTCTTTCTTCAAGTAAGACGACACGAAGTTTCAAATGTCTTCTTTACTGACTCGATCATTATCAAAAAATTGATTTTCAATTTGCTAAAAAAGAATCATTCATACATGTCGTAAGGTCATTAAACTATTTCTATTATTATTATAAGTAACAGTTTTTTGTCGAAAATTTTATTTATGAGAAACTTTGTTACTATGTACTCGTACTAGTCGCTCTCTAAGGGTTTTGCGTTAGTTACCAAATATTTAAAAAGTTCCATAAAACTACACTAACATTATTTTTTAGACCAGAAGTATTTTTGGTTCTTTCTCAAATATTTTTAAACATTTTCTGTAGTCAGTCTTAAGTCTAAAAAACTTCATACAATTTACATGCAGCGTAAGAAATTACCAATTTCATTGACCTTTGCGAATGAACAAAAATAAAATAAGCACCATCCAAAAAGCTATTTTATGGAATGTGCTTATTCTACTTTTATATCGATATGCGAAAAATACCAAAATCGTGCGCAACCATTTATTTATAAAAAAAACTACGTTACTTTAGTGGCTGTTAGCAAACTAAGTACTTTAGTTATTTTCTATATTGTGTTAAGCAATTTTTATTCTACTGAAACCGTTACACGGCCCACTTGCCAGCTACATTAAATCTGCCAAACTCTAGAGCTAAATAAGATTTGTGAATAAAATATCAATTAGAAAATAACTCTGCGGAACGAATTGAAAAACCGCCGCATATATAGCGAGATCCAACTATCGTTTATATCTAGTTGCCTGCTTGCAATTATAACTACAAACCTTGATTTTAAACAGAACACAGAGTATGTGAATAGATATGTTTTTATGCTTTATTAAAAAAAAAGTTTAATTATTCCAAAATCTTTTGTTTTGGATGACGCTTTGTGCTCTAAGTTTATTTTTACAAGGCAATTTCGTAACAAGAGGTTACTTCTAGAATTGTTTATAGAATTTGGTCCCCCTTTGGATAATTTTTCAAAATCATGAACATTTTGAACTTGAGCTAACATTACAACTAAAATAATTATTGTAAATACCAATGACTCAATATGTAGAAGGATAACAATAAGTAAATAAGTATAATGTTACCAAAGACTCAAAATGTAAGATTTAAATAAGCCTATTTGTTGATCTAAGATTTATATTCTACCATAAAACTTTTCATTCAAACCAGTTCAGCCGTTTGAGCGTAAATAAGTAACAAACATACACAGATAAAGATTTTCTTTTACAATATCAGTAAGATATTAGGGTCACAGAGTAAAATCTGATTTATAGACAATATTTATTTCATTTAAAAATGGCACAATACAAAATACTACGTACGAGCTAAGAGGCCAAGCAATGAGTTGCATCAAAACGTCCATGCTTTATTTGGTCAGGATTTTTTCTTTCTTCAAATACATTGCTATGAATATTATTAATTCTGCGTAAAGCAGTGTACATATAATGTGTTGCATCATGAAGGCACGCTCGGCTTCCCCGGCCACCTGTCTTGGTATTATCGCTCTTAGCTCATAGGACATGTCAACACTATCTAGTATTGAAACCTTCTTCCTTACATATTTACTCTGTGCCATTTCACGTAGTATAACTCAAGTTTATATAGAAAACATTTGATAGTTCATGTTCTTTTCACTTGCATATCATCTTCTTCTTCTTCTTTACCATTTCCCACTAGGTGGGGTCGGCCTGTTGTAATCGGGGTCGGCACAGCCTCTTCACTTGCATATAAAATAAAATAATAATAAAATAATATAAACAAGAGTAAGCGAATTTTCAAATGTTTTCTTTATCGAGTTTTATATCTAATAAGTCTGTCTCGGTGGGAAAACGTCTGCTTTTCAATCAGACAGCCCCTGGTTCGATCCCGACCCTACACCACTATTTACTATATCTTTATTTAAATTTTGCGTATTTGTAGGACCTGTCTTATTATACCCAGCTTAGTATCAAATAAAATTAACAAATATATTAATAACAGCCTCGCGGAAGTATCATTATATGTAACTGTCGATAGCCAAGATTGCAAGAGACGCTACAGAGAGAAATTCAATCAATATTTTTATCATTACGAAGAGATAAAGACACAATGAAGATTGTATTATTTTCCCATTATCGATCGTTCTCAACATCTCGAATGGAAAGTGGGTAATCGATATTGATTGATCTTTGATCGAGATATCTGGGAATCGAATGATACAATGACGGCGAGAAAGAAAATTGCCATAATTTAGCACACAAGTGGTAGTTATAGCCGTCACCTACACCTAGATATACTCGTATTTAGCTATTTTTTTGACTCAGGCGTTACTTTGCGGAAATCCATTGTAAATAGATGACAAAATTAAATATTCAGTGTACTTCCGCTGTGATTCGAAATCCACATTAAGACAAGTAAAGGAAAAATCAACTAAGATCAATTAACCAAGCTTAATTTACTAAGATTAATAAACTAAGATCAATTAACTAAGATTAATTAAGATTAACGTTATCTATCACAATTCGGAAATTCTTAACTCTACACGTGTTTCGCCTAACCACAAGGCATCATCAGGAGATGCTGACTCTTCGAACGACAAGTCACTCTCGACTTGGCTATTTTCAGAGTTATTTTTATAAATACTTTTATCATACTCCATGGTGTATCCACATATTTAAGATCTCTTTACTCGCAGAACTTTTGTTTAGGAAAAAACAAAACCCATATTCCAATTTAAAAAAATATTCCCGCCGATATTGGTACTCGTTACTTTTTCTTTTTTTTTTTGCTTGCACTCGAGGTCTCACGGTTAGTGCAATAAAAAGGTCCAATATCGAGCCTAGCCAGAGAGGTTGCGCTTTTATGGTTTCTGACCGCCTTGTGCATTACAGGACAAAATAACTGGGTCGGCTGTGGAAATTATTGAGTGTTTTTTTATGTAAATGTAGGCATAAAAAAATAACCAATGCAGTTAAAAAAACACTATCAACAGTTGAATTAAACTGATGCATCTATGAGAAAATACAAAACTGTAGGCATTATATTAAATTATACAGATTCTTAGAAGATTCATTTCATATTTGCAAGGTTTTGTTTGAACAAGCAACACAGTAACTTTTAAGTAAACAAAAGTTTACTCGGAGAAATTGTTTGAAAAGCCCTAACCCATTAGTAGAGTCAACAAATTGAGGCATTTCTCTAAAATAGGTATTGGTATATTGCAAATGGTCATAAAGTTCATAATATCAGGAAATAAAAGCTGCTAAATGATATTGTAAGTATCGAATCGAAAGTAGTCGAATCGAGTATCTATTAATATTAGCTATAAGCTAACATTATATGTAACAAAAAATTTTATATCATCATCATCATCCGTTATTCATTAGGTATTTTTTATATATTTTGGACAATTCACATATTATTTATAAAAAAAATATAGCCTTTGCATTATTCTAGTGTTTAAGCTATATTATAGTGAATTGTTATTAAAATCCAGTCAAATTATTTGTGTGAAAAAGAAAAAACAACCAACAAATTCGGGTTTATAATATTAGTAGGAAAGTATTGGATATGCAATTTGTGAAAGGTAGTGTATATTTTATGCTCTGAAGTGTAGTAAAATACCATTTAAGATCTCATTGCGTAGATGTTGGCCATAAACGAAGGCGACAGCGACCATGGCGCGTCTCAGGGACGCGTTTTCGCTCCACCTCTGAACAATATGTACGTACGGAGGAGCTATGTTTTAGTATAAGGCTATGCTCTACAGAGTTCACAGAACAAGCAGAAACTCAGCGAAGAAACATAGGTATACAGGTACGAAGTACCTCAGTATCGCACAAGCCGA
The DNA here is from genome assembly GCA_035578125.1 of Mellilla xanthometata. NCBI lineage: Eukaryota > Metazoa > Arthropoda > Insecta > Lepidoptera > Geometridae > Mellilla > Mellilla xanthometata. The sequence goes on along the minus strand of JAPUBQ010000007.1, from coordinate 1,414,627 downwards.
TTCGAAACAAAACTTTGGAATTCTCTTCCTGAGAAGTACCACCTGGGGGTCTTCAAATCAGTCTCTGTTTCCTAAGAGGTATCATCCGGGGGCCTTCAAAAGTAGAGTTAATAAGTAGTAAGTTAAGTATCTTCTAGGTAAGCGTGTCACGCGGTAGACTGCAGTGCAGCTTAACATCAGGCTAGCTGTAGTCAAACGCTAAACTATCAAGGATAAAAAAAAGAGTTAATAGGTATTTCATCGTAGACCATAGTACTGTTTAATACCAGACAAACTGTGGTCAAAAGCAAACCTATATAAGTTAAAAAAAAAACCGCCGCGCCAATCATATTTCATCAAAACGCCTGAAGCGCGGCGATTGGTAATTTATAAAAAAATAAACATATAAAATCAACCATTAACAATATTGAAATGATAATCTCTACGATTCTAGATAATTTTACTTCTTCGGGCGGCTTTAAAACTACACCAGAGCACATAGAAAGAAGAATAAGATCAAGTTCTGACCCGACCTTTTGATTTCCATAATCTGTTCTCTTCTACAGATTTGTTTTCTTCTACGTAATGAATGCGCATTAAATACTTCTTCGTAGAACTGACAACAATTACTCGTTTTATTGCTTTTGAGACGTCAAGGTGGTCTTAACAAAGGTACACGTTTATGCAGAATACATTCACCATTGCGCCATTACTTTTCAGTTATAACTTTATAGATTTTGTTTTATAGATGTAGCATAAATAGATAGGTATGTAATAGACACTTCAAGTAATAATATAAATGTATACTTCAAAAAGTTCTTACAATAATACGAGTAACTACTAACACAAGTAGTGAGCAATTAAAAAAAAATACTAAAGTTGAAACAATAATTATATTATACACTAAAGTTAAAACTGTATTGAAAATATATTTAAGTAAAAAAGTAACTTAAAATACCTCTATATATAAAGTATATGTAAGCTTATAGTTATGTTAAGTATTTAATTATTTATGTAAACAACATATTTTAACCATAGTTGAAATTACGACTCAAAACACAGAAAGTTAAGTAAGGGGGTTTCTACATGTTTAATGTATATGTTATAGGCAAACTCCGAAGCTCCGGCGCTCCTAGGCGCTGCTTATGATAAAATGCTTCCAAATATACAAAGATAAGACACTTCATACCTATATCGGAGTTTGACTCGTCAAACCCCGATTTAATAAAATTGTGTTTTGACGTTTGCCTGACCAAATTAGTCTCTCCCAGGTTTGACGAAAATTGTTTAGTCAAAGGCCGAAAATTTACATTTGTTTGGGCTTTGACTAAGTCATTCAGTCTGACCCGAGGATTGACCAGTCCAACCTAGGAGCGCCGGAGCTTCGGAGTTTGCCTATAACATATACACCTGTTTATCATTACTAGAAGTTCCAGAGCTAAGATAACATCCATAGCACTGAAACCTTCGATCAAGTGTATATTTGACCGCAGACTGTAGCCACAGTATACTCCACAGCTGGAACCTGCAACATAACTCAAACAATCGGCCAGCGACCGGTTGTTAGGAGCAATGCTATGCGAAATGCTAAACAGAGCCACAGAATATGACGCTTGCACGTAGAACTGTTTTTAATTTCTTGTAGGAAAGATTTGTATGAGCAGAGAATGATTTGCCACAGTAGAAGTAGAGTAGAATTAACGTTCAAAATATATTAGGTTGTTACTTCCGTGGCTACCTTTGTTATACCTTGGTGAACTACGTACAACGTATTCGAATATTTTGATACCATGTTTTTTTGAGATGTAATCCTTTATTATCAATAAATAATAACTGAACTATGCATTAATGTACTCTTAAGTGGTAGGTAAGTTCTTTGTGTAAGGTGGTCTCATTATGAACAGATTCCAGACGTTATTACAGGTTTTATTCCAGACTAGGCTTGCTCCATCCACAGTGTCACTAATTTATGAGGTTAGGTTAGGCTTCTTGTTTGAGAAGCTATCAGGCTGCTCAAACAAGAAGCCCCATATTTATTGTATAACGCGAAAGTAGCCTAGAAGGAAACATAGTAATAATGACACACATATAAATGATAGTACCTGGTTGACCGAGTTTCACTCGGTATTTTTTTTTTAATATAACATTTTCTATATATACAAGAATTGGTCATTTAAATATATAAGATTATAGTATAGATTATAGTATACATAACAATTTTATTGAGAAGAGTTACTGTTGTTCTTCCGTTCTGTTCCGATATATTAAGTTTTATTTCTCTGGATAGAGCGGATGAAGCGCGACGGACGGAGGACCGCTTCCGGGAGTGAATTTATAATGTTTATAGCAGAGTTATGGTGTTACACTCTCGTAATTATTAGTTCACGCTAGATTACAGGTCGTTTACACGCCGCGCTGTGATATACTAGTAATTACCTTTTTTTTCGAGAGGAAATACATTTACGCATCTCCCGCCGCAAGCCAGGGGAGGCGGGTGGTGTATGTCGGGCTCGAGGGCCAGAGGGACCGTCACTACCGACTACAACCTCACGGTGTCCCATCTCACGACGGGGACAGGGATGCAGGACCGCTATTTTCTATCTATTGATTACCTGGATTTTCCTAGCGACCTTTACTATAGGGATTTTTAGGGTCGCCGGCATACGTACTCGTATGTTATAAGTACCATATACCTAAGCGATTCATTACTATTCTATTCTTAGTCTCAGTTTTCTACGGTATGACCGTAATTTCGCTAATGTCATGATTGGTAACTATTTTAGTATATGGCAGTTCATTTCCTTCTTTACGACCTATGTATGTGTGTCATACAAATATAAATGTCATTGTCATAAAGAAAATGCAGCGTCAGATATAAACCCAAAGAACCTATTATATGCCAAGCTGTACTAAGTCAAAAAGTTACTGGAAACTAAGTCAAAACTATTTAAGGGCAGCTTTAGTAATACGTCTCGATTAAAAATATCTGGCTAGCTGTTGAAGCTGTTTTTCTAGACAAAATATACACACTCTTAAAAGGTTAGTTTTCAGTAACCATGTATAATTAAATTATGTTGCGTATCCATTTGCCTCATCATCCACATTACATATTTCTATACTTCTTCTTCTTTGTAAGAGCTTAGTGGCCAAGCTCTATTGTCGAGAGTTTTCAAGCATGGTTACCCATCCAAACACAGACAATATTGTATTGACCGTAGCTTAAATTTGATGATCGCGTCTGATTAACTTAGCTAGCCGAGCTACAGGCGCTACACTAGGACCTTTTTCTATACTAGGATCATACATAAATAATTTTTGTTGTGTGTTTTACACCCGTTAGGAACTTATTTACTCGTAGCAAAGCTAATAACTACAGTTTTGCGTCAACATAAAGTATTTATAATAAACAATTCCAAAGAAATAAGCACATGTAAGAGATATTTCATAAATAAAACCTTCTTCAAGTATTGACATCATCAGATTCATCAGACAAACACTTTTTATTGAGTTACGAAATTTCGCACGGCGGACAAAAAGTTAAGAAAGGAACGTTGTACCGTTCGCAAATTATTTCATTGAAATTATGGTAATGAAAAACGAATTTATTCGATAAGTAAAAGAATATAAACAATCAATTCCTCTATTTACGAGCTGTATTTTGTCTTTTGCGATAGTATTCCGATCAATAAGAGCAATAATCATAAATGTAATTATTCGATGAAAATATTCACATATTATATTAACAACCATATGGTTATTAATATTTTATTAATTCAACTAATATTGTACTTTTATGCCATTGTATTCATTATTATACGTGTATTATATGTGAATAAGTAAATATACTCATCCGCCAACCCGCACTTGGCCAGTGCTATCTATGGTCTATATCTCCTCCTCATGAGAGAAGGCCTCAAGCCCCAGCAGCCGGAACTTAGTGTGAGTTGCTTATACTCAGTTAATATTAATATGAATTGGGACAAAAGCACACATTTATATTTTTATAATTAGCTTTGGATTTAACCTTCATATTATATACTTACTAGCTGACCCGGCAAACGTCGTTTCGCCTCACTTAGGAATATGAAAAATAGATAACAACCTATTCTCAGACCTACTGAATACGCATATAAAATTTGGTTAAAATCGGTCAAGCCGTTTCGGAGGAGTACGTACGGTAACTAACATTGTGACATGGAAATTTTATATTTAAGATAATACTTCAAAGCAACAAAAAATATAGTCTTTAAAAAATGTTTTGCCTCATCATGTAATTTGCTGTCGGTACAGAAGAAGCGAGCCGGGGTGAACGACTGCCCGGGGCAGGTACTCAGGAGATTATTCGTGATAAATTACCAACATTGTTTGTATGTATAGCTCACTCATTAAGCAGAAGGCTAAATGTATAAATGAGTTAGGTTTTTAATTCTCACAAGTGCGTAGGAGTAAAACTCTGAGAATTAACGAAAAGTTTTGTAGCTTAACAGTATAGTGAAATAAAGTGCTATCCTTTATATAAATATGTATATACAAAATAATATTAGGACACATTTCACACACGGCTGGTTAGCCCCATACTAAACCATTTCTAGTTTGTATCATGGTTGCACACAACTGATAGAGCAAGTACATATACTACATATACATACATAAATACTTTATATCGATACATAGTATTTAATACCCAGACCGACAACAAATTTTGTTCATCACAAAGATGTTGGCCCTTCCTGGAATTTTCCTCTGGTTATATCAGTCGGGCATGGTAGCCATTACGCCAAAGACATTGTCATAGGTACGAGTATATAATAAATTGATCCAAATGCAACGCAATGGCCTCCTCCCTCTTTAGTCTCTCATATCAGTCTACTATGCTTACATACACTCAATATTGAGCTATGCTATTGTAACTTGGGGAAATGGTGCAAATATTAATAGGCTTCTGGTTTGCCAAAAACGTGCAATCAGGATAATAAGCGGTATTACGCGACGAACATCAGCCCGCAAGTACTTTATTAAACATAAAATCATGACAGTAATGGCATTGTATATATATAAATGCCTACTGGACGTACATAAAAATATTGACAAATACACAACACGAAAAGACAAACATACCGGATATATCGCGACTAAGACGTTGAGACATGAAGACAGGTTGTGTATTCCTAAGACGCGGCTCGTAAAGACCCAAAGACATGGTGTTTATACAAAAATTCAGATTTATAATAAGTTGCCACAGCCTATAACTAAATTAAAATATAATGAATTCAAATGTAAAATTAAATCATTTTTGACATGTAATGCGTTTTATAAATTAGACGAATATCTAGACATGAAGCTCACAGAGGGATATTTTCAGTTTAAGTTATAATAAAAAAAATTATTCTAAATTTGACGTTTATCACACTTTCGCGGACATTTAAATTATATTATATATTAGCGTTAAGACATATCCTCTGTAAATGACGTACCAAAAATAATGAATGTTATTATGGTTAATAAAACATCTGAATCTGAATCTGTCTTTACCACAAGTTATTATTCTGTGTCTTTACTAGTATTCCTCATTATTGAGGGTCGTGAATCCATCGGAAGGTTGATTCTTTGAAGTAAGTTATAGTTCTAGTTATAGTCTCTAGGGCAAGTACATACCTACGTCGTCGTGGTTTTTTATTTAGCATTCTGGATATACTTACAGAAATGTAATGGCAGATTTCAGTGAATCAAACAAAAGCTAAAAAATAACTTACTCGTATCTACAACCAATCATACTAAAAACAACAAAAATATCAAAATCTCCAAAAACTCCCATGCTCAAGATATTCCAGCAGTTATAAAGCCTAGACCAAACTGACACGGAAAAGTCGTGGTCGCGGTGCCTTGCACAATCACACACAAGACACATAGATGTGAACAAGTCACCAACCACCACGAAACGCGTTGGTTTGACCTAAGCTTAAAGCATTCCAGAAAGTGCATGCTGCCAGGCTTACGTGTGAGCGCGTCTCGTAGCGCGGCCGCGAGCCTCGCGAGCGCATGGCTCAGCGGGGCACGGTAGCGCTCCACCACTAAAACATCTGCGTATGCACCAAGCCTACTGTTAATGCATGTTAGACTTATCATGTATTCTTTAATAACGGCTATTACTTACGGCGCGTGAAGGAGCAAAATTTTGAATTTACAACTGGCACTTATATCAGCTGTGGGTATATTTAACACGTCACCCCACCCAAGATAATGTCTAGAAAAAATTGTAAAAGACATTACAAATTACAGAAGTTTGCATGGTCCATCTATCCAAAGACTATCCGCATCGGCCGTTGCTTACAAAAATTTTTGTTATGTTTGAACATAACAAAACTTTAAATTCAAGATTTTGCTCAAATTAGCTTTTAATGATTGTTTTAATGTTACTAGTAATTTTAATTGTTGTTCAGATAAAATTAGTTGTATTATAAGAGTGTATGATTGATTGGTAGCTTACTGCCCATGTATAGTGGTCTCTTACAATCACTGTGTGAAAGTGCCTACTAACTTTTAATAGCAATGTTGTAATCAAAAGATAGGTATAGCCTGAACGTACTCCACTGTACATACTATTTCACTTACCAAGAGTTGAGTTAAGATCAAGCACAAAAATATATTTTATGTAAAAAAGGTCTAGTCTTGCCTAAGAGTAGCCTTCTATATCTAGGTTAGTAGACTACCTGATCATTTAAGGGTATGTGTGTAATGCGTATGATACTCACAAGCAGGGTGGTCGTATAGCGGCGCGACGCGCGTGCCCTCTAGCGGGCCGCCGGCGAGCTTGGCTCCCAGCGTCTCCAGGAACTCCCTGATGGTGGCCTCATGGTCCTCTCGCCGTGACCCGCCCGGTCCGGGGCCCTCGCTCTCCTCCTCTGGAATAGGGGAACAAGTCCGTGAGAATCAAAATGGGTGGGACTAGTAGCTCGGCTACTGCACTGAGGTGATCTGACGCGATCACCATCTAGGCCTACTCTGGATTACGTTAAATTGTAGGTCTTAACATCTACTTTTAGTACGAGTAGTAATGAAGCCTTAACTACTGCTTGTACCTAAGGCTGCTTGTCATCTTCTGACACTGGAGCCTGATCGGGGATTAAGCTTGTTAAAAGAAAAAGTACAAGATTTTCCAATTTGCAAATCTATTTTAAAGTCATCGTTAATTTTAATGTTATCCGCAGACAAATGATCTCGTTTTTAATCGATTTGTAACTCTTGTACTCATTGGTTCAAATGTACTCGTTGAAGTTGGTGATACTGTAGTCTGGATAGTATTGTGTTGTAAAGTTACTCACCGATCTGCTCCAGTTTGTCGGTGGAAAGAGACCAGGGCATGAGCGTAGCGGCGCGCTGCGCCTGCCGCAGGAACCACGCGCCGGATGAGAACTTCACCCGCCTGGAACATTGTAAAGTAAACAATAATATAGTCATTATCATCATCATTTGCTTTGGGAGTGCAGGAGCTTGACGAAACAGCGGGAAGAATTTCTCGGGTTATCGAGGACGCTGCGAGAGGCCTGCGCCGGCGTACGCAATCAGCTGGACTTCTTCGGCGTGATCGGCTGGCTGGATTAGTGACCACCAGTCGGGCCTTACGCAAAGGGAAGGCCAGAAGACTTCTAGTAGCGGGAGGGAGCATGTATGTCCCTAGATACAAGGCTCATCATTTGCTTCATCTTTTTCACATGGTACATGAGCACGCCTGATTCAATTAGGCTACATGATGCCTAATTGATGTAACAAAGATTTGCTATAAAAATATTTGTAGGAACATTTTTTTAGATAGATGATAGATTTACTTTTGATGTTTGATCAACCCTTTCAGATTACGCGAGTAAAGGATTACGCTAATCAAATCCTTAGTTCTATGAAGCTGTTTTTTACATTGTATTGCGTTTGTATCCACCTCTTCTTTTTTTATCCTTGATAGGTTTGCGTTTGACTACAGCTAGCCCGATGTTAAGCTGCGTCTGATGGTAACCGATGATGCACCCTTGCCTAGAAGACTTTTATTCTGATTTTTGAAGCCATTCCGATAATTAACAGGCCAGAGAAAAGGGATAACTTTGAAGAACTAGTAGTGAATAAGTACTCCGTAGCGAAGCAGATGCAGGGTACGATTCCTCCCTGCTTGTCTCCCCCGCAGCGGTGGCAGATCCCCTCATCAGAGGAGGCGGCGATCCGGCGACCTCGGCGCGGCTCCTCGCTCCTGAAATAGAACACACCAATAATTCCATGAGAAGAACATAAGTCTTAAGGTGCTATTGTACAGAATTCAGCCACGTCAAACAAATTTAATCGAAGCACCTGTCACTCGTCAGTGGAAATTCCACGATTCTACAGGAAGTAGTATTATCTAGAATCGTTATAATTATCATTATCTACAAAAAAGGTAAGAGATGTTTTATTTTTCTTTATGACACTCAGAAACGTAACATTTTTAAATATTAAAATTACATTTTTTTTTAAATAAAACTAGTCTTCTTCTTCTTCGTATGAGCTCGGTAAAACTCGGATGTTGAGCGTTTTCGAGCCGGTCTCTGACTTGGCTTAACGACTGTGTGTACTAAGACTAACAGTCGGGACCTATAATTTAACGTGTCATCCGATCCACTGTAGCACCCAGATGAAAATGCTACTTGAAAAACGACAGTCTTGTGCATGGTCACCCATTCAAACACCGTCCACATCGACCGTTGCATAGATTCGATGATCGCGTCAGATGTCAGATCACCTAGTTAGCTAGCCGAGCTATACAGGCGCTACCTAATACATTTAACTAGTGAGCTAATTTTACGTAATCGTGTTTTGGAACTCTAACAATGAACACTGAATTAAAGATAATAAAACTAAAAAGCTAAAAAAAATCTTAAAATATAAGAAATTTTGATCGCTTCTCGTTCTTAGAATAGTCTAATATAATAATAGTCTAATTATATTTTTATGCGTGGATATGTTTATCATTTCGGCTGCAGTGCCACCAGGGCAGAATATCTCCACAATTTCGTGTTTACTTGTGTCCATAGATTGCAGAAGTAGATGCATTAGTAAGTATTGCATGAATCAAGTCGTGTGTGTGTCCAAACCCCGCGGCCGCTAGAACAAAGTGACGCAAGTGAGATCTGGCTAGTTCGCTTTACAAGGCCCTATACGTATCTGGCAATACCAACTAGTAGAGACTTATTTTTTTGTTTAAGTTGTCTAAGTGAGAAAAAAATTGAAAGTACCTTTTAAAGGCACGTTCGTGGTTTTTTATTTCTTAAAAAATCTTAGGAATTAAGTTTTACGTCCTTGTTCAGTCGTTTATAAACTCCTCTCCATCCAAAGGTTGCCTAGAAGAGATCGCTTTAAGCGATAAGGCCGCCAATTTTCTTTTTAAATTTCATGTTTGTGTCCAATAAATCATTTTCTAGCAATCCCTTAGAACTCAAGACAATTAAAAAATAACATTTTAAAGTTCGCTTCATCTAGTTAGTTCCTCTCCTTCTCTCCTTACACTCATTATGTTGTGCGAGTGAGAAGATATGAACTTTTAAATGTTTTCTTTATTGACTCGGGTTAAACTTCAAGTGCCTTCTATCTCTATTACGAATTCTATCGCAATCCGTTTAGCTGCGTGTAAGGATATTAATCATTAATCCATCCTCATATCCTTGCGCTTATAATATTTGTAGGATGTAATAGTAGGATTAGAGATTCTATCACACGAAAAGATTAGGTTACACACTAATTTGATCACCGACTTAAAACCGTCACGGTCGTGTCTAAGACCATACGCCGGTCCAATGATAATACCCCAATAGGTGTCGCATAGCTTTACCCTTCTTTCGAAACAAGTAAGTGATTCGTCACTTTTTTTTTCCGCGCAGTGCGCTAGGTACTTATTTTATCTATACCAATATTAATATTGGCCAAACAAAGAAACCATTAAACTTAGCGAATAGGCTCCTAAACTACTGAACCGATTTGAAAACTTCTTTCACTGTTGGGAAGCTACATTATTCCGAGTAACATACATACATAAGCTATATAGCCTTTATTTGGTTTCTCTTGGTAACTTTTATTTTACTAGTATTGGGTTTGCGCTTGCTCGCAATTCACCTGATGGTAAGTGATATTGCAATCTATGGTGGAGCGCGCTTGCCCAGAAGAAACCGGTTCACTCTTGCCTTGAAAACAGCTAGATTATAGTTATCGGGGAACAGGGAATTTGGCAAAAATTCCACACTATGGCGGTACGCACGACGAAGGTGGAGGCAAACCGCTTACAACTTAGATTATTTTAGAGTCTATGTGAAGCCGGGATGGGATGCCTAGTGTTTAAATTAAAATCAATTCATCTGAAAGCTTGAATTTCTTTCTATAGGTACGCTAAATTAGTAACAGGATTTACAGAAATTGTGACGAACACACGCAAGTTAAAACACCGACACCCCTTCAATTCACTTTAGTTCGTGAATTATTAAAAGCTTAAAAGACGTGTTTAGCCTGATAAGTATGTATGAATATAAGAAATTATGATTGTACTAACTGTAGAATATGCTTTTATCTTTGAATTATGTGTAAATTATTTGTATGTGAATAAAGACCTTTATTAAAAACCTAAGAAAACATAAAATATTACTAACTAAAACTTGACCAAAACTAAACTTAATAAAGACCAGGGGTAGAGAAAAAGTGGGCCCTTTTTCTCTGCTTCTGCTTAATTTTAGACCAAAATAAAAACCATTTAGTACGTTGAATATAGAACTTTTATTATCAAAATAAATTCACCGTACGGGCACAATGGTGGCGATTCATTGGCGATGCATTGACAGACATAAAATTGTTTTAAAAAACAAACAACCGACTTCAAAAACACAACTAAAAAGGGAAAAATAATTTTAAGCCTAAATCAAATCAAGAATATATAAATAGAATAGGAGAGTTTATTTCATGTACTTATAAAAAACTATTTGCAATTTTTACTAATCCTGTATTCCTGGAGTCGGTGCCAGCAAAGAAAGACAATTGAAAATAGTTTTAATTTGTTCTTATTAGATGGCACCGACTTCAAGAATACAGGATTACTAAAAATTGCAAATAGTTTTTTATAAGTACATGAAATAAACTCTCCTATTCTATTTATATATTCTTGATTTGATTTAGGCTTAAAATTATTTTTCCCTTTTTAGTTGTGTTTTTGAAGTCGGTTGTTTGTTTTTTAAAACAATTTTATTTTTACATTTTTAGTGGTTGGTAATGATATTTTGTTTAAGTTTTAGCTATGGAGAGCCAAATAAACTTCACGATGAAAAAATTTGGCGTGTGCCAAGCAGGCAACCAATTGGGAGCAAATCGAGCTGGATGTGAGCGAAGCGAGCGCGAAAATTTTCACCGTATTTGTTCCAACCGTTTGAGCATAAAGAGGCGGATGCGAGCGAAAAGAGGCGGATGCGAGCGAAGCGAGCTACGCGCGAGCGAAAATTTTCACCGTATTTGTTCCAACCGTTTGAGCATAAAGAAGTCCAAAGCAGCACAAATTACATAATGTTTGTTGTGCTAAAACTTACTAGAACCAAGTGCGAGCGAAAAGAGGCGGATGCGAGCGAAGCGAGCTACGCGCGAGCGAAAATTTTCACCGTATTTGTTCCAACCGTTTGAGCATAAAGAAGTCCAAAGCAGCACAAATTACATAATGTTTGTTGTGTCAAAACGTACAAGAACCAATTGCGAGCGAAGCGAGATGGATGCGAGCGAAGCGAGCGCGAAAATTTTCACCATATTTGTTCTAACCGTTTGAGCATAAAGAAGTCCGAAGCAGCACAAATTACATAATGTTTGTTGTGTCAAAACGTACAAGAACTAATTGCGAGCGAAGCGAGCAGGATGCGAGCGAAGCGAGCAGGATGCGAGCGAAGCGAGCTATGCGCGAGCGAAGCGAGCGCTAAAATTTTCACCATATTTGTTCTAACCGTTTGAGCATAAAGAAGTCCGAAGCAGCACAAATTACATAATGTTTGTTGTGTCAAAACGTACAAGAACTAATTGCGAGCGAAGCGAGCTATGCGCGAGCGAAGCGAGCGCGAAAATTTTCACCGTATTTGTTCGAACCGTTTGAGCATAAAGAAGTCCAAAGCAGCACAAATTATATAATATTTGGAGTGTCATAAGCCCAGAACATCCTGGGGGAAATTCGAACGAAGCGGGATAACTCCTAGCGAAGCGAGCGCGTAAATATTTTCCTTATCCGTTCGAGGGCCTTGTCTATTAATATATCAAATTTTACAGTTCCTTCTTCCACTAAGTATGACCCAAGTGGCCAAACTCTGGCGTCGAGAGTTTTTCAAGCCCCTGATTTAGTTTGACCCCTGCTTGTACTAAGAGTAGTGGTCCAGGCCCAACAAATTAACGTGTTATCCGAAGCACAGTAACGCCCAGAAGAAAATATCATATTTTTTTATGGAAGTCTTGTGCATGGTTACCCATCCAAAGACTGGCCGCATGGGCCGTTGCTTAGCCTCGATGTTCGCGTCAGATTACTTTTGTTAGCCAGGCTGCTAATTTTATGAGCGAAATCTGTATTGCCGTATGAGCGCGAAGAAGTAAAATAGGTTATCCAGTTATTTGGGCTTCCCACGGGAATAGCAATGACTTTTAAGATAAAAAGTAACCTTCGTGTTATACAAGGTCTAGTCTACCCCCTATATCAAATTTTAGCGAAATCAGTGTGTCATGTGTTATTTGGTGCATCCCACGGGAACAATAATTATTTTCGGGATAAAAAGTAGCCTATGTGTAAACACAAAGTCTAACCTATCTTCATTCCAAATTTCATCAATGTCAGTACAACCGTTCGAGCGTGAAGAAGTTAAAAAGATTTATATGTTATTTAGTGCATCCCACGGGAATAGTATTTATTTTCGGGATAAAAAGTAGCGTATGTGTTAACACATAGTCTTACCTATTTTCTTCTCAAATTTCATGAATATCAGTACAGCCAAACGAGTTAGAATTTCTCTTCATGCGTAAAAATAACCTAACTTTTTAGGTTTTTCTTCGATTTCCCTAGGAGTCCATCATCAGAACCAGTTTTGGTGACAATGGGACCAATTCAGAACCATACTCTTTCAATTAAAAAAAGAATTTTGAGAATCGATCCACAAATGGCTGAGAAATCGGTGAACATACATAAAAAAAAAAAAAATACATACACGTCGAATATATAACCTCCTCCTTTTTGAAGTCGGTTAAAAACAACTAAAATCGAAATGAAAAGAGACGGGGCTTCTTTAAATTTAGTTTAGTCGTGAGTGACGCTGAATCGTCACCAATATTAAAGCTCTGCCCTTTGCTAGCCGCCCGTCCCGCGACCGCAGAGGCGAACAGCGCTAATATGAGACTTTGCTTACATCAGCTATCAAGTAGGATATTATCATTGGGCCGGCCCGACATGGGTCGTTCATTGACTGCTGACAGTTGGAGGAAGGTCGCGAGCCAAGGTCGTCTCTTGCACAACCTGCGTGACCACACCTACGCCTTTACTATCTACTTTTTCTACGACCATTCACATTCGTGCTCAGCGGAAATTGTTGTAGGCACTTAATACTCATTTAATTTTAGTTACAGATTGGACGTTCAAATTAAAATAGTTCTGTATGTATTTATAATATTATGTCAAAAGGAGGCTTCTTATAACTAAAAGTAAAAAAAGTGCAGGCTTCGTTCCTCTAGATAAACAAAAAAAAAATAACTATATTACATAGTAAATTTATTTGACTAGGACTCGAAACAAGCCCCCTTCCCCAAATATTTGTGACCACAATAGGTAAAGCTTTAAAAGGATTTTACGTAAGTAAGTATAAACCTATATAATAAAACTAACAGAAACAAAATATAAAATTTTAATTCATACCTTCTGTTACAATAGAAAGGCAGTTTTACGTCGATGTCTGATATTTGAAATAGAAGTTCAGAAAGTTTGGCATCGTTTTCCGCGATTGTATTAAATAAATCCCGATTGAAAAATTTACCTAAAGCGAGTCATTAGCTTTCACGAAAAGAGAGTAGGTACCTAACTAAATTAATGTTTTGCAGAAAGTTTGGCCGATCTGTAGATGTATCTCGATACTCTACCATATTATAAAGATTGTTATCAATTGATAAGTTCTCATTAAGAAAAATAATATTTGCTAAAGATCACAACATTGTATACCTACCAGTAGCTATCTAATCTACTGCTTGTTACAGCTGCTTTTAGCGTCAGAATTTGCGATAAAAATACATTTTGAATTTCGTTTGAGAGCCCGAAACCGCACGAGTTTGCGGCACTCTGGTCTATGGTGGAGCATGCATAGTCTGGTACATATTGTTAGAAGACACCGCGCTATATCCATACTTAAATAAATAAAAAAAGAATATTTTGCAAGTTAAATGTTATGTTATGTTTTAATTATTATTCATCTGTAAATTGTAATGCTTAATTCTCATTTTTATTTTATTTTTTGATATTTTATAATTGTACTAGCTGACCCGGCAAACGTTGTTTTGCCTCACTTAGGTGTATGAAAAATAGATAGTGTAGCTTATATGACACGTTCGTAGATTTACCATAGCAGCGCCATCTATTGATTACTTACTCGATCCAGTCGAAAGGTATCGACATCTGTTAGAATCATTTGGAGTTAACAGATAATTATTGTGACTGTCAAATAATAACAGACAATAATTAGCAATAAATTAAAATTGCGACTATAATTTGAGACTTAAACTATCCTATATCCTGTGCGAATTTTATTATAATCGGTAAAGTGGTTTAGGAGTCCATTGAGGACAAACATTGTGACACGAGATTTATATATATTAGATGGTTTTGACATTGTAGGTAAATTTTCTCTAACATGTCACTCATGAGTCTTGGTTACTTGAAAATAAAGTTTTTGAATTTTAATGCACATAAACAATATACATATAGGTACATAATTACGTATTTATAAAACTGGAATTATGCAACACGTATGATTATTACAGATTACTGGACGCTGTATAATAAATAAATGATGAAATGAATAAACACTTGATAGTTACGGGTCAGTAAGAAATATCTGCAATAAAATTGTTTTAAAAAACAAACAACCGACTTCAAAAACACAACTAAAAAGGGAAAAATAATTTTAAGCCTAAATCAAATCAAGAATATATAAATAGAATAGGAGAGTTTATTTCATGTACTTATAAAAAACTATTTGCAATTTTTACTAATCCTGTATTCCTGGAGTCGGTGCCAGCAAAGAAAGACAATTGAAAATAGTTTTAATTTGTTCTTATTAGATGGCACCGACTTCAAGAATACAGGATTACTAAAAATTGCAAATAGTTTTTTATAAGTACATGAAATAAACTCTCCTATTCTATTTATATATTCTTGACTAGATGTTGGGCTGTGCGCGGGCCGCAAGCGGCCCGCGGGGGGTGTTTTCAAAGAGGGGTAAAAATGGGCCACCTATTGATTAGAAAAAATATGGAAAAAATACAAGTCGAGGTAGTAAAATGTGTAAAAAACCTTAAATGCGGTCGAAAATGGGCTGATGATGATGATGATATTTTAAAATCTGTGACTATCAACTTGAAAAGCAGTAGTGTATGATCAAAACGTTATATGGCAGTCGAAATACTGATAATAACCCCAAAGCAGTCAAATAAATAGGTAATAAACATGTATGCAATTTTGTTAGGTTGATGATGATGATGATGATTTTGAAGTGCGAGTGTGGAGCTCGGCCTTCGGCCTCGCTCCACCCTCGCCCTTCCCTCGCAAGTGCCAAGGCTCGGCCTTCGGCCTCGCCTTGGCACTTGCTCGGGTCATGCGTACCAAATGTATGGAGTTTGATGATGATGATGATGATGATTTTGGGAGTGCGAGTGTGGAGCTTGGCCTTTGGCCTCGCTCCACCCTCGCCCTTACCTCGCAAGTGCCAAGGCTCGGCCTTCGGCCTCGCCTTGCCACTTGCTCGGGTCCTGCGTACCAAATGTATGGAGTTTGATGATGATGATGATGATGATGATTTTGAAAGTGCGAGTGTGGAGCTCGGCCTTCGGCCTCGCTCCACCCTCGCCCTTGCCTCGCAAGTGCCAAGGCTCGGCCTTCGGCCTCGCCTTGCCACTTGCTCGGGTCCTGCGTACCAAATGTATGGAGTTTGTATGGAGTCAATTTTTTTTTTCTTCGGGACCCAAATTTTTTTTTGCAGATCACCAATTAACTTAAGAAACTAAACAACATTTACTTGAGCACTACCCCCCTATCTGTCATACTTTTGGAGATCCTATGGGGTACTCCAGGGTCAGTTCCACTTTCAGACACTTTTCTATTTGTCCCATTGTCTCATGGTCCCTTCTTTACAGTTCAGCCTCGCAAGTGCCGCGGCTCGGCCTACGGCCTCGCCGCGGCACTTGCTCGGCTCCTGAGTGCCAAATGTATGGAGTTTGTATGGAGCCATTTTTTTTTTCCTTCGGGACCCTAACTTTTTTTTGCAGATCACCAATGGGCCTAAGATGCCTAACAACATTTCTTCAAGCACCACCCCACTACCTCTTATACCCTTGGAGATCCCTTGGGGTGCACCAGGGTCAATTCCACTTTCAGCCATATTTCGATTTTATCTCACTTCTCCTGGTCCAAACATATACAAAACCATGAATAAACCCTACCCCACAAGTCTCAAAGTTGGAGATGTATTCCTACCCTACCAGAAAAAGTTACATGTATGGCGGCCATGTTTGTTTTTTGACATTTCCAAATTTTTATACAAAATATGTAATCTTCACCCCCTGGAGCCCCCGCATGCAAAAAATCAATTCCCTGCGGCCATTTTGAAATTTGGCCGCCATTTTGAATCCGCCATCTTGGATTTTTGACATCACCCCCAAACTCTCCTACCCTCCCCCTATGACATTTGGTCGAACACCCCCCCGCTACCTCTTACCGTTCCAGAGTTATAAGGGTCCAAACTTTGTATGGAATTTGAAAAATTTGTATGACGTCATACATTTTTTTCCATTTTCCAGAACCGTCAAGCAGTTCCCTTCAAAATGAGCCAAACTTGTAAAACTCTATCTCTTATACTTGCCGAGATCCAGTAGGGTACTCCAAGGTCAGTTCCACTTTTCCAAGTTTTCAGATTTTTCCTCTACTCATTGGAACATGTTCTATACAACGGTGCTATACTCGTCATCCCCCCAAAACTCCTTCTAGGAGAACTACTATGTCAATGAGTGAGTCAGTCAGTGAATGGTAATCTAATTTTATATTATATAGACTAGATGTTGGGCTGTGCGCGGGCCGCAAGCGGCCCGCGGGGGGTGTTTTCAAGGAGGGATAAAAATGGGCCACCTATTGATTAGAAAAAATAAGGAAAAAATTCAAGTCGGGCTTGTAAAATTGGTAAAAAACCTTAAATTCGGTCGAAAAAGGGCTGATGATGATGATGATATTTTAAAATCTGTGACTATCAACTTGTAAAGCAGTAGTGTAGAATCATAACATGATAAGGATCTCGAAAAACTGATAATAAACCCCAAAGCAGTCAAATAAAAAGGTAATAAACATGTATGCAATTTTGTTAGGTTGATGATGATGATGATTTTGGGAGTGCGAGTGTAGAGCTCGGCCTTCGGCCTCGCTCCACCCTCGCCCTTGCCTCGCAAGTGCCAAGGCTCGGCCTTCGGCCTCGCCTTGGCACTTGCTCGGGTCATGCGTACCAAATGTATGGAGTTTGATGATGATGATTTCGGAGTGCGAGTGTGGAGCTCGGCCTTCGGCCTCGCTCCACCCTCGCCCTTCCCTCGCAAGTGCCAAAGCTCGGCCTTTGGCCTCGCCTTGGCACTTGCTCGGGTCATGCGTACCAAATGTATGGAGTTTGATGATGATGATGATGATGATTTTGGGAGTGCGAGTGTGGAGCTCGGCCTTCGGCCTCGCTCCACCCTCGCCCTTACGTCGCAAGTGCCAAGGCTCGGCCTTCGGCCTCGCCTTGGCACTTGCTCAGGTCCTGCGTACCAAATGTATGGAGTTTGTATGGGGGCGTTTTTTTTTATTTGTGACCCATACATTTTTCATAAAATCATCAAAGAACCCAAGATGTTCATCAATATTTGTTAAAGCACCACCGTCCTATCTGTTATACTTTCGGAGATCCCCTGGGGTGCTCCAGGGTCAGTTCCACTTTCAGGCACTTTTAATTTTTTCCCAACGTCCAATGGTCCCTTTTTTACTGTTGCGCCTCGCAAGTGCCGCGGCTCGGCCTACGGCCTCGCCGCGGCACTTGCTCGGTTCCTGAGTGCTAAATGTATGGAGTTAGTATGGAGTCAATTTTTTTTTCTTCGGGACCCATATTTTTTTTTGCAGATCACCAATAGGCCATAAGACCTTAACAACATTTCATCAAGCAACACCCCCCTATCTGTCATACTTTTGGAAATCCTATGGGGTACTCCAGGGTCAGTTCCACTTTCAGACACTTTTCTATTTTGTCCCATTGTCTCATGGTCCCTTCTTTACTGTTAAGCCTCGCAAGTGCCGCGGCTCGGCCTACGGCCTCACCGCGGCACTTGCTCGGCTCCTGGGTACCAAATGTATGGAGTTTGTATGGAGCCATTTTTTTTTTCTTCGGGACCCATATTTTTTTTTGCACATCACCAATGGGCCCAAGGTACCTAACAACATTTCTTTAAGCACCACCCCCCTACCTCTCATACCTTTGGAGATCCCTTGGGGTGCTCCAGGGTCAATTCCACTTTCAGCCATTTTTCGATTTTATCACAATTCTCATGGTTCATACATATATAAAACCATGAATAAACCCTACCCCACAAGTCTCCAACATGGAGATTTATTCCTACCCTACCAGAAAAAGTTACATGTATGGCGGCCATCTTTGTTTTTTGACATTTCCAAATTTTTATCCAAAATATGTAATGTGCACCCCCTGGAGCTCCCGGATGCAAAAAATCAGCTCCCTGCGGCCATTTTGAAATATGGCCGCCATTTTGAATCCGCCATCTTGGATTTTTGACATCACCCCCAAACTCTCCTACCCTCCCCCTATGACATTTGGTCGAACACCCCCCCACTACCTCTTACCGTTCCAGAGTTATAAGGGTCCAAACTTTGTATGGAATTTGAAAAATTTGTATGACGTCATACATTTTTTTCCATTTTCCAGAACCGTCAAGCAGTTCCCTTCAAAATGAGCCAAACTTGTAAAACTCTATCTTTTATACTTGCAGAGATCCAGTAGGGTACTCCAAGGTCAGTTCCACTTTTCCAAGTTTTCAGATTTTTCCTCTACTCATTGGAACATGTTCTATACAACGGTGCTATACTCGTCATCCCCCCAAAACTCCTTCTAGGAGAACTACTATGTCAATCAGTCAGTGAGTCAGTCAGTGAGTGAATGGTAATCTAATTTTATATTATATAGATTTGATTTAGGCTTAAAATTATTTTTCCCTTTTTAGTTGTGTTTTTGAAGTCGGTTGTTTGTTTTTTAAAACAATTTTATTTTTACATTTTTAGTGGTTGGTAATGATATTTTGTTTAAGTTTTAGCTATGGAGAGCCAAATAAACTTCACGATGAAAAAATTTGGCGTGTGCCAAGCAGGCAACCAATTGGGAGCAAATCGAGCTGGATGTGAGCGAAGCGAGCGCGAAAATTTTCACCGTATTTGTTCCAACCGTTTGAGCATAAAGAGGCGGATGCGAGCGAAAAGAGGCGGATGCGAGCGAAGCGAGCTACGCGCGAGCGAAAATTTTCACCGTATTTGTTCCAACCGTTTGAGCATAAAGAAGTCCAAAGCAGCACAAATTACATAATGTTTGTTGTGCTAAAACTTACTAGAACCAAGTGCGAGCGAAAAGAGGCGGATGCGAGCGAAGCGAGCTACGCGCGAGCGAAAATTTTCACCGTATTTGTTCCAACCGTTTGAGCATAAAGAAGTCCAAAGCAGCACAAATTACATAATGTTTGTTGTGTCAAAACGTACAAGAACCAATTGCGAGCGAAGCGAGATGGATGCGAGCGAAGCGAGCGCGAAAATTTTCACCATATTTGTTCTAACCGTTTGAGCATAAAGAAGTCCGAAGCAGCACAAATTACATAATGTTTGTTGTGTCAAAACGTACAAGAACTAATTGCGAGCGAAGCGAGCAGGATGCGAGCGAAGCGAGCTATGCGCGAGCGAAGCGAGCGCTAAAATTTTCACCATATTTGTTCTAACCGTTTGAGCATAAAGAAGTCCGAAGCAGCACAAATTACATAATGTTTGTTGTGTCAAAACGTACAAGAACTAATTGCGAGCGAAGCGAGCTATGCGCGAGCGAAGCGAGCGCGAAAATTTTCACCGTATTTGTTCGAACCGTTTGAGCATAAAGAAGTCCAAAGCAGCACAAATTATATAATATTTGGAGTGTCATAAGCCCAGAACATCCTGGGGGAAATTCGAACGAAGCGGGATAACTCCTAGCGAAGCGAGCGCGTAAATATTTTCCTTATCCGTTCGAGGGCCTTGTCTATTAATATATCAAATTTTACAGTTCCTTCTTCCACTAAGTATGACCCAAGTGGCCAAACTCTGGCGTCGAGAGTTTTTCAAGCCCCTGATTTAGTTTGACCCCTGCTTGTACTAAGAGTAGTGGTCCAGGCCCAACAAATTAACGTGTTATCCGAAGCACAGTAACGCCCAGAAGAAAATATCATATTTTTTTATGGAAGTCTTGTGCATGGTTACCCATCCAAAGACTGGCCGCATGGGCCGTTGCTTAGCCTCGATGTTCGCGTCAGATTACTTTTGTTAGCCAGGCTGCTAATTTTATGAGCGAAATCTGTATTGCCGTATGAGCGCGAAGAAGTAAAATAGGTTATCCAGTTATTTGGGCTTCCCACGGGAATAGCAATGACTTTTAAGATAAAAAGTAACCTTCGTGTTATACAAGGTCTAGTCTACCCCCTATATCAAATTTTAGCGAAATCAGTGTGTCATGTGTTATTTGGTGCATCCCACGGGAACAATAATTATTTTCGGGATAAAAAGTAGCCTATGTGTAAACACAAAGTCTAACCTATCTTCATTCCAAATTTCATCAATGTCAGTACAACCGTTCGAGCGTGAAGAAGTTAAAAAGATTTATATGTTATTTAGTGCATCCCACGGGAATAGTATTTATTTTCGGGATAAAAAGTAGCGTATGTGTTAACACATAGTCTTACCTATTTTCTTCTCAAATTTCATGAATATCAGTACAGCCAAACGAGTTAGAATTTCTCTTCATGCGTAAAAATAACCTAACTTTTTAGGTTTTTCTTCGATTTCCCTAGGAGTCCATCATCAGAACCAGTTTTGGTGACAATGGGACCAATTCAGAACCATACTCTTTCAATTAAAAAAAGAATTTTGAGAATCGATCCACAAATGGCTGAGAAATCGGTGAACATACATAAAAAAAAAAAAAAATACATACACGTCGAATATATAACCTCCTCCTTTTTGAAGTCGGTTAAAAACACAGTGGAAAGAGAGATATTAATTATCTTATTTTGATTAATAGTGCGGTTATGCTAATATGATAAATGTAACGTTATATTTGAAGTGACTTTCAAGGATTTTTTACTCAATTCATAACTGGTCAAGAAATTGGTATATTTAATTATGTAAACCATTAGTAGGTATGCTATATAAATAAAATCATCTATTAAAATGTTTGTTAAGCTGAGAATGAAGTATGGAGCAGAACTTTAAGTTTACTCACAACAAATGCTGTTTCTAGGTATACTAAAACTATGCTAACAAGTAAAGGTTCAAACTGAAAATTAGACAAGAAGAAATTTATAAGAATACAAATTTAATTTTACTATATTTATAAAACAATATCATTGTTATATCTACTTATAATAAGGTACATATTTGAAATAACTAACTAGATAGTTAAATTACTCCTGACCAAAATCAATAAAACAGACTTGAACTCCAACAAACTCGCAGAGTATTCCGTACTCCGCAAATATTCACCTTTCTTGTATAAACCCTGTTACAATTTTATTTTTAATATTTGTTGTGCAAAAAATACATCGCCCGTGAAAATTTCAACTGACTAACTTAGAAAAGGCGGATAGACGGACCTCGAAGTCTTAATATTATGGGTCCCAAAGAAGTTAAACTTATTCTGTGTGGAGTATAGATATACGTATTTAAAGTGATACAACGGGACCCTAACATTAAGACTTCGTTGATCGTCTATCCTAGACAGACTAGCTGTCTAGCTAAAGAGCTGAAATTTTCTCTGACGATATACGGAACCCTATAATGATTCTGGCAATACCTACTTAATTATCATATTTTTTTCACATCCTGTCATTCAAAGTTTCGTCATTAAGGCATTGCCACTTGCTTCAGACGCTGAGACGGAGTACTTTACATAATCCATTACACACACACACATCACTGTTGGTTACACTGGTGTCAATCTTCTTCAGGATCGAACCACATGGAGGTGACACTCCTCCCTCCATCCCTCGCCTGCTCCTCCGTGACGATCTTCAGCACCACCACCTCCATCATGCAGAGCGCGAACAGTATTATGAAGACTGCGAAGTTCCCCCCGTTGTGGTGGAACTGGAAGCCGGAAGGAAGGGGGCCCGGGGGAGGCCATGCAGACACTCCGAAGGTCATGAGGCTCGCCACGCTTGACAGATCCATGGTTCAGGTTTCGCTCGACATTTTGGTGGAATTCTTCTTTTTGAGATTTGACTTGATCAGGGTTGAAATCTGGTGGCGGTGATTTTTCTTTAGTCAATAATCTGATGTTTATATTTCCAAGTACTCAATGGCTTACGAAAGGTTTGTTTTGAGGGATTTTAAGATCTATTTTTGAAATGCCGAATCTTCCTGGCGCTTCAAGTTAGTTAGTTATCTGTTCTGTATTTCAGCTTTCCTTTGTATTTCCGTCGTGATATTTCCGAGTTTCGACCTCCTTGTTCTCCTACTGTTAGTCCGTTACTGCGCTTCCGTAGTTCCGGTGCTGGACTCTGCCGGGTGCTCGCCCACGTGCTCGGCCGGCGCTCCCCGGTGTTTACACGCCATCCGCGTGTGGCGCTCGCGTATCGAATGTGTAATGCTTCGGAAGCTTATTGCACTCCCAGCCTGCCTTTTGCAACGCGCCGCGGCTTATGAAATGTTACTTTAGATGCGCGTTGGGAAAGAAAATGTGAGCGCAAAGCGGCCAAGGCCAGCCTGGTGCGCGATGACCTTACGTGACGCCCTGATATTAGAGTTCTGTTTGTTTTTGTTATCAGCTAACGCAGCGATCTGGTGCGGTGGCGCATTGCGACCGCAGTATGTGCAAATACTTTTTTGAAACGACGCTATTTTTAATTAGGGACATCTTCTAGAAACGTTTTTTTTATAAATATTCATCTTATTTATAAAAATGTTTTACACATGTATGTATGTATGTCCAATATAGGCAATTTTTGTATAATAAATCATATGAAAAATAGCATAAAATGTATGTTCATTAATTATTATCATTCTTAACTTCATGCAGTGTAAGTGAAGTTATCTATATGCATTGAGGTAAAAGTGTAACAAAAGGTCAGAGTCTTTGTAATCTAAATTAATTGTATTGATTGAATTTGTACCGTTTGAAAATAAATCATCGACCTACTATTTTTTGTCAATACCTACTTACTTCCTACTTTTCAAGCACCTAAACAATGCTCAATGACTCACATATGTATTGTATATACTAAGTTAATATGTAGTGGAGTTTATTTATAAGTCTTTCAATATGTACAATGGGTATTGATTTAGTAGAAAATAAATTATTTTGGATTTTTGACCAGCGAGACGAAGCTAGGCGGACAAAGAAAAACTCTAACATCATTTGAAAAAGGCACAATGATGTGTCTTTAAATACTGAAGTAAACAGTAAATACAACTATTTCATGAAACTTAAAAATGTGCAAGCACTTGAAAAAGTTAAGAATTACCGCGTAACTGTAAAACCGTCGTGTTTCAATTTGAAACCAATAAGTACCTGGCGTACCTTTATAGAACCTTTTTAATAAGGAAGTAGGATTTACTTATAGTCTTTATGACACTGACTTATGTCTAAGCATTCCTTCCTCTATGATCTATAGAACCTCTTTGGATCTTCAAACACAATGTCAATTTGATTGACTATCTCGTATTTAGATTAAGATCAAAGCCAATAATCGACACAAGCTTTGCAAAAAATATTAGCTCTTAATAACCTTTAATTTTTATTACAATTTCAACTTATGACATTAATTGCTTTATAATACCTGTCCTACCTACACCATTACTCAACGTGCTACCAATATCTTACACCTCCTTCCTACCACTAAATCATCCTGATTGTACTGCAGCATGTTTATATCGGTGGTGTACAAGGATAGTCCAGAACTCTCCCTCAGTCGTCAGTACTCAGACCCGGGTCTCGGAGCCGAGCGGACGCTGCTGGTTAACCCGGACTGCCATGTCCGGGTAATGCTGGAGTATATCAGGAAGAAATGCCGACTGGGTATGTAGAGTTAAGCTCTAGTGCTATGGACAAGAGTGTAGTTTGCCAATATTGGAAGATTCGGACAACAGGTTTTGTTTTACTAGCTAATCTTAATAGTAAAAACATTTCAAAACTACGAGTACCTATATTATTTAAAATATCTTTAGTTATCATTAAAAGTACAAAGGATAGTTACTAAATATCGTATGATACCTACTTTGTAAAATGTTATTACGCTTTTAACATGAAATGGGTCCTTCTTCTTTGTCTTCGCCTTATCCCACTATGTTGGGTCGGCACAGCTCGTTTTTTGCCTCGACAATATTCTATCAGCCGTCATATCTATAATTTAGCCGTCATTATATAATTTACTCCTTTGAAATTGGGTGGTATTTTATCCATTAGCCCCCTTGTTACGCGGTTGAAAACTCTCGACACTAGACCTTGGTCACTTAGCACGTTAGAAATTATTATTTTATTAGTCAGCATAAACCACGGAACCTACAATAACAGAAAAGGCTTAAACCATCTATCATTTTAATAACTTTGTCCAGGAAAAGTTTCAGTTCTAAACATAGAAAAAATATTAAATTATTCCTTTATCTATTGTGTGAAATTTCCCTCTTCTGTCAAGCGATTTTCAACTCTAAATAGAGGACGTTCAAATCATGAATCTATAGTTCCATTGTACTTGTTGATGTTTCTGGGTTGCAGGAATCTTTACCACGTTCGACTTGTGTGACGAGTGCGGCGGGTTGAAGGGTCTCTTCAGCATGCCAACCTTCGCGTACGCCAACGATCGTCTCGAGCACATGGGGACCTACTACATTATCGTGCTTAAAACCGTAAGCCATTACAAAGTTGTCTTTGTCACTTCCTTCCCATGTTCAAGTAAATGCAATCGCATCATAATTGACTACAATCCGGTTTAAAAAAAAAACGGAACCGATTTCGATAAAATGTGCATGAAAACTTTCGGGAAGTAAATCCTTTTTGGTAACAAAATAATATTCATAGGTTCATAAACGACGAAATTGTGAGCAAATTACTATTCTCTCACAAAAAGTTTGTATAAATGAATACAGACCGAAATAAAAAAGGACTCAATTCCTTTTTAGTCAGGTAAAAGATAGTCCTTGATTTTTAACTTTTCATACTTTAATATTGATTCTGTGCCCATCACATACATTGGAGTTGCAATAAACCGTGATAATATGTATCAAATGATCGTATGTATAAATGTGTGTACTTATTATTTTTGAACCGTGTGTGACGTCACAGCCAGCCTCAACAAATTACCAGCGTTGGTTGCTCTCCAGCAACCGGCATTATGCTGAGTTGAAGCTGTGTTCTGACATATTTAAGTTTACTTACTTTATTGATATGTATTTTAATTTTTATTACATATTATTTTGTGTGTTGCTTTATTTGACACAATAAATAATTTTCTTTCTTTGATATTTAATACTGTAATAGGTACATCGTTTTAATTTCCTCAGGAGAGCGACAAGAGCGTAACAATTCTGCCGCAAGTAAGCCACGACAACCCTCTACACCCGCTACTGAAAGCGCGTGTCAAATATTTCATGGCGACCGGACACATCAGCCCCACCGCAACAACCATTACCTCACCCATCTCCAAAACCCCACCTAAGAAGAAGAAATAACTCTGGTGAGAATATACCACCCTAGCAAAGCCTGGATAAATATGGCTTGATTATAGAGCTGAGCAAGCAAATGTATAAAACGTGTGGAAGACATTTCTTTTCACAAAGACCGCACCAATTACTCGTATTCAAGTAATTTGATGATAATTGTATTTAAAAAAAATACAATGAGTCGAGTTACGATCTTCTAAATCATGCTTAATTAGTTAACATTAGTAATTTTATCGTGCTTTTGTATTTGGGGCTAAGAAAAATATAGACGTAAAATGTAATTGTGCCTAACTTTTTGTAACAGGTGATTAGTAGAAAATTTAAATATGATTTATTTTTACGGTTACTGAAATTAATAGAAATTTTTATATATTTTACTCCTTACGGCTAGACATTTGACAGGCAGGGCGCGTAGCCACACGAGCTAGCGACACTTTAGCATAAGGTGAAGCATGTCTAGTCTATAATAAACTTGAGGATGGTTGCTAGCCAGACAAGTACTAGAAAACGCCCTACCACCATGCTATGCAGGTTTCCCCGCGATGATTTCCTTCAGCGAAAGCTCGAGCACTACTAATGATAGCGGGATCAAACCCATGACCTTTAGGCCTTGAGGCGGCACCATGCCTAACTGAGCCAGCGTAGCTTCGAAACATACTGACTGATTGACCTCCTCGTCGATTGAAATCGGCAAAGAATGGATACCAATGTGCCTGTGTATTTTATTACAGCAACGTACTAGTCGTCACCTTAAGTTTTCTATATTTTTTAAGTAGGAACTTTCAATTCTAATCTCGTGGTTGCGATGCTGATACGATAACGAACTAAGTCCCAGTCTCAGGTTATCCACCTTCCGTTTCGGTAAGGATTTCCTGTGACTCCTTCTATGGTATAGTTCGTGCTATGAGTAGCATTGTAATGCTTATACAAAACAGTTGATTCTTACATACTTATTAGTTCTAAGAAGGGAAGGGACCCTGGATCTCGCGACACAGGCTTGCCTAGAGGGATATTCAGCGGGACACCAACCTACTCCTAGTATTATTTTTTTCATTTTTATCTTTAGTCTAGTAATGGTGTATATATTTAGCCTTAAGTTTATAGAACAATAAAAATACATTTGAATTTGAATTTATTACAACGTCCATATAAAAATACCAACTATTTTTGGATCCTACCCCGACTAGTGAGTGTCTGGGGCCTGATCTACGCTTCAAATGCAACTTTAAGAGTTTTGTGCATGGTCGCCTATCCAACGTTCACACCGACCGTTGCTTAACCTCGATGATCGCGTTAGATCGCCTTGGTTTGACGAGGTATAGGCACTACAAGTAAGTATACGAACTTGACTTGTAATAGACCCTGGCACAGAGTAAGTGATAGTGCGCGCTGTCCAGAAGGTCCGCAGGAAGCTTCCTACACCCTCGGAATATTGATGGCTGATTGAGCCCACCTGCCGCCCGAGCCCAGACGTGGTTACATAATATCCTGTGGTAAGGATTTTTTGTGCCCAGACATAATGTTAGCCATCATCATAGGGATGTCGGAAATGCAATAAAGTATCGATATATATTGTATCGATAATTTTTGAATATATCAATATCGATATTGATATTTTTATTTTAAAATATCGATGTATCGATATATCGGTGTCATAGGAAAAAAAATATTTGGCCTAATCTACTTCAATCATCTTACATTACTAGATAAATACTAATCAATAGACGTCATTTTTAAATTTTTTTAATCAAATTAATTTGTTAAAAAATGTTAGTATTAAAAAAGTATTCTTTTTTAGGATTTTTTAATTATAAAAAATATCGATTTTTATATCTTTTCAATACTTGTAATTTTATATCGATACCTCGATACATCGAAATTTTTTCGACGAGCCTACATCATCATCATTGGCCTGTATCTTCCCATTGTTGGTAATAGGCCTCCTCTCCAACAAGTATTTGTTACTTACTCGTATAAATCAAACAAAAATATCAAAAATTGTTTTTCTTTTATGTTTTAATCATAACATATATATTTTTTTATATTTTTGGTGGTCCGTGTCTACACAGTAAACCAGTGCCGAGTGGCTGGCCTAAACCCTCGACCCGATGTTTCTACCAACACCTTAATTCCTATATGTGTTCGTATAACCAAAATTTGATAACATAACATATTGGGTTATAAAATATTATGTTGTTCTATTATGTTCTAATCATTAAAGCACTCTCAGCACTTTAAGGTACTTTAATGTTTAACCGTTATTTTTGGAGTTGGTGCCTTGGTACAAGAAGAACAGCTTTATTTTTGCAAAATCAAGATTAAATTGTTATTCTCTGTCAAGGTCATGTTAAAGATTATTATTTCTACGATTATCATTTGCACCAGCACTTTCCAGCTTGACTAACAAAGTTTTACTTGAAAGGTGTGCTCTGGCAGTCTTTACAGCCAGTTATTCCAGACTAGGCAAACTCCACCTGAGGTCAGAGTGCTGCTGACTTGTTTTTTTTAATGCGCCCTAAATTGCGTATTGCGTAAACAAATTATATTCAGCTTATATGTTTATTGTACGCTGTTTTGCTATTTCTTATAAATTGTACGGCAAATTAATTATAAAAGAGTAGGATTTGAAAGTAAAAGTATATTTATAAAAATATAAATGTTTTTTTATTGTTGACACTTCTTTATGTACCAAATAAAAAAGTTTATTATACTGCTCACAGTATTTAAGTCGAAATTATCTAAAACCAATGTCTCGTCACGTGTTTTTTAGGTGTTGTTAATTTGCCTTGGGTACTTCTTACCTGTAGAATCAATTAATCCATAATTATCCAGAAATAAAATTCAAGAATAGTTTTTTTTATGATTAAAATACAATGATTAAAATTATATCTTTTAACCAAAAATCTTTTTCCGCTTTCTTTGCAGGCAGTACTATTTTGACAGTTATCGTGTGAAGTTGAAGCAAGCGCGATCCTATTCTTAGTTGACACGCATAGTACTGTATTAATACGTTATGATAATAATCATTATTCATATTGCGGAAAAGTACGAGTAGATGAATCACAATATTATGGTTACTCAGTTAATGACTGACAATTCCCCGAATTCGTATTGCGTACAAATTAATTTATTCCATCCAATACGGGCCACTAGCATCAACAAAACGGCCGTGAGTACCAAAATACAATAATAGTGGTGGACTATCTGTGATTGTCACTATGGGTATTATAGTATAGTGCAGTGGTTCTCAAACTTTTTTCGTTAGAAAAGAAGTTGGTTTATTAAAACCACTCTGAAAACTTTGCTACTTCCGGCGAAGCATCTTCAACTATATTTCTATTTATTTTAAGAAATTTTCTTTAATTGTGAAACATAAAAGTTTGTAAGGTGTTCATTTATAAATCTATTTCTAATGTTCAAAACTAGATTAGATTAATTCTGATAAAGTTGAAACTGGCGCAAAGCAGCTCTATGATTTTTGTATTTCAGTTGTACCAATATGGCACAACCATAGACCATGTTTTTTTGCTGACTTATATACGGATAGCAAAAAATAAAGTATATTTCTTATATCCGCTTTGCGAATTCTTTCATTTTCTGATGAGCAAGCGTTGCGTATGGCGGCGTCAACAGCGGCGCTTTATTGTGTACGCGCGTATATACACGTGTAGGTAAATACGTATAAATAACAGTTACCGAGCTTCTTAAAATATTATCTACTTGTGTCAAAATAGTCACAATCTGGTGAAATCAAGGCACTATTTTTGCAGATAAAATTTAGTAGTCCACCGCTTACGAATTGTGAACCCCCAATTAT
This sequence comes from Mellilla xanthometata, assembly GCA_035578125.1. Classification (NCBI taxonomy): domain Eukaryota; kingdom Metazoa; phylum Arthropoda; class Insecta; order Lepidoptera; family Geometridae; genus Mellilla; species Mellilla xanthometata. The sequence goes on along the minus strand of JAPUBQ010000007.1, from coordinate 1,384,589 downwards.
TAGTCACGCCCAATTCGTGTCTCCCGTGGACACCAGGGGTCCACTTGGTCCAGTTTGGGAACTACTGCAATTTTAGATCCATGGCATCACCCAAAGCGCGGTTGCGCGCGCGCAGCGAACCGTGATCTCTACTATTTGGCGCAAAACTGTCGTTCAAACGATGTTACTGACCGCACGATGACGACAGAGACGCTCTCTTTGGACAGTTACGCGCTTTCAGTGTTTTCAGATCACAATACTTGCTTATTTTGGGTGACCAGTCGAAAATCTAGATTGGTTTTGCTTAGGTAATAGATTTGATGTAATGACGGTCAAATTAAACTCTAAACAAAAAATGTGGTCTAGGTATGCTAGCTGCTTGGTGTGCAGTTGTTTTTTATTTTATTTTATTTATTTCCGTACACTGATAATAAGCTTCACAGATTACTCCAGTTTGCTAATTTAAGCTCAATACACTTCTATAAATAAAGATATTTTAATAAATATCTTTGATAACTTGAATCAGCTCTGATTAGTTGCAGTTAAAAGGTCAAGATATTTGTTCTTTTGGAAGGAAAGGAGAAAGAGTATTTTTAGTCGTTCATTAAACATGAACAATGAACATAGCTAGCTATAAGCAATGATGCGAGCCGCCTGGCTTGTGGCCTAACTAAGGCTGCACTTTTGCAAACAAGGCGTTTGAGAATGGACAGGGATCAGTAGTGCCGCTGAATTGTTTCGCTTAGTTAGCAATGGACAAATTAAAGTATGCAGAGCTGATTGCCAACCTTCATTAGTTGGAGAGGCACCATAAGAAGAAGAAACAAGGCATTATACGAGTATCATTTTGTGTTCGTTTTCATACTTTCGTTGGCAAAGACTCATCTTGATAATTAAATCGAATATTACTCGTATATTGAGAAATAAACTTGTTTCCTATTTTATGTCTTTACAAAAGATGTCTTGGTCACGTTTTAAAACCACAGGATATGCGTTTGGTTGTATTTATGTTCGTGGTGTTTCCTCTCATTGAAATCTCTTCAGTTCTACGAACAGCTTTGTATTGATTACGTTGCAGTTTTACGCCGATGCAGGCTTTAGTTGTAGCCATTGTTGTGCATTGTTTCTTTACGGAAACCGTGACCTCGCTATTTACTATTTGATTAATAAAATTAGTTTCTAGGTTTTGATTACATACGAGTACATTGGACGAGGATGAGAAGCAAACCGACTAAAGCTTATGTACGTATGTATTTCCTGATTGTGTTCATTTTACCTTTATTAATTATTGGATATTCCTGCGGTGTTATACTCGCGTTAACCCCGGATAAAAACCTTATGTACTAATTAAGGGTATGAACTATTCAACTTCTATTATATTGGTGAAATTAGTTCAGTCCAGACAACTAAGGCATTTGAGCCTGATAAAGTAAAGCATACAAAAAAGCGAACTTTCGCCTTTATGATTTTTAGTGGGTTTTGTTTCACCTTACCTATGTAGCGCCATAATTTAGCAATGTAGGAATTTTAACAACTTAAATTAACTGCCTAATAATTCGTAAGTGAATTCATAATTTTATGAGCAAATTCGAAAGACGCATCCAATTAGCAGAGAAAGTTCCAGTGCACATATTTCAAAACATTTTACATATTGTTAGTTCAGCTTACCTTTTTAATTTCACTTGCGATTGTGTTGAAATCCAAATTACTTTTTCGCTGGCTGATCAAATTATTTAATTACCACTGAGTGAAATAACAAAAAAAAACTCTATTATTTATGTGCATCAAGTCACGTGACACATATAAACTAGTACTTAAAAAACTTGTGCTATACTAAAAGATTTTAACACATTTTTATGCCAGAAACTTTTGATTTTTTTTTAAACTTTAGCGACGTCAAAATTCTATTGTTCGGAAACTCGAAAATTATATCCAAACAGTGTTTCACACAACTTTACACGCAACTTTTCAAAGCACAATTCAAACTCACTTTATGAAATGCAATACTCTAAATAATTTATTACTATTCACTGATTGCACTTTACTTTAAGTTTTTCAGTTGTATAGTCGTGTCATCATTCGGCGGGGTGCGCACCGACTGCGGCCGGCGACATGGCCTGTGCATCTCACGGATTGGCTGTCTCGTACCACTAGATACCGCATTTTAATCGGTAATAAATCTAGAATTTAAAGTTGACATTTGATTCATATCATATACTATGGTAATGATATTATATTACTAGAATTAGAAGTGAAAATTGACATTTGTTTAATATCATATACTATTGTAATGATATTATATTACTAGAATTAGAAGTGAAAATTGACATTTGTATAATATCATATACTATTGTAATGATATTATATTACTAGAATATAATTGAAAATTGACATTGATACATATTATATACTTTTGTAATGATATCATATTATTTGACTTGTAACTCTGGTCTTATCAATAAATGATTTGTTTTTGTAATATCTTTGCTAGTGCCGTTATGTGCTATAACAAAAGAATGATATTATCATCAATAAATTGATAATTCTGATGATTTTATTAATTAGGTAGTTAGTATGTTTTACTTAATTTGAAAAACGTATTAACATAATATTAGTTATTGTTAAACTAGTGTAAATATCAATTGGTATTTTTCATTTCTGCTACCAAATCTACGTGTGCCTTGCTGTCCAAAAATAAATACTTGATTTGATGTGTACAGTAACCAAGCTTTCAATTAATTATAATAACAAAAATAATCTACAAAAGATGTTTAATTTTTTTTCCTGCCTATTTTTTTTTAAATTTCATAGTCTAGTAGAAAAGTTTTTTTTTTATATGTAGTGCTACTATCACTCCCAGGAAGGTGGTTGGTATTTAAACAATAGTGATATAATAATAAATAGTACAAACAAGTGTTTGTTGACGTTATAAAATAGTTAGGTGGAGGAATCTATAGCTAAGTAATCACCGCGTATGCGCTTGAGAGCCGCCAGGGTTCCGTGAAGGCCGTATCGACGCTAATCTAATTTTGAACATCAGAGATGATTATCAGCTGTTCAGTACTGGCGGTTCAGCGGCGGGTTTGGAGGTTGTTTTTGTTACCAATTGTAAAGTAACATGGGTACTCGTGCTATTAAGGGCCGCTAAACAAGGACAGATTGTATGCAGCTTATATCGATTCGAGCTGCAGCAAACAACATGGATTGTACGTACTCCATCAGCTGCAAATGACGACCTTGTTGGCGTTATACCATGCCCGACTGCCAATCAGAAGGTTCCGGGGTCAATTCCCAGCCCGGCAAACATCTTTGTGCGTAACTAAATTTGTTGGCAGTGTGTCTGGGTGTCAAATATGTATCAAAATAAAATATGTGTGTATGTATATGTAGTATATCAGTTGTGTTAGCCACCATAACACAAAATTGATTTGTCTGATGAAAATTCAGATTTTAATTCAAACTCAAAATTGCGTTTATTGCAGAAAAATGTTTTATTACTTTTACAAAATTTCTACTAAAACGACAGCCGTTTGTTACAGCTACTACATTTGCCCAGAAGGGCGCGTAACCATCCTAGCTAAAAAAAAAATTTTTAAAGTCGCGTAATCATTCATATTAATCAGCGTCTCTCTGGGCCAAAGTGGAGCTTGCCTAGTCTGAATTAATTGGCTGAAGGAAGCTGCCTACCATCATGCAAAGTCACAATTGGTATGAACTGTTTTAGCGCGTGTATGGTTGCCCTTACTAATTGCGTACGAAGGTTCCTGTTTTATACATACTTTTAATTTGATTGCTTTTCACTTTCAGAAGTAGATAAAAAATAAAGAACTACTTAGTTACAATATCACTTATTTTATTGCTTTTGAATATTGATTAGATAAAAGGACCCGCGTGCGATGCATTGCCTTATCAGTCAGCCTTATCGTTAAAGCTCGGAGAAGGTTGAATGAGTGTATCAAATTAATTAATTCGTAACCCAATAAATATTTATATGGAATGCACATCATTGTTTTATAAAGGTAGGTTTATTTAAGGATCATATGGTAGACTTTCGTTATTTTTTTGTGATACACTGATTTAAAAATCGGGCTAGTTTTACTCGCACTAAATAGTAAGTCACTTCGTTGTTTTAATGTATGTATGAATTGTGAAAAAGCATATTTCATGTATACTATTTTAAATTTAAATTGAGCTTAACGAGAATAAAAAAATAATATGTACTTCCTCTATAATAATACATAGTCCCGAAATACTTTTAAAAATTATTTTTTTTATAAATAATAAAATATTGTGATATTATGATACATGCATTAATGATTATGATGATATTTTTTTTATTGTATAATAGTTTTTATATATTTTATATCTTCAATAGGTTTTCACAACGTTTTTCAAAAATAATTATTTTTTATCATACAGAACCCACTACTCCTGTCGTCCGCATGTCGCCAGGTGTGTCCCGCGCACCACATGGCCAATGGTTGTCCATCCGTCGCGAGCGGTGGACACGGTGCGCGCGCGCGCGTCTAAGCGTCACCTTAATTAAGGGCCATGCTGGCAGGTACCGTTGTGTGTCATGTTTTCTAAACTAGCGGAAATGTTGGCCAAATATACTTTCACAAATAATTAATAAAATAATGTTTGTGTTAAAGTAAAATAATCACTTATGTACGTTTATTTATTATGGTCAAATCTAAAAATAATGAAAATTAATAAAATTAAGTCTTATATCTAAAAAAAAAACGTCAAGGCCCCTCGCCCAAACGTACCCATTAGGCTGGCAGCATTTCCTCGCTGAATCGCGAGAGAAATTTGCTGCCGCAAGTATTCCCCAGCCCGCGGATCTCGTAACCGCCGTTACGTTTATTTAAAAATTCAAATATGCCTTACGGAAGTTTTAATACAGTGATATCTTCTATACTATAAGACTCTTTGTCCTGACTCATTCATTCATCTATAGACAACGCAGAGCCCAAACGGCTGGTCCTAGGGTTGTGAAATTTGGAAGGTGTATTTGTTTTAGTATGCAGACGCGTACTAAGAACGGATTTTTGGAAATTCCACCCCTAAGGGGGTGAAAAGGGGTAAAACAGTTTGTATGAAACTTCTTTGTTTTTGAACTTCCAGCAATGAAATTTGGAATATGTATAGTTTATGTAAAATTAAAAATAGTGGTATCAAGTTTTTTTTCTAGGGGTGAACTAAGGGTTTGTAATGGGGGATGAAAGTTTGTATGGAAAATTCTTTATTTATCAAATTAAAGTTTCGAAAGTTGTTATGGTTGTAGTTTATAATAAAATTATAAAAATATTTGTCAGGTAACGCGAAAAGCGACCTACACGCGAGCGGAGCCGCGGGCAACTGCTAGTTATTAATAAAATGTTTACTTGGTCAATAATTAAGCAATTATTAAGGCGAAACTCTTTGATTTCGGATCTAGCCAAGCCAATGACGCAGGGAGCGGAAAAAATACATTTCTTTTTTCACAAAGAAGCTTTAGAATAGGATACCTAAGAGGAATCAATGCCCTTGGTGCTACCCGCGTTAATCATAGATAAAAAGAAGATGATGTATTAATCCAGGGTCTTAACCAACTCAATGCCTTTTTTTTATGTGTATTTGACTTTTATTTTTGAATTTATGTGACATTATTTAAGTGCTTTTAATTTTTGTGACTTGAAAAAATAGTCGTATTTTAGCATAGTATTTAAATTTGAAGCTAAGCCCGCTTAAACCAAGAAACCTTATAATATTTTTAGGGTTGTAAAAATCATGAATGTCTTATTATTTGCAAGCCGTTCAAAGTTCTTCATTAGTAATTTCAATGGATAACAGAAAATGTTGCTAATAAAGGCATTTTGAATTTGAATATATACGCGGTGGTAGAAATGCCATCTGTACGTAGACGGAGGTATTTCGTTCAGAGTTAACTTAGTCGAGATAAAGGTGGTTGAGCACTATGTCTAACTGTTTGTAACGTAGTTACCTGAAAACGATAGATGTCACTGCTAACTTTTTCTAGTTTTGTGTTAGAATGAATATTTTTCGCGAAACGACCTCGTGGTCGACCCAGACAAAGGTGGCGTCATGATCTGGACGAATATGACATAAACTGGGCCACCAAGGCTGAAGACCATGCTGTCTGGAAGGAGGGAAGAGAGGCCTTTGCCCAGCAGTGGGACACAAAAGGCCGAAAATAATTATAATAAGAAAGAAAGAAAGAAAGAACACATTTATTTCAGACACAGAAGACACATACATATACATTATTTTAAATTACATAAAACGAACATGAGAAAAACAAGAAAGCATAGTACGAGTATGTGTCCCCTAGCGTCCGAAAAAGGTCAGCCCTCAGTATAAACGCTACAGATTTCTCTGCAGCACTGATTTTCAAGACCAACCTTTAGAGACGCGCGGGGATACAGATGAAGTAAAAGTGAAGAAAAATGAAATAGCAAACAGATAAAATGTATGAATAAGACAATAAATAAACGAAAAAAAATAATATTAAAAATAATAACGATGATGAAACAAACAGACAATTGCAAAAATAAAGAGTTAGAAACACCACCAAACACATAAAAATTATAATAATTGTATACTCACGCGTGAGGCCAGGAGATGCCGTTGGCGACGAGGTAGCAGACTCCAGACACGATGCCTGCAAGCAGACCGAGGCTGACCCCCGCGCTCAGGGACAGGGAGTCTGGCATTATCAGTAACTCCACCAACACTACCCCAGACAACCAATACCGACTCTATAATTATGGTGTTAAGAGTCTGAGTCTATCAACACTGACATTTGAACCTTCGAGAAGCCATGACGGCACTTATATTTCTGTGCTGTTTTTTAGTTTTTTTTTTAATTGCACTGAAAATAATGTTCTTATTTCTCGCGGTAAGTATATATTGTGGTAAGATTTGGTGACTTGGAGTTTACTGGAGTTGTTTGAGGTCCAACTTTGCTTTGAATACCTGGAAATAAGAAAATAATAGTTTTTGATTGTGGCTTTAAATTGTAATATTAATATATATAATTTTAGATTCTCCCTAATAACATGTACTTATTAAGCCCAAAAGGCGTGTTTAAGTATGACAAGTCAGAGTATGTGTGTCTATCTGTACCCTCATAGTTCCGGAATAGAGGCATTCATTTTAATTTACTTTTTTGTGCTTAAAAGATATGTTAATTGGAAATAGAAGAAGACCAAACATAGCTAGTTTGAGCTTCTTCTTCGAATGAGCTGAGTGGCCAAGCTCTGCAAGCAGAAGGCTTCTGCGACTGTTTGTTCTAAGAATAACAACCGGGACCTACAATTTGTATCACCCGACCCACGGCAGTGCCCAGAGGAAAATGCCACTTTAAAAACGATAGTAAGTATTGTGCGTAATGACCTATCCAAACACCGTCCGACCGTTGCTTAGCTTCGATGATCGCGTCAGATCAGCTTAGCTAACCGAGCTACAGGCACTATGTTTACAAAATTACTCGTAATTACTATAGAACAGAGAATTGATAGCAGGTATTCCGTGGTCCGTAGTACGTATAGAATGTGAGCGATGTGAACCAAAGCTGTAGGCTCGGTGTGACGAGGGCTGACCTCGACGGATCCTGGGCTTGAGGAATGCCCGCAGAATGCGCGCCCCGGGATACTTCCAGAGTTTAGGACTAGCAACCACATAAGTAACATTACTCTACTAACTTTTTTATTAACTTGGCTTTGTGCATACTAAACCTCTTCGTGTATGTATTATGGTTGCTAACACAACTGTGTAGCGCCTGTAGTTCGGCTTGCTAAAGTGATCTGACGCAACATCGAAGCTAAGCAATGGTTGGATGGGTGACTGGTGTTTCCTCGAAGAACCCAGATTCCTCCGTTAAGTGCAGAGGCAGGTTACCGGGTTTTAGTGGGTACAAATGTCACACGATCTGACTGCGGCCCATTGTGGCCAGGTATCTTATTGAAGTTTCCCCCTAATCAACAAAAAAGGGTCCCAATATGATCCAAAATCATATAAATATTTTACTCTATATCTTAGCTTAGCTCTGTCAGTGGTAATGTGGCATTATATACCACATCGTCAAGGGAATAGCTTTCAAAAGGGACACCGCAGGGTCATCGGTAAACATTTAGGCGGCGACATTGTCGGCACACTCTGAATACTTTGTTACTAAGTAATAAAAGTTCTATCTTGGAAATATTTTTTCCATAATGGCACTTTGAGAATGATTTGTGCTTTCTTTTAATTGCTGGAAAAATGAGAGCAAAATGGTAAAAAAGTTACGTTTCACCCAATAGAAAAGTTGTGATTTTTTTTGGCGTATGGGAATTAGGGATCAGGAGATAGGAATTAAGAACAAAAACCTAGTATAGTAGTCGTAAAATAGTTTACCTAATCTAAGCACGGCTTAGATGAAATGTGTGATAAAGGTTATTAAAACAGAACATAATCACTCTACATAATGGAAACAACGGTATAAATAAACTAAAAAAAATCCTATTGCAAGAGTATATGAAAAGATAGCACGGTCATTACAAGGCAATCGCTTGCCCTTGACGAGAATGTTTGCGGAGCGTGAGTGGACCGAATTGATTCCACATGATTTACCTGAGTACGTGCGACTGAGATTGATGGATGCTTTCTTAGCTACTACTATAATCCTACCTACTTAATGTTATAAATGCAAAATTGTCTATGAATGTTTGTTCATCTTAACAGTATCGAATGGATTTTAATTATAGTTAACAATAATCTAGCGAGTGTGGCTCGGTGGTAATAACGTCTGCTTTTCAATCAGACGGCCCCTGGTTCGATCCCGGCCCTACGCCAATGACTGGTTTTTCAAGTTATTTGTGGATTTTCAAACCTGCATGTTTGAGGACCATAAATCCGAAGACGTGTGTGATCCGCCAACCCGCACTTGGTCAGCGTGGTGGATTATGGCCTATATCTCTCTCGTAGTGAGAGAAGGCCCCGAGTCCCAGCAGTGGGAACGTATAGTGGGCTGCTTATGCTTATTATGCTCACAATAATCTATGTAGCTTATACATTACATCAATGAAATACTAGTTGATAGAAAGCTAACAAAGAAAATAATAAAGAGCCTATTGATTTTCAAGACAATTTCGGCTTTAAAAATAATACTAATAAATATTCACATTTACCTATGACTGGTCGCCAGTATACTTAGTAGAACTGCTTTAAAAGTTAACTGTTTTACTTATACCCTTGTGCACCAGATCAGACGACAATGGCCCCTACGATGTAAATAACGGTTCCATGGGAGTATCCCATGTTGCGGTACGGTAACACACATAGGAAAATCTTGGAAAATTCACTCACACTACAATCCGTTTCTAATGCTATGCCGTGACGTCATTGAGGTCGTTTGGTACAATTTGCTAACAACTGCCCTTAACTGTAATATTTTTACATTATTAATCATATTTTATTTTATAATTCAAATTCAAATTCCATTTATTTCAACTATTTTTCAAGTTATATAACAAAAAACATACCCATTAAAATAAACATAAAATAATCAAATAAATGAAGGTGTCGAGAAATTCAAAATATTCATATAAAATTATTCTCACAGTATTGTTCATAATAAATGATTAATAACTCATTTTACGTCCGAAAAGTTGATAAATTATTAATTAACTCACAAGAGCCCAGCTCTTAAATATTGAATGAACGAATGATTTATTTTATAAGTTATCATAGTTACATATATGAACGTTCATATATATTATCATTTGCATAAACAAATAAGTGTGAACAAGGGGGAGGGCGAACTTTCAAATGTTTTTTTATTGACTTGAGCTATAGCCTCTACATGCAGGAAGCTGTTAGAAGGTTTTCACTTTCAATACTCACACCCATGTCTATACATAGCTAATTAGATTCAAAGTGATTCTACTTAGATGCAATATCCGTATTAGGAAGTACGAGTAACAGTATGGAGCTTTTACGGAAGCTTTGGTACAGCTGTTTAAGTTTGCAGCTTTCGACAGTACATAATTAACTACGTAAATAATTACTACGGTTTCTTCAAATCAAAATCAAATCGTTTATTAACCTTACGGCATCGCACCGTACTGGGCAAGTCAATTTACAATTATTTATTAGATACTAAAATTTAATTTACATACACATACATTCATGACAAATATTATATAACTTAATATATGACATAATATATATAAGATACACATATGATAATAATAATAATAACGCTATTTATATCATCCATTGGAGTCGTTCAAAATTATAATTAAAAAAAAATACAATTCATTTATCACTTGCAAAATAGGTACATAATTATATGGTGTTATTGAAATTAGTTGGCTCTTTATTTTTACCGTCAGGAATACAACATTATAATTGTCAGTTCTAAAATATAAAATATAAATATCTAATTCAGATCTCTACTCCAATAATTAAATTTCTAACAATAATATTAGTAAAATACTCATACAAATAATTTACTTTATAACATTATACACAAAAGTATTTTAATATATATGTAATCACATTATATATACAATAATAAAATAAATTATTATAATGATACCTACGGGTTTCCAAAGTTGGTTATTCCAGCTGAAATAGTTATTGTCTATATTAATGCAGAGCCTAGTCCTAAAGTCCTCTCGGCTACAGAACTGCCTCAGCCGATTTTACAAAGTTACATAGCACTATTTATACTAATATTTTTTATTACAATATAATTATACATATATTTGTGAAATACTTATGTATATCCAATCTAATCTTAACCAAGATACATTTCATACGAACCTGTAAATTGAAAAGCCAGTCATACAGGCCCCTTGACATCAAATTGCAATATTTCCTTACTCGTCCAGTTACAAAGTAACTTAGTCAATTGAGCAGGAACTGAGCGGAGCACTTCATATGGAAATACAGGAGCGTTCCATTTACCTGGCACATGCATTTAATATCCATTTGGAATACCTGCTGTAATAATATTACTAGGTACAAGTAGATCTCCGAACAGTAGAGGTCGCTATGAAAATTTCTTGAAATATATATTTATAAAGTTATTTTTTTACACATTTCACACACGGCTGGTCAGCCCCATAATAAACCATTTCTAGTTTGTATTATGGTTGCTTACATAACTGATATACTACATATACGAGTACATACATATGTAAATACTTATATCGATACATAATGTAACAACTAGACCGTCAGCAAATAAATATTGTTTGTTCGTATCGGTTATACGGATCTTAATAATTTCTCATTTATAAGGTCCAATTTTTTGAGAATGAGATATTTAATTGTTCGTCCAAATCTTTAAAATCAACTAGCATATCTCCTTTTTTTGTTGCAACCCTCACTCCTACCAAAAATCGCTGGGGATTAAAATATTCTACTTAGTTAAGAATACTTCAAACTTACGGCATTTCCGAGGTAACAAACCAACATACATACATACAAACATATATACAAACTTGATCTACTATAGCAAAGGCCTCGCTCGCTTTGCTTGCTCAGTCAACCAATACTATACGCAAGTAAAAGGAAGTAAGGACAAATAAAATCAAAGCGAAACGTAATGGAAAAGATATTGTTCTCGTGTTTAGTTTCGTTTTCCTGCAGGGCCTTTCAAGGTTTCTCGGGCAGAGGAAAAACAGAAGAGATTCTGATATTATAGGTACCTGTATGTATAATACCGTTTGTAGACTATTCTGGGCTAAAATTATTTACGAATAGTTTAATGAAAAGCTTTTTGATTAACGATCTTAATTTTGCGTCGGAACAACAAAATCTCTACGTATACGAAAGTTCATTTTACTAATTGCTTTTTACAAGAAGGCGCTTAACCACACTAGCTAACGTCATTCTGGGCTAAGATGGGCTTCAGGGGTCTTCAAATCAAGAGTAAATAAATACCTTCTGGGTAAGCGCACTACACCCTAGACCACAGCGCAGCGCAACATTAGGCACGCTGTAGTCAAACGTGAACCTATAGCACCGTAAAAAGAGAATCTGTTTATAACGTCTCGTAAATTAATCTTCTTTATTTTTTCTTTCAAAAACCAAAGTATAGTCAATGTCATTATTTTTACTTATTTCATGAGCTTGTCAATCATATTTTATTTTTAACGTAGACAAAGAAAACAATTTTTAACCATTTTATTTCAGTGATAATTTTTTTAACAATTTATATTTTTCGATTTTTTAACTGGGTTCCTTTAAGTTTATCTAGTTTTCTTGTAAGAGAATGGAGACGCTCAACTACCAGTGCCTTCTCGGAATCCAATGTAAAGATTTCGCTATAATCGCAGCTGATCAAACCACCTCGAACGGTGTAATTATACTGAAGAATGGTAAGCGTCACAGTCTTCTTTTAAGTAAGGTAAGCGTTAACCGCTCACTATACCTTCCCACGCGTCAGTCGGAATATAAAAGTAATTGCACACTACTGCCTAGAGGCAGAATAATTGGTAAAGGTATGGTACTTATCCTAAAACTCCCGCAAAAGGTTTACCATTGTTTAGAATGCGTTTTATTTACACAGAGTTTATGGTAACTAACAATAATGGTGCAGAAAGGAAAGTTGATTGCGTTAAATATTATAATACTGAAAGGAAAATAAAGACAAACTATGTAAATATGTGCAGTTGGGTAACGGCTATTTTATATTTTAAATTTGAATGGTAATAAACTATTTTTTATGAGGGCTGCTCACGTCTAGTCAAATAACTATTGCCTGCGTCTTTAGAATAATACGAAAAAAAAAAATCTAATCTATTATGGCTTGACTATTGCAAAAACTTAGCTAGTTAACGGGAGGTATAAAAAATTTATTTTACTTTTTTCCAATTACGAACCTAGACGGTACCCATCTTTCTGATGCTCTTAACATTGAATACGCAAGTAAAATTAACTTTTGAGGTAAGCATACAGTACGACAGTAAAGTATTTTCAGATTCTGATTCGTAGACAAAACTTTAATGGACATTTTTATTCTATGCTTATTAACATTTCAAGCATTTAAACTTGTAAGTTAACGTTTTTTGCTACGAGTTTATTCTCGCGAGCCCGACTCGCACTTGGCCAATTATCGTGAATAAACTCTATTTAAAAGCTAAGAAAAAAAAACTTCGTTTATTATGCACAGATCGAGTACATTGAGAATCACTACGAATATGGTAATGTCAGAAAAGTTGCAGGTTCAGCATTAATATTTAGCGTTAACTCTGTAAGTTTAACTTTGAAGTTGAACCATGATGACGCTCCGAGAGGAAATGGGCGTTTCGGATCTCAGTTAAACTTTCTGATGAGTTTGAGATCGATCCTCGCTCAGAAAGGACAGGGATAAATTTCGGAGACATTAATTAGTTAGGTAGAAACTTTGATACTTTTATTAGTTACATTTGTGGGCAGATTTTGTCAAAACAAAAAGTCTTGAGCAAAAACTGAGTCTCAATTTTCATCCTAGGACTTCCGTTCTAGGAAGAGTTTCGTACCATTTATCTGAAAATGCCAAAACACACGTTTATTGTATGGGGATCGAACCCGGGTACCTGTGATTAGCAGTCCGGCTTGGTTTTTTTCAACCATTACGCCAATGAGGTCAAAAAATTATAAAAAAAAAATGGTTGCCTGTAAAGTCGGTTTTACGGGCGAAGATTTTACGTGACTACGTCTGCCGCGTGCTGCGCGCGCGGCAGACCAATCATAGTTTTTTTTTTTTTTTTTTTTTTACTTATGAATAGGCTTACGTTTGACCGCAGCTTGCCTGATGTTAAGCTTAACTGTGGTCTAGGATATAACACGCTTGCCTAGAAGGAACCTATTTACTCTATATTTGAAGACCCCCAAATTGTACTTCTCGGGAAAAAGAGACTCAGGAAGAGAGTTCCAGAGCTTCGCAGTTCTCACAATAAAGGTCGAAGCAAAACGCTTTGTGCGAATCTTTGGAATTTCGACAGTGAATCGATGTCTCTTCGCTGTACCCCTGCTCGTTCTGTAGTGGAATGGAGAAGCGGGAATTAAATTATGCAGCTCCATTGCACACTCTCCAAAATGTATCCGATAAAATACAGACAGACTGGCAACCTTGCGCCTATGTTCAAGGCTTTGTAGCCCTGCTTTAGATACGCAAGGCTGGCCGATGAGCTTCTTGGCTCGCCTCTCAATCGACTCTAACGCCTCCAGCTGGTATTTAGCAGATCCATCCCAAAGGTGCGAACAGTACTCCATGCACGACCGAACTTGCGCTTTATATAATGAAAGCAACTGTTCCGGCTTGAAGTACCGTCGCACCTTTGAGAGAATACCAAGCTTTCTGGCAGCCAATTGAGCTTTGGACTCAATATAAGAGCCGAAATTGAGACACGAGGTTAAGGTAACACCAAGAAGCTCAAGTCTATCCGAGATTTCAACGGACACACTTCGAAAAGTCGGGTGCAGATGGAAATGCCTCTTTTTCGCGGAGAAGAGACACGCCTGTGTCTTCGCAGCATTGAACTTCACCAGATTGGCATCGCCCCAATCGGAGACTACCTGCAAGGATTCATTCAAGCGCTCGACCATGGCCTCTCTGAGAGACTGGATATCGGCCTCTCTGGCTCTTGCGCTCGATACGTAACTCTCTACGACCGTGCTGTCGTCTGCGTACCCAAAGATACCGGGCTTAAGCAGATCGTTGATATGCAGCAAGAAGAGGGTCGCAGAGAGCACTGACCCTTGAGGAACCCCGGCATTGATAGCCATTTGATCTGACGAGCAGCCATCAATGACCACTCGAATTGATCGATCCCTCAGAAAGTCAGATAACCACGCACAAAAACCAGAGGGCAAGCCGTAGGAAGGAAGCTTGCTGATAAGGCCGTCATGCCAAACCCTGTCAAAGGCTTTAGAAATATCGAGAGAAACCGCTAGGGCTTCTCCGAATTTCTCTATGGCCTCACTCCAGATGTGTGTGGCGTACACTAGAAGATCCCCAGTTGACCGATTCCGGCGAAAGCCATATTGTCGATCACTGAGGAGATCATGAGCTTCAAGGTACGCCAGGAGCCTGCTATTAAGGACACGTTCCATGCTCTTGCAGAGTATGGACGTGACCGATATGGGCCTGTAGTTGGCAGGGTCGGCACGACTACCCTTTTTTGGGCACGGGCTGCACGTTAGCTAGCTTCCAACATTCTGGCACTTTACCAGTCTCAAAAGAGAGTCTAAAGAGGCGTGTCAATATAGGAGACAACTCAGACGCGGCAGACCAATCATAGTTGAGTGGGAGAGAGACGCAAGGCATTCGGCGGGCCTCTCTCTCGTTCGGTGACTCATCGTAACGTTACCGGGCGTTACACTTTTTCATAAGTGACTCCCAGCCGCAACCTAATTTAAGACGTTGTCACGTCAAAAACTATACTACATTCAAGGCCGCTCAAAAGGAATCGTATAATTTAGAGGTAAACTTAAGTGTACAAACATAGTATACAATATAGCTCAATGGTATACATATGTACCTACTTATGTACACACTACGTATACAATTGCGCTGATATTTTTATCTAGTCATGCAGTATTAAAATTGTGCAAGTAATACTTTCTATTAAGATAGTTTCTACAAATAAGTAAGTGACTCTACATTATCTCTTTAAACAAATACAATTATTTACTTCAAAGATTACATAAGTGTTACGTGGACTGATTACCCACTTGGTATATTTCACAGATGATAAAATGACTGAAAGAATGCCTCGTAAAAGCTGCTGTAGTAAAATTCAGGTTTACCACACTAATAACAAATTGTTCTGTATATAATAAAACTATATGACATACATTGTAATGCAAGAATAGTTGATGCGGTAATATTATCAAAAGTATGCATGTAGTCTCTAATGAAAGAGCATCGTAATGATTTATTAATTACCAACTCTACACGTATCTAATGCTTAACATAATTAAATTAATCTTGGTAAAGGCAAAAGTCAGCTAATTTTTAAAATAAGTTTTGGTTGGCATTATCTTTATTTTTAGCGAATTGCCGTTATTATATTTATGTTTCAATAATTTTATCACGCATTTAAATCCTACTAATATTGTGAATGGGAAGGTTTGTGTATAAGTGTATGTTTGTTACTTCTTCACGCTCAAACGGCTGACGTGATTATGGTGAAATTTAGTATGAAGATAGGTAAGACCTTGGATTAACACATAAGCTACTTTTTATCCCAAAAAAAAATGTTGGTTCCCATGGGATACCCAAATAAATTCAAAATCTAATTTGCTCCTTTTCGGTGCAACAGCTGGGCCGATTTTAATGAGATTTACTATGAAGTAAGGTTAGATCTTGGATTAACATATAGGGTACTTTTTATTGCGGATTTCTTTTTTATTTCGGATTAGCTTCTTTTGTCTGGGATTAACGCGAGTAACACCGCATTGCGCAGCTAGTAATTTAATAGTTTCTAAGTTTTCTGTAATTAGCTAGTTCTATTGTAAATATCAAAGAAGCTAAAACACAACCACAATAATCTGAGATGTTCTTAGAATCACAGGTGCTGGAGGTCATTCCCATTCAATTTACATCATAGCTTTGTCCTAGATTTCCAAATAGCCTCATCATAGTGCATAGGTCTTTTAAATTTTATTACCATGCCTGAGGTTTAGGTGCAGGCTATGTGAATTAAAATCTGAAGTGGCCTATTGCCTAGTTAGCTAGCCATGTATGACTAAACGATGAATTATCACTAGAAGTTCTGCGAACAGTTGATCTCGCGACGTAAATTTCTTTGATTTTTTTAAATGAATCTTTTTATTTATATTTGTTTTTTATTTAAAATATTTTTACAGTATAAATAATATTAACGAGCAGATTGTAAACATCGAGCTGGTCCATTTCAGTTGCACTGAAACCTCTTTTTTTCACTCCCTATGCAAAAAATGTTATATAAGTTTGACGGGTATGTGTGTGTGAGTGTGTGTGTGTCTTTGCGGCAATGCGGCTACTGAACGAATGACTTTTATTATTTTATTACTTTTTTGTTCGATAAGTGCGTTAGTTAGGAGTGCTCTTAGCTATGTTTGGTTAAAATCAGTCAAGATGGCGGTCACACAAAATGGCGGATAACATGGTTTTTAACAACTATCTCAAGATGGGTATGGGTATAAATTGAAATCCAAGATGGCTGCCATCAAAACATATGTCATAATGTTCTATTTTTTAAATTTTAACTTGTTTGATAAGAAACCTCCGCGACTTTTTAGAGCGGTCTATTTCTCGCAAACAAATATTTTTTTTACCCTTGATGGGTTTTCGTTTGACTACAGCTTGCCTGAGTCTACGATGCCAACGAAAATATCCATTTACTCTACTTTTGAAGACCCCAGGACGTTACTTCTCAGGAAACAGAGACTCAGTAAGTAACATTTCTACTATGTCTGTTCCCTGTATACCAGATGAGAACAAGATCTACCCAGTGTCGGAGCGCGTCCTGATGGGCATGGTAGGCGACTCTGCCTCAGCGGGGCAGTTTGCGCAGTTCATCTCCAAGAACATCCAGCTGTACCGCATGAAGAACAAGTACGGACTCACCGCGGCCGCTACCGTCCACTTCGCCAGGAAGAACCTGGCCGATATGTTCAGAAATCGGGTACGTGGTTTCTTTTGTATTGATACTTTATTTGGTGAAGCTACTAAAAGGCTAGACATACATTACATTACAGCTAGACATTTGATCAGCAGGGCGCGTTACTTCGCAGGCTAACGTCACTCTGGCAGTAGGTGGCGGGTGCCTAATCTGGAAATTCTGGCTGTCAAGGTGGTGGCCGGAACACACCTATAGGTGCTTCACGACAGATTTTTTAACTTAGAGTGGTTGCTAGTCTGATGAGCACTACAAAATACCTAACTGCCATGGTTTTTTTACGAAGTTTTCCTTTATCGAAAGCTCGAGCTAGTGGGCATGACACCTTCCACCTCTGTAAACAGTGACAATCTTCGGATAGGTGACTATGAAATATCCAAAGACTGTTGTTCAAATGTCATTGAAAATATGTGATAATTTTTCTGGCACTAAAACTACTAAAAAATAAAGTTAATATTATAAAAACTATGTAATGCAAATTTATTAGATTAGATGAAACATTTACTAGATTAAATGCACGTGTAAAATGCTTTCGTACACTTCTTCCACTTTCGATCTCTAGAATTATAATAAGCGCGCTAATTACTGTTCATAATTAATTTGAGTCAGTCTGTGACCGCGGAGCGCATTTATAAATTCAAAATTATTGTTATTCGAGATGTGATTAATTCAAACTATAATGTGTGCTGTGGACGGTTTCCTACTTCTCTACTTATTTCAGGCGATATATTCAAAGTTTTGTCGCTCCAGTAACTCCAGCTGCTATGGAAATAATTTTGCTTGGATTTAAAAATGCTACTATTATGACACATTAATTATATTTACAGTATACAGCTAGGCATTTGATTAAATCGCGTAATGACGCAAAACAGCGATACTTGTGGTAGGGGTGTGTTTTGTCTGAAAAAACTGCTTCTCAAAGAACCTCGTGAACAGACCGTTGGATAGGTGACAGATTGTAGATAACCAGGTCAATACTTGAAAATATTCTACCATCATAGTATGGTTTCTTCGCGGTTTCTTTTTCTCTGCCGGAATAAAGTACTTAAACTTGGAAAACTACATCGGTTTTAAAAAGAAACTGGACGAAACAATGTGTCTAATCTTTAAGAAAACTATCACCCACCTTTTAACAGTAATGAGAGAACTATGATTAAAAGATTTCTAGGTTTTAACTAGAAGATATTTCCCTAAAAAATTTAGAGATTACTCTCTTACACAGAATGGAGCCTAGCCTTAGCCTGGTGGAAGTAGGGTATGACTAGGAGCTACAGGAGGACTGTTCTACAGTTCACAACGCATGTTCACTATACACTCCTTTCTACACAGAACGCGTCAATGTTAAACATGCTGGTGGCGGGGTACGACGAGGAGCTGGATGGTCAGCTGTACACGTTAGACATCACTGCGTCGTGCGTGAGGGTCCCGTACGCCGGGAACGGCTTCGGCGGTATGCTGAGTAGCGGGATACTACACCGGTATCATAGTTATAGTAAGTTTCAAAAGAAAATTGGTTAGTTGAAAAAATCAGTCGCTAAGTTTTAAGCGGTCTCTCCGGCAACCTATTTGAGAGACTGTTATTACATGTTCCAGCTTAGTCCAGAGTGTTGTGGCTTCTCTAATAAAGAAAACTTTTGAATGTTTGTTCTTCTTCTTTCTCGTACTATTAGGTTATGGAGGCAAAAGAATATCAACTCTAAAATTCTTCATTGGCACGCGCTATGACCTTTTGAAGCACCAAAGCACGTTAGCACTTTAGACAAATAATTTTTGTTCTGCTACCTTTTTAAATTCGAGAACGTAAAAATCGTTTCTCCGTATTTTGACGCGTGGGAACGATTTTGCGTTGGGATTAATCTTGATATGGTTACACGAATTTCCATAATCTCTAGAACTAAAGTGTTTTTTTTAGCTTCTTTAGAAAAATAAAACACTTCAAGAGCCATAGTTGAGGTTTTTTTTAAATTTTGCGTGTCCCCAGGTCTGACGCCAATGGAAGCGCACGAGATCCTCAAGGTTTGCGTGTATGAGATCCATCGGCGGCTGTTCAACAACCTGGACAGCTTCCAGGTCAAGATGGTCAGCAGGGATGGCATCCGTGAGATGCCTACCATCAACACATCGTCTTTTGCTAAAGTATAAATCACCGTGAGGAAACGGGTGATATGATAAAAGGAACAAGTAGTGCTCGACTGACTACCTAACACCTGCAAGTTGAAAATCTTTCCCCAAGCAACATAAAGTGTGTTCTGTGTGAGCGGCAGACTGCTTGAGAGACAGTAGGTACACAATAAGGATGTTTCACCTTTGGTTAGGGTGTCACTCTATCGTGTAGTTATGCGCCTGCTGGTTAAAAAACACATTTTTAGGATTGATTGCCAAAATTGCTATAATATTTTTAGAGTTGTAGTTTGGACGTTACAGAAGTAACATCCAATGTGCATTATTACTGCTATAGTTCCAATATTTTTGACCGTTTATATATGATTTATAACGATAAAACCAAATTCCAGATTTTGCTCATGTCATGTCTTAATAAAGATTCTTCCCATAGAGTGTGTCTCATTAATACCGTTGTCTGAGTTCCCAGCGCGCTTTGTTTCGGAACATCTAGATAGGCGATCGGAAATCGCGTGAAAACTGCGCTTGCGCAGCCATTATATTATTGTTGTTTGATGGCACCGTATTGCTTGAATGGATTGCGAAAATCATGGTGGCACTTCTCATCGCTGTACGCTGGCTAGGGTGTTCTAACGCGATATATGACGCTGAAGCTAAGTAACGATCGATGCGGACGGTGCTTGGATTGGTGACCATGCACAAGCATGTTGTTCTTAAAAGGACATTTTCATCTGGGCGCTAACCCCGTAAGTACTAACAGGTAGTACTTACGGGCTCACACTCACATTGTTTTTTTAAATGATTTCTTTACTTTTTTTTGACTCTGGCAGTTAATGTGTTAATTGATTCTATGAGCAAACTTTAAGTATTCACCATTCTAATCACTGCTCGTCAAAAACATGGCTTTACGGTGTTTTATTTTTTACTGTATAGCTGAACAGTTTTGGCATTTGACCAGCTGGGCCCATCCAAAATCACATGAAATATCAAACAATTTAGTAATCTTTAACATCTTCACTAAGTTAAAAGTTTTAAAATAAGTTAACTAATAGGCATTGTCTATGATGATAATCGAGGGGTTGCGTAGTTACGCCACAAATAGACGTAAAGTGCCGAAAATAATCCAAGGCTTGTGGTAACATTCGAAGCCTTGTTACGTAGGTAGTATAATCTCGTCAGACAAACACGTAGACGTGATAACGCAGATTGTATACCTTAGTGATAACAGAGGACTCACGACATACTCATTATCACAGGAGATATATGTACATACATATTACATTATTTATAAAATGGGGCTTATGAAATATAGGCTGTGGTACGAAGATAATAGGCAGAGTCAGAGTCAGGCTCGTGGATGAAGAGTTTTGTATTATCTATAAATAATTTCAAAGTAAGGTAGTTTGTTGTATGCAAGCCCCTCTATAATTATATAATTTATTAAATCTGTGGGGGCTTACGAAGAAGAGGCTGTGGTGTGAAAATAATTAGCCGAGTGCTTGTCAGGCTCGTTCATGATGGATTCCGTATTATTATCTATAAAAAAAGCAATGTATGTAGTTTATTGTGAGGGGCCTCCCTCACAATAAACTACATACATTGCTTTTTTTAAATATTAATTTTATTATATTTGTGTTATTCTTGGTAATAGCGGCAAAAGAAATACGTCATCTATAAAAATTTACTCTTTAGTTTTCAGAGTTCAAGACAGCTTGGCGACTGATGGACAGCGTCTCAGTATTAGGGTATTATTTATTAGTACCTTTTGTATGTGGATCCCTAAAAAAAGAAACAATGTGGAAAGGTGTAGTCCTCAAAATCATAAGGGAATATTCACATTCCCTCTTCATTTGAGTCTTGCTGACGTAGATAGCTAATATATGGTAAAGCATGGAATGAAAATAATAGAAACTGACCCCACCAAAAATTTAAAATATTTATAAAAAAAGAACTATAAGTAAGTTTTTTGGGTTTTTAATTCAACACTTACACTTGACCGCAAGTAGCCTGAAGTTAAGCTATCTTGTGGTCTAAGAGAAAACTGGTTTATTTAATTTATATATTACACCAATGAATGATTAAATTGCCAATCTGTGCCGAATATAAAAACGTAAAAACACATTTAAAACGCAACGTTCGTCCAGAATATTAACCTTGATAACTTCGAACTAAAATACATATAAGTTGAAACTGGGAACAAAATGTAGTATTTTAGCAAAGATATTTGTATATTTTCCAGCTAAATCAAATTAAAATGCCATCTTACAATGTATTACGTATTGTACTCTAAGCTATTTCTTGGACCGTCTAATAAGATGTTTAAAATATTTCTCAAACTGCGATAATCTTAGAATTCATCTGTAAACAATATAATACTACTTCCAGACTTTGTTTTAGCGGAAATTGTATTTAGGTATTTGTTAACGGAGAATTTGTTGAAAGGAAAAGAAGTTCTTTGACAAAGTTATTTAAAAAATTCAATTCGATGATTAAACGAACTTCTTCAAGTGAAGTTTGATCTATAATTGTTTTTTATTCGAAAAAAAAAAGGTTTGTGTCGTCTCTGTCGCTCTTCATCGCCCGCCACCAATCAGAGCGTTCGTTCTGAATCGCGCTAGCGGTATTTACAAACGCGCGTAAGACTGGTCCTAGCTACATGACATGCATGACCTATGGTCCCGGGGGGATATACCTTTGCTAGATGGAGGCAAACCGTCGTCGCTCCATAGGTTTATAAGATAATCGCGGGGAGAGCAGCGGCAATGCGTGAAGCGGTTCTGCATCCCTGCCCCCGCCGTGAGATGGGACACCGTGAGGTTGTAGTCGGTAGTGACGGCCCCTCTGGCCCTCAAAGTCAAAGTCAAATACATTTATTGCTTCGTTATGGCATAATTAAGATGTTATACATTTAAAAGGTAGGTATCTCATAACGAGGGTCCGTTATGAGATTGATTGATGTTCGGGTATCGCAACACAACCTCGAGCCCGACATACCTGCCCGCCTCCCCCAGGCTTGTGGCGGAAGATGCGTAAATGCATTTTCTCACGGGAAAAAGGTTTATTAGAAAATTATGATAATCTCTTCGTCAAATATGAAGCAAGTCAATTTTATCCACAAATCCCCATAATAAATATCACGAGACACCAATGGGGATTTCTTGTGAAAAAAACCTTTTAAAGTTAACAAATCCTCATAGGCTATATGTACATAATAATATATACCACTATGTTATGGTTTCTTCCTAATCATTAATATTTACCAAAGGTTTAATTAAACAATGACTAAGCTAGTTTTGTTGTAAACAGCAAACTAAATCTTTTTATTACGTGTAAAGTCTTCAAAGCGAGAAATCCCATGCCGTAGTGTGCTGTTAAAACAGATTAACCGCACGTTTGGCACAATATATTCAAGATAAGTGTCCGTGAAAGTGAAATTAAATAGTTAAACAAGTTTTAGTGCTTCGTTTCTTCGTCCAAGTGTTTGTGGAGCAATTGTTTGCACAAATTAAACTAAGGTACGGCGACGAACTTTTACTGCCTTTAGAGAGTGATTTTAGCGAAATTGTACGGTGTGTGTCCGGCTTACACAGAACCTACGTTTTACTTACGTTTTTCGTATTTTTTTCTCTAAAGTAAAACGTAAAAGTTAATCTTCAAACAAACTTAAAAAAATACTCGTTACGGAGATAGGTAAAGAAACAAAAAAAACAACAAAACAGTAGAGTATTAAAATATCTTTAAGCATAATATCGTTGGAAAATTGTATTTTACAAGGTGTCTTTGAGATACACGTTTTTGTAACTGCCTATATTTTAACTTACAAGTATGTCAATTTGATTATACTTATTGATTTATAACTATCGATAATAAATGTTTAAGATCTAACAATTTTAAATATTTATTTTTGATAAAAAAAAAATTGAATATAGACTTATTTAAATACATAGATGCAAGTTTGAAATATTACAGATAATTAAAAAAATAACATTGGTCGTCTAATGTACTCGATGATAGAAAATATTATAAATAATATAGCCGGTAATGATGAAGACAAGGAAATTTCAGAGGAAGTGAAACGTTTTTGCTGATTGTGGTTGCAGATTGTGTGGCTTTGATTTTCTTATATTCATGTCATCTAGTCTATTTCTTGACTGCAGATTCACGGGGTTTGGAGTTAAAGCTTTTCTATTTCAAGGAGCAGATTAATTAAATATAATAAAGCTTTGTAGCAAATACAATAAAATTCATATTTGTGTTTTTTTTTGCTTGGGATAATAAGTTTATTTAGCATTTTGAATTTCATCCACGTTTTAATTAGCTTATTCATAAGCTCTATTTCAAATCTAACCAAATAACTGTCATTTTTTCTAAGAGTAATTAGATTTTAAAATATATTTCTTTAAATTGGAAGTGCTTAATGTATATTCCCAAATAACCGAAAACAATCAGCGGGGCAAATGTATTCCTCACGCTTATCACTAACAAAGATGATTCGAGAAACAATTCAACTCATTATTCTAACTAATTAACATTACCTCGCTCATCTATTACACGCGGATTATCTCCAAAACAACACACACTTGAAAGTCACTGAAAACCGTTCGCTTTTTCACGCACTCACTGGCCACAATTTTTCAAATCAAATATCGAACATCGAAAGTCTAATTTTGAATTAAATTTTGTTTTTTAAATTCAAGTTTGGAACGTTCCGTGTCCTGTGTTTGTTTATATCGTCCTTGCCTCAAGTGAGATGACTGACGCAGTGATAACGCGCGACCGCCGCCTGCGCCCGCGCACGTTTGAAGGCTGTTATCGCGAGCCTCTCTACATCTCGACAGCTAATGTCTAAATGCTTTCCGAGATCTGCGGATTTTCCTGAAAATAAACTTGTACATCTAAGGCCAGATTTGAATCTGCTAGACTAATTACTTCGTTGAAACTACATTGAGATATTGTAATGTTTCTTAATAATAATCATAAGTAAATTAAAGTTCTAAAATTTCTAAAGTTTCGTATTTTTATAGATTAACAGCTCTCCAAACAGTATAGGCCTTGCGAAGAAAATTTCTTGTAGCACTATTTGTAATTACCGAAACCTTATGATCTCATTATTCCTCAATAATTACGAGACCAATCATATTAATATTATATTATTTTTTTAAATGTCGTATTTAAACGCTCTAAGGCACGTAACACATGGTCACCGGAGTGTACGTGTGAATGAAAGTATGAAAATTATGCATCTTACTGAGGATGACGCGGCTTACAATTCCTAATGATATGATTGCAAGTTGTTTTATATAAATTGGTATTTCTTCTAACACATTGAGATGACAGTGGGCGACGCTTTAATATAATGAGTTTAATGACCTACAAAAATAGGTACAGATACATACATACTCGTATGTACATTTTAGTTTTACTTCCTGAATAATGTTTTTTTTTACATAATCCTATATAGGTTTTCGCTTGACCATTCTGTTTGTACTAACAGTCGGCATCTACAATTTAATATGTCATTCGAACGTAGCGCCTTCATGAAAGTGTCACTTTTTATATGACAGTCTTGTGCATGGTTTCCCATCCAAAGACTGTCCGCGTCGACCGTTGGTTAACCTTGATGATCGTTTCAGGTCACCTTAGTTACCCGAAAGTAAAATTAAACAATAAGTAATATAGATAAATAAACATACTACAGAATGAGCAGAGAGTCAGTGAAGAGACACCGATACAAAGTTGAAGTTCCAAACTTTCGTACAAAACGTTTTGTACTGTTATTGTGCAGACTGTAAAGCTTTGGAACTCACTACCTGAGTCTCTGTATCCTGAGAGGTATCATCCGGGGTCTTCAAAAGTAGAGTTAATAGGTAAATCTTCTATAATTCTGGCATAACTTTGCGGAAATCTATTTTAGGCTAAAATATTGCAACTTTTCTTCTAGGTATGTTCTAGGTAAGCGTGGAACATCGTAGACTACAGCGTAGCTTTACATCAGACAAGCTGTAGGCAAACGCAAACCTATCAAGGGTAAAAAAACGTATAATAAATATACATACGTATTCTCACGAGAATTCTACACGCCCAACTATCTGATTACAGCGAGGCTATGCAGTTGAGTGCACAATGCACGTGTGGGAGCGAGTGTTGTTAGTCTGGCGTACGGCCGCCTCACGTCTCGAAGATCGTGGGTTCGATTCCCGCGATGATGAGTTCGATATTTGGTGAAGGAAAAAATTAAGCTCTAGTCTTGCTTACAACCACCCCGTCACAAAGCACCTAACAGTGTGTTTCAGCATTATTCTGGAGCCAGTTATTCCAGACTAAGCATGCTCTACCTTCAGTGAAAGCGTCACTAACTGGTGTGGCTACGCGCCCACCTGGTCAAATGCCTAGCTGTAATGTGTAAAAAAACATACTGACATTATAAGAATCACCTTGATTATTACAAGTTTAAGTTTAGTTAGTATTCGATAAAAAATCAACAAATCATGAGCTGCTGAAATTCTAACTGCAAAGGTCATATTTTTGAGAAGGTTCTGCCATGGCAGATATTTGTTTGAATTGTTCAACAAAAACTTGTTGGTAATTAATAATTACCTAAGTAACTAATTATACCTAAACTACTCGTTAGTCATGTTACGTCTACTTATATTTTTTTTAACAAAAATAGACTTTTAGTATTTTGTTTATTACGTTTTTCTGATTCTTTTTTAACTCCCGACGCAAAAACGATGGTTTGTGGTAGTGAATTCGACATGTATCTATGTGTGTGTGTGTGTGTGTGTGTGTGTATGTCTCAGTCTGTGGTATAGTAGCTCCCAAAGGATGAACCGTTGTTTTTTGCAAGGACAGACATGTTTTAAGCTATGTGTGATGAAAATCGGTTCAAGATAGCTACCACAAAATGGTGGAGCATCACGAATACACATTTTTCCCCGTAACTCTCTAAATATGGGTATCAAATGAGCTTAAATACATACACTGTAATAAATTTCAAATTCTATAGATGACCGCCACTGTTCGTTGTTTTGTAAATGCTAAGCGTCGGAGCCCTCAATAAAGGTATAGGCCATCTACCACACTGGCCAAGTGCGGGTTGGCAGATGACACACGTCTTTGGATATTGTGGTCCTCAAACTTGCCGGTTTCCTCACGATGTTTTCCTTCACTGTAAAGCTAGTGCAAATCCGCACATAACTACGTAGTACTAGTTATTATTCTAAGACATAAATTGAAAATTAATACACGTCATTGGTGCTTACACAACCGGGATCGAAGCGGGACCGTCTGATTGAAAAGCAGTCGTTTTCCTACCAAGCCACACTCGTTTTTTATCTTTTTTCTTAATGTTAATTTATATTTATTTTGTACTGGTTTTCTTATAAAGTACTGCAGTTATATAGTACGGTAAAGTATGTTACATTGTTTAGTTTTCGTAACAAAAGACAGTAATTTCCTATGAAAACTAGATAACATATTACGATAAGGTTGACTAGGAAGGCGTTTGTTTGCTTCCCTTATCTGAAGAATTTCCCTCTAGGCTAGGCCGCTAGTAAATCATATATTTAAAGTTATAGACAAAACGATTTTGAAGGAATTCTCTGCATATTATTTATTATCTTTTTAAATAAACCGTTTTGGAGTTATGTTTTACTAAGCCTCTGTGTGTACAATATCTTTTAAATTAAATTATATAAAAAAAATATTAAATAATATCGAACAAACGTAATTTTTAATCTTGTTTTTCTCCATCTTTATAGCATTTTCTATATATACCCTTTGTACATTCACAGAAAATTTAATTGGGTGTATATAAACTTAAAAAATAAATTATAAAATAAAAATAATATTTAAGGGGGGCTCCCATACAACAATGGTACGTGGTAATATGGAACCTATGCGCAAGCCAAACTCGCACTTGTCCATTTTTTTTCTTCGGTACATTGGCAGGTGTGTTGTCTTTTGTATTGTGTCTTGTGATTTCTATATCTTCACACTTTTTCTTCTTCCTTGCCTTATCCCACTAGGTGGGGTCGGCAGCAAATTTTCCTCTTCCACTCTCCTCTATCAGCCTTCGTCTCTACACTCACTCCTTTCACTCTCATGTCCTCATTCACACACTCCACCCATGTCTTCTTTGGTCGACCTCTTGCCCTTGTTCCCCTTGCCCTTCTATATCTTCACACTGTAAAGGCCTATCTAGTTAATAAAACAGAACCAGAATCTTGATCTTTTTAATTGTAAGGAGGCAGAGCTTGTACAAGTAATCAGAGATGTGTATAACAGTATAAATTTGAAACCAATTAGTTAAGTAGTTTAATATAATATGATATGTGTGTAGTGTATAAAGTAGTTAAGTACCCTAATGAACTTTAATAAGCGAATTGGATCATATCTGTAAGGCTTATTATAAGTGTATTAAATAAAAAAATAAATAAAAAATAAATAAATCTCTGTGGGCCTGTCCAACATATGAGGAATCCAGGTTATCCCGACCCGGCACTGGTCCGGGGATCCGTTTCACACATCCGATATCCGGTTCCGGCACAGGAAGGTTGACGTAACACTGAGCTGATATTAGTTTAACCTTATCCTATTAATATAATAAATACGAAAGTTTGTGTGTGTGTATGTTTGTAAAAAGCGAGTGTGACTCGGTGGTAAAAGACGTCTGCTTTTCAAACAGACGGCCCTTGGTTCGAACCCAGCCCTTACACCAATGACTTGTTTTTCAAGTTATATGTGGATTTGCACTCGCTTTGCGGTGAAGGAAAACATCGTGAGGAAACCGGCATGTATGAGGACCACAATATCCGAATACGTGTGTCATCCGCCAACCCGCACTTGGACAGCGTGGTGGATTATGGCTTATATCTCTATTCTTGTCAGAGAAGGCCCCGAGTCCCAGCAGTGGGAACGTATAGTGAGCTGCGCTTATGCTATGTGTATGTTTGTAACTTCTTTACGATAAAACGGCTTAACCGATTTTCATGATACTTGGCGTGAAGATAGCTTAGACCTTAGATTAACACACCGGTTTCTTTGTATCCCGGATTGGGATGGATGACATTTCTCATAATACTTCTAATAAATGATCAAGCGCGCTTCATCTTAGACTGCAATATCACTTAACATCAGGTGAGTAGTGGTCAAGCGCAAGCCTTATTAAGCGTAAAAAAAAGATAAAAATAAAATTTGATTCTCTCATAAATTGGAACCAGTCGTAGTGAGGCTAATAAATTCCAACTAATAGAGCGAAAAGCTCTGAGTATTCGCGAGTTTTCAATAGACTAGTGCTTATAGAATTGAAGGTTCATATCGGGGAATTAAATTGCGTTCGCGGTTTCAGACTGAAAGTAGGTCAGGGATATGCAGGGAAGGCCTCAAATACATCTACGTATTATCTACTTTATACACTCTATAGAGGATGAAACTAAAAGGAATTGCCATTAGCTACCTTTTCCATTCCAGGTGCATATAAAAATAATTATACAGTGTAAATTCTATATAACGACACTAAAAGTATTGTGCATTTTATGGCGTTATAGAGAGTGGTCGTTAAATGGAGGGAATGTATCATGGAATACAAGCTCAACCAACTATAACGTAGCTATAATATATATTAATATGCCGTGCTATAATATATATTATATTAAGCCACCAAACATGTAATCTTAAATATAAAATTTCCATGACACAATGTTAGTTACCGTAGGCTTCCGACATGGCTTGACTGATTTTTACCAAATTTTATACGCGTATTCAGTAGATCTGAGAATCGGCTACTATCTAATTGTCATACTTCTAAGTGAGGCAAAACAACGTTTGCCGGGTCAGCTAGTTTACTATATAAAATGCGGGTTCTGCTCTGCGTGTACCTGTGACTACATATTTCTAATAAAGTTATATTATCTTAGATTTATTTAAATCGAGGAATTTGTTATAGTTTCTTTTTGTTTTTTAGGTATAATTATGTCGGTGAATACTAATTTCAATTAATAAAATAAATACTAGGACACATTTTACACACAGCTGGTTAACCCCGAACCATTTCTAGTACGTATTATGGTTGCTAACACAATTGATATACTACATACTCATACATACATATTTAACACCCAGGCCGACAGCCAACCAATTTAGTTCAGCACAAAGATGTTGGCCGTGCCGGGAATCGAACCCGGAACCTTCTGATTGGCAGTCCGGCATGGAAACCATTACGCCAACAAGGTCGTCAAATTAATTGATTAGATATATCTGTGTATAATGCACTAGATGAAACCCAACACTATACGAATGGTAAGCGCGAACACAGGAGCAGTGGAGTTAAACCAAGATTAAATTGAGAGCTTGATTTACTGCATTCCCGGAGCGCACACTACACGCATACCCAGTATGGGTGTATACGCTATTATTCAAATATATCATACTTTCTACAAATGTTATTAATATATAGGTACCTTGAATATTTTTTTTCCATTGACGGGAATGACGGGGAACTTCTAGACATTGCTTATAATCATGTTTTGAACAATTTCAGTGAAATTCAGCTTGTTGGGACTTTATGTAACTTTGAATATCTAAATTGACCGGACTATTGTAGTTTGTGTGTGTGTATTTCGATGAGATTTGTGATGGAGACAGTTTAGATCCGAGTTAAAATATGAAGTAATTTTTATCCATAACACCGCGGGGCTTAGCCTTTTTTTAATTACACTTTTCTTTGATATGGAAAGTAAGTAGGTATTATTCGCGAGATATTATTATACATTTCTTGTTCAACAATAATTGTGTTCCCATCAAATACATTTTCAATTAGAATTTAACTTTGTTCGACTAATTTAACATAACATTTTTTGGTTTTAAACTAAAACCGAATCTATAACTCTTATTCACAGATGTTTTTTTCTTTCCATATCAAAGAAAAGTGATAGCTCATAAAAAACTAGCTGACCCAGCAAACGTTGTTTTGCCTTGTACAGTTAAAAACACTATAATTGATCAGTTATCGAGCGGGATGAAAAATGATTAAATTACTAAAACGGCCATAAAATACAGGGGTTGGTGATAAAAAGTAAACATTTAGGTATGTATTTTTAATGCCACATTACAAAAAAATAAAAATAAAAATAATTATCGAATATTAAAAAAAAAAATTTATGGTAAACAACCCTATTAAAAATAGATAATAGCCGATACTCGGACCTACTGAATATGCATATAAAATTTGGTAAAAATCGGTCAAACCGTTTCGGAGGAGTACGGTAACTAACATTGTGACATGGATTTTTTTATATATTAGAAGATAGATAGATATACACGCGTAGTTTTTTACAGACTATTTAATTCAAATTCATATTTACTCGAGTAAGTTTAATGAACTAACGCATACTGAATCTCACCTATAGGCACTAGTACTCGATCCCACATTCAACACACTCCCTTTATACCTATACAATATACATATATGTATGTTAAGCCATGACATAGCGCGGAAAATGAATTGAGCTTTCAATGTAGCTTTAAGCTCTGCACTTTTATCTGCTTCGTTGGATTTTTAACTCATTATTAGGTCAAATGGGAAACTATCAGTTGTAAAAAAAAAGTAAATTTGCAGAGATATATCTGAATAGTGTCCGCTAAAAAAGTGTTTAGGTACGATATTATATGAAGTAGCTCAAGTTAAAAATGCTGGCTGGTTCCTTGCGTAACGGACTTCGCAGCGATACAGCGCGAGAATGCTGCCAGCTTTCTTGGCTCTCTGCCACACATCTACCTCTTCAATTCGTTTAATTGTTCCAAATTCTCCTTTTCTTCATGTTATTGTTTTGATAATAGTAGTAGGAAATTGTATATTTATACTAGCTAGAATTTTCCAATGTTCCTCCGTACAGAATAAATAGTTTTTTTTTTAACGCCTGACTTGAAAATGCTCCTAGTAACTAAAATCGAAATGCTTTAGTTCAGGCGCTTGCCATTCTCTTAGTAGCGGTAACGCTTAAAATTATAATATGAAACAAATGGACAAAGTAAAACAAAAAAATGCAAAGTTATCTAAGCTGAATCTTTCATAAGATGTGTATTTCTCGTGCCGCTATAACAACAAATACTAAAAATAAAAAAAATATTAGAATATTAAAAAGGGTAACATACAGTAAACGGGTTTTTTTTTTGTATTTTTTTGCTATACATAATTATATCAGTAACGGTAGGATGTAGACACCTAAAATTTTCACGGAAAGTATAAATATACATTATCTTTCAAATTAAATTATAAAATTTTAATTTAACAAATATTTAAGGGGGCTCCCATACAACAATGGTACGGAACACTTCATGCGCGAGCCCAACTTGCACTTGGCCAATTTTTGAGGATAATAACCTGTTTTATTTAAGAAAAGAATTTATTATACCTATCTATGTATCATTAGGTACACATAGCTCGTAATTTTTATTTACTTAAATCCAATGGGATTTAAGGAAAATGTTGTAAAGACCGCCTCACTCCCCGAAGGTCGAGGGTTCGATCCCCACCATTGAGCTTGAGCTTTCGGTGAAGGTAAACATCGTGAGGGTCAAACATCCAAAGCTTTGGTACCATCCTCAAATTGAAAGATCTACCAAGAACCTAACAATGTGTTCCTGCAGCCTCCTTGAGAGCCGGTTATTCCAGACTAGGCATGCTCTTCAAACTACTAGCTGTAAAGAGTAAAAGTATTGCAACGAAAATAACCGATCCGCAAAATGTGAACTAGAATAAAACCTACGCCAAACTTGGGACAATACAAACTCCCCTTCGCAAATTCGAGTTGGAGACGGTCACCGCGCATGCGCGTCCCGTCACGCCATATAACCTAAAACCGTGACCGAATCTCAGCGAAAACATACCTAATAAAAACAACGCAAATCACAAGTACAGTTCTTTTAAGAAGCTCCGTTTTACTATTGGTGTACAGTGTATCATATCGAACGACGCGCGTACGTCTCAATTGAATATCATTAATTGTTTGTCATCGAAGCAATCAGTGTGTGTAAAACCTTTACTCGGAACGTGTAGTGTTTTGTCTTGTGTTGTAGATTTTATATCTTCATTCCGTGGACCTTTTAAAAGACTACTCTCTACGTAAGCTAATTTGGTGCTGATAAAGTATAAGGTAGCGTTTGCCGCAGCCGCAGAGGTGCCGGTGTTTTGGAAAAAGTACCTACGTTGTCATGGAAATTGAGGTTGTTATCTGTCTCTTTCTCGCAACAAGTTGATCCGTGTTATCATCATAATGCAGTTCATCATTATGTATTTATCTACTACTATATAATAATAAACAATACAGTCAGATGACGCAGTCGTTGATTCTTGATACTGCGGTTTTTACATATCGCATATACCTAAACATTGTTATACTAGACATTAGCATCGCTTAGAATCTATCTAAGATTATTTATCTAGAGATTTATTTACAAGTTAGTTTTCCTTAACCAGAATCTAACTGTGATAAAGTGAGCCAAGGTGTAGTTGTAATAACGCCTACATATTATGTAAAAGCAATAATAAAATCTTGACAAAAATTTGCGACCAACCAACAACAATCAAGAAGAAGAAAAAGAAAACATGAAAGTAATAATACGATTATAAACAATAATAAACGTAAGAATATAATATGACAAACGTTTAATATTTTTTAATAATTGTAATTAAAAAAAAAATAGAAAACCTTTAACATTACTTTTTGATTATCACAGTGTATATAATAATATACACTCTACTTGTCAAGTCCTTTCATTTTTGATTGATTGATTCATTTGATACCCATATTGGAGAATTTGCAAAAAATCTAGCAGTAATTATCATCAGACATCATCTCTCCCGCCTCATACTCCATGCAGATAAAACTACTCAAATCAAAATCGGTTCATCCGTCGGTGAATTACGATGCAACAGACAGACACAGGCACACACACACAGACAAACTAGACTTAGGTAAAACGGTATTGCGTCGGGGGTTGAAAAAAGAAATAGAAAGAAACAAGAATAAACGTAGAAAGAAAAACAAAAGAGAAAGATGAAGAATGTCTAAAAGAGAGACAGCTATTGCCATTTCTTTCTAGCCAACTTTTCCAATTGTCAATGAGCTTGGATTTGAGGCGTCAAATCTCTCAGAGGCTATAAACTCGGACCTGAGAGCCTGCACCTAACCGAGTGGAAAGATTACAGAGTTATCATCGCTTCATTAAGTTCAAACTTGGATATTACATCACCTCCTTTGACTCCCATTATTATGCTTGATGTTCCTTGAGACATTCCGCTCAATCGACTTGGCCTTATATTTCAGCAAAAGAATCTGCTGTTTTTACCAAATGTTTTTAAATATTTTTTAAATTCACCAATATTTTTTTATGTGTGGAAGCAAGCCCAGATACTTGTTATTTTATCTCATAAATATTATATAGTCCAAAGATTGGATGTTTGTTTGTTACTTCTTCATGCTCAAACAGCAAGATAAATTTTTATGAATTAAGCCACTCTTTATCCCGGATTGACGCGGGTATTACTGCGGGGTGTAGCTAGTATCCTTAATCTTCACCTACTCCTATCAACTTTCGCTTAACATGTTTGTATTAACTTTTAAATAATATCTGCCATTTCTTCCTTTTTTCTATTAAACGAAATTACTCTTCATTTAATTAACTCGTTTTCATCGATTTTTCCTATCTGACTTGACTAATCTATAACGCTGGCATTGACATTCAGTCCAAGCTTGACTCCGAATTTATCATCACGCATTTAATCTTCATTCCCCGGGACCAGTGAGTCTCGTTTTGAAGAACGTGAGCTCAGATTGTGGAGTCACTGACCTGACAATTACTTGAATAGGTATTATTACAAAGTACCTATCTAGCTACTTATATTCTAGGCAAAGCATATATACATTGTACGAGATGAAAGCCAAAACAATGAAAAAAAATTATCTATTCGTAATAGCAAAAATAACTTCAGAATGCAGATTATTATATGGGGACAGAGTTGCTACTTTCATCATCAACTCTCCATTATAATAAATGTTAAGTACCAAAATTTGATCCGGGTTTGATCGCATTTGACCTAAGCTTGCCTGATGTTACGTAACGCCTACGATGTATAAAGCTTACCTAGAAAGACCTAGTTACCTTTGATTTGAAAACCTCACAAAACAGAGTCTCATGCAGAGAATTTCAAAACTTTACGGTTCTCTCGTATATTCCTAAAATACGTCTATGCAAAATGTATTAATTATACTCGTTTCATAAAGGAATCTGGGACAGTCGACCCTTCAAAAGAATTCTTTAGAATTGCGAACCGGTCTTAACCCTTTGGAATGAGCTAGCTTAAGCCCATAAAATGTGTCAATGGGAAACCTTGGTTAGTATTTTTTTTTACTGTATCATCCCACTTCATTCACTCACATAGTCAAAGGTTGAATTTTTGTTTCATACACCTTCAATGAGTTATAATTATCTTTGTCCTGACCTTATATTACCTTATATTATTTCCTTCTACCTAGTTGGTTTAGGATACGAACAACCCCTTGAGTGGTCCGCACTTCTTCAGCATCATGACGTTATCAGTACCAGACTCATAAACTTAAATACTTGCGATATGCGTAATTATTAAGCGTTTCGTTCATTCTTGAGAATCTTATATTTTCGTTAAAACTAATAAAAGAATTATTGCATTTGTTTCTTGTCTATCAACTTCACGAAATAGCTGGCGTTATATACGTGAGCAGTCATAAAAGGCCTAATTACTCCAATGCCAATGGCGTGCTATCAGCTGTTATCGATCAAATAACCGACCCGTTTCAAGAGCTCTTTAAAATGTGGGGTTTCCGTTACTTTGCCTACTTTTTAACGTGGTACTTTTGTATTGACCGCGGGTGTTAACTCCTAGAACATTTATAGTAGTTTGAAATAAAAAAGGCAATCTGGAAACAGTATTAATTCTTTATTAATTATAACTTTTGTCCTTAACTTGTTTGGTTATGTCGACACGCTCTATTATTTTGTTAATTATCAAGTGTGTTGTGTGTTTAGTGAACGGGAAATGTAGTACAGTTATAAAAACAGCTTGACATTCAAGTCGTCATACAAAATTTCCATGTCACAATATTAGTTACCGTACTCCTTGGAAACTCAATTTTATATGCGATTCAGTAGGTCTGAGAATCGGCTACTATCTATTTTCCATACCCCTAAGTGACAAGACATAACAACGTTTGCCGGGTCAGCTAGTAATACTATATATATAATAGTTTATCAAGCCAAGTATTTCAAGTACGTTGCGAAAAAATGACAGATTTACAATCTTGTTAATCCGTAAATAATAATTAAACGTCTAAGAATCCTACTGATATGATTATTATTATAGCTTTATAGTTGGTATTGCTACTTTACGTACACTGTAATTGAAGAAAACATTACAATTACAATAATATAAAAAGACAAGAAACGATTGATTGATTGGATCCAATAACTGCATGCCAACTAATATCTTATCAATGAGAAGTTAAACAATGATTTAGTTGAGCCTAACGTTATCAAATCTTCAATAAACAAGCCTATAAGATACGATCCAATCGCCTAATCCGGCATTATCAACCAATAAAAGAACACTCGTAAACGCCGGCATAACAAAAAGACTGATAAAAGTGTTAAAAAATCTTAAAATAGATAAAAGTCGAAACGAAGAACCAAACGCGACTAAAGTGTCTTATTTGATTGGAGACTGATATTGTGAAACTTAACTTATACGAATAGAATTAGCTGAAAGAAATATGAGCAAGTTTGTTGGTCTCGACAATCCAGCGGAACCAAATTATAAAGTGTATCCCAATGAAGATAGTTCTAGAAGCATCTCCATCTGTGGAAGTGTGATGGGGGAACTGGCGTTGAACTCCCCGAAGACTATTTACAAGCCAACGAAGTACAGATGGGTGATTCTGTGCATGTTCGTGATATACTCGGCGTCGAATTCGATGCAGTGGACGCAGTATACGATCATTTCCGATGTGGTGGTGAAGTACTATGGCGTGGATAGCACGCTGGTGTCGTGGACCTCCATGGTGTATATGGTGACCTATGTGCCTTTGATATTCCCCGGCAGCTGGCTCTTGGATAAAACGGTGAGTGAATTTATAGCTTTTCAATAGCAGTAAATTTAGTCTGACTTTCTAATTATTATACGTGTATAAGTATATATCAGTCCACTATTGGGTGTTTCAGGATAATTTGAATTGATACATAAGTTCGTTGTAGCAATTTTTTTGTGATTGAACCTGTATACGAACCTTATTTTAAAGTAAGAACTTACTACCGTTTATATAATATTTGCAAAATACGTATAAAGATAAAGATTTATCGAATCATGTAACGTGAAATTTTTTTTTCTTGTCATTATCCTCATCAACCTATGCTCATCTACTGAAAAACATATCGCTATGCACGCTATTGGGCCTGATCCGCTTCTATTCACCATTACCCTTCGCTCAAATTTTTAATATGTACTTTAATCGAAGTCATTACCATTACAAATTTACTTGTGAATAATATTAAGTATTATTATCATTATAATGTTGACTGAATCTCGTGTCCGAGACCTTGCTCAAAATCGTGTGAGAATCGTAATCGGAAAAAATAGCCACGTGTTCCGTTATCGTTATATTGTATTGTTTCCTATCTACAATGACTCGCACAAAATACATGAACACATCTCGTGTGATGGAAAGAAAAGAATATATCTTTTTAGGATTTAGTATACATATGGTACCAACGAGAATCTTTTACTGAGACTACCGTTCATCCGGTTGCCCGTCTGTCTGTCACCAGGCTGTGTCTCATGAACCGTGATATTTACGGAGATGAAATTTTCACAGATAATGTATTTCTGCTGCTGCTAAAAAAAACAAACTATACTAAAAACAAACTAGACTTTCTTTCTTGCAATTTAATGACAGTTTGTAGTTGTTTTTTTACACAACTATGCATTTGAAAGCAGAGAGCGTAACCACACGAGTCAGCGACACTTTAGCCAAAGTTGGAGCATGCACTGTCTGGAATTTCTGTCTCTCAAAGATGTTGCTATTACACACCTCTCTCATAGGTGCTTGGTGACATATTATTAACTTGAGGATGGCAGCTAAGGAATGCTCTACCACCATTCAAAAATATATCAACACAAATTCGATATTTTTTTTAAGAAATCGCTAAAAGTATCGCGAAACATCAATAAAATAACACGTAAAGGTTACACAATCTCGTAACTAACTTGATTGATGAGGGATTGAAAGATACAATGATAGATTCCCTTCACCCCGTTTGTCCCCAAATCAAACCATCTACAACCGTTATACATCCTCTGTTGACCAAGCCCATCCATCTTCACCCTCCAGCATACCCTGAGCCGTGACATCACAGTATACTGACCTCTAACGGTTATCATTACAAAGGATACGGGCCAGCTAAGAGGTCTACTTTGGCTGGGTAGTTTGATAAAGACATCTGATGCAGCAGTTACTAATTGGAAGTATCAGTTTCTATAGATATTATTGGCCTTACAAGATAGATAGTTAGGCGCGTAACCACACAGTCAGCGTTTGTTTTTATATTTTTTTTAATGCACCTCCAGTAAATAAATAACATAATTTGACTTCTACCTTTATATGAACTACTTAAATACAAATTCACAAACACAAATTTTTCAGTCATTCCCCTTTAATACACCCCTGGCGAATGTATCCATAATTTTATTTTAACCATTTAATAAACTATTGCTATATTATATTTAAAAACTTTCAAGACATTGACTTGATAAATAAAGTACATTCCATACACACTTTACCCATTACAAACCCTTAATTCGCCCCTGGCAAAAGGAAAATATTAATATATAATTTTTATTTTAAATAAACTATACATATTCCAAATTTCATTACTAAATATAAAAAACTTGCTACGGAAAATACTTGCTACGGAATTTGATTCCATGAATTTCATATATTGTTTACTAACAGATGTGTTTTTATATACATATTTATGTATCAGGGGCACTTTATTAATACCTATACATCTATGAAATCAGATAATTCTCAGTTGGATGACCGGATACAAGCCTCGCATTTCTAATCACATGACTTGGTAGATCGAAGCTCTTAGTGTTCAGATTTAATTGGTATGTACTTACGTAGTTAGTACATCAATGCTGTTTATGCTTTGCCAGTGTAAATAGTGAATTGTTTTGTTATTTTGTCTATTTATAAATTATGTGATTACTATTTTCCCCGCGGTTTTACCCGCGTTAATCCGGGATAAAAATTAGCCTATGTGTTAATCCAAAGTATATTCTATCTTCACATCAAATTCCATCAAAAACGGTCGGTGGAGCGTGAAGAAGTAACAAACATACAGACTTACTCACACACAAACTTTTGCATTTATTTATAGATAATATTAGTAGGATAGTATATGATTAAAAATTGATTTCATTGATATTTTAATATTTAGGTATTTACGATTTGAAGGAACTTGGAAAGATTGAAATGAATTATTCAATTGTAGATTTTTTCCCCAATTTCTCTAAACAGATAATCAAAATCTTAACTGACTAAACCTTTCCACTTTTTGCGTAAATATATAGAGTTACAATTTCAGTATAATAATATTTCTTACATCCAAACTTTAACTGCATAAATTTACTTTTGCACCTGATCAGGTTTTTTTTTACTAAAAAGCAATAAAAAAGTTTTGTTTACATAAATAAACCAATAAACCATAACAGTCCTTCGTAGCGTTGCTCAGTGGAATGTTTTTAATCGATAACTATCTAAGTAGATCATTAACAAGTGGTTATTGCACGTTAACTATACAAACACACTCATAACCATGGTATTGGCCAAACAACACATTTTACATTGAATAATTAAAAATCCCCGGAAATTTCATTTTGTGGTTGCAGCCATTTTAAATTTGAAATTCAGCATAGTAATTTATTCTTTCCTTTCATTTGTCACCTATAATAAGGAAAGTGTGAAAAAATATGTGATACCCCATTTTGTGACAACGACCATCTTGGGCTGAATTTCTTCAAACAAAGCTAAAACACTTAATAATATTTCAATCAACCTTTAATAATATTTCAATGCCACATAACTTCAGAGCAGTAGTAGTCACATAGGTACACAGACACGCCAAACTTAAGATATATCTTTACGTTTAATATTACTCGTAATATAGCACAATGCGAAAGTTTTGTATGTTTTTACTTCTTCACGTTTTACCGGCTGAACCGATAGAACGAACAATAAGTAGATAAATTAAACCCACTTTTTATCCCGGATATCACGGGGCACAGTTTAACATAAGCTTGTCTGTATATGAACACTTTTATTTTATTCTCACCTACCAAAAACCACTTCCATACTAAAAAATAAACCTTAAATCAAATTGAGGTCAAATCCCAGGAACTATTCCTTCTGAAAAAGGTTGGATGAAAAACTAAGAGTCACTATCCCATTGAAAAGCAATTTGCCTCTATCGTCTGCACACATCACTCCATCAAAATCAGCAAGTATAATTTCCTCCTACCTATATTTTGATGGTAATTTTAACGGATCCCAAATAATTTTTTTTTTCAAAGCTCTCTCGAATTTATGTTGGTTTCTATGTTATGATAAAAAAATATATAACGCGTACTTCAAAAATGCAAGTCTTAAATACTTTTAATTAAATTAATCTTATGTTTGGTTCATTTTATCAATACTAAGTTAAATTGAATTCATTGTGATCTTAGTATCTTTAAAGTTATGTACTACAGAACATAATATCACGATAATAATGATATACTTACAGCGTTCTGATCAAGTTAAATACATACTAAATTTAAGAATTAACTTTTACTTTTAATTTAGTATCTAAATCTGTTATAACGCAATTATTGCAGTCATTACTGCATGGAATCATCCTTCTCTGTTATACAAGCTTCCATGCTTAGTTTGAATATGTAAAAAACTTTATACAAGGAGCAAAAGCTCTTTAGATTTTCTTGTCTAACAAATTTAATCAAACGTAGCAAATGCTACAAATAATATTAACCGTCCAAATAAAGAATATTAATTTGATTTGACAGACAAAGAAAGACTCGAGAACTTTTGCCTTTATAAAATGAGTGTGTCACTAATAACCTTCTGACCTGATTCTGTGGCGACGTCAGTGGTTTCCCTGATTTTCTCTGCTCGATTAGTCAGAGTAATATCTGCGAGATGGCTCGGGAAGCTCATTTGGTTCCTTCCATTTGTTATCTGCAAAAACCTCTTTAGTTATGGCCTGTTTGATGGACGACGTCGTATTTTTCCCTCGAAACACAAAATGAATGTGCATTTTTTGTGGCTACTATTTCCGTTCCCATGATACGTTTTATTAGTTTTTCGCGTTTTGTGGACAGTATAGAAAACACGTACGCGTTTTGATTTGTTTTTTTTTATACTCGAGGAATAATAGTTACGCAGGAGGTATAAAAGTGTTGCAAAAAATAAATAAATACATGTCTATTATACCCAATACGTGTGGTACTTACGAAAGACCTTGAAACGACTATTATGTGAATATAAATAATATTTATGTAAAAACATAGCCTTGATAAAATAAATTGATTTATACAAACACGGCAACTTAGAATGTTTAAAAATTAAAAAAAGACTAACATGAGCTCTAAAATAATCTGAGTAGCAAAGAGAAACAAAATATAGCCTATGTTACTCGGGGATAATGTAGCTTCCCAACGGTGAAAGAATTTTTCAAATCGGTCCAGTAGTTTCGGAGCCTATTCGCGTCAAACAAACAATCAAACTCTTCCTCTTTATAATATTTTTCTAAAAAAAAATAGACTTATTTTCAGCACAATTTAAAAACCCAATCTTTTTGTTACTTTTGTAAGCTTGAAAAAGCTTTCAGGAATAAATCGCGCTGAAACAACTGTAAAGAAACAGCTACAAATCGATTTGGCTGTATCGATGCATTGGACTGTGAAGATAGATGGGCTCTAACTTAGGGTTGCCACTTCAAACTAAAACTAAAATAAATCTACCAACAATATGCATAATTCCTGAATCTACT
This sequence comes from Mellilla xanthometata, assembly GCA_035578125.1. NCBI lineage: Eukaryota > Metazoa > Arthropoda > Insecta > Lepidoptera > Geometridae > Mellilla > Mellilla xanthometata. The sequence goes on along the minus strand of JAPUBQ010000007.1, from coordinate 1,342,710 downwards.
ACTACAATCTGTAGCATCAAAATATAAGCAGGCATGTTTAATTCTAAACATATTTTTAGGGACACGTACGTTAATTTGCTTTCCGTCCATCTGTCTGTCACCGGGCTGTACGGACTGTAAAAGAACTTTAAAATTATTTCTTTATCGACACGAGAGAGTTGATATTTTGTTGAAAGATGTTTGTATTTCTGTTGCCGCTATATGTATAACAAATAACTAAATTAAAAAAATATATATGTAAGCGGGGTTCTCATACAAACAAACGTGATTTTATTATCTCTTATAACAATGTACGGAACCCGTCATGCGCGAGCCCAACTTGCACTTGGCTGATTATTTCAAAACGTATTTAGTTTGTAAAACAAAAAAATGCGTGATGTGCAAGCTACATATTAAGTTTTAGATATTCACCTACATTCATAAATATTTGTAACGCAAAACCCTACGGCACCAATGCCCTGTCTCAGCAAAAAAGCTAGATAGATTCACTTTTATTTAAATAATAGTACCTGTTCGATACAAAACGAGTGAACTGTATGCAAGTTCTGATTCTCACAAGGAAATTACGAAACTTAGATAGCACCACGTACCTTTCATCCACGACGCCACTCCCCGGGACAACTCCTCGCGTCTGGCGGCAGCTCGGTGGGTAACGATCGATCGTCAAGCTCCTTGTTGAAATGCAGAACAAAATTGACTGTACACGGCACAGTAAATATCCTTGTCGACAAAGATGTTGACCGGGCCGGGAATCGAACCCGGAACCTTCCAGCACCCCGAACCAGCAGACCGGCATGGTAACCTTTACGCCAACGAGGTCGTCAAAAACTACATTATGATTGATGAAGCAATCGTTAATACATATGTTTTGATCTTTCTACTCGCTCCAAAGTCCAATAACATAAATATTCCAGGCAAGACTGAGCAAGGAAATGTCGGATATGGTTCGATAGAAATAAATACGATTCGTTGAATAAATCTGATTGAAATATAATACGTGATTGCTTCAGATCGTTCCTCAAATGGAATCACGTTTCTTTGTTGGAATACAAAGAGCTTGTCACAATATCACTCCACTTAGCGATGTAATAGATCGTTATATCAATTTAGTAAGCAATGTATTTATGAGTCCGTTTTGTTCAGCTCATGCCAGCCATTTCGGTAATAGTATGAAAATTACCCAAAATCGAATTGAGTCGTTGGTCTACTTAGCTTTGATTTATGTCACTTGATATTATAATACGAGTATAATCAGCAACGATGATTATAATCACCTTTACAGCACTTAGGTATTATTACTCGGTAGTAATTATATAGTTCAATGCTTTAAAGCGGCATCGGTAGATATTGTAAACTTTTAATACTGTTATCGTATATAAATTTAAAAGATGAAAAATTGCAATTTCATTCAATCTCCACAAACATCAACAACTACTTATTTTTGAACTAATTGGCCAAGCGAGAGGTATCCCGATCAACATGGCTTCTCCTATATTTCGTGTCTGTCCGCGGTAGCGCCCACAGTTTAAATGTCACTTTTTATGACACCCGCAATCAAATGCGGCCAAAATTATTTTAATAATATCTTCGTGATCGTGTAAAAAAGCTACCCTAAAAATACGAGTATTTATACTCATTTTGGTACCGATCAGACTTTTCAATATGAAAAAAACTCAAACATAATATTTAATTAGGTACGGATTTTTTATAAAAAATTATGGATTTTGTTTTCAAGGAGTTCAAGTGATTCGAATCCAAATTATTTATTCCAAACTTTAAGGTAATTTGATCAGATAATAATCACATTTAAATTAAATGTGAATTGATGATCGCATCAAACTAATTTAATTGAACTAGGCTTCAGACACTACGTTACCTAAACATACACGTTTCATAAAAAAAAAAGCTTTATTCTGGAAATGTACACAGATTAGTCATGATATGGAGTTAGGTACATGATTTGAACATATTATAAGGGACCACTCTATGACTGTAACCAATATTAATCAATATTCGGTATCCGTTCACAACAAAAGGCGAGAACAAAAAGCCTGTCTCGAAACAAAAGTGCCATATTTTTGTGACAATTTAATATATAACCAGCGCGGTCCAGTTTACAGTCAATACCGAACAGGCACAACTTCTGTAATTAATCTCTTTACAAAAGGGGGAAATGGAGTCCTTTGTGGAGCTGTAAAGCCTTCGTCAAGCCAGAGCATTCAGCACGCGTCGGGTTGTCAGATTTACAATACATCGAAGTCCGGTCGGTCCCACCAAGTATCGCTGGAAGGATCAAGTACTGCAAGATCTAAACGCACTTCATGCCAACAATCGATACTTACTTAACTATTGTTTTTTCTGGGTAATTAAGTATTATCTTATCTTATATATAAAATTTCCGTGTCACAGTGTTTGTTACCGTACTCCTCCGAAACGGCTTGGCCGATTTTTACCAAATTTTATATTATGCGTATTCAGTAGGTCTGAGAATCGGCTACAGTGAGGCAAAACAACGTTTGCCAGGTCAGCTAGTATTATATAATAATATACCCTATTAAGGGTTTAGTGTAGATTAAAATATTATTTCTACAACTATTAGAGCACTTCTTGACCAAGTAATAATATTTGATTTGATTTTAACCTTGCAAGCCGCCGCGGCCGCAGGATAAACGTTTTGGTTTAACCTTAACTTAAAGTCACCGCCATACTTAGTCACCCTTTTAACCTGAATCACTCGATTTCTTTCCACAAGTTTCAATGTTCTGCGAAACTCTTTGAAGACAGGAAAGCTTTTGAGTCTTAATGAGTAGCTTTTGCTAGAAACCACTCGATATTTCTTAAATATCACTTATAACGTTGAGATTTTTAAAATAAAGATATTCCGTAAGCAGCCCACTGTACGTTCCTTACGTACGATTTAACCAGAAATTAGTTTACCTACGTTATTATGATACTAGCAGCCAGTCCCGGCTTTGCACGGGCTATAAAATAATCCAAGATGTAAAGAGCAACAAAATAAAGCCTTTGCTACTCGGGGATAATGTAGCGTCCCATCGGTGAAAGAATTTTTCAAATCGGTCCAGTAGTTTCGGAGCCTATTCGCGTCAAACAAACAAACAATCAAACTTTTCCTCTTTATAATATTGGTATAGAGGTATAGATTAATATTTCACAGATCTGTCAAGTTAGAATAGCTAAGTATCTACACGGCTAACTTTTATACGCCTAGGATAATAATATTATATCGATAAATATATTATATGTATGTACATATAATAAATAGGTTGACGGACAGAGGACGTGTCTCCCAACAAAGGATGAGATATGTCCTCTTTTCACCGATCTCACGCGCCATTAATTTCGCGTTTACCGCAGATAAAGGTAACGAGGGACTGGCTGACGTGTTGTTTCGGTATTTTAGTGCCTTTCTTCTCGTTAATAATAGACGATAATCTACTCATAATAAACGCTCAAGCTCTTGTTGAAATACGTACTCGTACTATAGTTTTAGTCGTAACATAGCGTCATCTATTCGTATTTTCTTGAAATGTCTTCACTCGGGCACAGAATAATAACTTGTATGACTCGGGTCACGCAGTCTATTATCGTCATATTAGAATTTTGCGGCAGCTATCTATGTTTCTTTCTTTCTTTCATCTAAAAGGGTCTCATCTTGTAGGTTTCATCGGTAATTACGGCTAACTTACGCGCCACGCTTTATTACTCGTATATGGGAATCAGCAATCCTCTCTAGTATTCTCATCCCTGCTATTCGCCTTATGGTGGTAGGGGTTGCTTTCCGTAATCATTCTTCTCTAATGCTCATATGAGCTAAGTAGTCGAATTCTGGTGTCAAGAGTTTTCAAGCCGCCCAAAGGCCTCTGACTTTGCAAGGACTGCTTCTACTAACAGCGGAGACCTACAATTTAACGTGTCATCCGACCTTCGTTCGGCGCCAGTTTTAAAAGCCAGTTTGTAAAAGACGGTCTTTTGCATAATCACCCTTCAAATGGCTGTCCGCATCGAACGTTGCTTAACCTCGACGATCGCGTCAGATCACCTTAGTTAGCCGAGCTAAAGGCGCTAAAATTTGCTACTCCTCCCATAAAAGCCCATAATAGCCTAACAACTCGGTAATCATTTTCCATAACGACCAAATAAATATCTAACAAGATGTAGGTCTAACAATCAAGTAAGTAAACGGTCTAAGTTCAGTCATTACCACAGAATAGTTGGCAGTTATTGTCATTAGGGGCGTTCAAAGGAAAGAGTAAACATACTTTTCAATTAACTCGAGCAGTTTGGGAACGTAACAAATATTCGACTGCTGGCAAGGACGAGGGTTCCAGGCTGAGCCTTTGACTGCTGATAAAGCAAAGAACAGAGATGCAGCTTTAAAAAGTCATAACAGAAATATAATTACGCAGTTCCTATAAATCGACACTAAAAATATAAATAAAAATAAAAATACCAATTAATTTATAGAAATAACTGAACTACAATCCTACTATAGAAAGTTTTCATATTTTGTAGGAAGGTTTGTGTGTTACTATTTCACGCTCAAACGACTGAACCGATGTGCATTAAAAGTTTATTAACTCGATTCCATAAAAAACACATTAAAAAGTTTGCTTCCGTTATGTAAGAGAGAGAGGAGATCAACTTTTGAATGTCTTTTAAATGTCTTATTTATTGACAGGTTTTAGAGATTGCATAGATTTTGGATTAACACAGGAGATAGTTTAATCCTGGATAAACAGGGACAGTACCGCGTGGCACAGGTTGCGTGGCGCTAGTGTTCATCTGGCAAGATGAAGACAGACCACTCTCAAGTTGAAAATTCTGTCGCCAAGCACCTATCAATGTGTTCTGACAGCCTCCTTGAGACCAGTTATTCCAGACCAGGCATGCTCTACCTTAGGCCAGAATGTCGCTCGAGTCAAATTGACAACCTCGTTGGCGTATTGGTCACCATGCCGGACTGCATACCAGAGGGCCCGCGTAAGATTCGCGGCACGGCCAACATCTTTGTGATGAACTAAATTTGTTGGCTGACGGTCTGGGTGTTAAAAAAGTATCAATATAAAGTATTAATGTATGTACATATGTAGTATATCAGTTGTGTTAGCAACCATAATACAAACTAGAAATGGTTTAGTATGGGGCTAAACAGCCGTGGGTAAAAAGTGTGTCCTAGTATAAAAAAAATCTTAGCTCTTCTGGAGCTGGTATAAAGTTGTCCTTCTGCATCCGTTGACTGAAGCTCGACCTTGGCGGTTGCGGTCCCAGCGCCCTTTGCATAAAGGTCCTTCAATTTATCAACGATTTATGGAGGAAGTGCCACACTCTCTCTGCTCCTTTCAGCTGGAAGAATCAAATTATTATTCTTTAGAATTTCGCCGCATGAAAGGACCAAGGTGTTGGGAAATTTTGGCGTGAATTTTATTAATATTTCGGCTCGTATATGTACTTTGGGTAAAGTCACAGTGTCCTTTCCATTCTTATGGTAACACGCTTTAATATGTATGATACACTGTCACATAATAACGCCTGGACAGAAAACGATGGCAATTTTATCACATAATATCGTGTGAAATAATAATATGTATCATTGGAAAGATTTGACGACCTCGTTGGCGTAATCATTACCATGCTAGCTTGCCAACCAGAGGGTGCCATGTTCGATCTCCGGCTCGGCCAACATCTTTGGGATGGATTAAATTTATTGGCTGTCGGTCTGAGTGGTAAATATGTATCTATATAAATGGTATGGTAATCGTGTACAGGGCTACGTTTTTTCGTGCGTCATCCGACTTATTATCCAACTTCAAAAAAGAGAATTATAAAAGATGGAAAATAGATTTTAATAAAAAAAACTAAATCAGTTTGACTTAATTGTTTTCGTATACAATCGGCTTTCCATTTTTTTATTGTGGACTTATTTCTTGGGGCAACTGTTTTTGTAGCAAATTTTCCAGTTCTATAACATTTTTTTGGTTTTTTGGACACAGTCATATAAGGCTGGTAAAGCGTCATACTGAACCATTTCTAGTTTGTATGATGGTTGCTAACACAACCGATATACTACACTTGTATGTTTAGACATACTAAACCTTGCCTTAAAGTGACTGTGTCAGTTATCATTAGCCCTGTATAGTAACTGTACCTAGTATAATGTTGGAATTATTCCTGTCGTAATTTAAAATTTACGTTGACAATAACAATTAAAACCGGCACTGATTTAGGAGCTGTTCCGCCTATGCCCTTATACCTATAGATAAAGATAAATAATGTTACTTATAATAATATCTGTTGCTATAAACATTATTTTGTTTGTTTTATTTTTTTATAGCTGCGACCCGCGATTTTACCCGCCTTAATCCGGGACAAAAGTAGTTAATTCGGGATAAAAAGTAGCCTTTTGTTAATCCAAGGTCTAACCTCTATGTTCACACCAGATTCCATTAAAATCAGTTCAGCCGTTTGAGGGTGAAGATGTACGAATGACAAACTTACATACTCACACACAAACTTTCGCATTTATAATATTACTAGGATTAAAAGAGTTACCAAAATGTTTTGTACAGTTTGCGTAAACCTGAAGAATCTGTTAAAATATTTTAAGAATTTATTAAATTCAACGGTATTATTTGTTTTACTTGTTAATAGAATTTGCGTACCAAAAAGTTGGTTAAATTATTTTGTTGGAAGTTTTATAGCTACCTACCTATAGTAGGTACTTACTTTATCCTAATTCTTAGATCTTTGCATACTTCTCAGAAAGTGTTTTCAGAGTTTTAGAAAGTTCCAAAGTTTCTTGAGGCAAAGCGGCTTTTTACAATCAGGGCATTTGACAAGCTGGGCACGTAACGACACGATTCAGCGCCACTCTGGCTGAAAACGGAGCATGCCTAGTTTGGAATTACTAGCTTGTTTTTTTTTTTAATTGCCACTGCGTCTCTAGCAATAGGTGTACGACAAGCGCTCGATCCCAGCAAATTGCGTAGATCGTTAGTGTACGCAGCTCATTCTGGCGTGAATAGCGGCAGTTAGAAGATGACACCCTTTACTCTGCCAGATTAATTACTGTACAACGCAAATTTGCGGTTTTACGCTGAGTTAGTCAACGTCAGAGTAAAAGGAAACAAACGATGTTTTAAAAGTTAAAACAGAGTAAGGGTATGGTGGTGAAATTGCCACTTCAATACAGAAAAAAAAAGAAAACATTTATTGTGCAAAAAACAATATTCATACAATTTACAATATAAGGCGATGTCATGGGCAAAATTTTATTTACATTGACTTTTTGGCAAGTCGAGAGTTTTCAAGCCGCACAAAGAACTGCGTATATAAAGACTAACAGCCGGGACCTATAATTTAACGTGTCATCCGACCCCTCGTAGTTCCCGGATGAAAATGCCACTTTTTAAACGACAGTCTTATGTATGTAAGAAAGAAACAAAGAAAATGGTCTTTGTACGGTCGTCTATCCAAAGACATGCTGCTGATCGCGTCAGATCACCTTAGTTAGACCAGCTACAGGCGCTACTAGAAACGAAACGAAAAATAGCTATATATTGCTATCTTAATAATGATTTGTGTATGTATTGTAATGTGATTGTGTCGGATATTAATACTTAAGTCTTATTCCTTATATATTTACGAAAAGTTATGACAAATACAGATATTCTTCAATTATTTTATTAATAATTCCATTAAAAAATATTTAAAAAAAGATAATTTATCATTTGTCCTAATTTATCGTTTACTAATTTCAACATTTGTCTTCGTTCTATATATAACTCTGTACACAGCTAATGAATCTCATTCGTCAGGTAGATTAACGTCGAGTAATTTATACTATGTTTACTCCGCATTATAATGGTTATAAACCTCTCTTTGTAAGCCGTTTGTAATTTGAAATATCTGTCACAAATTTTGACAACACTGATGTAATCTTATTTAACTAATAACATTTTTAAATAATGTTCATATGATTTTTTACTCCCGCCAAAAAAACCGCGTGATATAAGTTTTTCGTGTCTATGTGTGCCTGTCATTGTAGTTGCCACAGACAGACGCAACGCAACTGAAATAAGAATCGTAGAAGCTGTTGGGTTACTTATAAACGAGAGGTTAACACAAAATTTAGACAAAAAATTATAAAATATTCGAAGTTATTATACGAGTATATGAACAGGAGACAGGAATCCATTTGCGTTTTGCATATACATTCATATATTTTGTTTATTTCACTTTTCTTTAGCTCTCGATACTAATCTATAAAATTATCTATAATATTAGTATCGTAGACTAAAGAAAAGTTATTTGTTATATTCCTTAACTTCATAAGAAGTTAATTTAAATTTGTTTTAAGTTTGAATGTCTGACATATTATAATATGGATAGTTTAATGTTTTATGGGAGAAAACATTGGCTTCCAATACACAGTTTTTCGAACGTAGAATGTTGTTTTATACTGTGTCAAATGAAGAAATTTTGTATTATTTTGTATTTGTATTACCACAGACTTAGGGACACGTTTACTTCCTTTTGTACACGTTAGTCAAATCTACGTAACAGAGATAACGGCGAAAAAATTTAACCACGTTCAGCCCCCTTACTTCGACCATCCACGGTTAAATCGCTGATAAGTCGCTGATAATTCGCTGGGATTAGAGATGTGAAATACCAATAAATATTATTTGTGTCACTTATTTTTTTTTTATTTGAATAACCTCTTTTTCCGCTTTTTTGTTTTCAGGCTATCTAGACCAAATAAAACTCAGTAATAACAAGCGCTAAATTATTTATAAAGTTTAAACTTTTTCCCATGATTAATTTTATTGTTTATTGTGCTTTTATTGTACACTGTTCGACAACTTCTGTGAAAAAACAAACCAACCTCTTTCATTTATGCTACAAATGTAATTTACTAAAACACCAAACTGGAAGTGGAACATAATTAAAAAGTCTGCAGCTGCTGTCAAAATTTCAAACATGTCAACTGTGTTTATTATTAATAAATTAGTTACTTAACATACGTAGTTTCTAAAAAATAATAAAATTACTTCAATACCTAAGTATTGAATAATACGAAGGATACAAGCAGATAATCAAAGTAAAACAGAGAAGGATACAGAGAAAAAAATCAATGATTTTGTTATTGTGATTTCATGTATGTACGAAGCCATCTTCGACTACCATAGCATGTGACTGGAATAATTTGTAAATAAATATAATTGTATTACATACATACTTAAGTCGAATTGAAATTATATAAATTGACGAAAATTGAGTTCAGTTATTTCGCTCCTAATTGAAACCTTTTTATTTCGCCATACAACCTACCAGACAGAGCGTTTTATTGTTTCAAAAAGTAAGTAAAAGTAACTAGGTAGGTACCTATTAGTTATCTAAATATTGGTGAAGCAGCGGCACTAGTAATACTTTATTGGACACAAACTTAAAACTAAAGATAAAATAATAACTAAGAACAAAAAAATAGTGTGCCCCAATTGGGGTACTCAGTATGTAACATAAAAGATGATTATTTATATTCAGTATTCTATTGTGACGCCGCTGCCACGTAACCACCTTTTACTAGTAATTACAATGCTCATTTCACGAAGTTTTCAACGCACTTGCGATCGCTCCAAGATATGCACTCAGACTACTGGAAGAAAGGCTTTATTCCTGTAGTCTGGTTCCGGGTTCGATTCCCGGCCCGGTCAACATCTTTGTGCTTAACTAAATTTGTTGGCTGTGGGTCTGGGTGTTAAATATGTAAATATATATTTATATATAATATATATGTAGTATATCAGTTGTGTTAGCAACCATAATACGAGCTAGAAATGGTTCAGTATGGGGCTAACCAGCCGTGTGTGAATGTGTCCTAATATTTATTTTATTTATTTAGACTGCAGGAAATAGTAAATGAAATACAAAAATAGAAAATGTTTTTATTTATCACTTCCAATATATCCAATACATATTGCCAAAGACAAATTAATATTACTAACAATGGTTTTAAGCTAAGATTACAAACCTAACAGGTATATTATGATGTAACAAGCTACTAGTAGAATATATCTATATTATTTAAATGGCACAATTTTTTACAAATTATTTAATACTCAACAATATTAGGTAGGTATATGTTGTAATCCAATAAATAAATTGATATTGGTGCAATTAGAAAGAGAGAAAGAAAAATTGTTTATTGTGCACAGACTTCTGAGTTTGACATACAAAATGACTTGTGTATTGTGTATGTGCACTAAAGGAGCAGGTTCAGCATGTGCTGAAAGTACACTTGGTACTCCAGCGCTGGTTTTCAACCTGCTCCTTTATACCCATTAATTAGTCACATAAATATAGGTAGTACACTATTATATAAGCACATGGTAATAACTTCAAAACTAAGCAAAATCAGTAGAGACCATCTTATATTAAGTTCTGAATAAAGATAAATAAAATATTTCAACATCATAATTACAATGTAAAATAAGGCAATGAGATTTAACAAAAGATTTACACATTTAAATATACATATTTATTATATACATATTTTCTTTAGTTCTATTATATTAGTACAGAAACCACATGGTTAATCAATACAACAGTAGAAATAACTAATCAACAGTTTTAATAATAAAATGATAACAATTTTATTATTATAGCAAATAACGGCACGGATAACATACATTTGTCATTGCTAGGCTGCAGTGAGTGCAAGCACACAGCTTACACCCGCCATTCAATCCTTAATAGTTAAAAATTATTCTATATTAAATGTTAGGTATCTATAGACAAACATATATTAAAAATATGTTAAATAGCTACTTTAATCGGTTGGTAATAAGTATAAAATAAAAACTAGGCTTCATTTCTTGTGTTAGCATCTAGGTCCTAAACATTATAATTAAAGTGTTAATTTATAAGCACAATAAGTTAGTATGTATGTCTGAAAATTTATATTAATTAAAAACATGAAGAATATCATTGTCCCGTCTTACATGAAAAACTTTTCCACTTTCATTTTTTCTTAATAGTATTTTGCCATGTTGTGTCCATATATATTTATAATTTAGTCTTATTTTTTTCCTGTTTGGCCTTATAAAAAAGTTGTTTGTTGTATTTGGTCAGCCTTTCACTTTTTTATTTATTTATAATTATTTACTTTTCGACAAAGCCCCTATACAGCTGCTATTCTTTTAATTTAATTTATTGATTATTTTTGAATGAAATACTGATGAGTCCATATTGATGATAGTTATGATTATGTTTATATAATGTAATAATTATTTAACAATATGACAATAAAGACATTCTATGCTATTCTATTCTTTCATTAAAATAGACCCGTTGCTATAGCCACTGTATCGGGCAGGAGGCCCAGGTCGCCGGTGTCGAGCGGGTGCGTCCACGCGGCTGCCAACAGCCATTCTCGCACTTCTATATCATTCATTAGCAGTTGATGATCTCTTTCATTAGCCTCACATTTCAATTGATAGAGACTCGCCAGGACCGCATCACTGCACGTATTTCTTACAGATTCTTCAATATCGCTCAATCTTTTTTCTAATTCATTGGCTTGATCGCCTAAGAAATTGACATTGTAGACACAAGTTACAAGCTCTGATTGCATTGAATTTTGATTACATCGAAGTTTATCAAATTCCATACGGAATTCAGCTATCTCTGCACTAAATTTTTGCATCCAGGTTCAAAATGATCTCATCTCATTGATAAGTTGGTGTACCGTTGAATCTGACAAAACCGAGGTGGCAGCTGGTAACAAAAGTGAAGACCCACAGGAAGTGCCAGGCATTGGTTCGGGATCAATGTATGCCGGAGATTTATCATTTGTTTCAATATTTTTCGCTATGCACTTCTTGCATCTCCACAGGCAATGTTTATGATAAACACATTCACAATCGTTGCACTTTACGAGTCCCGTTGAAGACACAAACTTGCCACAAGCACAAAATTTCGCCATAGTTATTTTTTAAAATAACACTGCCGATGAAATGATATATATTATGACGTATTTGTTTATTGGTTGTAACTTGAGCTTCAAGTGATGAAAACCACAACTAAGCCAACTTTATTGGCGAAAAAAACACTTTCGTGTGAGAATTATTGCGTTTTAAACAAGTTAAGAGCAATTTCTTAGTATGAATTGCGGATTTAGTAAAGATATCGAATTAAACTCAGAATTGAGGAATTAAAACGTTTTACAAAGTTCAAGAAACCGTATGGAAATCTGACGTTGATTTCGATTGACAATTGACATTCTATGAGTTTGGAACAGGGTTGCCAGATGACAACAATTTTGACTGTTACCAAGGTTGCTAAAATATCTTGTAATTTCAACGAATAATCTCGTAAATGCATACATTTCAAGAAACTCTAATAAAATCAATGCTATTTATTTACTGTACTAAGTAACTTGTGTAGCCATATTCTTTGCGCTTGGGGTTGTTCAATTTAAGAAAACAATTTAAAATCATATTATATATAATTTTTATTCATATCAGGGATGTTAGTAAAATAATCTTTATTTTTAGAGTGTAGTATTTTAGCTGTCATTCTGACGTACATTTCTTTTGATGGTTTGAAATTTACGCAATTACCTATGCGATTTGGGCCTTTAGCGCTTTCGGAAGCTAATAATGTACCATTTACTGTATCTGTGATAAAAGTATGCGAACGAAGTCATCATTGTTAAAATCTCATAAAAAAGTGTAGAGATTTTTGTTAATCTTGAATCTCGTACTGACCCTCTAAATTTCGTAATGGTACGAGATTTCTCGTACTTCTGGCAACTCTGATTTGACACAGTATTATTTTTTAGAGTTGAGAAAATCATAATAATTTATTTATTAGATCCAAAAAGGTTGCACACACTGAATGCTCAATAACTTATAAAATTTATTATAAACCTGGAACGTACGACTCACTCGTCTCCAATTCAACCACCAACTCGCTCCAATTTAGCTACCAAGTCGCTCCAATACGCCAACACTAAATCCCATTGTTGTCACCATAGAATGTTGGCGCATATTGGAGCGACTTGGTCGGCGTGTTAGTTCGCTTGTTAGGTCGAAGTAAGGGGGCAGCTGTCCCGAAATACTCGGTTTACGGTACTACGGGAATACATCGATCGACGTAATAAAAACAAACTATCAGAACTGCATCGAGTATTCAATATACGCCAATCCGTAGCCTACAGCTGAATACAAATAAGCACTGGACGAGTAAAGTACTGGACGTGCTTGAGGCAAACATGTGTGATATATTATGAATAAACAAATACCAACCTAATTCGTCCAAGCGGCTGTATAAATAAATTAATGTGACCAATTTTACAAAACAATCTTCATATTTGAGATTTGGTACTGGGTATAGCGAGTGTGGCGCGGTGGTAATAACGTCTGCTTTTAAATCAGACGGCCCCTGGTTCGATCCCAGCCCTACACCAATGACTTGTTTTTCAAGTTATGTGTGGATTTGCACTCGCTTTACGGTGAAGGAAAACATCGTGAGGAAACCGGCATGTTTGAGGACTGCAATATCCGAAGATGTGTGTCATCCGCCAACCCGCACTTGGCCAGCGTGGTGGATTATGGCCTATATCTCTCTCCTAGTGAGAGAAGGCCCCGAGTCCCAGCAGTGGGAACGTATAGTGGGCTGCTTATGATGCTGGGTATATCTATACACATATATTTCCTATTATACATACTTCCGAAAATAGGGAAATATTCTCCATTTTTCACAATCACTTTTTTCACTCTTGACCTTTTTTTTTGATAGCTAAAACATCTTATTTTTTCTTTTACTTATTCGAAGTCATGTTCAATTTACTTGTGTGAATGGTCGTAGTTGACATGTAGTATTTATAAATAGAGGGGGCAGACAGAATATGCCTCACGGTTGCCATTTCTTTCCGCTAGAGGTCACCCTCATGCAGTCATATAAAGGATTACCCATAATCTTACCTTTATCTGGTAAAGTTATCGAGTGAATAACCTTCCACGACCTTTTCTTTTACAATTAATTTAATTAATATTTATGCCAGCGAGTGTGGCACGTCAGGAGAATGTCGGAGCGCAATCCACACATCACGGTTCGAATCCCGCCCAGCACCAATGTGTGTGGAATTTGTACTTACTCAAATGGTGAAGAAAGGTCACTCACATGTTCCGATAACCACACAATCCTAAGACGTGTGTGTCATTTGCCAACCTGCTCTTGGCCAGCGTGGTGGATTTTAAACTACTAACAGTCTGTCCCAGCTTCGCACGGGCTATAAAATAATCCAAGTTGTAAAGAGAAACAAAATAAAGCCTATGTTACTCTGGAATAATGTAGCTTCCCAACGGCGAAAGAATTTTTTAAATCGGTCCAGTAGTTTCCGAGGCAATTTGTGTCAAACAAACGAACAATCAAACTTTTCCTCTTTATAATATTGGTACACGTATTCTAATACCTCTCTCCTCTCACCTCTCTAGAGAAGGCCCTGATTCCCAGCAGTGGGAAAGTGTATTTAGGCTGCTTAAGAGCTATGTTTTTTTTAGTATGCTTTGTCCAATAATATATTGGTCCTGGATCGGTACACGCGTGTCAGGGACACCGGACATAGAGGACGTTTTGAATAACAGATTCTACACATGAAGGAAATTCCATTTGGAAAGTTAGAGCTTTACTGAAATATGTATCCGTGAATTATGGCGGTTACTTTAATTTGGTAACTTGCTATAATAAAACTTATTCATGTAAATAACGACGACCGTTCACACAAGTATATCGACCACGATGAATAAAAAGAGAAGACAGTCTGTTAGCTATTAAAAAAAAGAGGTCAAGAGTGGACAAAATTGAGAATATAACATACTAAGTAAATGTATTTATATAAGGTATTATAAAACATCTAACCGTTTATTTTTTTTTGACAGTTATAGTGTCACTTGGTGGTTATAGTGGACATGATATCGAATTATTTCTCTTAGTTAACTGTGGTATATTACGCAAAAGTTCACTTATAACTTTTGACTGTTACGTTCTATTGTTGCTCTGTCAAAAAGAAAAATAAACGGTTGGATCTACTATAACTAAACCGCTTTTGTTTTTAGTATAATTGTATGTACATAGTTTTACATAGTATTTACAAGTCAGAAATTTTAATACTGCCAGCATAATATTTTTGCACATGTCCCTCATTATGGATATCAAACGAAAGGGTTTGAGTAGTAGATACATCCACTATGATAAAAATGTTGCGACGAAGGTTCACAACTTTTATATTATACTTGTATATCAACCTTGCCAATTGGTTTACTTACCTTTGCAGTTAGTTTTATTGTCCATTATAATATAAAAATAAATATTTATTGCCGGTCGCTCAATTTTTATTTCAACGAGAATTCATCATTAGAATCTGTCCTTTCATTTTCAACAAAAAACTTTGCAAGCCTTGAAATGGATATCAGAATAAATATAACCTATACGTAATAATCCAAAAACGTAATGTTTTTATTAGCATTAAATATAAACCGATGCAAATTGAATTTCAGCATTGGAGCGTACAAATACATTGGACGATATTTATCTTCTTAATTTACTGAATGTATTGGTGGCTGATATGTGTGGCTTTGAAACGGTTATTTAATGTTAAGTTGTGAATTTGTTAAGTAAATTATCATATTTGGGCATCATAGGTAACACACATTTATCACAATATTATCATCTATAGTATTAGCGTCATCTAGTCAGGTATATTTTAATGTCACGGTTAGATTAGACAGTAATTCGGACGTGATTTAGATTAACTAAACTTTACTCACAATTCTGTACAAATAACTGAATGTTTATATATTGGCCTATATAATATGATGATGATATATGTACTCGTATATGATGATGACATCTTCTTCTTCGTCTTCGTATGATCTTAGTGGCCAAGCTCTGGAGTCGAGAGTTTTCAAGCCGCCCGAAAGCCTCTGACTTGGCTTAACGACTGCTTGTACTACTAACAAACGGGACCTATAATTTAACGTGTCATCCGACCCACGGTAGCACCCAGATGAAAATGCCACTAAAAACGACAGTCTTGAGCATGGTCACCCATTTAAACGCCGACCGCATCGACCGTTGCTTACTTTGATGATCACGTCAGATCACCTTAGCAAGAGGAGCTACTGGCGTGGATAATGACATCCGTTAAGAAAATTGATTGCTTATTTTTAGAGCATTTCACTTTATGTGTTTAATTTACACTGTGATTGAGTGTGGCATCGTAGCTCCCGACGCGAATGAATGAACCGTTTTCAATATTTTTTTTTTTTATTATTGCTATTATTTACTTTAAAAGACGTATTTCTGCTAACCGTGAGATTCACAATTACAATACACCACATTGAGTCACGTCGGCTAATCTCAGGCCATCGGCAATTAGATTGATTACTTTGTTTGCAGTTACGCTAACTAATAGATAAAGTACAGAACGTTATCATTACTCTGAGAGCTCTCAGGGAAATCAGATGATTAGAACTACTTAGTTGTGCTTCTGAGACCCTTGTGTTTGACCGTGTTGTTAATGAAATATACTATTCTAAGACTAACAATAATCTAGATCAATATATCGTCTTAGTGATATTATGCTTAGAGTTTACTTGAAAAAAAAGTGTTGCAGGGAAAAAAGACGTTTTCTTACTTACTTTCTTTCTTTCTTTACATAATGATTTGTACTCAAATAGAGAGAAATACTTCAGTAGTTGGTTTCACAGATTAAATTTCTCGCTTTTTGTTTGTGGCACGTCATTCTTCATCAAATCAAAAGAGATGTCACCAAAATGATGACTGAAGAAAGAATTTTGTCTCCACCTAGTTACAAGTTGCAGCCGAGATATAAAGTATTTCGCATTCGATGGCTGATTTTGTATATGTTCGTGCTATATTCTGCTTCGAATAGCATGCAATGGACGCAGTACAGTATAATTCAGGACGCCGTAGTAAAGTATTATGGGGTGTCGAGCAATGTTGTGTACTGGACCACCATGGTGTATATGGTTGTCTATATACCGCTTATATTACCCGCGAGCTGGCTCGTTGGGAAAATGGTAAGTCAAATTAAAATGATTTAGCGTCACTTCGCTTCGATTTTAATACTTAGGCTGTACCTATATTATTTTATTAATGTTTTAAAGTCAACAACTTAAAATAGAAAACCCGATTTAAATTTATAAATACTTAAACCATTTTCCTTTCAAATTATGTAAGACCAATTTGAAAGTATGATATCTTTTGTGATTAAAAATATTTTTAATATCGGTGATTGAAGTTCAGAGTTCTAAAGATTTTATATGTTTGTTAAAAACGTAAAAGGCAATTAAATTGAGAACCTCTTCCTTTTTTAAAAGCGGGAAAAGGGTCCCTCTGGACTTAATAAAACCGGATCGACTTTTTTTGAAACCTCAATGATAAACTCAAACAGCAAAAAGTGTTTCAATGACGTTACATTTGCTAGATAATTTCAAAGATGACTGTAGCAACTACGTAACAAAGTCACAAACAATGGTATCGTGCCGGCATCAAACATTACCTCGAGCCGGTAATGAGGGGTGTTTATGTGAATCACGGTGATCACTTGATGACACGCGCGGCATTCAGAGCCATCTGCTATCGCACACACGGCGAGGCGAGCAGGAAGCATCCATTCAGCTTCTCATCAGATCGCCAGCCGGCAGGGAAGTCGAGGCAGTCGTGGCCAGACCTCCGCGCGAACCGCACGTCTGCGCCCGTAACACCTCGCGCGCGGAAACCTGACAATAACTTAGGATAATATATATATTTACTAGCTTGGAAAGCATTGTTGATGTATCTAAATATTTACTCTCGTGCCATATAATATTGCCAAATTATTTACCTAACTAGAAATAAGGAACGACAATAATAACGAAAATGGGAGAAAAGAATTTGGAAGTTTGCGGAAGCGTCATGGACGGGGTAGCGGAAAAGGGAGGCGTGTTGGAGTCCCCTACCAAGAAAGGGCAGACGGAGTACAAGGTTTATCCGATTCGATGGCTGGTTCTGGGGGTGTTCGTGTTTTATTCTGCCTCGAACGCGCTGCAATGGATACAGTACAGCATCATCCAGGACGCCGTGGTGAAGTACTATGGCGTGTCGAGCAGCATGGTGTATTGGACCTCCATGGTGTATATGATCACCTACATCCCGCTCATATTCCCCGCCAGCTGGCTTCTGGACAAGACGGTACGTAGCTTGCTTTCGTAAAGATACTGATAAGGTAATTGTGCCTTGTTTGTTGTTGTTATTGTTTACATACAACGCTATCGAATGTTTGTGTGTACTTTTGCAGTCGGTTCAATATAAAAATATTCTTATTAATACGACCTAAGTAGTTAAATAAATTTATTTGTTTTATTTCCTTTATTTCATTTTTGAATATTCTGAGAAAACGGTAGCGAGATATCGCGCTGTTATATTTTCATTTTTTCCCACGAATTTTTCATTGTTGCTTTGATTTTTTTTCTCGCGGTTGTTATTTTCTGTGCATTTAATACTGGTATTCTACAATATAATGTCTGTCTTTATTAAAGACTAGTTAGTTTCTAGTTTTTATTCGGAATAGTATTAATTAATTAACAAATTAAAATAAATCTTACCCTATCGATGACTTTTTCGCATTGGCAGATCCTGATAACCAATGTTACTAGAATATGCGACCAAAATGCCAACTATCATGCAAAGAACTTGCATAAACTCATACGCATAAAAACTATCCTTAAATACATAATTATTTAGTAAAAGTTGCACAAGTTGACCTTCAAATGTGACGAATAAAAACTGGTAAAACTGGATCTACTAATAGCTATTTAGCTAATGTAATATTCTTTGTTTTTATATTATTCTTATGAGCACTAAACAGAAACTATTTGGGAATCACATTTTGTAGAAATGTATTTTCCAAATCCAAAATCCAATAGAAGACGATTATGTAATAGTCCTCAAAAAATCTGTAAACAAGTATTTTTAAAAAATATTTACATTTCAAATTTATTATAACAAGAGAAAACAATTAGTTTATATAACCGATTTCATTAGTTTAAAAGATTCATAAACATAGTAAAAGTATTTTATTTGACGGAAAAACTGCAAATAGTTTAAAGGAAAAACATTTACTAAGAAATATTGCGCAACACTAATTTAGTATTTTGTTTTGCCTGAACAGCTTGTATAAAAAGTACATGAAATGCACTTTTTATTTGTATAAGTAAATTTTAAATCACCTCTTCATTAAATATTAAATCATCATCATCAGATACGCTAAAGTTGATTTAACTATCATCAAATCCAATTTACATAATGTCAAACCGTAACGTAACGATGAAATATTCCAAAGCGCCATCTAAAAAGCAATTATTGATCTCGAGAATTCTGCCAAGTTGTGGAAATCTTCCAATTATGTACAAAACTTTTTAATTGAATTCCTGAGACTGGAGTTTTAGCTCGTAACAATCCGGGGAAAGTAAACAACTGAGCTTTGTTCGATGAAAGGCGTTAACTCTGACATTTAGTCAACTTTGAAGGAAAAATAGTTGGCCAAGTAAGAGTTGGACTAGTGCATAAAAGGTTTCGCAATTAAAAAGCAAAAAATAAGTTTGTTGTCTATGCGCATGTTCAATTGTCTATTGTCTATATTAATATGTTTGTTTGTTTGACACGAATAGACCTCGAAACTACTGGACCGATTTGAAAAATTATTTCACTGTTGGGAAGCTATATTATCCCCGAGTAATTTAGGCTATAGTTTGTTTCTCTTTGCAACTTACATTATTTTAGAACGGACGGGATGCTAGTATGGAATAATTTTGTTTGCAGAATTGGTTGTTTTTGCAGCAACAAAAAGAAATGACATACATATCTGTGAAAATTTCATCGAATAACTTAGAAAATGCTAATGTTTGGAAAAATCCCAAATATATATTGTTATATAAATGTTAACATACGTACAGTTGACAAATTAATAAATGATAAAAATTTAAATGACAAGCTTAAACACTAAATACTAGGTAAATTAAATTTTAGTAATGACTAATTGTAAATTGACTTGCCGACTACGGCGCGATGCCATAAAGTTAATAAATGATTTGATTTTAATTTATTTGATTTTTGATATAACATTTATTGATGCAATACATTTGATGCAATAAATGTTTTGACTTAGACTTTGAAAAAATAAAAATTTCCAAGACTTCACGGTTCATGAGAAAGCCTCATGACTGACAGAAGGACATCGTAGTCTTAGTTATTACAAAGTTTAGTTTAGTACTAACGGGACCCAATAGGGTCCTGTTAAAACCCTTTAGATACAGACCTCTAAAAACGTAGGAAAAATGGACGAAAAATACCAAGTTTCCCGTTGGCTGGTCGAAAACAATCGTCAGTGCCATCTCAAAGGAAAATTTTCGGGTGAATGGGTGTCAGCTGCACGGAACATCTTTGTCTCCACTTAGTTATGGCTGTTAGATGTCTCAGCATTTCTGAAATCTTCAAAGTAAATTGATGTCTCTTTAAAAGGATTTAAGAAAAGAGTTTTTTCAATTGTTTTTTACGCAGCTGAGTAGTGCGTGTGTAACTTTTAGTAACTTTAATTATTCATCTTATTGTAGTTTTTAATGAAATTATGTATCTTTAGCGTTATCTACTCATATAAAAAAAAACACATATTAATATTATAATCTTCTCTCGTAATTGCAAAACGTAGTCTATACCAATACATAAAGAGTAAAAGTTTGATTTTTTGTTTGTTTGACGCAAATAGTCTCCGAAACAACTGGACGGATTTGAAACATTCTTTCACCGTTGTATTGTACTTGGGTATAATGTACCTTACATTATACCCAAGTACTAATATGCTATATTTTGTTTCTCTTTGCAACTTAGGTTATTTCATAGCCCGTGCGAAGCCGGGACGATCTGCTAGTAATATAATTATACAATGATCATCATGGTCGTGTTTATAACTGAACAGGTATAAAATTGAAACCCCCGAAAGATATTTTTTGGGTGTTAGCCTTGAAATTAACCTTGAATTTGAATGTGACTATAATCATAATGCATGTTCTTCTTACACAAATTAAACAAAAAAGTAACAAATAATTTACTAAAACTCACAAGATGATTGTCGGCATCATTACCGGCCACTGTGATCTCAACTACCAACAACATAAAATAGGGGCGACGGACAGCCCTCTATGTCGGGGCTGTCTGGAGGAAAATGAAACGGTAGAACACGTGCTACTGCACTGTGAGGCCACCAAACAAACCAGGAGGAGTTACGGCCTGATGATAGCAGCTCAAGATGAAAGTTCGCCTTCCATTGCTAATCTTCAGACAAACAGACCATCTGACGCAACAGGGGTGGAACAGGTATGCCAGCGACCCAGGGCTGTG
Source organism: Mellilla xanthometata (assembly GCA_035578125.1). NCBI lineage: Eukaryota > Metazoa > Arthropoda > Insecta > Lepidoptera > Geometridae > Mellilla > Mellilla xanthometata. The sequence continues at coordinate 1,321,227 of JAPUBQ010000007.1, read as the reverse complement.
CTCCGTTACTTCAAGGAGCTCGGTTGGCTTGGGTAGGCTGGTAAGGGGGGAATGCACAATATGTCCCTAGCGGGATGTCAGTGCAGGTCTCATCACCCCCACTTCAAATTAGAATTAGAATTAGAATCATAATGTATGTATCTATTCTACTATTCAATATTCAAGCTCGGTCCTTTGGTATCCGTATATATTGAGGAAATTGTGAAAAAATATTTCATGGCCCGAATATGTTCACTTATTCTTGGTCAGAATATAAGTTGTTTTTTTTTTATATGTAAGCTGCCATTTTGGAGCATCAGCTATCTGAGAGATAATCAGTCTTTGTGAAAACAAAAACTGATTTTCATAAAACAAAAACTGATTTTCACCAAACTAAACTAAATTAAAATCGGATCATGGTTTGGGAGCTACGATGGCACAGACATACGAGCACACAGGTTTAATAGGCGCGTCAATCTTATAACGCCCCAACTTTATACGTTTAGAATGAATAAGGCGGTACATACATATGAGGTCGTATGTAACTTCAGGCTTTTCATATCCAGGGGCAGATGTGTGAAAGCGTCACTCGGAGACGAATATTGTCTAGCTTCCGTATCAACATAATGTACCCGAAAGTAATATTACATAGAAAATATACAGAGCTATTCAGTATACTGGTGTTATTTTCGCGTAGAAAACGGTCACACTAACTTATTATTAAAAGTGTGAATGAGTGGAACAGTTTCGTTGCTTTCCGAGCACCATCTTCAGGGGCGAGTGTTACACGGACCGCCGCCGACGAGATCTACGCGTGCATACTGATATTAGTTAGACAACCTTGTAGGCGTAATGGTTATCAAGCTGGACTGCCAACCAGAGGGTCTCGTATTCTATCACGGCACGGTCAACATCTTTGTGATTAGCTTATTTGTTTGTCACCAAGCACCAATCAGTGTGTTCCGGAAACTTCCTTGAGATTCAGTTATTCAAGACTAGGCATGCTCCACCTTAAACCAGAGTATCGCTTACTCTTGTTGTTACGCGCCCCGCTGGTTAAATGCCTAGCTGTCAGGAGTCTTCTTCTTCTTCGTATAAGCTAAGTGACCAACCTCTCGTGTCGAGAGTTTTCTATCCGCCCAAAGGTCTCTGAATTGGCTTAACGAGTGTTTGTACTAAGACTAAGAGCCGGGACCTACAATTTAACGTGTCATCCGACCCACGGTAGCGCCCAGGTGAAAAACGATGCCACTTGAAAAACGACAGTCTTGTGTATGGCCACCCATCAAAACACTGTCCGCATCGACCGCTGCTTAGCTTCGATGATCAAAGTCAGGAGTAAAAAAATCTAATGATTAAATCAGAATGACATACTTTTAGGATATTTTTTAACTAATCATATTAACGCACATTTTCCCTCACGAGCTTTCTTCTTTACTCTCTGAAGTATCACAATTGCATATAGCCCTGTAGAGCGGTGATATAGCCTCAAGCATATTGTGATCACAAATCTGACAATATCCCCGAGCACGCAGGAACGCGCAATATATCCGACTAGCACATTGATATCGCTAGAGATTTTATTAAAAATACTTGCTACAGTCTTACACTTTGTTTTGAGGCAATATCTAAGAAGCCAAGAGAAATAGAGGTCGACCTAAGAAGGCATGAATGAATTGAGTAAATGATGATATTAGGCATATGTAAAAGAAAAATACTTGATACAGTCACAGTCTTTGTTTTGGGACAATATCTAAGAAGCCAAGAGAAGTAGAAGTTGACCTAAGAAGACACGAATGAATTGGGTGAATGATGATACATATTAGGTATAAGTATGTAAAAGAAAAATACTTGAAACAGACACAGTCTTTGTTTTGGGACAACATCTAAGAAGCCAAGAGAAGTAGAGGTTGACGTAAAAAGACTTGGATGAATTGTTGAATGATGATATGAAAGAGAAAGGAGTGAAATGTTGAGATGACGGCTGATATACGTAGTGTGGAAGTAAAAGAACATACTGTGCCCCGTCTAGTAGCTAAGGGCGAAGTCAAAGAAGAGGATCTAAGAAGCAAAGAGGTAAAGACGCTGTTGTTCCAAGTTCAGTCGCGCCATTCATTGAGCGAAGGGTTTGACGCACGGCTGTATATAATTCACGAAATAAAACCTTATAACATTTAGAATCAAGAATTATCAATATTGAAATTATAAGACCTAACGATTCCAGATAATAACATTACCTGCAAAAAAGTAAGATTGGTTTTCATTTCTTACTGTATCGCATAAAAACGTGTTTAATCTTTGTAAAACCAAAGTAAATAATAATAAATAAATACCAATAAATGTGACAATGAAATCCTGTACACTAAACTTTAATTTCAAGTACATTAAGCTAGAGTCATTTTGTTGCGTACTAAAAGTTATTAACCCTGCGATAATCGTCTCCACGTAATGACTTCACTCCCACACCCTGGGATGTTTTGTTGCGTATACATTCTATTCAGCCGCCTGTTTGCACTGATAACAGAGTGGAACTATCGCAGGCTACACCAAATACTAACAATTTTATGTAAAAGATTTTGATAGAAAGGAAAAAATAATCTTATATATAAAATTTCCGTGTCACAGTGTTTGTTACCGTACTCCTCCGAAACGGCTTTTTTATATGCGTATTCAGTAGGTCTGAGAATCGGCTACTGTATATTTAGATTTTTTTTTTTTTTACTAAGGCAAAACAACGTTTGCCGGGTCAGCTAGTATTGATATAAAAATACCAATTGTATGTATTGATTGTATGTATTGTATATTTTTTTATATTATAGGATGCTAATACTAAGTATGTGCACAAAAGGAGCAGGTTCACCATAATGCTGAACCTTTTTAGAAACACTGTTACATGAACTTTGCAATACAAATAAAAATCGCTTCCACACTTAACTTCTCCCTCAAGATTTTCTTCGTTATCGTTGAATCTGCTTGATTTTCAGAAAATACATATACAAGCACACTAAAACCATTTTTTAACCCGAGATCTCAAAAAAAAATGGACAGGTTAAGCTTAATATCGTCCAGGCATCCTAACTGCTATGTCTGATCGCTCTTACTCTCTTGCTGTACTAATCTAAAGGTTAACTGTGACACTATATCTATCAGAACAAAAAAAAACCTACCTACACCATTATACTTTTCTATAATTATCTGTTACATTATCTGAGATCTTTGCACAAGAGGTTTGAAAGCCGTCAAATTAATATTAACACCGCAGTTAGTCAGAAATGTGTCACATTTTTTATTTGTTTGTGTTTGCGCGAGTTATGCATTCGTACAAAGTTATGTTAGGGGTAAATCAGGCCCGGTATACGCCAGATAAGGGTTATAAAGTCTGCAGTAAAATTATTACCGTAAAAGTTTTTCTCGTGGTTTTGCTGGCGAGGAAGCCGTACATTTGCTGGGGTTAAAATTAATATAGCTGCAATAAAAATAAATATAAATAATTAATTACGTTTCGCTTTGTTTGTTTTATTAAGCGTTAAATAAACGTATTAGAGTATTGCTTTTAACATTATATTTTTATACTTTACTAATAGTAATAATTAATAGTGATAATTTCAGGACTAAGCTAAGTATTGTAACTTTATATTTGAAAAAAATAAAGAAAGATAGAAAATTATTTATTGTGACAAATTAATACGATTAGACGATATGGACTACACAAGAAAAGATATAATATTTAAAATAGTACATACACATAATAAACTTTTATATGTGTTTTTCATATATTTATGCGGGCCTTGAATGTATAAACAATTTGGTTCAAAAAAGACATTCAATTTGTGTAAAAAATCCTATTTCGAGGCCGGTGTTTGGCTTAATCTAAAGTTAATTTCGCGGGTTATTAAAATTCCGTTTCGGACAAAACAATTTTATTTTATCATCATTTCCTATTTCCTTATCTTCCTCTCGTCTGTATTTAATTTTCAACTTACTCTAGCTAAGATACGAATTAAATGTGTAATTTATATGGCCCACAATTCTTAGCTCCCTTATTCTGTCTCTGGGAAAGGCATTACTTCCACACCCCTTCTTGCCTCCATAAATAGCGGGAAACTAATTACTTACTGATGGCAGATTGATGGATATGTGCCACATAGAACCATGCCAGTAATGTCTGCGAGCTTCCTGCCTTATCTTAATATATATAAATCTCGAGTCACAATGTTTGTCCTCAATGGACTCCTAAACCATTTAACCGATTATAATAAAATTCGCACACCATGTGCAGTTCAATCCAACTTGAGAGATAAAATAGTTTAAATCTCAAATTATAGTCGCAATTTTCATTTATTGCTAATTATTGTCTGTTATTATTTGACAGTCACAATTATCTGTTAACTCCAAATGATTCTAACAGATGTCGATACCTTTCGACTGGGTTGAGTAAGTAATCAATAGATGGCGCTGCTATGGTAAATCTACGAACGTGTCATTATGCTACACTATCTATTTTTCATACCCCTAAGTGAGGCAAAACAACGTTTGCCGGGTCAGCTAGTTGTATATATATTCTCATCTCTTGAAACTTGAACTGTTAACGTATTTGATGTTTACAGTTCGTATGGCGTTTGCTTCTAACAGTATGCTATAAGTACTTTATCATGCATATGTCGTGTGTGTTTCTGACATAGCTATTAAAAGACATAATCCTTAGCGATTTTGATTGCAGAAATTTAACTTTTTATTGTTTGATGGAAATTACATATTTTATTTATGTATGTTTCAGTAGAGCTAGTATTAGATTTTTGTATTCGTAAAACTATACACAGTCCTCGTTTCTAAACGAAAATCAATGATCTCATTAGTTAAAAAGCTTTGCTGAACCTTAGGTCTAAACTTGCCTGAGCATATCAGAAATTCAGCTTCCGCCGTATTTAAAAGTAAACTAAAACTATTTCAAAGCACACTGTAGTTTAAAATAATTTTTAAATTACTAATTTATTAAAAATAAAAATACATAAAACATTGTAAAATGACTTGTAAATCTTTGTTTACCAATAAATGATCTGTATCTGTAAGATATATAATTTACTAGCTGACCCGGCAAACGTTGTTTTGCCTCACTTAGGGGTACAGCGCCATCTATTGATTACTTACTCAACCCAGTCGAAAGGTATCGACATCTGTTAGAATCAATTGGGGTTAACAGATAATTGTGACTGTGAAATAATAACAGACAATAATTAGCAATAAATTAAAATTGCGACTATAATTTGAGACTTAAACTATCCTATCGAACTACACATGGTGTGCGAATTTTATTATAATCGGTTAAGTGGTTTAGGAGTCCATTGAAGACAAACATCGTGACAAGAGATCTATGAATAAAACTTTACCGGAACATTAATTCACTTTAGCGTATTCGAAGAAAATTGTACGAGTATACCTATTAGGTATTATTTATCGCAAGGAACTAAAAAATATGCGTAGAAAACATATTGTAAATAGATATTAAAGCATATTTAAAAAAGGAATTTCATACACATTTTTTTGCATGGTAATAGTAAGTGGAATAGTAGAAGAACCTTTTTTGCTTGTAGTTAATATAACGCTAGAGCGTGTTATCAGGCTCGCACAGCTGTAGGTATTATAAATGAAGCTCCCAGTCGTTTATCCCAAATGGCCGTGCCAAATGTTGCCAGTTTGTCAGAAGTATTACCAGAAATATAGCCTACTAGCTGCATCCCGCGGTGCCAGTTATCCATTCCAATCGGTGTTTATCCAGAAAAAAATATCCTTGGTAGACTAACACTCACAGGATCTACCCTATCGAGACACTAAATTGCATCGATTTCGCTTCAGTCCTTTGAGAGTAAAGGAGTAACAAACATACACACCTACACATACCAATACTTACAAACTTTCTTATTTAAAATATTATTGGAAAGTAGGATAGTGGGACTGCTATTTATATCTTTTCCATGTGTGTGTCTGTCTGTGGCATTATAGTTTCCGAACGGATAAGCCTTTTTTATTTTCATTCTTACTTCGTTGTGTTTACGATTATTTGTTAGCCAGTCCCGGCTAACGAATAGCCGCTAGTACATGTATGTGTATTTAGTATGCAAGGTGCATTTATCATCTTTGCGCATAATAAAACAATTTTCTTTGCTTCTTTGTTTGTGTAATTTTTTCTTTATTTGTTTCTTTCTTTATTTGATTCGTTCTAAGTTTGTTTGTTTCTTTCTTTATCTGATTTTTTCTTTCTTTCTTTCATTCATTCTTTGTTTGTTTGTTTGTTTTTTCTTTCACATACCAAAGGCAGAGCACGGCACGAATACGTGTTAAAATTTCTCAGAAGCACATACTCAAACTTAATGGATAGATATCTTTTAGGCTCAAACTAATACCCGTTTTTGGTTCCGGATATAATTTTCTCCGCAGCACTCTTGTTCCATATATTTTTACGATGCGTAATAAAAATGTGCGAGATTGTAGCTCTCTCTGTGAGGATAAGGGGATATGTTTGCCAAAACGAGATACAAGGATAGTAACCAAGGTTACTACTGGTTAGCAGGCAGTATGGCAGTTTCTTCTATAATCTACTCTTTCATATGTAAAATACAGGCGTTTACGCCGTCGACGTAATAGGGATGGAATAGGTTTATTTATGATGGACAGGCAAGCGCTTGACCGCAACTCATCTGATGTTAAGTGATGTTGCGATCTAGGGTGAAGCGCGCTTGCCCAGAAGAAACCGATTCACTCTCGCCTTGAAGACAGTGAGGTTATAATAGTTCAGAGGGAACAGGGATTCCGGTAAAGAGGATACGTTCGGCTTAAAGGTAATGATGGCTAGGAAGATATAACTTTTCTGTAGGCATTATCATGTTATATAAAATTAAAATTATTTAATTTATTAAATTATTCAGCTACAACCAAGGTTGAAAGAATTTTTCAAATCGGTTCAGTAGTTTCGGAGCCTATTCGCATCAAACAAACAATCATACTTTTCCTGTTTATAATATTGGTATAGACTAGCTCGTCTAAAATATAACGTTAACGTAACATAATTAAATAATTTTTAAATTGCAAAACATAGATTGTAACTTTCACGTACGACTGGCTACATCGGCTTCTACATAAAAGTAGCAATTACCTACCATCGGTCGAAACTTTTTTTTTTATTTATAAGAAATAATACTTATACCTATCTTAACAACATTACTGATATTACAAAAAAGTCGGAATATAAAAAAAAACTTTTGGACTAATAAATGTGGACACAGGCCGAAGACTACATAGATAAACCACCGTAGTCTAATTTTAAATTACACAAATCGATACCCTAATTTGAAAACCTACTAACTCCTCTGCGGGTTTTTTTACGGGAGAGGCTCGAAACTTCATTGTATTTTTTATTTTACGCAATAAAGTAAAACCAAAATTCCGTGGAAAACTATGCTTTATTTTTATTATTATAATATAAATAAAGTTATTATATTACTTTTTATTTATCTAAATAAAATACAATGACGTTTTGAGCTTCTACCGTAAAAAATCTACAGAGGAGTTAGTAGGTTTGCAAATTAGGGTATCGAAATACAAAAAAATATTTGATTTCTGTACATTAAAATGAAAATATTACGTAAATCTTTGACGTTAATTTGGAATAACCTAATGTTGGGTAAATCCACGTATTATATACAAGGTGAACTGGGTTTTACATACAACTTTCCTCATCTTATCTTTTTTTAAACACTTCCTTGACACGTCGATAGCAAAAACTATGTTTATTTAAACATTTCGTGATATAGGTATGCTGTTCTATTCAAATTCCACAGCACTACAAAATATGTTTTTATTTGTTGCTCTGGATATAACAGCAAATTGTTAGGTTTTGAAGTGTCCAGATTACGACTATATTTATAAAAGTACTCAATGTGCTCGTTTCTTATGAACTAAACTCAGAACAATTTAGCGTTAAAATTTAAGTTTCTAGTAATTTAAAAAAAAAAACTGAGCAAATCTTACAAAATTATTATCATATCTAAAGCAACCACTGTGACCAGTGTTATCTATGTAGGTACTGTCTCTAAATTTAAATATAATTGTATTTATTCAAAAATGTAAAAATAATTTATTCTATGCAATTATTACAATGATCTTGAGCTGTACGGAGCCGTTTCGTGGACCAACCGCCTCACGCAGATTTCGCGGTCCACTTGAGTCTTACACGTTTGCTCTAGTTGACATTCAGCAACAAATGAGCCTTAATCCTCGTCTTCTTAGTAATCTGACGCGATCATCGAGGTTATGCAACGATCGATGCGGACACTATTTGTATGGGAGACCATGTACAAGATTGAAAGAGTTTTTAAAAATATCAAAAAGTGACATTTTCATCTGGGCGCTACTGTGGGTCGGACGACACGTTAAATTGTAGCATCCATTTATCATAATAGCATCAGGGATTTTTAATCCGGATATTGCTAATTGCAGTTCTTCTCTAAATATACAGAGAACAACTAAAACAATTGAACTAAAAATAAATTGGAACACCGATTTCAATTTAATAAAACTAAACCAATTACGATAAATTAGATATAGAACCAGTCTGAACGTATTTTCTCTCCGATAAAAAATAAATAAATAACAGAGTTCTCAGGCTTAAAAAATACAAAAGAAAGACAAATCTTTTTATGAAGTCAGTTAATGAAGATATAATTGGTATCTTTTAAACTAATTGGGTGAGTGTCCCGGTGCGGAAACGTCTACTTTTCAATCAGACGGCCCCTGGTTCGATCCCGGTCCTACATCAATGACTTGCTGTCTATGTTGTGTGGGTTTTCGCTCGCTTTACGGTGAAGGAAAACATCGTGAAGAAACCGACATGTTAGACGGACATAAAATACGAGGGCATCTGTTTCCGTGTAATAGCCTGAAAAAACTCCCCCGATCATGGATTCTGCGGGGGAGTCACATCCCTCAGTAATGAGGAATACGAAAATAAGAAAGTAATTAGTTCATATAATAAAAACCCGAACTCAGTAACTACGAGTATTGTTACTCAGTTCGGGTTTGGTGGCAGCTCAAACAAGCAGTGATATCTAGTACTAAGTCTAGTTCCTACTTATTAATATTGTAAATTCTTTGCTTAAATATTTAGTACTAAGTCTAGTTCCTACTTATATTGTAAATTCTTTGCTTAAATAAAGTTATTTTTATGTATTTTATGTAATTGGCGTGGTCGCGTAGGCCTATTTCCATTGTCTACGCTGTTACGCGCCTCTACGCATGCCCTTAGAAACGTCGTAGCGATGCTACGTCACGGGAACCGTAGCTACAATATTCATTTTTGTATCGGCATAGAACTCGGCGGAGATTCTCGATTCGCTATTCATTCATTCAATATTTAAGAGCTGGGCTCTTGTCTGTGGAGTTTTTTTCCAGGTAGTTTTGTCTACGGCCAAATCCTTGACCTCCCTATACGACATTACTTTCGCCTTCTCCTTAATTTGGTCTAAATATGATCTTCTAGGTCTTCCTTTTCCTTTCCTGGCAAAAATAGAAATCTTTCCTTCTACGATATTTTTTATGAAATTGTCATGTCGTATAAGGTGGCCAACCATCTTTCCTCTTCTGTTGTCCTCATCTTTCATCTTTCCTCTTCTGTTGTTATTATTGTATATACAAAATTTAAAATTTTTATAAAAGCATTTTTCAGTTTGTTTTTTAGTAAGTAACTATTTCATTTAATTAATTATTATGAAACCGAATCAAAATCGGTATAGCTTAGTTTAGAAGATAAGTAGCATTGATTTGCTCAATCCCAGAAACATCCTCTCAAACTAATGTAGTCTAGTCTCCGTTTCGTCGCGCTGAATGAATCATAGCAATTATGAAATCATTGTTATTATTTACTGTTATTGTCTCGTTAAAATGTAGATAAGGAGATAATAATGAATAGAGGCTAGAGCTGATTAATTAATCATCTTACCTTCATCTAGGATTTACTGAGCCTCTTGCATAGTATTTTCCTGTAAAAACCGATGAAGATATTCGTTGTCAATGTAATCTATGTTTTGCACTCGGTAAAGAAATATTACTTTAGCTCGACCCCGATGATGACGCCCGTAATGCTCCGAAATCCGTTGGACGTATATCCAACGTTTTTAAAGTAAGTGTGACCGAAGATATAATTCGTATGGCATACGTTTATAACACGAGCTAGTTCTAACATTCAAAATTAGATGTTGTGTGAAAAGACATGCGCACTGACAGATCTTTATTACTGAGACAAAAAGTCCAAGTTGGCTTACCACAGCGTTAAGGCTGTTGTATTTTTTACTAATGTTGACATAAATGTAGACTGTTTTTAACTTGACTTACCATATCTTACTTTTCCGTTATCTGTTGATACGTCCAAGAAACATTTTTCCAAACAACACATTAAAAACAAGGGAAAGAAAGAAAGAATGGATGCTGTTGGGATGGTCAAGAAGAAAAAAAAAGAAGCAGAATAGAGGCCGCAGTCGGCTACAGTAATGAAATAAAACATTAAAATTTATTGGAATTTATCGGAACATCTATAAAGACCTTGAAAGACGCCTCAGTTGCATTTCCTACAAGATGTGTGTCCCGTTTGCGCTATTTTATTTCATATGAACATCCGAATCCGGACATCCGGTTTCTTGAGAAACCAAGCACAATGCGCAGCCGTGCTAAGTCGCACAAAGCCTTACAATGTCACAGAATATACAACAGTACAATACTAGATACTCTAACAATGAGACCGGCACAAAAGACAGATAGCGTAGTTTCTTTTTGGTTTGAAACACGACTAAAAAATATTAGATGAATGAATTAATTTAAATGAGAATGATAACAAAATGTTTCATTATCGCGTTTTTATCTACGTTCTTAAAATAGAAGATGAACTGTACTGTTTAGCGTTCTGTATCAAAAAAGATAAAAACCTGACCCTATTACTAAGCCTCCTCTGTTTGTCACCAGGCTGTATCTCAGAAACCGTGATAGTTAGAAAGCTAAAACTTTCACATGTTATATGTTTCCCGTGCCACTATAACAACAAATACTAAAAAATATTATAAATTAGCCTTCGGTAATACATCATTGTAAAATGTTTCATCAATTAGTATTTATCACTTGAATGACGTAACCAAATAAACGTAGTTTCTTTATCTTTGTATGTCGTCTACCTGTAGTGTAGGTGCAATCAGACACATCACCTATTTGCTACGTACATTGTTGTCAACACGACACACTTATTCATAAGGTTATATATGTGCAAGATAAAGCACGTGCAGACTTAATGATTTAAAAGTCGAATACAATGTATATTACGTATTTTTAAACGACTTCTAACAAGGAAGATTCTCAATTCGATTGTTTTTTGTATTTTTTACCTCATAGCTCCGTCATTTATAACCATTTTATTTTAACTTTGCATATTATTATAATGTTTATCGAAATTGGTTCTGTATTTTTTGTCTGTGGCATTGTGACTCGAGAACGAATGAAACTATTATGACTAAGTTTTTTTGTTGTTTGAAAGGCGTGAGTCGATTGTTCTATGCAATAAAAAATAGCTTATTAAAATAGTTTGTTTAATGATAGTATATCTAATGGTGATGGTGGCCGCCACAGAATGTTGATTCGGAGTTTATCTTATTTTTTTAATTTGCTCATATTTCAGAGTAGACTATTCTTCTTCGTACTGGCTATTTTGCCAAGCTCTGGTGTCGACCCTTTTCAAGCCGCCCGAAGGTTTTTGTCTTGACTTAACAACTGTTTGTACTAAGATTAACAGCCGGGACCTACAATTTAACATGTGAGATGATCATGCCACTTAAAAACGACAGTTTTGTATACCATATGCTTTCAACACTGTCCACATCAGCCGTTGCTTAGCTTCGATGAGCTCGTCAGATCACCTTAGCTAGCCGAGCTACACACGCCACTATTGTGAATCTGAGAGCCCTACGCTTCTCTCTAAGAAACTATATTTGGACGTCTTTGTCTCTTATTAAGATGAAATGTGTAAAAACCCCTGCGCCTTTGTTACGAAGAACAAGATGTTGAAACTTGAAAAATTACACATTTAACATTTTACAAGGTAGTTGGAAGAGTATCTGAAATATTTATTGTATTTTCGCTGTGATCTAATAACAAAGGGATCTTGGGATAAGCGAAGAAAAATGTAATATTGAAAAATACATCTCCAATCTCAACTCAATCTCAGATGTTCTTCCATCTACGAATACAATGAATTTCCGCGACTCAACGTCTGAGTCAATAGTTTAGTTTACATGGTATTTTTTGTGAGATATTATACAATTAATATTGTGTGCAATTAAAAGTCTTTAGATTGTTAAAATGTAGGTAATTGTATCTGCGCACAATACAATTAAAATGACATGAAATTGCACATTTTTATTTTTAATATAATCTCATGTTTGTACCTCAGGATTACTGTCTAAATTCTTGGATTTCTTCTTTACTTAGGTATTTTACTTTTGTTTTCTTGGGCAAAGCCTTAGAAAAGTAATAATTGTAAATATTACATCTTGTTTGACATATTTTAGAGAGCTTTTTGATTAACTGATAATTTAATCAAATAGCTCTCTAAAGCTGTAAGTACAACATGTAATTAAAAAAAAACAGTGGTTACCACCTAGCAAAAAATTTAATTTATATAAGTTACTTGGTCATTTAATATGTAGGTACCTACGAGTGCATTAGTAGATAACTTAGTTTGGTAAATAGCTGGTTCCAACTAAGTGATTAGGTTGGTATACTGGTATACGTGATTAAGGCGGTCTTATTCAACTTTTTGCTGTTTTAAGTTACGTTTATTTACTTCCTTGATAAACTAAAAAATATAAAACTAGTCTCATATCAAAATTTAACATAATATCTAGTGATCACAAGAAACAGAAACACGATTAGTAACAATTCGCTCGATAGAATTTTGTTTTGAAAAAAGCTCTAATTTACCATAAATTGGGTATTATCCTTTATATATTTTTGGATTGGTGAGAGATCCTATCACTAAAATGATGTCAAAAAAATATCAACAGACAAAGCACAAAATTAACAAGGATTCTGTAGAGATACTTTTATATCTTGCCATACAAAAATTAACCAGGAAAAAATAAAACCCTAATAAATGAAACCGATTCACGCCATAGCCGCGCTCGCGCTCGCCGGCCAGTACCCGCCGAGGCGTCTCAGAGAGTGGACGTATCGCTCGTTGTTCCTAATTGTCAGAAATTCCGAATTTTTGTCGCGGTGATTTTCATCCTAAATATGGACAGAAAAAATAAAAGATAATGACTCCAAAGGCATATCGGAAAATGGTAAGTACCTTCCACCTTTTTCCTTGTTGTAGATTGTAGACCACTTCGTATGAAAACAATCATGCCACAGTCAAAAATAAACAGAATGAAAAAATGAAATCAGAATTAGGTATCAAGGTTTATCTTTTTTGAACACAGGTTTATTTATAAAATATCTTATTAGGATACTTGTACCTATCTTTTTAACCGACTAAGACAAAAGGAGGGTTATGATTTTAACAGCATATGTACGTTTGTACGTAGTGTATGTTCATCTGTGCCACCATATCTCCTCAACTAAGTAGTAATCATAATTTGGCAATCGAGGTACCTATCAACAGACGCGTCTTTACGCTCCCCGCTTTTACGCTATAGGATATATATGACGTCACACAAAATTTAAAAGACGTAGAAGTGGCTCGCAAAATATTTTATGAATTGAGTTAATTTTATATGTACCTAAGATTTATAATGTGCTTGTTGCAGTGCTGCAATGACAAAGCGGAAACAAAAATCCAACGTCGAAATTGGATCTGTTTCGAGCGTCGAGTGAGTTACATTATATAAAGTATTTTTATATATTCCTATTTAAAATAAACGAAATTTAAACTCTTACTGATTGTTTGTGTTTAAATGTGACGTAATTTTCTGTTTCAGTGTTGAAACAGAATTGCCAGAAATTACTGTTGAAAAAGTCAGTGAAAGCGATGATTTTCGACCCATAGCTGGAAGGAGATTGATCTTTACGTGAAAATTAACTAGATGGCGCTGATGACGCCTTAACTCGCACAATTGTTTCTTTCGCAGAATATGTATACGAAATTATATTGTAATTGCAGGGTTTTTTTTTATGTGAAAATTAACTAGGTGGCAAGGCGACGCTTTAATTCGCGCAATCGTTTCGTTCGTTCGCAGAATATGTATGTGAAACCATATTGAAATTTCCAATATTTGTTTACGTAAAAGTTAACTAAATAATCTTAGAATTTCGAGACAATACTCACGAACTAATTGGTGCGTGATTTAATTATTTTTGATGTCAAAGCGTTAAGTTCGGAAATATAAATTATGATAATAATTTGTGGCAGTGCTTATATCCGTTTGACATCGATGTCAAACATCAATCATCATATTATTTTAACAGCACATAGGTAACAAAATTCGGTTGTGATATATAGATAAGTCTTTACTGTTTACAACAAAAATGTAAGAATAAAACTACTTAATTTACTTTTGCAATTTAGGGGAGATAAGGAGGTTAGAAGTAAAGGTTTTCCTCTATTGTTTTATTCAACCCTGTCCACTGCACTAGAGGTTTCATGACATAAACAATCTAATAGTTCTTTTAAATTTATAATTTATAACTTAACTTTGTTGTTTATGTGACTTTGAATATGATAATTGTGATTGAAATTTGAAATTTAAGTCATCATCTTATAAAATCAAAACGCCCCTTTATGCAAAACTAGCTGACCCGGCAAACGTTGTTTTGCCTAATAATTATTTTTATTCTAGTTTCTAGACAAAATCAGTGCCAGCAAAGAAAGGTAATGTTATAGTGTTTTATTTAACAAACATTTATTTGTTCTTCTTATATGGCACCGACTCCAAGAATACAGGATGAAAAAAAATTCAAGATTTTTCAATAAAAATGTGGTTGTTGTGCCTCACTCGACATAGATAGGTATATTGTGTCGCGCACTTTTTTGTAGATATTTGTAAGATCTACAATTAATTACAACATTTTATGGTTCTATCTTTTGTAGTTTAGGCAGCGTACGCAAAATAAGTAACTTCTTGGGTTGATTTTTTTCAGTTTGTGTCCGAAAAATCCAAATATCTTACGGAACCCTATTTTATTCCAAAATAAAATATAGCTTATGTTACTCGTGGATAATGTAGCTTTTGTATGGTGAAAGAATTTATAAAATCGGTCCAGTAGTTTTTGAGCCTATTCGTAACAACCAAACAAACAAAGTTTTCCTCTTTATAATATTAGTTTAGTGTAGATAAAAAGGTATTGTTTATACAAATAATTAAATAAATAGGTAATCCAACAAGATAAAAAAATCATGTGTGTTATTCACACCTGGTAGAAGTGAAACCTTCAAAAATACGATGAAAAAGCTCTACAAATAAACGTTCACGTATACAAAACACCATTGTTGTTGTTGTGATGCCTTTTCTAAAACTTTGTACTACGCATGCGCGCACAATACAGTCGCTTTTTCGTTTCATCGACTTTCAAATCACAACGATGCTAAAGAATTTTTCACTTCAAAATATGATTTCATTTGTACCTAATATTTCACAAGTTGTTACAGTATCATACAATTTTAGAGAAATTATACAAATGATGAATAAAGAAAACTAACGTTGTGCTAGCCTTAGTTACCTTAGTAACTGCATTTACAATGTCTAGAATGAATCTGTAAAAAGATAAAAATATAAAATAATAAGTTTGCTCACTCTGTCAACTTATTTTTTACACTGTGGCGCCGGAACGACTGGTCGCCGGGACAACCACCCAGTCTTAGATCGCGAGTTCGCCGCGCGCGCTTGTGTGCGTAGCGACTTTGTTCGTATCGAGCGCTATTTGCCTAAAGTTTCAAACTAAGCTCGCCTTAAGGCGATTAAGTGCTGAATTCAGTCGCACCATACATATTAAGGCAGTATGGGAGCAAAATAGAAAAAAAATATCCTATAAATTCTTGCGGTAAAATTAAGAAAGTCTATTTAATTGTTAAAGAAAACTTATTTGTTCTGTCACAAGGGCGACATTTTATTAAATTTAAGCCCTGTATTAATGATTTAAAAACCTTGCGTAAATAATTGAGCTAAGATTTTTTCATTGTTATAAAAATTATCTTTAACTAAGTGTTATGAATTGTTAGAGTTCCAAAACACGATTACTTAAAATTCGCTCTATAGATTTTTTTTCAATTCTCCTAAAGACCCTTCGCGCAATTTTTACGACAGCTTGTTCTAAGACTAAAAAACGAGTACTACAATTATACATGTCACGTAAGCCTCGGTAGGGCCCGAATGTAAATGTCACTTTTTAAATTTTATCAATCTTTTGCACAGTCACCGTTCCAAGAACCATCGTAACTACAATTGCTCAACTTTAACGATCACATGAATCAACTCAGTAAGTCGAGCAATAAGCGTTTATTTATCAACGGCACAGATAATTGTCATATCTTCATCCTCGTAAGTGGTTCTTAGAGTTGTACTTGCCACTGCCAAGAAGTTCCAGAAGTTTCTAATTGCTCTCTGACTATATTTTTGTGGAATGCTACTCGTGAATTATTTTAGAATCGGGTCTGGGTAAATGTTTAAATTGCCTTAAATATTTATCGAATAAAATATGTCTTCGGTAAGATTCGAGAATAAGAATTTTTGGATAGATGAAGCTTCATCAGATATAGGGAAGGACGAAGGAAGAGTTGACTTCCTTCTAAGAGAAGCAAGTTAAGATGAGGATGACGGCTGATAGGATAGTTTGGAAGCGTAATACTTGCCATATCGATACGACTAGAAATGAAATGAACACTACGTGATTAGCAGAGGCATACCAAAATAAGTAGAGAGAAAGAGAGTATACAAACACCTGTTCAAGCATTTTGAATTTAAACTGGTTTTAGTGTCAGGGTGAAGATTATTATTATTTTGTAAAGTTTATTGACTTTCCGGTTCAGTTGAGGTCACTTTTTAACGACATTGATGTTATATAATATTACTCGATTTCGGTTACTCGACTCAATTAAGGTAACTTCATCTTGCTCACACTCATTTGGTTATGCGAGTGAGAGGACAATGAAATATGTTCTTTCATTGACTCAACTTATAAAGGTGACTAGCAAACCCGTCGTACTCCGTTTCGCCATAAAGTTGAAATTTTCCCTAACTTCGTTTGTTACAAACCTCACGGAGCCCGAAACCTTTCCAACGAATGCAAAACCGTGCAAATCGGTTCGTGCGTTCTGGAGTTATAGCGTCAGGAAGGAAAACCGACTTATTTTTATATTAGTATACTTACGTATAGATGTTCACCATACGAGTACTTTTAAATTTTAGTGACGTACCGAGCTTTGTAATCCAAAATGCACGATGTCACGGTATACTGAATGTTTGCTATCAAAATATATCGATGAAAAAACAGGAAAAATAAACAACCGGATGGTCAACGGGTAGATGATGTAGTAAACCGTACGTCAAAGTTACAATTTAATACAAAGTTGTTTTATACTCTGAAAAGTATTTATTTAATCACAGATGCTTAAGTTCAAATTTGCATAGCATTGATTTATTAAACGAACTAGTTCTAAGTTACAAAACTAGATGTCGTCTGAGTTGATGTGCACATATACAGATCTGTAGATTCCGCGTTCTCGTTACAGCCAATGTTGGCTCAACTATAGAACATGTTTTTTACTGACATACCACATTCTCTTTTTCTGTTGTCCATCCAACAAAACCATTACAAATGCAATGACCCGAGAGGAAATGCAAGAGCTGATTCATACCGGATTTATGTAAAACAAAACATCTTTAGGAATATTTATGTATGGAAATCATCCAGAAGTCATGTGGCATTAGAGTTCATTCGCTCTCAATGGAAATTTATGGATTCAATCACAGTATCTTGGCCTAAGTCCCAGATGAGTCAGAATACAAATACAAAATTCTTTATTTGTGACACAAGTAAGAGATACAAATATAAAAATAGAGTCCAAAGGCTTTCAAACTAGTTCACAGAACTGTAACTTGAAAGCCAATGATTTCTCCCGTGATGTAACATTTACAAAATACTTATGCCAAACAAGAGCGAAATAACAAAACAGTCTAATTTAGAATTTACTGCTTGTATAAAAAAATATAATAATGGTGACGATTCTGGTGTACATACGACTAAACTAAATTTAAAGTAACTCTGTCTCTCTTCACCATTAGTGAACAGAAAGAGACGGCACGATCTAAACCATAGATAAACCAACTAAAACCATGTCAAATATAGAAAATGTAGGTAGAGTTGATATAATTGGGTGTATTCTAAAATCGCCTATATTTTCCATATTTGACGTGATTTTAGTTGTTTTGTATATGGTTCAAATGTGCTGTCTCTTTCTGTTCACTAAAGATGAAAAGTGACAGGACTACTCTAAATTTAGTTTACTCGTGTATGTGCCAGAATTGCCACCATTATAAAGTTAAGTTAGAATAGACGCTTCGTATGAAGTGGATACTCAATAACATACAAAGTACTTGGTGTATTCTATGTTGAGTGCGTACTCTCTACTCCACTCTCTAGGTCAAAACGACGACCTCGTTGGCATAATAGTTACCATCCCAGACTGCCAACCAGCAGCGGTGTGTTTCACAATCAGTCGGTTATGATCCGTTCGGTTCACATCCGATTCACGGAAAGATGAAGATATTTCCGATCGATTGATAAAACGCGATTCACAAATTCCGTCGGAACTCAACATCAACCATAGATTAGCCTTTCCGACTGCGGATCACAGATTAAAAAAGAATGGGCGCGTTTGGTGATGGTAGAAATTAAATACCTTGGTAGAAAGTTAAAAATTACATTTGTGTCAATTTATTTATCAAAGTCAGTGTCAAATTAGTAAAAATAAGGTTGAAAATCCTGTAAAAGTCGAAGTTTTAATCCTCAGACGAAGACGAATCACATTGATTTAGATATTTACTCTGAGTTTGAATCATACATGAAAGGGTATATGGATATAAACCTTTCCTATACTCGTCGAACTATGTTCTAGGTGCGTCAGGTTTTAACTCGAAACCAGTCGCTTACAAGATTTACTACAGACCACAAGATTTTAAACGGCATCAATGTCCTTCTCTCTGAAGTGACTCGGCCGTTGGTACCAGAGCATCGAGCGAGATACCGGAGCAGGCGGGTGCGGCTGTCCTCCCCGGAGCCGCCGCGCAAGGTAGCGCGTGCTCAGCCACCGCTGCTGAGAGCGCATCACCACCTTAACACACTAGCTTGCTCACAACCACCTAGACATATTCGCGGACAATTGGCGCCAGAAAGTACTCTAACGTACTGTGAAAAACCGGACATTATTAAGAGTAGTATAAGTGAACAATATCCTCCTCCATCTCCAGGCCGGCCGGTCACCGAGGAGATGTCAGACCGAAACCCCATGAAGATACCATTAAGAAATAAATAAAATATATGAAAATAATGGCTCTAAATATATATTGTAATATGTATAAGTTAACATATCATAAGAAACAAAGGAAAGAATTTAGAATAACAGTCATACACTATGTTGAATAAACCTATAATTATTAACTGTACAATACATATATAACCAATAGTTGAAACAAAGAAAACCTACATGTAGAATAAAGATTTAGTTTTACACTGCAATGAATATCTTAAAGGGGAGGCCTATGCCTTTCAGGCAACTTCTGTTTACAAAATAAGTATAGAAAAGCATGTAAAACGGTGATAAATAACTAGTATATATGAACTTATTTGTAACTGTAGAATAAAAGGATTTTTATTTTATTGAGTGAACAATAATTTAATATCTTTTAGTAATATTAATTTGTTTTATTTTGTTAATTTTCAGTCCTTTTATATGTATATTTAAGTCTATTTCTATGTGTAGTAATTGTGTTTGTATATTGATATAAAATTTGTTTGTTAACAAGTTATGTATTGTTTTTTATTTTTTACTGCCTGACCCGGCAAACATTGTTTTGCCTTAGAGATTATTACTATTCATAAAAAAATTAATGGTGAACAACCCTTATCACTATACTACCCTTATCACATGGGGTATGGTAAATAGCCAGTAGGCTATTCTCAGACCTACTGAATATGCATATAATATTTGGTAAATATTGGTCGAGCCGTTTCAGAGGAGTATGGTAACTAACATTGTAACATGGAATGTTTATATATTAGTTTTAATTTAATCTATAAAACAAACACAACATACAATTTACAATAAATTATTAAATTAACAAAACTAAACCTTTGGACAGTTTTTTGTTAAAGTATTATACAAAACTTTAGTGTTTATGCATTATTTTTTAAGAATGTAGCGCTCAAGAGACTGTCTCTGTTATGCTATATTAAAAAATAAATGAATTTGAATACTGATTCAAATTATTAGGAAGAAATGCTAGTTTGGAACTAGTTTCAATTTGTGTTTGAAATTAGAAATCTTTTTATTCTAGTCTGTTAATTGTTTCTTTATGATTAAGTTTACATGTTGTACAAGATACAAGATCATTTCTTGTGAATTGTTCCTAAGATGTTAAAGCCAAGTAGTCTAAGAGCTGGTTTTACTCTTTAGAATATATCAGCTACTCTCAACATTGTTATTATTGATTATTATATATGTGTATTGTTTGTAAGATGGAGAAGTACTTAAAGAACTGATTATTATTTCAACGGAGACTGAATAAGGGTACTAAGAATCAATGCAATATTTTACTTATAATATATAGTGTTTAATTTACAAGTTAAATGGCACAGCAAATCTACAGCATCACTTTCAGAAACAAAGTATAATGATCCACTAATATTACAAAACCATATTTCTGTGTACGTATATATGCATGAGGATGTTTGTCCTTTTTTCACGGTCGAACACTTGCATTTTGGTATGGAGATAGCGAGTGCGGATAGTACGGCTGCCATTCCTCAATCAAGCACTTTGCCACCTCGGGAGTTAACCGATAGGTGAGCTTGAAGTGCGGTTCGTTGAATGGATCAGTTACGTCTCGTATGGCGTTGTGGAGACGTAACGTTTGCTGTCGCTGTAGTTCACTGAGTCTATTGCGGCGCGAAGTTAATTTCATAAGAAATTTTACAACACTGAAATTGGTAAACACAAATAGGGTCAATAACCTCAAAATAAATTTCACAACAGAAATATCAAAAAAAAAGGAAATAATAACCACAGATAGGTACCCTAAACCTATTGTATGAATTTGAAATGTTTTTTGACTAAATTAACTGTGTGTAACACACAAACTATTATTTCGGAAACGAATCCGGCTGCTTTTGGCTCGCGGAAACCAACCGATCGAAAATCAGCTGTCAATTCGAATAAGAATGTCTAAAGTTTCCGTGGCGGGCATTGTGAATCGCGTAAAGACTTTTCGAATCGAATATTCGGCCTGAGTCGATTCGGATCTTGTTTCCGTGTCATTGTGAAACACACCGCAGAGGGTTCGGGTCTTCGGGCCCGGGCTCAATTCCTGGTTCGGCCCACATCTTTGTGATGAACTAAATTTGTTGACTGTCGGTCTGGATGTAACACATGTACCGATATAAAGTATTTATGTAAGTATATGTAGTATATCAGTTGTGTTAGCAGCCATTAATACCACGGATCAGCATAATACAAAGAAGAAATAGGCTTAGTATGGGACTAACCAGCCATGCAGTCTCTGTTTCCTGAGAGGTATCATCCGGAGGTTTTCAAAAGTAGAGTTAATAGGTATCTTCTAGGTAAGCGTGCCACACCGTAGACTACAGCGCAGTTTAACATCAGGCAAGCTGTAGTCAAACGCATACCTAATAGAGTAAAAAACTAACACTATACAAAATATACTACAATAAATTAGGTATTCAAGGCGGACTCTCAAACAACAAATGCATATATATAACATATGTATATGTATATATATTTTTACCGTTTCTTATAGACAAGTTACGGATCTCTTCGTGCACGAGGCCGACACGCATTTGACCGCTTATTTTGCTGATTTCTGACTGACGTAAAACACATTGTTAGAATGATTGACATCCAAAAAATCTTTTGTCTTTTTCCGTTTCAGTTTTGTTTTGGTACAAACTTGAACGTGTGCAAATCAGCAACAATGCTCAATAATGGGTCAAGCTTCTAGCGATGACTTGAAAGGTTTTTAAGACATTCGTCCCGAACACGTGAATCGTGCTGAATAGATGATGCTTACAAATAATATACCTTAACTCATCTAAATTAGAGAAATACATCTAAATTATTTTAGGCAATCGCGTTCCATCTTAACATTACAAGTAATATTGCAGCAGCAGCATAAGCAGCCCACTATACGGTCCCACTGCTGGGACTCGAGGCCTTCTTTCACGAGGAGAGTGATGTGGGCCATAATCCACTAATATATTGAATATATTGAAGAAAAATAGTATTTTTATTGTTATTCAAATACTGTACTGAACATTTGTGTTTTTGTCTGATCTGATTCACATGGTCACATCTGATTGGATATAAAACAGTTACTTAGTTTTCATCCATTTACCAGCTCGGTGAACTACAACAAGTTGGTATGTTAAAAAACATTTGCTTAGAGTTCCAAATTCCTGAGACACGGCTTAGAGAAGAACTGTCAAGGTCAAACCTATAATACCAAGTACATACCAGCATATAATGAAAACCTAATAGGTCATACCTTACTGAGCATGCTCGTAAATTACTGGGCATATACCTATAGAATACATAACCTAATGTAGAATTATACAGGGTTTAACGTAAAAAAAAATTAACGACAGCCTTTGTGTGTTGAAGTGTCTGAAAGTGGAACTGACCCTGGAGCACCCCAGGGGATCTCCAAAAGTATAACAGATAGGACGGTGGTGCTTGAATAAATATTGATAGGCATTTAAGGCTTATTGGTGATCTGATGAAAAATGTATGGTCATGAAGAAAAAAAACGCCTCCATACAAACTCCATACATTTGGTATGCAAAACCCGGCCTCCGCCGTATTTCCCGTGCCTCTATAACAACAGATGATAAAAATAAAAAATGAAAATATAAAGCGGGACTCTCATTTGTATGAGAGTCCCGCTTAAGGTTCAGAACCCGTCATGCGCGAGCCCAACTTGCACTTGGCCAATTTTTTATTATATATAGGGTCACGTTTGACCGCAGCTTGCCTGATGTTTAACTTTACTGTGAGCTAGGATGAAACACGCATGCCTAGAAGGAATCTATTTACTTATAAATAGATTTGAAGACCCCCAAATTGTACTTCTCAGGAAAAAGAGACTCAGGAAGAGAGTTACGAAACTTCGCAGTTCTCACAATGAAGTACGAAGCAAACGCTTTGTGCGAATCCTTGGAACTGCGACAGTGAATCGGTGTCAATAATACATCTGGGTCAAACAACTTTATTTTTACGACGTTAGGAAATTCACAAGAAAAAAATTCCATGTCCATCCATTTCAATCCATAAAATGTTCCATACGTATTTGGTCGCGCTACAAAATGTATGGAGAAACGTTTTTTAATTCGCGATTTTTTAAAAGTTGTAGAACATATTATTATGTTATTTATTTGGTCAGACTTAACTTAAAGGTACTGCGTTAGTTACGAGTAGCCCTGTATATAGCCGCTATTTTAATTAAACTCAGTTAAAGTGAATGTTTCTCGCGGGAGTACGGGTTTTTGTGAGCTTTAAACAACTGCTCTCAAACCTGGCACAGACTTCTGTTATAGATATCGGCTTAGGATTTTGCGATCTTCATCTTGTTTTGATTTGTGTGTATCTATTTATGATTTGTTCAATTTTAATTTTATTATATGGAATGTAATTATGTTCTGAAAATAAGCTATTTTATAATAATAGAAGACTAATTGATTTGTAATAATATGATAGATAGAGTAGATATGTAGATATGTTTGGCCAACACGCCATGTTCCTGTTAATCCTTAAACTAAGTGAATTACCACAAAAAGGCCGATATTCAGTAGGAAAACGAAAAAATTAAGTTAATTACTCGTGTTGAAATAGTTTTATTTTATTTTCACTTATCAGCCGCCATCTCTGTACTAACTCCTCTTGCACTTAACGGACTTGTACTATGTATATATGAATCCATTTTTTATAAATTATACCTTACTGGTTATCATTCTGTGGTTATACTCACTTCAGATCCAACCAATTCGATCGAATTTTAATTTCAATAAGGTTAATAATACAGTGTAGAATGTTGTGGTTGTTATCATTGCCAGTCAGTAAAGTAGCTGCGCCCATAGCGCGGCTGACTAAGGTGATTTTATACGATCATCGAGGTTAAGCAACGGTAGATACAGACAGTCATTGAATCGGCCACCATGCACAAGACTGTCTTTTAAAAAATGGCATTTTCATCTGGACGTTATCGCAGGTCAGATGACACGTTAAATTGTAGGTCCTGGCTGTTAGTCTTGGTACAAGGTCTTTGGGCGGATTGAAAACTCTCGACACCAAAGCTTTGTTATTTAGCTCATACGAATAAGAAAAAGTCAGAAAAGGAGAAAAGACAAAAGCTACATAGCTTGAAAGTTACTTATATATTATTTTATTTTTTATTCTTATATTGACTGGCACCCCTATACAGTGCCTGTTATTATTATTCTCAGACTATTCTAAACTCCCAGACGGCTACGTTCGAGCACACGGGTGACGGCGATCGGCTAAGCGTGTGTGCGTGTCACTATGTAGAGATACGCGTTTCTCTATGTGTGTTATGTTGCTAGTAATAGAAAAAAAGTCCTCAAAAACCAAAAAGTATTAATTGTTGATTTGTTTTGTGTTGCGTCAATAATAATTTATTTTCTATCTTCCATTTAAAAATTTTATAAATTAAGGAATATAATATACTAGCTGACCCGGCAAACGTTGTTTTGCCTTAATTAAAAAAAAAAAAAAACTAAATATACAGTAGCCGATTCTCAGACCTACTGAATACACATATAATATTTGGAAAAAATCGGTCAAGCCGTTTCGGAGGAGTACGGTAACAAACACTGTGACACGGAAATTTTATATATAAGATTATGCAAATAAAAGCTTAATAAACCACTACTTCAAATACTCTTTTCAAAATTAACTTAATTTATTTTATTTATGACAAGCTGCGCCCCGTGCTGTTACCCGCGTTAATCCAGGACTAATAAAATAATATATGTGTTAATCCAGAGTCTCCAAGACCTATCTTCTTTCCGAATTTCGTCGAAATAGGTTCAAAGAAGGAACAAACAAACTTACATACTTACACACAAACTTTCGCCTTTATAATATTAGCAGGATATGATTAAAAATAGGTCTTTCGGGAAATAAGTTATTGTCTTCTACCACATAACCCTATACTATACGAAATTTACGAAAGATACACTAGCGTTGAACTACTACACTTTATATTCAAATCGTCTATATTAATCAGTATGTAGCATTCAAATTTTTCATTTTCATTTCATTAAATGGTGAAACAACTAGTCCAATATTTTTTAGTCAATTTTTTGTTACAAATATTCAAAAACTTTTCCACCTTATTATATTAGTATAAAAAGATAGATATTAAAACTGAACATTTAGGATTTGATTTCGAAATTCCTTGAAATTGATTTTAGAAACGCTTTTTAATTTATTCCAAATAATTTAAAAAATGTATTTGAAAAAAGTTACTTCAAATGTTTTAACTTAATATGCTTATTTCTAATAATAATAAATAATAATATTTAACATCTAATTAAAAAATTAAAAACCCAATATTTGGGAAAAAAGTATTTGTTGTAGAGTTGCAACACTGACGACATTTTGACCGAGGTTGTTGGGTTTTGTGTTTCAAGTGGTATTTAGAAAAATAATCTGATAAATAACACAAAAGTACAAAAATCACCTGTGAAATGATATTCCATCTCGACTCTTTTGTTCATGTGAACTATTTTTACAATCCTTGAACACGCAGTATGGCATAATGACATCAAAACTTGTGCGAAACAAAATCACGGAAGCGTACGACCTGGCTGACGCTTGGGAACGTACTAAACGCAGAAACATATTACTGAAGCATTTCATATTACTGAACTCGCCGTCAACTTAATGTTCGACATGACTCCGTCTGGGAGTTTAGAATAGTCTGAGTTATTATTATTATTTAATTAATTTAGTTTCATATAGGTCATTTGTGCCTGAAATAAAAAGCTTTTATTTTATTTTATTTATTTATTTCTTAGCCGAGAAAAAAATGGGCGGTATCTGTGCGGTATCTTTGGAAAGCAATCGTTGCTTCCAAGCGCCTCGAGTAATGAAATTTGTTGCACAGCTTACACGTTGTCTGAACCATGTAGCTTTCAGCTTTATGCACGGACGAGTTATGTTCCCGAAATTAAGCTTTAAAGCTTAATTAAAACGACAGCTGGTCCTACATGATAATAATAATAAATAAATATTAGGACACATTTCACACACGGCTGGTTAACCCCATACTGAACTATTTCTAGTTCGTATTATGGTTGCTAACACAACTTATATACTACATATACATACATACATATTTTATATAGATACATATTTAACACCCAGACCGACAGCCAACAAATTTAGTTCAGCACAAAGATGTTGGCCGTGTTGGGAATCGAACCCGGGATCCTCTGGTTGGCAGTCCAGTAATCAGAACGCTAACGAAGTCTTCAAAATATTAATTACTCTTGTTATTTCTTATCTTTATAACCTACTTAGTATTATATTATTGTCACTCTGCGTATTAAGATGCTTTAAAAAGGCTAAATAATGGCGACCTTGACATAAATTAATTGTCTTGTTTGTGTGATAAGAAAATTCATAACTTTTCAAATTTAGTATGTAATAGATCACGTTACATATTAATTTCAAGTAAAGATGTGATCTGTTACATATTTATTTCAAATAATTAATACAAAAAAGTAATGTTTTATTTATACTTGAATAAGGTTTATCTACAATTTAAAACGTCTTCTTCTTCTTTACCTTGTCCCACTTAGGTGGAGTCGGCACAGCAAATCGTCTTCTTCCACTCTCTCCTATCAGACGTCATCTCCACACTCAATCCTTTCTCTCTCCCATTTCCATACATCTCCTAGTGACATGCATCTCCTCTCTACGCATCACATGTCCATACCACGCTAACCTTCCACTCTTTATTTTCTCCCTCACTTGGGCTACTTTCAAACTTTCTCTAATGTATTATCTACAATTTAAAACAGCATACAAAAATTAGAACACCACTATGTGATCTTCTATTTTCTATATTGACATTAATGTTTTAATGCTATATACTTATAGGAATATAGAATCTTATTTGAAAATGACGATAAACAAGATAAACCATTTATTGATAATTATTTATTCAATTATACGTCAAAAATTAAAAAATACAATATGTAATACAATCAATTTGTAATTGATGTCAATATGTAATGATGGCAATATAAATATTAAAATAATAATAATATTAAACAATTACATGTCACGACAAACATATTTTTTTTTCCATATTAAAAAATTCGCCCACAGAATAGAACGTTGATGACGTATGGAGGTATAGCATTTTCTAGTGCTCGCCTGGCTAGCAACCACCCTGAAGTTGAAAAATCTATCGCTTGCACTTTACGTGAGTTTCGGCAGCTTCCTTATTAGCCAATTATTCCAGACTAATCATGCTACACCTTTAGCTAGAGTGTAGCTGATCTCGTCAAATGTCTAAATGTTTTTAGATACCAAGATAATCAGTCGAGCAAATACGCTGTAAACTGTATGTTGATATTTATAGCTCTCTAAAGAGGTTTATGTGTGTTATTTAGTTATGACGTAGAAATATTTAACTTTCCGGCAAGGTTATTTGTCTCGTACATTTTAAATACCTTTTAGTAGGTAGTCTAGGAACTAATTGTATGCTATTTTTGGTGTGATATTATTACAGCTAGGAATACGCAGCACGTGTCAGCGATACTGGCTAAACGTGGAGCGTGTCTAGTCAGGAATAACTGGCTCTAAAGAAGGCTGCAGGAACACACCGAATGGTGCTTGGCGATAGATCTTTCAACTTAAGGGTGGTTGCTAGCCAGGCGAGCATTAGACAATGCTCTACCACCATACGTCATACTTTTTGAAATAAGATTCTGTCTTTCTATAGATGTATAACATCAAAACATATAGATATTGTGATCTAAGGTGAAACGCGCTTGCTCAGAAGAAACCGGTTCACTCTTGTCTTGAAAACCCGCTAGATTATAGTTATCAGGGCAAGGGGCGTTTGGCAAAGAATTCCACACCTTGGCGGTACGCACAATGAAAGGTGGAGGCAAACCTCTTAGTGCGCGACTTAGGCACTTCCAGTATATCCAGTATAAAGATGCCGCCTTGGTGTTACCCTAGTCGTCTGATGATGGAATAGGGCGGGGGGGGATCAAATCATATAATTCCGCTGCACAGTTTTGAAATTCATTTTCGAAAGTGTGCATTCTTATGTGTGTGCATTATTTCAACCTATCGAGGAACGGATACAACTTACTTAATTACAAAACGGACGAGACTACATTTTTTCATGTTGATGACCTTTTTTTAGCGATTTGGTTTTACCCATGGTTTTCCTTATACTCGTTACGTACCTGCTAATAGTACACAATTAAAAATAATTGGCCTAGTGCGAGTTGGACTCGCGCATGAATGGTTCCGTACCATTGTTGTATGGGAAATTAAATATTTATTTTATTTCAATTTTATAATATAATTTGATAGCCAATATACTTTTATGTATTTTGTGAAATTGCACGTACCGTTATTGATATATTTTATAGCAAAAAAATTCGAAAAAACACGTTTATTGTACGGGGACCCCTCAAAATATTTTTTATTTTTTAGTTTTTGTTGTTATAGCGGCACGGGAAATACATATCTTGTGAAAGTTTTAGCTTTCTAGCTATTACGGTTTCTGAAATACAGCCTGACAGTGGAGGCTTAGTAATAGGGTCCCGTTTTTACCTTTTAGGTACGGAACTCTAAAAAAAACAAGTCTGTTTCAAACATTTGTTCGTTTTATCGTTCAAATGGGTACTGATAAAAATGCAGTTGCATGATCTTTGACACCGCATTGATAAAGCCTTTAGTTCACACAGTACTGTCTGTCCCGTATAGATGAATGAATGAGTCAGGACAAAGATTCTTATAGTGTAACTAGTTGTGCTCCGCGGTGTTACCCGCGTCCTAGACAATATAATAAAGGTCCGCGATAAAAGCATATGTGTTAATCCAAGGTCTAACCTAACTTCACACCAAATTAAATCAATATCGGTTCAGCCGTTTGCGCGTGAAGAAGTAACAAACATACACACACACACAAACTTTCGCATTTATTATATTAGTAGATCCTAATCAGCGAACTAGAATAAACGGAAGAGTAACTCCATATAATTGCTGCTTAGAATATGGACCCATCTACGCCAGATTTACGTACACAATTATAGTGCTATGCCAACGAAACACACAAACATAAAGCTGGCACGTGATTGGTCGCATCAAGGTCACGCCACCGACCATGTGCCGCGGGCGCGCGGATAGCTGTTTTGCCCCGCCCACCGCGGTATTTTACACGCGTAAAATACCGCGGTGGGGTGGAACCATTTTATCGGCCAAGTTACTTTTCTATTTATTCTAGTTCGAGTTTGCTGGTCCTTTTTTTTTTTTGTTGACGAGGGGGAAATCTTCGACAAGATACCTGGCTACGATGGGGCGCAGCCAGGTTATGTGGGATTTGTACCCACTAAAACCCCCCCGGTGACCTGCCTCTGTGCTTAACGGAGGTCTCCGGGTTCTTCCGGGAAACACTCCGGAGACCTCCTTGCACTGCGCTGTGGCCCTTCCCGCGACGGTGACGGTCACGCGACGCCGTCGTCGTTCACCCCGGACTCGATGGAGCGGGTGTCGGAACCCCATCTCCGAACACCTTCGAGTCTGATGCCCCTTTTAGTCGCCTCTTACGACAGGCAGGGGCAATTCCGCAGCCTTATTCTTTCACCCAGGCTTGTTGGTCCTAATATAGTTGTTGTTTGTCCCCAGGGCCTCCGAGTGACGACAATAATCGGCGCGTTCGGAACATGCGCGGGCGCATGGCTGAAGGTGTTCTCCGTGCCGCAGGACATGTTCTGGCTGGGCTTCGTGGGCCAGACCGTGGTGGCGGTCAGCCAGGTCTTCATCCTGAACGTGCCGCCCCGATTGGCCGCGGTCTGGTTCGGCGCTGATCAGGTGTCTTCAGCTTGCAGCATCGGTGTCTTTGGAAATCAGGTGAGAAGACAGACCATGCCGGACTGCCGATCAGAAGGTTTCGGGGTTCGATTCATAGGAATCATATAACTTTATTAACCCTCATAACATTAATTAAATAGTCAATCGTACAATGTCATAATAATATAATTAGTGATACAATGTCATAATAATATAATTAGTCGTACAATGTCATAATAATAAAATAGAAAATAACAACACATTTACACATAAGTCAAGTCACTTTACAGTCCGTCATACTTAAATAAAGATTCTGAAAGAGGCAACCTCATACATTCATTTAAGGCATAAAAAGGGTTTTCCACAAAGAATTCCCGGCACGGCCAACATCTTTGTGCTGAACTGAATTTGTTGGCTGTGGGTCTGGGTGCTAAATATGTATGTATATGTAGTATATAGTTTGTGTTAGCAACCGTAAAACCAACTAGAATTGGTTCAGTTAACCCTATGGTTTACAAAAAAAAGGTAACTAACATTGAGTATATACGTACCTCATTAGACATCTAGGAAAACTTGCTGTTACGTTGGAGAGTACATACATGTACCAGCCCCCGGCTTTAAGACTAGGCGAGGGAACACCGTGGAGGTTTTAGTCGGTAGTGGTCGTCACTCTGGCACCGAGCTCGACCTATGTACCCTGAGGATTGGCGGGCATGCGTTTATTCCTTGTTAATTAATATTTGGTGGCGATTCAGCGGCACACACGACTAAACTAAATTTATAGAAGCCCCGTCTCTTTTCATCTTAGGTGGCCAGAAAGAGACGGCACGTTCTGCAGCATACTCAAAAGAACTAAAATCACAGTAAGTAGCTTGTCAGAACCGCTTATAGCATTGTCTATCACTATATGAACTTAAAAAGATAGCAATTCACTGATAGATCATCAGCTAAAGTTATTCAACTTTCAACGGCTCTCCTAATGGAAGGCGTGGAAACAATAAAACCTTACAGAAGCTAGGACCTTTATTATATCTACTAGTGACTGGATAATGGCTATTATTCAAAACGCAGATTAGAACAGCGATAAGCACTTTGAAGAACATAAAAAAAAACGATTAGGTACTCTTGTGATTCTGAAATAATGAGTGATGCTAAGATTTTTTCAATATGTACAGGTAATTTATGTTAGAAGGAAAGGCAACAATTACCAGTATTTAAAAAATTAAAGAATCGACTTAGCGTTGCATTTTGCATATTCCAAAAATACGGAGAATGAAAACCCAGGGAATATATATATAGATAGAACATTCTTTATTGGACAATATTTAAAATATATTTTTTTAAAGTTAGTGTGCCACAAATGGCGGCTTTATCGCTTAAATCGATCTTATCCAGGCAACCTCTGGATGGAAAGGAGTTTATAAACAACTAAACATATGTGTGACATAACATTAGAGTGTTTAGAACATCGTGTGCATGAAGTTTAATAAAAGTTTATTTATTTATTTACTAAACAAAATCAACTAAGATAAAATACGGAAGTCAGATATGTTTACATAAATTCAAACATCTCCTCATTTTGGCAATCTTCCGAGGCGCGAAGTTATTATTACAGAAACATACGCAACCTCTGCTGGACCCCGATAAGGCAGATGATAAATCGACTTTCGACCCTGCTCTTATTGGCGGAATATTTGGTGTGGATTATGGGTACTGGGCGACGGACCTTTCCATAATTTATCGTGTTAATTTGTTTTAGCTCTTTACTTACCTATTATTTAATACTTATTAAAATAATAAATACTCAGAC
This sequence comes from Mellilla xanthometata, assembly GCA_035578125.1. Lineage (NCBI taxonomy): Eukaryota > Metazoa > Arthropoda > Insecta > Lepidoptera > Geometridae > Mellilla > Mellilla xanthometata. The sequence continues at coordinate 1,289,062 of JAPUBQ010000007.1, read as the reverse complement.
TATTCTAAACTCCCAGACGGCTACGTTCGAGCACACGGGTGACGGCGATCGGCTAAGTGTGTGTGCGTGTCACTATATAGAGATACGCGTTTCTCTATGTGTGTAATGTTGCTAGTAACAGAAAAAAAGTCCTCAAAAACCAAAAACTATTAATTGTTGATTTGTTTTGTGTTGTGTCAATAATAATTTATTTTCTATCTTCCATTCAAAATTTTTATAAATTAAGGAATATAATATATTATGCAAATAGAAGCTTAATAAACCACTACTTCAAATACTCTTTTCAAAATTAACTTAAATTATTTTATTTATGACAAGCTGTGACCCGTGCTGTTACCCGCGTTAATCCAGGACTAAAATTGTATATGTGTTAATCCAGAGTCTAACCTATCTTCTTGCGGAATTTCATCGAAATAGGTTCAAAGAAGGAACAAACAAACTTACATACTTACACACAAACTTTCGCCTTTATAATATTAGTAGGATATGATTAAAAATGGGTCTTTCGGGAATTACAAATAAAAAAGATACTAGGTTTATATACCTTTATTCTGTCCTATTTTTTTAAAATACTGTCTTTTGGCGTCTACTTTTATACTCCTGGCATTTGTTGCCAGTTTTGAAATATGGTGGAATCGTATATTTAAATACTTTTGATCAATGATCAATTTAATTAGGTTGATTTGTAAAAATGTCTTCTAGCACATAACCCTATACTATACGAAATTTACGGAAGATACACTAGCGTTGAACTACTACACTTTATATTCAAATTGTGTATATTAATCAGTCTGTAGCATTTAAATTTTTCATTTTCATTTCTTTAAATGGTGAAACAACTAGTCCAATATTTTTGAGTCAATTTTTCGTTACAAACATTCAAAAACATTTCCACCTTATTATATTAGGATTTGATTTCGATATTCCTTGAAAATGATTTTAGAAACAATTTTTAATTTATTCCAAATAATTTGAAAAATGTCTTTAAAAAAGTTACTTCAAATGTTTTAACTTAATATGTTTATTTCTAATAATAATATTTAACATGTTATTAAAAAATTAAAAACCCTACATTTGGGAAAAAAGTATTTGTTGTAGAGTTGCAACACTGACGACATTTTGACCGAGGTTGTTGGGTTTTGTGTTTCAAGTGGTGCTTAGAAAAATAATCTGATATAAATAACACAAAAGTACAAAAATCACCCGTGAAATGATATTCCATCTCGACTCTTTTGTTTATGTGAACTATTTTTACAATCCTTGAACACGCAGTATGGCATAATGACATTAAAACTTGTACGAAATAAAATCACGGGAGCGTACGACCTGGCTGACGCTTGGGAACGTACTAAACGCAGAAACATATTACTGAAGCATTTCATATTACTGAACTCGCCGTCAACTTAATGTTCGACATGACTCCGTCTGGGAGTTTAGAATAGTCTGAGAATAAATACTATAGTATTTTAATTGATTTTTCTCTAATAGTTAATTATAGTCATATTTGAAAAAAAATACTATTATATTAATATACATTTCACACACGTTAAAATAATAAATACTACTAGTAGGTATACATTTCACACACGACTGTGCCGTATTAGTTTCATATAAAATTATCTATAGTTTTTATAGTACCCTAGCCGATATACTATAATACATTTATACATACATAAATATATCGTTATCTTTACATCGATACGTATTGAACACCCAGACCGACAGCCAACAAATTTGGTTCATCACAAAGATGTTCCTCACAAATAGGTGAATAAGTTACTAACTCAATATACTTATATTATGTCACTGGCATGGTATACTATTGAACTTTATCTACACTAGTGTTGTAACATTCTATTGATGTTTCCAATACTTGACTTATAATGACTACTGTTATAGTGCAGACAACAAAACACTCAATTTAAGCAATTTCACATGATGGTATAATATCCACATCGATATCGTAAAATCTCATTATAGCATCGCTCGCTCGCTCCTGATTGGCCCTGCGCGTGCAGCTGCGCTCTCAATGGTTAGATTTTAATGGCGGCAAGTTCACTGTGACAATACACGTACGCGTGAGTTTTTACTTTTATTGTTTGATTAATTGCATTAGTGAAGATAAAGTAGTGTATGCAACTGCATATAACACTGGCATTAAAACACTCGTTACTATTATGAAACTCGCTGTGCTCGTATCATAAACTCACACTCGCGTTATACCCTTCATTATATGACAGTTGCATAAACAGTAAACTACTATTATGAACTTTGAACTTCGTATTGATTTCAAATGAATGTTGAAATTCTTAGTCGCTGATGAGCGATTCGCTATCATCCCTTCTTTTTTCCTCCTTTTGCTGATTTTCCGCAATGCAATACAAAGAACCGTCTTTTAGAAAGCCTCGAGGTCAAACAGAAATCTTGATTTGAGATAATGTAGGATAGGAGAAATTTGAGATAATGTAGGACGTAATCCAATAAGCATCAAGGACTCAGTACAGCATTCTCACTGGCTATTTCCAGACTGATGCGTATTTAGGACAATCGAGGGAAATGATTTTATTACACTAACAATTTATAGGTTTTGCTTCTGTCTTGAGTTTGGATTTTCAGCTCAGTTGAATGTAATTTTATTATCAAAAAAAAGTACCTAAATGGGAGCTGTAAATGTAAAAAAGCGTTTATTTTTGTTTAGTCGCGGTTAGAGTTGAGTTTCCAAACTTTCGTAGAAAACGCTTTGCGTCGACCTTTATTGTGAGAACTGCGAAGCTTTGGAAGTCACTACCTAAGTCTCTGTTTCCTGAGAGGTATCTTCCTGGGGTCTTCAAAAGTAGAGTTAATAGGTATCTTCTAGGTAAGCGTGCCACACCGTAGACTGCAGCGCAGCTTAACATTAGGCTAGCTGTAGTCAAACGCAAACCTATCAAGGATTAAAAAAAAAGTTGCCATGAAATCACGCAACGCATTCAGCTCTCTCTTAAATTAAAAGATCGAATAATTCGGTTATTTCAATTTAAATTAGTATTTCCTAGAATACATAACCTGCTAAGTGCATCGCTAATGAACCTCAAACCACGGCGCATCACTGGGTCAAGTATAATTGGGTCACTGTGGTCAACTAATTTCAAATATGTATTGCAAAAATAGGAGAACGCAACTTTTGCTGATTAGACTTGTATTTAGTCACAACTAGAATTGTGTTTAATCACTACAAAGTCTTTAGTTTAGTCACCACAAACTGTGGTCTACCACGGAAGGTCTACAAAGAGGCACGCTTGTCCAGGAGCATCCTTTTTAATTAAGCTTTGAAGACCCCTCATATAAAGTAGAAAGTTCCCGAACAGAGACCTAAGAAGAGAGTCTTTGGGATAATTTGCAAAGCATAAAAATGGCAAGCCGTTATAATCAAAACAATCATCCTAATGGTAAACATAAAACTGATATATCGAATGACCTCCCCCCTTAATAAAAGCCTAAATCCACACTCTTTCCAAACTCAAGGGATCCCAGTCCAATCTTGTAAAAGCTGTCCTATCTCAGATGGGAAAAGACTCGAAATTTCACAAAATCAATTTGCGGCTAAACTGATAATACACGATAACTGATATACGAGATTGTTAGGTCCTTGTAAATTTGACTTTCTGTGGTGATATGGGTAAGAAAACGAATCGGTGAAGGTGGATAGATCTTAATAAATATAAGCTTTAGTAGATCACCTTCTTATCACTTAAAGAGTTTGAATGCTATAATATATCTCTACGCTCTACGCTCTAGGTTACGCTCGGTTTAAACATAGAATTATGGGTGCCATTATAGTAATTCAAAAATAAAATAAAAAATATATAAAAGTACAAAAAGAAAAGACCAAAATATATATATTTTATTTATATCTATCATTTAGGTCATAGAGTCGCCTAGTCGGTGCTTGTTATCAAGCTATCATTATAGTAGTGGGTATCAAGGAAGTCATTATCCAATCTGTGCAGACGGAGGGGTCTGGTGCTGTGATGCACATACATTCAGACTGGTACATACCAGTTACATAGACCTACATATAGGTATCTAGGTATGACAGGCAGTTACAGTTGTCTGCTCTATGCTCTGCTCTATATATATCTACTAGCTGACCTGGCAAACGTTGTTTTGCCTTAATAATTATTTCTAAATATACAGTAGCCGATTCTCATACCTACTGAATACGCATATAAAATTTGGTAAAGATCAGTCAAGCCGTTTCGGAGGAGTACGGTAACAAACACTGTGACACGGAAATTTTATATATAAGAAGATATCTTTAAGACCTAGTGTCTGTTCTCTCTAGTTTAATTTACAAATTAGTAACTAGTTTAAATTACAATTTGAAAATATTAAAACTCCTATTTTTGCATAAATGCTATTATAATATTGACGAATATCTTAAAGGTAGAGATTTATTTTTGCATGTAAATAAACCGGCTCACTCCTCATGTGTTGCGATACGCGGACAGGGTCCATTATGAGATACTTACTTTTAAATGTGTTGACTTTGACATCTAGGTACGAGTATCTACACATTGAAGTAACCCGAGGTATCTAGATGCTATAGCTCGAGAATATCTCTTGCTCACACTAGCTTAGCCAAAGTACGAAAACAAGGAATGTATAATAAAATAATGATGTTTATTAAACTAACTACCCCGTCAAGTAATTGAATTGCCATACGCTAAATTCAGAACAACACTGAAACATTTTTTTCAAGGTTCATCCACTGTACTCCTTAAAGAAATTCATGACTATACACCTAGTGGAATCTTCATTTATCACTAATTAGCTCATACTCTGGTTGAACATATTCTGAATTAGAATAAAAATAATGGAAGCATGATTATTCTATAAATTCGATCGTGTATTATTCCCGTAACAGCTGCGACACCATTCTCTAAACACATTGTACCTACTTTGAACCTTGTATATTTTGAACATATTTGTTTTCATGTTTATAAATCTGATAAGTACCAAATCAGTATTAATTATTCTTAGTTTTTTTTTTCAATATTATAACCGTTCATGATGTATGACGATACAACTATAAATTCAGGATTTTCAGGCAGGCGAAAACAAATAAAAAAAAATCATTCGAAACAAATGTAATGTATTTTTTTTTACAAACTTTAGGTACATAGTAGGTACATTTAGGAGCCTATTACATAGATACAGTAAGTAAACAAATAACAATGTCAATGTCATTGAAGATGATTGTGTCGTGATCATTTGAATAGGACAGTTTACGAGTGTCCTAAAGGCCAATTTGTTGTTAGGTAGGTAATGCACGGTTTCCGGTGAATTAACAAAATAACCTTTTTTTACGTGCTTACAAAAACACGAGATTCGCTCAACGGATTTAACGGCTACATAATGTAGAATAGAAAAAAATATTAATGCACCAGCTGCGCCCTGCGGCCTTACTTGGTAACTCTTAGATCCGGGAAAAATAAAATCAAATCGAATATAATTATGTATCTTTATTCATACACTAGCTGACCCGGCAAACGTTGTTTGCCTTTTTACTAAAATGGCCATAAAAATAGGGTTAATGATAAAAGTAAAAATTTAGGGCTGTATGTATTTTTATGCCACATTATAATAAAATAAAAACAAAAACATTAATAAAAAAAATATAAGGTTGATTGTTCAACCTTATATTTTTTTTTATTCCTTACCCCTTTTCACTAAGGGGTATGTAAAATAGATAGAAGCCGATTCTCAGACCTACTGAATACGCATATAAAATTTGGTAAAAATCGGTCAAGGCGTTTCGGAGGAGTACGGTTACTAACATTGTGACATGGAAATTTCATATAAGATGGAAATTTTATATATAAGACGATAATATTATATCGTAACAAATTGTCGCGGGCGATGAAGTGCGACAGAGACGCCACACCACTCCCCCAAGGAGAAAGGAGCCCTGAAGGTGTTTTGTATGACGTGCGCCGATCAGAGTTCCGAGGTGAAGGTCTAGCGCTCCCAATGCCTCAGTGAGTCGAGACTGGGTAGCTGGTGTCCACAGAGAGTCGGGACCCAAGAGACCAACAGCGGATAATCGGATCACGTCGGGGTCACCAATATGGAGCGACGATAGTCTGCCTCCATTTAGCAAAGGGATATCCCCCCGGACAGATGTTGAGTCCGGAGACGGCCGTCCGACGGTCGTGCATTGTAGCTTGAACCCGTCGTACGCGCGCTGTAAATACCGTTTGCGCGATTCAGGACAAGCGCTCTGATTGGTCGCGGGCGATGAAGTGCGACAGAGACGCCACAAATTCATGTGTAGGTACTTAATTTAAGATATGAGGAATACTTATTCCAAGGACACTCCTCAGAGTTCACTCTCCGACTCCGAACTGAGCTACAAGCTTCTTCAGATTCAGCACCAGAGATCTTTACTCTGGAGAAGCGATTACAAATTGTAGTATACAATATTAAACTAAAGTTGTTACATCTATTCTATATTACAACTAATGAATGAAACTGGGTTTTAGAGTACGAACTTTTAAAATAGCAAAAGTAGCCTTTGTGAAAATTTAACTCTGAATCCAAATGGATCCTAATGGATTCTAAGTTTGGAGCGTGAAAGTATGACGAACATCCTTACAAACTTTCACAACCAACTAAACATTTATATTAGTAGGAAGTTTTTTAAATCTATTCGCATTCTAGCTAAAGTAGATGCGCCTAGTGTTGCATCCGTTGGAATGTGAAGAAATAACCAACATACACACACAAACTTATTTACAATATTAGTAGTAAAGTTCAAGTAGTTTTGTTCGATTCAGCCAGAAAATCGTGAAACGGCAAGACAAATAACGATAAACAGTGTAGGTACTAAACGGTGTTCTATTAGATACTACAGTCCGTACTGCGACCTGGACCGTGACGTCATAAGTGGCATTTAGAATAATAAAAAAGTACGATATTTTTTACATCAGAAATGATTCATTATTATTATCATTATAGTCTTCTTCTTCTCGTCTTCCATCCCACAGAGCCTCAAGACCAAGAAGACGAAGACTCAAGAAAGTCTTTAATCAGTGTGTGCAACCTATAATGATATACGGTGCCGAAACGTGAACATTCACGGCAAGGTTGTATATTTCCTGAGGGATCGTATCCGCAATGAAGTCATTCACCAGAGAACGAAAGTAACCGACATAGCTCAACGCATCAGTAAGTTGAAGTGGCAATGGGCTTGTCATATCTGTCGCAGAACCGATAACCGCTGGGGTAGACAAGTTCTGGATCGGAAACCGCGTGCCGTGACAGTGTAGGACGTCCTGCGCAACGAGGTGGAGCGACTTAAGCAATAAAACGAGCAGTGGATGGAGACGATATGCTCAGGATAGGGTCACGTGGCGCGCGTTGGGAGAGGCCTATGTCCAGCAGTGGACGCAGACGGGCTGATGATGATGATGATGATTATCATTCCAATTTAATACGAAACATGTTTTGTATTTCAGCGTATATTTTTGCATATTGTACCACACGTAACTTAGTTAAGTGACGGTTCAAGTAGCATAGCATTTGAACAGCGTTGTATTGTGTTGTACAATCATTAACTGATTTAAACATAAAATCCCAAAATAGAACAGGAAACAATAAACAATAAAATAAATGGCCCAATATTTCACCGGTAACATCGGGCTGAAAAAATTACCGCCAACGCAACGGTTGTAACGCGCAAAGCACTCGTTGTGCGAAACGTGAAATAAAATGGCAACAAAAAGGCAATTTTACTATTGAGGGCAACATTTTATCGGACGCGGCGAATAGCGGGAAAATTATTCAGATTGATATTATTTCTCTTTGCGTGACCATTGTTTTTTTGTTAGGTACTACTTGTACTTTTATACATAAAATATTTTGCTATAACTCTTCTTTAGTAAAATGTAGAGGCTCTTCTTATTCGTAGGTAAAAGCGTTAGTAAAATAAACCGTTGGATATTAACGGTACTTACCTAGTACCTATCTAAGTATTTCGTTATGCTCTTACTTGACTCTTGGATTATAAGCCATCGCCAATCACAAGCCATGAATTATTATTATATTTGGGCTCTATTTTTGAACTTTAGATATGTACTTTTAATATGTGATCTCAGACAGGATTCCTGTAGTCTGAGTATGTGATAAATTGTGATATAATCATTGATTTTATTAACTTTCCGACGCCGTTAATTTCAAACTATTTCAAAGACAAGCGTAGAAAGCTGTGAAGAAAAGGAACCGGAATCCGGAATATTTTTTTCCACAAAAAGTTTTAGATCTTTTGTCTATGAATGTAAAGCGCCCAGTAAACAATCAAACATTCAAATTAAATACCTATTATATAGAAGTTCCACTTATTCATAAATTGTTATTTAAAAAAATGTAGGGATCAAATTTGTTTTTGCTGTTATCCGTGGTACTGATAGTATTATTTTTTATTTCCAGCTTGGGGTGGCGCTTGGATTTGTGCTGCCACCTATTTTGGTGGACGCCAATGGGACAATCGAGGAGATGGCGGCTGACTTCAAATTAATGTTCTACTTGGTAGCTGGGTTTACCAGTGTGCTTTTCGTTTTTATCTTACTATGTAAGTATGACTATAATTATTTATTACCAGAAATTATAAGTTAACATTAAAAATATATTTTTTATATATTTACTTTGTTTGTATTTTTTGCCTTACTATTTTGTGGACATTTAATTATTACTTAATAATAATTTTCTTAAAAAAGCGAGTGTGGCTCGGTAGTACAAACGGCTGCTTTTCAATCAGACGGCCCCTGGTTCGATCCCAGCCCTACACCAATGACTTGTTTTTCAAGTCATGTATGGATTTGCACTCGCTTTACGGCGAAAGAAAACATCGTACGGGCCACGTTTGAGGACCACAAAATTCGAAGACGTGTGTTATCCACCAAATCACACTTGGCCAGCGTGGTGGATTATGGTCTATATCTCTCTTCTAGTAAAAAAAGGCCCCGGTCGAGTCCGGAACGTATAGTGGGCTGCTTATGTTATGTTAATAATTTTTGTGTATATACTATTTTCCATTTCCAGTCTTCAAGAAAGCGCCAGCGACGCCACCATCCGCCGCGGCTGACCTCGGTGCCAGCCTGGATTCCAACTTCTTGCAATCTATTAAGCAACTTCTCACGAACAGGAACTACGTGTTGCTTCTCATCTCATATGGACTGAACGTGGGCACTTTTTACGCCATATCCACTTTGCTGAATACTGTGATTCTCATGCACTATCCGGTAAATATTTTAGTTGCTATTTTATATGATTGTTGCGGTAATGGTAATAATAACTACTGCGTAAATTAATAAAATAAATAAATACTATTCCTAGAACTAAATATGAGTATGGTAATCCAAACAACTCACCTTCTAAAGAAGGTCACAGTTACCAAAACGGACAAGGAAGATATTGCCATTGCCAAACACATTATTTGCTTGTATGCCAGTATCTAGGAGTAGAAGGTTTTTTCCAAACTGAACATTGAGTTTATGCCTATTTAATGACATTAATATACGACCTTATATTATATGTACCAATTCTACGGTGACATAAATAGATATCCTCTTTTCCTGGTTTTTTCACTAGTCCTACGCATTATCATATGCAATTTAAATTGGTGTTGAGTGGCTATTTTGACTTCTTCATTCATACGTAAATTTGCGGTGTATATCGAAAGTACGCTCTCAGACTTTTTAATTCGAAAGAATTCATTAAGAAAAGTCCCTCGTATTTTGCTATTGTAATGTAAAAAAAGTCATTGAAATGTAACATTTGAATGATTTCAGACGGCGAATGTGGACGCGGGTCGTATTGGCCTGGTGATCGTAGTAGCTGGAATGGCGGGCTCGGTGGTGTGTGGCCTGTTGCTAGACAAGACTCACCGGTTCAAGGAAACCACCCTGGCTGTGTACGCGTGCTCTGCCGTCGGGATGGTTATATTCACCTTCACTCTCGACTGTGGATATATCGCAGTCGTTTACGTTAGCAGCATTTTACTTGGGTGCGTTGCATTTTATTATCAGGAGACTGCCACTTAAAAAGTGGCATCTACATCACAATGTTATTTTTACAACTTATTGGAATAATAAATTAATTTTTTTCTTTATAGATTTTTTATGACTGGTTATCTGCCCGTGGGATTCGAGTTTGCCTCAGAAGTAACATACCCAGAGCCCGAAGGTACTACTTCTGGAATCCTCAATGCTGTTGTTCAGGTAAAATATTATGTTTTTTTCACATCATACCCAATATGAATATTGCATATATTATATTATAAATACTCAATCAATCAGAATTATATTTGCCAATGTATATGAATATTTGAAATACTCGTATCTATCCAACGTTTTAACTATTGCTAATGAACGAATTCATTTTGACAATAGATAGATTTGCATTTCACCAGAGCTTGTCTGATGTTATACAACGCTGTGGTCTACAATGTTGCACTCTTACCTAAAAATCACCCATTGGCTCTAGATCTCAAGACCCTCAAATGATACTCTCAGGAAACAGAGACTCATGCATGTAGAGTTCCAAAGATTAGTAGTTCTCAAGGAAAGTCGAAATGATTCGATTTGTGCGTTGTTCTATAATATTTTGTGATCGAGAGAAATTAAGATCGTGAAAAAGGATGTAATAATTATGATTTCATTTATTACAGGTATTCGGCATATGTACGACGCTTCTGTACGAGTGGATGCTGGACACGGTAAAGGATCGTTGGTCTAATCTCACTCTATGCGGTTTACTTGTTCTTGGAACCATCGTGACGGCTGCCATCCGCTCAGATTTGCGCCGCCAAGCGGCCCAAAACAAGGGTTAAGCTAAATAAGACAATAAATTAGTCGATTTAAGAGTTTTAGCCCAGTTTATGAAAGAATCGAAATATTTTGACAATGGAACCCAGTTTTCTAAAGGGTTTGTAGATTTTTGGTAGGTTTCCTGTAGACAAATGGTGGATGTGGGAAATTGTGAGCTGTATTGGCCTATTTATATACTTATATGTAAACGAATTGTTAGCAAGCTGATTGTTGATTGTTAGCGAGGACTATTTTCTGCAAACCCAGAGGCTAATTTACAATTTTAGACTGTCTATTAGGTGTGAGCCACAAATAGAAAGTCATTAAATTTGATAGTGACGAGTTATTGATGTGATATCAAACAATATGAAAAAAAAAAATGTTGAAGAATGGAGAAAAAAATATTTTGGACAATAGATACGTGGCTAAGATATACATTTTAATAACATATTTTTCGTAATAAAATTGTTGATGCATTCTTACCGCAAATAAAGGCGTCTTATCTTTATGAAACTTTCTTGAACATAAGTAATGTTGTAGAATGTATTCTTAACTCTGACTCTGTCCTGAGTGTCAGCGTAAATACATTTTGGAATAGTGATTTTTCATACGGAACAGTCTGAAAATCATTATTCCTTGGCATATTAATATGCAGTATGTGTGTAATATTTAAAAGACGAGTTTGAAACAGAAATCTTGACAATAATTGTATGTAGATTGAAAGTATTTCGCCAAAATGTTTGTAACATAAATAATAATGAGTAATATTTTATTGTAATGTACCTACTGTATGTAGTTGTATTTTAATACATAATTTATTAAAAATATTAGTAAATGAAATTTTAAATAAAAAGGTTATCATAAAAATTAAGCTTGAATGCAGGTGGTTAAAATCCAGAAATAAAAGAACTTCGAAACAAAAGTTATCATGCAGTGATGATGCAATTAAACACTTTATGATATTATCAGAATGTTGCTAAAACTTTTGAAAATAATAATATGTAAGTACTAAGTAAGTACCTATTATCACATTATGTGACGTGAATTGGTATTATTAGCAAAGTTTATTAGAAAAGTACCAGTGAATCATTATACATGTAACAATAAACTTAATTTGAGTAATGAATGCGATTGTAATATACTAGTTACAATATTATTGCAGAATCTTGTTTTATTATTATAAATAACAGTAAATGCATTTTTTAGTGAGTGATACAAGCAGTATTATGACGTGTTATTTATTTATTGCTGCGATCAAGAGATTGTTGGCATGAGTTCCATGTAGATAATTAGGTTTAATACTAGATATTAAATACACATTTTTTCCAAATAAAATTATTATTTAGTGTAACGCCTAAGGCAATTTAAAATTAATTCAATTATTTTGTTCCATAATATACGTAGGTATTTATGATTGTGATCATATTATAATTTAAAAATAATGTGTTATTATCATACATTACTGGCAAAGCTAGTTATAGCGTATACAGTGCATGACGAACGTGAATTAAGGGGTAAAGTCAAACCCGATTGTTGTGTAGTAAGAATAAAATATTAGTGACCTGAAAAAACAAATGCAAAAACAATGAGCACATAAATTGTCGTAAATACCATTCCAGGCAAAAAACAATAATTTGGGTAAAATCTTATGCTCAAGGTCAAGAAACTGTTAATTTACTGTTTTAGTTCAAAAAAGTAACTGTAATAATATGAAAAAAAAAAATATAACAAAGAAATAAATACAGTACCCATATAAGTATAATTTAATATAAGAAACACATTTTTTTGCTACAGACGATTTCAACTATAAGTTATTTTTTTAACTGACAAAAATAAAGGTTTTGTATTAAATAACTTGACCGTAACTGGAAGCTTTATTTATTGATAGATATCCTGCTGTGCACGTTCTCACTTGACGGGAACTAAAACGCCAATGAACCTAAATGGCGCTGCATATTCTATGAAACATGAAGTACTGCGCGGCCGCCAGTTGGCGCCACTTACCATACAACCCACCGGAAACGACACTAATGAGTACTGAAACTGGCAAGTACTTGAAAGAAACGGAAATGATCTCTCAATAAATAAAGCTTCCAGTTAGGTAAGTATTTTAATATGCGTTTTATTTCAGGTAAAACGCAGCTGTTGTGATTATGAATATGGTTCATGAAGTAGGTGTACCTTAATTTTTAACATGGAATTATGGTAATTAAGATATATGCTATAGTTTGTAAGCCTCAATGATGTTAGAATTGTTGTTCAATAAATAATAAAAAACAAACACTGGCTTTATTTCGTTGTCAATACGTAGGTTTTAATTTTAGGCAACATTTAATGGTTTACGTATTAATACCTACAAGTTAAAAACAAATCTGGAATCTGTTTTTACTCGGATTGTATTCCAAAAACTGATAGTGCACTATGAGCTTTATTTTTTACTGTTTTTTTTTTAGAATTGAAATAAACTTGGTTTCTTTAACTATCCGCTAGACTGCGCTAGCATCTAATATGTTCGAGAAATATTGAACCCAAACTACACATAAATAAGAGTGATAATAGAGCGTCGTAGTTCATTATTTTCATTCTCGTTGTCATGGCGGCATTTTCGTTTCTTTTCGTTCTTGATCTTGAAGAAATTTAATCTGAGTTGAGTTTGCCTGCAGTATCGTAGTTATGTGAAATTATTTCGGTATTCTAAATGGGGGAACGATTAACTCTAAAAATTATGTGGTGCTATCGTTGAGGGAAGACTGACAAAGGGAAGAAATTTTAGTTAAAACGTACCTATTGAAAACAGCTTTATGTTTGGATAGAAGTTTAGCAAGTACCTAAATGTTTTTTGTGTAAACATGAGTAATAACATCAAAGAAACCAAAGATCAAGCCACCTGTGATGTGATTTGTCAGAAACCCAATACGGCTAAGTGTGAGCGTGGTAAGTTCTATAGAAATATTTTTTGCACATAACACAGCTCTACAAAAAATCTATTTTTTTTTGTTGTCCTAGATATCATCGCAAATTGTTACGTTTTTAAGTGCCCAGATTACGAATATATATAATAAAAGTACTAAATATGCTCGTTTTTACAAATTGAATTAAGAACGATTTATCATTAAAATTAATTTTTTCAGTCATTTGTTGAAAAAAATTCGAGCAAATCTTACAAAATCATTGATATTTTCACGAATTGTGTGTATAAATAGACCCAAAATCATCATCATATCAAAGGCAACAAAACCACTGTAGATCAGTGTAATAGGTAACTGCAAGACAGACAAACCCTCAACTAGAAGTTAGATTGGAGATCCTCTAGAAATAAAAGTTTTATAAAAGTTTTTTTAGTAACTGACTAAGAGTAAACAACACAACTAGACAAGCTGCAGACCTTATTAGGGGTTTCTAAGGCATTGTAATAACTTCCTCTAAGAAGACAATATTTGATTAAAGAAAACATTAAAAAACATTTTCCTATTTTGATAAAGCTACAGAAACTTAATAAACATCAAATTTTATTTATGAATTACCTATCAAGGGAAATAGAATAACAATTTGTATTTTCCATATTCTAACCAGATTTGTACCGAGTATGCCCATCAAAGCTCAGCAAGCGGGAATTGGAAAACCTCTACTTTGCACTGTTTGAGAACAACTTAGATCTGAAGAAGTCTTTACATGCTCAGACTGAGAAGTTGAAGCTTCTTTCCACCAAGTTGCAAAGAATGACGGTGATGCAGAGAAATGCTGCGGGCAAGGAGAGGGACTGCTGCAGTAGCAAGGTGTTAGTCGGAGAGCAGAGAGACATGTCTGTATACTTTACTGATTACTTGCACTGTACTGTAGGTAGAGTCAACCATTCACAAACCTAATGACTACCTATACTAAAAAATAAGTATATATTTCAGTAACTTATGGGATAAAAACATATTATTACACTTACTCTTTGACTAGTTTGCCTGTAATAATTTAAATGTAAACTAATTTATTGTAATTATTTTATTGTAGCTAATAACATAATAGGTATAGAATATTTTTGTTTTAGAGTGGCCTCTATATACTTACTGATCGCTTCACTTATTAGTTACTTTTTGACTGCCTCATGGATTAATAGTCGTTATCTAATAAGTTATAAAGCTTGATAGAAGTAAAAAGTATTGCCTATTCTCTCTATAAGACGAGGATAGCAAAAAAAAACTTTATAGTGTATATTACATTATTACATAATATACATCCATCCATTCTTTAAAACTTAGTTCCTAAAAAAATAAGGTGAATTACATACATGTATACTGTTTTAAGTTTGTTAAATTGATTGTGTATCTCAATCTACCAGTATAGCAGATCTGAAGCGAGCCAATGACCAGTTGTCGGAGAAGATCCGTCTCCTCAACATGAGACTGTGCTCCGCCAAGCAGTTCCTAAAGAGATCCACCTGCCATTCCATCAAGTGCCCTAAATGTGGTATCTGCCCAGTAAAGTAAGATTAAACTTTTATCAACTGTACACACATAACCAATGACACTGGTTGATGATAGAATATGCCTAGTCTGAAATTACTCTGAAAAGGCTCTCAGAACAGTCAGGTGCTAGGCAACAGATTTTCAACTTTACCAGTGGTAACTAGCCAGCCGAGTACCTGAAATTGCTCTACCACTTACTTACTTACTTACTTCCTGTGGCTCTACAACCCTGGGTGGGTCTTGGCCTCCTCTACCAGTCTGTGCCACTTTGTGCGGTTTAGAGCCAGGTTTTTCCATCCTTCCCGATTTCCCAGGACCAGCAGATCTTCTTCCACATTCGCTATCCACGTCTTACGTGGTCTGCCTCTGGGTCGTTTCTGCTGTGGGATCCAGTTTGTAATGGTTTTTACGGCCCTGTTGTTGTCCATCCGCACAAGGTGGCCTGCCCATCTTAGACGCTGTGCTTTGATGAATCTGACGATAGTCTCCTTCTCAATCAGCAGCTCCAGCTCGTGGTTCATTCGCGTGCGGTATTCACCATCCTCGTCACGAACAGGTCCAAAGATCTTGCGGAGAATCTTCCTTTCAAACACAGCCAGCTTTTGTTCGTCTTTTTGAGTAAGCGTCCAAGTTTCGCAGGCATAGGTTACTACGGGTCGGATAATTGTCTTGTATACAGCTAATTTTGATGCTTTGGTGAGAAGTTTGCTGCTCAGGAGCTGTTTACAAGCGTAATAGCATTTGTTTCCCGCAGTGATCCTGGTCTTTATTTCGTCTTCAATTACATTGTGGGTGTTAAGATTAGAACCTAGGTATCTAAAATTAGCCACTCCCATGACGGTACTGTCCCCTATCCTCGCGTTATTAATAGTAGCAGGGTATCGACCAGTCGCCATGTAATGCGTCTTGCTTGTGTTGATCTGTAGACCATACTTAGCTGCTGCTGTGCCAAGGTTGCTAGCATGAGTCACCATACTTTGAAAGGACCTACTTGATATCACAATATCATCTGCGTAAGCAGCCATTTGTGTTGTGTTATAGTCAATCTGGCCTCCTATACTGAGCTCTTGTGCAACAGCCTCCAATACTAAGTTGAAGATTAAGGTAGAAAGTGCATCACCTTGCTTTACTCCGGTGTGAATCGAGAATGGCTCTGACATGTCATTTTGTATGGAAACTATGCTCTTTGAGTCTCTAAGTGTGGCCTCTGTCAAGCGCACTAGTTTACTTGGCACACCCAAGGTGAGCATACTGTTGAGAATGCTCCTCCTATTGACACTGTCAAATGCTTGTTTGAAGTCCACAAACATGTGATGCAGGTTCATGCCATACTCATGTGCTTTCTCCAACATTTGTCTCATAAGGTGTATTTGGTCAGCTGTTGAGCGGTTGGGACGGAAGCCACACTGGTATTCACCCAGAATGCACTCAGAGTATTGGCTTAACCTGGAATATAGCAAACCAGAAAATACTTTGTATGCAGCTGATAGGATTGTGATACCTCTATAATTTGAGCAAATAGATTTGTCACCTTTCTTAAAAATTGGTATTATGGTTCCTAATTGCCAATCCTGTGGTAACACTTCACACTCCCAGATTTTAGATATGAGAAGGTACAACCTTTCTTCCAGCGCCGGTCCGTGCTTCAGGAGCTCAGCTGTTATTGTGTCTAAGCCTGGGGATTTGTTGTTTTTCAAGAATTTGATGCATCTGTGTATTTCTGCAATAGTTGGCGTTGGCAGCTGTTCCTCCACATCATAATATAAAGGAGGTTGTTCACTGGGTACTTGGCTGGTATTAAGTAATTGCTGGAAATGCTCTTGCCATCTGCGTATGATGTCCTCCTTATCAGTAAGGGTCTTGCCGGTACTATCTTTGCAGGTGCATGTCCGTGGTTGATACCCCTTGCGGAATTCATTGACCCTTTTGTAAAAGGCCTTTGAACGGTGTTGCTTCCTCATCTCCTCCATTTCGGAAATCCGTTGGTTTTCCAGAGCTCGCTTTTTTCGCCTTGCTGTTTTCCTACT
The DNA here is from genome assembly GCA_035578125.1 of Mellilla xanthometata. Lineage (NCBI taxonomy): Eukaryota > Metazoa > Arthropoda > Insecta > Lepidoptera > Geometridae > Mellilla > Mellilla xanthometata. Next base: position 1,271,731 of record JAPUBQ010000007.1, on the reverse strand, counting down.
CTTGTTTCGAGCCAATCTATAGTTTTGCTTATTTTCCTTATTACTTCAAAAAAGGAGGAGGTTATATATTCGACTGTATGTATTTTTTTTCATATGTCATATTGTGTCAGGAAGAATAGGTAAAATTCTTCTAAGCAGAGTTGTGATTTGCATGTTCTCGCAGATCACACACTGGCGATATATTAGTATTTATGATAACTATATTATTTAGAAGTATTTGAGACAAATACTATATGCAAGTTTTTAAATAATCTACATTTCAGTTGGTCATCAACTGCAATAAATGCAAGACCGAGTCTAGCTAGTGTTAAGGTGACCACAGCTGCCTCGCAGTATGTTCCTAGGTAAGTTGGAAATAAAATATTGTTAATATTACTACAGTAGCAACTACAATTTATGAACTAAACTATAAACTCCTTAGTCATATAACTCATTATTCCTTCCATTATTTTATTGATATACAATATAATATTTTTTGTTTGTTTGACACAAATAGGCTCCGAAACTACTGGACCTATTTGAAAAATTCTTTCGCCATTGGGAGGCTATATTATTCCTGAGTAACATAGGCTATATTTTGTTTCTCTTTGCAACTTAGATTATTTTATAGTCCATGCGAAGCCAGGGCCATCTGCTATTTTTTTTTATTAAATTGGTATGTTCTGGTTCTGTGTCTAAATATTTTTTTTTATATATATACTAGCTGACCCGGCAAACGTTTTTTTACCTTAATAAAAAAATAAAATCTAAATATACAGTAGCCGATTCTCAGACCTTCTGAATACGCATATAAAATTTGGAAAAAATCGGTCAAGCCGTTTCGGAGGAGTACGGTAACAAACACTGTGACACGGAAATTTTATATATAAGAAGATATCGATGGGTCCTATGTATAAGGGCCAAACTAACAATTTGGCTATTTTCACTTTTTATTGGTAAACGCTTCTTATCGATATAATTAATCATGTTAGCTATTAAAAATAAAAGATTTCTGCATAGAAACACGTTTTTGTGTTGCAGTATAACGGCATATGTAACATGAATTTAAACGTATAAGGTCCAAAGAGTAATTAGAGACTTATACGCGGGGATTTCCCGCGCGTTTGTTTATTATTAGGACCAATCGGCCGGATTGACACTTATACGTTGATCGGAGCAATGGTCGCACTGTGTTGAACAAAAAATGTTATTGTTTTGTTTTGTGCGTTGTAATTTATTCAATAAGTAAAAGATGGCATCTAGTTATCGTGCTAAGTTGAGTAGAAGTCGGAATTTAGTGAATTTAGCACTAGGAAAGGAAAATAACAATGCGCAAAAAAACGATTTAGGTTATGAAAACGACGATTTCATAGAAAATAGCGATGATAACCTTTGTAAGTATTTCAAATATGTTTTTATATACTAGTACATCTTTAAACTTTCATCAATTATTGTTTTACTAATAAATTAAATGAAATATCACGAGTTTTTAGAAAGAACGGCCAATGTACCACATTGGCCGTTATACTTGGTTTATTCTAAATAATACACTTTCGCCCTTCAGTCATTTTTTTAACTTTTGACCTGTTAATGTGGATTGTCATATTATTAGAAAGAATATTTGTTCAGAATCTGCTAAACTAAAATCATTAGTTACATAATTAACTCAATTTCATTTACTTTATTTACAATATTCCGCTCTAATCTTACACTGTATTTTTTTTTCAGCTCCTTTGCCGTTTAGAGCTAGTGAGATATTAGGAAATTGCAGTTTAAGTCTGCTCAAAGATATCTTTGAAAATGATCCACCTCAACAAGAAAACCAAAATGATGTATTGGAAAATTCTACTTTGCTCGAATCTGATGACATGTTTATTTCTAATAATCAACTAACTCAACCCCATAAAAAGTGTTCCCACTCTCATGAAAAAGAAAATAACTCTGATTTACACTCATGCTGTCTTTCAGTACAAGAACCAAATGATGAGCCGATAGCTACTAGGTCTTCAATCATAACAACAGATCTGTCAAGCAAAACAGTTTTTGAATCTTCAATCGAACATCACAGTGAAGAATTCATTCAAAATGTAGATCTATTGGATGACGATGTACGCGATGACGATAATGCGACCCCAATGCCATCGTCTAATTACAGTTCTTTCGGAGAGGAAGAACCTATTCCTTCAGTGCCATCATTGTTATCAGATGCCACTGCTTCTTCCCCTGTTTCACAGTATTACTCATCAAGTGACGTTTCAACTCCTATGAGGCCCAGGAAAAGAAAATTTACTAAAAAAAAAGATAGTGGAAGATTGCGAGAAAAGTTTTGTAATGAATGGATAGATTCGAAAAGAAAAAGACTTAAAAATACTGGGAAAGCTTATAACAGCAGAAATGGTAAATTAAGAAATGAGAAACAAATAGGTGAACCATGTCAGAGCACATGTAAACTGAAGTGTTACGAAAAACTTGATGAAGATGCAAGGAGGGCTATATTTCATCAATTTTGGATGATTGGAGACCATTCTAAACAATATGACTTTATTGTCAACTATGTAGTAAGAATAAATAAAAAAAGAACGGTTACACAAGGTGACTCACGAAGGTCATACACATATGTGTATCATTTGCCTAATACTCAAAACAATCAAAAGACTAAGCTGGTGGTATGCAAGACGATGTTTCTAAACACCATCAGCTGTGGACCAAAAATGATAAGAACTGCAATGAGTAAATTTGCTGATATAAGTCACAGACTCACTTTAACTGATAATAGAGGTCGACATGATCACCATAAAACATCTATTGATGAAGAAATGATCAGAAGTGTGCTGGACCACGTAAAGTCCTTTGAACCGGTCGATTCACATTATTGTCGTAAAGACAGTAATAAACTTTATTTAGATGGCTCTTTAAGTTTTATCCGCATGTTCAAGTTATACAAAGAATGGTATGATCCATCAAAATATGGTAATAAATGTGAGTCGTTAAGGCAATACAGGGACATAGTAAACAAAAATATTAATTTATCATTCCACCAGCCAAAAAAAGACCAATGCCATGTTTGTCATTCTTTCAAAAACGGTCCTGTGACTCCTGAAAATAAAATATCTTATGATAATCATATAATTAGCAAGAATCTGGCTAGATCTTTAAAAGAAAAGGATAAACGTGATTCACAAAATGACACCAAAATATTCTGCGCTACTTTTGATTTGCAAAAAGTGTTGTTGTCCCCGAGTGGTGAAATTAGTCTATTTTACTACAGCAAAAGGTTGAAAGTACATAACTTATCAGTTTTCGATATTGGGAATTTAATTGGTACCTGTTATTTATGGAATGAGCAAATTGCAATGAAGGGATCGAATGAAATAGCGAGCTGTATTTACGATATAATCAAATTAAAAAGTCAAGAAGGTTGTGACGACTTTAGATTTTGGTCAGACAATTGCACTGGCCAAAACCGAAACAGGATTATGTTTTTTATGTATCTTTACGCCGCTAAACAGTTTAATTTGAATATAAAACACACTTTTCTCGAAGTAGGCCACACTCAGAATGAAGGCGACTCCATACACGCCACCATTGAAAGAGCTTCAAAATATAAGAATATTTACACACCCTCTGAATGGAGCTCATTGATTCGATGGGCAAAATCAAAAGGAAGTCCTTATAACGTCATAGACGTAACTCAAAACATGATTTATGACTTCAAAAAGATGCAGACAAATACACACTTTAACTGGACTAAAAACTCAGAAGGACGAAAAATTCTTTGGTCTAAATTAAAACAAATCCGTGTAAGCCGAGACGAATCATACGTTTTATATTATAAATATGATTTGAGTGAAGATGCTATTGAAAATCATATCAAAATCTTAGATCAGCCAGTACGAACAAGAAGACGAATAGCCGATAGACCAACAGATATTTCTCTGCAACTATGTTACAATCAGCTGTTACCAATACAGCTTTCCAAGAAGAAAGACTTGCTTGATTTATGTCGAAAAAATATTATCCCACCTGTATACCACAGCTATTATAAAAAGTTAGTAGCATCTAATGACATTGTGGCAATCAATGAAAGTGATCATGAAGACAATTAGAAATTTTCCTCTTAATAGAAATGTTGATTATGGTAATTTTATTATTAGGCTATAATACGGAGATCTTTTTATTTTTGTTTACGCCAGACAGGCTTTTATTTTTGTAACGATTTTTTCGTAATTATCTAGAACTTAATAATGTAAAGTACCTACATTATTTTTATTACCTGATTTTGTTAAACTTAGATCTTAAGTAACAGTTTTCTTCTTAGTTCTTACTATTAAACTGCCAAAAAGACTGAATACGGGTCCATAACTTTAGTTTTAAGGCTAATTCAATTTTCTTTTCAATAAATGAATAAAACCACTGAGTTTTTTTATTGTTTATAATGATCTAACTGGAAACTCAAATTATTAGGTTAGCAGATTATAAAACGTATAAGTATCAATGTGACTTAATTACCTTAATATCTAAGTACCTCTTATTTGAATAATTGCATCATCAACTGAAACAACTATTTACTAATTTTATGAGATAAAAATAAAAAAAAGATGAACGTTACACTAATTAGCGTAATACACGTATAATGGCCAATATGACACATTGGCCTTTTTAAGATGTTTTTAAATAAAAATAGTTTTAGTAAAAACTAACGTAGAAGGGTCAATGTGACGTAAAAAAAAAACCGATAAATTTACACATATAATACTGTAGTAAAAATGTTAAGTATAGGTGTCTTAGCAAATAACCAAAATTTCGTAAACTTCGGTTTTATCAATCTAAAATTATAGTAAATTTAAACTTTGACAGCGTCTCCTGAAAAGTTGTCATTTTGCATTTTGGCCCATATACATAGGACCCATCGATATATTGTCTATGGTTCTAGCAGTGATCATCCGAATTCTGCAACCAGAGACAAACAAACTCGCTCAGTGGAGACTGAAACTGAATGTAATGATAATAACAAGTAAGTCTTTCTCCAATCTTATTTCTAATTTTATACATGTTAACAATGCTGTTCAATCACTATGTGGCTTGGGCCGTAACGTCACTAGTACCTTGTTGTATAATTTGCAAAAATATACGCTGAAGAATAAATTTTTTGTTTGAAATTGTTCTTAATGATAATTATATATATAATTTTTTATTTCAGTGAAGATTCAGAGACGCATTGCAATGAGAACAAATGCAGAACTATCATGGATGAGCTTAAACAGAAGATTGTGAACTTGCAAAAGGTGTGCGTAGTCATAGTCATCCAGGGTCTTAACTATCGCCATAACAAATTCAATCGAAATCGGTTTAGCTGTATGAGCGTGACGAAGTAACAAATATACACACTTACAAACTTTCACATTTATAATATTAAAAAGATTTAAGCAAACGTCAAAGGAACAAAAGCTGAGGAAACCTTTATCTTTTTAATACAATACGGATATACATATTCTATTCTAACTTATATAATATCGTTTTCTGTAGGCGTTCTCTTCCATTCCTTTAAGATTTGCTATCTTACTTTTCACAGGCGCTTTCTCAAATACCTTTAATGTTTGCTATCTTGTTTTTCACAGGCGCTCTCTAACATTCCTCTAAAGTTTGCTATAAAATTTCCCGCAGGAGTTATCGCACACGCACGAGGAGTATTCCGGCCGCATCTCTCGGCTGGAGCAGGACGTGTCGAGGTTGCGCGGGGAGAGCAGCGTAGCGCGCGCCGGCGCCGCCGCCAGTGAGGAGAGACTGCGCCGCGCTCAGGGGAGTGGGGAGAGACTTTGTGAAGAGCTGCGCCAAGCACAGGCGAGCGTCAGTCAGTACACGCCTTTATTATTGTAGTCTTAAGGCCGCAAGGGTGAAATCTTCAATTCATAGTTTTTTAGAAATATAGATAGAAAATTCTTTATTGGACACATTCATTAAATTTAAAAAGAGAAAAAGAAAGAGCATATAAATTTGTGTGCCACAATTGCCGACCTTATCGCTTAAAGCGATCTCTTCCAGGCAACCTTTGGATGGAGAGGAGTTTATACAACTTTTAGTTTATAATTTTTTTTTAGGTTTGTCCATTATAATTTATTTATTTATTCAATTAAATAGGTCCAATATCCAAATAAATCCATAAACGATAAAGAAAAAGAAAAAACATCAAGTAGGCTGTCTGAATAACAACTCTAAGAATATGTATACTTATTTTAGCACCAATCAGATATCATTATTTATCAATATAAAAAAAAACGGATTAAAATATCTTAAAAAGCTCATTTTTCTCTATTCATAAGACTGCTTATTATTATTATTTACTTTTCGTTACCTTTGATACGTAATAAAATATTTTAGACATTGACTAGACAAACCTTTTTAAGTTAGATATAGATGTCCAATAGAGATGGAGCAGAAACGCAACTTAAAAAATAAATAAATATTAACTTAAGCATTTCTAATGTGTAAGAAATAGTACTAATTCTTAGTCTTGTGGCTGATATATTTATAATAATATGGTTACAGGCGAGATCTCGATGCAGCTTTCGATAGAGAAGAGGCGAGTGAAGGAGCTGGAAACTGCTCTCAAACTGGCCAGCAAGCCTAGTCACGTCGACAAAATTATAGAAAACTTCAAACAAGAGAATAAACCTAAGGTAAGTATTAATAAGGCAAAAAAAATCCTTAAATAGTTTTGGAAATAGTATGTATCACAAAACTTATAGAATAGAATATATCAATTAAAATATTTAAGATTAAAGACTAAAAAATAAAGTACAATGGCGGCCTTATCACTTATTTATGGTGATTTCTACCAGGCAACCGGGAATGGATGAATAATCATACAAAAGAAAGCGGTGGTACAAGTAAACAACATAAATAAATACTAACATAATAATGGCAAGAAGAAAGAAAACATAAAAAAGAATTAAACAATGGATTGAAAGGGATTAAATTATATTTTTAATTGACTCTTTTTATTTTTATTTATTTTTTATATGTCTTTTTTCCAGGTGGAGTGTAACCTGGAGAAAAAGGTAGTGATGTCAATAGCTCCTTCAATGTCTTCCTACTACAGCAAACAAGCAACCACTGAGCCATACTCGCCTGTATGTTCCGTAAGTTTAGTTTTGTTACGTTAGTAGGATTTTGTTACACAGTACAGCTACGGATTTGGCCGGCAGAACGCGTAACGTAACACAAACGGTTCGTGGATTTGGCCGGCAGAACGCGTAACGTAACACAAACGGTTCGTGGATTTGGCCGGCAGAACGAGTAACGTAACACAAACGGTTCGTGGATTTGGCCGGCAGAACGCGTAACGTAACACAAACGGTTTGTGGATTTGGCCGGCAGAACGCGTAACGTAACACAAACGGTTCGTGGATTTGGCCGGCAGAACGCGTAACGTAACACAAACGGTTCGTGGATTTGGCCGGCAGAACGCGTAACGTAACACAAACGGTTTGTGGATTTGGCCGGCAGAACGCGTAACGTAACACAAACGGTTCGTGGATTTGGCCGGCAGAACGCGTAACGTAACACAAACGGTTCGTGGATTTGGCCGGCAGAACGCGTAACGTAACACAAACGTTAATTATCGGATTTGTTATTATTATGATTAAAAATTGGCAAAGTGGGTTGGGCACTCGCATGACTGGTTCCGTACCATTGTTGCATAGGATTATACGATTTTACCTTTAAGGTACGAAACCTTAAACATCGATATATTAATTCTGGTGAAAAACTTTGAAACCAAACCAGCAGATACCGTAACCGTGCGACTACGTGATCTGCTGGGTTGCTTGATGCTTGGCTTGGTCTGCTGGTTACATTTCTAAATGTCCAGCTGCAAAGTGTAAAATAATAGTATACTGTATATATCGAGTAAATAAAGAAAACCTTTGAAAATTCATGTCCTCTCACTTGCTTAGCCTAATAAGTGCGATCATTTACTCATTCATGCTTCCTTTGTTGAATTCAGTTATAATGTGGCAATGATTTCCAGAAAAGCGAGCAGCTGCCATCTCCTGCGACTCAGCAATGTAAGGACGTCTCCAAATCCGACGACTCGGGCTGTGCGGACCTCAACAAGAGCTCTGAACCTGAAGATAATAAGGTGCCACTTTTCAAACCATAGAGTGCTCACTATATATCTGAATATATATAAATCTCGTGTCACAATGTTTGTCCTCAATGGACTCCTAAACCACTGTGCGAATTTTATTATAATCGGTTATTATAATAAAATTCGCACACCATGTGCAGTTCGATCCAACTTGAGAGATAAGATAGTTTAAATCTCAAATTATCGTCGCAATTTTAATTTATTGCTAATTATTGTCTGTTATTATTTGACAGTCACAATTATCTGTTAACTCCAAATGATTCTAACAGATGTCGATACCTTTCTGACTGGGTTGAGTAAGTAATCAATAGTTGGCGCTGCTATGGTAAATCTACGAACGTGTCATATAAGCTACACTATCTATTTTGCATACCCCTAAGTGAGGCAAAACAACGTTTGTTGGATCAGCTAGTACACTTATATAGATCATCAATTACTACGTTGCACTGTACTGTTAGAATATTTCTGTTGAGACGTGTTGCTAGCTTGGCGATCCGTATTCGATTGAATTGTTCTTGTGACCTAACTACGTGTAGATTACTATAAATTATGATACATTTCATAAAAACATAATGTTAACTTGAGAGTTATAAATTTTTTTTTATTTATCCTTTGGTCTTGTCATTCCAAATTGCGTCTTATTCAATTGTCAATAAAGTTCTTTATATGCAGGTCCAAGCGCAGCTGATGTCGCGGCTGAACCAGGAGATGTTGCGGAAGATATCCGAGCTGCAGTCACAGGTTGATACATTGCGGGTTAAAAAGGTATAATACTTAAAAAGCGTCACTTGAAAATAATTCTGGCAGTAAATCTGCGCAGACGATTTTATTATTTTGACTATCTCTCTCTAAAGGGCCTATACCACTCACATCGTGAGAGTAAGGCACCGAGTCCCATAAGTGAATTCTCACACGATATCTTGTGGGAACAATACACATTTCGTGAGTATTAAAACGTATGTAACGTGTTTTAGATGACTAGTTAAAATATTTTTGCTAACGTGTATGCCATTAGTCTATCAGTAAAAATGAAATAAAGCTATGCCCCATTTTTTTAGGCTGGTGAGCCACTGACCATAGAGAGGCTGGGCACGGATATAGATATATTCGCCAATGAGAGGCAGATGGCAGTCGTCTCGGTAGTGGAAGACAAATCTAATGCTGTGGTGGAGGTAACTTTTATACATCACTAGCTGCGCCCCGCGATGTTACCCGAATTATTCCGTAATTCTTTTTCGTAGGAGCTAAGTGGCCAAGCTTTGGTGCGAGAGTTTTCAAGCCGCCCGAAGGCCTCTGGCACTGATTCACTAGACAAAATGGTCGCTACTGCAAATGTTTTATAGATTTGTTTATATTTAATGTTTAAAAATACATTTTTATAGTTTACTAGCTGACCCGGCAAACGTTGTTTTGCCTTAATAAAAAAAATAAAATAAAAAAAAAACTAAATATACAGTAGCCGATTCTCAGACCTACTGAATACACATATAAAATTTGGAAAAAATCGGTCAAGCCGTTTCGGAGGAGTACGGTAACAAACACTATGACACGGAAATTTTATATATAGTTTATGTTTGCTTAGAACCGATCGCGTCACATCACATCAGCTAGCCGAGCTACAAAACATAGCTAGCTAAGAGCACTCAAATGGCTCGACTGATTTTGATGAGATTTCGTCAAACGTTCGTCGTTACGTCGTCGTTCGAAACGTCAGAACCAAATTACATTAAATTGAGAACCGATTATCTAGAAAAAATGGCAAATTATATAGATTTTTTGTTTATATTTTATGTTTTAAAAAACATTTTTGTAGTTTATGTATGTACCTATAGTCTGTGGTCTATGTGATTAGCCTATGTTAGTCTAAACTATTTCAGTACCAAAAGTCACCGAAATCTTTTTAGCCGTTGGGCGTGAAGAAGTAACAAACATACATTTGTCTTAATAATATTGGTAGGATATTCATTTTAGAATATGAATAAAAAGTATCTTATTATTTCAGATACGGGAGCTGGAAGGCGTCCAAAGTTATGTATCTAAACCGGAACGAGATATAGACACATCTACACCCGTTTCAACTCCTAACAAATTAGCAGATGTTAAACGCAAAGTAGTAAATTATGAGTCCGCAATAGATGAACGTAAATCCGAAATGGAGGACAGTGAATTCGAACTGAGCGAACGTAAACCCGAAACGAAGGGGCATAAACTAGAAATAAGTGAACGTCAATCCGAAATAGACGAGCGAAAACCAGAAATAGAAGTTCGTAAATCCGAAATAGAGCGACGTAAACTAGAAATTAACGAATGCAAATCCGAAACGGAGGAATGTGAACTAAAAACAGCAAAATCCAAACCATCCAAGCAAGTTACATGTGAATGTTTAGACGAGAGTAAATCCGAAATAAATGATTTTGATCGCGAATTAGATCACTTTAAGCCCGAAAAAGATTACCCAAAAACTGGAATAGATGAATGTGAACTTGGAATCGCTGAATGTAATCCCAAAACGACGGGATGTAAGCCCGGAGTAACAGACTGTCAACCGAGCACATCGGCAAAGGTAGAAGCTGATGAGGCATTATGCAACGACTGCGCGAGTATGAATACTACATATGAAGAAGATAAACTTCGGTAAGATAACATTGAATTGGGGGTTACTGTATTAAAACTTTCGTAAGGCATATTTGAATAATGTTTGTATAACCGGATATCACTTACGTTTTGACCGTTAAAAGATTGATTTTGATTTACATTAACATAATCATTATAACATGTATGTACAGCGTTCTTATTCTACACAACATTAACTTAATATACTAGGTTTTTACTAGGCTAACAGCACCTTTTAAAAACTTACGTCTAGGTACTCTAGGACTGTAAAAATAAACTTAAGTGATAGCCGGTTATACAAACATTATTCGAATTGGGGGTTATTTCTTCTCCTTATGCTAATGGCTTACATTACATTAAATAGGGGAGTGTTTCTTTTTCTTCTTTTGTTTATGGCTTTCTGCGGTCGGTTAAGGCCACGACTTTGCCCATGTTGCGTAGTGTGTTGAAGACAAACGCCGATTGGATAGTGACAGGGTGACTAAGACAGGCAATGAGCAGATGGCCAGTAACATTTTTTTTACATACACGTCTGGTTAGACCCATACTGAACCATTTCTAGTTTGTATTATGATTGTTAGCATACATGCTATGTATGTATATGCAATTCTGAGAGAATTGTTAAAATAGGGTACCGCCGCGTAGCTTTACACCAGCCAAGCAGCCAGCAGTCAAGGCCAACCTGCTTATCAGTTACCAAAAAAAAAAAACGTATACCAATATTATAAAAGAAAAGTTTGATTGTTTCTTTGTTTGTCGCGAATAGCCTCCGAAAGTCAGTAGTTTCGGACCGATAAGAAAAAAAAAACATTTTTTCACAGCTTAGAAGCTAAATTATCCCCGAGTAACATAGGCTATATTCTGTTTAATTTTAATTTAGATTATTTTGGGACCCGAAGATGGGATGGGACGTAATAATATTTATCTTTTTCCAGTAGCAGAGAGAGTACACAAGATATTGATGTCACAATAGATATCAGCATTGATAAAACCAGCATTGATAGTAAAAAGAATGAAGATTACTCTTCTAGATATCAAATACCGGGGCCCATATCCTGCGACACAGACCTTGATAGGAAGAAATCTTGCAATAAATGTGGAAAATGTAATGCCAAAAAAGTTGTTAAAAGCAAAGAGGTGAAAGTATACGGTTTCGAAAATAACAAGGATTCTGACGCAAAATATGACCAAACTAGATCTGCTGAGGTAACAATCTCTCCTCCGGCCAGTACATCGACCAAAGGGCAAAGATTAACTATAATAGAACCGCGCAGAGATACCTTGCTAACGGCGAAGGACAGCGCAATAATGGCTCGAGAAAGCCAAAATAAATTGCAGAGAAGCGAAAACGAGCCTAGATACAGCCAAATTATCACTGATCCACAACAAAACCGAGTAGGCAAAAATAATGCTAGTTTAGTGAAGAAAACAACTATCCAAGAAAGAACGAGTGAACGATCTAATTTACAAGACAGAGTAAGCGAGAGGTCGATTTTGCAAGAGCGGGACAGTGATAGAAGAACATATGAGAAAAGTGATAACGAAAGAGGCTTTGACGATATGTCTGAGCTGAAGACTTCGTCTGCGGCGAGCTTTTGTTCCCAGGGGAATCCGGTCGTCACTCCGGTAAAAGCTTCACAGGTCACTATAAAGTATTTTTTAATATTTTCCTTATGCATATAAACTAAGTGGCCAAGCTCTCTCTGGTGTCGAGAGTTTACAAGGCGCCTGAAAGTATCTCTCCGACTTTGCTGCGTTTCCTGTTACCATATTCGTATTCAATTGATTTGATTTGTTAGTTTTAGCACAACTAAGACTAATAGCGACGAATTTCCGAACTACATGCATTATTATGCTGACTTAAATTCCACTGTGAATAGTGCTGAAATATTATTATAATTAGCATGGTGGCTGAACATTTTCTAGTGCTCGTCTGGCTAGTAATCACTCTCAAGTTGGAACACCTGTCGCCAACCACCTAACATGTGTTACGATTGTATCTTTGAAAGCCAGATATTCCAAATTAAGCTTGTTTCATCTTAGGTCAGAGTTTCGCTGTCTCGTGTAGTCTAGTTACGCGTCCTGATGGTCAAATGCCTAGTTCTAATGTCTAAAATGTTTTTTTAGGTATCTATGTTGAAGAACAATGAAGGGTTAGAGACGTCGGGCAAAGATGTGGCAGTTGTGGGTTCGAAAGAAAATGATCGATTAGAAAAGTTTGGTGAGTAGATTTGATTTGAACTTTTTGTCCTATCATATTAATCTTACTTTTAATCCCTCTTCTATATCCTATTACCATTTTTCGCTTATCCTTTTTTAATAACATTTGCGTGTAATCCGTATGTCGTAATCCTTTTTCCACAATCCATTTTCTAAATAAAAAAAATAAAATCATTTTTTAGCATTACGGCATTGCGCCGTACTGGGCGACTAAGTCAATTTACAAATTCAATATTAAATTTAAATAATATACATGCAATATATATACAGTACAGTATTCCTAGCTATATCGATTTATCGCCCCCGAAACCCCCTATATACTCATTGAAAATCTCTATTAATTGGGATTTTTGGTAATTTTTTGTCTAGAAATCTTTATTGGTGTTTCAAATTACTCGTAATTGATGCTTTTGGACAATAAAGTTGTAGTCACTATTCAATAACCAAAATTCCTTTAAAATTTATTTAATGCTTATTAAATTCCCTTTTCTTAAATCCTTCATACACAACCCCTTTTAATATTATATAATTCCTTATCCTATAACCCGTATCCTATCCTTTTATCCTAGAGCAGTGCCTCTCCCGCGTCACCGCATGTCGTTGCCCGCGCGTGGCACGCCGCGACCTAACCGTGTTCCGCACGTGCAGCGGCACTCTTCGCTTCCACACCACCGCCCTGGGGGAACACTTCCGACAATGCAACGTCTGCTCGATGCCAGACACTGATGCCAATAACCAGCAGGGTAAAGTTATGCTTAAAGTTATAGTTGTATACAGTGTAAACTCCATGTAACGTCACTCGATTTAACGACAAATTCTCTAAAGCGTTGAAATCAATTGGCTTTAGTTGGTTTAGCTTGTATTCCATACGATGATACATTCTCTCCATTCTATCTAATTCCATCTAACCACCACTCTCTATAACGCCATAAAATGCACAGTCCCTTCAGTCTCGTTATACAGAGTTAAAACTATATGTGTAGTAGCTAAATCCCAAGCGCAATCCTACTTCCATCCTTCTGTCCTGTTTGCTATACCACTATCCTATTTCTTATTATTATTCTTACTGCCATTACTAGCATCCCGTCCCGACTCCGCACGGGCTATAAAATAATCTAAGTTGCAAAGAGAAACAAAATATAGCCTATGTTACTCGGAGATAATGTAGCTTTCCAATGGTGAAAGAATTTTTCAAATCGGTCGAGTAGTTTCGGAGCCTATTCGCGTCAAACAAACAATCAAACTTTTCCTCTTTATAATATGCTTCCTACCCTTGTGTCCTATTCGCTATCCTATTTCTTATTCTACTTTTTACTATTATTATAAAAGCGATATCAGGAACTGATTCCAAAAGCTAGCAGGGTAAAAAGGCTGACATCTGAAGAGCTATATCTCTGTCCTTACCCTACTTCCTTACTTACTTCTTAATAAGATAGTAGAGTTCTTCTACCAGTTCTAGGATAGTAGAGTGCTAATATCCTATTTTCTTACTTACTCTCCCATTTATGTTTGACTCGTGTTTCGTGATACCTCCTCCAAATTATAATTGAACAATTTTTCTATTTAATTATAATTTCGTTCATTCTCAATTACAGGTAGTGAACGAGATACGTCTAAACCAGTGACTCTACCGTCAACAGACAACCCTGCACCACTAGTGGCTTCAGCCGACACAGGCGGTCCGCCTCGACCGTCCGAAGTAGCACCCCTAATAAGAACCGTGGGCGTCATACAAATAAACCAGACAGAACCCACACAAAACGAGACAGAGATACTCACTAAAGTGGCACCGAGACGTGATTCCGCAATCTCTACATCTATGCCTGTTCAATTTGAAACCGCCACCTTAACGAGTACTCCGCCACTTGGTAGACAAGATTCCGCCATATTTCCAACAGTGCCAGCACCTGGCCGACGAGATTCCGCCACATTTACAACAATTCCGGCAGCTGGCCGACGAGATTCCGCCACATTTACAACAATTCCGGCAGCTGGCCGACGAGATTCCGCCACATTTACAACAATTCCGGCAGCTGGCCGACGAGATTCCGCCACATTCACGACAATTCCGGGAGCTGGCCGACGAGATTCCGCCACGTTGACTATGGCAGCTGTACGACGGAATTCCGCCACTTTTCCGATATCGTCGCCACCTCCACGGCGAGATTCCGCCACGTTTGTCGCCATGCCGCCATTGCGTAGAGATTCCGCCACGTTCAGCAGACCGTGCATCAACGGCAGGCACGAGTGTGAGTGTAAATGTTCGAGGGCTTCGTCTCCAGATAACACTGATAGGGAAATATCTTCGCTCTCTGATCTGCCGCCTGAGAAAGATGGTGAGTTTTCCATTTTTTAGGGTTCCGTACCTAAAAGGTAAAAACGGGACCCTATTACTAAGACTCCGCAGTCTGTCTGTCTGTCTCCAGGCTATATCTCAGAAACTGTAATAGCTAGAAAGCTGAAACTTTCCCAAGATATGTATTTCCCGTGCCGCTATAACAACAACGAAGATGGATTAGAAAACTTCGCAGCCTAATACATAAATACTTTACCATACATATACAAACCATGACAACCATGTCACAACTCTGGTTGTCAAATTGACAATTTCTATCCCAATTGACTGTATTTAAATTACGCTGAATTTTGTGAGCCTATGTGCAGCGCTTTTAAATAATTTAATTAAAAAATATTATTTAAGGGTATTTATATTTATATTTAAGGTACATTGTTGTATTTCCCATACAACAATGGTACGGAACCCTTCATGCGCGAGTCCAACTCGCACTTGGCTAACTTTTTAATGCGACAACTCTTTTACTTTCGAGTAATGATGAACTAATGATACACATTTCACACACGGCTGATTAACCCCATACTGAACCATTTCTAGTTTGTGTTATGGTGGCTAACACAACTGATATACTACATATACCATACATACATATTTTATATATATACATATTTAACACCCAGACCCACAGCCAACAAATTTAGTAAAGCACAAAGATGTTGGCCGTGCCGGGAATCAAACCTGGAACCTTCTGATTGGTAGTCCGGCATGGTAACCTTTACGCCAACGAGGTCGTCAATGATGTGTGAATGTGTTCCAGTGAAACCATCCGCTGCGGCGTGGCGGTCCCCCCGCGCGGCCCGCGTGCGGTCCCCGGGGGAGGCGCGGGGGGAGAGCGCGCGGGGGACCACAGATAGCGACACCAGGAGCACAGACGGACCGCTCAGCGAGGGGGAGATACCGGTACACGCTGATAAAGGTATACAATTTATATCTGCACGAAAAAAAGACCAACCGCACTTCAAATATACCGCCATATAAAAGTCAATTGGTATAATTAAATTCATAGAATT
Organism: Mellilla xanthometata; assembly: GCA_035578125.1. NCBI lineage: Eukaryota > Metazoa > Arthropoda > Insecta > Lepidoptera > Geometridae > Mellilla > Mellilla xanthometata. The sequence continues at coordinate 1,255,404 of JAPUBQ010000007.1, read as the reverse complement.
ATGTTAAAGTAAGAGTGACCGTTTTTTGTGACATATAAATTTGAATAAGTAGTGCTACTAGAACTATTGCGGTGAGTCGGGAAGTACCAAACTTTTGCCAGTTATATATTTCTCTTAAATTTTAAAATAACCTCTTATAATCTTATTGACTCAGGCGTTATTTTGTGGAAATCCATTGTTGGTGAATAGAAGACAAAATTAAATATTTAGTGTACTTCCGCTGTGATCCGAAATCCAAATTAAGACAAGTAAAGGAAAAATTAACTAAGTAACTAATTAACTAAGATTAATTAAGATTAACGTTACCTATCACAATTCGGAAATTCTTAACTCTACACGTGTTTCGCCTAACCACAAGGCATCATCAGGAGATGCTGACTCTTAAGAATTTCCGAATTGTGATAGGTAACATTACTCTTAATTAATCTTAGTTAATTAATCTTCCGTTCTTCTAAAAGTCCGTGAAATCTTCTTAATGGTTATGTCGTTTGCAAACTGTGACAGAAGTTTATTTATTTTTTAATATATATTTTTTATTTTTTGTTTTCCAGCTCGTAGACTGTCTATTGGTGAAAAACCGCCAGGTTACATTAATCGGTAAGATTTAATTGAGTTAATAATCTATTTTCGGTAAGATTGTGTTAAGCTATATAAAATGTAGAGCACTATAAGGCTTCAGAAAAACAAGCAAATTAATTAATTATGAGAGTAAGCCAGAAAAGCAAATTTATAATCTTAATCAGTCTTTGTTATTAGTGAAATCTGATTTATAACCAAACAGCTTCACTTCATGATATTACCCGCCTTGGTCCGGGATAAAACTATTATACGTGTTAATAATAAAGCTATATCTTATATCTTCAAAAGATATTAATCAATAATTTGATTTGATTCTAAGCTTCGTGTAACTAAAAACTAAAGCAAACAACTGTATCTCGCTGTATCTTTTTTTATTATATCAATTTATTTTTTTATTCAATTTATAAACTTTGAAAGAGGTTCTTATAGTAGACCTCGCGAAGTGTATATTTCTTTAAAATCATTGTTTAAATTGCTAGGTTAATATTATTTTAAGTATACTAGCCTGTTTAATGTTACTTTTTAACGATTAATAAAGAAATTTGGAAACTGAACTGAAAAACTGTATCTCGCATTGCAGGTTGTCAGAGAACTCTGAACGTCAGATGGAGGCGACTCTGAACGCGATCAGTGAGGAGCTGGAGCACTGCAGGAGACTGCTGGCGGCCGCCACGCGGCGCGAGGTGCGGCCCAACACCGTGTCTCTTAGTACTTACTCCTAACATAACCACCTGACTTATTCCCTCGGGTGGGTCCCGCGGCCCTCTCGTTAGAAGAGAGGTATATAGCATGACCAGTCCACTACACGTTCCCACTCGACTCTCGTATGACGACCTCGTTGGCGTAAAGGTAACCATGCCGGACTGCTAATCAGAAGGTTCCGGGTTCGATTCCCGGCCCGGTCAACATCTTTGTGCTCAACTAAATTTGTTGGCTGTGGGTCTGGGTGTTAAATATGTATTTATATATAATATGTATGTATGTATATGTAGTATATAAGCTGTGTTAGCAACCATAATACGAGCTAGAAATGGTTCAGTATGGGGCTAACCAGCCGTGTGTGAATGTGTCCTAATATTATATTATTATATTGTATTGTTCCCACTGGTGGGACACGCGGTTCTCTCGCTAGAAAAGAGGTATATAGCATAAGCAGCCCACTATACGTTCCCACTGCTGAAACTCGGAGCCTTCCCACACGAGGAAAGAGATATAGGCCATAATCCACCACGCTGGCCAAGTGCGGGTTGGCGGATGACACATGTCTTTGAATATTGTGGTCCTAGTAAGAAAGTTCTAGAAGGAAGGTATATAGCCCATGATCCACCAGGGTACAAGCGATACTGGTATAGGTTAGTCCAGGATAGTCGGAGACACACGTCTTCAGAATTTATGATCCTCGGGACATGTGGGTTAGTTGGGATACCTCACGAGGTTTTCCTTCACCGTGTAAGCGAGTGTAGATTTCCCACATTACTTGAAAAACAAGTCATTGGAGATTGAAAATCCAACACTCTCTGACTAGTCACACTCTAAGTGCATACTACTAAGTTAGTTCTAGAAAATATATTCTTCCACTTGGCTTCTTATTATTTTGGTTGGGTGGTTAGAATATAATTGAACTGAATTAATCACTGGAATAAGAGCATTCCAGTTTCTAGTCTCCATCCAATTGCTAGTCTTCTATTCTATATGTTTTTATTTTATTTATCAGATGGCAAGAAGTATACTTAGTATAATGTAGTTTTCATAAAGTTCCTATTCCCTTAAAATAATACGTAATATCCATAAAAAATATAATTGTATTTATCTATTTTAAATATGTATTATGTATCCAAAGTTTGAAGTATGTAATCGTAAGTTGAATGAAATAAATGGTTTATGTTATTATTTCTGTATTATTATTATTAATGTAGTGGCTAAACTTTCGAAGTAGTGCTAGTATAATTTTACATTTATAGTGTATTCTGTCAATTTGTTAACTAATAACGTTGATATATTTCAAACAAGGTATTTCAAGGTATTAAACGAAGATTATTAGCACTTTTTGAATGTGAACAGATAATAGCGTATTAATTAATAAAATGGGTTTAAAATCTGACGCATTAAATTCTTATTAACTTATAGTATTCTAGTACGAACGCTTAGCTTAAATTAACTTATGATCCAGTCAACAGCCCTATAACCATAAAGAAATAATGTTATGTTATTTATCTTTATCTTTTCAACAACTAGACGTACGAAAAGAAACTTTAATTTTAAATAAAAAAAAGTTCATTTTGACCTGAGAGATTTCTTTTATTTTACTATTGACTAAAATGTTTAAAAACAAAAAAGAAAACCATAATATTCTATTAGATTATTATACTCTCTCCCTCCCTCACCTTTAGCCACCAAGTCAACAAGTTAGCAAAGTAACCCAAGCTGCCGGCAGCCTGGGCGCACTGTCGCCGGAGTCTCCGGAGAGAGTGCACAGGCTCCACGCGGCGCCAAACTCCTGCCGGCTGCCGGAGTGCGCGCCCGACACCGCCGTGTTCACGCTGCATATTGGCACGCTGGTGCTCTCTGATGAAGTTAGTATATAGAAGATAAAATTTAATATTAAGTGTACTTCCGCTGTGATCTGAAACCCAAATTAAGATAAGCAAAGGAAAAATTAAAATATTTTAAAGATTTAGGGGTGTTCCTCCGACCGACCACCGCACCTCCACTACAACTCACACCAGTAAACTAATCCCGAAATATCATGCTAAATATCATAATCCCTTCTATTTACAATGGATTTCCGCAAAGTAACGCCTGAGTCAATAGGAAGTTAGTATAGTAGTTTAGTACTATTGACTAGAATTCTTCTAAAGTAGCCCAAACTACCAGGTAGTTTGTTCTTCTAAAGTAGCCCAAACTACCAGGTAGTTTGTTCTTCTATAGTAGCCCAAGTTACTAGGTAGCTTGGACTTTTAAAGTAGCTGTTGCTGCCTGGTAGCTATTTTTAGTTGTTCTTTTAAGTAAAGAAGTTCTTCTTATTCTTCATCATAGTTCAAGCTTTGCTTGTTCGTCTGAAGTAGCACAATAGACTACCTGGCAACCTATTGCTACCCGGCAAGGTAGCTTGTTCTTCCAAAGTAGCCCAAGTTATCTATCTCTCTCTATCTCAAAGCTAGAGTAAATAGGTGTCCTCTAGGCAAGCGTGTTACATCTTAGATCAGTGCAACTTAACATTTGGCAAGCTGCGCTGACGTGAGCCTATTCATCATTAAAAAAAGGTAGAAAAAAGTGGAGTTTCTTCTATTTCGGGGTCAGCGAGTGATTGTAAATTATAATATTTATTTAGTATCTAAAAAGATACACGTCTAACACAGGTAATAATCAATAATGAATATTGTATATACGTAGATAATTCTACAGTAGGTACCTAATCGTAAATGTTACACAAAATTAAATGAATGTATGAACGTACCTCAACAGTGTATGGAGCCATTTATGTCAAAAAGGTTTTTTAATATATTTTTAAATAATTTGTGGCGTCTCTGTCGCACTTCATCGCCCGCTACCAATCAGAGCGCTTATCCTGAATCGCGCAAACGGTATTTACAGCGCGCGTACGACGGGTTCAAGCTACAATGAATGACCTGTGGACGGCCGTCTCCGGACATAACATCTGTCCGGGGGGATATCCCTTTGCTAGATGGAGGCAGACCGTCGTCGCTCCATAAATTCAACGACACCGCCTCACGAATGTGCTTCAGTAGGGCGTTGCATAACTTCACCCCACATACCTAGTCGGGTGCATTTTTTGACGTGACAACGTCTTAAATTAGGTTGCGGCTGGGAGTCACTTATGAAAAAGTGTAACGCCCGGTAACGTTACGATGAGTCACCGAACGAGAGAGAGGCCCGCCGAATGCCTTGCGTCTCTCTCCCACTCAACTATGATCGGTTGATCGGCTCAACTAAGACGTTGTCACGTAAAATCTTCGCCCGTAAAACCGACTTTACAGGCAACCATTTTTTTTGACTTCGTTTTTTCGTGTGTATAATTCCAGGCAGTGATACAGTTCCGCGACAAGAGTCTCTGCCTCTCGTGGCAGTTCCTAGAACAGCCGGCGGCGATGTGTTGCCTGGGAGCCGGCCGCTTGCTGTCCTTCCACTTCTCCACGGAGTACGAGTTGCCCTACACCGACCACTTCCTCGCTTACATGACATCGGTAAGCGAGGGTGTTAAGCTTCCTCTTTCCAATTCCGACGACCTCGTTGGCGTAAAGGCTACCGTGCCGGACTGCTAATCAGAAGGTTCCGGGTTCGATTCCCGGCCCGGTCAACATCTTTGTGCTTAACTAAATTTGTTGGCTGTGGGTCTGGGTGTTAAATATGTATTCGTTTTCTTTTTGTATGTAATATTAATTAATTAATGTGTCCAATAAAGAATTTTCTATCTATCTATCTATCTATCTATGTATGTATGTATATGTAGTATACCAGTTGTGTTAGCAACCATAATACGAGCTAGAAATGGTTCAGTATGGGGCTAACCAGCCGTGTGTGAATGTGTCTAAAAAAAAAAATACTATTGTTATTATAATTAATTAGTTATTACGGTTAGCACCAATTATAATAATTAATAAACTTAAACTATATACGTTAGTCAAAAATTACAGTGTAAACTCCATGTAACGTCACCCGATTTAACGACAAAGCGTCGAAATCAATTGGCTTTAGTTGCTTTAGCTTGTATTCCATACAATGATATATTCTCTCCATTTAGCGACCACTCTCTATAACGCCATAATACACTCTCTTCATTTAACGACCACTCTCTATATCGCCATAAAATGCACAGTCCCTTCAGTGTCGTTCGGGTATATAAAGTTTACACTGTATATGTACGTATACTATTTAAAAGGAAAATTAAAATGTTTTGTACTAGCTGCGCTCCGCAATGTTACCCGCGTTAGTCCGGGATAAAAAGTAGACTATGTGTTAATCCAACATCAAACCTATCTTCATAGCAAATCTCATCAAAGTCGGTCCAGCTGTTGGAGCGTGCAGCAGTAACATAGATTTTGTAGTTGTTTGCGTATCCCACTGCAACCACAAATGTTTGAATTTAAAAACAAATGCGATTGACTATGAAGACAGGTTAGACCTCGGATTAACCGGGAAACGACGCGGGACGCAGCTAGTCTGTCTATGCCAATATTATGAAAAGGAAACGTTTGATTGTTTGTAACTGGACTGATTTGAAAAATTCTTTCACTGTTGGGAAGCTATACTATCCATAACAGTAACATAGGCCATAGTTTGTTTCTCTTTGCAACATAGATTAATGTAGAGACCGTGCGAAGCCGGGACGGGATGCTAGTAAATATATATTTTTTTATTTCTCTCACTGTTTGTTTGTTTTCAACTTATCTTTATTTAAAAGTAATTAATTACATACTCAACTTATCTAGTGTACATATAATCCTAAAAGTGAGAAACTTAATAAATATATGTCAAATAATTCTTAAGCAAATTAAACATTGTAAACTGTTTACGTAAGGCATCTTAATATTTTCGCGTAGAAAACGGTCACACTTACTTGTGCACGCGCAGATCTCGTCGGCGGCGGTCCGTGTAACACTCGCTCCTGAAGATGGTGTTCGGAAAGCACCAAAACTGTTGGACTCATTCCAACTTTTAATAATAAGTAAGTGTGACCGTTTTCTACGCGAAAATCTTAAGCAAATTGTTTTAACTTATTGCAGGATTGTTGTGAAATGAGTTAGTTATTTCGCTCACTGGTTTCTTGTGTACAGGAAAACATGGCGATATCGATCTGCGAGCCGAGCGTGCCGCAGGAGCCGCTGGCGCAGTGCTGGCTGCCGCTGCGGGACGCGCTCACACGCGCCAACCGGCGGGTCCACATGTCGCTTGCACTGGTACACTGACACTCTACAAGATCAGGTCGCACCCGAACTCCGTGCCGTTATTTGACGACGACGACGCCCTGTAGTCGCATAGTAATATAGCGATAGTAGATTGCGTGACCCGAATCTTCTTCTTCTTCGTATGAGCTAAGTGGCCAAGTCGAGAGCTTTCAAGCCGCCCGAAGGCCTATGACTTGGCTTAACGACTACTTGTACTAAAACTAACAGCGGAGATCTACAATTTAACCTGTCATCTGACTCACGGTAGCGCCCAGGTGAAAATGCCACTGGAAAAACAACTGTTTTTTTTTCACTTATTGTTTTTGTTTGTTTTTGGTGTACAATAAAGGATTCTTGTATTGTGCATTGTATTGTTGTGCATAGTCACCCATCCAAGCACCGTCCGCATCGAACGTTGCATAGCTTCGATGATCGCGTCAGATCACCTTAGCTAGCCGAGCTAAAGGCGCCACGGCCGAGTAAAGTTGTTTCAAAAATTACGAATAGATGGCGCTACGTGTATTGTGTAAAACGATACGCGTAGTACAATTTTCAACGAGATGTTGAGCGTCTATTATGTTTATTAGTTTGTGATGTCATCTCACTTGCAAAGGAGTGTGGGCAAAAAAATGATTTTTTTTTGTATGTGAGCCCCCTTTTACTTTCTTTCTATCGGTATAAAGCTATAACGGTTTCTGACATACTTACAGTCTGGCGACAGATGGATTGACGAATATATGAGGTTGCCCTTTCAGAATCTCTATTTAAGTATGACGGACTGTAAAGTCACATGAATTATGTGTAAATGTGTTGTTATTTTCTATTTTATTATTATGACATTGTACGAATAATTATAATATTAAGGTATTGACTAATTCATTAATTGATTGTTGATGAATATATGTAATATGTAAATTTGACGTGCCTAGTATAACGCAATGTTATGAGGGTTAATAAAGTTCTATGATTTCTATGATGACGGAAACCGGAGTCGTTATTCATAGGCGGATGGTACCTTTGCGTATAGAACCTTGAAAAGAAGAGAAAGGAAGGAATACTTATTAAGCAACGAAGGTTCCCCTTTTGTTTCCCAGGTAGCGGGGCCGGGGATGCGGCGGGACTCCCCCGCGGGCGACGAGGTCGGCGTGCTGGATCTGTGGTGCTCAGTGCGCGTGCCGCCCGCACAGCGCACTGCCACCAACGCCTTGCCACGGGTAAGTTTTTTTTGTTGACACCATTTTTAAGGTTCCGTACCTTAAAGGGAATAACGGGACCCTATTACTAAGACTCCGCTGTCTGTCTGTCTCCAGGCTTTATCTCAAAAACCATAATTTCTAGAAAGCTGAAACCTTCACAAGATATGTATTTCTTGTGCCGCTATAACAACAAATACTAAAAATAAAAATATTAAGGGGGGTCCCCATACAATAAACGTGTTTTTTCGTATTTTTTGCTATATATCAATAATGGTAGCTGCTAGAAACTTAAAATTTTCTTAAAATGTATAAATGTATATTAACTATCAAATTAAATTATAAAATTAAATAAAAATACATATTTAATGGGGGCTCCCATACAACAATGGTACGGAACCCTTCATGCGCGAGCCTAACTCCCACTTTTTCAATTATTTGTTGTGTCAGTTATGTCAGTACACCCGGATTTATCTAGAGACCGACCGTCCTAGATCTTAGTGCCGAATACAAAGCTTGTCAAACAAATTGTATCGAGAACACAGCGGCATCGTAACGCGATGATTGGCTGCCGCAAGCACCCACGTTATCGGCAGCCAATCGCATCAAGCAATTCAAAGGTTCTCGCATAACGGGGCCGTTGAGTTGTCGTTATAATCTGTTTGAGAAACTCTACTCTCTGATCGTCCTGCCACCAAAGAAAATACAAGTAAATAAAAAATCCGATTATGATTTAAAAAAAATACTGAACGAACTTCCATCAAATTTGTATGAGAGGTCCCATTCAAAGTTCATAAATTCGGGTAGTATACCTGAAAAACTTTATTCTAAAACAGGTTATGAATGCCCAGAACACAAGGATGCACTTCAAATCAAAGATCGCCGCCGCAACAAAACGCTAGATGGGGGTTTAATTTTTTTTTTATTCATACTTGTTTGTTTTAGATCTCGTTGGCGGAGTCGAACCGCAGCGATGTGGGCGTGGAGTCCCGCACCGACTACCAGTCCAACGACGACGAGCAGGACTCGAGGTACCAGGACTACCTGCTGCGACCACAGATAGAGGTTACTATTGCTAGTGGTAGTGTTCTCTGCTCGCCTGGTTGGTTACCAATCACGAGTTGTTAAGCTGTCACCAAGCACCTAACGGTGTAACCCCTGAGAGTCAGAAATTCCAGACTGGGCATGCTCTACCTTCTGCCGTAGTTGCTAACTCGTATAGTTAAAACTGAACTGTTGTTCAAATTCCTAACTGTTTACATATACAATATTAACATCAGTCTATAATAGCCCACTGTTAGCCATTGGTTTTTCTTAAAGTACGCCGATCATGCTCTCTGAAATTACCAGTTGTAGAAAGAAACAGAAACAACAACTGTTTCTTCTTTTTCCGCCCGAAGGCCTCTGATTTGGTTTAACTGAGACTAACAGTCGGGACCTACAATTTAAAGGGTCATCCGACCCATGGTAGCGCCCAGATGAAAATGCCAATTTTTAAACGACTGTCTTGTGTATGGTCAATCATCCAAAGACTGTCTGCGTTGGCTGTTGGTTAATCTGAATGATCGCGTCGGATCACCTTATTTAGCCGAGCTGCAGGCGCTACAGAAACTTATTTGTACACACATAGATCCCGAAAACAGCATCGCTAATGTAAAATCTTTCGTAAAGAGTTAATTGAACGGCGTCCGATTTGGCCGGTATCAGGGAAAGGTCGATCGCTTTGCGATTCTCGAATTAATCTTACGTAAATATAGTTCTATTAATAGTGCGACAAACTGTCGCTCAGTGCTCAGACACTGTATCGAATCCGAGCGATCAAACGCAGAGACGGTGTTAGGGCGGGGCTTGGGGGTAAACCATACTTATGTATTGTAGTGTGCAGTTGTATGTACCTATAGTCTGTAGCCTAGGTATGTTAATCTATAGACGATAGCCTAGAGTGTGTGGCAGTCGAATACGGATCGCCAAGCTAGCAACACGTCTCCACAGAAATATCCTAGCAGTACAGTGCAATGTAGTAATTAATCTAATATATTTGTAAAGTGTCGTAAAATGCACCCATACACGGGAGCACTTTACATGTATTATTATAGACTACTAAATAATAAACGCTCAACCTCTTGTTGAATCGTACACGCGTATCATTCGATACACGTAGCGCCATCTCATTCGTATTTTCTTGAAACGACTTCACTCGGGTCACGCGATCTACTATCGTTATATACATATGCGACTGCAACGCGTTGCGGAATTTGGCGGCAGCTAGGGTCTACGCTCGATTTGCAGCGCCATCTAGGTTTCATCAGTAATTATGGCAAAAATCCTCTCTAGTATTCTTATCCCTGGTATAATGCTCTTATATGAAACTTGGTGTCAACTGACCTCACTGATTTTTCCGCACGCAACGACCTTTTTGTATGAAGTGAAGAAGAAATAAGCCAATATTCTTTTCGCGTTTTCCAGAAGTCGTAAAATAAGAGTTATTTATTTAGAGGCGTTTAGGGCATTTTTTTATTTTAATGTTCAGATAACTTAATTTTGGAGAAATAGGAAATAATTTACTAATTTAAAGCAGCCAATTTAAGATTTTACATTACTTACGAGTACCAGTGACCCTCGATAGATAGGCATTGCTTTACATTGCTACTGTTCTGGCCCGTTGACTCCCTACCCCCCTGCAGTCCGGCCCCGCGCGGGGCGTGTGCGTGCCAAGTGTGCAGCTATGCGCGGGCGGGGGCGGGCTTCTAGTTAGCCCACATCACTCTCTCTGCGTGCATTCCCTGCACTTACTTATATGTACCTACTATACATAATCTGTCCTTATATATAAAAAACTTGGCCAAGTGCGAGTAGGGTGCGAGCCCGACTAAAAAAAACAAATGAAATTTAGGAGAAGAGAGAACGTTTTCTTTTTTTCTTTACTGATAAATGTTAATAGATATTTGTTACGTTTTCACGCTGTAGAAATGATTTGTATGAAATTAGTTAGCGTTACAGTTATTGAAAAATTTGACATAAACCATAACTTTAACTACTAATATGGTGCAAGCGAGCTATAATTATGTAATTAATTTTCAGGCACCTGAATATCCAGACGAGTATAAAAGAAAACGGCGCCCGAGTTCCCTAAAATCTCTAGGCCATTCGGTAAGTTAAATTAAGGATCTGAGAGTTTGACCTTAACAGGTATGCTATTGATTTCAGCGCCATCTAGTTGATACCCTCTGTACTTCTTGCGCATTGGTCGAATAATAATAGTAATGTAGAAGATATAATATACATATATATGACACAATTTAAATTGCCTAATATTGTATATCTTCTGAGTAGCATTTGTACCTGACTGCCCAAAAAGAGGCTAGAATAAAGCTTCGTACATTTTGTGTTTTTAGGATCCAGCTGTTGACAAATATCAATTTGATTTCGACTCGAAACGGCGTTCAAGCATTGTAAGTGTGCTCAATTTTGTCATTTTTAGCTTTGAATTAGAATTAGTATTATATAAAGTGGTTATAGAAAATATGTTTATTGAAATTATAAATCTCGTGCTATCTAACCGCAGGTCCGGCAAAGATCTTCGGGGACCATTGCTAACGAAGTGGTAAGAATATAAAACAGAGACCTAACCAACCGTAACGTAGCACCTGTAGCTCTGCTAATCAAGATGATCTGACGCGGTCATAGAGGTTACAACGGTCGATGCGGACAGTCTGTCAGTGGCACTTTCATCTGGGCGGACCGTGGGTCGGATGACACGTTAAAGTACCGGCTGTTAGTCATACTATAAGCAGTCGTTCCCAGTAAGAGGCCTAAAGGCGGTCAGAAAACTCTTGACACAAGAGCTTCGCCACTTAGCTCACGAAGAAGAAAGTTAAGTGTCTTAATATTAGTATTTGTTGCTGTTTAATAATGGTAACGTTTTTATTTCAGCTTCCGTATATTAAGTCCCCTGAAGAAATGAGGCAAGCTATAGAAGTGAGTATTTGCTCTTTCAGGTTGAGATGTTTCAAACGCTGACAGATGGCTTTATGCGCTATTTAAGGCGCTATTTTGCAAGTTTAGCTATGCCATACAAATTTGAGCGAAACGCCTGCCGCCCGGCAATGGAAATTTCAAGATTTAAATTCATATATAATCGACCAATAACAATATTGAAATTATAAAATCTTAACGATTCTACATTATATTATTGCCTTCAAAAAAAATTTGTTGTAATATCTTTATCACTTTCAGAAGCACAACATTTTTTAATTTTCAGGATGCAGGATTTTATAGGATTTTTTAAATATACTATTTTCCGCCTTATTAAATGAGGATTGGTAAGAAGATATTCAAATATTTATTTACTACAAGATTGTGTATGTTTTCAGAAACACGCACCGCAGAGCTTATCGAAATGCAGTAGAGTGGAGGATGTAAGTTCTACGAGTACATAAATATTTGAAAATATTATTGAAAATTTTACATACATCAATAATAAAGTGTTCATTTTATTTCTAATCGAATCTTCTTAAAAAGATAATTTGAAATTTTCATATTTTTTCATTCCTATGGCAATTATTATTTTTTAATTATACGAAACACCCTTTAATTTAATTTATTTTTCTTTTACATTCTTAATTTTAATTAACATAATTGTTATCTAGTTATCCTAAAAAATATCATTAAATGAACAGTCACGTCCTATCCTGGTAGTTTCTATTACTGCGTAAGAAAAAGTAATTTAATTTTCTTGTCCAATAATATTATTATTAAAATTATTTTTCAAATAATTAATTTCACTCATATAACGTCAATATAAAAAATAATTTAATCTAAAAAGATTACATCCATGCCCCTCGCCCAAACGTGCCTCGCAGCATTCCTCCGCTGTATGGCAAGGGACATTTCCTGTCGCACGTGAATATTTTCTTGTCTTAACTTATTTTAAACCTTAATTTTCAGGAGATATCGCAAGTGCATCCCAGTTTATGTTCAATAGTAAGTTTCTTTATCTTTTACTTTGAATATACGAATAAGCAGCTCACTATACGTTCCTTCCTACTGCTAAAACACGGGGCCTTCTCTAAGAGAGGCAAAGGTCAAAATCTACCACGCTGACCATTTTGTATTATTTTTGTCTACGGTAATAGGGTCCCGTTTTAACCTTTTATTTAGGGCTTAGTTAGCAGTTTATAGTGAAATCCGATATCTTTCTGATATTGTACTTTTTACATTCTATCCGATTACTGAAATAAGTAACCATTTTTAAATATTAACCCTTAAATGGATGATATTTGTTTCACGTTTTAAAATAATATATATTTGTGTAATAGACATGTATTACTACTATCCAGGAAAAAATAGTAAAAAAATCTAGTCATTAATTTACTATACTTTTTTTTGCAATAATGTGCGTGTTGTTTATAAACTACATTGCGCAAAAAAAAAATTAAATGAAGGTTGTAACAAGCATGACATAGACAGCCCGCATCGAGCATAGCAAATAGTTACGCCCCTCGCCAATAGATGGCGCTAGGTGGAAAAAGCAAGAAAGCTGAATCGCGATGACGAGATTTTTGCTACAAACAGGACAGTCTGCAGTCACCGCACCATTGTTAATTCACTTCCTCTCTAAGCTAGGGAAGGTTCAGGTAACACGGATCTTGCTTCCACCACTGCTGGGACAAGCATCTAGAATACTTGAACACCAACCATGACTAGAACTGACGCGCGGTAATACGCTTCCACCATTGTTGGGACGTACTACTGCCGGGGTTCTAGTTGTGGTACTTCGGATAAATATTCCCTCGCCCTTTATGTGTCAGGCAGATGCCACAGTGATAGGATTGGTCTCTTAAATAAAAACAATCAGCTCGTCCGACTGTGTTTTGATCGACACCCCCTTACAAGGTCAATTTTATGTGTGATTTTTAGTATGTTGTATAAAAACAACATTGTCCATTTATGGGTTAAAAACAATCTTAATTTGCATAATTTTCAGCGGCACGCAGCGGATCGGCATCGTGTGAAAAATGCAGCCATCGATACTATGAAGGTTATTAGATGTCTATGATATAAGTATACGAGGGTGAATCAAAAAATTCTTGGAATCAATATTAAAAAATGCGAAGATTTAAATAATAATATTTTATTTTTCTACATAATCTCCCTCCAATGCAATGCATTTAGAATAACGCGTTTCTAACTTCCTTATTCCTTGTGAAAAAAAAATATTTTCTTGACTCTCGAAAAAGTCCTCTACGGCAGCTATGACCACGTCATTATTGTGAAATTTTGTTCCACGAATTTCCTCTTTTAATTTTGGAAATAAGTGAAAATCACTTGGTGCTAAGTCCGGAGAATATGCTGGGTGGTCAAGGAGATTGAAGCCAGCACAGCGGATTGCGTTGAGCGCAACTTCCGATCGATGAGCAGGAGCGTTATCTTGAAGGAACAACACGCCCAACGACAGTTTTCCACGACGTTTTTCTTTAATCGCTTCACGCACTTTCGGGATCAAATTTGCATAATAGGGTCCAGTAATTGTCTGGCCTTTTGGCATGTAATCAATAAAAAGGATTCCTTCACCATCCCAGAACACAGAGGCCATAACTCTGCCAGCGGTAGGAGCAACTCGAATTTTCTTAATGGATGGAGAGGATGGTCGTTTCCAAGACATGCTTTGTCTTTTAGTTTCAGGATCAAAATGGTGGACCCACGTTTCATCCATGGTGACAAGACAAAAGGTAAAAATTATCCGAATCACGCTGGAATATTTCAAGATTACGCTTGGAACTTTCCAAACGTCGCTTTTTGTTTTCGTCGGTTAACATTCGTGGCACCCATCTTGCAGACACTTTTTTGAACCCCAGTGAATCAATTAAAATGGATTGAACGCTACCAAAAGATATCTTTAGGATCTCAGCTATATGTTTTATAGTTATTCTTCTGTCTTCCAAAACCAGATTCTCAACCTTTTTGACATTTTATTCTGTAACGGAGGTTGAAGGCCGCCCAGAACGCGGGTCATCTTTACAGCTTGATCTACCTCTTTTAAATTCAGCCACCCAGTACGCAACCGTATAATAGGGTACAACATCACCCCCTAATGTCTGCTGAATGTCCAAAAAAATTTCTTTCGTAGACATTTTTTTCAAACTGAGATATTTTATCACCGCACGTAACTCACTTTTACCCATAATTTTAACTTTTTAGCAACTCGTTGCACAAAAAAATTTATTACATGCGAACGAACTGACAAAAACGAGTGACAGTCTGCATAAATATAGTGTGATAGACACTCATTAATTTGAATATCGAACTTGATCCAAAAAGGTTTCATATATATGCACTTCTAAGAACTTTTTGATTCACCCTCGTATGTATGTATATATAAATCTAGTATATTGTAGAATCCGAGGCATAGCCCGAGACATTCAATACGACCCAATATTATTTTACACACAACACATACATTCTGCATTTCATCATGCCCCAATATGGGTATAAATGAAACGGTGTAGTAGAATACATACATTATAATACATTTTAAATCCAAAATGGCCTATGGTGGCGGCCATTGGACGTATTTTTTAGCATTTGCCTCTTAATTAATTTATTAGAACACATACACTATGATAAATAAGTACATATAAATCATAATTTAAAAACATTGTCTAGTTTGCCTCGGAGCAAAGCTAGCCAGTGCCTCTTGCTACGCTCTATTACAACAGGGTACATGTAACATAGCCTTATGTCATAAATGTGTTGCAATAAACTAAAAAAAAACTATAAATTTTAAATATACACTTCTTATTTTAACTCTATTCACTACCTAAATTTTGTTTATTTATTTATTTAATACACTTACAGATAAGCCTTACAGATATAATCCAATTCGCTTATTAAAGTTCATTAGGGTACTTAACTACTTTTACACTAGACACATATTATATTATATTAAACTACTTAACTAATTGGTTTCAAATATATACTGTTATACACATCTCTGATTACTTTTACAAGCTCTGCCTTAAATTTTAAACATTTAATACGTGAATTGGGCATTCAGGTTTACAAGTAAATCTCTTCCTACTACAGCGTATTCGGTTCTTCTTCAGGCATCGCAAATACCGGACGGATTGCAAGATTTGATAAAAGCAGAGAGAAAAATGTCTTGTAAGTAGAATTATTTTTCTTAACGTCTAAATTATATTTTTAAACAATAGATAGTTAAAACACAAAACCTTTCAAAATAAATAACAGTACCTAGTTGACCGACTCGGTATTTTTTTTTTAATATGACCTTTTCTAAAAATGATTCCTAGCTAGATCGATTTATCGCCCCCAAAACCCTCTGAAACCCTCATGAAAATCGTTGGAGCCGATTCCGTGATTCCAATTATATATATACTATATACAAGAATTGCTCATTTAAAGATATAAGATAATAAAATAGAATAAATATTTAAATGGGACACCCATACATACATACAATATACATACAAATGTATTTTTTCGCAATTTTTTAAGATAAGTTGGTACGGAACCCTCCATGCGCAAGCTCGACTCTCTTGGCCAATTAATTATTTTATCCGTGGATTTTTGGTACTAGGTAAGTGATGTTTGTTTGTATCCTAGCGGCGGCATCAGTATCGAAGCAGACGAGTCGCATGCGCCGCCTGCCTTTCGGACAGAACTCTAATGACCAGGAGCCCGACCCCGCGGTCACCAAAAAATACACTGACACCTTCAACAAGTACAATAATAATGCAGGTACATAGGAGATATAAAGACTGATTACTCAGAAATCACTGTCTTTTATTTCGCTCCAAGGTACATACAGTGCTGTCCAAAGGTACAAACAAGTAACGTACCTGAGGACAAAACACCATATTTAAAACTAGCGTGATAAAATAATAAAATTACAACACTGGAGACATAATAAAAAAACCAGTAATATTAGATCATATTCCCTACAACATAAGAGTTGAACTATTTGTATATGTTGGGTATAAACAATGATACGTCGTTTCAAATATGAGGCAACCAAAATGTCCGTAGGTACGTTACATGACCCTACATTTTATGATGACTGGGTCAAAATCGATGACCTCTAACAGAGAAAAATGGCGAGGCATCGTGAGGCGTGTACTATCTGTCCAATCCACCACTACTTCTTGACGACCACGACCGCTCTGCCAAGAGCGTATCGACTTAGAAGAAGAAGAAGAAGGTCAAAATCGACGACCTCGTTGGCGTAATGGTTGGCCATGCTGGACTGCCAATCCGAGGGTTCCGGGTTTGATTCCCGGCACGGCCAACGTGTGCTTAGTGTTAAACTTCTTTAAAGCTCGAGCTTAACTAAATTTGTTGGCTGTGGGTCTGGCTGTTAAATATGTATCTATATAAAGTATGTTTGTATGTACATATATGTAGTATATCAGTAATTGTGTTAGCGACCATAATATACACACTAGAATGGTTTATGAGGCTAACCAACCAAATAAAAAGAAATAAAAAGAAATATGTTTTGGGTTGAGATGATGAGATGTGTCAAAATAATGATGATGGTGGGTCAGAATGATGAATTGATGAGGAATAATTCCCTGCCAATAAACTCAAGTTTTCGGTGAAGGAAAACATCGCGAAGAAACCTACATGTTTGAT
The DNA here is from genome assembly GCA_035578125.1 of Mellilla xanthometata. Taxonomy (NCBI): domain Eukaryota; kingdom Metazoa; phylum Arthropoda; class Insecta; order Lepidoptera; family Geometridae; genus Mellilla; species Mellilla xanthometata. The sequence goes on along the minus strand of JAPUBQ010000007.1, from coordinate 1,238,072 downwards.
GACTTCCTCAATATCCGAAGAAGTATGGCGTTCACTGCTCATTCAATGAATAAAAACGTACACACTTCGCAATTATTTCAAAGTCAAAGTCAAAGTAATTTATTGATAACAATATAGTTACAAGGCACACAATAACACTAAATACTATTATATTATTCATATAATCAATATAAATGTCAATAATATTAAAATATAAATGCCAAATATAAATCAATAATTTATAATTAACCTTACACACAATATCAGTAGTACAATTTTTATATTTTACAAACAAGGAGATTGTAATATCATAGATTGACATTGTATTATTGAAAATTGTCATTTTAATATTGTATATTCATAAGTGTACTATTGTACCTATATTGAGTAAAATAAACTGAACTGAACTAAACAAACTATTGATATAGTTTGTACTACGAACTGTAGTGTCAAGCCAATTTTAATTTCAAAATATCATAAGACTACGATCTAACGTCTACTGGACGATACAAATTTGTGTCCAAAGTGCGCGCCGCCTTGCGGTCGCTGAGTTCTCGATACAATTTGTTAAAGAAGCTCCGCACTCGACATTCAGCATGAAATGTTACGAGTGGTCCGAGTGCGTAACAACTGTAATCAAAATAGAAGCAGAGCGTCACGGCGAGCCAATGAACCCGACACTCGCCGTACTCACTGATGTACTGTGAAACACTGATGAACTTTCAAATATTGGACTATGGTACTATTAGGCATGTTTTCTGGGACAGAAATATGTACTATACATAACCTATACACCTTACTGTAATATATACCAAAACAGGTGTTGGATTTTTATACATTAAAAATGTCTAGGGGTTTCGTAGTCGTATAAGGAACTCTGATAGTTTCGGTCTTTTTCCGTCCGCCCTTGGACTAACTTCTAAGAATAAACATACCTATATTTTTTTATTAAATTTGGCACAAGTATGTTAGTATATTGCATGCATATTTAAAAATCATGTCATCATATTCCGTTAACATATTATTAGAGTAATAAGTACGACATTTGACAGAAAAATCGCTATAAATGACATCACTGTTCGATAGCTCGTATAAATTAATTTATTAATTAAGATAATTGTATATAACGTTTTATTTTTTTTCACTGATTCGTAAGGAAAGTATACTTATTGCAGGATTGAACAAAATAATCGAAGCGTCGAAGAAAACCGTCACATACAACGACAACAAGCGACCTTCATACGTTCAAGCTAAGGTAATTATTATTTTGATGAGATTAGAAGCTTTAAAACGTAGCTCCCTTGCTAAAAAACTCGGTTGCCAGACTAGCGGGGTGCAGTACTACGTATGTTATAATAGCTTTAATCCTTATGCCAATGTAAGGTACAATCCCTTTATATAACTGTAAGATACTATCCCTTTACGTAAGTGTAAAGTGCGATCCCTTTAAGTAAGTGTAAGGATCAGTCCCTTAATGTAAGTTTAAGGTACAATTCCTTTATTTAACTGTAAGTTTCAGTCCCTTAATGTAGGTGTAAGGTGCAATTCCTTTATGTAACTGTAAACTGCGATCCCGTTATGTAAGTATAAGGTTCTTTTTTGTAAGAAGTGCTATCTCTTAGCGTGAATGTTAGTTGCAAGTGAAGTGAAGTAATAGTTTCCTATATGAACATTTCAGGACAGTGTTGAAGAAAGTCCGCAAAGCATCGATATAACCGTATTGTGGCTCGCACTCAACGAGGAGTGTGAGGCTATGGTCAACCCGCGGGTAATATTTCTTTATTTTGTTTGACGGTGGTAGAGCGGGGCATTTTTCTGGTCTTTTTTTCTATCCCTTCCTATGAATTTAAGCTGTCGGTAATGGAAAACTTCGTGAGGAATCCATAGAGCTCGGTGGTAGAGCATTTTCTAGTACTCGCCGGGCTAACAAACACCCTTGAGTTGTAAATTGTGTTCTAACGGTTTGTTCTGGCAACTTCCTTGAGAGTCAGTAATTCGACTAGACTCTAGGCATGCCACACCATAGGCCGGAGTGTCGCTGCCTCGTGTGGTTACGCGACCTGCTAGTCAAATGTCTAGCTGTAATGAGTAACAAAAGTTAATACGATCCTCGGTAGCATCTCAGCTAACTAAGGTGATCTTACGCGATCTTCGAGGTTAAGCAACGGTCGATGCGGACAGTCTTTGAATCAGAGACCATGTACAAGACTGTTTTTTCAACCGTGGATCGGATGACACGTTCAACTGTAGCTCCCAGCTGTTATATAAAAGCAGTCGTTAAGCCAAGTCAGAGGCCTTGGGGCGGCTTGAAAGCTCTTAATACCAGAGTTTGGCCACTTAGCTTATACGAAGAAGAAGAAAACGATCCTGCCTTATGTACCTATATGTATTTAGGTACGATGATATAATGATATATATCTTATATATAAAATTTCCATGTCACAATGTTAGCTACCGTACTCCCCCGAAACGGCTTGACCAATTTTTACCAAATTTTATAAGCGTATTCAGTAAACCTTACAATCGGCTACTATCTATTTTCCATACCCCTAAGTGGTAAGGGTGGTCCACTCTTATTTCTTTTTATTTAATAGAATTAATTTATAAACGACTTTTGCCGGGTCAGCTAGTTTCATATTAAATATGTAAGTAATAAAATAAAACAAAATAAAATAAAAAAGCCTATTCAACTGCACATATTTACATAGCTTGTCATCTTTTCATATTATTATTACAAATGTCATATCATATTAGTCGTCAATAAATGTTTAAATCGGAATGTCAAATAATAATTGTAATTGTTGCTTATTATACTATCGCATGTCAAACTATATAGGTAATTAATGTCAAAAAAAATTATTAAGCGGATCCATGTCAGGTTGATTACTGATCCATGTCAGGTTCAATCTTCTTGAAGTGCAGATGTCGCCTCGCTGGCGTAGGCCTCCCCCAACTTCGTCCATAGTTTTCTGTGCCGAGCTAATCTCATCCAGTTTTGTCCATGTCTCTGTGTAAATACATCTGCCCGTCTTCGGTACGGTCTACCTCTATTTCGCTTGTCCATTCTTGGTGTCCATTCTGTAATTTTCTTCTGGGCTGGACACATTGCAAGGATGACTGACAAAAGATGGACTAAGATATATGTAAGTAATATGATACATATATGTAGGTAGTATGATAGATATATGCGTGTAGGTGCACCGGCTGTACGTGGCGTACACCTTCCTGGGTCGGCGCGGCGCGGAGCTCGAGACCCCGGTCTCGCTGCCCAAGCCCAAACACTACGCAGACAAGTGCTACTTCAACTTTAAGAAGAGTAAGTTGTTTTATTGGAACGAAGTACCTTTGTACGTAGTATTGGACGAAAAAAATCTTACGAAAAGTTGTCACGACACTTTTTGCTATAATAAGCTATTGTAAGCTGTGCGGCGTGCGCGTGTTTCTCTGTCTGTCTCTCTCTCTCTTATAGAAAGCAAGCCAGGTGTTTTCATTTCTATTTCGCATTGAACAGTGTGGTGTCGCGACGATTACTTTTGTTGAGTGTATACGGGTGTCCCTTGACACCGCTCAAGTTTTTTCTGTGTAGTTGTTATCCGCGGCTTAGCTCGCAGTGTTAAAGAACTTTGCTACTCAATGTAGCACCGAGTTCAGCCGCGCCTAACATATTTGAGCGAAGCGCCTGCACCGCAGCAGTTAGTATTCCACGAAATAAATTCTTACAAAATCAGCAGTTAACATATTGGAATTATGAGCTTATCTTGAAGGAAAACATCGTGAGGAAACCGGCATTTTTGAGAACCACAGTATCCGAAGATGTGTGTCATCCGGCAACCCGCGCTGGGCTAGCGTGGCAGATATCTCTCTCCTCGTGAGAGAAGGTCCCGAGCCCCAGCAGTGGGAATTTACTGTGGGCTGCTTATGCTATGTACATGGTTTGCCGCAACACAGTCCCAACTCAGCAAACGCCGGTAGCTTTGGGCCTTGTTTCGCTGCCGGTGGCTCGCCATCTTTTAGGTTTTTTATAATTTAAAAATAATTTAAATTTTATAAATATTAATTTTTGTATGTTATTTTGTACCAAACTTATAGGTAAATAAATAAATACGAATAATCTATGTTAAACCTCGAGTTTCTTAGTACGAAACTACTACTTACTCGTATTCTGTAGTTAAATTAAAGTCCGGCGGCAGTACTGTCTTGGATATGACCAGTTGAAGATAAAGAAGATAAAGAATATTTATTTCAAAAGGGTTATTATGCGTACAAATTACAAAGTTGATGATGTCGGCAGCGCTGGAGCTGTATGACGCAGACCTGCCTCTGCTGGGCCACATGTCGCGGTGCCGCGCGGGGCGCTCCGCCCCCGACCCGCGGGACTGTATCGTTTTCACCGTGGTCAGCGAGCCTCGCGAGGACCCTCTCGGACTCTCAAGCTGCGAGGACATCGGGTTAGCTCTTAAACGCTACATTTTTTGTACCTTGTGGTGTCTCTGTCGTACTTCATCGCCCGCTACCAATCAGAGCGCTCGTTCTGAATCGGGCAAGCGGTATTTACAACGCGCGTACGATGGTCCTAGCTACAATGCATGTTCGTCGGACGGTCTCCGGACACAACATCTGTCCGGGGGGATATCCCTTTGCTAAATGAAGGCAGACCGTCGAAGCTCCATAAACTCTAAATGGGGTCTTTGATTTAAATAATATTAATATATAATATTATCATTTATTATATTAGTAGGATAGTTCGGGACCCTTCATGTTCGAGCTCTAACACTACAAAAGTATTTATTAATGTAAAATATATTTTATTTGCCAAGAAAATATTTATATGATGCTTTACTTAAATTACGTGTTCCAGGCACGCCTTCCTATATTTGGGTGATATCCTGGTATACAGTGCGGGAGGTTCGGGGTACACTGAGGTCCTACCCGTGCGGGCTGTCACACCGACCTACCCCGGGGCCCCGGGTTTGCCTGCTCCCCCGGGTTACAATGGAGCCTTGGGTTACTCTGGTGCCCAACACTTCGCTAGCGCTTCAACCCCGGGCTTCGTTAGCACTCCAGGCCGGAGCAGCACTCCGGGTTACAACACTGCCTCAGCCAGGTGTGTAACCTTACTTAAGGGTTACAGTAAGTTAGTAAACAATGTGTGTGTATTGTTAGGTATTTTTATAACTAAGGCAAGGTGGAAGTTGTAAATCAACAAAATTCGCTTTATTAGTTTTAGCGCCGTCTAGTTGATAGAGTCAGCACTTCTTGTCGAAGAAATAATATGTATTATACAATTTATATTGCCTAATTTTATAAATCTTCTGACTTCTCCGAAAACCATATACAAAAGACAAAGCTGTCAGAGGTTTACTCTTTTTCTTTTTCGTATGAGCTAAGTGGCCAAGCTCTGGTGTCGAGTTTTTTCAAGCCGCCAAGGCCTCTGACTTGGCTTAACGACTGCTTGTACTAAGACTAACAGTCGGGACCTACAATTTAGTGTGTCATCCGACCTACTGACCTATTTTCATCTGGATGCTACCGCCTAGATGAAAATGCCACTTTGAAAACGACAGTCTTGTGCACGGTCACCCATGCAAACACTGCCCGCATCGGCTGAAGCTAGAAGATTTTTTTATGTTTTTTTTTCCGCCCAGATTAAAATACCACTTTGAAAACGACAGTCTTGTGCATGGTCACCCATCCTTACACTGTTGCTTATTGTAGAAAATCCTCGTAATCACATAAAAAATCCTCTAGCACAGCAAGCACCTTAGCTTGCCTTGGTTGCTTGATTTTTTATGTTTTTTTCCCTGTAATACGTGGTGTGTTGGTGCGAACAGCGCGCTGCGCGGGCGCGGGGCGGGCGCGGTGTGCGGCGTGCTGGCGGTGCGTGTGGACGGGCTGGACGTGCTGCGCCGGTGCTTGTCGCTCTCGCACTCTAACAAGGGCCTCGACGAGGTGTGTGCCGTTACACCACTATGCGTGCCAACTAAGAGTAGGATCGCGCTTGCTTCAACTTCACACGATAACTGTCAAAAAAGTACTGCCAGCAAAGAAAGCGTAAAAAGATATTTTTTTTGGTTAATAGATATAAATTTAATTATTGGCAAAATATTCTTGATTGTATTACTGAATAATTTTGGATTAAGTAATTCTACAGGTAAGAAGTACCCAGCAAATTAACAACACCTAAAAAAAACATGTGACGAGGCATTGGTTTTGGATAGTTTCGACTTAAGTGTTGTAAGCAGTATAATAAACTCTTTTTATTTGGGACAAAAAGTAGTGCTAATAATGAAAAAAAATATTATATTTTTATAACTATGCTTTTACATCCAAACCCTACTCATTTATAATTAATTTGCCGTAAAATGTATAAGAAATAGCAAAACAGCGTACATTAAACATATAAACTGAATATAATTTCTTTAAATTTTTTTTTGAACACCATACACATTGGTAATGACATTAGCGCGTATTATTGAGCAAGATGGCGGTTTGACAGTCCTATTCTTAGTTGGCACGCATGTGTCTTCTTGTACATTCATAGTCATTCGACGACCTCGTTGGCGTAAAGGTACCATGCCGGTCTGCTAATCAGAAGGTTCCGGGTTCGATTCCCGGCGCGGCCAACATTTTTGTGCTGAATTAAATTTGTTGGCTGTCGGTCTGGGTGTTAAATATGTATCTATATAAAATATGTATGTATGTAATATATCAGTTGTGTTAGCAACCATAATACGTATTAGAAATGGTTCAGTATGGGGTTAACCAGCCGTGTGTGAAATATGTTCTAGTATTTATTTATTTATTGACATTACATTCATACATACGTTCGTATTCACGTACCAACAGCCGCCTAGTGCGCCGGTGGAGCGGGCGTTGTCTGCTAATCTTCTTTACTCTTTATTGTCCTACAGTTATTAAAGTAAATTAATTATAGATACTTAAAACTAGTGACGAAAATGGCCACTTAGATTTCGGAATAGGAGGAAAGCTATGCGCTATCAAGCGGGATTCTGTCATTGGTGGCACACCACGCCACGAGCTTTAAGTCAAAATGTCAGCTTCGCACGTTTCTTTACAACGTTAGATAGTATTTTCCGTATTATAGACGGAATGAAAAGTACATTGAGGTGAAACTCATTCTAATTTGAGTAAGTAACTAATTCGAGATTAATTTTGCTTCCAGATCCCATCCTGAGTAAGAGAAGATCCCTACCCTTCCCCCTCAATCCCTCCTGCTCCCATGCTAAATTGACCATTGCGTGATTGTCAACTAACTTAACTTTATTTAAGATATAAATTATACTATTTATCGTCCACGACTTTTCTTTCTCACTGCGTTTTCTAATCACGTTTGTATAATTACAAATACTAGCAGCTCTTACTATTTTTTTAAATACTTTGATCGGCTGGGCGCGGAATTACACGATTTGGTGACATTCTGTCATAAGATGGATCATGCATAGTCTGTAACTGATTCTATAGAGGAACACACAAGATTATTGGATTGGATAAATTTTTCAACTTAAGGATGTTTACAAGCCAAGCGAGCACTGGTATAATCACTATTTATGTACGTATTGTTTCTACGCGATGTTTTACTCCGACGAAGGAATTTTAATTTGAAAAGTCTTTAGAAAAGTTGCACATTAGGTACTTGTTTGACATAATTACTATAAAGAAAATAAGAATGAATGGAGCAAGATGTTTCAAATTTCAATACTGTCTAAACTGTTTGATGTCCCTTCAAAAATGTGTTGTATAACAGCAAATAAATCGAATAATAATAACAGCAATATCTAATTCATACTCGTAGATCTGACTCATAATATCTTCTGCGCTTTTATCATATCATCGCTATATATATATGTAGGTAGGTAAACATAAGATAATGCCATTAGCCTACAGACTACGCTTGTATCCCACAATTAGCCTTCTATAGTTCACGTCGCGTACAAGGAAAACTGGCCGAAAAGCTGCGCAGGAGTCCGTCTAACTATATTTTTAATACCCGACACGAAAACGGCGGGGTCAACCGAATTTGTTTTTTTTTTGTTTGAAGATGCATTAGGCGGCAGTATTCTTAGCTATTAATGATGAAAATCGACCCGAAACTAAAACTATAGGTCAAGGCTTGTGAAAACTTTTTAATCATACGGCCCCTGGTTTTATCCCAGCCCTACACCAATCAATTATTTTTCAAGTTATATATGGATTTTCACTCGCTTTACTGTGAAGGAAAACATCGCGAGGAAACCGACAAGTTTGAGGACCACAACATCCGAAGCCGTGTGTCATCCGCTATCTGGGCCAGCGTGGTGGATTATGACTACTAATCTCTATTCTCGTCAGACAAGGCCCCGAGTCCCAGCAGTGGGAACGTATAATGAGCTGCTTATTATGCAAGGCTTGTGAACGAATGTAGTTATTCGCATACTTTCCTTTTTACAGTGTCAGTTTATTTTATTCAATATAGGTTCAAAAGTACCCTATGACTGTCAATTTACAATATTAAAATGTCAATATACAATATTGCAATGTCAATTTACAATAATAAAATGTCAATGTACAGTATTAAAATGTCAATATACAATATTACAATGTCAATTTACAATAATAAAATGTTAATGTACAATATTAAAATGTCAATTTACAATAATAAAATGTCAATATACAATATTACAATGTCAATTTACAATAATAAAATGTCAATGTACAATATTATAATGTGAATATACAATATTACAATGCCAATTTAAAAATATTAAAATATTACAATGTCAATTTACAATAATAAAATGTCAATCTACAATATTAAAATGTCAATTTACAATATTACATGTCAATATAATCAAATTTTCAGTGCCCTTTTCAGTTGCCGCATCTTGTACCGTACAGTTAAACGATCGAAGCTCTCGAATAGTTGATATCGAGTCGATAAATCTCCGGCGACGTATCGAAACTCGGCGCAATGCATTCCCCAGTACGAACTTCGCGACGGCCCGTGCCGGTCGCACCGACACGCGATACCAGATACTAATACTCATACCAGTATCTGTTAAAACCTAGTATTCCGTACTAGGTATTTTATACTACCACCTAATCCCGGTACAGTGTCGGCCCTGCGGTGTGTAAATAATCCCCTCTAACCACGTGTATACTGTACATGTTTACAAACTGTGAAGTGGGTTTAACAGGTTTGAGTGCAACGAGTGAGTTCATCGGATGTCTACACTATACACGACAAATATATACAAAAATAAATACTAGATGAATATTAAAAACTTTCTCGAGTAATATTTAATGACTAAGTAATATTATTTTCATTAAATAAACCCCTATCTAATCTTATATATAAAATTTCCGTGTCACAGTGTTTGTTACCGTACTCCTCCGAAACGGTTTGACCGATTTTTTCCAAATTTTATATGCGTATTCAGTAGGTCTGAGAATCGGCTACTGTATATTTAGTTTTTTTTTTTTATTAAGGCAAAACAACGTTTGCCGGGTCAGCTAGTAATATTATATACTTTAAACAACTCTACTTACTTATAATTTTCAGAAAATTAAATCGTTTTATTTAATCATGTGAACAATAGTTGATTTATTTTAACTGACTTTATCTGAACTAAAACCTAATGAAATCAATTTTCACACAAAACACTAGGTGTTACAGAGATAAACAAAGATTTACATAATCGCCACAAATTTAAATATAATATTTATATGTATAATGTACTTTTAATGTAACTAGAAATAGAATGAAATCATCAAAATAAAGCTATTACCAATCAAGTATGTAGCTCGTAGATTGTGGACGAAATGAAAACATTGTGTAAATATGTATGCGCGTGAGTCGGTAACGTAACGTTCCATGACATTGACACAAAATGCTTGCTACGATTTTATGATTTTACATACCGTTCTAAAAGCATCGCTTTTCTAAATTTTTGTGGGATTCCTTTTTAAACTTACAGTTTTATACTAGGTTACTACCAATTATGAAGGGCGACTTTGGTACCTATGGCTTTATACTTTTTGATGACTTTTGGAAATACGTAAAAAATCTTCTTAGTTACGAGTACATTTTGCAGTTTGTTGGCGAACTTTTTGTATGGAACAGGTGTATTAACAATACATATAATTCAACAGACGTTCAATAGAAGCTGATTTTGTAGACTTTCCTTGAAATGAAAATACAGAAAATAAATTATAAATAAATATAAGCTGCTTTTTATGTATTAAAAACGGTGAATGTTTACTTGAGTTATACTATCTTTAAGTTTTACAAAATTGAACTTTGAACTTCGGCAGCGTGAAAACTTTTGTTATTCTACATCTGATCTATTTTCTTTTATTATTCGACTTTATTTAAATATTATCCAATATCTAACAATCAGTGTATATAGTTCGTATAAATGAAAAATCGGTGACCATTCATAAAAAATATATACAATCGAAAATAAAAATAAATTCTAGCCTAGGCGTAGCAATTGCTAACTTTATGGATTTCAGACTTCAAGCGGCATGAAGACTCTGTGAATTAACTACTTAGCTCAAATGAAAGATGTATCAAGAAAAACCTATAATAAGCCAGTAAAAATGGTAGATCACAGGACAACCCTCGTCTAGCAAAGATTAATCGGTCAATCAATCCGGGTGCAGCATCGTCGCTACACGTCCTTGCCCTACTCGGCCCGTTATAGCTGCGCCCGCGCCGTCCGACACTTTCTTCACACTGCGGCAAACGAAAACAAACCGTACCTAGCCGACACAAGACTCAATATCAATAATATTCAATTACAAGCTGAAAAAATATCTAATTAATCGATTTTGATACTTGTCGCCGTGATAATAAGAGTGTTAGTGCGTGAAGGATGTAAACAGTGGAACGCGGGCGTGCGGTGACATTTGGGCGCGAGCTTTCGGTCCGCTGTCAGGGCTGACATCTGCGATAGATCGATGTGCCGGGCAGGAATAGCCAGATTCTTTGGTTATCGATAACTGGTGCTGAAAAGATTGAAAGGAATAATGGAGTTCTCCGAATAGTGAACTGATCTTTCACGTGGATTACTGTAACTTTATGATTCATATTTTAAAAATTACTTGATGGATTTTATATCCTAGTACCTTTTATTACTCGTGGTTGTATTACCAAGTTTCGCCAATACATATTTTATATTCAAATAGACGAAATGAAAATTAGCCAGTAAAGTCAATAAGATTTTTCTAAGACTGAACCTAATAAGTTAAAATGAAAACTGTATTTTTTTCTATAACTGCATCTCTTTCTTGTATATTCTATTTCTTATGTTGTGCGCTGCGTTTTGGCTGAAAGAACGGTTTTTTAGGAGGTTTGAAGTATAATTGGTTTTGTTGCTGAAGCTAGCCTGTGATACTAATTAATAAGTACCTACGTAAAGGTTATCATTCGTTAAAGTAAGCTAATTATGCAGGAGCCTAGACGCGTAGAGCCGCGAGTGAAAGATATAGCAGCTGTTATTTTCGATGAACTTGGCCTTGTCCACGCCAAATTCTTGAGGAATTAGTTTTCAGCTGTCGCCGTTTTATTGATCGTGTTTCAAAGATCGTCGTTAATCCTACAGAAGTGTCGGCCAACTAGTGTCGCCCATGGTCAGTGTCGCCAATAAATGTCGCGGAAAAGTCAGAAATGTAAGCGCGAGAGTTCAATCTGAAAATAGCAGTGACGTTATAATTATTGTTATTATGTTTCTTGATATTGAAAATAGCTAATCTGAATACAGCGAAGTATAACGGTCCGGAACGTTATCTATAGCTGATCTGATGACGAAAGCGTGAATGGATATTTACAGATATTTCAATGAATCAAAGAATTGCGGGGTAAGAATAGCATAGTCAGCGTATTTTTTATCTCAGTAGAAATTGACCTTCATAGCAACCATGCTATGACTGTTACCAAACAAGAAACAGTTTATGTAAAGTATTTCCACTTGACGTTAATCGTTGGAAAGTTTTTTTTTTTACTCTGAATAGGTCAGCACTTGACCATATTTCACCTGATGGTAGTGATATTGAGGTCTACGGTGGATCGCGCTTACCTAGAAGGAACCGGTTCACTCTCGCCTTGAAAATCGCTAGATTGTAATCATTGGGGAACAGGGAATTCGGCAAGGAATTCCAAAGTATGGCGATTCGGACAAAGGTGGAGGCAAAACGTTGCCTTGGGCACCTCAACCGTAAAGCGATGCCGCCTTGGCGTTTCCCTGCTCGTCCGATAGTGAAAGGGGGCGGGGGGAATTACAAAAATATAACTTCAAACGCAACATTTAAATAAAATATTAAAGGTAAAAGTAATAAAATTGAACAGATTATTGCTTCTTCCGGTGGAGAAATTGTCCTACCGTGCTTGCCCCGTTGACACTATTGGCTGGAATGCGTCTGTGTTTGCAGCTTACATTTGTATATTTGAGCGAAGACACAAACATTTCGACTGACAAATGGCAGTCCGAGTAACATACAAGTGTAAATTAATAATTCAGGAAACTGCCCAATCCCAATGTTAGCGGCCATTTTATATTTGAAATTAATCATAATTTATAATGTATTCTAGTAGCTGTAGCGTATGTAGCTCGTCTAGCTAAGGTGATCTGATGATTAAAGCTAAGCAACGGTCGATGCGGATGGTGTTTGGATGGGTGACCAAGCACAATACTATCTTTTAAAACTGGCATTTTTATGTGGGCACTACCGTTGATTGGATGAAACGTTTAATTGTAGGTCCCGGCTGTTAGTCTTAGTACAAGCAGTTGTTAAATCACAGAGACCTTTTGGCGGCTTGAAAACTCTCAACACCAGAGCTTGGTCACTTAGCTCATACGAAGAGGTAGAATGTATTCTAGTAGTCAGGCCCTTTCATTTGATAGCCCGCCTTTTTCGGCGGCGGCCATTGTGAATCGACTGTAATCATAACTAAGAACACTCCCGACTAACATACCTAACAAAAAAAAAAAAACGAACACAATTCGAATGGATATTCTGGAGTTACGGTTCCACAGACAGACACGCTAAACTTATAACACTCCCTGAATGTAGCGACTGAGTCACAGCTATTTATCCAAGTGCTGTGAGTTTGACATTTCAGAGTGCTCCAATCTAGTAGATACGATTCGAATATCTCTTCCTTGTCGCATTGTTGGAGTGACGAGACAAGCTGATAGCTTGCCGAGTCGATACGGACTTAAATAAATAATTAAATTTTTAAAATAATTTATATGATATTTTATAAATAAATAATTCATTTACACAGAAAAACTTAGTCCTAGGTTACAAGGAGTGTAGTTACTAAAATATACTCGAACTTATTAAAATGTGGCAGTGGCAGCAGGGGAAAAAAGTGCATGGCTTAAAATGAAATTATTCAGATAATTAGGTGTAAATATTAGCATAGACAAATAAATTAATAAATACGAGTATATGTTTATTATATTATTAATAGTCTATTATAATTTTATAGACCTATTTATCTTACTTTTAAGTTTTGTAAACTTTATAATTACTCTAATATTCTGATCCCTGATATGACTAATCTCGAGGGACTCTATGATCTATGATATCTAGATACTAGGTTCTATAAAAAAAAATACAGTTAGACGTTTGGCCAGCAGGGCACGTAACCACTCGAGACGGCGACACTGGCCTAAGGTGGAGCATGCCTAGTTGTCACAACTTCTAAAATCAATTGAAAAATTAGATTCAATATGAAAAACCCCATCAGTTAAAAAAATGCCAAAGACATAACGGTGTGTTCATGCAGCCTCATTGAAAGTCAAATAATCCAGACTAGGTATGCTCCACTTTCGGCAACAGTTTGTCTTACTCGTATGGTGCCGGCGCCAGCGAACTAGAATATCCTAGTTCCCTAAAGGAAATAAAACATATTTGTATTGTAATTGTATTGTATGATTACTTGCCCTGCTGGTCATATACCTAGCAGTAAACTAAAAAGAAGATAAAGCTCATCTGGCCTAAAAAACTATTTATTTAAGAATTTTCCATCTTGCTATGAGTAACGCCACACCTCGCTTTAGAAGTACTCGTATTTAGGGACACGTAGGCGACACTAATAATATACGCGCTATTTCAAGTTCATACATTGATTACACATCGTACTAGCCGTACTTAGAAAATGAAATACGTAGTAAATATTTGTTGTTTACAATTGCTTACAAACCGAAAGACTGGATTAAAATAAGTGAAAAAAAAATACCAGTATCTTTGCTTACAGTTACCATTCTGATAAGATAAAAGTAACGAACGAATCTACTTGTATTCAATACCTATAGTGTCTCAAACGATTATAACGCAACTATTGCAGTCATTTCTAATGCGGAGCATGATTCTCTGATATACAAGCTTAGTTTGGAAATACAGGCTCATTTCCTGTAGCTTTTAATACCAAAAATGTAATAATATACGAGTATATAAGAAACGTTTGCTACAAATTGTAATAATATTAACCGTTAACCAAATATATAATTTGATTGATTGATTAAATATAATTACGAACTACATTGATCACTGCGGTAGAGGGGGTTATACGTAATATTTGACAAGTCTGTTAAATCGGGGGAAATTAGTTAATAATGACGCCCTATATTTGCTGCCCAGGGGCATAGGCTCTGACTTGCCCTTACACCCCTAGGTCCGGGGCTGATGTTTGTTACATATTACTATTTTTTGTTACATTTCTAACTACGAGTATATATAGCTACGAATAGATATCGCAATATCAGTTGAACCGGATGTCGCGCCGGCGTCGCCTAACATTCCGGACGTTTGCCATAAACCGTGACGCGAGCCTTGGGCACATTCGGAAATAACTCGTTAGAAGATACCAAGCGAAAACTCTCGAATACTACAGTTAGAATAACTGCGGCATTGAGCTAATGAGGAGACAGAGATATTTTGCAGCTACGTGGCGCCAACGCTTACACTCATCAACATAAATACAATCTCCATTATGCTAAAACAAATGAATATTTTATAATGCTTAGAGAAAAGATGCTTGTGACCTGGAGAAGTATGAATGTTTGTACAAGGCAGTGGAAGTAGAGGTCGCCCTAAGATGGCGTGACTGAATTGTGTGAAAGAGAATATGGAAGAGAAAAGAGCGAATGTAGAGATGACGGCTGATAGAAGAGTGCGGAAGCATAAGACGGGCTTTGCCAACCTCACATAGTAGGTAAAAGCGAAGAAAAAGATGAATCTTTTCACGTAAAATTAAAAGCCACCATTGGTATATATCATACAGAAAGTAAATAAACGGAAATTTCATTTGATAAGTTCTCGTCAAAGTAATTGTGCCGAAAGTTACTCGTACATTTTCTAACAAACGCTGTCGATTTTCCTATAGGAGTACGTGGCACACAATTGTAGTAAAAAGTTCCGGTACATATATATGAATCTTTGAGAAACATTGATGTAAGAGTTTTTTATGCTTAAAATAGAAAAAAAATTTGCTAAGCGGCGCTATCAAAAATAAATGGTATACTGCTGTCGCTTCGCTCAGCACAGCAATTGTTTTTCTATTGCCATTAATAGCTGAGGTCATTATCAATGATAGTGGGCACAGTTGCTATTGTCTAAAATACGTAACTTTTGATGGCTGACCGACCCTTTTACTTCTTTTTCATCATCATATGAGATAATTGGCCAAAGTCTGGTGTCTAGTTTTGAAGCCGCCCGAGAGCATCTGACTTGGAACCTTTTTACTAATGCGGTTGATTGATTAAAACCTCTTCTGTCAACTGCTAAGGTACTAAATCTAGACCAAGCATAAATCAGTTATCATATAATAAATCGTAATAAAGCCACGCTTCTCATTTGAAGACAGCAGTCATTTTAACGATGGTAATTTGTCTTGAAGCCCGTTATCACCAATTTTACGAGATGAATAACAAGTTCAAGTGTAGCCATTTTGGCAGGACTGTTTGGCAGAAAGATGACAGGATGGTTGTAAAAATAACACAGCCATCGGTTAGGTCTCGTTTAGTAGAGCTACTTTGTAAAATGAGTTATAAATAATGCTACATATTTAGCTATGCGTCACTGAATCCTGAAAATGATAGAGAAATTGCCATTGCTTCAAATCGATATCGTCGTATTGTTAAGAAGCAATAGGTACATTAATATTGTATGTTCGCAATGGACATGATTGTTGATATTATTTACCTGTATTTACATTTAAGATCTTGTACCTAACACAGTTGAATAATAAATATATTTTAATTCTTATCCTAGTTGAATGACGTGAAGCGAAATGTTTTGAAGAGATGACAATTTAGTCGGGTGCGGGTTGCTGCCGCCTCACGTCCCACAAGTCGTGGTTCTATCCCCGCCAATGAGATCGAGCTTTCGGTGAAGAAAAACATCGTGAGGAAACCATAGCGCAATGGTAGAGCATCCATTTTCAGGTACTCGCCTGGCTAGCAATCACCCTAAGTTGAAAAATCTGACGCCAAGCGCCTAACAGTGTGTTCAGGCAGAGAGCCACTCGTACAAAGGGTCCGTAAATATTAACAAAAAACATATGTCAAATATAAAAAAAAACTCACGTTATGTTCGCGATGTAATACTGAATAAAGCTTATGGTGCATACGAATTTAAACATCCGGCGTATTATTTAAAGCAATCTAGGTAGATCCATAGCTTTGTCTCAAGGGAATTAGCCCAGGTGCGAGCCAAGAGACGGTATTTGCCAAATTTACGGCAAATTAATTATATCCCATGATGCATGCCCAGCGGGCATGACATAGCACTGGTGTAGATAAATTTTATCCCGTGCGAATCCCGTTCTACGAAAAACGCACAATATTTTAATATTGAATTCGGTATAAACAATGAAAAACATTTTTTTTTAAAAACGAGTACTTAAAAAATATTTTTTGATGTGTTCGCTCATGACCGATGTAAAGTTACGCTGTGGCATGTTTACCAAAAAGATACCTATTTACTTTACCCCCGGGTGATACCTCTCAGGAAACAGACACTCAAGTAGAGAGTCTCAAAACTTCCCTGTCCTCACAATAAAGGTTGACGCAAAGTTTTTTTAATGTAATGTTTATTCTAGCCAAAAATGTATAATTTTTTTTCGCGAATATCTTGCTAAGGACTTGCTAAAGTTGCTGGTTTTGATTTTTTTATCTAGTCGATATTTCATATCGCCGTCTTGATTTTGTGCGGGGAAAAGTTTATCTTAACTGGTGCTATGTTAAGCTTGCTGATGCTGATAAAAGTGAGGTCGAATACACCTAACGTTGCGACTATTTCTGAACTTCATCGAGGAAATGATGCATTCTGTTTATCAGAGTGATGCATTTGGGCTGTCTCTGCGTCATACTTGAGATAATAATAATCATTGTAATAAATATTATTAGCTATTCTATAATTATAATTAATAGAGCGTAGCCATTTTGGCAGGACTGTTTGGCAGAAAGATGACAGGAAAGCGTTGAAAGTGTCTCTGCATAATGTTTCTAAATAAATATGTGCGTTTGTCTGTGCCCATATGTTTGTTTGTATGTTTGTCGGTTAATACTCGAGTAGAAACATAAAATATATCTACATATATTTCACAAAATCTTTTCCGTTTATGGTATTTAATCACTCCCCTTCACAAAAAAGAAATAAGAAATATGATGCAGCGAGCATCATATTTCTTATTTCTTTTTTGTGGGAATGATTCCCTCAATCCAGTATCGCCAGCGACAAATAAAATATATTAAGTCTTCTTCTTCGTATGAGCTAAGTAGCCAAGCTCTGGTGTCGAGAGTTTTCAAGACGCCCTTAGGCATCTAAGTTGGCTTAACGACTGTTTGTACTAAGACTAAAAGCCAGGACCTACAATTTAACGTGTGAACCGACCCACGGTAGCGCCCAAATAAAAATGCCACTTTTAGAAGACAGTCTTGAGCATGGTCCCCCATGCAAAGTGTGCGCATCGACCATTGCTTAACTTCGGTTATCGCGTCAGATCACTTTAGTTAGTCAGGCTACAGGCGCTTTAATTGACCCGTATACCAAGTTCCATCATCATCCCATCAAAATTACGGTATCTCCATGAGAACCATCATAGCAAAAACACAGACAAACGAATCGCCCAGAGAATGGTGAAACTTTACTGGCTCGTTCAATTATATGACATAACATTTCTTTAGTTTCATATCTCAGTATTAGCTCATCCCTGATCTCATGTTTATTTGTATTTCCCGCGGCGCCTCGCTGCTGAAAGTTCAAAGTTCCCATTTGTAACGTTTTATTTCTTGTCTACGAATAAAAAGTTCTTGTGTAACAATGTTCTCGTCATATCGTTATACTGATTTGATTTTATGATGGATGTAAAATAAATATTACACATCTCAGAAATGAAACAAAGTTATGATGTACTAGCTCAATATAAATATTAGCTTCGAACGCGAGCCATAGGACTTCTTAAAAATTATGATACTTAGGTACTTTTAGTAAATAACTTAATTTACATATTATTTACAGAAAAAAATCTCTGAATTAGGTTTTTTTATTATACGAGTATGAATAAGTTTTCTATCCTCTTTACATTACTTTCTTTAAACATCCTTGACTTCTTATCTTAAAAACAATAACCTAATAATAATTTTACAATTCTTCTCCTTCCAAGCAAGCTTCTCATAATGTCGCATCTACACGACCCATCTTCAAATTCTATCAAACAATAAAATACTTATTAAAAAAAACACTACAAAACTTAAAAGTGACAAGTGATTGAACTTTTGAAATCATTAAACATATCTTTTTAACGCAAAATAACATCAACATTCAAAATGGACACTGAACAAGACACAGACATGTTGACTGCAGAGGCGATAGGTCAGTTATTTCTTTATTGGATGAACAATGATGGAAAACGTAGACGCTTTGAATGGCCTTGGCAACAGTAGGTGTACTAGATACGCTACTCAGGAAGGACTATGTTCATTATATGTTTTTAAAACTATATATTCCAAGCTGCGCTCCGCGATGTTACCCGCGTTAATCCGATATGAAAGAAGACAATCCGGGATAAAAGTAGTCGTTTGAGAGTGAAGAAATAACAAACATACACACTGACACACTTATATTCGTATACCACAGTAGGATTTTACTTTCATTAGAAAAGACAATTAGTTTACAGAAAAAAAGAAATGGTAAATTAGATGAGCTTTAGGTATAAATGATAAAACATTAAATTCGTTTATTACAGTGATATTACACTGTAATAAACGAATTTAAATAGATTTGAAATATGAAATTGCTCGTATCTCTGGGTTAAAGTTAAATTGAATTTGCAGCCTGTACGTCCCACTGCTGGGTATACCTTTCGTAATACGAACCTCAGACCTCCAGCTAACGAAGTAGGTAGAGAATCTTCTCTATCTCATTCTTATTTCTTTTTTTATCGTTTATTCAACACATTTCATTGACTACGAAACTACATACGTCACTTTAGTTTAAATGTTATAATTATATTATATAATAATAATAATAATATAAAAAAAAAAAAATTAAAGCAAGCAGCTATTTTGGAATAATAGTTAAAATGAACAAAGTTCTTTCTCAGGCATCGATGTCGTAGAGGTTTTATAGATGGTAATAGTAGATTAGATCTAATACACTTAGTTTTATCATTGTTCTTCCTTGTTACTAATTGGCATGAATTCTATTCACTAAATTAATATTCTTCTATTTCTTAACTACTTAATGCTGACCTTTAAAGTTACTGGTACTTAACGCAAAAACTTTTAAGAGTTATAGTTCGTATAGCCAAGCTACCTTTGTTTCATCCTTAGTCGTATTCCTCATAGAAATATCTATAACAAATTACAATGTGTAAACACACACATTTTAGTTATATACAGACTAAGGCTGGTTGCGCCAGTATACATTAACATTAACAAAATGTTAAAGTACCGGTTCGGAAAATAAGAGTTGCACCATTAAAAACATTTAAATGACGTCTCAACTTTAACAATAAACGAAACCGCTCAAACTTCGCTGGTTAAATCTATAGTTTATGTTAACCAGCTGTCAGATGCGTCAATTGACTGGCAGCCCGGATAACTTATCCTATAAGAAATATTGTATCTCTTATTTTATGTAACTTACATTAAATAGAAACAGAAAATATTTTTAATAGTTATAATATATTAAATTAGGGAAAAAAAATATTACTCGTATGTTTTTTTGTTATTTAGAACATATGCTGGTTTTCTCTACTTTTCTTCGAATTATTTTCTGTTTTTAGATAATGTAACTTTCTAATAAATTATTTTATATTGTCATATAGCATTATTTAGCATGAGTGTAAACATACCGTAAAATAAACTTGGGAGATGCCATTGGCTTCCATAACAGTTTTTAAAACTTCTTTTGGGAGCCTTTGGATTCCTATTACTTTTATTACTATCATGTAACCTTTGCCAAATAAACGTTTAGATTTTAATTTTAAATATGATGGTGCAACTGATTCCGCCGTCAATGTTAAAGTTAAAGTTATCGTCAAGTTTGACATGAACCATAACATTAACTACTAATATGGTGCAACCGAGCAAAACTCTTAAAAGGATTTGCAATATTTAGCAGTGTCCTGATTTTATACTTACTACCACAAATACTTCTTTACCTACACAGGGCTCCAAGAATCCCGGGCCCGCACAGTAGCTAGACAAAACACACTGAAAACTATAGACACGTAAAAATATTTAATTGAATAGTAATAATATAGAAGTTTCTAGACCCTATTAGTACTGAAAAAGCAACTATTTGACACTTACACGTACACAGTACAAGTCATGATGATGATGCATGATGCCATTATTGGTGTAAAATATAACATGACATGGCATAGAGCCACTTGGTTTGAGTTGCATGATACTGAATTTTGTGGCAATAAGACTAATTAAACGCAAAACCTAGAATTTACAGTTTTATCGTTATAAGTTGTTAGTTTTGAAATTTCAATCAATGAAAATATTTTAATAGTCCCATAATTTTTAATTGAAATGGTTATATACAATTAAAATGGTAAATAACCATTTTATTTTTAGTAAATTAACAGAGACTGAAATTATCTGGTTTTAACCTTTGGTAAAGATAGTATAAATATGCTTATGGTCATATTGTAATGTAAAGATTTCCCAATAAACAATGTCCTAACCCGTTTACAATGATTTATAACGTCAAAACTATAATTTTAAGGGTTTCTTGCCTCTGAAATGCGCAACGAATAGAACAGCTTATTAAAACTTGTTTATCTATAAGATAATTAGATTTACGCTTAAACTTACCACCATACATGACTTATATTTGATGTGCGCATGTTATGATCCAAAACCATCTAAAAATCCAAGCTTTAACCGAATATATAGCATCAACCCCAGTGTTCCATCGCCGTTAGCTTTATTAGGACTTAGTCCTACAAACCCTTGCGCCGCATTTGTTATTTTATTAAACCTGAGTCCTACTAACCCGAAAGCAACCTCAATCGTATTTTTAGTAAACCTAAACCTTGCAAATCCTTCGTCCTTCACTAGCTAACTAGCAACCTTGGTGCTATATCAACCCTTTACTTTATTAAAGCTTACTCCTAATCCTGTTAGTATTGGACTACATATGATTACCCTTTCCTTTATTAAAGCTTACTCCTAATGCTGTTAGTATTGGACTACATTTGATACCCATTCCTTTATTAAAACTTACTTCTAGTCCTGTTAGTGTTGGACTACTTATGATACCGTTTCCTTTATTAAAGCTTACTCCTAGTCCTGTTAGTATTGGATTACATATGATACCCTTTCCTTTATTAAAGCTTACTCCTAGTCCTGTTAGTATTGGATTACATATGATACCCTTTCCTTTATTAAAGCTTACTCCTAGTCCTGTTAGTATTGGACTACATATGATACCCTTTCCTTTATTAAAGCTTACTCCTAGTCCTGTTAGTTTTGGACTACATATGATACCCTTTCCTTTATTAAAGCTTACTCCTAGTCCTGTTAGTTTTGGACTACATATGATACCCTTTCCTTTATTAAAGCTTACTCCTAGTCCTGTTAGTATTGGACTACATATGATACCCTTTCCTTTATTAAAGCTTACTCCTAGTCCTGTTAGTTTTGGACAACATATGATACCCTTTCCTTTATTAAAGCTTACTCCTAGTCCTGTTAGTATTGGACTACATATGATACCCTTTCCTTTATTAAAGCTTACTCCTAGTCCTGTTAGTTTTGGACTACATATGATACCCTTTCCTTTATTAAAGCTTACTCCTAGTCCTGTTAGTATTGGACTACATAATAATATGATACCCTTTCCTTTGTTAAAGCTTACTCCTAGTCCTGTTAGTATTGGACTACATATGATACCCTTTCCTTTGTTAAAGCTTACTCCTAGTCCTGTTAGTATTTGTATACGTATGATACCCTTTCCTTTATTAAAGCTTACTCCTAGTCCTGTTAGTATTGGACTACACATGATACCCTTTCCTTTATTAAACCTTATTCCTAGTCCTGTTAGTATTGGACTACATATGATACCGTTTCCTTTATTAAAGCTTACTCCTAGTCCCGCTAGTATTGGACTACGTATGGTAGAAGGGCAGTGCTAAGTGTGGTGGTGGTGCGCAGAGTTCGGCGAGTGGCTGAGCCGGGTGTCGGTGCCGGCGCTGGTGCGCGCGCGCATACACCCCGAGGAGAGGAGCGCACGCGCGCGCACGCTGCAGCTCGAGATGGATGTGAGTATACAGTCACTTTGTTTGAATTCTTTGTGGCAAATAAAGCAACACACAAAATTACAGATAAAATATTCAATTAGTAACATACATACAAAATGTAATTAATGGACATTTGAAAGACATTCTATCCTATAATGCAGCCAGAAACTAAGCATTGCCATCCAACGTGGCAGAACGTTCTGGAGAACAACGAACGCAGGTCTTCTGTTTAGTTTAGTATCTGGTCATGAAATTTTAAAATGATACTTGCTAGTTATCCATAACTTAACTTTATTTGCTGTGATGAATCCCTGTGGACGAATTTACAGCGCCATCTATATGTACTACTTAACTAAAATCACCGGATATACGCTAGTTTCGTACGCTCGTAAACTTTAGTACCTACATTGGTTTGCCACGCTTTTACAATGCTTTAAAACTACACAAACGTGTTGTTTGGTTATTTATGTAGCCAGAGTAAAGACTTTTGTTTTTTTTATACGAGGGTGAATCAAAAAGTTCTTAGAAGTGCATATATATGAAACCTTTTTGGATCAAGTTCGATATTCAAATTAAAGAGTGTCTATCACACTATATTTATGCAGACTGTCACTTGTTTTTGTCAGTTCATTCGCATGTAATAAATTTTTTTGTGCAACGAGTTGCTAAAAAGTTAAAGTTATGGATAGAATTGAATTACGTGCGGTGATAAAATATCTCAGTTTGAAAAAAATGTCTACAAAGGAAATTTTTTTGGACATTCAGCAGACATAAGGGGGTGATGCTGTACCCTATTCTACGGTTGCGTACTAGGTGGCTGAATTTAAAAGAGGTAGATCAAGCTGTAAAGATGACCCGCGTTCTGGGCGGCCTTCAACCTCCGTTACAGAAGAAAATGTCAAAAAGGTTGAGAATCTGGTTTAGGAAGACAGAAGAATGACTATGAAACATATAGCTGAGATCCTAAAGATATATTTTGGTAGCGTTCAATCCATTTTAATTGATTCACTGGGGTTCAAAAAATTGTCTGCAAGATGGGTGCCACGAATGTTAACCGACGAAAACAAAAAGCGACGTTTGGAAATTTCCAAGCGTAATCTCGAAATGTTCCAGCATGATTCGGATAATTTTTGCCGTCGTCTTGTCACCATGGATGAAACGTGGGTCCACCATTTTGATCCTGAAACTAAAAGACAAAGCATGTCTTGGAAACGACCATCCTCTCCATCCATTAAGAAATTTCGAGTTGCTCCTACCGCTAGCAAAGTTATGGCCTCTGTGTTCTGGGATAGTGAAGGAATCCTTTTTATTGATTACATGCCAAAAGGCCAGACGATTACTGGACCCTATTATTCAAATTTAATCCCGAAAGTGCGTGAAGCGATTAAAGAAAAACGTCGTCGAAAACTGTTGTTGGGCGTGTTGTTCCTTCAAGATAACGCTCCTGCTCATCGATCGGAAGTTGCGCTCAACGCAATCCGCTGTGCTGGCTTCAATCTCCTTGACCACCCACCATATTCTCCAGACTTAGCCCCAAGTGATTTTCACTTATTTGCAAAATTAAAAGAGGAAATTCGTGGAACAAAATTTCACGATAATGACGCGGTTATAGCTGCCGTAGAGGACTTTTTCGAGAGTCAAGAAAAATTTTTTTTCACAAGGAATAAGGAAGTTAGAAACGCGTTATTCTAAATGCATTGCATTGGAGGGAGATTATGTAGAAAAATAAAATATTATTATTTAAATCTTTGCATTTTTTAATATTGATTCCAAGAATTTTTTGATTCACCCTCGTAGACCTATTATACTGCTCTAAATATGTTTCTTATGTGCTTTAAAATAATGATCTAAAGATCAATGGGTTGGCCCTCAAATTGGTCTTAAAATCCAGGAAAAAGCTTTTGAAGTATCAATTTATTTGGCAATAATAATTATATCCATCATATGTACGAGTATATTATAACAAACAAAATCTATAATACTAAACTATATATGACTACTATATTATAATAATACGATACTGCAATTTTATTATCTTCTACGTGCCAAACATTCTGACTAACGGCTTTAAGTTTGTTGCCGGTTTACCATTATCTAATCTTATTACCTATTTCATTACAGAATACAATTAATTTGAATTAATATAAACACGTGTACAATTGCTGCCTTGTACTAAAATATAGTGGTCGTAATTTTATTGTTGTTTAGTTGTCATCGGAGTTTATTCGAAATATTATATTGCTTTAGCAGTCTAATAAATCTTAAATGGGTCGTTTTACTCGATTTATCGTTACCGCCTTTAGATGTTGCCAAAACGTATCATTGTTTTGCTCTAAACATTTGAAACGATCGTTAATAATTTTTCAGTGGTGCTAAAATTAAACGCATTATTCTATGTAAGCGAAATGACACAGCGCCATCTGTTAGATTGTGCTGCTAACTCGTAGTAACAAAATGTAAATGAAAATCATCGCTTTCGCACACGCCTCGGTTACACGTGTGATGTTTTCAAAGCAACGAAAATATCCCGGCTATAGAATGTGAAGCTTTCAGTTAGCTTATGTATGAAATGATTCGGGAAGCTTTCAAGAGATGGCGCTATCAGTTGTCATTTAAAACTCTACAAATAATTATGTTGCATTAGCAAATTACATGTTTACAGAAAGTACTTATTTAGCGATAATGCCATCAATATGGTTTTATTTAGCTATATTTAATTTAAATATTTAAAATTATAGAAATAAGCAAGTAAAAAGAAATATGCAAAGGTTTCGGTTTTGTTTCGTAAATTAAATGTGACTTGAGACATCATTCAGTAATTTATATCAAAATAATATGAGTACAATAATTATAATGAACATAAATAATATTAATAACGAGGCAAATATATTTTAACACCGATTACCTATATTCGCGCCTGCCCACGTTTTTTTTATTTATAAAGCGCCAGTGTCGCACCTCTCCCAAGGATTCTATTTATATTGAAGTAGATCTATTTCTGAGCAGCATTGTTGTGACAGTGGCAGCCATTTTGACGAATTACCACTAAAATGCATCCAGGTGGTGCGAGAATATTCTAGATGACTTTTAGTGTTAGCTCAAAGTTTAAAGTCCGTGGAGTTCTTAACAGATAGTTCTATCCTCATTCAAACTCTTGACCTCCCTATACGACATGATTTTAACCTTCTATAAGCCTACCTTCTCTTTCTTCAAGGTCTTCTAAAATGTGGATACATATTATTAATTTTATGCATATTATTTTATCTATAATATTTGAAAGCGCTAGAAAAGCAAAAATAAGTTTACAAAGCACCTTACTTACAGGATAGGTAAGTTAAATACAGTATTAAGATTTCTGTAGCCAAGATTGAACACCTAAATGCTAAAAAATAATGCGCGCTGGAACTTGTAGTTAGTACTATATCCTTTTCAGTCGTAACTATATGAAGTCTGGAGCGAGTGAATTTAAAAGTATGTTTATAACCAAAGAACATTAATCGAATGGACCCTAGATTTAAAACTAAGAGTTAAATGGGAGCACTTATCCGGAGATAGGCTACTATAGATTTACTATGATGATAAGTTAGACCTTAGATTAACACATAGAATACTTTTATCTTTTTTAGTAGTGAGCTTCTTTTGTCCCGGATTAACGCGGGTAACACCGCGGGTCGCAGCTAGTATTTGATATAATGGAATTATCAAACATAATCTGAAAACCTCCAGTCCTAAAAGGCTGAGATATTAGTGCCGGTAACTCGGCTAGCTAAGGTGATCTGACGCGATCATCGAGGCTGTGGTAAACGGTTGATGCGGACGGTGTTTGGATAGGTGACCAGGCTGTCGTGTTTGTAGTGGTATTTTCATCTGGGCGCTACCTTGAGTCGGATGACACGTTAACTTGTAGGTCCCGGCTGTTAGTTTGATTACAAGCAGTCGTTAAGCCAAGTCAGAGGCCTTCGGACGGCTTGAAAACTCTCGACACCAGAGCTTGACCACTTAGCTCATACGAAGAAGAAGACCAAAGATATCGCGTGGGAAGAATCAATCTATTTATGAGAGAGCAATAACATGATTATTTTGGGAATCGCCGCATTCCGAAGTGGTGTATTGAATAAATCTGCGTTATCTAAACACGGGTGAACGCGTGACCGTGAATTTGCAAATTGCAAACAGTGTGATGTGGAGTTTCAACACTTGTTGTTTTAATCCTCGACTCACAAACTACGGGGTGTTATAAGTTTGACGTCTCTAAAAAATAAATATTAAAACACGGCTGGTTAACCCCATTCTGAACCATTTCTAGTTCGAATTATGGTTGCTAATACAACTGATATTAATACATATACATACACATATATTTTATATACATACATATTATTTTAACACTCAGACCGACAGCCAACAAATTTAGTTAAGCACAAAGACGTTGGCCGTGCCGGGAATCGAACCCGGAACCTTCTGATTGGCAGTCCGGCATGGTAGCCATTACGCCAACGAGGTCGTCTCTATATGTGGCATCATAGCTTTCGAATAAATCATTCGAATAATTTCATTAGAACGGATGAAATTATTTGTCTTTTTTCAGATTTGTGTTAGTCAGAAGTATTATTAGCTGTTAAAAATTATGTTTGATAAAAATAAGTCAAAGATGGCCGCTGTCGCAAAATGGCTAATTGCATTTTTTCAAAACTTTCTCAATAAGGGTATGAAATTAAAAGGCTTGATAAATAGAATACATAAATTACGAAAAAAATAAAACCACCTGAAATTATCTAGAGTTTTCCAAATTTTTAGTTTAGCTGTGTTTGTGCTGTGTGTTGTTGAAGGCTACATTTTCCTATAGTTATGGATTATTATATACAGGAATGGATTGTCAAAGAATAAGAAAAAAATACCACTGTTTCTAAACATGGTTACATACTAGCAACTCACATAAAACTTTTTGGGCAGTTTTAGTGATCGTGCTTTTAGACAATCGGTTTTTTTTTTACATTTGCAATCTATATAGGAGCCGTAATAATATAATTACTTAATCGTACCTATCAATAAATTGCTAAGTATTATGAAAAACCTGTACTATAACCGTTAGAGTTCCATAACACGATTAGGTACGTAAAATTTGCTCGATAGTTTTATTGACAAGTTGTCGTTTTATATTTCTAAATTATTGTGCTTTCTTAAAGGTGGTGATATACTACAAAACATACCTAGAATCGTTGGAGCTTATAATTTCAATATGATCTTATGATTGAATAATAATATCAACAATTATGAGAATTTATTTCGTAAAATTCCTGCTACCAGGTTATGAACTCGGTAATTCAGTGCCTAACAATCGCAAAGCAAACACAACATTGCACCAGACAAGACTCCACTGTAACGCTTCGTGTCTCGTCGTGGAGTCTCTGGAAAGTAGCAACAAGCTGACGCTTCCATTCGGTCGGGTTTCCGAGAATATCATATTAGCGGCGTGTCGTGAACCCGTGGCCCTGAACCAGTTAGCTTACTGGCAAGAACACACCACTGTATTTATAACTAATCACGAATACGAGTGGCTCTGACGTCACAAACCAGAGGAAATCTAAATGTAGTTTAATTTTTTTTCACACACGGCTGGTTAGTTCCATACTGAACCATTTATAGTTTGTATTTTGGTTGCTAACAAAATTGATATACTACAAATACATACATAAATACTTTATATCGTCACATATTCAACAACCAGACCGAGAGACAAAAAATTTTTGTTCATCACAAAGATGTTGGCCGTCCCGGTAATTGAACCTGGGATCCTTCTGCATTGTAACAATTACGCAAACGCGGTCGTATGAATAAAATGCGTAGAAATTGCTATATATTTACCGATTGTATTATAATCTAGCTGATAATTATATCTGTGCCCATACATAATCAGTAAAAATTCGTTTCATAAAGTATGGCCTCGTCTATACCAATATATGTACGTATTTAAACAATTAGATTTATCAATATAAATAAATGCTTGAAATTTTTTTTTCGAATTTTGTGTGCAATAAATTGTGTGAATAAAACTTGTGTCCAAAGAAAGTGAGGATGCGTAGATTTAACTGTATGTCTCATTCATAATATTAAGTTTTCAGCAGTGAAATGTTCATTATATGATTGTCCTCGTAAACAGTTTCCTGATTTTGTGAATAGAAATATAGATCTCATAACAGACCTTGAGTTTTCTAATTATGTTTAGTAATTTTCTTGTTATTGTCAGTTCGTTCGCGTAGTGTAGTCTAAACAAATAATAAAGCTGCCCTGTGACGGTCGTTATAAGGATTAGGGATTAACGGGACATCTTCAAAGAATGAATAAAACAAGTTGCTTATTAGACAAGCGCACAATGTCTTTTTATTTTCACTTTAACAACTATCATTTTATAGCATATATTTTACATAATTTTAGCACCTGACTTTTACGACGACAAGAAACTTGCGAAAACTTTAAATTCAAATACTATCGTGACAAAGAAAAACATGTCAACGTGTTGAAAATAACAAAAAGTAACATGGCAGACAAATGGTGCAAAGACATAAAGACAAGACACACGATTTTAATTCTGTTTTAAAAAAATATAATCGAATATATAACGGCAAATACGTAATGAAAAAAGCACTTCAAATACAAGCGAGCACGAATAACAGAAAATAATGATAATGGTACTTCAGGAATAAACAACAATAACGCTATGTTACGCCATTTTCGACTTATATAGATCTCAAGAATAATTATCGGTCAATGTGCATGTCTTCTCACACGACATCTAGTTTTGAAAATTAGAACTAGCTCGTTTGTAAGTAGGCAAAGACTTTTCCGTTTTGTAAGTAAAGACTTTTCCGTTTTGTAAGTAAAGACTTTTCCGAGTGCAAAACATAGATTATAACATTTCCGTACGATTGGCTATTTAGCCAGTATCTACAGAAAAGTAGTGAGTACTCGGTGCTTTTCATCACTAAAATTTGATGAAAGGCTACCATATTTTAATGTAAAAAACTAAGTTTATTACCTTCTCACCACTACGAGTATGTCCGAGTTTTAGAAAAGAACACAAATATAATCTTCCATTATTTTTACTTCAGTAAACATGTGACCGCTTTTCAAAGAAGCTCTTCCAAGAAATCTTTCTTTGCAATTTGTCAATTCTAATCCAAACAAGAGAGATACGACCCAAATTGAGGCGGCAATTATCCAAATAATTCGTAACATTTTTTATGTATCGTCAAAGTCAAATTGTCCAACGCTTAATGCGTTGGCCAATTTGGATGAGGACATAAATTACATAGGTAGTACGAAATAAAAAAATGCGGGCAACACTCGGTTGGATGCATACGATTTAAAACTCGGGAGAAACTGATCCAAACACATATATGTGTACATTATACTATCACCAGGACTAAGTGTAGCAACAAAGGAGTTTTTAAAACAAGTAATAAATAAATCAATCAAAAATGGAATAACGACTTTAATAATACAAGAAAAACACTGAACCAATTTCGATAATACTCGTATTAAGCGAGCATTTAGGAATAATGTCCAAAGGCAGTTCACAAATGACAGAGTTATGACAAAAGTAGTCATAAGGGTTGATTTGATTTGATTTGTTATAAGATACTCGTAACAAAAACAAAAAAAACATGCAGTCGAATTGAAAATTGAGAACTCAAATGATGTCAGTTTGTTTGAGTAAATAAGTTTTATTTGTTACTTTTCTTTGAAAACCTTTTTTTATGTATGACGACCTCGTTGGCTTAAAGGTTACCATGCCGGTCTGCTAATCAGAAGGTTCCGGGTTCGATTCCCGGCCCGGTCAACATATTTGTGCTTAACTAAATTTGTTGGCTGTGGGTCTGGGTGTTAAATATGTATTTATATATAATATGTATGTATGTATATGTAGTATATCAGTTGTGTTAGCAAACATAATACGAGCTAGAAATGGTTCAGTATGGGGCTAACCAGCAGTGTGTGAAAGTGTCAAAAAAAATATATATATATATATATATATATACATGCTAGGCCCTCAAATGACCTTATATAGCGAAGGCGTTATACGTTGATTTCAAAAAATAATCTGATCACTCGACCCTTGAATAGGAATTAATTAATAATATTCCTTTCTATTATTTTACTTATTTTTCTCGGTAGTAGTGGCGAGGCCATAATTATTTTGGAAGCTGTTTTAGATTTCTCTAGCTTTTATGTATTTAATGGCAATTCCAAAGTGTATTAAATTGTGGCCAAAGATCCACAATAAATTCAGGAACAAGAAAATTTCGCGAAGATTTGTGGCAGGAGAGAGTAATGTTGTTTATTTGGGTCGTTATTTATAATGATTGTGCGAGTATTTATAAAATAAAACTAGGAAACGGAATTCATTGTTTGATGATGCATGCGTTTAAAAGCCGTAAAATATCTTAGTAATATAATTTGTGAAAAAAAAGCGAGTAAAATCATGAACTTTTAATTAAGTTTTAAAATTAAAATAATATGAAAAATACATTATGAAAAATTTTGTATAACTGCGATAAACCGAGATGTTATTATTAATCATACTAAAGCGTTGGTAAGCAACGGTCAATGCGGGTGGTGTTTGGATGGGTGACCATGCATAAGTCTGTCGTTTAAAAAGAGGCTATTTCAACTGGGCGCTATCATGGATCAGATGATACGTTAAACAATAGGTCCCAGCTGTCTTAGTACGACTGGCTTGGCTTAACGACTGCGTTAAGCCAAGTCAGAGGCCTTCGGGCGGCTTGAAAACTCTCGCCACCAGAGTTTGGCCATTTTACGCATATTAAGAAGAAGATAGTTTTACCGGGCCATCTTCACTTTTATATATGTTTGGCGCGACTGACTCGCTACTACATCGAATGTTATTTCACTTTTCCTTACAATAAAATGTCCAGTATTTTAACCCGCGCTCACAATATTTTCATGGAAAATATTTAATGGCACGTCATAAAATAGCACTAAACGTTTAATGAGGCCCATAAATTACACACTTTAGATATCGTTGAACTTCTGCAGTTACCTTGAAAACGAGATTCCGGTAATTTTAATGCTTTTGTATGATTTACGTGTGTTTTCTTTGGACGCAAGGTAGATGTTAAAATTCCTTGTCTTGTACCGCATCTCTTTTTGTGTCGACAATATACTCGTATTCTATTGTTTTCTAATGTTACTTTTTTCTTATTCGTATGTGCTAAGTGGCCACGCTCTCGTCTATCTGCGTACCAAACTTATCATAATTGGCCCAGCCGTCAGCGTGAAGAAGTAACATACATATACAAAATTAAGATTTTTATTTATAAGTTGAATGTCAATCTATAGAGTCATGAGGCAAGTCTTGACCGATCTAAAAAAGATTGTGTTTGTTACCTCATAACTGCGTTCAAATCAAGCTGATTATTTGTTTTTTATTTTTCCTTCAAACAAACAGCTATTTTCACTTTTCAATTACTAAGCATCTGTATCCAAACTTGTCGTCAGGATTCAAAAGCGTTGTGTTCCAGCACCTTACTAGATAGCATGTTATTTCAGACTAAGCATGCTCCTCTTTAGAACTGTGTTGCTGTGTAGCTCGTGTGGTTACGCGCCGTCGTGCGTCATGGTTATGTTAAGTCTAAAAACGACAATTTGGAAAGAAATTTATTTGTTAACCATTAACTTAATCTTCACCCTCGCTTTTTTCCCCGAGCTTGTAAACCATTAGAGGCAATCACTCGCTCTGTCACGCGGCTTTCCCTGCCATGTCGGCGCTATTATTAATGCTCTTCGATGCACCAGAGATAACTCATGGCCAGCAATCCGTGATATACTGGAATTTGAGAGTTTGTCTGTTGAGCTTGTGACTTGATTATTCTCTGATCTAGGAAACAAACAAACATACATATCGCCGTCCCCGGAGAATAAAATGATAACTGCAAAAACTCAACTTTTCAGGAGAGCCAAAAAACATGTTTTTGTTAATTTCTCAAAAAATACTAGTCGGAGGCAGATGGTTCTTACCTTTATGTAAAGCTAATTTTTTATACATACATAATACTTCAATAGAACACATATATAATATAACATAATAAAGATATTTAAGAAATAAGAAGTTAGTCAAAATTAATCATAAGTTGAGTTGTATAATGTCACTTATCATTTTATTCTCGGTACTTTCTAGTCAAAGTTTGATATTGTATCACTGTCTTGTCATTTTATTCGGTAGTTTATTAGGGTACAATTGAAGATGATAATGCATTAATATCGTCTTATTCTCCTTATCATTGTCTAACTCTATGTTGTTTAAAAGCTATTACAATAAAACTTTGTGTGGTAAATATTCACTAATCCTAATGTTACTTATATTAAATTTCGGCCATCATGCCTCAGAATCTGGTCATGCTTTGACATAAAACATTAAAAAAGACACAGTTTTTACAAAACCAAAAAGAAACGGTAATTTCTATTGAGTATTATAAGTTAACACTAATCAGCTATTTTCTATAATAGTGAATAAAAATCAGACTTGAAATCACAAATCACTTTGTAAGTGTCTGGATAACTTAATTTGTTATATGCCCTACTTTAAAAGCCTAATGAGATCATCATGCAAAGCCTTGCTAAGAAGAAGCTCAGTGCATAACACTTGCAATTCTAGCACATGGCTTAGGATAGGGCTTGATATAGCCTATTGACTCATACGTTACTTTGTGGAAATCCATTGTAAATGGAAGAAAATCTGAAATATGTGGTGTACTTCTGCTGTGATCTGAAAACAAATTTACACCGGCAGATTTAGATCAGAAGAGCAGCCAGCAATGACCACCCGTATAGACCGTTCTCTCAATAAGTCGGAAATCCACACACGGAAACCAGAGGGCAAACCGTAGGAGGAGCTGTCAAAAGCCTTAGAAATGTCGAGAGAAACCGCTAGAAATTCTCCGAATTTCTCGATCGATATAAAATATTGCCAGAGATTAACTCACTAAGTATTATCAATATATTAGAATGCTGCGCAATAGAACTGGTAGAGCATAAAATTATAGTAATTTGCATATACAGGTCTCCAAGAAAGAAAAAAGAAATTAGAGAGTGTTTTTTTATAAAATTAAAAGAATTATTGAACACAGTCTGCTACTGTAGGAAAAAAGTTATTCTATGCGGTGACTTTAATTTGAATAGGCTGGTTAAAGAACCTGCGGTTAGACAATTTGAAGAATTACTGGCAAGTTTTAACCTCAAGCTAAGTATAAACGAGCCTACCAGAATTCGAAGTAAGACCTGCCTAGATAATATTGCCCACAATTGTAGAGGAGCTAAAGCAACAGTGGTTGAACATGCTCTCTCTGATCATACTGCTCAGATCCTTGAGTGTCCTGTTCAAAAGAGTTATTATTTTAAATTTTACTTTAAATTGAAAAAAGAATACAGTGAGGATAATATTTGTAAATTTGTAGAGTATCTAAGTAGCCTTTCATTTTATGACGTGTACTTGTGTAAGGATGCAAATATAGCATATGAAGAATTTCTAGAGCTGTTCTTAATGTTATATAATCTATGTTTTCCAACTATTAAAGTGAAAATACCGATTACGAAACGGCCTAGATGGCTAAGCAACGGTATTAAAGTTTGCTCTAAACGTAAAAGAACTCTATTGTGGAAGTATAGGCATTCTCCAAGTAAAGTAAATAGAGCCGCTTTTAAAAGCTATTCAAAAAGATTAAAAGTAATTATCAAAAAGACACAGAAAGCACAAAATAATTACTACATAAATCAGGCGCATAGCACTTCGAAGGCAGTATGGAACATCATAAATGCAAATAAGCAAAATAATATAAAACATGAAATTGTACAAATTAAAGTTAACGGATCGTTTATTACCAACCCATATGAGATTGCACAGTGCTTTAATAATTATTTTATTGAAGAAATTGAAAATAAATCCATTAGTCACACTCTATGCACCGGGACGCTAAAACATGTCCAGCTCAATTCTTGTTTTTTGAAACCTACAACTCATGATGAACTTGAAAGTTTAATACAATCTCTGAAAAACACTAATAGTACTGGGTATGATGGGGTAGTTACTAAAGTTATAAAAAGGGTAGCTAAAATTATATCACCAATACTTTCTCACATTATTAACCTAGCCCTTGAAACTGGTGTTTTCCCAGAGAAATTAAAAAGGTCAATTGTAATACCTCTTTTCAAAAAAGATGACCCTACAGATATGAGTTTTTATAGGCCAGTGGCTCTCATACCGGTTTTATCCAAAGTTTTCGAAAAGGTTATTTATGTACGGTTAAATAATTATTTTGAACTTACCAATATTATAGTTCCTGAACAATCTGGCTTCCGTAAAGGTAAGTCCATAAATCAGGCAATTCTTAATTTCCTAAAAAAAGTTTACAGTGGCTTGGATAGTAAAAAGAGAGTCACTGCATTATATATGGATATGTCTAAAGCTTTTGATTATGTAGAGCACGGTTTATTAATTAAAAAGCTTGAGCTATATGGTATAAGAGGCAATGCACTAGATTTGATGAAATCATATCTGACAAACAGAATGCAACAGACTGAAATATCGCGACTCAATAGAGAAACAAAATTAGAAACAAAATTCCTATCAGATGGCAGACAAGTTAAATATGGAGTTCCTCAGGGTAGTATATTGGGACCTCTTTTATTCCTTATTTATATCAACGATTTCCCAAACGCAATAAACCACCCTATGGTGATGTTTGCGGATGATAGTACGGCAATTTTCGTTGATAATAAAGATGGAGACCATGAGAGACAAATCAATAATTCTCTACAACAGTTAATACTGTGGCTCCATAATAATAATCTTAAAATTAACATTGATAAAACCCATATTATGACATTTCAAAACATTAATTCTAAATCTGACATATTAAATGTTAATTACAATGGCAATCAAATAAAAGAAATCTTGACAACTAAATTTTTAGGCATCCATATAGACTCTAATCTATCGTGGAAAACGCACATTGATCATGTCCGGTCGAAATTGTGTCAGTACTCATATGCATTATACATGCTACGAAAAGTTGTAAATGAAAAGGCTCTACTGAGTGCTTATCACGCGTTTACGGGATCAACCCTAAAGTATGGAGTTTTAGTCTGGGGAAACTCTCCTGGAAAAGAATTAGTGTTTAGAGCGCAAAAAAGGTGTGTTCGGGCAATATGTGGTATTAAAAAAACTGATTCTTGTAAACCTCACTTCACAAGATTAAAACTATTGACGTTACCTTCGCTATATATCTATGAATCAGCCCTAAGCGTAAAGAAAGATTTAAATAGCTATGAATCGTTTAAAAGTAGCAGACTGAATTGGAGACTGTGCGGGCCCAGTCACAGAACAGCTCGGTACGGAAACAGCACTTTTGTGATGCAACACAAAGTGTATAACCATATACCTAAATGTATCAAAGAGGCGAACAGTTATGACATTTTTAAATTTAGACTGAAAAATTTTCTTATTAGTAAGTCATATTACAGTATATCAGAATTTTTTGACGATAAAGAAATACATAATAAAACATATAAACTGGTGGACATATAATAATTATTGAATATTGACATAGTAATAGTGACATTTTGTATTAGTAACTTAGGATTTTAATTTAGTTTTATTTTAAATTTCACGCGCCTTACGGGTAAGGATATAGCTGACTTTATATATTTTAATTACATGTAACATCTTTTAATTGCTGTATTCTGTGAATAAATGATTTGAATTTGAATTTGAATTTGAATTTGATGGTTTTACTCCAGATGTGAGTGGCATACACTAGAAGGTCTAAGGTATAAGGCAAAAGCCTTATTGTCGATCACTGAGGAGGTCATTTGCTTCTAGGTATGCCAGGAGCCTGCGATTCAGAGTACGTTCCATACTCTTACAGAGTACGGACGTTACTGATATGGGCCTGTAGTTAGCAGGGTCGGCAGCGAGGGACGGCAGAAGTTAGGTTCGACCGCTTTAGCTAGAGGCCAGAACGCTTTACTACCCGCCGGGTACGAAGCCAGTTTGGTCCCTATTCGGCCAATATGGTCAAAACGGGCCTTCTGTATAACCTTCTTGCAGGACTTGACAGCCTTATTAAAAGCTCTCTTTTTATCACGAATATCAGATGCCTTACGCTGCTGAGTTTCAGCCCAGGCTTGGTACGCCAGATGTTTTTGTGCCTCAGCACGTCCACATTCAGGCCCAAACCATGCGCGAGCCTTACATGAAAATGGTGCGTCAGAAAAAGGAATAAAATATTCCATGCCCTTACGCAACACATCAGTCACGGCATCAGAGCAGGCACTAGGGTCGCTAGAAGAGAAGCATATAGGCCGCCAAGGGAAGGATGCAAAGAAAGATCGCATCTCATCCAAGTCTGCTGACTTCGTCGCGCCACAGCCGCCTAGAGCCTTTTGGGCTAGGATCTGGCAGGGAGTAGACAAATACAGATTTCACCAAACAGTGGTCGGATCGACCCAGTGGCGATGAAATCGCGTACCGACCTAGATCAGTTGTCAGCAGAAGGCCTTAGCAATAAGGTGTATGAGAGTCAACGTCGGGTACCCGTTTGGCTCCTTGAAACAGCTGGGTGAGATCTAACGTAAGAGAAAGTTTCCTAGTCTCTCGTCCAGCATGGTTGGTGTCTAGTGATACAGCCATTCCTGGTGATGGCCATTAAAGTCCCCTAATAATACAAGCTGAGCCGACGGGCACTCCTGTTGAGCTTCATCCGCCCTCTCGCTGAGGTAGTCAATGAGCCTAGTTGTCTCCAAATCTTCGCTGTGCGATCGGTAGACATAGGCATAGAGAATTGTCTCCACGCCTGTGTCCACCAGTACCCATAGCACCGTGAAGCTGGGATCTTCAAATTTACGGAGACTGAGACTCATGATGGGGGTGGACAGAAGGGAGATTTGAGTGCAACCCGTATATAACAGAAGTGCACTTTTAATGAGAGGGTGCGAAACCGCTGTGTAACCTTTTAATAATATTGTTTCTTATCATGATTCAAGAGGAAATAATAGGTGAAAGACAGCAGTTGAACGAGGCATTCCATGTACTGACTGCTCATGAGTTATCTTTTCACGCTTTTAAGGTTTTATGATTGTTTCCTCTAAAAATTCTGACACTACATGAACCCCTTTTGGGTTGATCTTTTATTCCTACTGGACGGTGATATTCATTGTTTTGTTCTCCTAGTCTTAGATCCTGATGATTAGGTTTCTTGCTCATAATATTATCAGTGACCGTTTGTTTCGACAATATACTATCGGAAGTATTATTTGATGTTACATCTAAACCAATCACTTCATTAGATGGTGTTGTTTATTTTTTTCAACATCAACATCGTATATTAATAGTACTATAATATGAGAATGACGACTGATTGCCATTATAGAATATTTAATTTTGATTTATTTTTGAGAACAACTCTGTTTTATTGTCCTTGATTGCAT
Source organism: Mellilla xanthometata (assembly GCA_035578125.1). NCBI lineage: Eukaryota > Metazoa > Arthropoda > Insecta > Lepidoptera > Geometridae > Mellilla > Mellilla xanthometata. The sequence goes on along the minus strand of JAPUBQ010000007.1, from coordinate 1,199,824 downwards.
GTATTTGAATAAGTGTTTAATAAAGGTATGTGTAAATAAACAATAACACTTCGGGAGAATCCCTGCCAATTTTATAGCTGCCATTTCAAACTATTACCGTAACTTCTAAGTGAAAGCAGATCATGACAATATGTTTGCACCACGAATAGTTTTACTAACAGAACATTACACGAAGCGCACAGATTGTTCTGTACGAGAATAAAATGATAACTGCTATTATCACTATCCAACCGAACATTTTTTACGAGAATATAACTTCATGACTGTTTGTCATACTTATAAGTTTAAAAATATTTTGATAATATAACAATACCATTATATTCTTGTAACTTTAGGCATCGGTCTAATACTCGAATAACATTGTAATATTTTATATTTCCGTAAATAACAGTATTAGAGTCACGAAAAAAATTCAGCAGATGTATCAGCACCCACAGATATCAAAAATGGAATAACACTAAAATGAAGATAATGGCAGTTATCATTTTATTCTCCGGGGACGGCGATATATACAAAGAAGTCTTAGTAAAATTACTCAGTCAATGCATGTATAAAAGACTAAGAAAAGAAGATAAGATAAAGATAAATTTAAAGTGGTTAAAGCAAAAGTACTCGTCCATATAGGGTTCTTATATCTTGAACATATTCAACTTAGAACGAATTATACTTCTTAACTAACTATTAATACTCTACAGATTGTATTAAACATAACCAAAACAATATAGTCTAGTCAACAAGTGCCTTTTTGGTCAACTTTTTTCAGCAGTCTCCGAAAATTATGATTGAGGTGTCATTCGATTCGGAATGGCATCTAGATAGTTTTCGAAAAACAATGACAGCAAACCGCGAAAACACAGCTAGTCATAACCCACGGCCTCCGCCCATATGGTAACATATGACCGCGAGTCAGCGAGGTAACATATTGCCGCCCGACACGATTTACGATCATATAATTAGTCTGGAAGCGACCCAATTTGGAGTGCAGCTGAATGCAAGACGGCTTGTCACGTCGCGATGAGAAATTATGTGTTTATGGAGACGTTAATGCGTTCCGCGTTTCCGTGGATCTTTAACGTTGTTTCGAAAGTCTTATGTAGGATAGTGTACGGAATATTGCGTATTACTGGTTTTGTAGTCATAACAGTCTCGATTGTTATTATTGTAGTTTTTCGAATGCATAAAAGCAAATGACGCTCGGTGGGAAAACGACTGCTTTTCAATCTGACGGCCCCTACCTTTTTTAACGTGAGGAAATCCATTTACGCATGCCCGCCACACCCCAAGTAGGTGTCTAAAACTTCACGATGGCCTCCTCACCGGAAAGAGCGGCATGTGGTTCCGCTCCTCGCATGAACCCACGACCCCGCCCACCTTGGCTAGCCTGCGAGGCTCCTCCTCAGAGGATGACTCCCCTTGCAGTGCACATGCGGTGCACCGCAACCACCTCGCGGACTGTGAATGCAATGGACGCCGGACAACCCCGGTCCGACGTCCTAAGTCCCCCGGTCCGTGGCCCCGTCACCTGCCATGACGGCCGCAGAGAATAGGGAGAGTGGTAGTTAGTAGCACCACTCCCTTCTACCTGCGGCCCCACCGCGTCCGCCATCTAACAGTAGAGACCCCGTCGTGGCCGCGGAAGGTAGGAAAAGCCCCCCTTAGTTGGACTGAACCTGCGTCGTGCTTCCCAGCCGGCTAGCGGCTGACTTGTCTTCTCACAGCCTAAATTTAAAATAATAAAGAAGTTTATTTATTCAAGACCTAATTTAATAACACTAAAAATTAAAGCAATAAAACGTGCCAGTAGCAAGAAACCACACACTTTTAACAATATTAAATTAAAACCCTTTGTAAAAATAAAACAGACACGTTTCCCGCAAATTGGTTGTGATTTATGAAGGCGAAATACAAAAATTGGATAATCGCGCGATATTACTAAGAAAAATGTTTTTAATTTGGGCGAATGAGTTAAGTTGACATTTATATTATTATCTTTGCCAAACTTTTTCTAGTTTTCAGTGTGACTATTAGATAATGTTAATAGATGAGCGGCTGGCTGGTATCGGTATATGGCTCGGCCGATAGCCAACTGCTTCGCTAAATGTAATCCTATCGACTTACGAGTATCTACATACTTATTTAGTTAATAGTTTTTCTGACAGAAAAAAACAATAAAGTAAACACTTGTAACGCTTAAAATAAAAATATATAATTCGGATTCAATTGTTAGTACTTGTCATTACTATGGTTATTCTTAAACAATAACGGCATTTTAGACCAAAACAATTTTTTGTGTTGTGTGCAAGGTTCAGTTTGTATCGTCTCAATGTTAAGTCATATTTTGAATTTCGCGGCTAAGAGCCATGATAGCCAACATCATGTATGTGGGGCGTGCTAATCCAATCGGAGCTCTTCGTTATGTGACACACGCCCGCCATCTAGCGACTTTTCATCGCGGCAATGTGGTGAAGCCACCGGGATGTGCAGCAGCAGCTCTGCACCATCACCACCTACGTAACGTGCAAATCAATCTAAAATCGTACAAAATCTACTCCAAATCTATAATCAACCGTACAATGTGATAAACAGTTGAATTTAACCAAAACCCCGTGAAGAAACCAAACTACGTGTAAAATTGTGATACCAATAAACCTGCCGGCCGGCGGACCCAGGGCCAGGACGTGGAGCAGACCGAGGTAAGCCCCACATTATTCTCTTTAATGCGAAATTTCAATTTATTTTGACAATTTCTCCCAATGTACTGTCCCGCGACGATACATTTTATGGTGCCGAAACCCGGGAATTTACGAACTAAATTCATCCCAATCGCCTAATGTGTGTGGTATTTCTGGTCAAATATTACCCAATCGTAATGTAAATAACCTAATTACAACTTCAAATCACGTAAATCATTGTATTTTGTCGCAAAAGTGTAATCCGAGTTATTGCATCATCATATCACGCCACGTTTTTGCTACCCTCAATACTCATTTATTGTTGGTCACCATCGAACCATCGCCCGCCAGATCGGAAATTATTTACAGGATCTACTTAAATAAGCAATCTTATCACTTATCGGTGCTTATATTTGTCGGTTTGTAATAATTTCAACTCAAACAGCGCGAATTATTGTAAGAACTCATTGAGCAATCTCATCGTAAGTAGGTACCTACCTGCCTTCATCTCTCGGTGCTCAATATCATCGGCTTACAATAATTATTCACCCACTAGTTTTGGTTTCTTTAAACGTTTGCAAGAAACTACTGTGAGATCTATTTTTTTTATTGTGCAATCTCATCAACTTATCAAACGGTGCGCAATAATTTTCCATCGGCTTACAGTAATTTCAAGCATAAACATCGAACAACGTACCTACCTATCGTTATCTATATACATTTTCATTAAGTTATTGTATACCTATTCCCTTTGCATAGTTTCATACGTATACCGGTACCGAGTTACATTGTAATCAGTGAGCTGCCATAAAACAAATTTTTTTTAGTTCGAAAATAAATTATTTTCGCACAAGTACATAGTCAAAGTCCTACTAACATTAACTCCCAGTTGAACTCGATCGATTCTAACAATATCGCAATACCTATTTATTAAATATTCTGTGACAAACCTTAAATCTAACTTAACTTTATTTGTTTACTGTGGTAACCTTATCGGATAAGATAGGAATTTATGTGCATTCATTCAACGATTAGCGATACACAAACATCATTCAGAGCTCGTTTTGCACTTCGTATTTGTTTCATTGGTGTTTTGTAACTTTATTGTGATCGTGAAATAATAATACTACAAAATGTCGTTCGTAGCAAAAGGTGGAAAGATTCGCCCGCGCGGTTCTTTAGTGAAATCGAAATCTAAATGTGACGAGGAATATACCGTGAACGATTTACCGGCATTGCGTCGGAAACGAACCATTTCATATAGGCGGCTTCATAAAGCTTCGGAAATAGGTAACTTAGCCATCGGTGACCCGTCACAACGCGATCTATTTTTATCGTATCACCAGGAATTAAAACAAATCGCCGCGAACTTTGAAAGTGCGCATTATGCAATTCTTTCTCTCGTGACTTCCGGAAGTGATCATGGTGAACCGGAAGACGACGATGATGATAAACTTCAAGAAAAGTTTGACGAAATGTATTACGAGGTCTTATCTATATATCGAGCCATAGTGAAACGCGAACCGTCGCTAGCTAAAAACAATTCTTCGTCTCCTTCATGTAACATTAAATTACCTAAAATCGAGTTGCCGAAGTTCTCTGGTAATGTGAAAGAATGGCCGGAGTATTTTGATCTGTACAACGCGCTCATACATAACTCCACTGCACTTAGTGAAACTGAAAAGTTTCACTATTTGATTTCATCTCTCAGCGGTGAAGCGCTGTTAGTCGTAAAAGCTTTCCCTATTACGGAACTGCATTATCAAAATGCTTATCGGGCGCTCGTCGCGCGTTTTGAAAACAAACGCTCGTTAGCGTTTACCTGTTGGCGAGACATTTTAAACATAGAATTTAAACATACCGATGCGCGGGAGTTTCAAAAATCGTTAGATCATTTTGAAGAAAACTTAAGTATACTTAAGAAACTCGGATTACCAATCACGGAGTGGGATTTTGTGCTTGTGTATCATATTCTATCTAAACTAGATAAATCAATACGTCGCAACTTTGAAGAAAACTCACAAGCGGAACTGCCTTCTTATGATAAATTAAAATCTTTTTTGCGAACCAAATGCGAAGCATTGTTGCGCGACAATCATTTCGCGGAACCCAGTAAGCAGTCAAATGCAGCTAAGCACACGCCTCCTCATCCACCGAACCGAGCAATTTCTCTTCTAGTAACGAACAATCAAGAATCATTAAACGAGCAAAATATTAATACAAAAGGTTACAACATTCCTAATAAATGTCCATTTTGTAATGCGCCACATTCAATCTTAGCATGCGAGAAGTTCATAAACAAACCATTCGAGGAACGTATGGAAATAGCAACTGCCAGAAACTGGTGCTATAACTGCTGTAAACCTTCCCATTTATTGCGAGACTGTCATTCTGCATTTACTTGTCGTACCTGTGGTCGGAAGCATCATAGTTTACTTCATAAACCTGATACATTACCGAAATCTAACGCAACTTCATTACTCACTTCGTCACAATCAGATGCTTCTGTACTGCTAGCCACTGGCACAGTGCATATCACTGATTCGACAGGAAACATGCATCCTTTCCGAGCCGTATTTGATTTAGGCAGTCAGAAAAATCTAATAACAGAATCAGCAGCTAAGAAACTTAACTTACATCTCAGAACCTCCAACGAAGCTATCAAAGGCTTAGGTGAGACAGCAGTTTCCATTACGGGAAATATAACATGTTCGATCGGCACTGCAACCAAACCTCTTTACAATATCGATATGCAGGTCACTCCAACGATTTGTAGAAATCAACCTACTGCTAAACTAGATACTTCAGAATGGTCGCATATCGAATCTTTACCACTGAGTGATCCTCACTTTAATATTCCATCACCAGTCGACATTCTGCTCGCTGCTGACATCTTCGATGACTGCACAACTGGTGAACGTATCAAAGGAAGTGTGAATCAACCCACTGCCTACCATTCACTATTCGGTTGGCTTCTTTTAGGCAGAACGTGTTCATCGTCAACAAGGTCAAGGTCAAACATTTTACCAAAGATCAATAATGAGATAGATAAGCCAGTTCAATGTTTGTGTAACTCTGATTCATTACCGACTTCTTCGATACTCACGGCACATCAGTTATTATGTGAACTTCCATTCGTTTCTGACCATTCTCGTGAACACATTCCAGTAGATCTTACAAACGATGCGCCAGGGTGGGCGGGGTCCACGCAGCCTTCAGAATATCACGATTCTCGGCCTTTTAACAACGGAACTAGTATTTCAATTAGCGACGAAGAAGTAATAGACGCTGAAAAGCCTAACTCAGTAATCCTGATACCTAACAGCCACACAGAACCTGAATGCTTTTTTCTCGATAAACAAATCGATCGTTCATCCTCGTTACAGAAACTCATTAACGTTATCACTTACATAAATCAATTCATCGATTACAGCTGCAGTCCATCTCATACAATTCGCATAGATTCCTTAAACATATCTGAACGCAATAAACTTTCGATGCAACTTGTTAAGTATGTTCAATCTACTTCATACTTACAAGTAAGCGCAAACCTGAACTTAAACCGTCCATCATCAAAACTAAATTTTAAATTAAACCCGTTCTTAGACAGCCTAGGTATTCTCAGGGTGGGCGGCTGGATTTTGCATACAACCATAAATATAAGCAAAAACGTTTCATTCGTCGTACCGCCTAACCGTTTAATAACGTTTGTGATAACACTTCACACTCAATCAAACTATCTGTATCCGGGTATAAACATAACACGCTTCTTGCATCCACACGGGATAAAACCCGTGTGCCCTATAAGCTCCGAATCTATCGGCTTAACATCATGGACATCTGTCTATTTCCACAATTCAAACAATGTAACTACTATCCTTGATGAAGATCTATCGAATACAAATCCAACTCGGCTTCATCAATGGCAATTAGTATCACATCTTCAAAGTTTTTGGTCCCGTTGGAAACACAAGTTCTATAGCGCGCTTACACAACGGTTCAAATGGACCAAAACTTTCAATCCTCTAGCGATCGGGTCCATGGTGATCATTAAAGACAACCATCGCGCACCACCACACTGGACTCTCGCCAGAATGGTGGTTCTAACAATCGGCACTGATGGAATAGCTCGGATCGCCAATAACAACATCGTAAAACAGTCATCAGTGAAGCTAGGTACCTTACCTACCGAAAACTAGCTTCAATTACATCTAAGCATATCTTAAGTTAATTAGTAATAAGTCGTTCATAATCATTAAGAGTTAAGTTTCTTTGTAATCATTCCTATCTAGTTAAGTTAATCAAACTAAGTTTACTTTTATCTAACAACTGCGGCTGCTTAGCCAACGAACCATTCAGACCAGAAAATACCATAGGCATTTTGGTGGGCGGTATGTATCGTCTCAATGTTAAGTCATATTTTGAATTTCGCGGCTAAGAGCCATGATAGCCAACATCATGTATGTGGGGCGTGCTAATCCAATCGGAGCTCTTCGTTATGTGACACACGCCCGCCATCTAGCGACTTTTCATCGCGGCAATGTGGTGAAGCCACCGGGATGTGCAGCAGCAGCTCTGCACCATCACCACCTACGTAACGTGCAAATCAATCTAAAATCGTACAAAATCTACTCCAAATCTATAATCAACCGTACAATGTGATAAACAGTTGAATTTAACCAAAACCCCGTGAAGAAACCAAACTACGTGTAAAATTGTGATACCAATAAACCTGCCGGCCGGCGGACCCAGGGCCAGGACGTGGAGCAGACCGAGGTAAGCCCCACATTATTCTCTTTAATGCGAAATTTCAATTTATTTTGACAATTTCTCCCAATGTACTGTCCCGCGACGATACACAGTTAGATTTTTTTTCAATGGTTTTTTTTAATGTATTGTGTTCTACGACAACCCTTACAAGAAAGCGTTTAAATCAATAATTGGCCCCATTCACGCTTTTAATCATTGGCCTTAATGGATACGGAACCCTAACACGAACCTTAGTGACAACAAATTGGCATACTTAGCTAACTACAGTAGTTACTAGCCTCGCTAATATTCCGATACTAGGAACGTCTGTCTGTCTGTTTCTCTGACCGTAATTTCCATTTTCCCAAAACTTGACTAGCCCAGACGTGACGTAACGTAATGATCAAAGTGTGTCAAATGTTGTCAATCACCCACGCTCAAATTAACACACTGCTCGACATTCATTGTTAGCGGGAGAGGAGACAAGTCTATGGACAGAATGACTGAATGAATCGGTTTGTGTTTGACCCATTTTGAACCCCGATGGAAAAACGACGGGGTTTGTCTATCTATAGCATCATAGATTCATGAAAATATTATGAACTGTCTGCATCCACCGATGCTTAGTTACAATGATTGCGTCAGATCACCTTAGCTAGCAGAGCTAAGGCGCTACTGTGCTAAATGTTTTCTGTACTGACAAGAGTTATATTTCTAAAAGTAACCATGATAAAATTGGAGACAGCGTTCTTGTTATGATTGTATTTTTTTGGCGAAGCGGAGTTCGCCGGGTTTGCTTGTCTAAGTATTTACAGGGGACCCCGTCGATGTATTGAATGTTTTTTATCAGAAAAATGACCAATGCGTAAAAAATATTGCTAAGATAACTTCGATATATTTTTTTAATAAAACAAGTTACACTTTCCGAATACAGTGATACGAGATACAATACTTCTAGCGTTAATTTTCGTAGAGGTACTTTCGTAACATGGTCGTAGTGATGCTACGAGTTAGGGTTTCTCATTTCTCGACCTTTTTTATTTCCCGGAGCACGAGAATTCTCGACCACTTTTTCCCGGGAATTCCCGGGTTGCCGAGAAATACGATTTGTTTTAAATATGTGTGATTTAGCAATAAAACTACGTTTGTTATGTTATAATCAACAATATTTATTTTTATTTTTACATCGTGTGACTTGAAAATTTTAAATAAGCGAAATAAACTCTAGCGAGATCTTTTAATCAATAGGTATTTCTACAACCAATAAGAATTAGTCTTTTTCTTTGGAAAATTAAATAAAATATCTTCTAAAAACAAAATCTTCATGTGACCACAATAAAACTTAGTACCTTACACACTCTTCTTTTTCTTCTCCTTTACCATTTCCCACTAGGTGGGGTCGGCACAGCCTGTTTTTCTCTTCCACGCCACTCTATCTGCCGTCATCTCCACATTCACTCCCTTCTCATTCATATCCTCCTTCACACAATTCATCCACGTCTTCTTTGGTCTACCTCTCCTTCCGCTACTTCTTACAACCATATCCATACTTCTCCTAGTCACATGCATCTCCTCTCTACGCATTACATGTCCGTACCACGCTAACCGTCCACTCTTCACTTTCTCTGAAACAGGCGCCACTCCTCTAATATACTCATTTCTTACGTTGTCCATTCTTGTCACTCCACACATCCATCGCAACATTCGTCTCTGCCGCATGCAATCCTCTCTCATGCACTACTTTCGTCGCCCAACACTCGGATCCATACAATACGACAGGTCTAATGATAAGTAGGTCTAGTACATTACACACTTAGTAAATTATATAGTGTGTAAACCTTACACTAAGTTTATCTTTACAATTATGCAACATAAAACGACAGTATTTAAATTGTATATAAAAAATAACAATCAGACTAGCTTAATAATTACGAGTAAAGTAGGTACTTTAGTTTAGTCTTTGTATATACTATTCAATATTTGTTATAAATGGACAGTCTACGAACGAAACGGGAAGGGGGCGGGGGGGCACTGTCGGTCACTCGCACACCGCGTGATAGAGCCAGGCGCGAGCGCAGGCGCTCTACGAGAACTCTCGTAGAGAAACTCTACTACGAGTATTCACAATGTAGAGGTTGTATTTTTTACGATTCCGTACCTAAAAGGTAAAAACAGGACTCTATTACAGAGCCTTCGCTGTCTGTCTGTCTGTTACCAAATTGCAGCTCAGTTGTTACAGCTGAGCAAGAAAACTTATGTTTATTACGGCACTAGTCGAAACTTAACCTTAAGATACAGTGGTAAGGTTGACATGAATTGGAATAATTTTTGAGACGTGGTCATATTTTGTATTTCTGTGTATATTCTAATAGTGCAATAGTATAGTAAACTCATGCCATTTATTGCGCTGTGTTTGTATGCAACACTGAATCTGGTATATACGTGTATTTGATCGAAGAGTCATATATTTCTCGAGCCAACAAATAAAACAATTACCAAAAATTAAAATATTAAGGGAGATCCACATAAAAGTTTTTCGTATTTGTTTTTGCTAAAATTAATAACGGTAACAGATAGTTTTTCACAAAATATTTTATGTTTCCAACTTTTACACAATATATAATTTTCATACACTACTCATACAAGGCAAGGTCTATCTTCTTAAAACCAATGAGATTCCCCGTGCAGCCCTCGTATTTTCAACAGCATTCCAACTATTCCATTTCCTTATATTCTCAGTATACTCACCTGTCAGGTAGGCGTAGTTTGTGCACAAACAACATCTCTACACAAACTCTTCTGTCGTCGGTTTATTAAAACTTGTGCCAGTTGCCAATGTGTCCTGTACTGATACAATGTTACTAACGCAACGCGTATTTTTCACACGCTATATTTTAACTGTATTTCTGAGTACTGGCATAAATAAATGTGTTTATGGCGCCTGCTATTTTATGGCGTTCCCACTATTGGGACTAGGGGTCTTTTCTCACCATGAGAGAGATATAGGCCATACTCTATCACGGTCAAGCGCAGGTTGACAGATGACACATGTCATTGGATTTTATGGCCTTAAAACATGACGATTTCCTTTGCCGTAAAGCGAGTGCTAAATCCACACAGAGCTTGAAAACAAGTGATTTATATAGGAATCAACCAAGGACCATCAGATTGAAAAGCAAAAGTGTTCCCACAGAGACAAACTAGCTTCGCGCTGATTTTGTTGTCTCGCATCATTTGTTTTATTTTATTTTTATTTGTTGTTATAGCGGCACGGACAATTCATAGTAACTTGTGAAAGTTTCAGCTTTCTAGCTATTACGGTTTCTGAGATACAGCCTGGAGACAGACGGACAGCGGAGGTTTAGTAATTGAGTCTCGTTTTTACCTTTTAGGTACGGAACCGTATTAAAAAATACAACCGCTACATCATCTCTACATTGTGAATACTCGTAGCATGACTACGACCATGCTACGAAAGTACCTCTACAAAAGGTCGTAGAACGTCTACGACACTCAACGCTAAAAATATATTAGCACAGTATTCAATTCAATAATATTTATTTCGGAATTTATCTATAGGTTTTTCAAATATATTTACAATTCATTAAAACATGTCATAAAATAAAATAAAAAACATTAAAAAAATATTTGAAAAGTTTAACTTCCATATCGTAGAACTTGAAAAATATACAATCGTAACAAGAAAGCTGGCTCCAATTGTATTATGGTTCTTTTTAAAGATATACGAGTATGTAGTTCGGGTCAGTAAACAAACATTTAATAGTTGATGTCCTCTCGTTTGCATAACCTGAAGAGTACGTACAATACAATACAAAATTATTTATTTCCAATAAAAAAATGTTTACAGAATAGGTGAAACATAATTAAAAACTTATATGAGAGTGAGTAAGTGTTACGTACTTAAGTTCTTACTTGAGTGTTTTACATCATTATTATGTTGGTTATAAATAAATAATATGTAATAAGTTATACATAAAAAAAAACTAGGTAAAAAAAATGGTAGGTAACCGCTTTGGCGAGTGATTGTAAGCTCTGCACTAGGTTAAACCTGTCTCGCAGGGGCTTACGCGCAAGAAGACTTTCAAATGTTTTCTCTAATGAATCTAGTTTTACGTAGCGTGTAGATGGTAAAACTCTGCAAGTCAAATGACTCCAGACACAAAACGATTTGCGTTTGGGCCCCTGCGTTAAAATAGGTCAGGGGAATATCGACATCGCTCAATATTGTGCAAATACAAACATGCCATTCAACATGTCACTCGATGGTTATTTTAAATTCATATTTCCTAGAGACAGATCAATGTTGTTTTATCATTTAACCGTTCACGATAAACCACAAGTTAAAAGTCAGGTCTTGCGTTCAACGACATTTTAGAATTTTTGAACCAGTTTCATTTCTAATTCTGAAGTCTGATTGGTCTAAAATAAGTACAAAAATATTCTTAGAGTGGTTCTTTAGACGGTCTCTAAGCTATTTTTTGATATTATTTCCCGTTCAAAATGTATAGTGAAAACTGAGTTAGCCGTAAATTAAATTGAGTATTTCAATTTATGTTTGTTTTCTTGTTATCTTTTGTTTACCTGTTTGCCGTCATATTTTTACAATAGAATCCTGATGTTATGTTTTTATATCGTTTGAGCGGGGGTGGGACGTATTTTTTATATAGATTTAATTAGTTCAATTTATCGTTTTGAATATTTATGTATTATTTTACAATTTAAACAAGATTAATTTTAATTATCAAAACAGTTACTGGGTAAGAAAGAGAAAAATAGCATACCAAAATGTACAAACGCACCATTCCCAATTAAAAAAACTAAGATGTACTACATAGACTAGACTTCGAAATAGGGACATTTGGCAAAACACATTAGATTTTAATTTTACGGAGCCATATGATTCTCGTCCAGGCTTGTGAATGTTACACTCTGTCTTAGTCAGGAACAAGGCTGCCTGTTTTATTATTGGGACTTTCATCTCGCCGCAACAAATTGTTAACTCTCAGACAATTAAAGCTTTAAAGGTTACTAATTTATTACCGTTAGTAGATTATATAAGCGTACTATTTTCACAGTGCGTTTATATAATCTTGATCACAATTCATAATTATTATACATTCATTAAGTAAGCGATATTATAAGAATTAAGATAGCGCGCTTGATCTGAAAAAATCGATCCACTCTTGCTTTGAAAATAGCTAGATTAGATTATATTATGTTTATTAATTTTGCGTTCAATAACTATTCAGAGATTGCGAGACATTGTTTACCCTTTTTATTTTACTTTGTCTTCTAAAGATACCTAGTTCCTAAATGGTGAAAAATTGCGTTACTGATGTTTTTAAAACTAGATTTGTGATGTATGTACTTCCTACCTACCTAAACTTATCTAGCTATACAAGCATCTAAAATCGAAAATCTTACTGGATTTGAAAACACGTTTTTACAATTTCATGAATCACCATTATACCTTCTTTCTTCAGGAAGTTTTTCTCGTCCCGCTTCTGTCCCCGAGAACTTACCAACGTGACAAAAGAACAGTAATTTATGTTTGCGTGCGATCCTGTGTGTCCTCACACTCCGTGATGTATGTTCCTGCGGCCGTTCACATGCGCAGAGTTCGTTTCCCTCCAATTTTTAATGAAGTCGTGACGTTTTTGACAGCTGTCATATTCCCGACGTAGCGTCTGTGTGATTTTCACAGAGTAAAGAAATAAACAGAGAAGCCCGTGTGTAAACATTTTGCTCCAATTATTGTGCGACCATTTTGTATGCTTTTAAGAATGACGTTGGCTGGAAAGTTTTAAATTTAAAACAATTTTTTTGTTAACTTCTTAACAAATAAAATAGATACCGAAGTGTTTGTATAATTATTAAGTAAAAAAATATGTATTTAATTTATTTATTGAATTTTATTAATACGGAACACAATCCAATTACATTCATTAAATATTACTCTTAAATTATAAAAATAGTCAAAAGTTACATTACATAGAAAAAAAAAACAAACAAAATAATTAACATTTATAAAATTGGACTTTTACAGATATTTTTAAATATGATTTGCCTGTGATAATCTTAGTTATTCATATCTCCGAGGAATGGAAACTTCAAAACTTGAAAGTATTTTTTTGCACTGGAAAGTATTTTTTAAATAAAGTTGAGTTTAAAATCATACATTTTTGCAAATATCATACAAAATCTTTAGCGTAATAAACCAAAAACTCCATAAAGAAAAAAACGTCAAAACTGCCAAGCATTTTATCTATCAAGTTCTAATTCTTATATCAACGGTGATTTTCTGTGTTTTCTTTGTTTTATTATTGCAGTAATTGGAGCATAGAAGTTGTTTATTATGATCGTTCTTTGTTTTTTGCAACACTCATAATTTCGGCAGCGTGGACAATAAAGAGTTTTCCTGAAAGCGAATGGAAAACCTGTCGTAAATCGCTTCAAGGAAATCTTTATTGGCACACGAGACAATATAATGGCTATCGGCAAAAAATGCTTCGTAATGCTCGCATGAAACACATTTTCCGGGTAGTGGCTGTATTATTCAGTTTTCCTTATGTTATGACTAATAAAATAAATTATTCTTCTTCGTATGAGCTTTAGTCAAAAATCTTTATAATTTACAAATCAATAAATATAATATTCATTAAATTTATTCAATGCTTATTTACTACTAGCGACCCGCCCCGGCTTCGCTCGGGTGCACAGCCGATTATAATATTAGTGTAGATTTGTCTCGTATTTTTCAATCTAATTTTACAAATAAGTCGAACGAGCATACGACTGCTTGATAAGCTAAGTGACCAGGCTCTGGTGTCGAGAGTTTTAAAGCCACACGAGAGCCTCTACGAGTACATAACATACATTAACGAAAGAAAGTGGAAAAAAGCTAATGTGGCTCGGTGGGAAAACGTCTGCATTTCAATTTGAGGCCTCTGGTTTGATCCCAGCCCTACACCAATGACTTGTTTCTCAAGTTACGTGTGGATTTGCACTCGCTTTACGGTGAAGAAAAACATCGTGAGGAAACATTCTTGTTTGCCAACCCACACTTGGCCAGCGTGGTGGATTATGGCCTATATCTCTGTCTTATTCTAAGAGCACATATAGTGCACTGCTTAAGCTTTGATTGTAGTTTTATAAATAAAATATAATCTTTATATTATATTAATACCTCAAAGTATAATGATAACACTAATTCTGGAGCGTCCTTGAAGTTCTCGAACAAAATAGAGTTTTCCCTGAAATGTCAGCGTAATTATACTACACCTGACATCCGGCGGAAGTGTCAAGAGCTGCGTCTGCGCAGGTGGCGTGTGTTCGCTACTGATGTTTCTAGAAGTTTCGCAAACATATGAATGGAGCTTTTGAGTTTTGTTGTTCATAATAATTATAATATATTCGTTATAATCCTATGATCTTAAATCACGAGTCAAATCACAAAATTTATAAAAATATATATTAGTTATCAAACTGAATTAAAAAATTTAAATAAAATAAATATTAGAGGGGGGCTCATGCAACAAATGTAATTTTAAGTAGTTTTTTACTAGATCTTTATTACGATATTTGGTAGAACTTTTTTACATTCACAGAATATTGATTTATGTATTTAATAAAACGGATATAACAATCTGAAATAAAGATTTTTAATTTGAAATGAATTTAGCTTGCTAGATCGTAAACCATAGCCACGCGTCGCTTAGCATCAGGCAAGCTGTAGAGAAAGGAAGGTCTTTTTTGAGGGAATAAATACTGTATTTTAGTTATATCTATGTATTTATCTAGTAGGTCAGTATGTATAGACTTCAGTCTGACCGATAATAACTAGCCTTAGTCTTTCAATAATCACTTTGTATCCCGTAATCATATATGTAGTTAAGCCTTATTTTGTTTTTATGTTTTTATTTATCTATGAAGATATCTTGAGATTTAGTTCGGATAGAACACAAAGTAATTTTAAACTCCATCTACGCACGACTCCGAAATTAACCTCTTTGACATAAACCTCTAGGTTATTATGGTAGGTAACAGCAAAAAGATTCGATCAAAGAGTTTCGATGTTGGCAATTTACGGCAAACCATAAATCTTGGAGATTTAAATCTCTGGCTTACGTTTTGATGGATCTAAGTCCGGACTTTAATTTCTTTATTTCTAAGGTCAAGGGAATGGTTTAATGAAATATTTAATTTGCAATTAAGTTATCTAACTGCCATGTGATTTTTTTAGTTATAATTTTATTAAGGCGAAGATAAAAGGGCAAAATCTTTATTTTACAGTTTTTTCGCTATAAATCGCAAAAAATAGCTTAAAAGCTGTCTAAAAAACGAATCTAAGAATGTTTATACTTATTTTTGTACCAATCAGACTTATGAATTAGATAATAATATAAAACTAGGTCAAAAATTTCAAAAATAGTTTTTCATCTATCCAGTTTTATGTACCAAAATAAGTATAAATATTCTTGTAGTGGTTCTTTAATTGGCCTTTAAGCTATTTTTTCAATATTTTTTTTACGATTAATAATATATTGCCAATAAAATAGTATAATCAAGATTTTGCCCTTTTTTCGCCTTAAACATTTATTCTTATTATTATTTTAGCCAGTTCCGTCCCACAGCTGGGCAAAGACCTCTCTATCCTTTTTCCGCTCATCCCGGTTTTGAGCTTATTATGGAAGTTAGACCTTTGACGTCCATTGATTGAGAATAAAATAAAATTATAACACTAACTGGATCGATGAAAAAAAACTCTTGTAACTTTTATTATAAATAAATAATTATGAACTAACATAGTAAATTTACCCCAACTTCACGATCGTATGGAATTAATGTGCTTGACCGAATTTATTTATTTGTTTATCAGAAAACGAGTACGAGAGTTATTGTTAGTTGGTTTCGTAATCGAAAGACAGCCGTAATTATAAATGAGTGACTGACCCATCGTTATCTAATCCCTTTAATCTGAAACACTTGGCTCCGCTGCATGACCTTGCCTTGTCGTATTTTTGGCATATTTTTATAGCTTTTAAATTGCTTTTCAGTAATTCGAAATGAGCTAAATTCGTTAGATCGTTCGAATCATTAACTGTATAAAATAGCTACATCATTTTATGTGTATTGTTTCTTATCTGAAGTCCCTTAGAAATCCTTTATTACATTAATTATTATTATATTATTAATTAAAATTGATGATTATTACAAAAAGAGACTGTTATATCAAGTTAAACTGACGGTCTATCATTATGGAGGGTCCGTGACTCACAAATTTAGGCCCCATGCCCTGGTTAGTTTTACAAATTGTTTCTTAATACAAGTGAAAACCATAGTTCATTAGCTTTCTGTGATTTGAAATTGTATACTACAACTAGTTAATAGGTACGAAACTTTTATTTACCAACAAAAAAAATAAAAGATAAATTTATATTTTGTGTAGTTTTTTTTTTCATTTAATTGGGTCCCTAAATAAATTTCAAGAAAATACATGTATGACTGAAACAGTAAATGAAACATACTTTTCAAACCATGATAATAAAAGCTCTTTTGTGGAGTGCTACATAAGGATGAGTCCTAAAATACAGAGTTTCAAATAAAGACACCAAAGATTCAAAGAAACAAACAGTTTCCAAATGTATCTGCAGCATTCATCGCCGACATTTGTTTCCATATTTAAGCGTTTGAGTGCGAAGTTTATAAATATTTGCGCACGTCCTATATCATTGCGGTTCGCTTTTGTCTCTCTCCTTCCATACAATTTTCCAAAAGATAATAAACAGAAGATTGGAGCGTCTCTCCACAAGGTCTACAATCGTAGCTCTTGAGAGAAAATCGAAATAATTATCATGAAAATAACCAACACTTGTCGACGATTTCCTCGGCGAGGCTAAACGTTAAATCCGATGACAACTAGACAACTTTTTAATTAGTTTCTCTTTAGTTTTATGACTGCTTCGATTTCACAAAAGAGCGCTTGTATGCAAAGGTCATCTTTACATTTTATTTCGTAATTATTTCGTAAACTCTCTCTCTCTCGCGACATGCAGTATGTTGACTTGTTTATGCGCGGCTCTTGACTTTCGAGCAGATGTTTTGGCAATTTTCTCGTCTTTACAGAACCAAACAAATGTTACGTTCGACTGTTATGTGTAAGTTTACGTAGGAAGAGTTTTGAGTGCGAGCGGAATAACTCGGGAAACTAATCACCTCGGTGCAGCAAGCGCACCTGTCATTCGCTCTGGACGATACTATGATTTTCATTATTTAAACTGTGTCATATATTTTAAGTTAAGAACAAATTCGTCTTTCTTTTGTTTATTAATAACTCGTAACCGGAACAATGAGTGCGGGCCACCGCGCGAGGAGGCGGCGCGCACGCAGCCTGCGAGCGAGCGCCCGCAGCGCGCGCCTTCAGTCGCTCCACGGCCTCCGCACAGAGCACACGCAAGCACCGCGCCCGCGTCTTTACATTACAAAACATCGATCGCGATCTCCAAACAAACACAAACTTTTGTTCTTAACGTTTACAAACAAATATGCCGGCTTGAAAAACGCTACGATGTCGTTCTGCAGAATCACGGGCCGCAGTAGGGGGCTGCCGAAGCCCAACTACTTCCCGTTACTCGCGCCCATCTCACCGGCGGACGCCAAGCGCTGCTGCAGGATCACCGGCAAGTCGTACGGCTTGCCCTCGCACCACTACATTCCAGTACTACTCACCGCGCGCTCCACGAAGGCGAAATGCAAGATTACTAACGTATCCGGCGAACTTGGACCTCACCATTATGCGCCCGAAATTAACTATGGAAACAGGAAACATGAAATACTAGCGGACTACAGATACATATTCCCAGTGCTCGACGGATCGACGGACGCGCAGAAATGTTTGATAGAAATGCTACTCGGGAAGCAAGTGACGGACGACAAGCGATATGTGTACACTGTGCAGGAGAGGAAGTGCACCTTGGTGTTCTCAGCGCAGATGGAGGCGGCCGTGCGGGATGGAGACGTGCGCGACGTCATGCTGGCCAAGGACTCCGACACCGTGCTCATCAAGACCAAGCAGGGACGCAGTGTTTCCATGGACTTTAAAGATTTTACCGAAGATGTTGAAATGTTCGAAGGAGAGGGACCGAACGCTGAGGTTCTCAAGCAGAGAGAGATAGAAGAAATTGCCGAAAAGAAGAAGAAGAGGAAACGCACTGCGGGGTTGTCTTCTATGAAGAAAATATTTGAAAACAAAGAGAAGTTGGCTGAAGTTCAAGAGCTGGAAGAAGAAAAATTGCGCCACGATCGGGTAGCCAAAAAGGCTAAATTAGAAGTTCGGCACGAAAAACACGATGTTAAAACTTACAGTTACAATAGTTTCGACGCGCAACACATGCGTTCCAAGTCAAGCATTATGATGTGCAGCGGAGAATGGAGGGAGCAGATTCACCCGCTCATCGAGTCCTGGGACTGGGAAGCCTTCGAAAAAGATGGCAATGATGAACATTTTGTTCCAAAAATTTCAGCATTACCTACTCCAGTAAAGTTGAAGCCTTACCACTGTGAAGCGGAAATATACGAAGTAGACCGCAATATTCATGATGTGTCTACAACTCTAGAAAGTGTACCTTGTGTGAACCCTTTGAAACCGATCAAAGCACGCCCTACTGAAGCCGTGCTTACTGCTGTAAAAGAAATTCCTTCTGAACGTTTAGTCGAGACGGCTGATGTGACGGAAAAATTAATAAATAGTGATAAAGTTGAAATGCTTCCAACAATGGAAGATTTGCCCGAGTTTGTGAAAAATATTAAAAAGGGCAAACGTGAAAAAGTTGCCAAAGTACCTGGATTGACTTTAGATATAAATAAAGCTAAGAAATTTTTGCCGGGGCAAATGATTAATACTCCTCAAGGTCCAGTGTTTGTGCCGGGACAAACTGTTGAGACACCCGTCGGACCTGTGTTTGTTCCAGGATTGAGCGTTAATACTCCAGATGGGCCCAGTTTAATACCCGGGCATATTGTTACTAACGAGAATACAAATGAGCCATTTTTCTTAGCTGGACAAGTTCTTCATACAGCGAATGGCGAAGAATTTGTTTGTGGACAAACAGTTAAGGGAAAAGATGACTCTCCGCGCTTTGTTGAAGGCCAAACTGTTTTGTCTGAAGAAGGCTTTAAGTTTGTTCCTGGAAAAATAATCAACACAGAAGCAGAAGAAGTGTTCGTGCCAGGGCAAACAATTATGACTCCAGAAGGAATACAATTTGTTCCTGGACAAACCATGACTGAAGCAGCCGGAGTCACTTTTACTCCGGGTCAAAATGCGAAGATAGACAATGAATGGCAATTTGTGCCCGGACAAGTTTTGCATCAAGATGATGAACTTCATTTTGTTCCTGGAGCTACTATTGCTACTCCAAATGGGCTTAAATTTGTTCCTGGACAAACAGTATCGATGAACGGAGACACGTGTTTTGTTCCTGGGATCACAAAATCTTCAAGCGATGGACTGGAGTTCGTTCCTGGTACTACTGTAGACACGATCGATGGGCCCAAGTTTATTGAAGGACAAATAGTACACACAGATTGTGGAGAAAAGTTCATGCCTGGAAAAACGATTGTACAAGCTGACGGACATGTTGAATTCTCTGTCGCAAAATCTGTAGAAGATATTCAGTTTGATGAAAGCTCTCCGATGGGATTGCCTATTGATATTAAGACGTGTTCACTATCTGAAGAATCTCTTTACGTTTTTGGGCATATGATTCAAACAGCTAAAGGAATCGAATTTTATCCAGGTGCTAGAGTTCCCAAAGTAGAAGGTAAAGTCGTACCTGGAAGACTTGTGAAAAATGAAACCAACCAGTCAAGATTTGTGCCTGGCATGATGGTTGAAGGCATATTTGTCCCTGGACAGATTGTTTACACAGAAAACGGGGAACAGTTTGTTCCCGGGCAAGTCGTTGACACTGCCGATGGACCAAAGTTCGTACCCGGTCAAGTAGTAAATACCAAATCTGGTCCTAAGTTTGTCCCCGGCCAAACTATTCACACTATTGATGGGCCACGCTTTGTACCTGGACAAATTATCGAAACTAAAGCTGGTCCTACATTTATACCTGGTCAAGTAATATCGACTGATGAAGGTTCAAGATTTGTTCCTGGACAAGTAGTCGATACTGAAGAAGGTCCTAGATTTGTTCCTGGTAGAGTGGTTGAATCTGATGATCATGGAGTTACTTTTGTACCTGGTCAAATAGTTCAGACTCCCGAGGGTCTCAAGTTTGTAGCGCCCGACTTAACAGAAGGTGAAGAAGGTCTTGAATTTTCGGTACAAAGTTTTGTTGTTACGCCCGAAGAGTTAAAACTACTTAAAGTCAAAACAAATCCAAATGATACTACTTCTACAAGAGGAGAATTGACTATTGACACTAATATGCTTCGGCAGCTATCTGAAGCAGGTATGTCAATTGGTAGACAAGTACCTACTGATTTACCTGCAATCAGCGTTTTATTAAATGAAACAAGGAATGCCGAAGCGCTGAAAGCTTTTGTCACTGATTTTGGATTAAAAGATGAAGTGGCAAACCAACTCATGGATGTCATAGCATCTATCATAGAAATGAGCGCGCATTTGAAATCTGAAATACATGACAGTCAAAAAAGTGAAGGCTCTTCAAACGAATCAAAGAAAAGCAGAAGTAGTAAGAAGAAAATGGATATTCAAATGGGATCAGTTGAGGAAAATGGCCAGTCAGCCCATCAAGAACAAGTTAAAAATTCAATCGCTGCTGCTGTGTTGGCTGCACTGGTCACTGCTGAACAATTCGATGAAGTAAATAATAACATCAGCAAAGAAAAATATCAACTTATTTTGAAATCTATCGACACTATTCTAGGAAAATCGATTGATGCCGACTTGGTCACTGCTATGTTTAATATTTTGCAAAAAGAAGAAGATAAAGAAATACTTTGCGAAGAAATTTTGGAGAATTCGTCGGAACCAAAAGTAGAATTAATTAAATTGGCTGTAAACAGAGCTTTGCACAAGCATTCTCTCACTGAAGAAGACATTATCGAAAAGTTTGGTGATTTCTTGAGCACAGAAAATGAAATACTAGGACCTGCTTTCAAAAACATTTCTAAGACTGATAACACTCTTCTTCACCACGTTTTGGGACGCATATCTGAATCTATCTCTTTTATTAAAACAGACCATGAAGCAACTGAAACATTACAAAAAGCAATCGTCGCCGCCGTTCAGGAAGCGTCAAACAAAGATCTTGAAGTAATGGTTAAAGACAACAATAAAGAAAATTTGAAAGAGTTGATAGTTCAATCAGTTGGTCTCGCCAGAATACTCGGTATGAGAGAGGTAGCCTCGAAACTTTTGTCCGTTGTTAACGACGAAGATTGCATGGAGCAAATATCAGCAGATCCTGAAAGCCTAAACATTTTGAAAAGATTGACAGTCATGCGGAAACTAGCTGACAACAATCCTACAATGCACTCCGCTCTCAGCAAATTGAAATCAGACTCAATTCTCGCTCGCACAGACCCTAATCTTAGGGACCTAGTTCGAGAGAGTGCTGCTCTGATGATAGTACCAGAAGAACCGCCTTTATTAACTTCTGAAGACGTGCCGCTGAGCCTTCTTCAGCCTGAGAACAGCCTCGCCATGGAAGACTTTCTGTTCAAACGCAAGAAGCAATCCGGCGCTCTGTTGATCATGAAGAAAGGATTACAAGCGGTCGTCCCGCGGGAAGCAAGCCGCGCCGTATTGACCGGCCAAGTCGCATACACAGTACTAGACGAAAACGGAATCAGACATTTCGAGCCTCTCCACGTTTTCTCAGCTCTGAACCTCAGCCAGCCGACCAAGACCCGGTTCTCCATGTACAGCTGTCCAGTATTGGACGACGACGATAAAGACTTAGAGACATTCTCAGGATATTGCAATATAAGTAACAGCCAGATAATCACGAAGCTCGGTGGATGGGGCCGGAGATATAGCGGAGTGAACTTGGACAGAGAAAATAGGAACAAATACAGCAGCTACGATAACTCGCCGAGCTACAAGCGATACTCGTCTCGATCTTCCTCGTCGAGGTCGAGGTCTAGTTGTAGCAGAAGCCCGTCTAAGGTAATGCGTCGTCGCCCTGATAACTGTGAACCTTAAGTGTAAGGAAATTTAACCCTTATGATGCATATTCTAAAGTGGTTTTTCCCTTGTCGCAGGTAGAAGACGTGGTGGTAGCGTCGGCAGACTACAACGCCGTCGCAGATGATGAGGTGTCTCTGAAGGCCGGCGACATCGTCGAGGTTCTCGACACCAAGTCCGCTCTTGGATCCAAGTGAGTACACCATTATTCTCAGCATGATCTTTGCACACGCGTGCCCTCGTTGTAATTCGTAAATAAACATAAACTGCCGCTGATGAAACTGGGTTATTACTTCGTGTTTTACTGCCCAGTGAGTATTAATAATAACTAATACACTAAACACGTCACACCATCATGATCCGACATTAATCAAATACTGCATTAACCTGAATCGACGTTCGATTTCAACAACATACTAGTTGATTTCTAACTAGTGTTAGTAAACTTTTCCATGCGACAGAAATCCGCGTGACTCAAAGCGATGTTAAATCGGTGTTTGAACTTCGCGTGGCATTTCCATATCGCTTCCCTATAGAAGTAGGTGAAGTCGCCGGGAGGAAATGTCAGAGTGCATTTGACGGCGATGCGGTGAGAGCATTCCGTGTGGAGCCTATATATAGCGAGGTCGATGCACCGCCTTGCGTAACCACTCGCTGGAATATATTTAAAGGTTAGACATAAATCAACGCTAACTTTGACAAGTTATATTTTATGAGCTTGTTTTTAGAGAATTTTCTAGGATAGCTACCACAGTTAACTTGAAAATCTGTCGCCAAGCACCAAACCGTGTGTACGGGAGCTATTACCAGACTAAGTATGCTTAATTTTCGCTGACGCGTATGGTCGACCCCGTTGGTCAAATATCTAGCTGACTAAACTAAACAAAATTCACTCACCATGAGTTCTAATTCAATACATTACCATTCATTCTGGACAGACCTCTGTAGATATCGTCGAATTAAAACCTTTTCACCCTTCCGGCATGTGGTGTCCCCTAAACTTCATAGCACATGACTCGCGTCATCACATCATGTCATCACATCACGTCATCACATCACATCACGTCATCACACACCGGTGGAGGTGTAATGAGTGTATTATTGATGCAGGTACAGGGGGCGAGTCTATTGTTACGAGAACCACTTCTTCAATACTCGAGGTCCATCTCTCAACTATGTGTTTAGTGTTCCCACATACAAAATGTACTACTATTGAAGAAATATCATCCGCTTTCGATGTATAAATGTCAATGTCAAGCCATATCATCGCGAAGCTACTCAACTATGTGATACCATCAAATCGCGCGCTGCCGCTAACGCAGCATTATGTACATAATCAGCTTCAAAACATGTACCATTATATATGTTGTGATCAAAATTATAACTTGTGATAACTATGCCAATTGGACATTTAAGTTTTATGTATTGATTTTTGTGTATCTGTAATCTTTTAGGTGTAATAAAGGTAATAAAATGTTTTGGAGTTTTTTTTTGTGTGTTTTGTAGGTAGGGGCTAGATAGTATGTAAGTCTAGTTTTAAGTGTATATATTAGCTTACCTATTTATCATTTACAATTAGTCAATTAGGCATAAGTATTGATAAGTAAAGTACTCGTAATATTAATAATTCGATATGTAAGTCAACGAACAAATTATGTAGGAGAACATTTGAGTTAGGTATGAGTAAAAAGCTAAATCTTACATATACATAGGTACGCCCCTTCGATCTCTCTTAAAATCTCCTTCAAAGTCCTTTCACGCTGTCCAAACCTATTCGAAACCTATAAAAATACATTTTGCGGCCATTTTCTTATGTCCGTTTGTCAGTTAATTAAAACATTGTAAGTATCACCAGAAAACATAATAACTTTAAATCTATTTCAATACAAAGACAATATTTCTTTGACATACAAATATAATCCATTCAAACTTCGTACACTATTCAAGATTATTCCTTTAATCAAGGAAAAAAAATAGACTACGACCATAGTAATAATAATTTAGTTTTACGTCTCTATTTCACTTTATTTAGTCTAACAGTAACTAAACTAAGTTTAAAAAGGTAATAAATACAGTTGGCGCAAAATAACACTGAGAGAAATTTTAGTAGAGTCAGAACAATGTATTAGAAAAACATTTTTAATAAATAATTTTTCGATAAATTCTTTATTTCACATACTACATTAAATTATTAAATTATTCTCAAAAAAAAAACTTTAAATTAGTGCCAAAAAATGGGCCTTATCGCTAAAAGCGATCTCTTACAGACAACTAAAATAGCCATGTGGTGGTCGTTGGTTTAAAACTAAAATTAAAAACTTACAGCCATCACGATAGTTTTAGTAATGGCGAATGAACGCAAAACTTTAAGGCAGCAGGCTATGTAAATATTACAGTTTTATTAGATTGTTTTCAGTGGAAAGAATTAATTAATTATAAGAGTATTATGGAAAATTCGCAAGAGAGATATTTGAGGCGTGAGAATTTTTTTTTTTTTTTTTTTTGTTTTAAATGACTTTATTTCGTGAAAAGCCTCCTGTCGCGAGGCTGGCGCTTTGCTCAAATATGAATGGCGCAGCCTTAAATAGTAGTTGAATTAACACCTTTCTTCTGTACTTAATAGTAAAAAGGCATACGTAGTACTACGAAATTTAGTAGTTTTTGCACAAAATACACAAATAACACAAAAAAATCGCCAGAAGCATCCAGAGTCTCCTAAATATGACAGATTTTTCCGTCAAGTTAATTATACTTTTGGCAAACGCCTACCGTCTGTTTACCTCTAACCTAGAAAACTTCTCTAATTATAGTGTAGCAATTAGACAATAAGGAAAGGCAGACAAACCCGTCGGACGGTTGCTAGTAACCTGGAAACCTAGGTGCCAACACTGTCTGGAAGGCTGCCAGCATCTGGCAGGTAATGTAAAGACAGCTATACCACTTACAATTACTCACACTAGCGTCTGTAGCTCGGCTGGCTAAGGTGATCTGACGCGATCATCGAAGTTAAGCAACGGTGGCTCGGACAGTCTTTGGATGGGTGACCGTGCACAAGGCTTTTAAAAAGTAGAATTTTTGTGTGGGCACTTCTATGTCGGATCGGATGACACGTTAAATTGTAGGTCCCGGCTGTTAGTCTAAAGTATTACAAGCAGTCGTTATGCCAACGATCGATAACGTCAAAACGATAATAATATAAATTCCGTTCTAATAAACGTTTGCTCATTTATTTTTCATGTAATTAAAAAAACTACAAATGAAAACAACAAATAACCCAAAAATAAAATATATATTTATGCCACTACTACTTCGTAGTAGTTATGACACTACTAAATACTATATTTATTAAGATGTTTTCAATGTTAAATGGAGTTTCAATTTTAGTAATGCAACAAAGTCATATTAATTTTCTTAATTTAGTCATACAATTGATATATAGATTCATTCTTTAATTGACAGATAAATGAGTGATCAATTGCCTGTAGCGACTGTCTATAGATGTAATTGATCAATGCTTTCTAAAGACTAGAAAACATAATCACCAAAGCTAAGAAGCAGAAATAATAAACGCATCTAAATTGTGGACCTAAATAGCTGGCGGTGGAATGTAAACATTTTACGAATGAACAAATTGAGCCATAATTCTTATTCTACTTTCCTACCGCTGCAGACGATGCGGCGTTCGTGGACTCTTTATACGTCGACAATATAACGATGGGGTGCTATAAGTTTGACGTGTCTGTGTGTGTGTGTGAGAGAGAGAGAGTGTCTATTCTGTTGTTGTTTTTTTTTATATGGTGAGTTAGTCAGGTTTTTTTTGTCATCTTAGCAACACAAAAGATTATCATAAAGCATATTTAACAATGCTTGGTACAGATTATACAGATGAACATCTGAATCAGATGGCGACCGCTACAAAATGGATGAAGACATATTTTAGGGTTTCGTAGTGTAAGCGAAGCCTTTAGTAATAAGGTGCCATATTTAGGCTCAATATTGCTAAGTTTTTGCTGTCTATCTCAGAAACCGTGACAGCTAGAAAGCTTTTTCGTTTTTACATATTTTTTAACAAAAAGTCTTTTAAAAATCTCACAGAATATTAAGCTGTAGATTTCCTATCAAAGTTAATAATTATAGGTATAAATAAAATACACATCTAAGGGAACTCCCGTACAACACACGTGTTTACGCGAGCCCGACATGCAATTGGCCAATTCCTGTAAGATTTTCGTCTGCCAGAGAGCTTTTAAGAGATGTTTGTACATATTCTTTTGAATTTTGCATCTTAAAAAACCCTGTACAGACTCGTATTAAGTAGTACCTACTCCCTAGTTCCGTACTCTATACAATATACCTACATATATATAGATATATGTATGTGAGCGTATTCCCCATTGAGTAAAGTCATTGACACACGTAGCTGAGCGAATGTGTGTCGCCATTGACGTCATGATGTTAGTAGGCCGCCTGAAATAGCGCGGTGCATGCGCCGCCTGAACCTCGGAAACTTACACGCTATTTGATACTCTACTCGATCATCTACGAGTATGTACTTTATGATCAGATGTGTACACCAGCCTTACGCTGCGAGCGGGAAATGAACGGGAAAGAGGTGCGGAGCGGAGTGAAATCTATACTAAGACTAGCTGACTCGGCAAACGTTGTTTTGCCTCAGTTCTTAGCCGATTCTCAGACCTACTAAATACGCATATAAAATTTAGAAAAAATCGGTCGAGCCGTTTTGGAGGAGTACTGTAACTAACATTGTGACACGGAAATTGTATATATTAGAAGATTATAAAGAGGAAAAGTATGACTTTTTGTTTGTTTATTTGACGCAAATAGGCTCCGAAACTACTGGATGACTTGAAAAATTATTTCACCGTTGAGAAACTTCATTATTCCTGAGTAACATAAGCTATATATATTATATATACATTATTTTATAGCCCGTGCGAAGCCGACATGATCTAGTAGTTAAATAAATTGTGCACTTCCACTAAGAAAGTGTTTTGAAATCTTCTTCGTATGAGCTAAGTGGCTCTGGTAACGAGAGTTTTCCACTCGAAGGCCTCTGACTTGGCTTAACGACTGTCTGCACTAAGACTAACTGCCGAGACCTACAATTTAACGTGTCATCTGGCCCACGATCACGCCTGGATGAAAATGCCACTTTTAAAATGACATTCGTGTGCATGGTCACCAATCCAAACACCGTCCGCATCAGCTATTGCTTAGTTTTTTCCTGAGCTAGAGTCGCGCTACCTGTAGCTCGGCTAGCTAAGGCGCTGCTAGTTTTCAAATTAAAAAAATAAAAAATAGGTTTTCACTAGCAGCGAGTTGAGTGGAGTGAGCTAGGCGGGAATGAGCGAAGTCAGATGAACAAGCCAGCAGTCCTGAGCGTTCAGGAGAGTTACAACTTTACGCACAGCTTTAACACTTTTCTGAAATCCGAGAATTAATACAAAATCACGACGGAAACATTTATTCTGAGATAAATATACAGAATGTTTTAATATCTGATATTTGTTTTTTTTTTTTTTGAAGTATTATAAAAACAAACTATTTGATAAATACAGTCACTATTTATCGTACATCATCTAACCATATAGTACTTTAATTATTTGCAATACGTTTTGTAGCAAAAATTGCTTTGTCCTTGCAAAGTTTGCTGTAGAAGCACTCCTATGAAATTTAGTTTTGCGAGTCGACCTAACATTCAACTCTTTGACCTCCTTTGGGTTCTCATTTGGTTGAGTACTTGTGGTTGAAGAAAACTCTTTCAGTCCGCTTAGTGAAAGAGTTTTATTTCAGTCCGCTCGCTACGTTTTGCATGCTTATACCTAGTGGAAGCACTTGTATAAAAGGTGGCGTTGCGAGTTGAGTAGAGTCCATTTCACTCGCAGTGGAAGGCGAGCATTAGGATTGATTATAAACCCCCGCCGCAAAAGAAAGAAAGTGAAACTACTAGTAGAATACATGCACTATTGTAAATCCTTGATGGCTGCCACCAAAAAAGCGTTGTCTGTGGTTTTTTTTTTAAAATTACTTTTGTCACTAAGTAGGGTTGGCGTAACGAGATTTCCATTTCGACTCCAATCTAGTAATAAGTATGTCTGTTCATTGATTTGTAAATTCACAGTCATCTCTTACGCTCATAATATGTATTCAGAAAAATCTTCTTAAATTCTATGTCGACCTTTACCTCCACTGGGAAAAATAATTAGCATAAAAATAGTGTGAGTTGACCTCTAAAAAGGTCACAAATAAATATAAAAATCTGTCGGAAATACACCGACATCACACGATGGCCCAGCCGGTCAAGCCCTGACAGTTAAAGATACAATAATAACCGGTGATGTATTAACTACGGAGAGTCCACTTTGCGGTGAACACTGTCACGCCAGCGTCACGTGTGATTGACAGTGACACGGTGCCGTGACAGTCGCCTGTCATGTGTGGAAAACATTATTCTGTTTAGATTTTTAGAAAAGAGTGTAAGTTGATTTATAAAGACCCATAGAGCTACGAATAGAGACGAAAGTTCCCTCGATCACTAATTACTTATATATAAAGTATTGGTTAGCTGATAAAAATGATTACATTTATTATATATAAACATTTATCACGTTTTTTTTTGGTCAGAATTATATACATAGAAATTATATATTACGATACGATATTTTGATCTAAAAAAATCATCTTAATAAACTGCCATATGACAACAACTTACAAAGTTAAGGTAATAATAAAATCGCTGTAACTCATTCATTCAATTAAATAGTCAGAACAATTATTACAGCAAAGCGTATAATATTTTAGATCTAAAAACTAAAAGCGTGAATGCGCTCACAATATTAGTGATGGCACTACACATGACATCGATACCTTGGATTTCGATGGATCTTGGATTTCGGATAAAGTGTTAAGATAAGTTATAGCACGTCGCGTGGAGGCCTTTTTAGCATATTAACACAATATAACTATCCAACTGCTGTCACGTTGATCCGGGATTAAAAGTAGCCTGTGTTAAAGCCAAGGTCTGAATTATATCCATACTACTTTTCAAGGCAATTGGTTCAGTCATTAGAGGGTGAAGAAGTAACAAACATGAACACAAACTCTCGCATTTTCTAATATTAGTATTATTAGGATATGATGATCAAAATTGTGCTTTTTTATAGAACCTGTTAGTTAATATTTAATTTTCTTGTTCTTTATAACCGTGTACTATACGAGTATATGTTTGTATATTCATTATTTACATGCTATTGTTGGTTGTAGTTGGCTTTCATCCGAGTGATTTGCGAGACGTGAGACAGTGACAAGAGCTTCTAATGGGGGCAATAAATTACTTTATGAAAGGTGTAAAGTACGCCAATAGCAGGCGGAGAGCGTTTTGAAAAACAATGGCCGTGGAAAAAGAATGTAAAAACAGTTGAAGTACGTAGTTCCGTAAAGAGCGTAAAGAACGTCGGTCATTCTTTTGTGAAACAAATTATATAGATACATAGGTATGCTTTCGGAAAGGTTAATGGAGTTGGTAGGTGTTTGCCAGAAATTGACTTTTAAGACTTTGTAACATATGTAACATATGTACTTTGTAACATATGTATATTTTCAGTGAAAATAAACATATATTTTTCTTTTTTTTTAAGTTGAAAAATATGTCATCAAATAAAAACTTTTACGGTGTGTCTAGGCAGCTTTCTTTAGAACCAATAATTCCATACTAGGCATTCTATAACTACAAAATGTCACTGACTCGTGTGATCTGTTTGTGGCAGGCATAATGTAAAAAAAAAAACAAAACAAATATGAATCGAAAGGGCATCAAATATGGAAAAATGAATGACTTTATACTCGTAAATGGTCGCACATGTATTTTTTTTTTCTTATTTTTTTATCTTAAAAATGAGTATCTTTATATCACACGATGATTATAAAGACATTTAGATTGTTTAGTTCTAAAATAATAATGATATAATCATATAATATATATCCCAAAAATCTGTATTTTTCGTTTTACTCAAAAGTTTCCTTTTAGTTTGGAATCAGCGAAATCACAGAATCCCACTTCTAATCCCTATCTTTCCTCTACCTATCCGTTTGAAACAGGTGCGTTATAAATAAGTTTCAATGTTTTATTTCAGACGTAATCGAATGTTGAAATAGCGGTAGGTGTAGACATTCTGTAGATTCTTAAGAATACGTTGCACCCATCAACATGCGTGCACTTGGCGGCGAAAAGAATTCTTTGTTGCTAATTATTTTATTGCAAAGTCTTATTACACTGAAAGCTAGAAAGACGCGAGTGCGGCTTCGCCTGACTTGCTACACACTGTCCAAGTGTAATAATGTAGTGTTTTGTAATTTATACTTCTTTTTCTTCGTATGAGCTAAGTGGCCAAGCTCTGGTGTAGAGAGTTTTCAAGCCACCCGAAGGCCTCTGACTTGGCTTAACGACTGCTTGTTCTATGACTAATAGCCGGGACCTGCAATTTAACGTATCATCCGACCCACGGTAGCGCCCAGATAAAAATGCCACTTGAGAAACGACAGCCTTGTGCATAGTCATAAAATATCTGGCTTACTTTCTATAAAAGAGAGTGAGAGAGAGTGAGAGAGAGACAGGGAAACATGCGCACGCCGCACAGCTTACTTACTATACTCGTACATATAAAACGCGCGACAATGTATTTGTTCCAAAAAAAAAAAAAAATTTGATGAGAAAGCATTTGAAAACATTTAAGGTTTAGATGACCACATTGAACCACATGATTGCGATAGTCACTTGTTTTTATGTTCCTTTTTACCAACTTTTTATAGAGGTATCGAGCGGACCGCCGCCGCAGCGCGGCCGCGGTAATTTAATCGAGTTTTATTATCACGTTGTTGGCAAGCGAGTACGCGCCGTGTTGGAGAGACATGAGCTGCTTGTGGAGTAAGTCTGTGTCTGATAGGAGATATACAAATGATAGGGAAATATATAATAAGATCCTATACAAATGCAAAAGAGCGTTTTGCCTCCACCTTCATTGTGCGAACAAGGTGTGGAACTCTTTGCCAAATGCCCTGTTCCCTGAAAACTACTGTCTAGCGGTTTTCAAAGCACGAGAGAACCAGTTTCTTTCAGAATAGGAATGTCGCTTACCTTCAGGTGATCTAGCGCAAATCCATTTAGTTTAAAAAACACAGCCAGGTGTGAAGAAGTGTGCAATCTATAGCGTTGTGTTGTGCCTTTAGTCAAGGGGAAAATGCAGTTTCGCAAATGTATAAAGTCTTATTAAATACTACTTCTATATAGTTTACTTTTCACTTGGTGCATAGCACTGCTACTTCTGCAGTTAAATTAATATTTTAGTGCACAAGCGAACCATCATCTAACATATAAAATTTCCATGTCACAATGTTTGTAATCGTACTCCTCCGAAACGGCTTGACCGATTTTTACCAAATTTTATATGCGTATTCAGTAGGTCTGAAAATCGGCTACTATCTATTTTTTAAGACAAAACAACGTTTGCCGGGTTTGAATATACCACCTAATACAAATAGTATGATTTTGTCGTGACGCCATTGCTTCTAAAATATTGTGGAAAATTAGAAGTAAGTATTTGTAGAATGAGATATAGGTAATAAAATGGTATATTGGAAAGTATTTCACTTACGTACAATGGTTCCAAATGAAAGAAGTTCGAATCCTGCCTATAAAGTTTATTTATCTAAATAGCGGTTATATTTAAAGGTTCTATTAAATTCATTTTATTTTTGTATGTATTATGATATTGAAAAAACTAATTACAAGAAACACTTACAGTCCATAATATTCATTTCAATATTTAAGGTTATAATCATTTTTTTTCTACAAAGACTACTAATGGTTACTGGTAATTAAACACAACATTTTAATAGTTATTTATGGATAAATATTTTTACCGCTCTTCAAAGGTAAAGTTTTAATTACCATTGTGGGTCTCCACACAATCTATTCACCGAGTCGAGCTAATACGGAAACTAATTCCTGATTTGTATGTGGCGTTACTTCTGTAAATCAGACGACAAGATTGTATCTTCGTATTAGCTTTATTCGTTGAACGGCCTATAGTTAAAATTTAGCACCCACCAATATATTCCAAAACAGAACCAACAACAATAGTTCCAACATTTGCCAAGCTTGGCCCCAAACCCTTCATGTTGCATTTAACAGTGAGCACGTCTAACATCCCTGCAGGTTGGACCCAAGCTTGGAGCTGGGAGCGGTGCTGCTCGACACATCGTTGGCCAAACACAAGGCAGCGGTGCGGCCTAAGAAGAAACACCCCAAGGGGAAGAAGACGAAAACGAACGACCGGTGAGACGCATGATACTGCTATCCTACTCTACTTACAACCACTTCTAATGTAATTCTATAAAAAAATCACATACATAGCCTGGCACAATATGATTGCTATATACGCTATCAAAAATGGTTGTGATTTGGACGTTACAGTTCAAACTACGACGATACGACAAAAGGAGTATAATAAATACGAATACTGTGCAATTCGATTGAAACGATTTCTCGTTACGTGTGTTGCGGCCAAAGTAAATTAATTTTTAGCTCGCTTTCAAATAGGCACTTACGAACATTAGGTACAGCCGCAATTTTTTAATTATTTTGTCATCGTGTAACGTTTTTGGTTTGATAAAACACAAGTCTATTTATTGTGTTGTGCTCAGTGTATGCTACTAATAAGCTTAGCTATATGTGCTTCTCTGCCAAAGATTGCCTACTGTTTATTCAGAAATTACCGCAAGATAGTAGGCCCAACCTAAATAGGGTCCGTGAGCATAACCTTTGTCTTCAAGTTTTACCTACGAATGATTTCTATTGATAATATGTTAGTTAAGACAAGTATAGGTACTGGTTTTTGTAGTGTGACTTCAATAATTAACAAAAATGCTTTGCATTTAATCCAGCGAGGAATGTAGGTACTTTTTAACTGACAAAAATAATCAAACAAATTGATTTCAAATCAATTAAATTCATATTTTCAAATCATTGTAATCAATGAAAATATTTTTTTATTAGAATTATTGTTTATTTTTCAAATTTCTCTTTGATTTTTACCGAAGCTGATATAAATATTCTTACTGAGATTTACTAAAATGTCTTGATATGCTCTATAAAGACCTTAAGACTAATTTTCAGTCCCTTAGACTATTTTCATTTTGAAAATGATTTCATCAATTACTATCACGTTGCCCTAGGTTCAACCACTTTTGTTTGTGGCTATTGTATAATCTTATCCCACAAACTGTCGACTTGTAATACTGAAACGAAGAAGTAATGAAAGATGTTCCCTCCATTAGTCCAGTGTCGGCGTCTCGTGTTCTGTAGAGAGCTTCACTAATCAAAATAAATCGACCGCCTCAGACCGTGTTAGCCGCTGAACTTGGGGGTCACATCTGTGCGGGAGGTATGACTACACTTCCTCGACACAAGATAATGTTAAAAAGATTATATTTATTTATAACCAACATAACAATCATATAAAATACTAAACTAAAACTCAACCTATAAAAGTCCAGGAGTAGAGGCAAAGGTGCCCAAAATGCTGGCAGCATTGCCACGTTGGATGGCAATGCTTAGTTTCTGACCGATAATGTTTATGTATACATATTACAGCTAGGCATTTGATCAGCAGGGCGCATCATAATAGCTAAATTCGTAGATTCAAATTCAAAATATTTTATTCACATTTATAAATTGTACATATAAACTTATTCACTAACCCTCAAACTGGACGTTTTCACTAGATAGATAGGATAACTGTTGAGTATTTAATAAATGTGATGTAAAATTAAGTACAACATTGAGTAGGAAAAAAACAGTTTAACGCAATCAATTCAACAATTATTATTTAAAATTTAGTTGACCTGGATTAAAAAACTGACAAGTAAATTAACGTATTATTATTTTTAGTGGTAATCCAATGTTTTTTATTATCTCTCTCGTGAGGGAAGGCTCAGAGTCTCAGCAGTGGGATCGTATAGTGGGCTGCTTATGCAATGTTTTTTATTCAATACTTTAGTACATAATTACTGATGGTGACCTAATATAACATACAAAAAGTTTCAAAACACAATTTTAAACTAAGAAAGTTGGTTTCATGACATTTTGCTATTATAGAAAACTAATTTCGCCCCGCGATGTTACTCTCTTTAATTACAAAGGATACCAAGTAAGTTTAGTAAGTAATTCATGGTTTAAGCTACACCAAATTTCAGACAAATTGGTTCTGTCGTTTGAGCGCGATGAAGTAACAGACACACATACATACACACAAACTTTCGCATTAATAATATTAGTAGGACCTCGCAGTCGCATTATATGCTCAGGTTTTTCCCAGCTCAAAAGTGTGCGAATTTCCAATAAGTTTCAAGGCGACACATTAAAATAATTCGCGTGTTACATAACAGAGATGGATTACCCATGCGGTGGACGAGTGACCCGGTTGCGAATAAAAAAAATAACGCGGTTTTTAAAACGGCCTTGAGCGAAATTTCATGTAATGGAGAAAGAGGTTTGTTTAAATGGCACAAATTTTTTACATTAAGGTTATTTTTGAAGTTTATTTTTGCAAATGTATAACAATAAGTAACAATAAGTTTATTTTTTGAAGTTTATTTTTGCATTCATGGTTATTATGGAAATGGAGTAAAACATTTTCCAAGCTTCAGATCGATTTCTTCTTTCATCCGGATTAGGCCTTAATTTTTACAATAAGAAAGTAAAGTTTTCTAGATCATCCACTGTAAGTACTCCTTAAAGGAATTCATGACAAAGCACCTAGTGGAATCTTTACTTTAGTTGACTGAAAGTATTATAATTAATTACTTTTAATTTAATTTTCATATAAGTAATAATGTAGTGTTCTATTTTAAATCCAATGTAAATCTGAATGTAATGAATGACTTGCCAAATGCGACGAGATGTTGTAAGGCCAATAAATTATTTATCTTTATCTTTAAAGCCTCTGGTGTGTATAGATTTAAGATTGTTAGTAAATTATAGGTGTGTAATATATGCCTAAGAAAACATAAGGTTAGTTATAATTTAATGTGTAATATTATAAAATAACTAGGATACCTTATGACGCCCCCCGTGGGGCCCCGCATTGTCGAGGCGGGGGGGCTCAGTAACCGTGGCCTGGTCACCCACGGTGAAGCGAAGAGGGTCCCTGAGGCGGGCCGCTCCCTAGACTTGTCCTCCCCCATGCAAGTTCTAGATGGAGTGGCACCAGTAGGTTGCGGGACCTCGCTCCGGGGGGGTTTCGCAACTGAGGAGGGCTGCGGTGTGGTTTTGGAGACACCCACCGCAGCCGAAGGTGTGGGGCCGCGGCAGGAGAGAAGTGTCGGTATTACGATGCGCCGCTCTTCCTACCTGCCGCGGCCTCGACGGGGTCGCCACCGTTGATGGCGGACGCGGTGGGGCCGCAGGGAGAAGAGAGTGGTACCACAAAATACCACTTACCCTAGAAGCGGAACCTCATCCCGCCCTTTCCGGTGAGGAGGTCATCGTGAGGTTTTAGTCGGTAGGGATGTCCTTTTGACATCGAGCCCGACATACCCCACCCACCTCCCCGGGTGTGGTGGGGATGCGTAAATGCATTTCCTCACGTAAAAAAAAAAAAAAAAAAAAAGGATACCTTATGACGAATAAAGATATTCTATTCTATTCATGTAACACATCCGATATTTCGTAAAAATATGTCCCCAATCGGTGCCGCTTCTTGCAGCAAAAAGTCTATGTAGATTTCAAACTTTAACTCAGAAAAGAACTATCTGGTTTATATTAATGATCGATAAAAACACTTTCCTCAGTAGGTTTCAAGGCAAATAACATAATTACTCCAGAATCGAATCCAATCCTGACCAATAGTAATAAAATAAACTAGTTCATCACAACATCCCACTTTCCTCTCGTAATATTTTAATGATCGCATTGACATCTAAAGTCTGTTTCCACCAAACACTTGACATAAAAAAAAAATTGAAATATAAGTCTGGTAAAGTCGGTCGGGAGTGTCCGGTCGTATATCACTGATTCCAACTTTCATGACCATTTTTTCTAATCAAAAATCTCGACTGACGGGGGTCAGTCGAGATTTAGACAAGATCGGATGGCATCTTGCTTTGTAATGATATAATTTTTATGTTATGGGTATTTAACATGTTTATATAGCGCTAACTAAGGTGATCTGATGCGATCATTGAAGTTTAGGTTAGGCTAGACAACGGTGTATGCAGACAACCTTTGGATGGGTGATGCACAAAACTGTTATTTAAAAATTTACATTTGCATCAGGGCGGTACTGTGTGCCGAATGACATGTTAATTCTAGGTCTAGACTGTTTGTCTTAGTACAAGTAGCGTTAAGTCAGAGGCCTTTGGGGGCATGAAAACTCTCGACACCAGAGCTTGGCCACTTTGCTCATACGAAGAATTTTGTTTATCCATACATTTCAAACTTATTTATTAACTTTGTTCTCGTATCGTGGTACATAGTTTAACTTAGCCAAAAGTACCTTTGTTTGCTATGCAATACTGAGAATTACGTAATATGAGTGAATAAGGGCTTTGTTAATGGTTAATTTTTTATGAATTTAAATAACTTAGTTCAAATATATTTGCTGCGGCTGAGCTCGGCACAACATGGTCTCAAAATATGCTTATTGGCTCCAATTTAGCCCAAGCATTGAAACCAATATAATATATATAATACCAAATATAATATATATAGACAAGCTAGTCTATGATATTCATTGAGAAAGCGGATCATCCGATACCAGCGGAAATGTAATAGATCGATTGGTTGTTTCGACGAAATTAATTAGAGCGTGTATCGAAATACTATGTCGGTCAAGAACGGGCTCTGAGAGGATCCGGAGATTAAAAGATTCTTAATAATAACGATTATAACCTCACAAGCTAGTTTTGTAGTAAATAAATAAAAAAATGCCGTGAAAAAAAAAACATGGCATATAATAAGTTTTGTTTGAAGTTCAACATACAAATTAAATTTCCAGTAATATGTCAAGTTTTTACAAATTCAGAGTACCTAATAATTAATTAAATAATGTAATATGGTGTATGCAATTATTTGAATAGATAGGTCTAAATTAAGTTAAGGGTGGAATTCTTAAAAAGATTTATTAGAAGTGTACATTTTGCCAACAATGAACTTATAATAATTATGTTACGAGATAAAGCATTTATTACTTGAAATTTTCAACAATATTCTAGCAGCAATAGTGTTATAGTAAAATCATTTTTTTAATGATGAAAGCTTACGTTTGACCGCAGCTTGCCTGATGTTAAGTTCCACTTAGACAACAGTCTAAGATGTATCACGTTTGCCTAGAAGGAACCAATTAACTCTAGATTTGAAGACCTCCAAACTGTTCTTCTACCCAAATTGTTTCTGTACTGTATCAGAAAAGTGTATTATTTGCTGTTTTGACGATTGACATAGATGTATGGAAGAAGCGTACATATACTGTATCGACCCCACATGAATTGGGATAAGATACAGAAGAAGAAGAAGATTTGCTGTTTTTGTTAACCACTTATATTGAAATGAAAGTATTTTCTAGAATGAAAATAATTTATCACAGTTGTCCCCCGTGCGTGATGACACATCTCCCACTGTATCGGTGTCAGTGTCTGCTCTCTTTCATGTCTTTAATTTATCTCTCGCTTCCTCTTTTAACTCTGATTTACATCTTCTCATAAGTTTTATGAGCGAGTTCTCAGGTAATCCCATTCTTTTCACGTTTTTATAATAGGTCAATGTCCGAATTTCCCGGAAAAATGGCATC
Organism: Mellilla xanthometata; assembly: GCA_035578125.1. Taxonomy (NCBI): domain Eukaryota; kingdom Metazoa; phylum Arthropoda; class Insecta; order Lepidoptera; family Geometridae; genus Mellilla; species Mellilla xanthometata. The sequence goes on along the minus strand of JAPUBQ010000007.1, from coordinate 1,161,356 downwards.
AACATAATATTTTTAGGAATCTGTTACTAAAAGGTAAAAACGGGACCCTATTACCCAGTCTGTATAACTATTTGTCTGTCACCAGGCTGTATCTCAAATACTATAAAAACTAGAAAGCTGAAATTTTCATAAAATATGTTTTCCTGTTGTCGCTAATTTACAGTATTTTAATATAATATATTGAAAAAATAGCTTAAACTTAATATATATGAACTCTTACTCACAAGCTGCATTAGCCTAGAGTATAATATAGTCTAATAGTCTTGCTAGAAGATTATCTGAAGAACAATTCTTAGAATATTTATACTTATTTTGGTACCAATCAGACTTATCAATATGAAAAAAAAAAACATTTTGGATTTTCTAAATGCAGTTTTATGTAATCTAATATGTGGTAAAGTCTAATTTGGTACCAAAATAATTATAAATATTCTTAGAGTAGTTCTTTAGTAGTAGTTAATTTTATAACGAAAAAATAGCATAGAGACCGGTTAAGATTTACAACGAAAAACTTTAAATTCAAGATTTGCCCTTCTCATCCCATTGACAAATATTTAAAAAAAATATGATTAAGTGGGTCCCGGGGATACAACAAACGTTTCTTGCCATTTGTCGAGAATGGTACGGAACCGTTCAAGCGCAAGCCCAACTCGCACTTGGCCAATTATTTAACAACGCTCCGGTACTTTCGACCAGCCAACGAAGATCTTTCGAGAAGTGGCAATGTTTTAGTTCCGCTACGTGTTTTGAAATGTCGGTTGAACGTGGGAGGTCAGGCTGGGTGGTTTATAGAATCAGCGTGGGCTTGGCTCTGAAAATAATTCGTATGTTATTAGTATTATTAACTTGGCTTTCTCTCCGCTTGTCCGATACTATTTCACTGACATTCGCCTTTCTTCAGTGTCCTAGTTTAATTTTTTTTTACCCTAGGCGTTAAAACGACTGGGTGTTATAAGTATGATGTGTCTCTGTGTGCGTTAAACTGTGGCGTCGTAGATCCCGAACTGATGACTCGTTTTTATTTGTTTGATAGGTATATTTGACGAGAGTTATCTTAATCTTCTGAAATGGCCGCCACCATAACATGTCGGTTATCGTATTTTTTACAACTCCATCAATATGGATATCAAATGAAAGGTGATACATTATGATTTATTTCAAACCCAAAATGGTTCTAACTTTTTTTAACACCTTATTCGGGAGTTATAGGTGTGATGTGTCTGTGTGTATGTGTGTGTGTCTCTCTCTGTGGCATTGTGGCTCCCGAACGGATGCACCAATTTGTTTTTTTTTTTATTGAAAGGTGTGTTTTTCGAGAGTGTCCTTTGCAAAGCTTGTTGAAAATCTTTTTCATAACTACAATATAGGCATTAAATGAAAGGGGATCACTAAATCATATACAGTAGAACTTTTATAACTTCAACCTCTATAACTTCAATTCCCATCAGAGCCCAAAACCGACATGTACTTTAACTTATCGAGGTTCTACTGTATTATGATATGTTTAAAATCCAAGATGACTGCCAAAAAAAAACTTTCAGGGCTTTTCTAAATTTTTAATTTATACTACAATTTAATTTAATATTATATAAAATTACGTACAATATAAGTTATATTTACATTAAATCCACGTTACTTAAAATTAATAATTTATACTTGTTTAATTTTGCTCCTAGTTTTAGGTTAGGATCTTAATTTCGATGCGCATGTCGGCTGTCAAACTTGTAACTGACAGCTGTATAGTTCGTTCTCTCTCACACACTTGTTCTATTTCGTTTAAAAGTTTTGTTTATGTTCCACATTATAAAATGCACATCTTATTAATATCATGTTTGTTTTTGTAAAGTTCTGGGTAAAATATTATCTTTGATGCTAAATCGGTAGGCAAAGAAATTATATACGAGTAGTTTATGCGTTTTCGATGTCAAAGAACGACATAAAAATATAAACATTTTGAAAAATATTATTGCCTTTTTGGAGTTCCGTACCCAATGTGTACCGATAAGTCCTTATTACTGAGAGTAAGACTTTGCTGTCTGTCTATTGTTACCAAAATTCGCAATAATATTCTGAACGTTGTTTTTAAGACGTTCTAGAAAGAATTTCTCCGTAAAAATTATACCGTTTCCGATATAAAACTCTAAACTGTAAACACAAGGTATTCAGTTAACAGTTTCTAATATATTTGGAATATTTATAGTGGGAAAGCCAGGAAATCCTCTGAAAGTATGTCGTAAAGTTTGATCGGCCGTGTTAAGGCCCACCTGAAACCATTAATCCCTTAACTGCCACTAACGCTCGCATCATATTTAACGACGTTTCGAAAGAGAACTTTCAAAATAACACCTTCTAAATGTCAGTGGATTATGTGATAACAATATGGAAAATGTTTTAAATAATATTTTAATGAGAAATAAAACGAACCGCCCTGATTTTGTTGGTTTATAACGAAGGAAGTTATACACAATAATTTCCCATATAATATCTAGTCTGAAGCCATTACGTCTCTGTCGGGTGTGTGACCGCCATACGTCCCGTAACTTGTGGTTTCGATCCCGCCAATGAGCATGAGTTTTCGGTAAAAGAAAACGTCGTGAGAAAATCATAGCATAAAGGTGGCGATTCAGCGGCACACACGACTAAACTAAATTTAAAGAAGCCCCGTCTCTTTTCATCTTCTGTGTCATTGTCTGTGGTTCAGAACGTGCCGTCTCTTTCTGGCCGCCTAAGATGAAAAGAGACGGCACGTTCTGAACCACAGACAAAACAACTAAAATCACGTCAAATATGGAATTTGCAGGTGGTTTTAGAGGTGATACAAGTGAGTGCGCTCTAAAGTCGCCTATATTTTTTACATTTGACGTGATTTTAGTCATTTCGACTATGGTGCAGAAAGTGCCGTCTCTTTCTGGCCACCTAAGATGAAAAGAGACGGGGCTTCTTTAAATTTACTTTAGTCGTGTGTGCCGCTGAATCGCCACCAGTGGCATTTTCTGGTACTTGATAGCTATATAGCAACCACCCTCCATTTGAAAATTCGGTCGCCGAGCACCTGTTGGTTTCCGGTAGCCTCCTTTAGAGTCATATATTTCAGACTAGGCATGCCGCGACTCTCTGGCTTAAGTTGCCTAGTAGTACGGAATAGAAAAGAAGGTATTAGAGACATAATATATAATTATAGCAGCGCTTACATCTGCTCCAGTTTACTAATAAAACATTCAACAATAACTAAATGGCCATAAAATGAGGAAAACAAGCGCGATCGGAACTATTAACCTATCTTCTGTTAATGGTTCCATAAAACTCTACACTGTAAGCGTACCCTATATTTGCAACTCACATAACCTCAAACATTATGCTATACCAACGATAATATCCCACTTGATGGTCGATGTAAGCAATGTCTTAAATTAACGCTGTTCGCCTCTGCGGTCGTGGGACGGGGTGCTAGCAAAGGACAGAGCTATAATGTGTCCGTGCGGTAGAGCAGGATGGACAAAGGTTCAAAATAAGAGTAGGTACAACGGTTGGTCTATATTTTAGTTTTCGTAAGTTTGTCATAATTCCAGATTTATTTATTTACAGATTACTGATAAATTGAGCTTACCTGTAGAAAGAAATACAATATTTCAGACGAATAGCACGGCTCCAATGTCAAATTATAAGTCTAATTTTGTATTGTTTAATCCGTGCTCACCAATTAATTCTTTATAGTATGTTTAAATTTCTTTTATGTTTCTTGTGGATTGTTTTTCTTTATTGTTCGTGTCAACTATTATTTCTTTCAATTAAGATAAAAATATCTTTGTTTTTAATTATTTTGACAAAAGCCTGTGCCTACTGCGAGTTAGTGACGAATTACTTACATGTTTCGGCAAGAGGGATAAAGCTATGCACCATCAAATTGCATATTACAACTTGACATAAATGCGAATTAGGCCTCTTCACAAGTATCCTGGATATTACGGCATGCCGATAACATTTTAAGTGTTTGGAAGCGATAATGGCTCATTTGGGCGTACGGCTGCTTTACGTACCGTAGGTCGAGGTTTTAAGCTAAGTGGCCAAGCTCTGGTGTCGAGAGTAAACATTTTCACGTATCATCCGACCCAAGGTAACGCCCAGATGAAAATGCCACATTAAAAACGACAGTTTTTTGCATGTTTACTCAACTAAACACCGTCCGCATCGACCGTTGTTTAGCTTCGATGACCGCGTCAGATCACCATACCTAGCCAAACTACAGGCGCTGCAAAAATTAAATTAAATTTGTTTTAAAGTATCATTTAATATAATTAGGATTGACCATAACTTTTTCGCAAGCAAAACCTAAATGATAGACCACACCAAAATGTAATCAGAAAAAAAAAAAAACTCCACTTCATCAATTATTTTGGGCGTCTTGTATATAACCGAAGAACACCATCTCTGAATGGCTCGGCCTAATTTTCACTTCCGTCCCAAATATACAAACACATGTATGTAGTATATAATGATAGTACATGTTAATTATTGTAACCCTGCCACATGAACTCTATGTGTGTTGTGGATGTGGGACGGCCAGATTATTTACAGAGAACTATGGACGGTAGTGTTTTTACTCGCTCGCGCGGGGAAAGCGGGTTAATTAAACTAAGTAAACTAAAATCATAAATAAACATAGGTGATTAGATAAACAATTATATTGAAAGAAAGAAAAAATGTTTATTGTGCACAAATAAATGAATACATAATATGTACATACGAGTAGGTATACAAACACAATACAAAATACATTTCTTATTTAATATACACATACTAAATAATAAGTAATAAGTATGTGCACAAAAGGAGCAGGTTCAGCATAATGCCCCCCGTGGGGCCCCGCATTGTCGAGGCGGGGGGGGTTAGTAACCGTGGCCTGGTCACTCACGGTGAAGCGAAGAGGGTCCCTGATGCGGGCCACTCCCTACACTTGTATTCCCAGTATGCAAGTGCTAGATGGAGTGGCACCAGTAGGTTGCGGAACCTCGTTACGCGGGGGTTTCGCAACTGAGGCGGGCTGCGGTGTGGTTTTGGAGACACCCACCGCAGCCGAAGGTGTGGGGCCGCGGCAGGAGAGAAGTGTCGGTATTACGATGTACCGCTCTTCCTACCTGCCGCGGCCTCGACGGGGTCGCCACCGTTGATGGCGGACGTGGTGGGGCCGTAGGGAGAAGGGAGTGGTACCACAAAATACCACTTACCCTATTCTCTGCGGCCGTAGTGGCAGGTGACGGGGCCACAGACCTGACCCGTCACGGGGGACCTGGGACGTCGGACCGGGGTTGTCCGGCGTCCATTGCACTTATGGTCCCCATACACTTATTCTCCAGTTTTTTCATATTGTTTTGTCATATTTATAGTGTTTTTCATATATTACCATTTATGAATTATAGTGAACATTTTATAAAATCAAGATTTTGTCCTGGTCTTCAATTACCAGCATAACTATTTGAAATTTTTCTAGCTGATAGCACAGAACCTAAAATGCACGAGGCCGACTCGCAATTGGCCACTTGGCTTCTCTATACATATATGTACTATGTTCATGCAAACCTAAAAGTAATTATGTTGCTAATTTAAAAAAAAATGTGCAAATGGATAAAAATCTTGTGTAAATCTTTAACTTTGATAACTAGCGCGAAAAACGTACATCTTTTAGTTTAGTTTTCAGTTTTGACAGACAACACTGACAACCGCTTGCCATTTTTTTCTCGAAGTTGTTTTTAGAAGTGTCATGAAAAATTCTTCGCAAACAATTGTGTGACCGCGAAACGTGAGATATTTTGGACGTTTCCTGGTTAAAAGTCTAAGATATGCTAAAATCCTCAGAATACAGAAAGAACCAGAAACCGTGAGCGCGCCTAAAACTGAGGCTACTAAAACTACTCTTAAATGGAGTAGTTTGACGCGCGACCGATCAGTCACTCTGTGACCGTCGAAACGTACGACGTTCTAAATTATGCCGTCTTATGTCGTTCCTACCTGTAAAAATGCAGCGGGTCTAAAAAAGAAACGGGATTGGATCACATTTCACGTGTAATTATCGTATTTAGGTATCAACTTATTTAATTAATGAATAAATTTCTCAGTTTTCAATTGTCATAGATAATGAGGCATCCATCTTGTTAGTGTTGCCAGTATAAGAGTTTTGATTTACCCTTCTTTTTATTACCTCTTGAGGGCTTTTATTCATTGTAGAATATTTATAATTAATTTAATAAAAATTAACCGACTTGAAAAAAGAAAGTATAAAACATCAGTGCAGCCCGTGTGTACATAACCAAATAGTCCTATTAAATAGTATGTTAGTATCTATGAAAAATACCTAGATATAAGATTTCATCATTTATCTAAATTTAAATTTTTGTTACTAAGTTCAAATTCTAAGAGACAAAATTATAAAAAGCTTACTAAGCAAAAAGGAAATTAAATGTATTTTTTTCTAAAGTGTCTTTTATTCAATAAATCTATCCATTTCTTGAGACGATTAGGTAGGTACATAATTATAATAAAGATTAGGACAATTTTTATTCTATTATTATCTCACCTCCCGGACTCCCAAATTTTACCCTAAAAACGGGCACATAATGCCTGAGCTAGAACATTACGCGGGTGGGAAGTGACGCGGGCGGGAGGCAGTGTTTTGATTTTTGGACACAGCGTGTAGCTCGCAAATACAGATGAACGCGGCTTCTGGTTCTTTCTGTATTCTGAGCTAAAATCATGAAAATACGAGCAAAATGAGAACTTTCATGGATATGTTCGTAATCTGAGCACTTGACAACGTAAATATTTGCAATGATATTCAGGGCAACGAAAAACCAGGTAGATATTATAAAAGTATTAAGTCAATAGGCAATAAATGTAATTCTATTCTACAGTTTACGTATATCTAAATGTTATTGACGTGACAACGTCTTAAATTAGGTTGCGGCTGGGAGTCACTTATGAAAAAGTGTAACGCCCGGTAACGTTACGATGAGTCACCGAACGAGAGAGAGGCCCGCCGAATGCCTTGCGTCTCTCTCCCACTCAACTATGATCGGTCTGCCGCGCGCGCAGCACGCGGCAGACCGTTGTCACGTAAAATCTTCGCCCGTAAAACCGACTTTACAGGCAACCATTTTTTTTTTTATATTATTCTTTTAATCTAATGATGTAATTTTATTTCAAATAATTATTTCGAATTGTAAAACATGCTAAATGTCATGTAATTGCTAGTTGCACTCCTAGGATAATATATACACTTGTTGTGTCCAATGTAATAATCAGGTAAAATAAATATTATAATCATATTCATTTATTAAAAAAGTACTCTCATAGTTCGCTTAGCCAAGCAATTCTTTTTATATTTGTTTCGCGAAATAATAAAAGAAATGCTGAAAATAATCCAGCAGTGGTGAGGGAAGGGATTATGAATCTAGGAAATTAATTGCCCCATGAACCCGGTTTCGAATTAAACTGGCTAATTTATTGTTCTGTTTGGCGAGAACTGTTGAATCACTTTTAGAAAGAAACCGCGCATGTGACTGTTTTATTAACTCAACTGTTTTGTATACTGATAAAACTCGGGATAATTTCAAATCAGAATCAATAATATTTCAATATTTTCGGCTTCCATTGTGCGAAATTCTGTCGTCACTGACAGAATGCCTTGCGATGCGAAACTCCACTAGCGAAACGGCTGTGTTTTTGCAATGGCGATTTCGCAGTTACTTGCGAAACAATACCGACAAGGACACAACTATTTCATCTATATAGTAGAGCGAGACATAAAATATGCGAAACCTCGCCATACAACTGACAGTTTTTTCGTCGTTTCGCTGCCGCGTACGAATGTTTAGGTGTACTAAAAGCGTAACAGCCAGTAAAAAGTTTTAGAAGAATCAATTTATGCAGCTGTTTACTACTTGTTTGCACAAGTTGTCATTTATTTAAAACTGCAGATGAATAAAATTTAAAACATACGTATTATTTACGTAGCCCCTGTAGCTCGCTCGCTAACTAAGGTGATCTGACGTGATCATTAAGGTTAAGCAACGGTTGATACAGACGGCCTATGGTAAGCTGACCATGCATAACAAGAAAAAAAAAAAATTAAAAAAAATTGCATTTTCATTTGGGTGCTACCGTGGGTCGGATGACACATAAATTGTAGGTCCCGGCTGTTAGTCTCAGTACAAGCTATGACAGAGGCCGTCGAGCGGCTTTGAAACTTTCGATACTAGAGCCTGGCCACTTAGCTAATACGAAAAAGGAAGAAAATGGTAGTGAGAAGAATAGTTGGCAAAAATAATTTCCGATACCGGGAATCGAACCCGAGCCTCCTGGGTGAGAGCCAGGTATCCTAGCCACTAGACCATATCGGATATTGAGAAGCTGTCTAAAATTTAGAGTCACATCATATTGGGTTTCATTTATGAATGCAATGATGCAGAATGTTATCTGTGGATGAAAATTATAATATTTGAATTCATTTTTAAATTCATAAAAAAGGCATCAACATAACATTAAAACTGTGATTCCCATATCGTTTGTTTTTGTATTGCTTTTAATCGATACTTAAAGAGTATTAGCCAGCCAAATAATGAACTAGGCGATACTCCATCTATTAAAACAGTACACGAATAAGCCAACTGTACTATTCATAATTATTTCTCGTGCAGATCTTTCATCGTAACCCATAATAAAAGCTAAACAATAAACATTTATAACCGAGAATAACGCGCGGTACCCGCCTAAGGGTTACGCAATGGGCTTATACCTGGGGGGTTACTACTAAATGAATATGTATATCAGTATATTTTATAGTCAATGGGATAGGCTTGACTTTTATATGGCTTTTCGACAGATTTTTGCTACTAACGCTTAGTATATGGTGTTTTGTGATGAGACCTAAAAGTAATACATTAACAATAGTTGTCGCAAAACAATTAAGAAGTTACGAATTTGGCCCGGCAGAATAAAAAAATGTTTTCTTATAAAAATTTAACGCCACCTAGCGGCATATGAGCACTTGGAGACCGCTATCGAACAACCTCAAAGTGTGGTTTAATTCCCGCCCTGTACTAATGACTTGTTTTCAAGTTATGTGTGGTATTGCACTCGCTTAATGGTTCACCATAAAGCGAGTGCAATACGCTTAATGGTTCACCATTTATTAAGCGAGTGAGATAACATGTGAGGAAACAGGTTTGAGGATCACAACATACATACAAGGATCTTCCGAGTAAGATACTGGGCTCAAACCACGATGTACTTACCCAAGACAACTCCCCAATGAAGGAACTCCGCGGGTAATGCGGAAAAACCCTCAGTAATGCGGAATACGACTAAGGAGAAGGATATATTTGCTCCTTTTGTGCACACACTATTAGTAATTGTTATATGTATATCATAAATTGTAAGTGTATTTTGATTTTTGTGCACAATAAATTTATTTTCTTTCTTTCTTTCTTTCTTTTCTATATATTTTTGTCTCAGTTTCCATACAGAAAAATCTGTAGCCATGCACCTTTTTTAGCCTGAGAGAGACTCCTCCTCAGGGGATGACTCCCCTTGCAGTGCACGTAGTGCACCGCAACCACCTCGGGGACCGTGAGTGTAATGGACGCCGGACATCCCCAGTCCGACGTCCTAGGTCCCCCGTGACGGGTCAGGTCTGTGGCCCCGTCACATGCCACTACGGCCGCAGAGAATAGGGAAAGTGGTAGTCTCCGGTTACCACTCCCTTCTCCCTGCGGCCCCACCGCGTCCGCCATCAACGTTGGCGACCCCGTCGAGGCCGCGGCAGGTAGGAAGAGCGGCGCATCGTAATACCGACACTTCTCTCCTGCCGCGGCCCCACACCTTCAGCTGCGGTGCCTCCCAAACCACACCACAGCCCGCCTCAGTTGCGAAACCCCCCCGAAACGAGGTTCCGCAACCTACTGGTGCCACTCCATCTAGAACTTGCGTACAGGGATTACAAGTCTAGGGAGTGGCCCGCCTCAGGGACCCTCTTCGCTTCACCGTGGGTGACCAGGCCACGGTTACTGAGCCCCCCCGCCTCGACAATGCGGGGCCCCACGGGGGGGTCGCCATGCACCTAACGGTATTTTCTGGCAGCTTCTCGAGGGTCAATTATTTCAGAATAGGCAAGCTCTATCTTGGGTTAGAGTGTCGCTGAGTCCTACAGTTGTCATGCACCTGCTTGTTATGTTTAGCAGCAATGTGTACAATAAGAGATAAATCAAAACTTAACTTATTGACTGAAGCGTTACTTTGCGGAAATCCATTGTGGAACTAACTGTACTTCGCTGCGTACAGTAAATATTCCTTTTTTATTCTATCAAGTTAAACTTGGTTAGTAATATCAATCATTACGATCATAGGAAAACATCTTGCCTCAGCCTCCTGTAGGGCCCGTTATTCCAAACTGGACATGCTCCATTTTAGACCAGTGTTGCTTGACTCGCATGGTTGCGCGACCTGCTTGTCTAATGTTTAGCTGTAAATAGTAAAACAATGTTATAGTAATTATGGTGTGACACCCCGTGGTAACTCCCTCGCTAATAATGTGCATCCGCCGGTTTGTTTGTGTGTGAGGCAATATGTAGAGATATGACGTCATAGTTTACTACTTCAGGTCATGAAACGGTGGGGAAATTATTGTGCAATGTATATAAAATATGGCCTATAAAATATTAGAATTTGTCTAAATTATAAACGTATTAAATAGGTCAAGTTTGTTTGGTTCTCTTATATCGTAGGTACTTAGGATGGATGTACGGATGTCGATAAATTTTATTATGTAAACAGATAAGATAAGTAAATTTATCCTAAACCAGTTTGTCCTTATAATTTGTCGAAATCTGTATATTATACCTTGCAAAAACGACGGAGCTTTATAAGTTTGACGTGTCTCTCTCTGTGTGTGTGTGTGTGTGTGTGTGTGTGTGTGTGTGTGTGTTTGAGTGTTTGTCTGAGGGATCGTAGTTCCCAAATGGATGATCCGACATATATACACAACAGACACAATATAATTAAATAAATTACAGAAAAAATATTAAAAATAAAATAAATCAATTTACCTCTAGATGTATTAAAATCTTACTTAGAAGTTTTTGCATTAGTAAGTTAAAACCCCGTATGCAATATTAGCGTTTCCACTAAACTCATTACCTAACAAAATAATAAAATTACCAACAAAATATATGACTTCTTCAAATGACTAAGAAAAAAAAAACAATTACATAAACCTCTCACCAAATCATAACAGCTTTCGTGCAAAATTTATATAACCGTTGAATAACATCCAAACTCTTCGCTTGGCGATTATCCGAGTGAATCAGACATTAAAGAATTAGATAAATCGCGCGGTTTTTCAAATATGCCTAAATTAAATTGATGATGGCAGTTTTTTATTCCACTGCGAATCCTTTTATCTACAAGTTTACAGTTAAATAATTATAGTCGACTTAAATTAGGTGTTTTGAAATGGAAATTCAAATTAATTATTGTGTCGGAGAATGGTGTTTTTAGTTTTATTGGTCTTGACACTGAATAGTGAGAAAGGGTCAAGTTTTTGTTTTAAATAAGCGAGTGCGACTCGGTGGGATAACGTCTGGTTTTCAATCTAAGGGCTCGGTTTGATCCCAGCCCTACCAAAGACTTTGTTTTCAAATTATGTGTGGATTTGCACTCGCTTTACGGTGAAGGAAAACGTCGTGAGGAAAGCGATATGTTTGAGACCACAAAATAAAAAATAAAGGGTGTTGGATTATGGCCTATATCTCATTCCTCGTGAGAGAAGACCCCGAGACGCAGCAGTGGCGATGTATAGTGGTCTGCTATGATTATGCTAAGTTTTTGTTATACAATATGCTTGCAATCAATCGCTTTACATTGCTGGCAATATTACTAGTCCCCGATGATGCCGCTCGTAATGCGTCGAAACCCTTTGGACGTATATCCAAACGTTTTTTAAGTAAGTGTGACCGTTTGATTCGTGCAAATATTTCTAAGGTCTGACAGACAGAAACAAAATGCCCAATAACAACGAAAAAACAAAAACAACAACAAAATATTAAAAAAAAAACACATAACAACGAAATACGAGTGTCTCACGTTGATATCGGATAGCCTATTATTACTCGTATTAGTCAAGTTCACGACTTAAACGAAATACAAGTAGCATCGTGTTTGATAAAGTTAGCTGTTTATTTTAAATTAGACACGTGATTTCTGCTCTTTAATTTGTTTATAATATTAATATTTTTAAGTATGCACGTGTGCTGGATGCACCCTGACCGTTGGACAAAGGTTTCCATGGAGTGAGACTTTTTAGATGGTAGAAGACGAAGAGGCAGGCCGCAAAGAGTTGGTAGACTTCCACACCAACTGGAAGGAACTGGCCCAGGACAGAAAAGCGTGGGGATCATTGAGGGAGACCTTTGCCCAACAGTGGGACAACATAGGTTAGATAAAAAAATGTTTGCAAATAATTATTAACGTCACATAAAAAAAAATTTCGACATCGACGCTTAAACGGCTGAACTGATTTCGATGAAATTTGGTACGAACATATGATGTTCTCTAGATTAACGCAACAATAACGCGGGTGTATGTTATGATGTGTGATGTTGTATTGAATAAATAATATTAATCAAACTGTTTATAAAAGACAATTTAAAAAGTTTACATGCTTCATTTGTTTTTCATATTCCCCTGACAACCTGAATACCTCGCTAACTCGGTCACCTGGATTCCCTCGCGTAATAATTCAAGTTACACCAAACATATTGGAACAAGATGACATTGAATAATTCTGCAGATTTACAACTGGGTTGCTCATTTGTATGGGGATAATAGGCAAATCTTTTTTTGTGTTAAATAAGTAAGTCTATTGTTGTTATACCAACAAAATTTGATGTACAAGTATTTTTTAGAAAGAAATTATCAAATTCAGAAAAGGTTGCATCCACCCAGCACTAAATTTAGTTAAAAGTTATTTAATTTATTAATTTCATATATTTGGCTAAATTAAATCTCTAATTTAATCCTCTTATTTGGAAATTTCTAGAATGAATAGATTATTTATTATCATAATGATGCATAATTATTATACTACATTGAAATGTAGTGTATAGTAACAGACCAAGTGCAAGTTGAATTCCGAGGGTTCCAGTCTATTATTATTTTGTTTTATAACAAAGTACTCAACTATGCTTCAGAAGCCTGTTCCCGTAGAAATAAAAAACAACGACGCAGTAAAATTCAAATTTTAACTCTAGTCTTAAAAATGCATGCACTAGATTTTGACTGCGTTTCATCTTGACGTTTATAGCTCATTATAATCGTAACGACGCGTGCATTATTTCATACTGAGACATTGATTGCTTCTCAATCTAGATCTAGGAACTGTATGGGTCTATGACCTGTAGTTGACTGGGGTTGATGAACCATGACGTCATTCTCTTTTCAGGTTAGGGGTGCCACAACTTGCAAAAAAAAAAGTTTGTGAAAGTTAATTATAATGGTTATTCTTAGATATTATTTTATTATTTTAAAGATCAAATATTTATTTTTGTGGACTGGCGCAAAAATACGATATGATATAAATTTGACGTATTTATGATATAATAGCTCGCGAAAAAATGAACAAAATTTTTATTTTTTTAAATTAAAGTAATGAGTTGATAGCACTTAGATTGATAGAGACATCTAAAACACCGTTTAAATTAAAAAGAGCTATTTCTATGTCGGTTTATCCGTTTAGGAGCTACTCCACTGTTATCTCACAGACCCGACAAACTTATAACACCCGTCGTTATTTCGTCAGGGGTCAAAATAAAACTAAAAAAATCTTTACGCAATTTTTTTTTCAAAATTTGTTAGTTTGGTTTAGCCTCAAACTCACTCATACTCATTACCATATAATTATGTACGGGTATGTATGTATAGTTTAAGTAATTATGTATGCAATCGATGTGGGCACAATATACCATTTTTCTTTCTTTTCTATTCTTTCTTTCAAACTAATTATTTGTAGCTTACCAAATTTCAGTTTAAAACGAAATGGTTTCATTATAACGAGTGTGAAACCCCTGAAATAGATTGACAGCGTTCAGATTGAAGCTTCTAAAAACTAGAACATCCAATCTTCTATAATTAACGGAATAATTGGGAAAATTTGGCATCGAGCCGTCAATAACTACATTGAGAAATTAAAAACAACAGCCGCAGTTTGCAGAAATACTGAATTTCGGCTCGAACGAACTCTAGATTTATTATAAAATGTAATTAAAAGTAAATGTTATGATAGAAATAAATTAATATCTTTTGGAAGCATTAACGGATGTTTATTTGTTTATATTTAACATTTTTTTTAATTTACTTATTAATAAAAAATCATGTGAACACTGTGATAGTTAAATGATGTTACTAATATTAAGTATATGAACAAAATAATAGAACATAGACGGCTCAGGAGGGCAGGAATGTAAGAGAAACAATTGAGTAATAAAAATTAGAAAACACATAATCCTCACGACCCCATATGTGTTTTTATTTTTGGTATTTATTGTTATAACGGCAAGGGAAATGCATTTATCTTGAGTGATTTATTTTTCTAGCTATTATGGTTTCTAAGCTACAGCCTGGAGACAGACAGACGGAGGCTGAGGCTTAGCAATAGGGTCCCGTTTTTACCTTTTAGGTATGGAACGCTAAAAACGGAACCCTATTACTAAGCCTAAGATTACGTCGAAAGTTTTAAAATAAACTCTCATAACTGTTTTTAGTAGCAATTTTGTTACTTATTTCCGATACTGTACCTATAAGCGTTCTCTATAAGCGTGTAATTCCCTAATTACTTTGGCATCAAGTCCCGAAGACAGGTGTCAGGTTACGGCCCCTTGAACCAACTGACAGGCTTCTCCGCCGTTAATAGACCGAAACCAAAGCTCTAAATATCGTTCATTTTCTGCCAAGAGTTCATTCAATCAGGAAATGGGCGTGTCGCCTTGTCTTTAAATTTACAGGAACATGTTTTGGTGACTCTGCAAAGTATATGCTGGAGTTAGAAAACTACACGCTTTCTGTCAAATGATATTTTTTTTTCTATTTACTCTACTTTTAAAGACCCGGATGATACCTCTCAGGAAAAAGAGAGTCAAATAGAGTGTTCTAAAGCCTCGTAGTCCTCACAATAAAAGTTGACGCAAAGCTTTTTGTACCAAAGTTTGAAACTTCAACTCTGTATTGATGTACTTTGTAAACTGTTATCGTAAGGCATATTATATATGTACACGAAACAAACGGTCTGTATTGATGTCTTTTCACTGACTCTCTGCTCGTTCTGTAGTAGAACGGAGATGGTGGAATTAAATTAAAGAGTTCCAGAGCACACTCCCCGAAATGTATTCGTTAAAATACCGACAAGCTAGCAACCTTGCGTAGTTCTTCTTCGAATGAGCTAAGTTCATCCGACCCACGAAAATGCTACTAGAAAAAACGAGAGCATGGTCGCGCATCAAAACACCGTCCGCATCGATCGTTGCTTAGTTAGCTTCGTAGTGTCAGATCACCTTAGCTAGCCGAGTTACAGGCGTTACTACTCGTCCGTGCTCTAGACTCTGAAGCTTCGCCTTCCCCTTCCTCCGCCAGACAATCTAAGAGATTCTTCGTTTGGTTTCCAGATGGCTGGTGCGCGTGATAGAGGACGTGCAGGGCGGGGAGCTGCGCACGCGGCAGGGACTGGTGCCCGCCGCCGTGCTGCACGAGAAGCAGACCGTGGAGCGTGACCACACCTCGCTGGCTGCCAGGAGACAGTGAGTACTTCTTCACTTTAAAACAAGAGCAAGCAAGCATGACATAAGCGGCCCGTATCAAGCCTTAAGAAATAGTTACGCCGCTCGCCAATAGATGGCGCTAAGTGAAAAACGTCGTACAGCTGAATCGCGCATACGATATTTTCGCAACATACGGGACTACCCGCACTCACCGCATCAATGTTAATCTACATCCTCTAATCTCATAATCTTGGCTTGGATAGTTAAAGTGCTATTATATCTTAGATCTAGACCATATTAGATCTTGCTTTCACCACTGTTAGGACATGTATCTTTAAAACTGTACCATAGCTAGAGCTTTCGCGCGGGATACGCTTCCATCATTGTTGGGACGTAGTACTGCCGGGGTTCTAGTTGTGGCACTTCGTCTACTATGTACGCATGAGCTAAGTCGGTACGGTATAACGGCTTTTTCATTCATTATTTCTAAAATTAGTAATTTTTCAGAGGTTTTTAAAGATTATTTAAAAAAACGTAACTTTCATAATAGCGTGTTTTTTTGTAAACAAAACTTCAAAATTTGTCGAAAATTTCCTGTTTCTTTCCACATATTCCTAGCAGGTAAAAATCCGACAAACAACATAAAAATAATCCACAAGTTCAAGGAACACAGTCCAGAATTCCGAAACGATTTCCCAAAAGTCGTAAAAAGTTGACATTTAAAAGTGTGTCGAATCAATTTGAGACATAACATGAGGAGTCGTAAACCGGAGGGTTCGCGGCCGGATTCCAGCGTTTGATGTCAGCATTAACTGAAAGATTAACCAGTTGTCGAGGAATGTTTTCAGTCATTATAATTATGTTTTATGGCGCGAAAGTCCGTAAAAGCGCGGATACTGTTTTTCGGGACTTAAGCCAACCGTTTTGGTGGCTACTGGCACCTCCATGATGGCGGATCACCTTAGCCGAGCTACAGGATGCTTCCATCTTCTTCTTCTTCGTATGAGCTAAGTGACCAAGCTCTGGTGTCGAGAGTTTTAAAACCACATGAAGACTTCTGATGTCAAACCAAAAGAGGAAACCCCTTCCCAAATTTTGATTTTTAGTTAGATTTTTATTATTTGTTATGATTCCTTGAAACGTTATCTACTGCGTTACTAATCCTCTCTTTCGGTAGATGTATTTCAAGTATTATGAAGCCATCTGTGAAGGGTATCGGGCACAGTTGTCAGTAATCGCGTCTCAGATCATCCAGGATGATAGCTTGGCAGACATTCAACTCTCGAGTGGATTACTCCAGTTTTTTTTATAATTGACTCATTATTTGATTCGGGGCTTTCCCAAACTAAGCTGTGTAATAATTAAATTAATTACATTAACTAATGAGATACATATGTCTCATACTTGACTAAGAAAAACAAAACTGACCTTTTCGATCATTGTTTAATTCTTCAGGAATCGCAGTTGATACACATGGCGTAAAGGTTACCATGCCAGACTGCCATCCAGTTCGTCCATTCCAGTTCATCCCTGGTTCGGCAACACGAACATCTTTGTGATGAACTAAATTTATTGCCTTTCTGTCTTGGTGTTAAATTTATAGATATAAAATATTGATGTACGTATAAGTAGTATATCAGTTGTGTTAGCAACCATAATACAAACTAGAAATGGTTTAGTGTGGGGCTAACCATAACCGTGTGTGAAATGTGTCCTAACATTTATTTATTATTTAATGGAAAACCACCGGTAACCTATCCAGTTGGCAACTTCTCTACGTACGTTATCTAAATGGGATAGATAGTAAAACGAAGTGTTTCTGATGTTTTACTACCAGTCTCGACTATTCACCTTGTATTTAGACTGGAGCACTAAATATTAGCAGGTGTGTGGTATGTCAACGGTTGGCAATAAAATTAAAGCGTGCTATTGGCACTATGTAAGATTAAATATTAAATATTGTCGGCATCTCCTTTTCAACACTTAATAAACTAAGGAAATGTACCTATCTTTGAACATAAAACACGGATTGCATAGTGGTAGGATATTTTAATGCTTGACTCGCTAGCAACCACCTTGTGGCTAAGCTCTGGTGTTGAGATTTTTCAAGCCAACCCAAGGCTGACTGACTTGGCTTAACAATTGCTTCTACTAAGACTAACAGCTTTAACCTACAATTAAGTGTGTCATCTAACCCACCCGCCCTTGCGCCAAAATTGTCCACTATTAAAACGACAGTCTTTTGCATGGTCACCCATCCAAACACCGTCCGCATCGACCGTTGCCAGTAAGGCTGTACATATTAAATAAATAAATGAATAGATAAATATTGCTTAGTATTATTTATTATAGCTGTATATATATATTAATTAACATACTTGGTAATTGTAAGTATTCATAATGTTTGTGGAAAATTACGTTAGTGACGGCTGATTTTATTCATTCTCAAAATCTGTCGTAATGTATCTTCGTCATGTTTATATTTGTACTAGCTGACCCGCCAAACGTTGTTTTGCCTTAATAAAAAAAAATCTAAATATACAGTAGCCGATTCTCAGACCTACTGAATACGCATATAAAATTTGAATAAAATTGGTGAAGCCGTTTCGGAGGAGTACGGTAACAAACACTGTGACACGGAAATTTTATATATAAGATAAATGCATTTGGTGTGCATTTGGAGTTTGTCTTTTAGCGCCGTTCTAAATAAATGCAGTTCCCGGTATTGTGCTTCTTCTGGATCTCTTAATTTGATCCTTTGTTCGGAAATGGCAACGTAAGGCTTAGGTTATTGACATCATATTGACAGGGTTGAATGTCCTGAAACAATGCATTTCTTAAAATATAAGCAATTGTTGTCTTCACTGCACACACATAGTTAAAAATCTTCTAAAATAATACAAAAGAAGCTTGTAATCATTATTTTAATTATATTATTGTGTATAATATTACAATACTTATTTGACCTTTATTGCACTACTTACTAAGCAGGGAACAAAAAATGTTATTTAAAAAATTAAAGGAGAAAACGAGATACTATTACTGATCATACGCTGTCTGTATGTCAGGGTGTAACTCTTGAATTTTTTGTTGAAATTTTTACAATATTATTTTTTGCCGCTTGCTGTTAACAGAAATAGATTATTTTTGTATAAGCTTTTTAAATTTTATTTCATCAAATACCTAATGCTGTGCTTTAGGCACTTCGATCATGCATTTAATGACAGCATTCTCAAAAATAAGCTCAAGAACTGGCTCGTTCAGAGAACTGTGGATGAGTTTTTTAATGTCGAAAAGAAATATTTATTTTAATAATGTGTGACATGTAATTGTTTAATATTATTATTATTTTACTAATATTGCCATCATTGCATATTGACATTATTACAAATTGATTGTATTACATATTGACATGTTTTAATTTTTAATTTTTTGACGTATAATTGAATAATTATCAATAAATGGTTTACTTGATTAAGGCACGAGTAACTCGGTACAGCTTTGCCCTTATTAAAATTAACGACTTATTATAAAACTGAATTACCCAACTCGTTGACTGCATAACGTCTGGCAATAACTGCAACATGCAATGCAATTAAACGACAGATAAAGCACTTCGCGCTCTCGGAGTTTATTCGGCCATTTTGTTACAATAATTTATGGATATAAACAAAGTACGGTCGTGTCTTGCGGCCTTCATAGTTTGCGCCAAAAGAGATAATTAATTTGATGCATGATTGTACTATTAATACGTGATTCTAGAAAGTAAAAAAGGAAGTAGAAGTCTAATAAAAAGAAACATAGTTCGATATATATTTCTAGTATAAGAAAAATATTTTTGCATTTTCTAGTTTTTGTCTGGCCAGCAACCGCCCAGTTCATAAAGCCGGTCTCTCAAGCACATAATGGTACGTTCCGAAACCTCCTTGAGAGCCAGCTAATCCAAACTCGGCATGCTCTATCTTAGGCCAGAGTGTTTTATCTCGTGTGGTTAATGCCTATACGGTGTAAAAAATAAATAATAATAATAAAAATAAAAAATCCGTGTCCCTTTTAAAGCCTTCCTTGTTAAGGTTCCGTATCTAAAAAGTAAAAACGGGACCCTATTACTAAGCCTCCGCAATCTGCCTGTCACCAAGCTGTATCTCATAAACGCCAAGGAGCTAAAATGCATTTTTTTTTCATATTGTGTATTTCCAGATAAACATATAACAAAAAAAATATTCATAATTTCTCATATTATAGGTCCGTTTATATGAAAGTTAAAATACAATATCAAATATTTAAATAATAAATAATTAAAGTCATTCCGTTGCCGCTATAACAAATGGCAAAATAAGAAACGTATTTCTCAATACGAAGAAGATATAAAAATGATACTTTACATTGTGTACAATTACTCACGCTCGTAGTAAAATAAGACGCAATAATATCTCGAGTAGCATTACTCTCTGTGCATCCAAATCCGTACATTGGCATCGATACAGTATGACTTACAGACCGACAGACGCCTGATTCATCTGATCTTGGAATGGAAGTACAAACAGAATTAATCGTGGTTTATGTGATCATACTAGGTGTATACAGGCTTACTGGATTACGGAGGAGATGTCGTTGAAGTTTTAAGATGAAATTGCTTTGGTGTAACTGTCCAAAATATATAGTAAGCGATAAAACCTAAAATAATACAATACAATATGACTTTATTGACACCAAATATGAAAACAATATGACATTAAAAGAGAAAAAAAAAAACAGAGGTTAGGCGTCCTTATCGCCTAAGGCGATTTCTGCCAGGCAATCTTTGGATGTATTTTAGGTTACGCTCAAGCAGAGAGTGTACAACAAATAATAAATAAACAAAAGAACTAACCTAACTTATAGATAAATAAATAATCTTAGAGCTGTTCATCCCTTGAAGATGGTGCTCGGAAAGCACCGAAACTGTTGGAACTGTTGGACATTCCAACTTTTAATAATAAGTAAGTAAAATGTAAAAAAAAAAACTAAAATAATTGTTCAAAATCTTGTAGCGAAGGGAGGTGATTTAGTTCGAAGAATAACGCCACCGTGAGCTAGCTTGCAACTTACCGCCATCTATTGGCGATAGGTAGAATCTTTTGTTGCGGCTGTCACAGAAACCTAATTAGTTGTTCGTTACAATCTGTATTAATAAATTATATTTTAATTGTTAAGTTTAATTTATTATTGTTTATGTACTATTTTATTTATTTTAATTTATTGTGTAGTTTATTTTTTCATTGAAATTATTATAGCTCAACTGATATTAAATAACCCTGTGTAGGATAATGCAAGCATTACAATGTTGTGTTGCTTTATATCTCTTTGTTAGGTTTCCCGAAATATCTCCAGCGTACTGTAATTAGGACATTACATAGTGATACCAGATTTAGGTACGGATCAAACGAAACTTATAAAGGAAAACTATTCGTTCTTCTATACCAATATAATAAAGAGGAAAAGTTTGATTGTTTGTTGGTTTACAGCGTTAAGGCTCCGAAACTACTGGACTGATTTGAAAAATTCTTGACCGTTGGGAAGCTACATACATTATTCTCGAGTAACATAAGCTATATTTTGTTTCTCTTTACAACTTGGATTATTTTATAGCTCGTGTGAAGCTGGGACTGGCTGTTAGTAATTTGTAAAACTACGTTTGTTCTGTGTCTGTCAGATAGGTATTTTTTTATAAAGAAAAAAGTTCTATCTACCCGAGTGAGCGATGCGAGAGAACTTGACATTGTCTGGCCAAATATTTGGTAATTTGTCTGTTTGTATGTTGTCGCATAAAAACCGTAATTTGTTAGTGTTTTTTTTTAAATGATAAATAGGCTTACGTTTGACCGCAGCTTGCCTGATGTTAAGCTTGACTGTGGTCTAAGATGTGTCACGCTTGCTTAGAAGAAACCTATTTACTCTAGATTTCCTGATGATCCCAGCAGTGGGAACAAAGTGGGCTGTTTATGCTTAACGAAATTTGGTACACAAGCTATTTTATATAGGAGGGATGGTTACAAAGAAAGGGGAAATTTGCAGCAGCTCTGTTTAATGGTCGATTTCATTAGTGATTAAATATCCTTAGAAGCTTTGTGAATAAGTTATACTTGTTGAGATATGAAGGCCAAAAACAACCTTTTTGGTAGTTTGCGGTAAATGAGTGTGACCATGAGGAAACGAACTTTTAAATGTTTTCTTTATTGTCTGGAATTATTATATAATAACTAGCTGACCCGGCAAACGTTTTGCCTTAAAAATAGATATGCAGTAGCCGATTCTCAGACCTATTGAATACGCATATAAAATTTGGTGACATTCGGTCAAGCCGTTTCGGAGGAGTACGGTAACAAACACTGTGACACGGAAATTTTATATATAAGAAGATTGTAAATTAGTCGTCTTCCCTAGAATACCCGCAAACATCTGATACAATTACTAACGCCGGATGCGCAGTGCAGCCAACACGATAAATCAAATTCTCGCCAAATTACTCTAACAGTTGCTCGTTACCGCTGCTCAGGTTGGCAGCATTGCACCCGAGTGCCACTTATGTTGGCATTATGATATGCGTCACAAATTATTTTCTATTGAAATATGGAATGTGTGGAACCAATACGTTTTGGCGCTAGAACGTATTTTGTTTTTCTGTTATCCATGAAGATCCTATACCTGACCATAGAGGAGGACAAAGTTTTTTTCTTACATAATCGCTGTCAATTTTCCTAGATACGTTCGCAAAAAACATGGCACGCAAGTTTGTTTTTTTTTTATTATTAGGACACATTTCACACACGTTTAATAATTTGCCTGATTTTATACTTATTACAGATAGGGATTTGACCAGAAGGACGCATAACCACGTGAGTTAGTGATTTTCTGGCCTGATCAATGAGGTTAAACAACGGTCGAAGACAGTCTTTGGATGGCGCACAAGACTTTACCGTGGGTCAGATGAAACGTTAAACAGTACCTACTGTTTAACGTTTACCTGGCTGTTTGTACAAGCAATCGCTAAGCCGAGTCAGAGGCCTTTGGGCAGCTTAAAACTCTCGACACCAGAGCTAAGTGGTAGTGGAAGAAGCAGAAAAAACTAATATTCTACTTAAATTTATGGGCAGTAACTCCTTATTCTTTCTTATTGTTACTCTTTTTATAAATTTTATTTTACATTAAAGCTAAAGTTTCTCGTATTATGTTGGAAAGTAATGTAACAACATTTATATATATTTTTTTAAATCAGAAACTGACTTTTATTTAAATTCTGGGAAATGTTCTGGCTGTTTCTTTTTTTTTATTTTTATTTTATAACTTTTTACACATTGAATAATCAATCTAATCAAAAAAAACGTTTGCGAAACTGTAATCTTAGTCAAACTTTTTTGCACACGCTCCATTTTCTTAAAACAAACATACATCCCTGTCATTCCAGCTAATATTTTATTCTGACGTATGGTATACCTGTATTTGGACTCCCACGGTCGCTGGCACACCATCGCATTCCGTTCAGCGCTGATAAATAGTAGCGTTTATTGTCTAACCTTGCCTGGCTCGGCAGGGGTATAATAATGATGGTGTTGAATGCGATTCTGAGCCTAGCCATGACTTTGAATATCTACATGCGTTCTGATAATCCGGATTATGCTTTTTGGAACTCTATAAACTATTTTGTTGCTTGTACTTACTTTTATGAGAAGATCAAGAAAATTGGTCTTCTAAAATTCAATAAGGTTAGGCCTAAGTTGTTTTGTTTGGTTTTTGGATTATTCTGGTCGCATCATTTAAACATGATATTACATTAGAGACGTAAGAAAAGAATTTGTATAAGTGGGTTGCGTCTTTTCGTATGTACGTTGTAGAAGATTTATATTAGTATTTAATTGGAAGAAGATATAGAAATCGCCGATCTGTCAACTACTATATATTATCTTCTTCCGAAAAGGAAGAAATAATTCCTTGTAAGATTTGAGGATGCTGTTGCATCTTTGTCTTTTAAATCGTGATTTTGTCATCTGGGCTATACCGTAGGCCGTTTTTTATGACGAATAGCTCACATTTATAAAAAAAATGGTATCATATTCTTATGAATATTTTTAAACGTTCTAAAAACGATTTCTTAATTATTCAGAGAGGTAACTAGCTAGCCGAGCACTTCAAAATGCTCTAACACCGTGAAAAGTGAGTTTGGTTCGACACGGGTGAACCTCCACTTTTAAATCTGACGGTCCCTGGTTCGATCCTGACTCTTCACCATATTTCAAGTTATATGTGGTAGTCACTCACGGTGAAGGACACATTGTCAGGAAATTGACATGTTCGAGGACGACAATATCCGAAGATTTCTGTCAGCTGCCAACCCCTACTGAATTAAAGAAAGCCCTAAAGAATTAGCGTGGTAGATTGTGGTTTTGTCTCTCTCCTCCGCAGCCACAAAGTGGGCTGTTTATACTTTAATTTTTTAATTAAATTTAATTATTATTTTTATGTCACAACACAGCCTCAACTCAGCATAATGCTGGTTGCTGGAGAGCAACCAGCGTTGGTCTTCCGTTGAGGCTGGCTGTGACGTCACGCATGGTACACTAGGAAAGAGAACACGCAATTTTATAAAGAAATAAATGTTACTATATGTATTAAACTATAATATGTAATGTTATAATAGTTCTTTTAATCTAAAACATAATTTACAAATATTATAAATAATTATATTTTACAGGACTTAAGAATATTTACAAAGCTTAGAAAAGACGAAAATTTAGTAAACAAAAAAAATAATAGAAACAAAATAAAAATTAAGACACCCGCCCAAACGTGCCCATCAGGCTTGCCGCATTGCCTCTTTGCATTGCAAGGGAAATTCGTTGCACAAGGTATTCCCCGGCCCGCGGGTCCCGCCGCCTATCGCGGAGACGCCGCCCCAAATTCGCCATAAACTTTTTTGCCTCTGAACCCCACAGCCCAGCAACCTCTACGGCGAACGGCACGAACTCATACGCTGATTCCAAGGCAGCGTATTTTGTATGTTTGCACAGAGAAATTGAAAAATACTAAAAAAATTACTAATGGTTTTGCTGTATGGGTAATCCTGTTCTCCAGGGCGGTGGTCCGCGAGCTGATCGAGACGGAGGAGGAGTTCGGGCGCGACATGGCGCAGGTGGTGTCCCGCTACATGCGCCCCATGGACAAGGCCACCACGCCCAAGGTGGTGTTCGACAACCGCGAGCTGCTCTTCCAGAACTTCAAGCAGATCTGCGAGTTCCATAACACGTGAGTCACCCACCTTACTTTGTGACACACATTTAAAAAAAATAATTAAATAGAAGACAAAATTAAATATTTAGTGTACTTCCGCTGTGATCCGAAATCCAAATTAAGACAAGTAAACTCTCGACTTGTCGTTCGAAGAGACAGCATCTCCTGATGATGCCTTGTGGTTAGGCGAAACACGTGTAGAGTTAAGAATTTCCGAATTGTGATAGGTAACGTTAATCTTAGTTAATTTATCTTAGTTAATTGATCTTAGTTAATTAAGCTTGGTTAATTGATCTTAGTTGATTTTTCCTTTACTTGTCTTAATTTTGATTTCGGATCACAGCGGAAGTACACTAAATATTTAATTTCGTCTTCTATTTACAATGGATATCTGCAAAGTAACGCCTGAGTCAATAAGTTAAAAAAATGCTTTATTATTTTTTCATTTATTTAAATATAAACATAACCTTACAGCATTTTAGCCAAACAATCTATTTATTATATTTCTAATTATTTAAACCTAGTATGGCAACTTGTTACAATAAAAAAAATATTAAACAAAAACAAAACAATTATAAAAATATTATATAAATCCCATTCATCCCTCATTCACTCATTCATCAACGCCACTTACAGATTGTTATTTTTTCTGTATAAATTTAGGATATTTTTTCCTATCTTCTTCCACTCGTCAGCAAAGAGGTCTATTTCTGGATATTAGACGGACAGTTTATTAAGATGTTGGTGGTGCTCATGAATGCTCATGAATAAAATCTATGTAGCCGGAAAATTTTCAACACTTAGAGTGTTAGCTTTTTTTGAATCTGCAGGGCAATTCAGGTAATCTTTGAATGCATCCGACAATTTTCTTCGATAAGTGACGTTCCTTCAAATCGGATAGCAATTGCTATATAGATAATCAGAATCAGAAACTTTTGACATTTCATTCGGATTTGCAGTCTATGTTTTTCGAAAACTTTTCCGACAGCAAATTGCGCGCGGATGAAAATAATTATCCGATTTTAGAAAAGGAGTAACTTGATGTGATTATTTTTTACTTTTGCTACCCGAGTGAACCTGTCATCTGCGGTCTGTGACAGATTAGGTATGTTTACAAAGTATTTTTTTTACTTTCTGTGTCTAGCTGCGCGTAAAAGTATCTTTATACGAAAGCATAGAATGAGTATTTTAAGCTTAGACAAAAAAAACACGTTTTCTTCAAAAAAAAATATTTCTATCATGGTTACATTTCTATCATCATAACTTGCTTTGTAAACTGGCGGAAGTGTTATGTCTATGGTTCATATTCCATGAAACGATGCATTCAAAGATTTGACTAACGTTGCTGGAAATCTTCGCCTCAATGCACTCAATGTACATCATATACACCTTTGTGTACGTACATTATACAGGTCTACAATGATTTTGGTGCCGCTTAAAGTAAAACTGATTTCAAGTACATTCGGTACCCTGATAAAAACGTGATACTTACTTTTTTAATACTACGTATAGTTTTCGAGATTTCATTTATTAAAATTCAAAAGAACATTTAAGGTTAGAAGCTTTTTTTTTTAGATTTTCTCGGATGGATGTCTTCAGGACATTCCCGTGTAATATTCCAACAGTAATCTGCCAACATATGCTCATCCCAGCGACCTTGGTTCCTATCTTCCATCACCTTTAAATCTTGATGAAAACGTTCTCCTTGTGCTTCGCTATACGCTCCAAGATTTTCAGGAAACTAGTCTAAATGATTGTCCAGATAATGTACATTTATGCTCATATTACATCCAAGATTTTTAAAGCCAATTAAGTGGTTTTGAACTAACTCTTTGTAATTTTCGGCCTTCTGATACTTTAATGTGAAATACTTCCCGTGTGCAGGGTCCTCCTGGAAGGCATAAAGTACTACGCGGGCGAGCCGAAGATGCTGGGGCGCGCACTCCTGCGCATGGAGCGAGAGTTCGACAAGCACGTGGCGTACTGCCGCGACGAGCCGCGCGCGCGCAGTCTGCTGGCCACCGAGCCCACCACCACCAACTACTTCAAGGTACTTATTGGTGGCGATTCAGCGGCACACACTACTAAACTAAACTTTAAAAAAGCCCCGCCTCTTTTCATCTTAGGTGGCCAGAAAGAGACGGCACGTTCCGCACCATAGTCACAAAACAACTAAAATCACGTCAAATGTAGAAAATATAGGCGACTTCAGACGGCACTCACTTGTATCACCTCTAAAACTGCCTGCACATTCCATATTTGACGTGATTTTAGTTGTTTTGTCTGTGGTTCAGAACGTGCCGTCTCTTCCGGCCACCTAAAATGAAAAGAGACGGGGCTTCTTTAAATTTAGTTTAGTAGTGTGTGCCGCTGAATCGCTACCACTATTAAATAAAAAATTAAAATAAAATATTCCTTTATTGACATAAGAAATACACAATTAAAATGAAACCATTGGTGTTGATTTAGTCATAGACTGTGTTTCAACACCAATGGCCTCCCCACAGAGTTATTACAAGTCTTGGTTATACATACATATATTAACATACAAATGATGCTATAATAACAGTTACAAAAAATATTTTTTTTGGAAAAATTAATTTGGAATAGAATCATAAAAGGTTATTTTTGTGAAAGTTACTTTACAAAATATGCAAATTTTATATAAAGGAACAATAATTAAACGTAAATATCTTCTTATTCTATATCGCTAAGCGGCCAAGCCCTGGTGTCGAGAGTTTTCAAGCCGTCCGAAAGCTTTAGACTTGGCTTAACGACTGCTTGTACTAATACTAACAGCCGGCACCTACAATTTAACGTGCCATCCAAGCCACGGACGGTAGCGCCCAGATGAAAAAGCCAATTGTAAAACGACAGTCTTGGTCACCCATCCAAACGCCGTCCGCATCGGCCGTTGCTTAGCTTCGATGAAAGCGACAGATCACCTTAGCTAGCCGAGCTACAGGCGCTAAGGTAAGACCGTCTAATTGAAAAGCGGACGTTTTCCCACTGGGCCACACTGGCTTTTTCATTTAATAGTACATTGTTTGTTGGTCGTAATCTAAATCAACGAACTTAGCTGAACTAGCACGCCCATAAATAAAGCAGGAGTTTGACAGAGTATAAGGTAAAATGTTCCGTGATAGTAGCGCCACCTATACGCATTTTCTGAAACTATCACCAGTCTATTTTCAAAGAACATTCCACCCTTCCTTAACCAAGTAAAATACTAGTTGCGCCATCTAGCGGAATTTTCCAGAACTCAGACAAATTTTCATGCGTAATTATAACTTTCTCTATCGCGCCATCTGCGTTCTTATTTGAAAACTTCTACGATACGTGGTTTGAATTGTGTTGTTGCGGCGCTGTTGCAACTGAAATAGTTTCTGTTTTTCTTCACAGATAGAGTTACTAATAGTATAAATAGTTTGAAATATACCAGTACAAGTACAGATTCGAGATGAATTACGAGCCAAATCTTAAAAGCTTTTTGCTAGACATCGTAAATATTAATGAGACTTATTTTTAGCGTGTCTCGTTAAATATTATAGAGTAAGATCCCAGGGCCCCCAGACGTTACTTATTTTTGAAGTAACGAATTTTACGGTGTAGACACTCTTCTATGTGTTTGAGAGTGTGTGAGTACTAACTAGTTTGACTAGGCGGCCCGTTCACAGGTAGCAGGTAACAAAGGTAGACAAAAACATAACTTACTTTTGTTAAATTCGAAGTGCTGATTTTTATATATGTCACATAGAATATTATTAAAAATAATTATATCATATTGACAGACCGTTTCTGTGGGCGGTAATTTTTCCCAGACGCTTGAAACCTCATAAAAAAATTACCGAACTTTTGTTATATTCGAAGTCTTCTGCTTTATATATGTTGTTTGGGGGGTTATTTTAATACCTTTTGTGTACAGCCAGACCAATCCGAAGGGCCAAACATTCTCCCAGACACAATCAAAGTTCCGCTGTAAGTGCGAGTGTAGGGGCATTATGCAAGCGCTTGAGCGTGAGCGAGAGCAATATATTAAGTTTTCAGAACTACTCTAGTAGTTATGAGGTGTTTAGTTGTTCAGTGTGTGTTAGACATGCGCAGAATGTGCCACTAAAATGAAAAGATATGTACATATCTTTTTATATCAGTGAACTATATCTTTCTTTTAGTTCAGTAGTTCATTTAGTTCAGTACTAGTTTTCTTTCAATATTTCATTCAGGGCATCGCATCTCTGTCACCTTGGGATAGAGTTTAAATTTGCCTGGTCAGTCAGATTCGCCGAGTGAGTGAAAGAGGCTATCATGTATCAATTATCCATACGTACAACAGAGCGGGACAAGCATAGATAGTCCCGAATACTCCCGATGTTTTCATTCGAGTCTCGAGTCGTTCTTAAACGGATGAAAGAACTAGTGAACTAAGAACTAATTGAAATGTTATTGAACTAGAGAGTGAAAGATACAAATCACTGATAGATGATAGCCTCTTTCACTCACTCGGCGAATCTGACTGACCAGGCAAATTTAAACTCTATCCCAAGGTGACAGAGATGCGATGCCCTGAATGAAATATTGAAAGAAAACTAGTACTGAACTAAATGAACTACTGAACTAAAAGAAAGATATAGTTCACTGACATAAAAAGATATGTACATATCTTTTCATTTTAGTGGCACATTCTGCGCATGTCTAACACACACTGAACAACTAAACACCTCATAACTACTAGAGTAGTTCTGAAAACTTAATATATTGCTCTCGCTCACGCTCAAGCGCTTGCATAATGCCCCTACACTCGCACTTACAGCGGAACTTTGATTGTGTCTGGGAGAATGTTTGGCCCTTCGGATTGGTCTGGCTGTACACAAAAGGTATTAAAATAACCCCCCAAACAACATATATAAAGCAGAAGACTTCGAATATAACAAAAGTTCGGTAATTTTTTTATGAGGTTTCAAGCGTCTGGGAAAAATTACCGCCCACAGAAACGGTCTGTCAATATGATATAATTATTTTTAATAATATTCTATGTGACATATATAAAAATCAGCACTTCGAATTTAACAAAAGTAAGTTATGTTTTTGTCTACCTTTGTTACCTGCTACCTGTGAACGGGCCGCCTAGTCAAACTAGTTAGTACACACACACTCTTAAACACATAGAAGTGTGTCTACACCGTAAAATTCGTTACTTCAAAAATAAGTAACGTCTGGGGGTCCTGGGATCTTATACTATTAGACATTAAAGTTGTCATAAAACATTTGTTGACAATAAGACATATGCATCTGTTTCATAATATTATTTTTTAAATCTTTACGGAGGTCTAAACTAAAGTTTCAGTGAGTGGCAGAAATCTGAAGCTTTTATAAAAAAAGCTATGGATAACAGAAAAAAGGATATGTGATGTCAAGAAATCAAGATATCAATCTCTGGTTGTGTCAAATCTTTCTGTCAACGGTTTATGCGGTCGGTCTTTGGATGGGTGACCATACCAAGAGATTGTCGTTTTAAAAGTGGCATTTATAGGTGCTACCGTAAGTAGTAAACTAGCACTCGTCAAGCCGAGTCACAGGCTCTCGAGCGGCTTGAATACTTTCGACACCAGAGTCTAGTACGAAGAAGAAGACGAAAGATACCATGAAAGTAATGAATTTTCTAAGTCCCAACTTAGTAATGTAGTCATACATTATAATTATCTTATGCTGGTTTTTACATCGCTATTCGGTGCTTACTGTGTACGGCAAAAATACATTACAATTACACAAACATGCCAAAACTACTAAACTGGTAAATACGGTCAGCAGATCGTCCCGGCTTTGCACGGACTATAAAATAATCCAAGTTGTAAAGAGAAACAAAATATAACCTATGTTACTCGGGGATAATGTAGCTTCCCAACGGTGAAGGAATTTTTCAAATCGGTCTAGTAGTTTCGGAGCCTATTTGCGTCAAACAAACAAAATATCTAACTTTTCCTCTTTATTTATTGGTACAGATATACGAGTATATATAACATATTCAACTTATTTTTCTTTGTTCACAAAAGGCGCGGGTTCAGCATAATGCTGTGACTGAGAGTACAAGGTACGCCAGCGCTGGTTTTCAACCTGCGGCTTTACTTACTATGTAGGCCCAGTAAATGTTAAGCTGTAGTAGCTAGTGTTAAGTTATCCGCTGAGGATCAATTTATACTTGTACAGAGTCGAAGCATTTCGAAGCGTCTATCCAAAACTGAACATTGAAAATATGAAAAACTTGAGAGGTGTCAAGGTACACCCGGATGGAACGAAGTTCTTTTCGATTAATTATTAGCGAAAGAATTGTAGATAATATATTTTTTAAGTTATTTTTTTTTATAACTAACAAATATAATGTAATATAAACTTAATCAGTAGGCTCAATCGCAACTCCGCCTGAAACGAATGGCGCTGTTGTCAATTAGTGAATACTTTCATTGATAGCCGTATTTTGACTTCCGAACGAATTTTGGAGATGCGACGTTGCCGTACCGTGCGCAAAAGGTGTCGTGATAACTTTTCGTAGAATTTTTTCCGTCTAGTCCCTTTGATAATACGCGCGATAAGGAACTTCGTTCCAAAAATTCAACCTTAACTTTAGATACTTCTGAGATTTTTTTCGTAAAAATCGGATAGATTGGACAGACGCTTCGAAGCGCTTTTTACTCCTCTGCACTAGTATCTATAGAATAGAATAGAATATCATTTATTCGTCATAACGTATCCTAATTATAATAACTTACAGGTTTAATAAAAGGATACAGTACGTTCCCGTCAATTTCACATTATACATTATTCACTATTACATTAACAAATCTCACTCAATTAAAATGTCAATATTAATATTAATCGGATAATATAGTATAAATTGACCATAAGACTAGCACTCGGCGCCGGCAGTTAGGCGCCTCGCCAGGGACTAGAATAGTTCGCGTGCCGACCTCTCCTTAGGGCAATCGCCTCTTTATCACTTACTGATCGCCACTGCTTATTATATTCATTCTTATATACAGTGCCGCAAGGCATTTGACCAGTAGGCGCGTAACCACGCGATACTGAACTACGGTGGAGCTTGCGGTGGTGGACTATTAGAGCAATATGTTGTTTACAGCTGTCCTGCATGCGCCGCGCGGCGCAGCGTGGTCTCGCTCTTAGTGAGTGCCGAGCATCTTAGTTAAAGACTATTTAATTACTTTACAATTCGGCACGAGCGTTAAGGGTACCTTTCCGTCAGGTTCTGTCTAAATTAGTTTTGTTAGTTGTTATGTTATTATTCGCTTATAACCAAATTAAGATGAGCAAAGGAAAAAATAAAATATTTAAATAAAAAATTAGGAGTACACACCGATATTTTTTATGTTTTATTTTTAAGCAAAGGAAAATTCATATACATA
This sequence comes from Mellilla xanthometata, assembly GCA_035578125.1. NCBI lineage: Eukaryota > Metazoa > Arthropoda > Insecta > Lepidoptera > Geometridae > Mellilla > Mellilla xanthometata. The sequence continues at coordinate 1,128,877 of JAPUBQ010000007.1, read as the reverse complement.
TTAAAAAAAAATATGTGTACTAACCTATATTTTTTTGCAATATTTAAATTTTTCTTTGCTTATCTTAATTTGGTTTCAGATCACAGCGGAAGTACACTAAATATTACATTTTGTCTTCTAGTCAAATATCCAATTCAGCCCTATACAAAATTTAATAATTAATTGTAATTTAATATAATTACGTCTTAGAAAAAGAAATTATTATTATTCCCATGGTTTATGTCTCGATGCACAGATCAGAAAAAACAGTCTCGAAAGCGTCCATCAGATCTTGTCAGCAATATACGAGTACGTATATACGTAAATTGCATAATATCGTATTGTTTTTGCTCGGAGCGTGGATTGCTGCCAGCTCGGTGACTGGGGCTGGCTTGTCGGACGATATCACACGAATGCTTCAGTTTTGACGATTGTATGTTTAACATCATTGGGATTTAATTTGCTGTGGGTAATGATGAATTGTGGAGGGGAATTTTAATATTTGACTTCCTAAACATAAAATATGAGATTAGCATTTTTTTTCTATACACACGGCTGGTTAACCCCACACTGAACTGATATACTACATATACATACATATTTTATATAGATATATATTTAACACACAGACCAACAGCCAACAAATTTTGTTGAGCACAAAGATGTTGGCCGTGCCGGCAATCTAATCCGGAACCTTCTGATTGGCAGTCCGGCATGGTAACCATCACGCCAACGAGGTCGTCAAATATGGTAAAACTACCTTTAAAAAATATTGGTTAAATATCATTACATCTATACCGTACCAATATTATAAAGAGGAAAAGTTTAATTGTTTGTTTGTTTGACGCGAATAGGCTCCTAAACTACTGGACCGATTCGAAAAATTCTTCCACCGTTGGGAAGCTACATTATCCCCGAGTAACATAGGCTATACGAGTATTTTGTTTTTCTTTACAACTTGGATTATTTTATAGCCCGTGTGAAGTCGGGACTTTCTGCTAGTATAATGTATCTAATATTTGGTCAAGAAAAGGATAAGTATGATACAGATTTTACCATTGTCACTATTTCAGCGCATAACTCTGGAACACCGGTAGATATTTCTAATTGTCATTTGTAGTAACAAACATTACTAAACTAACCGATTGATTTAGAACTTGTTATTTAAATACAAAATAGCTTTTTATTAACCATAAATATAATAAAAATTATACATGTACAAAACAGCTTATTGTAAACACATTTTTTTTACATACATCTTGTCTAATGTTAAGCAGTGCTGTAACCTACGTTTTGTAGCACAGGTTCTAGGTGTTCTAGGTAAGCGTGTGATGTTTACTCTCGATTTAAAGATCTAAGGATGGTACTCCTCAGAAAACAGAGCTTCAGGCAGAGAATTCCAAAGCTCTCCTCACTATGAATGTTGAGGCGGAGCTTTGTGCGAATCTTCGGAATTTCCAGTGTGTGTAGCGGTGTCTCTTCCCTGCACCCTGAGTCTGAAATAAAGCCACTCGCAATTGATGCCACTGACAATAAGAATGTCTTGGTTTCAACTGATACAAACACAACTTTTCTCAATAGCGGTCAGAGGTCTGACTTCTCTAATTATTTATTCTGTCATTTGTGACCATTTTTTTTTGTCAGTGCTTGCATTAATGACTATTGGCTTTTTTTCAGACTTAGGGTGTTGTTGCCATATTAGTTCTATAGTGGAACGGAGATTATTATTTATTTATTTACACTGTACCAAGAAAAATTATATACAAAATAAAAATTCACCTTTGAAATTTAAATGAATTTAAATAAGACGAATGATTCTCGCAGGTTTGTAACATAAAGAAAATAATAATAATTAAGCTTAATTTATTGAGCGCGCAGATCGTCACTTGAGGCACAGTATGCGATTTCAACGCACACTCTCCGTATTGTATCCGATAGATAGATAGATTAGTTTCCGAAATGCCGATGACTAGGGAAGTATGTTATTCGGACGGAGTAGAACTAGCGAGCCTACGCACTGACGCCGTCCTTACTCTGACTTGCTTCCAGAAATAATGCCGATGATTCCTCATGACGTTCATTCATTGCTGTTTCATGCGAACCAGAATGTTGTAGACAGTTTTGTTTGAAATAAAGAAAATTAGCTTATTGTGCACAAATTCAGCGCATATAGATTCACATATATTTCAATGCAAGTTACTCGCGTATGTAGAGCATACATTTTATTGATATACGAGTAATTATGTGTATGTGGAAGGATGATAATTGATGTTAATTGCTTTTTTTATCATATTGCATATCATAAACATACCAGGTTCAGCAAAAAATAGTTTCAATACGAGGTCTTTTCTTTATCGTCGGATATTTCTATTTATATATTTATTGTAGTGAAATGTCCTGTCGCTTTACAATGATGTGGTGGTGGATAATTTTGTTGCCTAATTTTTCTGTAGCGTTTGGTTCGTTTATCAAACTAGTAGAAGTGGTTTTGGTAAATACTATACTAACCTCAAATGAAAAGAGATGATGTCAAGAAGAATCAAACTTCCCTGTTACACCTTGTAAGTTCAGCTTCTAGAGACGGCCGCTAAACTCATACGACGAAGAATAAGGTGGATAATATATGAGATTCCTTATTGAAGAATCATTGTGTTTTACATTATACAGCTAGGCTTGACCAGCAAGGCGCGTAACCACACAAAAGGTCGAAGGTAGTTCATGCGTATTCTGGAATGTAAGGCTCTCTATGAGGCGACTTCCAGCTTGCTTGGTATGAGCACAGGGATGTCCCCAAGGATGCTCAAGGTTTGTTTGTCGACCTTGGTGCGCTCGCTCGGCGCGCTATGTTTAGCCAGGCGGCGCGCGCGCCTCAGTCGCTCGGAAGCCGCGGCCGCGACCACCTCGCTCGCTCCAGCGCATCGACCTCGACCACTCGCCCGAGTGAAGTGTGTGACTGTGAGTGTCGCGAGTGCACCAGGTACCCGCCACGTATTATTAGCCCGCCGGGGCGCAATCGCCGCGATTCTTCCCCCGACCCAATGTTACGGTGTAGTGTTACCGGCGACGCGTCTGGTTTATTTTGAGAGCCGCGTAGGCGGAGGAACCAGCGTCATGACGGCGAGAGGACTCGCCCAGCAGGAGCGGACTCCGCTGCGGACCTCTCTAGGATGACCTTGACCCAATTCCTCCACATATTTTAGGAGTTCACCAAACTATTTATAGCTCCGATTAACGATTGGCCGTTTACTACGTCTCTTCCATGTGTTGTCACGTTTAACTGCTCGGATGCAGGACTCGGTTCATTCACAACTTTCTGCGGAATGAACCAAGTGAACAGCCGCAGTTGTCAGTTTAAATATTGCGTCACGTCTGCAATCTTTCTGGAAATACGCATGAAGCTCCACTGTGAATGCTCTCTTTAGATACTCAGTTTAAAGACTGTTGTCTCTTACGTATCTTTGGTATTTGCAATTTTAGTTATTTTTTAAACTCTTGTTTGCATTTCTTAGATACCATGTCAACCTCTTTTAATGTTTATTGTCTCATACTTTTGTTATTAAAAAAACTTTTAAAGTCGTTAGCAATAATTATCTTCCTAGGAATGTTCATGACATTGTCTTGTACTAGATTGTATTCATGTTTATTTGGTTTTGGTTCAGCTGTGCACAGTTTGTCATTTAATTTATCGTCATCATCTATCTGCCATAAACTTTCGTCATTTATTTTCGTATTACTGGTTGCTAGGCCGTTGGATGTGTACGTCATTATTTCTGTAATGATTATTTGTAATGCTTTTAGATCTTTTTATTAATCTTTTTCTTCATTACTATTTTATCTGCTTACCAGTTTGTATAATAATGTTTGATCTAATAATAATAGTACAGTATAGTAATAGTAGTATAGTAATAGTACATGAAAATAATAAAACGAAATGATGCATTAACTATGCAACAGAACGAAAAAGAATGTTCTAAACGTCATTTTACATGCTTACTACTTCTAAGCTTTTTTTTATTGAAAGCTGCTTAATTTATAGTAAAAGCTTCTGTAAAAAAAAATACATACAGTCGAATATATAACCTCCTCCTTTTTTGAAGTCGGTTAAAAAGTATTACTAACCTGTTTATTCATTCCGATACACACAATAACACTACATCTTACGTGGTATCAAAACAACCAACTGCACCGCTCTACGTTATGCGTCTTTCATTCGGTGTTTCTTTTGACTGCATGATATTAACGCACCTCGGTCTTGCTAAATATTTGCCTTCACCAAGGACTTTAGGAAAAGCCAAGGTTTGGTTTTCTAGCAGAATTTCCTTCACTTAAATCAAATAAAAGTGCAATTGTGATTAAACTTGTGAGGTCATAAAAACAAGGACGAGTTGGTTAGTCATGAATGTACATCATGATGTTTTAGTACAGATAATCAAATATCTATTCCTTTATTTTAATAAAATACCTATTTGAAAGGTTTTGTAATAATTATCTTCAGTACGCATTGCTTTAACACTTGATTAATGTATTCAGTTTCTTATATGACGCATTATTCTGTAATAAAGCGTCTGGCAAGATGATAGAACTATCGAAACTGTCCGGCTTTTATGTAAACATAGATTAATATGCCCCCAAAAGATTATATTTAAAATTTAGGTTTTATAATATAACGTAAGTATACTCATAAATTATAATAGTTTAAGGGTGTCTGGCAGAGGGTTGCCACCATAATAACCGTCTGGCAATGAGCAACGCAACTTTTGATATTATTATGAAACAAATGTAAAAAAATCAGGTTTTATACTATAACGAATTTGAGATGGAACTTTATACACCTTTGTTATCAGTTATCTGCCAAAGCCACTGCTGCCTCAGCTTCATGGTTGGGATCATTCTTACCTCTACTAGGGACACACATAGAACAATTTTATAAAAAGACGAAGGTCAGAAACTTATGGGCTCTTGGGCTAAGAGTTGAGTCAGGACAAAGAGTCTTATAGTATAGATACTTATTTGGAATGCTTTGTAATAATTACCTTAGTACGCATTGCTTTAATCCTTGATTAATGTATTCAGTTTCTTATATGACGCATTATTTTCGAACAAGTACCTATATTTGACAATACAAAAGGCATATTCCCCGGGTTATAACTTACTTGTATAGTGTTTAGACGAAAACAAATAAAAAAATATATAGTTTGAGACTGAGGGTTTGTGAATTCACATTATTTCAAAATTTGCACATAACAAGTATAAATTAATAATTTAGAGAACCCCTAACGGATGTTTGGTGGGAGGCAATTTTGGATATAAAAAAATATCAAAACTTATGTACTCTCGTCAATAGTCAAACTTTTTCATTTTCAACGCGTCTTTGTTGTTATTGAACCTATTGTTGATAAACCTATTCGTAATCTCAAAAAATCTCGTTCTAATCCACCTCTTTGATCATGATCTGCCACAAGCTCCAGCATCCCATCAGCTGTGCACATCTAATCCGACCGCCCCACTATTCTCCCGTCGGATGGAGTTAACATGTCAAGGTGTTTCTAATTCCGTACCCCGATATTCGATGGTCGAGGGAATGCCTCTGTAACTAATGTTTTACGGATTTCGCGAGTTTTATGCCTTTCGGTAATCGATTAGCTGTTTATGTGTTAGTGTTGTTCGTTTTGATTTTAGTTGTGGTCTCGTTACGTTTTGGGATCGATCACGTTGTTTTAAGCTGCTAGCTGGTCGTCATTTAAGTCTTTGATCTACAAAAATAATTAAATGCTATCATGTTTTTTGTTCGGTTACCATTATAGTTTCCTATTATTTTTATCCGTCTCTTACTTTTGATTCTTGGTTACTACTTTTATCATTATCTATACTAATACGCATTAAGTATCTTAATACTCATTTATTTTGGTTTCAAGCTCTCAAAGAACTTAAACTCTCATCACTCTCACAGATCTGTACTGGGTCTCTGTTTTCTGAGAAGTACCTTGTTAGAGTCTTCAAATCTAGAGTAAACCAGTTCTTAATAGTTAAGCTTTATATCTGTAAAGCTGTGTATAAACGCAAGCCTTTTCAACATAACCTTAATCTTGGACCTTTTTGATCTCAGTTGTTGTAATTTCTATCAACACTTTCTCTTTTCCTTAACTAACACCGCATATCAAGAAAGCAGTCGACCAGTCGTCAAATAATTGATTGAAATTGACGTTGGAGTGTGGCCAACATTTCGCCAATTAGATCTCTACGCTGAATGCGTTTAGCATTTGCATCTGTTTAATTAGCCTTACGCAGATCTGGATTGAACAAAACTTTCTTCAAGTTTGTAATAGTTTTAATAGGTATGTTCGTACTGGTTTTAGTTGATGGCCAATGTAAGCAATGTCTTATATTAGAGCTTTTCACTGTGGTTACGGGAAGGGGGTGAACTGTAGCAAAGGATACAGTTATAAAGTAAACTAAATAGTTCATAGAAGCGTCCGTGTTTTAATTTTCGTGTGTTCATCGTTATTTCTTTAATTCCTGATAAAATAATTTACGGGCTTCTAAAAAAATAAGCTAAACTGTCTGAACAATCTTACATAAAACAATACTCTTTGTTTGCCTTGTTACCCAGCACCACTTGAGTCGCGTAATACGGTTTCCAACATCGTCAACTTTCGTCCTGCGCCGGATTTCCGTGTTGCGGGCTCGATCTCTCAGGCTGATACCTAACCTAACCTAACATGGCCCTTTCCAGTATTTACTGTATTTGGTTGTTTAAGTTTATTATTTGTAAGATTTCTTTCCTCATCATGTCATACGAACAATGTGCTGTTCACAGAATTTAGCAGAGAAGCTCGGTGACGACAAAGGCATCGCTGAGCATCTGAAACTGCCCATACAACGCATCAACGACTACCAACTACTACTTAAGGTACTACTTACTACTTTTTACTTTCTTTATGTAGGTACTAAGCGCAAACCCATCTAGTATAAAAAAAAAACACTTTGAATACATTGCTGTTTTTTAGCAGACTTCATCATTATTATCATGCTTATGTTCTAGCTCTACTGGACAATAATAGGCCTACGTCACGACTACTATGGCAACCGACTTCAAGATGGAGGAATCTTTATTTGATTTCCTAGCGAAGCCTTTGTAATAGGGTTCCGTTTTTGCTTCTTAGGTACCCATAAAAAGAACATCATGACTTTGTTTGTAAGATTTGCAATAATTAGTGCTTTGATTTTTTAGCTTGATAATCATAAGAAAATAATTTAATTATTGATGTATACCAAATAAAAAGGGTGGTCCCACATTGTAGTAAACATGTTTTTTGCCATGTATTTAACAATATTATGAAGAGTATGAGTAAGATAAATAGTTTGTATTTTTGTTTGTTTGGCGCAAATAGGCTCCGAAACCACTGGACCGATTTGAAATATTATTTCACTGTTGGGAAGCTACATTACCCCTTAGCATCATAGGCTATATTTTGTTTCTCTTTACAACTTAGATTATTTTATAACCCTGCTGGAAGATCTGCTAGTTTCTTATGAAACGGTACCTTCAATCACGAGTCCGAGTCGCATTCGGCCATTTTTTTCTATTATATGTGCGTGTTTTTGAACCTGACTAATAGTTTGTACCGTCGCAGGAGCTGGTGAAGTACTCGAAGCGTCTCGGAGAAGACTGCACCGACCTCCAGAAGGCGCTAGAACTCTTCCTCGGCATCCCCACGAGAGCCACCAACAACAAGTTCATCGCGAGCATTGAAGGTAAACAAACTAGCAGCTAAACTTTGTTAACTTTTCACGTAAACCATCTTTATATGTAGCGCCTGCATCTCGGCTAGCTTAAGTGATCTGTCACGATAATCAAAGCTAAGCAACGGTTGATACGGACGGTGTTTGGATGGGTGACCATGCAGAAAACTGTCGTTTATCAAGTGGAATTTTTATCTGGGTGCTATCGTGGGTTGGATGACACGTTATATTGTAGGTCTCGGCTGTAAGTTTTAGTACAAACAGACGTTAAGCCAATTCAGAGGCCTTCGGGCGGCTTAAAAACTCTCGATACCAAAGCTTGTTTACTTAGCGCATACGAAAAAGAAGAAGAATATTTATATTCTCGCGTAGAAAAAAAAATAGGCCATTACACCAACGGTCGAGGCTCTAAATTTAATATAATAATGATCACACATATGAGTAGGTGTTAGAAGTAGCGCAAGTAGAGGTTGACCAAAGAAGACGTGAATTAATTCTGTGAAGGAGGATATGAATGAGAAGGGAGTGAATGTAAGATGACGGCTGACAAACAGACAGGAAACGAAAAACAGACTGAGCGGACCCAACATAGTAGGAAAATGTACAGATAAAGAAGAAGACATGCATAGGTGGTCGGCGGCAGATTTTTCAACTTGAGTGTAGTTGCTAGCCAGGTGACCACTAGAAAATTTTATTTATTTATTTATTTCCATTGCTGAGCATGTTCATTATCGATGTAATTTAACTTTAATAATAGGTACCTAATCACCACGTGTAGGTTTCCTTACGATGTTTTCTATTACGGAAAGCTCAAACATATTGTCGGGTATCAAACCTACTACCTTCTAGACGTAAGCCGGCCGCACGCCTGACTGAGTTTTCATTGCTTCACTTGTTTTTAGGGTACCGAGGGAACATCTACAAGCTCGGCCGGCTGCTGACGCACGACTGGTTCACGGTGAGCGAGGGAGAAGGCAAGCCCAGCGAGCGGTACCTGTTCCTCTTCAAGGCCAGGATCCTCATCAGCAAGGTCCGCCGGCTCGAGGACAACAGGAGCGTGTTCGTGCTTAAAGATATCATCAAGGTAAGCTCTAGCTTTAAAGCTCGACTTAAACGCTGGCTTATCGAGGAAACTCTCTATGATATAGATGACTTTCTAAAAATTACAAAATAAGAAAATATTAGTACTCGTATGTTGACATTGTTTTATTTTTGATTAATAATGTCATATTTAAACTCTGATATGTACACATGTATATTTATATATTTTTTTGTTACATAATATAATGTTTTAAAATGATGTATGAATTGACCTGTTAAATAATGTTTTTACCAATAAATATGATTATGATTACCGCACATAATTGCGTCTACATCAAAATCAAAACAGTATTATACAATCTTAGGTATATATAAAATTTCCGTGTCACAGTGTTTGTTACCGTACTCCTCCGAAACGGCTTGACCGATTTTTTCCAAATTTTATATGCGAATTCAGTAGGTCTGAGAATCGGCTACTGTATATTTAGTTTTTTTTTTATTAAGGCAAAATAGCGTTTGCCGGGTCAGCTAGTATAATATAAAAATAAGTCGCGGTATTCCGTTCTGACGCTTTAACTCCAGGACTTCACACGAGCTGATTTCCACGGGTTCGCATTCGTTGGAAGGTCTAGGGCACCGTGAGGTTTGTAGCAAACAAAATTCAGGGATAATTTCAACGTAAAAGGAGAAAAACATTTGGTGGCTAAACAGATTTCGCCGGGTTTGCTAGTGCATATATCAAAATGAATCTCGATATCCCTTGGTCATGCCATCACGCGTGAACGCCTGGACCGACTTCGCTTTTATATGTTAGGAGAAAGTTCTTATGATAGGAAAAGGTTATTATTTTTCAAAACCTAAGAATATTGTAAAGGTATCATAAATCATAACAATAATAAACAAACGTTTTTTAATTAATTATACCAATTCGAAATAAATAATCATCGTTAAGACAGGGCAACGTCTGGCAGGTCAGCTAGTTGACAACATAAAGAAGACAAGTAAACACTTCTAAAGTCGTAATACTATTAGAAACTGCAGACGACTCGGCTATAGAGTTTGTAGTTCTCATAATATTTGTCAAAGCTATGCTGAAAAGCGATGATGGTCATTTAAAATGGAGCAAGGTTGGTTAGAAAAAACTTTCAAAGACTTTTACTCATTCATCGCATGCTTTGAAGACCTTGATGCCAATCGTCCAAATGATATTTGCTCCAAAACTAAAAGCTTATCGATACGATATAAATTGCACACAGAATTAAAATTTTCTGAGATCCGAATCTCCAGTTGATACCTACAAACATTATGTCAGATTTGCGTAACACTTTCCGGTATAGTCCACCTACGCATTTCTCTTCTATGCTCGTCATGAGTTTCTTTGGCCACAAATAGTTCAATTTTAAAAAGCATTCATAATTATGGTGTTGGAACGAGTCCAAGCACTTCTCGATTACTGATTTGTTTTGTAATGAGATGTGAGGTAATGGTCAAGGAATTAATGTTATTAGTACACGGTGTAAAGTAGGTTACATGTGCTGGTTACATGATTTATTGTTTTACTAGCTGCGCCCGCGGTGTTACCCGCGCTTATCCAGGACAAAAGAAGATAATCAGGGATAAAAAGTAGCCTATGTGTTAATCCAAGATCTAACCTATCTTCATAATAAATCTCATCAACATGGGTTCAGTCGTTGGAGCGCAGATTTTGAACTTATTTGCGTATCCTACTGGAACTACAATTGTTTTCGGGATTAAGATAAAAATAAATTTATGGCCATTTAAACAGAAGTGCTCTTACATGGGGTTCTTATATTAACTTAACTAATTTACAAAATACTTGTATTAATATTATTTTTTATACGATATGTGATGTAGTTGTCGTTTGAGACAAAACTTTTCATCCTGTCATCTGAAGTTGATATGTTTAGTGGCAGCGAAATGAGCTTTACATTTGTTTTAGTTTCTGATAATTTCTGATTAACGTAGTTTAATTTCAATGGTGATGTAGTCGCTTTTCTGATGTTGACAAGATAAAGAGACTAAATACAGATCGATTTCGTTTCCCATTAGATATTTAATGGAAATTATTTTAATAGAAGATTAATGACGTAATATTTCTTGTAAGCATTCGTCATATTCTATGATTTTGTAAATGGTTATATGTATGGTAAGCCGTCATGAAATTTCAATATCTTGTCCTAGCTTCCCGAGATTGAAGTCAAAGACACCGGGGAACCGCTGAAATTCGAGCTTCATCTAAAGAACCCTGACTGTATAATCACCCTCGCTGCCCACAAGGACTCTGTGAAGACTGCCTGGCTGGCAGAGATCAGGAAATACGCCAGTGACGTGCGTGAGTATCACAGACGCTTGAGGTAAAGTTTGGCTTGCAATGACGTAAATATCTGATAAGGGACGCGCATCCAAATAGTTTGCAAAAAGGATTGATGAGAAGACAACAGTCAATTGTAAAGTTATTTTTATTGTTTAAAACTCTGTAGATAATATTACAAAAAAAAATTGTAAACAACAATCTGGCCTAGTGGACGAACAATAATAGACGTGTATTTGTCGGTCGAACAATAATAGATGTTTGTTTTTATAGTGTATTTTATCACTATTTTGTATCCACAGTTGCGCTAGCCGAGCACGCAGCTGACGATCTTCAAGTACTCCCACCGCCAGAAGAGATCCCACTAGAACCAGAAGAGGACAACAAAAAGAAGAGAGACGTCTCTGAAGCGGAACTTGCAGAAGAAGGCCAAGAGAAACGCACAAAAGTCCAGGAGGTTGAAATATCTGAAACAACTACCAAAGAAGAGTCGACTCAGTTACAAAAGAGAAAGGCGTCTGATGAAAGTCAGGTCGCTACAAAAGTATCAAAATCCGAAGTAGTAGAAGTACAATCCACTGGCCAGACTCAAGAGATCAAGTCAACTAGTGTCAGTGCAGCTAAGAGTAAAGTCACAACTGATTTAGAATCTAAATCAACTGTGACTGTTGGAATCTCTGAAGTCGTTGAAGAAACCCAATCACTTACGTCACAGTCGATAAGCGAACAGACTGTCAAGGCTTCTAGTAAATCTGACAAGGTTGAAAGCCAGACATCTGTTCAGTCATCAGCACATACTGTAATAGAATCTGTTCAAACATCATCTATAGAACAGACCGCTCAAGTTGCCAAACAAGAAACTGTCCAAGAGAAGCAGCAGAAGATTGTTCATCAATCTTCAGTTTCTGCAAAGACAGGCGAGGCTGCAGAGCAAACTGTTCAGATAAAAGCAACTGAAAAAGTTAGAGGACAAGCTGTTCAGCAAACATCACAACAGTCTAACGTTACAAAATCTTCCACTGTTGATAAAGAAGAAAAGACACAAGAATCAATAACTACATCAATTAAAACTTCAAAGGTTGAAGAAACATCTGTTAAATCAGAAACAGGTCAAGCATCAAAAAAATTAGAAGCAACTTCTGAAAAAGTCCTTGAACTTGCTGCTGTAACAGAACTAAAATCTTCTGATCAAATACCTGTCAAGAAAACTGAAGAAACCCCGGCAAAAGAATTAAACCCAGTAAAATCGGCAGAAAACCTTGGTTCATCAACTAAAGCGAAAACTGAAGATACTTTAGTTAAATTAGATAAAACCTCAACAGAAGTAGAGAAAGAAATTTCGTCTTCTGCAGCAAAGGTTGAAACATCTTCAGTAAAAGTAGAAAAAAGTTCAGCAAAAGTTACAGAAGAAATCAGTACAACTGGAGCGCAAGCTTCGGAACAAGTTTCTGCAATCAGTCAAACTGTAACCGCAGAAGAGAACAACGAAGAAATGTCGCGATACAGCCGCAGTTCGCGGCTATCTGGAGGTAATTATTTTTTTTTTGTAATAGAAAATGCAGGAAAAAACAAAGGTATGAGTTAATATTGTTTTCTTTTCTAGAGTATTCCAGTAGTACTCGAAAGCTCTCAAGCTCGACCGGTGGCCACTACGAGTCTGGCTCCACATATGACAGCTCTGGTCTGACCTCGTCCTACTCTCGTCGTGAGAGCGGTTCACGTCTCGAAAGTGGCAAGTACGAGGCTGGAGGTGCCCTCGAAGGATCAGCTAGCTCTCGTTATGAGTCCAAATACAGCTCCAGCTCCAGAATCGAAGGTGGATCCAAATACGGAATAGAGTCCAGCTACGAAAGCAAAACCGAGGGCTCCAAGTACGGTATCGAATATGATTCCAACAGCAAACTTGACAGCATCGCATCCAAATACGGACGGGATTCTAAAGAAAGCAAAGTCGAGGGATCCAAATACGAGGTCGAATATGACTCTGCTAGTAAAATCGACAGTATCGCTTCCAAATATGGTATCGAATCGAAAACCTCTGAAGTCGAATATGAAGCATCTAGCAAAATCGATGCTATTGCTAACAAGTACGGAATCAACCGTCAGAGCTCTGTAACTGAAAGAAAAGAAAGCATCTCAGCCAAAAAATACGGACTTGAAATATCTTTGGATGATGGAACTGTTGAGAGTGCAGCAACTAAAGTAGAGAGCATGTACCAAAGCTCAAAGAACGGAGGTGAATCTACCTTTGAAAGCAGGTCTTCTAGGTCTAAGAAGGCAATCAGTAACGGAAAAGTCTCCACCGGAGAATATGAATCATCTAGTACAATCTCCAAGTCTTCCTCTCAGGATGGCAGGCCCATCTTCTCCAAGACCCTGGAAGGGCAGAACATCGAGCGTAAGTACACAGAGGTAGAACACACAACCGAAGTAGACACACTATTAGTGCTTGTACATACGCTTTTAGACACTAACATACACTACACATTATTCTAACGCTTGTAGTTCCTAGACGCATTATTTAGTATCATGGACCACATTCTAAGGGCTCGTACGGTACCCCTATGCAAATTATATTTGTTATGTTTATTCTGACTCGAATTCATTAGAAACAAAACATCAAGTATTCCAAAGTTTTAAATTGTGAAATTCCGCCTGCGGCGCTATCATCGGTGTAGATGACAAAGCCCGTACGAGCTCTCGTAACCCCCATTTGGCTCCGCAGCGGGAGAGAATGCAGTGTTCGTATGCGCATTGGAAAAGTCCGGGGCGCCGGTGAAAGTGACGTGGCTGAAGGATAACAAGCCGCTGACGGACCGCCTCATGGACCGCTGCTCCATCACAGGAGACGATATCGATCAGATTCTCGAGTTGAAGCACTGCCGCGAAGAGGACTCCGGGGTGTACACAGCTCTCGCTGAAAATGTCAAGGGAAATGCGCACTGCACCGCACAGTTAGCTGTCTACGAGTGTGAGTCATCCTTCTTTCTTACTTTTGGGATAATGAGTGGCATTTGATGACAGTCTATTCTTATTACTTAACTTGACATATTTTAATATTTTATGACGATTATTTTATTTTGTTCTTGTTTTATATATGGATTTATGGAATATCCTTAAATTAACGATTTTCCTTCTAAGACTTTCATCAAAATTGTTGCCACTTAGCAAAATTATTTACGTAATAATGATTACTTTTCAGATACTTTTAGAATACAATTATTATTTTTTTCATAGAACTATTTGCATGCTTCACGCGACATCATCGATTAAGACATTGTAAAGCTGTAACAGTAGTTTGAGTCTATTACTTTCTTTATCTTCCAGTACTTGCCACTCAATTTTCTCATCACATTGAGTATTTTGATGCATGGTACAAATTTTCTTTTAATTTTCTGGTTTTGTGTATTAGTGGTCGTCACACTATTACGATTTTGTACGATTTTTTATAGGTGGATGAAGTATTTGGATTTGGTAACAAAAATATAAAAATATTTTTTATGTAAATGGCTTAAACTTATAATTAAAATGTCTTGAATGGTTTACAGTAACTCCTGAAGAAAGGAAAGAGAGGAACGCTCTCAATGCGCCCTACTTTTTGGTTGCCCTCAAGGACACTGAGATTATGGAGAACACCTACTTGCGCTTCATGATTAGAGTGAAGGGCAACCCCAACCCTGACGTAACTTTGTAAGTATTAAAGCAGTATTTAGGTCATTAATTCAATATTTTAAATTGTTATCATCATCTCAATTTACTCGTAGTTTATCTCAGTGCTAGGTTCAGTTCAGACCTCCTTCTCCTGCTCTACCATTTTGTCAATAATTTCAAATGTTGTCACTGATACTTTAAAAAACTGTTCAACGTATTTCATAACAATGCACTTGAATAAATTTAGTCATAATAATGTAAACAAATGCGACACTGACTCGTTATTTTTTATAATTGTGACCGTGATTTATCTCGTGTATTTGGAGAGACATTGTTTAAAAATACATGTGTAGCTAGATTATATTAGAATATTTTTTGTATCGCAGTGTTGTAATTTCATCAAATAAGAGTTCTATTTTGAAAATGCTTTAAATAAATTAGGCAACTATAAAGCGACGAATAGGATTGGCAATGATCTGAATTGTAGGTACTGTTTTTTTCTCTGTTATCAAGAATTTCAAGGATCTATCATAATCTAATTCCATCGCGTATTCCTCAGCTACCGTGACGGCAAGGAGATCATCAGCACGTCAGAGTGTGACCGCATCTCCATCATCCGCACCCGCGCCGACAAAGGGTGCTATGAGCTGGTCATCCCTGACGTGACACCTGCTGACGCGGGCAACTACTCCTGCAAGGCCATCAACATCTACGGAGACTGCTCCACCGAGGCCAACGTCACTGTTGTTGGTGAGAACCCTGACTCTAGTGTCTCCATGCTTGTCAAACGACTAAGCACTGGTTTTTCTTTGTGGTAGAGCATTTTGTAAAACTTGCCTGGCTAGCAAAGTTGACAAAATTTTAGCCAAGCACCTAACGGTGTTCCGGCAGCCTTTTTGAGAGCCAATTCTAATACTTATAATACTTAATTTATACATGATATCCACGTCAGTTATTACATCTGCTATTAAGACTTCATAAGTTTGAAACATGTCATCAATGTGTCATACCTATTTCATTCCTTTTCAAAGCTGGTTTATTCTATATAGATCCATTTGAAGATTTCATTTTAGCACGTTTGTTGTAGATTTTTATGTAGCTAATACTCTATTAAATGTTAATTTTATTACGGAATCTCACGGGCAATTAGGTGAATTCTTCTATAGTTTTATTTTATCTCTAAGGGTGTGACGTTTTCTTGACATTAGCAACTATTTACTAATGTTTGAAATTAATTAATATAAATTTAACCCGTTGAAGATATTTGGACAAGCTCCAGCATTTGTTTACGAATCGTAACCAAAACTATAAATAATGTGTGGCTGAATATAGAAATGGTTTATTTTTTACTCGTACTTGCTACGTTTTGACACAATTTATATTTAATGGTCTGGTTGACGTAAATAGATTCAAAAGACGTTATACAAATTAAAAAGTCTTTTCAGTATTAGTACATCTGAGAAGAATTGTTGGACAATTTGATTATGATGTGAAAACCACAAAAACTATTTTTACCTCGGCCAACGTTCTAGTTTGGCGATCCAACGAGGTAATGCCGCCAGCTTATTAGGCACCTTACCCGCGGACACAGATTTAGGTGTAATATATTATTTGTAATTTAGGTTTCTTAATTTTATTTAAATTAGGTATATCATAAATACACTTATACACTGCATATGGTTGTACGAGGTAGCGGAAGTAGAGGCCGACCTAGGAAGACGTGGCTGGATTGTGTAAATGAGGAAATGAAAGAAAAGAGAGTGAATGTGGATATGGCAGCTGGCAGAATCGTGTGGAAGAGGAAAACTTGCTGTGCCGACCCCACCTAGTGGGAAAATGTTGAAGAAGAAGAAGATATCATAAATACACTTAAATATTTTACAGATGACAAGAATATCTTCTTCGAGCTGCCCCCTGGCGGGGAGGGGCTGTTGGCTAAGGGAGAGAAGCCTACCTTTGCGTGGAAACGCGACGGGCAGCCCTTCGACCCTGAGGAACGTTTTAAGGTACTTCAAAAATAGCTTCATAACAACTGCTGTATACATGAATCGTAAATAAAATATGAGATAAATAAAAGTTCGGCTAATGGTGCCCCATCAGCAGAACCTGAACTTTCACCAAAAATCGTCTTAGTGTACACAAGACACAAAACAAGTGCTTATTGATCTATTAGCACAGATGGAGACACTGTCAATCAAGAACCGGAGTTTAAAAGCAATCGTGAATTTTCGCGGCTAGTTTGTTCGGCCTGGTTTGCCGGAGACGCGGGTTCGAATCCCGTTGGTGGTGATGTTTTCGATTACTTTTCTTAAGTTTTTAAAGACAACAGCAGAGTGGGTTTAGCGCATTAAAGAAAAACTTATAAAAATATTTTAAACGGCCGAATTATAGGTTGTCTGGTGTTAAATTTGTGTCAATATAAAGTATATATGTAGTAAATCAGTTGTGTTAGCAACCATTACACAAACTAGAAATGGTTTAGTATGGGGCTAACCAGCTGTGTGAGAAAAAAAAAACAATAAAAAAAATTGTTATTATGTTTTTTTTTATTTCATTAATTGCCTAGACACATCTTCTGCACTGCCCTGCTGGTTGTGGCTACCTGTATGGAGTTTTTTTTTTTAATGGACTTGCGCTTGATCGCAATTCACCTGATGGTAAGCGATATTGCGATCTAAGGTGGAGCGCGCTTGCCCATAAAAAACCGGTTCATTCTTGCCTTGAAAACTGCTAGATTATTGTTATCGGGGAACAAGGAATTAGGCAAAGAATTCCACACCTCGGCGGAACGCACAATGAAGGTGGAGGCAAACCGCTTAGTACGCAACTTAGGCACCTCCACAGTATAACGATGCCGCCCTGGTGTTTTCCTACTCGTCCGATGGTGGACAACATAAATGAACGTTTCTGTGTGTCGGCAGGTGCTGCTGGGCGACGACGAGGACTCGCTGGCGCTGGTGTTCCAGCACGTGAAGCCGGAGGACGCCGGCCTCTACACCTGCGTCGCCAAGACCAGCACCGGAAACATATCCTGCTCTGCGGAGCTTACTGTACAAGGTACGTGTCGTACTTCCATAGGCTTGTGTCCTTTTTCCTCCTTAGTCGTATTCCTCATTAATGGGGGTTGTTACTCCCTCGTAGAATTCAGTAATTAGCCGAATTATCTTGGGCAAGACATCACACACACATACACACAAAATCCGCACACGAGTCAACACGAGTACTTGGATTTGTGGTCCTAAGACTTGTAAATTCCTCAAATACGGTAACACCGATCTATTTACTTTAAGTATAAGTTAACAATTTAGAAAACCATCGACATAATATTTTATGATAACTGACAACTTTGTTTTGAGATTTATCATAAATTAAGTGTAATTCTACTGGACAGCTAAAAAATATATTATGTATTTATCAATATGGACAATATTAATGGCTGAAATAATTATAGGTATTAAGATTGACATAGTAATTTGTAATTTGACTTGCCCTATATGACGCGATGTCATAAAGTATAAATATATGTTCCATTCTATTCTAGTGAAACCCGTTCATATTGAGGGAGATGCGAAAGATATGCAACCCACTATTTAGTGGCTACGGCCATGTTGGACTGATTTTCACCAAACATAGCTAAAACATTCTCGATTGACACATATTTCAAACAAAAAAACTAATCTGTTCATTCGAGAGCTAGGATGCCACAGACAGGTACATACACTTTGAACTTATAACAACTCCATTGCCTTTGGATCAGGGTTTTAAAATAGTTTTTCTTAATACGGTTTAGCGAAGGATATAACCTCCACTCGAACTTCAGGGCATGCCAAAAATCCCAAATACTCTCCTAATTACTTGGCTATTAACATTCTGCATTATCATCTGTGTACTTAATTATAACAACTGCACAATAGGGTTGTTTCTAATACAAATATGGGCGATAAATGCAAATACCAAGTTTACGTCTATTTAAAACTTCATTAATTATGTCAGATATCTAACAGTGTATTCCGGCAGATTAACACACGTAACACCGCGGAGCGCAACTAGTTTATACATATATGTATGTGTGTTAAAGAAAGTGTGAAAGTAGCCCCAGTGAGGGAGAAAATAAAGAGTGGAAGGTTAGCGTGGTATGGACATGTGATGCGTAGAGAGGAGATGCATGTCACTAGGAAATGTATGGAAATGGTAGTGCAAGGAAGAAGAGCAAGAGGTCGCCCGAAAAAGACATAGATGGAGTGTGTGAATGAGGACTTGAGAGGGAAAGAATTGAGTGTGGAGATGACGTCTGATAGGAGAGAGTGGAAGAAGAAGATTTGCTGTGCCGACCCCAACGAAGTGCGATATGGTAAAGAAGAAGAAGAAGTATGTCTAGCTTAAGAAATTCGAAATCAAATGTCTTTTTAGCAGCACAATAAATGTAGAACATTTAAAGTGCACCACAACCCTATCGTTTGGCCCGAAATATCTATCATACGTGTATGCGATGCATCTATTTTGGCACATAGTTTGTAAACAGACGTGTGTACCGACTTTCAAACTGGAACAAGAAAATTGAGGACGGCTTGAAATAATCTTATTGTTTCAAACTTGGCAGAGTTATTCTTAAAAATAATCTAGGATACTTTCTGTTATTTACCTCTAGATTTACTGTTGCCTTAGATAATATATTCACTTATGTATAATGTCGCCTTAATATTCCATACACATACAATAAGAAAGTTGGAAAAGATCTAGTACATTAAAATTACATATTTTTATATAAGGTGTAATTTGACTTTGATATGGCTATATTGATAAGTCAAGTAAGAGTGTGATCTTATTTTAGTTTGAGGAATTTAAGTGTTATTAGTATAGTAATACAGTTGAATTTTCTAACGCACACTGCGTACGGTCATAAAATTGTATAGCTGTTGTTATCGCGGAGCAAGATAGCTTTTGTTTATTACGGCACTAGTCGAAACTCAACCTTAAGACACAGTGGTAAGGTTGACTTGAATTGAAATATTTTTGTGACGGTATACTGTAATAGATACAATTGTACTTATACATGCTATTTTTTGTGCTGTGTTTGTATGCAAGACTGAATCTGGTAGATATTTGATCGAAGCTGTAAGGTGAAAAATTGCCGAGTATCTAACGATATATTCCGGCGGCCTTTAGTGCTAGTAACTATAGACTAGGCATGCTCAACCATCGGCCAGAGACTGTTTGAGAGATTTTTAACTCGTATGGTTACGCAAACTGCTGTTAATGTAAAACAAAAATGCACCCTTTTTTATGATATTTAGGTCTCTTTTGGATCTTCTTCTGGACATTTTTACACAGAAAAACACACAAAATTATGTCAAAATTGAGTAAAAAAATGCGTTGATTACAGCAGAATGGACGGATACGTTTAGCGAAGAACATTTCTACGAAGAGCTAAAACGTGGTGAGATTTAAATACCTGTCGCTGTTTAAATGTTGTCAAAGCTGTCTATGCATATTAATATCTATGTATTTATGATATATGCCACAGAATGTTATGTATTATTATGCTATGCCACATTGCTAGAATATAATATGTATGTTTATACAGAATAAGGAAATGGTAACTAGGGCAAAATGGTTTAAGGGCGGTACTAATATGTGCACACAACTAGATATAAGAAAAATGAAATATTCAGTGTACTTCCGCTGTGATCTGAAAACAGATTAAGATAAGCAATGGAAAACTTAAAAATTAAAAAAAAGTTCCTCCAAAGCAGTTACGCTTTTGGAAATAAGCGCAATTGATAATCTATTCTCCATAGATTATTCCGCGCACCAGCAAACTTTTTAAATCTTTTTGTATTGAACGAGTGTTGGAACTATGATTTTTTATTCGTGCATTTCCAAAAGTTGATCCAAAGATGTTTGTCCAGACCACGAGCCCAAATGCACTAAAGCCCTTCTTGAAAAGCTTTTGCATTAGTTACCATTAGCCCCGTATGTCTAGTACAAGATTACTGTTATAAGTAGCGTCTATAAAGAAAACACAATTATTAATCTAGAAGCCGCAGCCGCCAACGCACGGCTAGCATGGAAATATAACCTGTGTGTTAGTGGTATCCAATTCTATGTTGTCAAATAAATAGTGATATAATACATGCTATTTGAAGAATAGTCGCAGGTCGAGCCTTGCCACAGTTGGCACAGGATCGATATGAATAGCATGTTAGAAGAGATGCCTAATCCTAGCAGTGGAAGATGA
Organism: Mellilla xanthometata; assembly: GCA_035578125.1. Taxonomy (NCBI): domain Eukaryota; kingdom Metazoa; phylum Arthropoda; class Insecta; order Lepidoptera; family Geometridae; genus Mellilla; species Mellilla xanthometata. Next base: position 1,107,893 of record JAPUBQ010000007.1, on the reverse strand, counting down.
TGCCATTCTTCTATTTCTGATGATGATTCTTCGTACCAGCTAAGTGGCCAACCTCTGGGGTCCAGTTTTCAAGCCGCCCGAAGGTCTCTGACTTGTCTTAACGATTGCTTGCACTAAAACTATCCGGGATCTTATAAAGTAACGTCACTGACCCACAGTAGTGGCCAGATGGATATGCCACTTTTTTAACGAAAGTCTTGTGCTTCCAAAACCTACCGTATCGACAGTTGCTTAACCTCGATGATTGCGTCAGATCACTTTAGTTGGCAGAGCCACAGACGCTACGCCAATGCAACTTTTTCCCGAGAAATACAATTTGGGGGTCTTCAAATCTAGAGTAAATAGGTTCCTTCTAGGCAAGCGTGTTACATCTTAGACCACAGCCAAGCCTAACATCAGGCTAGCTAAAGTCAAACGTAAGCCTATTCATCAATAAAAAAAAAATGGTTGCCTGTAAAGTCGGTTTTACGGGCGAAGATTTTACGTGACAACGTCTGCCGCGTGCTGCGCGTGCGGCAGACCGATCATAGTTGAGTGGGAGAGAGACGCAAGGCATTCGGCGGGCCTCTCTCTCGTTCGGTGACTCATCGTAACGTTACCGGGCGTTACACTTTTTCATAAGTGACTCCCAGCCGCAACGTAATTTAAGACGTTGTCACGTCAATAAAAAAATTAGTTCTTTAACTTTGATATAATGTTCCCCAGGAGCAATAAACGAGCTGCACCGAGAGCCGGAGAAGCCGTCGCTGGTGATCGAGCACAAGGAGGCCATCGTGTCTGCCGGAGCCTCCGCCATGCTGGAGCTGCAGTGCAAGGGCTTCCCCAAGCCTAACATCGTGTTCAAACATGACGGGAAGGTGGTGGAACCGGACACCAGGCATAAGTGAGTTGGAATTACGTTTGGAATATTATGAATCTAGTTATCTGGAGTTAACTTTTCTTTAATAGAATTTACATTTTGTATGTGATGTGGGAATTTGTAATTTGGTATGATAAAACTAACTCAAATAAATTTGAGATTCGGTACACGATATAACTAACCGGGACACATTTCAGATTAAATAATATGACATTTGGATTACGACAAAACAAGCACGATTTTTTTTATTAAAATTAAATTTGTCTCAATTAAAAATCAAACTAGCTCAATTATAATTATGTTCTTTGATAAGAAATATATTAGATATTTCATTTAAGATCGACGACGACGACAACACTAACCCGGATTAACTGCAGATTAAATTATAAAAATATATTTATTTATATTTTATCTTGGCTAATTGATTTATTTTAGACGTTATAAATAACAATTACCACGATAGAAGAAAATTATTTTCTAAAACCATAATCAATCAACCTTTACAACTTTAAAACTAATCAAAATACTACCTAATTGGAAAAAAAACTTTTATTTACCCGATTTATTTTTTATTTTTCTCTGTAATTTAAATACCATTCCGAGCTAATCCAAAAGAAAACTACAGAAGAAACACAATTTCTTTCCTCCCTATATTACACCCAAGAGTTTGTCTAATACCTATCATCCATCCCTTTCAGATTCCTGTACGAAGACGAGGAGAGCATGTCGCTGGTGATAAAGAACGTGTCGGCGGCCGACGCTGGCGAGTACCAGGTGACGGCGACCAACGAGCTGGGGGAAGACTCTACCACCATGCAGCTTGTGGTCAAGCAGCCGCCCAAGATCAAGAAGATTGACAACCAGAACTGTATGGTAAGACATTTATAGTCCCAAGCCGTATTAGAGGCAACAGCACGGTCCCTTTGCTCTGCAATACTTAATTACAAATACCTAGTGGTAAATTATCGAGTTTCGACTGTGAATTTTAGATTGCATTGTAGAAGAAAACTAGCTCTTTACAGCGCTGTATTCTGAAGGGCTGCTGAGTAATAAGCAAAATCATCTTTAATCACTATGTCTGTACTTTGATATACGACTTATTATAGTGGTCTCTTACTGACTTCGAAGTCAAGTCTAGAACTTAGATGCACGCCATTTTTTCAATTAGTAGTTCAAGTGGTACGGGAGCAAAATAGCATGTTTTAAAAAGTCCTTTAAAATCCTGCTAAATTGACATGGCTATGGTTTTTCCAGTTTTATTATCTTTAATTAGGTGTTAAGAATCGTTAGAAATCCAAAACAGAGATGTTTCTGTACAGGACAGATTAAGTTTCACATTTCCAATTTTCATTTTTTTCACCAGATACTAACATTATTTTTAAGTTGTAATTACTAACCCATGGACCCCATCTGTAGTCTGAATAAAGAAAATGTTGAATTTGAATTAAATTAAGTAACGTTAAATTTACACTTTTTGTCCCGGTCCAGGCGGGTTCCTCCCACACGGTGACGATAGAAGTGGAAGGCACGCCAGCCCCCGACCTCACCTTCTACAAGGACGGCGTGGAGATCAAGAGCTCCGAGAGGATCCTCATCACCAAGGAGTCGGAGTACGTCTACAAGATCACCATCAAGGAGACCAGGCTCACTGACACCGGGTCCTACTCCGTTGTTGCCAAGTGAGTTGTTTTTTTATTTATTTCTCTTCCCTTCATATTTTTGTGTAGTTTTGGACCTGCTTGGTCTATGATCATGAGAATGTACAATGGGAAAAATAGGTTTATTTTATTATTTTTTTTTTCAATGTGTTTGTCATGTTTTATTTGTTACTGAATTTGTTCTTTATTTTACTTTGTATATAATTGTAAATATAGTTTACTTAATCTCAATGTAGTATTTAAGCCTAGTCATAATAATAGTTCTTACCATTGTAATTTATTTTATTTTAATTTTCTAATAGTCTAAGTGATACGTTTGGTTTATCTGTAAGTGTCATATAAATAAACAGAATTTGAATTTGAATCTCTCTTCTTGTGAGAGAAAACTTCGAGCAGCAGGGGACTTTTAATGGGTTTCCTATTCATGACATCATTGATGGCATTGGTTGGTAAACACATATAAAATTTATGTTATTCTCTTCTTTTTCTAATTATTTTCTGTTTTTAGTTAATGTAACTTTCTAATAAATTGTTTTATATTGTGCTTTATTACTTAAGAAGATTTAATGACTTTAGAAGTGCAAATTTACCATAGAATAAAGTCGGGAGATGCCATTGGCTCCAATAACACAGTTTTTAAAACTACTTCGGGGGCCTTTGGATTTCCTATTACTATGTACATTCATGTAACCTTTGCCATAAAAGTTTTTTTATTTTTATTTATCTTACTGATCGTTTCCAGGAACGAAGTGAACCAGTGCTCGGACTTCTGGCAGTGGCACGTAACGTCACCGCCGCGCGTCACCAAGAAGATGGGAGAGAGCAAGGTGTGCGAGGAGAAGGAGACGGTCACCTTCAGCGTGGAGACTGAGTCCGACCCTGCGCCTACTGTCAAATGGTAAGCTTTATTTTAATGACGTCATAACGACTTCTTCCTCCCTTCATCTTAACGCATTACGGTAGCCTACAATGGACACTTCTTAAAATTTTCCATGTTTATATATTACCTGTGGCTACGCAAATAATATTATTTCATTTTATTTCAGTACCTTCGTCAAAATAATTATCCATATACAATTTATATGTCATTTTTAAATTTTTATTTTTAAGCCTAATTGTTTACTTTTTTATTTTTAGACTTATTAATTTTTTGTCTAAGAATCCTAATTTTAAAACATCAATTGAGCTTTTTGGGGAAAAGTTAAAATCCCCATCGCTGGGGATTTCCAAGGGGGTTATCGAAATAGCCTTATAAAGCGATGATTGTCTGATAGATTTCACGCTTAAAAAAGCGTGTCTCATTGTCACGTTCAAATACAAATACAAATCATTTATAACACCAAAGTTACAAGTCAAAAAGTTCCGCCTGAAGCAAGCGGAACACGGTCTTGAGTGGCTGGTATAACAATTTTCTTTACTCACATGTTAGATAATGTAGTTGTAACTGTCCTGTCCCCCAGGTTCCGCAACAAGTCCGAGGTGTCGGAGTCGTCCGCCATCAAGATAACCTCGTCCGGGTCCGCGCACTCCCTCGTCATCACGTCCGCCGCGCGGGCCGACGCCGGGGAGTACTCCTGCGAGGTACATACACATACACAACACATGCATGGTGCTACAGCACTTTCTAGTGCTAGCCTGGCTATGGCAATCTTCCTCATCTCTAGGAGGCTGTTGGAACAGTGTGTTCCGGCAGCCTCCAGCCAGGCATTCGATCAGCAGGGCGGGTAACCACGCGAACTAGCGACATTCTGGCCTGAGGTGTAGCATGCCTAGTCTGGATTTACTGGCTCTCAAAGCGGCTGTTAGATGCTTGGCGACATATGTGACATGACTTGAGTGGTTGCTAGACTAGAGAATTCCCTACCACCATGCTATAGTTAGCATAGCACAAGTAGCCCACTGTACATTCCCGCAGCTGAGACTCGAGGACTTCTCGCACGAGGTTTTCAAGGGTTTTAAGCCATTATCCACCACGCTGGCTAAGTGTGGGTTGGCGGATAGTGAAGCTTGGCCGCTTACCGTAAAAATTGGCCAATTTTTGAATTGGCCGCTTGGCTTGCTATGGTTGCCTGCCCCGAAAGCTCGAGCGGAGATCGAGCTCACGACCCTCGGTACATGAAGTAGCCGCACGCCCGACTGAGCTGTCATCGGTTTAAACTAGTTATCGTCCTATCATCCAGATCCGCAACATCCACGGCAGCGTGTCGGACTCGTGCGTGCTGAACGTGCGCACGGCGCCGCAGTTCACTCGCAAGCTGCGCGACTCGGCCGCCAGCGAGGGAGACGTCAATATCGAGTTCAGTGTGGACGTCGACGCCTTCCCGCAGCCCAACGTCAAGTGGTAAGCTCACTAACAATATCTCAAATGTAGAGCAATATAATACACTGGGACCTCTGCTGTGTTGCAGAGATACTGTACGCACAATACAACAAGCTTATATTTGTGTCTCAAGTCACAATATACTTAGTCACGTCATCAGTTCTGTCACATCATAAAAACTTTTGAATTTAGAATGCTGGCCACAAAAAAGTATATTGAATTAGAATTTCGAATTTTTCATGAAAATAAAAATATGCAATTTTTAGATTTTTTCTCATTTATATGGAGTGGACACTTAAAGAAGACCGTGTTGCGGTTATTGCATTACATCGTTGCGGTTACGATATACAAATATAGGAATTTGTTGTAGTAAAAAAAAAAAATTTAAAAAATTACCCCGGACGTGAAAACGTCGGGTGCTATAAGCTTGACTTGTATGTGTGTGTCTGTCTGTTTGTTGCATCGTAGTTCCTGAATGGATGAACCGTTTTAATTTTTTTTGTTTGTCTGTGGAAGATTGTTCTTAGCTATGTATAATGAAAAACGGTTTAAAATGGCTGCCGCCACAAAATGACCAATTTGCATTAAAATTAAAAAGAGTTTACAAGTAGAATACAAACACTAAGGTTAAATTCAAGTACAAGATAGTCAGCCATAAAATATATATATTTATTTTTACTTGTTTTACAAATACAACATGTTTTAAGAGCTATAAGACTAAGCTATATTCGTCTCCACATAATTACTACAGGGGCCAGAATAAATATTTTTTACTCTACCACTATCAGCAGACATCTTTTCTATCATTGTTCTCTCATGTCTTGGTAGAAGCTGTTTAAGGTTGTTTATTAGCATGTGCAAATGCTCAAATGCCGCTAGATGGCGTTAAATTTTCATAAGTATGTTTTCTATCCTAGCGGCTCAAATTATCCCTTTCAGAACTAAACTAAACTTATCCGTTTCCCCCAGGTACCTGGGCGACGTGGAGATAACGGAGAAGAAGTCTGTGTTCACTCGCGTGGACTCCGGCAACACCCACAAGCTGATCCTCAAGGAGGTGTCCGCCGAACTCTCCGGGAACTACTCCTGCAAGGTCTCCAACGAGCTCGGCTCCGACAGCTGCCAGGCCACTTTCACAGTTAACAGTAAGGAAATAGAGCTTGCTTTCTATTGTAGTTTTTCAGACGAAATGATTGCCCTTAACTTAGACGTTAGGCAGTATATATTTTTTGAAGATTACATTTCCTAAGAATTCGGATATATCTAGATTATTTTGTACTTCCAGTAACAATAAACGCGAATATTTTAAAGAAAGATGGCTAAGCATAACAGTGCTGCTGTGTCTCAAACTATTGTTTTTGATTTTACCTACTGCGTGTAATTATGTATTGACACCATAATATTTTGAGGCCTAACATTAAAATATTAATATTTTCCCACTCTGCGGAAATAACTTAATGATGGGGTTTACTTATTTTTTCAGTTTTATTATTTTAAATTAAGTTTTAGAGTTGCAAAACACGAGAAATTCGCTCGGTACTTGTATAATTTTAAAATATTGTGCTTCTGAAAGTGATGTAGAAATTATATTTAATATTACTTTTGTTCTGTATGGTGCGGCTTAACTCAGTATAATAGCATTAAGTCTCCCTATTATTATTCTGGGCTACGGGAAAGACTTATACGCCGTGTCAGGAGTTTGCTAAATTTTTAATTTACCCTTTTTCTTTTTCTCTGTTCTCCAGGGAAGCCCCGCATCACCAAGAGCCTGGTAGACATGACGGTGGACGCCGGCCAGACCCTCAAGCTGGACGTGGAGGTGGAGGGCTGCCCCGAGCCCAGGGTCAAGTGGTTCAAGGACGGGAAGGAAGTCTGCACTGACGCTAGGATCAAGATCGATAGGGACTCTAAAAGGTTGGTTTTTGTGTTACAATTACTCTTCAAATGATGAAAAAAGGCCTACTGGTAACAAACGCAAAGCACTTTGGTATATCTATATGTTTTTTTTATTTATGTTCACCGATTTTTCAGCCATTTGTGAACCGATTCTCGAAATTATTTTTTAATTGAAAGAGTATGATCCTATATGGGTCCCATAGGCACCAAGTTAGAATCTGATTATGGAAACCTTAAATTGTATTTCTGTTCGTAGATTAGAGAACTACCACCTGACTGTAACCCTGGTAAAGGAAGAAGACGGTGGTGAATACGAAGTGCGCGCTGAAAACGAATTCGGAAGCGTTTCATCCAAGAGCACTGTCACCATACATAGTAAGTATTTAAGGACCTTATATTTAGGAGGTTAGGGACCATTTTTAATTGACACACATAATATTCTTGACAAGGAATAGCTAATGAATAAAAAAATATGTTTTCTGTAGTAGAAAAGTTTAAGTATTTCAGCAAATTATTAGATTCTTAGTTAGCACACAGATAAGCACAAATGGTAAAGTATGACGACTAGATTGTCGAAGTATCGACAGAGACATCGCTGCAACTGGTAAAGTAGTAGTTTGAATAACATAGCAGTGAAGTAGTTACTACGCACGTAGTTTACCCATAGATACCAACCATGAGTTATTGGTAGATAAATCCCGAAGTATTCACTTGACTGAATACTCTCCACTCACTTCCACATGCATTTGCCCCATTAGATCACTACTCATTTGTGACGTTTATACCTGTAATATTTATGTCCCACGTTTTCCATGATTTGTTTTTCATTATTACCATTTTGTTGTTATTTTATTAGCAAAAGAAGTACATACAAGGATCAGTAGAGAAGAAGTCGAAGAGAAGGAAATTGATGACGAGAGCAAAAACAAAAAACAGGCTATACAAGAAGACGAGGATAAAACGGAGCCGCAAAGCGCTATAAAAGATAAAACAAAAGCAGAAAAGGCCGAAGAAAAGTCCTTTTGGGATGAAGATGAAAACAGCAAGCCTAAAACTGCTAAAAAAGAAGAAGTCGACAAACCCAAGTCTGAAAAAGCTAGAAAATCTATTTCAGAACCAGAAAAGGCGGAGGAAAAATCTTTCTGGGATGACGTGGACGATAGTGGTAAATCTAAGGGACCGACAGTTGAAGAGGTAGATTCTCCAAAACCGAAAAAAGGTAGGAAATCAATAACTGAACCTGAAATAGTCGAGGAAAAGTCTTTCTGGGGTGACGAAGAAGATGATGGCAAATCACAGAAACCGATAATTGAAGAAGTTGAATCTCCCCAAATCCAAGCTAAGAAATCTATAACCCCAGCAGAAGAAGTTGAATCTAAATCTTTCTGGGATAATACTGACGAAGATGGAAAATCCAAACAACCCATCATCGAAGAAATTGAAGAACCGCGCCGTGGTAAATCAAAAAAATCCATTACTGAACCAGAAATAGTGGAAGAAAAGTCATTTTGGGATGAAAATCATAATGAACAGAATAAAAAGCCTGTTGAAGAAGATGTGATCCCAGAAAAGAAAGTCGGCGAAAAAACTGCTACCAAACCAGAAACTATCAAGGAAGTGCCTGTAGATGAAAGTTTGAAGTCTTCAAAACGTAAATCAGTCAAAAAAGAGTCTCTCGTTGAAGAACCATTAAGTGCTGGCATTGAAGGTATAATAAGAGCTTCAAGCTTCTCTCAACAATTTCGCAGATAGCTTTTTAGATGCGAGAATCTATTGTTTTCGCGTTCACTGTTGCATGCTTTTAACCCGTGTTTTTAACATTCCACGTGTGTTTTTTTATGTTTAGATAGAGTTTTCGAAACAGTAACTACGTTCAAGAAAGGCGACGACGGCTCGATTATAATGTCTAAAGTCAGCAGTACTCGGTCTCATGGCGCCATTATCACAGGTCAGTATAACGCTTCCTACCTTCCTATACTTCCCATTTCTAATTTCATTAAAACATTTACTAACTATCATTCACGAAAATTGCTACAAAACTTTCTAAAGTAATGCATAGACCATCGCATGAACTAATAAGTCTCTCAATTAGAAAATTCTTCTTTAAAGTCAACATAATACTATTTTAACTGATAGGTCCTGCTGAAACGCACACTTTGCACAAAATGACTTCGACCTCTGTATACTTTGAGGAAGATGAAAATGATGACATGTTCGGCCAACGTAACGTTATACAACCCAACAAACCTCATACTACTTCGTTGGAAGTTGAGGAGATTGCGAGCCATAGCTACTTCCTTACTGAAATGGGTTACTACACAATACCAGATTATATTCGAAGAGGTACCTACGGAATCATAGAAGAGCCACAAACAGACTCCGATGCCGAAAGCGGTCATAGAGTGACAAAATCTGGTGCCAATAGAACAGTCTCAATAATGTCTGTATCAGAAGATGAGATGAGCTGGCAAAACGATTCCCTCTCGAGAGAAATTTCTATCGAAGACTTGTCTAAATCAATCTTTGACATAGATGAAACTCGCAAAGTTTTCAGTAAAGATTCGTATGTGAGATCGTCATCGTTCAAAGAAGACTTCTTCACTGACGAGGGAGATGAAGAATCGCTTATCCTAAATCAAAAGTCTCAAAAAGTTTTTGAGAACGACGTCACAGAGAAACTCATACATATATCGAGGGAATTCGACGAAAACGAATACAAAAATGTTGATAAAAAAATCGAAGATGTTAAAAGTAGAATTATAGAAGAATTAGTTTTAGGACCTATAAAAAATGTTGAGAATATAACAAAAGATATAACCGAAACATCTGTAGAGAGAAAGAGAAAGATATCTAATAAGCTATTTAATGTAGAAGAAGAAGTAGATGACGACGAAGTAGATGCACTACTCAGAAGAGCGCAGAGACAGAGGAGCATATTAGATGATATTCTGAATCAGGAAGACGATAAAGGTAATTGTCAAGTCAAAGTTTTAAACCAATGGGGAACGTTATTATTTGAAAAGGCTGGAGTTTACGATATAACGCTACGCAATGTCTATTTAAAATAACTTAAGTTTATCGCTTATAGTCCTTACTAGGACACAGCTGATGTGAAATTTGTTCAACTCAAATGATCTGTTATTTTCTATCTTTCTTTTCTCATTTTAATGATACATCTTCTTTTCTAAGAGATGGAAAACTTCAGATCATTGTAACCTCCTATCGATGTATCGCCGTGTACTCGACTAATGCTGTCGTATGTTTGTTTTAGCACGCATGCGTAATAACCTATCCTTCTGGCATACTAATACTTGGAGTACATTACGAAGGAGACACTAGGTCGATCCAGACAACCACCGCATAATCCAGGTAAGTTAAAAAAATACATCTATTTTGAAGCCGCTTGCATGTAATGCCTACTAGAGCAAAGCAAATGCTTAACTGTTAAACAAATATCAAGGTATGTATTACACACTCAAAAGAATTAAACATATGGACAAGGACAGATAAGTCTAATCAAATAAAACTGTAAGTATTACACTTTTACTTTAAACGAATACAAAACTATTTGTAATTGCTGTACATATGCAAAACTTCTATTGCGTATTTTTTTTGTTTACTGTAAATACTTTTGAACGAAAATGCAGCTTAAATTAATGAGCTTCACTTATACGATGCAAAAACAATGTTTGACTAGCAAAGTTCTTTTGTACTATAAGCTATTTCTATTTATTTCTTTGTGTTTGTGGCAATTTTGCTAATGATTGATGAATTATTGATCTAAGAGCAAGATTCCAAATTATTTTAAAAAAGTCTTTAATCCTTCTTTTTATGTAAGATTTGTCAATGTGGATAGACGTACTTGTGTATGTTTGTTACTCTTTCACGCTCGGCTGAACGAAATCCAATCAGGATTTCCTTTTTTTTAATAGATCCTTTAGGGGTTATCTTTTATACCGAATTTACGCTGATGATTTTGCACCGCGGGGTCTCGGTCTTAGCTTGTCAATAAATTTTGCCTCGAATCTCTCATTTAAATTCTAATATTGATAGAAGTGTTATTGCAATTCTTGATCGATTTAATTTCCAAAACGTTCTCAATATATTCAGCACAAATATTCTACAAAGCCTTGCTTTCCTTGTAGCACCCCCCACACTGAAAGAGAGCACTCTGAAGGACGGCAGCACGTACGAGTCGCTACCTCTAGTGTACACAGTCCAAGCCTCCGGCACTCCCAAGCCCACGGTGCGCTGGCTCCATAACGGCAAAGAGATCAAGCCTTGCGGCCGCGTACATATCTCTAACGATGGAGACCTGTACAAGATTGAGATCGACCGCGTCGATATGAAGGATGCTGGAGAATGGCAAGCGGAGATCAGCAACGATCTTGGCAAGAATGTGCTCAGTGCTCAACTCTCTGTCTTCCGTAAGTGACCTTTTATCGCATACTCTAAGCCCATGTTAAAAAATACCTGAAAAACAAACATTTCCACGTGCTTTAAAAAGAACCATAACATCTATGTTGTACTTGTATTAATTTTTTTCTACTTCGTTCAATGGGTTTACATCCATTGATTACGTGACCAGTTTTTGTTAATTTAGTCTGATCCATTGGGAAAAAAATCTATTGTGTACACATCCCAACTAAACATTATTCTAACTAAAACAGGGTCAAAAGCTAACAGTTTGCAATCAATCAAAAAATAACCAATAAGAAGTGTGAGAACCGAAGCCTCCTGGATCAGTTAAGCTTTTAATGCAACCATATTCTTCCATGCCCTCTCCCCTAAGTGGGGTTGGCATTTCAGTAATTCGGCACAAAAAGTCTTCTTCTACTCTTCTCTATCAGCCGTCATTTCTACACTCACTCTATTCTCTCTCATGTCCTCATTCACACACTCCATCCTTGTCTTCTTCAGTTGACATCATTCCCTTCTCCCTTGCCTACTTCCCCTACCATTTCCATAAGACTCTTAATAAACGTCTCACCGTCACAGCGGAGAGCGAGCTGCGCAAGCCCAAGTTCACCGCTCCCCTGGAGGCGCAGCGCGTGCTGCAGCGCGAGCCGGTGTGCCTGCAGGCAGTGTGCACCGCCGACCCGCAGCCGCACGTCTCTTGGCTGCTCAATGGAGTCGAGCTCACGCCGGACGGCACTGTCGTCACCGCCGCCGATACTAAGGAGCTGGAGCACGGTCTCAAAGAATGCACTTTCACGCTCAAAATTCCCGAAGGTATGATCTATGAAGGTGTATTTCTTGAATTCCTGAAGGTATGATCCATCTTTAACTTTGTGATATAATCTATATTTCCTGAGATTAATCATTACTGGTCGTTTTTTTATTTGGAATGTGTTGGTCTGGCATTTTGCGATAATCCAAGTTTTTCAATTAATTTGTGGAATCTCCATTCGCACATACGGTGAAGGCAAAACATCGTAAGGGTTATTCGGGTTATTCAAGCTCTGAGGGCCAACAAATCTGAAGACTTGTGCTATCTGCCAAACCACACTTGTTCCGCAACCGTTAACCTTTACTTCTACGAGGATAGGCTGCAAAGCTTGTGCTGTATAACTGTGATTTGTTTTTTTCTATAGGTCACGAGTTAGTCCAGTCTTTGTAATTGTATCTACACACATTTGCGTGGGGTTTTGTTTGATAAAAATGTGTATAGAAACTTTTTTTTACATTAAACCTACATGTGTTTGTTGTGTGCAGGTCGCCACCAAGACACGGGCGAGTACACAATCCAAGCTAAGAACAAGTACGGCGTGGGAGAGAGTTCGGCCAGGCTGGACATCCTGCTGCGGCCTGAGATCGAGGGGATGAAGGATGTGACCGCCGTGCCTTACGAGGAGACCACGTTTGTGGTCAATGTACGCGCCAACCCCGTCGCTGAGGTCAAATGGTACGTACAATAATTCGCTGAGATCATCTGATATGTACAAAATACGCTGAGATCAAGTGGTACGTACAAATACGCTGAGATCAAGTGGTACGCACCAAATACGCTGAAGTCAAGTGGTATGTACAAAATACCCGAGGCCAAGTGATAAGTACAAAATACGATGAAATCAAGTTTGTACACTGGACAAGTTCGACGTTCGACAAGTAAACAATAAAAAATTGAAAAGACTAGTACTTCAATGAAATACTGTCCATGAACTGATTTCAAACACATGGGCTCATTCAGCAAGTATTTCCAACTTTCAGTGAAGTTGGTTAAGTAATATATGAAACTTTCAGGAGCAAGGACGGGTATGTGATCCAGCCATCAGAGCGATACGACATCGTGTCTGACGTAGGCGCGGAGACGTACCGGCTCACCGTGCGGAACGTGAGTGTGGACGACGCCGGTGTGTACACCGTCACCGCTGCCAACGAGGTCGGCGAGACCTCGCAGCAGGCCAAGCTTACCGTGCACAGTGAGTGCTTTCAATATATATATTATTCATTAGCATATACGAGTAGGAAGATGGGCAAGAGGCTGACCGATGAAAACATGTATGGAGTGTGTGAAAGGGGACATGAGAGAGAAAGGTGCGAGTGTAGAGATGACGGCTGATAGGGAAAAGTGGATAAGGAAAATTTGCTGTTCTGACCCCACCTAGTAGAATGAGGCAAAAAAGAAAAAGCAGATTAGTATTTAAGATTACTGGTAACTAACTATACTATTCTACACACATCAGAAATTCCTTTATAAAAGAAATTGTGCAAAGTTTTTAAAGTGCAAAGCTTTACTCCATGGTTAAACTGTTATTTAGTATGTATATCGTTGCTTGAATAAGCAACGATTTTTGGGAAAAAATTGCTGTTATTGAAATAAAAAACTATGTCGACGTGCGCCTGAGCGTTTTTTTGCACGAAATAGTTTAAGAGTTTGAGCGCATTAACCTCATGAAAAGTGATATCCGTGGTCTGCAGTGAAGCGCACTACTTTAGAATTTTCTGGAATTCTATCATCAAATCCTAATATGGTGCCTTAGTTACATAATTATGTAGGTATAATTGATTTTTGACCAAGTCACTTAACCGCTCCAATGTTCTGCTCCACAGCCGGGGTGCCAGTATTCACCAAGCCCCTGCAGAAGCAAACCGTGAAGGACTATGACGACGTAACCCTGAAGGTACGCTGCGACGGAGTGCCCAAGCCGGAAGTGAAGTGGTACCTGGAAGGCAAGGAGGTGAGCAGTGACGAACGGCGGACGGTCACCACGGAGGTCGGCGGACAGGTGGACAGTGAGCTCGATATCAAGCACTTTGGGGCGCAGGATGCTGGCAAGGTGAGTCACCAAGTATAGTACTTCTTCTTCATCGTAGGAGCTAAGTGGCCAAGCTGTTGAGAGTTTTCAAGCTGCCCGAAGGCCTCTGACTTGCCTTAACGAATGGCTTAGCTTTAGTCTGAGTACAAGACTCAAACTAATAGCCGGGACTACAATTAAACGTGTCATACGACCCACGGTAGCGCCAAGATGAAAATGCCACTTAAAAACGACAGTATTTGCAGCATCTGTATCGCCTGTTTCTTAGCTTCGATGATCGCGTCAGATCACCTTAGCTAGCCGAGCTACAAGCGCTATATAGTACTACGTCATCAGTTACGAAAATTGACACTTTATACAAACACTAGCAGATCGTCCCGGCTTCGCACGGGCTATAAAATAATCCAAATTTGTTAAGAGAAACAAAATAATAATATAGTCTATGTTACTCAGGGATAATGTAGCTTCCCAACGGTGAGAGAATTTTTCAAATTGGTCCAGTATCGAAGCCTATTCGCGTCAAACAAACAAGAAAACAAACAAAAATGCTGAGTTTTGCGTTAGTATTTGTTTACTATATTTTGTATGGCTAGGTTATAAGTAAAATTATTCTTTTTGTATAATTGAGAAGGCACTGGCTTCTGTAACACAGTGCATACTAGCTCAGAAGCCTGGGCTACCATTTAAATGTTACTGTAAATTTATTTACATCAACAAATATATATTTGAATTTGAATTTGATGGTGAGCATGAAATATACAAATAAATAAAAAAATGTTTCCAGTACAAAGTGCGCGCGGTGAATCTCTGCGGCGAGGCGGAGTGCGAGGCAGCTATCTCGCTGGCGCAGGCGGCGCCAGGGTTCGCACACAAGCTGGACCGCTCCAAGGAGGTGGACGAGGGAGAGCCCCTGGAGCTCAAGGCTAAACTCGATGGCAGCCCTATTCCTACTGCCAAGTGGTATGTCACGATACAAACACCTTAAAGACCATACCTGTATTTGCTTATGATAATTCATAATTCGTTAATTCAATAACATAGTCAGCATAGTATAGTAATATTAGAAACAATAAGATATAAATAGCATCAATTATAATGAGGCAATAAGACATTAACTAGATAGAATCTGACATGTATCACGTGACTTATAGACAGCTTTAAATCTGAGTCTTACTGTCACTTACACTGTCCATAAACTGTCTCTATCACTAGTTATTAAGTGGACATATTTCAAATACAGTATTACATAATGTAACTAGTTCATGATATAAATTTATACGTCAGTATTTAAATGCTGTGGTCAAACGCAAACCTATAAGTTATAAAAAAAAACTAGAAATCCTAAATTAATTATTAGCTACACAATATTTAATTATTAAGTAGTTATTGTATGATATGAAATTAATTTATTTAGCAACATTTCATCCAAAACCATTAAAATAGCATTTTTATCCGACTAAAAAAGTTCGTTATCTGTATTACTAACCCACCTCTTTATAGTCCAAATAAAGAAAATGTAGATTAATTGTGTTTTACTAACCCCATGTACTTCTTTGTAGTCCGAATAAAAAAACATATTATTTATTGTTTGATTGCCCCCAGGTACAAGGACGGCGCCGAGCTGCCGGCGACCGACCCGCGCGTGAGCCAGACGGCGCTCCCGGACGGCACCGTGAAGCTGAGCATCGAGCGGGTGACGCCGGCAGACTGCGGCGCCTACAAGCTGCTCATCTCCAACCCGCACGGGGAGAACTCCGCGCTCTGCGCAGTCGCCGTTACCCGTGAGTACACCAAACTCAAAGTGGTGGCGTGTTTTTTTTTTTTTTTTTTTAATATTATGACACATTCACACACGGTTGGTTAGCCCCATACGGAGCCATTTCTAGCTCGTATTATGGTTGCTAACACAACTGATATACTACATATACATATTATATATAAATACATATTTAACACCCAGACCCACAGCCATTAAATTAAGTTAAGCACAAAGATGTTGACCGGGCCGGGAATCGAACCTGGAACCTTCTGATTAGCAGTCCGGCATGGTAACCTATACGCCAAGGAGGTCGTCAAAAATGTCAAAGTCGTGTTGTCAGACCTGTTGGTCGTATTCTATGCTGTCGTCATCAACTGTAGTGAGTGTACCATCAGGCCGACCGCCGATGAAACCGACAGCAATCACTTTCGTTTATGTCACTTACGTCACAGTTATGTATCGCCACGTAGCGCCATCTATTTGTATTTTCTTGAAACAACGTCACTCGGGTCACGCAATATTCTATCGCTATATTACTATGCGACTGCAGCGTGTTGCGGAATTTTGCCGACAGCTAGGCTGCACGCTTTATTTGCAGTGCCATCTAGGTGTCATCGGTAATTATGGCAAACTTCCGCGCTTTTTTGTATGGGAATTCTCTCCAGTATTCTGATTCTTGGTATTACATGTGTTATTTACCCGTCATTGAAATTCACTTTTTTTATTTAACACTGGAAACCCACCAATTTTTTTTTATTTTATTCAATGAACAAGATACTTAACCAATAAAACGCTACGATTTTTTTCCTCCCACAGCCACACCCCGCAAACCATCCTTCAGCCAAGAGCTGGAAGACGTTAAAGCAGTAGTAGGCCAGCCTCTCAAGCTGGAGGCTCGCGTCATGGCCTTCCCTCTGCCGGAAGTCAAGTGGTTCAAGGACGGACTTCCGGTGCGACCTTCTCAGGCCGTCAACTTCATCAACCAGCCTGGAGGGGTCATCGGACTCAGTATTGAAAACTGCAAGCCTGAAGATGCAGGCGTCTACTCGCTGACTGTTACCAACAAGCTTGGAGAGGTGAGTAGAACGTGTAAAAGACCGTAGTAGACCGCCATTTTTATAAAAAAATATTTGTTGTTAGTCGGGAGATATGTTTGTTGAAAATCGGTATAAAATGGTCACAACCACAAGATTATATCAAAGATTTTCAACAATTTTGATCAGATTCAGATATTTTAGTGGTCATTAATAACATTCGCTATTTTTGGTACGTCATTAACAAAATGTAAGTATACCAGTTTTATACCTGAATATACTATATTAATTATCTAAATGGTCAATAAATAAATGATGCAATATAAGCTAAGTCCATAAAAGTGCGATTAACTTTAAAATTAGGATAGGTAATGTTATGAAAGAATTATTTTTTTATTGTTATTATTACTACATCTGAAAATGATACTAAACGTGTTACGTTATTAGCAAGGCTAGTTAACCAATCAGACAAAGGTTTGTTAGACGACTTCATAGCTTTAGCCATCCATTCATAATATGGGTTCGATCCCCGCCAATAAAATCGAGCTTTCGTTGAATGCGAAAACATCGCGAGGAAACCATAGCAAGGTAATAGGATAATTTCTAGTGCACGTCTGGTTAGCAACCACCTTCAAGTTGAAAATCTATCACCAAGCAACCAATCAACAGTGTGTTCTGGTAGCCTCCTAGAGCCAGTTATTCCAGACTACACAAGCTCTATACTATATCTGCCAACCCTCACTTGTCCAGCGTGGTGGATTATGTCTCTCTCTTCGTTAGAGAAGGCCCCGAGTCCCAGCAGTGTGAACGTATAGTGGGCTACTTATGGTACACATGCTCCACTTTTTAGGCCTGAGTGTCGCTAAATCATGTGGTTACGCGCCCTTTTGGTCAAATGCCTTGTGTAAAGAGAAAAAGAAAACATCTGTCACAGTGTTGAAACCTTTGGTTCGATCACCAGGTGGCGTCCAAAGCCCAGGCGGAGGTGACGCAGAAGGAGCGTAAGCCAGCCTTCATAGCGGAGCTGCAGCCAACCAAGGTCATCGAGGGCTTCCCCGTGCGTCTGGAAGTCAAAGTACTTGGGCACCCACAGCCTACCATCAAATGGTAAGCACATTCCTTATAACCGGTTCAGCACTAGTAAAAATCGTGCTTGAAGGGCTGCTTGCAATAACCTACAGAAAATCACGTTTATTGTACGGGTTCCAACAACTTTGATAAGTCTTCTTCTCGTATGAGCTAACTGGTAAATCTCTTGTATTGAAAGCTTCCAAGTCGCCCGAAGGCATCTGTCTTGGCTTAAGTACTAAGACTTATACTTATTTAGCTGGGCCTTAAAATTTAATGTTCACAAAAGTTCCACGGTAGTTACCAAATGAAAATGTCACTGTTTGAATGACTATTCAAAGATTGTCAGCATCGACCGTTGCTTAACAACGATGATCGCGTCAGATAACCTTAATTTATTTATTTTGTACCTTTAAATAAGCATAACAGAATTTCTCCAATTTATTTATCCAAGTCAATTAACAATTACATACACTACAGTTTGACAAGCTACAGGCGCTACTTTATTAAGTGAGACCCAAGTTTTTCACAAAGTGTTGTGTATCCAGGACCCATAACGGCGAGGAGGTGAAGGCTGACGGTCAGCACATCAAGTTGGTGACGCAGCCTGACGGTACCCACGCTCTCATCATCGACAAGGCGAAGGCGAGCGACGCCGGCCAGTACGGTGTCTGCGCCATCAATGATAAGGGAGAAACCAGCAGCGATGCTGACCTTACCGTGGCCAGTAAGTCTTTCTGTCTTTGTAAAGGGTTACTGGGAACTTAAAGCGAGTGTTGGAAAAAAGTCTGCTGTTCGATCTGACGGTCCCTGATCCCGGTCCTACACCAATGACTTGTTTTTCAAGTTATGTGTGGATTTGCAATCGCCTTACGATGAAGGAAAACGTCGTGAAGAAACTGAGACGTTTGAAGACCACAATATCCGAAGACGTGTGTCTTCCGTGGAAAAATATGGGTGCCCACAACGATGTTTTTGCCAAAAAGAACTGCCCTAGTATGTAAATGCTCGTCCCCTATGATGACGTTCGTAATGCATCGAAACCCGTTATATCCAAATTATTTTAAGTATATATGACCGTTTGTTAGTGCAAATATACACCAAAGTACATACATCAAAGATCTAAAGACTAAAACTACGAATGCGCTTACAATGTTAGTGATAGCACTACAGAAGACATTCACAAATAACTTTGCGAGGTTAACTAAATTTTATTGACAGGTCGGGATGATGACAAGGCCCCACAAGAGCGTCCTCAGCTCATCCACGGTCTCCGAGACCTGTCGGCGGAGGAAGGACAGCCCCTGGCCATCTCGGCGCCGTTTGTGGGCAACCCCGTGCCGGAGGTCACCTGGACCAAGGATGGGGTGCCAATCCAGCCCAGCGAGAAGATCCTGCTCACTTGTGATGGTAAAAGGGTAAGTGGCTACCTAAAATAACCATACAATCTGACAGGAATTAATAACCGGCCGAATGCGACTCGGCCAAATCGGACTCAAAAATAAAGTGTGTTGTATGGCAGCAAGTATAATATGTTCTGTTTGAAATTTGTTGCGTTAGCTGCAACAGAAAAAATACTGTAAAGCTATCATGGTTCATGAGATACAGATAGACTGAAAGTCATAATAGTGGGTCCGTTGGCACTCTTTCAATACGGAACTCTACGAACATTTAGGGCAATTTAATTTCGCATAGAGCAACAAAAAGTTAACAAAACAAAAAACTAAATTTTAATTATGCATTTCACATACCAAGCCCTTTTTTCTTCACTGTACTGGTTTTTAATAATGTTTCATATTAATTTTAGTGTTAATCTGTTTTATAAGCTTAATATTTGTTTTTTTTTTTCAATTTTTGTAATGTATATAGTTTCATTCTATTAAATTCTTATTATTTTGTGCTGATTTATCTACTGTACGATGTATACAGGTGGGCCTAGAGATCAACCCTGTGGAACTCCCCGACGCGGGCGTGTACGGCGTGAAGCTGGTCAACCCCCTGGGAGAGGACTCCTCGCAGGGCACCCTCAACGTCCGGAAGGTGTTCCAGGCGCCTACCTTCTCGCAGAGGTTCACTGACTTGCAGCAGGTTGGATTTGATTTTGATGAAATGAATGAATGAAACAAATGAATATAAATACAAATCATTTATTGATAACACCAAAGTTAGAAGTCAAATAATATGATATCATTACAAAAGTATTTTAAATGTATCCATGTCAATTTTCAATTACATTCCAAAAATATAATTCAATAGTATATGATATTGATCAAAATGTCAGTTTTCAAATTTAGACAATCATTTATATTGTAAAAAGTTTTATCTAATAGCCAAAAACTAGAGTCTAGTGAATGAAACGAATGAAATGAATGAATGAAACAGTGATATGGCCCGGTACAGATTGAAAGTCGCTAGCTAAGTAAGCATTGTGAGTGAAAGCGTATTTTTTTTGTTTTAAATCACAACGCCTACATAACTATTTTTTCTACAGCTACCGACGTTCGACGCCAAATTCCCCGCTCGCGTATTTGGGCTCCCCACACCCGAGATCACGTGGTACAAAAACGGGGAACCCCTGCGGCACGGTGACAAGTACAACCTGAAGAGAGACGGTGACGCGTGCTGTCTGTACGTCCGGGATCTGACACCGCAAGACGCGGGAACCTACAAGTGTGTCGCCAGAAACAAGGAGGGAGAGGCTAGCTGTGAAGCTAAATTGGAGGTCGTTGATAAGATGTAAGTACTTACTAATGTGTAACGCCTGTAGCTCGGCTAACTAAAGTTATCAGACGCGATCGTTGAGGTTAAGCAACGGTCGGTGTTGTTTCGGTGTCGGTGATCTTTATATATATTTTCATATTCATTTATTTAAATATAATATTACAACATTTCAGCCAAACCGCCTAATATAACTTATTTATTTGATAATATGGATAACGGTTTGGCGACCATGCAAATGACTATAGTTTAAAACGTGTTATTTTCATTGGGAGCTACCGTGGTTCGGATGATATGTTAAATTTTAGGCCCCAGCTGTAAGGCTTAGTACAAGCATAAGCTAGAGGCCTTCTGACGGCTTGAAAACTCTCAACACCAGAGTTTGGTCATCTTAGCTCATATGAAGAAGAATAAGAAGAACTAATAATGTAGCTTTGTAATAAACTTATACATACATAATATATGTCTTCACCTAACACGTTTTTGGTCGGATGATCGATCGGTCAAGTCAGTCATATATTATTTATTATTAATTAATAACAATCAATCAACAATATAAATCAATAATATATCCTACGTTTGGTTTTCACGATAACAGTTTACAAAGTATAACAACAATCACTAGTAAGGTAGTGTCATATTTATTTATTCTTAGCCTAACGGTTTCGGCTGTAATATACTTTTTCTTTTATTTCTTTCATTACTCACACGTCCTACCTGTTCATTCACAGAAGCAGAGCGCAGAAGGTGGAGCCGCCGTCGTTCCTGAAGAAGATCGGCGACATCGAGGTGTTCCGTGGCATGAGTGCCAAGTTCACCGCGTGCGCCACCGGCACTCCCGAGCCGGAAGTCGAGTGGTGAGTGGCCACCCTTTGAGGATGAACATATATGACTAGTGACCACGCTTTGAGGATGAACATATATGACTAGTGACCACCCTTTAAGGATGAACATTAATGACTAGTGACCACCTTTTGAGGATGAACATTAATGACTAGTGACCACCCTTTGAGGATGAACATATATGACTAATGACTATCCTTTGAGGGTAAACATATATGACTAGTGAACATCCTTTAAGGATGAACATTAATGACTAGTGACCACAGTTTGAGGATGAACATATATGACTAGTGAACACCCTTTAAGGATGAACATTAATGACTGGTGACTACCCTTTGAGGGTGAACATACATGACCAGAACACGAATGTCGTTCACTCTAAATCGAAATACGTAAAAGTTTTTAATGATTCCCTTTATAACTCTTGATTTCTATTGATCCCTGAGGCAAAACCTTTAGACGTTAAACATCTTATAAAATATTTGTAGGTTACAATTATATTAAGCAAGCCACAATATATTTGGTGAGAAGTCTGTAAAGATTTTGGTTCAGAGATTTACGGATAAAGTGCAAGATAAAAGCTGTTTTGGAAGATTCTTTGAATTCTTTTTTCTTGGCAATATTTTTTTTTTGTATTTCCAACACTTCCTTTCCCCCCCAGGTTCCGCAATGGCGACAAGTTATTCCCGTGCGAGCGGATCCGTATGGATGCGGAGTCGACCGGCCTGCTGCGGCTCACCATCTCCGGCATCGAACCCAGCGACGTGGGCACCTACAGGTGCAGGATATACAACCCGCACGGAGAGGCCGACTGCACAGCGCAACTTACTTATGACAGTAAGTAGAATCGATATGACAAGTTATTCCGGTCTGAAAGACTATTATGACAAGCTATCTGCATAGACGGGGAGTCGAGATTGCACTGCGGCTCTCACATATAGAGTAACTAGCTGACCCGGAAAACATTGTTTTGCCTCAATTAGGGGTATGAAAAATAGATAGTGTAGCTTATATGACACGTTCGTAGATTTACCATAGCAGTGCCATCTATTGATTACTTACTCAACCCAGTCGAAAGGTATCGACATCTGTTAGAATCATTTGGAGTTAACAGATAATTGTGACTGTCAAATAATAACAGATAATAATTGGCAATAAATTAAAATTGTGACTATAATTTGAGATTTAAACTATCCTATCTCTCAAGTTGGGTCGAACTGCACATGGTGTGCGAATTTTATTATAATCGGTTAAGTGGTTTAGGAGTCCATTGAGGACAAACATTGTGACACGAGATTTACATATATTAAGATTAGAATTGATAATATGACAAGTTATTCCCATGCCAACGGTTATAAGACAAGGTATCCGTATGGACGTGGGTTTAATCAGAACGATGCAGCTCTCAATTGTGACAGTAAGCAGAATCGTTAATATGACAAGTTATTCCGGTCCGAACGACAATATGACAAGTTATTCGTATGAACGCGGGTTTGATCAGAGCTATGCTGTTTAATCGTGACAGTAAGCAGAATCGTTAGTATGACAAGTTATTCCGGTGCAAACGGTAATATGACAAGTTATCCGCAAAGGCGCGGAGTCAACCATACCACTGCCCCTCTTACATATGGCAGTAAGTATAGAGTCGGTAATATGACGAGATATGCTGTTTCCGGTTTAGGTTATTTCTATACACATTTTGAATTTGTTTTCTTTTGTATTCGTTCTCTTTTTTCGACTACGAGGTTAAAATACAAGCAGCTTTCTAGATTGTATTGAAATATAATATGTAACTTGTCCCTCTCAGCCCTGGAGCCGCACACGAGCAAGCGGCCGATCTCGGACCAGTACTCCGACTTCGACAAGATGAAGAAGACGGGTATCCCCATGCCTCTGGGCGACAAGCCGATCATATCGCGCATGGCGGACCGACACCTCACGCTCTCCTGGCGACCCTCCATCCCGCACGGCCCGCGCTTCCCCGTCACATACCAGGCAAGTTACTTTCCCTGTCCCCGTCGTGAGATGGGACACTGTGAGGTTGTAGTCGGTAGTGACGGCCCCTCTGGCCCTCGAGCCCGATATACCCCGCCCGCCTCCTCCAGGCTTGTGGCGGGAGATGCGTAAATGCATTTCCTCACGGAAAAAAAAGTACCTTACTTAGATAGATAGATCTTAAATTTTTCATTAGTTTCTTATATGTATTTATGTTTTTACTTTTTTTTCCTTTAGTCTTTTCCTATATGAATGCCTCGTTGGCGTAATGGTTACCATATCGAACTGCCAATAAAAAGGTTCTGGGTTCGATTCCCGGAATAAATTGGCTGTTGGTCTGGGTGTTAAATATGTATCTAAATAAAATATGTACATATATACATAGGTATTATTAATGTCGTTGCATACATACATAATATTTTAGTCACAGTAGGTATATCAGTTGTGTTAGCTACCATAACACAAACTAGAAATGGAAAACGTGTAGTGTGAAATGAAATAAAATTGTTTTAAAAAACAAACAACCGACTTCAAAACCACAACTAAAAAGGGAAAAATAATTTTAGGCCTAAATCAAATCAAGAATACATAAATAGAATAGAAGAGTTTATTTCGTGTACTTATAAAAAACTATTTTAAATTTTTATTAATCCTGTATTCTTGGAGTCGGTGCCAGCAAAGAAAGACAATTAATAATAGATTTTTTTTAACAAACATTAATTTGTTCTTATTAGATGGCACTGACTTCAAGAATACAGGATTAATAAAAATTGAAAATAGTTTTTTATAAGTACACGAAATAAACTCTTCTATTCTAATTATGTATTCTTGATTTGATTTAGGCTTAACATTATTTTTCCCTTTTTAGTTGTGGTTTTGAAGTCGGTTGTTTGTTTTTTAAAACAATTTTATTTTTACATTTTTAGTGTTTAGTAATGATTTTTTTTTAAGTTTTAGCTATGGAGAGCCAAATAAACTTCACGATGAAAAAATCTGGCGTGTGCCAGGCGGGCAACCAATTGGGAGCAAATCGAGCTGGATGCGAACGAAGCGAGGAATGCGCGAGCGAAGCGACCGCGAAAATTTTCACCGTACTTGTTCGAACCGTTTGAGCATACAGAAGTCCAAAGCAGCACAAATTACATAATGTTTGTTGTGTCAAAACGTACTAAAACCGATTGCGAGCGAAGCGAGCTCGAAAATTTTCACCGTATTTGTACGAACCGTTTGAGCATAAAGAAGTCCAAAGCAGCACAAATTACAAAATGTTTGTTGTGTCAAAACGTACTAGAAACAATTGCGAGCGAAGCGAGCCGGGTGCGAGCAAAGCGAGCTATGTATTATGTATGTATTTGTTCAAGCCGTTTGAGCATAAAGAAGTTCAAAGCAGCACAAATTATATTATATTTGGAGTGTCATACGCCCAAAACACCCTGGGGGGAAAATCGAACGAAGCGGGATAACTCCTAGTGAAGCGAGCGCGTAAATATTTTCCTTATCCGTTTGAGGATCTAGTCTATTAATATATCAAATTTTACAGTTCCTTCTTCCACTTAGTATGACCTAAGTGGCCAAGCTCTGGTGTCAGATTACTTTTGTTAGCCAGGCTGCTTATTTTATGAGCGAAATCTGTATTGCCGTATGAGCGCGAAGAAATAAAATAGATTATCGAGTTATTTGGGCATCCCACGGGAATAGCAATAACTCTTTAAGATAAAAAGTAACCTTCGTGTTATACAAGGTCTAGTCTACCCCCATAGCAAATTTTAGCGAAATCAGTGTGTCATGTGTTATTTGGTGCATCCCACGTGAACAGTAATTATTTTCGGGATAAAAAGTAGCCTATGTGTAAACACATAGTCTAACCTTTCTTCATTCCAAATTTCATCAATGTCAGTACAGCCGTTCGAGCGTGAAGAAGTTAAAAAGATTTATATGTTATTTGGTGCATCCCACGGGAACAGTATTTTTTTTCGGGATAAAAAGTAGCGTATGTATTAACACATGGTCTTACCTATTTTCATCTCAAATTTCATGAATATCAGTACAGCCGAACGAGCGTGAATCTCTCTTTGGCCGTAAACATAACCTAACTTTTTAGGTTTTCCTTCGATTTCCCTAGGAATTCATCATCAGATCCTATTTTGGTGACAATGGGACCAATTCAGAACCATACTCTTTCAATTAAAAAAAGAATTTTGAGAATCGATCCACAAATGGCTGAGAAATCGGTGAACATACATAAAAAAAAAATATACATACAGTCGAATATATAACCTCCTCCCTTTTTGAAGTCGGTTAAAAATCTGAAATGTATCAAAAAAAACTTTATATATTAGCAGGAAGTAGGAAGTACGATCGTGATAATGTTATCTTTCCCTCCCAGGTGGAGATGTGCGAGGTGCCAGACGGCGACTGGTTCACAGCGCGCACGGGTCTGCGCTCGTGCGCGTGCGACATCCGCAACCTGGAGCCCTTCCGCGACTACCGGTTCCGCGTGCGCGTCGAGAACAAGTACGGGGTCAGCGACCCCTCGCCCTACGCGCAGACGCACCGCGCCAAGCTCGAGCCGGACCCGCCCAAGTTCGTGCCCTACCTGGAGCCCGGCATCGACTTCAGGCCGGAAACATCGCCTTACTTCCCCAAGGTAATGCTGCTTTTATATTGTAGTACGTTGTAAACTGTTATCGTAAGGCGTATTATGATTATTTGAAGCTGACTGTTAATTATGAATGTTATTTATTTATAATAATTGAAGTTCATGTTTTTTTTAACAAAAATGAAAATAATTGACATGTAAGTTTTGGCGTTACCAATAAATATGTATATGTATTATATATTTGCAAAAACAAACGGTCACACTTACTTAAAAAACGTTGGATATACGTCCAACGGGTTTCGACGCATTACGAGCGTCATCATCAGGGACGAGCATCACACGGACTGTCACCGACGAGATCCGCGCGCAGACTGGCATGGTGCTTGGTCATGCACCAATAATAATGCTCGTAATGCGTCGAAACCCGTTGGACGCATATTTGACGTTTTTTTGTTGACGTTGTTTAAGTGTGGCCGTTAGTTCTTATACCGCTTTCCCATTAAGAGAAAGTTAATTTTAGAACTTCGATCAAACAAACAAAAAACGATCGCGTCAGATCACCTTGGTTAGTTATAGTCTACATACTGATAAATATGCATGATATAAAAAGTATGTTGTTCTCGCAGGACTTCGACATCGAGCGTCCCCCGCACGACGGGTACGCTCAGGCGCCGCGCTTCCTGCGGCAGGAGCACGACTCGCAGTACGGCGTGAAGGGACACAACGCCAGCCTCTTCTGGTTCGTCTACGGCTACCCCAAGCCCAGGTCAGTATACACTCAAATTCAAATTCAAAATGTCTTTATTAGCAACACAAATATACAGAAAATGTGCACCCTGTGCTTCGTTATTAGGACATAGCTAAGACTACTTAAAATTACTTAATACTATACTTAAATCTAGTTATCAACGATTATTATCATTTTCTCCTAAAATTTCTGACATGAGTATTACAATACACTCCCCATAACATAATTAATATTACCGATATTAACCATGTTATAAGGAATACATTTTAAGATGCAACTATAACTTTGGGGAAATACGTTGTTTGAGATACGGCAAGAACAGTTTTTTGCCCAGATGAAAATGCCACTAAGCGACAGTATTGGGTATGGGCACCCATCCAAATACCGTCCGTATCGACCGTTAGCTTAGCTTCGAAGGTCGCGTCAGATCATCTCAGCTAGCCGAGTTACAGGCGCTACTATTCCTGCATTGGTTTAAATTTATACTATAGTCCTAACCGAATTCCCTATTCCTCAGGATGACTTACTTCTTCAACGATGAGCCCATCGAGATCGGCGGCAGATACGACTGGTCATACACCAGGAACGGCCAGGCTACGCTCTTCATTAACAAGTAAGCATATAGACTACCAGCCCGACGGTCGGATGATATCGTTTAGGCACGCTGAAAAGAGCTGGTGAAAACTGGCTGAAGACCGTAATATACGGCGTTTTGGAGAGGAGGCCATACCCAGCATTGTGAAGATACAGGCTGATGATGATGATGATGAAGCATACTTTCACACCACATCCAAAACCAACAAACGTTTCTAGCTTATTCCAGACAAGGCATACTCCACCTTGAACCTAGGTAACTCGTGTAGTTGCGTGTCCTGCTAGTCAAATGCCTAGCTGTAAGGAGTAAAAAAATAAGACGAATACGCGAATACAGATAGTATAAAATAACACCATTACATAAACCTGCCATATACCTACATGTATTTTAAATATGTTTTACCGTGGCAGGATGTTAGAACGCGACGCGGGTTGGTACGAAGCTGTAGCAACCAACGAGCACGGCCAGGCGCGCCAGCGAGTACGTCTAGAACTGGCAGAATACCCCACCTTCATCAGAAGACCAGAAGAGACCTACGTCCTGGAGCGAAAGACCGCCAGGATTGAAGCCAGGGTCGTCGGCGTTCCATACCCTGACATCAAGTGGTATAAGGACTGGCAGCCACTGGCTCCTAGCTCTAGGACTAAGGTGAGCAGACCGCAGTAGACCCTCATGAGATTCGAGTAGACCGTAGTATTTTTTAATTTTTTGAAAAAAATATACAAAAGTATCAAGATGATTTTCTAACCAGTTCCATGCCCAGTAGACAAGTAGAAAATTGAGTAGACCTTAAAATTACGGATGTAATTATTACAAGAAGTACCAAACATGCTCATTAATAGCTGCGTTTTACCTGAAATAAAACGCATATTAAAATACTTACCTAACTGGAAGCTTTATTTATTGAGAGAGAGCATTTCCGTTTCCGTCAAGAACTTGCCAGTTTCAGTACTCTTTAGTGTCGTTTCCGGTGGGTTGTATGGTAAGTGGCGCCACCTGGCGGCTGCGCTGAGCTTCATGTTATATAAGAACATGCAGCGCCATTTAGGCTCATTGGTTCAATAATAGTTTTCACCAGGCAGGAATAAAAGTGAAAGCTTCCAGTTAGGTAAGTATTTTAATATGCGTTTTATTTCAGGTAAAACGCAGCTATTAAATTACTTGACCGTAACTGGAAGCTTTATTTATTGAGATCTGTTTGTTATCGCCTGGTGACGCCACTTAGTTTATGTAAACACTTAAACGAATAACGCCAATGTGACAAAAATACAATTTTTATAATCTTGATATAATTAATGTACATATAACCATATTTAATGTACATGTACTGCTAGATATCATATATGCAAAGTGCATATTGATTTTAATAACTTGTAAAATAATTAACCACAAAATCATAAATTTAAATTCCTATTAAATCTTTATAGTTTAGGTAATTTAAGTATGTAGAGTAAACAAACTTGATAGGTTTTGGACATCTAACTTTAATGAACAATTTGCATGATTTTGAAGTAGAGCACCTTTCATTAAAAAGGAGATGGTTCTTTCTACCCAAAATATTGGATTGAGGTTAAGTATAGCCTCATTTGTTTTTATTTTCCACCCTGACTGAGTATAGTTACTGTTGTCAGTTTTAGAACCAATTCAGGCCAGAATATGATATAATTTTCAGAATCACAATTAATATAATGATCGGGATCTGTTCTAAGTAGAGTCAGATCATGTACTCGTCTGCCTGAGCATAGTAAAAGTAATGCGGCGGTGTGTCGAGAAGTCTGATAAATATTGTTTAAATCTGTGGCGTTACAACGCCACATTAAGTCATGCGCCATCTAGGAGCGTGTGGATGAAACTATGTTAATCGGCAACGAGACGCCGCGCGCTCCCACACACTACACTCTCGCTCTGACCGCGCTAGATATAATTTAGACCAATTCCATATAGCCCGCAAAGACACGTGGCACTAGGCGACTTAGCACGCGTCGCACACCTTGTAACTTCATTATTATTATTTTATTTATTTTATTATCTTCTTTATTGTACACTACGTCCTTGTTTCAGTTGTTTATAAACTCCTCTCCATCCAAAGGTTGCCTGGAAGAGATCGCTTTAAGCGATAAGGCCGCCATTTGTGGCACACTTATTTGTAAGCTCTTTCGTTTTCTTTTTTGTATGTAATAATTAATGTGTCCAATAAAGAATTTTCTATCTATCTATCTATCTATCTAACTTCAATCAGTGATCCCCTTACATTATGTACCTACTTATCGAACTGTAACAATACAGTGTTCTACAAGATTCGTGTTCGTTTCACTTAACCTACCTAACCAGGCAGCAACCTACGAGGTTCGAGCTCCAGCACGCTTAGCCGAACAAATAGGGAAGACAGACAACCGGAGACGTCATCGACATCTACATCTACATCTACATGCTACCTGCAGCAACGACCGCTGGTGTTGGGCCACCCGGCTCTGAATTCATCTTCCCAAAAATCTATATTGTATAGAGTCATGTATGTAATTAGCTTATGAGTGTCCCAAACTGGTGCTTTTGGAACTTTTGGGGTTTTTAAAGCGATAGATTTTTAAAATATGTTTTACGAAAACATGAGAACTTAAGTTACCAGATTTTTCAGGATTACAAAGAGTAGCGACCACCGAATTGTGTAAAAGTATGGTTTTGTATGACATTTTATTCTTTAGATATAATTCAGATAGGAATTGTGTACCAGTAGGATTATTATGGTTAATATTTTGATCATTCGACTAGGAAATCCAGCGTTTCCATGCTGATTCGTAAGTTTTTAATGTGGATGGCCGCCACGAGTTTTTAAGCAATGATCGCTGTTCAGAACTCCACGATTCTATCGCCTCAGATAACCCCCGTTGGAAACACCCATGCTAGCGGATAATGCCATGCGATGTTGCAGGCATATATTGCCTGTCGATCTTTTAGATCGCGAGACACAATTGCTGTCTTTGAGGCGAAAAGGTCTATCATTGGAGTCCCTAGTTTCGTGAACACTATTTCTACGCAGGCCGGCGTTAAATGCCATTCCGGAGGTTGTCGGAGGCGAGACAGATGATCGGCCTGATTGTTGTACCTGCCAGGCTATGTGGTGAATACTGAAATGTATGTGATTTTCGTCTAATATTGTTAAAATTTGACGAGTTATATTTATTAAGGGTATGAATTTGTACCTCCTTCCTTCCGTAATTGAGCTACGGTAGTCTTGCTGTCGCTCTGTATCAGAGGAGAGCTCCCCGCTAATGATTGGGCGTGGTACTGAACAGCGTGCAGTACAGCCAACAACTCTTTTTGGTAGCAGTGTAGGTATTTCTCCGCGTGTGTCCAGCTGCCCCACAGAGCTTGCGCACCTCGAGCTTGACTTGTTTTTAGGATTATTGTATCTACTTTTTCTTGTGGCAAGATTTTTTACATTGTGCCATGGCCTCCATAGTATCCCTAAGAAAATGGTTTCTCTTTGAGGGACGAGAATGGACTTTTCGAAATTGATTTGCCTCCCTAACGTTTGCAGCATTTTTGTCATGATTTTGACATGATTGCGTAAGATTTGTGGATCTTGATTTACAATTAAGAAATTAGTTCATTCCATTTCTTTTATTATGGTAAAATATTTCGAGTAAGTTATGAAAGAAGATGGTAACATACAACCATAAATTATCGTCATTATATCGTTATCATCAATATTAAACATTACTTCATGGCATCTTTAAAGGCAGTGGCCGCAGCCGCGAGGGCTTGGATCTAAAATTGGTGATGGTGCTCGGAAAGCACCGATACTGTTGGACACATTCCAACTTTTAATAATAAGTATGTGTAAGATGCCTTATGTGAACAGTTTACAATGTTAAATTAAGATATCGACCAAATAAACTATCTTATTCTATGATGGGGGCGATCAGACCTGCACTGATAACCTGCAAGAGGCGTATTGTGCATTTCCCCCTACCAGCCTCTACCCAAGCCATCCAAGCTCCTTAAAATAGCGGAGCACGGTCTTGGGTCGCTGGCATACCTGTTCCACTGTCATTGCGTCAGATGTTGTGGTATTTCTATTAAAACAGGAGGCGTTCGAGTATAGCGTCGAGTTTTGTTGAGATTCCCTTGCTAGTCCGGTTTATTTTCAAATTTTATCCGGTCCGGTTTATATCCATATTTTATTCCAAATAAACTAGTTTCAATAAACCTTCCTTTTCTATCGTAGTTGGTGAGCAATCCAGTTTGTTAGTACTGAGAAAGTTTTGGGAGCTGTGCTCAGACCAATGGGTAGACATGTCATTTCTAGCAACTATGTCATGTACACAAGCCGTAGGAAGCGTCGGTGTGACTGTGCTATTTTCAGATGGAAGTAAGCCTGTGAAAGATCTATTTTGCACATCCAGTCTCGAGGCCGAAGAAAGTTTGGTACCTTGTACATGTTTACTTAAGTGAAATAGCTTGGAAACCATATACTCGTTTAGCGCTCTTAAGTTGAAAATTGGGCGCGCAGATCAGTCTGGTTCGGGGACCAAGAACAGGGGAGACACAAAGATCGCTTATAATTTTACTGGCTGTAGAACACCCTCGACTCTCATTTCTGATAAGGTCAACCGCGGCTATGTCGACTACGGAGCTAAGTCGTCTAATCCAATTATTGTACTAATCGCGTAAGAAGAAGAAGCATTTGTAAGAAAAACAAAAAATTAGACGCATAAGCCCCGAATTTTCTGTTTATCCTAAATTCAGTGCAGAATTTGTTTTGAAAGTATGATTTGTTAAAATCAAATAAATATGCTATTCAAAGTATTGTGACGCATTAGCCCCGGTTGACCTTATTATTTTTGACATCCTTACTGATGTTGGGGTTTTGAATGGGCATGTGGCGACATTCACGTAAGCCAGAGGTGGTTTTTTTGATAAATGGAATTCGATATCCTTGAATTAATTTTAATATTATTTACGGCGCACCCATTTTCTTCCATTTGTGATAATAGAGCGCAAGCTGACCCGCCTGGAAGTGCGAGTAGTCTCGAGTTATATCTTTTATTTTCTCTAGAGGGCCGTGAAGCACTTGCGTGACCTCGTCCTCGGTAATTTGGTCGTTCGGGCCGCGAGCCCCTGTTATGAGACGCTCCTCTCCTGTTCCATGAAAGGAATGGTTGGAAGTTTGTATAGGAGGGTAGTCGTCGAAATAGTCACCCCGCGAGGGTGGATTGTCACAGCATGTATGCCGGGAAGGTGCTATAAACCTTCGTTATGACTGCGCTGAGTTCCACGCGATGGAACTTGTTTGCGAGCGCCTTGCCCCCGCGAGGGGCGGCGGCTGTACTGAGTCGGCCTTTGTGAAGGCATAATTATTTGGTTTACTTGGCCAAAAAGCTTTCCGGATCCCACCGGCTTTGTCCAGCAATGATGTAATTTTTCAGTATCAATGTGTTGGCCACTGTAGGCGGAATTTAATTTTTTGAAGCCTTGAAATACAAATCATTTATTGATAACACCAAAGTTAGAGTTATAGCCTCCCTGCGCATCTCAATAGTTCGGCGGGGAATCGAACCCCGGTCTCCCGCGTGACAGGCGGGGATACTTACCATTATGCTACCGAAGAATAACAAATCTGATGAGATTTTGCATAAATTGCCTTTCATGAATAGCAGTTCGACCTGATCTTGTAAATTTTCAGATATGATTTGCGCGTTTTGAGCCCACGAAAAGAGATTAGTAACTGCTTCTGCAGTACCTTTATTTGCTTTAAAATACAAAAAGTTATAGCAGCATATGATATATCAGCATGAGCGAGATGAAGTAAGTTATCATACTTTTTTACCTCTTCGTTTGTTTTCAGGTCTATGAAACCTGGGGTATGATTATATGCCTTTTGTGTATCGAAATATCTAATCTCCGACCATGCAGCATTACCAAAGCACTGAATATCTGTAAATTTTTGTAAAAAACTGTCAGGTGTTAAGTAAACACCTGCCCTGTGAAATTAAAATTAATTTTGTATCTATATCAAACGTAAAATTTTTAATATTAATTTGAACGTCTCGTTTCAGAAGCATTGATCGAGATGCTATCGTCCTCACACGTATTAAAATATGTTTGCGGAGCTCACCTATTTTCTCTTCCTACCCACGTTACATTATCTTTTATTTCTACAAATAAAATTGTGTTCTTACGACACTATTTTTACACTGAAAAACAAAAACCACTGGCAAATAAAAGTAATATAATTTGTAAGTAATTCCGAACGGTACAAAACCGTTTAAAAAATTTGAATCACTTACCCACAATCGATTGCACATATTCACTTAGGATAAATAATTTTAAGCAAAAGCGAGAGCTGCTGCTCTTTAAATTTTAACAATAAATGATTTTTAAAACTTATTTTATAGAAATAATTATGCACAGAGTGAGACCTGCTGTGCACGTTCTCACTTGACGGGAACTAAAACGCCAATGAGCCTAAATGGCGCTGCATGTTCTTATATAACATGAAGCTCAGCGCAGCCGCCAGGTGGCGCCACTTACCATACAACCCACCGGAAACGACACTAAAGAGTACTGAAACTGGCAAGTTCTTGACGGAAACGGAAATGCTCTCTCTCAATAAATAAAGCTTCCAGTTACGGTCAAGTAATTTAATTCGCTATCTTTCGCTATTGCACCTAAAAATGTTTGTGGTTGTCACAAATCTCATCTATTTTTCTTCCCCTTCTTCGTGTTTAAAAACGCCCAAGGGTTTTACTGGCTGCATGTGACCGGCTTTAAAAACTTTTTACGACTTTTGGTTTGACAATTGCTTCACTCCCACAGATCCAGTTCATCGAGCCAGACCTATGCATCCTGGTGATCCAGGACGCGATCCTGAAGGACGAGGGTCTGTACTCCATCTCCGCTCGTAACGTGGCCGGCGCCGTCAGCTCCTCCGCTATGCTGTATGTGGAGGAGAGCGAACATGACTACTCATACAGGTAGGTGGTACTGCCACACTGCTTGCATATCAGGAGTTAAAGACTTTATGGAGCGACGTCGGTCTGCCTCCATCTTGCAAAGGGATATCCCCCCGGACAGATGTTGTGTCCGGAGACGGCCGTCCCTAGGTCATGCATTGTAGCTTGGACCAGTCGCACGTGCGTTGAAAATACCGTTTGCGCGATTCAGGACAAGCGCTCTGATTGGTAGCGGGCGATGAAGTGCGACAGAGACGCCACAACTTCTTACAATGAAAACCTATTTTTAAATGAGAAAATCAATCGTAAAATTCAGATATCAATATTTTTTGTGTTTTCTGTGTATGAATGTGATTTCGAAAAATGAATCATTATATTCTTATTCTCATGATTCAGTCTTCATACTTTTGAGTGTTAACTCGCTTTGAAAACCGCGGGATTGTAGATACCGCGGGATTTAGTACAGAATAGGGAATCCGGAAAGGAGGTAAATAAGGTTCAGGCGAAGATAATGGAGATGTTTTAACTAGAAAGAAAGAAAGAAACATTTATTTTGTGTCACAAAGAAAAACAATATAAAAAAAAACATTTACATGGCACAAAACCGGCCCCAGCTCAGCGTGTGCTGACTGCAAGCAATCACTACTATATTCTTTCAATATGTTTGTAAACGTTTGTAATATTTTTGTTTTGCTTCTTTTCTTTCATTCTTATGTATGTTTAGGATCCGCGAGCACCCTCCCCGTGTGAAGGCGAGCAACAAGCCTTTCGGTGACTTCTACGACCTCGGAGACGAGCTCGGCCGCGGCGTGCAGGGCGTCGTCTACCACGCCGCCGAGAGACTCACCGGTAACTTGTTCTTCTTCTTTTCCTTCTTTATATTGTTCTTCTCCTCTTTCTCCTTCTTCTACTTTTTCGTCTTTTGCATTTTCTCTTTCTTGAGATTCTTTCCCTTCTTCTTGCTATGAGCTAAGTAGCCAAGCTCTGGTGTCTAGTTCAAGCTGACCCAAAACTACCGACACGGTTTATAGATTGATAACTGACATTTTGTTTACAAAAAACAATGAATCAGCGGCCACAGCCTAGGCTTCTAACATGGCTTACTGCACAATATAACTTTGATCTCTTTGACTCTTATATCGATAGAATCGTTTTTTTTGGCAAATCTTGTACATGTACCTAAAAATCAAAATAATAAACTATCGTCATCTGTAAACATATTTTTTCCATCAGGTCGAAACTACGCGGCCAAGATAATGCACGGACATTCCGAACTGAAGCCGTTCATGAAGAACGAACTGGAAATAATGAACCTACTGAACGACCGCCATCTAATCCGTCTTCACGACGCGTATGAACATGACCACACGCTGGCTCTGGTGTTAGAGCTGGCTGGAGGAGGCGAGCTGGTGCGAGACAGACTGCTGAGGGGGACAGGGTACACTGAAAGGGAGATAGCAGGATATATGAGACAGCTGCTGCGTGGACTCAAGTATATGCACGATAATAGTGTCGCGCATCTTGGTCTTACTGTAAGTACATATTGTTATAAGAAATGTAAAATCAGTAGAATCTATCCCAGTTGGCAAGAAACTTGCAACTTTAAAAACATCAGAAAATTATGCCTACCTGGCTCGCACCAACATAATATTATGATAGTGAACGAATGAATGAACAAAAAACAAATGAACATCCGAATTAATCACAGAGAAAAGAAATGAGGAGTATATAATAAATATGTTACTGGCAAATTTAATTTATATGTTAAAGACAAATTTAAGAAACTTAAAAAAACACTGGCGTCTTTAGAGATCTCTGGTATTGCGATCAATGGAATAATAACATTGGTTTACTTTTCTAGTGCTATACAATACAATCTCAAAGGGCTATCTATACAAACATTTGTCGGCTAAACTACGACCTTCTAATGGATGGCTTTAAAATAAATATTTTTATAGACTGACTGGTTATAACGAGTATGTATTTATTTTCTCTTTAGATTGGCGAACTCCTCCTGTCTCACGCGGGTAGTGACGAGCTGAAGCTCTGCGACTTCGGTCTGTCGCGTCGCATACAGTTCAACAAGCACGCCGCGCTGGACTACGGCATGCCAGAGTTCGTCGCGCCTGAGGTACTTGACACATTACATTATTTTTATCACTAATGTGACTAAATTAGCCTTTAGAAAAAGGGAGCTCTCTCTCTCTTTCTCAGGAAGAGAGAGGTCCGAAGAGTTTAGATATAGAGAGCGGAGGTGGAAATATAAAAATTTCCAATCTGATAGATAAACGTCATAACTTTGGATTGAACATTACAAATTTTAAGTTCTTAAATCAAAATGAAACTATAATATATTAGATAGGTAGGGTAGATTGAAATTTATTTAAAATATGTCACGTGTTTACTCTTCATCCAAAAAATATGTTATTTTATGTTGTCAAATGTCGTCTTTTTTAATTAATTTTAATTCTCATTTTAAGTTCAACTTGAATTATAATTGATGTTATATTTAAATTGATAGTTTATAATATTGCTGAAAATTATAATTTGAACGATGTTCACAAAATCTTGGCCCGAATATTAATAATTAATTAATTTTAAGCTATTCAATCAATATATATTTATAACGATATTATTATCAATTTATTGATAATATTCATGCCTGTTACTTGAGCTGACCTGGACAAAAGCTACGCTAGCTTTATATGACTTTTACAGAAATTGGCCGACTGTTAAAATTATACTGTCATGTGTACACAACTGACCGTAGTTTTCAGAATTAAGAATCATTCTGGATTCTAATGCAGTTCATTAATAAAATTGTACATTTACATGTTGATATTTTAAGCAATAATGTGTTCAGGTGGCGAGCGGCGACGGCGTATCGTTCGGTGCGGACATGTGGTCCGTGGGCATCATCACGTACATCCTGCTGTCGGGCCACTCGCCCTTCCGCGGACTCAACGACCGCGAGACACTCACCAACGTGCGTGACGGCCGCTGGAGCTGGCACGACGAGATCTGGTGAGAATAGCTTACTTCATTCACTCGCTTCTGCGTTCATTATTATAATCATGTACATCCTGCTTTCGGGCCACTCTCAGTACAGATTCATTTACTCAGTAGTCTTACTCACTAATCCTTGATGGTGCTCCGTCCAATGATCCAAAACTCTTACAACCCAATGTAGGAAACATTGGGCTCT
Source organism: Mellilla xanthometata (assembly GCA_035578125.1). Taxonomy (NCBI): domain Eukaryota; kingdom Metazoa; phylum Arthropoda; class Insecta; order Lepidoptera; family Geometridae; genus Mellilla; species Mellilla xanthometata. Next base: position 1,070,381 of record JAPUBQ010000007.1, on the reverse strand, counting down.
AAGGCCAAAATTGTGTGAATTTTGGCCAGAGTTCATATAAAACCTGTATTTGCAATACTGCACATTCCATACTTGTATAAAGTTTTCTGAGACGATAAATAAAAATTGTTATTTATACGGTAAATTTTTCCTTATATAATTTGCCAAAAATGTTTTATTTTGTATTTTCAAAGCTTGCATAAATTTTATGGAGGAATGAAAGAAAGAAAGATGCCAATTGCTTCGTTTTCGCCAAAGTTTTTTTTTCACTATTGCGATACTTCCTATGAAAATATGTCAAAAAGGCAGAGTACAGTTTTGTTACAAAAAGTTCCTATCCATAGAGGATTTTTCTTCCTAATCTTCCCCTTGTCCCACTAAATGGGATCGGTCCAGCCTGTTTTTCGCTTCCATGCCACTCCATCAGCCGCCATCTCCACATTCACTCCCTTCTCATTCATATCCTCCTTCACACAATTCATCCACGTCTTTTTTGATTGACTTCCGCTTCTTTTACAATCATATCCATACTACTCCTAGTCAGTGATGAGTATAGGAAAGTACGCCAAAAATGTAGTTAAGCTCTATTGCAAAAAAATCCTGTCCATAGAGGATATGTCAATGATAACCGTTCCCAGGTGGTCGAGGCTGAGCACGGAGTGTCGCGACTTCATATCCAAGCTGCTGGTGTTCAACTGGCACGAGCGCATGGACGTGAGCGCTGCGCTCGCGCACCCGTGGCTCTCGCTCGCCGACAAGATCTACCACGAGGAGTACCAGATCTCCACCGACAGGCTAAGGAACTATTACAACTTGTACAGGTTTGTCTCCTGCCTTGTAATCATAATCGTCGTTATCGGTAAAAAATATTTAACAGGTCAATTCAAATTCATTTGATGACCTCGTTGGCGCTACTGCATAAGTCGCATAGTATTTGAACAGCGTATAGACGGACGTGATTCCTCTCCTGCTATCGACATGTTTATGTTTATCCCAGGGCTATTATTAACATCACCATTTTATTTATAGAGGGATGCCCTCGCGTTCTATTAGTCACAACATTATGTCCCTATCAGTTTGTATCTTATTACTTTGAAAATAAAGTTTAATCTAATTTGAAAGGACGTGTCTAATTATTGAAATATTAATAAATTGATCTAATTGACAGTTCTAATATTAGAAATCACAGATTTTATGTTGGCTCCATTTCAGTTGAATTGCTCTATATACATCGGACCGCTTTACAAATCAGTAGTTCTTTTAGAAACGATTCCTTTAACGATTTTTTAAAAAACTTTAAACATAAATAAGTAATAAATTGGGAAAAATGGGGTTGTTTACTCGTGTTAAAAAGTTTTTCTTCGATCTATTTGCCGCGTTGTCTTCTTTGCCGTCAACTGTAGCTGATGTTGTGCAGTAAGTTTAAGTTTAGCAAAGTAGTATAAATTGCGCATTAATCGATATTTTTACTAGGAATTAATTTATAAATTAATAAAATTAATTTAAGATTAGACTTTACAACTACTGAACGAGCAGGCACAGTGAAGACACCGATTCACTGTTGGGTTCGACTTCCGATGATATTCGCGCAAAGCGTTTTGCTTCGACCTTCATTGTGAGAACTGCGAAACTTTGAATTCTCTTCCTGACTCTATTATTCCCGAGAAGTACAATTTGGGGGTCTTGAAATCTAGAGTAAATCAGCTCCTTCTAGACAAGCGTGATACATTTTAGAGTAACGCTTAACATAAGGCAAGCTGCGGTCAAAGGTGGGCCTTGAAAAGGCCATTAAAAATAAGTATAAGAAGCTGGCGGAGAAGACAGATGACAGATGGCTCGTTCCAGGTGCCAGAGTACTGTTGACTCGTAAGATTACATGATCTACTGGTCAAGTGTTTAAAATGATGTCATTATTATATTTAAAAAACGCGTGTTACAGAGACTGGACGAGCAACGCGCAGTGCCGCACGTGGTTCCGCCGGCGGCCGCTGAGCGGCGCCTTCGAGCACCCCAGCAAGATGGTGTACCCGCCCGGGGAGATATACACACCTGAAGGTACTAACCATATACAACAAACATACACACAAACATTTGCATAGTGGTACAGTATCATCAAGTTCGTGATGTCGGATTAGCAGTGATGCATCTGAAATGGAGCTGGACAGGACACGTGGTTAGATGAAATGAAGACAGGTGGAGTAAAGCCGTTACCGAGTGGTGGCCGAGAACTGGCAAGCGAGGAGTTGGTTGTCCAGCAGCGAGGTGGGTTGCCGATATCACTGAAGTCGCAGGTCCTACCTGGACGAGGACTGCACAAGATCGACGCAGGTGGCACATGCAGAGGGAGGCCTATACCCAGCAGTGGGATAAAAAGGGCTGTGGATGATGATGATGATTATGAGAGTATCATCTAGCTACCTATCGTCCTCAAGTTGAAAATTTTACACCAAGCACCTTACGGTGTGTTCCAGAGGTCTCCTTAAGGACCAGTAATTACAGGCTAGACACGATGCACCTTCAGCTAGGGTGACGCTGATTCGTGTAGTGTTTCGGCCTCCTGATCTAATAAAATAATGTTGTATTGCAGGCAGTCCGGAGCGCGACCTGCACGAGCGAGCGGGCGCTCCGTTCGACCTCAACTTCAAGCAGTGGGAACACCCCGACTGGGAGGTCTCCGCCAAGTCAGAGAGCCAGTGAGTACTTAAGAGCTTTTGGTGAAGGAAAATGGTTGAAATGCCCAAGGCACGCACAAAGCGTTTTGCCTCCACCTTTGTTGTTCGAACCGCCAAACTTTGGAATTCCTTGCCGAATTCCCTGTTCCCCAATGACTACAATCTAGCGATTTTCAAGGCGAGAGTGAACCGGTTCCTTCTAGGTAAGCGCGATCCACCGTAGACCTCAATATCACTTACCATCAGGTGAATTGTGGTCAAGCGCTGACCTATTCAGAGTAAAAAAAAAAAAAATTTGCGTGACCAGACTACAGCTTAGTAGTAGAACATTTTCTTGTGTTCGCTTGGCTAGCAACCATACTCAAGTTGAAAAGTCTTTCCAAACATTATATATAAAGTTGTCTTCTGTATTTAGACTGTAGCATCGCTCAGTTTAGTCATTTTTGTATTTATTGCCACTGATAGCAGAGGCGACCGTTACTTGAATTAGAAATTTGACATTGATACGAGTACATGTCATATATTTTTGTAATAATATCATATCATTTGACTTGTAACTTTGGTGTTATCAATAAATGATTTGTATTTGTACTTGTGTCTTAAAAAGCAGACTTGGGGGTCTGTAGGTGATATTTGGTACTACAGCTTCACGACTAAAGGTGCTGTTTTGTATTTTTCCTGTTAAGTTCTTTAACGTCCGTGCTTCACCCACAGCTACCAGAACGGGCCGGACACGTACCTGCTGCAGCTCCGTGACACGGCGTTCCCGGTGCGCCTGCGCGAGTACATGAAGGTGGCTTGCGGCCGCTCGGCGGGATACTCCATCGCCGTACACGACACATACGACCCGAGGGTGAGTGCTCACTCGCGCCTATACACTGTACGAGTGTTTAGTCTATATGCTGTTACGGCCCACCAACACTCTTTACGATGATCCAAATTACTGAAAATTTTTGCCACTTAGCATCGTGCTACTATCATATTGTAAATTAACGATAAAGTGTGACCAATTGAACAAAATAGACTTATAGGTTCTGTCACTTGTACGCGGGATCGTTATATAAGAAGTAGTTATGACTTAGATAAATAATAGAACAAACTGATTGATAAACAAATTTTCTTGTCTCCTTCCAGACCCCGATAATCCGCGAGCGTCGCCGCTTCACGGACATAATGGACGAGGAGATCGACGACGAGCGGCGCGAGCGTATCAACAACTACGGCACCGAGTCTTACACCATCCGCCGCCTGCGCCACGAGCTCGGCACCCGGCTCGACTCCTACGCGGAGGCGCAGGCTATCATGGAGGCCAAGAAGGACGGACAGCTGCCTTTCTTCCGTGAGAAACCACAACTCCTCCCTATCAGGGAGGGAGAACCTACACAGCTCTCCTGCTACGCCGTCGGTGACCCCAAACCGAAGATCACCTGGTTCAAGAACGACATGGTCCTCGCGGAGGGACAGAGGATCAAGATAGAAGAGGATGACGAAGGACGCTCCTCCCTCAAGTTCAACCCGGCCATGCACCACGACATCGGATACTACAAGGTAGTGGCTCGAAACAAGGTCGGCCAGACCGTCGCCAGGACGAGGATAGTGGAGGCGACCAACCCGGACGCTCCCGACAGCCCCACGGCCGCAGACGTATCCGACAGCGAAGTCCTGCTGCGGTGGAAGCCACCCAAATACGACGGCAACTCCCCGGTCGTCTGCTACAGCCTGCAGTACAAGGAAGGTGACAGAGTCGAGTGGGTGGACGTCGCCAACAACATTGATCACGAGTTCTTCGTGGTGCGTGACCTTAAACCCGACACCAGCTACCAGTTCCGCCTCTCCTCCCGCAACCGCATCGGCTGGAGCGATAAGGGCATACCCACTAGCTTGATCAAAACTAAATCCTTCGGCGCGCAGAAAATAGAAATCAACAGGGCCATGAGACATCTCCAACAGATCACCGAGTCCGGACAAGAAGTGGTTCTAGACGAGGACAGACCGAAGCTTAACTACGCGACGGAGGACAGCCCGATCGAATGGGACACATCGAGCGGGTTCACCGACAGATACAGCTTCATCTCCGAACTGTGGCGAGGAAAGTTCTCGATCGTCGTCAAGGGAGTGGACAAGACGAACGACAGCGTCGTGGTCGCGAAGATTCTAGAAAACAAGCCAGAAACAGAAGTTCAAGTGAAGCGTGAATACGAATGCCTCCGGCGGCTGCGGCACGAGAGGGTATCGAACCTGATCGCAGCTTTCCAAGTGCCGGGCTCGCCTGTCTCCGCGCTGATACTGGAGAAGCTCCAGGGGGCGGACATCCTCACGTACCTCTCCTCCCGGCACGAGTACACGGAGCAGATGGTGGCGACGATAGTGACGCAGATACTGGACGGGCTGCAGTACTTGCACTGGCGAGGGTACTGCCACCTGGACCTGCAGCCGGATAACGTGGTGATGGCCTCGGTGCGCACCATCCAGGTGAAGCTGTGTGACTTCGGCTCCGCGCACAAGGTCACCAAGCTGGGGACCAGCGTGCCGCAGGTCGGGGACCTCGACTACAAAGGTAAGGCCACGGTTAAAGGCATTTGAGGTCTCCCCAAAATGTGCCGCCAGTTATAAAAAATATCTATACTTTTAAGATACACACGGTACTCGGCTTAATGAAGCCATTGGTGTTGATTAAGCCATAAAATTCCAATATCAAATAACACTTCCACCATCAGCGTTTGAACAAGTCTTGATAAAAAAATATCAGTATTTTTTTACTAATTATCTTACTTATTTGGCCTACTATAGAAATAATGTATCCTAGGTAGTCTTCAAAATTTTTACTAGATTATGATATTGTGATTTGAGTTGCCATACTAGGTTTAAATAAGTTATAGTTAGTTTTAAGTATTATAAACATAGACAGCTTGGCAAAACTTCTGTAATTATGTTTATAAATAAATATGATTGAATGATGATCGGGCTGGTTTCCGCAGTAAGATCCTCTTCAGAGCTCTCATTCTACAAGTATGGGGAGTGTATTTTAATACTCATGTCAATTCTCAGTTCAGTTATTTTAAGATAAATTAATAATAATTTAAATGTTAATAACTAGATTTGAGTATAGTATTAGGTAATTTTAAGTAGTCTTAGCTATGCCCTAATAACGAAGCACAGGGTGCACATTTTCTGTATTATTTTTATTCTAAATACCAGCTTCAGGCGTTGAAGTCAATTGAACGGCGTGCAAAAAGGCTCATAGGCAATGACAATCTTTGCAAGGCAAAGTTGCAGAGCCTAGAGCACCGCCGCATTGTTGCCAGTCTGTCGGTCTTCTATCGGTTGCATTTCGGCGAGTGTGCGACTGAATTACATGAAGAGATTCCCCCCGCCCCCTTCCACTATCGGACAAGCAGGGAAACGCCAAGGCGGCATCGGTTTACGGTTGAGGTCCCAAGGCACGCACAAAGCGTTTTGCCTCCACCTTTTTTGTCCGAACCGCCAAACTTTGGAATTCCTTGCCGAATTCCCTGTTCCCCAATGACTACAATCTAGCGATTTTCAAGGCGAGAGTGAACCGGCTCCTTCTAGGTAAGCGCGATCCACCGTAGACCTCAATATCACTTACCATCAGGTGAATTGTGGTCAAGCGCTGGCCTATTCAGAGTAAAAAAAAATATATATATATTCCAATGTGTTGCTAAAAAAGAATTTGAATTTGAAAGTTTTCCAACTTATTTCCAGTTTTTATAACTTGTTTTCCTTTCCCCCAGCGCCGGAGATCATCACGGACGAGCCGGCGTTCCCGCAGACCGACATCTGGTCGCTGGGTGTCCTCACGTACATCATGCTGTCCGGAGTGTCGCCCTTCCGCGGGGCCGACGATGCCGAGACCAAACAGAACATCGCCTTCGTCAGATACCGCTTCGAACATCTCTATAAGGAGATCACTCAGGTACGGCATAGCGCACCACCGACGAAGGCCTAATTATGATAATTTAAAGAGGAAAAGTTATTTTCGCGTAGAAAACGGTCACACTTTCTTATTATTAAAAGTTGGAATGAGTCTATGGAGTGAGGACCGTCTAGCAAAGGGATATCCCCCCGGACAGATGTTGTGTCCGGAGACGGCCGTCCCTAGGTCATGCATTGTAGCTTGGACGAGTCCTACGCGCGTTGTAAATACCGTTTGCGCGATTCAGGATAAGCGCTCTGATTGGTGGCGGGCGATGAAGTGCGACAGAGATGCCACAAGTCCAACAGTTTTTTTTTTGTTTGTTTGTTTGACGCGAATAGGCTCTGAAGCTACCGGACCAATTTGAAAAGTTGTTTCACCGTTGGGAAGCTACTTTATCCCCCAGTAACATAGGCTTTATTTTGTTCCTCTTTACAACTTTGATTATTTTATAGCTCATGCGAAGCCGGGACTGGCTGCTAGTAAATAAATAATTAGCGAGCGAAATTGACTCAGTGGTAAAATGGCTCATGATTTTTTTTAATTATATTGACTTATAAATATGCTCAAAATAAAAATTTATGTTTTTTAACGTGTGTTGTGCAGGAGGCGACCCGCTTCCTGATGTTCCTGTTCAAGAAGGTCCCGCTGAAGCGGCCGTGTGCGGAGGAATGCTACGAGCACCGCTGGCTCACACACTCCGACTTCATGAACAAGAAGAGGGAGCGGGCTGTCTTCCTCGGGAACAGACTCAAGGTAATATATTTTAAGTCTTATTAAAGCAATTGAGAAAAAGGCCACGAAAGTTATTGGTAATGGACAACCTCGTTGGCGTAATGGTTACCATGCCGGACTGCCAATCAGAAGGTTCCGGGTTCGATTCCCGGCACGGCCAACATCTTTGTGCTGAACTAAATGTGTTGGCTGTTGGTCTGGGTGTTAAATATGTATCTATATAAAATATGTATGTATATGTAGTATAGCAGTTGTGTTAGCTACCATAATACACATTAAAAATGGTTTAGTACTGGTGCGTGTATTATGTCCTAATATTAATTTAATTATTTAATGGAAACCCACCGGTAACCTATCCAGTTGGCAACTTCTCTACGTGCTTATCTAAATGGGATAGTAAAACGAAGTGTTTCTGATAGTAAAACTAGAAATGGTTCAGTTTGGGATCAACCAGCCGTACGTGTAAAAAATAAATTGAAAAGAAAGTCAAGAAAGTTATTGGTAATGACTCCCTGTGCAATGTGAAACTCCAAAGTTTGGAGCACCGCCGCAACGGTTGTAAGTCTGTCGGTATTCTACAGGTTGCATTTCGGTGAGTGTGCGGCGGAATTACACGATCTAATTCCCCCGGCCCCTTTCCATTACCGAACTAGCAAGGAGACTGAGAGGGTACCGATATACAATGGAAATTCCGAAAATTCGTACTAAGCGATTCGCTTCGACCTTTATATTATAGTACGGACGGCCAAAATGTGGATCTCCTTGCCAGAATCCCTGTTCCCACTCAACTACAACCTTACTGTCTTCAAGTCGAGAGCGAACCAGTTTCGCACCAGACGAACTGTAAAGTGACATGAATTATGTGTGAATGTGTTGTTATTTTCTATTTTATTATTATGACATTGTATGACTAATTATATTATTGTGACATTGTACGATTGACTAATTAATTAATTAATTGTTGATGATATGTAATATGTAAATTTGACGTGCCAAGTATAACGCAATGTTAAAATATAAACAAATATAAATATGAGGACACATTCACACACGGCTGGTTAGCCCCATACTGAACCATTTCTAGCTCGTATTATGGTTGCTAACGCAACTGATATACTACATATACATACATACATATCATATATAAATACATCGACCGTAGCAATTAACAAAGTCGGAACTGCAAAAACACAATTTTACAGGACGGCCAAATGAAGTTTATAAGTTGTATAAAATCCACACAAAACCAGGGATTGATACAATATTTGGTATGATGAAATAGTTTAGGTTACTCTAAAAGACAATTCAGTGAAAACTGATATTATATTCAGGAAAGCTGAAAAAAGGCACATGTGACATTATTAACCGTTTGAACGCCTTACTAAAATGTCGGAACTGGGACATCCTACAATATTCGCTGGAGTTGTATCCATTGATTTTGTCGGATGTGGTATATCCTACATTATTCATCGGAATTCTAACTGGAAAATGTGTTGGAAGTGGGAGAACCTACATTGTTAACTGCACCCTGTCCACTCACTATGGTGTAGATACTACATATATCAAGAAAATAAATAAGTTTTAGGGCCCCTTTTTTACCTTTTAGGTACGGAACCCTAAAAACATTAAAAATTATAAGTATCCCACCCTATGCTATTAATCAGCCCTAAACATATTTTAAACTTTATCAAAAAAGTGTTAGTGTTTTCCGGCAGCCTCTTTGATAGCCAGTTATTCTAAACTAGGCATGGTCCAACATACGTCAGAGTGTTTCAAAGTTTATATTGTGTTTTAAAATATTTCATATTTTGTTTGACGTCTGCTGCCTATCACAGCAACCCTAGATTCATCTGATAACCCATGTTAATATCTAACTGGCTGGGCTGGTATCGACAACTTGCGTGAGACTAATTTATGGATAACATAAAAATCTTACAATTATCAAACTTAACAGGGACTTCTAAAGTCGTTCCAGAAAATAAAAAAAAATATCGAAGACCAAATCAATACAAAAATACTACAGTTACATACGTTCACATCGCACAATCATTGTTATTCCAAATCTAAATTATTCTAAATCCATACCATCGTTATCATATTATTATTGAGTACTAACCGAATTGGAAGCATCAGTTTTAAGTAAGTTAAAATAAAATATTTATTTTTAAATTATACGTCAAAAATAATGCGATCGGATATAATTCCCGTTTTGCAAAGATCTGTTAAGTTTTTCCATTTCTCTTTGCTGATAGGTCTTAACAGCAATGCGAGACAACAGAGAAAGCCGGATTAGCAAGGGAATCCCAACAAAACACGATACTATAATACTCGGACGCTTCCTGTTGTATATAGGTAGCACAATATCTGAAGCAATGACAGTGGATCAGGTATGCCAGCGAACCAAGACCATGCTTCGTTACTTCAAAGAGCTCAGATGGCTTGGGTATGCTGGTAGGAGAATGCACTAAACGCCTCCTGCGGGTTTTCAGTGCAGGCCTGACCGACCTCATCATAGAATTAGAATTAGGTATGCCATAGCCATGTTACAAATAAAATTCGTTTGTTAACGTTGTTGGTTTCACTTGCTCGCCCTTAATACGAAGATAGTCTTTGGCTCCTCGTCGAAATCGTATTTGTACTCTATAAGATCAAACTAATCCGCATTAGCTTTGATCTCTCTTGCAGTGGTCCACATAACATTTTGATTTGCCGCATTTTTGATCCAATTTGTGATTGATAAGCAGCGTTTTAAAATCAAAGACCTCTAATTGATTAATCTCCTTTACTACGTAAGGGATGCCTTCGGATTTAGCCCATCGAGCTACGTATTAACATTCTTCGGGCACCCATGATGACGTATCGTGGAAAGCCCGCTTGATTATGGAGTGTACGTGTGTCCTTCGTTTTGTGTGTAATCCTATCCAAGGAAATGATGCGTGACAGTCACTAATTTCAATTTTTTTAGCCACAAACAAGTTGAGCAAAAGTACTATTAGATTGCAGTTCTGTCCCACGCAGTAGACAGACCAAATCGGAATTCTTTAACACCTATTCGAACATGCTGTTTGTTGAAATCTAAAAGACAAGTGGATACATCTACTGATCCTTGCTTAGCAATACCATCGTGCCACATGTAGCTATTACTCAGATCATACAAGGTGAAAAACCAGTTTTCTTTTGTAGTATGTACAATATTCTTGCTTGCTCTTATGATTAGGATCGTTTATGTGATGTTTGATGCCTCTACTAGAGATGTTCTGAAGGCAATGTGCAAGGTGCAGGAATGTTTGGAAGAAAGGGATTCGTTGGACGTCAAAGTCTAGATTTTTCAGTTTCAGTTTATTTCAGATTTTCGTTTCTTCCGGAATGAGGGAATTTTTCCTACAAACACCAAAAAATTTTTTGATTAGACAGTTAAGTGTGTAGAATGCACATCGACTTTATCTTTCTTGATTATAACATTACAAATCCGAAAGGTCATAAAATCGAATTTGTGTATTAAGTACGCTCAAACAGCTACAGATAATTCTTCAATAGGTTATTATAAATATAATATACTGAATACGCAAAAATAAGCATTAAACAGGTAGTAAGTCAAACGTGTAATAAGTAAGATTAAGTTAAGCATGAAACAACAAGTAAGTCAATAATAAACAAGAAAAAACTTTTTAATATATTGGTAATTACCAGTAGTAAATATTAGTCGGATATATCATGCGTATAATAATTATAATTATCATATCCATACTTCCGACTTAAATATTACGACGTCTATTCGAATAATAAAGTAGGTTCTACCACATCCAACTAAAATGTTTATATGATATATAATAAACAACGTCGGTAGTACCACATACGACAAACGATATTCATAAACCAACCACTAATATTGTAGGATATGGTACATCCGACACAAAAAATAAAATGCGAGTCCGGTAAGATTGTAGGATCTGGCATATGCTACGTTCTTAGCCGCTCAAATATATATTTTTAATTTTTATTAGAAATACGTTATTAAAAACAATGAAAGCATAAATTAATAACTCAATCACTGTTATAGGCTTAAAAAAATATAAAAAAAATATTTAAAGCTTACTGTTTCTTTTCTGGCCGGATTTGGTTTGAACTCCGGTGTCATCTAAATTTGTTTTTAATAGAATTGCTTTAGTTGAATCATGTTGCCAAGCTAAGTTTAACATAAGTCTTGACCGAGCCATCATTAAAATTAACAAAACTTCATAAATCCATAAAAAAACGGTGGAGTTGATCTAGGAAACGTGGAGCGTGCGCTGTTCCCGCTAACAATGTGGGAACTGGCAGATCCGCGCCGCCTCAGCCCCCGCGCGCCCCGGGAACAACGTCGTAACGTAACTACCTACATTGTTAGTCGAGCGTCACGAAAACATCCGACCTTTTTCATTTCAAAAAACACAGAAAACGTCAGTTTTGAATTTTTATATTTTGTGAGGTTCAAGATATGGGTATTCTAAGACTTCTCATGCAATAAAACGAAAATGGCCAAAATGTTAGTTCCGACTTTGTTAATTGCTACAGTCGACATATTTAACACCCAGACCCACAGCCAACAAATTTAGTTAAGCACAAAGATGTTGACTGGGCCGGGAATCGAACCCGGAACCTTCTGATTAGCAGACCGGCATGGTAACCTTTACGCCAACGAGGTCGTCGGATTATGACATTGTATGACTAATTATATTATTATGACATTGTACGATTGACTTATTAATTAATTGTGGATCAATATATGTAATATGTAAATTAAACGTGCCAAGTATAACGCAATGTTAAAAGGTTAATAAAGTTGTATGATTTATATTTTTCCTTCACCCATAGGAGTTCTCCGACGCTTACCACGAACGCAAGGCGGCGGAGGCCTCCCAGGCGGACACAGTGGGCGCGGCGTTTGGCAACATGTCCCCGCGCATGCTGGCCAGATCCAACAGCATCCAGGAAGAACTGCTCACCAACTTCGCCACGCACTGATACTCTACTAGTCGAGACTATACTAGTTAGTTTACTCGCTGTCTGAAAGCCCGTGTGTAGTGTTTTTTTTTTACTATTTGTTACATTACCATTTTGTCTTTTTTTTTTACTTTTATCTCAGTGAGAAGCACAATTCAGTGACGCGTCGAGTTTTTTATTTCTAAATTCGGGCTGTCAATGCAATTATGGGCAATTAACGAAATGCTAGTTAAGTCATTTCTTACTATAATGAAAAAAATATATATCAAATGTTTATTTCAGGGCACTGTGGCATTGATAAGGCTTATAATAAAAATATTTATGCAACTTAGTATCAAAAACATTCTTGTCACACTTTGACTTCCAATATTAGGGGTAGTAATATCTACTGATGGATAGAGAAATTAACTGTCTTGCCTACCAGAATCCTTTATATTTTTTTACCTATGAAATTTATAAAAAAATATGTGAAAATTTAAAAAAGTTTGAACAAGGACAGTGAGTAAACTAAGACTTTCATACTTAAGAATATAAATGAATGTGCCAGCCTCATTTTACACTACAAATAAATCATGTACATTTTTTCACCAAACAAGTATCTAGTCATGAAGGAAAATGTTGTTATGAAAGATTTGTTACTGTTAAGCTATTTATTAAATTATTTATTGTATACAATTTTTTACTCTATTTATACTAATTGGTAACCCAATGCTCCAGTATTAATTAACTATCTTAATAAAGAGCATTGATTTAAAATTGTTGTTTTATTTCATTAGCACTAATATAAACAATTGCATCTTTACCCTCATTCCGACTTTTAATAATAAGTAAATAAGTGTGAGTTTTCTACGCGAAAATATTAAGATGCCTTACGTGAACAGTTTACAATGTTTAATTGCATCTTTATGTAACACAATCAGTGTTACAAGTACCTACATTAAACAACCTGTTAATAGTGAAATATACTGTAGCTTCTCTTTCAAAAACTTGAAACAAAACACAAAGATATTTTTTTAGGATAAATTCTAAAAGATGAAACAAATCTTCAGCATGACAGTACAAGAGGAGAGAATATTAGAAGTTTGAAAGTAGCACCTGTGTCAGAGAAAGTTAAGAACGTAAAGTTATCTTGGTATGGACATGTACCTAATACTTAGAGAAGAGATGCATGTGACTAGGAAAAGTATGGATATGATTATACGAGGCAGCGGAAGTAGAGATCGACCTAAGGGACATAGATGAATTGTGTGATACAGAATATGAAAAAGAATGTAGATACATAATATGATGTCTGATAGAAAAGTGTGGAAGCAAAAAACTACCTGTGCCTATTCCACCTAGTAGAAAAGGTAAAAGAAGAAGCTAGTATAGGAGAAAATACAGTTTTATGGACATATTGTAATTATTTTCTGAAAACTAAAATTAATTTATCTGCCATATGTTTTAATTTGTGATTTCGACCAATGGGATCATTGTCATAAACGAAACTAAAAGTAGTAATATGAAAACGCAAAAACGTATACTACGGATACTGTTGCTTTTTGGTGCAGAGAGTATATTTTCAAAGTCCAAGTTCTACTTCAAATATTATATTTAAAATACAAATTTATTCCGCATCATATTTGCTAAGTACATATATAATATACAAAATTTTGACATGTTCTCTATGTGGTGGTCACACTCAAAATTTTAGTAACACATCAGCTTTTTTGCTAAATTGTTGGAAGCCTGTATTTATTGACTACAACCTAAAAATGTTTTCAATTTATTAAATATTTAGCAAAACAGGTATTTGAGCACAAATTAGCTAAAGCAGACAATTTTAAAATAAAAAGAATTGTGTTCACTCTTTACGAAAAAACTATGAAGCCATTATTATAGTTTAAAACAGATTCAAATTACATATTATATAAAAAATATCACCATTAAAGAGTATTTTCTTTTATTTACAATATTTTTAGATTGTTCAGTACAAAATATAATTATAACTACACAATAGTAAGGAATCCATTGATAAGTAATAGTTCATTTCTAAGCCACTTGGTATTAAATAAATATTGTGATGTTAAAGATAAGAAGAAAATCAGATCTCATATGCAACAAACAATTTTATTAATGTAACTAAGCAATCTCATATAAATATATCAATATCAATCTCTAATAAAGTTGCAAGTTTACTTAAAAAGCAGACTAAACTCTGGACTAAAAAAGGATTCTGTTGATTATATTTTGTATTTTACAATTGTGACATTGAATAACTAGCTATACTAGGCATGCTCCATACAGCCAAAATGCTGACTTGTGTGGTCACACAACCTACTAATCAAATGCCTAGCATATTTGTAAGATTGAGCAAACATAAAAAACATTGTACCAAACAATCTAGTGATATTTTTCAGTTCAAATGTTATTTCATTAGACATATTTCTCTAAGTAAAATACATTGTGACTAAAGGGTTAATTTATTTTCATCTTTTGTTCTTGGCAATGTATTCCTGTACTTTTGCCTGAAATTCTGTCTTGTTCTTATTGTACATCTCTGCTGCTTCTATGTTGAGCGGGTCTTCAAAATTCAAGAGATCCTGAAAATGAATAAAGGATTATTTTAAAGGAATTCAAAAGTATATTTACTGTTGCCACTTCTGTTCATAAATGCAAGTTTATCATAAATAATTATGTCTTAACACCCTTAAGGTTAGCATTATGGTTTAGGTGGCATCTTTATTTTTTATCTCCATGGAGATCATCAGTTGGTCATGGAGTCATCTGGTCACTTCTCTAACCTCTTTATTTGGATGATGTAGGATTCTTTTTAGGTATTTTATTAAACTCTTTTTGTACCGTAGGTATCTCTGTGTTAAGGTGCAGAGTTTTGTTTGTGACATACCAGTAAGCACCAGCGACCATCCTTCAGACTTAACTCCTAAAAACTAAAACTGTAAATTCAAGGGTTTGGTATTGAAGTAGCTTGCAAACTACTACCTGTCTCAGAACTCGACCAAGAAGAATAAGAATATAAGAAGGATTGTATTAAACTATTTTCAAACTCACAGTAAATAAAGAGTTAAGTCCCCAAACAACATCTTTGAGGCGTCGAGTGGGTGCCCAGCCATGCTCGTCTATAGAGGTCTGTCTCAGGAGAGACAGGCAGATGTCTCCCTCAGTGTTGATGTTGGGGTGCCACAGCCGCGTCACACACTTCACTCTTGGTGGCTGGAATAATACATAGTTATAATGTAAATAATATATACAGTGGCTATAGAAATATCATAATACAAGTTATAAGTTTATTAACAGGTTCCATGCAATGAAAGAGAATTACAGTAAGAACTACCAGTTAAGAAATATTACGAGTTAAACATAATAACGCGATTTATAGAAGCAAACTGTAAGCTTTTAATGAAATTTGAGATAAATTGTCTCTCTCAATTTTCAGATGATGCAACAAGTCTCGGACTATTTGGTAAGCATCTATATGAATAGTAAGCACTCTTAATGTCCACTTACAGCCATGTTATAGTCATCAGTAACGAATACACTGAACTTGAAGTTCCCCCCTTGCCAATAACCTTCATCTGGGGCCACCGTTAATATAAACTCACTTAACACGTTAGGGTCTTC
Organism: Mellilla xanthometata; assembly: GCA_035578125.1. Taxonomy (NCBI): domain Eukaryota; kingdom Metazoa; phylum Arthropoda; class Insecta; order Lepidoptera; family Geometridae; genus Mellilla; species Mellilla xanthometata. The sequence goes on along the minus strand of JAPUBQ010000007.1, from coordinate 1,054,454 downwards.
GAAATGAACACTACAAGTCATGGGGAGGTTTTCATTCATCTCCTGCACTTCTTTTATTAATAATTTATCCCGTATTGATATCCTACGAACGGGATCAGGAGTAATGCCATTACTAGGCTCCGTATGCTCTTTCTTCAGTTTTCTATTAAGAGTAATCATTTTTATAGTTTCTACTTAATTAATACACGTACGATTTAAACATAACAACGAAGAAATTTAATAAAATTAATAAATTTTTCGACTACTAAACAGCAACACGCAAACCTTTGAGAAATCGATTTGTCAAAATAAAAAGTAACAACTGACAATGGCTTTTAGAATAGTTTGACATTAGTAAAAGAAAATAAAAATGGAACGTATAAAATCATAGACAAAGAATCTGTCTACGTATAAAATGGTAGCTGCGTTTAGTACAACCAAACCAATCAATGGACTAGTAATTACGTCTATCCTAAAATCTACAAAATGTATTTGTAATAATTAATTATTCTAATATACGTAATGACAAAGATCTACTATTAAACAGTTTAATAGTACATTTTTGAAATTATATTCAAAGATTGATTGAGTTTACGTATAATTTTATTTTCTTAATCATTATCTACTAGACATACTGCCTATGATACGCTTTACATTACAAGCACAGCTACAAGAATTGCGTATCAATGAAATATAATTTTAGAAGTAATTAATTAAAAAGGAGGTTCGGATTTAGAAACTGTTCCTACGCAAAAGCCGGGTCCATTAGGTGGTTAGAGTAGATCTTTGTCATTACGTATATTTGTAATAATTAATTAATCTAATATACGTAATGACAAAGATCTACTATTAAACAGTTTAATAGTACATTTTTGAAATTATATTCAAAGATTGATTGAGTTTACGTATAATTTTATTTTCTTAATCATTATCTACTAGACATACTGCCTATGATACGCTTTACATTACAAGCACAGCTACAAAAATTGCGTATCAATGAAATATAATTTTAGAAGTAATTAATTAAAAAGGAGGTTCGGATTTAGAAACTGTTCCAACGCAAAAGCCGGGTCCATTAGGTGGTTCTACAGGAATGCTCTTACGACGCATACGACATGCGTGCTCTTCCAGGCGACGACGTGTGAACGCGCCTACTGGAGCTACTGCACTTTTGTAATCTAATCCCGACCAGAGACGCTCTGCTACTGCGCTTGTACGCGGCCATATTCTGAAATTAAACTGAGTGTTAATTTAGCCGGATTATACAATAATAACGACTTTTTATTTTCAGATAAATCGACTGTAGCAATTAACAAAGTCGGAACTAACATTTTGGCCATTTTCGTTTTATTGCATGAGAAGTCTTAGAATACCCATATCTTGAACCTCACAAAATATAAAAATTCAAAACTGACGTTTTCTGTGTTTTTTTAAATGAAAAAGGTCGGATGTTTTCGTGACGCTCGACTAACAATGTAGGTAGTTACGTTACGACGTTGATCCCGGGGCGCGCGGGGGCTGAGGCGGCGCGGATCTGCCAGTTCCCACATTGTTAGCGGGAACAGCGCACGCTCCAGGTTTCCCAGATCAACTCCACCGTTTTTTTTATGGATTTATGAAGTTTTGTTAATTTTAATGATGGCTCGGTCAAGACTTATGATAAACTTAGCTTGGCAACATGATTCAACTAAAGAAATTCTATTAAAAACAAATTTAGATGACACCGGAGTTCAAACCAAATCCGGCCAGAAAAGAAACAGTAAGCTTAAAATATTTTTTTTATATTTTTTTAAGCCTATAACAGTGATTGAGTTATTAATTTATGCTTTCATTGTTTTTAATAACGTATTTCTAATAAAAATTAAAAAAAAATATGTTGAGCGGCTAAGAACGTAGCATATGCCAGATCCTACAATCTTAGCGGACTCGCATTTTATTTTTTGTGTCGGATGTACCATATCCTACAATATTAGTGGTTGGTTTATGAATATCGTTTGTCGTATGTGGTACTACCGACGTTGTTTATTGTATATCATATAAACATTTTAGTTGGATGTGGTAGAACCTACTTTATTATTCGAATAGACGTCGTAATATTTAAGTCGGATATGTATGGATATAATAATTATAATTATTATACGCATGATATATCCGACTAATATTTACTACTGGTAATTACCAATATATTAAAAAGTTTTTTCTTGTTTATTATTGACTTACTAGTTGTTTCATGCTTAACTTAATCTTACTTATTACACGTTTGACTTACTACCTGTTTAATGCTTATTTTTGTGTATTCAGTATGTTATATTTATAATAACCTATTGAAGAATTAGCTGTAGCTGTTTGAGAGTACTTAATACACAAATTCAATTTTATGACCTTTCGGATTTGTAATGTTATAATCAAGAAAGATAAAGTCGATGTGCATTCTACACACTTAACTGTCTAATCAAATAATTTTTTGGTGTTTGTAGGAAAAATTCCCCCATTCCGGAAGAAACAAAAATCTGAAATAAACTGAAACTGAAAAATCTAGACTTTGACGTCCAATGAATCCCTTTCTTCCAAACATTCCTGCAGCTTGCACATTGCCTTCAGAACATCTCTAGTAGAGGCATCAAACATCACATAAACGATCCTAATCATAAGAGCAAGCAAGAATATTGTACATACTACAAAAGAAAACTGGTTTTTCACCTTGTATGATCTGTGTAGTAGCTACATGTGGCACGATGGTATTGCTAAGCAAGGATCAGTAGATGTATCCACTGGTCTTTTAGATTTTAACAAACAGCGTGTTCGAATAGGTGTTAAAGAATTCCGATTTGGTCTGTCTCCTGCGTGGGACAGAACTGCAATCTAATAGTACTTTTGCTCAACTTGTTTGTGGCTAAAAAAATTGAAGTTAGTGACTGTCACGCATCATTTCCTTGGATAGGATTACACACAAAACGCAGGATACACGTACACTTCATAATCAAGCGGGCTTTCCACGATACGTCATCATGGGTGCCCGAAGAATGTCAATACTTAGCTCGATGGGCTAAATCCGAAGGCATCCCTTACGTAGGAAAGGAGATTAATCAATTAGAGGTCTTTAATTTTAAAACGCTGCTTATCAATCACAAATTGGATCAAAAATGCGGCAAATCCAAATGTTATGTGGACCACTGCAAGAGAGATCAAAGCTAATGCGGATTAGTTTGATCTTATAGAGTACAAATACGTTTTCGACGAGGAGCCAAAGACTATCTTCGTATTAAGGGCGAGCAAGTGAAACCAACAACGTTAACAAACGAATTTTATTTGTAACATGGCTATGACATACCTAATTCTAATTCTATGATGGGGTCGGTCAGGCCTGCACTGAAAACCCGCAGGAGGCGTTTAGTGCATTCTCCTACCAGCATACCCAAGCCATCTGAGCTCTTTGAAGTAACGAAGCATGGTCTTGGGTCGCTGGCATACCTGATCCACTGTCATTGCTTCAGATATTGTGCTACCTATATACAACAGGGAGCGTCCGAGTATAGTATCGTGTTTTGTTGGGATTCCCTTGCTAATCCAGCTTTCTCTGTTGTCTCGCATTGCTGTTAAGACCTATCAGCAAAGAGAAATGGAAAAACTTAACAGATCTTTGCAAAACGGGAATTATATCCGATTGCATTATTTTTGACGTATAATTTAAAAATAAATATTTTACTTTAACTTACTTAAAACTGATGCTTCCAATTCGGTTAGTACTCAATATGATAACGATGGTATGGATTTGGAATAATTTAGATTTGGAATAACAATGATTGTGCGATGTGAACGTATGTAACTGTAGTATTTTTGTATTTATTTGATCTTCGATATTTTTTTTATTTTCTGGAACGACTTTAGAAGTCCCTGTTAAGTTTGATAATTGTAAGATTTTTATGTTATCCATAAATTAGTCTCATGCAAGTTGTCGATACCAGCCCAGCCAGTTAGACATTAACATGGGTTATCAGATGAATCTAGGGTTGCTGTGATAGGCAGCAGACGTCAAACAAAATATGAAATATTTTAAAACACAATATAAACTTTGAAACACTCTGACGTATGTTGGACCATGCCTAGTTTAGAATAACTGGCTATCAAAGAGGCTGCCGCAAAACACTGACACTTTTTTGATAAAGTTAAAAATATGTTTAGGGCGTATTAATAGCATAGGGTGGGATACTTATAATTTTTAATGTTTTTAGGGTTCCGTACCTAAAAGGTAAAAAAAGGGGCCCTAAAACTTATTTATTTTCTTGATATATGTAGTATCTACACCATATATATGTAGTATCTACATCACAGTGAGTGGACAGGGTGCAGTTAACAATGTAGGTTCTCCCACTTCCAACACATTTTCCAGTTAGAATTCCGATGAATAATGTAGGATATACCACATCCGACAAAATCAATGGATACAACTCCAGCGAATATTGTAGGATGTCCCAGTTCCGACATTTTAGTAAGGCGTTCAAACGGTTAATAATGTCACATGTGCCTTTTTTCAGCATTCCTGAATATAATATCAGTTTTCACTGAATTGTCTTTTAGAGTAACCTAAACTATTTCATCATACCAAATATTGTATCAATCCCTGGTTTTGTGTGGATTTTATACAACTTATAAACTTCATTTGGCCGTCCTGTAAAATTGTGTTTTTGCAGTTCCGACTTTGTTAATTGCTACGGTCGAAATGTATCCTCAAAATTAATTGAAAGTTTAGGTACAGGTGTAACAAAGATTCATAAAATCTCAAAAACTTTCGCATTTATAAGATTAGCAGAAAGTAGTATTTTATATATGTACTTAATATGTTACATATTATTATACACATTAATGCTCTTATCTGACACGCGTCTCGTACTTTTTAGCTTCAGTGTTTTATTTCTTTGTAACGTTTATGGTAAGATCGTGCCGTCTTTTTACTGTTATTTACTGCAATAAGTAAGTTACAACAACGAAAAAACAATACGACAAATGCTAGCGCGTAAGAGTTTTATATCCTTTTATAAATCATAATTGGTATTATAAACAAATAATATCTAAGTATAGATTAAGATAAATATTATGACAGTACCCTTACCGACTAAGTATGTTTGAATCGTCTACTTTTTCACCCCACATGCATGCCTCACCACCCAAGATGGCTTCCAAGCCCGTTGAATTTAATCTTCTCGCAAAAACCATTTGCCTCGGGTCCTGAATGTAGAATTTCTCCCATGAATCAACTAGTGCGTCAAGATACCATGCTGATGAAAATATTACGCGATGACCTCCTGACAAAATCTGGAATGAGCATAGTACCTAGTTTATGCAACTGTTATATAATGAAGGGTATTAAAACACGAGTGTGAGTTTATGAAACGAGCACAGCGAGTATCATAATAGTAACGAGTGTTTAAATACCCGTGTTATATGCAGTTGCATACACTACTTTATCTTCACTAATGCAATTAATCAAACAACGAGTAAAAATTAACGCGTACGTGTATTGTCACAGTGAATTTGCCGCCATTAAAATCTAACCAATGAGAGCGCAGCTGCGCGCGCAGGGCTAATCAGGAGCGAGCGAGCGATGGTGAATAATCTAATGAGATTTTGCGATATCGATATTATACCATCATGTGAAATTGCTTAAGTTGAATGTTTTGTTGTGTGCGCTATAACAGTACCTCATCCATCTTCTTGACCCAATCATATTTCCAAACTTGTATGATAGGCTCATCTGTTAAAGGTACTCCTGCATCAAATACCTCCTAGAATATAATTTTTATAATTATCTCATTAATAAAGCCTTTCATAAGAATGTATTTAAATAACATGCAATTATTCCGCAGTCACTCACTTGCCATAAAATACATGTAAATTTTTGTGGGAGCAATAAACCCAAGAAAGTCATAAATTTTGTTAGAAGCTCGTTTACGTCTCTGAGTTGTTCTTTTTTCATGTATTCTTGTATTTGGGGATTCGACAACCTATATAACAAAACATTTCAAACATTTCCTTTATTTGATTAATAAAACTAATTACATTAGCATTAGCATAAGCAGCCCACTATACGTTCCCACGGTTGGTACTCGGGGCCTTATCCCACGAGGAGAGAGATATAGCACATAATCCACCACACTGGCTATGTGCGGGTTGGCGGATGTCACACGTCTTCGGATATTGTGGTACTCAAACATGCCGGTTTCCTCACGATGTTTTCCGTAAAGCGGGTGCAAATCCACACAAACTTGAAAAACAAGTCATTGGTGTAGGACCGGGATCGAACCATGGCCCCGCCTGATTGAAAAACTGACGTTTATACCACCGAGCCACACTCGCTTTTTACATTTATGAGGCAAACGAAATAGCGAGATACTAATAATATTACTACTGTACCGTCGAAAAGTGCATAAAATTGCTTACCAACATTGTGTATCAACTTCGTCTCCTCCTAAATGAATATATTCGTCTGGAAATCGATCAGCAACTTCTTCTAATAAATCTTTTAGTAGCATATAAGTATCATCGTTAATCGGATTTAGTGGTCCAAGTGCAGTACCTTTGCCTTTTGAATAACATTGCGTTAAGAGGGTAGGAAACGCTTTGCCCCAGGAAAGAACGTGTCCTAGTGAAGAAATGTTTATTTATTTACTTATCACGTAAATAAACCATGATATTATACAATTGGTGCGGTCTCTAGAAACTCTCTAGATCTTAAAATATTCTCTTACGTAATTCGGAAATAGTAATTGTATTGCGGCATCACTACTATTTGTCACTGCCCTCGGCCAATTACAGCGCTCATTCTGAATCGCGCAAACTAAATTTCTACACGCTTTACACGAGTTTAAGTTACAAATAATGACTATCAGATGGCTGCTTCCGGAGGGACTATCCGTTCTGAAATAGTAGGAAACTGACGCTGTTTGTAATCTTAAATAATTTATGTTTCAAACTATTTACCTGGAATATCAAATTCAGGGACGATTCTGATTCCTGCAAGTCTGCCGCGTTCAACTATCTGTTGTATAACATGTTTTGTGTATACCATTGACTTATGATAGGCACCTTTTTCGCTATAACATAGTCAAAGTAATTTATAAATAACAATTCAGTACAAGTAAAACTTATTATAGAAAAAATAAGTAAATTTTGTAAATATTTTCATTTGCGAATTATTAAAGAATATGTATTCTTATAGAAGGGAAATAAAAATTATGAAATATATTAATAAAAACACATACATACCTACAACATAATTAACTTATATTTTATTATATCTGATGATAGGTCATGTAATTAAATGTAATGTGGATATGATGTATGTAGTTAAATTTTAATTAGTTTTATAGTAATAGTATAACCTACCTCAAAGAAGGGTAAATATCGCTCTGGTAAGGAAAACTTTGATCGTCAACTATGTGCCAGTGTAACACATTCAATTTATTCATCTCCATTGAGTCAATTATAGTATTTATAGTTTCAGTTCTCAAATAATGTCTACTCGTATCCATTTGGAGCCCTCTATGTTTATATGCTGGATAGTCATAGATTTCCGTGAAATTCACACGTAATTCCTTAAATGAAAATAAAAAGAATTATAGTAATAGACCCAATTAAATAAAAAAAAACACTTATTAATAAAAAAAAAAGTTTTTTTGTTAATTATGTCAAACATTGAATAACGAATGTTAAACTGGATCTAAGTTTAACTAGATTTTTTATGACGAGTTCTTACAGTGTAATCATCGGAATAATAAATCAAATGATCAAATGTGGTTAGTCCGCGAAGAATTCCCCAAACAGAATCACTTGAGAGGACAACGCCATTCTCTCCAACTGTTAGTTTATCTGTAAGTAATAAAATTCGAATAGGTTAGAATTTAGTTGCGTTTGTGTTTACTTTAATTAACCTATAATTATTTATCAAATTTTTTATAATATGATTGTTAGTAATGGTATGTAAATTAGGTAATTATTAGTTAAGCACAGCATAATGTGAAAAAGATATTAAAACTTACATGCCTCATTCATCTCTAAATAAGGATAGTTTTCGCATGGTTTGGTTAGCTCAATTTTGAATTTAATAAAGTTTTTTACTAAATTTTCTCGCCTTAAATATGTCCCATTTTTTATGTACATTGCTGACTTTCCTATCAATATGCGGCTTATTGCTTGATCAAGAATATCGCAGGTGTGATAAGGCTTCTGTAAAATGGGAACAGCATTGTCGTTCTGTGAACTGTAATGACACAAAGTCGTACCAACATGAAATTCAATCTTTACTTCTTTCCAACACACATACTATCTACATGCAATGCAACAAGTTTAACTATAGCATCAATAATGAACACGTTTGAATTTTGAAAGTTGTTTCTTCTTGTTCTGCTAACACTTATTTGGTTTATTATGCAAGTGAGAGGACACGAATTTTCAAATAATGTCTTTATTGACTTGAAATTTATCAAAATATGTAATGTATATATACCCTATACTCGACACAGAATTATGAAAATGGAGAATAACATAATTTTCATCTTATTGTGTTTTGAAAAGTGAAATAGTTTTAATATAGCTGTTGGTAAATTAAAACCGTGTAGGTACGTTCTTCAGTTCTGCATCTTTTAATTAAAATTAATAATTATTGAATATTTTCTTAATTATCGCAAATGCTATTTATTATATTTTGCTAAATAGTTTTAGGAGCTGAGGATGGATATAAACTACCTAGATCTATTTGTTTTATTGTAGTTGGTTATGGATATCCTTATCATACTAACGTATATTGTTGCCATAAAAATGAGTTTGCTTACACAAGGATATTGCAATTTGCATTTATTTTAAATTTATAAAAAATAACTAGACAGGATATAAATAAACAGTTCTGAGATTTATACCAATATTTTGACAAATTAAACATAATTACCATAATATATTAACAGGATATGATTTTCTAACAAATACATTTATAATGTTTAAAGAATTTACTGTTATCGAAAAAAAAAAACGACCTTCTGTGGCTGATGGATTATTTCTACTTACAAAGGATCCATATCATCTTTACAGAACCTACTCAATAGAATACAAATTACTTATATTTAGTTATTCTTAGGAATGTTCATAGGTACCGTAAATTGAAAGGTTTTGATAATACTTCCAAAAACATGATACGAGTTGTTTTTTGTTTGGTGTTGTGGTTTAGGCCACACGTATCCTTTAGTTGGTATAATTCGACCCACAACGGAGCGTGAAAAAAACACGAATTTCACTAATAATAAATATAAACTCAGATTCATTATAGGCACAGATAGATCAGACAGACAAGGTTTCCACTGCGTTCACTGTTACCGCTCTATAGATACTACGTTTAAAACAATCATCTCTAAAACAGTGTGACATGTAATGCGATCGCATCAAATTGTTCAGAAGAGTTTCACAGTTCCATGAAAAATATTCCAACATGCCGTCATGCCACCGGTGTTGTATAAGATTGGATTAGGTTTTATTGTATAGCATTTATTTTAATCTCCAGTTTCAATTTCAGCAGAATCAATATTTCTGTTATTGCTTTCTAGTTTAAATTCGTTACTGGTTTTGATATAATAATATCGTACATACGTTGCTATAACGTCACTTATGCAAATGATGTAATATTTCAGGAGAAGCATTTGAAAATTCAACATCCTATTACAACGTATAGTTCTTCTCGATAAACAAATAAAACGATAATAAATTTAAACTACAACTTTTAACTTCATTTTAAAATAAGAGCAAACATCTTACTAATTACTATTAAAGAAATATAAAAGTTAAAAAGTTTTGATAAAAATTGCATTAGTGACGTTAAAGCACCGTATGTGCGATATTGACTCCTATATTATTATTATTTTTATGAAAATGTACTCCGACAATAAATAATTATAAGCATCATCCAGGCAATTATAATATGAGTAAACATAGATAATAATATACAAATTATTATGGTCCTGTTTACACGTACGAAAATAGTATGGAATGACGACGGTCTGCCTCCATCTAGCAAAGGGATATCCCCAAGTAGGTACTTCGTGTATGATGTATCTCTACATTTTGTAGGTTTAAAATAAATAAATATTAAAAATAAATAATACACGGAATAATACAAAACGTGTGTGTAAGCTATAAATACAATATATTGTAGGCTGGGCCTTATATTAGTTCTACAGATATTAAAACTATTTCTTTTGTACATAATTGCATACATTTTATCCGTGAGTTTTCTAGTGTTGGCAGACAGAAGTGTACGACACAAATAATGTAAAATTTTTGTTACTGAAAAATTATATTCATCTCTGCGAAAACCATTTGTCGTCTGTGGAAATTCATATTTTTTTTTGTTTTTACGTATGTCATGAGATGACACAGACATTCCACAGAGGAGATACGAGAAATGTCAGCTGATTGTTGTTTGTTGTAGATTTTATACCTTATTGATTTTATGAATATCTATCAGTTATAGCCGTTACAAAACATATATTCCTATAATATTAGTGTGTTTTTAGTGCTACTATGGCAGAAATTAAGTGGCCTTGGCAATATAACTTCCCGCCCTTTTATACGTAAGTAATGCTTTTACAATCACATTTTTCCTTTTCCACAGGATTTTCAGTAATACAGGAGCACATTTACCGTCTCTTTACAACTTTGAAAACCCTAGAGACAGAATTAAAGAGCACAGCAGATAAGCGAGTGGCAGTTTTATGGTGAAAGAGTCACCCAACCTTACACGTTTATTTTAACAATTTAACTATTTAAAAATGGCTGCTGTACTGGTAGATGGCTGGAAGTACATCAACGAAGGCAACGTACACATCGTCCTTGAGCTGCCGGACGGAGAGCACGTGCTGCGTATTATTAAAGATGACGACAAACTTACACCTCTCATAGATGTCGAAAACTCCATCAAGTTTGTGAATCTCATCATGACCCCTCTACTTCAAGATAATAAACACAGTCACCAAGACATTGTGAAGCTTCCTGATGATATGTTGCCGCAGCTCAGTCGAGACTTATATGATTTTCGTCCTGAAAACAGAAGATTTAAGTCCCAATTCTGCCCATTTGCCATAAAAACCAGGAACTTAGCATTACTAAGTCCACGATGTCATACTAATTACTGCATAGAAATTAAACCTAAAGAGGGCTTCTTAGCCCCAAACTTTGAGGCTTTTAAAAAGTGCTACTTTTGTTTGAAACAACAAATAAAACTGGATTCAAATGAAATTAAAAACAAAAGTGGTTACTGTCCTCTTGATCTCTTTTCTTGTGATAGAACTCGAATGAAAAATGCTTTGATGAATCTCATCAATAATCCACAAAATAACTTCAAATTATTCAAAGATGGAAATGTCATATACAATGACCAGTCAAACATACAGAATTTTGAAGTTATCATTAAAAGCATGGATTTGTTTAACAACGTCAATATTTTCTTAGATTTCCTTATTGAAATCCTCTTGAGCTGTGATGAACAAAATATTAACCTGGTAGAAACACCAGAAGTTTCTGTTACTTCAGAAAAACATAAGAAATGCATAGACAGATGCTTAGATTTCAAAGCAAAGCAAAGAATGCCCTTTATTTACAAATTACTACAACTTCAAAAATTAGCACTGTTTGCAGACTTAGATTTGTCTAACATTGGTCAGGGCAAAGCTTATGTCCAAGACCTGCTTGCTTATGTTCAAAAAGAAAGACTAGATTTAAATCTGGAAGGAGACAGAAAAATGTTTTATGAAAAGGTGAATCCTCTACACTTGGCGATGATATCAGCTGTTGCCAAGGACTGCTCTATAATGATAAGTTTTTCATCAGAATATGTTGGAAATTATCCATACATATCTACAGGGAGTGAAAGGATTCCCTATAGAATATCAGTTACAGATTTAGAACCGAAAAATGTGGATTCTATTGTTAGGAGGAACAAAACTGAAAGCAAAATGATGGATATTTTAAAAAATTGTAAAAAAGATGTGTCAGAAAGCATTTGACCACTGTAAGTATTGTGAAATACAGATACAAAATCTTTTATGGACTTCAAAAAAAATCCTATTTATCTTTCTAAGCCTATGCTCTTTGGCAATGGCCTCCCTACGATCCCTTTTATCTGTCCTGGGCAACTGCAGTCTTCCAGTCTGGGTTGTGTAAGAAATTAGGTACACAATAATAATAATGAAGCTTCTGGTCTCAGACTAGCTAGTAAGAGTGTGTTGCCAGAACAAATTCCTCTCCCAACCAGTGTGAATATGATTATTATGCCATGATTTAAAATGTATTAAATATAGGATAATAGATTATATAAATGAGTACTTATAGGAATCATATTCAAAGATATTAAATGTATTTACTGTTCAATATTCAACATTGTATATTGATTTTATCACTCTATAATATGACTCTAATGTTATGTCTAATCATTTTTACTTGCTACTGAGATTTATTTCTTTAGATATGCTTGTTCTAAGACTTGTTTACTATATTTCAATTTACACAATACAAATCAACAAATCCCTCCAACATCAGCAATTTTTTGATAATATTGAAAGTTGTTTCTCTTGGCAAAATTAGCCAAGTCTCTTGTATATTAATTATTAAATGTTTATTATATTTTATTGTATCTAGAATATGCAATAATAACAAAGTACTTTTCTTCTTTTCAGAATTCAGCCCCACACAGAAACCCGAGCGAAACAACTAGAGGCTTGGCAAAAATTAATCTCAGACTACTTTAAAGCTAACAAACTATCTACCCTGGATGTGAGAGAAGCTCAGAACTTACCACTATTCCATAACCCAACTATTAATAGGACATTATCACAGGACTCATTGATGACAAGTAAGAGTTTAATGAATACATTTTTTATGCTGTTTCTAAGGTTCTGTATCAACGGGACCCTAATACTAAGACTTCAATATCTGTTTCTCTGTCTTTCACTAGGCTGTGTATTATGAACCTTGGTTTCGGCTAGAGAGGTGAAATTTTCACAGATGATATATTTCTGTTGCTGCTTTTAATTACAAATATTAAAAATAGAATAAAAAACTAAGCATACATAATATATGTATAGTATTGTATAGTAAGCAAGAATTATTTGTTAATATTGCTTAATTTGAGATCAATATTTTTAGTTTTATTTTTTATTTCAAAGAGAGACTTGTGCTACCCAGAATATGTAGTTATATACTATGTTTACTCATACTTCTCAACTTTCTTTACTAATACATATAGATAAGTATTATTAAAGAAAGTCGACTGATTGGAATAGTGTACTGACAGAAAGAAAAAGAAGGTTTCGGCTAGAACACTATTCCAATACGCCACCTCTTTAGCCTTCTCTAAATGTATCCTTTCTATTAGTTCTAGAAGACATGTCTCGCACGGGCCGCGCCGCGCCTCTCGACAAGAGCAGGACCGTGTGGGAGATATACTGGCACTCAGTGGACGAGTGGGGCAACATGGTGTATAGCTGGGCCGCCAGCAACGGCCTCACCAACACTGTCTGCACACTCTTTGAGATCCGAGAGGGGGAAAACACTGTGGATGAAGGTGGGTAGTGGGAGACTAGAACATGGATATGTGGGCAATACTCATATACTGGTAATTGGCAGATGAGAGGGGTTACAATTTGGCCTATGCCAGTAAACATGCTAAGGTTCATAACCAAATGAGTGTAAGCGAAGTTTCAAATGGTTTCTTTATTGATGCGAGTCAAGAGTTGATAGCATGTGAATTTTAGGACAGAAAGAAAGAAAAAGAAAGAAAAGCCGATTTTTTAAACTTTTCCTTGATATAGCACTGACCACTTCCTCGGGCAGCTTCTTTCAGTTGTAAACAACTGTGTTGCTGAGTAGGATAAAATAATCCACAACCTTGTTGGCATACTGGGCTGCAGTCCAGCCAACCCGGGTCCGATTCCTGGCACGGCTAACATCTTGCTGAACTAAATTGGTTGGCTGTAATTGGTCTGGGTGTTAAATGTGCATAATATATATGTAGTGTATCAGTTATGTTAGCAACCATAATACAAACTAGAAATGGTTTAGTACTAACCTAAGCAGCCGTTTGTAAAATGTGTCCTAGTATTTAATTAAATATTTATTTTATATATTTGTTCCAGAGTTCCACGGTCTAGAGATGAGTATCCTCACTAAGGCGCTCAAATCCCTCGAGATGAAAGGTAAATGCGAACTGATCGAGTTTGATAACAACCAGGGAGTTAAGTTCTTCTGATACAAATACTTGCTTACAAGCATCTAGAAAGGACGCTGGGGAAAAGTGGAGGGGTTTGTTCCCCCCATAGGTATACTAACATGAAAGATTATTTTTTTTACATTTTGTGTAATTCATACAGCTAGCTATTTTGCTTGCAGGGTGCGATACCATACGAACCAGAAACTCTGGCCTAAGTTGGAGAATATCTGGTCTGTAATAAATTTATAAATTAATTTTGTACTATTTTTATGTTTATTAGTTCTTAATGGCAATATTTTTGATAAATTAAAAACTAAATCGTAATCTGCATATCTTTTCTGCCAGCGTTCTTTTTACGTAATATGAAAATATAGGAAATTTTCTAACTCGTTGTAAGTACTATTAAAATAATTTGGTTACTGTTTAATGTTAAATGCATTTGTTAAGTTGTAATTGTAATGTTAAAATATATCGATCTTTTTTACTGAATTGCAGGTAGTTTTCTTTTTTCTACTTTGGTTTAAGTTTCAGCTATGCGGTTAATGGATGACAGGATATTTATATTATTTTAAATTACATTGAATATGAAATTTTAAATTACATGTCAAAATGTATTCTGATACATTTTTGACATGTAATTTGAACATATGAGTATCTATTATACAAAAAAATATTCCCAATTTATGTCAATAACTATTTTGTAAACTAGTGGACTAAACGGAAACGCATTAAATGCCTAAAATTAAAATACCTAACTTTAATACACCTCAGCACAAAATACCTAAAATAAAATACCTAATGATTGTAAGACAAATTTTAACCCCATAAAATGTTATAATACCTACGTTTTAAAATGTCTAAAATTACATAAATACATACAATATATTTCGTAATTTGAAACGTCTCAAGATTTTTGGTATTTTTTTCTTTTGTAGCCCATCCGCCTATCTCCTGGGTAGACCTAACCAAATGGATAGGTAGGAATAAAACTTAAAATAAATGGTTTCAAACATTTTATTACAATCAGTGTAAATTGTACAAATTCTAAATTTATTACCATTTCTAACATTACAAAATAATATTACATTACACGCATAACTATAAAATACGACGACACAGATAAAAATTTACAATAACTAGTATAATTTGACTACTATACAAAATTGAATAATGTTTGTATAACCGGCTATCACTTACGTTTATTTTGTCGGTATTAGCCCGACATGTTTCAGCACAATCAGTGTGCCATTCTCAAGGGCAGGGACACAGCCAATGTATGCACGCGACGACAAATTAAACGTAAGTGATGGCCGGTTATACAAACATTATTCAAATATGCCTTACGAAAGTTTTAATACTATACAAAATTATCAGAAAAAAATTACTAACCGAACCTATCACTACCACTTTCGGCGTTCAGTTTACTGGCGTTTTATTGACAGTTAAACTCAACGCGCGTTATGTGTAGCTTTGATAGGTAAAGCGCCAAAACACGCGTTAGTTTGACGCTTAGATGCTCCGAAACGTTACACTAACACAAACGCGCGTTTGCGTAAGCGCATAAAGGTCTGTGAAGTCTCTGTCACACTTTACCGACCACTACCAATCGGAGCGCTCGTTCTAAATCGCGAAACGACGTACGACTGGTCCTAGCCAACTACATTAATAATACTTACGGTATTATTACTATAGTTATTATTAATGTCGTTGGTCCTCTATAAGGTCTGACCATCAGACGGCCGTCTCCGGACACAACATCTGTCCGGGAGATATCCCTCTGCTAAATGGAGGCAGTCCGTTGTCGCTCCATAGGCCCAATTTAACACGCTACCAAAAAAATTTAGTTTGTATTTGATGTATCAGAAAAAACGGTTTTTTTGAATGGTTTTTTGTTCTAAATTGCTAAAACTGAAATGACTATAATTAGTACAAATATTTTTAGACTTGTTCTTTAGACGGTCTAGAAGTTATTTTTTCTATAATTATAACCATTAATGAGTCATGACGATAAAATAGTAAATTCAATATTTTGCCCTTAAGTATATGCGCTGAGAGCAAAATCAAATCAATATTTTACATTATATATATAATGTAGGTCACATATTAAACTTCTACAATATTTACCAGTGAAAGCAGCTAGGTAGATTAGTAGCATTATAGCCTCAGTTTTATTTATTTATCTAATCGTTTGTGTTAAGTATTTTATATAGAACAACACAAACGAATAAATAATCAGAAAAGGAGTAGGCTCTCATTTGGTCTATGTTTTACTCTTATTTTTTATGTGTTTAAATTCATGTAAAAACGCACCACCATAAAAACAAAACACACTAGTTAGTATATAAAATTGTCACACCACAATAGTTCCCAAACATCGCATATTACACAATCATAACAAAACCATTCTACAATATCTACAAACAATCAGTCTTCAAACAAAATACACGATAACAACTAATATACTCAACATACAACAAATAAATTAGATATATTTATTTTACATTATTATAATAAATGTATAAAACACGTGATGAAAGAGTCATTGACGTGAAAATTTTAGAAAAACGTTCAATATTGTGCTTATAAAAATTGTACTTCATATACAGTCTAAACTCTATATAAAAACCACAATTTTTAATGGCAAACCGTCTATAGCGTCTTAAATAATATCTCTGTGCGTTTTTCATATAATACCTATGGCATTACACCCACTTTCAATAGCGTCAATAAAACAAAAATCTTTTAGTATACCATGATTAGTACCACGGTTGTCTTGAGTGTCGTTATATAGAGTTTACACTGTAACTTATCTATATCGTGATATAGGTGTATTTTTTTTCTAAAAAGAACATGTACAGTATTTTATTTAGCGTTATATTATCTTTTAATTTGCGTCAGTAAAAAACTAAAATAATGCAATTGATAATTCGTGTCCTCTCACTCGCTCTCATTTAGGTGTGTGAGCGACACGATCTTCGTCATCTTCTTTCTTCTCTTCTTCTTTACTGACGCAATTTGTTATAGGTACATTAAACACTTGAAATTATTGTTTTTGCGGCAGTATCTATTTCCTTATGTTAACACTACTACATCACAGATAATTTACAACATTTACATATTTACTTATCAATAATAACTACCTATTGGAATGTTGAATATTAAATCTATTATGTTCTAATCTATGTTCTTTCGGTATATGAAGGAATAACACAGATCCTAAAAGTCTGCCTTGAGGTACCAGTACATTAACTTAATAATCCTATCAAAGGCTTTCGTCCCTTTGTTAGATGATTGCTGATTCCTGTTTATATTGTGACCATTAGCATTATACATTAAAACGAAAACACTACCTATCAAATACCTGATATTCTTTCACAAATACCCGTATTTAGGTATTGGTCAAATTACATCGTCAATGTCTTCAATATTTACGTGTTATATTGTTACTACCATGACATCATACCCGTTGTAGTTAACTTTTATCTTCATTAGTTATTTAAGACGCATAAGTTTCATTCCATAGACATCGTCATCATATACCAGAACCCCTTAGTATCAGTATACATTCTTAGCTGTGAAAAACTACATATAGTTTTCGTTTCATTTCTTTACGTAAACAAATGATTTCATTGGTTGATTTTATCTCAATCACTGACAGAACCAATGAGATCGAATTATATATAGTTCGAACTATAGATTAACCAGAGATAATTAGTCTATATTAGAACTCAACTAAATCGGGAACTTGTTGTTTTACGCATTTTAGACTAATACTAAGTGTACTGTTGTTTTTTCTTCTTCTTTATTACATATCTCATAAGTTTTAGTTTACAAATGATCGCTGCATTCCAAAGCTGCATTGCAATATCCGTTGCTTCCTTTATCTATGCCGTTTGGTACATTACCGTTACCTGCCACATTACCACTACCTGGTATATTTCCATTTGCTGGCACTCCATTGCTAGCTACGTTTCCGTTAGCCTTTTCACTGGAGACTACTAGATCGACGGAAGGGACGACAGCGTTAGAGCTCTTACTGCCAGGAGGTCGGTAGAACCACCACGCGAGGAAGAAGAATAGAACCGAACACAACTTGCCCACTAGCGCTAGGGCAAGCATGTACCTGGAACATGAACAAGAAAACTTCAGTAGACCAAACGTTGCATTTGAATTTAAACATTAAAAGTTTTTATAAGAGGACGTATGTGAGGTTACGGTTAGGTAATAGTTGATACCATTACCACATTTTCGAGTTCTCCCAGCCATACTTCATTTTGAGTTACATAATTTTATACCAAATATGCCTTCAGTATCTATCTAGGAATTTATTAGTCTTCTGAATATTTACCTGTATAGCACAACAAACGACATCACATAAAACAGTTATCTTAATTACGTAATGATATCTATACCAAAATTAAGCATGTTTGCTACAGTTGGACGGTAAGTAGAAAACCACGAATGTTGAAACGAAACCAATCTTGTTTCGGAAACAAGCATACCTGCTCATGTTGTAGTTGTCGTACTGCAGACAAGCGCCGGTGTTGTCGCAGGCGGTGGTGGCCCACAGCGAGCACGAGAGGTCGATGAGGAAGCCGAACAGCAGCGGCGCGGGGATCGTGCCCAGCAGCCGCACCTTGATCCACTGGATGCCGAGGGCGAACGAGCGCTGGTCTTCGCGAACGCATCTGAAGATACAATGGACATTGATAACTTTTTTTTAATGTGTTTAATTATATGTCTTATTATTATAAATTATCGTGTAAAAATTAGAAATTATCTTGGGAACTCTGCCACGCAGCGACATCCTGGATGGTGTGCTTACTCTAGTTTTAATTGTAGTGTTTAAGTTTGTATATGGTATTTTAATTGTATTTTCTCTAATAGTTATTTGTAAATAAATCTTTAAAAATCACTAATTAGAAATGAGGAACTATGTATAGTCAACCTCAATTCGAAATCGAAAAATCGAAAACACAGACATTTGCGTGCATTGGCAATTTTAAATATAAATTCTTTTAGAAAAGAGTTGATATGCGTAATTAAACGTAGAAGAACATTTAAACTCTTGTAACTAGAGCGTCGCCACTAAGTTGTCGCACAAACTAAGCTGATAAATATCTCTCCGTCCGTTTAAGAACTACAAGAATCTACTTAGGCAGCACGCAGGGATACGTCCCTGTTCCATAATTACTTATCATATTTTCTGCTAATGTAGAAAAAAAAAAGTTTAGAGCTAACTGAGACGATGTTTATTGTTACCTCAATGTAGCCGATAGCGCCGGCATGGTTGCTAGGAAGGTGAATAGCATGACTCCGAATGAAAGTCCGACGAAGAGCCACAGGTAAGGGCAGTCGGTTGCACAGATGCTGTTGATAGCTTCGTATTGATACGTCGTGTTATCTGAAATGTAGATAAAACCTTAGATTCCACCTTAGATCATAATGACGGCTTACCATCAGATAAATTGTGACCAACGGTAATCAATTAAGTGTAAGTCCCAATAATAAAACAGGCAGCCTTGTTTCTGACTCAGACTAATGTGTTTTGCCAAATGTCTCTATTTCTAAGTCTAGAAAAAAAAACAAGATAGAGAAGACTCACCTCCATCCACAGTATATATCGGCAGGCTCCCATTGGTCTGTATGCAGGCGCACTGGTGGAACAGCTGCGCTTGTCCGGCGAGCGAGCGGCGCGAGCAGCCCGCGTGGCACGCCGAGTAGTACACGGTGCCGTCCGCGCCGCACACCGGCGCGTACGACGCGCTTGCGCACGCGCACTCCAAGTTGCAGAGCGCTGTTAGGCTGTCGCGGCTGCAAGGCACAATTATCATTAGTACCTATAATTGAATGTACCTATAATTGAATGAACCTATAATTGAATGTACCTATAATTGAATGAACCTATAATTGAATGTACCTATAATTGAATGTACCTATAATTGAATGAACCTATAATTGAATGTACCTATAATTGAATGTACCTATAATTGAATGTACCTATAATTGAATGTACCTATAATTGAATGTACCTATAATTGAATGAACCTATAATTGAATGTACCTATAATTGAATGAACCTATAATTGAATGTACCTATAATTGAATGTACCTATAATTGAATGTACCTATAATTGAATGTACCTAGAATTGAATGTACCTATAATTGAATGTACCTATAATTGAATGTACCTATAATTGAATGAACCTATAATTGAATGAACCTATAATTGAATGTACCTATTATTGAATGTACCTATAATTGAATGTACCTATTATTGAATGTACCTATAATTGAATGAACCTATTATTGAACGTACCTATAATTGAATGTACTTATAATTGAGTGTACCTATAATTGAATGTACCTACACATACTAGACTGGTCTTTGGGCGGGTTGAAATCTCTCGAGAACAGAGCCTAACCACTTAAGAATTTTATACTTCAGAGGAAGATATCCGCAGAGCGCCAGTGGACTCATCAGTAAAAACCTGTGACAATAAAGTTGTTGAATAAGATAGTAGGCCTATGTATGTTTTGTAAGTTTGCGGTTGGTTTAATGTCTCAATGCGTAATTCTTTGTTATAATTGTACATATTTAACGTAGCCTAAACATAAGTGAGCGATTGGGCGACTGTAAAGCTCACTTATCGTGCGTGGAAATAAATAAATAAGAACAATATATAGAAAAGAAAGGCTTGGTTAGGTATCAGAGGTCAGGATCAATTTCGTGATTAGCTAGTCATCTAATAAAAAGTAAAAACTATCAAATAAGGTTATTTAAATTTTGCCACGCATGGTTGAAAAGACTTGGCTTACCCAGCTACTGGAGGACTAGAATATTTAGTAGTGACTCCAGCGAAGGGGTAGTCGTCACAGTTGAGGACAAAGCTGAAGGTGAAAGCGGCCGCGACGACGGTAGATGCCACACAAAGCTTTATGATGCCAGCGCAGGCAAGCCGCCAGCGCTTCACCAGCCAGCCGCCGAGGAAGGTACCGCCGCCTCCCGCCGGGACTGTGATCACTCCTGGAAGATGATCAATAAAGCCCCATAGAGATTCTTACCAAAATGAAAAATCAACACACCATATGAAGGCGAAGGTTTGACTGTGTATGTATATTTTTATTTTGTCACGCTCAAACAACATCACTTATTTGGATAAAATCTGGTGTCGTTTAATATGAATTTATCTACCTAAAAGCACAGACTAACCAAACTTGACTAAATTTAGTATTGATTCGTCTATGCTATAAGGTACTAGGGCAATAGAAATAAATGAACACTTGACATAAATGACCGCATCTGTGGTGGTAACGTCCGCCTATTCAGCCATGAAAGATGCTATAACCATTCGGAAGCTCTAGTAAATCATCTCTAGGTAGATAAGACTACTGCTGGTGATCTCCTATAGGTATAAAATTACTTGCCTAATAGCAATGCAGCATCCGAAGCGCTGACAGCGAACTGGTTCTCGATGAGCTTGGGCAGGAACGCGGCAAAGCCTGATATCATCATGCCTTCACTGGCTCCGGCGAGGTTCAGGAACAGGAAGGTTGGATTCCGGAGCAGCGCTGCAGCAGCTTTCGGCAGCTCGTTGAGAGAGCTGAAAGCGGCTGACTTTGTCGCTGACTCGTGAGCCTCGCACACTTTCGATGCGCGGATTTCCTCCGCACCTGGTGCAGAAATAATCAATGAGATATCATTTAATTTTATAATCTTGTGCATATATCTTTGAATTTCCTAAAGCGTAAAGAAATGATCTGATGATGTTGATATTTTAGCCCAATTTCCAAATACTTACACCATAGTTATTATCCATACCTATCCACCCATGGCTCTCGTCCCTTAGACCAACAAACGTACTGTTTGATTGAATTTATCCTCAAGGTCTAGGTCTTGCTGGCGTATCTTTATTTACATACAATAGACCTCAATAGGCTTTAACGAGCCCATATATCCTCCACGTTACATTGTATACGCTCATAGGCGAGTTTTCTTAGTGCAGCTATTGAAATGTCTCGTCAAATATTATTAAAGCTTATTTCACTAGTAAACATGTTACAAAGAGACCTGCAGAAATACTACAATCTGTAAGCTGTATAGCAGTACATAAATTGGTTCGCATAAACGCTCTTGTGGTAGAATTAAATAGGAATTGGTGGCATAGCTGGCTGGCTGTTCAGTGTCTACTACAAAAGGGTGATTGTCCTGGGTATATGTATTTAGGGGTTGACCAGATCAGACCGTCTAGTTAAATCGAATCAAGAAACGTTTTAATGAGAATTAAAATAGTACGTCCTTGAAATGAGCATAAAAGATGGAGGAAACACATAGAGAAGGTTTTAGTGGATGGAAATCTCACATATGTACCTCCATTTAATAGGATCCAAGACTTAGAAGACAAGACAAAAATAATGACTTTCATTCGTTGGCCTAGTGGTCCCGAATTACAGCCCGAGGCTCCGAGTTTAAGTCCCTCTGCCAGACAGTTTTCATATGAGGTATATATACCTGGCAACTCATGGGGGAAGGCCAAGAGCGGCATGGCGACGAGCAGGCACAGCACGGCCGACAGGATGAACCCCACCCACCACGCGCCGATCCACACCGAGCTCAGGGGGGTGATGCCCACACTGGAACAGGTAAACAATATTATATTATAGACAGACAGACATAAAGACCAAGTTCAATCCTACTAATATTCATCATCATCATTAGGCTATTTAGACCCACTGCTGGGTGTAGGCCTCCTCCCTCGTATGCCAGTTAATTCGATCTTGTGCTCCACGAACCCAGGGCATTCAATTTATGGACTGGATGTCGTTTATTACATCATATTAACACATAGGCTGTATTTTTTAAAGATTGAGTGTGAATAATTTCACAATTTACTATTTGAAACCTATTTCATTGTTTGTTACCAGCTAGTTGGTATAATTATGATTATTAATTACCTATTAATATTTAAATGTTAATAACTATTTCTAAATATAGTATTAAGTAATTAACTTTAAGTAGTCTTAGTCATGCACCATTAACTATTCACAGGGTGGACATTTCTTGTTCTACAACTGTAGAACTTCGATCAAATATGTACGAATATATATTTGATGGAAGTTCTACAATAATATTTACGTAAAACAACAAAAATATATAACAGTCATTTACAAATACTAGATCGGTTAAGTAATAATAATAAAACATATTATAACTCTAATTATGCACATGTTTTATTGTTTTTCAACAATAATTGTGTTGCTAAGAAAGACATTTTGAATTTGACTTTTAACTGAAGTATTATGCCGACCATTCACGAGAATTGTTTTTAAAGCGGCATGAAAACATAACAATTTTAAAATTCTAATATAATTCAGAATATTTGAAAAGATAACATGTTATTCCAGAGTAAAGCAAACATCTATGCTGAGTAGGGGCGGTAGAAGCTAGGTATGGTTTATGTTTGGAGTGTTTTCTTATGATAATATCAGCGTTAGCTCAACAATCCAAACCAGAGAGAGACACGAATATCAGATGCGCTTCAAATTCAAATTAATTTATTCCTTAAAATATAGCATTACAGCTTAGGGACATAGTCTCTAAAGTGCTACATTCTTAAAATTATATCATTAAATATGTATTTATATACAATAAGTATATATGTATATCAGTTGTGTTAGCAACCATAATACGAACAAGAAATGGTTCAGTTTGGGGTTAACCAGCCGTGTGAAATATGTACTAACATTTATTCTTATTATTAGCACTAATAGGAAACATTTAATTTTGTAAATACTTGATTAAATTTGTATATATAAATAAGAAAGTGAAGCAAAATTGAAAAGAAAAGCGAGTGTGGCTTGGTGGTAATAACGTCTGTTTTTGAATCAGACGGCCCCTGGTTCGATCCCAGCCCTACACCAATTACTTAATAATTTACTTAATTAATGTTTTTCAAGTTATGTGTGGATTTGCACTCGCTTTACGGTGAAGGAAAACTTCGTGAAGAAACCGGCATGTTTGAGGACCACAATATCCAAAGACGTGTGTCATCCGCCAACCCGCACTTGGCCAGCGTGGTGGATTATGGCCTGTATCTCTCTCCCAGTGAGAGAAGGCCCCGAGTGCCAGCAGTGGAAACGTGTAGTGGGCTGCTTCCGCTAAATAAGAAAGTAGTGTTAGTTACACCACTAATAAGGGACGGCTGAACGGATTTAGCTGAAAATTTGTGCGTTAGGTGCTTCCAACTCATTTGTTGACGTACTTTAAATGAAACGTCAAAACGAAGATCTTCCATAGATTTTGTATGGGATCACTAAGTAACCTGACTTATAATATGTAAAAAAATGATAATACGCAGTCGAACCTCAAGTATTATCGTTTATGTTGGTCCATTTTAACTATTGCTATCAAGCTGAAAGATAAGGTACTTGTGAGAACCAAGTAGCCCGATGCGGAAAACACTTCTATTAATTAATTAAAACACGTTTGTTTTGCGCTTTGTTTTATAGAATTCTATTAACTTGAGAGGGTTTTGAGAGGCAATAATTTTCTTATGTAGATTTAGTCGGAAAAACTCGTGGTCAATTTGGTTTTACACAGATTTGCACTTACTAAATGTGGATTAATATATATGTATAAAATGTATAGATAGGTATTAATTTCCTATTGATTTAATCTTGTTATATAGGCAGGTAAAGAATTTGAGCGAGGAAAGAACTATCTGAAAAAAAAACTCTACGCACAAGAGACTCTTAAAATTTAAGATTCATTGATTGATAGGTAATTGTAATTAAATAATAGACAAATTCGTCCCTGCCTACTTATCTTAATGCAATTATAGTTGTAATAGATAAAAATATATATTTTACAATGGAGCGAATAAAATTCAAAATCAAAACCAAAAAGTTCGAATACAAATACGCAATTTAACGTTCTTCTAGTGCTTCCAAATTCAAAACTTCCCGCGTCCATAAATGAAAACGCGAAGCCCTCGCGGGGAGTTCGTTCAGAACTCTCTCCACGAAAATCATATTTCATAGTGAAGCCGTAGTAAGTATAAAACGGAATTAATTTGGCTGAAAAGTTGCCGCGAGTACCTGAGTCGAGCGCACAATGCGATGAAAGCGAGAGGGCACGCGACTGAATGAAGCCGCGTCGCTGCCAAGATTAAATATTTAAAAAAGCACGCGGGAAAATATGGCGGGAAATATGTCTGCGTGACCGAGGAGGTTTTACTCGCAGGCGATTTTGTTTTGATTTTCATAGAGTAAGTAAACAAAGAAGGAATATTGCAAAAATAGTTTCTTTCTTAGTTGATTTTCAAGTTGCATGATGTTATAATAACTATTGCCAGGTGTATTTAACTTTAAATTACCTACTTTTCGACAGAAATAAACTAAAGAGTAATTTTAATAGTCTAATCAAATATTATGACTACAAATAGTCTAATCTAATATTACGACTAAATTATTTTTAATGAGATCCAGTGAGTAAAAGAAAAAAATAAATATTAAGATCCTGTGAATTATCGCGTAAAGCTCGAAATAAATAGGGTTAATTTTTGAATGGGTGCGACCATGACTGACTGTCATTTAAAGTAACAATCACGTATACTACCTGGGCAATACTATGGGTCGGATTACAAGTTAAATTTAAATTCCCTACTGTTAGCCGGGGTCGATACTCAACACCAGAACCCAGCCACTTAGCTCATACGACAAGATGAAGAATAAAAGCAACAGTTGAGTATTGTGTAGATATAAGAAAACGTTTGATAGTTCATGTCCTCTCGCTTACATAACCAAATGAGTGAGCAAGAGGGAGCGAAGTTTCAAACGTTTTGAATATACTCACGCGGCTGCGTCTAGTGCGAGGAAGTCGGTGTAGATGGTGAGCATTTGTCCGCCGATGACGTACCCCATCGCTGGACCCACCACCGCCATCGTGTAGTACACGCCTAGGGACAACACGTTAAAACCATGTTAAGGTATTATAGGGAACTCGTGGTATAATGATATAAGTGAATACCCAGAGTATGTGAAGGCGCTTTACAAAAAACAAAACAAATAATCCCCGTCTTTTCTTGAATTTTCCTCCATGTCACCTCTTTTTAGGGTTCTGTACCTAAAAGGTAAAAACGGGACCCTATTACTAAGACTCCGCTGAAAAACGTGTTTTATTTCGTATTTTTTTGCTATATATCAATAACGATAGCTGCTACACACTTAAAATTTTCACAAAATGTATAAATTCATATTACTATCAAATTAAATTAAAAAAAAATATAAAATATCTACATATTTGAGGGGGGCTCCCATGCAACAAACATATGAAGGTGGATTAGAAAACTTCGCGGCCTAATACATAAACACTTTAAACTATTTTAATGTAACCATGACAACCATGTCACAACTCTGGTTGTGAAACTGTCAATGGTACGTAGACAGAGCAAACAACAACAGAGCAACCCTAATTTCCCTATCTTCAATGAAATTCTACTAAAGTGGCAACATTGTCCGAAAATACCGCTATCTCATGTGCGGTCACACAGTACCTCAGTCTTTTGTTTTCTCTGTCTACGCAATGGTATGAAGAGCAAATACATCAAACGATCAAACAAACAAACAGGTAACAGTAATCAGATTCTGATTTATCAATACAAACAAACAGTCTCCGATCGCACACTAGGTGTAGGTTCGCGTCCACACGGTCGCGTGAACACGACACTTGGCGGCGCCACTGTTGGCACAGCTAAAAGCACCAACCACTTGTGCACGTAAGGGGTGACGCGTAGCGGAAGATAGGCGATGGAAGTCTAATCCCGGATAAAAAGTACCCTATGTGTTAATCCTACTTAAATAATAATAAATAATAGTTAATGCTAATAACAAACATTTGTAAAAAAAAAAAATAATGTTTGATCTATATCTGATTAAACATTATCTATACTCGTAGTATTACTAGCTGACCCGGCAAACGTTGTTTTGCCTCACTTAGGGGTATGAAAAATAGATAGTGTAGCTTATAATATGACACGTTCGTAGATTTACCATAGCAGCGCCATCTATTGATTACTTACTCAACCCAGTCGAAAGGTATCGACATCTGTAAGAATCATTTGGAGTTAACAGATAATTGTGACTGTCAAATAATAACAGACAATGATAAGCAATAAATTAAAATTGTGACTATAATTTGAGATTTAAACTATCCTATCTCTCAAGTTGGTTCGAATTGCACATGGTGTGCGAATTTTATTATAATCGGTTTAGTGGTTTAGGAGTCCATTGAGGACAAACATTGTGACACGAGATTTATATATATTAAGATAATTGTTTTTTCTGTAATTATGAATAATATCATAAACAAAATTTGTCTATGATAATATTAAATACTCTCTGAGTGGTTCAGGCGTGAACTAATAACAAAAATACGTCTATACTCACGAATACATTTATTGGTGTATTTTTTTGGCAAATACAGAAATCACCGTTTAGCGAACTAGCGAAGTATCAACATTACTTGCTGTAAGATAGTGAGGACATCAATGAGAAAGGAAATAAAAGTAGATGTCATTCTTGGTTTTCGCCAAATAGATGAGGGTTAATGGGCCTTTACATGCAACAAACATAAAAACTCCAGAGCGCTCCAAGTAGCGATTTAATAATAGTGGCGCGAGGGAAACAAAAGGCCTGCGCCCGCGTCACCAGTGCGTGCGCGTGTCCGCTGTCTTCGGTTGGCACGCTTAGGTCCGCCCGTCGACTTGGCTTGCCAATAATTTATTTTTAAATTATTTTTATAAAAGTTTTTTTACATAATTAACACAGGCTCCCACAGGCCCTTATACTGTTATACGCCCTTCGATTAATCAATAACGAATATTCGATTAATCAAATTTCGTTCATCGAACATATGACTTTAGAATAACGTTATGGACCCAACTAAACAGTGCCGAAATTTGGTATACCTTTTCATACAAACGCTGTCAAGTTTTCTAGTAAAGTACTACGCCGAAAACGTGGCATAATTTGTAGTACATAGTCAATGTCATATAAATTTATTGCTTCATTATGGTATATACATAGGTACATAAGATCTTAAAAATATTTATTAAGTATCACATAGTGGACCCTTCTCGGGTATCGCAAACATATTATTATGAGGAATGATCCAGCTTATTTCGTAGCAGGTAATCAGGTTAAAGCTTATTAGTTAGAAAATCATGAATTTTATAATACCATTATTGACATAAGAAGCATTTTATTTTCTTTCAAAGACACTATCGCTCTTTATTTTCTTTAGTTCTTCTGGTAGTAACTAGTGTACAACACGCTTTATTGTATCGCACCATACATTAAACCGGCGCTCTTTGCAAGCCAAGTGGCTTGAGGAGCAAAGAGAGCGTTGTTCCAATGCTCGGGGTAAAAGGCGATTTTACACTTTTAACTCCAATACCAGAGGAAACAACACAACTTGAGACTTTGGATTATCCATCCACCATACTGTGGTCTCCTCATGATGTTTTCCTTCACCGATAGCTCAAGCTCATTGGCAGGATTAGAACCCACGACCTTCGAGACGTGAGGCGGCCGCGCACCCGACTGAGCTATCATCGCTTCAAAAATATCGCTTGTATCACAGACCTACAAATAGAACTTTGCCGAAACAGAAACTATAATGTAGTTTGACGACCTCGTTAGCGTAATGGTTACCATATCTGACTGCCAATCAGAAGGTTCCGGGTTCCATTCTCGGTACGGCCAACATCTTTGTGCTGAACTAAATTTGTTGGCTGTCGGTCTGGGTGTTTAATATGTGTCGATATAAAGAATTAACGTATGTATATGTAGTATATATGTAATATATTAGTTGTGTTAGCAACCATAATACAAACTATAAATAGTTTAGTAAGGGGCGAAACAGCTGTGAATAAAATGTGTCCTAATATATTTGTATTTATATAGCTTGGCGCATTCGATAAAACTTATACTTACAAGCCCTGATTAAGTCATTAATTGTTGTTAGATTTTTTGTACAAATGTAATATAATGAATATTATTATCATCTATATCATAGAAAAAATATTGTCTATGACTATATCTTTATCATCTATATGTATATCTTTTTGTATAATGAATACCATTCTTCCATTCCCTAAACTCTTTCTAATGATGTATAAACTGTGGGTTTTTATAAAGCGCCGTATTACCGAGAGCTTTCTCATGTTAACGGTCTCGTCATAATGTAATGGAGACTTTTATACACCACTCCATGAGTCGGACCATAACGTGCCGACCACAGTACGTAGGTAGCCATTACCTACTCTAGAAAGTGGTGATAGTGGTGGCTTGTGGGTGATAAAATAATTCTAAGAGAAAATATTATTGAAGTGGAGTTACTTTGACTGACTTCTTGGATATTGCCTTTATGGAGCGACGACGGTCTTCCTCCATTTAGCCAAGAAATATCCCTCCGGTTTAAAAATCATTGTTTCCGATGAAATGGAGATTAATA
The DNA here is from genome assembly GCA_035578125.1 of Mellilla xanthometata. Taxonomy (NCBI): domain Eukaryota; kingdom Metazoa; phylum Arthropoda; class Insecta; order Lepidoptera; family Geometridae; genus Mellilla; species Mellilla xanthometata. The sequence goes on along the minus strand of JAPUBQ010000007.1, from coordinate 1,024,715 downwards.
CATCTGCTTTAAGACCCTTTGTTTGACGACCACGATGACGTATTGGTTACCATGCTGGACTGCAAACCAGAGGATCCTGGGTTCGATTCGTTCGGAAAACATTTTTGTGATGAATCAAATTTACTGGCTGTCGGTCTGGGTGTTAAATATGTATCGGTGTAAAGTATTATGTATGTATATGCAGTTGTGTGAGCAACCATTATACAAGCTAATGATTTAGTATGGGGCTAACCAGCCCTGTGTGATATGGCACTAATATTTATTGATTTATTTTGTCAGGTGACAAACAAAGCATGGAAATACAACATTTGGGGTGGAAATTGGAAATCTTGTCATCAGACTAGCAAATAACTCATATTAAAGACAATTTTCGTTCTTACTATCCTTTGTAAATAATGTTCACTCATTCTTAAGTTTTATATCATTCTTAAGTTATTTTTAAATTTATTTTTATCATTGGTTTAATCCGTATAAATAAATATTATCAAGGCAAACATATTGTTGTGTGTATTATGCGTGCAAGTGTGTATGCGTGTTACTTCTTCATGCTCTTATGGATGAATCGATAGATATTAAAGCAAATAGCGTGTTAGGAGAGATATCCCACCTATTCCCAACAGTGGGAGAGGACCGACTGTAAATCTGTGTATCTTTTAACCCGGATTCACCCGAGGCGTTACCAATAAAATACGAGTGTATAGAAAGAAGAAACAAAGATAAATCCGTAAATAAAAATATATTTAAAATCTTATATTTGCACGAAACAAACGGTCTCACTTACTTAAAAAACGTAGCATATACGTCCAACGGGTTTTGACGCATTACGAGCGTCATTATCGGGGACGAGCTGCACACAGACTGTCACCGACGAGTTCCGCGCGCAGACTGGCCCGGCGCATGTTGCGCTGTAGCGTGCACGCCCCGCGCGTATATGCCTTACGATAACAGTTTACAAAGTACAATATAAATATCTTACCCAAATACACGGAAGACATCTTCTTGGAGACGTTCTCGTCGATGTAAGTGACTCCGAGCGTGAAGAGTGGGGTGGCTCCAGCGCCGTGCAGGAGTTGAGCGAACACGAATATGGCGACCGCCCACGCGCCGCCCTCCGCCTGCGAGGAACCTGCCTCGCCGCAGGTCGAGGACACCTGGGGGAACACACGTATAAATAATAAAATAATAATAAATAAATATAGGACACATTTCACACACGGCAGGTTAACCCCATACTGAACCATTTCTAGCTCGTATTATGGTTGCTAACACAACTGATATACTACATATACACATACATATTTTATATAGATACATATTTAACACCCAGACCCACAGCCAACAAATTTAGTTAAGCACAAAGATGTTGACCGGGCCGGGAATCGAACCCGGAACCTTCTGATTAGCATGGTAACCCTTACGCCAACGAGGTCGTCAAACGTGGACGGTATGATAAAAGTATAAAGATAAAGATAAAAGATTAGCTCGAACTAATCGAAGACATGAAGGCGATTGGCGGATTTGTGACGAGTTTTATAATATAACTTTCAAATTCAAATACATTTATTCCTTAAAAATATAGCATTACAGAGACAAAGTCTCTAAAGCGCTACATTTCTTAAAAATAATATATAAACACTATAAACACTAAAAGTAAACATTTGCACAATACTTAATTAAATTAAAAAAAAACACTTAATACGTAACTTAATATATAACTTGTTATATACTCGTAACTAGATTCAACTAACCAAGGTGTGGAATTCTTTGCCAAATTCCCTGTCCCCGATAACTATAATCTAGCGGTTTTCAAGGCTAGAGTGAACCGGTTTCTTCTGAGCAAGCGCGCTCCACCTTAGATCGCATTATCGCTTACCATCAGGTGAATTGCAATCAATCGCAAGCCCATTATGAGTAAAAAAAAAACTGTTGGTTAAACTATGAAAATTTCGGTATGTAATGTCTACGGAAAACTAAAAAACTGCTGAAATTGACTTATTTTGTACTGAATCGATGCGAAACAATGCAAAACGTTATAAATATAGCTAGATTCGACCATTAGTATAGCAATGAAAATTTCGGCAGATATTTCTACGAAAAACTAAAAAGTTGCTGAAATTGACTAATTTTGTACTGAATCGATGCAAAACATTGCAAAACGTTATAACGTTAGATTCAACCGTTAGTTACAAGAAGGCGAGTGGCGGATTCACGAGTTTTATAATATAACTTTTTATCTAGATTCAACTGTTGGTTAAACTATGAACATTTTGGTAGATATTTCTATGAATAACCAAAAAGTTGCTGAAATTAACTAATTTTGTACTGAAACAATGCAAAACATTATATATAGCTAGATTCAACCATTAGTTTAGCAATAAAAATTTCGATAGATATTTCTACGGAAAACTAAGAAGTTGCTGAAATTGACTAATTTTGTACTGAATCAGTGCGAAACCAACGTTATATATAGCTAGATTCGACCGTTACTTTAACTATGAAAATTTCGGTAGATATTTCTACGGAAAACTAAAAATATTCTGAAATTGACTAATTTTGTGCTGAATCAATGCGGCACAATGCAAAACGTTACTGTACCGAATCTCCTCCACTACCTTTTAGAGTAAGTAAGAGTAAGTTGTTAAAAAGCTTACAGTTGTATTAGGGCGGCAGAGGTCTTCGCTCTCCTGGCTGGGCACACGGTAAGGCGGCACGAGGAAGTGCGGTAACGCGAAGAGCAGGGAGCCGGCGCCCATGAGCAGCACGCCCCAGCCCAGCCAGCGCGGCTTGGAGGCGCCGCGCCGCCCGCCCAGGAACGTCACCGGCGCCAGACACGCGAACGAAGCCATGTCGTACCTGATGAATTAGTTTGAGGCTATGTAACAAAATATTGTAATTACAGTTTTTTCTGGTTATCTTACTTCCTACTTATATAATACTACTAGCTGACCCGGCAAACGTTTTTTTACCTTACTAAAAAAATAAAATCTAAATATACAGTAGCCGATTCTCAGACCTTCTGAATACGCATATAAAATTTGGAAAAAATCGGTCAAGCCGTTTCGGAGGAGTACGGTAACAAACACTGTGACACGGAAATTTTATATATAAGAAGATTGACATTTTAATTGAATTGAAACTTGTTAATGTGATAGTGAATAATGTATGAATGTGAAATTGACGAGAACGTACTGTATCCTTTATTAAACCTATAAGTTGTTAAATTAGGATACGTTATGACGAATAAATGATTTTCTATTCTATTCTGTTCTGTTCTGTTCTGTTCTATTCTATTCTATTCTATGATTAGGGACAAAATACTGAAATTACAGTTTTTTCTGGTTATCCCACTTCCTACTTATATAATACTAGAATTACTTCCCGGCTTCGTTCGGGCTCTAAAATAATCTAAGTTGCAAAAAGAAACAAAATAATATAGCCTATGTTACTCAGGGATAATGTAATTTTTTAACGGTAAAAGATTTTTTCAAATTGGTCCACTAGTTTCGGAGCCTATTAGCGTCAAACACACAAACAATCAAACTTTTCATCTATATAAGTTTGGTATAAATTGCGAAAGTTTGTGTGTGTGTATGTTAGTTACTTCTTCACGTTCAAACGGCTTAATCGATTGTGGCATGCACAAATTCAAAGACGAGACTGGGGCGGCTTGAAAATTCTTGTCACCAGAGTTTGGCCACTTAGCTGAAGACAAGATAGCATATATAAAAGAAGACGTACCCTCCTGCGATAAGGCCGGTCTGCATGGAGCGCAGCCCGAACCTCTTCTCGATGGTGGTGATGACCACGTTCACAAACCCGTTCACCACCATGCCTGGAGACAAGAAGACGGATCTGTTAATTGTGTTACATACACCACCGAGCTTTGACTTGATGAGCTTTAAAGAAGCTAGCAACGGTCGATACAAACACTCTTTGGATAACTGCAAGAAATTATCATTACAAAGTGTCATGAGATAGGTAGATAAATTCTTTATTGGACACATAAATAAAAAAGACACAGTAAAATACAATTATGTAATAAGTCATGTTATTTTCATCTGGGTACTACCGGTAATTAAACGTCTGCTTTCAAATCTGATGGTCCCTGGTTCAATCCCTGCCCTACAGGAATGACTTGTCCTACAAGTTATGTGTGGATTTGCACTCGCTTTACGGCGAAGGAAATCATCGTGAGAAAACCGACATGTTTGAGGACCGTAATATCCGAAGACGTGTGTCATCCGCCAACCCACACTTGGCCAGCGTGGTGGATTATGGCCTATATCTCCTCGTGAGAGGAAGCCCTGTGTCCCAGCAGTGTTAAAAAAATGAAAAGGTGCCAGATGTTTGTCTTGGTACACATGCATTCGTTAAGCCAATTTAGAGGCCCATGGGCTTGAAAACGCTAGACTCCAGAGCTTGGTCAAACGTAATAATTACTATGAGTTCGGTGATATGTTTTTACATAGCACGGAACATTGAAATAATAGAAACGCCACGTGAAACCGAAAATTAAAGAAGACAATCAAATTCCGTTCTCACTCAAGTTGATCAAACAATCGATATATCAATCCGCCGGGCGGGAATAGGCTCGCAAAAATATCCGGTACCGCGCCTGTCACGGAGAGAACCGGTTATATATCCGGTTATTAAACTTGCACGTCCGCCTGCCGCTGTACCGGACTTTAGAGAGACGAGACACTTATAAAAAACCTTAGAGCAAATTGAACGTTAGACATGCTTAAGAGCAAATAAGTTCAAGCGCGTTTTTATGATCTCGTAATTGTAAAAAATATGTATCAAATATATTAACTAGAAAAACGAGAAAACACGAATTGAGAACCTTCTCTGTTTGAAGTCGATCAAATACTGTATACAGCTATACAATAATGTGATCATCATCATCATCCATAAATGAGATATGTAGGTGTATCAATATCTTAGATTTTCTAGTTTTAGTAATAATTGACCAAAAGCTAGTCGGGCTCGCGCATAAAGGCTGAGCCATTGTAAAAATAATAGTTGTATGAAAGCTCTCTGAAATACTGTTTTTCCTGTGAAAACTTCAACTTTCTACTAGCTATCGCGGTTTACGAGATACAGCCTGGTGACAGACTGACAGAAGTCTCAGTAATAGGATACTTTTGGTACTTATTGGTACAGAACCCCCTTTGTGAAATGTTTATTTTCAGTCCTAATAAAATATTTTCTGTGTCTACAAATTGGTGGCGATTCAGCTGCACACACGACTAAACTAAATTTAAAGAAACCCCGTCTCTTTTCATCTTAGGTGGCCAGAAAGAGACGGCACGTTCTGAACCACAGACAAAACAACTAAAATCACGTCAAATATAGAATGCGCAGGCAGTTTTAGAGGTGATACAAATGGGTGCGTTCTAAAGTCGCCTATATTTTCTACATTTGACGTGATTTTAGTTGGTTTGACTATGGTGCACAACGTGCCGTCTCTTTCTGGCCACCTAAGATGAAAAGAGCCGGGGCTTCTTTAAATTTAGTTTGGTCGTGTGTGTCGCTGAATCGCTGTAAGCTTGCACTATAAAAATATCAATATAGTTTTAGTAGCTCTATGGGAACGTCAGACTGGACAAGCTGAAATAGAATGGCTCACGTCGATATCCGTACGTACAATTCGATTATTTGCTGCGCTGAATGATTTTTAGATACATTAAAAATTCAGATTTTATATTCAACCAGCGTAACTGACGGTTGGTGATTTTATTTTCAGAATTTCATATTTTTAGTTCAAAATCGATTCAGTAAGTTTTAGTAATAGGAAATTAAAATTACTTTGTTATCTATTAATATTTTTTATAAGCTTGAATAATCAATTCAATCTCATCTGACTCTGTTCTATGAATATAATAAACGTCTCCCAAGGCACTAATGTATGTATCTCTTTGAATAATATCAAAGATATATTAAACAAAGGTGTCCACATCTGTACGCGAATAACCAACAAATCCACATGAAACCGAGTGAAACACTTACACACAATAAAACAAATCGTTTATCTTGTATTGTATTAGTAAATTGCATCTCCCCTTCGAATAAACCTCCGAACGAGTGCAGCGTCACGCCACCTCGCGGCGTTTCCATTAGTTAACCAATACACATCGTTTACAGGCAATCCGTGAAAAGGGCTGGGATACTGCGAGGAAATGCTGCGTCACGTACCAAAATATCGTGTTACGGGGGCAACTCTAACTCTTCCCTCCTTAACGGCCCTTTCAGCTCATATTCAGATTTCACCCTCACTTTGTCGCCACCCGCAAAAAGCTCACGGGAAGCGCTCGAGGCTCTGCAGTGCCATAAAAAAATGAAAATGAAAATTCATTTATTTCAGGATCCCATATCCAAATATTACAATAATAATATTAAATTCACACACTCCATCCATGTTTTCTTCGGTCAGGCTCTAGCCTTTCTTCCTTGCACTACCATTTCTATACATCACATGCATTTCCATTCATAGTCACATGCATCTCCTCTAAGCATCATATGCCCATGCTACGCTAACCTTCCACTTTTTAAGGTATTTTCTTGAAACACGTAAATAAAACAGACATTTCCTTTCATTTATCCGGCAACATTTATTCCTGTGGCCACAGAGCGTTATTAAATACTTTGCTTACAGAGAAAAGTCCTGCGGGATCCCAACTAATGTCGGGCATTACCGGGCTTGCGTAAATCCCGGGGAATATCCCACAAATGAAACAATGAACGTCCCGGGACAAAAGATTAGGGCCATCGCACAGGGAGGATACAATGGAAATTTGTTGCAAAGGTCGACGCCTGAAAGTAAAATGACGTCAATAGAAATAGTACATTATTGTGTGGCTTGTTATTAGATATTATCTTGAAGGTAACTCACATACTCGTATCAATAAAGCATTACAGGCAACCTGTAAATTTACATAAAGTGATCTGCCGCGATCATCGAGGTTAAGAAACAATCGATGGACAGTCTTTGGATGGGTCATGGATGGACCATGCATAAGACTGTCAGAAAAAGTGGCCCTACCGTGGGTCGGATGACACGTTAAATTGTAGGTCCCGACAGTTAGTCTTAGAACAAGCAATTGTCGAGCCAAGTCAACGCATTCGGGCGGCTTGAAAACTCTCGACACCAGAGTAGAGAAGATAGGGCGAACGTTTCAAGAGAACGTTTTTTTTAGTGGAAATCATCATAAAAGAAATAAGATAAGTTTCTTGAATTTTTTCTTATCCTTGATAGGTACCTATGCGTTTGACCTCAGCTTGCCTGGTGTTAAGCTGCGCTGTAGTCTATTGGATTTGTTGGTTTCAACTCTTGGTCGAGAAAAAGTATAAGTCAGTAATGTTGTTTTGTAGTTATTACAAAGCTGCAGTGTTCGTGTGCGTTGTATCTAAGTTGTGAAAGCCATAGAAAAATGTCCCATGGATTTGTCCCGCGAACTGTGAGCTCTTATTTCTCGGGGCGGCTATATGTATATAGTTTAGACTGTTTGTAGGATTGTGTGGTATGAGGTTTTTGGAGCAAACTAATAGCCAGCTTACCGTGGCTTTACGGTGGTAGAAATTGTTATACTATTAGTGGTCTTGTTGTCACATATTTATATTTTATTATTATCAAAGATTAAACGAATAATGTCGATACCAATGTGACGATTTTTCAGTTAATAAACAAATTGGCCAAGTGTGAGACTGGCTTTTGCATGATAGGTTCCGTATCATCATATAAAAAATGGCTAATGAACACGTTTCTTGTACTGTTGTGTTTGATTATTTATTTTGAACAACAACTAAATATTCTAACTAAATATTTTAAGTATTCTAATTTATTTGTATATTATATATTTTTTATTATTCTAAATGATACGTTTGCGGAACCTGTCAATGTCATTTAAGCTAGTAAACAGAATTTTAATTTGAAAAAGCTTATTCAGTTTGTTTCGTTAAAACCAATTACGATACAAAACCACCCATCTAGAATAAAGTAACTCAGCAGTAATAAGCGAAATAAGTTAATGTTGTTAAAAAGTTATGATTTCTCGAGTACTATAGCTTAATTTGTATTCGCTCCGTACATATTTCACGGGCACTTGATCAAGCAACGTTAGAAGTTGCAGCTAATCCCGGGAGCGGTGTGGAGCGGTAAATAAAGAGCAATTAAAGCGAACTGAGCGAGTTTCCGCTCGTTGCGCTCGCGAGCGAACCTTGCTTGCTGGAGTGAGCGAGCGTGAGACTTCAGGGCTGGCACTGCTGTGCTTACAAGTCTACAAGAAATAGAAGTAGTAAGGCTAGCTGCATTTTATTGCTGGTCTCTGCCGGACAAAGTAAACAAACAAACATAAATAGATGGGGGATGCACCCCCTCTCCCTCCCATGGGGCCCCGCATTGGCGAGGCGGGGTGGGTCAGTAGCCGTGGCCTGGTCACTCACAGTGAAGCTAAGGGTATCGGGCTGTCTGTCTGTATATCTGTCTCCAGGCTGTATCTCACAAATCATGATAGCCAGAAAGCGGAAACTTTCACATGTGTTTCCCGTGCCGTTCAAACACCAAATACTAAAAATAAAAATAAAAAATATTAAGGCCCCATACAATAATCGTGTCTCTTTTCATATCTTTTGCTATGTATATCTATATCTATAGCGGTAGCTTGTAGACACCAATATTTTTCACGGAATGTACATATGTATAAATGTACATTACCTTTCAAATTAAATTATAAAAATAAAATAGATATTTATGAGAGGCTCCTATACAACAAACGTAATTTTTAAGCATTTTTTACTTCATCTTTATAACGACATTTGGTATACCCTTTATACAATCACATAATATTTAGTCATGTATTTACTTTAAAAATATATTATAAAATAAAAATAAATATTTAAGGGGGACCCTTACAACAATGGTAAGGAGCGCGAGCCAGACTCTCACTCGGCCTATTTTTTTAAAAGAAGCTCTTTACAAGTTTTTAAATAATAGGACACATTTCACACCCGGCTGGTAAACCCCATACTGAACCATTTCTAGTTCGTGTTATGGTAGCTAACACAACTTATATACTACATATACATACATATTTTATATACATAGATACATAATTATTTAGGTAGGCTCTTGTAAGAATCCCTTGTAAGTAGTAGTAACAGGGCCGCGCACAATCTGCGTGCGTATCAAGGAGGCAGGAGCAAGCTCGCTAAGGTAACGTACTCCGGAGGAAGCGACTGATTGCAGGCAAATAACGAGGTGATTGCCTGTGTACTGCACACAAACATACCGGGACTGTGACATACCTGTGATTTTTACTTCTCTTACTTTACTGGATACGTCATTTAAATGGTATGGGTATAACTAGGGTTTTACGACCTAAAGATTCTAAATAGACCGTCTATTATACCTATTAATGTTTACAAAAAATATTGTGCACGTATATTTAACTCCAGATGAACGGAAATGCTTCTACGAAGACCTGAAAGGGAATTCCTCTTCTTCGTATGAGCTAAGTGCCCAAGCTCTGGTGTCAAGAGTTTGATGGCCGCGCGAAGGCCTCCACCTTGGCTCAAATTTTAATGTAATGTCAAATTTAACGTGTCATCATGACCCATGGTAGGGCCCAGATCAAAATACCATTTGAAAAACGACAGTCTTGTGCATGGTCAACCACCATGGTGCACCAATCCAAACACCGTCCACATCGAACGTTGCTTAGCTTCGATGGTCGTGTCAGATGACTTTAGCTAACCGAGCTACAGGCGCTACTAATGGACATTATAATTTTTTTTAAAAACCGTAATTTTTTTATTGGCGTCGGCCATCTTGGACCGATTTTCATCAAACATGGCTAAAGACTTTATCAGCTGTAACACACCTTTGAAACAAAAAAAAACTAGTTCTAAAACCGTCCATCCGTATTCCCGTACGGATGGATGGATTTAGATTAGCTGCGATGCCACAGACAGACAAACACACAAAGAGACACGCCGAACTGGTAACATGCCACGTCGGTTTTGTGTTGGGGCTCAAAAAAAAAAATCTTTGACCCGAAAATCCCGCGTTACATTAATCCCCTGTCAGTCTGACCGCCATTTGACAATCTGCGGGAAACTTTTGAAATTAATTCAGCGCAGGTGAGAAAGTAATTAACGTGTTAATCTCGGGAACCTTGTCGTAATTAAACTTTTGGTATTTCTTTGACAAGTTCATACATGTTAAATCTGGTCTAGGATGGCCGTGACGAGGTGTGCATGTTAATACGTTATTAAGCTGAAGTTAAGTTAGCAGGTTTAACTTAACTAAGCAAGTTTAAATTGGTGCGTGGTTTGTCGAATTTATGCATGTATGTAGATGTTGTGGCAGAAATTATGTATGTTTCTTTTTGTTTGTTTAATTTATTTTACTGTCCAAAACTGAGTTAAATACATACTTTTTGTTATTAGATTAATTAAGTTGGTTTACATTTTAAGACTTTTTATTGTAGGTATTTTGAAGTAAAAGCATATTTTATATACAAATTTACAACTTAAAACCAAATGATAACAATGAATATATATCACTCAAGAATAATAAAGGAATAATCACATTAAAATTATTCAACTTGATCAAAAGTGAAGCGCGCTTTCCAAGAACAAATCTAAAATATTGGCTACGCAATATATATAATTGATTATCTTAATTGTGCAAAGAAATACAAGAATTTTTGTTATATTTAAATATACAATATTTCTAATTGGTAAAAGTATTCACAAAACGTAAGTTATCATTAGTAAGGTATGATGAAGAAAATAAGCATTAAAAAAATTAAAGAGCAAATTTAATATACTTAACTCGGCCCTAAGATAAATTTGACCGCTTAAGCACTAAGACTGGATGCAACTAGAATAGCTGAAGTTGCAGCTAAGTGAAACCGAAGCACCTATACATCACGCGACAGGTGTTGGAGCTAATGTACCGGCTAACTTAGTCATCACTTAACTCCAACTTTGGGTAGTATAAGTTACAAGTTAAGTTGTTTCGCTTCAACTTGCGCTGCGTTAGTGCAGTCGAGTGAACATTTAAGCAATACGTTTAGTCGTTTAGAAGTTACGATTAAGTAAATTAATCGACCAGGTAATGTTTAATTTCCATGAGAAATGCACAATACCAATTATTTTTTTCTCAACCTATGCTCTTTCGCTGCTGGAGGTCTTCCCAAGTATCTTCAGGAATCTCGAAAAAAAATACTTTATAATAGATTAATGCACACTTTTACAGTACTTACTTTTAATGCACAGTTATTAATGCCCTATAACAGAGTAAAGTATTTTGTAAACCGAATATACTTTATACCTTCGAAAAGATTTTCATCGAATGGGACTTATTAGATGGCAGAAGACGACGAGTAAGGAGATAGTAGACTTCCACACTAACTGGAAAGAGTTGATTCAGTACAGAAATGATTGCGAGAGACGTTTACCCAACAATGCGACAAATGGGTTAGATTAAAACAACCAAGAAAAAAAACGCAAGAAATGATTTAAATTTGATCAAAATAGAAACAAAATCTAATCCAATTAGCAAAGATATATTAATATAACACAAAATAAAACAAATAAACAAAATGCTTTCCGGATCAAGTAAGAGGTAGATAATTAGCAGATACCGGATATCGATGATACTGAGATATCGGATATCCTTACAATCCTTACTCGAGGCGGAGTCAGTGAACCGTGGCAGCACGGGAGTGTTGTACTGAGAGGATAATTAGTATAACTGAAGTATTTCTTTTGTCTGGTTTGTTGCCAATCTAGTGAATTTAAAATCCGGTAAAATGCTTTTAAAATTATATAATATTAATTTCTCGATTTTTTTGTCTTCTGTCTTACATCACAATTTAGCCAAGTATGCTGACACAATGGTATACGTAGATAAAAAAAGAAAGGTTTTATCACGTATAACAGAAAAAAGTGGATTTGGTACATATGTGAGGAAACAATATGGTCAATCGCCAAGAAATACACTTAGTTCAATAAAATATAACAAAACAATAACGCTGAGTTTTGACAATTTTGTCTTATAAATCTTAGTAAAAGATCTGCCAGTTTGCGTGCCTTTTCACACGAAATCTAGTTTTGAAGTTTAGAACTAGACCGTTTAATAAGAGTAAACCAATGCTTTGCAAAATGATCTTTACCCTTTCGAAATTAAATACTTTTCCAAGTGCAAAACTAAAATCTGTACATCTATACAAACATAAGCGAAGTAATTCTCATGTATTTGGAAATAAAGAAAGAAACATCTATTATACATTCACAGATAAGACACAAGACAGACTGACAGAGCGAAACTTAAACTTAAACCTTTTCCTTGTAGACTAGAAAAGACACTTGCCTAGGTTTCTCACAATTAATGTCACGTATATTTTTGACCTCGCATGCAAGGTTATTAGGTATGATATAATTTATTTATTTTAATAAAAACAATATATATCAATAAAAATAAATAAATATTCGTACTGATCGTAGGAAATCCTCTGCTGTGTGTATCCCTACCCTATTTAGATAGTCGCGAGTGTATCTGATCCAATGCTCGCCATTTAAAAATGTCCGACGCACTCGAGTGACAGTGACAGTTAGGTTATATTGTTGCCGCTTACCGCGCGGTTGCACACATCGAGCGTAGGAAAATGTTAAAAGAAAATATTTTTTCTACAAATCCTTTTTACCCTATTACAAAAGAGGCTTGTGTTTCGAGCGACAGTATGTACATATGTCTGAAGACTCTTCGTGTCGCTTCACAGCATATTAGGCTGGATGGATTTTGACGTTTGTAATATATGCGTAGGTAGGTTAATTATGGTACTTACAACCATAGACAAAGTATATTTAAGTTTAATATAACTTTAATTTACTTTATCTATGTTACAACCATTGAGTTCCCAAAATCCAACCAGTAAATAGCGATGTCCCCCTTTTTTGTGGGAACCAACCCCGCCATCGAAAATTGCCACTAAACAAAAAATCTATTATTGATTCTAGTTTGGATTGGTTCAAAATAACGACCTCTACGCGAGAGAGACAGACGAAAGTAAAATTGGCTAATAATGCGGAGACTTCGCTTGCTCAGTCAGTAAAGGATTAATTATAGATGGAACACAATGATTTTAGTGGAATCTAATTTGTTTCGATTTACAATTTATCGTGAGGTTTCTATTAGACTAAATAAAGCCTACAATTAAGCATACCAGGCAACCTAATATTCAGTTTTAAATGGCAGTATTGTTATTTTTTCCAACCACAAATTTCATACTTTGTGTAGGAGTTAACACAAAATATGTCATAGGATCTTGGGAAGATTTAGCTATAAAATAAAACATTCAATTTGTGATGAAATAACTAAATATTGTTACGTGTACGAATAGATGAAATCACCTGTCACGGTTAGTTTTTAAAAGCGAGAAAAATTGCCAGGTTTATATCGATCTGTATACCATAACTAATAGTTGTTAAGGCAAATTTTAAAAGAAATACCGGCCTATTCTAATGTATAACCGTTTTCAGGTTCCACAAAAGGAAAATATTTATTTGCATATGGTATGGAAAGTAAAATAGCATATTTTGAACCCTACGTAAATGTAACGTAGTAGGGCTGGAAAATAATCAGTTTTATTATCTTTAATTCAGAATCGTTAGTTCCATAACACAATACGTACCTAATAATCGGACGATAGATTTATTAAAAAAATGCCGTTTTAAATTTACAAAATAGTATGCTTTTGAAATTTAATGTAGTTTTTTTTTAATTAAATTTTTTAAGTGAAAGTTTATTTTGTATATTATTTTTCTTGGTACGATGTAAATAAATAAATAATTAAAACAAGTCTTGCTTTTCTTGTAGCTAAATTTTATGAGCTTATAATTTCAATAAAACAAAAAGTATTGTTTATTGTTACATAAATGCACATCGCCGCATAGTTAAAATATTTATGGCGGCTGGACAAGATACAAAATTGCCTTAATAAAAATCTCTCGGGATCATTTAATTTAATTTCTGTGTTTCTGGCATATTATAATCTTCTATTACGGAACGCTGCACCAATAATAACAGGAATTAAGATATAAAATAGCGCAGATTATATTCCATAATCTCATTATGAGAAACGCAATGAATGTAAATTCACCCTCGCATCGTAGCCGGACTATCAGTTTTAATTAGTGTTGCCAGACGGGAAAATATAATTGGCCGGAATTCCGGACAAAAATATCCGGCGCATTCTGCTGAATGCTTCTTGCATTGTCATTGTTATGATTAATTATTTTTCGTTATTTATTTAGAAAAATATAAAACTAACTTTATTAGAAAATTTGCATACATTTTACTCCATAATTACGGCACAACAAGTACATACATAATATAGAGTAAACATTTCATAATTAATGTTCATTTATAAATTGATACGGATTGCAAATATTGGGTTATCAAATTAATTACAAATAGTCTATGTTATACAAACTACAGTGTAAACTACACGTAACGTCACTCGATTTAACGACAAACACTCTAAAGCGTCGAAATCAATTGACTTAAGTTGGTTTAGCTTGTATTCTATACAATGATACAATTCTATCTGTTTAACGACTACTCTCTATAACGCCATAAAATGCATAGTCTCTTCAGTGTCATTATATAGAGTTTACACTGTATTTCATATTTTCCTTTTACAAACATAAAATAATTTCATACGATTTTTTCAGCAAACAACAACTTTAATCTCGAGTCTGTACTCTAGAAACTCTTTTGGTTAGTACAAAAAGAGCACATAAAGTCTTTCAAAAATTTTCTTTATTGACTTAAGTCATAACAACGAAATTGGACTAAGCTTCATGTTCAGCACTCTGGGTTACAGACTTTATCGAAGTCTGTAACCGCGGGTTACAGACTTCGATAAATATAACATTATTATGTTATGCACAGTATATGAATTTTTATAGTATTAAATAAGTAATTCCTTAAGTTTAAATTTTTTAAAATTGTAATTTTAAATTGACATTTGTAACTATTATTTTTATTTAATTTTAATTTGATAATGATGGATTGATTAAGTTTTGACATTTATTAATTTTATTCTCAATTTTTATGTTCTTTTTTGTGTGTACTATACTATGGATGACAATCTGAAAATAAATAAATTATTAATATTATTATATTATAACTCCACACTAGCGACTATTTTGCCGGCGGTATACAACTTCGAAGCCGATGCAAGGGCCAAGGTGGGGGGGGGGGGGGGGGGGGGGGGGCAGGCGGCGCGGCACGCGTTAAATTTTATAAGCCTATGATTTGTAGCGGCTGACTCCTGCGCTCCCATTTGGGATATTGCCGCGCTGCTGTTTTTAAATTAATGCTGTAAAATGTTGCACCGAGAGTATTTCGAGCGCTCGTTTATTTCACTTAACCTGGCACCGGTTCATTATCTGATGTTTTGGCGGCATGAAAATGTCATTATTTCGGACAAGATTATTTTTAAATTATATTTATTTCCGTTGCTCCAATAACAACAAATATCTACTAAAAATGTATAACTTTACTACACTTTAATTCTAGAATGTCTGGAAAACATGGTGTTTAATCGTGATTTTGAGAGCTATTCCAACAACAATTAAAAATTGTTCAACACGCAGCAAATTGTATAGAAAAGCTAATTCTAAGATTAGTTAGATTAGATCATTTATTTCTCTTTTTACATATATAAGCACTTAGAGACAGTTTTTTTTTTCATCTTATCTATATCTACATATTAAATTTCCATGTCACAATGTTAGTTATCGTACCAAAACGGCTTGACCGATTTTTACCAAATTTTATACGCGTATTCAGTAGGTCTGAGAATCGGCTACTATCTATTTTTCATACCCCTAAGTGAGGCAAAACAACATTTGCCGGGTCAGCTAGTATCTATGTAAACAAAACATCTGATAAAACATCATATTTAATACATAAAATAACATATTCACATTTTAATATAGATAGCCTATCGTTAAGTTTATAATAACTTTTGTTCATTTCACTTAAGGTGACTCTTAAAAGGATTGATGTTTGAAAGAAAGAAAGAAAGAAAGAACACATTTATTTCAGACACAGAAGACACATACATATACATTATCTAAATTACATAAAACGAACATGAAAGAAAGACAGCATAGTATGTATCCCCTAGCGTCCGAAAAAGGTCAGCCCTCAGTATAAACGCTACAGATTTCTCTGCAGCACTGATTTTCAGGACCAACCTTTAGAGACGCGTGGGGATTATAAGTTACCAGTAGCTTTACATACGAGTACATTGTACAAGCACAATATGGTGTTCTCAAATGAGGCAGTAAATAACAGTAGGCTAGTATATGAGCGGCGTATATTTTGTTATTAAAAACCCTCGCGCGGTACACCTGTTGGAGGCCATAACTCGCGCGCCGTCCGGCTAAACTTAATGCAGATTTATAGCTGGAACTTGGCAACACTGATTATGGAATTATGGAAGAGTCATACTGGTCTGTACATATTTTCACAGTTTTTTTTAAGTATATAATAATACAAACTAGTACATTTATTTACACAGAGACTTAAGAATAAGATCGAGTTACATAAAAAAATACAATTACGAGTACATCTTAAACTATTATTATATCGTTATTAATTGGTAACTCGGAGGACTCTGTACTCCACAATAGGGTTGACCTGGGTCGTGGAGCTCAGGCTCTTCCTTGCATACAAAATATAAAAAATATGTACTATAATTTATACATTGTGAATATAAAGTTATCAGAAACAGTAAATTACAATTACACTACTTTTATATACGCTAGGTTATTTTTTTTAATGATCATTAAATAAAATTTATGTCAGGTATATACGAGCGCATTGTACTTTATGTGAAGTGCATCTGTATAATTATAAGATTTAGTTTAGATCTAACTATTGAATTAATACAAATGTACTATATTTTTAGTATACACTCTCATATGTTTTTACCACATGAAGCTTAAATTGTTAATTTGATATTTGGTTTAATTTTGTTTCCTAACGGTAATGGCGAATGGCGTAATCAGTCGTTATCGAAGATGTATTTGTGTTCTGTTTCTGTGGTCTATTTTCTTAGCGGTAGATTCGGGCAACGTTATTATCTCAGAGTCAGAACTAAACGTATTCACTCACGTACTCTATCCAGTTTAATTGGGATAATGTTCTCATCTTATCAAGAACTAAATAAAACGAAACGAAAATTCGTAAAATCTTATACTAGTTCTACAGTCGTGTAGTTCCCAGGCCCTTCCATCTCCCTATGTGTAAAAGCACTCCCGCTCGGTGTGGTGTATGCATAGTATCAAGTTACAGCGTAATGGTCCCCGCGCCGCTCGCACCGCGGCAAATGTGTAGATGTATCTTTATACTTCACACATTGTGATTATAAATTATTTATTACATTTACAAAATTAGGAGTACCGCTATCTTTTTGGTATTTTTTTGTAGTAATATGAATTGGTACTTTATGTATAAGTATATTAGAAAAAAAAGAAACATTTATTTGTGACACAAAGAAAAACAATACATAGAAAAAACAATAAAAAATTACGTGCCACAAAACCGGCCCAGCTCAGCGTGTGCTGACTGCAAGCAATCAGCGCTGGTCTTCCGCTGGAGCCGACCGATATTATGTATACTAATACATACATACTCGTAAAGTACCGAGTAGTTTTTATTAATGCACTTATTAGGATGTACATTATTGGTATATCTATTATATGTAACTTATATGGTTTTTGTACTCTCTTGTTATTGTAACACACATTTTTATTCTTATATTAAGTTTTTCTTTTATTTTAAATTGTTTTCTGTATTTTGTGTCAAATAAAGACGAGTAAGTTTTTTTTGAGATGTACGGTTTAGTAGCCTGTTAAAGGTTTCTAGATAAATAAAGGTACGGTGGCACTATGATAGTGCGATAATACGCGCTATTATCGGGGTAATTTCCCGCGGGATCCGGGTTCGGGACCGAGTCTCATCTCTTCATTGATCCCGGGACCGCGATAAGAATGGTCTTGCAAGACTTTGGGGAGCGAGGGACTGGGCTGATCGACTTGCATTCTATCGCAGCGCATTTCTAGTGGATTGTTAGAGAACTCAACTATTAAGATTAGTAGTTCTATTACCGAAATCTGTGGGTTGGATGCCACGTTAAATTGTAGGTCTTGGCTGTTGGTCTCAGTACAAGCAGTCGTTAAGGCAAGTCAGAGGCCTTCGGGCGGCTTGAAAACTCTCGACACCAGAGCTTGGCCACTTAGCTTATACGAAGAAGAATCTTCCTTTTTTGTGGAAGTGCTTCAAAATTATCAATTAAACTTAATTTACTATAAAACATTCATGTTTTACTTAATTTTGACTTGTGTATTTATTTTGCTCCGCTGATAAATTTTCCTCCGTAAAAATGACGCTAAAATGTTTCCACACCAATGGGAGGTCAACAAAATGTAAGTTATAAGAGATTTCATATAGCAAAATCTTCGTTTTAGGACAAAAATCAACATGGATGTGACTTTCAGATTTAATACCAGTTGCAAGGAAATTAAATAATTATTACCTTTTAATTATTTCATTGTTTAAATATTCAGTATTAATAATTAAGGAAGTATCTAGTAGGACTAGGGCAGTCACCGAGTGGTATCCGAGGAACGGTCAACGACAGAGAAGTAGCCCACCAGCCCGATGGTCAGATGACATCGTTAGGCACGCTGGAAAGAGCTGGTGGAAACTGGCTGAAGACCGTACTATATGGCGTGTTGGAGAGGAGGCCTATACCCAGCATTGGGAAGATACAGGCTGATGATGAAGCCTTATTCTGTTTTTTTTTTCAAGCACATTTGTTTTTTTTTCTGTTATTAAGTTTTGTAAATCGTTTTGATATTATACTTATAAAAACTTTATGTTTCACTTAACTTAACACCAGCGAACTAGAATATCCTGGTTCGCTGTTTCGGCTCGGATAAAACTGTAGCCCCGCAGCACAAGATCGAAAGATATTATTCTTAGCGCGGGGCACAGCGTCCCAATAACGTACCACACAATGTACATACTTCTTCCACTCTTAGCACATAATTATTGTACGTACCTTAAAGTTAATAAAAAATATTTGTATTATTTGTACTTTAAGATTTAATTTTAAGTTTTACACCCACCAGTCGCTCCCAACTTGCGCCACTACATTTAATTTGGCAAACCAATCGTCGTGCAAATCTAGTTATCCTCCCCAGTGGCTGTTGTTTTTTATATAAATTAATATATTTATTTCATTAACCCTTCCCCTGTTTGTTTGGGGTTTGATGGAGTTCCCAACAACAGCGATGGAAGTCGGCGGGAAACAAGCCTAATGTCGTTATGACTTTGTTTTTCATAATTTGTTTTAATTTCTTGCTCTAGGGGGAGTCTTGTTTTTGTGATGAGGCGTAAAATTGCGGAAACAACGAGTAAACAGTAAAAAGGAAAAATATTTAAAAGTTTTTATATCAATTTTACTGTATTTTTACTAGGAGGTTTAATAAAAACACTAGTTGTAATATCTTAATTTCTGCACCAGCCCCTCAAGTCACGAATGTTTTCAAATCAAATCATTTATTGCATCATTTAAATGTTTTACAATATTAAATTATCATAAAACATGAAAATGTACCCTTATCAGGGCGCCGCAATGCTGGTTCCAAGCGAGCCGATAAATTTTTTTTCTTCCAATATATGTATGGTGTCCATATGTGTAATTAAAACTTTTATCATTTAAGAATTCGTCAACTGTATAATTTATAATTTTTAATGACTTTTATAATTTTAGCCAATGGCATTATCACCACTCTTATAAAAACCTCTGCTATCAATGAAAATAGACAAAACAATTACTGTGCTGAGCCACGCGAACTATGGCGTGGCTAACACACGTGACTTGGTGGGCTGGTCAAGTGTAAGATATTATGACTTTGTAATCATGCTTCCTAATAAAAAGACAGTAAAATTGATATAAGAACTTTAATATTCCACAAACTTATTTATTTTCTATTTTGATAGAGAAACTGACTTACAGACACAATTAATAATATTATATATAATATATCTGGTCGCTCAGAACTGTAATTGTGTTAAGAATTGCCATTAATAGCAGAAGTTATTATCATTGAGAGCAGTAATAGTTGCTATTGTCTAAAATACGTGACTGGAGCAGTGCGTTTGTTCGCCATCCTACCTTGAAAAAGTAGGTACAAGGAAGGATGCCACTATAAAAATAAACCATAATATTGCCAGTATTAATACCTGCGTGACTCGGAAAGCCGTGATATGGTTGTGCCATGCATGGCGCGATCCACCGTTCAAGGTGAAGACCCGAAAAGTATCTGAGAACTGCGCACGTAAACAAAAAACTCGATCGATGTTTTGAATTAGCTGCTAAAACGCAGTCACTGATACTGCTTTGTTTTTTATGAGCTAACGAGATATAAATAATACTATTTTTATTTTATTTATATTATTTATTTGATTTATAGGTGAGCAGCATTATGCTAATGTGCCTATATCACACTGAGCTGAAATTAATTTTTATCAGTTCACATAATGTCCACTGTTCAATGTCAATGTTTAAAGTCCACCGGTGCACTGATCATAGGTTAGCAAGAGATATAATTAGGCATATTTATACAAGTAAATACTTATTTAAAACTTACAAAAAAAAACAGCTTAAAAAGAAATCATTAAAGCTAATTTTTAATGTTTTCGGGATTTTAGGACTGACCTTTTCAGATTTCCGAACAATGTAGCTACTATACTTAGTCCAATTATGTATATCTTTCCATTATTGTACAGCGTTTTTTTTTGATACATCATAAACACATTATTAATGGTCTTGTTTTTTTTCTTATTTAGTTCAGAACAACAGAACAAGCAAGAAAAAAACAACTTATAAATATATTTTATTGACGAAAAAGAAGAATAACAAAATATTCACACTGCATGATTCGAAACACGTTGTTTTTCCATCGTTCATGACTGAAAGCAATCACATAGAAAGTGCGATCGATCTTACAATCCCACGGTTACTGTACTTTCTACATATTTGCATAATCGTACTTCCTGGATATATGCACAGGTGTGAGTTGTATTATGCTGCTCTTTATGTTATTCATTGCCCTGGTGTTGGGCAATGAACAACAAAAAAAAAATTGATGTTATTGTCTTACACTAATAAAATAAATAAATAAATATTAGGACACATTTCACACAGGGGTTAACCCCATACTAAATATCTAGTTTGTATTATGGTTGCTAATATAACTCATATACTACATATATACGCATACATATTTTATTTAGATACATATTTAACACCCAGACCCACAGTCAACAAATGTAGTTAAGCACAAAGATGTTGGCCGGGCTGGGAATCGAACCCGGAACCTTCTGATTGGCAGTCCGGCATGGTAACCATTACGCCAACGAGGTCGTCAATACACCTCTTCGAATATTATTACACCTCGTCTTCAAGTTTTTTCTTAATGTCATTTCTTAGAATTGGTAGCCTGGAAGAGATAACTTTTAGCAATAAGGTCGCCTTTTAAGGCCTAGCTTGTATATTCCATGTGTGTTCTCTGTAATTTTATTTTTTTGTGAGTGTTTATCTATCTATTTATCTATCAAAAAAAATACATACAGTCGAATATATAACCTCCTCCTTTTTTGGAGTCGGTTAAAAATCGGCTACTATTTTTGTAAATACGTAGATTTTTTCACACATTAATTAATGCCACTTAAAAAATGCTACCTCGGGTCGGATGATACGTTAAATTGTAGGTCTCGGCTGTTGGTCTCAGTACAAGCAGTCGTTAAGCCAAGTCAGAGGCCTTCGGGCGGCTTGAAAATTCTCTACACCAGAGTTTTTAGCGCGATACGAAGAAGAAGAATGATATCTGCAGCGTACTGACCCTGTATAGCTCCAGCCCAGCACAGGTAGAAGAGCGCCCACTTGGCGGTGCGGAACCTCTGCAGCCACTGCGGCCTGAACACTCCCCAACCGCACCGCAGGCTGCGACCCTCGCCGTCCCGCTCTGACTTGCTGTCCTCCAGCTCCGCCTGAAAGATACACGTAAACATCTTAGAGGAGTTTCACTCTAGAATAAATAAGAGGATTTTCTCTTATTTATTCTGTGGTATCATCATCACATTCAAAGAAAAAAAGAAAAAAATATTGTGCACACATCGATTATATGAACAACTAGCAAACCCGGCGAATTCCGTTTCGCCACAAAGTTGAAATTTTTCTTGAATTGTATTTGCTGCAAACCTCAAGGAGCCCGAGAATTCCATCTAATGCTGTACCGTGGAAATCGGTTCGTGCGTTCTAGAGTTATAGCGTCAGGAAGGAAAACCCGACTTATTTTTATATATTCATACATACATATATGGTCATAAGTATGTGTAATGAAATATCGTTATCTATACCAATATTATAAAAAGGAAACGTTTGATTTTTTGTTTGTTTAACGCGAATAAGCTTCGAAACTACTGGACAGATTTGAAAAATCTTTTATTTCAAAAAGCTACATTATCCCTGAGTAACATAGGCTATATTTTGTTTCTCTTTGCAACTCAGATTATTTTATACCCCGTGCGAAGCCGGGACGATCTGCTAGTATTCAACTAAATATCTTGTCCACGAGTCCTTGACAAACACTTCCTGCGCCAGATTGTAGTTAATAAGAGCATGAATCAAACATTCCTTTCGTACGATTGTCCAACAATCTAACGCCCACCGGTCACCGTCTCCGGAATCTCTGAACAACTTAATGCTGTCTTAAATCTTTATTAAACGGGGTATATTGGGTAACGAAGACAATTGCTTAATCGAGGGTCTTAACTGATGCATTTGTTTGGTCATACTTCATCCCAATTCCTATCAATGGACGATATGGACATATTCTAGGTCTAATTTTTATCTCCCTATGTAAAAGGACGGAGTTTATTTGTTTGTTTCTATGGAGTTAAGTTTGTGTTTGTGTGTTTGTCTGTATCGTAGATCCCGAATTAAAGAAATTATTGAAAAAGATTTATATTTATTTGAAAGGTTAGATTAGGTAGCCAAATTTGATGAAAATTTATGTATATTATGTTGGCCACAGCGAACTAGAATAAATAATTATAATTTATATATAAATATTAGTTAATAATATTAATTAGTTAAATATGTATAGTCAAAACTAAACTTGACTTGGCCAACAACCCTATTCGAATATTAGTATTCGAGTGGCGGCAAATTTAAAGATCTGATGTGTACAAATATTATATATTTTGAAAGCAAACTTAAAAATAACCAATCAATCAAAAGGAATAAACAATCAATGTACCAAGCTGCTACTACTACTACATGCTATATATAGTAAGTTGTAGTGGTTTGATTGGTTCTGAACTTCAAAAACTGGTTCAAACGCCTAGTTATCAGGCTACCTTTAATTATTTATTTATCGATATACCCATTCGTCTGTTTTGGTCACTAGGAACATTACCCTCATGTCATTGAACTGAATAAAATAGATCATCGACTAATGTCATTGAACTGGATCATTAAAGATATTATTTTCAGCCCATCTTAAAAAATATTATAAGATAGACATAAACATTTTTTTTACAATTAAAAACTTACAAAAACGCTGTGTGGATGATGATTATCCGCGATTACCAAATATTCTGTAAGTATTGTTTTTTTTAATAGTGCGACACATTTCACACACAGCCATTAGTCCTATTGGACTATGCTATTTAGTCCTATTAGTATAGGACTAAATAGCCGTGTGTGACCATTTTTATTTCGTATTGGTTGCTAACACAATTAATAATATACTACATACAAATACATTAATACTTTATATCGATACACATTTAACACCCAGACCGACAGCCATCAAATTTAGTTCATCACAAAGACTTTGGCCGTGCCGTGAATCGAACCCGGGACTTTCTGGTTGACAGTCCAGCATGGTAGCCATTACGACAACGAGGTCGTCGAGTTACTCGTCAATAACTTATTTCTGACTTCGAAATGTACAATCTGATTAAAGTCACTTAACTTTGGTAGTGTGTATCAAAAGTCTAATACTACTTATACAGTGTAAACTCTATATAACGATACTGAAGGGACTGCGCATTTTGTGGCGTTATAGAGAGTGGTCGTTAAATATAGAGAGAATGTTTCGTTGTATGGAATACAAGCTAAACCAACTAAAGCCAATTGTTTTCGACGCTTTAGAGAGTGTCGTTAAATCGAGTGACATTACGTGGACACTGTACTTTGTTTAGAAATCCATTCTTAGCTCTAAAGCTGATCGCTCTTAGGAACACGTGTTTCCGAGCCCCATAGAACAGCTATCGAGGTCTGAATCAGCGCCTGCTTTGACTGAGCCACGGCTTGAATACTCCATTCAACTATAAAAGGCTCACAATAGAGTAACAGCTGATATCCTGCCTTTTGTTACTTTTTATATGCCTGCTGTTGTCAAACTGTTCTTTATTGGGATGTGCTTTTAGTGTTTAATAGTCCTTAGTTAAGTACTTGATTCATGTATGAGAGGTACCTATAGATTATAAATAGGTATTTATAAATAAACTGGCTGACCCGGCAAACGTTGTTTCGCCTTGTACAATTTAAAAACTATAATTGATCAGTTATCGAGTGGGATGAAAAATTATTAAATTGCTAAAAAAATAGTGGTGATAAAAAAAACTAAAATTTAGGGTTGTATGCCTTTTTTAATGTCACATTATAAAAAAATGACCAAAAAATTATAAATATAAATTTAAGGGCACTTAGGGTTATGAAAAATATATAGTAGCTGATTCTCAGACCTACTAAAAACGCATATAAAATTTGGTTAAAATCTGTCAAGCCGTTTCGGAGGAGTACGGTAACTAACATTGTGTCATGGAAATTGAATCTGCTCGAAGGTCTCGGACTTGGCTTAACGGCTGCTTGTACTAAGACTAACAGCCGAGACCTACAATTTAACGTGCCATTCAACCCACGGATTTAACTTCAATTAGATAGATAGAAAGAAACACACTTCAATAAAACATTTTTAATAACAAAAATAAAAGAAACATACAAAAGAACAGAAAAACTAGTGCTTTAACTAGTGACCTTATCGTTAAAAGCGATCTCTTGCAGTTTCAATTAGTTCATATTTACCCAATACAGTGATTGACTTCCTTTCTTTCGTCAAATTAAAATTTACATAATACACATACATAATATGTATTATGCTTATGCTCAGTAGTTATTTAAAATAATAAATAATTTTCTCTATTCACGGAAAAGTAAAACAAGCATGATTACTATAAGTATTCAGAGTTCAACTTCAAGGCTGCTAAGCTCTTGAACTGACCTCGGTTGACCCTTCTACAGGTCAGGGGTTTACGTAGCGGAGAAGTTTTAATTAGTAGTATATTACCAATAAATATTTTTTTTTCTTCTTCTTGTAAATTAAGTAGCCAAGCCCTGGTGTTAAGAGTTTTCAAGCCGCCCGGGCGCCCTATTGACGAATTAGTAGAAGAGCCCGTGAAGATCGTCCTTCACCGATCTGATAACCAGATGAGACGTATTTTTTATAAACAAATGTGCCTAAGATTGCTTGCCATCGAAAAGTGCTCATGGCTATTTTTAATTAAATAAACTTTTATTATTTTTTTTTTCATCACCTTCATACTTTTGATAACCAAATGAAATTTATTTCACTGACAATTTTTAATACACAGAATATGCCTCGGTATGCTTGCCTACTCATTTCAGTGTGTAACTACCTGGCAAGCAGGTGTAAACAGGTAAGTCAAAATAGGGGACTCATTCGATTTTGATGCGCTTCATAGGAGTAACAACGATTCTGAACAGTTAGAATTTTATTTTTATTTTTGATAATTGTAGCTAAATTATCATTTGACTATACACGAGCTTGCGCAAAAAAAATAAAAAAGCCATGAGCACTTTTCGATAGGCAAGCAACTTTAGGCATATTTGTTTATAAAAAATACTTAATAAAAAATACGTCTCGTCTGGTTATCAGATCGGTGAAGGACGATCTTCACGGGCTCTTAGACTAAATGCTTGTCATGAATTGAATGTCAAGTCTTGACGAATGCTAGTACTAAAACTAATAGCCGGTATCTTCAATAGGCTAAAAGATTGCGTTTATTAGTTTTATTTATTAAGGAGATTGAAGAACTAATAGCGTTAATTGAATTGAAAATAATTGAAAATTTTTAAATCACGATTTAACTTTAATTCGTAACCTTCTACTGATATATATATGTACTCGTATGTATATATATACATCTATATATATATATATTCTATATCTATATAAAGAGGAATTGTTTGTTGTTTTGCTTGTTTGACGCAAATGAGCTCCAAAACTCGGTCCAATAGTTTTGGAGCTCATTTGCGTTTGAAAATTTTTTTCTCCCTTGGGAAGCTATATATATTATCTCCGCATAACATGGGCTATGTATATTTTATTTCACTTTGCAACTTAGGTTATTTAATAGCCTGTGCGAAGCCGAGACGACCTGCTAGTATTTTAATAGTTCTGTAACCTTTGTGTATACATACATAATGATGATGACTGATGGAAAACTGACGTGGTTGTGATTACAGCTGTGTTATGCCTAGATTACCATCGATAGTCGAGCTCCACTGAGCTCTGGAATAATTTGAGGAAATAAGTAATTTTTCCAAAGTTAAGTACAGTTTTGTTCAAGTTAATTTAGACCACACAGTATATACATACATGCCACAGATAATAGAAAAATTGTGGACATGTTGTGTTAGGAAAAAACATGGATTGTAGTTTTGAAAGCTAATGTGTCTCGGTGGGAAAAACGTCTGCTTTTCAATCAGACGGTCCCTGGTTCGATCCTAGCCCTACACCAATGACTAGTTTTTTAAGTTATGCGTGGATTTGCCCTCCATATGAAATGTCTCTGTTTAAATGTTATTATACATAACGATCAATGTTTTGTCACTTAGGTAAAATAAATCATTTTTACTTTACTTTTTTTATAACACCCAGTCGTTTTGGCATTGAGGTTAAAAAGCTTATAGCATAGACAAAGTATATTAAAGCTTATAGTTAGTTAATTTGATTAAGTGAATAATCCCAGGAACTAACTCATAATGTTAGTTTTATTACTTACATGTAATTAATTCCCATTGTTACCATTCACAATACCTATATAATAAAATCATAATAAAACTGGGCAATTAAATAGTAAAACTGATAAGCAGCAAAACCATTCTGAGGTTTTCTATTTACTAATGATAAACTCTTGGCATTAATATTGCATAGCATTTGTGATTTATGTTTATTTATTTATACCTGGATGACCGAGCTTAGCTCGGTATTTTTTTTTCTTTTTTTATATGACATTTTCTAAAAAATATTCCTAGCTAGATCGATTTATCGCCCCCGAAACCCCCTATACTTACTAAATTTCATAAAAATCGTTGGAGCTGATTCCGAGATTCCAATTATATATATACAAGAATTGCTCATTTAAAGATGTAAGATAAGTATAAATATATAGATCAGAATATTAGAGAGTGATTCTGATTCCCATACAATAAAGCGTCGGGCGGAAGTTTGCCATAATTACCGATGAAACCTAGATGGCGCTGCAAAATTGAGCGTGTCCTAGCTGCCGCCATATTCCATAACGCACTGCAGTCGCATAATATAACGATAGTAGATTGCGTGAACCGAGTGAAGTCATTTCAAGAAAATAAGAATAGATAGCGCTATGTATCCAATGATACGCGTAGTACAATTATCAACAAGAGATTGAGCGTCGATTATATTTATTAGTTTATGGTATAAGTAAATGTTTCTGTATAGGTATGATATAGCGTGCAAGGTGAAGGGCACACTAGAACGCGGCTCACGTGTCGTGGCGCCATTATATCTGTTGCCTTATAAACTGCATTATAATACTAGTAGTTACCCAAACAGTAGACCTATCGAACCATATTTCTTGTCACATTATTAGTTAATACTGAAACTCAATCACTACATGTCTCAGTAATAACTAAATAAAAATAATAAATAATTAAACAATATATACAAAAAAATATATTATTTGTCTGATTTTATTTATATACAAGTATTTAGGAATGTTGTTAGGAAAATAGAATTAAATAATATTTAGCAAATTTCCTCTTTTCTGTGGGAACTATCCACCCAATGAAAAATCGCCGTAGACTAAAAAAACTGTTGAGTAGTAGTAGTTTGCCTGTTTACTAAGTTTTGAAGGGATTGTTTTAAAGATACCGCATCTACGCGAGTACAAACATACATATTATGGACAGACAAAAGCTAAATGGCAAATTAATGCAGATAAAGTATCTTAAAATCTTTAGTTAATGTTAAAGTAAGCTTGTGCAACCCAGCCTTGTAAAACATTTTTGTCATAAATTGTTACCTACCATTTTAGGGCATTCACTCATCTTCACGTTCTTTCACCACTAACCGTGAGTTCATAAAACGTTCAAGGAACCAGTTTAAAAAACAGGATTCGCCGTAAGAATACCAATTCATGCAAATATTAAATTATGTAAAACTTATTGCTTATAGAATTACTTAATCCTGAAACTACTTGATTTTTATATCCAAAAACTTTCTTATATATCATATAGTATTCTACTCAAAGCTTTTATAAACAGGCAAAATGTCCAAAAAGTTTCTAATCATTTATTTCCGGGAAAAGTTTTAACCCACAAAAATCCTTCACGAAACAGTTTCAAAACCTTTCATTTTTCAAATTTCGAACTATTATTATTAAGGAGTTATTCCTATAATCCGTAGAGGTTCTACGTAAAAGTTCGCGCACGTAGCTCGGCGCTACGGAAGGCGGGGCGGCGCGGGCGGACGGCGGCAAAGCACGCGGCCGACTGACACCAAACTGCTACTACAGAGGTTTATAAACACTAGAACAGATCATAGATAAGGTATCACATCTCGCGAGAGTCGATTGCGGTGTCGCTTTGAAATTAAATAGTGGTTTAAGTTTAACGATAGCAGACATAAAATAGTATGTAATATTAATCTATACCAATATTAAAGAGAAAAAGTTTGTTTGACGTGATTACATCCCGAAACTACTGGACCGATTTGAAATATTCTTTCACTGTTGAAAAGCTACATTATCCTTGAATAACATAGGCTACATTTTGTTTCACTTTACAACTTAGATTTTTAAAGGGCCCGTGCGAAATGATATTGACTGTCAACAACTTTTCGATAGCTTACGAGTTCTTCCATAATATATTTCTAGTCATTCTAGTATTATTTAAAAAAAAACATTCATTCATTCTAGATTTTAAGACCTCCAAATTGTACTTCTTAGGTACTTAGTCTCTTTATTAAAGATACTCTTTATTAATTGACTTCTAACTTTGGTGTTATCAATAAACGATTTGAATTTGTGTTTGACTCAGGAAGAGACCAAAGCTTCGCAGTTCTCACTATGAAGGTCAAAGCAAAAGCGTTTTGCTTCGACCTTCATAGTGTTTCGTATAGAAAAAACTTAAAGAGGTTCAATATCAGTGTAAACTTTTCTATAAACTTAATTTCTGCTTCCCGTTTATTTCCCCTACTTCTTTTACCTCGTTGAAAGAACCCTGCAGTAATTAGATTGGCTCCGTTACTTAATTTCAGGGTAATTCTCGAGCTAAATTCGAGCGCAATGAGGCGGCAACTCTTATTTTAATCAGTATTCCGCACGAAATCTCGCAAGAAGTTTTAGATGTGACAGTTTTCTGCACCGTGATTGGCTGATTACTTATTTCCTTACTCTATGAATACTCTTTTTTTTTAATTCTCTGTTATTTGTTTTTTCTGCCATATATAGCTGTATTTTAATAATGTTCTAGTTTCAATGTATTTTTGATAAAAAAGATATTTTGTCTGGTCACGAAATGTTATCTGAAATGGAGTTTTTTTATTGCGTTCTATACAAATTAAAATAAGTAAATAAATATTAGGATACATTTCACACACAACTGGTTAGCCCCATACTAAATCATTTCTAGTTAGTATTCATAAATTCTTTATATCAATACATATTTAACCCCCAGACCGACTGCCAACAAATTTAGTCCTTTATAAATGTTGGCCATGCTGGGAATCGAACCTGGGCCCCTCTAGTTGGCAGTCCGGCATGGTTAATAATTACGCTGACCTCGGCAAATAAGTTATCATAAGTTAAAAGACGAATTTTTTAAAGTTCATTAGGAAATCCGGCTAGCATGGCATTTTAGCCTTACTACTACTTTATCTGTAGACCTACTTTCTTCACAAGTTTTTTTTCTTTCGCTCTTTTAATGTCTCTCAAACCTGGCATAGTGTAGCATACCAAATCTATTTGCTTTATGAAAAGCACGGCACGGAATAGTACCACGCACGTGCTGCCAACTTGACGTGACTTTAATTTGAATTTGGAACCAAATTAAATTCGCGCCATATTTATGGGCGTTGGAGGGAAATCGAGAAGAGTGGAATGCCCGCTTTGCACTTTACGTTTCATTTCACGCTAACATCTCGTTTTGTAATGAAGCTATATTTTTTTCGTAAGTGTCGGTTTTGCGGCGCAAATAGGCAGCTAAATCGGACAGTTATTTTCTTGTGGAAAGTTTTATGAAAAATAATTTACAATGGTCTTTATTAATGATAATAATAACAATTTATTATAGCACATATTTCTTTCTTTCTTTCAATAATTATTCCTCTTTAATTCATATGAGTTTGTGACTTAATTAGGTCATCTTCATCATAATAATACAGTAAACTTAAAAATAATATTTTAGAGGAAGATACGAGTGGAGCACTTGGTATAAATTTGAAGTTAGTAAGCAAATTTGTACTTTTTGATCTTTTTTATCCTTTTTAGTTTTTTTTCTTTAGACGGTTATTTTCACTTTTTACATCTATATAGGCATTAATAGCAGGGCGCATAACCACGCTATACATTGACCTAATGTGGAGCATTCCTAGTTTTGATTAACTGGCTCTCAAAGAGGCTGCCTCCGGTGCTTGGCTTTATTTCAATTTGAGGTTAGTTGCTAGCAACTACCTTGCCTCCAGTTTCGCTAGTTTAGAAACTGCGTTACCATCATGCTATATATTTTCTTTTGCCAAAATCTCTAACTCATTGGCGGGAATCGAACTCACGACCTTCAAGATGAAAGGCGGCCACAAGCCCGACTGAGCTGCCATTGCATAAAGGGTTACAGATAACAAGACGTACTTACTCTATTCGGTCTGTAAGTGGCATTATGGTCGTCCTTCCTGACGGAGCGCAGGTCTATGGTCTGGAAGCCGTCGTCTACTCCTTCGAAGGCCTTGTTGATGCATCCACCCTGCTCCGAAGACATCGCACCACGCTGCCAAAGAGTAATAAAAACATAGTATATAACTTAGTCACAGAATAATAACTTGTACTTCGTACAGAAGCTTCACTTCGCAATGGTTTTCAAAGAAATATGAACTCAATCTGATAAACAATATGATTTAATTTAGCTCGCGGTCCAGTCGAGCTCGTGATAATTTTTGTGCCTACCAATTTCTTTTCAAAGGAATATGGGCCTTAATTCACTATGCTACGGTTCATAATACGTTGTACTAGTTATTATTCTGTGGTACACAGGCCTGACTTAGTATGGGTACCTTTCCGTCAGGTTCTGTCCGGAGTGGCCTTTTAAATTAGTTTTATTAGTGGTTTTATTTATTAATTTTATAATTTACTTTTATTGAATAAATGATATTTTAATCTCATTTTGAGACTTAGTATATAACATAGTATATAGAGTAAAGAGTGCCATAGTATTTTACAACAAGAAATTTGCTGACGATCTTAAACGCATGGGGATTAAAATATATAATATTGCTAATTTGCTTCGCTAATAAAGCAGCCTCTACACGTTCCCACTGCTGGAACTTGGGGCCTTCTCTCACGAGGAGAGCCTGAGAGAGGGAAAAAATATGTTTTTTTTTATTTTAATAATTAATATTAGAAATATTAATTATAAATATTTTTTCTTTTAGAAAATAATTATTTCGGCCCAAAAGTTAGAGCTCGGAAAGCACCGAAACTCTCCAACTTTTAATAATAATGTAAGTGTGACCGTTCAAACGCTGAAATTATTAAGATGCCCTAAGTGAACAGTTTACAAAGTTTATAGTACACTGTTACCCTAGAGGTGAAAGTAACTTATGTAGCCCTGAGACGGGGTTTGGCGTCCCGAACGAAGTGAGGGCGTGAAAAGTATTACTTTCATCCCGCTCCTCAGGCAACTTCAGACCTACTTTCAGAGTATGATGAGTTATGAAAAATAAGAAATTATTTATATGTATATGCTGAGCAAAACTCTTTTGCCATTCTTTTCAAATGTCCAAGCACTATGACAGTGCAGTGCCCCCCGTGCCCCGGATCCCACGGCGCATTGTGCTCGCTTCAATGGAACCTCCTTGTATGGGAGCGAGAGTATGGTTTCCATAGAGGAATGCACTGTGCTATGAGTACAGGTTTCCCGCGCTATCAGAAAATGAGGTGAAAGCTAGGAGATTGTACAAAAAGGTTTGTTGGTGCTAAAATGTAGCGCTAAATCGCTAAGGTAATCTGATAAGACCACCGATAGTAAGATTTCTTATTACTTTTTTAATTTCTAGAGATATTAACAAAACCTTAAACATTTAATAATGTATTTTATTTTTGCGCGCATGGATCTCGTCGGTGACTATCCGTGTGACACTCACCCCTGAAGATGTTGCTCGGAAAGTACCGAAACTGTTGGACTCATTCCAACTTTTAATAATAATGTAAGTGTGACTGTTTTCTTCGTGGAAATATTAAGATGCCTTGCGTGAACAGTTTACAATGTTTATATATTAATTGATAAATTTCAAATTGTTTTCTATATTTTGTGTACAATAAAGAATTTTCTATCTATTTGAAGATTGACATTTAAGTTGACTGCTTATATAAATACTGAGACTAACAACCAGTACCTACCTTTAACGTATCATCCGACCTACGGTTGCGCCTAGACGACAATGCCTAATTTTAAATGACAGTCTAGTATCTGGACCATAAAGACTATCTGTATCGACCGTTACTTAACCTCGATGATCTTATCAGATCCTTAGTTAGCTACAGGCACTTCATTTTGTACTAGGAAATGCCTTCTGTAAAAGCGGACCTCAAAAATAATTTAGCATGCAATGCATGCACTTAAATATAGGTCTCGTTGCATGTCCAGTAGGTATGCACTCGCATGTTTGCATATCAACTGCTATAGTAAAACCAACTAATTTAGTTACACAGGTGAAACGAATGCATCGTCACATTACGTAGAAATAGGTTTCTAACGGCTATTTCTCTGCATTAAATCTAATATATTAAATTTCCATGTCACAATGTTAGTTGCCGTACTCCTCCGAAACGGCTTGACCGTTTTTTACCAAATTTTATAAGCGTATTCAGTAGGTCTGAGAATCGGCTACTATCAGCTATTTTTAAGGCAAAACAACGTTTGCCGGGTCAGCTAGTACTACGCTAATACATAGGTCACTCTAAAACGCAACAAAAATCGAATGACACGTTAAAATGTAGGTCCCGGTGGCTAGGAACAAAACAGCATATTTTGACACATTGTATAAAATCCTGCGTAAATGATGAATTTCTTCCCGTTTATTAACTTTGATTTAGTGTTCAGAGTGCTTACCATCTCCTTTTTTAAAGTCGGTTATTTAAAATAGAGCAACTAGCAACAAGCCAGGCGAAGTGGAATGGTGATACATGTACTTACACACATAATATGTTACCGTTAATTTTCGCCATTGTAGCAAAAAACAAACGGTCAAAATATTCAGTAAAACCTCATTTACATTTGACATGTTGTTAAATAAGATTTGCTTTGTCGTAGCTTTGTACTTGATTTCGTGGCTCCGAAACGAACGTTTGCAAATATTTACTGCGTAGTTTAATTTTTCGTTTTTAATTTTATATTATAGTTTTTCACTTTAAATCGTAAACGGAAAAGGGTATCGAAAAAAATAGTCAAAACTAACTAACCACACTCTAAAGAACCACAATATGTTAAAAAACTGAATTTTAGATAAGGTTCAACATAGGTTGTAATATTGTCGTAGGCTTGGCTACATCGAAATCTACATAAAACTTGTTAGTGTACCCGGTTGGTCCTGCTTCATGTCAAATGATAAATGATTTAATCACATTATTTTTTATTTTCAATGTGCTTGATCGCTATTCACCTGATGGTACGCGATATTACGATCTAAGGTGGATTACTCTGACGCTTGCCTAGAAGAAACCGGTTCACTCTTGCCTTGAAAACCGCTAGATTATAGTTATCAGGGAACAGGGAATTTGGCAACGAATTCCACACCTTGGCGGTACGCACAATGAAGGTGGAGGCAAACCGCTTAGTACGCGACTTCCATAGTATAACGAAGCCGCCTTGGTGTTTCCCTTCTTGTCCGATGGTGGAAGAGTTCACAAAGGGAACCTCTGTGTCAGACAACCGTTTTGAGAAATGATGAACAGAGGAATGTTGCACGTTCCAGTGGCAAAGAAAATGACATTTACCCTTTCATCGCTAAAGAGGTTCACAGCCACTAGAGCCGACTAATTACATAGATGAGTAACTCGATAGACCCTTACTTTGTTGGAGATTAGTGAGTGAACAGATACTTACCTCACTTTCTTATAAAATATCATGCAGCAGCATGCATGAGCAGGGAAACACCAAGGCGGCATCGATTTACGGTTGAGATGCCCAAGGCCTCCATTTTTGTTATCTAAGCCATCAAACTTTGGGATTCATCGCCGTATTCACTTTTCCCCAAGTGATTTTAAATGCGAGAGGGGACCGGTTCTTTCTATGAAAGCGCTCTACCGTAGACCTCAATATCACTTATCATCGGGTGAAATGCGGCCAAGCGCTGACCTATTCTGAGTAAACAAAAAACATATACTTTACTAGGTCTGCCCAGTGTCCCGCTTTGCTACTCACGCTAGTTTGGGATAACAAGGAGCCCTCACCAGCGCCGAATCTGTTATTATTATCTTAATGCCAAATTTGATCATAATTAGTTCAGCTGTTTGAGGGTGAAGAAGTAACAAACATACACACTTAAACACAAACTTTCGGGGCATGACCCGTCCATTGCAGTGGGTAGATTGGTGGATGGACGGGTCATGCCCCAAAATTTCGCATGTATAATAGTATTAGTAGGATAGTACTTATCCATCTGTCTTTGCCTCATCTGACCCCTCCCCCCGCGCGTGTAGCTGGGGTATCCATAATTTGATACAGGAGGTTGGAATATAATTTTCCGAAGCAGTGAGTGCTTTGTCGGGTGTGAAGTGAAAAGATTGCCTTCTGCGGGGTGATGCCGGGGGCACACGGCTAGCTAACGGAGGTAGGAGTCTATACTTATTATAGTAGAGCTCGATATTCATCCCTTACTTCTTGCTAATCTTTCTAATACTACTCGTAGTAGTTTACTCAACACTAGACTTGGATCATCGTTTTTAATTACCAAAACTTATGGTAGAATTTATAAACGGCCATTTAATAGTAATGTTTTTAGTAAAAATATTTTTAAATAAGCAACGAACAAACACAAAAAAGACAATCAAAATGAGGATCTAGGTCCCCTTCCGTTTTTAGGTTCCGTATCTAAAAGGCAATAACGGGACCCTATTACTAAGCCTTGGAAACTGTAATTGCTAGAAAGGTGAAATTCACGAGTTATGTAACACATGCTGTTATAACAACAATACTAAAAAAAAATGTAAGGCAGGCCCCATACAATAAATAAGATTTTTTCGTATTCTTTAACCAACTTCATTTTTGCTACATATCAATAATGGTTACAGTTTCTATAACTTGAAATTTACAAAGAATATAAATATGTAAATTACCTTTTTTAAATTAATTATTAAATAAAATAAAATATTTCAGAAGTCTCCCACGCAACAAACATAAAATTAAGCAATATTTTACTCGATCATTAAAGATAAAGATATATTTTATTGCTTATTATAACGACATTTTGAAGACCCAAACTAAACATTCACAAAATATTGTTTTAACTATAAAAATAAATAATACACTTAAAATAAAAATAAAATGTAATGGGTCCATACAAAAAAAACGTGTTTTGTGCAATATTTTTATGGTATTGGCACGGAACCCTTCATGCGCAAGGCCGACTCAGGCATTGACCAATTATTTGAAAGTAACAAATCAATTTACAAAAATATTGATAAACAAACGTTGCTTGGTAACAAATAAGTTGACCTACATTAAGTGTTTAAAATTTGCCAAACAAAGAATTAGATACGAGTTTAAAATCTTTGCAAATATGTTAATAATGTGTCTCTCACACGGCGGTACATTGTCCCTCAAACAAAGTGCACCATGAAATATGCAAGCTCATGGCCAGTCTATGCATTACATTACTACTAGTTCTCCGAACAAAACACCTTGCGAACAAAATTAGCTCCTAAAAATGATTCCTTTCACAAAATATTCCTTTTTAAATGCTAAAAAATGTCTCTCTGTAATGCCATATATGAATTTACAGTTTTTTCGGTATCTTACGGTAATTAATTAATGTCAAAGTTTGTGTGTGTGTGTGTGTGTGTGTGTGTATGTTTGTTACTTCTTTACGCTCAAACGGCTAACTGATGTTGATGATATTTGGTGTGAAGATAGGTTAGATCTTGAATAAACACTTAGGCAAAATTTATCCCGAAAACAATTGTGGTTCCAGTAGGATACTGAACTAACTTCATTATTTATGTTACTCCTTTGCGCTCCAAAGGCTGGACAGATTTTCATGAGATTTATTATGAAGATAGTTAAGATATTGGACTAACGGACGTTGTTTAAAAACAACATCGTATAATAGACAGCAAAATTGGGCAGATACTACATATTGGGTAATACACAGACTTCGCTCGCTTCGTTTGCCCGGTCAAATTAGTGACACACTCGCCGAGAGAAAATACTGACAATGTTTTGAATAATTTGCACAACAAGGTAAGTACAATGTACGTAGATTATTTAGGTCGTGCAATGCCATTTCTCATTTTTCTTCGTATGCATAGTGTCTGAAGATTTTTGTACCTAACAAACCTAGATAAGGCTTTTAAGGTGCAGGTGTGGACAAAATCTTAAATTGACAGTTTTATCGTTATATCAATTTATTAATATCAAACAAAATTGCAGTTATTTTGCTTGGTAGTAAAGCATTGTCTAGTGCACTCCTAGCTAGTACCTATTCTTAAGTTAAAAACTGTCGTCAAGCACCTGTAACAGTGTGTTTCGGCAGTTTTCTTAAGAGATTTTTAGTTTTTTTTAGTTACTAGGATAAAAAATGTAAATCTCCACTGAAGTTTACATGTAATTACCACCTATCTCAATAACTTATATCTATATAGGTACCAACTCATTGTAAAACAATCCTGCAATAAGTTAAAACAATTTGTTTATGAATTATTTAACATATATTTATTAAGTTTCTCACTTATGGAACGTGTCTTGAACCGCAGGCTCCTGGCATACCTAGAAGCGAATGACCTCCTAAGTGACCGACAATATGGCTTTCGCCGGAATCGGTCTACTGGGGATCTTCTAGCGTATGCCACACACATCTGGAGTGAGGCTATTGAGAAGTACGGAGAAGCACTTGCGGTTTCTCTGGATATTTCCAAAGCCTTTGACAGGGTCTGGCACGACGGCCTTATTGGCAAGCTTTCCTCTTACGGCCTGCCTGCTGGATTTCGTGATTGGATATCGGACTTTTTGAGGGACAGATCTATACGGGTGGTCATTGATGGCTGCTCCTCGGATCTAATGGCGATCAATGCCGGTGTCCCTCAAGGGTCGGTGCTCTCTGCGACATTATTTTTGCTGCATATTAACGATCTGCTAAGACCCGGTACCTTTGGGTATGCAGATGACAGCACTGTTGTAGAAAGCTACATATCCACTGCACGAGCCAGTGAGGCCGAAATCCGGTCTCATAGGGAAGCTATGGTTGAGCGCTTGAACTTGGCTCTTCAGGCAGTCTCCGAATGGGGCGATGCCAATCTAGTCAAGTTCAATGCCACCAAAACCCAAGCGTGTCTTTTCACCGCTAAGAGGAGGCCTTTTGACCTGGCCCCTTCCTTCCGAGGTGCAATCGTATCGGTTACCGACAGCTTAGAACTCCTTGGCATAACATTGTCTTCAACCCTGAATTTTGGCTCCTACATCGAGAATATGGCTCACGTAGCAGCCAAAAAGCTGGGTATCCTCTCGAAGGTGCGAAAGTACTTCACGCAGGAACAGTTGCTTATATTATATCAAGCACAAGTTCGATCATGCATGGAGTATTGTTCGCACCTTTGGGATGGATCGGCAAAGTACCAGCTTCAGGCGTTGGAGTCAATTGAGCGGCGTGCTAAGAGACTCATAGGCAATGACAATCTTTGCAAAGCAAGGTTGCAGAGCCTAGAGCACCGCCGCATTGTTGCCAGTCTGTCGGTATTCTATCGGTTGCATTTCGGCGAGTGTGCGACTGAATTACATGAAGTGATTCCCCCCGCCCCCTTCCACTATCGAACGAGCAGGGAAACGCCAAGGCGGCATCGGTTTACGGTTGAGGTACCCAAGGCACGCACAAAACGTTTTGCCTCCACCTTTGTTGTCCGAACCGCCAAACTTTGGAATTCCTTGCCGAATTCCCTGTTCCCCAATGACTACAATCTAGCGATTTTCAAGGCGAGAGTGAACCGGTTCCTTCTAGGTAAGCGCGATCCACCGTAGACCTCAATGTCGCTTACCATCAGGTGAATTGTGGTCAAGCGCTGACCTATTCAGAGTAAAAAAAAAAAAAAAAAACTTCTATGAATATAATATGTACACTTGATAAGTTGAGTTTATAATTAATTACTTATAAATAAAGATAATTTGAAAACAAACAAACAGTTATTCCGGCCTAAACATGCTCCATCTTAGCCCAGATTATCGCTTACTCGTGTGGTTACGCACCCTGTTGGTCAAATACCTAGCTAATTTCTAGATTTAAGACTTCTCCAAAAATAAATATATAAACTAAGCATTGCCATCCAACGTGGCAATGCTGCCAGCATTTTGGGCACCTTTGCCACTACCCCTGGTCTTGTTTAGGTTTAAATTAGTTAAGATTTAGATCAGAAGTCTCTGGTTTTATTTATTGAAGAAAAGTGAAGTTTAGAAAATAATATGACCAATGTCATATTATTCAAAACAAACTTAAAGAGTAAATCTCTCTAAACTATAAACATAGATCTAAAATATAATCTTATTTGTCTCGTGAAAGCCTCTTTAAATACCTGCCTGCTACTAAACAAAGGAATAGGCTACGTTAACGAACATTACCTATTTACCGATGCGATTTGCCCTGTTCAAACAAGAACTAGAGCAATTAACTATATATAGTTAGGTATATGTTGCGTTATCAGTGTTATCATTCGAGACTGTTTATTGAGTTTGACTAAGATAATGGCTGATTTACATTTCACGCGCAATTCTGTTTAAATTAATTGTAACAGAAATAAGATGGTAAATCGTGAAAAACATGGTTTCTGGTAATGGCAAATTACTAAAACTGATATTATAACAACAACCATATTGCTGTGTTACGCTAATTTTGACTTTTAGATCTTAGAAATAAAGATCTGGCCAAATGGCGTGTCAGACTCGCACACGTACCATTATATTAATAACCAGTCCCGGCTTCGCACGAGCTATAAAATAATCTAAGTTGCAAAGGGAAACAAAATATAGCCTATGTTACTAGGGAATAATGTAGCTTCCCAACGGTGACTGATTTTTCAAATCTGTCCAGATTAAATTACAAAATTTAAATAAAATAAATATATGAGGGGGGCTCCCATACAACAATGGTACGGAACCCTTCGGATTTATTCTTAACCAATTTAGATGAAACAAAAGTTTGACAACGCTGCTAGAATGTCTACTTCGCTGTATATTCTAAAATTACACTACAGTTCACTCACAGACCTGTTTATTTGTCAAAATGTAGTTCAACCGAACAAAGCGATTGGTTACACCTATTTCCGAATTACTTTCTGACATCATCAATAGGAATTTCAGGGATTGGTCTCTTACAATAGCTGGTATGACGATTCGTGAGTGACTTTTGTCAAAAATAAACCTCTTTTTTAACAGTTTAATCTATCTAGTCGTTTCAAATCTATCTTTTTTTTTCAAGTATATTTAATGTTTTTTTTTTCTTTTTTTGACATGGTACATTTCACACACGGCTGGTTAGCCCCATACTAAACCATTTCTGGTTTGTATTAATGTTACTAATACAACTGACATACTACACATGCATACATAAATACTCTATATCCATAAGTATTTAAAACCCAGACCGAAAGCTTACAAATTTAGTTCATCACAGACATATTGGTTGGCATAATGATTACCATGCCGGACTGCCAACCATAGGGTCCCGGGTTACATTTCCAGCACGACTAACATCTTTTTGACGAACTAAATTTGTTGTCTGTTGGTCTGGGTGCCAAATATGTATCGATATAAAGTATTTATGTATGCACGTGTAGTATATCAGTTGTGTTAGCAACCATAATACAAACTAGAAAGGGTTTAATATGAGCCAGCCACGCGTGAAATGTGTCCTAATATATATTTATTTTATTTGATTATTTATATTACGTCGTCGTTTTCGTTTTCGTCGCCGCATGATAAAAATCGGTGCCTCAAAGTTAGCGTGGGTACAGAGAATACTCCACTCTATGAGTATCAGAGTTATTTATATAAGTTGTTAAATATGAATGGTGTGGAACCGGTTAGGCCGGTACAGTACATTAACAACAACATACTATAGAAGCCTACTCGCTGCTAGAGTTTAGCTGGTTTAGCTCAAACTTGAAAAAGATATAAAGAAGCAAATAAAAAAATCAAAAGAAGCTGTAATAAGAACAAGATTAATATAAGTTATTTTTGTATGGTGGTAGGGTATTTATCTTCCTGAGTCTCTGTTTCCTGAGAAGTACCACCTGGAGGTCTTCAAATCTAAGAGTTAATAGGTATTTTCTAGGTAATCGTGTAACATCGTAGGCAATAGTATTGTTTAACACCAGGCAAGCTGTGGTCAAACGCAAACCTATAAGTTATATTAAAAAAAATCTAGTGCTCTCCTGGCTAGCAACCACCTTCAAGATGGTAAATCTGTCGCCAAGCACTTAACAGTTTGTTCCGGCAGCCTCCTTGAGAGCCAGTTATGCCAGACTAGGCATGCGAAACCTTAGGCCATACTGTTTACTCATGGTTAATAGTCCTGCTTAAATACCTAGCTGTAAGGATTTAAAAAAAATGTAGTCAAACGCAAACCTATCTGAGTGTCAATCGTAAACATTAATTTAACTAATAGATAACTATGAGACTAAGTTTAGCTATTCAACGGGGCAATGCTGCCAGCATCTTGGGAACTCAGTCCCGCAGCGACAGCCTGGATGGTGAGCTTACTTTAATTTAAATGGTAGTGTTTTGATTTTTCTTGTTATCGTTAAGTTTGTATATAGTAGGTATTTTAATTGTTTTTTCTTTAATAGATATTTGTAAATAAATAATAACAACTGAAACTATTCAAATATATTATCATATGTGTATACCTAAGAAAATAAACTAGTTAGTTCATTAAACTGGTACTTAAAGTCACGAGTAAGTAAAAAAACGTAGGTATAGTCTTTGTATGCTAATTAATTACGATAACATATTTGTACTGACTTCTGTCAAGAATCCTTTGATTCTTACCAAAAGTTATATAGAAAGAAAATATGATCCATGTACTTATATGTACTACTAACTGGCGAAATCCTTTTAAAATTACACAACATTGAATAGATGTAAAAACTTTCCCAACATTAAGTTTAGTTTAACGCGCTAAACTTCGTTAAAGTTTCCGTTCTGCTGAATTTCTATCCATTGACAAACGATATAAGTTAATCTTATTGGTTCTGCCTAGAATTTTAACCAATAAGATCATTTGTTTACGTGTAGAAACAAAAACGAAAAGAAAACTATATGCTGTGATGATGCGCATTTGCAAAAAGTTATACTAGGGCTAGTATAAGTTTTTGCGTATTCGCTACAGTCGGGCTACTGTTAGAGGCTCCTTGAGAACTGTTTTTTACTCTTAATGGGCTTGCGCTTGATCGCAATTTACCTGATGGTAAGCGATAATGCGATTTAAGGTGGAGCGCGCTTGCCCAGAAGAAACCGGTTCACTCTTGCCTTGAATCCGCTAGATTATAGGCATCGAGGAACAGGGAATTTGGCAAAGAATTCCACACCTTGTACGCACAATGAAGGTGGACGCAAATCGCTTAGTACGCGACTTAGGCACCTCCACAGTAAGGCGTGTTAAAAATAAATAAGACTTATGCCTAGTAGTAAAAATAGTATGATAGTAAACATAAGATAATTTATAGTTTAAGTTACATCCTCAATACTTACGTTACAAGGTAAGCAATCCAGTCAAAAGTTACCGCATCTCCACTGAACAGGCACAGAACTCACAAAACCACACTCCACAGACTAAACTATTACAAAACAAGTGACGCAACAGCCACAAGGAAAGTAAAAGTATCCGCGATCGTGTTTCGAATTCCGATTCGAATTTTTGTAATTGGAATTGCGCGTGGCGTGCGCCGGCGCACCTCTCGCAGCGGAGACTGCGCGCGCGCCGCCGCCGGTCAAGGCCCGGCCTGCCCGCCGGATGTAGGGCTCACACAAACAGGGAAAGACACGCTCGCCTGAACACAAGGAGATGTCCGCAACGTGCTGTGCTGTCAAGCTTGAAGCAAAGAGTACCTATATAAAAATAAAAAAATGGCAAAGTGCGAGTCGGACTCGCGCATGAAGGGTTCCGTTCAATTATTGTGTGGGGGCCCCCCCTTAAATATTATTTTATTTCATTATTTGTTTTAAAGTGAATAGATAATCAAATATTCTGTGAATGTATACAGGGCCAAATGTCGTTATAAAGATGGAGTAAAAAAATGCTTAAAAAATACGTTTTTTTGTAAGGGAGCCCCCTTAGGTATTTTTTTAAATTTATTTTGAAAGGTAATAAACATTTTTACGTTCCGTGAACATTTTATGTGTCTACAAGCTATAGTTACGAGTATATATA
Organism: Mellilla xanthometata; assembly: GCA_035578125.1. NCBI lineage: Eukaryota > Metazoa > Arthropoda > Insecta > Lepidoptera > Geometridae > Mellilla > Mellilla xanthometata. Next base: position 981,368 of record JAPUBQ010000007.1, on the reverse strand, counting down.
GCAAAAAATACCTTAATTGTACGGGTATAATTTAATCCCCTTAAAATTATTATTTAATTTATTTTTAGTATTTTTAGTTATGTATAGTGGCACGAGAAATACATATTTTGTGAAAGATTCAGCATCAGCTAGAATGCTTTACGGTTTCTGAGATACAGTCTGGAGACAGACATGGAGACAACGGAGGCTTGTCTCGTTATTACCTGTTAGGTGCGAAACCCTAAAAAGCATAATATATAAAGAAAAGCAAAGAGTATTTAATGAAGCCCGCATATTATTACTTTATCAAGTTGTGTAAATATTTAATGCATTGTTATTTCATTTGTAATGGAAATGAGGTTAAGAATTTTCAATTTAGCTAACATGGTATAATATTACTAGACTTGCCATTAACTAAACAGGTTTAATTATCTTACATATTTATACTGTTTTACTATATATTATAATTTTCTTCTTTATCGTTACCTTTTCTCATTACTCATTAGATGTGGTCGGCACAATCTGTTTTTTCGCTTCCACGCCACTCTATCGACTGTCTATCTCTACATTCTATCTTCTTCTTCATAATATATATAAATCTCGTGTCACAACGTTTGTCCTCAATGGACTCCTAAACCACTTAACCGATTATAATAAAATTCGCACACCATGTGCAGTTTGATCCAACTTGAGAGATAGGAAATTATAGTCGCAATTTTAATTTATTGCTAATTATTGCCTGTTATTATTTGACAGTCACAATTATCTGCTAACTCCAAATGATTCTAACAGATGTCGATACCTTTCAACTGGGTTGAGTAAGTAATCAATAGATGGCGCTGTACCCCTAAGGGAGGCAAAACAACGTTTGCCGGGTCAGCTAGTTACTATATATAACTTAAACATTATATTTAATTGGCATACATATGTATACTTTTAATATTTGATTACGGACGGACAAAGAAAATTACAGAACATTTTGTTAAAAAATGGTCTTTTCAAGCATCTATATAAGTAGTCTCATTGTAACCTACTAGTTAATAATAACTTATTAGCATATTCTTAAGTTTATGTTTGTATACTGGAAAAATTGGAAAAAAAACAATTGAATTTTGAACAATAAATACTGAGACTTAATTTTTCAACGTAGGTATATAATATTAATAATTGTTTATTGTAATAATACGAGTAATTGTAATAAAAATGTGGCTAAAAACTTCAGTCATCAATATGCAATCCGAAATAATGACTTCACTTTACACAAAAGTAAAAAAAAATATAAATATAAGTGTAATACAACAATGTTATTAATCATAATTGATTGCGTGGTCACCCTACCGGAAATAGCAAACAAATGAGTCTCCTAGCGGAGCCTTATACAGCTCAACCTATTGGTCGAGGACAGTTTCCACAGTAACTGTACTTATGGTCACTTAATGGTTGTAACTAACCCTTACTTAGACTTGATATTTTTTTTTACTTTAATGGGATTGCGATCAAGAGATTGTAATTCGCCCGATGGCAGGCGACACTGCGATCCAAGTTGGAGCACGCTTGCCCAGAAGAATCCGGTTCACATTTTTTTTACCCAGTACAATTAGGTTTATTTAAAACTAGCAGGTCGCCCCGGCTTCGCACAGGCTATAAAATAATCTGAGTGGCAAAAAGAAACAAAATTTAACCTATGCCTCGGGTATAATGTAGCTTAAGAGTAAATTGGGAAGCGTAAGAGTACATTTGAATTTATCCCCAAAATCAGAAAGATTTTTTTTCGATTCGTCGATTGGCCATCATCGAACCCATGACCTAAGAGACGTAAGGCGGCCAAAAGCCTGACTAAGCTGTCATTGCTTCCAAATATGAGAATATCTAAGAAGAAGAAAAGTAGTGTTACGAGTAAACTCGTAGATCCATCATAACTTCCACTACATATTTAAACTGAAGAACTTCTGAACCGATTTGGCTGAAAATAAAATGCTACAGCTTCCCCACGTTCACCAACATTTCAAGCTTAATGACGGGAATCGAACCCATGACCTGCGACGTACGGTTACGTACTGTAGGCAACTGCAAGCCTGACTGACTAACCTAATATTATTTATTTGGGAGATTGTACGAGTATTATCACTAAAACGACCTTCCTTTAACAGCTTTTTTTAATAGCAATATGCAGTGTCACAAAAACCTTAGTCTTACCTACATTTAACGTAGATGCTGCATGTCATATCAGTGGCACAGAAGCCTGGGAGATAGAAAAGCCTTCATTTGGCGGGCGGTGGGTCGTCTTTCACACGCCGTCTTTGAACTAAATGACATAGGGATGTGCAGCGAAGTATCAGATCACAATTTTAAAAATAATAATTTAGAATAGAATAGAATATTACTTTATTGTACAACCACATAAGAAAACAGCTTAAATTTACCTGCTAAAGTAAAGTAAAGCGAGTGAGGCCCGAAGGAAGAAGTTTGCTTTCAAGCTGACGACCCCTGGTTCGATACCAGCCCTACACCAATTAATTATTTTTAAAGCTATGTGTGGATTTGCGCTCGGTTTAAGATGAAGGAAAACATCGTGACCGGCTTGTTTGAGGAATACAAAGTCTGAAGACATGTGTCAGCCGACAACCCGGACTTGGCCAGCGTGGTGGTTATGGCCTACATCTCCCCTCGTGAGAGATGGCCCCGAGTCCCAGCAGTGGGATCGTAGAGTGTGCTGCTTATGCTCATTTGCGTTCTTATAATAAACTAGATTAGGAAATAAGATAAAACCACAGACAAAGGAATAATATACGGGATAAAATCTAAGTAATACTGAGCTTTAAACAAGAAACCATTAAATCAGTTAAAAAATAGAAACGTATTATGTGCATACATGTGTGTACCTACTTTATATATAACTTGTACAGAAAAAGATAAATATAGACCGGAAAAAAAGCAAAAAACTAAATTTATTGCAATTATCTAAATTCATAATACATAGCTATGTATTATTGATTTTATGTTATTGCGTATTATGTAGGTAATATAAAATTTCTTCTAATAGTGCATACTAATATCTCCTTCCTAAACGCAGCCCATCTCTAGCGTGGATATGGGCCGCGCTTTGTTTGCGGCTGGCTAATAGCCAACCTCAGCTCTTATTCAGGTGCCATTCCAATAACCTGAGAAATCTGCATCTAGGAGCTGGAAGATTAGCTAAGATAAAATAACATTCAGCAGATAAGTAGCGAGTATTTAATTAGATGTAATTTACTTGTCGCTTCTCCATTCCACTACAAAACGAGCAGGGGCACAACGAATTGACACCGATTCACTGCTAAAGTTTCGAGGTGAGCATATTCATCATAAGAAATAATTGACCAAGTGCAAGTTAGGCTCGCGCATTAAGGGTTCCGTACCATTGTTGTATGGGAGCCCCTTAAAATACTATTCTTTAAATTATTTTTTAATTCAATACAAGATTCAACATTCTGCGTATAGATTCTACCAAATATCGTTATAAAGATCGAGTAAAACATCAATTTTTCTTTTAGTAAATATTTATGTCTTTAAATTTAGGATGAAGTGTGTACATAGGTTTTGGTTTATACGTTTTTTAAATGAGTGATTCAGTATTTAAGAAGCAACAAGTAAAATAATAAATCATGTATATGAAGCTCTGTAATTAAAGTATATCCGCGTAACACTCTCGCTTACTAGAGATTTCAACGCGGCCTAGCTTCTTCCGCTCGCACTTTTTCAGCAGGGATGTTGGCTCACCGGAAGGGGGTTAAGTTACACAAAACCACCTGCTACTAAATTATATCTGTGTACAGGGTAATATATAAATTATTATTAAGCGTATTATTATTACAGGGTTATCCCTAACTCAAGTGTGTATGCATAGCTTGTACTCTGGACACCAGACTTTACTGCAGCAATCAGCATCTTTGCGCATACTTAAATAAAAAAAATAGCCAAGTGCGTGTTGGGTCATAAAAAGTAACCTCATGTGTTAATCCAAATTGAAACCCATCTTTGCACCAAATTGCATCAAAATCGGTTCAGCCGTTTGAGAGTGAAGAAGTTACAAAAATACAAACTTAAACATCAAACCATTTAATATTTATTTAAACTTTCACATTTAAAATATTAGTAGGATATAGTATTGATTAACCCTGTATAAAGTGTAAAATAATAGCCAGTGTTGTGAAAATAACAACTTGTTAAGGAAAGAGTTAATTTCCTACCGCTCGGTGGGAGGTGGCGTAATCTTTATCAGTATGCCTATGCATGTTTAACTGTTACATGGCATCATGTAGCCTGTAGCTCGGCTAGCTAAGGTGATCTGAAGCGATCATCGAGGTTAAGTAACGGTCGATGCGGACATTCTTTGGATGGGTGACCATGCACAAGACTATATTTTAATAACTTGTGAAAATTTTAAGCTTTCTAGCTATCACGGTTTCTGAGATACAGCCTGGAATCAGACAGAGAGCGGGGCCGGGTCCCGTTTTTACCGATTATGTACGGAACCCTAAAAAGTAACATTTTCATCTGGCAGCTAACCTACCCACTGGTCTGACCCACTTTTACAAGTGTCTTATAACTTTTGTTATACATTCCTATGTAAATACATAAATGGATTGAATTAAATAACTCTCTTCATAAACCGTCGCTTAACTTCCTGTACCGTGGCTTAACTTCAGTGATCGCTGCGCTAGTAAATGCCCTACTTTCCTAAAACCTTCTTCAGTTCAAACATGAAAACCTATTTGCTACGCTACCTCTGTCACCATGGCAACCGTTGCTATTGACAACTCTTCACAGTTGACATAAAATCGAGTCAAGTTTTTGAAACTTTACACGAAAAAAATAGAAAAATGTTTTTGAATCGTTTAAAATAAGTGGTGAACAAGGCTAGTATTTGTGCTAGATATTAGTTTAATTTTTTATATGCTTAATTAATTGTTTGCTTACTATTGATTCTAGTTTTTTGCTCTTAATAGTGTGTTTTGGTGAAACAATTTGCTGTTAATCAAATAAATTGTAAAATCGAATTTGAGTTAAAAAGTAACCTATGTGTTAATCCAAAGTCCTATCTTCATAGATAATCTTATTAAAATCGGTCAAGCCGTTGGAGCGTGAAGAAGTATTATGCATAGATTTGCGTATCCCACAGGAACAATTGTTTTCGGGATAAAAAGTAGCCTATCTGTTAATCGAAGGTATAACCTGTTTTACACCAAATGTCATAAAAATCGGTTCAGCCGTTTGATCGTAAAGAAGTAACAAACATACACACACAAACTTGCGCATTTATTATTATTAGTAGGATAAGACATGTAAAAAGTGTGCTTTGGTGTAATAACTGTTCTTTTTTATGAAATGAATGAATTATAAGGTCACTAAAAGGACACGACTGTCTATACTATTTATATATTATGTTTACATTTAAGACCTTGTAATACAGTTAAACAATAAATGTATTATTTTTTCTTTGCTTTAGTGTTGGAGGATGAAGCTGTTGAAGTTCCACCTGCGTTACCACCCCCCGGGGATCGTGCTGGAGTACCTGCAGAAGGGTGTGGTGAAGAAGAGGGAGATAGATCTACTCGATCTCAACTCTACGTAAGATTAAGAATAGAAAAAACGCATCAATTAAAATATTTATTTCAAATATTTTTTTTATATACCAACCACTCAAGGCATCTCGGTTGTGAAATTTATATACATACTAGCTGACCCGGCAAACGCTGTTTTGCCTTAATAATTATTTCTAAATATACAGTAGCCGATTCTCAGACCTACTGAATACGCATATAAAATTTGAAAAAAATCGGTCAAGCCGTTTCGGAGGAGTAAGGTAACAAACACTGTGACACGGAAATTTTATATATAAGACTAGCTTACCCGGCAAACGTTATTTTGCCTCACTTGGGGTATGAAAAATAGATAGTAGCCGATTCTCAGACCTACTGAATACGCATATAAAACTTGGTAAAAATCGGTGAAGCCGTTTTGGAGGAGTACGGTAACAAACATTGTGATATGGAAATGTTATACATAAGATTAAGAAGATAACTAGCAGCCAGTCCCGGCTTCGCACGGGCTATAAAATAATCCAAATTGTAAAGAGAAACAAAATATAGCCCATGTTACTTAATAATTTTTCATATCGGTTCAGTAGTTTCAGAGCCTATTCGCGTCAAATAAAACAAACAATCAAACTTTTCCTCTTAATAATATTGATGTAGACTAGCTGCGCCCCTAGGTCTTACCCGCGTTATTCCGGAATAAAAGTAGCCTATGTGTCAATCCAGAGTCTAAACTAAAATCGGTTAAGCATTTTGAGCGTGACGAAGTAACAATCATACACATACACACACACAAACTTTTGCATTTATTATTAGTAGAAAATGTACGTGGGACACTCAGAAAGTTTTGCGAAACAGAAAAAAATGTTCAATGGGCAAATATATTTTTTAACTAACATAAAACAAACTAGAAATGGTTCATCATCATCATCATCATCCACAGCCCTTCTTATCCCACTGCTGGGTATAGGCCTCCCTCTGCATGTGCCATCTGCGTCTATTTTGCGCAGTCCTCGTCCAGGTACGAGCTGCGACTTTGATGATGTCGTCGACCCATCTCGCTGCCGCACGTCCCACTCCTCGCTTGCCAGTTCTCGGCCACCACTCTGTAATTGCTTTACTCCACCTGTCATCATTTCGCCTAACCACGTCTCCTGCCCAGCTCCATTTCAAATGCATCACTGCAAACCCGACATCACGAACTTTCGTTCGTCGACTGGTTCAGTATGGGGTTAACCAGCCGTGTGTGAAATAAGTCCTAATATTTATTTATTTATTATTCTTTATAGTTCAGATATATCCGCTATCACGGCTCGTCTGTACCACAAAGAGCCCCTGATCACGGAGGACGTGAAGGACCAGCTCCAGCAATGCCTGGAGATGCTGAAGAAGCGCATCGAGCACGAGGGTCCCGCGGGGAAGAGGTTCTACATCTACAAGACCTTGATGACGCATGTGCTGCCGCTCACCAATGTGGCATTTGATAAGACTGGAAGTAGGTGAGGGTGTTTGTTTTACTTTTGACTTGCTTTTGTTTGCCTTTGTGAGCCTTTTTACTTTACTCGGGGTAGTACACTCTTTGACATTTGACCTCGACTTCGTATTTTGATTTAGACTTCATCTTTTGACTTATACTTTTAACTTGGTCTTTTGATTATGACTTTTGATTTGATTATGAATGTAACATTAAGCAATTAACTCACTGACTTACAGTTATTAATAAAATATGTCACTTTTTATTAATCTTAAAATTGTTATATATGTACGTCTAAGTCACTGGAAGGCACTAGCCTGCATGGCACGGGCGCGAATGCGTCCAGTTTGAGGGTTAGTGAATAAGTTTGTATTGTACATATGAATTTAAATAAAAACATTTTGATTTTTTGATTTTGAGTTTGAACTTTGCGATATATGTTGGCTTTGATTTTTTTATTTGTCTTTGACTTTCTACTTTGGCTCTGTCCTTGAAACGATACTTAGCCTTTTGAATTTTACTTTTTCATTTAACTTTGACTTAGTCTTTTACGTATGACCTTTGCCTTAAGATAAGTGAAACTCCCCCAGATGCCTGTCGGGCAGTTACGACCGCACGTGCAAGCTATGGGACGTGGAGTCCGGCAAGGAGCTGAACACCTTCTCCGGGCACCAGAACGTCGTCTACTCCGTCGGCTTCAACTTCCCCACTTGGTAAGATGTTGTGGCGTCTCTGTCGCACTTCATCACTCGCTACCAATCAGAGCGCTTATCCTGAATCGCGCAAACGGTATTTTCAACGCACGTACGACTGGTCCTAGGTACAATGCATGACCGTCGGACGGCCGTCTCCGGACACAACATCTGTCCGAGGGGATATCCCTTTGCTAAATGGAGGCAGACCGTCGTCGCTCCATAATGTAAATCTTACCAGATGACTTTTATTAAGTGTTTTTTTTTTCTTTAAGTTAATAGATCTGGATATGCACTTTCTTTTTTCACATAATGCGCGTGGAAAAAAATCACCTGAGGGCAAACTATATTGTGCCAAAGGTACTCTCTGGACTTGAAAACCCTTAAACATTTTATCTTTGACTTCAGTATGTCTAAACAAACAACTTTATTCCTAAGACTTAGGAACAAGAAAAACCCGAGCAAAATGCCTTTTCCATACAAAAACTTCACTGACGTAGCTATTTATTCGGTGTATCCATAAGTATTATTGTATAGGTGACTGACTGTTTATTCACTTCCTCTTCTTCTTGGTATGAGCTTAGTGGCCTAGCTCTAGTGTCAAGAGTTTTCAAGCCGCCCGGATGCCTCTGACATTGCTTAACGATTTATTCACCGCTACGAGTACATATTGAAGAGATTAAAAGTAGTCGTGACATTAGTAATGTGAGGTGTTGACGAGAACTGGTTCTGCGCGAAACGGAAAGTCGGTTTGAGTTTAACTATCGCGTGACGTCACCGGGTATCCATCGTACAATATGCGTAAAGTTTGCCTAGAAAGTGCTGGTAGCTAGCTCTGAGGCATATTACTCATATATCAACTTGGAGTCGGTATATAAAGACACCGATTTACTGTCGAAGTTCCGAAGATTCGCACAAAGCGTTTTGCTTCGACCTTCATTGTGAGATATTCGAAGCTTTGGAACTCTCTTCCTGAGTCTCTTTTTCCCGAGAAGTACAATTTGGGGGTCTTCAAATCTAGAGTAAATAGGTTCCTTCTGGGCAAGCGTGATACGTTTTAGACCACAGTCAAGCTTAACATCAGGCAAGCTGCGGTCAAACGTAAACCCGTTTATCATTAAAAAAAAAACAGCCCTACAAAAAAAATTGCCTGGATATGAACACAGTATTTTACGTTTCTAAGTGCTCAGATTACGAATACATTCATGAAAGTTCTCAACATGCTTGTATTCTCACGATTTTTGCATATCACATACTTGACCAATTATTGGCTTGTTAATATCTAATTAAATTGAATTTTCCAACCATTTTAAAAACTGAGCATATCGTATCAAAATCATTGATAGTTTCATGAATTATGTGTATAAATAGACCCAAAATCATTATCATATACTAAGCAGCAAAACGACTCTAGACCAGTGTTATGTTATGACTTCTCTGCCCCCATGAGATGGGACACTGTGAGGTTTTAGTCGGTAGTGACGGCCCCTCTGGCCCTCGAGCCCAACATACCCCCGCTTGCCTCCTCCAGGCTTGCGGCGGGAGATGCGTAAATACATTTTATCACGTAAATAATTAATAGTTTAAAAAAACTAAAAAAACACGCTTTTTATAGAAAACCGTAATTTTATCAAATTAGTGTATTGTCATCGGTCCTCAATAAATCTACAAAGTTTGAATGAAATCTGGCCGTTTAAAGTGGGTCAAAATCGCGCCCAAAGAAGTCGGTTACAAACAAACCTAGAAACAAAAATACAAAAAATGGAATAATTTTATCAAATTAGTGTATTGTCATCGGTCCTCAATAAATCTACAAAGTTTGAACGAAATCTGGCCGTTTAAAGTGGGTCAAAATCGCGCCCAAAGAAGTTGGTTACAAACAAACATACAAACAAACATACAGGTGAAGCTAATATAAAGCGTGTAAACAGGTTTGTTTTTCATATGAATTTATATTTTTTCCAGTAACCGCGTGATCACCGGTTCTTTCGACAAGTCAGCCAAGCTATGGGAGGCCGAGTCTGGCGAGTGCCTGGCCACACTGTGGGGGCACACGGCCGAGGTGGTGGCGGCGCAGTTCAGCCCCAACACGGAGTACGCAGCTACTGGCTCCATGGACTACACGGCTAAACTGTACGACGTAAGGACTGGTAAGATTTTGAGGCATAAAATATTGTCATATATCTAAAGAAATAACATATTCGTCACTAACAATGTCATATAAAATCAAACTAAAATATCACAAAAAAATAAAAAGTCAGGACAGCCCGCCATCGACCGTACCCGGCGCAAAACGCGCGCAGCGCTGGGGTACCTGGTACCTCCAGCATTATGCTGAATTTGCTCCTTTTGTGCGCATAGGCTTATTTTTTAATATTAAATTGTACATATGTTATTGTGTGCACAATAAATAATTTTCTTTCTTTCTTTCTTTCTTTTCTTTCAAAACAAAAACTAAAAAATAATAAAAATGTATAGAGGTGCCCGCATCTTCGTAGCCGAAAATCGCTGAGTTGAGGCAACATACATGCATACGAGTACGTAGACCTCTGTGTTACCGTCTCATAATACAGCCGATGATTTTTGTTACTACATGCTTTCAATTTAGGTAACCTAAACCCTTCGAAAAACCTTTTTTTTTACCGTACATCTAAGCATTTGACCAACAAGGTGAATAACTACATGAGTTAGCGACACTCTGGTAGACCAGACTGTTGGCTTGGAGCATTCCTAGTCTGGAATTACTGGCTCTCAAGGAGGCTGCCGGAACAAACTGGCTTGGCTGGTTGCAAGCCAGGCGAGCATAAGAAAATGCTACCTTGCAAAAGCTAGATTAAAGCTACTTCCCCCATGTGTCCCCCAGGTCAGGAGGTGCACACGTACTCGGGTCACACGGGCGAGGTGGTTGCGCTGCAGTTCGACCCCAACCAGGGCGCGCGCCTCATCACCGGCTCCTTTGACGGCACCATCGCGCTCTGGGACACCAGGCGCAAGGAGTGAGTATCACGCCAGCATTTATCCATGTACCTGTTAGTTTAAGCCATTTCAAGAAGCCTTGGTAGAATAGATAAATAGTTGGTACAAAAGTAAATCATACGGTTTTTGGGTAAAGTGCAAAACAAATACAAAATACAATACAAAATTCTTTATTAGTGACACAAGTAAGAGATACAAATATAAAAATAGAGTCCAAAGGCTTTCAAACTAGTTCATAGAACTGTAACTCGAAAGCCAATGGCTTCTCCTGTGATGTAGGTAACATTTACAAAATACTTATGCCAAACAAAAGCGAAATAACAAAAACCTGAGGTTATTGTGTGGGCAAGAAATGCAATAGAACCGAACCAATCGGCTCGAAACTGTCGATGTCGGTGGTGACATTTTCGAATGCTTTTATTAAATTTACAACGGTTACTCAATTACATAAATTAAAAACTATCACCAGAGCCAACAAATGTACCTGCCAATTTATTTTGGTAAAAATATACAGCTTCATTGTTTTTTTCTAAGCTAAATGTTTCGTCAAAATATACAATTCAGGGCCCCAAAAAGGATTGGCTTGATTGAACTGTTAAACAACAACAAACGCATAACTTCGACTATAATACGTTACATGGTTTTCCCGTAAGTTACTGGTGCTGTTTAGCGCCTACTGTATATTCTGTGTAGGCTAGCGCCTGACATTAAACACTGCACTACGAACAGCAATGAGTTTACACATTACTCGATTACAGCCAAAACATACGAGAGTGCGTGCAAAATTATATTGATCATGTCTATAATACAAGTAAGAAAACACCCATATTACTAGCCTGGGTATTATTTATTATGTTTGAATTTATAATAGTTAACAAATCCCTGAAGTACGAGTAAGTTTGTACTGGCTTGTCTTGCCGCTCTTTAACCTAAAGCTTGCCTGTGGTATCCTTGCAGACGAGTGGCGGTGCTGGCTGGACACGAGGGCGAGATCTCCAACGTGCAGCTGAGCTGGGACAGCTCCCTGGTGGGCTCCTCCTCGCTGGACGGCAGCGCCAAGCTGTGGGACGCCAGGAACACGTCCTGCCTGGCCACCGTCGCCTCGCATACTGACGAGGTACGTTACAGCTGAGCTGGGACAGCTCCCTGGTGGGCTCCTCCTCGCTGGACGGCAGCGCAACGCACTGGTGGACTTTTCATTTGACCGCGTATTCATATGAGTTATTGACTTGAAAGTTTAAAATGTTTAGTTACTGATTGCATTGAGTATTGAAGTTAGATAGGGCTTTTGATTCAAACAAAGGAAAATACATTTCTCAAGATCTAAGAAAATTATCATCTCCGACACAATGAGATAAAAAAATACAGTGATTTTAGTTTATATTAATGGCTGGCGTTCTAAATGATCATCATCACCAATAAATAACTTTCAGATTCGAAGTAAGGTCATTTTTCGAAGAAGATTGACGAATTGATAATTAGCTGTTACTCTTAAGAGATTCTGATTTACTTAGTTGCAAGGAACGCAATGTTTTCTTAATCAAACTATTTCTTATTCTACTTTCTTTTGATATGGGTAGTCTGTGTTTGTATAATTATCTCGTTGTTCTTACCAGGTGCTGGACATATGTTTCGACTGGGCAGGCAACCGCATGGCGACCGCTTCTAGCGACTGTTCAGCTCGCGTGTACGACGTCAAGGCAGACTTTAAGGAACTGGCGGTCATGAAGGGACACCGGGAGGAAGTCTCCAAGGTAACATCTTTATTTTCCTTACAGCTAGGCACTTGACCAGCATGGTGCGTAACCACACGAGTCAGCGACGCCCATAGGTGGAGCACGTTTGAAAATGCATTTAGGCATCTTTCACCTCAAGCCAGGAGGAAGCGAGCAATACCCTAGGACAACCAAAGGCATCGTCTCGGGGAGGTAGAACATGCCTTGTCTGGAATATCTGACTGACTAGAAAGTTTCCGGAACACGCTGCTAGATGATTGGTGACAGATTCTTCAACTTGACGATGGTTGCTAGCCATGTGAACACTAGAAAACGCCTTTCCATCATGCAAAACATCCTTCTTCTCAAGGTAAGGAGAAAAAGATGGTAAAGGTATTATCAGCTCGTATATACTACACATCTTTTAATCCTGTCTATTTCCGTAGCGGCAACTCGAATACTTCCATCTGTTAAATTTCCAACTGTCTTACCAAACACAATAAGATATCCTGGCAACAGACGGATAGACGAACAGCGAAGTCATTAATAAGATTCCATGTGTATCCTTTGAGTATGAGGAACCTTGTAAAGTTTTACTGTATTGTTAATCTAACGAGTATGTTGTTGCAGGTATGCTTCAGCCCAGCAGGAGGATGCCTGCTCACCGCGTCGGCAGATAGGAGTGCCCGAGTCTGGAACACACATACCGGGAACTGTATTCAGGTTAATATTGTTTTTGTTTTTTTTATTTCGAAGGTGCCGGGATACACGGTTGGGTGCTTGTTGCCAGATTTCAATTCGAGGGTGGTCGCTAGTCAGGCGAGCTCTAGTTTTGCTCTAGCATCTCTATAAATGTTTCTCTGTTTTCTTTCACTCTTCACTGAGGCTTAGACACAGATATATAAAGTTAATGGCTCTTTAGTACTCTTTAGTACTTACTTTTTCACTCTTTACAGCTAGTTATTTGAACTGTAAGGCGCGTTTCCACACAAATCAGCGATACTCCGGCCTAAAGTGGAGCATACATGGTCTGAAATGACTTGCTTTTAAGGAGACACACAAAAACAACAAAAGGAACACACTGCTTCGCGACAGATTTTTCAGCTAAGACTTGAGTGTGGAGCTAGTCATTCGAATACTAGAAAATGCTCTATCACCATGGTTTCCTCACGATGTCTTCCTTCAACAAAGACTCGAGGTCATTGGCGGAGAACCAACCCACGTCTTTCAAGACAAGCGGCGGCAGTACGTCCAACTGAGCTGTTATTTCTTCAACTCATTGTTTAGTTAACAGTAACCTTGTCCAAATGCTGATGATGTTAACTGGTGCAGGTTCTCTCCGGGCACGAGGGTGAGATCTTCTCGTGCGCGTACTCTTACGCTGGCGATGCCATCATCACCGCGTCCAAGGACAACACCTGCCGCATCTGGAGGTGACTCGACTGGTGGATGGACGACCATCCTAACAACACCAGTCGGGAATAGGCGACTGGAGACTGTAGGCAGGATAGTTTGGGCACAGAATAATAACTTGTACTTCGGTTTGGGAAATTGGAAATTGAAATCTTTAATTTAAAAACATTCAAGTTTTGTAAAGTGTTAAGGTATATACATAATATATTTGTACGAACAAACGGTGAGATTAAAAAAACTTTGCATATAATTCCAACGTTTTGATGTGGATCTCGTCGGTGACAGTCCATGTGTTGCTCGTTCCCGATAATGACGCTCGTAATGCGTTCAAACCCGTTGGACGTATATCCAACGTCTAAACGCTTTTTCATGCAAATATATATTTAAACTTTGATATTATAAACATTTTAAAAGTCACTCTTTTACTTAAGGAACTACTTCCAGAGTCTATTTTCTGAATGTTCAATGAGTCAATGATATAAATCTGTCAAATTGTAGTTGTAGAATCTGCTGACTCTTCTGCAGTGGCTATTATCATTAGCTGTGGCGACTGTTGCCAGTGTTTTAAATACCAAACTTGGGAGTTGGTAGGGATACTAGATTGGGATTATTTGGAACGCAGTAAATCTATAGATCTTAAATACCATTAGAATTAATACTTAGGATCTAAAACAGCAAAGTAAATGTATCACCTTTTTTACATATCTAGGCAAATCATGGCACAAACAAGTATAATATGTTGTAAAATAAACTAGTAAACTTGTTGTTATATAAAAGAAAAATTTAGGTTCTGCTATTATGAATATTTTGTTGCAATTTTGCAATGTCACATATTTTTACTTTATTATACTTACGTAGTTAAAAAGTTTATACAAGGTTAGTCACTGATAATACAGAAGAATGTATTTAAGGCTTTCCGAGCCCCATACTAAATGCTTCTCAGACTGGCAACCATTTCCTCTAAGATTTTTAAATAGTAATCACTTAACATAAACTTAAAATGGTCTAATTGGGGCGCGAAATAGGTAATATTATACATTTTTTATCGCAAAACAGATATATCAGCGTGATTTTTTCCAGCAAAATACACATGTATGAGTGCAGTGCAACAACTTAGCTGTTCAGTTGACAGTGTCGCTAGTGGAGATTTGTTGCCACCTAAGAGTGCTGTCGAACTTGTAATTCCAATTTTGGCCACCTGAACAGCTAAGTTGGTGACATGTATACGTATACATTGTTAGTTTCCGTTTCCGTTAGTGTCATTCTCTCTGCCAAACATGAACCCAAGCTTACCATCCGTAGTAATAAATCAACAAAATTCCGTTAGATGGCAGGATCAAAAAAAGTATTGTTAAAGAGTTTGATGAAATTTATTTATTATTTTTAAATAAATTATTGCTATTTTTATATTAAGTATCGTAATAGAATTAAAAATTTAAAATATGTATAATTTTGTTTGATTATTTGAATGAAATTTAGTTATGTCAATGTCAGTTTGTCATATTTGACATACTTAAAAAAACGTATTTATATTGCAGCAATAATTTTTAGGGTTAGGTACCCTAAGAATGAAATTAATATACTACTGCGATCTTTTCTGTACTTAAAAGATAAAAACGAATGCCTTTTACAAAATATTCGTTGTCTGTCTTTATGTCACCAGGCTGTTTCTAATACACCTTGATAGCTGAAACTTTCACAAATTATTTGTTTCCGTTGCCTATAATCCAATGCTATAACCCAAGAGTATACAAGTACTAGATACGCTATAACAACAAATACTAAAAACACAAAATATACAAATATAAAGAGTGGATGACACGTTTTTAAAGTGTACCTTAAAAGACGTGTTATATTTTGTATTTTTGCTCAATATCAAAAACGATAACAGGACACTAAAGAATTCTACAGAATATTAAGCTACGTATTACCTCTTTTTACTCTATCTTTACAATGACACTTGGTAGATTCTTTCATGATTTCTCTCTTTCTTTCTTTCAAAATAAAATGAATGTTTGATATGGGGTTCCCATACAAAAAACATGTTTCTTCGCCATATTTTAATAATGGTACGGAACCCTTCACGCGCGAGCCCGGTTCGTACTTGGCCAATTATATCAAATTTTTATACCTACGTCTTTTGTTTACCTATCAATATCTTTAACAATCTCATAATTACAAAAGGCTTGTTTGTTTGTTTGTTTGGATGTTTTTATGTTTTTTTGACGCGAATAGGCTCCGAAACTATTGGACTAAAATTAAAAATTCTTACACCGTTGGGAAGTTACATTATCCCCAAATGACATAGGCATTATATTTTGTTGCAAAGGGTAAGAACTTCTTATTAAGACTCCAGTAATGTAACACAAGGTATAAAAAAGAGTAAAAAATTTGTTTCATCGCATGCGCTAAGAAAAGTTAGTTGTGGCGGGTGTCGTTTAGTATGTCTTGAGAGCAGCGGAACCCATAAATACAAAAAAAAACTTTAATCTATGTCAAAATTATAATGCGATAAAATTTAAATGTTTGTTTGTAACGAATAACATATTACACATCTGAACGACTTTCAAACATATCTCCTAGAATTCAATTTTTTTTATGCCCGTGCTAAGCCGGGACGGGCCACTAGTGTATAATTATATCAACGATACATGTAAACTGCCAGATGTACATTTATTATAACTAAGATTTCGACAGGCCTCTTACCTTAGAATAATAATAACAGTTTTTTTTATTTCAAATGTAGCTAAAATTGTATCCATAGTCTAATAAATATAAATTCCCTGATAATATGTAATTATTTACTTTTCTGATCATTAGACTTGAAGCTGATAAGATAGAGTAAAAATTAGGTTTCATCAATAAAAGGTCTCTGGATACGTAGCTTTATCAGATTTTGGCACCCCACGCACGCACTGTATGTAGAAGGTACATATGTGTCTAGCTCCGGTTTTGATTTTCTTAGCTATGTATGATGGTATTCGCATGTCCGCGAATACAAAATATTGGATATGATATTATTCGCAACTTTCCCAAATGAAAGGGCTTACATTTTGGAATCATGCGAAAAATACAACTGTTTCATGCAATATGTTAGATGATTCGTGAGAAAAGTTTTTTCTTGTTACTTATATCATGTACCCTATAGATTTTTACTTTTCTAATTTCGTTTGAGGTTTGAAGGTATGCGCTATGAATATTATATACACGAAAACGAAACCTATTGAAAATATATTCTTTCTCATAATTTTCCTTCAAAAAAAAAGTTTCAAACAAAATAAAATAGCAAGAACAATTCATGAGATTCGAACCATGGTCAATTCAAATCATAAAAATATTTCATGTTCCAAAAATGCTTCCTCTACGAACGAGCTATATAATCGACAATTGAGCGTTCGAAATTGGCATCCATATTCAAATATGCTGAAGTTCAAGTGACAAAAAAATTGTCAATGCTAGTGTGAGTGTAGCCGCATCGTCACAGAATAGATGATAGTAGATATGGGTTTTATATGGCTTTTTGTAAATTTTTGCTATCAACGCTTAATATATGTTGTTTTGTGATGAGCCTTAAAAATAATACATTAACAGTAGATTTCGCGAACCGATTCTGAAGTTACAAAAGAAATCACTTGGGCTGCTGGGATGAATATAACTAACTTATACCTATTTAACGCCATCTAGCGGCATATGAGCACTTGCAGCATGCTAGCGAACAACCTTAATAATAAACGTTATCGAATATTTAACAAAGTTTGTAATTTATGTCACCTTACCTTTAAACGTAATCAATACAATTAAGATGATTTTTATCTCCAAGACTATCTAAATTATAACTCGTTAATAAAGAAATGTTTAGTCATTTATTAACTCCTTTCCATCCAAAGGTTGCCTGGATTAGATCGCTCTAAGCAATAAGGACGCCGATTGTGGCACACTATTTTTATTTTTAGTCTTTATTTTAGTTTAAAAACTTTTGTGTCTCATACGAAGAAGAGGAAGAATTTTACAAACCCCCAAAATTATCAATGTCAGATTCACAAAAACTTACCTCTTGAATCACTCCATCTATTAAAAGAAACCGCATCAAATTCCATTGAGTAGAATTTTTTTAATATTTCTATCCGGTCCTGCAGTTTTGGACCCTATTCGCGTCAAACAAACAAACTTTTTTCTTCATAATATTGGTATAGATATGTGTTTGTGTTGTTAGTATGTCTAATATATAGAAATAAGTCGGGTTTTCCATCCTGACGCTATAACTCCAGAACGCACGAATCTATATCCACGGTTCTGCATTCGTTGGAAAGGTCTCGGGCTCCGTGAGGTTTGTAGCGAACACAATTTAGGGAAAATTCGATTCGCAAAAAATCGACCTACACGTGAGCGGAGCCGCGGGCAACAGCTAGTATTGGTATAGATAATTGTGTTGTGTATTTTTGTTGTTAGTATGTACGAGTATATTCTAAATGGAGAGAGAGACGCGATACCGCACGGCGCTGCAGTTGCTTCTATTACCCATACATCCTGCTGACTCCCTGATCAACCGGTACAGAGGAGCACAGAAGGCATAAAGCCTAATTTGAGCGCGAAATTAGCGAAGCAATTAATGCGTTCGCAATCCTACAGGCCGTGTGTCGAATGACAAGTTAAATTATAGGCTCGGCTGTTTATCTTAGTACAAGAACTCGTTAAGCCAAGCCAAAAGCTTCCAAACAGCTTGAATACTCTCTACACCAGAGCTTGGCCACTGAGCCCATACAAAGAAGAAAAAGTCCAAGTAACATAGCACTTGAACAGCTTTATACCCAATACCAAACGTTATAGAATCTACCTGTGACATAATCGTGTATGTTTTTACTTACAAATAACACTTGATACTTACTTTGCTACTAAGCTCATTAGCCATTTTTTATCAGCATAATTGTCCGCTGCTTTAATAATATTCAATACACATGGTATAAGTACCTATATATAAATATTGTTTTAACCTCATTCGAGCTTATCAAGTCAAACTACACCGTATTCTGTGTCCACGCTTCATCGTACAGTTGCACTCACAAGTAAAATAGAACAAAAACACTTTTGTATCTAACGGTACATTACATAAGCATGCATGGGTCGCTCGCCGCGGCGCTCAAATAACAAATTGATTGTCATTACATCGCTGGACACCGACCAGTACACACCTCCAGAGTTGTTTAAATAATAAATAATTCTGTATTTTATTCTATTTTATTAATAAGCCACAATGTGGCGGTTCATATCAGTGTTGGCCTGTGTGGCGATAGTGCGCGGTGAATACAAGTATGAGACAAAATTGTTTACTGTACCGCTAGACCACTTCGGTTATCAGAGGAACGAAACCTTCCAGATCAGGTACTTGGAGAATGAAGACCACTGGGACCACGGGCGAGGACCTGTCTTCTTTTATACTGGCAATGAGGTATTGTAATACTACTTCCTTTATAATATTAGTTCTTCTTCTTCGTTGAGCTACCTAAGTGGCCAAGCTCTGGACCGCCAAAGGCCTCTGATTGATACGTTAATTTGTTGGTCCCGGATGTCTTAGTAGTCTTAGTCGTTAAGCCAAGTCAGAGGCCTTCGGGCGGCTTGAAATCTCTCGACACCAGAGTTCGGCGATTTAGTTTACTTTTTCACTTTCAAACTACAGGATCCATTTGGATGAAATTATTATATTCTTTAATGTTACAGCGACTGAACTGATTTGGTTAGAATCCGGTATAGAGATAGGTTATTATAACTTGGATTTATACAAGGGATATTCCACTAATATGTATTATAAATTCGAAGGTTTGTGTGTAGGTTAGTTTGCTAGTACTCCTTCACGATCACTACTTATATCTTATAATAATTATTATTTTAGGATAGGTATTTTAATCATTGTATTCATGCTTTCCTAGATATCCAATACTGAAGATGTTAATTTTATTCTTAAGGAATGAAAATGTAATAAGAAAAATAAAAATAAAAAATTTATATATTTTGACACCGGTAACTACGGCTATAATAAAAACGTGTAACAAAATAGAAAGAAATAAAACATTGATATTATTCCTATACAAGCAAAATATGTAAATAAAATATACAAATAAATATGTACGTCCTCGTATCTGCTAGTCGATATAATCGCAGACAAAGGTCAATGAATCATCGTCTCTATACATCAGCGCAAAGTATCACAATACCTACACTCATGTAATAATTGCCCACTTGTCTTGGTACCTACATAACATTGAAATTATAAGTTAGTATTAAAGTAATAAGTTTTTTATAAAAACAATTATTATTATAAACGTTACCAGTATCTAACGCTAAACCTATTATTACTCAACAAATTTGTTCCACGTCTAATTTCTAAAAAATTACGAAAAATATTGGCCAAATACGAGTCAAGCTTGCGTATGAAGTGTTCCGTGTGAAATATTTAAGTTATTAACTAAATATTCTGTGAATGTTTAGAGGGTCTAACTAAGCGCCGGTATAAAGTTCAAATTTAAATAAATGTATTGCGAATATAGTAATATAGTATACAGTCAGGTATCCAGTCCAAGAAAAGTACACTATATTCTGCCTATCGGCGTGCAATAATTACTAAACTATGTCAAAACTTAGATATAAATATAATATTTTTCAAAAATTGAGTTTTTTGTGCAGCGAATAGAACTTGCGAGCAAAAGGTTCCATTGTCTACAAAATAACAAAGAATAGCCTATACCTATGCCATAAATTAGGATTATGTAACACTATGATAATAATAAGGAAGCACTTGAAATGTATTCCAGGGTCAAATCGAAGTGTTCGCGAACCACACTGGCTTCATGTGGGAGATAGCCCGGGAGTACCGCGCTAAATTGGTCTTCGCGGAGCACAGGTGAGGTTCCTACGAGGTACTAACCAACAGCTTCCGACCCTTTAGTGCTTGTTGCTTGTTGTAGTTTAGCGCTTTAGTGCTTACCTTTTGTTTTCTATTCTAATCCGGAATAGACACCCATATGCGGCACAAGTGCCACCCGTGGGTAGTGTCGGGCTCCAACCGACTAAAACCCCACTGCGCAACTACCATGCGTTATTGGGTCGTGGTTATGGGAGCAATTTCTTAGTCGTTCACAACCACGGCGACGCTGGTCGTCTGAGACTCTTCCAAGGACGGGAAGAGTTGGAGAATCTCTAGCCTTCTTCCTATACAGTGCGCGGGATTCCACGCGTACCACCTTATGGCCTAGAGTGTCGGATGTTCGATAACTCTTCTCTAGGGGGTCGAAGGAGGGCGTGAAAAATCCTCCTTCGCCGCTAACCTAACCTAACCGCAGGTACTACGGCAAGTCGATGCCGTTCGGCGCCAAGTCCCTGGAGCCGGAGCACATCGGCTACCTGACCTCGTCGCAGGCGCTGGCGGACTACGCTGACCTGGTCGACCACCTCCAGGCCGGCGCCGTCACTCCCACATACCCGGTCATCGCTTTCGGAGGTGAGGACTTCTCTTCAAAAGTAGAGTTAATAGGTATCTTGTATATAAGCGAGGCACATCGTAGACTACAGCGCAGCTTTACATCAGGCAAGCTATAGTCAAACGCTAACCTATCAAGGGTAGCAAAAAAACTTATGGCTTATACGAGTATTCATAGTTATGGAAATTTCCATAAAACATTTTTGAAAAGAAACAATTTAATGTAATTTTAAATCATACCAAACCAATACGTAGAAATATTAAAAAGTAAGTCAAGTAGCCCACCCCTGCTCGCCTCTGGAGCATAGGTGCCCATTGTTTATTTTATTAATTTAAATTTATTTAAGGCTTAATAAATTTATCTTGACCATTATTTAAGAACACTCTACTTAAGGCTACAAGTTAGGTAGATACTTAATAAATTAAAACTTTTGTTTAATTTGTATACCCTGCAATATAAAACCTAAATTGATATTTAGTACGAGTATAATTATAGTTTATCTTGTTTGAAAAGTGAGTTAGTCCGAGACATCGGAGTTTAATCTTCTTCCAAAAAGGCCGCCACCACAAAATAAAGGATTAGGTACATAATTTTTCGCCCTTCCTTAACTTTCTAAATACGGTCAAATTAACTATACCACCGCAGGAAAAATAAGGAAATAATATACATGATTAGGTAGGTACCAACTTTACCAAAAACAAATGTGATTCAGGAAAATTTACATTGCTTAGTAATGTTTATTTCTGCATGCCTGCTACGTAGTTGAAATTGTTATTGAATTTGAAACTGGACACCTCCCGGCACGTGTTCTGTGGCAACACTAGCTGATGGCTCATCATTAAACCAATAAAAGCCTACTGGCCACCTATCGTCACTGATGTGTTGTAAATAACTCATAGGATTACTACGTATAGGAACATACCTAAACGTCGAGCTATAAACATACCTATACATATGTAAGTGAAACTATATGTATGTATTAGGTATATTGTGTAATGGTTCGAATCCCAGCATCATCACTAAATTTGTTAGCTGTCGGTCTGGGTGTTAAATATGTATCGATATAAAGTATTTATGTATGTATATCAGTTTTGTTAGCAACCACAATAAAAACTAGAAATGGTAGTGGTGCTACCAGCCGTGTGTGAAATGTGTTGAACTAATATTTATTTTGTTTATTTAAAAAAATAAAAAATGTATTTTTAAAAAAAAATATGATGTACCTACTAGCATACCGTCCCGGATTTCCACGGGTTCTAAAATAATCTAAGTTGCAAAGAGAAACAAAATATAGCCTATGTTACTCGGGGATAATGTAGCTTCCCAACTTCCAAATCGGTCCAGTAGTTTCGAAGTCTATTCGCGTCAAACAAACAAAAAAATCAAACTTTTTCTCATTATAATATTGGTATAGATGGTATAGATAGCCTTTATAGACATGATAAATGGATCGTAAATAAACTATATCTACTGTAGATAGATATTTTACCCCACTAATTAATCAGTCAAAAGAGGGACCAAAGCTCAGCTCTGGTCCGTGGAGATTACTAAAATCCAAATATATAATAGATTAAACGTGGACCAGTAGGTACAACATAGGGTGCTGCGGATATCTCTTGCAACGCATTGAAATGCTTCGCACTAATTTAAAAATTACCAAAGAAATCGAATATCACCACTAACGGGATTCGGACCCGTCCGTGTTCCAGTCTTCCCAATTGCTACTCGTAGAACGTTCGGCCTGTTTTGCTAGAAGACGTGAGTTAAATAACTTAAATCTATAATTTAACCTCAGTAAAATGGAATGTGGTTCGGTGGTACAAACGTCTGTTTTCGATCAGATTTCGAATATCATAACGTCGCAATTTCGAACTTGAAAAATCAAGGAAATTCTCTATTGGTTTAGTGTGCGTGAGTATAAGTCTTTTTACCAAAAACAGTAAAACAATTCCTCATTCTTGCAGGCTCATACGGCGGCATGTTGGCAGCCTACTTCCGCATGAAGTACCCTCACCTGGTGGCCGGAGCCATCGCCGCCTCGGCCCCCATACACATGTTCCCCGGCATGATGCCCTGCGACATCTTCAACCGGATCGTCACCAGCAGCTTCTCACAAGCCAGCTCCAAGTGCACTGATAACATTAGGAGATCGTGGAAGGTTCTCAGGTTAGGGCTTCGTATTTAAACGTCTAGATTACCTGAGTATGTGATAGTGAAATTGATGTGTTGTCTAAAGGCATCTTGTTGAAACACGAATCTCTAGATGCGACACGAGTTTTTCGTTTGTAAGTACATTCTTTCGAAATACAAGTATTACGCCTTTAGTACGCCTACGCATTCGCATGCGGCAGCGAAACGATGAAAAAACTGTAAGTTGTCTGGCAAGGTTTCGCATGTGTTATGTCTCGCTCTACTATATAGCTAGATGAAATAGTTGCGTCCTTGTCGGTATTGTTTCGCAAGTAACAGGCATGCCATTTTTAACCATATAATAAATTAAGATATAAATAAAGTAGTTAATGCTAATCATCTCTCGTCAAGCACCTAACAGTGTGTTCTGGCAGCCTCCTTGAGAGCCAGTTGTTCCAGACTAGGCATGCTCTACCATAGGTATCTACTATAGGACTGTCGCAAACTCGTATGGTTTCGCGCCATACTGGTCAAATACCTGGCTGTAAAAAAAGATCTTCTAAACTTCCATTTGTTTAAAGCCACCCAGAGGCCTCTGTCAATTGTTCTATTAATAAGCATAATTACCTGTTCTGATCCACCATCTGCCAGAGGCGCTAATTTGTATACTCACGCCCTGTGCTGATACCTAACTGTCCCTAAAAAACTAACTAACTATGATGGCTCGCTAACCCCAAAATGGATCCTGGCCTCCGACACTAAGAGACGCCACTTTTCTCTATTCTGTGCAGTCTCCTGCCAGTCTGTGGCATGAAGTGCGTTCAGGTCTTGCTGCACTTGGTCTTCCCAGCGATACTGTACCTATAATGTAAAAAATACATCCTTCCAGAAACTTCACAACCCAAGCGAACTCGTCGGACTGGCTGAAGAAGAAGTGGAACCTGTGCGACGGCGTGAAGAACACAACAGACGTGGACACCTTGGTGGAGTTCCTTGCCTCCATGTACACCACCCTGGCCATGGTGAACTACCCCTTCGAGAGCGACTTCCTGCTGCCGCTGCCGGCGTACCCTGTGCGGGTCGTCTGCCAGTACCTGAACGAGACGCTCAACGGCACTCAACTGCTCGAGGTGAGATAGATAACGACATTTAGATGACCTTTTTTTTTGACACATTTCACACACGGCTAGTTAACCTCATACTAAACTATTTCTAGTTCGTATTATATCTATTTCTAGGTAAATCTATAATATAAAAATAAGTCGGGTTTTCCTTCCTGACGCTATAACTCCAGAACGCACGGTTATACATTCGTTGGAAAGGTCTCGGGCTCCGTGAATGAATGAATGAATGTTATTTATTTTCCAATAAGTCACAAAGATATTACATTTCACTTATAATACTAAACTTCAAATTGGAATCGTCAAAAGTTGTGAGGTTTGTAGCAAACAAAATTTAGGGAAAATTTCAACTTTGTGGCGAAATGGAGTTCGCCGGGTTTGCTAGGATTAAGATAAAGATAGATATTATATTGTTGCACTTCAACGGGAGTTCAGGCTCTCAAGTCTGGTATTTAATTAATGAATTTAACGCGAATAGGCTCCGAAACTACATTATCCCCGAGTAACATAGGCTTTATTTTGTTTCTCTTTGCAGCTTAGATTATTTTAAGCTGGTATGATCTGCCAGTTATTTATAAAGATAACTGTAAATTAAGATTTTGCCCACAGAATAATCTGTGATTTTGTCAATAAAAATTACATAATTAAAATGGCACCAGAAATCTATACTAAACTCCTCTAAAGTATGAATAACTAGCAACAATACATATACTTCCATTGCTCTATTCCAGGGTATCGGCAAAGTGCTGGACACGTACGCTAACTACAAGCACGACCAGAAATGCGTGGACTACAGGAAGGGGGATGACTACGGCAACCTGGATGCTAGTGGATGGGACTATCAGGTCAGTACCTATGAGGCATCACTGACACAAATCACCGCCTGCTACCAACCACACCCCGAGTCTGAAAAAGCCATTCGCAATGAATGCCACTGACAATAAAAACGCCAAATGCGTGATGGGCTCGCGCATAAAGGGCTCCGTACCATTGTAAATAGAAGACAAAATTAAATAAATAGTGTATTTCCGCTGTGATCTAAAGCCCCAATTAAGATAAGCAAAGGCCTGAGTCAATAGGTTATATCCGTACCATTGTTGTAGGAGCCCCCCTTAATTATTATTATTGATAATTTTTAATTTATTTTTTAATTTAAATTATGTATTCAATATTCTGTGAATGTATAGCGGGTCTATCCAATTGATATATATCGTTATAAAGATCGAGTAAAAAACTAATTCAAAAGTACATGTTTATATATTTTGTGATGTGAAATTTTTAAGTATCTAGCAGCTACCGTTATTGACATATGGCAAAAAATACGAAAACACATTTATTGTATGGAGAGAACACTTCTCAAAATTTTCATGTTATTTATTTTTAGTATTTGATTCATAGATTCATAGATATTTATTAACCTTATCACATTTGCTTACAATAGGCACGTCCTCGTTGGCGCAACGGTTACCATGCCGGACTGCTAACCAGAAGGTTCCGGGTTCGATTCCCGGCCCGGCCGACCTCTTTGTGCTTAACTAAATTTGTCGGTTGTGGGTCTGGGTGTTAAATATGTATCTATATAAAATATATATGTATGTATATGTAGTATATCAGTTGTGTTAGCTACCATAACACGAACTTAAAATGGTTCAGCATGGAGTTAACCAGCCGTATGTGAAATGAGTCCTAATATTTATTAAAAAAAAAAAGACGTTGGAGGCTTAGTAATAGGGTTCCGTTTTTACCTATTAAGTAAAAACCGCCTATATATATTCCAGGCCTGTACAGAGATGGTAATGCCAATGTGTGCGACGGGCAAGACGGACATGTTCGAGCCAGCTCCGTGGAACTGGACGCAGTTCTCGCGGGACTGCCACAACAAGTACGGCGTGCTGCCGAGGGAGAATGACGCCAGGCTCCGGTACGGGGGAGCCTTGCTGCAGGCTGCCTCCAATATTGTGCTGAGTAACGGACTGCTCGACCCCTGGGCAGCAGGTAACATTTTGTGTCTTCTTCTTCTTTGAATGAGCTTACCAGCCAGGCTCTACAGAGTGAGAGAGAGTGTTGACTCTTGGCAGCGGCATTGCGCTGTGCGGTCCTGCATCCCTGCCCCCGTCGTGAGATGGGACACCGTGAGGTTTTAGTCAGTGACGGCCCTTCTGACCCTCGAGCCTGACATACCCGCCTCCCTTAGGTTTGTAGTGGGAGATGCGTATATGCATTTCCTCACGAAAAAAAGGCTCTGGTGTTGGTAGTTTACACGCTACCCAAGGGCTTAAAGCTTTGCTTAAGAACCGATTGGATTTTCTTATAATTTAACGTATTATACGATCCACGGAGCTCTAATCTAAATGCCACTTTTTAGACAGTATGTATTTAGCAAAGGCACATTCCTCCTAGTATTGTGTCCGGAGACAGCCTTCCAACATGCATTGTAGCTAGGAGTGGTCGTAAGTGCGATGATAACATCGTTTGTGTCATTCGGAAACTAGTGCTTTGATTAGTAGCGGCGTCTATGATTCGAGAAAGCCAGTAACTCCGAACCAAACATGATCCACTTTCGGACACTGTGGTTCGTGTGGTAACTAACACCCCTTGCTGGTCAAATGCCTTGTTTTATTGTGTAAAAATGAAGCTTAATTTTCCCAGGAATATTTTCCTAAACTAAGCCTTTTTGTTATGATTGTATACAGGTGGCATCCTAAACAGCGTAAGCGAGTCTGTGAAGGCGGTAGTGATCAGTGACTCGGCGCACCACCTGGACCTGATGGCGGCGCACCCTGCCGACCCGGAGCCCGTGCGCTTAGCGCGAGACATACACAAGAAGAACATCAACGCCTGGATCAACCAGTTCGCCGGCAAGAAGCATAGGATGGTTGTCAATAGAGTGTAGTCCATGACCAGTGAATTTTTTAAATAAACATTATAACAAAAATGGGCTCAATCTTTTAATTCGTAAAGCAGAATCATCTCGTGTTTTATGATTTTTATGAACAGGTGCTAAATATAATAAGCATGTGTAGCCATAATTAATTGACTGTCACCTGTTTTTGAAATTTCAAAGTCAAATTTTAATGTTGCCAGGTGTTCATAGTTATAGTTCATAGTTCATTTATTGATAATAAGTAATATTACATGTCAGGAATTAAAAAATATAAATATAAAAATACGGTATCTTAAATACCTAATTCATTACATAATAACAAAATTATTAAATAATAAAAATGTCAATATGTGGTAAGAATACAATAAATGTCAGTAAATTACTTAATATTAGGTACAAGTTCGTCAAAGGAATAAAACGCTCTATTAATGAGCCACCGTTTCAATTTCATTTTGTAAGCGTGCAGACTGACGGCTGCAGTAATATCATTGGGCAGCTTATTGTACACCGCCGGGCCCATGATGTGTGTTAACTTGTCGGACTTGTGTAGAGTACGCGGCAAGCTGGCGAGGTGCAGCGGGTGCCGAGTGGAGCGGTCCTACCGCGCGGAGCGCTTGGGGTAGGCCGCTAGGTTCACGCGCGTGTACACCGCCACTTGGTATATGAGGATGCCAGGCAGCGTCATAATTCCTAGCTCCTGGAAGTAGGGGCGAGCGGGCGTGTCCCAGGCGACGCGCGCCACGCATCTCACTGCCCTCTTCTGCATGCGGAACGCGCGCTCCCAGTCCGCGGCCCGCGCCCACAGCTCGCAGCCGTACTGCAGCTGAGAGTGGACCGTGGCGAAGTAGCACGCCCGCGCCATCTCGCGCGGTACCACTCTAGCCACGCGGCTCAACGCGAAGCAGGCGCTCCCTAACTTTCCGCACAGATTTTCGATGTGGACATCCCACTTCAGGCCGCGGTCGATCCGAAAACCAAGAAACGTGTAGCAGTATAGGACGAAACATAGCAATTTTTATTAATAAATGTATACAATTTTACTATACCTACTTTATCCCACTTAGGTTTCTTAAGTGCTATAAAAAAAATATTTCACCACTAAATTGAAGTGCAATGTTTTGACTACACTAACTAGAAGAATTGGCTATTTTCATCATTTATTTACCTCTATTTAGGAGATATTTGTTTTCATTATTTTCTGTAGATAGGGTAAGGCAAATTTAGACGTTAAAGGAATTTAGTATTTATTCTGAATTGATAAGCTGAATCTATCCTATTAATTAACAAATGCAAAAGTTTGTGATTGCGTTTGAATGTGTAATCCGATTTCGATGAAATTTGGTATGGAAATAGGTTAGACCATGTATTAACGCATAGGCTATTTTTATCCCGAAAACATTACTGGTTCCCGTGAGATGCGCAAATAACTTAAAAGGTTAGATCTAGGATTAACAGATAGGCTTCTTTTAGCCGGATTACTTTTGTCCCGGATTAACGCGTGTAATACCGCGGGGTACAGCTAGAAGAGTAATTACACTAAGAACAGACTAAATTTTCCATGATTGACATGGCAAGCACAACCAAGTTTTGAGGTTATGTTTTTGTTATTGGCAAAAAAATTATGCGACTTTTATTTATTTACTAAACTTGTTCAAACATTGAAAGAATCCTTGAAATCATGAGCACGACATGTAAATACTGCAACGAGCCGGAAGACAAACAGACACGGCCGGGCTTAATCTGTGAGAGTTGTATTTGCTTTGTACACTTGACATGTCTGAGGCGCTCTGGGACACCCGGCGATTTTGCTTGTGATGTTTTCTTCGAATATACTTGTGAGGACTGTGCGCCTGATAAAGTAGAGTCCTTCGTACGTTACAAGTTCCCCTGGTGAGTATACAAACTCCACAAAGCTATAAAACTTCAGTAGAGAACGCAACATGATTTGTGGAATAAACGCATAAGCTGCCCTTTAGATTCTCTTTAGAAGAATCTTTTTCAGACTAGAATCAAACAAAGCAGTGATACACAAAAACAAATAAATTCAGTAACATGCATCTCCAAAATAGCATTTAAATACTTAGTAACAAAGAATTATCTTCTTAATTCTATCTCAGAGAAATTTTATTTCATATTGGGCCACTTAAACTTTAGAAGACATAGACTTAGAATGGCTTCTTTGCTTAGAATGATCTTTGGGCCTGCCCTAAGACAGTACAGTACTTTCCAATTACAGTATATACATATACATAGTTATAGTTTTTTCTTAAACCATTTTAACCATTAATTTATTTTTGACATTTTAATTATATAATGTGACATGTTTTTTCTTTCTTACTTTCTACATACATTAGCATAAGCAGCCCACTATATGTTCCCACTGCTGGGAATCGAGGCCTTCTCTCACTAGGAAATAGATATAGACCATAATCCACCATGCTGAACAAGTACTGGATGGTGGGTGACGCTTCAGATATTGCAGTACTCAAACATGTCAGTTTCCTTACTATGTTTTCCTTCATTGTAAAGAGAGTGCAAATCCACATGTGACTTGAAAAACAAATCATTGGTATAGGGCCGGGATCGAACCAGTCTGATTGAAAAGACATTTTTACCACCAAGCCACACCAACTCTTTTACATAAATACATTTATAAATACCTTAATACTTATCCTGGTGCTATTTACAGGGTGAATGTGATCTACCTGACCCTGAACCACCTGTGCTCGCAGTCGTACGGCATCAGCCATCATGGATACTTCCATTACAAGACACACATCTGCTCCTTCATCGATAGGTACTGGCAAGCACTGTTTGGGACTTCCAAGTGAGTTAAATCATTATTTTTTCTATTTGAGTTATTACAGGACAGCACCATTAGACTGTTTTTTACACTACATGGGAATGCTCCTTTTGATTGATCACAATTGACCTGATGGTTAGCAATATAGCGATCTACCTTGAAGCATGCTTGCCCAGAAGATACCGGTATTGTGCTGACATCACACTGTGTTGAAGTTTTATTGAGATAATTTTTACAATCTTATTGCTAATGCTAATTTTTTACAGTCAGATTATGTGTGAATAACTTAAAGTGAAACTCAGTAAGCTAAATTCTGACAACTTCTAACAAGATTTATGTGTATCTCCATGTACATATAACTGTGGGTGACATCGTACATTCTAACAAGCAGACAATTGGTGTACATATAACTACTAATATTATATATAGAGCTACTACTAATATTATAAATGTGAAATTTGATTTCTTGGTGTGTATGTTTTCACACTTACACAGCTGAACTGATTTCGATGATATTTGGTATAGTGATATTAGACCATGAATAAAAAATGGCCTACTTTTTATTTGGGATTAATGCAGGTACACCACATAGTGCAGCTTTTACTTTAGTTCTGACATCTATGGTGTCAAAGAGCCTCAACAAATCTGGGTAGATTGCATTAAAAATGTATTTATTTGATTTATAGGCGAGCAGCATTATACTGATGGGGCGATATCACACTGATTTGAAATTTTATTTTTAACAGTTCTCATAGTATCCACAGTTCAATGTCAATACATCTTCTCTTAGAAATAAATAATCAAATATACAGTGGAAATGCCGAAAATGCATACAAAGCGATTGGCTTCCACATTTATAGTACGGGCTGCCAAACTGTGGAACTCCTTGCCGGAATCCCTGTTCCCACTGAATAACCTTACTGTCTTCAGGCGAGAGTAACCCGGTTTCTTCTAGGCAAGCGCGCTTCATCTTAGACTGCAATGTCACTTAACATCAGGTGGGTTGTGGTCAAGCGCAAGACTTTTATGCGTAAAAAATAATAATATCTCTTGCTAACCTGTCATCAGTGCACTAGTGAACTTTAAACATTGATATTGAACAGTGGACATTATGTGAATTGTTAAAAAAAATGGTTGCCTGTAAAGTCGGTTTTACGGGCGAAGATTTTACGTGACAACGTCTGCCGCGCGCGCAGCACGCGGCAGACGTTGTCACCGATCATAGTTGAGTGGGAGAGAGACGCAAGGCATTCGGCGGGCCTCTCTCTCGTTCGGTGACTCATCGTAACGTTACCGGGCGTTACACTTTTTCATAAGTGACTCCCAGCCGCAACCTAATTTAAGACGTTGTCACGTCAAAAATAAATTTCAATTCAGTGTGATATAGGCACATCAGCATAATGCTGCTCGTCTATAAATCAAATAAATAATAATAATTTAACTAGAATGTTGTGTTCAGCAAGCAGAAGAAGAACTGGGTGGGCACGATAGCGGGCGTGCTGTCAGTATACAACAAGCTGCTATTCAAGTCAGGCTCGGGCGCGCTGGGCGAGGCTGGCTGGTGGCGGCTGCTGCACAACTTCTCCCCGGCTGTCGCCGCGCATGTTGGTCAGTGCTGCCTCTACAGACTACATGCTGAACAATGTTCATCGTTACGTTATTTTATAACACATATGTACATACACATTAGGACACATTTAATTTGTGAAATGAATATGCTACGTGGGCCCTTACTAAACCATTTCTAGTTTGTATTATACAAAAATACAAAACAAAAAATACAAAATTATTTATTGGTGCACAAATATTTACATGGTGTATATTGAAGCCTCTGGTCTCATACTAGTTATCATACCGTGTTACGAGACCAGAGTCCTCTTCCAGTTTAACTATTTAACAATAATGTTCAAGATTAGATAATGTGTTAATCATTACATTATAACCTACCTACCCGCAACGAATGGTTAAACTAGAATTTGATTATGGTCGCTAACATAGCTGATATACCGAGTGTACATACACAAATACTTTATATCAATACGTTTTTATATTTACTGAAAGCTGAAAGTAGCAGTATTTAAAGCTTACTTATTGCGATTGACGTGGGTCGAACCCATTACTTTCGGGATGTGACACGACGGCTCGCCCGACTGAGCTTTCATCGCTTCATAACAAGCTTTTTTGTGTGTGAATGTAGATAAGATGCTTTTAACATAAGATAAATTATGTGACTTAAAAAGAAACTTTAATCTGCCAAAATCTTCAAGATAAAGCCGTACTTTCTTCTATAACTTACTTATAATTTCAGTGCAAGAGCTGGCGCGCGACAAACCCAAAAACCGACCGAGAAATCAACTCGCATTAGACAAGAACCACTTTATAGATAAAATTGCTGAAATGGGTAAGTTTCCAAGTATGCGTTCACACTTACAACTCTTCACTCAGCTGTATTGGGAATACCTAAAACGACCCCTTTTTTCTATGTGAGGAAATTCGCTTACCCAACATACCCAACATACCCGGGGAGGTGGGCAGAGTATGTCGGGCTCGATGCCAAAAGGACATTACTACTGACTAAAACCTTATATAGTCAGTAGTGATGTCCTTTTTACTCCGCCCACCTCCCCGGGTATGTTGGGTATACATAAGTGAATTTCCTCACATAGAAAAAAAAGGGGTTGTATTGGCCTCTTCACCGGAAAGCACGGGATATGAGACCACCCCGCTCAGCTCTGCTAACCTGTGAGGCACCTCATCAAGAGATGACTCCTCTTTGCAGTGCACTTGGTGTACTGCATCCACCTTGTGGACCATGAGTGACAACCCGAGACCTAGGGCTTTGCATTCCGAAACACATCAAATGAATGTTGATGTAAAGAAAATTTTCGAAAGCTTCAAAGCTTTTAAGTAATTGCACCCTATATATTTCCAGGCTACAAAGATCTAATAAACATGGAACTAGACGAGCCAGCGGTGGAGGAGGCAGTTCCGTGCAAGAAGAGGCGTCTCACACAGGACAGTGCCACATCTAGCCATGATTACAGCGGACTCGGGGATGAGGATAGTAGCCAGTATGGAAAACCTATATTTTTTTTTTATATTTTATTAACCTACATTTACAACACAACAAACCCTTTCATTTACAATGTATTTATGTACATTTAATATGTTTATCTACACCACATTCACACTCACGCGAACAAAGGTTCTGAAGCAGTGCTTGAAGTAAATTTTCAGACCACCATAACTTCTCTTTGCCTTAACCTATTTTACTAAGTACTATACGTAATCCAGCTGAAAAAACCATGTTCAAATTCGTTGACTGGTTTCGATGTTATAAAGTACGAGTACCAGACTGACAAAAATTTCAAAAATAGTTTGTTTTGTTTCTTTTACTCTTCTTTTGACGACCTCGTTGGCGTAATGGCTGCTATGCCGGACTGCCAACCAGAGGGTCCCGGGTTTGATTCCTGGCACGGCCATCATTGCAATTACCTAAATTTAGTGGCTGTGTTAAATATATATTAATATAAAGAATTTGTGTATGTATATATATGTAGTATATCAGTTGCGTTAGTAACCGTAATACGAACCAGAAATGTTTCAGTATGGGGCTAACCAGTCGTGTGTGAAATATGTCCTAGTATATGTATTTTTTTTAATCTCCCTTTATTCAGATTTCATGAAAAATATTGAATGACACTCCATTTTTACTGTCTCATTATACATACATGTATGTTTGTAGGCGACAATGATTGGTAGTGGGTGATGTAGTGCGACAGAGACGCCACATATGTATTGCATTCTGCTTAAACTTTAAAACGAATTGTGTTATGTAAGTTCCAGGCAGGAGGCAGTAGAGGAGACAGGCGAGTACGAGATGTCGCTGAGCGTGCCGCTGCACTTCCCAAATTTCCCCAACGAGTTCACTGACCTCGGCTCCTTCCACTACACGCCTGCGCACAGAATGCTGCCCGTACAGGTCACGAGTCAATAAAGAACACATTTATACCTCGAATCAATAAAGAAAACATTTGTAACTCGAGTTAATAATGAGCACATTTATAATTCGAGTCAATAAAGAACACATTTAAAACTAAAGTCATTAAAGAACAATCACATTTATAACTCTAGTTAATAAACACATTTCTAACTCAAGTCAATAAAGAACACATTTATAACATTTATAACTCGAGTTAATAAAGAACTCATTACTCGAGTCAAAGAACACATTTATAACTCGATTCAATAAAGAAACACATTTATAACTCGAGTCAATAAAGAAGACATTTATTACTTTAGTTAATAATGAACACATTTATAATTCGAGTCAATAAAGAACACATTTATAACTCGAGTCAATAAAGAACACATTTGAACGTTCATGTCCTCTCACTTGCTTATCCAAATGAGTGAGCAAATGAGCAATGAATCCTTTCAGAAGTATAAACATAAAGCTGTAACAAACATACATTCAATGTTTTGCATATACAGTGTATACTCTATATAATGACACTGAAGAGACTTTGCATTTTATGACGAGAGTGGTCGTTATTGATTTTTGACAGTGAAGTTACATGGATTTTACACTGTTTTCTATTAGTAAGTAGTACCTGGTTGACCGAGCGTTGTTCGGTTTTTTTTTTTTTTTAATATGAAATTTTCTTAAAATGATTACTAGCTGAATACTACATTTCATGAAAATCGTTGGAGCCGATTCCGAGATTTCCGAGATACAAGAATTGCTCATTTAAAGATATAAGATAAATTTGGTTCGATCTGCAGAGCGACACGTCCAGTATAGCATCTCTCCAGCACTCCACACTCTTCTACGACTCTGACTCACACAGCTCCGAGCACGACAAGAAGCCAGAGATCAGACACAAGCACAAACACGAGGACAGACTAGAGGACAAGCAAGAGCAGAGACAAGAAGACAAGCCCGTGCCTCGGGAGAGCCTGTTCTCAGCCGAGCTCAACTCCGTGGAGCTGCCGTGGGAGGAACCTCCTCCGGCTGACTGCAAGGGGGAGCTGCAGCACATGACGCATTATGAGGAGGTAACACATCAACTCACTTTTGACTTATAGAAGCGATGACAGCTCAGTTGGGCGAGTGGCTGCCTCACATCACGATGTTTTAGTGGTTTCGATCCCCGCCAATGAGATCAAGCTTTTTGTGAAGGAAAACATCATGAGGAAACCATAGCATGGTGGTAAGGTATTTTCTAGTGCTCGCCTGACTAGCAACTTTACTCAAGTTGTAAAATCTGTCGCCAAGCTGCTAACAATGTGTTTCTGGAAACCTCCTTGAGAACTATTAGTTCCAGACTAGGCATGCTCCACCATCGGCCACAGTGTTGTTTTATATGTTAAGTGTATAAAAAGGGCTTACACTAGTAGTATGCATATGAAAACTGTACAAATTTGAAATTTTAGATCGTCGCTGCTATAAAATTATAATATGGCGGGAGTGTTGTACTTTTTTTTTTTAATTCCAGGTGCAGCTGTTAAAGCAGCTAGAATCCCTGATCCCCAGAGTGAAGGACCCCAACAAGAAGGCGTCCCTGAGCCGGCTCAAAGCTAAACTCGCGTTGCGGAGACTCAAAAGACACAAACATTTGCCTATCTTCGATTTTGATAAGTGAGTGTTAAATGGGGTTTTTTTTGCGACGGTGTGTTATTAGTTTGATGAGTCGGTGTGTGTGTGTGTGTGTGTGTGTGTGTGTTTGTCTGTCTGTGGCATCGAAGACCTCCCAAAAAGATAAACCTATTTTTTTTATTCAAGTCCAAAATGGCTGCCACAGAATGGTGGTACATATTTTATCACAGCTTCCCCAAGTATATGTTATAAGTAGAATATACTATATAGAATCTAATAAATGCCAAATGTGTGATGGCCCTGAAAAAAATATTACAATCGAGGGTTTTCTATCATTTTAATTTTTACTTGTTTTATGACATGAATGCTTATTTGTAACAATCTGTAAAGCGCATATTCAATTTTCACACCCAAAGCGGTAAAAATATGTTGATATCCTATCCTGTATCTAATTCCAATATCCATGTGGCGTCTCTGTCACCCTCGACCGCCCGCTACTAATCAGAGCGCTCGTTTTGAATCGCGCAAGCGATATTTACACCGCGCGTACGACTGCACCTAGCTACAATGTTTGACCGTTGGATGGCTGTCTCCGGACACAACTGTTGTCCGGAAAAAAAATAATAAATATATTATTTAGATCATGATAGGTACACATTTGATTAGGATTAGATCTAGAACGAAACAATGTATAAAGTTTTTAGTAGTATAAGGATTCTGTTGTGTGTACCTTATGAATTAAATTAATATCCCTTTGATTTGGAGGAAGAAAAAATTATCTTCATCGCGATGTTTGCAGGAGTGTGAAGGTGGCTGGCGGGTACGTGACGGAGGAGGCGGGGCTCGTCGCCAGCGCAGAGAGAGTGCTCGACCGCTTCCAGAGATCCGTCAGTATACCATTACACCCTTGTTCTTCATCCTTTGAGCTAGGTGACCAAGCTCTGGTGTGGAGAGTTTTTTGTTTAAATAGATTATTCTTCGCTTGGCCACCAATGACCTGTGGCCGAAGATGTAGCGCGTTGATCTAGAACAAATCTGTTCACTCTCGCCTCGGAAACCATCCATTCCATTCCTTAGCAGTATGCACGATGAATGTGGTGCCTATCTAGTTATTAATATCAACCTGTGGACCTCATTGCAATCTCAATAAAGAACATTTTGATTTGATTTGTTGCGTTCGGATTTCAAGCCGCCCGAAGGCCTTTGACTTGGCTTAACGTCTGCGTGTACTAAGACTAACTACATTACATTACAACTATTAAAATCTCATAATTGGCGAAAACTCTCACCTTACTTGGGACTCAGACCGCTAGATGTCGCTCTATGTGTACAGTATCTGATGGACAACCTCTGCGGAACGATCTCGAGCGCGCAGTCCGGCGCTATCCTGGTCTCGCCCTTCGCCCCCGCGCCTTTCCGCTCGCCTTACTCTGGGACCCTACTGAAGCCCTACATCCGGAGGGACGGCAGCGCTCGGCCGCCGCACCTCGCTCTCACTGAGGAGCTGCTGCTAAGGACTCACAGGTACACACTACAGCTCCAGTACTTTGCCGGTGGAAGCTTTTATTTATGGAAAGATATAACTTCTTTACAATCAAAGGACCAAAACTATTTATTCCGTCTAATATCACTGCTAACAAAAATTTGTCTCTAATATATTAAGAGGAAAAGTTTGATTTTTGTTTGTTAGAAATTTTATGTCGATTTGAAATATTCATTCACTGTCGGGAAGCTACATTATCCCTGAGTAACATAGGCTATATTTTGTTTCTATTTGCAACTTAGATTATTTTATGGCTCGTGCAAAGCCAGAACGATTTAATGCTAGTAATGTATATAACGTACTCATATGTATATTATGTTCTAAGAAGCCAGCTTTCTTAATATATTTTGCAGACCCAAGTGGTAGGTTTCAGTTTGGACATTTAAATTATTTTATTTTTGACTGGACGCAATTCACCTGATGGTAAGCGATATTGCAATCTAGGGTGGAGCGCGCTTGCCCAGAAGAAACCGGTTCACTCTTGCCTTGAAAACCGCTAGATTATAGATATCGGGGAACAGGGAATTAATTGTAAAACAAGGTAACATTCTGAAACCTCGACGACCTCGTTGGCGTAAAGGTTACCATGCAGGACTGCCAATCAGAAGGTTCCGGGTTCGATTCCTGGCCCGGCCAACATCTTTGTCCTTAAGGCTTTCCGAGCCCCATACTAAATGCTTCTCAGACTGGCAACCATTTCCTCTAAGATTTTTAAATAGTAATCACTTAACATAAACTTAAAATGGTCTAATTGGGGCGCGAAATAGGTAATATTATACATTTTTTATCGCAAAACAGATATATCAGCGTGATTTTTTCCAGCAAAATACACATGTATGAGTGCAGTGCAACAACTTAGCTGTTCAGTTGACAGTGTCGCTAGTGGAGATTTGTTGCCACCTAAGAGTGCTGTCGAACTTGTAATTCCAATTTTGGCCACCTGAACAGCTAAGTTGGTGACATGTATACGTATACATTGTTAGTTTCCGTTTCCGTTAGTGTCATTCTCTCTGCCAAACATGAACCCAAGCTTACCATCCGTAGTAATAAATCAACAAAATTCCGTTAGATGGCAGGATCAAAAAAAGTATTGTTAAAGAGTTTGATGAAATTTATTTATTATTTTTAAATAAATTATTGCTATTTTTATATTAAGTATCGTAATAGAATTAAAAATTTAAAATATGTATAATTTTGTTTGATTATTTGAATGAAATTTAGTTATGTCAATGTCAGTTTGTCATATTTGACATACTTAAAAAAACGTATTTATATTGCAGCAATAATTTTTAGGGTTAGGTACCCTAAGAATGAAATTAATATACTACTGCGATCTTTTATGTACTTAAAAGATAAAAACGAATGCCTTTTACAAAATATTCGTTGTCTGTCTTTATGTCACCAGGCTGTTTCTAATACACCTTGATAGCTGAAACTTTCACAAATTATTTGTTTCCGTTGCCTATAATCCAATGCTATAACCCAAGAGTATACAAGTACTAGATACGCTATAACAACAAATACTAAAAACACAAAATATACAAATATAAAGAGTGGATGACACGTTTTTAAAGTGTACCTTAAAAGACGTGTTATATTTTGTATTTTTGCTCAATATCAAAAACGATAACAGGACACTAAAGAATTCTACAGAATATTAAGCTACGTATTACCTCTTTTTACTCTATCTTTACAATGACACTTGGTAGATTCTTTCATGATTTCTCTCTTTCTTTCTTTCAAAATAAAATGAATGTTTGATATGGGGTTCCCATACAAAAAACATGTTTCTTCGCCATATTTTAATAATGGTACGGAACCCTTCACGCGCGAGCCCGGTTCGTACTTGGCCAATTATATCAAATTTTTATACCTACGTCTTTTGTTTACCTATCAATATCTTTAACAATCTCATAATTACAAAAGGCTTGTTTGTTTGTTTGTTTGGATGTTTTTATGTTTTTTTGACGCGAATAGGCTCCGAAACTATTGGACTAAAATTAAAAATTCTTACACCGTTGGGAAGTTACATTATCCCCAAATGACATAGGCATTATATTTTGTTGCAAAGGGTAAGAACTTCATATTAAGACTCCAGTAATGTAACACAAGGTATAAAAAAGAGTAAAAAATTTGTTTCATCGCATGCGCTAAGAAAAGTTAGTTGTGGCGGGTGTCGTTTAGTATGTCTTGAGAGCAGCGGAACCCATAAATACAAAAAAAAACTTTAATCTATGTCAAAATTATAATGCGATAAAATTTAAATGTTTGTTTGTAACGAATAACATATTACACATCTGAACGACTTTCAAACATATCTCCTAGAATTCAATTTTTTTTATGCCCGTGCTAAGCCGGGACGGGCCACTAGTGTATAATTATATCAACGATACATGTAAACTGCCAGATGTACATTTATTATAACTAAGATTTCGACAGGCCTCTTACCTTAGAATAATAATAACAGTTTTTTTTATTTCAAATGTAGCTAAAATTGTATCCATAGTCTAATAAATATAAATTCCCTGATAATATGTAATTATTTACTTTTCTGATCATTAGACTTGAAGCTGATAAGATAGAGTAAAAATTAGGTTTCATCAATAAAAGGTCTCTGGATACGTAGCTTTATCAGATTTTGGCACCCCACGCACGCACTGTATGTAGAAGGTACATATGTGTCTAGCTCCGGTTTTGATGTTCTTAGCTATGTATGATGGTATTCGCATGTCCGCGAATACAAAATATTGGATATGATATTATTCGCAACTTTCCCAAATGAAAGGGCTTACATTTTGGAATCATGCGAAAAATACAACTGTTTCATGCAATATGTTAGATGATTCGTGAGAAAAGTTTTTTCTTGTTACTTATATCATGTACCCTATAGATTTTTACTTTTCTAATTTCGTTTGAGGTTTGAAGGTATGCGCTATGAATATTATATACACGAAAACGAAACCTATTGAAAATATATTCTTTCTCATAATTTTCCTTCAAAAAAAAAGTTTCAAACAAAATAAAATAGCAAGAACAATTCATGAGATTCGAACCATGGTCAATTCAAATCATAAAAATATTTCATGTTCCAAAAATGCTTCCTCTACGAACGAGCTATATAATCGACAATTGAGCGTTCGAAATTGGCATCCATATTCAAATATGCTGAAGTTCAAGTGACAAAAAAAATTGTCAATGCTAGTGTGAGTGTAGCCGCATCGTCACAGAATAGATGATAGTAGATATGGGTTTTATATGGCTTTTTGTAAATTTTTGCTATCAACGCTTAATATATGTTGTTTTGTGATGAGCCTTAAAAATAATACATTAACAGTAGATTTCGCGAACCGATTCTGAAGTTACAAAAGAAATCACTTGGGCTGCTGGGATGAATATAACTAACTTATACCTATTTAACGCCATCTAGCGGCATATGAGCACTTGCAGCATGCTAGCGAACAACCTTAACTAAATTTGTTGGCTGTGGGTCTGGGTGTTAAATATGTATCTATATATAATATGTATGTATGTATATGTAATATATCAGTTGTGTTAGCAACCATAATACGAACTAGAAATGGTTCAGTATGGGGCTAACCAGCCGTGTGTGAAATGTGTCTTTAAAAAAAAATACGCAATAAATTTGACGGTAGTGACAATGCTTTCCGAGATTGACCGCTGGTTTCCGTGCGATATAGTATTATGTGTTATTATAGTGTTGTGTGTAGGCAGGTGTCCGGGTACCGAGTGCCGGCGCGCCGCTCGCTCGACTACTCGTACATACGGCCGCATCACCTCCCCGCACTCAACAACCTGTGCGCGCAGCTCTTCTGGCCAGGGATCGACCGTAAGTACATTAACTCTGTTGTTGTCTTGATGGAATGTGCCCGGAACTAAGAGCTGAATGATGTTGGGATATATATTTGGATGGGAGGATTGGGAATATTGTTGTATGGTAGCCTTCGATCATCAATACCAACCAGTTGGTATTGATAATCGAAGATGAGATGGGCCCCCCTTAAGTAATTATTTTTACAAAATTTTATTTGATAGCTTATATACGAGTACATTTATATATTTTGTGAAAATGTTAACTGTCTAGTAGCTACCGTTATTGATGTATAGCAAACAAAATACGAAAAAACCGGTTATTGTATGGGGTATATAATTATTGTAATATTTATTATTTTTAGTATTTGTTGTTATAGCGGCACGGGAAATACATATTTTGTGAAGTTTCAGCTTTCTAGTGCGGTTTCTAAGATACAGCCTAGAGACAGACAGACAGACAGCGGAGTCTTAGTAATAGAGTCCCGTTTTTACCCTTTAGGTACGGAACCTTAAAAAAGTTTTAAAAATTGTTAGATGAGATTAAAAAGTTGTGTATACACAATGTTGTGTAGTGACGGAGGCGCTGCAGTACCCGGAGTATAGCTGCGTGGCGACGTACGGGCGGCTGGCGGTGGGGTGCGCGCTGCTGGTGCCCGACGCGCGCCCCGGGGAGGCCTACATCTCCTTCATCGCCACGCGGCCCGGCTGGCGGCGCGCGCGCATCGCCACCTTCATGCTCTACCACCTGCTGCAGGTACTCTCTTGTAACTACTACTCCTCTACTGCTCTCAATATGCCTGTAGATCAGCTAACTAAGGTGATCTGGCGCGATGAGGTTAAATCACAAGTAGCCCGAGGAAGAAGTCAGTGAACAGCTTTATAAACCGGCTTCATAGCTGGTTGCAGAAACCCAAAAGATCTAGAACTAATGGACATTTTGTGAACTGTTATAATAAAATTTCTACTCAGTGTGATACAGGCACATCAGCATTTTGCTGCTCACCTATAAATCAAATTAATAAATAAATCAAAGCAGACTGTCTTGTTTGTAATGGCATTATCATCCACAGCAATGACATCAAGATCATATGAAAAAGAAGATTTTAAATGTACTTTGCCAAACTACAATGTTTTTTTACTATTTCAGACTTGTACAGGCAAAGATGTGACATTGCATGTGTCTCCCACAAACCCAGCCATATTCATGTACCAGAAGTTTGGATTCAAGGTAACTACAATCAAACAACATCATTCTAAACTTTACACTTTATTTATGTAGGTTTACTTACAAACCCTTCATATATCAAGTAGTCATATATCTTCCTAGTTTTGTTCACATCAATTTTAACTATTCTCCTCGCATCCAGTAGCCTGAGGAAACCCATTTTGCTGTTCTGTGTGATCAACTGGTCTTTGATATCTAAATAGTTTTCCGGCATCAGTCTTAGATTAGAACATAAAACTTTTTCGGACTCGGAGAGTTTATGGAAGCCGGGCAGATCTACAATGTCTAAAGGCATAGATGTGCGTTTGAATTTTAACATGTTGTTTGTAGTTTTGGTGAATAAATAGCTCTGTTTGATGGGAGATTGATTATCAAACTTCTTGGCCATGATGAGAACGGCTTGCTTCTGCTCCTTCAGAGTGAGGTCATGTTCAGTCTTAAGCTGAGTGAAGAGTCGCGCTGTGTGAAGAGTCTTGATGCCGTTGCTGCGGTAGAGGAACAGCCGGGATATCTTCTGCATCAGCTCCACCTCCAAGTTCATGGACTCGAGGAAAGCATCAAACTGCATGCCCGTCATGAACTGCATGAATGTGAGCAGCCTCTCCGTCTTCTGTCTGGTCAAAGTATTGTCAAATGTCTGTATCCAAGATATGAGTTTGTTTGGCATTATAAGACCATGCCTCTGTAGTATTTTGTACCTCCTTTTCCTTTCCTTTAGCCTAGTATTTAAAGCACTAACTAAAGATACCTTCAATGCATCCATGCATTCATCGTCTTCCTCATCAGAGTAGCCATTCTCAAAGTTGAATAAACTCTCAGCATTGTGATCGTAACTGAACTCAAACTCAGATCTGTATGCATTGTAACCTGCCAGGTGCTGGTCCGATGTGTTATTTCTGGGAGGGTTGCCATTCACATCTGTACTGTACAGATATGGAGTAACAATTTTGGGGAACAAGGACTGCTCGGTTTCTGGCAGCACTTTGAGCTCGTCATACTGTACATTTTGAATATAGTACTTCTTGTAATGTTCCTGGCACTCGAGCTTGGTGCGCGTGTGCACGGCGCTGGCGATCTCCTCCCAGTTACCGTAGCCGCTAGCGGCGAGCGCGCCGAGCATCTTGCATTCTTCCTTCGCGGACCAGTTGCAGTTGTCGAACAGCGGGAAGTCGTTGCGCCTCACGGCGTACTTGTGATCGTTCTTGTGCGCGCGGATCTCGCGCCCCGCCGCGAAGCATCCCGTGCAAATATTAATGTCGCAAACGCAACACTCGATGTAAGGCTCGTGAGCTACTTCGCCGCACACCTCGCACTTCACTTGGAGAATATCTTTACAGTTAGACATCTCTTATTTCAGGTCGAAGAACTTGTGCAGGATTTCTACGAGAAATACTACGACATCGATTACAAAGGATGCCGGCACGCACTATTTTTAAGGCTAGCTCGATGAATAAAGTGGTGGAAACGAGACCCTAGACTTTTATTTTGCTAATTTATTAAGTAGCCCTTCACATACTTTAATCATAATATATTTAAATTAAAAGGAACTAGCAGGAAATACCTAGTATTTATATTTGTACTGAATCAAAAACAAGTACTATGGCTACAAAGGAAATAATCCAGGTTTTGACGTTTAACGGTATTTAAAAGTCACTGTTATGTCTAAGTTAAACGCACCTGACACATTCATTTATTTCATTGATCTGAA
The DNA here is from genome assembly GCA_035578125.1 of Mellilla xanthometata. Classification (NCBI taxonomy): domain Eukaryota; kingdom Metazoa; phylum Arthropoda; class Insecta; order Lepidoptera; family Geometridae; genus Mellilla; species Mellilla xanthometata. The sequence goes on along the minus strand of JAPUBQ010000007.1, from coordinate 937,227 downwards.
AGTTCTATGTATATTTGAATATGTGATATTCGGGGAAAAAAATTACATTGCTTCTGCTTGAATATGAAACTTATCTATTCGGAAAATCTAGCAACAACTACAACTAGCTGCTTCCCGCAGATCATCAGACAACCAATAAGGACTATGAGACATACTCAAACATAATACCTATCATGAAGTTATTGAGCAACGGATTTAAATTTACCGTAGATATTTGATAGGTCCATTCAACAAACATTCTAAAACCGAGTGAAGCGAGAGCGATATTTTTTTTGCATGTCAATTGAAGTTTAGTGACGGATTTCAATTCAGTGCAAAATAGGTTGTAAAGGAATCTTCAGCGTATCCCTTAGGAACCACATAATATGTGCTAATACGAAGTCTAGTAATGAGGCATACTTCTCTGTAAATAGCCATCAATATTATTTTAATTATAAGACAATCTCTCTATAAAAATGATATAGTTCATCAAACGGCCTATTTCGAGCGTACATACTAGCTTAAGTACGTGTAGAAGTTCAAAATTACAAAATTGCATACTAAACCAATAAAGTCATATTGATATAATCATCGACATCGACAACGATTAATGTATCAGTCGTGTTTGTGTATTGGGTACCTCACGATCGCGGCGATGATGGCTATCTATTTATCGTCCATCATGGCCCATTGTGACCAATGGTTATAAAATATGTACCACGGTATCTTCGAGTACGCTTTGCTTTGATCCCAGAAATTTTAATTTAATTGGAAAAAATAGTAAAACATTGCTTTGACGGTCTCTTGTCACGCTTATTCAAACCATGGACGTTCACTGATTAGAACAATGAGAACAAACTTATTTTCCTGTGTTATTTTCGTAAAGAAGAACAGACTTGAATACAGACTTTGTGCTGCCATAAAATGAATTTAATTTGTATTTATACAGAAAAATACTAGGCATATTGTTCTGAAATTCGTTAAATAACGATATGTCAAAGTGAAGAACGTTGATTTTGTGAACAACAATTTTTAAATAGGCTAAGATCTGTTACTGATATAATATAATTAGCGTTCGACGCCATTGTGCTGCGCCTAAGTAGGTCCATGCTTTTGAAAATCCTTTTATTTCATCATTTCAATCCAATGATTATTTACTATTTATTCGGTAAACTTGATGTACAAATGCATCAAAGTTTGTTTTTATTCATTTACAATATACAAAAATAAAATTATAACCTAGCAACCCTGTAACGATCAAGTGAATGACGTGATCTCATTATTTCTGGAATTTTGAACAATGAAAATTATTTTTATCTCTTTCTCGCATGTATACTTTTCCTATACATATCTTGTGTTTTGTCTCTGTCTTTCGTCGAATGAAGGCCCTAGAATGTTCTAGACTTTTCAATGTATATATTTTGGCCCGTCGGGCGCGCAACGTTTCATTCATTTGTGAAGTTGCTGACAGTGAAGTGTTGAGTTTTGTGGTGTGAATTATTAGATATTAGTCGCTTTTTACTTACATTTGGATTGTCGTTCGAGAAATCTTTTACTGGTAAGTAATCATTAAAATCAGCTACTATATTTCCTACGCGTTGAATGTGTTTATTTCATGAATTTCGTTCAAATCTTTCACATATTCGTCCCTCGCGCACATCTCCAAAAAAGGTGTCAACCGCGTAGTGTAAAACGGGATTATTTTTTTGTTACAGAATAAGCTACAACCATGGGAAAAGACTACTATAAAATATTAGGAATATCGAAAGGAGCGTCCGACGATGAAATAAAGAAAGCTTATCGGAAGCTCGCGTTGAAGTACCATCCTGACAAGAACAAGGCCGCGGGCGCGGAGGAGCGGTTCAAGGAGGTCGCGGAAGCCTACGAGGTGCTCTCAGACAAAAAGAAGAGAGAGATCTACGATGCGCACGGCGAGGAGGGCCTGAAGGGCGGCATGGGCGGGCAGAACGGGCCCGGAGTGGGCGGCCAGTCGTTCTCGTACACGTTCCACGGCGACCCGCGGGCCACCTTCGCGCAGTTCTTCGGCTCGGCGTCCCCCTTCCAGGCCTTCTTCGACCTGAACGGCGGCGGCGGCGGGAACACCATGTTCTTCGACCGCGATATGGACGTGGACATGGACCCCTTCGCCAACATGGGCATGGGTACCCGCTCGGCTGGCGGGCCGGGTGGTGCCTTCCGCTCGCACTCGTTCAACTTCCACGGCTCCCCCAACCGCAAGGACAAGACGCAGGACCCGCCCATCGAGCACGACCTGTACGTGTCGCTGGAGGACATCGCGCGCGGCTGCGTCAAGAAGATGAAGATCTCGCGGCGCGTCATCCAGCCCGACGGCACCGCCAAGAAGGAGGACAAGGTGCTCACCATCCACGTGAAGCCGGGCTGGAAGGCGGGCACCAAGATCACGTTCCAGAAGGAGGGCGACCAGGGCCGCAACAAGATCCCCGCAGACATCGTGTTCATCATCCGCGACAAGGCGCACCCGCAGTTCCGCCGCGAGGGCAGCGACATCCGCTACACCGCCAAGATCTCACTCAAACAGGTAAGCTCACACTGTCATGCTCTCACCTAATTACCCATCTAAATACTTTGTTTCAATGCAAACAATTAGAATGTAAACAAAATCACATTCCTTCCAATCTTTTGTCTATTGTATGTAACATTCTAGAAATGTCTTGTAGTATGACTAATTGGTTTTTCTCATGTGTTTATACCTACTGTGTCAAGCAATCTGTAGTCAATATAGCACTTCATTCGGAGGAATTTCAAACAAGACATTTCTAGAATTATTTATTTCTGCTAATACAGTGTGCCCATTGATATAAATAGATAAGTCAGTACATGTATTGCAGGTTATTGGCATAGGAATGACATGTTTGTTACAACAGTACTGCATGTCGATACAGACTTGATAATTGATTGAAAGTGAGTCAAGTATCTAACTGTTGTTTTGTTTGTTGCAGGCTCTATGTGGCACAATAATAGAAGTACCGACCATGTCTGGGGAGAAGCTGACGGTCAGTTTACAAGGTGAGGTAGTGAAGCCGCACACGGTGAAGAGGTTCCCCGGCTATGGTCTGCCTTTCCCCAAGGAGCCGACGCGGAAGGGAGACCTGCTGGTTGCCTTTGACATCAAGTTCCCCGACCGGTTATCGACGGGTGTTAAGGAGATCTTAATGGACACTCTCCCCAACTGAACTGACTGACAGATCTCAGGACTTGGTGTATATGTGAGAGGGAGCCCGGAGGCTGCTCTCTGCCTGTATGCTCAAACCTAGTGGACAGTCTCTTGTACAGTGTAGTCAATGTTGCTGCCGAGTGATGTGTTGCCGAGTCAATGTATGATTTACATAATTAGTATGCTGTGGAAGGTTCTTGTGCGTTTTAGTACAAAGGGCCGGTGGTTGTGACGCGCGTTTGTGTTTAATTTAGTAATTTAATAAGTTGTACATATTCTGCATCATGTAAATACGATCTTTACAGTGATTGTAAGTTTTGAGTTTCTCTACGGAAGCTGTGTCACAGAATGTCTTGAATCTGTTTGTTGTAATGCCAATTAGCCAATTTAATTATTAATATTAGTTTAATTAATCTACTTAACTGCCAATGCATATCTGGAACTTTCTGTGACAAAGTTTTTGGAACTTTGAATTGGCAATTGCAAAGACTGGAGCTTGGGAATGTAGTGTCATTGTTGATTATTTGGCACTGCCTGTCCCGAGGTATGTAAACTGATTGTAATTATATTTATTTAATGTAGATTGATGCTAGTGACAAAACTTATCACTTATAATTGCTGTTAAAAGAATGACTAATTAATAAACAGACAATTAAATTATACTACCTCTTTAATTTCTTCCTTTTGTAACCTAATTTAATACTAGACATGGTTTGTTCTAGATAGGTGTAATATATTAGATTATATTACAAGATAGGTAGTTCTTTATTTTGTTGAGGAGTAGTGGAACAGCTGTGTGATGTCAGATGGCTGAGACATGTCGGGGACCTTGGGAGGCGTGCAGAGGTCTCCGGCGGCCATACAACGCGCGACGCTTAAACCTAATAGGTATTTGATTTTAAAGATACATTATTGACATGAGATAATTATAACATATACAGCGTTATTATTCTGCAAAACTAAGACTTAAATATACTAGATATTTTTTTACTAACATCGCCTTTTAAGAACTTACACCTAGGTAGTCTAGGCTACAAACTAATTCTAATTACGTCAACTCGCTTCTAGTATTCCATATCTATTAAAAATAAATTATATTTAGAGATGAGAATTGCAGTAACATTAAAAATTAAATAAAAAAAAACCTAAATTACAAATAGTAAATCTAAAATGTTATTACACACTACAATACTAACTCTTATGTTTATGGCAGATAAATAGGCATATTTTGATCTTCTGTAAACATTAGCAGTATAAAATACCTAAGTAAAGCTTAGTAAGGAGTTTTAGTATCATCTTCTTAAAATTAACTAAAAATAAGCTTATCTCGGTCACTGACATGCTTCTAACTCTATGGTCATTGTATTGTAATTTATTAACCTAAATCACAACAAAAACATAACATAGGTCATACACAAAAAATAGGTCAACGCACTCCCAACACAACAATACATGGAGGCCCCTTTACGTAATATATGCACTTTCTACGCCTATACTATGGGCGTAGAAAGAGAGTGTATTACATTTAATTTATTTGTATTTCTTTTACGATTTATATGCAGGTGTAGCAGCTTCATATGAACTCCTTATTGTTGTTAAAGGATACAGGTTGTAAAAGGACACATGCTAATCTTTCTTAATTGTTTAACATATTTATATATAAGTGTACCCGCTCGGCGTCGCTCGTGGTTTCCCCGCGAGGAGCGTGGCTCTCCGGCCGCGACTCGAGGTCGGCGTTTGACGTCACCGAGCAAAAATACGCGGCTTCGCCCCCGCTAGCGTGTGCTGGAGAAATGCGAGATTATCCCACAGATTATACCGTAATAATATGCATAGGTACGTTAACATTAGCATTTTAAATTTCTGTCACACCTACATGGCAAATGGACAATGTACTTCTGGAGACAACATTTTAGTTGGCTAATTCTATATCTTGAAATCAATATATTGATTATATACCTTTTTTTGTTGACGAGGTACCAGATACCTGGTTACAATGGGGCGCACCCAGTTTATGTGGGATTTGTACCCACTAAAACCCCCCCGGTGACCTGCTTCTGTGAAGGGCCAGACAGCGATCCAATCCGCCAATGACGGCGACGGTTACAAGCCGACATCGTCCACCCCGGACTCGATGAAGCAGGTGTCGGAACCCCATCTCCGAACACCCTCGAGTCTGATGCCCCTTTTAATCGCCCCTTACGACAGGCAGGGGGTATAGGTAATAATGATTATTACCTAACCCGACTTTCCCTTACAAATAGGTAAGTAATTAAATTCGAAACCGACCAGTTAGGAAATTTAATTTAGGTACTGTGGTCCTAACAGTCCAACACAGTACAATATTTTGTCCATGGTCCAACTGGTTGGACCAAATATCAGATAATTTAATTCATAAAATGTTATCTGTTTTTAAAGGTTTTGGATAATTATTACAAATGTAAACCAGCTTAATAGTATCTAGATTCCTGTAAGGGATGGGTTCTATGATATTTAGGTTAAATACTTGTACAGCGAGTAGTGTAGAGGTCATCGTACGAGGTGTGTACATGTAATTATTTAAGTAGCGAGGAGTGGGCGGCTGGCATACTCTGTTCTAGATGTCGTGTGCTCTACGTTGTTTCACTAATTATTGTTTTCCTGCAACTGTGAAATCTATCTATGGTAATCTATACTAATTTATTTACGAAGAAATGTTTGATTTTTTGTTTAACGCAAATAGACTCCGAAACTACTGGACCGATTTGAAAAATTCTTTCACCGTTGGGCAACTACATTATCCCAGAGTAATATAGGCTATATTTAGTTTCTCTTTGCAACTAACTTAGATTATTTTAAAGCCCGTGCGAAACCGGGACGATCTGCTAGTTAAAAATAATCATCTACGGAGCTACAGGGACAGGGACCTCCGGACAATGCGTGCCGTGTCGATGATGCCAACTTTTTTTACTGTAAATAGGTTAGCGCTTGACCACAATTCACCTGATGGTAAGTGACATTGAGGTCTACAACCCTTGATCTATCCAAGTTAGGAGACGACATTGGTTCCCATAACAGTTTCCATAAACTACTTTGGAAGCCTTTAGATTCCAATTTAACTGTTTTATTTTGTCAAATAAATACATATTTTTTTATCTAGCGAGAGCCTCTTGAGATATTGGTCGAACCCCTACGCTATGAGGCCGTTTAACGATACAACTATCGGGACAACGATCGTCGAGTCAACATTCTCAACATCCCACATGGCGGTAATCTCGTGAGGCAGTTGACTTTGTCTTTCTCGGCTTTCAAACCGAAAATGGCTTTGCGAAGTAAAGAACTGTTCTGTTGACTACCTTACTGCACTTCAAATTTCGTCCTTACATCTAATAAAAGAAATATTATGTAACAATAAAAGAGCTATAAAAAATTAAATTACCAGACTCTTTTGGCAGGGAAACCCAAGAAAACTCTCAAACTTCTGAGTTCTGACCTTTTGTGTACAATTCCATTTCTTTGTTAAAGCCTTAGAATAACAAGCTTAACTTTCGTCACAACAAAAGAGAATGGAGTCCCTAAGACCTTGAACTTGCGGATATCCGGATTCTTCAAGGGACGGGAACTTGGCAACTTGTTACTGACGTAGCCCAGACGGCCTTCCCCACTTTAATATTATATTTTCTCCCACGTGTTGAGGAGAATCGAGAAAACGTTGTGATCTGCCGTTATGTGTTCTATTTCTACGCCAGACTACATGATATTCTTTTTTCTGATCCGTGTGATATTCCAACGCAAAAAGCGCAATACAAGGCTAAACTAATAAAGAGATGATTGAGTAAAGTGATAACGTTGATGTGACAGACATGATTTCACACCGGTATCATGGCACATACAACAGTTTGAAAGGGTCTCGAACCTACTAGGAAGTTTATTACATAACATTATCTACTAGAAATAGAACCAACAGCTGGAACAGTCTCGAAGAACACGTGTTGTATTGTTTCGCAAAAAATATTAATTTTGTTCAAATTTGAGCCTAATATGGAAGTCATTAGGTTTGATTTTGTTAGGTTGCAAATGGTAAATGTAACAGTACTGTTGGATCGAACAGTCGAGAATGGCCGAGATCCCCCGACTGCGCTCGTTGGTCACTGCCGAGGCGAGTTATAAACCCGACCGACGAGTTTACGTGTATTGCACTGTTGTGTTGCCTGTTAAAAATCTAATTACCCATAACTTTGGTAAAGTCGAAAAGTCAATATACTTTTGTTAGCCATTTTTACACTTGGATTCGTCAGAACAAATATCATTAGGAAATTAATATCACATCCGTCACTCGATGTGCATACGGTAATTCATTGTCTAAGTCACAGCCCCCTAAAGTAAAATAGAAAGTTGATGTTAACATTTATTCTAGTACGTACTTCAAAATGTAGGATGTACTTAAATCACAATCTACAGTAAGTAATTCTCTATTGCTTCGCTGCTTTATCCCACTAGTGGGGTCAGACCAAAAAAATTTTTTTCTTCCACTCTATCCGCCGTCATCTCTACACTTATTCCTTTCTCTCTCCAGTCTCCATTCAGATTCATCAATTTCTTCTTTCATCTTTCTCTAAATAATTAGGTATTTGGAATTATAAATTACCAGCCATACTACCATCGAAGTAATAATATAATGGTAGAACATTCTAGATTTATTGTCCCTGTAGCTGGTGAACATCGCTAACTGGTCACACAGTATGATAACTCGCCACGTGAGCCTAGACGTCACGTGTAGAGAAAACGTGCCTAGTTAGCGCGACACGAGACGCTTTCCCGCATTGATTGCTATTACCCGACCAAGTTGGGAATACACCACGTCTATACCATATATGATACCGATTTAACACCTCTTTAATTTTGTTGGTTTATCACAATCGGGTCAATATTGTGGTATTATCTACAGCGCGGTAGCGCAGCGGCATTTATCACTTTTATTTTAAATTATCTTATCCTATTTAATATTTGTTATCAAAAAATATAAAGGTCATTTAAATAAAAATAAATGTTGTTGGTTGTTTTGTAAACACAAATATTTATTGTATTTAGAAACGATTCTTTATAAATAAAGGAGATCTTTAGCGGCGCTGCAGATCGTTTATAAAGTCCCACGCGTTTTTATTCAGATTTGCTGCCAATACTGCCAAAATTGTTACGTTTATGCATGTACATTGATTGAAAATGTCTTGTAGAATAAATCTACACTGGAGTACTAAGCGCAGTAAATAACAGAAGCTTTATTTTAAAATTCATTAGGCGCATTGCTGATTTTAAAGTGCAACAGTATTTAATGTATGTACATAATAAATAATCACCTACTCTTCTGTACTGTACTTTACGTACCTTGTGCCAAGGAAAGATCTAGAAAGAAATGATTTATCATATAAATGTGGGTAGGTGCGAGTATCACATCGAAATATTTTTAACTAGCATCACGTCCCGGCTTCGCTCAGGTTCTAAAATAATCTGAGTTGCAAAGAGGAACAAAATATAGCCTATGTTATTCGGGGATAATGTAGCTTCCCAACGGTGAAATAATTTTTAAAATTGGTCCCCTACTTTCGGATTATTATTATATTTTATAATTTCCATTTCAATGACTTTATACGCACCTTAATTACATATGTTAGTCGTAATATTTTCCACCTCATTTGCGCGAAACTGCCAAGCTCAATCAACAATACCAAAACAATCATCAAACCTATAGCCATGGATGCTAATAAACAAATACACAAAAATATAATATAAGAGTGAAAAACAACCTACCCTTTCTCAAGCAAAAATAAATATGTACTTAGGTACTATCCAGTGAAGCAGAGTGTTAATTCTAGAATCAGCAGCCAATGATCTGAAATTGTTTTGCAAGAAACGGGCATTGGCATGGTACGTTGTCACAGATTCAATAAGAGGACTGCGGTGTTTACGAAACGCAACGAACAATATATCAATGAGGTCGTGACGTAGACAAACTCATTAGTGTTTCAACTCTACGGTCCGAAACTTTTTACAACAAACGCGTGACGTTTTTTGACGTACTTTCTTGGGAATTTGGCAAGGTATTTTAAAGAATACATGCACTTGTGGATTTCAGAAAAAAAGTAGATTTAGAGAACAATGAAGTTTCCATGGATTCCACGGTGGAATAAAGAGGAGAAAAAAAGTATCCGTGGATCCACACGTGGAGCCAAGCTGAGTTCCAAGCGGAGTGAGCCCAAAATGTCGTCACAGTTTTTTAGGTGACGACATATCATAAGGTGTCGCGTTGTCAGAGGGAGAACATGGAGGAGTAAGGAATATTTTAACCTCCATGCCGTATGCTGAAAGGTAGTTTTCTATGATTTTATATAATTGTCAAAATTTATCAATAGTTTTGGTTCTTACCTTGGTATGTAGCACCTATAGCTCGGCTAACTAAGGTGATCTGACGGAATCATCAAATGTAGACAGCGGTCTATGCGTACATTCTTTGGATGGGTGACAATGCAAAAGCCTGACATTCAAAAAGTGGCGATTCATTTGGGCGTTACCGCGGTTCGGATGACACATTTGCTCCTGTTTGTCGCAGTACAAGTGACATTTAGGTGGCTTAAAAATCTCGACAGAGTATAGATGACTTAGAAAATCTTAGTTAGGTAATCAATAAGGCCAGGGTCATTAAGACCATCATCTTACAAGTTCTCGTATATTATTACCCAACCACTGCGCTTGGCATTGCCCTTGATTTTCGAAACCAGACGAGTATTCCTTCCAATAGAAACTACTACTTCTTCTATGTAAATATTGGTGTCTATTATCATAGCAGATTCCTAATTTGCAGCACGTGGGAAGCAATGACATAATAGGTTGGTAGGTAGTTAGAACATAATTTAGAATTCCGATGGAGCTGTTTATACTAGGTGCGGACTGTGCCAACATGCACCTCAAACAAAAACATCATTAAACGGACGAGAGAAGTCTATGCAATTTTGCTTTAGTCTGTCTGTGTGTATGTATGTCGGTTTTCGCGTAGAGGTCGCATTTTTTAACAAATGAGATCGAGCTTTCGTTGAAGGAAAACATCGTGAGAAAACCATAAGCTATTTTCTTATGCTTGACTGGCTAATTAAACAAGATAAACCATTTATTGATAATTATTCAATTATACGTCAAAAAATAAAAAATGACAATATGTAATACAATCAATTTGTAATAAATGTCAATATTAATAAAATAATAATAATATTAGACAATTACATGTCACACATTATTAAAATAAATATTTTTTCCAACATTAAAAAATTCGTCCACAGGATAAAACGTTCTATGAACGAGCCAGTTCATGAGATTATTTTTGAAAATGCTGTCATTAGATGCATTCGTAATATCCTGCGGCGAACAGTTATATACTTTCGGTCCTATAACGTTTATTTACAACCTTCTTTCAATTACAACCTTCTTATGTGGATAAATCTGTCACCTAGCACCTAACAGTGAGACAGTTATTCCAGACTAGGCATGCTCCACCTTAGGCCAGTGTCGCTAACTCGTGTGGTTACGCATCTTGCTGGTCTAATACTTAGCTGGAAGAATAAAAAAAAATCAAAATTCTAAATTTTTTGGCCACAGCTTCGCTTACCATCAGGCGAGTTTGTAGCCAAGTGTAGATCTATCAAATTTAAAAAAAAAGTTAAACATTAAACATTTTTGTCTTAAAACATTATGGAACAATCACTTTCTAACTCGCGCCACTAACTCTGGGCTAAAAAAATACTTTCTCTTTGGCAGCTTAATTCCAAGTATCAAGAAAAGTATCAAGTACCATCACATCTCGTTTGTTGGTAAAGGTTTATCTTGCACTTCATTATTTTTGCAGACAATGGTGCTTTGATGCCAAATGTTCCATCGTAAGTGCCAAAATTACGTCACTTGATCCTAAACTAGAGATCTCAAGGTTCCAACTCCGTATAAACCGTAGACGAATAATGTACCAATCCTGACATCAGCTGCACAAAGACACTAGTAGTTGCTTAGACGATTTAAAGGTACGTAAAGGTTCTATATAGGTGGCTGTCATATTGTTAAAAAATAGTCGAAAGCTCAACTGGTTTATTTTTGAGCCAGCTAACTATACATAATTATAATATATTTTACGACTCGAATAAAGAAAGAGATATTTGATTGATTCGATTTAATGTTTTCATGCATTTGTTACCAACTCCGTAATTTATGAATCGATTTTAAACATAGATTTTACTGGTAATGATATTATATTATGCTTCGCGAATGGTCCCTTACAAAAATGTATTTTTTTTACAAATCGGTCTTGAAATATTTTATTGTTCATTTACTTAACTAAGCCACTACTAGTGTCCCAAATTGGGGACTTATTAATTATGGAAGTATTATTATCAAAACTCAAAATATATTGAAATTTAATTCTTTATTTCATAATCTCAAACACTTTTTGTTTATCATAATATATGGCAAATATATAATTAATGTGGGCTAAATTCAAATTCCAATCAATTTATTATATGGGTTAGTACAAGACAGGTTTTCGGTCAATCATTATAGTACAACACCATATTCTGCCTATCGACGTGCAGCATAAGTAGTAAACAGGTTGCAAAACAAACTTTGAACTCTATGGCACCACATTCTATTTCAATTTCAACCCTCTACTATGCACGTGGTCATGAGTTTAATCTTTTTGTTTTTGTCCTATTTCAAGATCTTAAAAGTTTATTTGCTGGTTTAATAAAGCTCAAATCAGCAAAGCAAAGGATTTGCAAGTACGTATGTTGGCGGGACAGACCGGCCGCAAGGCCATCGGCCTCCTACATGGAACACAATGCTTGTTGACTCATATGCCAGTGATGCCAAGCCCTACTGAATTTTTACCCTACGAACCAATTAAAAAATCTTGACTGTGGGAACAAAAATATAACCTATCATACAATTAGGTGAAAAGAGGTGGGCTGTTGGAAAAATAAATTTCCCACCGCCGCGTACGCTTAGGTGGCCACAAAAGTGGACTTTGGAATGAGTAGACTGAAGGTAATATCTCAAAAAAATTATAATACGGAAAGAAGAAAAGTGGAAGTGCACGGATTCTGGTGCAATTAACACGACACCCCAAAACCTCCTTTTGAAAGCACAAGGGATAGCCATCGAGGAGGTTTTAGTGAGTAAAAATCTCACATACCCCGGCTACACCCCAACGTAGTCGGGGAACTATGTAGATTTCCCCCTCGTAAAAAAAAACACCTCAAAAAAATCCCTAAAAAAGAGTGTTGATCGTGGGAAACTCAAAAAATTCTTTAAAATGGTTTTTTTACGGTTCTCGTATAAAAATATTAATCACCCCATTTTTTTAAGTCCTTATCTATTGAAACGTTTAGCGTATTGACATGTAGTTTTTTCAAACTTTGTTTCTAAGAGCTAAGAAAGATAAGTAGTCTGTAAGTAGCAAAATTAATTAAGATACATTTAAGTGTGGACAGTGTCCATCTTTTACTTTTTTTTATATGTGTATGTTTAATAAAGAATTTTGAAAAAAACAAACCGTTTTAGCTACTTGCTCAGAGTTAAGCTTACTAAGAATTGTAAACATTCTTGTGTTTTTAAGAAAATAACTAATTCTGAAACAAAATCTTAGAAATCTTTCTCCTAAAATCTCCCTAAATATATTTACCCGGAAGACACTTGCAATACCCCTGATGTTGGGAAAAACCCCCAAGTTGGCATCACTGCCATATGCCTTATGTTCTCATATTTGTCTGCATTGGCAGTAATGTACCCAGTTTATTAATTAGGTTAACTTTTATAGGTTAAGCTGTGTACAAAGTCGTAGGTTTCTTTTATCAAAAAGGATCTAGTTTTTCTAGTTAGTCTAGAAGCAGTGCGCTCCTTCTTCACAACACGGGATATCTCTAACCATCATATGAATTGTTCAAGCTCAAATAAAATAACGTATAACGTATAGCCGGATAGTAAATTAGTCTTCTTCTACATCGTATGAGCTAAGTGGCCAAGCTCTGGTGTCGAGAGTCTTCAAACCACCCGAACGCCTCCGTCTCAGCTTAACGACTGCTAGTACTAAGACTAACAGCCGGGACCTACAAAAGAACGTTTCATCCGACCTACAGTAGCACCGAGATGAAAATGCCACTTGGAAAATAGCAGTTGTGTATGGTGACCCATCCAAATACTGTCCGCATCGACCGTTGATTAGCTTCTATGATCGCGTCAGATCACCTTAGCTAGCCGAGCTACAGGCGCTAACAGTAAACCAGTTATCTTATACTTGGTATGAGACTTAAAAAGCGATTCGACCTTATGGTCTAGGTCTTAATAATTTTCAACCCTAATTTCAGTTAAACACAGTTATTTTTAGTAAACTCCGTTTATTAACATTCATAATTCAACCATACAAAGAACAGTAGTAGAACATTTATTATCTACTTTTAGTTACTATACAATAGTAATCAAATTAAAAATAATTATTTAACAAAACCAAATCAAAAGTGAAAAACAAGAGTTCCAGTTTTATTACGAGTGGAGTAATGCACGTGGGAAAATAGTTGGAAACAAAAAAACAGTCAAAAAAGTTATTTACAGAAATATAACAACTATATTATGCATATTATACTAGTTAGTATTACTTACAAAATATTTGCAAGTATATTTTATAATAGGGGTTTGTGTTTTAAATTGGGACCAACTTAAATATTATTGGCCAGCCCCCCCAAATCTTATGTTTAAGAAATTAGTAACTGTCGTCACTACCAATGATAATAGCCACTGCTGTCAGTGGATCATCAGACAGATAGAATAAAAATAATTTAATTTAAGAATCTATGCCCTGACTGACGCATTAATTCATTCATCTATGGGCAACGCAGAGCCCAAAGACTTTAGACTATGCGCCGCAGTGCATAGTAATCTTTGTATCTATTGCCACTGGTAATGACTATTATTCATTTGGAGACTTGGAGAGCTGGGATTCATATCTCGTATTTAAGACACTGTCAGTAGCTTACTTAAGTTTGGTCTAGTCTAGTTTGGTCAGTGTCTTAAATAAGAGTTGAATCCTTAATACATAGTCGTAGCAACCACGTAACTTAAATATTATGGCAAGAGTTTCGGCAGGATATATGTACTAGTAGTTAACAAGTTACAAGGCACTATCTTTGTTCAACATAATAGTTTCAGATAAGACTAGTCGTCTCTTAGAACTAAATCAGATAACGCCTTTTTACAGAATCAGAATTATTGAACTACATTTTAAACATAAATCGTTAATTTTTTTTTCTTCTTCTTCGAGTGAGCTAAGTGGCTAAGCTCTTATGTCGAGAGTTTATAAGCCGCTCGAAGGCCTCTGACTTGACTTAACGACTGCTTGTACTAAGACTAACAGCCGGGACAATTTAACGTGTCATCAGACCCATGGCAGCGCCCAGATGAACATGCCACTAGAAAAGCGACAGTCTTGTACATGGTCATCCATCCAAAGACTGTCCCCTAACGACAGTTGCTTAACCTCGATGATCGCGTCAGATCACTTTAATTAGCCGAGCTACAGGTAGGTGCAACTATAATAATCATAATCGAAGTCTAGATCATAATAAAATTTTGTATTGATACAACATTCGTTTTCCATTGACTTATTGCACTCTTTGTATAAATTCTTTTTTAAATTTATATCTCCGTACCAAATTTACTTATGAGCCAATAAACAATTTGATTTGATTTGAAGTATGAGTTTTGCTATAAACATATTATCAGGCGTTATCTGCATTAACAAAGTTCCTTATACTTTTTTCCCTGATTTCCCCGGCTGAACGGGCTTAGGCCCTGGCTTGAAGCCGGGTTTGAGTCCTGGCTTGACGCTCGGTCTGACAGGCTTGGGGATAGCGGCGGCGGGGTCGGTCCACACTGTGAAGTCTGGTTGCGGGAGCTCCTTGCAGTCCACTAGCGGGTTAGTGGCGCTCAGGGCTTCCATGACACGAGGCTGTGCCTGGTCCAGCAAGGCTTCGTTGGCGCAGATCACACCCGCTAGCGTTGTCTTGCGGATCTCTGCTAGTTGTTCTGTGACGGGAGAAATATATTAGAGTAAAGATTTCGCTAACACAGTGTTTCCCGTAATAATCCCTGATGCAAAAACGACGGAGTATAGTAAGTTTGTAAGTGTCTGTGTTTGTTTGTCTAGCATAACACCCGAAGTGCTGGTTGAGATGATGATGATTTTAGGTGATGATGATGGAAAGGTGTATGAAACGGGGTATGTTCTAGGCTATGTTTGATGAAAATTGGTCTAATGTCCGCTACAATGTTAGCTACATATTCTTTTCACAAGTTTCACTTTGTAGTTAATTTTAAACTCAAGATGGCTGCTACTTCTTAATCTTGTCGGGGGATTTAAAATATTTTATTTATACATGTGTAGGATATTGCTCCAGATTTTCTGATTTCTGAAAGTATTGTGCCCTGCTGGCTTAATGCCTGTATTATAAAAAAAAATATATCTTAATATATATAAATCTCGTGTCACAATGTTTGTCCTCAATGGACTCCTAAACCACTTAACCGATTATAATAAAATTCGCACACCATGTGCAATTCGATCCAACTTGAGATATAGGATAGTTTAAATCTCGAATTATAGTCGCAATTTTAATTTATTGCTAATTATTGTCTGTTATTATTTGACAGTCACAATTATCTGTTAACTCTAAATGATTCTAACAGATGTCGATACTTTTCGACTGGGTTGAGTAAGTAATCAATAGATGGCGTTGCTATGGTAAATCTACGAACGTGTCATATAAGCTACACTATCTATTTTTCATACCCCTAAGTGAGGCAAAACAACGTTTGCCAGATCAGCTAGTACTCGTATAAATCTCACCAAGAGTAAAGCCGACAGTCTCATCCGCGGTCTCGTACCAGAAGCGGTCCCCGAGCTTCAGCCTGAGGAACTGGTCGGCGATGAGGCAGGTGAGGGTGGGGCCCAGCAGCCGGCCCTTGGGGTCCTCCGCCAGCGCCCCCGTGTACAGGTCGATGTCGTCCACACTCCTACACGCACAAGAAAAACAAATTTAACATTTTGAAAAAACCTCCTTCCCAATATTTTTGGTGCCTATGTCGCGTACTAAGCACATACATTGTGCGTACCGCCATGGTGTGGAATTCTTTGCCGATTTCCCTGTTCCCCGATAACTATAGCCTAGCGGTTTTCAATGCAAGAGTGAACCGGTTTCTTCTGGGCAAGCGCGCTCCACCTCAGATCGCATTATCGCTTACCATCAGGTTACCATGAATTGCGATCAAGCGCAAGCCCATTATGAGTAAAAAAAAAAATTGTGTAAGTTGCCATCTTAGATTTGAAATTCAACAAAGCATATTCGTATTTACTTGGGCTTAATGAGTAGTTTCATTTAAGGCTAAGATAAGGGCAAATTTTTGATTTACAGTTTTTTCGCTATAAATCGTAAACGGTAAAAATATCGAAAAAAATAGCTTAAAGACCGTAGAACCACTCTAAGAATATATTTATACTTATTTTGGTACCAATCATGGGGTACAAAGGTATATTGGAGGAGTTGCGACCAGGTGAGGACTAGAAAATGCCCTGCCACCATGCTATGGTTTTCTCACGATGTTTTCCCTCATCGAAAGCTCGAGCTCTTTACCAAAGATCGAACCCATGAACTTCGGGACGTGAAGCGGCGGCTCGCCCGTCTGAGCTGTCATAACTACAAATTGTTATAAACAGCCTTATATACGTTCCCACTGCTGGGACTCGGGGCCTTCTCCCGCGAGGAGAGAGATATAGGCCATAATCCACCACGTTGGCCAAGTGCGGGTTGGCGGATGACACACGTCTTCGGATATTGTGGTCCTCAAACATGCCAGTTTCCTCACGATGTTTTCCTTCACCGTAAAACGAGTGCAAAGGGGCCGTCTGATTGATAAGCAGACGTTATTACCACCGAGCCACAGTCGCTTTTGATAACTACAAAACCAGGTTACGAATTTGAGCTTACTTGAAAATAGTCTGTATTCTCTGCAGCGAGGACGCATCGAATATCTTCACAAGGTCCGTGAAGTTGTTGGGTCGGGTCATGCCGCAATGTGCGCGCCACTCTGGGTAGGGTGGCAGGCCGTGGTCTCTGCCGCGCTGGATGTTCAGTGACACCAGGTCTAAGCCACACGGTCCGGCCGGCTTGGTAGCCGGGTTCGTCTCGTTGGACGAGAGAGGGTTCTCGAACATGTGGTTGCTTAGCTGGAAAAGGAGTATTTAAAGGTACTGTTTTTGGAATGGTTAAAGTTCATTTTTTAACGTCTTTCGATAATATCAAGACAATTCCTAATCGTGCATGAACAGCGTATGATACTATGATATACTGATACTATGGAGCGACGACGGTCTTAATTAAGCAAAGAAATTTTCGAGGGATATTTCTTCTATCAAAAGATGTTGTGTCCAGATGTTGTTGATAGATGTTGTGGCCGTCCGACACTCATGCATTGTAGCTTAAAAAAAGAATTTAAGAAAAGGCACCAAGTTCCAGCAGTAGGAACGTATAGAGTAGATTGTGCGTAAGAATAAAAATCCTATCCTCTTGCTAGAGAAGGTCCTTTGTTCCGGCAGTGGGGGCAGCAACCTATAGGGCAGGTTGTGCGTATCTAGAGAGAGAGTTACCTCAGTGGTGACATGAAGGTCGGCAGTGTGCACGACAGTCTGCATGGCGGAGCGGATGGAGTCCTTCGTGCCTTTAGCGGTGTACAGCGCGTACGGGTTGAACAACATCTGGTGGAGCTGCATGTAGCTGATAGTTCCGTTGTTCACGTCCGCGCTGTGCATTAGACCCTGGGGAAAGAGATGGAGTAGATCATTATAGTGACTAATATCTACATATTATTTGAAGGCTAAGGCGTTGATGTACCGGGTTCAACCACGCCTGACATAATGGAGCGAAGTGCCTGAATTTACAAATTCGCCGCCTGATAGAACCGCTAATGGAGTAGATAATTATAGTGACTAATAGTTTGCATGGTGGAGTACCGCTTTTAGGTCGGCTAGCTTAGGTGATCTGTCGTGATCACCGAGGTTAAGTAACGGTCGATGCGCACAGTTTCTGGATGAATGACCATTCACAAGAATTCTTTTAAAAAGTAGCACCCGCTATCGTGGGTGGGGTGATACGTTAAATTGTAACACAATAACCAAGTTACATAGATAACACAAACTTATTAGTAATTTGCACAGGTGTGTAGTATGGGCAACATAACTTACCGGAAGTAGCGTGTGTGCGAATCGGAAGACTGCCGCGGAGAAGTGGTTAGCGATGGAGGGGTCCACGTTGGGGTCGTACGAGCTGGACTTGCCGGACGACAGCAAGGTCAGGTTCAGCGCCCACATCACGTCCGTGCCTGGAATATGTCGCAACACAGGAATTAATCACAATTTACAATATACAGCTAGAAATGTGATCAGCAGGGCAGGTATCCACGAGCACGAGTCAACGACACTCTGACCATAAGTGGAACATGTCTAGATTAACTGCCTCTTAAGGATGCTGCCAGAACACACCTTTAGGAGCTAGGCCATAGGTCATCAACATGCGGGTGGTAGTCCCCCGAATACTAGAAAATGTACCAGCTCTACTCGACTCCTCTTCCGTACCTCACTCAGCTCATCTTCCGCTCGTCGAGCCTCGACTTTACACTACCATTTGAAACTGCAAAAGATTAGGTATTTTCCGCCTTCCGAACTTGCCACTAGGGGCATGGGTCTACTACCCGCCAAGCCCGAGGAACTGTTCTTGCTGCTAGTTTACCAGATGGAGCGAAACTTACCAAGTATTGCAGGCAGGAACTCAGCATAAGTGATATGTTGCATCTGTGCTCCGATAATCCTCCTCGCCTCCTGGTAGACAGTCTCGTCGTCCCACAGCGGGTTGAGGCGGCGCAGGGTGGCTGCCAGCCGGTTGTGCTGCCGCGCCCAGATCAGGTGCATCGTGGTCAGGTGGAGGTTCTCGTTCGCACGGTCGTCACCTGAGGAACACATGATACTTATGATTTGATTTAACAATGCTGAGGTGTGACAGGGGCAAACGAAAAGTATTAGGGACTAGTATCCTGTCTCGGCTTCGCACGGGCTCCAAAACAATCTAAGTTGCTAAGAGAAACAAAATATCGCCTATGTTACTCGGGAATAATGTACGAGTAAATTCACAACGATGAAAGATTTTTTTAAATCGAATCAGTTATTACGGAGCCTATTAGCGTCAAACAAACAAACAAACGAAAATTCTAACTTTTCCTCTTTATAATATTGGAACCAGTAATTTCGGAGCCTATTAGCGTCAAACAAACAAACGAAAAATCTAACTTTTCCTCTTTATTATTGGTATAGATGGTATGGAGGTATTGATAGATAAATGGCTTGCGCTTAAACGTCACAGATATACACTGAAAAGCCTAGTGACGCCACTCGAAATTCAGATATCAGTACGTGGTGCTAACAGGCGGTGAATTTGTAAATTCAGGAGCTTATGTGCGAGAGGCATAAAAGCGAGAAATGGGATGAAAGGTTTAAGCGCAGATCAGGCTCCAGACACTCACTAGTCGGAGCAGGATAATAATTAAAAAAAAAAAACAATTCAGGAGCTTCGCTCACATATGTCAGGCGTGGCTGAACTCGGTACAGCATCGCCTTAGGGACCAATATTCAAATAAGTACATATTTTACCAGATTCAAAGCAGTATCTGCCGAGGGCGTTCATCTCAACAGTGTTGCATCCGTCGTTGGGGTCCGTGGAGGGCGGCAGCAGGGTCCGGGAGCCTATCTTCAGCATGCGGAGCTGACCGCCCGTGTCCAGCAGCCGGGAGACCTTACTCTCGCTGTTACTGTACACCGTGGAGCCGTCAATGAAGGCCGTGGCCTGGTTCAGCTGTTCGCGAGGACCTGCAGTCATTAGGAGAAACTTTAAGGAACTTGTTATAAGTTGGCTCTTACGCTGTTTCATTTTTAACTTTATAGCCAGGGATTTAACCAGCAGGGAACCACACAAGACAGTAACGTTCATAAGTGCACTTGGATGTACATATATTTGAAACAAACAAATGAATTGAATTGAGTGACACACTGGCAGAAGGTAGAGTATGCCTAATCATTCATATAATTACTGGCTCTTTAGAAGGCTGCTGATGCGCATCGTTAGGCACTTGGCACAGACTTTTATATTGAAGGTGGTAACTAACCAGGCGAGCGCTATCAAATGCTTTAACACCATGTTAAGGTTTCTTTACAATATTTTTCTTTACTGAAAACTCAAATCCATAGACATAGTCATCACTCATACCCTGCGGAACGTAAACGAACGACTAGTTAAGCTATCATCGCTTCATAACTATAATTGTTGTGAATCATACCGTAATGGCACGTGGGCGCGGGCGCAGATCGGACAAACTCCATACACGTGATGTTGTAGTCCTGGTAGAAGGGGTCTTCTACATCCAGCCGCACCGGGAAGCACTCCGGGTGCGGGGGCTGGCTCGGGTCGCAGCAGGATAGGGAAGTGCTGTTAGCTCCTACAACATATAACCAAACAAATTAGGTGTGCCTCGCCAACATTAAGTCTTTTTTACGAAGTTACAGCTAGGCATTTGACTAGCAGGTCGCGTAACTACCGACACTTAAGGAGGCTGCCGAAATACACTTATGCTTGCGATAGATTATATTTACCTCGAGGGTGGTTGCTGGTCAGGGGAGCACTATTCAATGCTCTACCACCATGCTATAGTTTCCTCACGATGTTCTGCTTCACCGAAAGCTATAGTTTCCTCACGATGTTCTGCTTCACCGAAAGCTCGAGCTTATTGTCGGGGATCGAATGCTCTGCATCCACTTTCCAGACTTGAGCGATAGATAATAATAATCCTTCCAATAATTAACTACATCTATGATTCATGCTGCGGTCTATTCAGTCAAGAGCGCAGAAGCAATAACTATTCGAACACTACGTGAGATGATGGCCAGTACTGATGATGATGATGCGACTAAAAGGGGCATCAGACTCGAGCTTGTTCGGAGATGGGGTTCCGACACCCTCTTTATCGAGTCCGGGGCGAAAACCGTCTCCGTCGTTGGCGGATTGGACAGGAATCCGGTAAGGGCCACAGCGCAGTGCAAAGAGTTCTCCAGTGTCTCCCGAAAGAACCTGGAGTCCTCCTTAAGTACAGAGGCAGGCCACCAGAGTAGTTTTAGTGGGTACAAATCCTACATAACCTGGTTGGCCCATATCGTAGCGAGTCATCTTGTTAAAGATTACCCCCTCGTCAACAAAGAAAAGGTACCTTTGCTGAGCGCGGTGGAGGTGATGTCGTGGTCGACGAACTGCCCCCAGACAGCCAGCATGACGGTGAACATGGAGTCGTGCGCGTAGCTGGGCCGGTGCACGGTGACGGACACGTCGCGCGCGCTCGGCAGCCGCGAGCCGTCTGTGGCCGTGCGCGGCGCGCTGATCCCTGCCAACACACCGGGACATCACTACAAGGTGTCAGGTATGGTGGGTATACACTGACAGTACGACGTAAGGGTGCAATATTGTTGCATTATTACTCGTTACTCAATGGGAAGCTGAATGATCCGAGCACACTGGCTCGTATATCCCTGCTGGCGCCGGACCGGCAGAGACAGTCGCGTGTATGTTGCAATCGTCCGTTGTTCGCGAGGGCCCGCGCGCGCACGCGAACCTCTGAGTTTGCTCCTACGGCACAAGCCATCACCCCTTTTCAATGCACTGGTTGCTCAGAATACTGATATATAGATGTATTCTGTTGTAAATATAAGTTATTTGTGAGTGAATGTGTAGCTTATTTAAGTAAATTATGTTAGTAGTCTAATTGATCTATATTATATATAAACGTATGTATTCATAATTTGTATAATAGTCCAAAGTGTTGTATGCATTGGTGTTAGCTGTAAGTAATACATGCAATGCAATAAAGTAAAATAAATAAATAAGGGAACAAAGTAGATATTACATACGATGGTGGATTGTATAGTTCGCGGCCTAACACTTAAACTATTTTAATGTAACTGACCTCATTCGAATAGTTTACTCTCTGGCTGTCAAATTGTAAAATTCTTTCGCAACAGCATTAACTGTATTTGAATTAGGCCGAATTTTGTAAGCCTTTGTGAAGCGTTTTTAAAGAATAGACAAAATTGACCAAATGGCGGTCATCAAATACCTATTTAAAAAAAAATCGCTCCAAATGAAAAAAAATCGCTGTTATATACCAGCGAAATAGATACATTATGCCATTATAAATGTATTTTTTTGTTAACACTATATGCATTGTATTTAATTATAACTAAGTACATACTTGTAAATGTAATATTTTACCAATAAAATTTGTTTATCTGTTTAACAAAGTTCAATAATTACATAGTAATAAATGTGGTGAATTAAGTTTAATTCGTCACAACACAGTCTCAACTCAGCATAATGCTGGTTGCTGGAGAGCAACCAACGCTGGTCTTCCTTTGAGGCTGGCTGTGACGTCACGCACGATACATAAGGAAGAAGTAATAGAACGTATTATGACCAAACTCAGAATATGGAAACCAAATTTTCAAGTGCTGGAAAACTTTAAAGCAGCTAATTTAGCGAACTGGAATTAACACAGTAGCCAGCCTTGCAGGAAATTTACAGCATTAGAATATTTAACTTACATATTTAACAAAATCAAAATCATCATGGCAGGTACCAACTTAAAACCAAAATCTTGTTTGTCCGTTTCAAGGTGTTTTTCTTTTCAAAACCGGCCTACTTTGTTAGGTAGGCAGTAAAAAACATTTTTTGAATGTATAATTTATGGACCCGGTATTAAAAAATATGATTGTAAAAAAAAATATTGTGTAACAATTTTGAAGTTCGTAAACTATGATATTCTATTCTACTACCTATATATCTATAGACCACGGATCAGAAAAAAATAGGTATAGGAAGTTTCCACACTCTTAAGGCGATAAGGAGGCAAAATATAATATTTTGAAAAATCCCATAATTTCCTGCACTAACGATAGGCCTACGGTATTTTCAGTTTTATTATGTTTAATAAGAGTTCTAAAACACGTTCACGTAGCGAGCCATCATAGTAGTAGTAGTAAGTGTGACAAAAGTTTTATAAAATGTCAATGTCAAACAATTTATTGCAGTATTGTTTCACCTTACAGTTACATAATTACACATACGGCATTGCAATTATTTACTGGGGATGACCAACCCTGTTAATTTTTTTTTATTGTATTTAACTGTGTCTTTTATTTATGTGTCCATTAAAAAATTTATCTATCTATCTAATGAGATGAATAGTTAGATTTTATTTTGATTTCACCTCTTAAAACAAATACATCGTAATTTGATTTCATATTCCTGTAGTTTATATAAATGAAAGCTAGCCCTACATAACAGAGATTCTAATAGTATTTGTTGATAATTGATCAACTATCAACTGTCAACTGACAACTGACAGTTGACTTGAACCTTTTTGTTTTATTATTTTCTTTAAGTTGGTAATTTTTTTTTGTAAGTTGGCAGGCGGTTAGCCTCTGGTTGTTAACTTCATACCCAAGTCAATCTAATAAAGATGGAGAAAGAAAAACGTGCTTTTGAATTCGAACAACTCAAACCCACTGCAATTTAACAACAGGTTATGGGCCCAGAGGCGCTGAAAAAGGGTTTCGTTGGAAATAAGGCCAGATAAGCGACGGGAAAGTCAAGAAAGAAGTCCAAGACGACAGAACCGGCAAGGCAGACATAATTTACAAAACTGCGACATCGGAGCAGCCATCGCACAGAAAGTCAACGTTGATCTACGTACACGAAAGTCGCTTCAAGTCAGAAAAACGCCACGAAAGATTGTAAATCCATTTTGTCTATTTAAAATTGTCAGAAGTCAGTCAGATTGTAAGAATTAAATGCAAAATGGATACTGTAAAATCTCAGTT
Source organism: Mellilla xanthometata (assembly GCA_035578125.1). Taxonomy (NCBI): domain Eukaryota; kingdom Metazoa; phylum Arthropoda; class Insecta; order Lepidoptera; family Geometridae; genus Mellilla; species Mellilla xanthometata. The sequence continues at coordinate 913,024 of JAPUBQ010000007.1, read as the reverse complement.
GGAGATATTAAGTGAAGATTGTCAGGGAAATGTAAATTTCATATCATGGCGATTTAAATTAAACCTAGCACTTAAGAACAGAGATCTTTATGAGATTGTGTCAGGTGGAACAGTCAGACCAGCAGGTGATAAGTCAGATCCAACCGTTTCAGCTTGGATAAAGAAAGATGTCGAAGCTCAAACGTTGATAGGTTTAAATGTAAACAGTAAGATAGCTACCAAAATTGCAAATTGTAAAACTTCCAAAGACATGATAGACAAATTAGTTAGTTTATATGGCACAAAGACTGATGTAACCTTAGAAACTTCCCGAATCAAGTTTTTTACCTTTGAGTATGACGAGAACAAGTCAGCAGTTGAGAATTGTATGGAGATCATGGATCTGGCTGATGAAGTCTCAACTGAAAAAGATCCTATGAAAGAAAGTTGGGTTATGACAAGAATCCTGAGTGTTTTACCGGCAAAATTGGCGCATTTCAGAACAGCTTGGAACAACGTGACCGGACACATGAGAAACTTGGAAACTCTCATCGAACGTCTCAGACTTGAAGACGAGCAACTCAAGGAACCGACGACAAATGCAGAGGGCAGCACTAGCAACGCACTCATGGCACGACGTGCGAAACGAGGACAGTCGTCAAGCAAGCAGGACAAGTCACAAGTCACATGTTACAAATGTGGGAAGCCAGGTCACGTGATCAAGGAGTGTAAAGGGAAGGCATGTCAGAAATATATTGAGTACTGCAAGAAGAAGTATTCGTGCCACAATTGTAAGCAGAAAGGTCACTTCGCAAAGGATTGTCCATCCCGAGAAGAAGGAAATAAGTCAACATATGAGACAAAGAGAAAGGGACTTTTGACCACAGCACTTTCGACAGCAGACAACAACATCTCGCAAGACAGGGCAACTTCATGGTATCAAGACTGTGGAGCCAGCCAGCATATGACGTCTCATCGAGAATGGTTTGTGCAGCTTCATGAGTTGGACGAGCCAATTCCAATTGTGATCGGGGATTCAACCAGGCTAGATGGTGTTGCAGTCGGGAACATTGAAATGGAGGCTTTTGATGGTCAAAAGTGGTATCCAGTGGTACTTGAAGATGTGATCTACGTTCCAAATCTCAACTTTAATCTTTTCTCAGTCAGTCAGCTGCTAGACAAGGGACATGTACAGAAGGCAAATGGAAACGAGTCGATATTCTACTGTCAGGACAGCAATGAAGTTGTGGCAATGTCAAGGCGCAAAGGAAATCTGTACCAAATGATGCTGAGAAGAGAAGAAGAGACAAGTTTGATGGTCCAGTCGATCAAAGTGTGGCATGAACGACTCGCTCATCAAAATGTGAAGTATGTGAGAGACATACTGAAAAGGAAAGGGATCAAGTATGTTGATGACTGGAATAATTATGTGTGCACAGGGTGCACATATGGCAAGCAACATCGATCCGCACATCCGAACAACCCAAAGACAGCCAAGCATTTGTTAGATCTCGTGCATGTCGACACCGGCGAGATGAACATCCCATCTCTAGGAGGAGCAAAGTACTGGCTCATGCTGAAGGACGACTACTCTCACTACAGAAGCTGTTACTTTATGAAGACGAAAAGTGAGGCTCCAGAGAAAATTGCAAGCTACCTGAGACTCGTGGAGAATCAACTAGGGAGGAGAGTAAAAAGCCTGAGATCTGACAACGGCACAGAACTGAAGAATGCAACAACAAAAGAGATGATGGATAAATTGGGAATCTTTCACACCTTTACGAATGTACACACACCAGAGCAGAACGGAAGAGTTGAAAGAGAAATGAGAACAATTGTTGAGGCAGCCAGAGCAGCGATACATGCAGATAGTTTAGACGAGAAACTTTGGGCAGAGGCAATGAACCACGTGATCTTCACGATAAACCAGACAGGAACAAGCAATGTACCAGGAAAGAGTCCAGCAGAATTGTGGTTTGGAAGGAAAATGAAGATTGAGAAACTGCGACCTTTTGGCTGTGAATGTTATGTGCTGACCCAAGCACAGAAGAGAGGTAAGATAAATAGAAAATCAGAAAAGGGAATTCTGGTTGGCTATGACATTGATTCACCCTGCTACAGGATTTATATGAAAGAGAAAAGAGAGGTCATCAGCTCGGACAATGTTATCTTCGACGAAGAGAACATACGAAGGAGACAAGGCACTGAAATCGAGACATCGGCGACAGAGGGCGAACCAGAGAAACAAAAGGAAAGCAGCAGTGAGTCAGAAGAAGAAAACTGGACGACTGGAGAAAGTGCAGAAGAAGAAAGTGAAAACGAAAGTGAGACACAACCGCCAGAAGAAGACCCAGAAAGAAGAACCTTAAGAGACCGTAGAACCTTGCAACTACCACCGAGACTGAAAGACTATGAACTTAACAAAAGATGTGGAGGACAGAGTTCACTGGCAGCAATGATTGGAGAGACTGAAGACATTTCGGTGAGTGAGGCACTCAAACATGAGAAGTGGAGACAAGCAATGCAGGAGGAGTACGACTCGCTGAGGGAGATGAAAACTTGGGAACTGGTGGATTGTCCTGAAGGAGTGAAACCTATCACATGTCGGTGGGTACTTCGAAAGAAAGCTGATGGAAGATACAAGGCCAGACTTGTGGCGAGGGGATTTGAACAGAAGGAAGGAGTGGACTACGCAGAAACTTTCAGCCCAGTAGCCCGCCATGCATCGATTCGACTACTTTTGAGCCACGCAGCATCAGAGAAAATGAAGTTGGTATCGTTCGATGTGAAAACGGCATTCCTGTATGGAAATCTTGAACAAGTCATCTATATGAACCAGCCTGAAGGGTTCGACGATAGATCAGGAAAAGTTTGCAAGTTGAACAAGAGTCTTTACGGGCTCAAACAAGCCCCAAAGATGTGGAACGAGAGAGTTACAACTCACTTCAAAAAGAAGATTGGCCTGATCCCCACAGACGACGACCCATGTATCTACTATAACAAGGACAAAAGCATCATGCTCTCACTCTTCGTGGATGATGGACTGATAGCTGGGAAGGATGAAAAGGAGATATATAGACTTTTGAGAGAGATAAGCAAGGAGTTTCAGATCACATACAACAAGAAAGCACAGGACAAGTTAACGTATTTGGGCATGGAAATCAAGATCGACAAAGATGGCATCTTCGTGAACCAGCCTCAGTATACGGAGAAGATCTTGAAGAAGATGAAACTCGAACATTGCAATCCAGCATCCACACCCATTGAGCAAGGAATGATCACCAAGAAGACAGACTTCAAGAACGACGAGGCACTTCCGGCAAACAACAACTATCGAGAGTCAATAGGGAGCTTATTGTACTTAGCTACAATAACTCGGCCAGACATCAGCTTCGCCGTGAACTACTTAAGTCGACACTGCAACAAGCCCATGAAAAGCCATCAGGCGATGGTGAAACGTGTGTTCCAGTACTTGAGAGGGACAACGACAGCTGGAATCTACTTCGGAGGAGGCAAAGAACTCATGGCATACACCGATTCAGATTTTGGAGGAGATCCAGAGACTGCAAAGTCAACGAGTGGAGTGTTGGTGATGAGAGGAGGACCAGTGATCTGGTACTCACAAAAGCAGCGTTTAGTGGCGACTTCAACTGCAGAAGCCGAGTACCGAGCCGCTGTGACTGCAATTGACGATGTGTGCTGGATTAAAAGAATCGCACTGGAACTTGGCATCCTGGAAAGTGATCAGCCGATCACTCTGAAAGTCGACAACATGTCAGCCATTCACATGTTACAGAATGCCTATGAAGGAAAAGCGACCAGAGGAAAGAAACACATAGAGATACCACGAAAGTACATTGAGCAACACATTGGCAGCACCGTGACATTGCAACACGTCGAGAGCAGCAAGCAGATTGCAGACATTCTCACCAAACCACTCAACAGGAGAATCTTTGAAACGCTTCGCTGTAAGTTGATCAAGGAGGAGTGTTGATAATTGATCAACTATCAACTGTCAACTGACAACTGACAGTTGACTTGAACCTTTTTGTTTTATTATTTTCTTTAAGTTGGTAATTTTTTTTTGTAAGTTGGCAGGCGGTTAGCCTCTGGTTGTTAACTTCATACCCAAGTCAATCTAATAAAGATGGAGAAAGAAAAACGTGCTTTTGAATTCGAACAACTCAAACCCACTGCAATTTAACAACAGTATTAGATTTATTATCTTGCAACACATGTATGACATAATGCTGTGTTACACGTGCCCTGTGGAAATAGAGCGTAGCAAGAGACACTGACAGCTTTCCTCTGATCTGAGGCTAAATAGATAGTGTCATTATGTATAAGAATAATTAAAAAAGGTAAATACTTCTTGGGTGAGTAAGTCGAGATATATATGGTGTCGAGAGTTTTCAAGCCGATTGCTTGCACTTAGACTATCAGCCAGTACCTACAATTTAACGTGTCATCCGACCCACTAGCCCAGATGGAACGTTTAAAAACTACAGTCTTGTGCATCACCCATCCAAACACCGCCCGCTTCGACCGTTGCTTAACTTCGATGACCGCATCAGATCACCTTAGCTAACCGAGCTACAGGCGCTACAGTCAATAGTTTATATACGAAAGTAAGAAGTAGTACTCGTATGTAGTAGTTACCATCAGCGTAGTTAGCCGGCAGCACCCTCCGGAAGGGCGTGTTGGAGACGCCCCAGAGCAGCGGGTGCTGGAGGTTGTTGCAGGTGCCGTCCTGGCTGCGGTACTTGGAGCTGGCGCAGGGCGGCGGCGCGGCGCTGCAGTAGGGCGGCTCCAGAAACGAGCCGCCCGTGGGCGGGCCCACGCCCGCTCCGCCATCGCGGAATGACACGTCGGTGCTGGAAGATAAAAAGGTTTAAGTTTCAGCATCTCTCTTGGATATGACCGCTCAGTCAGCCCGTGCGGTTGGCTTACGTCAGATTGCGTAGGTTCGAACCCCGCTTGAGCTTCCGGTGAAGGAAAACATCGTCAGAAAAAAACATTGAGTACAAGGTTAGACGATATGGAAACCGTGTCTCAAAACCTCGCGACGCAGAAAACGATGGGATGTTAAAAGTTTTTACGTATCCGTGTGTCTGTACATCGTAGGTCCTTAGATACAGATGATCCTATTTATCTATATAGATATTTTTATGATGATAATCGGACCATAAAGAAATAAGGTCCAAATAAATAAATAAAAATACATACAGTCGAATATATAACCTCCTCCTTTTTTGAAGTCGGTTAAAAATAAAAGGTGGCGGCGCCGCAAAACGGTAACATATTTTCCACATCTTCCTAAATATGAGCATCAAATGCAAGTATTGGACTCGTAGAATAATATATGTATGTATAAACTACAATAAATTTAAAATTCAAAATGGCTGCTACCCTAAATGTCATCGGGGCTTTTTTAATTATTAATTTACACTTTTAACTGTAACATAAAAATCCCATATTTAATTAGATCGGCGTACTGCAGAGCATGACACGTTTTCCTTAAGTTGATTTGAACTAAACTTCTCATATTTCAGTGTCCTACAAACACGTAATGTGTCGAAGTTAGATAATGCGGTCGTTCCCCTTGTTAATCCAAAGCCCTATTAAACCAGCACTGACCCGTGGAGTTTACGTGACAAGGAAAGTAATCCTATCTTTCTAACAATTTTGGTCAATAGAGCAGAAACGTACTTGCCACATTTTCTAGTGTATATACATAATCAAGTGGGTGTCTTTCATTAAAGGCGTAATTGGTAACTAACGGAAAAATTTAGTTTACTAGCTGACCTGGCAAACGTTGCTTTGCCTAAATTACAGTTCTTATCACTTAGGGGTATGGAAAATAGATAGTAGCCGATTCTCAGACCCACTGAATATGCATATACAATTTGCTAAAAATCGGTCAAGCCGTTTCGGAGGAGTACGGTAACTAACATTGTGACATGGAAATTAGCTGACCCGGCAAACATTATTTTGCCTCACTTAGGGTTATGAAAAATAGATAGTAGCCGATTCTCAGACCTACTGAATACGCATAAGTATACAATTTGGTAAAAATCGGTCAGGCCGTTTCGGAGGAGTACGGTACCTAACATTGTGACATGGGAATTTTATATGTTAGAAAAAGATAGATTTATTAGCTTGCAACACATACGGCAAATAGAGTAAAGAGGTTCCTTGAAGGCAAACGTGTTACATCTTAGACTAGAGTAAAGCTTAGCATCAGGTAAGCTGCGGTCAACAGTGAGGGTTCCGGGTTAAATTCCTGACACGGCCAATATCTTTATGATGAGCTAAGGTAACCGGCAGTCGGCTGGCACAAAACTACGCTATTTCATTAACTCTTATAACAGATGATGATGATGATTTGCATGTTGGTAGATAACTTTCTAGTGCTGGTCTGACTAGCTAACCACCTGATGTTAAGCACCAAATGAAATAGAAATCCTAAAGTCGAGGCTCGGCCGCGAGATGAACCTGCCAAGATGTGCAGAGAGAGTCGGAAGTCGGATAAAGTAAGGTAGGTGCGAAATATTTCAGTTTACGAGTATGTTCCATCGTTTGTGTAAAAAATTGAAGTTCCGTGGCTACCTAGATACCTACTATACAATACAATATAACTTTATTGCACACCAAAAACAAAAAAAAAATACAAGAAAAGCCTTATCGCGAAATTTCCAGTCAAAGCGATTTCTGCCAGGAAATTTTTAGATGTGTTGTGTAAAAAAAGACGATGATATATCTTATATCTTTAAATAAGCAATTCTTGAATATATGTATTATTATATAATTGGAATCTCGGAATCGGCTCCAACGATTTTCATTAAATTTAGTATATAGGGGGTTTCGGGGGCGATAAATCGATCTAGCTATGAATCATTTTTAGAAAATGTCATATAAAAAAAAATACAAGGTATTTCAACCAGGTACTGTATCTATGATCTGAATATGAAGTAGGTAGTACAAATGTAACAGCTACTGGAAACGGCCACTTAAAACCAAACAATCGATACCAATTGGGCTAGAGAAGCGTGTTTCACAGTGCGGTCGGCGGTGCGAAGCCACACTAGCGCGGGTCGCGTGTCGCGGTCGCTGACTCGGATCTGGTTACTGATCACTAGGTATACCTAACCTATGTATAACTCTGCAGCCTGGGTGAAAGAATAAGGCTGCGGAACTGCCCCTGCCTGTCGAAAGAGGCGACTAAAAAGAACATCAGACTCGAGGGTATTCGGATATGGGGGTCCGACACCCGCTTCATCGAGTCCGGGGTGAACAATGGCGGCTTGTGACCGTTGCCGTCATTGGCGGATTGGTCAGTTATTCGGAAAGGGCCACACATATTGCAGTGCAAGGTCTCCGGTGTGTTTCCTGGAAGAACCCGGAGTACTCCGTTAAGCGCAGAGGCAAGTCACCGGGGGGTTTTAGTGGGTAAAAGAGTAACCTGGCTGCGCCCATTGTGGCCAGGTATCACGGTGAAAATTTCCACCTCGTCAAAAAAAAATGAGATCCAAAACCTATCTATATTATGATACTAGCTGACCCGGCAAACGTTGTTTTACCTTAGTAAAAAAAATCTAAATATACAGTAGCCGATTCTCAGACCTACTGAATACGCATATAAAATTTGGTAAAAATCGGTCAAGCCGTTTCGGAGGAGTACGGTAACAAACACTGTGACACGGAAATTTTATATATAAGATAATATAATAATACCAGATACTCCTTACTGGAACTTTATTCTGTTCCACGTCATTCCTACCACCTCTTTGATGTCATCCTCCCACTGTATTCGCGGCCTCTCTATCTTTTTTGCAGACTCATAGTTACCTACAGTGAGAAATGTTCTACTTCTTCTAAAAGATCTACTTCTTCTTTTTTAACCTTTTCTTACTAGGTGGAATCAGCACAACAAGTCTACTTTCTTTGTCAACGATTTACAACAGTAAATATTTAAAAATAAATAGATTGATATTTATTATTTTTATAACGACCTCGTTGGCAAAATGTTTAAGGTTACGGTAATGCCGGACTGCCAACCAAAACCAGTGTCGATTCCTGGCACGGCCAACATCTTTGTGATGAACTAAATTTGTTATATTTCGGTCTGGGTGTTAAATATTGATCGATATAAAGTATTTATGTATGTTTGTGTAGTATATCAGTTGTGTTAGTAATCATAATACAAACTAGAAATGGTTTAGTATGGAGCTAATCAGCCGTGTATTCGTTAGTTAGTTTCAAAAAGTCTTTATTTCAATATAAAAATATACAGTAACAATATTAGTGCAAATCATTCCTAACATGATACATCTAACTAATCAACCGTGTGTGAAAAGTGTCATAATACTTATTTATTATTTCGTTATGCTTTATTTAGCAGTAGCCCTGTATAGGTAATGTCATTGGGCAGCTTCATCATGTAGCGAACTGACCTAAATATTGATGACTGGATGGAGACTACGAGGTATGCGCTCTTGTGGTTTGTGTGGTAATTCATAGGGCGCCTCCTTGGCGCACCGGTTCTTTTTAAACAGTACAGCTTTCATATTTTACCCATACTTTGATCTGATGTTTGTTTGAGCTCAAAATCAGTATTTAGATAGTTATTTTAAGGCTTGATAAGTGTTTGTATTTGTATCTTCTCGTACTTCAAGACAACTGCTCTAAAAAAATGTTTTTTGTTGCCCTAGATATAATCGCAAATTGTTAAGTTTCTGAGTGCCCAGATTACGAATATGTTCGTAAAGGTACTTAATGTGCTCGTATAAAGACTTTTGCGAATTGAATTTTTAATAACGATATTTTTTTAATCTGAGTATTACTTGCAAAATCATATTATGTCTAATTATGCATAAACAAATTGTGTGCATAAATAGACATAAAATCACAAGTCCTACGAGTATCTAAGCTAATAAAAATCTAAGCTTTAATTAATAAAAGATATGCCTTAATTAAAGTACTAAAAATAAAAAATAATTGCGTCTTTGATTCCAGTTGACGTGCAGTTGACCGCTTACTATAAAAGGTCAATAAAAATCATTGAACTTAAATACGTTAGCTATAAATATAACAAATAATGAGAATTCAAGATGCAAGGCACAGGACTAATGAAACTGTGTCATTGATCTAAGAGGTAGCTCTGCCTCTTGGTGTTACCCGCGTAGAAAATAAGAATACAAATTATTTATTGATAATAAGACGACCTCGTTGGCGTAAGGGTTACCATGCCGTACTGCCATCCAGAAGGTTCCGGGTTCGATTCCCGGCCCGGCCAACATCTTTGTGCTTAACTAAATTTGTTGGCTGTGGGTCTGGGTGTTAAATATGTATCTATATAAAATATGTATGTATATATGTATATGTAGTATATCAGTTGTGTTAGCAACCATAACACGAACTGGAAATGGTTCAGTATGGAGTTAACCAGCCGTGTGTGAAATGTGTCCTATATTTATAAAAAAAAAAAAATAATACCACCATTACAAGTCAAATAATTTGATGAAAGCTAGAATATAATTAGCAAGCCAAATAAAAAACTTTTAATTCATCAAAATATGTGTCATTTCATAGCAAAACAGTACTAGTTATTATTCTGTGGCAAAACCCAGAATCTTTCTTCGAAGGTCGCGGTAGAGGGTCCCGGAATGATAAACGGCCTACTACAATTTATCGAGTCTATGTACTAGCGTTTACAAATGTATCTTCCTCACATTGCTACGTGAACCTACATATGTATGTGTCAATTTCTTATCCGACTGTGTAATAGTATTTAGTGATCCAATCATAACCAGGGCATTGCATGCTACCTACATGAACGAAAAATACGTTCATGAAATATTTATATTCATAATGTTTTAGATAACTTATATTTTTTTCTGATTGAAACGATAGGGATTAACTTAATTTATTAACGTGTTTTTTTAATTTCTTTTTCAGCCTTTCGATTTGAAAATACACATTTGGAGTGTCTTAAAACCTTACGTTAACTCTATACAAAATAGAATGCAAATTCGTTCTGCCGTTTAAGTTTGTTGAAGAAACAAACAGACACACACGCACTTATATTTTCTTTTTTTATAATTATAGTATCAATGGAATATGATTCGGTATATTGAATATTTATTGTGGCAATGTCATACTATAATCACAAATACATTAAAATACTAGCAGTTGCCCGCGGCTTCACCCGCGTGTAGGCTGATTTTTTTGCGAATCGATGTTTTCCTGATTTTTGTTTGTTACAAACCTCACGGATCCCGAGACCTTTCCAACGAATGCAAAACCGTGAAAATCGGCTCGTGCGTTCTGGAGTTACAACGTCAGGAAGCAAAACTCGACTTATTTTTATATTATACAGATTATAATATAAAAATAAAAGCGAGAGTTGAGAAAAAGAAAAGTAACTCTGTAAACTGTGTGTTTGTTATTGTCGCTCACGGTCAAAACATTTGTATGATAAGCGAGTAACGCCGCGGGACATCTGGTATCTACATAATTAATTAATCATATCATACACACCGAATATCTAAGTAGACAAATAAATAACGTCCAATAAAAAATATTTAAACGGACACACGAAAGGCCTCTGCATTAATGACCTACCGCAAAAACTGGTTTTTAAATATTGACATTCAAAAAACTGTTTAGAATTTTTTCAACCAAAACTTATTAGGTCTGCGGTTAGGTACGAGTAAAACACTACCTGGTCCATTAGAATTGAGATATTTTCATTACCATTTTAATTATTCGAATTCTTGTCAATTTTTGCATTGTTTATAGTTATTTTTATAGTTCTGTCAATTACATATCGTTAACAGGTAATTTAAAGGGTCGTCGGCTGATGATTTTTTTACATTATTACATTGCCCTTATTTTATTCTTAAAGTATAAAATCTACAGGTATAGGAGTTAATATTGTTGCCTTAAAGCTATTGAAATGGCAATCGACTGATGTGGCAAGGCATAAATATACAGGTAACTAATACAAAATTCTTCTAGACCTCAGACAGATTTTTTTTTGTCAATCTGGGTTTTAGACAAACAAAAGCTGTTTGTCAAGATTTTTCCTGACATGCCATACCTTTTTTTAGGGTTCCGTATCTATAAGGCCAGAATTAACCGGCTTACATATGTCTGTCTGTCTACTAAATATAAATAATATGGAAAAATAAATATAAGATAATGGTACGGAGTCCTTAATGTGCGAGCCCGGCTCGGCATTGGCCAATTTTTATTCTGATATCCGTGATATAAATGAGAAGCGAGTGAATGTAGAGATGACGCCTGATAGAGTGGCGTGGAAGCGAAAAACAGGCTATGCCGAAACCACCTGGTGGGAAAAGGTAAAGACAAAAAAGAAGGAGAAAAATCCGTGGTTAAGACAAACCAAAGCTCACTTATTATTAAAAGTTGGAATGAGTCCAAAAGTTTCGGTGCTTTCCGACAGTTTTCAGTGCACACGCGGATCTCGTCGGCGGCGGTCCGTGTAACACTCGCCCCTGAAGATGGTGCTCGGAAAGCACCGAAACTGTTGGACTCATTCCAACTTTTAACAATAAGCAAGTGTGACCGTTTTCTAATAAAAAAAAAGATGCCTTACGTGAACAGTTTACAATGTTCAAACCAAAGCTAGTTACTAGTAAACTAAAAAAAACAAGTCTGGAATGACGTCATCGAAGGTCATAAATAATGTATAAGTATCTAAAGGACGTTCCTAATGCGATGAAGACAGTAATGGCACTCAATTGGCAGGGATCGTTGGCCGGATGCCGCTAGGCTGAGATAAATTGACCAAACACTGAGTAGCTAGGGTGCCTCTTGTTCATTCCACGGCTAGGTCTAGATCTTTGTTACTACGTCTAGAAGCTAATTGGGCAATATTAGAGAATTGCTGCGGTATCGAAAATGCCTTGAAATACCGCAGATGCATAAGAAACGCATGCGCATATTTCAATTATGATCTGGAACCATTAACATAAATATACTGATCTAAGAAATATCGAGAAAAAAATTAAAAACAGAATAAAGACTAAAGAAAAATAATTATTATGGTTGTTCCATAACTTTTTCTTCTCTTGTCTCTCTCTCTCTGTCTTCGGCCAATTTCCTACACCAACCTCCTTGCTTCTGAACCCCAACTGCCCAGAGCGTTTCAACTGCCGGTAAGTAATTACATAGAACTTATTATGACCTATTTTTTACTTCGAAGATTTTGAATACAAAACCTGCTCTATGAACTTATATGTATGACTAGCTGCGCTTCGCCGTGTCATCCGCGTTACTCCGAGTCCGAGGTTAAAAGGAGTTTTTTGCATTAATCTTGTCTAAACTATGTATGTAAAAATTTCATCGAAATTAGTTCAGCTGTTTGAGCGTGAAAAAAGTAACAAACATATATAAAATAGTTTATTCTTAAATACGTTTATGTAAACCGCTGTAAATCATCTCTGTGTTTTTTCAGGTTCTGAAGGAGTGCTTGAAATAAAACTTCCAACTTCCGTAACTTCTTTTTCCCTTAAGGCTTTACAAGCGTAATACTAAATGCTTCTCAGACTGGCAACCATTTCCTCTAAGATTTATAAATAGTAATCACTTAGTAAACTTAAATTAATGGTCTTTATAGATAGATTTTGGCAAAACAATGTTTTTACAGCGCCCCTAATTATATGTTATCCATCTGCGTTCAATTAGAGCAGTCCAGTTTTCGATTAGTACCAGTCAGACAAACAAATTCTAAAACATATTTTTTGGGTACTCTTTTACTAGCTATAGTATTAGGAGGCGGCACCTTTAAGTTTTTGGAAAAATAATTAATGTACAGACATTCTATTTTTACTATCTATATTGATAACCAATTTAAATAATATATCTACATATAATAGCTAAAACTATCTATCTACTCGCAGACTAAACTTATTATTTTTAGATTAGTAAACGGACCGGCCGAACCAATCAGCATACGAGTATTTTCGGGAAGTATCTTTTCAAAATGTGAAGGTCAGTTTGCAGTTTATAAAAAATACGTTCTATTTTTTTGATGACTAACTAAAGCCTAGACTTAAAAAAGCTTGAGTTGAAAAACAAGTATTCTAATTAAACATTTACATAAATTTATATGAACGGTATTAGGTGTTTCCGTGGTTAGTTATGTATACTGGCTTACTGGTAACTAAAGCAATACCTGTAAAGGGCGGTTTTTACCTTAAAAGGTAAAAACGGGACCCTATTACTAAGCCTCCGCTGTCCAGGCAGTATCTCAGAATCCGTAATCGCTAGAAAGCTAAAACTCGCACAAGATATGTATTTCTCGTGCCGCTATAACAACAAATACTAAAATAAAAATAAAATAAATATGAAGGGGGGTCACCATACAACAATGGTACGGAACCCTTCATACGTCATGGCCAATTATTTTTACACATTACAGATAGAAGGGCGCGTAACCAATATACACAAAAAGTTGTACAGAGAACAAAATAAAATAGATCAAGCGATAAGGAGATCAAGTAACAAATAAAAAACACCTGACAAAAAGAACAACTGCTAGATAGAACGAGTAATAATAATGAACAAAACGAGTAAGTGACATGTAGATAGGGAGGAAAACAAAACAAAGGAAAATCGCGACAAACACAAAAACAGACAAATTAGCGGTAATAATCTTGGCAGCCCTTAGATGAAAATAGAATAATGAATTTTCGCGGCTATTGGTGAATCGACCGTAGCTTAGAGGGTAGAGCGTTCGGCCTGGTTTGCCGGAGAGGCGGGTTCCAATCCCACTGGTGGTGATATTCTCGATTGCTTTTCGGAATAAATTAGTTTAGTCAACACTCACCCATTGAGCAGTTCCCTGGTAGCCTGTTCCACTCCGTACGCAGCATCAGCTAGAGGTTTCACTTCGTCCGAAGTAGCCGCCGCCCTCTGCGCCCTGATCGCGGGCTCATTCTTCAACGGCTTCCGGAGAGCCTCCGCCTTCTTCAGCTCCTTCATGGCCGCCTTGCCCTTCATCACAGCCATGGCGAGGTCTTTGGGTGATGGAGACTCACCGCCCCAAGCTGCTGGCGGCTTCTCTGTTGGTTGAAGATGGTTTGTTAATGGTTTACATGTGGGAGGAAAATTGATGATGCTGAGGTGGATAATGCGCACGCTACTCTATTCCTTTTCTTCTTCTGCTTGACCAATTGGCTAGGCGTCTGGCGTCAATATCTTTCAAACCACCCTGTTGATTTGAAAGTTCTGACTTGGCTTGACTACCGACTATTAAACGACGTACAGGCTTTAGAGACTTTTAGAGTTTTTCTTGAAATAAGTTATAGTGGCTAACATCATCGGTAAACCCTGGATTATGTAATATTGTGTATGGATAGTTGTTATTTATTCACGCTCAATCAACTAAACCAATGGTTATGAAATATTGTATAGAGATAAGCTTAATTTTTCAATAAATACGTAGGCTACTTCTTTTGTCGCTATAACAATACAGGGTGCATCTACTACGTACATTACTACCTAAATGCAAATGATTAAGTCTTGATGTACGAGTATTGTCTATTCGGGAGGAAAATTTATGTTTGTTATCTTGAACAAAAAAGATTTAAAATGTAAAATGTCACTACCTCTGAGTGGCCATTTGTTGCTCAAGAAAGGCTGGAACTCTGGTGTTAAGGCTGCCAATCGAGGCTTGTATCCCGCTGGAAGATATAACGCCTGCTTGGTTCCCCAGGGCTCTGGCGCCGGGCCCTGCAGTGGCCATTGGAGCATCTGGCTGGGAGCTGCACTTGGCACGGCGGGACCGGTCGTGCTGGACACGATGGGCACGGCCGTGCTGGAGGTGACGTCATCCGTGTTGTTGCTCCAAAACGTGTCCGCCAGGTTGTAGGATACAGTTACCAGCAGAGCGATACCCAGGACGGCTCTATAAAGATTGCGATATTCAGAAATATTGTACAAGTTAACCTTATAAAATAATAGTTTGATGCCAAAAAAAATATTCATTAAGTATTCTTCCACTGTGATCACTGTGTACTTTAGCTGTGGTTACAGTGTACTCTGCCTGTGATCATTGTGTACTTCCGCTATAATTATAGTGCACTTCCACTGTGATCACAGTGTACTATCGTGATGATCAGTGTGTACTTCGTTACAGTTGTCAATGTGTATTCTTCCTTCGATAATTGTGTACTTCCGCTATGATTACACTGAACTTCAACTGTGATCACTGCGCTTATTAATATAGGAAAGAAGACGTGGATGAATTGTGTGAAGGAGGATATGAATGAGAAGGGAGTGAATGTGGAGATGACGGCTGATAGAGTGGTGTGGAAACGAAAAACAGGCTGTGCTGACCCCACCTAGTGGGAAATGATAAAGAAGAAGAAGAAAGAGGTATTAATAAATATAGTAAATCTAGTCCATAATGTTGGCGATTCAGCGGCACACACGACTAAACTAAATTTAAAGAAGCCCCGGCTCTTTTCATCTTAGGTTGCCAGAAAGAGACACGTTCTGAACCACAGACAAAACAACTAAAATCACGTCAAATATGGAAAATGTGGGTAGTTTTAGAGCACTTACTACACTACACTTGTATCACCGATAGGCGACTCAAGTGAGTGCGGACTAAAGTCGCCTATATTTTCTACATTTGACGTGATTTTAGTTGGTTTGACTATGGTGCGGAACGTGTCGTCTCTTTCTGGCCACCTAAGATGAAAAGAGGGCTTCTTTAAATTTAGTTTAGTCGTGTGTGCCGCTGAATCGCCACCAAATTGTGTTTGACTGACATGAGAGCGACGCAGACGGCGCACTGGAAGGTGTGCAGCCGTTTCTGGTAGCTCCTGGAGAGGCTGGACTCGAACACGTATGTGGGCGCCACCAGCGGTGTGCGCTCCGTGCTGGAGCCCGCGCGCTGCATCTTGTTCCACCTGTGACAACAAAATTAAACAAAACATAAAAATTGTAGGTTATATGTGAGTCGGTCTCGTGCTGCAGAGGCGTAGCTAAGTGGGTAAGGGCCTCGGTGCAAAGAGAAAGAATCTGGCCCTCATCCCCTTTTTCACGTAGCTTGAACTTTTATTGCCCTTCACTGATTCATTGACGACCTCGTTGGCGTAAAGGTTACCATGCCGGACTGCTAATCAGAAGGTTCTGGGTTCGATTCCCGGCCCGGTCAACATCTTTGTGCTTAACCAAATTTGTTGGCTGTGGATCTGGGTGTTAAATATATAATATGTATGTATGTATATGTAGTATATCAGCTGTGTTAGCAACCATAATACGAGCTAGAAATGGTTCAGTATGGGGCTAACCAGCCGTGTGTGAATGTGTCCTAATATTTATTTATTTATTATTATGTCGAGTACACAATTGAAAATAGTTTTTTCAAAGCTCAGATTAATGGGCAAAGAGCCCCCCGAGGTCCTGGTGGAATGCACTTCCGGGCCCTACAAAAGCTACGCCACGATGTAAGGTTACGTACCGTTATCTATGAAAAATTGCACACGTATTTTATTTTAATTCTATTATTTATTTTTAATGTTCGTATTATATAATTACTTACATACTCTAAAAAGATTTCTTGCGTCTACAATTAGTCATTACAAAGATTATGCAAGAAATGACGTCTGTTGTATAGGAGCCATCCGTATTTGATTTTTTTTATGAAAGTTTTGTGAATAGTTAGTTATTTAAGCCGTTTGCCAGTTGTCATTATTATTAATATCGAGATTTAATGTAAATTAATCACGTTTGTTGTCGAGAAGGTTTACATTTAAGATTAATATTACAGGCGAATATTTAGGGTTCCGTACCTACCTGTTTTTTCTCGTGAATGTAAGTTCGAGTAATGTTCAAATATAATTCAATACTACATATATTTGGTTTGATCTAGATATTTTTACCATCAATAAATATGATGTTAGTTACAGCAATACAATATATTAGTAGATATAATAAACCGGATAAAAAATAAATACTTACTAAAACAACAAAAATAACACTTCTGAAAATCAGAACATCACATAATGCGTGTAAAATGTCCCAAATTGAGATTAAAATACAAATGAATATCATATGTAGATACATACTAATTGGAAAAAAATAATGTAAAATGTTCATGGTTAAGTATTTTGAAATTTAAAAATTTTATCGACATTTTGAAAATGCCAATTTATATTCTCATCCTATTAAAGTCAAATTCTGACGTAATACCTATAAATTTGATTTTAATAGTTTTAATTTGGAATCGCCGTCAAGGTATCAAAAGAACCATTCGAGATAGTTTTTTTGAAAACGTGGCGTGATGTGGCTTTAAAACAAAAACGGACGCATGTGTTGTCGAACTTTTTATGAAACTTGTAATTAATTTAACCTTAAAATCTATAGAGACCCCGTGGGTCGAATGACAAGTTTAATTGCAAGTACCGGCTGTTAGTCTTAGTACAAGCAGTCGTTAAGTCAGAGGCCTTCGAGCGGCTTGAAAACTCTCGACAGAGCTTGGCCACTTAGCTCGTACGAAGAAGAAGAAGATATTCTACAACATATTTTGTCTCATGTTTGTAATACCAATACCTCATTAAAATGTCATTAATAATTAGAATATTAGTGCATTTTATTGTAATTAATATATTACTTACATCAATAATAGTTTTGTTTTAATTGGTAAGTCAATCGATGTTTTTGTGAACACCTTATTGGCTTATGTTACTGAAATGTTTTTTTTTTAAATCAGTTCAGTAGTCACGGAGACTATTCAATGAAAAAAAAACAATTACTCTATAAAATACTCTTTATAACTTTGGATGGAAAAGACAACGCGTTAACGTAACTTTGCTGCAATACCTTTACTACTATAATTTGGATATAAAGACGTATAAAAATTACGGCTTTTCTTTTTCGTGAGAGATGGCCCCGAGTCTCAGCAATGGGAATGTATAAATGGGCTGCTCATGATTTTCACTAATGTCTTGTTCTCATCAACAGTTATTTTCGACAGATGCATTTATTGACACTGCAATATTCTAGAGTCTCTGATCTACTCGCAACTCTACGCTTACCGGTTTTAATATTATATGCATAAAATCTGTAAGATGTAGGTATAACATTTAATTTATTCTTCAACCAAATGTTTTTTGTTGAATGTCTCGAGGCCTCATAACAAACTAATATTGGTCAAGCGTGAATTTATGTTTTCATCTTAGGTTCTTGACAGCTACGAAGTAAAACTAAGCAGAAATTTGTGAATTGATATAATTGATGAATATAGGCATAACTGTATGTATTATGCATTAAGTGCATAAGAATATAATTATATACATTTTTGTACTAGATGGGTTGTCATTATTTTTTTAGTTATTAATAATACAACTTAATATACAAGTTTTACCTGTTCACTGACTTAGGTTTAATTAACTTATTAATTAATTAGTAAGGTTTTTTTAAATATTTAATTATTGTGTAGTTTTATTTCATATAAATAAATTTTAACAGGTTTTAATTACTATCGATGTCTAGTTCTAGACCTATGAAACCCTAATTTTATTCGTTCATTTAAATATCATTCTATCATTTTTAACTACACTAATTTTACAACATTTCCTAATTCATAATTATACAAGTTATGCATTCACTTATATTTTTAAATTAATAAATAATTTACCTAATGCTTTTATGCCCAAACAAAATATTGAGGACCTTAAATGCCGTACCATGAATGAAATATTTTTTCTTTGTAGTTTGGTGGCTTTGTAGATGCTATACACCTAAATAAGTAAAAATACGTAGATTTTGTACCTTTTTGATTTAACACACCTGGTGAGATTTTATTCTAGAATTTTGATTATTATAATTATAGCTACAATTTTCTTGACACTTCGAAATGTTAGGAGCACGTTAAAGTCCTTCAAAAAAAGATAAGAAATATTTTTGTTTATTAGTTCAAAGTATTTAATTTTATATTATACGGGATGCTTTTCCTATGCCACGGGATTAAAAAACAAAAACTATTTAGAGTACCTACAGCATTATTTATTTTACTTCAAAAGCCTGACAAGGGCACTAAAATTGTGTAGAGCCCTTCTAAAGGCTCATCTATTTTTGCAAGTCCCTTGAAAAAAAAAACAATTGGACCTATATCATTTAGTATATGTAGTTTTGTAAAATAATGTTTTCGGTAGGCTTAAGTTAGACTCCTAAATCAATAGAATTTTAGAATAACAATATAATATATTACATTCATTTTGGAAAGATCAAAATTTCAATCAAAATGAAATATTTCGTATTTACTTCTTTAAAATTAGTTAGAAATTATATAATTAAATTATTTAGTACGTCAAATTAATTTCATAATTTATTTTACACAGTATTGAGCAATTTCGTTGATTTTCTTATGTTTTGGTAATTTTGAGACTCCTAAATCAATAATAGTATTTTAGGATAATAATAATATTATATCCCTTTTAGAAAAAAATACCTATTTTTTCAAGTAGCTAGATATTTCTTTACTAAATTATTAATTTGTCAATTTAATCTCATAATTAAGTAAAAATAACAAAAAGACAAAAACTTACCGCCGTTAGTATATTATTTTAAAACCCAGCTATTTCTACACATTAACTAATTTCAAAATAAAATTCTGCAGAATTATTTTCTTACGAGAAAAAAAATATGTCAACTAAAGACGGGCGCGGACAAGCCGACCGTAACATGCGGTAGACGATCAGAACTAAGTGACATGCATACAGCCTATACCACAAAATGTGTCTATCGAGAACATTAACAAACAAACACTGGGGAAACTGAACCTTATTGCTGTACAAATAATGTCATTAGTGCAGTCGAGACGTCGGCTGCCAAACGACGTAAGAACCTAAGGGCCCTACCTACGTATGTTTGGACCAGATTGTATGTTGATTGTTGATTTCATAGGAGTTATGACGTAGTCTTCATTGTAGTTAGGTTGTGTAATAACTAGGGTATGAAGATTGCAGGCTCAGAAAAACAAATATCAGCTAACTCGTTTCTATGATTAAAATGAAAGTAAAGAACTTTTGAGGCAGTTTTAGTAAATACATATTCATATCGTAAAAAAAGTCATGTATATTTCTGTATGCTGTTCTCTAGAACTCTCTTCCAGGTCTATTTTCTGTTTCTTTTGTTTGTTCTGATTTCTTCTTCTTCATATGAGCTAAGTGGCCAAGCTCTGGTGTGGAGAGTTTTCAAGCCGCCCGAAGGCCTCTGACTTGGCTTAACGACTGTTTGTACTGAGACTAACAGCCGGGACTTCCGTGACATCCGACCCACGGTAGCGCCCAGAGAAAATGTCACTTCAGAAACGAGTCTTGCGCGTGGTCACCCATCCAAACATCGTCCACATCGACCGTTGCTTAGCTTCGATGATCGGGTCAGATCACCTTAGCTAGCCGTTATTTTGTTGTTCGTGTAATAAACGAAATGTTTTTTTTAAATTTAACAGTAGTATTTTCATGACAATAATTATAATCAATCTCCTTGCCGGAATCCCTGTTCCCACTGAACTACAACCTAACTGTCTTCAAGGCGAGAGTGAACCGGTTTCTTCTAGGCAAGCGCGTTTCATCTTAGACTGCAATATCACTTAACATCAGGTGAGTTGTGGTCAAGCGCAGGCCTATTAAGCGTAAAAAAAAATCTAATTATGCTTAGTGTATCTTAGGGTTTCGTAGCCAAACGGCTTCTTCTTCTTCTTTATCTTCGCCGTCTGTCTGTCACCAGGCTGCATTTCATGTCGATAACTAGAAAATTAACTATGATGAATTTCTGTTGCCTCTAAAAATAACTTCTTTAATACATATTAAAATAAATATAAAAATAATAAGGGGCTATGTGCTTTAAATAAATAATTAGTAAGTACGGAACTATTCGAGCATTGAGTCCTTGGCCGGTTATTATTAATGTCATCTTATTTTTAAAATTTGACTTAAAATACCCAGACCAAAATATTTTGAATATTTTGTTATTTTAAATGACACATAGGTTACAAGTTCTGCGTAAATAAGTAGGTAGGTAGCTGCTTTTTTACACTATTTTATTCTAGATTCTTGTTTACTCATTCAGGTCATCGATATCAAAAAGAAAAAACACGAATTCGGTATCAAATTTACTTGAGCTTACTTTATTCCAAAAAGTAATTAAAGTGGGTCACCTTCATTTTGGGTCAGTAGCATGCTTAAAAATAATAGAAAAAAGTTTGGTATTCGTAAACTTTTTTGAGGCAATGCCCCAAGCTGTCAAGGTCTTAGTAGTATTCTTTTTTATTTATTTATTAGGCACTCAGACAGATTACAAACATTCATTTTAAACATAACTAAACTAAAGGAACAAAAACAAGTCTGCAATCCAAAGAAGAGTACACAGCATGCTAGTGTAAACTTAATGATAAGGAAGGTTCAGATATACATAAAAAAAAGGGGAAATCTTAAGTACCAAACAATTTAACAATTTAACCTATAACTTATATTATTTCTAAATTGACTGAGACTGTTACTAAATACATCCAGTTCAGTAATGTGAGTCTTACATTGGTTGTTATCTGAGGCGTCACAACATTTGAGTACCAGCTCGTTATATGAGCGACACATGCGCTGTATAGGACTATTACTGGAAACGTTATTTTTATACAGTTTATTAGTGTGAAACAGTTTAGATTGTTGCTTTTTGCTTCTAAGCCGAGGGCTGAAATTAAAGCTTATAGAACTAAGCAGACTCGGGCAGTCCACGTTCGAGTGAATAACCTTATGAAGATATAGCAGCTCACCAGTCTGTCTCCTAGTGGAGAGCAGGCTTAACTTGAAATAACTAATGCGATCTTCGTATTCGGGAAATTTGCGTATCAAGCCATGGCGACGGCAGACCGAAGTCATGCACCGACGTTGTTATTCTAATGCACTAAAGTAATAAAATCTAAAAAAGACCAACAGTTGGTTCATCACACGCATAACAGGTTCACCCTAAAAATCTAGGTAGGTGAATACCATTTATAACCTTTTTAAATATATAAATTTTTTAATATTTTTTTTAGTTCTAAAAGTTACTTAGGTTCGTCTACCTTTGTGCTGCAGTTATCGTTTTATTCGAATTATATAATATTATCTAGGTTATTGTAGTGTGTACTATTATCTATACCAATATATAAAGAGGAAACGTTTGATTTTTTGTGTGTTTGTTTGACGCGATAGGCTCCGAAACTACTGGACCGATTTGAAAAATTATTTCACCGTTTGGAAGCTACTACTACATTGTCCCTGAGTAACAATGGCTATATTTTGTTTCTCTTTATAGCCCGTGCGAAGCCGGGACGATCTACTAGTTAATAGTATACTGCTTATGTACGATGACAAATATTATTATGTTTATTGAGTTTTTATTCTACGGCATTCACACCATCTAGGTGTCAAGTCTCTTGTTTAAGACACTGACCAAACACTGGCTACGGCTTACTTAACCACCTAATGAGAAAGAACTACTAAACATACTGAACTTTTTTTATTTTTTATTTTTACAGCTCGGCATTTGACCAGCACGCGTAAAACGACTTGAAAGTGTACAAACTCTGGCCTAAGGTGACGCATGCCTAGTCTGGAATAATTGGCTCAAGGAAGCTGCCGGAACACACTGTTAGGTGCTCGGAGAAAGATTTTTCAACGTTGTGAGAGAAAGCTCCAAGTTCCAGTAGTGCAAACGTATAAAGTGGACTGCAATGCGCTGCCTATGCTTTTTTTATGCTAAAACTACCCTTAGGATGTTCGTTAGAAAACAGTAAAAAAAATCACCAACAAAAAAAACTATTATAATAAAATCAATGGTTGCTAATGATAAGTTTTAACATTTTCCGTTTACAGAGTTTATCTCTTTTCCCATGGCTAAATAATAAAACATCTATCTACATTTAAATTTATGCAAATCGATCATAACTATTCAAGGATGAAGGAAAAAAATTAAAAAACACCGTAGGCCTATGTCGTCAAACAGGTCTATCAACATGGGTATTTACTACGAGATTAGAGAAGACCACAAATAATAAACGAGGGATTGACAAATGACTGTGTCTAATGTCAGTCACGCAAACCAATAAACGCTCATAGTAGAATAAAAATAATGTTTTGTTCCTAACACGCAGATTTATACTACTCCTAGGTAAGTGCGATCCACCGTAAACCTCAATATCACTTACCATCAGGTGAATTGTGGTCAAGCGCTGACTTATTCAGAGTAAAAAATATGGCTATTGTTATAAACGTGTCAACTTATTCAAACTTATTTTGATCTATGTCCCAATGATTGTCAGTAAAAAGAATGTTAGTTAGTACCTGTATAGTGTGAAAAGTAAACACAATTTGTTGGAGAAACGTCGTGCCACAATTTGTTGGAGTATGAATGTGCTTATTTACTTAATATTTTGAGAGTAACCGTAGTAATATTTAAGTTATTTTACTGCTTACCATCGATCGTGCAGTGATTCATGGTCCCGTTTCGTTCAAAAATATTTCAATAAAATCTGATTCTCTTTCTACGACATGTTTTTTGAACGATTTATTCGGCGTGGCGATTGACAATGACATTTGACAGAAATTGAGTGTTCCCAGCTGAGTTGTGATTGTGTGGTGAAAAGTGAGATTGTTATTCCTTCCATTTCGATTTTTGCATTATTACGGAAAGTTGAGTGAAAATGACCTCGGTAGAGGAACTCCAGAAGAGAGTGCAGGAGTTAGAAACTCAGCTAGCAGCTGTCCAGGGTGATGGAGCCCCTGCGAGGCAAAAAATCGATGTTATGTCGTCCGAAGTAGTTGATTCAAACCCATACAGGTATTTCCCATATTTTTGGCATTATTTCATCAAATACTGTGATGTTGCAAATATAAATCACTGGTATATATTAGTGTACAGCGTGTCAGCTTCTAACAAAAGAGATTTACGAGTTTAGAAAGGTTTAAGGGCTATTTAACGTCGCAATATGTTTCATTCTGACCAAATATTAGTATCACACGTCACTACTATAATAATGTTTGGAAAGCATATCCTGCCCCAAAAATGTTAAATGTACATATCTATCCAATTAATTATGGCTATAAGGGATTGAAGAAGCTACCATTTAAATGTAAAAAGATCTTGCATTGCAATCACTAAATTACAATATTTTAGTATAAAATAAAAAATAGAGTATTGCAAATTACAAATCGATATTATCATGCAAAAAACTTATTTATCCCTATTTTCATTATTACATTGCATTTTTGTATGATACACACATTATTCTAGAAAATGAATAGCCCTTTTTAACATGATTAATAGAAATTGATAGTTTTTATTTGGGTGTTACATGAAAATGCCAACCTAACCATACTATTGAATGGGGTGACTATGTGTGATCATAAAAAATATATATTATGAACTCTATGCCAAAACAAAAAAAATGCCATAGCTTTCTTACCATTTGATTACAACAGTGTTGTGATAAATATCATTGATCTGTTCTAATCAGGTATAGATATTGTTCTATTTCATATTTAGTGTAACCAGTTAATAATAACAAATGTCTCAAACTATTGTTAAAACCATGCAAAACATATTCAGACCATAAAAATGTAAAGATAGCCACAGACAAAATGGGAATTTGCCAAAGGTAAAAACAACTGCTGTGTTGCACATCACCTGCGAGGCATATAGTGACCCCATTTGACAGTACTTCAAAAATTAGTATTGTTAATATTGTAGTTAGTTTGTTATAAATTCAAATTCAAAATGTCTTTATTAGCAACACAAAAATACAAAAAATGTGCACCATGTGCTTCATTATTAAAGCATAGCTAAGACTACTTAAAATTAATTACTTTATACTATACTTAGATCTACTTATTTACATTATTATATCAACCATCATGTGTTATTCCAGTCGTCTGATGGCACTGAAGCGTATGGGTATAGTGGACAACTATGAGAAGATCCGAGAGTTGACGGTAGCAGTGGTCGGAGTTGGAGGAGTTGGCAGTGTCACTGCTGAGATGCTCACACGGTGTGGGATCGGAAAGGTAACTTATATTTCATGTTCCAGCTTATAATCCTGACTTCATGGCTGGTTGCTGAAAACTTGCTAACCTGTGATCAGTGCACCAATGGAGTGTTCACATTTTGGACATTATGTGAAATATATAAATAATATTTCTACAGTGACACATATTTCTTTAATGTAAACTCCAGTGGACTTCAAACATTGACTTTGAGCAGTAGACATTTTGTGAACTGTTAAAAATAAAATTTCAACTCAGTGTAATATAGGCACATCAGCATAGTAAGATCGGCACAATGGTTTATTCTAAATATGGTGGTGGGCAGCAAATATGAAAATACCCGAAATATATCACAACCTTAATGCTGCTCGCCTATAAATAAAAAAAATATATAAATATTCTTGCTATAAACCAACTCCAGCTCAGTATGTGCTTTTTGTTAAAACTGGTGCAGTTCATACTACATATAACTTATATTATTATTTTCCAGCTGATCCTATTTGACTATGACAAGGTAGAGCTGGCGAACATGAACCGGCTGTTCTTCCAACCACACCAAGCGGGGCTCAGCAAGGTGGCAGCTGCTGCAGCTACCCTCAGGAACATCAACCCTGATGTGGTTATAGATGCTCACAACTATAACATTACTACAGTGGACAACTTCCAGAAGTTCTGTGATACTATCAAGTAAGTTTTTCATAAAAAAATTTAGGAAGAAGTATTCAAATATCTTTCTTTTTTTCTAAAATTTTTTTAGTCTGTTTGTTCATCGTTTATTTTGTATAAATGTGTTAGATTAAAAGTAAATTGGTAACAGTTTAGTTGAGCGTGCGGTCGCCCTACGTTCCTTAGGTCATGATTTCATGAATACTAAAGAGCTCGAGCTTTTTTGTGAAAGAAAACATTGTGAGGAAAAGGCCCCTCTACAGCCACCATTTTTTTTTTCTTATTTCTCTTCCTATCTGCAATCGGCGACGCCATGAGCAGAACTGTTGTAGAGTGCTCGGGTAAATAATATTATATTTTATTGTTAAATAGTATGTTTATATATTTGTAGATAGCTGTCTTATCAGATGCATTTATAAGAATAAATATAGTTTACTAAGGAATATTTTACAAAGGGAAGAAAATTTTGATATTTTTTGTTTGTTGTTTGACGCAAATAGGCTAATCTACTGGACTGATTTGAAAAATTCCTTCACCGTTGGGAAGCTACTATTATCCCTGATTTTCTTAGGCTATATTTAGTTTCACTTTGCAACTTAGATTATTTTATAGCCCGTGCGAAGCCGGGACGATCTGCTAGTAACAAATAATACAAGTATTTAATTTAGCCTAATAGTAGCCTTATGTCTCCCCAGAACCGGCAGCCTGATGGGTGGTGCAGTGGACCTGGTGCTGAGCTGCGTGGACAACTTCGAGGCTCGCATGGCCATCAACACGGCGTGCAACGAGCTGGCGCAGCGCTGGTTCGAGTCCGGCGTCAGCGAGAACGCAGTCTCCGGACACATACAGTTCATCGTGCCCGGGGAGACTGCCTGCTTTGCTGTTAGTATTCTTACTTTAAAATTCTCCCATTTGTGAAGCGACAGTTCAGTCGGACGTGCGGCCACTTTATGTCCCGTAGGTCGAGGGTTCGATCCCCTTTAATGAGTTCGAGATTTCGGTGAAGGAAAACATCATGAGAAAACCATAGATTAGTGGTAGAAAATTTTCTAGTGCTTGCCTTGCTAACGACCTCAAGTTAAAAAATCTGCCGCCAAGCACTGAATGGTGTTCTGGCAGTCTCCTTGAGAGCCAGTATTTCCAGACTAGGCAACCTCCATCTTAGGCCATACTTTACGGGTAAGCTAACCATGATGTAATCGTAATTACAATTATACAGTTCACATCAGCTGATATAAATTTTCTGAAAAAAATCTTTGTCCTGGATTTTTTAAGCGCAAAAGAGCTAGTGAAGGAATTCTGCCAGTAGAGTGTGTCACCATATGAGTCACAAATCATATAAATAGATTTGTTTATTTTTGGGTTGTTGTTTATATACAGTGAAATAATTAATTCTTTTATTAATAACTTATTGACTCAGGCGTTACTTTGCGGAAATCCATTGTAAATAAAAGACAAAATTAAATATTTAGTGTACTTCCGCTGTGATCCGAAATCCAAATTAAAACAAGTAAAGGAAAAATCAACTTAAATCAATTAACCAAGCTTATTTCGAAGAGTCAGCATCTCCTGATGATGCCTTGTGGTTAGGCGAAACACGTGTAGAGATAAGAATTTCTGAATTGTGATAGGTAACGTTAATCTTAATTAATCTTAGTTAATTAATCTTCGAAGAGTCAGCATCTCCTGATGATGCCTTGTGGTTAGGCGAAACACGTGTAGAGTTAAGAATTTCCGAATTGTGATAGGTAACTTTAATCTTAATTAATCTTAGTTAATTGATCTTAGTTAATTAATCTTAGTTAATTAAGCTTGGTTAATTGATCTTAGTTGATTTTTCCTTTACTTGTTTTAATTTGTATTTCGGATCACAGCGGAAGTACACTAAATATTTAATTTTGTCTTCTATTTTAATTCTTTGATTGTATTACTGTATTGGAAAATAAAAGAAGATTTAACACAACATTAGCTCGAATGGAAGTATAGTTGAAGTGAATTATATTTCAATTCATTATGTCTTTTTTTTTATTCCTTTCAGTTTTTAATGATATTTATATCGTTTCCAGTGCGCGCCGCCGCTGGTGGTGGCTTCCAAGATAGACGAGCGGACCCTGAAGCGCGAGGGAGTGTGTGCCGCCAGCCTGCCTACCACCATGGGCATCGTGGCCGGCTTCCTGGGTGAGTGCCTCATACAGCCTTACTGGGAATTAATGCTAAACCTTTTGTTTTAACAACAAGACAACTTCCCTGTTCCCTCTGACCTATAACCTCACTAAAATAGGTGACAAAATTAAATATCTAGTGTACTTCCGCTGTGATCCGAAATCCAAATTAAGACAAGTAAAGGAAAAATTAACTAAGATTAATTAACTAGGATTACTTAACTAAGATTAATTAAGATTAACGTTACCTATCACAATTCGGAAATTCTTAACTCTACTCGTGTTTACGCGTTACACGTTTTTACAAACTTTTTTTTTTGGACCCAAGTGTCAATGATGCACAGAAAGTAAAAAAAGGCGAGAGTGAATCGGTTTCTTCTAGGCAAGCGCGCTCCACCCTAGATTGCAACATCACTTAACATCAAGTGAGTTTCGGTCAAGCGCTTGCCTATCCATCATAAAAAAAAACAAGTTTTGTTGGAAGTCTTTTCAAAAACTTTTTCTTCTTCCTTGCCTGCCTTATCCCACTTAAACGGGGTCGGCACAGCAAATCTTCTTCTTCCACTATCTTCTACCAGACGACATATTCAGTCCTTTCTCTCTCATGTCATCTTCATACATTCTATCCAGTCTTCTTCGGTCTGCCTCTTGCTCTTCTTCCATGCATCTCCCCTCTACACATCACATGCCCATACCACGCTAACTACTCTTTATTTTCTCACTCACTGGGGGCTATTTTCAGACTTCCTGTACCTAATGCACTCATTCCTAATTTTGTCCATTCTTATCACTCTACACATCCAATAAAAAAATATTCACAGACACATTTCACACACGGCTGGTTAACTCCATACTGAACTTCTGAATTTCTAGTTTGTGTTATGGTAGCTAACACAACTGATATACTATATATACCTACGAGTACATACATATTTTATATAGATACATATTTAACACTCAGACCCACAGCCAACAAATTTAGTTAAGCACAAAGATGTTGGCCATGCCGGGAATGGTAACCTTTACTCCAACGAGGTCGTCAATTAAATGACATACAAAAACCATCCATAAAATATTTTACATTGGTTTCCGGTATAGAGTGTTTGAATAAATAGTTGAATGAAATTTGTTTTTTTTTTTCAGTCCAAAACACGTTAAAATATCTCCTGGGCTTCGGAAACGTAACACATTACTTAGGCTACAGCGCACTCACGGATTTCTTCCCTACGATGGCGTTAAAGGTAAGCACTATACCGCACTTTTTTCTATAGGCTTGCGCTTAACTGCGACTCATGCGATGAGGTGGATGTGTTACTGAGAGAATGGTTTAGAAAGTAAGAATAAAATACATTAATAAGTGCAAAAAATAATTAAAAACAATTAACAACAGGTAATGCTTTATTTGAGGCTTATTTATACCCAGCAGTGGGTAGCTATAGGCTGATAATGATGATGATGATGAATGGTTTAGAGCAAGAGTGTTAATTAACTTTTTTATTGCCTGTCTGGTTTGAAACTACTCAACGGATTTGAACGCGGTTTACACAGGTGGATTACAATTAGTATGTTGTTATAGTGGTATGACAGATAGCGGAGGCTTAGTAATAAGGTCCCGCTTTTGCCTTTTAGGTACGGAACCCCTAAAAGTAACATGTTGTGTATGTTTCCCAGCCAAACCCGGCGTGTGATGACAGCTACTGCCGCGCTCGACAGACGGAGTACCGCGCGCGGCCGCGCCCCGTCGAGGAGGTGGCCACTGAAGTCACTGAGGATGCCACGCCGCTACACGCTGACAACGAGTGGGGTGAGCCACTTTTTAACTCCCCCGCCTAAGCATTCGAAAGAGATCGCTTTCAGTGATAAGGCCGCCACTTCTAACACTACTTATAAGTTGATTATTTATTTTTCTCTCTGTTTTGTATTTCCTTTTGTGTTGCAATAAAGCGAAATACTTTCGCATGCATCTACCCGCATAACAGGATCATATGATACTTAGCGCGGGGCGCAATGGATATGGCAAAACGTACACTAAGGCTTAGCTATATTTTAGTATTTAATTAGTCATAGTATGTTTCACCCCTGTATTTGTACTTAATAAAATATTTGTATTTGTATATCTATCATCCTAAAATACATTCCCACTGCTGAGACTCTCTTTCACTTGACGGTGAAGGAAAACATCGTGAAGAAACCGACACGTTTGAGGACCACAATATCCGAAGACGTGTGTCTCTCGTGAGAGGACTCACTCACACTCTCACTCTAGGAGCGGCGGATGACACACGTCTTGTGGAGGAAAAATCTTCCACACTCGCTTTACCCTCCACGCTACATGTGTATATTATCATTTGTATTAGACATCTACAAAACTCCTAACATCTTTTTGTGATCTTGGATCCATTGTCCTTGGAGGTGATCTTGAAAGCCATTTTGAAATAATTGATTTGGATTTAGTTTTTTTTTTGTTTGTCAGGAGTGTCTCTAACTATTTCTGATGCAAGGTTCAAAATGGCGGCCGCCACAAATATATTCATATCTCTTTTTTTTGTGCGAACCATCCCTACAATCGATTGGTTTAAAATTGAAGCCTATGCGTGAAAAATCTACATAGAGAGAAATCTACATACATAGATACATAATGAAAATTTACCAGTTAATGCAAACAATTTGCTCGTTTTACTCGCTTGATCAAAAAGTTGAAGCAATGTTACGTGTAGTAGTAATGTTTATAATATAAACGTGTATTCCAGGTATCAGTTTAGTGGACGAGAACGCGCCAGAAGAAGAAGATACGTCTAATCTCAAACTAGTGGATGGAATACAGGTATGTATTCGTTATAAATAAGATGTAAGCGAGTCATTAAAGTACACTTCCATAACTTAATGAGTACTTACTTACCATACCTTCAAATGTTTTTTTTATAGAATCGAGCTATACAACTATTAACATCGCTATTCGTAGCGATGCGAGACGAGCTTTCTTCACGACACTGAAGGGACTGTGCATTTTATGGCGTTATAAAGAATGGTCGTTAAATAGAGAGAATGTATCATTGTATGGAATACAAGATAAAGACAACTGAAGTCAATTTTGTAGATTTCGACGCTTTAGAGTTTGTCGTTAAATCGAGTGACGTTGCATGGAGTTCACACTGTATTTTCATTGATAGTACAAGTAATTTTTTTGTATTATATTTTATGTAATGATCAATTTGTCATTTAGAAATTCTTTTACACTATAGTGTGCTTTATTAATTAAATATAATTTGGTTCAATAAGATTGGGTTGTATAGTTAGTAGATAGA
This sequence comes from Mellilla xanthometata, assembly GCA_035578125.1. Lineage (NCBI taxonomy): Eukaryota > Metazoa > Arthropoda > Insecta > Lepidoptera > Geometridae > Mellilla > Mellilla xanthometata. Next base: position 881,851 of record JAPUBQ010000007.1, on the reverse strand, counting down.
ACTTTTTGTAGGCTTGTACCAGGCCTACAGAGAGTGTCCCCCCCGTGGGGCCCCGCATTGTCGAGGCGGGGGGGCTCAGTAACCGTGGCCTGGTCACCCACGGTGAAGCGAAGAGGGTCCCTGAGGCGGGCCACTCCCTAGACTTGTAATCCCTGTACGCAAGTTCTAGATGGAGTGGCACCAGTAGGTTGCGGAACCTCGTTTCGGGGGGGTTTCGCAACTGAGGCGGGCTGCGGTGTGGTTTGGGAGGCACCGCAGCTGAAGGTGTGGGGCCGCAGCAGGAGAGAAGTGTCGGTATTACGATGCGCCGCTCTTCCTACCTGCCGCGGCCTCGACGGGGTCGCCACCGTTGATGGCGGACGCGGTGGGGCCGCAGGGAGAAGGGAGTGGTAACTGGAGACTACCACTTTCCCTATTCTCTGCGGCCGTAGTGGCATGTGACGGGGCCACAGACCTGACCCGTCACGGGGGACCTAGGACGTCAGACTGGGGATGTCCGGCGTCCATTGCACTCACGGTCCCCGAGGTGGTTGCGGTGCACTACGTGCACTGCAAGGGGAGTCATCCCCTGAGGAGGAGTCTCTCTCAGGCTAGCCGAGGTGGGCGGGGTGGTGGGTTAATGCGAGAAGCGGAACCTCACCCCGCCCTTTCCGGTGAGGAGGCCATCGTGAGGTTTTAAGTAAGGCCTACAGAGTGCACACAGAATGGGAGCTCTAAAATGGACCTGACTGTGGAAACAAGTCCGATCACCGAGTAAGTAGGCCTACAGAGTAAACATATAGTATTTATTTATTAGGCACTCAGACAGATTACAAACATTCCTGATAAATGTTATCATGAATGTTTGTACAACTACAAAGAACCAAAACAAGTCTGCAATCCAAAACAGAGTACACAGCATGTTAGTGTAAAATTTATATAATGGTAGGTTCAGCAGCTGGTTTTTATACACATTAAAAACAAAAAAAAAACTAACAATTTAACCTGTAACTTATATTATTTCTAAATTGACTGAGGCTGTTACTAAATACATCCAGTTCAGTAATGTGAGTCTTACATTGGTTGTTATCTGAGGAGTCATAACATTTGAATACCAGCTCGTTATATGAGCGACACTATTACTGGAATTTGTTGTGTTGCAGGTAGCATACAACGTCCCGGTGGCGACAGAGGGCGTGAGCACACCGGAATGCTCGTCGGGTGGAGCCGTCGCAGCCGAAGAGCTCTCGCTTGAAGAACTCATGCAGCAGATGAAGTCCATGTAAACAATACCACTCACTCAGCTATACTCCACATACGCCTCGGAGAGTAACAGCGGTAACCAATATATCACCATTCATGCCGTTAATAAAGAAAAATAATGTTTTTAATTGAGGCAAAAAGAGCCAGGCACTTTTACTTTGCATGGGCAAAAATGGAATTTACAGACTTTTTAGGTTTAATGATGCTTTATGTTGAGCTTTATAAAGAGCAGGTACTTTTACTTTGCATGGGCAAAAATGGAATTTACAGACTTTTTAGGTTTAATGATGCTTTATGTTGAGCTTTATAAAGAGCAGGTACTTTTACTTTGCATGGACAAAAATTGAATTTAGACTTTTTTGATTTAATGATGTTTTGTTGACAATCTATCTATATGTAAATAAATGAATCCCTATATCCCTTGGTAACTCCATAACGCGTGAACAGCTGGACCGAATTCACAATTTTTTTCTGTCATCAAGACTCTAAATTCAAGGGTTTTGTCCATGTATGTGCCGCGCCTTAAATCGCGAAAATGAAACGGAAAAAAGATATTTTTTTTTCCAAAATATTGTTATTGTATGATCTATATTACTCATGTTAATAAAGAAAAAAATTGAAAGTTGATCCTCTCGCTTGCATAACCTGAGCAATAAGGAAGCGAACTTTCAAATGTTTTCTTTATGGAATCGAGTTATATGCCACAGTCGGATTGGCCATATCGTGTGAGCACAAATATTTAGAGCCTAATTATTTCTAAGCAGTATAATACACCATATGATCCATACATTCATCATTCTTTGGACCTTTAGAAGGTAGACCCCTAGGTCTTCATCTTCTTTGTATGATTTAAGTGGCCAAGCTCTGGAGTCGGGAGTTTTAAAGCCGCCAGAGGGTGTCTGACATAGCTTAGGTTATGTAGACAGATCATGTTTTATCAGCTGTCATTTCTTCATTTTCTCTTCTCTCTTTCATGTCATTTAGATAAATACTAATATATTAAATATGAAAGTTTGTGTGCAAGTGTGTATGTTTGTTACTTCTACACATTGTGGCTGAATAGATTTCGATAAAAATTCGGCATGAAGATAGTTTAGCCACTGAATTTAGAAATAACTTGTGAAAATTTCAGCATTCTAGCTTTCACAGTTTTTGAGATACAGCCTGGTGACAAATAGACACATAGACAGAGGAGGCTTTAGTTGCTGAACCCTAAAAACAGGTTGCTTTTTTTCTGGAAGAATGCGGGTACCTAATACCGCGGGGCGCAGCTAGTATGTCTTACATTATTCTTTTACTCGCGTTTATGAAGAAAACGTTTGCTTCCTCTTGCTCACGCCTATTCAGTCGTGCGAGTGAGAGGGCATGATTTTTCAAAAGTTTTTTTTATTGACTCGTTTATACTAATGTGTGAAAGTAATTACCTATATATGGTCACAGAACTAATCATATCATCAGCATCAAATTCGATGTATTTATATGTACGGAAAGTTCATGACAAATGGCAAAGCATTTCTCAAACGTAAGCATTCCAGCTTTGACTGTAACGAATAATTGTATAAACTTTAAGAAAATGAGTTGTAGTAAGTAATTTTTTTGATATATTTGAAATTTTATATTTATATTGTTGTTAGTGCTAATGCTAAGTGAATATCAAGTTTATATCAGTGTATTTTATTATAATTAAACGTCTCGGAGTAATTCGTTCTTTCCTTTTTCCGTCATTCTTTTGAGTTTGGCCAAAATTTTCTGGTTTGGTGGCGGGAGAGCGTTGTTCTGAAACATACATATTTTTTATTTAAACTTTAAACACTAAGTGTTCGTTCAGACATGCAGGAATCGCGCGGTTTGAAACCGAAAAATTGCGATGCTATTCAGACACCGCGGTTATTATGCGATTTTCGTGCGGATATAGCGTCAGTTTCTAAATGGAGGTCGACGAAGAAGTGTGTAACTGTATGTATAAAATGTCTCTTCTCCACCTCATAAATAAATATTTCAGTGTCGAAACGATCCATGGCGAACTCACGAGTTGTGGGTTCGTCATGGATTATGATTGCGGGTACCGTGCGGTTACCCGCACGGTACCCGCAATGCAACTGAACACGAAGTAAAGATTCCATATTAGAAAAGAGCGGGAGAAGCGCTATTCTATTTTCTGGCGGTTGGGTTGCAGGACTGCGTGGCTGGATTAACCGCGCGGGAATGTCTGAATGATTACTTAATAACTCATACAAATAAGACACGCGCGATTTCTATGAGATTCTTAAATCGCGCGGTTCCCGCCGTGTCTGAACTAGCGCTAATAGTTATTTATATATGTTTATTTACTTTTATATATACAGGCTACTACAACTTACCAGAACCTTGTACATAAAGTTCGAAGATTTCGAGGCCGGTATAATGTAGTAGAAGTTTAATTATAGTAGAAGATCCGAGCCTATGTCGACCTTCACCGACGTGATAATTGAATAAAATTAATTCTAATATAAACGATGATAATATAAATGATTAAAGTACCGTGTAAGCCTCCATGACAGTGGCGGCTCTAGCCACGACGCCGGCCTCGATCCCGCTGGCCTCGGCGACGCGGTGCGCGAGCGCAGACCTGGCCTCGCCTTCACACACGCGGAACAAGAACACTGGCGAGCCGTTCTGCACGATGTGCTCGAAACTCTGTACATACACATCTTAATTTCATATACTATAGTTTACAATTAATCAATATTCAAGAGCTTGCATTTTTCTTGACATGATATTAGTGGTTTTGTCTATGGTTCAGATAGTGCTATCTCTTTCTGACGACCTCGTTGGCGTAATAGTTACCATGCCGAACTACCAACCAGATGGTCCCGGGTTAGATTTCCGGAGGGCCAACATCGTTGTGATGAACTAAATGTTGGCTTTCGGTCTGGTTGTTCAAAATTAAAAAAAAAAACAATGCGTCCTAATATTTATAATTATGTATATGCATGCTTAAGAGCTTGCATTTTTCTTATTTGAGGTAATTTTCGTGGTTTTGTCTATGATTCAGATAAAATACTTACCAGAAACTGCAGAAGCGGCGACTCGACGACAAACTCCTTGATGTTGAGATAGTGTGTGGAGACCACAGTGTGGGGACATGTGTCTCCTTGGAACAGTAGCGTGTTGATACAGGCAGCGAGCAAAGCCAGGCCGTCGGCTCGCGCCGTGCCTTTACCGAACTCGTCGATCAGGAGTAAGGAATTGGAGGTACATTCGCCGAGGCAAACTGCCATCTGGGGGATAGTATGGATCGTAGTGTTGGGCGACGAAAGTGGTGCATGAGAGAGAATTGCATGCGGCAGAGATGCGAATGTTGAGATGGATGTGTGGAGTAACAATAATGGACAAGGTAAGAAATAAGTATATAAGAGGAAGTTTGAAAGTGGCACCTGTATCAGAGAAAGTGAAGAGTGGACGGTTAGCGTGGTATGGACATGTGATGCGTAGAGAGGAGATGCATGTCACTAGGTGAAGTATGGATATGATTGTAAGAAGTAGCGGAAGTAGAGGTCGACCAAAGAAGACGTGGATGAATTGTGTGAAGGAGAATATGAATGAGAAGGGAGTGAATGTGGAGATGACGGCTGTTAGTGACATGGAAGCGAAAAACAGGCTGTGCCGACCCTACCTAGTGGGAAAAGATAAAGATAAAAAGAAGAAGACTTAGATATTTCTATCTGCAAACAGTTGTTATTACTATATAACGGGTGAACGAGCCGTGCCCGCGGTGTTACCCACGTCAAGGATAGAAAATAATCCTCTGTCAAAGCTATTTTCGTAATAAATTACTTTAAAATAGATCCAGTTGTGTTGGAGCGTGACGAAGTAACAAATACACATTAGTGGGATAATATGAAGACATATGGTTGGAGCATAGACAAAGTCTTTAATATACTTTGTCTATGGTAGGAGTTATGTTACCTGTCTCAAATCTATAAGGAAGGCGGACATGTGGTGCGCCACACACTCGGCCGCCTGGATCCGCGAGTGCAGGTGTGAGATCACCCCCAGCGTGGCGCGCTCCGCCGGGACGAAGCTGCCTATGTGTGCCAGGTATACTATCAAACCTGGGAAAAGGGGAGAACTTTTTACCGGCTTCAAAAATAGAGAAGAACTTTTTCTGAAAAGTTTCAGGAGACTCTTTTAAAGCGAGTTGGACGCGCCATATATATTTGTGTGAGGCGACTGAACTGTGGTAATGGTTATAAGCTCTAATAATTCTAGATATATTATGTACATATAATATCATAAACCTACAGAAAAGCAATATTTGTTGCGGTCCTTAACATATGGCAAGCTGTGATTAAACGCAAACTATATTAAAAAAAAATACTACTTATCAAAATTTTTAGCAAATTTTAAATAATCGTGTTTTCGAGCTCAAACGATTCTTAGCACTGAATCAAAAATAAAAAATACTGTAAAAAAAACGTAGCGTCAAAATCATGTAGGATTTATCAAAATACGTATCTATGCTATGATCCCACACCGCCTTAAGTGAGTGCAAACGTTAACTTGTTAATTCTAAAGCTTCTATGGTGTCATATTAATTTGTTACGGCGCTACTCGTACTAATATTAAAAGCGTATTAAAAGCACCAAAAAACGAATCCACCCGCACAATATATTCATTCATTCAAAACCTTGTAAAAACATCGACACTGAAGATGACACTTACCAATCATCTTCATATAAACCGACTTCCCACTAGAGTTGGGTCCAGTCAGTATCTTGAGGCACCCTCCCTCTGTACTCTCCACATCGTTTGGTACGAAGTTATCATTGGTCACGATGTAGAGAGGGTGTCGGCCTTGCTTGATGCTGATGATCTTTCCCTCGGTAAGCTCGGGGCGCACGTAGTTGTATTCTTTGCATACTTTCGATATCGCTATCAGACTGAAAGCCAGGAATGTCATATCTTAATTTTTAATCTCATGTTGAAAAAGAAATTTAAAGCTTATGTTGAAATAATAATATTTTTTATTTATGCAAAAGAATTGTTACATTTTATACAAAATTTAAGTAATAAAAGTCTTATTTAAGTGTTAGTTTTAGCTAAATTTTGCATGTTTGGAGGCTCTAGCTTTCTCAGTAGGATTCCCTGAGTTTGAGAAAGCTAGTTTCTCTTCTGGAGTGCAGTAAAAATGGCTACTTAGAAAATAATACCGCATTAGACATAAAGGACGTGTGAAGCAAGGTGTTACAAATGAAGTTCAATAAGGTTGTTTGTTGTGTGTTTGATTGAGAGTGTGTTTGGCGAGTGTAGTGTGTTTTGTGTGTAATTAATGTGGTTGTGTATTAGCATGTATTTTAATGTGTTTATGTGTAAGTGTGGTGGTGTTCGTATGTGTTTGTGTGCGAGTGTATGAGTTGGTGTGGGAGTGGTGGGCTTGAGTACCGTCAGCCTATAAGCTGGGGTGCAGGTGTAAGTGTTTGCTTCTGTTATATTTACCGTTTGCTTCAAGATACTTTTGTTAAATTTAAAGTAATTCTGATAACATCGGTTCTCAAAAGTAAAAAGTCTAGTACCATTAACTTAATGAAGGTATAATTTATAACAAACCAATACTGTATGTTTTGCAAGCATCGTTTTTGGCACCTTCCCTATATATGAGTAATAAATCAAATAGTCTAGAAAGTCCAATTAGTCCACGGGAAAAAACCCACTGGTCATCGTCATTGGTTGTCAAAAAAACATGTCTAATGTTTTGCTTATAGCTATGTTATTTAGTTTCTTCTAAGGTTCTTTATATTTTTTATGCTTTATTGTTCCTAAAAACACCTAAATCAATGAGTTTGAGTATGGAGTTTTTATTTTGGTTTGATCTTTCAACCAGATCAAGTGTAAGAACCGCTCACCAGTCTAGTTCAGCGCACTTGTCAATGACAGCGGCGAGTGTATGCAGGTTGTCCAGTATGACGGCAGTGAGCCGCATCATGATGCGAGTCTCGTGCGCCACTATCTCGGGGTACGTGTCTCCTATCATCACGTCTAGCTCTGAAACGTTCACAGATAAGTATTGTTGATCTTCTTCGGCATCGCCTCTTCTCACTAGTAGACTCAGCGCATCAAGTTTTTCTCTTCTATACTATTCTATCAACCGAGTGATCACGGTTTCACTCTCCACTTTCACTCCTTTCTCTATCATTTTGATTAATTCTAAATTTTTATTAGGTACATAGTATGATCTTGCTCGATTTTTCTCGGCATGCTACTTATTTAAGACCGTACTGTATATCATGCTGGAGAAAAGGCCTGTACCTATCAGTGAGTAAATACAGGTTAAAAGTTATGAGCTTTATAGTTATAATACGAGCTAATCAATATCGCGAGCGTACGTTGGCTGTGTTCCTGCTCTAGAGAATGGCACACTAACTGTGCTGAAACAGTCGAGCAAATACTGATAAAATAAACGTTAGTAATAGCCAGTAAATTAAAATTTCTAGACTTTATCCTGGCCTTCGATACTGTTTTCGTTTACTTACCTTCGCATCCTTTGCTTTTGTAGTGGATATAGTCATTGTTTTGGAACTGAAACATGCAATTTAATGAGTATTCTAATGTGTTTACAACAAGTACTTTAATTAGAGGTCAAAATTTACATCGTTTTAAGATTTTTTTATCTTGTTTAGATGACAATTAATATGCAAATAAAAAGTTATTGTTCACGTTACGAACAAATTATAAAGATTTTCTTTCTGTAAAAATACACATAGAATAAAGTAATCTCGCACCATAAATTTCATATCAGGCAATTCCTTCTGTTCCATGGTAAGGTTCTCGGCCCAAGTCTTCACCCCCAGCAGGTACCCTAGATGCGGCATGTACAGCATGCTGCATTCTTCTATAAACTCGGGCAGTCGGCCGAGCTCTACTGCTGCTGTCTCCGACATGAGCGTGTGGAGAGACGCCATGGTTTGCTTCTCTGGGACAATACACAAGGTTGCCGTCAAAGTTAAGTTTTTTGCTAAATATTTACCCACGTCAATACTTATTATCTTCTTTAATAGCTATGTCTAGTTTCTATTGTTATCTTCTATAGGAAAACTGGCAACTAACTTAATAGCTTCTTAAGGCGCCTTTGGTACAAACCATTACAGTTCTTTCGTCTTTTGGTAATTTGCAAAAAAGGAAGATCGTTGGTATATATATATTTTACAAATCGTTAATGAGATTTGATGAATATCAAATGTTTATGATTTGGCATTATTTATTGTGTAGACATTGACTTAGTTAATAATTTAGTTCGTTCCTTATTTCCATAGTAGAACCATAGTTTCAGTTGAAAGTATAAAATGACTTACTGAGATCCAGGTCTGGATCGACTCCAGCTTTGACGGTGAATTTCCTTTCAGATTTAGAGAGATCAAAGTCAATGATTCTGTTCATGTAGAGAGCCATCTGTTGGGAAATCATGAAATAAATAAATCGTTGTGAAAAAGGACGTTCAAGAAAGAGGATATGACAGTTGATGAAAGAGTGAATGAAGTAGACTGTGTGAAAGGGAAAAGGTAACGGGCGAAATGATGATATTCAAAAATCATAAAAAGGCCATGTATTCTTCGATATTTGATTTCAACTTCTTAATATCAGTGGTATATAAGCAGTAGTAGCAGTATTAGTAGTACCTCGTAAAGATTTTTGTTATCACACGAAGCCAATTCTTCCATAAACTCACTGTCACCCTTTGCGTTCTCGCACATTTCGCATATCAGACATGCGTTGTATATGGTCTGCAAATAACGAATTAAATTAAGTCTAGGAAAAAAATACTTAGCTAGCGAAGTCTCTGCGAAAATTGGTAACTTAGTATATGTGTCTACAACTTACGTTGTAAAGGGATCTCCATTGGTAAGATTTTGCTGATAAAGCTTTAATTTTTGCCAGGATTCCCTAAAACAAAATGTTTACAATAACTAAAACAGTTTTTGAAACTATATCATAATGTATGTTAACATTCTTAAAGGAAGTTAATACACACAGTGACATTTTTGATGAAACGCAAGGAGGAACAGATATTCTTCATGACGACGTCATTCTGAGGGCAAACGAAGAAAGCCACCACGTCTTGACGCCGTTTCAGGGTCCGCAGGTCTCTTGTTGGGTGCTGGAGGTATACTCTATAAGGGTATGGAGAAAATAACCATTAAAATATATTTCTTATAACATTATTAATATTACCAACTTGTTGGTAGAAATTAACAATATATGAATTCTAATTACAGTATTAATTAATCAATTTTAGGTAGTCTTAACCAACGCTCTATTAACTAAGCACAGGGTGCAAATTTCTTTTTCTACAATAATTGTGTTGATAATAAAGACATTTTGAATCTGAATTTGAACATTTGGTTTGTTTTTGACACAGAAATTTGACCGTCGTAAGAAGAGACCGTTCAAATATGAAGAAGTTCATTTACATTCTAACAATCTTTTTCATTTATAATATTCGTAGGAAGAAGGACAGTAGGAGCATAACTGCACGGATAAATACACTTCATAAGGCTACCCTCCACAAATGCCCCGGCTGACCTAGTGGACAAAAACCGCTAGATATATTTGCTATCCTCACCGCATTTTGCTCTGCCCGACCTTGGAACTGCACTTGCTGAACAGCTGACAGAGACTGAGCCCCTCCTTGTTGGAGCCCTGCACTCCCTTCTTGAACCCACTGGGGTGCGACACCGTGCTGAATATCTGCAGCCCGCGGTACGTGCCCTCGTCTATCGTTACTATGTCGGCCCTAGAAATGTAAACCATGAAGGAAAAATATCCAGTTTATTATTTGCCAGGGCTCTAGCAATCAATCGAGACTTTATAAGAAGTTTTCAGAATAATTTTACCTCCACTGGAAATCCTTATACCAAATATGACTCGCGAATCAAAAGAACTATTTCAATTATTACATTACCTACGAGTACAACTATAATAAATAGAAAAACAGTTTAAATTTCGGTTCAACAATGTCTGTTATTACGCAGTTTGTATTCTACACCAACAAGCTTATGATGCACGATTCGAGAAAATATAAAAACTGGAGACAGTAAGTAAACTTGTTGACAAGAAATCTGGCTTGAAGAATATTTTTTTTATTTTCAATAGAATACAATAGGATACATTATTTTTATTCATCATAAAGTAACCCATTACAAATTAAATCATTATTAATAACAGGATACAGTATGGACTTGTAAAGTAATCGAATATCTCGATTAGCAATTAGGTAATATAATAATAATAATAATAATAATTTATTATAGCACATAACGGCACGGATAAAATACACTTCACAATACAATTCACTTCAGACAGGTAACTTAATTTCGTAATTAAGTTACCTGTCTATGATATTCATCTCTAATCTATACCATACACAAATAATAAACTATACAAGAACATCCAAACACAACGCATATCACTAACACTTTGGCAGTCAAGTGACAACTAAGAGACACGATTGGTACCACTTACAGCGATATCGTCCTCAGACTTAGGAACTGTGGTTTGCCCTGCATGTTCAGGCTGAGCGAGGACCAGTTAAGGTCGAGGTACCGCAGCAGTGCTCCCAGGGCGTGCACCGTCTGTACTTTGCTCGTGTCCAGCACTGTGCGGATGTAGACGCAGCGCTCCACGTCCGAGCATGGGGAAGACTCGGTAGGAAGGGAGAGGGTTAGCACGCGTCTCTTGCAAGCTTCGAAGCCTGGAAGACAGTGCAGGCGTGTTAGTAGGATTCTAAATCTTTTTTTCTATGGTACTAATTCTTTGCGATTGAAGTACATTTTCATCACCTATATTTACAGAATTCCAGTCCAGCAAAATGTACTTAAAAAATGTATGATGGCAAATTAGTTGCTAACTGTCCTATAAATTAACTTTTAGCTAAACAGTTCTAAAAGTAGTAGTAGTGAAGAAGGAGGGGCTACTTTTTTAACACGTTCTATTTTAAATTGGTAAGCCCTAGGCCGATAATCTGGGGAAATAGACGTATTCATTCAATAAAGACGACGTCAATTAAGAAAACATTTGAATATTTCGCTTCCTCATGCTCAAACTAATGTGGTTATAAAATATGAATACATGTACTTTCAAAATATTTTTTTTACAGAGTCGAATTAAAGGGGTCAAGTGTAGAGGGGGGGGGGATTAAAGTACATTAAGTATAGTCCTAACCATAATATGTAACTCACTATACTCCTTAGCCGAGATGAAGACCAGCTTGCAGCGCGTCTCGCCGGTGCCGTGGAAGACGGTCTGCTTCACATTCTGCACGAAGGTGGCCTGGGTCTTGCCATCTAGCAGCAGCGTGATAGGCTCCACTTGACGGAACAGGTTCAGGAACATCTGGTATTCTGGGGGACGGTCTACTATCTCGTCCAGGATGAACAGCTGGACAAAGTGATCAGATTAAGAGAAAGAGATAGATAGATAGATAGATAGATAATACTTTATTGGACACAAACTTAAAACTAAAACTAAAGATATAATAATAACTAAGAACAAAAAAAAATAGTGTGCCACAATTGGCGGCCTTATCGCTTAAAGCGATCTCTTCCAGGCAACCTTTGGATGGAAAGGAGTTAACAAACAACTAAAAAAGGACGTAGTGTACAATAAAGAGGAAAGAAAAAATAATAAGTTACATATACTTACAATAATTATAATAATTTATGCTAATACATAATTATATAAAATATACTAATATATAAAGTACCAATTCATAATATTATAAATAAACAAATGTTAATAAAATGAAGGGAAACAAATAGTCTTAAGGTAGTGAAGATAAATACCACCTCTCAACAAGATTTTTAAAAGAATCAATTGTCTGAGCCTTTTTGATATCGAGTGGTAAGACATTCCAAAGCCGCACTGCTTGTACAGTGAAAGAATTACCATAAAATGTTTTTTTTGGCTTAGGTGTCAGTAGAGTAAGCCTTTCTGCTGAGCGAAGATTACGAGAGTGGGAAGTATGCACATAGGCAAAACGAGAAACTAAGTAGCGCGAGGAAGCGGGGTTATACAAGATGTTATAAACGAGGGAGAGAATGTGAGCATTGATTGTGAGATGGATTGATAGAAAATTCTTTATTGGACATAAACATGAATAATTTAAAAAAGAAAAGAAAAGGCCTACAAATAAGTGTGCCACAATTGGCGGCCTTATCTCTTAAAGCGATTAATTCCGTACAGCCTATGGTGAATAAATTAAGATTGTGATTATTATCTAATTATTACAGAGGGTGCTACAATGACAATAGTTGCCGGTTTAAACAAAAACAAGAAATGATTAATGTAGGCCATAAATATAGTACAAGAAGAAGAATATTTATTTTAGGAAAAGAAATCATTGCTGACAATAATCCGTGCTACAAAAACCAATTTGAAAACTGGACTTTCATATGTAGGTACATACGTTTAGACGAGCCCTGAGCCCCGCAGGAAGGCTCGGGAAGAGCCTGTGTTGCAGGGCGACAGACGTCTATATTACATACTACATTGATTACATAACACTAAACAGCAAATGTTTTATCTTTTTCTCAATAATTGTCAATTCTAAGAGTCTTACCTCTCCCGTCTGCAGCGTGTAGTAAGCAGCGCCCAGTCGACCAGCTCGGTACACTACTACCAGTACTTTCTAAGTAACACACAAAAATAAAAGCGCGAGTCGGGCTCGCCCATCAAGGGTTAAATAAAAAAAAAAAATTTTTTATTTTTATTATTTGTTGTTATAGCGTTACGGAAAGCTCGGTTTTTGAGATTCAGTCTGGTGACAGACAGCGGAGGTTTAGTGATAAGGTCGCGTTTTTACTTTTAAGGTATATTAACACATTAAAAATTTACAAATATTGTAGATATCCTATCCTATCCAGTGTAGATATGTCATTCCTTATGTACAATGTTATTATATAAATATTTTTTTAATATGAATTAAATTTGTGAGGTAATTTTTTAAGTCATATGTTGAAAAAATAAGTTTTAGAACGGTGGTGAAATCATGGTGAAATAATAAAAATTCCATTATTTTTTTCTTCGCATTGTCTAATGTTAGGAGAACTACTAGTTTTATCAAGATAAAAAACTTAAAGCTATTTTTGTTACTCACTTCTTCAATATCAGAATCGTCGCTTGTTTCATTTTGAGCATTTAATGTAGTATTGTCGACGTCATTGTTCCTAGAAAAATCAATGGTTACTAGATATATCTGTCTCTTTGTGAAACGAAATTCAATTATGAAAAATATCAAACCTCCGGCATTTAGCCATAATAAAATGGCTGTCCTGCTGATTGCTCTCCGCGTGAGAGCTGCTGGTATTTTGTGGACGCCCTACTGACGTACATGCTTCATCTGAGTTGCTTTCATTCATAATTTCCACCAAATTAAAAGAACGTAAGTAGTATAAAATATTAACCAGCAAAAAACCGAAGTCAGAAAGTCGATTATGTAAATAGGAAAAAAAGTAAAACTTTTCCCGCCAATTTTCGTTTTCTTTGTCTGTGGCCTGCGTACGACTCTTTATTATGCTTTTTTGGAGTGTTATGAAAGACCTAATTTATATAACAAAAATAAAACACAATCTTATTACAACTGTGCTTTAATAAAGAAATAAGTAGTGAATTAACTTTAAGTAGTACATACTAAAATAAATTATTTTTAAATACATTCACATTAATCTTACATGGAAACACTTAACATTTTATCCGCATGGTTTTTCATATCTACTACACGAGTAAAATTTTTAGATATTCTTATAAAACGACCAAGGCACTTAAAGGTACAAAATGCGATTAGAAAAATTCTAAGACATAAGGGGCTATGCAAAAAATATCTTCGCAGTTTTTCGACCGTTGCGTCGCAGGCCCATTTTTTCTTCTCGAAGGATGAACGAACTCGTTGTATTAGACAACAAGGAGGTCGCGTTCTTCCGGCGCATCGTGTCGCATATTGACGCGGATGTGGCGACACATGTGGCCGACAGCCTCGGCCGCCGGCACCACGGTGGCCGACATGCACGCCGACACGAACGTGCGCAATGACGCGAAGTAGATCTTTACACAGCGCAGGCATGGCGCCGTGCACCAGATTTGCTGAAAAGGTTTAATGAAATGTTAAAATTAAAGCGCACTTGTTTAATAAAAAATCAAGATAAGAATTTAAAAAAGACTCTTTTTGGGAAGTATTTATCGGATTGGCTAGCAAAAATAAGAAAAAAAGAATTTGCTAAACACTGGCAGGTTTATGTCATTTTTTAAAAGAAATTAATTTGTTTCGGAAAACTTCAGCATTCTGTGTTAGAAATAATAAAGCAGAGCTCAGTTAAACCACAGAATAATAACTTGTGTTAAATTAAAAAAACAATTGATGATACCTACGCGCTATCGCCTTGTTCACAGATTTTGATATTGCAATTTTACCAAGGAGGTTTTTACTAACCATAAACAAAAAACATTTTAGAATTAAATAAAGTTAGTTTATGATTTCGATTATCTGCTAACTCTAATTCCAACCCTAGCCTGTTCAGCTTGTTTGTAAATTTTCCTAGACCACAAAGGTTTAACCAACAGTGGTTTAAAGGTTTATGCTGACCTCGAAGGCGAGGCAAGCGAACCCGCAGCCGAGCAGCAGCGCGCAGGGTGGCGCGAGCAGCACGGCCAGCAGCGTGTAGCACCAGTCGCGCGCGCTCCGGAAGCAGCCGCGGGAGAGCCGCCACGCGCACTCCGGGCTGCGCGCGCCCTCAGGCTCGCCGATTATGTCGTCCCATACCACCTGCACCCACACAATCAAATTCTTTAACACACAATTTTTATTTTATTTTAATAATGTGTGTCGTGACATGTCATGACATACAAACAAACTTCAAGTCTTCGTGAACCGATGCCTTCGCAGAATACTTGGTATATATTGGCCCGAGAAGATATCCAACGTCCAACTTTGGGAGCGCTGCAATGAAGTCCCGGTCGACCAGCAGATCAAACGTCGTAAATGGAGCTGGATAGGCCACACTCTCCGAAGGGACCCAAACCATAAACCGAGGCAAGCCCTAGACTGGAATCCCCAAGGAAAACGTAAACGTGGTCGTCCAAAACAGACCTGGCGGCGGACTATCGTTGACGAAGCGAAGGCAAGACCTGGAGCGAGATCAAGCGAGACGCTCAAGACAGACCGGGATGGCGACGCACTGTGGACGCCCTCTGCCCCATCTAGGGGACATAGGACCTTAAGTCAAGTGTCGTGACATGTAATTGACATTAATATTACTATTATTTTATATTGACATCATTACATATTGACATTTATTACAAATTGATTGTATTACATATAGAGATTTTTAATTTTTGACGTATAATTGAATAATGATCAATAAATGGTTTATCTTTATTTGGGCGGTTAAGATTCTTACTATTTGTAACAAATGTTTCTTACAGGTATACTTAATAGCAAAACCGGCGAACTCCGTTTCGTCACAAGATTCAAATTCTCTGAATTTGGTTTGATACAGACCTCACGGAACCCGAGACCTTTCCAACGAATGCTGTACCGTGGAAATCGGTTCGTGCGTTCTCGAGTTATAGCGTCAGGAAGGAAAACCCGACTTATTTACATACATATTTTAGTCTTCTTCGTAAGAGCTATGTAGGTACCTACCTATGAGTACTGAGTGCTCTCAGCATTATGCTGAATTATGCTTACAGCCGGGACCTATAATTTAACGTGTCATCTGACCCACGCTAGCGCCCAGATGAAAATGCTAGCCATATAGCTAGCCGAGCTACAGGCGCTATGTAAATGAGCCTGCATCTCCAAACTAAGCATGGAAGCTTGTATATCAGAGATGCATACTCCCCGTTAGAAATGACTGCAATAATTGCGTTATAATAATTTAATTTAGTATGAATTACAAAAATAGTAAGAAATTAGAAAGTTAACTAATAATTACTATGAAATTCATTTTTAGGGTTCGATACCCAAAGGGTACGAGACTCTATTACTCCGCTACATTTCCGCCTTATACTCGTACCAGATTGTAATTCATGAATCGTGATAGTTTTTATTTTCTCAAAACTAGCTGTTGCCCGCGGGGCCGCCCGCGTGTAGGTTTGCGTAACCTATGGTTAAAAAAAACGCGAACGCCATTTTCGCGGTTTTACACAAAAAGAACTGAACTTGTCATTCACGAGCTTGACTTGCCAAATTTTTACTTAAGTTTGATAACTTGAATTTTAACAGAACATGCAACACTAGCCGTATAATAGGCCCAACATGTGTGTCGACTTTATTGAAATCAGTTCAGTGTGTCAATGTCAGTACCTATGTATGTATGTCCGGAAAACTAGTTTCCCATTCCATTTGAATAATTGATTTCTTCAATTTTAGTGAAAACTTTTTAGTTCGACCTCGAGCTTTTATTTGCTGTTAATTTCGCGGTTTTCATTTTACAGATTCTACAAGTAGAATTATAAATTGATTCTTCATTTTAAGAAAATAATTAACAATTTGGTTAAAAGTACTTAATTGTAGTAGTTATATGTACATTACATTAATGTATTTAAAACACATATATTATTATAATTTATACGCAATAAAATCGAAAATATTCCATACGTACCTACACATACGATGATACGAGTACACTTTAAAATTAGCAATTTTCATGATGAGTACCAAAACCTGCCTTTAAAAGAGTTATGATAATGAGTATAAAGAAGATAATAACATAAAAAGATTTATTTATCTGTTCACGATAATTTTTAACAAGCTATATTCGCCGAAAAAAATCACAGCAAAAGTCACGCTTATCCAAAAAAACTGATCAGATTTATTTTCGCAAATTCTCAAAATATGTAGTAAACTCATACCAAAGGTTTTAATTAGATGTTCTAAATATGTTAAAGTATTGCGTGGGTTACCAGTAACCTCTTTTTAAAAAGTTGCCGACCTTTCGTCCAGCTGATAAGGCTTGCAGGCGGGGTGAAGGCACTCTAATTACAGAACTACAGTAGCCAGTGGTTGGAGCAAATTGTTAGGCTTCAACTGGAATAACCGGATTATAAACTACGAGTATACACCGAATTACCGGATTACTAATACATCGAATGGAGTAGCCGGATTATAAATGAATACGACTACCTAATGTTTGTAAGGAGCTTTCTGTAATTTCGTATGTGTCGTCACAGGTCGGCTCCAGCGGAAGACCAGCGCTGATTGCTTGCAGTCAGCATACGCTGAGCTGGGGCCGGTTTTGTGTCACGTAAATGTTATTTTTTTTATGTTTCTTGTGTTTTATTTTTTGTCATTTTTATTTCGTGTCACAAAATAAATTATTCTTTCTTTCTTTCATTGTCATAATGGTTACCATACCGGACTGCCAACCAGAAGGTTCCAGGTTCGATTGCAGGCACAGACAACATCTATTAATAATTCATTCATTCATCTTTGTGATGAACAGCCTACAGGCTGTCGGTCTGGGTGTTAAATATGCGACCAAATAAATTATTTCTGTATTTATATGTAGTATTTTACTTGGGTTTTTTCACAACCAAAATTCAAACTAGAAATGGTTTAGCATGTGGCTATTCTATCCCACTGCCGGCCTAGGCCTCTTTCCTGTCATGGCATCGGTCTCGGTCCTGTGCCAATCTAGTACAGGTAACAAATAAAAACAAAACGTCAATAAAATTAATTCAAATCTTATCTACTTACTATTTGAAACATTAAGATTTTATATGTATTTAGTATAAATAAAGCAGCAATTTATAGGAAACGTCGAGTATTAAGTATTGTTTTAATATTCCAATTTGATTTGACAAGTATATGTATCAGCTTATTTCTGTTTGAAATACCATCAAAACTGAAAATTCCGGTTATTGATTCCGTTTTTCAGTCCCTTATAAAGAGCGGTTAGGTCACGCGATCTTATGTCGCCACTGGTTTCTTTTGCGAATGAATTATTCTTTCGTGCTTTTTAATTGATATTATGAGCCTTTGCTTTGTTATATGGAACACGCATATTTATGAGTTCCATGCTGTTTTACTCACATTCTAGAATTGAGTTAACTTGTTTGTAATGTTGGTCAAAATTAAATGACATTTACCAAATTAAGTTATATAAAAAATCTTTAAAAAGCTAGAGGAAAGGTATTATAATATCAAGCAGTAGTCGTAACTTCCAATACGTTTATTGTTATAAAACATAATAATGATATATTAAATATCGTATATCGAAATATATTATATATCGTTAATATAGACAAAGCCTAACGACAAAGCTTTTTTTCTGATCCGTGACACAAAGTCTAGTTACCCTAAATATAAAACCTAGAAGACCCAAAGTCCCTTTACTAAAGTAACAGTATGAAAGTACTACGAAGCTAATCTATGCCTACAGGCAATTTCACATACATTGGCTACGGCACTAAAAGGTACAAATAAAAGTTGATTGCTTAGGCTGGACGTTAACTTATGGTTATGATGTAAAATGTACTTAGTCATTTTCAGTAATTAGTATTTACTTTACGTAGTTTTATTATTTGCTTCTAGAATTTTCAGTTAGCTTAGAAATCCTGAAAGTCACGGGCTCATTCTCCACTTATCTATAGGCTTTCGGTGAAGGGAAAATTCTTGGGGAAACCATAGCATCAGTAGAAGTGGTAGATCATTGTCTAGTGCTCGCCTGGTTTACAACCAGACCCGAGTTGAAAAATTGTCACCAATCACCAAAGGGTGTGTTCGGGCAGCCATTTTGAGAACCAGTAATTCCAGACTAGGCATGCCCCATCTTAGACTCTTAGTTATGCACTCTGTCATATGCCTGCTGGAATTTTTTAAAAAATCCTCTAATATATTTGTAATAACTGAACTACTAAGTTTTCCAGTTGCAAGTTTCAGAATTTCAAGTGGACTACTTTAAAATATTGCTACAGTTATGGTGTGTGTATGGTAATTAGAATTTAGAATTAGTCTGACCTTTTCACCTTTGTGAAAGCCTTTTTACGTGGTGGTTGGAATGTAAATACGTTTCCTGTGGTAGAAACCGGTGGTTTTCATTCTATTTTCGGGGATTGTGTAAAGTCATGGGACTCGTGGGGTAATTTATCACACTTTAGGTTTCTTAGGAAACATCGTTAGTTTACGTAAAGCATTGAAATATAGTATATCTAGCGTAAGCAGTAATACCTCAGTAGCGTATAATAATATTTTTACTTCGAGTATAAAAACCAAATAGTATATGAATTTTATGGCAAACCTAATTGTTGATTTGATTTTTAAAGTACTTTTTTCGTATGTAGTAATTATAAAATGTTACCACACACTGTAGTTAATTTATAACTAATGCTTTATTGCATCATACCTACTACTTGTGAACTTTTTTACTGTGGAATAATCTATATTAAGTTAATTTATTTAAATTTCCACATCGTACACCGCAGCGTAGCTTTTTGTTTAGCAAAGGTTGAAGTTAAACGCAAACCTACGAAATGTTATAAAGAAATCGGCTTTCATAACCGTGAAGAATTATAGAATACACCTCTTGAATGTGTGTTAAAAATAATATTAATAATTAAATTAAAAATAAACTAAATCTATAACTAACGCAAAACTTTTTAAGGGTGTCTACTAAACCCTTAAAACATCTAGAAAAACAAATGTTCTATATTTTTTTTGAAATAAATGGAACTCTTTGTAATATATTTTCCAATGGTCAAACTCGGTAGTTTTGTTTTTCCAAAAGCATTTTTATCATCCTAATGGTAAAACTGCATTGTTAATGACTATTTCACACTTACGCTCAACCATCTTACCTGAACATGCTGATTCAAGTTATTCGGGTCCCTGTCTTCCAGCGCCTCGCGCACATTTTCCGGCTTGGCGCTCATCCGGACGGGCGTTGGTAGCCGGGTAAGCCGGGCCGGCGGGGTTAGCACCGGGGACGGGACCCGGCCCGGCGGGGGTATAACTGGCGGAGAAATCCGGCCCGGTGGGGGTACGGCTGGCGGCGCGGACGCTGACTCTGGTAGATCCGGCAGGCGCGCCTTGTGCTGGCACGCAACGCACTGTCGAGAAGATGTCCGGGACAAGGGGACCGCGAACTCGCCTGACCCCAGAGGCACCTCCTCAAATGCCACGGTCGAAGTTTGTGCTCGAACCTTCTACAAGTTCAGACTTCACTTTTAGACGCGCACAAGTTTAATTTTAGAAAGTATGATATATATATATTTAATTTTATTCCTAACACAAACAAAAGAAAAACTTATGAAACACAGAAATATTTGCGGCACAAACCGGCTTCAGATTAACATGTGCTGATTGCAGGCAGTCAGTGCTGATCTTCCACTGGGGCCGACTGGTTTTAAGTTTTGTCTAATCACTTTTAGGGGTTTATCTTTTCTGCTATGGTTATTTTATTTACTAGTTTTTTGTTGTGTATTTTATTTATTTGATAAAAAAACTATTTTATTTTATGCGAAAATCTATGAACTTTGCACCGGAAACTATTAGGGGCGGGTTATTTATTTAGAATTAAGTAATTTATATGATAAACCCGTTTTTAATTTACTTAGTCAGGTCACGTGCTGAAAGTCAAGAGTTTATGTAGTTACTCGTATGATATGAATTATCACCAGGTTGTATAATTATTAATAATTACGAAATTAGGTATCTAAGATTAAAAATTTGTATTTCTTTGGCCGATAGTTCTGAAAGTTGTATAAATATTATATTATATTATATTATTTAAGTGCGTCGATACGTAACGGAACACGCGCGTTTAGAACTGCGCTTTACTGAAAGCTCACGTTGAAACTGAAAACTTTCCCTCTCTGCGATGAATGGAAGTCACCGCGCATGCTTGAACTATCAAACGACTTGTTTGTATTGTGATTCCTGCTCGATGACTACCGTAATGATAGGTGAATTATGTACCTATATGTTATCTTGTATATAACGTATACTGGATACAGACATTTATGTATACCGTACGGACCAGTGTACATAAATGTAAATAAGAATGTAGACGTGTTTAGTCGGTAATAGGCCTTCATAGCCGTTGTACGCGTACGTACCGTAAAAAAAAATGAAAACAGAAGATCATCGAAGCCAATCAAATCATAACAAATCATATATTTCTTGTAAAATAGGTACAATTGGTATTGGCCCTCTGTTTTGACCGTCAGACATGCAAGAAAAAATATTTATGACAATGTCAGTAAGAAAATTACATTTTGTCAAATAGGTACAGGCAGCAGCATTAATAGACTCATGTCATGACAAAATTATAAGTAAAAACCAATAAGTACTCGTACAGTCAGCAGCACAGTATAAGTGAAAAATAGTAATTGGAAAACTGGCTTCAATTTATGTGATACTGATCCGCTGATGGTAAGCGAAGCTGTGGCCGAAGAGTAAGCACGTTGATTTAGAAGAAAGGTGGTAGATCATTTTCCCTATATACCATGTTTTTCCTGACTTACCTACCATATCCTTTTTTTCTGTGATTCTGACCTGCTTCTGTTTAATTCAAATTCATTTATTTCAGGATCAAGTCCCATATCCAAATATTACATAAAGTAATGACCACGGTACTACTATTGCAAGTAATATGGTGGTCATTGCTTCAGTATTATTGACGCGAGAGCTTTGCCGTCGTTAAGTTTGCCATAGCGTGATAATATCCACTGGCTAATGCTTGTTGGTAGCTTCATGATACATAATTGAACTACTTTTTTCCGTTCCGCAGCTTTTGTTGTTTAAAAAGAAGCCAACGAGCTTAAGCTTTCGGTAAAGAAAATTATTTAAAGGAAACCATAGCATGTTGCTAGAGTAAATGAAAATTCTAGCTCACCTGGCTAGCAACTACCCTCAATTTGAAAAAAATTACGCCTAGAACCGCTATGTTCAGCCTTCTCGGTAGCCAGATATTTCAGACCTTAGGCCTGAGGGATGCTGACTAGTTTGATTTAGCGAAACTTCTTTCACTGGAAACTAGAGCACATTGGCCCACCACTTACAGGGCGTAATGCAGCCGCAATCTCAACTGAGCTGCCATAGCTTCAAGTCTTCTTTCGTTTTCCTATTGCAAGCACTTACTAAGTAATAGCTGATAATGAAACAAACTATTGAAAATACACAATACACGTTTATTGCAATAATAAAATAAACAAACAAAAAGGCTTTACATTATGTACATTAATCATTATATGCAACTTACACGCTATATACTTA
This sequence comes from Mellilla xanthometata, assembly GCA_035578125.1. Lineage (NCBI taxonomy): Eukaryota > Metazoa > Arthropoda > Insecta > Lepidoptera > Geometridae > Mellilla > Mellilla xanthometata. Next base: position 859,365 of record JAPUBQ010000007.1, on the reverse strand, counting down.
CGTATGTTATTATTTACCTACATCTTATTTAACTAGCCATACAATTTTGTTATTTTAAATGTTAAATATTTGAATACAATATTCTAGTTCATATACATTGTGTTTTATTTTTATATTAAATATGAAATTATTAAATTTTATTTACAGTTTATATGTTGAGCGTATAGAATCATACTTCTTAGAAATACAGTTTTAATAAAATTTGAATCTTAGCACTATTAGATTAAACTTGTATATTGCACCTCCAAAAACATTACAGACAGTCGTAAACAATGATGTTAAACAGATTGTAAAGTAAAATATCTACACTCTAAATAATAACAATAATAACTAAGTTCTAGAAAATCATAAGTTTTCAATGCAAAAGTCAATCAATTTCACTAATTACTTCACAGACCCAAATATTTTTATTGGATTTAATATTTATTTAATCCAAATAAACGCGTAATTATTACTTTATTCATTACTAGCAGATCGTCCCGGCTTCGCACGGGCTATAAAATAATCTAAGTTGCAAAGAGAAACAAAGTAATAACCTATGTTACTCAGAGATAACGTAGCTTCCCAACGGTGAAATAATTTTTCAAATTGGTCTAAAATTATAGTTCTGGAGCCTATTTGCGTTAAACAAACAAAAAATCAAACTTTTCCTGTTTATAATATTGGTATAGACTACGCGATAATCTGTAAAAAAAGGATTCTAGCTTGCTCTAGACCAAATCGGTGCAGTTGGGAAGGAGTAACATACATAATTAATTAAATATACATTTTGCCATCAATACATAATATAAGACAGTAAAAATAAAATGCCTTTAAATTAGATATTTTTCCAAAAAACTGATAAGGAGCGATCAAAGAAACGAAACAGAGAGAATTAAACATTTTATAAAAACTTTGAACGGTTTCACGCTAACTTTATTTCCCTACCACAGTATCTAAAATCAAACGATCGAAACTCAGTAAATAGTTCACCACGTAAACGCTGCGTCAGTCGTTAAGGTCCTTGTGACCCGGTCAACCCACCTACAAACCGACTCTCCCCTTTTATAACACGCTATCCCTTGATATGACAGCTCTGCAATTGACCTCTTTGGGCCTCTTTTGTTTTACTAAACAAAAGTCGTGCAAACAATAGGGCGATCATCGAAGTCATATGGTTTTTTTAAGGGAGTTTCCATAGATTCTACTCTTTGGGACGTATCGTGAACTAACTTTTGCGCTGAATATATTGAATCTGATGTTACAGGAATGGAAATATGTACTTATTATATAGTAGTAGAATGATTTACTTCTAAGTCAACTACCATTTTAACGTGATCTCTGAAACAAATGTAAATTTTAAAACCTAGGTCCAGGATTAGCACGAAAGATAAAACGAATGTAACTTGTTTAGTCAATCGATATCAAACCTAATTCTAGTCCACGTCATAACCACAGAGTTAATTACCAAAGAGTTTTTACTCCGGATATAAAAAAATACTGCCCAGCGTGTGACTTTGTAACTTTTCCGTCTAGGGTGGGAAATGATTGATTACGTGAAAGGTCAACTCGACCTGCCGCTTGATGTCCCGGAAATAAAATGTTAGCGCTTGTAAATGTTAGATATACCTAGTGGCAGTTTTCTGGAAAATATGTCTGTTTATAACCGGGGTTAATACAATAACAAAAACAGTTTTAAGGCCTCAAAACCCAAGAGTGGACCGGTTTTTCAAGATAAGCTTCGCTCTCTTCTTCGATCTACCTTAGATCACAATATCGTTTACCATTAGGTAAATTGTCAGCGCAATCCCATATGAAATTGAAAGTTCATGTCTTCTCACTCGCTTGACCAATTGAGTGTGAGAAAGTAGAAGAGAACTTTCAATTATTTTCTTTTTTAAATAGAGTAATAATCTCTGTATAATAATATGTTACGCTATCGTGACTGGGACGTATAAGTCCTACTTGTTATTTAATTACATAAGGTTTAATTTCGAATCTTTTTTATCAAGGTAATTAACACACATGCAGCACTCTACATAATTAGTAAAATGATTGACTTTTGTACAACACACTGCAATCTCTACGATAAACACTCTTATAATAAAAAAAACTTAGCACCTGTTTTAAAATATAAATCTAGGTTAAGTCTATATTAAAGCTTCGGTGTTTTGCTTAATGGAAGACGATAGAATAAGGTACAATTGTTACAATAAAAATACATTTTAAAACTAAGATGGATTCATTTACAAAATTAAAAACTGCTCGCAACTAAAAAGTTGTAATGCTATGCCACTAATAGTGACAGTGACGCCATTAATAGCGTTTGGTACTATTCGCATAAAATATACGGTGAAATATTATAACATGGTTCGTATTGATAAAATATTAAAATATTTTTTGGACACATTTCTCGTCGAAATAACAAGTCCATTGAGCGCCTTGTCGTACAAGGGAAAGTAGAAGGCACCAGACCGCGTGGAAGGTCACCCACGAGGTGGACTGACCAAATCAAGGCAGCAGTTGGAGGCACCTTGAATGACTGTAGCCGGATGACATCCAGCAGGCAGAGACGGCGAGATGTCGTGAGGCAAATCATATCTGTCCCCTCTAGTGACCCTCCATGACGATCACCACCGCTCTGACAAGAGCGTCACGAATAAGAAGAATGGATAAAATAATTATAATTATTACTAATATAATGGATAATTTAAAATATAAATGTTTTATAATATGTATTTAACAAGTAGTACCAAAAGTCACTATTAACTTCACTGTGTAATTCGCAAAACCTTAGAAACGGATTGTAAATGTAACAATTCTAGTTGCTTAGTTCAAAAATCAAATCAAATGTTTTTGCGAAGTATAGGTCGAAAGGTTACATAGGTATTAAAATTTAATGTACTCTATACTATACCCGTTAGGGTGTTAGTTGAATGGTTTAAAAGCACTAAACGTGCATTTTCAAGTTAAATATTTATTGACTTAACGGTAAGGTAGAAAGTTGCGTGTTTCGCTCAAGCCACCGATTTGTCAATCATCTGTTAAATAATTCTTGTCTTCAGGTCGTTTGCTATCAATTTGTGTAAATTCACTTGACACAACTTGACTTTTTAGTGTCACGCAATTTTAACTACCTATGTTCTATTTGTGATTATAATGTCGTTTGAATTTTAAAAAATACATTAATTTTTAAGGTTAAGCATGAATTGTAAGAAACCGGTTACTTAAAAGGATAAAAAAGCTTTTTAGGTAACTAGTTTCCGAGCTTCGGTTTCCTAAACGGTCAAAACGGAACCTTAATATTAAATGAATATTCGATTAGTACTCGCATGTTTGGAGCAAATATCTATTTTCTTTATGTTTTTTTTTTCTATAGACTGTATTAGTAAAGTTACGTAACATGTATCGATTTAAAATGAGAATTTCAATTAAAAATGATAAAGTTCTACTAAAACAGCACCTCAGTACAGTAAATTTGTAAATTTTACATTTACAAGCACAAGGAAATTTACAGATCAGCACCTATCGCCGAAAGGTACATACGAGTATATTCTAAAGTACGTTCTAAAGTATATAGATAAATTCGGAATAATGTATAACATATTGCAATAGACAATTTTACGACAACTTTACTTTAAACACATTAGGTTTTTATGACCATATTAAATCACCAAGATTGACATGGATTAAAAAACGCACATGTATCTAGGGCCATATTGTTTAAAGGGCCCACGATAATGGCCCATAGGTCATGGGTCATGGGTTAAACAGCAGCTAGCGCAGCTCTCGAAGGTCCAGAGGGTCTGAGAGTAGGCACGATGGCTGGTTCCTCAGGCTCCTCTATGGTGCACTTCTTATTGATGTTGCTAAATGAGGAATGAAGGATAGGTTTAGAAGACTGGTTCTTTTGTTTGGTTCTTATAAATATGAGTGGTATTGTGGGTTACTGTGACATGGGTAACAATAGTGATGACGGCCTTATAGAGATTTATTAGATAGATTACGATGGAGTAAGAGTAGAAAGAAAAAACAACATGGTAAAAACATAAGTTTTAAAGATAGTTAGTAAATATGAAGTAAAAGTTAATATACTCACATTTAAAAATTTCACAAATTACCTATCATTAATTAATATTTTTTCTTAACATTATCATGCTAAATATATTGCTATGTATTGCTTATATGTTATTAAAAAGGACATGCATTTGTATTATTAATTTCGATATGGAGTGACATGCTACGGCACTATAATATTATACTGTAGGTATAAATAGTAAGTACCTTTAGTACTTCTTAACTACAGTTAAAGGTAACTAACACACAACTTTATAATACGTCGGCTTTAGTAAAAAGAAGGCGTAAATATACGTCTCGATTAATAACTTTTACTATATGTTCAACTTTTGTTGTTAATGTTTGCGAAAAAAATCGCTTCTCCATACGTTTTTCAAGTCATGCATCGATATTTTGTGTGGAGAAGAGAATATTTTTTCGCATTTTTTTGTTGAAAACTTGTTTCTTTAAAAGTACTAAGGCCGACATTAAAGGATTTTGCGTTAGATACCAGTAACACTGTTTTGGTTTTCTTTGGCATTTTTTTTTGTATTTGGTAAATATTAAGAGGGTAGTTAAGAAGAAGCGTACTGCAAGCACTCACCTGTCTGAGCGCGCGCAAGGCGGTTATTGGTTAATAGCTCTACCGGGTCACCACCTTCAGGAACATAACAACGGTCGGTTAAACTACATACAGTACCACTAGGACAAGGTTTTTCGAATGCGTAAACCAACCAAGTTCAACCATGTTATTTATTAGATGGCTAAAATGATTGTAATTTGAAATTGCGACAGTGTCGCCCCCTATCCAAATATGGAACGACGTCAGTCTGCCTCCATCTAGCAAAGGGATATCCCCCAGGACAGATGTTGTGTCCGGAAACGACCGTCCGACGCTCATACATTGTAGCTAGAACCAGTCGTACGCGCGTTGTAAATATCGCTTGCGCAATTCAGAACGAGCGCTCTGATTGGTAGAGGGCGCACCTAGATAAGCTGGTCCATCTATAGTTTTTGTTTTATATAAGTTAACTATAACAAATAATTGTATTGATCCAAATGTTTAGTGGAACCAATTAGATTAAAACATATATTTTCTCTACGGATAAAACATAAACGAAAGAAAACCTAAAATGTACTCTTAGTTTGCGCATTCGAAAAAACTAGTACTAGTCGTACAGGACTTATTATTATCATTCTTTACACTGTAAAATATTTTCAGCAAGCATTAATCTGTAAGTTCATGCAAAATAATTTATTACAGGGAGTTTTCAGGGATCGTATATTGTTTAGGCGTTTACCACGTTAACGGGTTTGGAAATACATTCTTACTCCTCGTATGACGCTATATCAGATAGTACAAAAGTATTACCATCATAACTAACGATTTGAAAGTAAGTTATTATTAATGATTAAAAACACTAGTACCTACATTCTTTTTATCTATCTTCACCAAATATCAAATTTCTCGATTTGTTTGGGATCATGCTTCCTAGGTACTTGTGTCTTAATTATATGTATGTCTCACATATAATTTTTTTAAGTGCAAAGTTTTTAGGATACAAAACCAATGTTCACAAACAGCTACTATAGAGTTAAATCAGTCGAGCATCAAGCACATCCTAATTCTTTTTAACACCAACTTTTTTATTCTGAAATAATCTTAAACACTATACTGCTTTGACAACTACTTTGACTACCACTTCAAGAATCCTTGAGCGAAGCGCAAGGCTCCACTAACTCAAAGTCAAATCGTAGGGTTAGACTATCCTAAATTTGTATTGTTTAATCCGTGCTCACCACTTCAGACTTAATAAAACATCTCTATCTTTACTACCGCAGATACGTAATGTTTAGTTTAAGATCCTTGTCCCCTCCCTCACCTGATCTTGATGGGTTGTCTGAGAGACAGCTCGGAGCCCGAGGTGGAAGGCGAGCGCGTGGCGGAAAGTAGACGCGGGGGCCGCGGCGTGCGGGGGGAGCGGCCGCGGGCGAACTCCAGCCGGTAGTTGTCAGACCGCGGGCTGCCGCTGAAGGCTTCCGTCTCCACGCCTGGAACAGGAGGAAGAGATTCTAACTAACTAACTATGACGGCTATCGCTAACCTCAAAATGGATCCTGGCCTCCGACACTAAGAGACGCCACTTTTCTCTGTCCTGTGCTGTCTCCTACTGTACGAAACCGGGGAAGAGATTCTATTAGTCTTAAATAATTATATTTTTTTTACAATGAAATTGACCGTTCCTTACTCTGTGAGGCTCCATGTGCTAAACTAAGGTTTAATAAATAAGTGACATTTATTAATGAATTCTGTTTTTCGTGTGTATATAATTTCATTTATTTACAAATTTAATTTTTAGCAGTATTTGCTATTATTATTATTATTTTAGACATTTAATATTATGACCAAAATTTTATATGTTTTTTATTATTTTCTGTATGTACTTAGTCTGAAATAAACAATGATTTGATTTGATTTGAAATATATATTATCCAAAGCAGGTAGTTATGATACACTTAGAGTCGCATCGGGTCCCAATCTCGGCTGGAAAGGAAATATTCGGAGGAAATATCTTTCTCCATCTTCTAACAACAACCTGGTTTGACACAGTCGAAGAATCTGCGACTCCTGAAAGGGCTTCTTGAGCCACCTTTTCTTCTTACGAGCTTCGTGACTAAGCTTTGATGTTTTCAATAGACTCTACTTCTGGTTTCTTTTGGTGTTGTTTGAGTTTTCAAGGCGTTACATTTGGCTTTACGGCTGCTTGTTTTTAAACAAACAACAAGAACCTACAATGTAACGTGTTCGAGAAAGCGCTAAAACCTACGGTGCTATAACCATTAGACCAAGATGTGAAAGAGCCGTGATGGCGTACCCTTTAGAAGCAGTAAAAGCGTTTAACAACACAAGTGTTGTATTGGTTACAATGACGCCATGCCATTATAGAATGTAGGTCGCAAGGCCGGGACGAGCCCGCGGCGCGCCCATATAGCGCATTTACTGGCACTCAAGGGTAACACCTCTTATAGCTCAGCGAGTAAGAGATATATTTAGAAGATAAAAGTTGACAGAGTTAATATTATTATTTAGTTAGGGAAGGACTAACAGTAACTATTGAGGGTGAAATTCACCAAATTTTTCTACTCTAGATTATTAGAACCGTTAGATATTGTTTTTTAATTGTTTCACACGTTACTGACGTTTATACGAGATCACAAACTGTGGTATGTTTTACACAAATATGTATATACATATATTACAGGCAAACGTTTGGATGTGTATATGTTTGATCTTTCACGGCGAATGGCTATTTGGATGAATTTCGAGGAGGTAGCTACGACTCCGTACTAACAGACATGCTATTTTTATCCCGGATTAACGCGAGTGACTCCGCGGTTCGAAAATGTTCTCGAAAACGTCAAGTTTGCGATACTTCCTTTGCTATATTATTATTATTATTTATCTATATATTATAATATATTAAATTAATTTGATAGATTTGATATTTCATATAAGCTACGACAAAGTTTGAGCGTAGCTTTGAATCGTTATAACGCGTAGCTTCCTCAGGTAGGTGTCGTATCATGTCAGTAGGTAACAGTGGCACCGTAATGCATTTCCGGCGGTAACAGGCTGCTCGTCATTTCTACGTGGCGACAATAAACTGTATTGTAAACTGATAGCTACCAGCCGTGCAGCACGGCAACGGAGGGTATAATTTTATCACCCGTAAAACCAGATACGACTGTTATACAACTCCAGCCTGTCTGTCTTCTTTGGCTTTGCCTTTTCCCACTATGTGGGGTCGGCACAGCCTGTTTTTTTTATTTTCTACTGTTTACGATTTATAGCGAAAAACTTAGCGATTTTTTTTTTCTTATTGAAATATGAAAAGATATTCATATTAATGATAACCTTATCATTAATAATATTCCAGACTAAACATTTTTGTTCAAACTAATATTGCATGCGACAAATTGTGCGAGACTGTGTATGTGTGTCACTTCACGCTCAAATGACTGAACCGATTTCATCGAAATTTGGCACGACACTGGTTTAACACATATTCTACTTCCTATCCAGCATTAAAATAGTTTAGTTTACAACGCGGGCACAGTTAGTAATCGTATAATTCGCTATCTTGTAGTAGCGGTAGATAAAATTATTCTAACCGCCGTAATGTTAAGGGGGCAGGTTATGAAGGAGACAAGCGAGTGTTTGGTCACGATGTCTCTTATCGGTTGTTATTGAAATTAATAGCTCGGCTGTGTAAACATGCAGGTTTTGTTATTGAATGGACATGACAAATGCTCGAAAGATATAAATACTAAGTTAAACGTAAAGCAGGTACACACATATTAGACAATACTCAAGGTAAACTTAGTAATAGACCTGTTACTTATTAAAGAAAACAACAATCAAACGCTTTTACAGAGATATCTCTCTACACTACTACTCCGTCTGAGTTTAGTGGCCGAACTCTGGTGTCGAGTTTTTTTTTAAGCCGCCCTAAGGCCTCTGTTTTGGATTAACGACTGCTTGTACTAACAGCCTTTACCTACAGTTTAAAGTGTCTTCCGAACTATGGTAGTGCCCAAATAAAAATGCCACTATTTAAATTACAGTCCTGCGCATGGTTACCCATCCAAAGGCTGCCCGTATCAACCGTTGCTTAACCTCGATGATCGCGTCATATCACCTTGGTTGGCCGAGCTACAGGCGCTACATAGCTCTCTTATAAGCTAGTCATCAAAGATTTCTTTCGACGCTAGCCAACGCAATGTACATGTTTATGAATATGATTTTCTATAGAATTTGGCACCTACTTATTTACATCTAAATTATTTTTGTAAGGTAATGTAAACTTTGATCATCAAATTTGTTCTGATTTCAATTGAATTTGACTCTCTTACTGGTAAGGTACCTAATGAAATATTGATCTTGACTAATTTCACTTTTATATGCTTGGTGAAATTTGAATTAGACACTAATCTACACTAAGCCACAGAATAATAACTTGTACTTCGTACAGAAGCTTCACTTCTCAATGGTTTTCAAAGAAATATGAACTCAATCTGATAAACAATATGATTTAATTTAGCTCGCGGTCCAGTCAATCACGTGATCATTTCGTTGCCTACAAATTTCTTTTCAAAGGAATATGGGCCTTAATTCACTATGCTACGGGTCATAATACGTTGTACATGGTTATACATAGTACTAGTTATTATTCTGTGGTATTGAAAGAGCCACGGACTATGGTTGCTTACTTCGAGAAACTACTTCATATGCCATCTAGCACGAATAGAATTCCATAGGTATCATCTATAGTATCACCGAAAATATTTTGCGTTGGGCTCTTAGTCTAAGTTCGTAAATGTACGACAAATGAAATGCAACTCGAATGAAACGACTAAAATATCTTTTTTATTGTACTTTTAGGATATTGGAATAGTACGGGGAAAAACGGTTTGTAGTTAGAATTAATTTCATAATGTTATCCAGTCAAAATAGATTTTACCCTTACCTGTCAGCGTCTTTAGGTAACAAAAAAAAAAGTTAAATTTCGATCACGATCCGTATTTAAACAATTAAATACTGCACAGTATTTTTTTGCTTTTTTTCGTTTTGTGTCCATCTTGCAATTATCATGATGAATTGATTATGAATCAGTCAAATAACACAGAATAATAACTAGTACTTCGCAAATAATTAAGTTGAACGTGGTCGAACATATAGCGTGCACGCGTGTGTTTTCGTTCGCTTGTGGCAGCCTACTAGATTGGCCACTCCGGAGTGGCCGCCGCCCGTAGGTATGTTTTTAACACCTACACGCGGAGTGACACAGGCCTGACTAAGCCTTATTTTTCGTGAAAGTTTCTAATTAGTGATTAGATTAGAGACACCATATTAACATTTCTAAACTATTGTCTAACGAGTTAATCAGGAGCACGTATCTATCTGTGCAGTCTAGCTAGTCTAGGTCAGCTGGGTGTCCCGATGGGCCATAGATATGGGCAGGTGGCCCACATTCGATGGTCACTGGTTAACCAGCGGGTCACATGGGACATTGCAATATAAACCACTCGTGTCTGATTACGGACAAAGTCACAGCGGGCTTGGCATGGATTATATCTTTCTTTCCTTGTGATTATGATAATGCTATTCCGCATACATTTGCCCTAATTGAAATAAAAAATGGAGCAAAGAAATTTTGTCGGTTTTAAAGGCTGACTTTTGAAAAGTTCGATGTATAAATATTTTATTGTATTATTTGAATGTATTCATATTGATATCTGTTACATATTGATTGTATTTTATCAAATCAAATCAAAATATTCTTTATTCAGACAACAAAGCGGTCCATGGGTTAGTAATTACAACTTTATATTGATATCTAGTTTTTATTACGTATAATTTAATAATGATCAATAAATGGTTTATCTTGTTATTTAAATTAATTATTGTACCTTGATTTATACTTACCAAAAAAATATCGTTAATACCTACAGACACTACAGCAAGGCTAATTAATGCCTTGCTGTAATTTGTAAAAAAAAATACCGATAAGAGGTGCCACCTTAAAATCTGAATTATTTAAACGTAACTTATCAGTGTAATAAAGAATAAGTATACCATGTACTCGTATGTTACGGACAAAGTAACTACATTAGAATAAATCAACTCCATCGAGTCAGGTCACTAAGTTCTGTGTATTGTCGAACCACCATTGTTGGACCTAAATTTGGAGACTATTGTCATTGCACAATGTAAGGTAGACATGCCTTGGAAACAATAAGCTAAGCCTTCTGAATCAGGCTTCCGGTCTTGCTTGACCATAGAAGTGTTCAAATGTTGATGCATATGGAACCGTCGAATGTCCGTTGAAGACATTAAGATGTTCTTATCAGTTTTGTTTGTTCGATGAAGGTGCTTTGTCTTGGAGATTCTTTGTTTTTAGTCCCTTACAAGCATGGAAACAAAGAACATACACACAAAAGAACTTACCTAGTCGATACCTTGTACTCAACTATTTCTTAAGAAAGTATATTTAACATTTGTTACTAAACTTAAATTAGTATATCTTTGATCATTTGCCATTATAAAAAAAACATTCACGTCTTTATCAGGATATGTGAACTAAATAAACACCATGCAGCAGCCCTAAGAACCAGCGATGATTAAGAGCCTTTTATTTTTTTGACACATTTTACACATGACTGGTTAGCCCCACACTAAACCATTCTAGTTTGCATTATGGTTGCTAACACAGCTGATATACTAAATATACATACATACATTATATAGATACATATTTATTTAAGTGAGAGGGAGCAGGTTGAAAACCAGCGCTGGGGGACCTAGTGTAGTATTTCAGTATTATGCTGAACCTGCTCCTTTTGTGCATGTACTTATTGCCTATTATACATCATAATTCTTTATGTATGTGCACAATAAACTTTTTTCTTTCTTTCTATTTATTGGATATGTAAACGATATTTTGTAAATATTTTCTGTTCACTCCTTCCTAATGACCTCTTTTTATGAGTGTGTCAATGTTCTTTTAGTGTCAATATTTTCAGTCAATAAATCCCAAGCCAAAGTAAGGTACTAACCAGTATAGACTGGTCTGGTGGACATGGGCATGCGCGCGCATGCGGGCGGGTGCGCATGCGCAGAGCCCAGCGCAGCCGTCGCCCAGTCGCGGTACACGCGCGGCGCCTCGCCGGACTCCATGCAGCGGATCTGAGGGCAAAAGGATGATAGATCTTTAACATACTGGTATTAATATATTTTGTCACTCTATCTGGGACTGGCACAAGGGATTGGCAAAATATCTAATAAGCAGATGTAGAAGTTGTTGGAGCGTATGTCATTCTTTGCAAGTACTCGCAATATAATCATCTCTTCTTAGAGGGCAGAAGACGACGAGGCAGGCCGCCAACTCAATGGCGCAAGGAGTTGGTTGACTTCCACAACTGGAAGGAACTGGCCCAAGACAGAAAAGCGTGGAAATCATTGGAGGAGACCTTTGCCCAACAGTGGGACAATATAGGTTAGAAAAAAAAAATTGCCCATGTCCTCCCAATACACGGTAGGTAGATTATGGATTTAGGGCTTATCTCCAACGATCCCGAGCACTACTCAGTGATTGCCCTGGACTGGTCTGGTGCTATCCAAAACAATTACCTAACGCGTTATTTGACCCGTCCATCTAACTTCATAATTCGTATCTGCAATTGCAACGTTAAGGGTACGGTTTACCAAGAGTCTACTTTGAATTTATTGGGTTAAATCTTCCGCTGCTAGTCCCAGTGGAAGAACAGCACTGATTACTCGCAACCAACATTATGTTGAATTGGGACTGGTTTCTACCAATTTAACTGTATTAGATTAAGCTATATACTCGTATATTTAGATTGTGTTTTGAGTGTTATTTTGGAACAGGAACAGATAAATTTTCTTTCCTTCTTCATTCTTTTTATATCTTACAATTCTTCATTATTTCTTTCTATACATATAGACGATAAACAAGATAAACCATTTATTGATAATTGTACAATTATACGTCAAAAATTAAAAAATGTCAATATGAATATAAAAAAATGTCAATATGATATACAAATAAATTGTAATACATGTCACATAACATTTTTCCTGATATTAAAAAAATTCGTCCATGGAATAAAAAGTTTCCTGAACGAGCCACTTCTTGAGCTAATTCTTGAAAATGCTATCATTACATGCATTTGTAATATCTTTGATGAAGCCTCTTACCGGCGTAGAGCTTTTACTCCGTGCGCTGATCTCCGAGGAAGCGTTGCTGTGCCTCTGACGGCCGTCCCGGGGCCGGTCCGGCGCCGGTGACTCCCGGCACGAGCCGTCCGGCTCCTCGCGACTCTGGAACATAAAGCTTGAGTTGTGGAGAAGCTGGTTCGGATCGTGGACCATTATAATTGTGATTACATGGATTTCGTAAGTATACTCTTGAATCTACAAACCATACTGTACTTTCATATAGCTCTACCATTTTTGCTAAAAATTGATTTAAGACCACCCACCACAAAATGGCAGATCACTTTATCATTCTTTCAATAATGTATCAAAGGCAGGGTATCAAAGACCTGACTTTTACTATAACTCTATCCAAAAAACAAAATGCTGTTCTTGCACTCATTAGTTTAAGCAAATTCAAGGGGGCCCTACAAATAATATTGGATTGTGTTTTGGTCACTAGTTAGAGTTTTACATGGCAGTATTACCTTAGCATGTTGTGTGGGGACAGACGCTGGCATGCTAGCGGCGCCACTGCTCACCAGCCGCAGCTGCTGGCGGATGTTCGCCTTCTCCCTCGCACGCTTCCTCTGGAACTCCTCCTCTACCCTGTAAGGAATAAATAGTTTTTTTGTTTATGTGTCATTGATATTTATTTTTAAACTTATCTTGTTAACGTGCTATGTAGCGTCTGTAGATAACTATGTGATCTGACGCGAGCAACAAAGTAAAGGCAACAGTCTAAGTGGACAGTATTTGGATGGATGACTTTGCAAAAGACTGCCATTTTAAAAATAGTATCGTCATACGTTTGCTTTTGTTGGTCGGATCGGCTGTTAGTCTTAGCGCAAGCTGTATTAGGTGTCAGGCCATGGGCTATTGAACCTCCTCTTTAGTCATATTCCTTAATACTGAAGGTCGTCACTCCTTCGCAAAATTTATTAATTCGGGAAATTTTCTTGAGAATGTACACCGTAATTGGTGCCTAGGTTCTGTCACGAAAGACATATTCAGATTTTGACAAGTCAGTTTCCTAGCGATGTTTTCTTCACCGTAAAGCGAGTTTAAATCCACACCTAACTTGAAATACAAGTCATTGGTGTAGAGCTGGGATCGAATCAGGAGCCGTCAGATTGAAAAGCAGACGAGCACCAAGCTTCACTGGCTTCTTAATGCGAACTTATGACACATAAAATTCGGGGAGTGTGCTATGGAACTTCATAATTTGATTCCACCATCTCCGTTCTACTACAGAACGAGCAGAGAGACAGTGAAGAGACACCGATACAGAGTTGAAGTTCCGAACTTTCGTACAAAACGCTTTGCGTCGACCTTTATTGTTAGGACTGCGAAGCTTTGGAACTCACTACCTGAGTCTCTGTTTCCTGAGAGGTATCATCCGGGGGCCTTCAAAAGTAGAGTTAATAGGTATCTTCTAGGTAAGCGTGCCACACCGTAGACTGCAGTGCAGCTTAACATCAGGCTAGCTGTAGTCAAACGCTAACCTATCAAGGATAAAAAAAAAAAAAAATAAATAAATAAAAAAAAAAGAAGAAGTGTATAAGTACCTCCTCATGGCCTCCAGCTCTGTCTTCCGCTGCTGTTCCTTGAGGTCAGCCTCCCTGGACAGCTTCTCTGCCAGCCGCCGCCGCTCCAGCTGACGCACCGTCGACTGGAACGTGAAGCGCTTGCCGCGACCCGCTGATGATGATCTCTGCTGGATTCACAATATACTTCTTTACTAAATACTTTCTTGTTAGCTGTAAGCTTGAATATAAAGAAATTTAAGCCTAGTTTATGGAAATGGTTGTTGAATTGAAGAATTCCTTTATAATATAAATGAGTATATAATATAAAGAGTAGCGTAATTTTAATAAAACGGTGTGACTATTTGTACGGGTACTGGACGAATGAATTATTTATTCGTCCAATACCCATATAATACTCGTAGTTGTATAGTTATTATCTAGTTATTATTGTATGTTCTTTACGAACACGGCTGTTGTAATTCCCGTTTTAAGATCTCGTCTTTGTACACATTTATGCAATAAAATTTCACGACATAAATAAGGTAAATAGATATAAGAGTACGTATACAAAATGTATTTTGTACAAAATGCAAATGCATCTGAGTAAGATGTCTTAATACAACCAGTTATCAGATGCAGGATGTCTTTATGATCCTCGTGCCCTTTAAGGGTCGGCTCGTATACAAGGAGTTACAGCCGGCTATCTTGAAAGATCTGGAAGTGTGACATGCATGCTGATAGCTTTGCCTTATGAGAACAGATACGTATGGAGGGGTCATTGCAAGTTTTAGGCTGGACTGCTCAGACTTTGGCTGTAGATATTGTTGAAATCTAGTCTTAACATGGTAGTAAAAAATGGATTTTGGTTAAAAAGTACAATTTGGTTTTTAAATATTATATAATTAATATTAATATAAGAATTCTTCTGATAGAGGCAGAGGTTTTTTTACGTGAGGAATTCATTTACGAAATTTCCGTCATAGGCCTGGGGGAGGCGGGCGGGGTATGTCGGGCTCGAGGACCAGAGGGGCGTCATTACCGACTACAACCTCATGGTATCCCATCTCACAGCGAGGGCAGGGATGCAGGACCGTTTAGCGCAATGCCGCTATACCTTTTATTTATATTATGTAGCAAAATTAACCAGGGCAGTCACCGAGTGGTATCCGAGGAACGGAAAACGACAGAGAGGCAGACCACCAGCCCGATGGTCAGATGACATCATTAGGCACGCTGGAAAGAGATGGTGGAAACTGGCTGAAGACCGTACTGTATGGCGTGTTGGAGAGGAGGCCTATACCCAGCAGTGGGAAGACACAGGCTGATGATGATGATGATGAGCAAAATAAATGACTAATGACTATAATGATATATTAATTGCGCCCGATGAATCGTACTACCCATATTTTAAGATACTGCTTCTAGCACTCGGCAGCTAATTTATATCTTTACTACCATCAAAATGAATTAAGCCATACCGTTAGATATCACTTAAAGTGTATTGTCAAACCATTTAGGTCGCAATAATGATGTTACGAGCAATAATGAGAGTGATTCACGCTAACATTACAGAAGTGAAGCCCACTTATTGTGCGCCGAAAGTAAAAGGTTTTGCCTTTTGTTGGAAACCGCGAGGAAATTAGCGATTTGAATGTAGCGAGCATTCAGAGCGTGTGAACTACTACTGTGATGGTTAGATACATTTACGTTTACTAGTGTACATATACAACCGTAGATTACCTCTTCTTCTTCTTTACCATTTCCCACTAGGTGGGGTCGGCAAAGCCTGTTTTTCGCTTCCACGCTACTCTATCAGCCGTCATCTCCACATTCACTCCCATCTCATTCATATCCTCCTTCACACAATTCATCCACGTCTTCTTTGGTCGATCTCTACTTCCGCTACTTCTTACAATCATATCTATACTTCTTCTAGCCACATGCATCTCCCCTTTACATACATAGATTTACTCGACTATTTTTAATGAATATATGTATTACTCTAGCTATGTTCCACAGTTTACCTTTAGCGATCTAGGATAAAAATACCAGGGTCTCTAAACAAAATTTCATCAAATTCGGTCAAACGGTTGAGCGTGAAGAAGTAACAAATCATAGACACTGTGTGATACACACAAACTTTTGCATTTATGATATTGGTAGGGTATTATTATCATAGGATATATCACAATATTCATTTTGAATAATTAATGTTGTTATTGTCGTTTAACAAATTTAATGTTTGTTTAACTTGCTATTAATGTTTTTGTTTGTGTTTCTGTAAACATAAATGATTTTTCGAGTGGAAACTTGCATGCAACTTGCATTAGATCCACATTCCGATTGGGTTTAAGTATGGAGGCATTTAAGAATTTTTAACGCCATCCAATTTTACCACAGAACCTGACTCATGATGCAGCGAGAAGTTTCTAAACTAAACAAGACAATTTAAACCAATCGATTTCTCCGAAATAATAACAGTGATAATATGTTCTGGAAAGACGAAGAGTGAAATAAGCAGTTTTTTAGTCAATCTTAACCTAATGCAGCTCCGAATTTTAGCAAAATTCACAAATAATATATTGGTGTTCATCAATTTTATTATTATTGACCGCTATAAAGATCCTACACAATCTATGAGGAGTAATCTACGCACTATATTTACGTACCATAAATAGTTCATATAGACCATGCCATGAAGATTTTTATGGCTCTACGATTTACTCCAATCTGAACTCTATTTATTTACAAATAGAGTTTAAAATCCTTCATTCGATTAAAAGTAGGCTGATAGATATGTTAAGTAGTCAGCTGTAATATAATTGCGAAAACATTTAATTAAATAAAATTGGGTTTTGTTAAAAGTGAAATTAACACAGACATGCTAAGAGGTGTTTGCCTTGATAGTTTGATAATGAAGCAAGTGGAAACGAGATTTTCGTGTTAGAAAGGATGCTAATCTTTTTAATGGTTTCCAGCTTTTATGGTGTAACAGTTTTATCGTATTCGTTTAACTCTTTAAACTATACTTTGTCTTTGTATTTGACTTGTAACATAGTTTTCCAACTTTTTATACATAAAAATCAGAATATACAACAGCTGTTCTTTTTATTTTATTTATTAAGATAGACATATACATATACGCTTTAGTAAATAAATAAGTATGGACAAAAACATAATTAAAATATGAGTTAAATGTTTGATCATATGTATTATTAATCTTTTCACAGTAACTGTTAGACTCATTCCACCTTTCAATATAATTGTAAGTGAGTCCGCATCTAGAAGATACCTTACGTTACCGTTTACAAAGTTTTATATGTATTTTTTTACTTAGTTTTTATTTTCCCTACCTTCATACTCCATTAGTAGCTTTTTCATAGGTATGTTCTGTGGTTCCTTTACCGGACTTATGTGTGTATTTATAAATAATAAAGTGAAACTACGAGTACATTATTTTTTACAATTCAAATGTTGAAACCCAAAAAAAATATATAGACAAAATTAAGCCCCACGTTCAAATATACCGCAATAAAATTAGAAATCTGCATATAAAATTTATACGCAGAATTCTAATTTTATATTTTGTCTCAAGTCATCGAATTATTTGTTAGGTTTTTGGATAGGAAACATTTCCTTAATATATACTAAAAGTTTTCGAATTAGCGTAGTTTGTTTGTTACGCTGTATTGCCAAGTAGTTTTACAATTAGACAAGTGTACCGAGGTTGTGAAGCAGATCTTATCTGGCATATTACGCATCCTTTGTATAAGCGCAATGCAAGCTGATTACCACCAAAATGCTTTGTTTTTACTCGATATACTAATTTAAATGATATTGCAGCTAGCTGGTGAAGTGAAGAACTAAGCATATCAAAAACGTTTATTTGGCAAAGTTTACATGATAGTAATAAAAGTAATAGGAATCCATTTTTTTTTTGTTTTGACTTGTAATCATTTATCATGAACCAATAAAACTCTGTATTCTGTATTCCGAAGGTTCCAAAAGTACCTAGTTTTAAAAACTGTGTTATGGGAGCCAACGGCATCTCCCAAATTTATTCTATGGTAAGTTTAAACTTATGCTAAAGTAATATAAGACAATGCAAAATAATTTATTACAAAGTTACATTATATAAAAACAGAAAATAATGAGATAACTGAGCGAATTTCTCAGAGTAAGATATTATATCAGTTTTGTATTGTTATTGATAATTCAAAACTGATATATTCTATTCCATTCAATTATTAGAACATAACAAATTTTTATTGATTTTGAAAACACATTGGTTTTATTTAAGTTGGACTTAATAACAGCACAAATATCAATAGCGTATTTAAATCTATATATACATGACATAAGGTATAGGCTGAAAGGGCCTTTGTCACCGCCGACATTGTGCAAAACAAAGACATGTCTGTCTGTTTGTACGTTGTTACAAGCTCACCTTGACAGGGCTTCTTCAATATTTGTACTGCCGACTCACAAAGTATGAACATTCATTATTTGATTGGGAAAACCGAATTTAACGATCAGGATGCAAAAAGACAAAGAAATTTTACAGGTAGAAATTTAGACAAGGAAATTTTAGCGTTGCTAAACAAAGAGGTAACTCGGCTGGCATTTTCACTATTAGGTGCTTGGTGACAAAACCTTACCTTCATGGTAAATAGCAAAGAATGAGTCAATTTTGAAAGATTTCTTTATTAATGTGTCTAATCACAACTTTTACATGACTTTTCATCCATAACTTTTGGTATATAAGTAGATATAATATAAGTAGATATGATATAAGTAGCTATAATATAAGTAGAGATCGTATTCGTACTTGTATTAAATAAATCTAATCTCTAATTTAACTAGAGAAAAGAATAGAATTTACAACTTAAATAAAAATATAATAACAAAAAAAAAAACAACTAATTTAAACATAAACTCGAATGCCTGGTGTAATTAATTAGTCTTTCTTAGAATAATAAAAAGATATATTTTCGTCTCATAAATCGAGTGCGTGTGTCTATGGCGTAGCATTACAAGCCTTCTGTCAAGTAATAAGGCAGCCTTCAATATCTTGGAATTCATTGCCAAAACGTGGTGCGGCGTTTACCAGCCGGCTAGATCTAATCTCTGGTTTAGCTCAGTTAACTCACGGTTTATTTTTAACCGTTGAATAAGTTTGTGGAACTAAAAACACAGTTTCACAGAAGTTGGTAAAATAGTATTTTTAATATGTCGCTTGAATATGACTTAGATATGTCTGCACAGATAGATACACCAGGTTTTTCGAAGAGTTATTTTTGACACTGTGGCAGAGTTCAATATTAAATTTAACACAATTTTGTTTTGAACCGAAAGATCGAAAGCAGTACACTAATAGCGAGATGATTGATCAACTAAGTATACAAATATAAAAAAATTGCATTTGAATATTTGTTATGGTCTATCTATTTTTTTGTGACAAAACGTTATGCAGAAAGATGTCTAAATATGTATTCGGGTATTTTTTTTCATCGTATGAGCTAAGTGACATAGGTCAGTTGACGAGAGTTTTTCAAACCACCTGAAGGCTTGAGAAGAGAATGAGAAGAGAGAAAAGGCTTGGCTTAACAACTGCTTGTACTAAGACAACTCCGAGATGTCAACTCCACTTTTTAAAATAGAGTTTTGTGCATGGTCACCTATCCAAAGATTGTCCGCATCGACCGTTGCTTAACCTCTATGAACGCGTCAAATCACCTTAGTTAGCCACAGGCGCTACAACGCTACCAGCTTTATTGTAACTGCTTATTGTTTCAAAGAAAGAGACATTTAATAACTGTTTGTTAATTTCCGACATGTAAGCTGAATAAGTACGGCGAGTCAGTGTGTCACGAGCATCAGATGATGCGAAACCTCTCTGTCACGCTTGGTCGCCGACAGAGATCCTCGCACTAGATAATAATATAATTCGCGTTAATAAAGAAACGATTTGAAAGTTCGCTTCCTCTTACTCACACTTATTTGGTTATGCAAGTGAGAGGACATGATTCTTCAAATGTTTTTTTTTGTATTATTATGTATTAGTGTATTTATAATTATTATTTTAATGGTATAGATTACATATGTTAAGGGCAATAGTTGCCTGAAATAAAGGTATAAATAAATTAACTGAAGTTTATACTGTAATTGCTACTCTTCTAGGTACGGGGATAAGCTCAGTGTTTTTTTTTTATCAAACAAGGGCCTGCCTGATTGTTACAAGGGTTACAAATTACAGTCGCTAATGGATACTCGAAGGTTACACCTGGGTTGTTATACGTATGTTAATTATCCTTAAAGACTTGGTTAAAACATTTCCGGATGAGTCCCCCGAAAAGAGGCCAAAATTATCAAAATGATTTTAGTATCAAGGTTCCGGCTGATACTGCTATACCTATATTATAAAGACGTACGTCTTTTGTATTTATCTTATGGATTTATATCCATCTTGTTGTAATTAGTCCATCATTTTCTTAGTACTTGAAAACTCTCAACATCAGATAAAAGCCACTTAGGTCATACGAAGAAGCTTAATCCTTTTGTTATGTACGTACTTTTTTTTTTTTTTTTTTTTACTCTGAATAGGTCAGCGCTTGACCACAATTCACCTGATGGTAAGCGACATTGAGGTCTACGGTGGATCGCGCTTACCTAGAAGGAACCGGTTCACTCTCGCCTTGAAAATCGCTAGATTGTAGTCATTGGGGAACAGGGAATTCGGCAAGGAATTCCAAAGTTTGGCGGTTCGGACAACAAAGGTGGAGGCAAAACGTTTTGTGCGTGCCTTGGGTACCTCAACCGTAAACCGATGCCGCCTTGGCGTTTCCCTGCTCGTTCGATAGTGGAAGGGGGCGGGGGGAATCACGTCATGTAATTCAGTCGCACACTCGCCGAAATGCAACCGATAGAATACCGACAGACTGGCAACAATGCGGCGGTGCTCTAGGCTCTGCAACCTTGCTTTGCAAAGATTGTCATTGCCTATGAGTCTCTTAGCACGCCGCTCAATTGACTCCAACGCCTGAAGCTGGTACTTTGCCGATCCATCCCAAAGGTGCGAACAATACTCCATGCATGATCGAACTTGTGCTTGATATAATATAAGCAACTGTTCCTGCGTGAAGTACTTTCGCACCTTCGAGAGGATACCCAGCTTTTTGGCTGCTACGTGAGCCATATTCTCGATGTAGGAGCCAAAATTCAGTGTTGAAGACAATGTTATGCCAAGGAGTTCTAAGCTGTCGGTAACCGATACGGTTGCACCTCGGAAGGAAGGGGCCAGGTCAAAAGGCCTCCTCTTAGCGGTGAAAAGACACGCTTGGGTTTTGGTGGCATTGAACTTGACTAGATTGGCATCGCCCCATTCGGAGACTGCCTGAAGAGCCAAGTTCAAGCGCTCAACCATAGCTTCCCTATGAGACCGGATTTCGGCCTCACTGGCTCGTGCAGTGGATATGTAGCTTTCTACAACAGTGCTGTCATCTGCATACCCAAAGGTACCGGGTCTTAGCAGATCGTTAATATGCAGCAAAAATAATGTCGCAGAGAGCACCGACCCTTGAGGGACACCGGCATTGATCGCCATTAGATCCGAGGAGCAGCCATCATTGACCACCAGTATAGATCTGTCCCTCAAAAAGTCCGATATCCAATCACGAAATCCAGCAGGCAGGCCGTAAGAGGAAAGCTTGTCAATAAGGCCGTCGTGCCAGACCCTGTCAAAGGCTTTGGAAATATCCAGAGAAACCGCAAGTGCTTCTCCGTACTTCTCAATAGCCTCACTCCAGATGTGTGTGGCATACGCTAGAAGATCCCCAGTAGACCGATTCCGGCGAAAGCCATATTGTCGGTCACTTAGGAGGTCATTCGCTTCTAGGTATGCCAGGAGCCTGCGGTTCAAGACACGTTCCATACTCTTGCAGAGTATGGACGTGACTGAAATGGGCCGGTAGTTAGCAGGGTCGGCGCGACTACCTTTTTTAGGCACGGGCTGCACATTAGCAAGCTTCCAAGAACTTGGCACTTTACCAGTCTCAAGAGAAAGCCGAAAAAGACGTGTCAACACAGGAGCCAACTCAGGCGCACAGGTCCTCAGAACTAAAGCTGGAATACCGTCGGGACCACTGGCTTTATTCACGTCTAGATCGCGTAGCGCTTTCCGAACCTCAGTCTGGCGTATCTTTATGTCAGACATCACTGACGCACAGACATGAGATGACGGAGGCGACGCGCCACCAGCATCAAGAAGAAGAGACGTACATATGTAGACGGCATCCTAAAGAGTTTTTTTATTAATTGTATTTGTCGTGACATTCTTTCACGAAAATAAATTATGTAGACCTATTTTAAGCCAAAAATATTTTAGCAAAAATCAGCGCCGGGTCTTGTCATCAGATAGCTCAATATACAGACCAAATGAGTCGAGTCTTAGTTTATATTGTAGCTATATTGTCAAATGTATATATAACGACAAGGCAACGGTCTGCGATGCGATCTTCAAGAATTAGACACGATTATGACTTCCTGCTACGTGATAGGTATTTTTTTGGCTATTACAATTTGTCACCGTCCATCCAAACAAAGTACGAGTATTTGGTTGGTTTTTGTTGTAGTTTATTTACAAACTGCGAACAACATTGAACTTCGTGTCTGTCAAATTAGATTTACTTAAATAAAGGAAACTAAATCACTGTAGATATTTCTTTTTTGTTATTATTTTTTTTTTATGATGGATAGGCAAGCGCTTGTTCGAAACTCACCTGATGTTAAGTGATGTTGCGATCAAGGGTGGAGCGCGCTTGCCTAGAAGAAACCGATTCACTCTCGCCTTGGAGACAGTGAGGTTATAGTTCAGAGGGAACAGGGAGCCCGGCAAAGAGTTCCACAGTTTAATGGTCGGCACAATATATGTGGAAGCGAAACGCTTTGTGGTGTATCTGTCGCTAAGCACCTAACAGTGAGTACCGGCAGCCTTTTTGAGAGCCAGTTATATGTGACCAGGCATGCTCCACCATTGACCGGATAATTGTCCGGGGGGGGGTTAGGCGCCTTGCTAGTCTACTGTCTAATGCCTAGCTGTAAAGAAAGATATGATACGAGAAAAGTATAAAAGAAGTTTAAACATACTTGTTCATATTCTGTGCTGAATCACAGTTTGATAACTAGTGCAGCACTAATCGTTCAAAAAAAATTATTACCTTTTGTATTTTATGTCAATAAAGATATTATTATTATAAGTATACTAGCTGACCCGGCAAACGTTGTTTTGCCTTAGTACAGTTAATAATAATAAAAAAAAAAAATTATAAGAAAATTTTTGGGTGAGCAACCCTTATCTATAGGGGTATGGAAAATAGATAGAAGCCAATTCTTAGACCTACTGACTACGCATATAAAATTTGGGAAAAATCGGCTAAGTTGTATCGGAGGAGTACAGTTATTCTCTTATTACTTACGGAGTACGATACAGTCAACTAACATTGTGATATGGAAATTTTATATACAGTAATAATATACAGTAATTGATCAAAGTGTCCGATGAGTGATTTTATTTATTACTTTAATTGTAATTCAGTATGCTCTATACATATAATATAATATAACATGACTAACTTTTACTTTTTACTAATAAAAAAATTGTCCTTATTAACGGAATATTTTTTTTTTAAGTTTTTGATTGAACTCGTGGTGGGTTCATGAACACATGTATATAAATAAATTCCTAGTTCGACATCTGTAAATACATATCACACTTAGTCATCACAACACATTTAATTACCCACTGTAAAGCGTCAAAGCGTAATAAAACGTGCACAACATAAACATGTCATGATAGTTATATTAACGTAAGTATCACTCCATGGTGGTGTACTGTCATAAACAATACATAAAGGAGCATCTACGCGTGCCATAACAATACCTACCTTGAATGGGAAACACGGGCTCCAGTGATATTTATGAAGATAGAATAGCCGAGAACAATTGATAAGAAATGTATGATCATACTAATAATATTATAATGAGTGTTTTTGATCTTTTGTTACTTATACTGTGCAAATATAAAAATGTGATAAAATATTTACATATTATGTTGTTATTATTTAAATTTAATTTACACAACATTTTGATTACTCATACTATTTTAGCGCATAATGCTATTATTTTAAGGACAGTAAAGTACCACTTTGTTAATTGATTTGATCCCCCCTGCCCCATTCCACCATCGGACGAGTAGGGAAACACCAAGGCGGCATCGTTATACTGTGGAGGTGCCTAAGTCGCGTACTAAGCGGTTTGCTTCCACCTTCATTATGCGTACTGCCAAAGTGTGGAATTCTTTGCCAAATTCTCTGTTCCCCGATAACTATAATCTAGCGGTTTTCAAGGCAAGAGTGAACCGGTTTCTTCTGGGCAAGCGCGCTCCACCTTAGATTGCAATCTCGCTTACCATCAGGTGAATTGCGGTCAAGCGCAAGCCCATTACTAGTAAAAAAAAACACTCTTTGCTGCTTTCTGATTTCAAAAAAGCAGCATTCAGCACCCTCACCTTTAAAATATTACTTTGCTCCCTTGTTATATTACTAATATCGATATTATAAGAATATTATTTTATATTTTTATTGAATATTTTTGATTATATAATAATTTGATTATATAAAATATATGACGTGTAACTTATGTTATAAATAAATAACTATGAACTATACTATCTTTTTTATAACTGAGCAAGTGCTTGATCATAATTCACCTGACGATAAGCAATATTATAATCTAAGCTAGAGCGCGATTACCCAAAAAACCGTTTCACTCGTGCACTTGCCGCCAGATTATAGTTATATTTTTGATATTTATTCTATCAAACGGCTACTCTACCAATGTTTGCCGCATGGATGAGTATCCTCCAGGCGAGCAAGGCCAGGCATTGTGCTACCGATGGGCCGGCACAGTATCGAGCGACGTCGCTAGAATATCGATCGATGGTCGCTAATGAGTAATGAGGTGCGACGTGTGACGCTTCTGATTCATAATTGCTGTCGGTCAATTGATGGCTTATTAGGATAAAGAAATTAGCAGAATGTTCGTATTGGACGGATTTAGATTGTATGTTGTTGTTTTTAATGTTTAAGGGTTATTTTAGTACTTTCTATTTAGTATTTGTGATAAAAAAGGAAGCGAGGAAAACGAGCAGGGGTACAGCGTAGAGACATCTATTCACTGTCGAAGTTCCGAGGATTCGCACAAAGCGTTTTGCTTCGACCTTCATTGTGAGAACTGCGAAGCTTTGGAACTCTCTTCCTGAGTCTCTTTTTCCCGAGAAGTACAATTTGGGGGTCTTCAAATCAAGAGTAAATATGTTCCTTTTAGGCAAGCGTGTTACATCTTAGACCACAGTCAAGCTTAACATCAGGCTAGCTGCGATCAAACGTAACCCTATTCATCAATAAAAAAAAATTGACGCTTAGCAGAGCTTCATTCATTATTACTTGTAATAAGTTTTTGAAATGAATAATCTTTCGTTTTGTATGTTTTCTTTCGATGGAAAGATTGCGGTTTTTAATTTGAGATTTAATAAATATAGTGCTAATGTTATAGGTGGCTAATGTACTTAACTCGAACATCCCACTTACCACTAATAAATATAACGAAGGTGATAGTTTTGTGTGTGTTTGTGTGTGTGTGTATGTCAGTTACTCCTTCAAGCTCTAACGGCTGGACCCATTCGGGTAAAATATAGTAGGTAGTAGCTCCTAAGTTAGATTAATACATAAGATTATTTTTATTCCGGATTAACGCGAGTAATACGGCGGGGCACAGTTCATTATAATATAACATACATAATATGTAGATGTAGGAATAAATAAGTAGAAAGATACAATAACTACCTACAAAAGCAGCTTTTATGTAAAAGTTTAGTTAATTAATTTACATAGTACTTTTAACGAGTACATAGTTTACGAAACATTGTATGAACGTTGCCTGTTTTATTAGTCAAGTCAAATAAAAGAACAAACCGGCGAATTCTTGTGCTGGCACACATTGGGCAAGCGCGAGCAAACTGAGCACAGCTGGCAACCGGTGTGTGCTCCACTAAGTTTACTATATATGTATGTATATATGACGGACTGTGTTTGAACATCAGCTGAGAGGTTAGTCAATAATCTAGTGAACTCAAAATGTAGAAAATTTTCATTTAGAGTCACGAATAAATTGTGGAGTTTGATTTTTTCCATTGACACCTTTTAATTTTCAATCAAAAAGAAAAAATACAGTAAGTTGAGGCAGAGAATTCAAATACAGTGTAATCTATATAACGACACTAAAGGGACTTTGCATTTTATGGCGTTATAGAAAGTGGTCGTTAAATGGAGATAATGTATCTTTGTATGGAATACAAGCTAAACCAACTAAAGCCAATTGATTTCACGCTTTAGAGAGTTCGTCATTAAGTAAATTGGTTCCTTCTAGGCAAGCGTGTTACATCTTAGACCACAGTCAAGCTTAACATCAGGCTAGCTGCGGTCAAACGTAAGCCTATTCATCGTAAAAAAAAAACGAGTGACGTTACGTGGAGTTTACACTGTACTTGTTAGAACATTAAAAAAAACCTCTTATACCATTTCTTCGTCAATTTGTACTTAGGTCTCATGCAAACAGTCTCTAGTTGATCGTATTATCGAGCTATACAAGCCCGTTAGGTTAACATTAGGCGAGGTACACACATGTAGCTTGCACAGGTGTTTGCCGCGCGCGCTGGGGTCCGAACTACATACAATACATTTGTTTTACGTTTAAGATGTAACAATACGGAGTTTTTTTAACCCTCAAGTAAGCTTTAATTTATTCAATTGCGATCAATTTTATGCATCGAGTAAAACTTTTTTTAGGTAATCC
Source organism: Mellilla xanthometata (assembly GCA_035578125.1). Classification (NCBI taxonomy): domain Eukaryota; kingdom Metazoa; phylum Arthropoda; class Insecta; order Lepidoptera; family Geometridae; genus Mellilla; species Mellilla xanthometata. The sequence continues at coordinate 832,116 of JAPUBQ010000007.1, read as the reverse complement.
TTATATAATTAGTTTTATGTCTCAATTAATTTAATACATACATACCTACTCGTACTTCTAAGTAAGTCTCTCAGACAGTGTCCATTTCTTAGTATCTATATTAAAGACTTTAAGTCTTGGCACCAAATATTTGTGTCTGTTATTATATTTAATATGTGTATATTGATATAAGAGGTTTTAAATTATAATATAATTATTTACTGTAATTTGGGCTATCCCGTATGCCGATAAAGGCTTTAAGATAATTTTATTTGATTTCATTACCTAAGTTAATTTACACTTTTCTTAATTTAGAAGAAGAGGATAACGCACTACCTAATTGGTTTCTATTAAACAACTCTACAACAGCTAAACATTTTGAAATAAATAGCCTAGCTTTTATTACAATTTTAAAGTTCACAAAAGCCAGATGGTAACAAAAACATAGCATTAAAACCAAGTCTTTATTTCCATATTTTATAAGGCAGGAAACTAGACCAGGTAGATCACAAGTCTTGTGTCTTTATGTCAAGGCCACAGATGCATACATTAGCTAATTAATTTTAGCTTTATTCCGTTTAAATCTGACCTTTACATACTAGGAAACATAGACACTAACATGTGACGTATTTTATTTATAAGTTATTTTGTTTTAATTTTAGTTTATAAAAAAGGTACATACATATATATAGAATAATATTCATACCAGTAAGAGGAAACGAACTTATAATTGCTTTTGTTACTAAATCGAGTATGCTCAAGTTGATTCTGATCTTGCGCAAATTCATTCTTGCGCAATACAACAGACAGTAGTCAATCGCAAGTATATTATTATCTAGAATATCATAGGAATCAAACCTATATATATTTTTGGTAAATATCTTAGGTACACTGATAAATAATTGGTAAGTGTATACGTATTTGTTTTAAAAAGTTTTAATCCATATAGCATATTAGTGTAAAAAAATAACTCTTTATAAACTGTCCCAGCATTATTTTCCCAATTTTTCCAACAAAGCTAACCCTAGAACAAATTGAAACATTTTCTGTTCTGCTAATCACCAAAGAAAAGTACGCCAATAAGTGGCATGTTTTTATTTTCAAGAGTTTTTATCTATGGAGTGATACTACTCAATGGGCTTTTCCAATAGGTTTCTCTAATTATTGTCACAGGTCACTGGGCTCTTTGGCAACCTACGGCGTTTAAATGTTGCCAACTATTGTTCGCAAAAACCATGATGACACACAAAAATACCTTGCCATTATAAACAATCAGCAATCAAATGTTACGCACTGGTAATAAAATGTTTCTTCAATAGAAAATACTATTTATCGTGAATCGTTTGTTGACATTGGATATTGTAAGAAACGATTATAATTATATTGTGGATGAAAATACACTCAAAGGCAAAAAGCCTTTGAGTTTATCACATAGTTATACAGTTACTATAATATCGGAGCAATAAAATTTATATCCGAAATAAGTAAAATAAATGTCCTCCTGCTTCTGTTTATTTATCGAAAAAAAAACTCTAAAGAATAATTAATAAAGTATTTTGTTCCTCTATGAATTATTCCTATTTCTCACTCATGGATTATGAAATACTAAAGATATAAAACGTAAAAAAGCAAGCGCGTTCCATTTTTGAAACAATTAAAACTACAACTACCACGAAATTGTTTCAAAAGTTGGCACTTTTGTTTCTAACAAACCCTAGGAGGAACTCTCTTTTGCTAAACCTCCTTGTTTACACTCTAGAATTACTTCCTCTATGATTTCGACAGACATTATTTGACACAAAAATCTGAAAGAAAAGTAAGAAGCACCAGTCAGTTCCAGCAAGGTTCCATTACGCCAGACATGCGATGTTAGTTCCACTGAGTCGTCGTGCCATCTGTCGACCGTTACTCGCAAATTCGTTCATCTCCGGCCGGTGGAGATAACAGGCTAACTGTCAACAATTACACATTGGTCTTGCAGTTACAACACCAGTGTAATTGCCTGTAACTATTATTACACACGTGCTGTAACGGGAGAGTTAAAAAACTGTGAACTCTGATAGATAATTGAGAGGACAAGGTTTTATTTGGCTACTTATAAGATTTATCGAGCGCGTTGAAATTTTGAACAGTATTTAGCCTTTTACCGTAAATTAATAAATAACCACAAACTGTCACATTGTTTGCAGTTTTAAATTACACTAACAAGAACTATTGTTCGGGATTGTTAACTGTCCAGATAAATAATTATTACCTTACTGTCAATATAATCATTTTATTGTGTACTTGAGTTGCTAGTAATTTTAAAGGATTATGCTGTTTTCGACTGTTCTAATTATAATCATCAAGCTACTCGTAGTTTAATAAGTATAATAATAAATAATAATAAGAATATATAAAATAAATTATGTATAACCAAGTCGTTCGTATTTCTGCAACAAATTATCGAGTTTATTACTCATACTTTTATGTAGCAATGCAGAAGATTAAGTCTGAAGTAAAGTAATTAGACATGTAAAGTCATTATTTTTAGCCAAATTACTGGTTTCTTGGCTTTCATTAGCAAACCTCACAACATCGTATGCAATGAGAGGAGTCAGTGTAATCAAATCTTCATACATTACATAACTGTTTTCAACTAGACCTGCAAAAGCATTCAGGTTTACTGGCGAACTTTATTAATGACTTTATCTGAACCTTATTAATCTTAGAAATCGTAGCTCTCAAAAGCCGAAAGGTGTGATATTTCTTTGCTATTTTTGATGAAAATAAAATAGACGCCACCATAAAATGGTAGATTACATTTATTTTTTCACAAATCCTATATGGGTGTCTAATTAAAAGGCTTGATTAGTAAAATGCATATAATATGTCAAATTTCGAAAACCCCCGACAACATCGAACGAATCAAGCCTTTTTGTCTGTAAAATGACTGTATGAAAGGACTAGTACGGGGGTTTTTTAACTTATGACAAATTTCAAATCCAATATGGCCGCCGCGAAAAGATGGATTATATCTACCGATCTGTCAACCATCAAGGTGACAGATCGGATTAATCTATCTTTTCGTGGCGGCCATATTGGATTTGAAATTTGTCATAAGTAAATGTATTTTACTAGTCCTTTCATACAGTCATTTAACAGACAAAAAAGTTTGATTCGTTCGATGTTGTCGGGGTTTTTCACATTTTTAATAATTTATAGTTTAGCTCGTAACTACTAGCCCTGAAACAGTATGCGAGATACCTGGTTCCTAACGATAAGTTTGTAAGTATTAAGTATTCACTCCGCGTAGTCGGTAGTTTTTGTTTACATTCCTTAGCAGAGCCTCTTCATATTACGTTACGTAATGTGACTACAGGTTGACGTGATTCTATATTTACGTGAACTAACATAAACCTTCGCTTACATCATGTTGAGTTATGTCCTCGCGACCTCTCCTATTTCATTAGGTACTCTATAGTCAAGTAGATACATGTTTGACAAAACTTTAACGCTATATTATATCTTGAGTCCATAGAGAAAATATCTTAAATGTGATGCTCTCTTGCTTGCACAAGCCGGCGTGTGCGAGTGAGAGGAGACGAACTTTGGAATATTTCCTCTTCGAGTTTTTACTAGTCAATAAAACTTTTAGTCGTCGCGCGTCGGCGAATTTTGAATTGGAGATGGTTCCCACAAAAAGAGCTAAATTTGTACGATTTTAATGATATTTAGCTGAGCAATGTGCTATATTCTTTAAATATCTTTTCCTATATATAAATGAAATTGGTCAGGTAAATGTTGAGATATGGAGTAATAACGTTTCGATAATTATAACCGATGTTTCATTAAAGTTTGTTTGGAGGCCTCCTGTTCAGAGAACTACTAGCATAGAAAAAGTATATACTTATTATATAAAGTTGCTATATATTATATGTAATATAACTTGTCTATGCTACTAGTTATGCATTTCACATTCCGCTTCATTGAGCTGAGCCCGTTATTAGCCCACGTACACACAAATAACGTGATTTTCAATATGAATGCCTAAATTCTTTTGACAACGACTATTTATATTCTAAAGAAAACGTCAGTCTGCCTGTTAATCGCCTTTAACGACGAGGGAATTAACTGTTACTTTAACTGGAAAATATATCAAATGGTCATTTTGAGATGACAGTTGGAATTTTTCTTATTTATTTTGATCTTCTTAGGAGAGTTACTCATAGTAAATCAACGCTTATATTTAATTTAAGAATTTGTGTCCAAAAATTACATTTCTATCGTAAATTGCTCGTAAAACGATTTCGAGGCTTTTCTTAACTAACAAAATTTGTTAACAGTAACTATTTGGAAGATTTAAATGTATACTTTTATATTGAGCAACATTATAAACTGAACTAAAAAGATTTTGTGTCTTCTTAAATTCTAATTAAAGGAGGTTTTAAAAGTAGCTTATATATTTAATTACGAAATGAAGGTTCCACAGTTAACAATTGCCTATGCTACTTGTGATCTGGCACAATTTTTATGGTATAAAAAAATCTAATCTATGATGATAAATCACTTTAGTAATTCTGATATCCAATAGAAGGCCACTATAGTTTGAAAGTACAGTGACAGATAAAGTGAGGAGTGGAAGGTTATCTTGGTATGGGCATGTGATGCGTAGAGAGGAAATGCATGTGACTAGGAGAAGTATGGATATGATTGTACGAGGTAGCAGAAGTAGAGGCTGACCTAAGAACACGTGGCTGAATTGTGTAAATGAGGAAATTAGAATGAAAAGAGAGTGAATGTGGATATGACAGCTGACAGAAAAGTGTGGAAGAGGAAAACTTGCTGTGCCGACCCCACCTAGTGGGAAAAGGTTGAAGAAGAAGAATAGAAGGCTACTGTAAAACGTGTAGTTCAATTAAAAGTATATCCATGAGTAAACAAACAAGTTAATCTCTTCGGCGGGACGATGCGCGCGCGCATCGTGTTCTGTCTATTCACACGTGCGCACTAAACGTCGGTTTATGGGATTATACACCGCTCATCAGTAATGGTTTGTTATTATGACACGCAGGTTAATGGTTGACTTAAAAAAATATTCGAAGCATTGGGAAGATGCGTGTGTATGTGCATGTGTGTGTATGTTTGTTACTTCTTCACGTTGAAACGGCTGAACCGATTTTGATGAAATTTGGTGTGAAGATAGGTTAGACTTTGGATTAACACATAGGCTACTTTTTTTACGTTACTTTTGTTTTATTTACACTACTTTTTATCCCGAAAACAGAAACACAAACTTCTTTTTGCCCAGATACACGCAGATATCACCTCGGGCACAACTAGTAATTTATGCAGATTAATATGTGAAGATTTTACTTATTTCTGTAATCAAGTGTCTAGCTGTCCTGTGTAAAAATATACCAGTAATTATAATCACTACGCTGTATGATTGTAATGTTCCATTTCAACCTAGGGGAGGGTAATGTGTAATTAAAATTGCTAAATCACCTATTATGATGATATAGATAGCTCTTATGCAATTTGAGTTCAACAGTTAGCCAACAATTTATTACCCAAATTTTGATGTAACTTGTAAATCTCATCTCGCATATTTAAGCAATAAAATTTCTCTGTCCCAATACTACTGGGTTACGTTGAATACGTCATTGTTTGTGTATTAAAAAAAAACAATATGAATAATGTATGAGTGCTAACATCTGTGCCATCATGTCATCAGTGGAACAAAACATTTATATAGTATGCATAGTACATACAAGGTGTTTCTGAAAGGTGTGATAATACTTTTATTACACTATATATACTACCATAGACTAAAATATATATTAAAACTTATATATTTTTGTCTATGATACTACATACTAGCCTCCTTGACATGGGCGCGAATGCGTCCAGTTTGAGGGTTAATGAATACGTTTATCGTACATGTGAAAACGAATAAAAACGTTTGAATTTGAATATATTTAGAATTCAGTTCACAAGTTTTTAGTAATCTAAGTATCATAGATTTTAAATAATCGCAAGACTTTTAAAGTTTCAGCCCTATAGCTTATCATTGAACAACGGCCTTGAATGGAGGGGTCCCCTGAATATATACGTGTGATCTGATAAGCCGTCAGTGAATATTTGTTAGGGCTACCATGAAACAAATTAAAAATAATATTTTGGTTTACATATGGTCAGTATAATGTGATTTTAACGTGTTTTTTGGGTCATGACACCATGTGTTATGTGTTTGAAGACTCTTTAATACTATCACAACTTTAAAAACACTTTGTATATGCAGGTATGGCTTCCAAGGTCGGTCAAGATACTATTGAACTGTGTAAAAACATAAGATTCACCATTATTTTTATTGGACACATATTAATGATATGTTTTGGTTGCTCACTGCGCGTTAAGATGACTTAAAAAGTTTACTCTATGGCTAAATCTGATGTTTGCATCATGGGTGTTAATATGATACTAAAATATACTTCGTTGTATTTATTTTTCCTAAATCCACGTGCTAATTGCATCACGAATAAAATTTTCACCTGAAAAGTTCTATCCTTTTTGAGCATACAGAGTAATCATAATTATTAACCTTCTGAAAAAGGTAATATATAAAATAGATATATATTTAGTAAATAAAAAGTAGAAAATTAAGAGTATTTGAACTAACAAAAGTGTGTGGCACAGAATTCTTTCAAAAAATTGAAAAATATTTAAGTAAAAATTGTATAATGTTTGATCAAATATAACTTCGAAAAAAAAAACAGAGGTACATACATACTTACTTAAAAACTTTTTTAGTTTCCATAACTCACAAATGAGGTTAATTTATTAATTGCCAACTCATATAACGACATTAAGATTGGATCAAGCGTGTCCAGGTAAGTTGTCCCCGTCAGCCTTGCACCGGCTTGCGATCTGGGCTTGGCGTGACCTGGTGATGTCATACGTGCATCTGCTTGCAAACTGCATTATTTATTTATCTATACTTGAATAACAACTCTGAGCCTCATGCTGTGATGTTTTGTACTTCTTTGTTGATGGTCAAAGTAGTTGGTTGGTCGTGGCAGTGATGCTTATAGTTGGGATAGTAGTAATTGGGGTAGTTAGCCCTTTAAAATGGCACACTGATTGTGCTGAAACATGTCAGGCTAATACCGACAAAATAGACGTAAGTGATAGCCGGTTATACAAACATTATTCAAATATGCCTTACGAAAGTTTTAATACAGGGATAGTAGTACTATAATATTAACTATATTAAACCTACGTGCGGCTTGTAATGTTGTTTTTGTATTTGGTGTACAATAGTCATATTGTAATAGGCAGGTAAAATTTTAGGCACCTTACCCGCGGACACTGACTTAGGTTTAATTTACTATTTGTGAGGTTTTTTAATTATTGTGTAGTCAAAATAAATACTTTTTATTGTATTGAATTTTAATATTGGTGCTTTAAGCGATGTAACATGGGCAAAATTATGAATTTATAGTTATAAATCATATACGGTTAAAGTTATAGAATAAAATAATTTACAGGCCGTCTAAAGGACAATCTGACAATATGAATACCGATTTTGGTATCGATCAGACTTAAAAATAAGAATAATAATGTAAAAAAAATCTTTCATAAAATGTTGAGAATAAGTATTTTTTAAGAATCAAAATTTGCTTAAATACTGTAAATTCAAGATTCGGCCCATTTCTTAAGATAAAGGTTAGTTAGTGTAATAAATTAGTGTACAGTATTTTAGTAAGGTCATTTTTAAAATGACTTAGATTTAGAAGGTTGATGGATAGTTTTTCTAGTCATCAGCCTCTGGAACGACTCAAAGTCATCGACACTAGAAATAAGCTACTTAATTACACGAATAGAAAAAATAGATTTTTTGTAGGAGACGCGGGCTCGACTCCCCCTAGTCGTGATATTTTCGATTGTTTTTCTTAAAATCTACCAAAGAAGATTTATTTTTTGTTTTGTTTACTAGCTGCGCCCTGCGGTCTTACCCGCATTAATCCGGGATAAAAGTAGCCTATATGTTAATCCAGAGTGTAAGCTATCTTCAAACCAAATATAAAAAAAAATCAGTTCAGCCGTTTAAGCGTGAAGAAGTAACAAACATACACACACAAAAATTGCTGATTATGATGATGCTTTAAAGGATGGTACATCGTGGTACATTATGGTGATTAGAGGTATGATTATAAATTACAAACTGGTTATAATCAGATACCATGATCATAGTATTATTTTCTAAACAAGGCCGCCCTGGTCTTGTGGATAATTAACTATTACAGGCAACTAAGATTAATAATAAATTAAACAATAATTACCCCACATACTTGACGATAAGTGCAATTATCTTTGCTTCGACAATAATATATAGCATTTTATAATATTTTGCTTACTCTGTGAAATTTTATAGTCAGTGTTTTTATATACTCTATGGAAACTTTATTAATAACCGAACAGTATTGATTTACGTATCTTTAAGAAGTAACAAGTTCTTTGTATGTAAAATTGAACCTTTAATGTTTGACTAATCGCGTTTGAGTAGATAAGGGGAAATAACGGTGTAATTTTTGCTAAAGAATTTGTCTTTGTTACTTTAATTTATTAGCTACCAGTACAATACCAGCTACCATACAAAAATAAGATTAGTATAATTTTGGAACTAAATCAGATAACCATCTGAAAAATTAAATTTGCCGAAGACTGAGGGATTAGACGGGGGACTCCCGTTCTCGCTCGTACTTGGTGCAGAGGATAGCCATCTCTAATCAGCGTGGAAACGCGGCCAGCTTAAGGGCACCTTTGTGCCGGGTACGGTTGATGGCGGGCTGTCCTGACTTTTCTTGTTTGTGACATTTTATTTTGATATATTATTTTTATTTAAGGAATTGACTGTAAAGTGATACAATTCCTTTAAATGAGCAATTCTTGTATCGGCTCCATCGATTTTCATGAAATTTAATATATAGAGGGTTTCGGGGGCGATAAATCGATCTAGCTAGGAATCATTTTTAGAAAATGTCATATAAAAAAAAAATACTGAGCAAAGCTCGGTCAACTATGTAGTAAGTATTAAAACGAATAAATTTAATTAAACTAGAAAAGGGAATACTCAGGTTTCACTTTGCCTTTCATTCGTCGAGTGTAGGAAGATTAGCATCTTATTAATTACTTATTATAATAAAGCGCAATAATTGCGCGGAAACTGCGCGTGCGCTTCCTTGCGTGCTCTCGAGCGCATCCGACGGTGACTGGCGCGGTAGACCTTACCGCGCTTTGGATACAACCTTTTTGTTAGAATACAACCTACTTGATAAGATCAGCAAATCTTAGAAAGTAGGGAGATGTTTAATCTATACTTCAAATAGATAAAGCTATCGTCCCTCTCATGTCCCTTTTCCCCTTTTGTGTAGTTGTGCTTCTCGTATATGCGCTATGATTGATAGTTTTCGTACTTTTGCGATTTCGTAGGATTTTCCGACGTATTCGTTAATATTGAAAATATTTCTAAATGGTGTTTTTAAAGTCAAATGGCCTTTTTTACTCTAACTATTTTTTTGTTTACTATATAACTATTATAAATTGAATCTAATTTTTAGGAAAATATTTAAAAAAGCATTTAATTATTTTGGTGTAGGAGTAAGGTGAGCATACAATATAATTATTTTGGTTGTTATTGTGTGTTTATTTATAACCAACATAATAATCATAAATAAAACACGCAACTAAAACTTAACCTACAAAAATCCTTTACTTGTAATATAATTAATATTTGTCAACAACGCTATTTGCAAAAAGGCTAATTCAAGCGATCTGTGTTTATATTTTATGCTATATACAAACTAATGATACAAATTGTGTAGCATTAGGCTTTGGCGTAATTTGTTAGTCATATGAAAAAAAAATCTTTTTAATTATTAACTTTCATATTCATTCAACTTAAAAAATATTGATTAATATTTTTTCGTGAGTAAAAGTTTCTAAATTTAGATAATACGCATAATTGTTTATATAATATGCAAACAAGCACAAAAAATCTATTAATAATATAATTAAATTTATAAAAATACTAGCTGACCCGGCAAACGTTGTTTTGCCTTAATAATTATTTCTAAATATACAGTAGCCGATTCTCAGACCTACTGAATACACATATAAAATTTGGAAAAAATCGGTCAAGCCGTTTCGGAGGAGTACGGTAACAAACACTGTGACACGGAAATTTTATATATAAGATATCTCACTATAATTCAAAACATTATACATATAAGGTACAAATCTGCAACTTCTTTGTGAACAATTAACTAAATTAAAAAAAAAAATAAACTACGAACCTCGTTCCAACTCCGCTCGTTTCCCTCGTAAAGTGTCGTATGTGTAGTGTCGTCGCAATTTGACAGCTGTCTCGCTCGACAGCCGCGCGGCCACTAGAGCAGCAAGCGGCGCCGGCGCAGCCCGCCCTACCACCGCCGTGTAAACAAACACACGCGCAGGGAAATGGACCGCTTTTCACGGCCCGAGGAAAATTTATTTATGATTTTTGCGTATACTCGTTTTGCGTTTGATTGTTAGCAAATGTTTCTTATGTAGTAAGCCTAATTTATTTGGGTTTTTTGAGTATACGTGTTTTGCGTGTGCACTTTTGTAGTTTTTCTTTATAGATATAATTATAGTATATTTTTCTATATCATATTAAGATTGATATAGTATTAAGAGATTTAAATTAGTTTGAGCTTATAAATAATATTTTACAATCGTCACTAAGTACTCGAATATCGATAAAGTACCTAATACAAATTACAATTTATATTCTTGATTCTTTTTACGCAGACGCGAAATTAACATTAATATTTAAGCTGATAGTAGCTGTAACAGACATGTGCATGGTCACCCATCCTACTCGTAAGTCTGTCCACAGCGCAGTAATTAGCTAGCGATGCAAAACACCGCACTATTTTTGTCATGAATAAAGCGCGATCCATCGTAGACCTCAATAACACTTACGTGTATTATTATTTTTTGTTTTCATGTTTCTTTTTTATTTTGGTTAGGTCAGCGCTTGACCTAACCAGAATAAAAAAATGGAATTGTGGTCAAGCGCTGACCTAACAAGAAAAAAAAACATGAAAACAAAAAATAATACACGCTACTACAGTGATATCTTTAAAACTGCTTTCACGCATTATTAGCAGTCAAAATGTTGTTATCGTTGAGTAGATATGTATCAATCGTGTAACACGTACGTAGTAATGTATTGTAATGGATTCCGAAATGACAGTTATTTTCGAGAAGGCTGTGATTTGGCACCCGCGAGCTGATACGGATTCCACCGCGGAGCGCGACACACGGCTGAATACAAAATACCTATATATAAATATATACCTACGAGGTGTTGACGACCCGTATTATACAAAACACATGTAGCAAATGTAAGTTTACTTTAATAATAAACTTGAATACCTATTCAATGTGATTTTAATAAATGTATTCTCTATTTCCGTGCCAGACAGAACCTGTAGGGTACCTTGTGCATAGCCAGAACACGTAAGTTATATCTTACATGTAAGTCATACCCCCAAATAAACGTTTTATTTTTACTTCAGCCATGCTCTTAGTACCCAATAGGGTCTCTTTTGGGAACTAAAATTCAGCTGTCCGTCCATCTGTACCAGTGGAGACGCGCCTGAAGCCAGGCTCCTACTGTTATAATTCTTGTTGTTCTATAATTAATCTTTTTAGATCTTCAAATGCATTGAATAGTCGGGATTTGTGGAGTTCCTAGCCACTATAAGTTCCTTGAGGATTCTGTGATCACATCGGGTGTATATCATTAGGTGCTTTGACCTTCGGACGGCTTGAAAACTCTCGACACCACAGTTTAGCCACTTAGCTCATACGAAGAAAAAGAAGTAGGTGATTCTTCATTCTTGAGCGTCATTTTCCTCCTTATTGTTCACACTTCAAAAAGGATCAAGTCAATGGTTTATTTTACATCTACAGCCGTACTCCGTAGTCGAAAAACTAAACTATCGCCCAGTAATCTTGTCCTAAATCGGATTTAATTTAAAAAAGTAATTCAAAGGTAAACGTTTTAAACAGATTACGGATCTTGTAGATCGAAATAATTATGCATCTATTCACACATTGGTAGTCAAAGTACGTATCTATCATGTATCAAGCTGGTCAACAATTCACACATTCACGTCAAGTCCCATAGAACAGCGACATGGTATCGCAGCCAAGTGAGAAACAAATGGTACAGGCGTTAGTCCATGTCGAGGGAATGTCGAGATCACGACTACTCTGTACCAACTACTTGTTATGATGGCTGAGGACTGGATCAGGCTGGACAATGGACGCGCTATATCGCATACTGATTTGGAAGGAATGGTAGTATTTTGAGATGTGTTTGCGAATAATTACATCAAACACGCTCTGTGAATGAATTGATTTATATGTAGATAACTCAGATTGATATAGAAGATATTTTGCGTGTACTATTTTAGGATTAAAATGAGTTGATAAGATGGTGTGTACAATAAAATAAGCTGTACTCAACACTAATTTAACTAGCCATAGTTACAAATGCTAAATAAATCATAATTCGCTTTATTTTTAGAGATGCTTTATTCCGGGATAAGAAGTAGCCTATTGGTTAATCCATGGTCTCTCCTGCTAATCTCCTAACCAAATTTGAGCGAAATTGGTTCAGACATTTGAGCGTAAAGGAGTAACAAACATAGGTACACACACAGACTTTCGGCTTTATAACAATAGTGGAGTGGAATGGGACTTATTTAATCTTGGTAGAAATACTATCAAACGCAACATAGAAGAGCACGCAACACCAAAACAATAGCCATAAAAACGCACATGCAACTTAGTTTACGACTAAGATTCCATTAAGAGGGAATGGGGACATCTTAATTATCAGTTTTACGAGTTTGGACAACCGTGGGATCTGGGAGTGACATAATGCGATGAGAACGAGAGTAGTCTTAACACAAAGCGTTGAAAAATATGCGGTAATACATTATGTTATATATACTGGCTTAGTGCTTAGTGTGTATACAGTACCCGGCGGTAAATATTGCACATCGACTCTTAGATAGAGACAATCGGCTAATTTCGGCTTCGTAGAGCGTTATCTCTGTCGTACACTACATATACGACGTTTTGTCAGCCGACAAAACTAAGACAATTTATTGAGCAACAAAATTGCTGGAACTCCTATTTTCACTTGTTGTTTTTGTTTGTTTTTGGTGTACAATAAAGGATTCTTGTCTTGTATATTTTTTCATTTATTCCTGCGACCGAGGTAGCGCTCTACAAAGTCAATTGTCTCTGTCCAAGGGTCGATGTGCAAAATTTATCGGCGACAGGTGTATGTAGGTAATTATATTTGTAGGTATGTCCTGCTCACGCGCACGACCTACTGAATTAACAATTAAGTTAAGCAAAGGTATTTTAATTGAGATTTTTTTAGACTGTTATGTGTTGATGATGCTTCTTCTATTTCAGAACAATGAAAGTGAATCTGATGCGTTTTAATGTTGAAAAATGTTTTTTTTCTTTTTGTCTACCCTATCCTATTAAGTAGCAAGTAGCCATCGGGCGGCTCGAGACATCTTGACACCAGAGCTTGACTATTTATCTCATACGAAGAAGAGTCAGTATAGAGCGTTATTGGAAGAATCCAAGCTCATCTATCAGCTGTCATCTAGAGGTGACTCATACTTCTTTCTCTCTCATATTATTATCTCTTCCTCACATTGTGATTTTCGTACATGTTCTAGTGGCCAATGCTAAGCTTGTGTGTCTATGTTCTAAGCACATAGGATTTATTAACCCTTTTTTCGTGAGGAAATGCATTTACGCATCTCCCGCCACAAGCCTGGACGAGGCGGGCGGGGTATGTCGGGCTCGAGGGCCAGAGGGGCCGTCACTACCGACTACAACCTCAAGGTGTCCTATCTCGCGACAGGGGCAGGAATGCAGGACCGCTTCGCGCATTGCCGCTGCTCTCCCCGCCCAACGGATTTATTAATCCTACATGTTTAGAATATACATGCATGTATTTTATATTATCGTATAATAATCGTGGATATTTAATCCACGTATAGATGCACGAGTAGATGTACGACACTTAGAAGAAAGAACATATAATAAAGTTTATTATTTATTCAGTATTTGGTGTACAGATAATATAATCTGTATGATCGCATACGGAAGGCGTTGTGAAGGTCAAAGCTTACTGAAACTGATATAAATCTGTTTGATTTTAGCCTGCAGCTCCCAGAATACAAACCCACGCGGAAGATGATTTGCTTATTGTACCGGGTTATTCCGAAAGACATTGATCACGTAGTGCATAAATACACGAACCTAAAACACAACATAATAATGAATTAGGTAAAAGCGGGGTACCTATTTATTACTTGCCATATAAAAAATAAACCCAAAACACATTTTCTCGTGGCCATCTTTGATTTAAAAATATGTAAAGTATGTATTCTACTAATCAAGCCCTTTTGCACAATGCCGTTAGATACTCGTATTAAGGCAGTTATAAAAAAAAATCACATACGCCCTTTTTGGCGGAGCAAAAAATACTCTCAGCTAACAAAGGTATGTTCTCGATACCGAACAAAAAAATATTAAAATCGGCTTATCCGTATGGGACGCTATGATGCCATAGATTCACATAAAGGCACGTCAAACTTATAACACTTCGTTACTTTTAGTCAAAGGTTAGAATCGGTAGTTCCAAATACATCTTAAAAAAATTAAGTATATAGTTGTTTTTGTTAGTAGAGTACCGTGGGAACCTGCGCCTGGCCACTAGGCAAGGAGTCGGCGATGATGACACAACACTGCGTACTGTTGTAATGAGTACACAGTGCTAATTGAATTAAGGTTACCGTTGTAACGTTGCTTTTTGGAATTGAGGAGGGAGTGGAAGAAAAAGATGGACTGATAGACTTATAAAGTGCGTATAAAATGAGTCAATAACGAATAGCATATGAAAGTTCTTTTTACTTTTTTTTAAAATTCGACCTTTCTTGTCAGGACTGCAATACTTTGGAATTCTCCTCCTGAGTCTGTGTTTCCTGAGAAGTAACACCTGGGGTCTTCAAATCTAGAGTTAATAGGTATTTTCTAGGTAAGCGTGTAACATCGTAAACCATAGTATTAACACCAGGCAATCTGTGGTCAAACGCAAACCTACAAGTTGTAAAAGAAAATACATGAAATGTAACAATTTCTATTTAGTTCTATCATGTACAAAATGCTGATCTTTCGTTCTATCAATTTGTGCTAGCAGTCATGCAATGTGTATTTATAGCTCGACATGCATTAATCTAAACTAGCAGATAGATGTTTCTAATGGGCTTTATTTCCATGTTGAAAAATATTTATTACAAAGGAAATTTTACTTGCTTCTAATAGTATGAAAGCTAAAGTCTGTGCGTGAATGTGAATGCTTTTACTTTCTCAAACAGCTTACCAATTTTCTTAGACAGCTAACCAATTTTTAAGAAATTTAGTATGAAGTGTAGATACTGGATTAACACATATGCTACTTCTCATCCCAGATATACGGTAGCTTCGGGTATATCGGGTAACAATGCAGAGCACAGCTAGTAAGAATTAATTTACACACGACATTTCCATACTACGAGTACATTTAAAATTATATTAATACCATGACACTGAGTCAGCTTATAAATGAAGTAACGTGAATGGGATGTATACAATCAGTTACCGTCAGGGTACATCGTATATCAAGTAAGCTCTTTAATCCAAGGTCTGGGATCAATTCAATACGCCAGATTACCTGAATAGATTCTAAAGGCAGAGTTAATTATTTTGATATGAAAATATTTTAGACACTGGATCAACACAGGTTACTATGATCTTGAATAAACGCGGGCAACACCGCGGGTTGCAGCTAGTTATAAGTAATACGAGTAATATTATTTAAAAACAGCATAATGATTGCTGTTTTTTGTGTGGTGTTACCCTCGTTTATTCAAGACCAAGTAACCTTTGTTGATCCAGTGTCTAAAATATTTCCATGCCAAAATTATGCACAGAAACACATTTACAAACAATCTTTCGTATTTATAATATCAGTATGATGACGTACCTTTAGTCATCTGTATCCGAAATAAATTCTTTCTTTATTACTTTCTATTATTATTTCTGTTAGTTTATTGTTACTTTCATAAAATGTATATCAATGGATTCTTTATAAATATGATTAATATGTCGTAAATAATACAGTAGCAAGATGACCAAAACGAATGAACTAAGATTTCTCCCTGCCGATTTTTGCTCAACGAAACACGCAACTTATTTATTGATCTAATAGAAAAATCAATAAGTTAAATAAACCAGCTATTGACAAATACACTTCACTATTCATTACTAACTCGGGCTAAATAATAACACAGCGGTGCCTATAACGTATAATCTTAGCCTTCAACGAATGGGTTCACTCCTCAGTTTAAAATTACCGAACAGATAAAGGTACTTATAGTTACACAATATTAGTCTTAGAGCAAAATATGAGTAATGGAAGACGTGAAAAAAACATTAACCATCCAGTACGGAAGGTCTCTGTATCAATGACGGAGTGTTTTAATGGATTGTAGGTTATCTGTGCAATATGGAGTATAATGGAGGGTTAAGTAAGATTAAAATATTTTTTGTGCAAATGCGCTTACAAATTATATTAAATAAAAACCCAAACTACGATTTTTCGTAATAATTACCTACTTTGGGTTAATATATATTTTTTTATAATTTATTTGAATCGTTATCTCATTTATTACATTGTAAATCTCTGAGGTTACAAAGGTTAAGATAGTTGACAATGGTATGGAAAATATAATTATTTGTTTTAATGGCAAATATAACTATTTTTTTTACTTTTAATGGGCTTGCGCTTTATTGTTTATGTTAGGTGTCAGCCTGGGTGTTAATAATTAAATATTTATTGACATAAAATATCTATGTATGTATATGTAGTATATCAGTTGTGTTAGCAACCGTAATACAAATTAGAATTAGGTAAGCATGGCACTAACCAGCCGTGTGTGAGATATGTCCTAACATACCCAAAAATATATTTTTTGTCCATGGTCCTAAATTTTTTTTTTACTGTTTCTACTTTTAGGTGTTCGTGAATGTCTGCATTAGTTGTATACCATGACACTGCAATTAGTTCTAAGTATGCTATTTTGGATACTCTGTATAATTGAGATGTTTGATTTTGAGGCAGTGCCCCATAGTTGTATCCCATATGTAGGTTTCAGAACGCTTTTGTAGATTAACAGTTTGTTGTCTAGCCTAAAATACATATATTTATTTTATTAACTTGCGAAACAGCCTTTTGTAGCTGTATTATTTAAAATACAAGTTCCTAATTTTTAGCTTTTAACTTTCATAAAATGAATATACATATATATAATAGACTTACATGAGGCGTGGGCTCGACCCGCGCTGGCAGCGCGCGCGCGACGTCGGGGGAGCCGGAGCGGTCTCGCTCGCGCATCTCCGAGCTGAGGTTGGCGCGGGCGGCGCGCGCGCACGCCTCCAGGCACCCGCTCGACTTACTCCTGCAATGAGAATATATTACTATCATCGAAACAGTAGAAACTCTTTACATAAAAATAAGGCTTCTAATCCCACTAATATAATAGATGCAAAAATTTGTGTATGTATGTATGTTTGCTACTTTTCACGCCCAAACAGCATAAACGATTATGATGAAATTAAAGGGTTATGTGCTGGACGGGGCACTCGGGATAAAAGTTTGAGTATATGACTAAAACGTTCGGTTTCGTGGATTACTAGGATTTATTAACTATGGAATCCCCACGGATTGATATGTGTCTGGTCTTCCAACTCGTCAAAACGTCCAAATCGTATGCAGTCGCAATCCTTGTTCCTCACCGGAATCGTACACTCGTAGACACTAATCGCACTTTTCACTCGGGGTAACGCTCGGAGTTAACTCTGCGACAACTCGCATTTTACTGTCCTTGCTAGTCCTGTCCGCTCCCTTATATATGGTAAACAGGTCTCTAGGTACGGAACTTACCATAATATTCCCCAGTACAATCTAGAATGTTCGAGACACTGTGTGAGTGAGATAGCAGATACGTGTGAGAGCGAGACCGAAGGTATTCGGATGAGTTCTAGAACAATCTACTCTGGAAGCTTCGCGACAATAGACCTTGGATCAACACATAGGCTATTTTTAATCCCGGATTCACTTTTTTTTATCTAACTAACGCGGGTACCACCACACGGGGCGCAGCTAGTAGATAGCTTCTGTAACTCGGCTGGCTTAGGTGATTTGACGGGATCATTGAAGCTAAGCAACGGTCGATGAGGACAGTGTTTGGACGGGTGATCATGCACAAGTCCTTTATAAAGTGCAATTTTCATCTGGGCGCTACCGTGAGTCGGATTACACGTTAAATTGTAGGTCCTGGCTGTTAGTCTTGCGACGCCAGAGCTTGGACACTTAGCTCTTACGTAGAAGAAGAAGTAAGGTTTATCTATTTAACTTTTTGTTACGATAAAAATACCTAATTGAATTGTTTGTATACATACTGAAGACAATCCATTTTCTAAATATTTGACGTATAATTCCACATTTATCAATAAATATCTATAATATTGATTCAATTATTTCTCTCGTTTCCTTTCGTATTTTTTATTTCATTTTAACAATAGGCAGTATATATTTTATATTATGTAAGTTCCGCAGCCAGTACCTGACCGGTCTCTCGATGGTCATCATGGAGAGCGGCTGGTCGGGCGCGGGCGGTAAGTACATCACGTGGCCGCCCCACGACAGGTAGGATGCGCCGGCGCCGGCTCGCCACGCACTGCCCTCCTCCTGCATTCATACATAATCAAAAGTCAGGTAAACATGGGAGAACAAGTTATGATGACACAACGATGACAACGAATGATGAAGCTAGATAACAGCTCAGTCCGACATAATAATGAGTCGGAGCTTTCGGTAAAGGAATTGATTACGAACTTTTGTGAGGATATATACCTAATGTTTGTATAACCGGCTGTCACTTACGTTTATTTTGTCAGTATTAGCCTGACATGTTTCAGCACAATCAGTGTGCCATTCTCAAGTCGGTGGAGTAGGCAGTGCGGGCGCAGCCGTCATCGCGAGCGTACGTTGGCTGTGTTCCTGCCCTTGAGAATGGCACACTGATTGTGCTGAAACATGTCCCGCTAATAACCGACAAAATAAACGTAAGTGATAGCCGGTTATACAAACATTATTCAAATATGCCTTACGAAAGTTTTAATACAGATATGTTTATTATTATTAATAATTGTCATGTTATCCTAAAGTGATGATTATCGACGACAATTTCTCTAAGATTCTTCACTTTACCTTTTCGGAAGGCGGCGCGGACTCTTCCTTGATAGCATCTTCGTCTCCGGAGCCCTTTGGTCTGGTGGAGTGGAAGAGCAGTGGGTTGGAGAGGGAGTTGGGCGCAGACTTGGTCAGGAACCAGTTCTGCTCCGGCTCGGGGAGCATGGGCTCGTGTTCTAGGTCGAACCTGGGGGATTTAATTGCTATTATCATCATCATCATCTTTACCGTAAGACTTTGTAGCGCTAATAGCTCGGCTAAATTAGGTGATTTTATGCGGTTGTCGAAGACAACAGTCGATGCGGACAGATTTGAAGTGGGTGACCATGTAAGTGACATTTACATCTGGATACTTTTACCTTTAAAAGCTTAAGAAGAAGCAAACAAATATTGCTTTTCCAATATATTTATCATAAGTACTATTTAGGTAGCTTTAAATGTAGAGTAAAATAAACTCCTTCTATGCTAGTAATCTATATCGACAACAGTAAAGCTTAACATCAGGTTTTTAAAAATTTAATAAATAATCTACCTTCTGGAGCCAAGCGCAGCCCCGAGTGCACCAGACACGGATTTCCTCAGTTTCTGCAAACTGTTGAACCCGTGCTGCAGCTGTTTGCCCTGGAAGCAGTCATAGAAACACGACATCGCTTTAAACTAGCCGGAGATAGCTGCTCTCTTTACGCTGACGAGGAATAAAGGTTCAAAGGAAATAATGCAAGTACTTAAGATGAGAAATTGTAAGATGATAGTAATAAGATTACATAGATAGAAAGAAAGGAACTTTTATTATGGGGCATGAATAACAAAGACAACTAATTGTACTACTCATAGTCGTAGAATATTCGGGAAAAATAAGGTAATAAAAAATTATCGAAAATAATATAGGTTTAAAATACCCTGTAATAGAAATAATTAGGCATAGTAAAAACATAGAAACAAAAAAAAATAACCACCACCAACCACATCACAATGATAAAATACGAGTATATTAAGAAGATGTATTAAAGTAACACATTAGATACTTACGCCATGAAGAATTTGTTAAATATTAGATGGTTAAGTTAGTAGAAACCTTTACTCCTCCTCAGCCGCTACAGTTATGGGAGGTTAGGAAACAAAATCATACCGTTGTTAGTTACAACTTCTACTTATCTATCATAGTAAATTAGTTATTACAGCCAATTCTAAATACCAACAATACATTTTAAACAAGCAAAATTTAGTCAATTATCATTTGCAGACATGAAAAACAAAAGTGGTCCAGGGCTTTCCCCTTGAGTCACTACTATACCGAATCCTTCAAAATGATACCAAACGTGTGTTCCCTAACCTCCCTGTATACTATGAGCTACTCACCCTGTCTTGGCTATCTCGTGGTAGAGACAGGCTGAAAGGTTGGGACCCTGGACTGTAGGTGGCTATGGCTGCTCCGTGGAGTGGAGTGTTAGTACCAGCGCCGTCAGAACTACTGTCACCGAGGTCTTGCTGTGGAGTCCACGTGATTGGGTTGCCGTCTTGTGCCTGGAAATTAAAACACATTGCTAGATACGAGTAAATTTTCCTCTAATTTTTGTCATGAGGAGATAAAGCGGTATTTTAATTAAACCAAAAGGTATGATATAGTTAGCTCACAGATTTTGTAGCTCAAAAAAACTACCATGCTGGCTCACGTATTTATAGTTAGCAAGCTAATAAAGTCAAACTAAGGTATACTAAGGTATATTTTGACCTATCATAATTATATGACTTACATGGTGTCTGGGAGGCGAGTCTAAGCGATGGTCACTGTGCGCGTGGTCGCCACTGATGCCAGAGTCTCCGGACTTGTCAGCTGACTCCTCCGACCGCGGTGACGACTCGGGTGAAATCTGATGCTCTGCTGACATTTTGATTTCTACTGCTAGAGGTTGTGTTTCTGGAACGAACGTTTATGATTGATTCAGATAATATGTATTTGATCTAAAGTTTATGTTTAAAATGTCGGGCACAGTTTACGTTTTACGATTCCAAACTGTAGTGTAAAATTCAGCATGAGTATAACTAACATTGTAAATACGAGTAAATCTACAAAGGCCAGAGAAATAAATGTATCGGGATTAAAACTGTCTTTTTTACGTCTCAGAATCATTATGAAACAATTTACTAGAAATCGAAGTAGTTACATATTTATGTAATACACTAACAGTAGCCCAGAGCACCCGTTATTTTTGGTAAAAACACACTGTACTGTTTTTTATACCAGCAGCAAGATGTGCATCTAAGTTGGCAAGTTGTCTCCAGGCGGCCGCAGGAGAGAAGCGTGGCATGCTCGGCTGCTTCTTTGGCAGTGTGGGACGTAACCGCAGCGCGATGCCAAGAGAACCTTCCGAGCCTTCACCCTCGGAGCCTTCGGATGACAGTGCTGATTCTGATGATACTGGAATTGCGGAAAAATAGGTCCTTATTAACGGGCTTGTTATCTCTATAAAGGTATAATCTCTATAAAGACTTGGCTCTCTGTACAAGTTCCCTGTTCCCTGAGAGCTACAATCTGGTGGTTTTCAAAGCAAGAGCGAACCGATTCTGGGTAAGCGCACTCCACCTTAGATCATAATGTCGCTTGCCATCAGGTGAATTGTGATCAAACGCAAGCCCGTTTAATGTAAAAAAAAAACCATTTTGGCATTGTATGGATGTTTCGTTAGACTCTTAGGTGTAACAATTATTAAACAAAAAATAACAAATAATTAATAAAAAAATTCTAACACAACATGAAATTTAACTTACAATTCTTTATTCTGCAGTCTTCTTTCAACTTGGCATTAAACTTTTCAAACTCCGCGTCTTCATCATGGTAGCCGAGTAGCTTCTGCTCTATGAGCCTGAAATCTCCGATCTCTTCGATGATAGGACTGCCCAAGCCGGGGAACTCTTTAAGATGCTCTCGAGGTGAGTTTTGTTTGCTCTCAATCATGCCAAAGTAGAACTGCTTCGATGGTGGCGTTTGATGTTGTCTGAAAAAAATTAGTTGCTTATTAGTTAATTTGATCCATGCAACAATTTAATTATTGTATTCTTCTTCTTCTTCGCTAAGTGGCCAAGCTGTAGTGTCGAGAGTTTTCAAGCTGCCCGAAGAACCTCTGACTTATCCTAAAGACTGCATGTACTAAGACTAACAGCAGGACCTACAATTTAACGTGTCATCCAATCCACGGTAGCGCCCAGTTGAAAATGCCACTTTAAGGACGACAGTCTCGTGTATAGTCACCCATGCAACCATCGTCCGCATCGTCCGTTGCTAAGCTTCGATGATCGCATAAGATCACCTTAGCTAGCCGAACTACAGGCGCTATTATTATTGTATTCAATTATGTACTTACTTTTCTTGTATGACTTGGTTGACGGTGGATTCTCTTTTTCTTGTGGGCGAATGTTCAGGGGTGGACTCTTTGCCTGAAGCTTGTCCTCTATCAGGCATTGATCTGCCACTTTCTTTGCTATTAACTTTATATTTGCTTGCCGCTATTTTACCGTTAACATTACTTGACGCTGTGATTTTTGGTTTGATGTCACTACTTCGATTCAGAGGCCGTCTGCTGTTCGTTGTTGTTTCTGGTTTGTTCACATTAGTTAGACTAGACTCTTTGACTTTACTCTGGGCCTTCGTTGGGTTTGATTTCTGCACACTCGCTTTATTATTTTGACTAGGTTTGTTTTCACTAAAATTATTTTTATTGCCTATTTCATTTCTTATCCTACTCGTAGCTTTCTTTAGTTCTGCTTGAAATTCATCTTTTTCTTCATTATTTTTCTGTAATAGTGAAGGAAGAGATTTTCTCAGTGGTTTGCTGCTCTCGGCTAGCGGACTGAATTTTGTGCTCTTCAGTTGCTCGCCGATGGCTTTTATCCTGCTCTCGTGTGTCGCTCTGGGAGACTCGCTATCTCTTTCACTCGCGATCAGACTGTCATCGAAAGTCTTTTCTCTCCTCAGAGTGGGTATTTGGCTGTCTTCTTTCCTAAATCTTTCGGAGTGTCTGAAATTTCTATTCAGTAAAGGCGTTTTCCACGCTTCACTTTGTTCGTTTGTCTTGGATGTTTTCGCTCTGCATCCACTGACTCTATCCGTTCTAGTCTTTCTGTAATCTTGTCGATTTTGTAATATCCGTTCCTCTCTTTTCAATGATGATGTGCTTTGAACCATATCCGTATTATCGGGATATTTAAAATGTTGTTCTTTGTCTTTGTAAGGTGACCTGTATCGCCTTTCAAATGACTGGGAGTCGTTTATTTCCAGCGATTTATATTCCGTGTAGTTGGCTCTGTATGCTATTTTTCCGTTATCGTGACCGTTAAGTTTTTTTGTTTCATTTCGCGTTCTGAATAGTCTTAACTTCCTCTGTGCCTCTGGTCTCGAGTTTCCTTCACTGGAATCTGGCGAAGAGCCCTCAAAATTCTGAGATAAAAAAATAAATATTATAATTTTCACATACTTTACAAAACACAAGGTTATCTTGCGTAGATATAAAACTCACATCGTTGTTGGGCGGTGGGGGTGCTCGGTACTTCTTCCGAAAGTTTTTGTTGTTTGGTCTGGACTTCTGCTCCTCTTCTATTCTTAGATCTGGTTCCGATCCAAATCTCTTCTTCATTCCTGAATTACCTGAAATCAGATAAGAACTATATTTTAAAAAAGAAAAAATAATAGTAAGTATTGATATGAGTAATAATTCAGAAAACTGTTCAAAACTCTCAAATTCTTCTGATAAGACTGTATGACATACTCGTATTTCAGAAGTTTGACCGTTCTCCAGGATTGTTATGAGTTCTATATTTTCTTTTTCTAGTATAAATAAAGTGTTCGGCAGAAGACATTAACTGTATGTTACTACTCACTCTCATTATGTCGGAGGTCGAGGTTGGTGTGCGAGCGGTGCAGAGGGTCTCGCTCTCTCGCTCGCATATCGCCGTCTGCGCCCGCGCCGGCTGACCGGGACCGGTACACGTTGGCGTGCTGGAATATGGAATACAGTACCCATAGTTATGATTCACATTTGAAAGGATTTTTTTATTTATTGTACACATACAAAATAAGCGATTACACACGATCATAACAAGGACTGTAGGTAAAATAGTGGGTCAATAAGTAAGTACACAAAAGCAGGTTCAGCATATTGCTGGGACTTCATTCCATTGTCTCCATAGTAATATGCTATCATTTCAAAATATCTACGCACGGTGTTGTTAAGCTAATTGTGTTTTGAGATTGAATATACTCGTATTAATTAATAACAAATCACTGTTGGCCAAAGTGACATAGTTCAGGCGTATATCCTCACATGGATAATTGAACCGTGGAGGTCCCATTTCTATACTTCGTTTCGGTCTGTCTTGCCCAACACCTGTAAACATTTTGACGTGATAACGTCCTAAATTAGGTTGCGGCTGGGAGTCACTTATGAAAAAGTGTAACGCCCGGTAACGTTACGATGAGTCACCGAACGAGAGAGAGGCCCGCCGAATGCCTTGCGTCTCTCTCCCACTCAACTATGATCGGTCTGCAGCGCGCGCAGCACGCGGCAGACGTTGTCACGTAAAATCTTCGCCCGTAAAACCGACTTTACAGGCAACCATTTTTTTTTTTATATTTTTTTATACTAAAATGGGTTTACGCTTGATCAGAATTCACCTGATGGTAAGCGATATTGTGATCTAAGGTGGAACGCGCTTACCCAGAAGAAACCGGTTCACTAACATTGGAATAGTCTTCCATCCACGGTGTTCTCGGCTACCATCACATAAACAAATACAAGTTTGATTTATTGTTTGTTTGAAGCGAATAGGCTCTGAAACTACTGGGCCGATTTGTAAAATTATTTCACCGTTGGGAAGTTGGGAAGCTACATTATCCCCGAGTAACATAGGCTTTATTTGTTTCTCTTTACAACTTGGATTATTTTGGGCTAAAAAGCCCTTGCGAAGCCGGGACTGGCTGCTAGTTTACGGTATTAAAGAGGTGTGGTTACCACATGTCCGTTGTGTGTCCGCACGAGGTCTGTGCCGGGCGCGGGTCGGCGGCCGCTGATGGTCCCGCCGGACTGTAGGATGGCTCCGTTGTCCGTGCTGCGGAGACGCGGGGACTCTGCCAGCGCTGGCAACACCTGGAGGGCAGGGGAAGGAAAACGAGATTAGCAAAAATTTTTGAAGCATTAAGAATTTAGGTTAAATAACGAAGATAGAGCTAAAACACCTTGACTGCTCATTACCAAGAAAAAAATATTTTAGGTTTTTTTTTTATGATGGATAGGCAAGCGCTTGATCGAAACTCACCTGATGTTAAGTGATGTTGCGATCTAGGGTGGAGCGCGCTTGCCTAGAAGAAACCGATTCACTCTCGCCTTGAAGACAGTAAGGTTATAGTTCAGAG
Organism: Mellilla xanthometata; assembly: GCA_035578125.1. Classification (NCBI taxonomy): domain Eukaryota; kingdom Metazoa; phylum Arthropoda; class Insecta; order Lepidoptera; family Geometridae; genus Mellilla; species Mellilla xanthometata. The sequence continues at coordinate 806,308 of JAPUBQ010000007.1, read as the reverse complement.
GGAACAGGGATTGCGGCAATGAGCTTCTGCTAATCTTTTCTTATTCATGTCTTGGTTAATTTGCCACCTCTTTTCATTGCTCACCATTTCTTGCTTATTTTATTTTTGTTCTCATTTTCAGGGTTCTATACCCAAGGGGCCTTGTTACTAAAGCTGGCTGCCCGCCTGCCCCATGCTGCTACTCGCGCTCTGAGGAGTGAGGAGCTGTACCTTGGGAGCGAGTCGCGGCGGCTCGTGCGGCAGGGTGTGGAGGCGGCGCGCGCGGGGCCCGGCGCCCGGCTGGCTGCCCGCCTGCCCCATGCTGCTACTCGCGCTCTGAGGAGTGAGGAGTGTGTACCTTGGGAGCGAGTCGCGGCGGCTCGTGCGGCAGGGTGTGGAGGCGGCGCGCGCGGGGCCCGGCGCCCGGCTGGCTGCCCGCCTGCCCCATGCTGCTACTCGCGCTCTGAGGAGTGAGGAGTGTGTACCTTGGGAGCGAGTCGCGGCGGCTCGTGCGGCAGGGTGTGGAGGCGGCGCGCGCGGGGCCCGGCGCCCGGCTGGCTGCCCGCCTGCCCCATGCTGCTACTCGCGCTCTGAGGAGTGAGGAGTGTGTACCTTGGGAGCGAGTCGCGGCGGCTCGTGCGGCAGGGTGTGGAGGCGGCGCGCGCGGGGCCCGGCGCCCGGCTGGCTGCCCGCCTGCCCCATGCTGCTACTCGCGCTCTGAGGAGTGAGGAGTGTGTACCTTGGGAGCGAGTCGCGGCGGCTCGTGCGGCAGGGTGTGGAGGCGGCGCGCGCGGGGCCCGGCGCCCGGCTGGCTGCCCGCCTGCCCCATGCTGCTACTCGCGCTCTGAGGAGTGAGGAGTGTGTACCTTGGGAGCGAGTCGCGGCGGCTCGTGCGGCAGGGTGTGGAGGCGGCGCGCGCGGGGCCCGGCGCCCGGCTGGCTGCCCGCCTGCCCCATGCTGCTACTCGCGCTCTGAGGAGTGAGGAGTGTGTACCTTGGGAGCGAGTCGCGGCGGCTCGTGCGGCAGGGTGTGGAGGCGGCGCGCGCGGGGCCCGGCGCCCGGCTGGCTGCCCGCCTGCCCCATGCTGCTACTCGCGCTCTGAGGAGTGAGGAGTGTGTACCTTGGGAGCGAGTCGCGGCGGCTCGTGCGGCAGGGTGTGGAGGCGGCGCGCGCGGGGCCCGGCGCCCGGCTGGCTGCCCGCCTGCCCCATGCTGCTACTCGCGCTCTGAGGAGTGAGGAGCTGTACCTTGGGAGCGAGTCGCGGCGGCTCGTGCGGCAGGGTGTGGAGGCGGCGCGCGCGGGGCCCGGCGCCCGGCTGGCTGCCCGCCTGCCCCATGCTGCTACTCGCGCTCTGAGGAGTGAGGAGTGTGTACCTTGGGAGCGAGTCGCGGCGGCTCGTGCGGCAGGGTGTGGAGGCGGCGCGCGCGGGGCCCGGCGCCCGGCTGGCTGCCCGCCTGCCCCATGCTGCTACTCGCGCTCTGAGGAGTGAGGAGTGTGTACCTTGGGAGCGAGTCGCGGCGGCTCGTGCGGCAGGGTGTGGAGGCGGCGCGCGCGGGGCCCGGCGCCCGGCTGGCTGCCCGCCTGCCCCATGCTGCTACTCGCGCTCTGAGGAGTGAGGAGTGTGTACCTTGGGAGCGAGTCGCGGCGGCTCGTGCGGCAGGGTGTGGAGGCGGCGCGCGCGGGGCCCGGCGCCCGGCTGGCTGCCCGCCTGCCCCATGCTGCTACTCGCGCTCTGAGGAGTGAGGAGCTGTACCTTGGGAGCGAGTCGCGGCGGCTCGTGCGGCAGGGTGTGGAGGCGGCGCGCGCGGGGCCCGGCGCCCGGCTGGCTGCCCGCCTGCCCCATGCTGCTACTCGCGCTCTGAGGAGTGAGGAGTGTGTACCTTGGGAGCGAGTCGCGGCGGCTCGTGCGGCAGGGTGTGGAGGCGGCGCGCGCGGGGCCCGGCGCCCGGCTGGCTGCCCGCCTGCCCCATGCTGCTACTCGCGCTCTGAGGAGTGAGGAGCTGTACCTTGGGAGCGAGTCGCGGCGGCTCGTGCGGCAGGGTGTGGAGGCGGCGCGCGCGGGGCCCGGCGCCCGGCTGGCTGCCCGCCTGCCCCATGCTGCTACTCGCGCTCTGAGGAGTGAGGAGTGTGTACCTTGGGAGCGAGTCGCGGCGGCTCGTGCGGCAGGGTGTGGAGGCGGCGCGCGCGGGGCCCGGCGCCCGGCTGGCTGCCCGCCTGCCCCATGCTGCTACTCGCGCTCTGAGGAGTGAGGAGTGTGTACCTTGGGAGCGAGTCGCGGCGGCTCGTGCGGCAGGGTGTGGAGGCGGCGCGCGCGGGGCCCGGCGCCCGGCTGGCTGCCCGCCTGCCCCATGCTGCTACTCGCGCTCTGAGGAGTGAGGAGTGTGTACCTTGGGAGCGAGTCGCGGCGGCTCGTGCGGCAGGGTGTGGAGGCGGCGCGCGCGGGGCCCGGCGCCCGGCTGGCTGCCCGCCTGCCCCATGCTGCTACTCGCGCTCTGAGGAGTGAGGAGTGTGTACCTTGGGAGCGAGTCGCGGCGGCTCGTGCGGCAGGGTGTGGAGGCGGCGCGCGCGGGGCCCGGCGCCCGGCTGGCTGCCCGCCTGCCCCATGCTGCTACTCGCGCTCTGAGGAGTGAGGAGTGTGTACCTTGGGAGCGAGTCGCGGCGGCTCGTGCGGCAGGGTGTGGAGGCGGCGCGCGCGGGGCCCGGCGCCCGGCTGGCTGCCCGCCTGCCCCATGCTGCTACTCGCGCTCTGAGGAGTGAGGAGTGTGTACCTTGGGAGCGAGTCGCGGCGGCTCGTGCGGCAGGGTGTGGAGGCGGCGCGCGCGGGGCCCGGCGCCCGGCTGGCTGCCCGCCTGCCCCATGCTGCTACTCGCGCTCTGAGGAGTGAGGAGTGTGTACCTTGGGAGCGAGTCGCGGCGGCTCGTGCGGCAGGGTGTGGAGGCGGCGCGCGCGGGGCCCGGCGCCCGGCTGGCTGCCCGCCTGCCCCATGCTGCTACTCGCGCTCTGAGGAGTGAGGAGTGTGTACCTTGGGAGCGAGTCGCGGCGGCTCGTGCGGCAGGGTGTGGAGGCGGCGCGCGCGGGGCCCGGCGCCCGGCTGGCTGCCCGCCTGCCCCATGCTGCTACTCGCGCTCTGAGGAGTGAGGAGTGTGTACCTTGGGAGCGAGTCGCGGCGGCTCGTGCGGCAGGGTGTGGAGGCGGCGCGCGCGGGGCCCGGCGCCCGGCTGGCTGCCCGCCTGCCCCATGCTGCTACTCGCGCTCTGAGGAGTGAGGAGTGTGTACCTTGGGAGCGAGTCGCGGCGGCTCGTGCGGCAGGGTGTGGAGGCGGCGCGCGCGGGGCCCGGCGCCCGGCTGGCTGCCCGCCTGCCCCATGCTGCTACTCGCGCTCTGAGGAGTGAGGAGTGTGTACCTTGGGAGCGAGTCGCGGCGGCTCGTGCGGCAGGGTGTGGAGGCGGCGCGCGCGGGGCCCGGCGCCCGGCTGGCTGCCCGCCTGCCCCATGCTGCTACTCGCGCTCTGAGGAGTGAGGAGTGTGTACCTTGGGAGCGAGTCGCGGCGGCTCGTGCGGCAGGGTGTGGAGGCGGCGCGCGCGGGGCCCGGCGCCCGGCTGGCTGCCCGCCTGCCCCATGCTGCTACTCGCGCTCTGAGGAGTGAGGAGTGTGTACCTTGGGAGCGAGTCGCGGCGGCTCGTGCGGCAGGGTGTGGAGGCGGCGCGCGCGGGGCCCGGCGCCCGGCTGGCTGCCCGCCTGCCCCATGCTGCTACTCGCGCTCTGAGGAGTGAGGAGTGTGTACCTTGGGAGCGAGTCGCGGCGGCTCGTGCGGCAGGGTGTGGAGGCGGCGCGCGCGGGGCCCGGCGCCCGGCTGGCTGCCCGCCTGCCCCATGCTGCTACTCGCGCTCTGAGGAGTGAGGAGTGTGTACCTTGGGAGCGAGTCGCGGCGGCTCGTGCGGCAGGGTGTGGAGGCGGCGCGCGCGGGGCCCGGCGCCCGGCTGGCTGCCCGCCTGCCCCATGCTGCTACTCGCGCTCTGAGGAGTGAGGAGTGTGTACCTTGGGAGCGAGTCGCGGCGGCTCGTGCGGCAGGGTGTGGAGGCGGCGCGCGCGGGGCCCGGCGCCCGGCTGGCTGCCCGCCTGCCCCATGCTGCTACTCGCGCTCTGAGGAGTGAGGAGTGTGTACCTTGGGAGCGAGTCGCGGCGGCTCGTGCGGCAGGGTGTGGAGGCGGCGCGCGCGGGGCCCGGCGCCCGGCTGGCTGCCCGCCTGCCCCATGCTGCTACTCGCGCTCTGAGGAGTGAGGAGTGTGTACCTTGGGAGCGAGTCGCGGCGGCTCGTGCGGCAGGGTGTGGAGGCGGCGCGCGCGGGGCCCGGCGCCCGGCTGGCTGCCCGCCTGCCCCATGCTGCTACTCGCGCTCTGAGGAGTGAGGAGTGTGTACCTTGGGAGCGAGTCGCGGCGGCTCGTGCGGCAGGGTGTGGAGGCGGCGCGCGCGGGGCCCGGCGCCCGGCTGGCTGCCCGCCTGCCCCATGCTGCTACTCGCGCTCTGAGGAGTGAGGAGTGTGTACCTTGGGAGCGAGTCGCGGCGGCTCGTGCGGCAGGGTGTGGAGGCGGCGCGCGCGGGGCCCGGCGCCCGGCTGGCTGCCCGCCTGCCCCATGCTGCTACTCGCGCTCTGAGGAGTGAGGAGTGTGTACCTTGGGAGCGAGTCGCGGCGGCTCGTGCGGCAGGGTGTGGAGGCGGCGCGCGCGGGGCCCGGCGCCCGGCTGGCTGCCCGCCTGCCCCATGCTGCTACTCGCGCTCTGCCATCTGCAACTAAACAACATTCTCATATAAATACACTTATAATATTATTATTATTATGAGCCTGTTTTGTCCCATTGAAGAGCAAAGGCCTCTCTACCCTCTTTCCATTTATCACGTTCTATTGCTATTACTTGCCAGTTTTTGCAGTGTTTATCCAGTTCGTCCCGCCATCTCCGTCTGGACCTGCCGTGACGTCGGACGCTCTGTGGTACCCACTGGGTGGTGCGTTTAGCCCACAGATTCTCCGACATCCGGCTGATGTGCCCAGCCCAATTCCACTTATAATAACACAGTAAAAATACGTACATAGTGTATGTGCATTAACTATTTTTCCAAAAAAATTTTACAAATCCTCATCAATTTAATTAAAGACTAGCAGACCTATCCCAATATCTTTAAAAGCCGCTTCACCACCTCGTGACGGAACTCTAGAATATTCCATTCTCGACCAGAATGTTGATCGATCAAGTAATGGTTCTATTAAGGACTTCAAATTATTCCATTTTCTCTCCCAAGCGATCGCTGGGGGCGTGGACCCGTGAGGAGCAATCATTAACTTAATGTATGCCCTATCAGCCCCTCAAGTCTGGTATTTTAGACATTGCCACTTTCACCACTATTCATGATAATAGTCACAACGCTTAGTAGCAATACTAGTAAATACAACAATGAACTTTGTACATTTCGACAAAAGTACTATTTTAGCGCATCACGACAGTAGTTGAAAAAAAAAATTAATTACTAGCTGCGCCCCGCGGTGCTACCCGCGTTAATCTAGGATAAAAAGTAATCTATGTGTTAATCCAAGGTCTAAACTTTATCCATACCAAGTTTCATCGCAATCAGTTAAGCCGTTTGAGCGTGAAGAAGTAACAAATATACACACTTACTCACTAACACAAAAACTTTCGCATTTATATTAGTGGCACACTGATAGCAGTGGCTATGATCATTGATTGTGGCGATTGTTCCCTTTGTCTTTAATGCCAGACTTGGGCAGCTGATGCTTGTAAAGAATTTATAATAGAAAGTCAGGCGTTTTAACATAAACACTGTTATAATAAAGCTTGTTTCTTTCTTTTTTCTAAATTATGTAATCTTCTCATTATTAATGGGACAATAACCCTCCCTGGGAGGTCAAGGTTGCTTGTTATTGAAATAAAAATGTTGTGGAGACATTATTGTGATTTATTTTATGGAGCGGGCAATAATTCCAGTAACTCGTTTCCTAGATGTTTTTTATATTCCAGTGGCTTGTGCTAGTAACTGGTTACAGAATCTTTATTGCGCTGGAGTCGTATAACAAACTTATGCTATGAGGACGTTGACGATGTTTTGACAGTAAAAATATTTATTATTCTTCTTTTTCTTCCTCGTATGAGCTTAGTGGCCAAGCTCTGGCGTCAAGAGTTTTCAAGCCGAACGAAGGCCTCAGAATTTGCTAAATGACTTCTTATACTGAGACTAACAGCCGGGTCCTACAGTTTTATACTTATTAATTATTATTTTTTTACTCATAATGGGCTAGCGCTTGATCGTAATTCACCTGATGGTAAGCGAAATTGCGATCTAAGGTGGAGCGCGCTTGCCCAGAAGAAACCGGTTCACTCTTGCCTTGAAAACCGCTAGATTATAGTTATCGGGCAACAGGGAATTTGGCAAAGAGTTCCACACCTAGGCGGTACGCACAATGAAGGTGGAGGCAAACTGCTTAGTACGCGACTTGGCACCTCCACAGTATAACGATGCCGCTTTGGTGTTTCCCTACTCGTCCGATGGTGGAAGAACTATCAATATATATATCAACATACAATTCAAGTTGAAAAATTTGTCGCCACCTTACAGCGTGTTTCGGCCTCCTTGAGAGCCAGTTATTCCAGACTAGGCATCAACGCCAGTGTCCTTAACTGACCTAAGTTAAAAAGTGTTTACGCATCTGCTGGTCAAATGCCTAGCTGTAAAGTGTAAAACTACAAAAAGGAAGTTATTAACTCAGGTCAATCTTATCGTATTTATCAAGTTGTCCACGTATGAAAGTAAGAGGTGAAATTACAGATGAAAGCCTGAGCATTGTGTCCGAGATGTTGCTAAGAGAAATGAGAGATTTATACGACGCGGAGATGTATCACTACCGGTCGGGTGTCGCATACGGATTTTGTTTTACAGGGTTGCCATATATGTATAAGCTAGATAAGAATATTTTTTTCGTAATTTTTAGTCATTTTTTTAGGTTTCTATATAAAATATGTATGTATGTATATGTAATATATCAGTTGTGTTAGCTACCATAATACGAACTAGATATAGTTCAGTATGGGGTTAACCAGCCGTGTGTGAAATGTGTAAAAAAAATGGTCATTTTTGGATAAAGCATTTTTATTTCAATTCCTTTTGTTGGAATAAAGCTATTTTTATTTCCTTATTTTCTAGTCCACGACCTTTCTCACCACCCTTATGTCGATAAGTACGTAATGCTAGAGAATTGAAATTTGCAATTTATCATAATACTTTTTTTAAAAGAGTTTTTTAATACTGCAAATAATATCATCCAAAGTTCTATCCCAACATTTTTGCTATCATTTGTGGCTATACTAAGTCAATGAACGGCAAACAATACTGGCCCATCATCGAAGGTAAAAGTGCATAGCGACGACCATTTTCACCGCACATGCGCGGGCGCAAGCCGCATGCACTGCGCATGCGCGGAGATGCTCGCTCACCCACTTTCTTTATGGTAATAGCACATCCATTCCGACCGTCACGCGGTGAGGATGTGCCTTCAATATTCACTCACTGAGAGAAATTGCACGACTCAGGAATACAGCGGACACTTTCTAGCAAGGATCTAGGAAAGTTGGAATGTGAACTGGCTTACGGAATCTCTTAATCCACATCGATAACGTGGTAGACATCAAATGTATATCTCTGAACACTTTCTCGTGATGTCATAGACATACAAGGATTTCTCGGGTAGCTTTCTGACTACATCAGATAAAAGTTAAAGAAAGATAAAGATAAATCATTTATTGGCCTTACAACATCTTGTCGCATTTGACAAGTCATTTACATTGGATGTTAATTAGAAAATTACTAGCTGACCCGGCAAACGTTGTTTTGCCTTTCTAATTATTTCTAATTATTCTAATTATCTAATTATTTCTAAATATACAGTAGCCGATTCTCAGACCTACTGAATACGCATATAAAATTTGGAAAAAATCGGTCAAGCCGTTTCGGAGGAGTACGGTAACAAACACTGTGACACGGAAATTTTATATATAAGATATGTACCACTATTTATATTAAAATTAAATGAAATTTTAAAAAAATACATATCTGTTCTTAATATAGCGGGTATGGCTGCTACGTCTTCATCATCGTCATTTTCAGAAATGTATCGCTCATTGCTGAACATAGGCCTCTCTTGCGTACGCCATTCGTCTTGGGCTTGGTCTTGTACTGCTATATTTTTGCCGAATAAACGTTTCGAGACTAAATTTCGTTATAACATGCACACATCGTATTATCTGGGTCACTTACGATCACTTTTCTCTCTCTCTCTCTCTCTCTCTCTCTCTCTCTCACCTCTCTCTCCTTCTCTGCCGAGCTGTACACCCCAAATAGCGGTGGAGTCAGCTTTTCTTATCATTATTATAAGGTTTAAGGTTTAAAGACATTTATTTATTCTCACAAAAGATATTAAATTATTCTTATTATATTATCTTATTCTTATTATAATTTAGCATTTCTTATAATTATTTTGTTCCATCTGCTACATTGTCTGTGACCCCTTAAACTCTTTATTACCTAATATTTTGCAATACGTCTTTTCATTATATCTTGGAACTCCTTTTTAGATCTTCGACCGAGTAGGTCAAGACGCTGTGCCAGGGCGTTCTTATAAACCAACCTTCTATTAATCTAGACATTATTAAAAACTAACCAAGTAATCACAACTTCCTCAACAACTTTTCTAATAGCCATCCACCAAATAATTGACCATTACTTATCGGCGATAATCACCTAAAACGGTAACGACTACTGCATTGTACCAATTACTTGAATTTCTCCATCGGTTTTTCAACAGACGTTTCATGTTAGTAAAGGCTAGGCTAAACCAATGCGGCTGCGGTGGGGATCAGTTGATTTTGTTGTTTTTAGGCTTCCGTACCTAAAAGGTAAAAACAGGACCCTATTATATACTTTGTCTATGCTATTACTAAGACTCCGCTGTCTGTCTGTCTGTCTCCAGGCTGTATCTCAGAAACCGTAATAGCTAGGAAGCTAAAACTTTCACAAGATATGTATTTACAGTGCCGCTATAACAACAAATACTAAAAATTAAAAATTAAGTGGGTCCTCATACAATAAAACGTGTTTTTTTCGTATTTTTTCGCTATATGTCAATAATGGTAGCTGCAAGACACTTAAAAGTTTTCAAAAAATATATAAATGTATATTAACTATCAAATTAAATTATAAAATTAAAATAAAATAAAAATTTGAGGAGGGCTTCCATACAACAATGGTACGGAACCCTTCACGCGCGAGCCTAACTCGCACTTGGCTAATTTTTTATGCACTATATAGCTAGGCGTTTAAGCAGGGTGCGTACCTACATAAGTCAAGAAATCTGACCGAAGATGGATCTTGCTCAGATCTGGATTACTGGTTCTCAAAGAGGCTGCCGGAGCACGCATTTAGTAGACGGTAGCCAGCCAGATGAGCACTAGATAATTCTCTATCATGCAAAGTTATATAAGTACTTTTAGAACCGTATTCATATCTACACGTCTTCTGATTGGTCATTGACCACCGCCACCGTTGACGCGAGCTCAACGCGTTTGTTTGACCAAGACTTAAGTACTGAGCAGTAACTGCCTGCTGTTGTTATCCCACAAAAATATTAATTGAATGTGTTACGGGTGTAATCCCGGAGATTACGGCTATGATTTATACGGGAGGAGGACTGGACGTAAATCACGCGCACTGGACAGATGCGAGGAGTTATAGATGGGAGCCAACTAGACAGGGAAAGTATAGATTTTCAACTACGTACTTATTTTTTTTTATTTGTATCATAAGCTTGTGCTTGTTCACAACTCCTATGGAAGTTACTCATATATTGCAGTCTTGAATGGAACGTGCTTGCCTAGAAAATATCGATTAATCGAAAAAAAAAACATAAAAAATATCATCTTGAACTCTTTCCGTAAGAACAAGATAATACCAAGAGCTTTTCAAACTCTACTTACACAAGCTGCGTTCCGCGTGTGCCTCTGTTAATACGGGATAAAAAAATAGTCTACGTGTTAATTAATCCAAAGTATATATAGTAGTAGTAGTATATATCCTCCAAATTCCTTGAACCGTTTTAGCGCGATGAAGTAACAAACATACACACATATATACAGACTTTTGCACTTATAATATTAGTAGGATAAGCACTATCGCAAACTGTCCTTATTATTAAGGTTCTAGCTGTGTTGGGAAGAGTAATTACTTCGCTCTATGTTCATTATTATTCATAGATCGTTTAGTGTGGGGAAGTTGATAGCGTTTTTAGATTTATGTGAGAGCGGCCAGATATAGTGGCGGTTGCTGTAAGGATAAACTTATCAAAAAACCTTCCTTGGCATCGGGAATGCTGTGACATCTTAGGAGGCATCTAATAATTACGTGAGGTATTATAAGGGGAGAGAGGATCGTGCTAAATCTTTCTAAATCTCTCTTAGGAAAGAAGGGGTCTTAGAAAATAGCACGTAATATTTTTCTAGCATAAAACAAATAGGTATATTGCGTGAATGACTATTAATAGAATAAAATATTACCAAATCTGATAGATATCAAAGATGCGATAAGGCTGCCAATTGTGGCACACTATTTTTAATTTTAGTCTTTATATTTGACAAAATTACTTTTGTGTCCAACAAAGAATTATCTATTTAGTATTCACCAAACAGTAAAGTAGCGCTCGATTCTATGAGTGCTGTCGACCAACTGTATCAATTCATGATGATGATTGAATGTGATTTTATTGAAGCACATCTTGGAAAAATTTGCGTGAGATCTGGAAAAAGAAGAAAATATCACCAGATTTGGGGACCACAGAATCTGAAGACTTTTGTCATAAGTCTTCCCGTATCCGCTTTCGGCCAGCGTGGTGAGTTATACCAACATTTCTTCTCAAGAGAGAAGGGCCAGAGTCCCAGCAATGGGAACGCGCAACAAGCAAATGGGCTGCCTATACTTATGCTAATACTTCTAAGACAAACCACGACATTGTAATAAGAATATGGAAGCTAAGTATCTCCTTTTACACTTGAATTAAAGCAACCAGTTGAATAAGTGGTCATAACTATCGAGAGCCGTGGAAAAGGACCCGTCTTCGGCTAGATCAGAGACCACACAAAGATAGCCGACCCACCATACGTGTCCAATACCACTTGTTACTGCGCACTTATAGTACTTTACTTACAAATTAGGTATTAATTTATTCATAGGGCATTTGTATACGGAGGGCAAGGCGTATCGGTGACCGTCCCGGCTTATGGCAATTATGTTCACATAATATTATCCTCTAGAATGATGCGGATTGCGTTTGTGGGGGAATTTTGTACGGAATCTGCGCCGACGCAGCTGCTACGTCAGAAATCGAAAATTCGATCAATCTAACTTCAATTTAATTTAAGAAAAAATACAGAATGAGTATAAAAAAATTGTGGAAAAATTTCTAGTAAATACATTCTGATAAAAAAATACATCGAGTTTTGAATGATGGTGTTATAAGATAACAAACATGAAAAAGGAAAATAAATCTGTTTGTTACACTTATTATTTAGTCGAATATAGTACTTTTTCTTCTAAAGCGAGTGTGGTTCGGTGGTAATAACGTCTGCTTTTCAATCAGACGGCCCCTGGTTCGATCCCGGCCCTACACCAATGACATCTTTTCAAGTTGTGTCGATTTGCACTCGCTTTACGGTAAATGAAAACATGCATGAGACCGGCTTGTTTGAGGACCACAATATCCGAAAACGTGTGTCATCCGCCAACACGCTCTTGGTCAGCGTGGTGGATTATGGCCTATATCTCTCTCCTCGTGAGAGAAGGCCCCGAATGCTAGCAATGGGAAACTAAAGTGAGCTGCTTATGCTTATACTTCTTCTTTGCAGGATCTACGTGGCTGGCTAAGCTCTGGTGTCTAAAAGTTTTCATGTCACGATACCAGATCGAACTGCGTCGTTGAAGCGTTGGTTTGGTTAGCGATTTCAAGATACCATTAAAATAAGTTGCTAACTATATCTATGTATATCTTCTTAGATATGTTTGCAAATGTGGTTCTGAGCGAAAGCTGAGCGTTTGAAAGCTGATACACCATAATTGGCATCCCGTCTTTACATCGGGATATCTTACTGGGTTTAATTGGTTTCTTTTTAATTAGCTAAGAAGAAGTAGCTGCTTAATTGCTACCAACTTTGAGATCTTTGCTAAAGTAATATTGATTTCGTAAGAGCTGAGTGGTCAAGCTCTGTTGTGGAGAGTTTTCTAATCGTCTAAGGATCTTTAATTGGGTTTGACGACTGTTTGTACTACTTAACAGCTGTGATTTTACAGTTTTGGTCTTATTATCGGCAAGAATTGTGTAACTACGGTCGCAAGATTGGACCAGTTCATCTATTTTATATTTACCTACTTGTTAGAAGAGCAAATTGCAAGCAAGATGGTAAACATCACACTCTCATATAAATATTATAATATTCTTATAAACATTTTTTCGTTCTTCCTAATAGTGTTGCAATCCCCTATCTAATAGTGTTTTTATTATGGTTTCCAATGCCACTGATATACTACATATACATATATAAATACTTTATATCGATACATATTGAATATTACATTATAGAATTATTGACACTTAGACCAACAGCCTAAAATTTAGTTTATCACAAATATGTTGGCCGTGCCAGGAATCGAACCCGGGACCCTCCGATTGGTAGTCTGGCATGGTAACCATTACACCAACGAGGTCTTCTTGTCTTGTTAATAACATGGCTGTTAATATCCCGGACAAAATACAAGAACAGCTCACTTTATTTAATGCGATATGAAAGAGATAGGAGTCGCATAATGTGAATACACTCCGCATGGGAGAGGTCAGCGGAGAATTGCGCGACACACGATGAAAGTTGAACATGTACCTTTTTTATTTACTTGGTAGACTACAACTATTGACACTAACACAATCATTTATTTTCGTAAGGCCAATTTACATGTCACATTTCATTACTTAATACATTTTACATAATGTAGACACTTTTATTCAATAAAAATAAATTAAATTAAATTCCTATTATATAAATTATCCAACATTAATATCATTACTAAAATAAATCCAGTCAAAGTTTAAATAAAATAAATTCATTATCACTATAAAAGGAGTGCTCAATAAGCCAGCGCTGCAGTCAAAATTTAAAACTAGTCAGAGTGGAAGCATCCCTGATGGAGACCGGGAGTTTATTATAAATTGTCGGGCCCATGACATGTGTGAGTTTATACGACTTCGCGAGTGAGCTTTTTACATTAACCAGTTTGCGAGTGTCACGTTTAGTGTAGGGAAGGTAGCTGTATAGTGATAGTGATGTAGGAATCGATATTTTGTCTCACATACATCGCTACTTGCAGTATGACTAGTGCCGGCAAAATGAAGCTCCGGAAGCTCCTTAATTAATAGGACTATCACATGAATCTGATTTTCAAAAGGGAATGCCCGTCATTCCATTTGGTACGTATACATTAATTCAATTGACTTTGCTTTTAGTGAAAATTTTGATTGGCTCTGAATTAACTTCACATTTTTTAATCTAAAATTAGTTTTTCCAATTAATTGAGTTTTAAATAGGTACTGCATGTAGGTTTTATATGATTAAAAAGAATAGAGATACTTTTTTCATTACCAATTATTATTAATAGATAGATATTTATTGCACTGAGTCATTTACTCATTTATTGAAAAAATTAAAATGAAAAAAATGAAAATGAAAAATATTTATTGACCAAAAAACCTATTATAACCTAAAGTATATCTATTGACTTCTTATTTTCATTATTCTATGCTATACTTGACATGCTCATTTCAATGACGCAAAAGTAATCTTAAACTTAAGCGCCATAGCATAATGATAGATAATAGCTATCAACGACGAGCTTGCAACTTTTTAATCATTGAAAATCATCTTCCCTGACAGCGCGGTGTTCGTTCATTATATAGTGAACAGTTAGATGCGCGCGCGCAGAGCACGGACGCGGAAAATTATTCGCACCGAACGCTTCCGCTCCTTGGGAACCTCGCGCTGAGATTACTCCAGATTAGCGACAACGTGCACTTATCTTCTCGCGACGCTCGGCCGTGACGAGAAATGCGATATTCTACAACTGTTCACGCATTTAGCGAGAATTGAAAAAAATATTTGACTTTCTGTATACAGAGTCAATATTAACGCAAAACCTTTTGACTGTTGAAAAATATCTACTCGTATGTGACTTTTTTTTGTCGTTCCGTCTATATTTCCTCCGACATTAGTTGTCAGAGACATTGTTAGGCTGAACAAATTGCTTACGCAAATTACTGAGTTCTATTTAATTATGTATTTACATTTTTTTTTGAATGGACAACACAAACAAGAGATCACTATATATATACTCGTAACAGTCCAACCAACGGACCACCATAATCGAGGACTCACTCAGTGGCCCACAAATTATTAAGCCCGCTAGTTATCTCCGCCGGTTTTTTTCTTATTTATATATTATCTATCTATGTAACATGTCTATGTGACTAGTTGAGACCAACATTGTTACACAGTTTTCAAATTGAAAATGATTAAAATTCAAATTCATTTATTTTTACTTAAAATATAGCATTACATGGACATAGTCTTTAGAGTGTCACATTCTTAAAATTAACACAAAGAGCAATAGCATCTTTGCACAGAAATTCATGAAAGTTCAATAATTAATAGAGAAAAATTCTTTCAATTCATTGAGAAGTTTTTTTTCTGATGTTGCCTCCCTCCATCCCATACGTTACTTCACACAGGTGAAAATCGGGGGTCGGGTGCCACATTAAATTGTAGGTCCCCGCTGTTAGTCTTAGTAAAACCAGTCGTTAAGTCAAAATAGAGGCGGCTTCATAACAGACAGCTTGACCACTTAGCTCATACTAGCAGATCGTCCCAGCTTCGCATGGACTATAAAATAATCTAAGTTGCAAAGAGAAACATAATATAGCCTATGTTACTCAGGGATAATGTAGCTTCTCAACGGTGAAAGAATTTTTCAAATCGGTCCAGTAGTTTCGGAGCCTATTAGCGTCAAACAAACAGACAAAAAACAAACTTTTCTTCTTTATAATATTGGTATAGACGAAGAAGAAAATCGGTTTAAAAAATACATTTATTTTTTATCTATGATCTAACTTGCGTTGTCTGTTGCAACTACATAGATATGTAGTATATAGCCATAGGCCGGTTCCCAGTGGAGACCACAAAGCGTTACTTTGCCAGTTTAATGGTCACTGATTCCTAATTTGGCGCAAAAACCATCGGTCACCATAATGCCTATATACAGCTATGGTAGGTAGCGGAGCCGGCCATACTACATCCACCGGCTAATCTACGACTATCAGGGTCTGTAGGTAAGGAAATATCAGACCGCATTGTCAAAAATCTTCTATATTGTGTTTTCTTAGCGATAGAATTAGTTTCATGATATGTACTGCTTAAAGAGATGGCAGTGCTAGTAAAAAAAAGTTTCAAAAACTAGCCAGAGTTAAAAATAAATGTAAATGGGGAATATTCACGTTCAAAATATTTGGCGATGAAATTTGGTATAGAGGTAGTTTATACATTGGTTTAGCTCTATGGTTATATTTTATTTTTGTTTAATATGAATGTATACCTTAAGTCGTGGTAACGTCTAGCAATAAAAAAAACTTTCATTTAGAATCCATTAATAAATAAATGATTATCAAGTAAATCTTGTTTACATAAGAGAGATACCTATGCCCAAAGTCTAACCTATCTCTAAAGTTCATCAAAATCAGTTTAGCCGTTTGAGCGTGAAGAAGTTACATACACACACACGCACACAAACTTTCGCATTTAATATATTAGTAGGATTAGTTTAGTATTATCTGCACCCGGCTTCACCCCCCACATTCAGTCCGTGTCTGGTCTTCCAGCCAGTTAGGGTAACGAGGCAGACACGGCGGCGTCAGGTACCGCCACCGGAGCGCAACAGTCGCGGATCATCGCGCGTCCGAACTCACTGACAACTACTACTCGCAGGGTAGTAGTGGGCAGACTTGGTATAGAGGGTCTAAAAACATAATTTGAATTGCTAACCAATTTTTTAATCCTCCATTTTTGAAGTCAGATAGAAATGCATGATATTTTGTATTAGTCAGCCTGTAAGTGGATATTAAAGGTTCAATTCAAATCGTTTCTTGTGTACAAATATTAGAGCTTAGTACAAAAAGTTGTGTATAATTGTAGTTGTAGGCTGAAAAGTGATAATATTGAAGCGTCTCTATCTCCTCCTCCTCCATTCCCGGTTGCCTGGTAGAGACCACCATAGGTGATAAGGCCGCCTTTGTGCTCCGTTTAATTATTGTATTTACTTAATATAATCTGTTTTTTATATGGTTGTACAATAAAGTTATATTCTATTCTATTCTAATAACCGACTTGTTCAAATAGGTCACCATAACAATCCAACGTGATAATGCTGCTAGCATGTTAGTTCGCTGTCTCATATTTGTGGGCTAGAGAATATGGATTATATATTATGTATATCATCACGGGTGCAGTTTTTAAAATATCTATATCTAGTTTTGATATTTAGATTAAACTATATGATTATGATCTTTGTCATCCACGACCAATTCTATCCCAATGCTGGGCATAGGTATCTCTTTTATAATGCTATCTGTATCGGTCGGTGACTGATGATATTGTAACGCTATGCAATAACTACTGCTTTACTCAAAACTTGTAAAAAGAAGAACAATAAAAGATTTTACGAATCTTCATGTAGCAAAAAACAAACAAAAAAAATTTAGATAAATACAAACGATTTGTGAACCTCCTTCTTCTTGAAGGCGGTTAAAATAGAATTGAGACACGTATACGTAAAGCAAGTTTGCAATACCGAATTAAATTTCTAAAAAAAAGCAGATTTCTAAGAGGCAGATGGAGCAAATCTTCAATCAGAATTTGAACAACTTCCGCTAATTAAACCGGCGGCAAATCGCTTTCAAATCTATCGCGAAATAACTCGCAAATCTACGCATTGCCAGCTCTTATTGCCAGCTAGGCTTTTGCAGTTTCTGGACCAATTCAATGCACGTCGATGGAGTCAGTTCACGACTTTGTGGGCCTTCGGGTGTACGAAAACTCTCGACACCAGAGCTTGGCCTTGTTCCTCATAAAAGAAGAAGAACAAGTCCATGGGAAGTTTCGAATAGTCTGACAACGTGGTAATGCTACCAGCGTGCGGTTCACGCTGGCTTCTGGTAAAGCAAGTGGATTATTTAAAGAATTATCGAAAAATATACAAATGACTTATGTATATACTGAAATAGTATAGGTAATATAGTCTTTGGTACAAATTTTGATAGTGCAAAATGTAATGAAGGTTTGGTGTATCTGACGTCATAATTTCATGTATACGAACGACAAAATATCCAAATTATATATTTTATAATATTAATACAAATTTTCTTAACCTAACAAGCTGAGAATAAATAGAACAAAAAGGTTAATTTAGTAAAAAAGTTAAATAAAACATTACATTGATTTCAACAAATATTGATCGGTAATAAATAATAGTAGTATAATTGTAATAATAGTAGTTACTATGATTAAGTTTTGTTACATATCCTACTAATATTATAAATGTGAAAGTTTGTTACTTCATCACCCTCAAACTCAACAAAATTGGTGTGCCCTAGGTTAGATCTTGGATTAACACATTTTACCCCGGATTAACTTCGTTTTGTCCTATTTTAACGCAAAGCGCAGCTAGTAAATAATAAATAATTAATTAGAAATATACATAGCAAATGTAGACAACAATATATACGACCTGGCTTTATACTTAACCGGAACTGTATATACGAGTGTATAGGAGTAGAATGGAGATAGTCGTGGAGTCGCGTGTGTAGCGGTATGCGCGCGCGCTGCCGACACCTGTTCTCCGCACGCACCTGACATTATCTGTAGCGCACTCGCCCCATCATGAAACATTTATTGTGCCACTCGAAAATTCAGACTGACAAACGTATTTATATCGAAGTGACTATTTGTACGGGTACTGGACGAATAAATTATTAGCATTTAATTATATTATATTACTAGCTGACCCGGCAAACGTTGTTTTGCCTTAATAATTATTTCTAAATATACAGTAGCCGATTCTCAGAGCTACTGAATACGCATATAAAATTTGGAAAAAATCGGTCAAGCCGTTTCGGAGGAGTACGGTAACAAACACTGTGACACGGAAATTTTATATACAAGAAGATATTATATTGTATTAATTTATATTGTAATAATTATATTATTTCTCCATTTATTGGTTTAAATTAAAAACTAATAGAAATCAAAATATTTTCATTTCTAAATTTGCACTCTAATTGATAAAATAAAATGTACCCGTATTAATAATTATATATTGTTCGTACCCGTATTAATAGATTCCGCCTATTTATATAAAAACACTATTCCTATTCATAATATTCTAATGACAACTATAGCACTAAATTATTTTTATAAGATACTAGCTCACCCGGCATACGTTGATTTGCCTTATCACTTAGGGGTATGGAAAATAGAAAGTAGCCGATTCTCAGATCTACTGAATACGCAAATAAAATGTGTAAAAATCGGTCAAGCCGTTTCGGAGGAGTACGGTAACTAACATTGTGACGTGGAAATATTATATATTAGAAGAAGCCAACCAGTCCCGGCTTCGCACGGGCTTTAAAATAAACCAAGTTGTAAAGAGAAACAAAATAAAGCCTATGTTACTCGGGGATAATGTAGCTTTCCAAACGGCGAAGGACTTTTTCTGAACGGTCCAGTAGTTTCGGAGCCTATTTGCGTCAAACAAACATAAAATCAAACTTTTCCTCTTTATAATATTGGTATTTATGTTAAATATGAACAAAGTCTAAAATAAAAATTATTTGATTTGAATTAACTTGACGACGTCGTTAGCGTAAAGGTTACCATGCCGGACTGCTAATCAGAAGGTTCCGGGTTCGATTCCCGGCCCGGTCAACATCTTTGTGCTTAACTAAATTTGTTGGCTGTGGGTCTGGGTGTTAAATATGTATGTATTTATATATAATATGTATGTATGTATATATAGTATATCAGTTGTTATAGCAACCATAATACGAACTAGAAATGGTTCGTGTGGGGCTAACCAGCCGTGTGTGAAATGTGTAAAAAAAAAAACTTACTAAGATTGAAATGAACTACGCAGCTGTAGAAATCTACACATTTAGCAGTCAATTCCAAAAACACAGGCTTTCTAGTTTCCGCAGAATTAATTGCGGCATGTTTTGTAGCTGTTCATTAAATATGCGGCTTTCTCATGCGGCCTGTTGTAGCCAGCACGGGAACAAAGCGATGCTCTACTCGATCTCTGATCTAATGTCATTTTGAGAGCTCATGCTCTGCTAAGCAGCGATGCTCCAGTGGATAAAGGTTAACAAGTAAAATAAGTGTGACAGTAATTATTATATTATACAGGCTAATAAACTAAACTAGGCTATAGGCATAGGCTATATTCTGTTTCTCTTCACAACTTTGATTATTTTACAGATCGCGCGAAGCCGGGACGATTTGCCAGTATACTATATTAAGGCAAGCAACATTAATATCAATACGTTTAAGAATATATTTACCTATTTGAACCACAAACTTAAAATTTTAACCTTGATGGTTATGGTACGGTCATGGACGGGTTTTCCTAACTTTAAATGTTTTTAAAGAATGTACATTATGACATGAATCATTTTGACATGTAACCACAAACTTAACAAAAACAAAAATGAGATATAAGTACATATAAATGAAGTATGATTTATAGACAATTAAGTCACACATAGTGACAAATTAAATTAAATCAATTAAGTACTTTATTCAAGCATAAAACCAGAAAATTGTATATTTGTGTCAGTGTGTCTGCATATACTATCAGGTGATGTTTGGTAAGCGAGGGCCAGAGAGGCCTGACAGGTTCTTCTCTAGGTTAAAAGGTTCTAAACTGGAAATGCATATTATTGATGGAATTTCGTTTGTGGTTTGTAGGGTCAGCTTTCACTGCTTTGTGCTAGTATTTTATTTAAACATGTGTAGGTAAGTTACATAGGTAAGGTGGGTTTTAGTTTGCACGAAGATTTTGTGATTCTTATTTATTTCTGTATAAACACAAGAACTGACAAATGCTTGGCAATATTTTACATTTACTATCTAATGCATATAGGCAAAACAAAAATACCTGTTACTGTTATTTAAATGTAGCAAAAAAAAATACAAAATAGACACGTTTATTGTATGTATTTATATAACCCACTAATACTTATTTTTTATTTTTAGTATTTGTTGTTTTAGTGGCATAGATAATACTTAATTTTTGAAAAAAATTGCTTTCTAGCTATGGCAGAAATATCACAGTTTCTGATATGCAGCCTGGTGACAGACAGACAAACATCAGAGGCTTAGTAATAGGGTTCCGTTTTTATCTTTTAGATGCGGAACACTAAAAATATCAGTCTGACAAAATTACCATAAATTTTACTAAAAAAATCCGTAACACGAAGACACGGATATTGTATTACTTATTAAATAAAATAATGAAAATTCAGTATTACGAAAACGAAAACGCAAGTCTCAAAGAGTTTTGAATTGTATCTAGAAGCAGATATAGACTTTCAAACGTATAATTATATCTAAAATCTGCTCTCTAATGGCCGCTACACATGCTACAAAAACCGTTGCGATCGGACGGTACAGTTCAAACTGCAACGATAAAATAATATAATAACATGAGAAAAAATTGTCAGTTTGTCCGCGTATGGGAAATACGAAAACTGGGAAACTTTAACAGTACCTACAGTATGATCGCTATAATTTTTTGTAGAATATGTAGCGACCATAACATAACTTAATCCCGACGGGAAAACTACCGGGCGTTATAGTTTGACGTGTCTCTCTCTCTCTCTCTCTCTCTCGGTGTGTCTATCTGTGGCTTAGTAGCTTTGAAGAGATGAACTGATTCTGATATTGAGTTTTTTGTTGGAAAGGTGTATACGGTGGAAGAGTTCTTAGCTTCGTTTGATGAAAATCGGTCCAAGATGGCTGCCGCTACAAAATGGCGGTCAACATATTTTTCGCAACTTTCCCAATACGGGCACCAATTGCTTAGCTTAACTTGTAGAATAGTCAATTAGTAATTATTAACTTACTATTCTACTAATTTACTATTCTACAAGTCAAGTCATGTCAATTGCTTAGCTTTACTTGTAGAATAGTACTAATTTACTATTCTACAAGTCAAGTCATGTCAATTGCTTAGCTTTACTTGTAGAACAGTAAATTAGTAATACTTTTATCTTTTTCCAATCCAAGATGGCTGCGATCACAAAATGTTGTAGGTAGTTTTTACAATTTTAATTTCCACTTGTTAGACTACAAAGCACTGAGTTTTTCTATGACCTCAACTATTAGTCAATGGTCCTCAGCTCTACCTATCTACACAACCTTGTGACACAGTGACACCGAGACCACATATATTGACTCACGTCTGTTTGTCCGTCCGCGTGTTTCTCTGTTTGCTCTCAAACAAGCCAGTATTGCTGGTAAGCCTATTGATTAACATCAACCGATTGTTTAAGGTCAGTTCTTTCGTTAAGTGTTTGTTTAGGATCGGAGTTTGAGGAAGGTTCAAGATTGAGTTGTTTTAAGAACTTTTTGAACGGTTCTGTGTTTGGAAGGTTTTTTTTTCGTTTGTTTGGTTTCTAACTATGTTATACAGTGACGAAACTCAGAGACATCGTGTTCCTAAATAATTATTCGACAATAATTTTGATAAATTTTTATATACTCGTATTGTTTACATTTAAGTGCCAAGGCATTGATATCGTAGATTTACATTGCATGCTTTATTTTAAAGGCAATTCAATTAATATATATAAAAAGTACGAAAACTCAAAATTGCGCTTATGGCGTTTCCAATTTAATATCTTAGGAAATTCTACCTTCACTATTATACATACATTCATGCAAGTATATATGAAGTTGTAGGTATAGATATATGTAGTACATTCTCCATACAGGTTAGCGGAAGGGAAAAGCGCCAACGAAAGTCGTTTCACATCCTATTTCACCAAAGAAAACTCACAATTAGTCAATTTAACAACTGTTTTATGAATCGTAACTTGGTAGACGTAAGCTTGCACTAAACTTTGTATTGTATTGCAATGCAAATTTGTATAGAGTTATTTATTGCTTCCTATTGCGAATGAATAATACTCAATACAAGAATAAACGCTTGGTTAATAATAAATTGGTAAAGGAAACTTTCTTTCGTTTTTAATTTGTCCAAAAAATATATTAAATAACAATAATATTGAATCTCCGTCTAAGTTGCATAGCAGAACGAGCAGAAACTCAGCGAAGAAACATTATGTAGGAATACAGTCGAAATCCCAAAGTATCGCACAAACCGATTCGTTTCGACCTTCCTCGTGAGGAGTGCAAAGCTTTGGAATTCTCTGCTTGAGTCTCTGTTTCCTAAGAAGTACCACTTAGAGTCTTCAACGTGAAGGAGTAATAAACTAACACACACTATTACTATTATTATTAAATTAAATTAAATTTATAAGAAGTAAAAAAAAACACTCACACACATTTATGTGGACACTTACACATTTATAATATTTGTAGGTTTGGTGATATACATATCATCATCTCCTCATCATTTTCCATAGTCGTGTTCTAATTCCCAGATATCATAAGTAAAAAAAAAACATATTACAAGCACATACCCAGTACATCTAATAAGTCCAAAAATAATTCCAATTTGTCTCACAAAAGCAATTACGAAACAATTCTCGCTACATTATAGAATCACGCGAGCAAACCCGCAGGCGATGTGATTATAGCTGATAATTACACCTGTCAAAACTATCTTACACAACTTTACAAATGGCCGCCCGAATCGGAGCGAGGTGCGCTACAGTCTCTGACACTCAGAACTAATCAAATACATACTTATTGTCTAATGTAGAAAGCTCCAGTGGCAAGCAAGGAGTGGGTCGTCCGGAAGCGAAATGGGTTGACAAATCTATTAGGTTTGTGCAGGTCCTACCTGGACAAAGACTGCACAAGATTGACGCATACATGATTGGCCATAAGTGGGATAAAAACAACTGTGGATGATGATAATCTAGGAAGCTGAAAGGATTCAAAAATCGTGTTGAATACGTGCTATAAAGTAGTATAAGTCATTCTTATAAGAATTGACAATAGCGAGGCTAAGCCTAAAAAACAAGTTGCCATGGCTTGGATAATGGCAACTCGTCTAAGGCCAAGTTCATCGATGCCACTAGACAAGATCTATTGACTTCTGGGTTCGCTTTAATTCGCTGTCGATATATGATATGAAATGTACCTATGGTAGTGATATAAATTATCACCAGGGTTTTCCAAAATCTTATGCTTCTCGTATTACGCAAACTCTAAATATCGTGTCTAGAGGCACAGAGTAATCTAATTTCTAAATGTATATAATTTATTATATTTTAATTTGGTATGTTGATTTGTCTGAATCCAAATGAAGACAATTAATATATTCATCGTGTAAGAGACACATAATGAGTTGAAGTTTCGCACAAAAAAAGTTGACATTGTTAGGATAACGTAGCTTTAAAACTCTATCAATCTGTCTAGTTCCTGAGAAGTAGCAGCCGAATATGTTCAAAAGTAGATTAAATAAAAACTAGTGAGCCGTTCATGCGCAAGTCCGACTCACACTTGGCCAATTATTTTAATAATCACATGCGTAAGAGTACGCTCAGTAAATACACAATCAAATCGCTTATAATCCAAAATAAGCGGCTCCCCAACAAATCGATCTAAAATTATCCAAACCGTTTTCTGACAAATCGTCGAGCAATGATGGATGGTTGTTACATTCATTATGCTATTCACCGGTTACACAATAACAAACGAAGTTGCGTCGGCGCACGATTTAATTCCTTCTTCTGGCGATTAAACAAAATAGTTAACTGTACATAGTACCGTTCCTCGGCTTAATTGCGGCGGGATAAATAAAGGTGCGATTATAGAACGCGGGCCATTTCTCGGGGACCGGCGGAGGGACATCTATTTGGAGCTTGAATAATTACGGAGAATAATTGGGGGTTCATTTCACTTCGCCGTTTATAAATTGTGGTTAATTGTTGGCGGTAACAAAACCTTTGGTTGAAGCTACGTGAATAATAATCAGAGAACGCGTTCAGAGCATATTTACGAATGTGTTAAGGCATCAACTGGTAAACCCACTAGCAATAAAGTATTAAACAAAGTCTTAAAAACATCACCAGGGCTTGACTACTTAGATAAAACTAACAATACAATTGAAGGAGCATTTCAATTGTATTGTCAATTTTACGCGGCTGTATAAACATATATGCATATCTAAAAAGAAAAATATATAGATTCTAATAATTCTATTTTTTTTTCTTTAAATAAGGTCACTTTCCACGTCCGATGCCCGCAGTAACCTTTCCCTCCAGTATCCATATCGGTGATTGTCACCTGTCAATCTTGTGCGAGCCTTTAGGGGAAGCTGTGAGTTGCTCTCAAATCGATCTCCTTCCATACAATGCCTGTCAAACCTGCACACTTGTACAGGGTGTCAGAGAACGGATCTTGTAAGTCTGTTATTTCATGTTTAGAGTATGCACGTACTATTTGTTAGTTTTTTTCTTTAATGCAATAACTTCTCATCAACTTTAATGGTTATAATGTTTTTGAGACGATTCAAGAACATGGATAGTAGAAAAAAAGTAGTGCCGAATTGGCACGATTGAAATTCTTCTGCCATATCCCATTTACGCCAAAATTTAACTTTTGGATTTCAAGAGTAAAGATCTGTCAACGTGTATGTGTGTTGTGACATCTAGTTTTGAATATTAGTATAAACTCGTTCAATAACTGAGCGCTACGCAAATTTTAACTTTAACATCTAGCAATTAAAGCCTTTTCCGAGTGAAAATATAACTTGTAACTTTGTCGTGCTTCTGCTACATTGGCTTCTATTGAAAAGTAGTAAGAACCATTGATGTGTTCTAGAAACACAGTTTCTGATTTCAAAATCAAGAAACTTTTAAAGAACACTTGGTTTGATTAATATATTATTTCGAAAAATCGTGTGACAAAAATTATAATATCCTTGGCTAAAGTTATTTATCTGTCTATAAGTACTGAAGCCGCTATTGAAAAGTGCTGCGTTGGTGACCATTAGCCCTGTACAGTAATGATGTAGCCCGACTGTCAAGAAGTGTATGAGTATCGTGACATGACAGGAGTGAGCCTCGGGGATGTCTGCCTAATTTGAACAAGGTATTAAATGGATTCGAGAAAAAAATAAAAGAAAAAACTTTACTGTGCACATACAAAATACGAGTAATATATAGCAGGCAATGTAGCATCTGTAGCTTGGCTGACAAAGATGATATGATGCGATCATTGAAGTTAAGCAACAGTCGATTTGGACAGTGAGACAGATGAGTGACCATACACAAGACAGTCTTTTATAACTAACATTTTCATCTGAGGGTTGGATGACACGATAAACACGTCCCAGCAGTTAGTGTTAGTATAAGCAGTCGTTGTTAAGCCATGTCAGAGGCCTTTGGACAAAACTCTCGAGACCAAAGCTTGGCCACTTAGCTCATACGAAAAAGAAGAAGAAACAGGCAATACGAGTATTAGTGTGCAGAAATAGAGCAGATTTAGCAAAATACTTCGAATACACGAGGTTCTTCAGTGGTGTTTTTTTACTCTTTTCACATAGACATAATATTTGACCGGTAGGGCGCGTAGCGAGACTAGTCCGCGACACTCTGGCATAAGGCAGTGTATTATAATCTGGAATATCTGCCTCTTAAGAAGACTGCCGCAAAACACCGCTACATGCTTGGCGACAGACTTTTGCACTTGAGGATGGTAGCTAGTCAGGAGATCACTAGAAAACGCCCAAACGCGAGAAAAGGCTTGCCATAAAGTTTCCCAGAGTCTCGCATAGCTTTCCATGTACCACGCCTGTAATGGTACGTTTACACGCTTGCCAAGCCTTGGCAAACTGCAAACAGTCCCAAGTCTCCACAAATCTCCACAAATCGTTTGAAAGGCGTTTATACGCTTGTGAATACGTCAGTCTGCAATATACATCCAAGCAAACGCCCTTTGATCTGCGTAAAAAACCGACACTCGACTGGATCGGAAGCAAGCAGGCACAAGCCCACGCAAGCCAAGCCAAACGCCCTATTTACATGCTTGCGATTGTCGATCCTTGCCAAGGCTTGGCAAGCGTGTAAACGCACCATTATAACTG
Source organism: Mellilla xanthometata (assembly GCA_035578125.1). Lineage (NCBI taxonomy): Eukaryota > Metazoa > Arthropoda > Insecta > Lepidoptera > Geometridae > Mellilla > Mellilla xanthometata. The sequence continues at coordinate 779,854 of JAPUBQ010000007.1, read as the reverse complement.
CCAGCCTTAGCCTTGGGCGGCTCTCTCGCACCGAATTAGGCAACCGCTCACATTCGATAGCCACAAATTGGTGCATTCTCAGGTAAGTGGATACAAACACCGCTGATAATAATAAGGGCATGGACCCACTGCGCAATACCTTCGATGGTGGGAAAACGATAGAGGCGAGTAACAGATAAGTAACATCAGGCAAGCTAACGATATTTTATTCTTCTTTTTTACAGACGGCTCGTTAACCCCATACTGAACCTTTTCTAGTTCGTATTATGGTTGCTAACACAACTGATATACTACATATACATACAAACATATTTTATATAGATACATATTTAACACCCAGATCAACAGCCAACAAATTTAGTTCAACACAAAGATGTTGGCCGTGCCGGGAATCGAACCCGATACCTTCTGCTTGGCAGACCGGCATGGTAACCATTACGCCAACGAGGTCGTCAACAGCTCACGGTCAAAAGCTACGGTCAAACGTAAGCCTACTTATTATTAAATAAAAAAAATATAAGTGTTTTTGAAAGTTACAACTCGACTTATATCTAGGATGTAATTATCAATTCCTCTAAAACTCTACTCTACTATTGATACTAATCCTAATAATATGACTTATAAAACTGGGATAATAAATTGCCCATGTGTTAGTCCAGCACACAAGCTTTTAATTAATTCAAATTATTTGTATATTTATAGCATTTTTTTTTACAAAAAGTAATCAGTTGTAAACTTACGAGTAGATCTATTAATTGACAGAAAACTCGAACACCAACCTGTAACAAAATAAAAAGAAATAATTAATAAAACGTTAACATGTAATTGGTATTTAACACGCGTGTCGAAACACATAAATTCACACATTTTGACACGTAATGTCAGTAATAGAAGGTTTTATTAAATTCCAATACATGCCGTCATAAAATATCGGAACTATTAAAAGTTACATCTCGAAGGTTAGAGACGAGGTTATACCCTACACTGGGTCGAAATAAGCTGATGATGATGATGATCACGAGTCTTTGTTTGAAATGTATACAGCTAAAATGACTGCTAAACTTCGCGGTGCTACATTAATCTGGTATAAATAAAATCATATTCCAATCTTCTTTTTCGTGGCCAAGCTCTCTGGTGTCGAGAGTTTCAAGCCACCCGAAGGCCTCTAACTTGGCTTAACGACTGCTTGTACAAAGACTAATAGCCGGTACCTACAATTTAACGCTATCCGACCCACGGTAGCGCTCAGATGAAAATTCCAATTCAAAACCGACAGTCTTGTGTACATGGTCACCCATCCAAAAACTGTCCGCATCGACCGTTGCTTAGCTTCGATGATCGCGTCAGATCACCTTAGCTAGCCGATCTACAGGCGCTACTATAGCTAAGAAGCTTGTAGTAACCTCCAAGGTTTGAAGTTCGCACCTGCGTGGTATCTCGTGGGAGATCGACACTCAGTACTCGGTAAGCTTAATGTTGAATGCAGATTCTGTTCACTTTGTAGGAGTACAGTTACATCACTGGAAATGGCTTGTTATTTATTCTTTTATTGCATTGAGTAGGCATTCTTCTAGGCAAGCGCGCTTCATCTTAGACTGCAATATTACTTAACATCAAGTGAGTTGTGGTCAAGCCTATTAAGCATAAAAAAGCAAAAGTAATATAAAAAGTAAAAGGATAATAAGAGAAGTTTCAGAGTAGTTGTTTGCAGAAAAGAATTGAAAAAAAAGAAATAGAAAAATCTTTTTCATTTCTTTATGTCAATAAATAAAAAAATATTCTATGACCCTATCCATGGAACTTTATATCCATGTTCTGCTGAGTTTACTCGACGCGCATGTATATTTCAAAGCTCCGTGTAAGTAGTTCACCTCAAGGTTGTGAGGGAACTCAATGAATCGTGCACACGATTGGCTGGCTTCCAACCTCGTTTATTGATAAACCTTTTTTAAAATGTCAATAAAGTACACAGACAGTATTGAGAGTCAAATTGAGTATTTTTAAAAAATCTAAAGTACTCGTTGAATTACTTATGTATGTGGAAATCTGTTATATAAAAGTAATGTTGTTATAACGGTTAATCAAACAAATAAATTATTTATTTCCATATTCCCAATCTTCTTCTTCTTAGCTTAAGCTAAGTGAGCTCTAGTGTCGAGAGTTTTCAGGCCGCCCGAAGGCCTCTGACTTGGCTTTTACGAATGCTTATACTAAGACTAACAGCCGGAACCTACAATTTAACGTGCCATCTGACCCACAGTAGTACATTTTCCAGTCAAAAACACTATCAGCAACACTGATACGAGTACAATTTCAAAACTTGACTTGTTCGTCAAAGAGGAACATTGTTTTTATTGGAATTCTATTTATGTATTTATTAGTCAAATCATGGGATAATTTGAGAAAATTAATATTGAAAATTAACTTTATTGATTTTCTCTACATATTTTTCGAACTAAATTGCTCTGCCTAAAAAAATAAAATATTTTGACTACCAACTTTCGTTAAGATTGGATGGGGAAATGCACAAAACGCGGGTTGTCACTTAGACTTGGTACAAACTCGCTCTAATATAATTCTTAGGTAGATTATTAATTCGTGACTGTTTACCATACAGAGCAATGAATAACGCGGTAACACCAAATAATGAATGTAGACAAGTCGTGGGAACTGCTACATATTTAGACCTAGCGCTGGACATTCTAAATTCCGTTTCTGGCCTTTGCTATCAATAGTAGTTTAAATATATTTAAAGCGCTAAACCACTATTATATTGATACCAAATAGTGTTTAGAGTGGACGTAATAAGGTTAATTTTTTTTCAAATACGTATTTTTTTTATACATGATAGGCTCGCGCTTGACCACAACTCACCAGATGCTAAGTGACATTGCGGTCTAAGATGGAGCGCACATGCCTAGAAGAAACCGGTTCACTCTCGCCTTGAAGACAGTAAGGTTGTAGTGCAGTGGGAACAGGGATTCCGACAAGGAGTTTCACAGTTTGGCCGTCCGTACTAAAAATGTGGAGCACATCACTTAGTACGAATTTGCATGGGGATGTCCACTGTATATCGGTGCCTCCTAGCAGTCTCCCTGCTCGTTTGGTAATGGAAGAGCCAGGGGAATTAGTTCGTTTAAATCTAACGCACACTCACCGAAAAGCAACCGGTAGAATAACGACCGAGATAGATCTTTCAATTTAGTTTTTTTTTTCTAGATTGACTAAATACCAAGCTTTTTCTATCTTTTGTACCGATACATATGATTATTTCCTTGTTTTACTAAATTTATCGGTATCAAAAAAGAGATACCAAAACTACACCAAAAAAGCTTATGGCCGTTTAAAAATATTTTTAATTTAATATCCAAAGAATAATGAATAGCATTCCCAGAGATGATTTTATATTCTTCTTCTTCCTTACCTTATCCCAATTAGGTGGGGTCGGCACAGCAAATCTTCTTCTTACACTCTCTTCTATCATCTCCACAATCAATCCATCTATGTCTTCTTCGGTCGGCCTCTTGCCCTTCTTCCTTGCACTGCCATTTCCATACATCTCCTAGTCACATGCATCTCCTCTCTACGCATCACATGTCCATACCACGCTAACCTTCCACTCTTTATTTTCTCCCTTACTGGGGCTACTTTCACACTTCCTCTAATGATTTAATATTATGTTCATTATAAAGTAAATCCTAAGTACATCCCCGTATAGATTGAACCTGTAGTATTTCAGAATAAGGTGTGGTCACTAGTTGTCAACACACGCCCTTTCCACGCATTTATCATGTTTATTTATCGCTAATAATACTGTAATTATTGTATCCGATAACCAATTATTGGTATATATATTGGTATGTATAAGGGTGATTGCAAATTGCCTTGCAGGTAATACCGTGATTACATAGTTAACGAAATTACGTGTGCTTAGAGCCGCTTAGAGCTTTGGTTCAATGTATGGAATTACTCGTACTATTTGAAATTAAGTTTGTACACAGTTTTTGAATAAAGAAAGCATTTTTTATTCTTATTCTTAACTATTTGGATTATGGTCCGTTTAGAATACAATACGATACTATAATTTATTAATAACTTCATGTTATATGTCATATTACGTCAAAAAAAAATCGACGGAAATTGGAGTCGATAGTCAATCGAATTTTGTTTTTATTTTGATTTTGTAATACAATTGAAAATCGCTTGTAAGCGTAACAAACATTGAATGAATTAATAACAAACCACTTCCCCTACATAGTTGGGTGTATAATATTTTACATATAGAGAAAATGCCAAGTCAGAGGTTTTCGGGCAACATGAAAACTTGACACCACCACCTCGTGAACAAGTTTTTTCTAGGTAAGCGCGCTCCACCTTAGATCATAATGCCGCTTACCATTTGGTGAATTGTGATCAAGCGCAAGCACATTTATTGTAAAAAAAACAGCATCGACACTTAGCGCATATAAGAAGAAGACGGTGACAAAAAAACGGGTGTTCATGCAAGGGTAATGGCCATTTCTGCATTTCACTACAAATTGTTTGTACTATTTACTAACCAACTATGAACCGCTATATTCACCGTGCTCCGCTATTTTAAGGAGCTTGGATGGCTTGGGTAGGCTGGTAGGGGGAAATGCACAATACGCCTCAGTGCAGGTCTGATCGCCCCCATCATAGAATAAGAATAAGAATAATCAACTGAAACTGAATCAACTATGATGTAATCAGCGCGCCTGAGGCTTGGTGCGCGCGCGCAAGGCCGCCCGACTCCCGCGCACGGCGCTTCTGTTACTCGCGCGTCCACCGGGATGCGGCGCCCGGGAAATGTGCCTACATAGTAAGTAAAGGTGCAGGTCGAAAACTAGGGCTGGAGTGCCTTACACTCTCAGCATTATGCTGAACCTGCGTCTTTTATGCACAAAGAAAAGTGGGTTGAACAAGTTGTTATATCTTTATTATATACATATATCTTTTTGTGCATAATAAAGCTTTTTCTTTCTTTCTTTTGTTTGCGAGTATGTTATGTGTAATGACTTAGAATGGAAACCTGTATAATACTAGAGTATAATAATAATAAAAAAACAATCAAAAAACAAACATTGCTCGTCGCAATTTAGGGCTATGATAGAGCTTTTGCAGTTTTAGGAGAACCAAATACAAAATTCAAACATAAATTAAAATTAAATTACTTAATGAACACTTATTCAATAAATTCACAATGTTTTTTCGAATTCGAATTCACATGTACAATACAAACTTAATCACTAACCCTCAAACTGGACGCATTCGCGCCCGCCCGTGCTATGGAGGCTAGTGCCTTCCAGTCAATAAGATATCATCCGACCCACGGCCGATCCGATCACAAGCACCCAGATGAAAATACCACTTGAAAAGCGACATAATCACCCATCCTTAGTTAAAACTAAACATTATTTAAAATTAAATTACTTAATGAACGCACACAATTCTATGTAAAGCAGTAGAATGTATAAAGCTAACTGCACTTGACCTTTGTGAAGCATGCGCTGGCGGGGCAGGTGGTGATATATCGTGATCTAGCCGAGAAACACCATTATTGTTTACGGCCAGATGTATCAGATAAACGGAGGCACGCCACGGCCCAGCCACTAAACTATTAACTAACTACCTGCGAGCTACAACTTGCTAGTTATTTGCTCTTTGCTAATCTCATGGTATCTTGCGCAAACTAATGTAATAGGGAAATTTATGGTGGTCGCTGTGGCACGATTTGGGTGTTCCTAATCGATCACTAAAATTATATAGTACGTTCGTGATTTAATGTTTTATGTTATAGTACGGCATGTTATGGTTTGAAATTGATTTTTAGATAGATAAGCAAGTTTTCTTATATAAAAAATAACATTAAGATCTGGCTTTGTCTTTCGCAAATAGTAGCACAAAACCATAAATGCATTGTTTTCGATTCTTACACGTATTATTTAGAGTTTTTGGAAACAATTTCTCAAATTTAACTGTATACGATTAACACTAAAATTGTTCAATCCAGATTTGTTTCTAAGATAAAAAAAAAAACAACAATTTGTTTACAAAGTTTAGATATAACCAGTACAAGTTATTATTCTGTGATATAACGAAACCTCACAATTTGGTTTCAGATCACAGCGAAAGTACGCTAAACTTCCATCTACAATGGAGTTTCACAAAATAACATCTAAGTCAATATGTTAATTCAAACCACTTTTCGAAACCCAAATATGCAGCACCAATGTGTAACAAAGTAAAAAAAAACAGCCTGTACTTAAAGCCTACTTAGTTACAAAATAATATACCATCAGAACTCAGACATGTTTAATGATGCCTTTATAGAATTTACATAGCCATTTACCGCGGGGACAGCTTTATGTCCACTTTGCGAGCCACAGAATAAACACATCCATCCACGTTAGCGCTAATTGTGACTCGCCAGATAATTGCCAGTAAAAATACGAGAGACGTTGTGCTGCTCTTTTCTTGACATTAAAATCTGTGTATTCTGCCAGCGTTAAGTAAAAACGTAGAGTATTATAATGCATAGAAAGGAAATAGTAGTAAGTATCATGCTAATTCCGAGAGTGATACTAGTAAATCTTATATATAAAATTTCCGTGTCACAGTGTTTGTTACCGTACTCCTCCGAAACGGCTTGACCGATTTTTTCCAAATTTTATATGCGTATTCAGTAGGTCTGAGAATCGGCTACTGTATATTTAGATTTAATTTTTTTATTAAGGTAAAAAAACGTTTGCCGGGTCAGCTAGTTATAGTATAAAATTGACCTTATTGGCTAAAGCGCAAAGATCGCCTCGTTATAGTACATAAAAAGTCTCCGCTAGTCAAGAACTTATAATGTGATTTCAGAATAAATAATTAAATATTAGGACACATTTCACACACGGCTGGTTAGCCCCATACTAAACCATTTCTAGTTTATATTATGGTTGCTAACACAACTGATTTACAACATAATATACATACTTGATATAGATGCACATTTGACACCCAGACCGACAGCCAACCAATTTAGTTCAGCACAAGATGTTGGCCGTGCCAGGAATCGTCCCCGGAACCTTCTGATTGGCAGTGCAGCATGGTATCCATTACGCCAACGAGGTCGTTTAAAAGTTAAACACCAAGAACCAACCTACATGAATGTTAAATGAGATAAAACTTACGGTTTATGTTGCCGCAGTGAAAATAGAGCACAAGCGGTAATGACAGGTTAATGAGTGCAAATTTACGCGCGCGGCCTCCGCAGGTTGAAGTTGCAGTAAAAGACAGCTGCAGAGCTAAAGATATGCGAATGAAAGTAAACATTCAAATCGGTTTATTTTCAAAAAGATTACAAACCTCTTATCTTAACATAATATCGGACGAGCAGGGAAACACCAAGGCGGCATCGTTTCACTGTGGAGATACCTAAAATGCGCACTAAGCGTTTTGCCTCCACCTTCATTGTACGTACTGCGAAGGTGTGGAACTCTTTGCCAAATGCCCTGTTCCCCGAAAACTATAATCTTGCGGTTTTCAAAGCACGAGTGAACCGGTTTTTTCTGGGTAAGCGCGTTCCACCTTAGATCACAATATCGCTTACCATCAGGTGAATTCTGATCAAGCGCAAACCCATCTTGGTATAAAAATAAAAAAAACATTACATATCCCTTCATCTGTGTAGCCCTCTCCTGGAGATCAATGTATGGCTCTTACGTATTTTTTACCGTAGTATATCGTAAACTATATCTGGACTGCTCTAACTCGCACAAAATGTATAATTTATAAAATAAACTTATTGATAAGGTAGAAGGTATTCTAGCGAGCCCTGCACTATGAGTGATCTTAAATCGCATGCGCTCGTTTTGGGCATTGCTTTCAACAAATTAACATAGAGGGCGGTGCGGTGTAACAAAAGTAGCAGTAGAACATATTATGGAAAACAACGAAACTACTAAATTTGCTGATAAACTAGCCAATGAAGTAGTAGCCCGATAAATATAATCAAGCGTTTTCAATGCAAGAGTGAACCGTTTTAAATATTTTAATGTGAGTTTTTTTTTATATATTAATTTTTCCATTGCTAATCTTAATTTAGATTTCACATCACAGCGGAAGAATACTAAATATTTACTCGTAATTTTGTCTTCCATTCACAATGGATTTCCGCAAAGTTACGCCTTAGTCAATAGGTTACTTAAGAGTGAACCGGTTTCTTCTGGGCAAGCGCGATCCGCCTTGATCACAATATCGCTTACCATTAGGTGAATTGCGATCAAAAGCAAGCCTATTAAGAGTAAAAAAAACCTTTTTATGTGAATAAAATGTAGAAAGATACATCACTGTAGTAATCGTAAAATAAGAGTAAAAACATTTTATTCCGCACCTAAATGAGTCAGACTATGAAACGATAAAATAATATCATAATACTAGTTTGTTTTTCTATTTTTAAGGTTTTTTTTCTATTATGTGTGTGTGTGTTTTTATTTTTAATTTATTTATCAATCAATTAACGTTTGCAGAATATGGTTATCAGGATACTAAAATCACAATGTTAAGTTTGTTGTTTCTAAAAATATTTTAACCATGACAGCCACAGGCGATATGCAATCTTTCAGTGAGACTCAAGTCTTAGCCTCTAACTGATATTTAATCTGTGGCATTACTGTCACATTGAAAGTACTCGGGTTCGAGAAAAAATAATTAGTTCACAAGTTTTGCTGGGATATGTCCAATGTTACTACGGGAGTGCGATGTATTATGGTATCATTTTAACCCCCTACTTCTTCTCTTCTTCATAGTATGAGCTAAGTAGCCAAGCTCTGGTGTCTAGAGTTTTCAAGCCGCCCGAAGGCCTCTGACTTAGCTTATACTAATAGCCGGCACATGCAATTTAACGTCTCATCCTACCTACGGTAGCGCCCAGGTGAAAACTGAAAATGCCACTTATATTCTTGTGTATGTCCAACCATCTAAACACCGTCCGCATCGACCGTTGCTTAGCTTCGATGATCGCGTCAGATCATCTTAGCTAGTCGAGCAACAGGCGCTATAAACGACAACCCTACGAAAAACGGAGTATTATAAGTTTGACGCGTCTGTGTGTTTGTGCGTATGTGTGTGTCTGTCTGTGGCACCGTAGCTCTCAAACGGATGAATCAATTTCATTTGTGTCTTATTAAAATGTTTGTTCGGCAAGTGTGCTTAGCTATGTTTGATGAAAATAGGACTAAGATGGCCGCCGCTTCAAAATGGCGGATCTTAAATATTTTTCACAACTGCAACTCAACATGGGTGTCAAATGAAAGAGCTTGATTAAAAGAGTACACACATTGCGATACATTTCAAATTCAAGATGGCGCCAACACAATAGGTTCAGTCGGGGATTTTCTAAATGTTTAATTAACACTTGTACTTATATGATAATTTGCATGAGGATGGATGATATTTTGATTGCCCATCTATATGTGCATATCATATATGTTTTGACTTAATTTTACGACACAAAATCAGGTTAAAAAACCGGGTTTTTCCAAAACGGTAATCCAAGGGAAATCTAAAACGGTGTCAATGGAATAACTTTGAATACTCTTTAATGTCAACATAATTAAAGTGATTATATAAAGATTAATTTATAACTAGGCCTAATTTGAGTGTTTCTTACTTGACAGTTTATTGATATGAATTTAAGGTTATTAAATTAAATTTAAATTTGATTTATTGGTCTGCGTCAATCCGGGATCAAAAGTAGCCTATGTGTTAATCTAGGGTTTTACCTATCTATATACCAAATTTCATCGAAATTGTTTCAGCCTTTTGAGCATAAAGAAGTAACAAACATGAACAATTACACACAAACTTTCGCATTTATATAAAATAGAAGGATAATGACTTGTCCTACATTGTTCTTTCTGATTAAAAACTATTAATCACTTTAATTTATATTCAAAGTAAACAACTAACGTATCTTTGATAACTATTTAGAACACTACTTTAAACTGAATATTCTAGTTAATAAAATCGACAAAGTCTTACAAGCTCCATAAATATTTAAAACATGAACATTTACCGAAATAGATTGAGTATTCAAAGTCTATTAGAATTCATAAAATTCGTGTTGGAAGGAAAAGGAAACGACCTTCAATGACTGCCCACTACCACAAAACATAGATATTAGAACATAAAAGATCGTATTAAAGTACAAATACTGAAAGAAATAAAAAAAAGATCTTAAAGGCACTTTTTATCCGGTATTAACGGGGGTAAAACGCGGGTGTGTTGTAATCCTTTAGTGAGAACAATTGTGGTTACCTCCTCTTGGTTTTTTTATGTAAATAAACATTTTAAGTCATTTTTATTGTAAAACTACTAACAAAAAAGCGGGGCACAGATAGTAACTAAATATGTTTCTATATAAAATATGTATGTATGTATATGTAGTATATCAGTTGTGTTAGCTACCATAACACGAACTAGAAATGGTTCAGTATGCGGTTAGCCAGTCGTGTGTGAAATGTGTCCTAATATTTAATTTTTTATTTAATAATTGCATTAATTCGTAACCATTAACTTTTATCAGATGTTAATTCTTCACGCATTCCGTATACTGTTAATAATTATAACCACATTAAATTAATTAAGTTTAAAGTTCAAATTGCTCTTTTCGCATCGATTAATTTCGGTAAAATCGCGGTAAAGGTGTTGCACATTACATAAATGTCGATTTAACTTCGCAAATTGACGTTATGTAATGTACCGCTTTCTGTTATTATGCAGTTTTGGTAAAACATATTTGTTTCACTATAATTAGCTGACCGGTCAGTGAGTAAACAGGAATATGTTACGTATAACTCAATTAAATCGAGTAAAAAAAACATTTTACGGTTTGCATGGTGGTAGGGCATTTTCTATTTGTTACTCACTTACTTACTATTATTTACCAATAAAATTTAAGTTTAATTTAGAAGTACCTTCCCAAGCTACCTAGTGGCCTTCAACCAAACATTGGCACATTGAGTTTGAGTCATAATCGTCATTATTATAATGAGGAAAAGTTTGTTTGTTTGACGCAAATAAGCTCCGAAACTACTGGACCGATTTGAAAAATTCTTTCACAGTTGGGAAGCTATATTATTCCCGAGCAACATAGGCTAGATTTTGTTTCTCTTTACGACTTAAGATTATTTTAGAGACCCTGCAAAGCCGGGTTCTTAAAAACTCTAGTTGTTCTTTAAAAAAACTATTCATTTTAACACTGTTACATCTCATACAAATAACGTCACTAAAATTTACCATCTTCATTGTGAATAATGAAACAAAATTAAAATGAAAAATTCTTATTTTTCAAATTTATTACTATATTACATTATATCTTATGACTACTTAACTAGACAAGGCCTGAATCCTAATCTAAGTAGTCTTAATAATACTTATTTATATGTATATCTGACGACCTCGTTGGCGTCATGGTTCACATGCCGGACTGCCAACTAGAAGGTTCCGGGTTCGATTCCCGGCACGACCAACATTTTTGTGCTGAACTAAATTTGCTGGCTGTTGGTCTGGGTGTTAAATATTTATCTTTATAGAGTATGTATGTACGAGTATATGTAGTATGTGTTCGATACAAAACGAGTGGACTGTATGCAAGTTCTGATTCTCACAAGGAAATTGCGAAACTTAGATAGGACCACGTACCTTTCATCCACGACGCCACTCCCCGGGACAACTCCTCGCGTCTGGCGGCAGCTCGGTGGGTAACGATCGTCAAGCTCCTTGTTGAAATGCAGAACAGTATTGTGCACGGCACAGAAAAATATCCTTGTCGGTGAAGCGACGCGCGACACGATTTAGGATATATTAGAGAGTAACTCTGTACTACGGCGCGGCGATGAGAAGCGCGGGTTGTCTCCCATACGATTCCAGAGTGACTGCCTCAGGCCGCGACGCGCGGACTGCAGGTTTTGTAGTTCTACCCTCATTTCACAATAACCTTTATGAGAATCGAACAGTATGTATAACAGTTGTGTTAGCAACCATAATGTAAAATAGAAATGGTTTTGTATGGGGCTCAAAAAATAACTAAAAATAAATCAATTGTGTCGTCATGATATCACAATGAAGGCACACACCTGCCGCAGTGAAAGCTATCACCGGCGCTGCGCGGGCGCACCTAGCGAGCCGCGATGACACACCGCCACACCTCGCACTCGGGGTATCATTGTCCAACCTGCTCGTTGCATAACATCATTACCCGGCCATCTGTGCGGTTATGTCAGTAAGTGTTTACAGCGAAGGACTTCGCTGATTCATTAAGATAGCTTTGGGCGTGTGTTCTGGGGTATTTAATTAAGATCGGTTCTTATAATATAGTATGGAAAAGGTTTTTATCTTTATTTGGTTTTAAGAATATTAAGTCTGTCGGGTACGAACATGATACCGCTTAGGTCTAAAAACGGAATAGGTACCTACTGGTACAAAAACAAATTTGCTTTTGTACCTTATGCATTTTAATTCTTAAAATTCATGCAAAAATCTTTAACACATATGTTCTGGAGGTACCTTATAGGAGAATATACTACATCTTTATCACATATAAACACGAAAGTAGAAACTCATATAAATAAATATTGCCACTGGTTTTTTAGATCATATAATTATATTATGTAGTTTTACATTAATTATACTTAATTTTAAACGGCCAGATTTCGTTCAAACTTTGTAGATTTATTGAGGACCGATGACAATAAACTTAATTTTACATTAATTTATATTTATAATCAATCAAAAAGCAACAATGTAAGATTTCGTTTTTATTAATATACAATAATCTAAAATTAGACATTAATAAAGAATTTGTATTATATAAATAATGGATTGTATAAAAATTGAAATAAATTGTTAAAACTAACTAAACTCATAGTAGACGCCCTTGTATGATAGATCCTGTTAAGAACCAGTGTAAGCTGAGCTGTTCAAACTATTCCGATGGTAAACAAGGTGATATTGATGTTGTTTTACTCGTGTTTTGCGGCGCAAATAATAATGAACAGTGATTTGCTGATTGTTTTAAAACTTTTTTTAGATGATATTGTCAAGACAGATAAAATCATTTACGATTATGTAGGTTTATTTTGCTGAGTAGGCCCATTTAACAACATACGATGTTTAAGCTTTACGGTGGTATACGCTTATCAAGAAGGAACAAATTAGATTTGACGTCCTTCAAATGACACTTTTAGGAAACATTTTATTATTTGTTATTATTAGTTTCGTTTATTTTTAGCTTTATAAAACTGTGTGATAAGATAGGTAAGCAGAATGTTTCACCCCTGTAATTTGTGCATAATAAACTATTTGTATTTGTTTGTTAAAGACACAGGAAGAGATACTCAAAGCTTCGCTACAACGATTAGAGTTAACGTATTCAAAAAAAATATAATAAAATAGTAAAAAAATATGATGGATTTGTTGGTCTATATTTACATACATAATTTAAACCAGACGTGCCAATATGTACTGACTTCAATAAAAAATATACCGTTGGTATCTCTAGGTCATGGTGCAGAGCATCGTTTGTGACATACCATGGAGCTATATTACTAACAAATTATTTATTCGTAGCAACACGTATTGATTCACTTGTCCCCTCTCCCCCCCCTCTCCTCTCGCCATCTTAGACCACCTGCCTCCCGCAAGCCTGACTAGCTGCGCGGTAACCAGTCACGATAATTTGGCCAAGGTGATCCACACGACATAATAATATGGAGATGATACACGTATATTCCGAGCACGAGCGGAGAGATAGTCTCGTGTATGTTCTTGAATGCTGATCAATGTTTTGATGCTTTTTTTGCATTTAATTCAGAGAAAGGAGGATCTGTGTAAAAAGGATGCGAGAAGGATGTTAACTTTCGATTTTGTTAGTCACGTAGAAATCTAAACTAGATGCATCTAATGATTTTTATCTTGATTTATTATTTGGTTGGTTTATCTGTTATTTCTTTGATTATAAATCAAGTATTGCCAGAATAAATCAAGCTCTTCTAATTCTAAGACCATCAGTTTCTTGCACCCGAATTTTTTTCAAATGCACACATAAAACTGTAAAATATAGTGTCTTAAGCGAGTTCAGTTCAGTGGAAAATCATCTGCTTTTCAATTTCACGGACCCGGTTTCGATCCTGGCCCTGGATGAGGAATACGACTAGTCTTCATGCAAAACCAAAAAAATATTCATATTATACCCGAAAAATCCTCATGCCAAATTAACAGAGACTAAAAATACATTAAACTTTTAATAATATGTTTATGCGATACCCGAGAAGGGTCAATTATGTGATATCTAAAAAATAACTTTTAAGACCTTTTATGTATACCATAATGATGCAATGAATTAATTTGACTTTGACTTTGAGTAGATGACATAGAAATACAGTAACTGCGTTGAAGACTGCATCGGTGTGAGTGTGTGTGTGAGTGTGTGATACGGAAGTGTTATGGCGTCCCATGTTACCCCGCAAAGAGCCGTAATGTTTCTTTTCACCGAGCGCCAGTATGCAGTATGCAGATTATGCACGGATAATTTAATGATGATGCCATAATGCTATACTGATGAGAAAGTGCAGGCTTTTATTACGCGAGTGCATTAAAATATACTTAGTAAAATCACGCTAATGATGTCGGTGACAGGAAATTATGAGTGTGAAAATGTTGAGCGAATTAATATAGAAGTTTGCGTTTAGTTACGTAAATGGCTGTTTTCGAAGCATCCAAAGTAGTGCGGACATTTTAGGTTTGGTTTCTAGAGTGACTTTGGGAGTAGCCTGTATTGATTGTTTTCATCCAAATAAATAAAATAATAACGGAATGTTATTAGTTTAGAGATTAAGTAGCTGATCTGGAATTCAAATTTGAATGTCTCGCCTATAATACTTTAATTTATCAAAATCCTTTTCAAGAAGAATATACGTTTACAAAAAATAAACATCTTAATTTAGTGACATCTTTGATTAAGTTCAGATTACCGTCGAGTATATTTAAGAATATCTTACATTATCCTAAACTAATATATATTAATTTTATTCTAAATGTCTATATTTTCTTTATAAATAACAGATTTAGTGTTAAAAGTGATAGCCGGAGCTACTAACATAATTTAAATATGCCTTACGAAAGTTTTAATACAGAATTTTAGAATCATTGAAAAGCCTCCAACTTAAATGTACCGAAGTGAATTGTCCCCGGCAGCCAGGCCGTGGCTAATCGCGATTGCTCCCATCATTACCGTGATTACGGAGAGCGGTAAGCTCGATTTACCGCCCGCTATAATTCGGAGGCTTTTCGGCGTTACATACCTTCCTGATACCTGTTGCGTAAGGTCTCCCGTGGCGCACCACTGTGGGAAAACGATATCGCTACACGCGGGATAATGCCTTGAGATATTGTTACACACGATGTGGTTTTGAGTGAGTTTATAATGCATAGATGACAGTGCGGGTTTAGGCTTAAGGTGTAAGATCCATTGAGGTGAGGCCATTGTAAGAACTGTCTTTTGATTAGAATTGGTATTTTAATTGTTTTAGGTGTCATTCATTTTATTTTATACAGTGACTAGAATAAATGGATCATTTAATTTCAAATATATTTTTCTTCTTCTTCTTTATCTTTACCTTTTTCCACTAGGTGGGGTCACAGCACAGCCTTGTTTTTCCCTTCCACACCATTCTATCAGCCGTAATCTCTTCATTCTCTACTTGATCTACACATTTTTTCTCTTATTAAAATTACTAAAAAATCATCCAAAAAAAGAGAGTAAAGGCAAGGTATTTATTGTAATATAAAGAACTAAAAATAAATGATCAAATATAGAACTGCGCAGTTTAAAGCTTTACAAAAGCATTCCACTCAAAATCAGAAACAACCTGCGACAAACCAGTTCCATGTTTTTGTCGCCATAAAATTTTAATGTGGACAATAACTAATTCTGTTTACCACAACATACAACTAAAATGTGCAACCATTTTTGCAAATGAGATAAAGGATTGACACAAAAACAGAGTTTATAAGAAAAAAGGAAAAAAAATACATTAAATGAAGGTTTTAAAAGGCACAAGAGTGCATGTAAGCAGAATAAGAAAAATAGGGCCACATTATTAAAAGCTTACTAAAAGACAGCTAAACTGGATTACCCTGACAAAAATGCAGTTCTGCCAACATACCTCAGTTTTAAACACATCTAGATTAAAACTAGATTTAATATATCTCGAACATTCTTACAAAATAAACCCCGGCCGTCCAGACAGTTGGACAAAATAATGTGACATTTTAAAATAATTACGCTTTTTGTTGTGAAATTCCCATTGTTGTCGTAAACGGTACAATTATACGCCAGAATGGATGTACGTATATTCGTAGTTATAATTGCATAAATAATTACGTAAAAAAGGAGTAAAATCTGTAGCGCCGGTAATTAACAAGTTGGGTTGCGTTCGGAAAAGAAAAAGGAACACTCAAACTAACAACAAGTTGTAAGAATTTACTTAGAGCAAAATACTTTAAAAAGATCTGCGAATAACTTACTTTCAATTGTTTTAATTCATATCATTTAAATTTATAAACGTTTCACTTCACAATATGTCACACATAATCAATACAAAATAGCACCATAAAGTAGAAGTTAAAATAAGGTCAACGCGACCTCCAACCTCCTCTTACCCACAAAAATATCCATAAGGTTGAAGACGGTCCCTCTCTGCGTCAACATTTCAATATTTGAGCTATGCGCTGTAGATTTATCAGTATTACAATCCATACTCTATAGAGAAGCTTGTTACAAAAAAGTCTTTACGAGTGTACCTACTTAAGCATGATAAAATCGTCTTAATTTTCCATTAACAGATAGAAATACA
The DNA here is from genome assembly GCA_035578125.1 of Mellilla xanthometata. Taxonomy (NCBI): domain Eukaryota; kingdom Metazoa; phylum Arthropoda; class Insecta; order Lepidoptera; family Geometridae; genus Mellilla; species Mellilla xanthometata. The sequence goes on along the minus strand of JAPUBQ010000007.1, from coordinate 762,932 downwards.
GAGTTCATTGGCCATAAATAACATACATCAAACACCTACAAACAGACAAGTGTGTAGTATAAACTACACGCATTACACTTGCATCACAAACACAATAAACATTTTCACTCTACCTATCATTGACCACCCGGGTGAGATTTTCCTAGTTCCAAGCATAGCCTAAGTATGACAATGCGTGCGCAAGAGTCGCATCGGCATGTATTTAACGTACGCGTGTGTTTTGTTAATAATTGTTAGCTTCGTTGAGAGAGCGTAATGAGCACTGAAAATGAGGGCCGCAAGTCCGGATTACCATACTTATTGTCGTTCTGGGTAAGTGATTAAGCGTTGAATAACTATTGGGAATAATGTACTGACACGTTGTTATAGGCCCATTTTTTATTTATTTGTTTATTTAATAAGGTACACAAAACAGAATACAACCTTAAATTACTAAATTTTATTATTATACATTGTTTCGTTCTAGATTATATCCTTATCAAATGTGTACACATCACGATCTAAGTAATATAATATGATTTAATATATATTTACTACTTAGTAGTATTTTTACTTAGTAGTATTTTTTATTAGTTACACGTAAATAATGCAAAATATTTTAAGGGTGGCCTTAAATGTTGTTTGTACTACGTCTAGGCAAAAAAAAGTGTAGAGACGACGGCTGATAGAAGAGAGTGGACCCCACCTAAGTGGACCTAATAAAGCAAGGAAGAAGAAGATATAGTATGAAATACAAGTCTGAAATAAATCATTCGAATTAACTTTTTATGTCAAATCGCAATGTTATAGTTATTTTGGCAAAAGCGTAGAACTTATTTCGCCAATAATTTCTCTTACGTGTTATGTATTTTATGGTATATTTATCCGCGATGTTTATAATAACAGGGCATACGTCATCCCGGTCGCCCACGCGCCGCGGCAGCGTGTGAAAATACGCAGATGTTAGATGCATTCGATCGCGCGCCGGCGTCCTAAGATGAGCTAGATATATGGATGTTTGTTTGTCTGTTGATGATGAGTATGATGATTGTCTCTTGCTTATTTTTCGTGTTGGTTACTTGCTTAAAGCCTACGTTCAAACCATTTTATAAGTTTTTTTACGTCTTCTTTTTCGTTTGAGCTAAGTGGCCAAGCTCTGGTGTCGAGAATTTTGCTGGTACTAAGACTAACAGTTGGGACCTACAGTTTATCGTGTCATTTGACCCACGGTAGCGCCCAGATGAAAATACCACTTGAAAAATGACAGTCTTGTGCTTTGTCCCTATCCAAACGCCGTTCGCATCGACCTTAGCTAGCCGAGATACAGGCACTTTATTTTACTGATTTGTACTGTATTTTTCCTTAGAAATTTTCTTAGTATATTGTCCATAAAAATTTATGTAATATTATCACATACTATATAACTAGCTTTCAAAGAGCCCAGCGTACATAGTACATAGCAAATAAGCCACGAGCACACAGGAGACTCAAACATTTGTCATCAACAGAATGTATTATATCTTAAACAGTAGGTATAACATTTTCAATAGTGTGGAAAAAACAAGTGATGCCGACCCAATCTAAAGGGAATATTCTTAATTCTTTATAGAATGTTTAATTCAATTAAATGGAATCTGCGAGTAAAACCGCGCGTAATTCTAGTGTTTTCTATGGCAAGCCATCTAACGAGAGAGCAGTCGCGGCAACTGTCGGGCTTGTTTCTGATAAAATATGAGGTATTAGGCATTAGCCTCCGCTGCTTGCTGCCTGCGAACCTCGCGGATTTAAGAGATTACGCTCTTGCTAGCGAGGGACTTTGATTTTTTGTTAAGCTTAGTAGTTAAGTTGATGTTGAGGATTTTTGTTTTTCTTTTTTCTGTAGCGCCTTGTATGGTTAGAAAAAGACCTTAGCGTCATTCGCAACAGATGCTTATTATTATTTTTTTTTCACACACGGCTGGTTAGCCCCATACTGAATCATTTCTAGCTCGTATTATGGTTGCTAACACAGCTGATACACTACATATACATACATACATATTTAAAACCCAGACCCACAGCCAACAAATTTGGTTAAGCATAAAGATGTTGACCGGGCCGGGAACCGAACCTGGAACCTTCTGATTAGCAGACCAGCATGGTAACCTTTACGCCAACGAGGTCGTCAAATAATTCGCTTCGATCAATAATTTACCTAGTTAAACTAAAATAATCAAAATATAGTAAAAAAGGGTAAACGAGTTTATGAAAAATAAATCCAAGATCTAAATACTTTGCATTCAATTTTCAAAGAAATTTAAGTGTCCTAATATTATTTTTTCTTGCAGAGTTCAACAATGTTTTTTTTTTCAATTGATATACAAATTGCGCCTGTTTTTTAACAAGCAATACTTTTGATAGATGGTCTATATGAACTACTAACTTTCCCTTAGTGTCATTATTAGTCTTAAAAAAAAAAAACGTTCCCAAAATACATCAAGTAATTTGTTTTTTGTGGGATGTTCATTTATTTATAAGATTTTGATGGTAACCCTGTACAAAAGGTTTTTTTTTACATTGAACATACAGTTATTTACATTGTCATTAAACACAGAAGTGACTCAAAATACTAACGTAAATAAGCCTACATAAGCAGCAAAGGCACAGATATGATATTTCAACACGACCTGCCAAGATTACTGACACGGCTATCAAAAGAAATTAATATCTAAGCAACAATTATTATATTACAGGATGTATGATTACCCACCCCAGCAGGGAACATAAAGGGAACCCATCGCGCTCAATGGCCGCTCCATTTTACCGAACGCTTTTAAATAAAAATCTCTACTCACAGTCTAATAAGTTTAATTAAAACACGCTATAATTTCCTCTCACAAAGACTTCGATCACTCATCTAAAGCGACTTGCAATAATCCCTCAGTTAAAATCTACAATCTCTAATCCAATAGAAACTCTATTTCTTTCACTTAAAGTTCATTTTAGCAGAAAAGGTTTCTTAAACAAATATAGACGTGTTACGTGACTAAGCAAAGGCGTGATTAAAAATCACGTTGAAGGGATGAAACTACAAAGCTAGTACGAGTTTTTTCGAATGCGCAAACCTTTATGTAACCTAATGTAGATTGTATAAGAAATGCAATACACCACACTTGGGGGAGCTACTCCTCAGAAATACAAGATCGCTTAGTTCTGAGGAACACGCTCAGTTTCCTTCAGATAAATGTAACTATAATACTTTAATGAAATCTGCTTCGTATACCTATTCTATTGGTGCAAAAATAAATGATAAATATTTCACATTTTTCAATTTCATTAAAGCTCTATCCATACTCCATATGAGATAATAATAATAATTATGTTTTCGTATAGAAACGATTAGATCAAAACTCAGTTTATGCAAAGACTACCGTCGCTCGGTCACTTGGGATTATCTATAATACAAAAATAAGTCTGGGTTTCCTTCCTGACGCTAAAACTCTAGAACGCACGAACCGTATTCCACGATTTTGCATGTGTTAGAAAGGTCTCGGGCCCCGTGTGGTTTGGAACAAATTTCAGGGAGAATTCGATTTGCAAAAAAATCGACCGACACAACAGTTAGTCTTGTATATTTTATGAGCATGTGTAGCGAGTAGAATAATAATTACCGATGTGTGATGTGATGATAGTCTGCGCACAATGGCCGCGCCTGGACAAGGAAAGTGTGGGAGCGCTATTAGTGATGTGCCGCTATCTACTGGGGCATTAGCTCTATCTAATGGTCAGGGGGTAACTGTAGCTCTACCGGCACCATCATGGTTTCCATATTACTTTTGAAGCTATAACAGCTCTGTCAGACGAGCCGCCTCACGTCCATGGGGACGTGAGTTTGATCCCCACCAACGGGCTTGAACTTATTTTTTACACTTAATAGGCTTGCGCTTGACCACAACTCACCTGATGCTAAGGCTTTCAGTGAAGAAAAATGTCGTAAGAATGCATTGGAAGGCATGGTGGTAGGGTATTTTATACTGCTCCTCCAAGCACCTATGGTGGGTTCCGGCAGCTGCCTTGAGAGCCACTTATTCTAGACTAGGCATGCTCGACCTTAGGGGAGAGTGTCGCTAACTTATATGGTTTCGTGTCCTACTGGTTCGTGGTGAATGGTCAAATATGGTTGCTGTAAAGAGTAAAAATGTTTATACGAAGTAGGAATAGGAGAAAATAGCTGTTCTATACGGAGACATTATAGAAAGCTTTTGTAAATAAAACCAGGCAAACGGTTACATGGAGTATGGTTTAAGTACTTAGTATAATACTAAATTTTGCACGCCATAAGGCAAAATAGAGTATTTTCATTGTGTACCTACAAGGAACATTTCAATAATAATATATCACCACCACATTCAATTTTGCAATTTTTTTTTAAATATATGCAATTTTTGAGTCATATTTTTTTTAACAAAATCATAATGTTCGCTAATGTTCTTAGTAACCGCCACAAATGATTTTTCTACTTTATTTTATTTGAGCGAACAAATTATATGTTTTTGAAATTTCTTCACATATCTAGGTCTGGTTTTAACGGATGCTGGTATTCTTATTATTGGTGTTAAACACTGCTAAGTGTATAATAACTGTTAAGAAGCTTCACTTAGCGCCTATTTGGAACCTGAAAAAATGCTTTTACAAATCTTTAAAACGATGGGATAATAATACGAGCTTTGACGCGATGACAGCAGTAAGCCGAGTGCAAGTTTTGTCGTGTGCCTGACGCGCTCGACGAAAACCGCGTTCGCACATTATTTGTATGAAAAAAATAGTCGGCGCAAAAAGTTTCAAAAACGCGCCGCTAGGTGGCGCCCTATTTTTTTCATACAAATAATGTGCGAACGCGGTTTTCGTCGAGCGCGTCAGGCACACGACAAAACTTGCACTCGGCTCCCTGAACTGGGTATGCGGATGACTTACGTCCGGTAATACGTGAATTTGTGAAGTAGAACATCGTGAGGAAACCAGAGCATGGTGGTAGAGGATTTTCTAGTGCTCGCCTCTGTTTTCGTGAAGAAACGGATTTACGCATCTCCCGACGCAAGCCTGGGGGAGGCAGGCGGGGTATGGCGGATTCGAGGAGTGGAAAATCTGTCAACGAGCACCTAACGTTCCAGCAGTCTCCTTGGGAGCCAGTAATTTTCCTGATTAGACAATAGGCATTTACCTTATTCAAGAGTGTCAATGACTCGTTTGGTTACGCGCCCTCCTGATCAAATATAAAAAATCGTGTTACTTTTTGTTATGTATTGTTTTTTTTTAATTTACTAAATTTTCCTTTTTTCTATCCATTGTAAATAATTTTACTACTACGAGCAAAACTAAAATACGACTAAAATACAAATAACTATATATTTAATACCATTAAAAAAACTAATTGAGCTCATTACATAGTATTCAATCCATCTCAATAGTAAAAAAATAGGTTACTAAATCCTCCTGAATTCCACCTATTCTCATCATCAATCCGTCAAAAGAGCGCAGCTTCCTGGCTCCTGTCACCGGCCCGCGGAGATGTCAGCCTACCTGTCACTGCATCACTGACAGCTGACATTTGCATACATTTGTAACCTCTCCTTAATCTGACTCGTCAATCTCAGACGACACTTGTGAGCTTTACCCACTGATATATACTCCATGGACAAGAACTTCTTAGAGCAAATGTGAGACAATTTACTACTTTCTTGGGCGAATGAGAGCGTAGTACTACTTTTATGCATGTAAAGAACAGTTCCACAGTTTTTTTGAGAAACATTTGTGAAAGTTTTTATAGTAAAATTATATTTCAATTTAAAATTTAGTATTATTAGTGAAATGCAATATCTTTGTGACTTTTTGGAAAATATAGTTATGACTTAGTAAATTTACGTAGTAAATTTTCTTCTTTCATTCATTCATATAGTAAATTTTCTTTTAGTATCTTCTATGGGGGTTTTCGAGACCTTTCTAAAAACTTCTGCCTTCTAACATCCTCCGAGAAGTCTTTGACTATGTTTTATAAAGGTCAGAATGGGCTTACGACGATATCGTAAGCACTTTTAATTTAATTGGGCCTTAGCTAAATAATTCAAAATATGTGTATGTTGTTTAGAAGTATGTATATTTCACACGGAAAAATATAAATAATTTTCTTAATCAATTCAGAAAACAAAATAGCCAACCGCACCTCTAAATCAGATTTAAAATTATCTTTCTTTCTCACTCCTAATATCCCTAACATGCTAAAGATTCCAATTGTCAAGATTTAAAGAACTTACACCAGTGAAACAACTGACTGCAAGCACAGTACAGTGGCCGACAAGGAAGCACCAGCGCCTCCATAGGAAGAACATAAGTTACGTCAAATGTTTTGGGCTATCACCCCTCCCATTGAATTCCCCGCAGCAGTCATAAAGCATTCCTCGGGAAGGCGCTATCAGCGCGCGGATCGCCGACCACACCGCGCCGCGCCCCGAACAATGCGCGCAATCTCGCATCTCTCATATTGTGTACCAAACGCTCTAATAGCTGGCTCCGACACGTGCAACTACGAATATGCCATGGATGTGGACAGGGGTCACAATACTAGAGAGAAAAGCTGATTCCCATACAACGAAGCGTCGCGCGGACGTTTGCCATAATTACCGAATATACCTAGATGGTGCTGCAAATTGTACGTGCAGCCTAGATAGCACCAATTTTCGCAAGCCTCTGCAGTTGCAAACTGATATAACGATAGTAGATTACGTGTTCTTCTTCATCGTATTAGCTAAGTGGTCAAGCTCTGGTGTCGAGTTTTCAAGCCGCCCGAAGGTCTCTGACTTGACTTCGACTGTTGTACTAATACAAAAAGTCTGAACCTACAAAACGACAGTCTTGTGCATGGCCATGCATGCAAACACCGTCCGCATCTACCGTTGCTTAGCTTCGATGATGGGGTAAGATCATCTTAGCTAGCCGAGCAACAGGCGCGACCCGTGAGGTTATTTCAAGAAAATACGAATAGATGGCGCTACGTGTATCGAATGATATACGTAGTACGATTTTCAAATAGAGGTTGAGCGTCTATTATATTTGTTAATCTATGGATGTGGATCTACCATCCTTGTAGATCATTTCTAAGCGCCTGGTTAGCTACCAGCTTTAAGTTGAAAAATCTGGCACCAAGTACTCCTTGAGAGCCAGATATTTCTGGCATGCTCCACATTAGAGTAAAGTCGCTAACTCGTGCGGTTTCGCGCTCTGCTCGTCAAATGCCTTGCTAAACTGTGTAAAGAGACAATTTACAACGTGAAGGTTTTAGTAAACATTACTGAAGAGTTTGAAATATATTTCTTTCGTTCATTTTCTCGGCTGGATGGACCAAGTAAAGGTGTATTCAGTATAAATAACCGGCCAATTGCGGGCAGACTCGCGCACTATGGGGTTCCTTACTTATATTCTAAAAACATTTGAAAAGTGTGTATCAGTGTGTATGTTTGTCTACTTCATCACGGCTAAACAAAAATCGCAAGGTCTAAAATTTTACAGTAAAAAAAAATGCCATGAACTAATTTGCTAATAAAACAAGGATAGCGTTTAAAGATTAAAATTAGCGATAAAAAATTGTTATGAAATGTAGTATAAAATTTGTTTAAACATATAAAATACATTTGTTTTTATAACAATAAATAAATTAAATTCATCTATGAAAAATTTCAACTGTCTAGCTTTCACGGTTTATGAGAAACAGCCAGTTTGAGTATGAGTTCAACAGATATTGGGCACAAATTAGTGAACAGCGGAATCTTAGTACTACGGGTCTTTTTGGGTACAAAAACATAAAAAAGAATAGTCTATGTACTAAGAATCCCAACAGCTAAAACCCTTCAACGATTATAAAAGCCACTGACATAATTGTATAAAATGTTATTTATTTTTGTAATCCATTAACCCTTTGATCGATTACCGGTAATAAAATAAAAAGGGAATTGAAATGCGAGCGACTTAAACTGATCTCTATTTATATTTAATAAACAAGGTTTCTTGCTCTATAATTAGATTTTAATCGTCCAGTAATATTTCGTCTTTAACTTAATGTTTCTCCTGTCACTTCGGGATCCTGTCATTAATACTGTAATTAATTCATTATTGAAACATGCATAGGAAATGTAAGATATGTTGGTAAGTTTCTTTGAAACTAAGTTAACATTATGTTACCTTGTCGTAATAAGATTAGTTAAAGAAAAAAGAAAAGAGATAAGATAAAATAAGATAATCTTTTTGATAAGATTAGTTGATTTGTTAATTATTATTAGTTTTATTTAGTACGTAGTATTAAGGTGCTATAATAGTACTGGATTCAACCGAAGCGTCTGCTGCTGGGCAGAGGAAATTTCACGACATAAATTATTTTTAAACCAATAATTATTATAATTAGCGTTAATATAAACCTCCTTAACAAATTTCATACAAATCTGTTCAGCCGTTTGATCGTAAAGAAGTAAGAAGCTAACACACTAAACCACAAACTATCGCATTTATAGTATTATTAGGATTGGTAGGATATGAAATATTATTTTTTATCCCTTAACCTTTCCTAATAGTATACTTGGCAATATAATATATTTTTTTGTTATACTATTTGTAATATAATTGTCAATTTATTGTGACAAAAACCTTAAACCTTCGAGCCAAACACAACCTCCAGCATGTTAATTCACAAACAACTAGTCAGGACCACTCATACGTTACATTGTAAACAACTATTATCCGATGTTAAGCTCCTCTCTACAAGATAAGTGACGTTTTTACAGCTCCTTATCCGAACAAGAAACAGCGACATGCAACAATTTGTAAAAAAAAAACAATAAAACATGCCAGAGACGATTCTTGGACATTAATTAATTGCATTGCAACGTTGCTACGCTTTTTACAGCAAATTATTATGTGTGATATTTATGTTATCTATAAAAAGATGAAAGAGTTTATTAGGATCAGCGAACTAGAACTAGAATAAATAGAATAGTAACTTGGCCGATAAAACGGTTCCACTGTCCACGCGTAAAATACCGCGGTGGGCGGGGGAAAAACAAGCTACCCGCGCGCCCGTTTGGCGTCACATGGTGTGGCGGTAACCAATCGCGTGCAAGCTTTGTGTGTGTGTTTCGTTGGGATATCAGTATGATTGTGTGCGTAGATGGATACAAATTCTAAGCGGCAATTGTTGTATGTATTTTGAATGCCACATTATAAAAAAATAAAATCAAAAAATTTCGTCGAAAAATTAAAAAAATATATATTCAAGAGTGAACAACCCTTATCACTTAGGGGTATAAAAAATAGATAGTAGCCGATTCTCAGACCCACCGAATACGCATATAAAATCTGGTAAAGATCAGTCAAGCCGTTTCGGAGGAGCACGGCAACAAACACTGTGACACGTAAATTTTATATATAATATGATTTTCTGTATCACAATGTCAGTTACCGTACTCCTCCGAAACGGCTAGACCGATTTTCATCAAATTTGATATACGTATTCAGTTGTATGGAGTTACTCTTCCGTTTATCCTAGTTCGTTGCGCTGGAGTATGATTTGCCACCTCCTCGGCTCGTGCTCCACGTGAGGAGAGGCCCGCGGCGAGCATTGTGCTCGCTATTGTCTCACCTGGTGCACTGCGCGCGAACCTGACCGACTAGCCGGCCGCTCGGTCGGACGAGGACAATGATAATATACCACTTGATGACCGATGTAGGCTATGTCTCATATTAGCGCTGTTCGCCTCTGCGCTCGCGGGACGGGGTTCTAGCAAAGGACAAAGCTTTATTAATGACATGTAATGACACATATGTACACCATATATTGGAAGAAAAAAAAACCGACTCGCTTCAAACCAGTATTATGACGCCCTGATTAGGGTACATTTTATGTTTTATGATAAATTTATATCGTATAACATTTAAATGATGCAATAAACGATTTGAATTTAATGTGAATGTGCGGTAGAGCAGGACGGGCTAAATAGTTCAACGGGATGTCGGTTTTTTTATTGTTGCGTACTGTTTCGTCATATATTTTACAATCCCTGATTTAGGCGATGACAGGTGTAATATCTTGAATTGACAGTTTTTTCGTTATAAATCCAAATTCAGCCATCGCCTTAAGTCATTTACTGGAAAAAAAAACGTGACCGTAGAAAGAAATACTGGCTTTCAGACGGGTTGACTTTTATTATTTAGACATAAAATAAGTGCGCAGCACACTACGCAGAATGAGTTAGTGATGAATCACTTACTTGTTTCCTATGTGGGGTAAAGCTATGCGCTATCTAGTAGGATAATATCATTGGCCAATGATGTACTTGTGGTTCAGATGAGGCAGTCACGCTTCAGGTAAAAAAAAACACCCTGTTCCCCGAAAACTATAATCTTGCGGTTTTCAAGGCACGAGTGAACCGGTTTCTTCTGGGTAAGCGCGTTCCACCTTAGATCACAATGTCGCTTACCATCAGGTAAATTCTGATCAAGCGCAAACCTATCATAATCAGCTAAGATTTTGACCAGCACATCATTATAATACACAAAGAAATAATACAGAATAATAGAGAAGAGAACACACCACTAGGTATTAGGGGGATTAGGCTTGACAAATAAATGTTTGAAAAAAACGACTTTTCGGCACATTAGTAATCTGCGCATCACATAACACCTGATGGTAAGCGAATTAATCTGAAGTAAACTTGCCCAGAAGAGAACATATTTTCGTCCATTTAATAGATTCAAGATAGCCGCAACAAAAGATTTTGTTGGAGGTTTTCAAAATTTTCTTTTAGCGTATTTTGTTCCAGAATGCACTATTTATTTTCTCCGACTAAATATGCAAAGAGCTCGCATTAAGATCATAAAGAGATAGATGAACCTGTCGTACAGAAGCGTCAGAGCACACATGTTGCCTCCACATACCAAGGGCAGCGCAAAACATGCGCCGGCGCAGCCCAATGGAGTTAGGCCGTGGACACACTAACAAAAAAAATACAACTTGCCTTGTGTTCAGTTGCGCTGTGTTAAACGCACACCGTGATATTGCCTATTAACAAAAGATTAAATGAAATTTAAATTACTGGAGTCTTCAATGTATAGTGATACGCGGTAACGCCTGCACTGTAGCTTTAATTCAAGCATCTTTGCATGGAATCCCAATTAAGGGCAGACTGGATTTACCATAACTTCAGTTATGGCGTTAGATCATCTTAGTTAACCGAGCTATAGACTTCCACATAAAGAAATAAAATTGTTCTTAAAATGAGTGTGCCACCATTACTACGTTTTTTATGATGTAATCATAATCATATTTATTGGTAAAACATTATTTTACAGGTCAATTCATACGTCATTTTAAAACATTATAACAAAAAAAATATAAATATACATGTGTACATTTAAGAATTTCAATATGTCATATGTATTAATAAATAAAAATAATAATAAATAAAATAAAAAAACAATGTCAACATACGAGTACTAATATTATCTTATTTTATAATATTAGTTGTGACGTGTATCGTCAGCTTTAGAGTGAGAGATCTGCGCGAGCTTATCCCAGGATCGGCCGCGAGACTGATTGGAATGTCAAGGAATATGTTTACTGAACGAAGCGGCGCAAGTCACGAGAGAGTGATGCACGCGCTACAATTACTTGTTTGTCTTTACTAATTACTAGCAGATCGTCCAGGCTTCGCACGAGCTATAAAATAATCCGAGTTGCAAAGAGAAACAAATTATAATCTATGTTACTCAGGAATAATGTAGCTTCCCAATGGCGAAAGAATTGTTCTGATCGGTTCAGTAGTTTCGGAACCTATTCGCGTCAAACAAACAATCAAACTTTTCCTCTTTATAATATTGGTATAGACAACCTTGGCATTAGACCAGCAGGGCGCGATACCACACGAATTAGTGACAGTCAGGCCTAGGAAAGAGCATGGCTACTCTAGAATAACTGACTTTCTAGTAGGCTGCCGGAACGTACTGCTAGGTGCTTGGCGACAGTTTTTACAAATTGAGTACGGTATAATTTACAATGTGTCATAGGAGCACGCATACAATAAATTACAAAAATATTTTTACGGTAAAAAGGAGTAAACTACTGATAAAATATATACGTCATCATAAGTTTCAAATCCAAGATGGCCGCCACAACAAAATGTTGAAGTTTTCTATTCTAACAAGTGTTTTAACATATATAAAAGTATATATAACAATTTTTATTTTTATTTATCTGTATAGCCCATTGAAATGTTAATTTTTTTAGGCCTAACCTTGCGTTTTTTAGAGGACGCAATTTTATTTTTTTGATGTGTAGGGGGGGTCAGTGTAAAGCTAAAACCAAGTTTGTGGGGTCGCCACCCTTGTCCCACGGCCGCCATCTTGAAAATAGGGGTTGAAACGGTTTCTATGATATATCTCTAACTATTTATTTGATAAAAAAAATTGTTAGCATTTTTGTTGCAAATTAAATTCTCTACAACTTTGTTCCAGTAACTTTTTATCGTAAAACTATAAATAAAAAAGTTATAAGCAAAAATCTTCAGAAATTCGAGAAAAAAAAATATATTTTTCGATATAACTTTTTTATCATTTTACGAAAAAATAATATCAGACCTTTTTTGTAGATTGTTTTTTGGGGAAGAACTTTTATTTGCATCATTTTTTCATTAAGTTAATAGCTAAGGTTTTACAGCGCTCCGAAGTGAGCACTATTGTTTAGTACTCTTAACTATAGGTACCTATATTATATGTGTATACTAATAATATGTCATCAGTAATTTTTTTTATTTTTTTATTTTGTTATTATAACTTTTTTAATTACAAATTTAGCAATATTATTAATAATTAATTATTGACTCTTTCTCACTCCATAACAGGATTTAACAATTATTGATTTTTAAAATAAGTTTAAATCTGATGGCCGTTACCGGGAATACTGTTCAGGTAATTGCTAAATTTGTAATTAAAAAAGTTAAATTAAAGGTCTGATATTATTTTTTCGTAAAATGATAAAAAAGAAGTTATATCGAAAAATATATTTTTTTTCTCGAATTTCTGAAGATTTTCGCTTATAACTTTTTTATTTATAGTTTGACGATAAAAAGTTACTGGACCAAAGTTGTAGAGAATTTAATTTGCAACGAAAAATGTTAACAATTTTTTTTATCATATTAATAGTTTAAGAGATATATCATAAAAACCGTTTCAACCCCTATTTTCAAGGTGGTGGCCGTGGGACAAGGGGGGTGACCCCACAAACTTGGTTTTAGCTTTACACTGACCCCCCCCCTACACATCAAAAAAATAAAATTGCGTCCTCTAAAAAACGCAACCCCAAATGTAACTTTTCAATGGACTAGTAGTATCTGTCGGAGAGTGAGCAACGCCATAATATGTCGTCGGGGATGCGTTCTACATCACACGAGGGCCGTGTCGGAAAGAGTTATGAGTTGGATTACTAGTATTACTTCTAATGTTACTTGTTTACTAAAAACTAGTTTAATTACTTTCAAATATCTTTATTAGATTTAATTTGATTTGTACTTTCGTTTTTGCAAAATTATAATTTGCTTAATTAAGAGTAGTTAAACGATTTATAGTAAACAGCCAATCGGTCCAGCGTGTGGCTTGTGGCATGTGCGCGGCGAACCTGCGCACGCGCCGCGCAGCGATCGATCCTCGCTAATTGATCGACGCAGCTCCGCGCCGGATGCTGCCTCCGCCGAGACATGGCGGGACTCGGTAGAAATGATAAACAAAATGTAGATAGACTGTCTCAATAATAATGGTATATAAATTGTAGAGTAATAGATATATAATCAATTTAAAAAAAATATGTAATATTTTTAAACACATGTCACAATATACAATTAAAATGTCAAAATTAAATTAAATTTATTATAAATTACTTAATTCTAAATAAATAACCCGCCCAAATAAATCAAACATAACATTTTTTTCCAGATAACTATTTGGACAGATCTATGCCTATTTATTGAATAAATATTTATTTGATAAATCTAGATGAATGTAGTATTTGCTAAGTCCAAGTCTCAATTTTAATTAACATATTACATAAGAATACAAGACTCAGAAGTAAGCTTTTAACTGACCATAACCGATTTTGAAGAAACTACGAAAAGCAACAACGTTTTGACAACTTTCCTCATTGATCCACCTGTGAAAACGTACCGGAGAGACAAAACTGTTATTTTTTTTAAAATTTCTTGATGCAGTTTTTGTGGAAAGATATTTAATGTACAGACACTCGATTTTTACTTTTAATGTACCAATACTTATAATGAAAGAAGACGTGGATGAATTGTGTGAAGGAGGATATGAATGAGAAGGGAGTGAATGTGGAGATGACGGTTGATAGAGTGGCGTGGAAGCGAAAAACAGGCTGTGCCGACCCTACCTAGTGGGAAATGATAACGGAGAAGAAGAAGAAGATACCAATACATATAATGAGATTGAGTTTATCAATACATATGTATACACAAACATTCTCATCAATACGTAAAGTTTGTGAGGTTGAATGTGTTAATGCATGGAAGTATGTTTGGATGATTGTAGATGCAAGGTAGCATAAAAAAGGATGTGTTTTGGGTGCATCTTACTCTTTCATACTCAAATTAAAGTAACTGTACGATAGTGGCGATTTTAAGTATCGTGTGTAGCAACTCTGATTACCACTCAGTGCACAATTACAGGTAATCACGTAATACAAGTACAGACGTATCGATTTCAAAGCGTAATTACTCATTTGTATCTCATAATTCGAGACAGCTCGACACCTTCAGTGATTACTTCTACAAATGATAAATAGAAAGGAGTGATTGATAACACATGTATAGACGTCTTACGCAATTATAATTGCCTGCTTTTATCGTTTTCGGTTACGTTCTACAGTTTGCGGAAATTAAATTCCGCGTTGCGATGTTCTGAAACCTAGATTTGGCTTTAATGGTCGAGTGCTGCAGGTGCAGAATATTGCTTGAAAGTTACGTAAAAGTTCAAAAGCTTATGTTTTTTTATCCGAACTATTTATTTTAAAACTATTTATCCGAAGAAGCAGATTTAGCAACAATGTGCACGACAATGTTACTATTTTGTTGACAATTTATCTAAGTTCAGTTAATATTTGCATAGTATTAACTTTTTCGATCGTCGCTTAGACGTATCTGTGTGTATGTATGTGTGTGTGTGTGTGTGTGTGTGTGAGTGTGTGTTTGTGTGTGTGTGCGTGTGTATCTTTCTTTAGTGGAATCGTAGCTCCCGATTGGTTAACCGCTTTTAATTTTGGTTTATCATTTGGAAAGGTGCTTAGATTAGAGTATCTTAGATGAAAATCGGTCCTAAATGGCCGCTGCTATAATACCAAATGGCGGATAACATATTTTTTACCAAACTTCCAATATAGATATCAAATCAAAGGGCTAGACTAATATAAAATACATTTCAAATCCAAGATGGCAGTTACTACTAAATGTTGCCGGGGTTCCACATGTGTCGTTCTAAAGCGAAATGCTTTACGACAGATCTGAATGCTGTCAAAAAACTATAGCTTTTAAAAAAACTGCAGCAATGTATCAAAACAACAGGTTTGTATGAATTTTTAGTAACAGACAGGCAGACAGAGCGACGCCTCAATTTATTGCTTGCGAATGCTCCGCCGTACATCATACCCTGCTAATGAATGAATAAACTGGGTTCTTACTTCGACCTGCTGCATTTTTATGCACCTATGTATTGGTACCAAAATAAGTGTGGTATAAGTATAAATTTTCTTAGAGAGGTCTTTTATAAGCATACAAATACATTAATTTCATGTCCAAAATACTTTGATATTTATGTGCTTTTACCATGCTCTATTTATATTGTAACTAGCTGACCCGGCAAACGTTGTTTTGCCTTAAAAATATATAGTAGAAGATTCTCAGACCTACTGAATACGCATATGAAATTTGGTAAAAATCGGTCAAGCCGTTTCAGAGGAGTACGGTAACTAACATTGTGTCATGGAAATTTTATAATTCTTTATTGGACATATAAATAAAAAAGGCACAGTAAAAGACAATTAACTTAAAATTAGTGTACCACAATTGGCGGCCTTATCGCTTAAAGCGATCTCTTCCAGGCAACCTTTGGATGGAAAGGAATTTATAAACGACTAAAGAAGGACGTAGTGTACAATAAAGAATAATAAAAAACATACATATAGTATTAATAATCTTATCTTAATTTATATAATCTCGTGTCACAATGTTTGTCCTCAATGGACTCCTAAACCACTTAACCGATTATAATAAAATTCGCACACCATGTGCAGTTCGATCCAACTTGAGAGATAGGATAGTTTAAATCTCAAATTATAGTCGCAATTTTAATTTATTGCTAATATAATTTGTTATAATTAACTGTAAGTAACCTATCTATATAGTAATTTAATTATCAATGAAGTAATTCATAAAAATGAAGTATCTTTTTGTACATGTTACTCCTAACCAAAAAGAAACCTGGCAATAACTAACCTTAGGCCTATATTACTTAAAGTAGGCGACCATACGTTTTTATCAAATCGCTAGTGCCTTGAAAATTCGCAAAACGGACACAACCGTCAACGACGTCTGCCCTCATGCGTCTGCCCGCGTTCGGGTCGCGCACTCAGCGTTGAGCCACTTCTTCCCCACCGCACCTACCCCCGCTCCGTTCGCCTGGCGCCGCTGCATTTTAAATCTGTGATATCTTCGAAAATATTTATTTAATTTACATGCTGTAAAAAGCCATATTGATCTTTATTAAATGCACAATGTATTTAAGATACTTAATTGGATAAGGACTGTATCGCTTAAATTCGCTACGTAAATAAGCCATTATTTCTCGTACAAAGTAAAGGATAAAAAATGGTTATTGTGGGTTATTCCTAAGAGATAAACATATACCATCACGGACTTTTTTGTAGACCTTTTTAAGTTGTACAATACTGTAGTAAATTGTTTTGATCTATCTTGTAGGATTCAGTCAGCGTTTGCAAGGTAAGCGCAAAAAATGTGTTTTTTTTTACGACCTCACATTAAAAACCTCAAATATTGTAGCCTATGTGTTATTCTGATGTATAAGCTATAGCCTATGTGTTATTCTGATGTATAAGCTATATTGTGGTAAAGTTTCATTCAAATCCATTCAGTAGTTTTTACGTGAAAGAGTAACAAACATACATCCATACATCCATACATCCATACATCCACACATCCATACATCCATACATACAAACTTTCGCCTTTATAATATTAGTAGGATAATTTCATACTTACACTTAATTTTTTTAATTTTAAAAACTTTTTCTTTGAAAACTCGCTGACATAGTGTACCTACCTATGATTGGGAGAAGACATCGGCTTCCGTCATACAGTTATAAACTAGTTTGGAAGCCTTTAGATCTATTTATATATTTGTAACAATTACTGTGTCAAATAAATAAATTTCGTATTTATATTTATATTTAATGTTTTCTTATCTTATCTCATTTTGGTTTCAGATCACAGTGGACGTACACTAAATATTTCACATTTTCTTCCATCTACAATGGATTTCCGCAGCGTAACGACTGAGTCGATATGTTTTATTTTACTAATTTGCTTACTATACACGTTTGAGTATTCCCGTTTAAAAACAATATCGAATACTCACGCAATAGAACATTGGTAACCAATAACAGGTTCATTGCGATATCGCTACCGCGGTTTTTGTGCGACTTTTTCTCGCGTTGAGAAATTAATATACTCTGCTAACGAAATGACACGCGTGATACGACTGCTATTATCATAAATGTTTTTAATGTGATCTTCATTATTATCATGCTATTCATCATCATTATCATCATCATTTTATGCAGTATTTTGTGTGAAAGACCCACCAAGCCGCACTTGACCAGCGTGGTGGATTATGGCCTATGGTTGGTGGGTTATATCTCTCTCCGAGAAAAGTCCCCGAGTCCCAGCAGTGGGAAAGTATAGTGGGCTGCTTATGCTATACTTGTGTGATAGAAGACCTCTTCTGACAGCTATAGTATAAGCCTATATTCGAACGTCAGAGACGGCTGCATACAGTGCACATGTAAAAACGTCTTCTCTCTACGAGCTGACCACATGCAAGAAATAGTGTTACGATCCGCCTGAGACGAGAGTGCCGGACTAGTAATAAAGAGGCATGATCCTTGTCACGTAGGAAATATCGTACATAAAGCGCTATGGCAGACATTTTAATTTTATTTTTATTGTAACAATTGAAATGAATCCTTTTTCATTTGTTATAATAAAAAATACAATAATAATACCTGTCATGGTGGTTACCAGTAAAAACAATATTGAACTACTTTAAGCCAGGTATAAGATTTTACGTACAAGTATAATTAGAGAAGTAGAATAGAATATTTCCATATTAATTCCATGATAAAAAAAGCAGCTGCGAATTTAAAACATATGAAGTTCTGAGTTGCTGTGAGTTTTCAAACCGCCTCAAGGGCGCTAACTTAAAAGAAGCTTAGAAAAAAAATATAAAAAATTATAGTCTTACCTCTTTGCGGCAAATCTCCAGGTCACGTAGACCGCGCAGTGTGGTTCCGGTGTAACTCGATATCACTGCACTTCTGAAACAAAAAGATATTTTACATTAACTGAATGATAGAAAACAATAGCTTGATAAAATTAGCAAACTTTAGAACACAATCTATTTTTAGTTTAATTGATATGGAGAAACAATTATTTTTTGTTGTAGTATTTAATATTAAGGAATAAAATTGAATTCATAAGTATGTAGGTACCTAGTTTACTTAAGTTGTGCATGTAATGTGACTTGCCTTCGACGTATTTTATTTATGACCAATAAAGCTCTGTGTTCTGAATTTTTGTATTTCTGACGATATGGGCAAATGTTGAATCCACAATTGATGAAAAAACTTTTTTTGTTTAGCAAATATTTTCGTAGTATGTCTATATCTATTGTATGTCTGATTGATACCAAAATTGGTATAAAAATACTTGGGATTGTTCTTTAGAATGTCAATTTAAGATTAAAATTTTGCCCATTTCAGTACGCTTTCATATACCATTTGTCTCCTAAACCTTTAGACAAAAATTCGTTCGGTAAGCAGAATCTAGGCATAGCAGTCAAAAAACTACGTCGTTACGTGATACGCGTTTATATAATATTTTAGCGAGTTACATTGTTTAAATAATAATTAATTAATCATTTGTTTAATTAACAATGTCAATAAACAATATATAGGCTAAAACTATACAGTCAAAACGCTTAAAAAAAACTTTACTCGATAACTCCTTAATCAAAATTCTGCATTGTGTTGATATGAAGGTTAATATTGATATGAAGGTGTGTAATTGAATGATGTTTTTTTATTTCATAATTTAAATTTTCAACGAAGGAAATAATAACAGCTTTCATGTTATAAAAGTGTTGCATCGCCAACAATGCGCTTGTCGGCGCAGCGCTGCACTGACCACTTACGCAACATTCGAAGCATCAGTGCGAAACTGTGAAACTGCACTCGCCCTTATGAAGTAATCACAACCAGTTGTTGCTCAATACCCTTCCGAGAACTGTACACGAGATCATATCATGTGGGAATACGCTCAGAGCCGGCTCAAGGGTAGGGTGGGGTTGGGTGACCGCCCAAAGCGCCAAATGAAAAGGACGCCGAATAATAAGGGCACGAAACGGACGCCACAATAACTCTTTTCCCATAATATTTTTAAACCAAACTAATGATAGTTCAGTAAGTCGGTTTATGTCTTATAGGTTATTGTTCGATCCCTACCAATGAGCACGAACTTTTGGTGAAGGAAAATATCGTGAGGAAACCATAGCATGTTGGTAGGGCATTATCACCGTGCACATAAGAGTGTGTTCCGATAGCCTCTTTGAAAGCCAGTCATTCTGGACCAAGCTTGCTCCTTAGGCGATGCAGAATTCTAGGGCGTAAGCCTTAAACCGAGTGTGTGTATCTTCTTTCAATAGATTAAATATTTTTCAATAAAAAAGTAATCTACATATTTACAAAACATATAAGCCATCTCAACACCAAAAACGAGCACAAACTCTTTGCAACGCTTATGACGAAAACATTTTCGACACAAAAATTCCAATAAAAAAGCTATAAAATTTACATAATAACATGTAAAGATGTTAACGTTATTAATATTATACTGAGTTCAAGTTCATACTTTCGCAGAAAATAGAAAGTATTCGATTGATAGAAATATTAGTTGCGTTCCTAACTCATGATTAATCGTTTAAAATTAACACGCGCTTTCTTGTTGCGTATTGAAAAATTATAATCATCGTAATCTGCGGCCTACTTTATCTCTATATACACATTAACAACGTATATAAGATTAGTTACAAAGTAAAAAAAACATATGCTTTTATTCCTTTTAAGACATTGATTGTTTTTTTCGGTCTTAAGTCATATATATTGTATAAGCACCTATCAGTGTGTTTCGGCAGCTTCCTTGAGAGCCAGTTACTCCTGACTAGGTTTGCTCCACTTTATGCCAGTGTCAGTTACTCGTATAATTACGCGCCCTGAAGATCAAATGTTTAGCTGTAATGAGTAAAAAAAATAACAGAAAACATCGATACTACGACTCAGCAAACGAAAGTGAAATTTCATACACACACATACCTACGTGTGTATATATACGTAGACAATAACCACGCCCGATAGGAGCGGTCACTGACCTCAATTGCATATAATGTTCTAACTATAATAGTAGATAGAAATATAGATCATTGTAGTTTTTCTAAGAAACATTCCTAGTAATTTATGTAGCTATGATCTAGTAGAATTAAACTTTAATTAGTTACAGTTACAAAAACTATATACTTTAAGACTCCATTCCTGGCGCTAGTTTTGTAACTGTAACTTATTAAAGTTAAATTCTACTAGATCGTAGCTACAGAGATTACTAGGATTTTTTTCTTAAAAAGTGTATGATCTTTATTCCCGTCAACTAATAGTACGTCATTATTTCCGAGAGAATTTAATCGTTTTAATACTCTTATCATATTTTCTTCTGAAGAAGCGATAAAAGTTATCTTCGGATCAAAACTTTCCTTAGATTTTTCTAAGTGAAATACCTAAACTCAGCCGTTCTATTTCTTAACAGACTCGGCAAAGTGATTCATTTTAATATAGATGACCTAGCTTAGTCTTTTTTTGACAATCTATTTTCGGATCACTGTCTAATGAGAGGCCACGAAGGTCATTCACCTGTTGTTTACTATCTGCCTTCGTTATAGCTTTTAATTGATTATTTTTTCTTATTAAATTAGCTTTCGGCTTAATTTTCCTCAAGCATTGTGTGTGATTGGACACACTTCTGAAGTATAAAGAGAGCTATCTTCGTGTTGGAGGTTTCTGCGAATTACGCTCTAATTGATTTGTAGTTTAGTTTGCTATGACGTCAAAGCTTTTTTACAGTATTCAAGCAGTTTTCAAGTGGTCATCTGAACAGCAGGCCTCGTATCCACACGAACCAACTCTTGCCGAAAGTGGAGCATATCCGGTTTGGTATTACTGGATCACTAACCGGTGGCAGAACACTTTGATAGGCGATAGCTAAAAGATTCCTTATCATGCAAGTATCATTACTATTACGTATTATTAGGAGGTGTTATTTGGAAGCATCTTTAGAAAAAACAGTTCATGGCATTATTTGATTTTTTATCGCAAAATTGTACGCACATTTAAGTACTGAAATACCTTATTATGTAGTAAATCATAGTTTTACGAGTTATATTACGTTATTATATAGGTACTTTTATGAGGACATGAGAGTGAAAGGAGTGAGTGTAGAGACGACGGCTGATAGGGGAGAGTGGAAGAGGAAAATTTGCTGCCGACCCCACCTAATGGGATAAGGAAAGGAAGAAGAAGAGAGACTAAATAGGTACTTTTATATCACGTGTGTAACAGTAAAACAATATATTATATTCATTCATTCAATGTCATATATGTAAGAGCTAGGCTCTTGTCCGTGGAGTTTTTTTTTCAGGTAGTTCTATCTTCGGCCAAATCCCTGATCTCCCTATACGACATGACTTTCGCCTTCTCCTTAATTTCTCCTAAATTTTATATTCAGGATACAAAAATACCTCAAGTCAATTAAAGAAAACCTGTGAGGGATGGTTTTAGTTTGAAAATTGTAAACCACAGTAGATTTTAACATCCGGCAAGCTACGGTTAAACATGGGTCGATTTAACATAAAAAAAATGGTGATGTTTGTACGAGCTGTCAGTCACGCTTTCCCCATCATTCTCATCAGAGTCGTCAATATAGAGTTACGTGCGCCTATTTTATGAAAGACGTGCGTTCTTGCTTTTTTCTGCTTTTTGTCAATAACTGACGCAATGACAAGATTGTTTTTTTTTACGTTGGCTGGAGATTACGCTTTTTTGGTCAGTTTGGGGGAAGTATTCACAAACAAAAGTTGTCTCACTAATATTATAAAGTTAAACGTTTTTCTGCCGTATAAATTATTTTAGGAGTATGAAAAATAGATAGTAGCCGACTGTCAGACCTACTGAATACGCATTTAAAATTTGATAAAAATTTCGGAGGAGTACGGTAAACTAACATTGTGACATGGATATTTTGTATATAAGAAGATATGTCTAATGGCCGCGTCAGGAGTGTGGGCCTAGCAATCTGCGACAGCCCAGTTCAAATCCGGCCATGCACTCTGTCAATTTGCACCTACCCATAAGATGAAAGAAAACTGCGTGAGAAAACTTTCGTGTTCCAGGAACCACAAAGTCCGAAGACGTGTGTTAGTCGTTAACCCACTAGTCAGTGTGGTGGATTAAGGTCCTATATCTATGCCACACTCTTCCCGATAGATAAGGCTCCGGGAACGAATACTTTTGTGTACTGCTAACTATAAATTATTGCAAAGTCTAAACCATTAAAGTAAAAAAGGGCGAGTGTGGCTCGGTGGGAATAATGTCTACCTTTCAATCAGACGACCCCTGGTTCGATCCCGGCCCTACACCAATGACTTGTTTTTCAAGTTATGTGTGGATTTACACTCGCTTTACGATGAAGGAAAACATCGTGAGGAAACCGGCATGTTAGAGGACCACAATATCCGAAGACGTGTGTCACCAACCCGCACTTGGCCAGCGTGGTGGATTATGGTCTATATCTCTCTCCTCACGAGAGAAGGCCCCGAGTCCCAGCAGTGGGAACGTATAGTGGGCTGCTTATGCTATTGCTTGAGACGTAGTAACAAACGTACCGAGAAAAAGAACAAACTTACGTACTGCATTCAATACGTGTGATTCTTTATGAAATTGCTTATATAAAAGTACGAATGCAAGTACGTACGTACAATGATTACGTATTATTGTAGTAGGTATGTATGTATTACGAAATAGGAGCGCCCAAGTAAACAAGCCGGCGTGTAAATAGAAATGCAGAACACCGCAACTATGTACATAACATATGTAGGTATGTAATATAGGTGTGGTATTTTGATTCCTTTCACTGCTTACTACGTACCTACTGCCTCACTTAGCTTGTTACTTGTGTGGACAGATAATGTTAACGGTATTTAAAGGTATTTTTGACCAGCAGGGAACGTAGCTACACTAGTCAGTGACGCTTTGGCTCAAAGTGCAGCATGCCTAGTTTGGAATATCCGACTCTCAAGAAAGCTGCCGGAATACAATTTTTTTTAATGATGAATAGGCTTACGTTTGACCGCAGCTTGCCTGATGTTATGCTTGACTGTGGTCTAAGATGTAACACGCTTGCCTAGAAGGAACCTATTTACTTTAAATTTGAAGACCCCCAAATTGTACTTCTCTTGGAAAAGAAGACTCAGGAAGAGAGTTCCAAAGCTTCGCAGTTCTCACAATGAAGGTCTAAGCAAAACGCTTTGTGCGAATCCTCAGAACTTCGACAGTAAATCGGTGTCTCTTCGCTGTGCCTCTGCTAGTTCTGTAGCGGAAAGGAGAATCTTTGATGCTTGGCGACAGATTTTTCAACTTTAATGCGGATGATAGCTAGGTGACCACTAGAACATACCTTAGCTTCATGCTATGCTATATTCAAGATGTTTTCCTTCATCTAAACATCGAGCTCATTGGCAGGCATCGAAACCACGGCCTTCGGATTGTAAAAAAACCGCATGCACTACTGAGCTGTTATATCATCTAAAATAATATTAGTAGGATAAATACTATCAGAATAGGATAGGACTTCTGATAGATAGGATTTCTGAATATTTGCCAAAGAATTATGTTCTAATCAGAGTATGAACCCTATTATTAACAATAACGAGTATTTAGTATGACATCGCATGAATTTATGCAAAAAAGCTGTTGAATGAACCGGCGCCGGCGCAGGTCTCACGTTCAGCTAACTGCACTGTGTGTAACCATTACAACACATCTAATACTACTTGCGAAATTAAACCTTAAACCATAATTTTAGAGTTCAAACTCGTACATCAATTTAGTCAAAATATGGAACGTATACGCGACGCATTCAAATTGATAAGCGCACGCAAATTTGAGCCCTAAACTTAAGTAATTAAATCTACATTGGCTTGTAGATATTTAGTATCAAGCTCGTCGACTTTGTACGCTCGTTAATATTGGATGAAATCCGAGTGAATTATGTTTCTTTCGTCATTTTGATACGAAGACAGATATACATATACATATGTATGTATATAGTTACTGAGTTTTGCGACATTTATCCGGGATCAAATTTAGTATGTGTTAATAAAAGGTTTAAGCTACTTCCATATTTAATTCTAAATCAGTTCAGCCGTTTGAGCGTGAACAGAGAGAAAAAAAAAGAATAAATTTATTAACAACTAACAAACAAACCTACACACACTTACATAAAAAAACTCAAATCATATCAAATGTTTTTTATTTGTAAAGTATATAGGTCGAGAGGTGTTACATAAGTATTAAAAATTAATGTACTCTATACTTTACCCGTTAGGGTGTGCAAATTTATATTGAATATAACACTAATGTAAGTATATGTAATGTAAGTACAAAACTCTCGCCTTTAATGTTCATGGGATGAAGGGTTTCTTCTTCTTTCCTTTTAAGAGCTACGCTCTAGTCGGTGAAGTATTCGACATCTACCTATCGTACGCCATTTCCTTGACCTCCTTGTACGATATGAATATTTTAAGTATTAATAAAAGAATTAATATACGTTTACAAAATCATTACAAGCCAACAGAAATTAACGAAATCTTCTTATTTAGATGACCGCTAAAATGTAGTCTAAGAACACATAATAATATCGAGTGAAATTACTCAGACTTTATATTAGTGTATATGCCAACATAATTATTATTAGACAATCATTAAACAATGTATATAATTAGACCGACTATTATAGATCATACTTATACATAGATATGAAAAAACATCATATTTTTTTATATATAATAACTACTTTGTATTTATGAATGTTGTAGAATGTATTTAATGAAATTTGTAAAGATTATTGCATTGTAAATTTTAAATAAAATTATTAAAAAAAAACGTTTATTATAAGATATTTTGAATGAGGTTTTGTGTTTATAAGTCTCATTTGTATGCAAATTATAAAAAATATTCATGGGGTTGTCTTTTAGACAGCCTAGAAATTATTATTTCAAATACATTTTTAAACCAATACAATTGTAAATCAAAGATAATTGCCCCTGTATGCGTCTTAAACTAAATCACTTCAAAACGTGTCCAATATTCCACGGTAGCTGCACAGAGCACGGTCACGAGCAAGGATCTTCATTCATCGATACTATTACAATAACAATAGATTCCAAACAAACGTTTATACAAAAACATAATATAAGCAAAGTAAACAATAACCCGAAAGTGTCAATTTTGAATAAAACATATTTAGTATAGTTATATTTATGAAATATAGGCACATAAAACTGTGTAACATATGCATAATTATACTAGAGTAATAATATAATATTATAAATTTTCTCTTATGCTTTTTGCGACCCCTATATAGGGTATTTTTAGTACCCTATGTCACTTCTACAATAAAAGTAAAACATTTCAAAAATATCATCAACTGGTGAATATTTTTGTTTAGTTACATTTTTGAAACCAATCGTTAGGAACTGTTTAAACCTATGCACACTATTTCGAAAAGAAGAAGATAAATATTTTTAAATGTTCCCTTACATTTTTCTGCGAACCCTACATAATACTATTTTTGCACCCTATGTCACTAAAAATAAAAATAAGACGCTTCAAAAGTCAAAATCTTTTCAGCTGTTTAGACTGTAGAACGACATATAAAGATCTGCATACATACGAGTACCTTCGAAAAACATAAAACCCCTTTCACAGTCGGGTAACAAACTAAATGGGCATAAAAAACGCTCGTCGTTCGAGCGGAAAATCAATGCGGCACAAGTTTTTGTGACTAAATCCAGTGTAGGTCACTGGACATATCCTCGACCATCGCAGGTCAGAGATAACCACTTAGACATTGACATCCAACACTAGCAAAATGAAACCTTACACTTTTCATTTTCTAACTGCACAAAATTGTATTATTATAGTGAATTATTAACTAAAACTATTCAATAAAAAGATACATAATATTTCTACGCTCGCACCGACCTCGACCGACAAGTAGGTACTTTCGTGCATCCTCTCGTTCGGTGCCAATCCCTCAAAATCATTTATCCGGTAAAGTTGCCCTAAATTTAGGGTAATTATTAGAAAAACCTTACACCAAGCAGCTAACAATGAGTTTCGGCAGCCTCCTTGAGATGTTTGCACCTAAGGCCGGAAAGTCGCGACAGATTTTCAACTATGGTGGTTGAACTAGAAAATGCTCTACCGATCAAATACCCAGCTGTTCTGAGTAAAAAAAGATAGTCCTATGTAATTAGTCAGTGGTCTTTTGGCATAATGTGTTTCTGACTGCTTGCGCTAAGTAAATGTGAAGGTTGGGACATATCACGCGCAAAAGCCTCTGGACTGGGCGTGGACAGGGCTAAGAATTCATTCACCAAGTACTTTATATAATAATGTCAATATTTCTGTAACTCTATCCTATATTTGTTCAACACATCAATAGAAAAACTTGGACTAACACAATATTGTTATCGAACTGCATTGATAACAAACATACGAGTATATCCTCGGAAATCGGATAAGGCTATATTTACTGTTACTATCAGATGTGTTTACTCATATTTCAAAGTAAACAAGTCAGATAGTTAGATATATATCTACAATACTAGCTGACTCGGCAAACGTTGTTTTGCCTTAAGTAAAAATTTAAGGGTGAACAACCCTTAACACTTAGGGGTATGAAAAATAAATAGTAGCCGATTCTCAGACCTCTTGAATACGCATATAAAATTGGGTAAAAATCGGTCAAGCTGTTTCGGAGGAGTACGGTAACTAACATTGTGACATGGAAATTTTATTTAAGAAAATTAAAAGACTTTCGTGACAAAAAAAATCTAGTTTGTATTTTAGTTGCTAACATACTTGATACACTACATACATAAATACTTTACATCGATACATATTGAACACCCAGACCGACAGCCAACAAATTTAGTTCATGACAAAGATTTAGGCTGTGCCGGGAATCGAATCCGGGGCCCTCTAGTTGGCAATTTGGTTTGGTAACCAATACGCTAACGAGGTCGTCGATAGAGCCTCGTGAAAGCCTCTCTCAGTTATGCTAATCACAGAAATCAGCATATAATTTGATTTGTTAAACATTTCACGGCGGCACCGACCTGTGTGATACTCTTTTCATCAAAGGAGAGAGTCACCTAGCGATGCGCGACTGTGAATGATTCCTGTCGAATTATTCGACTTTACAAATCGTTTGACTCATTCGAATGATCTCCGAAAATTAGTAACTTACATGATACCCACTCAAAATTAACCGGACTGCATGAATACTACTTGAGCCGACTCCACTCCAACGATTCATTCATATTTCATTCATTTGAAACTAACAAGTGACATTGACAAGATTCGCTAACAATAGAGTCAAAACGCCATTAGTAACTAACTAGTAGTCATCATAGTATATTACTAATATTCAAGTCAAACGTGTATATTAGTAGTTGTAGATAATTCGACTGGTAAGATTATTCACAGTCGCGCATCTCTAGAGTCAGCTGGCGATTCGTTGATTAATGAATAAAACAAAGGTTGCCAATTATAATGGTGCCAGCCTTATAATAATAGCCTTCTAGTGAAAGTCTTAATTATGTAGCTGAAGATGTAAATTGAAATGAATGGGAAAACAAATAGTGAGTGGTGTTATTATGTAAATAGAGTGTGAAGAGTAATAATGACAGGGCTGAACTTTGATTATTAAAATTAGACCGCCATTACGAGTATATTAGGGCGATAAAAAAAATATCTTGAATTTGAGTTTTTTCGTTATAAACCATAGAGGGTAAAAAATGTAGACAAAATAGTTTAAAGATCGTTTAAAACCATAATTACGACTATATTGGTACCAATCAAACTTATCAATTAAAAAAAACTGGTCAAAAAAACAGATTTGTCTCGTCTAACATTCTTACGAATGTAATCCTTATCATTAATTAATAAACTTCTAAGTGGCTAAGCTCTGGTGTCCAGTTCTCAAGCCACCCGAAGGCCTCCAACTTGGCTTATCAACTGCCAGTACTAAGACTAACAATCGGGACCTACTATTTAACGTATCGTCCGACCCACTGTAGCACCCAGATAAAAATGCCACTTTTAAAACGACAGTCTTGTGTATGATCACCCATCCAAACACCGTCCGCATCGTTCGTTGCTTTGCTTCGACGATCGGTACTTTAAAAGTTACTGTCTTGTGCATGGTCACCCATCCGAGGACAGTCTGCATCGACCGTTGCTTAACCTCTATGATCGCGTCAGATCATCTTAGTTGGTTAGTATAGGCGTAAATTTACCTAATGTCTATCAATATAGTTTACCCACGTCATAACTCACCATAGCAATCCCACGGTTTGTTGGGCTTAGAGTCGAGAAAGCGAAACTGTAGTACTGGGAGCCTCGAGTGGACTAATACTTAGCTTTCTACTATTGACAATACGGTAATTTGTGTAGGACAAGATCATCTTTGTTGGTTGAATCATGCCTTGTTAACTTCATCATGTACTTTGTGTTGTTACTTTCATTTTAGGGAGGCGGGTTATGTAATGTTTGTCGTTTATTTTGAGCAGTTGAGAGAATGTTCGGTTAATTTATTCTTAGTTCTGTTTTATTTATAATTGGCTTACTTTGTGGGTTTAGGGTTCGTAGCCAGTAGCCGGTAGCAACGGGACCTTGTTACTGAGGCTGCTATCCGTCCGTCTGTCTGTGACTACGCTGTGTTTAAGAATAAGACCTGCTAGTTAAATGCCTAGCTGTAATGAGTTTAAAAATGGAGTAAATGGTCAGGCTCACGAATGAAGGATTCAGAAATATTATCTTAAAAAAAGGCAAAATGTCACGTTTGTAGTAAGGAAATCCCCGTTTAGTATTTAAATTTAATTATTTATTTCCAAAGACAATATACATCTATATATAGTGTGAACATTTTAAGCGTCTACCTGTTACCGTTATTCTAAAATGGTAAATATACGAAAAAACACACATGTACATGCATAAATGTGTTTTTGTTCTGTTTTATATTGATTCTTTCTAATACTTTTATTTGATCATACCGTGTTCACATAGTTAGGAAAATAATCTTGTTTTGACCCTGGTAAGTTCATTAATTTTAGTTAGGTGTAATTTTGATTGTTTTCTGTTTTAAGAACCATAACAAATAAACATGTTTGCTTAATGTACTATAAGGGTATTTCATGCCTTGGATTAGCAATTGGCTACTTTTTATCTCAGATTAACGCTGGAACCAAATATAAATGTATGTATAAAATGATGGAAAAATGAAAGCACAGAAAAGGAAAGTCCACCCCAAGTACATACTCAGTTCAACAAAGTTCACACAAACCAGATTAGCTTCAACTAGCTTCTATAAAAGCTTTATAAACAGTACATTTTTACAACTAGAAAGCTAACGAAAGTGGTTTTAGCTCATGATATGTTGTATGGCGTGTGCAGTAAATGGTTTTCAATTCAATCCTCTTTCTTAGTCAAGCGATTTTAAGCTTTATTCGAATAGGGTTAAGGTGGAAATTGCTTTTGTTTATTTGTGTGTAATTTTGATTAGTTCGCGAAATATATAGGAGTGTCAACTAGTTGTGTGGGATAACAGTTTTGTAATAGTTGTTGGTATTATGAAAGTGGGATTGCTTTCTTCGGCTCCTACGGTTACTCATAGTTTGTTGACCACTCGCCCGACGAGTTTAGAGGGCTAAGCTGCCGCAATGCAGTTTCACCTCTACAATCGAAATCCTTTTTTCTAAAGAATAATTTATCGCTCTTTCGGTTTGAGAGAATTATGGATAATGATAAAATATCTCTTTGACGTTTGATCACAACATTTCTGAGCAGTAGAGATCACGATATAAACATAACGACAAAAGCAAAAAAATTAATTAGTAATATATTTTTATCTGTTCATTTGTCATTCAACGTGGTAATGCTGCCAGCACGTTGGACTCGCAGCTCTCTGGTGTGGACTAGAGCTTTTCGACTGGCTTTAGTTGCTTGCTCTTGGATGTAGTTTCTAGGGGGCACTTAAGCATACATTTGTTAGAAATACTTATATGTATTAGGATTATTATCCTAATATAAGTATTTCTATTTTATATGCTGCAGTGATGTTCGATGAGAAGTTTTTAGGGGGCTAAAAACTTCTCATCGAACAATTCTAGTTAATAAAATAAGTCTCACTTCCATAACCTAATGAGCGTGAATTGAGTTATAAATATTGTCTTATAACGTACTAATAAATCCCAACCTCATTCACCCAAGATCAGTAAACCTCCAATACAGTTAATTACATTTTTTTTAAATATTAGGACACATTTCACACATGGCTGGTTAACCCCATATTGAACTATTTATATTCGTTCTATTTAAACCCATATGACAATACAGGTTTTTTTAAAACAAGTTATGTACGAATTAGATTCAAAACAAAGTTTATTAGGGTCTGAGGAAGTTAAAAGCTTCCAAAGACCATAAAGACCCTTTTAAGTATTCAAATTCCAAACGAGCTTGCTCTGTGAGACGCGTACCGCTCTTTAGCTGCGCGCGCGCCGGCGACCGGTGACTGGGTCACCGTGAGATATGGTAATGTGTTCGCAAGGTTGCACATCTGTCTGACGCGCGCACAGTGCAAGCGGGGCCGACCTGGGTGGAGACAGATCTGGTTCATTCATTCATTGTTTAAAAAAAAACAAATCAAATCATTTATTCACAGAAACATCATCATCATCATCATCAGCCTGTCTACGTCCACTGCTGGACATAGGCCTCTCCCAAGGCACGCCACTTGACCCTATCCTGGGCATCTTGTCTCCAACCACTACCTGCTTTTTTCCGTATATCGTCACTCCACCTCGTTGCAGGACGTCCTACGTCAGACACACTACGTGTGCCGAATACACAGAATACAGCAATTAAAAGATGTTACATGTAATTAAAATATATAAAGTCAGCTATATTCTTACCTGTAAGGCGCGTGAAATTGAAAATAAATGTTAGTTTAAATCCTAAGTTACTAATACTATATACAATACAACATGTCACTATTTCTATGTCAATATTCAATAATTATTATATGTCCACCAGATTATATGTTTTACTATGTATTTCTTTATCGTCAATAAATTCTGATATACTATAATATGGCTTGCTACTATATAAACATATCATCGTAGTTTTTTTGCCTTCTTCTTCAGTCAGTTTCAATTTCCAAATGTCTTTATTATTAATAAAGGTACATTTAATATAATTGTGCTAGTGTACATAGAATGTTAACCTTGCAAATTACACAGTGACATTCAAATGATACACTTTAGGTGGTTACTAATAAGTTAACCCCTTTAAAAGTATTTAATTTTTTTTTTTTTTTTTATTATCTTTATTTAGTGTGCTTTTTCGCAAAGCGAATATGCCGCACAACTTTTACAATATGGAAAACATAATCACACATAATATAATAACAATAAAAATCAAAAAATACTATTACCGTGTGGCTAATCCACACCAAACTAAGGCTAGTATCTTCTTGGTTTTGTCTTCTGTGACAGGTAATGACAAATAAGAATTACACCATCCAATGGAACTGTCACGTAATAATAATTGCCTATGCGCCCTGTTGCGGACACATTCCGCCAGGATGTGGTATGCATCTTCGAGTTTTCCGCAGGCAGTGCACAGTGGACTATCCACCTTTCCCATTAGATGTGCGAACCAATTCAAAGGAACGTGCCCACACCGTAGTCTCAGTAACAAAACTAGGTCCTGTCTATTTAGTCTGCTATTGTCTATCCATGGTGCATGTAAAGGTTGAGGCTGAATAGTTTTGAACCAAATTCCTTTTTCGACTGACCGTTTATCGAAGTGCTCTTTCCATAAACTTCGACATTTAGCTTTAACGTGAACCAAACATTCTCCGTGTGTAGGTAACATACTAAAAGTAACACCGTCATCGCAAGCTTCTTTTGCTAGGGCGTCCGCCGTGTCATTACCGGGAATTCTGGCATGTGATGGAATCCATTGCAAGTAGACGATCTTAGATCGAGAGCGAAGGTCTAGAATTGTTTTTATTATAGAATAGGCGATCGGTGTACCTCGAAAAGTCGAGGTGCAGCGAGCCAGGTGTTGGAGTGCGCTCTTCGAGTCAGTCAAAATAACAAATTTATCATGACATATGGATTCCGCACATGCCAGAGCCTCGGCGATGGCAATAAGCTCGGCATTCATAATAGTTATGTTACACGTTATTTTCAGTTTCATGTAGGTACCGTTCATATCGTCGTAAAATGCAGCTCCAACATTACCGTGCATATCTTTCGAGCCGTCAGTGTAAAATCTGTAAAAATTGTCATACTTCGATATTGTTTCACTTATTATAACACGTAATTCTGCTTGACTGTAACTTCGTTTTGGCCTATTCATTTGTGTGATAAAGTGAATTATGTTTGTCAAATCTATGTTGGTGGCCCAGGTATTAAAAGAGAACATCTCGAGCTGGTCGCTCACATAAACTGGGGTATCCTTTAAGTACTCATGAGCTGTTAGGAGGGGAGGAGTTTTCTTACCTCTCCAGTAGGCATGGTCCTTTAGATTAAATAACTCCTCTAAAGCAGAGTTGACAGAATTGTTAATATATGAGCTGATTTTTAGTTTGAATTTTCCGGCCAAATAATTTCTACGAATTTCGAGAGGGGGCAGGTGGAGATCGACCTCCATTGCATGTATTGGACTAGTTTTTATGTAGCCACCTATTACTCTCATCGCTTGGTTTTGAATTTTGTCAAGTTTATTGAGGTGGATTTTGGTACTATTTCCGTATAAAAAGCTAGCGTAATCTAGTCTACTTCTGATCAAGCAAATGTATAAACGTCTTAAATGCATGGGGTGGACACCCCATCCAGGTCCTGCCAGAACTTTAATTAAATTTAAATGTTTGTCTGTTTTTAGACAGAGCTCATTGATGTGCTTTCCCCACCTCAAGGAGCGGTCTAACCACAGGCCAAGATATTTTACCGAGTCCACGAGCTCTAATTGTACGTTATCTATTTTTAGCTGTATTCTATCAGACATATCCTTGCGCTTTCGCGTAAATATACAGATTTTACTTTTATTAGGCGATGCCTCCAGGCCAATATTGTTAAGAAATATAGAAAAAGAATGCAAGGAGTGTTTAAGTTTTGCCTGTATACTTCTAAATCTATTACTAGTATATAACAACACAAAATCGTCCGCATATTGCGAAATATATACGTCTTTAATTTGGTTACATATATGAAGTGAAGCCACGTTAAATAATAAAGGAGATAACGGGTCACCTTGGGCTAATCCCTGGCTTGTATATCTAGAGAAATTACTGTTATCCATTCTTACACTTAACTGCCTATAACTCAAGAAATTCCACAAATAATTACAAAGCTTATCACCTACATCTAATTTGTTCAGAATTAATAATAACGCGGAAACATTAACGTTATTATAAGCGTTACTTATATCAATAAAGCAGCCCACAGAAGATTGTTTATTAGTAAACCCTACTTGTATTTTAGTAACTAGATAGCTTAGGTTATCTAAACTAGATCTAGATTTTCGAAACCCAACAGTATTGTCTGAGAAAACTCGCGAACTTTCCACAAACCATTCTAAGCGTTTGTTGAGTATGGAATGAAATACCTTACATACACAAGATATAAGTGATATCGGTCGTAGCGGTGTAGCCGACGATGAGTCACGGCCTGGCTTTGGAATTGGTACAATTTGAACTTCGCGCCATTGGCGCGGGACAAAGCCGAGTGTAAAAAACCTGTTAAATAATAAGCATAGTACCTGTTTACCAGAATCGGGTAAATACTTTAACATAGAAAATGATATATTATCAGCTCCGGGGGCTGTGTCTGACAATTTTGTATTTTGTTCAATCTCATGTACCGATATAGGAGTTTCTAGTAACCGGTTTGAGGTTGTAAACATTGGCTTCTTTTGAGTAACATAATCAGGCGTCAAACTGTATAAAAGAGTCTGGAGTCGATCGCTATCTGCGTACCTATTATAGTTATTGTGATAGCCTTTAAGCCAGCGCATTCTTTTCCACATTATACTGGATGACGTCATGTTGTCTATAGATGTACAAAAATTCTGGTAAGATTTACTTTTTGCTTGACGTATTAGTCTTTGGGCCGTGCTAATTTTGGTATTGAGCGCTAACCAATTACTAGGGGTAGGGTTCTTTCTAAAAGTTTTTAGTGCTAAACGGCGCTCGGCAACAGCCTTAGACAGGTCAGGGTTCCAGTATGGTTTAGGTATAAATTTGGTGCTAGGATTTTGGTTATATTTAATGTAAGGGATATGGATATCGGCAGCTTTGTTTATTTCGCTAATGAATATATTATACGCCGCTTGGGGGCTGTCTGATAAAACTAGTTCAGAAAACGAATTATCTAAATATGATCTGTAAGAAGGCCAGTCAGCTTTTTTAAAGTTCCTTTTTAAAATAGAAGTTGATTTTGCCGTACAGCCTGCAATAATTTTTATGATCAAATGATCACTGTTAAGCGATTCATTGGTCACCATCCACTCAAATCCAATTGCAATATCTGTAGAAATTAGTGACAAATCGGGTGATGTTTGTTGCAATCTTCCATCTACTAATTTAATTCTGGTTGGGGATTGGTTTTTATTAAGCACTATAAAATTAGAGTTTTGTACCGAATCGTATATCTGAGTACCACGAGAATCAGATTTGTAGGACCAACTTAAATGATTTCCATTGAAATCGCCTACTATCAAGGTTTTTTTATGGCACAATGAAAGTAACTGATCCCAATCTTGCCGAGTTGTATTGGTAGGAATATGAGATGGACAATATATTGATATTACGTTTTCTAGTGAAGAGCAGTTAAAGATTTTTACGTGTAAAATTTGAATGTATGAGTTGCGAAGTTGCGAGTAGACTCTCTGACTTTTAACAGATCTGTGTACCAGAATACCTACTCCTCCATAACCATCGGCCCTATCTTGTCTGTAAACATTATAACCACTTACTCTTAAATCCGTCTGTTGTTTGTACCACGTCTCACTTAGTGATGCGATGTGTATTTTCTCTTGCGAAAGTAACTGTTCGAAATTCGCGAGTTTACCCTGTAAGCTTTGACAGTTCCATTGGACTATGTTTAACTTATATCTATTCTGTGATGTACTAGACATAATTAGAACAAAATAGTTTCACGAAAGGCAAGTCATAGAAGTGTTTTGCCAAGAAGGATACTAGCCACTCAATTCCGATTTTTGCCGCTGCTTTAAACTTATTTAACAAAGAATCATGCTGTCTTAAAAATATATCTTTAAGGATCTCTAACACTTTTTCAAACGAGGTGTTTTCTTCCTTATCTAATCTTCGTCTGTGTATTCTGTCTTTATTTTTGTCTGGCTTTTCATTGTCAGGGGTCGTAGTACATTCCGGATCACTGCAGACACATTGCCATTCATATGTGAATTCGTCGTTAATTTTTGTTTTATGTGTATTTTTCTTTTTCGGCCTTGTTTTTATTATTTTTCTATGTCCAAGTTGTCTATTTTCTTGACTAACTTCATCCATTTCTACTTCTCTGGATTCCGAGCGGTTTAGTACAACTGAAGCATAGGTGTGGGACCTCTGGGAATCAGCAGCATCTAACCTGAAGTCTTGATCTTCTATATTTGGCCCTAATCTTGGAAACGATCTTTGTGTCCGTAACGAGAGTCTGGAAGGCGTTTCATCTCTTTGTTCATCCAATGGTTCTGATACGTACATTGAGACCGCTCTACGGTACGTACAATTGAATTCGGACATCAGAGCTCGAATCTTGCGTTCCTTCAGGAAAACTGGGCACCTTTTGTTAAGTGCCATGTGATTGCCCGCACAATTGACACACTTAAAAAAGTTTGTTTCGCAATTAGCGTGATTTTTACTGCATTTAGGACATATCACTTTCTTTCGTGGGCACATCTTTCTAGAATGGCCAAAAGACCAACAAAAAGAGCATTGTGTTACTGGAAAAGTATAAGACTCAACTTTTATTCTGATTCCGTGGACGTAGACATAGCCGGGGAGGGAAGGTCCCCTGAAGCCTAAACGAACACATTCACTTGGCGTCCAACCTTTGCTATCGTCCGATCTTCGTGAGAGTCTTTTAACTGAGGTTAATTCCACGCCACTCGTTATATTTTTCAAGATTTCGTCATCACTCAGTTCTAACTCCACCTTCCGTATAATTCCATATGATGAACTCATTTCCTGCGGTCGATATACTCGCCAGCTTTGGTCAGCTACTTCTTTGATAGAAGATAGTTTTTCCATACTCTTCTCTGTATTAAAGTGAATTTTAATTTTGTAAGGATTCAAATATTTTACATTCAAAATATCTGTGACGCCTGCTTCTTTCAATTTTCGGGCAAACGCAAATTGTTTAGGTAGTTCTGCCGTAGATGTCACAAATACTTCCACTTTCTCCTCTTCCGATGCCCCTTCTCTTTGTGCACTATTCAAACGTTTTCCGCTTTTCTTGTTCTTTGATACTTCAGTCCATTCTTCATCATCTTCATAAGGAATTACCCGTTTACGACTATCCTCTCCCAGAACAGAAGATATGGAGCTTCTTCTAGAAGTACCGGCCAATATAACTGCCGGCAGTTGTGAATGCTCGATCTCCGCTGCGCTTGCTTCCGCCATGCTTATGACTCACGCGCGCACAGCGCGCGACGTTGTTAACCGTAACAATAACAGATGCGTGGACGCGTCTTATCTGCACGACAATCTACGTCGAACTGTATTTAATTTTTAGATGATAGTATTAAAATTAATTAGTATTTTTGTTCAGTGGCCAAGCTCTGGTGTCTTGGTTGACTTTTTTTTTACTCCGAACAGGTCAGGGCTTGACTTATCGACTGTTAATACTGTATGTACCCATCCAAAGTTTTGTTTGTTTAAGATTGTATAATTTCAAAATCAGTTTGTT
Source organism: Mellilla xanthometata (assembly GCA_035578125.1). NCBI lineage: Eukaryota > Metazoa > Arthropoda > Insecta > Lepidoptera > Geometridae > Mellilla > Mellilla xanthometata. The sequence continues at coordinate 725,201 of JAPUBQ010000007.1, read as the reverse complement.
CTTCTTTATAAAACATTCATTTCAATATATTTCTTGTCATTGGTAAACTTAATAACTTAACTCTTAATAAATTTACCTTCACCCATCCAAACACCGTTTGCATCGACTGTTGCTTAGCAGCGATGATCGCGTCGGATCGCCTTTGTTAGCCGAGCTACAGGCGTTACATATTTTTCTTATACAATTTTTGGAAATTCGTGAAAAAAATCGCGCTTCTCCATACATTTCGCTCGCAACGGGGACCTTTTTATATCCGCCATTTTGCTTACCATCAGACGAATTGTGATCAAGCGTAATTCCATTTTGTATTACAAAAATCTCATGTAAACTGTCGAAATGTATGCATATAACTTTATTAAAAAGCCTGCACCACTTACTTATTTTATTTTTTCTGACCGACTAAGAAAGCTCATTAAATATGTGTACCAGCACCGATTTTAAAATAAAAGTTAACTGCGTACGAAAGTGTTAAGAAGGGATTTCCGCGAAATTGCGCCAAGCACACATTCTGTGCGCCAAGTTATAAAACGTTTGAGATAGAATCAATGTTACTTTTGCTTTGCATGTTACTTTCAGTTGTGCGCATGTTCTACTGGATAATCCGTTGTTAAAGTTATGTTCGCGTTTTCTCTTCGACGAGTGAATAAGATGAAATTGATCGCTTTGTCGTTATCCTACTAATATTATAAAGGCGAAAGTTTGTATGTATGGATGTATGGATGTGTGGATGTATGGATGTATGGATGTATGGATGTTTGTTACTCTTTCACGTAAAAACTACTGTATGGATTTGAATGAAACTTTACCACAATATAGCTTATACATCAGAATAACACAAAGGCTATAGCTTATACATCAGAATAACACATAGGCTACAATTTTTGAGGTTTTTAATGTGAGGTCGTAAAAAAAAAACACATTTTTTGCGCTTACATTGCAAACGCTGACTGAATCGTACAAGATAGATCAAAACAATTTACTACAGTATTGTACAACTTAAAAAGGTCTACAAAAAAGTCCGTGATGGTATATGTTTATCTCTTAGGAATAACCCACAATAACCATTTTTTTACCCTTTACTTTGTACGAGAAATATTGGCTTATTTACGAAGCGATTTTAAGCAATACAGTATTAATCCTTATCCAATTAAGTATCTTAAATACATTGTGCATTTAATAAAGATCAATATGGCTTTTTACAGCATGTAAATTAAATAAATATTTTCGAAGATATCACAGATTTAAAATGCAGCGGCGCCAGGCGAACGGGGCGTGGGGGGAGCGGGGGTAGGTGCGGTGGGGAAGAAGTGGCTCATCGCTGAGTGCGCGACCCGAACGCGGGCAGACGCATGACGGCAGACGTCATTGACGGTTGTGTCCGTTTTGCGAATTTTCAAGGCACTAGCGATTTGATAAAAGCGTATGGTCGCCTACTTTAAGTAATATAGGCCTAAGGTTAGTTATTGCCAGGTTTCTTTTTGGTTAGGAGTAACACGTACAAAAAGATACTTCATTTTTACGAATTACTTCATTGATAATTCAATTACTATATAGATAGGTTACTTACAGTTAATTATAACAAATTATATTAGCAATAAATTAAAATTGCGACTATAATTTGAGATTTAAACTATCCTATCTCTCAAGTTGGATTGAACTGCACATGGTGTGCGAATTTTATTATAATCGGTTAAGTGGTTTAGGAGTCCATTGAGGACAAACATTGTGACACGAGATTATATAAGTTAAGATAAGATTATTAATATTATATGTATGTTTTTTATTATTCTTTATTGTACACTACGTCCTTCTTTAGTCGTTTATAAATTCCTTTCCATCCAAACGTGGCCTGGAAGAGATCGCTTTAAGCGATAAGGCCGCCAATTGTGGTACACTAATTTTAAGTTAATTGTCTTTTACTGTGCCTTTTTTATTTATGTGTCCAATAAAGAATTATAAAATTTCCATGACAAAATGTTAGTTACCGTACTCCTCCGAAACGGCTTGACCGATTTTTACCAAATTTCATATGCGTATTCAGTAGTTCTGAGAATCTTCTACTATATATTTTTAAGGCAAAACAACGTTTGCCGGGTCAGCTAGTTTTAAATAACATCACACGTGTCTTAGATTGTAGGGTTCCGTAACTAAAAGGTATGTTTGTTTGTCTGTGTACCATCTGGCAAAAAGCTGAAATTTTCACATGTCATGTATTTCCCGTGCCTCTATAACAACAGATACTCAAAATAAAAAAATATCCCACCATGATATTTTCATTTTTCATTTTAGAAACATACACACAAAAGTATAAACAAAAGTTTAATCCTTTTAAAAAGTCTTCTTCTAATATGTATAAATAAATACCAATTTTTCAATCTAATAAATTGATTGATTATAATGCCCTGTATTTTTTTAGGTTTCCGTACCCAAAAGGTATAAACGTGATTTGTCTATCTGTGAGTCACCAGGCTGATGATAACTAGAGAGTCGAAATTACAGCAAATACTAAAAAAAACTGTTATAATTGTAATTTCATCGCAAGTTTGTTTTATTTCTATAACAGTGAAATGCTTTTATAAGAGTAATGTACGAGTTAGATAAAGTAAAGTAGAGATTAAGACGTACATCGGTTCCGGTCAGTTGGGTGCCGCTCCACTGATCTCCTTACTAACAGCTCCTTTAGAAGTTCTATTGTGAATTGTTCTGCTTGTGCAATCATATGAACCGTCTGCATTTACTTGTATATGTATATACATACAGCTACATACACTATGTATATGAAGGCAAAGTTAGTAATTAAACAGTGTGTTTCAGTTTACCTTTTTTTTACGAGGAGGAAATCTTGATAGTTCCCCGACTACGTTGGGGTGTACCCGGGGTATGTGAGATGTTTACTCACTAAAACCTCCTCGATGGTCATTCCTTGAGGTTCTGTGATGTCATTTTGATTGCACCAGAACCCCTGCACTTTATTGTACTTCCTCTATGATGACGTTTTCAACCCTCCTAGACTTGACCCCAAGTCAGTTCAGTTTACTTCTAGTAGTACTTCTATTTAAAATACACAATCAAAACTCTTTTATCATAAGTCATATATATATTTTTTGCCTTGTTTGAGCTAAGTGGCCAAGCTCTGGTGTCAAGAATTATCAAGCTGACTGAAGGTTTAACGTGTCATCTGATCCACAGTAGCGGCCATGAAAATGACACTTTTTTAACCCTTCAATGGACAATGTTGTTTTTAAACAACATCCTAAAATCACACATAAAATTGACCTTCATTTATTTATTTATTTTTAATTTTGCGCAATGTAGTTTATAAGCGAAACTCACATTATTGCAAAAAAAGTATAGTAAATTAATGTCTAGATTTTTCACAAATTTTTCCTAGACAGTAATATGTGTGTTACACAAATATATATTTTTTAAAACGTGAAACAAAAAACGTCCATTTAAGGGTTAACGGCAGTCTTTTGCATCCCAATCCATCCAAAGTCGGTCCACATCAGCGAACTAGAATTCTACTTCGCTGGTCCGCATTGTCAGTTGCTGAACGTCGATGATCGCATCTGATCACCTTAGTAAGTCGAGCTACATGCGCTACTTGTATGATATACAAAACTACATTATGCCAATGCGGGCTGGTGCGGTCGGTTGGCGCGGAAGTGGACCGCGACGCGACGGCGCGCTGCGTCTGCCGTGCGGCTACCGTGCGGTGCCGTGCGGTGCCGTGCGGCTACCGTGCGGCTGCGCGCGCGCATGCTAATGACCCATTGTCTCGTTTGCTCTCGATATATGTAACAAGGCGATGCTGAAATCGGAGCTGCTTTTTGAATAGCGCTCGTGAGAGTTCACCTTGAAAATTGGCATCGACATCTCACTACGTATCGACGATGCTTACCAAGAAATAATCTATAGCTTTTCATTAGTGGGCTTATATAGACTGATTAATTGAAAAATCCTTTGTGCACACTTAAACATAATATAGAATAGTACAAAAGGAAACGTTTGTATTTTATATAAAGATTTGTAGAAACAAACAGATAATCAATCAAATCAAAAGAAAACCTAAATATAGGTAGTCCTCCAAAAAAAAAAGTTGTGACGTCACATATTCTTAATTATATTAGCAGTAAAATATTAAACTTCAAAGTACCTATATTTTGAAAATTGCAACAAACACCATTAAGGCTCATAGTCGCTTAGCATTAGCCCCGAATACCAGAGCTGACAGAGTATCATTTGTGTCGTCTTACGGGCGCGAGCTTTACTAATATCCTGGTGGCGCCAGCATTGCGCGCCCGTGGGAACCCGTGCGTGTAGCATGCGTACGTTGCACCGTGCGGACGTGCAGCCTCCCGCACGTACGTTGTGCGAACGTATTCGCGTGGCTCCGTTACTACAGGATCGGGTGACGAGATAGGTTAGTATTGAGAGCAATTTTGTACTAATGGCTTGGAATTGGTATTTCATTAATTAATTCGATATTATTATCTAGCTATCAAGCCCTTTCATTTTGACGACTTCGTTGGCGTAATGGTAACTATACCGGACTGCCAATCAGAAGGTTCCGGGTACGATTTCGGCGCGGTCAACATCTTTGTGCTGCACTAAAATTGTTGGCTGTCGGTCTGGATGTTAAATATATTGTATCTATATTTTGCACTAGCAACCATAATACAAACTAGAAATGGTTTATTATGGGGCTAACCAGCCGTGTGTGAATTGTTTCCTAATATTTATTTATTATTTATTTGATAGCCGTATTGAGACAGCTACAAAAAATTGATCTATTTTCATGAAATAGCTTAACATACTCTTAACTAAAACACCTATCAAACAAATAAACCTAACAAATTGAGTTTATTATTTCAAGAGCTACTGACACATACACAGTCACGCTGAACTAAATCGTGGTTAAATATAAAATGACATTGAGATACAAAAAAAATAGGAAAAAACTTATTATATTAGCCAGAAGACTAAAGAGTTTAGAATTTGAATTTAAATTAGAACTACTTGAATCTTCGTGTATTAATGTTAAAAATACTACATTTTAAAACTATGATATGCATAATAATGACATGGACAATTCATTAGCATTTCAAAGCTCTCTTTGCTAGCTGGCACGAATGATTATAAACACAAACACACGACAGGAAATAGCCAAGGTCGACCATTATAACATACGTTGCTGACTTAAAGCGCATGCAAGTGCAAAACCTTCAATGTACAGTTAAAATTTTAAAGAAATGCCTTAAAAATTGTTTTTTTTTTATCTTTGATATGTTAGCGTTTGACTACAGCTAGCCTGATGTTAAGCTGCACTGCAGTCTACGGTGTGGCACGCAACCTAGAAAATACCTATTAACTCTACTTTTGAAGGCCCCCGGATGATACCTCTCAGGAAACAGAGACTCAGGTAGTGAGTTCCAAAGCCTAGGTACACTAATTTAGATTTCAATCAAACTAAATATCAATATAGAAAAAACTTATTCAAAATATTTTATATTACATTTTACGTACTTATTAATAATTTATTTATTACAACGATAGTATCTAGTTATTCACAAAATTTGACGACTTCGTTGACGCAATGGTTACCTAGCCGGACTGCCAAGCAGAGACTTCCGAGTTCGATTCCCGACCATCTTTGTGATGAACTAAATTTGTTGGCTGTCGATCTGGGTATTAAATATGTATCTATATAAAATACGAGTATGTATATGTAGTATATCAGTTGTGTTAGCTACCATAATACGAACTAGAAATTGTTCAGTATGGGGTTAACCAGCCGTGTGTGAAATATGTCCTAATATAAAAAAAAAACTGAACCGTGATAATAATAAGATGAAACAGGGATAGCGAAACAACTTTCTTGATTGTAGGTATTTATTTTACAAATTATGACGAACGAACAGAGATTTGCCTTAAGCTAGGTTCTAGATCAGAATAATCTACAAAATGCGCCGCGCGGTCTATTTATATTTTTACCCCCACTCTATATCGAGGGAGGGTCGACGCTCGGCAACGCCCATCGCGTGAGGTGGCGTGTTTAGTCAATTGACTTCCTCTTTTCTTTGGCTGCCGTGGCGTACTGGGTTGTCATGACTTGCTTTGGCTGAGGCTGTGGCTTTGGCTGAACCCAGACGACACGGCACGGCATGGCTTGGCTTGGCTTGGCTTGGCTTGGCTTGGCTTGGCTTGGCTTGGCTTGGCTGGCAATCGGGTGACCGTTACAGTCGGCCATCCTGAAACAATTGCTCCCGCAATGGGAAAAGAAACACGATTAGCTTTCCAATAAGTCGATTAGGTCTTCTGTCTCTAGCTGCTCATCAGAGCTGCTGGCACTGTCAGATACAGGAGCTACACTTCGATATGGTTGCAAAGAGTCAGCAGATACTAAACCCATGAAGTTTTTATATCCTCTCAAACCTTTTATACTTCTGATCCTGTATCTGTCCTTACCAACAACTTTTGTGACAATATAAGGCCCGGAATAGAAATCATCTAATTTAGTGCTGACTTTAGCCGCAGTACTTGTAGGAGCCTGTTTCCAAAGTACTAGATCACCTTTTTTATAAATATGACATGGTTTACAACGCTTAACAAAATGGCGTTTCATTTAAGCACTAGCTTTTTCAATGCGCTGCCTAGCTTTACGTGAGTCGATTCTACTACCCGCCCCGGAATAGAAACATCACACAATGGCCTACCACTACGTGAAAACATTAAGTCGTATGGTTTGTATCCCGTTGTATCGTTTAGAGTGTTGTTTATACCCCAGATTACGTCAGGTAAGCTATTAGACCAGTTGTGGCCAGCTTCACTGGGGTCGGTAGTTCGTAACGCGTTTAAAATGGTTCTGTTGGTACGTTCAACTTGGCCGTTAGCCCGGGCACAGGCTATAGCAGTTAGGGTATGCTTGAGCTGTTTGTCAGTAGCAAACTTCTTGAAATATCTACTTGTGAAGGCTTTTCCGTGGTCTGACACTACTCTATCCGGATATCCGAACAAAGCGAAAATTCGTTTTAATAACCTGACCGTCTCAATGGAGTTTACTGTCCGAGTTGGTTTCGCAATTACAAACTTTGTAAATGAATTGGTTATCACTAACATGTACACATAGCCTTTCTTTGTCTTACAAAACGGTCCTAAATGATCTACGTGTACTGTTCTGGACGGTTCACTTGGTTTGGGAATAGGATGCAACATGCCCTCCTTTCTCCCGTGCTCCCCTTTACCGTAAGCGCAATATAAACACGCCGCAACATATTTTCGGATGAACCGCGTCATTTTCGGAAACCAGTAATCGTTTTTAATAATCTCGATGCAACGCTTGAACCCTACATGGCCTATTTCATCATGGTGCATTTGAGCAATTTTGCACCTAGCTGGTCCCGGTACAACAAGGCGATTACCGCTCAGAGTTTTTCGGTATAATCTATCATCTACCAGTACGAAATCTTTAATTAAATCGCGCTCGGCTAACACAGATTTCAAGCGACCGATTATGTTTTTGACTTTATCATCTTGATACTGAACTGTAAAGAACCAATCAGAGACGTCAAGCCGATTAACATTAAGCGTATCAACAGGATTTCGACTAAGTGCATCAACGTGTCTCATGCGCTCACCGGGTTGGTATTCTACACTTATATCGTAGTCTTGAATCATCAGCCACCATCTGGCTATCCGCGGAATAATGTCTCGTTTTGTCAAAGTAGAACGCACCGCGGTACAATCCGTAACAATTTTTACATGTTTACCAATTACATAAACACGGAATTTTCTCAAAGATTCTACAACGGCTAGTGTTTCGAGCTCGTAACTGTGATATACGCTTTCTTGATTAGAAGTTACACGACTAAAATACATTACCGGTTTTAAAGTACTATCAATTTGTTTTTGAAATAGTATACCTGCTATGCCTAACTTACAAGCGTCCGTATGTATTTCTGTTTCTAGTTCGGAATCATATCGCTAACACTGGTTTGGAGCACAAACACTTTTTTTTTATCTGTCAAAACTCTCTGATTGTTCACTACCCCATTTCCAATCAACGTTTTTCTTTGTTAAATTTGTTAAAGCGAGAGCAATTGGAGCAAATTATGAATGAACTTAATAGCTACATAATCCAATAAACTGACGAACTTCATATACATTTTTGGGCATTGGAAATTGTGACATGGCGGTTAATTTTGACTCCGCCGGTTGCACTCCATTTTCAAAAATTTCATGTCCTAAATACGTTACTCGAGTTTGTAAAAACGTACACTTTTTCATATTTAATTTCAGATTTTCGGTTTCAAATTTATTTAACACAACCTCTAGCATGTCAAGACCAGATTTAACGTCAACCGATGTAACCAGTAGGTCATCTAGGAATGCTAAAACCTCACATGAATTATTGCTGCTACCGTCATTTTGAGAAAAATGGATTGAGTTTACTATTTTATTAATTAAACGCATAAACACTGACAGAGAATTAGCTAAACCAAATGGAACACGGACATATTCAAATTGACCCGCCTTACAAATAAATGCGCTTTTATGGGTATCCTTAGGTTTTAGCGCCACTTGATGGTAACCTTGAGACATGTCTAAACACGTAAAATATATTTTTTTTTTCCGGCTAACTTAGAAATATGATCTGAAGATCATAGGTAGAGGATATCTGTCTTTAACGGTTATGGCGTTAAGCGCTCGATAATCTATGCACAATCTGCTATCCCCGTTCTTTTTTTTTTTACCAATATCACTGGAGAAGCATAGTTGGACTCAGATTCCTTAATAATACCGGCTTCTAATAATTCAGAGACTTTAGATTTTACTATTTCCTGTTCGCAATGCGATAGTCTATAAGGTTGTAGATATACTGGCTTATTGGTAGTTAAAGTAATCGGCATCTGAATTAAATTTGTGCAACCGAGATCTTTAGTGCTAACTGAGAAACTTTGTTTGAATCTAATTAGCAATTTTACTAAATCTGTAAGTTCTATTTCGCTCAAATTACCTATTTTTATATCGTCTAATAAAACCCCACCTATGCTCAGATTAGAATTTTTACCCACAGACAAAACAAAAGGCATATTTTTCGGTACAGATATTTTAGGCAAGTCACATGAAATAGGTAAATCAGAAGGCTTAACAGGCAAATATGGCTTGGCTTGGCTAACCTGGCTTATGGCGGATGATGTGTCGCAGGTCTCGGCGCGTGTGAGGACCTGACCAGCCTTCCACACGATGTCCTCCGTCCCGGTGTTGATGACCTTGATGTATCCGCTGTCGCCTCGGAGGAGAGTGGCGGGCAGGGAGTAGGAAACTCCTTGAAACTCGTAGTGGCGTGCAGTGGTACAGATATCGTTGTTCTGGCGGTTGCCCAATATCAGAACCTTGATGATGGAAGGTCCTGGTGGCAACGTTTCTCGCATAGATGTTAAAACTTTAAACTTGCGGAGCGCTTCAACCACATCTTCCCTTGGCATGGGAGTGGCTGTACCGTTGCTTACGACGAGTGAAATATCGCTGGCATTGATGACGGGTTGACAGATTTTTCGTAGCCACGCTGATACTGTGCTATCTTCGCCATCCGGGTCAAATTCAGGAATGAGGGACGCAGCACGATGATTTTTGGACATACCGATGTCTGAATCCAATTCGCGGACGGCCTTGTCGACCTCATTTTGCAGAAGATATTTCAGAATTTTTCTGGCGGGCGGTGGTGTACAATCGCCGTCTTCATGTTGCTCGGTGTTGCTCGAGGAGTCCCATCCGGGTGGACGCACCCCACGTCCATGAAGGTCACGGCGATTTCGCTTAATCCCGCTTCTGAGTGAAACAGGGATAGCGAAACAACTTTCTTGATTGTAGGTATTTATTTTACAAATTATGACGAACGAACAGAGATTTGCCTTAAGCTAGGTTCTAGATCAGAATAATCTACAAAATGCGCCGCGCGGTCTATTTATATTTTTACCCCCACTCTATATCGAGGGAGGGTCGACGCTCGGCAACGCCCATCGCGTGAGGTGGCGTGTTTAGTCAATTGACTTCCTCTTTTCTTTGGCTGCCGTGGCGTACTGGGTTGTCATGACTTGCTTTGGCTGAGGCTGTGGCTTTGGCTGAACCCAGACGACACGGCACGGCATGGCTTGGCTTGGCTTGGCTTGGCTTGGCTTGGCTTGGCTTGGCTTGGCTTGGCTTGGCTGGCAATCGGGTGACCGTTACAAAGACGAATAAAAAACGCAATGTACAATTTGACAAGGTTGACATAGTCTTAGCAGAACAAATAATTTTACTTGAATATAAAATAAGTTAAACGGTCTATTAAATATTTTCTATTTTTATGAGCACAGAAATATAGGTTACGACTTTACTTCACTTGAAACTTAATTATTTTTAAAAAGTGCCAGTTTAGGGAAACAATAAAGATATTCATTTGTTAATTTATTGTTCAGTTTAACATTTCATTGAGGTGATTAAGTTGAAATATTACTAAACATTATTCATGACGATGGAACTGTAAATACAAGATTATTTCCATGTATGCACCTTAATGATCAGCAACAGAACGATCAGGAAACTCAAACAGATGGTTATCTCTTGATTACATATTATTTCCATACTGGTCCGCTCTCTCTGAGGAGAAATATGTAAGTCAGCGTGTCAATGCGGCAAGAACCTCGTAGCGATCAGTCAGCACGCAGACCTGTGGTTAGTGTGTGAGCGCAGGCGCATGCGCGGGTAACGCATGTACACACAACTAGTACATCCGGTGACAAGAACTTAAGTAAAAAAATAAAAACCCGCAAAATCTTTACCTTTAATTGACCGAGCGAGTACGAGAGATATGTATATTATGTTTACTATTCTTATGACAGAATGAAAGAATATGTTTTCTAATTATTAATTTAATTAAATCTAATTATTGTTAAATAATATTAAAACTGGAAGAGGACTCTGGTCTCGTAACACGGTCTGATAACTAGTACGAGACCAGAGGCTTCAATATGCACCATGTTACATTTATGCACCAATAAATCATTTTGTATTTGTATTTGTATTTTTGTAATTACTGACGTCGGAAACCGTATTACGCGACTCAAGTGGCGCTGGGCAGGACACGTTGCCAGACGTAACGACAACAGATGGCGCAAAACTATCACAGAATGGCTTCCACGGGATAGCAAGCGCCCTGTCAGCAGACCACCAGCCCGATGGACAAACGACATCCGGTCCATAGAGGGAACGCTATGGGTCCGTGGAGCACAAGATCGTATTTACTGGCAAGAGAGAGAGAGAGAGAGAGAGAGAAGGCCTATACCCAGCAGTGGGTAGATATAGGCTAATGATGATGATGTTTTCTAATAAGTCACAAAGATATAACATTTCACTTATAATATTAAACTTCAAAGTGGAATGAATAATAATATTGCACTGTTTTTAAACCTGATGTTGTAATGGCAACTCTGAAATAAATCCTGCTTATATAATACATGCGATAGTTTGTGTGTGTTTATGTTTGTTAGTGTGTATGCTTCTTCACGCCCAAACGGCTGAACCTAAGATTAGACGTTGAGATATTGATCGATTGGTTCCTGATATTGATTCCTTATCAATCAATTGATGTCGACCTCGTTAGCGCAACGGTTACCATGCCGGTCTGCTAATCAGAAGGTTCCGGGTTCGATTCCCGGCCCGGTCAACATCTTTGTGCTTAACTAAATTTGTTGGCTGTGGGTCTGGGTGTTAAATATGTATTTATATATAATATGTATGTATGTATATGTAGTATATCAGTTGTGTTAGCGACCATAATACGAGCTAGAAATGGTTCAGTATGGGGCTAACCAGCCGTGTGTGAATGTGTCCTAATATTTATAAAAAAAAAAAAAAAAATCCTTGCGTTCATGAATCTTTAATAATAAGCTTAGGATAGCCAATAGATTTTTTTTAAACTTACAGTTAGGTCCCTTTTGTTTCTATTTTAATCAGGCACACCTGAAACAAAACATAAAATATTATTTCAACTTGAAGACTTAGAAAACAATGTATATGATTTTTACTTCAAAATTCTGTCTGTTTACGAAATAATTTGCGCCGTAGGGAATCGAGCTGGGTTGGTAGGAAAATTAAAAGAGGAAACCCATAATTATGTTTGAGGATCACACATTGGGAGGAGGACATTGTGTCTTTCAAAAAAGGAGCAGGGTGATTTTCTTCTTCTTCGTTTGAGCTTAGTAGCTAAGCTCTGGTGTCGAGAGTTTTCAAGCGGCCTGAATGTCGATGTACTTGCCTAAAGAACTCTAGAAGAGTTCTTATACCTATATACGACTAAAATAAAGAGTGAAATCCTTTTTAACCTACTCAAAAAAAAGAGGTGGGTCTTATTTCAACTGTATTTTTTATGTTCTTACGTCACCTGAGAATATGGACACACCTGTGCGCTTGCATACAAACAGACTTACAGATGTCCTATCTGCATACGTCGTATAACAACAATAGGTTATTACAGCAGTACAAGTTGTACCTACGAGACTTAAGGGCCGCTATCTTATCAAGTACATTGTCCACGCGTTGCGTAGGGATGTGGGATATAGTGCTGCGGAAATATCAGACGGGGTCATAAACATTAACTCCGTTAGTTTTCGCACTATTCGCGATTTAGAAGAAAAACAAAAGAAAGTAAGTGGGTAAAAGCCGTAAAAAATATATATTTACTAGCTGACCGGGCAAACGTTGTTTTGCCTTAAGTATAGTTACCCTTATCAGGTTTTATACTATAACGAATTTGAGATGGAATTTTATACACCTTTGTTACCAGTTATCTGCCAAAGCCACTGCTGCCTCAGCTTCATGGTTGGGGATCATTCTTACCTCTACTAGGGACACACATAGAACAATTTTCAGCTTTTATTAAATGACGAAGGTCAGAAACGTATGGGCTCTTGCTCTATTATCACTTAGGGGTATGGAAAATAGATAGTAGCCGATTCTCAGACCTACTGAATACGCATATAAAATTTGGTAAAAATTGGTCAAGCCGTTTCGGAGGAGTACGGTAACTAACATTGTGACATGGAAATTTTATATACCTATAAGAAGATTAGATTCGACATTCGAAACTCTTCAGTTAAACAAACAATACCAGATATTTTGCATAATATGTTTATTATTTCAAATAACATTTTTATAAGTTACCTTTTAATAGGGATCGAAAATATAAACACAGTCTATAAATACTACTTATAGGTTTTTCTTTCACTATTCGTAACTTATTATAATTTTTCCTCAATGCATTGGTTTGCCTGGAAGAGATCGCTTTTAGTGATAAGGTCGCCATTTGTTGCACTAGTTAGTAGGTTTTCTGTTTTGTACCGTCCTTTATCTGTGTTGCAATAAAGAGTTTATCTATCTATTCGACTACGTATAATTATTAAACGAAACTTTTGTTTACTGTATGATTAAAATGGATTTTAAAATGTATTTCTTTATGTAATCTTTCTTTATAGATACTCCAAGACTTTTCTACGAATATCGGAATCGGTAATAGTGCGTTATCTCCCGAGTCCCGTTGCCTTGTTGTACTATAAATAAGGCGAGGACATATCGTCCAATTACAACGGCGTCAAGTGTATGCGCCCACGCTGCCGCGGCCGTGTGTCCTGGCTTTATTAGCGTGAGCCTGCATTCACACTTATTCGACTACATGCAATTTGGATTTCGGATCACAGCGGAAGTACACTAAATATTTAATTTTGTCTTCTATTTACAATGGAAAGTAACGCCTGAGTCAATAAGTTATCGACTACATGCATTTAATATACGGACGAAGTCACTATACACAATACACTTATAGGGCCTGTAGCTTGGCTAGCTAAGGTGATCTGACGCGAAAATCGAAACTAAGCAACGGCCGATTCAGACAGTGTTTGGATGGGTGACCATGCACAACACCCTCAAAATTTCTGTAGTTCTGTAGGGATAGCCTCAGAAGAAAAAATAAAAACAGTTGAGCTCCAATAACTTATTTATTATTGATAATTTTACACTGCTTGTCCTTCTGTCGGATACCGCTCGACTACCCACGAGTCTGAAGTCAATCACCGCACTCTTTACAAACAATATGACTGCTTCTATATTTATTACTATGAATCCAATACATCGTCTATTTAATATTTCTACCAACTATTGATCGAAAATATATAAATATGTAATCAAATATTTATAGGCTTACAATAGGTATCAATACATTGTCTATATAATATTTCTACTGACTAATGAACTAAATATGATAAGTTACTTACTTGAATATATATAATAATGTAATTAAATAGTTATAGGCTTACAGTTCCTAATTAAGTATTTCAGGGTAACTTAAAAAACTAAGCTTACTTATACAAAAAAAATTCAAGCTTTCAGACCTATTGATTTTATTCTTAGACAATATTGCGGATCGCACAGCGCGGCTAGAGTTAGATATGAATCACTTACTCTTTTCGGATGAGGGGAAAAGCTATTCGTCATCAAGTGAGATATTATCATTGTCCGTGTTAATACGGTAAGGATGACCTCCATGGCGTAATGGTTAGCAAGCCGGACTGCCAATCAGATGGTTCTGATTCTATTCCCGGCACAGCCAGCATCTTTGTGCTGAACTAAATTTGTTGGCTGTCGGTTTGGTTGGTGTCGAGTTTTCAAGCCGCCCAAAGGCCTCTGTTCGATACAAAATGAGTGACAAGTTCTGATTCTCACAAGGAAATTGCGAAACTTAGATAGCACCACGTACCTCTCATCCACGACGCCACTCCCCGGGACAACTCCTCGCTGCTGGCGGCAGCTCGGTAGGTAACGAACGTCAAGCTCCTTGTTGAAATGCAGAACAGTATTGACTTTATTGGTGAAGCGACGCGCGACACGATTAAGGATTTATAAGAGAGTAACTCTGTACTACGGCGCGGCGATGATACGACGCGGGTTGACTACCATGCGATTCCAAAGTGACTGCCCCAGGCCGCGACGCGCAGACTGCAGGTTTTGTAGTTCTACCCTCATCTCACAATAATACTTTTATGAGAATCAAACAAACAGCCTCTGACTTGGCTTAACAACTGCCTGTACTAAGACTAATAGCCGGGACCTTAAGTTTTAAAAATAATAATAAAATAGCAAAATATCTATAATATAAAAATTATTCTGATTTTCCTGACGCTATAACTAAAGAACGCACGAACCGATTTCCACAGTTTAGCATTCGTTGGAAAGGTCTCGGGCTCCGTGAGGTTTGTAGCAATCAAAATTCAGGGAAATATCGATTCGCAAAAAAAACGACCTACACGTGGGCGGAGCCGCGGTCAACAGCTAGTTAAAAATAAAACATACCTATACATAAAAACAAAGTAATACATCAAGTCAGTAAAGCCTCGTCATGAATGGTGAGTGCGAGTGAAAGTGGTATCGGGTGTCCATTGATGTTGGACCGCCGACGCCGGCCGCGCACCTCGCCCGCGCTCCCGCCGCTTGTTTACCTTTACCATTACTGCTTTAGGACATCGCGAGATGACGTAAGCCTGGAGCTTTTTATACTCAACACGATAATATTATGGACAAAATCTTGAATTTGCAATTTCGTTATAAAAAATAAATAAATAAAAATAAATAAATATTAGGACACATTTCACACACGGCTGGTTAGCCTCACACTGAACCATTTCTAGTTCGTATTATGGTTGCTAACACAACTGATATACTACATATACATGCATACACATTATATATAAATACATACATATTTAACACCCAGACCCACAGCCAACAAATTTAGTTAAGCACAAAGATGTTGACCGGGCCGGGAATCGAACCCGGAACCTTCTGATTAGCAGTCCGGCATAACCTTTACGCTAACGAGGTCGTCAAAATGAATCATAATGGGTGAAAAATGTTGGAAAAATAGCTTAAAGAGGGCTTTAAAGCTATTTTTTACTTATTTATACTTACTCGTATTTCGGTGGTAATCAGATTTATCAATATGGAAAAAAAAATGGTTCAATAAATTTAATTTTAGATTATTTGAATATGAGTCGAATTGGTACATATATGTACATATATAAATACTAGCTGACCCGGCAAACGTTGTTTTGCCTTAAAAAATAGATTGTAGCCGATTCTCAGACTTACTGAATATGCATATAAAATTTGGTAAAAATCGGTCAAGCCGTTTCGGAGGAGTACGGTAACTAACATTGTGACATGGACATTTTATTAATATTCTTAGAGTACTTTAGAAAGTCTTTAAGCTATTTTTACTATATTTTTTTACGATTTGCTATAAAAGTTACTATATAAGTAATAAACTGTAAGCTCGTTTTTTTGTCCTTCATCGCCTTTAGCTGATTTATAATTTTATATTGATAACCCTGATAAAATCGACCAAAGATGGCCGCCACTACAAAATGGCAAATCACATATACTATCACAATGAGCGATGTTAATATAGTTAACTAACTAACTGAACTAAACACGTGGCTTGTATTCACGAGCATAAGTATTCAAGCCTCACAGGGCTTTAAAGAGATCACTAACGGTATTACTCGAGTTAACCTGAAAAATACCAAAGCACGCTCTCTACGTTCATATAAACCTACATACATATGTCGCGATGACAACTCAGTAGGGCGCGATGAAAAAGTATCAAGGGCGTGGGACCTTAAGTTTGGTAGGGCGTTGGTTTGATCCCTGCTAATAAGCCTGAAGATTTCGGTGAAGAAGAAAAAGAAAAAGAAGAGATGACAAAATTAAATATTTAGTGTACTTCCGCTGTGATCCGAAATCCAAATTAAGACAAGTAAAGGAAAAATCAACTAAGATCAATTAACCAAGCTTAATTAACTAAGACTAATTAACTAAGATCAATTAACTACGTGTAGAGTTAAGAACTTCCGAATTGTGATAGGTAACGTTAATCTTAATTAATCTTAGTTAATTAGTCTTGGTTAATTAAGCTTGGTTAATTGATCTTAGTTGATTTTTCCTTTAGTTGTCTTAATTTGGATTTCGGATCACAGCGGAAGTACACTAAATATTTAATTTTGTCATCTATTTACAATGGATTTCCGCAAAGTAACGCCTGAGTCAATAAGTTATTTAGAAAAAGAAGAAATGAAGATTTCTACTTGGTAGAACATATTTAATGCAGAATTTTCAACTTGAATGCCTAGCAGCCATTCAAGTTGAAAATTCTGTCATCAAGCACCTTATAGTGTGTTTCGGCAGCCTCTCATTTATCTCCTTCTCCTCCTCTAGTCGGTAGCTCAGTGCTGAGCATCGTGATGACCCCGTCCCGCCACCTTATGGACAATGTGTCGCCAGTTATGTCTTACCGTGGCTTCATGGATGGCTACACTTGCTTTCGAGTCAGTGTGTTCTGCCACCTGATCGGAACATTTTTTTCTTTTTTTTTATCCTTGATAGGTTAGCGTTTGACTACAGCTAGCCTGATGTTAAGCTGCACTGCAGTCTACGGTGTATCTTGTTGGGTTTCGACGTCTGGTTCTTGTTCCTTGTTTCTTATTTATCTAAAAGCCAATTATTCCAGACTAGGCATGTGTTTCCTTCCGGAGTGTAGCTCGTGTTGCGCCCCTCAGTTCAAATGCCTAGTTGTAAGGAGCACAAACAACCTCAAAGAATACTGCGGTATTACAATATTGTAAACTATATATAACGGCACTGGAAACTGTGTATTTATGGCGTTATAGAGAGTAGCCGTTAATGGAGTTAATATATCATTGTATGAAATACAAGCTAAACCAACTTAGCAGATTAGCTCGACGCTTTAGAGAGTTTGTCGTTAAATCGAGTGACGTTACATGGAGTTTAGGTACACTGTATGTATATTTGTCTGTTAAATGGAGAGAATGTATCATTGTAGGTATAAAATACAAGCAAAACCAACTAAAGCCAATTGATTTCGACGCTTTAGAGAGTTTGTCGTTAAATCGAGTGACGTTACATAGAGTTTACACTGTATGTATATTTGTCTGTTAAATGGAGAGAATGTATCATTACATGGAATACTAGCTAAACTAACTAAAGCCAATTAATTTCGACGCTTTAGAGAGTTTGTCGTTAAATCGAGTGACGTTACATAGAGTTTACACTGTATTTGTCTGTCAAATGGAGAGAATGTATCATTGTATGAAATACAAGCTAAACCAACTAAAGCCAATTAATTTCGACGCTTTATTTGTCGTTAAATTGAGTGATCTTACATGGAGTTTACACTGTATGTATTTATGTATATCTGTCGGTTAATCGTAAGTAGGCAACTTTTAATACTACTTATTCACACTCGATTATTATGTAAAAGTTAGGGAGAGTCCATGTTAAAGGTTATTGTGCCATGGTGCCGGATTCTATAGGCTTAAATGTAAAAGCATAATTCATTTGGCGTATATCTATCTATATTTGTATGTATAAACTGTAATCAATCATATTGGTAAAGTATGTTTATGACGAAATAGCTTTACGTTTAGTTAAACATTTTTTTTTAAGCTTTACTAATACCTTTTGTATGGTTTTTAAATCTAATTACTAATATATCTCGTGCGAAATTTTGTTGTATTTATCACTCTTGCTTATGGAAATTCAATAAGCTGTCAAATTTATCTATTTATTTTAATATGTTGTTTTAAAGTTCTTATTTGAGACTAAAAAGTTAAATACACTTACAATTAAATTAAAAAATCTGTCCAATATTATCTATTTATGATGTGCTGTAAGTTTTTATTTTTAATCTAAAGAAACGTTGGGAACCTATTACTTTAAAATTAAAAAGCATTCCATAGCAGTAAAATACATATATTGGTATAGATTTGTAGCTCTATTAATTCTGAATTTCTGATCATCTCTGAAAAAGGTTGAGACTCTCTTTCTTTGAAATAAAAAAAAACTGTTAATTACATTTCTAACTCCAATTTCCGTTCGCATGTCGTGTGTAACGCTCATAAACAGTTTAACAGCTCTCTCTATAACCAAGGACTTTATCTGTGGAACAATTTGTGTGTTGCAATACACCTGCAACTATACAATGTTCACTTTTTCCCACCGTGGGCCTACTATTGTGTACTAAATGTTGTTCTATGGTAGTAACACGTATAATCTAATCTAAAAAAATCAAAAATTGGCCAATTGCAAGTTGGGCTCGCGCATGTAGGGTGCCGTACAATTGCTGTATGCAAGGGAACCTTAATTTTATGTATATATTTTTTTAATTTAATACATAATTCAATAATCTGAGAATGTATAGAGGGTCTACCAAATATCTTTATCAGATCAAATAATTTATTTCAGACTTTCATATGTCCATAATATTAACAAAAAATCGAAATTACCGTAGTATTTACATAAAGATTGGCTAAATCGTTCTTTGTATGGGAGCCCCCACTAAAACATTTATTATATTTAAATTTTATAATTTAATTTGCTTATACATTTATTTATGTTTTGTGACAGTTTTCTAGCTATAACGGTTTCTGAAGCCTGGAGACAGACAGACAGCCAGACAGCGGAGGCTTAGTAATAGGGTCCTGATTTTACCTTATCTTCCTTCGCCTTCAGTCTAAGTCTAAACTATTTGGTGGAACAAAAGTGTTGGCAACCTTCAAAGTTGGTCCGGAGTACCAACTGACAAGTTTATAAACAATTAGCTAATTTTGGAGATTGGCTTCATTGTGAGAGCCAAGGTGACCCGTGGGAGAACTGCTGGCGCAACTCATAGGAAATGTTTAGTCGAATAAATAACGACCCCGTTGACTGCCAACCAGAGGGTCCCGGGTTCGATTCCCGGCACGGCCAATAACTTTGTGCTGAACTAGATTTGTTGGCTGTCGGTCTGGGTGTTAAATATATTGTATCTATATTGTGTTATCAACCATAATACAAACTGTGTTAATTACCTATCGATATTTATGTGTATGATAATTCTATAACTTTTAAAATAATTGTTTTATAAAAACTTAATTAAAATTTTATTTTTTAACCAACTCATCTTAAGAAAAATTACTAAAATAATTATTTTTCGACTTTTGTTTTAGCCCTTTCCTGATATTAAAACACAGAAGAAAAAATATTATTTTTGGAAATTCTACTAAAATACCGTTTCCCATGTTAAGATTTCAACGAGAAATTCCAGTGCAAGATTCATAAAAATGGCGTGTTTGACGCAGTAATTAATAACATTGAAACCAGGGGTTGCAAACCTTCTTCACATCAATTGACCGGAAGTGACGTAACAGCAGCCACTTAAAAAAACGGCGTACCTACTGCAACAATGACGACGTTGCGACAAGTGGGAAATTCACAAGCTAGGGAAACTATCTTTCTCTTTTTACCACTTCTATTCTAAATATGTTTAATTGTTTATGTACACATATACCATGTAAATAGATATTACATAATGTTATAGGAGAAATTCGACAATTGATATAAGGAATCTGCCTTTAAAGCCTATTTTTATATTTGTGTTCGATATATGAACATTCAGACAAAGGGAGCTCAGTGGACTGTGTAAAAAAATTACAATGCAGTGGTGGTTTATCGATCCAAACAAGTGGTCAATATATCTATTGACGACCTCGTTGGCGTAAAGGTTACCATGCCGGTCTGCTAATCAGAAGGTTCCGGGTTCGATTCCCGGCTCGGTCAACATCTTTGAGCTTAACTAAATTTGTTGGCTGTGGGTCTGGGTGTTAAATATGTATTTATATATAATATGTATGTATGTATATGTAGTATATCAGTTGTGTTAGCAACCATAATACGAGCTAGAAATGGTTCAGTATGGAGCTAACCAGCCGTGTGTAAATGTGTCCTGATATAAAAAAAATATATTTACCACTTAACAACAACAACCAATCAAACTTTTTCTTTTTATAATCTTCTTATATATAAAATTTCCCTGTCACAATGTTAGTCACCATACTCCTCCGAAACGGCTTGACCGATTTTTACCAAATTTTATATGCGTTATAAGGAGGTCTGAGAATCGGCTACTATCTATTTTCCATACCGCTAAGTGATAAGGCAAAACAACGTTTTTTGGGTCAGCTTGTATTGGTATATATTGATATGGCAATATGCAGTTAGGTAGTAAAAGAGTAAATAATCCACTGTAGTACGTATCGTATTACAAAATTAATGCATCACGCTTACAATTTGCTATAATTTTGCGCATACGAAATAATATAACTCGAATAAGCACGAAATATTTGTCATGTTGCAATTTAATATCGGTGCAGTTTCTAAACGGCTCAGTAGGTATATATATTGCGATTTACCGAGCAGCCTGCCGCAGATAACAGAAAAATGGGATGTTTCGCCAGGGAAAGCATGGATAAATCATAATGGTTTTGCTAACATTGGCATAACTGAAATCCAACAACTACAATGCAGTTGTAGCAGCTAAGTGCGTGTTACCTGCTTGAGTGTATGGAGCGACGTCGGTCTGCCTCCATCTAGCAAAGGGATATCCCCCCGGACAGATGTTGTGTCCGGAGACAGCCGTCAAACGGTCATGCATTGTAGCTAGGACCAGTCGTACGCGCGTTGAAAATACCGTTTGCGCGATTCAGAACAAGCGCTTTGATTGGTAGCGGGCGAATATTTAATTTTAACCTTTTCATAATTAAAAACCTTTTCTGGAGCAAAATACAGATTGTAACTTTGACGTAAGAAGTAGTGAGTACTACGGTTGGTACTTACTGACATATAAATTAAAATATCTCTTACCTATTTAAATAAAAAATTGGAACTACAAAAACTAAATACCAAGCAAGGAAAATATAGAAATTTAAGCCCGGTAGAGAAACTATTAAAATAATTGATAAAAAACTGGCCAAGTGCCAGTCAAACCCGCACACTTGGGGTTATGTATAACATAATATTGAAATATAAATAGCATCAAGTTTATACTTTAGGCCTATTATGTAACTGTTTTTAGTATTTATTATTCTAGCGGTAACTGAAATACATTATTTATGAATATTTCATAGATTAGACTAGCTTCAACAGCGCAATCTTAGTATTAAGGTCCCTTTTACTTCTTTTGTAAAGAAACTTTAAAAATACTACTAGTCTAGTGATTAATCACCGACCAAAGCTTAGAAAAGCGCAAGTGTCATAGAAACTACAGCGTAATCTACGGCACAGTGGAAATAATAGAGGCTTCGCGACCTTAATCGCTTGCCGATTGTGATACAAACAATAACGGAATCTGGATCGGTTCATTTAGACTGTGTGATTTGACGGGGCGATGACCGCTAGCTTACCATCCGCAAGGCAGAGCGACAGGTACTGCAGGCTTACACAGATTGATAGGGGCGAGACAGATGTTATGGTGCGAATTCTTAAACAGAGGTTATGGTGCGAACTCTTTAACTAATTTCAGCATTTCCACTGGCAGCGCTATTCAGGTAATCTTCGAATGCATCCGATTCGAAAAGTGACGTTTCTTAGAATGGGAACCACAGACTGGAAGCACCTCCGTCAGTTTACGAAGCATGTTATAATGGTTGAAATTGAAACCATGGTAGAAACAGTTATTGAAGGAAAAGTGAGTAATATCAGAATAAATATATTTTTTATTACTAACGTGTTTATGGAAGCCAAAGCTGGAAGCCTGATTATTGATATTGTTACCGAAAAATTATGTGAAAAAATAAACAATAAATATATTTTAACATTACGTCAATTAATATGTTTTTTATTTGTATTAGACCTTAGTACCGTCTCGTATACAAATTACAAAAACCGCTTCGCAAATTAAAGTGAAATTCAGTAAATGAAAGATTCAAGTAGTTACAGAGAAACAGGGACAGAATCCAGCCTAATTAGTCCAAATTTAGTCAAAGGAAAGAACGGACGTATTGAAATCCACAAAACGAAATAACATCTGAATTCATGGGTATTTTTTAGATGCTAGGTTTCAAATGCTCGAGTGAGTGATTTTTTTCGATCGTGAAAGATATTTTTGTATATCACACACCGATTGCTTTCAGTTTAATACTCGTAGTGATTAAGCGCTCAACTCATTCCACTAATATTAAAGGCGAAAGTTTATTAGTAAGTGTGTGTCTGGGCCGATTTAGATGAAACTTGGTATGAAGATAACTTGGACCGTATATTAACACTTAGGCTACTATTATACGGAATTAACGCGGGTAACACCGCGGCGCGCAGCTAGTTAAGTTAACAAATAAAATTACTATGTAAGTCGATGTTAGAAAGGTATATCTTTAACTAATTCTCTTATCTTATATAGTTAGAGTACTTTAGCATAAGTTAAATGTTACCGTTAAATAAGCTTTGGAGATGCCATTGGCTCCCATAACACCGTTTTTAAAACTACTTTGGGAGCCTTTGGATTTCTATCACTTTTATTTATATTATGTAACCTTTGCCCAAATAAACGTTTTTGATTTGATTTGATTCTCACAACAGCCCTAATTGTAGCAACAAAATCCAACAAGTCCAGTCGGTGGGAGTACAATAAGTTCACATGTAGCCACAAAGTAATCTGAACGTGTGTGAGAATGCAGCTAGTTACGCAATAGACCACCGTACGCAATAACACGCACCAGCCGATTTGTGCAGTCATAGCAAAATTAACTGGGTTTTAAATAAATTAATACAGATTTCAGATAGTTTATTAACCATAATACCATTTATTATTTTTGGTACGTCATTTACAGTGATGTGTCTTAATGCTAAATATAATATAATATAATTAAAAGGTCCGCGAAAGTGTGATATACGTGAAATTTAATTGAATTAAATTGTATTATTTTTTAATATTACTTCAACTGAAAATATCTTTCTGCGAGCTTCATATTAGGACACCTTTCGCACACGGCTGGTTAGCCCCATACTAAACCTTTTCCAGTTTGTATATTAAACTATACTCGTATATTAAACAGTCGAATAGGAGCCGCGGCAGCTGCATTTGGAAAGCTAAGGGATGAAATGTTTGGGCCCATGACATCAAATTAGAGATAAAAGTTGAGGTCTACATGGCTATCGTCCTATCCAATATACTGTATGCAACAGAGATATTGTGTTTATACTGCCGCCTCACCGCACCCTTGATAGGTTCCATCTGAAATGCCAGTAAATGCTTGTAGCGCCTGTATCTCGGCTAGCTAAGGTGATCTGACGCGATCATCGAAGCTAAGCAACAGGCGATGCGGACGGTGTTTGGATGGGTAACCAAGCACAAGACTGTCATTTTTCAAGTTGCATTTTCATCTGGACGCTACCGTGGGTCGGATGACACGTTAAATTGTAGGTCCCGCCTGTTAGTCTTAGTACAAGCAGTCGTTAAGCCAAGTCAGAGGCCTTCGGGCGGCTTGAAACATCGACAACAGAGCCACTTAGCTCATACGAAGAAGATTCGCATCCTTGATAGGTTCCATATGAAATGCCTTCACGATATACTTAACAACGAGTGGTCTGATATAGTCAGAAATACCGAAGTACTAAGGCGTGCGAATGTGTGTGGAATGGAAGCATATTTATGGGAAGGCAACTTTACTCAGATGGATAACGTTCTATTCTGTGGGCGAATTTTTTAATATCGAAAAAAAATATTTATTTTAATAATGTGTGTCGTGACAAGTAATTGTTTAATATTATTAATATTGACATCATTACATATTGACATTTATTACAAATTTATTGTATTACATATTCACATATTTTTTTGACGTATAATTGAATAATTATCAATAAATGGTTTATCTTGGTGGAGTGGACACGTTTTTCGAATGCCTGAAGGTAGTCTAAGTCTTAGAAATGATGCACAAAGTTTGTTCCATTTTCGTTAGAAGTTGATTACAATTATATAAGTCCAAGAAATAAGTAGTAAAGAAATAACGACGCTTCTATTGCGCTGTCACCCCGGGGTCGAGGCGTGACTGGGATTGCCTCGATCTCCAGTAGCTGTGGAAACTTGGGCCATTTCATGGTAAACTGGTATTGGCGAAATACTTATTTATTAATGTTTGTAAAACCAGATATCAGTTACGTTTATTTTGTCGGTATTAACATGTCGGGCTGAAACCGTCAAAATAAACGAAAGTGTTTCAAGTGAACGAATTATTCAAATATGCCTTACCTAATTTATTACCCTAATATTAAAATTAAATGCGAATGTTTGTGTGTGTGTTTGTTACTCCTTCAATGACATACGAATGTGTACCATATCTAAGTTACAAAAAACACACAACAAAACATAAAAAAAACATAACATGATAGTTAGTTAGTAGTCAGCCATGTCGTCACCATGCAGCTCAATGTGTGAAGGAATCCATTGTAACATCACTACTCAATACATAAGACTGAAAACTTCCCTTATCCTGGCCTTATCGCTAAGAGATATCTCTTCAATGCAATATTTTCTTCTAATATATAAAATTTCCATGTCACAATGTAAGTCACCGTACTCCTCCAAAACGGCTTGACCGATTTTCATCAATTTTTATATGTGTATTCAGTAGGTCTGAGAATCGTCTACTATCTATTTTTTAAAGCAAAACAACGTTTGCCGTGTCAGCTAGTCTTCTAATATATAAAATTTCCATGTCAGAATGTTAGTTACCGTACTCCTCCGAAACGGCTTGACCGATTTTTCAGCTAGTCAGCTAGTCTATCTATAAAGTTAGAGCAACAAAGAGCGAGAGTATAAGTCGTGACGTGTGAAATCTCTAAACATAGCGTTACGAGCGAATGGATCTCTGAAACACCGCGTTGAGCCATCACTTGTATCGCAGATATCATAATTATAACGGACACACAATTATAACAGTTATTGCAAATTTCGAGAGAAAAAGCATAACCTTGACAAAACTTGTCCTACTTAGTATAAATTTAATATATTTGGCTTTAATAAAGAGGCTGAGAGCAAAAAGACTCGTCTAAAAAATAGGCGTGCTTCCACGTCCGACCTCCGCACCAATGATGAGACCTCATTTCAGGAATCAAAGATATTTTCTTCGAATTTCGAATTTCTAAAATAGCGATCGTCTTTATTTTGACAGGCTTCAATAAAATCTTCATTCTGTTAAGAGCCTTAAAACTATCTGTTTCACATTTTTCATTTGCCTTAGAAAAATCACCACCGACAAATTGCACACTGCAGCGTCACATGGTGAGTTGTCACCGAAACACCTAACTAAGAACACGCCTTCGTGAGCGTGTGTGCAAGAACATAATAAATAAAATCAAATATATATTTAAGTTACTAATAAATTTAATAAAAATAAAATTATCTAACATTTACTCCTTGAGAGCCAGTTATTCCCAACTAGGCATGCTGCACCTCTGGGCGGGCTGGTGGGTTAATGCGAGGAGCGGAACCTCACCCTGCCCTTTCCGGTGAGGAAATCCTGAGGTTTTAGTCGGTAGTGAAGCCCTTCTGGCGTCGAGCCCGACCTACTCCGCCCACCTCCCCGGGTGTGGTGGGCATGCGTAAATGCATTACCTAACGTTAAAAAAGGCATGCTCCACATTAGATCAGAGTATCGCTAACTCTTGTGGTTACGCGCCCTGCTAGACAAATGTGTAGCTGTAGAAGTAACAATTTTTTTTTACAACATGTCTTGTACGTTGGACGGAACCTAATTTAAACTTATGTAATAGTCATTACAATACTTTGTAGTAGTAAAAAGGTTTATGCAGAATGCGCAAGCTTCTCAGGGGATGTAGGGCGACAATGCTTACCCAACAGTTTCCCACGAGCTGGTTCGTTATGTGTATGTGTAATGTGCGTGTTTTCCGTAAACTAATGTGTGTCGCACGCTCCCGATATTTTTTTAAGCAAACAAGTATTTTTTAACATTTAACACACACTAGCTTTTCGTCCCGGCTTCGCACGGTCTTTAAAATAATCTAAGTTGCAAAGATAAACAAAATATAGCCTATGTTATGTGGGAATAATATAGTTTCCCAACAGTGAAGGAATTTTCCAAATCAGCGCAGTAGTTTCGAAGCCTTTTCGCGTCAAACAAACAAACAAACTTTTCCTCTTTACAATATTGGTATAGATTTTGTTTGTATAAATAAATATTTTTAGTACATTAATATTTTTTTTGCCCTTGACTACAGCTTTGATGTAAAGCTACGCTATAGTCTACGACGTGGCACGCTTACCTAGAAGATACCTATTTACTCTACTTTTGAAGACCCCTGAATAATACCTCTAAGAAAACAGAGAGTCCAGAGTTCCAAAGCTTAGCTGTCACAGTATAGGTTGTTTGACATCAAACTAGTACAAAAAGCAAGGAAGCAGAATTAGCTTTAGATAAATAACCAAAGACTGTCCAAAAGCTTTCAATTTATATAGTAGAGATATAAACAGATATAAGAACTAAAATTTCAGTAATCGAATGATTTTACAGCTCTAGGTGCTGTGTCAAATCCGATAATGTTTTTTGTGACACGTTTTGCTGCAAAATAAATTTGAGAACAAGACTCGGTGGCATCCGTTTCTCGGAATCTATATCGCGGTGCACGTAATGCTAGCAGAGTATAAGGATAATGCACATTTTGTGGATGAATGCTTCGAGAGCCAGTTATTCTATACTAGGCATGCTCTACCGTTGGGCGCGTTACACGCCCTGCGGATCAAAAGCAAAAATAATATGTATTTATCCTATAACATACGAGTATGTACCTAGTTTTATCCTACTAATATTATAAATGCGAAAGTTTGCGTGTAAGTGTGCATTTTAGTTACTTGTCCACTCTCAAACGGTTGAACCGATTTTGATGAAATTGGTATGATGTTAGGTTAGACCTCGGTTAACACATAGGCTACTTTTTATCCTGAAAGCAATTGTAGTTCCTGTGGGATACGCAAACAACTTCATAACTTCAAAATTCTATGTTACTCCTTAACTCTCCAACGAACGGACCGATTTTGATGAGATATTAAGATACGTTAGACCTTGCATTAAGAGGTAGGCTACTTTTTATCCCGGATTAACGCAGGTAACGCCGCGGGGCGCAGCCAGTAGACAATTAATCATTCATTCATTCATTCATTCAAGAAGAAGAAGAATGACCACACAGAATGCCCTACAGCTAAGTTACAGGCGCTCTGGCTAATGATGGTGATAATAGCGGTAAATTATAGTTATTTATGTATATACTATATATGTAATACTTTAAGTTACGTTTTTCTAATACATTTTTGCTTTTTACTCCGCTTTATACTAGTTGTAATCACAAAAGTAGCGCAAGAACCAACCTGCAGTAGCGTTAGACGACTACAAGCCTGCGAGTCTAGTTTTTGCACATATTTTCCAACCGTAGATTACTATAATGCAGATTCACACGATAATCAATACGAATACTTTTACAATATAACACTTCATATTTGATAAACCCTGAAAAATACAAATGATAAAATAATATGTTTTATTATAATATTGCAATAATAAAGGTGTACCAAAAATGTTATCCTGTAAATTGTAAAAAATACAGGAATGCTAAATAGTGAAATAGCAGAGAATGCGTAGACATACAACCTCGTTGGCGTAATGGTTACCATGCTGGACTGCTCATCAGAAGATTCCGGGTTCAATTCCCGGCACGGCCAACATCTTTGTGATTAAATAAATTTGTTGGCTGTCGGTCTGGGTGTTAAATATGTATCTATATAAAGTATATGTGTAGTATATCAGTTGTCTTAGCAACCATAATACAAACTAGAAATGGTGAACCATTTCTATGGGGCTAACCTTAGCCGTAAGTGAAATGTGAAAAAATACACACCACGAATTACATTGAATTACAGTCTTTAAGACAGTAGATGATAAAAGTGACTATTACGAGCGGATACAAACAAAAAAAAATTGAGTACTGTGAAACATATCCTGCATCTATAGCGGTGTAATCATTCGTTTTCAAGTCATGCGTGTTGCAATTTTCCCTGTACAGGTTGTCGGCTGAGTAACTGTAGACTTATGGCCATAAGGGTAATTAAAGATTGACCAATAACCACTCTGATTCCATGGTGCCAGTTTAGGCTACAAGAGCTAGTAATAGCGCATTTCAAAACTTCAAATACTAACCTAAACCCTTACAAAGATAATTCAGTTTTATTTAAAGCAGCCAGTCCCGGTTTCGCACGGGCCATAAAATGATCCACGTTGTAAAGAGAAACAAAATAAAGCCTATGTTTCTTGGGAATAATGTAGCTTCCCAACGGTGAAAGAATTTTTCAAATCGGTCCAGTAGTTTCGGAGCCTATTCGCGTCAAACAATCAAACTTGTCCTCTTTACAATATAGGTATAGATAAAAATAACCTAATTTACTTTTACGACGTTTATTAATTTTCGGTACAGTATAAAGACATTTATCACAAAAAGAAATGTTTTCTTATCAATCAAAATCAAAATGTTGTAAAAATTAATCAGACGACGAAGAAAGATTTTACCTATTTTACCTAACTTATGTTTGTAACATAACATAACATTTTCAATTAACTATTAAATAATATTAGAAAACTGGCGGATTTCAAAGCAAGAGTGAATCGTTTTATTTCTGGGTAAGCGCGCTACACCTTAGATCATAATGTCGCTTACCATCAGGCGAATTGTTATCAAGCGCAAGTCCATTTATTGTAAATAAAAAAACAAATTAATCATTAAAAAAATTAACTATTTGTTTTAAAAGGTGCATGTGAATATAAGAATAAGCATATATTATGCTTATGAATAATAAATAACTATAACAACAAGTAAAAAAAAAAAACATTAGTCAAACCTATTTAACAACTAGCTGACCCGGCAATCTATGTTTTGCCTTAAAAATAGATATTAGCCGATTCTCAGACCTACTGAATACGCATATAAAATTTGGTAAAAATCGGTCGAGTCGTTTCGGAGGAGTACGGTAACTAACATTGTGACATGGAAATTTTATATATAAGAAGATATTAATATACTCCGAAATATTAAAGAATTAAAAAAGCTTTAACAAAAGCCAATTTTTGGTTTTGACATTGACATTTGAACAAAGAGCCCTGCTTCTATTCGTCTGGCAGTCAGTTAAACCTCTGCCGCCTTCGAGTGAACCAACTTGGTTGCCTTCGCGAGTCACAGAAACACTACATCTGTATAACGCCCAAAACCAGCCCAAAGTAGCTTTAATACACTCCCACAAACACAACTTCGTATGAAAAGTACGTGCAGAAAACCCACACAATGCATAACAACCCATATTGTTTCGAGTTCAATGAGGTTGCAAAGCAATGTTATGTAGTACACGATACTTATCTCATACAAAAAAATCCGAACATTCTAAGAATGGCATAGAATACGTATGCGTACTTTCTGCCGTTTGGAAGCTATGTCGCGATGCTCAAGAGGTTACCAGAAAAGCTAGCTTTTGTAAAATATGCGTGCTTTGCTTTATAGCAGTTTTCAAAATGTATATGGTCATTAGTTTGTGATATCTATGAATTTGAAGTTTAATTAATAAAAAAATATTTATTTATTAAATATTATTAAGTAACAAAAAATGTCTCTATGTTAACTGACAGAATTTTCTTTCCTCTGGGCATATGTTGGTACTTACATATAAATAAGCTTGTTGTTAGTTGAAATAAGTAGATAACGTGGCGTGGATCAAAGGTAGTATTTAATGCGTAAGTATTAAATTTCGGTGCTAAATGCGGCTTAGCTATCATTAAATAAAAAAGTAAAAATGAATAAACTTACCTACATAGAACAACATACTTTTGTTTTTACAATATTATAAATAGCAAATAGTTATTCCAGTATCTATAATTACGCTGTGTTCTAAATTTCAAGTTTTTTAAATCATTTACTTTTAGAACAAAAGATCTGACTTTGTTTTTTAAAATAAATTATTCAAAAGCAATTATTAGTTGGTAAGATTTTTTTCTTAGTTTTATATACTACAGCAAAGCGATTAAACTAGTACTTCTCCGCCCCTAGAGTAAGCACTTCAGGGTAGTATCACAGAGTAGAATAGGCAGTAACTCTTTGTTCTGCGAGAAACTTGGCGCAAAACACGAAAATGTCTCAATTGTTTGTCAGATGCGATACTTCGTCTGTCATAGCTAATTATTGCTCAATTCATTTAAATCGCAACGTAAGCTTCTAATAATATTTTACTTGTAAATTAAAAGTGAAAGACTTTGTATTGGTCAGTGTGTGTGGATTCTTGTTGGTCTTTTTTTAGCTCAATCAGCTATTTTGGTTTAGATGATTTTAAGTAAGCCAATAACTGGTTGCTGGGTATATACATAACTGTAGGTATATATAAATGATCATCATAAAGCCCAACAAGACTTTAGATATATAAATATTCTGGAAAACATATATTAAATTATAAGTTTGTTCCAGAAACAGTTAAAAATGTAAGAATAGCAAATACAATTAGTAAGTAAAATTTTATATATTATTAAGATGCAAAATGTCCCTAATTATGTTAGGGGAATAATGTCAATTTATTAAAAAAAAATATCATCGTACTAAAATATGCTTTTCCGGTACTGTCATGGGACAAAAGCATGGACATATTTTCTTGATTATGAATTTGATTAAAAAAATAGAAAGAAAACTCATACCTACTTAATTATTATTAGAAAGCCATCATGACTTCTTTTTCTAAACTCAAAATATAATATATGTAGTAGGATAAGTTTAATAATAATTTGTCGAGATGCGAATATAGCCTATAGGTACCTTTCGGCAAAACAGAAAAGTTTCACTCTAGCAGATTCTTTCTAGTCAGAATATAAAGGCTCAATTTATGCAAATAAATTTAATATCTTATCAAGAACCCATTTGCTAATTCCACGCACATTATTATGGCTTATATTAATGAAATAATAATTCATTAGAAAAAACGAAAGTGTTTTGGATTTTCCAATGTATTCAAAGCTATTCTATAGTGGTCAAAGGTTACGTATTTATTTTTATATTATACTAGCTGACCCGGCAAACATTGTTTGCCTTAAAAATAGATACATAGGTAGTAACTGATTCTCAAACCTACTGAATACGCATATAAAATTTGGTCAAAATCGATCAAGCCGTTTCGCAGGAGTACGGTAACTATCATTGTGAAATGGAAATTTTATACCTATACTAGCTGACCCGGCAAACGTTGTTTTGCCTTAATAATTATTTCTAAATATACAGTAGCCGATTCTCAGACCTACTGAATACGCTTATAAAATTTAGTAAAAATCAGTCAAGCCGTTTCGGAGTACCTAGGTAGTACGGTAACTAACATTGTGACATGGAAATTGTATATACCTATAAGATTACCTAACCTTCAATATGAAATATTTACTAAGTACATTATAAAATCATAACCAGGAACTTCCTGTGGATCTTACAAATTTTAACTACCTACATTATAAATATTTTAAATGCAGATTTTAACTTAAGGATAGAAACTTAGCTAAATTCTCCCATCATACAAATTATAGCTCAATGATACAAATATACAATATTTACAATAGTAAAGAAAAGCAATAGCGCTCCAAAACCGGTGGCCTGATTGCTTGGGTAGAGAAAGACAGTCGGCAAACTTATTACTAAAAGCAATATCTCCCAGGCAGCTTCTGTAAATATTGAATGAGATGATGGCGTTTCTTCACCATGTTCCAGAGTGTGGAGACAGCAGGTGATGGATTCGAAGGAGCCATCAGATACGCGCGAGGTTGCCATCGATCAGAATATGCCACTTTTCAATAAGCTAGGTGACCAATACATACTCAGCTGGCTCAGCTAACTAAGATGATCAGACGCGATCATAGAGGTTAAGCAAAGCAAGAATAGTATTTGGATGAGTGACTAGGTAGGTAAGAGACTGTCATAAATAGTGCCATTTTCATCTGTGCGCGTGGGTCGGATGACCCGTTAAATTGTAGGTCTTTGCTGGTATTCTTATTACAAGCAGTCTTAAATTACAGACTTTCAACCGAAAAAATTAGCTTGATTACTTATTTTTTCGACACAAGTGCTTGGTCACTTAGCTTATACGAAGAAAAAAAAGAACAAGAAAAATAATAAAAAGAAGAAGATTAGATAGGTATTTACCTAATAATACTTTTGCGTGGGATGGTCACGCATTTGGTTCTATGGAAATACAGGTTACCTTGACCTCTGACCTAGGAAGCAAAGTACCTATAAGCTCTTAAGCGTAAGCTTCGATTTCTCATTCACCTTTCTTTGAGTAAGCAACGATATCTGTAGCTGCTGAAGATCAGTTTGTAAGCTTATAAACAATAACACATTCGTTTTCCAAATTATTTTCTGCTTGACTTCAATTTTAGGGTTAAGAATCCAAGGTGTATAGGTATGAGACCCAATTACTAAAACTTTGTTGTCCGTTTGTGAAAAGGCTCTTAATAAGAATTTTATATATAGCGTTTGATTGATACTTTTTTTATTGGACTTTTATTGGTAAATACCTACTAGATACGGAATCTTAGTGCGCAACCCTTCGAACAAATAGGTAGGTAGGTATTTGATCGAAGGCGCAATCCTACTCTCACTTACCTATCTAGTTATTTAAATAGCATTACAGCAAGTAAATATTATTACAAAATATAATTAATAATAGGTAAAAACTCTCTACATCTCGTAAGAAATGACAAAAAGAAACTTAGCAACATATTATTATCACACCTAAAAATATGAGCAAAACCTCAACATCTCACACCCACCAAACGTCACAAACCTCCACACGTATCTAACTACGAAAACTGCTAAACCAACCAACTGAACTGCGGCCAACTTTACCGGAGCGTACAAAACGGTCCAGAAAGCATCTCACCATAACAGAATGCAGAGAACTCACCTAGATTGGCAGATAGGGTGCACTCACTAGAGTAACGGTGGAGAACAAGCACAACACGTCACAACAATAATTAAAGAGTCGATCGTCACTTGTCACTCGCGAGTTAGACGCGCGGGCGTTCCAGTATCGGGGCGTGCGCACGCGCCGGGGCCTCGCGCCGTTATGCCAGTCCAGCCGGCGTGAAAGCACTGCGCGGTGCCCTCACGGACGGTACCTGTCTGCTGGACTGAAGTACCTGCGGGCTCTTACACTGGCAGTGGACTAAACCGTGAACACTAGTGAACCGTGAGCCTAGGTTCCAAAATCTTATATGTTTAAATGAGCAATTCTTGTGTGTATATTATATAATTGGAATCTCGGAATCGGCTCCAACGATTTTCATGAAATTTAATATATAAGGAGTTTCGGGGGCGATAAATCGATCTAGCTAGGAATCATTTTTAGAAAATGTCATATTAAAAAAAACCGGTCAACTAGGTACTAAAATATTAAGAGAAAATGAATAAAATAAAGCGAATTTATCCTACTTCCTACTAAAAGCATATAGTGGGCTCACTATAAGTTCTCACTGCTGGGATTTGAGGCTTTCTCTCATGAGTGGAGAGATAGCAACTAGATAGCTCTCCAGCAACCAGCATTATGCTGAGTTGAGGCTGTGTTGTGAGTTGTGACAAATTAAAGTTATGTGTACTATTTTAAATACTATATCTTGTCTTGTGTAGTCATATCATATTAATATGTCATAATAAATAATTTTCTTCCTTTCTTTCTTTAGATAGACCATAACCCAAAACAGGCCAAGTACGGTTTGGTGGATAGGTACTTCCTACTAACTATATCCAACTAATTTTATAAAGGCGAAAGTTTATATGTGCATGATTGTGCGGTAGAACTGATTTGAATGAAATTTGATATGGAGGTAATTTATACTTTACATTAAGGCGGTCTTATTCAACTTTTTGCTGTTTTAAGTGACGTTTATTTACTTCCTTGATAAACTAAAAAATATAAAACTAGTCTCATATCAAAATTTAACATTTTATCTAGTGATCACAAGAAACAGAAACACGATTAGTAACAATTCGCTCGATAGAATTTTGTTTTGAAAAAAGCTCTAATTTACCATAAATTGGGTATTATCCTTTATATTTTTTTGGAATGGTGAGAGATCCTATCACTAAAATGATGTCAAAAAAATATCAACAGACAAAGCACAAAATTTACAAGGATTCTGTAGAGATACTTTATATCTTGCCATACAAAAATTAACCAGGAAAAAATAAAACCCTAATAAATGAAACCGATCCACACCATAGACGCGCTCGCGCTCGCCGGCCAGTACCCGCCGAGGCGTCTCAGAGAGTGGACGTATCGCTCGTTGTTCCTAATTGTCAGAAATTCCGAATTTTTGTCGCGGTGATTTTCATCCTAAATATGGGCAGAAAAATAAAAAGAAAATGACTCCAAAGGCATATCGGAAAATGGTAAGTACCTTCCACCTTTTTCCTTGTTGTAGATTGTAGACCACTTCGTATGAAAACAATCATGCCACAGTCAAAAATAAACAGAATGAAAAAATGAAATCAGAATTAGGTATCAAGGTTTATCTTTTTTGAACACAGGTTTATTTATAATATATTTTATTAGGATACTTGTACCTATATTTTTAACCGACTAAGACAAAAGGAGGGTTATGATTTTAACAGCATATCTACGTTTGTACGTAGTGTATGTTCATCTGTGCCACCATATCTCCTCAACTAAGTAGTAATCATAATTTGGCAATCGAGGTACCTATCAACAGACGCGTCTTTACGCTCCCCGCTTTTACGCTATAGGATATATATGACGTCACACAGAATTTAAAAGACGTAGAAGTGGCTCGCAAAATATTTTATAAATTAAGTTAATTTTACATGTACCTAAGATTTATTATGTACTTGTTGCAGTGCTGCAATGACAAAGCGGAAACAAAAATCCAACGTCGAAATTGGATCTGTTTCGAGCGTCGAGTGAGTATTATTATTACATTATATAAAGTATTTTTATATATTCCTATTTAAAATAAACGAAATTAAAACTCTTACTGATTGTATGTGTTTAAATACAGTGTAATTTTTAGGGAACTAGTTGCAATGGACCCTACAACCAGCAGCGATCACGAAGACCTTTGTGACCAAACCTTTTGCCACATTATCCAACGTCAAAATGGGATCTGTTTCGAGCGTCGAGTGAGCATTATTACGTTATATAAAGTATTTATATATATATACATATATATATATTCCTATTTAAAATAAACGAAATTTAAACTCTTACTGATTGTTTGTGTTTAAATATGATGTAATTTTCTGTTTCAGTGTTTTTTACTTTTTTAATAATAATAAATTTACAGTACAAGCACTTGTTGCTTGGCAGCCTGCTTCGCCTTCTGGCGGACCTGAGCGGCGATTCTGTCCAAGTCTCGTCTGCCCTGGGTGGTGACAATGCGACCACCATCCTGACCTTTCTCTACCAGCTTGAGGGCTTCGAGAGCTTGCAGGGCCTTGCGGGCGATGCTGCCGGATGATCTGCAGAAGTGGGAGGGACTGACTCCATTGCGTTTGCGGCCACCAAAGATCTTGGTGACAGTCTTGACTCCAACGGGAGAGCGGATGTATACGTGACGGAGGATGGCAGCACACCTCACATAGAACCAGTCAGGGTCGTAGGGAGCCAGCTCCTTGAAGCGGGCAGTCTTAACCAGGTCCATATGTTCAGGTACCTTCACCTTGCCTGTCTTTTTGAGATGGGCAGCGACGGTCTTGACGACCTTGTCCTGTTCAACATCTTTCAATGTGACGGAACGCATCTTGCCTTGTGTTGGCAACTTTCAGAAAGAAAGAAAAGGGGATGAAGTGTTGAAACAGAATTGCCAGAAATTACTGTTGAAAAAGTCAGTAAAGCGATGATTTTCGACCCATTGCTGGAAGGAGATTGATCTTTACGTGAAAATTTACTAGATGGCGCTGATGACGCCTTAACTCGCACAATTGTTTCTTTCGCAGAATATGTATACGAAATTATATTGTAATTGCGGGGTTTTTTGTTTATGTGAAAATTAACTAGATGGCAAGGCGACGCTTTAATTTGCGCAATCGTTTCGTTCGTTCGCAGAATATGTATGTGAAACCATATTGAAATTTCCAATATTTGTTTACGTAAAAGTTAACTAAATAATCTTAGAATTCGAGGCAATACTCACGAACTAATTGGTGCGTGATTTAATTATTTTTGATGTCAAAGCGTCAAGATCGGAATTATAAATTATGATAATATTTTGTGGCATTTGTGGCAGTGCTTATATCCGTTTGACATCGATGTCAAACATCAATCATCATATTAATTTAACAGCACATAGGTAACAAAATTCGGTTGTGATATATAGATAAGTCTTTACTGTTTACAACAAAAATGTTAGAATAAAACTACTTAATTTACTTTTGCAATTTAGGGAAGATAAGGAGGTTAGAAGTAAAGGTTTTCCTAAAGTTTTCCTCTATTGTTTTATTCAACCCTTTCCACTGCACTAGAGGTTTCATGACATAAACAATCTAATTGTTATTTTAAATTTAAGATTTATAACTTAACTTTGTTGTTTGTGTGACTTTGAATATGATAATTGTGATTGAAATTTGAAATTTAAGTCATCATCTTATAAAATCAAAACGCCCCTTTACTAGCTGACCCGGCAAACGTTGTTTTGCCTAATAATTATTTTTATTCTAGTTTCTAGACAAAATCAGTGCCAGCAAAGAAAGATAATGTTATAGTGTTTTATTTAACAAACATTTATTTGTTCTTCATATATGGCACCGACTCCAAGAATACAGGATTAAAAAAAAAACAAGATTTTTCAATAAAAATGTGGTTGCTGTGCCTCACTCGACATAGATAGGTATAGTGTGTCGCGCACTTTTTTGTAGATATTTATAAGATCTACAATTAATTACAACATTTTATGGTTCTATCTTTTGTAGTTTAGGCAGCGTACGCAATATAAGTAACTTCTTGGGTTGATTTTTTTCAGTTTGTGTCCCAAAAATCCAAATATCTTACGGAACCCTATTTTTTTCCAAAATAAAATATAACCTATGTTACTCGTGGATAATGTAGCTTTCGTATGGTGAAAGAATTTATAAAATCGGTCCAGTAGTTTTGGAGCCTATTCGTAACAACCAAACAAACAAAGTTTTCCTCTTTATAATATTAGTGTAGATAGATAAAAAGGTATTGTTTATACAAATAATTAAATAAATAGGTAATCCAACAAGATAAAAAAAATCATGTGTGTTATTCACACCTGGTAGAAGTGAAACCTTCAAAAATACGATGAAAAAGCTCTACAAATAAACGTATAATACGTTCACGTATACAAAACACCATTGTTGTTGTTGTGATGCCTTTTCTAAAACTTTGTACTACGAATGCGCGCACAATACAGTCTCTTTTTCGTTTCATCGACTTTCAAATCACAACGATGCTAAAGAATTTTTCACTTCAAAATATGATTTCATTTGTACCTGATATTTCACAAGTTGTTACAGTATCATACAATTTTAGAGAAATTATACAAATGATGAATAAAGAAAACTAACGTTGTGCTAGCCTTAGTTACCTTAGTAACTGCATTTACAATGTCTAGAATGACACTGTAAAAAGATAAAAATATAAAATAATAAGTTTGCTCACTCTGTCAACTTATTTTTTACACTGTGGCGCCGGAACGACTGGTCGCCGGGACAACCACCCAGTCTTAGATCGCGAGTTCGCCGCGCGCGCTTGTGTGCGTAGCGACTTTGTTCGTATCGAGCGCTATTTGCCTAAAGTGTCAAACTAAGCTCGCCTTAATACAAAAGCTACTTTTAATACCGGAATAACGCTGGCAACCAGGGGCCTAGGGGCGCAGTTAGTTAAAATTATGCAGCTATTTATAATACAAATTTATTATAATTACACTGGGTTATTTCTTTTACATATTTAATACTAAACTATTTAATGGCGACTTATAAATAGTCAGTCTTGTGCATGGTCACCCATTCAAAAACTGTCCGCATCGACCGTTGTCTAACCTCGATGACCGCGTCAGATCACCTCAGTCAGCCGAGCTACAGGCTAAAATATCAAAGGCATCTATCACAATCATATTATAAAGTATGATGAATGCAAAGGACACGTAACACGGTAAGAATACGAGTATGTTTGGTAATCGTATTACATTATAACAACATCAAAATGCAAATCCGATCATAGATAACAATGTTGTAAAACTGATTCTGTAACTAAAGGGAAAATAACGTTCTTTATACTAAAAAAGCTAAGTTAATTTGCAAGGCATGCGGAATTTCTCAAATATTTTGCCATAGTTCTTGATCTATGGTAGAACTGCTCTCAGAATATTGCCCTTTTTATATACACC
Source organism: Mellilla xanthometata (assembly GCA_035578125.1). Classification (NCBI taxonomy): domain Eukaryota; kingdom Metazoa; phylum Arthropoda; class Insecta; order Lepidoptera; family Geometridae; genus Mellilla; species Mellilla xanthometata. The sequence goes on along the minus strand of JAPUBQ010000007.1, from coordinate 685,845 downwards.
TAGGTAATTATGGGTATCGCATTTAGGTATACTTAGGTATCTTAAATTAGGTAAAAGTGAGTGTGGCTCGGTAGCAATAACGCTTTTCAACAAGACGGCCCCTGGTTCGATCCCGGCCCTAAACCAGTGACTTGTTTTTCAAGTTATGTGTGGATTTGCACTCGCTTTACGGTGAAGGAAACCGACACGTTTGAGGACTGTAACATCCGAAGACGCGTATCATCCGCCAACCCGCACTTGGCCAGCGTGGTGGATTATGGCCTGTATCTCTGTCCTAGTGACTAGAGAAGGCCCCGAGTTCCAGCAGCGGGAACGTGGGCTGCTTATGCTTAGATATCTTAGGTGCTAGTTTTAGAGTAATTACTTTTAATTAATTAATATTCCACCAGTTTCAGTACAAAGGGTTCAAATTATCTTTCTCTCTCTCTCTCTCTCTCTCTCTCTCTCTCTCTCCCTATCTCTCTTCCTGTGTTAATTGGAAAAATTTACTACTCTGCGGGCAAATTAATCTACGACAAGCATGGAGTTCTACCGCAATAGAAATTATATAAAAAAATATTCGGTAAAGTGTCCAAAAACCAAAACTTTTGACTTTCAAAAGTGTACAAACATTACAAAAGAGCCCGCGATCATAATATTCCAGGCTTAATTTCCATTCCACCTTCTCTTCCAAATCCTCGTCATCCCTACAACAGGCATACGCGAGATTCCTTCGGCGAGAATAGTTTTCTCAGCATCTATAAGTTTAGAGTGGACAATTAAGTTTATGAAGCTTGCTAAACAAAGGGCGAGATTATCTCGACGCTCATAAATGACCGAATTAAATAGTTAAAGGTCCCGGGAATGCCGCGGGAATGGCCAGGTACAGGGAAATAGCCGAAGTGCGCCTTAAGGTACCCGCTACAGTCAACGCATTCAGTCTGGAAGTTTCTAGAACTTTCTTCTACATTTTACAACAAGACGTATGATGAGCAGGCCAGAGTATCGATAAGACTAGACTCGGGGTTTGGCTATTAGATAAAACTTTTTATTATATTAATGATTATCTAGAAATGAAAATTGACATTTGATTCATATCATGTACTATTGTAATGACATTATATTAATAGAATTAGATGTGACAATTGACATTTGATTAATATCAAATACTATTGTAATGATATTATATTATTAGAATTAGAATTGAAAATTGACATGGATACATATCATATACTTTTGCATTGATATTATATTATTTGACTTGTAACTTTGGTGTTAGCAATAAATGATTTGTATTTGTATTTGATAACTCATGTGGTTACGTGCCATACTGGTCAAATGCCGAGTTGTAATTAACATAAAAGTATGTATCAAAATTGAAACCTGCTTGAATCAGCATAATGAATTAATTCAGCTATTAATAGAAGATAAAATTAAATATTTAGTGTACTTCCGCTGTGATCCGAAATCCAAATTAAGACAAGTAAAGGAAAAATTGACTAAGATTAATTAACTAAGATAAATTAACTAAGATTAATTTATATAATTGTCTTAATTTGGATTTCGGATCACAGCGGAAGTACACTAAATATTTCATTTTGTCTTCTATTTACAATGGATTTCCGCAAAGTAACGCCTGAGTCAATAAGTTAATTGAGCTATTATTGAAGTGTGCCAGTAGGCTATTAAACTAATAAACATGTGAATTATCTACTTAACATCTGTGCCATCGCAGTTTTTGCAACCCGATGTCAAGTTTTTGACCGAGTAACTGTAGCAGCCGAAGCGTCACTGACAGATTTTCTTAATCTTTTTAGGGTTCCGTACCTAAAATGTACAAACGGGACCCTATTGCTAAGCCTCCGCTGTCTATCTGTCTCCAGGCTGTTTCTCAGAAACCGTATTAGCTAGAAAGCTGAAACTTTCACACACCCTTTGATATGTATTTCTCGTGTCGCTATAACAACCAATACTAAAAATAAAAAAATGCAAAATATTAAGAGGGGGATGAAGTTTTGATATTGTTTCAACGATTTTGTTAAAATTATGTTTGCCAGGACTATTATTCGCTGAACTATTTATTACGAATTTGCAATATTAAACATATAATAATTATGTTTTGCCTTGGACATAGAGATTATATCACACACAGATCAGAAGTTACTGGTCAAATTACCATATTATGTCAAAAAAGTTGTATTTATATCGGGGCATTACGGTGGGTCGAATGACACTTTAAATTGTAGGTCCCGGGTGGCTTGAAAGCTCGATACCAGTGCTCGGTCACTTAGCTCATACGAAGAAATAATTAGAAATAAAAGGAGGAGCCTGGACCGCACGACACAGGTCACCCTAGAGTGTGGTCCAGTGCACACCAAATACATTTCACAATAATATGCAAATTATATTACTGTACAATTAGTGTAAATTTGGTGTCAAAATGTAAATACCTTTAAGCTTATGATCAATAAATAAATCTTATTATTATTATTATTAATTAGTATCTAATTCCGTGACAATAATGGAGCAGCACGTATGCCGAGTATTCCAGGAGTCAGTAGGCTCGCTGCTCCCGGATTATCACTTCACATCGCGTATTGTTCATCATGTGGAAGCTTCACTTCGCATACTACGCTGCTAATTAGGAGCGCGGATCCTGCCTCCTTGGAATACCCAACCCTATACAGTGTTACTGGTACCTAGTGCTAAACGCAGCGACTCTTCATGTATATGACCTCCTTGGGGCATAAATAGAACCTATTTGAATATACACTTCACCTACTTTTACTTATATTTATATTTACTTTTTTGTTGTACTTATGTTGATTGTTGAAATAAAAATTTGTATTGTATTTGTACTGGTACAAAAGCCGTGATGGTCTGCCACCATTTGGCAAAGGTATGTCCCTCTGGATAAAAGTTGTGTCAGGACATGACCGTCCATAATAATGTAATGTTCCATGTTCCACATTGACTATAATATAGAGATTTTTAAGGCGAGAGTGAACTGGTTCCTTATAGGTGAATACACTCCACAATAAACCTCAATATCACTTACCATCAGGTGAATTGTAGTCAAACGCTGACCTATTCAGCGTAAAAAAGGAACTGTGGCTCGGACCAGTCGTAAGCGCGTTTTATCTTTGTTTGCGCGATTCAGAACGAGCGCTTTGATTGGTAGCGGGTTGTGACGTGTGGCAGTGAAGCTACACCGGTAGCTATCCAGCACCTGATGAAATGACATTTTAATATTGTAATTTGACATTTTAATATTGTAATTTGACATTTTAATATTGTAATTTGACATTCATAAGTGTACTTTTGTACCTATATTGAATAAAATAAACTGAACTGAACTGCACCTTGAGTCTGCTCGCATCAATTGCGAATGACTTTTTTTCAGACTCGGGGTGCTTGCTGAATTCAGAGTCAAAGCGTTCGGAAAAGCGAAAGAAAATAAGCTTATGACCGATTTATATTTTTTATTGGAAAGGGCATAGGGATATAAGAGATCTTTAGCCGCTAACCCTGTAGAGATTCCGATCCCCATTGACATACGTTGGTTCGCAACTCGCTCGCAGCCGCTAAACTATATTGTCGGGGTGGAATGTCACTAATTTTGCTTTACAAATATTGGACAATAAGTAAATAGCACCTAAAAATGCGAATATAAAGATAGTTCCTTACGTTGTTAAGAAAAAAAGGGATAAGCAAGGCTCACAGTCCGCTAATTTTATCACTGAGACTCGAGGTCTCAGTCGGAAGGTGATAGTAGGTATATTAGAGTAATAAAGACTATGATCCACCGCACGAACCAAGTAAGAGTTGGTAGAACCCATTTGTCTATTTAAATTCCTACGTGGATACGTGGACTTCTTATAATACATGATCTACCTGATCAAATGGACAGAAATATAAAAAACTATAAAAATATATCGTCGAAGAAAGTCTGTGACTAAGTTACACTTTTAATCCTACTAATATAATAAATGGTCAAGCGCTGACCTATTCAAAGTAAAAAAAAAAAAAAACAGCGAAAGTTTGTGTGTGTGTTTGTTACTTCTTCATAGCTGGACCAATTTTAACACATAGGCTACTTTTTATCCCGCTCTATAGTAGACACAATCCTCCGAGTGCGTCATCTGACAGAACGAACCATATCTGAAGGAGGAAAGGCAATGGGGGTAAGCTTAGATATAGTGAACACGTTTAACTCTTTGCCTTGGCAAACAATACGAGAGGCACTTGGGTACCATGGGGTACCTAAGTACCTACTGCGTATTCTATATGCCTATCTTAGTAATAGGGTGGTCCAATACGTAGGTACAGACGGCCGACTCAAGAGAAGTGTTTTGCGGGGTGCCACAAGGAACTGTGCTAGGTCCGCTTTTGTGGAACCTCGCATACGATGCAGTTCTTAGGGATAGTCTTCCAACTGGCGTCAACATCGTATGTTATGCGGATGACACAATGATCTTAGCTAACGGAAAGAGCTACGAAGAGACAGCTAGATTGGCTGAACGTGGCGTCTCTTGTGTTATCAGCAAAATTGAGGAGTTAGGCCTTAAAATCGCACCTCAAAAAACGGAAGTGCTGTGGTTCCATAGGAAACCTCCGTTAAGCACAGAGGCAGGTCACCGGGGGGGTTTTAGTGGGTACAAATCCCACATAGCCTGGCTGCGCCCCATCGTAGCCAGGTATCTTGTCGAAGATTTCCCCCTCGTCAACAAAAAAAAAGGTGCACATTTCTTGTTCAACAATAACTATGTTGCTAATAAAGACATTTTGAATTTAGGCGGTAACGGCAGATAATATGACCTTGATGTAAGTAAATCGATATTATGGTTACATTAGGTACCTATATAATTAGGTTCTGACTATAATAGCTATTTTAATCTAACATAAACCATAAAAAAAAAATGTTATTTTGTTTTATAATTCTTAGAATAGTCTCTTCCCATGGGGCCCATGTACAGTGGAACAGGAAGTAGCCAATAGATTTATTTGAAGAGATTTTCTATTAGCGATCGCGAGCTGCGGCAATTTAATTAACTGATCGCACGGAACGGACGCACGCGTGCCTGTTGCATCTATCTCGCCAATGTTGATGTATTACCAACGAGATCCAAGTGATCTACGAAGGTATTACTGTACAAGTAAGTAGTAAACAATTTTTTGGAAAGAGAATAAATCTAGTTGGAGGTTACCTGACTACAATGTTTTCCGAAATGTATAAACGTGTAGCCTCATATTTATACCTACTTACTTAATACAAATTTGAAGCCTCCAAGATTGAATACTTTCGTACGTGAAAAGAGAAAAACCTGTGAGATATTTGGTAAAGTCTAATTAAAAGGCGTTTACAAAAAAATAAACTAATAGTAATTCATAATGAAAAGATTTTTTTTATAATAAATTATTAAAAAACAAAATACAACACTAAACCTGAATATAATAATCGCATAACACTTAAAAAGAATATTTTAAATGTCACTAATCACGCTTTTTGATGTGTGTCAGTGTCATGTCCAGCAATCACAAGCAAAACAAATATTCAAAATGGTGGTTTGATCATTTGATGGCTTCTGTTGTTTTATAGCTATATGTTTGCGTGATTTTTATGAAACAAACTCTTAGATTTGTGGATTACTTACAATTCGTCAATTAAACAGTATATGTAATTAATTTAAAGCAATGGATGACATAGACAAATTGAGCTGCAGTAAGTCAGAATTGAATAGCAAAGACTTGTTCGGTAGCGTTGTGTTTTTAGTCTAAGTTTCCGAGCTCAAATATAAGTGTACTATATATTTTCAGAAGAGGAGTTAGATATTAGCGATGTGGAGAATTCAGCTACAGATGACCACAGAGATTTAGAAGAGAAACCTAAAAAAGAAAAGAGGAAAAAAAGACGCCGAGAAATTGACATGGTGAGGCTGTAGCCGGTATACTTCACTCTTTCGACAACATTTACCACCAACATTATGGAAAAATGCTCAATAAGTAGTTTAGAACGTAGATAAGTAGTTGTTGGTTAATTTTAACTGGTTAAAAGCTAGGTAAAGATAGTCCTACGCTCCCTAACATGCAATTTGTGTTAAAGATCAAGTTGTCGGACGAGGACGAGACAGATGACGAGGGTCTGGCCAAGAAGTTGCTGCGGCACTTCAGCCCCGGGCCCAACTCTCCGGCCTCGCACCGGGAGCCCCGCACTTGCGTACTCAAGGTATGCGCTAATACTGGCCATAGTCCGCTTCAGTAAAGTGTCAAAGCCACATTACTCCAGAAATCATTGAACATTCCCTTCACTATAATATTTATTTTTGCACTCTATTTCACTTTGAGTATATGGCATGGCAAGTGTTGTGATGTGTGCGTTCAATTTTGAAATTTCTCTCCTTTATATAAAAACAGTAATATGTTCTCATGTGTAATAAAGGCTTTTTATCTGATGGTTCCAGGCTAGTCAGAAGCGGCGTCCCCTATCTCGTCTGTTGGAACAGCTGCTCCGTAACCTGGAGAAGCGGGATCACAACCAGTTCTTTGCATGGCCAGTTAATGACAACTTTGCTCCGGGATACTCAGATATCATCAAGAAACCAATGGACTTCTCAACTATGAAGCAAAAAATAGATGATAATGAGTACAAGTCACTGAACTGTTTCATTGTGAGTAACTAACTGAACTACCTAGCTATTTCATGTGTTATATTTGTTTAGCACTTATTAATTTAGTTGTTAATCTGAAAATATTAATGTTGGTGTCAATGTCTAATGCTAACCAATATCATAAGCCTTTGAAAATTCCAGCCTGGAATGGTTGGTAATGGCTACTTAGTTTATGCAAAGAGTGAGATTGAGTACCCATTATTTTTTAATGTATTCTATTTATAATAATCTTACCAAAAAACTAGCTGGTGTAGTTTTTTAATAGGCCAATCTCTATATAGATAAAGAAGAGTTATTTACTACTAACAGCCAGTCCCAGCTTCGCAGAGGCTATAAAATAGTCCGAGTTGTAAAGAGAAACAAAATGAAGCCTATACTCAGGGATAATGTGGCTTCATTTTGCGATGAGAATCCAGCATGGGTGGGGTGATGCCAGTTCTGTTTGACATGTTCATGCATGTAAAAATATGACATGCTTTAAAAATAAATGGACAATTCATCTGTAGTCTGGATAATCGCGCATCCGTATAACATAACCGAGGGCCGGATAGTCGAGTTTCTACTGTATAGATATACTTTACATAAGAAAATAACTCAAGTAGGTGACTCTCTATGGCTGTTATTATTTTCACCTGTTTTCCATCTCCTAGAGTGACTTCAAGTTGATGTGCAACAACGCCATGAAGTACAACAAGGCTGGCACAGTGTACCACAAGGCGGCCAAGCGTCTCCTCCATGCAGGTCTCAAGCAGCTCACTCCACAGAAACTGCGGCCCCTTGGGGACATACTCACCTACATGTATGAGATACCTATCAAGGAGCTGGGCTTTGACATCGGCAAGATGGATGTGGTATGGATTTTATCGTACAGATTTGATTTGTTTCAATGTTGTTCTGAGGCTAAATTAATCACAGATTTTAACAACTTCAAACAAATGAATACAAATATTTTTTTAGAAAGATATTTACTAAAGTGTATCATAGAACATACAATAAATATTTCATTTTACAGTGAAGTTTTATACTTATCTTTAGTGTATATTCTGCCATATCCAGTGTGCTCCACTCTAAGTATCACAAGATCCTGTTATGTGGGAATGGAGCACCATTGTATATCTAATGGCACTTATATTAAAATTTATCTGCTTTTAATAGTCAAATAAAAATTACTATAATATTTTGAGGGTCAAAAATCTGTAATTATTGTAGCTCTTTCATGTTATGTTAAATGTGTTGTACTGAATGTACAAATTCATCAGATAACTTAAAGACTTCATTCATCTTGCAGTTAACATTGAAATTCACTATAAAATTCAATTGAGTGTGAAATGAAGCTGTGTTTGTAATATTTTCTCTTAACAATGGAAACTTGTTGATCAACTCACTGTTTTGCAACGCAGCCGCTTAGGACTTATGGCAGAAAGGTGACACTTTACCTATTTAGCATAGATATGCAGGGTTATCACCACATATTTAAATCTGATCTTGAGCCTTTTAGGCCACACATATTATTATGTATGACTGAAAAACCAGCTAACAGCTATTGGTTTCTGGTTCAAAAAAAAGACTCAAGATAGACAATAATGTTTCAATCTTTGAGCAGTATTCATGTAGCAATCATGTATGTAGCAGTATTATTTAATGTGGTTTGTATTAGCGAATTTAATGATTGTAAAAATTCGTCAGTACCAACCAACCTTGTAGGTGGTAACCCTGCAATGTAGATCATGTTTATTTAGCGAACTAGCACAGTTTTGTTCCGCTTCGTTAATGACATGGTATTGAGAGTGTGTGTTTGTTTGTACGGGGGCCTTGCATGGATATTGGTATTTGCTGGGTGCGGGCGAGCATTCTGTCTGTCTCTTCTCTTCACATTATACCTGGCTGAGGGATGGCATTTTAAAAGAGCAGGATTATTACATAGTACTTATTTTAATTGATTAAATTGGTTTAAGTAAAAAAATAAAATAGCAGAAGAGACGAATGATTTCAACTACACTCAGTCCAGCTAAATGTTGAGTTAGTACAGAAATAAATTTCTAGTGTCATCAGAGATTACGCTCAAAGGCAGAGTGAGGCACAACCATCAATGACTCCTTGGGGGTTTGATAGTGTTAGTATACCAAATACTGGTAGTTTTATTTGTGCACAATATATAAATAAACAGAGAACACATTACAAATGTCTTCTCTGTTTATTTCTATATGCACTATGATTCGAATAAAACCAAACTAAACGCAAACGATTTTTATAAATATCTTAGTTGTACAGTAATTTGCGTAAAAAATACTACAACATATCTTAAAGCAAAATACATTAATAATCTTATTTTATACCTACCGCCATATATCCGGTTGTGCTCTGCGTCCTACACAAGGTCAGTTATTACTGCCTGAATTGTAAGGCGCAGAAGCTCCCAGAAATGTCAGTATATTCCACCAGCCAGGGTTACAAGAACCACTCTTAAAGTGTGGAAGAACAAGTCAAAGATAAAAGATAGATAGACAGAACACTTGCCCGCTTGCCCCGCGTGCCTCCCCTCTGACCTCCTCGCCGTACAGAAGGTGCTGAAGCGCGGCGAGGCTAAGAGTGCGGGTTCGGAGGCCGAGGCGGCGTCGGACGGCGCCGAGAGAGTCGACGACCGGGACAATGTCAAGCTGCAGATGGAGGCGGCGAGGGAGTTGCACCGGAGGAGGCTCGCTAAAAAAGGTGAACACTCTGACTGACCATACTAATATTATAAGAGCAAGGTTTTTTTTTATAGCTTAAAGGTTTGCGTTTGACCACAGCTTGCCTGGTGTTAAACAATACTATGGCCTACGATGTTACACACTTACCTAGAAAATACCTATTAACTCTAGATTTGAAGGATTTGTGTGCATATGTTAGTTACTCCTTCGCGTTACTTGCTTTACTATGTCAGAGTAATAATGAGAACTAGAGACTCATGTAGAGATAACTTCAAAACCTTAAGAATAATGACATCATTCTCCGTATACATATATATAGTATTGAAGTATGTCCAAGCAAACTTGCAAGAATATCAAATACTTAGTAGAATGGTTATTTGAGCCGGGAAAAGAAGAATATCTTTCTCTAACAATTATATACCCCACAGACTAGCAATGTCAGACAGACTGCCAAAAATAACTAGCAAGAAACTCTATAATAAACTACTCAAGCAGCTGAGGGATATAGAGACTGAATGAAATTTCAGAGCAAATATTAAAAGGCTTTTCTATTAAGAACCAAGTACACTATAAAAGAAAAATTGCAAATGATTGTATCTTGCAAATGATTATAATGACTTTAAAATCAATAACACAATAGAAAAGGTTATTAAACAGTGATTTAATTATTCAGTTTTACAAGTATAGGTTTCCTAAATGTTATATTAATGTCAGTGTTTTCCGGCAGCACCGTTGTAACAGTGCAAGTTATTCCAGGCTGGGCATGCTCCATCTTTAGCCAGAGTGTCGCTAAACTCATGTGGTTACGCGTACTCATACTGATCAAATGCCTAGCTGTATTGTGTATAAAAACTGTATTAGCAGTAATATTTATTTATTTATTTACTAGCTGACCCGGTAAACGTTGTTTTGCCTTAAAAATAGATATGCAGTAGCCGATTCTCAGACCTACTGAATACGCATATAAAATTTAGTAAAAATCGGTCAAGCCGTTTCGGAGGAGTACAGTAACAAACATTGTGACACGGAAATTTTATATATAAGAAGATTTATTGTACATACAATAAGTGAGCTTCACAGTTGCCCAATACACTCACTATTGCTTAAACTAAGTTAACAAAATAAATACTAAACATTACAAAAACAAAGAAGAGTAAAAATTAACTTATACATACATAGATTACATGCTATCTTATGAAACTACAGTGGCCGGCAAACATCTTGAGCAAAGACCTTGAGTGCGCAGTAGACGATTTTAAGGTATCATTGGTGGTAGGAGAGGTGCGCGGGGGCATTCTGTCGGCACGCGGCCCCGCGATTGGCCGATCAGTTTGCCGCTGTCCCCCGCGCCGCGCGTTCGTCCCGCTAGCATCTGTACTAGCATCGACTACACTTGCGTGCAGTTTTAATAGTCTATTTCGAGTTTAGAAGTTTTGTTGTTAAAGTTTTATATTCATTTATATTATTGTTACTTTGTTTTTTATTATATTGTGTTTATACCTACTTAAAACATTTCTGACTATGCCGCCAAAACATAACACAGTTCTGAAGAGACAAGCTAGTAAAATGGTGGATGATGTGTATTGCTTCCTTAAACAGGAATATACAAAACAAACGGAAACTATAAAAAAGACTGCGGAAGCAACTAAAATGTCTGTTAGTACTGTAAAAAAAAAAACATAAAAGAAAGCAAAGACTCGGAGTTGCTTACCGTATTTAGGACACCAGGCAAAAAAAGATCTGAGAATTGTAATTTTTTCAATGTAGAATGTGTAATATTAATTTTATTGTGTAAAATAAATATTTTTTGTATATACATTTTGTTTTTATGAAGAATGTTTTACAATATTTATTTATATATATTTTTTATATTTCAACAATGACCAATAAAATATGTCCGGAAGTGTACATACGCGAACTTACCCCCTCTACGTCGACTTTTGCTCAAGTTGTTTGCCGGCTATTATACTTTATTATAACTACTTTATTATAAGTATGTGTTGGTGTTGCAGCATTCCCGCGCATGGACAGCGAGGGCAAGACGACGCTGGCGCTGGTGACGGGCGGCGCGGGCGAGGAGCGCGGCCCCACGCTCGGCCAGCTCGTCGGCAAGCTGCCGCACGGCACCGGCTCGCTGCACAGTTAGTACCGCGCACTACTGCTTTACTACATACATAACACAGCTCTACAAAAAAACAATTTTTTTTTGTTGCCCTGTTTATCATCGCAAATTGTTACGTTTTTAAGTGCCCAGATTACGAATATATTCGTAAAACTACTAAATTTGCTCGTTTTTACAAATTGAATTTTAAACGATTTATAGTCAAAATTTTAATTTTCAGTCATTTGTTGAAAAAAAAACGAGCAGATCTTACAAAATCATTGATATTTTCACGAATTGTCTGTATAAATAGACCCAAAATCATCATCATATCAAAGGCAACAAAACCACTGTAGACCAGTGTAACTGGCCGCACTTGCATAAGCAGCCCACTATACGTTCCCACTGCTGATACTCGCTTAGGCCTTCCCTCACGAGGAGACAGATATAATTATGCTATGGTCCACTACGCTGGCCAAGTGCGGGTTGGTGGAGACGGCCGCACTTAAGTGACCTTAAATACCAAGATAAGGCTTCGTAAGCTACACAAAAGAAAAGCGAGTGAACCACTCCACACGTCCGTGAGGGAACCTGGCAGTCTTTATTAATTAGGACTTGTATATATTCCTTAAAATTATATAAACTTACATGAAGTCATCCACATTGAATTGAATTTACAGTGCAAACTCCATGTAACGTCACTCGATTTAACGACAATCTAGCGTCTAAATCAATTGGCTTTAGTTTGTATCGCTTTTATTCTATACAAAGATACATTCTTTCCATTTCATGACCACTCTCTATAACGCCATAAAATGCACAGTCCCTTCAATGTCGTTATATAGAATTTACACTATTTAGTTTATGTAATATAAATAGGTCCTGTAGCTCACCTAAGGTGATCTGACGCTATCATAGAGGTTAAACAACGGTCGGACAGTTTTTGGATGGGACAAGACTAAGATCTAAGTGCTACCGTGTATCAGATGAAAAGTTATTTTATAGGTCCCCGTCTTAGTACAAGTAGTAATATTGAATGAAGACTATGCACATGTAACAAGAATGATAAAATAAATACTGACAACGAAAAAATTTGACGATCTCTTTGGCGTAAAGGTTACCATGCCGGACTGCCAATCAGAAAGTTCCGGAATCGCCCCAGCCCGCACAACATCTTTGTGCTTAACTAAATTTGTTGGCTGTGGGCCTGGGTATTAAATATGTATCTGTATAAATATATATTATGTACGTATATGTAGTATATCAGTTGTGTTAGCCACCATAACACAAACTAGAAATGGTTCAGTGGGGTTAACCAGCCGTGTGTGAAATGTGTCTTAGTATTTATTTATTTATACTATTCGTTCCCCCCAGCTCCCCGCGAGGACCGCCGCAATCTGGCGAAGGGCGTGAAGCCCCTCGTGTACGGGCCCTTCGCGTCGTACGCCCCCTCCTACGACGGCACCTTCGCCACGCTCACCAAGGAGGAGAGCCACCTGCTCTACCACACGCTGCGTGAGTACACTCTACACTACAACCTGGCGAAAGGCGTCTGAAGAAGCCCTTCGTGTATGGGACCCTCGGGGCGTATGCCCCTCGCAAGCCACCGAACAGCGCTTCGCCCTTAGATAAATAAAATAAAATTTTACTAACGTTTTTCAAAGATTATGATCTTTGAACAATTAATTTCATATTAACTAAAAGAAAACTAAATACATATTATATAGGTACTTGTAATATTTTCATAGGTACAAATAACTTTAGTTAAATTGAGTATTGTATTTATGAATGTTGTAGAACGTATTTAATGAAATTTGATATTTGGTAATTGTTTAAAAAAAATCTATTTTAAATATTTTGTATAGTGTTAGGGGAATGATAAATAAAAGGCATTATTTTATTGAGTATGATAATTGTATAAACTAGAATTATGTGTTAGACTATATTCTGTTTTATAATGTGTTGTTGAGTCTTTCCTGATTATCTCTCTAAAGGTACATAAGCAATATTTATCGCTGGTGTATTCTAAAATACAAGTACCTGGATGACCGAGCTTTGCTCGGTATTTTTTTTTTATATGCCATTTTCTAAAAATGATTCCTTGCTAGATCGATTTATCGCCCCCGAAACCCCTTATATACTAAATTTCATGGAAATTGTTGGAGCCGATTCCGAGAATTGCTCATTTATGATATAAGATATGCTATGTTACAAGTCAATTTCAAATCTAAGATGGCTGCCATCAAAAAATAATTCGATGGGGTTTTTTAATGTCCATTTGTTGTCTGTTTGTCTGGTGCAGCGTCGGAGACCGGTCAGGGCAACGAGGAGTTGCTGCGGTTCGCGGCCGACTCGCCGTGGACGCTGTTCTACGACATGGAGGCCATGTTCCCCGACAAGAAGCAGCAAGACGCCACACAGGTGCAGCCAGAGCAGGTGCGTACCGCTTGTTATAAGTAATATGACAACTATGCTTATTTAGTACCTTTAATAAAACGTTAAAAAAGGAGACTTTGTCTAGGAGGATGTAAGTTATGTCATAATAAACTAATTGAAAAAAACAAAATTACGTACAATGTATAATAATAAAAAAATATGCCTTTAAAATAAATAAATAAATAATAAATATGGACACATTTCACACATGGCTGGTTAACCCCATTCTGAACCATTTCTAGTTCATATTATGGTTCGTATTATTCGAACCTGGACCAGCTTAGCACAGGACCGAGACAGATGGCATGACAAGAGAGAGGCCTATACCCAGCAGTGGGATAGAACAGGCTGTGGATGATGATGATGATGATTATGGTTGCTAACACAACTGATATACTACATATACATACATACATAAGTAAGAAATACAAAATTAAAATTAAACCATTGGTGTTGATTTAGTCATAGACTGTGTTTCAACGCCAATGGCCTCTCCCACATAGTTATACAAGTCTTGGTCGTATATTAACTTACAAATGATGTTATAATAACAGTTACTTAAAATATTTTTTTAAATGTGATGAGTGCGTTTTTGAAATTTACTCATTTGTCATAATGTATTTTCATCCGTATTTATAATAATAAAAGTAATTACGTACATGTATGTGTTGAATGTAAATATGTCATAATAATTCATTTTGCTTAAATGATGTTGATTCAACGAATTTGCAGATTTAATTTTTTTATAATAATAATCTAATAAGAAATTAATCCTCCTCTGTCGATACATAAAGAGAGTCCTGGCGTCTTAGAATGCCAAATAATAGAAAGATGACAGAGTAATTCCCATATAACTGCGACCAATATAGAAAACATTTGAAAGTTCATGTCCATCTCGTACTCGTCTAAACATGTCTTTACATGTGATTAATATTAATATTGACATTTTAATTTGAAATGAAACCTTATTAAATTAATAATGAATAATGTATATTGTGAACTTGACGAGAACATAATATAGTATCCTTTTATTTAACCTCTAAATTGTAATAATTAGGATACGTTATGACGAATAAATGATATTCTATTCATGGTAACCCTCTGAAACCGCAATAAATGACATTGACTTTAATAGAACTCCCTCAAAGAAAAACATCTGCAGCTCAGTCTGTCAGTAACGAGGAAATAAGAAGGAGTGTGCATGTTCCAGGAGCTGAGCAGTGTGAAGGTGGAGGTGGAGTCTCTCCGGTCGCTGGCGGCGCTCGGCGTGGACGTGGAGTTCCTCTCGGAGCTGGAGGACGACATCCGCGCCTCGCAGCACGACTACGGCATCCAGGACGCGCTCCGCCAGAACGCGCGCCTCATACACAACCTGCACAAGGAGCAGCAGGACAGGTCACCACCACTGTTATATACTTCGAAACCGATATACAGATACTTTTGTAAAAAGAAGATATAAAGTAGTATCTGTATATCTTCGCTTTTCTGTTGGAATGCTCGAGTGGTTGGTTGGTTGCTAGCCAAGCGAGCAATAAAATATTCATTCCTTACGATGTTTTCGTTCACCGAAAGCTCGAACTCATTGGCGGGGATCGAACACACGACGTTAAACCGCCGCAAGCCTGGCTGAGCTTTCATCGCTCCATGAACTCCTTAGCTCAACAAAAATGTTTCTTCAAGCATTAAAGATGAAACACGATATTATATATAGTTAGTAACATGTATGAAATCGTTGATTTCATAGAACTTTATTCCAAACATTGTGTTATATTAGATTAACCATATTATATATTTAAGCCATAAAAATATTTTCTACAAAGAAGTTTTTCAATTTTCTTCCTCTAAATCACACACTGTGTAACTTTAAGGCAGTTTGTTAAACATACATACATATCTTGTTGCTTTTGTACTTTAAGTAGTGTAGTTAACGATTTGTGTCTGTGTGTATGTCAGGCTGTCGGCGCCCCCGCCGTGGCACCTGTCTCTGTGCGCGCGCGCGGGCGGCGCGGAGCGCGAGTGCGCACGCGCCGCGCTGGGCGGGCTGCGCGGTATGCTGGCGCGCGTGCCGCCGCGCGAGCTCGCCACGCCGCGCGCGCTCCGGCAGGCCATGGGCGTCACGCTCGCGCACCTCGGTCAGTACCACTACCACCTCACACTCATACTAATGGATCGAAGTCAAATACATTTATTGCTTCGTTATGGCATAATTAAGATGTTATACATTTAAAAGGTAGGTATCTCATAACGGACCCTGTCCGGGTATTGTAACACAAGAGGAGTGAGCCGGTTTATTTGCATGCAAAAAATAAATCCTTATCGTTTAGGAATTCGTCAATAGAGTAATAGCATTTATTTAACAATAAAAGTTTTAATTTATTTTCAAAAATACTGTCTTTTCGTTCGATATCTCTCGCTCGATCGATAGCGTTGTTGAAAAGCATTACGTCTTTTTCTTCTGCGTATGAGCTGTCGACAGTTTTCACGCCGCCCGCAGGTCTCTGATTTGACTTAACGACTACTTGTACTAAGACTAATATCCGGTACTCGGTAACAGACTAGCGTCCATAGCTCGGCTAGCTAAGGTGATCTGACGCGATCATCGAAGCTAAGAAACGGTCGAAGCGGACGGTGTTTGGATAGGTGACCATGCACAATACTATCGTTTTTAAGTGGCATTTTCATCTGGACGCTATCGTGGGTCGGATGACACGTTAAATTGTAAGTCCCGGCAGTTAGTCTTAGTATCACGTTAATGCGAGCAATAATGTAGTGCTACAAGTAGCGAGTCAAATATGCTCTAAAAGATAAGATACTGAAACGTCGGGTTTCGCGTATAAACTTAAAAATTATCGCGTATTCTGTACGATCTAGAACGCTCTTATAGGAGTGACATAGCAGACATGTGTGAGAGCGAGACCGATGGATCTTCTCGACAATATGTTAAAAAATTTAGTGGCACAGCTGGCAATATTCTACAAAACAATATGCAAAATTTCTCTTATGATGAATGGATTTTGTATATTCCGTGGAATGAACTGGGGCTCACCACAATGTGCGTGAAAACTCCCCTAGTGAGTAAATTACAGGGAGTCACAAGTCTCAGTAATGAGGAATATGTGATAGGCGGTTGTTCTCACACGCCTTTTTTTCTTACTTACACAGTCACACTCCTGGGCAAAGGTCTCCCCCAACTTCCTTCCACACACGCCTAGTAGCAGAATATTGTACACGACCAATAAGGAAGTATTTGTTTATAGATACGCCGATGGCAGTGGACGATTTCGAAGAAATGCACGAGCCACCTTCAGACCCGGACTCGCGCTCCAGCCACGACAAGTGAATATACAGCTTTACATCTACTCACTGTACGCCTAGCACAAGTTTCTATAACTCGAGTCAATAAAGATTTATTTTTAACATCAGTGGAGCAAGTACGGGTAGTGGACAATTTCTACACCGGGAAAGGCATCTGTTCGTTTCTATTACTTTATTCTAATGCTGCGTTTGAAGTTATATTTTTGTAAATTTCCTCAAAATCTGTGCAACACAAATAATATTTCTCATTATGTTATAAAAATTGAAACTAGAAAATAATTACGTATATTTCTTTTATCCACACCTCCAAATCAAACAACAGTTTGTCCCTTGCCATATGTCAATCCAAGAGTATTTGTCATCGATTGATGTGGAAACAGCGGGGAATAGGGGCTTCATGATGATCGTTAAGTGGAAATATTTTGTAAGGGAAATTGTTTCTTGTTACCATTCTGTTGATGTATTTCCACTGAGAGATGGATAAAATGGTTGGAAAGACTGAGTCCTCGTCCCGTGCTTACCCCGCTGAGTTAACGACACTTTGGCCTAAGATGGAAAGTTCATGTCATCTCACTTGCACAACCAAATGAGTGTAAGCGAGAGGACACAAACTTTAAAATTCTTTATTGAACAGTTGAGTTATAGGAATACGCAGATTAACGTTATAGTTTTTGTTTCGTTGAAGTTCTGACCATATTATTATATAAATGAATTCATTGGTTATGTTCTTAATAACTGGAAGTTTATATATCTCGTATTCACGTATCCGGTATTTTTGGCGAACAATAACGATACATTTTATTTGTCACTAACATCCAGTCCCGGCTTCGCACGGGCTATAAAATAATCCATATTGTAAAGAGAAACAAAATATAGCATATGTTTCTCGGGGACAATGTAGCTTCTTTGCTTAATTGTTTTGCCTAATACACGGAACACTGAAGAACGAATACGAATAGATGTGAATGCGACCATTATACATACGTATTATATCTTTTATCTATGGAGAGAACTGAAGCAACACAAAAACTATCACAAAAAACGTATTCGAGGAGTACTGAACACGAGTGTAAAGTGTAAAAGACTTAATACTGGACAGTAATGTACTGGTTAGTGCGTTGTGTTATTTTTAGTTAATTTTATACTACGGTTTTATTGTAATAAGGTAAATATTAAGAATAAATTAAATTTAAATATATTTGCGTATTTTATTTCTTATTCTAGGTTAGCGCTATCTGTGAACGGCTTTAGGAACTACTTGCAGAAGATGTTTGGTGCTTAGTTTAGTAAGAACATTTCATTATATTTTGTAAACTGTTCTCGTTAGGCATATTCTTTTTTTGCAACAAGGAAAAACGTTCGAAGAAGTCTGGGTTTCGATGCTTTTAGAGCGTCCTTATCAAGGGTCGAGTTGTTGGATATTAGTAATTTGTTGATTACAATTCCATTACATAACGTAAATTAGACAACATTGAGCTAGATATGGGCGGTTTTAGATATCTACAATTTCGACTCAGTGTCATACAGTCACATAAACATAAAGCTGTTCGCCTATAAATCGAATAACTACATAAATAAAATAGTTAAAGCACATTTCTTATAAACAGTAACTTTTATTAGAAGCATTACTATTTACTAGCAATACCTAAGCCACAGCTGGGACTCGGGGAAATCTCCCGGTCAATCAAGTTTGATTCACAAGGACAGAAATATAGGCTAGGTTTCACCACGCTGGTCAAGTGCGGGATAGCTTATACACGGCGTATTGTGCTTATCGGAACGGAGCGGATGTGGGTTTCCACACATTCGATGTTTTTCGATTAAGAGAGTGCGAATTTCACAGTTTTAAAAACAAGTCATTGGTGGCTGGGTTCGAAGAAGTTAAACCACGTTTACCATTTATAGTATTTTTTTTGTTTTTTTTTTTTGCTATCGTAATTTAAAGCAGATGAGATGGGCAAACTTGGTACAAATTCTTAGGGCTGTTAAACAGTCATTGTTTCAATAATTATAACTATTTATGATTTATAAAGAAAAATTGTAAAATATTTTGCGCCAATAAATAAGCATAGAAATAAATTTGGCTACTCACATTTTAATCCCCATTAACACATCAAACGCATCGCATTATAATATATCAACATCAAATAACACCTATAAACCAAATTGGGGGAGCCACCGTCACATTTGTAGAACAAAATAGAAAAATATAGTTCACAACTTTTAGTTCCCGGTTCTCACCAGTTCACAGATAAATTCGTCCATCGAGTCTCCCCCATTAAAGTATCGATTGGTTTATACCGGCGCGTGCGACTGCGGCGGCGCACGCGCTCACACGCGACCGGCATGCCTTATTAACTGGTGCATCATCGATTATGCAACGGGGGAATGTATTGATGTGAACTAGTATGGATACAGGTTGCCCTTGTCTTCCCTTTCTTTGGTCGGAATATTGCAATATTTTATAACCAGCTTCAAGTTGCCCATGTGTTCCAGAAACTAAACTATCTACATACTAAATTTCATCAAATTCGGTTCAACCGTTTGAGCGTGAAGATGTAAGAAACATATATACACACAAACTTTCGCATTTATAGTATTAGTAGGATGATGAGTCGAGATATGTAAGCTGCGAGTCACACATGAGAGCACCGAATAGAGAAAAAGCTTTTTTACCTTTTACAGCTAGGCATTTGACCAGCAGGGAACGTAACTTCACGGGTTAGCGACACTGTCCTAAAGTAGAGCATGCCTAGTTTGGAAATGCTGGCTCTCAAGGAGGTCTCCGGGGTGTTTCCCGGAAGAACCCGGAGACCTCCGTTAAGCACAGAGGCAGGTCAACGGGGGGAGGGTTTTAGTGGGTAAAAACCCCACATAACTTGGCTATTTGTAGCCCCATTGTAGCCGGGTGGGTATCTTGTAGAAGATTTCCCCCTCGTCAACAAAAAAAAGGGTCTCAAGGAAGCTGCCGCAACATATCGTTAGGTGCTTGGATGGTTGCTAGCCAGGCGAGGACTAGAAAATACTCTACCACCATGCTATGGTTTCCTCATGATGTTTTCCTTCACCGAATCGATATGTCTTGCTTTTCTCAGAAGTAAAATATAAAGCCAATGGCAGTACAGGTCTTACTGGTTAGTGGTAATGAAAATGCTATTTTAATTAAGTATTATACTGTGATATGAAAATAGCAAAGTATAGGTAAAATAAGAAGAAGGAATTTTATGCTATATTTACATAACCTTTTACAACAAAGACCTCATATTATTTAATATTTAATAACGTTTTTGTTTATTAGTATGATATGTTGAATCATTTAAGTACCACCGTAAAGCACTTTAGTTTCAATTGACTCTTAATTTATATTACAAACAATAGCATCAAATTGAATAAAGAACTCCATATTTCAATTAAACATTCAACAGTTATGAATACGAAACCAAATGAAGAAACTAAATGATTAATTTCAAACTAAAACATCCAGAACGGAACATGGGCGGTTAACGCAAAGCTTTCAAGCTTTGCGTTAACCGCCCATGTTCCGTGACATCGCAATTACATACGACTAAATTAATGATTGCGCGAGGAGCGAGGCGCGGAGGGTCAATTATGGTGATATTAAACAATGCCGGCCCTATCCTGCCTCCCCCGTACACCCTCGGTCACACGGGAACTCACCCTTAACCGAACAACTGTTAAAAGTAACTGGTTATACAAAAATCAACCTTACACTTAAGAAATAAGGAGTAGTAAGATGGTAAGGTATCGTGGTGAGATCGGAAATCAAATACAGTAATGTAGAAGTAATGTTTTTTATTGTAAATCATATTGGTAGAGTAAATGCAGCGGTGATGTATTGTTTGGTCTGTAAACGGGACTTTGCGGGAGTATTGTGTAACCCGTACCTGTGTATCAATTGATGTTTTTATATTAGTCATGAGTAGGAAAAATTCAAATATTACTATCGTCTGTAGAAAAATGCATTTTCTTCTTTATTCTCTATTCTGTGTCTGCTCAATAATCGCTTTTTTAGTACATTATATGTATGGAAACAGTATATTTTTCTGTTCTTTTTAAAATTTAATTTTTCTTGAAAATAAAACACATTTATATCAGTATGTGGTCGAATCACAAGCAGGTAATTACGGTGAGGGTTCCGTACCTTTACGACATAAAATCACGTTTGTTTTATTATTTAGTATTTGTTGTAATAGCGCCAACCAAAATCTAATTATCTGTAAAAAATCTACTATCACAGCTCATAAGATACAGTCTGGTAACCGACAGACGGACCACATTATCTAGGTAAAAGGGTCCCATTCGTACAAATAAAATAGTTGGTAAAAGTAAAAAGAGATTGCGAACCTTTTTTTCTCTAAGCTTCACGACACATTTATGACAAAAGAGAGAAATAATATTCCACTAATACATACTTTTGTTCTTTATATCTATCCTACGTTCTTCAAACAGAGCTGTCAAGGGCCCGCCCACAAGCAACACAAACAAGCCCAGTAGCCCTAAGCTATCTCCATACACTGACAGCTCCCAAAACCTAAACTACTTGAGCAAATAAACAAACTAAACGCAATCATACTCCCATAGGGTTACCAAACCGCATGGAGATTATTTAGCCTCTTTTTATGATGCGTATTTGGCAACAATAGGCACAATAGACCTCAATAGTGTTGCCACCTGTCTCCATGTCCCAGGAGAGCCTCCTTCTCACGCCCTCAAAAAAATTGGGGTTGAAGAATCAAAAACTTTTCGCTCTCATGGTTTTTCATTGCCTTTTTGTTATGTAGGCATTATTTTATGAGTACAAAAAGTTATGTGCTTTGACGATATGTTTGCTTCTTTATTCTTAGATTCTAAGATAAATATACTCTATTGAATACCTATTAAGCGTTCAGGCAGTTTATTGACAGGCTTACGGTTGTTTTGATTGAACATTTGAATGGGTCTAAAAGATTTTTTAGAAGATTTAGACTTTCCATTATTATAATATAACTAGCTGACCCGGCAAACATTGTTTTGCCTCACTTAGGGGTATGAAAAATAGATACAGATTCTCAGAGCTACTTACTGAATACGCATATAAAATTTGGTAAAAATCGGTCAAACCGTTTCGGAGGAGTATGGTAACTAACACTGTGACATGGAAATTTTATATATATAAGAAGATAATGAATTATATTATAAAAAAATAATAATTTGACAGATATTCAATAAAGTAGATAAAATATCTATTAAGTATATAGGATATTCAATAAAGTAAATATAATATCTAGTGTATAGGATATTCGATAAAGTAAACTATTCAATAAAGTAGATACTACTTTATTTAATAGTCGACTTTATTGAATATCCGTCAAATTCATTTTTTTACAACTTATAGCTGGGCATTTGACCAGCAGGACGCGTAACTACAGAGATAGCAACACTGGCCTAAGGTGCAGCATGCCTAGTCTGGAATAACTGGCTGCCGGTACACACTAGGTTCTTGGCGATAGATTTTTCAACTTGAGAGCGGGTGCTAGACAGAAACAGGGATGTTACACAAAAATATTAATGTACAAAAAGTTTCCAGAAAAAATAACAAATCTTAATAGTAGTACCTATGTTTATACAGAAAATAAAGAGTGAAATGAATCCTTTTTATAATTTAAGCGAATATATGAATATAGAGCTTGCTGAATCGTTATTCATGAGTTAAAATTATAACAAGTGCTATTGTGTATTTAATGGGGTAGAATATTTATTTAATGATATTTGTAAGTTTATTTAATTTAGTCTTACTAGTATTTTTAAGTATTAAGTAATTATTGTAGTGTGACTTGCCTTCAACGTATGTCATTTATGGCTAATAAAGTTCTGTATTTCTGTATTTCTGCTATCCAGGCGAGCACTTATATCCACCAGGAAAATACTTATATCCATAAATATTTGCTCTCTTAACTAGAATATGTAGGTTTTTGTACCAAGGTTGTGATATTATGTAATGCCAGATGAACCCAATAAATAGTTTCGTATTAGTTTCTGCCCACGCGGTACCAAGGTATAAGGAAATGATGTCCAATGTCCCTTTTAATATTAGAGAAAAGTAGGTCCAAGGCTCCCAACTGGAGTATGTCAGATTTAATGCCGCCCGATCTTCAGTGACCTTCTGAAATTCGGAGAAACCCTGTTGCTCGTGAACCAGTTTTTTTCTACAAATATACGTAATAAAATTAATCCTCAATATCGTAATGTAACCCTCAAACGATATACGTAGGTATATAGTATATAGATATAATTACGCAACAGTATGAAACAATTTAAATAATAAACAATTTGAATAGGTGGTAATGTATGTTACTATTGACAATTATGAAGCTACTATTGATATTATATGAAAGTAAGTAAATAAATTTATTTAGATATTCATTATCGTTCTCTTAACTATTTACCACAAGGAAGGTTCCTCGCAGACAGTTTGCACTAGTTTAAAAAAAAGTTAAAGAATAACGTCAAATGTACTTATTGTTTCATTGTTGTGTTTTTTACATTAAATGGGCTTTCGATTGCTCACAATTCACGTGATGGTAAGCGATCTTGTGATCTAAGGTGGAGCACGCTTGCCCAGAAGAAACCGTTTCTCTTGTCTTGGGCAAGATTACAGTTTTCAGGGAATAGGGCTTTTGGCAAAGAATTCTTAAGCTTGAATCTTGGAAGTTAGGATCTTATTAACTTTAAATGTAGGTACATAATGGACCCGGGTTCAGGTATCGCAACATCTGGAAGCAGCAGAGAACCGGTTTATTATTAAAAGTATGTAAGGTGTAGTCAACTTTTCTATACAAAGTCTCTCTAGATACTTGCAAAAACGCACCTTTGAACTATTTTCGCTATAAACCACATATCTCTAAAAATCTGTTAAAAAAATGTCATAGCATTTCATAAAAATCCTCCTCGAAAGTACAATAAAAGGCTTAGCAAACACAAAGCAGTACAAAACGGATTACAGACAACACAAAGAATAGTGTAAGATTGGCTGCCTGCTCTATAATCCCATCAGATTTGGAGCGCTGTCCTTACAGATACCGTCGCTTATTGTGAAGGAATACAAGGTGACTGAAGATAGGTATCATTATAATTTTTTTTATTGACACATTTCACACACGACTGGTTAGCCATACTAGTTTGTATAATGGTTGCTAACACAACTGATATACGACGTATACATAAATAAATACTTAATATCGATACATATTTAACACCCAAACCAACAGCTAACAAATTTAGTTCAAAAAACACAAAGATATTGGCCGTGTGGGAAATCGAACCTTTGGTTTTAGTCCGACACGGTAACCATTACGCCAACGAGGTCGTCAAATGGTGTGGTATTACTCCCAACGTGGAATTTAAAAGAACTTATTTACATATTGCCCACAAGCTATTGAATCGAATTTCATTTAAATTGACAGTTGTGAAAAATTAAGAATATACTTTTGACTATTTATAAAAAAGTGGCATGGTAATTGCTACACTTTTTTATTCTTTCTTTTTACGACTTGTGTACGAAGCCAAAGTAAATTAAAAATCTTTAGGTCACGCTCCTTTTCGACCACCCTTTGCTTTCCATCAGGCGAGGATGCGGACCTATTCAATTTTTTTTTTGGACACATTCACACACGGCTGGTTAGCAGCCCCATACTGAACCATTTCTAGCTCGTATTATGGTTGCTTACACAACTGATATACTACATATTATATATAAATACATATTTAACACCCAGACCCACAGCCAACAAATTTAGTTAAGCACAAAGATGTTGACCGGGCCGGGAATCGAACCCGGAACCTTCTGATTAGCAGACCGGCATGGTAACCTTTACGCCAACGAGGTCGTCAAAATTTACACATGTTCTACTTGTCACCCTGTATGGAGCCGGCAAAAGTTTGAGACAAGTGAACCGAAGCGATAGTCGAGATTGCGTGAACTCTTTGAAAACAAACACCGACCGATTTGCTTTGAGATTGCGATCCGGGTTCAGCCGCCTCTAGCATTTATGCCCACGCTCGCGACAATGCAAGGAATCTCGAGAAGATTAGTTAAGAAACATTTTTAAATACAATGTGCACAAAAAAAACCTACAAATGCGTTAAAAATATTATTTTGTAGTTACCTAAATTAACCTAAATTTCTGAGTCCTGTGGGATTGGAATCAGATCAATCAAAGACGTTACGAGATTTCGTTTGAAAGCCTCGCGCACTTTAGTCTATCACACCAATTTAATTACTGAAGCGGCGCGTGATATACGAGTTAGCGGCGTTCTGACCTAAGGTGGAGCATGCCTAGTATGAATGAACTAGCTTTCAAACTTGGCGACAGATTTTTCAACTTGAAGTGGTTGCTAGCCAGATGAGCAATAGAGAATGCCCTACTATCATGGTATGGTTTCTTCACAATGTTTTCCTTCATTGAAATCTCGAGCTTATTGGCGGGGATCGAACCCATGACCTTCGTGACGTGAGGCGGCTGCACGTCAAACGGAGCTGTCATCGCTCCCAAAACGCTTATTAGCATAAGTATATAATGTATTTTCACGATAGAAACGGTTCGGATGACGCTTTTAACTCATCGATACCTAATGATTTCTTCCAACGTTTTAAGCAATAATGTACAATAACAGTATAAACTTCATGTAACGTCACTCAATTTAACGACAAACTCTCTAAAGCGCCGAAATCAATTGGCTTTAGTTGGTTTAGCTTGTATTCCATACAATGATATATTCTCTCCATTTAACGACTCTCTATAACGCCATAAAATGCACAGTCCCTTCAGTAGCGTTTTAAAGAGCTTACACTGTATTTGAATCTGGTTTGTCAGTTATCTTAAGTTTAAATTTATTGACATTTTGCACACCGCATATGTGGTAGCCTACAATGGACACTTCTGAATATTTACCATGTTTATATATTACTTGTGGCTACGCAAATAAAATTATTTTATTTTATTTTTATGACTAATTGTTATGACTAATTATTTATTTTATTCAGTATTATGTTTCAAAACCATTAATCAAATACTTAAATTAAAGGATTGGTATGACTTTACGTATACCGAACTCGGCTGAATCGATCTGACTCTTAACAAAGCGTTGCTCAAAGAAATTCATTGGACATTTTTTTTCTTTGCAAGAATGTCTTAGCACTTACTTAATAAGTCACCTTTTCCACGTGTACAGGTAAATGCCACAGGTATTTTATAAGTCACGTGTTCGTTTTGTTTTTTTTTCTTGGCAACACTTTTTCTTTGAACCTGAATTTTATTTCTTTTGACACGTTTCTTTTTGCTTTTTTCTCCTTTGATTTCTGAAAGACATGGTATTTAATTTGTTTTTCATATTGACAAGTATATACTCGTATGTACTCGTATACATGTTTACAAAATCTTTTAGGGGCTGCTTTAGTATATCTCTAGTGAATCCTATCAATAACTTTAACCATATTTTTTTAAATAAAACTATCAATCCAAGATTTTCCCTCAACACGTTTACTGGTTGCTTAGTTAACTTCTTGTAAATTCTGACTAAGCATAAATAATAGTTTGAATTTACGAATTTTACCAGCTGACATAGGATCATGTGTATACATACATATACATGTATTTTTTGATTAATTAGGCATATAAATAGGCATTTGATGAGTCAGCGACACTCAAGCCGAATGTAGCTCATGTCTAGTTTGGAATTACTGGCCGTATCACCGTATCACATCGTTAAGTACTTAACTATCTGTATTACTGGATGCTTCCAGCGGTGTGAATGTATCTAAAATCCACGCTAGTTAAGCGCAAATATCATGATGAATTGTGATCAGAGTGTGAAGGTCACGTGACCACTTTTGGAACCCGCCCGCCCTGCGGTCAGCCGCCCGCCCGCCACGCGAGCCCGCGCCCTGCTTGCCTAACAGGTGTCTATATTTATGTATAGGTATATATGTTATGTACATTGTTACTGGTCATATTAAGTAATGTAATTCTTATAATCCAACAATTTAATACAAATTACTGAAAAACTTTTGATTAGTTATTTTTTATGGGGTGGTTTATATTAACGGACATGAAACGGATTGTAATGTTACTGATAATGCAGATCAAAATGACGACTAAACAAGGTCAAAGGTATATATAATTGTAAACAGGATATATTAGATAAAAGATAAAATGTAATACATATATTTACGAGTAATCAAATTTACTAAACATACAATAAACGAGTAATAATACGAGTATTAATAGTACAAACAACTAACATAACAAGTAGTAATAAGTTAGCAAATAAATATTTTTAATTTTCAAACTTTGATTAAGAGACCAACAAGTCATATTTTTTTATAAACTTTCACCCCTTTTTCCGCCTTATCTACCAAATTCATTCGCTGTAATCCCTAAACAATCGGCAACACATAGTCGTCTGCACTAGTAATGCCCCGCGGCGTCCCACGCTCGTCCCTCTCCGCACGCGAATCAATCGCTCTCCTAATTGCACACCCGCTTCCGAGCGTGCGACCGACACGCGGCCACTCACTCCGCTCTTAACTGTAAACACAACGCATTTACACTCTTATTCTAACACCGTTAGAGTATATTTTTAAATAAAAGATTAACTCAATCCAAAATCTCTAGCAGTCATATTGACAGTTGCATTCGAAGCGGTCGACTTAGTCTTTATGACAAACGGTATACAGCGCATATTCCTTTACAGATGATACGGAGACAAGTTTGTCAAAAGTGCAGTGACCACACTTTGAAATGCAGTAGTAATAGTGCGTATTGCGTTGGGATAGGGTAGAAAGTAGCGTGGTTAAAGTGTAGGTGTGTATGGTGGAATGTAAAGGGTGGTGCACACGGGGCGGCGCGCGGCGCACGCGGCGGCCACTCGCCCGGGGACGTGCGTCGCGCTCGCACGTGCAGTGTGCCCGCGCTCTTATCTCGCCGGGAGGACGGAAATTAGCGAGTGTTCGTGACATTTATTAAGAAAGGACTTTCCATTAGATATTGAGTCAAGGTCATTTACATCTTGACCTCTGAGAAACCGCTAACTGAACTTTTGAAAAAGATTGTGAAAAGTTAAAAGATATTTTTGAAAGTTTGAAAAAGTTAATGAACTCTTAAAAACTTTGTGAAACATATCGGTGCTTATCAAGTTTTGTAAAATTGAAAAAACACAGTGTTAATAATTAAATACAATAGTCGTGTGTCTTAAAACCCCAGTGAAATCTAAGAAAGCTACAAAAAAAACTTTTATTTCGATGCATCACGGTGTAAACACTTCATCGCTTATCAAGTGTCATTGACCTTTAAAGCTACACTAGCCATAGAAGGCTTGATAACTTTTGCCCGAGTTTGGTCTGAAGAAGCGGTGTTGTTATAATGGAGTACCATCACCGTCACATGGAAGGCCCTCAGTCCCTCCACGGGCCTCACGAGCCAGCGCCGCAGTGGAGCTACGGCTGGGGCCCGGCGCCGGGGCCAGCCGGGCCGGCGCCGGTCCCATCCGCGCCGGCGCCGGGCCTTCCCGTACCAGCGCCGAGGAGCAAGCGCGCGCACTCCGACAGTGAAGACGATGCCTTCTCCGAGGAGAGCAGCAAGGATGCGCAGTCAGTACCTATAAACCTATATCTATTCTACCTATATATATTTATACACCATATTCTATTCATGATACTTAATACGCCCCCTTAGGTTAATCCTATGGTGAAACTTAAACTATTGTTAAAAGCGGCGGAAATCCGTAAAGTCAAATATGCACGTAATTTGAATGTAGCTTTTATATGAGACAAATATTCGATCTGGAAAACTTATAATATTCGGATCCGAGGTGCATTGGCATAGTTTCGTTTTATGAACTGATTTAGTTAAATTGGTTCACCAAGGTAGTGCTACTTTGCTTTGCATAATATTTTTTGCCTAATAGGCTCTTATATGATTTACCCACTTAATGCGAGTTGCATGGCATAAGCTTGTATTTTATCTGAAGCCTGTTGCGTAACATTGTAATAGCCTTATGTAACAACTACTACGAGATAGTGCTACATGTATGCCGCTACATCGCTACGTTCGTAGCACTGCTACGCCGCTGAAAGTTGTCGATGTAATTCACGATAGATATACCTTTTATCTCATGATGATAGATGCAGAGATTTCAATCTGTAAAAAGTTAAATAAGTTACTTACTACTTATTGTCTAACACAAAACGCGTTAGTCAAAATTTCTTGTTAGTTTCAGTTAGTGAGAGTATAGTTTTACCCATAATAAATTGTGTCTTGAAAACTAAAAACCATAAGCTTCTATTGAGTTTCTTGTTCGGCAATGTTACAAGAAAAGACAGCTACTACAATTATCCATATGCTCGATAATTTCTAAAGCTCGGAGTGAACCTAGTCTTAATTTCTTATTATAAATATTCCTCAGAACCACTCACCCTAAATGGTAACTTAGTAAATAACTTATTGACTCAGGCGTTACTTTGCGGAAATCCATTGTAAATAGATGACAAAATTAAATATTTTGTGTACTTCCGCTGTGATCTGAAATCCAAATTAAGACAAGTAAAGGAAAAACTAACTAAGATTAATTAACTAAGATAAATTAACTAAGATTAATTAAGATTAACGTTACCTATCACAATTCGGAAATTCTTAACTCTACACGTGTTTCGCCTAACCACAAGGCATCATCGGGAGATGCTGACTCTTCGAACGACAAGTCGAGAGTTGACTCTCGACTTAATCTCTTATTCTTAGTTAATTTTTCCTTTACTTGTCTTAATTTGGATTTCGGATCACAGCGGAAGTACACTAAATATTTAATTTTGTCATCTATGGTAACTTAGTAGATAAAAAAATAAAATTTCTATTTAAAGGAAGTTAGTTAGACTAGCCTTTAAGAACGACTAGTATTATACCTAGTTCTCAGACCATCATTCATTATATTGTCATCAGATCATCATTTGAAACCGCAGGTCCCCCGGCGGCGACTCGTGCCAGCTGATGACTCGCAAGCGGCGTCGCGGCGTCATCGAGAAGAAGCGGCGCGACCGCATCAACACCTCGCTGACCGAGCTGAAGCGGCTGGTGCCCGCCGCCTGCGAGAAACAAGGCAGCGCCAAGCTGGAGAAGGCTGAGATACTGCAGCTCACTGTCGACCATCTCAAGATGATACATGCCAAAGGTCAGTTCTAAATTCAGTTTATTCATATTATTAAAAGTTGGAATGAGTCCAACAGTTTCGGTGCGTTCCGAGCACCATCTTCAGGGGCGAGTGTTACACGGACCGCCGCCGACGAGATCTGCGAGTGCACGCGTAGATCTCGTCGGCGGCGGTCCGTGTAACACTCGCCCCTGAAGATGGTGCTCGGAACGCACCGAAACTGTTGGACTCATTCCAACTTTTAATAATAAGTAAGTGTGACCGTTTTCTACGCGAAAATATTAAGATGCCTTACGTGAACAGTTTATTCAGTTTATTTATTTCGTACACAAAACCACTTATCATATATACACCAAGTCTTAAATTATGTATTAGTTAAATTTAGGCTACAAGTAAGAACTAGGTATTTAAGACAAGGGGTGCACTGAAGTCCACAGAAGGTTGAACTTGTGTCGTAGAGTTCAGGCTCTTCCATTTAGCGTACATGATTACAAGTTAGATTAATTAGGTACAAAGGTTAAAATACTGAGTAATAAGCGATGAGTAAACTAAGGTAATACTAATTAGGGGTAGATACAAATACACATTAAATGAGCAAAACAAAAAAAAAATGAAAAACTTAACATAATGACACTAACTTAACTTAACACACTAGTTTGTGAATAGATCAATTGAGTTACGTGAGACTCGAAACAATATAAATACAGATGCGTTCAAGGTCAACCCAAATTTTGACGACCTCGTTGGCACAACGGTTACCATGCCGGACTGCTAACCAGAAGGTTCCGGGTTCGATTCCCGGCCCGGCCAACATCTTTGTGCTTAACTAAATTTGTTGGTTGTAGGTCTGGGTGTTAAATATGTATCTATATGAAATATATATGTAGTATATCAGTTGTGTTAGCTACCATAACACGAACTAGAAATGGTTCAGTATGGGGTTAACCAGCTGTGTGTGAAATGAGTCCTTATATTTATTATGATTTATATGCATAAGCAGCCCATTTTACGTTCCCACTGCTGGGACTCGGTCCTCTCACTAGGAGAGAGATATATGCCATTATCCACCACGCTGGCAAAGTGCGGGTTGGCGGATAACACACGTGTTCGAAAATATGGTCCTGAAACCTGCCGGTTTCCTCACGATGTTTTCCTTCACCTTAAAGCGAGTGCAAATCCACATATAACTTGAAAAACGACTCATTGGTGTAGGGCCGGGATCGAATCAGGGGTCATCTGATTAAAAAGCAGACGTTATTACCACCGAGCCACACTCGCTTTTCTATATTAACTTAATGAACTTTGTCAACTATTCACGTCAGGCATCTTAATATTTCGCGTAGAATACGGCCCCTGAAAATGGTGTTCGGAAAGCACCGAAACTGTTTCTTTTTTGTTTGAAAGGTGTCTTATCAAACGCTCCAAGATGGTAGGCGCCACTAAATGGCAGATTATATACATTTTCGCCATTCCCTTAATATGACAAAAAACAAAAAAAATAAGCTGTGATTGATATTCCACTACACGTTATAGTATTTTTTGAAGATTCCTTATTATTATCTAAAAATCTAAGAATAAATTATCTAAATAAGGACCCGGAAACGGTATTAGAACAACAACGACAAGTATTATCGCACTCACCGGAAATTCGATCAGATTCACTGAATAACTCAAACACACGCAAGCAATATACACGTTTTTCTACTTTGAACAAATAAGAAAGAAACACTCGTAATGAGTTTTACGTATTTGAAAGCAAGGTCAGTATGTGCTTATATGAATTTCTATGCTTTTAAATACAGTGTAATGTCACTTGATTTAACGACAACTCTCTAAAGCGTCGAAATCAGTTGGTTTTAGTTGGTTTAGCTTGTATTCTATACAATGATACATTCTCTACATTTATCGACCACTCTCTATAACGCCATAAAAAGCACAGTCCCTTCAGTGTGGTTATATAGAGTTTAAACTGTACTCAATACTTATTTCCAATGGTTTTACCAATGAATAGCAGAAGAAAAGATTTTACTTTCTACTCTCAAACCTTTTTACCTGTTGATTTTGATACATATATGCATCTTTTTTCTTGAACAATTGTATAATAAATAGCGTTCCGTCTACCTCTCTAAGCTCCCGTTATTCGAAACAATTTGAATCTGCAACCTGTCACTTTAACTATCGATTTCCGTTTCCTCTAAACCTAAAAAAGAGACCTCTAACGGTTCGTAATAAAAAACCTAAAAAGCGAAATCACGCTTGGTTCGCTTCGCTTTTCCTGTCTTTACAAATTGCAACTTCGGGTAATCGGAAGTGTCGGTAAATGACTGTTACTTTTCTTATCCTGAATAACTTTGTTAGTTTTCTGTTTAAACTTAAATATGAGCTCTATTTCCTTAACAATAAGGCACAGTTTCGTCGTCTTCATAAGACTTGTATTCCACATTGAGTTCTGTATAACTTCCCTGATAATTTGATGGCAAACTTTTCAGCTATTCATTAGCTTTAATGGAAGATGGTTGTCGCGTTCTGAGACCATTAATAACGCTGGACAAAGTTTTGACGCCATTTATTCAATTTTTTGACACCTTTGGCTTTTTCTAAGGTCAGAGACCGTCTGGAATAAATGTCCTCGTAAAAATATAACCTTTTCTGTATGAAAATTTAAGTAAATTATCTTTAAAAAATATTACGTTATGTTACGTATATGACTTAAGCAAGCAACAATATATTGTTACAATATATTCTATTGACATATTGAAACTAAACAAACTATGATTTATATTTCTTGCAAGATGTCCAGAGAACAGAGAAATTGCTTATTCAAATAAAATATTTAGTCTCCCATTTTATGTGTGTTTATGTTTGTTACTTCACACTCGAACAGCTGAACTGATTTCAACGAAATTTTGTGTGGAGGGTAAACGCTATTATACCTAGGCTACTTTTATACCCGGATTAAGGCGAGGAGCACTGCAGGGCGCAGTTAGTCTAGTATAAATGCGGGTCCCAGTCGGAGAGTTCCCACGCATAGCTTCCGGGTCGACAGGTGGACCGATGTCAGCATAGACGACCGATACATGGCGAATTAGGAGCCTGCGATGCTACTATAAAAAATCCTGTGAGTCGGTGCTTATTTTAGATTTTTATTTAAAGATAAAATGTATTTATTGAATTTAAACAATAATTAAAACGGTACATAAGCCGATAACGTTAATTAAGATATATTTATTATCCTTAAACTTAAATAACTAAAAGTCGTTTATCAATATTGTTTAATTTGTGTAATTATTAGTTTAATTACGAGTACTTAAAAAACATTAAATGAGCTAATTGTTATACTGTGTGTACCCCACGGGAACAGAGCAGGGTCACAGATCGGCATAATCCATAGTAAACTCTTAGTTTCCGCTTTAAAATATTGTTTTACTTCTGTCGCAAAATACCTAACAGTGTATTTCGGCAAACTCCTTGTGAACTAGTTATTCCAGACTAGGCATGCTCTATCCTAGGCCGGAGTGTTGCTAACTTGTGTGAAGTTACTAGTCGAATGTCTAGCTGTAAGGAGTCAAAAAAGAGGAAAGGATTTCAAACGAAAATTTGCAGCAATATTAACGCTATAACTGTACGACGACCTCTTTGGCGTAATGGTTACCATGCCGGACTGCCAATGATTTGGTTCCGGGTTCGATTCCCGGCACGGCCAACATCTTTGTGCTGAACTAAATTTGTTGGCTGTCGGTCTGGGTGTTTAATATGTATTCAATGTATGTATTTATATAATTTTTTTATGTATGTATGTATATGTAGTATATCAGTTGTGTTAGCAACCATAATACGAACTAGAAATGGTTCAGTATAGGGTTAACCAGCCGTGTGTGAAATGTGTCCTAATATATATAATAAAAATACTAAGAACGTTCCAATTCGTTATCATACATCCTTTAATCACGTCAAACAAATGAAACCATCCTTCCTGTCACAATTAAGTGGTCAGAGTTGTGGTGCCCCGCGGCGTGGGGTTCTGTTGTGGTTTCTCTTCACTTGAGCAGAATGATTGCCACTGTGCGGTGCTTGTGTGATTTGCTCTAGTGACAGTGTGACCGCATCCGTAAGGCCGCTCCTACGCTTTTATAGTGTTTGTAAACGGTATACATATTTTGTAAACAAATATTTTAGAATTAATATTAATGAAAATTAGCCTATGCCTTTAATCTGTCGTATTATTTGGAAATAATAATAAATACACACTTACGCTCAAACTTTCGCTTTCTTAACATAAGAAGAAAGTATTATAATAAATAAAAAAATACAAACATATTAATATTGCGTGGGGTTTCTGCAGTACTGCCATACAGGACAACATTTTTGTCCTAGTGCAGAGCACTAAGCTCAACCACAGAATAACAACTTGTACTTCGTAGCTCAACCTAGCCTTAATCTTAAATCTAAATTTATACATAAGTTTATTTATTACTTAGCTAGCATTATGAACCATAATGTAATTTTGAATTTTAATTTTGCATGTATGGTAGGAGCTTTTAAACATCTAACACAATGAAACAATTTAAAAAATTTTTTGGTAATGTAAAATCTTAAAAATCATTTTGATCATCGAGTGTAGAAGCACCTTAATGTAAAGTCCGGTGGACAACCAGAACAACGTTGCTCATCATTTCCGGTTGGTAGTAAAAGGTCACCGTGACATTTGATAAAGGTGGAACAAGGTGCTCCCTCACATTTTTGTATGATTCTTTTTTTTATTACTTTTTTCAAAGCTCCCACACGTTTGAACGGGAGGTCTTATAATATTCTCTAAATATGAAATGATTGTCACATCTTAAAACAACCTTTTTTATAAAGTTAGTTAGTAAAAATCACGGATAACATAATAAAAATACTGGTAAGTCAGGAAAACCATAGTTATGCTTTGGCGCTACTGAACAAGGAGGCGAGGCTTTATCTTTATCTACGTTTTTTTTATCTTTAAAACAAAATGTGCCAAAGCTTGAAATAATTTTGTTATAGTTGTAGTATCATTTAATAATAAATAAACAAATAAAGTACTCAAGAGACTTAAAAATAGGTTACAGCGAGTTTAAATATGTTTTTTTTACATCTTGGAATTCGGGGGACGCTGTACTTCGCACTAGGGTAAACAAAGGTAAATTATTGCAAAACGTGGAACGCGCTTGTTAATATACGTTTCATATCTGTAGTATTATATAACTTATGCTACTGAAATACAATAATCATAACGCTGTATTACACCAATTTAGAGTTTTACATCTCAGAAATAAATATATGTCATTGTTTTTGTCTCCTCATACGACATCTACTTTTGCACATAAATGAATGCTATACAATTTCGAACTTGAATGTTTCGTAATTAAAGACTTTTTCGAGTACAAAACATAGATTGTAACTTTGACGCATGATTTGGACATGACATTTCTACATTGGCTTTAACAGAAAAATAGTGAGTACCCGGTAGACCCATAAATTTAAGATTAGAATCTAAACATCCTGCATGTTCCCAATAACTTCCTACATCTTCAAGATGCATTCAAATTTTTTTTGCAATCGCCTCCATCTTTCTCACGGTAAATATTTATAAAAACACTCTCGCACAATACCTCAAAGCTTAAAAAAAACAACTTCACTTAACTAAATAACGATTTGAAACCACACAATAGCCACTGGACCTCATATTTGATAGCTATTATAACCACACAGATTACTCTCCAGTGACTATGAAAATGTACCACAGAGTACATAATAGTTAGTATAGAAATCGACACAGAATATGACTCAGTTAGTATGCAAACTTGGCATAGATTAATTGACAGGCGGTAAGGGATAACACCCTCAGGTTTGACCGACAGACGCCGGCACCTGGCGCGATCAAAAAATATACAAAACAGGAAGTTAAAGCCAACCGGAGCATAGAATAGATAGCAGTTACTATGGACTAGAACATAATAGGGCCACTGGTGTAGAATATACGTACTATGGCCGCAGATGGGTCAGATATACAAATAAGATCCACCGCGTCTTTTTAAATAAATAAAAAAATAAATATCTTTGATGAACGTCTAATGAAAATGTTTTCAAATGCAGTATATAATAAATGTACTAATTTCTAAAATAATTTCTAAATTAGACGTGCGATTTTTCAATGACATTATTCAGAATAATGAAAAAAAAATTGACACCTACGGCGTTAACTTATAAGTCATTTAAATCTTCAGACTATTTAATTTTAGAATCTCGTTAACCTTCATAAGTAGGTATGTAATTACATATTCGAATATGTAATTAAAATGCATTCAAAAATTGATTTTACTATTGTAAATAAATTTATCCCAATATTTTTGAATGAGGAATTAATTTAAATTTTATTTTTGTTAATGTTTATGATACAGTCGGGCGTAACCATTGCAAACAAAATTCTCTATTTCACATAAAATTAGCGTAAAAACGTACCAAAAATACCTCTCCCACGCGTCTCAGTGGCACAGTTAAAACCCATCAGTAAGTCGAGTTAATCCCTCTATCGTGGCACAGCGTAATTGTAATCAGTAGGTGAGTTTGCAGAGGGTTTGTAGAGGGTACGTGGGAAAGCAGAGCATCGAGCCCTCTCAGTGATCCCTCGCGAATCCTGTCCGTGTGAACTGTGGCTGTATCGGTCACTTCTCACTTTGTGATTATGGAGGGTGCATATTGATATCATTTTTATTGTACTTTTGACTTGCATATGTTTGGTATGAGGTGCTTGACTAAGTATTAAGGAAATCGTATTTATTGTGAGCTTTTATTATAAATTCCTAAATATACAATTTAAGTATTTTTTTATTTATTAAAAAACTAATATTACAATATATTTGTTACTTTGGATAAAAAATATTAATAAGGTAGTCCAAATGTTCTAACCTACAACGCCGTTAACTTAGTTCGTGAGTTAATGTGTCTTTTACAGTAAGAAAAGAATGAATATTTTCATCACAGGCATTCAATATACGTTGATAAATAAATTGAGAATACTTAGTACATTATATTTTTATTCATATTTTTAGTCTTTTTTCACAAACAACTAACACATTTTAAATCACACAGTGCGTTTGAGTCGATTTAATACTTACATAGATATTACATTATGTAGCGCGTCCGATATTTTACGCGAATTTACGGCCACAATACAACTCTGGAAGTGCAGTGCCATAAACCTTCTCGAATATAAACAAGAGACAATTTAGTTATATTTTTACTAGGCATTTGATCTGCAAGGCGCGTAACCACATACGATTTAGCGACACTCTGGCCTAAGCTGGAGCATGCTTAGTCTGGAATAACTGGCTCTCAAGCAGGCTGACGGAACACACTGCTAAGTGCTTTGCAACAGATTTTTCAACTGAAGGGTGGTAAGTAAGGTAAGGCGAGTTTTAGAAAATGCTCTACCACCATGCTACAAATTGACAGAAAAATGTTTAGATAACACAAACCAAAGATGTACATCTATGAAGCAAGTACATCTTTGACATAAACTCCATAAAAAGTTTAAATCTCTCATCCCAATAATCCACATAGACATTACGAGATCACGCGAGCTTTGTATGTCAGAACGGAAGTGATTCCGCTCAAGGAAAGGGTTGCCACTCGCACCTGCATTAGAAAAAATATAAAAAAACGTCTCATAATGCCACCAGGAAGGAGGTCGACACAATTAGATGTGTGCTTGGAACTTAGTGTGCGAGTACTTGACAACCATGCTGTTTTTTAAATATACACAAGACGACATTTTAATGATCAAACGAACTTACCTAATTGAAGTTTGATCAGAATTATGCGAATGGCTTCGAAGCGATATATTTATTGGTTTTATATGGTTATATACGACAAACTGGTTAACTTTTATCACTGAAAATAATAATAATCATATAAATAATTTCATAATTATTAATTTATATTTAATTATTAAAACTTATATGTGTCAAATATTTAAAAACTAACTAATTTAAATACATTGGTTGAACCCATGTCACCATTATTAATTTTATAATATTGCATATGGAATATTCTACATAAGTAAATAAATCTAACAAATATAATTGAGGCA
Organism: Mellilla xanthometata; assembly: GCA_035578125.1. Taxonomy (NCBI): domain Eukaryota; kingdom Metazoa; phylum Arthropoda; class Insecta; order Lepidoptera; family Geometridae; genus Mellilla; species Mellilla xanthometata. Next base: position 647,343 of record JAPUBQ010000007.1, on the reverse strand, counting down.
TAAAACGTTCTGAATAAATATGTATAAAATATAGTAATAACAGTAATTTAATTTCACTTTATTGTACATCAATTAAAATATGAATTTACAGTTCTGCATAAAAAAAAACAATACAAAATTCTCGATACATATTTTTTGTGATATTGACCGTAATCTTATATGTAGTTCCAAGGAACAACTACTCCAGTTTCGCTAGCGGTGTCTGAGTTGCAGTTTCCTTCACCCTTCGCTCTTAGCCCGGTGCCCTACTAACTAGACCAGATAACGCTGACCTCCCAACCATCAATGAACCTGCCGTTCCTCAAACAATCTTCAATGGAGCCGGAGGGGACAGCGGCTCATCTTACCCTGGCTCTTTTTCTTCCCTCTTGGAAGACGCCGGAAACTACCGGTCCCCGTTACTCGATCCCTTATTACATTTTCCATCTCGTTTTGTCTCAGCTCAGGTGTATAGGTTCATCCCTCTCTGAACTTGTTGCATAATAAGGCAGTTGTCGAGGGGCTGGTGAATGGATGCCGGTTCTTGCGATCTCCATTGTCTGTTCCTTGCAGAGGTAAATCTATGAAACATCTGGTTTCAAGTTATCTGATGACTTTTACTGAATGGTATAGAACTAAGTGTAAAAGTGAAAGCTTAATAGTTTCACTTATTAAAGTGTGTAAAATTGACTAAATTGATTTGAGTTCCAGAACTAAATGCTTTACGAAAACAGTTTACAAATCAAATACTGTTTCGGAAAATCGGTAGCGCTTGTAGCTCGGTTGACTAAGGTGATCTAACGCGATTATCGAGGTTAGATAACGGTCGATGTGGACAGTCTTTGGATGGATGACCATGCACATGACTGTTATTTTCATCTCGACACGTCATTGCATGACATGTTAAATTGTAGGTCCCGGCTGTTAATCTCAGCAATAAATCATTCGTTAACCCAAGTCAGAGGCCTTCGGGCTGCTTTAAAACTGACGACACCAGAGCTTGGCCACTTAGTTCATACGAAGAAGAAGGAGCATCGGTTTAAAAAAACGCTTACTTCAATAAGTACCCTACAGTAGTAGAAGTATGTATCTGAAAATTAATGTAATTCACAAATAATCAGACAATATTGAAGGCAGCCGAAATCCCCCGGCGCGCGGCATTCTCGGAGTTATGAGATTTGGAGGAAAAGGAATTTAATAAAACCATCTTAGCGATCGTATTTTATTTGTGCTCTATATTATTTAGTCTGCAGATTATTTTCCCTTATCGATAAATATTTTCAGGAAAATATTTATTAATCTCATTGTAACAAGAACGAAATTAGTTTATATCAGTTATGGATCCACCAAGTCTAACGTACCCTCCCCACTCTCCCGCAGGTCTGGACACGTTCGCGTACGATCCTCAACGCTACGCCATGGACTACCACAGCATAGGTTTCCGGGAGTGCGCGGCGGAGGTGGCTCGCTACCTGGTCAGCTGCGAGGGCCTGGACATCCAGGATCCTCTCCGGCTGCGGCTGATGAGTCACCTGCAGTGCTTCGCGGCGCAGCGGGAGCTGGCAGCCAAGAGTGCCAACTGGTACCCTCAGTACCCGAGCGCACCAGCGCCTGCGCCGGCGCCGACGCAAACGCAGCATGGGTACACGGAGCTGGGGCACAGGTACTACATACTTCCTTTACTGTTTTAGGGACTATAAGTGTTCCTTTTTCTAGCTGCAGCATTAGTTGGGGGTGAAACGACTAGCGCTTGAAGTAGGCTATGTGCTAGTCCAGGGATTAAGCTATATATGTGTATATATAACTATATATGTATTTCTATACCAATTTCCTAGTATCGAATTGGTAGTCTATCAGCTATCAATACGTGAAAGAATAACAAACCTACATTCGCCCTTTTGTATGTACATCCGTTGGTTTTAAAATCATTCCATACATCTTCTTTTGACATACTTACTCAGAAGGAAATATAAATAGATTTTCAGTAAACTATTATTAACTAACCCCGGGTTGGGTAGTTTACGAAGTCTTCTTTACTGACGTAAGCTCCATCTTTTTTCTATTATCATCCTGTTTGTTACAGGACCTAATTTTGCTTATTGTTTTTTCCAGACAAGACATCCCAGCATCAACAGCGTCGACCACGATAGCGACTCCGGCCGCCATCGCCCCGCTGTCGGCAGCCCCGTCGTACCCGCACTACCCCGGCCCGCTGGCCCCGCACGCCGCGCCGCCCGCCCCGCACTACCCCGCGCCCTACCCGCATCCCCCGCACCACCAGTACTCGCAGAACACTTCCAAACCTTACCGACCGTGGGGGGCGGAGCTCGCTTATTAGAAAAAGCTTTTACAAAATAGGACTTAGGAAGTTGGACCTAAAATTGGGATTTGATTGAGGAAACTTCTCTTCTTCTTCTTCTAAGTCGGTACGCTCTTGACAGAGCGGTCGTGGTCGTCTAGAAGTAGTGGGGACAGACAGTACACGCCTCAAGATGCCTCGCCATTTTTCTGTTAGAGGTCATCCTGGCGCACTCATTTAAGGGATTGAGGAAACATTATGGTCTTTAATAAATTCAATGAACTGCTATTAAAGAAAAAATATATAAACGGGTAATATTATAAGACTTTTCCTTTTAGTAAAAAGTTATAGTAAGTTCAGTAAAAAATAATAGAAAATAAAGTATACTTTTTCACCTGAAATATGGTTCACTATTCTTTATTCGTTACAGCTTAAAATCTTATTGTCAATTAAGATTTCAGACTTTATATATCAGAGTCACTGGGCAAACAGCTTAGTTCCGTTACGCACTAATTTTAGCTAAGCAAACTCGGGATGTCCTTGGAATTTACATTAAGGTAGCCTGATGTTTAACCGGCTGCCTTTTCTTGTTATTTTCACAGACAAAAAAAACCGGAGGCAATGAATTTAGTAAGAGTTTTATTTCCTCAATCAAATCGCAAACTAAATGCTGTTGTGATAGATCTCAGAGTTTAACGAAATGTTCAAAATAATAACATATTTTTGGATAGTTGTTTAGAAATACATAATTTAATGTTTATTTGCTAAGTTGTGTGATAGCGATATTTTATATGATGCTCGTTTATCGAAGTCACTAGAATTATATTTGGGACCAAAAACCAAGCTTTAATACCTACTTAAGACGTGAAATCATACAAAAGCTGCTTTTATAGAGCTTAAGAAAATTCTTTTCACTGAATTTTCTTTGATAGTCAAGACTGTTGTACGAAGGTTGTGAAAAATACAAGAAAGTAGAAAAATAAGCTTATATAAATCAAGTTTTAGGTTTAATAACTTAACGTTATCTTAAATGTAATAGGTCAAGTACAAACAATGTATTCAAGGGCACAGCCTAGGTAACGCAAAACCCTTTGGTAGAGGCTTAATTAGTACTAAAACTACTAATTCCAGACAAGGAGAGCTCCACCTACACCAAGACTGTTTCTGACACATGTGGTCTCTTCCAGCTGCACAGTTCTAACGCCTAGCTGTAAAGTGAAAATTTGAAATAAAGTCTTTTTTTATACTATTATGGGTTTACGCTTGAACAGAATTCACCTGATGGTAAGCGACATTGTGATCAAGATTATTGTTTTCGGGGAACCAGGCATTTGGCAAGGAGTCCCACACATTGGCAGTTTGTACAATGAAAGTGGAGGCAAAACGCTTAGTCGATTCCCTGACACACTTTTTCACGTGTAAGCGAACATTGTGTAGCTAAAATCTAATATATTTTTGTGAAATTCATACAGTTCTATAACTATTTTTAAAGTATATGTACTAAGGCTGTCCTGAAAATGGTTTTGCGTTTGTTATTGCTTACCCTATATTTACTGCTGGCTAGACTGAACAAAAATATGAACGCCTAATGTTGAATATTCAACACTTTGTTAATTATATTTATGGCTTTATTTTGAAGCCAGCTTGTATTATCAATGTTACATGTGTATAGACGGTACCTAACAAAAACAATTAAGTACGATTATGACCTACCAATTTTTCACAGTGTTATTTCTGACAAACTGGAATTGTAAAAAATGTTCAAAAACTATTTTACAGAAATTAAATGTATTGTAAATTTTGTAAATATAATTTGGAAAGAGAAATAAATTATTTTTCAAATGATCGCTAACGTTTTTTTTCAACCCTTATGCCACCTGCTCAGAACTGTGTAATACAATTAATTTGTCACAGAATACTCAACAGTTACTACTGACTACTGACTGGCCAGTTGAATTCTTAACTAGCTTGTAGTATAAATTAACCGATTACCATCGCACAGGTGTCGCCAATACCCCATTAAGCGATTAGTAGCAACGACCCCACAAAAACATAAAGTACAGTAATAATTCCGTCAAGGGTCAAACGGAATAAATGCAATACTACGAGGCCGTCCCACTTGAATGCGCGTATGGGATATCGGCACCCCTGTGTTTCCCACGAGTGTTATCCTGCTGTCTCTGTCTAGCGTAGGACAAGCTGCGTGATGCTATCTCGCTCTGTCGGACTTCCGTAGGAAGCGTACGCGCACGGGGTGCAAAAACAAGCGGTTTTTGTGCGAGCGTGTGTGCGCGTCAGCTTACTCGTGTGGGGAAGATAGGGAAGCGGACTTTGGAGTTCATTTCTGTCACTATAGTAGCGGTGCTTGAGGTCATCCTTTGTAGCGTAGAGAGGAGATACATGTGACTAGGAGAAGTATGGATATGATTGTAAGAAGTAGCGGAAGTAGAGGTCGACCAAAAAAGACGTGGATGAATTGTGTGAAGGAGGATATGAACGAGAAGGGAGTGAATGTGGAGATGACGGATTATAGAGTGGCGTGGAAGCGAAAAATGGTGCAGACCCTATATAGTGGGAAAAGGGAAAGATAAAGAAGACAAAAATTTTTATACAGAGTTTTAATAAAATTTCATCTCTAAGACAAAATCTCTCTTCCTGAGTCTCTTTTTCCCGAGAAGTACAATTTGGGGGTCTTCAAATCTAGAGTAAATAGGTTCCTTCTAGGCAAGCGTGTTACCTCTTAGACCACAATAAAGCTTAACATCAGGCAAGCTGTAGTCAAACGGAAGCCTATTCCAGATAAAAAAATCTCTTTTTATATTTTTTGAAGAATTTGTAATTTGTAATAAATAGGTGGTACCTATGTTTTTTTTTCTACACAGGCTAGACACAAAAAATATTTTATCGTCTGTCTTTTAAATTATTTTAGAACAATATTGGATTGGTGTTGGCTTGATTTGGAGCCAAAAAAAATAACAATATAATGATACCATAAACAGACATAATTATGTTCGATTCTCATAAAGGTATTATTGTGAGATGAGGGTAGAACTACAAAACCTGCAGTCCGCGCGTCGCGGCCTGAGGCAGTGACTCTGGAATCGTATGGGAGACAACCTGCGCTTCTCATCGCCGCGCCATAGTACAGAGTTACTCTTTAATATATCCTAAATAGTTTCGCGCGTCGCTTCACCGACAAGAATATTCTTCTGTGCCGTGTACAGTCAATACTGTTCTGCATTTCAACAAGGAGCTTGACGATCGTGACCCACCGAGCTGCCGCCAGACGCGAGGAGTTGTCCCGGGGAGTGGCGTCGTGGATGAAAGATACGTGGTCCTATGTAAGTCTCGCAATTTCCTTGTGAGAATCAGAACTTACATACAGCCCACTCGTTTTGTATCGAACAACGCACAAACACGTCAAACTTATAACACCATGTGGTTTACGTCGAGAATGAAAAGTGAAAGTTTAACAACCTTTATTCTAGAGCACTGACAGTCTTCATAGCGTTGAACTTTAAATTGAAAATGAATGCAAATAAAGTGCGTGATTGTTAAAAAATGGATCGTTCTCGGACACAAAGGCTCAAAGCTTTTATGGTCGCGTGAACTAATCGCGGGTCGAAGTTTGCTAACATTTGATGATTTGTATAGAGCCCAGCGAATGGCGGGGTGGCCTTACGTTGGAGTAATTATATTTTAAAGATACATGTTTAAGTCAATCTCTGTAAGTAATACTATACTATTTATACATTTATATTTACTTGTGTAAGGTTTCGCTTTTTCATATTCAATTTAATTTAGTCGATTTAATCTTTTAATCGATTATTATTTTTGAGCGCGGCAATACTGTTTTTATTTTAATGGCAAACCCTTTTCTCCGATTGGTGGATTTCTGACGAATCGGGGAAAATGGTTGAGTGACGCGTTTTGCGAGGCGACGTTGAGAGAAAGGCTGGTGTGAAACGGCAGTCTTGGTCGGATATTTGTACTGGAATGACAAGAAGTGGAAATATAAGAAGTACTGACTAGAATTCAAGGGTTTTCGTTGAAGTCCCCAGTAAGTAGGCACCTACCCGTTAGGCAGTCTACATTTCAGAAGAGGGAACGACAGCAAAAAAATAAAAAAAAAATAAAAACGTAAGTACACGCTCACCCCTTTTTTTTATTATTATTCTCTTTTCTATAATTACAATAGGTGTCTATGCATACGGACTGGCAAATTAATTTTCGGAGCGCTTTCCTAGGGCTGCAAAGGCCGACTATCTAGAGGCACTCCGGGGTTGGTAAGCCAGACTGGTCATGACACGTAGTAGCTTAACCTATACCTATTAACATAAAATGGGAGTTGGTTCGCATATTTGAATTTTATTCAAACCTACCTACAAGTTTTTCTTGAAAATTATTCTAAACCTTTCTTTTCTCTTATCGGCCATGGTGGCGCCCCAACCCGCGAAAATATTAAAATTAAATTTTTTGTAGTATCACTTTTTGGTTATTTCCTTTTTTTCTTCCCAAGTAGTTATTTCAAACCAGTTTTCTAGTCCTTACATAGCATATATATAGTTGGTACCTTATAATAAGATTCGGTTGTCTACAATATGCGATTAGATATTAATATGATAATAGAAGATAGATTGATGAAATGTTTGTTGCTAAAATTGCTTGATGAGTATTTTCCTATTAAATAAAAGGTAGCCTTATTCTATATAACATTAGCTTTGAACAATTTTGGAGATCTTACAGTGCATTTAATCAATTTTATGTGTAACCGAAATTAACTGATTCTTAAACGAAATATGCGTAGGAACTACATAGGTTATTTACCCGAAAAATTTTCAGACTACTCTCATTAAAATAAAAGTATTTAACACATTTTTTTTCAACGCGTCCGTTACGGAGCGCATGGTTTCAGACAATGAAGCAACGGAATCGTGATCAAGACAGGGAAGTCGAGGGTCTTCTGCGACACGTGGGTTTCTACGTACAACACAGGCAGCCGCGCCCGGGCCAGCAGTTCCAGTCACCGCGAGCGCGACCGAGAGGACACCGGCAGCCGCGCTCGGGCCAGCAGTCCAGTCACCGCGAGCGCGACCGAGAGGACACCGGCAGCCGCGCTCGGGCCAGCAGTCCAGTCACCGCGAGCGCGACCGAGAGGACACCGGCAGCCGCGCTCGGGCCAGCAGTTCCAGTCACCGCGAGCGCGACCGAGAGGACACCGGCAGCCGCGCTCGGGCCAGCAGTTCCAGTCACCGCGAGCGCGACCGAGAGGACACCGGCAGCCGCGCTCGGGCCAGCAGTTCCAGTCACCGCGAGCGCGACCGAGAGGACACCGGCAGCCGCGCTCGGGCCAGCAGTTCCAGTCACCGCGAGCGCGACCGAGAGGACACCGGCAGCCGCGCTCGGGCCAGCAGTCCAGTCACCGCGAGCGGGACCCGTAGGACACCGGCAGCCGCGCTCGGGCCAGCAGTTCCAGTCACCGCGAGCGCGACAGAGGGCATACCGGCAGCCGCGAGCGTTGGATGGGAGCCAGGCGGAGACCGCCGCGTTCCCTGCAGAGCCACGTATCGACGCCGGAATTTTAAAAGGTCACGTAGCCCTTCATTTTTTTTACATACGATTATTGATATTATTTTTGTATGGAAGATGGTCTTGCGTCCAACTTCGGTACACATTCGTTGCAGTAGATAGATTTTAAAAGTATCTTGCCTAATTTTGATCTTTCTTCAGAAATCTTCGACGAAACCGAACTAAGGCGTAGCTAAATAAAGTTTTAATTACTCGACCAATGAGAGAATTCGGGAAAACGATCTGTAGGTTACATTATTACACTTAGTGTGATCGGATGTTGGAATATAGTGCTCTAGCGCTACGCTGCTCTCGCGCAAACCAATCGTTGGTGGTTATGTACCAATTAAGATTGTAACCAATCACCAATCAATCATAGTCGCCGTAACAAACCAGGCGACAAACTTAAATCGGTTGCTAGCGTAGTACAAAACATAAACGATGTGTACATATCGGTTCAATTAATGGCTCAGACACTGACAATTTTAACTATTGGGATCCCCACTTTGGCGTTCATAGATTTCTGTAGCGATATCAATTTGAAAAATTAATCATTTGCTGATCAATTAGGACCATAATGTTTGTATAACCGGTTATAAAGGTTTTTGAAAAAGATAGATAATAAATAAAAAAGGTTACAACACTTATTAATTAACAATATCGCAATATCTATAATATATAAATAAAATAGTGTGAAGTTGTTAGGCGAGCTGTCGCTTTAGTTAAGTGTAAACGAAGTCTTTACCAGTGTCGTGTGCTCAGTTAGTTTTGTAGCTTAGTCGTGTGCAAGGAGGTCAGTTACCATAAACTAATAAATATAATAGTAGCTCAACCTCTCGTTAAATATAGTAGCGCCATTTATTCGTATTTTCTTGGAACAATTTCACTCTGGTCATGCAAACTATTATCGTTATCACTAGGCCACTACGCGCTTTGCGGAATTTAGCTACAGCAATTACATTTGCATCAATCGACCAATCATTTATTTCTTAACGATTTACAAAGCTTGAACAAAACAAAGCACATAATTTAATTGCATGACATGCTTTGTAAATGTATGTACAATATATTTGTCACGCAGCACTCACACTGAGAGTTGTCCCTAGTGCTGTGAGTAATGCGTCCTTCAGTGGTGTATGCAAGTGACTTAAATAAATATGTCAGGGAAAATTAATCTAAATGAGAATCGGCAAACCTCTCTAATATTCTAAATCATGTTAGTGACGAAATGTTGGACAACTCTGCATTAATTAGGCAGTTTTACAGTCTTACGTAATCATGTTTAAAATGCGCTAAATCGATATTTCTTGGTGTGGAAGTTCAGTTCAGCTGTGGAAACAGCCTGACTTTGTAAAACAAAATATTCGTCTTTCGAAGTGACGTGTGATGCCGATCTTAGATTGTTTGAACCACCGTGAAAGTTTGTATTGACTCATTTACGGGGAACCTTATAAAAAAAATTGTAGGTGAATCAAATAAACCAAGTTTTTCGTAACCGATGGAGTATTATGTAAGGATAGTTATATTACAATAAAAGTAATTATCAGTATCGGAGTTTTGCCAAATCTCCAAGAATATCGTGATTTGCCGAGCTGATCGGGTAGGGGAAAGTGGGGGAAACGCGAACACCTAAGGGAAAACATAAATAAAACAGTGAAATCAAATCGCAGAGTTTCTTTAATTATTGAATTATAAACTTTACTTATCTAGTTAGCGTATTAATAATCAACATTATTATTTTTTTTATAAAATAAAACAAAATGTTCAAAAAAACAAAACCCTTAGTGTTCGGTTTTACCCAACTGATGTCGGGTAAAGCCGAACACCAAGTGGGGTAATCACGGACTAACATTACTAACGACATCTATCACATTTGTAACCCGCCGATGTTGACTGTCCGTCAGTACAGTCAGTCTTGGTTTGAACATCGACTATAGCCTTTTTGAGATCCTCTAAACTGTATGTAGTTTCGGTTTTTCTTTTATAATAACGGGGCATCTGAAACAATTTATTTGATGTTTAGCATCATCAAAATCACCCGACAACATAATTTAGTGCTACAGCATTATACAACACTATACCCTATTTGCCAGTGGGTAGTTGGGAAAAAAAAATTAACAGGGAACTAACAAAAAAGGAGAGAGGGGTAATGCCGAACGTTCGAGATTACCCGACATGCAGCGTTCGCCTTCACCCCACCGGGTCGAAAAAAATAAAAAGGAAAAATTATTTAAGGGTAATATAACTTTTACCAAATGCGTCACTGTCATTTGAATGGTTAGTAGGTAAGCTTTCCACTATGTAAAGGTTAAATAACTATTCTCTATAGAAATAAAGCTACACCAAGTTCAATTTATCAAAAAATTACATCGAAAACATTGAAAATATTCAAATTGACATACCTTGAAAAGTACGTGCGTCCGCGTCTCCTGTGTCGTTGACTGGCACTGGTGGTGGCGTGATCTCTGAGTTACCGGCGAGTGATAAACGGATATCTTTTTCTAACACATTAAAACTATTGGGTTCGGGATTACCCCGCGTTCGCGTTTACCCCCCTTTCCCCTACACTTCGTTAACCGAACAATTATGAACCGACGCTTGTGATATTAGTCAGGTTTCGGAAGTTGATAATGACTTTATTAAATCTTAAATCGTTTTAAAACGTTTTAATGCTTTACGACGTTCTTTAAGGACTTAGGGAGCACCAACACAGCTGAGATGCACATATGCGGTTAGTTAACCACATATGTGCAGCAATCTCCTAGATGCATATTCAAATTCAGCTCACTTTAAGAACGCCAAAGCGTATATTGATGTTCTTATTTTTGGTAGTCTCTCGGTGTCTTGTTTATTTAGGAAAGATGTGATAAGTGATAGAAAATGCTAATCTCATTCTGAACTTGAAATGTGCCTATTGATTAGATACTTTGGTTATGTTAACATTGGTTACCCGATATTACTTTACAGGGTAAGCCCGCCTAAGATCAATTTCTGCAGCAGTTTTGATCTGTAGAATTCTATAGTTGGCAAATTTCACCCAACTAAAATAATTTCCACCCCTGAGCTTTAAACGTTGGCTGTAATCTTTTCTTTGAGTTTTTTTAGTCTATTTGTTAGGTTTGGAATTCAAAGTTTTTACTAATTTTTGCGCGATTCGATCCATGTTTCTGAAGCAATATCTTAATCTACCAAGCATTGCTCGCTGGTGGTTGATTTTGCTAGAGTTCAGTTGTTCGCTAGTGGTAAAGCCTTACAAGTGTTCGACAGGCTCCGACAGGGGCATGTTGATGCACTTTTGGTAAATCCCGTGACGAATGCTGAGGGTGTTTTCGATCATCGTCAGGGTGTATTGATAATTAGCGGCGATGATTGGTTGATTAACTCTTCTCAATTTGGTGATTCTGAGTTGTGTAGATTAAAAATATTTTGAAAAGTGATATAGATAAGGGCTGAGTTATATCAAAAACAATCATATTTCAAAAAAAAACAAGCCCTCCCGGCATTTAGACGGTATAGAATAATCGATGGGAGGCACAAACGGGTTAGGAAGCACTTGTGCCGTATGAATTACGATCCCATTGATCCTTTTTGCGAAAAAAAAATAAAATAAAACACTTGAACGCCGTAAGAACACTTTAATTCAATGCCCAACATCGTTCACATTATTCAAATAAAGTTTTATTGCATTGTAGCAAAAGTCAAAGTATATTTATTAACCTCAGGCGACAAGCACTTGGTTTTGTCAATCAGTACAATATAAAAATCAAATTATACAATGTATGTATAAAAGTAAAATCGTAAAAATAAAACTTATATAATAACATAATCAGATTACAATAGAATCAATTGTCATTCTTACATGCTAGTACATTTAAGTCACTAAATATGAGTCTTCTTTAACCTCCGCTAGTTTATAGTAACTCTTTTCAATTTAAATTTCTTTTTTTTAGTCAGTAATATTTTAACACTTTTAGCCAAAGCAGGTGATTTACAATAAAACAAAGAAAAAAAAAGGGAAAAGAATGAAAATAAGACGGTGAAAGCTATTTGCTGTTTTAGCTAGTCTTCGTTTAGGTACTATTAATCTTTGTGTATCTCTTTTGTGGTACAAGCATGATATTACTCGTATAAAATAAAGATAGAGGTTCCGTTTCATACGATGTAAGTAAATCATCTTGGACTATTTGTAGACGAGGACATACTCGCACCCTTACAGGTTCATGACAAAGACTACCAATGATTTCACTACCAATGATAGTGACTAGAGATCCTATTTCGATTATTGGTTTCTTTACCTTTGAGAAAGATATTAGTTTTAATTTCTACAGATCGACTTATGTTTTGTTACAGATCAACCACGAGCATCGAGCGAGTGCGTTGATACATCCAGAGAGAGGCACGGTCACGAGTATTCGAGAGGCTCGTGGTCTGTGTGAGGTTCCGCATAGAGCGGCAGTTGATATATCTAGAGAGAGTGGCACGGTCACGAGTATTCGATCAGCTCTTGGTCCGTGTGAGGTTCCGCATAGAGCGGCAGTTGATACATCTAGATGATCAGAGAGGGTGCGAATCGGTTCGTTTTGACCCGGTGCAGAGACCGCTAACGCTGGTTTACGTCCCTGGGTGAACGATCCTTGTGGACCTGACTGGGTGCGGACCGGTTCGTGGCCCAGAATTGATTGATTGTTGTCCAAAGGTGAAGGTGTCCAAGGGTGACCCACCTGCGGACTTTGATGCTATGGCCCTAATCTAGCTATCGTTTAGGTGCCATTTTAGATTTAGATTTCCTGAATTGTGATTTGTTGATATTCAGTATCCGGATGGGATAAGAAGTTGCATATTTTCCTTATTATTTTTTTGGCGAAGATTTACTTTCAAGTAGAAATATCAGATAAACGTACTGTTAATTATTATTTGAATAGAGTATGGATCCTTTAATATTGTATAGATATATACATCAGATGTATAACTTATTTAATCATCATGGATTTGTTGATGCTGAGTAAGGTTAATGTGTGTTATTTACTTTATAAAAATCTATAATTTTCATAGGCTGTATATATTGTTGGATGGTACTTATAGCTGATTTTATGATTTGATATTCGATACAAACAATTTATGAACATTTTATTGTTGATCTCATCCTCACCTCACTTCTCTTTTCCTATAAACTTAAGCATTATATAATTCTTATGTCAGTTAAAAGGATATTTTTGCAATTGTATTGTGTAATATTTACATTTTATTTGTGTAAGTTAAGAACTAATATCAATTTTGTCAGGTTGAGTTGCGTAATAAAGACACTGATTGTACCCTTAGTAAAATAAAATAATATTAATAATGAGAACAAAAAGATCAGGTAGGTTAAATTTATTGTAAGTGTAATGTAAATAAATGACATTGATTGTACAGTAAGATTGACGTATCAGACCAGCCGATTGTAAGGTTGCCACCTGGGATCGTGAGCGGGACGCTCACGATGTCAGGATGGACGATTGTAAGGTTTCGCTTTTTCATATTCAATTTAATTTAGTCGATTTAATCTTTTAATCGATTATTATTTTTGAGCGCGGCAATACTGTTTTTATTTTAATGGCAAACCCTTTTCTCCGATTGGTGGATTTCTGACGAATCGGGGAAAATGGTTGAGTGACGCGTTTTGCGAGGCGACGTTGAGAGAAAGGCTGGTGTGAAACGGCAGTCTTGGTCGGATATTTGTACTGGAATGACAAGAAGTGGAAATATAAGAAGTACTGACTAGAATTCAAGGGTTTTCGTTGAAGTCCCCAGTAAGTAGGCACCTACCCGTTAGGCAGTCTACACTTGATAATAATTTACCCTTGTTTACAACATGTTTATCTGAACTTTATTTGTAGCACCTCTGACGAGAGCTAGCTCCTGCAAACACAGGATATCCTACTGCAGGAGCTAGGCACCACACTTACATTAAGACTTAGTTTCTGGAATTAGTATTAATTAGTTAAGGTACCTATATTTAATGTTAGTTTGTTTAGAATGTAAGTTGGCCTAATAAATTATTTGTATTGTATTGTATTGTAAGTAATAAAAAACATTTTTGCTAATAACTTTACAGGAAGTATTATTTTTATTGTTATTCGTTTATCAAAACCGTGTTCCAAAGTTTATCTTTATGCCACTGATAAATAAAAAGATATTAGTAAAAAAGATATTATAAAAAGATAGTTTCTTTTTTCTACATTTTTAAAGTTTTTTGGCTCTGATGATACGTGGTGAGTTTTGGCTACTTACGGGAAATACGTTTTCTTGCATCGATATACACATGTATTTGTATGTTGACAAGACAATGTAAGTACCTACTATCAAAAGTGCCCCTAGCAAAGGCAGTTATAAAAACAGATTGAAAAACTGGCTTATTGAGCAAGCTTTCTACAGCTTCGACGATTTTCTAAAGATCAATGTCGACGGCTGTACGAAACGTACAGAACTATAAGTTTTATTGTATTTATAATGACTAGAAAAAAAGAAAAATTACTTTTAAGTATACTAATTTTAATGATATACATATAATTATAATATTTATATAAGGTTGACACGTAAATTTAAATTTTATTAATAAAAAACTTTGACTTTGACTGTCACACTATTATAATGGAAACTGAGATAGGGGCGAGATCCGCGGGTTGGGTGCGTACTTGCGGCAGTAATTTTTTCTCTCGATTCAGCGAGGAAATGCTGCCAATCCGATGGGTAATTGGTGGATAATGGTCTATATAATCTTTCGTTGTGATTGAAAGCTGCGAGTTCCAGTTTTGGAAAGTATGGTGGGCTGCTTATGCTTATTATGAAACAAAATCCAACTTTACTGAACATGATAAATTCTAAACTGTGTATGTGTGTGTGTTAGTTTCTACTTCATGCTTAAACAGCTGAAAGAAAGGGTTTGTATGAAATTGTTTATGTTTGCTATAAAAAATAAGGATTATTATATCTAATATCAAATGGTTAGCCTTCCCACAAATAAAGGATAGTACACAATATTTACACACTCTTTAGTTAAAATTAGAATATATCAGCTTCTTGTAACGTCATTTAGAGATAATATTATTTTGGCAGGCATAATTATATTATTAGATAATGTTATTAATATAGTGGACTTTACGGTCTACGTGCATCATCCGACGTGACTAAACACATGTAAGAGGCCGAACAGTGTAGAATCTCGTAGATGTTGGGTCAAATATTTGCTAATGCCAGGGATAACAGAAAAATGTCAATGCTACGCAAATTTCAACCTTAATTTTTCGTTGATAAAGAATTTTCGGTGAGCATAACATAGACTTTAACTTTGTCATACAAATCGGCAACAAATACAAATATTTATTAATAACACCATAAGTTACATTAACATAAAAACAATATTATGTTAATATTTTATTGAACATTATTGAAACGAAGTTCCTTATAGCGCGTTGTGAAAGGGGACTAGACAGAAAAAAACCTTACGAAAAGTTGTCACGACACTTTTCGTTATTGTAAGTTGTGCGGCGTGCGGATGTTTCTCTCTCTCTCTCTCTCCCTCTCTCTTATAGAAAGCAAGCCAGATATTTTTTTATTTCAATTTCGTATTGAACAGTGTGGTGTCGCGACGATTAATGAGATTATAGATTACATTAATGTAGATTAATGAGATTATAGATTACGCAGAGGTTACAGTTTGCGAAGTCCTGAAGAACCTATCTATATTTAGAAAGTATTAAGCAATTATTTTAATTATTCATTAATTTAACTAAGCTATAATTCATATGTTAGTCAGTCAATTAGAAGTAAATTATTTTTAGCAGATCTTTAACTTAAGTGACATATGATGGCTTTAAAGGAGATGCATGTTAGTAGGAGATGTATGGAAATGGAAGTGCAAGGAAGAAGGGCAAGAGACCGACCGAAGAAGACATGGGTGGAGTGTGTGAAAGAGGACATGAGAGTGAAAGGAGTGAGTGTAGAGGCGAGGGCTGATAGAGGAGAGTGGAAGAGGAAAATTTGCTGCGCCGACCCCACCTAGTAGTGGGAAGGAAGAAAAAGAAGTTTGGCGAATCCGCGCGGGAACGCAGCTAGTCTGATCCTTTGAACCTGGAACGATAAGGGCTGGTATTTAGTATTAATTATAATAAATTTGACATTTAATAAACTATTTAACATCTTTTGTTTTGATAGAGTGACATAGAGATAATGTGGAAAACATATTATATTATTTTCTTATAAGAAACCTAGCATACTATAATCATTCTGTATTGTAAGCTTTTACTAACTAACTATATACTTTAAACCTATATAGTTGTAACAGATGATTATGGTTCTGCAACTTTTCAAGTTTTTGAGATTTTCAGATGACAAAGAGCGCTAAGGTAAGGGCGGTTCAGGCTCAAGGGTGTCGCAAGTTCAAGAGCAACTCTCGTGAGTGCTTACCTCATTCAGCCTCGTGCCTTCCTTTAGATGAAATTCAACGTCTTAGGGAATAGGGATTCAGTCAAGATCAACTAAGTTATTACAGTCAAGCAGAGATTGAGCTAAAAAAAAATTTTTGCACGAGTTTAGTTTATTTTAACATAATATGTACGATTTTTTAAGGTAGGGCAAAACCTTGATTTGACTTTTTTCGCTGTAAATTGCAAACGAAAAAAAAATAGCTTAAAGAACCAGTCTAAGAATGTCTGTACCTATTTTGCACCGCTCGGTCAAATAGGTAGGTAATTAAAAATCTAAATCTCCTCACGCATATTTCATGCCCACAATAATGTTTGCCAAATATAATCCTCATATTGTGAAGAACCAGAAAGACCTGTTTGCTTTTTGTGAGATTTATCTGTTCAACGAGTATGAATAATGGACAGTACCTCATTATTGCAGTTTTGCTCTAAATTCACTAAATATAAGGGATAATATTACTTTTTCTAAGTACAAGTTGTAAAAGGAAAATAGTAATTAACATTTAAAAAATAAACCTTCATTCATATACATCTGAAATACATTTGTGCAGATAGATATGAACCTTATCTAAGGGATGCCTGCTCCACGGTAGTAGGTATTTCACGAAATTAATAAAAAAAAATAACAATTCTTCTTCTTCTTCCTTGCCTTATCCCACTAGGTGGGGTCGGCACAGCAAATGAAAATTTTCGCGTAGAAAACGGTCACACTTACTTATTATTAAAAGTTGGAATGAGTCCAACAGTTCTGGTGCTTTCCGAGCACCATCTTCAGGGGTGAGTGTTACACGGACCGCCGCCGACGCCGTTTTCTACACGAAAATATTAAGATGCCTTACGTGAACAGTTTACAATGTTTAAATAAATATTTGCTGTGCCGACATCTTCCATTCTCCTCTATCAGCCGTGGTCTCTACACTCACTCCTTTAACTATCATGTCCTCATTCACACACTCCATCAGTGTCTTCTTCGGTCGGCCTCTTGCCCTTCTTCCTTGCATTTCCATTTCCATACATTTCCTACTAACATGCATCTCCTCTCTACGCATCACATGCCCTAACCACGCAAAAATTAACAATATTGAAATTATAAATAAATCAAGTAAAAAATAAAATAACTCTACAATGTTTCTAATAATATCATTACTACAAAAAGACGTAAAATTTATTTTAATATCTTTATAAGTTTCAAAAGCACACTATTTTCATTGGCAAAATCTCTTAACAGTTTTTTTTGCTTAAAATAAAAAAACGGTTTAATTGATTAAAAAATAACCTGGATAGACCTTCTAAAGAACAACCTTAAGAATATTTTCTTATACTCATTTTTGTAGGCTTGACGACTGATTTTACTAACAGCCGGAACCTACAATTTAACGTGTCATCCGATCCACGATAGCGCCCAGATGGGAATGCCACTTTTTATATGACAGTCCATTTCGTAATCACTGTCAAAAATTGTCCGCATCGACCGTTGCTTAACTTGGAAGATCGCGTCACATCACCTTGGTTAACTGGGCTATAGGCGCTCAGTATTCAAACATTTGTTCGTCACAGTTAACGGAAACATTTTCAGCCAAAACGTGTCTCCTTTCTTACTCAGTTAAACAAACACCAATAAGAAAACCATTATAGAAACGTATTATTCGCCATTTTCTTAGCTTCCTTTAGAAAACCAATCAACAATTTGTTTGCCAAAAAAATCTATTTCCATTTCAAAGTTCCTTTCCAAGGTCCTCTTCAAAAGGAACGTGTTGTATTGTCCGATACAACTAAGTATTATATTATATTCAACTATGAACTAATTCTGAACATTGTATTATTGTCAACACTCTATTATGTATTATGTTTCCACATAATATCTTGCTCTCATTGTGCGTAATTGCTATATTTGGGAGCTACTGGTCAAACCTGATCTATGCTTGTTTGGGGGCAAATTGGAGATATACTTCCTGTTGAAAGCTCCGTGCTTACTAACAATTGCCAAACAAAACGTACAAGTCCCCTTAAAATGGCTACGCAAATATATTTAAACACAATTTAAAACGTGATACGGCCTCTTTTGAAACAGACATATAACATTAGAAAGTTCTAGCAAGTTTGGCAATGGCCTGACCATTGCCAACGAGGTCGTCAAAGATCTTGCGGTAAAACGAAATAAATAGAAGAAAATCACTGCTGATGTACTTTAAGCCCATGAAAGTTCTAGTCATTTTATTTTCATTTAAAAACGTGGCTTTAATATTCATCTAAGCGGTAGCTTGGGTCGAATGACACGTTAAATTTTAGGTTCCAGCGGTTAGTCATAGTACAAGTAGTTGTTAAACCAATTCAGATGCTTTCTTTGAAAATTACCGACACCAGAGCTTGGAATAACTAACTCAGGTGATCTGAAGCGATCATCGAGGTTGTGCAACGGTCGATCCGGGCCGTCTTTTGATGGGTATCAGAGATTGTCATTTAGAAAGTGGCATTTTTAACTGGGCACTACCGTGTGTTAGATGACACGTTATATTGTAGGTCCCATCTATTAGTCTTAGTACCAACAACCTTCGGTCTGAAAAAGTTGTACTAGTTGGCTTCTTGTTCTTCGCGTTGTCTTTTATTAGCTGCAGCAATAGAAGACTTTCGAGTATAACTTTTTACCACAACTTTCATGTATTATCGCCGATTTCTGTTAATTTTTTAACTTACCGAACTTACTTGCTGAACATCGCGGAAAACTCATTTTCTTGACCTTTGACCTTGAATATTTTTTTTCATACAGGGGAAAGATCGGGAACTTTTAAATTTTTTTGATCATATTTTTAACAATTTTACTGATTTTTAGCTAGATGCGAAATTATGTAGCCTCGAATGTTTAAATTGACCGGACTATTAAACTTATCCAGCTTTTCTTATCAAATATAAACATTATTATTATAATGTTTCTTAAAATTCTTTTAATATATTTTTATCAACACCTTTTCTCATACCTACTCGTATTTAAAATACATGTGTTACATGACATTATATATATATGATATCTCAAATTGTTTCATCCAGTGGGTTGTAAGATTAAACAATAATATTATTTTATTAATTCAGGATTACTATTGAAAATACAACCTGGATAAAATTATTATTCTGTACCTACTGTCGGGTAAAGAAAACAATTCGTATTTTTACATGATTTATTTATTAAACTTAAATCTATTATAGTGGTTATGATCAGACATACTTCGTTTTTTCTCGCAATTATTCACAATGTTCGATGAATTCACTTAAAAATTGAGATCAATTTACTTATATCTAATATTTTTATACTTTCTCTATTCTATAATTACAGTATTCTTACAAACAATTTAATATCACATAAACTTTGGTAAACTACACCAATACACTCGATAAAAATAATGTAAACTTTTCTGTACTTCTGGCGGTAACAAGTTTGCATGAAATAGGTACACTCACATATAATATTTTTATATAATCAATATTTTCATTTATATCTAATGTGAAAGACAATATTTTATTACAATTTTCAGAATTGTAACATATTCAATTGGAAGGGCGTTCAATTTATTAAAAATGTTAAACAAAATATATTTTAACATATATGTAATGTGTTTAATGTACTCTACTCAGAATGTATCATGACATCGTTATTTACATATTATGTACACACTTACTCTAAGACAAAAATAAAAAAAATACATACAGTCGAATATATAACCTCCTCCTTTTTTGAAGTCTGTTAAAAAGAAGTAAAATGAAAATACTACAAAAAATTAAATTATAATAAGACTACTTATTTATGATTATTATATACTTGGTATAACGGTCGTTCCCCCCACCAGTACAGAAAAGTTCAACAAATCTTAAACTTAATTTACCTCTTTCACGTGCGGACAAAATTAACTACACAAAAGAGTTCAATATTCTATCTACATTATGTCTATTCAATACACGAAACCCTTACAAACTACCTTCTATACAAAACATAAAATTAATTTTCAACTTCCGGGCATTTTATGGAAAATTCGCAGTATTCAGAGCAAAGGGAAAGTTTCACTGTCACTATTATGTTTCAGTCACGTGAAAGAAGCGTTGCTATCTGAAACTTTAGTAAAGGTGAACGGCAATTATTAGCTTTAGGGAACACACTAATCAGGCTTCTACGGAAGACAATTACTTCTACAAACACATTATAGGTACAAATAATTCTTGCTTTGTAGCTTACAAGATTATTCTAACAGATTTTGTAAAGGAAATGCTATTTCTAAAGCTTTCATAATAAGTCCCAAGTTCAGTGACTGTATCTGCTCAATGCTTATTGGTTTTTCTATACGTTACAAAACAAGTCTTTGCACGGGTTAAATCGTGAAATTCGAAATAACTTATTAGGTACTATTTTGAATCTGTAGGTTTAAATTTTTGAGAAACCTTAGGTTTTTTTTTAATTGTGTGAGTCAAACCACAGAATTTTGAATCATTATTTTGAATTCTGTGAGTTAATCTACAGAATTCTTTATTAATACATATATTGAATTCTGTGGGTAAAACTACAGAATTCTTAGTTATTATTTTGAAGTTTGTGGGTTAATCTACATAATCCTTAATATTTTGATTTCTGTGGTATACACCACACAACTCTAAATAATTATTTTAAATTCTTTGGGTTCTGACTTTCTCTTTATCTACTAGCTATGTATTATTCTACCTCATTATATCGTCACCAGCACCCACAGCGCTCATAACGTGCTGACGAGCTCCAGACTCTCGTTGATCATGTTCTGCGTGCTCTCATCCTCGTCTTCCTCCATATCTCGCTCCATCATCTCGTTATCATCTAGCAGCGTGTACTCCGTGAGAATGCTGCTGGAGTCTTCGCTGTCGTTCACGTTAAAGTAAGTGACAGTAGCGTAGTAGACGCGAGGGTTAGCGGGGCTGCTTCGAGCGGAATCGTAGGCTGAGTCGGAGCGGTTGGACTCGCTCGTCCCGTAGCTCTCAAGGCTGTCGACTCTCGAGCTGTTGTAGCTGTTATAGCTGCTGTCGCACTCGGTGATGTGTAGGGGAGGCATGGAGGCGCGGCACGCGCAGAATGCGGCGACGTCGATGTCTGCGCGGGCGTCGACCGTGCCGGCGTAAGAGGGAGAGCGCACTAGCGCGGGGGAGGGAGACACGCGGTTGCGCGCCGCCTTGCGGGACTTGCTCTTCTTGAATAGCTTGAAGGCCTGTGGACAACGGGACAAGGCGTTAGTCAATGTTGAAAAATCTGACATTGTAATTTAAAAATCATTAAAGCATAAATTGTTACTGGCTAAAACTAAACCTGAAAAAGACCTGAGGTAAAGGCATAGGTGACGAAATACTAGCAGCATTGCCACGTTGGATGGCAATGCTTTGTAACCGAAATAAAAGCCAGCATACAATCTTAAATTAAATCGTGTATTGTCAATTAAATTAGTTCGATTCTTCATATTTAGCCTCTGACATTCACATTTGTTTTCTTTATAAGGCGATTTTTAATAACGCAAAACAGTCGCTCGCCTAAAGACAACCAAATTGTATTAAAGTTTACTAAAATTTGACATACTATGGATCAGTAAGAAAAAGATTGAATATTTTTAAGGAGCCTGCATCCTCTACACGTACGTATAATCTAGATTAATCTACCAACTACTCCCAAACAATCGTAAATTAATAAAGCAACTCGATACTCGTATGTTATCTGTGTTAATTAATGAAGGCCCGTGAGATAAGGGTTGGAGCGCCCCGGGTTTCAAGTAACGTATTGTATCGAATACTCGGGGGTCGTTCGATATATCATCGCATTATTCGATACATCATTCGAATATTGACATCACACGAGTGCCGACTCGTGGAGATGTTGGCTGCTAATGTAAGGCTATTGTTTGGATTTGTCAGTGCTTTTATGATTTGTATCTAATACTTGATATGGAAGGGGAAATGGTAAACAATAGATATCGGACTAGGAAGAAAAGTATAGAACCTATACAAGGTACTTCATATCAGTGTGACAATACTTATACTACGCTTACCTAGACATGTTTAGGATTCAGTTCACAAGGTTTTATTATTCTAAGTATCATAGATTTCAAGTAATCGCAAGTTGAACTTCAACGAAAACTTTAAGAGTTTCAACCCTACAGATTATCATTGAACTATTGAATTATAAAGTGAGTAACTAGTAACTACTTAGTACTAACTAGTAAGTACTCGTACTTGTTAAGCCTTAACTTGAAAAAAAATATCATAGTTACGTATGAGCTAAGTGGCTAAGATCTGGTGTCAAGAGTTTTCAATGCCATTCATCAATAAAAAAAAAGATCATGAGCCTCGGACTTATATTACATGTATTAGGACAAACAGCCGGGACCTACAATTTTAAGTTTCACCCTAACCATGATAGTATTCAAATGAAAATGCCACTTTATAAATGACACTTCTATACTGTGACAGTATTGTATGGTCACCCATCCAAGGCTGTTCGCGTCAACTGTTGCTACAGCAGAGCTTCAGGCGCTACACTATATGATTATTTTATAGACCATATCTGTATAGATTATATCTATTTTTTTACACATTTCACACACGGCTGGTTAGCCCCATACTGAACCATTTCTAGTGCGTATTATGGTTACTAACACAACTGATATATTACATATACATACATACATATTATATATAAATACATATTTAATACCCATACCCACAGCCAACAAATTTGTATAGGTAAGCACAAAGATGTTGACTGGGCCGGGAATCGAACCCGGAACCTTCTGATTAGCAGGCCGGCATGGTAACCTTTACGCCAACGAGGTTGTCAAAATATTAAATAGTCTCCTAGGTAGAGACCTACAAAACTATTCTATAGATATAATAAAAAATATGATAAAATACGAAATAGCACCATACCTATCTAAAGAATACTATTCTAGATTGTTATTGATTAACAATCTTATCAGTATTTATAATAAATATAAAGCAGTTATATTTTCCTCTAGAAGTTAGAACACCTAATTAAAACGTGTTTCAATTAACTTTAGTGTTTGTCCTTATTTACCACTTTCGATAATTGGGTTCGTAAAATATTAATTAGGTTCCAGAATTGATTATAAATTTGAGATAACTTGTACGTTTTCATAATTTATTGACAATAACTACGAGTAAAGTAGGTTTTGGGTTTAGGACAAACTAATTTAGTTCTAAATAAATCAATTAGCAATAAATAAACAGGTTTAATGGAAACTAACTAAATTAACTATTAATTTGTTACCTACTATAAAAAATGGATTCCCAATGATGGGAACCCAAGTATTATTTTTTCGATGTTAGGTAGGTATCTACAGTCGCTTGTCCATATCGGATACCTTTTTACGGGCTAAAATATTCTAACATTAGATATTTTTTTTAAAGACACATTTTACACTTAGATTTTTATGTTTACAGTTCTAGTAAAGTTTTATAGATATCTGTACCCAAAGTGTACCAACGAGGGCTTGTTATAGACTTCGCTGTATATCTGTTTGTCATCAGGTTGTATCTCATAAGTCATGAGAAGAAGTGAAAAAAAAAACATGAGACGAAGGTTTCAATGAATTATCTATAAATTTTTAACATAAAAAAACAGTGAATCATCTATAAATCAATTCTAGTTAATTGTTAGATAGTTCATGAACATGAGTTGGAAGAACTAAAATGAACTCATATTCAGAAGTTGCTTCACTTATTCCATGTATGTAAGGTTAGAATAGAAGAAGCCTCCCAAGGCAAGCCCCCATACAGCCTCGAGCGCTATGTCACTGTCTCCTGGCGTCTATTCATCGCTCATCTCTGCCAAACCTCACAATGGAGGTAGATGTGACTATTATTTACATAAGACACTATCTTGACGAGCGGTTATTACTTTACACATGTTACTAATCAGAATAATTAAGAAAACGTAACTATGCATATTTTGAACTCTCGGTAGTATAAACTGCACTCATTACTAATAGGAGAAAGATTTCTTTTTTGACAAATTAAATTTATTGTACCATTTAACTTAAGCTGCTTAATCCTGGAAGAGATTAAAACGATAAGGGACTTTATGGCTAAAAGTAATATTTTTGCGCTTGTCACTTTTTGTGTTTGTCCTAAATTTTATTTATTTATTGTTATTTCCAATAAGTAATTATCAATGTAAACTTAACATCCTGCAGAGTCTCCTGTCACACAAAGCGACCGCAATCGGGGACAGATTATTTTTGTTATGTTCCATATTGTATGTATTCTGATCTTATTTAGTACCTACTTAACATTTCCTTAGTGTGTTTGGCCTTGGGTACTATGACTTTAACCCTTACGACATAATAATTGACCTTTGAACAGGGAATATTCTTATAAAAGAACGACAACATAAGCCGTTCAAAGTACAAAGTGTACCAAGTTCCAAAGAGCAGTGACCGCAATTTCCTTTACATTCACACATGTCCAAACTTCACATCTCATCCAACACAATCACGCACTCAATCAGGGAAGCTCCAGCGGTAAAACTTTGTTACTAACTTCGGATACGCCTATGTATTGGCAAGGGCGTAGGGCGTAGGCAAGGGCGACTGACGGGGGATAAACCACACGCACGAAATATCTAAAATATTACAATGAAATAAGGAAAACGTCTGGAAATTACTTAAAAATCAAAAACGTGTGAAAATGACTTAAAAATCTTCGTTCAAACATAAGTAAGCAGATAAATACAATTTTCTCATTTGTTACTGTTCTGATTCATACGTAAATCATGTAAATTAGAAACCCCCACAAAAGTAAATCCTGACTACGACCACGAAAGTACGAGAAACTTGGTAAACTGTTAAATTAATTGCTACGGGATTCTAGTTCTCTAGGAACTTTGATGAATTCTGGTTATAAAAGACTAATAAGTTTACCTACTCTTCAAAAGCAATCTCAAAACACTTTTAATGCAGAATGTAGCTTTACCTATTTGGTGACGGAAATAAATAGATAGATAGATCGATTTATTGCAACAAAAATAACAACATGGTGGCGCTTACTTACTGTAAGCGCGTAAATGTGTACATAGTTACAATTTGTCAAAAAATAACATTAAAGGAATCAGAGCGCTACATTTGTCCATTTTACAGGAAATCTAAAAACGCTGTCTTAATTCGATCAAAACTGAAACAAAATGCTTCAAAAAAAAGCTGAAGCGCTGCTAGTTTGAAAAAAAATACCCAGAAAAAATTGCCGTCTGACATTTAGTGGGCACAAAGTAAGTTAGTAGTGTAAAAATAGTAGTATCCATTAGGCGGCGGTTATGCAAAAGTCAAGGGCGGAAGCTTCGCACGGCGACGAGCCGTGACGGTCACGCAGGCAAAGGGGTTGCAACTATACCTACTGATAATTTACGTAGGTTCGCAAAAAATTGAAGAAAGAACAGACAATTACCTACTGTATTTACTACAAGTATTTCGAACATTCGACTTCATAATAGAGTACACATTTTTCAACATCGATCGTTCTAGCCAAAACCTAATGACTTAATATCACACAGTTAATTATAAAATAATAATAATAAATATAAGGACTCATTTTACACACGGCTGATTAGCCCCATTCTAAACCATTATTAGTTTACATAATACACATACAACATATACATACAATAAGTACTTTAGTATATCATCATAATATATGCATATTTAACACCCAGACCGACAGCCAACAAATTTAGTTCATCACAAAGATGTTGGCCGGGAATCGAACCCGGGACCCTCTTGTTGGAAATCCAGCATGGTAACCATTATGCCAACGAGGTCATCGTTAATTGGTTGTTGATTAATCAAATCATAAAAATTTGACGCTATGGCAAATTTTCTCCTTTATTGTGGAAACCAACGCCAACGCCCCATTCTAAAATTCGCACAAAACAAAAAAAACTATCGAGAAGCTCTAGTGTCAAGATTGCTTAAACATTACGGCCTCAACGTAATTTATATATATAAACAAGTGTTAAATTAGATTCAGTTAATTTGTATGCCCTAAAACAATTTCAACAATAATGATGTTACGTAAGCTTTGTTAAAAAATAAAGCTCATTTTCTATATAAAAATAATAGCTGACAAAAGGTCTAACAATAAACACAATTTCACTAACAAAAAGGAACAAAACAAACACTAATCGAGAGAGAAAAGTAGGCTATTATTGTTTCTTATCAAAGAAGAAACGAATCAAAATGGTCGGGCAAAATACTGAGAGACTACG
This sequence comes from Mellilla xanthometata, assembly GCA_035578125.1. Lineage (NCBI taxonomy): Eukaryota > Metazoa > Arthropoda > Insecta > Lepidoptera > Geometridae > Mellilla > Mellilla xanthometata. The sequence goes on along the minus strand of JAPUBQ010000007.1, from coordinate 620,762 downwards.
AAATAAATTCATAATGTATGTACATGTCATTTTACTCAGAAGCATTTGACCAGAAGAACACATAACCACTCGATTTATCGACACTCTAGCCAAAAGTGGAGCATGCATAGTCTGGAATAACTAGCTCTCAACGAGGCTGCCTGAACACACTGTTTCGTGGTCGGCGACAGAGTTTCAACTTGAAGGTGGGTACTAGCCAGATGAGTACTAGAAAATGCCCTACCATAGTTTAAATACTTCTATAAAATACTATACAATAATTTATTGATAAACTTGTTACATGTCAAAAATACATTTCTTTAATAATGTGAAAATTTATGTCAAATTTTACTCATTACATTATATGTAACATAACTAATAATAATTATCTAAAAAATACTTTTAGTTTCGTAAATTTCGTAAAATATTATGTACCTACTATATTTTAAATAGTACTATACCTACTATAATTCAAATGGTACTACACCTACTATAATTCAAATAGTACTAAACCTACTATAGTTTAAATAGTACTTTGCCTACTATAGTTTAAATAGTACTATACCTACTATAATTTAAATAGTACTATACCTAATATAATTTAAACAGTACTATATCTACTATAATTCAAATAGTACTATACCTACTATAGTTTAAATAGTACTTACTATACCTACTATAGTTTAAATCATTCTATGCTAGACATAGCGCAACAATGTCTCATCATATAAATGTACAGACATTTCTAAGATACTTATCGATGAATAAATACAACATTATTCTCGCGTATCAAAGTAAAGGACTATTATCTCAGTATCTGTCAGACAGTTGGGAGCATTCTCCTCATATATCGCGCAGTAAATCAACTCGGTTCAAGAGTTGAGTAGGCAACCCGATTACTGCGCTAGGTACCTAATAGGTTTGTAGACTTCGGTTTTATACAAGTAAACTTAACAATGTAGTCAAGGCGTATCATAAGCATAGCATAAGCAGCCCACACTATACGTTCCCACTGCTGGGACTCTCTTCTCTCACGAGGAGAGAGATATAGGCCATAATCCACCACGCTGGCCAAGTGCGGGTTGGCGGATGACACACGTCTTCGGATATTGTGGTCCTCAAACATGCCGGTTTCCTCACGATGTTTTTCTTCAAATCCACACATAACTTGAAAAAGAAGTCTATGGTGTAGGGCCGGGATCGAACCAGGGGCCGTCCGATTGAAAAGCAGACGTTATTACCACCGAGCCACGCTCGCATTTTAGCCACACTCACTTTTTTACTTGTTTTTAGTCTTTTCGTTATCCTACTATAATAAATGCGAAAGTTTGTGTGTGAGTGTGTGTGCTTGTTACTTCGTCACGCTGAACCGATTTTAATGAATTTTGATGTGAAGATAGGTTATCTTTGGGTCGAGTACTAATAAACCTACACGGACAGTATTTACTATAGACTAATACTTTTGTCAGCATACATTTAAGAGTGCTGGCTTTTATTTCGGCCAGAAACTAAGCATTGCCATTCGACGTGGCAATGCTGCCAGCATTTTTCGCACCTTTTCCTCTACCCCTGGACTTTTCTAGGTTAAGTTTTAGTTGAGTGTTTTATTTATGATTACTATGTTGATTATAAATAAAAGTAATATTATCACCATTTAAGAATTAAAAGAGTATTTTCTGTTCACTTTTTTTTTTAATTAACTTTTTTGTTTAACACATACTCGTACGCAAGTTCTCAAACATTTTTATTTAGATACATATAAATAAATAAATAAACTTAATAACATATTAACTTTATGTAATCATATGGGCACAACTGGCCTGAAATAAAGATTTTTTATTTATTTATTTAAACGTTCTCACTATATTTAAGAGTATTGATTACTAATAAATACTCGTAAAGACCGTGTTTTCCTTACTAAAATAACTACGGAATAAACGCAAGGATATTGTCTATTCAGTGTTACCAAACAACCTTGTTTATTCAAACTTCACAGATTATAGTCTTCCGAATACAAAACTCCTAGGCTGGCTATTGTTATTCAAATTTGCTCGGATTTGAAAGGAATTTGTGTTATTGAGAGCCAAATAATTTTACGCTGATAGATATTTACACTCTAGATCTTTTTAATGATTTTTAGAGTTCCGTACCTACAAGGCAAAAATGACGCCCTAGTAATAAGCCTCCGTGAAGGCTAGAAAGCTAAAATTTTTACAGGCTATGTATTTTCCGTGCCGTTATAAAGTACCGCAAATACTAGGAATAAAAATTAAAAGTATAGGTAGTCCCCATACAATAAACATGTTATATTTTACATATTTACAACAGATTATTTTTTTTGCTCTACATCAAAAATGGTAACCGGATGACGCTTTAAATTTTCTTAGAATATATAAATGTGTATAAGCTTTTGAAATAAACAATTAAATAAGAATAATATAAATATTTAAGGGGAGCTCCCATACAGAAACGAGTTTTATAAAAAAAAATATGATAATGTACGGAACTCTTCTTGTGCGAGCTTGACTCGCACTTGGCCAATTATTAAATTACTAGGTAATAGATTGTCAGTAAACTTCAAAGAACGTCAAATTTCCGCGCTAACTTCCTCTAAAGGTATTCAATTCACAAACCAACCCTGCCCTATTTATCAAGTACATACCTAAATACTAAGTACATTTTAAGATAAAATTCATCTTCCCAGAAACCATCGCATGTCTTAAAGTCGAAACAAATTGATTTAATTTGTTCGCCGTTATCCGTCAATACTGCATTCCGCCTATTGTATTGTATTTGCAACATTTAAAATTACTTTACAGTAAGATTATATGAAAACGTCATTTAACTTCCGAGGTTAAGTAACAATGAAAGAAGAGTAAGTGTTGCATTGCTAATATTGGAACGAAGTTCCTTATCCCGCGTTATGAAAGGGAGCTAGACGGAAAAAAATATTACGAAAAGTTGTCACGACACTTTTTGCGCACGGTATGGCAACGTCGCATTTCTAAAATTTGTTCGGAAGTCAAATATACGTATTCACAATAAAAGTATTCACTAATTGACAACAGCGCCAATCGTTTCAGGTGGAGTTGCGATTGAGTCTACTGATAAAGTTTATATTACATTATATTTCTTAATAATAAAAAAATATTATTATAACTTTAAAAAATAAAATTTACTTATTATTATATTACGATTCCTTCACTAATTAATCGAAAGGATGTCCCTTGACACCTATCAAGTTTTTTTTTTTTTATTTGCTGAGCAAAGAATTGATGAAAAGTGCTGTTTTGTATTTGTATGTATTTATTTTGAACTAGAAACCAGTCTCGGCTTCGCACGGGCTATAAAATAATCCAAGTTATAAACAGAAACAAATATAGCCTATGTTACTCAGGGATAATGTAGCTTCCCAACGGTGAAAGAATTTATCAAATCGGTCCAGTAGATTCGGAGCCTATTTGCGTCAAACGAACAAAGAAATCAAACTTTCCTCTTTATAATATTGGTTTAGGTGGTATACCTAGATGTAGTCGTTAAGGTGGTTTTCCACTAGGATAAGCAACTCGTGTGTTGACGTGTTTTTAACAGAAACATCGTCGTCAAAAAGTCACGTCACATTGTATGCGATTCCTCTGACGTCACTTAGTCAATTGGCGTCTTGATTTTAGAAAAGTGTCCTTTTCCTATTGCTAACAACAATTCGTTTCAGGAAATCTTTAGATGAAAATGAATATTTATGTATTACTAGCATCCCACCCCGGCTTCGCACGGGATAATGTGGCTTCCCGACGGTGAAAGAATTTTTCAATCGGTCCAGTAGTTTCGAAGCCTATTTGCGTCAAACAAACAAACATTCAAACTTTTTCTTTTTTATAATATTTTTATAGAAGATGTCTCACGACTTCGTTGGCGTAATATTTACTAGGAGTTCGATTCCCGGCACGGCCAACATCTTTGTGATGAAATAAGTTTGTTGACTGTCGGTCTGGTGTGAAATATGCATTGAAATAAAGTATTTAGTAGTAGTTAGCAATCATTGTACAAACTATGAATGGTTTAGTATGAGGGTAACGCCGTGTGTAAAATGTGTCAGAATAAAAAAAAACGATATAATGACAGATTGACAAACAGTGCAATATTGATAGTAGTGTAATATATATAAACCGTCCATATACAATACAATACAATATTACTTTATTGCACACACAATAAAAAAAAAACAATATTACATAACAGAAAAAAAAAACAGAGGTAGTCCGTATCACAATACCGTCATCGACATATGTACAGGATAAAATAGCAAACTACGCAAACCGCAATGCTCTAGGAAATTCCTCGAGAAATCCGCACGTACAGTAACTTACGTCATTTAGTTTACTAATATAACTTGGGTTTTGTTATAACTTGAACTTTATAACTAGAAACTAGAACTTTAGGAGTCTAACAGTCTTACGTCATTGTTAACTTAGGACTTCAAACTTTACTTGATTAGTTTATCAGCAAGTTACGTAATAAAATTTACTTATGTATTAACTAACGTATGTAGCTCAGCTAGCTAGATCTGATGCGATCGCCGAGGTTAGGCAACGGTCGATGCGGACAGGCTGGATGGGTGACGGCGCAGAAGACTGACATTTAAAACGGCCATTTTCGGTTAATTCAGCATAAAAAATGTGATCTGAATGATCTCCATGGCAATTTTCATTGAAATCGGTTAAGTCGTTTGAGCTTGAAAACTTAAAAACTCATTTTAAAAGTAGAAAGTAGGATCATTACATTTAACTCTTCAAAGGCACTTAAGTAAGGTAATTAGTCGAAGAATTAAAGTTCAATTCTCTAAAAATATTCATGAGTTACAAAAGTAATTATCGTACTGCAATCTATACAACAACATAACAAAAACTACTGGAGAAATAAACATAACTTGAGAATAATAAAGTGAACTTAAAACTTAAAAAAATAAAACAAAAATTGAAAGGGAAAGAAATTAATTCCCCTGGGTGATAATTAATTTCACATGTTTTTAATTTGTTATCAAGTGAAAGCGCCGCTTTATCAGTTATTAATCATATAACTCGCGTGGATTTAGTGCGTATGTGATATGTAGATACAAATATGTTTGGAAGTTATTTTCAATACAATTTCCACGAAATATATTTTTTTAATCGCTTTGCATTTTCACTTCGTTTGTCTTAGAAAATAAATCTTGTAATTTTCCAGTAGTAATTCGGATGGCCCAATCTGAATAAAAATGTATATAAGTTTCTTATAAGTCCTCCATCATACTTTATGAGTAATAATATCCTTTAATGTGCAACCCCTCTTTTTCTTGTCCTTTCAACTCCTTTTCATCCAAGGATTGCGTGGAAGAGATCGCTGTTAACGATAAGGCCACCGTTTGTGGCACGTTGTAAATATTTGTATGTTGTTACTTTTTTTATTTTGACTTGTACCTATAATTTGCCCAATAAAGAATTAATCTATCTATCTAACTAACTATATTATGAGTGGTTCTTTAGACGGCCTTTCAGCTATTTTTTTCCGTTTGCGATTTACAGCGAAAAAACTGTAAAATGAACATTTTGCCCTTAAGTGTGTAAAATTCATTTAGTGGAGACACTAACTTAGCAACGCACTGTGTTGTTAACGTATGTTATCACGTAGATGAGCGACGTTACGCCTTATCTGATAACTGCTATCGCATTTCTTACGCTACACAAATGTCCAAAATTGCTAGCGGTATACTTGAATCTATCTAATAAGGAACACTGATATTGTCAAATCTTAAGATACTTTACTTAAGACATTTGTTCCTGACTTTTCATGGTTAAACATACCTACGTAAAAGTGAAAAAAATACAGCATAACGAATATATATACTTAGCACTTTATTACGTGCCTGATAATTATATTTTTTACAACAATATATAAAAATATCCTATTCTTATTTTTTTTTTGTATGGGTGCCCCCCTTAAATATTTATTTTATTTCAATGTGATAGTTAATATACTTTTATGAATTTTGAGAAAATGAAGTGTCTAGAATCTACCGTTATTGATATATAGCAAAAAAATACGAAAAAACAAGTTTATTAAAAAAATATATCTAGCCAAGAATTAAGTTACCTAAATAAGGAATTTTTAGTTTTACTCTTGATAGGTTTGCGTTTGACTACAGCTTGCCTGATGTAAAGCTACGCTAATAATTAATTAAATTGAACAAAATTTTAAAAGAAAGGTCCAACTAACTTAACTACTTTTCAAAGGATTAGTTATTGCTCTTATGAGTAGCTATAGAGTCATAAATCATAATATTTGAATAAGGAGAACTAGATATTTTAAAAAAAGTTCATAATTAATCATATTTACTAATAAATTATATAGTAAGTGCCTATGCGGAACACTCACTCACAAAATCTTATCTAAACACTAATATAATTTGCTAAAACCTCGGATCATTGACTTGCCTGGATATAATCAATTAATTAACTAAATATTTATTAAAGTCTCCAGTCGTAGTCGTTTAGAAAGTACACAGATATAATTAAGCAAATTCTAATAGATTGGACAACTGTAAACATTATTAACTAATTTGCCAACTCGAGAACAAAATAAATAAACAATTCTCGGTGTTAGAGCTAAATAAAAGAAAATAATAAACAAAAATCACTAGTACTTTCCAGAGCCAGATTCTTCCGAACTAAGTCGTCAATTGCCAGTTTATTTTTTACAAAAAAAGCCAAAATTAACATAAGACACTGACCTTCAGCCATCTCCTTCGAGTTTCAGTCAAGAAGTCCGACAGAACCATTTCGAATGTTTACGTAAACTTGTTTATTTTAACTAACACTTGACGTGCGCACTCCGCGGCTCTCTGTGAGGGAATGAATGCCGCGGAGGGCTCACTTGTTTTATGAAACGGCCGCTAACACCCTCCCCCGCCCTCTCACCCCTACACACCCTCCTTTACTAACTGTTACTGAATCTGTGGAATTAACTGCGTGTCTATAGTAACATGTATAGTAACTGTTACTGTATCTGTGGCGTCTGTGTGTATTCCACGGCACAGATGGCAAGGTGCCATACTGCGTTTAGAGTAAGGAACGAAAACTATTATTCAACCAGTGACTTCATTTTTATTGAGGCTAAATACCTATAGATAGCTGCACTGTTTGAAATTTGACGGCGTTGTTATGCTCCAGATAATTGTTAATAGCTATCCTCTGAAATCTTACTGGCATAAACAAATAACAACTCTGATATGACCTATAGACATTGATGGGTAATTACCGATTTATAATAAGCCAGCGTAGCACCTGAAGCGCGGTGGTAGATATTTCACGACATAAATGATAACATATGAAATTAAATTTTACATGAAAAAAATAACCACACTATAATTTAAAAAACTTATACGGCGGCCGAGGTAAGCGCCAGTTTTTAGGTCATTTGTTCTGTCCATATGTAATTCACAATAATGAAATTATACGATTTTAGATTCATTCATTACTTCGAAAAGTAAGATTTGTATTATTAATTATTTTAAACTTTCAGAAGAATACAGTTTCAATTTGTATTTTAGAAAAAATAAAACTACCTACAATGTGTTTTACGCAATCGCGTTTTAGAACTCCAACCTGAAGTAAAACTAATAAAACTGAAAAAATCCTAGCCTTACCAATTAAGCAGGACTTTACAAGATTTTTCAAAATGCATATGCAATTTTGCTCCTGAAAACAAAACAGTCCACAGGACAGCTGGTGATAGTTGATGTCTACGGGACACCTGCAACACCAGACGTGACTTTAATTTGAAGTAACTGATGGATATAATATTCCATCCCCCAGATGTTCCAGGGGGAGCTAGAAGGGGAGTCGTGGCCGAGCGCGCTCCGTGGGAATACACGATACAAGTTTAATTCAATTTTGGTGACAAAAGTCCAATCAACTGGATGTAATTGAGTTTGGGTTCAATTTTTTACTTTAAAGGCGATGTTGTACCGACTTCAGACGCGTTATATGTCGGTATTTGAGCGAAGTGAGTGAAGCGCGGCATTAGGAATAACACGAAATAAACTTATGAATATATACAGCCAACAATTAAAAAAATGAAATTAGAAGCTTTAATCAGTCTACTTAATATCAAAATCAAAAAAGTTAGGTTTGTTTCAATTTCTTTATTACTTTCAGAAGCACCGCATTTTTAACTAAGACTATTTTTTTTAATTAAGAGCCAATTTCACGTAACGATGTTTTGGAACTCTTAACACTGGATTCTTAACACTATTTTTACTACTTACTATTTTTTCAACAGATAGTAAAACTGAAAAAATAGTAGGCCTGTCATTTTCGCAGGATTCTATTGGTTTTTCAAAATATGCTATTTGCTCCCCCCATACTGCCTTTTGTACACATTTACAGTTAATAAATTATTTTGATTACCTTATATAATCATAAATGATTTTTATACCTCAAATATTGTTTAGTTTGATTAAATTTTGATATAAAACTTTTATTACACTCTGTGGAGTTTCACAGCTGATTAAATTTATACACTTACTCCGAACTTTAGAAAATAAATAAAAACCTCGTCTTTGTCTTTATACACAAAGCAAGAACTTATAGACGAGATGTTATACGTTTTTGGAATTGGTTGCCTGGAAGAAGTCACTTTTAGCGACAATGTCGCCAGCCAAGGCGCTAGCTTATAAGTACTTTGTATTTTCTGAAATTATTTTTTCTGTGAGTGTTTCAATAAAGTGTTTATCTATCTATTTACAAATTTTATCATGCAACAACAAAACTAGTAGTAATGATTAAAATAAATTTAAACATAACTTAAGAATAATAAAGTGAAAATTATTTACAAAGCAAAGTAAAAACTAAAATTTTGTAAACAAAACGAAAATTGAAAAGACGAAATTAAGCCACCCGCCAAAACGCCCATCAGGCTTGCCGCATTGCCTCTTTGGATTGCATGTTGCACAAGGTATTCCCCGACCCACGGGTCCCGCCGCCTATCGTGGATACGCCACCCCAAATTCACCATAAACTTTTTTGCTTCTATCTATTCAAAATAAAACCAATTTGATATAGTTTTCGTTATAAAAATTGAGTACGAAATTTAAATAATATTTTTTTATATATTTCCACCCAACTTAGTAGTTTAACAATTGCTTTCCATTTGACAACAATAAGACACAATTTACTCAAATTGTTTTCTAGAAAAATTCGAAGCGAGGCCTCTACAGAGTGCGATTGTACTCGTAGATGCTCTAATCGTATTGTGTGTGAAAATGTCCAATCACAAAACTGAATATAAATTAAATCAAGGGCTGACGTTTATGAATTTCGCCGAAATGTTAAGTTGTTTGTTGTTTTGTAAAAGGCTTTGTTTACGCTTAGATACTCAATGAAACCTTCAGAAAATATTTTTTGTTTTCGTTGCTTACTGCGTGTTGTCATTTTGAATATTTACGCAATAAAATAAAAAATGCAAAATATTTTTGCAACTTTTTAACAAATATAGGTTCGACCAGAGTGTCTATATAGCTGCGCTTTTTTATGCCTACTTAGAGTGTAAATACAGTGTAAACTCTATATAACGACACTGAAGGGACTGTGCATTTTCTGGCGTTATAGAGAGTGGTCGTTAAATGTAGATAATGTATCATTGTATGGGATACAAGCTAAACCATCTAAAGCCAATTGCTTTCGACGTTTTAGAGTTTGTCGTTAAATCGAGTGACGTTACAAGGAGTTTACACTGTATTTGTATAATCATGTCAGAAGGCACGATAAGAAAGGGGCTTGTGCCCAGCAGTGGGATAGTTTCAACTGTGGATGATGATTATATCATGTACGATCAGGGAAATATCAAGGTGGCATCGTTATACCCCATACAAAATATATATTTTGTCTATGGTTATACTATAGAGGTTACAAAGGCGCGTACTAAACTCATTGCCTCCACCTTTATTATTTACTTTTCGACAAAGCCCCTAAATAGCTGCTATTCTTTTAATTTAATTTATTATATTATTATTGAATGAAATACTGACGAGTCCATATTGATGATAGTTATGATTATGTTTATATAATGTAATAATGATTTAACAATATGATAATAAAGAAATTCTATTCTATTGTACGAACTGCCATGGTGTGAAATTATATGCAAAACGCCCTGTTCCCTGAAAACTGTAATCTAGCGGTTTTCAAATCAAGAGTGAATTGGTTTCTTTTGGGCAAGTGCGTTACACAACATCGCTTACCATCACATAAATTTGGTCAAGCGCAAGCCCATTTAATAAAAAAAATCGTGTCAATAATGTGTGCAATCGTGACGTGTATGCATCTAAAATGTCATAACTAAAAAAACTGTGTTGATATTTTGTATTAAAACGAAACCAACAACAATAATGGAAAGATCCAATAACATTGACATACTCTACAATCTTCACTATAAAATATTATGCCACGAAAATTCAAACAGACAACAAAACATAATACGAACTGTGACAAACAAACATTAATCATAATAAAATTATGTATAAAGTATTACTATGTACTCGTATGTGTGCCGTTTCTATGTAAATAACTTGAAATTGTTTATCAATATTTTTACATATTACAATTAGGCATTTGATAAACAAGGCGCGCCACATGAGTTAGCGACACTCTAGCCTAAAATGAGGCATGCCTAGTCTGGAATAACTAGCTCTCAAGATGGCTGCCGGAACACGATGTTAAGTGCTTGGCGAAATACTTCAACTTGAGGGTGGTTCCTTCTAGGTAAGCACAATCCACTGTATACCTCAATATCACTTACCATCAGGTGAATTGTGGTCAAGCGCTGACCTTTTCAGAGTAAAAAAAAGGTACTCGTAGCTAGCGAGCTCTAGAAAATACTCTACCACCATGCAAAGTTTGTCTATTTGTGTAAGCCAGTGTTTCCATTTATCTACAATACTTCTTACTGGTCCTAAAGATTTTGATGCAGTTCATTAAATGGTTTTATTTGAACGAAGTTCCTTATCACGCGCTGTGAAAGGGAGCTAGACAGAAAAAAATCTTACGAAAAGTTGTCACGACACTTTTTGATATAGGAAGCTTATTGTAAGCTGTGCCGCGTGCGCATGTTTCTCTCTCTCTCTCTCTCTCTCAGCACTTAGCTCTTAAAGCAAGCCAGATATATTCATTTCTATTTTGCATGAACAGTGTGGTATCGCGCAGTTACTTATCATATATAATAAATCGAAAGGATGATAATCGAATTAAAGGATAATCGAAAGGAATTCGTTCCAACTGGGTGTCCCTTGATACCTCTCAAGTTTTTTTTATCAGCTTGATTATTAAAACATTATACCATCAATAATCACTGAAGCTAAAACATTCCAAAAATGTCAGCTACCTAATGTCTCGTCAGTCAGTGCCTAAAATTATGTAAATAGCTGAGATATGCGTGTGATAATGGGCATCAAACATAAATATCTTGGAACAAACAACAAGAATAAATGTTTGTCATCAAACGTGGCATAATTCCAACATCACTGCTAGTAGTATCTCGCTTGAAGAATGGCAACGCACCGTGCGCCGAATTCGCTTACAACTAGGGTCACCAATATTACCATATTTCTTCGAACATGTAGGTAACTGTATTTTTTTTAACCCCAACGCAAAAACGATGGTTTGACCATCTTCGTTCTTCGTTTGGTGTGACCATCTTCACACCAAATTTCATCAAGATCAGTTCAGCCGTTTGAATGTGAAGAAGTAACGAACATACACACAAACTTTCGCATTTATAATATTAGTTGGGTTCTCCATGACATACACAGACACGCCAAACTTAAAGCACCCCATCGTTTTTGCGTTGGGGTTAAAAAAAATACAGTTACCTACATGTTCGAAGAAATATGGTAATATTGGTGACCCTAGTTGTAAGCGAATTCGGCGCACGGTGCGTTGCCATTCTTCAAGCGAGATACCACTTAAATTAGGAATAGACCGTAGATAAACACATAGGCTACTTATTATCTTGGATTAACTTTTTGTCCCGGATTAACGCGGGAGCACCGTGGGGCACAACTTGTCATTAATGATATGGAGAATCCTAAACCTATTTTTAATACAAATACAAATCTTTATATTATCTCGAGTCCATTAAGAATACATTCGAAAGTTCATGTCTTCTCACTTGTATAAGCAAATGAGTGGAATCAAAAGGGAACGAACTCTCAAATATGTTCGTTACAGAACTTTATTTCTCCTATATAACATGTTAGAGGCAAGTCATACACACGCGTTACTTAAATGCTGAAAAACAATGCGTACTTATAAATTTAATTAAATGTACAATAATATTGAATACTACACAAAATAATAATATAATTACATAATAAGATGGATCAAGAGTCGGAAGGAGTCGGCTCGCATTCTCCGGAGGTTCCTGTCCCTGTGAACTCCTACCGCCGGTAGCTTGGGCCTAGCCTCGCTGCCAGTGCCACGCAGTCTTTTAAGTTTTTTTTATAATATTATTGTATTTTATTTTTTATACAATTAATTATACAAAACTTATAAGCTAGTGAATTTCAAATAATAATAAAAAAGAATTACATAAAAATCAAACTACTTTTTACAGATTAATGGCATAGGTACCTAATATTGGAATGTATCTAAGTAAGCATTATTTACTACAAGTTATATATAATAATTGTAACGTAAAATCGCAAATACATATAACTTGGTATAATATTTCTCTATATTTTGGCTACCCTAGTCCTCGCCGAGCTCTGTGAAAATACTCTGAATATTTTGAATTATTCATGGTCGCTGGCTATTACAATTTAGACGTCAAAGTTTATCAAAATATAAGCCACAAAAATATTTTTATGGAGAAACAATTATCACTTTTAAAAAACACCGTTTAAAAAACCAATACTGACCGCTATTGAGCAAAAAAAAGTCTAACGGCTGAACCGATTTCGATGAAATTTGATATGGAGGTAGTTCAGGCTGTGCCTTGACACACAGGCTACTTTTTATGTTGGATTAACGCTTGTGAATGTTTATAAGCGCCCATGTGTTAATCCAAAGGACTTCCAAACCAAATTTCATAGAAATTGGTTTAGCTTTTTGAGCGTGAAAAAGTAACAAACATACACACACAAACTTTCGAATGTTACAGTAAATAAGTTTCATAATGCGGGTATCATTGATTTCTTTGGGTCAGTTGTCGTAATAAACAGTAGGAGCAACATTTTATATATGTACGTGTAATTTAGCTTTTTAATTATTGTGTTGTTTTTTTTATAGCTTTTCAGCGCGGTAATGCAGCGAGCATAATGGGCACCTTTGCACCAGGGGCGGGTAGGGGTGGGTTATTTGATTCGTTTTTTATATGGGACATGTTATTTTTAATTAATTAATATTTTATTTTAGACTAGGTATATGACTACTTTTATTGACACATTGTGAAAAGGATTTAATTTAGTTTTATTACATAACATTATATATTAGTAGGATATACAAACATATGAAGCACACTTTTCTTATCCTTTCATCACAGCATGCCCCACTGTCCTACTCTAACATTTGCTGTTTCAGCTTAATTAAAAGCAACCCCTTATCTCCGTACTACGTCGCTTATCACCTGCGATAATCAAAGTGTCATAATTTGAATGTCAACGGGCTTATCTTGACCTACATTACATCGCTAATCAAATCCACCAAAGCAAATGAGCTATGGTCTTTGATGAGTGCAAAATATTGCCAGACCTGGGATGGTTTTTCTACAGGATAATTTGCTAATATGTATTTGATAGCTGATTTGATAGATTTCAAGTTTGATTCATGTCCTGAAGGAATATGAATTTTGAAATTGTCTATTCTTCTAGGTGTCTCTCCAACTAATGAAGGTTGGCAATCAGCTTTGCATACTTTAATTTGTCCATTGTCAGACCAAAAAATTTAGCGGCGCTTCTGATCCCGGTCATATTATTTATACCAATATTATAAATAGGAAAGATTTGATTGTTTGTTTGTCGATAAGGTGTTTGTTAAATTATTTAACCTTCATAGAAGAATCTTTCACCGATGGCAAGCTACATTATCTGCTAGTGACACAGGCTATATTTTGTTTTAAAAATTATGAATTCCTTCTAAAACATGTTACTAAAACTCCAATAATGTATGGATCTATATATCTATTCTTTTTGTACTTCAATAACGGACACTGATTAACATGTTTTTTTTAGTTTTTAAATGCCCTTTCGCTACTAAGAATAAGTTTTAAGTTAGTGGTTGCGAGCAACCAGCGGAAGACCAGCATTATGCTGAGTTGGGGCTGGTTCCTACCAATTTAATCTCATTAGATTAAGCTATATATATTTAGATTGTTGTGTTTTAAGTGTTATCTGTAGAAATAAATACATTTTCTTTCTTTCTTTTTTTATAGAGCCTACGCGAAACCGGGGCGGGACGCTAATTTAAAACAAACCTTTTATTTATATTGTTTTCAGGATCAGAATTTTAAAATCAGGATTGGATTATTTATAGTAAGGCTTAGTAAACTGGGCTACTTACGAAATTTCACAATGTCTAATATCATCGCTTATTACAAATACTATGTGGAGCTTTGAGACCTATAAAACCTGGCAACTCCACTAGAATGACAGCCATGGCACCGGAAGAGGATGCGGCCGTGGCTAATCTCGACTAGATTAATAGATAAGATTAAACTAAACTAACACCTGAAAATAAAACACTAATGAAGATCTTTTAGAAACTGCAAATACGAGTATGCATTATGTAAGAAGGTTTCCTGATCCAAGAATTGTGGTCGCAGTAAATTAAGAATGTATTTATTTAGGCAAGAAATTATTTTATTTTATTGTATTGCAGAGGATTGCCATCGCTATTCAGCGTGGAAACGCGGCCAGCATTATGGGCACCTTTGCGCGGGGTATGGTTGATGGTGGGCTGTCCTGTTTTTTTTGTTTGTGACATTGTAATTTGACTTCTAATTATAAAATAAAATCAAACTTATTAAGTTGTATTGTATAGTATGTTTCATAATGTTGATAATCAAATACCAATACTATTAAAAAAAAAACACAATAAAACGTAAACATATAATTTAGTAAAGTTACAATATTTATTTAGTTAATTTAAATAGGTTGAAATTAGAAAAAGGGACTTCTATATATCTACATACATTATGTTGGAGTTAGAATAAATGACTTCTATATATTATTATCTACATTTGCCGGCGAGACTAACGACTTAAACCTCGAAGGTGTCATCGAGGTTTTAGTCGGTAGTGGTCGTCACTCTGGCACCGAGCCCGACATACCCCGCCACATCCCCCGAGGATTGACAGGCATGCTTCAATACATTTCCTCAAAGTCAAAATAAAAAAGGAGCATTGAAACTTATCTTCGTATCCGTCAATCAAGATCGGAAGTCTTTTTCAAAGCAAAAATGATAATTTATGTGATTTATGCAATCTTAAATTCTTACATAATCACAGTCTATCACGCCAGATATTACTGATTCTTGAATTTCATTCTATTTATTCATTGTTTGACAAATTATTAATTCACTCGCAAGCTGAGGATTTACGCTTAGGTATTATACGTCAACAAAAAAAATTTAAAACGTCATTAATAAAGAATACAGTTTCCTTGTTTTTATAATAATGTTAATTATATTCATTACGTAGTTGGGATATTTGAATGTTGGTATTACCAGGCGCATATCAATTCTTAAAACAGTTTTTATGTTAATATCGACAGTTTATTAGAACATACTTAAGTGTAAGTAAAAAAAATACGTTGCACTTAAGGCAGCGTTAGGCAAAGTCAGATGTCTTAAGGTGGCTTGAAAACTCTCGACACCAGAGCTCGGCCACTTAACTTAAACGAAGAAGAAGAAGGCGGTTATTATTACTCTTTTGTTTAATTGTCAATTCTTGAGCGTTTTACGCAATGCTCCCAGCCTAGTAAAGCTTTCAGTACAGACCTTTTTTTCTATTGGCAGAAAACAGTTTTTAGAGAAATTATTTATATACGATACATTTTAATCTTGATATTATACCAAAACTTTTTTTTTTATTTAAGGCTATTCAAATACTCAATTTTATTATGTATCTACCTAATTAAAAATTGATAATAATAAAGTGTCAGCTACATGGTGCTACTTCTTCAACTTGGCAGAAACCTATATGCCAGTGTTTATGTTTTTTAACATGTACGAAGTAGATTAAATCTATAAAAAAATAGGAATAATGATTTGATTGACTGATAACATTCAATTAGTATATATCACAAGCTCTTTATTTATTTAGGTACTAGCAACCAGTCCCATCTTCGCACAGATTATAAAATAATCCAAGTAGTAAAGACAAACAAAATAAAGCCTTTGTTACTCGGAAATAATGTAGCTTCCCAACGTTGAAAGAAATTTTCAAATCGGTCCAGTAGTTTCGGAGCCTATTCGCGTCAAACAAACAAACAATCAAACTTTTTCTCCTTAAAACATTGGTATAGGTAAGACTAAATAAAATAAGGAAAATATATCGTAATATGTATAAATCTTATCATTCCACGTTTTTCCCACTCTTACCTAGTAACTTTGTATTAGTATTTCTTTCCATTATAATATTACGTAACCTGCTGTGTCAAGCGTATCTGTGCCGTGAACAATTACAGTTGACATGCCCCGCTTCCAGGCTTCAGTGGCAGGTAACCCGTGAGCAATCTACTTTACTTATCTCTGTGTTTTTCTTTAGTCTAGTCAACAAGTGCCTTTTTGGTCAACTTTTAATAATATTGAAGTAATATTTAATCGTTCAAGGTCCGAAGGAATGAATAAATATTGTTTAAACTTATTAAATATGAAAATTAAAATTTGAAAAAATTCAGATGCCTACAGGACAGATCAATAAACAAAATCCGTGGTCAAAAAATTTAAAAAATTCTTTTTTATTTACGTTTTTTTTATTTGCGGAACTTCATTGTTTTTCGAAAACTATATAGATGCCATTCCGAATCGAACGACACCTCAATCATAATTTTCGGAGACTGCTGAAAAAAGTTGACCAAAAAGGCACTTGTTGACTAGACTACTTACCGAACATAGATGGATAAACTTCTGACTCTACATATATTTCTTCTAATCCTATCCTACTAATATTATAAAGGCGAAAGTTGGTATGTATGGATGTATGTTTGTTACTCTTTCACGTAAAAACTACTGAATGGATTTGAATGAAACTTTACCACAATATAGCTTATACATCAGAATAACACATTGGCTATAGCTTTTATATCAGAATAGCACATAGGCTACAATTTTTGAGGTTTTTAATGTGAGGTCGTAAAAAAAACACATTTTTTGCGCTTTCATTGCAAACGCTGACTGAATCCTACAAGATAGATCAAAACAATTTACTACAGTATTGTACAACTTAAAAAGGTCTACAAAAAAGTCCGTGATGGTATATGTTTATCTATTAGGAATAACCCGCAATAACCATTTTTTATCCTTTACTTTGTACGAGAAATAATGGCTTATTTACGAAGCTATTTTAAGCAATACAGTATTAATCCTTATCCAATTAAGTATCTTAAATACATTGTGCATTTAATAAAGATCAATATGGATTTTTACAGCATGTAAATTAAATAATTATTTTCGAAGATATCACAGATTTAAAATGCAGCGGCGCCAGGCGAACGTGGCGTGTGGGGAGCGGGGTAGGTGCGGTGGGGAAGAAGTGCACATGGCTGAGTGCGCGACCCGAACGCGGGCAGACGCGTGAGGGCAGACTTCGTTGACGGTTGTGTCAGTTTTGCGAATTTTCAAGGCACTAGCGATTTGATAAAAACGTATGGTCGCCTACTTTAAGTAATATAGGCCTAAGGTTAGTTATTGCCAGGTTTCTTTTTGGTTAGGAGTAACACGTACAAAAAGATACTTCATTTTTACGAATTACTTCATTGATAATTCAATTACTATATAGATAGGTTACTTACAGTTAATTATAACAAATTATATTAGCAATAAATTAAAATTGCGACTATAATTTGAGATTTAAACTATCCTATCTCTCAAGTTGGATCAAACTGCACATGGTGTGCGAATTTTATTATAATCGGTTAAGTGAAACCACTTGGGAGTCCATTGAGGACAAACATTGTGATACGAGATTATATAAATTAAGATAAGATTATTAATATTATATGTATGTTTTTTATTATTCTTTATTTTACACTACGTCCTTCTTTAGTAGTTTATAAAGGTTGTCTGGAAGAGATCGCTTTAAGCGATAAGGCCGCCAATTGTGGTACACTAATTTTAAGTTAATTGTCTTTTACTGTGCCTTTTTTATTTATGTGTCCAATAAAGAATTATAAAATTTCCATGACACAGTGTTAGTTACCGTACTCCTCCGATACGGCTTGACCGATTTTTACCAAATTTCATATGCGTATTCAGTAGGTCTGAGAATCTTCTACTATATATTTTTAAGGCAAAACAACGTTTGCCGGGTCAGCTAGTTCTCTATATTGCTTCTGACTCTATATTTAAACTAAATAAAAAAAATAGGAGGCAAATCCTATTATTCCATTAGAGAATTCCTTAACGATAAGAGTACCACATGTGGTAAATAATTATATTTTTATATTATCTTGACTTGTAAATATTTATTTATCAATAAATGTCCGTATTCTGTAAACACTTTATCACAAACTTATTGCAAAAAAAACAAGTGTAAATAACAAAAAATATTTAAGACGCCGAGCCGATTAAATTCGGTGTGAAGATAGGTTAGACTTTGGATTAGCACATAGGCTACTTTTTATCCCAAAAACAATTGTAGTTCCCGTGGAATACGCATCTAACTTCAAAATCTATATTACTCCTTCACGCTCCAACAGCTGGAGTGATTTTGATGAGAATCGCTATGAAGATGGGTTAGATAGACCTTGAATTAACACGTAGGATACTTTTTATCCCTGATCAACTTATTAACCCCGGATTAACGCGGGTAACGCCGCTGGCCGTAGCTAGTAGGTAAAAAAATATTCTTCTAGTGTACAAGATCCCTGCCCCCGTCGTGAGATGGGACACCGTGAGGTTGTAGTCGGTAGTGACGGCCCCTCTGGCCCTCGAGCCCGACATACCCCACCCGCCTCGTCCAGGCTTGTGGCGGGAGACGTATTAAATGCATTTCCTAACGAAAAAAAAATGGCCAAGCTCTGGTGTCGAGAGTTATCAGGCCGCCTTAAAGCCTTCGACTTGGCCGGAACCTACAATGAACTATACTATAAGAATTTAAAATAAACAATGGAAACTTTTTCATAAAATTAAACCAAGACAGTTTGTTTTGTAGAGTTGACCCGGCGGGTCACGGGGCGGCAAGCGTGTGACCGCGGTCACGTGGTTGCGGACACCGCTCACCTGACGAAGAAGCCTACAAGAGACGCAATAAGACATCTTCGGATATGCTTTTTAGGGTTCCCTAACAAAAGTCTAGCAACGGAGCCCTATTACAAATACAATACAATACAAATACAAAATATTTTTATTGGACCAACTTACATTCTAAACAAAACAAACATTAAGTATACGTTCCTCCTCCTCCTCGCGTCGTTTTCCTCACTGCTGAGGGTCGTGACCCCGCCACGGATCATCTTCTCCCGCACGATCTTGCGCCATCGACTCCGGTCTTATCCGGGTATACGTTAGGTACCTTTAATACTAATTCTAGAAACTAAGTCTTAATGTAAGTGTGGTGCCTAGCTCCTGAAGTAGGATACCCTGTGTTTGCAGGAGCTAGTTAGCTTAGTAATAACTAAGACTTCGCTTTTGTCTGTCTGTCACTGCGCTGAACCATAAACAAAGATCTGGTCACAAATGATATACATTATAACCTATTGACTCAGGCGTTACTTTGCGGAAATCCATTGTAAATAGAAGACAAAATTAAATATTTAGTGCATTTCCGCTGTGATCTGAAACGCAAATTAAGAGAAACATATAAATAAAAATATTTTAAAAAATTAGGTGTGTTCCTCCGACCGACCACCGCACCTACACTACAACTCACACCAGTAAACTAATCCCTTAACTATAATTTTATTGTTGACGACCTCTTTGGCGTAATGGTTACCATGCCGGACTACCAACCAGTGGGTCCCGGATTCGATTCCAAGCACGGCCAAAATCTTTGTGATGAACTGAATTTGTTGGCTGTCGGTCTGGGTGTTGAATATGTATTGATATAAAGTATTTTTATGTATGTATGTATATGTTGTATATCAATTGTGTTAGCAAACATAATACAAAATATAAATAGTTTAGTATGGGGCTAACCAGACGTGTGTGAAATGAGAAAAAGAATTACAGCTGTTATACTGAAATGAGAATCAAAGGAAGCCTCTTATATACAAAAATGTGATATACTAATGTTTTAGTTTGCGCTCTTATATTATGATAGATGCTTGAAATGTTCACAGTGTTTGAGTAACATTATTACTTCAAAGATAATAATTATATTAAAATACTTTTTTACTCACTTTTTTATACTATTTTTATATAATGGTTCGAAACCCTTCGCGCGCCTGTCCGACTCGCACTTGACCGATTATTATTTTTATTGTGGAGTTGTTACTATTTTTATAGCTGTCAACTTTATACGAGTATTATTCTTAGGGATGTTCGGTAGCCGGTCTTCATGTTAGCCGTTTATGGTATTTATTAGGATATATATCATTATTATTTTATGTATTTTATTCTCACCTTTATTGTACACTACCTCTTTGTTCAGTCGTTTATAAACTCCTCTCCATCCAAAGGTTGCCTGGAAGAGATCGCTTTAAGCGATAAGGCCGCCAATTGTGGCACACTTATTTGTAAGCCCTTTCTTTTATTCTTTTCAAATTTCATGTTTTTGTCCAATAAAGAATTTTCTATCTATCTTTTTAAGGATAAAACTGTGAATTCTAGATTTTTTAAAATAGAGTTTAATTTCTTTAAGTGTTAGGTACGTTCATTTTTATTCTTGTGAGTTGTGATTTAGTGCTTATCTATTTATTTACTCGTATCTACATATCAGTTTGAGCAATCATGGTTACTAACCTAAACATATTTCATTTCAGAAAACTACAGATATTCAAATTCCTACTCATATAAAGCTTACCTCATGTATTTGTATGAGCTAAGTGGCCAAGCTTGGGTGTCAAAAGTTTTCAAGCCTCTGACTTGGCTGATTGTGCTAAGACTAACAGCCGGGACGTACAATTTAACGTGTCATCCGGCAAACGGTAGCTCCCAGGTGAAAATGGCACTTGTCACAAAACGACAGTCTTGTGCATGGTCACCCATCCAAACACCGTCCGCATCGACTGTTGCTTAGACTCGATGATCGCGTCAGATCACCTTAGCTAGCCGAGCTTCGGGTGTATTACAATATTTTGTTAATACTTTTCTAAAGCTATACATATACTGTAGTAGTACCCGGCCAGGGTCGGTGTCTCCGGCAGACTAGGTCGCTGTACACGCAAATTCTCGCCCTGACCTGCTTACCATCGACCCCAGGGCTCTGCCCCCAACAGGGATGGATTTACCAACACCCCTTTGGACTAGGGCGGCAGAATTTACAGGCTGTAAAATATTATACATATAAAGGTTTTTTAGTATAAATAGACTATCTTGTTTGGCTAACCGCAAAGCAAAGGTTTTTTCTAGGTAAGCGCGCTACACCTTAAATCATAATGTCACATACCATCAGGTGATTTGTAATCAAGCGCAAGCCCATCTATTGTAAAAAAGCATCAAGACCCTGATTCGATTCGAGGAAGACTTATGAATAGTTGATTCGAATGTCTGTCTCAAGTATGGCTGTTTGCATATGTGTGATTGTTTTGGTCTCCCCAATTAGGATAAAAATGTTCAGTAGGGAGTTTTTTTATCATTTTACTGCTGGGTTTGACCAGCATGCCTCGTAACTACACCATTCAGCGATCCTCTGGCAAAAGGTGGAGCATGCCAGGTCTAGAAATTCGTGAAGTGGTAAACTTTCACCCCCATTACAAACCCTTAATTCACCCCTGGCAAATAAAATTGATGCCATTATTTATAATTTAACATAAACAATACATATTCTTAATTTCATTGCTAGAAGTTCAAAAATAAAGAAGTTTCATACAAACTGTTTTTCCCCCTTTCACACGCGTCTACATACTAAAACAAATACACCATATAAATTTCACGCTCCTAGGACCAGCCGTTTGGGCTCTGCGTTGCCTATAGATGAATGAATGAATGAATGAATCAGGACAAAGAGTCTCTTATAGTATACATAACACAACAATTCTAACCCGAGGTTCTTGTGGTTATTTTGTAATTACTTATTAATAAAGATATTTTCAAATGGAAATTGAACAATTCCAGCCCTGGCCAACTGCCCTGACGCACTCTTGCATAATTGATCATCCACTGCCGGTACGTTGTCGGACGGGTCAGCCAGGTGTCGACAACTATAGCATAAAGCATACCTCTAGCGATGACAGGTCAGTCGAGCATATCCAGACTTACGTTCCATAGGTCCTGAGTTCGATCCCCGCCTATGAGCTCGAGCTTTCGATGAAGGAAAAAAAACATCGTGAGGAAACTATAGAATTAATTTTGTATCTAAAAAATAATTCATGTTATTACTAATTAATCGGTCGATAAATAACTGTATTTTTTAAGTAAGTTTTAATATTTAATGTCGAATAGACTGAATCAGAAGTAAGAATATATAACATACTTATTATAAGGCAATAAATGATCATAATAAACGTTTTTCCATACATTGCGCTTTTTATATACATTGCTTTTGTATGTACATACATATGACGAATCCAAGTGCATGTAATTTGCCTATGGCTAATAAAATACTTTGACTTTACTTCCTTCAAATAACCAAACGTTACGTTATGAAATATTTACTTTGTTGTATCTTAGAACCTGCGTAAATAATGACGCGGCATCGCGTGCCCAAAGTATGATGATATACATCAGTATATCATGAATAGTTGATATCATCATGATGTATTTTCCAACTCGATTGTTGACACCAATATTAATAACTAAGTAAAACAAAAACTTACACTTACTAATTGTTTACATCTATTCTTAAAAGTTTTATGCGGGGTCGGGGGTTTAAATAAATTTATTTCAAACTAGCTGAGCCGACGAACTTCGTACTGCCACTTAGCTCATACGAATATGAGCTAAGTGGCTTAGCCACTTAGCTCATACGAAAAAGAAGAATTCAAAATACTTTTCGGGTAATACAGATTCGTTTTGTTTGTTTTAAAACTATTTTATACAACATTTTGGGTCTTTTATTTATAGATTGAGGCAGTATATGAGCTAAGTGGCTAAGCCACTTAGCTCATACGAAGTCGAGAGTTTTCAAACCGCCCGAAAGCCTCAGACTTGACTTAACGACTGCTTGTACTAAAGTCTTAGTACAAGCAGTTTTTTTAGTCGTAATGATAAAAATAAATAATAACAT
Organism: Mellilla xanthometata; assembly: GCA_035578125.1. Lineage (NCBI taxonomy): Eukaryota > Metazoa > Arthropoda > Insecta > Lepidoptera > Geometridae > Mellilla > Mellilla xanthometata. The sequence continues at coordinate 597,209 of JAPUBQ010000007.1, read as the reverse complement.
AATTTCAGCCGGGAGTTTTTAGTCGTAATGATAAAAATAAATAATAACATAATTTAAGAATAATAACGTGAAAAATATTTACAAAGCATAGTTAAAACGAAAATTATATAAACTTAAAAAAAATAACAAAACAAATTACTACATTTCCTACTCGAATATATTACGGTTTGTGCAATATAAAAACGTATTTCTGAATATTTATTTACATAAATTAAAACGTCACAAACAACTTCTTTGATAAATCTAGGAACCGGAAAATCTCAGAGGCAACTTTCGAAGGCAACTCTTTTCAAACCCAATCCTGTCATTATCTTGTTTATTCCACGTCAATTTTTCTCCATCACTATAATTTATCTATGCATTTATAGGGAAAGTGAGGGATTCTATCCGTAAAACATTTCGACCCTTCAAGTGAGCGGTTCGACCTTCATTGTTTTATGGGATTTCTTATCTATTGCTTTGTTTACTCCGAATGACGTTGAATCGCGACGTTTCACTTCAATTCTTGAGGAAATCTTGTAAGGAAATTAGTTGAGAAAACAAATGAGCGTGATTAATCGCTGACGTCAGCAAATGGCGGCCACGACTTTTTATTCTATGACGAGATTCTCTATTTGAATATAATTATAATTTGTCGAGATTGTCATTTGTTTTGTGTGAATTACCGTGATGTTACGTTTTTATTTATTTTCAAATATATACTTATTTATTTTACAATTAGTATATCAAATACAGAGTGTAGCGGTGCTACGCTCGTAGCGATCGATTATTATTCGATTAAAATGTTTTTTTTATTTATTTTTTTAATAAAGTAATGATGAATATTTACCATAGGTGAACTATTTTTAAAATATGTAAGATACTTTTTTTTCCTTTCAAAAGTCACAAGTTTTTCTGTTTATCTAGAAGTTATAACATATCTCTACTTATATCATAAAAGACTTGACCGGCTGTATACTGTAATTGGACCTACGGGTCCAAATTTAGTATTTTAATATTTTCTCTCAAAATGAATTCTTGTGATCACGATAAGTTTCGACTACTGCAGCTAGGAATTGACGTGACAAGTTATAAATTACAATGTAAGACAAATACTTCTATCGCAATCTCTTGTACGTTTGTTGTATTGTACACATATTGTACACGTATTTTCTTACTGATCTAATTAAATTGTAATTACAGTTACAATTTGGAATATCATTTTCGCATATTTATCTAGACTTCACCTTCGACCACTGTTGTTAACTCATGTTTCGCCCGGCTGGTAAAATGCCTAACTGTACTGTACTGTACAAACTGTACTGTACAAACGTTTTGACTGTAAATTTTTCGTGATTATCAAAATATTGATGGTGGTAGAGAAGTCACTAGTGCTCGCCTGTCTAGCTTCCACCCTCAAGTTGAAATTACTATCGGCAAATATCTAACGGTGCATTCCGGCAGCTTCCTTGGGAGTCAGTTAGGCTTTTTTGTTGACGAGGGGGAAATCTTCAACAAGATAGGTACATGGCCACAGTGAGGTGCAGTCAGGTTATGTGGGATTTGTACCCACTAACACCTCCGGTGACCTGCCTATATGCTTAACAACCAACCATGGGTTTTACATACATAACTTTCTCTGCTGCCTCACACAATCAAGTGTCAACAAGCAAACACCATTATTGGAATTGTTTTTTGAATATTATATTTCTGGACTTAGATTGAATACGATTTCGTAGAATACTACACCCGTGTTCGATACACGTGTAGTATTCTACGAAATCGTATTAAATAGAGATAAGACTAATATTATTTCAGAACACTATAAGGAAATATACTATTTTAGCCGCGCCCCGCCGTGTTACCCGCATTAATACGGGACAAAAAAGGTAATGGGGGATAAAAAGTAGCCTTTGTGTTAATCCAAGGTCTAACTTATCTTCATAGTGAATATAATCAAAATCGGTCCAGCCGAAGGAGTGTGAAGGAGTAACAACGATTTTGCGTATCCCACGGAGACCACAAAAAAATGACAAGCCACGAAATATGTCTTTATTAAAAATGTATTTATCAGCAGTAAAAACAGAACATTACAGTATAAGCTGGCTATCAAACTGGGAGTTCGCGCGTGTTTTGAGATCAAGATAAAATAGAAGAACTCATCGTCTAAACCTTACCGAAAGAAGACGAATTATTCTTCAAAACACACATTCAGTTGTCAAAGGGTTGTTTGTGAGTAAGCACAGACAGGGTGGTCGCACCCTGTACGAGGTCATGGAGCGACACAGAATACACAATAGTAAGTACGTACTACGCCGTAGGTGATAGAGTTGACATAAGTTTTTTACGCAATACAGCAAGGTCTTTGACCAGAACGGCAAGCACGAGTCAACGCTGCGTATCTTGAAACTAGCTGCGGTTTGCAGCGTCACCTGCGTGACTTCGAGGAGTAGTGGCACTAGCTGAAAAAACTTTTTTTTTGGGACTCTCAAGAGAACCTGGATGTGGAAACCTGCCCGATCACCAATTGATGTAGCCTATGCATTAATCTAGAGTCTAAACTATGTCCGTACCAAATTTCATCGATATCAGTTCAGTCGTTTGAGCGTGAAGAGGTAACAAATGTACACACTCAAGCAAATAAAAACTTTCGCATTTATATTATTAGTTTAATATTAAATGCGTTTATGTGAACCGTATTCAACTCTGTTTAGATTTGAAGCAGTACTTAGAGTAAATTTTCAACTGACCATTACTTATTTTTTCCAAAACTGATTTTGACAAAACAGGTTTTGTCATTATGTAAGCTATAATTTGAAGCGTTGTCATCTGTGAAAACCACGTTCAAATCCGTTGAGTGGTTTCGAAGTTACAACGTACAAGACAGACAGACAGAAATTCCATAAATTGTTTCTTTGATTTCTGTTACACTTATTTATCATTTTTAAATATTAAAAAAAAATGCTAATAAGATCATCCTCATAGTCGAACACACAAACAATTCGCCTTTTTATCAAATAGGCGAATAAGAAAGAATACTATAAAATATACCGTCATTAGGCGTTTTTAGTATTTTTTCACCAAATATACGGAATACGCGAAAACCGTAGACGAATACTAATACCTAGCGATGTCAAATGCCAACATTAGATATATGCAACTTCGAAATATTTCTTTCTGTAAGGTTGTCTGTTTGTCTACGACTATTTGTTTAGTAGTCGACAACAGTCTGTGGCGCCAAGACTGATATCACGATAGGTACTACTAATCACAACAACAGCGATAAATCTAATTAAGCACCTACGAGATAAATCTAATTACAATTAGGCACCTACTGATCTCGGGTTTATTTTAGGACGCTTAGAGATGAAGATTAAATACTCTGGCTAAATAATTGACGAATATAGAGCTTAATTTGTTAAGCTATAATAATGCTAAATGGTTATGAGTGTGAAAGTAGTTAACTTAAAAATATATAATGAAAGAGATTTAAAAATAGAACGCGCAGCGCTAAATTAAAAATGGATCAATCAAATAGAGAAGCATGTCGTCGAATTAATTTTATTCGATTTCCATTCGATTTCCCTCCAAAAGTACGAATATTGTATCGAGACGTGGGAAAGCGGGCGCGCGTCGCTCCCACGCGCGGCTCCACTCGCACGTGCCAACGAAAAACGCTACTCGATTATACACAACCCTATATTGCTCGATTAGATCATTCAGGTCCTTATTTGTTGGGGATAAGAACTGAATTTGAATACGGCATCGGACTGTAAGCAAATATTAGCGAAAAATGATTGATCAAATTACATAGAGTATACTATTACTAGTATCGTTATGTACGAGTACATATAGGTAGGCTTATTTTCAGTGAATCTATCAGGCATACAAATAAAGGCGCTATAGTAAGTCGAAATATAGTGTCATATTTTTGGTTTGTAGTGTTTTTGAGTAAATTCTTACCAATTACTGTTTACAGTTGCTGTACTTTTGTTTAAGATAAACTTTTTTTAATATGTAATAATGTATAAAGGCGGGTGGAATGGCACACTTGCATAATTAGTACTAGGCTAGCGACTAAATCATCTTCTCATCATCAAACCGTCTGCGTCCACTGCTGAACACAGTCGTCTCAAAAGGCGCACCATGCGACCCTATTCTATCTAGACATCTTTTTCATCGTCTTCCAGTGACCTAATCTTTTTACACACTTATTTTACCAAACAATATTTATGCAGAAACGGCTTAAAAACTCGTTTACTACCCTGGAGTGTATTGTAAACTCTAAACTCAGTCAAAAGCTTTTTACAAAATTTAAATAAACAACGTCAATCTTCATCCCAGTTAACAAGCACTCTAAGAGATTACCGTATTCCGAACACAATAGCTTCAAAACGCAATTAGACATTTTTGCTCATTAAACAAAAAAATAAACCGCTCGGAGCCGCGTGTCGGCCACGCGGCCGCCGCGCGTCTGCGAGCACTTGCTCTCTATGAATCATGATTATGGATCCTCTTTCAGATGAGTAACTGCCTATTTTGGAAGTGCTTTGCTTATGCACTTATTGTGTAAGGATTAAAACTGTAATTTTAGGACATAAAGCTAAAATGAAGGGCAGAAGAAACAGTGATACTTAATTTTTGTGTTAGCAAATTGGTCTCATTCTTATAATGTACGAATATGACCAGTGTATGAGTTACCAGTTGTCTGAAATAAAAGATATTTTCTCCAGAAATGCAAAATGCAAGGTCCCACCGAGATTTGAACTCGGATCGCTGGATTCAGAGTCCAGAGTGCTAACCATTACACCATGGAACCGCTGAAGAATTCTGCAATATTTACAAACCAGTTCAATAAACGTTATTCTTTGATTAAAATATTTAGTTTAAAAGGTGCAAATAAAAACAAAACTGCAAGCTTACTGACAAAAACACTGATCAAACAAATTCGATTAATCTTCGATTTAAAATAGCAACCCTCGCAATCATGTTATGAGTTTCAAAAATCATCAATAGAATGGCTATCTGTTACAATCGATCATCCGAATGGATAGACATTCGCGGAAGAGGTGAACATGTGCCAATTCGAATTAGATAAATTGTTAGTAGTCTTTCGATTCTGTATCGTATATTTCAAAAACGGTCGAAAATGTTTACAATATGGATACGATATTATTTGCAACTTTGCACCGCCGTCATTCAGGTCTAATTAAATAGCAAAATAACTGACTATTTATAAAAGACTCTCTTAAGTATTGATAATAATTTGTTTTATATTGTCAAAGCATATTTGTAAATTTCAACTGTATAGCTATCGCGATTCATGCCTACTTGTTCATGAGATACCGCCTGGTGAAATACAATTAGACAGCGGTGTTAATAGAATTTCGTTTGTACTTATGGGTAACGAAACCCAAAAAAAAATGTTGAATACAACGAGACCCGTCTAATGTTTTCTCCAAGTCAAATTAATCTTGCTACCTAATTTATTCATCCACTTGTTCCAGAGCCACAATGATATTCCTCATGACACGAGCTCCCCGCGGCGCGGTGACGTCGGGTGAAACGTCCGCAAACATTTCGAGAGCAATATCAATGTACGTAACCCAATGTGTGACGTTTATTATTTATTCGTACATTATTGACACATCCTATCTGCGGCGGTCAACCTTTGTTTGGGATGTGGGGTGTGGACAAAGGTCCTTACTGAATAATAATCCAGCAGATACGGAGATAATTTATAATAATAACGATTTCATTAATCATAAATAATGTTTGTTCTCATGGTTAAAAATATTTTATTAAAATAGATGCCAGCAAACACCTTTAAGTATTATTTATTAGGTATTCTTTCTTTACCTAAATGAATAATTATTAAGCCTTTTTTATTGCATACATTTCTATAATGTTTTAAGAATTTCGGTTTTAAATCAATAAAAATAAGTAACTTCTCTATTTTTGTTTGTAAACGTAACAAGATTAGCACCATTATTTGGTAAAGTGAATTGCATCAAATCCCCTCGACAGCGTTCAACTGACCATACCGCTTTATTGCACAACAATTAGTTGTTGAGTTGGGGCTGCACTTCATCACAATGAACCACACCACTTGCTCTCCTGATTCCTATACTAAGTAAAATAGGGTTGATTTTAGAATAAAATGACATATAAAGGCAAGGTGGTGTATGACAATAACAATTAGATAGAAAAACATTTCAGTAAGTGACCACGCAACTGACCACTGCTCGAATGGTCAAAGAAAATAAAAATAAAAATTCTTATTCCTACTAGACAAAATACAGACTGATATTATCATATAGGTGGAATATTTATCTTTGAAAGGAAACCCGTTATACAAACCAAAGTAGGTGGACACAGACTGATGATAATGATGTCTTAGTAAACCTGTTAGTAAAGTTACATTAATTTATCTATAAATCAAATTTATTTTTAATACATTAATACGTTACTATAAGCAAGAGTAGCAAGCATGCACTTAACTGACTTTTCCAAGTGCTTATTGCTCCCTCCTAAGCGACATCTAAACATAAATTCACTAACAAGCAATAATCGTAACTGTAATCGTAAAGCATGCCAGTTGTAATCAAATCATAAATTATAATTAATATGCTATGTGATATTCAGCAAAATTTACAACAAGCAACAAATCGTAAATTCATAATTGAATTAATTTAAATCAAATCGAACAATAATCGAATCACTTATTGAATGGTGGCAAATTACAGCGTATGCCCCTGTACCATAATCATTTGCCCCAACCCTAGTTTGAAATCTTCGGTCTTATTTCAAAAGTACAAAGATAGTCGTTGGTTAAATTTCAAAGATTTTGTATTCATAGCAGGACGATTTAACAATATCCCGTTAATATTTATTTTTAACTTTAAAAACACTTTATGTGACATAATTATATTAATTTGTAGGTTAGTAGGTATTTTTTATAATTTTTCAAACGAATACAGTATTCAAAATATTCACTGCGTTTTATAACTTTGCATTTGGAACTCTACCGCTGACAACCATGAATAAATTAGTGAAACTACTTTTAATTGCGAATGATTTTAAAAAAATGACATCCACCCTTCCTTGATTCCAAATGAAGACCGTAACAAATTGGCATTACTATTGTAACAATAAAACATTTAATGGATATTCGAGTAATATTTCATCATCATCATCTACAGCTGTTTAAGTATTGTAAGTAGGTATATAATTATGTGCTATCTGCTCTCGGTAAATTAGAATTTTTCTACTTCCATCAATGATCAATATTAAATTTTTATGTATCTGTTCCTCTACATCTGCAGATCTCTTCCAAGTACCTAGTTTGCTTTGTATAAGACTTCCTCACTGCCCTTGCAACTACGTGTGCTAAAATAATATGCGCATGTATACCGATGCGAAAAGTTTAGAATATTATGGTATGTTTTCTCATGTTAACTTTGAAATGAAGATCGTGGTAAAACTGTACAGTAGTAAGCGCAATGGACTTTCCACAGGTACTAGCTAAAATATTAGCACTTTTAGCGCCATCTATTGTAAAGAAATGATACTAGCACTATTTGATGTTACCAAACAGTAAAAAATACCCTAATTCGATCTAAATACCCGTAGGTATGTGCAATCTACTACATAGCCGAATGTTGGCATACTTATGTGATAAAAAAAATTCGTTGAACAGCGACTTTACCTACCTATACCTTAATCAAGAATTTCTAAAATTCGTAGCTCAAAATAACAGCTGTATAGTCTAGATTAAAGCCTGTAAAGAAGAAAGAGAAGAACTAAAACTACTAAAGCAATAATATGAATAAACTAGGCCATATTTACAAGAATATCAAAAATATCTATATCAGCTTAACTAGGAACAAGATTATTTTGTACATCCCTCAGCTCGATTCCCATCTTAACTGTTAATTAATGTAATAATTTGTTAACAGTAGAATCGAAATCGTATATAAAGTCTAGAATCATATAAAAATCTAAATTGCTTAATAAAATATGTAACAGGGAATAATATTCTTATATTATGGTATTCCTGTAAATAGTGATATTGACAGTTCTTTGTTGATTATTGTTTTGACATTGACAGCCCTATTTAGATACCGATTGCTGGAAGCGCGTAAATACAGAAAACTTTATTGATTTTTTTAAATATTTCTATAATAATAATTTCATACACGAGGGTAACAAACAAATTAATTATCTCTTGACCCAAGCCGAGAGCTGTTTCAGTTAAACGATGGCGAAGATCGACTACGCAATGTTTGTAAGGATAGTCGCAGTTGTGTTTTCCGTAAGTTTTTATTGTTTTTGTTATTGAAGTTATATTAAATGGCTCGCATCGAAATTATAGTAGTCCGTATCACACTGTGAACTAGAGAAATAGTTTAAAGCAGCTTATTAATTGACCTTAAATTGATAATACGGTCGAGTAGGTAAAACAATGCTGTCAGTACTATAATACTACATTAGCGGCATGTTACCGCATCGCATTACATTACCGCATGTATCTTTGCCCTGTTTACTCAGTATTTGCTTTGTTTATCGCACGAGACTCATTATTATTGAAAGTACCATCATCCCAGAGACTTAGTTTTATTCTTTATTGCTATAATATATTGTGTATTAGTCGATGCCAGTAAATAGATTAAGTTATTAATGATTAATATTAAAGTACCTATTAAGTTACTGCGGTCGTTAATCTAAGGAGGACCCTATTGAGGTCTAATTGTTTAGTTCTTATAGAGGTACACAAGCAAATGGGCAGTGCTGTCCCCTTATCCTTGGTTGTTTATTACTTAATTACCTAATTAGATTTACAATGACCTTTGGTTCCTAATTAATATACTTACATATTGTATAATGTTGCTCATGATTTAATCTTCTTGTTTGGAAAATATTAAATGTCCTTTTTAAATACTTATCTAGTACTTTTATATATAACTTTGGACCAATGCTAAGCACAATTTTTTAGGTACCATAGTGACAAAGTAAACAAAGATACAGAATACAGTAATTTATTAGTTAATAGAGTATTAGCTCAGAGAAATGCCAATGTGAATTATATCTTTAATAGTCTAAAATAGTTAGCGCTTTGGTGTAAAAACTGTTATAGCTATTTAATTGAATAAATAAATAAAGTATAAACTTATATGACATACAATGTTGCGAGGCTTCCAGAGTAGATTGTTCTAGAACACCCCCGCACACCTTCAGTCTCACTCTCACACATATTTGTTATCTGGAACAGATATGGAGATCTCTCCATGGATGGAGAACATTCTAGATTGTACTGGGGAATAGTATGTAAAGTTTGGTACCTAGAACTTTCTAGAGACTTATTTACTATATATCTAATTCTAATTCTAATTTGAAGTGGGGATGATGAGACCTGCACTGACATCCCGCTAGGGGTATATTGTGCATTCCCCCCTTACCAGCCTACCCAAGCCAACCGAGCTCCTTGAAGTAACGGAGCACAGTCCTAGGTCACTGGCATACCTGTTCCACCACTGTTGTGTCAGATGGTCTGTTTGTCTCAAGATTAGCACTCAAAGGCGAACTTTCATCTTGAGCTGCTATCATCATTACCATTACAAGTGCGGACAATTAACTGCAAGTTGTCCCAAAGCGAAAAGTGTGATTAGTGTCTATGAGTGGACGTATCAGCGTGGGGACGAAACCAACATTTTAATCGTATACCCAATCCTTTATCCTGAGTGCCCCGTCCAGCTGCATGTAACAATATGTTAGTCTATTGACTCAGTACAGCAAGGCATTTGACCAACAGGGTGTGTATAACCAACAGTCAGCAACACTATGGCCTCAGGGGGAGCATGCTCAGTCTGAAATAACTGGCTCTCAACCAATGTCTATTATGTATGTTTGTTATAGGTATCAGCAGTGACTGCGTTCACATTTGCAATGCTGCGGCTGCTACACCCTCGCCTCTTCTATCTGCAGGATCTAATAGGCACAGAACTTAGTAAGCCAACTTATTTTTTTTCTGATGTATACTTAAAGCTCCTGCTTCGTACTTGGGGTCGACTCAGACAAAGGTGGCATCATGATCTAGACAAATATGACACAAACTGGCCCGGCAATGCTGAAGATGGTGCTGTATGGAAGAGGCCTTTGCCCAGAAGTGGGACACAACAGGCTGAAAATAATAATAAATACTTTAAGCCTGTATCTCAGATAATTAAGGTTACCCAACATGATCATTGATTCAGATTCAGATTGAGAGATTCAGATGAGGTTAAGCATCAGTCGATTCGGACAGTCTTTGGCTGACTGTTCATGCACAAGACTATCTTATTAAAAGTGGCATCATCAACTGGACACTTTGATGGGTCGTAAGATATGTTAAATTGTAGGTCCCGGCTATAGTCTTAGTGCTAGCAGTTGTTAAGCCAAATAAGAGGTCATCGGGCGGCTTGAAAGCTCTCGACGCCAGAGCTTTGCCTCTATGCTCATATGAAGAAGAAAGAGACTTAGATAATAACAACGACTTTTAATATGTATTGTTCAAAATATCTCTAATATAAGGGAAATTCTTCGAATTAGTTGCCTGGAAGAGATCGGAATTAGCGATAAGGTCGCCAGTTTCGGCACTAGCTTTTAAGTACTTTAAGTGTTCTCTGTACTTTTTCTTTTTTTGTGAGTGTTTTAATAAAGTGTTTATCTATCTGTCTAAATTAGTGTTGTTTTTTTATTGCTCAATGTGGTATATTGTTTATGTCCAGTCCTGCACTACTTCATGTGCGGTCTCATCACTGTCACCAGCGTGATTGGGTTCCTCAACTCCGGAGTAGTGATGTTCAGGTCCTCCTCAGCCAACTCAGGTAACATTACATTTCCCATAATTTAATTCAAATAATAATAAAATTGTTTTAAAAAACAAACAACCGACTTCAAAACACAACTAAAAAGGGAAAAATAATTTTAAGCCTAAATCAAATCAAGAATATATAAATAGAATAGAAGAGTTTATTTCATGTACTTATAAAAAACTATTTTTATTAATCCTGTATTCTTGGAGTCGGTGCCATCTAATAAGATAAAAAGTAACCTTCGTGTTATACAAGGTCTAGTCTACCCCCATATCAAATTTTAGCGAAATCAGTGTGTCATGTGTTATTTGGTGCATCCCACGGGAACAGTAATTATTTTCGAGATAAAAAGTAGCCTATGTGTAAACACATAGTCTGACCTATCTTCATTCCAAATTTCATCAATGTCAGTACAGCCGTTCGAGCGTGAAGATGTTAAAAGGATTTATTTGTTATTTGGTGCATCCCACGGGAACAGTATTTTTTTTCGGGATAAAAAGTAGCGTATGTGTTAACACATAGTCTTACCTATTTTCATCTCAAATTTCATGAATATCAGTACAGCCGAACGAGCGTGAATCTCTCTTCGGCCGTAAAAATAACCTAACTTTTTAGGTTTTCTTTCGATTTCCCTAGGAATCCATCATCAGATCCTATTTTGACAATGGGACCAATTCAGAACCATACTCTTTCAATTAAAAAAGAATTTTGAAAATCGATCCACAAATGGCTGAGATATCGGCGAACATACATAAAAAAAATACATACAGTCGAATATATAACTTCCTCCTTTTTTGAAGTCGGTTAATTATGTAACATTATTATGTGTAATATTAAAAGAATAATAAACTTTCTTCTAATTTTAAACTAAATATTATATATGTAATACATACCTATTTAATTTATTTAGTATCCTACTCCAGATATATTAGAGAGATTATACTAGCAGATCGTCCCGGCTTCGCACTGGCTATAAAATAATCTTAGTTGCAAAGAGAAACAAAAAATAGCCTATGTTACTCAGGGATAATGTAGCTTCCCAATAGTGAAAGAATTTTTCTAATTGGTCCAGTATTTGCGTCAAACAATCGAACAAATAATCTTATATACATAGGTATAGAAATGCGAAAGTTTGTGTGTAAGTGTGCATGTTTGTTACTTCTCCGCACTCAAACGGCTAACCCGATTTTTATGAAATTTAGCGGGAAAATTGATTAGACCTTGAATTAACACACATACTACTTTGTATCCCGGATTAACTAGGGGCGCAGCTTAGTTTTTCTTGAATTCGAAATTGATTGTTCAGTGTTGATCTTTGAAAAGTGTATAAGTGTACTTGAATAAATGACATTTAATTTTTAATTTATTTGATTACTGTATATAACCACACACAGAGAGCGCGGCGCGGCGATGTGCGAGAGCAGGACAGCACTATTAGAACAATACTTTGTGTACTGCTGTCCTGCATGCGCCGGCGCAGCGCGGCCTGCGAGCGAGTGCTCTTTTGTTCTAGTTATTATCTATGACTGTATGTAACGCGTCTTTTACTTGTTATATAAAATAGTGAGAACGTTTTACCTTGGATAAACCCAGGTTTTTTAGGTAAAATTTTGTAATTATAATATGTATTCTGTTTGTGATAATAAATAAATAAAATAATACTGGTGTCCAGGGCGCAACATCACGACGTGGCTGTTGCTGGACTCGGTGTTCGAGTCGACGCGCGTGCTGCACCTCTTCTTCAGCGAGGTAATGCTGCACAGCGCCGGCGCCATGCACACCTACGACTTGATACTCGGCGGCGTGCAGTACTGTGAGTACTATCTCTTATACAATTATCTATTATCTTCTTTGCCTTCACCTTTTCCCACTATGTGGAGTCGGCACAGCCCGGTTTTGCTTCCACACTCTTCTGTCAGCCGGCATATCTACATTCACTCCTTTCTCTTTCATATCCTCTTTCACACAATTCATCCACATCTTCTTAGGTTGTCCTCTACTTCCACTACCTTGTAAAATCATATTCATACTTCTCCTAGTCACAAGCTTATGCTTCTCCTCTCTTCGCATGATCTTCGCATGCCCATACCAAGATAACCTTCCGCTCTTAACTTTCTCTGGCATAGGTGCCACTTTCAAACTTCCTCTGATATACTCATTTCTTACCTTGCTAGAATTAGTTTCTTAGAATTATCTATAATGTGCTATATTATAGAGCTTATATTATACCTTACTCTAAACACATTAGCCCGCGCCTAACGCATTGAACGTATTGAAACTATTCTTATATGTTTTTTAACAAATTACAGTTTAGTTAGTTTTCAAATTTCTTTACCATCCACAAACGGATCGTCCTGGCTTCGCACGGGCTATAAAATAATCTATGTTGCAAAGAAAAACAAAATATAACCTACTCGTATTTTACCCAGGGATAATGCAGCTTCGCAACGGTATTTTTTTTTTCAAATCGGTCCAGTAGTTTCGGAGCCTACTCGCATCAAACAAACAATCAAACTTTTCCTCTTTATAATATTGGTATAGATGTAAGTGTGACCGTTTTCTACGCGGAAATATCAAGTAATGGATATTAATTAAAATATCGAATTTGCGGACGTAATCTTGTAATATTTGTATTCAATGATAATTTTAATATTGATAATATTTTATAGACCAAAAGTCTGAAACAAACATAGGGGGCGTCCATAAATTACGTGAGGTGTTTTTTTTTTAATTTTCTGCCCCTCCCTCCCTCCCTGGTGAGATGTCGTGAGATTTTATTCAACCCCCTCCCCCATCTCCCAATCTCACGTGAGATTTTTGAAAATGTGAGTTTCTTACGTAAACGTGTTGGATTGTTATTACGCTTAAGATTAAATCTTACGCATGTACAATCTGGATTAAATGGACCAAAATAGTATTTTTTTTTTTGTTTCAATCAGAAAAAAATTGCGCGATATTTGCCGAGACCCCCCCTCTCTCCAACGTAAGATTAGATGAGATTTGACTCGACCCCCTCCCCCCTTAAACACCTCACGTAATTTATGGACGCCCCCCAATTTGAATTTGAATAAATCATTCTTATACTGGTATGATCACGTGTTCCAGTGGTGGACTCGCTCCTGTACTGCCAGGTGATCCTGAAGAAGCAATGAGTGGGGCCCCCCCGCGCGCCGCCCGCCCCCTGCATCGCGTTATAGTGCCGGCCACATCCCGGGGGGCTCCCCTCGGGATGCCTGCGCACGCGCAACACCTGCATTCCATACATACTCCAGTACTTAGTAAGAAATGTCGTGTAGACTTATATTTGGTATATCGTAGTATTGCTTATACTGCCCTGCTTAGCGCAAAAGCGGTATCTCAAAAAAAAATGAAAATTTGATTTTTATGCCATTGGATAGCTTAAGAAAATCCGCATCTAATGAACTAAGCCTTTTAGCGGTATCTTGTTTAAAACATTTGAAAAAACCCTTAAGAAAGATTTCTCTATCTCAGTTTTACATATACTTATTTAGGGTATAAGAGGTATACCAATATTGTGTAGCCAACCAGCCGTATATTTGAATACCGCCAAATCTCTTAAAAAAGAACACATTTTTTTCTAAGCCGATTAGCGGTAAGTATAACGCGTGAAGATGATTCTGACTTACCACTATAACTTCAATTATCTCGAACCTAGCGTTCATTGAGATACCGCCTTTGCGCTAAGCAGGGCAGTATAAGAAGTGTAGTATGGATAGAGATGATTTCGAAATTAAATAAAAAAATATATATAAATTTGCAAAGCCACAGGTAAACAAACATAGTAAATATTTAGATTAAGATATGCCCCTTGTACGAGTAGGCTACTGCGTATGCGTTTGTAAAAATATCAACATTTTCGATAGGCATTAAATCGAGTCTTTAAATCTATCCGAAACTTATTTGTAAATAGCCGGATTAACTCTAAAGAGTTAATATAGGGTGAAGAAATATCTAAGTCATATTCCGCTGTATAAGCTACATCCAAACCAAATTTCATCCCAATCACTTCAGCAGTTTGATCGTAAAAGAGTAACACACATCTATTTAATCTCAAAAATTATCGTATCTATAAAAATAATAGTTGTAGTTCGAGTTAGACCACGATAAAATATAACCTCAATAATTAAAGGGTATAAGACATCTCTATATCAATTCGCATCCCAATCAGTTTGTCATAGGCGTTAGTAACAAACAAACAAAATTTCGTCTTTATATTAGTGAGATAGTAGGGTTAGCAGAATTAACAGAAAAGCTACTGATCTTTCTTATAATTTGAGAATAACTAAGTGTGAACACTCAATATTTAGTACTATCTACACTAGTTTTCAAACAAATCCTTATATGCCCCAACATTTTCAATAAGGTAATTATGGCATTTATTTATATTGTATTTGTAGCGCCTGTAGCTCGGCTAACAAGGTGATCTGACGCGATCATCGAGGTTAAGCAACGGTCGATGCGGACAGTCTTTGGATGGGTGACCATGCACAAGATTGTCTTTTAAAAAGTGGCATTATCACTTGGGCGCTACCGTGGGTCGGAGCATTAATTGTAGGTCCCGGCTGTTAGTCTTAGTACGAGCAGTCGTCAAGCCAAGTCAAAGGCCTTGAAAGCTCAGGACACCAGAGCTGGGCCACTTAGCTTATACGAAGAAAAAGAACATTGCATTTCTCATGGTGCTCTCTCAAGTATAAATCATCATAAAGATAGGATACCTTGTAACGTTCCGAAGGTGCTAATATAATCCATACTAATAAATATCAGAACATTTTAAAAAATCATCACAACCTTTCAATATCGGGCTCTTTAGTGTAGTAAACAATACCTTTGAAAGTTCATCTCTCATTACCAAATGAGTGTGAGCTAGAGGAATCGAACTTTCAAATCTTTCCTTTATTGACGCGAGTCATACTTGTCAAGAGTTCAAATATCAGTATATATTGGTAGTAAAAGTTTGAAGTAAAATTTTATCATTTCAATACTGTTTTTGGAAACTTTGGAAAGGCCAAATAAAATGTCAAGAGTTCATGAAAATATTTAAAGAAATGTACTCGTAGTATTTAAAATTATTAAAAGAACAAGCGGTGTCATCTAAAATTAATGTTTGAAATGAAATGAAATGAAATGAAATAATTTTATTTGCGTAGCCACAGGTAATATAAAAACATGGAAAATAATATAAAATGTCCCTTGTAGGCTACCGCATATGCGGTGTGCAAACTGCTGAAACTGAAACTAAGCAGCTACATCGCACGTTTAACTTTTTACGAGTATTTGATTTATTTTTAGGTATATGAGCTATTGAATACATTGAAACCTTTTTCTTCTTCTTCAATATGCAGTTAAAAAATATCACCAAAAAAATTAATGTACTATATTAAAACTCAAATGTATTTATTTTGAAACTGAAATAACGCAGCCATGTTAAGTGAGTAGTACAAGCAGTCGTTAAGCCAAGTCAGAGGCCTTCGAGCGGCTTGAAAACTCTCGACACTAGAGCTTGACCACTTTCCTCATACGAAGAAGAAAACCGCCAGCGTTCATTTAATTGAACTGTATTTTGCGTTGCTTTGCTAATAGATTGTAAATATACTCATCGATTTATATTGACGGTTTAAAACCCTTTCCATTATGTAATTAGCTGGTATTAAAACATTGTTTGGTAGAAATATATGTATATATAAAGATATAAAGTATGTATGTAAATCATGAATTTAGCGTGGTCTTAGTGATATTGTTACATTCCATTGTATATTTTGGGTTTGTCGAAGTTTTTTTATAGGTTAACTGAAAATTATATTATATTTAGTAAATCTGTAACTTCCCTACCGCAGATGTAATGAAAGTCACTAACTCTTACCTTAAATGTAACTAAAAGTCCTTAAGTATATCTTATTGTAGGTCTTAAGAATACTCATAGTTTACTTTATTTTTCACTATTTTAGGTCTCAAAGATACAGTAGCAAAAAAAGCAAAGGTGTAGTAACTCTTTTGCAACCATATTTGTATGTTGGTGTTGTAAAAAAAACTATCTTGCATTTGACTGATCGAAATATTATAAAAACAAAATTAAGATAAAGATTGTGAATGTACAAAAGACAGTTAAAACTCGTTAAATATAATATACCTATGCCCAACGTTCTATTTAATAATCCTTAAAATAATTAAGTTTGGAGTCCACATTGCATTTTTCGGAATTGTTTTTACAAAATTTTAATGTCATATCTTGTCGAAATTTTATTGTAATATACATACATAGCTTTATTCACATGGAACTTCCCACCGATAAAGCTAAATATATTAAAAAGGCTGGCACTGAAAGTATTTCGGTAATTATGTGCAGCCAAATTGTTTTAAAATATCAAAATTACTAGTCAAAAGAATTTCCTAATTAGATTATATTGTTACTGTATTAAAACTTTCGTAAGGCATATTTGAATAATGTTTGTATAATCGGCTATCACTTACGTTTATTTTGTCGGTATTAGCCCGACATGTTTCAGCACAATCAGTGTGCCATTCTCAAGTCGGTGGAGTAGTCAGTGCGGGCGCAGCCGTCATCGCGAGCGTACGTTGACTGTGTTACTGCCCTTGAGAATGGCACACTGATTGTGCTGGAACATGTCTCGCTAATACCGACAAAATAAACGTAAGTAATAGCCGGTTATACAAACATTACATTATATTGTTATAGAATAAGGGATACTCATTCCGCGCCTAATTTCTCCTCTAGACATAAGTTATTTATATTTTGTATAATTATAATTTTTACTCTTTGTTGATCACTGTAAGGTGTGAAGGAATAAAAGATAGTATTTTATAATTAATTTTGTCGTTTTATTGTGTGAGTTGTCTGTCCAAAAATATAATGCGTTCACTATCTATCAACAGTATCAACACGCTACAGAATACAAAGTGCACTTCTCTTCCTAACAGACTATCATACAGTACGAGCCGCGGGAAATGGCACATGCGCTCTCTTACGTGACGAAACAGAACACCACCAAAAAACCATTGAAAGAAGTAAAAGAAAAGTTACTCATAAATTAATTTCAAATAAAAGTAACAAATGAAACGTAAAAAAATGATGAAAGATTAGGATCTTTTTCTTTATTCTAAAATGAACTAAAACTTACCAACTCGAGGAATTTATCTCCGTACTAGCTCGACTCATTGAACAGATTATATTTGAACCGCATGTGCCACTTCCACGCGTCAATCAGAAGCCGCTCTCTCAACAACATGATATCATATGCCCAACACGCATTAACTGCTCGCAAGCAAATATTACAAACTTGAAATGCAAAGTTAACAAAATTACAACTAAGATACAAATGAGTCAAGATAAATTATAATAATAGGCATGTTATTTACAAAAAATATTGACTTAATAATACAATAGTTGAAAGGTTTTTTAAGGTTGAGGTACACTTATTTATACTCATAAATATGTACTTTTTTGTTTCTGAGAAATTATTATTTAAGTGTACATTCACCCTAAAGTTTATTCATCGAGTCGAGCTAATGCATAGATAAATTACTAGCGCCTAATTCGTCAGACATCACGCAAAGAGGCGACGTCCACCAATCGCGGCCAACAACGCTATTTATGCGCGTAATTTCTGACGAATCAAGACTTAGTCTCCGTATTAGCTGGGCTCGTTGGACATATTATAGATAGATAGATACAAAGCAGCGGTTCAGATTTCAAGTTTTTAAACACACGCATTAAATGTTACCCTGTACAAATATAAAACATTCTCCTCTAAATGGCCTTATCGCCACAATCTATATTATTATCAAACCTTTTCGAAGCTCGCTACACCAATCATACATATTTCAAATTTAGGATAAAACCACACTAAGACGTTGATCACAAATTTATTGGTCATTGATTTATAAGATCGGGTATCTCTGGGTGTCAAGCACAGTTCAGTGACCGAGATTACCGTTTGACTAGCGATTTGCCAATTTGGTCACGTCTTATCATAAAAACATAATGGAGAGACATCCCATAACCGTAGTGTGGTTTATACCTTTACATGCCAGAGAAGTACGCGGAAAAGCTGCTGCTAAGTTTTCAAAATAAAAGATAATATTTTAATTTTTATGGATACAAAAATACGTAGAATTTTATTTTTAAAATACATGGAAATTGAAATGAGATTTTTAACTTTTATTAGTCCATAGTGAAGAAAAATAAATTAAAAAGTAACTTCATACGCATATTCTTTATAATATCATACGAAAATACTATGATTGTTATTATTCACTTTGATAATGGCACTTCTAAACGTTTTTTATAAAGTCATACATCTGATATTAATTCGTAATCAAAAATACACTTTGTTCGTTATTTATGGCAAAATTGTAGGCTAATTATTATCTACATAAGAAATGCAAATCTCTAAGAAAAAGAAAATTGTACTTATTGCTTTTAGTATTTAACACCTTTACACTTCAGGACACCTCGTTTTAATTTGTTCAAAAATAGAATATTTTGCAATAATACAATAATTTTTGAACAACACGAATGAAAACGAGTGTGTCAAAAATACAGTCGTGAAGTGTACAAATGACGATTAATTCAAATCACATGGAATGTTTCCGTAGACAAAAATTAACTCCACGAAAACCATCGCACGAATAAGAATCGATCACACAAATATAAATTCAATATTTTCTCGTAAATGATTTCATTAAATTCATGTATCTCACAACCCGCTACACAAATCGAAACAATTTACAATTGAGTGAATATAATCTACCTAAATATTTTTTTTTGTTAATCACGACGGGCTAATTTTAATTAATGAGGCTATTTAAATTATCATTACAAACAACTTTTGTAACTGACCGCGCCCTTTGAAAAAGATAAGTAAAAAAATCATCAAAAGAATTCCTTTATTAGTCTAGTCAAGAAACGCCTTTTTTGTCAACTTTTTTCAGCAGTCTCCGAAAATTATGAATGAGGTGTCATTCTATTCGGAGTGGCATCTAGATAGTTTTCAAAAAACAATGAAGTTCCGCTGAAAAATAAATATTTTAAAGTTTATGAACACGGATTATTGTTTATTGATCTGTCCTGTAGGCACCTGAATTTCTTCAATTTTTTATTTTCATATTTAATAAGTTTAAATAATATTTATTCATTCAAGGCCGAAGGAATCATAATTTTCGGAAACTGCTGAAAAAAGTTGACCAAAAAGGCACTTGTTGACTAGACTATATTTCCATTTATAAGATGCCACCATGCAAAACTAAATTAATTTGACAAGGTCAAATAGTTGTAAAAGTTGTTCATAATGACAGACACAAAAACCGTATTCATAGCCCTTTATAAGATCCATCCGTCGACTAATAAATCACATGTAAAATCTACCTAAATACATGATATATTACAAAATATCGAGATAATACACTGAGATCTAATACGATAAGGAACTTACATATTTAAACTCACGTTTCAAACATAATACATCAAAACTCAACTAAAAATTGCTAGTGGTCATTATCTACATATTATGTTTTTATATTGTCATGAATTTAATACATTAATAGCAGTTGGAGAATTGACTGACTATTCACAAACGGAATGTCACTCCAATTTAATATGTTAATTTTTTTTGAAAAAGTTAATTTAAATGTTTCCAATAGCGTTGTAAGACTGGTAAACGATCGTAATAAAGTATTTTTATCTCACGCTTAATAGACAGATATATAAAGATAATAAAATATTGAGTCATAGATATGGAATAGACTGAACGATATATATCATTCAGTTTTAGAATAGTCCATCTTTATATATCTAATTTGTTCTTTAGGGCACCAATGACAGGTGACCGTGTTTTGTAACTAATTTTAAAAGAATTGTGCTGTGGCTGGAACATTGTTTCGGATAGCCTTAGAAACAGACTGTAAAACTAACTACAGTCCTCATACAAAAAACGTGTTTTTGCCATATTTTTATGATAATGGTACGGAACCTTTCAAGCGCGAGCCCGACTCGCCCTTGGCTGTATTTTATAATAAGTTTGAATTCTTTAATTAAACTATTTCCTAAATCTATTTTCTGTACAAATTATCGTATAGTACTACTCAACAAGATATGTTGATGCCTTACAATCGAGTTCATCTTAATTTTAAATAACAAACTAAATCAACAAGCCTCCTCCAAAACCTTGATACGGAGGCCAACATGTTACGATTTCGGTCTTGGGTTCTTTAGAAATAGATTTTAGCTTTTTTTTTCACTTTTTATCTGAAAATTATCCATTGTTCATATTATTTACGTCATGAAGATAAAATAGTATAGATAATGTTGATAATATAATGCATAGACTGGCCATGCATTTTTTTAGGTCCTTTTTTTAACAAAGGTCATTCAACATGGGCAAAATTTTGAATTTACAGTTTCTTCGATAACAAAATATTGAAAAAAAAAGCTTAATGGCTGTCTAAGGAACAACCCTTAAACTGTGTATACTAATTTTGGTACCAATCAAATTCAGCAATATAATAAGTTAATTATAGATTTGTAACCAGTTTTTCAAATATATAAGTCTAATTGGTTCCAAAAACAGTGTAAGTATTCATAGGGACGTTCTTTAGACGGTCTTTAATCTAATCTCTATTTTTCGAAATAACTAACTGTTTATAGGTTATAGATTAAATTGAACATTTTTGCAATTTTGCCTTAAGGTTATTTTAATTTAAATTCATACAAAAAATACGTACGCCACATTAATGGGCCAAATATTTAAGCGGCTTTGGCAGAAACTTCAATCATAATTTAGAATTTAGGCCGAACATGTTTAGGCATCGAAACGTTAAGCTTTAGGAACATTAGTGACGTCAGTCGATGTTTTGGCAGCACTGCTGTTAAAAAGGTAGGATATAAATATTTACATAAAACACTTTCCAATGCGGTAATTGTAAAATAAACGTTCTAAAACATTGTACATAGAAGAAAAAATGAAATCTTTAGTGTACTTTCGCGTTATCTGAAACCAAATTAAGACAAGCAAAGGAAAAATCAAAATATTTTCAAAAACCCTCTAACCGACCACCACACCACCACTACAACTCACAATTTTTTCTTCTATCTACAATGGCTTTCCGCAAAGTAACGCCAGAGTCAATAGGTTCTAAAATATTGTGTCAAACTTTCTATTACTAGAGTCAGTAAAGAAAACGTTCGAAAGTTCATCTCCTCTCACTTGCACAACCAAATAAGTAAGAGCAAGAGGAAGCGAACTTTCAAATGTTTTCTTTACTGATGCGAGTTATAGATGTAACTCGGTTTCTACTTTTCATGTTACCATTACCATTCTATGACCGAGATTCTTCTCTAGCACCACACTTGCACTAACACTCGTATTCTTACACCTAATGGCTCCTCTTCACAATGGGCCATCACGGTCGATTAAAAAGTCGCAATCATTGCTGCGATCGTGAGTTACCCTCTACACAGTCGTGTAATATCTGACATGTACGAACTTCTCTCTTCTTTCATCTTTCTTCTTTATAGACGATGGCGGCCACTCACAGACTCACTTGGACACAGGTACAGAAAGAGAAAGTCTCTTTCTTCAGTAATAGGTAATTATTGAACGTTCATTTAGCGCACGCGCGAATTGCGTACCATTGAATATAAACTATCTTACACAGATCTCTTTTTTCAGGAATAAATGTAAATCTTCAAAGTTCTGTTAGCGCACGCACGAGTTGCATACCACTGAAAGAATTCCATCTCTTTCACACCCACACCTGTCTATGGCATCGAATAGTGCTGTCTCTGTCTCCCTCGGCTGCAGGCGGGTTAGGGCGCGGCTAGAAGTTCTGCTGGCGCTTGCGCTTGAGCTGCATGGCGTCGAGTATGTGCTGGCGCTTGCGCACGTAGCGCGCGCGCAGCACCTCGATCTCCGCCTCCATCTCCGCGTCCAGCCGCGCCATGCGCGCCTCCAGCTCCGCCGCGGGCAGGAACGCCAGCTGCAGAACAAGCCGGATATAAGCTTACTTATGCGAAGACTGTAGGCTAATGTCAATATTATTAGCTTGTCTCTTTGTACTAGGGGGTAATTCATAAAATAAACCAGTTATGATTCTAATCTCGTGTTTGCATTTCACTCCCGTAAAATGTTGGATGAAAAAATATTGATCTTAGTTTGTTTTCAAAATTCTTTGTTGAAACATACAAATATTAACTAAGTAAAAGATGGGCACTGTCCGCTTTCAAACTTATCCTATTTATTATTTTTGCTACTTACAGACTACTTAGCTTTATTAGCTTTTAAAAACACAGTTTGAAAAATATATGACATATAAATACGCTAAAGATTTAACACTTACCTACTTTACGTGGTGTCGACGCGAGTTGATTTGTTATTAACCTATTGTGCCAGGTTCACATTTTAGGCCATTATGAATTTTTACTTTTGCCACTAATCACAAGGATACTTTTAAATTAACACTCAAACAGAATAGTGAAATAAATATTCGAGAATAGTTGTCTATTCGAATTTATAAACTTTCCGAGAAATTTCTTTTCGGGAATTTCTTTTATTGTATTATGTAGCGTTAGTAAAGTTAAAGATTACGATTACAGCCAAAACAACAAACAAAACATAGCGTAATTTTACATTACACGCGTTAAATAATTTAGATAGTACGTAGATTTAACACGGTAATACTATTAAATGTTTAAAGTTCGACAACTCAAAAATAAAAACATCAACTCAAACTTATTATTTTAGTAGAGATTCACACAAAAATAATTGGTACAGAAAAAGGTTAGGTGAACAATGAATTAATCATACTTTTGTTAAAATTACTTTATACTACTATTACTTTATTATGATTGTTATTGGAAGTCAAAAGGTCGTTAGTCAAATCTTTCAACGCGGTGTAAATTCGTACGACTTTTTTTATCAGGCGAGTTTTTTGGCAAGCTTAAGCCTATCTAATTAAAAAGAAAAAACTTCATTTTGATAACTGATTTAAATTAATTAAACGAGAAGTTAGAATAAAGATGTTTTGATAGTTTCTGTCACATTATGTGTTTTGTAGTTAATGTGTTAATTAGAAGACAGATGGCAGCACTCGCGTAACTCGGCACTTACGCGCGTGGTTTAGGTCTAGCAGAGTGACGACGTGCAGTTGACTTACGAATTCAAAGTTGCCTTCCTCCACCAGCGCCCGCTGCAGCCCGCCGCCGCCCGCCCCCTCGCCACTGACAGACAAACAAACCATACCTCACTTTATGTATATCATCATCAGATGACTTGAAAACTCTCGACACCAGAGGGGAGATACTGTGCTTCACAACACAGGACTTGTCCAACAATGAAGCACAGGGTACATCTTGTTGTTGTACAATAGTATGTAAGATACTTTTGTAAAATATTTATTCAAAAAAAATTCAAAACAACAATATGGTTCATAATCCTAGCTAAGTTATAAATATCCTTATGCATAAATTTAGATTTCAGATTAAGGCTAGGTTGAGCTCAGTGCTCTGCACTAGGACAAAAATGTTGTCCTGTATGGCAACTCTGGTATTCTTTTTCATTATTGTACACCATTTTATTTGGACAAATAAACGTTTTATTTATTATTATTATTTACCAGAGCCTGAATACTTAGCTCATACGCAGAAGAAAAACATCAGATGAGACAATCGGTATGTCATTTTGATTCTTTGCAACTCTGTCATACAGTTGATTCTACGTATTGCGGCCAGGTAGGTTTCCCTTCTCAATTATAACTAAAATCCGGTTACTATTTTGATATCGGATGTGTCAAATGTCTAAATAGGGTCAAAAATCGTGTTGGGTGTCGATAAGTAGGTTTTTGGGCATGATGAATTCAATTCCGGTGTCAATTTTGACAACGGACCTGTTAAATATCAAAATAGTGTCATAAGTCGTGATACGTTTTCAGGTGTGAAAAACACGACTCTGCAGTCAAATTTGACATTTATGAAAAGGCAAACTTATTCTGACGGCGGCCATCTTGGATTTGAAACTTATTTTTTTATGGCTTTCTACGGTCATCAAAGCTACAACATTTGAAACTTATCACAGTATTCCAGATTGTACTTTTGTCATTCTTTAAGGTGACATTTACATCGCTGAATGTAAATGTCACCTTAAGGAATCATAGACTGAAAACCAATAAACCAAGTAAGTTGAAAAGTTAGAAGAAGATAGTCAGTCAGTCAAGTTATAGTTAGCGCGTTCTTCTTATCTCAGTTATAGAGTTACCTGAGAGCGTCCTCGTCGTGTGTGTGTGTGGGTGCGCCGTTGGCGTGTGTGTGTGCGGGCGGCGCGTCCTTCTTGTCGAAGTGTTCGAGGAACAGCGGCCGGTACTTGGGCTTGTTGGTGTCCATCGGGTCTGTGTCGTGACCTGACATAGTAAACATATTTAAGATTGAGTTTAAAACAATTTCCAACATTTTTAACAGAAATAAAAGTTATAACATACAATTAATATAATAATGTTATATTTGCACGAAAATATAGAAACAAAGAAACCACTGTGGCAAACGAAAACCTTATATAAATTAAAATTTAATGTACACAGTTGCTGCAACTCAGCAAAAATCCTAAAACTGGTAGATGGTAGATGTTGGCAATATTACAAGTATGAAGTAAAATTCACAATTATTTAATCAATTACTTTAATGTGTTAATGTAAAAAAATACGAAAAAACACATTTATTGTATGGGGTATATACTATATACCACTCTTAATATTAATTTTTATTTTCTTTTTAGTATTTGTTGTTATAGCGGCATGGAAAATACATATCTTTCAGGTTTCTTGCTATTACGGTTTCTGAGATACAGCCTCGAGACAGACAGACAGACAGAGAGCGGAGGCTTAGTAATAGGAATGAGTCCAACAGTTTCAGTGCTTTCCGAGCACCATCTTCAGGGGCGAGTGTTACACGGACCGTCGCCGACGAGCTCCACTGACAGCTCGTCGGCGACGGTCCGTGTAACACTCGCCCCTGAAGATGGTGCTCGGAAAGCACCGAAACTGTTCCACTCATTCCAACTTTTAATATTAAGTAAGTGTGACCGTTTTCTACGCGAAAATATTAAGATGCCTTACGTGAACAGTTTACAATGCTTAGTAATAGGGTCCCGTTTTTCGAGTGCGTGCTTAGTAAATGTTGAGGTTACGTTTCATGGTGGCGAGGTCGGGGCTGGGCTCGTTGATGACCATGGTGGCGAGGTCCGGCGGGTCGAGCGCGTCGCGCGCCGGCACCAGCGTGCCGTCCGCCGCCTTCATCGTCGCCTCCGAGTACTCGCCCGCGCACTGTGCATATACATACAGAGTAAACTCTATATAACGACACTGAAACGGCTGTGCATTTAACGGCGTTTTATAGAGAAGCTGTTAAATGGAGAGAATGTATCATTGCATGGAATACAAGCTAAACCAACTAAAGACAATTGATTTCGACGCTTTAGAGAGTTTGTCGTTAAATCGAGTGACGTTACATGGAGTTTACAATGTACTAATAGCTCTTATTTATCTTTCACAAAGTGTATAGTACAAGTAAAAAAGACATTTATTTAATCACAAAAGGGTACAGTTTCAAATTCACAATGTCACTCTTTATGCATCAAAATTTAAATATAATACAGACAAAACATACAATATAAATAAATTATAAAATAAAAAAATAATAACATAACTAATTTAAAAGACTACAAAGGCAGAGCCTGACGGAAAGGTACCCATAACGCTTGTGGCATTGCCACGTTGTATAGCGATGGATATAAATTTTTAATAACTCTAAATATAATATAATAAAGTCGGCAGAAGTGAAAGGCCAGCCAGCCACCAGCTCGTGTGTAAGGTATCTGGTACATGCGGTGTATGCTTACCGCGTGGAATGTGTTGGCGTTGTTGGCGGCGTGCGCGTTGCGGAAGGCCTGCGTCTCGCGGATCTCGCGCGCCTCCGCTATCATCGTGCTCAGGATGCTCGGGTTCTTCGCGTTACCTGCACACCCCATACTCAGCGTCACTTACATTCATACACCATTATATCGCACAGATGCATAAAGGATACCAGTACTATTTAACTGACAAGAGAAATCGCACTAAATATGATATAACAATTATAGCTATTGACAAATAAATCGACAATATGACATTTAATTTTACTAATCAATTTAATGAGTAACTATAATGAATAGAATACTAAACTAATTATGGTAATTGACAAGTGTTTAAAATATGTGCATGTAAATATGATGTAGTTGAATAAATGGCTTTTTTACGTTTACTTCACATCGACTCACATCGAATAAGAAAAGGATGGAAGTAGATTTTATCAAAAATAAATAAATAAAGCCATTAATTCCCAAGAAACTTAAATAACATATCATGAGTTAATGAAATCTATATTAGTTTTATCGATACATTTAATAAAAAGCAATAAAAATATCACAGCCAACGAAATCAGAACCAGCATCTCCGGCTAACCAGGCCGAACTCTCTAGCCACTAAGCTATGCTCGACTCTACGTTAGCTGCAAAAATTCACGATAACTTTTTAATTCCGGTCCTTAAGCGACCGTGGCACCATCTGTGCTGACAGATTAAGACTATTACAACAATATTGTGTCGATTACATTATATTATCTACTTATTATAAATATTTGGTTCCAATTCTAATTTAAAGTGGGGGTGATTAGAACTGCACTGACATTCCTCTAGGAACATATTGTGCATTCACCCCTTACCAGTCTACCCAAGCCAACCGAGCTCCTTGAAATAGGGGAACACAGCCCTGGCTCGCTGGCATACCTGTTCCACCACTGTTACGCCAGATGGCCTGTTCTGAGAAGTTAACAAGTGGAAGTGGAACTTTGATCTTGAGCTGCTTTCTTCAAGTTTTGGTTATAGTTCGACCTGTTGGTCGTAATATTTTCGTTTGGCTTTCTTAAAATGTCTAAGATAACCTCAGTGCGAGTTCAATAGTATAGTCAAAGATCGTATAAAGAAGTAAAAATTTGTATATATAGTACCTATAAATTCGTGTTGTAGTAGGAACTCTGCCGTCGCTCGCTCCTCCGGGTTCTTCACAAGACACACGCTCACAAAGTCTATAAACTCCGCCGACCACTGGTCTGGTTCCCTGTAATATAACAAATCACACATAAACTAAAAACTACATAAATCCGTACTAGCGATGCGATTCACACAATCTACTATCGTTATATTACTTTTTTTTTTTGTTGACGAGGGGGAAATCTTCGACAAGATACCTGGCTACGATGGGGCGCAGTCAGGTTATGTGGGATTTGTACCCACTAAAACCCCCCCGGTGACCTGCCTCTGTGCTTAACGGAGGTCTCCGGGTTCTTCCGGGAAACACTCCGGAGACCTCCTTGCACTGCGCTGTGGCCCTTCCCGGATTGTTGTCGTTCAACCCGGACTCGATGGAGCAGGTGTCGGAACCCCATCTCCAAACACCTTCGAGTCTGATGCCCCTTTTAGTCGCCTCTTGTGACAGGCAGGGGCAATTCCGTAGCTTTAATTCCCTTCTTTCACCCAGGCTGCAGGGTTCATCGTTATATTACTATGCCTTTATTATATTACTATTACCGCATGGACCGTTGCTTAGCTACAGCTACAGACGCTATCCCCTCCAGTATAATTGTGAAGCAACTATTAATTTATGCAATATGTGATAAATAAAATACGTAGTATAGTAAGTAAAAATAGGCCAATAATGGCTCAAAGACTCCGATGGCTTGGACACCTGTTAAGGGTGGGGGAGGATCGGGCCGCTAAGAGAGCCTACCTAGGGAAGCCGGAGGGACGCCGTCCAGTTGGCCGCCCTCGGTACCGCTGGAGTGACGCCGTCGAAAGGGACCTCGGTGAGCTTCAAGTGGCTGACAGGAGAGGAATGGCGCAACACCGTGACGAGTGGCGCCGTCTGTTGTTGGAGGCCAAGACCCACTTTGGGGTTTTCGTGCCGTAGCAGTAAGTAAGTAAGTAAGTAATAATGCACCTGTAAATAAGGTCTCCGATTATGTCAGGGGTTAAGAATACTTAAGAAGCAAGGTACCTGAAGGAGGGCGGCGGCTTGGTGGGTATCATGAAGATGGCGCGCATGGGGTGGATGTCCCCGTAAGGCGGCTTGCCCTCCGCCATCTCGAGCGCCGTGATGCCGAGCGACCAGATGTCGGCCACGCAGTCGTAGCCGATCTCCTGGATCACCTCGGGCGCCATCCAGAACGGCGTGCCGATCACCGTGTTGCGCTTCGCCATCGTGTCCTCGAACATTACAAGTCATATTATTTTACATGTTTTGGTACCAGGATAAAGGTGAATATGGTTAAAACAGAACGACAAATTGACAACAGTCATCATTATCATCAACTCTTTTTATCCCCACTTCTGGGTATAGGCCTTCATCTGCAGGTGCCACCTCCGTTAACACTTGAATATAAAGAGTACAAGTACAACGCAAAACCTTTTAGAACGGGATTTGCTTCTTTTCTATATGACTTGAAATTTTGTATCTGAAATCCGCTATTATGTTATTTTTTACCGGACGCACAATGTTTTTTTTCGTAACAGCTGATATATTTTCCAAATGTCATATGGAACTTTAAAATTTATACTAAGTATTTAACATTAAAATTTATTTTGTTTAGGTATTATAAGTTTGACGTGTCTCTCTCTCTCTCTCTCTCTCTGTGTGTGCGTGCGTGTACAAAATAACATACTACATACATATCTTTTCACAACTTCCTCAATATGGGTATCGGGTATCAAATAGAAGACCATGACTTACAAAAATAACCTTCAAATTCAAGATGGCCGACACCTAATGCGACAAATAATACGTATTAAAGCTAGAGCATTAACAAAACCCCTCGTACTTACAGTCAACTGGCCCGCCACACCAAAGTCCGCCAGTTTAGCGTGACCCTCGGTGTTGAGCAATATGTTCCCCGCCTTGATGTCCCGGTGTATCTTTCTCCGGCGGTGCAGGTACTCGAGCCCCTTGAGCGTGTCGCACAGTATGGTGGCGATCTCGTCCTCGGACAGCGTCTTCTTGCGCAGGCGCATGATGTCCGACACCGAGCCCGCGCCGCAGTACTCCATCACGATCTGGAAATCGAGGGCTTTACATTATCTTCAGATCACCGAAGAACTACACTAAATACAGTGTAAACTCCATGTAACGTCACTCGATTTAACGACTAACTCTAAAGCGTGGAAGTCAATTGGCTTTAGTTGGTTTAGCTAGTATTCCATACAATGATACATTCTCTCCACTTAACGACCACTCTCCCATAAATAACATAATTGAACGGCGTGCTAAGAGGCTTATAGGCAACGATAATCTTTGCAAGGCAAAGTTGCAGAGCCTGGAGCACCGCCGCATTGTTGCCAGTCTGTCGGTATTCTATCGGTTGCATTTCGGCGAGTGTGCGAATGAATTATATGAAGTGATTCCCCCCGCCCCCTTTCACTATCAGACGAGCAACGAAACGCGAAGGCGGTATCGGTTCACAGTTGAGGTGCCTAAGGCACGCACTAAGCGTTATGCCTCCACCTTTGTTGTCCGAACCGCCAAACTTTGGAACTCCTTGCCGAATTCCCTGTTCCCCAATGACTATAATCTAGCAATTTTCAAGGCGAGAGTGAACCGGTTCCTTCTAGGTAAGCGCGTTTCACCGTAGACCTCAATGTCACTTACTACGAGGGCATAGATTGCGTAATTATGGGAGATGTAAATATTGATTTCCTAGAGAGCTCTACCGCGCAAAAACAACTATTAGATTTGCTTGAAAGTTTCAAATTTGTGCAACTTGTTGAAGAGTACACACGGGAAGACACAGGTGGTCGGAAATCACTACTCGATCACGTATATACAAATATTTCGGTGAAACGTGTATCTGAGATTAGGAATGTAGACACGCGACCGCTCAGCGACCATAAAGCGCAGCGCCTCACGCTCGCTACGCTCGCTGCGCCGCAGCCCGCGCCCGCGCACCGGCTCGCTAGGTGCTTTTCGGAAGCTAATGAGCTTAACTTTGTTAATACTCTAGATTCAGTGGATTGGGAGAGTGTCGTTAAGAACAGCAGTGGATGTTGTCACGCCTTGTCATCCGGTATTATTAACATTCTTTCCAACAAATTCAGTATTTGTTTTCCACTGAAAAAACAACTTGTCCGCAAAAAACATTGGGTCGACGCGGAAGTGCACAACTTTAAGTACCTATTACAGGAGACTATAAGTCTAAAAAAGAGATGTCCTTCAGACGACGTACTGCGCGCTAAGTGCGACGAGCTTACAATTAAATACCATTCTCTACTTAAAGAAAAGCGAGTTGGCTACTATTGTAAAATTATACAAAATAACCCGAGTAATATGTGGCGCGTGATTAATACCGAGTTAGGCCGCGGGACACGCGAGAGAGTTGACTTTACCGACCAATTAAAAGACACAAACGGCCAGTCTTTCGCGACGAAAAAACAGGCTGTTGACGCACTGAACAATGAGTTCATAACCGCGGCTAGTAATTGCGGAGCGCCAGCCGCTAATACCGCTAGCGCGCTCTCCGCGCTTGGAGGTGTAGTGACCGATAGCGACGTGTCAGTTAGACTAGAGCCGTTCTCTCCGCTCGAGGTATACACGATAGTGACAAAACGTGTCGCTCCCAAGAAGAGTACTGATATATACGGCCTATCCGCGAACATACTCAAAACAGCTATAGGACCGGTAGCGCCAAGTTTATGCTATTTATTTAATCTTTGCGTGCGCGAGGGAGTTTATCCGGCAGCCTTAAAGAAGGTGAAGATAAGCCCTTTGTATAAAGGAAAGGGCAAAAAATCGGAGCCCAAATCGTATCGGCCTATTTCGCTCGTCCCTGCGATTAGTAAAGTGTTTGAAGTTGGTCTGAATAGGAGGCTTCTGAACTTCGTAATGGACCGAAACATTTTGTCGGAAAGACAGTATGCGTACAGAGCCGGGCGCGCGACTACCGACTTGGTGCGCGAGGTGCTGTGGAGAGTGCTGAGTGCGCGCGAGTCGAGACTGCAGGTAGCGCTGCTGTGTTGCGACTTGTCGCGCGCATTTGACACTGCAGATCACGGCCTCATTGCAAACAAGCTGAAACACTACGGTATCCGTGGTCCGGCGCTGTCCATACTGACTTCCTTCATGTCCAAACGTACGCAGATGGTCGTAGGTGATAGAGGCCGCGCTAAATCATCCGAGCTAGAGAATGCAATGGGCGTTCCCCAAGGCTCCTGCTTATCCAATACCCTGTTCAGCCTTCTTCTTAACGACTTGCCTGGCGCAATAGGCGGTGCTGAGATTTTCTTGTATGCAGACGACGTCGCGGCTGTAGTTACGGCGCCGACACACACGCAGCTAGAGCAGAAGCTTAACTCGGTGGCGAATGATCTTGACGGGTGGTTTAGATCGAACGGCTTGGCATTAAATAAAGATAAAACTTGTTTTCTGAGCTTCAATTTAAATGGTCACGCAACAAAATCCTATTCGGTAGTAGTAGGCCAAACTGCACTCCAGCAGGTGTCCTGTACAAAGCTTCTCGGGTTTTATCTCGATAGTGGGCTAACGTGGGAGACGCACATACACGAAGTGTGCGGGAAGCTGTCGAGCTCATGCTTCGCGCTTCGGCGGCTCGCGAGCACCGCCACCCGCAGCGTCGTGCGCTCCTGCTACTTCGCGACTGTCCATAGCGTAATCACGTACGGGTTAGAGTTGTGGGGCAACGCTGCCGATAGAGATAGAGTTTTTCGCATGCAGAAACGCGCCATACGTGCCATTTGCGGGGTTCAGAGCGACGTCTCCTGCGTTGAACTCTTTCGAGACCTTGATATATTGCCTCTACCATGTGAATTCATATATCAAGTTGCACTTTTCACACACACGCACCTTGAATTATTTCAACGCAGGGGTGCTAATAAAACGTGGGATCTACGTAGCAACGTGAAGAAGATGCAACTGAAAACGCCGGTTCATCGACTTGTGAAATTGGAGAGGTCCGTTTACGTGTTGGGGCCCGCGATCTACAACCGCGTACCTGCGACTGTCCGGGATGCACCTTCCACCGCCAGCTTTAAGACTAGACTCAGGGTTTGGCTATTAGATAAAACTTTGTATAATATAAATGATTTTCTAAATTTGAAAATTGACATTTAAATTGACAATTTGACATTTGATTCATATCATATACTTTTGTATTGATATTATATTAGATACTAGAATTAGTAGTGAAAATTGACATTATGATTAATATCATATACTATTGTAATGATATTATAGTACTAGAATATAATTGAAAATTGACATGGATACATATCATATACTTTTGTAATGATATCATATTATTTGACTTGTAACTTTGGTGTTATCAATAAATGATTTGTATTTGTATTTGTATTTGTATTTGTACTATCAGGTGAATTGTGGTCAAGCGCTGACCTATATAGAGTAAAAAAAAAAAAATAGCCATAAAATGCACAGCCCCTTCAGTGTCGTTACATAGAATTTACCCTGGATTTCATTTTTTTCTTCTATCTACGAGACTTCTTCTTCATCGTATGAGCTAAGTGGCCAAGCTCTGGTGTCGAGTTTACAAGCCGCCCGAAGGCCTCTGACTTGGATTAACGACTGCTAGTACTAAGACTAACAGTCGGGACCCACAATTTAACGTGTCATCCGACCCACGATAGCACCCAGATGAAAATGCCACTACCATGCCGGACTGCCAACCAGAGGGGTTAAATTAGTAGGCGTAATTTGTAAAAAAAACGTATCAAAACAAATGAACAAGCACTGTTATTATTATCCTCCGAAATAACTGCATTACGGATTAAGGCAAATATGTAGTATTGTCATTGAGTGGGGAGCCACCGCTGAGAATAACCAAGTTATTTGAGTATGTCGCATGCGTAGGCGCAGCGAAAGGTCTCTGTTCCCACCGAGACACGCTTCCCAGTGCCAGAGCCAAAATATTAATAACAAGGACACGAATGCTAAATTGCTTTAAAATTATCGTAAATGAGTGTGTTTGCTGAAAGAAGAAAATCTGAAATATTTAGTGTACTTCCGCTGTGATCTGAAACTAAGACTATTTTTTAAATATTTTGATGCTTTCTTTAGTAGTATTAATTTGGTTTTGGTTATAGAAGGAGGGAGGAGTGAGATATAGGCTATTTTCCACCACGCCATTATGGCCTAGTGCGTTGTCGAATGACACACGTCTTCGGATACCGTGGTCTTCAAACACGTCAGTTTCCTCACATTATTTTCCTTCACCGCAAAGCGAGTGCAAATCCACACATAACTTGAAAAAACAAGCCTTTCGTGTAGAGTCGAGATCAAACCATTCATTAGATTGAAAAGCAGACGTTTTCCCACCGAGCCCACACTCACTTTTTCCAACAAATATAAGTTACTAACCCACAAGTCGGTGTTTTTGAAGTAGCTCCCGTAGTACTTGACGACGTAGGGGCTGTCGCACTGCTGCATGATGGAGATCTCCTTGATGATCTCCTGCAGGTCCGTGTCGACAGGCACCTGCTTGATGGCCAGCACCTGCCCCGACTCCTTGTGGAGCGCCTGCAAGCCACGGAGAAACAGAGGTTTTATATCACTTGCGAGAGGCGTGTAACTGAGGTAATGATACCTCGTTAGTGGCATTTTCACCTGGGCGTTTTCCTTCAGCGATAACTCGAGCTTTCTTCAATTGAAAATTTTATTTCTTAAATATTTACAAAGAACAAAACATTATAATTGTCGACCTCGTTGGCGTAATGGTTACTATGCCGGACTGCCAATCAGAAGGTTCTTCTTCCATTCTGGGTTCGATTCCCGACATGGCTAAAATCTTTGTGCTGAACTAAATTTGTTGGCTGTTGGTCTGGGTGTTAAATAAGTGGTATGTACAAAAATGTCAACGCGTATTTTGAAATAGTTTTTGTATGTTTTAGTAAACTACAATAGCATAATACCGCGGGCGAAGCCAATCCCGGCAACGAAAAGACGGCATCGCTGACGAAATGGTTAGTTACTATGCCGGACTGCCGTGGGCTTGATTCCCGGCACGGCCAAAATTTTTGTAATAAACTAAATTTGTTGGCTGTTATCGATCTGGGTGTTAAATGATATAAAGTATTTATGTATGTATATGTAGTAAATCAGTTGTGTTAGCAACCATAATACGAACTAGAAATTATTCAGTATGGGGTTAACCAGCCGTGTGTGAAATGTGTCCTAATATATTTATAAAAATGAAAATTAATTATTTTTAGTTATTATCATGGCGACCAGCACTTACATTGAGAACTAGTCACGTGCCGTAAGTGCTGTTTTCTTCAAGGCGCCTTCAACAATATTGTATCGTAAACTACTTCCACTTTACATTATTTAATTATTATTAATATATTTAAACCGTATGAGTCAATAAAATATCTTCTTCTTCTCCTTTACCATTTCCCACTAGGTGGGGTCGGCACAGCCTGTTTTTCTCTTCCACGCCACTCTATCAGCCGTCATCTCCACATTCACTCCCTTCTCATTCACATCCTCCTTCACACAATTCATCCACGTCTTCTTTGGTCGACCTCTACTTCCGCTACTTCTTACAATCATATCCATACTTCTCCTAGTCACATGCATCTCCTCTCTACGCATCACATGCCCATACCACGCTAACCGTCCACTCTTCACTTTCTCTGTCTGAGTCAATAAAATATAAATGTAAAATTTGTCGAAATCGGCGACAGCCTATATGGAGACTATAGAGTCGCTCACCAGTGACCTCCAAGGGGTTCAATGTGTTAAAAACGTAAAAAATTATGATGATATATATACGGGGCACCATTTTTTTTATAGAGCATTGTAATTAACTTTGGTGATCGTACAGATCGCCGTATCGCCGTATCGCCGTTGACACGGAGTCGTAAAAAGACGAGCGTGAAGTACCTTGTAGACGCTGCCGTAGGAACCTTCCCCGAGCTTGCATATTATATCGAACACCTCCTCCGGCTGCCGCGTCAAACTCTCCTCGGACAGCTTCTTCAGCTCGCTGGAATACGAAAAGAGAAAAAGATTCAGATTCAGATTCGTTTATTGTTAACTGTACAGATATGGTGTTACAAATTAGTTCAATGGTATCAACAGTTTTGCTCTTTTGAACATACAATATTTAATAACATGCAAAAATACAATAATAAAAAAATAAAAAATAACAATTATTATTCCATCAATTAATTAACTAAGTTCTATCATACAAAATAAATCAAAAATATACATAAGTATGTCAAATTTTATCATTAAAAAATATTTTCAAACTATAGTAACATTTATATGTCAAAAAATCATTCAATTTATTTCTAAACATGGTTAAATTATTACATTTTCGTATTATTTTCGGCAAGTGATTGTAAACAGCTGGTCCCATACCCAAAATACTGTTTCCATACCGCGCAGTTCTATGACGAGAAAGTTAGATATTTTAATAACAAAGAAACTTAAACTAGATAATATCAGTGATCAGAATACTAGAGAGAATTGTTGATTTCCATGCAAAAAAGCGTGGCACGGAAGTTTACCATAATTACCGATGAAACCTAGATGGCGCTGCAAATAGAGCGCTTAGTCTAGCTGCCGCCAAATACCGCAACGCGCTGCAGTCGCATAGTGCTATAACGATAGTAGATCGCGTAACCCGAGTGAAGTCGTTTCAAGAAAATACGAATAGATGACGCTATGTATATCGAATGATACATGTAGTACGATTTCCAACAAGAGGTAGACCGTCTATTATATTTATTAGTCTATGATAAAACCTATAATCTTTCATATAAAGAAGTATAACACTTTACACACACGCCCAACATATAAAATATCCCTTTTCAAAACATTTTGCATTCTAATGGAATTAAGGAAAGCACCTAAATAGTCAAAATTTCATTTCTAAGTATTCTAAATCCGTGCTAGAGATAGTCCAAAATATTTTTCGCTTTTATGTGGGTGGACGGAACCATAACAAATCGTAAAGGCATTATTTTCGTCATGAATCCAACAAAACTGCGCCAAGCAGTCAACGCTTTATCTTCCGGCAGTTTATTGACCTCCAAAACTAGAGATTAGTACCGCTCGTTATGTACCTATACTAAACAATGTTTAGAGAAACGCGAGTCTTCGCGTTTAACGCAAATATCATACGAAAAATCAGAAACGATAATATTTTTTGACATATTTCGCACACGGTTGGTTAACCCCATACCAATATGTGTTATGGTAGCTAACACAGCTGATATACTACATATACATTAATACATATTTTATAAATATATACATATTTAACACCCAAATCCACAGCTAAAAAAATTAGTTAAGCACAAAGATGTTGGCCGTGCCGGGAATCGAAACCAGAACCTTCTGATTGGCAGTCCAGCAGGATAACCTTTACGCCAATATGGTCGTCAAAAATCTACTATACTATAAGAATCTTTGTCCTGACTCATTCATTTATCTATAGGCAAAACAGAGCCCAAACGGCTGGTCCTAGGGTTAAGAAATTTGAAGGGCATATTTGTTTTAGTACGTAGACGTATACTTAGAACGAATTTTTGGAAATTGTAGCCTATAAAGATAAAAAGTAGCCTATGTGTTAATCCAAGGTTTTACCTATCTTCACCCCAAATTTCATTTAAATCGGTTAAGCCGTTTGAGCGTGAACAAGTAACAAACACACACTAACTTTCACTTCTATTATATTAGTAGGATGAGCTAAGTCACCAAGCTATGGCGTTGAGTCAAGCTTACTGCTTGTAATAAGACTAGAAAGGGCCTATAAATTAACGTGTTATCCGGCCAACGGTAGCGCCCAGATACACATGCCACTTTTTAAATGACTGACTTTTGCATAGTCATCCATCCAAAGACTGCCCGCATCATGCGCTGCTAACTTTACTTGTCATGTACACACGTTCATCAGTTAACTTTACCTACACAACAACGTAAGGTCAATAAAACCTTATGTTGTAAGTGACATAACCAATGGCATAACATAACGATCGTGGTGATGGTAACGACCCTATATCGTGG
Organism: Mellilla xanthometata; assembly: GCA_035578125.1. Lineage (NCBI taxonomy): Eukaryota > Metazoa > Arthropoda > Insecta > Lepidoptera > Geometridae > Mellilla > Mellilla xanthometata. The sequence goes on along the minus strand of JAPUBQ010000007.1, from coordinate 559,230 downwards.
AGTAAAGCCAAGGTCAAACCAACGCATTCAGATCGCGTCAGCGGTGGCGGTCAGATGTTGTGTACGATTTTTTTTTTGTTTATTCCATCTGAAATCTCCCAAAACACAGAGTCAAGGATGTTGTTCGAATGTATTGTATTAGTTGACAATTGCTTACACATTTTCTCTATTCGCTTTGATTGGTGAATTACGTTAATGACGAACTTATTCACATCTATGCGTTGAGCGAACTAGAATAAAAGTTCGCTGGTTCTCTCACACAACTCAGAGACAAGGATGTTGTCAAAAAATGAATTGTATTGGTTGAAAATTGCTTACACTTTTTCTCTATTTGATTTGATTGGTCAATTGCGTTAGTTACGAACTTATTCACATATATGCGTTCTCTGATTGGTCGGTCCTCGCGAACGCGTTTCTAGCACGTTAGTTTGGCCTAGACTTAATCAAGCCGCCCCCGCCGTCGACAATCGCCCTAATTTTTATGACTTCCACTGGAAATGTAATAAGATTAGTTTACTTGGACATTGTATTAGATACTTTATGTTTAATTGAAGCTTACGTTTAATGCTCAGCCATAATTATGTTCATAGTCTGAATTAATGAATTAGTTGACAGAACAAGTGAAGTTTCTACGTTACCTAAGTGAACTATTTGGCTTTCGTCTGTCAGTCTAAAGATTTCCTGAATATAAATAAAATTGGTCAAGTAATTGTTGAAATATTAAGTAATAAAGTTACGATATTTACAAACGTTGTATCAAAACAAATTTAATGCTAAACTATTTCTACCTTGTATTTACCAGTTTAGTAAGTGTGTTAGTGAGCATATTTGTTACTTCTTCACGCTCAAGCGGCTGAACCAATTTTGATGCAATTTGGTTGACAAGACCCTGGATTAAACACATATACTACTTTTTATCTCGGATTTACGCGGATACCTGCACCAGGCGCAATAGTAAATAATAAACCAAAACAAAGTCTTCTTCTTCGTATGAACTAAGTAGCCAAGCTCGAGCGTCGAGACTTTTCAAGTAACCCGAAAGCTTCTGACTTGGCTTTATATCAAAGTAGATTAACCTTAGAAATCAAGTTAACCAGATAACTTATACGCATTCTGAGAGACGAGCCAAAGTAACTGGATAACTTTAGCTAAAGCAATAATGCGGAAGACAAATATTCCGGTACATTAAAAGGCCAGAAAAACACAGGAACACTTGGCGCCATACCACCACCTAACAAATCCATTCATCATAATGTCGCGCTGTTTTTAACCCCGCCCATTAAAACGTTACCCTCGAGTAACTGTTCCATTAATGTAGCTCTACAAAACCCACAGCGTAGGTAATTAAATACGAAAACTGTCCGGAATGTCTCACCGGGCTAATTATACATCGCCGACGGTTATGATTTACTCATGCTATTTGTGGGACTAACCTCGTGTTTAGAAATTAAAGAGTCAACTTTATGTCCACAACAAATAAGTAAAAGCTTGTGACCTAGAGTATCACCCTGTGGGAGACCAAATCAGGGCCTTACCTGTTAATGGGAATATAAATGTGGCGAATTCTATATACTTGGTTTTAGTATCATATCTCTCCTATCTCACTTTTGTTCATGATATAAATCCGAAAGATTGTGTGTGTGTGTGTGTGTGTGTGTGTGTGTGTGTGTGTGTGTGTTACTGTTAACTACTTATTTACATTCAAAGGGCTGAACCAATTTAGCTTATACCTTTGAGAAACACATCCTGGGTTAACGCGGGCAAAATTGCGGGGCACAGCTAGTTAAAAATAAAGTATCTATCTGAGTTTAAGAAAATATCTGAATCAATTATAAGGAAATGCATTTGCTAGCTCACATAAGTATAAAACTACAAAATAAAGTCAGACGCCCCATAATTTAAAACTAATGACATTTAACCAAGCAGACGTCGTGGGCGCTCGCGAGTGTATCTAAATATTTATGGGTCTTTTTTCATTGTATTGATGTAGGTTTTTGTTTGCATTTAGTAACTGTGGTTTACTATAATTGTGATATTTTTAAATAGAGAACTTACAATATCTCTCAGATAGATGTAACATAGGTAACTTATAGTAAGTTAATTAATTCTGTAAGCCAAATTATAATAGTTAATAGCCGACATGTTAATATTGAGAAACAGGAAAAAACTGAATCACCCAATACATAGTTTACACATACTGATAGTAAAAATCGATAAAATACAATGTGTGGAGGATGTTCTGTGAATTCCTGTTCTAGATAAGCGGTCGCATAACATGACTCGATCAAACGTAGAGCTGGACGGTACAATCAGGTACTGAAAACCATGATTAACTTTTACTCGGCAATCTCTTCTCAATTAGATCCTTATTACTGTGGATTAAGGACCATTTTTCTGCTATACTTTGTCGTTATCTAAGCCCAGGATGTTCTCAGTACGGCCAGCAATGTTTATACAAGTGTTCAAACAGGGTTCGAAGATTGATTGATCACGATTCAACACTTGTTAAATAACTGGATGTAACTGCGATGATGATGTTATGATGATGCATTCAGATATAGATAGGGGCATTATAATTTTTAAAAAGGTTTATCTAAATATACAGGGCACTGGAGTTTTCAGCAGAACAGACGCTCGAAATGGAAATTAAATTTACAGCTAAGCATTCGATCAGTAGGGCGCGTAACCACACTAATAAGCGACAATCTGGCTTAAGGTCTAAGGAGAGCAAGCCTTGTCTGGAACAACTGGCTTTCAATGAGGCTGTCGGAATACTCAAAGTCAATATATTGTAACAAAAAGGTCAAGAATTAGATTTTAAAACATCTATTTCTGATAGCTACCTTGGTAAATGAGTATTCTCAATTAAAATGATATCTTCTTCATCATCAGCATGTTAATACGAATAAGCGTTTTTGAGCAAAAAGTTACGGAAATACAGGCACATACGCGAGGCCATCTTCGTGATGTTAAATTGAAGTCTACGAATAAAATACGAAACAAAAACTACGAGTCCATTCACAGAATAAGGAAACAACAATTCTATGCTCAATTACTCACATTACACGTAAGAATAAGAGTATGTTGAATTACAAAGAAATTGAAATAAACATATCGGTGTGATTCAACGTTTAAATATTTTCCCTCTTGTAGAGCTAATTTTACCGTAGATTCAACAATGCAACGAATTTGTGCAAAATAGTCGGCTATTTGCGTACAAACACTGAGCAGACGTCTCAAGAGAGCAGCTGGAGCGCACTTAAATGCCAATTTATGTCTAAACTTGGAATTCCGAGCAATACAAAGTAAAATTAGATTTATAAAGACTGCTCGGACAGTGAAGAGTAGAAAGGTGGTACAACAACGGTCCAGGACGTACCCTGGCGGGCGCTCGTTGGCACTCATCCTGTCCTCGCGGCGTTTCTTGCAGGTGTTGCAGTTCAAGGTGGGTGCTCCGCCCTCCCACACTCCTCCCTTCCAAAACACCAAGCGACCTTCACTATCCATGAGGGAGCCACATTGCTACCACATCTAATGTTTATCCCGACCACCTCACTAGAAACTAATCCGCACTGTTTACACTTTTCTAATAATCTCATTAAAGCACTGTATTCCTAGAACACTGATAGACAGATCACTTTTTCAGGATAAAACACACATTAATTCGGTATCGTGTAAACAGTCACCGCGTTGCTATCTCTAAACGGGGTTACGATTCATGTGGTGTACAGTACACCGCACATTAAAATAGTTTATCTTTCGGTCGATAGCTTTATGAATTTACGTCACATGTGCCTGAAGCCGGGAGTTTAGGGAGGGCTGTCATCAGCACGGCCGCAGCCAACTCATAACGTGCACACTTCCAGCAATTTATGTAACCAAGTCCACTGAGCCCATCCAAAAACGATTGACAAAAGTTCACTCCCGAAATAACTCGCGTGTATCCTTCTCAGAGTATTGTTACGGGAAGACGACACGTCCGTCCTCTGTGACTCTTTACACGACACTGCCTTTGAAGTGCCCGTTGCTTGGCAAAGCTCAAGTTCAGATCACACGAGCGGTCAAGCAGGATTTGTTGTTATCTGGCTTTTGCATAAATTTGTGCAACAAAACTAACTGTTACTCAGGACTTGCAGAACTCAGATTGTCAAGGATCACGAACGATTCATATCTTTTTAAAGTTTTATATGCAGGACGCTGCACGTCTAGAGTTAAACAAAACCTGTTTCAGGACCGTTTTATCGTTTTGTGCGAGCAACGAATGAGTCATGCTCGGATCAGCTTTTCCCTTGCCGTAAAAAAGGTAAATAAATATATCCCTTTGCATACCTTAGGAGGGACTACATAAATCATTGTTGTCAGTAAAGTTTTTATGACGTAGAGTTAGCGATGCGCGTGCGCCGACGGAACCGAGAGCCGGGTGGGCGACTCTAGATAAATAAAACCGCGTGTTGGTCTGTCTATAAATATGTCTCCAAACCTACTGGTTACATAGACGCATTGACCTTTTCATTAGTAGCAGTTCATAATCATTAGACGATTGGATTGTTAGAGGTTAATAGTTCCGTTTGGACGAAAGCCAGCGAGATTCTACGAGGGAATTTATTGTTTGAATTTCGTCTGTCATATGTTTTCTTTACTTTTTCCTTAAATTAATTAAAAATTTATTATCTTATTTTAGAATTTTTTTTGCAACAATAAATGTTAACTTTACTTTTACTGGACATTGCCAGTAACGCCAGCTTGTTGGACTCACTAGCTATGGTAGTGGAACTATACATCGATGAATTATATTATCTATATCTATGTATGTATATAATATATTTATCTATACATACATATATCATACTAGCTGTAACCCGCGGCTCCAAACGCGTGTAGGTAGATTTGTACGCGAATCGAATTTTCCCTGAATGTTGTTTGCTAACGGAGCCCGAGACCTTTCCAACGAATGCAAAACCTTGTAAATCGCGTTCTGCGATTTATAACCGGAGGAAGGAAAACCCGAATTATTTTATATTATAGAAGATTGTAAATTTTGACGTTCATAAGTGTACGACATGTACCTAAATTTTAAATATAGTGTAAACTCTATATAACGACACTGAAAGGACTGTGATGATATTAAGAAGGAAAGAAAATCAGGAAAACTGAACAAGTCATTAATATAGGGCTGGAGATAACATTGAGAACCGATGCGGCCTATATTGTAGAGGAAGTAGTTTATAAATATTTAGAAGCGCACAGTATTGTGAGTGTAGTTGGCATGTTTCGCGCGAGATGTCGCCACGGCGCAGCTTCCGCTGAATGCTGCGACCTCCAGCCCGGGACAATGAACCGACAGACACACAGTCTGCCGATATCGCTATTATCTATGTAAATATACAACTACTGCAATAGCGCGCGAATATTGAAACCTCCGTAGTTCGGCTAACTAAACTGATAGTGATTCTGATCGTAGAAATTAAACAACGATCGATACGGGCCGTCTTTGGATGGGTGATAATGAAAAAGACCGTAATTTTAAAGCTTAGTACAGTGTAAGCTCTATATAACGACACTGAAGGGACTGTGCATTTTTTGGCGTTATAGAGAGTTTGTCGGTAAATCGAGTGACGTAACATGTCGGGCTAATACCGACAAAATAAACGTAAATGATAGCCGGTTATACAAACATTATTATTTACTAGTTGTACCCCGCAGTGTTACCTGCGTCAATCGTTAATAATTAAAAGAAGTGAATCCGGGAAAAAAATGCCTGTGTTTATCCAAGGTCTAAACTATATTCATACCAAATTTCATCAAAATCGGTTCAGCCGTTTGAGCGTGAAGAAGTAACAAACATACACACACACAAACTTTCGCATTTATTATATTAGTAGGATTAGTTGTCCGTAAGCCTCTGTAAGATTATGATTACGATAAAATCATTGACCTTCCAACACAACCGTTTACCTTTCTTTATAAGGAGTGCACAAAATAGTTAATTTAACGATCCTTGGAATTTATGTGAATCACTTTCCGATACCGAGAACCAAAGGAGTTACGACGTGTAGAGAAGGTAAAGAATCGAAGACAGGTCAACAAAGTACGTCGACACAGAAAACGAACAAAATAAAGCGGTCCACAATCCCGCTTTCCGATATACCCCCACGTGACTGGCTATTTGCAATGTGTGCTACTTTTGCCAAATGTAAACGATGTCTTCAGGTTGTTGCTTTTGATGAGGTGGGAACTTTGAACGGGTAGTTTTTAAAAGGTAAAATTGGGACCCTATTAACTACTAAGACTCCAATGTCTGTCTGTCTCCAGGCTGTATCTCAAAAACCGTAATAGCTAGAAAGCTGAAACTTTCACAAGATATGTATTTCCCGTGCCGCTTTATCAACAGATACTAAAAATAAAAATATTAAGGGGGTCCCCTACACAATAAACGTATTTTTTTCGTATTTTTTCTATATAAATCAATAACGGTAGAAGACTTGAAATTTTCACAAAATATATAAATGTATATTAGGTATCAAAATAAGTTATAAATTAAAAAAAAATTAAGGAGCGCTCCCATAAAACAATGGTACAGAACCCTTCATGCGCGAGCCCAAATCGCACTTGGCCAATAATTTCATTTTAGTTCCATATCACTGCGGAAGTAGGTAACAACAAATCTTAGATTTTATTTCATCTACCAAAAATTTACGCAAAGCCACGCCTGAATCACTGAATCAAAATTGAAGTATGAAAAGTATTATTACAGATTCGGCTTTACGTATAATTCTTTACCATCCCGTAGTTAAATTCATGGAAGTATTGATCATCGACTCGTTGGTAATGCATAGGTAATGGTCTAATTGAAGAGCACGATGACAGACCGCCTCTAACTACTTAAGTGGACTAGATGGCACTCGAGTCGGTCATACCACTGGCCTGTTGGAATACCTATACTACTAACGTCAGTGGACTTCTTTTAAACATAGGCAAAGATCATCTAATCATTATTATTACACATATATCCCAATAATGTATTGCAAATGTAATGACTGGCGTGTATATATATCATTTACGAGTATGTACAGATAAATGAGTATTATGAGTGTGCATTTTGTATGAGCTAGATGGTCAAACTATGGTGTCGAGACTTTTCAAGTCGTCCAAAGACCTCTTACTGACTTAGCTTGACGACTAGACTGTTTGTACTAAGACTAATAGCATAAGTTTCATTCGACCGACTCATTTAAATCATTTATTGCAAAATATGGTTGCAATTCTATAGATGTTTATAATAAAACCTTAGAAGTATATCACACTTATAGGCTTTCGTTATTCGATACTGGCTAAAATGTTCGATACATTTTGGTCCTTCGCCAAGACCTACTAGGAGATTTAGTAACGTAAAATCAGGAGGTTTTAGATAACACGGGTCAACATGAAATTTGACTTTGATTGCAAAGCATTAAATTTCGGTAGTTTAGGTCGTAATTAGACGGAAAAAAATATATGGCATGAAAAACTTTGCTTTTGTGCTTAGAAGACTGATTGAACGAAATTTTTAAAAATCTCGGATTTTAATTTTTGATTGAAAATAAAACTATTGAAATAAAAATGTTTATTATTTTTATTAAGTTTTACTATCAAACTAGCTTACAGAAAAGTGGAAAATAACTTGAAAGTGTACACTTTTACTTTTTCTTTTATTTTCATAGCTACTTTCTCTCATTAAGCCCTAAATATAGTATTATATTATAACTATCACAAAAGCAAATTTTATACCGAAAAAAAGTATTTTCTTTTCGTTTTTGTGCATAACTAACTGGAAAATAATAGTATAAACTTTAGGACAAAGAACGAATTTTTTTTTTGTAGAGTCGTGTAATTTGCCTGGATACTTCACTTTGTTTATAAATCAGCACATAGGTCAGTCTTCATAAAGGTTTATACTAAACTTGTAGGTGTCGCCAGTATGGTCAAGCGTGTCGCAACGGAAGTAATTTTGCCATAAACGTTTTATTAAGTTAAATTGTCCAGCTAAAACAATCTACGTCTATCTAGGTCAGTCGGTGAATTGAAAATTACTGTCTGCATCGTAAACATTTATTTTACCTTTACATTTGCAAAACTTTTTTAGACAAAACATTTTAAGCCCAGATACAATAACGACGGGGTGATAAGATAAGTTTGTCGTGTCTGTATCTGTCATCGTAGGTTCCGAACGGATAGACCATTTATGATATCGTTTTTTTGTTTGAAAAGTGAGGTAATTAGAAGTGTTAGCTATGTTCGATAAAAATCGGATAACATATTTATTCACAAATCCCTCAATAAACATAGGTGCCAAATGACAGGGCTTGACTAGTAGAATACATATACTATGCTGAATTTAAATCCAAGTAAACAAGTAAGGCCACCACCATATAATGTTGTCGGTTATCTATTTTTTAATTTACACTTAGTTATTTAGTTACTGGAAAAGCGTACATCAAGGAAGATTCTAGCTGCAGGAAAATTCACCGTTCATAAGAAAACGCAAGTCACCAATCATAAGAAGCTACGTTGCGCCACAATTGGCCACTAGCATTGGTATTCCTGACTCAGACAGGCAGCCCTTTTATGTACCTCACAATAAAGCGTGTCATAAAATATGCAACGGCTCATGCGTAATCGGGAAACCTAGTTCCACGGCATGCGATCGCTCAGCTGAGGAGATATACTAATATAGAAAGAAACTATATTCAAACTTGCGAACAAAGAGGTTCAATTTAGTATCGAAGTTTTTACCTCGCATTGAATAGGTGTGCATTAGTGCCCACTGACCACCCACGTCAGATTAGTCTTTAATGTAATACCTCGTGTGTCAGTTTAATTTGTCAATCATTGGAAGTCAGATCGAAGCTTTTAAATAGAAAATAATATTGATAATAATTATCATAATTAAGTGACAATTTTGGAACTATTTGGTTACAATCCTGGCAATTATCTCCAGATTCCCATAAAGTGGTCAAATCGCGTACCTGATCCATTTTAAAAGATATTATCTATCTATTTTTATTGCTACTTTTATTTATATCAACACGCCTTTCAGGTACTGAGAATCGACAGAGATTACTGAACATATTGGAGATTTGATGGCACGGCTTCATTATACTTCAGCAGCAACAGTCCCCTGCATAGGGCTATCAACGCAACGAGAAGGTCTGGTGTAGTATAGTATCAAAATTTTACATCTTATATATAAAATTTCCGTGTCACAGTGTTTGTTACCGTACTCTTCCGAAACGGCTTGACCGATTTTTTCCAAATTTTATATGCGTATTCAGAAGGTCTGAGAATCGGCTACTGTATATTTAGATTTTATTTTTTTATTAAGGTAAAAAAACGTTTGCCGGGTCAGCTAGTATGCTTATGATATAAGCTTGTAAGTATACTGTGAAATAACAAACCAAGTCATTATTAACTACTACTAAGTTAACATTAGAAAATAACTGTACCTAACAGTTGCAATGTATGAGCATTATCAGAATTAGACTTCAAGATTGATTTGTATGCGGTCTGTCTTTAATTTCTCTAGGGCGAAAGATCGTATTACTTAGAAGCTAGAATTACTATATCTATTACTTTAGGTCCAGTAAAACTAGAGCATAATATTTTGAAGTTATATTATGACTATTGAAGTTAATTATGAGGTTGTTATTTAACAGGTTCTCGGGGAAGAGAAATCTGATGCTGTAGTCTCACCATCATCAGATGAGATAATTACCAAATACCTATTCAAAATAGTGATGTTTAATATAATAGAAATCCTTTGTGCATTGTAACATCTGATATGACAAGTAAAAATAGCTCATGTCATGTTTGAAATAGTTTTTGTATGTTTTAGTAAAATACAATAGCATAATACCGTGGGCGAAGCCAATCACGGCACCGAAAATACGACCTCGCTGGCGAAATGGTTACTATGCAGGACTGCCAACCAGAAGGCCGTGGGCTTGAATCCTGGGACGGGCAAAATTTTTGTAATAAACTAAATTTGTTGGCTATTATCGGTCTGAGTGTTAAATGATATAAAGTATTTACGTATGTATAGGTAGTATATCAGTTGTGTTAGAAACCATAATACAAACTAGAAATGAGGCGAACCAGCCGTGGGTAAGTATGTTCTAATATTTATAAGGAAACAATAACAATTTCAGTTAGAATCTAGCTTAGATCTAAGTAAGAAAGTTCAGTTCATTCTGTCAATAAAACGGCTGGACAATTCTAGTTTATTCCTCAACAGCTATAAACGAGATCAAAAGGTCAAGTGATTTAGGTATAGAATTCAGGTAACTTGTTGAATTAACCTTGGCATTGAAAAGTTGTTATACATCGCAACAAAACCTGAATATCGGCAGTATAGTATAGTTTGGAACATTTTAAAGAGATAAGGTTTTAATATTTGCCAAATTTTTTTTTGTTGCAATACAAATTTTAAGTGTAACAAATATCATGTGTGTAACACTCATCTATAAAACAAAAATGTAAATATTTGCAGATTCATTGGGCAAGTCCCTTTTAAACACACTGGAAAACCTCTGCCAGTGGTTAACTATAACTAGGTTAAAGATATAATGATGCATATGTTTGAGTTACTGTACCTAACAGTTGCAATGTATCTGAATGTATCAGAATTAGACTTCAATATTGATTTGTATGTGGTCTGTTTTTAATTTCTCTAGGTTCTCTTTTTTGGCTAACAATTTGTTGAAATAGAGACTAATGGTTGCCATAACTTGTACACATGTCTTTAACTACTGAGTGACTTCAGACACTACAGTTCAATTTGACAAGCAATATTTAGTAAAACCTAAACTATTGCTAAAAATCATCATCTTATGCTCATCCACAGCTGGATATAGGCCTCTCCCAAGGCGCGCCTTATAGCACACTACGGCACAGCAATAATATTTCATAAGTCACAGCACAAATTAATAATCAAGTTACATACTCAATGCGAAATTAAAAACAATAGCAGTGATAAGCAAATTTCCGGCCTCCCTGAGCATGGGATACAACCACAGTCAGCAGAATTAATACAACATTATTGAATACACACTGCTATATAAAACAGAAATCCTATATGTAAATGCGAAAGTGTGTATGACTTTTAATTTTTCACACTCATATGCCAGAACCGATTTTGAAGAAAATTGGTGTGTAGTTTATACTTTGTTTAGGTTAGACTTTGGATTAATGAAATATAATAGGCTACTTTATATCCCGAAAACAATTGTGGTTCCCGAAGGATACGCAAATAACTTCAAAATCTTACTCCTTTATAATCAAATGTCTGGACAGATTATGATAAAATTTACCATTTTGACAGGTTAGATCTAGGTCTAACACATAAGCTACTTTTTATCCTGGATAAACGCAGGTAAAACCGCAGGGCGCTTCTAGTTATTCATATATTATCTATACACCCTTTACATATATACAAGAAAGGAATATACACTCTTGATATAGTATGTGGTGAAATTTTAAATTTATTTCATTCTGCAGACATAATATAATTTGCATAAATTTATTCTTAACGGGCAAGATGTATTATAAAAGACATACAAAATACATAAAAAGCCATTCTACATCTGACTGAGACTGATTTAGTTTTTATTTTTTAATATCTGCATTCTATGTGGTTTATTGACCTCAAGAGTTCATGCACTCAGAACAAACAATACATTTCCAGCACAATGGTACAATCGTGTGAAAATTTCACAAACTTGCCAAGTATTGTTCTAATCTATACCATCAAATTGCAAAAGAGTAACAACAGGCAATAAGTATTAATTAGAATTTCTTTTTTTACCCCAACACCAAAATGATGTGTTATTTTCTATGTGTGTGTGTGTGTGTGTTTGTGTGTGTGTGTGTGTGTGTTTGTGTGAGTGTGTGTGTAGTAATGTAGCTCAAGATTGGCATTTGTTTACACTAAATATTAATTAATTACACAATTTAATCTAAGGTGGAGATGCAAGTGCTTTGTCAGAAAAGAAAACAGCACTTATTTCTTTTTTTCTTAACAGATATCAAAGATCTTACATTAGTCCAATACACTTTGGATAAATCATATGATTAATAGTAATAAAATTTGTGTGGTAAAAAATATGTACGCATATTACTAATTTTTTTCACCCTATCCCCAAATTACAAATGGATGAATCAATACAAATGATATATGGTATGGTGATAGCTAAGATCCATAATTATATAAACACATAGGCAAATTTTTATCTAAAATTAAATTAGGTAATCATGAAATTTGTAAACATATTGATGCTAGTAAATAAAGCCAATGCTATGCTTCCTTTATCAAACCTATAACAAATAAATTATTTAGCTTTTTTTTATATATGTAAGCAATGTCAGTAGACTTTAGTTTGAATACAATTCTGGCTTCAGAGAAATAAAATTGGAGCACAATTTTATTTCACCTAAGGATATAAAATCTGAAATATACTACTACCACTTAAAAATGCAAGTTAAGGTCAGAACAACGCCACATACAAAAGAAAATATTTTTCTAAGGAGGCTAAGGATAATTAAAAAAAAAAAAAACAAATTACAGATGTCAAATTTTTAAGTTACAACTTTTGTATTATATTTGATCTATTTTAACTGAAAGTTTTTTAAAATATTTATTTAATTAGTGTAGAGACGAGATAGGGAGCTGAAGCACCAAAAGCTTTGAAAACTGTACACACTATCTTACTCTCTAACCGTTGGTAAAGAATTGGAAGTAGAATCTTTTATTATTCTTAGCTCTTTATGGTTTCGTCACTTATTCCATAGCTTCAGTACATCAGCAGGTAAATATCTACAAAAATGATAAATAAATTTTTACCTCTTAGATGACATTTCCATCGTCATTTTTGTAGCGTTTTCACAGTAACTTGTAAATAAATAATATTAGCCGTTCATAACTTTATACTACAACAATTTATTGAATGTTCTCATTTTGTGCATGTCGGATTGTAAATGATTTAACTCTAATAATAAATAGGAAATTATGAAAAATATTAACACAAGACACGCACCGCACCGCTTGTTTCAATAATTCTGTTTTTTGTCGGTCGGTCCGTCGACTGTCAGGCACGCGATTATATCAAATTCAAAATGTATAAAATATCAAAGTCAAACTTTTCGTTACGCTCCAATCTACGCTAGCATTTTGTAATCTACGGTATGATATGCATCTAAAGAAAAATCCCTACTTCCTATTCTTGATACCCAATTTTTTTAAAATCGTTCAAAATTTTATTTTTTTTGAGCATCATAATTATGCTCTTCATTCTCCGTTTAATGGAACCTACGATGCATATGCGTTGCTATGACAACCGTGCACTGATAACAAACACATGGCCAATCAATGGCCGGCCTAAATTCTTGTGTTGTTTACTGTCAGTGTGTCAAGTTGTAATGCAGCCGCGAATATTTCGTATTGATTAAACAGTTGTGCTTAATTGCCCTGTACATGTAAGAGTATTGAGTAGGCGAGTGCTAGTGAATTCAGCAAAATGTTTAAGAATACTTTTCAGTCCGGTTTTTTATCAATACTTTACAGTATAGGTAGCAAACCTTTACAAATCTGGGACAAAAAGGTTCGGAATGGGCACATAAAGAGGATTACGGATAACGACATCCAGAGTTTGGTGCTGGAGATAGTCGGGACCAATGTGAGCACCACGTACATTACCTGCCCCGCCGACCCCAAGAAGACGCTCGGCATCAAGCTGCCTTTTCTGGTTATGATCATCAAAAACCTTAAAAAATACTTCACCTTCGAAGTTCAGGTTAGTTGATCAAAAGCTTTATAATCGCGTAGTTTATTTTACGTAGTTGCAGGAGTAAACATAACCTCAAAATGTTTGTGTACAGGTTTTGGACGACAAGAATGTAAGGCGGAGGTTTAGGGCAAGCAACTACCAATCAACGACTCGAGTGAAGCCGTTCATCTGCACGATGCCTATGCGACTCGATGAGGGGTGGAACCAGATCCAGTTCAACTTGGCAGACTTCACTAGACGAGCCTATGGGACTAACTACGTCGAGACACTCAGGGTTCAAATACACGCCAACTGCAGGATCCGTAGGGTCTATTTCTCCGATAGACTGTACTCTGAAGACGAGCTCCCTGCTGAGTTCAAACTATTCCTTCCCATACAGAACAAAGCCAAAACTGCTGTAGCAACATGAAAAATGTAGCTGTCATAGCTTGTCTTGTCACCACACTAATTAGTAAATGTATTTCTAAGTATATGTTTTTTGTTATTACTAAATGTAATTTACACCCCATCTTTTGATAAAGTATACATTGTTTTAGTACATGATTTACATGCAGAATAAAAGTGCACAAAAAAGTTTCATTTTTTACTTGTTTTTTAATCTGTTAGATACATTTTAGTTCTACTGTTAAGTATTCAAAAGCTAAGATAGAGTTGGATAGTTAATGTGGGTCTACCATCAGCATATGGATATCTATCAAGTGTCTGGAGTTTCAAACATAAGATTGAAAACAACTTAAGGAGGTGGGGTTGTGTAGTGTTCTTAGAGAACCCAAACCTGACTATTGGAATATTTTGATAATAAGGTATTATGCTATGTTCTTGTATTTAGTAAGAAAACTGAAGTTGTATTTGGTCTGCATCGGATAAATAATTACTTTCTAATTGGTCTAGCAAGTCTTTCATCAGACATTCCTTATCTTTGAAGAACTGCTAGTATACCTACTTACTTAACATCTTAGGCTATTTAGTCGTAGGACAATTAAAAGTTGAATAAAATAATCTTATATTATTATATAAAATTTCCGTGTCACAGTGTTTGTTACCGTACTCCTCCGAAACGGCTTGACCGATTTTTTCCAAATTTTATATGCGTATTCAGTAGGTCTGAGAATCGGCTACTGTATATTTAGAAATAATTATTAAGGCAAAACAACGTTTGCCGGGTCAGCTAGTAATTATATAATAAAAAAATGGGTCTAAAAGCTATTCAATAGTTGTATTTAAGTATATTGTATTCTGCCGCACCAAAGGCATAACGATGTAAATAGAAAACAGTTTAGGTCGGAGTGAACCGGTATTTTCTAGTTAAGTGCGCTCCATCATAATATCGCTTACCATCAGATGAATTGTGATCAAGCTCAAGCCTACTGTAAAAAGTTATTTTTGGTTATTTATATGATAATCTTCAGGCTGTGTCCTTCGACTACTGCATATAGGCCTCCTCACCTACACGTCAAACAATACATAAATTTCTGCCATATAAATATTTATTGTTAGATTTACAATGAGCGATATCTTTTTGCAATAATTACTTAGACTGAAGAACTTGTTTCCATGTACGTACAAGTAAAACTAAATAAAAAAATTGTACTAAGGTGGGAAATTAAAAAAAAAAACTAAGTAAAGAAAAAAATGGCGTACGCGGCTCATCAAAAGCTGCTGTTTTTAACATTATTTATTGCATTCTATTCATCTTATTGCACCGCAAACGACATTTTAGGATGTGGCGGTTTTGTTAAAAGTCACGTTAAGTTGGATTTCTCTGAAATTGAAATCGGACTGTAAGATAACCTAAAACATAATTGGATTACTTTTTTTTCTTATCAATTTACTATTTGCTGACCTACTTTGTATTTTAAGCCTTATGAAGCATGTGACTTTTCAGGTACACGAAGGACGGAAGTCTGAAGGAAAAGACAGAATGCGCTCCTACTAACGGCTACTACTTCCTCCCTCTGTATGAAAAGGGAGAATACGTGTTAAAGGTACATCCTCCCGCGGGGCTGAGCTTCCAACCCACAGAAGTAGCTTTGTCAGTAGATGGAACTACAGACAAGTGTTCTACTGGACAAGACATCAACTTTGCCTTCAACGGGTTCGGCATCAATGGCAGAGTGGTGACTCAGGGCCAAACGCAAGGTCCCAGTGGTATCGCAGTACAGCTTGTCAATGAGAAGGGGGAGACTAGGAATACAGTCACTACTGTCGGTGGAGAATTCCATTTCACTGCTGTTATTCCTGGAAAGTATACAGTGAAAGCCTCTCATCCAAGGTTAGTATTTTACATACCATTAAATTATGAAAAAAGTCGATTCTCTTTGTGTAACAGTGCCCGGAACCTAAATTTAAGAGAAAGACCCAATGTAGAGGTGGGATATTGTAACAGTGTTCTGGCAGATCCCAACTCAGATTATACCAGAACACTGTAAAGATTAAAATAAATAAATAGAATATAAAATTAATTAGTGTAATTAGCTTAATAGTTCTATCAGGCAATATAATCTGCATTAGAATAAGCCTTTCTATAGATAAAAAATCAGGTTAGTGTTGGTGACCACAAACCTATTTTATTTGAAATCTGCACTTGTTTGTTATTGAAATATTGGTAATGAAATTGGGATAGTAAAACATAATGTTGATTGTTTGTCCATTATTTTATGGAAGTCTTGGAAGCATATCTTCTAGTACTCTTACCAAAAAAATAAAACACACAGCATATCACAGCATCATTTTTTATTGTGGTTGCAACACAACTGATATACATACATACATTATATAGGTACATATTTAATACCCAGACTAACTAGATAGCTAATAAATTTAGTTTTTCATCATAAAGATGAAGGCCATGCCTGAAATTAAACCCTAGGCTGTCTGGTATGGTAGGTATGGTATCTCATTCATCTGCATGTTGATGATGTATCTCTAGTAAAGTGAAGATGGGATGCTGATATTGTTGTTATCATAGTATTTTAAGAGCTTAGTTCTAAATTATTTCTTTAATTTCCAGATGGAAGCTGGATCCCTCACAAGCCGTGGTAGAGATGAAGGAAGGCAAGATGGCTCTCCCTTTCGGAGTGCAGCTAGCTGTGAGAGGCTACGAAGTTCAGGGCTCTATCAGCTCTTTTGGTGGCCCTATACAAGGAGTCTATGTGCTGCTGTACTCAAAAGAGGTTTGTTAACTGTTTGTCTAGTGCTGAAAATAGAACAAATTTACAAAGTGTACTTGCCTTAATAGAGACAGAAATCTACCAATGTCCCTTTTGAAGTTTACATTAAATTTATACTATGTTACTAGTTTCGTAGCTTAGAATATATAACACTAAGGAAAAAAATATGCATAGATATATTTTTAATAGACTTCAAAAAAGTAGGAGGTTATATGTTCGACTGTATGTATTTTTTTTATGTGTTGATTTTTCCCTGGCTTGTAGAGTCTTATACCTTCATGAAAATTATCATTTATTATGCTCAAGTATCACACTTTTCTTGCCAGAGTTATCAAGAGATTGTTTTGTAAAATAATTTTAAGATCTAAAACTTTTATTCTATTTTTATTTATAGGCGAGCAGCATTAGGCTGATGTCCCTATATCACACTGATAAGATCATGAACTTTCACTTTACATTATATTGCATTGCAAGAATAAGTTAGTCATACATATAATTACATCCAAATAAATATAATTTATTTAGCGGTTCACTGTTATTCTTTTTAAGAATGATTATATGACACTTAAAAAAATTTTTTTTTAGGATAACCCCAAATACCGTGTGGAGGGTTGCAACACAGCGCTGCTACAAGGAGTCCCAGACTCCCCCATCTGTCATGTAACCACAGACTCCCAAGGAGTCTTCACCTTTGGCCTGGTCCCAGCGGGAGAGTACCGTCTGGCAGTGTTACCCACTACTCCGGGCCAAGTGGATGTTACTTACAATGTGAAGCCTGATGCTGTGCCCTTCACCGTCAGACATGACAGCTTGTACATCAAGAATGCTTTTGAGGTGAGAAAATTTGTATTTATTTGATTTATATATGTGCCCTATATCACACTGAGTTGAAATAAAATTTTTAACAGTTCGTAAAATGTCCATTGTTCAATGTCAATGTTTAAAGTCCACTGATCACAGGTTAGCAAGAGATTTTTTTGTTTCCTGCAGCCAGCTATCAAGCCGGTTTTTAAAGCTGTCTACTGATGTCCCAAGTAGCACACAAGTTCTGTATATCAGCTGTTAACGAGGCCACATGGAAATTGTTAGCATTTCTCATGTGCTGCATATCAGAGTTATATCCTACTATAGTGCTATTATAATGCTGATTTGGGCACAAATTAAGCAGCAACAAGCTGTATATTGTCTGTTTAATAGCAATGTAATAGCAGTATATTAGCATTATATTTGGTAACCGTGACCTTTTTGCTGCATAATGGCTGAATAGGTGGACACATGTTACCCATTAAGCAGCCAACAAGCTGTATATTGGTACTTGTTGGACCCAATATGCAGCTACAAGTGTACAATGAGTCATGTTGTGACTATTTATACTGCTTATACTCTTAGTTCATTTCGCGCGTGTCATATAATAAGTATAATTCAAAATATTGTGAAGTTAAATAACTTTGTGTAGACTTTAATGGTGCCATCAACTATTTTGGATCCTGTTTAATTTAGGGGAGTACAAATGTCATATATATTTTTCATACTATGTGGAAATGATAGAACGCCTGCATATTTATTGTGTAATGATATATGTTTAGCAACGTAAAATTTCATGCGCCCTTCGAATAACATTGATTTACAATATTTTCTTATTAAATTGATATATGTTTAATATAATTAAATGATTTGAATATTTTAAAAAATAACGTTTTGTCATCAAAATAACAAGATTTTGATACACTTTCTAGGCCGCTGGAAAACGAATGTTTAAAACTATTGTTAAATTAATATATTGTACTAAACGTATTGGGTAATTATTTATATGAGATTATTTTAAAATCATAAAATGGCTTCTTTTACTGTGAACCGTGTAAATCACAAAATGATGCAGTTTGCATTACAAATGCTCACATGTGAACCATAATAGAACAATTGGCAATATAAACGTGCTTGTGTTCCCTTCCCTGAAGCTTTTACTCTGATATAAGACACAAAGTGGCTCTTAGTAAAACCATTTTTATACTATATAATATTATGTAACTTTAGGGATCTGTAATTTTAATATTTTATATATCTACACGTACGCATATTAAATTACCTACATCACATTAAGTATATGGTAGAATTTTTAAAACTTAAAACAAAATATGGTTATGTATACCTAATGAAAGAAAAGAATATGTTGATAATGATGGTTTATACAAATTGACATCAAATGTTAATTTAATCAATAATTATAATTTATTAGGGATCACATTGTTTCGAGATAAACCGATAGAAATATTTAATTCATAAAAGGAATATTTAATTATGCCAATATTCGCCTCCCTCAACCTTTTTTATGTCAATTATTCTGGGTGTTTTCAATATTGTTCTGGGGTCTATAGGTAATGAATCAGATACATATTCGTTTATTATAACTGCTAGGTCTTTCAGAGCTACTTGTGTTATTGATTTGTCAATAGCCCTTTTTTTTAATTTTGTCGGAAAAGATCAACTTTTTCATATAAATTATCCGAATCAGTTAAACTACTACTTTCGCAAATGGAGTCTTCATCTTCTGAGGTTGTGCAGTCTGCATTGTTGCTTTGTTCGCCATTGTCGTTATTTGTAGTTGTTCGTGAATACGGAACCCTCATGTGACACATTCTGACTCACGCTTGATTTATTGAGAATGTTCGAGAAAGTGGCTAGTATTTGTTCATTTGTAGTTTTTTTACCGTAATTTATAATTTGGATATACTCCTTAGCTATTTTTCTTCGTATCTCTCCAGTTCTTTTTTTTGCTTTCCACATGATTTCAACAAACACTGATAATAGCTATGGTTGCAACGATATATCTTCCATAACACACTTTAGATAGTATTCCTATAGGCCACTATGCAGCTTATAGCAGAATTAAGGGTAACATGTGAACTATTAATAAACAATTAGCTGCTATCTGTTTGCATAGATTATCACATAATGTTTTCATGTGAACTAAATTAATGCCATTAGGGGAATATGGAATATTAGCTGACTAACGCTTCACATGTGATGCATTATGCAGCATGTACGCATTATGTAGTTAAAACTTCGTTATATAAGTTCACATAAATGTTGCTTGCTTTATTGTAGTTCGCGTGTTCCTTGTTTTAATGCAATCTTATAATGGTTCACAATTGACCTTTCCTGCAGCCATATGCAGGATATAAGGCCACATAAATTCTGTCTTAGTGCCAATAGTATTCAATTGATTACAGTAATGCTAAGGGCTCTATAAAGGCATTTGTGTGAAATATAATACAGCTAAGTTACAGCAAAAAGCATTATATGAGTTCCGACGTTCTATTAAGCAGGTGTTAGCGTTTTAGTGAACCTTTATAAGTAACTTATAATGCTGGAATAACCGATGTGAACCGATATAATTCAGTTTTGTGCTACTTGGGGTAGCACTGACTACTTCCTCGGGCAACTTGTTCCAATTGTCAACCACTCTGTTAAACTTAACTAGATAGCAAGAGAAGAAAGCTTTAGGTCTGGTAGATTTGGTATGATTTGTAACATTAATAAATAAATAAAAATTAAAAGACTCTATTGCCATGCCATATTAACATTCTATCTTAACAATTTAATTATACACTAGAGGTTGCCCGCGGCTCCGCCCGCGTGTAGGTCGCTTTTCGCGTAACCTGTGGAAAAATTCTATTGTATCCCATTCCCGTACCAATTTTATATACACATTACATTGCTACGATATCAAAATGAGTTCTATTATTATTCGATATCTAAATCATCAAAGTAATGATGCGAAAGATTAGATCGTCTTCTCTAAGCCATTTTTTTTTTAAATAATTAGAATACGCCAACCATACCACCAAGTGGATCACATACTTAAATTCCAATTCAGAAGTATTTAATTTCAAAAACACAAAACTTTCCCTTTGAACTTTAAACCCCAATGGCATACCTTAATGCACTCCTGGCAAATATTATAACAAATTTATTTTAACCATCATATAAACTACAACCTCAACAACTTAGACTTTAACTTGATAAATTGATTTGTTGATACAAACTTTCACCCCCCATTACCAACCCTTAGTTCACCCCTGGCAAAAAACATGATACCATTATTTTTAATTTTACATACATTATACATACTCCAAATTTCATTGCTGTAAGTTAAAAAAAAAAAGAAGTTTCATATAAACTGTTTTACCCTCTTTCACCCCCTTAAGGGTAGAATTTCCAAAAATCTATTTTTAGTACATCTATGTTAAGTACTAAAATATATACACACTCAAAATTGTACACCTCTAAGTTCAAAAACACAAAACTTTCATTTTTAACTTTAAACCCCCATGCCTTCCCCCTTAATGCACCCCTGGCAAAAGTTTTTTTTTAATTTTAATTTGACCATTTAATAAACTACTACCATAACTACTTTCAAGACTTTAACTTGATAAATAAAGAATTTTCCAAACAAACTTTCACCCCCCATTACAAACCCTTAGTTCACCCCTAGCAAAAAAACTTGATACCATTATTTTTAATTTTACATAAACTATACATATTCCAAATTTCATTGCTGGAAGTTCAAAAACAAAGAAGTTTCATACAAACTGTTTTACCCTTTTTCACCCCTTTAGGGGTGGAATTTCCAAAAATCCTTTCTTAGTGCGCGTCTACATACTAAAACAGATATACCCTCAAAATTTCACAACCCTAGGACCAGCCGTTTGGGCTCTGCGTTGTCTATAGATGAATGAGTCAGGACAAAGAGTCTTATAGTATAGATAATGACTGTTGTCAGGCCACCCGTA
Organism: Mellilla xanthometata; assembly: GCA_035578125.1. NCBI lineage: Eukaryota > Metazoa > Arthropoda > Insecta > Lepidoptera > Geometridae > Mellilla > Mellilla xanthometata. The sequence goes on along the minus strand of JAPUBQ010000007.1, from coordinate 537,450 downwards.
CAAATACAAATACAAATCATTTATTGATAACACCAAAGTTACAAGTCAAATAATATGATATCATTACAAAAGTATATGATATGTATCCATGTCAATTTTCAATTATATTTTAGTACTATAATATCATTACAATAGTATATGATATTAATCATTATGTCAATTTTCACTACTAATTCTAGTATCTAATATAATATCAATACAAAAGTATATGAATCAAATGTCAATTTGTCAATTTAAATGTCAATTTTCAAATTTAGATAATCATTTATATTGTACAAAGTTTTATCTAATAGCCAAACCCTGAAGTCTAGTCTTAAAGCTGGCGGTGGAAGGTGCATCCCGGACAGTCGCAGGTACGCGGTTGTAGATCGCGGGCCCCAACACGTAAACGGACCTCTCCAATTTCACAAGTCGATGAACCGGCGTTTTAAGTTGCATCTTCTTCACGTTGCTGCGTAGATCCCACGTTTTATTAGCACCCCTTCGTTGAAATAATTCAAGGTGCGTGTGTGTGAAAAGTGCAACTTGATATATGAATTCACATGGTAGAGGCAATATATCAAGGTCTCGAAAGAGTTCAACGCAGGAGACGTCGCTCTGAACCCCGCAAATGGCACGTATGGCGCGTTTCTGCATGCGAAAACTCTATCTCTATCGGCAGCGCTGCCCCACAACTCTAACCCGTACGTGATTACGCTATGGACAGTCGCGAAGTAGCAGGAGCGCACGACGCTGCGGGTGGCGGTGCTCGCGAGCCGCCGAAGCGCGAAGCATGAGCTCGATAGCTTCCCGCACACTTCGTGTATGTGCGTCTCCCACGTTAGCCCACTATCGAGATAAAACCCGAGAAGCTTTAGCCCGTATGTAGGTGAAGGCCTCTTCCTCGCATTGCTTCCTCATTAGCCGGTGCTGTGCTGCTGATTTGTAACCTTAGCTAAATAAATTACTATATTATTCTCAGTGTTTTAAAAAAAGCATTACTTATTTGTGATTTCATGTTTAAAAAAAAATTGTGATCAGTGCACCGGTAGACTTAAAACATTGACATTGAACAGTCAACATTTTATGAACAGTTAAATATAAAATTTTCAACTCTTGTGATATAATCTTGGCACATCAGCATAATGCTGCTCGCTTATAAATCAAATAAATAAATACATCTCCTGCTAGCCTGAAATGAGTCCATAATGCCATTATGTTTGTGGATGATAAAAAAAATTCAACTCTATATACATATATCAAATTGAATTTATTTATGAATGTCCCCAGGTGACAGGGTTCACAGTGGTGGGCAGTGTGGTCTCCGCGCCCGGCAAGCCTCTGCCCGGGGCACGAGTGTTGCTGGACGGTATTCCCGTGGGTACTAGCGACGCGGCCGGCAAGTTCACGCTGAAAAGCTTGCAGCCCTCTCTCTACACTGTCAGCTTCCAACATGGTGAGGGTTCTGTCTTTTTTTTTTTTTTACACACGGTTGGTTAGCCCCATACTGAACCATTTCTAGCTCGTATTATGGTCGCTAACACAGATCGCTGATATACTACATATACATACATATTATATATATAAATACATATTTAACACCCAGACCCACAGCCAACAAATTTAGTTAAGCACAAAGATGTTGACCGGGCCGGGAATCGAACCCGGAACCTTTTGATTAGCAGACCGGCATGGTAACCTTTACGCTAACGAGGTCGTCTTTAATACGAGTGTTCTTCGCTATCACAAAGTTGCGCCTGCCACTGCCCACGTAACACATATACACACAGATATGTTAATCTATAAAAATTCGTCATTCCTGCGCCAGGGATTAAAAATAGTCTTTATTGGTTTTATATTTAAGTTTATATCTTTTAGTTTCAGTATGTACATATAATGCTAGCCTTAAGTATTTCTTTAATTAATGTTAAGAAGTGAAGAAAATGCTGGATCTCGCGATACAGGCTTGCCTAGAGTCAGGTCCAGCAGCTAATCTACCTACCTTTGGGTATTATTTCATTTTTGTCACTAGCCCAGTAACGGTTAATATATTTAGCCCCAAGTTTATAGATCAATAAAAATACATTGTAAACTGTTCACTGTTGGACTCATTCCAACTTTTGATAATAAGTAAGTAATAATAATAATAAATAAATAAATAAATCGTTTATTTAGGCAACAAAGAGTTAGTACATATTTCGAACTTACTACTATAAACTATTATAAACTAACAATTTAATAAAAATGTTACAAATTTGCAAGCCATGATAGTGATACCTGCTAATTGTTATCGATTGTGGGATGACTATTATATTTAATTAGGTATATAGGTACTATGAAGTGTGACCGTTTTCTACGCGACATAAAAATACATTTGAATTTGAATAAGGTTGACCAAACACTTGATTTATATATGTTTTTTTCTACAGAAAAGTGCGAGATAGATGACATGGAAGTGTCGGTGAGCAGTACGGGCCCGAGCGCGGCGGTGACGTCACGCGTGGCGCGTTGGCGCGTGTGCGGTGACGTCACGCCGCGGGAGCGTGCGCGCGCCGTGCAGCTGCGGCCTGACGGGGAGGGAGCAGAGACTGTGGTGCTCGACGTACAGGATACAGGTCAGTAGTCAGTAAGATTACTAGACAGTCATTAAACAAGAAAGCATAAATGTATTTAAGAGGAATTTATCAATATTATTGGCTGAAAATTGTTTTTATAAATTAAGAGAATTTTATACCTTGTTTATTTGATGTAATTAACTTTTCTTTAATGATTCTAATGTACCACAATGTATAACGTACGAGTATGCGTTTTTAAGAAACCAGACAGACATATTTTGCACACCCTAGTGGTAGGTTTCAGTTAGGACATTTAAATTAATTGTACAATATGAACACTCTGAAACCGCAATAAATTATTTGACTTTGACTTTAAGCAGGTGTGCACATCACGCGTGGGATGCTTGCCGCACTCGTGTGGTTACGCGCCATCCTGGTGAATCTTTCGTCTTTAATAAATGTATTAGTAGCGCCTGTAGCTCGGCTACCTGAAGTAATCTGACGCAATCATCGAAGCTAAGCAACGGTCGATGCAGACAGTATTTGGATGGGTGACCATACACAAGACTAGTTTTTTAAGTGGCATTTTAACCTGGGCGCTACCGTGGATCGGCGTGGGTGGCACGTTAAATTATAGGTCCTGGCTGTTAGTCTTAGTACAAGTAGTCGTTAAGCCATGTCAGAGGCCTTAGGGTGGCTTGAAAACTCTCGACACCAGATCTTGGCCACTCAGCTCATACGAAGAAGAAGAAGAATGTAGAAGAAAGAAAGAAAGAAAGAAGAAAGACATTTGTTTATTGTGACAAATAACACAGCACTACAAAAAAACATTTTTTTTTGTTGCCCTGTTTATCATCGCAAATTGTTACGTTTTTAAGTGCCCAGATTACGAATATATTCGTAAAAGTACTAAATTTGCTCATTTCTACATATTGAAATTTTGAACGGTTTATCGTCAAAATTAAATTTTTCAGTCATTTGTTGAAAAAAATCCGAGCAAATCTTACAAAATTATTGATATTTTCACGAATGATGATGATTTTGGGTCCGTTTATACACACATAAACGGACCCAAAATCATCATCATATCAAAGGCAACAAAACCACTGTAGACCAGTGTAATCTAGTTAGTGTGATTGTTGGCAGGCAAGTGGTGCACGTACCTGCCGCCCGGCGTGTACACGGCTCGGGTGGAGGTCTCCGAGCAGGAGCAGAGAGAAGGCTTGCAGTGAGTGGGCTAGCTACTTGTTTCACTCGTTAACATCTTCTTCTTCTTTACCTTATCCCACTTCATGTGGGGTCGGTACAGTATGTACGCTTCTTCCATACATCTCTGTCATTCGTCATCTCTGTATTCACACCCTTCCTGGTCATATCATCATTCACACAATCCATCCACACTTTCTTAGGCCGCCCCCTTCCTATCTGTCCGTCCACACTCATACTCATTGTCTTCCTCGTGATATGGTCTTCCTCACGTCGCATAATATGACCATACCACGACAGCCTATTACTCATTAGTTTGTCAGTAATAGGTGCTACTTTCAGGCTTCCTCTAACATACTCATTCCTTATTTTATCCATTCGCGTCACACCACACATCCATCTTAACATTCGCATTTCCGCTACATGCAACCTTCTTTCATCCGACCTTTTCATTGCCCAACACTCTGAACCATACAACACAACAGGCCTTATTACCGATTTGTAAATCTGCCCCTTAAGCTTAAGGGTTTCACTCGTTAACATAATAATAAGTAATCATATCACAAGCATTTTCGCATCAATATTACTTTCTAACTTTAAAATATCAGATTCTCATAAAATACTCCAGTATTGATATTTTAATAATCAGCCTCCATTTTACTAAAAAAAATAATAGCTCGAGGTACTGTTTGAAATAGCTTATAGAATTATACGTCATTTTCCGTTTATGTAAAAGTAAGTCAACAACTATTCAATATATAGGGAACTATTTTCTTACGCATTTATGAATCTATATGTGTTGGCTGTGATGTTTGAATGTACTCGTAGCAGCATTGTTTGTTTGTGTGCAGATTCTACCCGCTCTCGCAGAAGGTGTCTGTAGCGCACGGGCCAGTGGAGGGCGTCAAGTTCTCTCAGCTGAAGGGCAAGCTGGCGGGGACAGTGGAGTGCGGGGAGTGGTGTGAAACCGTGCGTGTCACGCTGCGTCCGCTCTCGCCAGACGGCGGGCACGTGGGTACGCCCGTCGACACCGCTGTTGTAGGTGAGTGTATATAGACAAGCACGAGCACGCTCATATAATGCGTTCAAAAATTGAATAAGGATATTATTTTATAATTTTACTTTTTCTTTATTTATAATTATTTACTTTTCGACAAAGCCCCTATACAGCTGCTATTCTTTTAATTTAATTTATTGATTATTATTGAATGAAATACTGACTAGTCCATATTGATGATAGTTATGATTATGTTTATATAATGTAATAATTATTTAACAATATGACAATAAAGACATTCTATTCTATTCTATTCTATTCAAGCGGTGCGACTCCGTGCGCGTCACGCAACTAGAAAATATTCAATATGGGGTTTTTGTTTTTTTTTTTTTTTGGACACATTTCACACACGGCTGGTTAGCCCCATACTGAACCATGTCTAGTTCGTATTATGGTTGCTAACACAACTGATATACAAATATACATACATACATATTATATATAAATAAATATTTAACACCCAGACCCACAGCCAACAAATTTAGTTAAGCACAAAGATGTTGACCAGGCCGGGAATCGAACCCGGAACCTTCTGATTAGCAGGTAACCGGCATGGTAACCTTTACGCTAACGAGGTCGTTAACCCTTAACTTGGAAACGTTACACAGGTGATACATCTAATACAAAAAAATCCTGACCAATAACTAAAATCCATTTTAAATAAATTTTATTATGAACGCATTTATACATTTAATGAGTGATGGAAAACAAATACTGTCAGTATTAGACATATGATTAACGGTCATTTGCTTCAAAAATGTCATCGCAACGTCACGTCGGTTCTAAGCGCGGGGTCAGTTTATTCAATATTTCCTATTTTACTGAATGTTTTCATTGTTTGGTGGCTTTAATTTATCAGAAAACTACTGTTTGAGATATTTACGAGGAACTATTGTAGTACTAATGGGTTTAAGTGTGACTTATGACCTCCGAATGTGCTATGTATTACCGGTGTTACATTGCCAATTTCTTGGACTTTTAACATTAAGACAACATGTATCATATTTGTTACACTGCCAACTCCGACATTTTGTTCGAACTGAAAATGTGATATTAGTGATAAAAAATCAAACCCTACTACTGCATAAATGGACAATAACTGTGCATATTTTAATGATTAATGTATTGGTTACAATGGCTTTTGTTTGTTTTGCACTAGGTACTTCGAAATAATTCAAGATCAGCCAAAAATTCTTGCTCTTTTCCTGCCTATGCATGTCTAATCCGATTCAGAAAATACAGATGCAGATGAAGAAATCACAAATTTTAATGACTGTTCAAGTTCCCTTGCACCTTCTTCGCGCCTCTTCGCTAGAAAACCTAATGATTATTTCCGACTCCGAAATAGAAGAAGACGTTGTTGCCCACTTTAACACTTCACTAGAAAGGCATGGATTCTGGATCCAAAGTTTTCCCTCTGCGCAATCTCCCGCATCCCCAGACAACCCTCAACCTCCTTTTGCTGAGAAGCACCAATCCGCCATCACCGCTGCGCCTACATCTCTAAATCCAACTGCACCGTATGATACAGCTTCGGTTGGTAACCCTCTCACTTGTTCCAGTCCAGCAAGCCCAGGAATATCTATCACGGATACTGTCACTAAGACGAAAAAACACCAGATTCAAACAACGTCGAGTATTAGCTTTTGTACAACAACCGCCCATTCAAAAACGCAAAGCAGTTGAAATACTGCTAGGATAAAAACAAAAAAATCTTACATAAAGTTATTACTGAATGTTTTGAAAAAGGTCCTTTGCAGAATGAGCCTAAAAATGCGTCATCCCTACTAGATTACCTACTTCTCATTATTTATACCAGAGAACATAATTGAGTAGTTTAGAAATGTTGAAAAGGGGTAGAGTCCGAAGCGATGTTGGTGTGGAGGAAATAAAAGTTACAAAAATACAAAAACCCCAATCAGCACGACCTAATGAAAGTATTAGATATGACAATGTGGATCACTGGCCTATTTTCACCCAAAAGGGTAGATGCAAAAATTGTAAAACCGGACAAATCAATGTAAAATGCTCAAAATGCGATACATGGTCGAAAAAAGAAATTGTTTTTACGATTTTATCATGACTAGGCAATTGTAAAATATTGTACTTATTTTATTATGTGCAACAGTATGTACGTGTATCTGTATCAACAGTAAAATCATTCAATTTTAAAATTTATCTGTGGTTTTATTTAGCATGTGAATTGGCATTGTAACAAATATGATACATGTCTAAACAGGACCCATATTACGTATATTTGGCAATGTATTATATATGATACATATTATTTCTCGAAAATGGACAAAAAAATATTTTTTTAGGCATTTTTCTCATTTACCTATGGTAATAACAAAGCAATATTTTCAATAAAAAACCAAACATTAGAGAAAAAAAAGTTCTGCCAAGTAAAGGGTTAAATAGCCGTTTGTGAAATATGTTTTAGTATTTATTTTATACTTTCCGATATAGTACAAGCAATATTTGCATACCTCCCCAGACGGCAAGTACTCGTTCTCGGAGGTGCTCCCGGGTAGCGTGGAGGTGTCGGTGTCCTCCACCGCGCTGTGCTTCGCGGAGGAGCGCCACGTGCTCACCGTGCAGCAAGCTGAGACTGCCGTGCCGCCCTTCCGCCGCAGCGGGTACCGGCTGCTTCTACACTGCTCGCACGCCGTCGAGGTCAGGCTTGTATAGAGATCTATATCGGGTTTACTACATTTTATCAAGTCAAAAATCAAATAGTTTATTTAGTACAAAATACAGGGGTGAAACGTACTATGAGTAATTAAATACTAAATTATAGCTAAGTCTTAGTGTACGTTTTTGCCATATCCACTGCGCCCCGCGCTAAGTATCATATGATCCTGTTATGCGGGGCAACAGTATTTAGCTTTTTGTGACACTTAAATTAAAAAAACATTGTGCTTACCTAACACATCACACAGTTTTATAGATAAATATGAGCTACACTATCGATAACAAACAATAAATTAAACCAAAAACATAACTAATTTCCAAAAGCAAAAGCAAAACCAAACTGGCAAACTTTGGTGTTCCCACATATAGGAAATATCATATTAATATCAATATTCGCAAAAAGAAATAGGCTTACAAAACCCACCAGTCTTCTAGTCCATAGTTGCCGACCAACTATGCTTTTGCTTCACGATATTAATAACGCAGCTGTGTTCACCAAGTTCCTACAATAAACTCTATTCGTATACGCTGTCCCTGCGCCTCGTGCGTCGGTGCGTGAGTGTGGCGGTGGTTTGTAAACAGGACGCTGAACCGAGAGTTGTGTTTTGGATGACAAAATTAAATATTTAGTGTACTTCCGCTGTGATCCGAAATCCACATTAAGACAAGTAAAGGAAAAATCAACTAAGATCAATTAACCAAGCTTAATTAACTAAGATTAATTGTTAACTCTTCGAACGACAAGTCGAGAGAATTCTCTCGACTTGTCGTTCGAAGAGTCAGCATCTCCTGAGTTAAGAATTTCCGAATTGTGATAGGTAACGTTAATCTTAATTAATCTTAGTTAATTGATCTTAGTTAATTAATCTTAGTTAATTAGCTTGGTTAATTGATCTTAGTTGATTTTTCCTTTACTTGTCTTGGATCACAGCGGAAGTACACTAAATATTTAATTTTGTCATCTATTTACAATGGATTTCCGCAAAGTAACGCCTGAGTCAATAAGTTATTTGAGAGTTGTGTTTTTACTAAAGCGGATGACAGATCTGTTTTATGAACCCTTATGAGCAGATTGTACGACGTGCAGGTGGAGTACACGAGCGAGTCGTCGTCGGGCGTGGTGTCGGCGCCGGCGGGCGCGAGCGCGCAGTGCGTGCCGCACGCGGAGCGCTACACGCTCACGCCGCGCGGCTGCCACCGCTTCCAGCCGCCGCGCGCCACCGTGCACGCCGGCACCAAGCCTCTCAAGGTGACACATTTTTGACGTGACAACGTCTTAAATTAGGTTGCGGCTGGGAGTCACTTATGAAAAAGTGTAACGCCCGGTAACGTTACGATGAGTCACCGAACGAGAGAGAGGCCCGCCGAATGCCTTGCGTCTCTCTCCCACTCAACTATGATCGGTCTGCCGCGCGCGCAGCACGCGGCAGACGTTGTCACGTAAAATCTTCGCCCGTAAAACCGACTTTACAGGCAACCATTTTTTTTCTTTTCTTTTTTTATGATGAATTTTAGGACTTACGCTTGACCGCTGCTTGCCTGATCTTAAACTTTACTGTGTGTTAGTCTAATATAAATCATGCTCGCCTAGAAGGAACCTATTTACTCTAGATTTGAAGACCCCTAAATTGTACTTCCCGGGAAAAAGAGATTCTGGAGGAACAGAGTTCCGAAGCTTCGCAGTTTTCACAATGAAGGTCGAAGCAAAACGCTTTGTGAGAATCCTCGGAACTTTGATAGTGAATCGGTGTCCCCACTGTTAAGGTTAATAGAAGACAAAATTAAATATTTAGTGTACTTCCGTTGTGATCGGAAATCCAAATTAAGACAAGTAAAGGAATTTTTCCTAAGACTAAGATTAATTAAGATTAACGTTACCTATCACAATTCGAAAATTCTTAACTCTACACGTGTTTCGCCTAACCACAAGGCATCATCAGGAGATGCTGACTCTTCGAACGACAAGTCGAGAGAGTTGTCTTCTATTTACAATGGATTTCCGCAAAGTAACGCCTGAGTCAATAAACTGTTAAGGTTCCCACACTTTTCTATCCTGGGCCAACTCCTTGCGCCTGCGAGATGGGAGCCTCGTTGTCTTCTGCCTACTAAAACGTCCCACTCCATGGAAACCTTTGCCTAGCGATCAGTGTGCATCCTGCACACGCGGCGCGCTCAGCCCCATTCTGGTAGCCTTTTTTGCTACGTCGGTAACGCGGCTCATGGTATAGGATTTATATGAGTAGTTAATTGAAAACACTACATATTTGGGCACCATTTATTGCAGAGCAGTTTGTACGAGAAGAGGTTACATTGACCATAGACTTACTACTAGTGTTGTAACACGAAAGATATTAATTCAGGGATGGGACACAAACTATTATCTTAACACAGCCCCTCAATTTACAGAATTTTGATATACTTACACAAATAGCATGCAAAACATTCTTAAATTGCTCAAACTTAATGATAACTTTACCTAAATTAATAGTGTTGATAACACAAAATGTTCACTCTTCATTACAACTTATTTAACACTAATATTTAAGTTCTTTTACAAAACAAAATAACTTCTTTAACAAAATAACATGTTGTTTTCCTTTTAATTTTACTTTAATTTTACAAACTAGAAATCAAATCAGTAAGTATGCTTAAAACTAAATACCTATGTTAACCAAGTCTTAATCTATTTAATACAAACTACAAGTTTTATACATAATTATGTAGTTACAATATCAAGTTTAATTTTGCACATAAGTATACATGTTTCTGAATAGGTAGAGATTTTGTGAATATATCTGAGATATTCTCATTAGTAGGTACATATGATATAGACACCAATTTCTTATAAACCAAATCTTTAATGTAATGGTATTTAATCTCAATGTGTTTAGAAGCTTTAGTATTCATTTGATTTTGAATTAGTTTTATGGTACTTTGATTGTCAATTAACAAATGAGCAGAAATAATCTCATTATTTAAGAAATCAGAGAGTATGCCTTTGATATGGATTAATTCACTTACTGTGTGTGCTCCTGCAACATACTCAGCTTCAGCTGTAGAAAGTGCTGTACATGTTTGCTTCCGAGAAAACCAAGTTATTAAATTTTTACCTTGATATATAGCACAACCACTTGTGCTTTTGCGGTCGGTTCTGTCTGCAGCCCAATCAGCATCCGAATAAGCTTCAAGTTTAGAAATATTACCTGACTTTGTATATAGCAGCCCCTGAGTGATAGTACCCTTGAGATAACGTAACACTCTCTTACCTGCTAGCCATAATTCTTGAGTTGGTTTGTCTAGAAATCGACTTAAATAGGATACAGCATAAGTGATATCAGGTCGACTGTTCATGGCAATGTATAATAAGGAACCTATCAACTCTTTAAATGGAACATCGATCACATCTGTGATGGTGATGGAATGCTTGCATTGAAATTCACTTCCATTGGGGTCTTACTGGCTTTACAGTCTTGCATATGAAATTTTTCTAATAATCGTTTGATCATTTCAGTTTGTCTTATTTCCAATGTATCTCTTTTTCTATTTCTTTCTAATCCTAAGTATTTTCTCAGTTCTCCCAAATTTTTTACTTTAAATTCCTTTTGTAATCCTTTTATAATTTCCTCGTCATCTCCAAGATATAATATATCATCAACATAAAGTAATATCCATGTCTTTCCTTTTCCATATAAGCATAAATCATGTTTAGATTGTATGAATCCTCTCTTTGTTATGAAATCATGAAATCTTTGATTCCAGCATTTTGGAGCTTCTTTAAGCCCGTATAAAGCTTTTTTAAGTTTTAGTACTTTATCTTCTTTTATTTTCATACCTTTTGGACATTTTATATAAACATCAGCATTCAATTGACCATTCAAGAATGCAGTTGGCACATCAAATTGCTGTAATGTCAAATCTTGTTGCACTGCTAAACTTATCATTAATCTGATAGTAGACAGCTTAGCTACAGGGGCATAATTATTATCGGAACTCTGTTGTTGAAAACCTTTTGCTACTAGCCGTGCCTTTTTCGTGCCATCCTGTTTAGTTCTAAAAATCCATTTAGTATCTATAGCTTTGCTTCCTCTTGGTAGTGTAGCTTCTTCCCAAGTTTGTAATTTTGTTTGTGCATTTAACTCTTTCTGTATTGCTTGGTGCCAATCATGGTCTTTAATAGCATCTTCATACTGTTGTGGATCTTGTGATAGTAAGCAATAAGCTGTGTAGACCTCATAATCTTCTGTAAGTTTCCTTGGCTTTTGTACATTTCTTCCTGATCTTGTTGTAACTTTCTGTTGTATTTCTTGACTGTTCTCTTCATTTTGCATTTCTCTGCTTATTTCCTCTACTTCATTATCATCTTCTTGAGTTCTTTTCAAATTTTCTTGATCTTCTGATTCTTCTTCTAAATGTTCTTCAATGTCTTCAATATATTTATCTTTGTTCTTCATCTCTTCATTGTATACTGTCTGAGTCTCATCAAATCTTACATCTCTTGATACAACTATTTCATTGGTTTCAGGGTCCCATAAACGATATCCATGCAAGTTGTAACCAACAAATCTCATTTCTTTCGCTCGTTGTAGTAATTTATCCTGTTTGGGTAAAATATGAACCCAAGCTTTTGATCCAAAAACCTTGAGTCTTGCCAAGTCCTTGTGTCCAAACTTCTTTTCAGCTGGTGTTTGAAAGTTGATGGCAGACGATGGGCATCTGTTGATTTGATACACAGAACACTGTACTGCTTCACCCCATAATGACTTTGGTAATCCTGTCTCAATAAGCAATGTCCTTGCTTTGTTATAAATGTTTCTGTTCATGCGTTCTGCAACTCCATTGGATTGTGGACTGTATGGTGTAGTAAACTGTTGAATGATTCCTTTGTCTCTACAAAATTTAAATAGTTTTTCATTTTTGAATTCACCCCCATTATCGCTCCTAATTTTCTTTACTTGATTCCCTGTCTGTCTCTCCATTCTATTAATATAATCAATAATCTTATCTGTCGCTTCACTTTTCTTTTTCAATAAATAAACCTCACAAAAATGTGTATAATCATCTATTATAGTATGATAATATACCTCACCTGTAGATGTAGGAGTAGTCACTGGGCCAGATATATCCGTGTGAATCAATTCTCCAATACAACGGGAACGTGGCTTCGGAGTGTAGCTAAATGGTAATCTAGTGGACTTACCTTTCATACATGGGTCGCATGGCTTATCACTGTATGGTAGATTCAACATCTTCAACTGTTTTCTGTTGGCATGGCCTAACCTCTGATGCCATATATCACTTGAAAGAAAGCATTTTTCATTTTTAAGCATGGTGTTTATAACATATAATCCCTCTTGTTCATTTCCTACAAATTCATATTTAGAGTTATAAATGGTAACACAGTTATTTGAAAATTCTACATTGAAACCCTTTTTTAGTAACTTTTTGACAGACAATAGGTTGTGTGACAAACCTGACACTATTAATCCTTCCATTTCAATTAATTTATTGTTACAATATACACTTAACTTTCCTTTACTTTTACTTTTTAAATGTTGACCATTTGCCACAAAAATCTTAACTTCTTTATCTAATGTTTTAACATCTGTCATATATGGTACATATTGTGACATAATCAAATGTTCAGTGGCACCCGAGTCTACTACTAACTTAACACAATTACTTACTTGGTGATCAATATTACCGTCACGGAAAGCTGTGAACCCTATTGTATTTTCATTACCCTCGTTCTCAGTCTGCGCCATCCTTCCAGATTGTGATGAATTGCCTCTGTATCTTGATGAACCTCGGCCTCTGCTTGATTTCCTCGCACCTCTGAAGCGTCCTCGTGGTACTCCTCTTTGTGACTCTCTCGGCTGTGATCCGCTTCTACATTGAATTGCTTTATGTCCTTCTTTACCACACTTAAAGCATGTTAAGAAACTTTGTGTTTGATGTTCGTGGGATTCTACTATGTTATTCTGATTTTTAAGCTCAGCATCGAGTAGTTTATTCTTGACATATTCCACAGTTAACTCCATGTTTGTTGTTTCTAGGGCAGCAATAGTGGTATTGTAACTCTCTGGCATGGTTAAGAGCAGGTGGCATACCTTATCCTGTTCATTGAGTTTGCTCCCAGTTTCCTCCAGTTGTCTTATGGTAGTATCAAATTTAGTGAAGTGTTCATTGAGCTCTTTACTTGTGTCGCATTTCATCGTTAGTAACTTTTTCCGAATATATAACGCGGATAGAGTACTTTTTCTTTCGAAGACTTTTTTGAGGTTGTTTACCATATCTTTAGCGTTGGTTGCATCTCTAACGTATTCCAAGTATTTATCCGATAAACTGGCGACGATAATACTCCTAGCTTTGGCGTCCCTTTTCTTGTGCAACTCGGTATCTTTGACATCTTTCGATACATCTTGTATGGCCTCTCTGCAGTCTTTTTCTTCGAGAATACACGTTATTCTAAATATCCACGTACTAAAATTTGTGCCGTTGAACTCCGGTAACAATTTGCGCGTCTCCTCCGCCATATTTTCTTAACCTCTTTTTTCGATCGGGATCAATCTTTTTAATCTTTCTTCTTGTTTCTTCATTCATTTATTATTATTTTATATTTCATGGCGGCGCAGTGGAAGCGTATAGGATTTATATGAGTAGTTAATTGAAAACACTACATATTTGGGCACCATTTATTGCAGAGCAGTTTGTACGAGAAGAGGTTACATTGACCATAGACTTACTACTAGTGTTGTAACACGAAAGATATTAATTCAGGGATGGGACACAAACTATTATCTTAACACATGGAACATAGCGTGGTGTTTCAGATGCAGTCTTGTGTTTTAATGCCAAGAATGCTGCGTTCCATGGCTCTGTGACAAACCTGGAGACGGTTTCTCTGTGCTTTTTTGAGATGGTCTCTCACTGATGACGCTTGTGCACCGTAGGTCAGGATGGGCAGAATGCACAAGTCAATGAGCGTGCGCTTCAGTGAAATTGGGTGACTTCCCTTCATTACCGTTTTCATGAGCCATTAGCTTCGCCAGGCGTTGTTAATGCGACCTGTTATCTCTGTGTCGAGTCTGTTGTCGAACGGAACTAACTGGACCAAGTAAACATACTCACTCATTGACGTAGTTAACATTTTGGCCTTCCACTGGAACTATAGAGTTCCAGTGGAAGGCCAAAAAAAACCCAAAATGAAAAGGAAATGAAAAAAACAGCACCAAACATAGGTTTGGTGCTGTTTTTTTCATAGTTTGTGTTTTAGACCAATTCATCAGAGGTCACGCCTGTAGGCTCACTCTGCTCAGATCTTGGAGCATAAGTCATTTTATAGCCCATGTGAAGCCGGGACGATCTGCTAGTAAGATATTCTATTGCGTTTTAAGCAGTGAGCAGGAGTACATTACAAATTTCAAGTTAGCCGTATTATATCGTAGAGACGTTTCAATATTATAGTATACCTTGTGTTACTTAAATAGTAGTAGACCAAAGAAGATGTGAATGAATTGTGTGAAAGAGGATATGAATGAGAAGGGAGTGAATGTGGAGATGACGGCTGATAGAGTGGTGTGGAAGCGAAAAACAGGCTGTGGTGAACCCACCTAGTGGGAAATGGTAAAGGAGTAGAAGAAGAAGAGTATACCTTGTGTTTATATGAAGTGAGTAAAGTGACCACCCCCCATGTTCCAGATGGTATACTTCAAGGCGGTGTCGCACGCGGTGGGCGTGCGGGTGACGGCGGCGGAGGCGGTGAAGGACCTCACGCTCACCATCGACACGGCCGGCAAGGGCACGGAGCGCGTCGGCCCGCTCGCCGCCACCCGGGACGCCGGCGCCTACGTCTTCCATCACACGCTTTATTTGGCACCGGTGAGTGCGCTCACTCGAGCGAGTGGCTGTCTAACGTTCCGAAGGTAGTGAGTTGCAGTCTAAGGAAAACATCGTGAAGAAAAAATTGCCGCAAAGCGCATGCATAGGCTGGAATAACTGGGCTCTGAGGAGGCTGCCGAAACACACTGTTAGGTGTATTTGTACGAACAAACGGTCACACATACTTAAAAAACGTTGGATATATGTCCGACGAGTTTCGATGCATTGCGAGCGTCATCATCGGGGACGAGCATCACAACGGTGTAACCGTTTGTTCGTGCAAATATGCCTTACGATGACAGTTTACAAAGTACACTGTTAGGTGCTTGGCGACAGATTTTCAACTTAGAGAGTAGCTAGCAAGGTGAACTACAAAATACTCTTCCACCATGCAACATACATACCCACCGTATTGGATTCGAAAGGCATTCGAAATGTGGTGTTGGAGAAGAATGGAAAGAATAAGTTGGAAAGAAAAGAAAACTAATGAAGAGGTACTCTGCCTAGTACAAGAACCAAGAACCATAATAAATACAATAGACAACAGAAGAGGAAAGATGGTTGGCCACCTTATACGACATGACAATTTCATTAAAAATATCGTAGAAGGAAAGATAGAAGCCAGGAGAGGAAGAGGAAGACTTAGAAGATCATATTTAGACCAAATTAAGGACAAGGCGAAAGTCATGTCGTATAGGGAGGTCAAAGATTTGGCCGAAGACAGAAATACCTGGAAAAAAACTCCACAGACAAGAGCCCAGCTCTTAAATATTGAATTGAATGAATGAATGTATTGGATTATGACTATGTCATCTCCGAGTCCCAGCTGTGGGAACGTGTAGTGGGCTAACGTAACCAGTGCTGCCCTCGTGCCGCAGGGACAAGTGGCCGCGGTGTCGGCGGCGTCGCAGTCGCTGGTGGTGGAGGGCGCGCAGGTGGTGGGCGGCGAGCAGTGCGCGCCGGACGCGCTCGTGCTGCGCGCGCGCCCCGCGCTCACGCTGGCCGGCCGGATCCTGCCGCCCGTCGACGCCGTCACCGTCACACTCCTCTCAGGTACACACACCCCTATGTATCCAAAGTCTTCTTCTTCCTTGACTTATCCCACTTAGGTGGGACCGGCACAGCTAATTTTCTACTCCCATTCTCTTCTATCAGACGTCATCTCCACACTTAGTACTTTCTCTCTCATGTTCTCATTCGTGTGAATGAAACTACATCCATGTCTTCTTTGGTAGGCCACTTGCTCTTCTTCCTTGCACTACCATATCCATACAATCCTCTCTTTTCAAAGTATTATAAATATTAAGATCATGTTCAGGTGCTTCATAATCATAACTATCTTTAATGGTAAAATATTTTGCATGTCACAAAATCATAATAATATTTATAAAAGTACCTATTAAAATAATATACGTAAGTGTATTTTCAAATATTAAAATTATTTTTTTGAAAAAATTAAATTGACGACCTCGTTGGCGTAAAGGTTACCATGCCGGTCTGCTAATCAGAAGGTTCCGGGTTCGATTCCCGGCCCGGTCAACATCTTTGTGCTTAACCAAATTTGTTGGCTGTGGGTCTGGGTGTTAAATATGTATTTATATATAATATGTATGTATTTATATGTAGTATATCAGTTGTGTTAGCAACCATAATACGAGCTAGAAATGGTTCAGTATGGGGCTAACCAGCCATGTGTGAATGTAAAAAAAAAAACATTTATTGGTATAGATCGAAAGAGCTTTATTGCGTATATCTTCGCTCCACCTCGTTGCAGGACGTCCTACTCTACGTGTACGCTAAGTCCGCGTACCGTCACGATTGTGCAGATGCATATATGATGATAAATACATTTAATTGAATGTAACACGTTGCAGAGGGCACGGTGGTCGACCGGCAGGTGTCGTCGGACGGCACGTACCGGTTCGGTCCGCTGGACGCGTCGCGCGCGTACAGCGTGTCGTGCGAGAAGGAGTCGTACGTGTTCACCCCGGGGGAGCGCGCGGGGGACGTGCGCGCCACCAAGCTCGCAGAGATACACGTGCACCTCATTGACGACGCGGACGGCGCGCCGCTACAGGTGAAGCCTCAGAGAGAATACAGTATAATCTATATTATATATAATATAATCTATATGACGACCTCGTTGGCGTAAAGGTTACCATGCCGGCCTGCCAATCAGAAGGTTCCGGGTTCGATTCCCGGCACGGCCAACATCTTTGTGCTTAACAAAATTTGTTGGCTGTGGGTCTGGGTGTTAAATATGTATCTATATAAAATATATATGTATGTATATGTAGTATATCAGTTGTGTTACCTACCATAACACAAACTAGAAATGGTTCAGTATGGGATTAACCAGCCGTGTGTGAAATGTGTCCTAATATTTATTAAAAAAATATATTTATTTATTTATTATAATAAGGAAAAGTTTGATTGTTTGTTGGTTTATTTGACGCGACTAAGCTCCGAAACTACCGGACCGTTTGAAAAACTCTTTCACCGCCGGGAAGCTGCATTATCCCCAAGTAGATTATTCAAATTTTTATCAAATCGGTCCAGTGGTTTCGGAGCCTATTTGCGTCAAACAAACTTTTCCTTTTTATAATATTGGTGTATAACTTATTGACTCAGGCGTTACTTTGCGGAAATCCATTGTAAATAGAAGACAAAATTAAATATTTAGTGTACTTCCGCTGTGATCCGAAATCCAAATTAAGACAAGTAAAGGAAAAATCAACTAAGATCAATTAACCAAGCTTAATTAACTAAGATTAATTAACTAAGATCAATTAACTAAGATTAATTAAGATTAACGTTACCTATCACAATTCGGAAATTCTTAACTCTACACGTGTTTCGCCTAACCACAAGGCATCATCAGGAGATGCTGACTCTTCGAACCACAAGTCGAAAGTCTTTCGACTTGTCGATTTTTCCTTTACTTGTCTTAATTTGGATTTCGGATCACAGCAGAAGTACACTAAATATTTAATTTTGTCTTCTATTTAATATTGGTGTAGATATAATTTATTTTAAAAAACTCTAAAGTTGAGGAATACACGGATACTGTAATAAGAATGTTATAGAAAACTTGTCAGAGTGTATAGATAGAGGCGTGTTGCATAGGGCGCGCTGGTGTCGGTGTCTGGCGGCGCGTACCGGCGCAGCGCGCTGCAGACGCAGGCGGCGCTGCGGTTCACCTCGCTCTCGCCCGCCGACTACTACGTCAAGCCCAACATGAAGGAGTACAAGTTCACTCCGCCGCACGCGCTGCTCACCGTGCACGAGGGGAAAACACACACAGTCACTATGAAGTCAGTTTCTACTTCTTACATTTTTTTTGAAGCGATGACCCGACCATGCTTCCGATGGCCGTAGGTTCGATCCCTCCAATGAGCTCGAACTGCCTCGAATACACCGAAAGGTGAGAGAAAATATCGCGAGGAAACCATAAAATGGTGGTAGAGCATTTTCTAGTGCTCTTGAATAACTTCAAGTTGAAATGTCTTTCCAAGCCAAGCACGTAACAGCGTGTTCCGGCAGCCTTTGATTTATATACGCGACACTGAACTGGGCTACAACACTGTTTGTTTTTAAGTGAGTCACAGGGTAACAAACACCCTGAGATGATGATGATATGGAAGTTTGTCGTAATTTCCGATGAAACCTAGATGGCGCTGCAAAGAAGAGCAGTGAAGTTAAGTTTGTACAACTGCAATCCTGTCTAATAGAGTGGGAGATAAACTGCTGCTCTGCAAAGTAGGTAACGTACTTTAGGCAAACGTCAGATTTACCACATAGATTATTAACCAATATTATATACATGCAATATGTGTCTCAACAAATATATTTATCTCTTTTTTACCCTTGATTGGTTTGCGTTTGACTACAGCTTGCCTGGTGTTAAGCTGCGCTGTAGTCTACAGTTAGGCACGCTTACCTAGAAGATACCTCTATATCTTATGTGTGTGCAGGGGCGTGCGCGTGGCGTGGTCGTGCGTGGGGCGGCTGGTGTCGCTGGGCGGCGCGGGCTGGGCGGGCGCCGTGCTGGCCGCCGTGCCGCGCGACGCCGCGCCGCACTGCGCGCCCGAGGAGGCCTCCACAGAGACCAGCGGGGCCTTCAGGTAACCACACTCTATACTTACACTGTTGACACTCGCCCATCAATCTCGCGAAGAGACACGTATGGGCCATAATTCACGACGAGGGTCGAGTTTGGGCAAGCAAGACTTTTTAACGTTGTAAGTATATTCCCGACCGAAGGCTGCACGCACAAGAAAATGTCACGTTCTGCCTGTGCCGTGTAAGCAAAAGCGTGAATCGTGTTATACAGAGTCACAATCGATTTAAGCTTTAGGTTTGTTTAGCATCTATCTCTATTTTGTCATATTTGACAAATATATATAAATCTCGTGTCACAATGTTTGTCCTCAATGACCTCCTAAACCACTTAACCGATTATAATAAAATTCGCACACCATGTGCAGTTCGATCCAACTTGAGAGATAGGATAGTTTAAATCTCAAATTATAGTCGCAATTTTATTGCTAATTATTGTCTGTTATTATTTGACAGTCACAATTATCTGTTAACTCCAAATGATTCTAACAGATGTCGATACCTTTCGATTGGGTTGAGTAAGTAATCAATAGATGGCGCTGCTATGGTAAATCTACGAACGTGTCATATAAGCTACACTAGGTATCTATTTTTCATACCCCTAAGTGAATAGTTCTAATTCCCAAGACTCCTTGTACGAAAGATGTTTATCTAAACATACCAAGACAGACCTTAAATGGTTTTGTGTTAGATAGAGATAAGCAAGTTTATGTATTGTATATAGTATTTGAATGTATCGTTCTCAGGATCCGCGGCCTGCTGCCAGGCTGCGAGTACACCATCCAGCTGAAGGAATCTTCCACCCCCGATCTGGCCGGACTCCGGCTGGCGAGGAAACCTGACCTCTTGAAGGTGACACTTCACACTAGTGACTCGGCACGGACAATGCATTTAGCATATCTGACTAAAACTACAGTTCTAAATTCAAATGAAACATGTAGTAACTTTGATAACATGTTAAAGTCATAGCACAATTTCACGGAGTAAAGAATGACTTCGGTATCATGTCAAAGTCAAAGCGCACTTATTACATTACACAATATCATAGAGAGAAATAAAGCGAGCAAACAGACGAGAAACATAACTTTATTGCCCATAAATAACATATATTAAAGGGAAGACTATAAATACTATAGACATACAGCATAATATGTTGGATCAACAAAGATCCTAAAATAAAGACTAGAACAAAAATATTGTGCCACAATTGGCGGCCTCATCGCTTAAACAATCTCTTCCAGGTAACCTTTGGATGGAAAAGAGTTAATATACGACTAAACATAGACGTAGTGTACAATAAAGTATACAGTGTAAACTCTATATAAGGACACTGAAGGGACTGCATTTTATGGCGTTATAGAGAGGCCGTTAAATGGAGAGAATGTATCACAGTTTGGAATGCAAGCTAAATCAACTAAAGCCAATCGATGTCGACGCTTTAAAGAGTGGTCGTTAAATGGAGAGAATGTATCATTGTATGGAATACAAGCTAAACCAACTAAAGCCAATTGAATTCGACGCTTTAGAGAGTTTGTCGTTAAATCGAGTGAAATTACATGGAGTTAACACTGTATTTCTCAAAACTCAAACTAAAAAATTTGATTTATGCATAAATTTCTGTACTTGTATTATATAAACTATGTGCGGTGTTGTGTATATGTTTGCGCGGAGCGGGAGTTCTGTTGCTCTGCGCCACAGGCTCGCAAGAGCACTACAGCGGGGCACAGTGCTTCCACAACGCAACACAACAACAAACATCAAGGTATACATTTATGTAAACTGGTATGTGCGCTGCTAATTATTATTATTTTTTTACCACATATGTGATTCTCGGAATTTTAGGAATTCCGGTGAAATATGAAGCATTATTATTATTATTATTTTTAGCCGGTTCCGTCCCACTGCTGGGCAAAGGCCTCTCTATCCTCTTTCCACTCATCCCGGTTTTGAGCTTTTTGAGTCCAGTTTTTACAAAAGGAGTCTAGTTCGTCCCGCCATCTCCGTCTGGACCTGCCTCGACGTCGGACGTTCTCCGGTTTCCACAGCGTCGTGCGCATGGCCCACAGCTCGTCCGACATCCGGCAGATGTATCCAGCCCAATTGTATTTTAGTGCGGCAGCTTTTTGATCAACGTCAGCAATTCGTGTGTGCGCTGCTAATGTGTATGAAATAAAATTATTGTATTCTATTCTATTTTCAATAACCATGTGTATACCTGTTCCTCAGATCGTGGACGCGAAGGACATAACGGGCGTGACGCTGATCGGCGTGCAGAGTAACGCGGTGACGGACACGCACGTGCTGGTCCGCGCCGCCACGCTGGACCACTACCGCACGCTGCGGCTGTCGCTGGCGCCGCTCCACGCCGCCACCATGTACTCCGCGCGCCCGCTGCCCGCCGGGTACTCGGACCGCCTCAACCCGGGTCAGATATACTAGCTTCTACTGCCTTAATTCTGTAGTGGGGCTTTAATTATTATTTTTCTAAACTGTTAAAGTATCGAACGCATCTTAATATTTCGGCGTAGAAAACGGTCACACTTACAATATTGCTACGTGCTGGACGGGGCACTCGGGATAAAGGTTTGGATTTATGACTAAAACGTCGGTTTCGTGGATAACTAGGATTTATTACCTATGGGATCCCCACGCTGATGATACGTGTCTGGTCTTCCAACTCGTCGAAACGTCCAAATCATATGCAAATATGAGTGAGAGCGAGACCGAAGGTGTTCGTGTGTTTTCTAGAACATTATATTCTGGGAGCTTCGCGACATTATTATCAAAAGTTGGAATGGGTCCAACAGTTTCGGTGCTTTCCGTTTGTCCGTTGGCAGTCCGGCATGGTAAACATTACGCCTATGAGGTCGTCAATCTATACCAATATTATAAAGACGAAAGATTTGATTGTTTGTTAACATTGTGAATAGGCTTCGAAACTACTGGACCGATTTGAAAAATTCTTTCACGGTTGGGGAGTTACATTATACCCGAGTAACATAGGTTTTATAATTTCTTTTCCTTTACAACTTTGATTATTTTATAACCCGTGCGAAGCCGAGACTGGCAGCTAGTACTATATTTTAATCGTGTCATATTTATTTATTTATAATCACAAACAGAATACATGCTATAATTAAAATATTTTACCTATAAAACCTGGGTTTATCCAAAGTAAAAGGTTTTCACTAATTTATATGATAAATTCTATTTTTTTAATAACAAATAAAAGACGCGTTACATAGCATTAAAGACAAACATTATAAACTAAGGAGTCGGCAATCGCTCACAGGCTGCGCCGGCGCATGCAAGACAGCAGTAAAAAACGTATTGTTCTAATAGTGCTCTTTTTCTCGTCCTTTCCAACTCCTTTCCATCCAAAGGTTGCCTGGAAGAGATTGCTGATAGCGATAAGGCCGCCGTTTGTGGCATACATTTGTGTTGTTACTTTTTATTTTGACTTGTACCTTTAATTTGCCCAATAAAGAGTTTATCTATCTGTCCTGCTCTCGCACATCGCTGCGCCGCGCTCTCTGTGTGCGAGTATAACTATAGTGTTTTTTTTTTATACATTAATCTAGTCATATAACAAGTTAGTGTTTTTTATTGACTTTGATTGATGTACCAGGCGTGATGTTGGTGCTGCCCCGGCTGGCGGCCGACAACAGAACCTACGTGGTGTCGCTGGAGTCGACGCTGTCTAAGACCACGCACACATACACCGAGGAGTCGCACACCTTCGTCTCTGATGGACACTTCAAACATTTCACCTTTGAGTTCGCGCCTAAGGTGAGCTTTTATTTCTTCTTCTTCTAAGTCGGTACTCTCTTGAAAGAGTGGTCGTCATGAAGTAGCGGTGGATGGGACAGACACAGTACACGCCTCGCGATGCCATTTCTCTCTGCTAGAGGTTATCCTGGCGCACTCGTTTAAATGGGTACCCACAATTGTCCTTATTTGATCAGTCCATAAGCCAGATTTTATAAACATGGTGATTTTGCTCCGACACCGCCTTAGAAATAATACAGAATTAATAGTAACTAAAAGAAAAGTTCTTCATAAAATATGACGTCCACACAAATACGTATAGCTCATCACTTATTACACATACTCTCATGTTTTTTTTTACTCAGAGTAGGTCAGCACTTGACCACAATTCACCTGATGGTAATAGTAGAAGAGCCCGTGAAGATCGTCCTTCACCGATCTAATAACCAGATAATACGTATTTTTTATTAAATATTTTTTATAAACAAATGTGCCTAAAATTGCTTGCCTATCGAAAAGTGCTCATGGCTATTTTTAATTAAATAAACTTTTATTGATTTTTTTTTCATTACCTTCATACTTTTGATAACCAAATTAAATTTATTTCACTGATAGTTTTTAATACACAGAATATGCCTCGGTATGCTTGCCTACTCATTTCAGTGTATAACTACCTGGCAAGCAGGTGTAAACAGGTAAGTCAAAATAGGTGACTCATTCGATTTTGATGCGCTTCATAGGAGTAACAACGATTCTGAACAGTTTGAATGTTATTTTTATTTTTGATAATTGTAGCTAAATTATCATTTGACTATACACGAGCATGCGCAAAAAAAATAAAATCCATGAGCACTTTTCGATAGGCAAGCAATTTTAGGCATATTTATTTATAAAAAATACTTCATAAAAAATACGTCTCATCTGGTTATCAGATCGGTGAAGGACGATCTTCACGGG
Source organism: Mellilla xanthometata (assembly GCA_035578125.1). Taxonomy (NCBI): domain Eukaryota; kingdom Metazoa; phylum Arthropoda; class Insecta; order Lepidoptera; family Geometridae; genus Mellilla; species Mellilla xanthometata. The sequence continues at coordinate 513,237 of JAPUBQ010000007.1, read as the reverse complement.
CTCTTAGACTATAAGTGATATTGAGGTTTACGGTGGATCGCGCTTACCTAGAAGGAACCGGTTCACTCTCGCCTTGAAAATCGCTAGATTGTTGTCATTGGGGAACAGGGAAATCGGCAAGGAATTCCAAAGTTTGGCGGTTCGGACAACAAAGGTGGAGGCAAAACGCTTTGTGCGTGCTTTGGGCACCTCAACCGTAAACCGATGCCGCTTTGGCGTTTCATTCACTCTCATGTTTCTAGGTGAGATCATCGGAGCAGGAGCTCCGGCAGTCCTCTTTCCTCCTGATCCCGTTGCTGGGCTTGATAGCCTTCCTGTACTCGTGCCGCGAGCGCGTGCTGGCGCTGGCCCCGCGCCGCCCCGCGCCGCGCGCCCCGCGCCCCGCCCCGCGCCCCGACGTGCTCGACAAGGCCTCCATACACCACATCCTGACCACGGTCAACGCGGCCGGCAAGAAACCGCCCAAGCCTAAGAAGATATAGTAGGTACTTTGTAATCATCGTTTCGTATGAGCATAGACGAATTATAAAAGACACTCAATTTTTTGTTTAAAATCGTACTACTAAGAACGAGTGGCTTTGTGGCGTGAGTTGAAGAATATTTTGAAATTTAAATATACTGTAACTACAAATAATACTTCAAACTTCAAGTGTTAACTACTCGCGTTGTTGGTTCAGAATAAATCCGTTAGATGGAGATTATAGCGTTCAACGTAAAGCCATGCGCGGTCTAGCTAAAATAGAGCGTTGTAAAAAAACTATTATCTTAAAGACCATCTATTGGTTTTTTTCTTAAAACCACTTCATTCGGTTCACGCATACTACTATCATCATAACAGTATGCGACTGTAGCTCGTCTTGCGGAATTTGGCGGTAGCTAGACTGCAACCTTGATTAGCGGGGCTACCTAAGTTTTATCAGTAATGGCAAAATCTCACGCCACGCCTTTTTGTATGGAAATCAACTATCTTCTAGTATTCTGATCCCTGGTAAGAGCAATGTGGCCAAGTTTGAATGTTGAAACTTTTCAAACCACCCCAAGGACTCCGACTTGCCTTAACGACTGCTTGTACAAATGTAACAGACTGTAAACTTATGAAAATTATGGGGTGGTGGCAAATAGTCATAAGTTTTTGAATATTCGTGTGTTTGTGGAAATAAAAGACAGAAGTATTTCTAGGGTGTCAAAGGTTTTATTCGCTCCCTCCACTTGGATTCATTTTGGATAGAAGAGGAAAAAGTATCCATACTCCACCAGTGGAATTAAGTAGATAGAGACATATTCATGAATCCAATTTACATTTAAGAGGAGATAAAAAGTATCCACGGTTTCACATGTAGATCCGAGCTGTGAATCCACGTAGAGGGAGTGGTTTTATTGTAGTAAGTGTATTTACTAAAATATGTTTTGGGTCTCAATTTTATTAAATGCTGTACTGAGTCATGAATTTAAAACATTTAGAATATACAGAGTTACTCGTGATGAACACAACATCTTTTAAGGACGGGTTTAACACGTCTAGACAAACAGGTTTTGTTCAACGACATTTAGAAATTCGCGAAAACAAATTACTTCGCCATAAATTTGTGTATGGAGAAATGTAGTATGTAGTATGTATGTATATATAAGTCGTACCAAAGCCGGCCTCAAAAGGTATTGCGTTAGTTACGAAACCTTGTTTATGGGATACAATAAATGATAATGTATAAATGGTTGCTTGTGTAAATTTACTACTTTGTGTCCATCAAATGAAGATGACGTTTTTGTAATAATATGGTTTAAAATAAAATTGTAAAGCAACTCTATCACAGAATAAATAAGAGGAACCGTCCCTCCACTGTGTCAATATTAAATGTAAAGTCATCAGTCTTGAAATCAAAATGATTTCTTTTAATTGTAAGTAGTAATCGATCAAAGTGTCCGATGAGTGATTTTATTTATTACCATAATTATAATTGTGTTTTATATAAAGTTAAAATTGATTATTTATGTTGTTTGTTTCCATTTTGAATAATTTATGCATTTATGGTGTAAGGATGATTGTAATAGTATTGTATTAAGTATAAGGGTAAAAAATAAAAGGACTGTTGTTGTATTTGAGTATTTTTATTCAGATACTAGACTTAGAACCTTTGTATAATTTGAAGCTGTTTTTCACACTAAATTTAAAAAAAAGATAACTAATAAATTGGGGAATGCAAGTTGAAAATTTTCATAGCTGATTTTTGAAGATGAATGAATAAAGAGACAGTCGCGGTTTCAAACTAACTAAAAACACGTTATAATAATACGTGAGCTAGAAAATGGCCTGAATCTGGCAAATTTGTCAAGCTAGTTTAATTTTACAAAGATTAGTGCTCTTTAAAATTTTCAAACAAAAATGTAAGTAATAAATATTGTTATACATAATGTATTAAATATTGTTCTTATATGTAAAGCTTAATTTACTCATAAATAATTTATCTTATTACATCATTAACATAATAATCTGATTTTCAACCTCATTAGCGTAAAGGTTACCATGCCGGACTGCTAATCAGAAGGTTCCGGGTTCGATTCCCGGCCCGGACATCATCTTTGTGCTTAACTAAATTTGTTGGCTGTGGGTCTGGGTGTTAAATATATATTTATACTAGCTGGCCCGGCAAACGTCGCTTTGCCTTACTTAGTAAAAAAAAAAAACTAAATATACAGTAGCCGATTCTCAGACCTACTGAATACGCATATAAAATTTGGAAAAAATCGGTCAAGCCGTTTCGGAGGAGTTCGGTAACAAACACTGTGACACGGAAATTTTATATATAAGAATATAATATGTTTGTATGTATATGTAGTATATCAGTTGTGTTAGCAACCATAATACGAACTAGAAATGGTTCAGTATGGGGCTAACCAGCCGTGTGTGAAATGTGTCCGAATATTTGTTTATTTATTTATTTACATCAAAGATAGAAAATCGTTGATGTTTTAGACATTACCATAATTTACTAAAGTATGTATAAAGTAATGTTAGTACAGTTTATCTGTAGTAGCAACCTCCGAATCTCTCCTCACACTCCGCTAGGCTCCTCGCGCGATGGTCCCAAAGTTTAGCGTTTTCTTTGCTGTAAGAAGAAGAAAAAATATGTTTTAGACTATAAAATGGACCTTGACTGATGGGTATTTAGTTCATAGTTATAGTTCATAGTTCATTTATTGATTATAAGGAATATTACATGTCAGGAATTATAAATATAAAAATACGGTATCTTAAATACCTAGTTCATTATATAATAACAAAATTATTAAATAATAAAAATGTCAATATGTGATAAAAATACAATGTCAGTATATTACTTAATATTAGGTATAAGTTCGTCAAAGGAATAAAACGATCTATTAATATTTATAAACTGATGTACTTATATATATTTTTAGGGGCACGCGCGAGGTTAATAAAACTATAGTCTGGCCTACTAAGCTAATAAAATTTAGTATTATTTTAAAATAAACTACTAATTACGTAAAGTCTGTAAGAACGTGTCCACCAGCAGATTTCTTAATGTATCTATTAAGTCTAGTACACATTGTTCATGTGTTCATCACTAATAAAATTAGTAACAAAAATATTTGGTATAAAAGAAACAGTATTTTGGTTCACAAAATACTCCATACTTTGTTCACAAGTACGCAATGCTCTGAAAGGTTTGATTGTAGCCTATTGGACGTTTTAAGATTGGTTAACAAGATGTATGTTTGTAAGAGTTGGGGTTCTGTGCATTTTCTCTATGCCATCATGTATGTATGAGTTGGGGTTCTGTGCATTTTACAGGAGGGGATAAGACGGACAGAGGTTAATAAACATAATAGTGATAATAATATTAGACTTACTTGACGAAGTAGAGCTCGTAAGCTGCGAAGAAGCTCTGCCGGGAGCGCGCGTGCAGCTTGCACAGCTCCAGCTTCTCACACTCGTCGCTGCACAGACATATACATGTTAACATTATATAATACAACAGTTCCAAATATATATTTCAAGTAGAGATGTGCTGACTAGTGACTACTACTTTTAACAGCCGACGTATATCGATCATTTTATGATAAAGTCTGAAAAGACAACGACTACGTTGTCTTTTCAGACTTTCTTTGACTTTAGCGCACGTCTCCACAAGCCAATCGCTAGTCTGATTTTAAGCATGATGCCTGCCAATCCGATAGAACTATTCTTAGCTTCCTGAAGTTGGACCCCGAACTTTTTTAGATAGGAAATGATGAAATAAGTAGTCTAACGGAGAGAAAATCAATATTTGTAGGGAATAATGATGATATTGGTATAGTCACTTTCGCTTGGCTCGTATCTTGCTCAGGACTTCTGCTTCTTGGGCTCCGAGACTGAACACGGGGTTGATGAACCGGCGCTGAACGCTGTGTGGCCGGGGTGTCGGACGGTCGAGGGAGTCGCGGAGTACTGGAACTGCTTCTGTGGGGTGGTAAGGTATAATATAAATATACATTTATTATACCTACTCTTTTCCAGGGAATGTACAGTTATGTGTTTGTAAATGTACCGAAACAATACTTAAACGAAGCAAGTTCGATGATTGATCCTTAACCGATTCGAAATAAGTAAGTAAAAGAGTGTTCACCCACCCACACTTGGCTATTGTGGATTATGGTCTACGATTCTTTCATTGTCAGAAAAGGCCCAGAGTCCCTTTAGTAGGAATATATGGTGGGCTACGTCTATGCTTATCTATGCTAAATAAAAGAGTGAGCAATCAAAAGAAAACAAAAAAAATCTTTCAACAACGACTTCAAGAATTTGCCGAAATTTTTGAATGATTTTTGCCCAAAAATCAAATAAGTAAAGTAATAAATAAACATATTTTTAATCCATGAGTCAACGTAATGCGCAGAAAATAATAGATTTGCTCACCTGTATCTTTCACATGTAATGTTTCTAACGGTAAACTCAAAACGGCGCACGCGCAGCCAGCCAACAAGAACACTGCTATTTTCTCCATTTTCCAGAAAAAACTAATAAAGTCTTTAAAAAAATACTTTAACTTGAGATCAAGTCTTCTTTTCTTTTGCCGCGATCAGAAGTGAATGATTGGTATATTCCTTGCTCCGTTATATAGTTTTGAGATAGCGGAAGTACTGACGCGTTTCACACAAAGTAACTCAAATATTTGATCAGATTTCAGATTACTGAGCTAGGGAAAATTATTTGGACAAACATCTTTATTTAATGTGCAAAGGGTTCTACCGACAATGTGATGGCTACTTTACTTGGACGGATTCTTCTTAGGGGCTTAGGCTTGGTTGGAAACTTGAAAATAATTGAGTCAGTTTGGTTTCGAGGTTACACTTATTGAAATACAGAAACACAGAACTTTATAAGCCATAAAAAACATACGCTAAAGGCAACTCACACTACAAGCATTACTTATATAATTAAAAAGACTAGTTAGATAAATTAATCTTATATATTGTTTTGCACTATCTGAACCCAATTAGATAACTAAGGTCTAATTTATCTTGCAAGATCCCGCTAGAACAAGCATAATGGAACATTGGAAATAAAAAACCTCGGCCTCTGTCGCTTTTTGGAAGATAAACTACTGTACTTTTTTACCCTTTACAAGTTTGCATTTGTGTATATCTGTAGCTCGGTTTACTGAGGTGATCTGACGCGATCATCGAAATTGTAACATCTATGTGTATATTCTGGATGGGTGACCACTCAGAACATTACTTTTTCTAGAGGTGACTAAGCAAATAATCTGCAAGACATGTCAGAGAGTCCCATTTGTATTTTGAAGCTATTGAACCCACCACGTTCCCACTGCTGGGTTACGGGGTGTTCTCTCACGAGGAGGGAGATATAGACCATAAGCCACCACGCTGGCCAAGTGCGGGTTAGCGGATGATACACGTCTTCGGATATCGTGGTCCTCAAACATGTCGGTTTCCTCACGATGTTTCCCTTCACCGTAAAGCGAGTGCAAATTCACACATAATTTGAAAAACAAGTCATTGGTGTAGGGCTGGGATAGGACCAGAGGCCGTCTGATTGAAAAGCAGAGCTAGAAATACGTGTTTTTCTAAACTGGATTATGTTGCTTTTTGACGCACGAATCGATTGACGTGAATCAGGCTCTAATATCTATACTCTAATAAGATACATCTATAGAATCATTTAGCTTTACAATTTTAGTTATGACCCGTGAGCTATTTTAGAAAAAAATGCTATATATAGTTGTTTGAACCGGATTTCCGTTGAACGGTAGATGCATAAAGATTATATACCTACGTGAAATAATATAAAAGTAATTTATTGGTGAACTTATATTAAAACATAGAGAGCTGTAGGAATGAATAAGATGGAGAAACTAATATCTAAACAATAGGAAGTTAAAACATAAAAATGCGATATAGTTAAAAAAAGTCGTGGAGGAATATTTAGCATATCGTAATTATACAGGTACCAGGATCGTTTTTGGTGTTCTGGCTGCTGGCTTATCATACCAGCTTTGTTGGGTGAGTGATCGAAATAATGTAGAGATTGTTTTTTAGGGTTCCGTACCTAAAAGGTAAAAACGGGACCCTATTACTAAGACTCCGCTGTCTGTCTGTCTGTTCCAGGCTGTATCTGAGAAACCGTAATAGCTAGAAAGCTGAAACTTTTACAAGATATGTATTTCCCGTGCCATTATAACAACAAATACTTAAATAAAAATTAAAATATAATTAATAATAAAATTAAAATTAAAATATTATGGAGGTCAACATACAATTAACGTGTTTGTTTGCGCATTTTTTGCTATATGTCAATAATGTAGCTACTAAACACTTAAAATGTTAACCAAATATATAAATTTATACTAGCTATCAAATTAAATTATAAAATTTAGTGAAAATAAATATTTAAGGGGGGCTCCCAATACAACAATGGTACGGAACCCTTCATGCGCAAGCCCAACTCGCGCTTGGCCAATTATTTAATTTAGAACTAACTAATAAGTTACTGTAAGTAATCATACTAATCTATAGATTAGAGGTATAGGTACCTCTCAGGAAAACGTTGGCACTCGACATACGACACTGGAATTACTATTATCATAGACAAAATATACTAAAGTATAGTTTAGTATATACTTTAGTATATTTTGTCTATGCTATTATGTACAATGCTAAGGACTACTACTTTTTAAACTGTATTACCTTTTTATATTTTAACTTCCTATTGTTATATTAGTTTCCCCCTCTTATTCTTACCTACAGATCTTATGTATAAGGGTATTATGTAAAACTTATAGTAGGTATGTATAAATATAAGTTCACCAATATATCATTTTAAATATTAGGTATTACAATAATTTTATTTAAAATCTAACGTTGTTCTAGAACTTTTCGTCCAGAAAAATCATCTACAATTTTCTAACTTGGCTACGGAAATGGATACTAAAGTAATTTTTCCTTCTAATTGCATCATAAAAACACTACCTTGCGCAACAATCCTCTAAATTGCATATCACACCTAGTAAATTTACACAATAACCAATATTGCTATTTTATATTGGACTGTTGAATATGTTATTCAATGCTGTCCCGATTTTATAAATAGCAAATTCCAATCGTTTCTGTAAAATTCTGGAATGATGGGATAAGGCTTGAACGTAAACCAAAACCCTTTATACTGTGGTTCGAAAACTGTTTGTGAATACTAATAGTGCTGCTACTCCTCAATAGATGGCGCTAACTGGGCACTTCAAATATGGATACAATATCATTGTTATTATATAATTTTAATCATTTATCAGCTGATACCATCAATTCAAGATTAAAAAAATAAATTTAGTTTTACTTCTAAGGTAACCGTTTTTCCATGGCTTATGTGACATGGTGTTATAAATGATGGGTGTCTAAAGTGACATCTATTAACAACCATATGAACTACTTACAACCAAAACAAACATTTTCTCGTGCTTACAGACAGTTTCACTACTCATTACTAGATGTCACTGAAACCGTCGACAATGTTCGAGCAATTTCGCGAAACTTCGATACGCTTCTCGTCGCCAGATCGCGCTCTCGCACGAGTATAAAAGCCGACGGTCCGCGCCAAACGTTTATCAGTTTGAAAATAACAAGCGCAACGATCATACCGAGGAGAATCAACGCGAACAACAAGCGACAAAATGTCTCTAATACCATACTGGGTTCGTCATTTACGCAACTTGGCGCATCGAGATCCTGTACTGCGAGTCTGCGAGGATCCATTCGCCGTGTTCTCACGAGACCCATTCTTTCGGGACCCGTTGAAGTACATGAGGCAAGTCACCAGCCCACAGGAGCACGGCATAGATGGCGTCTACTCCGACTCTGAAGTCAAGGTCGACGGACAGAAGGTGGAAGTACACCTGGACGTCCAGAACTTCACGCCGGAGCAGATCGAGGTGAAGACAGTCGGCAATGAGATCACGGTGGAAGGAAAGAAGGAGATAAAGAAGGAAGACGGATGGACGAGGAGTCACTTCGAGAGAAGGTTCTTGCTGCCTGAAGGGTTCCCTCCGGAAAGGGTGGAGTGTCATCTCGATAAGGGCAAGCTGAGACTTGTTGCCTTCAGATCTGAGCCTTTGGAGGAAAGGAAGATCCCCATACAAGATAAGTCTGGTGAAACCAAAGGAGACAAGGCGTGAACATACTACCTTTCAGTTATAGCGTGCAAAGATTTGGTGAACTATAATTTAAACTACAGACTGACTAGATTTGTAATAGATTTTCATTTCTGTGATTTTTTGAGGCAATAAATTTGAATTTGAATTATAATTCTGCTTTTTTATTTTACTTAGTTAATTGTATACTAATAAATATATCTTTATCTTATACGAGTGTAGGTACCTCGGCTGTTCATAGTAGATAGATAGAAACATAAAATAAAAATGAACTTAAAAATAAATATAGAATGAAAAAAGTTTGCCACTATTATTGGCGGCCCTTATCGCTTAAAGCGAGCCAGATCCGATCCGATGATTCCAGACAGGCTCATAGTAGTAGATAAGTAGTAAATAGCTCATATGATAATACGTATCACAGAGTACAAGAACAAATAACCATATTAGTAACAACTGCAGAGAAAAGATAGTAAGTAGGTCACCTTATATGACATGAATTTCACTAAGACATCATAGAATGAAAGATAGACTCCAGGAGAGGAAGAGGAAGACCTAGAAGTCCATTTTTAGATCAAATTAAGGAGAAGACTAAGGTCATGTCATATTGGGAGGTCAAGGATTTGGCCGAGGATAGAACTATCTGAAAAATAGGTACTTCACAGACAAGATCAGCTCAGTTTTTAAATATTAACTGATTGATTGAAATATACTATATGTTAAACGTATTTTACATTTATTTATAGCTCTATCTCTGCGGATTATTTATTTCACACCTACATTTTGTAGCATCCATTCAAGCGATCAATAATATATTCACACAATCTTCATAAATAACTCACTTTATGCATTCACTAACTACACTGTCTGAAGAAATACATTCATAATTCATCGGCGTTTTAAAAATATTTATTCCTACAAAGCGGCAAGAAAACATGTTTGTTGTTTTGTTTACTTTTCTGCATTCGAGGTTTGGGTTCAACATTCTTGTGATATTGATTTCTTATTGTTCTGCGTTGCTTTGTAAAATCGATAACAATGGGTAAGTGTTTTTTTTTAACTCTGAATAGATCAGCGCTTGACCTCAATATCACTTACCATCAGGTGAATTGTGGTCAAGCGCTGACCTATTCAGAGTAAAAAATAAGTTATGTACGAGTATACCTATAGTTGTAAAAATGTAGTTAGTAATATATACCTAATAATAGGTACCTATAGTAATACTAAGCCAGATAAATACATACATATACATACTTTTATCGACTTTCGACAAGTAGTACGAGTATCTAGCTTGATCATGATGTGGTGTCAAGAGTTGTCAAGAGCTGCTCGAAAGACATGACACATAGAATTATCTGGCGCATGACTATCTTCTGAGAATATATTTTTTATGTTTTCTATCCTCACTCATTAATTATAATAAAAAGCAATACCTGTGTAATCAGTTAAGAACATATTATGGTAGCGCCTAGATGAAACTGCCACTTTTTAAAAGACAGTTTAGTGCATGATCACCCATCTAGAGACTGTCCGCATCAATCGTTGCTTAACCATGCTGATCGCGGGATCACATTAGTTAGCCGAGCGACAGGCGCTACGACAGGCAAGACCTAATGAGTGTGTGCAAGAGGAGGTGTTAATTCGCAACAAATATCTTAATATTAAATTGAGTTTAAAACTCCTTTTTATCATTTAATTTATTTCATATTTTCCTGCATTGAAATAACACAAAGTTCACTTATAGAGTATATTATATAATACGAGTATAATTATACCGCTACATACATATATTTCGTAAACCAACATACAATATTTACAAATTGTCTTCACGTACAATGTACAAGGATATCCGTAATGGATATACCAACCTAAGCCGAGTGAAGGTGTCGATATCATCACTATGCAAAACATTTCCATCACTAAAGCTTATAGCTTTCCGCCGAATCGGGAATAAGAAATATATTTATCGAGGTAAAATGTTAGTCGACTCGCGGGAAAATGTACTCATATAGACAGACTAGCTTATTTTTTTAATTTCCAAATTGACTCCATGGTAAAAATGTGCGACCCTTTTCGGGTTTTATCATCATATCTCTGCTGAGGCTTCTCATTTTGCACGTCATCCTGGTTTTGCGCTCTCTTCCATGATTTACGTGTGATATTACGAATACATACATTTAAAGATGATCTGTCATGCGTGCGGTCGCCTTACGACCCACGGGCTGTGGGTTTAATGCCCATCAACGAGCTTGAACTTTCCGTAAAGAAAAATACCATAACAAAATCATAGACATAAAAATATTACTAAATAAATTATATAGATAATAGATAGATATAAAAAATATTGGACGAAAAATACAAGAAACAATTAAAATTAAAAGAAAATTTGAGATCAAATAGTGCAGATTATGGTGGTAGAGCATTTGCTAGCACTCGTGTAGATAGCTACCACTTTTAAGTTGAAAATCAGTCGCCAAACATATATCTCAGCCGACAGCTTACTTAACAGCCAGTTAGTCCAGACTAGTCGTGCTCTAACTTCAGCCAGAGTGTCGCTAAGTCTTCTAGTTACCAGCGGCGTAGCTAAGTGGGCAAGGGCCCCGGTGCATAGTGAAAGAATCTGGGCCCTCACCCCTTTTTCTTTTATTGCCCTTCAAAATTATAGACAAGAATAATAATGGATACAGCATACAGTAGGTTGATCGTATTCTTAGTAGGATACGCAATTTTTTTGGAATTAAAAAGACGAACGTTTTGCAAAGTGCACTCATACCGGAAAGACGTGCATCTAACTGATTGATTATTAGTTCAAGTACACTCATATATACTGATGTCAGTAATTGATACTTTATTTTTCACATTGTCAACGAGCCTATTGAAAATAGTGAAAATTGAACAGTGCACTACACGGCCCTACGATAGTTACGCCACTGCTTGTCACACGTCTTACTGGTCAAATGCCTAGTAGTAAAGTGAAATAACTCCGACAGCGCTTTAAAGGTTTGGCTTGGTTTTTGGTTTGTCACTGGCTCTATATGTATATACATATATACGAGTATATACAACCTACACGTGTATTGGGCGTCACCGACCGACACCCGTCGCGTCCTCTCGCTTTACAAGCAGCGTCTCACTAGCTCACTAGCTACGCAGTTTCCAACATACATTCATACGACGCGGTCGGATTGTTTTTAATACTTACTTGTAAATTAAACCGTGGAAGTTAATTTGCTATATTTTTTATTTGTAAAACTTCCAGGGGCGCTTGAAGGATGCGTGCTCAAAGTTTATTGAAAAATTTGGACGTGTGACATTTTCTAAACAATAGAGTTAGAATTTAATTAGCTTTTGGTGAAACGAAAATGACTTCGAAACCTTCCGGTGCAACGTCTGGTACACTGATCGGTAAGTTTTAAAAACTTTACTAAACTAACAATACTTTATATTGTTATTTTATTAGTTTTCAATTATTTTTTTTTCGTACATGAAAGGTATTTACGGGACCCAATTACTAAGCCGACGATGTCGCGCTCTATCTGTTTTGTTTTGTATCATGACATGAAGTTAAACCTTGTACTTCTGTCACAGTCTACTAGTATCCTTCTTTATTCTTAATAATTTCTAATGATCTTACATAAATGTAGTTAAGTAAAGGTAATACATACTACTAAATATACAATACGAAAAATACTCGTATAATATTAACCTGAGACCGCTTACCCGCGTTAATCCGAGAAAGAAAGTATCCTATGTGTATGCAGTGTTATCAAGGTCTATCTTATCTTCATTTTTAGTAAATCTCATCAAATCGTGAAATTCATTGGAATCGGTTCAGCCGTTTAAACACGAAGAAGTTACAAGAATACACACATACACACAAACTTTCGCATTTATAATATCAGTAGTGCAATGACATTTTGTTTCAAGCTGCGGGTTAGGAAGGCCTTGATAACACTGGATTTGTTAGGGTCGTGAGCAGCTTCTAAACGCGCGCTAATTGAGTTTACACCGAATCGAACCCATGATCTTCGGGACGTGAGGAGGCCACTCCTCCGACTAACCTTTCATCGCTTTTATTCAAAATTAGCGCTCAGTTTTTAAGACGTAAGATCGCTTGTAATTATAAGCTTTGTACTACAATGGAACAGTTATAATTAAATCATGTTATTATTTTATTATGACACCGTAACCCATTGATGTTTAAAACAACAGTAGCCTTGAGATTACATTACAGTAACATGTAGTTACCTACTATTATATGTACTACTACCATAGCAAACGTTGGTATTAGCTCTTATTACATTTTTGCATTAGTGAACTGAATCATATATCAGTGGCTACGTACATAATTTATCTTGGTTATGTTTGGATTCGAATACCTCTTGACAAAAGTATATATGTATAAGATAACCTATTGACTAAGACGTTAGTTGCGGCGCGTTACTTTGTGGAGCGATGACAGCTCAGTTGGACGTGCGCCCGCTTTACGTCCCGAAGGTGGTGGGTTCAATACCCGTAAAGGAACTCGAGCTTTCGGCGAAGGAAAACATCGTGAGGAAACCATAGCATAGTGGTAGGTATTTTCTAGTGCTCGGCTAGCAACCGCCCTAATTTCAATTATTTATTAACATATATGTATGAATAATTTAAAAAAATCTACCGCCAAGCACAAACAATGTGTTATGGCAGCTATCTTGAGAGAGAGTTATAGGATTAGTCATCCTATCCAATCCATCCGATGAGGCATGCTCTACCTAAGGCCAGATTGTCGTTTATCTGTATGGTTACGCGCTCCTAGTCAAATAAGAGTATAGAGCTGTAATGTTAAAAAAATAGTGAATGTGTTTATCCGAGTTTAAGCTACGTCTGTGCGAAATAAAATACAAATCTGTTCAGTTGAACGCGATAAAGTTTTTTTTAGTCATAAAAATCAAGTCAACACATAGTTCATAGTCATTTATTGATAACAGAAGTTACACGTAACATTTTCAATTAATCATTAAATAATATTAGAAATAATCAAAATTATTCAATAAAATATTAAATTAATAAAATAATATTCATATATATTTATGCAGTCTCTAAAGCGTCGAAATCAATTGGATTTAGCTGGTTTAGCTTGTATTCCATACAATGATACATTATCTCTATTTAACGATCACTCTCTATAACGGCATAAAATGCACAGTCCCTTCAGTGTCGCTATATAGAGTTTACATTGTATTTGTATATAAATAACACTATTGAAGATTTGTTTTTTTCTCGTGTCACAGGCATCGACCGCCTCATCTCCCTGGACCGAGTATGCATCAGCCAGAAGAACACGATGTTCGCGAACAAGTACACGGTGTCCACTGCGGAGGGAGAACTCCTCTTCACCGTGAAGGAGGACTCCTCCGCCCTAGCCGCCATGCTGGGCGGCGCCTCCCGGGGCTTCCACATGGACATGTACGATGCTGACCAGAAGCCGGTGAGAGATGGGGGAATCTGCCTAAATACATCTTACTATGGGAAAGAGACACCGCTCATAAGCAGCCCACTATGCGTTCCCACTGCAGAGACTCGGGGCCTTCTCTCACTAGGAGAGAGATTTAGGATATAATCCACCACGCTGGCCAAGTGCGGGTTGGTGAATGACACACGTCTTCGGATTTTGTAGTCCTCAAACGTGTCGGTTTCCTCACAATGTTTTCCTTCGCCGTAAAGCGAGTGCTAATAACATCGATTTATAAATTTGGTTTAAAGATGGCTTAGACTTTGGATTAACATATAGGTTACTTTTTAACCCGAAAACAATTGTGGTTTCCGTGAAAAAAAAACTTCAAAACCTATGTTACTCCTTCGCCTACCAACGGCTGGACCGATTTTGTTGAGATTGACTTTGAAGAGATAATGCCACTATATAAAAGACTATTTTGAGTATATATTGAAAGAGTATTTTGCATGGTCTCCCATCCATAGACTGTTCGCATCGACCGTTGCTTAACTTTGGTAATCGCGTCAGATTACCTTAGCTAGCCGAGCTGCAAGCGCTACTATAAAAATTGTTTACCTACACCATAGACAAATATATTTGAAATATTTCTCTATGCCTAGACGTTCTAATGACTCATAAAAAAAAGTTATCTAGCAGTAGCCCTGTATATAGGTAAATTGAACGGAATTTCCGCTGAACAATTAACCAACTTTTTCTATCTACGTAGGTAAATGTAACTTTGACGACCTTGGCAATTACCATTGACATCACCGCTATATTTAATGCACTAATTATGATATTTACTAACGTGTTAATTAATTATCAAACACTTAGACCTATAGCGGTATATATTGATTGATAGCGATTCTGTTCAATTTTCTGAACTAAGTATTATTTTTATAGTACAAATACAAATTATTTATTCGTAACACCAAAAGTTGCACGTCAGATGTAGAATGGAGTTTTTCGAAGGAGGGCTTTTCGATGAAAGAGGAAGGATGAAGTGTGGAGATGAAGTATGATAGAAGAGAGTGGAAGAAGAAGATTTGCTGTGCCGACCCCACCTAAGTGGGATAAGGTAAGGAAGAAGATGACGTCAATTAATTACGAGTACATTTAACACCACCAAGTATCCACCTAGTTACTCGTAATAGAGAAAGGGCAAGCGCGTTATCACAAGAATCAGCGATACCCTGGCTAAAGTTAGATGTAGAAGCATGCCTAGTCTGGAAATACTATAATAATGCTAATATAGCTCTCAAGAAGTCTGCTGTAACACACCGTTAAGTGTTTCAAGACAGATTCTATTTGAGGGTTGTAGCTAGCCAGGTTAACTTGGATACCATTGGCATAGGATCGGAGTACAATGCATGACGTTTTTTTTACCACAAGAACAAAGGGTCTGGCCCAAGACATACAGGAATGGAATACGTCCAGAAAAAAAAATGGTTGCCTGTAAAGTCGGTTTTACGTGACAACGTCTGCCGCGCGCGCAGCACGCGGCAGACCGATCATAGTTGAGTGGGAGAGAGACGCAAGGCATTCGGCGGGCCTCTCTCTCGTTCGGTGACTCATCGTAACGTTACCGGGCGTTACACTTTTTCATAAGTGACTCCCAGCCGCAACCTAATTTAAGACGTTAACACGTCAAAACATGGTCTGTGGTTATGCCAATTTGGCACAACTGAAATACAACAACCATACCGCTGCGTTACGCCATTTTCGACTTAAATATAATCAGAACTGAAGATCTGTCAATGTGTAGGTATGTGTTGGAATAGAGGCCTATTCCTAGCAGTGAGAGAGAACCGGCTGTAGATGATGATGAGCTAGCCAGGCATACCCTGCAGCCTGGGTGAAAGAATAAGGCTGCGGAATTGCCCCTGCCTGTCGTAAGAGCCGACTAAAAGGGGCACCAGACTCGAAGGTGTTCGGAGATGGGGTTCCGACACCTGCTCCATCGAGTCCGGGGTGAACGACGACGGCGTCGCGTGACACCGTCACCGTCGCGGTCACCGTCGCGGGAAGGGCCACAGCGCAGTGCAAGGAGGTCTCCGGAGTGTTTCCCGGAAGAACCCGGAGACCTCCGTTAAGCACAGAGGCAGGTCACCGGGGGGGTTTTAGTGGGTACAAATCCCACATAACCTGGCTGCGCCCCATCGTAGCCAGGTATCTTGTCGAAGATTTCCCCCTCGTCAACAAAAAAAAAAGGCATAATAGTTCTTTAGTTGTTGAAATTTGACATAACAAAGACCTGTCTTTGTTTATCAAGTTTACGAGTGTAATGTATGAGACGATGGAATGACTTGGAGACATTAAGAACCCGTTGTGCTAACATTAGAACGCTATAAAGTCTGAAGGTCGTTCGGCCAGCCACACGAGGGGACAAATCAATGGTTTAGGGCATTAGTTCCCAAAGTTGTCCAGGACCCCTCGGGGTTCAAGGGAGATGGGGAAGAAAATGAAGGTTTGCAATTGAAGCCAACTTTTAGTTTTTCACATACACTCAGACCATAACTATTTAATTAATTCATTGGCCATCCAATTACACTGACCTGCAAAAACAAAATGTTTTGGCCTTCTCCTTGTTTTCTCATTAAATAACATTATATTTAGTTCTCTGAACAACTATCTTTAACGTGCAAATAAATAAACCACATAGATTTTAAATATTATGTCCAATTTATTAGGTAATTTATTATTATTATTATAAGTAGTTTGGCCTATTATTATATTATTGGCCCAATAAAAATATTTTGTATTTGAATAAATAATGCTACAAAAACAACAACTATTACGAAGACTTAATTAATTATATTACTAAATATTTACTTTATAAATCAAAAGTAAATCAGTAAGTTAGTAAAAATATCGGCAGGTTTATCTCAATATGGTGATAAAATTCAAGTTATTTTGTAGTTTACAAACTTATCTATCTATCTTTGTTAAATCTTTGTGAAACTTTACCTATAATAATTGTAACTGTGGGGGTCCACCCCCCAGTACCGAACCAGGTAAATTTAGAAAGTGGTCCATAAGAAAAGTTTGGAAGCCTCTGGCTTAGAGTTTGGTCATTGCAAACAATTAGTGTAATGCGATACTGTAGGGGTAAGCGTCGTTACACGAAACACCTACATACCTACGTGAGTGATTGCGCCGCTTTATGACTAAAAGCCACGGGGTAACCACCCCATGGCTTGTAGGTAGTTAGTCCATAGTTACCTACATGTATGTAACTATGGACAAGGGTTATTTTTAACTAATTTAGTTTTACAAGTGTTTTCTATCAATCGTGATTTATATATTGTAAAAATGCATAGAAGACTAACGTGACAACTCATAGTAAAAACTTTGAGAACGGTGCCAAATATTTTACTCGTAATACTATTATTTTCGATTTTGTATGTATGTCTACCAGGTCAAGTCACGTACCTACAAAAGAATCGCATTAAAGTATTCCTAAAATAAAAGTGGGTGTGTTTCTTTTGACAAAGCAGGCGTAACACAGCTTTATTTATTTATTTATTGAGTTTAATTAAAACGGTACAAAGTCCAATTGACATGACATTTAATATTAATAAATTAAACTTCATATTATAAAAATAGAATTAGAACGTCATAGTTATTGTATATCAGACATACCGATTTGGTACAGCCATAGACCATAATAATAATATTATTTCTATCAATCGCTAATTATAACACAAATCGTTAAAGTCATGGTCAAAGTATATTTATTAACCTTATACTAATTACGAACTCTAGGTTTCGTTAATTACTATAATATTAAAAATTCAATTTATAATATATTAAGCTTTATTAACGTTTTCAAATAAATGGCGTAAAAAAAATGTATAACTTACTGTATTATATCTCGTCTTAACAATATATGTATGTATTAAATAATAAAAATAAAATTAATTTGAAAAATCATTTTGATGTCACTGAATGTAACTGACATAAAATGGTCAAGAAGATGTTTTATTATTAATCTCGTCATGTCGGAGCTAATTACTATCTACTATTAATATCATGTCAAAAATTTATAATTTAGGTTTTTATTATTATTTTTAATTATTGTGTAGTTTGTTTTCATTTAATTGGGTCTATTAAATAAAATAACAGAAGACATGTTAAAAATAGTTAAAAAGCAATAACTAGACGACCTCGTTAGCGTAAAGGTTACCATGCCGGTCTGCTAATCAGAAGGTTCCGGGTTCGATTCCCGGCCCGGTCAACATCTTTGTGCTTAACTAAATTTGTTGGCTGTGGGTCTGGGTGTTAAATATGTATTTATATAATATGTATGTATGTATATGTAGTATATCAGTTGTGTTAGCAACCATAATACGAGCTAGAAATGGTTCAGTATGGGGCTAACCAGCCGTGTGTGAATGTGTCAAAAAAAAAAATATATATACAAACGGTTGCAGGTGATAGCAGTCCGGCGGCCGCACACGTTCGGGCCGAGCAAGCTGGAGGTGTCGGTGCGCGGCGCTTTGGCCAGCGTGGTGCGCCAGGAGCCCACCATGATGAAGCCCGTGCTCAGCATCCGGGACGCGCGCGACCAGCCCGTGCTCCGGGTCAAGGGACCCATCTCCGTCGCCTACGAGTGTGACTTCGAGGTCAATACGCTTACCTCCAGCCTTGTCTTGTCTTTCTTTTGAATGACACGAGTTGCCAATGGGCAACTCGTGTCATACAAAATGATAATAGCCACTGCTAGTAATGGCAATATATATAATTATTACTATGCTCAGCGACGGTTTTTTTTATAAATCTATCCATAAATCGCTTGGTTAATCTTTCCTTCCATCCTTCCACAGTCTTATCTGTTACTCCTATAACTTAAACCATAATTAATCCTTAATCCTTATAACTTAAAAACTAATTGTTTTTACACATTAATAACGATTCGATGGGTCACTCATATTGGAATAGTCGGTTTTAAACCCTTTTTAGCGGTGCAAGGGCTTTTCAAGTTATTTATGTGAATTTGCAAATCCTAAGACACGTGTCTACGTGGGAGGACCTTGGCCTCCACCACGATTTGAGTTTTAATGAGTAATTTCTGCGGAAGAGTCACGAGCCTCAGTAATGAGGAGAGAAATAAAAATCAGGGTCAAAGATACTACTAGTACCAGCGCACTCTGACAGAAACTCTCCTAACGCTGATTCCTCTTCCTCCGCAGCTGCAGACGCTGGACAAGGTGCGTATCGGCAGCATCAGCAAGAAGTGGGGCGGCCTCATGAAGGAGGTCTTCTTGGACGCCGAACAGTTCGTGGTCAGCTTCCCGCGGGACCTGGATGTGCGCTATAAAGCGGCCGCCATAGCCACCTGCCTGCTTATAGTGAGTACTAGTTAGTTTGAGTACAATCAGTCGCTAAGTCAAAGGAGAGGTCCTCGGGCGGCTCAAAAATTTGCGACACCAGATCTTGGCTTCTTAGCTCATGCGAAGAAGAAGAAGAATTGTGAGTATTATCTACTGTATTCTTCTTCTTCTTATTCGTGACGCTCTTGTCATCATGGTCGTGATCGTCATGGAGGGTCACTAGAGGGGGCAGATATGATTTGCCTCACGACATCTCGCCATCTCTGCCTGCTAGATGTCATCCGGCTACAGTCATTCAAGGTGCCT
The DNA here is from genome assembly GCA_035578125.1 of Mellilla xanthometata. Classification (NCBI taxonomy): domain Eukaryota; kingdom Metazoa; phylum Arthropoda; class Insecta; order Lepidoptera; family Geometridae; genus Mellilla; species Mellilla xanthometata. Next base: position 493,465 of record JAPUBQ010000007.1, on the reverse strand, counting down.
CCAACTGCTGCCTTGATTTGGTCAGTCCACCTCGTAGGTGACCTACTCTACTGTATTACACAAGCGAAATATTGAATGGATGGGTGCGAGGTGTTAGCGCATTTTCTAACTGGCTTTTTCGTCAGGCTTTCTTAGTGGCTCACCTTGTACGCGTGGCCTAGCCTTGAGGGTGGTCCCTCAAGTTGGAATTCTGTCGCCAAGAACTGATATGTTCGATGGCCTCCTTGAGAACCAGTTATTCCAAACATACTCTACCTTCAGCCAGAAGGTCGCTCACTCGACCGCTTATGCGCTCTGCTGGTCAAATTCTTAGCTTTTTTATGTTAAAAAACTTCAAACTAATTGGAATGAAATTAGCTTATATCCTAAATTCCTATGTTTAAGTTTATCCCGGATTAAAGTGCGTGATAACGAGCGGCCCATAGTTAGTATAAGTTAGGCAAGCCACAGCTTGTACAGGATGTTGAAGAATGAAAAAAGGTTTTATTGCATATTGATAGAACTAATTAATTATTATAAAAATTATAAATCTTATCATTTGATTAAGATTGAAAATGTTAATATCGCTAGAGCTACATTATATTCGTTGTTATCCTCACTTAATAAAGAAAACATTTGAAAGTTCATGTTCTCTTGCTTGCTTTTATAACTGACTAGTTCAAGCAAGAGGAAGCTTTTATACGTTTTCTTTATTTAATCGAGTTACAAGCACTACACTGGTCTATGCCACGGAACACTGCATCTCAAGTTTTGGATTGATTACATTCCTCGTCACGTCACAGTACTGTGTTTGTTGCCCTGAGGTATATTTATATTAATTGTTATTTAATTGTCACTTTTAACAACGGGCGAGTCCAAGGTTAATTTAATTGTATCATTTGCATGAATGTCAAATGTTGACCGGACGGGCACTATGTTCTATCTAAAAGAGAAATTACCCTCGGTAGCTCGGCTAACTAGCTCTCTAACGATCTGACGTGATCATTGAGGTTAAGCAACGGCCAATGTGGATGGGTGACGCATAACCTTTTTCATCTGGGCAATTAGCGGGTTGGATGCCACGTTAAATTGCCAAGACTAAGTTAGTTAGTTTTTAGTGGGCAATTTTAGTTTTGACTGTTAGTCTCAATTCGAGCAGTCGTTAAGCCAAGACAGAGGCCTTCGGGCGCCTTGAAAATTCTCAACACCAGAGTTTTGCCACTTAGCTCATACTAATACCTACGAAAAAGAAAAAGAAAACGAAGATACTATTGATTAAAATCAAAGTATATTTGACTTATATATTTACTTTATAGACTATAACTTTACTCTAACTAGAAATTACAACATTTCAGGATTTCCTGTACTACGAGAAGGGCCGATGAACGGAGCATCATAATTCAGAAAACACTGAAGCGGACAGCAATGTGGTAGCGGTTACGGCTTGCGAACACCACTGCTGGTTCTTCACGTCAGCGAACCGCATTCGCGAAATGGTCCGCCGCGGCTTATCCTAACTTATAATAGAATCTCGTTTTAAAAATTTACTTGTAAATAGATAAGCTAGTGCCTCAATTTTGAAACACTTATCTTGTACTTCTTTATCAATATTAGTATTTATATAGGTAATAATAAGTAGAAGGGCACAAAAATGTTTAAGTACTCGATTGCATTTATAAGCGTTAATTACTTATAGATTTAGATCTCAGGATATTACCTAATTACTCAGATTTTCTTTTGAATACAAGAATTTACTTTAAATATTTTGTTTGATTTTAAAATATTTCGATATTAACCAATAAATATAAAAAAGTTTTAATTTCTTTTATTTTTTATGAACTTACCTTAAATGCTAAGTGAATCCCCAGAAGCAAACCAGTAATTAGATAAGTATTTCCTTAAACACAACTAGATTACGAGAATTTTTGCACAAATAAATAGAGATTACGCGATTTACACGTCATCTTTATAATATATAAGGCATATATGTATAATAGCCGATGACAAAAATAATTAGTTTTTTATCGTTTATCAGTCGCAGTTAGCCCTTCAGGCAAGTGGAACATGTGTTGGATAGGACACTAAAAAAAAACAACTTATCTACGTACAAAGTTTTAAATATTGCTTAACACAGTATTATATTAATTTGTAAAAAAATACGTCTTTGAATTGAATTTCTTGTGAAGTTAACCAGAGACATTGTCAAAGAGGTAACCATGGATAATAAGGGAGCTTCGTTTACACCGTCTGATTTTGTGACGTCAACTCAAGAAGGGGGCGAGGGATCGGTGTCGAGTAAGAAAATAGGGGCACCACAATCTGAATATTTGGGATCGCCACCGTCTTTGGCACCTATATCAGCAAACGTATTTGTGCTAACACCGGCGCATTTGGGGGCTCCACCAGCAGCACACATGGGAATTCCACCAGCAGAAGTCTTGGGTCCACCACCGGGAGGTGTGGAACCTCCACCAGAATATCATAACATCACAGCACCTTACGGTAGGTTCACTTCAATACTTATTTTTTTATGATGGATAGAAAAGCGCTTGATCGAAACTCACCTGATGTTAAGTGATGTTGCGATCTAGAGTGGAACGCGCTTGCCTGGAAGAAACTGATTCACTCTCGCCTTGAAGACAGTAAGGTTATAGTTTAAATGGAACGAATTTATTTGTTTACACCAAACATTACTTTTCTGTAGAAGCTAATGTAGTAAGTATTTATTTCCGAAACATTTTGAAAAATTTGTAAATCATTTACTTCTTAAACAAGTTACATTTTAAAGTTCAAAACTAAATCTCGTTAGACTACTATACTAATTCAAATTGTAACAGCTATTTGATCGAGAAGGACTGACATACATACATACACACCCATACAATATACTTATTGCTATTAGGACTGGATCTGATAAGGAAGGGACTTCCCCGATACAAATTGTTAAATTATTTAAGGAAATAATATAATATTTTTACTATAACAACGTTATCATATCAGCAGAATTGCATTGGTAGATTAGAATAAGAGATCGATAACGTAAATTTCATTGGCCTACAAAATAAAAGAGATAATTGTAACTTTCTAGTTGTGTGTATGCTATTATGATTTTCCAAAGTCTGCTGAAGTTACTTACCCCAGCTCTATACTTGTTCTCTATACTTATCTCCAGTAAGCAACCAGTATTATGCTGAGTTGATGCTCTGTTGTGACAAATTAAAGTTTGTTTAGATATTATTATTATCGCCATCGTCATCCTCGTCCTCATATTTATCTTTAGCCATGTTGGTTTCAACCAAAAAGAGATTTGGCCATAAAGAGCTCGCCTAAGACAAATGAAAACTATGTCTATGGGAAACTTGTGTCTAGGTAAGGGGGCGTCCATAAATTACGTGAGGTGTTCAAGGGGGGGAGGGGGTCGAGTCAAATCTCATCTAATCTTACGTTGGAGAGAGGGGGGGGGGGGGTCTCGGCAAATATCACGCAATTTTTTTTTCTGATTGAAACAAAAAAAATATTATACGAAGCAAATTTGTTTTTTTCTTTTTACAATAACAATCCAACACGTTTACGTAAGAAACTCACATTTTGAAAAATCTCACGTGAGATTGGGAGATGGGGGAGGGGGTTGGATAAAATCTCACGACATCTCACCAGGGGGGGAGGGAGGTGCAGAAAATTAAAAAAAACACCTCACATAATTTATGGACGCCCCCTAAAAGGTATATAGGTAAAATATGGACATGGTTATAGTTGATCATAACAAATGTTGTTTGATCTCAGGTCTAGAGCAGCTAAGCACGCTGTCCCGGGTAGACATCCGGCAGAAGAACATAACTACGGAGCACGGGGAGGTGATCTTCGCTCTGAAGCGGGAAGCCATCAAGGACTGGTGGTCTACCGCCTTCTACTTCGATCTTTATGATAAGACGGCGAGGAAGGTATGTATAAGCAGCCAAGTTTGACTCGGACTCACATAGGAAATGTTTTTTACTTCCATTTTACATAAAAAACTGCAGAAAATCACAATTGATGTATGTATGTAATGCTCTTCGTAAAACTTTTTGTCCTAATAGTTAGGGTCTTTTTACATATCCTGTTACTAGTATTTGTTATTATTGTGGCATCAGAAGTACATCGTAAGTATGGCTCTCCTTGCCGGGGTTTCCCAGTTCCCTGTTCCCACTTAAATACAGCCTTACTGTCTTCAAGGAGAGAGTGAACTGGTTTGTTCTGGGCAAGCGCGCTCCTTCCTAGACCGCAATATCACTTAACATCAGGTGAGCTAGCTGTAGTTAACAAATGAATATTGGTGGCGATTCTAGTGTACATACGACTAAACTAAATTTAAAGTAACTCTGTCTCTTTTCACCTTAGTGAACAGAAAGAGTCAGCACGATCTAAACCATAGACAATACAACTAAAACCACGTCAAACGTGGCAAATGTAGGTAGTTTTAGAGGTGATACAATTGGGTGTGTTCTAAAATCGTCTACATTTTCCATATTTGACGTGATTTTAGTTGGTTTGTATATGGTTCAAGTCGTGTTGTCTCTTTCTGTTCACTAAATATGAAAAGTGACAGGACTACTCTAAATTCAGTTTAGTCGTGTGTTCGCCAGAATTACCACCAATGTAGTTAACAAATATGTTTGTTCAGGTTATCTCCCTGGTGCCAGCGCGCGCGGGATGCCGTGTCCGTATAGAGATATACGTGGAGGGTGTCCTCATGTCCACGCTCACCCAGTCCTCGTTCCTGGGCTGCGTGCCGCGGTTCCTGGTGCGGGACTCACAAGGTCGGAAGGTCTTCAAGATATATCCGCCCGCCATCACTGACGCTCAGAGGTTCTATCTTAAAGTTAGTATAAATTGTCCTTCTAATTCAATATATTCAAACTAAGACACAATAGGATAAATTAAGTGTAGAAAATATTTATAATGATGCACCTAGTAATGGAAATATTTTACAATATAATTAGATTCAATTCAGTTTTAAATGGTCGATCTCTACCAACATACAAATACTAAGTGGTTTTTCTTTCATCAGTCTAAGTAAAACTTGGTTCTATAGTCCAACTATAATATTTGGTGCGCGACCTTCCTGTAGGGTGACTAACGAGGTACACTTAAGATGTTATAAAGAGTCATTTACATTGATTTCACATTAAAATACATACTCTCATATAACTAATAAATAGTTTCTTAATGAATTAGTTATGTCATGTTAGTCATGTATCAACAGCATAAATTACGTATAGATGCACTAGGTCTAATCTAGAATATTAATCAAAATAGACGGCTGTACAAACCGTATATAACTATAATAAGGTTTATTATATTTTATTTGTAGTAACATTTATCATAATATTATTTTATAAAAAATATTAAATTATTTAGTATGTATTATGACTTTGTAACTTTCAAATTTATCAATAAAGAACTTTGACTTTAATAACATTTAATCATATTACAAATATATAGGTAGTCTAGTTGATTTTTTTCGGTATCCTCGTAAGTAGCCGTGAACCAGCTGTCCTGCCTTAGGTACCTTTTACAGGCCGTCATATTTAAACACCAAGAAACTTCGCTCGCTCTTTCAATATGTAACCTATACGTATATGACATTGTGGCTTTCCAGATTAAGGATGCGTCTGGCAAGCAGGTGGGCATGGTGACGAAGAAGTGGTTGGGGCTGGCGGAGGAACTGTTCGCTGACTCCAACATCCTGGAGATAGACTTCCCGAGGGACACGCCCGTGCAGTACAAGGCTGCTATTATAGGCTTCTGTATCATACTTGTAAGTGTTTTTATATGCTCAGCAAATAAAAAATACGCTTCAGCGCTAGAGTACTTAGTGCTCTTAGCATTATGCTGAATTTGCTCCTTTTGTGCACATACTATTTGTTCGGTTCAATGTTATAGTTAAGTGTTAGTTATGTAATTAGTTTGTTATGGCCATACTAGATGGCGCCACCGGTAAAATTAGATCGCGGTGACGGTTGTCTCACCGCACATATAAGCTTTTTTAATACCGTTTGCAATACAGACTTTTAAGATTCAATATCGAATAGTTTCATTTCTCTCCTCGGCTCCTACATAATTTTGTTAAACTTTTAACATGGTCCTATTCGAGCCAAATTTACAGTGACCTAGGGTCAAGTAAATAATCAACCCAAGTGTACTGTGTACACTGTCCGGATTTTAGCTACAGCACTAGAAACCAGTGGCAGACTGCTACTGAACGTTGTGCACATCGCGTTCCACCCTTACAAGGAAGGGTCAGCGCGATTGGTTGTGGAAGGCGTGACGTGGTCACCCCGCAACTGAGGAAGCCTGAAGATACCGGAAGGAGGAGCCAAGGAGCAAACAAACAACTACTTGTGTCATCAGCAGCAGTGATGTCATAAGCCACTTCGGATTCCAATCAGTGAAGACAAAGGACTTTGTCTCATCAACAAAAGTGATATCAGTGGTTTGTGAAGCGATCAACCGTGAGTACAAGTTTTATCAAAATTATTAATCAACTTTGGACTTGTGTTGTTCTCGTGTGCATGCTTGCAAAAAGTGTTCAGACGAAGAATTCACGCCCGTTTTCACCCACAAGTGAATTAAATATTCGAACATTTTGCAGTGACTTTTAAACTAAGAACTGTTTGAACTTTAAAATATTCTGTTGTGTGTTTAACTGTTTTATTCTGTTAAAAATATAAATTTAAGTAAAAATTAGAACCTTCTTACTGTTTGTTATTAAATTACAAAATGGCTTCTATTATCAAAAGTATTATGTGTTCAAAAAGTAACTTAGAGAAATCTTATGAGAATTACAAGAAGTCTCCTAAAGACCGTCTTGCCAAGGAATCTTACTTAAGGACTAGATTAGAGGCTTTAGAAGACCAATGGAAATTGATAACAAACAGTCACACGAAGTTGAATAATGAGCTTACCGAGGTTATTCAGAAACACGAATATTTTACGAACAATGTATACGCGGATATCGAAGAAATTTATGTCAATTATAAATCAGACATCAAAGAAGCGCTTTCCATATGTGAAGCAGTAAGCTCTTCAAGCAGTAACATGCAGTTACCATATTCATATAAAAACGAAAGTCATGTTCATTTACCCAAAATAAACATACCCACATTTTCTGGCACTTATTCGGATTGGCCTAGTTTTCGAGACCTGTTTTTATCGTTAATCCACAACAATGGCAGCATTGATGACGTGCAAAAAATGCATTATTTGAAGGGGCATTTGTCAGGAGATGCCGAAATGCTCCTTAGAGATGTAACTATCACTGCGGCAAATTATTCTGAGTCATGGGCTATCTTGAACCGCAGATACAATAATAAAAAATATTTAGCCAATAACCTTCTAAAGCGGTTCATGAACCAACCCGATATTAGTGCAGAATCATGTGCAGCAATTAAGGAAATGTTAGACACTACAAATAACATGCTAAATGGTTTGAAAAATTTAGGAATCAATATTGATTCATGGGATGTAATCATAATCTATATCATAACCACTAAAATCGATTCTGAGACGCGCAAACTTTGGGAGTCAAAAATAAGTTTATGTGATGATCTGCCTACCTTACAACAAATGCGAGAGTTTTTAGAGTCCCGTTTTCGCTCCCTCGAATTTATTGATACAAAAACAAAATTCAAACCAAATTTTTCAAACCACAAGGCAAAGGTGATGCACGCTATTGAAACTGGTTCCAACTCTGGAACAGATATGACATGTCCATTGTGTGAAACTAGCGATCATAAATTATGGCAATGTAAAGCCTTCAGCAAACTCGATTGTAACACTCGCCGTGATTTTGTCCGAACAAACGGATTGTGCTTCAACTGCTTAGGTCGGAACCACTCTGCCAATGCTTGCCGGTCGGTGGCCAAATGTCGCATTTGTAAGCACAATCACCACTCACTGCTTCATCAAACGTCAATTCCAGATACACGATCGCCTGAATCTCTGCAAGCAAAGGTGACGTCTGACTCACCATCATCATCGTCGTCCTCCGAAAGTGCTTCACTGGATTCCAACGTCACGGTCTGTTTTTCCAAGGAAGTCTCATCTAACCAAATAATTTTGGCAACAGCGCTTGTTAAAACAGAATCTAAAAACGGAGGCACACAGATGTTGCGTGCACTGCTAGATCAGGGCTCAGAGGCCTCTTTTATAACCGAAGCAGCAGTTCAGCTTCTCGGTCTCAAGAAAACTCCGCAAAGATGCCTCATCACTGGACTGGGTGGTGACCAAGGCTACATTACGTCAAAACACATTGTGCCGATAACCATTTTGTCAAGTCACGACCCCACATTCGAAATGAACGTAGAAGCTCATGTTTTACGGTCTGTCACGAAGCTCCTCCCATCGAAAAAGATAGAGAACATAGAATGGTCAGAGATAAATAAGATCAAACTAGCCGATCCTCAATTTAAGTCACCAAACAAAATTGACATTTTACTGGGTGCTAACACATACGGAATGATATTGCAAGAAGGCCTAATGAAGGCTCCCAATGGAAATATGATCGCACAACAAACAGTCTTCGGGTGGGTTATATCAGGTTCTACACAGTATAACACTTATTCAGGATCAGTTCAGTGCCACCACAAAAAAATTGAAGTTATAAATTTACACACGCACATTAAGGACGAAGAACTACTTAAAAGGTTTTGGGAAATAGAATCAGACAAATTCGAAGAGAAAGTTCTCAGCCAAGAAGAAAAACTCTGCGAAGAGTTTTATAAAAAAACGACAAAACGAGATCCTTCAGGGCGTTACGTTGTACAACTTCCTTTTAAAGACGACGATCCACTGTGCAAGTATGGAAACACAAAGGAAATTGCTCGCAAGAGATTTCACCTTCTTGAACATCGATTCAAAAAGGATCCTGAACTCAAAACAAGGTATACCGAAGTGATGCACGAATACCTAGACCTTGGTCACATGGAGCGTATAACGAGCACAGATGACAATAATTTCGAGTGTGTCTATCTGCCTCACCATGCCGTCATACGCGAATCTAAAACCACGAGCAAGATTCGTGTTGTATTTGATGCATCCTGCAAGGGAACCAACGGCATTTCTCTTAACGACACATTAATGGTAGGACCTACATTGCAACAAGACTTGCGCCACATCATCATGAGGTGGCGTACCCATCCCATATGTTTGAGTGCAGACATAATAAAAATGTATCGCCAGGTGTTAGTATCTCCGAAAGATGCTAACTTCCAGCGGCTGCTCTGGAGAATCAATGCGGAATCTGAAATTGAAGAGTTTAAATTAGTCAGAGTAACTTTCGGAACAGCATCAGCTCCTTACCTAGCCGTGAAAACACTGCAGCAACTAGCACTCGATGAAGCCGAAGACTTTGAACCTGGCACATCTGAAAAAATAAGAACAGACTTTTATGTTGATGATTTACTAACAGGCTGTCAAACTGTAGATGAAGGCATACAAATATTCAAGGACATGACAAGAATACTAAAAAAGGGAGGATTTGAGCTGCAGAAATGGATGACCAATAACATTGATTTAGCAAAAGCAATAAAGGACAAAAAGGGTTTTGAAGACAAAGGAGAACAAGAGGTAGAAATCAAAATAGATGAAGTTGTCAAGATATTGGGAGTCTCTTGGGACAAGAGATCAGATTCCTTCCGCTACTCTGCGCATCTACCTCCTTTGCAGAACATTGTAACAAAAAGAAAAGTCATTTCAGACATCTCACGTTTATTTGACCCACTGGGATGGGCTGCTCCCTGCGTAGTGGTTGCGAAGGTGATGATTCAAAAGTTGTGGCTATCAGGAATCGACTGGGATGATGAACTACCAGGAAATTTATTAGAAGAATGGTTGTCCTATCGTTCAGAATTAATTAACATCTGCAAGTTTTCTTTACCTAGATGGGTAAGAACAAAGAATGATGATACTTGCCGAGAACTGCATGGATTTTGTGACGCTTCAGCCGCAGCATATGCTGCTGTGGTTTATCTGAGAACAATAAACGTTGTTGGCACTGTACACGTTGACCTCATAACTGCAAAAACAAAAGTTGCCCCAACAATGCAAGTTTCAATCCCACGTCTCGAATTAATGGGCGCAGTGTTACTTGCTAAATTAATTTCAGAAGTAGCCACTGTCTTGAACATAGATCGGACACACATTCACGGATGGACTGACTCGACTATAGTGCTGGCCTGGCTCAGCAGCCATCCAAGTCGATGGAAAACTTTCATCGCCAACAGGACTTCTGAAATATTGACAAGGTTGGACAACTCGCAATGGTCCCACGTCGAATCTCAAGACAATCCAGCAGACATTGCTTCCAGAGGCTGCACACCTACAGAACTAGCACAGCACGACATCTGGCTACAGGGCCCATCCTGGATGAAAAACTTTACTCTGGAATACAACAGACTAACTTCAGTATCAACAGAATTAGAAGTACGTCAAGTCAAAACTCACGTGGTGATAGATACTACCGTTGATCCTATATGGTCCAGATTTTCATCTTTACGCAAACTGGTCCGTGTTGTGGCGTACTGTAGGAGGTTTCTGAAAATTAAGATCATGAAAGCAAATCAGCATAAGTTCAAATCTTACCTGGAGAGTTCAGAGCTCAGTGATGCTTTGAATACTTGTATCAGGCTATGTCAGGCCACAGAACTGGATCAATCCAAAAATAGTTTGAAATCGCTTAACGCGTATAACGACGACAATGGCATTCTCAGAGCTCAAGGCAGACTTCAACATTCCGGCCTAAGCGAAGAAGTAAAGCACCCCATCATACTTCCTCACAAAAGTCATTTCACCGATCTTGTTATCGACGATGCCCACAAGAATACGATTCATGGTGGACCTTTACTGATGCTTAATTACTTAAGAAGCAAGTATTGGATCATATCAGCCAAGGGTCTAATCAGAAGACATGTCCACAAGTGTGTTAGTTGCGTGCGTCATGCTGCTACTACAAAAAGTCAATTAATGGGCCAGTTACCAGCAGTTCGAGTAACACCGGCGAGGCCATTTCTCCACAGCGGCGTTGATTTTGCTGGACCCATTAATATACGTGTATCGAAAGGGCGAGGCAACAAAAGTTACAAGGGGTACATAAGCCTTTTTATTTGCATGGTCACGAAGGCCATACACTTAGAAGTAATAAGTGACCTCTCTTCTCAAGGCTTCATAGCGGGTTTCAAACGATTTACAGCAAGAAGAGGACACGTTAGCGAGATCTGGAGCGACAATGGTACGAATTTTGTGGGAGCCGCCAAGGAATTTCGTTCGTTGGTCGCTGCAGAAGAATCCTCTGTAGCCACAGAGATTCGAGAGTGGTTGAGTACCAAGACTGTCACATGGCATTTCATACCACCTCATGCTCCCAATTTCGGCGGTTTGTGGGAAGCTGGTGTGAAGTCCACAAAGTTCCACCTTAAACGTGTCATAGGTAACTCGACCCTTACCTTTGAAGAAATGACCACGGTACTAACTCAAATTGAGGCATGCCTTAATTCCAGGCCTCTTTCAATATTGCCAAGCGACCACGCCGATCCACCGCCTCTCACACCAGGCCATTTTCTAGTAGGGGAGCCTTTAGTTATAGTCCCCGAGCAAAATTATGAACACAACAATGTGGGAACTCTATCTCGATGGCAATTGACTCAGCGGATGCTGCAAGATTTCTGGCGCAGGTGGTCAAACGAATATCTCACTTACTGCTTGCAAAGATACAAGTGGTCGAAGCATAATCCAGAACCTAAAATTGGAGATGTGGTTCTTATAAAAGAAGATAATCTTCCTCCAGCACGATGGCTTCTAGGCAGGGTGGTTACCAAGCATCCTGGTATGGACCAAATCACCAGAGTGGTAACTTTGAAATGTAACAATTCCCTCATCAAGAGACCAACTTCTAAACTATGTATTTTGCCCGTAACTGATTAAGCAGTCAACGATGAATGATCCATTAAATGATACAGAACCATCCATCTTTCTTGTATTATGTCAACTTACCATGCGGCATTTAAACAAATGTTCTTCATTTTTCATATCACTTCAATCAGTAATTATTAAGAACGAGCAATATCGTTCTTGGTGGGCGGTATGTTCGGTTCAATGTTATAGTTAAGTGTTAGTTATGTAATTAGTTTGTTATGGCCATACTAGATGGCGCCACCGGTAAAATTAGATCGCGGTGACGGTTGTCTCACCGCACATATAAGCTTTTTTAATACCGTTTGCAATACAGACTTTTAAGATTCAATATCGAATAGTTTCATTTCTCTCCTCGGCTCCTACATAATTTTGTTAAACTTTTAACACTATTAGTTATAATTATCTACTCGCATCATTTATTGTATGTTTTTTTTTTGTTTTGTGCACAATAAATTTATTTTCTTTCTTTCTTTCTTTAAATAAATCACTTTATTATCGAGTTACAACTACTAATATTTAAAAAAAATGAAAAATATAAATAGTTAACAATAATAAATGACAAATATAAATAATGAACTAGTATAAATGGTACTTATAATACTGAAAGTAATTAAGATCAAACTTACAATTTATTGATATAATTACTGTTCCACTAGAGGACATGAAACAAATTTCTAGTCTTTTTTTCATGATTTTCCCATCACAGTGAACCACTAAAATGGAGGTCTCTAGTTTTTGACCAACTCATACAACCTAACCAAAACATTATTTATTTTCAGATACAAGAAGCTAACGTCCAATATCAGTACAGAAGATGAAATCACTACAAAACTTGGATGGATGCGGCCGATGAATACAAAACGCTAAATAATAAGAGATATAAAGAAAAATCATAACTAAAAAGCTTTACAAAGAAAACGAAAGATGGTTACACTCTTACTATGGGATTGGTTCCATAGATAGAACAGAGTTGGCTCTGTAATCGCGTCAACAAAATTAGCTTCTTCGTACATTTTTTTAGTCGTACCTCTACAGGTCTTTATATTTTTAGCAGACATGCTGAATTTTCTTTTTCGATTTCTGTTTTAGCAAAATAGTGAAATATTAATTAAAAGTAATTTACGTGATCGTTAGTAGAACATTATCAGAAAATAACCATGTACAAAAGAATAATCCAAGTAGCGCCATCTGTGTGATGGCAGGTAAACTAGTTCCAGTACTTTTACCAGACTGAGGAGTAACAAATTATAATTGTTCTATTAAGCTGAATCTTCCGTAAATGTAGCTATGCGTTTTACTTGAAATATCACAGATGACCTTTCAAACGATATTATATTTTGATCATGAAACTTATAATATTGTTTTTATGTAAATGTTGCCCATAATACGATAGATACATTTTTATTTTTTCATACTTTGATAATAACAATTTATTTATTTATTAGCAACATTGTAATAGCATCAGTTTGATAATAACAATTTATTCACTTGTATGCCTTGGGATATTGGAAGAAACTCCATTTATCGAAGATAAGACTTCCAAAATAATGTTACGGACCCGACATGGGGTTATCTGATAAATATAGCCTTTCAAACAAAACTGATCAATTCGGTCTATGGTTTTAAATCTCGCCAAACGCGTATATTCATATCGACGAGCTGAGAACCCAAAATTTCAAAAATTACGAAAAAAAATGATAATTAATTCAGTCTGAACCCTATCAATTCGCTCAAAAAAAATATAAAAACGAAACACTGTTGGACACGAAATGTTTTCAACTTTAGCACTAGAAAGCAGAAAGAGAAGACATTAGAAAGCTCTCTATTACTACGCAAAAAAGTTTTAGCTTGCCATACCTACCTATATAATACTTTAATAAAAAAAAATGCCGAATTAAGAACTTGTTCCGTTTCTTGAAACAAGTAGCAAGATATTGAAATCCAATCAGAGCACAGCATGGCGCCAGATTGTCACGGCGGCTGTTATGAAACCCATTCAATTAGTAGACAGCGAAGATCCGCAAGTTTTCTTCGCGGACATAAATCAAGATGTGCTATTAATTTGCCTAAAACTGTCGTTAGGTGGAAACTATTAGTATAATTGGGCGAGTGTGGAACTCGCAAGAAAGGAAGATTAAGGCGCGTTGATTTGTTCCAGTGCTCAGTTTTGTTTACTTATCTGGTTTAGCTACTGGAAAGAAGAGAGCACTCTAGCTTGCCTAGTAAACAAAACATAATAAAATAAAATAAAACGTATATTGTGCAGTACAGGATGTTACAATTACGGCTACATAAGTCAATTGACAAAACATATATAAATATAAGAATTTGTCTTGTAGAGTATAGTCATAACCAAATAAGTACGAGCAAACAAAAACCTTTTAAGGCTGACTTTAGTACATACGTTCTAAAGCCTAGATAAATATATTTTCTCGATGCCATTTTTTAAATTCGTGATGATATTTTTTCGGTCCCATACAACATGTGCCTTACTGTCCGTAAAAGCGAATGAAATACCTAACGAATTTTTGTTCGCGAACTTTAAAACTGCTAGTTGTTTAAGCCCCTCGAAAGTTTTCCGTGAACCTGGGCACTCACCGGTGGTGTCCACGCCCAAGAGAACTGTACCAATAAATACATTCTGAGAGGTAGTCATGACCCTCGGTGAGGGGAATACAGCTAAGGAGGAGAAAGAGTGAAGGTTATATACGTTAGAAGAACTGAAAATTACAAATTTATGTTCTGTGTGAAGAATGTACAAAATGTTCTGAATTTGCTTACACAAGAAAATCTACATGAATATAATATGCTAATAATTTCTGTATTGATAATTGCCATGGCACTACTTTTAACCTTTTATTTTCTTATAATATGATGTAAATTTGTCATTTTATTTTCCATGTAATTTTTTTGTGTACGTCTGTGTGTCAATGTGTAGTTCATAATAATTTAAGTAATCGTTTTTTAAATTTGTATTTGTTGTGTAAGACGGTTTTAATTTGACAAATCTTCTTATATATAAAATTTCCATGTCACAATGTTAGTTACCGTACTCCTCAGAAACGGCTTGACCGATTTTTACCAAGTTTTATATGCGTATTCAGTAGGTCTGAGAATCGGCTACTATCTATTTACATACCCCTAAGAGAGACAAAACAACGTTTGCGGGGTCAGCTAGTAAATAAATAAATGACTCGTAAGTAGCTAGCCCGGTCCAAGCGCAGCACGATGGCGTGTGAGTGGGGCGCGCTTTATCGCTGAACTTGCGAAGAAGCATCGTAAACCGGCTCGCGATGAGCAAGCGGCTACTTCGGCTTTTTACTCACAAACTCCATCAAGACACTGAGTTTCTCTTATTTTTGTTTGGAGTTGAATTTGTGTTTGTTTATTGTTTTGTTGTTGTCTCAATAGCCACTATTTGTAAGGTGGTAGAGCATTTTCCATTGCTCGTCTGACTAGTTTACATAACCTAAAAAATCTGCGGCAAAGCACCTATCAGGCGCGTTTCAGCAGCAAGTAAATCCAGATTAGGCATGTTCCACTGTGTAAGAAAGTATTATATAATATGACGTTAAAGTGTGTAATGATGGTATTACCGCTAAGGCGCCATTGGGTCTCAAGAAAGCCGATGACGGTAATTATCGATATACACGTGTTACATACACTGGTTTTCAACACATTGAGAGGAAAAATAATAAAAATAACATAACATTTTATTTATTAAGATATTAGTTTATTAAGAGAACCAATTAGTAAATATAATTAATGTAAAAATATAGTTTGATAGCAACGAAAAAGTCACAGTTTGATAACAGATAATTGCGGTGAGGTTAGAGCCACATTATGAGCGAGTAAGTAAGAAAAACACTAGAATAAGTGGCGTTAAAGTAAGGTATAAATTCCTGTTTCCACAACCAAATGTGTGGTAGCAAAAGGGTTGCTTTCTGCACTTACACATTTGATTTAAAATACTTTTCTGTACTGTCGTAATTTATACATACATGTACGTATATAAATAGGGCACTACTCAGATCTTAAGGCTTCATATTTGAGAATATATTAATATTTGGTATTTGTGAAAAATACTCATATCAGTCTATCTTCAACTGTTTTGTTATCCGTTTTCGATTACTGAAAGGTAAACGCAATTATGTATAATTTAACAAAGAAACCGGAGAAATCCTATCTCACACTGGCTTCAATCAACTTGTTTACACTGTTATACAGAGTTACATTACCTGTAACTCTGTGCAGAATAATAAAGGCTGTTTCATACGTCTCGATAATTAATGAATTCTTTTTTGTAGGAATTTATGGAATTCACGAAAAACAATTCATTTCCCCATACAGTTTGCCTTGCGCCGACCAACTTTTTGTATGGAGAAGCAAATTTATTAGTCGTGAAATTTCATAAATCGTTTGTCTAGATGTATTAAAAAATAAATAAATATTAGGACACATAAGAAAGCCTCCTTAGGAGAAGTATGGATATGATTGTAAGAAGTAGCGGAAGGAGAGGTAGACCAAAGAAGACGTGGATGAATTGTGTGAAGGAGGATATGAATGAGAAGGGAGTGAATGTGGAGATGACGGCTGATAGAGTGGCGTGGAAGAGAAAAACAGGCCCCACCTAGTGGGAAATGGTAATGGAGAAGAAGATAAGAAAGCCTCCTTTAAACGTTCTGCTTCTGTTTCCAGTCATCCTGTATACGCATCTTAGACGTTCATAATACGCTATACCATAGACTTTCCATTTTCATTCAAAATCTGAACTGAAATAGATTAAACAGCGATTGGCGAAGGAACCTCTATAACTTTGTTTAGTGAGAGCTCATTTTAATACAGATTAGTACCTTTCAGTAATAATTACAGGGAGCAGTGCGGCCCGACGCAGAATATTATACAGTTCCCTTTACGAGACACAGAAATACACTATCTTTTTGCTTGTAATAGAATGGCCGAGGATGTATGAGCTAAACCAATGTAGTGCGAGTAAGTACGAGTAATGGAAAACTCATACTTCTTAGTATGAGTTTTCCATTACTCGTAGGCTGTCTGTGGAGAAAAGGCAAAATATCGAATAACTATGTTGCATATAAGGACGCATAAAAGTGCTACGATATTTTGCCTCTGTACCGTAATACCGTATCTTTAACCAGCAAATTTATATATTTGTATGTCAACCATCCATGCCGTAAATGTGATATTAGCGGGTAGTTCTAGTGTCAGATTTCACGGCGTCGTAGATCAATGAATAACTTTTGAAATCAGATTTTACACTATTATCACAAAGAGTAATATTTGTGCGAGAGTGTCCAAGTGTGTTCGTTAGTTATTCATACTCTAATTGCTAAACTAATTGGGATAAAATTTGTGGTACGAAGAAAAAAAATATGCTTAAATTTACTCTGCATAAAGTGTGCTGCTCAATGGGCGCAGTAAATATGTTACAGTTCTTATAAACTTTAATTGGTTTTAGTGTCTATTCTACCTTGCTTCTCGTTAGAACTCTCAGGCGCTGGTTTAATCAGCAACTTGAGAAACCTCTCAAACTCGAGATTGGTTTTGTAGACGCAGGCTAATCTCGCTGTGAGGTAATACGATCTTTCGGCACAAAATACCGCTCGGAGACTTCCTTTACTACTTCCCTTACCTTTACTACTCGATACATTGAAGAGCACTCCATGATAACACAAAATCTTTAAAAGGCGGCCTTACGTAATACGTCTAAACAAATCACTTTTTTAAAGGCAACAAGTTATAACGTGGAGGTACCAAAGGCGCGTTTGCCTCCGCCTTCTATGTACGAACCGCGAAGGTGTGGAATTATTTGCCAAACGCCCTGTTTCCCGAAAATTATAATCTAGGTAACAGTTTTCAAAGCAAGAGTGAACCGGGTTTTTCTGGGTAAGCGCGCTCCACCTTAGCTCAAAATATCGCTTACCATCAGGTGAATTACGCAAACCAATCGCAAGTCCATTTATTGTTAAAAAGTGAATTACGAAAAACGGTAACCGCTGCTTTATATTATACGTAAATAAATAGGCTAACTTATTTCATTTTCTCGCATTTGCTTAGTTCTTAGAATAAAACAGGTTTGATTTGATGCGTATTCAAGTCTCGTTTTTTAAGGCTTTGCGTTAATCACCAGTAAGTCTTGTACAGAACTCTTATTAGCTTGTACAGGAAAGTTAAACATTTTGTGCGAAGTATCCATATGTATATGTATAGTTACACACTTTAGATGCATATACAGCTGACGCCGAGTCACTTTAGCTATAAGGTGATCGAGGTTGAGCAAAGATCTATGCGGACAGTCTTTGAATGGGTGACCATGCATAGGACTGTCATTAAAAAGTAGCATTTTCGTTAGGGCGCTACCATATGGATCGAACGTTAAATTGTAGGTCCTGGCTGTTATTCTTAGTACTCGTACAAGCAGTCGTAAAGCCAAGTCAGAGACCTTCGGGCGGCTTGAAAACTCTGGACACCAGAGCTTGGGCACTTAGCTCATACAAAGAAGAAGAAAACTATATTTTTTCAGTTCTGTATTTTTCTTTTTAAAAGACGACGATTCACACGAGTGGAAGGATTTTCTTTGTCAATTAACTAATAATTACTATATAGAAGTAACTAAAATATGAAATACACTAGATCCTAAGTGTGGAATTCTATATTTTGGTGTGTTACCCTGTTTTATAGGTATTTTTTTCGTACTGGCACCCCATCATTTTCTAATGATTTAATACCAGCCTCAAAATTGAGCGCAACACCCATACAAACTTTTATAATCTTTTACTATTTTAGCCACTGCTAGTGTTTGTCCAAAGCCTTAAATACAAGACTTGACCCAGAGAGTTGTATTTTTTTCTTACTGTTGTTTTTATTCTAAAACTGCTGAAAGTATTTTGTTATTTTGAGGCTGATCCACATTAATCGTTTTGTCAGTCAATTTGGATTAAGTATAACTTCAGAAACTTCAACTTTTTAAATTAAAAGTTAATATTGGACGAAGTTTTAATTGCGTGTTAGAATGCGTGTTACGAATTTTAATTTTGCAACTTTTTTGTAAAATAATTTAGCGATTCTCAATAGGTAAGGGAAAGTTTATTTGTTTATTCGATAATTAATTATTACTTCACTATGCCTTCTAATGAAAATATGCAAATAATGTTGAGATGTTTTTGATCCTTTATAGGCAAATATTTGAAACCATTTTCGTTGTTTTCAATTATTTGCCTATAGCGGGACATTCATTATGACTTATACCTACCGTAACTAACTTTGATAATATGTTCACGAAAACTCATAGAAAAATAAACATTATAACTAGCAATAAGGCTCAAAAACTTGATTATGGTTTTCCAAATTCATTTCATTCCAACACTTTTAAGTGATAAATGACAAAATTAAAACTTATAAAACAAAAATATCTATTCTTGCAATGGTATCTGCTATTGATTTAGAAATCAATTTAATTATTTATTTCACACTTTCATCCATACAGGGTAATCCATTAAATAAAATCAATCAATTCAAATCGAGCTCAATATACAAAATCTTAAAGATAGAAAAGAGAGAAAATTACACGTACGAATTTAATACTCGCTACGAAGCTACCTGGATAACCTGGAGTAAAAGTTGTCTCTATGTTAATCAAAGGTATAACACACCGAACATCATCCGAATCGTTCAGCCATTTAAGTGAGAAGGAAGTAACAATACGCTTATTGTTGCTGGCTGCAGGTCGACATACCGGCAATTATGGGTCAGAAGTCGACGCAGTCAGAAGTCGACGCAGTCAACTTTCTTTCATAAAAATAGTCACAAAACAACGAAAAAGGATTGAGACAATTTTTATGAAAGAAAGGTGACTGCGATGACCTCCGAGCCATAATCGCCGGCATGTCGGTATGTAGCGAGATGTTCTGGTTCAAACAAGAGCTTCACTTTGTCCCGCGCCTGTGGATAATGTAGTTAATCCTCCTTCAACATTCATAACCAACTAAACTCGCGCCAGCCCTGGGGATGCCCTCAGAGGTAAGAGGGTGCACGCACTGCGCCCGATCTGTGCCCGATCCAGAATTGTTTATTTTATCAAAACATGGTCACAAATCTATTCTATAGGGAACTGAGAAAGTTACTTTTTACAGGGTTAATACAAAACTAATTTATAACATTTTTAATACTTTCAATACTTCTTAATACTTTTTTCTTGGCACAATTATTTTTTTTACTATTTTTTGGTACCGAAACTACACGTAGAATGTAGTTTTTCTTTAATATGTGTAATTACTGGTGAAGAGTTTTGAACAGGAAATCCAAAATAGAGCTTTAACTAAACTGTTATATTTAGACCCGAAATTGAGCATTACCAATCAACAAGCAACTTTGTTGCAAGCATTTCGCTATGACTAAAAACAGTTAAGTAACAATGCTCATTTAGTTGAGGAACTCATTTAGTACGGCTGGCTTGGAAGCAAACAGCGACGAGACGAAACCCTGCTCATCAACAACCACAACCACTCCAACAAGAGTGTCCGACTAAGAAGAAGAAAATCGGTAGTGGTGGGTGGTTGTGTACCTCGCGGGTATGTTGTCAGGGTTGTTACCTGCCTGCGAAGTGAATAATGAATGGTTCCGTCCAGTCCCCGCGTCCCCCGCGCCCCGCCCCCGCGCCGCGCCTCACTCAGGGCGACGTATTATTCAGACCACTGCCACCGTCTAGCGCAGAGATGACAACTAAGCTTGCTCGATTACTATTTACCTAGTTTAGATACTTGTCCCACTTCCCACCAATATTATACAGGCGTCTGTGTGTTTGTTACTCCTTCACACTCAAATGGCTGAGCAATTCAGATGTAATTTGGTGCGAAAGTAGCTTATACTTAGGATTTAAAACAGAGAACTTTTTGCCCCAGGTTAACGCGGGTAAGACTGAGTAAGTTTAAATATCTGAGATTTAAATAACGTAAAGTAAGTAATGTTTAATGTTTTTTTGTGGTATGATAATTGTAGGTTCAGTTCGATTTAACTACTCGTATTATAATTTGAATTTGATTTTTTATGGGATAGCCCTGTATGGATGAAAGAGTGATATAAATAATTTTAATTATTCTTTAATCTATAGAAGATACTATTGCAAGAAGACATTTTTGTTTAATAAGTATTACCTACTTTTATCTTTTATCACTTTAAAGTGTTGGAATGAAATTAATTTGGAAAACCATCATCAACTTTTGAGCCTTATTACAAATTATCATTATTATTTTTTTCATGAGTTTTCGTGAACACATTTCAAAGTTTGTTTCCGCATAAGTCATAATGACTATGATATATTAAGCAAAGTAAGCTTTGGAAATCGAAACGCAAGTATCTCCCTACGATAATAAGGAAAATTGTATGGGAGTAAAAAAGAGAAGAAGAACTTTGTGAATTGTGCCCCCTAAACTCTCTGCCCGGCTTGGGCCACAGTTTGGTCTTCCATAGATCCGGGGCTGTCAACGAAAACGTCCCAGAATAGTGATGTAATTACAGAGTTACTTACCTTATTTTCTTTAATCTCAGCGTGAAGATCAGAGCTTCGGCAACTTCTTACCATCGAGGAAACCATCTCTTTGTTTGCCAACTCTGGCCAATTCTTTTAGTGAAAATTTATTGTTATAATTTATTTCATTCTTTAGAAGAATATACATTTGAAATGCACTAGCTATGTACATACTTGTATATACATTTAACTATAATTATGTATAATACAGCGCAAAACAAGCGCCGAATTGAAAGAAGGATCTCTCCACCGCGTTCTTCGAATCCTTGCGCGGGCGACGACAGATCGCCCGGCAGTTCATTTTATCTACTAACCACCGCTTTTCAATTTCATGAAGTTTAACCCAAGTTTCCACGCTATCATTAGCCTAATTAGCATTATTGTAAATCAATCAATTGTATTCCCATTTATTACTGTAATTCTAATTGGTGTGTTTAGTTTGTGATGTGAATTTGCTTGTTTGTATAGTCTATGCTTTTTATTTTATTTCAATGACAGCACCGTACAATTCTTACGTCAAATGAACATCACAAGATTTGACTCATTTGAATGTTGGACGTTTAAGTAAATCAAAGAGAATCACAGCAATCGAAATTTAATTTCTGAGATTGGGATAAAATCCTACACTATTGTCTAGCGCATAAACTATGTATTTATAGTCCATTGAAATGTTACATTTTTTAGGCCTAACCTTGCGTTTTTTAGAGGACGCAATTTTATTTTTTTGATGTGTAGGGGGGGTCAGTGTAAAGCTAAAACCAAGTTTGTGGGGTCACCACCCTTGTCCCACGGCCGCCATCTTGAAAATAGGGGTTGAAACGGTTTTTGTGATATATCTCTTAAACTATTTATTTGATAAAAAAAATTGGTTAACATTTTTTGTTGCAAATTAAATTCTCTACAACTTTGGTCCCGTAACTTTTTATCGTAAAACTATAAATAAAAAAGTTATAAGCGAAAATCTTCAGAAATTCGAGGAAAAAAATTATATTTTTCGATATAACTTTTTTTTTATCATTTTACGAAAAAATAATTTCAGACCTTTTTTGTAGATCGTTTTTTGGGGAACAACTTTTACTTACATCATTTTTTCATTAAGTTAATAGCTAAGGTTTTACAGCGCTCCGAAGTGAGTACTATTGTTTAGTACTCTTAACTATACCTATACGAGGGTGAATCAAAAAGTTCTTAGAAGTGCATATATATGAAACTTTTTTGGATCAAGTTCGATATTAAAATTAAAGAGTGTCTATCACACTATATTTATGCAGACTGTCACTTGTTTTTGTCAGTTCGTTCGCATGTAATATTTTTTTTTTGTGGAACGAGTTGCTAAAAAGTTAAAATTATGGATAAAAGTGAGTTACGTGCGGTGATAAAGTATCTCAGTTTGAAAAAAATGTCTACGAAGGAAATTTTTTTGGACATTCAGCAGACATTAGGGGGTGATGCTGTACCCTATTCTACGGTTGCGTACTGGGTGGCTGAATTTAAAAGAGGTAGATCAAGCTGTAAAGATGACCCGCGTTCTGGGCGGCCTTCAACCTCCGCTACAGAAGAAAATGTCAAAAAGGTTGAGAATCTGGTTTTGGAAGACAGAAGAATGACTATAAGACATATAGCTGAGATCCTAAAGATATCTTTTGGTAGCGTTCAATCCATTTTAATTGATTCACTGGGGTTCAAAAAAGTGTCTGCAAGATGGGTGCCACGAATGTTAACCGACGAAAACAAAAAGCGACGTTTGGAAATTTCCAAGCGTAATCTCGAAATGTTCCAGCGTGATTCGGATAATTTTTGCCGTCGTCTTGTCACTATGGATGAAACGTGGGTCCACCATTTTGATCCTGAAAAAAGACAAAGCATGTCTTGGAAACGACCATCCTCTCCATCCATTAAGAAATTTCGAGTTGCTCCTATCGCTGGCAAAGTTATGGCCTCTTTGTTATATGGGTTAGTGAAGGAATCCTTTTTATTGATTACATGCCAAAAGGCCAGACGATTACTGGACCCTATTATGCAAATTTAATCCCGAAAGTGCGTGAAGCGATTAAAGAAAAACGTCGTGGAAAACTGTCGTTGGGCGTGTTGTTCCTCCAAGATAACGCTCATCCATCGGAAGTTGCGCTCAACACAATCCGCTGTGCTGGCTTCAATCTCCTTGACCACCCACCATATTCTCCGGATTTAGCCCCAAGTGATTTTCACTTATTTCCAAAATTAAAAGAGGAAATTCGTGGAACAAAATTTCACGATAATGACGCGGTTATAGCTGCCGTAGAGGACTTTTTCGAGAGTCAAGAAAATATATTTTTTTCACAAGGAATAAGGAAGTAAGAAACGCGTATCTAAATGCATTGCATTGGAGGGAGATTATGTAGAAAAATAAAATATTATTATTTAAATCTTTGCATTTTTTAATATTGATTCCAAGAATTTTTTGATTCACCCTCGTATTATATGTGTATACTAATAATCATCAGTTAATTTTTTTATTTTTATTTTTTTTATTTTGTTATTATAACTTTTTTTTAACAAATTTAGCAATTACCTGAACAGTATTCCCTGTAACGGCCATCAGATTTAAAATTATTTTCAAAATCAATAATTGTTAAATCCTGTTATGGAGTGAGAAAGAGTCAATAATTAATTATTAATAATATTGCTAAATTTGTATTTAAAAAAGTTATAATTACAAAATAAAAAATTAAAAAAAATAACTGATGACATATTATTAGTATACACATAATATAATATAGGTATAGTTAAGAGTACTAAACAATAGTACTCACTTCGGAGCGCTGTAAAACCTTAGCTATTAACTTAATGAAAAAATGATGTAAGTAAAAGTTGTTCCCCAAAAAACGATCTACAAAAAAGGTCAGATATTATTTTTTCGTAAAATGATTTAAAAAAAAGTTATATCGAAAAATATATTTTTTTTTCTCGAATTTCTGAAGATTTTCGCTTATAACTTTTTTATTTATAGTTTTACGATAAAAAGTTACGGGACCAAAGTTGTAGAGAATTTAATTTGCAACAAAAAATGTTAACAATTTTTTTTTATCAAATAAATAGTTTAAGAGATATATCATAAAATCCGTTTCAACCCCTATTTTCAAGATGGCGGCCGTGGGACAAGGGTGGCGACCCCACAAACTTGGTTTTAGCTTTACACTGACCCCCCCTACACATCAAAAAAATAAAATTGCGTCCTCTAAAAAACGCAACCCCAAATGTAACTTTTCAATGGACTATTAAACCAACTCTGTCAAAAAGGTTTTTTCTTGTGTTTGTCTAGTCATGTAACTATTGGTTGGTATTGTGAAAATGTAATAAAGATAAGTCTAATATTAAGGTTTCTTTCGTTATTAAAAAAGGCCCTTTTGATGTTCAATCAAGTTTCCACGCTATGCTCAAGCGAGATTACTTACAATGTGATAGTTCTACCACTCTAATCCCCCGACCAAACGTCAGAGTATCAAACGGTTGCGTCGCGTGTCGGCGCGTCGCGTCGCACGTGAAATATCGCGTGTCCACACACGACTCGTAGCGTCCCATCTCCCGCCGCACTGTTTACTATGTATTGGCTATTCGGGAACAAATAAATCCCGGATTCGGCGTCCCGTGTAAGCAATAAATAAATCAGGAGCATCACTAGTCGGCCGGTGGTTAGTGACCTCGCCTGATGCGGGCCAGATAGCCCGAGGACTGAGATAAGGAGGGGTGAGAGGGAATGTGATTGTAAACTTTAAAGCCGATTGCAGTTTGATATATGACTGTTAAGGTGTAAATACCCATTGGCCCGGCGAAGAGTCTCTGTGTTAATAGGGACAATTTTATTTCATACTCGTAAGTCTGTTCTTCTTTTTCCGTCTTGCCTTAGCCCACTTAGGTGGGGTCAGCTCTGTATATTGGAATGTAATAGGGTAAAAGACTTATTTTGATAATCTTGAAACAAATTGACATGAAAGTTTATTAAAATATGTTTTTTATTTAATTTATATGGGTATATGTCGCCACAAAACAGGGCGATTTGTTGTGACGTTGTTACTGATTTATATTTCATGATATTTATCATTATGACAAGGTTTTGCGATAATGAAATTTAAGTAGTAGTTTTCCAAACAGGACTCGCTAACTCTGACAATTTATGTAGAGTCACTTCGCTCGGTCATTTGTTATCAAAATGTTTGCTCACTTTCGATAGCGGACGAAAAATATTGTAATAATTGTGTTTGTGGTGTTTTCCGTTGGTACCACACATATACCTATATTTTTTATTATATCCGACTAACTTGTTAATGAATCAGTCTAAACATGTTATCTTGCATTTTATAGATGCTCCATTTTTTAGTAGTATTAACCGAGATTATTTGACTAGCAGGGTGTGTAATCACATAAGTTAGTGTCATTATTATTAGCCTAAGGTGGAGAAAGCCTAGTCTATATTAACTAGATGCTGTCGGAACATACAGTATGTTCCTAACAGTAACTGTTAGGAGCTTGCCAAGAAACATAATGGTCGTGAAAGGCCGATCCCAATTCACATTTATAACTATTTCTTGCTCACATTGTTCTGTTTTTTTTTTGTATTGTACGAATTGAAATTGTTTCGGGACATTTATTAAATCTGTATTGGAGGCCATCCGTCCGCATGATATCGTTTCTGGGACTCAGTGACCGGACGGAAGGGCCGTATCGAGGACTTTTGCGGTTATAAAGGATGGCATTTCCAAGGGGTTCGACAGACATACTTAGTCAAACACGATACGATACTGAATGCTGTAAATCCCTTTACGTTTTTCTTGTTGTTTCGTGTTTAGTTTTACCAGTAGGTATAATTTTAAGATCTATGCTGTTTTCAGTTAAATGTAAATATTATGTATCTTCCTTTAACCACGGAATAAAAAGTAGCATATGAGTGTAACCAGAGTCTAAACTATCGCCATACCAAACTTGGTCTCGAAACCAACGAAATTGGTTCAGCCGTTTGAGCATGAAGAAGAAAAGAAAGTAACAAAAAAAAATTTTCAATATTATACTGGTTGCGTTCCGCGGTGTTATTGTCGCGTTGATCTAACATAACCTTTATACCAAATTTCATTTAAATCGGTTCAGCCGTTTGACCGTGAAAGAGTATTAAACATACACACCCACACAAACAAACTTTCGCCCTTACAATATTAACAGAAAGTATCAGTAGGATTTATTCATGTATTTCAATATTTTGATTAGTTAAGTTCTCTAGTTAATAATTAGTTCACTTAAAATAATATTTTCTTGCCAAAATTATGAATGTGAACGTAAAAAAGAAAAGACAAAAATCCCACCTAACCTATCATCAAAATAAATGACGTCATATCTCAGCCTCAAAAGTAAAAGCTGGCATTTTCTGGGGCAATTCCATCGTGACCCACTGAGTCACTTTTTCGGCACATTAAAATGGTTCAACCTTTCAGTAACTGCTAAGCGCATATAGCTAGGTAACCTAGTGCTAATAGGCTACAGGTAGCGAATTGAAGAACTGCCCTTTTACTTCAAAGTGCTGGTTTGGGAACAAAGTATTGCTATTAGTTAATTAAAATATATTTGAATGCTATATTAGTTAATCAAATACTCGTATATGTGGCAAACATAATTTATAATACTTTTTACTTGATATATTGAAAATAATAGTCTGGACAAACACCTGGTACAACTTTAAAAAGAAAAAAGAAAGAAAGAAAGTAATATTTATTCCTGACACGAACAAACACAAATAAAAAAACAACATAGCTAGAAATAAATAAAAATATTCGTGCCACAAACTGCTGGCTCCAGTTCAGCAGTAGTCAGCAGTATCAGCAGAATAAAGATAGGAATGGAAGTACCAAAACATCTGACACAATGACAGTGGAACAGGTAAACCAGCGAGACAACACCATGCTCCGTTACTTCAAGGACCTCAAATGGCTTGGGTAGGTGGAAATGCACAAAACGCCTCCTGCGGCTTGTCAGATCTAATCGCCCCAATCAAAGAATAAGAAGAATAAAGATGATTATTACAAGTAAGACAAGATGAGACGTGAAAACTATTAGTGATAAAAAAAAATAGGCTGATGATGATGATAATGTTGAATCTAAATGCAAAATATTATCATGTAAGGGCCACTTGAGGCTGCATCTCTGCGTTCTTCGGAAAGTAAGCGGCTCGTTTCGCACGGCTATGATTTTTCCCTATCAGTGTTTTCGGTCGAGTGCGCCCCGCCCGGCTCCCGGCGCCCGGATCATCCGGGCGTCGCCGGGTGCGAGCCGGCAGTCGTTTTGCACCCGGTCAACTGTGCTCTCCACCCGGGTGATGGGGATACAATAGCTAGCTCAAGTATCTTGCCCAATTTTAGAACGCTTTTAATTTTCTACCTATTTGAAGCCAATTCTGTAAAAAAGGGTTCAGGTTGCAGTGACTTCGTAAATTAGTAAATATGGCAGTGATTAACGGAACACATCTTCTTCTTTTTTGTATGAGCTAAGTGGCTAAACTCTAGTGTCGAGCTTGACGACTGCTTGTACTAAGAGTAACAGCCGGGGCCTAAAATTTTACGTGTCGTCCGACCAACGGTAGTGCCCAGATGAAAATGCCACTTGAAAAACGACAGTCTAGTGCTTAGTCACCCATCCAAACACTGTCCGCATCGAGCGTTGCTTAGCTTCAATGATAGTGTCAGATCATCTTGGCTAGCCGAGCTACAGGCGATATAGAAAACTGAAATAAAGGAAGTCTGTTTGAGTTTGCACTGATTATCAGACTGTTATTTAAAAAGCGACATAGCTTATGAGTTAGTTAAGAGTTTCAACTAGCTCCATAACATCAGAATCAGTTCAACCGTTTGAGCGTAAAGAAGTAACAAACAAAACACTCACACTCAAACTTTCGCATTTATAATACGAGTTTTAGTAGGATTTGAGCCGTCTACTCATATTGCAAAGGTTCACGTCGAAAATCAATCGAAAAAAGCCTATTTTATCTATTATAATTTCCCGTTCACGTAAAAGACCCGTTCTAAGGATAATAACAGTTGGTCTGGGAATGACATTTTGTATTTCATTTCGTGTGAAAACAGAAATGAGGGCAATTTTTTTCGGACAGTAAATTAAAATTGAGATCCGTGACGTTTCTTCCTAGGTGAAAACGTGGGGTGCTTCGTCACTTTTTCTTTCTCTTTTGATTTGATTTTAATTAAAATATTTTGATTAGTTTTAAAATATTTATTGACATTTTAATGTTCTTATTTTTGAGCAAAGCTATGTGAATGGAGAATACATTTTATTGATAGTAAAATATCCTTTGTTCTATTTGGTAAATTTATTATTGAATATAATTAAAAGTAATTAGTTAATATCGTGTTAAAAACAAAAATGCGTGTCACATCCACCAACCCGCACTTAACAAGCGAGGCGGATTATTGTCCTTAAGTCTTTGTATCTCGGCTGGCTAAGGTGATCAGACGCGATCATCGAAGCTAAGCAACGGTCAATGCGGACAGTGTTCGAATGGGTGACTATGCACAAGACTGTCGTTTTTTTAAATGGCATTTTCACCTGGGCGCTATCGTGGTTCGGATGACACGTTAAATTGTAAGTCCCGGCTATTAGTCTTAGTTCAAGCAGTCGTTAAGCCAAGTCATAGGACAGTGGGCAGCTTGAAAGCTCTCGACACCAGAGCTTGGCCTCTTAGCTCATACGAAGAAGAAGTTTTCTATTAGTCACTGCCATAACTATTAATTTCCAAAGTCACCACCACCTGAACTCTTTTTAACTGAATTGCCTTTAAATGTGTATATATTTTAAACTTTAGCTCATACGAAAAAGAAGAATTGCAATGCATGCTAGTGCAATCATAATTTACCCCGTTCACAAAATCTGTATCCCGATGTTTTTACGTAAACGTCTAAAAAGATCGAGAGTGTATATTTATTTCGTTTTCCAATGTACTAGCCATTTCTCACGGGGCACGCTTCATTTCGTTAAGTCTACAGATTTCTTTCTTCGCAATGTTTTCATTATCCTCCTTGCAGAGGGCAGATCTAAATTGTTTTTTAATTTGTGTAAGCGCCTCTTAATTGAAACGCTTATCACCGGCTTTACTTCCTCTGAATCACCCTTAAATGTAATTTATGTTAATTTTCACTCATCTGAGAAGTTTACGCGGGTAGAAACACGGAGACGTAAGAGCTCCACAAATATATTATTTTAGTTCGAAAAGTGTTTCGCTTTATTTACCCCCGACGCACAATAATTGAGTGTTATAAGTATGATGTGTCTATGTGTGTTTGTTTGACTATGGCATCGTAGCTTCCGTCGAACGATTTCGATTTAGTTGTTTGTAGGAATCTTTACATTCTTATAGACTATTTAAATTTACATTTAACTGTTACATTGACATATTATTTTTCTTTGACATTGCATGTGTTATTTTGTTTTGGACATACATACTCGTATTTTTGCGGCGACTATTCGCCAAATAAAGAGAAATGTAACACTCATGATAAATCTTAACTCTTTTAGAAGATAAATTAAGTAAATTTACCTTTCATTAAATAATTGATTTTAGGAAAACTGTGTATGTGTCGTACTGTCGGGAGTGTTATAAAATGGCGAAACACATGTTTTTCATTACTGCCTCAATTTGACTAATAAAGTACATTTCATAAACAAGATGGCCGCCACTGAAGTATGTCATCGAGAGTTTTATAAATGTATAACTAGAGGTTGCCCGCGGCTCCGCCCGCGTGTAGGTCGCTTTTTGCGTAACCTGTGGAAAAAACCTATTGTATCCTATTCCCGTGCCAATTTTATATAAACACTACATTGCTACGATATCAAAATAAGCCGCATCTGTCTTTCCTCATTCGATTCCTGAGATCTAGTTAACCTCTGTTTTAGCTATTTTGGTGGTGATGCTACAGATTAGATCGTTTTCTCCAAGCCATTATTTTAATATAAATAATAAGAATACGTGAATCATACCACTAAGTAAACCACATACTTAAATTCTAATTCAGAAGTATTTAATTTCAAACACACAAAACTTTCCCTTTGAACTTTAAACCCCAATGGCATACCTTGATTCACTCCTAGCAAATATCATTACAAATTTATTTAAACCACCATATAAACTACAACCAAAACACCGTTCAAAACTGTTAAATTGATAAATAAATAAAAATCCTAACAAACTTTCACCCCCCTCCCCCCTATAAACCCTCATTTAACCCCTGGCAAAAAAACTTGATTTTACATAAACTATACATATTCCAAATTTAATTGCCAGAAGTTCAAAAACAAAGAAGTTTCATAAAAACTGTTTTACCCCCTTTCACCCTCTCAGGGGTGGAATTTCCAAAAATCCGTTCTTAGTACACGTTTAAATACTAAAATATATACACACTTTCAACCCCAATGGCATCCCCCTTATTGCACCACTGGCAAAAAATATATAATTTTAATTTAACCATTTAATAATCTATTACCATGTCAACTTTCAAGACTTTAATGTGATAAATAAAGAATTTTCCATACAAACTTTTACCCCCCATAACAAACCCTTAGTTCACCCCTGGTAAAAAAACTTGATACCATTATTTTTAATTTTACTTAAACTATACATATTCCAAATTTCATTGCTATAAGTTCAAAAACAAAGAAGTTTCATACAAACTGTTTTACCCCCTTTCACCCCTTTAGGGGTGGAATTTCCAAAAATTCGTTCTTAGTACGCGTCTACATACTAAAACAGATATACCCTCCAAATTTCACAACCCTAGCACCAGCCGTTTGGGCTCTGCGTTGTCTATAGATGAATGAATGAATGAATGAATAGGTCAGGACAAAGAGTCTTATAGTATAGATTTATACTTGTTTCGTAATGTATTCTGTGAGCGGCGAGTCGTTGAGAGATTACACTGACATGCGACGAATGTGAGGTTAAAGTGGCATTGCATTCGGAGGGAAATATATATCTTCTTATCTTATATATAAAATTTCCGTGTCACAGTGTTTGTTACCGTACTCCCCCGAAACGGCTTGACCGATTTTTTCCAAATTTTATATGCGTATTCAGTAGGTCTGAGAATCGGCTACTGTATATTTAGAAATAATTATTAAGGCAAAACCACGTTTGCCGGGTCAGCTAGTAAAAATATAAAAAAAATATTAGGACACATTTCACACACGGCCGGTTAGCCCCACACTGAACCATTTCTCGTATTATGGTTGCTAACACAACTGATATACTACATATACATACATACGAGTACATATTATATATAAATACACCCAGACCCACAGCCAATAAATTTAGTTAAGCACAAAGATGTTGACCGGGCCGGGTATCGAACCCGGAACCTTCTGATTAGCAGTCCGGCATGGTAACCTTTACGCTAACGAGGTCGTTAACATATAACGTGAACATATTATATAAACAGGTATTTTGGTGATGTTTAGAGCTTTGCTTATTTTGTGTGTGAAAATAGTTATTATGTTTCAGTAGGCACAACACATTAGGGTAGTGGCTAGTTTTGGATAGTGAATATTAAGTTGTTTTATATGTGGTTTTAATTGTTTGATTACCTATTTTATGAGAAGGTATGTAATAATTGCACCCTACGTTAATGTCCCCACATTGTAAAGAGTGGCTAAATTTGAATACAGGATAGCTACAAAATTGGCACGGGAAGAGGATACTTTAGAAATAACTATGAATCTATTATTAAGTCTGGATAATTTTGGTTTCTACAGGTTTCCCAAAAGAACGACCTACACGAGGGCGGAGCCGCGGGCAACAGCTAGTTAAATTATAAAATGATTATAATTCATACACAACATATTATAGTCTAACCCATACATAGGTATATTTCAAGCAGTATGGGAGTAAAACAGAATATTTTGATCTTACGTGAATAAGATAGCTACCGTCATTTTCAGTTTTACTCGTATTATCTGTAATTTTAGTTAAAGTTCCAAAACATAATACATAATTGAATGTAAAAATCGCTCCATAGTTTTATTTTTGAGAAATATCCGTTTAAAAATAAAATAAAAATAATAAAGAAATTAAAATAAATATTGCTCTTTTAGTATGTAAAGATATTCTTTAGAATCCTTAGAACTGGCTTCTGTAACACAGTGCATACTAGCACAGAAGCCAGGGCTACCTTTTAAAATGTTACTGTAAATTGTTTGCTTCAATAAATATATGTTTGTTTGTTTATAATTTGAATATTGTTAATCGTTGTTGATTTTATATGCATTTCTTTCGTGACATTCTTTATGTCGCGCGCCAGGCATTTCGCTCCAATTTATATAGCTCAGTACAATATAACCTTAAGGTACTTATTTATCACAAAACAACTATTATTATCAAGCCCTTCATTACCCCAGGTCAATGCTCCGGCGGTGATCCCAACAAGTGATCAATTTGGTGATCAATCGAAGCCCATTCAAAGGGAGAGAAGGGATGCCGTAGCTCGCTGTGGTTTGTTCTATTGTGCTGTTTTCATTAGCGCTCCTTTCGAACGTTGACGATGTGGTTAATTAGAAAATTACAAATGGTTTCTGCAAAGGAGATTGAACAGATAAGATTTTAAGTGACGCGTAATAAACAATAATAATAAAATTTCTTTACAAGAAAGGTTAGAGAGTGTTGTTTACAAACTTGTTTTAGCCTACTGTTTGTTTTAACTCGAGGCCTTTTCTCATGAGGAGAGAGAAATAGACCATAATTTACGTATTCTGATATTGTGGTCCTCAAACTTGCCGGTTTTATCACGATGTTTTACTTCACCGTAAAGCGAGTGCAAATCCACACATAACTTGAAAACCAAGTCATTGATAGGGCCGGGATCGAACCAGGGGTCGTCAAATTAAAAATGTATATGTTGTTCCACTGACTTTTCAAACTTTACATTTTAAAGATACGAATACAAGATTTTGAAAGTTGAATGTACTAGCTGGTGGTCACCCTAAAGCTGAATTTTCACAACACTAAATCCATTTGGTGTTGTGAAAATTCTTGACACTAGAGCTTGAACACGAGTAAAAGTAACACGGACACGTCAAACTTTTCACCCCGTCAACTATTCTTTGAGGCCAAAAAATGAGAATAACTCTTTAAAACTTCTTTCTATTCACTTCAGTCAGTCGTGCTCCAAGTTCTCCAAGAAGTGCCTATTCACAAAGCTGCACAACAATTTCACAAACCGTAGCAATCGTGTGCTGAAATGTGAATACTGTGCCGGCCGGCTGAGTCGGAAGCGCGGCTACATTTCACTCAACTTGTGCTATTATTTATTCTACGACTCAAGTTAAACAAAAGATATTTAACCTTTTGTCGAGTTCGTATCGCAGATCGCAGAGTTGCCGGCCGTAGCTCGACGGCACGACACATGTAAAGCCAGGGACTTGACAATATTACATATAATGATATTTTTAGTAAAATAAAAATGTTTCTCAATTCTCTTCTTTTCTCTTCTCTTCCATTCCCTTCCCTTTCCTTCCCTCACCTTCCCATCTCATCTCATCTCATCTTATCTTATTAACAAGATTGAGCCCTTTATCTCTTGATTTTCAGTTTAAAAATAATATTAGTTGTATGGGAGCCGCCATTACATATTTATTTAATTTATATTTAAATATTTATTTTGATTGTTTATATAAATTGATATATTTTTTTATCTTAAACATCTACTTGTTACCGTTAATCAAAATATGTATAACAAAAAATATACGAAGAAAGTCGTTTAATCTATGGGGCCCCTAATATTTTTTGTTGGTATTTGTTGCATTTATACATAACTATATACATATCTTGTAAAACTTTCAATTTTCTCCGTGATAGCTATATCACGGAGATACAGCCTGGTGACAGACAGACAAACAGCGGAGGCTTAGTAATAGGACTCCGTTTTTACCTTTAATGTACGGAACCCTAAAAGTGCATTAATTCGCCGTAGCTACCTAAATTTGGTCGAGATTAATTCACACACTTTTCAGGTCCCACAATTAACTCATCCGAGTGTCAAGGCAGGCGGGGCAGGCGGGCGGATATTCAATAAATTTTACTTACAAAATGCAATTTACAAAGTTATCTGGAGGCGCCATCTAGCGGAGTATCGCGCCCGCCCTGGCGCGGGGCTCGCGGCGCCATCTATCTACCGCCTCCACTCATTAGCACGAATAAAACCATTAAACAACGGTACAGGATAGAAGATCCACCATGATGTAGGCTTGCTATATCTTTTAGTAAGAAATTCCAAATTTAAATTTAAAAATTCCAATTCAAAACCTGTTCGGTTCTCATAAAGGTATTATTGTGAAATGAGGGTAGAACTACAAAACCTGCAGTCCGCGCGTCGCGGCCTGAGGCAGTGACTCTGGAATCGTATGGGAGACAACCCGCGCTTCTCATCGCCGCGCCGTAGTACAGAGTTACTCTTTAATATATCCTAAATCGTGTCGCACGTCGCTTCACCGACGAGGATATTTTTCTGTGCCGTGCACAATACTGTTCTGCATTTCAACAAGGAGCTTGACGATCGTTACCCACCGAGCTGCCGCCAGACGCGAGGAGTTGTCCCGGGGAGTGGCGTCGTGGATGAAATGAATCTGAATTGGAGATAGAAAAATCGTAGCTTTAGTATTTACGCAGGATTTTATAGGCATTTTCCAAATATAACATTTTAACATATAACAATGTAACATTACACTGAAATTCACATTGAAAAGCGAGTCATTGGTGTAGGGCTGGAATCGAACCAGGGGCAGTCTGATTGAAAAGCAGACGTTTTTCGCACCAAAAAAGCTAGTGTGACTCACTAGCTTTTTTTGTTAAAGTCTAAAAATCTGCTACCAATTAAAATGTTCGCGCCCGCCCTGCGTATCTCTCTGGCGATTCGAAACAACTTTTTAAAACCATCGCTTTTAAATTCCAATCTCTAAAATCACGTAACCGAAAG
Source organism: Mellilla xanthometata (assembly GCA_035578125.1). Lineage (NCBI taxonomy): Eukaryota > Metazoa > Arthropoda > Insecta > Lepidoptera > Geometridae > Mellilla > Mellilla xanthometata. The sequence goes on along the minus strand of JAPUBQ010000007.1, from coordinate 457,996 downwards.
GGCATTCGTTTTGCTTAGTTTTCATTCGGCGACATTCGATTTCGCTCGTGTCTAGTTACACGGCGAGTGTCACAGAATAGGTTCACAGTTAGTTCGGCGTTTTGTACGCGCTGTGTTTTTAACAAATTTGAACGTATTTTTTGCACAAAAGGCAGAGCCGGCGCGGGCAGCCTGCGCCGGCCTGCGCCTACCTGCGCGCGTGCTAATTTGTCTGGTTGGATAAATACAAATATTTTGTTTAGAAAAATTGCAGCATACAGCTTGTTGGGCGGATTTTAGAGCGGTACCTAGAAACATTAAGTGTTGTGGAGTGTATTTTGATAAGTTCTGGCGAGCGATTTTGTCTAGGAATAAGTTACTTCGTCTAAATACTAATCTTCGCTAAAAACGCGATAAGATATGGTCATGTATTGTATTGTACACTGGACGTTCCCACAGCTGGGACTCGAGACCTTCTCTCAGAGAGATATAAGCCATAATCCACCAGTGCGGGTTGGTAGATGACACATACATATAATCGGATATTGTGGTCTTCAAACTTATCGGAGACAGATAAGTTTGAGGACCACAATTCCGTAAAGTAATAAACACACACACACACACACAAACCTCGCATTGATTATATTAGTAGTATAACGCGTATCAGGGTTCGCGATGATGATGATGACTTTAAGATGGCATATTTCCAAAGTTCCAAATGCACCACCAAGCTCTCCCTAACCTCACTCAATACATTTTGTTTACCGTTAGAAACACCCAACACGAACATAAATCTCTCAAGTGTTTACTATCTGTTAGTGAAACTGCACGGTGAGGCGAGGTGAGGGCGTGGTGCGAGTGCCGGCGGCGCGATAGCCCGCGCCGGAAGGGGCGCGGCCACGCTTACAGCGGCTCCACACCACACGCAACGCTATTCATAGCCTCTTGTAAACACGTTTCGTTTAATTGGGCAGCAACATTGATCACTAATAGAAACTACGTTAATGTTTAATTTTTTTTTTTCACATTATAGTTAAGCATTTGACTAGGCGCGTAGCCACACAAGCTAGCTTGCAACAGTCTGGCCAAAGGTGGAGCATTCCAAATCTGGAATAACTGGTTCTTAAAGAGGTAAGTACAGTGCTAGGTAAGTATCTATCAGATGAGACAGATATAAGAAAACCTAAAATCCAACTTAAAAATACATACGAGTATCTTCCCGTTTCTACTTAATTACTGATTCTAGTTAAAGTAACTCTTAAAATTGCTGACCAAAATAAAAAACTTGTGTAGTTTTTATTTTGGTCAGCAATATATTTTAAACTACATACCTAGTTGTCCAATATTTTACTGGCAACTGAGCCATTTTATTATTGCCATTAATTATGAACATTTTTAACTTACAGCTGCTAAGAAATTACTTATTCTATTCTTACTAATTTTAGTTGCTGCTCAATCTCAAAAACTGCTGAACAATTAATGACTCTCCTTGCTTCACTGGAAACTGCATAAAAACTTGATTGCTTTCATTCAGGCTTACGGTTTATTTTGAACTTAAGTAAGGCAAGAAAAATAGTTTTATTTTTTATTTTTAGTACTCAAGCCATAATTAATACAGCCTTGCAGCTTATAAAAGGTGCTTTGTATAACGTCTAGACTATACTACTTTATTCAGTCCATCTTTTCATCATCTTATATAATACTAACTGACCCAGCAAACGTTGTTTTGCTTAAGTACAGTTAAAAACACTATAATTTATCAGTTATCGAGCGGGGTGAAAATTGATTCAATTACTAAAAAAGCCATAAACAATAGCCAACAATGACCAACCCGGTCATGAAAAAGCTAAAAATTAGGACTGTATGTATTTTAATGCCACATTATAAAAAAAAAAACAAAAAATTTCGTCAACAAAACAAAAAAAATAATTAAGGGTGAATAACCCTATATGGTATGAAAAAAGATAGCAGCCGATTCTTAGACCTACTAAATACGCATATAAAATTTGTTGAAAATCGGTCAAGCCGTTTCGGAGGAGTACGGTAACTAACATTGTGACGTGGAAATTTTATATAGAATTAAATGAATTAAAATGTATGTCCATGTTTTAGCTATAGTAAATAATCCTACTTTGATGTAATAAATCCTTCTTCTAATATTATAAATTGGAAAGTTCGTGCATTAGATGGTGTGTTTATTACTGCTACACGTTCAAAATGTTCAAACGATATCGATAAAATTTGGTATTACGGCCTCGTTGGTATAATGGATGCCATGCCGAACTGCCAACCGAAGGGTCCCGGGTTTGAATCTCGGCACGGCCAACATTGTGATGAATTAAATTTGTTGGCTGTCGGTCTGGATGCTAAATATGTATCGACATAAAGTATGTATGTATGTATGTATGTAGTATATCAGTTGTGTTAGCAACTAAGTATAATAAATAAAATAAATAAATAATTATTAGGACACATTCACACACGGCTGGTTAACTCCATACTGAACCATTTCTAGCTCGTATTATGGTTGCTAACACAACTGATATACTACATATACATACATACATATTATATATAAACACATATTTAACATCCAGACCCACAGCCAAAAAATTTAGTTAAGCACAAAGATGTTGACCGGGCCGGGAATTGAACCCGGAACCTTCTGATTAGCATCTGTCCGGCATGGTAACCTTTACGCCAACGAGGTCGTCAAACAAACTATACAAACTATACATAGAACTCTATCTTCTTTTTCGCCCGTTAGCAAAGACTTTGCTCGCAACTCTCTCTCGGTTAATAATACAGGTAAATACATAAGTTTGTTTAATTCCCCGACTCCCAAACAAAACTCATTACGTTTACGATTTCACTGTTCAACCTTTTTGTGCGGAACTCTTAAATAAGCGCTTATTTCTTAAAACTCGGCTCCAATTTAAGTTGGTGAAACAACTCGAGCGGAAGTGGGGGGAGGGGGTTTGTCGCCAGTTAAGACTCCAGTCTTCTTATTCTTCGTATTCTAAGTGGCCAAACTCTGGTGTCGAGAGTTTTCAAGCCACTCGAATGCCTCTGACTGGGCTTAACGACTGCGTGTACTAAGACTAAACCCGGGATCTACAATTTAACGTGTCATTCAACCCACGGTAGCGCCCAGATGAAAAATCCACTTAAAAAGCGACAGTCTTGTGCATGGTCACTCATCCAAATACCGTCCGCATCGACCGCTTAGCTTTGATGATCGTGACAGATCACTTTAGCTACCTGAGCTACTGGCACTACTCCAGCTAAGGTTTCTAAACTAAATTCAGCAATTTTCTTTACTGCGATCTAACTGAGGTTCTTCTTGAACTCCTTACAGCGAGGCATTGGACCAGCTGGCTGCGTTACCACGCTGGTCTGCGACACTCTGGCCTAAGCTGGACCATGTCTAGACTATTATTTACTAGCTGCACCCCACGGTGCTACTCGCATTAGTCCAGGGTAAAAAGTAGCCTATGCCTATACAAAAAATCTTTATTGCGCAACAAAACACTGTTATAATATTTATTATCTTTTATTTATACATAAATAAAAGATACAAAATGTTGCATAAATAGGCGGCCTCATAGCCTATAGCGATTTCTTCCAGGCAACCTTTGTATGGAAAAGTGAGAAAAAAGAAGGGAGGTGTACTTAGAAAATTATAAGAAAAGAAGAAACAAATTGTTTGTATTAATCCAAGGTCGAAACTATATCTACACAAAGTTTGATCGCAATCGGTTTAGCCGTTTGAGCGCGAAGAAGTAACAAACATACACTCACATACACACAAACTTTCACATTTATTATATTAGTAGTAGGATAAGTAGGACAAGTAAAGTTCATACGTTAATTAATATATATCAGGCGATTAAAATTGGATTGCCTAGCTTAATTAGGTATTTAATAATAAACTTTAATTGTAGAAGTCTAGATGATACTAGATTTATCCCAGGTCATATGCGACGCAATGTCAGTGCTAATTTCATAAGTATGAGCACTAACAATTACCTAGCGAGGCAATCTAAGCAGTTAACGAGGTATAAATGTGTTACATTTAGATGTGAGATTACTAACGATATATAACTTGTGCTGGGGTAGAGTCGGGGAGTAAGCGATATACTTTTGATTATTTGTAGCCCCTGACGTAAAAAATATTTTTTAATATAATATTAGGACACATTCACACACGGCTGGTTAGCCCCATACTGAACCATTTCTAGCTCGTATTATGGTTCCTAACACAACTGATATACTACATATACAAACATACATATTTTATATAAATACATATTTAACACCCAGACCCACAGCCAACAAATTTGGTTAAGCACAAAGATGTTGACCGGGCCGGGAATCGAACCCGGATCTTTCTGATTAGCAGACCGGCATGGTAACCTTTACGCCAACGAGGTCGTCGTATGTATTATGTAGTATATGAGTATAGTATATGATGTATTATTAGTTAGTTTCACATGTCTATCTGTGTGTGAGTGGGTCTGTGGTATCGTGTCGATCGGATGAACCTTACTTATCAGATAGGGACGAAGGTACAGACTCCCGCAATACATAACTGTAGTGTCCCAAACGAGAATATATTCATAACTAAATGACTAAATCGGGCTCGTAATAAGAAAGTGTTATTAAATTTAAGAATATTTTACTAGCCAAATGTGTTGTAAGTAAAGTATTGCCTTCTTAAGTTTTCTTGTAAATAGATCCAAAATGGCTGCCACAAAATGTTGTCGAAGTTTTCTACAGTTTTTATTTAAACCTGTGTTTTAAAAAAATGTTCTATATAAAAGTGGTTTGTGACTTCTCACCGCCCTAACGGATTACCTGATTTGTATGTAATTTTGTACGGATGTAGCTTATGTTTTGGAATAATACATATGTTTATTTTTAGCCCATATGGATGTGGAATAAAACATATGTTTATTTTTAAGCTGCACAAATCCACTAAGATTACACATATATGGGTCCAATCATTTATAATAAATTACCTGCTAATGTGACCGAGGCAACGAGTTTAGGTAGCTTTAAAGCTCGACTTAAACGCTGGCTTATGGAGGAAACTCTCTATGATATAGATGACTTTGTAAAAATTACAAAATAAGATAATAGAACTAGTTTTTTGACATTGTTTTAATTTTAGTTTGATGTCATTCTCGTATTTAACTCTATTTGTACAGAAGTATATTTATATTTTTTTTTGTTATAATATTTAAAAATATATTATGAATTGACTTGTAAAATATATTTTACCAATAAATATGATTATGATTATGTACTCGGTCGAAGACTGGTAGATAAGACGGGACCCCGATCTTGACCTTACTTGTTGCAAAGGACTGCCATAGCTATTCAGTATCCAGTATTATGTGCACCTTTGCACCAGGTACAGTTATGGCTGGGCTGTCCTGACATTTAATGTTCTCAACGTTTATTATTTTAATTTTTATATATTTTTTGTGTTATATTAGTTAGTTATTTATATTTTGACTAAGTACTTATTGTTGCGGGTGATATCGCGGGGCGCTACTAGTAATTTAAAAAATAACGTATCTCTGAGAACGCTACAACTCGAATCGCACGTTTCTTCAATTTAATTGTCAAAACAATGTTATTCTGAAGTCTAGATACACTTGCGAAATTAAACGCACGATAACATATTACATTGTAAGATGATTTATTAAAGTGCAAACAATTAATTATTCTAATTATAATGCTTGTTATTGCTGAAAATAAACGCTATTATTACAGACAAATGATTTAAACTAATTAATTCAAATCAACAATAAATATATAAGAGTAAAACCTATTCGAAAATACTATGGATTCCAAAATGCTAGCAGCATTACCACGTTCAATATAAGTTAAACGTGTTAAACCTTATTTTACTATGATGGGTTTGCGCTTGATCAAAATTCACCTGATGGAAAGCGACATTGTGATCTACGAGTAAAGTGGAACGCGCTTACCCAGAAGAAACCGGTTCACTCGTGCCTTGAAAACTGCCAGATTATAATTTTCGGGGAATAAGACATTTGGCAAGGCGTTCCACACTATTTCCATTTCAAATGTCATCGTAATTGGTTCAGCCGCTTGTGCGTGAAGAAGTAACAAATACACACACCCACACACATAACGAAAACCGCAAGATTATAGTTTTCGGGGAACAAGGCATTTGGCAAGGCGTACTACACTATCTCCATTTCAAATGTCATCGTAATCGGTTCAGCCGCTTGTGCGTGAAGAAGTAACAAATACACACACACACATAACCTTTCGCATTTATTATATGAGTTGGAAGTAGGATTACACAAAAAAAAGGAATTAGAAAAATCCTTAGATTTAAAGCTATTTATACCCGAGTAGAGATTATGAAACGGATTTTATGATAATAATGAAATATGTGCGTATTATGCCGGGGCAAGTCCCCGACTTATTTTGCGCAAAAGATTTAAGGGGCTTATTATTTATTTGGAGTTAATAAATCTTAAAATGAATAATTTGTTGTGGCGACCGCTGCGGCCGGAGACGCTTCAAGTTTAAACACACTAATGCTAAAGTTGCTATTGTCACCTCGTTCAAAATAATCGGCCAAGTGCGAGTAGGGCTCGCGCAGAATGGGTTCCATACCATTATCTTGAAGATAAAATGAGTTTGTTGTATGGGAGCCCAAAATACTATTTTTTTTAAAGTTATTATAAAATTAAATATTCTAAGAATAATTCGAATGTTTAGCATTTGTTGCTTATTTTTATTACTCGTTTATTTTTTAGTAATAAATAATCCTCTTCTTCTTATAAAAACTGCAAAATATACAATATAATTAAAAAGTGCAAAGTAATCACGTTTGTGTAAGGGAGCTCCTTTTATAAAATTTTTTTTTTATCCTTGTTAGGTTAGCGTTTGACTACAGCTAGCCTGATGTTAAGCTGCACTGCAGTCTGCGGTGTAGCACGCCTAATCTACTTTTGTTGTTGTAGCGGCTACATAAATACACCATCTGTGAAAATTCCAACTGCCTTGCCTGCTATCACGATTCACGAGATACATTCTGATGGCTGACGGACCACTATATCTTATTAAATGTTAGTAAATACGGTTCTGTCGGTGCCTTTTTGGGTACGGAACCCTAAAAAATTACAAATGTATTATCTAGGTTAGTGAGTGAGCGAGACAGGTCTAGCCTGATGGTAAGCACCACGCTGGTCCATTCAAATGAAAATGACACAGAGAGTTCGGCATTGGTTGTAATGGTCGGCAATACGAGTAGTTAGTGGTTTAGTATAGTCTGAACACTGCGCTCCACGGAACTTGTGCTTGGGACCCTCAGATATTCGATTAAATATCTCGATGCCCAGTTTCCAATTAATGATGTCTCTTGGTTTGTTTAAATATACCTTTTTAATGTCTTTATTTCTTTACTTATTTTATTTTACATGGCTCAAACATTTTCTCCAATCCAAAGGAATCCATTATGCCTAGGAGGTCTCAAACCTCTTAGGCATAATGGATTCCTTGACGGATTGCCTACCTGAGGGTTCCGGGTTCGATATTTAACACCCAGAGTGTTAAATATGTATCGGTAAAAAGTTTTTATGTAAATATATGTAGTATATCAGTTGTATTAGCAACCATAATACGAACTAGAAATGGTTTATAGTACGGGGCTAAGCAGCCGAGTGTGCAATGTGTAAAAAAATCAAAAAGTTGAATCCATAAAGTCAATGGAGTGGAATATTTCCCCTGGTGTTCGGCGCACCACATCGCGTCACGCAGCGTGGCCGCAGCGTGCCGCACGACTACCGTCCGTCGCGGTTGTCAAACTCGCAGGACAGTCGCGGCAGAACGAGTGACAGCCAAATACCAATAACAAACACCAAGCGCAGTAATTTAAAAACTTTTTAGAAAAATAAACTTATTATTATTATTTATTAAAATAATCGTCCAATCCCATTTTTGGGCAAAGGCCAACAATGGGATCCACCCCTACCCTCTTTCCATTTGTCCCTATCTAGCGCTATTGTGGACCAATCCTTCAGGTGTTTGCCAAGCTCGTCCCTCCATCACTTTCTTGGTCTGCTGCGAGGGTACAGGCCGACGTCCATTGAATGGCAATGAATGGTATGGTGGATGCGGTCTATCAGCTTTCCGTCAAGGATACTGCGCTCCATGGCCCTCTGACCCCGAGGGCGAACCGTTGAACCGAAGCGTTTCGCTTCCACATATATTGTGCGGACCATTAAACTGTGGAATTCTTTGCCGGACTCCCTGTTCCCTCTGAACTATAACCTCACTGTCTTCAAGGCGAGAGTGAATCGGTTTCTTCTAGGCAAGAGCGCTCCACCCTAGATCGCAACATCAATTAACATCAGATGAGTTTCGATCAAGCGCTTGCCTATCCATCATAAAAAAAATCTTTTGCATTGTAATTTCATTTATTAATGCATAAAGTATTGTATGCATTAATAAATATTCCACATGAGTACATTCGTAGCTAGACTTTCAAACTTTATATTTATTCAACTATAATTTGTAACCTTCCAAGTTGGAGAGCTTAGTGAAAAGTTAAAATGGATCGAATCTATTTTTCTTTCTAGTTTTTGTTTGAGAACTAATCAAGATAAACTAAATTTGAATAGAAAATAATTTGAAATGTGAATGACTTCTAATGGTTGTGCTGCAGATTAATGCGTTTACTCTGGAGTTTAGCCTCTTATTTTATACACTGGTCAAGCAGTGGCAAGGCTATTATATCATATTTTATTCTATTATAAGCCACAAATTTTCTATATTTTTTGAATACACATCATTATGTAACCTAAAAAATATTCGCCTACAACTATGAGTAGATATTTGTTATTTATTTACAATTCAGATTTAAAATTAGTTTCTATTCTTCTAAACTTCAATAATACATATAATTTGTAAAATCTAATTAAGCAAAATTTGACAGGATGAATTGCAATTTGACTTTATCAATTTAGGGATTTTAAAGCAATTTAATTTGAGCCTTACAATTAAGTCGTTAAAAACCTATTGTTATAGTGATTACGGCTTCAATAGTGAATATATTCGTTATCTGTGTACACTTGTAACTAATTACATTCATTAAACTATATTAGTCTAGTCTATTATAGTCTTCTACGTATTTAATAAATATTCTTCGTAATACAGAAATACAGAACTTTATTGGCAATTGGAAACTAATATACTATACGTTAAAGGCAAGGTCACAAAGGTCACACTACAATCACTACTTAAATACATAAAAATACTAGTTAGATAAATTTTAATTAAACTTATAAATTTCATTAAATATTCTACACCACTGAATACTACACACAATAGTTATTGTTTATCCATTTCTATGAAATTTAAAATACCTATACTATTTTTTACACATATGAAAAGAAGACAGTAGTCAGATTTGCCAAAGCACTGGTCCCACAGCAGAAACGCCTCAGAGGCAATCCACGTAAAACGTGGATAGCGAAAACAAAACGGCTACTTTTAATCACAGATCAATGCGAGTAACATCGCGGAGCAAAGCTAGTAATGAAATAAAAATCACGGTGGTCAGCAGTGAGCTATCGACTATTGTAAAGGGATAAAGAGTAAGTTAGGGTCTGTTTGTCTTGTTTGCATTTTTGGGATGGATCGCCAAAGTACCAGCTTAAAGGCGTTGGAGCCAATTGAACGGCGGGCAACGACAATCTTTGCAAGGCAAAGTTGCAAAGCCTGGAGCACCGCCGCATTGTTGCCAGTCTGTCAGTATTCTATCGGTTGCATTTCGGCGAGTGTGCGGATGAATTATATGACGTGTTTCCGCCCGCCCCCTTTCACTATCGGACGAGCAGGGAAACGCGAAAGCGGCATCGGTTTACAGTTGAGGTGCCTAAGGCACGCACTAAGCGTTTTGCCTCCACCTTTGCCCGAACCGCCAAACTTTGGAATTCCTTGCCGAATTTCTTGTTCCCCTATGACTATAATCTAGCGATTTTCAAGGCGAGAGTGATCCGGTTCCTTCTAGGTAAGCGCGCTTCATCATAGACCTCAATGTAACTTAACATCAAGTGAATTTGTGGTCAAGCGCTGACCTATTTAGAGTAAATAAAAAGAGAATTTCTAGTTAAAGTACATTTTTTTTTGTTTTACTCATAATGGGCTTGCGCTTGATCGCAATTCACCTGATGGTAAGCGAAATTGCGATCTAAGGTGGAGCGCGCTTGCCCAGAAGAAACCGGTTCACTCTTGCCTTGAAAACCGCTAATTATAGTTATCGGGGAACAGGGAATTTGGCAAAGTATTCCACACCTTGGCAGAACGCACAGTGAAGGTGGAGGCAAACCGCATATAGTACGCGACTCAGGCACTTCCACAGTATAACGATGCCGCCTTGGTGTTTCCCTACTCGTCCGATGGTGGAAAGGGACGTGGGGGATCAAATCATGCAATCCCGTTGCACACTCTCCGAAATGTAATGTGTAATGAAACAAATAGTTAATACATAATTTAAAACACTAGAGGTTCCGAAAACAGAGGGGCTACTAAGTGTATGGTTTACAGCTCAGGTGGGGGAGCTATATTTAGCTAGTCACGCCGTTGTTGACACGTTACACATGCATAGTGTTCACTAAAATAACTTCCAACTAAGTTCGACACTCTATGCTAACTGCTAGAGGCTTGAAATCTGAAAGAGATCGGAAATATTGCCTGGTATAGTATGATCTAAGGCAGGCTCAGGGTCGAAGGACATGGCCAGCAAGGAGGAGACCTTTAACTAAATTTGGATGCCCGCATGCGGAACATCATTTAAAAATAATAATGGGATGTAAAATATTTTAATGTAAGGGAAATATAGGCTATTAATTTTATTTTTAATTTATTTATTTTATTATCTCATGAGTTTGAACAAATGACATAATTTTATTAGATGTATAAGTAGAATACTAGTTTGAAAATATCTTGATTTTTATATTTAATCGTGATTTCATATGTTACTATAAAGGTTGCTCCATAGTAGCATGGTAGTTTTAATGTATTATTGACATTTATTTCCAAGACAAAGTACTTAGACCAAAAAATATCAGTCTGTCCCTATCAAGCCGGAATGAAGTGAATCGAAAAGAATAAAAGAAGCATTCATTCATTCATTTCATTATAAACAATCAAAGCTGGAATCAGCTATAATTATAGCCGATTTCAGCTTCCGCGACCAGTTTTTGTTGAAAAATTATTTAAGATCCAGGTTGTAGCACATGCGAATTTAAGTAATTGTGGCATCTTTAGCATTAAAATTACGCACACAAATTCTGCAAGTTCAGAATAGCATTTACAAAGTCATAATTAATATTAGAACACGGAATAAGCACAATGAGTAAGTCGGTCAATAAATATGTAGAAGCGGCGGCGTGAACGTCAGTGAGTCGACATTTGTGACGCGACGCCGTTGCATTGTCAATAGCGAATAGGGCCACTCTATTCAGAGTGATATATCTGTGCATGTACTGTGCCGTACGAGTCTCCGAGTGACTCCGCGGTAGTTTGGTATTCATGGAGAGCTAATTACTGTCGGGACGAGATCTCTGCTCATACATCATGCACTACAACGCTCATACAGCGCAGCTATTCGTTGTAACTGCTAGTTAATACTAGGGCAACTCTAAACTATGCTAACTAACCTGCGGTAATATGTGTGACGCATTTGCTGATTTAACCTCGCTTAACGCGCTATGGGAGCAAAACGAGCATATTTTCTAAAAATCTCATAAGGTCCTGCGAAAATGATAAGACATAAGAGAAAGAAAATACGTTTCTTTATTTCAGTCGCTAGAGTTCTTAAACATGATCACGTTAAATTTTCTCAATAGTTTTTTTATTTTTCTCTGTCCCGGATAACTAATTTAATAATAATATAATTATAATTCTTCTTCTTCTTCTTCCTTGCCTTATCCCACTATAATAATACCCTTAAATAATATTTTTTAATTTTTCGAAGAAATTTTGTGTTTTTTTTTCTACATATTTATTTTTTACATTACATATTTATTTATTTACATACAGACCTAAATTTTTACTTTTTTTATCATCACCCCTATTTTTTTATTGCTATTTTAGTATTTTAATCATTTTTTATCCCGCTCGATAACTGATCAATTATAGTGTTTTTAACTGTAAGGCAAAACAACGTTTGCCGGGTCAGCTGTTATGTTTATAATTAAAACAAAAAGGTGTTAGTTACACCATCTATAACTAAAAAATGGCTAAACGGATTTAGCTAAAAATTGGTGGGAAGGTGATTTAAAGCTAGAAAGGACATAATACTTATTATCCTGTTTTTTGTCCCGGATTAACGCGCTTAACACGCGGGGTGCAGCTAGCTAGTAAATAAAAGACAATAAGACTACGGAACCTAAAACACCCTAGTGCTTACGACCGTTTCAGTTCATCTATACTCTACTTATTAGATTAGTAAATAGTTATCAAAAGTCAATAGTATTGTTATGGTAACAATAACCGATATTGGTCCGATCCCACGACGCAGCGTGGGAGTTAGAGATTGCTCGGAAATATTTCTTGGCTCTTGACATTCAACCATTTTGTCGACAAATCGGAAGTTTATTGATATCTTGGGCTCAGTCAGGCGTGCGCTCGCCTTATGTCCTGCAGAGCGTGGGTTCCATTTGCCTTGGCAAGAAGTGATATTTGTGTCCTTAGTTAAACATAGTTGATGAATATAAAAAAGAAATGAATGATAAAAAAATTTTTCACAAACGTCTCATTATAGGTATCAAATGAAAGGTCCGATTAGTAAAATTCATAAACTATGATACGTTTCAGATCCAAGATGACGCTACCACGAAATGCGGGGGTTTACAAATTTTTATATTTTAACTTGTACATAATTATATATATATTTTTATTATTAGAACTCATTTCACACACGGCTGGTTTGACCCATATTAAATCCTATTTAAGTTTGTATTATGGTCGCTAACACAACTGATATACTCCATACATATTTTATATAGATACATATATAATACCCTAACCGACAGCCAACCAACTTAGTTAAGCACAAAGATGTTGACCGTGCCGGGAATCGAACCCAGAATATTCTGATAGCAGACCGGCATGGTAACCATTACGCCAACGAGGTCGTCAATGTTTATATCTACTATAATATAAGCACAAACTATTTCAGACCTGTCTGATCCATTAAATGGTGCTTGAAACCATTGGAGCGAAGTCTGAAGGTTAACCTAAATACCTGAGATTTATGCCTAGGCTTACCTAGATTGGAATTGTTTGAGAGCTCATTTCAAATGTGACATTTAAGTATTATGTTGATAGCAAACAGTATATACAGATTTCTAAGTTGTTAATCCAACACTAAAGGTTATTTGTAAATTTTAAGTTAAGCGTTTGAACATATTCAGCTTGATGTGCCTAAAGACCCGGGTTCGAATCCCATCATCATGCTTGACGTGGTATTTTCTTTCTCTTTTTTTATATTATTCTTTTACTTGTGTAATACTTTAATTATAGGGTTTTTATTTTTTATTTGTTTTTAATATTTTATGGCTTTAGGACGTCTAATAAAGACTACATTGAATGTTGTCTTTTTGAATTATTTTCAAATTCGTGGTAATAAAATAATCTATTATATAAACAAATCAGCCATTCTTTTTTTCCCTTAAAATAGGTCAGCGCTTGCTCACAATTTAACCTGACGTTAAAGGCTATTGTGGTCTACGATGGAATGCGCTTACCTAAATTGAACCAGTGCATTCAGACCTTGAAAATACCTAGATTATAGTCATTGGGGAACAGGGGATTCGGCAAGGAATTCTTGCTAGCAACCATCCTCAAGTTGAAAAATCTGCCAAACACTTTACAGTGATTTCCGGCATCCTCTTTGAGAACCAGTTATTCAAGACATGCTTCACCATAGGCCAGAGTGTCGCTTTCCTGGGCGGGGAGAGCAGCGGCAATACGCGAAGCGGTCCTGCATCCCTGCCCCCGTCGTGAGATGGGACACCGTGAGGTTGTAGTCGGTAGTGACGGTCCCTCTGGCCCTCGAGCGCGACATACCCCGCCCGCCTCGTCTAGGCTTGTGGCGGGAGCGTTTCGCTTCCACATTTATTGTGCGGACCATTAAACTGTGGAACTCATTGCCGGAATCCCTGTTCCCTCTGAACTATAACCTTACTGTCTTCAAGGCGAGAGTGAATCGGTTTCTTCTAGGCAAGCGCGCTCCACCCTAGATCGCAACATCACTTAACATCAGGTGAGTTTCGATCAAGCGCTTGTCTATCCATCATAAAAAAAAAAAATGCGTAACTGCATTTCTTCACGGGAAAAACAAAACAAAAAAAAGGCTAGAGTGTCGCTATCTCATGAGGTAACGCGCTCTGCTGCTCTATGCTATGCTGATAAATACCTAGCAGTGAGAAGTTAAAAAAAAAATGCTGGCCTCGCAGGTGTCGGTCGGCGTGGGGCACAGGTTCGGTTCGCGTGTAAACCGATTATGTTTTATTACCAGGAGTAATAAATGCGCGCATTATTGCGAGTGTCGCCCCTCCCTTCCCCCCCGTACGGTGCCGGCCCTAACTGCGGCTATCTGTTTTTTTGGAAATAATTGATGGCCTCTTCGGGTGCTTGTTTCATGAAAATAACATTTGGGTCACAATATGTCGTTTTTGAGAATTTATTGAATACACATACGAGGTACTACTTTTGTAACTTTTATTTAGAAGGGTTTGTAAGTTGTTATTTCCTCGTCAAGTCGATATTTCCTCGAATCCCGTGGAAGGTTGAATGATTTTGCTCAACACGTCACCATATATTTAAGGTTGTTATCAAGCCTCTATAATACATATTGATACACGAGTACAAATAGTATAAATATTTTTGTAAAACATTTTTTTTATTTGACTACTTAGATTCAGGCCTTGCCTAGTTAACTGACTATCTATAGTAATAAGTTATTAAATAAATATTTCATCTTTTCATTTTCACTTTGTGTGTGTGTATAAGTATTAGCGTGTTTGTTTGTTACGTTTTTGCGCTCGAACGGTAAAACCGAAATAAACGAAATTTGGTGCCGAGACAGTTTCGAAGCTGGATTGACATATAGCCTACTTTTTATCCCGTATCAACACGGGTAGTACCACACGCCCAGGTCATCGCTCCACCTGGTTGTTAAGCGTCCTACGTTTGGTGAGGCGCGGTCTCCACTCTAGAACTCGTCTAGAACATATCGACATATCCTGCCTATTGCCTCTTCAGCTTGCTTATCCGTAAGATCTTAGATCAGAGTGTTACTAACTCGAGTGGTTGTGTACTATCCATCAAATGTCTAGCTGTAAGGAGCATAAGCATAAGCAGCCCACTATATGTTCCCACTGCTGGGACTCGGGGCCTTCTCTCACAAGGAGAGAGATATAAACTTTATAAACTGTTCACGTAAGGCATCTTAATATTTTCGCGTAAAAAAGGGTCACACTTACTTATAAGTAAGTGAGAGAGATATAGGCCATAATCCACCACGCTGGCCAAGTGCGGGTTGGTGGATGACACACGTCTTCGGATATTGTGGTCCTCAAACCTGCCGGTTTCCTCACAATGTTTTTCCTTCACCGTAAAGCGAGTGCAAATCTACACATAACTTAAAAAACAAGACATTGGTGTAGGACCGGGATCGAACCAGGGGCCGTCTGATTGAAAAGCAGACGTTATTACCACCGAGCCACACTCGCTTAAGGAGTAAAAAAAAAATATCGTTTCACTATTTCTTACTTCATATGCCAAGAATAAAATAAAGAAAGATAGTACTTATCAATTTCCTCTAGTATCCACCGAACCGGCGGCTACAATGTCGCTGGGTAGAGAACGATATCTGCCGACTAGATCCTAGACCCTCTTTGCATTCGGTCCGTAAACATATTAATATTGATAGGGAATCGAGGACTCGTCCCTAAGGGCCTGCCTTTAAAAACCAAACGGTTTTTATTGAAAGTAGGCAATGAACTCTAAAAATAACCGGCGGAATCGCTTTTCGGTTCTGTTTCATTATTCAGCTTGCCGTTTGCTTTGTAAGGGTCTTCGTTGTACTTCTTTATAGCAACAAGTTACCTTCAAGGGCGTATTATTGATAATTTTGACATCAGACTCAATATTTTTTTATGTGTTTTGATATTTTTAGAGGAAATTATCATTATTGAACTAACAAAGTATAATGTAGAATAAGAATACTATTGAAGAGTTAGGTTTTGGTCGGTGGAGTTATCGGCAACGATTTTTATCTTCTGTCTATAATATAAATGTTTTCTGTAAGTACTACACAAATATAAATAAAAAAAGGAAGTAAAAGTAAAAAAGCCTTTATTCATCTGCATTACATTAATAATTATTACGAATACATTATTAACATGCGTATTATCTTATTGTAAATATTATTAAATTTTTGTAAACTTATGATTAATTAAAGAATAGTATGTCAATTATAATGATGTACAAAGTATAACTATAATGCATGAATGTCAATGCGATTATTACATTATGTCAAATGTTGGAATGCTGATGTCGCCTCATTAGCGTAGGCCTCCCCCGGTTTGCACCAAAGTTGTCTATCTCGGGCCAATCTCATTCATTCTTGTCCGTACTTTTGTGTGAACAAGTCTGCCCATCTTCTGCATGGTCTGCCTCTGCTCCGCACATTGGCTCTGGGTAGCCGCATGATAATCTATCGCAGATACAGAAATTTCTCGTCGCGGCCATCGTAGATTTGAAATGTATCATAATTTTGTGCCTATTATTTGATACGCATACTACAAGAACACTCCCGCTTAATACACCTTTTGAACAAAAAATACAAATTTGGTTCTTCCGTCCTAAAGCTACGATGCCCCACGATAATGTCGTAAAACTTAAAACAGTCCGTCGTATTTTTGTCTGAGGTTAAAGTGTTTTTTTTTTACCATAAATGAGCTTGAGCTTGGTCATAATTCACCTGATGGTAAGCGATAGTATGAGCTAGGTGGAGCTCGCTTACCCGGAAAAAGACCTGTTCACTTTTACTTTGAAAACTGCAGGATTATATTTTTCGGGAAACAGAATTGCACACATTCGCGGTTCGCACAATGAAGCTGGAGGCTAAACGCTTAGTACGTGCTTTTATATTACCATAGATATTATTATTATTCTGTTGTTGTTACCACGGATAGTAGAAGAGGATAGTATTTTTTGTAAAAACGTACCTTGGTACTTACTTCTGTACTTTTTTTTAATTTTTACCGTAATAATATGTTTTTGTTCTATTTTTTCCAATACTGCTATGAAACCTGTACCCTGATTTGCATTACACATCTATCAATAGGTATCAAGGCTTTTGTATATTTCCAGTAATTGAAAGCTTCCTTTTCTAATTTCTATCATACTGTATTTAATTTTCCTGAGTAAAGTTCGGTCTGGCAAATATCTAAAAGTAAGTAGCTTGTGTTCGACATCAAAGCAGCTTTGTGGCTTAATAAGTATAGTTGTGGAGCGCTGAGAGAAACTTTCAGGCTTTGATTCCAGTGTTTCGGTTAGATATCATTTCATCTTACCTGCCGTGATTATAATATACGTTTACAAATAAATAAATATTAGGACACATTTCTGATACGGCTCGTTAGCCCCATACTAAACTATTACTTAAACTATTTATAGTTTTTATTTTTATTGCTAACACAATAATATACTACATATAATAGAGGAGGAGAAAGAAAGAGAGAGGGAGAGGGAGAGGGATGGCGATAACGAAGGAGATTGCCATAGTGATTACGATAGATACGCAAATAGCTTCAAAATCTTTTTGACTCCTTCACGCTTAAACGCCTAGACCGATTTTGATGAAATTTGATAAGGAGACAGGTTAGACCTTGGGTTAACAAATAGGCTACTATAGGCTATTTATCCCGAAAACAGTAATGGTTCCTGTGGGATACGCAAATAATTACAGTCGAAGATTTGCGCTGAATTTTTAATCCGTTTCTCATATCCTACTAATATTAGATATAAATAGTTATTTTATACGGCATGTATTAAAATTGTTTTAAGATTTTTTTTTAAACCAACACAGTTCCAATCCATTAGTATTGAAGCCGTACTTAAAAAAAACGGCTTCAATACATTTACATATAACACATTATAACATACGAAAATTCACGAAAAAGTATTACATCTTATAATGCCTCGCGTCAAAGATGTTTTTGTATGGAACAGCTCAATTTTGTAATGCTCAATAATGTCATTTTTGTCTATACTTTTAAAAGGTTTTGCGTCTCTTACCAGGCCAGTAGCTCTGTACATAGCAAGTACGAGTATATAAATGCTCGCAATAGTTGAGTGTTAAGTTAGCAAACAAGTTATGAGGGGGCTACCAACCAGAGCCAGTTTAATTACAGTTCGATAGCTCGCAGTGATTGATTGCGGTCCGACCAGCTCGTCTCCAGTTTGCCCCGATGTTGGCTCCCGCAGGACTCTGGCCCTTCTCTACTTCTACTCACGGAAACATAGAGATACGTTTTTTGTATGCATATGCCCCGGATAGAATCCGACCCTGTACGATTGATTTGTTTTTAAATTAGATCGAATTTGCACTCGTTTTTACGTTAAAAGAAAAAGCAACCACTTACTCTCGGCCACAAAGTCCAAACTTAATTTATCCGCCAATCCGTACATGACCCGCGTGGTGGATTATGGCCTCTATCTCGCTCCAGTGAAAAAAAGCCACGAGTGTCAGCAACCGTAATGCATAGTGGCCTGTCAATGCTTCTGCATATGCTAGGTGTCATCAATCATCATCAGCATTTTGGGATTGAGACATTTCGAGGATTGTGGGGTTTGGTTGGGTATTCTATTATTATTACTGTATTTTTATTGATTCCAACTAATTATTATAATTGTTTCAATGTGACTAAGATTGTGGTATTTGTATTTATTTATTTATTCTATTGTTTCTAGTATCTCGTATGTGGTCATTCCTCTGAACGTTTGGTACGCGAATGCTTCCTCCAGCATTGCCCATGCTTGCGTAGAGTTAACTGTAATATTTAGCTTTTTTTTCGTCTTATTTTTGGTTTGATAGTCCGATATGTGTTCCCAAGGGTTAGAAAATCCAAAAATCCCATGCATTTTGGCATAGCATAATATTTCTGTGTTTATTACCGCTCGTTTTTTTTTTGTATTTTAATAATGCTCAAGTTTATTGGCAGGGATCGAACCCAAAACATGTGCAGGACGTAAGGCGACCAAATAGCCTACTGAGAATTCATAGTTTTAAGTTACTTGTAAGTAAGATCTAGAATTAACTTGTTTCAACTGGGCAAGCGCGCTTCACTTTAGATAACAATAACGCTTACCATCAGGTGCATTGTGGAGCCTATTCGTAGTAACTAAAAAAACAAAGTATAGTGAAAAAAATATTAAGTTAAAGATTTCTGTACGTAATTAGTAGTTTATGTTAAAGTTATACTATTTATTAGCTTAGTAGGCTAGATTATAATTTTAAAAGGATTACATCGTGCAATACCTTATAAAAAAAATCTATATAACTTCCGATCTCTTTGTAATTTTAAATCTGTGTAACATCTGTAGGGCTATGGACCTCAGAGCCTGTGGGAGCCGTCCAACGAATGTTTGCGAAACTATCCTAAACTAAATACATGATGTAAACTATGCCTATTAACTAAATTTTCCAATTAAACCCTTAAAATAGTCTTGATATATGTCTACTAAATAAGTATATAAATACATATAGGAATAGGTTGAAAACCAGCGCCGTTTCTTTTTTATATTTCACTTTATTTATTAGTGTAATTTATTCGTTTTTTAATGTATTGGTAATTTTATAGGTCATTTTTTATCAACCACAGAGCTAAAACAAAAAAAGAGATAACATTTTCATCGAAGTATAATTTGTCGCCATTTTGTGTACTTTACCGTGCAGACGCTGTCAAATACGAGTATCTTAAGAAAATAAACCAAAATAAGGTAATATTTGTTATGAAACAAATCCTGACTAAAATGAAATGTAAAAAGTTATTTATATATTATTATTTATGTTATAGAGTATATATATGCCACTGGTATAACCTCATTTGTTGACAAGCAGCTGTAGTTTACGCCAAATTATAAAATGTTTGATGTTCGCCGCTCTAATATACTCCGCCATGTTTAATGAACCTTGCAGCCCTTTCATTATAATAATGGGCTTTATCAACGAAAATAACTCATTCTTTTCTATCTCATTGGAAAACTTTTAGAAATATTCTGAAGTATTTAATAGGCTTATAAAAGAGAAAAAAAAATATGATTTTTGCAATTAATCTAATGTCAGCCCGATGGATTTTATATATTTGTAGCAAAATTGACGACCTCGTTGGCTTAATGGCTACCATGCTGGACTGCCAATCAGAGGGTTCTGAGTTCGATTCTCGGCACGGCCAATATCTTTGTGCAGAACTAAATTTGTTGGCTGTCAGTCTGGGTGTTAAATATGTATCTATATGAAATATGTATGTATGTTTTTGTATGAAGTGTATCAGTTGTGTAAGCAACCATAATACTTTTTTTACACCGTGCAGCTAGGTATTTGACTAACATGGTGCGTAAATACACGAGTCAAGGGCACTCAGGTGTGAGATGGAGCATGCCTAGACTGGAATACCTGGATCTCTTGGAAGCTGTTGAAACACACAGTTACGTGCTTAGCGATAGATTATTCAACTAGGTGGTTGCTATTCAAGTGAGCACTGGGAAATACTCTACCACTATGCTATGGTTTTCTCACGGTGTTTACATTCATTCAAAAAAGCAAGTGTGGCTCGGTGGTAATAACGTCTGCTTTTCAATCAGACGGCCTCTTGTTCAATCCCGGTCCTACGCCAATGACTTGTTTTTCAAGTTATGTGTGGATTCGCACTCGCTTCCCGGTGAAGGAAAACATCGTGAGGAAACTGGCAAGTTTGAGGACCACAATATCCAAAGATGCGTGTCATCCGCCAACCCGCACTTGGCCAGCGTGGTGGATGGCCTATATCTCTCTCCTCGTGAGAGAAGGCCTCGAGTCCCAGCAGTGGGAACGTATAGTGGGCTGCTTATGCTTACCTTCATCGAAAGTTCCAGTACATTGGCAGGAATCGAAACCACAACCTAGGGGACGTAAGGAGGCCAAACGCTCGACTGCGCTGTCATCACTTCAAAATGATTCTAATTGAGTAAAGTAGCAGTAAGGGTAATGTGGTGCTTATATGCCGCCAAGATATCTGGCAAGGTGCGCGATACCATGATAACATTCCAAATTACTGCGCGAGTCGCGTGTTCCCGCGTCATCTGGCTCTGAGAGGACTCTCCACTCCAGAGATAATATCCTTATTGATTGCGCATAGCTTCCATTAACTTCCGAAACATGTAATTGAAACATCTTTTAACTCTAGTCAACTCCGCGCAGTGCTTGCAATAATTTTTTGTGCAAATAAATAAAATCAACACGTCTAAAAGTTTAAACTTCTTTCTACAGCTTAATTTTTCAGTTAGCCGTAAATCACATAATAACATGGGCAAAATCTTGTATTTCCTTATAAATCATAGATGGTAAAAATACCGAAAAAATAGCTTAAAAACCATCTAACGAACGTAAAAACTGGATAATATTCATAGTTATTTTGGTACATCGACACCCCGTTGAACTATTAAGTTTGTCCTGATCTACGGACCTAATATAGGTAGTTCTGTCCTAGCACCCCGTCCCGCGAGCGCAGAGGCGAACAGTGCTAATATGAGACATTGCATTAATTGGCCATCAAGTAAGATTTTATCATTGCTCCCCTCCGTGTGAAATTCCGAATTGCTGCGTTTTATCTAAACGACTTTATGAAAAGCTTCGCTTTTATTATTTCACATGCGTACCGAACGGGATAACGTGTTTTAACGCCAACTTAACTTTATCTCGTAAGCCATTTGCGGAGCGAAATCCGACTTAAAATTCCGCCGCGCAAATTGCATCAAATATTATGTTTTATTTCGAGCACTCTTGTTTGTTTCTATCAAATATTAAATCCAATTTTGTAATCGTAAACATCTCGGGCCGTAAAACGTTACGGACCCGCATTTATAAGTCATGCGACTTCAACATTCATGCACTACTGTCTTCGTTTGCGTTTAGAAAATAGGATAAAGTTTTACAGGTACTTTTATTGGTTGCTCCCCGAATAGCCTCCACTAGAAAACTTTAGCATAAGCATAATATATTTTTCCACTGCTGGGACTCGGGCCCTTAATAAAAAATAATAAAGGCCAAATAAAGGCCACAAATCACCACGCTGGCCAAGTGCGTTTTGGCGGATGACACACGTCTTCATATATTGTGGTCCTCAAACATGTCGGTTTCCTCACGATGTTTTCCTTCACCGTAAAGCGAGTGCAAATCCACACATAACTTGAAAAACAAGTCATTGGTGTAGGGCCAGTATCAAACCAGGGACTGTCTGATCGAAAAGCAGACGTTTTTACCACCTAGCCACCTTCGCTTTTAAACTAGAAAACTTTAATAAATTACATTCGCTTTGCATTTTATCTACACCGTAGCACTCTCTATAATGACCTAGTGAGATATTATCTATAAAACCTGACCTATCCTATCTGAAAGAAACGATAAGGTATGAGTATAAGCTTAGGGTTTCTTCGATGAAAATTCCGGTCTAATACCTAGATAAAAAAACACGCCATTCTCTGAAACGGGACTTAGGTAAAGGGTTTTATAAATACGTAAATCCGAGGGCTTCTTGTAATAGCGGAGCAAAATAATGGTTCCACATTTTGTGTAGGCATTATCTGAATATGGGCACTAGGGCGGGGACCCACGTCACGGCAGGTATTTGCCAAATTTGCCGTCATGTTGGGCGGTATCGACAAATTGACGAGCCACTCGGACGCTCGCTTAGGGCGCGGACACACTGACAGATAATTATCACACATCACACATACTTTATTCCACTTTACAATCGTTTTTCATAACCACGTTTCTTGCTCACACTCATTTGGCTCATTCATTTAGGCAAGAGCAGTGACATAACTTTTCAGATGATTTCTTTATATAACATATAATTAATTATTTACCTACCAACCTTACCTTATGTACCGCCAAAGTGTGGAATTCTTTGCCAAATTCTCTGTTCCCCGATAACTATGATCTAGCGGTTTTCAAGGCAAGAGTGAA
The DNA here is from genome assembly GCA_035578125.1 of Mellilla xanthometata. NCBI lineage: Eukaryota > Metazoa > Arthropoda > Insecta > Lepidoptera > Geometridae > Mellilla > Mellilla xanthometata. The sequence goes on along the minus strand of JAPUBQ010000007.1, from coordinate 434,724 downwards.
CCGGTTTCTTCTGGGCAAGCGCGCTCCACCTTAGATTGCAATCTCGCTTACCATCAGGTGAATTGCGGTCAAGTGCAAGCCCATTACTAGTAAAAAAAAACCTATTTATTGACTCGAATTTTAACAACATTATCACTTTAACAAATTAAATGTTTAGTAATATTTATTGCATGTTATACCCTTTGATTGTGTATTTATAGCTTATTAATTATCTTAGAGCTAAACATATTATTATTTTTATTAATACTAGCTTTAGCGACTGCAGAGCTCGACTAGCAAGAGAGTCTTAATTTGAAAGTTAGCTGTACTTTCAAATTAAGACTCTCTTGCTTGTCGTACATCATTTTATATCTAATATTTCCATGTCAAAATTTTAGTTACCGTACTCCTCCGAAACGGCTGGACCGATTTTTACCAAGTTTTATACGCGTATTCAGTAGGTATGAGAATCGGCTACTATCTATTTTTCATACTCCTAAGTGAGGCAAAACAACGTTTGCCGGGTCAGCTAGTATTAGTGTAAAATATTACCAAAATACAATAGTAATGTACAATTTACAACTGCAGGAGAACTTGCCAAGCGGCTGGTAGAGGTTTCGGGTGTTCAGAGTGCTGGCTTTTATTTCGGTCAGAAACTAAGCATTGCCATCCAAAGTGGTAATGCTGCTAGCATTTTGCACCTTTTGCTCTACCCCTGGTCTTTTTTAGGTTAAGTTTTACATATACCCAATGTACAATCATTTAAATATAATTAAGATCATGGTTGCATTTATTTACATTGTCGTTTGTAATACCAAATCCCTTTGCCAGGTTAGAGTTGCTTCTTAATCTAGTCTCATCAACGGCAAAGATTTAGTGAGTTGGTTTGACGATCTCGTTGGCGTAATGGTTACCATTCCGGACTGCTAATCAGTAGGTTTCGGATTCGATTCCCGGCGCGGCCATCATTTTTGTACTTGACTAAATTTGTTGGCCATTCGTATTAAATATGTATCTAAATGAAATATGTATGTATGTATATCAGTTTTGTTAGCTACCATAACACAAACTAGAGATGGTTCAGTATGGGGTTAACCAGCCGCGTGTGAAATGTGTCCTAATATTTATTATTTATTTACGTATCTACAGTCACGTCAAAACCAAAGTGGTATCATTTACAAGTAGATACGCTCTTATCTTTAAATCGTGTCGCAACGTTCCAGCCTGCGCCGAGATACCAGAGGCTGGATTCCAGCCACGTACCTCGAGCCTGCCGTACCTACCTTACCTACATATACCTCTATGTAGGTATTATCTACTAGAGACACGTATCTTGGCCTCATCATTCCAATTTTCATCACAGTACGCTCGTGCTCTGGTAAATTCCTCCCGTCTAACTGTTTTCATCGCCTGTGAGTCAGTGAGGTATTCTTTAGAGATCTGTTCCTATTTGTTACTTGTTAGACTGATATACATACATGTACAGAGTGACTAGTTGAAACGGAAATGCTTTTCTTAAAAATAAGCCGCTTCTCCGTACAAAAAAGGTCGTCGATGCGCGGTGACATACATTTTGTTTGACTCACATTTATATTTATTTATATATACTCATACTCGTTATTACTTGTTATATTCTTTATTGTGCAACCCCTCTTTTTCTCGTCTTTTTCAACTCCTTTCCATCCAAAGCTTGACGACCAAAATTTTGACGACCTCGTTAGCGTAAAGGTTACCATGCCGGACTGCTAATCAGAAGGTTCCAGGTTCGATTCCCTGCACGGTCAACATCTTTTTGCTTAACTAAATTTGTTGGCTGTGGCTCTGGGTGTTAAATATGTATTTATATATAATATGTTTGTATGTATATGTGGTATATCAGTTGTGTTAGCAACCATAATACGAACTAGAAATGGTTCAGTATGGGGCTAACCAGCTGTCTGTGTAATGTGTCCTAATATTTTAATATTTTATTTTAAAGGTTTCCTGAAAGAGATCGCTGCTTAAAACTTGGTTGCTTTACGCAGGCTTTGTCCAGTACCCTCTTTGATGAGGGACGATCTGGTTTGAGGTGAGGCATGCCTAGTCAGAAAATATAGGTTCACAAGGAAAACACCGTTAGGTGCCTGGCGACACTTTTTAAACAAGTGTTGGTTGCTAGCCTGGTAATAAAAAAAATGCTTTACCCTCCTATGATTTTCCCCGTATTTTTTTTCACCGAAAGCTCGAGCTCATTGGCGAGGATCGAACCCACTACCTTCTAAACGTAAGGCGGCTGCGCGTCCGACTGGGCTGCCATCGCTTCAACTTAAAATAATGTACACAATATCTGGTGTCCGAAGCAAGGTACAAGGGGTCCCCATGCCAGTCCCCCGGCTGCCGAGGGAGGCAGTCCGCAAGCCAACCCATTTGTATTTCTAATCAAATTTTCACAATAATCCTTTTGAATTTTCCATCGAACATTCATTTCGCGTCTCGTTTATTTCGTTTAATTGATTAATTCAAGTCGGTCGGCTGTGAAACGTTCTGACGAAATGTTTCGCCCGGCTATACAATGTGTATGTTTTAGGTTTGTTTTTATTCATTGCCCTAATTCGTTTGTTTGAAACGCAATACATATATTATCCTATATTGCTTATTTAATCATTCAAATTTCCATGTCACAATGTTAATTACCGCACTCCTCCAAAACGGTTTGACCGATTTTTACGAAATTTCATATGCTTATTCAATAGGAGAATCGGCTACTATCTATATTCTATACCCCTAAGTGATAAGGGTTGATTGTTTTTAACGTTTTTTTATAATATGGCATTAAAAATACATACAACCCTAAATTTTCACGTTTTTTTCGCCATCCCCTATTTTTTATGGCCATTTTAGTAATTCAATAACTGATCAATATATAATGTTTTAAACAACGGGTCAGCTAGTAAGTAATATACAATTTTAACAAAGAATTGCGCTTTACCGAAACTGAATTGATTTAAAGCTAGATCTGGCTTGGAATACGCTTGCTTAGAAAAACAACCCGCGCCTTTAAAGTTTGAAAAATTTTTCGTACACCATGTTGCAATAAGTTAGAAATAAGTGACATTCTTTTTTTTCACACCCGGCTGGTTAAACCCATACTGAACCATTTCTAGTTCGTGATATGGTTACTAATACAACTGATATACTATACTCGTATATACATACATATATATTTTATATCGATACATATTTAACACCCAGACCGACAGCCAACAAATTTAGTGAATCACGTGATGATCAGCACAAAGATATTGGCCGTGCCGAGAATCGAACCCGGAACTTTCTGATTGGCAGTCCGGCATGGTAACATTACGTCAACGAGGTCGTCAAACTATCAAAGTTTTATATATTTTTTTGTATTTTGCTAAAAAGATATTTAAAACTGACCTGAAAAACTGATTCTCGCCTAAGACAGTAAGTTGGTTATTCAGTGGGAATAGGGATTCCGGCAAGGAGCTCTACAAATTGGTTGTCTGCGCAGTAAATGTGGAAGCGAAACATTTAATGTGGATTGCAGAACTATTCTTAGTACTGTGTATATTATTTGAATGCTTACCGAGGCGGAATGTTTGGAATACCTACATTTAACCAATAAATTATCTTTATTTTTGTGGCATTGAATTAAAATAATCGGACAACTTAAGGCTTAGGGCTGGTTCCTTCAACGTTCTTTGTTTAGAGTTGAAATCGTTTGGCAGGAGAGGATGTTAGTACGGAAATTTGATGTTTTTTGTTTTTTTTTGACAATCTGTAAGTTGTTTAAAAAAAGGAATGAAATTGAAATCTTGATTAATTATTATGATGTTTTGAATAACAATTAATGTTAGTGTATTAAAATGTTCGTAAGGCATAATTTGAATAATCTTTGTATAACCAGCTAACACTTACAATTGTATTAGTCCAACATGTCAACATTTCTCACATTGAAAATTCTGAACGTACTTTTTTTTCCTGGCAACTGGAGGTTTTTTTTTTACTCTGTATAGGCCAGCGCTTGACCACAATTCACCTGATGGTAAGTGACATTGAGGTCTACGGTGAAGCGCGCTTACCTAGAAGGAACCGGTTCACTCTCGCCTTGAAAATCGCTAGATTGTAGTCATTGGAAAACAGGGAATTCGGCAAGGAATTCCAAAGTTTGGCGGTTCGGACAACAAAGGTGGAGGCAAAACGCTTTGTGCGTGCCTTGGGCACCGCAACCGTAAACCGATGCCGCCTTGGCGTTTCCCTGCTCGTCCGATAGTGGAAGGTTATATTAACATATTGGTATTACGTTATTTGGTATTCAGGCCTATCACTCAATTCAGTAACATGTTTTTTATTTTTTGGGAATTTACCAATATATATATTTTTTTTTTAACACCCGACAGTATATATATTTCTTGAATAACTTTGACATCATTTTTAATCTTTTTATCTTTAATCCCAATATATTTAATCTTTTTCACCTTACTAATCACCTTACCTGCTCTCACAGATAGAAATTGTGAGCTTTATTCGCCGATACAGTGCTCCGATTTCCCAATGCCGTGTTTAATATTCAAGGTTGGCTATTATGTAAAAGCGATAGGTTCTATGCAAAGAAACACAATCTGATACAAGCCGTATCATTGCGCGCAGTTTTCAATTTGTTTCTATCTCAAGCGGGCAATTGTCGCTCGAATAAAGCGAAGATAAAGGTTTACACGCAGGAGTTGTACAAGAATATGTCTGAGGTAATCGATATACAGCCTGGGGAAACCTTAGTCTTTGGCGCAGTGAAGTGAAGAGATCAAGATTATGCTGTGAGTATTAGCATAAGCATAAGCAGCCCACTATACGTTCCCACTGCTGGGACTCGGGGCCTTATCTCACTAGGAGAGAGCTATAAGTCATAATCCACCAAGCTGGCCATGTGCGGGTTGGCGGATAACACACGTCTTCGGATTGCAGTCCTCAAACGTGTCGGTTTCCTCACGATGTTTTCTTTCACCCTAAACCGAGTGCAAATCCACACATAAATTGTAAAACAAGCCATTATGTAGGACCAGGATTGAACCTGGGGCTGTCTGATTGGAAAGCAAACGTTTACCACCGAGCCACACTCGCTTTTTTAGTAGTAAGAATACTAAATTCTAATTCAAAATGGCTTTATTAGCAACACAGTTATTGCTGAACAAGTAATGTGCAACCTGTGCTTAGTTACCAGGGAGGGCTACGACTATTTAAAATTAATTGCTTAATACTGTAATTGGAATTAGTTATTTACATCTAAATATTATGTTACTTGGAATAATGTATAACCCAGAATTTTTCAAACCAGTCTAGATGTTTTTGAGCCAATTCGCGTCAAACAAACAAACAATCAAGCTTTTCCTCTTTATAATATTGGTATAGATAGTATAATAGACCTAAGAAGATGTGGATGAATTGTGTGAAAGAGGATATGAAAGAGAAAGGAGTGACTGTAGATATGACGGCTGACAGAAGAGTGTGGAAACAAAAAAAGAGGTGTGCCGACCCCACATAGTGGGAAAAGCTGAAGGCAAAGAAGAAGAAGAATGAGCGAAGCAAGCAAGCCCTCTTAATTTATGCATTAAGTAGTCAATTTTGCTTTCATCTGTCGACCTGTCAGTTTGTATGTTGGTTGTCCCGAGGAGGCCGTAATTTTTTAATAAATTTTGACGCAACTTAGTCGCAATACACAGTTACTAATACTACTTCATAGACTTCAGTTGACGCACGTCGCGTTTCTGAAAAGACCCTTATAGTTTAACCAAACGTGTCATATTAAGTGAAGTAAGTTGGGCAGCTTCTAACACAAAACTCCAAGAGCTAAAAAAAATTATCCTAAAAAATTAAACCTCAATTATAGCCGCGAATTTCCTTTCGAAAAACGTTTAAGCGTCGTTTTCGTTTAAAAGCTTCTTATCAAATAGAGCGCGAAGTATTAGACGTTTTGTTTTCGCAGGCTGTACGTAGTAACAGCTAGGTATTCTGTGGCCTGAGACAGGACACGGTTTCCCTCTTTATGATATTAGAGGACGGCGCGGCGCGGCCGGTGCGACCCGTGCAGCCGTTATCGTGATGTAAAACGTTTTGCTCCGGAACATGAGGAAAAATGCCTGACGAGCCATTGTGGTCACTTGTAAAGAGGCGGATAAACAACAGGTCGAAATAATGAAACTTTTATTATTAAAATGCAAGTCTTTATATACATCATAAATGATAAGCAGACCACTATACGTTCCCACAGCTGAGACTCGGGGCCTTCCCTCACGAGGAGAGAAATATAGGCCATAATCTACCACGCTTGCCAAGTGCGGGGTGGCGGATGACACATGTCTTCGGAAGTTGTAGTCCTCAAACATGCCGGTTTCCTCACGATGTTTTCCTTTACCGTAAAGCGAGTGTAAATCCACACATATCTTGGAAAACAAGTCATTGCTGTAGGACTGGGATTGAACCAGGGGCCCCTGGTTCTGATCAGTCTGGTGGGAAAACAGATGGTATGCGGTGGTAATAACCACCGCATACCGCGTTAGTCACACAGGGTTTTAGGGAATATATCTAGCCAGGCGAGCTCTAGAAAAGGCTCTACCACCATGCTGTTGTTTTCTGAAGCTGTATTACTTCACCATATGCTCAAGATCATTGGTCGTGGGGATCGAGTCCAAGCCCTGCGGGACTTAAAATGACCACTCGCCAGAATGAGCTGTCATCACTTCAAATAGATCTATTTTATACAATAGTACTACTTCTTTCTTACTAAATAAATGTACTGAAGCAGTGCTACGTCGATATTAGAGATACGAGCAATCCCGGCCACTGCACTAGCTAAGTCTCACACCTCACTAATAGTTTACGGAGAGGCTTATCTAAAAGCTTACACTTGGTGGATGAGTAATGAAGCGTAGGTGACAGCGGCCTCCCTAGGCCAGGCCGTGTGACGTCACGCGCCCCGCACGCCGCACCCCGGAGGACAGCGGAATCTGTCAAGACGTTATACATGGTTACTGGTGCTTACTACTACCTAACCCAAAGCTTTTTAAGAGCGACCTTACTAGGTCTAGAGATCAATTCTTGATCTACGACTTTTGGAAATTCCCAAAATGACAAGGTAACAAATTTTTCGTGAATTTTCAAAAGTCATGAGTACAGACGCTAAAACCAACCTTCAAAAGTTTTTTGTCAATTACCAGTAATCCTTTCCACAGATGCACATCGCATGACGCCCAGATTTGTGTCGAGGGGATGAAGGCTGCGATAGCATCCATTCCGCATCTCCCCAACGTTGTTTACCGCCTCGTCCGACCGAGGAAATAGATTCGCCGGGAAATCGTGAAAAATAAAACGGCACTCATAAAACATGAATAAGGGCTAAGTAGCTTTATTACCGCGCCGGAACAACGTACGAAACGAAGCCTTCGCACGAACGTTCGCTTATCCATTTCCCGCTAACTGGAAAATGACATGACCCCTCGGCGTGTTTATTAAGCGCAGTTAATAAATTTTCTTGTGATGCTTAACCGGTGGTAATTTTTAATTTAATGCGAGAGTAACGAATTTGTGGGATTGGTGTGGCGGAGGGCGGGCGGGGGCGCGCGGCGCGGCGGGCGGGCGGCGGCAGTGTGTGCCCGGCGCGCGACGCGTCAACACCTGCCCGCGCGCACCAGCCCCCTCGCAAGTACGCGCTGTGATTGTGTTTGTTCTGCCGGTGCATCTGTGTGCTGTGTGTGAGAGTTGCCAAGTGCAGTGGGATGTTATGCAACGCGGCGGGCGGTAAGCGCGGCGCCGCTCGCCGGACCCCGCGTGACTGCGGCCCACTAATAAAGCAATAATAAATAAGGGCAGATTAACGGCGGAACGGTATCGTTTCGGGAACCAATTAGCGTCTCGTCAATTAATGTTTAGCGGGCCGAGTCGACGTGGCGACAACTTTTTCTTACTAATTTGTTTTCGTAACGTCGCTCGGCCTGCAAACGTCCTCGGCCGGGACACCATTAAATATTCCGCTGTGTTTAGAGCCTTATTGCGTTAAAAAAGGATCTTTTACGGGCGCTTTATTTGGGAAAACTCGCAGTCGGAGAGTTTTAGCTTTGGAGCTTTAAAAGATTTTTCGTCTCGATAGCTTTATCTGCAAACCAGTTTCTGATACATCAAAGCACTTCTGCTGATTTTTACTATTAACACTTATACACTATTTACTTTGTTAAACTACCGTAGAAAGGGAGGAAATTGATCCGTGATTTCCCTTCGTATTTCCCGGAGTAGTTTTGAGACTCCACACAATCCTTGTAGCTCTACCCCTCTCTGTACGTTGGAAACATTCATATTATCTTCTCTTTATCCCCGTTTGGAGAATAAAGCTTATAATTAAGCTGTGTAAGATCCCAGTCCGGTGTCGCGGAGCATGGCTCTCCTGGTGTGACTCACTCGACTGTGAACTAGTGATATCTTGCTGACACGACCGTGGCTGTTTCATACTTGTGTTTTCCTTTTGAGAGGAAACTCTGTAGCCGCCATTGTTTCATGTCTTTGTCATTTTATTAAAGTAGAATAGGAAATGTTAAATAAATTTAAATTCCAACGCTGAAATTGTGCTTTTCTATTCATACGTATACTTAATTTGTATGTCCATACAAGGTTATTGATAATGCGACCATTACTTTTATAATATTTTTGACTATTAGATAACTCAAACAAATGAAAATTATAGTTATTCCATTTATAATGTCCGCGCAAAATATATAGAGCAGGTTTTTTTTTGCTTATTTCGAAAAGCTGTTAAACCATAATTCTATTCCAGATGCACAACTTCTCAAAAAATATTTTGCGTTAGTAACCTTTGACCATCTTTAAGATACTACGAATTTTGCTCCAAGATTGAAGTATGAAAAATATTTATTTTTAACGTTCGGCTTTTAATAGTTAGTCTAGAATTAATCTTTTCCGTATACATTTCTTAATAATTAATTTTGTAATACTCTTTGCTTACCTACATCTATAAACTACATTTCAGCCCTTTACCGCCCACAGTTGAATTGAGCCAAGCCTCTCTTGATGTACGTAGCTCCCTGGGCTAGTCTTGTATTAATTAATAGTTCCATTTTATCTCGGTTCCGTTCACATTATTTTCAATTAAAGTTTTCTCAATTAAAACTAAAAATGTTACTCTTCAAAAACATGTCCAAGAATATTAACTTACTTCAACAAGTCGAAAGAAAAATTAAGAAAACCCCGAGCCAATGTTTTTGGTGGCAGTCTTCTTGGATTTAAATTGTATTATAATTTATGTATTCTATACAAATGTAGCTCTTTTATTCGAAACCCATATTCAACTAGTTGTAAAAACTTATGTTATCCGCTATTGAGAAGCGGCGGACATGTTAGACCGATATTTATCAAACATACCAAAGAAAACACTCGACTTATCAAACATCTCACTTATCAAATTAATTAAAAGGAAACATAATCTGGTCATACGATTAGGAACTACAATACAAAATATTTCCCTTTTAAATTGTGTAAAAACATATATTTATGTATATTAATTGCAAAGAGTGAATAAATAATAAATAAATAAATATTAGGACTCATTTCACACACGGCTGGTTAACTCCATACTGAACCATTTTATGTTCGTGTTATGGTTGCTAACACAACTGATATACTACATATACATACACATATATTTTATATAGATACATATTTAACACCCAGACCTACAACCGACAAATTTAGTTAAGCACAAAGATGTCGGCCGGGCCGGGAATCGAACCCGGAACCTTCTGATTAGCAGTCCGGCATGGTAACCGTTGCGCCAACGAGGTCGTCAATATAACTAATAACAATAATGTGTGGTATGTTATTAAGACGCCGTGCTCCGCGCCAAGTATCTTTCCACCCTGTGCTGCGGAGCTACAGTTTCATCCGCTCCAAAACAGACAAACACACACACAGACACGCCAAACTTATAACACCCCGTCGTTTCTGCGTCGAGGACTAAAAACCTACTAGGCATCGAAACATTCTTAATCTAAACACGAACTTTGTACTTCACAAAAGAAATCCCAAGTAGATAGATTCAATTCCATAATAGAATCCGAGCCCGACTCCTCCCGACCTCGGAGGCCAAATTTATTCATACAAACCCGAGTGCGTTATCAAGAAACGGTGGGCACCGCCAGGCGCGGACTCAGGCTCCTAGCTTACCTCCTATCTGTACCCTTAACATGGACTTTTATAAATAAGACGAATACCTGGACATGAAGCTCACAGAAGGATATTTTAACTATAATAAAAAATAACATAATTTAATTCAAATTTTGACTTATCACACTCATCACGCGGACATTTAAATTATATTATACATTTTAGCATTAAAAAATATCACATATCACTGTAAATGACGTACCAAAACAAATGAATGTTGTTTTGGTTATTATAATATCTGAATCTGAATCTAGTCTTGGTTTAAATACAGATTCCCCCGCGTGTGAACAACAAAGTGCTATGGAGCGATAAAAAATTAAACAAACCTTAAAAAGAAGGCAAGGGCAAAATCTTGGTTTTACAATTTTCGCTATAAATTGTAACTGTTAAAAAATATCGAAAAAATATTCGGCTATTACGTAAAAAAAACCTCTCTAAAATATAATCTTCGGCTTAGTTATTAAGTTAAAGAATAAATAAATGCCTGAAAAAATCAATACTGTTCAGTCGTACATGCGGCTTTACGTCCTGACCATGGGTTCGATCCCTGCAAAAAAGCTCGAATTTTTGGTGAAGGAAAACATCGTGAGGAAACCATAGCATGGTGGTAGAGCATTTTCTAGTGCTGACTTGGCTAGCAACCACAAGATTCTTAGCGAAACATTTTTCAACTTGAGGATTGATAGTCAGGCGAGCATTAGAAAAATTCTACGTTTACCACGATGCAAAGCCAGAGGTAGGTCACTAACTTAAGGCGTGTTCTAGACTAGTCATCGCCTTAAGCCAGAGTGTCGCTAACCAACATAATAGTTATGCGCCCTACTGGTCAAATGCCTTGCTATTTATTTATGATTATCACAACAGAATAACTATAGTTAAAATATTTTACCTAAAAAACCTGGGTTTATCCAAGGTAAAAGATTCTCACTAATTTTTATATCAAATAAAAGACGCGTTACGTAGCATTAAAGACAGTAAACAACGTGTTATATAATCCGTCCCTGCAGTAGTCTGTATGAAAACAAGCGGATCTGATAATGAGACCGATAACGATTAGTTTCGTGATCAGTTCCAATGCCGCGGCAATTCGGAAGTTTTTCGAACGCAACCTCGCACTGGAATTGCTGTTTATAACCACCGACCAGATAATACTAGACCGGAAACTATAAATACTAATACTGATATTAGATTATACAGATTTTACTTAGCCCTCTTTTTGTTCGTGACGAAATTCATTTACGCATCTCCCGCCACAAGAGTCTTTACTTAGCCCACAGCATATTGTTAAAAATACCATCTATAATTTTTTTAGAATTAATTGCATATATCTATATTTTTAATATAAATACATAGATACATGTTTCATTTATTTGGTAAACATTTTAAAACCTATTATGTCAGGAGTTAGTACTTTTTATTACGACAATTCAGATTTTTCTCATAAAATGGCGGGTGTCAAAATATATCTAACAGATAAACCAGTAGTAAAATCACATGGTACATGGTAAGAGTTTTCTATATACCTACTGGCCATTAGTTTATTCATATAGTGTTGCGATTTTCTAGAAGAAATCAAGTAATAAGAGTGTTCCAGGCTTGCGATGAGACTGTAAGTTGCGTTGAATTTAAGGTTGTTAATTTATTATTAAGTCTTCTGGTTACAAAGTTAACTAAGTTAAGCAATTACTGTATTACAAAAATATTAAGATGTATATTTTACCTTGCGTTGAATTGTATTATCTGATTATAGCTTCAGAGCGCGTGTTTAGTGCGTGCTGTCTGTCATTTGTCACGTGTAATTTTGATAAGGCAGAAGGAATTAGCGTGGTGTATGGTGGTGCCTGTCACCCCCCCCTCCCCTCACGACGTGCGTGCCTAACTCTTCTACTAACTCTACAAATAAACCCCTGATTGACGTTTTAATACCCATTCCGCGAAATTCAATTCTTTTTTACTCTTTTATTGTCCTTTGTGATAGAAGTATAAACTGTGTAGAGCTGGGCTGATAGACAAACTAAACTGTATTATTTGTGCCCGCTCGCGAGTTTCTGTATCTATGGGAGTGGAGTTTACGATACTTAAAAAGTTTCGGTATTTCGTTATCTAACTTTTGGATATAAATTGGACGCTTTTTCGTGTTTGCGACGTTGTTGGAGCCGACTTGTTTCCTAATGCCGATGTTTATTTGAGGACGGCGTTGAACATGATATTAAAATGTGATCTTATTCGAACATTATTCGAAGCAGCTCGTGAAGTCAGCATACACGTGCAAAACACGAGTATTACATTTAGAGCACGCGTTCAATTGATTCTTGATGAGATGTGCGCGTTACGTGATGCCGAGATTATATTAACTATACCGGCTTACTTGAAACTTACATTAAACCTTCTACAGGCATCTCTTTCGGTCCTGTTTTATGCAAAGCCATCAACAAAATCTTGAATACACAATCTTATTGTAATAAATCATAAACGATTAAATTATTGAAAAAGAAAACAACAAATAGACCATAGACATTAACAAGCTTTAGAATATTTAAACCAATTTCGGTACCTTTTGATAAAATATACTGTTCATATAAATGTTTTTTACCTCCTAACTCTATCTTCAATGCGCTAAAAGTAGCAGCTTTTATGTATACACATTTTGACATACAATCTTCCATATTCATGCAAATTGTTGACGTCTAAGTATAACATAAATTATAATCTTTGCATTGCTCTTTCCTTCATCATTAACCTTGTATAATAGTCCCAACCAGCAACCGACAGTTTCCCGGTATTAAAGCTCTCTAAGATCAATATTATCTCTTTGTCTATTTACATTCTGTAACATCGTGGTTCATAACATAACCTTCGTTCGGTACACGAACATTTACGGTTTCCGAGGAATTCCAATCGTTTGAGAAATTTCATACATTTTCCCTCCAAACTGCCAGTATCTGATTTCATTATGGGGTGTATAATACTTGGGCCTCTTAAAAACGTTTCTTTCTGTGAAAATATCCAATTGTTTCGTTATTACACGAGGATTCTCGGTAGTGGGAGAAAGCCTTTAGAAGTTGGTTTTATGCTTATTTTCCTTGTTCGCCGGTAAGTCAACAATACATTCCGAACAGCCTTGATTCTCCTCATACGACGCGGCGGATTTCTTTGAGCCTCGGCGTCAGATATGTTTCCGACATACGTAATATAACTAAAAAGAAGCGTGTGTTTTGAAATATACTTTTAGACATAAATAGAGGTAGACTGTCAAACAATAACTAGCATCGTTTCACTTTCACAGGTCACAGATATTCATTTTAAGATTAAATCAAAATTAAAGACTTTTTGTCGATGGTTAAATTAATGTTAAACTTACGTATAAGTGGTATATTTTTCGATCTTAACAATGTTTTGCTATCATTTTCTTTCTTCGCAAACAAAATTTCTTAGCACATAGTTTGTAAGAATCGAAACTTTAAACCATAACAATGAATTAGCAAATTTTATTTGTACTTAGATTTTTTTTAAGTTTGTTATTTGATCACTCTTCAAATTTAATTTTGCAACAAATTCCACTTTTTATGGGAACCATCACACCAATAAAAAAAAAATCGAAGAAAAAATCAATCAAGTTGTTCCTGTACACCCAATTTTGTCTAAATCGGTTCAAAATTACGGCCTTTACATGAGAATGAAACCAATCCAATCATACAGATAGACGCAAAACAAAATTGCCTTATAAGTGCGAAGTTCGATCGTTTTGCTTTCCTGGTCAATTATATGTCAGTAAAGGTATTATGTGTTAGTAATATCAAATGAAGAGTTGATTGATCCAATCATTAGTGTATCCATCACGGAGTAGCAGCCACTCGCCAGTTCGGTTCGATACAATATTCATTAGTAAAGAAAACGCCCCGAATCGGGTTCCTTTAGTTATTTCAGGCAGGGTTACGCCAACTTATATTTATTTACGCAGATCATGAATATGCAGAAGGATGACTCGCTGAGGATGAAAAACATTATCGGCTTCTTATTTACGTACTTATCATGTTTCAGTCTAGAAAGTTGTTTACGATTCAAAACATACTCTTGTCATAAAATATAAAATAAATGAGTGAGATGATTAAATAAATAAAAAACTCTGTACATATTGTGGCGGTGGCATTTTGGATTGAAATATATTTTTGTGTGAGTTCTTGTAGTCAAGTCTTTTCATTCGATTCGATTTTCCGAGAGTTGTTAAAAAAATCAAATGTGTCATTTTGTAGTAATGGCCACTAAAAAACTCCCGACCACACACCTTTCAGACAAAAAAACTAAATCATAATGGGTTCATCAGTTCGGTAGCTACGATGCCATATATAGACACCTCAAACTAATGTCACCGTGTCAATTCGCGTTGGGGTTTAAATACTGTACATTTTGAACAAATTATGGAATTAAATCAGATTTAGCCATTACTTGTGCCATATATGAGAAGTTTGAATTTCATTGTAAATAGAAGACAAAATTAAATATTTAGTGTACTTCCGCTGTGATACACTAAATATTTAATTTTGTCTTCTATTTACAATGGATTTCCGCAAAGTAACGCCTGAGTCAAGAAGTTATTTAAATTTCATTATAAAAATTGCTATTTACGTAATTCCTGACTTTCCCGAGGGACGACTGGAAAACTCAACTGGTTATGCCGTGGGAGCTTTTCATTATCACTCCACGAAGTTCGGTTTCTGTGTAATTTCTTACTTGCGTTAGATATGGACACCGTACATCAACGAGTACTATAATGGAGGGACTACAAAAATACGCTTTCATATGTAACCGTTTATTAATGATCCGTACGTCAAAGCTGTCGTTATCAGCAACTACTATTTATTAGAGTGCTTCGGATCAATTACGGCAGGATTTTTGTTTGAAAGTTTGCTTTTTGTTATTTTTAACTGTTAGATTGCTTTTGTTTACTACAGTTAAAGATATACAGTGTTACTGGTAATTAGCGTGAAACTTTTTCAAGGCAGAATTTTGGATAAATGAATTATTCTAAAACCTATAAAAAATCGTTAAACTGTTAGTTTACGATACTAATTAACCTTATAGGTAATTAACCTTATACTGCTGTGTTACATAATTCCCGTGAAAATGTTTTAATAGTTTCAATAAAGTTAGTCAGAAAATTTTATGAAAATGACTGTAATTTCTTATTAAATCTATCTCTTCTTATTTGTAAATGTCAAACATCATTAAAAAATCCTGCTCCCTGCGGTGTTACCCGTGGTAATCCGAGAGAAAACTTACCTTTGTGCTAATCAAATGAATAAACTATCTGCTTACTAAATTTCATTCGGTTCAACCGTTAGAGCGAGAAGAAGTTTTGTAACGAACATACACACACATTTTCGTATTTCTATGATAGATAGATAATAGGAAAGATGAGAGATGACAGGATTTTAGTAAAGCTCTGGGCTTTACATATACGCAATATACACAATAATATAATTATATACCTATTAACTATTGACTACTTTATTTTCTTACGAAGTAACTATCTCTTTCTGGGTGTAACTGGAGACCTGGTCGTGGGCTGAGACAAGAGCCTTGAACTAGGTTCTAGGTAACTAGATATTTGTTTCGCTCTGACATAGGTCTGGTAAATATTTCAGCTAAAGGATTGAATATGAAAAACTAATCTAGAAACCCTCTGAAATGGGTTTTTCATCTTGCAAGCTCTTTTGGGAGCGCCCTGGAATAATAAATGTAATATAACTTCATTTTATAAGATTTATGCTCACAAATCAGTGCTGCTATATTGGTATTAGATTTTAAACATAAATTTTCCATAAATATTAAGAAGAAAACTTGCAAGTTGGTCCAATATCGAGTAGAATTCTTTTTATATACATATGTTTTAAAAGTTTAAGTAGTTTTTTTAGATATGTGTGAAAGGTATAACGTATGTAATTAATTGTATTTCAAACATTGCGAATCATATAAAATACAATTTAAAACAAAATCATTTCTTTTAAGTTGTCGAGTTAGGAGCTGAAGTAAATTGGCCTTCTAACAATACATGAAGCACTTTGAGTGCTTGATCTAGCACTATTTTTACATGTCTAGCACTAAATTTAAGGAACAGCACCTAGCACTAAATTATGTTAAAAGTTATTTTTTTATTAAATTTATTATTTTGCCACTATTTTTGGAAATTTTTGAACTATTTGTGAATCTTTTATATCGATCGACTATCGATTACTACTAGATTTGTCGAGTAACGTTACGTAGAGATTTTACTAGTGTATTTCCAAAGTTTGCTTAAAGTTAAAGCATGTGGTTATTTATCTGATTCTGGTGTATTTTTAGATCGGTGAATAAATAAAGCAATTGCCTGAGCGCCGGCTGGCAAGTAGCATCAGGTTCTGAGCCGAGTGTCAATATCTTATAGAGTGGAAGTGGCACAGTGCTCCGATGTCACCTAATTCTGTTCTACCTACCTTTATTTATCGATTACCTACTTGAATTCTACTACGAAACGAGTTATTTCTATTTTTTACATATTTTTAACCCCAACTCAAAATTCACACACGGCTGGTAAACCCCATACTGAACCGTTTCAGTTAGTATTATGGTTGCTAACACTACTGATATACTACATATACATACATATTATATATTTTATATGGATACATATTTAACACCCAGACCCACAGCCGACAAATTTAGTTCAGCACAAAGATGTTGGCCGTACCGGGAATCGAACCGAGAACCGATTGGCAGTCCGGGATGGTAACCATTACGCTAAAGAGGTCGCCAAATAGCTGTTAAAAAAATTCAGATTCAATTTATCGTAAATTACTTTCCCATTCATAACTCATAAATGGGCTGTTATAAGTTTGTTTTTACACTTGTTATTATGTATTATCACATCGATGATAAACGATATTCCCTAAGAATTCTTTACACTGAATTAAAGCTAATAAAACTGGAAAATCTGTAGCTCTCTCATTTTCTCAGGATTCTATAGGATTTTTCAAATAAGCTAGTTTGCCGCGTACCGTCCTGCTTTGAACAGTTATTGCTATTTCTTAGTAAAAATAAAATGAAATATAGTAGAAAAATATGTTTTATCCGTAACATTGGTTTGTTTTAGCTTATCTGTTTTTCTATGCATATCATCTTTACCGACCTAAATCAAGTTACAATAAACATTTGGACGTGTACAAAATTAATTTCCGCAAACAATAAAATAATAATAGAACAACTGGTAATTAATTAAAGCATATCAGTGCGATCAGAAACGATAGGATTGTTTTAGCGGCCTTTACTATCAGTTTGCTGCCAAATTCTGTGCTTTATTAGTTAATTTTAAAACGTTATTCGATTGTTTTGAACTAACAAACAGTCTGCTATGTAACCCGTATTAATAGAGTTAAATTTGGATGATCACATCGGTTATTACAGTATCTAAGCTTAGCTGATAATTTTATTAACGAAGCTGAAGAGAAAATATTAAGTTACGTAGAGTTTGCTTTTAACCAATTCCATCCATAAATTGAAAATCTGTCATCAAATACTAACGGTGTATTTTTGCAGCCACCTTGAGATCCAATATCTCCATACTGTCTAGTCTGTAATTACTTGCAGATATGCATATAGATGCCTATCTTATCTATTCCGCTTACGGTCAGAGTATCACTAAATCGTGGGGTTGCGCGCTCTGCTAGACAAATCAAATCTAATCGTTTATTAACCTTACGGCATCGCACCGTTCTGGGCAAGTCAATTTACAATTATTCATTACTAAAATTTAATTTATATACTTATTCGTTCATGACAAATATATGAGTTAAGATATGACATAATATATATATATATATAAGATACACACATATGATAATAATAATAACGCTATCGATATCATCCATTGGAATCGTTCAAATTTATAGTAAAAAATTAATAAATTATGAGACTTTGCTATGAGCCCTACGGTCAATAATTTGTAAATTAATAAAATAATACGATTGATCTAAGTAATGAATTTTAACACGTGTAAACATTAAGATAAGCCATAATTTGTCTGTTCCATCATCCTCAAAGAACTTTAAAAGCATGTGTAGTGTCTCTCGCTGACGTCACGGCCTTGCACCGCTCGCTCCGCTGGCACACTCGCGCCTCACTGCAGGGCCATAAATTACTGCCGACACTTTTCCTACATCCCCTGAATCTGGGAGAACCCCCCCTCCCAACCCCTCTCCCCCGTGCTGCTTGTTTGTCGCCTTCTCACGTTTTTGATTGAAGTTTTTTCCGCGGCGCGGTTAGCGCGCTATACCGTCGATAAGCCGCGAGTAAATCTCCACTCGCACAGTTACAAGCGTTCCCTGCCCCCGGGGACGACTTACAAACTTTGTTCTGTATTGATGTATGGGACAAAAAAGTCTGTCGTTTCGTGGATTTATGGGATTCGTGCGCCTCCGCGTCTGCATTGTTTGATCGGGATAAGGCAGCGAGCAATCAGCCCTCCAATCAATCATCGGTCGTTAAAGTCGGATCCCGAGGGGATGACGCTGGAGATTTCTTCGATTTCGCATTTTTTATTATTCTAATTCGGTGCCTATAATAGTGGTAGTAGGTAAGCGCACAATATGCGAGATCCGTCCGATAAACATTGTGCAACATGGAGCCACAAATCCGGACTGAATTGCTCTGTTATTTCGAATCTGAACACCCCTATTACCAATTTTGCATCGGGTTAATTCCGTATCGAATGATCCAATGAAATGCAATACGAAGGAAATGAGCCGGAGCGAGCAGCCGGGCGGCAGCCGGCCCGGCGCCGGCCGGTCGCTGCCGCCAGGTTGATTAAAAATATCCGGTACAGCCGGCCGGCGAGCGACCCGCGCTTTGCATAAAAACTCGCAAATAAAATATGGGCCGCATCCATTGAATATTCAGCATTGAAGCTATGCCGGATTAAAATAATATTTTACGAGGCTCCCGCCAGGAAATTAAAATCTTTCTATTGTTTTTGTCGCCTAAATACGACAAAAGAAGAAGATAAAGCGTAATCGATTGTCTGCGCCAGGGGGCTGCCGGCTAATGGGCTTTGTTTATTTATGTAAAGCGAGACATTCGGGAATGAAGACAGTTTGCGATGTTTACCGTTCCCGGGAATCGTGTGAAGGCCAAGAGCCGTTCCGTTTCTTTCTCAACATTCTACCTTGAGACGGGCTGTAATTACATTTAGATCAGCTCCTTAAAACAGTTTAACAACTGATTTTGTGAATTCGTTAGACAAGTTGTGAAATCGTAGCTCGTTTGTTGTTATTGTTTGTATTCTAATATCAAAACAAAAAACTTAATTTAATGCTACAATTCAAACCATGCTCGAGCGTTCAATTCGAAATGCTTCCAGAATATCCGTAGAATTTAGATTTGTTATTTCCCGCATTTCCAGGAAGCACGATGAAACTAATCGCATGAAAGTGTCCACTACAACCTGAATTCCTGCTTATTTTCCGATGCTCTCTACTCGCATATTAAGGCGGTGACATGGGAAAAGCTAAAATTTATAGAATTATCGTTATCCGACTAATATCATAAATGCGAAAGTTTGTTTCTAAGTATGGATGTTTGTTACTTCTGTACGCTCAAACGGCTGAACGGATTTTGATGAACTTTGGTGTTAAGATAGGTTTCTTGTTATCCTGGATTAACGCGGGCAGCACCGTGGGGCGCAGTAAGTAAATCATAAATAGTTAAGATATACGTCATAATCCACCAAGCTGGCCAAGTGCAGGTTGGCGGATGACACACGTCTTCGTATATAAGTCAAATGCCTAGTTAAACATTAGAAAAACATAGTCAAATACATCAATCAAACATACAATATCTGCCATCAATTAATTTGTGTACCTACATCTGATGTCCACCTTTAATTCATGTCCAATTAGAGCGAGACGGAGCGACACTAATGTGGAGACCGGTTCGCATTGTCCGGGGAGCCGAGCCCGCAGCGCGCTTGTTTGAGACACACACGCCTACACACACACACACACACACACATACACATACATTAGATCTCAGGGCTTGCACTACCAAACTCACTTATCCATTTGATAGGAAAATTCAAAATGTTATCTTCTTGTCTCATCTTATATATAAAATTTCCATGTCATAGTTACCGTAATCCTCCGAAACGACTGGACCGATTTTTACCAGTTTTTTTTTTCGTATTCAGTAGGTCTGAGAATCGGCTACTATCTATTTTCCATACCCCTAAGTGATAAGGGTTGTTCACTCTTAAAGTTACCGAAATAACCGAATAGTTTTTTTAAGTATTATCGGATCTTTTTCTAAATTGATGTCAGTTATCGGAATCCTCCGAAAGGGCTGGACCGATAACCGATTTTTACCAGTTTTTTTTTCGTATTCAGTAGGTCTGAGAATCGGCTACTATCTATTTTCCATACCCCTAAGTGATAAGGGTTGTTCACTCTTAAAGTTACCGAAATAACCGAATAGTTTTTTTAAGTATTATCGGATCTTTTTCTAAATTGATGTCAGTTATCGGAATCCTCCGAAAGGGCTGGACCGATAACCGATTTTTACCAGTTTTTTTTTCGTATTCAGTAGGTCTGAGAATCGGCTACTATCTATTTTCCATATCCCTAAGTGATAAGGGTTGTTCACCCTTAAAGTTACCGAAATAACCGAATATTTTTTAAGCTTTTTCGGTTTATTTTCTAAACTGAAGTCGAATTTCCAATTTTTATTTTTTCACTTGCCTTCAGACTTTTCTTTTGTTTCAAGGCGTTCATATATGTTTGTCATCATGACACTGCTGCGAGCTTATATCAGGATGAAAAGGCTTTTTTCCGCATTAACGCTTCCTTATTTCGCTTCTTATTTTTGTAGGACACGGAGTGACACACTGATAATCGCTAGCCTGATAGTAAGCATTACGCTTACCCATTTCAATGGCAGTGACACATCGAGTTTTGAATTACAACTCATTGCATTTTTCACTTTGAGATATTCGGCCTTAGATTTCGCCATTCAGTGTTTTTGACGGAACCAGTAATTCAAAATTTTAATTCTTTATTTTCGAGTGGCTGACCGAGACAGAAAATACACCTTATTCAATCATTCTACTGCAAAGCAGTATAAACTCTTGTTCACTAAGCACCACCCGTTCTCCGTTAATTTCTTTTTTTTAATTGTTTTTTTGACATATTTGATTTTATTTTTTTATAATGTGCCATTAAAATACATGCATCTTAAACATTTCTTGTTTAGCAAATACCCATATTTTTAATGGCTATTTTAGTAATTTAATTATTGTTCAGCCCGATCGATAGCTGATCAATTATAATATTTTAACTGGCAAAACAACGTTAGCTGGGTCAGCTAGTAACTATCTAAGATTACCATTGTACTCAATCCGCTCACAAGGCAGTGTGGCAACCCTAGCGGCTAGAACTCGCATCGGATCCAGCCTAGAGGAGTGTATTTGGGCTCGGCCGGTTGTTTGGGAAGGCAGAGTAAGTGCAGGTCAATATTCGCCAGATATCCGATTGGACACGATCTGGCGGGCTATGGAACCTGCGGGCTCGATGGAACTAGGGCAAATGTCTGCTTAATTGCGTTCTAGATCTGATATGATTAGAATTGGGAATAAGCTGTTGATTTGTTTTTTTTTTTCCACAGTAGGTTTGGTGATAGATTTTCTGGTCGCTTAACTTGAGGGTGGCAGCTAACCGAGCACTTGAAAACGTTTTAAAGTGTGCCTGCATACAACAAACGTGTTTTTTTGTACAACTTTCTCGATCTTTATTATGACACTGGTTGACGCTTGAAATATACACAACATATTAATTTAATCTTTCCTTTAAAAAATAAAATGAAATGAATATTTGAGAGGATGTTCTTTTCCATTCTATGTTACCACACCATGTATAAAATGCGTCATAACATTTATACAACAAACGATTTTTTGCAATTTTTCATAGATAGTCGTACCTGCCTCTCATCCAAGAACATTAAAACATCTTCTTCTTCTTCTGTTTCGTTTGAGCTAAGCCGCCAAGCTCTGGTCTTCATAGTTTTCAAGCCGCTCTTAAGTCTCTGACTTAGCTTAACGACTTAGCTTGTACTAAGACTAACAGTCAATACCTAAAATTTAGCATGTCACCCGACAATAGCACCGACATCAACGTGCCACTTTTTAAACGACAGTCATCCATTCGAAGACTACGCAGATCGCCTCAGCCGACCGAGCTACAGGAGCTACCTATAGAGAGAAGACCAACTATAGAATCGTCTCTGTGCCCGTGGCTCCGCAGCGGGCCGCGCGTCACTAATATTCGCAAACAGGTCACGAGAGGCGCCCAATACACACATTAGCCCCCTCCCCCTTCCCACACCATTCCACCCCCTCCCTGGCCATAATTAGGCACTCTGTGTTCTGTCCGCCAAAACCGAGGTTCCTTCCCGAACGACCTACTAGCGCGTATAGAATAGCCAAGATGAGAACGAAATTTATGAACTGATTCTTGTATATTTGGGACAAATTGTTAATGTTATATGTGCCTGTAGCTTGGCTAAGGTGATCTAATGCAATAATCGAAATTAAGCAACAGTAGGTAGACGCCCACGTAAAAATCTGATTTTTTTTTTAAAAAAGCATGGTATTTGCATCTGGATGCAACGTTAGTCGGACGATACGATAAATTGTAGCTCTTGGTCAAGTCTTAATAAGAGTACGAGTTAAAAGATATTGGGTGGCTTGAAAACTCTCGACACCGTAGCTTGGTCTCTTAGATCATATGATGGGAAGGAAAATATGACAAACGATTATCTCTAAATGAAATTTTAATCTATTCAACCTCTTGGTTGAAACCACCACTTAAAATCATGTATGTACCGTCAAGCAATAAAATTGTTTTAAAAAACAAACAACCGACTTCAAAAACACAACTAAAAAGGGAAAAATAATTTTAAGCCTAAATCAAATCAAGAATATATAAATAGAATAGGAGAGTTTATTTCATGTACTTATAAAAAACTATTTACAATTTTTAGTAATCCTGTATTCTTGGAGTCGGTACCAGCAAAGAAAGACAATTGAAAATAGTTTTTTTTTAACAAACATTAATTTGTTCTTATTAGATGGCACCGACTTCAAGAATACAGGATTACTAAAAATTGTAAATAGTTTTTTATAAGTACATGAAATAAACTCTCCTATTCTATTTATATATTCTTGATTTGATTTAGGCTTAAAATTATTTTTCCCTTTTTAGTTGTGTTTTTGAAGTCGGTTGTTTGTTTTTTAAAACAATTTTATTTTTACATTTTTAGTGGTTGGTAATGATATTTTGTTTAAGTTTAGCTATGGAGAGCCAAATAAACTTCACAATGATAAAATTTGGCGTGTGCCAGGCAGGCAACCAATTGGGAGCAAATCGAGCTGGATGCGAGCGAAGCGAGCTATACGCGAGCGAAGCGAGCGCGAAAATTTTCACCGTATTTGTTCGAACCGTTTGAGCATAAAGAAGTCCAAAGCAGCACAAATTACATAATGTTTGTTGTGTCAAAACGCGCTAGAAGCAAGTGCGAGCGAAGCGAGCTATGCGCGAGCGAAGCGAGCTATGCGCGAGCGAAGCGAGCGCGAAAATTTTCATCGTATTTGTCCCAACCGTTTGAGCATAAAGAAGTCCAAAGCAGCACAAATTACGTAATGTTTGTTGTGTCAAAACGTACTAAAACTAATTGGGAGCGAAGCGTGCTGGTTGCGAGCGAAGCGAGCTATGCGCGAGCGAAGCGAGCGCGAAAATTTTCACCGTATTTGTTCGAACCGTTTGAAGTCCAAAGCAGCACAAATTATATCCTGGGGGAAATTCGAACGAAGCGGGATAACTCCTAGCGAAGCGAGTGCGTAAATATTTTCCTTATCCGTTCAAGGGTCTTGTCTTTTAACATATAAAATTTTACAGTTCCTTCTTCCACTTAGTATGACCCAAGTGGCCAAGCTCTGGCGTCGAGAGTTTTTCAAGCCCCTGATTTAGTTTGAACCCTGCTTGTACTAAGAGTAGTGGTCCAGGCCCAACAAATTAACGTGTTATCCGAAGCACAGTAACGCCCAGATGAAAATATCACATTTTTTTATGGAAGTCTTGTGCATGGTTAGCCATCCAAAGACTGGCCGCATGGGCCGTTGCTTAGCCTCGATATTCGCGTCAGATTACTTTTGTTAGCCAGGCTGCTAATTTTATGAGCGAAATCTGTATTGCCGTATGAGCGCGAAGAAGTAAAATATGATGATGACTTTTAAGATAAAAAAAAAAATACATACAGTCGAATATATAACCTCCTCCTTTTTTGAAGTCGGTTAAAAAGTAACCTTCGTGTTATACAAGGTCTAGTCTACCCCCTATATCAAAATTTAGCGAAATCAGTGTGTCATTTGGTGCATCCCACGGGAACAATAATTATTTTCGGGATTAAAAGTAGCCTATGTGTAAACACATAGTCTAACCTATCTTCATTCCAAATTTCATCAATGTCAGTACAACCGTTCGAGCGTGAAGAAGGTAAAAAGATTTTTATGTTATTTGATGCATCCCACGGGAACAGTGTTTTTTTTTCGGGATATAAAGTAGCGTATGTGTTAACACATAGTCTTACCTATTTTCTTCTCAAATTTCATGAATATCAGTACAGCCAAACGAGCGTGAATCTCTCTTCATGCGTAAAAATAACCTAACTTTTTAGGTTTTTCTTCGATTTCCCTAGGAGTCCATCATCAGAACCAGTTTTGGTGACAATGGGACCAATTCAGAACCATACTCTTTCAATTAAAAAAAGAATTTTGAGAATCGATCCACAAACGGCTGAGAAATCGGTGAACATACATAAAAAAAAAAAAAATACATACACGTCGAATATATAACCTCCTCCTTTTTGAAGTCGGTTAAAAATCTATATATCACAAAAAAGCTAGTGTAAAAATTTGTATAATCTTAACTTCTTAAGAAAGTAAAAGGTCGTAAAAAACTATATATTATCGCATTTTTTTCTTTTATTGTGTTTCACATAACTTAAAAAACATTTACTTCCTCTCTATTCAATAATATGTTTGATAAATCTATGTCAAACCTAAGGCTATCTACGGAATACGTCAGTTCGCAACTGAGACAAAGTTTTCCTACGAGTGTCGCAAAGCTGCGCGGAATTATCGCTTGTAGACATGTCCGATAATATGTCACGTTAAACATACTTATATAAAGTTATTATATACATTGTTATTATAGTACGAACAGCGCAAAATCCATAGCTGATTCCACTGCTGGGTATAGGCCTCTCTCCTGTCATGCCATCTGTCTCGTTCCTGTGCCAATCTAGTCCAGGGTCGACCTGCGACAGCTGTAATGTCGTCGACCCATCTTGCCGCTGGACGTCCTACTCTTCTTGCCTAGCCTCGCCACCACTCGGCTACAACTTTGCTCCACCTGTCATAACGTCCTCTGGCCTGAACTATTACTTGACTAAGTTTATTTACAAAAGCGTTTAACGATTCGCAATTAATATCTCAGCCGAAAATATTATTGAAATAGCAATTAATAAGGGATAGCGATTAATTATTCATTGCAGCAATTCTTCCTCAACTTTTCCTTCTTTCCCTCAAACAAAGATCACCGACGACTGAAAAATATTTTGAGCTAATAATACCTCTTCTTTGTTTTCAGCTTTTCCCGCTATGTGGGATCGGCACAGCCCGTTTTTTGCTTCCACACTCTTCTGTCAGCCGTCATATCTACATTCACTCTTTCTTTTTCATATCTTCTTTCACACAATTCATCCACATCTTCTTAGGTCGTCTTGAGCTAATAATACCATTAAACATAATATTTTTTGTCAAGATTGATTCAAAATTACAATCTTTTTTCAACAACCAATATACGAGTTCATTCGTAAATAAAAGCGAAAGTTCAATCGGCCAGTTAATGCAGATATCACTCGCTTCGCTCCCTCAATCAGTAAATTAGGTTTGAAATGGCATAGTTTAGTTTGCCAGTTAAATGTTGTACGTATTAAACTTAACCACGATGTGTGATTATCACCTGTATCGGAAAGCAGCAACACATTACTGGATGCATTAGCAGCGGTCGTTCTGACCTCATGCCAATATTTGTGTTGCTCCAATGAAATACAACGAGTGCTTAGTAATAAACTTATTTTGATATTGGTTTTGAAATTCCATAATGATTTTTATTTTGATTTACTTAGTCATAATACTTCTTATTCTTTTTTGTATGGGCTAAGTGATCAATCTAAGGTATTGAGAGTTTATAAGCCGTTTGAATGCCACTGATTTTGCTTAACGACTGACTAACAGCAAGGACTACAATTTAACGTGTCATCCGACCTACGGTAACGTCCAGATCAAAATGCCAATTTTAAAACGACAGTCTTGTGCGTGGTTATAATATTTGTAATACTAAAAGGAAATCTCCTTCTTATTGATATAGTAATTATTGTAATATATATATATTTATGCACTTTATATTTTTTAACTTTTTTTGTAGAAGTCGACTTGTTAAAATTGGTCAATATTTATTACATCTATGTTTTGCACTCTGAAAATACTTTAATAACAAAAGTTAAAGTTTAAATTTGCATAGCATTCATTTAGCTAGTTCCAATGTTTCAAACTAGATGTCGTGTTAAAAGACTTGCAAACTGACTGATACTTTATTCTTCAGTCTCAAAAGTCTATTTTAGCGCGTAACTCAACACTATGTTTGTTGCATTCCATGTTTTTTCCTGACATACCAAATCCACTTTTTATGTCCGTAAGTTGTACTGTACATCTTTGGATCCTTGGTGACTTATATAAGAAAAAAATCAGCCTGTACGTGTGTATATTGCACACTGCATCAGAGCTTTTCTACGTCCCATCTATAGAGTTACCGGCGTGCAGTATAGAGGCCGCCTCCTCCAAACAAACGCGTCTAACTGTACCGTATGTTTATACAATGCCCCGACGAAGCTGTTTGAAGTTTGCTCCACTCTCGGATGGAGCGTCCGGTTTTATAATTTGCTCTACTCACTCCGAGTTTTGGAAGCTAATTACCCGCAGAGCTTGGAAAAAAAAATGGACCTCCTCTGTTTACTCGTAGTTTGGTGGGATAATTAATTTGACCTAATGTTTAAAATATTAATGCCTATTTTGTGAATTTTATTTTTATGACATTATTTTGGGCATGTAATCAAGCAGTTAGTTAGAATTTGGTGTTGGCTATTGCTTTTGCAAAGGCTTAATACACTATTGTGTAAAAATCTTAACAAATGAACATATACGTTACGTTATCTTTGCGCTGACTTTTTTTATTTAATTTTTTTACACTTAACAGCTGGGCATTTTGGCTAGCTCGCCTGAGGTGGAGCATGCCTAGTCTGAAATGTCTGGCTCACAAGGAGGCTACCGGAAAAAACCGTTAAGTTTTTGGTGACAGATTTCTTAGACTTGAATGTGGTTAGCTAGTCGAGTTTTATAAAATGTTCTACCACAATGCAAACCAACCTACCTACACCGCGGATAGGGATAAAATTAGCTTTCATTTTACAAAGGCTGAAATTATACTTTAACTTTTTCAACAGTCGTATGAGTGTGAGGAGTTACAAGGATAAAACTTTTGTTTTGAATTGTGATTAAACATTAGTATACCTTCTTGTTCAACACCTGCAAAACTAGAAATCCGATTGGTAATCAAAGTTTTCCACCTACCTATCCGATCTAGATAAAATTCAAACTCCACGGTTTACGTTCCAGTTTTCAACTGAAATATGGCACAAAGAATGAGTCCATTGAACTGTAGAAACTCTTTGAAATCAGCTCGGAATGTATGTGTACTCTGTAAAAAGCTTCCAATCTACCAGTAAATGTACGGTACAGATGATAGTTTAGTAGTTTGTGCTTATTCTGCGGTTTATTGGAGTTTTACAATCTAGATAGTTGTGTTTTATTACAGTTTTACGATCGATGCATTGATTTATGGGACTAACTTGTTTACGAGTTTTAAAATGATTGCATGTTCAGTAGCGGTGATTTATTTTATAGGAGTATAGATCTCTGGCAGTCGATAGATAAAGCAGTTAACATCAAAGTCAAAGTTAAAGTATTTTTAGTAACCTTAGGCAAGTTGCAATCAAAGACAACAATAAAGTTCAGTTTATACAATGATTGTTAATATTTATGATTAACCCTCCTTTCCTACCTGAAGCTCTGTTTCCTGAGACGTACCATCCCGATAGCTTCAAATCGAGAGGAGCAAGCTACAACGTAGGCTACAGCGCTGCTTAACATCAGACAAGCTGTGGTCAAACGCAAACTTATAACAAAAAAAAAACGGGCTGGCTGGCTGGTCATCTAAGTTAAAAATGTATCGCCATTTACCTAATGGTACATACTAGTATGATCCGACAGCCTCTTCGTGAGACAGTTATTTCAGTCTAGGCATGCTCCTACTTCAGGCAGTGTCCTGATACGAATGGTTACGCGTCCTGCTTGTTAAAAGCCTAGCTATATAGTGTAAAAAAGTGAACAATAATTCGGAAAATATAATATAATTTGGACTTCAATTTAAGAATATTTAACTGATTTCGATAAAATGTATATAAAGAACCATAAATTCGGGGAGCAGATCCGATTCCATTAAAAAAATCTCAGTTGAAATAAATCTAACCCCATTTCTAAAATGTTGTTTAAGTAGGTATATAATAGTTTGATTAATTTAATGCGTTTTATTATGTGTGAATTACTCAACAGTAAAACTATGGCTGAGCAAAACACTGAAGTATTTTGTAAAATGGCACCGTAATATTCAGACTTTCAATCCAAATTTGTGAATAAGCCAGTGTTGCCAGATTAAAGCGAGTGCAGCGGCGATGTTGCCAGCTGGTTGGAATTACCTGCACTCCCGGGTACCGGCTACTTCACCCGCGGCTTGCTTCATAATGCAGGCTTTTACTCACTTCTAGAGCTGTATTTCACGAGGATTCTTTGAAATATGAAAATCTAGTTATCTCACTAGGATAACTTGTCCGTGTAACGTGTAAGCTATTTGCTCTATAGTGACTACTATTGTTTGTTTTTAAAAACGACATGTAAAAACTAAGTAATTTTCATATTGATGCTTCCAAGGCTTTTCTTGTTGTTTAAAAAAATATGTACCTATGCAATGGGAACCTATTACTGTACTACTAACGCTGTATATCCGTCTGTACGTCTGTCGTCAAGCTGTACTATGAATCGCGTTAGGTAGAAAGTTGAGTTTTCAAAAACGACGTATTACTAATGCCATTATAACGTCAAAAAAATTGAAATTGTAGTAAAAAGAAGCACTGCTATTTTCATATTACAAAAACGAGACACTACTTTTTTTGCAGTTAAATAGCAACAACTAGTAGATTTTTCAAATATTCCCGGAAAATTTGAAGCATCTTCAAATTCACGCACAAATACCTATATCTTCTGGCCTCCTCTCACCACTAAATAGCCCGAAACTCTTTATGCACAATTCCGACTCGCACTTGGCCAAAAAGAAACAAATTTCTTACTAACAATTGTCTACATTAATAACTGACAGAATTACATACTGTATATTTTACTCGTACATAAGTGTCCTGAGAGTATCCAAGCCATGCTATAAGAAAGTAAGAAAGAAAATTGATTCAAAAAAATGGTTGCCTGTAAAGTCGGTTTTACGGGCGAAGATTTTACGTGACAACGTCTGCCGCGTGCTGCGCGCGCGGCAGACCGATCATAGTTGAGTGGGAGAGAGACGCAAGGCATTCGGCGGGCCTCTCTCTCGTTCGGTGACTCATCGTAACGTTACCGGGCGTTACACTTTTTCATAAGTGACTCCCAGCCGCAACCTAATTTAAGACGTTGTCACGTCAAAATAAATATAAACCAACAAGATTGATCAACTTCATTTGTGCATAAACACGCGTATAGTATATATAGGTATATATAGGTTAGCAATGCACATATCTCGTGCAAGACGGTATGGATGGCATCCGATAGCGGAATGTGAAGCGTTTCAATATTCGTTGCGCAGTGTTTGGCCCTCAGTATAAATATTACATGCCAGCTGGCTGGAGGAACGCTCAGCAGAAACGAACACTTTTCACCGTTTTACGGTTCATCAATTTTTACTTATTTTGCTGGAAGAAGTACAAGATTTTGCGATTTATCGCTGTAAATAAGTGGGAGGATTTATCAATGCTGCGTAGCGGGGCTTTCTTTCGTATGGAAAATAGGGACAACTTTCCTTTGAGGGAAAATACATCTCTTGTCTTTCTAAAATAAAAATTGACAGTTTCTACTCTTTTATGCATTTATTCTCCATTCAGTGCAGTCTCTTTCTTTGATTCAATATTGATATTGGCATATCTTATATTAGAATTGTATTATATGAAATGACATATCACCGAAGGGAATGTGCATTTTATGGCGTTATAAAGAGTGGTCGTTAAATGGAGTTAATGTATCATTATATGGAATACAAGCTAAACCAGCTAAAGCCGATTGATTTCAACACTATAGAGAGTTTGTCGTTAAATCGAGTGACGTTACATGGAGTTTACACTGTAGTTATTTTGCCTTTGACACATTTGCATGGCACTAACGCCTAATACACGAACATTACACTACATTTGTGCATGTGCATATTTACAACAATTTAAATTATTTGGGAAATACTAACTGTATATTTTATGATCGTAAATACAAGTAAATTTGGGACATTACGTTAATGATTATAACTAGATTCAGTAAACATTTGACATCTCGTCTCCTATCACTCGCACTCATGTTATAAGGCGCAGTTATAAAATATCACTACTTTAAAGAGGCTAATAAAGCTTTCACACTACATTCGCTCGGCTTTTTACCTTGTACATAGAAATATGTATGTAGGTCTGTGTGTATATAGTCAAGGCATGTTCATTAAAGCGCCGAGAGAGCATAAAGGTGCTGGCTCATATAGTATTCATAGCGAGCGATCCTGTACAAAGTCGCGGGTTTTTCACCGCGTGCTACTGACGATGCAGCCCTCTACTGCCGGAGGTATTGAGAGAATATTATCTGGAAACTTGTGCAAATAACTTTTAAAAGAGCAAGCAAATAGTTGTTAAGGTTAGTTAGTTAATAACTGATTTTCTTTGTCTTATACTAAAAATGATTTTAGCCCCATTTTTATTTGATTGTGATTTGTCAGTTTTTAAACTTGACTCTATCAGTCTTACCTTTAATTTAACCTTTTAAAAAACCTTTGTGTAGGTACAGTCACTAAAATTTGACGTCATGTAAATGGCAATCTTGTCTCAAATTTAATAACGTGTCTTAAAACTTTAGCAGGCTGAAAAGAAACTACAAAACGGTGGCTATCACAAATTTCCAAACCGTAAATTGGATCATGCGCTAGCATTTTTCAACGGCGCTCTGAGACTTTGTTATAAATGTGTAAAGTTGCCAACCGTCCGACAGCTCAAATGTTAATGAACTTTTTCAAATATTTCCACCAGAATTTAGATCGTTTTGGCTGAATCACGTTTGCGTATTTAAACTTTTCATTGCAGAGTATAATTCGTTTTCCACTCACGAGTTGGACAGAGTTTAACGTTTGCACGTAAAGCGAGCTGTTTTGCGTGTGCGAGATAATTTTTATTATTTTTAGTAGCGATACCAAACATTCCAGTTTACGACGCCACTTGGTGCTACGTGCAGAACGAAATAAACTACTTTATGTGAGTTTAAACGAGTTATTTTACAGCAATGTGTGCATTACAGGCTCGGACACATACTGCATTAACTAATACAGTTCTATTTGCAACTGTATGCAAATTTAAGTGCACTTAACAGTCGAAGTGAACACTGATAGTTAATGTTTAATACCGTTTTTATAAAGATAATTTAAAGATAAACTCCTTTATAAAATAACGCATTAGAGCGTCATCGTAAGATTGTATGATCAAAGTCTACATAATGCTATATACGAATATAAATAAACGTAAATATGTACTATATGTCGGTTACGTACAAGCAGTCGTTAAGCCAAGTCAGAGGCCTTCGGGCGGCTTGAAAACTCTTGATACTATGACTTGGCCACTTTATCTCAGTACAAGCAGTCTACAGGCCTTATCAGAGGCTTTTCGATGGCTTGAAAACTACACGACAGCTTGGTACTTTATTCCATTCAAAAAAAAATATCACTTGAGTATTGTGCGTGGCTGGAGCTCTAACATCTTCAAGACGCTCGGAATGACCACCATTCGTAGACAGTAAATTACAGTGACAAATAGATAACGTGTGTCTAGTCAGGACGGTTGTGTGCGGGTCGCTTTATTGCCACTTTGTATTATGTGATTGTTCTGTTATCTATTGTCCAAGGGACGCGTATTTTGATAAAGATGGTATTTTTTTGTTGAAGAAATAAAGTTGTGCCTTCTTCTTATTATAAAAACTTTTTTATGTCTAATTATATTACAGCTGATATAGTCATATATTTAAGTCTAGTTATCAATTTATTTTTCGAAACGTAAAATAATCAGATGAGTTCTGATAATAATAAATAGTTAATCTTATTAATCTAAATTCTTTTCGCTAAACACATTTATTTATATCTTTTATATTCCATAAGACCTAATATTTATCAAAGATTTGTCATAATGGAATATATTAGTAGCAGATAAATAACCGTTTTCTCATAAAAATAAGCAAAACATATGCCTGATCACGATTCCTACGACATTAATAATGCTCTTATAGATCTTTAGAAATATGGTAAACACATTTATTCTGCGAACAAAATTTGTTAAGTCGTTTTAAACTTATGAGATTAAGACTAAGTTATAAGTAAATCATAACATCTACAACTTTAATTAATCTTTCGTTAAAACACTTTCCTTCATTTTCTTTATTTGTTTTTCTTTGTATGACCTTAGTGTACTAGTTCTAGTGTCGAGAGAAAAGCCTATGGTTTGTCTAAACGGTTGCTGTGACAAGTGACAAGACAAACAGCCGATACGATTTGACGTTAGTTAACTTATCCACGGAAGCGTTCATACGTGACTGTTCCTTTTAAAATAAAAATAAAATAATAAAATAATTTATAATATTGGCCTTGCAACATCTCATCGCATTTGGCAAGTCATTTACATTTAGTTTAAATATATTAGGACACATTTCACACACGACTGGTTAACCCTATACTGAACCATTTCTAGTTCGTATTATGGTTGCTAACACAACTGATATACTACATATACTTACATACATATTTTATATAGATACATATTTAACACCCAGACCCACAGCCAACAAATTTAGTTTAGCACAAAGATGTAGGCCGTGCCGGGAATCGAACCCAGAACCTCTGATTGGCAGTCCGGCATGGTAACCATTACGCCAACGAGGTCGTCAACATCGTCGAGGTGTTTAAGTAACACAGAATGTTATTATAACTAAATATAGCCATCATTCGTGTATACGCCCACAATTTGAATCCGTCTATGCGCCTGCTGATATCTTTTTTAATGGTCCAAGCCTCGCATCAGTGCAGAAGAAATACAAAGAGGTAAAGTCAAGAGTTCTCGAAGAACAAAAGATATTTTGAAACGAATAAAATTGCCATTATACTTCCTCCCAGAAAGTGTGTGAGAGCGTGTAATGAGGGGTCTAGGTGTAATGCCGGCAGTTAGTTTATTTATAAAGTAATTAAGGGGTGGGATGCACCGCGTCGCGTGCCCCGACCGCGGTGCTAATGTATCGCAGTTAATATTAGACACGACAGTGTGCACTGCGCTTTATTATTAACTTGCATGTAGTACTTGATCTATGTCTCGAACCAGATGACGGAAATTTTTTTTTTTCATAGTTAACATTCAAACAATCTGTAATAGTTCGAAATTTAATTTATTCTTAGAATATTTAAATGAGTGAGTGAATAATAATGAAATGTGAGAGAAAAGAGTGAGAGTATAGAGATGATAGCTGATAGAGGAGAGTGAAAAAAGATAACTTGATATTGCCGACTCCACTTAGTGGGATTAGGGAGGAATTATGAAGAAAACTCCAGATGTATATGTCAGGTAAGCGGGACTATAATAGAAAAGTAATTTATAAAATCTGCAAGTTTACATTAATATAAGAACTTATTGTACTTACTAATATAATGGAAAGATAAATATTTTGTTTTATTTATCCAACATATGTCATGGAACAACTGATCATTATTTTTCTCGTACTCATTTTCAGTAATTACTATTTCTGTATGAGATTTCAGCTCATAATTTTTTAAAGAGATTTCAGTCATTACTTTTTCGACCTACTTATAGTGAATTTCTTAGTACAATTTTATTTGCATATTAAGCTGTGCCCCGGTGCTACTCGCGTTAATCGGGACAAAAAGTAGTTAATTCGGGATTAAAAGTACCCTATGTGCTAATCCAAGGTTTAACCTATCATCACACCAAATTTCATTAAAATCGGTTCAGCAGTTTGAGCGTGAAGAAACCACACACACACACAAACTTTCGCATTTATTATAAAAGTAAAATGAACTCTAGTCTTTAAAAAAAAAGGATAATTGGTTCATAATGTACATACATAGATTATTCATTGTAGAAAAACAGCTGTGAACACACTTGTAAAGAAAATGCGTATTAACTCTCTTTACGTGGGAGTCGAGGGGAGAGTGTTATTTAGGTTACTCCGCAGTGAGTGTAAACCATACAACACATTCACTCCTAAACACTTCTCCATAAACGTACAACAGATAGAGGGAGCGTTAAGACAACAATCCTAGAAAGAGAAACAGAGTACACCTTCTAGATACACGATAAACTACCACGTACAAAAAAACTGAGTAAACTGGTATTTTTCCGAACATAAGACAATTTTAATCTAATTTCTTGGAACTTAATTTGTTAACACAGAAACAAAACAGAGTTGTAACAGTAAGTAAATTTATAGTCATCTCAATAACAGCTCAGTCGGCCAAATTACATTCTGCAGGGCGTGGGTTTGGTGCCCGTATTAAAGCTTTCGGTGAAAGAAAGCATCGCGAGGAAACCAAACTATGGTAATAGGCCTTTTCGTAGTGCTCGCCTCCCTCCCTCAAATTGAAAAGTCTGCCGCCAAGCACTTTAAACTTCTATGAGACAAGGACCTAGAGAGAACTTCTAAAACCGTATCTCTGGAGGGTAGTCAGTGCGCGAACAAAACGTTTATTCTCCAAATACCGCCGTTGTGAGTCATCTTAGCGTTTATTTTTAAAGCAATTACTCGCTCGTGTGAACCGCTCCTTAACTGCTTCAGATTAACTCGTCCCGAGATTAACTGCTATATGTTCGCAGAATTAACGCCCGCCTCATATTATGATGCGCAATCATTATTTTAATTAGCAATAAATATTTGACTGTGCAGATGTGAATCAAAATATGTCCTTCATAAATGAAGTATAAATAATTAGCCATTTAACTAGTGGTTTTCAATTCCAGTAGTAAATTGCATAATATTGGAACGAAGTTCCTTATCGCGCGTTGTGAAAAAATCTTACGAAAAGTTGTCACGACACTTTTTGCGATAAGCTGTGCAAGCATGTTTCTCTGCTCTCTATCTCTCTCTCTCTTATAGAAAGCAAGCCAGATATTTTCATTTCTATTTCGCATTGAACAGTGTGGTGTCGCGACGACGATTTTTTTTTTTAATAATAAAAGGTTTTTTTTAATAATAAAAGGTTTTTTTTAATAATAAAACCTTCGTTCCATCCGGGTGTTCCTTGACACCTCTTAAGTTTTTTGTATTATTTACTAAAATATGTCTATATGGCAACCATATTGCCATTGATAACAAAAATAAAACATTTTGACGTGACAACGTCTTAAATTAGGTTGCGGCTGGGAGTCACTTATGAAAAAGTGTAACGCCCGGTAACGTTACGATGAGTCACCGAACGAGAGAGAGGCCCGCCGAATGCCTTGCGTCTCTCTCCCACTCAACTATTATCGGTCTGCCGCGCGCGCAGCACGCGGCAGACGTTGTCACGTAAAATCTTCGCCCGTAAAACCGACTTTACAGGCAACCATTTTTTTAACTCCTTGATTAAAAGCTTTTACAATAGCTAGTTCATACGTACCACAGCAAAATAGCACTAATCGCTTAATTGATCCGCAAGTTAAGCCAACTAGCAACTGTTAATTCTGTTATTCAATTAATACAAAAAAGCTTATAGTAATCCCGTTATTGTACACTGGATTATCCGCGCGCGGTTACTGCTACATTGTTAAAAATAGCAGTTTCTATCGTAGTGCTATTTAGTTGTGTATGTAGCTGTTATTAATAACTGTTGTTTTGTCGGCGGCCTGTCACGGAGATGTGAATGTGATTTATGGTTTTCATTAGCATGAAACTTACTTTTTTTTTTTTTAATAGTATGTACCAGTCACATGATGTTATGTGGAATTTTGGTGACCATGCACAAGACTGTCGTGTATCAAATTGCATTTTCAACAGTGCGCTACCGTGGGTCGGATGACACGTCAAATTGTAGATCCCGGCTGTTAGTTTTAGTACAAGCAGTTGTTAAGTCAAAGGCCTTCGGACGGCTTGAAAACTCTCGACACCAGAGCTTGGCCACTTAGCTAATACGAAGAATAAGAAGTACTGTTAGTACTACTTTTTCTTATTGAAGAACATAATACTTAAATTTATTTGTTTTTTAAGTTTCCCTACCCAAAGGATCCTATTACTGACACTTTTATGTCTGTATGTCAGTAAGTAGGCTGTGAAAGCTAGAAAGTTTTTTTACAGATGATGTATTTCGGTTGCCGCTATAACGACAGATACAAAAAAGTAAAATAAATTAAATATTAAAGAGAGGCTTCCATGTAATAAACGTCAAAAGGTCGTTTTATTGCCATTTTGTAATAATATATGTATAAGATAATTGTACGGAACCCTTCATGCTCGCGCTCGACTCGCACTTGATTAATTATGTTTCATCTCTGCTGTATGAGCAATATTTGTTTTCATATATGAGAAGTAGTCAGACCTTATTCATTTAAAAAAAAACTTAAGAATTAGTTAGGGATACCCGGATGGATTGAAGTTCTTTTCGATTAATTAGTGAAGGAATAGTGATATTTATTTTTTTAAGTTATGATAATATTTTTTATTATTAACAAATAAAATGTAATATAAACTTAATCAGTAGGCTCAATCGCAACTCCACCTGAAACAAATGGCGCTGTTGTCAATTAGTGAACACTTTGATTGATATCCGTATTTGACTTCCGAACAAATTTTGGAAATGCGACGTTGCCATACCGTGCGCAAAAAGTGTCGTGACAACTTTTCGTAACATTTTTTTCCGTCTAGCCCCCTTTCATAACGCGCGAAAAGGAACGTCGTTCCAAAAAATTACAACTAATTAAGTTGCCAACCAACTGAAATAAAAAAGTGTTAAAAGTAAAAACACAGAAGAAAATACAACCAGACCATTTGGAATGAAGCAATTAATTCACTTTGATAAAACTATTAACTTCTTAAAATGTTTATACAGAGAGAGTTTCAGCAATTTCGCGTAAAAGAATTATTCATTTAGCATTTTAACACTAAAATTAATGGTTGAGACATCAATTTCACAGTGCTATTTAGCCTGCAGCAAAGCGGGAGTTACAAGACTAACATAAATTTCGGTATCAAGCCAGACTTAGACTAATCTTTGGCTAAGTGTTTCAGGACTCGAACACTTTGACTTAAATAAATTTACTTAAAACAACTTAAATTACTCAGTTTAAATTATACTTGGAGCTTTAAATTACGTTTTAGGGTTCCGTAGCCAAAGGGTGCCAACGAGCTTATTACTAATACTTCGTTGTCCGTCCGTCTGTCACTAGGTTGTATTTAATGAACAACAAATAACAAAAAAAAGAAAACAGAATAATATACATATTTAAAACGGGCTGTTACACATCTGTAAAATTTAAAAGCAATTTACAAGGTTTACAAGACAAAAAAACAAATGCGTGCTTATTTCATTTATTGTCGATGAATAGTTTGTATTTATACTATTGCATTTTATATTTGCCGTTGTACATTATACGGAACCTTTTAGCGCATTTTCACCTCATTTGGTCGCTTATTTCATCACGGTAACTATTAATTTTTTGTTTGAAACATTGTTAACGATTTAGTTAAAAGTTTTAAGTTGTATAATCAAGTTACAATAAATACTTTAAAAAGTACCTATTTGTGCCATGAACAGAAAAAAGCAATAGACAGATATTATATACGAGTAATAAAATAAATGAAATAGCTTTTATTTGTCCAAACGTTTCGTACAGATAAATAAAAATGTCGAAGTAAATAAAGTTAAGTTAATGTATGTTGTAGTATATTTGTATATTATTACTAGCTGACCCGCCAATCGTTATTTTGCCTTAAAAATAGATATGCAGTAGCCGATTCTCAGACCTACTGAATACGCATATAAAATTTGGTAAAAATCGGTCAAGCCGTTTCGGAGGAGTACGGTAACAAACACTGTGACACGAACATTTTATATATAAGATGTAGTATTTCTATTTAATGTTGGTTAGGCCACCCAAAGCCGAGTGTAGGCCTCCTCCTTGCGTAGGATATTATGTACGCAATCAAAATTAAACCGTTATAACAAAGTTGTGTTATCTCTAGCACGTTAATTACCCCAACATTAGGTACAGCGCTTGACGTTGGCAATTCATAATTTTAGAGGCCATTACTAAAGAGCCGACCCAATCTTTTTTACGCTTCACCACTTTAAGTTTACAGCTCCTGAGTCCTAAAACGAGAGCTTGAGAGTTTAACTGGTCCGTGTACACTCGTTACGCGTTTAATTAATTATAATTATATTCACGAGGCCGAAGGGCCTCTCCTCTTACGCTCTCCGAATTAAACACACGCAGCCGTTTGAATGGGAACATTAGAGACAGAGTACTTAATAAACCTTTACATTTATTGTAATATCATAAATCAGAATTGTGCTTTGTTTTAGTTTATAGGCATTTGACAAGCAGAGGAGTAACCAGAAGAATTGGGGACACTCTGGCCTATGTCTTGTCCGCAAAATCTGTAAATACGAGTATTGTAGTGTTCTAATAAACACATATTGTGATCGCAGTTATATTTAGTAAAGTAGCTCTCTAAAGATGTTTTTTTTAATTATAATTGGGTTTTATAATTGACATATTTCGATTTGAATTTTATTTGGCATTTTTATAAATACATGATCTACTAAAAATATACACACATAGGTATAATATACAAATACGAAAAGTAGAAAAATTTAATACACAAAATGTTACAGCGAATCTGGATTTTTATCTACAAAATATTTCTTAGTTTTTTTTTATTCATAATGCCTTTCAAATTAGGTTTCAAACGAATCATCCTGTAATCCGTCTGTACCCTTTCTAATTCGAGGTAAAATCGTGCAGTTATCGCACATCGTTTGCACTTTCAGCCTCTTTAGCAATGGAGGGGCCTTTTGTTCTGTGCTTCGCTCGCGGCCGAGCTTCATTTGGGATTCCATTGTGCGCCGGCTGGGGTAACTGTTTAATTTGCGCTCTCCAGCTCTTGCACTATAATACTAATAAGCCACGTAAGGGACGCTTAGTAAAGAAACAAATGAAATAAATTTACAGATCTCAATTAGATATGACTAAATGTACTTATTTAAATTTGAACGACTAATGTTTTCACTAAATATAAAGAATATTAAATTATTTATCAATACCAATATTATAAAGAGGAAAAGTTTGACTGTTTGTTTGACGCGAATAGGCTCAGGAACTGCTTCGATTTGAAAAAAAATATTCACTGCTGGGAAATACTACTACATATTGTTTCTCTTTTCAACTTACATTATTTTATAGCCCGTGCGAAGCCGGGACGGGCTAGTAGTAGATATTTTAAGGAAGAAATTTTGTTTTACAAAGTCTTACGAGTTTGTGTTTGGAATGTGACCAGTACGCGTAACCACATAATTCGAAGATAGAGAATGTCTAGTCTGGTAAAACTGACTCTCAAAGAGTTCCCGGAACACATTGTATGGTGCATGGTGCTAATCAACAGATATTTAATTTTCTAGCTAGGCTATCACTAGGTAATGTTCTAAAAATTCAAATCATAAAATTACATAATATATACTCGTAGGCTAGTTATTTTGGGAGGCATCCAGATGACACACTACTTTTCTGTATAAGTCATTAATATAAAAGTTACGAAGGTTGTATTTCAGTTGTACCAATTTAGCAAAATCATGGACCATGTTTTATCCTAACGTACCACATCGTTTTTCCTGTTATCCGTGGTGTGAGTTGACCGCGAGAAGTGTTGTGCGGCCATTGATAATGCGCGGGAGACGTTAATAGCTTCTCAGATGCAAGCCGCTAGATTTACGACGACTTTACAACTGTTTTTAAGCGATAATGGCCATTCCTTTTGTTATTTTATGTGCTGAGCTGTGAATTAGCGTGGCTGAGATGTTTGCAGCTTTGTTAGGTATAGCTTCTTTATCGTACACAAGACTTTACTGCTATTGTATTTTCTTGTCAATTTTCTTGCGCTTCATTCATCGTATTATCGTATTGTCTTGTTAATTTCTTTTTTACGGAGTACAGCTAGGCATTTGTAAGCGATAGTTTCGATAGTCTGGCCCAAGATGGAGCATACATATTATGGTATAACTAGTTAGGAGCTTGGTGATAGATTTTTCAACTTGAGCGTGGTAACTAGCCGGGTAAGAGCGAGAAAATGCATTACCACATAAAGATCACTCTTGGCGATAAAGGTGCCATTGTTGGCACTAGTTTTGAATTATTTGTGTTCTTAACTTACTCCGATAAGTATCTAAATAAATAGTTTATACATCTATCAATTATCTATGATCAAAAGCACTCTTGTTGAGTAAGTTTCATGTTGAAGAGGAAAAAATCTATATTTTTTCGTATACTATGGTATTTTCAGAACATCAAAAGTCTAATAAAGTTGACAAACTGCGCAATACAGTTTAGTTCGACATAAAATGTAGCAAGTTAATCTAACTAAAGCCGAGATAAACCGGATTACTGGCCGATCGGTTTACAAATTTAGCAGCTGTATCAAACCGGAGGCTGGCGAGTGCAGGCTGGCTGCGGCCTGTATACATGGTTGTGGGGAATTATAAACACAGATACTCATAGTTATTTATCATTAACTGTGATTAAGCTCGTGTATACGAATCTGATGATACATTGGGTCCTTTAAAATAATTGACCACAATTATTTTGAAAGACCAAGACAGAAGGTTACAACAAGAGAACTATTAAATATTTGAATCAAATCGTGGAAAAAAATAACACCTTTACCAATATTATAAAAAGGAAAAGTTTGATTGTTTCGACGTAAGTTTTTTAGGGAACTAAAATAAATAGATTTATTCAAATAATTTTTTGGTGGCCCCATACAAGCTAAGAATAAAAATCTTTAAAAGTTTCTCGAATTTAACCTAAAAAAAACCGTTGAATTAAGGGTTAAGTTGTTTAAAAACTGATTTGATTGAAAACAAGGATTTTAACCTTCCATTATCAGCTCAGCGAAATGAGATCATTTGTTCCAGATTCCAATACTTAAATACTTGCT
The DNA here is from genome assembly GCA_035578125.1 of Mellilla xanthometata. Lineage (NCBI taxonomy): Eukaryota > Metazoa > Arthropoda > Insecta > Lepidoptera > Geometridae > Mellilla > Mellilla xanthometata. The sequence continues at coordinate 392,813 of JAPUBQ010000007.1, read as the reverse complement.
TTAAATAATTTCATGTTTTTTAAATAATTAAAAATAATAAACATGATTTTGAATTATTTTATGCGTGAATTTTTCGAATTTAAATTATACATGATTGGTTGGTTCTTTATGCCGATTATTTGCTCTTATGTTTGAGTAAAATAACAGAGCATTTTATTAAGACTTTAAACCATAAACTCACTAAACATACACAAAGATTGTGATCACAACTATTAACTCTTAATGTTCTTATATATTTGAAAACTCAGCCCCGGATCTATTAAACCAGGGTCCATTCCCCAGGGAACATAATTTGGAGGCGGCATATTCACATAATTTACCCCGTTTTTACTTTAAAAAGTATTCCAGTCGAGGTATGACCGCGAACGTAACGAACTAAGCGAGGTTTTGAAGTTGAATCATGTAGAGTGGGGAGGAATATTTTGTATTTAAAAACAATTGAAGATTCGAAGTTCTGTAACCCAGTATAAAGCAGCACATACTAGAATTACAGGTAGGTAATATAGGACCGCGGTACCGGAATGGCGGTACAAGTTTCCCCGCCCGAGAGCGGGAAATGCAAGCCAGTCGTAATAACGCTGCGGTATTACATTTCCGAGTAATCAAAACGGCTGTAAACTTATATTTTTACGGAGTTTGCTTTACGAGTAACATGTTGACTGTAGTTTGACCACAGATTTGAAAGCTTTACAGATCGATGCAGCGCCGGATGTCATAAAACTTTCATTTGCTGCTGTTGTGTTTGATGGCTTAGGCTTTGGTTAACCCGGGGTTTGGAGAGTTTGCTGTGAAAATATTTTGTGTACAGCGAATGGGAATAGAAATATATAGATAAAATTAAAAGAAATTAAGTACAAATCAATAACTTAACTTTCTATTGTAGATAAATGTGGGCTAGACCAACTAAGGTGATCTGATGCGATTGTCAAAGTTAGGTCTATGCGGACAGCCCTTGCATGCAAGAGACTGTTATTTAAAAAGCGGCTTCATCTGGTCGCTACCTTGGGTTGGATGACACGTTAAATCGTAGGGCCCCGGCTGTTAGCCTTAGTACAAACAGCAGTTAGCCAAGTCAGAGGCCTACGGGCGGCTTGAAAATTACACTATAGTTTCGTCACTTAGCTCATACGGAATATTATCATTATTGTAAAATGTATTTTTTTCTATATCATTTATAAACACAACATAAGTTTTTGTATAGTTTGACTCTATAAACTCTTCAAACCCGGGTTTTAGTTACAACCATTTTCCTTTAGTAACTTTAATATCTTTGTGTGTAATATAAACATTTGCAGATTAATTTTATGATATTGAAATTTGAAAACGTCTTCAACACAATGTAGACATTTCATTGTCAATAAAGTTTCTCGTTGCTACTCGAAAGGATGAGATTATTAATCAAGAAAATTGAAACGATCGAAGGTAAACATCTCAACAATAGCTCACGATTGATTGCTAACTTTACAAACACTCCGTTTCAAATGCTTTGTTACCTGGGTCACATGCCATAGCATATTAAGTGATGAAATTTGTAAATATAATCATAAAAATTAAGTTTAATTAAAAAAGTTGCATGTCTCCTGCGTTCCCTAACAAAGCAATTTGGGCGCCTTTCCAAAGGAAACCTTTTTGGAAACCTTTTCCTTTTTTCCTTTTTTTTCTACGCCTGGTCTTTTTTACTTATGAATAAAGTTATTTATTAGTAACATCACAATTATATTGAACTATATTTCAGATATTCAGAATGTAATTATATTTCATTGTACTATTTTTGATTCAGAATTTAATTATATTTCAGTGCCTATTTTTGCAATTACTCCCAAACGCCATTAGTGACGGCACGACCCAAATCGCATAGCATTTGAATAGTCATACTAATATTATAAATGCGAATGTGTGTATGTAAATGTGTAAGTTTATTACTTCTTCACGATGACGGTAGTTCCCGGGGAATACGAAAATGACTTCAAAATCTATGTTACTCCTACACGTTCCAACGGCTGGACCGATTTGATGAGATTAGAAATAGGTGAGACAGATAGGTAAGATACGTAACCTATGTAGATAGGTTAGACCTCGGATTAGCACATAGGCTACTTTTTATCCCGGGTTGACTTCTTTTTGTCCCGGATTAACACCGGGTAACACCGCGGGGCGCAGCTAGTACAAATACAAATACAAATCATTTATTGATAACACCAAAGTTACTAGTCAAATAGTATAGTATAGTCAAGTTAGTAGTAAGTAAGTATATATTATGTTGAGGCGCCTCCTAATCGTGTTCCAAAACATTGTCTTCCAGGCGTGAATGTATTCGCAAATTGTCCCAAGCTATCGAATGACGGCGGGCGTCGCCCACTCGCCCGCCGCTAGTTTATTACTGCACTTTACAACCGGTTTGTTCCGGTTACCGCTTACCGGTTATTAAAATATTGTGTAGCCTGACCTGACCCTAAAATCAGGCTAATGGAGGATTGCTAGTTATCTTGCTATTCTGGCTCGTTATATCTCTGCTAAACTCATCTTTTGATTAAGCGGTGTCTGGTTGTGTTCTTACACATTTCTTGGGGCACCAATATTATACATATTTAGCACATAGTTAAAAGAAATTAATACTTTCAACAGACTTATTTTTTCCTAAAACAATGTTCCAAGAAAGTTCAAGAAATCAGATTTCTTGAACTTTCTTGGAACATTGTTTGTACAGAAAGATAACGACCTAATTTTTCTACAAATACCTGATCAAATTAATTTATTTTATATTCGTGAAATATTATTAGAATAAAAGGTTTGTATTATTATTCCAAAAATCATAAAAAAGTACCAGAAATCCCCCTCAATAATATGCAGCAAAAAAAAAACAAATCTAATTAAACATCTGTATGTTAAGTTTGGTCAAAATCTGTTGGAAATTTTGACTTCTACGTAAGTACTCCAGTCAATGTTGAGATACTTCGTTTGGTCTATTAATAGACATAAATGAATGCCTTGACCTCGAGTTGTTTATGGACTAATTTCCATTACCCTCAATAGAGATCTATGATAATAAGTATTTCCGTTCTATCCACCTCTAAATCTCTGGTCCCGATCGAAGCCGATCGCGGCGGCCATTTTGGATTATAAAATTACTTACGTTTCTAATAAATATGGCGTTTATTGCGAACCATTTCCGATTATTGAGGGCCTTTTTACAGCTTCAGGGTTTTCGGTGCTTTCATGTGGATATTGAAAGGATTAGCTATAGAAGTGCCTAATGGAATTTCCCCTTTCCGTGAAAATTCTATTTACGATCGAATGTTTTTAATTTACTTTGTTCTCAATAATAAACTCTACAACACGTGCCACCCACGCAGTAGTATCTACAAGTACATTCCATGATGTTTTGGAATTGTTTGTAAGTCGTTTGTGACAAAGTAGGTTCCAATCGTAATGAAATATGTATGAGTGAACTTATTCACGTGTATCTGTTTGCTAAGTTTGCTAAACTTGATATTGGGCGACCTCGAGCTTAGCGTATCTCGGAATTTATTAATAGAGATATTGGTAATAGCTACTTGAGGTTTCTATTGTGAATATATGATATTAATTACCTCCGAATTTTAAGAAGAATGATTTATGAAATACAAAGATTCATTGACCCTTTGTATTTCATAAACATTTCTTAAATGATAGAGCTACGACTTTTTCTGGTATATTAACTTCAAAGTCTTGTATTTCTTTTATGATTCATGAATGTCTCCAATAAATAATTTCCTATCTATCTATCTTTCTTTGATTCAGTGTTACATATTAATTAATGTTCCTAAACACAATTATTCTTTCTAATTCTTTTTTATTATTTGTTTTGGTCAGACTTTCACTGACAACCCGCAAGAGGCGTTTCCCCTACCACCCTACCTACCTTTCAGGCGTGCATTTCCCCCTACCAGCATACCCAAGCCATACAAGCTCCTTGAAGTAACGGAGCACGGTATCGGCTCGCTGGCATACCTGTTCCACTGTCATTACGCGTTTCCTAAGATCATCGCTCCACCTGGTCGTATGGCGCGTTAAACTCGTCTACCCCAGCGGTTACCGGCAGTGTACAAGCTGAAATATAAACTTAGCTACGTAAAATTCACGTTATTTCAAGTTGAGCAGAGAACCTTCCCTTCATAAGCACCATGGCAGGCACTGTGTAATATTAATCATGATCTTTTGAGAGCCTTTCTCAAGAGCCTCAAGTTTTTCTATCGCTCCCAACTTCGACAAGGATTCATTGCCTGTCTGTCTGGTCGTAAAACGTCTCAATGGTGCGTCAACGGAAATCAACATAAGTTGAAGTTATTAGGTTTTGGACTAAATCGATTGCTTTTGTTCCTTAAGGTCTTTTGAAATTTTGATTATTATTGTACTTTAGATAGTAAGCTAAAACCCTATATTGAATGATATTCTTTTAAATTTCACGCACAATTATAAAGTAGAGGTACCATCCAGGGGTCTTCAAAAGTAGTGTTAATAGGTATCTTCTAGGTAAGCGAGCCACACCGTAGACTGCAGCGCAGCTTAACATCAGGCTAGCTGTAGTCAAAGTAAACCTATCAAGGATGAAAAAAGTTTTAGTATGAAGATTTACAGCGTAAGGAATAAGCTATTTCCATTTGATAACTTATCACTTTTTACCTAAAAGATAAACAAACACATGATACAATTGATGATAAACTTCGGTTGTAGTAGATATTTTAATTAAATTTCTAATTAATCCTTATTGAAATGTATGTTACCAAGATTTATATGTTATCAACGTAATGAAATTTTATGCCAAGTATTATTATTCTGATCCACTTAATATCAACTATTACGGCTTTTTATTCGTCCAGTTAAAAAACAAACTAAAAAAATAAAGCTGACCAATTTTACTCAGTGCACTTCAGTAAACAATTATTTTGGAACCAACTACGTTTGGAAATTTGAAAATAAATATAGCTGCATATAAACTCTTTTTTCGATAACTCTTATATTTAAAATATTTTCAACAAAACCTGTTTGTCTGCGCGTAATAATAGTAAATAAATAATGTATTATTAATAAGTTATTAAGTAACTAGTTAAGTAATCACTAATTATCTTGTATAATGTCTATATAAAATAAAAAATATAAATAGAACACTAGAATAAGAATGAGAAAAAATCTTAAAATAGATAATATTCAGACGTAATAAATATAAATGATATAATTTTAGTGAGAATTAGTAACTGAAGAACTTTATGTTCGAGAGTAAAGTTAAGTTTTGCCAAATCTTACTTTGCCACATGCGGAATAAAAATAAAAATAAAAATAAGTAATAAGATACAGATTTATTTTACAAAAAATTAAATAAAAATTCTAGAATTTACGACGACCTCATTGGCGTAAAGGTTACCATGCTGGTCTGCTAATCAGAAGGTTCCGGGTTCGATTCTCGGCCCGGTCAACATCTTTGTGCTGAACTAAATTTTTTGGCTGTGGGTCTGGGTGTTAAATATGTATTTATATATAATATGAATGTATGTATATGTAGTATACCAGTTGTGTTTGCAACCATAATACGAGCTAGAAATGGTTCAGTATGGGGCTAACCAGCCGTGTGTGAATGGGTCAAAAAAAAATTGTACTCGTATTGTATTAAAAATGGTTAGTTATTACTTTTTTAAATTCTTCTTCCTCACTAAGTACGGACACAATTAAAAGGTTGACTCTTAATATATTTCTTTCTTTATCGCTTTGTAGCCGCAAAGCAAAAGAGTCTGTCTCTTTTTAATTTGTTCTCAATGTACTCACTGAGAGGAAATGAAACATTAAAAGTAGGCCTCCGTCGCTCAAACAACTCTTTGTTCGGCTGAATCAGAACAATAAATAGTCAGACCGCATACAATATATACAACCATACGTAGCCTATTACGTTCCTACTGCAGGGAATTTGTGTTTTTCCCTTGAAGAGAGAGATACATTATTTTTTTTATGTATTTACAAAAAATACTTGAAAAAATAAAATAAATCTTTAAAAGGAGGCTCCTAAACAGTAAACTTTATTCATCGTGCGTGTGTTATATCTCTCTCCTCGAGTGAGATATAGACCCCGCTTGCCATGTATGGGTTGAAAGATGACACACATCTTTGGATATTGTGGTTCTTAGAGAAAAACATCGTGACAAAATCCATACTTTTTTCCCAGACAAATGAATCATTTTGACTGTATATAGGTCCGCGTCAACCATTGCTAAACCTCGATGATGGCGTCAGATCGTCTTAGTTAGACGAGTTACAGGTACTTCAGAATAATACAAATACAAATACAAATCATTTATTGATAACACCAAAGTTACAAGTCAAATAATATGATATCATTACAAAAGTATATGATATGTATCCATGTCAATTTTCAATTATATTCTAGTACTATAATATCATTACAATAGTATATGATATTAATCATAATGTCATAATGTCAATTTTCACTGTTGTTATTCAAAGTGAAGAGGACGGTGTTGTTATTCTCAGTGATAGTGTTGTTATTCTCAGGATAGTGTTGTTATTCTCAGTGATAGTGTTGTTATTCTCAGTGATAGTGTTGTTATTCTCAGTGATAGTGTTGTTATTCTCAGTGATAGTGTTGTTATTCTCAGTGATAGTGTTGTTATTCTCAGTGATAGTGTTGTTATTCTCAGTGATAGTGTTGTTATTCTCAGTGATAGTGTTGTTATTCTCAGGATAGTGTTGTTATTCTCAGTGATAGTGTTGTTATTCTCAGTGATAGTGTTGTTATTCTCAGTGATGGTGTTGTTATTCTCAGTGATAGTGTTGTTATTCTCAGTGATAGTGTTGTTATTCTCAGTGATAGTGTTGTTATTCTCAGTGATAGTGTTGTTATTCTCAGTGATAGTGTTGTTATTCTCAGTGATAGTGTTGTTATTCTCAGTGATAGTGTTGTTATTCTCAGTGATAGTGTTGTTATTCTCAGTGATAGTGTTGTTATTCTCAGTGATAGTGTTGTTATTCTCAGTGATAGTGTTGTTATTCTCAGTGATAGTGTTGTTATTCTCAGTGATAGTGTTGTTATTCTCAGTGATAGTGTTGTTATTCTCAGTGATAGTGTTGTTATTCTCAGTGATAGTGTTGTTATTCTCAGTGATAGTGTTGTTATTCTCAGTGATAGTGTAGCGGCTTGTCTGTCACTCCCCTGGTCGGAGCGCGCCGCCGCATCCTGCCGCCGCCAGCGCGCGTTATTGAAAGATTAAAAACTTTATTTTCGACAGTACGAGAGAGAATACCGCGAAATTGTTTCATCAAAGCTCTTTGTTTTGTTCTTGTTTACTGAAGGAAGCGGGAGTTCTATATCCCACTTTCCAGAATCTATTCTTTTTGATCTTAGTGTTTCCGTAGATACTTCTCTCGATCGATATCTTTGTGTCGTACTAATATAATAAATGCGAATGTTTGTCTGTGTGTATTTGTTACGTCTTCACGCTAAAACAGCAACAGATTTTGATGAAATTTGAACCGGAAATAGGTAAAAACCTTGGATTAACACATAGGCTACTTTTAATCTCGAAAACATAACTGATTTCCGTGGGATGCGCAGATAACTTCAAAATCTATTTTTCCTTCACGCTCAAATGGTTTAACCAATTTTGATGGAATTTTACACGGAGACTGCATAGACTTTGGATCAATACAAAGGTTACTTTTTATCCCGAAAACATTACTGATTCCCGTGGGATGCACAATAACTTGACATGATAAAAATCTAAAATTAACGCGGATAAGACCGCGGGGCGTAGCTAGTTCTTGTATAAATGAAAAAGATCGCTCAAAAAAGGTTAACATAGTTTTAAATAATTTGCTGACCACTGTCAGCAAATTATTTAAATAATAATATATTTTACATAGCAGCGCAAAATTAAAGAAAAAATAGTATTAGTGTATATTTTTGAGTGCTTTAATTGTACCTATTGAAAAAAAAAGAATACTCGTATTAGTTAAAATCAAAATACTGTAGCTAAATTTCCTGGAAAGCAAACCGTGATGAGTATTGTAGGAATGATGCAACGGTTACTTTTCGTGAAATCGTTGTAGGTAAAAGTTTTCTCCACTTTTACAATACAAATGTACAAATTCAAAGCAGAATTATTGCGTTGTGTAAGTGTCGGGTGTTGTTACTCAGATATAAAGTTTGACATAGTTTCCAGAACGTTCTACGCAAATACACAAACAATGTTGCATTTTTACACATTTGGAATTTGAGCGTGGGAATTCAGTGTTACATTGTGAGCGAGAACCGAATTCAAACGTTTGGATTGTTTGTAAATTAATTTAATGTCAGTTGAGTTTCGGAAGTTACTTTCGTTGTTTTTTTGTTTGTTCCAACACTTTCCGTCGCATTTTGTCTCTTGGAGACTATTTTAACATTTTCTATTTTATAGTTTGTTAAATGGTTATAGCTATCATCTATCTTCTTCTAATATATAAAATTTACATGTTACAATGCTAGTTACTGTACTCCTCCGAAACGGCTTGACCGATTTTCACCAAATTTTACATGCGTGTTCAGTAGGTTTGAGAATCAGCCACAATCTATTTCCCATAGTGATAAGGGTTGTTTACCCTTAAATATATTTTATGTAATTTTTTGCTTTTATTTTTTTATTATGTGGCATTAAAAAATACATACAACGTTGACCAGATTTCCTATCCTATCGTTCACCCATCTCGGTCAATTCCTTATCAGTAATGTATTTAAAACCTCGAAAAAAAGATTTTTTTCCCTATTTTTTTTACTGCTAACTGTAGTTTTGTATATAACAGTAGAGCTGCATTAATGTTCTAAAATGTCAATTTAATCGTCATAACGGTCAAAGTATAACCTACAAGTACCCGCTGGTTACAATATATCAAGGGATGTCTGTAGAGATGGTATCACTGCAGTGGCTGCGGATTATCCGATCCAGATTGCAGACTCATTCAATTTATTGCCAAAGATTTGGGATTTAAACCATTTCAGTTGCAGCTTTTGAATTTCTAAGCTTACCCAAACGAATTCTCTTAAGCTTTGGTAGAGTTAAAGTAAAATTAATTAATTTAAGTTAATATTTCGTCACTGGTCTAAGTTTATTTATTCTTAAAATTAATGAAAGTTAAAAGAGTAGTATTTTTTTAAAGGAAATAACATCGCATAGTTATAATGTGTTATTTTCATGGGTTTTAAATAAATAATTTATCTGTGCTATCTCAAAAATCTGACATTATTAAGAATTTGACGTTGAAGTAATTTAAGTTTCGACATTATATTTATATCATCGACATAATATTTATAGTAGTAATTAGTTCGGACATGACAAGATTAATAATAAAACATCTTCTTGACATTTTATATAAATTGTGTGATGACATTAAATATATTTATTTTTCATATAAATTTTAATTTTACTATGTAGTTATATTATCAATCTCAATTATTGTGATTTACTTAAAAAAAAATGTTTTTGCTAGTGACGTGCCGTGTATGTCAAAAGTAGTCATAAGGTTAATAAATAATTTGATTTGAAGCTAATACTAAGTTCAAAAAGTTGTGGCAAAGATCCCGAAATGCATTTCAAATCTTCCCCTGAACTTCTTGTAAAAGAAAAGGGCAAAGCAAAACAATTTCCACATAAGTCCCTTGCCAGTATAATATATGTGAGGCACGCGCATTAATTAATGATTTTAATTGGCAACATTGTGCCCTGGGCGCACGCAGAAAACTTGAGCCATACAACCTCGGAAGGTCACGTATTCATAACGAGAGGAAACGGGGGCAACTTGGCAACTCCCTCGCTTCGCTCACACCACTTTGTTGCGGGAGAGAACTTTCATTACGTATGGGGGAATTGCTTTTTAGCACAAGTTGTGAAATGCTACACTTATATCTACGCTTTTTATAGTACAAGTAGCTGCTGTTGCTACCCGCGTTAATTTTGGATAAAAAGAAGTTAATCCAGGATAAAAATAAACGATTATTATTATTATTATAAAAAGTAGCCTGTGTTTATCCAAATCTTCACTGTAAATCTCATCAAAATCGGTCTAGCCGCAGGAGCGTGAAGGGGCAACATAGATTTTGAAGTTGCTCGTATCCCACGGAAACCACAATTGTTTTCGGGATAAAAAGTAGCCTTTGTCCAAGATCTAATCTATCTTCACACTAAATTTCGTCAAATTAGGTTCAGTCGTTTAAGCGTGAAGAAGTAACAAACATATATACACACACACAAACTTTCGCATTTATTATATTAATAGGATGTGTGCCATTTTGGTATCTTTAGATTAATAACAATGGCATACATACACTTTTAACAAGCCAACATTTTTTTTGCTTAACTCTTACATATGAAAATAATATAGCCCTTTGTACTTAACTATTAACGGTTATAATTAATCCTGTAACACTAACTTGCTACAAAAAATGGCTTACGTAGATGTGAAGTTAACTTGAAATTCCACCGACGTTCTCACTCGGCTGAATAGTACTTCCACTTCTACAAGTAGATGTTTGAAATTGCTTTCAACTCGCTGCAACTTAAGTTAAGTGTATTCTGAAAAGAAATTTGAAACCTACTTTATTATAAACAACTTAAATTGCTACACTTAAAATTCTAAAACTCTTGATTCAATATCTTATTCAAAAATTCATTTCAATAAAATTCTAAAGAAAGTGCTGAATCATAAAACTGTGAAGCAGGTTTACTCCCTAAAAGTAAAGTGATGTAGAGTGCTGTTCGATATCTGGAAAGTGCCAACTATCATTGTATCGAGCTATAAAAGCTCCATTTGACCTGATTTTACTCGTTTCTAAAAGCTATCGAGACTAGGAATCTGTTCTGTCGACATTGACGGCACTACAATGAAAGGTTTACGCGTTACGTGGGGAGAACGTAAACTTCGACGCGAACTTGCACTCTGCGACTGGTGCTAGCAATCACGGACACAAAACATACTCGTAAACTGGAGACATGGTGCAGATAATGAGGTTTAATGGAATCCGACAGTTTGATTGTGGTTTGGATATAATGTTTGGTATTATAACGGTTTCAGTTGATTGCATAACGCTCATAATATACATAGTTGAAAAGTGGCGGTTAATGACAGTTTTTGTCGTTTCTTTCTTTTAAAAATATTTGAAATTCGAATACATAAATTCAGACAAATTATTTCTTAATATTGAGACTAAATATTAATTGGTCAGTTTTCGGCGTTTCTCCTCTTGAAAATATTTGAGATTCTCATTCATAAATTCAGACAGATTGTTTCTTAATATTGAGATTAAATATTTATTGTCAGTTTTTGTCGCTTCTCCTCTTGAAAATATCTCAGATTCGAATTCGTAAATGCTAAGGCAGGTTATTCCTTACTACTGAGATTAAATAATAAGATCATTATACGTATAAAATCATCTCTCGTGCATGTAAAGAAAGAGCCAATGTTAACTTATTACTTTGCGGAAATCCATTATAAATAGAAGACAAAATTAAATATTTAGTGTACTTCCGCTGTGATCTGATACCCAAATTAAGATAAGCAAAGGAAAAAAAAATATTAAAAAAAAATTTGGTGTGTTCCTTCCTATCGTCATAAAAAGGAAGAAATTCCTCTTTATGACGATGATGATCATATGTAAAAAGGCATCAAACTTTTGTGTCACGTGGTCACGAGTTTGCGCTACAAATTGCCGTGTTACGGTCCGTGTGGTCGCGTGTTGTGGTCACTGGCTCGGATCAGAGCGTCGCGTCCCACTGCTCCGCTGCACTTGGAACTTCTGCCGAGTTTTCAAAGAGCCAGGCCGAGGGAACGCTCGCGGGGAGGAGACGCCAAGTTTTATTGGCCCCACCGCATCGGGAATTTCATTAGTACGCCAACTCCAATTCTCGCCTGAACCGTAACTAATTGGTTCTGCCCCGCGCCCCGTTATTTATTTGCCAGTAATTATGTTTAAGGCAAACAAGTTCTTTTGAATGCGGGACCGATAAATGTTTGCGCAGAAATGTTTTCTATTGCTTTTTGCTACTTTTTTAATTTCAGCGGTACGATGGCAACTCTCACACAGCGGCTTTGTAGAAATAAGATTAATTTAGAATTTAGAAGTAGAGTAGAATATAATTCGATCGTGTGGCGAATATTTCGAGCGTCCGCTATTTGGAGGGATGCGATGAACCCGAGCCTGAACAAATACGCTTATCTCGACTAACACAATTTCAAACTTTGTTCTAGAAAAATATTTTGAATAGAAGTACGAGAAGTTTGTTCGGGATCTATTTATCTTTTGCTCATTACTATTCCACTTGAGAGCAGTTTATTTTGTAAGAAGATACTATTTTTGTTTAAATTTTCGGTTTAACTTTTTAATTTACGCTTTGAATGTGAGCGAGGATTGAATAAGCTGAACACTGAGAAAATACTGAATATTTACTTTAAAGTTATTTTCAAAAGACTTGTAATATGCAACCGAAAATATGAACTTGTACTTTCGAATATTATAAGCTATCAATTTGTTTTGTTATTTTTTTTAGGTTTACAAAATTTTCTTTTTTACTACGCTTTGTAAATAATGTTCACTTTATTATTCTTAAGTTTATGTTTAAATTATTTTTTTATCATTACTACTAGTTTTGTTTTGTTGTTGTATAATAAAATTGTAACAATCAATAATTTATCGTCAGCGCCATCTGTTATCGCGAACTAACACGACTTTGTTGTTGCATTAGTCGCGGTCTTAATTTTATGTTTAAATTTGTTTTTTTATCATTACTACTAGTTTTGTTTTGTTGTTGTATAATAAAATTGTATTTTATCAATAATTTATCGTCAGCGCCATCTGTTATCGCGAACTAACACGACTTTGTTGTTGCAGTAGTCGCGGTCGGTGTAGTGGAGTGTGTCGGTGTGCGCGTGTGTGCGAGTGTGCGTGTGTGCGGGCATGCGCAGTGCGCGCTAGAGGCGCGATGAGGCGCGCGCGCGCCGCCGCGGCTCTGTGCCCGCTGCCGCTGCTGCTGCTGCTAGCGCATCTAGCGCCGCCTGGTGAGTACCACATCCAGTATAACTGGTAGCTATTTAACTTTTAACGGTTTTATTTAGACGTAAGTATTAAAAACAATCCGACCGCGTAGTATGAATGTATGATGGAAACTGCGTAGCTAGTGAGCTAGTGAGACGCAGCTTGTAACGGGAGGACGCGACGGGTGTCGGTCGGTGACGCCCAATATACGTGTAGGTTGTATCATTATGTATATACAGTGTAAACTCCATGTAACGTCACTCGATTTAACGACAAATTCTCTAAAGTGTCGAAATCAATTGGCTTTATTTGGTTTAGCTTGTATTCTATACAATGATGCGCTTTCTTCATTTAACGCTATAAAATGCACAGTCCCTTCAGTGTCGCTATATAGAGTTAACGCTGTAATTTCTAGCGAAATATATGCATGTACAGAGTTGGTTACAATATAAGGGCATTACCACATCTAGATATCACACGTGGTGACGTCACTAGCTACGTATCCAAAAAATACATATAATTGACGATATTTTGAATACGTAGAGTACGTTTGACACATTGATCATAAGATAAATGGCAGTTAATCTCACTTGGGAACGGTCTGACAACACCCGACAGAATTAGAATGAACATATTATACGAGGGTTGCTTACAATATTCATCGAAAACAGTTCATTAAAAAAAAAAACAACCAACGCTATTTTTTGACTTTTTATAGACGGTAAAAAATGGAACGATACGAAACCACCACTTGGTTGGTTATCAATAATTATTGTAAAAGTAGCGCATTAGTACTCAAGAAATAGATATATCTTATAAACACAACTGCCAAATAAAAGTCAAGAAATGATTGTATTATTTATCTGTGGAGTTTCGAAAACGATGTAAATGGCGATCCCTGATCAAATTGAAAGAGAGGAACCGCACCCTAGTCGGTATGTATGAATAAAATTTACTTAATCGTAAAAAGTTCTCCTGCAGCCCTCGGCCTGAACAGATTAATATAACTTTACCGGTTCACATTTTATTAGGGTGAAGTTTAACTCGCACAATATAAACCAGGGTAGTTATGATAAGGGGCAGGATTGGATCATTTTCAAAGGCTGTTCCGATCGCGGACGCGGCAAGATACGAGTGTTGGGACTTTCAACGATTTATAACGCCAAAGTTGAGGATTATTGCAGTTTGGTTTAGTCGTTCTATCTAGTTGAAACCACTTTTACATGTACAGGGCTGCTTGTTAAGATCCTTTTTAAGGGGGACTTTAAGATTGATCAGCAGTTTTTGTTCGACAAATTAACTGGAAATTTGCGAAACAAAATTCTTTTTTATACATTTTGTAGCGCGTTGAAGAACTTTTTTATGAAATGGCAGATTTTCCAGTAGTCGCAAAAAGATGCTTATTTTGACGTACTCGAATATTTCAAAATAATTTTGTGTAAGTTACAAGTAAAGTATCTACTAAAGGTACTATAGGTAAGTATTAAGTCCCTAAATATATACAGTTTTAATTTTAGTTGTTTTTGTTATAGCGGTACGGACAATACATATCTTGTGAAAGTTTCAGCTTTGTAGCTATCGCGATTTCTGAGATACAGCCTTGTGACAGACAAACAGACAACAGACGCACGTAAAAGGGTCGGATTTTTACCTTTTTGATACGAAACTCTAAAAAGTAGGATATTCCCACACGTATGAAGAACCACCGTAACTCGGTGATGTGTACGAATTACTCCACACACTCAATCTCTCCACTAAATAAGAAATGCCCGTCCAGCCTTAGGACGTAAATAGGAGCGTTTCCGCGTTCATTTGAGGCTATTCCGCTCACTACATTGCTCGTGAAAGGCCCTTCTTGCGGATTCTAAAGGGCTCGGGAATGGCCCTGATTATGATTTACGCTCTGCGTTACGTAGTTTTTACGTTCTACTTCTTGCCTTAGACGGCCTTGAGCTTAAAAGAAAACGCTGCAAGAATTTTTCTGTTTGTTTCTTTTTCTGGTGTTTTTTGTCTTGTATTATTAATTTGAATGTTAGAAATATTTTGCGGGTGTCATTTTATATATTCAAATATTTCTACAGATACAAAGATACTGATACAGACAAAAGATAACTTTTAGTGTTAAGATTTCTAACTATATGTAACGCCTACTAAAGAAGGTAATCTGACGCGATCGTCGAAGTTAAGCAACGGTTGATGAAGTCAATCATCCAAAAAATTATTAAATAAAATCTAAATACAAATAGTCCTTAAGGTAAGTCAGAAGACTTTTGGCTTAAAAACTCTCGTCACCAGAGCCTGACTGCTTAGCTTGATTGAGGAAGAAAATTTCATTTCATAATGTGGGATAAATATCCCAGAGAAGTTTATGAAAATGAGAATATAAAAAAACTTTGACTAATTTATTGTTAGTTGTAATTATGTTCATTAGCATTAAGAACAAATGAATGAATTAATAAATATATTTATTATTATTATTATTATTTATGAAAAATAAACAAGTCCATAACATTTCCATCGTAGTAGGACATTTTTAGTTTAAAAATCTGCACCTAACAGTGTGATCGAGCTTCTTAAGATCAGTCATTCCAGACTAGGCATGCTCCACCTAAGGCCAGAGTGTCGCTCCTCCTTTCCAACTCCTTTGGTTACGCGCCCTACTGGTCAAAATAAATAAATTTTAGGACACATTTCACACATGGCTGGTTAGCCCCATACTAAACCACTAATAGTTTATGTTATGGTAGCTAACACAACTGATATTTTTTTTTTTTTTTTTAATAGGACACATTTCACACTCGGCTGGTTAGCCCCACACTGAACCATTTCTAGTTCGTATTATGGTTGCTAACACAACTGATATACTACATATACATACATACATACTATATAGAAATACATACATATTTAACACCCAGACCCACAGCCAACAAATTTAGTTAAGCACAAAGATGTTGACCGGGCCGGGAATCGAACCCGGAACCTTCTGATTGGCAGTCCGGCATGTTAACCATTACGCCAACGAAGTCGTCAATGTCTACCTGTACAGTGTTAAAAACGTATTTATCAACAATAACATTGCAGCTTGGTATAACCCGTAGTGACGGTTAACGCAGTTTTATCCTAGCGAACATAACGAGCTCTGACCCGCGGCTTAATGAGGGTACTAACTGTGATTTAATCTGTGACCATAACGTCAGATGAATATTCAGTTGGCAAGCCTTTCCAGCTTCAACCAAGAAGCAGTTCAGTGATCATTATGCTAAACTAGCTTCATTATTTTTTTTTACTTTTTACAGCTAGACATTTGACTAGCAAGGCGTGTAATCACACGAGCTTGCATTTCTCTGGCCTAAGGACATGCCTAGTTTGGAATAACTAGCTGTCAAGAAGACGCCTGGTACTCACTAAGAGCTTTGTGAGAGATTTTTCAAATTGAAGGATTTATTTTTATTTGATGAATAGGCTTACGTTTGACCGCAGCTTGCCTAATGTCAAGCTTGAATGTGGTCTAAGATGTATCACGCTTGCCTAGAAGGAACCTATTCAGTCTACATTTGAAGACCTCCAAATTGTAACTCTCGGGAAAAAGAGACTCAGGAAGAAAGTTCCAAAGCTTCGAAGTTCTCACAATGAAGGTTGAAGGTGATAGCTAGCCAGGCGAGCACTAGAGAATACTCAACCACCATGCTATGATTTCCTCACGATGTTTTGAAAATTCATGCTTATTGGCCTGTCATCGAACTCATGACATGCTGGACGTAAGGTGGTCACACGCTTGACTGAGCTGTCATTGTTTCATTAGTCTACTATTGTCTGATTTAATATCTGTCATGCGGCTGTAATAAACGTTGTAACAATCTGATTTTCTATTTGTCCACTAGCATCCCACCCCGGCTTTGCATGGACTCTAAAATAATCTAAGTTGTAAAGACAAACAAAATATAGCCTATGCTACTCCGTGATAATGCAGGTTCCCGACGGTGAAAGAATTTTTAAAATAGATCCAGTAGTTTCGGAGCCTATTTGCGTCAAACAAACAAAAAACATTTTTTTCTTTTTAATATTGGTATAGAAGATCATGGTCGATTGTAAAAAAGCACCCTTAGAAGTTTAGTGTTCAAATTAAGATGTATTTTATTTTTCTATAAACTTAAAGCTAAATACACCATTACTGGACTAAAGACACAAATGAAATAAGACTATGAGTAGGTTGGTTTGCCGCTGAATCTTACTCCAGGTGTTGCAAGATCCAGAGTTCCTTCCCTTCTTAACAGTTAAATAAATACTTAAGAGTTACCATATCATAGTATACAACGTTCAAACAAGTTATTCAATAAACTTCATACGCACATAGTAATTTATTTACAAACAACAAAAGTATTTGTATTTTGTGTTTTTATAGCAAGATAAAATAGGATGGTAACAATACAGTGAAAAGCAAAGAAACTAAATATTTTTGTTGTTAAAATAAATCTATAGAACTGTATTCTAATTACTATGACAAGAAACGCAAAGAAAAATTGTGTCGTAGCTCGCGTAGACAAAGCGTAGCCTTTGTAGAGGCTCTACGCCGTAGACGTAGTGTTTCGTAGAAAGTGCTTTGGAAAGACGTCTTTGTGTCATTCATATTTGAAAGGAAACTGAAATACGTTTTCCTATCCTTATATTTATCTCTAAAGAGAATATTTTTTGAACAATATAATTGTTGTGCCCTTTTTTGAGCAAAATAAAATTAATTTACCAGCTGCGACCCGGGATGAAAAGTGTTCATCCATTGTATTAGCTATTATCATATCAAATTCCATCCAAACTATTTCTGCCGTTTGAATGACAAAGAGTTAACACAAAACCTGGTGATAGGGTATTTTCTAATAATCGTCTGGTTAGCAACCACCCTCTAGTTCTAAAATCAGCCTAAAAGCAGCCTCCTTAATGGCCAGTTATTCCAGCCTAGGCATGCTTTATCTTAGGCCAAAGTGTCGATAGCTCATGTAGTTTCGTGCTCTACTGATGAAATGCCTAGGTGTGAGGATAAAAATAAACCTTAACAATATTTGTGGCGTGCATAAAACACCAAAAATAAACCTATACATTAGGTAGTGGTCCAAACACCTTCATTAAAAACAGCCTATAAAGTCGGATAAAAGTACAAAAGGTCTGAGCACATAATAAAAATAAATGCATACATTAGCAGATAAACAAACCAGGGCGTACCTCCAAAGCGAGTTTAAACAACATTTAAACACAAGAAAAACAGCAATTAAGCCGTAAAACTTGTTGTATACTGAAAACAAACGGTGAATAAATTCGACCCAATTATTATGATGGAGGAAAAATTGGGTATTTCAGCGCTCGGCTTTCAGCGGTCTACTTCAAAGGGTAACTTGAAGGGGTTTGTGAAAGCCGATTATTTGTTTTAAAATCATTATTTTCATGGAAAACGTAATTATTCGCAAACGTATATGAATATGTATTTTGCTATGCATAAAGAACTTGATTAGCTGATTTATGGTTTCTTTTTAATTATGAAATCAAATCTTTTATTAACATTATTGACTACTCTTGTCATACACGGCACGTCACTTACAATGATGTTTTATTATTAATCTTGTCATGTCCGAACTAATTACTACTATTTATAACATGTCAAAAAGCTTGAATTGCTGCAATGTCAAAATTTGTTTTTTACGATATTATTATCATCATCATTGGTCCTTTAAAATACAAAGATGGCCGCTCCACAAAATATTGTGTCTGAGGTTAAATAATCTTAAATGAAGGGGTTGGAATATTTCAGTTCAGATTATTTTATTCAATAAAGGTACAAAAGTACACTTATGACTGTCAATTTACAGTACAAAAGTGTCAATTCACAATATTACAATTTCAATTTACAATATTACATTGTCAATTTACAATAATAAAATGTGATTGTTAAAATATATCATTAAATAATTTAAATTGTGTATTGTTTTTTTCGAATACTAATAATTAGTTTTAGTAAAAAAATAGTCCTAAACACGCACAAAACATGTTAACAGTATTTTACAATTAGTAACATGGCAGTGAAAGATTAACGGTAATTGTTAATGTGATTTCTGTGTACACTAAAATATGTTAATCGTTTTAATAATCACCTATTAACATGAAAAAAATACTTTAAATGTAAAATACCTAATAAAAACAGCACCTTAATAAAATCATTAAAGGTTCTATAGAAATGAATAATGATGACAAATCACTTTGCTTCAAACAAATCCATGAAAAAAGGAATAAAATTTTAAATATTTATGTGTATTTTCACAAATTCTGTAGATCAAAGCTAAAGTACACTAACTAAGATTGTATTCTATTTTGTAAACTTTTGTAACCAAAAATAAAAGTAGGCGTCTGTGCTCAGCTAGCTAGGTGATCTAACGCGATCATCGCAGCTAAGCAACGGCCGATATCTACGATGTTTGGATGGGGGACATGCACACGACTGTCGTTTAAAAAGTGGTTTTTGATCTGGGTGTTACCGTGGGTCGGATGACACTTTAAATTATTGTAAGTAACTTAGAGGCCTTCGGGCGGCTTGAATAACTCTCGTTACCAGAGCTTGACCGTTTAGCTCATACGAAGAAAAAAAGACTAAGCATAAAATAAGTACCTTAATTTGAATAAATTGGCTGCTTTAAATTGCTTACTTTGCATCAAAACATTATCAAAACATATCATCAAAACATCTTAAACGAGACACCCTGAGATATTCAAAAGTGGCATCAGGTCACCAGTCAAGGGTGCCCTTTAAAATTTCAGATTAAAAGGTATATCCGACAAAAGACGGCCAGCATAAGCAAATTACTCGAACAATGATCTCAAACGAAGCCGACAAGATAGCATCTTCGATTCGACCCTCGAACACAATACCTGTAACTAGGGTCGCCGGGGGAGCGGCGCGGGGCGGGGCCACATTGTGCCCTCTGTCCCCACTTACCCCGCCTTACCTGCCGCATGTGGTCACCTCGAGGCCCTGGCCAGAGATGGATAACATTTTGTGCATATTTTAGTACTAGCATCCCGTCCCGGCTTCGCACGGGCTCTCAAATAATCTGAGTAGAAAAGACGAACATAAAAGAACGTAATTATTCGTAAACGTATATGAATATGTATTTAAAATATAGCCTACGTTACTTGGAAATCAATGTAGCTTCCCAACGGTGAAAGAATTTTTCAAAACGGTCCAGTAGTTTCGGAGCCTATTCGCGTCAAACAAACAAACTTTTCCACTTTATAATATTGGTATAGACTAGCTGCACCCCGCGGTGTCACCCCCGCGATACTCCGAAGTTTATAAAAGATTAGTTAATCTAGAGTCTAAACTATATCCGTATCAAATTTCTTCGATATCAGTTCAGCCGTTTGAGCGAAAAAGAGTAACGAGCAAATACATGTGAGCACAAACTTTCGCCTTTCTTCTACATATCCATTAATGGGATGGGATGAGACTGGTACTACTAAATTACATTAAATCATTAGCTAATACAAATACAAATCATTTATTGATAACACCAAAGTTACAAGTCAAATAATATAATATCAT
Organism: Mellilla xanthometata; assembly: GCA_035578125.1. NCBI lineage: Eukaryota > Metazoa > Arthropoda > Insecta > Lepidoptera > Geometridae > Mellilla > Mellilla xanthometata. Next base: position 372,183 of record JAPUBQ010000007.1, on the reverse strand, counting down.
TATAAAAGTATATGATATTTATAAATGTCAATTTTCAATTCTAATTCTAGTAAATGGTAACTTGAAATGCGTTAAAACTTAATTTTATTTGCGTTTGAATACTTATATATACTATATTATGATATATTTTCATACGTCTAGTACCGTCTAGTACCGTCTAGCCACGACAAAAAGAAGTTAAGCTTTGTTTTTATCATCCCAATTGTAGAAAACTTTCCCAACTTCATTTTAGTTACAATTTATTTCTATTAAACATCCAAGTGGCAAACAAAAGTATTGATAGAACATTGTTTTTCCATTATTCGACCGAAGTGTGAGCACTTTCGGGCCAGGTTTGACCGTGGCTTGACCGCGGTTTGATCGGACACATGGTCTGCTACTAATTCCACTTTGGCAGATCATTTGTCATTCTATCGATCTACATAGAAGCTGTCTGCTATTATGTAGATGTAATACGTTCAGTATTTAGTACAGAAGCCTATTTAATTCACTCGTAGGTAAGTATTATTTTCGTGTGAGTAATCTAGAGGTCACCCACGAGGTGGACTGATCAAATCATGGCAGTTGGAGGCTCCTTGAATGACTGTAGCCGGATGACATCCAGCAGGCAGAGATGGCGAGATGTCGTGAGGCAAATTATATCCGCCCCCTCTAGTGACTCTCCATGACGATCACGACCGCTCTGACAAGAGCGTCACGAATAAGAAAAATCTAGACGTTCTTATTCAAGTTTTCTGAAAATCCATAGATTTCCTGAATCTTTGTGAAAATCTTTTAAACGTTTTTAAAAGAATTTCACAACTTTTTCGGTGGAAAAATTGATTGTCTAAACTATGTTTGAATAAATTAACAGTGTTTTTATTTTATTTATTTTCAAATAACAATTATTTGATGTGTTTTGTTCATATTCTCTCGCTTGCACAAACAAATGAGTGTGATCAAGAGGAAGAGAATTTTGAAAAGTGTTCCTTTCGAATAGATTTATATTAATAAAATACGGAGCAACGGTAGTTCCGCTATAGTACAAATAAACATTATTCTAAACTGGTGACTGACTAACTAATACAGGTGAGGTTCAAAATAACTTGGAAGGCGATTCGTTAGAAAATACAATTCTGGTTCAGCCACAGCTCATTCATCATTTATCAAAGTAAACTATTTATACGCGATCTATATTCGTTCCTAGGAATTACTTCTATTTCAATATGTTCTTCTAATTTGTCAGAAGGAAAGTACCTACTGGTGGAGAATTTTTGGTATTCATGTATTTGAATGGAAATTATATCGTTTGAGCTTTCTTAATTTCAATTTTTGCTCTGTACGGGGTGTTTTGAATCATAAATATTAATCGGTTTTCCTCAGAGTCAGCTCAGACAGCGTGCTAAACAAATCGGCTATTCTATAGAAATCTAATGTTAACCCGTAAATCAGCTACATAGAAATGTTACATCACAATGTTTTTGAAAAGCAGATGTTTTTGCAATTATAGAAAGTTTCGATAAATTGCCATCGATTCAGGTAATCGCTTTTTGCCGCTTTCATTAAATTTGATATCGTCATATAACGTGAAATATGTATATTTAGTATCATATTTAAACGACACATGAAGCGATAGTCACTTACCTAGGTCTTCTAGTCTGTATAGTAAAAAATCCTATTGAAAGAAAGATGAAAAAAAAGAAAGATAGAAAGGAAGAAGGAAAGAAATATAGAAAATCGGTTATAGGGCACATAGTGATTACATGCACAATCATAAATATAAACTATACATATATGGCAATATGTATGTGCACAAAAGGAGCAAGTACTGGTAAGTTCATTGACCCCCTTATGTCTGAGGAGATATCCCCCTTTAGAACAGTCTTGTTTGACTTCAAAATGTCAGCTTCACCTATATAATAAAACGCAAAATAGAGTTGATCTTTGTTAAATTCACCGACATTCCATACAAAGCTTTAAAGGAAATAATGTTATATACGTATCAATAGAACACAAAAAACGGGCAAATAACTTGAAAATAATGTTCATTGTCGCTTTTTTCTACAAAAGCAAACTATTTGAAAGTAATTTTTCATTCTATCGCGTGAAAGCAGCTCGATAAATCACAGCTCAGCCGAAAAGGACTGGAAATAACGTGGAACGCACTGTCCGATGAAAAGTGGCATTTGTTTTGCCGAAGGGCTGGCTCTAGAGACAAAATAATTACTATAAAATACTTGCATTTATCTAAGCTGTATATATATTCGATCAAAATTTCTTCTGATTGTAAGCGATATTTTTATTGAAGGCAGAGGCGTTTACCAAAAATATATTTTTATTACGTTTAATTTTTAACCTATTCGAAACAATAATAACAATAATTATTAATGCAAAACAGTTTCTAGAAAAAAACCCTACATTGCTACACCCGAGGGGGTATGTTAAGTGTTATTTAAAATAAAGATATTGTTAAATAACATTTAATAATGCAATAAATGTTTAGTAGCTCGGCTAGCTAAGGTGATCTGACGCGATAATCGAAGCTAAGCAACGGTCAATGTGGACAGTATTTAGATAGGTGACCATGCACAAGACTGTCGTTTTTCAAAAGGCATTTTTACCTGGACGCTACTGTAGGTCAAATGACACATTACATTGTAGGTCCCAGCTGTTAGTCTTAGTACAAGCAGTCGTTAAGCCAAGTCAGAGGCCTACGGGCGGCCTGAAAACTCTCGACACCAGAGCTTGGCCACTAAGCTCATACTCAGAAGATGAAAAAGAAAGTTTAACTTTGAGTTTGACTTTATAAAAAGTCGTTTATCGTTAATATTAAAACGTCTGGTACAAGAGAATAATAAAAAATAATTGGAATCCCGTCTTTTTTGAAGCCTGTCATAAATATATTATTACGTGTAGGTACGAGTAGGTTACGAGTTTATGTACAAAGATTTAGTTAGATAGGTTTAGGTTTAAAGACATTTATTCTCACAAAAGATATTAAATAATCACTTACATGAGAACATATTTACATAAATATTATTTGTATCATTCGTCACCACTATAAAATTACTAAGCAATTGAAATTTACATAAACAGCTTGCCCGTCCAACGCATTCATAAAAGTAGATACCTACCTATACGTACTCGTAGATATGCTTTAGAACATTAAGTTTTGCATGTGGGTGGTATACCAAATGAAAATCACTAAGTAAGTACTTACTTAAATAAATAGTTAGGTAATGTATCACGATCGAAAATCCCCGGGCGGAAAGCACAACGATACACAAATAAAGCCGATTATTTAATTAATTTAAGCGTGGTACGTTTGATCGCATTACCTACATGGATCTGCACGTGAACTGTGACGTCATATACCAATATACAGCATGAATGCCGATTGTTCTCATAGCTCACTGTTAAGCTTCCGTTATATTTTCAACTTTTTTATTGGTAATGACTTTATTTAGATTTCTTCTTACACTGACCGCTTTAAACACATCCTGATATATTTTTTTTTATAATTTTTTAATGTGGCCGTTATTTAAATACAAAGACATATTATAAGAGTATTATTTTATATTGGTTAATTTTGATTATTTAATAATTAATTGAAAGTGTATGATGTGTAACTTTTTTATCAAATAAGAACTATGAACTATTTCACTACACCCCAGAATAAAAACTAGCTTTCTTGAGAAAGCTACTCAGGGAATTGTACTGAAAAAGCTAGTGCCTAAAAATTAAAATTTAATAAAATACTAACACAACACTAAGGTTTTTTTTTATTTACTTTTAAGTAAATCAATTTTGTTTAAATTGTAACATTTTTGTGCATTAATAAATGATAATAATAATTATTACTAATTAACTATGGGCTTCTTCTCCTTGGAAACAATTTGGCGGCACTAATTTGCATTTGACCAGTAGGGCGCGTAACCATACGAGATAGCGACACTTTGACATAAAGTGCAGCATGCCTAGGTTGGAATAACTGGGTCTCAATGGGGTTGCTGGAAATTTTTAGCAATGTTCTACCTAGAAACTACAATTTAACAATAAATTAAAAATTCAATTATATATTTATGTTATACAAACTTTATTTAATTTACTACAAAATAAATATAATTAAAACTTACAAATAAATTCCAAAAGATGCGAATTTAATTACCCAAATAATTACAGTGCTTCCTGCCGGCGCGAGAATTGGAATAGCGTCGTATAAAAACGGTCGTTGCGAAGTTTTCGTTAAGTTGTAGCTTCCCGGGTAAGTAACGGCGCTAGGTAACACAACGATTATTTTAAACCGGGGCTTTCTCTGTTCAACTTTACTGAAATATGTTTTCTGCACTTTCAGAAAATACTACTTGCTTACCTCCCTTCTTTGTCTTCTTCCTCTGTTTACTTTGCTTTTAAAAACTACAGTACTTATTTTATTTTGAATGAATGAATTATTTATTATTCATTTTTTATTTTGGATAGTTGCATTTTAATGCTTATATGATATTTTCTTCTACGTCTCAACCTATGTCTAAGTAATAATATCATAACTGTAATGGTCCAACAGTCTAACAAAAGCTTATGTGTGTTAAAAGAGTTCTGTGTACGGATTTAATTACATACTTATGTAGCTTTGAAGGCTATAGTTTCTATTGGAAATGTATTATTAGGTGTGTATGCATTCTAATAGTTTAATCTTTTTTGTATTGTTTTTTTTTACTCTGAATAGGTGAGCGCTTGACCACGATTCACCTGATGGTAAGTGATATTGAGATTTACAGTGGTACAATTCAAACAAGGTGGGAATTCTGATAGAATATGTAATCCGCCATTTTGTGACGGCGGTCTTGTATAATTTTTTGACCAGCTTAGTTTCTTAACTAAGCTGGTCAAAAACACACTAACACCTCCGACTAACGGTTTGTTTATTAAACTAATTGATTTCTTTGTTTTTATACAAGATAAAAACAAAGAAATCCCTTTAATTCTGTCCACCCATTACAGATTACAGACACACACACACATATACAGACACGCCAAACTTATAACACCTCGTCCTTTGTACGTTGTAAATAAAATAAAATGACACATTTAAGTAGACACCTCCCTCGAGCTAAATAGTGGACGGACAGACAATAAACTATACTCTTCAATGAACTACAGAATCCTAAAAACGAGTGTAAAAATAAACCAAACTAATTGAGATCTTGTGAAAAGGATATTGTCAAACACTGTAAAAGCGTCGCTAAAATTTGTAAAACCAAACCAATATATACCAGGAGCGAAACGCTATTCATTCCATATTGGTTTGACACAAATTGATGCCGCGCTCAATGGATAAATCAAATGTTTCTATTTAGGGATCCTTCATCACAGTGACCTGGAAAAACATTTTTAATTGTATTTATTGATGTTACAGAATGAATGTAGTCTAAGTATTTAATCTTAATATATATAAATCTCGTGTCACCATGTTTGTCCTCAATGGACTCCTAAACCACTTAACCGATTATAATAAAATTCGCACACCATGTGCAGTTTAATCCAATTTGAGAGATAGGATAGTTTAAATCTCAAATTATAATTGCTAATTATTGTCTGTTATTATTTGACAGTCACTGTTAAGTCATCTGTTAACCCCAAATGTTTCTAATAGACGTCGATACCTTTCGAATTTTTCATACCCCTAAGTGAGGCAAAACAACGTTTGACGGGTCAGCTAGAGTAGCACACATAAATCAGGCTACGTGTGACATAAAATGCTGGTACCTATAGCTTCCAAGTTTGTCTTTAGTCGGTATCTCCTACGAATATCATTTGTTTTGTTTCCACATATCAAATTGTTTGGACATCCAAACTGTGGAACTACTTGCCGGAAACCTTCTTCCCGCTGAATATCCTCACTATTATTAAAACGTGAGTGAATCGGTTTCTTCTAGGCAAGCGCGCACAACATTACTTAACATCAAGTGAGTTAGTGTCAAGCGTAATCGCGATCTATTTAGAGCGAAACAACCTTAAAATGCCAAGGAAAACTACTAATATTATAAATACGAATGCATGTGTGTAAGTGTGAATGTTTGTTACTTATTCATGTTCAAACGGCTAAACCAATTTTAATTAAATTTGGTGTGTAGATAGGTTAGACTTTGGATTAACATTAAACTACTGTTTAACCCACAAACAATTGTGGTTCCCGTGGGATACGCAAATATAAGTAATTTCAAAATCTATGTTACATCTTTATGACCCTAAGGCTGGGCTGATTATGATGAGATTGACTATTAAGATAGGTTAGACCTTGGATTAACACATAGGCTACGGTTTATCCCGGATTAACGCAGGAAACACTTCGCAGCTAGTGTAAAATATGCGTTTAAATGCTTTTTTGTACTCGTGCTTTATTTTAATGTGCGGAATTCTATCTACCTGAGTGTAGTTCGCTCTTGATCAGTTATAACACCATATAGTTATATATTTAGGAATGTATATGTAGGATAGAAGTGGCCATTTCTGTCACGTGCCACCACTCGCGATGGTTGCTCCAATCACTCCAATCAATTGTCACAGTTTTATTGAAAAACCATATTTCAAATGTTGGTTATTCTTGCCGCTTTCCTTAAGTGTGTTAGCTATATTCGTTTATTTTATATTTTTAATTTAGTTTATTTTCAGCTGATACCACTGTTGTGGTTTGAAAGATAATATTCACAGTAGAATAATTTATATAACTCTATAATTTTTCAGACACTTCATAGAAACAGTCTAATTATTGTAATACATGGCATTACAAGCATCTCTTGATGTTAAATCTAAATCTATATTAATCTTCAAATATTTTGTTACATTATAACACCTCGTCTCTCTTTCTATGTGTACGTTCTAGGAAATGGTTGCCTTGAAGAGATCGCTTTTAGCGATAAGGTCGCCAATTAAGGCATTAGTTTTTAAATACCTTTTTTTGTTTCTGTAATTATTTTTAGTATGTGTTTTAATAAAGTGTAAATCTATCTATCTATCTTCAGTTCAATCCATTTCAAACTCTAAGAGATTTGGGCCGTGCCCACATCATAAATAAACGCAGATTTTTTACGATGATAATGATGTCCGTCAGTTATTTCAGACTATGCATGCTCCATCTTAGTCCAGAGTGCTGTGACCTCGTGTGGTAGCGCATCCTGTTGGTCAAATTTATAGCTGTACAGTATAAATAATGTACGTATTACATTTATATTATAGCAGTTTTTTTTGCAACGCAAGTAGCGTTGTAAGTACAGTGTAAACTCTATATAACGACAATGAAGGGACTCTGCATTTTATGGCGTTATAGAGAGTGGTCGTTTATTGGAAAGAATGTATCATTGTATGGAATACAAGCTAAACCAACTAAAGCCAAGAGATTTCGGCGATTTAGAGAATTCGTCGTTAAATCGAGCTACATGGACGTTACATGGTGTTTACACTGTAATTATATCACCTATTGCACTAAAACCTCTTTAATGTTAGTGAAAAACAATAAAAATAGCTGCTTTATCATTTTCTGAGGCTACACTAGGTATCTCGTAACAGAATGTTTGGCTGTATGTAATCTGTGTCAGTCGTTCTGTAAAGTTAACCTCTAATAGAGTTCCCGCCGGTCTGAAACCGCCGCTTTTTATTTGCTTTGCTAGCTATCGCCTGAAAAACTGAACTTTAAAAAGTGGACTTCCATTCGGAGCAAGCTCCCGTTTGCTGTGGCTTCGGATTTACTTTGTAGCCATTTTCTTTTTTTGGTGGTTTTGTAGTTTTGTTAGTATGCAATTTGTTTTTGAGTGACATTTATTACTATTTTTATCTAGTTTGGTTTTATGTGTGAGTAAATATAAAGTTACGGATTATTAGATTGACTAATATTATGCAACGATAATAATAAAAAAAACTCATTTAATCTTTTTTTATTACAAACCGCTCGCGATCTAGATCGAAAGCGGTGCGGGATCTTAAAAAGGCTAGTGAAGGGGACCGAATGATTTAAAAAAGTACGTAAATAATATTTTTTAAATATCAGTCAACATGCATATCTTCTCCGAAGACAGCTTGTCTTAAAAATTAGAACAAGCTATGCTAGGCAAATTTTAACTTTTTTTTACCGTAAAAGGGTTTGCGCTGTATCACAAACCACCTGATAATAAGCGATATTATGATCAAAGGTGGATCACGCTTACCCAGTAAAAACCGGTTTAAGATTATAGACGTTTCACAATTAAAAACTTTCCGAGTGCAAAACATAGATTAGTACGAGTAGTATTGAAATCTGATTAGTTACAACAGCTTTTACAGATTAGTAGTGAAGTACCACCCGTTTGACAGACATATACACCATAGATCACGAGTTTGATAACCCATGACTGATCATTCATTACATAATAAGGACATCAACATTACACCACTCAATTAGTACTAAACGACGCCATCAATAATTTGTTCATCTATATATTACACAATACAGATGCTAATCAAGCTACATAATAATACCTACGTACTTAGACTTGAAAATCATCTGGACCAGTAAATATTGCCTAGACTACTTAGACATGCCTAGACTGAGTTTGAATTATATTTAAAACAAGATTTTTATGGTATTAATATTATCATATAATATATCAGTGCTACGACTATCTTTTCATCAAACTCTTTTAGAAGAGATCAAACACGATAGCTTTATATTATTTAGTTTAGATAATCGTATAGGCGTCTTCCGACTGCATCGATAGAACAATAGTGGGTCTAATATATCTTGAAAAAATCCACCCAACATAAAAGTACTCGTATATACATACGATGCTAAATTGATAAGCTTGTAATAAAGTAAAATAAGTAACTACCAAGCGACTATTTATTAAAAAAATATATTATGACTTGGATTATGTATTATATAAAATGTAAAAACTGATTGTATTAAAATTTTGACATAAAAACTAAATTGACATATATAGTTTAATGATTAGTTACATTATAGGTATGTAGTATTATATATACAGATAATGACATTTTAAAAATAATATGTAAAGAGTAATAACCTGATTCATTGTAAAAATATAGGTATATAAAAAACTGTCTATAGTATATAGACCCAGATGTATAGTGTATTCGGAGGGGCGTCCAGCTATAGGGTGGTCAATACATACCTAATAGCTACTTAGGTTGAGCACACAGGTATCCAATCAGTTGACCACTCACACCACATTACTGCGGCTACTGAGCTATGTCACTAACTTACCAAACACGCGGCTAATCTGTTACTCCAGAAGTTCTAATACAACCTCTAAACAGTACGTAATCAGCGCGTATCCCATCCTTATCCACGTAATAAGTATAGATTAAGTACGTCTGCCAGGCCGCGGTCGGGCGTGACCAAGCCACTACGTGATTAGTTCCCACACCTAATGATGATTGAAACCCAAATATTGACCCTGGAGAGTGGGTGGGAATGTACGGCTTGGTTTGAATTATTTGTCGTGGGTTGATAATTGGGGGTAATCCACGGTCTGTGTTTACATTCTCTATATTGAAAGGCTTATTGTGGCTCGTAGATGACGCACATGTATGGATATATATAAATCATATACAAATGTAATCGATTAGGTACCTACGAGTATATATAGGTTGTTTGTTATTTATTAACGATTACATAAATTAACTGATTTTGATTTTATCAGACACCCGTGTGCAGAGAGTCGGTTTTCATCGTACCTGGCTTTTCCTAGTTTAAATAATGTTTAAAAGATATGTCCTATATAGTCTAAAAATCTAACTGTGGTTCCACATCCCAAGGTCGGCCACTGATTTTAGGATAGAACTTTTCGTTATGGCTATTACCTTTTGACTATTGACACTGGAACAGTTCATTTGATACTGATGGTCACACTATTTATTATACATAATATCATCGTAAAATACATGAAAGAAATGCTAGCACCCGCTCGTTACTCATACACTACCAAACTTTTTAACTCTAAGAGATCGTAAATAATAAAGTTCGCCCGCATAACGTGTTTAGTTAGTTCTAGTTTATGATATAACACTTGCTTCTTTACTTGCTAAGAGACTATTTATGTATTATGTTTTTACAAACTATCAAATTTCAGTTATCTCAAAAAGGGAACTGTTGTGAACAACGATTTTTTCAAAAATACACATTCAACCGCGACTCTGAAACCGCAGTAAATTATTTGACTTTTCTTTAATCTGACTTCAGTACCGTTAAAATGTGTATGGGAACATTCGGAAGTTACATACATACAGATACTTTCCTACGATTTTTTTTTCCGAGCAGTACAATTTGGGGGTCTTCAAATCCAGAGTAAATAGGTTCCTTCTAAGCAAACGTGTTACATCTTAGACCACAGTCAAGCTTAACATCAGGCTAGCTGCGGTCAAACGTAAGCCTATTCATCAATAAAAAAAAACATTGCGGAGTTACGGTGTCATAGAGAGGAAGAAAACATCAAGAGCGATTAAGACCCTCTTACATTTCTAAAAGATAGTTTTAAAACATACCAACATGGCAAGAGAGCCGCATATACATACATGTATGTATAAATAAAATAAATAAATAAATATTAGGACTCATTTCACACACGGCTGGTTAACCCCATATTGAACCATTTCTAGTTCGTATTATTGGTAGTTAACACAACTGACACATGTACATACATAATATATATTTTATATAGATACATATTTAACACCCAGATCCACAGCCAACAAATTTAATTCAGCACAAATACGTTGGCCGTTCCGGGAATCGAACCCGGAACCTTCTGATTGACAGTCCGGCATAGTAACCATTACGCCAGCGAGGTCGTATACACGCGTATATACATATATGTATACACGCGTTTACATACCCAGCTTTGGCTGGGGTATATATATATACCTATATGAGTAAGTACGAGTGAGGTATGCGGCGGCAGTATTTCCTCCAATAGATGGCCAAGTTGGAAGCTAGTTAGCGGCGAGTGCGGTCGTTAGGGCGCGATATTGGCCAAGTTGCCGCCTTGATGGCTTCGCCGGAGATAGGCGCCGCGGGATGTGGGCTGTGATTAAATGTGCGCTTCATGTCAATATTATTATTTATATGCGTAGTCCGAGTTAAGTACGTTACGTTACCTTAGGTAAAAACGGGACCCTATTACTAAGCCGCTGTCCGCTTTCTGTCTGTCACCAAGCTGTATCTCAGAAACCGTAATTGCTAGAAAGCTGAAACGTTTACAAGATATGTATTTCTTGTGCCGCTATAACAAACAACACTAAAAATAAAAAATATGTAATATTTAGGGGGTCCCCATACAATAAAAGTGTTTTTTTTTTCGTTATAGCTATATAGCAATAACGGGAGCTGCTAGACACTTAAAATTTATGTATTTGTCACTAAATGAAATTATAAATTTAATTAAAATTAATATTTAAGGGGAGCATTTTCCCATACAACAATGGTACGGAACCTTCAAGCGCGAGCCCACCTAATACTTGGCCAATTATAATGACATACATACATATATCCACCCATTGCCACCAACTCGCCTGATTGTAAAAAGCATGATAATGTGGTAGAAATCTGTTCACTCTTGCCTTAAATAAGCTCAAGTTATACATATGTATTTCTTAGGAATAGCCTTCAGCCTGGCTAGTAACCGCCCTCATATTGAAAAATCAGCCACTAAGCACAAACGCTAACAGTTTGTTCCGACAGCCTCCTTGAGAGCTAGTTATTCCAGACTAGGAATGCTCCACCTTAGGTCATAGTGTCACTAACTCGTGTGGGTACGTGCCTTGCTGGTCAAAATATGCCTAGCTATAAAGACAAAAAATATTTAACTAATTTTTTCGAAGCTTTGTTTCTTATTAATTGTTAGTGCCAAGTTCAGGCCGTTTACAAATGTAAATTGAGATAAAAGCGAAGCAGATTCAAGTTAAATTGATTGCGTAGCATCTTTTAAAATAAGCGTGTTTATTATACCTGATTATTCCTAAATAAATCTTTTATTTTGTTGCTCTATCTGTGAATCTATCGCGGTATCATGAGATACGGCCGAGTGACAGACAAATGGTTAAATAGTTGAGTCTTAGCAATAGGGTTCCGTTTCTACCCCTTCTGTCCAAAACTCTACTAAGCTTCTACAATAAAATGTCCCCTAATGTCACCGGGTTACCCCGGGTCAGTAATAAGCCTAAGGGCGTCATGTACGCATTTTTTTCACTCACATCCATTCCACTAAAGCAATAACTCTGCCGTCTATGTTTGCGCCATTTGCCGCGACCACTCCGCCGCACAAAGAAAACTGAGCCTAGATGCCGCAAAAAACTCTAATAATAATCCTTAATAACATGTCCTCGAGAGGTCCTGGGAAAGTCAAACGTGCCTCGCGCCGATGTTGCTCTTAACGCCACTTCAGTTCGCGACGCTACACTTGGCTTACGAGTAACACATCTAGTTTATTTATATCATAAGCTTATGTCATTTATCATGTTTCGCCACCTATTAAAGATGTTTCGTAACAACGAAAAAAATGTGACGTAATTTTTAATTCCATTATATTTCATTAAGTATACTATAAGGGAGATACTGCTTTGTTTTTCAAAACATAACACGTTGTGATTCATCTAAAAAGAAATATATTTATAGAAAACAAATAAATTTTACATTACTAATATCAACTGATGAAATACTTAGCTCAGCAACGGTCAATGCGGACAGTAACAAGCAGTCGTTAAGCCAAGTCAGAGGTCTTAGGGTGGCATGAAATCTTTCGACATCAGAGCTTGGCCACCTGAAACGAAAAATAAGAGGAACCGTTAAAGTTCATATTCGTGGTACTAGCTGCTAAAATATCCGGACGGACTCGATGAAGAAATTAGATTTCCATTCAAATCGCGTAATTTCAAAGGAAACTACTCCAGTTATTAGGAGCGAGTGGTGGAGTCACATCCTGTACAATATAACTTGGAGCTGTCGGCGCCTCACTCCCCATCAAGTATTATTGCCCTAACAATGTTTACCTGCGCTGTATTCAATCTTCGCTATAAGGCGCAGCTTCCACGCGCGTTAGCTTATAATTGCCGTTAGTTTAAAAACGCTCCAGTAAACACTAACTAGCTTTCTTAAGCTTTTTTAACTTTGTGTTTTGACTTAAACTAGCTTTCTATATTAGCAGTACTTAGGTTACGCTAGCGCGAGGACATCAATTTTCAAATATTTCTTCATTATTTACTAACTGGTAACTAAAAAAGAAGCCTATGTTTTACTCCAGCGTCTAAGCTATCTCCATATATTTTTTTTTTCAAATGAGTCAAAGCGTTTAATCATAAAGGAGTAACATAGATTTTGAAGTTATTATATAAAGATTGGTTAGGTTTGGATCTTGGATTAACACACAGGCTACTTTTTATCCTGGATTAACGCGGGCGCAGCTATTAATAAAATAAAACTATGCAAAATTTATTGTTCTAATAGTGCTATCCTGCTCTCATATCGCTGCGCCGCCATTGTTGTATGTTATTGACTCAAGTTATCTGATTTTCTTCGACAAACACAAGATACATAAATTTTGTCAATGCGTACATCATAAGCGTGCGCTAACCTAATATTTCCAAGGAAATTTTACAATGCCTCACATCTCGTCTTATCTCGAAATTTGTGGAGATATAATCGCTCACGATGACAGCACCTTGATATGACGTAGTGACGTCTTAGTAGAGAATTTCCGGAGATCTCGCTTCTAATTAAAATCTCTGAGAGCTTTGGTGCGGTTCCGAGGCGCTACGACGGTTGATTGTATTTGTTCTAGAACTTGCCATATCAGTTTGTAATTTACAGAGAGAATAGTTGCCACATTCATTGGCATTTGCCCTATAGAATTTCATAAAATATTCGCTAAGTTCTAGTCGAGCTCACGCATGAAGGGTTCCGCACTTCCACTTCCATAGTGCGGAACCCTAAACGCGTGTTTTGCCATTTTTGCGATTATTGTATGAGAATTAAAAATTTACATTATTTTAGTATGTTTTTGTTGAAGCGGCTCGAAATACAAAAACTTGTGAACATATCAGCTCTCTCGCTATTACAGTTACTGAGATACAGCCTGGCGACAAACAAACAGACAGCGAAGGCTTAGTAATAAGGTCCTACCTATTGTGTATGGAACCCTAAAAAAAACATGTTTGCTTAGAGAGTTAAATCGATTCCCCGATTATGTTACTTTGACAAAATAATGTAAATAGTTTAAAAATATCTGGAGATGAAGTTTGCTTACAAACAATGTTCCAAGTAATTTTAATTGTTTTAGCGAGGTTTATTGTTCAAAGAACTTCTAGTTGTTTTTTGTTTATGTCTTCATGGAAATATTAATTTAATATAAATTGTATGCTCACTTTTAATACATCTAGTAATATTGATTTGTAGGTCATTTGAAAGACTTAAACATTTCTGCAGTAAAGATTATGTTTTATTAAACAAACTTCGTATTCTACGTATCATTAATTAGAAAATAAACAGATTAGTTTATACTACATCTAGTAGAAAAATCATAAAATATTCTACTAATATTATAAATGTGAAAGTTTCTGTGTTAGTATGTATATATTTTTTTACAACTTATACGTTTGCGATTGACCACAGCTCGCCTGGTGTTAAACAATACTATGGTACACGCTTACCTAGAAAATACCTATTAACTAAGTTTGAAGACTCCCAGGTAGTAACCTCAGGAAACAGAGTGTTCGATACAAAATGAGTGGACTGTATGCAAGTTCTGATTCTCACAAGGAAATTACGAAACTTAGATAGGACCACGTACCTTTCATTCACGACGCCACACCCTGGGACAACTCCTCGCGTCTGGCGGCAGCTCGGTGGGTAACGATCGTCAAGCTCCTTGTTGAAATGCAGAATAGTATTGTGCACGGCACAGAAAATATCCTCGTCGGTCAAGCGACGCGCGACACGATTTAGGATATATTAAAGAGTAACTCTGTACTACGGCGCGGCGATGAGAAGCGCGGGTTGTCTCCCATACGATTCCAGAGTGACTGCCTCAGGCCGCGACGCGCGGACTGCAGGTTTTGTAGTTCTACCCTCATTACACAATAATACCTTTATGAGAATCAAACACAGAGACCCAGGAAGAGAATTTCAAAGTTTTCCAGTCTTCACAAGAAAGGTCGTAGCGAATCAGCTTGTGCGAGACTTTAGGATTTCGACTGAAGGTATACCTATGTCCCTCCACTGAGTTTCTGCTCGTTCTGTAATGGAACGGAGACGGTGTTAAAATATTATGCAACTCCTTTTATTACTATGTTTATTGTTTCTTCAAGAACTGAACCAATTTCGTTAAAATTTGGTAAGGATATAGTTTGGACCCCGGATTAACACATTAGCTACTTTTTATCCCGGACTAACGCGAGTAACCGCAGAGCGCAACTGGTTCAAAACGTGCGCTAAAATAGATTGCGTAGAAATCAACATGAACACTGAAAATAAATTAATATCACCGTTGGGAGGCAGCTAATATCATAAATCGGTATCCATTACCGGGATTGGGCGTCGATCTTCATTCCGCGACTGTAATGGGTTTCCAATAGGCCTCCACTAATCATGCTCGCAATCAGCGGTGCATGCTTTAAATCGGTCGCTAATCATATAATGTACTTTGAACCAGAGCTTCCCCAAGTTTTGACTCGCAGTCATATTATACATGACTGCGAGTCATATTGACATAAATACTCTTTGGACAAAAACAGTATACAACAAAAATGCGTGCTAGTTTTTTAGCGTACTTTCTTGGGAGTTTGACAGCTTTGCTATACGAATATATTTAAAATACTGTCATACTTTCTTGAAAACAAACATTAACTAAGGACTTCTCTGTTTATTTCTTTACTTTGTGCTCTTTGTGGAATCTAATTCACAGGCATTCTGAGCAGTCTCAGATCAAAATAAGCAAAGATCATATAAATTTGTAGTTGTTTTTCTTTTTTAATTACGCTATATTTTAATAATTAACTAAAGAAATAAAATACAATTAAAATTAATCACTGTTTTTTTAATATGTAGTTTTAAGCGGGACCCGATTTACCAAGTTTGAGAATCTTTGTGACAATCATTCGCTATCCATTCTCATAACTCCCTGAAATGAATCCGATGATTGCTCTCGTGATGATTATTATTATTATACAGTAGCGTCAAAGGGTTAATATTCAGAAATGAGGTCTGTAATTTGATGATTGGCTTCTAATTTATCAGCTACCAATATATTGCAACGGATATTCATTTTGGCGTGGGTTTTATTAGTTTATTAAAATTAGCTGCAGAATAAATATTCATCGATTTTTTTTAAATCTCACGGTCACTTATAATGTCACAGTCGAAGTAAAATAAGACAAGTATGCCAATTGTATTTTTCATACAAAGGTTGCTTAAATTGCTACAAACGATAAAGTCACCTATTGCGCATGAAAATTGCTAGACCTGTTTTTTTTTCAATCATTGTTTTTGTATGTTTTTGGTGTATAATAAAGAATTCTTGTATTGCATAGTATTGTTTGTATATATATTCTTCTTTGCCTACGCGTTTTACTCATTAGATTAAGTCGGTACAGCAAGTTTTTCGTTTCCATTGTATTCTATCAACTCTCGTCTCCACATCCACACCCATTTCTTTCATATCCTCATTCACACCTGTCAACCAGATCTTCCGACGTAATTATCTACTTCTGCTACCTTTCACAATCATATCCATATTTATACAGACGTAGATCCATGTCGTAGGTAAAGCACTGGAGCTACTGTGATTAAGACTAGCTAATTGTTGCGAGATAATTGAGCACTTACCCAGGCCAGCCCGGAGGATGTCATTAGTGCATGTATCTAGACTTGTAGCCTATTGTAGTCTAGCTGTTCTATATAGCCTGGCCAGTGTAGCCTCGGTATGAATGTCTGACGAGGTGCTTCAATAGATGAATGGAGCATTGAATGACGATTATCACTGAGACTTGTACTGGTCAAAATCATTTAGCTATTCAGAAGATACTACTATCATAATATGAATGTTTGAGAAAGGCGAAGAACCGTCATGATTTTGGTTATCAAGATCAAGACGAATTAATGAATGATGATGAATGAATTAATGAATGAACGTATATATTATAATTAGTAAATAAAGTTTTATAGCCTTTTACACTGATGGGTTTAACTTTAGTAGGTACTACATTTATTATCATATGCTTCTTACACGCCATTGTAAAGGGTCTTTGTGTTTGAGAAGAGAGGATTTGTCGGTTTGTTCAAAATAGTGTTGCCACTTATCTTTAAAACTACTTGACAGTTAATGCAATTTTCAATATTGGGATTGGGTTTTATTGGAGCATGTTTTCATAAAGATGCCATTCGGATATATCACCAGAAGGCGCTGCAGTTAACGTTTGTTAGAAAGCAATTTGACATTCAAGTATTATATATGTTCGGCCTTTGAAATGAATAAATATTTGTTAAGCGACCAACCGTGTTTTGTATCTGCGCTCAAAGCTAAATAAAACCACTAGCAAATGCAAAGATCAACATAGTAGAGGACAGTGGCGCCACCTCTCGCATGTCGGTGGGAGTGCCGGCAGAGGGAACCTCTCGTAATTAAATTGTCCCATGCCTCCTAAACTGATGAACGTACTCGCTAGTTTCTCTCATAGTAAAGTTGCGTTTTTTAGCATTTCGTACTCTAATGGTCTCGTATGCTCTCGTACGTATCACTCGGGACTCTAGCACTGAGACTTCGCTGTCCGTGTGACTGTCTGTCTGTCCATCTGTCATCAGGCTATATCTCATGAACCGTTTTACGCTAGAGAGTTGAAATTTTCACACATGTTGTATTTCTGTTGCCGCATTAACAAAAAATACTAAATCTTCGGCTTCAACTTTGCTTAGACGGAGTTCTATCTACTACAAAAAAAAAACTAAAGACAAAAATAATTAAAGTTTGATATTTTCCTATACAACAAACCTGTTCTTCTGCAACGTTTTCTCGCTGCTATCTTTTTAACAATAGTTGGTAGAAGCTTGAAATAATAAGAATAACAGAATATTAAATTGTATTTAGTCTTTATATTTTGCCATTTTTGCAATTTTTGATATATATTTTATTATGGTTCGGAACCCTTCATTGCCAAGTCCGACTCGCACGTGAGGTGCTTGGTTACAAATTTTTCAACTTAAAGGTGGTAGATAATTATAAAATAATAAAAAACAATGTCCGGCCACTACCCCGGCAGACCAAAGCAATATCGCTGTGAACATGGAGCAGTTAGGCAGGGACGCGGAAAATCCGAACCCATTTCCATTTCATTTATAGTATTTTATTTTGTTTCCATTCCCGTCCAATTTCCTTACGTCATTATAATTGCGCTATCTCCACTCGTTATTTTCGTTTCATTCGGCGAAGCAATAAAATTTTAATCGGAACGACAATCGTCTCAAATGGAAGTTTTATTGAGCCGATTCCTCGATTTGCTTGGCGTTACGCGACGGAACAGTTTTTCCTTCCGCTCGCTGTAATTGCTGTCTTGTGACTTTACCAGGATTTATTTAATGGCTGCAGAGTGCTTCCGTTGCTTGGGTATACCTATACAAAGTTGTAGAAGACAATTGAAAATATAGTTCAGTTGCAGTTTCCAAATTTCTTTAGTCATAATTAATGGTAACTTTAAATAGGTACATACAATAATACCTACCTACTTGGTACCTACTAATTTAAGTAGGTAATGTCATATAGAAAGATACCTACGCTTTGCGAGATTAATAGGAGTTGACTTCTTTAAAAAGTTTAAATTTGAAAATACTAGTACATGCCTACCTATATAAACAGACTTCTACACATTAGTAAGTTAGTTAGTCTATGTAAGTCAAAGTCTTTGTCCAATGGTCCAAAATGCCGCCGCTACAACATGGCAGATTAATATTGTCACTTCTGCTTAAATATGGGTATCAAATAAAAGAGCTTGTAGGACACAAAAAATGTTAACTTTCAAATCCATGATGCCCATTTTTCGAAAATAATAATTCATATTTATCACACGCCACTATCCTAAAACAACCAGAACAGCTTCAAAAGCATAAAAAAACTATAAAAGTTATTTTTTGCACCCGACCCGTTTCGATTAGCCTTAAGTGTTACCAAGACAATCTGTGTATCAAATAACGCCACACGATACTAAAGGGGTATGTTCTTCTACTTACATCAATCTTTACTTTCGGAGAGGTCTTTGAGTAACTTGACACTGAAGGTTACATCCCAGACAATCATATACATACCTACTTATATAGATATTGTATACTGTCAATTATTCCATTACTGTCGTCATAGAATGTCATCATCTTCTTCGTCTTCTTCCTGTGGGCTAAGTGACTGAGCTCTGGTGTTAAGAGTTTTCAAGCCGCTCATTGGCCTTTGAGTTAGCTTTAAGACAGTTTGCCCAGATAATGCCACTTTTAAAATACAGTCTCGCGCATGGTCATCCATCCTAAGACTGTCTGCATGGACCGATGCTTAACCACGATGATTGCGTCAGAGCACCTTAAGTACTTAATGATACAAATATACAATTAGTATAATCTGTTTAAAATCAAACCGCTTCATCTCATAACTTTGAGGACTGCCGATTTGCCGCTGCAATTGTATTGTCCATCAATTAGTATATAGTAACTTAACGGCAAGTCAGTATGTGTTATGTGTTTATTGGCTTTAAAAAACATAATACACAAATTGTGGCGATAAGAGTTTGGCGGTATTCAAACATTTTGCTTCGAGATTAACCCATAAATACAATTATACATATCATATGAATCCCGTAGTACCCCCGCAGGTCGAGCTGTAGTTGCTACCCGGTACACGGCGGACAATCACTGGCTCATGTAACTAACTCTGATACAAACACATTTACACACAGAGCTATACAAATATGTAGAACTTCCATAATTCATGCTATAAGTTTCCCTGCAGAAAAACTTGACCATTATCATCTCCCTTTCCCACTTTTGTGTGTAGAAAGCCTTTAGCATATGCCAATTTTAATTTAATTAATTATGTATGCTCTGTTTTTTTTTGTATTTATGTAATATCTAAATTATACAAAGTTATTTCCTACTGCGCTGATAGGAAGTTAAAGTTGACAACATGTAGCTTTTAATATAGGGATAATTAAAAAAAAACAGATTAATCGTTGTACTGTGGAGGTGCCAAGGTCATACATTAAGCTTTTTGGTTCTACTTTCAGTTATCAAGGCAAGAGTGAACAGGTTTTTTGGGTAAGCACGTTCCACCTTAGATCACAAGCAAGCACTAAAATAGTGTCAAAAAAATCTGTTGCTCCGTACTTTTAACTTTGGATTGTTCAATTTTTTTTAACTCGGCATTTCAAGGTCACGAGAAATCTTTTTTTTTTTCAATTTCTGAGATGACCCGTTAATAAAAGTGGTTTTTATTGTTCAGCGCATGAGTGTCGAGTGCTATCTATGTCTATCCTTCTTTAGTCGGTATACAAAACATGTGTCTTAGATTAGCCTCAACTGCTCTTACAATTTATTCCTACATTGGCTGTTCTACTACAGCGCGATTGTAAACCAACCGTTGGTTAGTAATCGGCGGAGGTGTATAAGTTAGGGGCAGCGGGTGAAGCAGAACTTTGTTTTATGGGTGTTGTGGCCATTCATTGTTCCATTGGCAGCTCCTATTGGAATAGTTAAATGACTTGTTTCTCTTGATTTAGAGAACCGGCCGCTAGCGCCGGACTCGTGCAGCCGAGGTGGGAACATTGTTAAAGGAAATAGTTTTGTTTTGTATTACTTAGCATTGAAACTTTCAAAATAATAAGAGATTTACTATTAAAATTGAGAAGTAAAAAATTACATTCGGCAGTTTTAGGGGAAATAATTTAAAGTGTTTTTTACTCTAAATAGATCAACACTTGACTACAATTCACCTGATAGTAAGTGATATTATGGTCTACGGTGTAGCGCGCTTGCCTAAAAAGAAGGACCGGTTTGCTCTCGCCTTGAAAACTTGTGGATTCATCATGCCATTGGGGAACAGAGAATTCGGCAAGGAATTCCAAAGTTTCGCGGTTCGGACAACAAAAGTGGAAGCAAAACGCTTTGTGCGTACCTTGGGCACCTCAACCATAAACCGATGCCGCTTTCAGGATTCCCTGCTCGTCTGGTAGAAGTTCGTCCGGTAGAAGAAGCGGGGGGAATCACATCATGCAATTCAGTTGCACAAGTGCCAAAACATGACAAATATTCTTTACTAGCATCCCGTCCCGGCTTCGCACGATCTCTAAAATAAGTTGCAAAGACAAACAAACTATAGCCTATGCTACTCGAGGATAATGTAGCTTTCCAACAGTGAAAGAATTTTTCAAATCGGTCCAGAAGTTTTGGAGTCTATTCCCGTCAAACAAACAATCAAACTTTTCCCTTGATAATATTGGTATAAAACTGAGTGACTTAAATGACAAATACACTATTAAATGTAATCATTGGCGGTGATTAAGTCAAAGCTTGGGTTTCAACACCATTGTGTTTGCATAATATACTGAATGAAAAGTTCAGTGCTGCAGAGAAATTTGTTGCGTTTATACTGAGGGCTGACCTTTTTCGGACGCTAGGGGACATATACTATACTGTCTTTCTTCTGTTTTTTATGGTTGTTTTATGTAATTTGTTATAATGTATATGTATGTGTTTATGTGTCTTCTGTGTCTGAAATAAATGTGTTCTTTCTTAAAAAATTGTCCATAGAGCATATTATATCAATGATGCCAAGGACCATCTAGATGGCCATTAGAACTAGTAGAAGTTCTCATTCAGAGTCAATAAGTTGGCAACCATAACTATTGTCACATTTCCCTGAGCTCATAGCTAATAGAACAGCCTATTTACTATTAGTGTTGGAAACCAGCTGGCTGCGAACCAACTGTTCCCTCCATTATCATAAAGTTAGGTATACCTACTCGTATTGTTAGATATATCTATGTGTGCCATCGATTGTACGTACATATTATTGACTGTACAATTTATTAGCTTAGCAGCTGTCTTTGCAGTACTTGTGTTTAGTGTATTATTTCTATTTTTTTACAGCACCGATGTTAAATCGACGAGGAGTTGTAAAACAGGCGCGTTTGTGTGTGTATATGTGGCGTGTCATATTTAATACATTTAGTATTTTTTTCACTAATATGACATTAATTATCACGAATAATATCTTTGAAAATAATTTTTTAAATGTATATGTGTATTTGAGTAAAAATCTATTTTTTTTATTTTATATGTGGTATCAAACATAGCTCCCGGACGGGTGAACCGATTTAATTTTTTCTTATATGGTTAAAAAAAATTAAAAAATTTTAGTCGAGAAAGTTCTTAAATCGGTTCAAAACGAGCGTCGCGACAAATGGCGCACTACATACATATTTTGTACGATATGGAAATGAAAAAGGCAATACGATGGTATTTGAAGACAAGTAGAATGCATACATTATGATTCATTTCATGCTGTGTAGCTGCCACCAACCAATAATAATATATTGACACGGATTTTGTATATTTTTAATTTATTTTTGTTTTGCCTCAGTTCAATGCCCTGGCTCTGGCGTCTAGAATATTCAAACCGCCTCTAAAGCAGCTGACACAGATACTGGCTTCAATTTACTGTACCATCTGACTGACGAAAGCGCTCGAAGTTAATTAATTACACTTCTTGCACACCCATCCGAAATCAACCGCATGAACGATGCTTGACTTGGTGATCATGTTGGATCAACTTAGTCGACAGACTTAAAGGGCTTTCACCCTTACATCTAAATAAAATTATAAACTAAGCACGTTATGAATAAAATTACCATTTTATTTATCTACCTACGCTGTAGTAATAAATGTTTCATAATTTTTATATAACGTAAACAAAAAGTTTTTTAGGGTTCTGTAATCAAAGCAACGGGACCCTACTACTAAGACTGCACTGCTCGTCCGTCTGTCACCAGGTTGCAAATAATAAACTGTGATTAATATGTGCTTCAAAGTAAAAAAAAAATGATGATTTATTTCTCTTGTCTCGACAACAATAAATACTAAAATAAGAACAAAATTGATATAAGGGGTCTCCCGTGCAACAACTGTGATTTATTTGCATCTTTATTCTCGATCTTAATAACAACAAATTGCAGACATTTGAAATATTTAGTTATAAATTCAAATTCAAATCTATAAATTCAAATTCCATTTATATCAGCTATATTTCAAGTTATATCACAAAAACATACACATTAAAATAAACATAAAATATCCATTAGGCAGTACATGAAAGATTATTTTATATTTTCACCTTAAAAATAAAATTATTATAGGTTTCCATACAACAAATCTGCTGTTTTGACATTTTTACAGACTACGGCACGGAACCCTTCATACGCGGACCAGACTCGCTCTTCTGTCTGTTTCTCGGGTTTCTGTTATTCTCGAGTCATTGAACCCCATTCTTCCGCGACTCAATTTTTTTCTCAACATTCTTTGAAGTGAGTTATAAAACGTGTGTAAATTGTAACCGCAATAAATCACGAGCGATCATCTGCGACATGTCACGCGGCCAGCTGTCACGACACGCGCGTCTTGTAGCTGTCAGTTTGACACTATTCAAATAGATTTGAAAAAACACAGACACTGATATCCACGGATAACAGAAGATAAGGATATGGTACGTTAGGAATAAAATTGGCCGAGTGCGACGGGTTTCGTACCATTGCTGTATGGGAGACTCCCTTATATATTAATTTTATAATTTATTTTATTTGTTTTACTCATCTTTATTAAACACATAAATATAATAAAAAGTATACATGTCAAAAACATTTAATCATTTAATGTATTTTTAAATTTATTACATAATTAAATATTCTTGAATGTATAGAGAGTGTACCAATGTCGCTATAAAGATGGAGTAAAAAAATGCTTTGTAAGTACTTTTATTCTATGGGATCGCCTTAAATATTCATTTTAATAAAATTTTATAATTTTATTTGAAAAGTGATATACATTTAAAAAATATTTTTTAATATTAAGTGTCTATGAGCTTGCAAATAAATACGAAAAAAATACGTTTATTGTATGAGGACTTCCTTAACATTTTTTATTTTATTTCAAGTATTTATTTTTATAATGGCATAGTAAATACAATTTTTTTTTTGGACACATTCAGACACAGCTGGGTAGCCCCATACTGAACCATTTCTAGCTCGTATTATGTATCTTGTGAAGGTTTCAGCTTTCTACCTATCATAGTTTCTAAGATACAGCCTGGAGACAGACAGACAGTAGAGGCTACTGTTTTTACCTAATATGGTACTGTTTTTACCTTTTAGGTACGGAACCCTAAAAACGAGATCAACAGTTGTCACCCAAGCACAACTCAGACACAACAACCATAATTATACAAAAGCCATTACTAGAATTGAGAAAGTCAGTATCTATTCCTAAAAATAAACATCAATTTCGTTTCCATTATAACGAACGACATTTGGTAAAAGTAAAGTCACATTAAGTTTCACGTCGAAAGTAAAGCAATTAACCAATCACTAAGTAGATATAATATCTTTATCGTTTATTTTTAACTCACCCCTCACATCTGTGAGTTAGTCAAGTTTAACATGGTGATGAGTGGTGATAACAAAAACAGATTTCTTTACTCCGAAAACAATGGAGTGTTATTAGTTTGACGTTAATTGTTCGTGTGTGGGTCTGTTGTATTATATCTTTCATACGGAGGCCCAGTTTTCATTATTTCTATTTAAATTATTGTTAAGATCGATAAGTTCAAGAAGTTATGTATTTTTTTTAATCTATCGTTAAACTGTTTTCAATTTTACCTTTTCATAATTGTTATATTACATAATATTGCATAAGTTAAATAACATCCATAATTTGGAACATGTTCAGCTATGGAAATAAAAAAATATTGTCTTTAGTTCAAACAAAAAGTATGTCCTTCCGCCTAAGAAGTGTTTGTTATCGGAAAATAAACACATATTTTTCACAACTAGCTCATAAAAGGTATCGACTTCACTAGTACATTTCAATTCTAAGATGACCACAGTTTTTTTTCACACACGTCTGGTTAGCCCCATACTAAACCATTTCTAGTTTGTATTATGGTTGCTAACACAACTGAGTATATCAGTACATATACATACATACATACTTTATATAGATATATATTAAACACCCAGACCGTCAGCCAACAAATTTAGTTAAGAACAAAGATATTGGCCGTGACGTGAATCGAACCCGGAACTTACGGAATGGCAGTCCGGCATGGTAATTTACGTCGACGAGGACGTCGGCTTAAATGTCGGGGGCTTTCTAAATTTTCAATGTTTACTTGGTAGCACCCTAATTTCTGTGTGTTATACAAGTAACTGGTTATTCTCTTAGTATGTTGATGAGCGGCGATCACAAAGGCAGATAGATAACTTCTATTTTTAACCTTATAATTAGTTAAAATGCGTTCTTGACGTGTTGTATACAGTTAGGAGCTGTTGATACAAACAACTGTTAAACTTGAAATAAATATAAATACAGAATTAAAATATGCAGAAGTCTAACTTTGAAGAATTTAGTGCCTCGATTATGTTATTTGTCATTGTTAGTTTGTTTCATAATCATAATAATAATAATTATTGCCCAGAACTAGATTACATGTCATTTCTAATTTAAAAAATACATGAATTTTGTAATATCATTTCCAATAACTTTAGCTTTAATATAAAATAAAATGTCCATAAAAAGGTAACAATTTACCACAAGTTAAATACCTACTAAACTTATGAACAAATTGAAGTACAATACAGCTAGGCCGGTACGTAACCATACACTGGTCTAAGGTGGAACATGCGTTGTCTTGAATAACTTGTCTGAAATAACGGCTCTCAAGAAAGCTAATGAAACACACTGTTCCAATCTTTGATATTTTTATCTCTTTTTATCGTTGCAACTAAGTATTGAGAGTTTTGCGAGCGAAGCAACGCGCGGGTCATACGAGATGGGTCAACGATTTACTCACTCATCAATTACAAGCCTTTGGATGAGATACGAGCGCCAGATAAACTCAGATGGATCATGCAGACAGACTACGCCCAACAGTAATTGTATTAGAAAGACATAATATGATTATAATGAAACAATCAGTCAGTTAATTTTATTCGACTTATCATTCTGTGGCTGCATATTCCGTATGTAAAGTACTCGGACAGCGTTTGAGTTATTTTTGTATTGCCACAGAAGGTCAAAGAGTCAGCGTGTTTATGTTTATTTATGCCTCTTGAAATACATTCTCCAGCTTTCTTTACTCTAATTGATTGAGTGACGACTGATAACACGGAGTGGGGAACTAAATGCGGAATTTGTCAAACAAATTGCATCGGTAACTTAACGGCGACGTAAGGTGATGATTGGCTGCCACAAGTGCCCACGTGACTTCAGCAAGATCAAAGTTTCTCGCATTACGGTGCTAACGAGTTATAGATACAATGTTGAGAAGTTCCGCACTGAGCACTCTGAATGTAGAATTGTTAGTATACATACGTACGTTTGTAACATTGTAACTAATTTAATCAATCATAATAATAAATCACACCAAAGAACAGCATTTTCGTTGAAAACTATTTTTTTTTATTTAAGTAATTTCCGCAATTTTTTTTTGAATCTAAGTAATTTCTACTACGATTTCAAAAATGTATGCAGATTTGAGAATTTTTACGACTCAGACAAGGCTAGGATTACTATTTTTAATTATCTAGAAAAAATATTCGGAATACACATATTAGTTAACCACAAGTACAAAATTACATTTGAATATTTTATAATTAGTTCCTTTGTGTTATTATAATGTCTGATGGATACTCAATTTCTGAGCCAACAAAACACTTATGTCAATAACACTTGAATAATACCAATACTGTTTAATTGTTTTTATTAGGTACTCTAAGTATCCAAAACAAGCTCAAGCTTTTGTTCGTTCAAAGCAAATATTTCAAAATAACAGTTTTTATAATATCCATAGAAGAAACTACGACCTTTTATTAAATTCATTAAGTGAATTGAAATTAAAATCCTTAAACTTATTTATCTTTAGTAACAAATTTCCACGTTATATATTTATTCGCTTTATAAAGAGAAATATATATACAATCCGTAAATAAGTAGGTAATAAATAGGTTCTGAATGAAAGAAATACGACAAACATATGCACCGATACTCATATCACAAAAAATAGAAAAACGTTCAATAAATCTTTCAGCAAAAGAACAGAAGATTCTTAAACATAACATGTCTCAAGATAAATACAATATATGTTCATGGATACGCGTATAATTCCATAAACAATATCTATCTAAACATCCTGAGCATAAATAGCAAGCATATCCAATATTAGGTAAACGTTTTTGTATCGCGTCCCCCTGGCCAACATCTGGCGTTGTGGTCACTTTATCATCCTCAATGGCTCGTCTGCACCCGCAATCTGTCCACGCTAGTACAAACATAGCAATCCATTCACCGTCGACCTTAACCTTACGTAATACGATACACATTCCCGTAGCACAACAGCAAAACAGCGAGCGTAATTCACAAACGCGACAAATAATGATGTCATCCGAATATCGGCCTTATGTTGGGGTGCTTTCGATCGAGTTTTGTGTGCAATTTTTTGCAATCCTTAATTAAGGGGACATCCATCAAGGCTGGCCATTGATGGTTCATTGATTAAGTTGGCATTCCATTTTTTAGTACGCGCTGAGATGGATCGCTCTGGTTCTGATGAAAGCAACTAGCTGAGGTTCTATTTGATATGTGCATTACTGATTGGTTTCGTACAGAACTTGAGCTTTAGGTACGACCAAATAGGAACTAAACTACGATTTAATAATGATTTCTTAATAAATACTTGAATTAACTGTGAACTGGGGAATTTACTAAGCGGCTGGCGGAGGTTACGGGTGTCCAAAAGAGATCACGTTCAGAAACGGAGCGTTTTCATCCAACGTAGGAATGCTGCTAGCATTTTGGGTCTCTATGCCCCCAGCTTTTATATATTCTATTAAATGTTTAGATAAGTTTATGCTAAGTTATTATAATAACTTGTGTTGCGATACCCGAACAGGGTCCGTTATGTGATACCTACCTTTTAAATGTATAACATCTTAATTATGCCATAACGAAGTAATAAATGTATTTTACTTTGACTTTGAATAAACATGCGTTGTTTTGTGCTTGCTTAATTTGTAACCAGTTGAAAATCAGTCACCAAAATATTATAAATATTTAACAAATCATTTCTTAAATTACAAGTTTCTAATCGTATATTTCGGCAGCCTTCTTAAGAGTTAGTAATTCCAGACAAGGTATACCCCATTTTCGATACAGTTAAAGGCCAGGCTGTATACTGCTACAAATAAAAGTTCGGTAATTAGTTTCATTTGGACAAAAGCGGCTGGACAATAGGACTGGCCTTCTTTCCAAGCGCTTACTACAATCCCTGAGCACGTCCTTGCTAGAAATCTTATTAAAACACTTCCCGCGACAATGGGAGGAAGGCGTTTCATTTGCCCTTTGTCTCGCCAGAGGGCGCCGCTGATGAATGATACAAATTCCGCGGGATAGCGTAATGGATGCGTCTTCATTTAAGCCTCTTTTGTATACTTTGTGTTTACTTTCTATGGCATTGTGTATGCATGGTAGGTATTGTGATACGGACTAACATTGACTGGTTAGCGCTTTGGTGAAAGATGTTATGAGGTTCGCAAAACTCAAGTAACAGTAAAATATTAAAAAATATTGAAATATGTAGTTCTTAAACATTGTAAACTGTTCACGTAAGGCATCTTAATATTTTCGCGTAGAAAACGGTCACACTTACTTATTATTAAAAGTTGGAATGAGTCCAACAGTTTCGGTGCAACACTCGCCCCTGATGATGGTGCTCGGAAAGCACCGAAACTGTTGGACTCATTCCAACTTTTAATAATAAGTAAGTGTGACCGTTTTCTACGCGAAAATATGTAGTACTTAGTAATTTGTTTTCAATTTAATATACGTTACATTCAAAAGTATTAATTACTTTATGAAACATAATAGATTTTCAACTACTTCTTTCGGCTTTATAAAACTTTGAAAAAGTTCAGGTGAGATCAAAAGGTTTTCTAATTACAAACAAAAACTAGTCAAAACCATTCTTCCACTGAGGTCGTGAGTTAGAGACAATATGTTCTTCTTTTATCAGAGCTTGGCCACTTAGCTCATGTATGAGCTAAGTGGCCAAGCTCTGGTGTCGAGTGTTTCCAATCCACCCGACGGCCTTTGACAGTGACAAGTAAATAAATGAATAAAATCAGAGCAAGAGGCTAGCTAAAAGATTTAAATCAACCACAATAGACTTTAATGTAAGATTTCTTTATCCTTTCACATATTGAAAAAGTTCTTTCAAATCGTTTTAGTATTATAAAATGTCGTCCATCCATCTAGTGAACTCGAGTGAGTGGTTGCACCATTGAATCAAATCACTCAACCTGATTCGACTCATCGCACTCTCTCAAGCCCAGCCTTCACAACTATATTTTAAAGAAAATGAGATATCTTAAATCAACTTTTCATCGAAGTAGCGGTAAAAACTAGTCAAGGGTCAGTTTGACTTCTATATAAAAAATTTAATAAAATACGGCAATATCACGTCTCACGTTAGTTGTATGAAATACAGGAAGGACAGCTAAATATGAAAAATAAGGTCCAGTAAGCACTCTTTGGGAACAAAAGCCTACAAATAAATTAACAAATCAGTTTCTGTTTGGTTAGCTGTGACTCTGTAAACCATTTCTTAAATAACTCACTATTGTAAATATCATCATCAGCCTATAAATCCACTGCTGGGTATAAGCCTTCTCTCTCGTATGCCGTATGTTTGGTCTTATGTTCCACGGCCCCAGAGCGTGCCCTCAATGGACCGGATGTCATAGATCCATCGGGCTGGTGTTCTGCCTACAGGTCGCTTTCTATCCCGTGGAATTCATTGAGCAGTTATTTTGCTCCATATATTGTCATGACGTCTGGCAAGGAGTCCTGCCCAACGCCACTTGAATCACGATCCCCCACGTCAGTAACTTTCGTCCAGCGTCGGATTCCTGTATTATGGCTGATACCTAACTTTGTAAATATACATTTTAATAATAGATAAATCCCTAAACACCAAAGCAGCTACAAAGAGTTTAGAATGATAAAATCTGCGACAGAAGGTAAAGCACACTCGTACATTACCATTATAGCAGCCTTAGAAGCCAAGTACTAAAGTATCGGGAGTCTAAGTATTGTAAATCTGTGCAGCTTTTGGCGTTCTAGCGGGGAGGAAAGTGAATTGTTTTGTGTAGTGGGCTTTAAGGTCGCTGGACGGGCGCCAGACGCGTGGGAGCTACCTAGAGAACTAAGTTTTACTGTAAGGTATTCTAGGAATTTGTCATAAACACTAAGGTGACTTGTTTGAACTTTGGAAATAAACTTTCAACCCTTGTTCATTTTGTAATTTTCCTGTTTTTAAACCCTGATGTAAAGACGACGGGGTGTTATAAGTTTGACGCGATAGTTTGTACGAGTAAATACTGTACCGGATGAGCCGATTTCATTTTTATGAAAATTGATCAAAAATAGCTGACCACACAAAATAGCGTATAATTTTTTTTCACAACTCCCTTAATATGGATGCCGAATTAAAGGGCTTGAATAGTACAGTATAAGAAATTCAAAGTATAATAATACGAGTAACTAGTATAGTAAACTCTTTACAAAATCTCAAATCCAAGTCGCAACCAGAAATATTATCGGAGATATTAAACATTTTTCTTTAACACTTATTGTTGAAATAGCAAAAGTTGTTATTCAAAATGGTTTAAATTTACCATCTATTGATGATACATGCTAATATGTGATTGTAAAATAACCATTTTCCATATTATGAATGACCTAAAGTATGTTAAAGGTGACTGTCCACCGATGCGCACAAGACAAGCGAAATAACCAATAAAATCAGAAATAATTCGGAAATTTTGTGTAATTGGTTAATATTTTTCCGTTTCTGCGCTTTGCTGCCTCGCATCGCACCGGTGTGCACACACCTTAAGATCGCTTGTATAATTATTGTCCGGTGTGTGTACGAAAAAGCAATTATGGCTCAGTAGTAATAACGTCTGCTTTTCCATCAGACGGCCTCTGGTTCGATCCCGGCCCTACACCAATGACTTGTTTTTCAAATAATGTGTAGATTTGCACTCGCTTTGAAGGAAAACATCGTAAGGAAACCGACATGTTTGAGTACCATAATATCCGAAGACGTGTGTCATCCGCCAACCCGCACTTGGCCAGCGTGGTGGCGTGAGAGAACGCCACGAGTCCCAGCAGTGGGAACGTATAGTGGGCTGCTCATATATACTGATCATATGTACGAGCGGTCTAGCACTGTGAAGTCATCACGCCGCTCTTAAATCCGATACAATACATTTTCAACCTTAACTTTATATTAATAAGAGTGATGTTTGCAGGTGCGTGCGACGTGGCCGGCGGCGCGGGGTCGGTGAACGCGCTGGCGGGGGTGGCGGCGGGCGGGGCGCGGCTGGCGCCCTCGTTTGACGCCGCCACGCCGCGGAACGTCACCGCGCTGGTTGGCAAGTCCGCCTACCTCAGCTGCCGCGTGCGCAACTTGGGCAACAGAACGGTCAGTTACATATATACAGTACTGGTTGACCGAGTTTTGCTCGGTATTTATTTATTTTTTAATATGTCACTATGTCCATTCGTGCAAGATGGAATAAAATAATAAAATAGCCCAATAGCCGTCTAGTACGCCAGTGATATCGGTATTGCGTTGTTCTTATCATGTCTTGCCCGTAATGTTACGGATGCGGTTGTACCAGAGTGTTGAGGGTGGACCGAGGCCCTCCTGCGTGTCACAGGCCTCCAGTCCGTTAGTAAAAACTACTTGTTGTAAGATTTAAGCATCAAATTACATCAGCAATCATCCAAATAGAAAACACACAGGACAAACTCTCCCCAGGAGGCACATAGATACCCAAATTATGCCTCTTTTCCTCTGTATATCTATTTTTTGTGAATGCTCAAGGTTATCCCTTAATAAAGCTATAATAAAGCCTACTAAGCTAATAAATGGTACCTATTACTTTAACATAAAATAGTAATGACGTAAATAGAGACCTTAATAAAGCCTCTTTTCTTATATCTTTAATATCTGTTAGCATGAAATTATTTATTATTATCAATGAATAATCATTTTTCAATTATATCATACTTATACAACCCGCCTCTAATCGTACTCGATGCAAAGGTACTTGCTGTGGTACCACGCTGGATATCTACGGCTTTTGCAACAAGAACCCAGAGCTTGCAACATTTATCTTTAATTAGTCAAAAACTAAAAAATTCTACATCAAGTTCATCTTCTGAAAAAAAACTAATATCTTTAGTATGTACTGGGTTTTTTAATAGTTTTTTATGAACTTTCGATTTGAATTGGGTGTGTGTGTTGTGCGATGTACATCTTATATCTTCTTATATATAAAACTTCCATGTCACAATGTTAGTTGCCGTACTCCTCCGAAACGGCTTGACTGATTTTCACCAAATTTTATCTGCCTATTCAGTAGGTCTGAGAATCGGCTATTATCTATTTTCCATACCCCTAAGTGATAAGGGTTGATCGACCTTAATTTTTAAGACAAAAAAAGAATTTAGAGAATCGGTCCACAAATGCCTTAAAAATCAGTGAACATACATAAAAAAATACAAACAGTCGAATATACTCCTTTTTTGAAGTCTGTTAAAAACGTTTGCCGGGCCAGCTAGTATATTTATATATTACAATACGGATTTTATGCCGAAAATAAATGAATTTGAACTTAATTATCTCGCAAGTATCGTAGCGACCTCCTCCGCCTGCATTTAGGCATCGCTCGTAGTGACAGCTAATTGTTCATAGTAATTGCGGCAGGCTCGCTCGCTTTCCGCTCGCCTTCCGCTCGTTTCGCTCGGTTCGCTCGCGCTCGCTTCCGCTCCGCTGCGGCACGCTTAGTAGCATCATTAGATACGCAGCCAATGACGCTTTTTTCAGTTATTATTACATAAAATGTGTAGAAGATCACTAGGTTTACTTTATTCTTAGTAAAAACTCCTATATTCCACGCCCTACTGCAAATTTCAATAATAATTATACTAAATATATAGTCTTATTCAATATGAGGTATAATTTTACTCCTTCACTTTCAGACAGATTTGCCTTGGATTGAGATAATATAGGCTACTTTTATGCCAGAACAAAGCGATAACATCGCTTTGTATAAACTAAGTGGCTAGGCTCTGGTGTTGAGTTTTCAAGCCACCTAAGACCTCTAGCGTGGGTCTTATCAATTAAGTTCTTATCAATTAAACGTGTCATTAGATCTACAATAGGGTCAATTGAAAATACCACATTTTAAATTATACGAGTATACATCACTAACATTCACCTACTCAACGTAAAAATAAGTTTTTCCTGCATCAAGCGTTACTTAACTTAAATGATCGCGTCAGATCACTTTAGTAAGCTGAGCTATAGACGCACCAAGTTCATTACAGTGTCCCCTAGAAAAGAGTCCGTCCCTGGTTACCCCGCTAAAGTAACGCAGCAGCCCCTGCGAAGTAGGGCCCTCCGTACCAAGCGGCATTATAATCTCACTTCTTCTCTTATAATCGTTTGTGTAGGCCGGTATTTGTTTATGGTAATTCGCCAAATGAATATTCATGGCCCTTTCTTCGCACCCTGCCACGCTGCAGATAATTTTCAAGTTTTCTAATTAAGGATTTTGTGGAACGTCCATTTTGTTTTGTTTATCGCGAGCCGAGGGAGCGATCGGTTTCCGCGCGCCTTCAGAGGGATTGTTGCTACACTCGGAATGAGGATACAGTATGATTCTATGATTCGCCTGTGAAAAAAATCATCATCATCATCATCATCAGCCCGTCAGCGTTCACTGCTTGATAAAAGTCTCTGTGGAGTGCCCAGGATAGAGCTACTCTATCGCTACTCTATCCTGGGCATCTCATATCCACCATCTCCTACTTTTTTGTATATATTCGTATTATGGGTGGAGTACCACCCAGTTGCAAAAAGCGAAGTCCTATCCAAACAAATATTTCTTTTTCTTATTTATTTATTAAAATAATGTTTTCCACATCCGGAAACTTCAGGAAAAAAAATGTATTTTCTTGTTGGTATTATTTGTTGGTATTATTACTAAATATAACCTGTGGAGTTACGATTAACTCCTGGTAAACCTGAATTCACTTGATAGTGAATTCAGGTTTAACAGTATCTTATGTGTTAGTCTAACCTGTCGTCATAGTTAAAATAAAAAGTTCGGTCAAATTGGTCCAGCAGTTTAAGCGTTAAAGAGTAACATACATTTTGAATTGCGAATCCCAAAGGAAGAACAATTGTTTTCGGGATAAAAAGTAGCCTGTGTGTTAATCCAAGGTCTAGGCTATTTTCACACTAAATCTCATTATAATCGGTTTAGCCATTTGAGCGTGAAGACGTAACAAACATACACACTTACTTACTCACTTACACATTAACTTTTGCATTTATGATTTTAGTAAGATACATATTACATGTATACGTATACTTTTTTCTCCAATGTTATTTTTTCCCCTGTACATCTTATAAAGACAAGGAAAGGATACAGACGCAAAACAAAACTTTATTGGAGCCAAACAAACAATTTTATTTACAAACAAATATTTTTCTATTTGAAAAGGAAAAGGTTTTTATTATTTGTGCGGCCCAAAGTGAATGAGGATAATGCAATCAGAGGACTGCGTTAACGAACTTTCGAATACCTGCTAGTTAAATACGTCAATTGCTATCGAGTTTAGCACTTCGTCCTTTGTCAGTCGGTAATCGAATGACGCTTCCGTGCAGATCTTTTGAAGCCTCTATTTCGGGTCGAGGGAAATGGCTGAATTTCCACCACGCCCTTTGAGTCTGCCGCTACTTTACGCCTTTTGCAACGTTGTGGCTACTCCAGGTAGAAAAGTATAAACTCTTCCTGCAAAATGACTTCGAGGTCATCTTTGTGGGCTTTGTTCTGTTCCTCGATAAATGAAAATTGTTTTGCCCAACTTAAAATAAGATCACAGCGAAAGTACACTAAATATTAAATTTTGTCTTCTATTTTCAAAATAAATGTCTAGAACTTTATTTTTTTTTCACACACGGCTGGTTAGCCCCATACTGAACCTTTTCTAGTTTGTATTATGGTTGCTAACACAGCTTGTATACTACATATACATGCATACATACTTTTTATAGATATATTTGACACCCATCCAGACAGTCAACAAATTTAGTTCAGCACAAAGATGTTGGCCGTGCCGGTTTTCGAACCCTGAACCTTCTAATTGACAGTCCGGCATGGTAACCATTACGCCAACGAGGTCATCCAAATATAAAAAAATAAGAATAAATATTATTATTATAATGTGAACCAAAAAAGGCCAGATTTTTCTTTTCATTATAACACAACAGAATATATTATACCATTAAAAAAAAAAGTCAGACGAGAAAACAACGCCCTCTTAGCATAAATTTAAAATGAAAATCTTGTCATATTTACGCAGCCCTAGGTGAAAAGTAATCTGTCCATTTTTCCCGGTAATCAGGCGGGGTCCCTGAGGCCCGGGGGTATTGTAGACCCCGGGGTGTTTGAGACCCCGGGTATCAGCGGGGCCTGACAAACCCCGGTCTCGCTAAGCTGACCGCGACATCGTTCACGTAAGTGATTTGCGTCCGAGCTCGGTGAAATTGAGCAGATATTTACAATCTTAGCAAACTGACATCGCTATATATTGTGGGAGCTTTCTTTATTAATACTTGTAACCAGGAATGGAGTATGGACGTTGCGCTTTGTATTTTTGACCGAGGACCTTGAATTCTGAATTGTACTTTTACGTGGACTTTTTTTTAACGTACTTTCCAACTTTGGCATTAAGTCATTGTCAATCTGGTTTTAAGTCGATTTGATAGATATTTTTGCAAAATTGTTTAATAACTTGCTATGACAAGATGAGAATAATCACAACCATATTCTTTTTATGTTTGTGATAATAAACAAACGTCGTTAGGATAAGTAGTTGCTGAAATATACACGAAGTATCAGTATTGCATAAATCTATAATTCGCAAAACTATAAGAAGTTGTTTCACTAAGGATGAATAAACGTGAATAAGATCATCTACATACATTGATTGAAATATGCGGTTGAGATAGCGTCACGCAGTTTGTCATATCACATAACCTATCTTTCAAAAAGAGAAGGGTCATCGATTCCCGCTTCACTCCACGGTTTGTCACCGTAAGCGACCTCGATCCAACCCATCACGACATGTGGACGACTGACCGGGATATCGGCTGATCTCATACTACCTTGGGAACGCTTGTGAGAAATGATAACGATAAATATATTTTGGTTACGAGGAGGAAATCTTCTTATGTCTCCATCTACTCTGGGCTGTAGCCGGGGTATGTAACTTTACTCATTAAAACCTCTCAATGGCCATCCCTTGAGCTTTCAAAAAGCGGTTCTGGGATGTCATATTGATTGCAGAACCCCTGCACTTTTTATACTTCCTCCTTTCTTCTTACCGTATAAGTACAAATACCAAATAATTTATTGGACCAACTTACATTCTAAACAAAACAAACATTAAGTATAGGTACCTTAATTAATACTAATTCTAAATGCTAAGTCTTAATGTATGCAAGTATGGTGCGTATCTTCCTGCAGTAGGATACCCTGTGTTTGCAGGAGCTAGCTCTCTTCAGAAGTGCTACAAATGAAGTTGGGATATATTGTGTTGTTGTGCTATAAGTGAATAAATGAAGCGTTATATGAGGATAAATACATAGTAACAACTTAACAGCTAAGCCCGATGTCTAGTGTACTACAAGGTGATATGTGTTCTTAGTTTATTTATTTATTTATTCGCTTGCAACACATGTATGACATAAAGCTATGTTACACGTGCCCTGTTGTAAGAGAGCGTAGCAAGAGGCACTGGCTAGCTTTGCTTTGAGGCAAACTAGATAATGTCTTTACAATATAAATTATAATTATGACTGATTATTTTTAAGTACTCTACAGTTACATATTATTATCTTTAATTCTTTTTTGTCCAGCTTATTAAGTTGCTGACTGGGCCATTAATAATTATTTAATTTACTCACCCTACTAATATACCAAAAAAATAATATACATAGCTTAAATTCTTAGGATCTTTGTATAATCCTAGTTTTGATTTTTAGTAACTAAATTAGTAAAATAAAGACACAATTTAACTCAAAATACATAATCTGTGACATAGCTGGCTGGGAATAAAACGCATTAGAAAAAAAATTATGACGTTTGAGTTATAACATTTTATTAAAAGTACATCAACGAACGAATTGAAAACAACCCTATTAATTGACTCCTGTCTGTTTCCGGTACAGACGTGGTTTGAATAAGTGATTGACCTTGATTGAACACAACTAGTCAAGCCATTCGGCCGGACTTAGCACGTTAACAAACTGACCCGTAACAACTGATCTTAAACTGACAAACGAAGGTTTGAAGAATGGTACAAATTAATCTAAGGCTACTAAAATTATCTAATGCGATCATCGAAGCTAAGCAACGTTCGTTGCGGATGGTGTTCGAATGGGTGCATTTTGATTTGGGCGCTACCGTGGGTCGGATGACACGATAAATTGCAGGTTCCGGCTGTTAGTCTTAGTACAATCAGTCGTTAAGCCAAGTCAGAGGTCTTCGGGCGGCTTGAATAGTCTCTAAACCAGAGCTTAGCTCATACGAAGAAGAAGAAGATCAAAACCTTGATCAAACACTACTAGCCAGCTGGCAACTGATCTTAAACTGACATACGAAGGTTTAAAAAATGGTACAGATAAGGCTATAGCAACAACAGCCATGTTCTAGGTACGACAAAGTATGTAGTATCCTGTTAATTTCTCTAGCCAGCTTATTAATTGACCCCCGTCAGTCCTCGGCACGCGCGCGGTTTGTCTCAGTAATGGAGGTCGGTAGGACACGCCGCACTGTTTACGCCGGCCTCGTCCTGCCACCGCCCTCGGAGATTAGCGGACTGATAGACCACGCAGGGTTGAAAACGCTTTACTTCGGCTATCAGTCTTATTGAAGCAAGCATGGTGTTTAGCTGGCTCTACTGATGATATCCTCTCGTAATACTGCTATCTATACCGTTTGTTTGACGCGAATAGATTCCGAAACTGGAAACTGATTTGAAAAACTATTTTTTGGTTGGGAAACTATATTATCCCCGAGTAACATAGGCTATGGTTTGTTTCTCTTTGCAACTATGATTAATTTAGAGACCATGCAAAGTCGGGACAGGATGCTAGTTTTTACTAGTAGTATGATAACTCACCCAGACATACATCTACTTTAGATGCAGTATGCTATGGATTTGATCCTAGCAAATAAGCTTAAGATTTCGTAAGAAAAACATCGTGAGAAAACCATAACATGGTGGTAGAGCATTGTCAGAACTCGGCTTGCTAGCAACCACTCTCAATTAAAAAAAAAACTATCGCCAAGCACGTAACGGTGCGATGTATACTGGTACACCCTTCCAGCCAGCTAGTCAAGACTAGGCATAATCTAGACTTTTAGGTCTAATTTTACCTGATTTGCGTGGTTACGCGCCCTGTTAAAATGCCTAGATGTTGTACTGGGCAAGAAGATATAACTAACTGCAATATTAAATAGTATCGTAGGCTGTTTTGTTGGTTGTCAATAATATCAGAAAATTACAATAATGTCAGTAAAAACCAAAATTTCACATTTATGATATGAGTAGAAGGATTTCTTAATTTATAGAGATGCTAATAAAACAACTTTGAAAACAACCAAAATAAAACACACGAAGCCAAGCTAATATATTCGAGTGTTGCTAGAAGAAGTCATATTATTTTCTACGAAAGAGAATTAATTGTGATTCCCCAGAGGTTTCTCGGTTACGTAGCTGAACGTAAAATTCGAAATTATTATTTTCCTTATCGTACGAAATTAAAATGTCTGGCGGAATTTCAATTATGGCCTTGTTTTGAATTGTGTCTATTTGTGTACGCCCTTGACGATTCAATTTGTCTTAATTTATATAGAGGGCGGCAACCCTTACGGAATATTAATACCTGCTACGTGGCAGCGTAGCACTTCGTAGCTCTTTTCGTAGCATTAGCTACGGCCTGGCGTAGCAGGCTCGTAGCTTGTAATCATGTCTTTAAAAGTATAACTCAAAGCTCTTATGTAAGGATACAAAAAGAGCATCAAAATGATCTTCGCACTGATTTTTATTAAGGTAATTTTGTTTTGCTTATACTTTTAATTGGTTTTTTAAGTAATCCGATTCAAAATGTATCCCTATACCTTAAATGAGATGATTTCTATTCCGAATATACATATGTACAGACAGGTATGGCGATGGAAGTATATTTAAATTAAGTAATTAATTATTTAAAATTACAATTAACTCTTAAAATATGTTACTGGGCTATCTATTGTATGTCTTACTTTAAATATTAATTGTATTAATTAATAATTTTACTGAATCTTTGTTCGATTCTATGAAAATCTAGGTTTTGAGAGATAGAAGTGTTATATAATTGACCCTAGCTTGTGTAAAGGGGAGATTGAAACTGAATTATTCATCGACCCGCTTCAGATTTAATTAATAAAGTGTTAATTAAACGGCTTTTCACTTGCCGACTTCTTTTTGACTCTATCTTAACTAAGTTTATATTTTATGTTATCACATAACCAATATTAAATATCTTTAATATTGGTTATAACAGTTTTTGTGGGCAAGCGCGCTTCACCTCAGTCCATAATGTTGCTTACCATTACATGAATTATGATCAAACTCAAACCTATTTAAAGTAAACACATATTATTCTTAGATAGATAGATTAACTCTTTATTGGTCATATAATATGTACACAAAAATACAAAAAGCAATAATACTTACTAAATAATTTATCAACGTGCCAGGAACGGTGGCCTTATCACTAATAGCCATCTATTCCAAGTAATCTTTGTATGGAAACGAGTAGAAAAAACGAGAAAATGAGGGGATACACAATAAATTATATTAATACTTATAATTATTACGGACAACTTAGATGTAAATGTATGTTGATAAAGCTAAATCATGTTTACTCACTCAATAAGACAATTAAAAAAAATTTATCGAAAACAAGATTACGTGTTGGTTCTTAGCATGGTGAATTATGGTTGTTATTCAGCGTGGGAATGCAGCTAAGAGCCTTGGCTTTTCTCTATTTTTTTATCTTAATTCTCTGTTGCCTATTTGCTAGGAATGAAATATCCTGTACGTATCTTTGTTGTCTACGTAAATGAAGTTCCCGAAGTTGAAGTATTTGTGTAGGGTTTCCTTTAGAAAGTGGGAGTTGAGACGAATCTCGGCTAACGCGATGTGTAACCGCGGTATCCACTAACGCGAAACTTTCCGCGGAATGTTCGCGTTATCTCGCATTACTTGGCTTTGAGTAAACAAGCTTGAGACTTGAGTCTTAACTTGATATAAGTTAACGAGTTAGGGTTGCGCCTGCGGTTTCGTTCGCGCGCTAACTTGATGTAGTTACGGGGAGCGAATTAAGTTGTCGCTTACATTTAACTTAGTTCGCTCTGTGATTTAACCCTTGATTAATTTGATGGCAATCTGATAAACTTCTTTTTTGGTTATCTTCTACACTATACTGCGAAGTATTTGACAAACAGAGAATAACTACACGAGTCAGTGATGTTTTGGCTAAGAGTGGAGCATGCTAAGTCATAAATAAAGAAAGAAAAATGTTCATTCATTACAGCTACGTATTTGACCATTAAGTGACCGTAACTAACAAATTAGTAAGAAACTAGTTTTTTCTGAGTAAGTACGTTCCTGCAATGTCACTTACCATCGGGTGAATTGTGATCAAGCGCAAACCCGTCTAGTATAAAAACAATATATTTTATCATCTCTGGACTATGATGGAGCTTGACTAGTCTGGAAATATTGATTCACAAGGAGGCTGCCGAAACATCGTTAAGTGCTTGTGGATGTATTTTCAACTTGAGGTTAGTATTTAGCCAAGCGAGCGCAAGAAAATGCTTTAACTTTCTAAATTTGACTTTTTTTATATTTTTTTTTGCTTTGACATATTTTTTTTTGATACAGTTTATTTTATTTTATTTTATTAATAATAATTTTATGTAACATTTGGATATGGGACTTGATCCTGAAATAAATGAATTTGAATTTAACACATTGCTATGGTGTCCCCACAATATTTTCCTTCACTAAAAGCTCGAGTTCATTGGCGGGAATGGAACCTACTATCTACTAGTACGAGATCCCGCTGCAGGATAGGTGTGCTCATCGACTAATTTTTAATTAAACTCGGTTAATTTTTATTAAATTAATTATTAATATTCTACAATGAATAAAAGCCCTCAAGAGGTAATAAAAAGTAGGGTAAATCAAAACTCTTATACTGGCAACACTAAAAAGATGGATGCCTCATTATCTATGACAATTTTAAAACTGAGAAATTAATTCAATAATTAAAAAAGTTGATACTTAAATACGATACTTACCTACACGTGAAATGTGATCCCATCGGATCGGATCGGTCGCGCGTCAAACTACTCTATTTAAGAGTAGTTTTAGTAGCTTCAGTATTAGGCGCGCTCACGGTTTCTGGTTCTTTCTGTATTCTGAGCATTCGACGCATGCGCAATGGCTTAAAAGCGTCGCACAGTCGGCAATCGCTGTCCTCGTCTGACAAATGATGTTACGCGCTAACTCTTTTTCACTCTACCTTAAATATTTATTATCTTTAACAGCCAGCAACCCTTATTTGCGGCCAGATTTAATTAAGCAACTTTATATGATAATTAATAGAAAAAAAAATAGCTTTAATTAGACATATAATTCATAAAAATAGGTTATGAACGTATAAATTTATCGAAATCATACCTGTTTACACCAGGCTGCAAAGAAGTGCGGCCAGGTGAGCAACGGCAACCGTGATTTTTTCGAATCTTCATATTAATTGCTGTGATGTAGACGTTATTTTATTTAAATAATAAATAAACGAAATTTTTTACCAAAAATAAATTAAAAATAATTAAAAAAAAAATAATAGCGGCCAAATTTTGATAGGCACCCTAGTAAATATATATTCTCTTAACTATAAATAAACATAAAAATTTGGTTTTAAACAAATAGTCGATGAGCACACCAATCCTGCAGTGGGATCTTAGGCTATACGGGAAGTAATACGGCCGCACGCACGATTGAGCTGTCATCACTTCAAACTATGTGCTAAAAGAAACCTGTAAGCAAGCTAGCAGATATAATATCTCAATAAGTTGTTGTTGGAATAATTTGACGCTAGAGGCGGCGTGATCCGATCACTTGGCTCATAAACTACATAAATGTTCACATTATGTACACCACGCCGGATACAGCGGGATATTGCTCACATATCTTAACATGATATGTGTGTATATGAACAACACCATACATGATGCTATGTTTGTGAGATCTATAACAAAAACACCGGCTTTTGTTCGGAGATAATGATTTCATATTAAGCTTTAATTTGACTCTTGACATGAAATTTGTATCATTCTGTATGTGTCCAGTATACTGGACACATACAGAATGATACTCATTATAATGAATATGAAAGTTTGTGTAAAATGGATGAACAGATGTACTGAACCGTTCGATATTTATAAAACAAATAACATTTAAAAACTTCAATAATTATTCCTAGAACTTTTAGCATGGTCTATTTGTATTTCTAATAATGAAGGTATATTTATTTTCTTTAAATGACTTGTTTTTTTAGACTATAACAAGATGTATGTATGTACAATTATACAATCAAAATAATAAAATATTATACTATTAAATATAATAATGTTAATATGTATTATTAAAAGCGTTAA
Organism: Mellilla xanthometata; assembly: GCA_035578125.1. Taxonomy (NCBI): domain Eukaryota; kingdom Metazoa; phylum Arthropoda; class Insecta; order Lepidoptera; family Geometridae; genus Mellilla; species Mellilla xanthometata. The sequence continues at coordinate 329,010 of JAPUBQ010000007.1, read as the reverse complement.
AAACAAAATAAAGCTAAAAAACCAGTCAAACGAGTAGTTTAGGGTTAGGATGCTTTCGTTTCACTATATTTCACCACAGACATAAGAATAGATACTCCAAATACTCGTATATCATAGCGCTAGTAGCACGGCCGTGTATGTGTGTGAAGGCAGGCGCCGCCGGGTGCGCGAGTATATCACCGGGAATCGCCGCAGAAGCGTGTTAAGAGTTACATCATTGGCTGGTCAATGAGTCTGCGCTGGCCCCGAGCCAGCCGGGCGGGGGCGCACTGCTAGCGTCTACCTGCTCTCGCTTACACTCAGTGACAATTTTTTTTTATCAAATTTATATTGTTATTCTGCTTCTTCGTATGAGCTTAGTGGCCGAGCTCGGGTGTCGAGAGGTTTTAAGCGGCCCAAAGGCCTCTGACTTGGCTTAACGACTGCTTGTACTATGACTAACAGCCTGGACCTGCAATTTAACGTGACATCCGGCCCGTGGTCACCCATCCAAACACCGCCTGCATCGAACGTTGCTTAGCTTTGATGATCGCGTCAGATCACTTTAGCAAGCGAGCTAGAGACGCTTATGATTTTGTGAGTTATTTGTGAATGTTTAAGTGTGATGAGAAAAACGTTCTGATATTTATTTTTACAGTGACCGTTTAAAGCGGCATCAAAGATTTTTGGTAAATATTCCTTAAAATTTTGCAAAGTCATCTCATTACAAATTTCCTACAGACATCGAAAGGTTGGTTTTTTTTTTCAGAAGAAAAAGGTAGTATAGATTAGTAGTAAGTTAAGTGTAAAGTTGAAATGCCATCGACACAACGGAGAAGAACCAAAACCATTCTTAGAGTCGTTTTTAGACGTTTTTTGGGTTTTTTTAACTGACTTAAAAAAAGGAGTAGGTTATATATTCCTCTGTATGTATTTTTTTTAGATATATTTTTCCGTTCACGATTTAAACTAAAAAACTATAAAATAAAGATTTTGCCATTATCTTTGCCTTAAAATATATTGCAATGCCCGCTAATCGCTGTGAGAGCGGCGTGTAGGATGGCGCGGATCGATGCCGCGTGAGTTAGAGCGGGCAGCGGCCGGCGCTCGCTTCTCCCGGTTATGTCGCCGGAGGGCCGGTACGCGCCCGATTCTATTATTTACGGCAACTTGCTGCATCTACCTCCACACGGGTCTGTGGCACGCTCGAGTAAACACACTGGCATTATTTTTGTTTTATTATCTTTTGTACTTATCGTCCGTGAACTTCTGAGCTCTCCTATCTGATTACACGCACATTTTACAAGAGGAACAATAAAATGATTTATTTAGCCACCAAGTTTGAAGACTATTGAAAAAATAAAAAATAAAACACCTGGTCATTTTTTAAATGCTTTTACTATTAGTGTTGCAAAATAACTATTATTTTGAGCTTTACTTTATTGGACGAAAGTTAGGAGTTATAAGTTTTCAAATTCTCAAATGTAAGTTAGGAGGTGTCAGAAGTTCACGGACGTTATATTGTTTGTCGTCTTATTTTTTTCTGCATCACACTCTTGCCATGATCCTTTCTGGTCACAGTTACCTGGCAGAGATTGCCAGAGACAATAAGGCCGCCAATGTATGTGTCATTAAGCTCTTGCAATATTTATCTATTTGCCTGTGACAAATAAAGTAATATTATGTTACTTTGTTTGATGAACACATTGCTATTTTTCCGTGCTTTTTGTTATAGGTTGTACAAGTATGTCCAATGGTCCACGCTTACCTAAAAATAACTTATGTCACCTTGGTTAGGTCTGGGGTTAAAAATAAATTATTTTAGAAGAAAAAAATTAAATATTTAATTTTTATTTTTATTTACAATGGATTTCCGCAAAGTAACGCCTGAGTCAATGAGTTATAAATTGTCATAAAACATTAGTAATATTTTAATCAAAGCATCTTGATCCCATTTTACCAAACAAACCCGTTAACTGCTAGTGACCAGGCCGGCATAATTCCCGACGCGGCTACTCTGGTAGGCCTATAACGTTGTATTCATTAACAGTCCCGCGAGACCAGCCCGTATCAGACATGACACTGGATTAAAAAACTTTCAGCTTCCCTTTTATTCCAATTCCGTGAAAGGGTGAAGCCATAGAGTCCGATTAATAACAGTATTGTTTATCTTTGAGTATTGAAATGGTTAAGCTTTAATGCGATAAGTTTTTAAGTTTAAGCAAGGACGCCGGGGTAGTTGAGCATTTGAAAAAGTTTGGCGATTGGTGTACTTAGTACAATTACAAGTTGAAGTTTCGTTCTGCATGGAAATAAATAATAAGATGACATGATTATCTTACAATTTCAAATACTTAGATAAACGATCCATTTTGCACAAAAACAGCCTGTGAGGAGATATGGAGTCATATCAATCCCCAGTTTTTTTTACCCTGTTTTTTTTCATTCACACTTTTAGGCATTGAATGTATTTTAATTGCTTGAACTTATTTAATTACATTTGATTACTTGAATGAACGAAGTATCATTCTTAAACCGAGACTAAACCGCGAGTTAAGTCTCCGCTTTTTAATACGTTTACTTGTAATATATTCTTCTTCTTCTTCCTTGCCTTATCCCACTAGGTGGTGTCAGTACAGCAAGATTTCTTCTTACACTCTGCTCTATCATCCGTCGTCTCTACACTCACTCTTTTCTCTCTCATGTCCTCATTCCCACACTCCATCCATGTCTTTTTCGGTCGGCCTCTTGATCTTCTTCCTTGTTTCTTACTTATATCACGAGTATATCTACTTAACTTTAAGAGTAATATCCTTATATTTTTTAAAATTTTACCCTTGATAGGTATGCGTTTGACTTCAGCTCGCCTGGTGTAAAGCGACGCTATAGTCTACGATGTGACACGCTTAACTTAGCTTAAATAACAAGTTTTTTTTACAATAAATGTTATTTTTTTTCTTAAGTTACAGAACAGCGACAGATCTCTTCATTGTCTAAATGTCGTTTGAAAGAGGAAAACACGAAAACATAATAATATAGAGAGGTCATCTATCCTTCAACTTCCGGAAATGGCGTTCCGTGTTGGATTGTGCTCCTTTTCCAAATACACCGGAAACGAGAAGGGTTCTCACTATTAAAAGCTAATAGAGCTATCAGTGACTAAAGAGCGGTAATAGGGAACCGTAGCTAAACTAAATATTGTGTTTTGTTGCTGTTATCGAGGTATCAAGCCTATTTTGCTCATTTATCCTACTAATAAATAGGAGAAACGTTATATGTACCCAAATGTGTGCACATTTGTTATTTATTCACGCCGAAACGGCTGGACCGATGTTCATTAAGCTTAAAACTATAATTGCTTTTACTCTGAATTAACACAAAGACTATTTATTGAACCCGGATTGACATATGGAGCAGTTAATATTACACAATTATTTACCACAAAAACTAGCGGCTTCAGGGAACGCTTTATACAGCAAAAACATGTATTTTTCTAATAACCTCTGTCATATTCTATTGAAGCAGTTGTGACATATTATATGATCTGTCATTTTGTAGCTGCAGCCATCTTGGATCTATTATCATCAAACATAGCTCAAAACACTCACGACTAATATAGCCTTCCAACAAAAAAAAAACAACCAGGTTACAGAGTTACACACATTTACACACACACACACACAGACATGTCAAACTTATAACACCCTGTCGTTTTAGCGCGGGTATTCCAAAACTAAGCTACCCAACCCAAAACCAGATCCCTTTACTAAGCAAACTCAACACAAGCGTAAATTGATCTGGAACTTTCTAAATCCAAACACAGAGAAAGCATGTGAAGTAAAATCACGGAAAACCTTACGAAAACGAAACTTTGTTCGCATTATAATTTGTAACAAAAATGTGTGTTATTTTCGCGCGCAAAGTTGCTGGGATTTATATGTTAAAGTTGGTAGCTGTGTGTGTGCTTTTATCTTGCCACATTATCGTATTATATCTCGCCGCGGTTATAATTCAATCCCGTTGAGTTGGCACCCCGGCCGGACCCGGCCGCGCTCCGACATTGTTTAGGGATGGACATTCTACTTATGCCGGAAATGCATTATTTACTGGCGTTTAATAAGTGAATGTTTTTTTTAATGCAATTGTGCAAAGTATTTCAAATGTATGACTTTAGGTTTATGACATTGAAATTAAAATATTATAAATTACATAATATATCTTATTCACTTCTCTAAATAACTTTCTTAAGTGTTAAAATTTACTGAGACATGTAATTTATCTGTAATTTGCTACCGAACTGAGAAAAGCAAACAAAATAACAATTAAAAATCCATTTTTAGTAAAAACATTTAATTTTTTGTTCATCACAGTTTGGTTACAAAATTATCAGATTTTCTCTCATTTGGATATTTTTTTTTACACAGAACAGTTAGGCTTTTAACCACACGAGTTAGCGATACTCTAGCCTAACGGTGCATATCTAGTCTGGAATTACTAGTTCTCAAGAAGGATACTGAGATTCACCATCAGGTGTTTTGTGATAGACTTAACTACATATTTCACTTTTCAGTGTAAAAAAGAAAACAAGTTTGTACGAAAGTGATATAATAGGGCGCGCAGTATACGCCGGAGAGCCCCTTACTCGGCGGCGTATTTGTTCCTCCTATGTAATATCAAGTTATAAGAGCTAAGTTTAGCGCCATTAGGAGGTAAGTGCTCGAGCCAGAGGAAATCTTGCATAAAAATATGGGTACCTACAATCTGAACAAATATGTGCTTCGCTTTTATTATTATATTGTTGATGTAAAAAAAATATACAGTTCTGCTAAGCAATTTGTGGGTCTGGGTGTTAAATATGTATCTATATAAATTATATATGTATGTATATGTAGTATATCAGTTGTGTTAGTTACCATAACATGAACTTAAAATGGTTCAGAATGGAGTTAACCAGCCGTGTGTGAAATGAGTCGTAAAAAAAGAATTTGATCAGTAAGGCTCTTAAGCACACGAGTAAGCGACACTTTGTCTTAAGGTGGAGTATGAATTATCTGGAATTACTGGCTCATGAGGAGGCTGCCGGAATATACAGATAGATGCTTGGCGACACATTTTTTAACTTAAGGGTGGTTGCCAGCCAAGTCAGCACTAGAAAACGCTTTACCACGATAGTGAGAACATAATAAAAAAAATATAATTAATTAATTTTAATAAATTATTTTTATAAGATACATTTTCTTTATGGTTTTCTCATGTTATTATGTTTTTACTGACACCCAAAGAGGCTACTGAAACACATGGTAAAACTATGATGGTAGAGCATTGTCTAATACTTGCCTGGCTACCATACGGAAGTTGAAAAATCTGTCGCTAAGCAAGGTTCATCAATACACTGTGTATTCTGGCAGCCTCCTTGACAGCCAGTTATTCCAGAATACGTATGCTCCACCTTATGCCAGAGTGTCGCTAACTCGTGTGGTTACGGGCCCTTATGGTCATGCCTTGCATTTTTGTTTCTATTAGGACACATTTCACACACGGCTGGTTAGCCCCATACTAAACCAGTAATAGTTTGTATTATGGTTTCTAACACTACTGATATACTACATATACATTCATTTATATACTTTATATCGATACATATTTAACACCCAGACCGACAGCCAACAAACTTAGTTTATCACAAAGATTTTGACCGTGTCGGGTATGGAACCCGACCTGATTGGCAGTCCGGCATGGTTTTTATTATGTAAAAAGAAACTTTTAAATATTAAGAAATACTCGTACATGTCAAAGAAAGAAATCTTCACAATCCAAATAAAGAGATCAAAGATTTTTGAAACATTTACATTATCATAAAGCTTTATTATTTTTGTCTATTTCTCTATACTGACACGAAACAATCATGGGATTTCCGAAAATCTAGATTTCTTCCTCCAATAAACCGATTTATGAAATCTTTAGATATCTGCCAAAAACAAACTGGTGAACAAAAATACTATATAGGATTTGTGATATTCTCATCTCAGAATTGAATATTTCTTGATTTTTCAAATGGCATTGCTTACTCTTATTACTAATAGTGTGGTTTTATTGAAAACAATAAAAATATATATAAATTAATTATACAAAGCGCACGAACAATGCGGTCTCTACATAATATCCAAAGATTTTATCTAGAGATTTTTTTTGTTTAAAATTTTCTAATTTTTATACGCCTAATTAGTTCACTAATAAAAGCTCTCAGATAATGTCTGAGAATTGTTTTTGAAAGCAATATTCTACTGGATAATACGTAGACGGTGTAACGGTGATTAGAAGTATCACCGATTAGATACTTCTAAACACAGTGTTTTGTTATTCAAAAGTATAAAGCGATGTCCATGAATATAAATCTGTGAGCGAGATAAACCCAGCAGCCGCGTGCGTCTCCTCCGCGCTGACAAGAGCCTTACCAAAGTTCCTCAAAAAAAGTTTAAATTGCAATCGGAATGTCTCCGGCCGTCGACTGACAAAGTTTCCGCAAAAGGCCTCATTTCCGTCCCATAAAGTCGTTTAGGGGTACATCTTTATCTGCACGGTATTCATCAAAAGTTTCAGTTATTAGGGGTTAATTTACTCGTGTATAATGCTGCGAGATGGTAATGATTGCGCTGGAAGCGATGATGGATGGGCTCGGACGGTGGAAACTCCTGACTCACTGTTGTCTGTGCGCAACCCGCTCCCCCGCTCGCTCCCCGCGGCTCCCCTCAGAGCTCGCGCCTCGCTTTTTCTTATTTTCTTTAGCAGGATTATTATATTAAAGTGTAACAGATCGCCGGCGGAGGCACTACTGATTTTCTCAATCACATTACGTAGGTTCGGTCGGCTGTGAGACGTCACTGACTGATTGGCTCCAAGCGAGACTTTGAAGCGTCGTTTCGGTCCCGGAGAGCGGTGCTAGGAGCCGCTCGTTTTACCCGCGCCTGCACTCGAGCGTTTAGTCCGTCGTAAAAGTTTATTCAACGTGGACGCGGCACAATCAGAGAACTCTGGCACTAACAGCGTCGCTCTCGATCCGCGAACACATTCATTCCGCGCCTCGTAATTACATAAAACGTCAACTCCGCGTAGTTTCATGCTCGAAAAATTATAGGCACTTAGCTTAACAAGCTTCGCGAACTATTCCGCTGAGCGGCGAAATGTCCTTGATGCGGGAACTATGTGGGAACTGCCGCTTTGATGTGCCGCCTGCGTCCCGCGCCCCGCGCCCCGCGCCCGCTCCGCTGCAGCTGAATAGCTGGATTCTGGAATTAAGATTCTATTTCGTTTTAGAACTCGACTAACCTGAGTATTTTGTTAGTGCAACATGGTAAAAACCAAACGATTTTGAGTTCATCATAAACTTCTCAAAATGTAAAAAAATTGTATTGATTTGTTGTTAAAACGACTACCTTATACATCCTTACAAAAGTCCTTTTGCAATTCATTGAAAAAACACCAGTAATAGCGTTTTCCTTACACTCATTTGACACAATTCTCACCTCCCGAGCCAGGCTTCCCCGGATCCACCAGCCGCTACGCAATACCGGGAATTCGAGTCGCGGCTCACGTTTTGTAAGCGCCAGCCGAGTGGAGTAGAGGCAGTAAGAGCGGCGCCATTACTCGCGGGACGTGGCCGGCATCCCGCGCCGTAATAAACCGCTTGCAAATGAAACAAAGGCCGCGGAGGCACAGATAAACCGGCACAATGGCCGCTATCGTCCGTCAACGCTCAGCCCTTTTATAATTGAATGGCGTTTTGTTTGCGTTCTGTTTCACGCGACGATAAACGGTGATTTACCGAGACCCTTCGCGGAAACATCGAGCGCTACTGCCGACACCCTCTGAGTGACGATAGTGCCTCTCGTTCGAGGAGGCTGCGTGCCTGTAGAGTGGCTATGAGGGGAACTAATGTAAGATCATAGAGGTCCTTCAAAATCCTACATATCGTGTGTAACATACACATTGAAACAATGTCACACTTTAAATACTATCAAGCTTGATCAATTTGTAGTTACTCTTAAAAAAATATTCGCGACTTATTCACTTTATTTTCCCTAAATATAAGGACAAAACATCAAATCATTTTATATTCACAAAATTGTATTTTTCCTCAAATGTGTTCAGTATCTCCTTCCTTATATATTTTCTAGTTCCCCCGCGTCTTTGTTTGTGTACAGTGTATACGTTATCGATAGGGTGCGAGTCTCGGGTTATGGAAGGAAAACTTACGGAACGGGGCAGAATAAAAAACAGCGGGAAAAGTGAACAGGTTCCGGTAATTTATTGACTATTCATAGTGATAGATTCAGCGTGGGCTGGAGGCCGGAGAAATTTATTCTCTAATAAAAGGTGTTAAGACTTAGTATTGGCTGGCAACGTTTAGTTGGATTAAGCGCGATTGTCCATCTTCTAGTTTTGGATCGAGTTCTTGGTAATTGAAAGATTTCAGTTTATGTAATGGAGTTCATTGTGTAACTTCCATTTAATGCAGAAGAAAAAAAATAAAGCACAAACTAATTCTAAATAAAGCTGTTATTAAAAATCTGTACCTCCAAACTGAACTAATGAACTAAAAGTAAATGAAAATCTAAGTTGCATGTTATTTTATGATGCTTTAACATAATGAAATAAGAAACAGAAATAAAATGAATTTTACAAATATAAATAAGCAAAACTTTATTTTCACAGTTCTCAAATGGATTGTTCGCGAATTGTGGTACAACGTACATAACTTATGATACCTACAAATGGCATTAAATTACATAAAAATAAACCTTAATTTATCTTAAATATTCAGCTCCTACAAAACTGGCAATTTTATTCTTTATTTTTGCAAGTCCCTGAAAAAGTGATACAAGGTCCTCTTAGCGAAGCAATTTGTGCCCCGCCTCCCCTCGTCAGAGCTTTATCACTTAAAAGCTCAGTGACAAATTCCGCCGAGCCGAGGTAAGCGAACATTACCTTAATTGCTCACACTGGAGGCTATTGTGCTGAGATTTTTCCTTTTCAATGGATATTTTAAGTACCACCTTGTTTTATATCCCCACTCTCTTCACCCTCCCGCCCGTCTGGTACGCTTTGGAGCCGTGTCGATTTCACCCGGGTGATGTGGTTTTTCAATCGGTAGAAGACAGAATGTTAGTAAAGATTTTGTAGTTCATTATTAGATTTGTGGATTGCTATGTGCGATAAGGCCACCAAATGTGGCATACTAATTTCAAGTAAAATTAATTTATTGTGATGTTTTTGTTGTTGTACCCTTATTAAAATATTGCGTCCAATAAAGAATTACCTATGTGTCTATCTATGTATTGGCTGTTCACTTTGTGATTAATAGTAAGTAGTGGATGTAAAATTAAGACTAAACAAAAAATAACTTTGCATAACAAAGATGTTCAAATACAAATATACAAAATTTTCTTCGGATAACAAAATACTATCGTAATATAAATTTTCTTTTTATCCCTAATAATTCACATCTTCACTGAACACCATATTTAAATTCATTTACAAAAGACACATTACAAACTGTCGTTATGCGTATGATTTTCATCAAGCTTGGAACGCGCCCTTAGTTGATAATGTATATCCTTTGTCTGCTGTGAGCTGTGATTCGTCTAAATCATTCCGCTTTTTATGCGGAGCGGAATGAGCGAGGAGCGAACAGGGAGCAGGGAGCGAGAAAAGCGGAGCGAAATAAGCCGCAGACGGAATACTATTGTGTTTGAGCGACTAACCCTAAACAAATCTTCATAGAACAAATAATTGTATACATTTTAATTCTTTTTTATTTTAGAACGTTTATTTTTAAACCAGATTATATAAAACTGTTGCATACTTATTGAAATACGGCTTAGATTAACAGATACTAATTTCTCCCTTAAAGTTAAGGAAGTTTTCACCTTTTCAATTTGACTAAGTCTACTTATATAAGAATGTAGGTACGGACTATATACTTACCAAGTTTAATTGAAGATCATATCTATAAAACTCGTATTTTAGCATAAAACCATTTTCATTGATCGACTGGTGCTTCAACAACTGTAAATAATTATGTCATCATCATCACCAGCCTATTCTCGTCCACTGCTGGACATAGGCCTCTCCCGAAGCACGGCACTTGGCCCTATCCTATGCTTCTCTCCGCCATCCACTACCCGCTACTTTCTTCAGATCATCGCTACACCTGGTAATATTTAATGTGTAACTTAAGTTAAAATATGTGATATACTGAAACTGAACTATTATTTTAGTATGTAATATTGACATCATTTATTGACATTTAAATGATGACATTCATTACAAATTTATTGTATATTGTAATTGTTTAATTTTTGACGTATGATTGAATAATTATCAATAAATGGTTTATCTTGAACTGATTTAAAGTCAAGTGTACTTTATTCGTTAAAATGTGTGAACAAGTTAAAATAGCGCAATCACAAAGTGTCTCGCATCCAGAAAGCTAAGTTTATACAAACTGAAAACTGTATTGTATCCCCGCGAGAGGCCTTGGCCTCAATATGCAGCTATTGTAGGCAGCGGACATAACCAAGACTTGGCTTTATTTTTAGAGGAATGCCGTCAGAATTACTTAACTGTAATGAAACCTAAACATTTCTACTGTTCCTAGAAACGTTTAAGTTCCAGTTGAAAACCTGAACTTAATCTAGATAAAGTTAATCATACAAGTTAACCATATGTTTGAATAGCATAGGGAAACTACTATACGTTTCCACTGGGAATGTCGAGACTCGTAGCCTTCTCTCGCTTCTAGAAATAGTTTCTTTTCAATTCGCGAGTCAACATGGAAATAGTAAAAACTTTACCTGTTGTTAAAAAGTACACAATAGGTCAATTTGGTATTTGCCGCCAGCTAAGTAACGCAGATTGAAATTAAGCCCATTATAATTTATTATAATGATATGATAAACTAAGTTTATTTAGGTAACATTGTATTATCTTCAAACGGCACTATTCTAAGTTTTATATTAGTGATAACTCGTATCGTAACTAAGGTACGAGTATAAACTTTTTCATTGACATCTATGTTCTGTTCAATTGTTTGTTAATATTTTGTTGTTTGGAATTAGCTTCAAGGTTTATGTTGTATATTTTTAATGAATTATGTAAAATATCCTTACGTAAGTAGCTTTAAGTTTTATTATAGTGGATTTAATAATCTTAATATTATTACCCAGCCGTTACTTTTATATAACTTACATCCAGCACAAACTGAAACGGACAAGAGAAAGTAAAGACTCTCTACTAGTCAGGTTGCAGAACTAGTTAGCGTGAGCAAGTAATGTACGTATAGATAAATGTACACGTTTTGTTCGCTCAGGGCCCAGGGTGCGGCGGAGGTGTGACCTACTCAAATATACAGAAATATCCGCGGACAAAAGCTAGTGTTTGCGGAGGTAAAGCAAACTGCGGTCGAAAGGGCTCGCAAAACATTCAAACCCTTTTGTAAAGGAATTTGTGTGAATTTTAGTAATTTTCAGAGAGCGGTTAGCAAGGGCCGGCCGGCTACTGCGCGTTAACTCCACTTCACCTCTATTATCCTATTTCTAAAGAGATATTAAATGTACCTGCCTGTTGGGTACACACTTAACTAGGCAGCCTAGGACACCCTGCGTTACTAATGGGCATAACATGCGACCTATTTAGAAAAACTGATTTATTTGTTTACGTTTACAGTTTTATCTTATTTTATAGTAAAATATTATCGTTATAGTTTATGCCAGTCCGTCAGATCAAGTACGATTAAAAATACATTCGTTAATTGTTCGTTGCTTACCTGTAGATATACCTAATAGCTATATAATATGTTAAAGTATACAACTTACAAAAGATGATAACAAAATTCTGAGACTGAGAAAAATCAACACGATAATAAAAAAAAACAATACATTTATTTAAAACTAACTGCATTCGTTTGGTAAAAAAAATGCTCAGCTCTTAGATTAAAATTGTTATGTATAATAAAACAAAACTTATGAGTGTGAAAATTATGTTACTGTTTGTTTACTCGGGCCAATAAGAAATTGAAAGTGCGCTTCCTTAGCAGTTCAACTTATGAATGAGAGGATATGTTTTCAAATGTTCTCTACTTGAGTATGAATTTGTTCAAAGCTTGAATACTCTTAATAAGAATATATAATATGTATTTTCTATCATATCGTCTCGTATTTTTCATAAAATTAATAAACGTACAATGATTCTATTTCGATTATTATTATCAATTTGTAAATAGTTTTCTTTTTATTTGATTTTATTTTAATTCAATTATTGACATTGTGTATTTGGTCAGTTAAGTTTAAAACTTACGAGTATGTATGAATGAGTCTTTGGTGCTCGAAAGTTTGATATGAGAAAATAACCTAATTTCAGTCTATAAAAACGCATATGTCTTGTTTAACGATTAAAAAAACAGTGTGTGTGTTAGTGTAACCTGGTTAGTCACAGCCCTGTAGCCGGGCGGGTCAAGTGTGAGTCTGGACAGCCGCCCGCCCCGGCCGCCCAGCTAGGCGGCATAATTAAACCTCGCTCAACTAGGTCAGGTATCAATCGCGGTCTAACGGCATAACGACTCCGACCTTCGGGAACCACTCCTGGACGACGAGGGGAGGCTGGCCTTCGTCTGCCTCTTGAAAAATGCTCGCGATGCTAACTCGTACACTGCTCTAGTAGTAGATTTTTTAAGTATTTATCAGACTAATATTAAAGGTGAAAGATAATATGTGTGTATGTTTGAAAAATTTTCACGCTTAAACGGCTGTACCGTTTAGATGATTTTTGGTACGGAGGGAAATTGTACCCCCCCAACTTATTTTTTTTTTTAATTTATTAATTTTATAATTGAATTTGAAATTCCTACCTTTAACGCACACCATTTTACCTACTTAAAATTGTTAACTAAGTATTCTTATTGGAATGTTATCATAGTCACAAAATGTTTGTTTTGGCTGTGAATCGTCTAGTAGCTATAAGGACCACGTCATGTATGTAGAAACTCAAGTTCTTTAAAGGTTCAAGAAAGTACAAACCCTAAACCTAATTACAGATAACGTATGGATACTAAATACCTATTTATGAAGGGTTTAATGGTTAGTGATTTATGTTAAACTTTAGCTCACGTATTTTCTTTTACTTTCGTGTTATTGAAAATTAATTATAGAATATTTTGTAATAGATTGTTATTAGTAAAAGTTCGTAGTATGTTAGTGCCAGGTTCCAGACTATCAAAATATTTATGATAATCTAGAAGATCGGGGCTCCATCCAGATCGCCCCGCTCTATGACCTCCAACCTCTAGCTTTCAGGAAAGCTAGATAATAGGGACCTACGGTCCCTACCCAGCACTAACTGGTGACCTCAGGGATATGTATTTACACACTTTCATGGTACATTCAAGTCTCACCGAAGACGGATCCGCATGCATATAAGCAACTACTTACAAATCGCTTCCTTGCTCTCTTACTTTCAATCATCTAAACAAATTAACTCGTGAGTTAATGTAATTTAATCTACAGCAAAAAGACAAGAGGACATCCTATTGTTTGTCAGTAAGTCAGTTGGGATATTTCAACTCCTATTAACTTGCATTCATCTACTATTTTACTTCATACTTCCGCTAGTTAGTAGAACCGGGGTAGAGGTTTTGGCCCTCGAATCCTAACTAACACCGTCCATCATCTCAGTTCATGCGGAGCGTAAGAAGGCCTTCGGTGAAAAGCCCTAAAACGCCCCTAATACTTAACATAGAATAGTCCATGCAATTACAATAGTATTACTACTATTATAATTACATAGTAGGGTATTGGACTCTTTCCATCGCATAATCAGAGAGACGTACTGTAGATTCTTATTAGATTAATCCGCAGATTAATAACGTTGTGATCAGATTCCTACACTTAGTTTATGATCTCTGACGGTAGCTCCCGTTTACGAGAATCATCATGAGCCTATTCGCACTCATCCAAATGTGAAACCTTCACACATTATTCCCCATTGGCAGGTAGAATAATTCGTTGTATAATACTCAATGAGTATAGTATCATCTCTCTTTCAAATACTCAGGCTAGGGTCATGAAGTTGACGGTAATTATTCCCCATTGGCAGGTAGAATAAATCGTAGTAAACAATCGAAGAATAGAGAATCACATCTCTTTAAATACTCTGATTAGAGTCGTAAAAATGATGATAATTATTCCCCATTGGCAGGTAGAATAAATTGTTGTATAACAGTCGATGAATAGAGAATCACATCTCTTTAAAATACTCTAATTAGAGTCGTAACATTGATGATAATTATTCCCCATTGGCAGGTAGAATAAATTGTTGTATAACAGTCGATGAATAGAGAATCACATCTCTTTAAAATACTCTGATTAGAGTCATAAATTGAAGATAATTATTCCCCATTGGCAGGTAGAATAAATTGTTGAATAACAGTGGATTAATAGAGAGTCACATCTCTTTAAATTACTCTTATTAGAGTCATAGCGTTGAAGATAATTAATTATTCCCCATTGGCAGGTAGAATAAATTGTTGTATAACAGTCGATGAATAGAGAGTCACATCTCTTTGAAATACTCTGATTAGAGTCATAAAAATGATGATAATTATTTCCCATTGGCAGGTAAAATAAATCATAGTAAACAATTGAAGGAAAGAGAATCACATCTCCTTAAAATACTCTTATTAGAGTCATAAAATTGATGATAATCATTCCCCATTGGCAGGCAGAATAAATCGTTGAATAATATAAAGTGAGTAGAGAGTCCTTTCCTCTTTTATAATAATCTTATTAGAGTCTTAAAATTTTAGTTATCAAAACTAATTGCACCTTAGTTTTTGTTAAAAATTCTATATTTTTGAATTTTGATGAAATAGATTGTATTACAAATTATTAAGGCAAAATACAAGTAAATTTTGTGAAATTCTGACGATTTAGTTTTATGGTTAAGTCACTTGAACTCGATAATGGAAGTCACAAAATAGAAGTTTGTTCTTTAAATTATTCAAATATGGGGTTGTAATTTTAATTAACAGTAAAATTTACATGATTTTGGCAACAGCATTGAATGGAAGTTCATCCTAAGCAAATGACCTATGCAATCTAATACACCTAACATTTAATTTAGCCCTGATCTTTTATCTGCGTCATACTTACGAACATTTGTACAACCTACCAGACGACCCGCACTCTGCTCAGCAAGCTGAAAAAGAAACCTAAAGCATCCATTCCCTATCTCATGTAAATGAGACCTAACCATAACCTATCTCTATCTACCATAAATGGCCTATTGCTCCTAACGAATCAGCTAAGTTAAATAACCATCCAAAACTAGAGAATCCAATGGATTGGAATCTCACATTTACGTTAAACGTGTGCTGTTTGTTTACGATTTCCTAGCAAAGAACTCGCAAACCCTACGAAGGAAACCCAAACATGACAACTCCTTCGGCGAAGCCATGAATGAGATCCGCTAAGCTGGGCCCTACACCGAAAGAAGCGGGACGGGTTAAATCCCAACTGTAAACCTACAACCCGAGTGCCTACGAATACCTAACGGGGTAGTGAATTGTGTTATGTAGCCCGATAACACAACCCACGTATAAATACATATATAGATATACAATCCATGGCAAATTCAACGTTGTAACTTGTAACCCCACACCTGTGGGTTAGTGTCTCACTTCGACGAGCCGGTAACATTACAAGTACAACGCAAATTAAACCATAAAAGGAGGACTGGCACTGCCTGAGTAATCAGGAAAACAGTTTGTGGTCGCCCCAAGCCACACCTAACCAACGCAAATCATGTACCATCACTCATTTGACACCGTTAGGTTTCATGATGATACACAACCCCAAATCCATTAAACCGGAGTTCAAGGAATCTGGTATCCAGTAGGTAAAGATATGAATTAGCCCATTTCTATTGGTGCTAGAACAACCAAACTGTTCATCACGACACCCTACCTAAATTAGTTAGTCTAATGATGCTAGAACTACCGTACAGTTCATCACAACATCCTACGCATTCTAAACCTATCTGTTAGTGCTAGAACAACCGTACTGTTCATCACAACACTCTACCTAGTTTTAGGCCTGTTGGTGCTAGAACTACCAGACAGTTCATCACAACACCCTAAACTCGAACTAACAAATAAGTGCTAGAACTACCGAACAGTTCATCACAGTGCACTTCCTAATTTGTACTATTTATTTGTGCTAGAACTACCGTACAGTTCATCACAACACACTACCTAGTTGGTCTAATTATTTGTGCTAGAACTACCGTACAGTTCATCACGACACACTACTTAATAGGTCTAATTATTTGTGCTAGAACTACCGTACAGTTCATCACAACACCCTAACAAATATGTGCTAGAACTACCAAACAGTTCATCACAGTGCACTTCCTATAAGACCTAAATGATTGTGCTAGAACTACCGTACAGTTCATCACAACACCCTACACGACAAATCCTATCCACTAGTGCTAGAACTACCAAACAGTTCATCACAACACTCTACCTAAGTTAGACCAAAATGTTAGTGCTAGAACTACCGTACAGCTCATCACAACACTCTACATCAAAAGGAAATCACTACACTGTCACGTATTAATCCTATTAGAAATGACCCCAGAACTAACACTGAAATTACAACCCAAATTCATATCGATTCCCACTGGTCCCTAATATCCTGGTACCGTAGCAGCTGATGTCCGAACGTCCTCTCCCGGCGCCTCCAGTCTCCTCAGTCCTCAGTCGCGTGTCTCGCCCTCGAAGCCCCAAATAAGAGTGTCTCCACCTTACGTATTTCCCCCGTCCTCCGTTTATTTAATTACCTACTTCAAATGTGTCCTATCGGGTTCCGATAAGAAACCTAAGCTCGATATTTGTTTAAAATATTGGCTTGGGTAGAACAAGCACTTCAAACAGATGACTACTTTATCCCGCGGTGTCACTTGCCTTGTTTCCATTCAAGCTTGAGATTGTAGTTGTAATCGTACAACCAAACAAACATGCAGTTATTTTATTTTTATAGTATTAGTTTACTGTTTTGATGACATATTTGTGACTTCCAATATATTTCAAAATAATTTCTTTTCCCGAAAGTATTTGATGTT
This sequence comes from Mellilla xanthometata, assembly GCA_035578125.1. Classification (NCBI taxonomy): domain Eukaryota; kingdom Metazoa; phylum Arthropoda; class Insecta; order Lepidoptera; family Geometridae; genus Mellilla; species Mellilla xanthometata. The sequence continues at coordinate 311,856 of JAPUBQ010000007.1, read as the reverse complement.
TCTTTGGTTACAGATTTTGTGTAATTTATAGCCATTAATAATTGCAAATATTTTGATATAATTAATATTGGTTTGATAATAGTAATGATTCATTCTTATTTTTGAAGATATTTTGATGTTGCTGATTATGATAATGATTTTTAATAACTGAGCCGTATCTGGCCAGTTACAAAATCTTAAATGTGATGACATACTTACATTGTTTATTTATATACATTCATACATTTTTCAGCCAAGTAAATCGATGACAACACTGTAGGGCGTGCGGCTGCCTCGCGTCTCAAAGGTCATGGGTTTGATTCTTGCTTATGAGCTCGAGATTTCTGTGAAGGTAAACATCGTGAGGAAACCATAGCATGGTGGTAGCATTTTCCGGCTAGCTACCACCGTCAAGTTAAAACTATATCATGAAGCATCTAAAAAAAGCGAGTTTGGCTCGGTAGTATTAACATCTGCTTTACAATCAGACGGCCCCTGGTCCGATCCCGGCCCTATACCAATCACTTGTTTTTCAAGTCATTTATGGATATGCACTCGCTTTACGGTGAAGGAAAACATTGCGAGGAAACCAGCATGTTTGAGGAGCACAATATCCGAAGACGTGTGTCATCCGCCAACCCGCACTTGGCCAGCGTGGTGGATTATGGCCTATATCTCTCTCCTCGTGGGAGAAGACCCCGAGTCCCGACAGTGGGAACGTATAGTGGGCTGCTAATGCTTTATGCATGAAACATCTAACAGTGTGTTCCAATAGCCTTCTAGAGAGCCATTTATTTCCAGACTAGACATGCTCTCTTATGCGACAGTGTCGCTAGCTCGTGTGGTTACTCGCCCTCTAGCTTTAAGGAGTAAAACAAAAAGCTTTCGAAACTCCGTACATATAAAGTCACGCATACTCGTATTTCGAACACTGGAACAACAATAATTATACCAGTTGTAATCTGCAAGAGACATGAACAATAATACTGATGAGTAATTCATAAAGTAGCCATTAGAAGGGACCGTGTGTTTGTCTGTCGTGCTCACTCAGCCGGCGACACAAGCCTAGCCGGTGTTAATAATACCTAGACCTCAGATAGAGCCTACACTGCTCGGCTTAAAACAACTACGACTATGCCGTTACCATATTGTATACTGTTTATCTTATCTTATTGAAATATACTGGTAATGAACTAGAAATTACGATATGAAATCATCACACTAACGTACTAAAGACAAATATTTAACATTGACAAATTCTATATGAGGTTAAGGGCTTTAGTACCAAATCGTTGTGCCGAGTAGAATTAAATTAGTATTTAATGAATGTTAAGTATGATTTCTAATTGTTTTAAATGTAATGTAACTATTATTTCATTGTATGACAAGATTTTTAATGTATTGTATAAAAAATCTATAGATTCTTTCCGAAATAAATATAATTATATAATTGAATATAATTTATTTTATTTTTGAGCAAATTGCTTGAATTGCCGTAGTAGTTATTTCACAAAATAAAGTTATATAAAATCAACAATTAACGATATTTAAATTGTATGCTCAAAAATAAATTACTATTAGTACGACCAGGCAATCAAGTTTGGTACCAAGAACTGAAGCAATTTGCCAAAAAGAAACAGCTGTAAAGTCGTTGACGCGCGATAAAATGTATAGCAATGATCCTTAGTCATAGGACAGTCAAAATGTAGTTGTTTGTGTGTACCGCAGATTACTGAAAATCTGTACTGTCCATACTAAAGCTGCCTTGGAATAGGTTTTGAGTAATTTTTCAGTTACCCTGTTTCAAGAAAGCTTGAAATACGTCAACAATAAAAGACAAAGCGATATCAGGGAAAATTTGGCGCAATATGAGGATAACGCTTACAAGGAAAATGAGTATTGAAGATATGATAGTGATAACATACCTACAAAACGTATCATTCATAATTTTATTGATAACACGAAGTTCGTAGATTGTTTTGAATTTGCTATTTGAATCGTGAAAAATTCGGCTCACTCCCAATAGTAAAAAACTACTGTTGCTTACTATTTTTACAAAAATTGCTACGCACTTGACCAGTAAGGAGGCTAACCGTAGGAGTTAAGAACACTTTAGCCTAAGGTGGAGAATGCTTGATGCTTGATGAGTTATAGCTTGTTAGTGATTGTTGAAAAAGTTTGCATGAGTGATCTTTTCTCTTTTACTCAACTCTACAGTAGCTCAAAGCTTAAAGCTTAAGCTTTCTTAAAAAGTTCTAATACTAAAAAATAATTTCTGCTCAAAATAGCAGCTTAGTCCAAAAACCTGACCTGTGACATATGTAGGCGGTTTTATTCGCAATTACCCAAAAAAATACAAAATTTGTTTTGTATGACCATATATTAGTTTTTAAATGTTTTGCATTTGTTACTAGTAATCTTAGTAAAGAGAGTACCTTGGATACCTCAGTCAGGCAAGCAAGATGTAAACGCTTCGGGCATCAATACCAGTAACTCAATCGCCGCCCCTTTTTGTCAGCGAATCACGTCCTGTGACACGGTCTGAAGGCTAATTACGTCATTCACGTCACCGGGGGACTACTAAGAGTTCATTTAAATATCATGATTGTATGCTATCGTGTTTTACGTCATTTGGTTTTTCTATGTAAACATGCTATGAAATATGAAATGTACACTTTGATAAATAGTAGCCTTCGCGACTTCAAGACGGCAAGATGACCTCATTTCTTAGCAATATTTTAAGAATTTTTTTAAGTAATCAAACAAACTTGCGAAAAAATCATAAAATATTGCATATAATATTTCCCTCCGTTTAGTACAATTGATTTTCCTCTTATCAAAATTGCCCACGGTGAAAAATATTTACTGAGTAAAGATTATGGTACTTTCGTAAAGGCTAATTAATAGTAATTTTAAAGCAATCATGACGAAAGTTGTTACAACAATACTATACAAAGCACTATGAGCCATTTGAGGAAGGAACGCTTTCATCGTTAATTAACAAATAAGAAGTGGCATAATCGTGGGTCATTCTATAAACGAGACGTAATAATCATTAAAATAATAAGGGTAATAGAGATCTCGCTAGATGGATGGATCAAGGGTCGGATACAGAAGGCAGTCGTACTCGACACGGCGCGCATTGTCCGGAGGTTCCTGTCCCTGTAGCTCCTACCGCTGGTAGCTTGGGCCGCGCCTCGCTGCCAGTGCCAGCCGCTGCCGCTAGTTTTTAAGTTTTTTATGATATTTTTAATATGATCATTGTAAAAAGCTTAATAGAGAAATAAGATAATACTGACTACTCAGGTAACTAAGCTTCTTCCACTTTTTCAGTTTTATCCAGTAATGCAAACAAGAACATCTTAAAAGTTAAGCGATGTATTATATCCGCGATGGTTTACCTACGCACGGTTTCCGGCGGCAAATAGGCCCTATCAATTCATTGAGGGGGAAAAAATGCGGCTCTTGCGGGGAAGTGACGTGAATGCAAGGCTTTATGACCTCTGCTATTTAGGTTAACGACTTCATTTTTTGCGCTGCAAGTTACGAGGGCTAATTATTGTGGGGAAGAATTAGGAGACCGTGAGTGTGCGCCAAATATGTTTATGGGTTACATTGAGGGAGAGAGGAGAGAGAGAGTTCCGTATGAGAATTCCATCACATATTACAAACCGCTAGCTAGACTGTAGGGTAGCAGCTTACCAGCGCCATCTAGGTCCTTATGTTAACAACTTTGATATTATAAGGTTTTTTCGTATTGATTTTGACTAAAAATTTGGTCATTTTTAAGTTTCTTTCAAAAGTACTGAGCCTACGACTGCCAGCATTTGTCAAGTACAAGCAAAAAAAAACATTAAGAATAATTAAAAATAAAGCCATAATCATTATAAAATTAATCTATTTATGGCGTTTTTATTATTTATTGGTTTATTATAGCATCCGCCCGTCCCGGCTTCGTACGGGCTCTTAAATAATGTAAGTTGTAAAGAGAAATATAATATAAGTATAGCCGATGTTACTCGGAGATAATGTGGCTTCCCAAATCGAGCCAAATTCCACGAATTGCCAAAATGTATAAAGCTAGTTATTGTAGTGAAATAACAACGTAATAGTTAGCGATAATAAACAACAAATAACCAATATTACTCCAGGAGGTAACCTCCGGCACAAGTTAACCGTGTTTACTGAGTGCCGCCGCACACGAGGACAATTATCGAGACATGAGATTATATGAGAAAAAAAAAATTACAAACTATAAATTAAATACGTTTATAAATCATAATATACGTTAAAAATATTTCAAAATTAGATTTTTGGCATATAGGCCGTGTAAAAACTTTTTTAAGAATCTTTATATCAAAATTGCCATCAACTTACTCGTAAAAAAGCAAAATGATTGGACGATTAATGCAAGAGCTTCGCTCGATCAGTCAAACAAATCCAACTAATATTATAAAAACAAAAGTGTGTGTGTGTATGTGTCTTATTCCATCATGCTCAAACGCCAAAACCAATTTAGATGATATCTGTTGTGATGATAGGTTAGATCTTCGATTATCACAAAAGCTACTTTTTATCCGGAAACCAATTTTGTGGAATACGCAAATAAGTTCAAAATCTATGTTACTTCTTCACGCTCCAACGGCTCGAGCGTTTTTGATGAGATCTACCATAATTATAACCTGGATTAATTGAATAAACACATAGCCTACTTTTTAATCCAGTTAAGAATAATTTTTATCAGTAAAATAAACTTGTAATAATGAACACGTAAGCAGATACCGACGAGTCTGTGTGCGCGACGTCTAATAATAAGCTAAAATAAACAAGGGTCGAAAGAAGGATCGGAACTCCTTCAAAGCCTTATTCCGGGTAAAGTTCCGAACAAGCGCATACTGATGAGATCAAAGCTGCTACTTTCAAAACTATTTGATGAGAAGCCTGCGGGGTGAATAGAGCCTCTTTATTATATTATATTATTTAGACCTTGTCTACTTGTTACGTATATTTTATCAAGCTTAATGTTATCTAAGTTGTTGTGGGTAAGGCTATTGATATTTAATATGTTACGATCAGTTACATAAATTCGTAAAACAGATTAGAAAAAATGACTTTATAAATGTAATGTGACTTCACTTGGATGTCTGTGACTTTACTACTAGTCACAATATATTTATATATTAATAAAAACTTCAAACATACCTTGTTAATCATTCTAAGTCTATCTTTAGTCCCTTTCACTATCGGATGAGCAGCGAAACGCGAAGGCGGCATCGGTTTACAGTTGAGGTGTCTAAGGCACGCACAAAGCGTTTTGCCTCCACCTTTGTTGTTCAAACCGCCAAACTTTGGAATTCCTTGCTGAATTCCCTGTTCCCCAATGACTATAATCTAGCAATTTTCAAGGCGAGAATGAACCGGTTCCTTTTAGATTAGCGCGATCTACCGTAGACCTGAATGTCACTAACCATCAGGTAAATTGTGGTCAAGCGCTGACCTATTTAGAGAAAAAAAAGTCAATAAAAATATTTTGTAAGTTTGTGTCCTCTGACTTTCACAACCAAAGGAGTGTGAGCTTGACAAAGTGACCTTTCAAATGTTTTTTTTATTGTGTTATAACTAGCTTTTAATAATATTATTAACTTGTGGCACAAGCGTAGCGGTGCTATGAAACTCGCAGCAAATAATTCTACAAATGTTCCACGCAATGATCCGAAATACAAGCATCAAAATTAATTCAAAACAATTTGGAACTAATATTCAATTCGCAAATAGGCATTCCAAAGCCTTTGAAACTAGAAACTGATACAAATCATGTACAAAGCACATTCCAGAAACATCGCTACTGTTCGATACATTCAATACATTGTGCGACCGAACAAAATGCAGACTCGCATTCTGTATAACTGCTGTTTAACTGCGCTATCCGGAGCCAAACTGTGATTTATACGCTCGGTATAAAGTTCCAATTGCTTTGCATAGAGGTCGGAGACGGTTCCCGCCGGAGAGTCTACTGCGCCAAAGATCCAGTGTTCTAGCACTATGTACACTACAGATAGTTATGTAGGACTGGCCAAGTTTTCTGGAGTCTGCTATACCTGCGCATAAATACAAAGTGGAGCAACATGCCGCTCGTGAGTAAAAAGTTTTAATCAATGGTAATCCTCAGTCTAGTGTTTTTAAAACAGCGTTAAGAGAGGCTTGTTGTCTGACTTGCTTACTACTCGTACTATAACTGGCCAAGTGCGAGTCAAACTTGTAAAGGAAAAACGGCAAAAAAAACACTTTCTTCCATAAAGAAAATTTTTGATAAACTGCTACTAAAATAACAACGCCATCTAGTGACATCGCTTAAACTAGAACAACGCGGGGGAGTGGAAGATTATATATTTGTTGTTTGAGAATTCTTAAATATATTTGTTTTTAGTTATTTGCTGTTACAGTGGCAATTGAAATACATTGTCTGGGAAATTCCAACTGGCAAGCTATCACTGTTTATGAGATACAGCCTGGTGACAGACTGACAAGCACAGCGAAATTTTATTAACAGGGTCCCGTTGGCACTCTTTGGGTACGAAATTGGTATCTACATATCATTGGTCAAGGTATCGTTATTATATAAATACAGTCCCTAGCAGAAAAAAAATAGTTTGCATTTATTCAACTAAATAGCCAAAACAGTTATTACACCAAAGCGCTAACTATTTTAGACATAAAAACTACACTCCTGAATGCACACACAATGCAAGTGACGGCACTACAGAAGACATCGATATCTTGGATTTTGCATAAAGCGATAAGGTATGTTATAGTACGTCGCGTAGGGGCCGTTTTAGCATATTCATAAATATACATGATATTATTAGTAAATTACTGAAAATTATTCCAAAATTTTATGAGTATAGTATTACGTCATACATAAGCCACAGCTTATGTACATTTTATGAATTTACGCCACACATCTAGGCATAAGATAATGCTTTTAAGAAAATAAATAGTTCCATTGAAATTACAGTTTATTTTCAAGTAAGTGGGTGCTGAGTAATCCAACCCTAACATCAATCATAGTATTACATGTGATGTAAGAACTCAACTTTCTTCACTAATTTAGATAAATTGACTTGTTTTCGCCTCGGTAGTTAGGCTTTATTAAAACGAATAAAAAAATGGCAATGTCAAAGAATGCTATTAATCAAAAATTAACACTAGCATGTCATTAGATTAATTTAGTTAGCAATGAAAGTTTCAGAACTAAAAGTGCGATCGTTAATTCAAATTTTAGTTTTTTAACTAGCTCATTAATAATTAAGAATAAAATGGACACGAAGTTTTTTGTGAGATAGACTTTCATACAGGGTAACTGGTAACTAATGCAAAATCTTTTCAGAACGCCTTTGCTTCGTCTGGAAGCAACTTTTGATCCATTTTCTTCTTCTTCTTCTGGCGGTGAGAACTTTCAAACCGCTCGAAGGTATCTGAATTCTGACGATTGGTTGTACCAGACTGACAGCCGAGACCTACTATTTAACATGTCAGCTGACCCACGGTAGTACCCAGATGTAAATGCCAGTTTATAAAATATGGTTTTGTGCATGATCACACATTCAAAGATTGTTCGTACTAAAACCAATACAAACCCTGTATAGAAAATAATGTTTCTGACTAACCCTTGATTGACCGTCCTTGCCCTTTACACTTGCTTCAGTGTCTTTTTAAATATTTTTATTAATGAAGTATAAAGCAAATGGTTCAAGGGATGACAGGACGAAATTAAAATGCCAAGTTCAGATATTACTCGAGAAATGAAGCTCTCAACGGGTTGAAAGGATCAATGTTTATTAAAATTATCATAAAAAGGAGGCTTTTTATAACATTATAAGAACAGGTTTTTAATTCGCTTAGGACAGGTCGCTTTATGATACTACTTTACAAGAGAGTAAAGTTACTCTTTTAATTAGAAAGACTTAAAAAAGCGTCACTTTATTTAAAAGATCGATATAATTTAAAGATTAGTTTTCGCAAACTTATAAAAAAGCACATGTTCCCACTGCTGGGACTCGGAGTCTTCTCTCACAAGGAGAGATATAAGCCATAATCCACCACGCTGGCCAAGTGCAGGTTGGCGGACGACACACGTCTTCAGATATTGCAGTCCTCAAACGTGCCGGTTTCCTCACGATATTTTCCTTGAAAAACAAGTCAACGCTGTAGAGCCGGGATCGAACCGAGTGCCGTCTGATTGAAAAGCAGACGTTTATAGCACCGAGCCAAACTCGCTTTTTTACAAAAGCGTTCTTAATTTCCACAACCAATAACTCAGAAAAGGTTTTGCTGTACACCAGTAATCCTCTATGAACATTTATTCAATATTTATGAATATGAACTGTTTAAACCTTTATTTAAAATTTATGTATTTATAATCTGTGTGGAGAACACGCATTATAATAATATCACATACATTACACCTATTAATGTAATTGTCAAGCTTTTACTGCAGAGCTTAAAAGCTTAGTTTAAATTACAAATGTAAATAGTGTGCTAGTGCATTTGTTATTCTATTTGCTTTTAGAGTTAACTCTACTCTTTGCTCCATTACGAAGATACAGAGATCTTATAATTGTATTTTTTTAAAAGCACATGCAAGCACAGGCAAGCAGGTCCCGTAACCAAAGAGTTACTTTGGCCGAAGGTGGTGTATGCCTAGTCTAGAACTACTGGCTCTCAGGAAGTTTCTACACACCATTAGATGCTTGGTGACAGTTTTTAAATTTTAATGTGGTAGATACTTATATACAGTGTAAAGTCTATATAACGAAGGGATTGTGCATTATATGGCGTTATCGACAGTGGTCGTTAAATGGAGAGAATGAATCATTGTATACAATACAAGCTAAACCAACTAAAGCCAATTGATTTAGACGCTTAAGAGAGTTTTGTCGTTAAATCGAGTAACGTTACATAGAGTTTAGGTCGTTAAATGGAGATAATGAATCATTGTATGCAATACAAGCTAAACCAACTAAAGCCAATTGATTTAGACGCTTAAGAGAGTTTTGTCGTTAAATCGAGTAACGTTACATGGAGTTTAGGTCGTTAAATGGAGATAACGAATCATTGTATGCAATACAAGCTAAACCAACTAAAGCCAATTGATTTAGACGCTTTAGAGAGTTTGTCGTTAAATCGAGTAACGTTACATGGAGTTTATACTGTATATGAAAAGTCAGAAAGTCGACGAAGCCAGTGTTGTTTCTCAACTACCCTCAGATTATACAAGTGGTAACACACTAAATATAAACAGACATATCGTATTCCCTATAGATCCGCCAATATGAAAAAGATGGCCGATTATTTTATCACAATAAGCCAATCCTCTAACGTTAACCTAATAAACCATAGCACTTCTCACGGCGGCAAGTATTCCCACCAGGGATAAATCCTTCCCAAACAAAGAAAAAGGGCGTTCCCCCCCCCCACATATATCATCGGGCGAGAGAGGGGAGTGGGACAGGGGGGACAAGTAATGCACCAATATCAATTGTATTTCCGCCGCGGGTCGGTTACATTATTGTTAGGGATTTATTAACTCCGATCCGGAGGTCTCGGGATTTTGCTTTCATTTTTTGACGTTTGCTGCCACGGAGACGTAAGGAGCTTTATTCCTCTGGCCGCTGTACTCGATTGGTGCGCCGCTTTGTGGCAGGAAATTATTGTTTTTTTTGTCTGAAACGGACCTTTTTTGACAAATACAGAGATTGTGGTTTTATTGTAAGTCTCTTGATGTTGTAAAGTATTTAAGTGTGCCATTTAATTTTACATATGAGAGCGTTTCTTCTCACTGCTTTGTTGTGGTTTACAGTATTATCACGCGATTGAAAAAAGTATTTGAAGCGCCACTCCTAACTCACTTTGTAAACAGGTAACACTATTTTAGGGTTCCGTACCCAGTGAGTACAAATGGACTCTAATACTAAGACGCCGCTGTCCGTTCGTGCTTTAATCTGTCGCTAAACCTTATTTTATGAACTATAATAGCTATATCTGTACTATAAGACTCTTTGTCCTGACTCATTAATCTATAGGCAACGCAGTAATCGTTTCAGTAATAAAACCTGTTTGTAAGGTCTGGACATGTACATACCTTTTTTATTTTATTAATAAAGAACGTAGACTTTGAAAAATATATATATTGTATGGACACTTGCAACACACACAGATGCGTTTCTGTTGCCGCAATAGCAATAAATACCGATAAAAATAAGGAAAACAAATGTTCAAAGGAGCTTCCACTCAATAAACTTGTTTTTTTTTTTGTTTGCAGTTTTGTACATTTATTTGTAAGGAACCATTAAGGACTTGTTATTATATAACAGAGTTTAAAAAAATATAATAATATTTTTATTTTGTTATATTTTCTATATTATAGTACAAAAATTCTAATTCTTTCTTTGCAAACATTAGCAATCATTCACCGGTGCAAAGAACAAATAAAAGCTGATGTTTATATCTCAGCCAGTAGGTTTACACATGGCGGTGGATGTGGCGGAGTAAGCAACGTGTCTGCATATTCACACGGTTTACCATATACATTGTGCCGCTTGACACGGGGGCTGATTGCAGCAAACATCTCGCCCGAGCCCGCCACGGGACGTGTACGATACGACACGATTCCGGGAACGACACGACACGACTCCGGAAACGACACGACACGACTCTGGGAACGACACGACACGACGCACGCTGACCTGTAAAATGCATTCATATAAAACTCTATGGACCAAAACTTTACACAAAATGCGTGACACCTGTTAGTCTTCCGTACCTTCTTTTTCTTCACCTTATCCCACTTCACGTGGGGTCGGTACAGCTTTTTCCATACATCTTAGGCTTTCATACCTAAAAGGTAAAAGCGGGACCATATTATACTAAGCTTCCTCTGTCTGTCATAAGGCTGTATCTCAGACAGGTAGGAATCTGAAATTTTCACAAGTAATGTATATTCCATGCCGCTGTAACAACAAATCTTACAAATAAAAAATAAAATATTAAGGTCACCATACCAAAAACATGTTTTGTGGCTCTATATTAAAAATGGTGACCCTTATAAAATTTTCCTAGAATATTGAGTTATATATTACGTTTCAAAATAAGTTATAAAATTAGAGTAAAATAAATATTTAACGGGTACCATACAACAAACAAAAACCCATACAAAAAACGTAATTTTTAAGCAATTTTTTGAAATAATGGATAGAGAACCTTTCATGCACGAGTTCAACTCGCACGAGTTCAACTGTTTGTTTACTTTTCTAGGAGGATTGAGAGCTTAGCAAAGACAGTGTACGATGCTAGTATGGATTAAAACAATCCGACAGCAATGATAACATTTTGTGATTCCAGCCGTGTGATTGATAAGAAGTCTGGTATATTTTATCGTAGGCTGTAAAGGAGATTCAGAGCCTGGGTCTGTCTTGTATCGAAGCAATGCGGTATCTCGGCTGTTGAATATGGACATCGAGGGACACTACCACGCTTGTGTGTCTCGAGACCTAGTATCTATGCTCGGTATCTAATACTGAATACTAGCTAGTATCCGGAGGTTGTATACTGGAACTGAATATTGAACGTGAGGTTCGTGAAGCTGACTGGTTCTTGACTAGTTTTGGATGTTTAAAACGACGGCGTTATAAGTTTGGCGGGTGTGTATCTGTTTGATTTTTTGTTTGAAATATTTATTTGTCAATATTCAAAAGTATAAGGAATATTCTTAGCTATGTATGTATGTTAGATGAAAAAACCGAGATAGTCGCCGTGAATAAAGGGCGGATGACATCTTTCTCATTATACAAATACAAATAGTTTATTCAGCACAAATAAAAAGGTGAAACGTACTATAACTAATTAAATACTACTAAAGTATAGCTTAGCCTTAGTATACGTTTTGCCATATCCACTGAGCCCCGTGCTAAGTATCATATTATGATCCTGTTATGCGGGGCAACAGTATTTCGCTTATTGTAACACTTAAATTAAGAAGACATTGTGCTTACCTAACTTATCACACAGTTTTCTAAGGCTAATTAATAAACTACACTAACAACAAATAATAAAAACGAAAAACATAACTCAATGCCAAAAGCCAACTGTCAAACTTTGGTGTTGCCATATATAGGAAAAAAATTTTGGCTATCGCATTAGGTGTTCGTACTAATATAAATGAGCAATTTGTCTATATTCTCATTAAGATAACAAAGAAAAATTAAAATATAAACATACCTATTTGATCTTAAAGAGGCATAATATCTTGTAAAATATACATATGTACCATGACCATTTCGTAGCTCGCAAAATGTATATTTATTTTGAATAATTTCACCATATTTTATTTGAAGTCGTTTGAGTAAAAATACAAAGCCAAAGTAAAGTAAAAATAAACTTTATGATTCTTCATATTTTTAGTAAGTTACTCCGATTTTTCTAAAACAACTGACAGTACACAGCGACTAAGAAATCAACTCTAACAAATACCAAAACTAGAATATTAAAACAATATTGGAAAGAAAATAAATTTGTTTTCTAACTCCGTTTTCTAATAACATTGAGATATTTAGGGAACTTCTCAATTAAATGTTAAATCATGTCTCGCATTCACAAAAATTTCTCCGAAAACTTATTCAGCGAGTTATATAAAAGCGGAAAAGGCTTTATCCAAAAGCTCGTTCCTTAAATGAAGTCCTCGAGAGCCTGAAACTCTAGTCTATGATTAAATTAATACTTCCTCCGCAACTTCACTGAATAACTTCAATATTAATCTTCGAAAATTGAATGATTTCGAAAGGCATATCATTACTCCGATAATAAAATGGCCACTCGAGAAGTCGAGATATTTCTCGTCACAATTACTGTACCACCAACTAGGGATATAAGGAAATCAAAGCAAGTCACAATCATCGAAATGTTCCGTACATGTAAAAAAATCGTGTATCTAAAATCACGGTTATTTTTTTTCATATGAGGTATCTACAAGATATTTATTATATACGGCCAAGTTTGTGCTGAAATAAATTTGTTGGCTGTCGGACTAGGTTTTCAATATGTATCGATATACAATATTTGTGTATATATGTAGCATATCAGTGGTATTAGCAACCATAATACAAACTAGAAATAGTTTAGTATGGGGCTAACCAGCCGTGTGTGAAATGTGTAAAAAAACCTATCTGTCTGTCTAACAGAGTACCGTAGTCGTGGTAGTAATAAGGCCCGGTTTGTATATTTTTCGAGTACATAACTTTAAAATAAGAATTTGAACGTCGAAATGCTTTGTACTGTTTTCACTTTGGAAAGATTTTTTCACTAAAAAAAGGTAAGTAGAACGTGAAAATCCAGAGTAAGTGGGCGTCATACCCGCAACCCACTTACTGCCATCGCCGCGCGCCGGGAATCTCTCCCGCGTGTATACCGGCATTACTATTAAAATTTTTATGTAACGCCTGGCTCGGCTAACTTAGGTGATCTGACTTGATCATCACGAGGTAAAGCAGCAGAAGATACACACAGTCCATGCACTTAATTGTCATTTAAAAATATGTGCTATCTTGGTCGGATGAGATGTTGTATCGAAGGTCCCAGCTGTTAGTCTTAAGCAGTCGTTAAATCAAGTCATAGGCATTCAAGCGGCTTGAAAATTCTATAATAATCTCTAATGGCTAAAAGGAAGATACATATTCGTTTCGTTCGTTCGTTAAAGATTAGTTTTCCCTACAATCTTAAGAAGCGCTAATGTTATTGCAAATTTTGCTCAATATAAATCATTTATCTCAAGAATATTGTTTGTAACATGTCTTATTTCTTTTTTTTTCATATTTTGCTTTTCAAGTATAAACCGATAAACCCTCAATTAATAAATTACAATAACTGGAACCTCTTCAACATCATCCAACATTCTCCTCTGACCTATCTTGTCGATAATTTATCTCGGCACCATAATATATGGGGTAAATAAGGAAAACTACGATGGCTGGCGATTAGCGCCGGCGGGCTAATGCATGGAGAGATTAATCCGGGTTTGTTTCCCGCCACGGCTATTGGCCTTGTCTGAACATGGTATTAATATTTATGAACGGATGAATAGAATACACGGCCTAATGATAGCTGCTAGTAATGTAGTATACAGCTATTTTTTATGAATTATAAGTTTGGGTTTGATCACAAGTCATCAGATGTTAAGTAATATTGCGGTCTAGGATGGAGTGAATAGCCTAGAAGAAACTGGTACTCTCTCGCCTTGAAAGCAGTAAGGTTGTAGTTCAGTGGGAACAGAAATTCCGGCAAGGAGTTTCACAGTTTAGCCGTACAAACTATAAATGTGGAAGCGAAAACAAAACTAGGCAAATTAGCTAATGCACAGACATAACTCGTTTCGCTTGCTGGATAAAAAATCATTATTTTCCTCATTATATACTGACTTTTAATTACAATTATGACTTTTTTCTTGTAATTACCATTCCAGAAGAAACAATTAAATTCAACTGATAACGGGTAAATTGGTTCAAAGTATCAGTAAATTGGTGTAAAGTATTGGTACAATCCTACGATGATGTATTATTCCTTGAACGACAACAGAATGTTGCCATGTCTAACAACCTGCCCTCAAGCAGGAAAATACTTGACAACATAAACCTATTTTACGACAATGGAAGCGAGTAAATAACACATATCCGCAGAAAACAAGATAATACTCACACGAGACAGAATAAAAATATAAAACTCTGGGTAATAAATAATAAGCAGTCCGCGTAATCTAAGCTGCGGAGATAAATCTCTTTCAACATCATCCGGAACATTTTTCTACCGCGAGAGGTACTGATGAGCTCGCGGCTTACTCAGATACATGGACTTAACAGAAAAAAAACCGGCCAAGTGGGAGTCGCACTCGCGCACTAAGGGTTCCGCATCATTACCAAATTTTTTGTACTAAAATTAAAGTTTGTACTAAAGTTAAATTCTTTCCGTATCCAAAAATGTTAATCTAGTATTATAGAGATTTGACGAAAGAAGATGAGACTGTTATAATGATTTTGTATTATCTTGTATAGTAAGGACTTTGTTTTAATTGTGATTTAATAATGTAATTTATACTTAACTAGAACAGACGCTTGCGTGGGGGGTGTTTGACGTAGTCTCTTAGACTTATTTTTGTTCAATTTGATTTTTGACATGCTTTTGTAATTTTACAATGTTGTATGCCTAAGTAAGCTAGAACAAGTCTGGTGATTATAAATTTATTTGCCATTATTTATTAGTAGTATTTTTTTTGCGAAATATTTAATTTGAGTTTCGTTGTTTTTATCACTGATCGCATCAGATCATTTTTTTACACTATTTAGCACCTAACGCTGTCTGTGTTCCGGCAGTTTTCTTGTGAGTAAGTATAGGATATACTGGCTCACACATAACTTTAGTCACATATATATTGGCTCTAGTATGGATATACTAGACACGCTTCCCGTTAGGCCAGAGTGTCATCAAATGTCAAGCTGTACTGTGAACAAAACAAAGTTAGGTAACCGAGTTATAGGCACTATTAGTAAACCGTTAAATAGTATCGCTAGTTATTTTCCCCTTAAATAGATTAAACGAGTTCCCGCTCGCATGTAGTAGTGTGCACACGAGCTTAACTTTTTACTAAAACACTCACCTCACGCGCCACCGAGCGGGATTATTATTTTATCGTTTGAGGGAAAAGTTTCATTGAAACCGGTTTCCGTTATAACACGTTTTAATATTAAATTATTATTTTTACGAGCGAGCTACCTACACCTGCGTTGGGCTCCTGACTACTTGACACAATTTATGTTATGTTTATTTTTATATGCATACTAGCTGACCCGGCAAACGTTGTTTTGCCTTAATAATTATTTCTAAATATACAGTAGCCGATTCTCAGACCTACTGAATACGCATATAAAATTTGGTAAAAATCGGTCACGCCGTTTCGGAGGAGTACGGTAACAAACACTGTGACACGGAAATTTTATATATAAGATGAACGTATTTGCATTCTAGGAAGTTGTATTTTATAAAAGGTAGCTGCGTATAACCTGTTATTGATGTATAGCAAAAATATACGAAAAAACACGTTTACTGTCCCTTGGGACACCCCGTAATATTTTCTTTCTTTTTAAATTTTTAGTATTTGTTATTATAGTGGCACGGCAGTTTTTGAGATACAGCCTGGAGACAGATAGACTGACAGACAACATAGTTTTAGTAAAAGGGTCCCGTTTTCACCTTTTAAGTACGGAACTTTAAACTTACGTCTGTTATATCTGAGCGAGAAAAACTCGCTTGATCTCAGTTAATTGATATGTTAAAATTATGTAGCCCGCCTGTCGGCAGAAAAAGCGGTAAGTGGTTTTAAAGCTATGACAGCTCAGTCAGGCCTGTGGCCACTTTACGCCCCGGTGGTCATGGGTTCGATTCCTGCCAATGAGCTCGCTTTAGGAAAAGGAAGAAAGAAGGTGGTAGGGTATTTTCTAGTGCTCGCCTGCCTGCATCTAACTTTAAGTTAAATTATCTGTCGCCAAGCACCTAATGAATTCCGGCAACATCTTTGAGAGCCAGTAGTTCCAGACTAGGCTTGCTACATCTTAGGTCAGAGTGTAACTAAAAAATAAAATCAATTTGTAAAAAAAGCAACCGTGGTTCTGGTGCCACACACAGGCTATTCTATTGGTGCAGATAAGAATTAGAAGAAGAAGATTTTTAGAAGGTAATACTATTTACATTGTACATAATTACAGTTTAATTAGTTTAACAATGTAGCGTTCGAGGTTAATCTGTGACGCTGTCAGTTAAACTTAAAAACATTAAAAATAACTTTATTTAACTTCGTATTGATTCTGATATTTATTTCTAGATTTGTCTTAAAAATACCAGGATTTATAAATATTATTTACGTAAAAGTAATATTAGTTATTAGTTGTGTTAGCAACCATAATACAAGCTAGAAATAGTTTGGTAAAGGACTAACCAGCCGTGTGTGTGCCTAATATTCAAATATTCGAATATCCTAATATTTATTTTTTATTTATATAGATAAAAGGCTGTTGTTATATCCTTGTGCAAAGAAAGGCGTAAGTAAATATATACAAACACTTTATGTTGTTGTGTGTTCATTCGTTTCCGGGAACACGTGTATCCTTATAAGTTTGGTGTAACCATAAATACAAATATTTTGCTGCGAATATGAAACAATTTATCAACGAAATGTTGCATCCAAACATTTATGTTTATTTTATACGTTTATTATATAAATTGAGCATTTTGTGAACGCCAATTTTTGTCATATACATATTTCTTTATTAATATCTGAGGTCTTGTTGTAGTTTAAAGACATAAACGAGATTTTACGTTTTTTTTTTCAAATAAATGAAGAATTTAGGACAGGTGGCTAAACTATGGAGCATTTTGTCGGAATCCATGTTCCTATTGAATTATAACCTTGCTTAATATAATCGCCCCCAAAAGGAAGTAAGGCTTGATTTAATTTGCTTCAAAACTTTCTGCACATTATTTTTAAATTTAAAATCGATTATTTCTTTTTAAATGGCGATCAAGTTCAGTGTGATCGCGTTTTGGAACTGTAACGTTTTTTAAGATCTAATCAAATATAATAAAACTGAAAATATTGCAGCTCTCTTTTCTCTTTCTTCCCGCAGCATTAATACACATTAGTTTTCGAAATAAAAATCTATTTTCTATATGTTTTTAGGCTATCTTGTTCTCATATTACTCTAATGTCAGATGTGTTACACTCAAATGTATGATTGTATATACATAGTATTAGAGACAGCACCTGACCAGGTGAGTAAACAGGTCTCGAGTGCGGGAGATGCTCGCCGCCAGAGGGCGTCTTTGTTTTGACATTATCTTCTAAAACACAAATAAGGTTGAACCCTTGAAACGAGGCCGCGCTGCTCTCCTCATTATAACTCCAACAGTAAACCCCGCGACTACTAACCTCTTGGACATGGATATGAAATTTTAAGAACAAAAATTCTGACATTAGCTCTTTGTTACCGTGTATAACTAAGGCATACGAACAGTAAATACGTAACCACGTGAGTCAGTGACATTTTGCCACAAGGTGAAGCATGCATAGTCTAGAATATAGTATAACTGGGTCTTAAAGAGGATGTCAAAATACACCATTGGGCGGTGGTTGACAACAAACTTTAAAATTAATGGTGCTCACTAACCAAGCGAGCGGTAGAAAATGCGTTTCCATCATGCTATTGGTTTCCTCATAATATTTTCCTTGAATGTCAAACCCTAGGTAGACTTGATTATCTATGATTCTGATACTATGCTTATTTAGCAAAAAATAATATACATCTTGTTTTTTTTTTAAACACATATTAGAGTATTTAATATTTGAATGATTTGTGGTCTTTTTGATATTTTGTTCAGTTTTTCATACGTTTTTAGTTGTAAATTTAAAAATAATTTAATTGATTTATTTATACTATTTAATATACTTAATATTTCGTTAATCCCCATAACATTAGACATAAAATGCACAAAAACGCACTCACAACAATACGGTTAATGTCATATCCAATATTTTATAGACCATCGCATGTAGTATATAAGACTCGTCTAGGCTATATTTCAGGCGTGTTGTGTTTATAGCCTTTTTGAAGCGGGTTTTGAAGACTTGGCAATTTTATTTTCAAGCCGGGGTTTTCGCCGCCAAATTAACGCGTCAGAAGTTTGCTACATTTTCAGGTCACTGTAAGAGATCTTAAAAAAGCCGTGAAATATTTTATCTTGGGAGGAAACAAGATGTTTTAAATTTCTGTTATAATACGGTTAGTAGGTTATTCTTTTGTAGTATTTCTGCTTCCTTATTTGTAATCTTACTTGACACTAACTTAATACTCTGATATGATACGAAGTTATTTTTCTTTCTAATAACTATGGATTTATTTTTATGTTTTTAGTTTTAGTATTTACTTGTTATGTAGTAAGTGTTATGTTCACAACTGAAAACTGTTGAACCATTTGTACGTCGATAGGAAAAACAATAACTGCAGGAGGCTGCCAGATTACATTATTAGGTGCTTGGCAACAGAGTTTTTCAACTTGAGGTATGCTAGTCAGGCAAACACTAGAAAGTGCTCTATCACCATGCATTCAATTCACTGAACCTGAAAAATAGAAGACACAAATAGCATAAAACTAGCATGTTCAAACTGTAACATAGTTATACGCTTGTCGTCTGAATCATTTCAAATGTACACAAACATAATGTACCAGCCATACATGCCCGAGTTTTTGCCATAAAATAATTTAAATAGACTTCAACACTTTGAATCCGATTACCATTGCAAATTGCACTTTATTTATTTATATTTAGCACGCCACCGAATAGCTGCGAGCACATGCATTACATTCTCATGGAGCGTTATATTTTTAAATGTTTGAAACAGCGTCATGCGTCCTCCACATTTTATATGTTTTAATTAAAAAGTTAAATTAGTTTCCTACTGTACAGGGCCACTGGTAAAGCAGAACTAAAAGTAAATTTAAAAGTTATTTCTATGGTTGTAGTTTGTAGTGCATTTCTTATATTGCTCATCTGGCTAGCAACCATTTTCTAGTTAAAAATCTGTCGGTACCAAAAATAAATATAAAACATAAAATATAAATTATGTGTCATGGGTTTTGTACATATTTATTTTATAGAACTTGTTTTCTTCCTTAAGATAAATGATAATAATCCACAAACATAACTTATTCTACTAGTATTGTATATATTTGTATAGGCACTAAAATATCTTCTCTATGACTACTTATTTTACCTTTAAGCTAAAGTTTAACTAGTAGTCCTGTATAAGGCTCATTATACATTATAGTTTTTGTAGGAAGTCGACATGAGGCCTTATCTACCCGTTTACTTCAAGTTTATTAACTTGAGGCACGAGACGGTACACAGACCGGAATAACTTGACTGAAAGCATTTTAAGTTAGGAATAAGTTGGCCAACTTTTTAGTTATAGCTTCTTTTTGAAACTTACTATTAAGATGTACATCTATTTAAGTTTTCAGAGCAGAAAAATAACTTGATTGTAAGTTTTAAAACACTTTTATTAGCGTTAAACACAATGATTGTCTTCTACAACATAAAGATATTGACCGATTTTATGCGTATTCAGTAGGTCTGAGAATCAGCTACTATCTATTTTTCATACCCCTAAGTGAGGCAAAACAACGTTTGCCGGGTGAGCTAGTATGTATATAACAGTAAGTGGCTAGTGCACTAAGCTGCAGTGTCACAGACCTCTCCGGGAGCGCATGAACTCTCCGATCCAATCGGAGATGGCTTCACTAAAAATTCAATATCTTTATCTCCGCTCGACCGGAAATGTGATTTCATTCCGGATGCTCTTTACGAGTCCACTTCCGGTGCACTTTTTCTGAAATCATTCTGAATGGAGATTCTCTACTTGGTGAGCTTTATGCAGACTTGCTACTTTATCTTTATTCATGTTATTTGAATAAACGAAAGTAGTGTTTGGTTTTAAGGTTTTCTTTTGAACTCAAAGATTACCAACGAGACCCTATTATTGTATGTTTATGTTTTATGTAATTTAAAATAATGTATATGTATGTGTCTTCTGTGTCTGAATTAAATGTGTTTTTGCTTTCTTTCTTTCTATTAAATATAATAATGAAAAAGCTCTTTGGGGCAGTGAAGCGCAGTTTTGCTTTAGTTAAACATAGCTCTTAGACTAGGATCAAGGCTAAATAACATCAGTGGTGGCTCGCTCCGGGTTGTTATTGGTGCAAAGATTCAGCGCGGTAATGCCGCAAGCGTGCTGGGTAACTTTGCACCAAGATCAAGCAGGGGTGAGTTATTAGATAGGTTTCAAACATTTATTTGAGTGTCTCATATTTTGACATTATTAAAATGGTAAGGATTTGTTATATTTTTCGTGTTTAAGTTTTTTTATTTAATCTATTTTGTTGAGCAATCTTAATTTTCATTATCTTTTTAATTCTTCTTTATAATTTTAATATTGTATTTAAATTTAACAATTTTTTTGATCTAAATTTTTTGTTCACTTTACAAAGTACAATATCTCAATTTTATTTAAACAAAAGATTAATCAGCTTCTATAGCCCTAAAGCTACAGATTTTCCTGCAGGTACTACCCAAGCATGCCTCAAGAACACTGAAGTTAAAGTTTTCCCACATCCTGAAGTGCTTACAAAGCATACTTGAACTTAATTTTACAAGAAAGTTGCCAGCTATTTCAATTAGTTGCCATGTTACCTCGCGGTCAGCCGGGGGTAGTCTCACTTCCTCTCGGGCTCGGACCACTTCGGCTCGCTTCGGCTGACTTCGGACAACTTTAGCTATTTACGGGTTTCCGGTTAATTTCAACTTGGGACCTGATGAATAGGTCTCTTGTTTTTATCAGTTTTCATCTGAAAAATTAATATTGCTATACATTGAAATCTATTTGGTAAATAGTTAACTTCATAGCAGACTAGCCGTAACCTGCTTTAATCTGGGAAAGTAGTCAAAAAAGCATGGTTAATGTTAAGTTAAAAGCTAGTTTTATACCAAATTTGATTCCAATCGATTCGCCGATTGATGAAGGATTAACAAATTAAACTATTGCATTTACAATATTATAATAATAGAACAATACATATGCAAAGCTCTGGAACTCTCTTCTTGAGCCTCTTTTTCCGAGAAGTACAAGGGGGTCTTCAAATCTAGAGTAAATAGGTTCCTTCTAGGCAAGCGTGTTACATCTTAGACCACAGTTAAGCTTAACATCAGGCAAGCTGCGGTCAAACGTAAGCCTATTCATCAATAATAAAAAAAAATATAAAAATGCAAAAATAAAAATGTGTCCTTATATTTTTTATCACTTCGTTGCGTAATGGTTACCATGCTGAACTGCAAATCAGTAGGTTCCAGCCAACATCTTTGTGTTGAACTAAATTTGTTGGCTGTCGGTCTGTGTGTTAAATATGTATCGATACAAAATATTTATGTAAGTATGTATATGTAGTATATCAGTGATATTAGCTACCATAATACAAGCTAGAAATGGTTTAGTTTGGGGTAACCAGCTGTGTGTAAAATTTAATAATTGTTATTTTATTATCAGTAAGGAACTCCATTATGCCCATTTTTTGTCACCTAAGCCTATGTTATTGATAGATAGATAGATTTAAATAGAAGACAAAATTAAATATTTACAATGGATTTCCGCAAAGTAACGCCTTCAATATTGAAACAATAATAACAACATAGTTGCGCTTACTTACTACAAGCGCGTAAACATGTGTACTTTGTATAGAAAATACATTTATTATGCACACTTAGATACAAATAGACATTTAAAACAATAGACTCGGATTTGTGCACAAAAGGAGCAAATTCAGCATAATGGTGAGAGTACCAAGTACTCCAGCGCTGATTTTCAATTTGCTCCTTCATTCACACTTTATGTAGACATAATGTAGTAGTTAGCACGAGTTCACACAATTTATATTATATGGCAAGTGTTAACATCAATTTACCTTACAATAAAAAACCTCTATTTTACAAGTGTATTTATTTACCAAATAGTTTAAAAGATTAAAAACTAGTAAAAATTAAAAAAAAAGAAACACTCATAAAATTAATTTATTTACAAGTGCAAATTCACAAACGTAATGCAAAATTTTAATAAATATTAATGAAAAGTGAAAAAAATTATAATAAAAAATATTTGTATACGCAAAACTAACTATGCTTTATTTTGTTGTTCATTTGTGTAGTCACTAAAAGATTTATTCAATTAAGTTCAAACTTACAATTATGCAATGTTCTATCACACAAGAAGCAAGCAAATTATATTAAACAAAATTAATAATGACATCAAAGAAAATAACATTTATAGACTAATTTAATTGGTTTCTAAAATAACACTATATTATATAATATCCAAATCAAACAAGCAGATCAACAGAATAGGACAATTAACAAATATAGCGGGAACTAAGGAGATTTCAAGGGCAAAATTACATAAATTAAACATAGGAACATTGAACAAAATATATGAACATTCACGTAACACATATTCAAATCGTGTTGCCTACATGTGCCTATTGGCGACGGCTATTATGTAGGGTTGTCTAGACGAGCTAGTTACGTCACTGGGCATCACGCAGGGCTGCCACGTGACCAAATCTAATGTACATTATTGTTCAATTCTGATAAAGGGATAATTGTGAAATGAGGGTAGAACTACAAAACCTGCAGTCCGCGCGTCGCGGCCTGTGGCAGTCACTCTGGAATCTTATGGGAGTCAACCCGCGCTCGTATCATCACCGCGCCGTAGTACAGAGTTTACTCTCACCAAGGATATTTACTGTACCGTGTACAGTCAATACTGTTCAGTCAGATCGGTCGGTCAAATTTATCTAACGTTAAAATTCAATCGTCTGGCGTAGAAAAAACCTGTCACCTAGCTCTTGATGGTGTGTTCCCAGAGAGCCAGTTATTCCAGACTGGCATTCTCTACCTTAGGCCAGAGAGTCGCTAACTTGTCCCTGCTGGTCAAATACCTAGCTATTAAGGATATACGAAAACATATTATCTTATATCTTTAAATGAGAAATTATTGTATATATATAATAGGATTCTC
Source organism: Mellilla xanthometata (assembly GCA_035578125.1). NCBI lineage: Eukaryota > Metazoa > Arthropoda > Insecta > Lepidoptera > Geometridae > Mellilla > Mellilla xanthometata. The sequence continues at coordinate 288,160 of JAPUBQ010000007.1, read as the reverse complement.
GGAATCGGCTCCAACGATTTTCATGTAATTTAGTATATAGGGGGTTTCGGGGGCGATAAATTGATCTAGCTAGGATTTTTTTAAAGAAAATGTCATATTAATAAAAAAAAAACTGGTACTTAATATAAAACGAATAAAATGTATTTGCTTAGTCAATGAGTTATAATTTTCACCAAAGTAATATTTATCGTCGTAAAGCAAGAACGTGACGCCCTCACGTCCCGAATCCAATAAAGAGGAAGGCGCAGCGTCCCCCGCACCCCGCACCCCTCACCCCGCCGAAGCCACAAGAAGGCAACCGTTTACATTTTTCAAGTCCAATTTAGCAGCCGCCGGCTCCGGCGCGCCTAAATAATTTATTTCGCCCATTGTTCTCTAAAAAACTACCTTCCCACTGTTTCCTATACGTGAATAATACAGCCCGCGCGCATACTCGGCGCGAAGCGGTTTTTCTTTGACAATTGAACAAAGTCGGCGTATGAGGCTCGGATAAGGGTCCGGCACCCTCGTCACGCCTTTGTCTCGGTGTGTTTGTTTGTATTTTTATCCCACCTCTAATCCGGGAAGCGATTGTCTCGCACTGACTCAAATTAAACACACTCCTGAGACCGTAATGAAAGAAACGGATACTGCGAGGGTCAGCGAGCCGACGCGGTGACGCTCGCAACGTTATTTATATATGGTGGAGCAACGTTAACGTTGTAAATATTACACATAAAACAGAGTTTCTTTTTACTGAAAAATACATAAATAGAGTACGCTAAACGTATGTTATTTGTGGCAAGCCACACTACACTCATTACTTAAAAACATTGGTTAGATAAATTAAACTTATACATTTCATTTAATATTCTACACTATTAAATACTACACACAAAAGCAATGGTTTTTCCATATCTATTAGATTTGAAATACCTATACTACGTTTTACACATGAATGACGTTTCTACAAGCTCCATATTCATATATTCGCTTAAATTATAAAAGGGATTACTTTCACAAAAACTCTTTATTTTTTGTTTTAACATAGTACTTACTTGGCTTTACGCCTTTGATCAACTGTGTGCGTATCCACACTAATCAGCGACATTCTAGCAAGAAATAGAACATGCTAAGTGTAGATTAACTGGCTCACTAAGAAGCAGCTGGAACGCTCCATTAGATACTTAGCGACAGATGTGCGATCAGCCAGGTGAGCACTAGACAATGCTCTATCACCCAGCTGCTCGTAGGAACATACTCGTACTTTATACAAGAATAACATTTTTTTTATATTGCTAAGTTTTATAATCATACTAGTCGCGCCCCGTGGTATTACCCTCGTTAGTCCTTATTAAAAAGTTGCTCAAATGCAAATTCAGAGTCTAAGTTATTACTACATAAAATTTCATCTCAAACAGTTCAGCCACGCGAATATTCACGTATTTATTCTCACAAACTTTTGGATTTATAAGTGTTGAAATATATATTAAGTAGGATTCAATTATGCAAAAACAAAATACAGAATTTAAAATTGGTACCTACAAAAATACTGATTAACTATTTTTTTGTTAAAACAGAACATATAAAAAATTATAATAAAATCGATTGAAGACAAAAATAAACTTAAATTAAATCAAACAAAATAAAAAAAAAATCAACTAGCATTTTTATTTAATTTTACTAAAAAAGTTTTTTTTTCTCATTTTAGATGAAGTCAAGTACCACTTTGCCAAACTACAAACAAGGGCTTAAATATTTCACTACAAGTCCTTTTTTCCGGCTGAACGCGTAAAATCTAACTTTAATAGATTCTAGGTAAGACATTGCTGTGGACCATAAATCTTAGTACATCTAGATCTAGGTATCACCGAGATCTATCACGTAATCTTTAGTCTAGACAGACTAACTCGATTCGCCGCTAACCAATTTAGATCGTGCGCTGACGTTCCTCGCTTTCGCGTAATTTCTTTGATTTTTTCTCCACTAACGTTTAATTAGTTTTTATCTGTCAATTTAGATTGGATGAGAGCACACGGCCAGTTAGCGTTGAGTGGCGCGTTCTTTAAGTGTTTGTTTTTATTCGAATACAGAAAGTGTTATATATACATACATGTATATAAACATAAGCATAAGCAGCCCACTATACGTTCCCATTGCTGGATCTTGGAACCTCAATATAGAGAGGGAGATATAGGTCATAATCCACCACCCTGGCCAAGTGCGGGTTGGCGGATAACACACGTCTTTGGATATTATGGTCCTCAAACATGTCGGTTTCCTCAAGATGTTTTCCTTCACCGTAAAACGAGTGCAAATCCACACATAACTTGAAAAACAAGTCATTGATGTTGGGCTAGGATCGAACCAGGGGTCGTCTGATTGAAAATCAGACGTTATTACAACCGAGCCACACTCGCTTTTTTATGTATATAAACTATGATTTTATTCTTAATTAGGCCATTATATAAGAACATTTCATAAACTCTATTTTCTGCTTCATTTATTTAATAGACCCAAATAATGAAAAAAAAACTACACAAAAAAACTAAATTACAAATAGTCAATTATACCTATGTCAATAAATAATATATGATTATAAATTGTGTATATTTTATACTAGCTTTTGTTTTCTAAATCGCTGGGTTTAACAAAAAAAAAATACAAGAAAAAAAGATTACGATGAGTTTTAATTTAATTTTGTTTTGTTGTAAGTTTGCTGCCGGTACGCACTGTCAAGTGTTTGACGACAGACAAATAAACTTGAGGATGATAGTTTAGCAGGTGAGCACCAGAAAATGTCCTAATACCATGCAAAGTTAAGATCATTCAAAGGTGCTGTTGAAATCTATAAACGTCAGATTTTGCAAGCATGAATCGAATACTTCCTTCAATGTTAGTTTTTTCTTTTTCAACCATAAACAGATAAACAAATTTATTGGTAAAATGTACAAAATTACAAGTCAGTCATTACATGTCAATGTTGTGTTATTATAATTAGAAAAAATGTATTAGAAACTTATAGAGGTAATTTACATTTATCTAATTATTACTCTTGTATGACTAATAAAAAATAGTCAATAGAGTCTTGAACGAGCCAGATTATAATTTTCTTTTAAATATATTGTCGTTTGATACACTAGTGATTTTTTCCGGGAGACTGTTAATAACACAAACTAGAAATGGTTTATTAAAAGGCTAACCAGCAGTGTGTGAAAATGTGTCTTTTTAAATGCCCTGAATAATAGAAACTGCTATTGTTCTAAAAGTAAAGTAGAGAGTGAATATCGACTCTGTGTAATAGTAATATCGCACGTGAAGGTATAACTGTGCGTTCCGGTAAGTGCGAGAAACATTGTGTGCCGGCGCCACAGATGCTATTAAATGCTACACGCCGCCCCCTACCGGCACATATTACATGCTGGCAGTTACACAGGTTACCATTAAACGGGATTTTTTAGAGTATTTTTTTAAAGATTTACGGTAATTTGTCTAGCAATAATTCAAATAGTGTATTTAACTGCTAAGGAACTTAAAAACAGGGTGAAGAAAATTAAAAGAAAAATATTTATTTACCAAAAAACTTATTATAACTAAAGAGTATCGAGACTTTTTAAATTATGAAGAACATATTGTCACTGATTCCTTGTTTGTTTAAGTTTTAAACATTTTCTTTGAAAGGTCGCTCTCACACTCTTAAGACAGACAATATTTTCCTTATTTTAAGAACCATTACCTACAACAAACTTGTCATATAGTAAATATATGTAGATATATATCATTATATGTTAGTGTATTTATTTATCTATGTATGTATGTTATGTTTTTTATGAATATTTATTTACAGAATATAATTATAGATTTAATGTGCAAATGTTATTTACTAAGTTTGTTTTAAGTCGTCAATATTCTTTATTGTGCATTCCTTCATTTTCTCGTCCTCTCAACTCTTTTCCATCTAAAGGTTGCCTGGAAGCGATCGTTTTTAGCGATAAAGCCGTCGTTTGTGGCACGATGTAAAGTATCATGTGTTGTTTCTATTTATATTGATTTGTACCTATGATCTGCCCAATAAAGAAATAATGATGTCATAACGACTGCACCATTTTCGTCTGTACCGCAACTTTTCAGTTAGTACTCGTAATTAGTATTTGGAAAAACAATTTGTCGTTTCCTGATGCAACTTTATGTACTGCCCATTTCCCATCCAGAACATTCTCTCACAGAACGGTTAGAGTATGTGTTTTCTCCGAATTTAAATGAAGCTGTTGTAGAACAATAAAATCCCAGTTGGAAACCGCGGCTGTTTCATCGCCCGGTGTGTAGTAATGCTAGTTTTAATATACAGTCGTACGCGGCTGCGGTAATAGAGGAATACTCGAAGTTCCTGCGGTAATTTAATACGAGAGCTATATTATTAGTCATTAGTTTATTTTTACACGCTTTCTATTAGCTTCACCTGTTTGTTTGTTTGTAACCGACTTCTTTGGGCGCGATTTTGGCCCACTTTAAACAGCCAGAATTCGTTCAAACTTTGTAGATTTATTGAGGACCGATGATAGTACACTAATTTGATAAAATTACGGTTTTCTATAAAAAGCGTGTTTTTTAGTTTTTTTAACTATTTTTACACAGCTAGTCATTTGATCTGCTGGGTGCGTTACCACTCGAGTAAGATACTCTGGCTTAAGGTGGAACATGCCTAGTCTGGAATAACTGGCTGTCAAGGAGCTGCCGGAATGATTGACAACAGATTAAATGAATTAGAAAAATCAGTCATAACGGGAGCGTTTGAATTGTGTTATATCTTACATATTGTGTATCATTAAATTATATTATCAGTCTTACGGAGGTTCTCATTTTAATTGTTTTTTTTTTTTGAAATCGAGAATTTTGAGTAGTTGGGAAACTTACGATTCCATTCCATATTTATTACATTAATATTATAAAAGCAGACAAGCTGTAGTCAAATGCAAACCTATTACCAATAAAAAAGAAAAAGTGTGCAAGTTCGCTAGTAGGTATGTATGTTACTCTTTCAGTCACAAATAGCTACCGATACTAATTGAATCCCATATAAAGATAGCTAAGACTTAGATTAATACACATGTTACTCTTATCCCACATAAGGGCAGGCAACACCGCGGGTAACAGCACTGTAGTTAGTCCTTGGTGCTTCATTTCAAATTGAGTGTATTCATATTTAAAAGGCCATACTAGCTTGCACCCTATTATTGTATCTAGATGTTTTTAGGCTATTCAAAGTAATGATCTGTTAGCTTACAAGTAAGCCTTAAGTTTTCTTAATAAAACAGGTTCAAAGTGACCTGAAACAAGGCATCCTATGTACCCAGTCCCCGGTTACCGCAGCCTAGACAAATCGTCTCCTCGCTTTTATTTAAATGCAAATGTTTTCGGCCGCAAAATAATTCTGTATTATTTTACAAATGAAATTCATAATATTACTCGCCGTTCAAATGTTTTTCAGAAAGTAAATATAAAACATTTTAAGCTGATAAAATGTTAACTAAATACAATATTTTGTGGTTATAAATGTCATTAGCTGCTTGAGTAGTTTTAGTTTTTGCTTTGAATAAATAATTTGCTTTTATTTATTCATAGTATTCTAATTAAAGACGTTTTGTGGTCTTTACTTGCAAACAAATATAACATTAAACTTATTACTAATGTAAAACAATTAAATGTTCTGTAGTTAAATAATTTATATGACAATTCGCAACTTAAAACAGACACAATGTAATTAAATAAATTACAGAAAAATATTAAAATACTATGTAAAATCTCAAAGATAAAAACAAAAGAAGAAGAAAAATCAAAACACATTACAATTTAAATTAAAGTAAGCTCACCATCCAAGCTATCACTGCGGGGCAGAGTTCCCAAGATGCCGGCAGCATTACCCCGTTGAACAGCCAAACTTAGCTTTTGTAAGAAATAGCTGCCAGCTCTTGTACTTATATTAGTTTAAATTTTTAATATCCAATTGCCCTAAACTCTTTCCCAAGCACATATATTTACTGGAAGTGTAAATAAAGAGCCATATCAAGTTGCGTCAGTTCGGTTCCCGCATAAAATAAAATATGCTCAAATTGACACATTTCTTTGCGAAAAACACAATCTCGGTTATTCCGGCAGCAAATCCTATAAGATAATTGAACAATAATTCAGTTTTCCACCAAAGCAGGAATATAAAAACACGCCGGGACGCCGGATTTCCCGATTTTCTTCTCGCATTTTCTGAAGGTTAGCTGATTTTCTAGATTACGTAGTCGTGATTTATTATCTTTACCTTATACATACTCGTACATACATACATAATGTGATGTGTGTTTCACATGTTATTGTTCTGTTTATTTTTAAAATATATATTGTTTTTACATTATTTTCTTAAGAGTTTAAAAGTTACACATTAATAACTAGACTAGACTATGTCTGCGATCTGATATCTCTTGCACTAGAAATTAACAACCTTCACCAAAAAATCAATACCACCATAATTCTGTGATATTCTTGGTTCAACGTAATCATCATTCAGCGTGGCTATGCTGCCAACAATTTGATGTTTGTTATGTTGATGTTTGGACATGCTTGGTTGCGGCATATATTATTTGTTTTATTTTTAATGGTCATAATAGTTAATGGTATTAGTTATGATGGTTGAAATACTAAAATTTTTCAATGAAAACATTATTTGTTGCAGGTATGTTCCGGCTGTAGTTACTTAACAATCCTTCACCAGTCACGTGAGTTAAAAAAATTGCGAACTTTTGAGTTCAGCAAAACGTAACTTTTCAGCTACGATTGTTACAAATATCTGCAATTAATGTTATAAAAGTATAAGAATTTTACCTACAATAAGTTCCATTGCTGGGATGCGTGGCCATCTTTCACGAGGAAAAAGATACAGGTCAAAAAAATTCACTCTGCCAAGTGCGGCCGTGTGATGACACAAGTATTCGGTTTTTTTAGTATACAGAACGTGTGGGTAACATTGTTTTACTTCATCGAGTGCGAATTCCACACATGACTTGAAAAACAAGTCGTTGTATATATAATATTTGACTTGTAACTTTGGTGTTATCAATAAATGATTTGTATTTGTATTTGTTGGTGTAGGGCGGGATTCGATCCGGGTATCGCGGGTTGAATCAAACATTCTCCCGTTCAGCCACGCTTGCTCTCAAAGTTCAATTGAAAAACTTAAATTATTTGGGAAGGTAAAGCTAGGTAATAAAAGTAAAGTTTACGTTAATCATATTTTTACGGCGCGCGAGAGTCGGCGGCTCTCGTGCGAAATATCATTACCTCAATATAAACAGGCAGGAGGCTGCAGCTGTATACAGGGCTACTGGATACTATCGCCGTTTAAGAGTGACTTTAATTAATATAACTAGACAAACAAACTTTGTTCTACAGCTTTTAGAAATACGCGAAAAAGAAATTCGCTTCTTCAATCAAATTTGTCAAAAAAATTGTTGACTTGCGACAAAATATACAGAGAAGCGATTTTTATTTATCGTTAATCGAAAAGTCGTGCAACCAAAGTTTTCAGATGCACCACTGAAGCCGCCCAAACAGATGTGCGTACTATATTCACATTGTTATGGACTAATGATTTAAATTTAAATTGATTTTTAATTCAAAGTCAATATTTGATTGACACATCATAACTGAATATGATTTATGAGCGTCAAGATTTCTACATTTTAAATGGATAAGAGTTGGGACGGGAAAAAATTTTACTACTAATGTGATGATATGATTTTAATTTTTTTTTTTTTTACTTCACACGGCTGGTTAGCCCCATACTGAACCATTTCTAGCTCGTATTATGGTTGCTAACACAACTGATATACTACATATACATACATATTATATATAAATACATATTTAACACCCAGACCCACAGCCAACAAATTTAGTTAAGCACAAAGATGTTAACCGGGCCGGGAATTGAACCCGGAACCTTCTGATTAGCAGACCGGCATGGTAACCTTTACGCCAACGAGGTCGTCAAATTTAGGGTTCAATTTTTATTTTATTTATTTCATTTTATTTATTTGTATTTTATGAATGTATGTTTGAATGGTATGGAGTATTCTTAAATTAATTATTTAAAAATATTATTTTATGTCAAGTTTTAATTCTGTGGCATTGAATCTAGTATTGACTTTGTCTTGAACTCGTTAGACCGGTCACAATATCCAAACATACCACTCATAGTTAACAGGTAAAAGTAACTTTATTTAAATAAATATGTTGACTTCCACCTTGACATCGTTGTCAGTAGCCCTGTACAGACAGGTTGTAGTGTGCCGTATATGACCGCGCGTGATAAGGGCGCCGCACACCGGGCCGAGCAGCAGTAGCTCGGGTCACGCTTTCATTAATTACGCAGGTTTTATGTTGCCATAAAGGCATACAGCCGGCCGGTATGACGGCACGGCGTGGCGTGACCGCACCGGCATAAATCCTGTCTCGTGCTTTTATACTTAAAGCGCGCGGCACGCGAGCGTTGCCTAGAGGCAACTAGAGCACACTGTCATCTGTCGCTTGCTTTTTAACACTCTAGCCGACATAGCATAATATCTTCTTCTTCTCCTTTACAATTTCCTACTAGGTGGGGTCGGCACAGCCTGTTTTTATCTTCCACGCCACTCTATCAGCCGTCATCTCCACATTCTCGACATAGCATAATATGCAGCCAACTATACGTTATCATTATTTAGATTCTGGGCATCTTCTCACGACAGAGATATAGACCTTAATTTAACGCTGGTAAAATGTGGAGTGGCAATTACGCGTCTTCGGATATTGTGGTCCTCGAACATGCTAGTTTCCTCGCGATGATTTCCTTTGCCGTAAAATCCACACATGACTTCAAAAACAAGTCATTGGACAGAGTTCTAGGTTAAGAATGCACATTTTCCTACCGAACAACACTCACTTTGCTAGCTATTATATGCTAAAATTATGTAAATTAAATTATAAATAAGACGCGACGAATGCATCACCTCATTTTTTAAAATCAGCTTTATGGAATGAACCTTTGAGCATAGATTGCCGGGTGTTATTACTGTTGTCTGCGTTGTAGCACGGTTCATTAGAAGTGTGCCTCGTGTGAATCCTGAATGCTGAATTCGGAACCTGAGAGACCTAACAATCGTAGTAACTATTTAGCAATCTGTGCCGGAAGTGAGTATAGAGTATGAAGGCAGGCTGCACCGCGTCCCCCCCGCGCCCCGCGCCCCGCGCCCCGCGTGCACTGCTTTATTAATTTACGAGTGCTCCCGGCGGGTTACTTTATGCCCGCATTAAACCCGGGCTCACTTTTAATTTAACTATTTATATCGGTTCTCTGACAAGTTTTTATAGATGTTCTCCGCCGAGTTTAATTAGTTTAATTTAGACGAGAGCACACCGCGGCCGCCCTTAACTTTCCATAAACTCGGAACTCTGCGTTGTGAAGTTTTATCAAAGAGCTCGCCGCTGTAAAACATCGCAGATATAGTTTTATGGCGGTAAATAATTATCGGGAACATTTCCCGGTCCGGCGGCAAGTCGCAGCGCGGCGCTCGGGGTCAGATGTCACGAAAGGCGGGAACAAGGCGCGCAGATTGCGCTCCCTCGCCTCGCCGATTTTAATTGCGATAATATTCTCCAAACTGTAATTGATTATGTTGATTGGGAACTTTGTCCCGCGTTAGTATTCACGCGGCGCGGCGGCCGGGCCGGCGCGCGCCGGCGCCGCCCGCCCGACACCCGGTTCTAATCCCGATCTAATTTCCTCCGGCGGGGTTTTACGTATCAGTTAAAAGTGTAGTGTACTCGCAATCACACTAAACCGGCTGTCCGAACCGAAATTGCTTCCGCCGCCGACGGCGCACCGCCTCCACGTAATAACTCCGCCAGTGGGATTATTGTCTTCTGCGCGCGTCCAGACCTTCATTCCTGGAATTAAACTCTGTGATTGTGGAACGGTTCAGGGTGAGTAGTCGTGTCAGGGCTAAACGGGCCGTAACGCCAGGTGTTAGAGTGTAAACTGGCGTGACAGCGGCTGCAGGTTGACAGCGGCTGTCGTTTTGACAAGCGCTGTGATGGCTGTTTTGTGACAAGTAGATTTAGAAGTTGAGGCAAGTGAAATACGTCGCCGCAGCCGGGGCTTATACAAGTTTGTTAATTATAAATCAAATGGGATGTTTCCAGCTGGATAGTGCTAGTTGTTATACGAATGGATTGCAGGGAGTATCGGACGAAAATTTATGTTTCATATGAACGATTTATTTGATTTCACTCGATTAAATGCATTGAATAATCCATGTTACACGTATTTAAAACAGTACCGCAATTTCATGTTAGCTATAGCGGTCACACGAGAACAATGAGATGTGAGACAGAATGTGTTGGATGCTGGTCTGTCCCGACGTAGGAGAATTTTCTCTATCTCACTCTAACTGTAACACTTAAAGAACTATAATTATAAAATTTAATGATAGTTTATTAAAAGCAAACACCATTCAAATATCTTACTAAGCAAGTACGTGAAATTTACATATAAGATATTTATATTTCTAAAAATCTTACATATAAGACGAAGAAGCTATTTTGTACTTGTAAATAGTAAAGGCTTATAAAGATGATAAGGGTTGCTGTGGTAAATTCTGAACCGTTCTTAAGTAATGCTGTAAAACATAATTATTGATGTACTAAGTACACCCACCACAAATGCAATGAAGGTGCTACTAAATAAGCCTGTAATTATAGCGCAGTCATATCACTAAATGATGATCACCCATCCTTTCGTGTCAGCGCATTGTAACGGGGTGTGGGGCGACACCTGGCGGCGAGACAAGTAAATCGCCGCTAGACACGACACCTCGCCTCGCTTTATCACCTGAGTTCAAATACGTGCTTATATCACATGCAGGTATTACTGGCGTCAGTAAAAAAAACATTATAAGGTCCATGTTTTCTTATTTGTATACTACTATCCCGTCCCGGCTTCGCACGGGCTCTCAAATAATCGGAGTTGCAAAGAGATGCAAAATAGAGCCTATGTTACTTGGTTATAATGTAACGATGAAAGAATTTTTCAAATCGGTCCAGTAGTTTCGGAGCCTATTTGCGTCAAACAAACAAATAAACTTTTCCTCTTTATATTGGTATAGATTAATATGAGCGCGAGCGAGAGGAAACGATGTAACAAAGGTTTTTTTTTATTGACGTAAGTTATACCACATCAGCTTAAAAAACGAGATGACATTGATAAGATAACAATGACTTTGACCATCATGGTTGGAAATTTAGTCCAAGCAAAAAAATAACTAGTGATAGAATAATCTGTATCTCGTAATTAGTGATTAATAATAAAATCTAATATATTTAATGTGTTCCTCCAACCAACCACCATCCGCCCACTCAACTAACACCAGTATGACTAACCGACCTTCCTACATACAACGAAGTTTCTCCCCTGGGCTAGAATCCTCACCCCGCCGGTCTGAGCTGAAACTATTTTTACACTCTGAATAAGTACTTTTCTTTTTACTCTAGCTCTTAACCACAATTCACCTGATGGTAGGTAATATTAAGGTCCACGGTGATGCGCGCTTACCTAGAAGGAACCAGGTCACTCTCACCTTCAAAATCACTAGATTATAGTCTTAAACCTAACCTTTCTGTTCCACTCCACGTGGCTAGACTCCAGTCAATTCAGATCACAACAGAAGTATACTGAACATTTTAGATTTTCATCCATCCACTTAACGTCGCTCTAAATAACACAAATTCCATTGCACACATGGAACAGAGTCAGAGAACCCGAAGCAGGAATTGTCGATGTGGCAAAAAGAAATCGCGCAATCAGCACTCCACCGTTCAATGGGAGGGGAAATTGGAAGCGGTTCATCATATACCTACACATATACGAGTACGTAGAACCGCTATTTATATGGAAAATGTGCAACCTGTATATAGTTTCAAGCATGCATTCCACATAATATATTATTATTCACTCATATATTATGAAAAAAAAATTCGATTATCCAAATATTAAATCCATAAAAAAACATGCAACTAAAATAATATTAAAATTACAATTAAAACATACAGACGTCATAATAAATAGATAATAATAATTATAATATTAGGACATAATACACAGCACAAACACAACATAACAATATTTTATCTTTCATCCATTTTTGTTGAATGGGGCAGTCTGGTGTATCATCATCAGGATGCTTTTACGACTAGATCGCTTATATATCATACAAAAAGATTTGTATGATATATAAGTGTGTGTTTGTGTGTGTGTTTGTTATGTGCTAAATATATATCTTAGACTAGCAAAGCCTAACTAGGCAAGCTGCGGTCATACGTGAGCCTATTCAAAAAAATGGATGTACCGATTTTGATGACATTTGGTATGAAGGTAGTTTTGGCAAATAAAGAAAAAAAAATATAATTAATCTAATTCAATAGTAATAACAAAACAATGACAAAGATCCACTAGGAGCTTGAAATCACCAGCTTTTCTCAGGAATCTCTGTTTACGACGGAAATTTCGTCATTTGTAAATCCACACCAATTACTTTCGTTATATAAGGAATTTCCTCCAATCAAAGTTCTGTATAAAATTTAAATTGCCAAAAAGACTTTTGTTAAAAACATTTCCAACATTTTAATCCATCTTATTTTTTCCGCCGACAAAATAAATATTTGCCTTTCAATTTTTAACGAGCTAAAATTGTTACCTAAAAGTTTGAGAAAACTTCTGTAGGTAATAGGATTATACTGGAGCCCTCAATCCCAAACTAAGTTCCCCAAATTACTAAGCGCTTTGAATCATTATTTTTAGGCGGCGCTTTCTACTTCCATTTTTTTGGTTGATTTTAACCCAATTTATTAAGGTACTTACTTTTCAGTTAGGTTTGTTCAATGAATAACTAGACTAATCGCTGTTGTTAGGCATTCGGATAATAATCAAAAATCAGGATAATCGAAAGTATGAAGAAAATCGTGTTTTTTTATTATTTTTCATGAGAAGCCGGAACGGGCGGGGTGATGCCAGTTCCATCCGACATGTTCATGTTTGCAAAAATACGAGTTTGGACAATTGGTCTGTAGTTCAGAAAATCACAAATCCGAATAACTGAGGGCCGGATAATCGAGTTTCTACTGTACGTATATGTACTGATACCTCCCTCTTCTCTCCTTATCTGAATTCTCAGGAGTCTAGTCACGTGGAGTGGAACAGCTACGTTAAGTTTCAGTTCAGTTCAGTCCGGCGAGTGAAGTATACTTACGAGTATGTATACCTCCTAACTTATCGCGGTATGAGTGGTTTCAGCGCATATCTTGACCACTACCCTGACTGGGGTATATTTTTGACAACTGTAATTTTTCTGTTGGTTTCACATTTTGCGTAATAAATATCGGAAATTACTAAGTAGATAATAAATTATGCATATACCTACCTAGTAGATGATTCATTCATTTAATAATAAATGGAATAACTTTTATACCGCACTCATAAATTAATCTAATATTAATGATTATAATGGCTAATTAATGTGACTACCCCATGTTAATATCAAATAAGTTAATTTCATTTAAAGCTAGAATTCTTGCTGAACTCTTAGTAAATAAAACATGCTGACTACATCTTTCTGTAAACCAACTGGAGTAAAACCAACCTTTTTTTGCTTTTATTCATGTAGAGAAAACTATATATTTATTTAACTCGAGGGCTTGCTAGCTATTTAACTTTGAACCAATTAAAAATAAAACAATGAATCAGCAAATTTGAACAAAAAGTAAAAATAAATTAAAAAAAGGTTCTCTCAAAACCCGAATCTCCAAAAAAAAATCAAAGCAAATTCGTGAACTGAACGCATTGTAGCGCATTTATTCCACGCCATTGCGTCGTTTCCAACCATTTAGAATTAAATTTGGATAATGATCACGAATGTTTGTGACGGGGTTTCAATTAATAAAAGCGGGTGTCAAATATTCTAGCGGAGTAGTTCCGCGCAAACTGATATGTTTTGCTATTCATTATGTACCGCGGCTTTAATACATCATTACCTAACATTATTTCAATACATAAGTTATATCTACATAATATATATCGGCGATGGTTTCGGGACTGTATGTTTAACATTTTGCGCTCCTATTTGTAGTTCGGTTAGTGATTATGTTTCAACAGATGAAGTTACATTATGTTTTAGAGAATTGTGGTATTTTTGATTTGTAATAATTAAATATCGGACACAAGTATTATACTGTTACATTTTATGTTAAACCTTTTGATTTAGTTAAACATACCAATAACGAAAAAATACGTGTAGTAAATGTATAATCTTTATAAAGGCATTTTCATCATTCTTGCAATTTTTAACCCTAGATTCAAAAACGACGGGTTGTTATAAGTTTGACGCGTGTGTTTGTGTGTATTTGTCTGAGTTACCGTAGCTACCACACGAATATGGATTTAAATATTTTGAATCAAATGAGTATTATATATGTATGTTCTTACCTATATTTGATGGAAATAGGCCCAAGATCGTTACGCCATTTCCCTAATATGGGTATCAAATTAAAGAAATTATTAACTATTAGTAAACATCACATTTAAAATAAGATAGCCGCCATTACATACAGTTAAATCGGCGGTTTTCTACATTAATAATCTATACCTGTTTTAACATCGAACATTCATCATGTCAAGATGGACATTCATTTCATTTTCATCATAATGTCTAACGTTTGATTTTGTCCAACCTTAAACTCACGTAGACGAATCAATCAATTCCTCATGAATCACACGTGAACATATCTGACCCTCACACCACATCTCCGCCATGCAAGGTGAGTTTCCCTTGTAATCCATGGTGTCGCGTGCTACCTCCATATAACTCGTGCTGCGATGAAACCATAACTCATAGGGGACGTGCGCCGTAACCCGCGAGCCCCCTCCCGAGGAGGGGAGGTTCTGAAGGGGTTTACTGTGCTACTTGTATGAGATAATGGGGGTGATTGGGGATGAGATGTGTTTTAATAAAGTAAGCATTGTATTTCCTTTCATTCGTTGAATTATTACCTTTTTAATCGACTCCAAAAAGGAACGGTCTTAATTCGTCTACTTTAATGTGATAATTTACTAAATTGACAATGTATTTATATTAGTATATGTATAAAGACGACCTCGTTGGCGTAATGGTTACCAGGCCGGACTGCCAATCAGATGGTTCCGGGTTAGATTCCTGGCACGGTCAACATCTTTGTGGTTAACTTTGTTGACTGTGGGGGTGTTAAATGTGTATCTATATAAAATATATTATATATGTATATGTAGTATGTATGTTTACTAGCTACCAAAACACTAATTAGGAATGGTTCAGTACAGAGTAAATCAGCTGTGTGTGAAATGTTTCCTAATATGTTATATACAAATTAACAACTTAAAACACTATCAAAAATTGTACAAAATACTTAAGAAACACAAATAATTTTCTTACACATTTAACAAACTGTCCAATATATTTCGACTACTTGTTATTCTTTATTTTTTAATTTGTGGCGAGATCGTTTCGCCGATAAGTAATTAATCAGTTTTGATGATTCTTTTTTCGTTTTATAAGTATCACTTACTCTAGATGTGATTTTGTATATGAAATCTTATTGAACTCGTTAATCAACAACCCTAGCAGAGGCCGAGCTAGTATCTGAGTAAGAACTAAGATGTGCCAAAGTAAATGTTTGTACCACATAATAATAATAATAATATCGGAGGCGAGCTACAACTACAATATTGCCAGAATGTAGCTCGGATCCCCGGTTTCGATTATGATATGGGTAAAGTGGTTAACGGGCTTGTTGGAACCACAATCTAGAATAGATGCTAGAGCTAACTCTAGTACCGTCTTTACGTACAAATGCAGAAACTGAAATAATAAAGTAATAATAATAAAAATGAGGATAGACATATTTTCAGAATGACAGATGAAATATGGACTAGAAAAGTTTTAGAGTGGATACCCAGAGCCAATGTATTAATAAAGTAATCGTTATTATAATTATTAATGTAACGCAGATGAAAAAAGTTTTTTTTACTTTTACTTTACTTCTAATAATAAAAAATAACGTTTAAATTTACCGGAAGTCATATAACAATGAATATTAACGCAGAATTAATCGTCTTAAGTGAATAAAAATATTTGGGTTAAAAACTTTAGATACGGCCTATGTAGTTTCCATGCACTATTTTTTTCTTTAAAAATACTAGTGCTTGAAAAAAATAAAATAAATGGAAAAAGTAAATTTTGAATTGGCAACTGATGTTAAATACACTTTTTGTTTTACTCTTTTTTACAATCACTATCTTCTTAATATATCTTTGCTTGAAAATAGAGAGAAAAACAAATCTTACGATAAATACTCGTAAAAACAGATAATTATCTGTTTTAAAAAGGTAAACAATTTACAAAAAAACAATTTTTTTTTTGTTGTCCTGTTTATCATCGCAAATTGTTACGTTTTTAAGTGCCCAGATTACGAATATATTCGTAAAAGTACTAAATTTGCTCATTTCTACAAATTGAATTTTGAACGATTTCTCGTCAAAATTAAATTTTTCAGTTATTTGTTGAAAAAAATCCGAGCAAATCTTACAAAATTATTGATATTGTTACGAATTGTGTGTATAAACGGACCCAAAATCATCATCATATCAAAGGCAACAAAACCACTGTAGACCAGTGATTGGTATGTCACGTATGTTAAAAACAATGACATAATGTTGTTGTAAGTGTTTGGAATGATAAAAGCAGCTATGTGATTTTGGGACTCGTGCAAATTTTCGTACGGACGGTTAATAAGATACAGCCTGGTGACAGACAAACGGCCAGACGGATGAGCAGTGAAATCTTAACATTAGGACCTTTTGGGTATGGAGCCCTAAAATACAGTTCATGAGACACAGCCTGTTGACAGACAGAGTGTACAGTGAAATTAAAATGAGACCTTTTATTTACGGAGCCGTAAAAACGTGCGTACTACATTCCAGCGTGTAACAACGTCTGTCGATCGATTCCAGACATCCTCTCATTTTGAGCTGCGGCTTGTCTAACTAGATAACCTGTTTATTCTCTCTGTGGATACACAGCGTTATTCATAGTGGAATACATTCTTACTACGTGGAGCCTATCTTGCCAAACGCTGTTTTACTTGGGGGCTTTTGGTGGGTAAACAATTTACATCTAATATAAATATTTTTGTGTAATAAAACTAGGCTTGTTAAATTTTGATCGGATGTTTTTGTTTTGTATCATGGATAATATATTTTTTATACTAGATGGGTTTGCGCTGGATCACAATTTACTTGATGATAAGCATCATTATGATTTAGGGTGGAACGCGCTTACCGATAAGAAACCGGTTCACACGGCTTGAAAACCACTAGATTAGTTTTCGGGGAACAGGGCATTTGGCAAGGAGTTCCACATCTTGACAGTTACCGAGTTATGAAACTCCTTGTCAAATGCTCTGTTCCCCGAAAACTATAATCTAGCGGTTTTCAAGGCACAATGAAGGTGGAGGCAAAACGCTTAGTGCGCAATGGATGTACCTGAATATGTTTATTTTATATTTCAATAACTTCAAATAACTTATTTTCTAAATTCTAATTTCAGTAAAAATGGCAAAATATAAATAAAATAACAGTTAGATATTTTACTCAGAGTTTGAGCACCATCTCAAAATATTACCTTTACGAGTGGGCTATAAATACATGACCTGCGCTCGGCTACGACTCGGCGTTTATCTTCGCTAATAAAATTCTAATAAAATTTACTGAAACAATAAACTGGCGCTTCTCAATTTCGTTTGAATTCTGTGAGCCGGTGAGATGCAACGTCATACGCCAATACTGCCGAGTGATGCGGAGATTATACTTCTTGCACCGTAGAGTAGCCATTTGGGAAAAGAACTACATGTATGAGCCAATGCAATTTTAAGCTATGAAAATAAGATAACAATTAAATGTGGAAAAACATCTTACATTTTGAAAACACTTAACCAAATTCAATCAAATAGAAATGCGACAAGAATATAATAATTACCTACATAGTTACGATCAAATTCAGACATGTACTTATTTTTAAATCTGTACAAAATAATATTACCAGTTATTCTGTACTTTGAGTGAATATGTTTCATTACCTTTTGATTATAAAGAAAAGAATATAAACCTCAACGAAGCTAAGTAAGAACTGGAAAAGAAATCAGAATCCTTGTTCAGGCATGAGTAACTGTGTACTGTAAAGTGTGACTGTTATTTCTTTCTTTTTCGTATGAGCTAAGTGGCTAAACTCTGGTGTCGAAAGTTTTCAAGCAGCTAGTAGGCCATGTGACTGTGCAACCATAAAGCATGTTAACTCCAAATAGGCCATGATAGTTTAGTCAAATATATGTTTGTACTATCTACCACTTTCCAATCCTCTGCAGAGGCGGCATGGCTTGTATTCCCGGCATGTTTGCCCCGCGGGGGCAGGGCGGGGGCGGCGGGGCGGCTTGTTTACAGGAAATGGGCCAGAGATGCACTAGTGCCCCTCTAGCCCCGGCCTATGCCTCGATACGCAGATACCGGCGTGATTGAGTACCCGGAGCTGCGGGCTAAGTGAATCTCAGCTTTGATTGTATCTATTCTGTTGGACCTCCACGTTATTCGAGTTGGGAGGAATTTGTTGTCGGCCCTGCTTTATTCTGTTAGCTTCTGGTAGATTCTCTTGTTTGCTCGGACAGTTTTGATTGGCTATTATTCATTTTGATACAGTTATAAACTAGGAGCTGTGATTGCGAGCGTCCGCTGGCTATTCCTGCCCTTAAGAATGGCTCGCTGATTGTGCTGAAACATATTTACAAAATGAACGTAAGTGATAGCCGGTTGTATGCCCATCATTCAAATATAATTAACGAAACTCGTAATACAGTGATCTTAATAACAGGGCTACATACATACGCAAAATCTTAAACGGCCTTAAGAAGAAGAAAAAACTAACATTTTGTTGAGACTCAACAAACTTTTGCTTTAATTTCGTTTTTTTTTATAAACTAGTAGAACAGAATATAATTTCTTCATTATCATATTGATACAAAATTATAACATTATATTTACATAATCATAACTTTCATCACTATGGACTCGTCAGTATTTCATTCAATAATAATATAATAAATTAAATTCAAATGATAGCAGCTGTAGTAGAACAGTTGTTTGTTTAGAAGTACTAACTCTTGAAAGGTTTTGAGTTAGTTGCGAGTAACCCTGTAAAGTTACAAATAAAATTAGATAATAAATACCTTTGTTTCATGTTCTGCACGTTGTCACATAAGTTTCATAAAGTATTGGGTTGCATTAATTGGTTTAGATACGTAATCCCCCCCCCCCCCAAGAATCTTCATAATAGTATATTAATTTATTGTAATTTGTTATTAATAAACATAAGAATGTATTCATGAATGTATCTAAAACTAACATAGATTTCTTAACCCATTATATGTTTTGTAAGTTTCTGGGAATAAATGGCTTTATTTATTTATTTTTTAGATACGTAATTCGTAATTATATGTAAATTTAATAAATAACAGTTTTCACGATTATATTAAATTAAGATGATTAGTTGTACTCAATAGTTTTTCACTTCCATCTCTTGAATTTTTATTTTGTTTTTGCTGCAATTTTACTCGGATAGGTAATAAGTTTGTTTGCTAATTACTCGGAATGCCGGATCGGAACTTGATCGCGTGCTAACGGCGGGAATAATGCATCGCTTGCCACCAACTGTAACACTGAATATATTATTTCATTCAAGTGCTAAAACTAGCTGTTTTTAACACTTTATAAACGACTTAAAGAAGTGTCCCAATTAGTTTGTATGCTTTTATATTCTTTTTTGTTTAGTTTTGTAATATATATTTCTTTTATGATTAATTGACTTCAGATGGGTCCTATAATAAATAGTTAATGGTTTAGTAATTTTATAAATTGAATTTATTCTTTTAACATATAATTAGTTAATTTAGCTTTTTGATTATTCAAATAAGTCTTTGATTTAGTTTACACGTATATTATGTCATGTAATTAATATATGTAGGTCCTGGAAACTTGTCTTTTTTTCTCTAAATAGGTCAGCGCTTGACCACAATTCACCTGATTGTAAGTGACATTGAGGTCAACGATGAAGCGCGCTTACCTAGAAAGAACCGGTTCACCCTCGCCTTAAAAGTTGCTAGATTATAGCCATAAGTGTTTTATTATTATATTATGTTTGTTATTTTAATACAAAATTTCCACTGCATTAAATATGCATCAAAGATTTTCAGCCAAAGTTACTTAAAGATAAACTAAAATATATCTGTCTCATGAATTCTATAAATAATTCGCTCAGTGAACTTATTATGAAGTTTGTCAAAACATTTATAACAAAGTTGTGACGTTTGTCACAGACACTTCTTAACTTTCCCAGACAGAGGTGACTGGACATGACTACTTTTGAAATGTCATTATGTTACTACTCACACTTTTATTATGTGTCACATGCGTGTCATCTCAATGCCCGAAATAGATGGTTCAGTTGTTATCTATACCAATATTATAAAGAGGAAAAGTTAGATATTTTGTTTGTTTGACGCGAATAGGCTCTGAAACTAATGAACCCATTTGAAAATTCTTTTACCATTGAGAAGCTACAGTATTCCTGAGTAGCATAGGTTATATTTTGTTTCTCTTTGCAACTGATTATTTTATACTATTTTTTTGCTCGTGTGAAGCCGGTATGATCTGCTTGTATCTCATTTCCATGTATGAAATGTATTAGGAAGATATTGATTATAGCAGTGTTTAAATGGTGTTTAGTAACTCTCTGTAACACACGTCTCAAACACTTTCAAGTATCACGCAAGCAACTCAAGTTTTGGAAATAGAAAAGACTTCTTTTTACTTTTTATTACAATATTGTTATGTTAGTCCTATATCAAATAACATAACCTCAACTTGACAAAAATTGATAAATTTTGTTCATATTCTTAAAACTTGGTTATAATTAGGTATTTTATTACACAACAAACTTCCCTTCTTTTTGCGAGAACTTAAGTAGTTAATTCCCCCTCTGAATAAGCATCGCTGAAAATCGAAAACACACATTTATTAACTAAGCCTTAAGGTAAAGCAAATCTTCTTACGGTAATTGAGGTACTAAAAGCTTACTTACAGAATGCTATCATCAAAAATCATCAACAATTACTCCCCTCTCTAATAAGAACCAATAATATTTCAAAATCTGTCAAACACGAGGACGCATGTCACAACAACCCTCTCCGACCGAGTGAAACATTACATTTATGCCAATTCCAAAGAGGAGGTATTAGCTAATTCGTTTTACGATAGTGGGGGGGGGGGTGATCCCCCACCTCTCGGTATATTCCCTCCCCCCCTCTTGGCAATTCGGTAGATTTACGTTGCGATAGTTTTGTTTTACTACACGACGGTGGCATAAAGTGGCAGTAGATAAATAAGCTGATTGCAGATCAATTTAGTTGTTTGTGAGGATTTCGACAGGTCCGTAGAGGATGATGAGGCATCTTGATTTATGTTTTGATTCGTTAGAGCTTTACATATTCGATTAATTAGAGATTGTCGTTTTTCGAATAAGAGACTTCGCGAGGAAAGTTTCTAGTAACATACCTTGTGTTGTTCACCGCAAGACTACCATTTTATATTTCAACAATTATATAACCAATTTTATTTACATTTGGACAATCTTTCAAAAATATAATTAATTAATTGTATACCTGTCAAAAGCATTGCAACAGCCCATCCCCCCTCCCTTTTTGTTCCCTCTCATCAAAACCACCGACAACTTAAAAAATCCGATGAGTAGGCTTAATAATCTCAGTTATTTGTTGAAAACTGAAGTAACGCTCTTTTCAACAAACACTTATTTATTCTCCAAAAATATGACATTACATGGAGTTAATAATATTAAATCATTTATATAAATGATTATCGGTCCTGTATTAATTCAAAATTATATTTCATTTTTTATTTATTTTTATTTAAATTTTACAAAATAAAAGCACAAACAAGTCAATAAAGTCACATATATAAATAAAAAAAAAAGTTTGGAAGTCTCACACATACACAAACAGTACTTCAATAGTCCCTCACAAACGGCACCGCTTTAACATGCAGTATAATGTACATAGCTTTCATGAATTACTTATGAAAACCTAACTTAAACCAACTGTACCATACCTATTCAACTCTTCTTCTTCTTCCTTGCCTTATCCCACTAAGTGGGGTCGGCAGCAAATTGTCCTCTTCCACTCTCCTCTATCAGCCGTCGTCTCTACACTCACTCCTTTCACTCTCATGTCCTCATTCACACACTCCATCCATGTCTTTTTCGGTCGGCCTCTTGCCCTTCTTCCTTGCTTTTGCTTGCTTCAACTACATCACAAATTTAACATCTTTTATTTTTGTTTGTCTCCAAGTTTTTTTTTAGAATTAAAAGCCTTTGAATAGTATTTAAGCGTTCGTATAACTGGAACAATTAGTATATACGGAAGCGAAACTCCTCTCTGGCTCTCTGTATAACAGAATTATAACTTGCCAAGCTGAAATAGAGACTGAACAAAAACCTTTCTGAGAATTTAAATTAATTTAGTAAAGTTAGTGTTTGTCCGCGGTCGCTCCCGCATCACAATCAACTGCTGGGTTTTAATTACTTTTACGTTTCCTTCTTCGTATGAGCTAAGTGGTCAAGCTCTGGTGTCAAGCGTTTTCTAGCCGCTCGAAGGCTTGGCTTAAACCAGGACTAACAGTCGGGACTTTAAATTACAATTAAACGTGTCATCCGACCCAAGGTAACGCTCAGATGAAAAAAAACATTAATGACAGTATTATCAATGGTCGCCCATCCAAATATTGTCCACATCGACCGTTACCTTGACCTTAACTTCGATGATCGCGGCAGATCACCTTAGTAATCCGTTAAAGTTAGTTTCAATGTAGACATAATTATTGTATTGCTTGGTAATAGGGCATTTTCTAGTGGTAGTCTGGCGAGCAACTTACTACATTACATACTAATATTCTGTCGCCAAGCACCTACAAGTGTGATCTCACAGCCTTTTTGAGAGCCAGTTATTCCAGACTAGGCATACACAATCCTAGGCCAGTGTCGCTACCTCGTGTTGTTACGCACCGTGCTGTTCTAAGCTGTAATGAGTAAAACAAAACATTTTGTGACATTTTTAGTTTAAGTGTGTAAAAGATTTTTTTATCGTTACAAATGAATTTAGTAAATTTTACATAGCCTATGTTAATAAGTTTTTTAAGTGTCATACTAATCAATCAACAAACTTGTAATAGCGAAAAACGCAAAAAAAAATATAAAGTTTTATTTGTTACAAACAGTAAAAAAAAAGAATAAGTACTAATACAGAAAAAGAAACAAAAGATTGAAGCATGTCTTTGAATTGTTTTTTTAATTCTGTATCAACTGTACAAGAAAGTAGTCGACTTGTCGTGATCCTGAGACATTGAGAATGTCCTCCAACGATTCTGCGTGGGCTGAAATAATTAATGTCGCCTTGGATTCCTGCTGCTCTATCTATTTACGGATGGACTCACTAAAGGATCTGAATCAAATTAAAATTGGTTGGCACAGCTTCAACCAACTGATATCTGATCTATAACCTAACAAGGTCAATATAGATTAAGATATATTAGAATATATTATTTAATCTATTACAATGCTTCTATCCTTTTCATATGTATTATTAACCATTATGTATAATTTAATATTGATAAAATTGGTTAGTGAGCCTCATGCTAAACCATTTCTAGTTCGTATTATGGTTGCTAACACAACTGATATACTACATATACATACATAAATACTTATATCTATACATATTGTAATCCCAGGCCAACAACCAAAAAAACATCTCATCACAATGATGATGGCCGTGCCGGGAATAGAACCCGAGTCCCTTTGGTTGGCATTACAGCATGGTAACCATTACGACAACAAGGTTGTCAAAATCAATATATATTTTTTTATCGTTGCTTAGTAACTCGATTAATTCCTATATTTTAAATTAGTATGTAAGTTTATTTACTCGTAGTGGTAACAACTACTTCTAAACAAGGATATTTTGTATTGAAGCCTTTTTTTTATATAGTTGTTTCAACAAATAACTCGCTAAGCCTAAAATAATATTTTTTTTTAATTTTTGTTTAGTTAATTTTTTTCAAGTTTTAAAAATAATCGTTTTACTATGCTTTGTAATAATTTTCACTTTATTATTCTTAAGTTATGTTTAAGTCTTTAGCTTTGTTTTGTTGTTGTATATTAAGTACCCTATGTAATTCCTTAATAGAAATGAGTGTTTTTGTTTTTATATAAACACCTACTTTGAGTTGCCATTTCCGAAAAGTTTGTGAGTATTTTAGTAAAAATATCTCTCGACGCAGAGTTGTGGAACGGCCGGTAGCTACAGTCAAAGCGCGTTAACTTCAAATTAGATCATTTTCACGAATTCCGCTTTCCCTTTGAGGAGATTCAAACTTTAAAGTTAATTTGGGTGTTAAAAACTGTGTTTTAATTTCATTTCAAACTTTTTAACAAAATGATTAAAAACAATTGTTAACAAGATCAAAAGAAGTATTTAAGTTATTATTATCTTATACTGTTTAACAATTTTATTTCAAGTAATAACAATTAAAGTATAAGTGCGGTTAACACGTGGGTTGTTTTAAAAATAACTATAACGTTTGTTCACCACAGATCTTTAAAGTTATTTTTACTTCATGTTTATGTGAATTCTGCATGGTGGTATAACATTTTTGAGTACTCGCCTGGTTAACTACAACCCTCAAGTAGACAATCTATCACCAAGCTCCTGCTTCTCGAGAGCCAGTAATTTAAAACTAGGCATTCTCTTCCCTCCACACGTGAGTACCTGACACGAGTGGTAATCAGTAAACTGTATAGAAAAGAGTGAGTTTGTAATAAAACCTCTCACCCCGATCAATCTTGAATGATAAATGTCCAATTCCAGTATCATTTCACGTTCATACTTTATGAAAACAAAAGTTCATCTTAATCCAAGATGGCGCCTTCCGTATTACGGAACACATCAATCTTTCATACAAAAACTGTAGCAGGTAACGAGGAGCATTCATCCCGAGCACGCTCCCATGCAAATATTATGTATGATTGATTATCCTTCGCGGCTAGTTCCCGCCGAGGGAACGAGAAGGGTATATTACCCTTCAACATTGGACGGAGACGGAACAATGCGTCATGGAGACTTGATTAGATGTTCCTTCTATGAAAGGACGGCTACGCTGCTACGGTAATTGCTACGCAGCTACGGAGCTACGGCGTGGCACAATCATCGAACGAGATTAAGTTGGTTTCTTTTTCACGTATGTATTTTTATGTGACCGAAGAATTAGGTTAGTAATTTGTTGCGGGTCCCATCAATACACATGGCGAAAGGCATTAAAGAGCCTCTAACCCAGCTGTAGTTATGTATCGGTCGGGTCACCATGTAACATTCTGTCAATTAAACTATTGTAACTGGGATGACATGTTAAGTTTTAAGTCCCGGCTGTTAGTCTTAGTTGAAACCACTGATGAACCAAGTCAGAGACCTTCGGGTGGTTTGGAAACTCTCGACATCAAAGTAATGGCTTTTAGCTCATAAAGATTAGAAGAAGATATTAAAGTATTATGTTACTTAAATTTAGTCAATTATTTATGTATAGTAACTTTACTAGTAATTAGTATTGAAAGAAAAATGTAGCACACAAATTATTTTTTGACTTTGTGACGTACAAAAGTCTGTTTAAGTTAGGTACCTTTGTACCTGCAAGGCAACATGAAGCGAGGCAAAGTGCAGCGAAAGGCAAAAACTCAATTTACGTGGCTCCCTCTGCCGCCGGAAGTTGAGGGAAAACCTCTAATTGCACTTTACTTGTGGCGATTTTTACCGAGAACTAGAGCAGCTACAACCTCTGTGACGTGGCACGTGATTACCGTGCTAGAGCTGTTGACACCGCATTGCGAAAATCTAAAAAAAATACATACAGTAGAATATAGCCTCCTCCTTTTTTTGAAGCCGGTTAAGAAACATATTTGAGTTAATAGTAAAAAAAAAGAATGTTTGTAACGACATTAGAAGGACTTTTTATATGGAAGAAAATTTGAAATATTTTGTTTACTTTCGCTGTGATCTGAAACCAAAGTGAAATAAAAAAAGAAACGATTAAATATCAACGACGTGTGAAAAATTATAAATATGAGTTTTGTGCTCTACCGGTCACTGTTACAAATCACAGCGGGAATTACGCTAAATTTATTATATTTTCTTCTATGTACAATAATTACTAACAAACTAACAAACTTTTGTTGCAATAAAAAAAAAACAAAGCAATCTTAGTCAGTATATTAGCTGTATATTTTATGTTGACTAAAACCTTATGATATTTTAACATTGATACTTCAAATGGTATTTCATCATAAGCCTAATGATAAAATATTGTTATTTCACCGTTTGAGTTTGGTGACCCAGCGAGGTAATGCCGCCAGCATATTAGGCACCTTACCCGCGGACACAGGCATAGGTATAAAAAATATTGGCTATTTAGATTTTTAATGTGAAATTATTAATGATCAACGCTAACGCGATAATCAAGTCGACTGACTCAGTGGCTAGCCTGCCCCACTCCGCCAGGAACGACATGCCTACTGGGAGGCCAGTAGGCATGTCGTCACCATGAATGAGCCCGCCATGCGTCATTCCGCTCGCCAATAAAGTAAAACGAACAGACAGCTTCCCGCGTCAGCCCAATTTAATATCACAATTAAACTTATCGCCCAATGTTTTACGTCGGCCATATTTTTTAAGCCCGCAGCCGGCAGGTACACGAATAAAATTAAAATAAACGGCACGTCCATCTGCTGTAAAGTTTCTCGTTAAGGATCCAGTAGTTAGGCTGAGTTCACAAGTTTTTTTGTGAAGAGAGAATAACCCCGCAGTGTGTATGACGCTTATCGGCCGCGCCGCTCGTACTTCCATAAACATAACTCTTGGAAATAATAAAAATAACTCGGTGCCGCTACTGCGAGCGATTTTTTATTTTATTTTTATTTTGTTTTTATTTTGGCTGAACATAAAGTACCGCGCGATATCGTAAAAACTTTACCACGTGGTAAATATTATAATATGTTTCGTAACTCGAGCGGTATAAGTTGGCCGAGCTAGCGTTAGTGGGCGTCGTTAAGTTTATTATCCCACGTAGGCTAGATAGAGCAAGAACTAGCTAGAAAGCCTTTATGTAAGTCGGTGTTCAATTGAGTTATTATTGGCTTGAATATTCGGTTATAAACGAGCTTATTACTTTAGCGTTGTAGACTTAACAATATTATATAGAATGAAATTATAACTGTTATCATTATCAATCTGATCTGACATATTGAAGAGCAAAGGCTTATCTATCCTCATAGCATTTATATTTTAAAATATAGTTTAACTCTTTATTGGGCAGATAATAGGCACAAGCCAATAAAAAAGTAACTATACTTAATTACCTGCATCGGGCCCTTATCGCTATTAGCCATCTTTTTCAGGCAACCTTTAGATGGAAAAGAGTTGAAACGTCGAGCAAAAGAGAGGATGCGCAATAAAGAATATTAATACTCATAATTAAGAGTGAGGACTTAAAATAAACTTAAGTAAATTATATTTTATTAAAACTACAACAAATAAGTATATATTCATAATAAAAAATATAATAATAAATAATAATGTAACGTACATACACAAATAAAAAGTAAAAAATATATAATACCTAAACATAGTATATTAAAAAAAACTGTAAGCTTAAAAAGTGTCTCATTAGAATTTAAAACGCCAAAAGTAAATAGTATGCCCGCTAGCAGTCTAACCGCGCCCGTTCGGTATAGCTCAGTGCAAGCATTATTTGCTTGTTTCGAGCGAGGTGGCCATTTATTTGGCAACGGCGGGATATATCCGCTAAATTGCTCGTGTGTACCCCGCTTTATGTTCCCCGCGCGCTACAAACACACACACACGGCTATATATTCACATCGTACGTTTTTCTGGTTTGAAGCAGATATTGAAATATCGCCCAATAACTTTCTCCACAGAAATAGTACATTTAAAGACCTTAACGTGTATAGCGGCAAGTTAAATGGCAATAAAAATGTTAGTCTAGACAGTGTATGACAGTAATGTAGGTATGATGTATAACCACATCAACAAAATAAAAAAACCAAATTCAAATAGAAAACGCAAGGTTAAAAAATAAAGAAAAAACAAGTTATCTTTACATATAATATATGCTGCTCTTTGAGAAGATTCCCAAAAAACGTCTTTATAGACAGAATTTAACTTTCTAATTTTATTTTTTTTAACCTTAAAGTTAACGAATAATTTAACTGACAAGAGAAATCGAACTATTTATTTATTTTATTTTCAACCTATTGTGTCCCACTACTGGACAAAGGCCTCTCTTCCAATAAATATCACTATTATGATATAATAATTATATATTATTTTTTACTAATCAATTTAATGAGTAACTATAATGAAATGAATTTTTGGAATCGACAAGTACTTAAAATATGTGTATTCTTACTGTTAATGTTGTAGTTGAATAGAGGCTTCTTTACTTCTACTTAACCTCAAAGTATAGCGAAGTAAGGAGGCTGAGTAACTTTAAAGTGAAACTCAAACTAAAACACTCAATCGATTTATTTAGGTAACCTCACCCGCCCCGGGCACAGCTCTATCGGCAACAAGAAACTACCTTCTGACTACAACTCAAGAACAACACAAACAGAGTTGAGCTATTTAAAATTTTTAGCAAGTCCATTGAGGCAAACTGAATATGAAAACCTCCCTTATCCCTCCAAACTAACATAGCACTATTTACAAGTACATTCAGGGTTTATCAACGAGTCAGTGCCTCTTTAATCCTACAAATAAGTTCTAACAAGGTTAGGGCTTATACCTCTTAATGGATAAACAGTATATGTTGTTTTTCAGCTATTACAATTGCCTATCTCATCTAAAATAAAACAAAAAGTAAGTGGTCAGGTTCCGGTTTATGAACACTAACTGATTAACAGCCTAGCCTAACAGGACTTATAATTTAACGTGTGTTTTCGACCTACATTAACACCCAGATGTTAATAAGAAGCACTTACGATTTATCCAAAAACTGCTTGAATTGACCGTTGCTTAACAACAGTAAGTGTGCAAGCTAACCTTCATCAAGAAGTTTATATGTCTAGTAAACTGAACCGACAGTGAGATGACACGCGTAATAAATCCCCAAACACTTAACTCAACAACATAAATCAAATAAACTGTATGGTCTGAAGCGACTGTCTCTCCGTCTTGGTGTTTTCCTCTAAGCTTTTACTTTAATTACATACGTATTTGTCGGATTACAAAGTAACATTTCGGTCGGGTCTGTTGGAGCCGCGCTGATTGGTTAACGTGGTACCGCCGTAAGTCCGGCTGATGAGAGCTCTGCTAATCGACGGCGAAGTGATTGTCCGAGAGCCGGCCGGCGCCGGCACGTGCCCGGCCCGGCGCCGGCCCGGCACCCGCCAATTAGTCGTTTGTCACGAGATTATCCCGGATCCCGGCGGGTCACCGTTTCTTTATCATATTAAACCGGTTTAACGTGTGATTCTGTCGGCACTAGCTCGCCCGACCCCGCTCACTCGGCTTAAGGTAATTGTGACGCGTGACAAAATACAAGATTCGCTCCAATGTAAGGAGATAGGCCTCTGTTCCGCGATCTTGAATTCAAATAGCCTTTGTCCTCGCGAACGGCTAACATTCCGGAAAAAGATTTCCTGAGAAACCTGTCTGGAGGACTAGGCTCGAGGTACTGGAAATTAGATTGAATATAACGGTAACGGTACACTTATTACGTTTATTGGAGCAATTTAGTTGAGACGCTCGTCAATTTGATCTTTTCCTCTAGAGTAAAGGATTATATTATTTGTGCCACTCAATTTATTTTTACCAGATGAAAATTCAATATCTCTCGACTACCATTTTTTGTGAAATTTAGTTTAATTAAGACAACGGCTGCTAGCCTGTTACAAGTAGATAGGTAACTTGTGTCTCTTCTTTGTCCAAACACTTGTAGTAAGAAGGAAGCTTACGACTGCGATTGTAGATAGTTTATTCGCGTCCGCCGTGACGCCCCATCTATCTTGTTGTAGCGACAGGTACGCGACAGGCACGCGACACCGTGCGACACCGCGCGACACCGTGCGACAGCGCGCGGTGGCCGTGCGGGCCGGGGGCACCGAGTCACAGCACGGTATTTGGCTAGTCTAGGAGACTATACCACTTTTTGAAACAGTATATGTAAATCATATTTATATCATTTCAATTAAATACATAATTTATTATTAATTTTGAAATTAAAAAAATCATAATTATTAAGAAAAAAAACGTTTTTTTCATTATGCTAATTATTTATTCTTTAAATTCTTTTACTACATTTAAATGTAAGTTCAAGTCTAAATTTTAGTTTGATCTTTCTAATTAGATATTACTCAAAAAAATATTTACATCGAGGTGGGTTAAAAAACCCATAATTTAACAGATAAGGCGTTAATTTGTAAAGTTCATGTTTAACATAATCACAGTGAGAATAAGTTCAGTTCACTCACCTGTAATGGCTTGAGCCTGTTTCGGGTGTTGAAAATAAAATTGTAAATTGAGTATTAGCGAGCACGCGATGCGATCATCCAGCGCGCGACTCCACACCCCACACTAGCTGTATGCTCGCCTGTCATAATATGTAGCTAACTGTGTTATATGTATCACATATTGACACACATTGACGACCTCGTTGGCGCAACGGTTACCATGCCGGACTGCTAACCAGAAGGTTCCGGGTTCGATTCCCGGCCCGGCCAACATCTTTTGTGCTTAACTAAATTTGTCGGTTGTGGGTCTAGGTGTTAAATATGTATCTATATAAAATATATATGTATGTATATGTAGTATATCAGTTGTGTTAGCAACCATAATACGAGCTAGAAATGGTTCAGTATGGGGCTAACCAGCCTTATGTGAAAGTGTCAAAAAAAAATATATATATATATACCTCTGACTATGTAGCTATTACTACGGACTGGGCCGGGCACGTCGCCCGCATGCCGGATACATTTGGGCAAAAACCACCACCGAATGGAGCCCACCAAATAGACGGCGTCCCGGCCGGCACAAGATGAGATGGCGGTACGACCTCGACACACACAGCCCAGGCTGGAAGCCGTTGCCCAGGACTGACAAAAGTGGAGGGATGGTAGGGAGGCCTTTGCCCTGCAGTGGGCTTATTTATAGGCTTCGATAGATAGATGTA
The DNA here is from genome assembly GCA_035578125.1 of Mellilla xanthometata. Taxonomy (NCBI): domain Eukaryota; kingdom Metazoa; phylum Arthropoda; class Insecta; order Lepidoptera; family Geometridae; genus Mellilla; species Mellilla xanthometata. The sequence goes on along the minus strand of JAPUBQ010000007.1, from coordinate 256,665 downwards.
GTTATAATGTGAAAAAGGTTAGGGATCACATAATTATTTAGTAATATTTTATAGAATGCCATTAAAAAATAATTAATACTAGGCATTGATAAAAAAAGATGACTGTCCTGTGTAGATTAATTGATTAAAAATAATTATAGATAAATACGTTAACATGTGATTTTACTGATAGGCAATACGGTTTTTTTATTATTCTCAAATGACAAATTTATTCGCTGTTTAATTTATTAGGTCTTTAGCCCATTGTACTATTTATCCATTAGAATACTTTCGAAAGTATTATTTCTAACGTTTTCAACTATAGCCCTTTCTGCTTAGTGCCTTACCAGTTATGTTTGTAAATCTATTTTTTGAAACTCTCATATGTTGATAATTTACAAAAAAAAACCCTATAAATTTGGCGATACAAAGGCGAAACAATATAAACATTATGATTGTAGTATTTCTCATGTGACTATTTCACAATTAAATTATAATCATCTGAAAATGTAATACCGATTTTAACGCAAAGAAAGACTGCAATATAACCTTACCCCACCTCCTACACTATGAATGTGGCAAGCACGTGTGACAGGCAGAGAGCGCGGTAACAATGTCCGCTCGCTAAACTAAACGAAATGCCGACTATTTATACTCGGAGCGGAGTATTTACCGAGCGGTTAGCGGGCGAGCAAGAATAGCAACTCATTTATCGCTTCTTCCGAGACATATAAGCATAATCACTGTAAGCCGTACTATTTCTGTTGCCAGCAAAGTGCAAAACAGAGTTGCACGCGAGTGGTTCTGAACCACTTTTATTCAGATAAAGGTGTAAAGAAGTATTTGTTATATTTTTTAAAAGTGCAATAGCAATACATCATTTGCAAAAAAATATAGATAACAGATAGATAAGCAAATGTACAATAGGTCCTGTAAGCGAACCTAGAATAAGTAGTGCATTATTTCGTACTTGATTTGTGGATAAAGTAGATACAGCATGCGTGTTGTTTAGATAAAACAAAATTTATGAATTAATTTACCATTTAAAACATACCTTTCCCAGACGGTCCTCTAATCACAAAATAACTCATATTACGGTCACCAACGCTTATAACATTAACAATGTAACCTCTATTGTGCTTTGAGTAATGTTCACCGCTTAAATAGAAGGGGCAGTAAGCGCATAGTTCGGCGCCACATATGACATATCCCTGGAGACATGTACAATACCAACCTAGCTCCTAGATAATGAAGCAGGCATAGTTGTGGGAGGTAAATCACCGCCTCCCCCATTACATCGCCTCCCATACGTTAATGCCCCATAACAACAATACGAGATGATCTCACGAGTTACGGCGACAGCTCCTCGACTATTATGACAGATATTAAAGGAATTATAGTCTCGCTCCGGGAATGTTGCTCGGGAATTTAAATAATTTTCTCATATTTAATCTAGACATTAAGTATGATATCCGTTTAAAGATTAAAATATTTTTATAACTGAAGATTTTTTATTTGGATAAAGTTTATTTTAGCCCCGACGCAAATACGTCGGACTGTTATTAAGTTTGACTTGTGCGTGCGTGCACGTGTGTATGTGTGTGTCTGTGTGTGGCATCGTAACTCCATAATAGATCTGCTGATTTCGATTAAGTATTGATAAGTGAGTTGGTGAAAAGTGTTCGTAGCCATGTTTGATTAAAATAATTTTAAGATGGCGACCACCTCTGGATGGTGGACCAATGGTATCAAATGAAAGTGTTTGACTAGTAAAATACATCATACCATGTTATTCTTTAAGTACATCATGTCCACCAACATAATAAGTAAAATCCGAGGTCATTTGTCAAAGTGCTTATGTAACACTAAAAATAGTACCATTTGAGCAATTTTACATTAGAAAAAAATATATTATTTCTTAGTACAAAAACTCTTAAGTCTAGATTATATCAAGTTCAGTCAATGTTTTCAAAGCAAGTGAGTAAATAAAATTCAGTTGCTCCTATGTACATGTTTGCGTCGTATACAGTGTATCTTCGAAACAATAGCACCACCTCCCGGCCTATTATGACAGCTATTAATAAGGGCGGGTACACAACGAATGCGGGTCTTTGTCGTCGTTTGCGACAATTACACGCGTGATGTCCCCCGGCCGCGCTCGCGTCACGGAAATATAATAACTACTTACCAACAAAACAACAAAAAGCTTTTGTTTGAACTAATGCCGCTCATTGCACTAACTTGTGAGAAATATTTCCGGCTTCCGGCAACACACACAATATATGTAGACATGTATAATAAATACTTTTTACATTAATTTTGGTCTTACAGTACTTCAAGGCGTTATCCGTGCTGAATCCTGCTTGATAAGTTTTCTATCTGTTAATCCAGGGCCTGAGTTATCTTCTATACAAGTTTTATTAAAATTAGCTGAGCCGTTTGAGTATGCAAGAGTAACAAAAAACACACACACATAATCACGTTTTCGCCTTTACATAATTAGTAGGAAGTAGAATTGAATAAGATGTTTATGAAAAGTATTTGTCAAACGTACGACTAACCATAATTCCACTACTTTAGGTGTAAATATAGAAATATTGAATGTATACATATGTAATTACTGCTATTACGGAAAAAATTGATTTGAATTGTGTTTCTTTTAGCGATTATACAAATGGGTGACAAGTAAGTAAAATAAAATAAAAAATACTTTAAAGTGAACTTTAATTTTTAAGAACATTCAATTTAGTTAAAAAATAAACATATTATTTTATATAAAAAAGCAAAATTAATTCCGTAATAGATAGACTGAATTTATAACATTTAATTTCATTATATGATTAAATATTTTTTACTTAACCTAAGATTACGTGTGATGAATAAGTAACCAAAAAAATCCTTTCATCTGACTTTGAAATTCGACATCGACTGCCACACTCTCATAAAGCGAATCTGCAAAAGGCGTGTAATACCCAAAGCTATTGGTTCTCACACACACCCGAGGTGGAACACCGTCCCGGCCACATGAGGCACCCGCTCCGGAGGGTCCGAGCGTACACCGTAAATATGGGGCGAGCATTAACCGCGCCGAGAGCCGCCCTATATCTTTATAAAGGCTCTAGAGCACTAGCCGCCCTGCTCCTTGAATCCCAACCAGGGAGTAAATCGCGCGCGGGGCGCGGGGCGCGGGGCGCGGGGCGCGGGGCGCGGGGGCGGCATCTAACACCGCGTGCTGAGGCGCCTTAATGTGCGACAATGCTGGAGCCAGATGCTGATACTTGCGCCAGTAAAGAAAACAATTGAAGATTCCTTTCATCTCACTCGCACTTAGTTACGCAACCGAGCGGACATGAACTTTCAAATGTTTACATTTTCGACGCAAATTGGACTTTACTGGTTTATGACAGCTCTCCGCCTGGCGGCGTGGAGCTGCTCTCATCTCAACACTCGGGAGAGAAGAGACAACTGCTCACTCGTTATTACGATCTGCTGTAAAATGTTCTCGCAATGAGAAATATATTCATGAAAGCAAATTTAAAAAATCCGGCACAAATAGCGATCATCAGTCGCGCCGTATCACGTGTAATCATAATAAGTCAGCGGAGCTACATTCCTCGCTGGAGGAGCGAGCATATCGTTTCCTCACGTACGAGCGCGTACTCCCTAATATACTCCGGGACACGTCGCGCCTGTCAAAGCGAAAATGAAAAAGTGTAATAAGGAAACTATTATAAATCCATCTAAAGAGGGGAAGGAAAGCTTCTGGTTCCGACAATTCACTATTTACCTCGGTCCGCTGTTTACGAGAAATTTATGTGGAGAAAAAAAGCACCGCCGCTACCTGTGGATAATGTAATGTGGATTTAGAGGCGCTCGTGATTTCGTTTAATGAAATATTATCGTGGAGCGGCCATTTACATAATACGCGGGATATATTGCCGGCGGGGTACGTGGCGTGGAGATAAGGAGCTGCGGGGAGCGGCGGGGAACCGCTCTGCCGGTCGGGACTACTCCATCATATCCTTCTTTTTTAACACATTCTTTATTAAGCATGAGCAGAGTTTAGACGGGACAAGACCCTTTAAACTGAAAGTAGCATGGTATTTGAGTGAGTACTGCGCCTTACATAGAAACAGCTCGTGTATTGTACTACACCGTGACCTCACATTTGCCGCGAACAGAAATACATTCGGCAGCTTCGAGTCCTAAAGGAGACAAAACTCCCACTACATGCCCCCGTACAATAGAGTCGTAGGAATTGCTTGAATACTTAATGGCGCGTCGTCCGGCGCCGGCAAACACCGCTGCATTGTGGAGGAAAAGAAAATTATACGGAACATTTCCTCGGGTAATAAACCTCGGGGCGCGGCGCGGGCGGCCGGCGGCGCGCGCCGTACATCGCCGCCTCACTACCGGCACAAAGAGCGCGCGCTCAAGGAACCCACCAGTGTATTCTCGCGCTGCTTTGTTACGCTGCGTTCAAAATGCACTTTAACCGAGCACAGGCTGAATTTGTGGCGATTGAAGCGATTTACACGTTCGCTCGGAGCCGCTGTAAACGCTATTTATGGGCTAGTTACATGGCTCGTGTTGTGGGTTTAACCCTTTGTTTAAACGGCTGCCGACGTCACGAGCAAAGCTGCTTTCGAAGCGGTATTTTTGTTCAATTGTTGCTCGTAAACTGGCAGCGTAACTAGCTGAGCCGACACACTCGCGAACCGGCCCGCGGAATATGACATTAGCTGAGTATAAGCTGTATTTTATTGGTGGAACATGCGAACGTAAATACCAATACATGTGACGTTATCAATTTAAACTATGAGTTTGTGGTTTCTGGGAGGTGGTGATAGGAATTAGCGTTGCGTTTTTTAAATTGACACCATATTTAGTAAAGCAATGTAAAATTTACGATCAAATCACAAAAAGAGAATCACATCTAGTATTTTAGTATTCAGACTGGATCTAGTAAAGCAATGGTTGTTGTAGACAGTTTATAGTATAGAAGACAATTCAAAAGTTTTGTCATGAAAAAATAGAAGGTTTATTGTAGACTTTAAACAGTTAGTCTTAGTACAATCAGACGTTGTATAAGTCAGAGACTATCGGCAATACTCTTGACACCAGAGCTTAGTCACTAAGCTCAAACAAAGAAGAAGTCCAAGGCTCGCAACAGTTAGCACGCGGTATGTTGGACTGCCGCCAACACGATGATAAAATGCACCCCGATCCGATACACTCAAATAAAATTCGTTGCGGAGTTTTAAATGTCGGTTTGTGTGTTTATGTGGCATGTGAAACATTTGAAAGTTCTGATACGGTTTCCAGTGATGTGTTGAAATTTGATTGGTGCATAGTTTTAGTTAAGTGTCATAGTGACAACTCTCTGAGGGCGCTGCAGATAATAGTTATTGTACAGAATTTTCTGATCCGTGTACAAATCAATGTTGCCACTTTTTTTTCAAATTTGCTGTGATGCGCTTTGATTGGTGCGTGTTATGAAAAGTAGACCATGGGAGAAGTAGCCCTAATCAGAAGTCAGCATAATGAGAAGTAACCCAGTTGGGAGTCGGTTACCATAACGAGAAATAGCCCTAATGCTCCTTATCCTTTTTTTAGATATGTAGGCATTACGATATCAACTCACAAGGGAATCGCTGCAGTAAACATAATGTTCTTAAAGTTTCTATAAATATAGCATATAATTAAGGGTCAGAGACTTATTTTTATTTTTTAGGTAGTACTTGTTATATACTACTTCTTCTGACGTGGCTTAAATAAAAAAAATACTATACGTATAGATAGACACAGCGAATGTAACGTCAAAGCAAGAGTTATATCGTGACACTCATAATATGTTGTTCTTAAATAAATAATGTGATATTCTGTGGAGGTGGAATCAGCTCGGCTCCCCCGGGTCCTGGCTGCTTGCTACTCACCGGGGCTCAGGTAGAAAAGTGGGGGCGAAGGTTTTCAAGCTAACAACTCCCCCCGTTCTTAGCTTGAACTTAGCTTGAAAAGAAGTTTATTTTTTTCTATGAAATTCATAAATGTTTTAGCCAGCTACATTACATAAATAAGAAAAGGTCCTGTAACTTGCGCCAGGAAATAAAAATCAAAGAAAGTTAGCTTTCTTTTGTACATTATGAGTTATTTAAAGGAAAAAAATATGTAGGCGGAAAAAAACTGAAATATTAATATTCAGTGTATTTGCGCTCTTATCTGACTCCCTCTAACGCTCGCAATTATTTAGTTATACAAGCGAGAAGGCATTAACTTTTAAGTGTTTTTTTTATTGATTTCAGGCACAGAAATAACCCTTTAGTATTCTATTCCCAGTTTATTTTTCTGTAATATTTTTTTTGTAACTGTTATTGGTAATAACAAAATTTTGATTGTTTTTATTAAAGCAAGACTTGTGATAACTCTGTGGGAGAGGCCATTGGTGTTGAAACACAGTCTATGACTAAATCAACACCAATGGTTTCATTTTAATTCTGTATTTTTTACTTATATCAAGAAAGGATATTTTATTTATTTATTTATAGTTCACAACTAATTAATACCTTAAAACATTCCACGAAAGAATTTCCCCACCGCCTGACGCGAATGATCAAGTAATCTATAATTCCCAGTAATTTCGCCCGCAGCTTATAATTTAGAAACGTAATTTGGTAAAATAGATCAAGATTTATATAATTAAAGCAATCTAATCGCGAATCTAATAATTGCTTCATCCACGATTCAAATTCTGAACGCAAATATCATTAGGGGACTTCGTTTGAATCGAGTTTCCAAACTTGTAAGCTTACACTAAATATGATTTGTTTTACTACATACTGTACACAACACAGATATTAACTGTTTTCGCAAACTCATTTACCTACAAGGTAGTTGGGTTAAATAAGTTAAAAATCCGCCGACCCAGTTATTATCATTTAAAGATAAATGTAAAGTTTCTCGTAAATGTAAAGTTGAGGCTAAGATATGGGCAAAATCTTTAGAGAATTACAGTTTATTTTACTCGGGCTTAAGTTGCAGCATGCCTAGTCTGGAACAACCGGCTCTCTAGGTTAGGTGCTTGGCAGCAGATTCCTCAACTTGACAATGGTTGCTAGCCAGGGGAGCACTAACAAATGCTTTACCAAGATTTCCTCAAGATGTTTTCCTTCACTGAAAGCTTGAGTTCTGGACCAAATTTAGAACCTACGGAACTTGAGGTGGTCGCATACACGACTGAACTGTTATCGTCAGTTTAAAAATATTATTTAACCCTTTTTTATTTTGTATTTGTAGTAATAGCGGCCACATAAACACTTTATATGTGAAAACTTTTACATTCCATATATCACGGCTCATGAGATACAGACAGACAGACAGAGAGATAGAGAGAGAGAGAGAGAGAGAGAGAGAGAGAAAGAGGGGGAGAAGAGAGAGAGAGAGAAAGAGAGAGAGAGAAGAGTCTTAGTAAAAGTAAATGTGAACCTTTTACTAAATTTTCACTGACTATATTATTTACAACTCCTATTTAAAAGTATGTTATCAGTATCTTATTTCTCAAACAGCGCATGAGTCTGTCGGACAAACAAACTTTCCTTTCTTTCATCACAATGTCTAGTGACTAGAGTCTTCAAGTCAATAAGACCTGCACGGTCTAGTGGTAGTCTGAACTAGCGGCGCCTGATCCCGCATTGTAGAATGTATCGATCCCGCCCGCGGCGTGTCGACCCCTATTTATACAGCTCTTGCCTTATTTGTCACGGTGAAGTACTGCGAGCCTCCTTCTATATACAGCCTTATTCTTCTACTAGAAGGTAGAGCTATTAATCACTGAGAACTATCTACAAGGTGTTACGATTCTTCTTCTTTTTCGTAGGTGCTAAGGGGCCAAGTTCTGGTGTCGAGATTTTTCAAGCCGCCCGAAGGCCTTTTGTTTTGGCTTAACGACGACTTTTGTTTGTACTAAGATTAAAAGCCGGGACCTACAATTTAACGTGTCATGCGACCCACGGTAGCGCCCAGATAAAAATGACACTTGATAAACACAGTCTTGTGCATGGTCACCCATCCAAACTCTCTCCGCATCGACCGTTGCTTCAAATAACAAAAAATAAATTAATTTTAAATAAGGTCTAAAAACATTACATTTTATTTTGTATGTTACAATATAAATTATTTACCAAATGAGGTTGGTAAATTATTTATCTTTATTCATCTCAAATACTCAGAAATTTACAAAGCTAAATCATGTTTATCTTAAATCAACTTGCTATAATTTGATTAATTAAATTCAACATTTGTAGTTCGCTTCTTCTTGCTCACACATATTTATATTATTATAATAATTATTATGTTATACAAGTGAAAGAACATGAACTTTCAAATGCCCTTATTGATTTGAGTCTACTTCTCCTTCGTAAAAGCCAAGTAGCCAAGCTCTGGTGTCCAGAAGCTCTTAAAGCGCTCGCAGGCCTCTGATTTTTCCGACTGCTTGCACTAAGATAAACGCTCGGGATCGATCTACAATTAAACGTGAATTTAAGTCTAGTTATTTTATATTATATTAATCTATTGACCAGGTCCAGGTCACTTAGCATATGAATTGGATTGTATTCAAAAAAGAAAACTTTAATTTTGTTCTGTACATTTAAACGTGACATACTGATTTCCAAGTGGCGTAGCGCGGCACATATAAAACATCGCAAAAAGCGCCATCTGTTAGTAACATAAACCATTAGATGGGACAGCACCAATCCCCGCTAAGAGAAATGACCGGCGCAGCTAAACTGCGTGTGAAAAATTCTAGTCTCCTTTAAATAAATAACAAAAGATTGAGCACGGCGGGCTCGGGTTGGAAAACGTGTACGCGTCGCGACTCTGACACCGTCGGCCGGAATACATGACACTTCTTCTTCTTTGTATGAGCTAAGCTCTGGTGTTGAGAGTTTTTAAGCCGCCCGCTATCAGACGTTCTTTTTTTTTTATAAGTTATAGGTTTGCGTTTGACCACAGCTTGCCTGGTGTTAAACAATATACTATGGCCTACGATGTTACACCCTTACCTATAAAATACCTATTAACTCTAGATTTGAAAATCCCCAGGTGGTACTTCTCAGGAAACAGAGACTCAGGAAGAGAATTCCAAAGTTTTGCAATCCTCACAAGAAAGGACTAACTCACTAGAAGCTATCAGCAGTAGGAATTAATAAACTTTATAAAATTTCGGTCTGACCAGCTTTAAAATGCAGCTTCGCAGGCCAAAGCCTAATTATAAGCTGCATTGCCCTGAAGTTTTTCAGATGATTTACTTTTTGGAATTTAGTAAATATTTACATTTTTATTTGTTGTGTTTTGATCTCCACTGTCGCTTTTCGTGATAAGTACTGCAGAATTTTTTCTTGTTATTGTATTGTTACTTCTTGTGTTATTATAATGAGATTATCTTTTAATGAAAATATTTAATTCATGTTTTCTAGACACTTCATTTTCTTCGTATGAGGTAAGCGGCCAAACCCTAGTGTCGAGAGTTTTCAAGTTCCTCGAAGGGCCTTTCTGACTTGGCGTAAACTAACTAAAACACTTGAAAATCTAATAAATATGGTAAAACCTAAAAAACATACAAAGAACGTTTTGTTTTGCTCAGTAACCAAAAACACAACTGAAACTAACAGCTATAGTTTTGCAATGACATAAAGTTTGCCGTCAGTAACATACAAGAAGTTTAGAGGAAACATTCGCTTCACGCTGAATATTGCAGTTCCCACAGTCGGTAGCTGTAATCTCTGCGGAGCACTTCAAAGAAGAAGTAATGTGTACCACAGCCTGCTAGCCCCCTGCTGGCGTGCCGGGGAACTATTTCTAGCTCAGATTAACAGGGATAGAATTAGCTGCAGATAATGATAATGAAAGAAACATCAACATCTGCAGCCAACAACAGGAGAGATGCCTATACCTATCGTGAGTATAGGCTTCTCTCCTCTAGTATCATATTACACGATTTTTATTAGCTTCACCTGTATGTTTGTTTGTAACCGACTTCTTTGGGCGCGATTTTGACCCACCAAAAGCCAGATTTTGTTCAAACTTTGTAAATTTATTGAGAACCGATGACAATACACTAATTTGATAAAATTATTCCATTTTTTTGTATTTTTGTTTGTAAGTTTGTTTGTAACCGACTTCTTTGGGCGCGATTTTGACCCACTTAAAACGGCCAGATAAGCGTGTTTTTTAGTTTTTTTTAACTATTATTTTTTTATATTTGTGTAGTTTTCGAGAGTCATATTTAACTACGACTATCTTGTTAGCATCTAAATGTCTCTACCTTTACAGAGTAAACAAACAAACACAAACACATATACCCACCCACCCTCGTTTGCGAGTATTTTTTACGAAATGTCGAATAAACAAAGTTCTTTCATCAAAGTAAACCTGAAATTTCGACATAACAATTTTACAACAAAAATAGCAATTTTCATTAAAGTTTGTTTCCTGAAAGCAAATCGGTGCTAAAAGTTCTTCCATCAGCGGCGGCCATCAAGCGAGTGTCAGCTATCTATATATATCTATGTGTATGTATATGTATAGATATGTTCCCGCACAGCTGTGGACTTATCAAAACTAGAATTGATATCGGAATGTCTTCATTACACGCGAGTGGGCCGTTCCGTGCGTCTCCCTCACATGCCGCGCGAGGGCTATTCTAAACGCATACGATACTTTACAACCGTTATTTGGTATTCATTAATACTATAAAATACTCTATTGTAGAGATAACAGTTTTTTTTTTATAATAGGAAAAAAGTAGCTTATTACTGCATATATTATTTTATATTTATTCCACTTTCCAAAAATGACTTTATCAATGAGTCTGTATTTACATTTATCTATATTTAATTTTATTTTTGTTGTGTTTTATACCTCATGCCTTCGTCATTTATGAGCTGAATTTATTTTTTCCTTTTTTTTAGTGAATCAGATATGCTTCCCAAATGGACCAATACATTTTAGTGTAATGGTTCTGTGTTTTTTAAATTACTGACAGTTTTCTAATTTTTGTTGGTTGGCTTGTCGATTTCCTACTACACTTTAAAATTTTTAAGCCGTTCAGATTTTATATTATCCTCTACGTAACTAGTTAAAAATATTTGAATAGAAAAATACATGAGTATATGATTTGCTCGACTATTTTGTACCCGTGATTTACAGCAAGGTATGTTAGACAGAATAGCCCCCTGCATGTCAGAGGGCGATATGTGTTGGAACCGGTTTTTGCCGGTTACCTCCGGTTCTGGAATAGTGTTTATGCGTTTATTAAGCTAATTAGATGCCGTTATGAGGCTTTTACTGCTGGAGGGAGTTTCTTACTGCGCTTTTCCTGTTTATAAAAGTCACTTATGTGAATGATTATAATTAAAAATATTTAATCAATTAGTTGAAGTGGCGTTGGGCAGGACACGTTGCCAGACGTCATGACAATAGATGGAGGAAAACAACCACTGAATGGCTTCCACGGGATAGAAAGCGACCTATAGGCAGACCACCAGCCCGATGGGTCAACGACATCCGATCCGTTGAGGGCACGCTCTGGGGCCGTGGGGCACAAGATGATGACTGCCATAAGAGAGAGGAGGCCTTTACCCAGCAGTAGATATAGCCTGATGATGATGAGTTTAAGATATAATTTTAATGTATGAACGCTGTTCAAACATTATAAATTAACCTAATTCAATGTGTGGTACAATTTGCAAAAATGCATAGAATTTGAAAAGGATTGTATATACATTTGTGCCAGCTGTAGTTCGGTCTAATCATAGCCCAGTGAAATTAGGTAAAAAAAGGGGTCAACCTCGGAATGAAAGATAATAAGCTGGAAATTGGTAAAAACCTTTGTTTTGTTACCCTAAATATTGTCTCAAAAGTCACAAATGCTATCGTGTCCGCGTCTTAAGATATTGAAGGTCAAAGGTCACAAAAAACGATTTTTCGCGAATATCTCGGTTCCTATTGCTTAAATGATATTTTCACCTATTATAAAAATTGTAGAGTATAAAATTCTCTACAACTTTTGTCTAAATTTTTTTTTTATACGATCAACCGTTTTTGAGGTAGAGCGCGAAGAGTGCGCTGCGTACAGTCATATATGAGCTAATGCAGGGTCAAGCGTGAGCTTGACCCTGCATTAGCTCATCCGCCGCACTAGCCGCACTCTTCGCGCTCTACCTCAAAAACGGTTGATCGTATAAAAAAAAAGTGTAGACAAAAGTTGTAGAGAATTTTATACTCTACAACTTTTATAATAGGTAAAAATATCATTTAAGCAATAGGAACCGAGATATTCGCGAAAAATCGTTTTTTGTGACCTTTGACCTTCAATATCTTAAGACGCGGACACGATAGCATTTGTGACTTTTGAGACAATATTTAGGGTAACAAAACAAAGGTTTTTACCAATTTCCAGCTTATTATCTTTCATTCCGAGGTGAAACCCCTAATATGACTGGGCTATCAGGTAATAATCAACGAAATTAAGCCACGTACTGTGACATATATGTACACATGTAGTATGTAGTATATCCCACAGCATACCCAAGCATTCCTCTTTACCCTAGTCAAGCAGTAAGCACTATTCATACTAATAACCCCAGCCCTTCTTTAGTCTCATTCCAATCTCGATCCAAGAAGGTCCAATAAAATTGATCAAGTATTTTTTTAAACCATTTCCTCCTGAGGCTCAATAACAGTACGGTTGCAGTCGATGCGGTCAGTCTTTCGATGGGTGACCATACAAAAAGGCTCGCTTTATGTTCTGCGTAAAAATATTTATATTGTATGATAATAAACAGTCAATTTATGTCAGTGATATGACAAGTAAGCTTGGAATAGTACAAATAATTGGGCAAGTGCGAGTTGGGCTCGCGCATGAAGGTTCCGTACCATTATTGTATGGGAGCTCCCCTTAAATATTTATTTTAATAAAATTTTATAATTTAATTTGCTAATATACATTTATACATTTTGTGAACATTTTAAGTGTCTAGCAGCTATCATTATTGATATATAGAAAAAAATACGATAAAAATACGTTTATTGTTGGGGACGCTTAATATTGTTATTTTTAGTAAATGTTGTAAAAATGTTGTTATAGCGGCACGGGAAATACATATTTTGTGAAAGTTTCCGCTTTCTAGCTATTACGGTTTTTGACATACAACCTAGAGACAGACAGACAGACAGACAGACAACGGAGTCTTAGTAATAGGGTCCCAATTTTACCTTTTAGTTACGGAACCCTAAAAAGGCAATCAATTAACTAAGAATCAAATCTAATTGTATTGTCAACGATACTCTATTTTAACCAAAAATTAAATCGGGACCAAGTACATGTGTGTACATAAAGGTAGGTATATATATAATAGAGCCTGAGCCAACTACCTCGCCCGACCTTACCCTGGCAATATTTCAAATCTAAGAAATATTGCTTATACTTTTCACTAAGAACATTTTTAGGTTTCTGAGAAATATGTTCGCAGTTACTGCAAGAAATTAGTTAACAAACTTGTTTAGAGTTGAGAGTTGTACTAACTTGTACAACTTTATTTACAAAACTTAATTTTTTTGAGTAAAACTAATTTACACAGTCACTAAAATAATTATATAGGTACAAACATTTACATAAAAAATTCAATAAACAACTAGTTCTTTTATGTGTTTGAGTTTAATAAGCAGCCCGCTACACGTTCCCACTGCTGGTAATCAGTGCCTAATCCACTACGCTGGCCGAGTGCGCGCGCATTGGCGGATGACACACGGCTTCTGTGGTCCTTAGAGCATAAATTCACACATAAATTGAAAAAAAATTGGTGTTGGCTGGATTCGATTCGAGATATCGCGGGCTGCAGTCCAACGTTTTCCCGACGAAACACACTTCGCTCTTAAGTTTGAATTATCCGAAAATATTACAAAAGTACGTCAAAAACCATTTAACCATTTAAGTTATTGGAAAGCGACACTAGAAATCCTTATATAATACATAAGCAGATACATACCCGTATACGGTAAAAAAAAACTTTCAAAAACATAATAACCGTTGCAGTTGGTGAATAGAAACAATACACATTACTTATGAAAAGTGTATTTATCTAAATCAAATCCAAAAAATAGACAATGCTTTTACGAGTATTTTCATTGTTTAAAAAAAACGTGTTCTTACTTTAATTTAACTTTTACAGTCCGTAAAAGCTGTTACGTATCTCTAGTCCAAGAATTTCCATTCGTACATACTAGTGTTGTAGAAGAGACCGCTAGTGAGGCTTGCATTCGAATAAATTCCGATGCAGTCGGTGCTAAATGCCCTCCTTCCGGCTAATAGACAACACCAATTAGTAAGACTCCAACACCCCGACGCCCGCGGGGTGCGGGGTGCGGGGAGGGGGAGGGGAGCTTTGCTTGCAGTTTACTTCACTATTTACTTGGAAAATGGAGCATAGTGGACACAGAGTAGACCCCACATAAGCCAAATGCGAGCATGCCAAACAAAATTAAGTTTAATTACAATTACAAATACAAATCATTTATTGATAACACCAAAGTTACAAGTCAAATAATATGATATCAATACAAAAGTATGATATGTATCCATGTCAATTTTCAATTCTAATTCTAATAATATAATATCATTACAATAGTATATGATATTAATCAAATGTCAATTGTCACATCTAATTCTAGTAATATAATATCATTACAAAAGTACATGATATGAATCAAATGTCAATTTTCAATTTTAGATAATCATTAATATTATATTAAGTTTTATCTAATAGCCAAACCCTGAGTCTAGTCTTAAAGCTGGCGGTGGAAGGTGCATCCCGGACAGTTGCAGGTACGCGGTTGTAGATCGCGGGCCCCAACACGTAAACGGACCTCTCCAATTTCACAAGCCTATGTACCGGCGTTTTCAGTTGCATCTTCTTCACGTTGCTACGTAAATCCCACATTTTTCTATAGATGAAATTTTATGACGAACGTTTCACACTTATACGCTTTGTTAGAATCCACCGCTCGCTTTCTTGTGTTAGATTAGTTTGCTTTGGGCTGGTGTGCGGTTATCTTGAGAGCATATTATTGGTCGAGTGAGCGAAGCGGCTCTGCAGTAACTAGCCGAAACTGTCGCTTTTACATAAATATTTAGATGTTGGTACCTACGTGGAGATTGTAACTTAATGAATTAGGAATAAAACTCAAATTCAAATTTAAATAATTTATTTTTACACAACTTTATACAATTGGTAGCAAGAATGTTTCTTATACCTATGGTTTTTTACATATTTTGTATTAAGAGCTACAAGTAATGAGCCTGCATCTCCAAACTAAGCGTGTAAGCTTGTATATTAGAGATGCATAATACTCCCCATTGAAAACTGGTTCAAAAAATCGATAGTTGACTTTTTTACCAGTTTTTTTCTTATTGATAAGTCTGATCGGTACCATAATAAGAATAAATATTCTTAGAGTGGTTCTTTAGACGGTCCTTAAGTTATTATCTCGATAGATAATATTGTTTAAGATTTAAAGCGAAAGAAGCAGTAAAATCAAGATTTTGCACTTACTCGTATCTTCAATTTCACAGTGAATATCCAAATGCTATCGAGCTAAAGCTACAGTTAATTTATAAAAAAAAAACAATAAATAGCTACAGTGAAATACACATAAGTATGTAAGTACATGAGATGTTGTCGTATAGGTTTCCTCTGTAATTAGCGTGCTAAGAAGAGAAATGAGCGTGTTCCCTGTAATTACAGATTGTTTAGTTAGAGCGAAGCGAGGGCGGGGATACGGGCGGAAAGACAATACATGTTTGACTTATATTTCAGATTTAGCAATTAACATCGCGCGTTTGTGTTACAGTTTTTTTTTCTTGTACTGTTTTTCCTACATTATAATAATTTACTATACTTCTTCTAATTGTCTTCTACCTGGTTTTTCTAGACTTTCAAATAGTAAACTAAACATTTTAGGCTTGGTTCAGTGGATTGTAAGTGTAACTCTGCTTTTCTGAAAAAAAAACATATCTTATATCATTACAAAGTAGCGCTTGCAGATCGGCAAGCTAAGGTGATCTGATTCGATCACGGTCGATGCGGACGGTATTTGGATAAGTGACCATGTACAACATAATGAGCCATGCAGGCTTTCGTTTTTAATGTGACATTTTGATCTGGATGTTACCGTAGGTCGGATGACACTTTAAGCTGCTAGTACAAGTAGTTGTTAAGCCAAGTCTGAGACCTTTTATTTATTAAAGAAGATTTATTATGGCCGTATTTTTTTTTCGAAACTAATTACGTATAATGAATTTAGCAACTAAACATGACCGTGACCAGCTAATCTACATAGATAAGGCTTCATTTGAATATAGTGACACAGTGATATCATCATGTCACCTTTCCCGAGCTAACGAGCTCGCGAGTGCCGCCAGGGGGCGTGCAGGGCGGGGGCAATGACCTCGCGACAACTACCCTGTGATGAGACAAGCAGGCAAGGTTTACTTACCTCTTGTATATATTATAATTTATTATTCATAGCAAGCCAGTGTGGCTCAGTGGGAAACATCTGTTCGAACCAATGTTTAATAAGCTTGATTTATCACAATGCTAATTGATATTGTTGAGTTGCTAGAAGTGTAGGAGTAGTTAGAAATAAAACAAACTGATTAATTAAAAAAAAAACTAATGTAAATGGGTTTGCACTTGATCACAATTCACTCTGTATAATATAGATAAATATTATGAAGGGCAAATATTATGATCACCGTTGCTTTGAAAACCGCCAGATCATAGTTTATTTCCGCATCTTCGCGATTCACTCAATGAAAGTGGAGGCAAACCGCTGCCTTTGAAATTATTATTACTCCACGGTATAACTTTTTCCAAGTCGGTAAGTCGGTTAAAATTGAAAATAAAAAACTAAAAACGTTCACTTTTCCAATTTGATTTTCAAAACCAGTTCATATACGAGTATGACGGCGTTTTGATATAACAAAGGTAAATAAGACTTATACTTAGTACAATTAAAAAACCTCTTCTTTTTAAAAGTCTTGATCACAATAAAACACTTTATTAAAACACACTTACTCATTACGTGAACACATTACATAAATAATGTAAACAGTTAGCACAAGTTTGCAAAGTCAGGATGTAAACAATGCAGCTACGTTATCTATCTACCGACCGCAAGCGAGCATAGCCGCGGGACTTAGTGTAGCTTACTGTACAGGGCTACTGGGAAGCTACGCTAAGCCTTTTCAAGGGCAGGTTTAGCGCACACAGCTTTAGTTTATGCCTTTAGGAAATTCGTAAAAATGTCCTTAAGAAATTATAAAACTTTATTTGTGAATTCTTTATGCTTTCAAAAGCAAAACTTGTTTGTTTATAGGTTGGTACTAGGTTGAATCTCTCGTACGTCATTTGGATAGAAAAACGTTAAATGTGCATTAGGCACTAACTAAAAACCCGGATGCAGTTTTTGAATGTCTCCATCTTGGGTGTAGCATTTATTTTTGTATTTTACTAGATTGGCATAATTAAAGGGAGAAATAGAGTAATTCCATGTTACTTGCCATATTTGGCGACAGCCATTTAGAACTGACTTTCGCAAAACTTATTCAACTTTCAATAGAAAAATCAGATTCATAGCTAGGATTCCACAGACAGACAGACACACAAAAACATACACAGATTTTAAAATGCATAACACCCCTCCGCCCCATTAGTGGCTAAAATGTGTACTTAAAGCGGTACTAACGATTTTTTTTTAAAGTTAAGTCGCCACTTACAAGATTTCGCGAGAGTTACGAATAACCCTGTATATGGGGGACTATGTATGGGGGAGTTACATCATGTAATGTTGATGACGCATAACTGTAAGCCTCAACACCGCGAGGGTAACCGGTCCGACTTACCGGCTTAGTACAGGTAGAGCAGCTCTCTGGGGGACTATCTGAAAAGTTCATAAATTTTAATGCAACACAAGTGTGAAATATTAGGTAATTGTGTAAATTTTATCTTAACATTCTTCTGTCTCGTAATAGCTTATTTAATTTTTATGCCACCACAGTATCTCTGACTTGGGTTAAGTACTGCTTGTAGGTACTAGATTAAATTGCCGAGACCTACAATTGAATGTCTCATAAAAACCACAGTTAAACTTTATAAATATTATGACACATTTCACACACGGCTGATTAGCCCCATACTAAACCATTTGTAGTTTGTATTATGGTTGATAACACAACTGATATACTATGTACATAATTATACATATTACATAAATAATTTATATCCATACATATTTAGCATCCAGACTGATAGCCAACATATTTAGTTAAGCATAAATATGTTGTCAATGCCGGGAATCAAACCGGAGTGTTAAATATGTATCGATATAAAGTATATTGCTCACTCATCCGATCCGATACTTTTCATATTTACTGCGGAGAATTTGAACCACTACACTGTGTTCAAACAACAGTTCGATAACCTTTGTTTATGAAAGTAATCATTCACCTGCAAAGGCGAGTGGCTCCACCTGGTTCAAGGCCCTAATACCGCACTTGTCCCTCGGAAGCTGCGAGCGGTACAGATATAAGGTATTCCTAGAGGAAAGATTAGGACGGATATTTACTTAACTAACTTCGTGTTGACATTCTAATCATTGCGGCACAAATGAGAGGATTTTGCATGTCAAAGCCTTTTGGATGTACAGAAGCTGCCGTTTTAGGGTTCTGTGACCAAAAGGTTAACCTATTACTGAGTCTTCTCTATCCAACCGTCTGTCACCTGTTGAGTTAGTTGATTTTTTCATAAATGCTCCCATACGACAAACGTGATTATACTGCTTAAGATAATGCCGTAAAATGCAGAGTTTCTTCAGTGTCGTTATATAGAGTTTACACTGTATATAATACGAGCGAGCACTCAAAAATAGAAGTACTCGCGAAACTATATAAAGTTATAATGCATTGTGTGTGGATGTTTGTGCAACAATGACAAGTCATAATGTGAGCCGTGTGGCGCCACTGTCGTTGCTAGCTCGGAGTTGTTCGCCGGTTGATGCTTGGAACTGCTGGCGGAGACAGGGCTGCGACATACTGCTCGAGGAACATATAAAAAAATGATTTTTCAACTTTGTTACAAAGTAAGTCTTAAGTCTAAAGTAAAGGTAAATAATATGAAAAGTCTTTCACAGGGAACATACAATGATAATGTAATGATAATCAACAATAATTTAGTTTTTAACGAAACTGTTTTAAATAACTTAACACAAAGATGTTGACCGTGCTTGGAATTTAACCCTGGATCCTCTGGTTCGCATAATGACCAATACGCTAACGAGGGCGTCGGAAAGTTAGAAAAATGTTATTTACTCGTATATTATATGAAGTCCATTGTTTTATTATAAGTCTGCTTGGTACTAGTCTTTTTGACCGTTTTAAAACAATTTACAACAACTTTAACCGTTAACGAAATTAACTTGGTTTTCTTGATTTTGCCCCTAGTGTTCCCTTAACAAACAAAAATGTAGAACTACGAGTACATATTTTTAATTAAAAAGCTCGCTAAATTATAGAATGCTTATCAAAACTCTCATATTTTTCTCATCAAATATGGACGATGGACACAACCTAACTCAACCCTAGCAGTACGCCCCCTACAGTGGCGCTCCGCAAACAACCGCGGGAAGTTTTATGAGCGTTGCTTATCTACGGCTAAACTTTGATGCTTCGACCGCGGATACTACTTTAAGAATTCTCATTCCATACACTTTGAGATGAATTCCTCCGCTGTATATCTGAGTTCCCCCGCGCTGGCTCTCACTAACCTTTTGTGCTCGAATTACTTGTTCGTCCAGAATGGCGGTGAAAGTTTACACTTGGAATAAATATTTAGGTTGACGGCTATTTTGTGGCTGCAGGTTTTTGTCAGTCATTTTTCTACTTTTTACCCGCAGTGGAATTGAGATATATAAGTGTTTGGGATGAGAAGATGTCTGTGTATTTGTGCAAACCATAGGTGCAATGTAAACCAATGCTGAAACCTAGTTTAATAACCTGAATACCTCTAAATTTTGTGCTATTTTAAAAACAACAGTAAACCATGTGCACCATTTTTTTTGTATTATTAAATTATTTGTATCAATATTATTGTATTGCTACAATAAAACACGTAGCATGCTAGTTCATAAAGGTGATAGCTGCTTACCATCAGGCGGTCTTATCTGCCACCTATGCTATAAGAAATGATGTATTACTGTATCATCCCTCTAACACTGCAGCTGATAAACTATTAATAAAAAAAAAAAAAAAAAAAAAATAACATTATATTCCACCGGGATAAATCTGTCCCGGTTAAGTTTCAAGTCATGTTAATGGCTGAGTATTCTAGCCGAGCATAGCTCTATGGGCGAGCACCTGAGTCTAGATTCTAGATCGAGTCGTTAATCACTACTGACGTTCTGCATTCGAAGCAAGTACGTCACTTAGAGTACGTTGAGAATACGTCAGTTTAACTTACTCACTATAGTGTACATTGGAGAGAGACTGTGTGAGGGGGTTTGTAAGACATATTTTTTTTATATTAGGACACATTTCACACACGTCTGGTTAACCCCATACTGAACCATTTCTACTTGGTACATACGATGAAAAAGAAGAAGTTGCTATCTGACCACTAGTAACCGACGCTTGACGACCTCGTAGGCGTAATGGTTACCATGCCGGACCGCCATTCAAAAGGTTCCAGATTCGATTCCCGGTACAGCATCTTTGTGCTTGACTAAATTTGTTGGCTGTGGGTCTGGGTGTTAAACATGTATCTATATAAAGTATGTATGTATAATATTTAGTATATCAGTTGTGTTAGCAACCATAATACAAACTAGAAATGGTTTAGTATGGGACTAGCCAGCCGTGAGTAATATGAAACAAAAATCAATGTTCTTTATTTGACAAGAAAATAAATATTAAATTTATTTTCTTGCGAAAAATGTAAAACATTTTATTATTCACGTACTTAGAATGTTTTATTTGATACTAGTATTCATATAAGCAAACACAATAATTCATTGAATAAATACTACGAGTATGTTTTCTCGGTATGAAAATCACTATGACATACAAATATTATTACCTAATCTTAAATTAAAAAAGCGCTTTTTATTAGATTCCATTGAAGTTAAAATAATAAAACTTTATTAACTAAAGATGGGTATGAAAAAATACTTCTTATGGTTTACTGTTCACAATGTTGGTATATCGGTATATTTGGCGAACTATAACGATGTCTTCTATTTAATTATGTATTTGTTACTATTAAAATATTTAACAAGTTACCAGACGACCGATAAAAGCGTATCGATAATATTTAAACTTTACTGACAAATTTAAAAAAATTACTTATAACAAAAAACTATTATAAAATAGGTTAAAACTATTTAAATGATGGAACATTATAGCCCAAGAGCCCATACGTTTCTGAGGCAGCAGTGGCTTTGGCTTTGCTTTGCAGCTTCATGTTTGGGGATTATTCTTACCTCTACTAGGGACACACATAGAACAATTTTCAGCTTTTATTAAATGACGAAGGTCAGAAACGTATGGGCTCTCGCTCTATTACAAAAATCTATCGATTAGGGTTGCTTATCTCCAGTAAATAATTGCAATGCTTTATGGGTAATTACGTAACTGTAGTGACATAATATTGCAATGAATTCTTTGACTTTGACTTAGGAATTGCCTATTTATTACAAACAAAATATTTATATGCTCTTTTGAAAAGTTGGACTTATTGTGCCTGTTCTTATATATTTACATTTTTGTAAACATTTTTGGCGAATACATCTAACACTAGTATAACTGCTGGTCTAAAACACAGTAGGTATAATGCCATGAAGACATAGTCAGCATTTTGATCTCACGCCGTCTGTCACGCGACCTGATACACCGTGACAATGTCAAATTATATATTACCTGTATACTACCTGTACATGTTACCTGTATGTGGTGTATACAGGTAAATACATAACGAGACAATCACTCACTCGCAGATAATTAATTGCCTAATTGTAGACGTAGGGTAACAATGCACCTTCAGCAATAAATTGCGACGTGACTATGTTTCTACTCCTTTAAACTAAATAATGGTCGGCTCTAGTCTGATGTTACTTAGCCATCTTCTTCTTCCTTGCCTTGTAATACTAGTTGGGTCGGCAGGTTATTTTTTCCTCTACTATCCTCTATCAGCCATTAGTTAATACACTGGAAAGTTAACCCATCCAGCTTTTAACTTTGATTAACTGCCTCGTTGGCGTAATGGTTACTATGCTGGACTGCTAACCGGGAGGTTTCGTGACTTTGTGATAAACTAAATTTGTTGGCTGTCGGTGTGAGTGCTAAATATGTATTGATATAAATTATTTATGTATGTACTCGTATGTATACATATGATGTATATCAGTTAGCAGACTATAAATTGTTTAGTTTAGCGCTAACCTGCGATATTTACACTAATATTTATTTCTTTTTAAAAGACATTGAACAGTATAACGCGTTGAGCGCTGTCGTTGATGATTTAGTGTGTGTTTATCCCAATAAGCAGCTAAGTACGTCTGTGTCAAGGCTCGACGTGAAAGCTAATTATTCCTCCGACTCAGCATTGTGTTGTATAGTTTTACTCGAGCTACACTTGGAAGCTATTTGCTGAACTAATGTTACAACATGACTGACAGATGTTACATTTATATTTGTGTTCAGTAATTAGTGTTTTCAATTTAAACGCAGTTTAAGGCGTCACAATATTGCATAAGCATAAGCAGTTCACTATATTTTCTCTCTGTAGGGACTAGAGGCTTTCTCCCTTGAAGAGAGGCAATAATCCACTACGCTGGCCAAATGTGGGTTAGCGGATGACACACGTTTTCGGATTTTGTGGTCTTCAAACATGTCGGTTTCCTCTCGATGGTTTCCTTTACGCTATTCTTATAATCTTAGTTTATTTTATTTAATACTAGCCGCACCCCGCAGTGTTACCCGCATGAATCGGGAATCAAAAGTAGCCCATGTGTTAATCCAGTATCTAAACTATCTCCATACGATATTTCATCAAAATCGGTTCTGTCATTCGAACGTGAAGAAATAGCAAACATACACACACACACACACAAATTTTCGAATTTATTATATTAGTAGAATTTATTTATTTAGACTAGCTTATATTTTAGTTTCAATCATGCATGACAGATTACAGGGAATCGAGCAACAAATTTGGCGAAACTAACAAAACACCTCAACCCGGCTCGAGGAGATCCTCAAACAAGAGAAGACGTATCACTCGCTCCCATAAGTAAGGGAACACATTGATAGATTTATGTCCCGCCATGAATCTCCCTCAACTTTATGTCAGCCATCTAGTTGCCATAAATCGGGCGGCGAGCGGTAAACAACGGTGACGTCACACTGCGTGCCGACAACTACACAGGCAGACCTGGTGCAGGATAGCCTGTGTAGTACGGGGTAAAGACTAGCGTCATTATGTTGTAAATAACAAAGATCTTATACTGACCCTATAGTTTAAATGAATTGAGACTGAATTGATTTGGCGGTTAGAACGTGAATTTCACCTCTTTATATCTGTAGTGACATACATTGTAGTTTAATATAAGTATGTAGAGCGGCTCGACCCAGCGCCCCCCTCCGCCGGCCAGTCGTCTCCCGCGATCACACGCGACACTCGCGTACTTGTAAATATTATTATTAAATACAACAAAGTAAATCTCGCTCCAGTATTTTATTCCACAACACAGACAGTGAAAGGGGTTAGCATCAAGACTCCCCCGACATATCCATTCACTTTCGCAATAATGATTGATTGGATGGAAGTCAAAAGACAAAGTATTAATTTAAGCAAATTACATGCCCTTGGATTTGTCATATAAAATAACATTACGAAAATAAAAATAAGAAGTAAAACTGTTACTTATACAATATACATCAATCAGTAAGAAAAATAATTAAAATTAGAAAATATAAAATAATAGTTGCTCATAAAAACTAATTGTTAATTTTTTTTCAATGTCTCAATCATAATTTAAAGTAAGTTTTATCCACTAGATGATATAGGAAGTAGGACTAAAGGATACAAAAATACAGAATACATAGATACAGAAATGTAACAGGGAATAGCTAAAGCCACTCCCTGTTACATTTTACATCAGTAACTATCCGTGGGCGTCCAGGTGACGCGTGGACCTCCATCACATTTGAGGAAAATATAAAATTTATCCACATAACTAAGTGTTACGAGTATACTTCATGTGTTCCAATTGTTCTCTTATTCATCATCATCATCATCATCCACCGCCCATTTTATCCCACTGCTGGATATAGCCTCCCTCTGCATGTGCCACCTGCGTCGATCTTGCGCAGTCCTCGTGTAGGTCCTCTTATTATTGTTTATTATTTGAAAAATATATAATGAAATTTCATATCCCATCGCCTTTATCTCTAGTAACTCATAAATATATTCCACTAGTATATGAAGCTAACTGATAACGTCACAGCTAAGTGCTCGCCCCTAAAGTTGAGATAACAGTAAAGTAGTTATAATAACCTCCCGGTTCGTTACTTAGCTGAGAGCTCCGCCCAAAGCCGCGGAGTAAACATACAACCGCCCCGTGAAAGGCGATATCTGCCGCGAGTATACTGGGTTACTGGGAACCGACGCACACATTCTGAAGCGATGTCAGCTCAGTTGGACGTGCACCCGCTTCACATCTCAAAGATCTTGGGTTCGATCTCTGCCAGTAAGTTCGAGATTTCGGTGAGGGAAAACATCGTGTGGAAACCATAGCTTGTTAGTAGACTAGCCCTAACATAAAAAATCTCTCGCCAAGTATCTGACTGTGTGTTCCGACAATCTCCTTGAAAGCTAGTTATTCCTGACTAAGCATGTTCCACCTCACACTCGCTAGAGCGTGTGCTTAGGGACCTTGATGATCAAATGCTTAGCTCTAAAGAGTAAAAAAAAACCTTTTAGAGACGTCTTTAAATTATCTGTATAAACCACTTTAGTTCCAAGAATTTTGTAAATTTACGTATATAAAGCTAGTTCACATAGGACTAAAGAGATCCCAGCTCCAACAAAGACGCTACTCTCGACATAAGCAGGTATGGGATAGGTACTACAGCGGAACTAGGGCTTATCTAAACGATGGTAACGCACATGAATAATGTTCTCGAGAGATAAATATATTCCTGTATTGATACTGTGAATATTGAATAGTTATATTTGTTGTATAGTTATAGAGTACATTTGGTTTTCATTGCTTATATTTGCTAATGATTATAAGTTTGATTTTAAGTTCAAAACCATTCTAAGCGTAATTATAATATACTGTGGCCACATTAGATTAGATTATTATTGGAATATAATAGATTTGCATGGCTGGGCAGGACAACGCATCGTGCTGTG
Source organism: Mellilla xanthometata (assembly GCA_035578125.1). Classification (NCBI taxonomy): domain Eukaryota; kingdom Metazoa; phylum Arthropoda; class Insecta; order Lepidoptera; family Geometridae; genus Mellilla; species Mellilla xanthometata. The sequence continues at coordinate 231,163 of JAPUBQ010000007.1, read as the reverse complement.
GAAAAGACGTGATTAGAAAATATTTTTTGAAATTTCATTGTTGAATACTCACAAAAATAGTTCATATATGTGTGCAAAATCTAATAAGTTCTCAAAGAAATTGGGCAAAGGCTTAACAAAACGACCGGTGACTCCCGCTCCGGATCTTTCCTGGTGCAAAGGATAGCGATTGCCATTCAGCGCGGGAACGCTGTTAGTCTGATGGGCGCCTTTGCACCGAGAACTATTAGGGGCGGGTTATTTAGTTAGATTTAAGTAATTTATAATAAATTTAATTTAATTTTGACATTTCATTTGTATATTGAAACAAATATAATATATTAGTAAATATGATGTAAAATACAATACTTGTTCAGTTTAAGATGATTCCGTAACATCCAGTACGCACGTCGGTCGGCTTGCGGAGTAGCATGGCTGGTATAATGAGATATGTCGGTAGGCTCGCCGGGCGCTATCTCGCGGCCCTTTATGTAAATGTCCCCACTAAGCCCCCCGAGGCCGCCGTAAGCCACGGGAGGCCTTTGTCGCTAGCTTTACGCCGCGCAGCCTCGCATTGTCTCGCGGAATCTTTTCAAACACCACTCCAGATACGACGACTTGAATTAATTGTGCTCGAGATTGTCTCGAACTTCCAGAGAATGTCATTTTGCTACGTACATAGTTTGTGTGGAAAACTTGGGCTACGTTTTGTGGCAATCTACGGCTATGGCTACGGCGTAGCGCTGCTACGACATAAGTTGCTACGGCGTAGCTTCGCTACAGCGCAGCTAGGTTGAAGCCGGGATTTGAAGTTTGAAATCCCGCGCTTTGATAGATACCCTGCATCGTTGTAATAAGCTACCTTAGCTTAAACCTTAATATGTTGAGATCTATGAAAGCTCTACAAAGCAGATCTCTTACATTTTACACTAAACTTTCCAATTCTAAAATGTTTGTAATAAGTATGAGTATAAAAAAATATATTCACACTAGCTGAACCACCTATTATCACCTGCGTTCTCCCACAATAGGAAGCCTATGTTTATTGTTTCAGAATCAAAACTATCTTCACACAATTTTTTCAATCTGTTTAGTTGTTGAAGATGTAACTGACATACACATAAACTTTTTCTCATAAAATATAGGCAGAAAATGTATAAAATTTATTTAGTTGTAGTATAAAGTATGTGTTGTCGGTTTTCCTCATATCTGGCGGCCGGAGGCGGTGGGTACATCCTGCTCGCCGCGGCGGCATATCGAACAAGCCCAAAGGTCACCGCTCAGCCCTACGACACTGATCTTTTAGACATAGAGGAGTCAGCAAAAATATTTGTTTGCTATAATTTTCATTTTAATTTCTCGGGAAACTTAAATTGAATTAAAACGATTCCTGCTATTGGATTAGTTAAACAATAGGTTTATGAACTCTTAAGTGTCCACTGATAGTTTTTAAAAACATTGCAAAAAGGTTTTATGGAAATTATTTTCTTCGTGAATAATACTCTTATACTTCGTGAACATTTTACTCAAAATGTTTTAGTTATCAAACTGAAGTAGTTTTCAGTTATTTATACATATAGACTGTATGATCAAACAAACAATCCGGTATAGTAAAACAAACCTTATAATAAATAAACAGTTTCAATAACATTGTGAAACCAAATAAATGTTTTATGCTTAAAAGAACTTCCATAAGCACACAAATTTTTATGTATTTTTAGGCAGCTACAGATAATAGTAAAAAGAAAAAAAATGACCCTGACACAAAAACAATTGGGGTATATATGTTACGTTTCTATGAGTATGTGTTGTCACAACTTTCTCAATATCGGTATGTAATGAATTAAAATACACACACTAAGTATCAAACCCAAGATGGCTGCCACCGCAAAATTTCTTGTCGGAGTTTTTTTTTTATTTAGATTTTCCTTCACTGGTCACAGTGTACACTCTATCTCCAAGTTAAAACATCTCGTGTGGAGCGGTCTTGTCCCGGATTGAAAAACCGCCTCCTTGTGAGGGATCGGTTCTCAAAGGGCTTTGTGAGGACGCGCCGACTGGATAAATACCTACTTAGTTTGCAACCTTCACTCGAACAAACATGCGATCACTTCCCATGGCTTTTATCTAACCCTCTACTGCTACTCAACCGATGTAGCCATTATGCAGCTATGGCAAATACAATCATATACAATCTATGTCTTGTATGTGAAAAAGCTTTATTTACGAAACATTTTGAAAAACCTGTTGACGTAACGGTTACCATGCTAGACTACCAACCAGAGGGTCACGGGTTCAATTCCCGGCACGGCTAAAATCTTTGTGCTAAACTAAATTGGTTAGCTATCTATCTGGGTGATAAATATATGAATTATATAAAAGTATGTATATATGTAGTATATCAGTATGTCAGTAAATATAGCCAAATTAAAATCCAGATAAATTAATAACGTATTTTCCAAATGAAGCGGCTGTTTATTCAAAGTCCAAAATTTGTCTGTCGCCGAGGAAACTTGTCTTCTTCTACTTTTATATACAAGTTGGAAAGAAAAGTTTCCGGAGCGGCGGAGAAGTCGCGCCCAGGCTTCCAACTACCTTCTTCATAAAGCTTACATTAAGGCTCTATTCAAATTAAAAAGAAATTGGATTACAGCCTTTACAATAAAAAATCATAGAAATCATAGAACTTAATAACCTTATAACATTGCCTTATACTAGGTACGTCATATTTACATAATATGTTCATTAATAATTATGAATTAGTTATACTATGTCCTAATAATATAATACAGAATAACAACACATTTAACACATAATTTATGGCACTTTACAGTCCGTCATACTTAAATAAAGATTCTGAAAGAGGGAACCTCATATGTTCATTTAAGTTCTAACGCTCGAAGCTTAACTGACTGTTTAACCCGTCGATGTGGTCGGCTATAGAATATACAATTTATCGATAAAATAGGAAACCTGCACTGAAGCTAACTTTATAGATTTATGAAAAGGAATCGAAAATATCACGGACGGGATTTGAACCTATGTCTAAGACAAACCAGGCCGAACGCTCTAGCTATTAAGCTACCACTAGCCGAGAAAATGTAAGATTGCTTTTTAACGCTGGTTCTGAACCGTGGCGCTATTGGTGTTGATATGATTATTGAAAAATTGATTACCTATCTAAAAAAACAATTCTCTATAATGAATTTTATAGCGTGTGTAGCAAGCATCAAACAAACAAAACTGATCGGTTAGAGCCACCCAAATAACATTATCAAAAGCACCAATCACCAAAGTTGAAATGAAGTAAATAGCTACATAGCAATACATAATATATGGGCCTAATATAAGTTGTGTCGCGTCATATTTTACGCATAACCGCCCTCTCCCCTGACGAGGCGTTACAGCCTTAATGACCTAAGTTACATTCCAGTTAAGCCTACATCATAGTTTAGAATTAGTTTTAACCTATTCGCTTGGAGGCCGGATAGTAGCGACTAAAAGTCACTAATTGGATTTCCTATTTGCTTCTGATTAGGTTTGACAGATCATTTTATACACAAATAGTATAGAATAGTCTGCAACTTATATACAAATTTTACATTTTAGATTTAACTTCAATTGAAAACGTATAAGAATGTTTTCGAATAAATTGATATGCTGATATGCAATTTTAGGCGTGTAATTGATATGCAACTAAAAGCCAACGTGAAACTATTAACACGCATTTTTTAAATTAAAAATATAAAGTTGGCGTTTACACCAGCCCTTCTAGCACCGGAGCGAGAAAGATTATTTTATACGGCACAGAAACAAGATGTAACGTTACGTATCTTTCTTTCTTTGTTTATCATTACATACTGTACTTATTAAAACAATCAAATTGTATAGAATCAGCTTAAAACTTGCAAAAAATAACAAAAAACTAGTTATTGTAAAGAAAATTTTACAGCGTCTATAAAGATAATACTTATTATTTAGTTAATTTACATCTCATTGTGCCCAAATACCGCCATAATATCGGCAAATCCGTTCGGAAATCTTCTCCCGCCCAGCCTCCACCGATAATTGAATATTTCCTACAAAATGCTCATTATTGCAAAAAGCCCGACGCTTCCATTGATCGTAAATACTTTAATATTATAATAATACTTTAAACACGTATATTCGAAGGCTGTGTAATAGAACCTCCAAGGGGAGCGGTTAACGGTTATGCTTTAAACAATTTTGTCATTAAGAGTTCAGATAAGGTTGTCTTGGTTCAAAAGTTTACATTTAGCTCTTAGTTAAGTTGTTGGTTGTTAAAAATACAGTTAATTTTTATTCACGACGAGTGGAGACTGGAATGTGTGTTTTTGAGATGAGAGGATGTACGTCTGTGTTGTATGTGTGTATGTTTGTGGAATCTAAGGTTGCCAGTTATACTTTAAACTACTAGCCTGACTTTGATGGGTTGATTTTATATTGCTGCAAGTTATACATAGGTATTACGGTTTCAACTCCCCAAGTAGCGCTATTATGAATAAAATATAAATAATATAATTATTTATTTGATTCTCACATAAGTACAATTTTACACAGATATGTACAATTATACATGTATATAATACTACATCTATACAATGTAAACCAACTAAACAACCAACTTCTTGTATCCAACTCGAAAGCGCGTCGCAACTTGCTGGAAAGTAACTGGAAAGCAAGTGTATAGTAGCTGGAAGGGAAACCAGCCGAACGTGAATAAGTCCAGGAAAAACGTTTCGGATCCGAGCGCGCTACTCCACTTATTTGTTTAAAACTGTTTAAAACTCGAGCTTCTGGCGCTGTTTATGTCTTTGTGATATCTAACTGCTTTAGTCAGATCTGTGCTAACCTACTGCCGACCGGTTACGAGTCAACCAAGTTGATTCAGTACACACTTACATTACTAAAAAAAATCTTTTAAGTATTAGTGTCTTTTACGAGTTTGATCCAAAATCACGGCCTGTACTTTGCAGAAGAATCAACATACATTAAATAGACACACGAAAGCGAAATTATCTTTGTAGTTACGCTGTTGGTCTTGCCAATGAGTAAAAAAACAAGAGAAATAACTCACAATAATTTTTGTGTAAAAAATATAGCTTATACAATAATTCAGCATTGTCATGTGATGTAATTATTATTTTCCTTGTTTGCAGGTAAGAAACCAGTTTCAAATTCATCCTTAAGTTTGTCAATTCCTTTTTGAATTTTTGGAGAACTCAAATGTAAAAGGTAAGTGTTAAGAACTATTTTATTTTTCCACATAGAAAGTTAAATATTGAATTCTAATTAAACTTTAAAAAATAAACATAAACATGAATTCTGAAAGACTGCACAAAAAACTTGTCTGTATCTGGCAGCGTGTGCAAAATACAAGAAATAAAAAATATGTAAGTTAAAAAAAAACTATTATTTGATAATATTTCTTCATATCCAAAACGAAACCAACTGAATTTTACACTTTAACCACACAACACGAAATTCAGAATATAAGTATACCGAAATATCAACTAACTGCATTAACAAAACTTTAAAACGAACCTTCTGACTTTCACCAAATTAAATTTCCTCTCTGCTATAAAATGAACAACTAAATAGTTCAAGAGAAAATAATGAAATTAAAGCTTCACTGCAAACATTATTTCATTATTTAAAACAGTGTAAGAACAATGCTCACTACTATGAGATAAAATTGTCCATAACTTTATTAAATACCGTTAAAAATTGTGCTCATTCAAGAGAATGTATTTTGTTTAAAAATTTATTTATTTAAGCTAGGCTACTTACTTAGTTAAAACTAACCGGGTTGTTCTCACTACTTCTCTGTAGAAGGTTTCCTCGTGTCAAAGTTACAATCTATGTTTTGCACTCGGAAAATCTTTAATTACGAAACGTTAAAGTTAGAATTTGTATATGTTACTTTTATTCAATGAGCTAGTTCTAATGTACAAAACTGCATGTAAAAAACAAAACAAATGTACAAAACAGTCGTCTGAATACATTACATTACATACACATTGACAGATCTTTGTTTTTGAGATATGAAAGTCAAAATTGGTGTTAGGGTTTTTTTTTCAGTTGTGCAAATTTAGCGCATTCATAGAACATGCTTTGTTTTCGCATACCGTTTTTTTCTGTTTAAACCATACAAGCATCCCAGTTACTATTAAACTACCATTTTCCAAATGTTTTTTTTTCTATATTTAGTATTAAGTTTTTTTTTTTCAATTTTTGTTTTTTTACTTTTTTAATTTTCAAAATTTTCGTTTTTAGTATGCTTTGTAAATAATTTTGATTTTATTATTGTTAAGTTCAAGTTTAAATTTATTTTTATTATTACTTCTAGTTTTGTTTTGATGTTGTATAATGTATAGCTTTAGATTTTAATACTTTAGACACATAATGTAGTTGAAATGGTCACACGAATTTACTAACAAATTGAAATCTTATTAATTTAGTAATTATATTAACTAATATAATGAAATTCCCCCGAGGTCACACGACACGACGCTTCTATGTCGAACGAGTTGCATTAGCTTCAATATTATAATTGATTCCTGCTTGTATCATATACGCTTGTTAATTTAACATTAACATGATATGATATTTAAACATATATTTTTATATAGGATTTATACATTTATACTTGCTATCTTGCTTTGCTCTTTAAAAAAAAGTAATCACAGGAAAATTTCCAAAAAAGTGATTCATTAGTTTAAAACCCAATTCATTGTGTAAGATTTGTGTTTTTCTTGTTTCTTATTATTTATCGATATGCATCCAAAATAAAAACTAGTAAGAAAATGTATGTTGCTATTGAAACAAAATTAAACACGTTCTCACATGAAAACACCGTCCTTTTTATAAATTCGTTCACCAGTTTGATCGTGAAGAAGTAACAAACGTACACACTAATACACACATACAAACTATTGTATTCTACTAATATAATAAACGCGAAAGTTTGTGTGTATGTTTGCTTTTTCTTCACGCTCAAACGGCTTAACCGACTGATAAAACCTGGTATGAAAATAGGTAAACCTTGGATTAACACAAAGGCTACTTTCTATCCCGGAATAACGCGAGTAAGAGCGCGGGGCGCAACTGGTTTATAATATCAGTAGGAACTAGGATTAGCACAAAGCGAGTAGAGTGGGTATAACGGGCTAGTAAATAAGAAACCACAGTTCCCGCCGAGCTGTGCACGTGGCCGGCGATGGCGGCGCTGGGGGAGCGGGTCCGGCAACACGAGCGACCGCTAACACTACAATAAAAGCCATTAAATTCAATATTCCCGGCATGCGAGAGCCAGTAAAAACTAACGGCGTGGTACTCACCGCCCGCCCTAATGCTTATTAATGGCCGCTGCTGGGCGGCGAGGCACTCCGCCGACTCGGAGCCCTCGAAAAAATGCCGCCCAGGAAATATGGCCACATCTGGGTAAGGCCTTATTCGTTAAACCCTAGACACCTAATAGGCATCCGTGATATGCTGGCTCCCTTTCTTTATGAAGATTCTATTTTCCGTAAAAAAGAGGAAAATAGAAGGAAAGTACTCATTCACCCGACGCGGGTCAAATGAGATGGCTCCGCCCGACATTACTTGTTTGTCTTATTTGTTTTGTTACCGCTTCGACGCAAAAACAACTATTAACCAAATACTACCGACGCATATCGCTATATTTGTCACAATTTTTTTTTTGTGAACGCTTTGTCTAATACAATGAATTATCTCATAGAGATCATTCATTGATTCTGATAACACTCTGAAAACGTCAACGGCTAAAAACATACATAGATTAAACTATGGAGCACCTGTGTACCTGCCTTTTCGCGAGAATCAATATAAATTCGTACGAATGGAAAATGAATATATCTCAGCATTACTGAAACGTTTCTGCTGAAAATTTACTAATCTTATACACTAGTCTATGAACATACGACACAAACAAGCTCGGCTGACCAACCCTACTCGTAACTCTAGAAATAAATAAACCACTTCCCCTCTCGCCGGGAACTGATTTTTATAATGAAAAGTGCATTCTGTTGAATGACGATAATTAAACGCCCGTAAAGAAGTTGGACAACGTCGAACAAGCTCTTCCAGAGGCGGACTCAGGCAGCGGCCGCGAGGGGGGTTCAGGGGGAGACAGCGGAGAACAGGAGCGGATGTGTCCCCGGGGGCAGCGGGCAGGCAGGTATAAGTTGTAGCTCGCTGCGGTCGGCAACTTTTAATGAGCGCCGCTCGCTGCGATTAATCATAGCTTTGTGAAGCACGCGGCACAAACAACTAGCAACTTTACGCAAGGGCCGGACTCAGGACGGACTTTATGGCGCTCCCTCGGAATGCACCGAGAATACAGATGTGCCGGTTTACATGCGGCCGCCGTAATCCGGGTCCACTCCACTCTCATTACGGACGTTCCCCGCGTTCTATTGGACGAGTTACTGGGATTTGATTTTGTATTTACGTTAAATGGTTAGTAAATACCCAAAATTGTATACTTCATGTCTTTTCTGGATAATCTGCGTGCACCCGCATTTATACCATCGTAGGTATTAAAATAGTCCTTTATACAAATTAATTAATATGTCTATACTTTTTTTTCCAAATCGGCAAAACCGTTAATTTAAAAAAAAATACAATTCTACTTGTTCAAACAATTTTTTAAATTTACAATATTGTTGAGATTAATTACCTAGCTACTCGTGCATATACTGCGCTTCATTTATTTCAATTACGTAAATTGGTAATGCTATAAAAGTGTTCACATTTACTGTAACAAGTTGAACTCAGCTGAAGTAGATTTAGAAGGCACTTTACACAAATGAAGGCTTTAAATCTTAAACAATTGCTAGTAGGGCAGACAACAAGATTGTCACTAAAGCATGCATGAAGTCTAGAGCTTAACCCGGCGCCAGCCGTCCCGGTGCGACTCATTTCGGTGGGTAATTCAGTTTAGCTCCTTGATGCCTCGCCCCGCGCCCCGCGCCCCGCGCCCCGGCCCCTGGGGCACAGAGGGCGACTTTAAGGACCCAAACGAGGCCCCAGATTTTTATGAGCTTCATTTACTAAGACTAAACGAACAATGACCTGGGTTCAAGTCTCCGGTTGGAATTGCAATCGGTAGATTGCTTTTCACTCCAATTCACTTTGATTGGAGGAGTGACTTTGTAAAACTATACAGCAGTTTTATAGAGAAAGCACGTTACAACTAGAGCTAGTCTAGTCATTTTTCCACTTCGTCCACTGAAATAATAGTGAGAATAGAAAACAATAATTAATTTCAAGCGATGGAGCTAGCAGACTTGCTGAGGTGTGTGGGGGGAGTACGACACGAGTATTCAATATTTTCTTTTAGAATCGAGTACTACTGGCACTAACGCTATACGCTATAATCAATGAGTTTTAAATTTTCAGCTGCCCTCTCCCGAAAATATACTCTGAACCGAGAATAAAATGTATTCTATAATTTATAATATGGGCTGATGTATCCTGAAATAAAGGTCCTGAATAAGATTTTACTGAGCATATTTTTTTTCGCTCGTATAATAAATTTAAATAGTTGGAAAATAAAATTTTTTCAAAATAAGTACTGAAACCAGTCTTAAAAATGTGCTATGTACCAGTAACGCTGTATATAAATAACTATTAAACTTAATTAAGGACTGCAAGTCTTTGTTAATTAATTTAGATTAATTTGTCAAAATTCTTGCAACTGTGTTTGTTCTAGCGATATTTTCACAAGTTCGTTGCACTTAAACCTTTTATTATTTTGTAATTCTGCAAACAAAGATCTGAAGTAAGCTACACTAAGAGGTATTTTGCTCGTGCGGTGATCAAACTACTGCGAGCGATCTTCAGACGTGTATTTACACTCAAATGAGCAATTCCAAACTTCATTGTTCGGTTCAAAATATCTTCCACAGTTTGGATGCGATATCCATACCTGGTTATTTTGAAAGTCTACTCCAAAAAGAGCAAAACAAAGCCTTAAAGCTGGCACCTGTACTAACTGTATTGTCGTAGAATTCCGTTGAATAAACAGATGATAGCCAGTTAAATGGCGGCGGAGTGACGAACAACGCGCCAAATTCATAAACAAACTTATGCAAATATCTGACGGGAAAGTGCCTCTAAAATCTCAGCAAAGAAGCCCGACACTCGTTTGATATTCGACTTTCGCTCTAATTGCGGGAAGGTTAAGATTGATTTTGCTTTCCGCGAGACGCTCCGGCAGAGACAAAACGGAGTGTTTACTTCCCGCCTGAAGTCGTTGTTTGTTTATTCTTGCCGATAATATCGGGATCGATGTTTAGCGCCACTCAGCGGTGGATGGAGGACTTACCTTAATGCTGCGGAGTGGGGCGGAGGGGGGGAGATATTCTTTTTTGGAGCAAGATAGGGTGCGTGTGGCTGTAACCATAGACAAAGTATGCTGTGACTAATCTTGTATTTAATGGTTTTGCGGTCTATGATGGAGCGCTTTTGTTTATAAAAAGTCGATTTGGCCGTCCGTAGTATAAAAGTCGGACATCATCAAAGATGAATGTAAGAAAATATATAATTCGTTTTGTGAAATCTTATGTAATCTCCCACACTTGCCAGAATCAGCATGGTGGAAGGGCATTTTCTTGTCCTGGCTAGGAAACAGCTTTAAGATGAAATCCTTCGCCTTACGCTGTATTTCGGCAGTCTCCTAGAGAGTCAGTTATTCCAGACTAGGCATATCGCTAACACGTGTGGTAACGCGCCCTGCTAGTCGAATTATAAGACGTAAAAAAAATTACTGTCCGTATCCGCCGTACGTTTTCTCGACTTCGATTTATTCGACGCATTTTGCTTCGGCTAATGGGCTCAGGTAACCTTTAGACGTGGCTGCAAAGCTCTCAGTGTGGAGTGTTATAAGTGTCACTATTCCACGACGTCTCACAGCCGTATTAGCAGTAGGTTCCCAGCCGTCACGACGAGTTTATTCCGTCAACTTTTCAATATCACTTGGCTGAAGTCTGAAGGAGGAAAGTTTGGAACCGGCTGAGATATGACGCTCATGATGTCAATGGAAAAGTTTGGACAAACAAGTTTTAGTAGGAGCTCTGAAAGGCGAACTTATTTTTAATATTTTGTTCTTTTGCGAAGCTTCCTTTTTTGCGCAGTAGGTACATACGGCTTGGCATTTAACCAAAAGTATAGTTTGAAATAACTAGCTCTCAAGCGTCTCTCAACTTAACTCTCTCAGCGTTATGGTTGATAAGTTTCAGTAACTGAAATACCTTTGAAGATCTTGGCATAATTATAGATTATATTATTCCGTTCGTAGGTACCATACCGTATTATACGCGAGGTTAACATAGGTAATTTAACGCTGCCAACTTTACTCCGGTCCTACCTTACTCAATATTAGGGTACAATTACAGCGATGTATCAACCCCACATTCCCATTACTAGGACTCGGGGACTTCTCTCACAAGGAGAGATATAGGCCATAATCCACCACGCTGGCCAAGAGCGGTGGTTAACACATGTCTTTGGACATATAAATATCCTCACGCATGTCGATTTCCTCACGATGTTTTCCTTCATTGGTGTAGCTAGTATTGAACCAGGGTCCGTCTGATTGAAAAGCAGACGTTTTCCCACCGAGCCACACTCACTTTTAATACAGCGATGTAGTGCGCGACCAACTGTGAATCTGAAAGCTACATCTCCGGGAGTCGATCCCCGAGTGTTCTTGGCGCGAGCCCAGGTGGAAGGAATCAGAGCGTGCGATCTAAACTTTATTACTCCGTTATTGTTTTAAAAATATAGCCCGGCTTCTGTCGAACTAGCTCGAAATATCAAATTAATATCTTTCTCTTGAAAGAATCTTTCTCTGTAGTAGATATTAGTTAGCTTTACGACTGAAATCATTTTTGCTTCTTCAAGAGCTTTCGTAGCTATTTTATAACGAATTGTTTACTTCAATAAAAGGTTTTTGTATTTTATTTTTAGTTGAGAACTTTCAGTCTAGAAATAATTTTCTAGGCTAGTTACTAGATAATTGGCGATTCTGGCGAACACGCGACTATACTAAGTATAAATCAATTTGGTCGCTTTCCATCATTGGTGAGTAGACAGAGAAGGCACGATCGGATCGTAAACATAGCAACTAAAATCAAATGTGACTTCGATAACTTGGGTTATTTTAAAACGAATCTATTTATTTCACCCCAAAACTACGTATCTTTCATATCAAATAAATTAAATAAATATCAGGACACATTTCAAACACGGCAGGTTAGTCCCATACTAAACTTTTTTCTATTACGGTTTGTAATGGTTGCTAACACCTACACACGTAAATACTTTACATCGGTAAATGCTTAACACCCAGACCGACAGCCAACAAGTTTAATCTTTTACAAAAATGTTGGTCGTGCCGGGATTCAAACCCGGGACCACTGGTTGGCAATCCGGTATAGTAAACATTAACGCCAACAAGGTCGTCAAAATAATAGACGTGACATTGAAATGTTTATTAAATCTTTTCTTTATTGAATTGAGTAATACAAACCCGAAGCCCAAACAAAAAATGTACTACCTCTGTTATTCTTTTTCTTGATGTTAATGTTTTTTTTTTGTATTTTGGTGTGCAATAAAGTCATATTGTATTAATAAATAATAATAATAAAATCATTTATTCGGGCCAAACATAAGTGAACATATTTGACAATTACAATATATTAATTTAAATATAGCATAAATTAGTTTACAATTGTATTGTATTGTATTGTAAACAATAATGTTGTCCAATTCTCATTTGGCCGATGTTCCAGCGTGCGGCGTGAAACAGAAAATCCTAAGTTGGCAACAGTAAGCTTATTAAGTGAAGGCTGAGCTAAGTGAGATTGATGGCGGGCCATGGGGCTCCACAAGGCTGGACGATAGCACTACACACCGCGGGAACATTGTAATCCGGTGTTATTTTTGTATCTTTGTATTAAATTATTAGGCTTTTGCTAGGTTACAATTCTTCTGATGGTAAGCGATATTGTGGTCTATGTTGGACATGGATGGATATTAAACTATAATAACATTTATTCATTAAAAGTCAATTAAAAAAATTACATGTCAAATATTAAAAATAAACAAATAACCCGCCCCTGCTCGCCCCTCGTGCAAAGGTGCTCATCACGCTCGCTGCATTACCGCGCTGAATAGCTATGGCCAACCTCTGCACCAAGAACGACCCAGAGCGGGAGTTAGTCCTCGACTAACTAACGAACTAACTGGGTTGGCGCGTCGACCCGAATCGGATGTTGGCCTCCGATACTAGGAGACGCCACTGTTCTCGGTCCTGTGCCTTCTCCTGCCACTGCGTGACCTGAAGATTGTGCAGCTCCTCCTCCACTTGGTCTATCCAGCGATACCTGGGACGTCCAACCGGTCGACGACCGCTCGCTCGTCCCAGGTAAGCTCTTTTCACTGTACGACCTGATTCCATCACTAGTCTTCGTCTGGTGACATTAAACTGAACGAGTTTGCAATTAATTGCCCATTTTTGCGTTCATATATTTGTATGTATGTTGGTTCTCACGTAGAGGCCGTAATTTTGAACCAATGCGAAATGGTTAAATAAAGATATTACGAAACATGGAATATACGAGTAGGTATAGAAATTATTATTATTTACTTCAATAGACATATTAAGACGTCGATGGTTTTTTACTGAGAAGGTACGAGTATTTCCAAAAAACGGGGGAATTAAGTACCATATTCTCAAAATATTTTACTTAAGATATTAAATTTTTTTAGTTACAAAAATACTGGTCCAAATTTTTTTCTTTACAAAGCCTACTAGTCGAATAACTATTATTTCTATAATCAAAATAAAATTCAAAGATAAAAAACATAAAAACTCGATTTTAAAAACTACTCACTCTGATTTAAATTAAATCTACCTCTTGCAGTTACTAACTAACTGTGAACCAGTTTAACAAGCTAAGGAAATATTTTCCAGACTCGACCCAGCCAGCCGTCACAAATGATTGCTGACTTGCGATCAAATTTGGCAATTTCAGTATTTTCAAACCTCTCCCGCCATCCCCCGCATGGAGTGGTGTAGGGAACCCTTTATGAACGTGATCCGTTACATTCGCTAGCGAAAACAAGCCAACTCGATCAACGTTTGACGCTAGTTTTTGACTCGAAAGTTTCGTTATAAATAAATATTAGGACACATCTCACACACGGCTGGTTAACCTCATACTGAACCATTTCTAGTTCGTTTTACGGTTGCTAACACAACTGATATACATACATGCATATTTTATATAGATACATATTTAACACCCAGACTGACAACCAACAACTTTAGTTCAGCACAAAGATGTTGGCCATGCCAGGAATCGAACCCGGAACCTTCACAAGGCAGTCTGGCATGGTAACCATTACGCCAAAGAAGTCGTCAAATAGAAAATAGACGCCGAGCACATAGAACTATGTTCCGGCAGCTTCTTTAAGAGCTAGTTGTTCCAGGCTAGGCATACTTAGATCACCTTAGCTTTAATGAGTAAAAAAAGGTTAGAGTGGCTTGAAAACACTTCTTCTCTTCTCTTCTCTTCTCACTTGAAAAGAAAAAAACTTAGAAACACTATTTTTTTCTCATTTAATGCAACATTAACATAAAAGTGTCGGTAAAGTGCATCGCACTCAAGTATTGCCTCGCGACCATCCGCCGCGTCATTGTAAAAGCCCCAGCTCTTACCTCCCTCACGTGAAAACTCGCGCGTAAAAACTTGCCGACAAAATATCAGTTTTAAAACTGAACACTTTATAGAGGAGACGAAAATTGTTGTGTTAAAGTGAGCTCGTAGCTCCCGAGTGACGTCACCAGGGAAATAACTACTTGTCTGCGATGCCAGCCTGGTATATCGAAACTAATACGTTATATACGGCCATTTCACTTTATATGTAGTAAACCGCACCTAAATCGCATTTTAAGAGCCCATACCACGAAAAAAACCTGTACTCGTATATGTATATAGTTTCTATAGTTTAACCTTATTACTAAAACTTCGCTGTCCGTCCGTCCATCTGTCACCAGACAGATCTGTTCACAGCTGATGCATTTATTTTGTAAAAATTTATAAAAATAAAATAATAAAGGTGGCCCTTTACAACAAACGTGTGTTTTTCCGTTTTTATGCATAATAGCACTGAACTTTTCATACAGAGTCCTCAGTGAACTTAATTTAAAAGCTGATCAATGTACAAAAATTTAACACAAAACTCAACTCAACATCACAATGAGATATCCCGAAATCGTCTTGATAGCTTTTATCTACCCTTATTTGACATATAACGCTCGAGAATGGCGCAACACCGTGCGAATAAATAAAACGATCAGTTCCAAGTGCAATACAGATGCAATTTGCCACGTCCTCCAATTGTTTTCGACGCTTTAGAGAGTTACATGGAGTTAACACTGTATTTTTTTACACAGAACAGACATATAAGCTAGGCATTTGAGCCAGTAAAGCGAGTAACCACACGAGTTATCGACACTCTGACCCAAGGTGGAATAAATCCCGAGAGCTTGAGCTGTTTGTGAAGGAAAATATCGTGAGGAAACCATAAAATAGTGGTTAGAGCATTATCTGGTGCTCGCCTGGCTAGCAACTATCATCAAGTTGAAAAATCTTTCCAGCTATTATAGACTAGGCATGCTTCATTCTGGCCGAAGTGTCGCTAATTCATGTGGTTATACGCTTTGATGGTCAAATACGTAGCTGTAATGAGAAAAAAAATCCCATGGCTATCAAATTTTGACCTATATCACAGAATAATAACTAGTACTTTGCCTATATAGGTGTTTTTGTCTGTTTTGGCAATTAGAATGAACGTGATTCGGAATGGGAAACAAAGCGTTTCGATTTCCATAGGCACATGAGCGGAACCGATGACCTTGTAATGGCGCTTGCAATTAATATAAAAACCCTCGGCCCTCCTAATGTGGAACGAATTGCGTGCGCTCCGCCCTCCACCCCGCACGCGACTCCCGCCCTAAGCCCACCGCAATACGGTGTATAACTGCGTGACGACGTCTCGTGTCCAGGCGACTTTTCACTCGATTTCACAAACGTTTTTGCCATTGGCATTCGGGAGCCAGTTTCCGCTAGTCACATTCGGGACTTAAGTTTTCCTGCTGTTGGATATTTTTTGTTTCCGAGCGGCAACACTGCGGAGCAGTCAGCTCGGGAGGAAATTATGGTAATTTTTTTGTTTGCAATTTTGTCGAGATATTCTAGACCGCTGGAGAACTTGTGGCGGCAAGTAGTGGGTGTTCGCGAATGTATAAAACTATTGGTGAACAAAATGGTAAAGTCTTTTTAAATTTACGAAAAAGTACCTTGGTTTGCTAGAAAACTTAACATCAGATATAAACCATCTAGCACTGTCTAATAATACATTATCAATCTAACTTAATAAATCATAATAAGGTTGTAAACTTTATTTCTATTATATCTTTCATAAATATAATTTATTGTATTTCATTAATTATAAATTAAAACTAAAAATGTATTTTGTTTGTTACCTAATGCGTTTTTAGGACAGATTTGATAAAATTAAATCGGGCAGTTACCCGAGTTTCTCGTTGGTTGACCCTGGGTGTAAAATAAATTATATTTATGTAAGATATTACAGGTTGTAAACTAGATCATTAGGGACCAATGTATACAATAAATAATATGACTTTCTCAGATCATTATAATTTTATAATGATCTGAGAAAGTTAGCAGTTAGCTAGTAAAATAATTATTTCATTACACTCCAAAATACCATTTCGGATATTGTCGTCACACTTCGAAACCGTATACAAAATTCTGATACATGCTGTCGCGTACCTTTACACAAGTTACTTTTCAGTTTGTTTGTATCACATATATAATAATTGTAAGATATGGAAACTTGTAAGCAATATTAGTCGTCAATACCCAGTAATGGTAAGCGCGCCTCGCAGCCCGTGCCGCCTCGCCCGGGAGGAAGTCCACCCATCATTTGCACTCATTCATTCCGTCACGTTATAGATACATAGCTTAAGCTTAGCTTTTTCACAGCGGCTTTACTACGTTTCAGGTTACTTCTAAATAAGCGTGCTACAATGTTGTCCACAGCGCAGCTTCACATCAGGCAAGCTGTGGTCAAACGCAAACCTAGAACATATAAGTACAAAAACTTTCTAAGTAAACCACTCTTGGTCTAACAGTTTTTCACTATAAAATAATAGATATTTTTGAAAGAAAGAAAGAAAATCTTTTATTGTGACAGATAATCACAAAACGCGAATAGCAATAGGTACATACTCAAACATACAAATATAATTCTATTAAATGATACATATCCTGTCACAAATCTTATTAATATTATTCAATTATTTACGTTATTATTAGTATCAAAACTCATTTATAAACATATGAGTAGTTAAAAATTAGAAGGAATTGTTAAAAATATTCAAAAAGAATTCACAATTCAGTAAATTTTGCCGAGCGTCTTTTTTTTGGGTGGTACTTCGGATTTTTTCGAGAACTGCCAAAAGTCCCGACACATAAGTTGTTTATAAAGCTGAAAAAATATGTGTGCTAGTTACCAGTAAGCCTGTATAATTGATCATGTAGGTATAGAGTGGCGGAAGTAACATTAGCGCCGGCATTGACTCCGATCGCCGCCTCCGTAATAACATCGCGATCCGCGAGCCGTGAGTATTCCATGGGAATACTAATACGATTGTGATATGAATTACTGTATTAGGGTGGAAAGGATAGGGTTGTTTTACCAATATGGTGTTTGTAGCTCGTCTAGCTCACACATTACTATCAAAGTATCTTTAATTGAACTTAAGGTTAATTACAAGCGCTCAGCGAAGCTGTTACGAGTGGTCTTTGGATGGGTGACCGTAAAAAAACCCAACTGAAATTCTATTTTAAGAGGTAACCATAGTTTGTATAACGATTGACATCCATGTCTGTAGCGTTAGGGCTATTGACATATTTGTATACTTTAGCACTAAGCACATATGGTATTAAGTAGAAGGAATCCTATACAGTTCAATCCAATTTTCATAGAACAACATGTTAAAAAGTGTTAAAATAACTTCATCCTCAAAAATAATATCCATTTAAAAGATTCCTGCTGGCCGTCATTTATTGGAATAGTACTGTTTTGGACAACTTTTATATTTGTTTGGTCGCCGTCGCACGTTATATGTTGTTGCAGCAAATTGCTGAATTTGCCGCCGGGCCCCGGGGGGTGCGCCGGCCCGGTGCCGGCCCGGCGCCGGCCCGGTACCGTGCCGGATACACTTCACTGTAATTGTATCCGGCATCGCTTCCACCTCATAAAAGATTCAGATACAAATATCGAGTGTTTGTGTAATTTAAAATAGGAATCGAGCGAAGTCTTCTGGTTTGTTCCTTGCAATCTGCACATTGTAGTACAGCTAAATATGACCTACTAGCATCCCGTCCCGGCTTTGCACAGGCTTTAAAATAATTTAAGTTGCAAAGAGAAACAAAATATAGCCTCTGTTACTCGGGGATAATGGAGCTTCTCAACGGTGAAATCATTTTTCAAATCGGTCTAGTAGTTTCGGGACCTATTCGCGTCAAACAAAGAAACAATCAAAATTTTCCTCTTTATAAAATTAATTTAGACAAAAAATTACACCAATCGCGCCCAATTTGTCTTAAATTAAATAATGTTATGTTACTCACTTACATCTAATTATTTATGTTGTAGTATAACAGTAGCTCATCTATATCTTCTGTCTCGCTCATCGAGGCTAAGTAACGGACAGTTATTGATGCACCCAGCAAAAAACGGCCTTTTACATCTGGGTGCCACCACGGGTCGGATGAAAGACGGAAGCCCAGAATTTTTAATAACTTTTATTTTTCTTCTGGTCTTAGTTTCCGAGCTAAAATGATTTCTCAAGTAGGCAAGAATAATATTCCCACCAATAAAGTCTTTATACCTAATTTGGTTATTTAACTCGCGTCATAATAAGTCGCATAAAATTGGAAGTAATAAACTTAACGAGTACCGCGGTTTATGTCCGAGTTAAATTTTAAATACTTATTACGAAACAAAGGATGTACGCTGGGGTTTAACCACTTAATTATGGGTAAAGCTTCCTTCACTGCTCAAGAATATTGTTTACGACCTCGTTCATCTTACGAGTAGCTATTTTAAAACCCTTCAGTCGGCATTTTAATAACATAACGCCGCGGTGTGTTTATGGCCTAGATTATCAGCAAGAACCTAGATACTTAACTGTGGTCTGAACATACACAATAATTATGAGCGAGCAAGCGAAGCGTCTCGAATTATTTATTGGAAATATTTTTCTAAATACAAAAATCTCAAAGTTACCAAAAATTCATCAATAAAATCTATGCAATGTAAAACAGTAAAATCAAATAAAACCAATGCCTCTCACTCAAACGTGGTAAGTGATAGGACTGCTTTGAGGCAAATTCCAAAATTAAAAGTGTGCAAAATATTTTTTAAAACTCTACTGAAAAAAACACTTAAATTCAAAAGGGGAACTCCGTTCACTGAAATATGCATTTACCATATTTTTTTTACTAGTAAGCAGACGATATGTAAAATGAAATTACTGTCAATATCCTGTATGTCAATGTTTAAAGTCCACTGCACTGATCACAGGTCAGCAAGAGATACCCGAACACAAATACCGGATAGAGCTTGTCAATGTCATGCTACCATGACCCGCGGCGTGACAACACTTGATTGAAACTGACACCCTCTCATAAAGAGTCTCTTCATCAACTGAAAAGTGTTCCGGTCCAGTATTTAGATTGACATCAATTGAGGGCAAGGTTTTTTTTTACATTGTACAGCTAGGCTGAGACAAACTGGACGCGGAATTCAAATTAACAAAAAATCGCCTATGGTGTAGCATGCCTAGTCAGGAATAACTGGCTCAAGATGTAGGCAGAACGCACCATTAAATTCTTGGTGACAGACCGTTCGGTTTGATGGTGGTTTCTAGTCAGATGAGGACTAGAAAATACTCTACCACCTTGTTATGGTATCCTCAGCCAGCGACCGAATATAGATACTGCAAGCCACAAAAATTTAAAAGATAATTATGACTATCATGAACGGTGCCAATTAGAGTGTTGATGTATTACTTCCAAAGATGATGTATTTCAATTACTGCTATAACAACAATTACTAAAATTAGAATAAATTTAAAATTTACAAGTCAAGTATTGCACAAGTGAGAGGCATAAGCTACAAGTAAGCTTAGTTTCTCGTGTAGATATTGCTTATGTATTTTAAAACGTAAGGTACGAGTACATAATTTAATTTTAGACATTTAAATACGTACCCAGCCAAGCTACCATGTGGTAGGCAAGCTATGTGTCGAAGCTTTTTTTTATTGATGAATAGGCTTACGTTTGACCGCAGCTAGCCAGCTAGCTAGAAGTTAAGCTTGACTGTGGCTAGTGTGTGGTGTAGCTTTATTGTAGCTTGACCTGTACTACGTCTAATTCTACCTTTATACCCATACTGTCATATCCTCCCCCCCTGCCCCCTGCAGCCCGCGGGGAGCTGTCGCCCGGTGATAAAGAAGCCGCGACGCAGGGCACGTACTGCACTCTGGATTGACGGATGTGAGACGTAAAAGGTGAAAAGATACGGTTCAAGGCTTTTAGATAGACTCCGAATAACGATGATTTGCAGTTATTTTTTGGCACATTTTACACACGGCTTTTTAGTACACTGAACCATTTGTCATTTCTATTATGGTTGCTAACACAAGTGATATACTACATTTACATACATAAATACTTTATATCAATACGTTATATTTAACACCCAGACCGACATCCAACAAATTTCGTTAATCACAAAAATGTTGGCCGTGCTGGGAATCGAACCCAGGATCCTCCAATTAGCAGTCCGGCATGGTGACCATTACGCCAACGGGGTCGTCGTCGTTTCGCTTGATTGCTGACATATTTTGAAATATAAATGTCGAATAATAAATATATTTATTTTTGAAGTATCCACAAGTTATACAACAAAAAAGTAAATTAATTTATGGAGCCTAGCCTTCGTTTTATTCAAGTCCATTAAAAATATAAAAATATTATTATTTCAAAATGCTATAAGAATCTTTAATCTGTATGTTAGAAAATCAAGTATTTTTTTGAAACATTAACTCATATCTATAAAAAGAGCTATATTTTTACGTCAAGTTCACCCTTACGTGACCTTTGGTGCTGAATAAAGTATAAAAATATCTTATCTTTAAAAAAAGAAAAAAATCTTAAAATAAAAATGTTTTTGAGCGTCAAATGTGAAGGCTACACGCAAAAGCCTAATATAAGGTTCTGTGACCTAAAACAAAATGCAATATAGTGAAAAATCTGAATATCGCTATCTAAACATACATACACATACACTTACATACATATATCGAGCACGTCGGGCTATCTCCGCATTTTATTACCGTCTGTAGCCCGCGGCCACCGGCGGGACATATCTCGGGGCTTTCATATCATGTCTAGCTCTTTTTTATGTAGTTTCTCTTTTTTATTTTATGACCTTTTGCAAAATCTATTTTCCAGATGCAGATTTTTTATTCATGTGTCCTCAAACACCTTTTCACCAAATATACATTTGTAATAGAGTACTCAGTCAAGATAAATAGAATAATAGATGTTTTATTACCTTACGACATTGCGCCATATAGGACAAATCAAATTACATAACATTCTGCAAATCACTTAAAATTTAGTAAATTATCATATATTATGTCTTAAATAAAAAGTAAAAACACATTGGAGAAAATGTATGTAAATGAAGATCTTAAATAGCTTACTGCTACAAAAAGATACTTGTGAATAACAATTACTAGAACTTTGAAAACTCAAAACATCAGAGCTCGCCTGCTTAGCACATCCTTAATTATAAATTTACTATGAAACATAACACTTCAGTATTCATCAACACTGGATATGTTACAAAAATCTACGCTGTACGAAAAAAAAATCATAGGAAAATGGCTTTCGTTTGTTACCTTTTCTTAGTGATTTTGTACCACCTATTACCGAATAAAATATACGATTGGTTTAGTAAAATTCACCTGAGCATACAAATAAGAAAAACATATATAGGTTTATAAAATATAGGCAAATGATTTGACAAAGTGTCAAATGAAAGCAATACATCGCTTTTGAAAAGCTCTTTATCAATCACACCTTGACGCCGGCGCCGCGTATTATCAATATATATGAGTGTCCCGGCTCCCCACGCATGTCACCATAGACTCATGATGGCGGACACCATCATACACCATTATTGCTTTCCCAATCATCATGTAGATATTTAAACATCGGAACGAAATTCTGTACATTTTGCACACAATCAGTACCCTATGACGTTATAGATTGCGAAGGGGGTTTTGGTATAAAACATTTCTATTTCATTAAATTAATTGTAAAAAAACATTACTAGAATTTAGTGTGATGTATGACAAATAAAATATATTTTAGATAGGGTAAATTAGACAAATAATATTTACCAAGCCTATTATTTTAATTGATTCCTAGTTAGTCATATGTTTTTCATATAATTATCTATTATTATTTATTATTTTAATATTTTAATTGTTTATGTAAATAACTGTATACCCAACATGATATGGTAATATCATACTGAAGCTACGAAGTACAAGTTATTATTCTGTGCTGAAGCACAGAATAAACTGTGCAGTATAATGTAGTACGGTTACAGATTTTAAATATATTTTATATACAGATATTAAAATTGGTGAACATACGGGTACATAAACAAATACACACAGTCAAATATATAACCTCCTTCTTTCTTGAAATCTTTTAAAAATAACAATGCAGAACTTTTTTAACCTTTCAATGTTATTTAAGGCCATACACGAGTAAGGTTCTGAGTCAAATAAAGGTATGTTTACACAATTCGTCGTGAGTACTTGTACTTTACGGACTACTTCTTAACTTTTATTTCGTAGCAACAGAAGAGTTTACCGCACGCTTCTTTAAACCGGAGTTTTTTAGTTTAGAATTGCGTAAAACATATAAAAAGAAACCAATGAAAGTCCAAAACTCTGCGAAGTTACTTCAATAAAGTGTATTCACTCAACTTTACGTTTTCTAATTAAAACAAAATGTTGCTCTTTTTGTTTCAAACTTTTACCCAATAGCGTAAACTGCTTCTTTTTGCTATCTGCTTTTTTTCCTGCTTTACTTTTGCTGTTTGCTTTGTTTATTTGTAATTTCTATTTCGTTACAAAGGTAGTCTGTGAAGGACAGATAGTTGCGGCCAGTCTTTGGATGACCATTCACTAGACTGACATTTTAAAGAGTATCTTTTACGTCTGCCTAATACCGTGGGTTTTATGTATGACACATTAGGTTGTAGGTCCTCGCTGTTACTCTTAATACAGGTAGTCATTAATACTAGTCAGAAGCCCTCAAGCGGCTTGAAATCTCCGGACTCCAAAGCGTGGCTATTTAGTTCTTACTTAGGTGAAAAAAATAAAAATACAATTTTACGCAATACATATTTTGTACATTTATTTTCTCATTACTTTATAATGATTTAAATAGTGATTTGAAATTAGTTTTAGTAATATAATAGGTATTTAAGTTTTTAATTATATAGCAACACCCTAACTTAATCTGATCCCATGGTAAATGTTACGATAAGTTAAATAACACCGATAACTTGTGCTCATGCTCAGCTATGAAAACAAATAAATAAATGTATGTTTGCGAAATATTTTTCTTGAAAGTAAGGTTTGATAAGGCTTCGATGGTCTCCGGAAGCAGCGGGGCGCGCGGGTGCTAACGGCTGTGATGTGCCACAAATACCGGGGGACAGAGATAGACATATATTTATTTACCTCTTACGATGCTTTTCGATTATTATTATTACCATCTAGGCATATGAAAACCTACTAATATTATAAATACCAAAGTATGTATGTTAGTAACGTTTTCATGCTCAAACGTCTGATTTGATTTGTTTGAAACTTGGTATAGATTTAGCTTAGTCACTGGATTAGTGTATATACTTTTTATCCTGGATTAACGGGGTAGCAAACACGGCTATCACTGCGAGGCTTAGCCAGTAATATAAAGAATACTTAACTAAAAATATTGGTAAACCTTTTTTTTGCGTACTGCAGTTTTTATTACAGTAGAAATCGAGTGACTCCAAAAAACTGATAAAAGGCGATTAAAAATGGTAATAGAAACCAAAAAACATATTTTTTTGTTTTTTTTTTCTGATATATGAATTTAGTATGTTGTACATACATAACTGAGTATGTTATACATATATACCTTCAAATCTACTCAACAGATTTGATCACAAATGGATGACATATAATTAGGAGCGTTTTTGAATTCGCTTAATGGAAAAAGTTATGTTATTTATAGTCAGTTGAAAATTTACTTCAAACACTGCTTCAATATTCTTAAACAAAGTGGGACACGATTTACATAAACATATTTATGAATAAATTAATATTATAAAAGCGGAAGTTTGGTGTGTCAGTTTTTGATGAAATTTGGAACGGATATAGTTTACAGTCTAGATTAACGCACGGAGTACTTTTAACCTCGTAGTAACGCGAGCAATACTGCAGAAGGCAGCTAGTTAATAAATGAAAATTAAATCCGTCTCGTTTTCTACTGATTACTAACTCAATTAAAAACTAACTCAAAGTTTTTTCTAGGTGGCTTTTCATCATAACTTTTGTTAATTAATTCAAAACATTAAATTAGTTCACACAATTAAGACAAAAATAATCCATAACTTTTTTCAACTACTTCGAAAATTCGCGAAAACCATTTGCTCCATAAATTTTGTAGTTCTTCAACGAAACCAAATTTTTCCCAGAATGTCTAAAAGTTGTAGAGTTATAATATTCTCTTCTAATTTCACATACGAGTAACCTTAAACATATAGAACTCAGCTCACAGTAAACATATAGAACCACTAATTTAATTACACGACTTGTTTTGTGATTAAAAATACTTTTGAAAGATTTTTGTCTATTCATTCTGAAGCCTCTCTTTAAAGGGTTAGTGCTAGTTATCAGTAACTACGTATATATAAAAGTCGCGTAACCTTCCCATCACATTAGCCACCTCCGGCCTAACGTTCAGCTGGTCCCCTTCCCCCGGAAGCGCTCGGCTCGGCTCCGCACACGTATTCAAGACGCACATTCCGTATTTCGTTTTATATGGACATAAAGATTAGGCGTAAGAGGTGCGCCCATTCCACCGCGCGCCGTAAAATGCCCCTCAATTCGCCAAATGAGCAATGAAATGTTTCGGCCAACGTTTGAAGGGCATCATTAACTTGGCCCCAAGTTATGTCGGCTCGTTTGTTGATGTTGGCCGACGTTGGCCGAGCGGTGTGGCCAACGGTTGCTTCATTAAAATGTAGCAAGCACGTAACGTGTTTGATTTGGACACGTCGCCGTAATTGTGCGTGAAGAGCGGGGAACTATATACTCGTATGTTTTCAGTAAAATTAACTTTACGTCTATTTATATAGGATTGTTATTACTACGTTTCATTTTATAGTTTCCAAAATGGAAGTCGATTACGTTTGATGTGAAGTATAATTACTACGACACGTAAATAAAAATTTATGAATAAAGTTCTGTGTTAAACAGTTTCTTTCTCATCTTACCGATTAAACATTAACATATTTTCATAATGCGTTATTGACTTTAATTTTTGTTTCAATAACCATAACACAAGATTGTTTCAGATCCTTATTTATCTTATTTACTTGATCACACCAAAAGCCCAGTAGGCTATGTCTATGCGGAAGGTACAGCCCCACCCCGCCTCAACTCTCCTCTCCCCGGAGTTTTGTAAGCAATTACAATAAATGTTGTTTACAGAACAAACTCCGTAAGTTTGACACTCGCTACTTTGATTTCAAAGTGGATTAATCTGAAAGAGGAAGTAGGTACTTGCCGGTAATTTCAGGCAGTCGCAGGCTTGCCGGCGTCCCGGAGGCTCTGCAGGCTCGAGGGAACTCCACAGCTCCCTTAGAGGCATTCCTGCGCGCCCTCTAATATTTTAACAACAACTTTCCGCCATTTTTCAGCATTTGTGCTGCGTTTAAATCGTTCCAGCTACTTACTTTAGACGAAACTGAGTTCCATTCGTATTTTCATTGGCTGTACATATGAACTTATTGTTAATGTTTATTTTTTTACAACAAATATGATATACTCGTACTTCTCTGAATTATAACTCAAGTAATATTAGTTTTTTTTTTAATTTGATAATAATTTATCAATTACATTATAATAATGCAGTAATATAGCGGTGACTAAATCAAGAATATGGCGCCAGCTAACTAGCGAGTCGTCAGTTGCACTAACTTCAATCGTTTATATCTAATTTTCTTTGTCATAGACCATGTAAATGTATGCATGGCAAAGCATGAATTAGTATTTTCTATACAAATTAAAATGAAAATATAAAAAAAGGTTCAACAAAAAGGCCACTCGTGCAAGTACAGTAAGTTTCACAAACCGCGCAAGTTTAGTTTCAAGTAAGTGCGCTCTGCCAACGAGGCTCGGAACATAACTTTAGGAAACCAATAAGTAATGTACAGTCAGGAAGACTTCACAATGTTACTGGAATTGGTATTTGCTGCGAGCGGGAATTATAAATACATTGGACACTCGGAGAATTGGATTTATTGCTGCTTTACGGAATGCCGGGGAGATATTCATATTTGATATTATAGGCTGGAATACATCTACGGATAAAAGTTTTGACGTTACGTTATATTCATTTGTATTGTTATTTATTTTGTTTTCTGTAATATGTGTGAAGAATTTATATGTTTTTTTACATTATCATTATTTTTTGCACATACTAATACAAAAGTTCTCTACGTGCTTTTTAAATTATGTCCCATAGTATAATTGTCTACAATCATCACTTACTTGCATAATTTATTTTTAAATCAATTTTTCAATAAAACTTGTGGAATGGGGAGACTCATTTTGTAATTTTTTTCTACGGTAGCATAATAAAGTACTTACTATAAGTATCAGAATTAATATATTAATACTATTTATTTACCAATATATCACTAATAAAACATTTTGCCTTTATTAATTAACTTTGAATTGGATTATGTGTATTCCTATAGGCATATATTGTGTGTGTGTGAAGTTCCACAAGCAAGTAGACAACAGTCGAGTATAGCGTTGACAATGCCTATGGGAGCTCACGACTTGTACCGCTCTATGGTAATTTGTTCACTTCAATTAGCATTCTGGAAAGTTTTATTCGTTCCGACCAAACTTACTATTACAACAATTATACATACGAGCGTATTTAGCTCCTAGTTTAACTCTGATTGCTTTAGATGCAAATAAAACACATTTTTTGGAAAAACATTACATAATGTTGACATGAATAGATATTTATTAGTGTTTTTGAAAAGTAGCATTAAATAGTGTACCACCATGCAAATGAAATACTGCTAATGCTCCGAGAGTAATATGCTATGAGAGTGGTGTGACGCGATCAGATATGTACATACTCGTATTAGCAGGGTGAATGCGGCTGCTAATGTACTATAATGTACTACTATCTAATGTACTTCGCGGGGACCGCACCGCGGGAAATACGCATTGTATGCGCTCCATCGCGCACGCAAACCCACATTTATATATACGTACTATATGTACATACATGAACATATATTGCGTCTGTAGCTCGCCTAGCTAAGGTGATCGGACGCGATGATCGAAGCTAAGCAACGGTCGATGCGGACGGTGTTTGGATGAGTGATCACGCACAAGACTGTCGTTTTTAGGTAGCATTTCATCTGGGCGCTACCGTGGGTCGGGCGACACGTCAAATTGTAGGTCCCGGCTATAAGTCTTAGTACAAGCAGTCGTTAAGCCAAGTCAGAGGCCACCGGGCAGCTTGAAAACTCTCGACACCAGAGCTTGTTTACTTCGCTCATACAAAGAAGAAAAAGACATGTATACAAGTACATCAACTATTCAAATACCGGGCTCTAATATATTGCATAACTCTAGACGAAAGAGCGGCGAACAAATGAACGGACTTTATCTTATATATAAAATTTCCGTGTCACAATGTTAGTTACCGTACTCCTCCGAAACGGCTTGACCGATTTTTACCAAAATTTATATGCGCATTCATTAGGTCTGAGAATCGGCTACTGTATATTTAGAATTTTTTTTTATCAAGGCAAAGCGACGTTTCCCGGGTCAGCTAGTTTTTATATAGTATTTTTTTTTTTTTTAATGATTGTCTGTCGGGTGCGTTTTATTTAAGCTGTTTTTATGGCGGATTACATATTATTTCGCAATTTGGTCAATAAACTTGTTTAAAGAAATCGTCGCTTATAAGTTTCATTGGCATTGATTCAGTATTTTTAAATTGATATCGAGATAACAATGTTTAATGATTAACCTGTCTGGAAAAAAGTATCAAAATGTATTTATTTATTATATTAATTTCTTATTTGAACTCTCAGTACAACATCTAAGAAACAGCTTTTAAAAAGCACTTTTCAAACTAAATAAGTATGTATTCTACTCACGTCAGATAATTCCTTTGAACAATTCATCGTTTATCTTATTGTAGAATGTGTTTGGCTCCACTCCGAGGTCTCGACAATTTGTAACAATTGTTAGCAGAAACTATCTCAACTTTTGAATGTAATTTACAGCTGCGAGCCACGAGAGAAATAAATCACCCATTGAAAGGATCAAACGCGCTTTTGAGGGGCATAAAGTTAATTTGATACTTTTTCTACAAGTTTTGGAAAGATATTTCATTTATTTGAAACAGAGCTGTTATTTATAACGTTGCGTCTCGAGATTACGATAGCTCTTATATATACATAATTCTTATCCATTACCTTATTCGCACACCTACAAGGCATGTTTGTAGGTTTGTATAAAATGTTGTGTATCTCCTGCGTTTTAGTAGTCACTAATTATAACTTACTCCGAGAAACAAGAAATGTATTGTTTTAAACTTATTTTAAATAAAAAGTGTTAATAATTTTTAGCTTTAATACGTCGCAATAATCTTATTAACTATATAAACAATTATCTATCTTGTCGACGCCTTTATGCATATTGTACTGTATCCACTCGGTGTAAAGAAAGCAAACATCTCATTAGAAGTTGAGCGCGACAGCTCCGTGTGTGATTGTAGAAATGAGCGGCATCTAGTATTCTGTTCAGTCGCCAGTTTGTTTCTCTTGGCTTCGCTGCTGATCTTTATTTGACTTTATCTTTATACTACTTGTAATTTCTCAGAGTCGGCAAAAAGTTAGCGTACTACTGACTGTTTGATTTGGAATGCCATGGCTTGTTTGTCATACTACTTACATTTAAATATGTATCAATGTATATGTATAATATACACATACGAGTACAATGTATATCTTTGTGCTGAACTAAATTTGTTGGCTGTGGATCTGAGTTTTAAATATGTATCTATATAAAACTAGCTGACCCGGCAAACGTTGTTTTGCCTAAGTAAAAAAATATATCTTATATATAAAATGTCCGTGTCACAGTGTTCGTTACCGTACTCCTCCGAAACGGCTTGACCGATTTTTTCCAAATTTTATATGCGTATTCAGTGGGTCTGAGAATCGGCTACTGTATATTTAGTTTTTTTTTATTATTATTAAGGCAAAACAACGTTTGGCGGGTCAGCTAGTGTATGTATATGAAGTATATCAGTTGTTTGAGCAACCATATTACAAAATAGAAATAGCTTAGTGTAGGCCTAACCAGCCGTGTGCGAAATGTCTCCTAATATAAATAATATTAAAATTGAAATATTTATTCGAAAAATATCCCAATTTGACAAATGCTAATACAGAAAATAAAATGTTGCGTCCCGCATTGTGAGTGTACTTATTTAAAAATAAGCAATCCGGGGCATTTAAATGTGCTTTTATTTAATACTTTAAAAAATATATTTGATGATAAAAAAGTCTCCATCGAGTAAAAGCCGGGTAGAAATAAATGTACACAACGTATCTTATAAACACTTTTGAACACGAACGTACTAACGTAACTTTATTAAAACTATATTGATGATATTAAAATAGATTTACTCCTATTTCAGCCAGAATATTGTTAAGTTATTCATATGTAATGGTGTATGTCCGTCCCGCGCGCCGCTGCAGCATCTATATTCATGCGACAAGCGTCGAGCTGCCACGCGGATACCTGATTATATAATTATATAGCTTTATATAGTTGGGACGCTAATTTCCTCTTCGACCCCAAATATGCAAGGAGCCCTTAACTAAGGGTACGTGGGTAAGCCCGTCCTTCGATGTGGCTTCTCGGTGTGATTGGGCTTTTATCGAAGTATTCAGATCCTACTTGAGAGTTTCAAAATCGCTATCTATCCTAAAGACGTTCAGAACGTGTCGTATAT
This sequence comes from Mellilla xanthometata, assembly GCA_035578125.1. Taxonomy (NCBI): domain Eukaryota; kingdom Metazoa; phylum Arthropoda; class Insecta; order Lepidoptera; family Geometridae; genus Mellilla; species Mellilla xanthometata. The sequence continues at coordinate 200,615 of JAPUBQ010000007.1, read as the reverse complement.
CGATGGTGACGAACACAAACAAAACGATTTCAAAAATAGAAAGACGTGAATCAAATTATTGCAAATAAAATTCCCGCGTGAGGGGTCGCGGGGCGCGGAGGGCGGGGGGTGAGAGACGCCGGATTCAATAACATCAATCTAATTCTCAATGAGAGTAGGAGTCGTCGCCGACACGTACTAACATAACCTCGCATATATAAATGACGGTCTCATTGGCGTAAAGGTTACAATGCCGTGCTTCCAAAAAGAAGGTTCCGGGTTCGATTCCCGGCACGGCCAACATACCTTAATTTGTGCTTTGTGCTAACCTAACCTAAATTTGTTTGTTGGCTGTGGGTGTTAAATATGTATCTATTTAAAAAATATGTATGTATGTATATGTAGTATAATATCAGTTGTGCTAGCTACTATAGCACAAACTAGAAATGTTTCAGTATGGGGCTTACCAGCCGTGTGTGGACAAAATATTGATGTGTAAAAAAAATATCGATGTATACCTATATTATTTACTAGTGATGTATACGTATATTGTAGCCGCTCACTGTGCCGCGTCTACCAACCTGCACTGCCTGTTCCCACTCAACTTTATCCTGAGAGAGTGACTGTTACTTCTAGGCTAGACTGCAACATCATTTTAATTTGTGAACCAGTTTTATTTCTAACTCATTAGTCTGATTGGTATTGGATTAGAAATAACTCTAAAATCAAGATTTTCCTCTTGTCTGCTGCTTAACGTTACGTGAACCAGTTCTCGTAAGAAATTCAATCAATTTAAAATGCAGAACCGATTTCGACCTCATTTATATTAGACCAATATAAAAATAGAGAATTTCAAAATCAAAGGTAAATTTGGCAGATATTTAGAATTCGAAGATGGTTTAGTGACCAATATCAAATACTCTAGCACCGTCTGGTTACTCGACGATGTTTTCCTATACTGTAAGCTCTAGTTGATGGAAGTGGAACTTAGCGCTGCACAGTGCACTTCCACCTGCGGAGTCCGACGATGGTGCCGATTCTCAGCCGGCACAGTGCCGGGTGGTGCCGGCGCGGGCCGCCGGGAGACCTAGGGCGTCTGCGCGCCGCCGCCAATCGATAAGACCGCAGCCCTCGGCGACCTGGTTCCTGCACACATGCACCTCCATACCTACACCACTCTCACTGCTCAGCCTCCCGCTGCGCTCGCTCGGACAGCGTGCACACCCCGCCTCTGACACTATGCTAATCTAGTTTCCAATCTACCTTCTCCTGCTATGTGAACAGTAGCTTTTATCACTGTTACAGTCAATTTTTAACAAACTGCCACTTAAAATTATTGAATTACCAGTCATCAAATTCGAAAGGTCGCTAAAACAATTCTTTAAAATTAATCCACTTTATTCTATAAAAGAATTCTTAAATATGCAACTTGATGAATCTTCATTTTCTTCTGACATAATTTTGCAAGAACATCCCTAATTTTAAATACCTACAATTTTAGTCTATGTTACCATAATTAAGTTTAGTTTAGTTTAGTTAATATCATTCTGTTTACTTAAACTAAATGTAAATGACTTGCCAAATGCGATTAGATGTTGCAAGTTCAATAAATGATTTTATTTATTTTATTATCAGCTTTAGTAGTTATTTAATATAGTTAAGTTTAAAACTATGATATTGTTCAGCACTATTATAATACTATTATTGTATGTCCGCAATAGACACGACTGTTCATACTATATACATTATATGTTTACACAAGACTGTTAAACAGTACATTTATTCTTATTCTCGGTTTAGCTCTGTGATATATTCGCGTCAGGTCGTGAGGTGCCGCGGGCTCGAGTCCCACTATATAATACCAGTGCAGTCGTAAACCGGAGAAAAACATGTCGATATAAAATGAAGATCAAGCTAACTGCTCATATCGCCTCCCCCGGGTGCTGTATCAATATTGACTCGACCCTTCCACTTTATAACGGCTGTCGCGCAACTTCGCGCCCGCACAGCCTCCTCTTTAATGTGCCGTCACGTACCTTGCATATCGCGCGAGTAATAGCTCACATGGTTTGTTTGTTTTTTTTTCGCATCTCGTGGTATCTACTTTACTGGTGAGACAATGATGGTAATAAATAAAATCGGCTGAACCGGTTGCTCCGTTAACATTTCTTAAAGTATATCTCTATCTGTTATCAAACTTATCAGTGATTTGCAAGCATCGTATCCATCATTCCTAAACCTCATGGAGCTAACGGACCTGACATTTCGCTACATATTCTATAGCGAAAACTGGAACTTCGTAGCAGCATGCGTAGCGCAATCGTAGCCGCGCTACGCGGCGTAGCAGTCCGGCGCGGCGTAGCGCGGTAATAAAGTTATCCTAACACAATATTTAGGCGGCGCTGCGGGTTATTGCTTCCCGGATCAATGCAATAAACTCACTCGGCGAGCTCTGTCTGATTGAGCTGTGCGTTGTTGCAGGTACGTGCCGCGGCGTTTTCCGTGAGTCGGATGATAAATCGAAATCCTTCACAAACCCTAAAGTTCAGACGTTAACGTCGGTAAGGTAAAGTATAATACGCCCCGGCAGCGTTATTACGGCTAAGTGATTTTTACGAGCGCTCGGAAGTCGGCTCCACACGAGGGCCGGATAACCGAACGTGTAATTTCGCATTTTTTCTTGGCAGTAAAATTGCGAAATTTACGAGCGGCCCGAAGCCTCCCCCCGCCGCTGGGAAATAACAAACTCCGCCCAATTTCACCTCCGCGAGTACATAATTAAACCGACAAATGTCCGCCATTATTGACGTTGGCCGCGCGTTGGCCGAGGAGCGCCAACGTTGGACCCAAGCCGGATATTGCAAAGTCAGGCCGCTATGAATGGTACGAGTATAATTTATATCTCAATTTGGGAATATCGTAGTCCATTACTCGCGCGTGCTGTGAGGCGCCGTATTCCAGCCATTACCTGGCTGATGAGCTCAGACAACGCTTTATGCAAATCTACAAAGCTCTAATGCCGTCATTAAAATTATTTAAATAATACTCGTTCTGAGAGTATCGTTTTAATGTCGTTCAATGAACGCGATATAATATTGCGTTGCCAGGCCGCGTCGTTTCTTCCAAGCATCACGTACCGCGTTTAAAGTCTGCGTTATATTCGTATATTTTTATGAGGCATGTTTTGTAGGTGTAATAACGCCGCGCCCCGCGCCCCGCACCCCGCACCCCCCGCCCCCGTATCGCATACATTCAATAATACAACAATATGGTCCCGCGTGCGGTCTGTCGGTAATGAGCCGCGAGCGCGATACCTCCCGCAATAATATACTTTATGTGAATCGGATAGAGTTGAGTTTCCCTCGCGGAGCAGTGCCGGCTGCTGCGTGCTTCATGTTTGCAAGTTGATTGCATATTCCCGTATTGTTGTGGTTGTTGTTCAATGCGTAACCCCCATGGTTTATGGCACTACTGCAGCTACGTATGCTCAACCTCATTCATTATTCATTATATGACATAATAATATGATTTGTTTATGAACTTTTATTAACGAAACGCAACGCTAACGTGTGGTGTTCAGACATGTTATTTATAAATAAAATATATCAGCGTAGAGGAAACGCATTATTTACATTTGCATTCTAGACGCACCAATAATGAAAACAAACTTATCTGCAAGAAAACAGAGAAAAAGTAACAAGGTTATTCATTCATCATCATTGAATTACCGACAAGAGGGAGTGGCTGCCAGTCCATCTTTTAAAATAGTTTGAACATGTCCAGTCTTCGCAGTCTGAAATTAAGAAAAAGATAGATTAAGTATAGAAGCTTTGGGGTTCTAAAATTGTTTCCACTTATCTCTCCTATTCAAATTCAAAGTGCGGTCATAAAGTTGCAGAAATACTCCGACATTATATGAGTATAACTGACTAGTGTGACTGCATTCACCGCTGTTATCCGATAGAGGGCGTTGCGGGAGAGAATCTATTTGTCTCTTTTAGGGTTCCCTACCGAAAAAGTACTAATGGGGCCTTATTACTCAGATTCCGCTATCCGCCGGTCAGTTTGCCTAATACTAAGCTTTATCTGATAAACCGTGATAGCTAGACAGTTTTAATCTTCACCAACGATGTATTTATATTTATGTTGCCTCTATAACAAGAAGTGTTTATGATGTTTCTGAAGAAAGAAAGAAAATTGTTCATTGTGACAAATTAATCTACACTAGACAAAATATAATAATTAAAATAGTACACATAATAAACTTTAATTAGTCACAACACGGCCTCAACTCAGCATAATGCTGGTTGCTGGAGAGCAACCAACGCTGGTCTTCCGTACAACAAACGTGTTATTAACATTTTTTTAAAATAACGATTGTATACGGAACCCTTTGCGCACGAGTCCAACTCACACTTGGCCGGTTACTTTCTTTTTTTTTCTTGCTCTGTACGCTGGGAGTGAATATTTAGCATTACAAGTGTAACTGGTATGCAAATGTAAAAGTTTAAAGGAATCCTCACTGGGTTGCGCTCGGATTGTATGATGGAGCCGCGCATTACGTTCGTGGACTAACTAACGTGGAGATGAACAAGATTCAAAAATAAAATAAAAAATCAAATAGTTTATTTAGTATAAAATACAGGGGTGAAACGTACTATGAGTAATTAAATACTAAATTATAGCTAAGTCTTAGTGTACGTTTTGCCATATCCACTGCGCCCCGCGCTTGGTATCATATGATCCTGTTATGCGGGGCAACAGTATTTAGCTTTTTGTACCACTTAAATTAAAAAGACATTTTGCTTACCTAACACATCACACAGTTTTATAGATTGTTGGTTTTTGGGACAATGACAGCTCAATCAGGCATGCCTTACGTGCTGTAGGTTATGGGTTCGATAACGTGCTCGTGCTTTGTTTAAAAAAAATAGGAAAACATCGTGAGGAAACCATAGCATGGTGGTAGAATATATTCTAGTACTTGCTTGGCTAGTAACCAGTTGAAAAAAATTGACGCTTTGCGTTCCAATGGCCTTTTTTACGGCCAGTAATACCAAACTGTCGCGCATAATGGTTGGCTCACCATTCCAGTTGCTATTTCTTTTTAGTTACTAGAATAAAAATGTAAATCTCCACTAAAGTTTACATGCAATAACCCCCTATCTCGAAAACTAATATATATCAACTCATCTTTCATTGTAAAAAATCCAACAATAAATTAAAACGATTTGCTTAAGAATTATTTAACATTTATTTATTAAGTTTATCGCTTCTAAGAATATAAATGTACACTAGTTAAGTTGAGTTTATAATTAATTACTTGTAAATTAAGATAATTTGAAAACAAACATTACCAAACTAGGCTTTTTCCACTTTAGATAAGATTGTTGCTAATTCGTGTGTTTAAGCATATTGGCTGGTCAAATGCTTAACCTAAACAAAAAAAACTTAAAGTACAAGTTATGGTAACTCAAATAATATTGTTAACTAGTATTATTTTCGGAGACAGTCTGGTTTATCTCTAAAAATAATGTTCTAAGATGAATGTGCACTGTGGATTTGTACTCCTTGATTATTGTGAGGGAAGACTCCGTTAGTTTGGTTTAGTTCAAAATGAGTTTAAATTAGCAATGAAGTCTAGTTGCAGGTTGCTCTGTAACTAGATAGTATTATTATTCTTACACGCTTTGTATAACTCGAGCTTAACCCAGTTTATTTTGGTTGCTTATTTTTTTACTAATTCATAAGAATTTGCAGTCCACTCTAGGTACTTTTCCACTGCTAAGACTAGGAGCCTCCTCTCACGAGGAGAGAGATACAGGCCATAATCAACCACGCTGGCCAAGTGCGGATTGCCGGATGACACAATTTTCGGACATTGTGGTCCCTAAATAAGTCGGTTTTCTCGCAATGTTTTCTTTCGCCGTAAAGGGAGTGCAAGTCCACACATAACTTGGAAAACAAGCCATTGCTGTAGGGCTGGGATCAAACCAGGGGCTGTCTGATTGAAATGCAGACGTTTACCCACCGATGCACATTATTTTTAATTTATTTTATTCATAGTTTATTGTATTTATTTTACAAGGCAAACTTGGATAAAATACATCATGCAATGATTTATTTTTATATGGACAACCTGAAAATTTATTTTTATTGTAAATTACAAGATTTTTTTAAAGTGAATGAGTTTGCTCTCCGTTCCATTGTTTCTACATAAGATTACAATTTACCGTATATTTTCCTTTCGCGTTTTATTATGGAGAGTACATATATGTGAACGCACGGCGGCGCGTGTGAGGGTAATATCGTTATAGTGAGGGTGGCGCCACATGCCGGCTATATTTATGAAAGCGATACATTACTACACTCCACGTGTTCAGCGCGCCACATGCTAGTACTACTACACCGAAGGGTTGCACCACATTCACCAGCTTTTCTATACAGCTAGCCGCGCTCCGCCGTGTTACACGCGTTAATCTGGAATAAAAAGTAGCATTTGTGTTAATCCAAAGAATGAGCTACCTTCACTCCAAATTACAGCCAAATCGGTACAGCTGTTTGAGCGTAAAGAAATAGCAAACATACACACAAACATTTGCAATATAATAATTATAGTAGGACTAGTTGCACCCCACAAAGCTACCCGCGTTTATCTATGATAAGAGTAGCCTATGGTTTAGTCCTAAGTCTAACCGGTCGTCGTAGTAAATTTCATTAAAATCGGTCCAGCCGTTGCAGCGTGAAGAAGTAACAGAGATTTTGAAGTTACTTGAGTATCCCGCGGGAACTAAAATTGTTTTTGGGGTAAAAAAAAAATAGCCTGTGTGCTAACCCAACGTCTTACTTATCTTCACACTAAATTTCATAAAAAATTGTTCAGCCGTTTGAGCGTGAAGAAGTAACAAACATACGCACTTACACGCAAACTTTCGCATTTATTATATTATTACGATAATAGTAACATTATTCGTGAGTCTCATATGACGCGGATTTTATTTGAGTTTTAGTAAAGAAACGAACCACCGCGATCCGTGGTTTAGGTTAAAAGCCGCTTTCAAGTAAAACTAAAGTCTATGCCACATATAAATGGCTTCATCGTTTGAATCAGTCTGAATGAAATCTCCGAATAAAACAACTGCTTTCTTGAGTTAAGAAAACTTTAAGGAAATAACCACTTTTATTGTTTCATTTCAATTTTTCATTATTATTAAAAAAAATATTAAAAGTTACTTGAAAATCTGTAAAAAAAAGATTTGTGTAATATATTCAAATTAATGTTGTTTTATCAAATCTTTTCACCGAATTAGTTTAATTATCCCACGAGTAGCTCTCAAATAGAATCTCCTTAGTTCTCTCCCAGTTTGGGGCTCGTAGTCTGTGTACCGGACAAACAGCTAAGCGTAAAGGCTTTTGTTCTCGTAAACAATAAGTGGAAGCTAATGAAACGCGCTAAACAAACTAACGGAAGCTTAGTTTTAATTTACGACTCTGAAAGAGAATTCGCGCTTAATTGACGGAACCCTTCTGTGCTGGTAAGGCTGATGTCTCATTGGACATTACAGTGATCAACCTTTTATAATCACATGGCTTGGAAATAATGCGGCATGTGTATTAATCGAAGGCCTAAGATAAATAGATACAAAATTGATTTTTATCAGATTAACTGTTTAATCATCGATATATAAGCAAAAATATACTAAATTTTAAATAATGTGACCTAGATCATAATTTTGATATTATTTACAGACACGACATATGAATATTATTTGCGAAACTAAAAGCATTATTTTTTGATAAATTAGCGTAATTTTATATCATGTAAAGTTATACTAATTAAAAATATACTTTTTACGTTAAATAATGCTACTTATTTTAAGCTTAAACTCTTTTACATGCAAATAAAAACATTTTAAAAGTTGATTTACATAAATGTAATAACTAGGACGTAGTGTGCCAGTACCTTTACTGCCTAGCAAGCCAGCTGGCTTTCTCTAGCATTATATACAAGCTTTCATATTTGCTAACTTGATTACAGCAGTTTATTCGCTGTCTCCATCAGAGGAAAATAAATGAAAACTACAAACAAGTCTGACAAAGGTACACTCAAGATTAATTTTACTTAAATATTTCTAGTGTTGTTCAAGTATTTCTTCTCTCGTTATTTCCTGCCATGTCTCGCTAACTGATATAATCCAGGATATCCCAGCCCACGCTGGGCTAGCGTGGCGACGACTTTATTCCGCCGCAGCATCCATCCTTGTTAGTCGAGCCTTTAATGTAGGCCGCGCTGACAGCTCGATATTCATTGAAAGCCTTTGTTCAACTCTTTGAAGGCGCCATTATTATTGTTTCTGTTTGTATTTGTCGCATTTTCTTTACTGGCGATGGTTGTTCATGTACACTTTGTATTGACTTGCTTGCCGGGAGACGTTCCTTACTCTAGCTATATATAGCTCTATGATATTCTAAAAAAAAAATATTACAATGTACAAAGAATATAGCGCGCATCCCTAATGTTAGCTCTCGCACCCCGTCCCCCGCTATAGCGCGCATGCGACGCTCTGAAAGAATTAAGAGACAGTCGCACGATCACTAGCGAGCGCGCCGCCTGCGCGCTCCGCGGTTCACACTAATATTATGTATTTTTTTATGTAACACTGGACTATACTGTACTGTATACTAAATACTAAGACGCTTCCGTAAATAAATATTTTGTAGTGGGACCCGGTGTCTTTTTCTTGTAGTTCATCGACGCCCCGCTATAATGGCGCCAAACGTGAAGCCGAACTCGAACTCAAATTCAAATAAGATCAGTGTTAAAATTATTCGCGAAAGTGAGCGTGTATACCTATTGCGTATTTTACCGCAGTGAACTGTGTTGTGTACTTAATATGTGTGTATAAGTATAGGGACAAACGCACGTGGCGCGATAATTGCAAAAAGCTCGAGAAGTATATTTGTTACCGGCCCCGTGTATCGTCCGGCGAGCGCCACCCATACTTACCGCGAATCCAAAATACATTCGAAAAGTTCGTTCGTTCAGACATTCACTCAAAATTCTTGAAAATCGAGATAAGTGTTGTGCGAACTCAGTCGAATGGCGTCCGGGCAGTTCTAAAGAAAAACAATAAGATTCTCTCGCCGCGAAATTACGTTGAAGTATCTGTGTACTGACTTGTGTTGTTAGTTATTTATTACCAGGTGTTGAACTCTCAGCGTAATCGTATCGGTAGTAAACACGTAGGTTATTGGGGACCTATTGTTTCGTGTTTATATGAGAATAAAGTCGGTTGTTTTTGTCTAATGGACAGTGTTAGTGCGTTAGTGAACTTTGATGAACACGTAGGTATCCTAGACTTGGATTGGGACCTATTGTTTCGTGTTTCATGTGACTGTACAGTGTTTTATTTTGGTTTTCTATGCACATTGGTACCTATGTTGTTAGGTTACCTAGATTTTTATGAACCCAGTTTACGCGTGTGTGTTTAGAAAATAAACGAACGTTTCGTTTTCGTTATACCTATGATGGACTGTGATTGCTATTTATTAGACGTTTTATACCTACGATGAACGGTGAATGTTAGTTAAACTCCCGTGTACGAGTTAATCAACGTTTAGGTATATCGTGTACTGTGTTTGTGGACTTTTGCGGACAATGGTGTTAACGCGTGCCGGTGCCTCGTCCGAGGACTCGGCGCCGCCGCCCGCGCCGGCTGTTCTGGACGGCCTGGAGGCCGAACCGCCGCGCGAGCATCGGGTGCACCAGGTGCCGCTGGGACTGGGTCCGAGCGTTGGCTGTGTTGATGACACGGCTACGCCTGTGGCTGCGCCGGCTCTAACGGCCGAGGCGTGCGCTGCGCCGCCGCCGCCGCCACCCGCGGTTGCGCCCGCGGGCGCGCCGCCTTCTGCACCTGCGTCGGCTGGCACCCCGGTCCCGGTGGGTGCGGCCGCCGCTCCTAACAACGTGTTAAGCGCCGACCAACTTATGAGTCTACTAAATCAGCTAAGTCACGGACCACAAGGTACGAACATGCCTTCTAATAACTTATTGAAATGCACCGCTCGATTTAGTGGTGACAAAGCGTCCGATGTAATGGCATTTTTGGACGCCGTACAAACCTATAAGGAATGCGCTGCCGTCAGTGATGACGTTGCCCTCCGGGGGCTCTCTATGCTGCTTACGGATATGGCAGCAACGTGGTGGCAAGGAGTTAAAGCTACCACGGACACCTGGAAGGACGCAGTCGAAGCGTTGAGGAACACTTTTGGACCCCGACTGCCACCGCATCTCATCTATAGGAAAATATTTGAACGTGAGCAGGGTCAGCACGAGGCCACTGACCTTTTCATATGCCACGTGCGTGCCCTGTATGCCCAGCTTCCTCCGTCGTCGTTGTCACAAGTGACCCAGCTGGATATGCTGTACGGATTGCTGCATCTTCGAATTAGAGAGAAAATTCCGCGTTCGTCTTTCGATACTTTTGACGAACTGATACGGCGCGCCCGGCGAGTTGAGGATCTTCTGAGCGAAAGTGGTCAGCCAGTTATCTCGCCGTCGTCTTCGTCGTCTAATGATGCTGCCAGATCCAGCGTGACACGCGCTCCTAAGTCACGACCTCAATGCAGTTATTGTAAACAGTTTGGTCATTTGAAGGACGCCTGTAGACGGCTGAAGGAAAAGAAATCTGCAGAAAAACAATGATGTTACCCAATCGGAGAATCGTCCTAGTATCACGTGTTTTGGGTGCGGAGCACCAGGTGTTATACGGTCTAAATGTGAAACGTGTAAAAAAAGCGAAAAGTGACGCGGTAAAAGTGGCCTTTCAGGCATTTCCGTAACGTCTATGATCAGTGATGATTTCGACTCGCGACCTAGACCGATTATTGAAGTGCGTATCTGTGATTCTGTAGGCGATTTATTGCTAGATTGTGGCGCTAAGCATTGTGTAGGTAGTAAAAGCCTTCGTGAACACTTAGTTAATAATGGTCATGTCCTCTCACAAAAGTTTGTAAAATTGAAATATGCTGATGGGCGAGTGTGCGCCCAAAATGTTGATGTAGCACGGGTCAAAATTGTCGTGCGAGGGTTAACATTTGTCGTTAAATTCATAATGCTCCCGGATGCAACCGAGAGTCTGTTAGGTATGAATTTCATTCGTGCAGCTGGTGTGGTACTTGACTTTGATGTTGGCGTATGGTACATGCGACATGATAGGACACCTCAACCTATGCGTTATGAAGCTATGGATGTTCAAGCTCTGACCTGCGCTTCGGTGGAGCCTAGAGAGATGAAGGCACTCATCTTAATGTCGAGGATCGTGAGCGATTATCCCAAGTCCTGAATGTCAACGAAAACATTTTTGCTGCAGGGGGGGAACCGACAGAATTTGCAAAGCACCATATTAATGCGTTATGAAGCTATGGACGTTCAAGCTCTGACCTGCGCTTTGGTGGAGCTTAGGGAAGGTGAAGGCACTCATCTTAATGTCGAGGATCGTGAGCGATTATCCCAAGTCCTGAATGTCAACGAGGACATTTTTGCTGCAGGGGGGGAACCAACAGAATTTGCAGTGCATCATATTGACACCGGACACGCTACACCTATAGCTAGTCCACCATATCGCTGTTCTCCTGCGAAGAAGGAGCTGAAAACTTTTCTCCAGACTTGCTCATGGTTTCGCAAGTTCATCATGCAATTTTCAGAGATCGCACGGCCCTTGACTGATTTAACGAAGAAGGACAGACGCTGGCAGTGGGGGGAGGAGCAGAACATCGCGTTTGAAGGACTCAAGAAGCGACTCTCCTCCAGCCCGATTCTGCGCCAGCCAGATTTCGACGAACCTTTTATATTGCGAACTGATGCCAGTTCGTACGCACTAGGAGCCGTACTTCTACAAGGTTCGTGTCCGACAGAGGAGAGACCAATTGTGTACGCTAGCCGACTGCTTAACTCGGCTGAGCGCAATTATCATACTACCGAGCGAGAAGCTCTAGTGGTTGTATGGGCTTTAGAAAAGTTTCGTGACTATGTAGAAGGAGCCCAAATCTTAGTGGCAACCGACCATCAGCCCTTGAAGTGGCTGCTGACTCTAAAGACGCCAAGTGGAAGACTAGCACGTTGGGCTATGAAGCTACAAGCGCACAATTTGGATGTCGAGTATACTCCGGGACGAGTTAACCTGGTTGCTGATACGCTGAGCCGCCCCGTCATTGAAGAAGTAGAGGAGCCGGCTACTGAACTTTGTCCGGTTGTAGTAGACTTACCACATCGTAGCCCATTGGATATCCGTAGTGCTCAGCTTGCTGATCCGGAAGTCAGCAAAATCATCTCCGAATTTGAAGACCAGACCAGTACAGCAGACCGATGGTCTGATAGAGGTTATTACATGTCACAAGGAGTCTTATATAGATGCGACCAAGATAATGAATCTGAGGAACCTCAACTAGTTGTACCAGAATCCCTTCGCGAAGATCTCATGAAACAAATTCATGATGCGCCGACTGCTGGTCATCTAGGCTTGGAGAGGACACTAAAGAAGATAAAAGAACGTTACTTCTTTAAAAATATGAGGACTTATGTAGCCCAGTATTTAAAAGCATGTGATGCATGTCAGAAATACAAACCAACTAACATGAAACCGGCAGGGCTACTCCAGACACCGATAATGAATCAGCGATTTGAGGTGTTGGCTATGGACCTTTTTGGCCCATTACCTGAAGGCGACAACGCAGAGAAGTGGATTTTTCTCGTTGAGGACACTGCCAGTCGTTGGGTAGAGCTGTTTGCGCTTCAGGATACCACAGCGGAGACCTGTGCCAAGGTTCTTGTCGAAGAGGTTTTCCTCCGTTACGGCTTACCTCGGCGTGTCATTTCGGATAATGGTACGCAGTTTGTTTCGGCAGTAATGCAAAAAGTAATGTATGTTATGGGGGTGGAACAAGCCCTTACTCCAGTTTACCACCCGGAAGCTAATCCCGCTGAGCGGAAGAATCGCGAATTAAAACAACTTCTGGCGATATTGGTAGGTTCTGAGCATCGTAATTGGCCGAAGGTTCTACCTTCAGTAAGGTTTTCGTTGAATAATGCAATCAACATGACCACGGGTCATTCTGCGTCGTATTTGACGTTTGCCCGCGAAATGCGTACTCCTCTAGATGTCAACAATGACATTCGGGCAATAGTTTCAGAAGAAAATTTTGTGCCACAAAATTACGCCGTATCTGAACGAGTTTGGGCGTATTCTCGTTGATGTCAAACGCCATATCGAAGACCACCAAGATAGAAGGAAGGCGGATGGAGATCAGCGTCGTAGAGACTTTGTACCATTCAACGTTGGGGATTTGGTTCTAGTGGATACACACTTACACAGTAATGCAACCAGAGGATTCACCAAGAAGTTCGCGCCAAAGAGAGAGGGACCCTATCAAGTTGCCAGGGTCATCTCTCCCACGTCTTTTGAGGTTGTCGATGCAACTGGGGTTATCCGAGGGAAGTACCATGCCAGCGCCCTAACTCCTTACATTGGAGATGCTGTTACCGTCAGACATCCTCGCCGTCGTGGACGTCCAGCCAAGTCCCAGTCGGGTCGATCTTGTGACTTGGAGGGGGAGGTTATAGCGCGCATCCCTAATGTTAGCTCTCGCACCCCGTCCCCCGCTATAGCGCGCATGCGACGCTCTGAAAGAATTAAGAGACAGTCGCACGATCACTAGCGAGCGCGCCGCCTGCGCGCTCCGCGGTTCACACTAATATTATGTATTTTTTTATGTAACACTGGACTATACTGTACTGTATACTAAATACTAAGACGCTTCCGTAAATAAATATTTTGTAGTGGGACCCGGTGTCTTTTTCTTGTAGTTCATCGACGCCCCGCTATAAGAACTTATATATCTATATTCTACGACACTTAAAAATTTGCATATTAGCTTTTCTATAATACATAATTATGTATTGAGAAACAAGCGAGTGTGACTCAGTGGGAAAAACATCTGCTTTTCAATCAGACGGCCATGGTTTGATCCCAGCACCACACCAATGACTTGTCTTTCAAGTACGTGTGTGTTTGTAAGTTACGGTGAACGAAAACATTGTCAGGATACCGGCATGTTGAAAACCACAATATCCGAAGACGTGTGTCATCAGCCAACCCGCACTTGGCCAGCGTGGTGGATTATGGCCTGTATCTCTCTCCTCGTGAGAGAAAGTTCCGACTCCCCGCAGTAGGAACATATAGTGGGCTGCTTATGCTTTGTTTATGTATAGGGAAACAACAGTGTACAAAAATATATAAACTAGGTTTAATTAACTAAGCTAAGTAGATCATGATGATATATAATATAATATGATACACACTGAATGTTTTTTCCGACTAACCACCGGCTTATTTTTGTTTACGGCATAGTTCAAAATAACAACCATTCAGATCCCAATTACTTATGTTCCGTCCGTAACTCCTACGACTCGGCAAATAATAAAAACAAACTTGTATAGGTATTAAGCGAATCCATCCAGATTCCTTTTTTATCTCCCCACATCTTTACAAACCTGCGACAGCAAATATAATCCCCCCACCACCCCCGTGACCGTCGAAGCCTGCGCTACCGGCTATTGTCAGTGTAGTCGCTTTTTCAAACCAGAGCTAGATTTTATAATGGATCGGAAGGGTAATACAGAAAAGGAGAATATCGAACAAAAAGGGGGGATAGAGTCGAGCATGGGGCGTACAGTCCCTCCCCCTCTGGAGTGGTAGCAATGGTAATCTTATTTGTGTGTCGCTTTATCCTGGTTGCGAGTATAAATACGAGTATCAGTTGTTTGAGAGAATAATAGAGTGCACTTAATCGTGCGATTGAACTCCGCGCCGCGGGACTGGACTGACTGAACTCTCCGGGATGTCGAGACTCTTTAGGCGGTCCGAGCTCTCCGGACTCGGGTGGAAAGAGTTAGAATGGAGACTGGAATGTAACAATAACATCCAGGACGATATGTAAAATCTCAGGTGCGGCGTAAAATCATCTAAACTTGAGTAATAAAACCACGAAATATAAATTTGACAGTGAATTTTGAGTTTATCGTTATCACTACTCGTAGTCATAATATGTACAATATTTAATATACACAAACAATATTCAAACATAAAATAAAACTATTTTTATGTTACATTCTTATAGAACTAGCTACAAACTGCGGGATAAAATGTAGATCCAAGGTCTAAAGTAACTTCATACTAAATCATTTTCGACGATAAAGCCGTACATATGTACCCAATTCATGTATCATTTAATTGTCACACTGTTTTTGACATATTAGGGTGTACTATAAAGATATATATTATTAGATTATAGAAATCAGTTTAGCCATTTAAGCGCAAAGAGCTAACAAACATACAAACTAACACACATACTTTCGCATTCCTGATATTAGTTAGATTAGTATCGTACCTAAACTACCACAAGTGATCTGATTAAACGTCGAAGTCAGAAATAACAATCGAATTAGTTTCATAGCATTTCATATACGTTTGTTTGAAAATGCTGTCTGCAAATGTAGTATTTGAAGAAGTAACCACACGCTACCAGAGTGAAGTACACTAGACCAGCTCACACCTTTAGTGGAGGCAGATTACTCTGGGAAGCGGATAGAGCGCTTACCCTCAGCTCCGGATACTGCTCGTATTTTCCTATTTGTTCTAGAATTTCTAGTCAGGTAAGGGTGGTGCTAGGATGCTCGTCCAGTTAGACTCGCCGTGTAATAAATGTTTGGAGTGTTCGAATTCGAGTTCATTTGCTTTGGATCAGATTTCTACAAGATTACTATGAAAGTTGGATTCGACGCTATTTAAGTTTGTTGTTTAAACCCCAAAAACGCTAGGTTGATATAAATTTGACGTGTGTGTGTGATTGTGAGTCTGTCTGTGTCTTCGTCTTCCCCGCATGAAGGAATCCGAATTTAAATTAGTTTTTTTTTGTTAAAGAAAATCTTGATCCAAAATAGCGGAGTACATATCGTTCTAAATCGCCTCAATATCGGTTTTAAGTGAAAGTAGAAGTCATTTGAATACAAATAGAATATAAATATTAGAAAAAATCTAATCCAAAATGGCCGTCGTATTTCTTTTCTGTCGGGGTTTTTCAAAATTGTTAATTTATAATTATATCAGAAAGCTTCTGTGTATTTATCTTCTGTGTTTTTTTTTTTCTCGGAACACAAAAGTTAGTTCTATCCTTCTTCAGTATTTTGTATTACTTTTAATAAGTTTTACGAAATATTGGAGCATGAGGTATCTTATCCTACTAATACGAGGGATAGGGATATAGTGATATCCCTATCCCTCGTATTAATAGTTATACAAACATCACTTCATTACTAGTATTAAATATAATATTATAGAAGCTCGCAAAATATAGTCAATGAAGAAAAGTTTAAAAAAGGATGCATTGACAAATAGTTAATCTTCAGTTAGCTCTCATAACTCGCCACGAAAAAGATTTAATTCGTTACGTCATGTTGAAACGTAAAGTCCCCAAAATGGCCGAAACCGAAACCTGCCGGAGCTCAGAATGTGAAGAAGTTAATCGCTGCATCATCGTATCGAGGGTCGGCCGGCTCCGGCGGACCCTCGCGGGACGAGAGCACCTGACCTTGCGGGGTTACCGCGAGTCTTTACCTGAACCATCATGCTCCCGAATATAAGTAGCCTGCATGTTTACCCAGAATATAAGCAAACTACATAACAATGACATGCAAATTGCTTCCGCTATTTAATATTAAAAGAAACATGCAAACACACATATATAATGTGGATCGATTTCAATTTTGAAAAAGGTTGAATTGTATAATTTGTGTGATATTTTGTCCATAAAATAATCTCGTTCTATAAACGATGGTACTAAATTTTCTACGTGTATATATATGGTATTTGGCGCCCAAAAATTACATGTCATTTGGCGATAAAAAATTGATACTAACACTTAAAAAACAAAAAATAAACTATGAAGCAAATGGATATTGTGTAGAGACATCAACGTCTCAGTGCTGCTGCCTAGCGGACGGCATTAGTTGTAGCAAAAAACAATAATAGTTAGACTCATGGTACTCATGGTACCCCGCTGTAACAGAGAGCGGAAGAGGCTTACCTGTAGGTCCCGAAGGCTACAATGTGCGTGCATGTTTAAAGGCCCCCGAGGGCGGGCGGGATGAGGTGCTACCTGGACCCGCCCTACCACGACAACCCAGTTCACACGACACTAGTACTTGATCCAATTACACTGTCTAATAACAATGTTTTTGCTTTTTTCCGGCTATGCAATAAATACTATATTGTCATGAAATCATTTGTAGTAAAAACATTATCAAAGCAAAAACAAATGACCCTAATATACGGCTAACCTTTTTTTGGTCCGAAATTAACTAGAGAGTTAACAATAATGCGCGTCAATGAGTTTTTTACTTTATGTATTTCAGATTTTATGTACTTAATAACAGACAACAAAATCAATTAATGTGGATTTCATTAAAACTTGCACTTTACATTTACATATAATATTATTTTACAAAATAAATTACTTAGTTTTTGACCAGGAGCACGCATAACCACCTGAAACACGCGACTTTTTCGACATAAGGTTAAACGGGAACTCAAAGAGGCTGCCAAAACTCCTTATTATCTATGCTTTTGGCGACAGGTTTTGGAACTTGGAGTTGGTTGCTAGCCCGGCGAGCACTAGAAAATACCCCACCACCAAGCAAATACGCTAAAACAGAACAGAATACTTCTCAAAATGTTCGAGTGGTAGTTGGAACTCGGCTTTGTATTCACGTGGTCTGCAGAATTCTCAAACTTGTGTTTCCATCCGCAAATCCTCTTCAGTCGTATAATATAATGCAGGAAACTTGTAAACCACTTCATACATGTACCTGGGGAGGTGGGCGCCTCCAGTAGCAACACAGCGTGGCATAAATAATTCATGTTAGAACAGCTTCAGCTAATTACGCGGCCAAACGAAGCTTACAACTAGCGACGACTGGAACACTGCAGTGTATGCGAGCGATGGGGCCAGTCACTCGACTGCTTGCTGGAGCGACTTATACTTTTAGCGTTTGGCTTCTTGCCATTGTGATACATTATAGAGCTGGATTTTAATATAATTATTTTGGTATTACCTTAGATTTTATAGAAAGCTTTAGCAGAGATCTCAACGTAACGCGTGCATGTCGGAACCAGTCTGTTATGTAATTTTTCATTCTATTCAAATTATTTTGAGCCGTTGTCCACCAAATCCAATAAGCTTAGTGTATTACAAGTTTTCAAATATTATATACTAGCAGATCGTCGATCGACTTCGTACAGGCTATAAAATAATCTATGTTGCAAAGAGAAACAAAATATAACCTATGTTACTCAGGAATAATGTAACTTCCTAACAGTGAAAGAATTTTTTAACAAACAAAGATTATAAAGAGGAAAAGTTTGATTGTTCATTCAAACTTTTCCTCTTTATAATATTGGTATAGATCGTATAAATCTATTCTATACACAACAAATGAACATACAAATACGTGTGCGACTGTATCATAATAATCACAATGATGTCATATTATGGTAAATGGTTCCAGTGATGGTCTAAAGTAAGCATGGCGGACGGGTGTAAGCGAGAGGGCACGAGTCTGGGCGCGCGGCTTGGACGGCGTTATGCAAACGACACATTCATAAACATCATCTAGTTTCGGGCCATTAGCGATAGTTTGTTGACTCGCTTGATGACGTATTAAAATGTAAAGCGACTCTGGAGCCGCTCGGGAACGGCTCCCAGTGTCGGAGGCTGCATACATTACTCGTTACACCAGTCGTTCGCGGGCTGGAGCCGATATTAACACAGCATTATATATAATACTCTACAATTAGTCTTGTAATTTTAGCTGAAGACTGTCTTTTCGAGTCGATTGAGGAATGAGGCAAAGGTAGTTTAGTCAGGCGAGCGAAACTCTTACTTTCCACGGGGCGTTGGTTCATTCTTTGTCAAAGACCTTGAGTTGTTGTGGAAGAAAAACACCGTGAAAAACTATAGCATGGTGGTAGAACATTTTCAAACATCTGTATACCACCATTAAATTGAAAATCTGTAGCACCTAACTATGTGTTCCGGTAGTTACTTTGAGAGACGGCAATTCCAGATTAGGTATGTTTTACCTTAAGCTTGTCTATTTGCACTTGCTTTACGGTGAAGGAAAACCGCGTGAGGAAACCGAAATGTTTGAGAACCACAATTTCTGAAGACGTGTGTCGTCCATCAAACTGCACCTGGCCAGTGTGATGGAATGTGGCCTATAACTCTCTCCTTATGAGAGGAAGCCCCGAGACCCAGCAGTGGGAACATATAGCGGGCTGCTTATGCTTACCTTCAGCTAGTGTCGTTGACTGTGGTGGTCGTTTCATTCAGGTCATCAAGGTCTCTCTCCCAGTGACCTAGCTGTCTAACGGGCAAGGTATTGAATGTGAGCAGTATGCCGGTGTAGTAGTGTGTAGGTGTCGCGACGCACGTGGAGGAAATGAAATTCCGCCGCGGCAGGTGTCAGCCGGCGGCCGCCGCGCGCTCCTATACTGCCTGCAGTATAATAAACATTACAGACTTTCTCCAGTTCGATTATCTATCTACTATTCATTTCATTGGTTTTAAATTTATCAAATATTTAATAACTTGCTCAAGTTCTGCCTTATTACAACTAAAAAGGTGAAGATCCTGATAATTTTTTAGCAACTCATTAAACATGATCAATATGATAGAATTAGATATTGCTTCGTAAGAGTATGTTTTCTCTGCCATCAATGTATACATTTTTAATTGATTGATAATACTTGATACGAACTTTTATATAAGTTCAATTTAGTGTAGTTGTTACGGTGTACGTACAAAAACTACTATATCTACTCGTATTTTTGTGCTGACGACACAACAAAATGTGATTAATAAATAGTAGAGGTTTGTGACGTAACAACTCGGTAAAGTTTGTACTGTTTCTTATCACGAAATTTAAACGCATTGCATCTTGGTTAATATAGTTCCGTACCTAAAACGTAAAAACGGGACCCTATTACTAAAACTCCGCTGCCTGTCTATCTGTCTGTCTCCAGGCTGTATCTCCGAAACCGTAATAGCTAGAAAGCTGAAACTTTCACAAGATATGTACTTCCTGTGCCACAAATACAACAAATACTAAAAATAAATATATATTGAGGCCCCATATAATAAAAGTGATTTTTTTCGTATTTTTTGCTATATATCAATAACGGTAGCGGCTACACACTTACAATTTTCACAAAATATATAAATGTATATAAGTACGCTTTAAATTTTACTCCCATACAACAATGGTACGGAGCCTTTCATGCGCGAGCCCAACTCGCACTTGGCCAATTTTTGAAAGTATGTGACACAAATAAATGTACGGTTCGAATATATTTAGTGAATTAAAAGGATGAACTATGATATTGTTTAGCCATGTTCCCTATAGAAGTAATACTATACTTATATAATGAAGCGGCGGCGATGTGTTAGAGAGCCGCCGCCATGACAATTTGCTTGACGTCACTTTGTTACAGCTTCTTTATTGTCTCGCTGGCGGCATTACAACAATGCGCGCGTTTCTGTTTATATTCCTTTATTTATGTTTGTTCCCGCGCACGTGATGAGAATTGACGCGTCTCCCTCCCCTCTCCCCCCCTTCTAACGTAAAATGTTACAAACTTTGTGTGAACGGAGAATTTACACAATTTGTGAAGTACGCAGGGAGTTAGCAGTTACAATTAGGGAGTTACAACTTGTACTTTATTCCGCACGTTATGGGAGTAAGTGTTCTGACTTCTTGCTAAAGGGGAATGTTTCATGACTCATATGGCAAATTGCATACATAGATTTAATAAATTGTTATCATGTGGATGTCAGTAGTCAGTCAGTCAGTATTGAAAATATCATTACCGACAAGATTGGAACCCGCGTCTCCGGCAAACCAGGCTGAACGCTCTAACGACTAAGATATGGTCGACTCAGCGTTGGCAGTGATTATTTGGTATTGCTTTTAATTCTGGTTCTTAGAGACCGTGGCGCCATCTGTGCTGATACGAGTAGATTATTAAGACTATTACAAGTAATCGTATTATGTCCAATACAAACACTACTACTACTACACACATAATTATTAGCTGTTAAAGTTAAGGTTTATGTCAAATTATGATAACAGTACATATCACCTGTCAATTGTATCGAATAAGCGTCTCATTGTTCTAACGCCAGCAGAAAGAGGGCGCTGTAACGATAATGGCGGAACAAATGAAGGAAATGTTGCGCGTTTTACGTACCCAAATCAAAGAGGACAACGAAAATAGCTTGAAAAAAATTGAGGACAGTATAACTCAAATAATAACTAAAAAAATAGAAGACCAATTTAATGTTTTCGAATCAAAATTACAAGATATAATAGATACGCAAAATAAACAAGAAACCAGATTAGATAATTTCGAAAGGCAACTGCGGCAACGGAACCTAATCCTTTTCGGGATTGCAGAAGAAGAGAAAAGTTATCACGAGCTCGAAGATCTTATACTTCATATTATTAACTTCAAGATGGATATAGAATGTGAGCGTAGAGACATCAAGTTTGTGGGGAGAATGGGGAAAAAAAGTGCGAAGCCTCGTCCTATAAGATTAACACTTGCAACTTTTGGTAAGAAAATTAATATTTTACAACGAAAGTCTATGCTGGATGGCTCTGGCTCGTACATCAAAGAAGATTACCCACCAAAAGTTCTTGAAAAGAGACGAGCACTAATCCCTCAACTCATAGAGCACAGAGAAAACGGAGTCTCAGCTATGTTGAAATACGACCGCCTCATCATTAAAGATAAACCAACCAATAAAAGAGCACTCTCATTAAGTCCTTTAGAAAAGATAAACCACAATATAAAACCTGTAAATAATCTTTCACAAACTTCAAAGAAGTCGAAAACATCAAACTCTGTGCCATTAGCTAGTAAACAGGTAAAAACTAAAAAACCTGGTCATGGTGTTACTCAGCCTATAACGTCCTACGTTATAACAACACCGCAACAAGAAAAACATAACCCCATAATCAGTAAAGATTAGCAATTAGCTACGGCACCCAAAAATAACAAAACCACCAAGCGGAACACAAACTCTCTACTTACCTACAAAAACAAAGGAATTACGACACAAAATTCACTTCCAATACGGGTGGTCGCCGCGGGAGTACTTGACCATAACCCTCCATGTAACCCGAATATTACAGATACAGTTACAAGACGAAGACAAAATTTAAAGTTATGCACGTATAATATACGCTCATTAAAAGCTGAAAATAGAATTATTGAGCTAGAAAATGCACTCAGTTATGTTAAGTACGATATAATTGGCATTTCAGAGGTAAAAATCTGTGGTCAGGCAATAATAGATAAGAGCAGATACGTTCTGATGTACCGAGGAGATAAAAAAGGTAGAAATGGCGTAGGATTCATGGTTGCTTCTCATTTGAAAAACTGCATCACTGACTTTATACCATACTCTGATAGAGTAGCCAGACTGGACATGAAAATTGGAAAAATACATATAAATATCATCCAAGTGTATGCGCCTACCGAGAGCAAAATAAAAGAAATTTCTGTACAGAGTTTCTATAAAGATATACTTAAAGCTCTAGAAGGAACTTCAAAGGATACTGTAATAATGGGCGATTTCAACTCAATGATAGGTACTCCACTTGAAGAAGAAAGAGATATCTGTGGCCCATATGGTTATGGAAAGAGAAATGAAAAAGGAGAGCTACTACTAAGCTTTTGTTTTGAATACAGATTTTCCATTGCAAACACGCTCTTCAAAAAACCTGAAAAAAATGAAATGGACATGGAAATCACCTGATGGGAAAACTCTAAACGAAGTAGACTATATACTTGTAAAGCAACGACAAAAAGTTAATAACTTAGAAGTACTCTCTACTAAATATTCCACAGATCACAGAATGCTTCGCATGACATACAATATAAACATAAACAGGAAAAGCCGAACAGGATATGGACAAAAAACTACTAATTATACACCAATGGAAGCTGAATGCTTAAAAAACCTTATGAATCTACATGTGCCTAGTTTCGACAGTGAAGATATCAACAGTGCGTACGTAAAAACACTTTCCTCAATAAAACAGTGCCTATCTAAATTGCCCAAACATACAAAACATGGCAAGTTACAAGTAATAGATCAGAAAATTCAGAGCCTCATTGAAGAAAGAGAAAAGTTAAAACAATTAAATCTTCGGACTAAGACTCAAAAAAGTAGACTAAAACAATTACACAAAAAAATTAAGAAAGCTATTATAGGCAACAAAAATAAATTAAAATTAGAAAGTTTAGAAAAAGAATTAGAAAGTCGCAGCTCTACAAAATACAGCCGAAAACTGTACGACCATAAAAAAGAATGGATTCAAACAATAAGTTCCAACTCAGGCCAAGAGACAACCAACAGAAACAATATTTTACAGGTCGCAACTAACTTCTACTCCACTCTATATTCTTGCAATGATACTGTCAGAGAACCACAAACAAGAACCCTAGAACCCGTGCCAGACTTACTAGTACAAGAAGTAGAGCGAGGAATTGGACGTTTGAAAAAGAATAAATCACCCGGAGAAGACGGCATATCAACGGACACAATCATTGCTATGGTAGAGCCTTTGGCGCCGCAACTAACGACATTGTTTAACAAAATTATAGAGCACGAAATAATTCCTCAGGACTGGAATTACTCAATAATTACTCTACTATATAAAAAAGGCGACCCCCATAGCATAGACAATTACAGACCCATAAGTTTACTGCCAACTTTATACAAATTATTCTCGTCTATAATATTGAATAGAGTTTCTAATGCCTTAGACGAACAGCAGCCTAGGGAACAAGCCGGCTTCCGAAAAGGTTTCTCTACAATTGATCACATATTTACATTAACACAGTGCATAGAAAAGCTAAATGAGTACAATAAGACTCTATATGTAGCGTTCGTAGATTATGCCAAAGCATTTGACTCTATCAGCCAAAAATGCCTTTGGGAGAGCTTGGAAAATCAAGGTATTCACGAAAAATACATAAAAATATTAAGAACAATTTACGACAACTGCCAGGCAAAAATAAAAACAGAAAGAGTGGGACCTGCATTTGCCGTTAAACGTGGTGTGAAGCAAGGCGATCCTGTGTCCCCAAAATTATTCACGGCAATACTAGAGTCAATGTTCCGAAACCTAGACTGGACCAATTACGGCCTGAACATTAACGGCGAACGGCTGACACATCTCCGATTTGCAGACGACATCATTATTCTATCGGAATCACATGTAGAGTTACAACAAATGCTCACTACTCTAAACACGGAAAGCCAAAAAATAGGACTCTACATGAACCTCGCGAAGACTAAAATCATGACAAACGGACAACAGATACCTATTAAGCTAGACGAGATTCCGATAGAGTATGTGAGCGAATACGTTTATCTCGGTCAGTTAATAACGATGCACGACTCTACCGCAAAGGAAATAGACCGCAGAATAGCAATCGCATGGAAAAAGTACTGGGCTAACAAAGATGTTTTTAAAAGTAGATTACCAATACATCTCAAAAAACGTCTAATGGATAACACCATTATACCATCGCTGCTGTATGGCTGCCAGACATGGGCTTTGACCAAGAAACTGGTGGCAAAAATTGCGACGTTCCAAAGAGCTGCAGAGCGATCGATGCTGGGTCTAAAACTTCTGGATCGAGTACCTAATACAGAAATAAGAAAGAAAACCAAAGTCATAGACGCAGTATCGATGCTCTGCAAGCTTAAATGGAAGTGGGCGGGTCATCTCGCTCGTGTTACAGATGGCAGGTGGAGCGAACGAGTGCTGCAATGGTACCCGCGCGACGCGTCCAGGGGGAGAGGCCGCCCGCGCGCCCGCTGGAGCGATGACATCACCGAGCTCGCTGGCCCTACCTGGATGCGACTGGCGCGAGACAGACGGCACTGGAGGCGCATGGAGGAGGCCTACTCCAAATTTTGGGTGCCCTAATAAAATTAATTTATAAAAAAAAAAAAAAAATGTAAATATTTAATAGGGTATAATAAACGGCTATTTTATTTTATTTATGATAACAGTAACGCTAACTTTAAAGTTAGCGGTACTGTTATCGTATAGTTATCCGGATCGCCAGTCAGTTGGCACATCTAACAGCTAGTTAACATAGATAGATAGAAGCTTCCACCAGCGAAGTTTGTTGGGTGGTACGGTCACTGTTAAAATTATAGATAAATAAATAAAAATATTGGACACAAACATAAAATTTATAAAAGAAAAATAAAGTGCCTACTATTATTAGTAGTGTGCCAAAATCAGGGGACCTTATCGCTTAAAGCGATCTCTTCCAGGTCATCGAACAAAAATATTGAATGGTGCAATTTAACAGAGCATGTTTAGCACTAGAGCGAAAAGTTGTATTGTTTTTATAAAGATTATTCTGGAAACGTAAACCGGCGAGGCGGCACTATCTCCGTCACGCGGCCGTCTCCCACTCCTCACATGTATACATTAAATGGCGATTTTTACACTTCACTCACTACGGCGCTTCAGATTTGGCAAATTCGTAGGAAATGTCGATTAAGGTAGCTTTATTTTCTCATTATATTAAGAAGCATACCTGATCTGGAATAACTAGATGATAGATGATTGCCGAAGATTGTTTAGTTACCCTCAAATTGAGTAAAGTTCCTAGCCAGGCGAGCACTAGACAATATTCTATGGGGCTCCATGCATTTTTGCCTAAACTATTTACTTATACTCGTACATTATCTAGTTTAACTTGGAAATCCAAAGTACAAGTTTGAGTACAAGTCAGCTGAGGTATTTCTGCAACAGTAGGCTTATAATAAATTTCTTGAGATGTAAATGTTATTGGAACAAAACAATCATTAATTCTTCGTATGAGCTAAGTGGCCAAGCTCTAGTGTCGAGAGTTTTCAAGCCGCCCAAAGGGAGCCCGAAGTAGCAAACTAAATAGAAAATAGTGGCGTCAACTACACACGAGGTGTAGCGCTTGCCGCCGCGCTGCATTCCATTTGGAAATCCGTATTGCGATCCTTTTTGTGGACAGCTCATACACACATACCTATACCGACTGAACATATGCACAAAGCTTTCAAATGAGACGGCTTCGTTCTATTTTCGTTTTTGACCAGAGGAGATCAAACGGCCTTTTTAGTGTTATGGACAACTATTAACAGGCTAAGAAGAAATATAAAATAGCTACATACATATAGCAATAGAAGCATAGGGAATTTATTATAGAAAGAAAGGCGAGGGATGTGAGAAAAATATGGTATGAAGAATGAAAGAGCGAGGCATGCAAGATCTGAAATGAAAGGTATAGCCTTAATCAGGGCACAGACACTAGTAGACAAGGATGGAAAAAAAAGCAGTTGACACACAGAGCCATGATTCTATACAAGAGTGAAGATATGATAAACTAGTTGTTGACTGCGACTTCGTCCGCATGATGTGATAAAGTAGTGAATGCAGGCATTAACTAGTTCACGTCCAACAAATTTTGCCCGAGCAATACACGTAACTTCGTTGGCCGCACGTACATACAGTTTGTTTTATAATGATCAAAAATTGTCTATAACGCCATCTATGAATTTTTAGATGTACCACTTGTAATGGGGTTGGTTAACCACTTTTAAAATGGCGGAACTATTATTTTTACCAAAATTGATTCATAAAATAATTATATTTTACCACTATTATAGGATATGTTAATTCTTGATTTTCAAACTATGCTGATGTAAAATGTTAGTCTGATCCGACTTGTCAATCATATCAAACAAACACACAGACTGATTTACAGATGTTTGTATAATATTATTAAAGATTATATATTTAAGGATAGTATTGAGATAAGGATAGTATGATGACAGGATGACTCGTGGTATGATATTAAAGAAATACTTAACTAAGGACAGTATAAAGTGGAACTATTGTTTTCTTGTTTTACTAAAACTAAGTGAACAGATTAAACTTCCTCCAGTAATCGCGGAGATGTTACTCCTCTCTTTTTATCTATATATTTCTCTCTCTCTGTCCAGCTAATGAAATCCGGCAGACACCATTGTGTTCGCACTCAGGTTTGTTTCGTGTCGCATTTTCTTTTGTACTATACCTACCTACATACTATCATACAGAGTCACTGAGTGACTAAGTAAAAATAAGCATTTATTTAATTAATACAAAAACAAATTTCTGATTTCAATCTTCTAATATATAAAATTTCCATGTCAAAATTTTAGTTACTGTACTCCTCCGAAACGGCTAGACCTATTTTTACCAAATTTTTTATGCGTATTCAGTATATTTGAGAATCGGCTACTATCTATTTTTCATAATCCAAAGCGAGGCAAAACAATGTTTGTTGGGTCAGCTAGAAGTAATATATAATTTACACACTATTCAATTTCAAATTCACACTGTCACCTTATCACAGCCTAGGTAAACTAACGCGTGACATGTTACGTCTAAAAATTAGTCAAACAACACAATTCCTTTGAAACTCGTTAAAACTAGTCGCCATGCGCCGACCCTGTGTGCCCCGACACCCTCTTTAAGAGCTAATTGTTCCAAACCAGGCATGCTCCGCCTTCAAAGTGTCGCTGACTTATGTTTACCTATACATGACTTGCAACCCCTAGTTGTTTACCGTAAAAACAGCTCAACAGTTCAGTTATTCTAGACAAGACATGCTCCGTAGTTAAAGCAATAGAAATATTACAATAATAAGTTTGTTAAAAAAAAGTGTATTTGTAAAAGTCAATATTCAAATTAAGTAAATGGTATGGTTTTGGCTGTAACCCTGTAAGTAAGACAAGGAGCTAGCTCGCCTCGCAGGTAGTTCTAGATAACTAGGTCTTTACAAAGAGCCAGGAGCGGTGGACTTTGAGCGTATATACCAACTAAGGAAAATAGATTTCCTTAGAATGACTTTTGGAGCGTTTAAGTAGGTTAGTTGCCACTTGACTGATTCGCTCGCTTAATCAAGCGAAAACTATTTGCTCAAGATTATTTCTTTATTTGGAATATTTCTCGCTTATCTTAAATATAAATATCATATTATATATAAACAGTCTAAAGAACATAAAATACAAGTTTCCTGGAACCTTGTGTTTAGCTTTACCCTAACCTTGGTACAATGTACTTTTTTAAAGGTAAAAGTACCTAAGTAATTTAAAATTAATATGGGTCCGGAAAATCGGAATTAAATTTATTAATTATTATTTTAAAACAAAACGATATTAACCTTCAATTACTGAAATTCTTTATTTGATGTATAGTATAATATCCGCAATAAACCATTTGTATAAAACGTATTGGGTTTTAATATTTATAATAATGTACATAATATATTCTCAAAAACACATTTGCTCTATATTTGCACACAAGTTGCAAAACAAATTGCACGTAGCTTTCATACATTATGCATTCGACATTCATATTTTATGTCTTTTACATTTTTATTTGCGTGTGATTTCAGCATGAACTTTGTTCTTGAGTGAACAAATAAATACTTACACAGAAACATATATGTATGTAAATGTAAATCTATAAAGGTACGATATCAAAAAAATGAATGTGAGTTAAGTATTATAATATCGGCACAAAACAACAGCAAAAATTATGTATGTTTGAGGTTTTATTCAAATATATTTACTTATATATGATAGAACTAAATAAAAATAGAAAACTCTGCGACATATTATTGAAGGTTCAATTTAAAAGTACTAATGTCAAATATTCACTGTAGCGCCTCCTGATGAGTTATCAGCTAACATTTATATAAAAATGTGCACCAATAAAACCCAAAGTCATTAATGAAAGCTGCTTGTAGTTAGAAGATAAATGTGACTATTAATGAAAATCATTGGCTTACACAAACAAACATTCATTATCCAAAACATCAATCTTTATTTGCAATACGAAAGATATTCCTACGCAAATGAGAAAAGCTGCGAGTAATCTGCTACTTGGAGTAGGCAGTGCTCAGTGAAAACTTGGGAGATATTATCTCATAGTACCTGCTCAGTCAGTTCCCAGAACAAAGCCAAACTTGGTGGCAGATGCTCCGCGTGCATTAAGCTCGAGATTTCGTAGCTGCAAGTTGGCGACAATGGCTCGCTCCTGGCTTGCACCGAGTCACGGCGCCGGGTAGACACGTGCTGTCAGTACGACGACTTGATGTGGAATGAAGCGATAGCGGTGACAGCTCGGCTAGTTATTGCCTGCTTCCGGGAAATGTTAGCGTCTACCGCCACTTCCGGTACACGTGTTGTGTCATAGTCATTTGGGAATTATTCAGAGCTGTGTTAGTGTATGTATTCATACATTATGCATTCAATATACATATTTTATATTTTTATTTATAAGTGTGATCTTAGCACGTGTGATCTCGAGTGAACAAATACCTATTCATAAACAGATATGAATGTAAATCTAGAAAGCTATCGTTATATTTAAGAAAACAATGTCAAATAAAAACGTAATTAAGTGAATGTTAATGCAAGGATATTTTTGTGCGAAACTTTTAAAGATCTCCCAACCGGGTTTAACTCTTTAGATAAAGTTAACTAAACAATTGTAGTGCTCTAATTGGCTAACTTTTATTGTTCGCTCGTTCGAGTCCCACTTCAATTCTATAACGAAGGCATTTCACATTTCCTTTTGTCGCTCGCATCGGGGTGTCCTTACACATTGTCTACGGAAATAAAAGCAGCGTTAAATGACCGTATTAAAAAGTAAACGTAGTATTTGCTGCTTCGTTTTGTTCGCGAGAATAACAATAACCTAGAGAATGTCCATCGCTGAGGTTATCCACGCTTAAGAGGTATGGACATGCTCAGACATTGGAAATAATATAAACAAATAACAATTTCACAAATCAAAGAATATTTTTGCATACAAATTCAAAATTGCGAATGGTTCTTTTGAGTGTGACTTGTAGCTAAATATTACATATTTATATACTCCATCTTACGAAAAATTAAAATTGTAATCAAATTTTTGGTTAAAATAAAAACATTAGTGCATCCTACTAATACGAGTATAATAATTGCGAAAGTTTGTGTGTGTGTATGTGTGTTACTTCTTCACGCTCAAACGGCTGAACCAGTTTTTATGAAACTTAGTGTAAAGATAGGTTAGATTTTGGATTAAGATATGGGCTACTTTTTATCCCGAAATAATTGTGATTCCCGTGGGAAATGAAAATAATTCAAAAATCTATGTTACTCCTTCACTTTTCAACGGCTGGACCGATTTTGATCACATTTACTATGATGAT
Source organism: Mellilla xanthometata (assembly GCA_035578125.1). Lineage (NCBI taxonomy): Eukaryota > Metazoa > Arthropoda > Insecta > Lepidoptera > Geometridae > Mellilla > Mellilla xanthometata. Next base: position 170,205 of record JAPUBQ010000007.1, on the reverse strand, counting down.
AGGTGAGTTCTTGGATAAATACATAGGCGTTTTTTTTTGTCCTGGATTAACTTCTTTTGTCCCGGATTAACGCGGGTAACATCGCGGGGAGTAACTACTTTGATAATATAAAAAGCAAAGTAAGTGTCTAGATCCTTACTATTAGGTTTCCATTAGCAGCTTCCTGTCACCGAGTCTTTTAAAAGTAAGCTCTCCTGCCGACAGGTTATCCCTCGAGAGCGACAACAGCGAGCGTCTATATACACATGTATACATACAGCTAGCTATATAGACGCGGCACACAAGTCAAACTACACGCAACTATAATATATCCGCGAGAAGGCCTCCAAGGAGCTTTACAACAAACAGTAGCGCTATCACACTACGACGATATTTTTCCCTTTCCCTCGAGGTTAGTGCTTTATTTATGGTGTCAATTTTTTCAGACCGCCCGAGGGCCTTTGACTTGTCGCGCCAGCCGCCAGAGACAGATACTTACCGTTATTCGAGGAAGAGTTCAGATTTGAAGTTTAGTTTTGTACCCCCAGGACAGACATTAATGTCTCGCAAGTTGCATATAAAGCACTCAAAGCTAAGCAGTCGATGCGGCTAGTCTTAGGATGGGTAGCTAGCTATGCATAAAACTGTCAATCAAGAAGTGTTATTTGTGCCCAGACGGTACCGTGGATTGGTTAAACAAAGCACAAGCAGTCGTTTAAGCCAAGGCTAAGGCCTTTGGGCACCTTGAAAACTCCCAACACCAGAACTAAGGCACTTAGAACATTCAAAATTACTATCATTATTTTATGCACTTAAGAAAGATGTAAATAAATAAAAAATAACAATTATCATCATCAAAAACTACGCAATTGAAATAAAAGTCAAGTTTGAGGAAACGGCTGCTACAGTACGAGTAGATCACCTCTCAAAGGTGTGATGAGGCAGCAGCAAGAGGCGCAGCTCTCGGAGCCGCCGCTGGCTGCCGTGAAGCAGCTATCTATGTCCGCCACTTGATGCCTCCGACCGGAAACCAGAGATATAAGGAAAAGTCATTTTGTGTTCCATTCACTGCGCCCCCCCCCCCCCCCCCCCTCCCCATCAAATACACTGACAAAGAGCTTTTATCCCACGCGGGAGATATCGGATTAATGTTATCACGAGCCCCACTCGGGGACTAAATTAATTCTCGAAACATTGATTTGATCTGTTGAAGAGTTATACAGAGCTACCTGCAATATTACTCGAATAATTCACTTATAATCTTTATGTTTAATTGTATTAAACACCTTAATTTATATTATGAAACATTTATATAAAAAAAAACACTTTTCCAATTAGAGGCTATATAATATAGAGATTATTTTATATTATTTTAAGAGATTCCAGATTTCTCTCCACATTTGGCCAGAGTGTCGCTAACTTATGTGATTCTTCTGCTGGTGAAATGCCTAGCTGTAAAGAGTGAAACAAAGCTTAATATAATGATTCAAACTATAGATATATATATCACCTGTATAGGTAGATTATTGTGACACTAACATACAACCGCTATTGTTATCGCCTAGTACAAAAATAAACAAAAGGATTAAGAAAATAAGAAACGGGATTTTATGGTTTTGTAAGCCCAGACTAGTTAACATTATTCATAAGTAGCTAAAGATACAATTATTCGATTTTTTGTATTTTATTATGTATTATGTGTCCCCCGCAGTGCTACCCGCGTTATACCTGGATAAAAAGTAGTCTATGTGTTAATCCAGGGTCTTACCTATGTTCTTACCAATTTAATCGAACCAGTTGAGGCGTTTAAGCGTGAAGAAGTTACAAATATATACGCTTACTCAGTAACACACAAACTATCGCTAATATTAGTAGGATCCCTGCCCTCACTAACCCTGTATGTAGCAGGTATTGTATCGCGAGTGCCTCTATATTTATATCTGGTTTGAAGCAAATCGTTCACTCTACTGGATAGAAATGTTGCCGGAAATATGTTTGTTTACTTCCACACAATGAACCGGAAATTGGCGTGTTCTGACAACCTCGCGCGACACTATTCACTAACTCCACCAACTCATTCGGCGAAAGCTTTAGTTTAACTGATTTCGCTATTCAATATGCTTTTTAACAAGTTACAAATATTGATAGCCACGATATCAATGAATGACAATTAAGTAAAGATTTTATAATTGTGAATGTTGGTCCCGAGAAGTACCATCCTGAGATCTTCAAATCGAGAGTGAATAGGTTCCTTCTAGGCCGCAGCGCTGCTTAACATCAGGCAAGCTGCGGTCAAACGCAAAACAATCACAATAAAAATATTTGATCACTGATTACTTTAGTCTCTTTATTTAAATTGTACAATATTTAAACTCCAGCTTTAGTTTCAAAACGAAAACTCGTACTGTCTCGGTGTCTCCGCGGAATTCTATAATACTCTCTGAGACTACTAGTGTTATTGTAGTAGTGTGCTCAGTAGTGGGTAACATCGCACTAGAACTGTCCCAATAACACTGCGTGTAGAAGGCGGGTCGGGCGGCTGCAGCGGCAGGTATGTGAGGTATGGTGGGGGTGAATCTGAGCCGCATTCCTCTCCCGGCGCTGCACACAAATGAAATTCTCCAAATCGCGCCGTCAAGTGTAAGGAATGTAGGTTTGCTTACGTAACCTTCCCGCCGGAAGCGGCGGAGTCTGGAGAACCCCCGCCATACTTCCCTCGCCTCGCCTACTGCAGCTACACGCGTCACTCGCAGCGACTACTGCAAATTGGCGAGTTTTCGCGACTTTCATTTAAAAGTTGCGCGCCTCGTATCGGGGGGAGCAGTTAGCTGTACGAGAGCTGCAGAGTAAATAGTGCGCGCTACTTACCTTACTTATTCCGTGTTTGTGGGCAAACAGACCTGGCCGGCGGGTGCTCCCCCTCTCCCCTCTCCCCGGGTTGAGGCTGCCCGGAATGTACGGCGTGCTTCAAGGCAGAGCCGCGAGTTACGGCTTCATAAAAACGCTATACAAACTTACCGGAGAAACGGAATGAATTATTCAAGGGACGGGCTCGATTATCGAGTCGCTTCATTTAAAGTTATCGTTCGTAGGAATAGATATTGTTTCGAGGCAATAAAACCGTCCGCCGAGTAGTGGAGGCTGGCGGGTGATATACCGCGGGGCGGGGTAAGGGCGGGGAGCGCCAGACACGTGCAGGCTGCCCGCACCGTCTCCGCCAGGGATAATATCCCGCTTGGTGGCGCATAGCTTTACTCTTGTGCCGATACAAATAAGTGATTCATCACTAACTCTTTCCAAGCCGTGCGCTTCGCAATTATGTCATTTCTTTCTAGAGGTAAGCGTCAGTTATCAGTGAATTGCTTGATTTTTACCAATATTATAAAGAGGAAAAGTTTTATTATTTTGTTTGTTTGTTTGACGCAAATAGGCTCCAAAACTACTGGGCTGATTTGAAAAAATTTTTCACAGTTGGGAAGCTACGTTGTTCTTGAGTAGCATAGGCCATATTTTGTTTCTCTTTGCAACTTATATTATTTTATATCCGTGCGAAGCCGGAACGATCTGCTAGTACTAGAAAAAATTGTTAAAATTACAGAAATAATGGCTAGCACGCGGAAATTAAAACACCAATCCTGTTGAGCTCTTTAGTCCATCCTACTCTACACACATTATTATGTAACTCTATCCTACGCTAGCACCGCGTCCCGCGAGGTCAGAGGTGAACAGCGCTAATATGAGACATTGCTGATATTCAACATCAAGTGGTATATTATCATTGGTCTCGATACACGGCGTGAGTGTATTTATCATATACGCCCGTATCATTCCCGCGTCCTTTGTTGCTGAGATAACGTGACACAAGGAATACATGTATATTTGTCTCGCACACACATACATACGTACTCCTACTTTTTTAGCGCACCGTGAGTTGTTACTGCTCACTGAATACATTTTGTTTGTTTACGTTTATTAATGTACTTTTTTACAAAAAAAACATAAGACATAGTGTACACCTGAGATACATTTGTATTACGGTAAATGTATTTCCATACTAAAATACTTCTATCGCTTTCGCATACTCGTATATTTTTATGCAAACTCTTACGTTACCTTAACGATAATGTTTTTTAACCAATTTTTTAATTAAACAATTTATTATGAAAAAAACTGGTTCAAAAAACTTAATTTTAGATTTTTTCACCAGTTTTATTTCTAATTCACAAGTATGATTGGTGCCAAAATAAGCATAAATATTTTTGGAATGATTTTTAGACGGCCTCCATTTATTAACCGTTTACGATTTATAGTGAAAATAGTGTAAAATCAAGATTTTTGCCATGACATCGCCTTACAGCAGTGTCACGCAACAAATAAGCCAAAGTATCACAACCACTGTTAACAACACACATGTACCATGTATACAAACGTAATTTTGAAGTACCTGGTCTGATACGTGTAATATTTTGCGTTCATAAATTAGCGAAAGAAACGGCTAATTTTACTGAATCATAATTTAAAGCACACTTCATTTCCCCATTTCCTCTAACGAAGTAGTCGAGTGGAAAACTTTCCCGAGCTCTCGTAAAAACCACCGAATGGTTGTTCTCGAAAATGTGTAAAACCTAACGACAATATAATGCGGGCCGCTCACGTGTTGCGGCCGGGACGGGCCGTGCCGGCACGGACCGGCGCCGGCACGTTGACACACACGTGACCCACTCACGAGTGGTCATGAAATTCAAAAATATAGTCACTTGGTTGTTTATAAACCGTCCTGATTCGCTTTTTTCTCCATCCATCTGTCTGTCTGTAACCAGTCTGAGACGAGACAGACACATGAACATTTTCACAAAAGATGTGTTTGTATTGCTGCTACAACAACAAATACTAAAAAGACAAACAGAATAAAATAATTATTCAATGAGCCCGCCATGAAACAAACTTTTTTATCGGTTTGTAATGACAATCGTTATAAGTTTATAATATCTTATTATATGATAACTTAACTGACGCTTACGTTTTGTTCTACTAATTATTATTTAATATTGTATGTGTGCCAACTGCATGCAGTGCTGTAATCATAAAGCACCAGCTGAGAAGTCACGCGCTCCACCCGACAGTATCGCAAACAACTGGCAGACGAGATGCTATACATATCACTTATCCTTTTTCTGTGTGTTTCTTAAAACGTTTTGTTTTCACCACAATGACGGGCGAGCCGCTCGTCTAGTGTCGCTCGCAGAGACCGCTCGCTGTATTCGTATAAAATACTTCACAAGCCGCTAGATAAAGGAGCCGAGTCTGGGTCTCAAGTTCAGTCGAGTCATGAGATGTGAAGTTCCAGTGAATGCTAGCGCTTCTTTCACCGCGGCCCTCCTAATCTGCCGGCTCCCCCGCGCCCCGCGCCCCGCGCCCGCCGCTCAGCGCCAGACCTCACAAAAAGATTACCTATCTCGGCTTCGTATCCCCAAAATTGCGCCTTTTCATCACATTGAGCCGTCCTGATTACATCACATCGGCGGTCGCGGTTTAAACTGACACACACATATAAACAAATACACACAAACATGCCTTCATTTACATACACACATGTATGTGTGAGCAAAATAAATGTATATACGTATGTAACGTTGCTACTGTCAACTCAAGTACAAAGTCATATCGATAAGAGAGAATTACACCGAACGCAAATAAACATGTGATAGCTAAGAGGTTTTTCTTCTAACCTAAAGGCCTTGAGTCGAATATTGCTTTTTGTGATCGTAACATCACAATAACACAAAAACCATACATATGTTTTGAATAAATCTAACTTCTCGAGATAAAGCAATTCATAGTTATTGTAGATTTCTCTGAATTCTTAAGTTTGTATAAAATAATGAATATTGTTTGAGTAAACTTTTAAATTACATTTATATTACGAATACGTAACAAAACGAATTTTAAAGACTTTGCTTCAAAACACAGCATATCAATTTGAGTCTGTCATGTAAATATAAGTCCAGAATAATCAAAGCTTAATTGTTCTTCTATGGAAAAAGATTAATTTTCACCAAAGAAATTCATTCATATTTTTTTAGTTGGCGTTACATACAAATACTTCTGTTTCGTTACTTGTCAACCAACTGGCGGCTGAGCTGGTGTCATGTTTCCTCGGGTCAGACTAACAGGAGTCACACAAGCAGACAGATGGTTGTCATGAACATATAAACGAGATCGGAGTATCCAGTGTCAACAGAATTGCCAGACAACATAAATGACGAACAACAAATAACGTAGCATGTAATGTGTGCGCACGGTGCACCATGGGCCGGACCGTGTGACCGCAGGCTCCTAATGAACCCCCCTCCCCCACAAGCCCCGGTATTCCGGGCGCCACAACTCAAAAGTCCGGCCCCCGCTTATGATGTTTTTGTCGCGAAACTTTTCAACTTGTTTCATTCCACCATTGTATTTCAAAACGCGATAAAAATCTTGTTTTACGACCCCGCCGGCTCGGCCCGGTGTCCGCGTTACGCGCGCGAATAAATAATTCCGAACGGCCTTTATTTGCACATTCATAAAGCGGTTTAACATCTGTGATTAAAAAATATTTTCGATAGTAAATTCGAACGGTCGTATTTAAAGTCGAATAAAATATTCCGATTCGTTTTGTTGGGCCTTTGTATCGGAAGCGAGGACGGGTTATTGAATGCATAAACCCCCGACATTAACGGTGATACTTATACCGTGCAGCATCACGCCGGCGAACACTCACACACACCAATCATTATTTATACACGATTGTCTTGTTTGTTCTTTTACATTACCTTATAGAACTAAATATTTTTATTTCGGACACAAACTAATAACAATGAAACTATATTTTTATTATTATTGAGGTACTACGTTTAAATGCTATGTTACGTCACCTTCGATTTAAAATTGTAGTAATACGTAACGTCTCAATCGCAACTCTCAAATGTCAAAGTATTTATTATACCTCTATCTTGGTCTCTCAGACACTGGTGAAATACACGACGTGTACAATATTTAACTTAAATGACAAACTCATGAGCCTCGCTAACTTGTCACCCGGTCAATGTGCCTCCCACGCCACACCTACTCAAACCAAATCAAATCAAATTGTTTAATAGCACATAAGTAAATTTGGTACAAACCTACTGCGATATATCCACAATATCGTAGCACGGCTACGGCCGGCTACGTCGCACGTAGCTCCTTGCTACGAGCTCCCGACTACTCCGGTAATGGCTGCGCTACGAGCTCAAGTTCAAGGTCACGTGCGTCGCAAAAACAACAATAACTCAGTGACAGCTAGCGCGCGAGTGACGAGCGGGAGCGGGCGCGGGAGCGGGAGCGGACCGGCGAGCGGCGGGCGGCTGACGAATGGCCGGCGGAGAGCTGACGCGACTACTTACTTATCGCTTAATTACGCTGCCTGATGGATCGCCGCCGCTGCTGGCCGGGACACCCAGCCGGGCCGCCAGCCGGAACTCTCATATCATAATTCTCTCGCGAGGCTTTTACGCAAATTGCACGAGTAAGGAGGTCGGAGTACGGTGTAAGAGCCGCGGACAACTAAGTTACGCGTGTTTACCGCCGGCGCGCTGGCGCGGGTGCTGAGGGCTGCGGATTGGGTTAATCAGCAGTACGTGATATTATTTCACGGATAAAAAAGAAGTTTATTGTTAACTAGTTATTAGCATGATGTTGAGTTCTGCCATTCGTTCCTATGGTCGTAGGACGAGTTGGGCCAGAAACAGTTGTAATTTTAATTTATTAATTTATTTTGTTTATTTATTCCTTATTAAGAATATAGCTCCAGCAGAAGGAGCAGCCCGCACGCTCGTCGCTCGCCAGTAACCAGAGCAGAAGGTCGCGCGTGTGAGACCCGCCACTTGTTATCGGAGGCGGTAATGGTTGTGGTTTCCTATTTGCAATATATCGCAATAAGTGCGCCAATTTTTCTCGGCGACATCTTTCGATATTTTTTCCATGAAAACCGCCATCGTAGCTCCTCATATGTCCTCGTATCATATCCCTTCGTATTAATCTTCCGCCCGCGCCCGCCCCGCCCTCGCGCCCCGCCCGCCCTGATAACGCTATCTGCCCTTTGAGCCGAAGGTTTATTCGAGCCTCCACGACTCGCCTTTTGAATTTATTCATCCCGCAAATGATGAGATAATTAGCCAACACTCCGCGACCTCCGCACTCATTAAGAGATTTCGCTTCGCTAGTGTTACCATATCTACATACATTATACGGATATTTGTGTCTTACGGGAGTATATAACACAATATAATAAATTTACCCAAACATTTTGACTTTATTTTGCGAACCACCAAGGTCATTGCCTGACGCCATGTTATCCGACAACTATAATTTAGCCTTTTCAAGGTAGGACGATACTTCAGGGCAAGCGCACTCCATCTCAGATCATAACATCGCTTATCATCGTAAATTGTGTTCAACACACGCTTAGATCAAATGGACAACCTGTGAATGTACTCGTATATAACAGATGAGTAGATATTATAAATCACAAGCCATTTTAATTCACGTATCGTTTGGATTGAGCAAAAACCGTCGAGTCACGTGCGGTGTGAGCCGGCGCCGGGCGGCTCCGGCCGGCACCGGGCCGGCGCCGGGCGGGAGATTACCCGGCGGCGGCAAATGAAGACGGATCTCGTCCCTGCTCATGAGAGCGGCGCATCATTAATCCGGCGTGGCGGATGGCGGATGGCGGGTGATGGCGGTTTTTGCTGACAAATGGCGCGGGCGCAGGCCTCTCGCGGCGGTAATGGGGCGCGCTGTGCCCGCACGCCTCGCTCCGACAACCTCGACAGCCTCCGGTGCCTGACTGTTCGCTGCCAAGTACCGCCTTATGCCTGCCTCTTGTCTGCCTCGAAGACTTAAAGGCGCTTCTCTATTCATTCTATGTCTGATTCATTCTGTCCTGATGCGCAGGTCAGCGTTGTTGTGAGTGACCTGATATTAATTTTAATCTCTCGCCCCCAAAGGTAAACTATTGCAAAAACTACGAAGGTCACCTTAAGACTAATGTATTTGGGGCATAAAAATAAGAAGCTTAGAGGCAATGTTTCAGGAAAATTCTTAGTGGTGCTCGTACTTCTCGTCATTTGTAAAAGGAATGGTCTTTCAACGTACCCTCGGCCTAACTACACGGTGCTGCAGTAATACCTACCACCTGTCCGTACAGAGCTACTGTAGACGGCAGCACACATTAGAAAAGTAAGCTTTATTTAAAAAAAAACTATTAATTTGTTTAGTAAATTCACGAAAAAACAGGCTGTCTGTAACAGTCTATTGTCAGTAAACAACTATTTAATTATTTCAAGTGGTTTCCCAAAAGTTTGTAAACAAGTAGTTCTAGTGCCGGTTAATATTGTACGTAAACAACTCACGGTTTATAAAAATAAAGCTAATAGTAGAAAAATATTTTAAATGAAGTCGGTTAAAAATATAGTACGAGTAGTTTATCTGGTTATGCCGTCGCCATGAAAGGATTCGCGTTAGAAGTACTCGTATTCCCAGTGAGTTTGTATTATAAAGGTACTAAGTAAAGTATAGTATGTCCCCGGGCGTGCCGCCGCCTGCCGGCGTATGGCTCCCTGGTACTCGTCTCGTGTCGAAGGTGCCGGTAATGTATCGCGACTTATTTTATCTCAATGTAAGTTCATATTTTATTCGGCAAAAATACGAACTCTATGAGGAAAATCGTGTTAGTTTTCGTTACTATGGGTCTTTCTCCTTTTATTAGAAGCTAGGTGCGCCCCGCAGTGTCGCTCACATTTAATTTTGCTTGGACACGTTTCCTTCATTAAGTTTATTATTGGTTAATAGAAAAGGGAAAGTGTCCTTTTCTAGTGCTAGGTTCATATTTAACTTTCCTCGTGCTTGCCTGGCTGGATAACCCTAAGTTGAAAAATCTGTCTTCCGAATCATAGCAGTGTATTCTGGGAGCCTCTTTGATAGCCTGTTATTCTAGACTAGGCGTTCTCCACCTTGTGAGTGGCTAACATATTATGTGTGGTTACGCGCTCTGCCTTGCCTGTAAGATAGATGTAAAAACTGTATAATTATTATTTATTTACTACACTTTAACACATATAACATAATTAACTGAAAAACGGGTTCATCTGACTGAATTACTTTACTGAGTTTTCGAATTGGGCAAAATGAGATGTAGGTACAAGTTTTTTTTTAAAGATTTTACAATATAGTTAAACGCGAACAGTTTGTACGTTTACTGGTAGAAGCGAGCGTCACAGCAATGTCGTAAACTGACATTACGTAACAGTTTAAACGAGACATTCCTTTACAATACCTACACTTTACTGCCGCTAGAAAACACTAAGTGTATCGCAACACACTTTCTTGCAAAATGCACTTTATGTTCCTACTGAATAAGGTTTAAATTCCAGTTACAAGTGAAGAAGGAAAGTCATGCAATGTATAGTTAATGTGATGTTATGGCACGAGTCTGACACAAACACATTACTCGCCAGAACAATAAAACATGCGACCAGTTACTATATATATATATATATATACATTATATTATGTTACTATATATTATGCTGTCGCCAAGACTAGGTACAAAATGCGTCCCACTGAAATCAACAAATCTAGGTATGTTCAGGCTCGTAATCGGTGTAACATGGTGTGTAGAGACGCGCTGCGCCGCTACGTTCATGCTTCAGTTGATAATGAAAATCCAGCTAGAGTCTGGAAGTTTCTTAAGTCATTGGAAATTGGCAAATCTTGTACGTCAACGCCTTCTAATGATCTTGATATTAATTCTCTAAACATTCACTTTTCTTCCTCGTCTGCTATGTCTGATGAGGATAAAAACGAAACTCTTAGTAATCTTTCTGCCATAAGAACCCCAGACTTTCCTCCTTTTACTTTCAATCTATTCACCGAATGTGATGTTGAGAAAAGCATATTATCCATTGCCTCCAATGCAGTCGGTAGTGACGCTATAAGTAAGAACATGCTGTTGCCCATCCTTAAATGCGTTCTCCCTACCATCTGTATTCTTTTTAACAATTCCATCTCCTGTGCAGAATTTCCCTCTATTTGGAAGGATGCGCATATTATTCCATTACCTAAAAAATCTAATCCAAAATCCTTTTCTGAGTACCGTCCTATTTCTATTTTACCATTCCTTTCTAAAGCTCTAGAGCGCCTTGTTCATAAGCAACTAAACCTTTTTCTTCCACGACATGATCTTTTGAATCCTCTCCAATCTGGTTTCCGTCCTGGGCACAGCACTGTTACTGCTCTTGTAAAAATCACTGACGATATGCGGCAAGGCATGGATGACGGCAAGCTTACTATTCTAACTCTGTTAGATTTTAGTAATGCTTTTAATTCCGTCAATCTGGATATTATGTTGCGAATACTTAGCTCACTCAACATATCTCCATCGGTGGTAGAGTGGTTTCATAGTTACCTGTTTGGGCGCCGGCAGCGGTTTCATCTTGGAGACTTGTTTTCTTCATGGTGTAACACGAACGCTGGTGTTCCGCAGGGCAGCGTCTTATCTCCTCTTCTTTTTGCTGTCTTTATCAATTCCATATCTCTTTGTCTCTCTTCTTCCTACCACCTGTATGCTGATGACCTTCAAATCTACTGTCAAGCTCATATCAGTGAACTTAGCTCTGCTATAGCTGCTACCAATGCTGATCTGTGTCAAATCTTGAAGTGGAGTAAATCATTTGGCTTAAAAGTTAATCCATCAAAGACACAGGTCATCATTGTTGGTAGCTCGCGTATGATTTCGAGAATTGATTGGGCTTCAATTCCTCCAGTTGTATTTGATGGTATCATAATACCATATTGCGAGTCGGTAAAAAATCTTGGCGTGACGATAGATCGGTGTCTAAGCTGGGATACTCACTTAGAGTTGATTAGCAGCAGAATGTTTGCCTCAGGGGCTTCATTAAGACGTCTCCGCAACTTCTTACCCACTGCCACTAAAATTGCGCTTGCTCAGTCTCTTCTTCTTCCCATCTTGGATTATGCAGACGCCTGCTATTTAGATCTCCGTGAGGATCAGCTAGATAAGCTTGAGCGGCTTCAAAATTATTGCATTAGGTTCATATTTGGATTACGCAAATATGACCATGTGTCTCAGTTTCGTATGAAGCTCAAGTGGCTGCCTATTCGCCTTCGCCGGAATGCTCATATCCTGTCTCTTGTGTACAGTTTATTATTTAATCTCTCAACACCACGCTATTTGAAATGCTGTCTAAATTTTGTACACACTTCTCACGCCCGTGATCTTCGGTCATCGGATAATCTAATGCTCAAGTACCCTAGGCACAGTTCTACTTTTTTTAGTAATTCTTTTACTATTCAGGCTATCCGACTATGGAATGCCTTACCTGTGGACATAAAGCTAGCCAAGTCTCTTGATTCATTTAAAAATAAAGTCAAAAACTGGTATCTGTCTTCTTTAGAATAAATTTACTATTATATTATGTATGTCTTTGTCAAATATATATTTTTATATAGAATATATTATATGTATTAGTGTATCGTAGTATATTGTTAATTATTCTTATATATTTATGTATGTATATGTATTAGTATTTTATGTAGGTCTTATTATGTATTGGTTATTTGTAGGTATTTTTAGTTATTATTTAATCTCTTTGTTGAACACCCCGTATCATATTTATTGTGATTTCCTCTCCATGCTTTGGTTGCCTGGAAGAGATCGCTGTAAGTGATAAGGCCGCCACTTGTAACACTACTTATAAGTTGTTTATTTATTTTTCTCTTTGTTTGTATTCCCTTTTTGTGTTGCAATAAAGAGTATATCTATCTATCTATCTATCTATACGAGTACATATATGTACACTATTTTTCAATGTGGAAGAAAGTAGCTCAACACTCGTTACTCACAAACACTACTTTAACTTAACTTTTTTTCGAAGATGAGACATGGTCAAGGAGTTACGCATGTATCATGTAAAATTAACTAATCATATAAAATAATAATATCAATATATTTTTATTTCACACATTTAAGACTGATAATATATAAAATTAAAATCTATTTTTCAAAGGTGTGAATTATTTTGGAAAATATGAACGAAAGCCATCTTGCCTTTTCAATTATAGGTACTGTCTTTTTACAGCAACATTTGCAATGAAATAATGTCATATTTACTTCATTAAAGCCCTAAACCTTAACCGAATCGAATGCACCGCACAATTCTTAGTCAACACGTACTGCACGATTCAACACGGCCAAGTATGCAAAGATTTGGTAAGATTTCCTATACAGAACTCTAAAATTCATTTCATTCGATGCATTTGACGCGTTCGGCTCGGATTAACGGGCGTTTTTATACAATATATGGGCTTGCGCTTGATCACAATTCACCTGATGGCAAGCGATATTATGATCTAAGGGTGGAGCGCTTAGCCCGGAATAAAACGGTTCACTCTTGCTTTGAAAACCCCCAGATTGTAGCGCTTACCTTAAATGTAATTCTACTGTAGCATACCAACTAATAGCAAGCATGTAATTTGACAGAAGGCACACTGTAACACTCCTCCATCAACCTTGACGTGCCGTGTCAGCACACCCGCCACTACCACTAACAAAACACGTAAACGCAAACTTTCTTTTACAACTCTTCTCTTATCTTGTGTGCTATGCCTTACGTCCCGGTAATAAGGGTCAGGTTCGCTTGCGTCTGTCGATAGTAACACACACCACTTCGCTCGGAGCTAATTTATGTTCACTGCGACAAATGGAATGACAGCGTTAACGCTACGACTTGGTGAGGACATATCTACTACTCGAAACCGTACATGTACGGTTTCAAATACATTTGATAGACACGCGGGCATCGGGTTCCAGAATTATTATTATTATTAAATAGTTTATTTCATAACATAATTACATTTCATATAATAACATTTTAAATTAAACGAATCACAAATACACAAAAATCTAAATATAATTATGATTTTACAGACCCAGTAAACAATTTTTACTGAATTAATATTATTTACTAGACTTTATGCAATATCTAATAAGTTTGTAGTTTTTAACTTTACATAAGTACCACATTCAGCTTTAAATAAAAATACCTTTTTCTTACGAAAAATAGCGCAGACAAAACAGTCATCGCTGCGTTTGTACAACATTTAGTAAATATCGTCGTGTTGACACCGCCGCGCCTAATTTTCCTAAGTGTAAGCTAAGTATGAGAACCGGCAGCAAGAGCAGACGGACCGTGACGGGACCGGCACGGCGCGGACCCGGCCCGGCCGGGAGACGGGAATAAGACGCTGCCTTGTATTCAGTTAAAGTAATTCTTCTTGTTAATTCAATTATTTTCACAGCCACCTAAAAGAGAATTAAGAAGGTCTGTTTATAATTTTATTTGGACTTTCCTTTTAGTATATTCTTTCTGTACGATATTCATTAAAATGTTCTGCATTAATCGTTTAAAATGAGGCATGTAAGAAACCCGTAGATTTCTTAAGCTTTAGACTTCTTGACAACAAAGCTATCTGCTATCTTAGCTAACACAAAGAAAGAGAACTACTGTACCTGAAAAAATTGAGCAAAGTCTATTTCCGATTTTTTGTAGGTTCATTGACACTTTATAATATCTGAAAGAAGCCAGTAGCTGTAAATTAAATCTGTCTTTACAAAATGTCTCCTAAAAAATTAATTTCAAAAAGTGCGGAAGGTGCGGAGATTAATCCGCTGACGTCATCTCCTGAGTCCGGCCCTGACTGACCGAGGCTACATTTAAATATTTCCTTGATTAAAAATTCAGTTATCTACGAGACGACGCAAAAACTCTTTTCAAAAGGATGAACCGGATTGAGACGCAGATTACTCTCCCTAGATCCCACTGGACGACCGCACACGCTATACTATATTTATACTAGCTGATCTGGCAAACGTTGTTTTGCCTTAAAAATAGAAATGCAGTAGCCGATTCTCAGACCTACTGAATACGCATATAAAATTTGGTAAAAATCGGTCAAGCCGCTTCGGAGGAGTACGGTAACAAACACTGTGACACGGAAATTTTATATATAAGATATAATTTATTTATTTATTATGATTCTAATAACAGAAAACAAGCAAAATAAAATAATTTACCATGATAAAACTAGATAATTTTCCAAATTATGTGTACACAACATGAGCAAATAAAAGTATTAGAAAGAAACAATATTGAACTGTTTGTTGACAATTAGGTTAGGCTTAAACAAGCACATACTTACACTATAGCTCATCACGTGTTATACTACTTCTAGTATATATATCTTTAATACTTATCTAAGAAATGTAAACATAACATAGTCTTAATACAAACAACTAAATTGGCATCAAAAACAAATCCCTTGAACAAAAATAATATACAACAATTTTTTGTAAAATTTATTTCTTAAAATCTTGTCTAAAAAGGCTTTTTTAGATCACGTGGATGGAATTTAACAATTAATTTAGTTTAAATGTAAATCCAATCTGAAATTAATTATATGTAAAGTATAATTGTTTTTGAGCGTAGAGAAAACGTCAGACTGCAGTTCTCGACACGACGGATCGAACCCAGCCCTACTCTAATAAAAAACTCTGTCAGACTATTTGCCCGCGGCTTATCTCGAGCTTACTCCGGCCGAGTTCGTCGACCTTCCCACTCACAGTACCTGCTCAATTTCATCCGGTGCTAGTTCAGTGACCACTAGAAAAAATACTTTAAAAGACATAGACCTCATATCACTTACCATCAGGTGAATTGTGGTCAAGCGCTGGCCTATTCAGAGTAAAAAAAAAGGCTTTCACTCGTATTTTCTTCTTTCGTGTAAAAATACGTGGTTCAGATATGGTACAAAGGTGTCTACCATGGCGGTTAAACTGTGTTTTGTTGTAACCAATTTTTACTTTTTGCAGTTAAAAATAGACATTAATTTAGATTGAAACTAATACATTTAATTTCACTCGTAGGTACTGTAATTAAATGTATTAGTTTAAATCTAAATTAATGTCTATTTTAAACTGCCTTCAAATAAGGAAAGCTCTTTAATTCGATTGTAAGTGTATTATGTCATAACACCACTATTATTCAACTGATTTTTTAAAATTATTTTTTATTACAATGGGAATACTTTCTAAGTGATCCCACATATATTATATCAAAATTAGTTAATGGCATTGTTTCAATTCAAGTCTATTTTACAATTGTTATTTGTCCACCGTATCAAATGAAAAATGAGTTTAAACTTTCAATCCAAATCTAATGGTTAATTTCTTGGCTAGTTTTGGTAATCGTATAAAACCCTAGAAACCAGAAGGGCTATTTCGCTGGTAGTATATGTTTGGAATATAGTCTCAGGGCGGAACAGCAACTCATCGGTCTTAGAGCGGGTGTCGATAGCGGTGCCAGACCAGTACGTGCGGGCGCGGAACCACAGTCTGTTTAATGTGCGGATCAGCAGGACTGAGTTCGGGCGGCTCGCGCCACTGAAAAGGGCGATGCGTACGAGGGTGAATCAAAAAATTCTTGGAATCAATATTAAAAAATGCAAAGATTTATATAATAATATTTTATTTTTCTACATAATCTCCCTCCAATGCAATGCATTTAGAATAATGCGTTTATAACTTCCTTATTCCTTGTGAAAAAAAATTTTTTTCTTGACTCTCGAAAAAGTCCTCTACGGCAGCTATAACCGCGTCGTTATCGTGAAATTTTGTTCCACGAATTTCCTCTTTTAATTTTGGAAATAAGTGAAAATCACTTGGGGCTAAGTCCGGAGAATATGGTGGGTGGTCAAGGAGATTGAAGCCAGCACAGCGGATTGCGTTGAGCGCAACTTCCGATCGATGTGGAGATCTTGCAGACACTTTTTTGAACCCCAGTGAATCAATTAAAATTGATTGAACGCTACCAAAAGATATCTTTAGGATCTCAGCTATATGTTTTATAGTCATTCTTCTGTCTTCCAAAACCAGATTCTCAACCCTTTTGACATTTTCTTCTGTAACCGAGGTTGAAGGCCGCCCAGAACGCGGGTCATCTTTACAGCTTGATCTACCTCTTTTAAATTCAGCCATCCAGTACGCAACCGTAGAATAGGGTACAACATCACCACCTAATGTCTGCTAAATGTCCAAAAAAATTTCCTTCGTAGACATTTTTTTCAAACTGAGATATTTTATCACCGCACGTAACTTGACGACCTCGTTAGCGTAAAGGTTACCATGCCGGTCTGCTAATCAGAAGGTTCCGGGTTCGATTCCCGGCCCGGTCAACATCTTTGTGCTTTACTAAATTTGTTGGCTGTGGGTCTGGGTGTTTAATATGTATGTATGTATATGTAGTATATCAGTTGTGTTAGCAACCATAATACGAGCTAGAAATGGTTCAGTATGGGGCTAACCAGCCGTGTGTGAATGTGTCAAAAAAAAAAAAAAAACTCACTTTTATCCATAATTTTAACTTTTTAGCAACTCATTGCACAAAAAAAAAATATTACATGCGAACGAACTGACAAAAACAAGTGACAGTCTGCATAAATATAGTGTGATAGACACTCTTTAATTTCAATATCGAACTTGATCCAAAAAGGTTTCATATATATACACTTCTAAGAACTTTTTGATTCACCCTCGTATGATGAATTATGCTTGCACGGACTAGCTACCTAGACCTCTTTTGTGCTACAGAAGCAGACATCCGCAGAGCGGCAATGGACTCATTAGTACAAATTTGTTACAATAAAGTAGTTTCATAAGATAGCATGTAATCTATGTATGTATAAGTTAATTTTTACTCTTCTTTGTATTTGTAATGTTTTTAGTATTTATTTTGTTAACTTAGTTTAAGCAATAGTGAGTGTATTGGGCTACTGTGAAGCTCACTTATTGTATGTACAATAAATAAATAAATAAATAAAAAAAATGTGAGAGTAATCCAGCATAGTTCCGTCACGTGTCCGGTACATCAACAGATGTAGGTAGCCATGTCGGAGTGATATCGTGAAAGCCTCATATCTGGCGGCGGCCGGTAAGCCGACAGCTAAATATTTATTTCCATGTTACGACAAATATTTGCGAACGTGATTTGTATCAGTTCTCTAGTCCTCGCCTCGCCCGGTGGGACCGTAGCCCGAGCTCGGCTGGACGTAGGTATTACTAGATTAGCTAGGAGTATGCTGGAGGTAAGCTGCCTTTATTTTATCACTGCGGCTCCGAGTGCTCTAATACGGTTTGTTCCGTGACTCTACACAAATAAGTTTCCTAAGCGTTCTGGGTATTTAGAGTTAAATACCTTGAATAATGCCAAAATGTATCAGAATAGTTATAAGAATAATCTCTTGATAAATTCAAGTCATTTAAATATATGTTAGCGTGAAAGCAGTCCTTTATCTCCAATAGTAAATATAGTTTGTAAGCCTCTTGTATGTTAACAGGGTATTTATTTTATGAGAAATAGTGCTTCGGAGATAACAGACATTACATGTGATTAACTACATCTAAAGACATAGTTGACACTTTTTTAATTAAAACATGTTTCTTTTAGAAACGATAAATATTAATACATACCTTTTTAATGTTATTTAAATAATTTGATTAACGATGTAACTTCACAAGTAAAATGTTGCAAAAGAAGTAAAGTTCAGAGTCCTTCATAATCCGTGGAAAGGTTCCGCAACCGGCGGCTCCAGTAAAATCCAGCCAATTTCACAATGTAACAATTCCAGCTAAACCTTGCAAAGAGCGGCGCAAAACCTCTGATTTTCAATTAACTTTTTGTTAATATTTAGCGTCCGATTGTGCGCTTCCTTCCCGAGGATTCCAATTAAATGTACAATCCTCAGCTACAAACTGACTGGACTATCTGTGTTGTATGTATACAGTGCAGGCGGTACAGCGCATGTTACGGGATATAATACATTGAGCTCATGAATACTGCTCGAGCCAATAGGAATTAAGTCTTGCTTTCGTAATTTGAAAGTGGCTTTTAAAGAAAGACTTTTTAAATAAGTTTAATGATTAAGGTTTTTTTTTCTTAAGCATTATTTTGTATTTATCAATCATGGCTTAGTAACTTTATAACTTAACCTTTTCTCAATGTTTGCCAAAAGCAATTTTTTCGAAAGCCAAAATTGTGTCTGTTGCTTAAAGATAATGGCAAAATTTTGATTTTACAGTTTATTTACAAAAAAACGTAAACGATAAAAAATATGGAAAATAACTATTTTGGTACCGATAAAAGAAAAAATATTGAACTGAAAAAGTAACTTCAAAATAATTTTGACTTTAATGATGTACTTTCTACGTTTAAAGAAAAACTCGATAAAACAGAAGTTTAAGAAAAAAATATATATTTTTACATTCCTACAACTATGAGTTTTAATTAAAATGGTAAGCTGACGATGTTTGTTGTTATTACAACGAGAAGCGCGCAAGTAGAGGACGGGTTGGCACCGCAGCGCGCCACTGCTAATCTCCGAGTAATGCAGTGTGATTGTCCGCGTGGCGCGTGCTGGCTGCTCGCCGTCCCGCGCTACGACAGCTCCGTGCAGGATTACCATCGGACCGCCAGCGGGCTCCGGGTTCATATACATCCTTATAAGATACAATGCTACTACTAAGTTTTTACTAGCATAGTTAAAAATAGAAAGAAAGAAAGAAAGAACACATTTATTTCAGACACAGAAGACACATACATATACATTATTTTAAATTACATAAAACGAATATGAAAACTAAATAAATAAGAAAGACAGCATACGAGTAGTATGTGTCCCCTAGCGTCCGATAGTAAAAAAAACCGGTCATTTTTTTTTTATTCTGTGCTGTCGGCAACCTTGAATTTAAAACGTATCATAATGTATGTATTCTACTAGTCAAACCACTTTAATTTGATTCCAGTATTGAGGTAGTTGTGCAAGGCATGTTATCCGCCAATTTATAGCGGCGGCCATCTTAGACTGATTAGCTTCCAGACCTGATAAATTATAGGGCCTATAATTTATCATATCATCCGACCTCCGGTACCGCTGAGATGAAAATTACTTTTTTTTTAAAACAGTCTTGTGCATGGTCACCCATCCAAAGACGATCCACATCGACCGTTGCTTAACCTCACGTCCGATTACCTTTGTTAGCCGAGCTACAGGCGCTACAGTTAGTTGTTTCAGACTACGCATGTTCCACCTTACTGAGTGTCGCTGGCTCGTGTGATAACGCGCCCCTGCTAGTCTAATGCCTAGCTGTAAGGAAAAGAAAAAATAAATACAATAATGATATTACTATTGTACACCATCATCACGCCATTGATATATTTAATAGTAGCTTAATAAAATTAAAAAAATAATAAAATCAAAATGTAGCCTAGCCTTATTGTCACCAACCAGTTTTATATTGATTCTTCCTAATATTTTTATTTGATCACGCTGTGTATACATATATATGTTTTGATCCTTATAGAATAATTAATTTTAGTTATAATTTTGTTGTTTTTTGATTTGTGAATCATAATAAATAAATAAATATAAATATGTATCTAACGCAATGCAGGGATTATATGGCTAAGTAATCTCACCGCTATAAGTTTTCAAAGCATACTTGCACTCGCAAGCGGAATGATAAAGCGTAGTACATACGTGGCGTATGAATGAAACTTGCAGCGGCTAGGATTCCTGGAATAACTACTAGTGGCGGTACTCTCCGAGCTAGAATAAGATATAGTTTACTTCTCTACTGGAAGTGCGAGCTAACTAACGCAGAGAGTGGCCACACTACGATATATGCACGCACAGGGATGCAGCTAGAAACGAGTACTTATGTACTCTCTCCTAGCTCGAAATCATATTTCTAGCTTCTTCTTCATTGTATGAGTGGCCAATCTCTGGTGTCGAGAGTTTTCAAGCCACCCGAAGATCTCTGACTTGGCTTAACGGCTGATTGTACTAAGACTAGCAACACGTAAGAAGGTATACATATACTTTAATCAGTACATGCAAAAAAATCCGTTAAAACTGTAAATTGACAAACTTGTTCAATAATAAAGTGAAAGGCTTGCACTCCCGCTCTTAATCTGTCCCCTCCTAGCTTAAAGCGTGTTGATGTGTGATACCAAGATTGCTGTACGTATATTTCACTTAGACATTGTACGAGTATTTTTATGCATTGACAATGCAACCAACTTGCTTTGGGTAGAAGTCATTAGTGAGTTCCGCACGGGCCGCCGATGCGCGCTGCCGTGTCTCATGCGCCTTTCTCGGTTTTGCGTGTCGTAATTTCGCGAACGTATAATGTCGGAGCCGCCGACGCCGCCTGTTATTATCGATGAGTTCCTAACTTTTGTGCAGAACAAAATAGATGTACTAGACGAGATTACTATTACACAAATATGTGTTAGTAACTTCTCGGATAGTGAGATTGAAGTGGGGAAAGCTACGTTGGTAAAAGCCCTGCCCGAGGGGAGTAGCAGAAATGTCACAAGAAAAGGAGAAGACAAGAGTAAGAAGAATGTTAAAGATGTCATAAAAATTATGAAAGAACATGATCCATCAATACAGCCTGTATTTGTAGCGAGAAACCTCAACCGGTTACCGGCGGTAGGATTCGACCATGTCGATGTGACCAGACTCCTCAAGGATATGGCCGGGATGAAGGCGGAGTTGCGGGATTTACGGCGTGACGCGGCCACCAGAGCTGAGATGACTGATATGCAGACGAAAATTAGTTTTGACATCAATAACTTGCGGTCGACCCTCATTATGTCAAAAAAAGATTGTTGTTCATTTAGAACAAACAAAAATCAACAAAATCCCATGATTGACGAGGCGAGTAAAATCACTACTACGCCGATTAGACAGCTGACCAAAGAACGCATAGATAAGCGACCCAGCGGCGCGTCGATACCTACGCGGCAAGAGCGAGCGTGTCCGAAGTCTACCGAGCCGGTCCACACGCCGACGTATCGAGACATAATGCTATCGTCGAGTCAGTCGCAAGCTGTTGTGAGCCGTATTGCGAGTGCGCGTAAGGCTAATGATAGTTTTATATTAGTCACAGGTAAAAAACGTAAGTCAAAGCAAAACATGTGCGGAACTGCTACGGGACCTACTAAAATTAAAGTAGCTGAGCAAAGTTGCTCTGTTTATATTTCAAGGTTGACGAAATCTACTACGATTGAAAATATTAAGGAACACATACAAGATATGGGACAAGAATGCAGTGACATCCAACTTTTAAAACAGCAAAAAGACACCGATTTTAATTCATTTAAAATAACCGTATTTAAAAATAAGCTTGACGTGTTCCTCAGCAACGACTTTTGGCCTGTGGGTGTTAAATACAGAATGTATCGCGAGTACTATTCGCGTGTGCAAAGTAACCGTTACTCACAAAATTAATTATGGCTAGATATAATAATAATAGCATTTTTTCTAAAGTATCATTTAACTGTAAGAATTTTAAAAGAAGTTTAAAGAATATTCAGACACTTTGTAAGAACAATGATATTATATGTTTGCAAGAGACGTGGGCAATGCCCCACGACCTCGATTTATTTAATAAAATTGATGATAATTTTGATTGTTTCGCTAAATCGTCCGTGGACACCTCCACAGGGGTGCTGCGCGGGCGGCCTTATGGTGGTCTGACGTTGCTGTGGAACAGGTCAAAATTCAGTCAGGTGAATGTGGTGAATTGTGATAGCGATAGGCTCGCTGCCATTCAAATTACCATTGGTATGAAGTCTTTTCTAGTGTTCTCTGTCTATATGCCGCAAGATGATGTTGACAATATACCGCAATTCACCAATATACTTGCTGATATTTGTTCAGTGATAGAAGAATATCAAATTGAAGTAGCGTATATAGTAGGTGATTTTAATGCACATCCGATGTCTGGTTTTGGCGACGAATTACAAAATTTTTGTGATGAACAGACATGGATGTGGGCTGATTTAGTCAAACTCAGTCCCGACAGCTATACATTTATCAGCGAGGCTCATGGAACAAATCGGTGGTTGGATCACTGTGTATCTACTCGTGCTGCGTTTGACTCAATCTGTTCTATAAGTATTATGCACGATGTGCTGTGGTCGGACCACTTCCCACTTGTTATGATGTGTGATATTGGTGAATTATGTAACAAAACCAGTGTGTTAGATTCTAAACCTTTACACGGTATTTTATGGGGTACACGTACATCTAGTCAAATAGAAAAATTTAATATTGAATGTTATAATTTACTTTGTGATATGAATACCAGTATTCAGTGCTCCAACTGTGATAATAATAACTATTGTGAACATTTTGAAGATCATTTACATTTTATTAACAAGACGTATTTAGATATTGTAAATACATTACAGATTGCGGCAAAAAATAGTTCGGTTTTGCGCTCGGGTCGGAACTGTAAAAAGCAACAAGTTACCGGATGGAATTTCCATGTCAAATCGTTGCATGAAAATGCAAGAATGTATTTTAAATGTTGGGTTCTCGCCGGTCGACCGTCTTCTGGTGAGATTTATAAAATGATGTCCAAATCACGCAAGGATTTTAAAAATAAGTTAAGATGGTGCCAAAGTAATGAAGAAAGAATTAAGATGGATATAATATCAGCGCATAGGCGAAATAAACATTTTATAAAATTCTGGAATTCAACTAAAAACCTAAGTAAAAAACAGACTCTACCAGTAACGGTTGAAGGCTTGCAGGACACTAAAGATATTGCAGACTTATTTGCAAAATCTTTTAAAATTCAGCCAGAATTGCAGGAGAATGTGATCGAGACGCCACAGACCAGGTGCATCTGTGACAGTAAATGTGTACAGTTTAGTGCCAAAGATGTATATAAAGCCGTCCGTAACATGAAGCGCGGCAAGTCGCCTGGTCACGATGGCCTAAGTCTCGAGCACATTCTCTATGCTGGGGATTTAATAAATAATAAATTAGCTGATCTATACAACATGTGTATTGGATACTCTTTCTTACCTGACAGTTTAATGAAAACGATTGTGGTACCTATTGTTAAGAATAAGACGTGTAATTTGAGCAGTACCTCTAATTATCGACCTATATCACTAGGAACTGTAATTGGAAAAATATTAGAGCGACTTTTGCAGCCTTTACTGGTGAAAAACTTAAGAGTGAATGACGCTCAGTTTGGTTTCCGTCCGGAACTTTCAACCGATTTAGCCATTTTCAGTCTGAAACATACCGTCAATTATTATATAAATAGGGAAACGTCAGTTTATGCCTGCTTTCTTGACCTGAGCCGCGCATTTGATCTCGTAAATTATAATAATTTATGGGGCAAATTGTCTGCGACTCAGGTTCCCTCGGAGGTTATCGACATCTTTAAGTTTTGGTACGGAAATCAAATGAACGTAGTGAGATGGGGCGACACGACATCCAGCAGCTATAGGCTGGACTGCGGGGTTCGCCAAGGGGGGCTAACTTCTCCGGACCTTTTCAACCTTTACGTTAATGACCTGATAGAGGAGCTGAGGAGCACCAGAGTCGGGTGCCACATTGGTGATGTATGTGTTAATAATTTAAGCTATGCTGACGATATGGTGCTCCTCAGTCCCTCTATCAGCGGACTGAGGAAGCTACTAGCCATCTGCGAACGATTTGCTGCCAAGCACGGTCTTAAATATAATGTAGCAAAGACAGAGATGCTAATATTCCGCTCTGGTAAGGGTCCGGAGAAGGTACCTGATGTGTACCTTTTGAATTCACCGGTAAAGGTTGTAAAACAGTTTAGGTACCTGGGGCACATAATGACCGAAGATATGACTGATGATCTCGATATAGAGAGGGAGAGAAGGAACCTGTCCATCAGGTGCAACATGCTTGGACGCAGATTTGCAAAATGCTCTGAAGACGCCAGGATAACCTTGTTCAAAGCTTATTGCATGTGTTTATACACATGCCAGCTCTGGACAAGGTTTTCCAGGAGGTCATTCAGCAAAATAAGGGTGCAATACAATGACGCTTTTCGCATCCTTATGAAAAAGCCTAGATTTTGCAGCGCGTCCGGCATGTTCGCTGATGCACGGGTTCCTGATTTCTTTGCAGTTATTCGATCACGTATTGCGTCCTTCTGGGATAAGATACGTAGGTCGAATAATGGCATACTGCAGTGCCTATCTGAAGATATCAACAGTCATATCTATCGGTCCTGGGCCGACGTCCACCGGAGCGCAAACCGAAAATAGCCTAAGTTGTAAGTTTG
This sequence comes from Mellilla xanthometata, assembly GCA_035578125.1. Classification (NCBI taxonomy): domain Eukaryota; kingdom Metazoa; phylum Arthropoda; class Insecta; order Lepidoptera; family Geometridae; genus Mellilla; species Mellilla xanthometata. Next base: position 144,947 of record JAPUBQ010000007.1, on the reverse strand, counting down.
TGGTTATTTTATTTTATAGATATAATTACTTTACTTTTACTTGTATTTTAATTTGAATAATTTGTTAATTTAATTTAATTTGTAACTATGGGCTAAAGGCCTGCAATAAAGAAATTTTATTTATTTTTTATTTATTTTATTAGTAATTACAGAGAGTATTGGTACTGCTGCTTATTTTTTTTATAAAACTTTTGTTACCAATATCTTAATTAAACAAAAATTATATTATGCTAAGAACACTTTTACTCGAACAAATTTTCACAAAGTGTTTGTGCCCGTGAAATACGACCTGATTACGTCCATGTCCTGAGTATTAATTTAAGCTAATTGTCGAAAGTTTCCGTCGCGTCGTTCAATCGGTGAAGTTGTGAGCGGAGGAATGTGACTCCAGGCGGAGCCGGGGCTACACGCTGACCTTGTTTCACTAACTCAAGCTAATAAATAACGGGACGAGAGAACAAAAAGAGAGCTTTGCCTCCACTCCACGGCGGAATGTTGAACACACTTTGTTGTTTCAATATTACGTTTGATTCGTCAAAAGAAAGTGCAATCAGTTGCCGCCGACATGAAAGCTACATTCCGTTACATTTTCTGGGTTTTCAAGATAATATTTTCACTAAGCAAAATCTCGTAAAGTGTATACTGGAACAGTAGACAAGGTTTTGCTAAATATAATAATATTAAGCTAAAAAACGTGTGTTAAAAACAATCGAGTGTGGTTTGTGAGTTAGACTATGACATGCACGCCCCAGCTTGAATCTCATCAGGCACCAAGGAATTATTATTATTTCAATTTCGAACTCGCTCATACGGCGAAGAGAAGAATAGTAAGGAAATCTATATCTTCTGAGAACTACACAATCTGACTGACGTACCTATATCATTCACCAACGCGTATTTGGATATTGATGTAATAGTAATAATGGTCCATACTAATTTTCTAGCGAGTAAAGCGTCGACTTTCTTTGAGACGAGTTGTTTCCCGACGAAAGTGAGTTCACATGTATTTAATAAAAAATCCAGTTTCTCTTATAAAATAATTGAGAATGAAGTGGTGCATGTCAGATACTGGCACGCAGCGTACAGTGCGTGTCTGTGCGGAGGCCGAGGAGGCCTGGAGAGGCCGCGGAGGGACAATGCCTCGTTTTTTCCCAACAAAGCCTCTCGGAGCCGTTTGACGTCATAAATTAAATTAAGCCATTGTCATGCAAATTCGGGTCGTATTACGAGGGCAGTAAGCCGCAGTGTCGCCTGCGCTAGCTCCAGATTACTGGAATGACCGGCGCGAGCTCCGCGCGGACACTCTCGATACGGTGGGGGGAGGGGAGCCAGGAGGAGTGGGAGGGATCAGGGCTTACTCAAGCATTGTTCACTTCCACCAGTTGTATTACACTCGCATTCTGTTATTGTCGAGGACTTGCCCGCTGAGGGATCCATTCAAATTTCTCCATCTTTAACTTAATGATGGAACTGTTGATTTAACGTCCATTCTTCATACTTTCTTATTAACTTTTAGAGTTTTTGTGTTATAAATGTAGAATAAAAGATGTACCATACATTTCATACCAATGAGTTAAGTACTTAATGTATATTTTTTTGCCTTCGTTGTGAGGAGATTTGCGATATTTAACCCAGAGTCCTTTGGTATATCCAGCTTTGGCCTATGGTATATCTACCATCAGGCGAATTGATATCCAAGCCTCCAAATCTATCTCATAAAAAAAATGGAATGTACAAACGTGGTGCTTACCATCAAGCTAGAGACTTGCTCGTCGTGTCACTAGTCACCATTATATAAAAGCTAGTTTCTCGGAATAGTGTGCTATTTGAAGCGATATAATATGCAACTTCGAGAAATGCTCGCAATCGCCGACTGGTCGGAGCGTCGCTAAATGAACCATTAACTGCACACGTCAGTTAGCGGCTACTTCCCAGAAGTTAGTCAAAGCGACGGTGCCTATAACTCTTGCCGTATACATACCTACTGCGTAGCTGAATGCTACGTCTGCTACGTCGTAGCTAGATCTACGCCGTAGCTTGATCTACGCCGTAGCTTGATCTACGCCGTAGCTAGCTTTATGTACTCGTTGACTAGTACTTCGTTCCATCTAATAATGAATTACTATATGTACATGATTAGGGTGGGTAGATTAATGTTCTGTTATTATATATTGTCCAGTCAATTCTATTACGTTATATCCGAACGAAAATAAATTAAAAAAAAAAAACAAATATGTTAAAAGTTGGTACTTGCTTTATTTTGTATGTGGCACAAACACGGTTTTGTGTGACATCCAGTATATAAAATTCATTACAATAGAGCAACATAAGGACGCGTTCATGTATGATTCATAGCCATTGATATGTTTCAAAAGTTTATTTAGGTTTACTGGGCTTACGCTTGATCATAACTCACCTGATAGTAAACGACATTGTGATCTAAGATGGAGTGCGCTCGCCTAGCAGAACCAGTTCCATCTTGTAAAAAGTAAATGATTATAGTTATCGGGAAACACACGTTGCCGGTTTAAGGTGGAGGCAAACTGCTTAGTGCGCGCCTTTGGCACCTTCACAATATAACGATACCGGCTCTATGCTTTCCTTAAGGCGCTATTGTACCGCGCTCAGCCGCACACAAGAAATTTATATAAAACGTTGTTATGCCTAAACATTTTATAGTGAACAACCCTTATCACTTAGGGGTATGAAAAATAGAAAGTAGCCGATTCTCAGAACTACTGAAAACGCATATAAAATTTGGTTAAAATCGGTCAAGCTGTTTCGGAGGAGTTACCGTACTCCTCCGAAACAGCTTGACTAACATTGTGACATGAAAATTTTATATATTAGAAGATTAAATAATGACAATATTGAAATCATAAGCTCTTGTGATTCTAAGGAATATCAATAGCTACTAAAAAGGGTAAGATTTGTTTTAATTTCTTTATCACTTTCAGAAGCACAACATTTTCACGCAATCATGTTTTGGAACTCTTACTATTCAAGCACTTAATTAAAGATAATTAAACTGAAAATACCCGATCCTTATCAATAAGTCAGGATTTTATGGGGGTTTTCAAATTATGCTATTTTGCTCCCGCTCCTTTTATCTAACTTTTGATAAAAAAACAACATTATTTATTATTGTAAATAAGAGTATTACACGCGTATGGATTTGAAAGGAAGGAAGGTAATATCATTTATGAAACGCGCGTATGAAGCGCGGTAACTTACAACTAAACTAATTACCTAACTAGTGTAATTACTTACTTTAACGTTGTTGCCAATAACTTCATTTGATCACTCGATAGAGAAATATTGTGCTCAGCTCACACGCGAAATCGATCAGAAAATTCATTATAATACTGACGTCATTGTGTTTTTTTTTAATTTATTTTAATAACATTATTACCTAACGACACAAAAACGGCGGGGTTGCAAATTTAACGTCTCTGAAACCAAGGCACGCATGAATTGTGCTGCCTCGACCTCTGTTGTCCAAATAATGAAACTTTGGAATTCTTTGCCTTTCTTTGAATTTCTTTTGAAACTTTGAATTTCTTATTTCTCAATGACTATAGTCTAGTGATTTTCTAGACGAGAGCGACCCAGCTCTTACTACGAGTAGGTAAGCACACTCTACCGTAGACTTCAATATCACTTACCATCAGGGAAATTGTGGTCAAGCGCAGAAAGCGTTGTCATATTTAGGAATTTATTTCGTTTATCAACTGTTCAACTAAACTCAACTCGAAGCTCATGTTTTATATTTACTTTTATACAACATTTTCCAAAGATGGTTGTAACGTTAGCCAAATTACCGATAAATTGAAAAGTCAGAGATTTTTTTTTGACAATAGATATTTTATTTATTTGATAAGCACGAGACTTAAACCTAGTCCATTGAAGTACATTTTTTCACAACTGCTTACTATTTCTGTACGTAGCTACTCCTCTGAGCCAATTTACCAGATTTTCAGCCATTTATATCTACTACTTTATTATCGAGTGCAGCAGACATACTAACACCCCATCCATTATTTTTACGATGAAGCCTCTGCTGAAGTTATCGTAATGAAAATTGATAATGCCATTAAACCTGCACGTCCATACAGTGGGAGCTTAAAATATTGATTCTAATCGCACTTTCAGGAGAAACTCTCTCTTAATTAATGTTAATTTCATAATTTTAATAAAATGCGTCATTGACGACCAAAATATAATTCCGAATCAAATTTGGTGGCGATTTATTATTTAAAAAAACATGATTACAGATAAAAACATTATTATAGATCAGAGCACGGAAATAGTTAAAGTTTTGTTGTGCTATTATTATTTTTAATGTGTGTTGTAATTTGAGACAATACCAGGTTTGATTCCCGGAAGGACCAACATCTTTGTGATGAACTCAATTTAATGGCTGTGGGTTTGGGTGTTAAACATGTGTCTATATAAAATATGTATGTATGTATATGTTTGTAGTATATCAGTTTTCTTAGCAGCCATAATACGAACTAGAAATGTTTATTATGGGACTAATCAGCCGTGTGTTAAATTTGTCTTAATATTTATTTCTACCAAATTACATTGTACCATTACAAACTCAAATTAATCTAGGTAAAATATGAAAACAATTATTCATCTTAATTAATTTTAAAAACTTTAAATTTGATTTGTTCGCTAAAAATCCTTAATGATCGGCGTAACTATGCCAGCAAGTTAATTACGAACATTCCAAATAAATCAGGGAACGTTTATATTTTGATAAAAATGCCGCCAAGGATGTTGAACAGTAATGAAGCCTACAGCAGAAATACAGAAATACAGAACTTTATTAGCCCTAAATAACATACGTTAAAGGCAAGTCATACTACAATAATTACTTAATACTTAAAAACATTAGTAAGGAATTAAATAAACTTACAAATTTTATTAAATAAATATTTTACCCCATTAAATACTACACACATTAGCACTTATTTTCCATGTTTATTAAATTTAAAATACTACTGTTTACACATGAATAACGATTCTGCAAGCTCCATATTCATATATTCGCTTAAATCATAAAAGGAATTACTTTCACAAAAACTCTTTATTTTCTGTTTAAACATACTACTATTAAGATTTGTTTTTTCTCTGGCAACTTGCTGTACATTAATATTTATTGACGACCTCGTTGGCGTAAAGGTTACCATGCTGGTCTGCTAATCAGGAGGTTCCGGGTTCGATTCCCGGCCCGGTCAACATCTTTGTGCTTGACTAAATTTGTTGGCTGTGGGTCTGGGTGTTAAATATGTATTTATATATAATATGTATGTATGTATATGTAGTATATCAGTTGTGTTAGCAACCATAATACGAGCTAGAAATGGTTCAGTATGGGGCTAACCAGCCGTGTGTGAATGTGAATGAATGAATGTGTATAACATCCCTGCTAGTGAGAGCTAGTGAGAGACACAGCTCTGTCATGAAGAAGCCGTTCCCTCGTAGTGAAGGTGAGGTAAGGAGAGCGGCTGCCAGTGAAGCCATTGTTTGATCCTCCATCCACTTGACGAATTAATTACGTCTGGCTGGAAGGAAGCACGCCGACAAACAATATCCGCGCCGAGCTCGCTCCCGCTTTCATTCCCTTTAAACAACACTTTATTAATGACTACTGAAACACACGTATTTATTCACGAACCTCGGTCGCCACTGCCGTTGGAATGAGACTGACGTAAACCACAAGATTAGCGACTATCTCTTCTAGTTTACAATTAAAACGACTTACATTTTTGCCTTTTTACACGTACAGATAGGCATTTGACCAGTTGAGTGAGTAACTTCATAGGTTACCTACACTCTGAGGTAACGTAGAGCATGCCTAGTCTGGGATAACTGGTTTTAAAAGAGGCCGGAATACACTGTAAGGTGCTTGGTGACAGATTTTTTAACTTGAGGGGGATGCTAGCTAGGCAAGCACTAGGAAATGGCCTTCCACTACAAATGTATTTGCGTGGCAATGTAATTAAATGTAAAGCATATCTATAATAGATTGAAAGCAACGAATCTATTTGATCTCAAATCGTAAGGTCTGGAGACACGAGGTTAGGTTAAGAGCAGGCGAGTTTATAAGCTAGTGAGTGAACAAGTAATTGTTTTGGAAGCAGTCTGTAAAGCAGATTGTTTGTAAGCTCAATGGCACAACTTGTAGCGCCTCTATTAGCGCGGAGACAGTAAGATTAAACTGTAAGGTCAACCCTATCTATTTCAATTCTTAAATAAGTATTTTTTAAATACTAGGACACATTTCACACACGCGAAATAAAAATTTCAAATTAAGATATTGACTTGTTTCTAATTCTACGCTCGTTTTGTAATGTCAAGAAATCTTGTCATTTCCACTAACTAAAAATGTGGTAAATACGTTTTGACATTAACACGACCTCGACTAGGCAAGGCGCGCTGAATGTCAAGATGTGTGACAAGTCTCGGCTAAGGTGATAAATAATTCACAATCGGCATCTGTTCCTCCATAATGATATACATACAGCCGGCGCGGGTTAGTTTGCATGAAATATCGTATACATTACACGTATTATTATGTATGTATCAGTCTGCGCTCAAACTTAGATATTAGCATACCGCACGCCCGAGCTGTGATCTAATCTCACGTGTTTACTGTGTTACACATACACACACACACACACATACTTCTTCTTCTTCGTATGAGCTAAGTGGCCAAGCTCTGGTGTGGAGAGTTTTCAAGCCGCCCGAAGGCCTCTCTGACTTGGCTTAACGACTGCTTGTATTAAAACTAACAGCCGGGACGTACAATTTAATGTGACCTCACACTGATTTCTATTGATATATTTAAAAGATTGGTGAAGAAAAAATTCATTTAAATCTCTTGCTAACCTGTGATCAGTGAGTGCATCAGTGAACTTTAAACATTGACATAGAACAATGGACATTTTATGATCTGTTAAAAATTTAATTTCAACTCAGTGTGATATAGGCATATCAGCATTTTGCTGCTCGCCTATAAATCAAATAAATAAATTTAATGATTAGCACAAAATATAAGACTGATATTTTTATTTATGTTTCGAAATAATAAGAAAATAGATACAAATCGTATTATCTCCTCTTATACCATATATTTGGTAACGTACAGATTTGTTTAGGCATATATTAGTAAATAGAACGTTGGATAGACATAGTATTTAGTAACGTACAGAGCATCATTTACAAACCTATAAACTGGGGCTCGGAATCACATTGAGTAGTGAAGCTCATAATATGAATGATGAGGTCGTTCCAGAGGTACGTTTTAGCATAAATGTAAAACATTAAGGTATTTATAACGTGTTGCCAACCCCCCGCCCGCCCCGCCCCCGCCACGTAGCGACGCGAGATCATTATCTGTGAATTCATTATGAATGCTCATTTCAGCGCGTTATCACCGCCAGGCGGGCGGCGGGGTCACGCACCGTGTCATGAATTAAAACACTTCGTATGAGCTAAGTGGCTAATCTATCATGTCAACAGTTTTCAAGCCCCAAAATCCTCTGCATGACAGCTACAACATACAATTTAGCCTGTTCTTCTTTTTGTTATTTCGACATAGTAATGCCCAGATGTAGATGTCACTTTTTAATTTCTTTTGCATGGTCACCCATCCAAACACGTTGCGTTGAACGTTGCTTAACTTCAGTGATTGCGTCAGATCCCGTTAGTAAGCCGAGCTGCCGGCGCTACAACAATTATTTGAGTAATTTTTGTTATCTGTGGCACGTGAGACGCTGCGTAACTGTCGAGATGGAGTAGAAAATCTTGCAGAGTGACGTTTCTTAAAACTTGCACATAGATATACTCAATACAAATACAAAATAATTTGATTGGGCCAACTTACATTCTTAGCAAACGTGAAATTTACCTTAACTAATTAATACTAATGCTAGAAGCTTAGTCTAGCTTAGTCTTAATGTAAGTATGGTGCCTAGCTCCTGCAGTAGGATACCCTGTGTTTGCAGGAGCTAGCTCTCTTCAGAGGTGCTAAAAATGAAGTTGAAATACGAGTATGTTGTGTTGTTGAGTGCTAGTTAAAGATGAGTAAGTGTATGCATAATGTAGCTATAGTATTCACGTGTGTATAACTTGTAAATATCCAAGCTACTATAGTTTTAGAAGTTAATCGCTTTCAAGCCAGATGTGTCAAGTCTGGCGCTTGACTTCTGGTTGCAATTCTCAAAGTCAAAGTCAAAGTATTTTATTCATAAAATTTAAACTTACATGTCAAGCGTATATAAATATTATAATTATATATCATTAAAATTAGTATACTTAAAAGTAAATTATATTTTTTTCTAGTCATTATAAATGCAAAAATGCTCATCGAAACTGCTATTTGTTTAATACAAATTCCAACTATTTAGAGAAAAAGGTTTTGTTTTGTCGTGTGGTAAAGTAAAATGTTATCTGCGCGAGGTAGCGATGTGCCGCGGCGTTGTCCGCGCGCGCCCTGCATACTAATGCCGCTGTTTACGACGATTGCCCGACACGCTGATAGGGATATACCTACACACGCCTGCTTATATCTCTATATATGTATCTACTCACACACAAAGATGAGAAAACGGTGAACGCAGATTGAATGTATTTAGTTATCCATTGGGATAATAATATACATCATATTCATCTTTTGTACAATATGACCTAAATACCAAACATTTTATAAATTATTTTGTTGATCTATAAGCAATATAACTCCATCTTGTGGTGAGGAAGGTGCCGCCGTATAAGAAACAAAAAAATAAATTATTTCTTCTTCTTCTCCTTTACCATTTCCCACTAGGTGGGGTCGGCACAGCCTGTTTTTCTCTTCCACGCCACTCTATCAGCCGTCATCTCCACATTCACTCCCTTCTCAAAAAAATAAATTATTTATTTCACAAAATACATTGACCATTTTCTTACAGTGAGAAGATTAAAACGATAACTAAAATTATGAGCGGTATTGTAAGTCCCAGCTGTTAGTCTTAGCACAAACGGTCGTTAAGCCAAGTCAGAGGCCCAAGTATACCTTAAAAATCTTCGACACCAGAGCTTCGTGACCTAGTTTTAACAAAATTGTTTAACTACTATTAAAATTTGTATTTTTACCAAAGTTTTTCAAAACCGAACGTCCTTTATTTGTATTTGTTTTGCTACTTTGTACTATTATTTGTTACAAACGAATTATTCAATCATTTGGATTAATTCATTAACTGCAAGTTAGATTTGTAACTAACGCTTATATTATGATGATGTTAGCCGCGCCGCAAGGACCGGTTCATGCCGCAGCGCGCCAGGTAGCGCGGCCCTCGCATGGAAATGAAGCTTCATTTACTTACTTGTTGTTTTGTGTTTTTACTTCCCGCAAGGTTTCGGGAATCTCGTTTCCTGAACCTACCTTTTGTTCGTAAATTCCACGGATATTGCTTTCTGTTCTGTTTCTTACTGCGGCTACCTTGTTATCAAAACTTCCTAAAATCTACCTACGTGTGTAGATTGTATCAGTAAAGTAAGCATTTTAAAGTTCATGTCCTCTCGTTTCTCTGAGAAGAAACGAAGTTTCAAATGTTTTTTTAGTGAATTGAGTTGTATTTAATTTACCGGAATCAGGCTGTCCTTCAGACCTACTAAACTGATTTAGTTTTCTCAGCGGATGTGATGTTAGAAATTAAGAAACCTTGGGTTATCTTTGGATATTAAATAAAAATGTATGATGTGTCTTAAAATATAATAAAGTCGATAGAAGACAATCTAACGTATTTAGTGTACTTTCGCTGTGACTACACATTCAATATTTCAGATTGTCTTCCATCTACAATAGATTTTCAAAGTAACATCTGACTATTACTAGTATACTCGTAGTTCACACGTATCAATCCGTCCATAGCTGGTAAGGCATCACTCCCTGTCCCCGCGTGTTGTACGAGGAGCGCTCAGAGCCGCGTCGGCCGCGACGCGGCACACACAGTAATAATGAGAGGGCCCATGCCCGCGCTAAATTAAAGGAATGCCTAATAAAGAGCCGCGGCCTCGTTTGCATGCCAGCCCTGAAACAACCGCTTATTAATGGGGAAAAAAATAGCGGAAAATAAGCCCTTTGATCTCAACCGGCGGGGAGCGCTGCCACGAGCGTCACGTGTCCTTCATTATATGGGGGCCTACGTCTTTCAGGCTTTGCTGGTACAATATATATCATCATCATCATCCAGGTGGTTCACTCCCTCTTGCTGGGAACAAATCTCTCTTCTAACGTGCCATTCACCTTGCGCTGTGTTCATCTAGTCCGAGTTCAACTACCACTGACGCTATGACGTCGATTATATAAAGGCAAAGTAGAAAAAGTGTCATGACTTTTTTAATACAATATAAATTCCATTAAGACGGTTTTACTTTTAAATCCTATAAAACACAGCGTAGGGCTGTTATTTGGACAATAGTCCAAAAACATGTTACGTAAAATTAGCTCAATTTTTTTTGTGGTAAACTTGTAAATTAGTCTTATATAAGTAATCATAAGTACTAAGCCATCGCGTTCAGCTCCCCCCGCGGTGACCGTAGTGAGCATGGTGTAGTAACCCTTGTCCCGGTGTGGTTCCAGGTGTCGTGGATCCGGCACCGCGACCTGCACATCCTGACGGTGGGCGGGTACACGTACACCAGCGACCAGCGCTTCCAGGCGACGCACGCGCCGCTCTCCCCGGACTGGACGCTGCACATCAAGTGGGCGCAGCAGCGCGACGCCGGGGTGTACGAGTGCCAGGTCTCCACGCAGCCTGTGCGCTCCTTCTTCGTCACGCTGCATGTTGTCGGTCAGTACCTACTCGTACCATACACTCATACCGTGTGTTACTCTCATTATACTACTTACATACTACGTTTATTACTTAAATAATATCTCGTTCAACTCTAATAATTCCACTTACCACTCTAATACAACTTACAATTCTAATAATAACAACTTAGAAATAAAGATTTGCCAGTCTTTTTTTATATACTAGACCATTTCTAGTTTGTATCGTGGTTGCTAACACAACTGCTATATTACATATGCATACATAAATACTCTATATAATTTATACATATTTAACACCCACTATTTCTATATTTGTGTGCTCACACGATATCTACTTTTGAACATTATAACTAACTCTTTATGCTCAAAATGAAATGGTTTGCAAATTTTATTTGAAATGTTTTGTAATTAAAGACTTTTCCAAATACAAAGCACAGATTGTAACATTCATTTTTATTTTAGACACACATAACATTGACGTTTGAGTTCCAGCCGGTTGTGTAAAACGCTAATAGTAGTTCTCAGAGTAATATAGCTAGTTTTGTACCTGCAGTATATACTCGTATATAACCTGTGTAGCGCAGTACGCACTATTCTAAGTAATGGTTCCAACAGCTCGCTGTAACAGTCGACAAGTCGATGCACTCACTCGGTTGAGGTAATTTATTATCTCTTGAAGCAGTTTCTCAACTAAAACGTGTTCAAGACAACTCGCCGTGTAAACGATGTTTGTATGCATATCAAGTGTAAATTTGAAATTTAGAAATCTTCCAACAAACATTTAGTGAAGGCAGCCATGAAAGATTTGAAAATTATCATAATGTTTGTATATTACGAGTAGTAAGTAGTAGTAGTAGTTTTATTGTTTTTACTAATCAATTCCAGTCGATTGATGATGAAAAAATGTAATCCGCCATTTTGTAGCGGCGTGGCCATCTTGGATCTATTTTCATTAAACATAGCTAAAAATACTCTCAATTAGCACATATTTTTGAAACAATGAAGTCGGTTAAAAACTCTAAATCAAAATTGCTTCCGTTCGGGAACTAGGTTTCCACAAACACAGACACACAGTATGACACAGACACGTCAAACCTATAACACCCCGCCGTTTTCGCGTGGATGGTTAATAAATAATAGTGCAAAGGGATCAGGTGCAGAATGTATTCCTGCCTGCGAGTGATGTGTCGAAGTACGGAACTCCCTCCATACATACCTTCTCTTTTCTTCCAACTGAATAGAGAATGCTTTGACCCTTTTATTTCTATAGGTTTTCCTTGAAAAGTTTGAGCTGAAGTTCCTTTACTTTATTATGGTGACAGAGCTTTGCCGAGCTTTGTGCTGCCACCATTCTATTCACTCAGAAACTAGCTACATCTCTCTATCAACGACTTAACGTGTTTTGACATTTTACGTTTAAATGAAAATTTTTTTTATTCCAAAATATGGTGAAGTGAAAACTTTTTAAATAAATAGAATTTGCCTATGAAGACATATTAGACAAAATTACACTTGTTATTAGAATCTAATCGACTTGCCTACACACACATAGCTTTCTGCGCACACACACATTCTGTACACACATACATACGGTACGATGTGTACTCGTATCTGTGTGTATCATGTATGGTAATGTATCCGCTATCGCTCGCCGGATTAACGGCACCGACATTAGGTATTTGCGTTCCATTTTCAAATTCATTGTGAAGCCCCGACACCCGGCAGAGGGGGGGGGGGACCATAGCGGCATGATACGCTCAACTTTATACGGAACAAGAGAAAACACTTACACTCCGCCCCGCGGCGCCGCGCGCCTCGACATACCGTCACTACACCATTATTACTATACTTACTACAAGCATCATTATCGGCTAGTAAATCTATACCAATATTATGAAGAGGAAAAGTTTGATTGTTTGTGGGTCCGTTTTCTTTTTTTTCGCAATATCGTGACGGACCCGATTGTTTTGTTTGTTTGTTCGACGCGAATAGGCTCCGAAACTACTAGATCTATTTGAATAATTCTTTCACCGTAGAGAAGCTACATTATCCCCGAGTAAAATAGGCTTGATTTTGTGTCTCTTTGCAACTTGGATTATTTTATAGCCCGTGCGAAGCCGGGACTGGCTGCTAGTAACATATAAATATTCTATACCTTGAAAAAATTAAGACTTTCGTAAAATAGATTCTCATAAAATTGGTTTAGCTTTGATTTTCAGTATTAAATTTAGTGAAATAAAATCTCTATTCAAATCTCCATCATTAATGATAAATGACGTCACTACTACGAAGTCGGGTACAAAGTTTTGACTTGTAGAATTACTTACTCTGTGGCACAAAATATTTGATTAAACACACGTTTCTACAGGAATATAGACTGTTTGCACTTTCACGTTAAAAACGCTGGGCGAAGATAATGGCATAATTTTGATTTTTATATACAGATTTTTTCACTATCAATAATCGTAAACGGTAGCGAAAACACTGTTAGTTAGAATCATTATTACAACTTAAAATTTGCTTTTTTTTAATTCGTTGGTTCAAAGTATATTGAAAAAAAAAAACAACTATAAATTAGTTTAAAAGAGTAGCAATGCCACTAACTCCGTAATGATCGCTAGGAATAATTAGTTTTCAGTAAAACTTGGCAAATGAAACTACGAGTCGGTCATTAAAACATCGTAAAGTTAAGATTTTTTATTAATAGTTGGCTTCAAGTGCTCTACATACTCTCTCAGATCCCTATCTCGATCTAATTGTATAATAGAACTTTTAGTAGTTTTAAAGATATAAGCCAAGATTCCAAGATCAGTACCAAAACTGTTAAGAAAAAAAATATTTTATAATAATAAATATCTAAGTATCACATACAAAGTCTTGACAGCATAACGTATCGAAAGATGTGGACATACATACCCGAGCTGAGATTGTATATGTTATTGTTTCCTTGCTATCACATGTACATATACTCGTATGTGTATTTTATACGCATAAGCGACATACTTTCTATGGTCCAAAGAAAATCTTAGTATAAGTACAATCAGCATCACAATTACTAATGGGCAATGCACGGCTCGGGCTCCGCGGGTCGTCACGGAGCGTTTTAACATAATTATTTATTGGGCAGCAGCGCGGCGCGGCGCGTGGCCAGCATTAATGCCGGCCGGCAGCGCCTGCCGACACCTGTCTACGTGACCGGGATCCTTCCATATCTAACCTATACACGAGTGCTAAGCTTCACGTGTCCATAAAACTGAAACATTACCACTTTGCTTATAAGTCTTTTATATGAGCTTTAATTTCAAGTGAACAAATAGATCAGAAATTGTTACGTAACGGGTTGTTCTGTTTGCGAATAGGTTTGAATCGGACAATATGATTTGTTTGCAAAATTTCCGATTCAAATTGAAGTGGCTTGAAAATTGTATGGTAATGTGTGTGGCGGAGAGCGTGCAGCCGATTCCTATGTAAAGTGTATGCACTAGACGCGGCGCGCGCTGTGCTCACACATCACCGCCCCGTGCCGCAGTAAGCTCATCGAATGCTGCGTGCAGAATGCCGCTGAGTGTACCTCCCGGCCGCTGCCCGCTTATTCAAACCTGATTACATTATTTGTTTGCTCCCGAATAAAACCCGGGAATTTATTTCCGTTCGCAGCAAATTTTGATTAAAATTGTTCGGCGCGATAACGCTTAACGGCTCTAATTGATTTTTGTGTTCGCCGGATGTAACTCCGCTCCGAGTCGCTGTTTGTGTATTGGAGAGGGTCGCGCCGCCAGAAACAACGCGCTATATTTTTACGACGCCGATGAAAGCTCGGGGCTAATTTGAAAGCTCTTAAAGAATAACAAGATTAAATATTAACTGGAGCTCATTAAGTCGCCCGTGCCTTATCGCGCTTACATTTATTTAACTAACTTTAACTAAACTCTGTCTCGCTCGCTCAGGATCATGACTTCGAGCTAGGAATAATGTTATCAACATTTTTTCTCTGAAATTAGTACTTTTGCACTATGGGTGAGATTAAGCGTCTGTTATGTCACCCGTCAGAGGAACATAATTATACATAGGTGTATGTAGGTATGTATAAATATTGAATAAAAAATTTCATATTAAATGTTTAATGTAGAAGTGGGGCGGCAGTATGTATATAGTATGTGTATACTATACTTAACTACTGCGTCAATTTTTATATGTCTAATTAAGTATCAGTATGACAACTTTATTACAGAGTGAATGCCTCCGTTACAGATGATAGAGTGTGGGGAAGTTACCGGGACATAGATATTTGTGACACGATTATTGTAGAGACGTGCTAGCGGGTTACCATGATAGCATTACTTTGCTTTCAAGTAGCTACAACTAACATCAATAGAATTCTTAAACATATAACTAATAAATTGTGATCAGACATACAAATACAAAATTTATTTATTTGACAAAGTAATTGTTACAAATATACATAAAACAGGCAATAACTTGTATATCGAAAAAATAAAGACTTTTATGACGATTCCTGCGTCCTGTTATGTCACCCGTGTCACTTGAAAGTAGCCCACGCGGCAACTCCCTTGAGTGCCAGTAATTCCAGAATATGCTTGCTGCAACGTGTGTGTGCTCGCGCGGTGTAACCGCTCATATTAGTCTCGCGCACAAGGAATTGTAACAGGTGACACATGTTAGAGTAAAGCTTAACATCAGGCAAGCTGTGGTCGAACGTAAGCATCATTAAAAAAAAGTAACGCTCCCAAGCCGGCCCCGTACGGTTATATAGGTGTTGGCTGACTATATCAGGCTGTACAGGCTTACTGGGACTAGCGCGAAAACTTTTAAGAGTAATAAATAGTTCGTCTACACAAACTTTAGTTCGATGACTTTTTACTTTTAGATTTTCAAAAGCTATAAAGAAGAAAGATTACATTTTTGCGATTTTTCAATAGTTGTAGAAGAAAAGTTGATTGTGTCTCTAGAGACTAGCCTGAAGAGAGCGCCTCTAGTAGGAATAATATTTTCAACACTATCAAAGCGCCTGTAAAGCTGTAGCTCGGCTAGCTAAGGTGATTTGACGCGATCATCGAAGCTAAGCAACGGTCGAGGCTTTTGTCGAGGCGCGGTGTTTGGATGGGTGACCATGCACAACACTGTCGTTTTTCAAGTGGCATTTTCATCTGGGCTACCATGGGTCGGATGACACGTTCAATTGTAGGTCCCGGCTGTTAGTCCCAGTACAAGTCGTAAGCCAAGTCAGAGACCTTCGGGCGGCTTGATAACTTTCGATACCAGAGCTTGGCCCATACGAAGAAGACTAACACTTTTTCTCTAAAATAAGTATTAGTACTAATAGCTCTCTGAATTTGGCGAAGAAAGAAAGCCGAGGCCAAAAATTTTACGTGTCATCCAATCCATAGAAGCACTATTAAATCATGTTTACCCATCCAAAGAGAGTCCATATCGACCGTTGCTTGGATGACAACGAAGTAGGTTCCCGCCGGTCGGCCTCACTCGTGACTCCGTCTCACCTCGTATCTTCATAACGTCTAACCTGTATATCTATTATATCTATATATCTATATGTATAATAGTTCCTCGTATTATAGTAATGTTGTTATCTGTCTACAGATTGCGACGAGATTTACCAGAGGATGTTTTCCGACGGGGAAGGTGTGTCAGGTTGTGTGTGTGTGTGTGTGTGTGTTTGACTGTGTGTCTACTAACTGCTATTAACAAATGCCCCGCTATTATATTATTTGTACGTATACATTTCGTGATTCCGTTATATATACCATATAATTAACGAGTAACATATTATTATTTAATGTAACTAGTGTGTTGTTGTTGTTGTCGTTGAACTAACCAGGATTAGTTTGCAGTCGTGTTTGGTTCGGGAACAAGCAGAGAAAAACTCCCAAGTTATACATACCTGTAGCTATTCTGGTAACACTGAGCTGCGCTCTGTGATGTTGTGACTCGGGTTAGTAAAGAAAACTTTTTAAAATATAAATGACCTCCCACTTGCACAACCAAATAAGGGTGAGAATGAAATTCACAATATGTTCTTTGGAGTTTAGAATAGTCTGAGGTTATTTATTGCAGCGAGCATTTATTAAATTAAAAGTAGCACATGTATGAAGCCAAGACTGCTTCTGTAAAATCTATTTAACTGCATCAGCCATTTGAGCGTGTAAAAAGAACACACACAAACATAATTTTATCTTAATATAAGTAGTATAGGATTCATTGGAAATATCAAACAATTATTTCAATATCAAATAAGTTTTCGTCATTCATAAACAATTTCAACGCGTATAAACCACTCTGGAGGCCAGTAGGAACAAACTACCCTCAGTTCGCCGCGTGAGCATGAGGCCCGCGGGGTGCGGGGCGCGCGGGGTGCGGGGAGCGCGCGGGGTGCGGGGCGGGGGGAGCGGTCCCGCGCTCGCTTGCCGTTTCATGAAATAATCAACAGTCGGCGCGAGTCTCGTAAAAATAACGCTTTTTATTAGCCGTTACAATTTTCCTCCCGCCATCGGAAATACATCAATATTTATGAATATCGGGGTGTCGAGTGCCCGCCCTCGCGTTATATTATTACAACTATTCACGAACCAACTTATATTATATTGTTGTTTGTTTCATGTTACGGTGCCTGTGTGTGCGTTTGTTACTTCATCGCGGCTAAATCAAAGATGGTCTCCGACTGAAATTTTACATCAATATACTTTACATCTTGGGAATGTACGTAGGCTATCATAATTGTAAAAATAAAATGATCTTATGAAATAATTTTCATAAGAACTAATTCCCAGACGCCATTTAGAAAAGTGTATGAATCAAGAAATTATACCACACCTATTACAAATGTTTCACCTGAACATTCATAGATGGCGTTTTGAATAATTTGGGGGCCTGATAATTGTATTCTATTTTCAATGTTTATTTAATCGTCAACTCAAACAATATAGTACAATATACCCAAGTTCCACAAACAATAAAACCAGGAAATTAATAAAACCGGAATCAATTAATTTCAGCTGAGAATAATCTGAAGAGTTGAACAAATAGATTTCCGTTACGAAGTGTTGGCGAGAGGGAACAAAGCGAGTGACAAGTGTTTGTGTTCCATTCGCTTTCAAATCCAATTACCGTAGAACTTGTAATCACGAGGCCTCGCTCGCTGGTCTCACCTTGCCTCAGCTTCGCTCGCCTTGCCTCGGCACCGCTCGCCTTGCCTCGGCACCGCTCGCCTTGCCTCGGCACCGCTCGCCTTGCCTCGGCACCGCTCGCCTTGCCTCGGTTTCGCTCGCTTTGCCTCGGTTTCGCTCGCCTTGCCTCGGCTTCGCTCGCCTTGCATCAGCTTCACTCGCCTTGCCTCGGCTTCTCTCGCCTTGCTTCGCCTTATTATTTTCGTATTATTTGGATAACTTTAACCGTTTATTATCTTTTAATGACAAAAGTATAACTTTGACTATGCCAGCGCTGTAATAATAATAATAAAATTGTTTCAAAACAAACTGCTTAACAAAAAAAACTAGCTGTAACTAAAAGTATTATGAGTTGAAACATAAAAGCACGAAAATTTGCGATCCTCAGTTGTGAATGTTCGGATCGTTACGGTCTCGAGACTAAGTTTGACACTAAAATTAATAAAAGCGATAATGTTAACACCTCGCGCTTATACTTCCGATTATGAGCTCTATATCTCAGTAGTTAAGGTTTAATATCATTAGCGGTAGTGTGTGGAGTGGGTGACGTCACGCCAGCCCCGGGGAGGCGGGGGGAGGAGCTGTAATTCACATAATTGAGGATAATTGCCGCTCTCTAACGTCTGCATAACGTGTTCTTGCCAAACGCCTCGTCTAGCTCTCTACTCAACATTTAACTAAAAAATCTAAGTCAAAATTTCCATTTTGTCATTGAATGTGGCTGCGATTCCACACGCTTTTCCCTCTAGGTAATCACACCCATATTAGATTAGGTTATCTTTTTTCATATTGAAGTAATAAACTTTTTTTTTAATTCTGGTACTCGCCATTTTTTACAAATTAATATATACTTGTACAAAAGAAAATCATATTAGTTACTTTATTAGATAATTATCAGATTGATTATCTTCATACATAATGATAATATATCAGGTGTAGCACTTAATACAAAATGTGTTTCCTAGTTTTAATTAAAAGACATACTGTTTCAAACTTGGAGTCTACCACATGATCCAGATCACCATATATTATTTTCTCTCGCGTCACAACCAAACTCAAATGTAAAAAATATAAAACTAACCTGCTCTTGACTGTTGATCAGTTTTATCCAGGAAGTACACCTCCGAGTTGCAGTGACTCCCCGCCTCCCCGCGCCCCGCGCCCCGCGGGAGACCGCCGCCGCGCTCCGCTCTCAGCTAGATATTAAAACCTGCGTTAAAACTAAGCTAACAGCTCCACTCCGCCCGCCCTTCCTCGCACCCTCGATTATATCGCTTTAATTCCCCGCCACTATATCTCATGTTGAAACTCGGACGACAGAGTTTACGGCGACATGCGCGACGCCACGGGATATTATATATATTCTATACTAGCTCCACTGTTAGCTTTTATACATATATTCCAAGCCAACTCAACCATTTTCTATTTACTTAGCGCTCACTTCTTGTTAAACTTAACTACATAATGAGGAAATGTTAGGAGGAATTCTGTGAAATTCACGCGGCTGCGTAGCGCTTCTACGGCCTTGTAACGTTCGAAGCACGCGTAGATCTCGTAGCACCTCGTAGCACACGTAGCTAACTTTTTTTGAACATGATAAAAGTTCTTTAGAAAAAACAAAGAGTCCAAATTAGACTTTGGCCTTTAGCTTTTACATCGTAAGTTTGCATGCCGTACCTTTATCTGACTTAATCTTATGTTTTATGAGAACTGTAATGTAAGGTTCTGTTAAAAACTATTCTGCCTTATTGATATAAGTAACCTAGCCTTAACGTGGATTCTCTGAACCACCCGCTAAACATGTTGTGTAGTGAAACGGCTTGCAGGTGACGCCGAGTGCTCCCACTAGTTCTCACTATTTGTATTCACGGCGTATTCAGCGGGATTATAGCTTAGGGGGATTCATATCTCTTCTTCTTATCCGTGAAGCTCTTGACAGAGCAGTTGTAGTCGGGTTCATGTGATATGGTTCCATACGCAAATTACAACATGTAGACGCTAAATTTACCACTTATCTGTTTTTTTTTATGTGTAAGAAAGAGGGAGGGGGGAGGCCCGCTCTCCGCCTGAGTACACCTCGTAATATGGCTCCAGCACACAGCCTGAGATAGTGTTTGTTTAAGCTTACATACACTAACTTTATACGGGGGGAATTCAGTACAGGCTTACTGGAACTAACGTTTAGCTTTCCAAGGCCGGTGTTTTCTGTAAACAACTTTACTTACTTTTTATAACTTTAAGATTACTGAAATTGTACAATAGAACATTACTGTATTAAAACTTTCGTAAGGCATATTTGATAGAACATTATTTCAAATTTTAGTGATATTTTGGTGCTACATTTAAAAATACACAACTATATGAATTGTACTTTGTAAACTGTTATCGTAAGGCATATTATATATTTACACGAAACATTGTTTGTTTCGTATAAATAAGTATATGAATTATTGAGTTCCATTCGTGTAATCACTTTCAAGTACTCATAAAATGTTCAAGATTTGAATTGGATGCGTTTCGGCATATAATATAATTGGCATCTGACCCACGGTAGCGACCAGATGTAAATGGCACTTTAGATGAAGCTTCGCTTCAGTGGTCGCGGCAGCAGGGCTACATACTAATAGAACTGAAACTATAAAAATAATTTAATAATAGAGAAGGCCTAAGGGCAGTGACAGTGTTCAAGACATCGATGGAGGTTCCATGGTTACCGCATTGTTTACTCCGCTCTGAGAATTCCCGCGATATGTCGACATATCCTCAGCCCGGCTCCAGCATCAAGTATGGAAGGTCTCGGCTCCAGCGCTCGGAGCTCCGCGCGACAATTTTACAAGTTCTTTTTTGAATAGATATCGATAAAGTGTCGAAAACAAAGCTTGATTTATGACACAAGTTGATGTAGACTCCTCCCGCCGCCGCGTCTCCCGCACACAGACACACGTTTTACTCAAATGTAAATGTACCTCACGCACACTACTTTACGTTTTACCTAACTTTACACACACATGAGTTACACTGTACAGGGTTACCGCTGACTGACACATACTGTTTAAGGGCAGGATGAATACATCTGGGCAGGCAGTTTTCTTATTTCAAGACACAAGTTTTTGATGTGAAACATCTATAGCTACACGTAAAACCGATTTCTGCCGTGGCGGCGCGTCGCCACGGCATGGGTCCATATTACAAAATAATGTCGATGTTTTACATCTGCCTGGCGTCCCGAAGCGCCTCACATTATTTTTTATTTATATTTAATTTACATTTGAACAGCAAGACGCGCAACCTAACGGGCTAGTTACACTAAGGCTGAAAACGGGACTACTTCTTGTTTGGACTTACTGGATCTCTAGATGGCTACCAGATCACAGTGTTAGGTGCTTGTCGAGAGTTTTTTCAGCGGTAAAACGGCTCCATTCATTTTATCGCAACTCATATGTCACAATTGTTTTCTTCGTATAAAAGTCAACGACTACAATTTCTTAAGAACCTATATTTTTAGATTTAGTCAAACTCTAGTGCTAGATGCCAGTAAGCCTGTACACGCCACACACCCTTCTGGCAGCACCTCGCCCCCTGGCCGCAGACAGGCGCCTCGTATCACTTTACCTTTCATACTCACTTTATTAAGATTACTTTATCTATTTGTTACGTAGGGTATTAGTTTCTCGATACAACCAGTAAAGACACACGGCCTCGCTACTCGCCGGGCTGCTTAGCGGGTTGGATGAGAGCCTCGTGGCGCGAGTACATAGCGAGCCTATGTATAGTGATGTTAGTGAGTACACAGTATGTAGGGACGGTATAACGTACGGTATGTGTAACTCAGCGGCAGGCATTACCCGCGTCGGCGGCCGCGCGCTGTGTGGAGTGCTCGGTAATGCGCTTATCACGCTCGTCGCGCTCGCGGCATCAGACCTCATTCAATGTGCCCACTCCCACCGCGCTCACGTAATGCTCCGTGTCTCCCCGCCGGGCTGGTCACCCCGCCGGCCGGACCCCGCCGCGGGATCACCACATTATATAGTAAACGGTTACAGAGCGCCCACTCATGGAGTACAGCCTGATTGTGCATAGTGGTAGAGAATATCCTAGTGCTCCCGTTGCTGGTTACATTCAAGTTTTCACTACCAACTTCTTTGAGAGATACTCATTGCAGACAAGGCACCTTCTTCTGCCTCGGGCAGTGTCGCCACCCTTCTACTCGAGTGCCAGCAGCTATACAGAACTAACACGTCGGTATATCCTCGCCGAGCAAGTTGAGAGCCTTCATGAACTCTCAAATAAAAGCAACGAGCGCACTAGAGTTTATCTCGCGCGATATTTGTAACGGCGCCGAACAAAGACGGAGATAAATGAACACGCGGCGCGTCGCCGACATCATTACGATATAATTGAGAGTGCGGATCCACTTAGCAATAGACATGTGACGCGCACGTAGCGAGCTCGAAGCCGAGCGCCAAGCCAAGCTCGCCCTTACCCCGCCGGGATAAGGGCGAGGCGGCGACGGGTTCTGCTGCTACTGCTCTTCTACAGCTCTGCCCGCACATTAATATTCCCATTAGAAGCAGCGCGTGGCGCGAGCTGGAGGGCTGTCGCCTGCACACAGAGTAACACTATTCGGCCACCGTGTAATATTGAAGCGTGAGACAGCATCGCCTCGCTCTCTGGCGGAGCTTGATGCCGAATGTGTGTGGAAACCACAATCGAGTCTCGGGAATGGATCCCCCACGACCCGCACCCCGCACCCCGCGCCCCGCGCCCGCCCGCGCGTCAAGCAAGACAAACATAATTACACAGTAGCTAGTTCCCCTACATCCGCCGCGGATGAAGATCGCCGCTTTGAAAACCGAGAAACGTTTGTCTGGATGAGAGAAAAAAACTTAATTTTAATCCATATAAATGTATATCATGAACAACAGTGGTTTTCAACAAATGTTATATTATCATGCGAGACAAAGTAAATAACTCAATATGTACAGACCTCAATTCAATTTTATACGAGCATACCTATCAATATATGTACCCATATATATAGTCACACGTGTGCTGTGTCGGCTTTTATTCGCAAATTCCAATATCCTCTTTCTCCAAATAAAGCCCTCGCGTTCAATATATGTGTAATTGGGCAATGCTCGGCTCAAACGCGTGTACTCCTGCTAGCGAGATAGCATGTGCCGGCCGCAGCTGCCACCTCCTTATATACATACATTATATTGTCTCAGCGACGTGCGAACGAGCTACGAATGTGCGTAGTTTAAACTTATACTAATGATTTGTCAGTATTCAGATAATTATTATCTTAATCATTTTAGTAAATCTCAATACTCCAAAATTTACCAAAAATATAAACTCATCAGCATACGTAATTAGAATATTTAATTTTTAATATCGTTATCATAACACACTGTACATATTTGACAAAATTCATTTTTTGATTTGAATAACAACATGCAACCCGAGCATCGGCGAGCAAACTATGAAACTCCCGCTAGAATATTTTTCACGGGAAAAGTTTTTTATTTGTTTGTCCGAAGTGGTAACATTATATATCCGGTGTCTGAGCGCAGCAGACACCTGCATGATGCATCTGCAGCGAGCTGGCGCCACTGTCGCGCGACCACAGACTATCCAGATACTCTATGGACAGGAACCTGATACTTCAAATAATATGTGTTTTTTTTTTTTTTTTGGCGAATAACTTCAAAATCTATGTTTCTCCTTTACGCTCCAACGGTTAAACCGATTTTAATGAGATTTACTTTTAAAATAGGTTAAACCTTGGAATAACACACATGCTATTTATCCCCGTAAATGCGGGAAACACAGCGGGGCGCAGCTAGTTTCAAATACAGTGTAAACTTTATATAACGACACTGTAGGAACTGTGCATTTTATGGCGTTATAGAGAGTGGTCGTTAAATGGTGAAAATGTATCATTGTATGGAAATCAAGCTAAACCAACTAAACTTGATTTCGACGCTTTAGAGAGTTTGTCGTTAAATCGAGTGACATTATATTGAGCTATCACTGTATGAATGTATAACAGTATTATCTATATCCAGCTTCACTACACACTGTAGACAGACTGTCTGCAGTGTAGTGCGGCGGCTCGCTGCATACAACTATGATGTAGCAGCTCGCGGATATTACAAATCTCCGTCAAGTGAATTTATGTAGCCCCGCGTGATGCACCGGCGGGGTGCGGGGTGCGGGGCGGGGTGCGGGGTGCTCGCTCCGAGCGCTAATATATCCTATCACTTACCACCCGCGACTCGTCCCTCTAGCGTACAAACAACATAATGACACACTTCATTACGTCCCGTGCACTATCATTACAAGTCTACGAGGAAGACACTCGGCAGCGAGTCGAGCGCTCAAACGAGGAGGTAGCTATCATTATACAAAACCATACAAAAGATAATAATAATAACAAAAGTGGTCCGTTACAGAAATACAGAAATACAGAACTTTATTAGCCCTAAATAACATACGTTAAAGGCAAGTCATACTACAATAATTACTTAATACTTAAAAACATTAGTTAGATAGGTCGTTAGAGGTGCTTTGGTGAGCAAAACATTGACTTTACAGGTTCGTCGTTATCTAGTGATAACGGTAAACGGTTAAACTTATTGAAAATAATAAATTTAAACAGTTAAAAAACAACCCCGAGAATATTGATAATATGTGTAGTAGTAGTAGTATAAAGGTGTGATTGGTTACACTTATGAAATCTTATTGGAATAATCTTAATTTAATTACTGTGTAAACTCCATGTAACGTCACTCGATTTAACGACAAACTCTTGAAAGCGTCGAAACCAATTGGCTTTAGTTGCTTTAGCTTGTATTCCACACAATGATACATTCTCTCTATTTAACGACCAGTTTCTATAACGCCATAAAATACATCCTCTTCGCTGTCGTTATCTTATATATAAAATTTCCATGTCACAGTGTTTGTTACCGTACTCCTCCGAAACAGCTTGACCGATGTTTTCCAAATTTTATATGCGTATTCAGTAGGTCTGAGAATCGGCTACTGTATATTTAGTTTTTTTTTTATTTTATTAAGGCAAAGCAACGTTTGCCGGGTCAGCTAGTATTATATAGATTACACTGTATTTTGAATAAATCTTATTGGTATCAAAATGGTTTATACATAAACTTTTATCCAAGGTTTTGGCCATCTATGCGCCCTAAAAAAGTAAAGGAGAGTTGTATGTTTGTTTATCCTTTGAAGTATGAAGTATCCCCGGGGGGGAGGGGAGTGGAGGGGGGCGCGGTTAACATAACTCTCGGTATCGGCGGTCACATCTAGCGGGGAGCGAGCGACACGATCTATTTGTGACGATTTAGAACAAGAAAACAAAACGGAGCTGACATTTTTGCGAAGAAATGAGTAGCAAAAAAATTCTTGTAAAAAAATAATTTTGGGCCAACTCTACTTTTCAAGTATAAAATCATAAGAAGTTGTTTATCTATTAGCTAATTCTTTGGATTAGTTGTGTATGTGCCATTTCCATTAACTCTATTATATTATGCTCCATGCAGTCTGTTTGTTAGTCTAGCGCGGGCAGGTAGAACCAGATGCAGCTAGCGCTAAACATGTTTGATAATGCGGCAATTGTTATGGTATGTTATATGACTTCCCCACACGAGAGCTGAACCCTTTACCTCACGTGAGGTATAGTATTATTAATGTAATGTATAATTTTGGAATTCCTTACCAAATTCCCTGTTACCCAATGACTATAGTCTAACGAATTTCTAGGCGAAATAAGCCAGGAACCGGTTAATAGGTAATCGCGCAGAACCGTAGACTTCAATATCACTTGCCATCAAGTGAATTTTTGGTCAAGCGCTGACTATTAAAAAAATATATAATTTGCGAGACACTCTCAGAGCAGTTGTGAGTTTGCAGTAAATTTAAAAATGCAGTAACGTTCTGTCTGCAGACTGAGTTATAGTGAGTGTTTGCACGAACGACGCGCGGGATAGCGCGGCGCCGCGCGTGGAGACGCTCACTGCGCCCGTATGTAACTGAACCTAGTTAAAGTTGCACCTTAATGTGCCTCCTAGATGCGCTCCTCCGCGCTGCAGCTATCTTCACGCTGCTATACTGTACACTCGGGACTGTTCGTGGAAATTAACAGCAAAGTAAGGTATCGCTTATAAATACTTCACATAATCTATGTACTTGGAACTTTTTAGCTTCTATTTGGCGCGGAGTTACCTTCAGATCTGTGCTACTCAAACAATGCACAGTTTTTTTTTATTTACCGTGATGAAATTTCAAACAGACAAAATTACAAACAGGGAAATGGTAAATGGAAGCAGGGGGAATGGTAGCATATGAATGTAAGCTAAGTCTTCTTACAAAATGATAATAAAATATCTGCGTACGTCTGAGCGTAAAGAAGTAATAATCATACATACAAACTTTTGCAGTGATTAACAAATAGTTGCATTCCCTGGTAGCGGGCGGCGCGGGGTGCGGGGGGAGGACATTAGAACAAAGGAAATGAAAGAGGAAATAAATCAGTTAAAATCAATATCGAGATCAGAATGTGGGTCACTCTGTAAAGTAATCCAGCCGGGAAATTAAGCCTTCCCCTTTGAAGGACAATTTTTCATGTTTCTTCCCCTCCCGCTTCCTCTCTCCCCCTCCCTTTACTTCCGGGCGAGTATTTATGAAGTGCAATCAAGTAGAGTCAAAGTTACCGCGGGAGAGCCTGCTTTCTTATTTAGCCGAGCATATTTTGTGGAAAAAATTTAATAGAGTAATTTAGATGAAACATTCAGCTGAAAATGCTTGAGGGGTAATCTGGGTACTGATAATAAGCTCGCGGCGAGACCTGCACACTCAGGATCCTTTATATTGGTGTTCAGAACAGCTTCACGTTGTTTCCTTCTATAAACAGGTACATCAAGTGCATGTTTTGGCGAGAGCAAGTGAATAAAACCTCGCGCTTGAGACGCGCGCTAATAAATGACATTAGTGCCTCCAAGCTCTCGCTTCTCCTTGCCTCGCCTCGCCTCGCCTTGCCTCGCCGTACCTCGCGTTGTCTCGGCAAGGCTCAAACCGTAGCGTATAGCTAACAATCCAATCACGCGGCACTTACACCTGACCGTCCGGTGTTAGTATACAGATAATCTGAGTAGTGTATTTAGTCGGTTCACCTCACTTATCATCTGCTTATGATTATAACTATTATGCGGTTTATGAACATTCAGACAATGGAAGCTTAGTGGACTGTATAAGAAACGACAATGCAGTGGTGATGTATCGATCTAAACAAGTACATAGATAAGAGGAGGCCAATATATCTACCACTTACCTTCAATGCTTCCGTGCCGTTCCCGAGACAGAGCTCACGGAGCTAAAGGAACGTCCTTTTATTGAATTGAAAAAAAAAAACTATTTAAGCGATCTACGGAAGTGTCATGTCATCTATCAACTGACTTGTCACATGTGTTAGTTGTGTTTTCCCGCTCTCATCCAGAGTCGAGAGTAGAACTCAAAAAGACATCTCGGGCAGTGGCAGATATTATAAACCACCATCAAATCTAATGTAAATCAAATGTGAGGATCGTAGAATAACAACAGCATGAATAGTCGTTATACCGTTTTAAACTCGTATATATAAATCTATTAATATATGTCGTGTGATTTGACGAGAACTAGTGAAATATTCCCGTTAATATGAAATACTTGTAAAGCTGTACATCAAGAAAACACCTCAAATTCCCTCCACCTGTTCATAAAGAGACATCAAAAAGCGAATCACACGAGGTGTTCCTACAGTAATAACATGGGAAGAAATATCAAGATTTTTCATTATAATTTACATATTATATATTGATACCTAAGGCGTGCTAGAGGTAAATTTGTTAAGTTCTCCTTATATTCGGTAAATTGACAATAAGTTGAATAAAAAAAAATATTAATACAAGTATTTTGTAAATTACTTTAATTAGTTGAGTTAATATAATAAATCTATGTTAAAACTTTTGGCAATTAATAAATTCGTATATAAATTTGTTCGTTCGTAAATTCGTAAGTTCACCAAATAATTGAAACGTGTAATGAAATTTGTTATTTTTTTTTTATATATTTTTTAAAGGTTTATGGTTCTTGTGCGTGTAACAAAAATATTGTCTGATGGGGAGTTTTCTGAATTTTTAATCAATTATATACCAGTTATATTCAGTTGAATAACATTTAAATTGAAATTAAAGTTGACCAGTATATAAGTATAGGGTAGGATCGCGCGGCGCGTGTATAGTATCGCGCGACCTAACTCACTTGATTGCCCTCCACACCTCACTAACGATAACCTTTCGTTCCACACAAACCCTCAAACTTGTTAACTCCATCAGTCCGCCGGGAACACATCAAAGTCGGACGGATTTGGAAAATATTTGTAAATTAGTGTTCAGAGGAATTACAACGACTAATTACCTAGGTGTTAATACCTCTTATTAAGAAATATAAAGCAACGCAAATCGCTCTGAAATAGGGCAGGTTTTCTTGATCAAAAATAAAAATGTAAATTAATCTCCGACGAATGTTTTGTAATAACTGGCCAATATGGATTAAAATGTATATGTTGTCTAGTAATCGAGCATTTTCATTTGATATCCATATTTAGTTAGTTGGGTAAAAATATGTAATTCCCTATTTTGTGACGGCCTCTTAGATTTATTTATATGAAACGTTGTTGAGAAAAATCTCGAATAACATGATCCGAAAAAATACTAGCTCTCTGCAAGCAGCGCGGCGCCCGCTGTCTCCGCGCGGGACGCGGAGTGTCACAAGTTAGACTAACTTCGCCAATGGCTTCCTGTTCATTTGAATTTGTTTCCCGAGGTGCCTGCTACAGTACCTGCTAGCTATGGGTGCAACTAACTCGACATTTCCGCTTTTGTTTAAACTTTTATTTCCATCCCAAGTTGGCGCAAACAGCATTACTCGGCGCCCCGGTACTGTGACTCGCGAATTATATACAGGCGCGGAGGGAACTTGGAAGCCATCCGACACAATCTTCATACACGTGGAAACCTCATAGTTTAGTGTTTTAATTAACGATGCTAATATAGATTACCGACAACAATAACCTACACACTCTTCAGCGATATTTAATACAGACATGTACATACACATGTTCTCGTATGTATGTACATGTGAAGCTCGATACACATATTTAGGATTTCTACTCGTATATCTATTGTAGAAATTATGTAATTTGTCCTACTAATATCTTATATATAAAATTTCCGTGTCACAGTGTTTGTTACCGTACTCCTCCGAAACGGCTTGACCGATTTTTTCCAAATTTTATATGCGTATTCAGTAGGTCTGAAAATCGGCTACTGTATATTTAATTTTTATTTTATTTTATTAAGGCAAAGCAACGTTTGCCGGGTCAGCTAGTTATAATATAAATGAGTTGCGAGACATTTTGTTGTGAGTCGCGTATAAAATATTAACCTATTCACATAGAGCACTACGAAGTAACTTGGCTAAGGTGATCGATGCAAGCATCGGTCGTTGCGGATAGACTTAGAATGGGTGACCATCTTAGCGCTACTGTGGGTCTGAAGACACATTGAGTTGTAGGCGCCGACTGCTAGAGAAAGTTAAGACATGTAATATCGATCGTGCGGCTTGACAACTCTCGAGTGCAGAGCCCGGCCGCTTAGCTAAACTATGCGAACTATCTGCTTAATAGAGGGTAGGCAGTCTGTTTGTTTGCATTGTACAAATATGAGAGGACATAAACTTTCAAATGTTTTCTTTATTGACTGGAGTGATGGCGGCATGAGCCCGCGGGCGGCGGGCTCGCCTCGCTCCAGGGTATAAACAGACTAGTGTCGGGAAGTAATGCAACCGGTATAATTAATACTAATTAACGTGTAGTTAACGCTATTATGCCGCAACTGACAGAAATACTCGAATGTCACTGTTAAGTGTCAGCACAAAGCTTACATATATAACAAACATTAACCACAAAAACTCTTGGCGCGAGCATTAAATGCCTTTTTTGGCGAGGAAATGTGCTCGAGACACTTTTATAATTATTTTTCTTTCTTCAAACATTTTCCTCAGCGAAAGCGAGTGCGTAAACATGAATAAGTGTTGTTCAAACGACATCAAGCGGCCCGCAGTACGGTCAAACAAGTGTAAATTCGATAAACCCTGTCTTCAAAGACATTCTAATATCCGATATTTCCCGCGAGCAGATATATAAGTGAGAATTGGTTCAATATCCCGCCGTAACCTGTCGCTCCCACGCGCCGCGGAAATCATTCCATATAGAGTTAAAAGCGCTCAAACTATAACATGTTACTTCTCCTACAACCACGCCACCGAGTGGCGGGACAGCTCGCCGCGCTGCAAACTGCAGAGGAAAGAGAACTGGATGCAATTTGATGATCTCCCGCGGCGCGCGGCCGGTGCGGGCGGGCTGGCGCTTGCTGCGCGGGAATAAGGTGTATTGTCCCTTGGCGCGACCGCAAGCTGCCGGCCGGGGCTAGCTCAGTGCGCGGAGTCGGCGGGACGCACACAATGTGGCTGCACCATTATTATGAGAACAGTGACGAGCTGCTCGCAGGTCTATACGCTTTACGTAAACGGATTTAATAATAAACTAATACTATAAATGCGAAACTTTGTATTTGTGAGTGTGTATGTTTGTAACTTCTTCACGCTCATAAGCAGCCCACTATACGTTCCCACTGCTGGAACTCAGGGCCTTCTCTCAAGAGAAGAGAGATCTAGGCAATAATCCACCACGCTAGCCGAGTGCAGGTTAGCGGATGACACTAGTCTTCGAATAATTTGCTCCTCAAACATGTCGGTTTTACGATGTTTTCTTTCACCGTAAAGCGAGTGCAAATCCACACATAACTTGAAATCAAGTCATTTGTGTAGGGCTGGAATCGAACCGTATGAATGAAAAGCAGACGTTTTCCCACCGAGCTACACTCGCTTTCTTCACGCTCAAATGACTGAAATGATTTTTATGAAATTTGGTACAGACATATATAGTTTAGATGTTAGATTAACGCAAAGGCTACTTTTAACATCGGAGTAGCGCGGGTGACGCCGCGGTGTGCAACTAGTTTGATATATATGAGAGCTATGTTCACAAGTAGCGCAGAAGTAGCGCGACTCACTAGAGTAAACCCCCTTATAAATACAAATGAGTTTGTTCCGCTCGTATTGTTGGATATTAAGGCCCAATTCCATCGCGCGGGAAACCGTTTGTATCTGGGCAATGTGAGACCGGAACGTGACTTTAATATACCAATCTCCAATTGTATATCGATAACATGTCCTTACGGGAACACGTGTAGTATTGTATGTTTGGAATGTCTTGCCAGAGTATATATACACCCGTATTGTTGGGGTTTATATTTATGCGAAGGGTTTCTTCGGTGCTCATTATAAATTTTGTTATATCTTTATTAGTATCTACCTACATATTTTTATTATATATAGTAGGTACTGACATAACCATAGATAAGAATATCATAAAACCGTAACACGCATTTAAAAAAAAAATAGTTTCGCATTTCATAAAGAATTGCTTTTAAACATGACTATGTATTCTTACTGTTGTTTTGTAAACTATAGCTGAGTTTAACGGAGGTTAACGGAATACCAACTAGAGGGTCCCAATTTCGATTCCTGGCACGGCCTACATCTTTGTGATGACCTAACTTTGTTGGCTGTCGGTCTGGGTGTTAAATATGTATCAATATAAAGTATATACGTATGTTTATGAAGTATATCAGTTGTGTTAGCGACTATAATACAAACTAGAAATGGTTTAGTATAGGGCTAACCAGCCGTGTGTGAAATGTTTCCTAATATTAATTTATTATTTATAATTACAAACTAAATAATTAAATAGTGTCCGCTCTCTCCTATACCGCGGTATGAAAGGCGAGCAGCAGTGATGCATGTATTGACCCTCCTCCATACCGAGTATGTATTAAAGAAGCCTCCCTATAAAGCCGATGTATGAAAGAACTTCATGAATATAACTGGCGAGCTCTCTGCAGATATTTCTAATGAAAACATTTCTCTGTAACGCTCATATTTCATTTTAAATACATGATAACGTGATACACTCGTATTAATAATAATTATGAAATGCAGTTGGATAATTAAGTAGCAAGTGCAAACATATAAATAACATGTTATTTGTATGTTTGCACTTGCTACTAAATGATGGTATTAAAGAGTGATTTTTAGGGTTCCGTGTCTTAAAGGTAAAAACGAACCCTATTACTAAGCCTCCGCTGTCTGTCTGTCTGTCAGAAGGCTGTATCTCATAAACCGTAATAGCTATAATGCTGAAATTTTCATAAATTATAATTATATATCCGTGTCAGTATAACAAAACTAATACTAAAATTAAAAAATATATAATTTTAAGGGTCCCCATAATTAACTTGTGTTTAATTACTTTAATTATTCTTATATTAATAATAGGAATTGTAGTACCAATTTTACTATCTAATCTTCTACCACATTCGTAACCCATGATCCAAAGCGGTGAGGTATTATAAGTTCCAAGTGTATGTGGAGAGTGTGTGTGTGTGTCGGTCTGTGGCGTCGTATTCCCCGAACGATTGAACCGATTATGTTTTATTTTTTCATTTAAATATTAATGAAGTACAAAATGAAATTATAATTGTAGTGTATATACTGGTGCGGCGCGGCTATATCGCTCTGGCTAATGTTGTACTGTGGAATGTTCGCTTATCACACCCATTACGTCATAATATCGCTCCGCCAAAATACCTCCGTGTAATAGGTATCGTAGCTCGTGCTACGCCGTAGCGCCCGCTACGCGCTACGAATGCCTACCCTCGTAGCGCTACGCAGGTACTTTGCATAATGACTATATTTTTCCAAATCGTTCCTTCCTGTTTCGTTACCCTAGAGATAATGTTGGCTTCGGCCGCGCTAATTTCAACCTTAAACTTTAAGGTTAGGGTTCATATTAGTGTACGTGTGTGTGTGGAAGCGCTGATGGCACATTTCTTCCGTGGAGTTAAACCGTGAGTGCTGAGCGCGGTGTTTGCACCGCCCGGGGATGACGGGAGGGAACATTTACACCACACAATGCTAACTCAACATATAACTTATTCTGCATGCAATTTTCTTCTTTAATTCTTTATACTGGACTAGAGCTTGTACCCTATTCAAGGCAAGGCAAGAGCCATGCTAAGGTTTCATTGTTACATCAGCAATGTCACTTTGAAAGCTGTTATGACATCATAAACTCATATTTCATCACCTCGCAGCGCCGTACTTGTCGCGATCCTTTAATACTCAGCAATCGGTTTATGGGAGGACTTTTACTGGCGACCTCACACCCTCTGCATACATCACAATATTTATGTCACTCCACCGCTTAGCGAGACATGTTTAAAAATATATAATTTCTATAACTATATCTGAATAAATAAATAAATAAATACTTTCAGACAAAAATTTTGAAGTGCAATCAAGGAAATTATTGATAGTTACATACATATTTACAATGTTAGAGTTTAATGCTTATTGCAAAAGTAGGAATAAATTTCATTTGTAAGCTGACACTCGTACATACTCACTCACAAAGTGTGTGTGAGTGTCCCGGCGAGATGTGTGTCGAGTGTCGGGGACACACCATAGAGTTCCATTGCGTGGAGCTGCGAGCGCTATTTCCGAGGACAACTTGCACTTTCATTCAACTTTACTCGCTCAAGACGTAGCCTACACGAGAAAAACCTTTGGAATCGTGAACGGCTAACATGAGTTTTTTTCTAATACGCGGAAACTAAAAAATATTTACAATAATTCTAGCACTAATCAATTTTTGAGTTGAACTTGCACAAGCTAGGTACTGCACGTATGTAAAAACGGTTAAAATCGTGTTATAAATGAAAACTCTTGCTTTCTTAAATATTGCCCCTAATCGCGAAACTACTGCTAGCGCCATCTAGTGACAACGTTTACAACTATAACAAAGATAGGGGATAACTATAACAACGACGTTGAGATATTTATTTTGGTTTTAGTATTTGTAGAATTACAGAAATACATCTTTAGTGAAAATAAAAGTGACAAACGGACAAACCTAGTTAGTAATAGGATCCCGTTGGTATCATTTGCGGCCTCAAATCGATGAATAAATAAAATAAGCATTTTTTCATATAATCATAATTCGATACCACTAATTCAAAATAATCCCCCCTCATGTATCGTCTCAACAGAGCCATTCAGAAAAATACCATGATGAATGAATGTAAAAGCAGCTGCCTACAGACCCCGCCGGCGCGCTGTGCCAAACTAGGTGCAGAGCCTTGAGGCCCGCGACACATCGCCCTCTCCACAGCAGCGGTATACACATGACTCACCGCGCGATACACTTTACCCAATAGTATCGGAAAATAAAGCAAACGTACCATGAAGCCTTCTCGTCCACCGCACACAGTCTGCTCGCGGCCGATCAATCATCGCCGGCGAAAACGAACCGTACATTTAGGCAATAGATCGGGCCGGACCCGGGCCGGCGCCGGCCGGCAGCCGGGCCCAGATAGCGCGCAGACAAATTAGTCACGTACCAGTGTACGGCGGACAATAACAGTTTGTTTGAGCGCGCGCCGCCTGTACTGCTAGCCGACGCCCCCGCGCTATGACTAAAAGAGCCAGCGGCCGCCACTATCCTCATGTTCGATGATTGAAATAAATAAAGAAAAATACTTTTTATTGTGACAAACACAAAATCTTAAGCTCGTACGAATAAAAAATAAACGAACAAAGTTTGCCGCAACACAGTCGCAACTCGGCAAATGCCGGCGGCGTGAACTACCGGCGCTGGTAGTCTGTTGAGCTGGGTACAGGTTGTACTACATGCTAGGACCACCCATCCGCCCGCGCCAATACCATAGTATTACTTTACTGGTGGGCCCGGGCGGCGGGCGCAGCTGGTGCGTGCCGGGGACCTCCATACCAACCCATATATTTTGATATCGTTACGCGCGGCATTACAATAACTTCAATATGACGTGTTTGTCTCGGAGCGCAATACGCTAAAGCAGCAAGGCGAGCGATGTAATGCAATGTAACGACAGACAGTCGCAATCAGGCGCGCTAACAAGCCCCGCCTGCACAGATCTATGCTAATATTGTAGTCGTACATAACTCGCCGCCGACAGACTTCCTGCAGCTGGTGACGACACTCCAGCTGCTCATGTTATATTCAGCGGACCGAGTGAGGAGAGGAGCGAAGGGCAGGAGGAGCGAGGTAGGGAGCCGGTTACTCCCAGTAATGCGAGCGCTGCGTTGTGCGGAATGAGATGTCTGTCCTCGAAGCCTCATTCCGTATTCGGGCGTCGTGCGGGACACATCTTCCGTCGCGTCGCAGACGGAAATTAAATCTCTATCGACAGCCAGCGGCCGGCTCATTGCGCCGGGATGGCCACGCTCCGCCCGCGCCGGGGGGGGAGGTTGTGCAAATAGCCGCTTGTAAAAACTCGACCGCTCTGATTTCTCGGGGTATATCTAAAATTGCATTTAGAATCTGGCGCCCCCTGGGCTCTCTGTATGGATAGGTCTCTGTATGCATACATCTACCAAATGCAACTAGGAAGACATGTCGAAGCAAACGGTTCACAGATATTTCTTAATACGATATCCGAGCTATTGTACCGAATTCAACCACGTCATACAAATTGGAGCGAAGCGCCTGACGCACGGCAGTAAAAAAGTCACAAAGAAAATTCATATAAAAAACTGAATATTCATTAGCCCTATAATTTAAGCAGGATTTTATAAGCTATTTTGCTCTCATAGCGCCTTAAGACAATGCTATGAGTAAGATCTTGAATATACAGTTTTATCGTAATATATCATGAACTGATTAAAAAAAACTACTACGTAGATCAAAAAACACCTATGAATATTCATACCAATCTGAATTATTAATAGAAAAAATCTTTGAAATAATATCTACTTTAAACAAGATTAATTTTTCATTTCATTTTAATACCTAAATCTGATTGGTACCAAAACTAACTCTAAGGTTTTTATATAGACGGACCATATATTTCCAATAATTTTATTATATATAACAATAAGGCTTCAATTTTAAGTTTGTGCATGACATCGCCCTAATAACTCTTTGCCGGTTGTAGTCTATATATAGGTATTTATATTGATATAGCAAAGCCTGCAAGCATCTGTATTTATCCTCTGTGGCACAGATTTTGTGTAGTCCAACCACATTAGCAGCACAAGCGACTCTACATAATCGAGTTGTCTAATTGAAGCGGCACAGAATGTCACAAGAATAATCCCAGAATACGCCATGAAGTGAAGGCCGCCATCAAACCGGTACAAGTAATCCGAGTGTCGCGTCGCGCCTACACCCGCACCGGAACATCGCTCGTAAAACATAAATGTCACGACACTTCATAAACACACGCCGCGACATTACCCGCGACACTCCCTTGCGCGCGCGCCGACAGACCTCACTCTTACTTATTCATATATGTATACACAAGTGTCAATTAACATTTTAAAAAACATCCGACAAGTTTTTGTCGCGGCCCTCTTGCATTTGTAATTAGTCGTAATGTGTCTGTATTTTACCAATAATAAATACTTTAATTTGATACCCTTATTGAGGGAGTAGCATAATTGTAAGCAATCTGTCATGTTGTGCAGGCGGCCATCTTAGAATGATTTTCATAAAAAGCAACTGAAAACACTTTAGACATATACACCTAACAGGCAGGCAGAGTAGACATTTCTCGATCTATGTTCTTTCTTCGTAGCCTTTTTACTTCAATTAACTTGATTCAATTAAGTTTGTATTGTAAGTCGCCTCGGCAGATACAACACGAGCACGCAATGAAAATATTTTAAGTACAGTGCTAATTAAACTTTTATTTTATCAGCAAGTGAAATAAAACATTTTGTTATGAATATAAATGACCTCTTAAATTGTAGAGGTCGCTCATGAATATGATATTGTAGCAGCGAAGACACCTTATTGGTTTAGTATTATTAATGTAAATGTGTGTGTGTGTGTGTGTGTGTGTGTGTGCAATTACAAACGCTGCGGCGTTTGCTTTGGCTGCAGACGAGAGGTCGTTAGACTTGCCGCGTGAATCATCATAATGCTACTACGAGTATAACAATGCACAAATAATAACATCATTACCAACATTTTAAATATACATTATTGTTTTTTTCTGCATTTTTCGGAAGATGCAATTTAGTTTTTTATTATTTAAAAGAGGAGAGTTCAGTTTGTAAGGTCCCAGCCTTGTCCCCCGAACGCCATCTTGAAAAACGGGTGCAAAGAGTTTTCAATATTTATCTCGAAAAATAGCAATCCTTCAGAAAAAAAACTATGTTGCACATTACATTTTTCACACTAAGTCCTTTCATTTATTATATATAATAAAACAAATAATAATAAATAATAAACAAAATCAAATTTAAATAAGCGAGTGCTAGGTTAAGCGTTAATTTTCCCCGTCACATAAAGGTTCTTCTTCTTCTTCACGTGCCTCTCCACTACTGGAGGTTGGCCGTCAGCTTACTGAAGTTCTTTCTGCCTTTTTTCAAGCGAAATAATTTCTTAATGTTGGCAATTCTTGTCCGCTCCCGTATATTATATTAGTATAAAGGGTGCTGTGAGTATGTAAAGTGAAGGCGTGTGCGTGTGGGTTCCAGTGCCGTCGGCGCGCATCCTGGGCGGGCCCGACCTGCACGTGGACATGGGCTCCACCATCAACCTGACCTGCGTCATCCAGTTCTCCCCCGAGCCGCCCGCCTACATCTTCTGGTACCACGAGGAGCAGGTGAGCGGCGCCAAAGTAATTATGCCACACCCACATACCTATACCTAGATATACCTAGCTCTAAGTGTTCCTGCTGCTGCGGGACCCGCCCGCATACCACGGGGAGTAAAGTTACGGTGCCTTCGATTACTTACCTAGATCATACCTAGCTCTAAGTGTTTTTTACTGTCGAAGTTCCGAGGATTCGCACAAAGCGTTTTGCTTCGACCTTCATTGTGAGAACTGCAAAGCTATGGAACTCTCTTCCTGAGTCTCTTTTTCCCGAGAAGTACAATTTGGGGGTCTTCAAATCCAGAGTAAATAGGTTCCTTCTAGGCAAGCGTGATACATCTTAGACCACAGTCAAGCTTAACATCAGGCAAGCTGCGGTCAAACGTAAGCCTATTTATCATTAAAAAAAAAACCTGTTGCTCGGGAGCCACCAGTCTACATCTTGAGATACCATGGGGAGTAAAGTTACGGTGCCTTCGATTACTTACCTAGTATATACCTAGCTCTAAGTCCAGTGTACCTACACGGAGCGAGCAGGCGGATATCGCTCTATCTCTGTCCAGCATTTTCTAGAATATTATTTTTGTCTAAGATAGGTGGCCCAGGACCAGTCTCGAGAAATAGAAAACTCTAAGGCCTCCGACTAGCTGGACATTATCATTACGTTTCAACAGAAGCATTCCGTTGTAATGTACAGACTGCCTGCTTGAGCTCTGTACTCCACATCGCCAGGTGACGCCGAAGTCAATAACTTTCAAAAATAAATAATTAAATTTAGTTTAGTGCGATATTATGATGCTCGTTTCAGAATTTTACGCCGATATACAGAACAGATAAAACACCATATTTTTGAGTTCGGCGTCAACTCGGAAAGTGGTTTTAAGAAATTTTCTTAACATCAGAAATACTTTATTTACACTTAAAATAACTGGGGTTCAAATACTTACCTTACCTTGTTTCTATCAGTAATGTAATTTCAAATGTTTTGGATATTGTGCCAAGTAAAGACGTCCGGCTTCATAACTTAAGGTGCTTGCTTTGTTATGTACTCAAATAATGTAATTTAAATATGTTTTCTTTATATTCTCGTATGTTTCTAGCGCTTTCTGGGTAAACACTTAGCAATAATGAAAACAGTGACAGTATGTTCCGCGTATATATTAAGCTAGCCCTTATTGGCGAGGTGGCCGGCGGCACAGGTCGCTTGGCAAACAGTTCCGCATCTTGGCGATTCGCACAATAATTTAGTATATCTTTAAAATAAATAAGTTTTAGCCGAACCCAAGTAAGCTAGACTCAAGTTGTTCTGTGCTCAGTTAAGTCATAAATGAAATGTTTCGTTCCCCTGGCTGGTGGGAGAGAAGGAGCTCCGCCTGATTACCGTAACGAGGGGGAGGGAGTTTAATTGTAATGATTATTGAATCACTGACATTATTGCCTCATTGAAAGGGGATGGCCGCTTAGTTTAATTTAATGTCGCCTCGTTTCTTGTTAAAACCCAGTATTGAAAATTATTGGGGAATTTATTCTGTGCTTATTATTACCCGCGCCGGAAGGTTTCGGTTAAATTAACAAAGCCTTAAAATTGTTACCGAAAATATAAATACATAATAAAGGTAATAGTATAATATGATATACATTACTTCTACAGGCGCCATTATCCCGGGCGCTGACGATGGCGCACCATTAGCTACTTCCAAATTACACGCTTCTAATTACCGGGTTCTGTACAGTATTAATATGAATAATATTAAATTAATTAGCGCGCTACAGCGGCACCAAGCAATCATTTTGGGGAAATATTGTCTGTAAATTAATATCGCCGCTCTGTTCGCCCTCCGCTCTGGAGGAGGAGCAGTCAACGAGTTCACATTTCGCTACAAAAATGTGCCTTTTTTATCACATGTATGGGAACCGCTTCTAAAATATAACATTATTAAAATTTCTCAAGTTATATTTGTACACTTACATCATTCCTATACCTAATAATCACAGGATACCTAAGTGACTTTAAGAGAAATAAAACTACTCTGTGTATTTATTATAATTCAGAATATAAAATGTCATGTAGAAGAAATACACATAGTGGACGGTCGGACATAACGGAACTACCTAATATGTGTTCCTCGTAGAACTACGATCCCTAAATATCGAGTGTGATCTGAGGCAGCGCAGCTGGTGTGAGTGTCGCGCCGTGTCCCGCGCCGTGTCCCGCGTCACGTCACGCTCGGTATAATGAATAGTCTCGCGTCACGCCGCGCCGTTATTACTTCCGCCCGTCAACACTCTGCTCCTAATCAATTCTCAAACGACGCCATCTTGATACACTCTGTATCCAAAAGTTGATCGTGTACACGCCGCGGCTTAAACAATCATGTATGGTGTGCGATAGTTAGCAGTAGGTGTGTAGGTGCCCGCTCCCAGCATGCAGGCGGGCGAGAGGTTCCCGCCGGCGCCGTCACCCCCCGCTTTACTGCTTTGAACTTCAGCCTTTTTCATTTGCATAAATCATAAACACGCCGTTAAATGAGATTGTTTATAATTTACACTGAAAACAAAATGAACAGCCCGTCCCTTAGGTGTTTACCCGGAACGATGTCTTGGAGCTTTTTTCCATTTAACAAATTAATAAAAATGTTAATGTTTTGAGGCCGGACAGTTATTAAACATTGTAAACTGTTCACGTAAGACATGTTAATATTGTCGCGTTGAACACGCGTCACATTTAATTATTATTAAAAGTTGGAATGAGTGGAACAGCTTCGATGCTCTCGCCGCCGACGAGGTCCGCGGGTGCACGCGCGGATCTCGCCGGCGGCCAGTATTGTTTGGCCGGCTGAGAGCCGCGGTAACCTCCCGGGGGTGCGGGAGCGCGGTGAGTGCTCCACCGGGTGCGTGTGGTTCCAGCAGGTGATATCGTACGACTCGGCGCGCGGCGGCGTGTCGGTGGTGACGGAGAAGGGCGCGGCCACCACCTCGTACCTGCTGGTGCAGGACGCCGCGCCCGCTGACTCCGGCCGCTACTCCTGCTCGCCCTCCAACGCCGAGGTGGCCACCGTGCGCGTGCACGTGCTCAACGGTACCGCTCTCTCTTACTGTGTCTCTCCTGTCACTCTCCTTCTGAGAGGGTTTACTTCTATCATACCGTATACCTCAATATTACTTCATTGAAATGTAACTAATGTTTGGCCCAAGTATGCATTTCTCAAAGAAGACTATTTTGTTTTTTATTATGTAGAGGGCTTTTCATTACGTTTGATTCTATGGGGTTGACAGCCTTGTTCCCCGTCCGCCATCTTGAAAAACGGGTGCAATAGGTTTTCGAGTTTTATTTCGAAAAAAAGTGACCATTACGAATAAATAAAAAGGTACTTGGCTAACTAATTAAATTGGGTTCAGTTTTTTAATCAGTATTACCTAGTTTTCACATGATGGTGGCCGCGGGACAAGGCCACACACTTGAATTTAAGCTTATTGTTAGCCTCCCTACTTAATAAACCCAAATTGACTCCTTTGAAAAATGAAAACTATGTGAACATTTCAATGTATTTTATTAGCTTTGTCTATTTAAACCTCAAATGAAATCTATTTTTTTTAACTGGTACATTGTGGTGATATTAAACAAGCTGGTCCTTTATTTTCACTACATGGCACTTGCATGCCTTGCCAGACAATTGCCTTGCCATCACAGTTAAGTCAGTAAAATAACTTGCATAATATGCCAATTGTACTGATGTCATCAAGTCGTGAGGGTGGAGGTAGTGACGCGCGCGGCGTGTTGCAGGCGAGCGGCCGGCGGCGATGCAGACGGGCTCGGCGGGGCTGTCCAACAGCTCGCGCTGCATCCTGGCGCTGCTGGCGGCGGCGGCGCTGCACGCGCGCCTGCTCGCCGCGCTGCTGGCCAGCTGATCCCCGCGCGCCGCCGTCCGCGCCCCCGCACCCCGCGCGCGGGGCGCGAACTATTCTCCCCCGTGAATTCATTTGTAAAGTGGAAAACGTAGTTTTCGTCTGAACTATCCGTTAGTGGTAACGCTAGTGAGTAAGGTTTCTACTGACGTGAGAACGCCGCACGCCCGCGTCGTGCGCTGTGTCGGTAGAGTGTGAGGGCACGGCTGTAGTGCCGCCGGGTGACGAGCCTTGCCTCCGGTGCCGTTTTAACTTGTAAACCCCCTCCTTTGAAAAACAATGTAAGTATTGGAATCCTGTTCAGTTGATCTTAAATTGGTCGGTTCTTGTGTACCTGTAATTATATCGCATCAGTAAATTGTATGATCTGACGACGTGTGTATATGTATGTATGAAGACAGTGAACGCGGAGTATATCGCGCCGTGTCGATGTCAACAAGATTGGTGTAACATGATGTAAACCTCATTGTGATGTAAATAAATAAATAACATTGAAATTACGATAAATTGAAATTTTAAAAATATTTTAGCGTCTGTTGTTGTATCGAGCCTGTACATAGTTAGGTAAGAAACACTGTTCTAAACGTAACATAAATTAACATAAGTTACATAAATTATAAAATTTAACATTGTTAGAGAATACATAATTTTAATGTAAATTACTTTTTTATGTTAACGAAATATGTATGTCATAACGATACATATAGCTTGAAGCACAACATTAAAGGTAATTGTCTGAATTTCATTAATCTTTGTATAGTTAAACTATTACCTACACATACATTCGAAAATATTCAAGAATCCTTATTTGTGTCAAAACATTAATACGCAACCAAAATGTAGGTTTATCCGTTTTAATAAGGAACTGATATGTTTAATAACTTAGAATCAGTCTAAAGATCATTCCTAAGAATATTTACAGCAATTTTGGCACAAATCAGACTTATCAATATGTAAATAACACAAATATTGAATTTTACATTTTTTGAATAATTTTCTCCCGATTATGTCTGTCAACTTTTTTATTTGTATAAATATTATTTGCGTTGTTCTTTAGACGGTTCAGAAGTATTTTTTTATTAACTTTTAGTTTATATTTATTTACAACAATTATACTGTACATTCAAGATGAGAAGGGCAATTTCTTGAATTTACGATATTTTCATAAATCATAAACGGTAAAAATGTCGAAAAAATTGCCTAAAGACCGTCTGAAACACACTCTAAGAATATACTTCTATTGGTACCACTTAGACTTATCAATACAAAACAGAACTGGTTCGAAAAATTTTTCTTTTTGTTTTTGTAAACCAGTGTGATCTGTAATTCTGATTGTACCTTGATATTCTGAGAGTAGTAGTTTAGACGGTCCTT
Source organism: Mellilla xanthometata (assembly GCA_035578125.1). Taxonomy (NCBI): domain Eukaryota; kingdom Metazoa; phylum Arthropoda; class Insecta; order Lepidoptera; family Geometridae; genus Mellilla; species Mellilla xanthometata. Next base: position 101,760 of record JAPUBQ010000007.1, on the reverse strand, counting down.
AAGCTATTTTTTTTCAATATTTTTACTATGTATGATCATAGACAAAGTATATAGACTTTGTCTATGGTATGATTTATGATGAAAAAACTATGAATTTAAGTTTATGCCCTCGTCATCACCTTTAAACTTATATAAGTACGAGTATAGCGCCGCATGACTGTCTGTCTGTGAGCGTCGCTAGGATGCGTGGCGAATACACTCGTTCACGCATTGTGCAGGTTACTGCCAACTAGCTTATAACCTTGTAAACCCGGTTATACATATACTACTTTTGTTTTACCATTTTTGAAAATTCGCGAAGAAAAAAACCTCCATACACTTTAGCGTGCGACGTCGATCTTTTTGTATGGAACAGCAGTTTTTATCGCTAATTTCCAAAAGTCATCGGGGTTTTCTAAATGTTTACTGTATAATTGTATATATGTATTACACAAAACACATCACTCATGTCATTCTGTTATTTGAGAATCATAATATGAAGTGCGCAAGTATTTCTCCATGTTACGTAAATATCGCTACCTAACAGCAACAATAAACGCATGTATTGTCTTCAGAATGATTATCATTATTTTACTAATGTACAGATTATTTATCATTATTTTACTTGACTATATATTATAGTAAGTAACAAATATTTTGATTAAATTATTAGCAAGATTTTTAGTTGAATATATGTTAAGTAGGCATCAATTGTTATAATTGAGTTGTGAGTGAGTAATCAGCTCACTGTAATATCACTTACCTCACTCTCAGAGCAACGCTTCGCGGAGCATCGTACTCGCTGTCGGATCCAATGATAATATCCACTTCATGTCCGAAGTACGCGATGCCTCATACGTAGGAGACATTGCTCACTAAGTAACTTAAACAAACAACAATGTTTTAACCAAATATTATGTTGATTGCTTGCGAGCGACACTTCTTGCGAAGAAAGAGAACTTTTAAAATCATAAAATATCATCGCTCTAAAATCTTTTCGACTTAATTCCGTTTTCGTTACGTATGTAGAACTTTGATGTGTGATAAAAAACAATTGACAAATATTTTCCCGCCAATTGTTTTATTTTTATTACTAAGAAGGTTGCAATGTTTAAAAAATATAACATTCGAAATTCAAATAGTAGCGTTAAATTTTCGTCATGTTTTATAATTATTGTATAGCGATTAAGTAGTATACAATTTACTGAAAAAACTAAATCTTCGTTTAGATAGACATTCAAGCTTGAAATCGTATATAAATTATTTATTTTGAAATACCTAAAACAAGTGCGTAGCAAAATGCGCGGCAAGATTTGATGATGGATTAACTAGTTTCGGAAGAAGCTATGCGGCGTCAAGTGGGATATTATCATTGGTCATAACCATGTTAGACATATTGTAGATACTCATCATTAAAAATGACCTGTATAGCATCGAAGCTATGTCCCGGGGCTTCATTACTCGGCTGCTTTCCGTCTGTTCCGCAAATAAAATACGAAAATATTTTAATGTAATAAATCGAAATATTCGTTTGTTTTTTATGTAAAAGGTGTCTTCACCTTCAGCCTATAGCTACCCACTGCTGGGTACAAGCCTCCTCTCTCGTATGCCAGTATATTATAGACATATTTCTAGTTAAAACCTTCGCGTTGGACAGACACTGGTAATGGCTAACATAGTTAAAGATATATCAAAGTTATGACCGTTATTGTTGTTTTTATGATCAAATTATTAACTATGACTCTGACATATCTTTATCATATTCTTTAACTTGTGTTGTCGACTGGCAGTGTTTGGCCCGTATTTTTAATAATAATCTCTAACCCTGGTTAAGTTCCACTGTTATAATTTGCAAAATTGTATAACGTGAGCTTGTGATTAATTTGTCTTATAACATAACCGGTGGCCGGGATATAAAAGTGATTGTAATCGATTTCGTCAGTAACCTTGTCATATTCATACAGTACCACTTAAGTTGATTATTCATATGCAGGAGAGAAATCAATCTCAGACGGAGCTATATTACTATGGCAAAGTAACATAGGAAGGTAATTGCAATCACTACACATTAAGCAAACGGCTCCCTGGTGGGCGGTTACTCAAGCCTAGCGTTGCACTATTATTTAGACGCTATATTGTATCCTGATGTAATTAAAAACAATACTATGCCCGGCACTGGTGTAGGTGTGAACTATATGCCAACCGCAGACATACATTTATATGTTTCAGTGAACCATTGGCTGTATAATAAACAGCTGGCTTAATATTTATAACAACTGAGTGTCACAGCTGTAACTCTCAGCTCTACCATTATCATTATAATGTCATCGGTAGCATCACTCGGTAAATACTCGAACTATATTTTCCACAAATAGTTCCGACATATTCCCGCCTCGAGTTAATGGCGCAGTGCTGTAACACGATGCGTCCGGAACGATTGTATACAGATATAAAATGTAAATAATAAAGTAAATAAATTTTACAATAAAGTCGGTTTAAGTAGAGGTCGGAGGGTATGCGTGTGCCGCGACATATAACTATATGTATACATCAACTGTATAAGTTTGTTTTCAAATAAAATATTTAATATTATGATTGTGTTTCGATTTGATTCCATCAACTCTAATCGTCTGGATATGTTAGGAATATTCTGCAAATGGCCGTACGAGTAGAACCAGAGTCTAATTTACAAGTTGTTGGAAACTTTTTTCCAGAGTGTTTGTAGAGAAGTATCTTTTCCTTATATTAAAGACGAATTAACACGCACTGTGAGGGTAGAATGCTGCGAGCACTTCGCGTCGCTTCACTAGCTCTAGGCTAGCTTCAGGCTAGCTGAGCTCCAATGTAATCCTAATTAAGCTTAAATGTCAATTCATTTAATCGACCGAAAATTTAGTGTTTATGTGAATTATTTTAACCCACAACAATCACAACCGCATGCTCAACTTAATTAGTGTTAGTTGAATCCTAGCCGTGGAACAAAAAATATAATTCAATAACGAAACATCATAAGTTATGAGATCGTCTAGTTTTTTATAGACAATTATTATAATAATAATGTAAAGTAAAAAAATGCTATTTTATAGCTAAAATATACGGAACTAACAGTATAGGAAGTGTACGAACAAAAAAGTGGCCTCGCTGCCACACGGAGTAGCGTCACACAGCATGAAGGACTTTCATACTTCACAAGGCTTCTTCTTCGTGGGGGTAAGTGGCCAAACTCTGGTGTCGAGAGATTTCAAAGGTTATTTATTGCCTACGGCTTGACGACTGCTCGTACTTACACTGATAGCCAAAGCCAACAATTTAAGTGTCATCCGATCTAGTTGAAAATATCACTTTGTAAACAACAGTCATTTTCATGATCACCCATCCAAAGATTGTCCGTATCGACCTTGCTTCGGTAGCCGCGCCAGATCATCTTACCGCGCATATAAGAGATTTAATCTCAAATTAGCAAATTGGAACTGATCGGTAAGGCTGGTAAGGGGTATGGAATAAACAATTAAAGTATGAGCCGGAAACACTATATACAGCTAAGCATATAAGCAGCAAGTCGTTTAACTAACGTGGTACGTACATAGTCTGGAATTATTAGCTTTTTATCTAAAACTTTTGTATCTTTTGACTTGAAGATACTGACAGCTAGCCTAGTGCTATAAATTAACGAAATATTTTAGCTTCACCGGGATTACAAGCTCACAGGCAGGGATCGAACCAACCTGTACAACTGATAAGGCGAGCACACGCGTGACTGAGCTGTCATTACTATACTTCGATGTGTTTAAAGTGAGGGGAGACAGGTGAAAATTGGAAGTCATGAGCTATGTGAGACGATAGGAAACATTTTTTCCGACACAACAAACATTTTTTAAGGCGTGCTCTCTACTATACATACGAGTATATACACTCAGATGTATATAATTATAGTAGTTTCCGAGTGGAGCGCGTGGATGTTTGAGTCGGTAGTGGTCGCCACTCTGGCTCCGAGTACGACATAAGAGATCATGGACTCAAATACATGAACCCTTATAGTCTTACCTTGCTTACATGTAAGTGTAATATATATAAAAATTATTAATGAAACTAGAAGTTCTCAAGTAGTATGTCCGCTGTTTATAATAGGCCATCATGGTCAATGTAAAAGTGGCCATCATTGTTGTAAGTATGTGTTACCCTCTACACTAGTAACCGATACAAGTATCCGCTGTCACTACAGGCGATGATGGCCACTCACAGACAATTATGTCATGTCTCTAATCGGCTACGATAGGCGTTTGTGAAAAACAAGTGATTCGGTCATCGTCACAAACAATTTTTTTATATTGTCATATTCGCGAGATAGCGAACACAATATTTTTTTATCTTTATATTCGTAAGATAGGCGAATAACACATTACTGTATATACTCGTACCTTCCATACAGCGTTATTACTTCGCCACGCGACACTGAATACTAATAGCGTGTATATAATATATAGCGCGTAAGATAACAAAGGAGAGGTAAGAGCAAACATGGAGTAGTTAACAAGTAGTAAGCTATAAAGCAAGTCATTCTCCGCAGCACTTTTACTTCGGCAGCGGATGGCGGGTGCGAGGACTACTTATCAGTTAAGGTGAGGGCACACCGACGCGCGCTGCCCGCGCCCGCGGTCACTGAGTGAGCACACGCCGCACTACTAGCTCGTTACTTATTATACCGTACAGCTACGTTTGTCCAGCAGAGCGTTTCACCACATAAGTCAGCGACACTTTGGCTCTGGTCTGAGATGGAGCATGCCTAGTCTAGTTAAACTGGCTCTCAAGGTGGCTAGAACATGCTGGTGCTTGGCGACAGATTTTCAAATGAAGGGTGGTTGGTAGCCAGGCGAGCACTAGAAAACGCTCTACCAGCATGCTATGGTTTGCTCACGATGTTTTTCTTTAACGAAAGCTCGAACTCGATCCCCGCTAATGCATTGACGGGGATCGAACCCACGAGCTACGGAACGTAAGGCGGCGACACTCTCGACTAAGCTGTCATCGCTCTAAATACAACTTGATGCTTCGTGCTCAACAAGTGACCGCGAGCGCGGGCGCGGACCGCACGCGCCGGCTTAGCGCGCCGCGCCGAGCTCGCCGACTGTGCTAATGTGGCACATTACCTGGCTCCGGTCGGCAACATCGCCCGTAACGAGCGCCCGCTTTAACTTTACTATAACGGTTCCTGTTCACAAACTATAAGAACTGCTCATTGTCCATGCCGTCATGGAACATGTTGTAGGAAAACATAAATTAATTTACTTCATATTCAACTTCAAAAGAGGTTAATAAAAGGATTAAAAGGATAAATAAAAGGTTTTCAAAGAACAAAAAAAAATTAAGTAGATGTTATTTATCTGTGTGTTAACTTGTAACTCGTGACATAGCACCGTCACCTGCGAACCGACTTTGAAATTTATCTTTTAGAAAGGATAGTAGTCTCGAATGGTCCCATATACATTTTAACAAAATAGTCTAAGATATAAGCTATTTTCATACTAAATTCCATTCAAATTTGTTAATCTTTTGAGCGTCAAGGATGATCCATTAAAACCAGTGTTGCCATGCAGATGTACATCTATAATAGTAAATATTACTACAGGTACAGTCACGGCACTAGTTATTAAGTACATAAGTGTTTTATAATTTATTTCTAGTGTTTTAGTGTATAAAGTGTTTGTTTATCTATCTATTATTATTATCATAGTTTGGTTCCGTAGCTCTTTACGAACATAAAACAAAACGCGATATGTATGTAGAATGTTGTAGAAGATTCCGAGGCAGTGCCAAATAACAAACAAAGCTAATTTAGCGCAGGTCGGTGATTCCATTATCTCAATCTGACGCAAACTGAACTCGACCTGCTTTAAATACAATTGACATCCGTCATTACTTCCTACCACTAACATGTAAGCAGGTTACTAATAGTTGTTATTAACTATACACACTTTACTAACAAATACTACAAAGTAGTTACTTTCGTGTTATCCTGACACAGGTGAGGGACACTAACAAATTAATGTTTGTTGTGTGACCTTAAACTTTATAATGTAATAAACTACTTTAACTGTGTAGTTATTCGGTGCAATAAGTTGTCAATAGCTAGTTCCTACGTGTTATCCTAGATGGCGCCACTAGTACAGTTATCTCGCACCTCACGCGAACAGTACGACGAACAGTTTTAGCTAGTTAAAAAATATTACCAATAGCTTGGCTTTCTGACCACAGTCCCCTTTTTTAGGATTTCGTACCTTAATAAGGTAAAAAACGGAACCCTATAGCTAAGCCTCCGCTGTATGTCTGTCGATCTGTCTGTCTTCAGGCTGTAGGTATATCTCACAAATCGTGATGTATCTACCATTTTCCGTACCGCTATAACAATAAAAAAAAACATATATTAATACAACCGTATACAGTAAATGTGTTCTTTTCCGTATTCTTCGTATATACTCGTAGATATCAATAACGACAACAAGAAGGCGCTTCAAATTTTCACAGAATAGAGATATGCGAGTATATTATCTTTCAAAGTAAATAATTATATGAAAATTAAATTACTATTTAAGGCAAGCTCTATGTTTTAAGATGTACGAATAGTACGGAACTCTTCATGCGTGAGTCTGACTTGCATCCAATTATTTTATTCACGTGAGGACAGACTTACACAGTAGTACCTACGTAGTAGATGTGCAATAATATCGCGCTCCGAGCCGCCAGACTCCACGCCCGCAGCCATATAAGCATCGCCAAATATATCCTCAACTGAGTGTCCTTGGTGCCACTACCCACATTGATTTTCTTATTTCAATGTAACATGCAGTAATCTCTCGGAGCGCCGCGTCCCGCACCAATCACCGAGCTTTTTTTCAGCATTGTGTGATGATGCTGAGTGTGAGTGTGGAAGCCACACGCAGGCTGAACAATGTCGGGAGCGTCGGCGGGATTACTGCGTCCGGCTCGAAGGACCGCTCGCTCCGGCCGAGCGCGACATCCCGCCTACACACTGGGCGCAGAGTATTCCCCGTGCTGGCGGCGATTTGATGCAGCCGGGATCAGCCGGCTCATCCCGCCACACATACGAGTATACGTATGTATATTGAACACAGAAACAGAAGTGCTAACATTAACTGACACAATGACATGTATTATGTCTCTTATCAATTATACATACAAGTGAACAGTGACTGCTTAAGTTTATAATTAAGATATAGGATTATAATAGTATGTAATAACTAGCTAACGTTCCGGCCGGCACCTGCACACGTGTACTACGGCAACAATAACATATGACTATAAGCGATGACGTTGCACAACTTGATTATTTGTAATTTAAATGATTATGTTGTTTGCCGGCGGCGAGGGCACACAGCGCCATCACCCGAGCGGGGCGAGCTGCCTCATGCATTATGTATGGGGACAACTACTTACTATGTTTCCACGGGCTCACGAGCCGGTACTAGTAGTTTTGCCCACTTTATATGACTGGGTTTAATAAAGAATACATAATTATCAAGAATACAACTTTTATATTATGAACCCTAGCCGTCAGCCCAGTCGACAGACCGCTGGTACTCGGCCCCAGAGATTCAGAATGGGTAGTCACAACTATCTATTGTAATCAGTCCCCTCCCCCCCTCCTATTTTCTTCCTTTCCATATATAGGGTAGGAATAAGAATCTATATTCTTATTCCTACCCTTTCCTTCTTTTTTTCATATTTAATTTAATTTATTGTTTTACTATAACATATGGTATTGTGTTACCGTATCGCACCTCTGAATTAGCTCATGCCAGTAAAGCTGACCGCGAGAGCCTGCGGTACAAGTGCATACATAGTGCAGCTCGCAGGAACCTATTTACAATTGTTGTTTGACGAGTAACTAAACTAGCAGTTAGTGTAAAATAACATCGTTTTTGTAATGTTTTAGCGAATAACTTATTTATATTTGTATATATTATGATTGAGTTCTGATTTGACCTTGTGTATACGCACGTGCCCTCGTCACGCGGGCCGAGTGTGAGCACGGCACGTGCACACACACGTGCCGTGCTGCTAGCTCAGTATACCGGCGGCTGCTCCACCACTCGTACACACCTCATCTCTATTCATTCACTCCTGGTTCCTATGTTTACAATATTGATTAAAATAAGTAATAGGTATTAGGTTCTGTTAAACCCTTTGTTAATAAATAAATTTGTATTTGTATTTGATTCAGTTTTTACAAATGGTTGCTATAAATATCCCTACAGACACGCACAGTAGCTGTCCAGGTGGCATGGGTACATTGATGTTGTTATGTGTATACATTGCGACGTACATATATTTACATATTATCGAATAAGTAGATATATTATGCGAACGTATTCAGCGCAAGTGTATTGATAAATATGCTGCTAAAACCGAAAGTCGTATTTCTGGCTAAGTTGCGTCAATTCGCTTAGCATTTGAATAGGGTTGTGCTCTAAGTACAAACAAAAAAGAGCTTGAATAGCTCTCAACACAGCTTTGGCTTGGCGAGGAAGCAGACGACGCTGGAGAAGAATATCCAAACAAATTAATAATATAAATACGAAAGTTTGTTTGTGAGTGTGTATTTTTGATACTGCTTCTTGAGCGAAGCTATATTAAAAACTCAACTCAAACAGCTGGATCAATTTGATGTAATTCGGTAAGAAGATAGGGTTGAAACTTGGATAAACGGATAGGCTACTTTCAATTCCGGAATAACGTGGAAAAGCTAGTTAAAAACGCTAAAAACTAAGAAAATAAATGTAAAAATATGGTAAATGTAAAAAAATGCTCCATACAATAGAGCCGAACGACAGAGCTGGCTTTCAAACAATGATTTCGATATAAACATATATGTGAGTACTGATGACGTACTGACCATCCGGCTACACAGACAACACACACACAACTTTATATATATACTAGCTGACCCGGCAAACGTTGTTTTGCCTTAATAATTATTTCTAAATATACAGTAGCCGATTCTCAGACCTACTGAATACGCATATAAAATTTGGTAAAAATCGGTCAGGCCGTTTCGGAGGAGTACGGTAACAAACACTGTGACACGGAAATTTTATATATAAGATGTACCGCTCCGTGTCTCGCGAGTCATGCTCATGTAGGACATACATCAGAACGACACGCTACAAGGTTAAACATGTTATGTGAATTAATATCAAAAAATTACAATAATGACTTTGACTTTGACGACCTCGTTGGCGTAAAGGTTACCATGCCGGACTGCCAATCAGAAAGTTCCGGGTTCGATTCCCGGCACGTCCGACATCTTTGGGCTTAACTAAATTTGTTGGCTGTCGGTCTGGGTGTTAAATATGTATCTATATAAGAATATTTATGTATGTATATGTATTATTTCAGTTGTGTTAGCTACCACAACAAAAACTAGAAATGGTTCAGTATGGGATCAACCAGCCATGTGTGTAATTTATTCTCCTAGCTTATAAGTTCTTTTACGACAAGTCACAGAAACTTAAATCAATGTTACATGGAGCTTAGTTTTAAAATATCAATTTAGAATGTGGGCAGTCTGCTCGTATGACCGATAAAATTAATAAAATCTTAATATGAGTAGATAGAAGATAATAAGATTAAAAACGAATAAAAAAACACTCATAAAATTAATGTAATAGGCCACTCCTGACAGAACCTGACGGAAAGATACCCATAACGCTGGTGGCATTGCCGCGTTGTATGGCTATGGATAGCCTTTGCGCCAGGTACGATCTGGAGCGGTATACTATAAGTTAATTAGAAATAAAATACAAAAATTGGAGAAAATTTGTAAGGAGGTGCTTATACCTAGGATGAACACATAGGCTACTTTTTATCCCGGATTAAAGCAGGTGACCCCGCGGAGAGCAGCTAGCTAATCATTTTTATCATTATCATTATTTTGAGGTTATTTATATTTTATATTAATTAGCTTTCGGTGTCTTCTAGGCAAGCGCGCTCCATCCTAGACCGTAATGTCACTTAACATCAGGTGAGTTGTGGTCAAGCGCAAGCCTGTCATGCAGGAAATAAACATGATTGTTGCTACCTCCGGAGCACAGCTTACTAACCTTCATATTGCGATCTGCAATACTTTAACATTAATGAACAATACTTTCATTGCTAACAACTCCATGAGCGCTCAATGCTGCGGGTACCTTCGTAATTAGTTATAATAAAATAAAATATATATAATTATAAGTTTAATGAGAACTAAAACTCAACCTACAATAGTTAGTCATAAGTTAAAATAGGTCATGTTAGCCTGCAAAGCACTACTTCATAAGATTAAATGTTACATTAGTCATAATAACGCTGTGTGAACATACTATGTATTATTGTTTAAGTTGGAAAATCAGAATCAATCAATGAATAATACTTTAACATTATCTCGTTTGATAGTCCCGTCTCGTTGCCCCACGGCCCTCGGTTACTCGAGTGAGAGGACATACACTTTCTAATGATTTCTTTCCTGAGACAATACCTAGTTCGCGTGACTTCGCTTGAGTCACATGTGTTATCTTTATTGAACCGAGCTCTGTACATATTGGCTACCACTCTCTTTCGCTCGCACTCATATACTCGATTATAAGAATATTATCAGTAATAATCAAGATTTAATCCTTTCGTTTCAATCATTTATTACGATAACATTATTATGAACTTTGATTTTCTTGGACTCTAATCGAAGTATTACACTTCGATTTGACATAATGTAACATTATAAATCAAAATGTTACTCTTCGATTTGTGTCCGAGAAAATCAAAGTTCATAATAACGTTATCGTAATAAATGACGATAAAATATTTCGAACATACTGTCATCGTGATTATTAGTGATAATATTCTTTGTGGCAGATAACACTGATCATGATAATAGAATTGTAACATACAAAAGTAGTTCTCCGCTTCCCACTATTATTATAAAGGCAAAGTTTATGTCTTCTTTATTACCTCTTCACGAACCGACTTAGATGAAATTTGCTAAGGAGGTGCTTATATCTAGGATGAACACATGGGCCACTTTATATCCTGGATTAAACTAAATCAATTATTAATTAGCAACCCTCTACTGACGCCGTTAAGTGCTTACCAACAGATTCAGCATGATGTGTGTAGGTAACCGGTGAGCGCTGGATGCTCTGCCACTGTGCTGTAGTGTCCTCGCGACGTTTGTGTCGTCTGCTCACCGCTAATATGACCACTCTCACTACATACTTTCAAACAAATTCGCTCCACGCTGTCTGTCTGTTTGTCTGTCCCTACGTAACCCCTTTCAAAATGCGCAACGGATTTGTTGCGGTTTTTGTTCATGCGTAATATAGTAGTGAAACGTTGATAATTTTACAGGTTTGTACTGTTATAGTACAAACCAAGTTATGTTGTAAAGGAAACAGGTTAAGCGCTTACATCGCATTATAATATGCGTATATAGCATCATTGCAGCGAGCGGTGACGCGACGCCGGTAGCATACCGGTTATATACTGCGCATACGAGTGTGTGCCTGTAGAGTGCGTTCAACTATGAAATAGTCTTAGAAACAAAAATCTAACATGAAGATACCTCGTGTCACCTCTGGTGAGTATTTTATTAGTGTCTGTGGTACAAACGAAGTAGTGTGGCGGCGGCCTCGACCTCTTGTTAAGAAGCCGCGCGCTGTATTTATCTGGCAGTGCGCGAGACACGACAATATAGTCCTAATATTTATATTTATTTTCATAGCTTACTTTGTGTAGACCAGTACTAACACCCAAACGTGCAAACCTACAGACAGACAGACGGCAGTACAGTGGATGCAGAAGCTTCACTTGCAGGGTAGGTACTACCTATTCGTAACGCTACAGTAATGAAATAGAAGATTGTCAGGCCGCCTCGGAACTACATTCATTACTTCAATAATAGGAAATATTGACGAAGTAATATGATGCTTCTATTATCATTATATTTTAATTCATTATATTTCTCATTGACATATTATATTATATGCTCATACAGACCTAAATGCGATAAGAAGTTTTAATATTCACTAATAATATTATCCACATTAAATTAGCGGTAATACAACTCGTATGTTCGTGACGCATCACGGAGCGCGCTCATGTCTATTCTATGTGTACTCATTACTTGATATAATATACACTAAGCTGTAACCAAAAATAATGCACTATATACAGACCTGCATCATTGATACCATGATACTGATAGTAGATTGATTCATACAACGTTTTCATTGGAATATTTGTATATTATGTTTATTATGTAAAGCGTCACAATGCATGCATTCATGATCACAACATTTAGAGTAGTGAGGTGGAGCGACTAACATATCGGTACAGCGAGTACTCCGGGAGAGATACCGCTTCATGCAGCCGAGGGGCTCACTCCTATCTCCTTCTATTACGTTATCTCAGCTGATAAGTTAATTATCATTTATAGAAGCGTTGTTGAGACCGAGTAAATAGGACTCGCTAAGTATCTACAACATATTGTTCTACCTCACAGTATTACTTATACATGGTATAGTATCGTAGGAGGAGTCAGCTCGGCGTACTTATTATACGTCACATAATGTAGGAGGAGCAGGCGCGGTGCAGCGCGCGGCGGCCGGCGCTCGCGTGTCCTCCGCGCGGCGCACGCGCAGGGTTCACGTCAAATACTATATGTATATGGAAGGTTGCATAACGGGTGCATAACGCCACACAAACACACGCGCACTCTACAAACAAGTTTACTGGCACGATACGTCACAGAGCCCCGCTGGCGGCTACGAGAACAGGAAGGCGTACAGCAGCGTGAGCAGCAGGCCGGCGGCCAGCGGCAGCTGCCAGGCGGCCAGCGGGCCGGGCGCGGGCGCGGGCGCCGGCTGCTCCCACGGCACGGCGCGGCGCACCACCTCCGCGCGCTCCTCCGCCACCACCTCGCCCACGGCGAACTTGCGCATCAGCTCCTTGGCGTCGAGGCTGTGGCCCACGTCCGCGAAGTCCTCGGAGGCGTCGCGGCCGGCGGCGGCCAGCAGCACCTCGTGCCCGCCCGGGTGCTCGTCCAGGAACGGCGTCACGTCGTACACCACGTTGTCGACGATGAAGACGGCGTCGGCGCGCGAGTTGCGCTGCGCCACCTGCTGCCGCGTGAACTGCTGCTGCGCCATGCTGCGTGCGCGCGCCACGCTCTCCGCTCGCGCACTGCCTCCACTCCGCGCTCTATCTTATCATCGCAAGCGAGATGGCTCGCCCCGCGCCCCGCGCCCCGCGCCCCGCGCCCCGCACCCGCTCTTCATAAACGCTCATCAACCTCCAAACTGACGACCTTTGGATCAGGTATAATACATAGTATACAAGCCCGAGAGGCGGAGCGCGGCGGCGGCGGCCTGCTCGCGGCTCCGCTAGTGTAGCACTCTCGTGGAGACATGCAAAGAGAGAGCGCGACGCGACACCGCTCGAAAACATATTAGTTAGGTATTTATGTTGTGTTTAGCTACTCACAGCGATTTATTTAGCGAATATTTCGATAATTTCAACGAATCACCGGGCTCACTTACTTATTTTTCTTTATAAGTTCGAGGGTTCCGAAAAAAAGGTTTTCGCACCAAAAAGCTAAAAATGATACCCATAACTAAGCCGCTGTCTGTGTGTCTGTACGTCACTAAGCTTTTCTCGTAAACCGTAGCTAGAAAACAAATTTTAAAAATAAAAAATATAAATTAGGAGTGGTCCCCGAACAACAGACGATGCTTTTGTTCAATATGAATAGTGATAACAGCTAGACGCTTACTTAATGTTCACAAAGTATTTAATTGTATTACGTTTCAAAGTAAATTTTGTCATCTATTTAAATAATTGCGTAAATAAAAATAAAGTAGAATATTATAAGGAGAGTTCACAGTGCTCGTATAATTAAAATGACATTTGGCAGACCCTCTAAACATTCACAGAATATTTAATGATGTATTTATTAACTTTAAAAATAAGTATATTTGTTTTATTTATTGATATTGCGTTCGTAGATTATGCCAAAGCATTTGACTCTATCAGCCAAAAATGCCTTTGGGAGAGCTTGGAAAATCAAGGTATTCACGAAAAATACATAAAAATATTAAGAACAATTTACGACAACTGCCAGGCAAAAATAAAAACAGAAAGAGTGGGACCTGCATTTGCTGTTAAACGTGGTGTGAAGCAAGGCGATCCTGTGTCCCCAAAATTATTCACGGCAATTCTAGAGTCAATGTTCCGAAACCTAGACTGGACCAATTACGGCCTGAACATTAACGGCGAACGGCTGACACATCTCCGATTTGCAGACGACATCATTATTCTATCGGAATCACATGTAGAGTTACAACAAATGCTCACTACTCTAAACACGGAAAGCCAAAAAATAGGACTCTACATGAACCTCACGAAGACTAAAATCATGACAAACGGACAACAGATACCTATTAAGCTAGACGAGATTCCGATAGAGTATGTGAGCGAATATATTTATCTCGGTCAGTTAATAACGATGCACGACTCTACCGCAAAGGAAATAGACCGCAGAATAGCAATCGCATGGAAAAAGTACTGGGCTAACAAAGATGTTTTTAAAAGTAGATTGCCAATACATCTCAAAAAACGACTAATGGATAATACCATTATACCATCGCTGCTGTATGGCTGCCAGACATGGGCTTTGACCAAGAAACTGGTGGCAAAAATTGCGACGTTCCAAAGAGCTGCAGAGCGATCGATGCTGGGTTTAAAACTTCTGGATCGAGTACCTAATACAGAAATAAGAAAGAAAACCAAAGTCATAGACGCAGTATCGATGCTCTGCAAGCTTAAATGGAAGTGGGCGGGTCATCTCGCTCGTGTTACAGATGGCAGGTGGAGCGAACGAGTGCTGCAATGGTACCCGCGCGACGCGTCCAGGGGGAGAGGCCGCCCGCGCGCCCGCTGGAGCGATGACATCACCGAGCTCGCTGGCCTCACCTGGACACGACTGGCGCGAGACAGACGGCACTGGAGGCGCATGGAGGAGGCCTACTCCAAATTTTGGGTGCCCTAATAAAATTAATTTATAAAAAAAATGTAAATATTTAAAAGGGCTATTTTATTTTACGGCTATTTTATTTTATTTTATTTATTTATTATTGATATAAACAATAAATAAAACAAATATACTTAAATACAATAAATATTTAACAACAACAAACGTATATTTGGCCAAAAATAACAACCACTTAAACTAGAATTTAAGTTTATGCAATGGTTTTCTCTGTGAAATGACCACTTAAGCCAAAAAATGGTAACATTTGAATGGATTATTATAATACCCAGCATGTGTGTTAATGCCGCGATATAGTATTATACCGACACTCTACGAATGTCTTTTTTGAGTCTTTTGTAATTAAAAAAAAATAACAACTCTTATCACTTAGGGTATGAAAAATAGATAGTAGCCGATTCTCAGACCTACTGAATACGTATAAAAAAAAAATTGGCAAAAATAGGTCACGCTGTTTCGGAGGAGTACGGTAACGGTAACTAACATTGTGATATGGAAATTTTATATATTAGAAGATAAGAAGAAGAAATAATAGAATACATTTATTATATTTACATATTATTTATAGTACAATACGTGGTGCTTGCAGCAAGCTTCGTAGTTACGTTGGACATTCTAGCTTTATGGTTGTTGCGGTTTTTCAAGTAATGTATTCATTGTACCGCGGGCAGAGGTTCCACACTCGGGACCAATACTCTAGTATTTTTTCTTTTTATATACACATTTCACACGCGGCTGGTTAGCCCTACTATACCCGTTATAGCATACATTAAATAGTTTATATCGACCACGACTTTAGTCGGCTACGGACTAACAAGCAGAAGAGAATCTTCAGTTTTCACGATCTAGAATTCTTTGGATCTCCTCAACAGGAAGCCGAGTGTCCTCATAGATCTAGCTATCACGGCGAAGACAAGGACAAAGGACTTTTAGTTTTGTCGGAAATCGAGAAAAAAAACGCTTTTTACCCTTAAAAACTCACCCCCTTACCCTTCCCGACCTCAGATCGCCCGTAAATTAATCTTTCATTTTTATTATATTCCTCTCCTTTTCTAACCATCCTACTATTATTTTTTTTCACTTTTTATTATTTTTAAAGGCTTCTACCCTGGTCTAGATTGGAAGTATGGTGTATGGCCATTATAAAAGAGACAAGGTTGCTATACATTGACTTGTCCTTCATAATAAGTTGTGGTGAGTAATAATGCTTATAAATAACTAATTATGTTGTAACTTAATAAACTATTCAAGGGGAGTCACGGCCACAGCTTACACACAACTAATGGTACAAAAATTAAAAACAAATCCTAACCACCAGCACTGGAGGCGACTTTGGATTCCCGACCGCCTCCAGTGCTGGTCGAGGTAGGCCGCTCGAGCCTACCCGTCTCCTCAATCATAAATAAAAATATTGGCCGATTAGTCCAGTTTCTTTTCATAAGCTCTTACGATTTGATGGTGTAAGATATGTAGTTCCTAGTGCCGATTCTCAATATAAATTCGTCGCGAGGCATTTTATATATGGAAAAACTATTTTATTTCCGGGAATCTACAAACGGTCGCCAACAACCCCATGTAACGTAGCGACAAGAGAAACAACGCTCTAGCACACAACCTTTATTATAACAAGAAGCACATCACCTCGGCTAGCAGGACAGTGTGACGCTCACAGCAGGCAGGTGTAGAGCAGCGCGGCCAGCGCGGCCAGCGCCAGCGGCGGCGCGGCGGCGGCCAGCAGCGCGCGCGCCGACTCGGGCGGCGCCGGCGCGGCCGGTGGCGGGGCGCTCCCCAGCACGGCGCGCCGCTCCGCCGCCGGCACCACGCCGACGCGGAAGCGGCGCCGCCACTCGAACGCGACGTCGCTGTGGCCGACGTCGCGGAAGCACTGCGACACGTCGCGCCCGCCGCCCGCCAGCAGCACCTCGTGCCCGCCCGGGTGCTCGTCCAGGAACGGCGTCACGTCGTACACCACGTTGTCGATGATGATGAGGGTCTCGGCGCGCGAGTTGAGGCCCTCGATGGCGGCGCGCGGGATCTCGCGCTCGCCCGCCGCCGGCTCGTGCTCGGCCCCCTGCATGGCGTGCGGCGCGCGCTGCGCTCGCCGGCGCACTGGCCGCCTGGAGTGACCGCTCCGACCGTCTGTGTCTCCTCAGCCTCCTCGCACACTGAGGACCCGAGGATTCACAGTCGATGCTCGCGTGTGGTGGCTGGCCAGGATCTGCGACACTTCTTAAACCAAGTTAATTGCATGTAAGACTTTACTGGTATAGTATAATATGAGCACGTAGTGGTGTTGTATGATAGCTGGTCTACGATCAACTGATCGTTACAACCGAACCCTATCCGATATCATGCAGCGTTATTTCTGCGGTGAGAATATTTGCGTAAGTACCTACCTATACAAAATATATAAAATCCAAATGTAAAGCCTATAAATAAAAAAAAACTACATATCGTATAGACGCTATGTAATTTATGTTATATTATAAAATTGTTTTACATTTAATACTAACTAGTAATAATTTTAAATATTATATCAATAATTTTGTGTGTGTTACGTTAAGGAATTAACGGCTCTAGCCACCCAAATTGTAAAGCCTGTAAAAAAACAAAACGACGTGACGTTATGTAGAATTAATGTCAATGTCAATGCAATGTGATTGTTTTCTAAACTAAAAATACATGCAAACCAGTGCATTTTGTTCACTTACAAACGTTTTTATACTTTTATGTGATACTAGACTAGCAAAATTATTATTCGTAAGAGCTAAGTAGCTAACTAGCAGAACTGCTAAACTAACACTTCGGACTGAGTCATAAAACAATAGTTTAAGTTAATAGCGGTCGAAAAATACAAGTTTCATATACTAAGTAAAATTTAATTAACCGTTGTATAAAGTATTCATTTTTGTTATCAGAATGAACGTACATAATATATCCCGCACTTAGTGAGCACAGGTATTGAACCTGATTAGGTTAGCAAAACAAAACAACATGAAAGTGGTAAGTTGCACTTTCCAGTTATATTTATTTGATGTATAATGATGTAAAAAAATATGTACATAATTGATTTGTAATAATATCTTGTAATATTTTTTCTTTACCAATTAATGATTAGTATCTGAATAGTAGCTAGATTGAAGAATCCCTTTACTACAGTTGTCTGATCTGTTAGTGGATCTCACTTTGGTTTAACTTGTAACAAACACCCTACTCATGGATTATTACACTATTCATGTGTAGAGTGACCTCAATCAGACGGGTTCGAAGCGAAAGGACATTTAAGCAGAACATCCTATTAGCAGATCGTCCTAAAAGCAAAACAACATATTAGCATAACATCCTACTAGCAACATGACCTAGTAGCAAAACGGCCTAATATCAAAATGACACCTTAGCTGAATGGCCTAGTACAATTCAATACAAATTATTTTTAAATTTAAATGTCCTTTCGATACAAACCCAATCAGACCACTATCAATATTAAGCAATGTTATTTTATTTATGTTTATATTAAGTCTCCCTATATGCATAAATTCTTCCCTAAATCTATAAATTTGACCATTACTGAGCGTCATAGTTTGAAAGTTTTAGATCCTCTCACTCCCATGTGTTACATTTAAATTGTCAACTGACTCAAATTATTCATAGCCATAAGTGTTCTTATGGATATTAGTAATTTTAGTTAAAACAAACTTGTTGGCTTAATGGTTACCATGCGGGACTGCCAACCAGAGTGTCCCGGGTACAATTCCTAACATCTTTATGATGAATTAAATTTATTGGCTGTCAGTCTGGTTGTTAAATATTGTGTATTTTTTTTTACTCTAAATAGGTCAGCGCTTTGCCACAATTCACCTGATGGTAAGGGACATTGAGGTCTACGGCGAAGCGCACTTACCTAGAAGGAACCGGTTCACTTTCGCCTTGAAAATCGCTAGATTATAGTCATTGGGGAACTGGGAATTTGGCAAGGAGTTCCAAAGTTTGGCGGTTCGGACAACAACGGTGGAGGCAAAACGCTTTGTGTGTGCCTTAGACACCTCAACTGTAAACCGATGCCGCCTTGGCTTTCTCTGCTTGTCCGATAATGAAAGGGGGCAGGGGGAATTACTTCATATAGTATACCTATCAGTTGTGTTAGCTACCATAACACAAATTAGAAATTTCATTTAGTATGAAATTAACCAGCCGTGTGTGAAATGTGTCCTAAAATTTATTGTATTTACATTAGCTTATTCTGCAGTATGTCTGCCATACAAGGGAAATAATGTATTTGGTAGAGGTACTCAAATGGGTTCCAAGTATCTCCTGCATCTTAATCAGACATGTTCAACATATTAATTAAAAAATCCCCTCTTTGGCTCCCCTACTATTAGTCATATTATCCAGTTTTATTTAAACAGTTTATTATAAAAAAAAATAGGATAAATCACATGTATGTCAATGTTTATTCTTGCTGTAAACACGACAGGTATAAGCTAGCTTCCGTCCACCCAGAAGGGTTGACCGCCAAGTTGTTGGTTGCAGTACTGCCTGAGCGGCGACGCGGCCAAGCCGTGCTTCGTGGTGACGTTCTCGGGGCTGACGGTGATGCTGGACTGCGGGCTGTCGGCGGCGCCGGCGCTGGCGTTCCTGCCGCTGGGCGCCGTGAACAGCGCGCGGCGCGCGGCGCTGCCCGCGTACCTGCCGCCGCACGCGCCCGACGCGCCGCTGCACGGCGAGCTGCGCGACGTGGCCGGCCGCGCCTTCGTCGACTCCGTGCCCGAGTTCTGCCCGCCGCTCGACAGCGCCGTGGACTTCGCCTCGCTCGACGCCATCCTCGTGTCCAACTACACCGCCATGCTGGCGCTGCCCTTCGTCACCGAGGGCACCGGCTTCCGCGGCCGCGTGTACGCCACCGAGCCCACGCTGCAGATCGCGCGCCTCTACCTGCGCGAGCTGTGCGAGTGGCTGGAGGGCGCGGGCTCGGGCGCCGCGGCCGCGCGCCGCTGGAAGGAGCTGCTGCACGTGCTGCCCGCGCCGCTGGCGCACGCGCAGCGCCCGCGCGCCTGGCGCCGCCTGTTCTCCGCCGCGGCCGCCGCGCGCGCGCTGGCCCGCGTGCGCGTCGTGGGCTACGACGAGCGCGTGCGCCTGCACGGCGCGCTCCACGCCACGCCCGTCTCCTCGGGCTACTGCCTGGGCTCGGCCAACTGGGTGCTGCGCGCGGCGGGCCGCAAGCTGTGCTACGTGGCCGGCTCCAGCACGCTCACCACGCACCCGCGCCCCGTCAACCAGGCGGCGCTGCGCGGCGCCGACCTGCTGCTGCTGGCGCAGCTGACGCAGACGCCGGCGCACAACCCCGACCACATGCTGGGCGACCTGTGCGTGCACGCGGCGGCCACGCTGCGCGCCGGCGGCTGCGTGCTGCTGCCCGTGTACCCGTCGGGCGTGCTGTACGACCTGCTGGAGTGCCTGTCGGCGCACCTGGAGGGCGCGGGGCTGGCGCACGTGCCGCTGTACGCCGTGGGCCCGGCGGCCGAGGCGGCGCTGGCCTACGCCAACATCCTGGCCGAGTGGGTGTCGGCGGGCAAGGCGGCGCGCGTGCCCGACGAGCCCTTCCCGCACGCCGCGCTGCAGCGCGCCGCGCGCCTGCGCGCCGTGCCCGCGCTGCATCACCTGGCCGCCGGCGACTTCCGCACGCCGTGCGTCGTGTTCGCCGGCCACCCCAGCCTGCGCTTCGGCGCCGCCGTGCACCTGCTGGAGCTGTGGGCGCCGGCCGCGCACCACGCCGTCATCTTCACGGAGCCCGACTTCCCGCACCTGGAGGCGCTGGCGCCCTTCCAGCCGCTGCGGCTCAAGGTGTTCCACTGCCCCATCGACACCTCGCTCAACTACTCGCAGGCCAACAAGCTGGTGCGCGAGCTGCGGCCGCGCGAGCTGGCGCTGCCCGAGCAGTACGCCGCGCCGCCCCCCGGCGCGCCGCCCCGCCCGCACGTGGCCGCCGACTGCCCCGTGCTGGCGCTGCGGCGCGGCGGCGCGCGGCGCGCGGGGCTGCGGCGCGGGCCCGCGCGCGCCACGCTGGCGCCCGCGCTGGCGACGGCGGCGGCGGCGCGCGCGCGCGAGCTGCGGCCCGGGCTGCGCGGCGCGCCGCTGGTGGCGGCGCTGGAGGCGCGCGACGGGCGGCTGGAGCTGGCGGAGGCGCCGGCGGCGGGCGGCGGCGCGCCGGCCCCCGCGCCGCCCGCGCTGACGGCGGGGTCGCCGGCGCCCGAGGCGCTGGTGCGCGCGCTGGCGGGCGCGGGGCTGGCGGGCGCGCGGCTGGAGCGCGGCGCGGAGGGCGCCATGGTGCACCTGCCGGCGCAGGACGCGCTGCTGCACGTGGAGCCGCACGCCACGCACGTGTTCTGCCGCGGCGGCGAGCCCGCGCGCCGCGCGCTCCGCGCCGCGCTGCTGCGCGCGCTCGACCCGCTGCCGCCCGCCTAGCGCCGCCCCACACCACCGCGCACGACTACCACGACTACCATTAAATGTAATTACTATTATACTCGTGGATTATTTACTTACCTGTATTTAAAATTGAGTATGTGTAATATACAATTAGAGCGAGCTTTTACTAATCCAAGTCATAAAAAGTGAAAATTAAATGTAGCTTAGGTCCATAAAGAGCGATCTCAATATTATCTGTCCTAGGGAAACGTAAAGCTTGTAGTTTAAAAGATTCGGTGGTATGTTTCTCAATTTTTTAATGAAAGCCAAGTTCTTACCTAAAAGATCAACGACCACTCATTTGGTATCTTGTGTAACAGA
This sequence comes from Mellilla xanthometata, assembly GCA_035578125.1. Lineage (NCBI taxonomy): Eukaryota > Metazoa > Arthropoda > Insecta > Lepidoptera > Geometridae > Mellilla > Mellilla xanthometata. Next base: position 79,901 of record JAPUBQ010000007.1, on the reverse strand, counting down.
CTTGATTCAAGTTCTGGTTAAAGGTGGTGAGATTACACGCTATCTATACCTACAGACTTCATTAAGGTTTTTGATTAATCTGATCATCAGATTTTGTTGGCTTGCCATATTGGGCTACACGGTTCATCTTCTGGATCGATCGCAGTTAGTAGTGGCGAGAGGGTTTAAATCCTTGCTGACGGGTCCCGTATGGCGTTCCGCAAGGATTTCATTTAGGACTTTGTTCTTAATTTTCATTAACGATTTGCCGGAGAGCTTAAAGGGAACGTTAAATTATTTGCTGATGAGCTGAAACTCTATAAGGTTACATCAAGTTTTTTTTATGTACGTTCACCGATTTCTCAGCCAATTGTGGATCGATTCTCAAAATTCTTTTTTTAATTGAAAGAGTATGGTTCTGAATTGGTCCCATTGTCACCAAAATACGATCTGATGGTGGATTCCTAGGGAAATCGAAGGAAAACCTAAAAAGTTAGGTTATTTTTACGCCCGAAGAGAGATTCACGCTTGTTCGGCTGTACTGATATTCATGAAATTTGAGATGAAAATAGGTGAGACTATGTGTTAACACATACGCTACTTTTTATTCCGAAATAAATACTGTTCCCGTGGGATGAACCAAATAAAATTTAAATCTTTTTAACTTCTTCACGCTCGAACGGCTGTACTGACATTGATGAAATTTGGAATGAAGAAATGTTAGACTATGTGTTTACACATAGGCTACTTTTTATCCCAAAAATAATTACTGTCCCGTGGGATGCACATGACACACTGATTTCGCTAAAATTTTATATAGGGAGTAGACTAGACCTTGTATAACACGAAGGTTACTTTTTATCTTAAAAGTTATTGCTATTCCCGTGGGATGCCCAAATAACTAGATAACCTATTTTACTTCTTCGCGCTCATACGGCAATACAGATTTCGCTCATAAAATTAGCAGCCTGGCTAACAAAAGTAATCTGACGCGAACATCGAGGCTAAGCAACGGCCCATGCGGCCAGTCTTTGGATGGGGGACCATGCACAAGACTTCCATAAAAAAAATGTGGTATTTTCATCTGGGCGTTACTGTGCTTCGGATAACACTTTAATTTGTTGGTCCTGGACTACTACTCTTAGTACAAGCAGTGGTCAAACTAAATCAGGGGCTTGAAAAACTCTCGACACCAGAGCTTGGCCACTTAGGTCATACTAAGTGGAAGAAGGAACTGTAAAATTTGATATATTAATAGACTAGACCCTCGAACGGATAAGGAAAATATTTACGTGCTCGCTTCGCTAGGAGTTATCCCGTTTCGTTCGAATTTCCCCCAGGATGTTTTGGACGTATGACACTCCAAATATTATATAATTTGTGCTGCTTTGGACTTCTTTTTGCTCAAACGGCTTGAACAAATACGGTGAAAATTTTCGCCCTCGCTTCGCTCGCTATTGGTTCTAGTACGTTTTGACCCAACAAACATTATGTGATTTGTGCTGCTTTGGACTTCCTTATTCTCAAACGGTTCGAACAAATACGGTGAAAAATCTCGATTTGCTCGCAATTGGTTGCCTGCCTGGCATACGCCAGATTTTTTCATCGTGAAGTTTATTTGGCTCTCTATAGCTAAAACTTAAAAAATAACATTAGTAACCACTAAAAATGTAAAAATAAAATTGTTTTAAAAAACAAACAACCGACTTCAAAAACACAACTAAAAAGGGAAAAATAATTTTAAGCCTAAATCAAATCAAGAATATATAAATAGAATAGAAAAGTTTATAAAAAACTATTTTCAATTTTTATTAAGCCTGTATTCTTAGAGTCGGTGCCATGTAATAAAAACAAATTAATGTTTGTTAAAAAAAAAACTATTTTCAATTGTCTTTCTTTGCTGGCACCGACTCCAAGAATACAGGATTAATAAAAATTGAAAATAGTTTTTTAAGTACATGAAATAAACTTTTCTATTCTATTTATAATATATTCTTGATTTGATTTAGGCTTAAAATTATTTTTCCCTTTTTATATTATATTTATTATTATATTTTGGACAATTCACACAATATTTAAAAAAAATATGACTATTATGTGTTTTTCTGATGTATAAACAATGTTATATTATTGTGAACTTTCATTTAAAAATCCATTCGGTTGTTTTTCGTGAAAAAGGAACAAACATCCATACAAACTTTCGCGTTTTAAAATAATTAGACACATTACACATTCCGTGGAGTAGCTCAGTTAAATACCTAGGTGTCATACTTGATAAAAAATTAAACTGGACCGAAAATACTACAAAACTACGCTTGAAAGGTATCAAAGCACTAAATGCCCTAAGCCCAGTTCTTAACAGAAAGTCTTGCTTAAGCCATAAGACAAAACTAAATATATACAGAACCCTAGTCCGACCCTGCATAACCTACGCGTGCCCGGTATGGGGTAGTACCTGTACCACAAACATAAATAAACTACAAGTTGTCCAAAATAAAGCTATTAAAACCGCCTTTAATACACCGTACTACACCAATCTCAAACGCCTGCACACGGAAATATGTTTCCCCCTAATAGTAGTGTATATTTCAAAATTATCCAGGAAATTTTATTTAGTCACTAACCCAAATTCTAAAAACCAATTAATTAAAAATATATGCAGAACTCGCCACTCAAGTCTAAAATATATCGATAGTTATAACCGCTACCGGTTGCCACATCACTATCTTCTTCACTCAGTCTAGTAACAATAGGCGGGCCGGGCGGGCCGGCTCTGTTGCCTAGCGCTGCGGTGCGAATGAGTCTCGACCTTATTAGAGGAAAGTAACCAAATATGGGCTACCATTTTGATTTTGCTTAAAAAATAAAAAACTATTAAAAGATTAACCATTTATTGTTGTCAAAATAATCACACATACATTTCTAAAGAGCTAAGTAACAATCATATGTTCCTAATATTATAATTTATAATTATATTGAGCATTAGAACCAAAAAACAAAATAGATGCTAAATATGGAACAGGTACTCAAATATGGGCTACTAATAGAAACTTATAATATCTTCTGTGAAAATAACAATTATAAATATTTATCTTATAAGAGATCAAATAACTTTGGTGGATGGAATAAATCACATAGTTTACTTTCAAATACCACTTAATTTACTTACAAAAATCACATATCCAAGTGTCAAATTCTGGCCCAGCACAGTCATTATGTGCCCAGAGCTGACACTCTCTATCCCAAGTTTTTCTTGGTTCTTTTGATTGTGTTGGCGCCATTCTAAAAAAAAATAAGAAGATACCTAAAGAACGACATAACCAAGCACCTAAAATACTTTATAGATATGGGTAATACCTAACTAAGGGCTAGCCCATATTTAAGACCATAGTAATAGCCCATATTCGAAATTCTTAACTAAAATAAATCTGATCGTGTACTTTACATTTCATGGGAAGCAAGCAATAAATCGACCGAAAATCATGAAATACACCTTACATTTTTCAATAAAACACATAGTTACAGTATTTAGACCTAAGATTGTTTAATTAAACAGCACATTGATACGTACCTCAGAAAAGTTTTCGACAGCACCAACACAATTATGGCCGACCCTGGCGACAACTCGCGTGCGATTGACGAGAGTAAGTAAGTGCGATGATAGAGCGAGTAAATGCGATCTAAGATCGTCGTTTTTTGCCTCTTTCGACTGTAGGTTTTTGAGAATTGTCGCTAGCCCATATTAAAGCACTAGCCCACATTTAGTTACTTTCCTCTACTAGCAGTGTGCGCTTGCATTTGCTGCGCACGCGCTGCCCGAGTACTGCTCCCGCGCCGTCCGCGCGTACTTGCCTACGAACATTTGAAGGTCGTGCTGTTGCTGCGTCATTGTTGTTGTCGCGCATACTGGTTGGCTTGCCATTCCAGTTGCTAACTTATTGACTCAGGCGTTACTTTGCGGAAATCCATTGTAAATAGATGACAAAATTAAATATTTAGTGTACTTCCGCTGTGATCCGAAATCCAAATTAAGACAAGTAAAGGAAAAATCAACTAAGATCAATTAACCAAGCTTAATTAACTAAGACTAATTAACTAAGATCAATTAACTAAGATTAATTAAGATTAACGTTACCTATCACAATTAGGAAGTTCTTAACTCTACACGTGTTTCGCCTAATCACAAGGCATCATCAGGAGACGCTGACTCTTCGAACGACAATTGTCGTTACGACAATTTTAATTGATCTTTAGATCTTTAGATCTTTTAATTGAGATTTAATTGATCTTAGTTGATTTTTCCTTTACTTGTCTTAATTTGGATTTCGGATCACAGCGGAAGTACACTAAATATTTAATTTTGTCATCTATTCCAGTTGCTACTTTTTTTTCTTAGTTACTCGGATAAAAAATGTAAAACTTCACTAAAGTTTACATGTAACTACCACCTATTTCAATACTTACTAATATCTATATACTAACTCATTTCACAACAATCCTGCAATAAGTTAAAACAATTTGCTTAAGAATTATTTGACATACTTATATTTATTAAGTTTCTCACTTCTAGGATTATAATATGTACACTAGATAAGTTGAGTATGTAATTAATTAATTGTAAATAAAGATAATTTGAAAAAAAAAAAAAAAAAAAAAAAAAAAAAAAAAAAGACACATTACACACACTGGTTGGCTGGTTAGCCCCATACTACAACATTTTTAGTTTGTATTATGGTTGCTAACACAACTGATATGCTACATATACATACACAAATTCTTTGTATCGATAGGTACATATTTAACATCCAGACCAACAGCCAAGATATTTAGTTCATCACAAAGATGTTGGCTGTGCCGAGAACCGAACTTGGAACCCTCCGGTAGGCAGTCCAGCATGGTAACCATTACGCCAACGAAGTCGTAGTTTATAATGTAAGTAAGACTAGCTGTTACCCGCTGCTTCGCTCGCATAATAGAATAAGTTTATTAATGAAGGCAATATGTAAGTCGAGTCCAACAAACATTGCCCATATAATGTGGGACTCAATTTTGTTGACATTACATTTTATTTGTTTAAAAAGTTTATTTATAAATATAAATAAAATATAATTTATTAAAACGCACGGCGCACACATTACAGCTAGATATTTGACCATTAGGGCGCATGGTAACCACACAAGTTAATTTATGAAGATTTAATTTACATATTAATTATAATAATTATATCATTGTAATTTTTACAATAATAATAACCTGTGTCCATCCTGAGGTTACAAGGTATCCTGTTGTGAAATGGTTGCCCGATCCGAACTTTCTGTTTGATGATGATTGTGACGAGGTAACCAACAGAAACACAGACACAGTTACAAACATTCTTATATCATTAGTAAGGATGGACGAAAACACAACTCCGAATTAAATGATTAATGAGTATACGGACAACAACACCTAAATAAATAAATAGTTCATCACTTTATGAACTCTATTCTCTATATTTTTTAATATATTACAGCGAGACTAAAATAAAAGTAGTAAATTTTTTCTTGGAAAATGTATTACCATTTCCAATGAGTAAGATTAGTGTCGCGAGGCGGTATCCGTGGTCCGCGGTGAACTAGGTGATCTGGCTGAGGTCGATGTCCGCGAAGGCGTCCCCCTGCGTGGCGAGCACGAGCGCGTAGTGCTGGTGCAGCTGGTGCAGCAGCTCGCGCTCGTCCAGCATCTCCAGCGCCTCGGCGCGCGCGCGCTCGTCGTCGGGCAGCGCGCGCCACACGGCGTCCATGTCCCAGGCGGCGGCGCGCGGCCAGCCCAGCGCGCGCAGGCGCGCGGCGGCGGCGGCGGGCGGGCCGGCGTGCCAGGCGTCGGCCGCCGCGCCGCCGCAGCCGCGCGCGCCCAGGTTGCGCAGCAGCACGGCGCCGAAGCGGTCCCCCAGGTTGCACTGCTCGTACACCAGCAGCGCGGCGCGCGCGAAGTCGGCGGCCAGCGCGCGCAGCAGCGCGTCGGCGGCGTCGGCGCGCAGGTACACCAGCACGCACTCGGCCAGCAACAGCGTGGGGCGCTCGGCGCGCGCGCCCGCCGCCGCCAGCGCGCGCCGCACGTCGCGCACGCAGCGCAGGTCGCAGCCCACCAGGCGGTAGGTGTCGGCGTGCAGCTCGCCCGCGCGCCAGCGCACCTCGCCGTCGTCGCGCGCCAGCGGCGCCAGCAGCGCGCGGTGCCGCTTGATGATGGCGCACTTGCGCGCCGTCACGGCCGGCAGGTCCAGCTCGATGAAGCACTCCACGCCGCGCGCCGCCTCGCGCAGCCGCCAGAACAGCGTGTCGAACCCGCACCCCAGGTTGATGATCTGGCACTTGGAGTCGCAGCGCTGCAACACACCGCGCACACTCCTCACTCACACCAGCCTTCCACTTGGAAAGTCTGCCTGTCAGCATTCATCTGTTGCTTCTGTTTCTGGGATATGTTCATAAGCTTATATCAAATGTCTACTTTTATAATAATGAAGATCACACACTCGAGTGACTTCTAGCAATGATACTGGCAAATTTACAGTTATTTCATTACTAATCATAAATGGTAAAAAATATTGAAAAAATCATTTAAAGACCGCCTAATAAGTCTAAGAATATTTACTGATGAATTAGATATAAAATTGGATAAAAAAATGAAATAATTTTAAATAATCAGAAAATCCAGCGTGATCTTGCCAAGACTAATATGGGGCATCATATACTCAGCAACAGAGTGGTTCACAATTGGAAATAGTTGCCCGAGGAAGTAGTCAGTGCTACGTCAGTGAACAGCTTTAAAAACCGGCTTGATAGCTGGCTGCAGAAAATAAATAAATCTCTTGCTAACCTGTGATCAGTGCACCAGTGGACTTTAAACATTGACATAAAACAATGGACATTTTATGAACTGTTAAAAATTTAATTTCAACTCAGTGTGATATAGGCATATCAGCATTTTGCTGCTCACCTATAAATCAAATAAATAAATATTCTTAGAGGTGTTCTTCTACCGGTCTTTAAGATATTTTTTAAATATTTTTTTATTGTATAAGATAACGGAATAAGTGTAAGTTCAAGATTTAGCCCTTATCCAAAAGCTACGGAGCGGCGCAGGAGGCGGGCGCGCGTACCTCCAGGAACTGGTGCAGGAACAGCTCGATGGCGCGCACGCGTGCGAAGTAGCCGCGGTTGATCTCGGGCGCCTTGCGCTCGCCGCGCTTCGCGAACAGCGCCACGAACTCGTCCTTCCAGTAGCCGAGCTCCACGGCGCAGCGCTTGCACTCCGTGGCGTCCGTGTTGGTGGCGATGATGGCCTCGTCCTCGGCCGACCAGGGCGCGGGCGCGGGCGCGGGCGCGGGCTCGGGCGCTCCGCCCTCCATGCTCCGCTCACTGCGCACTCAACATCCGCGACACTGTCCTACACCGCACCGAGCACCGATACACTCACTCACACTCGATCTCACTATTCGCCTCTCCTCCTATGGCCGTATCTCTTCCGATGCTTACAATATTACTTTCTGCTTTTACTGTTTTGTTTGATCTTGGTCTTCTTCTTGCTTTCCTATTCCTTAGAGATATCCTACATAAATTCACAAACTACGGAATATTGAAATTGACCTCTGCTATATTGAACGACCAATGTTATGTGTGTACATTAGAATACTAATGTCATAGCGACTACGGCGTATCTGTGGTGACAAACATACAGCACCGTACGTTCTAGTACCAAAGAGAAGATACTCTGTGACAGATACCACAGATTCTCTTTCTACGGCACAGATGCTCTTTCACGGGTCTGTGAGATATAACTTCACTCGATAGAGTAGAATTTAAATTTCCCTTATAGTATTAAGTAATTTTAAGTAGTCTTAGCTATGCCCTAATAACGAAGCACAGCGTGCACATTTTCTGTATATTTGTGTTGCAAATAAAGACATTTTGAATATCTGAGTTATCTGACTGTACTGAGAGCACAGACTGAGAGTATACAAATCTGTGACAAATCGATACAAATACTACGGATAGAATTATCAACACAAACAAAGAACGTGGGTACAGGTAAAGACGAAAAAGATAGGTGTAATGGGTATGTATTGTGTAGCTAAGACATTTTGAATTTGAAAGGATTAAATCACATATTTCTACGGATTTCTAATAGTTTGTGAGACCCTTGAAATATAAAATTAATAAAGCAAAAGCGACACGATTTGTGTATATAGTGGGAATCAACAGGTGCATAACATAATAATTTTCTTCTAGCTCATTATATTTTGTGAAAAATGATTTGATCAACAATGAACAATGAGTGTTATAATGATACTACGAATGCCTAAGTAGCAGGCTAACATTCCAGCACACTATCCCTCTAGAGGCCCAGTATACAGAAAATGTATCTGTTTAGTTACAATCAAGTTGTGTATTATATTTTGATGTTTACAGTTTAGAGAATACCCCACCTCGATGGAAGAAGGGGAGGTGAGCTCCGCGCAGCGCGCGCGCGCCGAGCGCAACCGGCGGCGGGCGCGGGAGCTGCGAGCGGCACGCGCCCGCGCCTCCTGCGCCGCGCCCGCGCCCGACACGGGCGGCGGCTTCCTGCCCGAGCCGGCGGCCGAGGCGCCGCGCGCCGCGCCCCCGCCCGCGCCCGTGCTCGACCCGGCCGAGCGGCCCCACTGCCTCGAGTGCGGCCAGCGCTTCACGCACTCGTACCTCCTCGACACGTTCGAGTACTGCGTGTGCGACGCGTGCAGGTAAGCGCGAGGCGGCGCGCGGCCCCCGCGGCCGGCGCCTGACCGCCGTGTGCTCGCAGGGACGAGGACGGCCCGCACGCGCTGCTGACGCGCACCGAGGCCAAGGAGGAGTTCCTGCTGCGCGACGCGGACCTGGACGCGCGCGAGCCGGCGCTGCGCTGCATCGTGCGCCGCAACCCGCACGCGCCGCGTGGCGACATGCGCCTCTACGTGCGGGCCGCCGTGGAGGCGCGCGCGCTGCTCGTGTGGGGCTCGCGCGACGCGCTGGACTCGGAGCGCGAGGCGCGCGCGGCGCGGCGCGCGGAGACTCGCGCCAGGCGCGGCGCGCGCGCGCTGCGGGCGCTGCGCATGTCGGTGCGCTCCAGCCTGTTCGCGGGCGCGCGCGCGCCGCACGAGCACGCCTGGGGCGAGGAGCGCTACGACGCCGCCGCCGACGTGTACGAGCGAGCGTGCGCCTGCGGACACACGCAGCGCTACGAGAAGATGTAGTGAATGGCTCACGAGACCACAAACGATATAGTGCCTAAAGTAACCCAAAACCACTTACAATGTTATCAAAGTGAAAGCGACAAGAGTTATGACAGCTAGATAATCTCCGTTAAGGATGGATGCTGGAAGCGACCATATCAATCACGGGGCTGGATGGCCTCTCTAGCTTTGTCAAGATTTAATATAAAGTATCCACTTTCATGGATTTTGGTACACAACAGAAAAATTTGAGGGTAGTTTAAATAAAATAGATTAAAAATATTATAGAAAAATAAACATATTTCAGATTATAACATTTTAATTTTTTTTTTATGTAACTTGCAAGATGTGTAACTTATGCTCAAAGGCTTATGGGGTTACATTGTGATATTTTTATGTTGTATGATATATCAGTGCATCAACTTTACATAAAATATCAAAAAATGTTTAGAACAATAGCTTTTTGTTTGATTTCATTCCCTTTACACACTAAAAATACTGATTTATTAATTTATCTAATAATCCACACTCCCAATGAAAAAACGTAAGATAATTAATGCTTAAAAACGTTTTTACTATATAAGAACACCTAGCTCAGCAATTAATTATTAGATAAACAAAACATAACCACCTAAACAAAGGTTAGTATTTTTCTCTTTCATACCTTTTTTAGACAAATTTACTTGTAGGGTTTCTATACCCAGAGTCCCAATAGGACTCCTGGCTATCTGTCTTACTGGCCGTCGCCAGGGCTGTATCTCATGAAACCTGATAATAAGATTGTTGCAACTTTCACTGATGTTTTTTTTTTACATTACACACACGGCTGGTTAACCCCATACTGAACCATTTCTAGTTCGTGTTATGGTAGCTAACACAACTGATATTCTATATATACATACATAAATATTTTATAGAGATACATATTTAATACCCAGACCCACAGCCAAAAAATGTTGGCTGGGCCGACAATCGAACCCGGAACCTTCTGATTGGCAGTCCGGCACGGTAACCTTCACGCCAACAAGGTCGTCATGATGTATGGCTCTTGCTATGACTAAAATAAAAACGAAAAATCCAGTTGTCTCCATACAGTAGACTGTACGAACACAATTATTGCTTGGATGACCATATTGTTATTGTGGCGTAGACAGCCTGGCGCGTCGTAATGACGTCATCGCCGTGTTTGGACTTGGGAATCAATAGAAGTTTTTCAAACGCAATGTCAAATGGCTTATTCTGTAGAAACTCCGCCTCTCGTCTGAGATACCTGGGTTCAGGCTCAGACAAGTTTAGTCTTTTTGCAATAGAAAACTTTCTAGACGATTCGAGATCGAATGGAAAAGAAAGTACGGGACGGAAGATGAGTGAGCGAGAGGAAGATAAGATTTGAATACAAGAAGACGAAAAGTAATGAAGTAAAATGATAGTGACAGTCAATACAGGTAACAACCTACAACAAGTCTTTCCTATCTCCGTACTCGCTTCCCGTAACAATATTATAATATTTCCCGACAATTACTTGACCTCTGCAGCATAAACTGCTCTGCTGAATACGGAATATCAAATCCACCAGTAAATAGCATTGCAGCACTCTTCCCTTTTTTAGGGTTCCATACTTAAAGAAAAAAACGAGACCCTATTGCCTTCGCAGTCTAGCACCAGGCTGTATCTTGAAAACTGTGATAGCTAGAGAGCAGACATTTTCACAAATTTTGTATTTCCATTGTTGCTATACCAACAATTCAAAACATTGAGATGGGAACCATAAATAAACAATATTTTTTTGTAACTCCTCAATTTTGTATTTATATTAGTTATGGTAACGGGTAGATACTTCAAATTTTCACAGAATATGAAGTTGTTTACAGATAATTTCCTTTCAAAATAGATAGTTCAATAAAACTATAAGTAACTAAAAAGAGAGCTCCCATACAACAATTGTCACATTTAAGCATTTTACTCTTTATCTTCATAACAACATTTAGATATTCACAGAATATCTAATTATGTCACTGGAAATAAATTATAAAATAAAAAAGAAATTAAGGGCAGTCCCTTACAAAAATCTTGTTATTTACCATTAGTTCTAAAACATGCAAATGTTTTTCATAATAAATCTCATGTAAGCATACCTATAAGCTCCTTGGAGCCTACAATTAAAAATAAAGAGGAAGCCGTGGTCACGGGCAGGATTGTTCCCCTGTGAGGGATGAGCCAGCAGAGTGTAGTAAGGAGGTATACACGTGTGTGTGGAGGAGCAGCATCAGGTTGGTGCTAATGAAAATGCAAGATACAGTTGTTATTATATTAGGCAGAGGGAGAGCAGGTCCGGACACAGCTAAACAGCTTTCAAGTCCTCCGGTAGATCATTCTTGGGATGTTTGTTCTCAAAGTGCTGCTTATAGGTTTTGGGATCTGGCATCTGTGCCTGCGGACAAACCAAGCAGACATTGGTGGATAGCAGACAGACATGTTCAATGCGGGGACCACCGTTCATTCTGCATCACACTAACTATCTCTCACAAATCATCATGTCTACGAGTTTCAATAATATTATTTCAAAAAACCATATTCAGTAAATGTTTTGTTTGTTCAATATTAAGTTTGTAATATATGAAGTTTATACTTCTGCATAAACTTCATATATTACAGCAAGTCACTAGTAATGCTGCTACAAAAATCTCACGGAGCCAGCACTATTTAAAATGTGGTAGCAGATAGTGAAATGCAATACTTGATTAGCTTAGGTTGACTCTGCAACAACAATTACATTTTGGAAATAATGAGTTTATCAAACATCTATAATTATTATGATACATTCTCTAAAAGTAGTGTTTGCCAAACAATTTATTAGCTGTAATAATGTGTTAGTGAAATGTTATTTACAATATGAACGGAAGATGTTGTTTTAAGTGATGATTTGTTTTGCTTTACATTGGCAGTGCCCTGCCGGCATATGGAGCAGCCATACCTTGCATACAACGCACACGTGTACGAGAGCTTTCTGTGCCGCCTTCTTCTGTTCTGTAGCACTGTGACCTTGCTGTTTTTTTAGTTTGGACTGCTTTTCGGCGGCTTTGGCTTGGGACTGAAGTTTTTGTTGTCCGCGAGCCATGGTGTAGATCTGAAAGTAAACAATTTTTTTGTACTGCTATGTCTACAACAGAGACGAGTAGATTGTTAAATATTGTTCAATTAGTGAAGTACTGACGGACCGAGCCGGATAGAGTCGGGTTCGGCAGTAGATAGTTGAAATATACGATGTCCATGCAACACAACCCTATTCACGGGCGAGCACGATCATTTATAAGGAATGATTATGGGTGCATAATCCTTACCTAAAATTAGTATAATGTTTAAACACTATCAATTGGGAATAAAACCGCACATCAAACCAACTCTTATCTAGCGCTACCAATAGAAAATAAATTAATTGAAAATTGGTGAAAAGAAACGAAAGCTGACGAAAACTCTTACTTTACCACAGAATAATAATATACCAAATTTCCGACGGACTTTGATAGAAGCAGTGAGATATTTACAATGTCAATGGATAGAAGGGGGTTTAGTATTTATAATCTATGGTTTTAAACTGTTTTCTCCGTATACGGGAGTTATGGTTCTAAATGTCTCTTTAATCACTTTTTCTAATTCCACCTGACAAGGCAATATTTTCACTTGACACTTTGCGTTTACCAAAAACTATTATTAGTTACATTAAATTTAGTCTTTTTTATAGTTAGATTTTGATGTGCTGGTCTGACTCAGTACATTGATAACTTGTGTACATGAAGATATGGAAATTTACAAATCAGTCTGTGAACTCCTTACTAGTCTGTGGCAAGGAGATACCAGCATTACTAGTCTGTGGCGCACATCAGGAAGGAGTTTGACTATTGACACAAGGAGAATGTTGTGTTAAGATTAAAATATTATCTATTTTAATGAATTAACTCTAGTGCATAGTAAAGATAGCAGAGCAGTGCCACATGTCAGGTCAGGATGTGTGGTGAGCGCGCGCTAGGAGCGACGGCGAGGGCCGCGCGCCAGGCGGCTGCGTTGCGGCGGCTGCTGGGCGACGCCAGCGCTTTCGGAGAGGTCGGCGGCGCCGGCGAGCTGCAGTGGGCCACGGCGGCGTACGCTGCGGGGCGCGCGCCGCCGGCCGAGCGCGCCGACCCGCGCCGCCACGCCGTGCTGCTGTTCCCGGGGCGCGGCGCCGCGCGCGTCGGCATGGGCCGCGCGCTGCGGGACCTGCCCGCCGCGCGCCGCCTCTACGACCTCGCCTCCGCCGTGCTCGGGTCAGTGCGCCGCCACTACACGCCGCATGCTACTCATTAACATATTCATATTTGCCATGACAAACGGAGTAGTAAGTGAGATATAAACACAATATGAATTTGATTATGTTTATAAATAGGTATCTATGATGCCCCCTCTTCCAGTTTGAACGTAGTAAAAGTTTACGCCGTAGACTTCAAGCAGGTTGTAAAGGAGAAATGTAATAACAGGGTGTCCACGGACCTGGAAGGTCAGGGAAAGTCAGGGAAAAGTCAGGGAAGCTATTAAGGGTCAGGGAAAGTCAGGGATATGACTTCTCTACCTGGAAAAGTCAGGGAAAACCAGGACTTTTTGATGATCGATCTTTAAAATTAATTCAAAATTCTAAAAAAGTATAGAATAAATAAAAATAATGAATATTATCTTATCAGTCATCAGTACTTCTTATATACTTACATATTTATATTCCAACAGCTAATTAGAGAGAGGAAAATGACAGTTCTTTTATCATATCATATATGGTACGGTATGGTTATGGTGTGGCAATCTATCTGTGTTGAAAATTTTCACCTTGATAGTTGGACACCTTGGGAAGCCAATAACATAATTCTCTAAGAGTGTTTATGAAGACATATTTTTTTGTCTCTTACAATCATTCGGAGGAGAAACATTTTTACTTTGAAAAATTACAGCTATAAAGGTCAGGGAAAATTTTAGAAGTGGTCAGGGAAAGTCAGGGAAAAGTCAGGGAAATGTTTTGACGATTTAGAGTGGACACCCTGAATAAGTACTGGAAGCCCTCATGTTTTTGCGTTGGTGGATTATGAAACAGCTCTCTATGAAGTCAACACAGGCAGTATTCTCTCCATAGCTAGCACATGGATTCACTGTACGTAGATATCCTTGGAGCTGGTGCAGAGCACTCACAAAACATGTCCCACAGAGACAGCATATCACCTAAACTGTATAGTTACTTCAGTGTTGGAAGATGTAGTTCACTATCCCAAGCATAGCATGGATTCCCATTCTCTATGCTGATTCTAATAACACTCAGCTCCTGTATGCACGGCTATGAAGCTTAGACAAGTACAGAATGAAAGCTAGTGGAGCAAATCAAGAGTGCACAAAATGCCCTTACAGTGGAAACACTGCACATGAAACCATTTATGTTGAATCTACTTCTTTCTTTCTGTGGATTAGTTGAAGTCCCTCAGTTCTGCTTACACCTGATGCTAACATCCATGCGGCTGTATCACAGGGTTAGCGGAGCTTGGCAGACATGGTGCTCTCTCCCTGGTGTGCTATGTGACCCACATATGCTAATTAAGCCTACTTGATCATGGGATGGTGCTTGCATCCTCACACTCCTTGTCTGCAGCCCTTCGTCTGGGACAAGAATTTAGTTTTTATCACAATAGATATAGAACCTCATTGGCAAAGGTTGACTATAGTCATTTGTGTAGGATTAGGTTCCACTATAAATAAGGAGATATTTAAGTAAAATATTGTCTCTTGTTGAGATCCCCTTGCTAGTCTGGTTTTCTCTGTTGTTAAATCAGTGGGCTCGCCACTAGTCTTGTCGCCCGATTGGAGACTATCTGTAGCAACAATGATTTTTATATGATAGTTCAGATGTCAGCGATCGTACTGCCCAGTAGTGCCTACAGCTCGGCTAACTATGGTGATCTGACGCGATCAGTGGTTAAAGAATGGTCGATGCGGGGGCAGGCGCCTTGAAAACTCGGCCACTTAACTCATACAAAGAAGAATCCTTCCGAGTGCATTAGCTCTAGCATGTGAGGTAGAAAGAGAGTGAAGTGGATTCCGTGCGGCAGATGGGACGTGTGGCGCACGTGCACCGAGGGGCCGGGCGGGTCGCTGGCGGCGCGCGCCGAGCCCGCCGTGCTGGTGACGGCGCTGGCGGCGCTGGAGCGCGCGCGCGCCGAGCGGCCGGCCGCGCTGCAGCGCGTGCGCGCCGCGGCCGGGCCCGGCGCCGGCGAGCTGGCCGCGCTCGTGTTCGCCGGCTCGCTGTCGCTGGAGGCGGCGCTGCTGCTGGCCGAGGCGCGCGCCGCCGTGCCCGGCGCCGCGCTGGAGCTGCGCCTGGCGCCCGACGCGCGCCTGCCCGAGCTGCTGCGGGCGGCGCGCGCGCACGCGGCCGAGCGCGGCGTGCGCGAGCCCGTGTGCGCGCTGGCCGGCTACCTGGGCCCGGCGCGCCGCGTGCTGGCCGGCCACGAGGAGGCGCTGCGCTGGGTGGAGGCGCGCGGCGCGGCGCTGGGAGCGCGCGGCGCGCGGCGCTTGGCGGCCGCGCCGGCGCTGCACTGCGCGCTGGCGCGGCCGGCGGCGGCGGCGGCGCGCGAGGCGCTGGCGGGCCGCGTGCGCGCGCCGCGCCTGCCCGTGCTGTCGTGCTGGTCGGGGCGCGCGCTGCGTGGCGCGGCGCAGGCGGAGCGCGCACTGTGGGCGGGCGCGGCGGCGCCGCTGCTGTGGGAGCAGGCTCTGCAGACGCTGTACGCGCGGCCGCCGGGCACGCCGTTCCCCCTGACGCTGGCGCTGGTGGACGCGGGGCTGCTGGCCGACCTGCGCCGGGTCAACGCGCGCGCTGCCGACGCCGCCGTGCTGGTGCCCGCGTGACGACATATACTCCCGACATACATTATGTATTTACATGTAGTTAGTTTATTAAAATAATGCCTACACATGACATATCTTTTATTGTTATTCCTACTTCAGATTCAAAGATTATTAAAATATCATTAGGATACATAGCACCTACATACGAGGGGGGGTCAAAAAGTTCGCGGAATGGAGGGGTTAGCGGGGGGTGGGGAAACTGCCGCTGATAGTTCCTAATAAGGGATTCTTTATGAGTATATATGCCAAGTTTGAACCGAATTGGGTCAATAACCTGTCAGCTACCATCGATCAAACAAGTGAATCCGGAAAAAAACTTGGAACATGGAGAACATCGAGTTTCGTGCCGTTATAAAGTTCCTCACTAAACAGAGAAAACCACCTCAAACAATTTTACAAGAAATGTTATCGGTTTACGGGGACTCTTGCCCTGGGAAAACCATGATATACAAGTGGAATAGTATTTTCAAGCAAGGTAGTGAGTCTCTTGAAGACGACCCCCTCTCAGGAAGGCCAATTGAGACCACCGCTTCAAACATCGTTGAAAATGTGGAGAAACTTATACTGGAGGATACTCGATTGAAGAAGAAACAACTTGCAGAAATGGTTGGACTATCACCTAAAACAACTTTAAATATCCTACACGACCATCTTGGGATGTAAAAAGTTATCGCAAGATGGGTGCCAAGAATCCTCAGACCACCACAGCAACAACTGCGCGTCGAGTTCAAAGGAGTTTTTAGACCTCTGCAGCGCCGTCAAGAAACAAGTTTTTGCAAAACTTGTTATTGTAGATGAAACTTGGGTTCATCCTTATGAGCCTGAGTCGAAACTAAAGTCTATGCAGTGACATAAAAAGGGTCAGCCACCCCCTAAGAAATACAGGGCAAAATTGGCTGGAAAAATCATGGCAACGGTTTTTTGGAGGTATAGACGGTATTTTATTGATCGATTATAAAAATAAGGGTGTTTCTGTAATGGGAGAATACTAAGCTGATCTACGAACACAATTAAAAACAGCCATCAAAGAAAAAAGTCGGGGAAAGTTGACAGAAGGTGTGCTGCTTTTGCATGATAACGCACCGGTACACAAGAGCCGCGTTGCGATGGCTGCCCTTCATCACTGTGGCTTCGAAATGTTAAACCATCTTCCCTACAGTCTAGATTTAGTCCCCTGTGATTATTATTTACATCCCAAATTAAAAAAAGAGCTTCGTGGGAAGTAATTTTCCAATGATGAAGAAGTCAAGTCTGCGATTTCGGCCAATTTTGAGGACAAAGACAATACATTTTTTTTCGACGGTATAAATAAGTTAATAGAGAGATCTGAAAAGTGTATTCGAATTAGGGTGGAATATATTGAAAAATAAAAATAACATAGTATTTTATTTCATCCCCCTTCCCCGCCATTCCGCGAACTTTTTGACCTCCCCTCGTATCAAGAGGATTAAGAAAAAATAGTTACTTAAAGTGCAAAAGCAAGGGATCTACATCAAAAAATGTATGTTTAACAAACTGCCTCAAAGTATGACAGAACTACCTTTTCACACATTAAAAAAAAAAAAAAAACTTTGTGGAAAACCCTTTTTATATGAGGTTGCCTCTTTCAGAATCTCTATTTAAGTATGACGGACTGTAAAGTGACATGAATTATGTATAAATGTGTTGTTATTTTCTATTTTATTATTATGACATTGTACGAATAATTATATTATTATGACATTGTATGACTAATTATAATTAGTATAATATTATAATATTAAGATATTGACTAATTCATTAATTGATTGTTGATGAATATATGTAAATTTGGCGTGCCTAGTATAACGCAATGTTATAAGGTTAATAAAGTTCTATGATTTCATACGCTAAATGGATGTTCTCTGGCACCACTAGCTAGAAGAAGCTAGCTGCAGTGGCAGAGAAAGGACACTGATTCCCGTGGGATGCCTAAATATCTTCTAGATGTAAAAAGAAGGTAAACACAATGAGCTAGAAACTATGTAGGCGGAGCGCGCGCTTACTTATCTAAGTATGTGAATAAAGTAGAGCGAGCGTACTCACGGCACCCACAGAATTTCTTCAATAATTCCATTTAGTTGTCTTAGTATGCAATGTACAGGATGAAGTTATTGTAGACCAAAGTTGCATTTTCATGAGCATGAGATATGGTATCGAGTAAAATGTGCGGCTTTATATCAAGGCAAGACTTTATCAAATGTGTAGTACTTATGAGAAAGTTAGGATGGTTTTCGACATTTGTAATCTTGGGTATAATTTAAAATATATATTGTCTAATGTTAAATTAATATAGGTAAGAGTAATAATATAGATTACAGGTTTCAAAGTAGGTATAGTTTGGATGTTGATAGTTTTTACGTTTTTTTTAATTTAATAAATTATTTAGAAATTAATGTAATAGCATATATTGTATTGATACATACACATTTATAAGTTTGTAATTTTTATGTAACTACTACTTTGTGAATTGTCATAAAAAATATGAAGATCGGTTCAAGATGTCCTAGATTTAGTTTTTTCTTCAGAATGCGTTTTGTAAACATTTCTAATTTTTCTAAATGAACTTGAAGGCCTCATATCATTTATTGCCCTGTTCATACACTTCCTTGAAATGTAATGAAAGAAAGAAGTTTGCCCCCGCAGTAGTAAAACACACCCACAACGGTAACAAGTTCGATTTATTAGTTTAACTGTAATGAGAGTATATCAGAGCGGCAGCGCGGAGGGCGCGGGCGTGCCGCCGTGCTGCGCCACGGCGGCGCCCAGGCGGTTGAGGCGCGCGCGGTGCTCGAGCGCGCGCGCGTCGCGCGTCTCGTGCAGCAGGCGCGGCGCGCGGCCCAGCGCCTCGTCGGCCCAGGCGCGCGCCAGCTCCAGCTCGTGCTCGGCGCCGGGCGCGGCCGAGCGCGCGGCGCGCGACGCGCGCGAGATGACGGCGGCGGCCGTGTACGCGTCCACGGCGGCGTCGGCCAGCCGCCACAGCAGCTGCTGCTCGTCCACCACGGCGCGGCCGTGGCGCACCAGCGCCGCCTCCACGGCGCGCCCGTACTCCGCCGCCAGCTTGCCGAGCTCGGCGGCGGCGGGCCGCAGCGAGGGCGCCGCGTGCTCCGCCAGCGAGGGCGCCGCGCTGAGCCCCACGGCCGCGCCGGCGCGCCGCCCCGCCTCGCTGAAGATGAGCCCGAGGTTGGCGGTGGGGTTCTTGAAGGCGCGCTGCAGCTCGCGCAGGTGCGACCCGGCGTACTGGATGCCTGCGATACACACCCCACGCAAATTTATAAACTGATTGGCCAAGGCGAGTCAGGCTCGCGCATGATGGGTTCCGTACAAATATCATAAAAATATTGCAAAACAAAAATGATTGTTGTATGGTAAAAATCAACGACAACTAACTTGGTATCTTATATAACTGACTTGATTCAAGTTCTGGATAAAGGTGGTGAGATTCACGCTATCTATACAGACTTCAGTAAGGCTTTCGATTTAGTTGATCATCAGATATTGTTCACCAAACTTGCCAAATTGGGAATACACGGTTCGCTATTGAGGTGGTCGAACTCCTATCTTCTGAATCGATCGCAGTTAGTAGTGGCGAAGGGGTTCAATTCCTTAATGCCAACAAGAGTTCCATCTGGAGTCCCGCAAGGGTCTTATCTAGGGCCTCTGTTATTCTTAATGTTCATAAATGATCTGCCGGAGAGATTAAAGGTGAGCGCTAAATTATTCGCCGATGACCTGAAAAACTCTATAAGGTTATAAAATGTAGTGAGGATGTGGCAGCCTTACAACAAGACATGGATTCAGTGCGTAGCTGGTGTGTTGAGAATAGGATGGTGTTAAACTCATCTAAATGCTTTATCTTACGATTTTCCCGTAAACGCCAGCCTTTTTCAGCATCTTACACCATTGATAATAATAATATTTCCTTAGGAGTAGTCTCTTCAATCCGTGACCTTGGTGTGATTATAGATAACTAGCTGACCCGGCAAACGTTGTTTTGCCTTAAAAATATATAGTAGAAGATTCTCAGACCTACTGAATACGCATATGAAATTTGGTAAAAATCGGTCAAGCCGTTTCGGAGGAGTAGGTACGGTAACTAACATTGTGTCATGGAAATTTTATAATTCTTTATTGGACACATACATAAAAAAGGCACAGTAAAAGACAATTAACTTAAAATTAGTGTACCACAATTGGCGGCCTTATCGCTTAAAGCGATCTCTTCCAGGCAACCTTTGGATGGAAAGGAATTTATAAACGATTAAAGAAGGACGTAGTGCACAATAAAGAATAATAAAAAACATACATATAATATTAATAATCTTATCTTAATTTATATAAATCTCGTGTCACAATGTTTGTCCTCAATGGACTCCTAAACCACATAACCGATTATAATAAAATTCTCACACCATGTGCAGTTCGATCCAACTTGAGAGATAGGATAGTTTATATCTCAAATTATAGTCGCAATTTTAATTTATTGCTAATATAATTTGTTATAATTAACTGTAAGTAAACAATCTATATAATAATTGAATTATCAATGAAGTAATTCGTAAAAATGAAGTATCTTTTTGTACGTGTAACTCCTAACCAAAAAGAAACCTGGCAATAACTAACCTTAGGCCTATATTACTTAAAGTAGGCAACCAAACGTTTTTATCAAATCGCTAGTGCCTTGAAAATTCGCAAAACGGACACAACCGTCAACGACGTCTGCCCTCACGCGTCTGCCCGCGTTCGGGTCGCGCACTCGGCGATGAGCCACTTCTTCCCCACAGCACCTACCCCGCTTCCCCCACGCCCTTTCGCCTGGCGCCGCTGCCGGTATTTATATCGCCGAAATTGCTATGACTCTGCATTTTAAATCTGTGATATCTTCGTAAATATTTATTTAATTTACATGCTGTAAAAAGCCATATTGATCTTTATTAAATGCACAATGTATTTAAGATACTAAATTGGATAAGGATTAATACTGTATTGCTTAAAATCGCTTCGTAAATGAGCCATTATTTCTCGTACAAAGTAAAGGATAAAAAATGGTTATTTTGGTTTATTCCTAAGAGATAAATATATACCATCACGGACTTTTTTGTAGACCTTTTTAAGTTGTACAATACTGTAGTAAATTGTTTTGATCTATCTTGTAGGATTCAGTCAGCGTTTGCAATGTAAGCGCAAAAAAAATGTGTTTTTTTTACGACCTCACATTAAAAACCTCAAAAATTGTAGCCTATGTGTTATTCTGATGTATAAGCTATAGCCTATGTGTTATTCTGATGTATAAGCTATATTGTGGTAAAGTTTCATTCAAATCCATTCAGTAGTTTTTACGTGAAAGAGTAACAAACATACATCCATACATCCATACATCCATACTTACAAACTTTCGCCTTTATAATATTAGTAGGATAAATTAAGCTTTCACGAACATGTCGATAATATGGTAAAGTCTTCATCTAAAATGGGTGGATTCATAATGAGACAAACTAAGGCTTTCAAGAATCCAAAACTATCTATACAGCTTTACTATAGCATAGTCCGAACCATCCTAGAATACTGTTGTGTCGTGTGGATCCAAGTTACGAGTATAATTCATTCCAAGCGTATTGAAGTGGTACAGAATTTATTTATTTATTTATTATGAAAAATCCACAAACAGAGTAGTTCATAGAATACTATATCTAAATATAATCTATATATCTAAATTTCAAACTTATAAATATTTATCTTAAGTACAATAGAACTACCCCTATAGTGAACCTAACTTACAAAAAAAAAAACACTCGCTTTTACGTGCACTACAAAACTATGCTATAACATTAAATTCTAAATATGAAGAAGTTAAATCTAATAAGAAGAGGTTTATGTACCACATCTCCTATATGGATAATATGTGCCGAACGCTGCCTTCTTACAAATCACAGTTGGATCATCATGGAATTGTCATTGGATAATGATGGATCTGATAATGTTATTTAAGACTATTCATGGATTAGTGTACTGTCCTGAAGTACTGAAGTAGTCAGTAAGAGAGCACTAAGTGTGCCTCGCCCTAACAGACATCTCATTAGACATCATCAGAACGACCTTCACCCTGCCTTCAGCCAACACTCAAATGATCAAGCATTCCCCTATTTTCAGAATGTTTGATAATTATAATAAGTATGAATATTAATGTCATTTTTGATAATGTGTCATTGACCTCATTCAAAAGTAAACTATGTAAATTGTTGTAAAAAGTAGTATTAATTTAACTGTAAATGAGTATCTTTTTTTATTATTTGTGTAATTGTTATCTTAATAGAGTTTTTCTTTATTGTAGTTAGGACATAAGGAACTTTAATTGTAAATAAAGCATGATTACATCGTGAAGTAAGTTTACGCTCGTTAGTTATGTTTTTTTTAGTTTATATATATATTTTTAAGTTAGTTATAGTAAATTTTGTAAATTGTCAATAAAAGAAAATAAAATGGGAACCCTTTATGATAAATGTATTTCTTTTCGAATGCTTATATACATCCAAATATTTAGAACCATTATTGTATATTACAGAAAAGAATACGAAAATACACGTTTATTGTATGAGACCCTCCCTTAATATTTTATATTATTTTAATTTTATTATTTGTTGTTATAGCGTAACAGGAAATACAATACACGTCTCAAATCTCAGCTTTCTAGTTATAGTGGTTTCCAAGATACACTAGAGGCTCACCTGTGAGCGCGACGAAGAGGCGCAGGATGTCGTTGGTGCCCTCGAAGATGCGGAAGATGCGCAGGTCGCGCAGCACGCGCTCCAGGCCGGCGGCGCGCATGAAGCCCATGCCGCCCAGCAGCTGGATGGCGTCGTCCACCACGGCCCAGGCGGCCTCGGAGGCGAACACCTTGCTCACGGCCGCCTCCAGGTGGTAGTCGGCGGCGCCCGCGTCCATGTTGCCCGACACCATGTAGGCCAGCGACTCGGTGGCGTACTGCAGCGCCGCCATGCGCGCCAGGCGCTCGCGCACGGCGCCGAACTCGGCCAGGCGCCGGCCGAACTGCTCGCGCGTGGCGGCGTGCTCGGCGGCCACGCGCAGCGCCGCGCGCGACGTGCCCGCCATGGCCGCGCCCATGCCGAAGCGCCCGTTGTTGAGGATGTTCATGGCCACCTTGAACCCGTTGCCCACGCCGCCCAGCACGTTGGCCACGGGCACGCGCACGTCCTCGAAGTACACCTCGGCCGTGTTGGAGCACTTGATGCCCATCTTGTTCTCGGGCGGGCCGGACGACACGCCGCCGAAGCTACGCTCCACGATGAACGCCGTCACCTTGTCCACCGTCTTGCCGTCCTTCTCGACCGGCGTCTGCGCGAACACCGTCATGATCTCGGCGATGCCGCCGTTGCTGATCCAGATCTTGGAGCCGTTGAGCACGAAGTGGTCCCCGGAGGGCGCCAGCACGGCGCGCGTCCTGCAACACGCGCGCGGTGAGCGGGGCTCGCGCGGCGGCGCGGGGCGCGCGCGGCACTCACTTGATGGAGCCGGCGTCGGAGCCCGAGGAGGGCTCGGTGAGCGCGAAGGCGGCGTACTCCCCGCCGGAGACGCGCGGCAGGTACTCGGCGCGCTGGCGCTCGTCGCCGAACAGCAGGATGCCCTTGAAGCCGATGGACTGGTGCGCGCCCAGCGTGATGCCGACGCCCAGGTCGTGCGCGCCCACCACCTCCACGAGGCGCGCGTACTGCGTGTTGCAGAGCCCCAGGCCGCCCAGCTCGGGCGGCACCTGCAGCGCGAACGCGCCCAGCTCCCACAGGCCGGCCAGCGTGCGCGGCTCGATCTGCGCCTCGCGGTCGTTGCGCTCGGGGTCGTTCACCTCCGTGAAGAACTTCTCGACGGGCGGCAGCAGCTCGCGCAGCGTCTGGCGCTGCTCCTCCGTCAGCGGCTCGGGGAACGGGAACACCTGCGCCGGCTCCACGCGCCCGCGGAACAGGTTCAGCAGGAACGACGCGGAGGCGCGCGGCGCCGGGCTGGCCGAGCTGGCCGCGCGCGCGCTGGAACATAATAAACTGTATGGGACTTGTCTTCTCTACCGCCCCGCGATCGATCTTAGTTACCCGCCCGCGTGTACCTCTGTTTTTGTAACCTCTCCCTCTCCCCCAGCGATGGCTGCGCAACTGTACAGGCTCGATCCGCGCACGGCCGAGGGGAGCGCTTGGCTGGCGTCTAATTACCAAAAAATATACCAACCAATTTTCATACCCCTTAAATTCAAAAACACAAAACGTGCAGTTTGAACTTTCAACCCCTAATAGCATCCCCCTTAATGCACCCTTAGCAAATGTTTTCATAATTTTATTTTACCCATTAAACTACTGTCACAGTAACTTTCAAGACTTTAACTTGATAAATACAGAAATTTCTATACAAACTTTCAACCCCTATTACTAACACTTAGTTCACCCCTGGCAAAAAAAAACTTTATTTTTATTTTTTTATAACTTATATATATTCCATATTTAATTGCTAGAAGTTTAAAAACCCTTTTACCCCCCCCTTTCACCCCTTTAAGGGTAGAATTTCCAAATATTTATTTAAGTGAATAGTACACGTTTAAGTACTAAAATATATACACACTCCAAATTTTACACCTCTAAGTTCAATAACACAAAACTTTCATTTTTAACTTTCAACCCCAAAAAATAAAGAAGTTTCATACAAACTGTTTCACCCCCTTAGGGGTGGAATTTCCAAAAATCCGTTCTTAGTACGCGTCTAAGTACTAAAACAAATACACCGTCCAAATTTCACAACCCTAGGACCAGTCGTTTGGGCTCTGCGTTGCCTATAGATGAATGAATGAGTCAGGACAAAGAGTCTTATAGTATAGACTAGAGGTTGCCCGCGGCTCCGCCCGCGTGTAGGTCGCTTTTCGGGAAACTATTGGAAAAATTCTATTGTATCCTATTCCCGTGCCAATTTTATATAAACATTACATTGCTACGATATCAAAATGAGCTGCATCTGTCTTTCTGCATTTGATCCCTGAGATCTTGTTAACCTCTGTTTTTAGCTACTTTGGTGATGATGGTACAGATTATTTTCTCCAAGCCAATAGTTTAATTTAAATAATTAGAATACATGACCACATACTTAAATTCCAATTCAGAAGTATTTAATTTCAAAAACACAAAACTTTCCCTTTGAACTTTAAACCCCAATGGCTTACCTTAATGCACTCCTGGCAAATATTTTTACAAATTTATTTTAACCACCATATAAACTACAACAACCATAATTACTTTCAAGACTTTAACTTGATAAATAAAGAATTTTCCAAACAAACTTTCAAATTCAAACCCTTAGTACCCCTGGCAAAAAAACTTGATACCATTATTTTTTATTTTACATAAACTATACATATTCCAAATTTCATTGCTGGAAGTTCAAAAACATAGAAGTTTCATACAAACTGTTTTACCCCCTTTCACCCCCTTCAGGATAGAATTTCTAAAAATCTATTCTTAGTAAACGTTTAGGTATTAAAATATATACACACTCACTCCAAATTTTACAGATCTAAGTTCAAAAACACAAAACTTTCATTTTTGACTTTCAACCCTAATGGCATCCCCCCTTAATGTACCCCTGGCAAAAGTTTTTATAATTTTAATTTAACCATTTAATAATCTACTACCATAACAACTTTCAAGACTTTAACTTGATAAATAAAGAATTTTACATATAAACTTTCACCCCCCACTATAAACCCTCGGTTCACTCCTGGCAAAAAAACTTTATATCATTATTTTTTATTTTACATAAACTATACCATATTCCAAATTTCATTGCTGGAAGTTCAAAAACAAAGATGTTTCATACAAACTGTTTTACTCCCTTTCATCCCCTTAGGGGTGAAATTTCCAAAAATCTGTTCCAATAATCCCTGTCTCAGCTCTTCTACTATACACTTTCTAGTTTTTGAGGTTATCATACTCATTTTATATTAATCTCAAACTATTTAAAAGTTTTACAAGAAAATAGCAAAATCTATAGAAACCTTTATTGGAAAAGAAGTTGACCAACAAAATAGTGATACGAAGACACTTTGCTCACTCGGTCAATACAGCCAAGATATTAAGGAATATGTGAGGTTGTATCCTATATCAGATAATATATAGGTGTTTCTTTATTAAGATTAGCACTATAAAACTGCTCCTGCATTATTTATAAGCTGTTTTTGAACAAGCATGGGGCAGACTAACTAATTTGTTGTCTGTTTGCAGATGACCCTCGCCCCAGATAATGCCACTCCAAAATTAGCTCTTTGCCTCACTCTTAGCCCACTCTGCCTATACTATGTATTAACAAAAAGACTCCTCTCTTTACATAAAAAAGCAAAATACTGAGGAAATGGTCCTACTACTACCACATCAGTAAATACTTTTTCACGGTGGGAAGTGTTCCATAGTAAGACTCCGGGAACAGCGTGATGTAGCCACATCAGCATAAAGCTGTTCCCAATCAATTCTGTTTCTCAAGAAAATATCCAAGTAGATCGGGTTAACACAGTTGTTTGCAAAAATATTGATGCCACACAAATGGCTCGGGTTCAACCGTTCCGACTTTTTATTCCTATCTGAATGCTGGATTTGAAGGGGGCGAGGCTAGTACTACCGCTCTGGTATTAAGCTTACCGCTAATTGTAGCAGATGTGTGAGTCTGAACCCTCAAACCTGAATCTGGCGGTATATTATGCACAGTTAACAGGACAATAAGCTAAACGCTGGCCGCAGGGCGCGGGTCGGGCCGAGGGAGAGTATTACAGGGTTGGCCTAGTTACGAGGTCGAGGTGCAAAGTCCAAGTCGTGACCGCCGACTCACCTTACGGGCGCGGGCGCCGGCCGCGCGCGCCCGCCCGCCGCCAGGCACCACCTCGCCACCTTGCCGCTCCTCATGCTGCTGCTGCGCCGCTCCTCCTCGCCACCTCACCACCGCAACGACAAACAATAACGCTTTGCTATTCTCAGGTGCGGACGCGACGCTAACACTTCATCTTATTACTATACGATTACTTCGCTGAAAAAGCGATTCCAAAATATAAATAAAATATGAAAATAAGTTAAAAAATATTTAAAAATAGGCAGATCTATCTCATATTCTTTTGACTCCCAGTCTTAGACTGGTGTTCTGTCACATTTCACAAGTGTTTTAAAGTAGTGCACAGACTACACCACAGCAAGTTCAGTGTTGCCTACTACACAATTTACCTCCTACTACTGGGAACAACTTAAAACTCCCCTAAAAATGCCCTACTCATAGAAAAACACCGCTACATTTTCTGTTAAATACTCTGTTTGAAATTGAATGGTTACCTTATTAATATTTCAAAAACGTTTATATCTGTCTGTGTGCCGCTTTACAACAGATGTTAAAATATTTGGCCAAGTGCGAGTCGAGCTCGCACATGAAAGGCTCCGTTCCACTGTTTTATGGGAGCCCTTAAATATAAAATAAATATTTTTTTATTAATTTATTGAATTATTTAGTTATATTAAGTTATTTACTTGTGAATTAAATATTATGTGAATGTTTAAAAAGACTACCAAAACCCCGTTCTAAAAATCGAGTAAAAAATTAGTCACCGCCCATTTTTTAACACTTAATAGGCTTGCGAACACACGACTCACCTGATGTTAAGTGACATTGCAGTCTAAGATGAAGCGCGCTTGCCTAGAAGAAACCGGTTCACTCTCGCCTTGAATACGTAGTAAGGTTGTAGTTCAGTGGGAAAAGGGATTCCGGCAAGGAAATTCACAGTTTGGCCGTTCGTACTGTATATGTGGAAGCGAATCGCTATTATACTTTCAAAGGTTATATGTATACATTTACAGGTTATATACAAAATATAAAATCAAAGCCATATTTAATTCATTTAATAATTCAATTATTTGGCTTTAATTCACCATAATTTAGGTTTTGTGTTTTTATATTTTTTGGTAATTCACTATAAGTACGTAAGTGATGGACTGTTGCTAGGCTAAGTATTATCTTCTACTTATACGTATTTATTATAGCTGTTTGTTCGTCCTATAAAATAAAATTTAATAAGATATTTTCTGGGAAATTTTAAACCTCTACCAGCTACCGTTATTATTATAACAAATAAAACACGATTATTGTATGGGGACCCATTATATTTGTGTTGCAAACAAAGACATTTTGAATTTGAATTATTATTTATTGGGGAGGAACTAGGTAATCTGTTTTAATTTTTTACATAAGTTCAAAAGAGAGAAATATTTTATTATTAGCAAAAAACACCCATTTTTGTGTTCCGTACCTAATATTGAAAACGAGACATTAATATTAAATTTAGCCCCCGCCTCTCTTTCTACCGCCTCAGCTGTCATGTCACTAGTGACACTGGTGAAATAGCACAACGTTATAGCCATGATAAAATAAAGTCGTATTTGGTAATAGATTTTATAAATCCCATCCTTTATTTTTGTTCCCATTTATTTAGTTTTTCCTCATATTTTTTATATTTCTCATACGTTAATGAAAACACCTTATCACAGTGTACATAATGATTCCGCTACTATTGTCCGTATTAGAAATTAAACTGGAGATATTGGTGTCGGTAGTGGTCGCGCTAGTGTACGTAAGCTACTACCTGGTGGAGGCGGTGCAGGTAAGGCTGCGGGCGGTGCGGGAGGCGGCGGCCGAGCGTGCCGCGGGCTGAGCGTGCGCGTGCGCAGGTGCCGGAGGTGGTGTGCGGCGGCGCGGAGCTGGCGGAGGCGCTGCGCGCGGTGCCGGTGCTGCGCGCGCGCTACTGGCCGGCGCCCTGGTGCGTGGAGGCGCGCCTGCAGACCGTGCTGGGCGCCGCGCTGCGCTCGCTGCTGCTGCCGCCCGTCACCTACACCAGGTACTCCTCTGTCCCGCTCGTCCGCAAGCTCTGACCCTCTGTCCCGCTATCTGCCCCCTGGCCCGCTGACCACATTTCATTTTATCTGGCTTACTATGAGCATACAAGATTGAATTATATATAATCTCCCTACCATATTTGCTTAAATACAGGAGTGACATTCATGTTGTGTCTACTACCCAAATTAAAAAGTGAGTATTGTGAGACACTTGCTTAAGTTTGATTGCATAATCAGTGTGAACTATATACTTATTAGATATATTCTGTTAAAATAAATAAAGTGATATGGAGAGGCAAGTTATCTACAAACTGTAGATAGCTCTCGCCGCAGCTAGTTAGTTGGTTGTGTTGCTACATGGGGGGGTGCTGATGCAGAGGTGGTAACAATAACTGAGCCATAACTGATATGACTCCAAATATCTGTGTTTTAACTTATAACCTAATTGGCGTGGAATATCAACTCAATTGTAACTTTTCTAACATACAAAAGTATTTTGTGACTAAAGCTAGCTAATGTAATTTACTGAACTTAAAAAGAAACAATGTGTTATGGAAAGTTACTACAGGTAAAATGACCCTGCCAGTCACTTATTGTTGCTAGTGCTTAATTTTTGAGCTGTTTAGTTTGCCAAGATATATTATTTTATGAGCTCGGTACTGGCACATACCTAAAAGTGTATGTTTAATAAAAAAATCTTGTCTGTGATCGTGTTGTGCCACATTAAAAGAAATAACATAGTGAAAGGATATGCCATTAGTTACTCCAAAAACACAGATTTTCTACGCCCAAAGACCACACGTTTCATTTTTATAGTATTATATAATCTATGGTCGTCACAGAGGAAGCTGTAAGCTAATGGTTGTCATTTTTCATTGCTGTCAGTGGTTTTGACATATTCCTTCTACGTTCTTGGGTAATATTTTGATCGGAGTCTTTGTTTTGTTGTCTAATAATTCTCCTGAACACTCGATTCGGCGATATAACGGCAATTTTTAGAACGAAACATATTATGTTTTGTCTTAGACTCGAGTCTAGCATCGAGCATACATATACATTTACGCATTCGTATCGTGGGATTCTCTCGACGCCGTGTGGAGCTGTCGCCCCTAGCAGGAGTATACAGTCGCTGAGCACGGAGGAATGAGCAGCGAGGAGCGCGCCCCGGGCGGGGCCACGGGCGAGAGCGAGTCGTTCTCGTCGCTGCTGGCCATGGTGGAGAGCCACCTGTCGCGCACCAGCGTGAGCGCGGCCTCGCTGCCCGACGTGTGCGGCGGCGCGCGCCCGCTGCCGCCGCCGCCCGCGCTGCTGCGCCTGCCGCGCTTCGAGGCGCGCGCCGACATCGCCGACACGCTGGCGCTGCAGGTGCGCAACATGCTGGCGGCGCGCGCGCCCGCCGAGCCCGAGCGCGAGCCGGCCGCGCTGCGAGCGGACGCCGTCCCCGCGCCGCGCGCCGCCTCGCCGGGGCGCGCGGCGGCCCGCGAGGCGCCGGGGGGCGCGCGGCGCGGCGCGGGCTCGGCGTGCGGCCGCGTGCTGGCGGCGCGCGCGCGCCCGGTGGCGGCGCCCTACCTGGCGAGCGCGCGGCCGCCGCTGGCGCGCTTCGACTTCTCGAGCCCCTCCCCGTGCGACGAAGCGCGCGCGCGCCGCTGCCTGTCCGCGCGCTGACGCCACGCCGCTCACATCATTTATTGTAAATCAGTTTTCAATAATAGAGACGATAAATTAAATGATTTTTTATTTCATCCAAAACTATGTAATGATCCGAAATCCCTGAGCTATCACTGACTCACGGAGTCAACTCTCTTTTCCTCTCTAGAGTAGCATTTTCAAAAAAGGCTTTTGAAAATGCTACTCTAAGAACTATCTTATCATGGAAAACAATATGTCCACTTTGGTATGTGCGAGTGACCCTGTTAACATAAGTCACCGTGTGCCTCAAGGCAGTTCATTAGGTCATATACTATGCTTTAACATATATATATCCACTCTGACATCTGTAACTGCCTGTTATTGCTCCGCTACCTAGTGTCTCACCTGAAATGTTACACTTTAGCCTTACCTTTCATCTTGCAGAAGATTTTTTTTTTTTGTCTAGACCCCGCGACTTTGTTTTGTTGGCGTAAATTGGAAAATATGGCATTGAATGGGTTTTGATGTTATTGGTATTGTGTTCCTGCTCGTAGTAATCTACTAATCTCCGCACTCGGTCAATACACTAGCCATCTATGAGAACTCATGGCCCAATCGGCCGCGAGTACTAGTGTGTGCACCGGGCTGTGGGCGTGCAGATAGTGAGCGTGTCGGCGGCAGGCAGGTGGTGCGGCTGTCGGACGGCGGGCGCGCGGCGCTGGACTGGCTGGAGGGGGCGGGCGGCGCGGGCGGCGAGCGCGCCGTGCTGGTGCTGGTGCCGGGGCTGACGGGCGGCACGCACGCCGACTACGTGCGCTGCGTGGCGGCGGGCGCGCGCGCGCTGGGCGCCGCCGCCGTGGTGGTGAACCACCGCGGCCGCGGCGCGCCGCTCGCCACGCCGCGCCTCTACTCGGCGCTGGCGCACGCCGACCTGGCCGAGGCGCTGGCGGCCGTGGCGGCGCGCGCGCCCGCCCGCCCGCTGCTGGCCGTGGGCGTGTCGCTGGGCGGCGTCATCCTGGGCCAGTACCTGGCGGCGGCGGGCCGCGGCGCGCGCCTGGCCGCCGCGCTGGCCGTGTCGGCGCCGCTGGACGTGGAGCGCGCCGCCGCCGCCATGGAGCGCGCCGCCAACGCGCCGCTGGCGTGGCACATGGCGCGCAACCTGCGGCGCGCCGTGCGCGAGCACGAGGCGCTGGCGGGGCACCACGCGCGCGTGGCGCGCACGCGCACCGTGCGCCAGTTCGACGCGGCCTTCACGGCGGCGCAGCTGGGCTTCGCGTCGGCCGAGGAGTACTACGCGGCGGCCACGCTGCGCGGCAAGCTGGCGCGCGTGCGCGTGCCGCTGCTGTGCCTGTGCGCCGCCGACGACCCGCTGCAGCCGCGCGCCGCGCTGCCGCTGCGCGAGGCGGCGGGCGCGGCGCGCGTGGCGCTGGCCGTCACGGCGCGCGGCGGACACATCGGCTTCCTGGAGCCGGCGCTGCCGCGCGCCGCGCGCGACACCTTCCTGGCGCGCCTCACGCACCAGTACTTCGCCGCGCTGCTGGCGCGCCCGCACCTGCTGCACCGCCACTAGCCCGCCGCTGCTGGCGCGCCCGCACCTGCTGCACCGCCACTAGCCCGCCGCTGCTGGCGCGCCCGCACCTGCTGCACCGCCACTAGCCCGCCGCTGCTGGCGCGCCCGCACCTGCTGCACCGCCACTAGCCCGCCGCTGCTGGCGCGCCCGCACCTGCTGCACCGCCACTAGCCCGCCGCTGCTGGCGCGCCCGCACCTGCTGCACCGCCACTAGCCCGCCGCTGCTGGCGCGCCCGCACCTGCTGCACCGCCACTAGCCCGCCGCTGCTGGCGCGCCCGCACCTGCTGCACCGGCACTAGCCCGCCGCTGCTGGCGCGCCCGCACCTGCTGCACCGGCACTAGCCCGCCGGTGCACCCTTTCACTACTTGAATTTGCGCTGTGTTAGTCCTAAGTATTTATTAGGTGCAAAGTATTATTTATTGAGATTGTCGAGTTGACCGTTCGTTATATGAAGGCCGGCCGGCTGCGTGTGTAATATCGCACGCAGGGTGTAGATAACGCCACGCGTGCGACGCGCGCGGTAAAGCCGCAGGTGCCCGACAGAGATTACTCGCTATGACACTAGTGTCGAGTGTCACAAGTGCAGAAGTATAGGTTTACATATGAAATTGGCGTTCGGTATGGGAGGAACGAGAAAGGTATTCAGATACAGATGTTATTTAGTGTGGTCCTGTAGGCCACACCTATGGTTTCTTTCGAACAAAATGTGTCAACGTTTATAACAATTTTGTTCTAGTGTCATGTAACAACAAATAAGGGGAAATTGTTGCAAAACGTGGAACGTGCTTGTTATTATACGTTTCATACACAGCTTTCTACGCACCTTCTAGTGTCTTCGCTTCCTGTGGTTCCATACCTGTATAACCTAAGGATTGATGTGGTCTGTACGACTAAACTGTAGAAAGAGAAGTCTGTGGACAAAACGCAAATTTCATATGAAAAGAGCTTACAGCATCACATAGCTTTATATTCTGTGACTACAATATTACCTCGTCAGTATGTATGTTGAAGCATGACTAGAGGACGACCGTCGTCGCGCGTGCTGGAGCTTCACTCCGGAGTCAGTCGGCCACTGACTTGTGTAAATTAGAGTATTATTTCATAAACAGGAACATTGCGTTGGTTTAGTACTGACATGGTGTGTTCCAATTGTAGAAAATAATCAAGTCGGCGGCCTATTGCTCGGCGATTTCGATCGAGTTTCGACATCTTTACGAACAAAAATCTAATATTATTGTGATAGATAGATGAACGATGTGATATCTGATTATCAGTAACATTCTAGAATTGGAGATTAACCAAACGATAATGATAGAGATGAAATACATCGATATTCCTCGTTATGATAGTCTATAAGTAGGTAGTGAAACGATGCCTTGTGATTTTGTTATATATTTTACAATTTTATCACACGTTATTATTAATTCTAGAGGTGCCTATTTACTATGTTAGTAATAATGCTTTTTATAAATAAATACGATACAACGATGCCCTTGTTTTATTGGAGCGCGCGTATCGAGTCCCC
This sequence comes from Mellilla xanthometata, assembly GCA_035578125.1. Taxonomy (NCBI): domain Eukaryota; kingdom Metazoa; phylum Arthropoda; class Insecta; order Lepidoptera; family Geometridae; genus Mellilla; species Mellilla xanthometata. The sequence goes on along the minus strand of JAPUBQ010000007.1, from coordinate 46,137 downwards.
CTGGTAGGGTCGCGCGGCGAGGCGGTCACAGGTCGTCCACGTCCTCGCCGATGGCGGCGCAGAAGGCGGCCAGCACGGACTCGGCGGCGGCCAGGCGCTCCGCGTGCGGCAGCGAGCGCGCCGCCGCCGCCGCCGGGGCCAGCGAGCCCAGCGCCGCCGCCCACGCGTCCGGCGCGGGCTCGGGCGGCGCCGCGCGCTCGCGCTCGCCCGCCCAGGGGTGCGCCAGCAGCGCCTCGCGCACGGCGGCCGCGCCCTCCGCGCGCAGCGCCACGGGCGCCAGGCGGCGGCGCGCGGCCCACGCCAGCGCCGCGCCGTCCAGCTCGGCGCAGTCGGCGGCCAGCACGCGCACGGCGGCGTGCGGCGCGCGCGCGGCGCGGGGCTCGGCCGCCGCCGCCCACGCCGCGCACTCGTCGGCCGCCAGGTGCAGCAGCAGGCCGGCGGCGCGCGCGGGCGCGGGCGCGCCGTCCGCGCAGCCCAGCAGCGCCAGCCGCGCGCGGTAGTAGCGGGTGCGCGCCGCCCACACGCGCGCGCCGCCCGCGCCGCGCTCCCACTGCTCGCCGCGCAGCACCTCTGACACACGAACCGAACGTTGCAAACACGCGGCACTCTTCGTGCACAAGGGACGTACACGCACAACCGACTGGAGATAGTTGGACCGGGAAAGTTCAAAATTCCATTGTCTATGCCTATGAACAGACCCTCCGATGCAACAGGGGTGGAACAGGTTTGCCGGCGAGCCGAAGCCTCGCTCCGTCATTCGAGGAGTGCTAGTAGCCTGGGGGTACTAGAAGAACCGCAGCTATCGCCACACTCACCTCCTACTATAATTACCGAGGAGAACCTGCTGACCTAACTTGCTTCGCCAACATTGCGGAATATAATATTATAGCGTACGCTGAGTTTTCTAATCAAAACATCAATGCAAATAAATGTTAACTATGACATGTAGAAGGGAGACTTCACCTTTGATGTTTCTAAGTTTGCAAGGTGATGGCCGTCCGCATTATGAAGTATTGTAAATTAATACATTACTTCATAATTACATTCTCATATTTGGAAAGGATTATTTTGCAAAGTAGCACTTTTACTTACACCTTCAATATATGACTTGTATGCAATGTACAGTATGTAGGTACTGCAGTCAGAGGGAGATAGTCACGAGCACTCTGTTTCATAGTGTGATACACATTCAGAATCTTCATATGTTACATAAATGATATTCCATATTGTTTACGTAGGAAGATAAGGTAAAGTTCTGCCAGCAAATATACTAGCAAAAGTACAGAAACAGGGATGTTTTACAAAAATATTAATTTACAACAAGGTGCCAGAGAATATAACAAATCTTAGTAGTTATGTTTAAACAGAAAATAAAGAGTTTTTGAGAAAGTAATCCCTTTTGTAATTTTAGCAAATATATGAATAATATAACTGTGATATTTGATGAATCTTAATTTAGTATTTAAGCCTAGTTATAATAATAGTTTCGGTATTATAATTGATCTGTATTATTTTCTACTAGTCTAAATGATATGTTTGGTATATGTATGTTATTTATGTTAATAAATAGAAATTGTATGAATATGAAACTAGCAGAATTGTTTTTAATGTGTAAAAGTATATAGGTATTTTAAATTTCATATACAGTGTAAACTCTATGTAATGTCACTTAATTTAATCACCAACTCTAAAGCGCCAAATCAATTGGCTTTAGCTCTCTCCACCATTTATAACGTCATAAAATGCACAGTACCTTCAGTGTTGTTATATAGAGTATACACTGTATATGAAAACAATTGCTATTATGTATATTCATTGCTTTAGAATATATAAATTAATTAAATCATAAGTTTATCTAACTAGTCTTTCTTTTTACCTAGTCTTGCCATACACATGTTATTTATGGTCATTAAAGTTCTGTGATTCTATCATTTATAGATAAAGTTCGTAGCAGTAGACATGAAGTCCATCTAGCTTCCGAGTGTACATCTCTCCGCTCTACTCATGAACCCAGCGTGCTGTTTCCAGAATATTATTCAACAACAACTGCTCAACTTATAATCCTATCTGAACTCCAGGATACCAGTGTCTTTTGTAGTGCCATCACTAACATTGTGCAAGCATTCACACAATTTTTTTTAAATCTAAAATAGTAGTGCTTGGGTGTAAGTGTTCAGACTACTTTATTGAATAAATTAATGAAAAGGACTACAAATATTTGCAATTAAATTTTTCACCATAAATATAAATTTTATTGTTGGGAGAATCATCCAATACATACATCAAGATGAAGGACAGACAAAAGTATTTTATTGACCATAGGGCTATTAGCCTCAGATATTACGGTTTCAAAATTCACGAATAACTTTATCATCTGCTTTTAAATGTTGTAATGTATCCCACAGGAACTATAATTTGTTTATGAGAGTACGTCGCGGCTGTAGATCGAGTGGGCTCGGGACGGGTGCCTTCGGGCGGAACATTCGCCGGCATACATTCATCTTACCTGAAATAATATCATCAGCGGCAGCTTCAGATTTAGCGCAAACCAAAATAACGGGTATTGAACTCATCTTACTAGTTGGTTCGTTTTGTAAAACTTTTAATTCATTGACGTGTACGAAGTATCTTTGCAATTCAGCTCCACAGATTAGTAAAGGGTTTTAAACCTTTTTTCGATGTGAAGTTTACCTGTGTTTACTAAAAATAATAAACAAACGATTTTACAAATATATTTTTTTCACAGATTGTTTTGTACAAAAGGAGATGAAGCTATAAATCAAAACCGTAGAAAGAGAAGAACAACAATCTCTGAATCGCAGTAATGTTTGACACCAATACTGTCAAAAATGCTTGGGGTCAAACCGTAGACGGAGAAACCAATGGACGTAGTCACATTTCCATCTCTTTTACTCAACAGCGAAACAGCCATATGTAAAAATATCATGCGTGAAAGAGAAAGGCTTATACTGTTTTTCTCTCTGTCGCTGTAACTGTTTGACTCCAAGCATTTTTGACAGTTTGGTGTCAAACATTACTGCGATTGAGAAATTGTTGTGTTTTTTCGAAAAATAATCGTATTAATTCAAGTGTAAGTGTTATCCTCGCGCGGTGAATTGTTTTGGACATCGACAGTATGGTGCAGTGTTGTATTTTGAGTTATTAGAATAGAACAGAACAAGGTTTACGTGATATTAAATTTCACAGGTTGGTACTGGCCTTTTTTATATCCAATATATCTTCTAAATTCAATCCAAATATTCATTAAATAGGAATAATTCAGGTACTATTTATATCGACGTAAAGTTCTACTTCAAAGTGGCAAAACATGCAAAAGCAAAATAAAAACCTAACCTACAAGAAATTTAAAAGGGCTGCCATAATAATCTAACTTTCAATTTTACCCCTAGTTTTTCAAAAACCGTTTGCACTGAACTTGATAATTGCTTAAACAGTCCTTTAACTAATTTAATCTACTGCCATCGAAATATTCGCTCGCTAGTCGGGCTTTTTTAATCTCAATTTTCCTCATGGTAAGCGATATTGTGATCTAAGGTGGACCGCGCTCGCCCAGTGAAGTTAAGCCCAGTTATTTGACATGAAATTACCATATATAATTATAAAAAATATTAAGAAATATAATATTATATTTCTTAATATTTTTTTACAGATTCCCATCGAATGCTGAACTTGTAGAGATTTGGATACAAGCATGTGGTATACAAGCATGTGGTAGATAATATTTTATGATTGGAAACCAACGCAAAATTCCAGGATTTGTTCCAACCATTTTATGAGGGAGGCTTTTGTGAAGCGTGGAAATAATGAGTAAGAAATGTGTACAGTAAACTCATTTTATTTAAAAATTAATAAAACGTAGAAATATAATCTGAAGTCTTTTTCTTTATTATAATAATAATAATAATAATATCTCTTTATTGCAGACACTTAAGATCCATAGTTACACATACAATTATCATAAAATAAAATAGTAAAAAACACGTTCATAATTTAGGTAGCAATTGCTAACCATCGTTTATAGGTTGCAGACAGCAGCCGCCGGTCAGCCAAACTTCTAATAATCGTATTTTTACACGTGTCAATTCTGGACATAATTCTGGACACAATTCTGGACATATTATGTGTAAACCCAAACCCTAATTTCCCTATCTTCAATTAAATTCTACTAAAGTGGCAACATTGTCCGAAAATATCGCTATCTTATGTGCGGTTACACAGTACTTCAGTCCATTGGTTTCTCCGTCTACGAGTCAAACAGTTACAGCGACAGAGATAAAAACAGTATAAGCCTTTCTCTGTCACGCATGATATTTTTATGGCAGTTTCGCTGTTGAGTAAAAGAGATGGAAATGTGACTACGTCCATTGGTTTCTCCGTCTAGGTTTAGATTATTTCGATCTTCTTACCGAAACGTCAAAATAATTGAACCTGATAGACATGTGATAGTCAAATTCAAATGACATAATGCGTATGACATGTATTCAGTTCTCTATGAAAATTTAAGCTATTTTCTATAACATCTAATATAAAATGTCCATGTCACAATGTTACCGTACTCCTCCGAAACGGCTTTACCACATTTTAGTAGTAGTAGTAGTAGTAGTAGTAGTAGTAGTAGTAGTAGTAGTGGTAGTAGTAGTGGTAGTAGTAGTGGTAGTAGTAGTTATAGTAGTAGTGGTAGTAGTAGTGGTAGTAGTAGTGGTAGTAGTAGTTATAGTAGTAGTGGTAGTAGTAGTGGTAGTAGTAGTGGTAGTAGTAGTGGTAGTAGTAGTGGTAGTAGTAGTGGTAGTAGTAGTGGTAGTAGTAGTGGTAGTAGTAGTGGTAGTAGTAGTGGTAGTAGTAGTGGTAGTAGTAGTGGTAGTAGTAGTGGTAGTAGTAGTGGTAGTAGTAGTGGTAGTAGTAGTGGTAGTAGTAGTGGTAGTAGTAGTGGTAGTAGTAGTGGTAGTAGTAGTGGTAGTAGTAGTGGTAGTAGTAGTGGTAGTAGTAGTGGTAGTAGTAGTGGTAGTAGTAGTGGTATTAGTAGTGGTAGTAGTAGTGGTAGTAGTAGTGGTAGTAGTAGTGGTATTAGTAGTGGTAGTAGTAGTGGTAGTAGTAGTGGTAGTAGTAGTGGTATTAGTAGTGGTAGTAGTAGTGGTAGTAGTAGTGGTAGTAGTAGTGGTAGTAGTAGTGGTAGTAGTAGTAGTGGTAGTAGTAGTGGTAGTAGTAGTGGTAGTAGTAGTGGTAGTAGTAGTGGTAGTAGTAGTGGTAGTAGTAGTAGTGGTAGTAGTAGTGGTAGTAGTAGTGGTAGTAGTAGTGGTAGTAGTAGTGGTAGTAGTAGTGGTAGTAGTAGTAGTGGTAGTAGTAGTGGTAGTAGTAGTGGTAGTAGTAGTGGTAGTAGTAGTGGTAGTAGTAGTGGTAGTAGTAGTAGTGGTAGTAGTAGTAGTGGTAGTAGTAGTAGTGGTAGTAGTAGTAGTGGTAGTAGTAGTAGTGGTAGTAGTAGTAGTGGTAGTAGTAGTAGTGGTAGTAGTAGTAGTGGTAGTAGTAGTAGTGGTAGTAGTAGTAGTGGTAGTAGTAGTAGTGGTAGTAGTAGTAGTGGTAGTAGTAGTAGTGGTAGTAGTAGTAGTGGTAGTAGTAGTAGTGGTAGTAGTAGTAGTGGTAGTAGTAGTAGTGGTAGTAGTAGTAGTGGTAGTAGTAGTAGTGGTAGTAGTAGTAGTGGTAGTAGTAGTAGTGGTAGTAGTAGTAGTGGTAGTAGTAGTAGTGGTAGTAGTAGTAGTGGTAGTAGTAGTAGTGGTAGTAGTAGTAGTGGTAGTAGTAGTAGTGGTAGTAGTAGTAGTGGTAGTAGTAGTAGTGGTAGTAGTAGTAGTGGTAGTAGTAGTAGTGGTAGTAGTAGTAGTGGTAGTAGTAGTAGTGGTAGTAGTAGTAGTGGTAGTAGTAGTAGTGGTAGTAGTAGTAGTGGTAGTAGTAGTAGTGGTAGTAGTAGTAGTGGTAGTAGTAGTAGTGGTAGTAGTAGTAGTGGTAGTAGTAGTAGTGGTAGTAGTAGTAGTGGTAGTAGTAGTAGTGGTAGTAGTAGTAGTGGTAGTAGTAGTAGTGGTAGTAGTAGTAGTGGTAGTAGTAGTAGTGGTAGTAGTAGTAGTGGTAGTAGTAGTAGTGGTAGTAGTAGTAGTGGTAGTAGTAGTAGTGGTAGTAGTAGTAGTGGTAGTAGTAGTAGTGGTAGTAGTAGTAGTGGTAGTAGTAGTAGTGGTAGTGGTAGTAGTGGTAGTGGTAGTAGTGGTAGTGGTAGTAGTGGTAGTGGTAGTAGTGGTAGTAGTAGTAGTAGTAGTAGTAGTAGTAGTAGTAGTAGTGGTAGTAGTGGTAGTAGTGGTAGTAGTGGTAGTAGTGGTAGTAGTGGTAGTAGTGGTAGTAGTGGTAGTAGTGGTAGTAGTGGTAGTAGTGGTAGTAGTGGTAGTAGTGGTAGTAGTGGTAGTAGTGGTAGTAGTGGTAGTAGTGGTAGTAGTGGTAGTAGTGGTAGTAGTGGTAGTAGTGGTAGTAGTGGTAGTAGTAGTAGTAGTGGTAGTAGTAGTAGTAGTAGTAGTAGTAGTAGTAGTAGTAGTAGTAGTAGTAGTAGTAGTAGTAGTAGTAGTAGTAGTAGTAGTAACAGTAGTAGTAGTAGTAGTAGTAGTAGTAGTAGTAGTAGTAGTAGTAGTAGTAGTAGTAGTAGTAGTAGTAGTAGTAGTTAGTTAGGTTAGGTTAGGTTAGGTTAGGTTAGGTTAGGTTAGGTTAGGTTAGGTTAGGTTAGGTTAGGTTAGGTTAGGTTAGGTTCCCCTCCGTGGGGTCACCACCTTGTCGTGGTGGAGGGGCTCAACGGCCGACCAATGTGTTGTTTTTCACTTTGCATTGGTCGACCGTTGCCAAGAGTGACCCGGGAGTAGCGAGCCTATTTTGTGCTATCCGGTTCTGTCCGGATGGCGCAAAATAGGACAGTGGGAGTTTGTGCGGGGGCCCTCGCCTATGCCTCTCCTTTGAGAGGACCGGTGGAGGGCCGAACATGTGCGGGAGGCCCGAGATGGGCGGCGAAAGTTGTGCCTGCGACGGGCGGTGCTTAGTCCGAGGTTTGGGGGTTGCCGAGGGCGGCTTAGGGGGTGCGAATTCGGAGCTGAACTTGTTTATGAGTCACAGCTCCGAAGTCGCAACCCAGGGCATGCTAAACCTGCCACGCAAAAAAAAAATGGACAAGAGCAACGTGGAAAAGACTACCCAGGAGGGTCCGGCTTCAAGCCGGGAATCCCTCCGTGGCGCTCCGGCGCCGCGCAGCCCCCGATCGTATTCTGGGGGGGGCACACCTTGCTTGCGGACGTTTGTTGGAAGGAGAGGAGTTGAAGTGGGAGGACGTTCCTTGGCGGTCCTCGACTCTGACGATTCGTTGGAGTCGGAGTCCGTCAAGTCACGGAGTCCTCTGGGAAAGCGGAGGGAGCCGTCGCCGGTTTGTCTGGACAGCTGCTCGGAGTTCGACAGCGGTTCGGACGAACCGACGGCTCCGAAGGTGCCTGCGCTTGGCCCTAAAAGGGAGAGAGGTCGACCGCCCACCACAGGGCATTACGTCGGCCTCGCTAAGGCCAAGGCCTTATATATTGCTGCCCAAAAGGCAGAGTTGGAGCTCCAGGCCGAAACGGAGCTCTTCGAGGAGCTGAAAGCTCAGAGGGAGAGGGAGCGCCGATCGCCCATAGTTCCGGCGACGTCAGGACCGACGGAAAGGGCGAGCGATCTCCCGGCGGTCGACCTGGTCCAGCGGGTGACGGAGCGACTGGCCAACATTGAACATGTGGCCAGTAGCTCCAAGAATCTTAAGGGCACGTTCGTGCGGGCCCTTAAGGAGTCTGTGGCCTCCATTAGGGAGGCAGTCGAGGAACTGCGCAAGCGTTCCTCGAATGATGAGGTGAGGAGGCTGCAGGCTTCTAACCAGCGCCTGCAGGAACAGGTCGATGGCCTTGTGAGGGACCTGGCAGACCTGCGTCGTGAGCTGCTGGATGCGCGCACGGAGGCGGCAATGGCTCGGCCCAAGACTCGGCCCACGCCGCCGTGGTCATTGCCGCCGCCGAAGGGCCTAAACCGGCAGCTCATAGATACAATTGTCGAGATGGGAGGAACCTCGGAGTTTCGGATTGCGGAGCTGGAGGAGATGCTCCGCCTGCAGGAGCAGTCCGGCGCTCCGACTTCCTCCTCCGTTCGCGGGAAGCCCACGGCACCGGAGCCTCGCCCCGGCCCGTCGGGCATGCCCGCGAACCTTGCTATGACAGACGATGAGGACCTGCCTTCTGCTACCCTCGCGGGGAAACAGAAAGGTACTGGTCCCATCACCACCGGACGAGACACTGCGGCCAAAGGCAAAAAGCCTGCGGCCGCCAAAACTGGACGTGACAAGCCCCAACCTGCTGCCACTAAACCCAGCGAAAGCTGGGTGAAAGTGGCAAGGAAGGGGAAGAAGGGGCCTGCAGCGGTGCCCGCGCTTTCGGGGACTCGGTCCGGTCCGAAAGCGGCGGAGCCGCGCAAGGCGGGAAAGGCCAAGGCAGCCGCGGCGCCGGCGTCGCAAGGGACGCGTCAGTCCGGAGCGACCGCCCAGCCGCGCAAGGCTGCCAAGGCCGAGGGGAAGAAGAAGGCGCGGAAGCCCAGGCTTCGCGCACCAAAGTCTCCGGCAATCAGCATCATGCTGACGCCGGAGGCGTTGAAGGAGGGGCTCACCTACGCGCAAGTGCTAGGTGAGATGAAGAGGGAGGTCCCGGCCTTGGAGCCGTTCGGGATCTCCAGAGCCCAGTTCCGTGTGGCTGTCACCGGAGCTCGGATGATGGAGTTCCCGGGCGGCGACGACCACTTGGGGCCCAAAGTGGACGTCTTTGCAGCGAGGCTGCGGAGCGTTTTTCCGGAGGAGAAGGTCCGCATCACCAGACCGGTGAAGTTCGCCGAACTTCGCGTCGCTGGCCTGGATGATGCGGTCACAAAGGAGGAGGTGGCTGAGGCGATCGCAGAAGCCGGGGGGTGTAGTCCCGGCGAGGTGCGGATCGCCGGTATCAGCCGCAACGCCGCGGGTATGGGCGCAGCCTTCGTGCGCTGCCCTATAACCGCGGCGAAAAAAGTGACGGAGAGCCCAAGGATTTTCATTGGGTATATGGTGGCCCAAGTGAAGGCCCTCACACCCAGGCCTCTGCGCTGCTTCCGGTGCCTCGGCTTGGGGCATGTCCGGGAGCAGTGCAGCTCAGACGTGGACCGGAGCAAGGACTGCTTCCGATGTGGCCAACCTGGCCATAAGGCGGCATCCTGCTCGGCAACGCCGCACTGCGCAGTCTGCGCGGCTGCCGGCGTGAAGGCGGGGCACCGCATGGGGGGCCAGGCTTGTAAGCCTCCCCACAAGCGGAGGAGTCGCGTGGTTGCGACGGGACGCGGTCCCAACGCGAGCGTGTCCAGTCGGCCTGGCACCAGTCTGGCGCCGGGTGGCATGGGCACGGCCACGCAGGCCTGAAGCGCCGAGCGGCGGAAGCCACTTGTGGCCCCGCGCGCTCCTGGCGAAAGCTCAGGGCTGAAGGTTCGGGGGAACCAGAAGTCCACTAAATGAGCTCAGATGGGGCGATGTGTCAGGTGTTCCCGACACATCGCCAAGTGAGGGATGAGCCGAGCGCTCAGCAAAGAGAGGGTCGAAGGACCAGCGCTGCCAGGAGACTGATGTCATGTCTCTCAGTTCCGGTCTCCTGGCTCGGAGGCGCAAAGAGGGAACACCTTGGAGGTTTTAGTCGGTATGGGTCGCCACTCTGGCACCGAGTCCGACATACCCCGCCACCTCCCCCGAGGATTGGCGGGCATGCGTAACCGCATTTCCTCCAAGCCAAAAAAAAAAAAAAAAAAAAAGGTTAGGTTAGGTTAGGTTAGGTTTTTTTTTTTTTTTTTTTTTTTTGAACTTATATTCCCTCAACATAGTCGAGGCTATTATTTTGGTATTTGTCGTTGTTATAGAAATTAAAATTTTCTATGTGACCATATGGGTCAATTCCTATATTTTGTTAAATTGTAATTTTGAAGTTTTTTCTTGCTTAATATAATATATATATATAAAATAATATGTAAATATAATATTTTCTCAGTTTGATTTGATTCTCTAGTGTTTACCGATTGTTTTATATTATTTTTCTCCTATTTTATTTATTTCTTGTTGGTACTTTTAACATTTTGTTGTTATTGTTCTATTATTTTCAGTGTATGTACATAATTGTAGTACTCAGCTACAAGTTGTACACACGTTTTACGGGTGTTTTTGGTATAGGATTTTATGACACTCAGTGTCATTTTGTCCTATTCCTATACACTGTATCACTTGCAACTTTTATGCAGAAGTCAATCAGATGCGATCTGGATTCCTTACCAGCTATCAATTCACAGATTGAATTCACTGTCAACTTAGATTGCGTTGCGGTTTCCAGATCGCACCTGAGTGACTCATATTTGGGGCATTTTATCAGCAAGTGAAGTACCGATTCTTCTTCTTCTGGTTCACATATACAGTAGGGGCTCTCTTTTACCTTAAATCTGTTAAGGTACTCAGAGAAGCCCCCATGTCCGGTAAACACTTGCGTCAGAACTGGTGTGAGCCTTATCTTTTTGACAAGGCCGAATGCCGCCGCCGCTTCCGGGAAGAAGGTTTTCGTGACCTGAGCTGTGGTGCCTTCTTTGTACCTTTTATTCCATAGCCCAATCGTGCCTGACCTGATCTCGTTTTTCACGTATGACACTGGGCATTTGTCATACTGGGCGGCACGTTTAGTGTAGAGAGCAGCCTGCTTTGCCAATTCGTCTGCCCGTTCATTGCCCGGTACACCCACATGGGCTTTCACCCAGAACAGCCGCATGTCACATCCCCCAGACTTGAGATTCGCTATATTGCGTCTTATTTCAAAGCCCAGGGGATGGAAGATCTTCGAGTTTTGAACCATTTCGAGAGCGGACCTCGAGTCACTCAGCACAGCAACAGTCTTTGGTTTTTCCTTCAGTAGGAGTTCTGTCGCCTGGTATAATGCGTAAAGTTCCGCCTGGAATACTGTGCAGAATGGCTCGAGTCGCATCTTCTTGGACTTTACTTCGCGACCGTTCTTCCAGTAGGTGTATGCCGCTCCAACTTTCCCCTCCAACTTGCTCCCGTCCGTGTATATTTGCACGTTTGGGAGCTGGTGTTGTTCCAGGGTGTCGGTCTGGGCATCAGACAAATTGGCAAAGCTGATCTCTTCTTCCTGGGCAGGGTGTGGTGCCTCCGCGTAGCAAACTCGCTTCTCAATCTGTTTGCCGTGAGACAGTATCGCCGGTCTGCCTCTTTTTGCTTCGTAGAGCCGGGCGGCCTCCCCTATCCGAAGGTCCAGGGGCAGCAGCCCGGACAGTACGAGTGCTGCATTTAAAGACACCGTCCGATACGCCTTACAGATCTTCTGCGCAAAATGCCGCTGGATCACATTCAGCTGTTTCCTCACCATCCATTTGTCCGCAGCCGGGGCCCAAGCACTAGAAGCGTAGAGGACGATCGGTTCTATTACTGCGACGTATATCGTTCTAATGATCTCCGGATTTAGTCCCCATTCTATCCTGGCGACGGGATTCTATCAAAATTTATACCAAAGTCATAAAGAAAAACCAATAATTAAGGAAATTTATTCAGAAAATGAGGAGGAGATTAAACTAATTCTAAAAGAAGAAACAATAAAATCCATCGAAACCCAAAAGCTAGATAAAGCACCTGGATCCGATTTAGTTACAAATGAACTGCTAAAAACTACGTTACCAGTGATAGCGCCAATACTTACAGATTTGTTCAATGAAATCCTCGAAAAAGAAATCATCCCGGAAGATTGGACTAAATCATCAATCATACTGTTGCATAAAAAAGGAAATAAGGGCGATATAAGAAACTACAGGCCGATCAGTTTGATGTCCAACATTTATAAGGTGTTTTCGAAAATCATATTAAACAGAATTACCAACACACTAGATGAAAATCAACCTAAGGAACAAGCTGGTTTCCGAAGCAAATTCTCAACTATTGACCATATACACACTCTAAGACAAATTATACAGAAATATAAAGAATATAATAAAGTATATTATATAGGGTTTGTTGACTTTAACAAAGCCTTCGATACATTGGAACATGAGTATATATGGGACGCTCTAAAAATTCAAGGGGTCCATGCAAAATACATAAGAATAATTAAAAACGTATATACAGCGAGCACAGCACAAATCAAACTGGAATCGACAGGTAATGAATTTCCTATTAAAAGAGGTGTACGCCAAGGAGATCCTATATCACCTAAACTATTCTCAGCAGTACTAGAGATTATTTTCAGGAAATTAAACTGGACCAAAAACGGGCTTAATATAAACGGCGAAAACCTCAACCATTTACGTTTCGCCGACGATTTGATTTTGTTCTCAGAAGACGCAGGAACTCTGGGACTAATGTTGCAGCAGCTATCCGATGAAAGTGTTAAGGCCGGTCTGACTATGAACCTAACTAAAACCAAAATTATGACAAATTCCCAAAAAGCATTGACAAACGAACAAATAACGGTAAATAACGAAAATATAGAATGTGTAAATGAATATATATATTTGGGCCAATTAATATCTACAGATAATCTCATGAATAAAGAAATAGAACGAAGAATAACAAATACTTGGAAACGGTTTTGGTCTCTTCGAGAAATAATGAAAAATAAAGAAATGCCAATGAAATTAAAAAAAAAAGTATACGAAATGTGCATCATGCCATGTTTACTATATGGGTGCCAGACATGGGCGCTAACAGAGTCACAAGAAAATAAATTAAAAGTTTGCCAAAATGGAATGGAAAGGAGTATTTTAGGTATAAAAAGAATTGATAGAGTAAAATTACAAGATATAAAAATGAAAACAAAATTCAAAAATGTACACACTATCTACAGACAGCTTAAATGGCGTTGGACGGGACATATGTTAAGAAACAGTCAAGAAAAATGGACTAAATTGATAACTGAATGGTATCCAAGAGATGGCAAAAGAAATAGAGGCAGACAAATCAAAAGATGGGAAGATGACCTGAAGAAAGTGGCTGGTCCGGTATGGACCCGCTTAGCAAGGGACAGAAATAAGTGGAAGTTTTTAGAGGAGGCCTTTGTCGACAGACAGGCTGTTACAGACAAAAATCCAGTTGCCGATAATTAGTTAATACAATATACAAATAAATTAAATATTTAGTTAGTAGGCATGTATATAATATTTTTAGTTAAGAAGAACAGCAATAAAGGCTATTTTATTTTATTTTTATTTTATTTTATTTTATCTATCCTGGCGGTTTTCGCGAGCTGTTTGTAGATATTTGCGGCCTTACGACAGACATTTGTCACGTGGCTGTTGAAAGTGAGCTTCTTATCTATCGTAAGGCCAAGCAGCTTTATCTCGTCTACCACCGGGATGTCTACTCCGCCCATGTGCATGATCGGGGTGTCAAATTTGAGCTTTTTGGTTACTACCATCGCGTTCGTTTTATGGGCAGCAAACCTGAGCTTATTTTTGATCCCCCACTCATGCACATATGCTAAAGTTTGGTTCACTTCACTCTGGATTTTGAGGGCGGAGTGACCGGAGAACATTAGGACGACATCGTCAGCAAATGCCTGAACATAGACGCCCCGCGCAGACAGATCGTTGAGGAGTGAGTCCAGCAGCAGATTCCAAAATGTTGGTCCCCCTATGGAACCCTGAACACAGCCTTTGAGGGTGCACCTGGAGAATGTCTTGCCAGCGTAGCTGACTGTGACCTTCCTGCCCTCAAAGTAACTGTTTGTGAGTCGTCTTAGGTTTAGGGGGCATTTCAGTGTGATCAGCTTGGACTTGACGGCGGGCCACCATGCACTGTCAAACGCACCTTCGATGTCGAGTGACACGATGACCGTCATTTCCTTGCTCCTCAAATGTTCATGGATCCGCTGCACGAGGTCGTATAGGGCGTCCTCTGTGCTTCTTTGAGGCACAAAACCGTACTGTTTCGGATTTGTCTTAGGCAGTAGGTGCCATTTCACCCTACCGATCAGCATCTTCTCGAGTATTTTGCCGAGAATTGAGAGTAGGCCAATCGGGCGGTAAGATTTGGCTTTGGTGTAGTCGCTTTTCCCTGGTTTACGAAGAATAACAACGGCAGCCTCTTTCCAGGGTGATGGGAAGCAAGACAGGGACAGACACTTGTTAAGGATCTCCAGGAAAACGGACTTCCCCGCGAATATTGCTCTATAGCAGATATCCGCTGTGAAGCCGTCCGGTCCTGGAGCCTTTTTGGGGTTGAAACTCCTAACGGTCCTGATCAGTTCGGTTTCTGTGAACGGTGGGTCGTCTGTGTCGTCTGGTCTGGAATCGCTTATTGTGTCCGCAAATCTTCGAATGCCCTCTTGGATATCACTATCCTCGAGGACATTGTCATCTGGGAAGAAAGTCTCCGCCAACAACTTAACTGACCCTTCAGGACCCAAGGTAGCTCCATCTTCCTCCAAAAGTTGGTCTTCGTGTCTAGCTGTCTTGCTTCTGATCACCCTGTATACGCTGTCCCACATGCTTTCGCGATCTTGTTTTGTGCAGAAAGCCTTCCAGCTTTCTGTCTGCGCTTTGTTAACTGCTTCTTCATATGTGTTTTTCTGTTCCAGGTACTCGGCGACTACGTGGCTGCGTCTTCGGGGAGCTGCATTCCGGATTCTTCGCCTCATCGTGTTTACTGCTCTCTTCAGGCGTTCCAGTTCGTCGGTCCACCAAGGTAAGTAGGACTTTTTGCTACCTTGTTTTTTGAGGGGAACGGCTACTTCACATGTAGAGCGGATGCAATCGATATACTTTTTTATCGTCTGTTCCAGATGGTCTTGGTGATCGATATCCGCTACGTTATCTACTGTGATACCGTTCTCCTGTAGCTGCTTTTTGAACTCCTCCGTGAACCGACACCAGTCCGCCTTCCGGGTGTTGTAAACACGTGTAGATCCTGGCTTGCGATCCTGAGTGGGTTTTTCCAGGACAAGATGGAATGACAGCGCGTTGTGGTCTGAACAAGTGACCGATGTGTCTACTCTCCAGTTGCGGATATATCCCAACATGCTTGGAGAGCAGACTGTTACATCGACACAGCTGGTGATTCGTCGATCGCCACGAATCGTGTCGAATGTAGGATCGGTTCCTTGGTTCAGAATGTGCCAATCCATCTCGTCCAGGAAATCCCCATACAGCTCTCCCCTATCGTTTTCCACCGCGCTGCCCCACCACGTGCTCCACGCGTTGACGTCCCCTCCCACAAGGACCTTGTCAGTCTGCACCGTGTGCAGAAACTTCTTGAGCCTACTCAGGTATGGCTCAAGCGGTTGAGTATCCTCGAAATAGACCGAAACCACTGCGATCGTCCATTTATTTGTCCTGAGAGTGGTCAACACGATGTTCTCGCTGATTGTGGTTTGGTCGTTAAGGATCTCTATGCCGTCCTCGAATACAACAATGGCAGCTTTAACAGGCTTAGTCCTGTTTCGCTGACACTGCAGTATTCGAGTACCGGCATACCGCTTGAGCTCCCCCACAGCTCCGACGTAGGGTTCTTGCAGCAGTGCAAAACTGACATTTCTATTTCGGGCCTCGAGGAACAATTCGTCCGTGGCTCTTGCACTCCGTTGAAGATTCGCTTGGAGAACCATGTAGCACCGCTTGTCTACTGTGTCCCGTCTGGTCTCACCTGCTATGTTCGGGGTGCCCTCAGCAGTACGCTACACTGGACCTCGCTAACACGTCCCAGCGTTTGCGTACCGGACATTGGGCGTCGAACGCATTGTGGTGAGTCTCCGGATTCTTAGCGAGTCTGCAATTACGGCAGGTGGGGGTCTCCCCAGCAAGATACATGGGGCAGTCTGCTCGCAGATGTGGCTCAGCGCAGAAGCTGCACAAGTCAGCTGGCTCTTTGCAGAGCTTCCGGCCGTGCCCGTACCCCAGGCACCTTGTACACTGTACGAGGGGAGACTGGTCCTCGACACTAACGTATTGCAGGTCGATATGGACCCGCCTTGCAAACGTCAGCTTCTTCCACATCTGTGGCGATACCTGCAGCACTACGTGGTTCTCCAAGGGATTTCTGGCTCTCCGCCTGTACCTCACTGCGACTCGGATTTCGTCGTCTCGCAAATCCCCGAGTATTCCAGCGTTCTGGGATTTGAGAGACGACAATATATCCTCGTCCTTATTGTACGCGAGGAGGTTTTTAATGATAACCAGGGGGTCTTTATTTCTTGCCTCTTCAACCTTAAGGTCCTTGTCGTTTGCTGTTAGCCTTTGTGACAGTTTTGTCATTTCGGCTTTGCTACCACAGCTGATGACGACCTTTTGGTTGCGCACCTTTCGGACCCTGGTGATCTGCAGGCCGTTAGTCTTAGCATCAAGAGCATCACGGACTCTGCTGAAGACCGCGTCGCTTGTGTCCTTTTCACTGCTCGAGGAGACAATCAGAGAGTGCTTCGGTCGGATTTTTGTAGGGCTGATGGTGGTGGCCGGCCTGGCCAGTACATCAGCATAGGACGGGAGGGACTCTTGCATAATGCTAACCTTTTCTCCCGTCTTCTCACACACCCGACGCACTTCTCTGACTTCCTCCAGGATCCTCTCCACGCTATCGTTGGACAGTTGGGAAACCGCGGCAGATCCCTCCAGGACTTCACCGCGGCCACCAACGCCCAGGGAATCCCGAAGCGTTTTGAGGCTCCTGTTATTCTCCTCGAGCAGCGCCGTGTGCCTCTGGATCGCCTGTTCTAGGTCAGCGGCAGCCGAGAGACTGGAGATGGGTGTGGTTTCCACGCTCTTGCTCTGAGTTTTCGTTGGTGTAGGGACAGACCGAACTGGGGTGTTCGAGCCTCCGGTCGCCTCCGACTCTTTTACGAGTTGGTATAGGCGATCAATGGCCCGAATCACCCCAGATTTTATGTCTGTCTTGAGGTTGCGTGAGTTATTGATGAGCTTTTTGGCTTGGCTAAGTATGGTTCGAGCCTCGGCCGTCCGGTTGGCGTACCTCTCTGGCATCGGTGGGCTCTCCGTTGCTTCTATCGGCAGCTGCCGCGACACTGTCGACTTCGGCTTTTGGGGAGCCAACGCAAGCGTCCTGTTTAAAGGAGAGGTACTCTTCCGAGGATGACCCGTCTCCCATTCCCCAATGCTCTTCCTCACGCCCCCTCCAACAGTCGGTCCTACGCCTGAAGGTCCCGCCTGTTCGTCCCGCGATTTATGGCTGGGACCTGCCAGAGCAGTTTGTTTTGGAGTGTGGAACATTTTCCCACGTCAATATAACCTTAAAAAATAAAATATTATATTAAGAAAACAATTGGGCAAAAATAACCCAAAGTTTAGTCCAATGTAAAATATTTACACAAAATGTGTAGGTTAAAAAATATTAGCGTCCCAGCGGATCCCGTCAAATGAGGTATAAATGTATATTTTGGCTTCTGAGAAGCTGTAGAGTCAGACAAAGCAATAAAAATATGGCGCTATTTATAACGATAATCACCAAAGGGTGGGTGGGCGTTGCAAAAATCGTCGATGAAATGAGTTTTTTGCTATTGCGTGTAAAAAATTCGTATGAAACGAATGAAATAAACGATTTGAAGGGGTGCGCGCAAGCCCTGCGCACCTTACAAAACAATTTGGAAGAAAATTGGGCTGCTTTTGGAAAAGTTATTGCCGAAAAAGTTGTATTTTTAAAACTGAAAATTTTGAAATTGATATGTAACTTTCTTTTTTCTGTTTCAGGAGCAAAGCGGAGCACTCCAGGCGCGTCCAGGCGAAGTCCCGAGTCGACTGTATGCAATATATTTTGTCAAATGAAAAGTTACAAAACCGGTTAGGTTAGGTTAGGTTAGGTTAGGTTAGGTTAGGTTAGGTTAGGTTAGGTTAGGTTAGGTTAGGTTAGGTTAGGTTAGGTTAGGTTAGGTTAGGTTAGGTTAGGTTAGGTTAGGTTAGGTTTTTTTTTTTTTTTTTTTTTTTTGCCGTCCTCCTCCACCAATGTACCCTCGACATTGTCGAGGCCCTTTTTTAGGGTTTGCTGTTTATTTGAAATATATTTTAATTATTTTGTGACCGTTTCTGGTCCATTTAACAAAACAAATTATTGAAATAAGATTTTATTTATTTAATTTCTTAGTGTTTACATATCCAGCTTTAATTCTTATTAATTTTATCATGATTTTATGTTTACAATACTCCTTACCAACTTTATTTTAGTATGCAATTTAAAACATCATGTGTACATACTCGTAATACTTAAATTACTAGTTGTACTCATTTTTTACAGGTTGATATGTGAATAGCACGTTGCGACACTCAGTGTCACTTAGTCCTATTCCGTTTCACCGTGTCATCCGCGACTTTGGTGCAGAATGCAAGCAGATGCGACCTGGACTCCTTATCAGCTATCAATTCACAGATTGAGTTCGCCGTCAACTTTGTTTGAGTTGCGGTTTCCAGATCGCATCTGCTCGATGCGTATTTTGGGCACTCTAGTAGCACATGAAGTATTGATTCTTCCTGTTCGTTGTCGCATATACAAAAGGGGCTCTCTTTCACCTTAAATCTGTAGGTTAGGTTAGGTTAGGTTAGGTTAGGTTAGGTTAGGTTAGGTTAGGTTAGGTTAGGTTAGGTTAGGTTAGGTTAGGTTAGGTTAGGTTAGGTTAGGTTAGGTTGACGTACCTGCAGGGTACAGGCCAATCGTGTTACTTGACGAGGCGGGCAAGTTACTGGAGCGAGTTGTCGTAGCACGCCTCGTCAAACATTTGGAGATGGTGGGGCCTGACCTAGCAGCGACCCAGTTTGGGTTTAGGAGGGGACACTCAACGATAGACGCAATTGCGCATGTGCGAGACCTCTCCCGGGAGGCGTGCTCCAACGGTGGCGTGATGATTGCAGTATCGTTAGATATTGCAAACGCCTTCAATACGCTGCCTTGGAGTACGATACTGGAAGGGATGAGGTACCACCAGGTGCCCCAATACCTGCAGCGCCTTGTCGGGAACTATCTGTCTGAGAGGGAGATAGTTTACCCGACGATGCAGGGAGAGAGGAGAAGCCAGATGACGCGTGGAGTCCCACAGGGGTCGGCATTGGGCCCGCTCCTCTGGAACATCGGCTTTGATTGGGTCCTCCGGGGCACCAACCTTCCCGGCGTAGGCATCGTTTGTTATGCTGACGACACGCTGGTAACTGCCCCGGGGCGGGACTATAGGGAAGCGACTATCCTGGCCACGGCTGCAGTAGCGGCTGTAGTGGGGAGAATCAGACGTCTGGGCCTGGAGGTGGCGCTGCACAAGTCAGAAGCAATATGCTTCCATAGACCTCGCCAAGCGCCTCCTGCAGGCTCACACATCTTAGTAGGAGGGACCGAAATCCCCGTTGGCACAACGCTCAAATACCTCGGCGTCGTGCTTGACGGAAGATGGCGTTTCGAGGAACACCTTAGGAGATTGTCACCAAAGCTCCAAGGGGCAACTGCGGCACTGGGCCGGTTACTGCCAAACTTAGGAGGAGGTGGAGCCGCCTGTCGCCATCTATATATGGCGGTGGTGCGCTCCATGGCTTTGTATGGTGCCCCCATTTGGGCTGGCTCTCTGTCATCAAAGGAGAAAGCTTTGCTCCGGCCTCCTCAGCGACAAATGGCCATAAGGGTGTGTAGGGGGTATAAAACACTCTCATATGAGGTGTCTTGTATCCTCGCTGGGTCTTTGCCTTGGGACCTTGAGGCATGTGTTCTGTCACAGATTTACTGGCGACAAACGCTGGCCCGACGAAATAACTTGCGCCCTCTCCCTGAAGAGGTGGTACGATGGAGGCGAGGTGCCAGGCAAACGGCCATCAACACATGGCAGGACCGCCTCGCAGAGCCAGTGGTGCGAGGCGCTGGAGCCACCCGTTTTATTGATGCTGTCCGGCCTATTCTACGTGAATGGGTAGAAAGACGACATGGTGTGCTCTCCTTCCGAACGACGCAGATCCTCTCGGGGCATGGTTGCTTCGGGAGGTATTTGCATAAAATCGTCGGAAGGGAACCAACCCCAGAGTGCCACCGGTGTGGTTGCGCAGAAGACAACGCGCAACACGCACTGGAGACATGCCCCGGAGAAGATGGGCCGCGCCAGGACCTGGTTGCTGAGGTGGGGGCAGACCTCTCCTTATCGGTCGTCCTGAATAAGATGATCGAAAATGAGAGGTTGTGGGAGGTGGTAGTCTCTTTCTGCGACGTGGTAATGTCACGGAGGGAGGCAGAGGAACGGGAACGAGAGGTTGCACTTCACGCCCACCCGTGCCGTAGAAGACGGACGCGTAGACGTGCTGAAAGAGCACGTACTCCATCTCCGTTAGGAGGTCCTAGGGCGCTGGATGCGGGGGTATCCGGCGACCCACACAATCAGTAAGGACCTCCAGAGCAGACGATGCCCTGATGGCCTGGGGCATCGCTTAAGCTGAAGAGGAGAGAAGCTGCACCTCTCCAGAGATGGGTCTGCCAATGCAGACAACGGCTTGAGTGAGATCGCAGAGCAGTACGATAAGTGGTCCTGCGATCTCGTCCTAGCTGATAGCTTGGGATTCCGTGAGGTTTTTAGTCGGTAGTAGTACCCTTCTGGACTGAGCCCGACATACCCCGCCCCCCACCCCCAGGGATGTGGCGGGGATGCGTAAATGCATTTTCCTCACGAAAAAAAAAAAAAAAAAAAAAAAAAAAAAAAAAAAAGGTTAGGTTAGGTTAGGTTAGGTTTTTTTTTTTTTTTTTTTTTTTTAATACAAGTTAAAGTCCCTAACGTTATCAGGGGTTTGGGAAGCTAATTGGACTTTATCACATTTAATGCTTTTTACCTTTTCATTTAGTTTAATGGATTATCAGATATGTTTTTGAATCTCCACTTTTTCATTCCCATTGTTATTACCACTTTTTATACTTTTGCAGTTGATATGAAGGTATTAAACAATACGTCATTCAACTACGTTTATTTATCTTTATTTCTTTTGATTACCTTTTCTACAATTTTTATACCATATTTCAGAAATTTGCTTCTCATCCTTTCTTCTACCATTATTTTGCTAATATTTTCTTTATTTAAATCTATATCTATTTCTTGTTCAAGTTCGAAACGTTCGAGGCCATACACCGGGCATTCTAAAATTAGATGTGACACGGTTTCTTCTTTATCTGGTTCGCATATGCATGCTGGACTGTCTTTACATTTGAACCGATGTAAATATTGAGAGAATCCACCGTGTCCCGTCATCAGCTGCGTAAGTGTACCAGTTAGCGCGAGTTTTTTGACTACTTTGTAGGCTGTCGGCACATCAGGCATGAACATTTTTGTCGTGTCCGAGGTCTTTCCATTTCGATATCTTCTGTCCCATTCGCCAAGCGTCTCCAAACGTAGTAGTCGCTTAGCGAATGAGACAGGACATCGATCATAACTCGGTTTAGTTTTGAGTTTTGTGGCTGCGTCTTTGGCCAAAGCATCCGCTCTTTCATTCCCCTCCAGTCCGACATGCGCTTTTATCCAGAAAAGCTTAACGATTTTGTTTTGGTTCTTGGAATCGGTAAGTTTTTTGCGAATGTCGGTTGCCAGGGGATTGAAAGAGCGATGATTAGCAATTGTTTCTAGGGACGACCGCGAATCACTATAAATCCCGAAGCTATCTTCAGATCTCTTGAGGATCTCTCCAGCTGCCTTACATATTGCCAGCATTTCGGCCTGAAAAACGGTACAGTATGACGGCAGTTTCAATTTTATGGATCTGGTTTCGGAAGTTCCCTTCCATATGGAAACCGCGGCTCCAACCTTGTCATTGATTTTGCTGCCGTCGGTGAACATGCGGACCGTCTGGTTATTATTGCTGTTCACACTGTCCTCGTCTTCCAGGTGTTGAAACACTATGCTCTCGTATTCAGCTGGGTGGGGGCTGTCCATAAATGCGGCTCTTCGCTCGACTTCCCTGTCTTTTAGCGCTGGCGGCATTACTCCTCTTCTTGCCTCATATAGGGCTCCTATTTCTTGTATCCGTAGATCCAAAGGAAGTAATCCCGCCAGTGCCAGTGCTGAATTTAGGGACACCGTGCGATATGCCTTGCACAGTTTTTGTGCAAAGCCTCTTTGAACCGCATTTAGTTGGTGTTGGATGCCAATTTTTCTCGCTGCTTGAGCCCATACACTAGCAGCGTAGCACACGATAGGTTCCACAACTGCCGTGTATATGCAGCGGATAACTTCGGGATGCAGACCCCAGCTGACCTTGGCGGCTCTGGACAGCTGCTTGTAGACGTTCAACGCTTTCCGGCATACGTAGCTCGCGTGGGTGTTGAACGTCAACTTGTCATCTATCCAGAGCCCCAGAATTTTTATTTCCCGTGATATCGGGATGTCCACGTCACCCATTTTCAGGAGTGGGGTATCATATTTCAGCTTTTTTGTCAACACCATGGCATTGGTTTTATGTGGTGCGAATTTGAGCTTGTTACGTATACCCCACTCCTGAACGTGGGCCAGGGCATTGTTGGCTTGGCTTTGTACTTCGAGGGCAGTATCCCCGTCGAAGACGAGCACCACGTCGTCGGCGAAGGCCTGACAATAATCTCCTCGAGACCTTAAGCTTTGTAGCAGAGGATCGAGGAGGAGATTCCAAAGAATCGGTCCTCCTATCGATCCCTGCACGCAGCCTTTTGTTGTCGCCTTCGTCACTTCTTCCCCTGCATACCGGACTTTTACGCATCGGTCTTCAAGATAGCTGTCAACTATCCGTCTGACATTTAAAGGGCACTCCGCATCGGCAAGTCTCACTTTTATAGCGGGCCACCACGCGCTGTCGAAGGCTCCCTCTATGTCTAGCGATATCAGTGCTACCAGTTTCTTCTCTCTGATTTTGCTGCGTACGTGATTCACCATGACATAGAGGGAGTCTTCCGTGCTTTTTTGGGGCATGAAGCCATATTGGTGTGGACTAAGCCGAGGGATAATGTGCCACTTTATTCGAGTCACGACCATCTTTTCCAGAATTTTTCCCATCACTGGCAGTAGGCCAATTGGCCTGTATGATTTGGGTTCTGAGTAACTTTCCTTCCCTGGTTTACGGAGGATGACAACTGTGGCCTCTTTCCAGAGTTTAGGAAAGTGACCCAGCTCCAGACATTTGTTTGCCAGCGATAGGAAAAACTCTGGATCCCGGTATATTGCACGCTTACAAATGTCTGCGGTCAGGCCGTCAGATCCGGGTGCTTTGCGGGGGTTGAAGTCTTCAACAGCAAGTTTGAGCTCTTCGTGTGTAAATGGTGGGTCATAAGTTATATTATGCTCCAGTCCATTTACCCTTTCAGCTTCTGCTCTAATACTCTTGTGGTCTGCATTGTCGTTGTCTTCTTTATCCTCTGGGTAGAACGTCTCAGCCAAGAGGATTGCTGATTCTCTTGGACTGATGGTTCTACCGCATTTTGTCAGAGGTATGTCTTCCTGCCTTTTTCCTGTTCTCCCTATTACCCTGTATATGCCCTCCCATACTCCTTCTCCGTTCTGCTTCTCACAAAACTCTTTCCAGCTTTTAACTTGTGCCTTTTTCTGCTCATTCTCATATTCTTCTTTTGCTTTCAGGTACTCGTCTACAACTGCCTGCCTGCGCGACGGCGCCGCACACCGGATTCTGCGCTTCCTGGTAGCGACGGCTTTCTTCTTCTTCGCGAGCTCATCGGACCACCATGGTAAGTTGAATTCTCTATTTTGCTTTATTTTAGGAATACTTTTCTTGGCTGCTTCTATTATTGCATTGGTATGTATATTTACTATATTATCTAACTGTTCCTTATTTGTAATTTTGTTTATTTTGTTTTTATTTAAGTTTTCGTTTTTTATTATTTCATCGATTTCATTATTAAATTTGTCCCAATTAGCTTTTCTTGTGTTGTATGTCCGTGTTGTCGTATTTATGCATATACCTTTGGATTTTGTTAATAGTATGTTGAATACAATTGCATTGTGGTCGGAGCTCGTTAAGCCTTCGTCAAGCCGCCAATCTTCAACCAGTTTGAGCAGGTCCGGCGTGCAGGTCGTCAGGTCCACAAAGCTGCTGTAGACTTTCCCACCTCTGACGTCGAAGTAAGTAGGTGTGGTGTTATTATTAAGCACCTGCATGCCCATGTCTTCTATCGCACCCGACATGTCAACTCCCCTGGAGTCTATTTCAGGACTGCCCCACCAAGCATTCTTTGCATTTGAGTCTCCACCCATGATGATACTGCAATTTTTATAATGTGTGCTTATCTTTTTCAGATGCTCCAGAAACGGCTCTATGGGTTCCGGCTTCGGCACTATGTAGAACGACACCACGAGAATCTCCCAAGCGCTTGTCCTGATTTTTACAACTGCGAAGTTCGACGTTGTGTAATCAGGGCACAGCATGACGTCGAGATCTTGGTCAAAAACAGCGACTGCTGCTTTCACCGGGACGTCGCTGGGCTTCGCGTTTTGGAAGATTCTCACGCTGCCGTAGTTCTTCATTCGTCCTATGCCTCCGACATAAGGTTCTTGGAGCAGGGCGAAAGCGACTTTGCTTTTACTGCAGTGCAGCATCAAATCATTTGTGGCCGCTTCCTTTCGTCGCAGGTTTGCTTGGGCGACGGAGTATATCTTCCGTGGGGCAGGAGCTCCGTTGACACCTGAGGCAACTTTAGCAATAAGCGACTGCTGTTCGTGCTAGAGCGTCCCACTTCTTTCGAATGGGACACTCCGTGCTGAAAGCGTTGTGATCGCTTTTATCCAATTTTGCATGCCTACAGTTACAGCACGATGGAGCCCCCCCGGCGAGCCAGTCTGCACATTGCGTCTTCATATGAGGGCCTCCGCAATGGCTGCATTTCTCTAGGGTCTCCTTACAGAATCGCCTGCCATGCCCGTAGCCGAGACAGAGCGAGCATTGAACTAACGGCGAGTGATCCTCTACCTTCACCCGCTGCAGATCTATATGTACGGTCTCGGCTGCGACCATGGCCTGCCACAGTTTTGGGGAGACCCTCATTACGATGTGGCTGGCGTGCGGGTTTCTCGTGCGCTTCTTGTAGGCAATCACACAACGGTCCTCTTCCTTGGCTATCTTTGCAAAGATACCTCGGTTCTGGTTCCGGAGCGCCTTCAGCACCTCCTCATCGCTGTTGTACTGAAGGACGCTCCTGAACATGAGCAGAGGGTCCTTGTTTTTCACCTCCTCTACGTGTAAGTCATCCGCCATGGTGAGTTTGGCCTTCAGCTTCTGCCTTTCATCTTCTGTTTTACATCCCATTATAATCTTAGAGTCCCTAGCTTTCTTTATCCTTTCAATGATAACTCCTCCTTCCTTTGCATTAATCGCGCTGCGAATCCTACCTAAAATCTCATCTCCCGTTTCCTTGTCATTCTTGGACGTAACCACCACCGAGTGTAGCGCGGCCCGCGCGGAGGCTGAGGCCGGCGCGCGGCCCGCCGCCACACCCGCGTAGGTGGTCGAGTCCAAGAGTCCTATCTGCTTTTCCATAGTTTCTTTTAGTACTTCCATTTTTCCACTATTTTCTTTTATGAGTGTGCTGTGTACCTCAATCTTTTCGATCATTGCTTTTTCTTCCTTTCCTATCCCTATTTTTCCCCTTTCCTTTTCCAATCTTTTACAGCTTTCCTCTATCAGCTTGCTATGGTCACTCAGCGCCCTCAGTAACCTGCTCTCCTCTTGCCCGAGATCACTCTCCTTTCTTGCGCCAGGTTCGCGAAGCGCGGGAGAGGTTATATTTTGTCCCTTTGCCGCGTCAGCTTCCTTCACAAGTTGATAGAGGCGCTCGGCCGCAAGCTGGACGTCGTTTTTGATCTCTCGCTTAATGTTGCCGGATTTGCCGAGACTTGCCTTGATTCTTAACAGACAGCTCTTCGCCTCCGCGGTTCTATCAGTGAACTTAGTGGGTAAAGGTGGACTACCCACTGTGTCCATCTGTGCCTTGGTGGCGGTGACCTGCCTTGTCTTCGGCGGCATAAGTGAGGCGATTTTCTTTGGAGAGGCGTCAGCTGCCCGCGCTGGGTGACTCACTGCCGACGGTGAGCAGGTCGCGGCCGCGGCGGGCGGCTGCCGCGTAGCCGCCTGCCGCGGCCCCGATGGGCTCACTATGAAAGTTCTCTGGGACGGGGAGACGCTTTTCCGTGGTTGGCCGGATTCCCATTCGCCAATGCTTCTCCGCACCCCACCGTCGCTTTTTTGCTGCGTGCCTGAAGGGCCTGCCCCTTTGTCCATCGATATTTGGCGAGCCTCAGCGGGCTTAGCGATCTTTGGTGTGTGGAACATCCTGCTTCCCGTGTGTCAACTTATTCACTAGCTTATTAACTACGCCGCTGAGGTCGCCGGGAGGCAACGTAAAGGTAAGGTAACAAAAACTAGTTATAAACTTGAAAAATGACTAATTTTTATTTTGTTTCAGGTTAAGCAGTACCAGTGGCACCGAGTATACCTCCAGGCGGACGCAGCAGCTGATCTTATCGACTACTTTGGCGTGTATAGAGCGCCAGTCAAAAATTTTACGTAAGTTTTGTTATATATATGTCAATTAGCAAGTAATTGTACATAAATAATATTGTAACTTCAAAAGGAGTAACTTAAATTACGATCTAAAAGAAGATTCCGGAAGCGTAAGGCCAACCGGTTCAGTCAAATCAATGTCTGGAAGACGCCCCTCATACCGAGTTACCACTAAAGGGTGGGTGGGCGGGGCAAAAATCGTCGATGAAATCAGTTTTTTACTATTGCGTGTAAAAAATTCGTATGAAACGAATAAAATAAACGATTTGAGGGGGTGCGCGCAAGCCCTGCGCACCTTACAAAACAATTTGGAAGAAAATTGGGCTGCGTTTGGTAAAGTTATTGCCGAAAAACTTGAATTTTAAAAATGAAAAATTTTGAAATTGATATGTAACTTTTCTTTTTCTGTTTCAGGAGCAAAGCGGAGCACTCCAGGCGCGTCCAGGCGAAGTCCCGAGTCGACTGTATGCAGTATATTTTGTCAATTGAAAAGTAACAAGATCCGGTTAGGTTAGGTTAGGTTAGGTTAGGTTAGGTTAGGTTAGGTTAGGTTAGGTTTTTTTTTTTTTTTTTTTTTTTTTTTTTTTTTTTTTTTTTTTATACTACGCACCATAGACACCTGGGTCCATGCTTTTTGTTAACATGTTTACATTAATTCTTAGCTTATTATTATTTTTTTTTGCAACAAATTATTTGCCTTAAACAAATACAGGAGAATAATGCTATTTCTAATTAATTTATACAATTTAAATTCTTATACATATTGACACATAATTTTTACAATAAGAGGAAAGATTTATACAATTTAAATACACATTTTTCAAATTAATTAATTTTAAAAAGGGGGTAGAAAAGGATGGTAACACACATATCTTTACATTTCACTCAATGTCACTCTTAGTTTTTCCGCCACTGCCATGTTCCGGTCCTTCATTGCCATTTCGAGGTTGTAATTCGCGATCATACGAGGTGTCGCAGCCACGGCTCTTCGCACGAAGCGACCGATGGCGTCCTCTGCATCATCTGTATAATACACGAAACTTCTCGTGTGCCTTGAGACCGCAACGACCGCGTGGGAGACGCTGTCTTGGATTTTTCCTTTGGACTTGGTCCTCACGACGATGACCGACTCGTACGTCAATCCCTGCGCTTCGTGAATGGTCATGACTCGTGATCCGGATGCTGTTCCATAACCCTGGTTCGATAGGGCCTCCTTTTCCTCCTGTGTGTGAACTAGGAAGAGGGTGTTTGGGGCATCTTTGGGGATCTGCGAGTCTGTGAACCTTCTTCGCTCCAGAGACTGAGCACGGGTCGATGAGGAGTATATACCAGAGTATATCTCCCTCATCGCGTATGCCACATCCATTGGGTTCCTATGCGTGCATAACAGTTCCTGGTTGATGTTCGTCACCAGGTTCGGGCGCTGGTACCTTAACTCGAAGAGGTTCTCTCTATCGATGTAAGGGACCTGGTTGATGTCTCCGATGAGAACAATTTCGCCAGCACCAGACAGCCGAGAGGCCATGACTATGGCTCCGAAATGGTTCATGAGAGCTTCGTCCAGGAAAAGACGGGCGTATCTCTCATTTTTGTAACCATTTACGAGGACGGATGATAATGTGCGCACTCTGGTTTTCACCAGGTCACCTACTCGGTGCGCTAACTTGTCCTTCAGGTCTTTGGCTGCTTCAGTTGTTGTGGTGATGATGGCGTCGTTGCTAACCTCGAAGTTACCAACCAACCATGTTGTCTTGCCGCATCCTGGAACCCCGTTGATCCATCGTATTTTGGGTACCGTCCAGCTGTCCCAGGATTGCCCATCGACCTGGCCCCTTTCAATGGCATCCGCCATTTGCAGGATCCTGTCGTCTAGCATTATCCTGGTGTACCGGGTGGTAACCACGATTGGATCATACGGTGGTGTCGCATACTTAGGCATTCCAGCTCGCTCCGTCGCACCGCCGTCTAGGGCCACGAAACCACTCGTGCTACTGAACGCTGCCATATGGTTTCCTGACATAGACCCCTTGATGATCTGGGACGTTCTATTGTCGTATATGGCTCCTTCTGCTTCCTTGAGCCTAACCGCCAACGAGTTCTCCAAACCAAGTCTGAAAGCCTCGAGAATTTTCTCGCAGACTTTCGTGTGCACTTGTTTTGTAGCCCTCGTGACGGCCAGAAACTCGCGGAATGCGTTCTTGGCGTGGTCTCTTGGCTCCGAGGCAGAGATGTACCGGGGCGGACTGACCTGGCCCTTGTCGGCTCTCGTCCGTATTGGTGGCTGCTGACTCTGAGATGTTGATGAGGTCGGTTCTGGTGGCGGTGTACGTTGTTTTCGGAATGGACTTCGCATCGCTGCGCTCAAGGTGTTGACTAGCGCGAGTATCCCGCTACTGGTCGGTGGAGTATTGCCGCTCATTTCCTTCGCGGCTTCTTCATTGGCCAATCGCATTTGTACTCTTTCGGAGCCACTCATGGAGCTCGAATTCGGGATAGGGTGTCCCCAGCTATCGGTTGCACTTAAGCCGCCTGATCTCGGAGCCTTGAGATGACTGAGGTTCTCGCCTCGGTTCTCATAGACTACGATCTCGTGGCGTTCAGCGGCTTTTATGCAGCCGAGCCGGTCTGTGACTTCTCCTTTATCGTATTCGATTGCCATGGCGTCTACGCTTATCACCCGAGCATTGCCGTCCGCGAGTTCACCAAGCGACGTAAGGAGTGCGCACGCCTGTTCGAAAGGTGATTTGTCCGCCCACTCGAATAGCGCAATCGTTTTACATTTCGATTGCACCATTCGACATTGGCGTCCAAGTACCTCCGTCACAGGCAGAGCGTCATACGTTTTCCGCTTCATGGTGACTTTCGTGGTTTTCCCGTTAAGCAGACATGCAAGTCCCGGTGACAAACGAACCCGCTTGGTGCCCCATGCTTTGCAGAAACTCATTCCGAGTCTTTCTTCAGTACTATCCATAAAGAGGGCCACGCCCCGGATTCGTATCCCCGGTCTTCCTTCCACTGCGCAGGCAAGAAAACGATTTGCGCTTACGCTTTTAAGGGCAGAAGATCGGGGCTCCGAATTCACGGCGGGGACAGAGATAGTGGTGTTGGTTGGGTGATGTGTGTTAAGAGGGGGGAGTGTGCTATTTCTTCTTGCCGCTATTCGGAACGACTTGTCAATGAAAGACAGTAGATATTCTCGACATTTGGGATCCTCCAGGATGTTGCGGAGATCCTTTTCTGTGATCTTCCTGTCGATTTGCATTTCCAAGTCATGCCTAGCGGCAATAAAGCGGGGACATTCTATGAGCACGTGCAGAACTGTTTCCGGTACGGTTGGATCGCATTCACAACCTGGACTATCCTTTAGCTTGAACGTGTACAGATATTCGGCTATACCTCCGTGTCCCGTCAGAGCTTGCACTTGGAACGGTGTCAGTTTGTTTGCCCGCGTCAGACGGTACGCCTGTGTAACGTCTGGCAGGAACATCTTAGTCACCGTTCCAGTGCTGGAGGTTTCGTATCGGTCCTGCCATTTCAGGACCGATTCCTCCCGGATCTTACGTTTGACATAGGACAAGGGAATCTGCTCGTAGTCCCTAGGAGCGCTGGCGAGGGCCGCCGATTTCGCGAGCTCATCAGCTCTTTCGTTACCGGCGGTCCCCACGTGCGCTCTCAACCAGAACAGGCGAACAGATCTTCCCTCTGCTCGGATCTTCCCAATGTTTCCCTTTATCTCCCTAGCCAAAGGGTGACTCGTTTTCGGATTTCGCAGCAGTTCGAGTGAAGATCTTGAATCACTCAGAATACTAACCTCAGGGTCTTTGCTGTTACTCACCAGCTGAGTTGCCTGGCTAAGGGCATAAAGTTCTGATTGGAATACCGTGCAGTCGGAGTGTAGCTTGAACTTGGAAAAGGTTATCTCTCTACCGTCATCCCACCGGGTCAAAGCGGCACCTACTTTGCCCTCTATTTTGCTTCCGTCGGTATAGATCTGGGGTCCGACTGGGTTCTTTAGAGGGCTTTCAATGAGCTCGAAGTCCACTGATATTTGTGTGGACGGATGTGGCTGATCCAGATGTTTGATCGGTTGTTCGAGCTGCGCTTTCGGTGGGAGATAGTTGATTGAGAGATTTCTTTTCGCTCTGTATAACGTCGCTGCCTCTTGGATTCTGAGGTCCAGGGGGAGTAGGCCTGAGAGGGCGAGAGCTGATGTGAGGGAGACAGTGCGGTACGCCCTGCAGATCTTTTGGGCGAAGCCTCTCTGAACTGCGTTCAGCTGTGACCTGTTCATTTCGAGGTCGGTCGCTTCGGCCCAAACACTAGTTAGGTTAGGTTAGGTTAGGTTAGGTTAGGTTAGGTTAGGTTAGGTTAGGTTAGGTTAGGTTAGGTTAGGTTAGGTTTTTTTTTTTTTTTTTTTTTTTTTTTTTTTTCGTCCTACCCCGACGAGTTAGTGTCAGGGGCCTGATCTACTACTATCCTTTCATTCCAGTTCTATCATTCATGCTTCTCGTACTTTCATGCTTCATACTTTATCTTTCTGTCATCCATCATATCTTTCGTTCTTTCAGGGGGAGGTTCCCTTTACTATAATACTACTCTACGCTACTTTTTATGTTTATTTTCAATTTATTTTAATAATTCTAGGAAAAGGGTAAGGAACAATGAAATACACACCTACTATTTACTATTTGGGATGACTTAGTCTATAGTTAATTTCTTATCCTATTTCTTAATACTAGGAACACTTACGCTGCAAACTTAATTGCAGGTAGTGTTCCAATTTCTTACAGCGTTTTATTTTTATTAACAACTCTTTGTATTACATATTTACAATATTCTATAAACTTATATCTAATGTGCTTATTTGCTATAATTTTACTTAAGTTTTCTATATTTACAACCATGTCTATTTCTTGTTCTAGGTCGAACCTTCTCCTGCCAAAAATGGGACATTCCGTGACGATATGCGCTACACTCTCCTCCACGTCTGGATCACAGAGGCACGACGGACTCTCCGCGCACTTAAATCTATGTAAGTACGCGGCGAATCCACCGTGCCCCGTGAACATTTGGACTATAAGATGGTGTAGCTCTATCTTTTTAACAACTTGGTATGCGAGGATCGCGTCCGGGAAGAACATTTTTGTGACGCCCGCTTCCGCTTCGCCCTTGTATCGCCGATTCCATTCGTCAAGCGAGTCCTTCCGGATTTCTCGCTTGACGAACGAGATCGGGACCCTACTATAATGAGCTTTACATTTCAAGTATAGAGCAGCGCTCTTAGCCAGCTCATCTGCTCTCTCGTTTCCCTCCATCCCCTCATGCGCCTTAATCCAAAATAATTCAACTTTTTTGTGTCGTTTTACAGTTTCCTTAATATTCTGCCTAATTTTTACTGCGAGGGGGTGGGGGGAAGATGAGTTTATTACTGTCTCCAGAGCGGAGCGGGAGTCACAATATATGTTGACGTGCGTTTTGGTTGTGGTAGCAGCTCTGTCAGTGGCCTCTGCTAGAGCCAACAACTCGGCCTGGTAGACGGAGCAGCTTGGATCTAACTTGAGTTTTCGAGTACTACTTTCGGTGCTGCCATCCCTAACGGTTAACGCTGCACCTACTTTTCCATCGATTTTGCTACCGTCAGTGTATATATGCAAACCATCTCCGAGATGTAGATCCAATGCTTCTTCGTCCGCCAGGCAGGTGAAGCTTAACTCCACGTGTTCCGCTGGGTGAGGCATTTTGATGAATGGTACCGAGCTTTCCACTTCTCGATCCAAGATAACTCGCTGGGAGTAGCCTTTCTTTATCTCATAAAGCGAGGCTGCTTCCCTGACACGGATGTCCAGTGGAAGCAACCCCGCGAGTAGCAAGACCGAGTTAAGGGATGCGGTCCTGTAAGCTCTCACCAATTTCTGAACGAAGCCACGTTGTACTGCGTCGAGCTGCTTCCTAATTGTCATCTTTTTTGTTGCAGGCGCCCATGCACTGGCTGCGTACAGGATTGTTGGCTCCACCACCGCAATGTACATCGCTCTTATGATGTCAGGGTTGAGGCCCCAGTGAATCCTAGCGGTCTTTGCGAGCTGCTTATAGAAGTTGAGGGCCTTACGACAGACGTTTGCGGCGTGTGTATTGAAAGTCAACTTTTTGTCGATTGTGAGACCCAGCAACTTCACTTCGTCGGACATACCAATGTCGACGCCGCCCATGCTTAGGCGCGGAGCGTCAAATTTCAGCCTTCGCGTAATGACCATTGCCATCGTTTTATGCGCAGCGAATTTGAGCTTATTTTTGACGCCCCACGCCCTCACATGCTCGAGCGCGGCATTGGCACGTCCCTCGATTTGAATTGCCGAGTCTCCCTCGAACAAAAGGACTACATCATCCGCAAACGCCTGCACGTAGACCCCACCTCTATCGAGCTCCTTTAAGAGTGGATCCAGCAATAGGTTCCACAAAATGGGGCCCCCGATAGACCCCTGCACGCACCCTTTTTTAGTCTCCCTAGTATGCTCCTCTCCTCCGTAACGGACTCGTACTCTACGATGCTGCAAGTAACTATCCATTACCCTCCTCAAATTCACTGGGCATCCTTTCTCCGCCAGTTGTACTCTGATGGCTGGCCACCAGGCGCTGTCGAAGGCTCCCTCTATATCCAATGAGACTAACGTTATTATCTTTTTACTATCGAGTTTTTTATAGATTTGCTGCATTAGGATATAGAGGGAGTCCTCGGTGCTCCTTTGGGGCATAAAGCCAAACTGGCGGGTACTGAGCCTTGGAATAAGGTGAAATTTGAGGCGGGCAACCAGCATCTTCTCGTAGATCTTGCCGAGTACCGGGAGTAGCCCTATGGGTCTATATGACTTGGGAGTCGTGTAGGTGTCCTTTCCTGGCTTCCTAAGAACGATGACGGTAGCCTCTTTCCATTTTTTCGGGAAATACCCTAGTGCCAGGCATTTGTTCAAAATTTCCAGAAAAAATGGGGCGTCGTTGTTAACCGCTTCTCTACATATGTCGGCGGTGAAGCCATCTGCTCCTGGTGCCTTTTTAGGGTTGAAGGAGTCAATCGCCGCTTTAAGCTCTGCTTGTGTGAACGGTGGATCGTCAAGGCCATCTTGTCTACCGTCGTTCACTATTTCTGCCTTGGCTCTAATTTGGATATGTTCCAGGTTGTCGTTCGCTACGTCGTCCTCCGGGTAAAACGTTTTAGCTAGGAGTTCCACGGAGTCTTTAGCATCCAGCGTTTTCCCTCCAACCTGGAGCGGCATGTCCTCTTCCCTTCCTTTTGTCCTACTTATAACCCTATAGATCCCCCCCCAGACGCTTTCCCTATCCTGTTTCCCACAGAACTCCTTCCAACTCGCGATCCTCGCCCTCCACGCTGCTAATTCATACTCTTCTTTCTTTTTCAGGTACTGCTCTACAACCACGTGTCGTCGCACCGGCGCTGCGCATCGGATCCTCTTCTTCCTGGTAGTGACTTCCCGTTTCATCTCTTCGAGTTCCTCGGTCCACCATGGCATGGTAAGTGTTTGTGTGTTTGTCTTTTTTTGTAGAGTGTCAGTGCATGTTTGTGTGATGATTTGTATGTATGTGTCCAGTGTCTTTTCTAGCTGGTGAGTGTTTTGTATGTGTTGTATCGTGGTTTGTGTGAGTGAGTGTTCTGCTTTAAATTGGCTCATTTTCTCATGAAAATGAGACCAATTTGCTTTGCGTGTGTTGTAGAGTCGGGTTGTGCGTGTGATGTGTGTGCCTTTTGATTTTGTGAGCAGTATGTGAAATGTAATGCCATTGTGGTCCGAGCTCGTGAGATTTTCTTCGATTTTCCAGCCCTCTACCAAGGGAAGAAGACCCGACGAGCACGCGGTTACGTCTACATGACTGGAGTACCTTTTTGTGCCTCTTATCGTGTCGAAGGTGGGCGATGTAGAGTCATTGTTATTTAGCAGATGTAGTCCCAGTTCGTCCAGAGCAGAGAGCATCTCTTCCCCTCTAGGCCTTGTTTCGACGCTACCCCACCAGGTGTTCCACGAGTTTGCATCCCCTCCCAGGATCACATTTTTCGTTCCTAGTTTGAGTACGATGCTTCTCAGATGCTCGAGATAGGGTTCCAGGGGTTGGGTATCCTCGAAGTATATTGAGATGAGTGTGATGTGCCACGCTACTGTTCTCAATCCCACAACCGCAATATTGTTGGTGGTGAGGTCTGGGTATTGCACCACGTCGATTGTGTGATCGAGAACAGCAATGGCCGCTTTCACCATCCCGTCTCCCTGGTTCTCACTCTGGAACACTCTGGCACCTGGGTACGCCCTCAATCTCTTCCGTGCTCCGACATAAGGCTCCTGAAGAAGAATAGCTGCGACTTTTCGTTCTCCTGCGGCTATGAAAGCTTCGTCCGTCGCCAGGCTTTTCTTCTGCAGGTTAGCCTGTATAATCTTGCACGGGACGCCCTCAGCAGTAAGCAACGGTGGACCTCGCAAGTGCATCCCACTTGCGCCTCACCGTACACTCACTGCTGAAAGCGTTATGGTCAGCCCGGCCATTTTTTGCTTTTATGCAATTTATACAGGATGGGGGGGAGTCAGTGAGCCACTCAGGACAGTCCGCCCGAAGGTGCGCGCCTCCACAGTGGCTACACACGTCGATTGCTTCGGTGCAGAATCGCCTCCCATGTCCGTACCCTAGGCAGCGCGAGCACTGAACTAGAGGGGACTGGTCGGCGACTCTGACCCTCTGCATGTCAACGTGCACAGCCCCGGCGGAGGTGAGGCATTGCCATATGCGGGGGGAGACTTTGATGACAACGTGCGAAGTAAGAGGGTTTCTGGCTCGTCGTCTGTAGCGAACCTCGATACGGTCGTCATCCTCTCTTACTTCCTTAAGGATGTGTTTGTTTTGCGATCGGAGAGCCTTTACAATGTCGTCATCCGAGTTGTTTTGCAGGACACCGTAGAGTATGATGAGCGGGTCCTTGTTTGCTATCTCTTCCACGTTTAGCTGCTTCTCCCTCTCGGCTATGCTTTCTCTCACTTTCTTTATTTCTTCCCGACTCCTGCACCCCACTATAACTTTCCTATCTTTGGCCTTCCTTATCCTATCTATTCTAACTCCTTCCTCCTTCGCATTCACAACCTTCCTTATCCTCTCAAATACTTGGTCTCCCGTTTCCTGATCGTCTTTCGAGGCTATGATGATGGAGTGCATCGCGGTAGCCTCTAGTTGTGGCCTTCTTGGCGAACTCGCTGCCACGCTGGCATAGGTACCACGGTTCTCCATCATCATATCCTGCTGGGACTTCAGCATGCCGGTTAACTTTTCCATTTCCCCTATGTGTTCTTTAAGCCTCTTCTCATGCTCTTCTAGCCTCTTCTTCATACTTTCTTCCAATTCATCATTTTTCTTTGCTTCTCTGACTATTTCTTTAGGTGCGGGAGCCGCAGGCTTTTCGTCTTCAGCCTCCTTTACAAGTATGTAAAGCCTCTCTACGGCCTCTTGTATAGCAGACTTTATCTCGCCTTTGAGGTTCCGGCTACTGGCGAGATGGTTCTTTGCCTTTGTTAAGCAAGCTTTGGCCTCCGTCGTTCTGTTTAGGTATTTTGGCATCTGCTTGGGAGACTTGTCAGCGTTTGTTATAGCCGCCGGCGGCGTCCTCTCCACACGCAGTGTGTTCTTCCCTACCGCTGGAGGCAGGCCAGTACCGGTGCCCGTGCCAGGTCGAACTGGGCCAGCCGCGGTCTGACCCTCTGGCTGGCTCGCGCACCTGTACGGAAGAGCGGGTGACACCGACGCCCGGGCTTCGATTTCTCCGACACTCAGGCGCACCTTGCTGGATGGCTCTCCTTTCTCCGCCCCTGCCTCTCCCTGCAGCTTTGCGGACTTCTTGGTGGCAGCCGGCTGCCTCGGCTCGGGGGTCCTTATACCAAACATTTTAAATAGGCCCTCGGTTGGGGTAGGATACGTCAATCAAACGTTTTTGACGTGTATAAGGCGTCGTATAATACTAATGAATCGACGTGTAGAAGGCGTCGATAAGTCAATATATTAAAAAGATAGAGCTGAGCTAATTTCACTACTTAATCGTAGCGCGTCGTCACAAAATGTTACTAATATATATATTTCTCTGTTTCAGGTGCAGTTGACTGCGGCGGGCGGCGGGAGGTGGCGGTGCCGGGAGCCGGTAGGTAACTATATAGGAACTTATATTTGTCTTGTTACAGGTGGAGCGACTCTCGACGGCAACGCGGGGGCTCCGGCCGCACTCCGCAGTTTGTATTACACTTAGTAAGTATACTTCAGTTTCTCAATTTACAGTAAGTATTTGATGGCGCAGTTCTTACAATTACAGTTTTGTCTTGTTTTGGCGTGTAAAGAGCGCCGGTCAAACAATGTACATTAATTACAAACGAGTCAAAAACTATAAAATATATTTACTTATTCTACTAGTTCTCTACGTGTAGTTCTAAATTTACTACGCGAGTAGAGTTTGTCTAACCTAATTAAAATTCTGGGCTATAATAGCTCGTGGTTAAGGGTTATTTAACAATTTTAAATTTCTTGTTTATTTTTATTTCAGGTGCAGGTGTAGGCGGTGAGCGGCGGGAGGCGGGCGGTGCCGGGTGCGGATGGTAAGTACACACTAGTTACGGTGTCTGTTATACAGTTCACTTCCAGGTGAAGCGACCCAGCAGCAGCACAGGACTCCAGGCGCTCGCCGCGGTAAGTATTTTTACTTTTATGTTTAAAATTACTATTTTACAAATTTATATATGTATACATCTATATAATATACAATTTGCAGGTCAGCAGAACAGAGACCTATCCAAAGGTGAAGGTCCCACTACAATCGCACCCGCGTAGCCGGAGCTATGGCTACTCAAAGTTATCCAAAATTTGAGGGGTGCGGGGGGATGGTGGGTGAGTGCTTATAACTCGGCCAAATAGGCGCTGGGGAAACTAATAGAAAGGTGAAAACGCGACTTTCTTATCTTAATTTTTGGCCGAGATACAAGCACCCATCCGATTTGACACTAGGGCCGGCCACTTGTCACGATTTTTGCAATGGTGGTAATCGGGTTGTGCCAGTGATTAGAGACCCTATCCCGAAAACCCCGCCTCAATATGACCTCCCGTTGAATTTATACGAATTTTTCAAAGTCACCTACCGGTTGGCCGTGACGTCACTGGGGCGGCCCACTCTCTATAACGTCCACGTAAGTAGGTCAACGGTCGGTGATGTTTTGAAAAATTCGTATAAAATCCAATTTTAGAGCTACGCACTATTTGAAGATGTCAGCCTGCAGGGGTTGAAGTCTTCTTTCTTGTATGGTAGCTGGAGTCTTCAGAATCCCGCTGGTGTTCCCTCAGGATCTCCTCAAACAGGGAAGAAGTGGTGAGAAGATTTGGAGCTCCGTATCTTCACAACCGCTGCTCGGATTTTCGTGCTGAAAGCGATTTTGGGGTCCTCGCCGTAATTCCCTTCTGGATATGCCAACAGCTGGTTTCCAGCACTGCTGGAACCTGGACCACGTGTCACGTGGTCTGCGGTTATTCCAGGTTTTCTTCGACACCAGGAACCGGAAAAATCCGTGTGTGGTGTCAGAAGATTGGTCTCCAGAAGCTCTATCCAGCGATGTCGAAAAAGGGGGGGCTTGCAGATTTCCCCACGGAGATAGGATTTTTTGAAAATCTTTGATTTTTTCAACTCGCTGTTTCTCCGCAGCCGCTGATCCGATTTCCACTCGGAAAACGGTGGAAAGCTTCCCGCTGTGACGCCTCTCCGGTGATGGCAGCAGCTCGTCTCCAGCACTGCTGGAACCTGGACCACGTGGCACGTGGTTTGAGGTTTTTCCGGATTTTCTCCGCCCCCAGGGGTCGGAAAAATCCGTGGATGGTGTCACAAGAAAGGGTTTCAGCAGCGCTATCCACCGCTACCAAAAAACCAGGTAGTCACAGCGACTGAGCGTGCAGCGTTTGCGTCCAAAGGTTTCACGTCAACGAAAAACACAGTTTTTTGGTCACTGCATCCAAACCACAGGTCCGATTTTCAAAATTTTTTCACAGTTTTGTAGCCTACGCGAATCCGCACCTGGCGGTATAACTTTCAACTCGGTAGCTACACTTTTTCCCGACACAATGATTTTTCGAACGCGGAGCGACTTAGAATCGTGGCGCTTGCGGGCTTGGTTGCGGCGCGACTGGGTTAGGTAAGATCTCGTAGACGTTGTCTCCGTCTACGAGATCTTCAGGGTAAAACGTTGTGGCCAGAAGCTCAGTAGAGCCTCTAGCGTCCAGCGTTCTCCCGTCGATCTGGAGCGGTACATCCTCTTCCCTTCCCCTCGTTCTATTTATTACCCTATAAATTCCCCCCCATACACTCTCCCCATCCTGTTTCCCGCAAAAATCCTTCCAACTAGTTACTTTAGCTTTCCACGCCTTGTACTCATACTCTTTCTTCTTTTCCAGGTATTGCAGAACAACTCCCTGTCTTCGCACCGGCGCGGCGCATCGGACCCTCTTCTTCCAGGTGGTGACTTCACGCTTCAGCTCATCGAGTTCCTCGGACCACCATGGCATGGTAAGTACTTGTTTATTTTTCTTTTTAGGCAAAGTGTGTGTACATGTTTGTGTGATGATGTGTGTGTAGCTGTTTAGTGTGTCTTCTAAGTGGTGTGTATTATGTATGCTTTCTATGTATGTGTGTGTGAGTGATCGATCAGCTATAAATTGGCTCATTTTCTCATGAAAATGAGGCCAATTTGCTTTACGAGTGTTATAATGTCGAGTAGTGCGTGTAATACTTGTACCTTTAGATTTTTCAAGTTGGATGTGGAATGTAATGCCATTGTGGTCCGAACTCGTGAGGTTTTCCTCTACCGTCCAGCCCTCCACCTGTGGGAGAACGTCCGATGAGCACGCGGTTACATCGACGTGGCTCGAAAAGCGTTTTGTCCCCCTTATAGTGTCGAAGGTGGGTGCGGTTGAGTCGTTCAGAATATTGAGCCCCATCTCGTCCAGCGCAAACAGCATTTCTTCTCCTCTTGGTCTCGTTTCTATGCTGCCCCACCAGGTGTTCCAGGAGTTCGTGTCTCCCCCAAGGATTATGCTTTTATTGCCAACATGTTCAGTAATTGTTTTCAGGTGCTCTAGATATGGTTCTAAAGGTTGCGTATCCTCGAAGTAAATGGAGAGCAGTGTCATTTGCCATGCCTTTGTACGGATCCCCACAACAGCGATATTATTGGTGGTGTAGTCAGGGTATTGTACCACGTCGAGTGTGGGGTCAAGCACGGCTATGGCTGCCTTCACCATTCCTTCGCCTTGATTAGCACACTGAAATATTCTGGCTCCCTGATACGCTTTCATTCTCCTTGGGGCTCCAACGTACGGTTCTTGTAGGAGGAGTACAGCCACGTTACGCCCTGCCGCAGTCATAAAAACTTCATCCGTCGCTAGCTGCTTTTTCATTAAGTTCGCTTGAATGACCTTATATGGAGCGCCCTCAGCAGTACGCAACGGTGGATCGCGCGAGTGCATCCCACTTGCGCCTCACCGTGCACTCACTGCTGAAGGCGTTGTGGTCCGTTCTAGCGTTCTTAGTTTTTAAGCAATTAACGCAGCTAGGGGGAGAGTCGGTTAGCCACTCCGGACAGTCCGCTCGGAGGTGTGCGCCGCCGCAGTGGCTGCACACATCGACTGCTTCGGTGCAGAATCGCTTTCCATGTCCGTAGCCCAGGCAGCGCGAGCACTGAACAAGGGGGGACTGGTCGGCGACCCTTATCCTCTGCATGTCGATGTGTACCGCCCCGGCGGCGGTGAGGCACTGCCAAATGCGGGGAGACACTCGCGCGACGATGTGAGAGGTGAGCGGGTTCCTGGCGCGACGTCGGTAGCGTATTTCTATACGGTCGTCGTTCTCACTCAGGCCTCTCAGAATATGCTTGTTTTGCATACGAATGGCCTTTATAACGTCATCGTCCGAGTTGCTCCGCAGAACGCTGTAGAATACCAAGAGTGGGTCTTTATTTTTTATTTCTTCCACACTAAGCTGCCCTTCCCTTTCCGCTATACTTTCCTTCACTTTCCTTATTTCATCTCGACTGGTACAGCCCACTATTACTCTCCTATCTTTGGCCTTTCTAATCCTATCTATCCTGACACCCTCCTCTTTCGCATTCACGACTTTTCTGATCCTTTCGAAGACCTGGTCTCCGGTTTCCTGATCGTCCTTCGAGGCGATGATGATGGAGTGCATCGCGGTGACTTCCGGTTGCGGGCGCCTGGGTGACCCGGCTGCTACGCTCGCGTAAGTGCCGCGGCTCTCCATCATCATCTCCTTCTGGGACTTCAGTATCCCGGCCAGCCTCTCCATCTCTTCTGTATTTTCCTTTAGGAGTCTTCCGTGCTCTTCTATTTTTTTACTCATTTCTTCTTGTATAGTCTTACTGTCCATTTCCTTCTCTAATACTGGTACTGTGGACTTTTGTTCCTCAGATTCTTTGACCAATGCGTACAATCTTTCCAACGCTTCCTGGATTCCCGCCTTTATTTCTCCCTTTAGGTTACGGCTGTTGCTAAGGTGAGTCTTGGCCTTTATCAGGTACGCTTTGGCCTCCGCTGTCTTATCTGCATATTTGGGCGTTTGTTTGGGCGATTTATCCGCGCTGAGAGTCGCCGCCGCCGGCGTCCGCTCCTTGTGCAAGGTGGTTTTCCCTGATGTTAAGGACACGCTGGCGCCGGCGCCGACGCCGGGCCGGGTCGTACCAGCCGTTGCCTGTCCCTCTGGTTGGCTCGCGCACTTGTACGGGAGAGCGGGCGACACCGATGTCCGCGCCTCAATCTCTCCGATGCTCAAACGCACCTTGCTGGAAGCTTCCACCTTCTCCGCGTTTACATCTTGCGACTTCGCAGGCTTCTTGGCGGCCGCCTGCTGCCTCGGCTCGGGAGTCCGTATTCCAAACATAGTAGCTGGCCGTCAGTAGGGGTAGGATACGTCAAGACGATAAAATAAATAATTAGAAGTATCGACGTGTATAGGGCGTCGTCAATATGCTATATAGGCCGACGTGTAAAGAGCGTCGGCTTGTCAGTATAATATAAGTTAGATCAAAACTAATTTACTATTTACGCGTGTCGCGTAGTCACAAAATGCCACTGATATAATGTATTTATAATTTGGTTACAGGTGCAGCTGACTGCGGAGAGCGGCGGGAGACGGCGGTGCCGATGCTGGTGGTAAGTATGTCACACTAATATTAGTATTTCACTCTTTTCCAGACGGAGTGACTCTCGTCGGCTACGCGAGGACTCCAGCCGCACTTCGCAGTAAGTATAACTCCTGCCTTCCTTAGTTTATAAGTTTGCTTTATATGCAATATATCGTACTGTTTACTAGCGATTTATTAAGCGTGTTATAAGTATTACGTTATTATTCAGTCAGTACAGTACAATGTCAATTAACTTATTTCTATTACAGGTGCAGGAGTGTGTCCGCTCGTCGTGTGTCAGCTTCGTTTGCGTCACCGTGTCTTCAGAAGGTAAGTAATAGCTAACAAACTACTAATTTTTGTTTTTGTTACAGGTGGAGAGAAACAACAGCGCGTGACAGCAGTGCGGAGCTTCAGATTCACACGACAGGCAGTTCTCTGTCACCTTGATCTTATAATTACAATTAAATGTAGTACATTTAGTCTAGGCGTGTAAAATGCGCCTGTCAAAATATATGTCCTTAATATTAAGTTATAGTTAGTTAATAAATAATTAAAACGATTATTTACAATTAGTTTAGTATTTACCAAGCCTGATCGTGAAAACCTGATATAGATCGGGCCTCCCGTAATGGAGTTATGGCCTGTCAAAATTTTCGGGGCGAGGGGAGAAGGTGAGTTTTTATATCTCGACCTGAGAGGCGCACAGATTTTAAGCACAATAGTGAAAACCGGAGGTTTGTATGTCAAGAATTGGCCGAGATATAAGCTCCTGACCTTGTCCGCTCCGTCCCGCGAGCCGAGGGCTCGGCCGTGACGTCACGCGGCCGCGCGCGAGCCACGCCCCGCTGTGGAATGCGGGCGCCTATTGTCTGCGGGCGAGCCCCGCGACGTAATTACGCTTAGCTTTAGCGGCTTATATCTCGCGAACTATAAGTCCGATCGAAGCCGCGTTTTGTATGTGATGGTAAGCGCGATATAAACTATCGTTTAACGTTAAACAAAATAAAGTCTAAGTCTTAATACCGAAAGTCCCGCTCAAATCGGGCCGCCGGTTCCCGAGATACAGGTAGTCAAAGTTTGCGGGGCGAGGGGGGGGAAAAGTCGGACCCTTACAACTCGGTCCAAAAGGCGCAAGAATTTAAAGCCCTTTAGTCCAAACCGGAAGTTTCTAGGTTAATTTTTGGCCGAGTTACAAGTGTCCGTATCTCCGCCCGGTCGCGTACTAACTGCTTCTCATCTGTGGCTCGGTGACCACGGAGCTATCTCCAAATGAGATTTGCTCGGGAATTTGTATGGAGAGTAATTACGCCAAACTTCAGCGAGCTATATCTCCGGAACCACTGCTCGGATCGAGACGGGAGTTTCGGTGTGAAGCTTAGCGTAATTTACTTTATTTTTTAATTAGCTGTTTGAAATTAAGAGGGGTGGGTGGAGTATGCCTAGTTTATATACATATAATATCAAAATTTTACCATTTACGACAAGACTATTAAGGGAAAAGGAAAAGTGTGCGAAGGTGGAGCGTAAGGATCGGGGTGGAGTATGTCTAGTTTATGGGTGGGGTAGGTTGAGGTAGGCGGGGTCGGGGTCGGGGGTCGGGGTCAGAACACAAGGGATAAACTATTCAATATATACAATTATTATACCAACAGAGTTACGTAACGTTGGCGTCGCTCCTTATCAGCTGTGACGTCACTCGCGCCTCGCTCTTGAACTTGATCTTGAATAATGTAAACAAGGTCACGGTAAGTAGGTCACCGGCCCTCTCTTCACTAAAATGGCTGTAGCTCAGGAACCGTTGATGGCACGAAGATGCGGTTTTCGGTTCCTTGTAGCCCTTGAACTGCACTATTTTTTGATTCCAAAAAAGAGGGGGGACGAAGATCTGTTTGCTGAGCTGTGATTTTTGAAAAATATACCAAATTTTGAAATCACTTTATCCCGGCGATGGCTGGTGGGATTTTCACGCGGAAAACGGCGTTTTGCTGCCCAGCTGGCCGTCCTTCTGGTTCTGGTAAGTGCTGGTCTCCAGCACTGCTGGAACCTGGAGCACGTGTCACGTGTTCCGGAGAATTCCCGGAATATCTCCGCCCCCGAGGGCGGGAAAAATCCGGGAGTGGTGTCAAATGAAAGGTCTCCAGAAGCGCTTTCCAGCGCCACCAAGAAACCAGGGTGTTGCAGCGACTCAGCGAGCAGCGTTCGCAGTTGAAGGTTCCAATGCGACGAAAATC
The DNA here is from genome assembly GCA_035578125.1 of Mellilla xanthometata. NCBI lineage: Eukaryota > Metazoa > Arthropoda > Insecta > Lepidoptera > Geometridae > Mellilla > Mellilla xanthometata. The sequence continues at coordinate 2,105 of JAPUBQ010000007.1, read as the reverse complement.
CCGGTTTTTTGGTCACAACTTCTTCAAAACTGCACCGATTTCAAAACTTTTTGCACAAACAGGTTAGGCTCACGTTTCCGCACCTGGCGGTATAACTTTTCACTGTGTAAGACAACTTTGACCCGGCACTTTGAATTTTTGAGCGTGGAGCGGTTTGAAATCGTGGCGCTTGCGGGCGTGGTTGCAGCGCGACTGGTTAGGTTAGGTTAGGTTAGGTTAGGTTAGGTTAGGTTAGGTTAGGTTAGGTTAGGTTAGGTTAGGTTAGGTTAGGTTAGGTTAGGTTAGGTTAGGTTAGGTTAGGTTAGGTTAGGTTAGGTTAGGTTAGGTTAGGTTAGGTTAGGTTAGGTTAGGTTAGGTTAGGTTAGGTTAGGTTAGGTTAGGTTAGGTTAGGTTAGGTTAGGTTAGGTTAGGTTAGGTTAGGTTAGGTTAGGTTAGGTTAGGTTAGGTTAGGTTAGGTTAGGTTAGGTTAGGTTAGGTTAGGTTAGGTTAGGTTAGGTTAGGTTAGGTTAGGTTAGGTTAGGTTAGGTTAGGTTAGGTTAGGTTAGGTTAGGTTAGGTTAGGTTAGGTTAGGTTAGGTTAGGTTAGGTTAGGTTAGGTTAGGTTAGGTTAGGTTAGGTTAGGTTAGGTTAGGTTAGGTTAGGTTAGGTTAGGTTAGGTTAGGTTAGGTTAGGTTAGGTTAGGTTAGGTTAGGTTAGGTTAGGTTAGGTTAGGTTAGGTTAGGTTAGGTTAGGTTAGGTTAGGTTAGGTTAGGTTAGGTTAGGTTAGGTTAGGTTAGGTTAGGTTAGGTTAGGTTAGGTTAGGTTAGGTTAGGTTAGGTTAGGTTAGGTTAGGTTAGGTTAGGTTAGGTTAGGTTAGGTTAGGTTAGGTTAGGTTAGGTTAGGGTTAGGGTTAGGTTAGGTTAGGTTAGGTTTAGGTTAGGTTAGGTTAGGTTAGGTTAGGTTAGGTTAGGTGTTAGGTTAGGGTAGGTTAGGTTAGGTTAGGGTTAGGTTAGGTTAGGTTAGGTTAGGTTAGGTTAGGGTAGGGTTAGGTTAGGGTTAGGGTTAGGTTAGGGTTTGGTTAGGTTAGGGTTAGGTTAGGTTAGGTTAGGGTTAGGTGGTAGGTGTAGGTTAGGTTAGGGTTGGTGTTAGTTAGGTTAGGTTAGGTTAGGTTAGGTTAGGTGTTAGGTTAGGTTAGGTTAGGGTTAGGGTTTGGTTAGGTGTAGGTTAGGTTAGGTGTAGGTTAGGTTAGGGTTTGGTTAGGTTAGGTTAGGTTAGGTTAGGTTAGGTTAGGTTAGGGTTTGGTTAGTGGTAGGTTAGGTGGTAGGTTAGGGTTAGGGTTAGGGTAGGTTAGGTTAGGTTAGGGTTAGGTTAGGTTAGGGTTAGGTTAGGTGTAGGTGGTAGGGTGGTAGGGTTAGGGTTAGGTTAGGTGTAGGTTAGGTTAGGTTAGGTTAGGTTAGGTTAGTGGTTAGGTTAGGGTTAGGGTTAGGTAGGTTAGGTTAGGTTAGGTTAGGTTAGGGTTAGGTTAGGTTAGGTTGAGGTTAGGTTAGGTTAGGTTAGGTTAGGTTAGGTTAGGTTAGGTTAGGTTAGGGTAGGTTAGGTTAGGGTTAGGTTAGGTTAGGTTAGGTTAGGTTAGGTTAGGTTAGGTTAGGTAGTTAGGTTAGGTTAGGTTAGGTTAGGTTAGGTTAGGGTTTAGGTTAGGTTAGGTTAGGTTAGGTTAGGTTAGGGTTAGGTTAGGTTAGGTTAGGTTAGGTTAGGGTAGGTTAGGTTGTAGGTTAGGTTAGGTTAGGGTTAGGTTAGGTTAGGTTAGGTTAGGTTAGGTTAGGTTAGGTTAGGTTAGGTTAGGTTAGGTTAGGTTAGGTTAGGTTAGGTTAGGGTTAGGTTAGGGTTAGGTTAGGTTAGGTTAGGTTAGGTTAGGTTAGGTTAGGTAGGTGGTTAGGTTAGGTTAGGTTAGGTTAGGTTAGGTTAGGTTAGGTTAGGTTAGGTTAGGTTAGGTTAGGTTAGTGGTTAGGTTAGGTTAGGTTAGGGTAGTAGGTTTAGGTTAGGTTTAGGTTAGGTTAGGTTAGGTTAGGTTAGTTTAGGTTAGGTTAGGTTAGGTTAGGTTAGGTTAGTTAGGTTAGGTTTGTTAGG